>CM057347.1:326234460-336234460 GCA_030015575.1 Agapanthus africanus | reverse complement strand
AATTTGATGATATGATGATATGTGGATATACGGATGGGAGTCGATCGAGATGATTTATACCCTGCCGGTCCCCTGATATGAGATTATTGCGGATGTGAACCGGGACATAGGTACATATATATATATATATACATATATAGAATGTTGTGAATCATGGATGATAGGCCGTACGTGATATTAGGTCGTACCCTCATTTGTCTTATAGGATGATAGGATCCCTATTGGTTTGATGCCGCCGTACGATGATTTTCCGTGCGTGATGAGTTTGACTTGATGTTTGATCCATACCCTTGACTAGAGGATGCCGTACGATGGATTATACCGTACGTGATGCTGTGAGGCTAGGTGCCGATTGATAGATTCACCGACTCGAACATATGATAGTTACGTATACCTTATAGCCTTTAGCTGACGATATACCTTATGATGCATTCATGTTATTCGCATTGCATTACTTATACCTGTGATAGTATACCTGCACCATTATCGATGATGCGTATGTTACACGTACACAGATTGTAGGCTCACACACTTCATCATCGATAATTGCCATGTCACTACACTGTAGGATTGATGCATCATGATATGACCCTTCGCATAACCTGCTTGCGTATATACATTGACACATCCATATTTGCGCACATACACATTGTATATTCATATTGGTGCACATATACATTGATATATCCATACTTGCGCATATGCACATTTCATACCCATCTTGGTGCATATACACATTGGTACCTCTATACTTGCGCATATACATATTGTGCCTACATAGATAACCAGTTTTATTGAAAAATTGGGAACCGCATGTTATATTTTAAAAACTGGAATCCTTTTTAAAAAGAGCGGTTTTCCCTTAATATGTCATATCACTGTTCCATGTTGTTTGATACACGGATATGCTCGCATTTTTCTTATATGTCGCATACATCATGCTCTATTATTTTACGCATTGAGATATGTTGTTTTTATGAGATTTCTGGATTTGAGAACCGTGGATATTTCAAAAGAGATTATATGTTGTTTTAAAAACCCAGTTTCTCTTGATATGATATTTCAGTGCGTCCACCATGTGTTTTCTCGGTTCTGAGAGCGACATGTGAAACCCGATTCGAGGAGACGGATGAGGCTGATTGCGGGTACATGGTAGACCCGGTATGGTACCCCGGGACGAGAACGGATCTGTCATGCAGTAGGCGATGAGCCTGGCAGAGGGACCACTACCTACCGGTGATAGTATTTGGGCTCGGCGGATATCCGGAGGATACCGACCGAAGTCGAGAGATGATATGGGCCGATCCGGACTGACGGAGCCCATAGGCCGATCCGGACTGACGGAACCCGATATATGAGGATTTACGTGCCAATGCTGGGCACGGTTTTCATGATGTTTTCGAGTTTCGATGCTAGGCACTCAGGTTCCATGATTTTGATGTGTCACGAAGGACACCGTTGATATATATCCTCATACTTTCATGCACACTCCTTTATGATATTTACGTGTATACAGACATTGATTATATGGTTGGATGAGATCCACATGCATACATACCTTGATTATGGTTGGACGAGATCCATCTACATGCATTGATTATTACTGTTGGATGTTATCCGCATGCATATAGGTATTGACTACCTTGTTGGCACATATACAGACCCGGTCACCCTAGATATCATAGCATTACCTTTATGATATAGTTGATCTAGGAGTCGTTGTTTATTCGATTTCTATCTGTTGATATTTTTCTACTCACGTGTTGGCAACTCACCCGCGTTGTGCCACAGTTCTTGCAGGTTGGCCGCTTGGATCAGTAGCGGCTTAGTTGGCACATAGTTGCATTCGGGTGTTTTGCATTGGTAGGTAGGACATTTGTATCGTACCCACTCTTGTATCTATATTTCATATTGTATCTAGTTAACTCCATCAATCAAAATTAGTAAATTGTATAAGTAATGAGACTTAGTGAGATTGTGGTTGCGAGATTTAGAGCGAGGGGTTGTTCGCTACTTATGGTTTGATATCTTGCTTATTTATTTATCTTTTGTGGTGAACTTCGCCGTTGGGCGTCGTATACTTATTTATATTGTCTTGCGTGGTTGTGATCCGCCGTTTGGCGAATAGCTAGCTCCCGCTTGGGGATGCCATTAATCTTATTATGTATTTGTGGTTTTGGATCAAAATATACAAAGGAGGTGCAGCCAAAATTTTTAAAAGACGAAACATGTTTTCAAACTAGTAAATTTCACTTGCATCATTCATGTTTCTTTTCTATGCATTAAGAAAACTTGATTTCATTATACCTTTATTTCAAACCTCACCTCCTTTATTTTTCTTAAAAGTTTTAGATTTCTGGGTTTCAACTTACTCGAATTCCGTTACGCCTTTAGACGTTGCGTGATTCAAGTGCTGGTCACGAGTTAATATTTTGGGTCGTGACAGCAATTGCTATAAGTTTGATCTTTCTTAAAGTTTCGATTATGACCTTTGAAGTGCTGATCGGGTCACCTATTCAACTGATCAAGGATGTTTTCAATATCTGTTGCTTTAGAGGAAAAGTTTTCAAAAGATAGCGGACGAATCCCTTGCAAATGAATTGCCATTTCGGTTCGAAGATTTTTCATGCACATTCTGACTGCTTCTGATTCTGTGATTGATTGAGAGCAATGTAAACTCAAGTTCCGCCATCGGTTAATAAAATCTATAGCCTTTTTATTGTATGCTTGTTCGTTTTGGGTAAGTTTAGCGATCCCTATGACCTTTTGAGTACTGTAGAAACGTTGTAGGAAGGCTTCTTGCATTTGTTCCCAATTATGGATGAAATTAGGAGGCGGCTTGCTATACCATGTAAATGCTGGACCGGAGAGCGTTTCATGAACTGTCGAAGAAGGAGTGAACCATTACGCGCAGTGTCTTGACATGCTGCTAAGAAGTGAGCGATGTGTTTATGTGGTGACCCATTTCCACTAAATTTGGCGAAGAAAGGCTTCTTGTAATGTTACCAAGTCTACCTATGATGGGTAAGGTTTCATATATCCAGGCCTCATAGCATGCTGGGTTTGCATAAAATGTTCCCTTACACATTCCGCCACCATCCTTTGAATGGTTTCGACTGATGGGGCTTAGGTTTGCACTGACTTATTAATAGGAGGGTTTAGTTCAGCGCTGAAGTTATTTGATGGAATTTGTGTCCTCATGCGGTTCAATTTCTGATCTTTCTCTTTTAAGATCCTCTGGAGTTGGGCCAATTTTTCTTCTAGGGATGTTTCATTCGTGGCCAATACTTGTTCCGTTTGAGGAGTGTAATTTTCTTCGTTTATATTATTTAGGTTATAAGGCGAAGAAAAATACGCAGAACTAAATTCATTATTGATAACAATATTATTTGATACAGATAATGATCTAGACCTACTCCTAGTTACAGGACCACAACTCGACGAAACATTAACGGGTCTTCCTTCAGTGGGGTCATCGTTCGGTATTTTGATGCCAATAGGGAATTCCGTTAGGATATGCGAAGTAACTTCTTCCATTCCTCTAAGGAGTCACTACAAAGTTCTTTTTTCTTGAGGAGATAACTGGAATCCTGCCATGTTCTGCATCATGATTCTATATTCTTGAGCGGTGAAGGGTGGAAGCAGAGTAAGCCTAGGCTCAGTGTTGTCTCGTGAACGGTTCCTTGCAATCCTTTGAGGAGACAGTGGGTATCTTGCATAGTCTTCGTGGAGCCATTCCATAGAAACATAACTTGGACAAGGCGGAGATTGAACTTTTTCTTGCTTTTGAGGAGGTGAGGCTGTTTTAATCATGTTGCTATCTCCCGTTGACTTTGTGGGGGAACTTGGAATAGTAATTAGCACCATCTTTTTGATAGTGATGGATGGCGGGATAGACTTCACAGCCAACGGCCTTTTCTTTGGAGTTAACAGTGACGGAAAAGATTCTTTCATGGACGGGAAAGGAGGGAAATCCTCGTCGGAGAACCGACGGAAACCCGCATTGAGAGAGAAACCTTCTCGCGGATCATAGGTTGTAGGGGAGTATAAATCATCTACCACCCTCTTTCCTTTATTGCGGGAGATTTGAGTGAATGCTGAGGATTCCTTGTGGTTTATGTTGTTGTGATGGAACGTTTGGCTCTGGACATTCTTTGAAGTGGAAGAAACGATTTTGGCTTTCTTCATGGTAGACTTTGAGATGACCGGAATGAAGCCGTCCTTAATATTTTGCACAGCATCCGGACAGGGTACTTGCGCAGGTATGAATGGAGTCAGAATTGGAGTAGGACTCGCAATCTCTTATTTTTGAGTCGTCACAGTCGTGTTATCAAATGGAATATGAATTTCTATGGAACCAATTTCAGTGGTGATGAAAACCTTTGGAACATCATTACCAATGCAGTTCACGGTATTTGCCATTATTACCTTTTATAGAAAAGATGAATAAAAATCAAAAAAGGGCAAAAACAGTGAAATACAATGCTTAATTATATTTTATATAAAAAAATCCTTTTCAAAGATGGGGTAAAATGCTCTACTGCTGTGGTCGCCAAAATTAGTTTAGCGGCGAACCGACGCCTTTCGACGGTCGGTTGTCGTATGATCGTGCTATCTATGGTTTGAATGTGCTTAAGCCATTAGAAAAGTGGAGAAATAACTTTCCTTTTGTTTAGCAATGACCAAAACAACCCAAGACCTTAGTCCTCTTTAATTTATTGAATGAAAGTCATACGGAATGAATATAATCGATTCAATACATGAAAAAAATACAAAACCATGCTTGGTTTTCTCTATTTGGTATTGAACCCATCAACCTATATCCATGAGATAATTGGAATGAAATCAAAGTGAAAAGAAATAATGGTGAAATGCAATAAGATGCCAATCTTTAACAGCGTTAACCGATAAAGTAGGGCTGTGAGAATTAAATAACCAATCTCTACAATGTAGAGTAAGGCTTTAATAAATACACATAGCTAATCTCTATAATAGAGTAAGGATTTTAATATGGTTACGTAAAACCATATTTTAATAAGGTTGCGTAAAACTATATTTTTAGCGAAGTTGCATAAAACCGTATTTTTGTATTAAAATAAGAAAAAGAAGGTTTGGGTTAAGCATTTCCGAAACAAGATGTAAATTATATATATTTGAAAACTTATTTTGTTAATTATATCTTATTCAAGAATACCCCCGATTAAGGAAAAAATATAAAATATAAATTAAGGCAAGGAAAACAATGTTCAAAGGAATTTCATTATTAACAAAGAAACGTGTTCATTATTTTTAGCATTCCATTTGATTTCGCATAAGGTATGAAGACTACATAATTTGCAAAGAAAAAAGAAAAAAAGAGAGAGAAGAGGATAGAATGGTCGGGAATCATCCAGCCATTCTAACTCTTCTAGGAAAATAATAAAAATAGGGCAAGAACAAAAACCTTTCTCTTTATTTATTTCTTCACAAATGAGAGTGAGTACAAGAACTTGAGAGAAGTTTTGTGGAGTTTATAGGGTGGAGAGTTGTCTTGAAATGAATGGCATCCACCCTCCTTTTATAAGACAAGGGGGTGGCATAAGGGTAATTAAGTAGAACTATTTTAAATTAAAAAAATAACCATTCCCTTCGAAACAATGGGAGGGGGTTATTTGTAAATTTTTTGGTACACATGACAAGTATAGAGTTGTCATGTTATAAAATTTTCTTTTATTTTTCATTTTCTAAACAAGTAGCCCCTAGGTTGGTCGGTCCAACACAAACCGGTCCCGTAAGGGATTAGACCAAGCAAGACTGGCCCCTAAGGTGCCGGTCCAACCCAAACCGATTCCTTGGGGGACCGGACCGAACCACAACCGGCCTCTAGGGGGCGGTCCTGTTGGATATAGTGCTCTTAAGGAAATTATTATAATTGCAAATAGGAGATTATGATAATTGAACGAGGACATATACAGATAAAACAGTCTTATTCGAGATGATAGTATGGTATCTGGTTTTTCTTTATCATTATGTATATACGTTTTGATAAAGCCCCTAGGATTATTGCTTGACTACCAGTATTATGATGGTGATCATATACGCGAGAGCTGGGTGGTCCATAAGCACATCCTTAAATGTCCCTAGTCGAGCGAGTATCGAGACTGGGCATTGATACTCTGGAGTAGACTGGTGTATACTTTTCAAGACCCCGACGAGGGGCGGTGGCCAGTCTTACAAGCCATTGGTGTTGAGTCACTTAAGATAGTATACAGGTGCTCTCTGGAGGTGAGTACATCGGACGGACTCGCAAAGAACTTCTAGATGGTATTATACCTATAGTCAGATGGAAGTTCTCTTGTGGAATGAGTACAACTTAGTCCTTTGACCAGAGATTTTCATTTGTCTCGTGTGAATTTCCACTGTAATTAGATTACAACTATACCATGGCTCAAAGGAGTCATGCAAATAGGTTTTAGTTGGGTACAGTCGCGAGCCACATGGAGGCAGTGAACAATCGTCAGGGATATGTCTCTCCCGGTATTTGGAGTCGATATCGCGTTGTGTTGGGTCAGCCATCATCAGAAATTCTTGGTCAATATGGATAAGATTTACCGATATGATGTCAGTAGTTTCTCAGTGGGTGATGAGTTTCAGACCTGTACGACTTATCGGGTTAGTAGGGGTCTTACGTTATCCACCTCCCAGACCCGGTATGCGATTATCTTAGACAAAGAGACCGAACTGTATGGAGATTGTCATAGAAAGGCTCAGTAGGGTTATGGATGAGTTTTCTCATCGGCTTTTCTTTCGCTCAACACATGGGTTGCCGTTACGTACAGCTAGTGCCGCTGACGTGTTTGTGGTCAAAACCACTGACATCGTATTTATGAGTCTTTAGAGTCCCACACAGAAGGTTTTTCCGGTTCAGACAGGCTGATGTAGTGGCCGTATATTGATACGTGCAGGCTTCTGATTAGGTATGTGTGCTAACCACACAGACTTTAATTGGGCGAATGATAATACTAGACAGCTTAGAATTAAGCCGAATTATTAAATCAAGTTTTGATTTAATAATTTATATATATATATATATATATATATATCGATATGTATATTCTAGTATTATGTTCATTGTATTTTCCAATCTCTTGGGTATTTGTATTTTAATACGAATACGGGCATGTATTTGCGGGGACGTATTCTTGTATTTATACAAGAATACTTTTAGAAGAAGGAAAACTCATTTCTAGGATTTTCTTTTAAAGAAAATATGAAATGAGGTGGAAAAGAGAAATGGTGGAGGGTATGGGCAAATGAATTATAAATTCATTTGCAAATACTATTCAAGTATGGTTGTAGTTTTAAAATGGAAAAATTCTTTTTACAAAATACATGAAGCATGCTTGAATTTTTTAAAGATTTTCATTCCACCATTTTTGTTTCTCTCTCTTCCTTGGATCCTCCTCCTCCTTCTTCCTCTACCTTCTTATGAGTTAAGATTCAAGAGGACTAAGAGAAAGAAAAATTATTAGAACACTCACACACATCACTAAGCATCCTAGATTAGCATCCTAAGATCTTTAGTTACTTCATGGATGAAGTTGAAGCTTAAACTTGGTTCTCTCGGGTGGATCATCTTCGGTGAAGGGAGACCGGCTTGCAAGCGCGATCCGGAGCTCTTGAGAGCATGCTAAAATCCAACCCAATTGGAGCAAATGAAGACACTACAAAGGGTGTAATTTCTATCTTGTTGTAGTGCTAGTTTAGGTGTTTGGTTTAGATTCTTGGGTATAAGATTTTAGTGCTTTGAAAATTTTTCTTTTTGGATTCCGCATTGGCCGCGGGTTAGTGGCGAGGGAACTAGGAACTTTCATTGGTATCAGATCCACCCTAACACCCTAAACTAGATAGTTACAACTTCCGAATCTCGCCGGTTTTTGCTTCGCAAAAACTGCCGTAAAACCAGTGAGCAATTCCATGTTGCATTGATATTTTAACTTCTCGTGGGCTCTCGGTTTGGACCGAGAACCCAAGGGGAGGTGAGCGGGGACCCCGGGGACATCCCGGGGCGTCCTAAGGAGGGCTCACACCCTCGATACCACCACAATAGTGGCCTTGGGGGGGAGGACCCGGAACTGCCTCTATGGCCACCTTAAGGTAGCTTAGGGGCTGGGTATCCCCACTAGGTGCCTCCAGGTTGACATTAATTTTATGTCGGGGCCCTCCGCGAAGTTTTGGACCAATTCGAGCTCAATTCGGACTCCCGGAGTTGGTTTTACTTTGTAATTTCTTGTCGGTTTTTATCATACATGATTTTCGGTTTTTTGGAAAATTGAAGAGTTAGCTATATGTGTGCGGTATTCAATTGTCATAGGCTTTGTGATGGTTGCGTGTATCATAACGTTTTGTAAAATATCGTCTAATTGCTATATGTATCAATTAGACGAGCTTACGGAATTGATATCACAAGTTTGCATGTTCTGTGATGGATATAGATTTGTTGCGATGGATAGCCCGGAGTGTGTAGCATTATAGGTAATTCTATGTGAAGTAATGTATATTCATATTGCGTAGAGAGCGTCCAACATGTGGATTGTCGTCACTGCGGCTTGTATTATTCTTTGGGGCACATCCAGATTGTGGACGTTGTCACCGTTGTATATTCAGTTTTTCTATTACATGCACTAGGATTACCTGATGGCGGAATGCTCGAATAGCCGGTTTCTAGAGGGCAGTGGGCCTCCATCTCATAGCGTTGAGATCGGGATTCCTTACTCTAGAATTAGCGGGCTATTCGCCGCACTCGTAAGGGGTATAGGATTGACCCGCGGAGGGGTGCCCAAGTCACCGGATTTTAGAAGTGCTAGGTGGCCCATTCACTTCATCGATTGGGGTTTCCTCACTTCTGCGATTAATAGGTGGCTAGCTGCACTCGTAGGGGTCTAGGGTCCGATACTACGGGCTATACACATGACCGGGAAAATTGCATTTCATATTTGGCTCCATTGAAATGTACTTTTCCTAGATTATCCGCATTTCCATTCTGTTTTTGCTTCTGCTGTGATGCTTCTGTGATGTTACTTAACGAATGTTGCTATTTATATATTATATATTTAGTAGGCACTATATATGTTTTGCATTCGCGTTAGTCCTGTCTCCACCCTGCTGTAAGTTAAGTAACCTTACGGTGAAGATCCGGGACCTGTGGCGAATGCGGATGCCATATATGTGCGTGCCTATTTTCATTTCTTTTCTGGCATGATATGATTAATTGATGGGATTGCATTAATTATGATTAATGTAAGGAAAATAAACCTGTAGGAACCAATTTTTAAAACTACTCGGTTTTCTTCAAAACTATAGTCATATTCTTTTGATTTGCATTGAGGTATTCAGTTAGGAATATCCTGCACCTCATTCAATGAGGAAAAAGCCTTGATCTCTTCAAATGGAGTTCGCTCTTAAGCAAAGGTTTATGTTACTAGTTTTAAATGTGGAGCATAAACCACTCCTTTTCAAAACTATCCAGTTCCTTCAACGATATCAAGTTCATTACGTTAATGGTTTTTCGCCAAAAACCAGTTGTAGCCCTCCGTCATTTCTTATGAGTAGTAGTTAGTATACGTGCTACGTTTGTTGAACTTGTCAAGGCGTAGTGTGCGGTAGCTAATGGGTTCTTGTTTGTAGCATTAGATACGATTGGTTAGGACAGCCGTTCGACCTTATTGACCTTGTCAAGGGTCTGTGCGGGTGGGTCTAATGCAATCAAGATAATGACAGGTTGAACTTGACTAGGACCCTTTAACTTATTAACCTTGTCAAAGTCACTTGGGTCCTAGGGGCAAAGAGCATATCGGGAGTTTCAAATTTAAGGGAAACTTGCCAAGTTTGCACATACCTTCTGAAGTGAGGTAATTTTGGTCGGCTTCCGTCAAGATTATCACACAATGATAGTTGGGTCCCGATTCCCACTGATGAGTAGGCGTTACTTCTCGGGTGATTTTTAGATGATCCCGACAAGCTCTCCTTTTAGAGTTTGAAGGAGAATCGAGGAAACGGTGGGAGCCATCCTAATTAGATAAAGTGATTAACCAATCTAATTTAGGTTAAAGTGCACGCTGAGTGTTTCTTTTCTATCTCTGGCAGCAACCATGACCTGATCTTAAACTAAAACTCATGAACCAAGTTAACCGAACTTTCTTACACACTTTGGCTTTGGATTGTTATGATTCACGTCAAAGTCGCATTGATCCCTGCCACTCCTACATTCCCTTTGCTTTTCTCCAGAACACTCCGTATCACTACGGAGATCCATATTGTTTGGAAATGTCATCTCGTATAGTTACATACGAACTTGAAGAAACTTGTTTCAGTTCTTGGATAACCACGGGTTACAGAGAAATTGAATAGGATTATTCGGTTGTCTTTTCTCTTTACTATCTCAGGTTGTGGGGGCTCCTAGTATTAGGAGAGTACACCTATTATGCTTATTGGATAGTCTTCTTCCAAACCTTAGGCAGGTGTCGAAAGGTAGGGAAGAAGAAAACCAATTAGCTTATGTATGGTGTATAGAAGGTAAGAAGTAAAGACATATAAAGGGATTCCACCGAGAGAAAGGAAATTTGCGACTACTGTCATGAATCTGGATAGTGGAAGAGTCATTACTAGGAATACCCGGCCACCCCTTTGAAACATTTTCATGTTCCAGTTTTCCTATGCAATATTTATTGAAAACTGCTTTCCCAATTAAATTCTGACTCCAGGGTATATTTACCAGACTTGATTCTCACGTCTGTATGGCGTTACAGATGCTGAGTGGGAGTATAATATTAGGAATTGGGTGATTAGATCCTCAATATCAGAATTCTTTGTAATTGGTGATATTTGAGAAAATCACCTGGGTTTTGCCTTACGGCAAATATTTGGTTTTGAATAACCGTTGTTATGCACCAATTTTTAAAATTGAATATCTATATCTTTATTTTATAAAGTGAGATATAAATTTTGAAAATTGTGTTTTAAACATTTACCTTTATTAGTTGAGGATAAGGTAAGATGCATTGATTAACGGTATAAACATTCTTAATCAAAATACAGTTTTCAACTTACAACACATAAAATTTGAGTTAGTATATTTTAGGGACTTATACATGGTAATGTATGTTGCCCGATGTCCATTAGGACAAAGGGTTGGTACTCGTACTATATTCCGTTTACTTATCACTTCTCTGATTTTAGACACGTATTTCGTTGAAACACAAGGTCCAAATTTTGAGAAGTTATAGGTATAAGAATAAAGTAGAGAACTATGCGTTGGAAGTATCAGGATTCTTCGAGGTGATTGAAGATATAGATATTTATGCTAGGTATTTCATCATAGTAATATTTGAGAACTTGCTTATCTCTCAGGTTACTCATCCGTGGGTGTGCTCCTTGATTAGTAATGCTGAATATCCTTCTTCCATTTAAGTGATATGCACTTAAAACAGTTGGATAACAATTGAATACGGTTCCATCTAAATTAGTGCCTTAATTTCTATGTAGATATAGAATGGTTACATATCTTGAGGATGCTAAGATATGGAGTTATCCGGTTTTTGTTTAAAAGCTGAATCTGGACAAACTCAAGGCACATTTTTGTAATGGATGTTTGTGGGTTATTCCAGGCTTTTTTGCAAGGGTTTATCATTCTACCATTTGCAAAATCAAAGGTTATTTTGATCATGACTCGCCACTTTTTTATAAAAGGAATCTTTTTTCAAATGAAACAAGTGGGAGTATGGTAGAACTGGAAGTGATTCCAGAACCACAAACGGTTATTGAAAATTTAGCGGAACATGGAGATTCAATTGGATTTGACAATCCATTAGTCTCTTCGCAGATTTAGTGGGTAACCTGAGCCACCAGAGAGGTATTTTGGTTTCCTCAAAGACGGCGACATGGAGGTTTTGATAACCCAAGCTTGTTATTGCTGCTGTCTTTGACTATGAGATCTGGCAGGTGGATGACTATAACGTCATTCTAAATTGAATTTAGAAGTGCACGTATATATAACTCTGCCAGAGGGTTGTAGTCGATGGGAGCAGCGGAATCGTGGTGGGCATGTTGCTTATGTCTATTTATAGACTAAAATAAGGAGAGCGGAATTGGTGATCTAATTTGATGTGAATGTCATAGATTTTGACTTCATCACAACAACAGATGGACCTGATAGGAAGGAAGTAGGGAGTGATGTTCTGGTATTTGGATGACGTACTCCTGATAAGAATTGATGCTCCTATACCATGATCGGTTATACTGTGGTTGTCGCAACGTGTTTCTCCACGTAATATCTGGATAAAATATCAGGGATTCTAGTGACTAGATTTATGGTTATAGATCTAGATTTGGGAAGTGTCCCAATTTGGGTACTTTGACACTATTCTAAAGTGTTTTAGAATGGACGACTCTTGGCGTGGTGGTGTACCTGTAGTAGATTGAGTCTCCCTCTCCAAAAATGATTTCTTCTAGACTGATGAAGAGAGAGATTTGCAAGATTGACATATCGCTTGCTTAGGCAATTGAGTCAATCATGAGATGTGAAATACCACAACTGATATTTCTTTTGCACCAATTGCAATAAGCATATATTAATCCACTCCTGGAGAAATATTGGAAAGAAGTAAAGAACATGAGAGGATGTTCTTAGTGTATGGTAATGGCAGCCTCCTGCAGGAGGCAGTTACCGGTTTATATTTCCAAGGTGACCTGGATGACAGAGTGTCTGTCAGAGTTAATAGTTTTCCCTCTTTTGAGGTGCAGTATGTTGGATAGGTTTCCAAGCAGGATACTGAGGTAGTCATGGCGCTGGGTGCTGATTACATCAGCAAAAGGATACAGTCAAAGAAGCTTGTTGGATTTGATGTTCATGTTATAAACAAGGTCCCATCAGATATCCAGACAAGTTCTAAGACAGGTATCGCTCATTTCGAGAGATAGTAATTCTCCGTTAAGTTGAGATATAAGGAGATAAAGATAGAAACATTTGAGCGGATCCACTCACCGAGGCTATTTCTCTAACACGTAAGTTTCTCAAAACAAGTTTTCAGAAACCGACTAGTAGAGAAGTTAGGAATTCGGTAGCACACGAGCAGTAAGTATGCGATACCACAATAATTAGCTTTATGTGCAAGTGGGAGATTGTTGGATATAGTGCTCTCAAGGCAATTATTGTAATTATAAGTAGGCGATTATGGTAATTGAACGACGACCTATACAGGTAGAACAGTCTTACTCGAGGTTATAGTATGCTATCCGGTTTGTCTTTATCATTATGTGTATACTTTTTGATAAAGCCTGTAGGATTATTGCTTGAATACTAGCATTATGATGGTGATCATATACGTGGGAGCTGGGTGTTCCATAAGCACATTCTTAAATGTCCCTAGTCGAGCGAGTATCGAGACTGAGCATCGATATTCCAGAGTAGACTAGTGTATAGACCCCGACGAAGGGCGGTGGCTGATCTCACAACCCATTGGTGTTGATTCACCTAAGATAGTATACAGGTGCTCACTGGAGGTGAGTATACCAGACGGACTCACCGAGAACTTTTAGATGTTATTATACCTATCGTCAGATGGAAGTTCTCTTGTGTCATGGGTGCAGGTTAGTCCTTTGATCAGAGATTTTCATTTGTCTTGTGTGAGTTCCTACTATACTTAGATTACTACTCTACCACGGCTCAAAGGAGTCATGCAAACAGGTTTTAGTTGGGTATAGTCTCGAGCCACATGGAGGCGGTGATCAATCGTCAGGGATTCGTCTCTCCCTGTATTGGGAGTCGATATCACGCTGTGTTGGGTCAGCCATCACTAGAAATCCTTGGCCAATGTAGATGAAATTTACTGATGCGATATCAGTAGTTTCTCAGTTGGTGATGAGTTTCAAATCGGCACGACTTATCGGGTTAGTTAGGTTTAACTTTATCCACCCCCTAGACCCGGTATGCGATTATCTTAGACGAAGAGACCGGACTGTATGAAGATTGTCATAGACAGGCTCAGTAGGGGTACGGATGCATTTGCTCGTTGGCCTTCCTTTCGCTCAATACCTAGATAGCCGTTACGTACAGTTAGTGTCGCTGACGTGCTTGTTGTTAAACCCACTGCCAGCGTATTAACGAGTGTTTAGAGTACCATACAGAGGGTTTTCCTGGTTTAGGCAAAATGATGTAGTGGCTGTATATTGATAATTCCGATTAGGCATGTGTGCTAGCCACATAGACTTTAATCGGACGGATGATAATACTAGCCGGCTTAGAATTAAGCCGGATTATTAAATCAAGTTTTGATTTAATAATTTACATATATATATATATATTTCTATATGTATATTCTAATATTATGTTCATTGTATTTTTCTATCTTTTGGGTATTTGTATTTTAATATGAATACAAGCATGTATTTGCGGGGATGTATTCCTGTATTTATACATGAATATTTCTAGAAGAAGGAAAACTCATTTCTTGGATTTTCTCTTTAAAAAAATACGAAATGAGGTGGAAAAGAGAGATGGTGGAGGCTATGGGCAAATGAATTATATAAATTCATTTTCAAATACTATTCAAGTATGGTTGCAGTTTTAAAATGGAAAAATTCTTTTTACAAAATACATGAAGCTTGCTTGAATTTGTTAAGGATTTCATCCCACCATTTTTGTTTCTCTCTTTTTCATGGCTCCTCCTCCTCCTCCTCCTTCTTCTACGTTCTCATGAGTTGAGATTCAAGAGGATTAAGAGAAAGAAAAATTATTAGAACACTCACACACATCACTAAGCATCCTAGATTAGCATCCTGCGATCATTAGTTACTTCATGGATGAAGTTGAAGCTTGAACTTGGTTCTCTCGGGTGGATCATCTTCGACGAAGGGAGACCGGCTTGCAAACGCGATCTAGAGCTCTTGATAGGATGCTAAAGTTCAATCCAATTGGATAAAATGAAGACGCTACAAAGTTGTAATTTCTAACTTGTTGTAATGTTAGTTTAGGTGTTTTGTTTAGATTCTTGGGTATAAATTTTTAGTGCCTTGAAAATTTTTGTTTTCGGATTCCGCATTGGCCGCCGGTTAGCGACGAGAGCACTAGGAACTTTTAGGTCCAAGAAAAACTGGTCCCCTAGGGGACCGGTCCAAACCCAAGTCGACCTCATCGGGGGGTCGAGTCGCATCGTGGCTGGACCCAATGAGGGTCCAGACTTCACTCAATCGGACAAATTGTTAGATATATATGCCCTAGAGGCCATTATTGTATATTACATTTTGGATGCTTAGGATATATAAATCTATATATATGTATATATATGTATATATATGTGTGTGTATATATATATGTATATATATATGTGTGTGTGTGTATGTGTAAGACAGTCTTTCTATATATGTGTATATATATATATATGTATATGTATATGTGTGTGTGTGTGTGTGTGTATAAGATAGTCTTGCTCGATATGATGGTATGCTATCTGGTTTGTCTCTATCTTAACATGTGTATATGTTCCTTTTTACATATCACTAATACATGTTGATAGAGCCTGTAGGATTTTTTCTTGACTACCAGCGTTGTGATGACAATCATACTTATGGGGGCTGTGTGGTCTATAAGCACATCCTTAAAATTGTCCCTACTCATAGGATTATTAAGGTTAGGCATCGATAGTCCAGAGTAGACTAGTGTATACTTTCTTATTCCCGTCAGGGGAGATTGCTGGTCCCGCAGCTATTGGTATACGGTACCAAAGATAGTATACAGGTGCTCATTAGGTTATGAGTTACATTGGACGGACTCACTGGGAATTGCTAGTTGGTATTATACTTATCATCGGATAGCAGTTCTCTGGTGACATGAGACAGTTTAGCCCGATGACCTGACATCACCATTAGTCTTGAGTGTGTTCCCACTATACTTAGATTACTACCCTTCCACGGCTTTAAAAAGTCATGCAAATCGGTAGTAGTTGGGTGCAGTCTCGAAGCACTTGGAGGCAGCAGGTGATAAAATGGATTCATCTCTCTCGGTATAGGGAGTCGATATCGTGCTGTGTACGGTTGGCTGATACCACAAATCTCTAGCCAGGGCAAGTGAGATTTATTGGTAGAAATACCCGTAGTTTCTCGAGTTATATTGAGTTTCATACCGACATGATTTATCGCGCTAATAGGGGTCTGACGTTTACCACCTCGTAGGCTCGATATACGATACTCTCAGATGAACAGACCGGACTGTATGAAGAATGTCACTTATAGGCTCAGTAGAGCTTCGGACGAGTCTTCTTGTCGATTTTCCTTTTGACAGATACCTGGGTAGCTGTTACGTACAGCTAGTGCTATTGACGTGCTAGTGGTTAAACCCACTGCCAGATTATTATCGATTCTTCATAGTCCCATACAGAGGGTTTCTCGGTTCAGGCGAAACGGTGTAATATGCGTATTTAGATACGCTTGGGTGTTCGATTGACCACATGTATATTTTACACGTGCTTTAATCGGACTTTTTAGTAATACTAGCAGGTTTGAAAGATATCCAGATATGGAGCTAGTATTATATTGCTTTCTTTTAGGTATTTGTATTTTAACACGAATACGGTATTTATACGAATACGTGCATTTGTATGAATACGGGTATTTATGTCTTGATACAAATACATGTATTTCTTTCTTAATATGAATACGCGTATTTTATATTTTTTATACAAATACGGTATTCGTAATTTGGTAGAAATATGGGTATACATATTTATTATAAATAAGGGTATGTGTGTGTGTGTGTGTGTACAAGTGAGGTGGCCTTTCTCTTCTTCTCATCTCTTCTAGTTTTCAGATGAAGTGTGTGGGCTTGTGACTCACACTAGTGAGTCACAAGCCTACTCACTTATTTTATTTTAAAATAAAGTTGAAGAGATGAAGAGAGAGAGGGGAAGAGAGAGAGAGAGAGAGAGAGTGGATTATTATTAAGTTTATCTTTTTAGTAGCCATCCTCTTCTTCTTATTCCTTCTTTTTCTCTCTTCAATTTTGAGGAATATTAAATAAAGCATCTTGACACTACTACTACACCTCTAAGCATCAAGAGTTAGTAAGTCTAGATCTTTAGTTGCTTCTTAGTTCATTACTAGAAGCTAGAGATTGAATCGGCATCATCGGGTGGATCATCTTTGACGTGGGGAGAGGACATCACAAGCTCGATCCAAGGACCCTAGGAGCTCAAGGAGAGGATCACACAAGATCCGAAGGATACGACTTCAAAAGTTGTAGTCCTCTACTTAGTAGTTAAACTCTTTAGTTTTTGTTAGTTTAGTGTTTGGATTCGAATTCTAGGGTTTTCGTTTCTAGTGCTCAAGATATTTTTAAAGTTTTTGATTCCGCAAAGGCCGTAGTAGTCACTGCACGAGTACTAGCAACTTACACTGGTATCAGAGCCACCCAAACACTTAAACTAATTGTGGACGATGTTTGAATTTCGAAACCGAAATAGTTCCGTTTTTTAAAAACATGAATCTAAGTTTCTGTCGAATTTTTCCGAGCCTCTAAATTTTTTAAAATAATTGCAGAGTGCTCTTCTTGATGTTAGATGAACACCATAGAAATACGAGACCCTAATTTCTAAGTATGGCCGCCATTTTCCCGCTACTAGCAGTTTTGGTGTTGAGTTAGGTCTTGTGCTTCTCGTGTTGTCTTATACACTTGAATTTAGGGGTTTTGGTATTATTTGATTGTACAAAGATTTCATATTATGTTATCATTATTATGGGCAATATGGAGTGTTTATAAATCGAAATTTAACATCGTTGCTTATCTTTTCATTTGTATATGTGTTTCTAAATATCGACTAATTGCTATACGTTGATTAGTAGAGGTTGCACATATCTTGTATGTGTTTTGGTTTTAATATGGAATAGATGTGATCGTCGTGATTGAATAGCCGGGGGTTTTTACATGTGAGAATAGTGTTTTCTTTTTCATTCATGTAATAAATTTTGTAATATTTTTTTGCGGGGCACTTCTGGGTTGAGGTTGTAGCCACTGATGTATTATTATTTACATTTCTGTATCTAGGATATACCCAAGGCGGGGTGCTCAAGTTACTAAGTTCTGGAGTCTAAAGGGTGACCAACTTGGGCAGTGAGAACGGGTCACCTAACTCTAGGATTGGTAAGGCTGCTTACCGCACTCGTAGGGGTCTAAGGAATTGGGTTCTGGCTATTCATCACAACCGTGGAATCCGCGTTTTCGTTAATGGCTTAAACGAAAACACGGAAATCCTAGAATATCCTCTATTTTCATTTGTGTTGCTTCTACTATGATCTATGATGGTTATCATTGCTTGAGATGAATGACTATATATACATACTATATATAATAAACATTGTTTATGTTTTGCATCCGCGCTAGTCCTGTCCCCGCCCTGCCGTAACTTAAGTAATCTTACGGTGATGACCCGGGACCCTGTTGCGAATACGGATGGCATAAGCGTACGTTATATTTTCGTTTCTTCTGCAATGATAGGGTTAATTGATGGGACCACATTAATTCTAATTAATGCAAAGAAACATGCTTAATATTTAATGTCATTGGAACAATATAAAAAACCACTCGATTTTCTTTAAAAACAACTTTTAAATGTGGAGTCTAAACCACTCCTTTTAAAAGCTATTCGGTTCCTTCGACTATATCAAGCTCATTACGTTCACGGTATTTGCCAAAACCAGTCGTAGCCCTCCGTCATTTCATATAGGTATCTATTAGTATTCAAGCTATGTATTTTGACCTTCGCCAAGGCGTAATGATTGGTAGCTAATGGATATTTATTTATAGCATATATAGATGCATTAATCTAGGACATGCATACAGCTATTTTGGCCTTTGTCAAAAGTTCGTATGAATGGGTCTAGGTTAACCAGGACAATGACAGGTTGAACTTGACTTGCGAATTATGATAATTTGGCTTTCGTCAAGGTCATAAGCGCTTGGAGCAAAAACTACATCGGGAGTTTCAAAGGAAAATGAAACTTGCTAGTTTTGCATACCTTCTGGAATGTGATGATTTTGGTAGAATTCCTTCAAAGTTATCACACAATGATAGTTGGATCCCGATCCCACTGTGAGTAATTACTATTATTCTTCGGGAGATTTTTTCACTTTACAATTAATGCTAAAAACCCTGGTAGGTGTCTAGAAAGGTGTCGGTGGGGCAACGCCTCCAGGGAAAATAGGTTATTTAATTTAGACATCACAAAAGTGTTGTAAAACCTCCCTCGAAGTACCAACACTCGCCTAGCTAAAAGGTTGAAACAAGAATTGTATGGTGAGATTAATCCCGCCTAATTATTCTTTTATGGTTTAAAGGAGAATTTGAGAAAACGGTGGGAGCCATCTTGTATAGATAAACTAAAATCAATCTAAATTTGCAAGAGCTTATATCCTCAGTGTTTCTTCTCTCTTCTAAATGCAGTGATCAAGATGACCGGGCTTAAGTTACATTTAGATAAAAACACATTGATGGGGCTGAACTATAAGGATTAGTTAAGGAATGTCCAGATGACCATTACTTATGATAAGCCAGGCTACCTTCTTACTACTAAAACCCCCGCCTTCCCAGGCCCAGATTCCACAGTCGTGGACATTGAGGTCTATAAGATTTGGGATATTGACTGCGCGAAAGCGAAGTGCCTCGTACTGTCCTCCATGGATAATGAACACCAGAGACGGCACGAGAAGATGGACCTAGCTTCCATCTTCCTCCATACCAAGGATTTATATGGAGAGCAATCTCGTATCGCAAGATACGAGACCTCGAAGAAGCATTTCCAGGCGAGGTTGGCTATCGGGTCATCTATAGGGGACCACGTCCTAAAGATGATCAGCCTCATTGAAGAGATCGTGGACTTTGGGACCACGTTGGAGAACGAGTTGTAAACAGACTTGATTCTACAGTCCCTCCCATCTCCCTATGCTCAGTTCATATTGAATTTCAATATGCAAGTAAAGGAAGTTACACTTGCAGAGCTCCCCAACATGTTGAGGAAGGTAGAGGGCACCCTGAAGAAATCCAGGGAGACACCCACTCTACTTGTTGGGGAACCTTCTTCTTCTAAATCTAAGGCTAAAACCAAGAGGAAGAAGAAGAAGGCCCCCACCAAACCGAAAGGTGGTGTCGTTAAGGTACAGGGGAAGGGCAAGGAAAAAGTTGGGGGGCCAACAGTAGTAAAGGAGGAATGCTTTTACTGTCATAAGAAAGGTCATTGGAAGAAGGACTACCGGGCTTGGAAGGCCAAGGGCCAGGATTTGAAGCAAATTGTGGCTTCGACTTCAGGTGTGTTTATGATTGAGAACTGTTTGTCAATTAACTTTACTTCCTGGGTATTAGATGCCGATTCAGGATCTCATATCTGTAATTTTTTGCATGCACTGAGAAGCCGTAGAGTTTTGAAGGTTGGTGGTATCACCCTCAGGGTTGCAAACGGAGCGAGCGTGGATGTTGTTTCCGTAGAGGAATATCATATAGGATTGACAAGTGGAAACATTTTGATTTTGCGTAGTTGTTTTTGTGTACCTACTATGGCATGTAATATCATCTCTATATTTTTATTATATAAAAAGGTTATGATTTTACATGTAAGAGATGTTGTTAACATTCACCTTAATCATGAATTGATTAGGTTTGGTACACTAGACAACGATATATACGTATTAAATCAACATCAAGTTTTCAATGTCGAGAACACACTTAAAAGAAAGACTCCAGAATTAAATCAAGCTTTCTTATGGCATTGTAGACTAGGTCATATCAATGAAACATGCTTAACGAAGTTACATAAATAAGGATATTTGGATCCATTTGAATATCTATCTTATGCAACTTGTCAATCATGTATCAAAGGAAAGATGACAAAGACTCTGTTCACTGGATACGGAGAAAGAGCTATCGAGCTCTAGGGACACATACATAGAGACGTGTGTGGTCCAATGTCTACACCTGCAAGAAGTGGTTTTTCCTACTTCATTACTTTTACCGATGATTTCTCATTGTGTGGACATGTATTCTTGATGAAACGCAAATTCGAGGCCTTTGAGAAATTTCAGGAGTACAAGAATGAAGTGAAAAAACAAACAGGCAAAAGTATTAAAACACTTCGATCTGATTGGGTGGTGAATACTTGAGTGCTAAGTTCTTGGGATATTTAAAAGAGAATGGAATTCTCTCTCAGCTTACTCCTCCATACACTCCATAACACAACGGTGTATCGGAAAGGCAGAACCACACCTTACTAGATCTATTGCGTTCCATGATGAGTAATGTTGAGTTGTCGCGATCTTTCTGGGGTTATGCACTAAAATCTGCTGCATACTTTTTGAACAAAGTTCCGACTAAATCAGCGCCTACCACTTCATATGAAATGTGAAATGGTATGAAACCCTGACTTAAATATCTTAAGATATGGGGATGTTCATCTTTTGTTAAAAAGCACCATGCGGACAAACTCGAGGCACGATCAGTATTGTGCAAGTTTGAGAGATACCAAAAGAATTTTAGGGGGTATCTTTTCTATTACACTGAGGAACAAAGGTTTTTGTTTCTCGACATGCCTATTTTCTGGAGACTCAATTTCTTGAAAAAGAAATTAGTTGGAGCGCAATAAGACTGGAAGAAATTCCAGAACCACAATCTATTACTGAAAACTTAGTAGAACCCGAAGTTTCAAAAGAACTGGACATACCTACGCCACTCCGCAGAACTTGTAGACAGTCTCATCCGTCCGAGAGATACTATGGTTTTCTCGTAGACGGGGATATAGAGGATTGCATCATCGATGATGATGAGCCTACTAGTTTTTAGCAGGCCATCACGAGCAGAGACTCGGTAAAGTGGCTGGATGCTATGCGGTCCGATATGGAATCCAAGTACACCAACAAAGTTTGGACTTTGGACGTTGCACATCCTGGGGTAAAACCCATAGGCTGCAAATGGATCTTCAAAAAGAAGATTGGTGCAGATAGACAGGTTGAAACTTATAAAGCTTGACTTACAGCAAATGGTTTTCGTCAAAGACCTGGCTTAGACTATGATGAAATATTTTCTCCAGTGGCTATGCTTAAATCCATTTAGATCCTACTTGTCATTGCTGCCTTCCATGATTATGAAATCTTGCAGATGGACGTAAAACCGCTTTTCTGAATGGAATTTTGGAAGAGTGTGTTTATATGGATCATCCAGAGGGTTTCATAGAGAGTGGGAGAAGCGGATGAGTGTGCAAATTGCTTAAATCCATTTATGGATTAAAGAGGGTATCACGAAGTTGGAATATCTGCTTTGATGAGACGGTCAAAGAATTTGACTTTATAAAAAATGTAGATGAACCATATATTTATAAGAAAATTGTAGCAAGAATTGTGGTATTCCTTGTCTTGTACGTATATGACATTCTCTTGATAGGAAATGACATTCTTATGCTACAATCAGTCAAAAGTTTCTGTCATAGAAGTTCTCCATGAAATAACTGGGTGATGCCTCTTACATTCTAGGGATCAAGATCCATCGTGATAGATCTAAGAAGATATTGGGACTTTCACAGTCCAGGTATATTGACACCATACTAAAGAGATTTAATATGGAAGATTCCAAGTGCAGTAATTTACTCGCTTGCCACCGAATCACCTTTTCCAAAGAGATATCTCCCAAGACTAATTTGGAAAGGGATCGCATGAGCATCATACTCTATGCTTCGGTGGTAGGATCTATAATGTATGCAATGTTATATACCAGACCATATGTAGTTTACACACTTAGCGTAGTAAGCCGGTATCAGTTAAACCCAGGGGAGAAGCACTGGATAGCAGTAAAGAACATTCTTAAGTACCTGAGAAGGACTAAAGAGATGTTCTTGGTAAACGGCAGTAAAGACCTCCAGATCGAGACCTTCACTGACTCCAGCTTCCAAAGTGACAAGGATGACTCCAAATCTACGTCGGGTTATGTATTCACCTTCAATGGAGGGGTGGTCTATTGGAAGTGCTCCAAACAGGACAACGTAGCTGACTCGACAATGGAGGTAGGGTATATTGCTGCTTGTGATGCCGCAAAAGAAGCGGTCTGGATGAGAAAGTTCATTTCAGAACTTCAGGTGGTTCCATCCATTGTTAACCCAAAACGTTTGTATTGTGATAACAACGGGGCTATTGCTTTAGCAAAGGAACCACGGTCCCATCAGAATTCCAGACACATCTTGAGGTGGTATCACCTGATCAGGGAGATCGTAGATCACCGGAAGATCGAGGTGCGGAGAGTAGATACAAAGGCCAACACTGCAGATCCACTCACAAAGGCCATCCCTTAGATACAGTTTGAGAGGCTACTCGAGATGATAGGTCTGCGATAGTCCAATACATGGCCTTAGTGCAAGTGGGAGATTGCTAGATATATATGCTATAGATGCCATTATTGTATAGTAGAGGATTGTATATTACATTTTGGATGATTAGAATATATATATGTATAAGACAATCTTGTTCGATATGATTTTATGCTATCTGGTTTGTCTTTATCTTAACATATGTATATGTTCTTTTTATATATCGCTAATACATGTTGATAGAGCCCGTAGGATCTTTGCTTGACAACCAGCATTGTGATGGCAATCATACTTGTAGGGGATGGGTAGTCTATAAGCACATCCTTAAAATTGTCCCTAGTCGTAGGATTAACAAGACTGGGCATTGATACTCCAGAGTAACTAGTGAATACGTTTCATATTCCTGTCAAGGGAGATGCCCGGTCCCGCAGCCATTGGTATACGGTATCAAAAATAGTATACAGGTGCTCATTAGGTTATGAGTTACACTGGACGGACTGATGTGGATTTTTTTTATCTCCAAATTTAACCACAAGTATGCAGCTTATCACAGTCATACTTGAGAATCGTTCCCACATAGAGGTGTGTTAACTACTTTTAAACTAAGTTAAAGAGTTAGATTATTTTTAAAAGTGGGCATTTTATGAGTATAGAAGAATCTAGGGTTTTGTATTTATTTATCTTTATTGGTTGGTTTAAAAAATGACATTTCTTTTCTAGATCTATATTTAATATGTTTTCTATTAATCCTATAAAAGTATAGGTTAATTTAATATTATTAAAGTTAACCTATCAATTATAAAAATATCATTTAGATAGCAATATTAAAACACTTTTTCTAGTTAATTAAAAATAATCTACATTTAATCTTCAATCAATAGCGGTAGGTGATCAATTTACTTCTATCATCTTATCGAATAACTTAAATCACCCTTAACTATCTAGTTTTAATTTCTTTTAATTAAACTTGTCTCTTACCTTCCCTCATTAGATCTCTAGGGCGTCAACCTATTATTTAACATAATAAGTTTCTTGATTTTATCATCTTTCCCTAATCATCTTTCTAGGCGTCAACTATCATTAAAAAAATTAGCTTTTTAGATGATAAACTTAATAAGAAGAATTTAAATAATAAGAGATTAATATTTAAGCGCAAGAAAAGAAAGCAATATAACATCCAACCAAATAGAGTAAATAAATACAAAAACCTAGAAAATAATTTAGTTACGCAACATATTAATAAAAAGTAAAAATTTATTCACAGAAAAAATAATATACAATTGAGTTGATCTCTCAAAAGAAAACCCTAAAGTTTATTACCAAGAGAGAGATATGAAACCCTAAGGCTATACAAGTGCTTATATAAGGCTAAGCAAGATTGGAGAACAAGTAATAGAAGATACAAGAATGTACTTGCTAATAATTATGATAATCTAATCTAATTGCTCTGTTGAATGCTGCTGCGAGCCTATAGAATTTTCAAAAAACGAAACCCTATATCTCATATTAATCTATTCAGAAAGACGATCGTGCCCATAAAAATTCTCATCGAACGGCCCAAAATCGACCGCTGATTCGCCGCCGTTTATTTGGCTCCGTTGCTCCAGATTTTTTTTGTGGTTTTATCTTCAATTTATATGAATTTTTAGCTCATAAAATCTTGAATATCTCTCTGTATTTCTATGGTTGCGTGGATCTCCAAATTGTTCTCAAATTTGGCATATAATTAGGAAGATCGATTTGTTACTTTTGATTTGATTTGGTTATCCAACCGATTTGTTCTTGTAATGATTTATTCACCTCTATTTGTTGCAACCTTTACTGATTTGTAATAATATTCCCAAATTTATTCCAAATTTGCAAATTGTCTTTTGATTTTCTGAATAATTCTCTTAAGTCTCCATTATACGCACGTAATCCTCATTTTAGCAAAATTGTCCGTCTTTTTGCATCCAAGCCCTGTTATCTGTAATAATTCACAAAAGATACCCGGAACAACATAGTATATGACAATAAAATGATAAATGAGTTAGAAAAATGTGTAATAAATTATACCAATCAAATACCCCTACACTTATCTTTTGCTAGTCCTAGGGCAAATCTAGGATTTCAAACTCTAAACTAAACTTCTATCTAACTAAATTCTACTCTTACTCCTATTCCTATAAAAAAAATAAAGGAAACAAAAATAAGAAAATGAAAACTATATATAAAGATAGAAATAGATAAGAAAAATACGAAAAACAAGAGTTTAAATTTTACTAGATTTTTAGTCGTTATGAACCATGCCTTAATAGACTTTGATCTATGCGGAAAATTACTTTCTCATCATTCTTCCAATCTTTCCTACCTATTTTGCTTCTAAACATGATCATATATGAAAGTATGCCTTAGCACCTCTACTAGGTTATTTGAGCATCAAGTATGCAATTTAATAAAATCTTAGAGTGCTAAGTATACTAAATAAGAATCGAACTAGAGATTTAGGGTTTCATAATAAGCAAACAAGGTTCTAAACTAAGTGAAGAGAGTCTACAACCTTTGTAGTCTATTCCTTCACTTCTAAAGCTCCAAGTAGTAGTCCTTAGAACTCTTATTTGACTCCACTTAATGAAGGGATCGAGCTTGCTTGTTGTCGTTGTCGCCGAAGATGATCCACTATGAAGTCTCTCTCACTCAAGCTCTCACTTCACTAATGAAGGTATTAGTGAGGTTAACAACCTAAACTAATGGGATAGAATAGTGTAGGTTGATTGTTCCCTTTTGAAAACTGAATAATAAATATAAAAAGCAATGGGAAAAGTCTCCAAATAGAGTATCACGTGCCCATACGTGATAGGCACAGCACTTGACAAAACAAGGCTGAAACTAAGCCTCACGTGCAGACACGTGACCTCTATATACGAAATATATAGGCACCTTCTTAAAATAAACAATTGGCCAGAAAAATTCACGTGATAGCACGTGACGCTCTTTGGTGGGCTTAACTTTGTGGGGTCACGTGCTACACGTGATGGGCTCCTATGCCTTCTGAACCGATATAATTAAATTCTAAATAAAAGGGATCAAAGCCCTATTTAGAAAATATTTCCTTAGATCTTTCTAAACAAGAAAGATTGCGCTCTGTAAAGCAGAGCGTCGTTGGATTAAAATTCCAATGGTGATTAAAAATCATCAATTTACAAAAGGAGATTCTGTATAGGGAAATATTTTCCTAATCTTGTGAGAAATATATTCTGTAAAACAGAAGTCCTTGGATTAAAAATCCAACGGTGAATAAATTCATCGATTGATCTAAAAGATCATTTTGGTTGATTATAAAATCAATCAAAATCTCTCAATAAGAGATTTTCTGAACAAATTGATTCTTTTCTTTCTTCTATAAATAGGAGCCAAGAGACACAAAGGAGGGGAAAAAAGAAAAAAGAGAAACCCCCCATAAACATCAAGTTAAAGAGAGAAAACAGAAAGAAAAACCCTAGGTAAGAGAAGGAACAAAATACAGAGAATATCTCATCTCTTTTTCATCTCCATAAGAGTTTAACTCTTCTAAAAAGAACTTAGTTCTTCCTCTGGTTGAGATCTGCAGAAGTAGATCTCCCCACAAGTTGAGAATTTAATCCTCATCGGAGAGATTTTGTCATGCAGATCCAAAACCTAGGGGAAGATCTAAGTTCAGAGAATTTAATTCTCCCAAAAAGTATATAGGAATTTAATTCCTCTGACAAAACAAGGGTTTAACCCTTCATATAAGAACTTAGTTCTTCCTCATAGTGAAAGATCTGCAGAAGCAAATCTCCCTACAAGTTGAAAATTCAATTCTCATCGGGGAGATTCTGCTATACAGATCCCAAACCTAAGAGAAAAACTAAGTCCTTAGAATTTAATTCTTACAAAACAGTGGGCTTGAAGTCTCGAAACTCAAGATCTCCATGCACGTAAAAAGATTGGCACCCAACATGATAACGGCCGATCACGTACTCCCATGTGAGCACCCTTGATGAACAAAAGAGGACAACCAAGATTGGCTCACGTGATTCCACGTGATCCCAAGTAGTGCTTAGCACTTATAAAGCAAAAAGGGAATAAATCAAAGGCAGTTTCCATTTTTAGGGCGCCTCACGTGACCCAATAGCGCTTAGCGCTCAGAAAAGAACAAGGGAATAAACCCAAAGAAACAGCGGCACAAATTTTTAGTGTTTAACACTACTCCAAGCGCCTCACATGACCCCACGTGAGCGCTTCAAATATTTAGTGTTTAACACTACTTCAAGCACCTCACGTAGGAGCACATGGGCGCTGAGCATATATTAGTGTTTAACACTATGAAAGGAAAATATTAGCTAAACTCAGACCAAATCTCTCGAGGACCTTCGATTGAGCCCCTCATGCTCAGGTTCTCCAAAACCGATCTCAGTCTCAAAGATAGCTAATGAGCTCTTAACAGATGGCAGCTAAAATGATGTTCATCCCATTCCCCCTCAGTCGGGACATTGGTTCAAGGGTACATCTCTCTACACCTCTGGTACATGTCGTTCTAATTCCTCAACGTCTTCAGGGAGGTGGCGGGTCCCGACAACCAACAACTTTTTGGTACATTTCCAAACCCATGGATACACCCCATGGACCGTAATGTCCTTAAACTAATCTTTATGGACCGTAATGTCCTTAAACTAATTATGGACCGTAATGTCCTTACATTAATGATGGACTATGATGTTCTTAAACTCCACGGACTATGATGTCCTTAAACTCCACGGGCTATGATGTCCTTAAACCCAATGACCGTAACGTCTTTAAACTAAACTCTATGGACTATGATGTCCTTAAACTCTACGGACTATGCTGTCCTTAAACTCCATGGACTATGATGTCCTTAAACCCAATGGACCGTAACGTTCCTAAACTAAAACGACAGAGCCCAAATGCTCTTTCGTTGGATCAAAAATGATCCTGAACCCCTATTAAGTAGATCTTAGTCTAAAACTTAGACTAACGTATCCTTAACAAACATTTAAGTTGATCTTAATCTCAAACGAGATTAATGATCCTTAAATCAACCAAACTCAAATCTAAGAAAATACGGATTTGAACTAATCCACGCCCTACAGGCGACAACATAAATTAGTCTCCGTATACAATCTACGGGCAACCAAAAAAAAAATAAAAAACACACGGCACGAAATGAACTTATGGAGAAGGAGAAAGTGGTTATCGTAACCCGATAACGTAATTAATTGCAGGGACTAGCGCCTGCAGGGAAGAGCGTCCCCACAATCAAAAACTCCTCGCAAGCGAGGGGGAATCTGACGAAGTCTGCTACAATGGCCGTATCTGTCTAAACCTCCGATACACGGTGCCATAAATCAACTTGGTATTTTCGTAGAGGTGGACAGATAAAACCAAATAGCATCTGCCCCTAAATTCAGGCAAGACGACCTACGCGGTTTCGTCTCTGTTTTCGGCGGTAAACAGATTCTGACACGCCCGGTGGGACCTTTTCCTCTTTCCACTCCACACTTCGTGTGTCGTGTTTCGTGAACGAATCGCGGTTTAAAATGGTTGCCCCTGGATTCGAGGTACTAAGATTTGGTGTCTTGCTCTGTGCAGAAGAGAAAAGAAAACAAATAGCTTCCAACTGCACCAATTGTAACAATAATTCCCGCTCCGTCCCGTCTGGAGGAGTAACTTATGGGTCCCAAGTGTAGGGTTGCTAGGCATACGCATAAGGGTCTACGAGGCATCAACCATGCCCGATTTAAAATTTAGCCATGCCGAAAAACCCAAAGCCGGATCTTTAAACTAGAGATTAGGCGAAAACAAGCATGTTAAACACTTTAACACTAAGTGAGAGGGATTACAATCTTTGTAGATCCGGTCCTTCACTTCATAAGCTCCGTGCTGAGGTCCCTTCGCTGCGATCATCATGTTCCGGACTCTCGAGAGGCTCCGCGAAGAGAAAGATGCAAGCTTGCTTCCGATCTTCGATAACAAAGATGATCTATCTTGAAGTTTCATTAACACAAGCCCTCACTCACTAAATGAAGTGAACACCCTCATCTAAATGGCAAGCATAGATGAGGATGATGAAGTAGGATTTTTGCTCTCATTTGTTTTCATATTCTCACTCATTTTCATCACTTAGGAAAAACCTAGAAAGCTTTTCCATGAAGGAAGAAGGAAGAAGAAGATGAATAATCATTTGTGATGAATAATGAAATGTTGTCATAATCATTTATGCAACCATGGTTAACTAAACCTTTGTAGAGATTTAACTAGGGCTAGGGTTTGGGTTGAGTTACTTAAAATATCAACACAAATATCTTTTCCAAAACAAAAATGAAAGCTTCTAGAAACTTCTAGAAAAGCTTAACCCAAATCAAACCCTAACCATGTTTAATCTCCACTAAACATGTTGCATTAATAATTATAACATGTTACAATATTATATATCACATATATAATATTTATTGTAACAAAATAAAATAATACAATTAACATATATCGCATATATATCAATGTATTACACGAGTGAGAAAAAGAATCTTTTAGTGAGATAATATTAGTTAATGTAATTTAATATATCATATATATTATTATACATTAAATTATCGAATCAACACTTGATCCGACAATCCGGCTATATCGCATATAACCGACTAATATCACATTTACCGATTCATCGAATCAACACTTGATCCGATGACCTGGCTGATATCAAATATCGTGAGAATAGAATACGGTATCTCATATCGTATTATCCTCGGTCCCGTACATATCACATACGTGCTCCTACTCCGTCTTGCCTGAGCCAAGAAACCTCTGTGTAGGACTCTAAAGAATCGTCAATACACCGGCAGTAGGTGATGATCTTATCAAACACCCACAAGCTGCAAGCGGTCAGCTAAACGTAACAGCCACCCAGGTATTGAGCGCTCAGAAGATCAACAAGCAAGCCTGTACATTCTCCTATGAATCCAATCAGTAACACTCCCGTACAGTCCGGTCTCGTCGTCTAATATGTCGCATATCTCGCCTAGGGGTGGTAAATGTCAGACCCCAGTAACTCGATAAGTCGTGTCGATATGAGGTCTATAACAGTTCGAGAAACTACTGATAACACTTACCAGTAAATCTCAGTAACCCTGGCCAGGGATTTTCAGTTATAGCCAATCGAACACAGCACAACATCAACTCCCTATACCGGGAGAGACGTATCCCCTCCTATCGCTCATTGCCTCCATGTGATTCGGGACTGTACCCAAAAGCCACCTTTTTGCACGCCCTCTTGGACGTGGTATGATGGAAATCAAAACACAGTGGGAATCACACAAGACTCTATGACGATCTCGGGTCAACAGACTACTCTGTACCAGTGTCACCGGAGAACTGCCATCTGACGTGAGGTATAATACCATCTGGGAGTTCTCGGCGAGTCCGTCCAGTGTACCCAGTCTCTACTGAGCACCCGTACACCATCCTTGATCTCAAACACTGATGGATATGGGATCATCCATCACCCATCATATGAGTCAAGATGCGTATACGCTAATCTACTCTGGTGTATCGATGCCCTATCTCGATACACCCTCAACTAGGAACAGTTATAGGATGTATTCGTCGACTACCGTGGCCCCACTAGTATGATCTCATCATAGTCCCAGTAGTCGAGTACATATCCTAAGGGCTTTATCAACATGTAATATATAGACAATCAGAATACATGTTAAGATAAAGTACAACCAGATAGCATACTATCATGTCGAGCAAGAAAGTCCTCCCTATATATGTCCAAGCATCGATTACAATATACATCGTATGTACAGTAATGGCCTCTAGGGTATACATATAACTAACAATCTCCCACTTGCACTAGGGCCATTTGTTGTGGTATCGCATACCCAACAATTACCTGTGGTTGAATTATCTCATACTCAACCATCCCATAAAAGTCTCTACTGGGAAAAAGGCCTTTGTGAGTGGATCCGCGCTGTTGTCCTCTGTGTCTACTCTCCTAACCTCGATCTCCCTGGAGATCAACCATCTCCATGATCAGGTGAACTGCCAAAGAATTATATCTGGATTTCTGATGGGACGGTAGTTCCTTGGCTAAAGCCACAACTCCATTGTCACACAATGGTAGGAATGAAGTTCATCTCATAAACTTATATATCCAGACTGCCTCTTTGGTAGCATCCTTGGTAACGGTGTATCTTTCCTTTAATCGTCTAGTAAGTCACGGTATCTAGCTTGGAACTCTTCCAACATACCGTCCCTCCACTGAGAGTAAAGATAATGCCTGCGACTGACATTCAGTCGTCCTTATCACCCTGGAACCTTTCCAGTGATTCTCCCCAGGATCGATTGATACCATCTCACTAAACCTAGTGAGAATCCTAACATCCATTTAGATCTATCTCATAGATATAAAACCTCGGATTTAGGAGGTATCACTTTGATCCTATATGGAGAATCCTTGTGATAAGCGGAGATTGACCGAGCGTAGCATAGGAAACTCCTTCCCTATCAAGAGTATGTCATCCACGTACTCTACGAAGATCACCACCAAACTCTCTACTACCTTTTTGTATATACAAGGTTCATCTACCATTTTGATGAAGTCAAACTCTTTGACTATCACATCAAAACAGATGTTCCAACTCCGCGATGCCTGCTTTATTAATATAAAACATCTTGCACACATTTCTGCTGCTCCCACTATCTACGAAGCCCTCTGGCTGTGTACTTATAGATGCTATCTTCCAAATCATCATTTAGAAAAGCAGTCATGACACCCAACCACCAGATATCGTAGTCATGGTATGTAGCCGTAGCAAGTAGGATCTGGATGGACTTAAGCATAGCTTTGAAAGTCTCAACTTTTCCATGTACACCAAGTAATCTTCTCAAAATATACTTGCTCCTGATGGGGATTTAACCCTTCAGATAAAGCAACCAAAGTCCATACTTTGTTGGTGTATAAGGATTCCATCTCAGATCGCTAAGTATCCAGCCATTCTTACAGAGTCCCACTCCTGATGGCCTGCTCGAAACTAGTTGGGTCATCATCTCATGATGCAATCCTCGCTCCCACTGTCATATAGAAACCGAAGTATCTCTCAGGTGGATGAGGAACCCTACTAGATCGGCGGAGAGGCTGAGGTTCGTTGGAAACTATTGAATCCTTTAGTTCTACCAAATCATCAGCTGCAGTTTGTATAGCTGGAACTCTTTCCAGTTCTACCTCATGACTAATAATTTCTTCACAAGAAATTCCCTTTCACAAAGGTGGCATGCTGAGAAACAAAACATCTTTTGTTCCTCGGTTTGGTAGAAGATATTCCCTTGCGAATGCATGGGATATCCAACAAACTTCCACAGATCTGACTTTGTCTCGAGCTTGTCCAGATTATGCTTTTAGACATAGGCTGGACAACCCCAAATCTTAACAAACTTAAGATATAGGCTCTTCCCATTCCATATCACATATGAAGTGGTAGGTAACTGATTTGATTGGAACCCTATTCAATAGGTATGCAGCTTCTAAGTAGTGCTCATCATAGAGCGCACCATATCACATAGGGTGCGTTTGCTCCGCCCCGATACACCGACGTGCTGTGGTGTATACGAAGGAGTAATGCTGAGAGAGAATCTCATTCTCCTTTAGAATAGTCCAAGAATTCCGTGCTCAAGTATTCTCCTCCTTGATCTCATCAAAAGGACATAATACTTATATCCGTTTTTGGTTCTCTACTTCTAACTTATATTCTGTGATTATCTCAAAAGTTTCGGACTTGTGTTTCAACAGGAACATATGTCTGAATCTTGAGAGATCATCAGTGAATGTAATGAAGTACAAAGAACCGGTCCTGGCATATGTAGACAGGGGACCTTCATACATCAGCATGTATCAATCCCAAGAGTTCACTAACTCTTTCTCTATTTCCAATAAACGGAGCTGTGGCCATCTTATCTCTGTGACATGACCGGCAAGTTTCACAAGATGTAAATTCAAACTAATTTAAATATGCATCTATATGTAACTTCAGCTAGTCGGGTCGCATTGATATGACCTAGTCTACGATCCCTCAAGAAGGATTCGTTCATTTATGAACTCTTCCTTTTGTGTGTGTTCTGTACGTTAAGAACCGTGGTTTGATTTAGAACGTCTATGCTTTTAGATAACGTGCCTGAACCGATCAACTCTTGATATAGGAAATGTTCAAAACATTATCCAACAATACAAAATTATATCCTTCTTTACGAACAAAGAGACTGATATGATGTTGTCTATCAAGTTCGGTATCTAATAACATTCGTTCAGAATCTATGTATTCTGGTAATACATGGTGATAACTACCAACAGACTTGGCTGCAACACTTGCACCGTTTCTATCTCATGAATTTTATCACCCGTTCTCAGTTCTCTACCTATCTGTAGCCCATGTAACAAATTACATATGTGGGATCCTGATCCGGTATCAAATACCCAGGACGTAAAGGATATTGAGAAACAGTTCTGTGTAATGAACACACCCGAAAATGATGCATCATCATGCACTTTCTTCGTTTGGGTAGCACGGGAATTCTGGTAATCCCCTATTTCCTGCTCTGTCTTATAACAATTATAAGTTGGAGCGGGACCAACGTTCCCTAGCGTAATATAACAAGCGGGTTCGGTCAATACATCCGTATTATTATCTTGATTAAGGCGTGACATAGTCGTAACCAGGAGAGAGAGAGAAGAAAACACTCGGCGTGCGGTTTTACAAGATTAGATTGGTTATCAATTTATCTAATCAGGATGTCTCCCACTGTTTTAGTCAAATCTTCCTTCAAACCCTTAAAGGAAAGACCAGCCGGGGTTAATTACACCCTACAAGTTCACCAATCTTTCAGCCAGGCCAGTACCGGTACTTTGAGGGAGGTTCCCCGTGCTTTCGCACGGACCTAATTAAAGTAAACCTCGTTTTCCCAGGGGGCGTAACCCCGTTAACACCTTTCTAGACACCTACTTGATCGGCTAATTGTAATGTGTAAAACTCTCCCAGGAGTAACTCTTACTCGCAGCGGGTATCGGGATCCAACTATCTCATAGAAGGTATGCAATCTCATTGCAAATTTCAACACTTGAAATTCCTAATAATATTTTACCCCTAGTATCTTATGACCTTAACTATGGTCAACAAATCATAAGCACTAGTCAAGTTCTATCCATCATTGATTAAATAGACCCACCCACATGACCCTTAACTAAGGCCAACAAAGTCGCATGACTATTCTAACTAATCGCATCATATGCTATATAGGAAGACATCACTTAGCAACCGTACACTGTGCCTTAACTAAGGTCAACAAACACAGCACGATTACTAAGTACTCTACTTCCTAAAATGACGGAGGGTTACGACAGGTTTTTAAGAAAACCTTTTGCATAATGAACTTGATATCGTTGTAAAATCGAGTGATTTTAAATGGAGTGTTTTTAGGCCTTTTCTAGTTTTGCTAAAGAGGTCACTCCCGGTGAAGAGATCGTCGGCTCTTTCCTCATCGAATAAGGTGCAGGATATTTCATAAATATCACTATGCAAAGCAAAAACTATAGAAACAATCAAAAGACAAACCGAGTATGCAGCATCTACTAGTTTCACTAAAGAGGTCACTCCCGGTGAAGAGATCTCGGCTCTTTCCTTATCGAATAAGGTGCTGGATGTTCTACAAGGAACACCGCTATGCAAAGCAAGAACTAGAGCTACCAGTTTTTAAACAAGTTTCTACAACATCTTTAGGTTTCTTTTAGTTTCATTAATCTCATTAATGAAGTCCTATTTTATTATGCTTCACAAGCATCACATTTGAAACGAAATCTGCAATATAACATATATCTTATATATATAATATAAACATTCGTCTCAGGCAGTAACATGATCTCATCACAGAACATTGCAGCAGAAGAAACATATATGAAATATTGGATATACTAGGAGGTCCGTGTTTTTAATACGAGCCGGTATAAAACACGGATTCCACGGTCGCGATGAATAGCCAAACCCACATCCTTAGACCTCTATGAGAGCGGCAAGCAATACTGCCAATTCTAGGGTTAGGAGACCCGGTCTCGACTCCTCGAGATGGTCTCCCACTGGACCCTAGAATCCGGTTACTTGTGCTCCCCGCCTTGGGTCTACCTAATGCGGAAAAGTAAATAATATACAACGGTGACATCATCCTCAGCCCGGAAGTGCCCCAATAAAAGAATATTATATACAAATGAATTTTACATGAATGAAAAAGAAAAAACTCTCATCTCACATAAAATCCCCGGCTATTCAGAACGTGACGATGCAATATAACATATCACAGCAACACATAATATCTCATATCATCAACGTAAGCAAGTATACGTATCCCGATTGTCGTTGATGTATAGCAACGAAGCCAGCGTACACCACATACTACGCTTACGGTCACAGAAAAGAAAGTGTAAAACTACAACAGTTGGAATCCGCAACCTCCTTAGACATCGCATGCCTAACCAAATGAATTCCTTAGACATCGCATGCCTAACAATTATAAACCCCGCATTTTAGTCTCATTTTCGAAAACTCTTTTCAATATCAAGTCGGGCAATTCAACAAGGTTCCCGACATTCTGATCGAATGCTCGTCGCAAACTTTAGTAGACGGCCGCACCCCCGTTGCCATCGACGAAGTGCACTAAGGCGGAACACCGCTGCCGTGAGCACCCGAACGGATGCTTTTGGCGACGGGGTTCTCCTACAGTCACTTGGTCGGGGCTATGGGACGTGGCTATCTATTAAGTTTATCCGGCGAGTATCCGTGTACTCTACGTGATTGCGATGGACTTTTGATCACATCCAAAATTCCGTGGCAACCGATCATCTGAGACTAAACTGCTAGATTTATAACATTCAAATTAGTTATCTCATAACTACCCGTGGATTCCAAATATTGTATCACATTCCAGATAAAAAGACAGTGTTAAACTTTCCGATCGAATAATTAAACACCCAAGATTTCCCAAATAGCTCAACACTTGAGCGGAGTTCAAAAAGTATCCATCACATGCCACAGTACCAATGGTCCAGCCGTAGAAGGGTCAAGCCAACGCCTCACATGTGGCAACGCCGTACAGTCCCAAACCCTAAGGTTCAGAGGCGGTTCAGACGGTCACATAATCGAGTTAAGCTTTGTGTTCTTCTAGAGGGTCCACCGCGTTACTTGCATGACTTTCCGGAAGTTTCAAACTCGAGAAAAAAAATCCAACTTTTGAAAAAATTTCCGACAGGGGAAAAAGTGAGTTATTGATATCCGTTCGAACATTTTAACAGTTTCTAAAATTATCCGGAAAAACTTAAACGAAGTTAAATTATCCGATCGAATCAACGAGTCCCCAACACAACCCAGAAAACTCAACACTTGAGTAAGAATTAAAAATTCCCAGAAGAATCAGGAAACACCTACGGACGTTACTGTTGAAAAATGATTCCCTAATCTTCACATACGGCCGCGGAACCACCGCTAAAAGCAGGGTATCGCCGCGGTTCCGCGGTGCAACAGTGGAGTTAGGAAGTCATATTCTACAGTTATCTTTAGATTTCCCTGCTCAATTTTCTGAGCATTTTTAATACAGAAAAAATCACATTTTTAAAAAATATCCAGAGCAGGGTATATATCAGGGTTTCCGGGTTCGATCGGACTTTAAACTTCGCCTAGAATTCGCCTAAAGCTCTAGCTTGTCTCTGATACCACTGTAGGGCTGCTAGGCACACGCATAAGGGCCTATGAGGCATCAACCATGCCCTATTTAAAATTTAGCTGTGCCGAACAACCCAAAGCCGGATCTTTAAACTAGAGATTAGGTGAAAACAAGCATGTTAAACACTTTAACAATAAGTGAGAGGGATTACAACCTTTGTAGATCCATTCCTTCACTTCATAAGCTCCGTGTTGAGGTTCCTTCACTGCGATCATCATGTTCCGGACTCTCAAGAGGCTCCACGAAGAGAAACATGCAAGCTTGCTTCCGATCTTCGATAACAAAGATGATCTACCTTGAAGTTTCATTAACACAAGCTCTCACTCACTAAATGAAGTGAACACCCTCATCTAAATGGCAAGGATAGATGAGGATGATGAAGTAGGATTTTTGCTCTCATTTTTTTCATATTCTCACTCATTTTCATCACTTAGGAAAAACCTAGAAAGCTTTTCCAAGAAGGAAGAAGGAAGAAGAAGATGAATAATCATTTGTGATGAATAATGAAATGTTGCCATAATCATTTATGCAACCATGGTTAACTAAACCTTTGTAGAGATTTAACTAGGGCTAGGGTTTGGGTTGAGTTACTTAAAATATCAATACAAATATCTTTTCCAAAACAAAAATGAAAGCTTCTAGAAACTTCTAGAAAAACTTAACCCAAATCAAAACCTAACCATGTTTAATCTCCACTAAACATGTTGCATTAATAATTATAACATGTTACAATATTATATATCACATATATAATATTTATTGTAACAAAATAAAATAATATAATTAACATATATCGCATATATATCAATGTATTACCCGAGTGAGAAAAAGAATCTTTTAGTGAGCTATTATTAGTTAATGTAATTTAATATATCATATATATTATTATACATCAAATTATCGAATCAACACTTGATCCGACAATCCGACTATATCGCATATAACCGACTAATATCACATTTACCGATTCATCGAATCAACACTTGATCCGATGACCCAGCTGATATCAAATATCGTGAGAATAGAATATGGTATCTCATATCGTATTATCCTCGGTTCCGCACATATCACATATGTGCTCCTACTCCGTTTTGCCTGAGCCAAGAAACCTCTGTGTAGGACTCTAAAGAATCGTCAATACGCCGGCAGTAGGTGATGATCATATCAAACACCCACAGGCTGCAAGCGGTCAGCTAAACGTAACAGCCACCCAGGTATTGAGCACTCAGAAGATCAACAAGCAAGCATATACATTCTCCTATGAATCCAATTAGCAACACTCCCGTACAGTCCAGTCTCGTCGTCTGATATGTCGCATATCTCGCCTAGGGGTGGTAAACGTCAGACCCCAGTAGCTCGATAAGTTGTATCGATATGAGGTCTATAACAGTTCGAGAAACTACTGATAACACTTACCAGTAAATCTCAGCAACCCTGGCTAGGAATTTCCAGTTATAGCCAATCGAACACAGCGCAACATCAACTTCCTATACCGGGAGAGACGTATCCCCTCCTATCACTCATTGCCTCCATGTGATTCGGGACTGTACCCAAAAGCCACCTTTTTACACGCCTTCTTGGACGTGGTATGATGGAAATCAAAGCACAGTGGGAATCACACAAGACTCTATGACGATCTCGGGTCAACAAACTACTCTGTACCAGTGTCACCGGAGAACTGCTATCTGACGTGAGGTATAATACCATCTGGGAGTTCTCGGCGAGTCTGTCCAGTGTACCCAGTCTCTACTGAGCACCCGTACACCATCCTTGATGTCAAACACCGATGGATATGGGATCATCCTGTAAGTGCACGGCGGCGCCCCGGTCGTCAATCCGACGACCAAATGCGGAAACGGTGATAAACTTTAATTTTGCGAACTTTGCAAACCGGCACCACCGCGCACTAAACTCCGGATCGGGCCATTAAACTAGATCTAGCAAAGTAACAAGATAGGGAAGAGATATACCGAATGATCCGAGTCCTCCGGTCTTCTCGTCGTCGTCCCGATCTCCTGCGGAAACTCCGGTCGTCGCCTCCTTGCCGGAAGGGCACCACATCGCCTGCATCTTTTACGGGCTCCCGCCTCTATACCGAGGCAACTCGGGCATGAAGCCGGCAAGTCGACATGGCCAAGAGGTGCTGTAGAATGTGTAGGACACATGTCTCATATTGGGGTAGTGGATGTTGCCATTTGATAGATGGAGGAATCAAGATAAGAAAAATGGTGCTTGCATTTTTCTATCATGAAAAAAATGAGATCAAGAATGCCACAAGCTCACCAAATGAAACCTCTCATTTTTTCTCACCTCTCAATATTGTGGCCGGCCATATGTTAGAATGGAGGAGGGAATGGATATGTAGCATGAAGGGAGGTGATGGTAGTAGAAAGCAAGGGGTGACCACATCCAAAAACATCATGATAACATATGAACATCAAACCCATACCCTTTCATGTCTTAATTAAATGCAAGTGATGGAGGGAATCAAAGATGCTATCATAATCTATATAATTGCAAGAAACCCCCTCCACAAATGTTATTTGCACAAATGCAAATAACCCCCCTCCATCGGAAAAGTCCGGCCGGGAAAGAACAAAGGAAAACCGGCCGGAACGGAATGCAAACTGGCAACCCCAGAAAACTGGTCCCGTAATAAATTACAGGAAAACCCTGATACTGTGCATACACACCCGCATCTGTATTCCGTCCGGATACAAATGCAAAGAGACAAAATCTACACTGTACTAAACTAGGATCCGGCTTAAACCAAAACCGGCTAGTAATATCCGTTCGATCTTGATCCGTGCAATACCGCACGTATCTGACCGAACCCTGCCATATATCTATATGGCCTCTAGTACAAACCGTCCGATCCTGATCCGTGCAATACCGCACGTATCCGATCGGACCCTGCCATATCTCCATATAGCCTCTACAGCGTTTCGCCCGAAAGCTGAGTAACTGAATGTGTGGTGGACTCTAAAGACTCGTCAATACTATGGCTATGGATTTAACCACTAGCACGTCAGAGGTATAAGCCAATACGTAACGGGCCACCAGCTATTGGCTAAAAGGGACGTCGATGAGCGAACTCATCCTGACACCCTACTGAGCCTGTCAGTGACAATATCCGTACAGTCTGGTCCGTTCGTCTATGAGCATCGCATGTCGGGCCTAGGGGGTGGGTAAAAGTCAGACCCTCAAAAGCGGTACAAGTCGTGTCGGAGTGTAGCCCAGAACACCCTGAGATACTACTGGAATACCTACCAGTAAATCTCCTGCCTTGGCCAAGGACTTCGTGTAATGGCTCTCCTAGACACAGCACGACCTCACCCCCAATACCGGGAGAGACGAACCCCCGAAGATCCGCTCACTGCCTCCATGTGGCTAGGGACTGTACCCAACTAAAACCTGTTTGCACGACTCCTTTGAGCCGTGGTAGGGTAGTAATCAAAGTACAGTGGGAACTCACACGAGACAAATGACGATCTCAGGTCGATGAACTAACCTGTACACATGTCACCAGGGAACTGCTATCTGACGTCTGGTATAATCCCAACTAGCAGGTTCCCGGCGAGTCCTGTCCGGTGTACTCATAAACCAATGAGCACCTGTATACATCTTAGGTGAACCAACTGACACCAGTGGCTTGTGAGAACGGCCACCGCCCCTCGTCGGGGTCTCGACTGTATACACTAGTCTACTCTGGAGAATCGATGCCCTGTCTCGAAACTCCCACGACTAGGGACCTTTTAAGGATGTGCTTATAGACTCAAGCTCCCACTTATATGATCGCCCTCATACTGCTGGCAGTCAAGAAAGAATCCTAGGGGCTCTATCAACGTGCAATAGTGACCTGTAAGGTCACCTGAAGCAGTACACGATGATAAAGGTAAACCAGATAGCATACTATCATCTTGAGTAAGACATTCGTACCGGGATAGGTCCTCCCTCAATCATTGCAATCACGTGCCTGCGATCCAATAATTGACTCTGAGGGCACTATCTCCAACAATCTCCCACTTGCACTCAAGGCTAATTATTGCGATGTCGCATACTCACAGCCCGTGTGATACCGAACACCCAACTCCTCTACTAGTCAGTCTCACTAAGCCTGTTTGGAAGACTATTGCGTTCGAGGAATAGCCTCAGTGAGTGGATCCGCCTTGAAGTTTCTTTCTATGTCTCTCTATATCTCAAGTTCGCGGAGAAAACCATCTCCCGAAATGAGTAATACCTGTCTTAGAGTGTCTGGATGTCTGATGGGACCGAGCTCATAAATGAACTCCAAATCCAAACTTCTTAGACTGTATTGTCAACTGAACTTAATCAGTATCCTGCGCCATGCCACCCTCAGTATTTCCTTGGACCACCTGTCCAAAATACTGCCCCTCGTCAGAAGGAAAACTATAACTCTGACAGCCACTCTGCCATCCAGGTCACCTTGGAAGCCTGGAATGATAACTGTCTCCCGAAGAAGACTGCCGTTATCATATCCCTAGAACATTCACTTATGTTCTAAAACTGCTTCCGACAGTTTCTCCAGGATTGGATCAATATCAACTTATTGCACCTACTGCAAGAACAACATCTGGTGTGGTACGTGACATCTCATGATTGACTCAATTGCCTAAGCAAGTGATCTGTCAATCATGCGTATCCCTCTCCCCTTTAGTCTATAAGACACCTTTAGAGAGGGTGACTCCATCACCTGCAGGTATACTACCGTGCCAGGAGTCGTCCATTCTAAATACTCATAGAATGCGGTCAAAGTACCCAGATTAGGAAACCACCCAAATCTAGATCTAAAACCATAGATCTAATAACCAGAATGTCTGATATAATATCCAAGTCCTATGTGGAGAAACTACTGTGTGACGACCACAGTACAACCGATCGTAGTATAGGAATATCACTTCCTACTCTGTGTATGTCATCAAATACCAGGACATCACACCCTACTACCTTCTTAACAGATCTATCTCTATTCTGATGAAGTCAAACCTATGACTGTCACATCAGAAATAGATGATCTATCTCCGCTATATCTGCTTTAGTCTAAAATAGACATAAGCCTGATGTCCACCAATGCTTCCGCTGCTCCCACTGACTACGACAACCCTCTGGCAGAGTCATATACACGTGCACTTCTAAAGCTAGTTTAGAACGACGCTATACTCATCCTCCTGCCGGGTCTCATAGTCTGGAACAACAGCAATGGTAAGTCTGGGTAAACAAGAACCTCCCTGCCACCGTCCCTGAGCATACTAAAGTACCTCTCGGGTGCCTGAGGTTACCCACCATATCTGCGGAGTGGCCAATGGAATGTCAAACCAGATTGAATCTTTAGGTTCTAATCAAATCTTCAGTAATCGTTTGCGGTTCTGGAATCACTTCCAGTTCTACCATACTCCTACTACTGTTTTCTGAAAAAATCCACTTTTAATAAAACTGTGGCGAGTCTAGAACAATATCACTATTGATCTTCCAGATGGTAGAAAGTCAACCCTCGTCATAGCCCGGGTCAACCCACAAACAGCCATTACTGAAACGTGCCTTGAGTTGTCCAGAGTCTGGTTTTAAGCATAAGCCGGACAACTCCCCGTATCTTAACAATGTCAAGATATGAACTGTACTATATCCAATATAGAACCAGAGGCACTGATTTAATTGAACCAGATTCAAATCATGCAGCTATCTCCAGTGCATGCCAACTAAATGGAAAGAGGCCGATCAGCATTACTCAACTTAGGAATGCTTCCAATTATAAGTAACCTGAAAGAGAAGCAATTTCTCTTTATCATTACTATCAACTGAATACCATACACAAGTATCTACATCTTCGATCACTTTGAAGAATCCCGATACTTGCTACACCTGGTTCTCTACTGTATTCAAATACCTATAACTCCTCAAAACTTAGACCCTGTGTTTCTACGAAACACATGTCTAAGAACTAGAGAAGTTAAAAGTAAACAGAATATAGTATGAGGACCAACCCCTCTGTCCTAATGGACACTGGACAACATACAATACTCTGTATAAGTCCGCCGAGTCTAACAACTCTTTCACTGTGTGTCGTAGGTTGAAAACTGTACTTATGGTTAAGAAGAATTACACCGCTGTTTAATGCTCCTTACCTAACCATCCACTGATATAGGTAAATGTCATCGACATAATTTCAAAAGGTATATCTCACTCTATGAAAATAGACGTACAGATATATTAATTTGAAATTGGTGCATAAAAGCGGATATTCAAAACCAAATATTTGCCGACCGGCAAACAGCCCAGGTGATTTCCTCAAATATCACCGATTACAACGAATCCCGATATAATGAGGATAATCACCCAATTCCCAATAACCTACTCCCACTCATCATCTGTAAAACCATACAGATGTGAGAATCAAACCTGGTAAATACATACCCTGGAGCAAGTGTCTAATCAGGAAATCAGTTTTCTTTTAACAGTACACAGTTGAACTGAAACATTGAAATGTTTCGATGGGGTATCCTGGTATTCCTAGTAATGCCTCTACCATTATCCACATTCACTACTATAACCGTATAATTCTTTGCCACCTCTCCAAATCCCTTTATATGTCTTTAGTCATTACCTTCTGCACACCCCTTAGGCCAAATGGTTTTCTTCCTTCCCTACCGTTCGGCACCAGCCTATGGTTTGGAAGAAGACTATCCAATAAGCATAATGGGTGTACTGTCCTAGTCCTAGGAGCACTCGCAATGCGAGAGAAGGTGAAGATAAAAGACAACCGAATAAACCTTATTCCTCCTGGACCAGAATCCATCCCCGAACTGGAACAAGTTCCTTTCGAGTTCGTATATAACCATACGATGGAGTATCCAATAAACTGTGGATCTTCGTAGTGATGCGGAGTGTCCTGGAGAAATACAAAGGTGATTTAGGATTGGCGAAGAAATACTTGGTTCGGTCATGAATAGCAGTCGCAATTTACTTTGCCCTCTTACTAATCCCATTCTTTGTCTGAACTTAATACCTTCTGTACACCGTTTAGGCTAATTGGTTTTCTTCATTCCCTACCGGTCGGCACCAGCCTAAGGTTTGGAAGAAGACTATCCAATTTGCGTAATAAGTGTACTATCTCCTAAACCAAGGAGTACTCACAACTTGAGAGAAGGTAAAAGGGAAAAGACAACTGAATAATCCTATCCGTTTTCTCCAGAACCGGAAACCATCCTTGAATTCCTTCGAGTTCGTATCTAACCATACGATGGTTTTGTCCAATGGAAGTAGACGTTCGTAGTAATACGTGGTGTCCTGGAGAAAAGGGTAAAAGTAGGAGTGGCAATGAGGTCTGCAACTCTGACAATCCAAAAGCCAGTGTTAAGAAGATTCGGTCAACTTGGTTACTGAGTCATAGTCTTAGGGTCAATGGTCGCTGCCAAAGAGAGAGAGAAAAGAAACACTCAGCGTGCACTCTAACCTAGATCAGAATGGTTACCAATTTATCCAATCAGGAAACCTCCCACTGTACGTCAAATTCTCCTCCAAACCTGAAAGAAGAATTAGTCGGGGTCACCCGAGGAGTAAACCAACTCATCAGTGGGAATCGGGATCCAACTCTCATCGCATGATAACGTGACGGAATCCGCTCACGGTATCACACTCCAGAAGGTATGCGCATATCTGGCAAGTTTCAGTTCTTTTGAAACTCCCGATGTGATTTTTACCCCATGCTCTTATGACCTTGACTTTGGCCAACAAATCATAAGTCACATGTCAAGTTCTACCCGTCATTCTCCAGGTTGTTTTGAATCCACCCGTACCTACCCTTGACTTTGGCCAACAAGGCAATACGACTGTTCCAAACCAACGCATCTATCTATGCTGCATATGAATAACCAACAGCTACCAAACACTGTGCCTTGACTTTGGCCAACAAACACAGCTTGAATACTATTGACTACCCATATGAAACGACGGAGGGCTACGAATGGTTTCTGGCGAAAACCTTTAACGTAATGAACTTGATATCGTTGAAGGAACGGATAGCTTTTTAGAAAATATAGTGACGAAAACCTTTACTAAAGAGGTCACTCCCGGTGAAGGGATCTCGGCTCTTTCCCCGTAGAATGGGGTGCTGGATATTCATAACCGAATATCACTGTGCAAAGCAAAAGTAATCGGCTATAGTGAAGTTAATGCCCTGACGCAAACTTCTGTCCAAGGGGTCACTCCCGGTGAAGGGATCTCGGCCCTTGCCTCGTCGACTGAGGAGCAGGATATTCCAAGTGAATACCACGATGCAAAACAAAAGTGAACGTCCTTGCAATAACAGCCTTTTGAAAAGTTTTCCAACAACATCAGAATAGGTTTGTTTATCTTGCATTGATCCGAATCAATGCAGTCCCATCAATTGATCACACCACAAAGAACGAAAATATACTGACGTACGTATATGCCATCCGCATTCGCCACTGGGTCCCGTCATCACCCGTTAGGTTAGCTAACTAACGGCAGAGCGGGGACTGGACTAGCGCGGATGAAAAAACATATACAACATCTACTAATATATATACCAATATATTATATTTCGCTCAAGGCGTGAATAAAATGCAACATCACAGAAATGTACAGCATCACAGAACAATACAGATATCTGGGATCCCCGGGTTTCACAGAGCCACTACTGAAACCCGACGTTCCCCTGGTCGTGTGGATAGCCTGTGCAATGAAATCCTAGACCCCTACGGGCGCGGCAAGTCACCCGCCAAGACCTGAAGCGAGGCAGCCCCCTTCAGTACCGTGAATGGACCACCCAGCACTTCACGGAATCCGGTAACTTGGGCACCCCTCCTGGGTCAACCTGTACCCCCTACGAGTGCGGCGAATAGCCCGCCAATCCTAGAGTGAAGCCCCCTCGGTCTCAATGCCATGATATGCGGGCTTGTTGCCCTCCAGAACCCGGCTATCCGTGCACCCCACCGCTGGGCAATCCTAGTACAGAAAGTAAAATATACATACATCGGGTACATCGACCGCAACCAGGTCGTGCCCCAAAAGAATAATACAAACAGGCAGTGACGGCAGTCCACATGTCGGACGCTCGCCCCGCAATATCAAATGTACATGATATAACAGAAACTGTACTAGCATTGCATCCAGGCTATCCCCCACGACCGATCCGCAACAACACAGCAAAACCCAGAACATCAACGTGAAAGTCACGTTCGCAAATCCGTCTAACCGGGCTATAGCAGTTAGACCGGATTTACCGATCGAGTGACATTCACGGTCGCAGATATAATGTAAATACTGTGAAATAATGTGTTTAAAATATCCGATCGATCAAAAATTAACAAGTGGGACCCCAAGCAATACTGTAGCACTCACAGAAAATCTGGGCCCAATTTTAATATTCCAGAACCCCTATTTTTAGCCCAAAAGCCCACTGCAAAAAAATGATGACATGATCCCTCATTCATGCGGCGGATCCGCGGCCTCCAGAGTGGTAATGGCCGCGGATCCGCGGTCGTACGGAGGGATCGTGTTGTCGAATTTTTCCAGTGTTCTTAGAACTCCCTGCACATCATTCTGAGACAACCTGAAAAATTTTTCGAGACCAAAAAATTTCAACAGAAAACTGATGTGAACAAAAATGCAAGTTTTGGAATTTTGGTCGATCGGAAAAGCAAAACACATCAAACGAAGCTAGACAAAGTTAATGGCGAGTCTCTGATACCACTGTAAGTGCACGGCGGCGCCCCGGTCGTCAATCCAACGACCAAATGCGGAAACGGTGATAAACTTTAATTTTACGAACTTTGCAAACCGGCACCACCGCGCACTAAACTCCGGATCGGGCCATTAAACTAGATCTAGCAAAGTAACAAGATAGGGAAGAGATATACCGAATGATCCGAGTCCTCCGGTCTTCTCGTCGTCGTCCCGATCTCCTGCGAAAACTCCGGTCGTCGCCTCCTTGCCGGAAGGGCACCACATCGCCTGCATCTTTTACGGGCTCCCGCCTCTATACCGAGGCAACTCGGGCATGAAGCCGGCAAGTCGACATGCCCAAGAGGTGCTATAGAATGTGTAGGACACATGTCTCATATTGGGGTAGTGGATGTTGCCATTTGATAGATGGAGGAATCAAGATAAGAAAAATGGTGCTTGCATTTTTCTAGCATGAAAAAAATGAGATCAAGAATGCCACAAGCTCACCAAATGAAACCTCTCATTTTTTCTCACCTCTCAATATTGTGGCCGGCCATATGTTAGAATGGAGGAGGGAATGGATATGTAGCATGAAGGGAGGTGATGGTAGTAGAAAGCAAGGGGTGACCACATCCAAAAACATCATGATAACATATGAACATCAAACCCATACCCTTTCATGTCTTAATTAAATGCAAGTGATGGAGGGAATCAAAGATGCTATCATAATCTATATAATTGCAAGAAACCCCCTCCACAAATGTTATTTGCACAAATGCAAATAACCCCCCTCCATCGGAAAAGTCCGGCCGGGAAAGAACAAAGGAAAACCGGCCGGAACGGAATGCAAACTGGCAACCCCAGAAAACTGGTCCCATAATAAATTACAGGAAAACCCCGATACTGTGCATACACACCCGCATCTGTATTCCGTCCGGATACAAATGCAAAGAGACAAAATCTACACTGTACTAAACTAGGATCCGGCTTAAACCAAAGCCAGCTAGTAATATCCGTTCGATCCTGATCCGTGCAATACCGCACGTATCTGACCGAACCCTGCCATATATCTATACGGCCTCCAGTACAAACCGTCCGATCCTGATCCGTGCAATACCGCACGTATCCGATCGGACCCTGCCATATCTCCATACGGCCTCTACAACGTTTCGCCCGAAAGCTGAGTAACTGAATGTGTGGTGGACTCTAAAGACTCGTCAATACTATGGCTGTGGATTTAACCACTAGCACGTCAGAGGTATAAGCCAATACGTAATGGGCCACCAGCTATTGACTAAAAGGGACGTCGATGAGCGAACTCATCCTGACACCCTACTGAGCCTGTCAGTGACAATATCCGTACAGTCCGGTCGATGAACTAACCTGTACACATGTCACCAGGGAACTGCTATCTGACGTCTGGTATAATCCCAACTAGCAGGTTCCCGGCGAGTCCTGTCTGGTGTACTCATAACCCAATGAGCACCTGTATACATCTTAGGTGAACCAACTGACACCAGTGGCTTGTGAGACCGGCCACCGCCCCTCGTCGGGGTCTCGACTGTATACACTAGTCTACTCTGGAGAATCGATGCCCTGTCTCGAAACTCCCACGACTAGGGACCTTTTAAGGATGTGCTTATAGACTCCAGCTCCCACTTATATGATCGCCCTCATACTGCTGGCAGTCAAGCAAGAATCCTAGGGGCTCTATCAACGTGCAATAGTGACCTGTAAGGTCACCTGAAGCAGTACACGATGATAAAGGTAAACCAGATAGCATACTATCATCTCGAGTAAGACTGTCGTACCGGGATAGGTCCTCCCTCAATCATTGCAATCACGTGCCTGCGATCCAATAATTGACTCTGAGGGCACTATCTCCAACACATCCATCGCCCATCATATGGGTCAAGATGCGTATACGCTATTCTACTCTGGTGTATCGATTCCCTATCTCGATACACCCTCAACTAGGAACAGTTATATGATGTACTCGTTGACTACCGTGGCCCCACTAGTATGATCTCATCATAGTCCCAATAGTCGAGTACATATCCTAAGGGCTTTATCAACATGTAACATAGAGATAATCAGAGTACATGTTAAGATAAAGTACAACCAGATAGCATATTATCATGTCGAGCAAGAAAGTCCTCCCTATATATGTCCAAGCATCCATTACAATATACATCGTAAGTACAGTAATGGCCTCTAGGGCATACATATAACTAACACTAAGCGGCCTCCATCTTCGTAATGCCGATGGAACAGGTGACACAGGCCACCACTAGATTGTTCTTCGGGACCATGCTCCTGCCAATGAGTTTCAACGCTCCAGTACCGTCACAGGAAGCTCCAAAGAAGTCGGTTTTTGATCGGCTTACCACTACCACGGCCCCTCTCAACAGGTCATCCAAGTCTTCTGCATCAGTCTTCGACAGGCTAAGCCTAAGCTCCAGTGGGCCCGTAAAGAGGCCTGCAATACCTGAAGGAGTTACCCTGAAGCGGATAGCCATTCAAACTCCGATAGACGAAGTCGTCAAAGGGGCTTCTCCTGCTAAGGGATCGGTCTTCGCAAAACTAGCCGTTCCAACTCCTGCTGCAGGCGGGGTCATTAAAAATGCTTCCACTGCCAAAAAGTCAGTCTTTGCAAGATTGATCGTTCCCTCTCAGCGGACGCCGGTCTTCGACAGGTTGACCCCGGCAACCCTTCACCGGAACAGGGGGCATAATGAATGAACCCCCATAACTGAGCCAGTCCCATCTGCAAGACATGCTCGACGTCGCCACTGGCGCCGAGTGAGGAAAACTGGGGCAGCACTCCTTCTGGACTGACTCCACCAGCTCCAATGGTGGAAATTGATGCTGCTATTCCAATTAGGAACAGCTTTGAGCCGCTCAGGAGGGTGCGCAAGAACTCTCCAATTGGCATACTAAAAAGGCCTCCTCCACCCGCTGAAAATGTTATTAAGACGAAGCCGAAGCAGCCTTCTCAGCGGCTGTCCTCCAAAGTTCACAGGGTCTGGTGAAAATTCCAAGACTCTATAATCGACAAAGACTACTCCCTCCGACAGAAGAAAATGAAGGTTCGGCAAAAGGAGGACCATCTCACCGCCGTCGTACCACGGAAAGTATCGACTGCAACAGCCCCCTCTACTTCGACTGTTCATAAAAGGAGAAGGCCGGAGAAGATCCCCATGTCCACGACAAATCTCAAAGGCGCTGAATCTAAACGCCGTCTGGGGGCATGGTAGTGCACACCGTCTACATGGCTTCCAGAAAAGAGGAAATCCGTACTTCTACGGGTCATCGACCACTCACACGGTCTGTGACAAAAACTCAGGAGCAGCAACAAAAGCTCCATAAAATACTGACAAAGATGGCCACACTCACTGGGCAGAAGGAAAGCCCAGAAGTATCGTCGGATCAACGCCAGGAGAAAGAAACCGACGCCGAGTTCCTCCGAAGAATGCTCGAAAAGAAAGATAAAGAAGCTGCGGGACAAGCGTCTAACATAAAACAAATGGCGCTTTTGTTCCAAGATATGGTGGGGAGGATGATCCAACCGGACCCTCTAGACGAACATCCCCCAATAATCATTGAAGATGACAGAGGGGGGACATCAAACCCTCCTCCGGCTTTATTAGCAGCCAGGGAAGAGACGATCTCAAATGCTGTGCTTGATGACTACATAGCTCAACAAATACGAGTTCATCAGGCAAATGAAGCAGCCGGCCAAGTCGTCAGAACTGGGAAACCCTATCCGAGCTGGTACGATCAAATTAATTACCCGCCAGGATACACGATCCCTAAATTTCATGTGTATAAGGGGACACGCAATCCCCATCAGCACGTCGCTCAGTTCAGGGCTCTCTGCGGAAATACCGGAGGTGACGACAAACTGCTACTTCGCCAATTCGTCAGCAGCTTAGCGGAGACAGCAATTGAATGGTACTCAGAGCTTCCGAATGACTCCATCAAAACGTTTACAGAAATTGAGCTGCTATTCACCCAGCGTTTCGCAAGAGCCAGCAAACGCACCCCAATCATGTCGTTGATCAACGCCAGAGTAAAGCCGGGAGAGACTTGGGTTCAATATTCAATTCGGTGGCGGAACCTATGGTCGAGATGCGAACAATGCATAGAAGAGGCTCCTACCGTGGGCATGTTCGTAGGGACCCTGGATCCGCAGGAGACTATATCCCAGTTTATGATGTTTTTCAAGCCGACCACTTTCAAAGCCTTGATCGACAAGCTGTCCCAAATGGACCAGATAGGCCATAGACCGCCCTCCCCGAATATGGAGCTTCGAAATGAAAAAGGCAAAAGGAAAGCGACCTTCATCGCCAACGCTCAGCAGCAGCCGAGTGATCCGAAACCAGCTGCCCGCCAAGGCAACAAACATCAATTCCTCGACGAGAAATTGAGACGTCCTTACTCGTTTCCCCGGGATAAAACGAGGAGACTATTCGAACTAGCGGTGCGCAACAGGCTCATCACCTTGCCGGATCCGAAGCGCCCACTGTAGCCCGGTGACATCAACAATCCCAACTATTGTCCCTACCACCGAATGTTGGGCCATCCAATCGAAGATTGCTTCATCTTCAAAAGCTGGATTGAGGACCAGTACCAGCAAGGCAAATTCGCGTTATCTGAAAACTAGAGGGTAAATCCGCCACAACCACATGCTCCGTAAAAGGTGGACACGCCGAGGGCATCATGCTCATTTATATAGGAAACTCTATGGGAAGTTATTCTCTCGACAAAAACTAAGAGAATGCTGAAGGAACTTTAAGCATGCCTGGCAATCAGGTGGAGAAGCCCGCTAGAGCCAGAAATCATTGAGGGGATGCTGAAACCGCGCCCAACACCAAGAATTGGTAACGATGGGCAGAACACCCAGGCCCAGCCGTCAAAGTTTTCGAGGAAAAACAAGAAGACCAAGAAGACCGCGCAGCCCGACGACAAGCGCACAAATCTGCAAAAGCATATTGACGCGCTGGAGAAATACAACCAGAAGGTGTGAACCCCAGTCACGCTTCAAGAGTTTCTCAACCATATCCTTGAAAGTGGAGATAATGACGATGATGAGAAAAATGATTCGTCAGAAGAACCCGAAGATTATGTGGCAAGTTGCCACATGATCTCTCATTCGTCACTAAATAATGAAGAAGCTGACTCAGCGTTAGAAGATAACATAGAAGAGCTGGGGGCATGATCGATGCCAAAATACTTGGAACCGTTAGACAAGATGATTGACATGCTGCTGAACGAAGCCCGTCAGAAGAGCAAAGATGATCGAGAGCGTGAAATGGCCATACTTGAAAGAGCCAGTCGTTGGCATCAAGCTGAAGAAGTCATGGTAGGGATGAGTCGCAAAACGCTCCAACCAGATCGAAGCACGCCCGCGGCAGACGAAAGCAAGCTTAAGACAAGGAAACGGTTCGCTAAAGCCCTGTTAATAGGAATGAAGCTGCCATCTCCCAAAGGAAATACTCCTGGCGGTATACACCTTGACAAAGCGGATGTACATCCCAACTACTGCTTGTACCATCATAGGGTCACACACCCTACCGAAGAGTGCAATGCCTTTAAAAACTGATGGCAGGGATACGTTGCTCACCGACAACATTTCAAGTGGATGAAGCGTAAAACTCGTCGGGAGCAGAGAAGAAAGATAGATGAGCACAAAAGATCTGCCAGCAACTGTCACATGGTTGATTCCGGGGGATCGCAAGTTCTCACCTTCGGAAGCGATTCCGATGAAGAAATAGCAATCGGCCCTCTTTTCAAAGAATCCACCTTAGAAAAAGAGGAAGAGGTGAAGAACTGTGAGAATATTCAGCTGCGCAACCTTACGTTGCCCAAAAAGAATCTCGGGCCTACAAACAAGAGGACGAACAAAAAAGATAATGGGAAGGAAAAAGTCCATGAGGATATCGCCCTTGATGATCGAGCCGTTGAAGAGCTGTCAGCCAAGGACCCGCTCAAGAAAAACAAGGTGGATTACAATGTTCTGGCATACCTGAGGAAGATACCCTCGCAGCTAAGCATTTTGGATGCCCTTCTGCTGTTTAAAGAGGCACGATATTCTTTGATCAAGGCACTACAAGTGCTCGAGCAGTTTCAAGCTTTCCTTGCCGAAGAAAAAATGAAGGACGAGCTGGAAGAAGTGCACACAGCTGATATCACTTTCGGCGATGAAGATCTCCTCCTCGGAATGTGTGAGCACAACCGCCCCCTGTATGTCACCGGGTACTGCCATGACATCAAGATAGGGAAGATCTTAGTTGACAACGGGTCCTCCGTCAACCTTCTAAACGTGAGGGTGCTAAAAGAAATCTGCATGAGCGTTCAGCACCTCGGTCGGGACAAAATCACCATCTTCGGGTTCGACTCTCAGTCATCACGGACGCTCGGGTCTGTAATATTGACGTTACGCTTTAGGATTCTTGTCACTGAAATCAAATTTCATGTCATTGACGCAAAGACCTACTACAACGCTTTGCTCGGCAGGCCTTGGTTACACGAGTACAACATCATCCCTTCTACACAACATCGGTGTATGAAGTATTTCAAAGGTTGTCTCGAGTATACCATGACGTGGGAACTGAACCCATTTTCCGTAAATGAAGTCCGAAAGTATGAGGATGCAAAGTATTTCCTGCCAGACTTTAAAGACACGGAAAGATGCCATAAACCGGAGAATAAGCAAAAAGCTATCACCACTATTCTGGACTTCGGGAGCGATGCCGAGGAGGAAGAAGAGATAGTCTATTCGGGGCCGCCCCAATGCAACAGGCCGGGACCATCTACCCCTATTCTGGTCTTTGGCAGTGACTTTGAAGATGAAGTCAACGCAATGTTCTCGGTCCGTCCATCAATGCAGGCCCTCACTGGAGATTATCAAAGTTTGCAAGTCGCCATGGTTCCGCGGCTGCACTACAGAGAGCTTGATGCGCTTGAGACATATAGTGTGCAAGAGATACGGACATTCTACGTCCACCGATCCATAGAGACTAAGGTCGAAAGAGAAGTCTGGCGTAGTGCCGAACCTGCGCTCGACAGGCTCCAACCAATCCGTCTGCCCAGATACTACACAAAGGGATTGAAAAGATTATTGAGATGCCAAGACGTACTCTTTAAGCAAACCGCGCGACAGGCCCAATTTTACAACAAGATCTGGAATGTCCCCGGAACTCAGCGAAAATTGCCCAACGGAAAAATCGAAACGATCGGGCTCGGATATGTCCAGTCCAAGAAGCGGGAGCAGTTCCATGGTTGCCATGCCATAAAGGACCTTGATGAAGAAGAGGATGCTCTTTTAAAAGATGCTAGCGAATCAGAACGCGGTCCTGTCATAAAATGCTGAGTCCTTCGTTTGAAGAACAGATGGACAAGATAGTATGGGAAGCGAGTCAAAAGGTTCGGAACGACCACAGCCGCGAAATGGCCATTTACGAGAAAGCAAAGACGCAACGTCTCCTTCAGCAGGCTATGGATGAGGACAATGCCCGCCACCTTCAGCTCGCCATACTTTCTCAAGATAAGAAAAAGGCCCAACGCGGAGGCAAAAACAAGTTAAAGAACGGAAAAAACGTTCGGCAACGGCAAAACGGACCCAAAAGGCCACACGATCAAGAAAACGCCAGCCGGAATCCATCGCCGATGAAGAAGATGGATCGGGAATATTCCTTCCCTCAAGACAAGACAAGGAAGATATTTGACCTCGTCGTGAAACATCGGATGATTACGCTCCCGGAGTCCAAGCCCCCCGAACAAGCAAATCAGGTTCATCACCCGGATTATTGCTCCTATCACCGAGCAATAGGACACCCTCTAGAAGAATGCTTCACCTTCAAAAACTGGGTTGAAAACCAATATCAACTCGGCGGGTTCGCTCTATCCAACAGTTGGAGGGTAGCCCCACCGCAAAAGCATGTGCGAAAAGAAACGCATATAGCAAGAGTAGAACCAGATCAGTATCGATCTTGGAAATGATCTTGTACCTGTCACGTGATAACGCTGTCAGAAGAAGGAGAGTGCGAGGATATGGATGATCTCTCCTGGTGCTTCGAAAACGAGGATGAAGAGGAATTGATCTCAGAACTTCCACTGGCGCCAGAAGAGTTGGAAGATGGAATACATATTACTGCAGACAACCAAAGGAAAATCGACTTAGGGATGGCAAATGACCCGCGGCCAACGTTCGTCAACGAGCTACTGTCTAAAGAACAGGTGGCTACGCTAAAAGATGTGCTCATGCAGTATAAGGACTGCTTCGCATGGAACTATTTCGAGATGCCGGGGATAGATCCGGAAATAGTTGTGCATTAATTGGCGATAACTCTGGACGTCAAGGCAGTCAAACAAGCACCAAGAAGAATGCGGCTCAAACTTGAAATGAGTATCAACGCCGAAGTTAAGAAGCTAATCAACTCCGGCTTCGTCTAAGAAGTTCAATACCCCGACTGGATCGCCAACATTATCCATGTGATGAATAAAAATGGGACGGTGCGCATCTGCGTGGACTTTCAGGACCTCAACAAAGCCTGTCCGAAGGATGACTTGCCCATACCGGTTATCAAGCTGATGATAGACAACATGTCCACTCACAAAGTTTTCTCCTTCATGGATGGGTCATCGGGGTACAATCAAATAAAGATACATCCCGAAGACCAGAAGCATACCGCTTTTCGGACTCCTCTGGGTATATTCTGCTACAAAATGATCCCTTTCGGTCTGAAGAACGCCGGCGCTACCTATCAGAGCGCCATGACGAAGATTTTTGATGACGTCATACATGAAATCGTCGAATGCTATATTGACGACCTCGTGGTGAAAAGAAAATCGTATGAGGAGCATTGGGAGCATCTGAAGATAGTGTTCCAACGTCTTCGGAAATACAACCTGAAGATGAACCCTCTGAAATGCGCATTTGGAGTCTCCTCGGGTAAATTCTTGGGATTCATCGTATGACACCGGGTAATCGAAATAGACCTGTCAAAGATCAATGCGATTATGGAAATGCCTCCGCCAAGAACTCTCAAGCAACTACGGTCTCTCCAAGGAAAGCTCGTGTATATCCGACGGTTCATAACCAACCTTTCCGGAAAATTCCACCCCTACAGCAATTTAATGAAGAAGGGGACCCCGTTCGTCTGGGATCGCAAATGCCAAAGTACGCTGGACGAAATCAAGCAATATCTGCAGAACCCACCGGTACTGACCACTCCAGTCAAGGGAAAGCCCCTCATCCTGTACACAACCGCCCTTGAAGGTTCTTTAAGCGCGCTATGGGCACAGGAGAACGACCAAGGGAAAGAGAAAGCCCTCTACTGTTTGAGTCGAGTTCTCCTGGAGGCAGAAAATAATTACCCCCCTATCGAAAAACACTGCATGGCGTTAATCTTCGCGATAACGAAGCTTCGGCATTATGCGTTGGCGCATGAGGTCCATCTCATATCAAAAAGGGATCCTCTCAAATATTTGATGTCAAGAGCCATACTAACAGGACGACTCGCTAAATGGGCCCTACTCTAAATGGAATTATCGATAACATACCGACCTCTCAAGGCAGTGAAAGGCAAGGCTATCGCTGACTTCCTCGCTGAGCATCCGATACCTACCGATTCACCCCTAAACTGCGAATTGCCAGACGAGCACGCGTTTGACACGATCGACGGGAAGAAAAGGGGGAATGATACCCGATGGGAACTCTATTTCGATGTGGCATCTTCCATGAAGAAGCGAAAGCACAGCTCCGCCATAATCAAATCTGGGGTAGGCCTTATCTTCGTGACTCTGCAAGGAGGGATAATGCGCTTTGCCTTTTCCCTAACGGAGCCGAGGACAAACAATGAAGAAGAATATGAGACTTTGATAGCAGGTCTTAAGATCGCTGTCAACATGGAAATCGAGAACCTCCTTATATACGGAGACTCCCAACTGGTCGTTAGTCGGGTAAACGGAGACTATCAAACATGCAAACCAGAGTTGGTAAAGTACGGCGAGAGAGTGCAACAATTGCTGACTCAAATTCCCTCATACATTCTGGAAAGCATACCGCGTCCAGAAAATAGCAAGGCGGATGCATTAGCCAAACTCGCTAATGAACTGGCTGACGAAAACCTCGATGACGTAAGGATCGTTGTACAAAGCCGTCGGGTTCTTGCACCAGCGGAAATATTTTCGGAGTCGTCTGAAGAAAAGAAAGCGACCAAGAAAACAACCCTACAAATAAAAGACCAAGGCTAAGGATTGGAGAGAAGTTTTTATAGACTATTTCAAATCACGTCGAACACCTGAAGATCCATCCTCAAGACATCAGCTCATGAAACGAGCTCTGTCTTTCACCTTCGTCAACGATACTCTATATAAGAGATCGTTTGGCTCTCTATGGCTAAGATGCCTGGGACCGGAAGAAGCAAAGAGAGTCGTCCAAGAAACTCACGACGGACTCTGCGGTTCTTATCAAGCCGGGCCAAAGATGAAGCTGAAGATCAAAAGGATGGGCTACTATTGGCCCATGATGATTCAGGATTATCTCGAATACGCAAAGCAGTGCCACTTGTGCCAGATTCACGGGGACTTCATTCACCAACATCCAAGCCCGCTACACCCAACGGTGGCTGTTCCCCGCTGAATACAGCGACCGGGACGTTGGGACGTCCAGGCCTGAACTTCAAGGGAAGATGCTAATTGGTGCTATCCGTCCACCTCTCCGAAGATGCCAAGTTAATTTATGACACCATGTATCGAAGGTTTAGATGGATGCGGTCGATGTAGCAGACTTCGTCAGATTCCCCCTCGTTGAGGGGGTTTTTGATTGTGGGGACGTTCTTCCCTGCAGGCGCAAGCCCCTACAGTTAATTACGCTACCGCATCACGGTAACCACTTTCTCCTTCTCCAGATGGTCACTTCGTGTCGTGTGTATTTGTTTTGTTTTTTGTTTGCCTATGGATTGTATACGGAGACTAATTTATGTTGTCGTCCGTAGGGCGTGGATTAGTCCAAATCCGTACTTTCTTAGATTTAGGTTTGGGGTTGGGTTTGAGGATACGTTAGTCTCATTTGAGACTAAGATCAACTAAAACGTTTGCTAAGGATATGTTAGTCTAATTTTAGACTAAGATCAACTTAACAGGATCATTTAGATCCAACAAAAGAGCATTTGGGCTCTATTGTTTAGTTCAGGGAAATTGCGGTCTATTAGTTTAGGGACATTACGGTCCATTAGTTTAGGGACATTACGGTCCAAGGTTAAGGACATCATAGTCCATGGGTTTAAGGACCCCACAGTCCGAGGTTAAGGAAATCATAGTCCATGGGTTTAAGGACCCCACAGTCCAGTTTAAAGACGTCATAGTCTATGGAGTGAATGGTTGTCGGATCCCGTCACCTCTCTGAAGACATTGAAGGATTACAACGACAAATATCAAAGGAGTGAAGAGATGTACCCTTGAACCAATTTTGGTTGAGAGATCTGTAATCCAATTAGGACTAAGATCTGAGATTTATGAGCATATGGGCTCAATTAATCTGAATGAGGGGTTTATGGCGCATACATGATGAGCACGTGGTGTGCTTGGCACTGAGCGCCAGTCTTGAGTGTAGTGCGCAATATTTGGAGCGCTGATGCGCTGCAGCGCTTTGCGCTAGATGTGGAGCGCTAAGGCGCTTCTGTTAAGTAGCGTACACGTGAGGAGCACGTGGCGCACTTGGCGCTGAGCGCCAGTCAATGAGCGCATTGCGCTTCTTTTAATTTGGAGCGCTAAGGCTCTTTAAAATTAAGAGCGCCAAGGCTCTGCAGTGCTTTGCGCTAGATGTGGAGCGCTGAAGCTCTTTTAAATTAGGAGCGCTAAAGCTCTTCTTTTATGAAACTTAGATCAGTTTGCATCCTGAGAATTAAATTCTCTTTTATAAGAGACTTTGTCTCAAGGTTATAAGAACAAAGTTCTTATTTTATAGGAGATGTTTCAATCTCTTATTTTGGTGAAAGGTTTTACCTTTATGGATCTGTGATCCTAACAGAATTGAATTATTCTCCCCCCTTTTATAATGCGATGTTCATGATGTCTTTGTGAAAGACCTTAGTCTTATAGATCTATGATCTGTGAGAAGAATTATGTTTTTCTACTTATTTTATGATGAGATCTTTTGATCTCTTTGTGAAAGACCTTGGTCTTATAGATCTATGATCTTAAAGAAAGAAGTGAATTCTTCTTTTATATGAGACGATTTCGTCTTTCTGCCTATTGTTTACCTTGAAGAAAATCTTCTTCTTCTACCGAGAGCTTGGCTCTTCTTCCTGAGATTTCTCAAAGTTTAGGAGGGGGGGTTCCTCTGTATGCTTCTCTCTTCGAGACTTGAATTCTTGGGGACTTAATATAGTGCAAGGTGATTTGTTCAATCAGTTAAGGAGATCTTTTCTCCAATTGATTCAGGGATTTCCCATCGTTGGATGTTTGATCCAAGGGCTTCTGATTTACAGAAGGCAATCTTCTTGTTTTTAACAAGATTGGGAAATCTTTCCATCCAGAATTTATTCAGTGTTTTTTGGTGATTTTTTAATCACCTTTGGATCATTGATCCAACGGTGCTCTGATTTACAGAGCATCATCTTGTTGTTTGGAAAGATTTTGAGAAATCTTTCCTTAACAGAATTTAATTCTGATTAATTGATAATTTATCATCTTTATTGGATCTTTGATCTGACGGTGGGGGGCTTTTAGTTCCAGCGCTAGCGCACCCGTGCTTTGCACGTGGTGCGCTGCTTAAAGTGCAGCGCACCCGTGCTTTGCACGTGGTGTGCTGCTTAGAGCGCAGCGCACACGTGGGGCGCTACTTAGGGCACAGCGCATTTGGCACTGCTATAAAGCGTTGCTTTATTTCAAAATTCTAATTTTGAATAGAGCTTTGCTCTGATTGGGGGAAACAAATGCCCCCCACCGTTGCGCTCACGTGGCCTACATGTGAGTGCAGCGGTGGCAGCATCTGCGCCCTTGGATCAACTCAGAAGTTGAAGCGGCTCTCAGCGCCTATAAATAGGACCCTTGGCCCTTAGGATGATTTCTATTCATCTTCCTTCTTTTTTTTGAGAATTTTTATTCTCCTTCAGAGCATACCTCTTCATTTTAAGAACCTTCAAGTGTCAAAACTCTGTCAAATTTTTGGTAAGATTTGAACTTTATCAATAGAGCTTTGCTCTTCCTCAGATCATAGATCTCAAAATGTTTTTAGGATTTTACCCATTAACAGAGTTTTGCTCTTCATAGATCTTAGATCTAAAAAATGTTATTAAGGTTTTACCCATTAACAGAGGTTTGCTCTTCATAGATCTTAGATCTAAAGAAAACCTTTTTAGGGTTTCTTAACCCATAAACAGAGCTTTGCTCTCTTGAATAATGGAGATTTGTTAATCTCATATGAAGAACTCTTAAGAGTTTGTTCATGGATGTTGAAGATCTCAGAATTTTAATTCATTAAAAAAAAATTATTTCAATTTTTCTGATGGGTTATTCCATCATTTTTACAGAGCAAGGCACTTGAGGAATTTTTATTCCTTCATCATTAGAGTTTGACAGATGTCACTCTGTCACAGAGCACTGCTCTCAACGGGAGATTTACTCCTTAGCCCGAGGGGTTCTCATTGAATGAGAATCAATTGAGGATTTCCTCATTTTAATGGCAGTCTTATCAAATGATAAGGATTTTTTATTAATGATGCAATGTCATATGGATTATGTGGGTCCCCTTTGGTCCCTTTTCACTACATTGCAGTATGGTACAGATTTCAAATACCTAGTGACAGAATTTAAATCGTAGCATTGGTGGCTGAAAATTTGTTCTTTTCCGCGCAATTACTATGTCTTTCGACACTTCCTTCCCGTTCATCCGTTCGGAAGGCGGATTCCCCGAAGCACCCGTAGACCGAGAGGTTTTTGCGCTGATCAAAGACCATGACCCGGAGCACAAGAATCTTCATTTGTGGGGAACCTGGTATAACTAGATCATCATGGGTCGGCGCAGCTTCTCTTGCGCAACACGTTCAGAGGCCATCTCGTCGATTCATTATGCTGACGTACCCCCGGTGAACTATATCGTGGAGGTGGTTAATTGGACTTCAGAGGGTTGCTTCAGCCCTCTATGGCTGCAATACCTGTACAACCGCCGATGGCTTTGGACATTCTAGGGCAGCGTATATGCCAGGGCAAGTCGCGCCCTTGGGGAAAGCCATTCAACATAGGCCTGACTCCCCGTCACTCAGCCGGAAATCTGCAGTGGGCCCTATACATCTTATCGGCAAAGAAGTCAGAGCTGCTGAGGCTTGGGTTGTACCCCACGATTTATGCTTCCCTATTTCAATATTCCCCACCCCCAGCCTGGTGGGTCAAAGCCTTTTTGGAACAGTGGAACATTCCAACTCATACCTTCCTTATGCTAGATCGGGAAGTTTCCATCTCTTTGGAAGAGTTTGCGGATATCTCCGGCTTGCCAGTCAGAGGGGAGCATTATGAGGAGATCTTGCCCCCTGATGAGTATATTTTCGCTACCCGACTGGTAATGACGGGTCTAAACCGAGAGAATGCCATTAAACACCGATTCCCCAGCTTGATCAAGGTGCTAAACATTTACGAGGGCCTATTTCTTGAATCTGGAAGCTAGGGGGTTAGCTTTGCGGACTTCATCGCCCGTTTTCTCCACCCAGAAGTTTTATCGCAACAAGGTGGAAAGTTTGCCAAACTCGATGATCCTTTCGGCTTTGGCTTGAACAGCCGGCCAATATTGGAAGCCGACCATAAAAGTTTCTTTCTCCCAAACGTCGCGATTATCCCCTTTTCAGAAATTGCCGCTCCGGGCATCGATGAGGAAGCGTTCTTTCTAGGGTTCCTCGGTTTGTGGTTAAGCTGGTTCGCGCTTTCTATGCACCCTCGCTATATAAGGCCATCTGTCTTCTACCAAGCTCATCGGATGGTTGAAGGGAGACAGGTTGCTGTTGGGATTGCTGGGCTGGCTCATTTGTATCATGGCCTTAGTTTGGCGGCTGACACTACTCAACCGGAGGTGCAGGCTGTGAACTTCCCGATGCATTATTTTACCTCATGGCTTGAATTGCATATGCTCGGTGCTTTTGGAATGCACAAGCTGTAGGGTTCCTAGGCACACACTAAAGGTCTCACAAGGCATCAACCATGCCAAATTCAAATTTTACAAGTGCCGAGAAACCCTAATACGGATCGTTGACTAGAGTTTAGGCGAAACAAGCAACTAGTTAACAACTTAACTAAGGGAACGGAAATACAACCTTTGTAGATCCGGTCCACCACCTCCATAGCTCCATGATGAAGTCTCCTTGCTGTCCAAATCGAATCCCGGGCTCTAGCGTCGGCTTCATCGGAGAAATGGGCGAGCTTGGTCGTCGGCTTCGATGCCGAAGATGATCTACGTCGAGGCAACACAAGATCAAGCTCCAACTTCACCAAGTTATGAAACTTGTGAAGAAAACACCCTATACTACTTGGCAAGAGGTAGAGGATGAAGAAATAGGAAGTGGGTTCACTTTAGAATTGGATTTCTCACTCTTTTTCTCAAGTTGCCATTGATGGAGGCAAGCTTTCTTCATTGTTGAAGAAAGAGAAGAAGAAGAAGATCATATGATAAGTATTATCTCAAATAGAAAATAAAAGGAATACTTATCATATAGCAACCATGGTCAAGTGTAGAGAATGAACTAGGGTTAAGTGGAATGGTTAGGGTTAAGCATGAAAACAAAAAAGGTCACTTAGTCAAAGTTTCATGAAGCTTCAACATCAAACAAAGAAAGCCACCATTTTCTCTTTTATGCCAAAGAAATAAATAAATAAATGAATAAATAAATAAAAACAAACCCTAACCATTACATAACCATGGTTTAATCTAAACATACACCCAAACATGCATGTATCATCAAACATGGTACAAGCAAGTGCACAAAAATATATCACATATACAATGTGCACATGCGAGTGAGAAAATCCATCTTAATGTGAACCAATACTAGTTAATGCTAAGTAATATATCAAATATATATAATTAAACATTAAATCATTGAATCAACACTTGATTTAATGATCTGGTCATATCGCATACAACCGACTAGTATCAAGTGTATCAATGTATCGAATCAACACTTGATTCGGTAACCCGGCTATATCACATATAACCTGCCGATGATACAAATCGCGAGAATAGAATACGGTATCACATACACGCATTATTCTCGGTCCCGCACATATCTCATATGCGCTCCTATTTCGTTTCGCTTGAGCCAGGAAACCTCTGTGTAGGACTCTAAAGACTCGTCAATACGCCGGCAGCAGGTGATGATCATATCAAACACCTACAAGCCGCAAGCGGTCTGCTAAACGTAACGGCCACCCGGGTATTGAGCGATCAGAAGATCGACGAGCAAGCCCGCTCACACTCCTGTGAATCCAACCAGTAACACTTACCGTACAGTCCGGTCTCGTCGTCTGATATGTCGCATATCTCTCCTAGGGGTGGTAAACGTCAGACCCCAATAGCTCGATAAGTCGTGTCGATATGAGGTCTATAACAGTTCGAGAAACTACAGGTAACACTTACCAGTAAATCTCAGCAATCCTGGCCAGGGATTTCCGGTTATAGCCAATCGAACACAGCGCAACATCAACCCCCTATACCGGGAGAGACGAATCCCCTCCTATCGCTCATTGCCTCCATGTGACTCGGGACTGTACCCAAAAACCACCATTTTGCATGCCCTCTTGGACGTGGTAAGGTGGAAATCAAAGCACAGTGGGAACCACACAAGACTCTATGACGATCTTGGGTCAACAGACTACTCTGTACCAGTGTCACCAGAGAACTGCCATCTGACGTAAGGTATAATACCATCTGGGAGTTCTCGGCGAGTCCTTCTAGTGTACCCAGTCTCCACTGAGCACCCGTATATCATCTCTGATGTCAAACACCAATGGATATGGGATCATCTATCGCCCATCTGTATGGGTCGAGAAGGTATACGCTAGTCTACTCTAGTATATCGATGCCCTATCTCGATACACCCACGACTAGGGACCTTGAAGGATGTACTTATGGACTACCATGTCCCCACTAGTATGATCCGCATCATAGTCCAGGTAGTCAAGTACACATCCTAAGGGCTTTACCAACATGTAACAGAGAGACAATCAGTGTACACGTTAAGGTAAAGAGTAACCAGATAGCATACTATCATGTCGAGCAAGGAAGTCCTCCCTATATATGTCCAAGCATCCACTACTATATACATCCTATGTATAGTAATGGCCTCTAGGGCATACATATAACTAACACAAGCGGCCTCATTTCTATGAAACTTGCAATTTTCCACGGATTATGCGGCTGGTCAATGCTTCCATTGTGGAGCCAAGTCAGTGAGAGGCTCGGGGTGTAATTCTTCACCCACGTACTGTCGAGGATGGCATGACCTTTGTTGATAAGGTTATGACCATTGGTAAGGAATCCGCTAAGACGGTGCTGCCGTTGTGGGACACCTTTAAGGACGGGGCTTCTACCATAAAAGCTTGGGAGATTCTCCATTTGTACTCGATTAGGACAGGATACTTGGTGTTTAGGAAGAACGACTCGGCTTTGTTTATGAGATATAACCCCCACCGTTTTGCCCAGCAATCAAGTTATAATCAGGGCGTCCCGCTCGAGTCATTCTTGGCAGAACCGGTTTATACTGAAGTGGGTATCCGAAGTGCTTTGCACCATTTCATGCGCCTAAACACAGGGTCCAATTTCTTCATTAGTAAGCCGAGTTGTGTGCCGAAAGCCCTGAACGTATACGTGGCGTGGTATCAACACGCGATGGGTGCCGTCATCAAGGATGAAATGAAGTTGTTGCTCGATCGTAAGGGTGCAGCCCCTGCTGGTAATCCAGCCATCCCTTTGAAGCAACAAACCATCGTTCGTCCTCCTTTGAGAGAGGTTACTGCGTTCATGGTCCCGAGTGATAGGCCTGAGCTACCGATATCCCGTGCTCCCATGAAAGAGGTGACTGTAGAGTCTCCCGAGTCTGGCGTGGGTTCAGATATCGGGACTCATCGTCCCAAGGTGCCCACCAAGCATAAGCTTGTGCTAGCGGCGACCGATGCTCGCTCACAGAAGAAGAAAAAGAAGTCGATTCTTTCTGCAGACGTTGTGCTTGTTCAGGAGCCTCATGCTCCTTATAGCGAGGGCCTGAGCGAATATGGGACCAACGAGGGTATATTCATGGTGCCAGACGATACTGATCTGGAGGCTGCCATTGCAGCTTCCGAGCGACTCGCTAGCCACAAAGCAGGACCGATCATCCTCGCACAATCAAGTAAGCTTCAACTATATCTTTTTGCTGTTATGTTTTTGTTATCATGTTTTGACTGACACTCCTTCTTTAACAGGCATTTCCACTGAAGAGGCTCTCGCGGCTTCCCTCAAGACTTTTGAGGAGGAAGAGAGGCTTCGTGCTTCGTTGGGCCTTGGTATATTTCAGCTCACCGTGTCTTCATTCCCCTTTCTTATGGGTAATCTGACCCCTTTGTCATCTTATCGCAGGGAAAATCTCGACTCAGGTCATCCCCAGTACAGTGCCAATCCCGCAGGGTGATGCAGAGATGCTTCTAGGGCCAGCTATCGAAGTCCCGGCCTCCTCAGCATTGCCAAAAGAGGCTTTACTTAAGCAACCAATGACGGACGCCACAACGGCTCCAGAGGTAACTCCTGGCATGGACGATGACGTCTCCTTGACGGAGGTCCTAAGGAGATCGGTTCTCACGGCCCAGGCAGAAAGGAAGTGCAGGAGGCGTGCGGCAAGAGAACGTAATGCCGCCTTGGCCATAGGTGCAGGCTCGAGCGCTGCTACCCCTGTCCCTGCTTCTTCAGAGGGTGCTCCTGTCACCCTGTCTATCGCTCATAGACAGGAGGCATGTGCGGCTCGGGAAGCAATTAAAAGGCCGACCCAAGGTAACGTACCACCGAGTCCTTTTGTTAAAGTTTTAATCTTCAAATTCTCATATATCCTATCCTGCAGGGCCGAGTCTTGATGAGAAAGTGGTAGGTGAAATGGCGGCAACCACTGAACCTGAAGTGGCCACTCTTTCTCAAGAGTCTGGAACTGCCCCGATTGCCACTCTTTCCCCTTGCGGTTTCTTTCCGTTGCCGGGCGCTGCGAGTATCACGACGGCTCTCGTGGAGTCGGGGGATGAAGCTGCGGGGGGCGAAACCATTCCGATCGAGGAGGGTGAAGAAGTCGCTGCACCCAGCAATGCCCTTGTCGCGGTTTCGACCGGCGACTCACCAGTTAGATTTCGGTTCATCGCTTTCTTTTCATTCTGCAATCCCTTTCAATATTTTCTGACAGTATTTCTCTCATTTCTAATGCAGGTGTGGCGAGCGTTGAGGTTGTGCCACCCGAGGAAGCACCACCAGTTGCCGTTTTGACGGTTACGGATCCTTTGCCTTCTCTCGTGTCCTCCCAAATGCTGGAAGGTACGGATTTGTGACTTATCGGTTTCGTTGTAGGCTATATACTATGTACTGACATTGCATTATTACACCCTTGCAGGAGTCCTTTTTTATCATCTGTATCAGGTGCTGCACCAACATTTCTCCTTCCAGTCGGAGATTGCTTCATATAGTGGCATTGGTGAGTACAGTCTCTAGCTAATATCTTCTCTTGTCTCTTATGGGCAGCCAAGTCGTTGCTAATTCTTCTTTGTTTTGACTGCAGCACTACAGATTGAAGGAGGGGATGAAAGAATAGTTGCGCCACTGGTACTCCCGGCCTTGACACCTGCCGCAGCTGGTATAGTATACTTCATCACTCATGTGATTTATTTATTTTGCGAGTTAGATTTTAACCGTAATTCTTTTTTCCACAGTCGCACCGGTTCATGCTCCCTTCAAATCTTGTATATTAATGCCAGTAGGACCATTTTCTAGACGCCCATCTTCTAAGGGTGCTGCGACCAGCCTTCGTATGTTGAGTGAGTCCATTGAAGATCTTGACGCGGAGACCCCTGCCCTCACTGCATATTTTGTTGCCGAGGTTAATCCTATATTGGCAATGCTCGCGAACTTCCATAGCGAGGGCATCGTTGAGTCTTGGGTTAATTACTGCAGAAAAATTGAGGCCTGCCTACATGAGCTTGAACTCGGACGTCCTGCTCCCGAGGTCCTGGCTATGAAATCCCAACGGGCTGTGTTGGTCGAGCAGAGCACTCTCTACTTCCGCCATCTTGAAAAAGAAGCGGCCTTAAAGCATAAGGAGTGCGAAGAGACTTCAAGCGAATCTACCCGGCTGCATGCTCAGGTTGATGCAAATGTTGTACAGCTGAAAGCTGTCTTTGAGGGCCTTCTACGATGTATTTCTGACGTACTAACGCTGAGGCAGAAGCTCAACCTCATTGAGCAAGATGCGTGTCACGCCCCGCTTCCCAGTGTACGGCGAAGGAGACGCGACAAGGTCCGCTACGTATATATTCAGAAGTACATACGCTAAGCGTATCTAAGCAATATAGAAATAAATACACAAGAGACAAGAGTATAAAAAGAACAGCAACTTTTATTTATTAACATTCTTTGTACAATACATGGAAAGGAATACAACTGAAATAAAGATGCCTAAACAGTGGCATAACTAGAAATGAAAAGTACTGGAAAGAAAAGTGTACAATGAAATTATACTGCAGGGTCTTGAGTAAACTGCTCCAAGTCTTCTTGTGATGGCTCAACTTCTGTCGGGTCCAAGTCACCTGACGACATTCAAAGAAGAGAGAAACGGAATGTCATCAGTGAACAGATCGCTCGGTAAGTCCCAAAGGTAAGAGGGAAATAGAGAAGACAGAATAAGAAGATACATTTTAAAGTGTAAACTATTGTTGTAATATTATGTCAACGCTGTTGTTTGTAGCTTGGTACAGAAGGATGCCAGTGTATACGAGGGGGGTCTCTATATGCTAGAGACCAGGGCAAACGGAAAGTACAAGGAACCGTTAAGCCACGATACAACAGCAACGGAATATAGGTTAGGTGTCTTAATCTGACCACCTCGTGCCACCTTTAACACCTTCCGTACCAATCTACCCTTAAACCCCGTAGTGTTTTAACAGTATTGTGGTGTGGTTTTATGTAAGTTGGATGACTGACCAAAACCATGATATCAGTAAACGGATTATATCAGGTAATTGGAATAACGGAATAATGGATGTATATCCATGGTTTGATTCAGTCAAGTTGAATAGATTGTTAACTGGATTCAGGGATTCATGTGTTCATATTGAGTTGGAATATTAAAGAATATAGATTGACTTGAATCATATTCAAGTCAGAAATAGTCAGACTCTAACCCGAGTCAGACTAAAAGAAAGGTAATTTGAAGTTCTATAATTGTTAGGGTCCTTATTGTAATTTATAAAACTTGAGGGGGTTTTATGTAAAAAGTACTATTGTATAGTTTTCAAGATACACCTCAAGTATTTATTATTCGTCTTTATAGTTATAATGAGTGTAAATTTTATTTGTGTTATTCTAGTGAATATATCCTAATAAAAGTATTAATTGATTTATTTGAAATTCATGGTATTTTAACGTAACTTTTAATCTTGTAATTTTTAGAAAAAGGTGGAAACTTATCTTATAATAAAATAGGTGTTTAAATGATAAATATACATATGTTAATACAGATTAATTTTATATAAATATTTTATTTTCCAAAAATCTCATTTTTCTTAAATGTCGTATTTTAAACCTTTCGATACCGAATGCTCCTTGTGGAGGTCTAAATCTCGCACTACTAAGCTCGAAGGTGCACGATAAACCGTACAATCCCTAACGAGTTCCCCAAAGGTGGGTTGTAGTGGCACTTTGCAAAGATTTAATAAATACTATTCATTTAGAAAACGGTTTTATAAAGATAAGGTATTTATTTGTAAAAGGATGTAAATTTCCGTATTTTAGTTTCTAGGGTTTTCTACGCCAGCTAGCATATTTCTAACGTCTAAACGACAAGTCGTTAGAAGCCTCAAATCGCCTCTTCACCGCCAATTGTGGACAGGTAAGTACAAGTGAGGAGGGAGGGATCCGCTCACGAATCGTGAGGCGGGCCTTTTAAAGTTACCCAAGCTCACTTGCCTAGCCTAGACACCACAAAGTCAGTTTAGATAAACGATCGATGTCCACAACTTATCGTATTTTCCTAGTAAGAAATATTTATTTAAAAATGTAATAAATCTAGACCTTTAAGAATGGTTTTATGAAGATTATGGTACTTTACTGAAAATTTCATTTTATCGTATTCTAAATTTTTATGAAATCATTTTAGGGTTTGTATTTATGTGTGGGTAGAGGTAGGTTGTTATCTTGTGCTCTACTTTAATTGTATAGTAAGGTTAAGGGTTAAATATGATAAACTAAACATGAGGGTATTTAAGTGAAAGAATACGGTATTTGCAAAAGTTATCATTTCATGTGTGAAAACTCATTCAAATTAATTTTTACAAGTTTAGTGGTCAAGATGAAGATGTTTAGGAATGATGGAATTGATTAGAAGAAGAAAAAGAAACATTATGGTATTAATGTGAAAAAGAATACGATATTGCAAAAGTTATCATTTCATGTGCGAAACTTTGTCCAAATTAGTTGTTATGTGATTAATAGTCAACATGGATAAGTTTAGGTATTATGCAATTAGTGACAAGTGAGATTTTATTAGAAAAAAGGAATCGGAAATCGGTTTGTTCCGATTTCCGTCGGGTTTCGAAATTCCGTATTTTAAGAAGTAGAAAGAAGGAAAGAATGGGACTTACGGGTTTCGATCTATACTAACGAGTATAGAGGAACAAGGTGAGTGGTCGAGGCTTTGTTTAGTCGCCGGTTGTTTCAAAGAACGTCGCCGGAATCCGTCAGCACTTCGCCGTGAACTCGGTTTCAAAGCACACATTTCTTGTGAAAATTTCAAGAGAGTAAACCTAGTGTTTTGGGATGAGAGGGTAGAGGGTAGGGGGTCTATTTATAGGGTAGCTAGGGTAGGGTAGGTGAAAGGTTTTCTTTATTAAAAAAATTGTAAAAATTTAAAGAAAAACATTAAAATTTGTAGTAATTAGGGTGTATTTAAAATTCTGGAACTGATCTATTAAAATGGAGTGAACAGGGGGTTATGGAATGCAAAAAGCCACATTTTAGTTTTGGGAGCTCGGCCGTCCGACCTAGTCCGGCCGACCCGGCCGATCCCGGCCGAGTCCGGCGACCGTTGGGTGCGGGGTTCTCTGATGTAGACTTTGGTATACTCCGTTTTTAGGGTTCAGTTCATCATTTGGGAGTTATGGCCTGTGGACTGTTGGGCTTCCAAGAATTTTAAAAGAAAAATAATCTAAAAAATAATGTGGGGCATGGGATTCGAACTCTGGTGGCTTGGTTCAGCAATGCAAGGTATTGCCAATGAGCTACAAGCTCCTTCTTGTAATTATTGTAGGAAATTAGATACTTAAAGTAATATCAGCAACATTAAATACTCCAAGTATACTTCAAATTTAAATCAAATTTATGTATACAAAAATTGGAGTTGTTACAATCTACCCTCCTTACAAAAAATTTCGTCCTCGAAATTTACAAGTTTTATTTGAAGACTAGTTTACAAAAAAGGTGAGGATATCTTGCACGCATTTCATCTTTCCTTTCCCACGTGGATTCTCCTGGAGTGTCTTTTCTCCACATTACCCGGACCAAGTTAACTTTCTTGTTCCGAAGTGTCTTCACTTTCCTGTCCAGGATTTCCACAGGTTGTTGCTCACAAGAAAAATCGTGCTGTATAGTGAGCTCGGAATGATCAAGTACATGGCTGGGGTCACTCACATACCTTCTGAGTTGGGATATATGGAACACGCTATGCACTCCTTCCAATGAGGGTGGAAGCGCTAATCGGTATGCCACTTCACCGACTCGTTCGAGTATGTCGAACGGTCCAATGTATCTCGAACTTAGCTTACCCCGTCTTCCAAAACGGATCACTCCGCGGTTCGGAGATATCTTCAGGAATACATGATCTCCTGGCTGGAATTCCAAGTGTCGTCTCTTTGCATCAGCCCAGTGTTTCTGTCTATCTTGGGCTATGCGCATTCTTTCCCTGATAGTACGAACCACATCAACGGTCGCTACTACCATCTCTGGTCCAAGAAGTTCCCTATCTCCGATGTCGTCCCAACTTAATGGTGATCGACACTTCCTTCCATATAATGCTGCAAAAGGTGTCATTCCTATGCTTGCTTGGTAGCTGTTGTTGTATGCGAACTCCACAAGATGCAGGTGATCTTCCCACGATCCTTTGAAGTCGAGCATACATGCTCTGAGCATATCCTCCAAGATCTGAATAGTTCGTTCCGACTGACCATCTGTTTGTGGATGATAAGCCGTGCTGAAGTTCAGACTTGTTCCCAAGCTAGCTTGCAGACTCTGCCAAAATTGCGATCAGAACCTGGTGTCACGATCGGAGACAATGCAGACCGGTACTCCATGAAGTCTCACGATTTCCTCCATGTACTTCTTTGCTAGTGTTTCAGTTTATTGGCCAACTCGAAATGGGTTGAAGTGAGCTGACTTTGTGAGTCGATCCACAATGACCCATATCGCATTGTTACCCTTTATGCTGTGAGGAAGAGCAGTTATAAAGTACATCGTGATGTGCTGCCACTTCCATTCTGGAATTGGTAACGGTTGAAGTAGTCCAGCTATCCTGTGATGTTCAGCCTTTACTTGCTGACACACCAAACATTTTGCGACGCTTCTGGCTACTTCACGCTTCATTCCATGCCACCAATAATTCTGACGTAGATCTTTGTACATTTTGGTACCTCCAGGATGTACTGAATAGGGAGAGCTGTGAGCTTCTTTCATTAATTCTTTCCGAACAGGACCTTTTGGTACACACAATCTGCTGCCGTATCTCAAAGATCCGTCTTCATGGATGATGAAATCTGTTCTGAGTCCATTCTCCACTTGTTCTCTAATCTTTTGCAACTTAGCATCGCTGGCTTGAGCTGCTTTGATCTGATTGGCAATGGTTGATTGAACTTGTAAATTCATCAAACTTGAAGCATTACCTGGCATGACTACTTCAATCTCCATCTGATGTAAGTCTTGCTGAAGCTTCCACTGAGCGGTGAGATTCATTGATAATGGTTGGCGACTAAGCGCATCAGGTACTACGTTCACCTTTCCTGGGTGATATTGCAAATTGATGTCAAAGTCCGCCATGAGTTCTAACCATCTTCTCTGCCGCATATTCAACTAATTCTGAGTAAACACGTACTTCAGACTTTTATGATCTGTGTAGATGTTCACTTGCTCACCAAGTAGGTAATGACGCCAAATCTTGAGAGCAAAGATGACGGCTGCCAACTCCAAATCATGCGTCGGATAATTGCGCTCATGAATCTTCAGCTGTCTTGAAGCATAAGCCACAACCTTACCATGCTGATGTAGAACACATCCTAATCCCTTACCGGATGCATCACAATGCACTTCGAATCCTCCAGATTGATCCGGTATTACGAGAATAGGTGTAGATGTTAATCTTGACCTGAGTTCTACGAAAGCTTGCTCGCATGCTTCTGACCACACAAATTCTTCATCTTTTCGTGTGAGCTTGGTCAGTGGTGTTGCTATCTTTGAGAAGCCTTCAATAAACCTTCTGTAATATCCGGCTAAACCCAAGAAACTCCGAATGTCCTTCACTGACTTTGGTGTAGGCCATTCGCTAACTGCCGAAACTTTCGCTGGATCCACAGAGATTCCTTCTCCTGATACGATATGTCCAAGAAAACCAACTTGGTTTAGCCAAAACTCGCACTTGCTGTACTTGGCATAAAGCTTATGTTGTCGAAGAGTTTCTAGGACAATTCGTAGATGCTCTGCATGCTCTTTCCGATTCTTAGAATATACCAGGATGTCGTCGATGAAGATAACAACAAACCTGTCTAAATACTCCCGGAAAACATGGTTCATTAGGTTCATGAATATTGCTGGTGCATTGGTCACTCCAAATGGCATTACTAGAAATTCGTAATGTCCATAGCGAGTTCTGAAAGCTGTTTTGTGAATATCAGCTTCCTTGACCTTCACTTGATGATAACCTGAACGAAGATCCAATTTAGAGAAAATACAAGATCCACTTAGATGATCGAATAAATCATCGATGCGCGGGAGTGGATACTTGTTCTTTATAATGACTTCGTTCAAGGCCCTATAATCGATGCACATTCTGTATGAACCTTCCTTCTTCTTCACCAGTAGTACAGGTGCTCTCCAACTTGAAGTGCTGGGACGAATCCATCCTTTCGCCAGTAATTCGTCCAATTGTGTTCGGACTTCCTTCAGTCCTTCCGGACTTAGTCTATAAGGTGTTTTGATCACCGGTTGTGCTCCTGGTACTAAGTCAATACTGAATTCAAGAGCTCGATCGGGAGGCAAACCTGATATATCGTCAGGAAATACATCGTCGAACTCTCGAACCACATCTGGTCTTGATTCCTCTTCCGCTTGAGCTGCCGCAACTACTGCTTCCCTTGGCTTCGCTTTGTAGGTACTTGGCTCCAGGGTACGATCTCCACTCTTGAAATAAAAGACCGGATGGTCTGGAATCTCGAATACTACCCTCCTTTGACGACAGTCGATGGTAGAATAAAAGGTTCCAAGCCAGTCCATTCCTAGAACCACATCGAAGTTCGGTATGTCCAGCACCTTGAAGTCAGTATAAAACTCTCGACTGCAGACGACGACTGGACACAGGCTGTATCCCATAGAACGCCATTTCCAGAACTGACATTCCAGCTGGATACAAGCGGTGAGACTGGAATCGCATGGGTTCGGACAAACCGTTGCGACATAAAGCAGTGGGATGCTCCGGTATCAAACAGTGCAAGTGCAGGTAGTGAAGCTACTAGGATTGTACCTAAGGTATATGGGATAGGTTTTAGGTATAGGGAAAGTGTGTAGGTAAACAAGACTAAAAGATAAGTTTGAGAAGGAAAGTTTACCAGTAATGACTTGGCCGGTGGCCTCAGCTTCTTCCACAGACATCATGAAAGCCTGGCGCTTTGGCACATTCCTCTTGGCCTGAGGAGCATTCCTCGAAACGTTCCTTTGAGCTTGATGGAACTGACGAGGAGGTGGTGCAGCTTGTGGTCCCCTGGGTGGTGCAGGCAGTGCAAGTCTTGGAGCAGGTGCCTGAAGAGCTGGTCGCTAAGGATAGGTAATTGCTTGCCTGGGTGCAGCAACTGGGTTCTGTCTTTGAGGACAAGACCCAATATCGTGAGTAGCTGAGCCGCAGACTAAGCAAAGGCGGTTGGCTCGACGACAGTCCTTCATCATATGTCCAGTTCTCCTGCAGTAGGTGCAAAAGGCTGGGCTAGGACGATGGGTTGGTACTCCGGGTCGCCTTGGCACGAAAGGTGGTCTGGACGAGGCTCCACCTGCCAACTGGTTGGCAGGGCATTTGACTCCTGCAGACTGGGGTCTGCCCCTCTCTTTTATCACTGCCTCATAACTGCGGGCAGCTTCTAGAGCTTCCTCATGAGTCAAAAACTTTCCTGTGGCTAGAGCAGCCTTAATCTCTGTGTCCAAACCTTGTTGAAAGCGACGGGCTCTGATCTCGTCTGTCGGTATCAAGTGTGCTGCGAATCTGTTTAAAGATTGTGTTAGCTGTGTAGTATGTGATATTTAAAAATTGAACTATTATGACATATCTTACCGGCTTAACATGGTGAATTCAGCATCGTATTCATCTACTGATTTATCCCACATTGAACCCTGTTGTAGATGAATAAACTGCTGCTCCATTGCAAACCTGGCAGTCACAGGGAAGTATTTCACGTCGAACTTCTCGCGAAACGTTTTCCATTCAATCGGTTGTACCAAACGGCTTTCTTCCGCCTTCCACCAGTTGCGAGCATTATCCGTGAGCTGTAGTTTTGCTACATGGACCCAAGCGTTGTCTGGCACTTGAGCTGCTGCCAGATCGTCTTCGATACTTTATGCCCATTCTTCCGCTTCAAGAGGGCTTCCTTTACCAGAGAACTGCTTGGGGTGTAAAGCCCTGAATTGCTTTACTCGCGGCGCATCGGTCTCAGAACGGTTCAGAAGTTGTTGCTGTCCCTCGAGAAGACTGCGGATCGCCTCAAATAGCATTGTTTGCTCGGTGGGTGGTGCAGGAACAGCTGGTGTAAGAGGTAGTGCTGAAGGGGTGTTGTTGACATTGGTGCTGGTGTTGTTCGGGGAATCCATAACCTTGAAGAAAAATTTGGGTTAGGACAGATTCAAATACATGAAATGGTAAGATTCAAGGAATAGAAATTTGCAAGATTCAAGGAACATGAATTGTAAAGAATGTTTTAGTTGCGGGTTCTTGTGTTATATTGCTTAGGTTGTTCACGCAGACCAGAACTGCATGACAGGGATTCATACAGCTCTGACCTGCATGGGCCACCAACAAAACCTGTCACGCCCCGCTTCCCAGTGTACGGCGAAGGAGACGCGACGAGGTCCGCTACGTATATACTCAGAAGTACATACGCTAAGCGTATCTAAGCAATATAGAAATAAATACACAAGAGACAAGAGTATAAAAAGAACAGCAACTTTTATTTATTAACATTCTTTGTACAATACATGGAAAGGAAATACAACTGAAATAAAGATGCCTAAACAGTGGCATAACTGGAAATGAAAAGTACTGGAAAGAAAAGTGTACAATGAAATTATAATGCAGGGTCTTGAGTAAACTGCTCCAAGTCTTCTTGTGATGGCTCAACTTCTGTCGGGTCCAAGTCACCTGACGACATTCAAAGAAGACAGAAACAGAATGTCGTCAGCGAACAGATCGCTCGGTAAGTCCCAAAGGTAAGAAGGAAATAGAGAAGACAGAATAAGAAGATACATTTTAAAGTGTAAACTATTGTTGTAATGTTATGTCAACGCTGTTGTTTGTAGCTTGGTACAGAAGGATGCCAGTGTATACGAGGGGGGTCTCTATATGCTAGAGACCAGGACAAACGGAAAGTACAAGGAACCACGGTACAACAGCAACGGAATATAGGTTAGGTGTCTTAATCTGACCACCTCGTGCCACCTTTAACACCTTCCGTACCAATCTACCCTTAAACCCCGTAGTGTTTTAACAGTATTGTGGTGTGGTTTTATGTAAGTTGGATGACTGACCAAAACCATGATATCAGTAAACGGATTATATCAGGTAATTGGAATAACGGAATAATGGATGTATATCCATGGTTTGATTCAGTCAAGTTGAATAGATTGTTAACTGGATTCAGGGATTCATGTGTTCATATTGAGTTGGAATATTAAAGAATATAGATTGACTTGAATCATATTCAAGTCAGAAATAGTCAGACTCTAACCCGAGTCAGACTAAAAGAAAGGTAATTTGAAGTTCTATAATTGTTAGGGTCCTTATTGTAATTTATAAAACTTAAGGGGGTTTTATGTAAAAAGTACTATTGTATAGTTTTCAAGATACACCTCAAGTATTTATTATTCGTCTTTATAGTTATAATGAGTGTAAATTTTATTTGTGTTATTCTAGTGAATATATCCTAATAAAATTATTAAATGATTTATTTGAAATTCATGGTATTTTAACGTAACTTTTAATCTTGTAATTTTTAGAAAAAGGTGGAAACTTATCTTATAATAAAATAGGTGTTTAAATGATAAATATACATATGTTAATACAGAATAATTTTATATAAATATTTTATTTTCCAAAAATCTCATTTTTCTTAAATGTCGTATTTTAAACCTTTCGAGACCGAATGCTCCTTGTGGAGGTCTGAATCTCGCACTACTAAGCTCGAAGGTGCACGATAAACCGTACAATCCCTAACGAGTTCCCCAAAGGTGGGTTGTAGTGGCCCTTTGCAAAGATTTAATAAATACTATTCATTTAGAAAACGGTTTTATAAAGATAAGGTATTTATTTGTAAAAGGATGTAAATTTCCGTATTTTAGTTTCTAGGGTTTTCTACGCTAGCTAGCCTATTTCTAATGTCTAAACGACAAATCGTTAGAAGCCTCAAATCGCCTCTTCACCGCCAATTGTGGCCAGGTAAGTACAAGTGAGGAGGGAGGGATCCGCTCACGAATCGTGAGGCGGGCCTTTTAAAGTTACCCAAGCTCACTTGCCTAGCCTAGACACCACAAAGTCAGTTTAGATAAACGATCGATATCCACAACTTATCGTATTTTCCTAGTAAGAAATATTTATTTAAAAATGTAATAAATCTAGACCTTTAAGAATGGTTTTATGAAGATTATGGTACTTTACTGAAAATTTCATTTTATCGTATTCTAAATTTTTATGAAATCATTTTAGGGTTTGTATTTATGTGTGGGTAGAGGTAGGTTGTTATCTTGTGCTCTACTTTAATTGTATAGTAAGGTTAAGGGTTAAATATGATAAACTAAACATGAGGGTATTTAAGTGAAAGAATACGGTATTTGCAAAAGTTATCATTTCATGTGTGAAAACTCATTCAAATTAATTTTTACAAGTTTAGTGGTCAAGATGAAGATGTTTAGGAATGATGGAATTGATTAGAAGAAGAAAAATAAACATTATGGTATTAATGTGAAAAAGAATACGATATTGCAAAAGTTATCATTTCATGTGCGAAACTTTGTCCAAATTAGTTGTTATGTGATTAATAGTCAACATGGATAAGTTTAGGTATTATGCAATTAGTGACAAGTGAGATTTTATAGAAAAACCGAATCGGAAATCGGTTTGTTCCGATTTCCGTCGGGTTTCGAAATTCCGTATTTTAAGAAGTAGAAAGAAGGAAAGAATGGGACTTACGGGTTTCGATCTATACTAACGAGTATAGAGGAACAAGGTGAGTGGTCGAGGCTTTGTTTAGTCGCCGGTTGTTTCAAAGAACGTCGCCGGAAATCCGTCAGCGCTTCGCCGTGAACTCGGTTTCAAAGCACACCTTTCTTGTGAAAATTTCAAGAGAGTAAACATAGTGTTTTGGGATGAGAGGGTAGAGGTTAGGGGGTCTATTTATAGGATAGCTAGGGTAGGGTAGGTGAAAGGTTTTCTTTATTAAAAAAAATTGTAAAAATTTAAAGAAAAACATTAAAATTTGTAGTAATTAGGGTGTATTTAAAATTCTGGAACTGATCTATTAAAATGGAGTGAACAGGGGGTTATGGAATGCAAAAAGCCACATTTTGGTTTTGGGAGCTCGGCCGTCCGACCGAGTCCGGCCGGCCGGCCGGCCGACTCGGCCGATCCCGGCCGAGTCCGGCGACCGTCGGGTGCGGGGTTCTCTGATGTAGACTTTGGTATACTCCGTTTTTAGGGTTCAGTTCATCATTTGGGAGTTATGGCCTGTGGACTGTTGGGCTTCCAAGAATTATAAAAGAAAAATAATCTAAAAAATAATGTGGGGCATGGGATTCGAACTTTGGTGGCTTGGTTCAGCAATGCAAGGTATTACCAATGAGCTACAAGCTCCTTCTTGTAATTATTGTAGGAAATTAGATACTTAAAGTGATATCAGCAACATTAAATACTCCAAGTATACTTCAAATTTAAATCAAATTTATGTATACAAAAATTGGAGTTGTTACAATGCGCAAAGTCATGGGGCAGGTCAGCGGGTCATCGATTAGCAACTTTCACCTTATTTGCATGAACGGGCTCAAGTTGAAGCGGAGTTGGCTGCGGCAGCTGACCGTGAAAAGGGGCTTAGGGGAGTGTGCGAGCAACTGATTGGTTTATTGAAAACGCCTCCCTCCCAATAGTTATTTTTGTACCAATTAACATTTTTATCTTTTTGAATAACATGTATCCATTTTTTATTCTTTCATATGATGTATCTTGTACCCAATTGAACTTATAAATAAAAGATATATTTTTTCATACTATCTTGTGTTATCTCTTGCTTTCATCTCTTTTCTTTGTTTTCGGCATATTACTTTAGTAAGCGTAGCTTGTAGATGATAGAGAGCATTCCATATTGAACTCTTCGAGAGGTAGTGATGGTTTAGGAAGCAGGTTCAAATCTGCTATCTAAGGATTTTCAACTTTATGAGCCTTGAGGGTCAGGATTGACTTTAGCCGTGTTCCACGGAACCAGGATTCACTCTGGACGCTTCGCACGGGGTCAGGATTGACATTAGCCGTGTTCCACAGGACCAGGATCCGCTCTGGACGCTTCCTACGGGGTCAGGATTGACATTAGTCGTGTTCCACTAGACCAGGATTCGCTCTGGACGCTTCCTACGGGGTCAGGATTGACATTAGCCGTGTTCCACAGGACCAGGATCCGCTCTGGGGACTTCCCACGGGGTCAGGATTGACATTATCCGTGTTCCACAGGACCGGGATCTGCTCTGGACGCTTCCCATGGGGTCAGGATTGACATTAGCCGTGTTTCAATAGACCAGGATTTGCTCTGGACGCTTCCCACGGGGTCAGGATTGACATTAGCCATGTCCACAGGACCAGGATCCGCTCTGGACGCTTCCCACAGGGTCAGGATTGACATTAGCCATGTTCCACAGGACCAGGATCCGCTCTGGACGCTTCCCACGGGGTCAGGATTGACATTAGCCGTGTTCCACAAGACCAGGATCCGCTCTGGACGCTTCCCACAGGGTCAGGATTGACATTAGCCGTGTTCCATTAGACCAGGATTTGCTCTGGATGCTTCCCACGGGGTCAGGATTGACATTAACCGTGACCTTGGAAGTTGCCAGTTTCCAGTTTTCTATCAGCCGTATTTAACATTCGGTTAAATACGGATTTATCTTTTCTTCTTGAGGGTGAGTCATAGGGTGAGTCATGTGTGTGCATGCTTCTAGAAGGTTCTAGAAGTGGTGATTAGGCTTGTGAGTCATTAGTGCTTTAATTGTGCATTTATTGTGTTCATACAAGGTGTATGATGACTCATTCTTTTGCATTAACTCTTCTTTGTATTTTCTTAAGATCTTTTGCTTATGATCACTCTCCTTGCTTCCTACACTCACCCCCTCCACCATATAAGTGGCCGGCCCCTCTTCATAGATGAGAGAGGTTGCTTGAGAGAAAGAAAAGATTATAGTTTAGGTGTATGGAAATTTCATTAGCCCATTTCTCATTTCACCCGATTCAAAAGGCAACTTCATTAACCGTTCGTCCTGACTTTGGACGTAACGAGACAAAGTGTTCTACTCATTCTCTACATCATCTTGGTCGTCTCTTTTAGAAAACTTGATGACTGAGTTGCCTCGGTTCAGAGGCGGGAACCCGTTTAAAGATCCGTCGACGTGGTGCCACCTGGACGAGAACACCGGAGTTCAAGGAGATCGGAGCAGCCGCAACAAAGCGTGAGATGATGGTTGAAGACCGAAGGACTCGGATCGTTCGGTATAACATTTCTACCCACTTAATAGTTTGTTAGTTTAGCTTTAATGGCAGATCCGGGTTATAGTACGCGATAGCGCCAGTTGTAAAAAGTTTTTGTTCCGCATTTAGCGTCTGTTAGACGGCCGGGGCGCTACCGTGGACTTACAGTGGTATCAGAGCCTCACCATTAAGCTATACTAACTTGTGCTAACGCGTTTAAAAGATCAATCGAACGGAATTTCCGAAATCACAATTTTCTGCACACATGTTTCTGTCGATTTTTTAAAGGGCCTAAAAATAATTTTGCATATCACAGAAAAGCGTGCAGGGTTTTTAAAGAATTATGGGAAAATTTGGGCACGTGATCCCACATGACCACCGCGGAACCGCGGCGACTTTGTGGGAACAGTGCTCCAATTTTTCCAGAGAGCTTCACATAGGAAATTGTGGTTTTTTGGTATTATTCTTTTGGGCCCAGATTTTATTACTGCACACCACATGTACGTGGGGTCCACTTCGGGAAGTTTTGTCGATCAAAATTTTAAACTTGTTAGTATGCAGTATTTACATTATATCTCCGACCGGGAATGTCATTTGATCGGTAAACCGCGTCTGATTGTTATAGTTCTTTTAGACGGGTTTGCGAACGTGACATTCGCGTTGATATTCTGTGTTGTGCTGTATTGTTGCGGATATGTCATGGTGGATAGCAGGGTGCAAGAATAGTGTAGTTTGGATTTATTTATACATTTGATATTGCGGGGCGAGCGTCCAACATGTGGACTGCCATCACTGCCTGTTGTATAATATTCTTTTGGGGCACGACCGGGTTGAGGTCGATGTACCCGTTGTACATATTTTATTTTCTGTACTAGGTTTACCCCACGGTGGAGTGTACGGATAGCCGGGTTCTGGAGGGCAACGGGTCCGTATCTCATGGCTTTAAGAGGCAGAGGGACCTCACTCTAGAATTGGCAGATTATTCGCCGCACTCGTAGGGGGTACAGGTTGACCCAAGGAGGGGTGATCAATTTACCGGATTCCGTGAAGTGCCGGGTGTTCCATTCACTATGCTGTGGGGACTGCCTCGCTTCAGATTTTGGCGGGTAACTTACCGCACCCGTAGGGGTCTATGTTTCATTGCACAGGCTATCCACACGACCAGGGGAACGTCGGGTTTCAGTAGTGACTCTATGAAACCCAGGGATCCCAGATTATCTGTATTTTTCTGTGATGCTTATTACTTTTCTATTAGATGTTGTATATGTTTTACACCCACGCTAGTCCAGCCCCCGCTCTGTCGTTAGTTAAGTAACCTAACGGGTGATGACGGGACCCAGTGGTAAATGCGGATGGCATATACGTACATTATATTTTCGTTCTTTTCTGGTGTGATTGATTGATGGGACTGCATTGATTCTTATCAATGCAAGGATAAAACAAACCTATATTTGATATTGTTGGAACAAATTTTAAAAAGTGTTATTACAAAGACGTTTCTTTTTATTTTGCATAGTGGTATTCAGTTAGAATATCCTGCACCTCATTCCACGAGGCAAGGGCCGAGATCCCTTCACCGGGAGTGACCCCTTGGGCAGAAGTTTACGTCAGGATAATAACTTAAATATAGTCGATTACAAGTTGCTTTGCATAGTGGTATTCAGTTGGAATATCCTGCACCTCATTCCACGAGGAAAGAGCCGGGATCCCTTCACCGGGAGTGGCCACTTTAGCAAAAGGTTTTCGCCACTATATTTTTATAAAAAGCTATCAGGTTCCTTCAACGAGATCAAGTTCATTACGTTAAAGGTTTTTCGCCAAAAACCAGCCATAGCCCTCCGTCATTTCTTTTAGGTATTCAGTAGTATTCAAGCTATGCATTTGACCAACGCCAGGGCATAGTGTTTGGTAGCTGCTGGGTATTCATCTATTACATAAATAGATGAGTTGGTTTGGGACAGTCGTTCTGCCATTTGGCCAACGTCAGGGGCATGTGCGGGTAGGTTCAAATTGACCTGGATAGTGACGGGTAGAACTTGGCATGTGACTTATGATATTTTGACCAACGCCAAGGTCATAAGAGCATGGGGCAAAAATAAACATCGGGAGTTTCAAACAAACAGCAAACTTGCCAGGCATGCGCATACCTTCTGGAGTATGATAACTTGAGTGGCTTCCATCAAGTTATCATGCGATGATAGTTGGATCCCGATTCTCACTGATGAGTTAGTTTACTCTTCGGGTGATCCCGACTAATTCTTTCAGGTTTGGAGGAGAATTTAAGATTACAGTGGGAGGTTTCCTGATTAGATAAATTGATAACCATTCTGATCTAGGTTAAAGTGCACGCAGAGTGTTTCTTTTCTCTCTCTCTTTGGCAGCGACCTTTGACCGACCCTAGACTATGATTCAGTGACCAAGTTGACCGAACCTTCTTATAATACTGGCTTTTGGATTGTCTGAGTTGCATAAGTCATTGCCGCTTCTTCTTTTACCCTTTGTATTTCTCAGAACACCCCGTATTACTACGGATATCCACTTCCATTGGATAGATCCATCGTATAGTTATATACGAACTCAAAGGGACTTCTTCGAGGATGGATCCAGGTTCAGGAGAAATAGAATTGGTTTATTCAGTTGTTTCTTATTATCACCTTCTCTCAGGTTGTGAGGGCTCCTTAGTTTAGGAGAGTACACCTATTACGCTTATTGGATAGTCTTCTTCCAAACCATAGGCAGGTGCCGAAAGGTAGGGAATGAAGAAAACCAATTAGCCTAAGTAGGGTGTACAGAAGGTAATAACTAAAGACAAAATAAAGGGATTAGAAAAAGGGCAAAGTAAATTGCGACTGTTATCATTCACGACCAAACCGCGTACTTCATCGCCACTCCTATTTCACTTTTGCTATTTCCCCAATTCGGGAGAAATAGAATAAGGTTTTATTCAGTAGTCTTTTATCATCACCTTCTCTCAAGTTGTGAGTACTCCTAGGATTAGGAGAGTACACCTATTATGCTTACTGGATAGTCTTCTTCCAAACCATAGGCTGTTGCCGAACGGTAGGGAAGGAAGAAAACCATTTAGCCTAACAATGGTGTACAGAAGGTAACGACTAAAGACAAATAAAGGGATTTGGAGAGATGGCAAAGAAATATACGGTTATAGTCATGAATTGGATTATGGAAGAGGCATTACTAGGAATACCAGATACCCCCACAAAACATTATAATGTTTCAGTGCATTGTTAAAAGAAAACTGTTTTCCCGATTAGATACTTACTCCAGAGTATGTATTTACCAGGTTACATTCTCATATCTGTATGGTTTTACAGATGATGAGTGGGAGTAAGTTATTGGAAATTAAGTGATCATCCTCATTATATCGGAATTCGTTGTAATTGGTGATATTTGAGGAAATCGCCTGGGTACAGTTTTCAACCTACGACGCATAGGTTTTGAGTTATTCAACTCAGCGGACTTATACAGAATATTGTATGTTGTCCAGTGTACGTTAAGACAAAGGGGTAGGTTCTCGTACTCTGTTCTGTTTACTTGTAACTTCTCCAGTTTTTAGACAAGTGTTTCGTAGAAATACAATGTCTAAGTTTTGAGAAGTTGTGGGTATAGAAATAAAGTAGAGAACCAGATGTTGCAAGTATCTGGATTTTTCAAAGAGATCGAAGATGTGGATTCTTGTGACTGGTATTCAGATGATAGTAATGGTTTTGAGAGACTTGTTTCTCTTTCAGGTTACTCATAATTGGATGGATTCCTAAGTTGAGTAATGCTGATTAGCCTCTCTCCATTAAGTTGATATGCACTGGAGACAGATGCATGGTTTGAATCTGGTTCCAATTAAATTAGTGTCTCTATCTCTATATTGTATATAGAATGGTTCATATCTTAACGATGTTAAGATACGGGGAGTTGTCCAGCTTATGCTTAAAACCAGACACTGGATAACTCAAGGCACGTTTCTGTAATAGCAGTTTGCAGGTTGACCCTGGCTTTGACGAGGGTTGATATTGTTCTTGACTCGCCACAGTTTTAGTAAAATGGATTTTTTCAGAAAACAGTAGTGGGAGTATGGTAGAACTGGAAGTGATTCCAGAACCGCAAACGATTACGGAAAATTTAATAGGACCTATATATTCAATCAGGTTTGACATTCAATTAGCTACTCCGCAGATATGGTGGGTAACCTTAGACACCCGAGAGGTACTCCGATAGCCTCAAGGACGGTGACAGGGAGATTCTTGTTTACCCAGACTTGACACTACTGTTGTTCCAGACTATGAGACCCGGCAAGAGGATAAGTATAACGTCGTTCTAAACTAGCTTTGGAAGTGTACGTAGATATTATTCTGCCAGAGGGTTGTCGTAGTCAGTGGGAGCTGCGGAAGCATAGTGGGCAAGTAGCTTATGTCTATTTATAGGCTTGAGCAAATATAGCGGAGATAAGATCATCTATTTTTGATGAGACAGTCATGGGTTTGACTTCATCAGATTAGGGATGGATCTGTTAAGAAGGTAGTAGGGTGTGATGTCCTGGTATTTGGATGACATACACAGAGTAGGAAGTAAAATTCCTAAACTACTATCGGTTGTACTGTGGTCGTCACACAGTTGTTTCTTCACACAGGATATGGATATAATATTAGACATTCTGGTTTCTAGATCTACGGTTTTAGATCTAGATTTGGGTAGTTTCCCAATGTGGGTACTTAGACAGTATTCTAATAGTATTTTAGAATAGATGACTCCTGGCATGGTGGTGTACCTGCAGGTGATGGAGTCACCCTCTCTAAAGGTGTCTTACAGACTAAAGTAGAGAGGGATGTGCATGATTGGCAGATCACTTGCTTAGGCAATTGAGTCAATCATGAGATATCAAGTACCACACCAGATGTTTTTGCACTAGTTGCAATAAGTTTATATTAATCCAATCCTGAAGAAATATAAGGAAGCAGTTTTAGAACATGAGTGTATGTTCTACGGATTTGATGACGGCGGCCTCCTTCGGGAGACAGTTATCATTCCAGGCTTCAAAGGTGATATGGATGACAGAGTGATTGTCAGAGTTATAGTTTTCCCTGTGATGAGGGACAATATTATGGACAGGTGGTCCAAGAGGATACTGTGGGAGGCTTAGTGCTGGATACTGATTAGGTTCAGTTATTGATACAGTCTAAGAAGTTTGGATTTAAAGTTCATTTATGAACTAGGTCCCATCAGATATTCAGACATATTCTAAGACAGGTATTACTCGATTCGGGAGATGGCTTTCTCCGCGAACTTGAGATTAAGAGAGACATAGAAAGAAACATCAGGGCGAATCCACTCACTGAGGCTATTTCTCGAACACAAAAGTTTTACAAACTAGTTTTGTGAAACTGATTAGTAGAGGAGTTGGGTGTTTGGTATCACACGGGCTGTGAGTATGCGACATCGTAATAATTAGTCTTAAGTGCAAGTGGGAGATTGTTGGAGATAGTGCCCTCAAAGTCAATTATTGGATCGCAGGTACGTGATTACAATGATTGAGGCAGGACCTATACCGATATGACAGTCTTGCTCGAGATGATAGTATGCTATCCGGTTTGTCTTTATCATCGTATACATGCTTTAGTTCATTATTGTATGATGATAGAGCCCATAGGATTCTTGCTTGACTGCCAGCAGTATGATGGCGATCATATACGTGGGAGCTGGGGTCTATAAGCACATCCTTAAAAGTGTCCCTAGTCATGGGAGTTTCGAGACAGGGCATCGATACTCCAGAGTAGAGTAGTGTATACAGTTGAGACCCCGACAAGGGGCGGTGGCCGGTCTCACAAGCCATTGGTGTCAGTTGGTTCACCGAAGATGTATACAGGTGCTCATTGGGTTATGAGTACACCGGACAGGACTCGCCGGGAACATGCTAGTTGGTATTATACATATCGTCAGATAGCAGTTCCCTGGTGACATGTGTACAAGTTAGTTTGTCGACATGAGATCGTCATTTTTCTCGTGTGAGTTCCCACTGTGCTTAGATTACTACCCTACCACGCTCAAAGAAGACGTGCAAACAGGTTTTAGTTGGGTACGGTGCCGAGCCACATGGAGGCAGTGAGCGGATCGTCGGGGATTCGTCTCTCCCGGTATTGGGGGTTGATGTCGCGCAGTGCACGGGTGGCCATCACTAGAAATCCTCGGTTGAGGTAGTGGAGAATTACTGATTTGGATCGGTAGTTTCTCAGGTGGTGATGGGCTTCATACCGACACGATTTATCGCGTTATTAGGGGTCTGACTTTATCCACCCCCCTAAACTCGATATGCGATACTCTTTAGACGAACGGACCGGACTGTATATACATTGTCACTGTCAGGCTCAGTAGGGTTTATGGATGAGTTCGCTCGTCAGCTTCCCTTCCAATCAATACATAGGCAACCGTTACGTACAGCTTGTACCTCTAACATGCTAGTGGTTATACCCAGTGCCAGTGTGTTGATGAATCATTAGAGTCCCCCACAGACAGTTTCCCAAGTTCGGGTGAAACGTTGTAGAGGCCGTATAGTTTTATGGCAAGTTTCGGAAAATGCACGTGCGTTTTCGCACGTGTCATTTTTCGGGCAGATAATACTGGTCGGCTTTGGTTTAAGCCGGATCCGAGTATTATACTGTGTAGATATAATATCTTTGTCTCGGTTGCATTTGTATTCGGTCGTAATACAAATGCGGGTATGTTTATACTGATACGGGGTTATCCTGAAATCCGTTTCGGGATCGCTTTTGGAAGTTGCCAGTTTCCAGTTTTCTATCAGCCGTATTTAACATTCGGTTAAATACGGATTTATCTTTTCTTCTTGAGGGTGAGTCATAGGGTGAGTCATGTGTGTGCATGCTTCTAGAAGGTTCTAGAAGTGGTCATTAGGCTTGTGAGTCATTAGTGCTTTAATTGTGCATTTATTGTGTTCATACAAGATGTATGATGACTCATTCTTTTGCATTAACTCTTCTTTGTATTTGCTTAAGATCTTATGCTTATGATCACTCTCCTTGCTTCCTACACTCACCCCCTCCACCATATAAGTGGCCGGCCCCTCTTCATAGATGAGAGAGGTTGCTTGAGAGAAAGAAAAGATTATAGTTTAGGTGTATGGAAATTTCATTAGCCCATTTCTCATTTCACCCAATTCAAAAGGCAACTTCATTAACCGTTCGTCCGTGACTTTGGACGTAACGAGACAAAGTATTCTACTCATTCTCTACGTCATCTTGGTCGTCTCCTTTAGCAAACTTGACGACCGAGTTGCCTCGGTTCAGAGGCGGGAGCCCGTTTAAAGATCCGTCGACGTGGTGCCACCTGGACGAGAACACCGGAGTTCAAGGAGATCGGAGCAGCCGCAACAAAGCGTGGGATGATGGTTGAAGACCGAAGGACTCGGATCGTTCGGTATAACATTTCTACCCACTTTGTAGTTTGTTAGTTTAGCTTTAATGGCAGATCCGGGTTATAGTACGTGATAGCGCCAGTTGTAAAAAGTTTTTGTTCCGCATTTGGCGTCTGTTAGACGGCCGGGGCGCTACCGTGGACTTACAGAATCAAGGTGTATGACTGCTTAAGAACAGCTTCAGATCCCTGTAGCTTAAGGCTTTTGAATTTTATGAGCCGTTAGGGTCTCATAAGAGGGTTCTCCTTACGAGTCGTGAGGATCTCGCAAGTGTAATTTCTCCTTAGTAATCATGGGGAATCCTAAGTGTGTTTCTCCATTGTGAGTCGTAACGATCTCACGCAGGTGGTTTCTCCTTACAGGGTCGAGAGGACCTTGCAAGTGTCTTTTAACGAGATTGCGCCCTTTCGGGTTTTCACAAAACTCGCCGGTAGTCCTGCTGTTTTACTCACGGAGCCCTTTCGGGTTTTCATCCGTGCCCATTTTGCTTATGGACATACCTTTTTTTTTGTGTCAGCCTTGGGATGCTGCAATCCATAGTAGTTTATCGACGTCTCGGTCAGTACCCAGTTTTAGAATATAGCAGTCTATTGTTAGTTTAAGGACGTTTCGGTCCGTTAGTAGTTTAAGGACGTTTCGGTCCGCGGCGCCGGCTACTACTTATAGAGTTTGGGCTTAGGAAGATAGTGAGCGAACATAGGCGTCGTTATTTATCGTTGACCTAGGTCGTAACTCATCAGGCGTAGTATTTTTTCAGGAAGCGACCGTTTATTAGCCTGAAAGGTCTTTCTCCATGCATGTCCATGAGTAGGTAGGCTCCACCCTGGTAAACTTTATCTATGATGTACGGGCCTTCATAGTTCGGCTCGAATTTCCCCCTCTTGGCACGATTGGGGATCATAGGTCATTTGACCACTAGCACGAGTTCGTCTTGTCGGAATGTTCTCGGCCTAGTTAACCTCTCGTATGAGCGCGTCATTTTCTCTTTGTAAGCCTCTAGGTTTTGTTGTGCCATGAGTCGGGTTTCATCAAGGGCGTCCAGCTCCTCAAGCCGAAGGTGAGCATTCTCTTCGTCCGTTAGCTCGTAATGAACTGCCACTCATAAGGAGGGTAACTTTATCTCCAAAGGGAGTACCGCTTCTGTGCTGAATACCAATGCATACGGCGTTGTGTTTGTGGCCGTTTTGAACGTAGGTCGATACGCCCAGAGAGCTTCATGCAATCTCTCATGCCAGTCCTTCTTATTTCAAGACACCGTCTTTTTCATGATCTTCGTCAAGGTCTTGTTGAAAGCCTCAACTAGACCGTTAGCTCGGGGATTGTAGACCGAAGAGTATCTCCGGTCTATGTTATGTTATTGTGCGAAGCGGCTGATCTTGTGGCTTCTATAGGCTGGCCCGTTATCAGAGATAATCCGTCGCGGAGTGTCGAACCGATAAATGACGTGTGTCTTGAAGAAATGGAGGATATTCTCCGTCTTCACTTCTCTTAGTGGTACTGCTTCTGCCCTTGGAGAAGTAATCAGTTGTTGCCAGTATGAACCGATGTCCTCTGGACGATGCTAGTTCGATAAGGCCGATTATGTCAGTTCCCCACATTTCGAACGGCCAGCTAGCCACCGTTGGATGTAGCGGATTTGGATGCTGATGGATAAAGTCCCCGTGAATCTGGCATGAGTGACACTGCTTCACGTATTCTAGGCAGCCTTGGATCATCGTGGGCCAATAGTAGCCCAACCTTTTTATCTTTAGTTTCATGTTCGGTCCGGCTTGGTAAGAACCGCAGAGTCCGTAATGAGTTTCTTGGACGACTCTCCTTGCTTCTTCCGGTCCCAGGCATCTCAGCCATAGAGAGTCAAACGATCTCTTATACAGAGTATCATTGACGAAAGCGAAAGACATAGCTCGTTTCATGAGCTGATGTCTTGACGACGCATCTTCAGGTGTTCGACGGGATTTAAAGTAGTCTTTAAAGACTTCTCTCCAATTTTTAGCCTTTTCCTGGTCTTTCACTTGTAGGGTCGCTTGGCCGGTCGCTCCTTTTTCTTCGGACGACTCTGGAGACATTTCTGCCGGTGCAAGAACCCGACAACTTTGCACAACGATCCTCACATCATCGAGGTTTTCATCGGCCAGTTCTTTAGCGAGCTTGGCTAATGCATCCACCTTGCTATTCTCCGATCGCGGTATGCTTTCTACGGCGTAGGAAGGGATCTGAGTCAGCAGTTGTTGCACTCTCTCGCCGTACTTCACCAACACTGGTTTGCACGTTTGATAGTAGCCATTTACTTGACTAACGACCAGCTGGGAGTCTCCGTATATGAGGAGGTTTCAATTCCCATGTCGACAGCGATCTCAAGACCTGCTACCAAAGCTTCATATTCGGCTTCATTGTTCATTCTCGGCTCAATTAAGGAGAAGGCAAAGCGCATTATGCCTCCTTGTGGAGTTACAAAAATGAGGCCCACCCTGGATTTGATTATAGGGGTACTTTGTTTGGGCTTCTTCATGGAAGATGCTCCATCAAAATAGAGTTCCCATCGGGTGTCATTCTTTCTTCTCTCCCCGTCGATCGTGTCAAACGCGTGCTCATCGGGCAATTCACAGTTCAAGGGAGAGTCAGCAGGTATCGGATGTTCGGCGAGGAAATTGGCGATGGCCTGGCCTTTCACTGCCTTGAGGGGTCGGTATATCACCGAGAATTCCATTAAAAGTAGGGCCCATTTAGCGAGCCGTCCTGTCAATATGGCCTTTGATATCAAATATTTGAGAGGATCCACCTTTGATATGAGATGGACCTCATGTGCCAATGCATAGTGCTTAAGCTTCGTTATCGTGAAGATCAACGCCAGACAGTGTTTTTCAATGGGAGAGTAATGTTTTCTGCCCCCAGAAGAACTCGACTCAAATAATAGAGGGCTCTCTCTTTCTCTTGGTCATTTTCTTGTGCCCATAATACGCCTAGAGAACCCTCAAGGGCGGTTGTATACAGAATGAGAGGTTTTCTCTTGACCGGAGCGGTCAACACCGGCGGATTCTGTAGGTATTGCTTGATTTCGTCCAGCGTACTTTGGCATTTGCGATCCCAGATAAAAGGGGTTCCCTTCTTCATCAGGTGACTGTAGAGGTGGCATTTGCCAGAAAGATTGGCTATAAATCGCCGGATATACGCGAGCTTTCCTTGGAGAGACCACAGTTGCTTGAGAGTCCTTGGCGGAGGCATTTCAATAATTGCCTTGATCTTCGACGGGTCTATCTCGATGCCTCGGTGTCGGACGATGAATCCCAGGAATTTGCCTGAAGAAACTCCGAATGCGCATTTGAGAGGGTTCATCTTCAAGTTGTATTTCTGAAGGCGCTGAAATACGATCTTCAGATGTTCTAAATGTTCTTCATATGATTTGCTTTTAACTACGAGGTCGTCAATATAGCATTCGACAATTTTATGTATGAGGTCATCGAAAATCTTCGTCATGGCCTTCTGATAGGTGGCACGGGCGTTCTTTAGACCGAAATGCATCACCTTGTAACAAAATATGCCCAAAGGGGTCCGGAAAGCGGCATGCTTCTGGTCCTCGAGATGCATCTTTATCTGATTGTATCCTAATGAGCCGTCCATGAAGGAGAAAATTTCGTGAGTGTACGTATTATCTATCATCAGCTCGGTGACCGGTACCGAAAAGTCATCCTTCGGGCAAGCTTTGTTGAGATCCCGAAAGTCCACACATATGCGCATCGTCCCATTTTTCTTCATTACTGGGACGATGTTGGCAATCCAGTTAGTATACTGAACCTCTTGGATAAAGCCGGAGTCGATTAGATTCTTGACCCCGGCATTGATGCTCATCTCAAGCTCGAGCCGCATTCTTTTCGGTGCGTGTTTGACCGGCTTGACGTCAGGAGATATCGCCATTCTGTGCACTGCTATTTCTGGATCCAATCCGGGCATCTCGGAATAGTTCCATGCAAAACAGTCTTTATACTGCATGAGCAAGTCTTTGAGCATAGTCACATTTTCTTCAGACAGAAGCTCACTGATGAATGTCGGCCATGGGTCACTTTCCGTTCCCAAGTCAATTTTCTTGAGGTTATCTGCAGTAGTATGTATCCCATCTTCCAACTCTTTTGGCGCCGGTGGAAACTCTAAGATCACCTCGTCATCATCGTTTTCGAAGCACCAGGGGAGGTCTTCCATATTCACGGGTTCTTCTTCTGACAGCGTTATCACGTGACAGGTACGAGATCGCTTCCAAGACCGATGTTGGTCTGGTTCTACTCCCGCCGAATACGTGGCTTTCGGTTCATGCTTCTGTGGTTGGGTTACCTTCCAACTGCTGGATAGAGCGAACCTGCCTTACTGATACTGGTCTTCTACCCAGTCTTTGAATGTGAAGTAGTCTTCAAGGGGATGTCCTATTGCCCGGTGACAGGAGCAATAGTTTAGGTGAGAGACCTCGCCTGCTTACTCGGGGTGCTTGGACTCCGGAAGTGTCATCATCTGATGTTTTATGACAAGATCGAATATCTTCTGTGTCTTGTCTTGGGGGAAAGAGTATGCTCGACCCATCTTCTTTATAAGAAACGGATCTAGGCTGCTCGATTCTCGATCACGTGGCTTCTCAGACCCGCTACGCTGCTGTCGAATGTTTTTCCGTTCTTTGGTTTATTTTTGCCTCTGCGCCGGGTCTTTTGTATAACAGGTTGGCGACGAAGAGCATCGTCATTCTTCGCGGCCTGCTGAAGGAGGCGCTGCGTCCTGGCTTTCTCATAAATGGACATTTCGCGGCTATGGTCGTCCCTGACCTTTTAACCCGCTTCCCTTATTAGCTTGTCCATCTGTTCTTCGAACGACGGACTTGGAATTTTCACGGCAGGACCTCGTTTTGGTTCAGGGTTAGCATCTTCCCACAGAGCATCTCCTTCTTCATCGAAGTCATGTATGACATAGCAGTCATGGAATCGTTCCTGTTTCTTGGATCGGATATATCCACGCCCGATCGCTTCCATTCTCTCGTTGGGCAATTTTCGCTGAGTTCCGGGGATGTTCCAGATCCTGTTGTAAAACTGAGCCTGTCGAACAATCTGTTTGAAGGGTGCGCCTTGGCGCCTCAATAGCCTTTTTAAGCCTTCTGTGTAGTATCTGGGCAGACGAATGGGCTGGAGCCTGTCAAGTGCAGAATCGACGCCGTGCCAAATTTCTTTCTCCACTCTGGTTTCTGTTGATCGATAAAAGAGGATCGCTTTTTCATCCCTTCACCTAGAAGGGACGTAAAAAGTCTGCAGTTCTTGCACAATATAGGTACCAAGCGCGTCGAGCTCTTTATAATGCTCTTGCGGAGCCATGGCGATTTTCAAGCTTTGATCTTCGTCAGCGAAGGCTTGTATCGATGGCCGAGAAGAGAATACGGCATTGACCTCATCTTCCGAGTCACTGCCGAATATCAACATAGGGGTGGACGGTCTCAGCTTGTTGCATTGGGGCGGGCCGGAATAGGCTATCTCTTCGTCTTCCTCGGTTTCGCTCCCGAAGACCGGAATGGTAGTGAAAGCTTTTTGCTTGCTCTCCGGTTTGCGACATCTTTCTGTGTCTTCAAAATCTGGCAGGAAGTACTTAGCATCTTCGTACTTGCAGACTTCATTCACAGAGAATGGGTTCAACTCCCCTGTCACGGTATACTCGAGACCATCCTTGAAATACTTCATACACTGATGTTGTGTAGAAGGGATGATGTTATATTCGTGTAACTAAGGCCTGCCGAGCAGAGCATTGTAGCATGTCTTGCCGTCAATGACGTGAAATTTAATGTCCGTGACAAGTAGCCCAAAGCGTAACGTCAGTATCACAGACCCGAGCATCCTTAATGACTTGGAGTCAAACCCGGAGATAGTGATCTTATCCCGAGCGAGGTGTTGAACGCTCATGCAGATTTCCTTCTACACCCTTACATTGAGGAGGTTGACGGAAGACCCATTGTCAACCAGAATTTTGCCTATTTTGATATCATGACAGTGTCCGGAGACATAAAGGGGACGGTTATGCTTGCACGTCCCGAGGAGGAGATCTTCATCCCCGAAGGTGGTCCAGCCGTCCTTCATCTTTTCTTTGGTGAGGAAAGCTTGGAACTGCTCGGGCACTTGTAGTGCCTTGATCAAAGAATCTCTCGCCTCTTTGGATAGCAGAAGGGCGTCAAGAATGCTTAGCTGTGAGGGTATCTTCCTCAGGTGTGCCAGAACGTTGTAATCCACTTTGTTTTTCTTGGGTGGATCCTTGGCTGTCAGCTCTTTGACAGCTTGGTCATCGAGTGTGATATCCTCAGGGACCTTTTCTTTTCCCTTATCCTTTTTGTTTGACCCCTTGTTTACGGGTCCAAGATTCTTTTCAGGTAATGTGCGATTGTGCAGCTGAATGTTCTCACAGCTCTTCGGTTCTTCCTCTTTTCCTGAGGTGGATTCTTTGAAGAGAGGGCCAAGAGCTATTTCCTCTTCAGAATCACTCTCGAAGGTAAGAACCTGCGATCCCCTGTTATCAACTATGTGACAGTTGCCGGCGGCTCTTCCTCGTTCGTCTGTCGCATTTTTCTGCTGTCGACGAGCTTCACGCTTCATCCTCTTGAAGTGCTGCCTGTGAGCGACATACCTTTGCCACCAATTTTTAAAGGCTTTGCATTCCTCAATAGGGTGTGCAATCTTCTAATGATATAAGCAGAAGTTAGGATGTACGTCCGCTTCATCAAGATGTATGCAGCCAGGAGAATTTCCTCTGAACGAGGGCAGCTTCATTCCCATCGATATGGCTTTGGCGAACCTTTTCTTCGTTTTAAGCCTACTCTTATCTATCACGAGCATGCCTCGGCCTAGTTGGGGTGTTTCAACCCTTTCATCCAGTCGCCGGCGTTTGGCTTTTTCAAATATGGCCATTTCGTGCTCTCGATCGACTTTGCTTTTCAGAAGAGCTTCGTTCAGGAATGCATCAATCATTTCGTCTGATGGTCCTAGAAGTTCCGGCTCAGGATCTGCCCTCAGTTTCTCTGTGTCAGGAGCTTCTTCACCGTCTATCGATGAGTGAGAGATCACATGGCAGCTTGCCACATAATCCTCATGTTCATCGGACGAGTCTTCTCCATTGTCATCCTCTCCGACCTCAAGGACGTGGCTGAGAAATTCTTGGAGTGTGACTGGGGTCCGCGCCTTCTGGTTATATTCTTCCAGCGTGTCAATATGCTTTTGCAGGTCCGTGCGCTTGTCACCAGGCTTCACGGGCTTTTTGGTCTTCTTCTTCTTCTCCGAAGACTTTGATGGCTGGGTGTGGGCGCTTTGACTATCACCATCAATTTTTGAGTTGGGCGCGGCTTCAGCATTCCCTCGATGATCTCGGGTTCTAGCTGATTTTTCCATCTGATCGCTGGGCATGTTTGGAGGTCCTTCAGCATTCTTTTCGTCTTGGTTGAGAGAACAACCTCCCATGGATCTTCTTCTACAAAATAGCACGATACCCCCGGTGTGTCCCCCCTTTTAAGAGCGTGCGGTTTAGGCAGGCTTACTTTCCAATTCTCGAACAGTACGAATTTGCCCTGTTGGTATTGGTCTTCAATCCAGCCTTTAAAGACGAAGCAATCTTCAATTGGATGGCCTATCGCTTGGTGATAGGGGCAATAATTAGGATTATTAGCCTCACCGGGTTGCAACGGGCGTTTTGGATTCGGCAAATTAATGAGCCTGTTGCACACCGCTAGTTCAAACAATCTTCTCGTTTTGTCCCGGGGAAACGAATAAGGACGCTTCATTTTCTCATTAAAGAATCGCTGTCTCTCGTCTAGGCGATCAGTTAGTTTCGGGCCACTGGGCTGCTGTTGAGCATTGGCGACGAAGGTCGCTTTCCCTTTCCCATTTTCATTCCATGGCTCCGGCTTCGAAGAGGAAGGCCTGTGGTACATCTGGTCTATTTAGGCCAGCTTGTCAATTAAGGCCTGGAAAGTGCTCGGCTTGAAAAACATCATAAATTGGGAAATGGTCACTTGAGGGTCAAGAGTACCCACGAACATGCCTACCGTAGGTACTTCTTCAATGCGCTGCTCGCATTTCGACCATAGATTCCTCTACCGTATTGCACACTGAACCCATGTTTCTCCAGGCTTCACCCTGGCATTGATCAATGCCGTGATTGGGGTGCGTTCGCTAGCACTCGCGAAACGCTGGGTGAATGGCAACTCCATCTTTGCAAATGTCTTGACAGAATCATTTGGGAGTTCGGAATACCACTCGAATGCTGTCTCCGACAAGCTGCCAACGAATTGGAGAAGCAGTAGCTTATCGCCACCTCCGGTGTTGCCGCACAGAGCCCTAAATTGAGCAACGTGCTGGAGTGGATTTCCCGTCCCCTTATATATGTGGAATTTGGGGATCGTATATCCCGGTGGGTACTTTATCTGGTCGTACCAACCCGAATAGGGTCGTCTAGTTTTAACAATTTGCCCAGCCGCTTCATTCGCCTGGTGAACTCGTATCTGCTGAGTGATGTAATCATCCAGGGCAGGTTTGGAGATCGTCTCCTCCTTGGCTGTTGACAGAGTCGGCAGAGAATTTGATGTCTCTCCTCTATCATCTTCAATTATTACTGGAGGATCTTTGGCTGGAGGGTCCGGCTGGATCATCATGCCCACCATATCTTGGAATAGAAGGGCCATTTCTTTTATATTGGCCGCTTGTTCTGCGGCCTCTTTGTCTTTCTTCTAAAGCATTCTCCAAAGGAATTCAGCATCAGTTTCCTGCTCACGGCGTTGCTCCGAGAATGTCGCCGGGCTTGCTTTTGGTCCTGTAAGTGCGGCCATAGCTGTTAGCATTTCTTGGAGCTTTTGTTGTTGTTGCTCCTGAGCCTTAATCACTGATCGCGTAAGCGGTTGATGACCTGTGGAGATACGGCTATCCTCTTTTTCGGATGCCACATAAATGGTGTGCACCACCATGCCCCCAGACTTGGGGCGTTTAGGTTTAGTGGTCTTATGATTCGCTGCAGACTCGGGGATTTTCTCCGGCCTTCTCCTCTTGTGGGCGGTCGAAATTGAGGGGGCCGTTGCAGTGGGCTCCCAAGTAGCTGTCATCTTCTGTGGCTTGACAGGATTGTCCTCTTCTCGCCGAACCTTCATCTTTTTCTGTCGGCGGGGATATTCTTGATCTACCACGGAGTCCTGGACCTGTTGCCAAACTTTATAAATTTTAGAGGACATCCACTAAGGGGGCTGCTCCAGCTTCGCCTTTGGGGCTTTCTCCATAGGTGGAGGAGATCGTTTCAGCACAGCAATTGGCGAATTCCTGCGCACCTTGTTAAGTAGTTCAAAGCTGTTCCCAGTTGGAACAGCAGCGTCGACTTCCACCATTGGAGCTGGCGGAGTCAATTCGGAAGGGGAATTGCCCCTAGCTTTCCTCACTCGGCGCCAATGGCGACGTTGAGCATGTCGTGCGGCCGGGACTGGCTCAGCTATGGGGGTGGTTTCATCACGCCCCATGTCTTGGTGAAGGGTTATTGCCGGTGCGAGCCTCTTAAAGACTGACGTTCGTTGAGAGGGAATGGCCAGCCTGTCGAAGGCAGACTTTCGAGCAGGGGAAGCAGCCTTAGCGACTTCGCTTGGATGGGGAGTTATAACGGCCAGTCTTGTGAAGACCGACCCTTTGGCAGGAGAAGCCGCTTTGACGACTTTAGAACCGGGAATAGATATCCTTTTCGGAATAACCCCTTCTGGTATTGCGGGCTTCTTCATGGGTCCGTTGGAGCTTTGGCCCAGTCTACTAAAAACTGAGGCGTTTGGTTTGGGCGACCCGTTAAGAGGAGCCGCAGCAGTGGTAAGCCGATCAGAGACCGACTTCTTTGAGGCCTCTTGCAATGGTACAGGAGCGTTGAAGCTCATCGGTGGGAGCATGGTCCCGAAGAATAGCCCAGTGGTGGCCTGAGTTACCTGCTCTACTGGCATTGTGAAAAGGGAGGCCGCTTGGGGACCGTAGGTTACTCCTCTAAATGAGGCGGAACGGGAGTTGCAGTTGCAATTGGAGCGGTTAGAGGCCATTGATGTTCTCTTTTCTGCATGGGAGAAAAACCAAATCTTAGTACCTCGAACCCAAGGGCAACCATATCAAAGCGCGATTCGTTCGCGAACACGACACACGAAGTGTAGAGTGGAAAGAGGAAAAGGTCCCACCGGGCGTACCAGAATCTGTTCCCCGCCGAATACAGCGACTGGGACGTTGGGAAGTCCGGGCCTGAACATTGAGGGCAGATGCTAATTGGTGCTATCAGTCCACCTCTCCGAAGATGCCAAGTTGATTTATGACTATGTGTATCGAAGGTTTAGACGGATGCGGCCGATGTAGCAGACTTCGTCAGATTCCCCCTCGTTAAGGGGGTTTTTTATTATGGGGACGCTCTTCCCTACAGGCGTAAGCCCCTGCAGTTAATTACGCTACCGCATCACGGTAACCACTTTCTCCTCCTCCAGATGGTCGCTTCGTGTCGTGTGTGTTTGTTTTGTTTTTTGGTTGCCCGTGGATTGTATACGGAGACTAATTTATGTTGTCACCCGTAGGGCGTGGATTAGTCCAAATCCGTACTTTCTTAGATTTGGGTTTGGAGTTGGGTTTAAGGATACGTTAGTCTCATTTGAGACTAAGATCAACTAAAACGTTTGTTAAGGATACGTTAGTCTAATTTTAGACCATGATCAACTTAACAGGATCATTTAGATCCAACAAAAGGGTATTTGGGCTGTGTTGTTTAGTTTAGGGACATTGCGGTCCATTAATTTAGGGACATTATGGTCCATTAGTTTAGGGACATTACGGTCTAAGGTTAAGGACATCATAGTCCACGGCTTTAAGGACCCCACAGTCTAAGGTTAAGGACATCATGGTCCATTGGTTTAAGGACCCCACAGTCCGAGGGTAAGGACATCATAGTCCATGGGTTTAAGGACCCTACAGTCCAGTTTAAAGACGTCATAGTCTATGGAATGCATGGTTGTCGGGACTCGTCACCTCTCTGAAGACGTTGAAGGATTACAACGACAAATATCAAAGGAGTGAAGAGATGTACCCTTGAACCAATTTTGGTTGAGAGATCTGTAGTCCAATTGGGACTAAGATCTAAGATTTATGAGCATATGGGCTCAATTAATCTGAATGAGGGGTTTATGTCCAACTTGGGCTCGGCCTACTCAGTTAAAATGTTAAACATTTAACAATGCCGAGCATTGATTTGAATTCTGACAATATTTTTGTCTTTTATTGAATGCTGAGCATTCATCATAGTTCTGGGCTTTATTTAAAGAACAATTTATGTTCTATCAGTGCACACGTGAGGAACACGAGGCGCGCTTCACGCTTTGCGCCAGTCAAATAGCGCAGTGCGCTTCTTCCGAGTAGTGCACACGTGAGGGACACGTGGTGCGCTTGGCGCTGAGCGCCAGTCTATGAGCACATTGCGCTAATTTATGAGCGCAAAGCAGTATTTGTTCAGTGGCGCACACATGATGAGCACGTGTTGCGCTTGGCGCTGTGCGCCAGTCTTAAGCGCAGTGCGTTACATTTGGAGCGCTGATGCGCTGCAGTGCTTTGCGCTAGATGTGGAGCACTGAGGCACTTCTGTTAAGTAGCGCACATATGAGGAGCACTTGGCGCACTTGGCGCTGAGCGCCAGTCAATGAGCGCATTGCGCTTCTTTTAATTTGGAGCGCTAAGGCTCTTTAAAATTAAGAGCGCCAAGGCTCTGCAGAGCTTTGTGCTAGATGTGGAGCGCTGAAGCTCTTTTAAATTATGAGCGCTGAAGCTCTTCTTTTATGCAACTTAGATCAGTTTGCGCCCTGAGAATTAAATTCTCTTTTTATAAGAGACTTTGTCTCAAGATTCTAAGAACAAAGTTATTATTTTATAGGAGATGTTTCAATCTCTTATTTTGGTGAAAGGCTTTACCTTTATGGATCTGTGATCCTAAGAGAATTGAATTATTCTCCCCCTTTTTATAATGCGATGTTCATGATCTCTTTGTGAAAGACCTTAGTCTTATAGATCTATGATCTGTGAGAAGGATTATGTTCTTCTAGTTATTTTATGATGAGATCTTTTGATCTCTTTATGAAAGACCTTGGTCTTATAGATCTATGATCTTAAAGAAAGAAGTGAATTCTTCTTTTATATGAGACGATTTTGTCTTTCTGTCTATTTTTTACCTTGAAGAAAATCTTCTTCTTCTATCGAGAGCTTGTCTCTTCTTCCTGAGATTTCTCAAAGTTTAGGGGGGGTTCCTCTGTATGCTTCTCTCTTCGAGACTTGAAGTCTTGGGGCCTTTATATAGGGCAAGCTGATTTGTTCAATCAGTTAAGGAGGCCTTTACGGAATGTAATCTTCTTGTTTTTAACAATATTGGGAAATCTTTCCATACAGAATTTATTCTGTGTTTTTTGGTGATTTTTTAATCACCTTTGGATCATTGATCCAACGGTGCTCTGATTTACAGAGCATCATCTTGTTGTTTGGAAAGATTTTGAGAAATATTTCCTTAACAGAATTTAATTCTGATTAATTGATGATTTATCATATTTATTGGATCTTTGATCTGACGGTGGGGAGCTTTTAGTTCCAGCGCTAGCGCACCTGTGCTTTGTACGTGGTGCGCTGCTTAAAGTGCAGCGCACTTAGCGCTAGCGCACCAGTGCTTTGCACGTGGTGCGCTGCTTAAAGCGCAGCGCACTTAGCGCTAGCACACACGTGGGGCGCTACTTAGGGCGCAGCGCATTTGGCGCTGCTATGAAGCGTTGCTTTATTTCAAAATTCAAATTTTGAACAAAGCTTTGCTCTGATTGGGGGAAACAGTGGCTAGCTGGTCGTTTGAAATGTGGGGAACCGACATAATTGGGCCTATCGAACCAGCGTCATCCAGAGGACATCGGTTTATATTGGCGACAACCGATTACTTCTCTAAGTGGGCAGAAGCAGTACCACTAAGAGAAGTGAAGACGGAGAATATTCTCCATTTCTTCAAGACACACGTCATCTATCGGTTCGGCACTCCATGACGGATTATCTCCGATAACGGGCCGGCCTACAGAAGTCACAGAATCAGCCGCTTCGCACAGCAGCATAATATAGACTGAAGATACTATTCGGTCTATAATCCCCGAGCTAACGGTCTAGCTGAGGCTTTCAACAAGACCTTGACGAAGATCATAAAGAAAATGGTGTCCAAAAATAAGAAGGACTGGCACGAGAGACTGCATGAATCTCTCTCGGCGTATCGGACCACGTTCAAAACGGCCACAAACAACGCCGTATGCATTGGTATTCGGCGATGAAATAGTCCTCCCCTTAGAGATAGAGCTACCCTCTCTACGAGTGGCGATTCATTACGAGCTAACAGACGAAGAGAACTCTCATCTTCGGCTTGAGGAGCTCGACGCCCTCGATGAAACTCGTCTCATGGCGCAGCAAAACTTGGAGGCTTACAAATCAAAGATGACGCGCTCATACAAGAAATTGACTAGGTCGAGCGCATTTCGCAAAGGCGAACTCGTGCTAGTGGTCAAGAGACCTATGATCCCCAATCGTGCCAAACGAGGAAAATTCGAGCCAAACTATGAGGGCCCGTACATCATATACAAAGTCTACCAAGGTGAGGCTTACTTGCTTATGGATATGTATGGAGAAAGACCCTTCAGGCCAATAAACGGACGGTTCTTGAAAAAATGCTACGCCTGACGAGTCATGGCCTAGGTCAACGATAGATGATGACGCCTATGTCCGCTCGCTATCTTCCCAAGCCTAAACTCTATAAGTAGTATCCAGCGAAACTGTTGTCTCCAAAATGACAACAACGGACCGAAACATCCCTAAACTAACAACGGACCGAAATGTCCTGAAACTAGCTACGGACCGAAACGTCCCTAAACTAACAACGGACCGAAACGTCCCTAAACTAACAACGGACCGAAATGTCCTGAAACTAGCTATGGACCGAAACGTCCCTAAACTAACAATGGACCGAAACGTACCTAAAATAACAACAGACCGAAATGTCCTAAAACTAGCTACGGACTGAAACGTCTTTAAACTAATACAAACCACAGCATCCTTAGGCTAACGCAAAAAAAAAAACGGTACGTCCTTAAGCAAGATGGGCACGGATGAAAACCCGAAAAGGCTCCGTGAGTAAAAACAGCAGGGCTACCGGTGAGTTTGTGAAAACCTGAAAGGGCGCAGACTCGTAAAAATTTCATGCACACTTGCAAGGCCCTCTCGACCTTGTAAGGAGAAAATACCTGCGTGAGATTCTTACGACTGACAAGGGAGCAACACACTTAGGGATCCCCATGATTCCTGAAGATAAATTTCACTTACGAAATCCTCACGACTCGTACAGAGAACTCTCTTATAAGACCCTTACGGCTCATAAGATTCAAAATCCTTAAGCTACAGGGATCTGAACCTGTTCTTAAGCCATCACATTTCTCAGACTGCCCTACAAACGGTTCAATATTGACCCTTGTATACAATCCACGGGCACAAATAAACGTCTCCCCCCCAAGTTCCACCGATAGCGCGAAATGTCCTCATGTGGTGAACGACACATGAAAGTCCTCTCGACTTATAAAGAGAAAATACTCTTATGAGATCCTTATGAATTATAAGAGAGAACACCACTTAGAAGTCCTCACGACTTCTAAGGAGAAAACGCACCTACGAGATCCTCACGACTCGTAGGGAGAAACACCTTTATGAGACCCATACGGCTCATGAAGTCAAAAGCCTTAGTCGACAGGATCCTAACCCAGTTTACTAAGCCACCTTTGTTCGAATCGACAGAGGAAAATGATGATTCGCTCCTGGAAATGTCCCAGTGGTAGTGATGCTGATGCCTAAATCAGTATCAAATTTCATGTCCTTTCACAGCAAATGATGATTCGCTTCTGGTAATATTCCAGTCGCAGCGATGTTGATGCTAAGATCGGCACCAGATTCCAAGTTCCATACTCGCAGCAAAAGTGAGCGAGCTATAAATGCATATGAAATAATCGAAAGGATAGGGCAACTTGCAACAAAATCAGCAAGTAAAATATACGCATACAAAAATAGCCGAAATGATTGGGCAACTCGCAATAAAAAGCAGCGAGTAAAAAAATAGCCGAAAAATAGCCGAAATGATTGGGCAATCGCGATTTTCGCGATATAAAAAGCTGAAATGATAGAGCATCGCGGAATGAAATAAAAAAAATGAAATGAAACTTTTGCCCTACAGGCGAGTCCATACTGACCCTTATATACAATCGATGGGCATAAACGAAAAGGGAACCCCATTTCCCGATAGACTCTGTCAAAGAGAGAGTCAGATTTCAACGGCAACATCTGCACCCCAGGAGATCGGCAATGGAGTTCATCCTCGTTCCTGCAAGATACGGACACAGCATCACCAAACAGAGCTACGGCACAATCCCTAGTTCTAAGACTCTATGGTTCACAGACAACCTAGAGTCAACCCTGACACCGTACAAAACGGAGCAAGTCAACCCTGACACCGTAGAAAACTGAGAAAGTCAACCCCGGCACCATAGAAAACTGAGAAAGTCAACCCTGGCACCGTAGAAAACGGAGCAATTCAACCCCGACACCGTAGAAAACGGAGCATGTCAACCCCGACACCGTAGAAAAAGGAGAAAGTCAACCTCGACACCGTAGAAAATAGAGCAATTCAACCCCGACACCATAGAAAATGAAGCAAGTCAACCCCGACACCGTAGAAAACGGAGCAAGTCAACCCCGACACCGTAGAAACCGGAGCAAGTAAACCCGACACCGTAGAAAACGGAGCAAGTCAACCCCGACACCGTAGAAAATGGAGCAAGTCAACCCCAATACCGTAGAAAACAGAGCAAGTCAACCCGACACCGTAGAAAACGGAGCAAGTCAACCCCAACACCGTAGAAAACGGAGCATGTCAACCCCGACACCGTAGAAAACAGAGCAAGTCAACCCCAAACCGTAGGAAACAGAGCAAGTCAACCCCGACACCGTAGAAAACGGAGCATGTCAACCCCGACACCGTAGAAAACGAAGCATGTCAACCCCGACACTGTAGGGTTCCTAGGCACTCTAGTGAGGTCTCACAAGGCATCGAACATGCCATTTTCAAAAATTCTAGGTGCCGAGAGACCCGACTACGGATCGTTTGCTAGAAAACTAGGCGAAAAAGCTAACTAGTTAATACTTAACTATGAGATACGGAAATACAACCTTTGTAGATCCGGTGCTCCACCTCCATAGCTCCGCAACGAAGTCGTCTCCGCTGTCCAAAAAGAATCTGGGCTCTAGTGTCGGCTTCGTCGGAGAAATGGCGAGCTAGGTCGTCGATGTCCATGCCGAAGATGATCTACGTCGAGGCATCGATAGATCAAGCTCCACCTTCACCTAGCTTTGAAAACTTGTGAAGGAAACACACTCTACTACTTGGCAAGAGGTAGAGGATGAAGAAATAGGAAGTGGGTAGACTTTAGAATTGGATTTCTCACTCATTTCATCAATCCACCATTGATGCAATCAAGCTTTTTCAAGTGAAGAAAAGAAAGAAGAAGAAGAAGCTTGTTATGATAAGAATTAATTTAATTAGAAAAGAAACTCATTCTTATCATAACATAACCATGGTTAGTTGTAGAGAGTGAACTAGGGTTAGTGGAGTGGTAAGGGTTAAGCATGAGACAAAATGGTTAACTAAGTCAAAGCTTCATGAAGATTCATGAACAAAACAAAATAGCAACCATTTTTCCCTTTTTGCTTTTAATTTTCTTTTCCAAATGAATAACTAATAAATAAATAAATGAAAAAGAAAACATGACCCTAACCATTCACAACCATGGTTTAATCTTTACACTTAACCAATTTAGCATGCATCATCAAACATGATACAATCATGTGCACAAAATCATATCGCATATATAATGCGCACACCCGAGTGAGAAAATCCATTTTAAAGTGAACCGATACTAGTTAATGAAAAGTAATATATCAAATATATAATTATACATTAAATCATTAAATCAACACTTGATTTAACGATCCGGTCATATCGCATATAACCGACTAGTATCCAATGTATCAGCTGATCGAATCAATCATTGATTCGATAACTAGGTTATATCACATATAACCATTCGATACATTCATCGCGAGAATGGAATACGGTATCACATACACGCATTATTCTCGGTCCCGCACATATCTCATATGCGCTCCTATTTCGTTTCGCTTGAGCCAGGAAACCTCTGTGTAGGACTCCAAAGACTCGTCAATACGCCGGCAGCAGGTGATGATCATATCAAACACCCACAAGCCGCAAGCGGTCTGCTAAACGTAACGGCCACCCGGGTATTGAGCGATCTGAAGATCGACGAGCAAGCCCGCTCACACTCCAGTGAATCCAACCAGTAACACTACCGTACAGTCCGGTCTGATCGTCTGATATGTCGCATATCTCGCCTAGGGGTGGTAAACGTCAGACCCCAATAGCTCGATAAGTCGTGTCGATATGAGGTCTATAACTGTTCGAGAAACTACTGGAAACACTTACCAGTAAATCTCAGCAACCCTGACCAGGGATTTCCTGTTATAGCCAATCGAACACAGCGCAACATCAACCCCCTATACCGGGAGAGACGAATCCCCTCCTATCGCTCATTGCCTCCATGTGACTCGGGACTGTACCCAAAAACCACCGTTTTGCACGCCCTCTTGGACGTGGTAAGATGGAAATCAAAGCACAGTGGGAACCACACAAGGCTCTATGACGATCTCGGGTCAACAGACTACTCTGTACCAGTGTCACCAGAGAACTGCCATCTGACGTGAGGTATAATACCATCTGGAAGTTCTCGGCGAGTCCGTCCAGTGTACCCAGTCTCTACTGAGCACCCGTATATCATCTCTGATGTCAAACACCGATGGATATGGGATCATCCATCGCCCATCTGTATGGGTCGAGAAGGTATACGCTAGTCTACTCTGGTATATCGATGCCCCGTCTCGATACACCCACGACTAGGGACTTTGAAGGATGTACTTATGGACTACCATGTCCCCACTAGTATGATCCGCATCATAGTCCAGGTAGTCAAGCACACATCCTAAGGGCTTTACCAACATGTAACAGAGAGACAAACAGTATACACGTTAAGGTAAAGTTCAACCAGATAGCATACTATCATGTCGAGCAAGAAAGTCCTCCCTATATATGTCCCAGCATCCACTACAATATACATCCTATGTATAGTAATGGCCTCTAGGGCATACATATAACTAACAGACACCATAGAAACGGAGCAAGTCAACCCGGACACCGTAGAAAACGGAGCAAGGCAACCCCGACACTGTAGAAAACGGAGCAAGTCATCCCCGACACCGTAGAAAACGGAGCAAGTCATCCCCGACACCGTAGAAAACGGAGCAATTCAACCCTGACACCGTAGAAAAAGGAGCAAGTCAACCCCGACACCGTAGAAAATAGAGCAACTCAACCCTGACACCGTAGAAAATGGAGCAAGTCAACCCTGAAACCGTAGAAAACGGAGCAAGTCAACCCTGACACCATAGAAAATGGAGCAAGTCAACCCCGACACCGTAGAAAGCAGAGTAAGTCATCCCTAACACCGCAGAAAACGGAGTAAGTCAACCCCGACACCGCAGAAAGCGGAGCAAGTCAACCACAACACCGCAGAAAGCGGGGCAAGTCAATTACGACACCGCAGAAAGTGGGGTAAGTCAACCAATGACCTCCCCGTCGGAGCAATGCTTCGACTCGGAAACAAGTCAACTCACCAACCACTTACGAGTCCTCTCGACTTGTAAGGGAGGAAATTCTCTTGTGAGATCCTTAAGACTCTCAAGAGAAAACACACTTAGGAATCCTCACGATTCCTAAGGAGAAAATACACCTACGAGATCCTCTCAACTCGTAGGGAGAAAAGTCTTTATGAGACCCTCACGGCTCATAAATTTGAAAAGTCTTAGGCAGCAGACCTGAACCTGTTTCCTAAGCCATCGCTACCCTACAAAGAGGTTAAGATGGACTGCTATTTACTATCTACAGGCCACATTTGCTAAAATTACATGCCACTGAAATGGAGGTGTTACTCAAGAGTACGTAAACTACTTTTCGCCAAGTCAAAACAAAAAGGTATAACCCATGGACGTCAACCACATATTATGCAAGGCAGTAAAGAGAACATTTGATTCGCATCCAAAGTTTAACTCTGGAATTACAATAGCAGAGAACTAAGCTCTGAGGAGGAGAATTAAATTCTCAAAGAAAACGAAGAAGGAAGAAGTTGAAAGAAATAGTGGCTGCCTAAGGAACCAAACCCTTGCATTTATAAGACGTGACAAGGGCGGTTCACCTCCTCGTTCCTATAGGCAATCCAACGGCTGTAAAGCTGACAGCGTTGCACTCACGTGCAAGCCACATGAGAATAACGCTGTGGGGGCATTTGTTCCCTTATGAAAACTGAATAATAAATATAAAAAGCAATGGAAAAAGTCTCCAGATGGAGCATCACGTGCCCACACGTGATAGGCACCGCGCTTGACAAAACAAGGCTGAAACTGAGCCTCACGTGCAAACACGTGACCTCTATATATGAAATATATAGGCGCCTTTTTAAAACAAACAATTGGCCAGAAAAATTCACGTGATAGCACGTGACGCTCTTTGGTGGGCTTAACTTTGTGGGGTCACATGCTGCACGTGATAGGCTCCTATGTCTTCTGAACTGATAGAATTAAATTCTAAATAAAAGGGATCAAAGCCCTATTTGGAAAATATTTCCTTAGATATTTCTAAACAAGAAAGATTGCGCTCTGTAAAGCAGAACGCCGTTGGATTAAAATTCCAATGGGGATTAAAAATCACCAATTTACAAAAGGAGATTCTGTATAGAGAAATATTTTCCTAATCTTGTGAGAAATATCCTCTGTAAATCAGAAGTCCTTGGATTAAAAATCCAACGGTGAATAAAATTCACCGATTGATCTAAAAGATCATTTTGGTTGATTATAAAATCAATCAAAATCTTTCAATAAGAGATTTTCTGAACAAATTGACTCTTTTCTTTCTCCTATAAATAGGAGCCAAGAGACACAAAGGAGAGAAAAAAAGAAAAAAGAGAACCCCCCATAAACTTCAAGTCAATGAGAGAAAACAGAAAGAAAACCCTAGGTAAGAGAAGGAACAAAACACAGAGAATATCTCATCTCTTTTTCACCTCCATAAGAGTTTAACTCTTCTAAAAAGAACTTAGTTCTTCCTCTGGTTGAGATCTGCAGAAGCAGATCTCCTCACAAGTTAAGAATTTAATTCTCATCGGGAAGATTCTGTCATGCAGATCCAAAACCCAGGAGAAGATCTAAGTTTTGAGAATTTAATTCTCCCAAAAAGTATATAGAAATTTAATTCCTCTGACAAAACAAGGGTTTAACCCTTCATATAAGAACTTAGGTCTTCCTCATAGTGAAAGATCTGCAGAAGCAGATCTTCCTAAAATTTGAGAATTCAATTCTCATCGGGGAGATTCTTCTATACAGATCCCAAACCTAAGAGAAAAACTAAGTCCTAAGAATTTAATTCTTACAAAACAGTGGGCTTGAAAGTCTCAAAATTCAATTCGCTTCTGGCAATATCCCAGTTGCAGCGATGCTGATGCCTAAATCGGTGTCAAACTCCAAGTCCTTTCATGGCAAATGATGATTCGCTCCTGGAAATATCCCAGTTGCAGCGATGCTGATGCCTAAATCCGTGTCAAAATCCAAGTCCTTTCACGGCAAATAATGATTCGCTCCTGGAAATATTCTAGTTGCAGCGATGTTGATGCCAAGATTGATATCAGATCTTAAGTTCCATACTTGTAATAAAAATCAGCGAGCGAAAAATGCATATAAAAATAGCCGAAATGATGGGGCAACTCGCAATAAAAATCAGTGAGCAAAATATATGCATATGAAATAGTCGAAATGTTTAGGCAACTCGCAATAAAAATCAGGGAGCAAAAAATATATGCATATGAAATAGCCGAAATGTTTGGGCAACTCACAATAAAAATCAGCGAGCAAAAATTATATGCATATAAAAATAGCCGAAATGTTTGGGCAACTCACAATAAAAGCAGCGAGTAAAAATATTAAAATAGCCGAAATGATTAGGCACCGCGATAAATAGCTGAAATGATTGGGCATCGCGACTTTCGCGATATAAAAAGCTAAAATGATAGAGCATCGCGGAAAGGAAAAAAAATAAAACTTCTGCCCTGCAAGTGAGTCTACACCGACCCCTGTATACAATCCATGGACACAAGTGAAAAAGGGAACCATGTTTCCCACCAGGCTCTGTCAAAGGGAGAGCTAGATCTTAACGGTTCATATAAAACATAGAGACAACCCCGGCGTACCTTCTCATTCCAGCAGGATGCAGACACGAAGTCAACAAAAAACCCCAGGGTCGAAACAAAATGGAGCCATAGCAAAATTCCTAGCTCCAAGTCTTGACGGTCCACAAAACAACCTGAAGACTATCTCAACATTCGTCTCGTTACAGCAGACGCAATGTCAGCAAAAACGTTCATTCTCACTCCAGCAGGATGCAGACACGACGTCAACAAAAGACCCCAGAGTCGAAACAAAATGGAGCCATGGCAAAATTCCTAGCTCCAAGTCTCAACGGTTCACAAAACAACCTAAAGACTATTTCAACATTCTTCTCGTTACAGCAGACGCAATGTCAACAAAGGCTCGAAAATAGCCAAATCAAAAGGAAGCGAAAGCAAAATTTCTAGCTTCAGGGTCTTGACGGTAACTCAAATAAAACCCAAAAGACTATCGGAGATCATCCCACACCAGTGCGGAGTGGTTATGACTCATCGGGGCTCCCAAACCGAGCCTAAACTCAACTAAAATGCTGCATGGCAAAATTCCTAACGCTTGCTCTTCCGACGGTCAAACTACCTAAGAAGATTACTTGAAGACGTCTTGTCCAACCCCCCAAGGGATCAGAGACATAATAATCGCGGGGCTACTCGAACATCAGCGTAAAGACTGCATATTGAGGAATGCATCAGCCAACGCGACGATACCACGGACTAAAACCCTAGTACCACAAAGTCTAACGGACTTCTATCGCAAAGAGCGGAGTTTATCTATAACGTTAGGACAAGTTTTCCTATAAACCCAAGGGAGGTAAATTGAATAAACTCCGAAATGATTCCATAAACTAGAGACTCCGGAATGAGTGAATAAACTACAAACTCCGAAATGAGTCCATAAACTAAAGACTCCGAAATGAGTGAATAAACTACAAACTCCGAAATGAGTCCATAAACTAGAGACTCGGAATGAGTGAATAAACTACAAACTCCGAAATGAGTATATAAACTACTTTACGCCAAGACAAGATATCGACAGAAAGAGAAGCGCTGGTATGAAATTAAATATGTCTTTTATTCATGAAACAAAATGAATACAAGATACTCTCATTTATGAATAAAAATGAATACAAGTAAAAAAAGAGAGGGGGAATATACAGCGACAAAATTGTCTAAGCCGGCGGACGATTCAATAAGCCAGCAAGTTCATCGTTTTTCCGCTAGACTTCTACTTCGAGCTCTATTAGTGCCACAAGACGAGTCCCTGCATGTGCCTGTTGATTCTGGTATGAAGCAAACCGACTTTCAAGCTCTTTCTCGGTGACTTTGTGCTTCAACCATCTCACATGTAAAAATAACAGTATTATCGAGAGCCACCACTTCTGTGATGGCCTCTTGAAGCACCCACCAAATTTCATATGCATGAGTGGTCTTGACGGTGAGCTGGGCTTGAAGTTTCCCTAAAGCCTTTGAAGCCAATTCCCTCACCGAAAACTTCCGGTTAAGCCTTTTCTCGCATGACTGGAGATTAGCCGCACATCGTTCAAGCCATCCATGCGGGCTTGCTTTTACAGACAAGAGGTCGGAGGGAAGGCGTATGCATTCAATCCCATGTAGACAGGCCTCCAATCTGCGGCAATACTCAACCCAGGTCCGCACAAATGCCTCGTCATGATAAGTGGCAAGAACAAATAAGGAAGCGTTGGCTTCAGCAGCGAATTCTTCGGCCGCGATAGAAGTACCAGCGTGAAGATCTTCGATGAGAGCCGCCAAGGAATAAACACTCTGTTTTTCCATCCTCTCAGATACGCATCGGGCGTAAGGACCTGGTGGCATGGGGATCTGAGACTCTAATAGGGTCAGGGGTGGCAAAGCTGTGAAGATATATGTGCGGTCAATTATATTTTCAAATATAGAGTAAAGAAAAACGATGCCAAAAATAAAACGTCACTTACCCACAGTCATGCACGGCGGGCTTAAGAGATCCCCAGGTCCATCAAGAATCTCGACTTCGTCGTCGCCTTCTAGAACTGTGGTTTAAAATGAAGGGCATATCAGCATCATGATAAAAATATAAAACAAAATGGGCAAAAGAATACCGACCTTGGCCAGAAAAGAGTACTATGCTTTGTGGAGGTATCGCTTGTGGGACCACCATGTCAAGCAATCGCTGGAAGGTTTTCCTCGGGGAAAGGTCCACGATGGAAGCCGCCAGCTCCCGCAATTCTGAGGAAAGGAAAAGTTTAGATAACGGAAGGATAGTTAAAAAAAATGTGTATGTATAGAAGATTACCTTCGATGCTTCGTCCGCCCTGAACTAGAAGGATGGCAGCTTCGGTAGCCTCATCTACACCCTCAGGTGCATCACTGAGGATATTTGTGAAATCTACAGCCGGCATGGCAGTCTCCAACAAGGGGATGAAAGCCGCCGTGGAAAGCCCCGAGGTGGGGATAACAGTTTCAGCAATCTCTTCTACACCCTCTGGTGCGTCACTAGAGATATCCATGGGATCTATGGCTGGCAAGACCACCTCTACCAGAGGATTAGACACTGAAGGGACAGAAGCCACCACCGGGAGCTCCACGGCAAGGGTAGTAGGTTCAGTAATCTCCTCTACACCCTACGGTGTGTCACGGGAGATATTTATAGAATCCGCAGTCATGGCTCGATCTGGGCTCAAACCCACTTTCACTGCAGAAGTCCCTGCAAAGTTTTTGCAAAAATAAGAAGACGCGAAAGCAATACAAATTACTCTACAAAAGAAAAACATGAAAAATACGCATACCAATACGCCAAGAAGCCTGAAGTATGGCTTTTTCGAGTCGTTGTTCTTTTTTGATCATATGCGCTCGCCGGGTTTCAATCGCAAGTAAATGACTGCCTGTCTTCAGTGCAAGCTCGTCTGTAAAAACAACCGAGATGGGCTATTTGAAAGCCCGTTCTTCTTCCATTAACAGAGGACCCATATGTACCCTATGTAATGATGGTCAACATCGTAGAATACAACGGAGGGGAAGGCTTTCTTTGGGACATGCACGTTTTCGGTCTCATCTCGTGAGCACCTTAAAGCCTTGGCCAACTGCGCAACCTCCTCGGCAGACGAACCAGGAAAGAGAAGACCATCATCCGGCTCCTGCATAGATATCGGCTCGTCCTGAATAAAGAGCTCGGATTCAAGCAAAGTGTCGAGTAGTCCAGCGACCGATTTCTTTCTCCTTTTAGAGCCTGTGCTAACGCTAGTGGAGGAGCGCTTCCTCCCTTTTGGTGCTTTGGCACGGCGCTGCCCAACTTCGCCTTCAGTAGCACCCTTTGGTGACGCCACCGCGGGTGCTTTATCAGAAAATTTCGCTTTGGCTCCAGTACGCACCGGCATACCAGCAGTGCGAGGGGATGATTCTACTTCTGCGGTTTTAGGGATAAGAACCGAACCGCTATCCCTCAGAGGAGGGCGAACTACCGATCGCAGCCGTAATGAGGAGCTGGTGACCTAAGCTGGAACAGGAGCTCTACACTCGAAAAGAACCTGTCTCTCCTCTGCAATGATGGGGCCTATCCGATGGCGATACCAACCCTTGAAGGACCCCGCAAGCTTCGGAAGATAGTCGGGCCCCGGGATCATGAAGGGGGAGCCCGTGTTTAAATGTATGAAAAAGTAAATGACATCGCGAGTAACCTCCAAGGAGTGGGCATGCTCAACTAAAAATGCCTCGAGAGGAACGCCCTAGTTGTAGCCTAACTGCTGGGCGAAGCGATGTGGATTATACCGCATGAAGAGAGCAGTGTCATTCTGGCGGAACACTAAATAACCCGGCCTGATTGAGTATAGATGCATAATTTCCTTAGGCTTTAAAGCCGGAACCCTACCCTTCGACAAATCAAACAATTACTGAACGAGCCCTGCTGGAGCAGAAAGGACTCAATCACTGAAAACTATTCCGCGTTCATTTGAGTATGGATTCAACAGTACGCGGAGAGCCCCTAACTGGGTCGGATCGAGAGCGGAAGCATCAACCAACCTCATAATCCACGGGAAGGTATATGATTCATAAAAATCTAGTCGCTGGTGCGCAGCAAACGCTCCTAACATATGCATCTCGATCCACGACATGAAGTAGTGGAGGGAGAAATTCACGGTATTCGCACCCGGATTCAAAGTATTAGCGGCAACAGTTAACCCGTGATATAGATGCGACAACCTCGCAATGCCAACAGCTAATCGTGCTCCTTCAGCTATGCGATGAGCATTATAAAAGACAGAGGCTCTCATAAAGCGGCGATGCATCGGCATGGCAAACCAGCTGAGCCAAAGACTGATAAAGCTGACGAAGAAAGTTTCTTCGTCCATGCCAGGGGCCACGATCGCATCGAAAGCCACGGCCGATGAGTTTGGAATATAAAACTGTGGCAGGTCTTCTTCTTTGGCCAGCAGTTTCTTCAACCCGAATCCAAAAGGATTTTCAATTTTCGTGAATTTTGGAGCCTTCTTGGATAAGACATCCTCACGGAGAAAGTAGGAAATGAAAGCGTCAAAGGTGACACCTTGCCCTTCCGATGTCATGAACAGCTTTTCAAAAATACCCAGGGCCTTGATTAGACTCGGGAACTTGTGGTGAACAGCATTCTCAGTCGTTAGACCATCAAGCATAGCAGGCGTCGTAGCAAAGATGTGCCCATCAGGAGGTAATAACTCTTCGTAATGCTCTCCCCTGATCGGTGATTTTGTGAGATGTTTTGTGATCAAAGAATTAATTACCGCAATCAAGAAAGGCGTCGCTTGGTAGCTAGCCGGTGAGTACGGGTCGGTCCATAAGGATTTTGTGTATTCTCAATTTGTATAACGAGTTAATTCCAAATGGTGTTGGATCAATTATCATTAAAAACTAAGTTGATCTAGACTAGGATTAAAACCTTGCTAGGGTTAGGTTTAGGTTAAGTTTGGAAAGTCAATATTCTCCACCGCTTTCTATGCCCTAATTAAGATCTATTAGGTGTTATGGTAATAATTAATAAAGTGGATTAGTGCCATCGGGAAGAAACTAGGTTTCTTCCTCTAGGTTCTTGTCCTTCCTTTCTTAATTCTCACCTAACCTCCATGGAAAACATACACAACCGGTCTTTTAAACTACGGTATCACCGTTACCTATTGGGATAGGGTGCCGTAGAGAGCAGTGTGTATGTATGCATGGAGTCCTTATTAAAATATATGACGAGCAAGAAAGGGGTGAGAGATTTTCATCTCTCAAACCTTTCCTATTCCTAACCCTAACAAGTGAGGAACTACTCACTCATTAGGGGATTGATAAAAGACATTGTTTATCTATAGCAAATAATTAAAAGTGCTAAACTAATTAAATAGGGCAGATAATAAAATCTATACTAGGGCAGAAAGGAATTTAAGAAGTAGGGCATAGAAAACAAAATCTTACTTTATTAGATGGCTCACTTCAAACATTTACACCGAATTAAAATTCTGAATAGATGAATAAAAAGAGGTATACCCCAAAAAGAGGTTTAGGGTTTCTATTTATAGATCATGGAAACCCTAGGGTTACATTCGATTCACATCTGCATTTACAAATATACCCTAAAGAAGCCTAGTCAACGCACCGCCACACTGTCAAAATTCCCACCGACACGTGTCTAGCATGGCCGCGGATCCGCGGCCGTATGCCCTGTTTGGCCGTGGATCCACGGCCATTTAGTGGTCTTGTTGGCTGAGTTTTCTCTGGGCTGCTTCTGGTTACATTTATCTTCTTGTTTCTTCACTTGGTTTCTCAAATTGTCGTCTAGTTCTCTTCCATATTTCCACAGTGCATATTGTCGTGGACTTTTACCCTTTGCTTCGTGTCGAAGTCTTGAACCTTGCGCTGCCTTTGTGCTTTGTGAACTTGTCCATCGATCTTCATTTGTTCATCAAACTGTAGGCATGATCAAGATTCTTCCATTTGTTGGTCGTAGTCTCACTTTCGTATCGTCTTTTCATCAATTTCACTGTTTTGTTCCGAGAACCTGTAACCTGCAACTATTTAGCAGACATGGATCAAAAGCACCTGTTTATTTGTAAAATGAATAAGAATGGGGAATATAATAATGCAAAATTATGATATGAACAAATACCCCCAAACTTATCTTTTGGTCGTCCTCGAGCAAAACTGGTTTTATTCTCGAAAAAGACCTAGCCTCACTTTCGCAGGGAAACACGATTGCACTGAGCTCGTGCAACAAGCCGTTAAACCTCTAGGTGTCCCTAGTAGGAGGAGTGTTGTCTCCTGAGGGTTTTCAGCGGATACTACCCACAAAATCCTATCAATTCGTCCTATTGATTTTTATTCTCCAATTAGGTTTTCTAACAAGAAACTCTATTATCTTCGACTCAGAAATTATCAACCCGTATTTTTCACGCTTCCTTATCATTTAACTTAAGATTATATATGTTCTTGTAAATTTACTTAGCTTTTAGTATCTTTTAAGTTTTCCTTCTAGGATTCTATCTCAACTTAGGAATTTTTATCATTTCTACTAAAGATATAAGTCCTATATTTCATTCCTATCTCTTATCTAAACCCCAATCACATACCTCTACGTGTGTGTATGTATCACCCTTACACTTTGAAAATCAATTCAAGCTCTTATACTCTTATCCATCGTCCAAAGTACTTTTAGTTGGTGAATTATTAGATGAAATTGCTCACACATCTTTCATGCGACCGTTAATACTTCTTGAGGTACCAACGACCGATTACAAAATGTGTTTGTACATTAAAGCGTAATTCCTAGTCTTGTAACACCTAAGGCTTTTAGTAATGACTCCCAAACAAATTGGTCTAAGGCACTAGGTGATAAAGCACCCTTGCTAATATTTTTCTATTTATGCAACCTTAAGTAATTACAAAAAACAGTGTTCATTTTTTTATCTCTTTTTTCACACTTGTATTTTTATATTATTTTTTCTTCGTACTAAGGACTTTAGACAAAAGAATTTCAAGGTCTCTTCTACTATTCCAAGTTTCAAGATTCGTGTTTGTGCAATTTGTAGGGTATATATTTTCAGAATTTAGACTTAAACTTAGGAATTATTTTTCAGACTTATACTTTAATAAAAATATCAATACTTTTCCCTTGTTTTAACTTAGCCCAAGAAGTGAACTCGAAATTTGCTTATTTCTAAATAAACTACAAAGACATATACTTTCTACCGTTAAATTTTAAGAAAGGTTATTTTTAGGGTTTTTAATTTACTAAGTCTAAGATCTAGTTGTTTCTAGCTAGTTAACTTTTTTGTCAAACTCAAGTCAATTATGGCCAAAATTGAATGTTTTAATTTTTATAATTTTTCAAATTTTTCAGTTTTTATTTGATTTATATTTTTCTATTTTTTTTATTTTCAATTTTTTCAATTTTTTCAATTTTTTATATGGATGCAATGCAGAATTTAAACATGCAAAAGAAAATGAAAAATATATACAAAAATTTAAAAAAAATATTTGCAATGCAAAAGATAACTATATACAACCACCAACTCCCCCATACTTATCCAAAGCAGTGCCCTCTCTGCTCGGCCCCACGTCGTGCTCTCGAGCGTGAATGTGAACGCTCAGCCCTACCCAACAGGGTTCGAATCCCTTGCTCTACCTCCGTCAACCGCCGGTCATGCGCCCTCGATATCTCCCTCAACTCTTCTATGCCCCTAACAGCTCTCCGCATCAACTGTGCATGTTCTAGAAGGGTCATTTCTCCTTCGCTCGCGGCCGAGCTAGAGCTAGGTGTGCGGGCAAATACATACTCCGCCGGTTCGGTTCTAGACCACACATCCGTCAATCGAGAATAGGACGTAGAAACACCCTCAATAAGAAGCCTGACCGGTATGCCTCCATGCATGTAAAATTCGAACTCCTCCACGGGGAGGAAATATTGACATAGTTGTGTAACCAGTATGGGACAAGGGTAATTTGCGGCTCGTTTACCCGTACCTATAGAGTTTAGCAAAACTGTATACATGTCGAAACGGGGATTTCGTGTCATGAGGGTGTGCACAATATGCAGGGAGGGTGTAAAAACTGTTGTGTTGTAGGAGATACCGAAAATATTATTTTGTGCCCACCGGCACACAGTCAAAACATTTGCGAAAAGGGTTCTCTCTTGGATACCCTTCCGCGGCTCCCTTGAGCAATCGTTGCCCATCAAAGGCATGTAATCCTCAAATTGCAAAGGTTGGTCATGAGCGGGTATGCGAGGGATTAATGTGACCTAATGTATGATATCCCTATCGATGACAATTTCCCGATCACCCCGCTGTAATTTTATAAACCCAAATTGGGTGAGACACCCTTCTTCCATACACTCGTAAAAATGAGTGACTAATTCCGGTAGTGCATAAGCATTGGGGTGATTGTATATCAAAAAGTTCCAACCCCTACGCGCTATTTCGTTTGCAAAATAACTACCGTACACCTCGTGTGAATAAACTTGCGAAAAATCGCGTTCAAGTTGCATGTTGTGTGCCATGAGGTGATTACAGAACTAAAATTTGAAAAACAGAGATGGGTTTTGAAAGAGCGTACCTCCCCTGAAAATTTTAGGGGGTGAAGACAGATATGCGCGGCGGAAACGCGGCGCTCTGGTGAGATCGGTCTTCAAGAAAGGAGACGGCGGCAGCTAGGGTTTGAGAGTAGAAAATTTTTAGGGTTATGATCACAGAGAGGGTCAGGGTTATTTATATAGGAGGGGAGTGATGGATATTTGCAAATAAACCCCTCTAAAAAGAGAAAATTATTTGCAAATAAAAATTTTATTTTATTTCAAAATTTGAAAATTTACAAAAATACCCAAAAAAATTTATTATTATTTTTTTTATGTTATTTTTGAAACCAAAATTATACCCCCCTCCCCAAAATGTTACAAGTCAATGCCAAGCTTTGCAAAGACCAAAAGTCAACACCAACCATTTGAAAAATTTATCTGTGTAACGTATAGGTCGGCTGAAGAACATGTTATAAAGATCCAAGAAGAAGTGTTTGTGTGAACGTGGATGTGAAGAGATAAGAGGTGATAAGAGATAAGAGATGAATAAAAACGAGAATGTGAATGATCAGAAATCAGTGGAATATTGGCATTCTCGTATTTTATTAAAAGAAAAGGTGGCGGTTCAACTTCTATAGGTGGAGGTTGATTAACCACAAAATCCCCGAGATGTTTCTGTGGATCCTTTACTGGCTTGGCATCATCCATCATATGCATATGATATTTAATTATGAGGGAACTAATCTCCTCGATATCCGCTATAGTCCAGCCGAAAGCTTGCCGGTTATTTTGTAAGACCATTAAAAGGGCTTTCTCTTGCTCGAGAGCTAGAGATGCCGATATGATAACGGGAAAGGTCTCATTCTCACCTAGATAAGCGTATTTAAGGTGAGACGGCAGAAGCTTGAGTTTGAGTTTCGGAAGCAAAACAATTGAAGGTAAAATTGGGGAAGCTATCTCGAACTCGAAGGATTCCAACAATGGTTCGAAATCACTGTAAGCAACCGAATCAGATGGTTCAACTAACTCATCCAAAAATTCAAAGGACTCATACTCGGGTAGTGAGTCTTCAAAATTATCCGAAAAAGTGAAACATTCGTAATCGTTATCAGTTGCATGAACTGTGTCAAATTCAGGAAGGGACTCACTAGTGGCGTCAAAACTGTTGGGATCAAACAGAAATTTTTCAAGCTCGCAGTCCTCCTGTGTGATTTCGTGGATCGAGCAAACTTCACGTATACTAGCTTTAGGCATGGAGGGAAGACTTCCTATCTTGTAAATGTTGAACTCACTTGATATCTTCCCGAAGGATAGAGTCATAGAGCCATTGCGATAATTGATAACAGCATTGGAAGTGGTCAAAAATGGTCGACCGAGGATCACCGGAATTTGGTTTCATGGGTTAGCCACAGGCTGTGTATCCATAACAATGAAATCAACGGGGAATATGAAGTCCCCTACTTTGATCAATACATCCTCTAACTCACCCCTAGGATGGATGATCGATCGATCAGCCATTTGGAGAGTACAATGAGTAGGTTTCAACTCTCCAATACCTAATTGCTCATACACGGAGTAGGGAAGCAGGTTAACACTAGAACCAAGATCTAAAAGTACTCGATTGATATTCTTATCCCTAATTGTTATTGAAATTGTAGGACAGCCAGGGTCCTTTCGTTTTTGGGGCAAGGGTTGAGGTTGGTTAATAGCATTTCTCACGGCACTAGCTACAAGCACTTACTTGGGTATCTGAGACTTTCTCTTCATGGTGCATAAGCCCTTTAAGATTTTCACGTAAGAAGGGACTTGTTGGATTGCATCCAAGAGAGGTATGTTTATGCTAACCTGTTTGAATAACTCCACTATCTTCTCCATTTGTGGAGTTGGTTTATTGGATCTCAACCTGTTTGGAAATAGAACATTTTGAAAATTTGTTAAGTCCAATGTCTGTGGAGTAGATTGTGGAGTTGGAACAGATCCTAGTATTGGTGTGTTCGTGATGTGAGATATGGGTTCGTTCGAATTAGAAGATGTAGAGCCTTGTGAAGAATGAAGAATAGGATCTAACGAAGAAGATGAAGATGAAGAAGAAGAAGAAGAAGCACCGGCAGGGATGTCATTACTACTACCTACGTTATTGTGCAACACTTTTCCAGATCTCAACGTGGTCACAACATTTACATTATGATTTTGCTGTTCATATGCAACATGTGCATTGTGTGTGTGTGACCGGGATTTGGCAATGGTTGAGATGGAAGCTTTCCCTTTTCTCGCTCGCTCAACGCAGCATTTAGTTGTGCAATTTGGGCCTCGATTGATTTGATACTTTGATCATGTGAAGCACTATTTTGCACTAAAGATTGAATGGAAGTTTCCAACCTTGCTACGGATTGTGTAGATTGTTTTAAAAACGCATCTAGACTTTGTTCTAGCGAGGAAACCTTATCGTTATTTGGTTGAACAAAATTGTTTTAAGGATAAGAGTTGTTGGGCACAAAATTGTTCATTTGGTTTGGGTAAGGTTGTGGTTGGAAAGGTTGCTGGTATTGAGTTTATTGAGATGCTTGTTGTTGTGGAGGAGGAGGCCTTTGAAAGTTGTTTTCTTGGAATTGTTGATTTTGATTCCAAGCAAAATTTGGGTGGCTCCTCCAACCCGGATTATAAGTCGAAGCGTATGGATCATTTCTTTGTCTTTGCTGAAAGGCAGCATTGACTTAATCTTGTCCTTGAACAGGTGGATTATAAGGACACTCTTCAGTAAGGTGGGATGAATCCGAACAACAAGCACAAACAGTTCGTAGGGGTAAAGCAGGGGCAGGAGAAGACGATGAGATTTTGGTCTCAATTGCTTCTAACTTTTTCGTAAGTGCGGCCATTTCGGCCTTCAGTGCAATCGACAAATCTAATTGATGTATGCCTGCCCTAGACTGATCTGTTGAAGACGATGATGTGGTCTTAGTGCTTTCCCACTGAAGTGTTTGTTCAGCAAGATCGTCGAGAAACTGCCAAGCTTCCTCGCTTGATTTTTTTAGAAAGTGACCTTGACAAATGGTTTCCAACAACTGTTTAGTTGCTGGGTTCAATCCTTCGTATAAAGTTTGTCAAAGTTGCCAATTCTCGATACCATGGTGAAGGTATTGAACAAGTAGGTCTTTAAATCTTTCAAAACACTTCCAAAAGGGTTCGGAAGAAAACTGGGAAAATTGAATGATCTCATTGCGAATTCTCACGATCTTGTGATGTGGATAAAACTTTTTTAGAAAAGCTTTAACAAACTCTTCCCAATTTTTAATCGAGTGTGATACTGTGCTATACAACCATTTCTCGGCTAGGTCACATAAGGTGAAAGGAATGACACGTAGCCTAATAGCATCATCAGAAAGTTGGGTTGTCTTCATCATCGCGCAAACGTTTTGGAATTTGTTTATGAAGATATAGGCATCTTCGGATTTCAGTCCGTGAAATTTTGGCAACATATTGATGAAGTGGGGTTTGATCTCAAAGTTGTCCCCATTTGCCGGTGGGAGTGAAAGACAAGTAGGTAAGGCGGTGCGGATAGGGTAGAAAAGATCCTGGAGCGCGATTCGTTGGAGCGCTTCAACAGGTGGGTGTTGTGGGTTATTCGCACCTAGTGGAGGTGGAATCAGTCCCACGGGTAAGGGGTTGTTAGGATTAAATCCCGACATCTTCTTAGAAGACGAAGAATGTGAAGGTGAAGGTAAAGAAGTGGAAGGAATTTCTACTTCGGAGTTGAAAGCGTCGTAAGTCGGTACCAACGAGACACGGACTAATCGGGCACTAGTATCCCTAGTCCAACCGGACATACACTAAAGAGGTAGGTGTAGTAAAAAAGGTAAAAAAACAGAAGGTGGGGGTAAGAAAACGTCAATGAGAAGAAAGTGGGTGTAAGTGGGGTGCACGGATTTCTTAGCGACAAGTTGCAAGTTTTTTTTTTATAAAAAATTTTCCTTTTTGTGTTTTTTTATGGAGCTTTTTGCAAAAAGATTTTCAATAAAAGGCTTAGACACACGTTCAATCAATCACAAATACACAATCAAGCCTAGATCTAGGGTCACCTAGGTCAACTAGACATCTCCTAACTGTTCCAAAGGGCAAGATGTGAGGACCTCAAACCGCCTCTTCACCGCCAATTGTTGCCAGGTAAGCACAAGTAGAGAAAGGAAGGATCCGCTCATGAATCACCGTGAGACGGGCCTTTTAAAGTTACATTTCCCTACCTGTCTAGCCTAGGCACCACAAAGTCAGGTTAGGATCAACGGTCGATGCCTACAACTATTCCTTTGTCCTGTTGAGCGTGAAATCCTTAGGGCTGAGTCAAATCTTTTTTAATTGACTTGATGGTCAATTCAATATACTTTATGTGATTTTTGGGGTCCTGGGAAGGATAATGAAATCCCCACCCAATCTGAATTGGTGTTCAAGCCCCTTAAAGTCAATTTAGATATGCAAAGCAGTAAACACAATCACTTGCAAACAATTTTTTTTTATTTTTAGCGCGGCGCAAAGAATCCTGCACAAGATCAAATTATTGGAAAAGGGAAGAAGTTTTTGCGCAAAGAATCCTGCAGGAAAATTTTTACAGAGGAGATATTGGGGTTACAGAGGAGAAGAGAAAACTTACAGTGGGAATTTTTCTTGCTGACGTCACCACCAGGCCGCGGTTGCACGGCAGAAGGCACGTTTTAGCGGCGGTTCCGCGATTGGATATGCGGTTCAGTTCCCGAGACTTCTTCTGCTCCTCTGTTCTGATTTTCCTCTATTGTTCGGATCTTGAGTTTTTTGTTTTGCTCTCTGGATTTTTCCAGATCTGAATTCGTTCGTCGGTCCTGCAAAATTCAAACGAAACACCCTTCAAACAATAACAAGATGATAAAAAAATTTATATTTTTTTATTTTTTCATTTTTTATGAATTTTATGATTTTATATTAACCCGAAATTGCAAAAAGAAAATACTACGCCATCCCCGGCAACGACGCCATTTGATTTTGTGAGATGTTTTGTGATCAAAGAATTGTAAGTCCACGTTGCGACCCCCGGTTCTTACGGGGAGGCGGAAACGGTATAAAATCAAAATTTTAACGCAAGAGGCAACATGGACTAAGCTAGGTCGGGATCTTTACCTAAACTAAAACTAGCATACTAAGCTAAAGATATTTAGCTACTCGGATGAAGATGGTTATACCTAAACTTGAACTCCTTCTCTTCAAGCTCCGATGGTGGTTCGATGGCTCCTTCTCGTTGTCTCCGTACGCCGAAGATAGATCCACTTGAAAGCTCCAACCTTTAGCTCCTTCTTCGTTCTTTGAAGAAACTAGTTCACTTGGTTTGCTAAACCTAGTGAACTAGAATGAGTAGAGATGATTTAGAATGGGATTTTATCTATGGTTCTTGATTCTCAACTCATGAGACAAGAGAACCATAGATCAAGAGAGGGAGCAAGAGGTTGAGGGTGAGAGCAAGAGGAGAGCTCAAGAACAAGAGAGAGAATGAGCAAGAAAGAATGAGCAACTCTTTTGTCTTTCACCCTCTCATAATCCAAAGTGATCATAACTCATCATATCAAAAAAAGTCTTATGTGATGGTTAGAAGCAACCATAACCTTATCATGTCATGCACTCATTTTACTCAAATGAGCAAGCAAGAAAAAGTCTTTGGCATGAAATGATAACCATGGTTATCATGATGGTCAACTAGTCAAGCCTAGTCAACCGGTCAACAAGTCAACAAAAGTCAACAAAGTCAACAAGTCAACAAAAGTCAACAAGTCAACAACCATATCACCATAATACTTAATTAATATAATAGTTAATCACATATCATATTCTCATTAGGGTTGAGCATAAAGTCAAATAGTCAACGGTCAACTGTCAACAACCCTAATGAGAATCCGCAGCCTCTGCCTCCCTGTCAACTGTGCATACACACCCGCATCCGCGTTCCGAGGAACACGAATGCAAACTGGATAAATCCAATCCCATAAGGTACACTAGGATCTGGCTTAAACCAAAGCCCGCTAGTGTAAACTGTCCGGACACTGTACGTGCACAAGTGCACGGATGTGACCGAACCCTGTCGCAAAACCATGCGACCTGTCGCAATACCATGCGACCTCTACTCTTTTGCCTAAAGGCGAAAAGCTTTCTGTGTGGGACTCTAAAGACTCGACACTACGCTGGCAGTGGGTTTAACCACAGACCGCAAGCGGCACTAGCTGTGCGTAACGGTCCCCAGGTAATGCCGACAAGAAGACCGACGAGGCGAAACCCATCTGAACTCCTACTGAGCCTGAGTGTGACATTCTCCGTACAGTCCGGTCTGTTCGTCTGATACATCGCATGGCGGGCCTAGGGGGCGGTAAACGTCAGTCCCCCAATAGCGGTACAAGTCGTGCCGGAGCGAAGCCCAAAACACTCTGAGATAACACTGGAAACCTACCAGTATATCTCGTTTGCCCTGGCCAGGGACTACTCGTGTAATGGCTCTCCTAGACACAGCGCGATGTCAACCCCCAATACCGGGAGAGACGAATCCCGTCTAACCGTCACTGCCTCCAAGTGCTTCGGGACTGCACCCAACCACTACCTGTTTGCACGACTCCTTTGAGCCGTGGTAGGGTAGTGATCAAAGTACAGTGGGAACACACTCGAGGCGAAGTGACAGTGTCAAGTCAGCGGACTAAGCTGTACTCATGTCACCTGGGAACTGATAACTGACGATAGGTATAATACCAACTAGTCAGTTCCCGACGAGTCCTGTCCAGTGTACCCGTAACCTAACGAGCACCCGCATACTATCTCAAGTACGACGTACTGACGGCTGTGGGACAGACCGTCTCCCACACTGGGATGAGAAGCGCATGCGCTGGTCTACTCCGGAGTATCGATGCCCTGTCTCGATAGTCCTGCGACCAGGGACCTGCATAAGGATGTGCTTATAGATTACCCAGCCCCACTAGTGTGACGGCCATCACATCGCTGGTAATCAAGCAAAGATCCTAAGGGCTCTACTAATGTGTATAGGCGATATACAAAATAAACACATGTACACATTGAAGTAGAAACAAACCAAGTAGCATACTACTATTTTGAGCAAGATTGTATATACAAGGTGAATATCCCAAGCATCCATTAAGTAATATACAAACTAGTATGATACAGTAATGGCCTCTAGGGCATATACACTAACAATCTCCCACTTGCACTAAGGCCATGTACTGGCGTATCGAAGACCTATCATCTCGATCAGCCGCTCGAACTGAGTCTGGGGCAAGGCCTTGGTGAATGGATCTGCAGTGTTGTCTTCTGAAGCGACTCTCCGAACCTCGATCTCCTGGCGATCCACGATCTCCCTGATCAGGTGATACCGCCTCAAGATGTGTCTGGATCTCTGATGGGACCTGGGTTCCTTCGCTAAAGCTATAGCCCCGTTGTTGTCGCAATACAGAGGTATTGGATCAACAATGGACGGAACCACCTGAAGTTCTTTCAAGAACTTCCTCATCCAGACAGCTTCTTTTGCGGCATCAGATGCAGCGATGTATTCCGCTTCCATCGTCGAGTCTGCAACGGTTTCCTGTTTGGAACTCTTCCAACACACCGCCGCTCCATTGAGGGTAAAGACAAAACCCGACATGGACTTGGAATCATCCTTGTCACTCTGGAAGCTGGAGTCAGCAAAGGCCTCGATCTGGAGGTCTTTTCCGCCATACACCAAGAACATCTCCTTAGTCCTTCTCAGGTACTTGAGAATGTTCTTTACCGCTATCCAGTGTTTCTCCCCAGGGTTTGACTGATACCGGCTTACCACACTCAGTGCATAAGCTACATCCGGTCTGGTACACAACATCGCATACATTATAGAGCCTACCGCAGAAGCGTAGGGTATAATAGACATGCGATCCCTCTCCAAATCAGTCTTGGGAGACATCTCTTTAGAGTGGGTGATCCCGTGACAAGCCGGTAGGTTACCGCGCTTGGAATCTTCCATACTGAATCTCTTCAGTATGGTGTCGATGTACCTGGACTGAGAAAGTCCTAATATCGTCTTGGATCTGTCACGGTAGATCCGGATACCCAGAATGTATGAGGCATCACCCAGGTCTTTCATGGAGAACCTGTGTGACAAGAACCCCTTGACAGATTGTAGCATAGGAATGTCATTTCCTATTAAGAGAATGTCATCCACGTATAAAACGAGGAATACTACAGTTCTCGCTACAAATCTACTATAGATGCATGGTTCATCTGGATTTTTGATAAAGCCAAATTCCTTGACCGTCTCATCAAAGCAGATGTTCCAACTCCGCGACGCCTGCTTTAGTCCATAGATGGACTTAAGCAACTTGCACACCTTTCCGCTGCTCCCACTCTGAATGAAACCCTCCGGCTGGTCCATATAGACACACTCCTCTAAATTTCCATTTAGAAAAGCTGTCTTTACGTCCATTTGCCAGATCTCATAATCGTGGAAGGCAGCAATGGCAAGAAGGATCCGAATGGATTTCAGCATGGCTACTGGAGAAAAGGTTTCGTCGTAGTCCAAGCCAGGTCTTTGACGAAAACCCTTTGCTACCAGCCTAGCTTTATAGGTCTCAACCTGTCCATCTACACCAATCTTCCTTTTGAAGATCCACTTGCATCCTACGGGTTTTACCCCGTCTGGAGCAATGTCCAACGTCCATACCTTGTTGGTGTACATGGACTCCATTTCGGTCCGCATTGCATCCAGCCATTTCACTGAGTCAACGCTCTGAACGGCCTGCTGGAAGCTAGTAGGCTCATCATAATCTATGATGCAATCCTCTCTATCCCCGTCTATGAGAAAACCGCAGTATCTCTCGGGCGGATGAGACTGCCTACTACTCCTGCGGAGCGGCGTAGGAATGTCCTGTTCTGTTGAACCCTCTGGTTCCACTAACCTTTCAGTAATAGTCTGTGGTTCTGGAATTTCTTCCAGTTCTACTGCGCTCCCACTAATTTCCTTTTCCAAGAACTGGTGTTCTAGAAAGTGGTCATTACGAGAAACAAGGACTTTTTGTACCTCTGCGTAGTAGAAAAGATACCCCCTGGTGTTCTTTGGGTATCCCACAAACTTGCACAGTACTGAGCGTGCCTCGAGTTTGTCCGCATGCTGCTTTTTGACAAAAGCTGGACATCCCCAGATCTTCAGATATTGAAGATAGGGTTTCTTCCCACTCCACATTTCATATGGGGTGGTAGGCACAGTCTTAGTCGGAACTCGGTTCAAAAGGTATGCAGCTGATTCTAGCGCATACCCCCAGAACGATCGCGGTAACTCAGCGTTACTCATCATGGACCGCACCATATCCAATAGGGTGCGGTTCCGTCTCTCCGATACACTATTATGTTGCGGGGTGTATGGAGGAGTAAGCTGAGAGAGAATTCCGTTCTCTTTTAAATAGTCCAGGAACTCGGCACTTAAGTATTCTCCACCTCGATCCGATCTTAGAATCTTAATACTTTTGCCGGTCTGTTTCTCTACTTCATTCTTATACTCCTGGAATTTTCCAAAGGCCTCGGACTTATGTTTCATTAAGAAGACATAACCGTACCTTGAGAAGTCATCCGTAAAAGTAATGAAGTAAGAATGTCCGCTTCGGGCATGTGTAGACATTGGACCGCACACGTCACTGTGTACGAGTCCCAAGAGCTCGCTCGCTCTTACTCCTTGTCCAGTAAACGGAGTCTTTGTCATCTTTCCTTTGAGACAAGATTGACAAGTGGCATACGATTGATATTCGAACGCATTCAAATATCCTTCTGTATGTAACTTAGTCAACCTTCTCTCATTGATGTGACCCAATCTACAATGCCATAAGAAAGTCTGATTTATTTCTGGAGACTTTCTTTTGTGTGTATTCTGGACATTAAAAATCTGCGGTTGGTTTAACACGTATATACCATTACTCAATGTACCTGACCCAATCAAAACTTGATTAAGGTGAATGTTTACAACATTACTTACAAACGCAAATTCATAACCTTCTTTAGAAACTAAAGATACAGAAATGATATTACAAGTTGCGTTGGGTACAAAAAAGCAATTACGCAAAACCAAAACATGTCCATCTGACATTCCCAGGTGATAGTCCCCCACGGCTTTAGCATCCATGCTAGCTCCGTTTGCAACTCTGAGGGTCATGTCACCTGCCTTCAAAACCCTACGGTTTCTCAACGCCTGTAAAGAATTACAGATATGAGATCCTGATCCGGTATCCAATACCCAGGAAGTAGAGTTTATTGAAAGACAGTTTTCAATAACATACACACATGAAGCTGAAGCTGCAACCTGCTTCAATTCCTGTGTTCTGGCCTTCCAGGCCCTGCAATCATTCTTCCAGTGTCCTTTCTTATGACAATAGAAGCATTCTTCCTTATCCACAAGCTTCCCCGCTATCTTTGTTGCTTTTCCTTTTCCCTTCGTATCCACTTTACTAACACCGCCCCTTGGTTTGGCGGGGGCCTTCTTCTTCTTTCCCTTGGCTTTCGCCTTGGACCTAGAAGAAGATGATCCTCCTACAAACAAAGTGGATGTATCCCTACTTTTCTGTAGGGTGCCCTCTGCGCTCCTCAGCATGTTGAGGAGCTCTGAAAGTTCAACCTCTTTTTCTTGTAAGTTGAAGTTCAGTATAAACTGGGCGTAAGTGGAAGGAAGGGACTGGAGAACTATATCCGTATATAGCTCACTCTCCAATGTGATCCCTAGGTCAGCGAGCTCCTCAATGAAGCCGATCATCTTTAGCATGTGCTCGGCTACTGATGATCCGACGGCCATTCTTGTCGAAAATAACTTTTTCGACGCTTCGTATCTTGCGATACGTGATTGCTCTCCATACAGTTCTTTTGTATGGAGCAATATGGACTCCATGTCCATATTCTCATGCCTCCTCTGATGTTCGTTGTCCATCGAGGCAAGCAGGAGGCACTTGGCCTTCGCACTATCAATCTCCCAAGTCTTGCGGATTTCCTTATCCGCGACGCTGGAAGTTGGACCAGGGACAGGGGGAGCTTTGGTGGTAAGAAGATACCCCAGCTTGTCATAAGTGATTGCTATCTTGACATTCCTGAGCCAATCTTTGTAGTTTGGCCCTGTCAGTTTGTTTTTATCTAGGAGTAACTTAAGTCCAGTCATGTTGATTGGTCGCTGCAATTAGGAGACAGAAGAAGAAACACTCAGCATGATGCTCTTGCAAGTTTAGAGTGGTTTTTAATTTGTCTAAACAGGATGGCTCCCACTGTTTCTCGAATCCCTCCTCAAACCATAAAGGAAGAATTAGTCAGGATTAATCCCACCGTACAATACTTGCTTAACCGTTCAGCCAGGCCGGTGTCGGTACTTCAAGGGAGGTTTTCCAACGCTTTCGCGAAGTTCCTTAATTAAAGAACCTCTTTTCCCTGGGGGCGTAGCCCCGCTAACACCTTTCTAGGCACCTACTAGGTTTATAGCATTGATCGTTAAGTGAGAAATTTCCCGAGGAGTAGCATATACTCACAGTAGGATCGGGATCCAAATATCATCGCGTGACGAAACTGAAGGAATCCTACCAGAATCATCACACTCCAAATGGTATGCAAATCTAGCAAGTTTCAGTACTTATGAAACTCCCGATGTGGATTTTTGCCCCATGCTCTTATGACCTTGGCGTGAGGTCAAAATGTCATAAGTCACATGTCAAGTTCGTCCCATCATTATCCAGGTTAATTTGAACCCACCCGTACATACCCTTGACGTAGGCCAAAATGGCAGTACGACTGTCTCAAACCAACGCATTCTATCTATGCAACAGATAAATATCCGGCAGCTACCAATCACTATGCCTTGGCGTGAGGTCAAAATACATAGCTTGAATACTACCGAATATTTAACTGAAATGATGGAGGGCTACGGATGGTTTTGGCAAAACCGTGAACGTAGTGAACTTGATTTGGTCGATGGAACGAGATAGCTTTTAAATGGAGTGGCTCAAACTCCGTATTTTAAAAGTTTGTTTTGAAAAGAACCGAGTGGTTTTTCGAAAGTGTTCCAACGACTTTAACTTGGTTTATTATCTTGCATTAGTTCTTTTAATGCGTGATATTCTTGCATTAGTTCTTTTAATGTGTCCCATCATTTAATCCTACCATTGCAGAAAACAACCAAAATATGACGTACGCTTATGCCATTCGCATTCGCCACGGGGCCCCGTCATTACCCGTTAGGTTACTTAACTAACGACAGAGCGGGGGCTGGGCTAGCGCGTCTGTAAAACATAAGCAACGCCTAAATAATATCATATATAGATATACTGCAATGATAAACATTTCAGATCACAGATAAATACATTGGATATACTAGCAATCTGTAATTTGTACGAGCCTGTAACAAAAACAGATAACACGGTCGCGGTGAATAGCCAAAACCCCACCCAAGACCCCTACGGGTGCGGCAAACTACCCGCCAAGTACCCGAAGCGTAGCAACCTCCCTCATCTCCATGAGTAGGCCACTCGACACTTCGGCATACCCGGTAGTTTGTGCACCCCTCCATGGGTCTATCCTAGGAGCAAAAACAGTAAAAAGAAATTATACAATGACGGCTACAACCCCTTCCCGGTTGTGCGGCCATACAAATAATTATTACATCAATTTACAGATTTACATGAATTGCAAGAAAAGAAAACTCTCGTCTCACAACCCCCCGGCTATTCACCCGCGACAATCCAACATATTTATATACACATTCCAGCACATTACAGATCATGTATAACCCCGACTAATCGACTTATAGCGATTAGCCGACGTTCAATACATGCAAACATCACAGATATAACCATCAAAGTCAAAGTGCAGTGAAGTTCGGAAAAAATACGGAATTATAGGACCCCAAAAGGAAATTTCTTTTCTGGAAAATCTGGGCACATATAATATATTCCAAAAATCCCAAAACCAACACAGACACACACTGCACGAAAAACGATGCACAGAAGACGACAAAGCGCGGCGGTTCCGCGGCGGATGCCTAGCTCGCGCGGCGGAAGGGCGGCGGTTTGGACGAATTACTGTATCGTTTTTCTTGGGTGTTCACACAAAACCCTGAGCCGAATTTACAAGTGTAAAGTTTTTCATTTTGAGCCAAAAAAATTTCAACAGAAACTCAGTTTTTGTAAAAGTTTGGTTTTTGGATTTTTCCGGTTCCGAACTTCGTTACACTTCACTACCAAGCTAGTTTAAGTTTAGTTAGGCTCTGATACCACTGTAAGTCCACGTTGCGACCCCCGGTTCTTACGGGGAGGCGGAAACGGTATAAAATCAAAATTTTAACGCAAGAGGCAACATGGACTAAGCTAGGTCGGGATCTTTACCTAAACTAAAACTAGCATACTAAGCTAAAGATATTTAGCTACTCGGATGAAGATGGTTATACCTAAACTTGAACTCCTTCTCTTCAAGCTCCGATGGTGGTTCGATGGCTCCTTCTCGTTGTCTCCGTACGCCGAAGATAGATCCACTTGAAAGCTCCAACCTTTAGCTCCTTCTTCGTTCTTTGAAGAAACTAGTTCACTTGGTTTGCTAAACCTAGTGAACTAGAATGAGTAGAGATGATTTAGAATGGGATTTTATCTATGGTTCTTGATTCTCAACTCATGAGACAAGAGAACCATAGATCAAGAGAGGGAGCAAGAGGTTGAGGGTGAGAGCAAGAGGAGAGCTCAAGAACAAGAGAGAGAATGAGCAAGAAAGAATGAGCAACTCTTTTGTCTTTCACCCTCTCATAATCCAAAGTGATCATAACTCATCATATCAAAAAAAGTCTTATGTGATGGTTAGAAGCAACCATAACCTTATCATGTCATGCACTCATTTTACTCAAATGAGCAAGCAAGAAAAAGTCTTTGGCATGAAATGATAACCATGGTTATCATGATGGTCAACTAGTCAAGCCTAGTCAACCGGTCAATAAAAGTCAACAAGTCAACAAAGTCAACAAGTCAACAAAAGTCAACAAGTCAACAACCATATCACCATAATACTTAATTAATATAATAGTTAATCACATATCATATTCTCATTAGGGTTGAGCATAAAGTCAAATAGTCAACGGTCAACTGTCAACAACCCTAATGAGAATCCGCAGCCTCTGCCTCCCTGTCAACTGTGCATACACACCCGCATCCGCGTTCCGAGGAACACGAATGCAAACTGGATAAATCCAATCCCATAAGGTACACTAGGATCTGGCTTAAACCAAAGCCCGCTAGTGTAAACTGTCCGGACACTGTACGTGCACAAGTGCACGGATGTGACCGAACCCTGTCGCAAAACCATGCGACCTGTCGCAATACCATGCGACCTCTACTCTTTTGCCTAAAGGCGAAAAGCTTTCTGTGTGGGACTCTAAAGACTCGACACTACGCTGGCAGTGGGTTTAACCACAGACCGCAAGCGGCACTAGCTGTGCGTAACGGTCCCCAGGTAATGCCGACAAGAAGACCGACGAGGCGAAACCCATCTGAACTCCTACTGAGCCTGAGTGTGACATTCTCCGTACAGTCCGGTCTGTTCGTCTGATACATCGCATGGCGGGCCTAGGGGGCGGTAAACGTCAGTCCCCCAATAGCGGTACAAGTCGTGCCGGAGCGAAGCCCAAAACACCCTGAGATAACACTAGAAACCTACCAGTATATCTCGTTTGCCCTGGCCAGGGACTACTCGTGTAATGGCTCTCCTAGACACAGCGCGATGTCAACCCCCAATACCGGGAGAGACGAATCCTGTCTAACCGTCACTGCCTCCAAGTGCTTCGGGACTGCACCCAACCACTACCTGTTTGCACGACTCCTTTGAGCCGTGGTAGGGTAGTGATCAAAGTACAGTGGGAACACACTCGAGGCGAAGTGACAGTGTCAAGTCAGCGGACTAAGCTGTACTCATGTCACCTGGGAACTGATAACTGACGATAGGTATAATACCAACTAGTCAGTTCCCGACGAGTCCTGTCCAGTGTACCCGTAACCTAACGAGCACCCGCATACTATCTCAAGTACGACGTACTGACGGCTGTGGGACAGACCGTCTCCCACACTGGGATGAGAAGCGCATGCGCTGGTCTACTCCGGAGTATCGATGCCCTGTCTCGATAGTCCTGCGACCAGGGACCTGCATAAGGATGTGCTTATAGATTACCCAGCCCCACTAGTGTGACGGCCATCACATCGCTGGTAATCAAGCAAAGATCCTAAGGGCTCTACTAATGTGTATAGGCGATATACAAAATAAACACATGTACACATTGAAGTAGAAACAAACCAAGTAGCATACTACTATTTTGAGCAAGATTGTATATACAAGGTGAATATCCCAAGCATCCATTAAGTAATATACAAACTAGTATGATACAGTAATGGCCTCTAGGGCATATACACTAACAAGAATTAATTACCGCAATCAAGAACGGCGTCGCTTAGTAGCTAGCCGGTGAGTACGGGTCGGTCCACAGGGATTTTGTGTATTCTCAATTTGTTCTAACGAGTTAATTCCAAATGGTGTTGGATCAATTATCACTAAAAACTAAGTTGATCTAGACTAGGATTAAAACCTTGCTAGGGTTAGGTTTAGGTTAAGTTTAGAAAGTCAATATTCCTCACCGCTTTCTATGCCCTAATTAAGATCTATTAGGTGTTATGGTAATAATTAATAAAGTGGATTAGTGCCATCGAGAAGAAACTAGGTTTCTTCCTCTAGGTTCTTGTCTTTCCTTTCTTAATTCTTACCTAACCTCCATGGAAAACATACACAACCGGTCTTTTAAACTACGGTATCACCGTTACCTATTGGGATAGGGTGCCGTAGAGAGCAGTGTGTGTATGTATGCATGGAGTCCTTATTAAAATATATGACGAGCAAGAAAGGGGTGAGAGATTTTCATCTCTCAAACATTTCCTATTCCTAACCCTAACAAGTGAGGAACTACTCACTCATTAGGGGATTGATAAAAGACATTGTTTATCTATGGCAAATAATTAAAAGTGCTAAACTAATTAACTAGGGCAGATAATAAAATCTATATTAGGGCAGAAAGGAATTTAAGAACTAGGGCATAGAAATAAAAATCTTACTTTATTAGATGGCTCTGTTTAAACATTTACACCGAATTAAAATTCTGAATAGATGAATAAAAAGAGGCATACCCCAAAAAGAGGTTTAGGGTTTCTATTTATAGATCATAGAAACCCTAGGGTTACATTCGATTCACATCTGCATTTACAAATATACCCTAAAGAAGCCTAGTCAACGCACCGCCATACCGTCAAAATTCCCACCGATACGTGTTTAGCACGGCCGCGGATCCGCGGCCGTATGCCCTGTTTGGCCGCGGATCCGCGGCCATATAGTGGTCTTGTTGGCTGAGTTTTCTCTAGGCTACTTCTGGTTACATTTGTCTTCTTGTTTCTTCACTTGGTTTCTCAGATTGTCGTCTAGTTCTCTTCCAGATTTCCACAGTGCATATTGTTATGGGCTTTTACCCTTTGCTTCGTGTCGAAGTCTTGAACCTTGCGCTGCCTTTGTGCTTTGTGAACTTGTCCATTGATCTTTATTTGTTCTTCAAACTGTAGGCATGATCAAGATTCTTCCATTTGTTGGTCATAGTCTCACTATCGTATCGTCTTCATCAATTTTATTGTTTTGTTCCGAGAACCTGTAACCTGCAACTATGTAGCAGACATGGATCAAAAGCACCTATTTATTTGTAAAATGAATAAGAATGGAGAATATAATAATGCAAAATTATGATATGAACAATCGGCAATCCTGAAATTTCACGAAACTCCTCCAGTGAGATCGAGACTTCGCGGTCCCCTAGCAAGAATGTGTTTGTAAGAAGATTCCATTGGTTCAAGAAAGCCTTGACCCACTAGACGTGAGGCGTGATAATAGAATAACAACGCATACACTGCTTAGTACAATCCAACCTTCTGCAGCTGTGCTCGTTGGGCGGAGAGAATGTATCGTGCCCAGGAAAGGTAGCCTACTGGATGGCGCGGGGTAATGCCTACCTTATACACCTGCCCCCAGGGTCGGGCTTCGCCCTGGCATATCCGACATCCCAAGATATTAATGGCCATCATAGGATGATTAGGTATCCCCATCGTCAACGGCTCAAGCCTGCCCATGGGGGTCCAATTAACCGCTTCCACCGCATAAGCTGTGCGCGGACGCTCTATCAATGGCATCGAGTGGATAGGTTATGTTGGCACTTCACAAATAAAGCTACGGTGGCCCCCGATGATATGACCGTACCACACCATAAGAGAAGACTGATACGGTCCTTGTCATGCATCCTAATCATCACCATAACTTCCTCGTCTGATGGCGACTGCAGAAAAGCGGCTTCTGAGCGAGTGTAAGGGAAGTCAAGAAGTGAGGCCATCGTTCCTGAAATAAAAAAAACACATTTAAAAAAATATAATAATAAAAAAATAATATAAAATTAAATTAAAAAAACATGATGTTTGTTTCACGGGACCATTGGCTGCAAAACTAATGGACCCCACAAAATCAATATGGTGGCTCACCAATGACGAGACAAGATAATCATTGTGAGAATCAAAAAGGATTCTCATTAAATAGACACTGGAGTTTAAACAAACTCTGGGCATCCTCAAAGAAAAATGAGTTCGGTTAAAATACCCAACAAGTTCAAATTTGTAGAAATAAGGGTAAAACCCTATAATGGAAATATACTCAAGAACACCAGGGAATACAATTCCCAAAAGGCCTTCTTGATCTTTCAGAGCTAAGCTCTGTAATGAGGAATCAAATTCCTTTTAAAACAGTGGAATTAAATTCCAGAAACCCCCATGATGGGGAAACGAAAAATGGAATTAAAATTCCATAGATCCTCAAAGATCAGAGGAGAAATGCCTGATCTTCGAAGACATTGGGGTTTACTACTCAAAGATTATGCCATTTTGGATCTCTAAGAGATCAGTTCCGGAAGATAGCAAAGCTCTTGCGGTGGATTTAAAATCCAGGAAAAAAATTTCTTGTTCCTAAGAGATAAATGTAGTTCAAGATCTTTACCCAAAGGAATTTTTTTTAACAGAGTTTAACTCTGAAATTTCAATGGGCAGAGAACTGAGCTCTGAGAAGAGAATTAAATTCTCAAGAAAAAGAAAAGGGAAGAAGACTAAGGAACAGTAGATATCTCAATGACTAAGCCTTTATTTATAAGACATGATGGAGAGCGGTTCATCTCCCCGTTCCCCTAGGCAATCCAACGACTGTAAAAGTGGACAGCGTTGCACTCACGTGTAAGCCATGTGAGAGCAATGCTGTGGGGGCATTTGCTTCCTTATAAAAAAAAGAAAAAAATAAGAAGAAAAGAAGATGAGAGAAAGAAAGGGGGAAGCTTCTCACTAAACAAGCCCCACGTGTTAAACACGTGAGCGCCTATATGCAAAGCATATAGGTGCTGCAAGTAAACTACAAATAGGCTGATGAAAGCCTCACGTGTTAAACACGTGAGTGCCTATATGCAAAGCATATAGGCGTAGCAATTAAACTAAAAATAGGCTAAACAAAGCCTCACGTGTTAAACACATGAGCGCCTATTTGCAAAGCATATAGGCGCTGCAAGTAAACTACAGATAGGCTAAAACAAAGCCTCACATGCTAAACACGTGAGGACACCTCCTTACGTAGAATTAAATTCTACTTAATGAACCGTTGGATAACAGTGATTAAACATAGAATTAAATTCTATTAGGTAGAATGTTTTCTGTTAGACAGAGAGTTAATGGATCAAAGATCTAAAATATTTTCTATATCTTTCTAAACGGAGAAAGATTATACACTGTTAAATTAAACACCCTTGGATTAAAAATCCAATAGTGATTAAAATGTCACCGCTCGATAGAATTTTATTCTATACACGGGAGAATATCCCCAATCTTGTTAAAAAACAAGAACAATATCTTTTGTAAAACAGAAGTCCTTGGATCAAATATCCAACGGTGGATAAAATTCCCCAAACTAATTCTGAGACCAATTAAATCAATTGGGATCTCTCAATGAAAGATTTTCTCAGAATTAAACAAACTTCTTTCCACTATATAAAGAACCCGAGACTTCAAGTCTCAGAGGAGAAAAAAAAAGAAGAGGAGGAGAGACAGACGCACAGAGAAAGAACTCCCTAGTGGCTTAAAAACAAGAATATACAGTGAGTTTTGGAAGAACAGGAGAATTTAATTCTCAAAAGAAAGACTTGCTTCCTTGAAACATTAGGTAAAAAGAAAAACACTTTTCATTTGCCTCTCTAAGGGTTTAACCCTTCATGCAAGAACTTAGTTCTTCCTCAGGTTGAGATCTGCAGAAGCAAATCTCCGCACAAGTTGAGAATTTAATTCTCATCGGGGAGATTCTGTCATGCAGATTCAAAACCTAGGGGAAAGAATTGAGTTCAAAGAATTTAATTCTTACAAAACACATGGAAATTTAATTCCTCTGAAAACTAGGGTTTAACCCTATAAAAAGAATTTAATTCTTACAAAAAAAGAGACGTGAGATCCTCCAAATCCTAGTGTCATTAACATGAAATCAAAATCTCCAAAAACCCAGAAGGAAAGACTGATGATTCATTAGCATTTAAACACTATAACAAGGACCGCACGTGTTTCCCACGCAAGCGCTTAAAAGAATAACAAGAAGTGCCTCCTAGGGCAATCACGTGTTTTGCATTCGATCACCAATCAAGTGCTTAGTACTTATATAAAAAAGGAGGGGATAAAACACAAAAGGCAGTACCCAACTTTGGGGCGCCTCACGTGTTCACACGTGAGCGCCACGAACCAAGTGCTTAGCACTTATATGTAAAAAAGAGGAATAAAACCTAAAGAACAGCGCCCACTTTGGATGCCTTACGTGATTCACACGTGAACACCTCCAAAGTTCAGTGTTTAACACTGGTCCAATATTTCACACGGGATACACGTGAGTACTATATTTACCAGTGCTTAACACTACAGGAGTAAATATGGAGACCAAAACCTAGTCACAAATTGGCTAAGTCTTCCCGAGATCAAAAATTCTTTGATCTCCAAATCGACCGAGCCTCTGTGCTCATGCTTTCCCAAACTAATCTTAGTCCCAAATATGACTATTGATCTTCCAACTGATGATATCCAAAACGATACTCATCCCACATCCTCCTGAGGAAATCTTAGTCTCAAAATATGACTAATGATTTCCGAATTTACCACTAACTCCTTTTTCCCTCAATTATGGAAATTGGTTCAAGGGTACATCTCTCCACACCTCTGATATATGTCATTGTAGTTCCTCAACGTCTTCAGAGAGGTGGCGGGTCCCGATAACCAACAATTCTTTGGTGCACTTCCAAACTAACATGCACACCTCAAATCAAACCGCACCCCAAACTGGGTGCATCCCAAATCATAGTCGTTCATCCCGTCAAGTAACAAATACACGTACGCGCAAGATGGACAGCGGACCAAGACGTCCTTAAACTAAAATCTCACCTCCAAAATAGTGATCAACGGGCCGAGACGTCCTTAAACTAAAATCTCATCGACAAAATGGTGATCAACAGACCGAGATGTCCTCAAACTAGAACTTCGCCCCCAAAATGGAAATAATGGACCGAAATGTCCTTTAACTAAGAAAATAGAGCCCAAATTCTCTCTTGTTGGATCTGAAATAAAAATGATCCTAAAACCTTGTTAAGTAGATCTTAGTCTCAAATTGGACTAACGTATCCTTAACAAAAGACTAACCAAGCCCCAACTGCTCACATACATTTATGTCGATCTTAATTTCAAACCAGATTAATGATCCTTAAATAAAACAAACTCAAATCTAAGATATACGGATTTGGACTAATCCACGCCCTACGTGCGGCAACATAAATTATTCTCCATATACAATCCACGGGCAACTAAAACAAACAAAAACACACACGACATGAAGTGAACTTCCGGAGCAGGAGAAACTGGTTATCGCGATGCGATAACGTAATTAACTGCAGGGGCTTGCGCCTGCAGGGAAGAACGTCCCCACAATCAAAGAGCCCTCGCAAACGAGGGAGAATCTGACAAAGCCTGCTACAACGGCCGCATCCATCCAAACCTCCAAGATACGGTGCCATAAATCAACTTGGCATCTTCGGAGAGGTGGACGGATAAATCCAAATAGCATCTGCCCCCAAAATTCAGGCCAGACGTCCTAACGTCCCGGTCGCGTCTTTCGGTGGTGAACAAGGTTCACCAACCTGCAACAGAGATCCAGATTATCTCTATCTACAACCTTGGTGAACATATCCTCAGGATTCTTTTCTCCCGCGATCTTCTGCAGTGTTAACTCACCATCTTCTAACGCTATGCATATGAAATGGTACCGCACCTTGATGTGCTTCGTCCGAGAGTGATATGCCGCGTTCTTGGCCAAGCGTATTGCACTATGGATATTGCTCCACAAGGTATTGAAATCTTTTTTCTTACCCAACTCTTTGAGTAACTCCTGTAACCATATCATCTCCTTGCCGGCTTCCATGATGGCCACATAATCGGCCTCCATTATTGAAAATGTCATAACTTTTTGCAATTGAGAGACCTAACTGACTGTTGTTCCCCCAACAGTGAGTACATACCCCGTTGTGCTTTTCCCATTATCTCGACCTGAGTAGTCCGCATTAACGTAACCTGCACATTAAAAGAGTCACCCTCGAAGCATAAACAATGACTAGATGTTCCTCTGAGATATCTCAATATCCACTTCACTGCATTCCTATGCTCTTTCCCTGGGTTTTGCATGTACTTGCTCATAACTCCCACTGCATATACAATATCTGGTCTTATACCCACCATTACATATATCAAACTCCCCACCATAGGTGCATATAGTACTCATGCCATTTCATCCTTCTACTCTTAAGTTGTCAGGTACAACTCCTTTCTGAGTTTGAATGTTTCGCTAAAGTCGTACTCACTGGTTTTGAATTGTCCATGTTGAACCGCTTCAAAACCTTTTCCACATAGTCCTTTTGCGATAGCCATAACTTTCTTTGCTTTATGTATTTCATTATCTTCATGCTCAGAATTTGCTTCATGGAGAATTTTCAGCCATCAGCTTCTTCAGACTTTGAATTTTCTTGAAATTTGGACCTACTACCAACATGGCAGCCACGTAAAGTGAAAAAATAATGAAGTTGCCATCCTTGAAAGTCTAAACGTAAATACAGTGATCTGAATCACTTCACACAAATCTTGCCTCTAACATGAATCGATCGAATTTGAGACACCACTGCCTTGGAGCTTGCTTGAGGCCATACAAGCTCTTTCGCAGTCTACACACCATATTTTCTTTTCCCTTCACCTCGTATCCCGGTGGCCGCATCATATAGATCTCCTCCTCAAAATCTCCATTAAGCAATACCGTTTTAACTTCCAGCTGCTCTAAGTGAAAATCATCCACTGCCACGATACTGAGTATCACCCGAATTGAAGTCATTTTCATAACTGGGGAAAATATCTCTTGATAGTTTATATCATGCTATTACGTATAACCCTTGACTACCAAGAAAGCCTTGTACCGCTTCATGCCATCGGCCTCATCCTTGATCCTGTAAACCCACCTATTTAGCAACGCCTTCCGACCATTATGTAGATTCACTAGATCGCATGTACGGTTCTTCTTCAAAGAACCCATCTCTTCGTTCATAGCTTGCTCCCACTTGTTGCTAGCATTGTCTTGTGTCACCTCTGCAGGGGATTCGGGCTCTCTCAAATCTGTGTACAAAATGAAGTCGGTAACAAGTCTTTTAGGTAGCATCATTTCTCAAGTAGATCTCTTCAGAACTGGTACATCTGTTTGCTGAACTTGGTCTTCAACCTGTTCTTGAACCTAATCCTGCACTGCAGTGCTTGTCTCCTCCATATTCTGATTTCCACTTGTAGGCACCTGATTGCTCTTTGAGTTCCATCTAGCTCAACAAACTCAGATATTGCACCATCCTTGACCTGCTTCGCTTCCTTATACAAGTGTTGCTCATCAAAAACAATGTTTCGGGTTCGTATTACCTTCTTGCTTGAGTAATCCTATAACCGATATTCGAACTCATCTCCTCCATAACTGATGAAATCACACTTCCTAGACTTGGATTCAAGCTTACACATTTCCACCTTATCAATCAACGAATAAGAAATACAACCAAACACTTTGAGGTGCGAGTAGTTTACTGGTTTACCTAACCAAATTTCTTCTGGAATACCTCCATCGAGCGCACTTACCGGACTTCTGTTGATCAGATACACAGCAGCATCGACTGCTGCTGGCCATAGGAATTTTAGCACATCCTCTTCTCACCCGATCAAGGATTGCCCTGTTCATCCTTTCAGCGATGTTGTTCTGTTGCGGCATCCCCGGTACTTGTAGGGTTCCTAGGCACTCTAATGAGGTCTCACAAGGCATCAACCATGCCAATTTCAAAAATTACAAGTGCCGAGAAACCCTAATACGGATCGTTAACTAGATTTTAGGCGAAACAATGAAACTAGTTAACAACTTAACTAAAAGAACGGAAATACAACCTTTGTAGATCCGGTCCTCCACCTCCATAGCTCCAGGATGAAGTCTCCTTGCTGTCCAAATTGAATCCCGGGCTCTAGCGTCGGCTTCATCGGAGAAATGGGCGGGCTAGGTCATCGACTACGATGCCGAAGATGATCTACGTTGAGGCATCAAAAGATCAAGCTCCCACTTCACCAAGTCATGAAACTTGTGAAGAAAACACCCTATACTACTTGGCAAGAGGTAGAGGATGAAGAAATAGGAGGTGGGTTCACTTTAGAATTGGATTTCTCACTCTTTTCATCAAATCACCATTGATGGAATCAAGCTTCTTCATCTTGAAGAAGAAGAAGATGAATATTATGATAAGTTCATCATAATTTAAAAGAAAAATAATACTTATCATATATTTAACCATGGTCAAGTGTAGAGAATGAATCATGGTTAAGTAGAATGGTTAGGGTTAAGCATGAGACAAAAATGGTGGACTAGTTCAAAGCTTTATGAAGCTTCAATATACAAACAAAGAAAGCCACCATTTTCTCTTTATGCTTATTATTTTCCAAAAAGAATAAATAAATAAGAAACCAAAACCCTAACCATTCATATAACCATGGTTTAATCTTTACACAAACCAAAGTTAGCATGCATCATCAAACATGATACAAACTTGTGCACAAAAAATATATCACATATACAATGTGCACAAACAAGTGAGAAAAACCATTTAAAGTGAACCAATACTAGTTAATGCAAAGTAATATATTAAATATATAATTATGCATTAAATCATTAAATCAACACTTGATTTAACGATCCGGTCATATCGCATATAACCGACTAATATCCAATGTATCGGCTTATCGAATCAATCCTTGATTCGATAACTAGGTTATATCGCATACAACCATTCGATACATTCATCGCGAGAATGAAATACGGTATCACATACACGCATTATTCTCGGTCCCGCACATATCTCATATGCGCTCCTATTTCGTTTCGCTTGAGCCAGGAGACCTCTGTGTAGGACTCTAAAGACTCGTCAATACGCCGGCAGCAGGTGATGATCATATCAAACACCCACAAGCCGCAAGCGGTCTGCTAAACGTAACGTCCACCCGGGTATTGAGCGATCAGAAGATCGACGAGCAAGCCCGCTCACACTCCTGTGAATCCAACCAGTAACACTTACCGTACAGTCCGGTCTCGTCGTCTAATATGTCGCATATCTTGCCTAGGGGTGGTAAACGTCAGACCCCAATAGCTCGATAAGTCGTGTCGATATGAGGTCTATAACAGTTCGAGAAACTACTGGTAACACTTACCAGTAAATCTCAGCAACCCTGGACAGGGATTTCCGGTTATAGCCAATCGAACACAGCGCAACATCAACTCCCTATACTGGGAGAGACGAATCCCCTCCTATCGCTCATTGCCTCCATGTGATTTGGGACTGTACCCAAAAACCACCGTTTTGCACGCCCTCTTGGACGTGGTAAGGTGGAAATCAAAGCACAGTGGGAACCACACAAGACTCTATGACGATCTCGGGTCAACAGACTACTCTGTACCAGTGTCACCAGAGAACTGCCATCTGACGTAAGGTATAATACCATCTGGGAGTTCTCGGCGAGTCCGTCCAGTGTACCCAGTCTCCACTGAGCACCCGTATATCATCTCCGATGTCAAACACCAATGGATATGGGATCATCCATCGCCCATCTGTATGGGTCGAGAAGGTATACGCTAGTCTACACTGGTATATCGATGCCCCGTCTCGATACACCCACGACTAGGGACCTTGAAGGATGTACTTATGGACTACCATGTCCCCACTAGTATGATCTGCATCATAGTCCAGGTAGTCAAGTACACATCCTAAGGGCTTTACCAACATGTAACAGAGAGACAATCAGTATACACGTTAAGGTAAAGAGCAACCAGATAGCATACTATCATGTCGAGCAAGAAAGTCCTCCCTATATATGTCCAAGCATCCACTACAATATACATCCTATGTATAGTAATGGCCTCTAGGGCATACATATAACTAACAGTACTATCTTCAACCAATGTATACCTTTTTGTGAGCAAAACCCCTTGAACTTTTGTATGTAATATTCCCCGCCATTGTCGGACTTAAGGAATTTAACCTTCGTCCCCAGTTGGTTCTCTACCTTTGCAATCCAAGGTTTAAAGAGACCAAACATATCGGACTTCTTCTTCATCGCATACACCCTAGTCTTCCGGCTTGCATCATCAATGTATATCACAAAGTATCGATTTCCTCCAAAAGACTCCACCGAGGCCGTCCCCATACATCCGTATGCACCATCTCTAGCTTCTTAGTCTTCTTTGCTATGCCTCCAATCTGAAATCTGAGTGTGCTTTTCTCCCACAAACACAACTCTCACATAGCCCCAACTCTACCTTCTTTAGCCCAGAAAGAAGCCCTCTACCCAAAAGGATCTTCATATTCTTCTCGCTGAGGTGCCCCAATCTCTTATACCACAACAAAGTCCCCGAATCTGTACCCGAATGTGTCTCCAATGCAACCGAATCTCTACTGCTCCCACTAAATGAGTACAATGAACTGCTCAACTTTCCCCTTATGACCACCAATGATCCTTTGGAAATCTTCTACTGAGAATTCCCAAACACCGTCATGTAACCTTCATTGTCTAGCTGACTTATAGAAATTAAGCTTTTCTTTAGATCTGGAATATGCCTCATGTTCTTTAGCTTGATTTGATATCCTTCTGACGGCTATAATATGATCATCCATTTTTCAACGATCTTGCATGGCTGACCGTTTCCCATCATCACATGTCCAAGGTCCCTTTGAACATACTTGCTAAAATGGTGCCGACCTGAAGTGCAGTGAAAGGATACCCCTAAATCTAGAAACAAGGTATCCGTGTTTGTACTCTCGTTCGCCGATAGACCAAGCCCATGTTCCCCGTGTTCATATGTAGTCACCATATTGGCTTCCTTTTCATCTGCCTTCTGATCTGAGTCTTTCGTCAAGATTTTACATTCGCTTTTTCTGTGACCTTTTTTCTCGCAATTCCAGCGGTCATCTTGGATCTTTCCTTTCGATTTTCCTCAACTCCTGGAATTGCCTTTCTTCCCTTTTCCTATTTCCATCGTTCTGCCGTGATTCTGCACTGAGAGTGCAGAAGTTCCCGAACTCCCACTCATAGACTTTCTCCGCATCTCATCTTTTAATATGCAACTCACCACATCTTTGTTGGATATGTATGCCCTAGAGGCCATTATTGTTTATGTATACATATGGATGCTGGGGATATGTATGTACAGGACGATCTTGCTCAGTTATATAGTATATTATTTCAGTTGTCTTTATCAAGATATGTGTATTTGTTTGTATTGATGCTTTATCCAGCATGCACATATTGATAAAGACTCGATATAGTAATATACTATTATGGTTTGTTTTTATCTTAACATGGCATATGTTATACACGTTATCACATATTGCGGTTACATGTTGATAAAGCCCGTAGGATCTTGCTTGACTACTTGTGTTGTGATAGCGATCTTACTTGTGGGAGCTGGGTAGTTTATAAGCACATCCTTAAATGGCCCAAGTCGCAGGAGTATCGAGATCGGGCATCGATACTCCAGAGTAGACTTTCATGTACGTATCTAAACTCCAACGAGGGGCAGTGGTTAGTCCCACAACCATTGATGTGATCACCTAAGATTGTATACGGGTGCTCACTGGGGATGAGTACACTGGACGGACTCGCTAAGAACCTCTAGATGGTATTATACCTATCGTCAGACAGCGGTTCTCTTATGACATGTGTACATGTTAGTCTTTGGACTTGAGATCGTCATTTGTCTGTGTGAGTTCCCACTGTGCTTTGATCACTACTCTACCACAGCTCTACTGAGTCGTGCAATCAGGTTTTGGTTGGGTACAGTCCCGAGCCATATGGAGGAAGTAAGTGATTGTCAGGGATTCATCTCTTCAGGTATTGGGAGTTGATATCGCATTGTGTTCGATTAGTCAGGACCATAAGACCTTGGCCAAGACAATTGGGATTTACTGATAGGTTGATCGGTAGTTTCCCGGATTGGTTCTGAGCCAAATCAACATGAATTATCGGGTTATTAAGGTCTGACGCTTACCACTCCTAGATCCGTTATGCGACACTCTTAGACGAAGAGACCGGACTGTACGGAGATTGTCATGGATAGGCTCAGTAGTGATCCGGATGAGTTTGCTCGTCGGCTTTCCATTTCGACAGGTACCCGGGTAGCCGTTACGTATAGTTAGTGCCTCTGACGTGCTCATGGTTATGGATTTATCCAGTAACGCACTGCCGGCGTACTATCGAGTCTTTAGAGTCCCACACAAAGGGTTTCTCTGCTTCGGGCGAAACGATGTAGAGGCCGTAAGGTTTTACGGCAGGGTTCGATCACATACATGTACTTGTGCACGAATGATGTTCGGGCGGATAATACTGGCGGGTTTTGGTTTAAGCCGGATCCTAGTATTATATTGTTGGATTATTTTCGTCTCTTTTGCGTTCGTATTTTTCGGAATACGGATACGGGTATGTATATACGGTGATGGGTATTCTTGTAATTTATTACAAGGGTGCTTCTAGAAGAAGACACCTCATTATTTTTTTAACCATTTAGTTAAATGGTTAATAAAGTGGAGGGTGAGGTGTTATCATTCATTGAATGAAGTATGGCTACTTAGTGAGTCATGGATTACTATTGAGGCAAGGTGGCATCTAGATATATTGTGGTGGAGATAATTTTTTATTATTATTTTAGGATGCTTGCTTTATTAGTCATAAGACTTAGCCATTCTTCATTCAATTCTTTTGTTGCTCACCACAACACTCGTATCTCCTCTAAGCTTTCTTCTTCTACCTCAAACCCTAAATGTCTCATGTGTTAAGAAACCTAAGATATATTGAGACTAATTAATCCATCATCACTCTCTACATCCTCTAGGCTACTTAGATTACCATACTAAGTAACCTAGTTACCTAAGTTTAAAGGTAGGAGCTCAAAGTAGACACCCTCGGGTGGATCATCTTTGACGTGAGGGAGCCGTCGATCAAGCTCGATCATGGAGACCACTAGGAGCATGCTAAAGGAAAGGAGTGAAGACCCGAAGGACTTGAGCCTCTTGGTATAAACACTTTTCATAGTAGATAGCTTTTTTACTTGCTAGTTAGGTTTATGGTAGATCCGGTTTAGGGTTATTCTAGCACCAAGTTTACATCGTTAGAAAAAAATTGTTCCTCAATCGGCCACGGATGATGGCTAGGGTGTTAGCATAACCTTTCATGGTATCAGAGCCAGCCCATAAACCTATATTAGCAGGTTTAAACAATGTTAAAGTAATGAAACTAAAATAACTCCGAAACACGAAATGAAAATCCAAGTTTCTGTCGAAATTTTCAGAGGCTCTAAAATTTTTTTAAACAGTTGCAGAGTGCTCCTTTAGTTGTGATATGAACACAAACAAAAAATGAGACGATTTCAGCTCCTTGTGACCGGCCAAAGTGCCAAATTGGCCAGCCCCACCGGTTTTGTAAGGGGAAATTGAGTTGGGTTTTGGTCTGTGTTCTTGTCTTTTGGATTTAGGGTTTCAGGTATTGTTTGTTTTTGCCCAGGTTGGATCTATTATCTTGTGTTTTGGGGCAATTCAGGGTATTTCGAAATCGTTATTTTTAACACTGTTTAATAGTTTCAGTACATACATTACTATCTGCGACCGTGAATGTCATTAAAGCGGTATAGCTTGTCTAGCTGCTATATGTTCTTTTAGACGGGTTGGTGAACATGACATTCACGTTAATGTTCTGTGTTTGTGCTGTGGTTGTGGTTGGATAGTCGTGGTGGATAGCTTGTGGTGGAATGTTAGTGGTACAGTTGAGATTCGTTTGTATATTTGTTATTGCGGGTCGAGCATCCGACATGTGGACGGCCGTTACTACTTGTTGTATATTATTTGATTGGGGCACGACCGGGTTGAGGTCGATGTCACCATTGTACTTTTTTTTTCTGTACCAGGATTACCCCGTAGTTGAGTGCACGAATAGCCGGGTTCTAGAAAGCAACAAGCATGCATCTCATGGCGTTGAGACGGAGGGGGCTTCATTTTAGAATTAGCGGGCTATTCGCCGCACTCGTAGTAGGTATAGGATGACCCACAGAGGGGCGCTCAAGTTATCGAATCCCGTAGAGTGCTGGGTGTCCCATTCACTTTGTTGATTGGGGTTGCCTCACTTCTGGGATTGGCGGGTAACTTGTCGCACTCGTAGGGGTCCAGGTCTCATTGCATAAGTTATCCACATGACCGAGAACGTTGGGTTTTATTTGCGGCTCAAATGAAACCCGAGACTCCAAGATTATCCACCACTCTGTATTGTTTGCTAAGATTCTATAATGCTGATTATATCATGCCTGGGACAAATGTTATATATATTTATATATATATGAGTAGATGTTGTATATGTTTTACACCCGCGATAGTCCAGCCCACGCTCTATCGTTAGTTAAGTAACCTAACGGGTGATGACGGGGCCCAGTGGTGAATGCGGATGGCATATATGTACATTGTATTTTCGTTCTTTTCGGGTGTGATAGGTTAATTGATGGGACCGCATTAATTTTGATTAATGCGAGAAAAGAAACCTAAAAAGATATTGTTGGAACAAATTTCGAAAAACTATAGTTATATTCTTTCGCTTTGTATAGTGGTATTCGGTTGTGAATATGCAGCACCTCATTCCAAGAGGCAAGAGCCGAGATCCCTTCACAGGGAGTGACCTCTTGAGCAAAAGTCTATACTGTAGATTACTCGGTTTTCTTTAAAACCAGAAGTTTTTAAAAGCAGAGCTTAAACCACTCCTTTTCAAAGCTATCAGGTTCTTTCAACGATATCAAGTTCATTACGTTAACGGGTTTTTTGCCAAAAACCCAGTCGTAGCCCTCCGTCATTTCGGGTAAAAAGCACATAGTATTCATGCGGTGTTTGTTGGCCAAAGTCAAGGCATCGTGAATGGTAGCTATATGTTGCTTATCCGTAGCATAGATAGATGCATTGGTTTAGGACAGTCGTACCACCTTGTTGGCCAAATTCAAGGGTGTGTACGGGTGGGTCTAAATCAATCTGGACAATGACGGGTAGAACTTGACATTGCGTGTTATGATTTGTTGGCCAAAGTCAAGGTCATAAGCGCTTGGGGCAAAAACCACATCGGGAGTTTCAAATATACAGGAAACTTGCAGTTTTAGCATACCTTCTGGAATGTGGTGACTAGAGTGGATTCCATCTAGGTCATCACACAATGATAGTTGGATCTCGATCCCACTGATGAGTAGGATTACTCTTGGGAGATTATTTCACTTAACAATCAATACTATGAACCAAGTAGGTGTCTAGAATGGTGTTAGCGGGGCTACGCCTCCAGGGAAAAGAGGTTACATAATTAAGGAACTTCGCGAAAGCGTTGGAAAACCTCCCTCGAAGTATCGACACTAGCCTGGCTGAAAGGTTTAGCAAGTATTATGATGTGCGATTAATCCTGACTAGTTTTTCTTTTAAGGTTTGAAAAAGAATTTGAGGAAACAGTGGGAGCCCTCCTGATTAGATAAATTAATAACCAATCTAATCTTTTAAGAGCGCACGCTAAGTATTTCTTTTCTCTCTCTCCAGGTAGCAACCATTTCACACCCTAATAAAGATAATAAAATGTATCGCTTGACCGATCCAAATTCTTATTCGGGGCTGGGGAACGTCGGTTCAGGTCTAACTTATCACAACCGTCATGAGTATGTGCAGAGGAAAGAGGATTGCACGAATTCCATAATGACCCCAGCGAAGAAGAAGCATACTATTGCATCTCCTTCAGGTGTTCTTGTTATTGAGAACTGTTTTTCGGTCATTCATACCTCCTGGGTACTAGATATCGGATTAGAATCTCATATCTGTAATTTATTGCAGGGACTGAGAAAAAGTAGGATAGTTGGACCTGGTGATATGTCCCTCAGAGTAGGGAACGGAGCTCAAGTTAACGCTGCTGCCGTCGGGGAATATCACCTAGCATTGCCAAGTGGCAATACTATGATTTTGAACAATTGCTACTATTTACCTTCCATGGTTTGCAACATCATATCAGTTTCTTTACTTAATAAAGATAGATATAATTTTGTTCTTGATAGAAATATCATGAACATTTACCTTGATAAGGTATTGGTTGCAGAAGGTACACTGTTTAATGGTATCTATGTTCTAAATCAAAACACAGTTTTCAATATACAGAACACATGCAAGAGGAAGAGTTCAGAAGAGAACGAATTCTACTTGTGGCATTGTAGACTTGGTCATATCAGAGAGAAAAGACTGAGTAAATTAAATAAGGATGGATATTTGAATACGTTCGAATTTTCATCTTATGAAACTTGTCAGTCTTGTCTCAAGGGAAATATGACCAAATCCCCGTTCACCAGACACGGAGAAAGAGCAACAGAGCTCTTAGGGATCATACACAGTGATGTATATGGTCCAATTTCTATACATGCACGGGGTGGGTTTTTTTACTTCATCACATTCACTGACGATCTCTCTAGGTTCAGATATATGTATCTTTTGAAACACAAATATGAAGCTTTTGAAAGGAAGTAGAGAACCAGACTGGCAAAAGTATCAAGATCCTCCGATCTGATAGAGGAGGGAAATACTTAAGCACAGAATTCCTAGAACACCTAAAAGAGAATGGAATTCTCTCTCAGCATACTCCTCCATATACACCACAGCACAACGGTGAATCGGAGCGGAAGAATCGTACCCTTAAGGATATGGTTCGCTCCATGATGAGTAATGCTGAGTTGCCTATTTCATTCTAGGGGTTTGCTCTTGAATCAGCTGCATTCATATTGAATAGAGCACCGACCAAATCAGTGCCTATCACCCCATACGAAATATGGAGTGGGAAGAGACCATGTCTTAATTACATTAATATATGGGGGTGTCCTACTTTTGTTAAAAAGTAAAACCCAGGTAAACTCGAGGCAAGGTCTGTATTATGCAAGTTTGTGGGATACCCTAAGCATTTAAGGGGTATCTGTTCTACCACACTGAGGAACAGAAGGTGTTTGTATCTCGCCATGATACCTTTTTGGAAAAGGAATTTCTTGAAAAAGAAATTAGTGGGAGTACGGTAAAACTGAAAGAAATTCAGGAACCACAAACTGTAACAGAAGATTTGGTAGAACCTCAGGATTCAGTAGTCCTAGACGAGCCTCAGCCACTCTGCAAATCTAGTAGGATTTCTCATCCACCCAAGAGATACTACGGTTTTCTATTAGATGGGGATCAAGAGGATTACATCTTGGAAGAAAATGATCCTACTAGTTTCAGGAAGGCCATTATCAGTAGGGACTCTGATAAGTGGCTGAATGCTATACAATCCGAAATGGAGTCGATGTACACCAATAAAGTGTGGACCTTGGAATTTGCTCTACCTGGGGTAAAATCCGTTAGATGCAAATGGATCCACAAAAGGAAGATTGGTGTGGATGGGCAGGTGAAAACCTATAAGGCTAAACTCGTTGCAAAAGGTTTTCGTCAAAGACCAGGAGTGGACTATGACGAAACCTTTTCTCCAGTGGTTATGCTCAAATCCATTCAGATCCTACTTGCCATTGCTTCCTTCCATGACTATGAAATCTGGCAGATGGACGTAAAAACGGCTTTTTTAAACAGAAGTTTGGAAGAGTGTGTTTATATGGATCAGCCAGAAGGTTTTGTAGACAGTGGGAGCAGCGGGAAGGTGTGCATGTTGCTCAAATCTATTTATGGATTGAAGCAGGCATCGCTGAGCTGGAACATCTGTTTTGATAAAACAGTCAAGGACTTTGACTTCATCAAGAACGAGGATGAGCCATGTATTTATAAGAAGATTGTAGGACGAACTGTTGTACTCTTAGTCTTGTACGTGGACGATATTCTCTTGATAGGAAACGATATTCCTATGCTACAATCGGTCAAGCTGTTCTTATCACAAAGGTTCTCCATGAAGGACCTGGGTGATGCCTCGTACATTCTGGGGATCGGTATCTACAGAGATAGATCCAAGAGATTATTAGGACTTTTGAAGTCTAGGTATATAGAGACCGTACTAAAGAGATTTAGTATGGAAGATTCTAAGTGCGGTAATATACCCGCATTGCATGGAATCACCCTCTCCAAGGAGATGTCTCCCAATACTGATGAGGAGAGAGTTAGTATGAGCACTATACCCTACGCTTCGGCGGTAGGATCTATAATGTATGTGATGCTGTGTACAAGACCACATGTAGCTTACGCGCTTAGCGTGGTGAGCCGGTATCAGTCGAACCCAGGTGAGAACCACTGGATAGCAGTGAAGAACATTCTCAAGTAATTGAGAAGGACTAAGGAGATGTTCTTGGTTTTCGGTAATGGAGACCTCAATGTCGATTCTTTTACCGATTCAAGCTCTCAGAGTGACAAGGATGACAGCAAGTCTGTCTCAGGTTTTGTGTTTACCCTCAACGGAGGGGCGGTGTGTTGGAGGAGTTCCAAACAGAATACCGTCGCAGACTCGATGATGGAGGCTGAATATATTGCTGCGAGCGATGCCGTAATAGAAGCGGTCTGGATGAAGACGTTCATTGATGAACTTCAGGTAGTTCCATCCATTGTTGATCTGATACCTTTGTATTATGATAACAATGGGGTTATAGCTTTAGCGAAGGAACCACGGTCCCATCAAAAATTCAGACACATCTTAAGGCGGTATCACCTAATCAGGGAGATCATAGATCGTCAGGAGATCAAAGTCAGGAGAGTGGATACAAAAGAGAACACGGCGGATCCATTTACAAAGGCCCTCCCTTAAGTGCAGTTCGAGCGTCTTTTTGAGATGTTGGGTATGTGGTACGCCAGCAGGTGGCCTTAGATCAGACGTTGGGTATTCGGTACGCCAATAACTGGCCTTCAGTGCAAGTGGGAGATTGTTGGATATGTATTCCCTAGAGGCTATTATTGTATATGTATACATGTGGATGCTGGGGATATGTATGTACAGGACGATCTTGCTCAGTTATATAGTATATTATTTCAGTTGTCTTTATCAGGATATGTGTATTTGTTTTTATTGATACTTTATCCAGCTTGCACATATTGATAAAGACTCGATATAGTAGTATATTATTATGGTTTGACTTTATCTTAACATGGCATATATTATACACGTTATTACATATTGCGGTTACAGGTTGATAAAGCCTGTAGAATCTTGCTTGACGACTTGCGTTGTGATGGTGATCATACTTGTAGGAGCTAGGTAGTCTATAAGCACATCCTTAAATGTCCCAAGTCGCAGGAGTATCGAGATCGTGCATCGATACCCCAAAGTAGACTTGCATGTACGTTTCTAGACCCCGACGAGGGAAGGTGGTTGGTCCCACAACCATTGGTGTGATCACCTAAGATTGTATACAGGTGCTCACTGGGGGTGAGTACACTGGACGGACTCGCTGAGAACCTTTAGATGGTATTATATCTATCGTCATATAGAGGTTCTCTTATGACATGTACACAGGTTAGTCTTTGGACCTGAGATCGTCATTTGTCTTGTGTGAGTTCCCACTGTGCTTTGATCACTATCCTACCACGGCTCTACTGAGTCGTGCAAACGGGTTTTGGTTGGGTACAGTCCCGAGCCACATGGAGGCAGTGGGTGATTGTCAGGGATTCATCTCTTCAGGTATTGAGAGTTAATATCGCACTGTATTCGATTGGTCAGGACCATATCACCTTAGCCAAGGCAGTCGGGATTTACTGATAAGTTGATCAGTTGTTTCCCGGATTGGTTCTGAGCCGAATCAACATGAATTATCGGGTTATTATGGTCTGATACTTACCACCCCCTAGATGCGGTATGTGATACTCTTAGACGAAGAGGCCGGACTGTACGGAGATCGTCACAGATAGGCTCAGTAGGGATCTGGATGAGTTTTCTCGTCAGCTTTCCTTTTCGACAGGTACCCGGGTAGCCGTTACGTACAGAAAGTACCGCTGACGTGCTTGTGGTTATATATTTATCCAGTAACGCACTGCCGGCGTACTGTCGAGTTTTTAGAGTCCCACACAGAGGGTTTCTCTGCTTCGAGCGAAACGATGTAGAGGTCGTATGGTTTTACGGCAGGGTTCGATCACATACGTGTAATTGTGCACGTATGATGTTCGGGCGGATAATACTAGAGGGCTTTGGTTTAAGCCGGATTCTAGTATTATATTGTTGGATTATTTTCATCTCTTTTGTATTCGTATTTTTCGGAATACGGATAAGGTATGTATATACGGTGAAGAGTATTCTTGTAATTTGTTACAAGAGTACTTCTAGAAGAAGACACATCATTATTTGTTTTAACCATTTAGTTAAAATGGTTAATGAAGTGGAGGGTGAGGTGTTATTATTCATTGAATGAAGTATGGTTATTTGGTGACTCACTTAGTGAGTCATGGATTACTATTGAGGCAAGGTGGCATCTAGATATTTTATGGAAAATATCTAGATATTTTGTGGTGGAGATAATTTTTTATTATTATTTTGGGTTGCTTGCTTTATTAGTCACAAGACTTAGCCATTCTTCATTCAATTCTTATATTGCTCACCACAACACTCTTATCTCCTCCAAGCTTTCTTCTTGTACCTTAAACCTTAAATGTCTCATGTGTTGAGAAACCTAGGGTATCTTGAGACTAATTAATCCATCATCACTCTCTATATCCTCTAGGCTACTTAGATTAGCATACTAAGTAACCTAGTTACCTTAGTTTTAATGTAGGATCTCAAAGTAGACACCCTCGGGTGGATCATCTTTGACGTGAGGGAGCCGTCGATCAGGCTCGATCATGGAGGCCATTAGGAGTATGCTAAAGGAGAGGAGTGAAACCCCGAAGGACTTGAGCCTCTTGATATAAACTCTTTTCATAGTAGATTGCTTCTTTAGTTGCTAGTTAGGTTTATGGTGGATCCGGTTTAGGGTTATTCTAGCACCAAGTTTATATCATTGAAAAAAAATTTGTTCCACAATCGGCCACGGATGATGGCCAAGGCATTAGCGTAACCTTTCAATCTTTAAATATGAGAGTCCCTGAAATCGAGTTGCTTACCGCCATCATGAACTTTTCCTAACTCTCCGGCAATGAACAAAGAAATAAAAGGGCTCGAATCTCATCTTCAAACATGATTGAAAGGGATGCGAGTTGTCTTATCACGCTGTTGAATTCTTTCAGGTGCTCTGCCACCAAATCGTTCTCTGCCATCATGTTGAAAAGCTTCTTCATCAGAAATATCTTGTTCGATATTGAAGGCTTCTCATAAAACTTTCTAATGTCGTCATTATCCCCATGGTTATTTTCTCCTTCGAGTAATTAAAGACCACTTACAGAGTCAACGATAGCCTAATCGTCGCCAAGACTTTCCTATCCAGTAGATTCCATGCCTCATCGGAAATCTTCTCGGGCTTTTCGCCCAACAACAGTAGATACAAATCCTTCTGGTATAGGTAGTCCTTCATCTACATGTGCCACCAACCATAATTATGACCATTGAATTTCTCGATTCTTATCTTATCATCCACCATCTTTCATATATCATCGCAGCAAACTCAACTTCTCTTTCGGATCTAAACCAACACCTTCAAAATTATAATCTAAGAAGATGAGAAAGAGAACACAAGTGTTGTTACCCACCGTTAATCTAGATCTTAGAATCGATAGACCCTTCGGTTCCCTAACCACGCTCTGATACCAGTTGTTGTAGGATAAATAACGGAGATAGATGATACACGGACCAATGCTTACGACCATTCACGCAACAATAATACGATTCCAATGAAAGATTAAAAAAAACTATAAACACACGAGAATATAAAAATCACAAACCAGAAAGAGACACAAGAATTTGTTAACGAGTTTCACCCACCGTATGGCTAGTCCCCGGCATAGAGGAATCTACAAACGTCTATTATATCCTTGAATCAAGTTTACACCAAGAAAACCTAGGAAATTTCTCTCAAATCTCTCTAGATCTTAGCCGTCACCCTCTCTCTATACAATAGTCTCCCAAATTAGCAGTATATATAACATATGAGAGGTCCCTATATATAGGCAAACCCTAATCCACTTAAAATAAAAGATAAACCCAAATACTAAATATTATATTCACACAGAAAACCCGTCGACAGACGTCTGACCAAGAAATAGTCAGACGTCTGCCTCATCTCTGTTATGCTTCGTCTCCTTAGGCAGACTTCTTCACCTTACATGTGCTCTGAATTATGCTTCATATTTCTCCAGGCATCTACCATAGACGTCTAGCTACGCTCTGTTCTTTGTCTAAGACTCTCCAAATGTCTGCATTCTTATCTTCAAACATCTGTCGTTGCTCTGTTCTTCTGACATGATTCTGGTTCACATACAGACGTCTGAACCCCCTTCTTCAGACGTCTGAGGAATTAATCTCCACATGTTAACAAAGTGAATGGAAGTCATTAATAGTGCCGAAAGGGCACTGATCAAGGTCATACCCGACCATTCCAGTAGCAAGACGAACTTGGGATTAGCCCTGGTTATGAGGAATATCGATCGAGTAATTTTGGCTGCAGTGGCCAAATCAGCTGGTGAAGCACTGTTGTTGAATGCCATTTGAACAAACCTATAGAGTATACCATCATGAAATTAGAAAACTTTAGGTTGTAGTGGGCTCAGCACACTAATATGCCAAGCCTCACTAACTTAGTACTAACATCATTTTAAAGGTTTCGTAATAACGTAAGAGGAAACATAGCCCTGCTAAGTCTGGCGGATCTTTTTAGTGTATAGTACTTTCTAAACTGATATCAGATTGGTGGACCTTATTATTTCAAGCATGTGTGATCTTTCAATAGAAGACTTTGGTCTGCGAAACCAGAGATTAACACTGACATGATTTAAAATGACTCAGGGAGAAGTCAGGTGTTCCCCAACGAAATCGCTATTTTTGTTTACCTTCTTTAGGATCTCTAACAATCGTATCGTTACGAAAATATAGAGTTTAAACAAAACAAGTTTGAAAGTTTTAAACTTTGATCAGAAAGTTCTGAGGTTCATGACTTCCGATAAGCGCAAGTACTTACCGTTAATTATATCATGTTGTCTAAATAAAGATCACCTTACATATACATTTATACTTGCAATAAGAAACATAAAAGAGATGTAAACGAGAATATTTCATTCATATATCTTTTGTTACAACTTTGAATATGAATACAATCTTTAAATTGGTATAGAATGGCAGAATCATATAATTTGAAATGCATGAAAAGAGGATACACCCAAAATAACCATAAAATATTTGAGAGTCTCAATCAGAGTATGGAGGACCCGACTATTTGGGTAGGTCCCACCATCGGGTAGGGACACGACTATCGACTGTGTCCCACCATCAGGTGGGCAGCCGATGGTTGGGTGGGATCCCCAATATTGAGTGGGATCCTGAACTCCCCGAGAAGTGTATATTTTGTATTTTTGTTTTTGTTTTATTTAGGCATGATGTATTCCGATTTATCCTCTGCGTGAATTTTAAAACAGAGAATTATTTGTTTGAAGTTCCTTGTTTTGGGATAGAAATAATACGATTTAGATTATTTCTATGTTTTGCGCATGCGAAACATGCTCTATTAAACAAAATCAGCATGAAAAATAGTATTTTTACTATTTTCAAAGTTTTTTTAATGAAAACTAGTGTTACTCTATATTAATTTGGTGAAACATAGGCTGTTACCCTATGTTTCAATTATGAGGAGAATGAAGTTTCCTTCTCTTTCTATATTTGATGGAAGCATGGACTTATCGTCCAGATTCCTAGAGTTATATGGAAGCATGGACTCGACGTCCATGTTCTTAGTGTTCAATAATTATGGGATTAACCACGTTCCTAATGGTCTTGTTTGAAGCTCATATGCTGAACAAGAAGAGTCCATTCTAACTCTTAGCCGAACAATGAATTATGTAAAGGAGGAAGAATTAGAAGGGGATTTAGGGAAGTAGGATATTAATCCCCTATTCCTACCTTCTTCTTTTCTTTCTTCTCTTCAAAATCTTGGTCTCTTTCTCTCTACATCTCTACAACACTTTCTCTTCTGAATTTCATTTTTCATTTTTTTGTTTAAGAAGTGGCATATGTCCTCTTGGTCATAGGAGTGGTTTGTTAACCACTCCTTAAATTTTAGGATAAGTAGGAGGGGAAATAACTCTCCACTTACTAGTTTGGGTGTCCTAAATAGCGCACTTGAACCCGCTTGACCACAGAGGCCGAGCGGGTGCCCCTCGATAGGGAGCAGTTGAATATAGAGGCAACCGAAAGAGAGGGGCGGTCGAGCATGGGGGCGGCTGAGAGAGAGGCAGCCAACCCCCCCCACCCTTTCTTCTTCTTTTAAATATTTTTATATGTACATAATGTAATTTTCCACCTTCAACACTGTATTTTAGCCCTATTAAATTTACGCTTCTTATACTTTTCTCCAGTAATGTATCCCCCCCTAGAAACAGATTATTGCCAAAAGAATATTAGCAAAGGGGAAATTCGCTTGGTAGTAGTGTATACATTGCCGAGGGAAATTTGTCCCTCACAAATGTTGTCCCTCGCTATTGCACTTTTGTCTACTAGTTTAGTAACTTTAATGAACTGAAAGAAACCATAAGGTGGGATGTAGTGTGATAAAATACTTCAAGCAAGCTTGTTGCATGGAGTGTGCTCTAAAAGATTATCTTTCTTCTTCCACGTTCCTAGAATTATATGGATGGATGGACTAGATGTCCACGTTCCTAGCGTTCAAGAATCATGGAATTAACCACGTTCTTGATGGTCTTGTTTGAAGTTCATATGCCGAAGCAAAAGTGTTCATTCTAATTCTCAGCCGAGCAATGTATTATGTAAAGGAGGAAGAATGAGAAAGAGATTTAGGGAAGTAGGATATTAATACCGCATTCCTACCTTCTTCACTTCTTTCTTCTCTTCAAAAACTTGATCTCTTTCTCTCTTGATCTCTGTAGCACTCTCTCTCCAGAATTTCTTTTTTCATTTTTGTATGTAAGGAAGGGAATATATAACCACTTCCTAAATTTTAGGATCAGTGGGAGGGAAAATAACACTCCATTTATTGGTTCAGGTGCCCTAAATAGGGCATCTGAACCTGCTTGACCAATTGGGTCAGGCGGGTGCTGCCCGATAGGGGGCAGCTGAAGGAAAAGGGCGGCCGAGCATAAGGTGGTTGAGAGAGAGGTGGCCAAACTCTCTCTCTCTCTCTCTCTCCCTCTCTCTATCGCTTCTTCGTCTTCTTCTTCTTTCTTATTTTAAATAATTTTATTGGTAATGTAATTTTCTACCTTCAACACTATATTTTGGCCGATTTAAATTTATGCATTTTATACTTTCTTCGATAATGTATTTTTTCCCCTTAGAAATAGATTATTGCCTAAAGAATATTAGCAAGAGGGAAAATTTGCTTTGTAGTATACACATTGCCGAGGGAAATTTGTCCCTCGCTGTTGCACTTTTGTCTACAAGTTTAGTAACTTTAATGAACCAAAAGCAACCATAGGGTGGGATGGGATGTGACATGGCCGTGATTGAGTCAAGATGTTACCTTCCGTTGATCTGCTGATGGCGGCGGTGGACGGCCGAGATTGGATCTGGAGGCTGGCTCCTGAAGCGTGTGGATCTCAATGGATTTGAGTTTGTTTGGGCCGAGCTACCAGCAAGGAAGCCCCGGGGTGCTTGTACCACCGAGGACCCTCCGACGGTCAAGTTAGAGAGGAAATCCGATCAGAGTAACAGCTTAGTGGAGTAAAAATGGCTTACTTAAACCGTCTAAAGGAGGGGATTATACAGTGGTGGCAGCAAGCAGGGCAGGCGCGAGAATCATGCTAGCCGTTACGCTCCCGACGTCATGCCCGTGTAATGAGCGGGATCCTGCATTAATGGCGAGACAGGCTCGCTAATGGGGGATCGTGATGGCGTGGAACGTGGGATATGGCCGACGGATATCTCATGCATGGCAAGATTCACGGGATGGCGGTTGCGCCTGTGAGCGGTACCGTTGGTCGGTCGATGAGACCGAGGAAGATGACCTCGGCGGAAGAGCTCGCGGACGAGTGGGAGAGCCGGGGTATCTTGGTTCTGTGGTAGCCAGGAGGCTGAGGAGGCCAATTGTGCAGGGGGCTCGGAGGTGAGCCAGCATTTGTTTGTAGGACGGTCATAGGAGTGGTCTGGTCGGCCACTGTAGGTCCTTTCTTGTAAGCTTTGGGACACGTCATCTGCCACGTGTCATGATCTGGGAGATCACCGATATCGAGCATCATCATTAGCCCCCAGTCTCATCCCGACCAGCTGGCGGGTCAGGTCGAGAGTGGTCTGCTGGGTCACCCGAGGTGAGCTCCTTTTCGAAGATATCGTCGGGGCGTGTTCCCGGGCAATCTGTTGTATTTTCTGGATGACGCCAGCGAATCAGGGGTGCGATCTTTGCATTATAGAGGGTGCGCCAGATTATGCGTACGTCTACTGAAGCGACAGCCCATGTGTCGGGCACTGGTCGGCTGATGCGACGGGCCGCAGACTTCTGGCATCTGATGGGATATGATCAATACGCGTGCGACGGGTGGAGCGATCGTGGCCGTTGAGTGCACTAAACCGTTTCGGCGGGAGATGACTGTCGCCGTAGGATGTGTACGCTGGCATCTATAAATAGAGGTGGGGTCCGCTTCAGGGCCCATATCTCTTCACATTTTCCTCGTTCTGAGTCTTGTTAGCTCGGCGCTCTCCTTTTTAGGTCGGATTTCTGCGTTCCCGAGGACTTCTCTCCATCAGGTTAGATGTCTTCTTTTGAGGAGTCTGTAGATGTCGTCGGGGTAGATTCTAGGGATTCTTCCACTGAGTCGGAGTCTTCCCGGGGAGTTAGGGTCAGATCATCTTCCCGGGGTCACGCGACAGGGGCAGTTCCCAGAGCGGAGGTGGCGGACGCCCCTGGTGTGTCATCCTTGGTGAGGTATGAGGACGAGCTTGCCACCACTCAGGCTCGTTTCCATATCCCTTCCGGCTATACGCTACGTTTGGCCGAGGAAGGAGAGAGGGCAGATCAGGTACGGGGTAAAAAGATTGCCTTGTACCTGGAAGCCTTTTGGGCCGGAATGCGCCTGTCTTTCTCTCTCTAGGTTGTTAGAGCCCTAAATTGCTTTGGACTAGCCCCGGGCCAGCTAGTGCCGAACTCCTGGAGGATTCTCCTTGGGTTCCTGGTCCGTTTGAAGTTGTAGATGATCCCCTTCAGTCTGTCTATCCTTGCCTCTTCTCTCATTTACAAAGGTCACCCCGGCACTCGTGTGGGCAACCCGAGGTGGGTTTACCTCTCCTTTAGGAAACAACGAGGGAGTGCAGCCGGGTCGGGAGTCGTCGTCTTGCCTTGTTCCATCCACGATTGGAAGAAGAAGTTTTTCTTTGTTGGGCCGCCAGAGGGCGAGGACTGGCCCATGCCCACCCAGTGGTCTAGGGATAGGTGCTGGCGGGGAAGTCCGTCCAACGATCCAGACGCGGTGAAAGTGGCGGAGTGGAAGCCCATTCCCCAGGCTGACGTGCTGCTTTCTGAGCGGCCCCTTAGTTGGGCTGGGCTCAGCCTCACCTAGTTCTTCGGTAAGTTAGGAGCTTGCAGGCAGTCTGTTAGGATTGCGTTTGTTTTCATTTTTGTTTGTGTTGCTAATTCCATTGTATCTTGTCTTGTGCAGAACCCATGGACTTGAGCCAAATCTGAGCGGCCATGCGCAAGCCAAAGAATGGATCGAAGGCTGGAGGTGCCAGCTCTTCTCATCCGACGTCGGTCCCGATTCCCCCGGCAGCCGTCCCACCTCAGCATTCGAGTGCGGGCCGTGCCCCGGAGCCCAGCAAGGCGCCGAGACGAAAGCGGGTTCAGAGACAGGAGGCCCAGGCTTCGGAGGTAGAGACCGGCTCTCTGCCGTCGTCTCTCAAAAGGTTCCCCCGAACGGTTCCACAGGCCCCGGCCTCCCCGATCTTGGTGGACGAGGGGAACCTTCGCTTTGAGGTGCCCTCGGGGCTCTCCGTCGTTGATAGCTTGCTGTCCGACATAGAGAGGTCGGCTAGTGGTAAGGTCCCTCAGGGGACTCTCAAGGCGAAAATGGCGGCCATCGCCCAAGAGGTCATGCAGGTTAGCGCTCGCACCTTACTCAATTTTTCACTCAGCATCCATCATTCGCGAGATTTGGTGCCCCCTTTCCTTTCTGACCCCCTTCTGATTTCTTCAAGTCCTCCAGCACGTCGCCCTCGTCATCCATATGGAGGAAGAGGAAATTACCCCGGTGATGCGAACCGCGGGCGAGCTCTCCTCGCTGGAGGAGAGCTCAAAGCTGGAGCTGGAGGCGATGATGGCGAGGGTCGCTGCCCTTGAGGGCAAGGTGGCGGCCGGGAAGCAGGAGGTGGCGGCCGGAAAGCAGGAGGTGGCGGCCGGAAAGTATGAGGCCACCGAGGCCAAGCTTCAGGACTCCAAGGTGCTCGTCGGCACCCTGAAGAAGTCGGCGAGCACCCTCCGGAAGGAGCTGGAAGCGGCGGTAGAAGGGACGAAGCGAGCCGATCTCAGAGCGGCGAAGACGGTGGAGAACTACAAGAAGTCGGAACAGTTTTACACCGTCCTAGCCTCGGCCACTACCATCATCTGGAACGAGGCCCTCGACACCGTCAAGGCTCGGATGCCAGAGTTCGCTGACGCCGAGCTCCGAGATGAATATCCTTACGGGGATGATGAGCAGGGGGGCGGACCCGGGGGCGAGGCCGGGGAAGAGATTCCCGGCGAGGGCAAGGGCGAGGGTCCTGTGATAGGCGCTAAGCCCCCAGACTCCGCCCGAGTCGTGGTAGATATTGAGCTTCCCGGGGTTGTACCTGGCCCTGAGGCCTGAAGCCTCTCGTCTTCTTATTTCTTTTCTTTTGTTGCATCGAGAATTTTGTAGGCCTCCGAGCATTTTTTAAGGCTGGGGAGCCTACAATACCCTTGTAAAGACTTTGATTTTGGGAATGAATTATTTTTCAGTTGTATGTGCGCGCGTATTTTTCTTTATCGGTAAACACTTGTATTTTCACAGTACTGCCTTCATGTTATGTCGGTTCTTCGTCTGGCGATTACGCGTCGAGTTGAATCTGATCATTTGGCAAGTGTGCAAAGACCGGTGGAAAGACGGTATCTCCATGGCCCCGAAGTCGAGGTGGTGATCGCTCAGGCATAGTCAGACCGGTTGCCTTTGGTGACGGCTTCGATCCTTAGCGTAGGAGGCACAGAGAGGCGTGCTAAGGATGGGCCAAGCAAGGTAGCTGCTTGGTTCCTCTTGGCGAGGGTTTTGATCCCTGAAGTTATGGGGTAGGAACTACCGGCCAAGGATAGCCGAGCTGGGGATCCGCTCGGATGCCTCTTGGTGAGGGCTTGGATCCTTAGCGCTGGAAGGGCCGTACAGGCCTACTAAGGACGAACTGAGCAGGGTAGCCGCTCGGCTGCCTCTTGGTGAGGGATTAGATCCCTAGCGGTGTGGGGTAGGGAGCTACCAGTCAGGGATAGCCAAGCAGGGTAGCCGCTCGGCTGCCTCTTGGTGAGGGCTTTGATCCCTGGTGTTGTGGGGTAGGGAGCTACCAGCCAAGGATAACCGAGCGAGGGTGGGCCCGGTTGCCTCTTGCGAGGGATTTTGATCCTTAGCGTGGGAGGGGCCGTGAGAGGCCTACTAAGGACGGGCCGAGCAGGGTTGCTGCCCGGTGCCTCTTGGCGAGGGCTTTGATCCTTAGCGCGGGAGCGGCCGTAAGAGGCCTACTAAGAACGGGCCGAGCAGGGTTACTACCCGGTGCCTCTTGACGAGGGCTTTGATCCTTGGTGTGTTGGGGTAGGGAGCTACCAGCCAGGGATAACCCAGCAAGGGTGTGCCCGGTTGCCTCTTTCGAGGGATTTTGATCCTTAAGGACGGGCCGGGCAAGGGTGCTTCCCGGTGCTTCTTGGCGAGGGCTTTGATCCCTGGTGTGTTGGGGTAGGGAGCTACCACCCAGGGATAACCGAGCAAGGGCGGGCCCGGTTGCCTCTTGCGAGGGCTTTTGATCCTTAGCGCGGGAGGGGCCATAGGAGGCCTACTGAGGACGGGCCGAGCGGGGTTACTGCCCGGTGCCTCTTAGCGAGGGCTTTGATCCTTAAGGATGGCCAAGCATGGTTGCTACCCGGTGCCTCTTGGTGAGGGATTTGATCCCTGGTGTTATGGGGTAGGGAACTACCAGCCAGGGATAACTGAGCAGGGTAGCCGCTCGGCTGCCTCATGGTGAGGGCTTTAATCCCTAGCGTCACGGGGTAGTGAACTACCAGCCAGGGATAGCCGAGCAGGGTAGCCGCTCGGCTTCCTCTTGGTGAGGGCTTTGATCCCAGACGTTGCATGGTAGTGAAATACCAGCCAGGGATAGCCGAGCAGGGTAGCCGCTCGACTGCCTCTTGGTGAGGGCTTTGATTCCTGGCATCGCGGGGTAGTGAACTACCAGCAAGGGATAGCCGAGCAGGGTAGCCGCTCGGCTGCCTCTTGGTGAGGGCTTTGATCCCTAGCATCGCAGGGTAGTGAACTACCAGCCAGGGATAGCCGAGCAGGGTAGCCGCTCGGCTACCTCTTGGTGAGGGCTTTGATCCCTAGCGTCGCGGGGTAGTGAACTACCAGCCAGGGATAGCCGAGCAGGGTAGCCGCTCGGCTTCCTCTTAGTGAGGGCTTTGATCCCTGGCGTCGCGGGGTAGTGAACTACCAGCCAAGGATAGCCGAGCGGGGTAGCCGCTCGGCTGCCTCTTGGTGAGGGCTTTGATCCCTGGCATCGCGGGGTAGTGAACTACCAGCCAGGGATAGCCGAGAGGGGTAGCCGCTCGGCTGCCTCTTGGTGAGGGCTTTGATCCCTGGCGTCGCGGGGTAGTGAACTACCAGCCAAGGATAGCCGAGCGGGGTAGTCGCTCAGCTACCTCTTGGTGAGGGCTTTGATCCCTGGCGTTGCGGGGTACGGAACTACCAGCCAGGGATAGCTGAGCAGGGTAGCCGCTCGGCTGCATCTTGGTGAGGGCTTTGATCCCTGGCGTTGCGGGGTACGGAACTACCAACCAGGGATAGCCGAGCAGGGGAGCCGCTCGGCTGCTTCTTGGTGAGGGCTTTGATCCCTGGCGTTGCGGAGTAGTGAACTACCAGCCAGGGATAGCCGAGCAGGGTAGGCTCTCGGCTGCCTCTTGGTGAGGGCTTTGATCCCTGGCGTTGCAGGGTAGGGAACTACCAGCCAGGAATAGCCGAGCAGGGTAGTCGCTCGGCTGCCTCTTGGTGAGGGCTTTGATCCTTGGTGTTGCAGGGTAGTAAACTACCAGCCAGGGATAACCGAGCAGGGTAGCCGCTCGGCTGCCTCTTGGCGAGGACTTTGGGAAGAGGGACAGTCGCGGGTGAAACTTGCCATGAACGCGAGGAGGAAGCAAAGCGTCGGAGCTGCGTCATTTCGATTTCGTCGAGAGAGGCCAGGTGCCTGCCGCGTAGCGGCATAGTTGTAGGTGAGCGACTGTTGGACTCCTGGGGATTTTCACTATAAAACGGAGGGAGTGTTGATCACTCCATCCTTCACACCCAAAACGTAAGAATGGAGGACTTCCCTTTTGCCTTCCCCGACATTGTGAGCTTCGAGGACGTTTACCTCTACGACCAGCACTGCACTGAGGACATGGTGCGGTCATGTAAGTCCATGCTATCTCTCCCGGTACTTTCGGGCATACGGAATTTGATAAAAAACGATTTTCTTGGAGGTGGTAACATGGACTTAAAACCCGGATCTTTGTTAAACATCTAACTAACAACCTAACAACGAGTTGCTAACTACTCGGTTAGGGGGTTATACCTTTCTTTTTCTCGAACTCCTTCGTCTTCAAGCTTCGATGGTCGTCCGAATCGGTTTCTCCCCGTCGTCTCCTTGCGCCAAAGATAGATCCACCCGAAAGCTTCAACCTTTGGCTCCTTCTTCGAACTTTGAAGAAACTAGTTCACTCGGTTTGCTAAACCTTGTGAACTAGAGTGAGTAGAGAAGAGTTTGTATTGGATTTTATCTATGGTTCTTGGTTCTCAACTCATGAGACAAGTGAACCATAGAATCAAGAGAGGGAGAGCAAGAGGAGGAAGATGAGAGCTCAAGAACAAGAGAGAGAATGAGCATGAAAGAATGAGAGAAGACTTTTCTCCTTTTGCTCTCATAATCCAAAACCATCATCACAAAAAAATAATAATCAAGTATTGTGTAAAATGGTTCAAGTCAAAATGGCTAAATCATTTCATGCACTCATTTCTCACAAAAGAAACAAGCAAGTAAAAAGTCTTTGCCATGAAATAATAGCCATAGTCGTCATGATGGTCAACTATGTTAGTTATGTATATGCCCTAGAGGCCATTGTTGTACATATGATGTATATTATAATGGATGCTTGGATATATATAGAGATAACTTTCTTGCTCGTCATGATAGTATGCTATTTGGTTTCACTTTATCTTAACATGTTGACTTGTATTGGTTTACTGTTTTTCTCTCACATGTTGATAAAGCCCTTAGGATCTGTACTCGACTACTGGGACTATGATGAGATCATACTAGTGGGGCCTTGGTAGTCGATGAGTACATCCTATAACTGTTCCTAGTCGAGGGTATATCGAGACAGGGCATCGATACACCAGAGTAGACTAGCGTATACGCATCTTGACCCATATGATGGGCGATGGATGATCCCACATCCATCGGTGTTTGACATCAGAGATGGTGTACGGGTGCTCAGTGGAGACTGGGTACACTGGACGGACTCGCCGAGAACTCCCAGATGGTGATATACCACATGTCAGATGGGAGTTCTCCGGTGACACTGGTACAGGGTAGTCTGTAGACCCGAGATCGTCATAGAGTCTTGTGTGATTCCCACTGTGCTTTGATTTCCACCTTACCACGTCCAAGAGGGCGTGCAAAACGGTGGCTTTTGGGTACAGTCCCGAATCACATGGAGGCAATGAGCGATAGGAGGGGATTCGTCTCTCCCGGTATAGGGAGTTGATGTTGTGCTGTGTTCGATTGGCTATAACTGAAAGTCCCTGGCCAGGGCTGATATAGAGATTTACTGGTAAGTGTTACTAGTAGTTTCTCGACCCGTTATGAGCCACACATCGACATGACTTATCGGTTACTGGGGTCTGACGTATACCACCCCTAGACTTGATATGCGACATATCAGACGAACAGACCGGACTGTACGGGAGTGTTACTGATTGGATTCACAGGAGAACGCACAGGCTAGCTTGTTGATCTTCTGATCGCTCAATACCTGGGTGGCTGTTACGTTTAGCTGACCGCTTGCAGCTTGTGGGTGTTTGATATGATCATCACCTGCTACCGGCGTATTGACGATTCTTTAGAGTCCTACACAGAGGTTACTTGGCTCAGGTGAAACGGAGTAGAGGCACATATGTGATATGTGCAGGACCGAGAATAATGCGATATGAGATACCGTATTATATTCTCGCGATATTTAGATATGAACCGGGTCATCGGATCAAGTGTTGATTCGATGAATCGGTACATGATATATTAGTCGGTAATATTCGATATAGCCGGATCGTCGGATCAAGTGTTGATTCGATGATTTAATGTATAATAATATATATATGATATATTGTATTACATTATCTAATATTGGCTCGCTTTATTATTTCATTTTCTCACTGGATGATACATTGATATATATGCGATATATGTTAATTGTATTATTTTCTTTTGTTGCAAATATATAATATATATGTGATATATATTATTGTGACATGATATGATTTATTATTAAACATGTTTAAGGATGATTAAATGAGGTTAGGGTTTGATTAGGGTTAGATGCTTCATGCACCTTCTAGAAGCATTTTCTTTTGTCATGGTTAAGATAATTTTTTGATGACACATTGCTAACCAAACCAAACCCTAACTCTAGTTGTTTCTCTACACATTATTAGCCACTCATCCTTGACCATGGTTTATATATCAATCATATACTTTTATTTCTATTCATCACAAAAGGTTTTTATCATTATCATTTTCCATTATCTTCTTCTTCTCTCTTGAAAAAGCTCACTAGAAATTCTTTATGTGATGAATAAATATGAGAAAATGATTTAAAAAGAAAGCATAAATACTACTCTCTCATCCTCATCTCATCTATCCCATGAGATTAGTGTGTTCATCTCTTTAGAGTGAGAAAGCTTGAGTCTTTGCAACTTCGACGTAGATCATCGGAGATTTGGAACACTTCAAGCTAGCATGGATCGTTCGAGTCGTGGAGCCTCTCATGAGTCCGGGAGATCGTGGATCGCGGCAAAGGGACTTCTACTCGGAGCTTGTGAAGCGAAGGAGCGGACTACAAAGGTTGTAATCCCTCACACTTAGATAAAAGTTATCATCTTGCATGTTTAACCCTAATAATCTAGCAAAGATCCCGGCTTTGGGTTATTCGGCACATCTAAATTTTTATCCGGGCATGTTTGATGCCTTATGAACCTTTACAAGAGTGCCTAGGAACCCTACAGTGGTATCAGAGCCTAGCTAGAGCATTAGGCGACGTGTTTACGAAGTTAAAACTCCGATCGAACCCGAACCGACGAATTTAACCCCCTCTCTGGAAATTTTTCAAAATTTGGATTTTTCTGAATTAAAAATATGTAAAAAAATCAGCAGGGAATTCTAAGAATTACCATGAAATACGGGCCCCCAACTCCACCAAAACGCGGCGGAACCGCGGCGGAAACATGCTTCCCGCGGCGGTTCCGCGGCCGTTTTGTGTAATTGTGACACGTGGCTTCATGGTATTATCTGTAGTTGCTTGTTGATGCTTCTGGGTATTTTTAAACTGTTTTAAGTGTTAAGACTTCTGGGGTTTGTTTTGTAATAGTAGATTCGATCGGAATATTTAAATTCGTATTTCTTTCCAGATATTTAGAAATTGTTAAAAAGTTCGAACGGATATCATTAACTCACTTTTTCCCGGCACGTAAAACTTTCAAGTGTTGAATTTTTATCGGGTTTAAATCTTTCAAAAAAAATTGTACAAGTTAAGCGGTGGACCCTCTAGAAGACAACAAACCTTAACTCGATTATATGACCGTCTTGAACTGTCTTTTGAACCTTCGGGTTTGGGGCAGTACGGCATGCCACATGTGAGGTGTTGGCTTGACCCTTCTACGGCTGGATCACCGATACTGTGACATATTCTGGGATTATTTGAACTCCGCTCAAGTGTTGAGCAATTTAGGAAATTTTGGGTATTTGATTATCTGTTCGGAAAGTTTAATACTGTCTATTTAACTGGAATGTGATACAATATGTGGAATTCATAGAGTTAGGCATGAAATGCGAAGTATGTGATATTTCGGATTTACGATGTCTAAAGAGATTGTGGATTCCAAATGTTGTAGTTTTGCACTTTCTTTTCTGTGACCGTAAGTGTAATATGTGATATCGCCGGTTTCGTTGCTATATGTCAACGACAATTGGGATGCGCATATTTACTTACGTTGATGATATGTGATATTATGTGTTGCTGTGATATGTTATATTGGATCGTCGCGTTCTGAATAGCCGGGGGTTTTATGTGAGATGAGGGTTTTTATTTTCATTCATGTAAAATTCATTTGTAATGTAATATTCTTTTATTTGGGGCACTTCCAGGTTGCGGATGATGTCACCCTTGTATATTATTTTCTTTTCCGCATTAGGTAGACCCAAGGAGGAGAGCACAAGTAACCGGGTTCTAGGGTCTAGTGGGAGGCCATCTCGAGGAGTCGAGACCGGGTCTCCTAACCCTAGAATTGGCAGTGTTACTTGCCGCTCTCGTAGGGGTCTTGGGATGTGGGTGGCTATTCGTCGCGACCGTGGAATCCGTGTTTTATACAGGCTCGTATTGAAAACACGGACGTCCTAGTATATCCAATATTTCATATATGTTCTTCTGCTGCAATGTTCTGTGATGAGATCATATTACTGCCTGAGACGAATGCTTATACTATATATATATGCTGATATATAAATATTACTGCTTTCGTTTCTTCTGTGATGCTTAGGAAGCATAAACTGATGGGATTTTATTAATGAGATTAATAAAAAGAAAAGAAACCTAAAGATGTTGTAGAATCAAAACTTTATAAAAAGGGTAGCTACAGTTTTGCTTTGCACAGTGATATATATGATATATCCTGCACCTTATTCGATGGGGAAAGAGCCGAGATCCCTTCACCGGGAGTGACCTCTTTAGCGAAACTGGCAGATGCTACAAAACGCGGTTTGTCTTTTGATTGCTTTTAGAGTTTTTCTTTGCACAGCGGTATATATGATATATCCTGCACCTTATTCGATGAGGAAAGGGCCGACGATCCCTTCACCGGGAGTGACCCCTTTAGCGAAACTAAGAAAAGCCTCAAAAACACTCCTTTTTCAAAAACTACTCGATTCTACGACGATATCAAGTTCATTACGCTCAGGGTTTTTCTGAAAAAACCTGCGTAGCCCTCCGTCATTTCAGATAAGGACTATTTAGTATTCGTGTTGCGTTTGTTGGCCTTTGTCAAGGCGTAGTGTGCGGTAGCTAACTAGTACTTATCTGTTTAAACATATGATGTGATTGGATTAGGGTATTCGTACGACCTTGTTGGCCTTTGTCAAGGGTCGTGCGGGTGGGTTTAATTCAATTAAGAAATGACAGGTTGAACTTGACTAGCTTCCTATGGTTTGTTGGCCTTTGTCAAGGTCATAGAGGGTTAGGGGTAAAAATATTGTTGGGAATTTCAAGTGTTTAAATTTGCAATGAGATTTCATACCTTCTATGAGATAGTTGGATCCCGATACCCACTGCGAGTAAGTGTTACTCCTAGGAGAGTTTTGCACAGGACAATTAGTCATTCAAGTAGGTATCTAGAAAAGTGTTAACGGGGTTACGCCTCTGGGAAAACGAGGTTTACTTTAATTAGGTCCGTGCGAAAGCACGGGGAACCTCCCTCAAAGTACCGACACTGATCTGGCTGAAAGATTGACGAAATTGTAGGGTGTAATTAATCCTGGCTAATCTTACCTTTTAGGGTTTAAAGGTAGATTTGATAAAAACAGTGGGAGACATCCTGATTAGATAAGCTAATAACCAATCTAATCTTGCAAGAGCGTACGCTAAAGTGTTTTTCTTCTCTCTCTCTCCAGGTAGCGACCATGTCAGGCCATAATCAAGATAATAATATGGATGTATTGACTGAACCCAATTATTGTACTGAGCTAGGGAATGTTGGACCCGTTCTTTCTTATAAGAGTTATAAGACTAAACAGGAAACAGGAGAATATCTGGATTCTCAAGCCGCCCAAAAGAACATGCATGTTGATGCATCTTCTTCGGGTGTGTTAGTTATTGAGAACTGTTTCTCAGTTCACCCTACGTCCTGGGTATTAGATACCGGATCAGGATCCCACATATGTAAATTGTTACATGGGCTACGAAAAGGTAGAGAACTAGGAAAAGGTGATCATTCCGTTCAAGTAGGGAACGGTGCAAGTATTGTAGCCAAAGCAGTTGGCGAATATCACCTTGTATTACCAAGTCGTAATACACTGATTCTAAATGAGTGCTATTATATACCGAACATGATGTGCAACATTATATCAGTTTCTTTATTAAGTAAAGAAGGATATAATTTTGTAGTAAAGGATAATGTTATGAACATATTCCTAGATCAAAAGTTGATTGCATCAGGCTCGTTACATAATGGCATATTCATTCTAAATCAGAATACAGTCCTCAATATACAAAACACACACAAGAGGAAAAGTTCAGATATGAACGAATCCTACTTGTGGCATTGTAGACTTGGTCATATCAATGCGACACGATTGGCTAAGTTACATAAGGATGGTTATTTGAATTCGTTTGAATTATCATCTTATGATACTTGCCATTCATGTCTCAAAGGAAAAATGACCAAAGCTCCGTTTAGTGGACACGGAGAAAGAGTTAATGAACTCTTAGGACTAATACATAGTGATGTATGTGGTCCCATGTCTACGCATGCCAGGAACGGTTCTTCCTACTTCATTACATTCACTGACGATGTCTCTAGATACGGACATGTGTTTCTAATGAAACACAAGTCTGAAGCTTTTGAGAAATTCAGAGAATATAAGCACGAAGTAGAGAACCAAACGGGCAAAAGTATTAAGATTCTTCGATCTGATCGAGAAGGTGAATACTTGAGTAATGAGTTCCAAGATTATCTAAAAGAGAATGGGATTCTCTCTCAGCTTACTCCTCCTTATACACCACAGCACAACGGTGTATCTGAGTGGAGGAATCGCACCCTATTAGATATGGTGCGCTCGATGATGAGTATAGCTGAGTTACCTATTTCCTTTTGGGGGTATGCACTGGAGACAGCAGCATACCTATTGAATCAAGTTCCAACTAAATCTGTACCTACCACACCATATGAGAAATGGAGTGGGAAGAGACCATGTCTTAAACGAGTTAAGATATGGGGTTGTCTGGCCTATGTCAAAAGGCAAAATCCAGACAAACTCGAGGCACGGTCAGTTCTGTGTAAGTTTGTGGGATATCCCAAACATTCACATGGATATCTTTTCTACCATCGCGAGGAACAAAAGGTGTTTGTTTCTCGACATGCCACCTTTTTAGAAAAGGAATTTCTTGCAAAAGAAATTAGTGGCGAAGAGGTAGAACTGGAAGAAGTTCCAGAAACACAAACTGTAACTGAAGATTTAGTGGAACCAGAGGATTCAGTAGTACCCGACGAACCCCAGCCTCTCCGCCGATCTAGTAGGGTTTCTCGTCCACCTGAGAGATACTACGGTTTTCTTATTGATGGTGGAAGCGAAGATTGCATCATGGAAGATGATGACCCGACTAGTTTCGAGCAGGCCATCACGAGTGGTGACTCTGTGAAATGGCTGGATGCAATGCGATCTGAAATGGAATCCATGTACACCAACAAAGTATGGACTTTGGAAAATGCTCCTGAAGGGGTAAAACCCATTGGGAGCAAGTGGATCTTTAAAAAGAAATTTGGTGTAGATGGAAAAGTTGAGACTTTCAAAGCTAGACTTGTAGCAAAGGGTTTTCGTCAACGACCAGGTGTGGATTATGACGAAACCTTTTCTCCAGTGGTTATGCTTAATTCCATCCGGATCTTACTTGCCATTGCTGCATACCATGACTACGAAATCTGGCAAATGGATGTTAAGACCGCCTTTCTAAACGGTGATTTAGAAGAGAGCGTGTACATGACTCAGCCAGAGGGCTTCGTAGATAGTGGGAGCAGCAGAAAGGTGTGCAAGCTGCTTAAATCCATTTATGGGTTAAAGCAAGCATCGCGGAGTTGGAACATCTGTTCTGATGTTGTAGTCAAAGAGTTTGACTTCATCAAAAATATAGATGAACCTTGTATCTATAAGAAGGTAGCAGAGGGTAAGGTTGTCTTCCTCGTATTGTACGTGGATGACATACTCTTGATAGGAAATGATATTCCTATGCTGCAATCAGTCAAGCTCTTCTTATCACAGAGATTCTCGATGAAAGATCTAGGTGATGCCTCCTGCATATTGGGAATCATGATCTATAGAGATGGATCTAAACGGATACTGGGATTGTCCCAATCCAGGTACATTGACACCATACTAAAGAGGTTTAGTATGGAAGAATCCAAGCGTGGGAACCAACCCACGATCTCTGGACTCACTCTCTCCAAAGAGATGTCTCCCAAGACTGATTTGGAGAGAGCTCGCATGCAAGGGATACCCTATGCTTCGGCAGTAGGCTCTATCATGTATGTGATACTATGTACCAGACCCGATGTAGCATACTCACTAAGTATAATGAGTCGGTATCAAGCAGATCCTGGAGAGAGTCATTGGACAGCTGTGAAGAACATTCTCAAGTACTTACGAAGGACTAAGGAGATGTTCTTGGTGTATGGTAACGGAGAACTCCAGGTGGAGTCCTTTACCGATTCCAGCTTCCAAAGTGATAAGGACGACTCTAAGTCGCATTCGGGTTTTGTCTTTACCCTCAATGGAGGGGCGGTATGTTGGAAGAGTTCCAAACAGGATACCGTTGCAGACTCGACGATGGAGGCTGAATACATCGCTGCCAACGATGCTGCCAAGGAGGCTGTCTGGATAAAGAAGTTCATCAGTGAACTTGGTGTGGTTCCATCCATTGAGCATCCAATACCTCTGTATTGCGATAACAATGGAGCTGTGGCTTTGGCCAAGGAACCCAGATCCCATCAGAAGTCCAGACATATTCTGAGGCGGTATCACCTGATCAGGGAGATAGTTGATCGCAGGGAGATCGAGGTCAGGAGAGTAGATACGAAGGACAACACTGCGGATCCATTCACGAAGGCTATTCCTCAGATACAGTTTAAGAGATTATTCGGGATGCTAGGTATGAGATACTACAGCAGCTGGCCTTAGTGCAAGTGGGAGATTGTTAGTTATGTATATGCCCTAGAGGCCATTGTTGTACATATGATGTATATTATAATGGATGCTTGGATATATATAGAGATGACTTTCTTGCTTGTCATGATAGTATGCTATTTGGTTTCACTTTATCTTAACATGTTGACTTGTATTGGTTTACTGTTTTTCTCTCACATGTTGATAAAGCCCTTAGGATCTGTACTCGACTACTGGGACTATGATGAGATCATACTAGTGGGGCCTTGGTAGTCGATGAGTATATCCTATAACTGTTCCTAGTCGAGGGTATATCGAGACAGGGCATCGATACACCAGAGTAGACTAGCGTATACGCATCTTGACCCATATGATAGGCGATGGATGATCCCACATCCATCGGTGTTTGACATCAGAGATGGTGTACGGGTGCTCAGTGGAGACTGGGTACACTGGACGGACTCGCCGAGAACTCCCAGATGGTGATATACCACACGTCAGATGGGAGTTCTCCGGTGACACTGGTACAGGGTAGTCTGTAGACCCGAGATCGTCATAGAGTCTTGTGTGATTCCCACTGTGCTTTGATTTCCACCATACCACGTCCAAGAGGGCATGCAAAACGGTGGCTTTTGGGTACAGTCCCGAATCACATGGAGGCAATGAGCGATAGGAGGGGATTCGTCTCTCCCGGTATAGGGAGTTGATGTTGTGCTGTGTTCGATTGGCTATAACTGGAAGTCCCTGGCCAGGGCTGATATAGAGATTTACTGGTAAGTGTTACTAGTAGTTTCTCGACCCGTTATGAGCCACACATCGACACGACTTATCGGTTACTGGGGTCTGACGTATACCACCCCTAGACTTGATATGCGACATATCAGACGAACAGACCGGACTGTACGGGAGTGTTACTGATTGGATTCACAGGAGAACGCACAGGCTAGCTTGTTGATCTTCTGATCGCTCAATACCTGGGTGGCTGTTACGTTTAGCTGACCGCTTGCAGCTTGTGGGTGTTTGATATGATCATCACCTGCTACCGGCGTATTGACGATTCTTTAGAGTCCTACACAGAGGTTTCTTGGCTCAGGCGAAACGGAGTAGAGGCACATATGTGATATGTGCAGGACCGAGAATAATGCGATATGAGATACCGTATTATATTCTCGCGATATTTAGATTTGAACCGGGTCATCGGATCAAGTGTTGATTCGATGAATCAGTACATGATATATTAGTCGGTAATATTCGATATAGCCGGATCGTCGGATCAAGTGTTGATTCGATGATTTAATGTATAATATATATATATGATATATTGTATTACATTATCTAATATTGGCTCGCTTTATTATTTCATTTTCTCACTGGATGATACATTGATATATATGCGATATATGTTAATTGTATTATTTTCTTTTGTTGCAAATATATAATATATATGTGATATATATTATTGTGACATGATATGATTTATTATTAAACATGTTTAAGGATGATTAAATGAGGTTAGGGTTAGATGCTTCATGCACCTTCTAGAAGCATTTTCTTTTGTCATGGTTAAGATATTTTTTTGATGACACATTGATAACCAAACCAAACCCTAACTCTAGTTGTTTCTCTACACATTATTAGCCACTCATCCTTGACCATGGTTTATATATCAATCATATACTTTTATTTCTATTCATCACAAAAGATTTTTATCATTATCATTTTCCATTATCATCTTCTTCTCTCTTGAAAAAGCTCACTAGAAATTCTTTATGTGATGAATAAATATGAGAAAATGATTTAAAAAGAAAGCATAAATACTACTCTCTCATCCTCATCTCATCTAGCCCATGAGATTAGTGTGTTCATCTCTTTAGAGTGAAAAAGCTTGAGTCTTTGCAACTTCGACATAGATCATCGGAGATTTGGAACACTTCAAGCTAGCATGGATCGTTCGAGTCGTGGAGCCTCTCATGAGTCCGGGAGATCGTGGATCGCGGCAAAGGGACTTCTACTCGGAGCTTGTGAAGCGAAGGAGCGGACTACAAAGGTTGTAATCCCTCACACTTAGATAAAAGTTATCATCTTGCATGTTTAACCCTAATAATCTAGCAAAGATCCCGGCTTTGGGTTGTTCGGCACGTCTAAATTTTTATCCGGGCATGTTTGATGCCTTATGAACCTTTACAAGAGTGCCTAGGAACCCTACAAACAAGTCCAACCTAGTCAACCGGTCAACAAAGTCAACCCCTCAACAACCATGTCACCACAATACTTAATTAATATAATTGTTAATCACATATCATATTCTCATTAGGGTTGACCAAAAAGTCAATAGTCAACGGTCAACGGTCAACAACCCTAATGAGAATCCTCTGCCTCTGTCTCTCCGTCAACTGTGCATACACACCCGCATCCGCGTTCCGAGGAACACGAATACATACTGGATAAATCCAATCCCAAAACGTACACTAGGATCTGGCTTAAACCAAAGCCCGCTAGTGATAACTGTCCGGACACTGTACGTGCATAAGTGCACGGATGTGACCGAACCCTGTTGCAAAACCATGCGACCTGCCGCAAAACCATGCGACCTCTACTCTTTTGCCTAAAGGAGAATAGCTTTCTGTGTGGGACTCTAAAGACTCGACACTACGCTGGCAGTGGGTTTAACCACAGACCGCAAGCGGCACTAGCTGTGCGTAACGGTCCCCAGGTAGATGCCGACAAGAAGACTGACGAGGCGAAACCCATCTGAACTCCTACTGAGCCTGAATGTGACATTCTCCGTACAGTCCGGTCTGTTCGTCTGATACATCGCATGGCGGGCCTAGGGCGCGGTAAACGTCAGTCCCCCAATTGCGGTACAAGTCGTGTCAGAGTGAAGCCCAAAACACCCTGAGATAATACTGGAAGCCTACCAGTATATCTCGTTTGCCCTGGCCAGGGACTACTCGTTTAATGGCTCTCCTAGACACAGCGCGATGTCAACCCTCAATACCGGGAGAGACGAATCCTGTCTAACCGTCACTGCCTCCAAGTGCTTCGGGACTGCACCCAACTACCACCTGTTTGCACGACTCCTTTGAACCGTGGTAGGGTAGTAATCAAAGTACAGTGGGAACACACTCGAGGCGAAGTGACAGTGTCAAGTCAGCGGACTAAGCTGTACTCATGTCACCTGGGAACTGATAACTGACGATAGGTATAATACCAACCGGTCAGTTCCCGACGAGTCCTGTCCAGTGTACTCGTAACCCAACGAGCACCCGCATACTATCTCAAGTACGACGTACCGACGGCTGTGGGACAGACCGTCTCCCACACTGGGATGAGAAGCGCATGCGCTAGTCTACTCCGGAGTATCGATGCCCTGTCTCGATAGTCCTGCGACCAGGGACCTGCATAAGGATGTGCTTATAGATTACCCAGCCCCACTAGTGTGACTGCCATCACAACGCTGGTAATCAAGCAAAGATCCTAAGGGCTCCACTAATGTGTATAGGCGATATACTAAAATAAACACATGTACACATTGAAGTAGAAACAAACCAAGTAGCATACTACTATTTTGAGCAAGATTGTATATACAAGGTGAATATCCCAAGCTTCCATTAAGTAATATACAAACTAGTATGATACAGTAATGGCCTCTAGGGCATATACACTAACAATCTCCCACTTGCACTAAGGCCATGTACTGGCGTATCGAAGACCTATCATCTCGATCAGCCGCTCGAACTGAGTCTGGGGCAAGGCCTTGGTGAATGGATCTGCAGTGTTATCTTCTGAAGCGACTCTCCGAACCTCGATCTCCTGGCGATCCACGATCTCCCTGATCAGGTGATACCGCCTTAAGATGTGTCTGGATCTCTGATGGGACCTGGGTTCCTTCGCTAAAGCTATAGCCCCATTGTTGTCGCAATACAGAGGTATTGGATCAACAATGGACGGAACCACCTGAAGCTCTTTCAAGAACTTCCTCATCCAGAAAGCTTCTTTTGCGGCATCAAATGCAGCGATGTATTCCGCTTCCATCGTCGAGTCTGCAACGGTTTCCTGTTTGGAACTCTTCCAACACACCGCCCCTCCATTGAGGGTAAAGACAAACCCCGACATGGACTTGGAATCATCCTTGTCACTCTGGAAGCTGGAGTCAGAAAAGGCCTCGATCTGGAAGTCTTTTCCGCCATACACCAAGAACATCTCCTTAGTCCTTCTCAGGTACTTGAGAATGTTCTTTACCGCTATCCAGTGTTTCTCCCCAGGGTTAGACTGATACCGGCTTACCACACTCAGTGCATAAGCTACATCCGGTCTGGTACACAACATCGCATACATTATAGAGCCTACCGCAGAAGCGTAGGGTATAATAGACATGCGATCCCTCTCCAAATCAGTCTTGGGAGACATCTCTTTAGAGAGGGTGATCCCGTGACAAGCCGGTAGGTTACCGCGCTTGGAATCTTCCATACTGAATCTCTTCAGTATGGTGTCGATGTACCTGGACTGTGAAAGTCCTAATATCCTCTTGGATCTATCACGATGGATCCGGATCCCCAGGATGTATGAGGCATCACCCAGGTCTTTCATGGAGAACCTGTGTGACAAGAACCCCTTGACAGATTGTAGCATAGGAATTTCATTTCCTATTAAGAGAATGTCATCCACGTATAAAACGAGGAATACTACAGTTCTCGCTACAAATCTACTGTAGATGCATGGTTCATCTGGATTTTTGATAAAGCCAAATTCCTTGACCGTCTCATCAAAACAGATGTTCCAACTCCGCGATACCTGCTTTAGTCCATAGATGGACTTAAGCAACTTGCACACCTTTCCGCTGCTCCCACTCTGAATGAAACCCTCTGGTTGGTCCATATAGACACACTCCTTTAAATTTCCATTTAGAAAAGCGGTCTTTACGTCCATTTGCCAGATCTCATAATCGTGGAAGGCAGCAATGGCAAGAAGGATCCGAATGGATTTCAGCATAGCCACTGGAGAAAAGGTTTCTTCATACTCCAAACCAGGTCTTTGACGAAAACCCTTCGCAACAAGTCTAGCTTTATAGGTCTCAACCTGTCCATCTACACCAATCTTCCTTTTGAAGATCCACTTGCATCCTACGGGTTTTACCCCGTCTGGAGCAATGTCCAACGTCCATACCTTGTTGGTGTACATGGACTCCATTTCGGTCCGCATTGCGTCCAGCCATTTTACTGAGTCAACGCTCTGAACGGCCTGCTGGAAGCTAGTAGGCTCATCATAATCTATGATGCAATCCTCTCTATCCCCGTCTATGAGAAAACCGTAGTATCTCTCGGGCGGATGAGACTGCCTACTACTCCTGCGGAGCGGCGTAGGAATGTCCTGTTCTTTTGAACCCTCTGGTTCCACTAAGCTTTCAGTAATAGTCTGTGGTTCTGGAATTTCTTCCAGTTCTATTGTGCTCCCACTTATCTGGGTTTCCAAAAACTCAGTTTCCAAGAAGCGGGCATGCTGAGAAACAAAAACTTTTTGTTCCTCAGCGGAATAGAAAAGATACCCCCTGGAGTTCTTTGGGTACCCCACAAACTTACACTGTACTGAACGTGCCTCGAGCTTGTCCGAATGCTGCTTTTTTACAAAAGCTGGACATCCCCATACTTTAAGATACTTAAGACAGGGTTTCTTCCCAGTCCACATCTGATATGGGGTGGTAGGCACAGTCTTGGTGGGAGCCTTGTTCAAGAGATATGCAGCTGCTTCTAGTGCATATCCCCAGAATGATCGCGGTAACTCAGCGTTACTCATCATGGACCGTACCATATCCAATAGGGTCCGGTTCCGTCTCTCCGATACACCGTTATGTTGCGGAGTGTATGGAGGAGTAAGCTGAGAGAGAATTCCATTCTCTTTTAAGTAATTCAGGAATTCGGCACTTAAGTATTCTCCACCTCGATCCGATCTTAGAATCTTGATACTTTTGCCGGTTTGTTTTTCTACTTCATTCTTATATTCCTGGAATTTTCCAAAGGCTTCGGACTTATGTTTCATTAAGAAGACATAACCGTACCTTGAAAAGTCATCCATAAAAGTAATGAAGTAAGAATAACCGCTTCGCGCATGTGTAGACATTGGAACGCACACGTCGCTGTGTACGAGTCCCAAGAGCTTGCTCGCCCTTACTCCGTGTCCAGTAAACGGAGTCTTTGTCATCTTTCCTTTGAGACAGGATTGACAAGTGGCATATGATTGATATTCGAACGGATTCAAATATCCTTCTGTATGTAACTTTGTCAACCTTCTCTCATTGATGTGACCCAGTCTACAATGCCATAAGAAAGTCTGATTTATTTCCGGAGACTTTCTTTTGTGTGTATTCTGGACATTGAAAATCTGTGGTTGGTTTAATACGTATATACCATTGCTCAATGTACCTGACCCAATCAGAACTTGATTAAGGTGAATGTTTACAACATTGCTTACAAACGCAAATTCATAACCTTCTTTAGAAACTAAAGATACTGAAATGATATTACAAGTTGCGTTGGGTACAAAAAAGCAATTACGCAAAAACCAAAACATGTCCATCTGACATTCCCAGGTGATAGTCCCCCACGGCTTTAGCATCCATGCTAGCTCCATTCGCAACTCTGAGGGTCATGTCACCTGCCTTCAAAACCCTACGGTTTCTCAACGCCTGCAATGAATTACAGATATGAGATCCTGATCCGGTATCCAATACCCAGGAAGTAGAGTTTATTGAAAGACAGTTTTCAATAACATACACACCTGAAGCTGAAGCTGCAACCTGCTTCAATTCCTGTGTTATGGCCTTCCAGGCCCTGCAATCATTCTTCCAGTGTCCTTTCTTATGACAATAGAAGCATTCTTCCTTATCCACAAGCTTCCCCGTTTTCTTTGTTGCTTTTGCTTTTCCCTTCGTATCCACTTTACTAACACCGCCTCTTGGTTTGGCGGGGGCTTTCTTCTTCTTTCCCTTGGCTTTCGCCTTGGACCTAGAAGAAGATGATCCTCCTACAAACAAAGTGGATGTTTCCCTACCTTTCTGTAGGGTGCCCTCTGCGCTCCTCAGCATGTTGAGGAGCTCTGAAAGTTCAACTTCCTTTTCTTGTAAATTGAAGTTCAGTATAAACTGGGCGTAAGTGGAAGGAAGGGACTGGAGAACTAAGTCCGTATAGAGCTCACTCTCCAATGTGGTCCCTAGGTCCGCGAGCTCCTCAATGTAGCTGATCATCTTAAGCACGTGCTCTGCTACTGATGATCCGACGGCCATCCTTGCCGAAAATAACTTTTTCGACGCTTCGTATCTTGCGATACGAGATTGCTCTCCATACAGTTCTTTTGTATGAAGAAATATGGATTCCAAGTCCATATTCTCGTGCCTCCTCTGATGTTCATTGTCCATAGAGGCAAGTACGAGGCATTTGGCCTTCGCGCTATCAATCTCCCAAGTCTTACGGATTTCCTTATCCGCGACGCTGGAAGTGGGACCAGGGACAGGAGGAGCTTTGGTGGTAAGAAGATACCCCAGCTTGTCGTAAGTGATTGCCATCTTGACATTCCTGAGCCAATCTTTGTAGTTTGGCCCTGTCAGTATGTTTTTATCTAGAAGTAACTTAAGTCCAGTCATGTTGATTGGTCGCTGCAATTAGGAGAGAGAGAAGAAACACTCAGCATGATACTCTTGCAAGTTTAGAGTGGTTTTTAGTTTGTCTAAACAGGATGGCTCCCACTGTTTCTCGAATCCCTCCTCAAACCATAAAGGAAGAATTAGTCGGGATCAATCCCACCGCACAATACTTACTTAACCGTTCAGCCAGGCCAGTGTCGGTACTTCGAGGGAGGTTTTCCAACGCTTTCGCGAAGTTCCTTAATTCAAGAACCTCTTTTCCCTGGGGGCGTAGCCCCGCTAACACCTTTCTAGGCACCTACTAGGTTTATAGCATTGATCGTTTAGTGAGAAATTTCCCGAGGAGTAGCATATACTCGCAGTAGGATCGGGATCCAAATATCATCGCGTGACGAAACTGAAGGAATCCTACCAGAATCATCACACTCCAAATGGTATGCAAGTCTAGCAAGTTTCAGTACTTATGAAACTCCCGATGTGGATTTTTGCCCCATGCTCTTATGACCTTGACGAAGGTCAACAAATCATAAGTCACATGTCAAGTTATGCCCGTCATTATCCAGGTTAATTTGAATCCACCCATATATACCCTTGACGAAGGTCAACAAGGTAATGCGAATGTCCCAAACCAACGCATCTATCTATGCTACATATGAATACCCAACAGCTACCAATCACTATGCCTTGACGAAGGTCAACAAACATAGCTTGAATACTATTGAATATTCATACGAAACGATGGAGGGCTACGAATGGTTTTTGGCGAAACCGTGAACGTAGTGAACTTGATATAATCGATGGAACGAGATAGCTTTTAAAAGGAGTGGCTCAAGCTCCGCATTTAAAAGTTGGTTTTGAAAAGAACCGAGTGGTTTTTCGAAAGTGTTCCAACGACTTTAGCTTGGTTTATTATCTTGCATTAGTTCTTTTAATGCGTGATATTCTTGCATTAGTTCTTTTAATGCGTCCCATCATTTAATCCTACCATTGCAGAAAACAACCAAAATATGACGTACGCTTATGCCATTCGCATTCGCCACGGGGCCCCGTCATTACCCGTTAGGTTACTTAACTAACGACAGAGCGGGGGCTGGGCTAGCGCGGCTGTAAAACATAAGCAACGCCTAAATAATATCATATATAGATATATTGCAATGATAGCCATTTCAGATCACAGATGAACACATTGGATATACTAGGAATCCGCAATTCGTACGAGCCTGTAACGAAAAGCAGATTACACGGTCGCGGTGAATAGCCAATACCCCACCCAAGACCCCTACGGGTGCGGCAAACTACCCGCCAAGTACCCGAAGCGAAGCAACCTCCCTCAACTCCGTGAGTAGGCCACTCGGCACTTCGGCATACCCGGTAGTTTGTGCACCCCCTCCATGGGTCTATCCTAGGAGCAAAAACAGTAAAAAGAAATTATACAATGACGGCTACAACCCCGACCCAGTTGTGCGGCCATACAAATAATTATTACATCAATTTACAAATTTACATGAATTGAAAGAAAAGAAAACTCTCGTCTCACAACCCCCGGCTATTCACCCACGACAATCCAATGAATTCATATACACATTCCAATAACATTACAGATCACAGATTTGTATAACCCCCACTAATCGACATATAGAGATTAGCAGACGTTCAATACAAATAACACATCACAGAAAAACCCGTCAGCTAAAGTCTTTTAGAAGTTCGATCAAAAATACGGATTTTCAGGACCCCAAAAATAAAATTTTTGTTCTGGAAAATCTGGGCAAAAAATATATATTCCAAAAATCCCAAAACAACCCCATAAAAACACTGCACCAAACTTGGACCTCGGCCGAGTCAACTCGGCCGCGGATCCGCGGCGGGAGCGTGCTCCCGCCGCATTTCCGCGGCGCTTTGACTCGATCGTTGGACCAAATTTGGTGGGTGATCACACAAAAGCCTGAGCCGATTTTTAAGATAAAATTTATCAATTTTTGAACAAAAAAAAAATCGGCAGAAACTTATCATATCGGGTTCGTTTTGCGACTTTTTCTTTGATCGGTCTTCTAGCTACTTTGCTAACATGTTAGATAGAGTTTAACTAGGCTCTGATACCACTGTAAGTCCATGCTACCTCTCCCGGTACTTTCGGGCATGCGGAATTTGATAAAAAACGATTTTCTTAGAGGTGGTAACATGGACTTAAAACCCGGATCTTTGTTAAACATCTAACTAACAACCTAACAACGAGTTGCTAACTACTCGGTTAGGGGGTTATACCTTTCTTTTTCTCGAACTCCTTCGTCTTCAAGCTTCGATGGTCGTCCGAATCGGTTTCTCCCCATCGTCTCCTTGCGCCGAAGATAGATCCACCTGAAAGCTTCAACCTTTGGCTCCTTCTTCGAACTTTGAAGAAACTAGTTCACTCGGTTTGCTAAACCTTGTGAACTAGAGTGAGTAGAGAAGAGTTTGTATGGGATTTTATCTATGGTTCTTGGTTCTCAACTCATGAGACAAGTGAACCATAGAATCAAGAGAGGGAGAGCAAGAGGAGGAAGATGAGAGCTCAAGAACAAGAGAGAGAATGAGCATGAAAGAATGAGAGAAGACTTTTCTCCTTTTGCTCTCATAATCCAAAACCATCATCACAAAAAAATAATAATCAAGTATTGTGTAAAATGGTTCAAGTCAAAATGGCTAAATCATTTCATGCACTCATTTCTCACAAAAGAAACAAGCAAGTAAAAAGTCTTTGCCATGAAATAATAGCCATAGTCATCATGATGGTCAACTAGTCCAACCTAGTCAACCGGTCAACAAAGTCAACAAGTCAACAAAGTCAACCCCTCAACAACCATGTCACCACAATACTTAATTAATATAATTGTTAATCACATATCATATTCTCATTAGGGTTGACCAAAAAGTCAATAGTCAACAGTCAACGGTCAACAACCCTAATGAGAATCCTCTGCCTCTGTCTCTCCGTCAACTGTGCATACACACCCGCATCCGCGTTCCGAGGAACACGAATACATACTGGATAAATCCAATCCCAAAACGTACACTAGGATCTAGCTTAAACCAAAGCCCGCTAGTGATAACTGTCCGGACACTGTACGTGCATAAGTGCACGGATGTGACCGAACCCTGTCGCAAAACCATGCGACCTGCCGCAAAACTATGCGACCTCTACTCTTTTGCCTAAAGGCGAATAGCTTTCTGTGTGGGACTCTAAAGACTCGACACTACGCTGGCAGTGGGTTTAACCACAGACCGCAAGCGGCACTAGCTGTGCGTACCGGTCCCCAGGTAGATGCCGACAAGAAGACTGACGAGGCGAAACCCATCTGAACTCCTACTGAGCCTGAATGTGACATTCTACGTACAGTCCGGTCTGTTCGTCTGATACATCGCATGGCGGGCCTAGGGGGCGGTAAACGTCAGTCCCCCAATAGCGGTACAAGTCGTGTCGGAGTGAAGCCCAAAACATCCTGAGATAACACTGGAAGCCTACCAGTATATCTCGTTTGCCCTGGCCAGGGACTTCTCGTGTAATGGCTCTCCTAGACACAGCGCGATGTCAACCCCCAATACCGGGAGAGACGAATCCTATCTAACCGTCACTGCCTCCAACTGCTTCGGGACTGCACCCAACTACCACCTATTTGCACGACTCCTTTGAGCCGTGGTAGGGTAGTAATCAAAGTACAGTGGGAACACACTCGAGGCGAAGTGACAGTGTCAAGTCAGCGGACTAAGCTGTACTCATGTCACCTGGGAACTGATAACTGACGATAGGTATAATACCAACCGGTCAGTTCCCGACGAGTCCTGTCCAGTGTACTCGTAACCCAACGAGCACCCGCATACTATCTCAAGTACGACGTACCGACGGCTGTGGGACAGACCGTCTCCCACACTGGGATGAGAAGCGCATGCGCTAGTCTACTCCGGAGTATCGATGCCCTGTCTCGATAGTCCTGCGACCAGGGACCTGCATAAGGATGTGCTTATAGATTACCCAGCCCCACTAGTGTGACTGCCATCACAACGCTGGTAATCAAGCAAAGATCTTAAGGGCTCCACTAATGTGTATAGGCGATATACTAAAATAAACACATGTACACATTGAAGTAGAAACAAACCAAGTAGCATACTACTATTTTGAGCAAGATTGTATATACAAGGTGAATATCCCAAGCTTCCATTAAGTAATATACAAACTAGTATGATACAGTAATGGCCTCTAGGGCATATACACTAACAGGTCAGTGATTGGCCGCGTTAAGGATCACTTCGGCCGACTGCTTCCCCGATGTTCCCCCTTGCTACAGCTGCTAATGTACTCCATCTGGAGTGCATCGCCGGGCTCTACAACCCCTTGTCCGAGCAGCTGAGGGACGAGGCGGTCGGTAAGTTAAGGTCTCTGCGGCGCTTCGGCCTGATCTCCACGGGTCGGCGGGACCTCTCGGTGGTGCTTATCCTTGAGTGCTGCCAATTGAGGCACGACGCCGACGTTCGTGGGCGGCACCAGGGGCAGAGGTCTGAGGCTATGAGGGCTCGGTTGGCGGAGATCTCCTCGGAGTACCATGAGCAATGTTTCCTGCACCCCCTTCCCCCGTTACTATAATTTCTCTTTTTGGATGTACGGCTGAGGAGCCCATAGTAACTTTTTGAATAAATGAGACTCTTCTTTTTGCAATGTTTCATTGATCCTTTTTATTATATAAACAAAAAGATCTCAAGAAAGGTTTACATTGCCTTAAAAAGAAATACATGCTAGTGGATGTTCTTATTTGTGCAGCTTGAGCCCCCCGGAAGTCTGTTGGCCTCCACGACCGGCATAGGGTGCTAAGCTCCGTAAGTACCCGGCGTACCCTCCGCTGACACGACCATGGTTTAGCCGATTTTCAGCTCACCGGGAGGGGGACGCTGCTCCTACTCGCGGTTGGCTTGCCGTTTGTCCCGTAAGTACACCGCGAGGTGTCCCGACCGGATGAGCTCCTTGATGTAGTCTCGGAGCTGCTTGCAGCTCTCCATGGAGTGGCCTAGCGACCTGTGGAAACCGCAGTAGGTGCTCCGGGTTCGCTTTTAGGCCATTCGCGAGATCGGGGGGAGCTTGAAGAACCCCTCGCCCTTAGCCTCCTCTAGCAGTACGGTCTGGGAGACGTTGAGCGGTGTGTACTCTTGAAACTTCGAGGTGTAGGGTTTTGGCCACTCAGGTCCCCTTCTCTCTTCCCTTGCCCTTTTCTTTTGGTCGGCTTGCTCTGCCCGGTGGAGATTTGCGTTCACCTCGGATTCGAGCTGGACCTTGCACTCGGTCCAGGCCTTTACCTCGGCCATGGTCTTAAGTTGCGCTAATGCAAAGGAGCGTAACCACTCCTTGTGCCTAAGACCGGACCTCGGGGCTGTGATGACTGTCTCGTCCCGATGTTCGGGGACCTCGAGAAGGGCGTTGTAGAAGCAGGTGACGTATGCTTTGAACGTCTCTTTGTCCCTGCTCTTGATCATGAAGAGATGGTCAACTGTGCGTTTTTGCCGCCTGTTCCCGACAAAGTGGCCGAGGAATTGGGTGGCCAGCTCGTCGAAAGTTGAGATCGAGCGGGGCTCGAGTCCTCGGAACCAGTCTCGTCCGGAGCGGATGAGAGTGGCTGGGAAAGCTCGGCATTGGATGGCGTCAGAGTTACCTTGGAAGCTCAATCCCACGGTGAACGCAACCAAATATTCCTTCGGGTCAAATTTACCGTCGAAGAGAGAGACTTTTGGGGGCTTGTTGCGGGAGGACACATGGACGGCGAGCAGCTCCTCGGTGAATGGTTTGGTGAGCGAGTCGGCGGCGTACTTAGCCCCGTCGCTCGAACGGTGGCCTTCCCGATGCATACCTTTGATCTTCTTCTCGAGGGCGTCGAGTCGGCCGTGGTACCCCGACGATTCGGCACATTCTGATCCCTGGCCTCTGCTATTGGAGACCTGCGTCTGGACATGGCCCCGGTTCCTCTCAATGAGGTTTCTTAGATCCCCGGGCGAGGTAGTCTTTGAGCTGCCGTGACGAGCCCCATCCGCACGGCCCCATCGAAGGAGGGGGTGTCGGTCATGCCTGGTAACAGGCGAGCTGACTGACATCTTCTCGGGAGGGACAGGTGCGCGAAGGATCTCAGGGCGAGGCGCTCTGGCGACGGACCTCAGCGTTGAACTGTGGGGCGCCCAGCCGTTTGCAAAATGTATTGGCCCGGGAGATCTGCGGCCGTGGGAGGTAGCAAGGCGGTGGTCGGCAGTGCCAACGCAAGCGGAGTCTTCTCTCCCTATGTAGGGGTCCCGGTCCCGAGGCGGGGGAGCGGCGACCTGGGGAGCATGCCCCGCCATCTAGACACGGACGAGCGCGTCCACGACAGACGCGAGTCGATCTATTCGAGCGGTGAGGGCGTTGATGGTGTTCGGAGGAGGAGATTCGTCCGCGCTTCCATTATTGGGGAGGCGGCGGTTAGTGCTTGGATCGTCGTGGTGACCGCTCGCTATTTGGTTGGGATCAGAAGATGAACATTTGTTTTTGTGGAATCAAGATTTTCCCACAGACGGCGCCAGCTGACGTGACCGTGATCGCATCAAGATGTTACCTTCCGTTGATCTGCTGATGGTGGTGGTGGACGGCCGAGATTGGATATGGAGGTTGGCTCCTGAAGCGTGTGGATCTTAATTGTCACGACCCGAAAATTGGCACGTGACGGCCCTTAAACTACGTAACGTCTACAGGCGTAACGCAATTTAAGCTGAAAACCCAGCAATCTAAACCATCAAAAGTAGTAAGTGATAATAGAAGTTTTAAAATATTTGAAATCTCAACCCAAATTCTTTAAAAGTCCAACTTTATTTTCTTGAAAATTTTGGCAGCACCTCCTTTGTAAAAACTAACCCAAAAAATGGGAACAACGTAAATATAAGTAAAGCATCCCCAACGGGAGCAAATCCATGTCCAACGGCGGAAAACAACCACCACAACAAATATACGACGACGTAGCGAAAAAATAAAAGACGATAGAAGTAAAACTGCATAAAAGATCTCCAAGTCACAAAATATACAATATCGTCCTCACATCAAGTCTCTAAGTTATACAAATGAAAGTGGTAGATGGAGAGTACAGGATACAACGATTATTCAATGAACATGAACGGATAACTTTAAGTCCACGTTGCCCACCCTGGTGCTTGCGGGGAGGCGGAAACGTTATGAAAAATCGGATTTTTACAACACTAGGCAACATGGACTAGCTAAAGGAGGGATGTTTGCTAAACAAAACTAACTAACAAGCTAAAAGAGTTAGCTACTCGGAAAAGGGGTTATGCCTAGGTCTTCAAGTCCTTCTCTTCTTGCTCCTTGGAGTGAAAGAACGGGTTCTCCTTGTCGCCTTCTCTTGCCGAAGAAAGATCCACCCGAGGGCCTCAACCTTTGGCTCCAACCTCAAACTAGAAGTAACTAAGGTGTTTGGTGTACTAAACCTAGAACCTTAGAAAGAGTAGAGAGTAATTTTAAGGGATTTATCTCAAGCTCAAAGGGTTCTCAACTCATGAGAGGGGAGAGCTAGAGAGAGGGGAAAAGGAGGAGAGAGAATGAGAATGATAAAGTGAGAAGAATAAACCAACCTTCTCACATATATGTGAATTATGATAAATAAATAATTAGCTAAAGATAATTGTGATGGTTAATCTTGAAATGACCATTATCATTTCACATTAAATGCTTTTGCAAGGATCAAAGAGTATCTTTCATATGAAATGATGATGGTCAACTTGTCAACCTAGGTCAACAAGTCAAGCATAGTCAAATGGTCAACAATCCTAACCATACACAATTATAATTAACTAATATTAATAAATCATATTTCACATAAATATTAGGGTTAAGAAAATGACAATGGTCATCAACCCTAATGAAAGTCCTCTGCCTCTGCCTCAGTCAACTGTGGATACACACCCGTATCCGCGTTCCGAGGAACACGAATTCAAAGAGATAAAACCAATCCCAGATCATATACTAGGATCCGGCTTAAACCAAAGCCCGCTAGTATAAGTTGTCCGGATACCAAACGTGCACAAGTGCGCGGATGTGAACGAACCCTGTCGCAAAACCATGCGACCTCTACTCATTTTGCCTAAAGGCGAATAACCCTCTGTGTGGGACTCTAAAGACTCGACACTACGCTGGCAGTGGGTTTAACCACAGACCGCAAGCGGCACTACCTGTACGTAACGGTCCCCAGGTAGATGCCGATAAGAAGACTGACGAGGTAAACCCATCTGAACTCCTACTGAGCCTGAAAGTGACAGTCTCCATACAGTCCGGTCTGTTCGTCTAAGAACATCGCATGGCAGGCCTAGGGGCGATAAACGTCAGTCCCCTAATAGCGGTACAAGTCGTGTCGGAGTGTAGCCCAGAACACCTGAGATAACACTGGAAACCTACCAGTCTATCTCGCTTGCCCTGGCCAGGGACTTTGTGTAATGGCTCTCCTAGACATAGAGCAATATCAACCTCCAATACCGGGAGAGACGAATCCTGTCTAACCGTCACTGCCTCCAAGTGCTTCGGGACTGCACCCAAAAACTACCTGTTTGCACGACTCCTTTGAGCCGTGGTAGGGTAGTAATCAAAGTACAGTGGGAACACACTCGAGGCGAAGTGACAGTGTCAAGTCAACGGACTAAGCTGTACTCATGTCACCTGGGAACTGATAACTGACGATAGGTATAATACCAACCAACAGTTCCCGACGAGTCCTGTCCAGTGTACTCGTAACCTAACGAGCACCCGCATACTATCCCAAGTACGACGTACTGACGGCTGTGGGACAGGCCGTCTCCTAAGCTGGGATGAGAAGCGCATACGCTAGTCTACTCCGGAGTATCGATGCCCTGTCTCGATAGTCCTACGACTAGGGACCTGCATAAGGATGTGCTTGTAGATTACCCAGCCCCCACGAGTGTGACTGCCATCACAACGCTGGTAATCAAGCAAAGATCCTAAAGGCTCCACTAATGTGTAAAGGCGATATGCTAAAAGAAACACATGCACACATTAAAGCAGAAACAAACCAAGTAGCATACTACTATTTTGAGCAAGATTGTCAATACAAGGTGAATATCCCAAGCTTCCATCAAGTAATATACAAACTAGTATGATACAGTAATGGCCTATAGGGCATATACACTAACAATAACAACAAAACCCACCTAAAGCAAAACTGCACACTGTGAGCCGAAGCGGAATCCGCTGCAAAAGATGATGTGATAGATGAATAGCCTGCCTCGACTACTCTGGGGAACAACCTGCAAAACACTGTGGCACAATGGGGGTGAGTTGCCAACTCGTGAATAGTAAATAACATATGCAGGTAGTCGCAAGTATGCATGTACAGCGCGAATCTAACATATGCAAGCTAATAGCCATAAATGGTCATATGAATGCAATAGTCATGAAAGATATTCTAACAGGTACGTCTAATACATGAAGCAATAGTACGATAATCTGTATGCAACAATCATGTAAGGTACTCTATCAGGTACAACTAATACATGAAACGATGATATGACAATGTATATATGCAACAGTGATGAAAGGTACTCTATTAGGTACAACTAATACATAAAACGATGATATGACAATGTATATATGCAACAGTCATGAAAGGTACTCTAGCATGTACAACTAATACATGAAGCAATGCATATAAAATAAAAGTATGTAAATGCAACAGTCATGGAAGGTACTCTATCAGGTACTACTAATACATGAAGCAGTGCATAAATAATAAATGTGGAGTATGGAATGAAACATGTCATTTTCACGGAATCCTGACATCGTGGTAGGACCAAAGTCCATCAAGACAATCCAAATCCCAATTCCTCAAATCAGCCCCCAAATTGCCTCTTATATCACAGAAGTCTCACAAATCCTGAATGTAGAATATCAAGTAAATCTCATAGATCCTGAATGTACAAAATCAGCAAATCTCATATATATCCTGTATCCAATATCAAGTGAATCCCATATATATCCTGAATCCAATATCAAGTGAATCTCATATATCCTAAGTATATTTGCATGAATAAATATGATGATGTATATAAATTGATATGTATACATATATATTAGTGTCTCATTCCACTAATATATATATATATATATATATATATATATATATATATATATGCATATGCATATATAACAGCGTCCCATTCCACTGTTATATACTTAGGAGTAAAAATATCATGAAACTAATGTGTCAAGTATCGACACAAAAATGCTGATTTATCATGTGTTGTCGCCACGACTGGCACCCTGATAGGTACGTATCATACGCTATACCGAAAGCTCGAGTGCCTGGCTCTGACCCTCGCCTCTCGATATATCCACACATATATGACTCCCATCGGTATCCCCACGATAACCGCCGAGTCATAGGTACTGTCACCGGTAGGTATGGTTCCCCTGCCAGGCTCATCGGCGTGGTACATCGACATCCCTTTCTTGCCCCGGGGTACCTCCGGGCCCCACCATGTACCCTCATACGGTCTACGACGCTCCTCGCATGGGGTATATATATCAAAACCGATAAAACTCATGGTGGCTGCTGAAATATCATATCAAGAGAAACCGGGTTTTTCAAATAATGCATAATTTCATGAAACTACCACGGTCCTCAAATCCAAAAAACATCATGAAAAATCCATATCTCAATGCGAAAATCCATGAATATAATATATGCAACATAAAACTGCAATGTAAGCATATAAAGGAAAAGTCGCTATTTAACTGCAACAAGTTAAAATATATATGTGATTCCTAATTTCTCCACATCTATATAATATCAAATAAAGGTAAACATGTAGCTATAACCAGATATGTGTGTAAACATGAAGGTATAGCAAGGTATATGTATCTACCTATCAGTAATGATGTAATATACCCTCCGGGTATAAGTGAAGTATGTATGCAAGGTATACATGTAGCTATGTCTTTATGTGTGTATGTACATATCGCTAATGGTACAATACCCTATAGGTATGCAGGTAACTAGTATGTAAGCATATCAAGGCATATGTGTAAGCATGTAGGTATATAGGTATGCGATATGTCATATGCATAAAGAAATATGAATCAATGTCTCAATGTCCCTAACCAAACAATATCATATAGGTATGTGTGTTATGCATGTCATGGCAATTATTGACGGTGTGTGTGGCATACAATCAGTGCTCGTGCAACATGAGTCGTCAATTATAGTGCAGTGTCCTAAGGGTACTAGTCTTAGCACAACAAGTAACTAAGCAATAAGGTATATGCGCAACTCTATATATGAAATAGAATATGCGAAAATATCATATCATCTCTAGCCCAGATGCATAACGCCATGCAGGCGATTCCCCTATAGATGTTAAATCTACTCACCAACCATCCTGGCTAAGTAAAGCCAACAACTCGCTTTCCCTTCTTCGCAGCGCCCGAAGTCCCCGCCTGAGATCCTGAAAGCATATAACAATATAACAAGTATTTATTAGCAATCGACCAATAACACGTACCAACTACGTTTGACTGGCGCATCAACTCCAAACATACTCTCAAGTGCTCGTCAAGTGGCTAACGCGCGTAGCGACACTACGAAACCAACTCAAGAGCAAAAGCTACACAAAGACACGAACTACATCGGCACGACCCTAACTAGGAACGCAAAGCGATACAACTACCAAACCTAGACCCTGATCATACCGATCGCGCATTCAAAACACAATAATAAACGTAGAATCTAATATAAATAACGTTGCAACGTCAAAAGAAACCCACGCCTAAAATTCACCGAAACCTAGTAAGCAACTTATATCAATTTAGCACAAAACTACAAGTTTTTACCAAACTAGAATTTACAAACATCACTAAATAGCAAGGTTAAACCATTTAAACCTTTACTATAATTTTAGATTTCACTCAATTAGGATTAGTAAAACTTTAGTTTGCTAATTAGCTTAATTATCCGATTCGGAAAATATCAATTAACAAACTAGCAACTTGGTTTTGTTTTCATTGTCTAAAATTAACAACTAACCATTTCACTAATCAAAACCCTAACTTGAATATCCAAAAACCATTTCTTGAATTTCAAAACATGCATATTAAAGCTTAAATTAACATCTAATTAAGCTAGCATAAAATATTAAGCAACAATTAGAGATTAGGGTTAGGGTTTTATACCTCAAAAATGATTCTAAAACTTGCAAGAGAAAACCAAGATAGCCTTCAAAATGCTAACTTTTGTGAAGAACCAAGCTAGTTTAGTGAAGAAGAATAATGGGTATTGATTTATTTTTGAGTTTGGGTGATAAATTTAGGATTTTTGATCAATTTTGTGAAGCTTGAAATGAAGAAATGGAGCAAAAGAGAAGAGAGGGCAGCAAGCACAAGGAGTGGCCGGCCAAAGGAAGGATGGGGATGTTTTGTGAAAAAACAAGAAAGTTCTAGCTAAAAAAATGCAATTAATGCACATTTAATGCAAATTCCACCTTTTCTTTCTTTTCTTTTCTTATTAAATTTTAAACACAAAATATCTAGATATTATCGATGGATAGAATTAATAAAATATCTAGTGATTAGATTAGCAATGATTCTCATTAGTAGTAATTAACCCAAACCAAAAAGTAATTACCACTAATAAAGTGCACAAATAAACACTACTACAAATAAGGGTTGCCCCTACGGATTTATCCGTAGGGGCAACCCACTGCCCCTACGAATATATGCGTAGGGGCGAAAAAATACCCCGTAGGTGCAAAGGCCGCAGGTGCAAGTTGAAGCCCTGAACTTGCCCCTACGGGCTAATTCTTGCCCCTACGGATTTCTGTGTAGGTCCTGGTTCCCCTACGGAGTAATCCGTAGGGTAAAAAAAGTTATATTATTTACGGGTTTTTTTTAATATATTGAATGTACCTACGGACATAACCGTAGGGCCATGCTCTAACCCCTACGGATATCTGCGTAGGTACCTATCCGTAGGGGCCAAATATCAGGATTCTTGATATTTGGCCCCTACGGATAACGCCGTAGGGGCTAAGCTGTGGCCCCTACGGATATGTCCGTAGGGGCACTCCCAACCCCTGGTACTGAGATCAGGGGGGAAATATCAGTTACTGCTGATATTGTGCCCCTACGGCTATACCCATAGGGGCAATATGGGTACCTACGGATTAATCCGTAGGTACACATTATCTGTAATTTTTTTTTAAAAATGGGCTGCTTGATTTTTTCCCGCCCTGTGCACAATAATATATACATCAATCAAATATAAAATTAATCATCACACAACATATATCACAGTATTCATAATCACATCTCACGCATATAATATACAAAAGAAACCAAAAAACTGAATATGATATAAATATAAACCAAAATCAATATCGCCCAAAATGTTTCAAAATGTAGTACAATATGTATCATATAAATAAATACATGTTTCAAAAAATAAGAATCAAAAAGCTAGCCTAGCTCGGTCCAGCTCCACCTCTGATAAACGCTAGAATCTTGCGCCTACCCCGTCGCGTCTGGACCTGACGTGTGCAATAAGCGTGTAAGAACTGTGTATTATTCGAATTCTTATCATTATCGAGTTATTTCGAAACCCCATTTGGATATCTAGTTTGGAAAACCGTAGTTTATTTTAATTAGATATGTACATGTATGATTAATCAAACCTAAGTCTACAACCAAATAAGCTCAGGCTACGTACTGATATTGGATATGTTGATATCTATAATATGACATTATATTTTACTATTAAGTAGTATACATACCAGCATCTCCTTCAACTCCTGAACGGTGGCCTTCAAGCTCTCCAGTTCCTGCTGGATACGTCGCTCACTGGAGACGGAGGAAGTAACCACCGGGGTGGAGTCCAACCTCATATGGGCCCTGCTAGAGCCCAGTCCTCGGCCTCTCTCCCAACCTCCGTGGTGCCGTCCGTGTGCGGCGTCCAGGACTGGGGTCAGCAGCCTCGAATGTTGCCTTCCCCCTAGCAACTGTCAGAACATTATATTTAGCACATACTGGTCTATAAAATTGACAAGAAATACCAAAATCAACAAATTCAAAGCCTTACCTATAGAGATAGAAGATGTGCTCCTCTGGTATCTGCATGTATAAAAATTTGAATAATATTAATTAATTTCAGTACATACATATTAACAAGGTAAACTCGCATATAGCGCTGCTTACACATAAGACAGGGAGTGAACAAGCTCTTGTAGATCATCAGGCGCAAATCTAATCTCATCAAGCAGCCCATGATAATGAGTTGGACGACTAAACAAGGTCCACGACTTACAATCATTCCCGCATGCGAGCACATATAAAAATCATAGTTTCTAGGATGACAAATTTTATTGTCAACTACTGTCACCACCTACAGCTAGACAATAATAAAAATTACTAAGTAAGAGCAAAAGGAATGTGTGTATATTTATGATATAGCATTCTAAATCAATATACATGCCCTATATGATATATAAACATACATGTAGGAACGGGAGTGGCCTCTGTCCCTGATATGGACACATCACCAACAACTAGACAATCAAACATTGACAATATAAGTAATTTTGACATAAACAGGCATGAATATCTATAATATTACATTCAAAATGGATATTAGAGAGCGCACCTGCAGTGAGAAGTGATAAAAGTATCACCCAACAAGGGTGTAATTTACAGAATCAGTTGAAACTCTTGAAAGTCATAGAAGAACCTGACCTGCACAAATCTGATGTATGCTTTCCATTGGACACTAAGAAGTCTCTAAAGGGAAAAGCCAATGTGAAAGCCATCATTAGTTCATATCAGAAGATTGATGCTGAAACAGAGAACAATGAATGTCATTTTCTTCTTCTTCTGCCACATTACTATCTTCTCCTTCTTCTTCTGCCATATTACTGTCTTCTCCTTCTTATTATGTGCGCATGCAAATTCAATGACTATATTGAGAATATGGATTAATAGTGGGTAAGAAAAGTATTTCTCAAATGGCTTTTGCATCTAAAAACCATAAACTACTAAGTAATAGCATATATAATTTTTTTAGTATAAAGGTTGTAATTTTAAGTTTTCCCTTATAGTGATATGATCCATTGTGGCTCACTAGGTTAGTATTTTCTCTTCTATTGACCATCTTACTAATCTGCTTGCTAAATTTATTCGGAACCGGCTGCGAATCATTAAAAGACATGCATAAGAAAGAAAGCTAAAATACAGATATATAGCATACCGATACATCGAAACTTCAAAGTTGCGATGACAATCCGGAGATATTTATTTCTACACACGTGGTGCACGTGCGAATGCGTCAGGCATCATGGACAAATATTTGAGAACATGGAAAGTATTATTAGTATAAAGTAATTAAAGCTTTTAAACACCTTGGGTAGATATTTTCTTAGTTGATGCAATCATATCATGAGGACTAAATTTAAGCTATTATACATATGCATATGTATTTTTCTAATCTAATATATCACACACACACACACACACACACACACAGAGAGAACACCAGTTTGGTAGAGAAATCAGGTAGCAGGACCCTGAAGAAATAGAGTCCATAGCATTACTCATCATCATCATCATCCATGATCCCTTTTGATAATATTTCTTCAAAGGGATCATGGATGATGATGATGAGCAATACTATGGACTCCATTTCTTCAGGGTCCTGCTACCTGATTTCTCTACCAAACTGGTGCTCTGTGTGTGTGTGTGTGTGTGTGTGTGTGATATATTAGATTAGAAAAATACATATGCATATGTATAATAGCTTAAATTTAGTCCTCATGATATGATTGCATCAACTAAGAAAATATCTACCCAAGGTGTTTAAAAGCTTTAATTACTTTATACTAATAATACTTTCCATGTTCTCAAATATTTGTCCATGATGCCTGACGCATTCGCACGTGCACCACGTGTGTAGAAATAAATATCTCTGGGTTATCATCGCAACTTTGAAGTTTCGATGTATCGGTATGCTATATATCTGTATTTTAGCTTCCTTTCTTATGCATGTCTTTTAATGATTCGCAGCCGGTTCTGAATAAATTTACCAAGCAGATTAGCAAGATGGTCAAGAGAAGAGAAAATACTAACCTAGTGAGCCACAATGGCAAAATATGGCATGTTGATCTTCACATCGAGAACAAAGTTGCTTCCATGAGTGGAGATGGGTGGCATGAATTTACAGTAGCCAATAATCTGCAAACTGGGCATTTTTTGGTTTTCAAATACAAAGGCAATATGGTGTTTAGCTTCAAAGCACTTGCCAGAAAACAAAATTCTCTGCTTCTAAAAGATCTTTGAAGAAAAAGAAGAAGGCCCAGGATTCATATGTGGATATTCTTGAAGACTCTGGTAGGCTATAAATTTCATTGATTTTGTTGTTGTTGTTTGATTTTAATTTTTGATTTTATTTGGTTTAATTAAACTTAATTGCAGTTTCAGATGGATTAGACGAAGATAATGAGAATACGGCATCGAAGAAGAGGAAAAGGATTTATGGATGCTGCAAAAATACATGTCTCGGCAGATGGTAAGTAATTTATTGATCACGACATTTACCCATTTTGTATATAGGTCACTGTTTTTCTTTTGTTTTAAAAAAATTTGGGTGTGCTATTCTACTATCTACAATTAAAAAAAAAGATAGACATAAAGATCAAAGTGCAATTTTTGAAATGAGTGTGCTATTCTACTATCTACAATTTCTATTTTCTTCTCTCTATTTCTTGTATAATCAATCTCCATGACTATTACCATGACTCTCGACTAACAAAGGTGGCTTTTCGTCCTCGGTAGCTTGATAATTGATGGAGGATATAAACTTTTGACGACACCTAACGAAAAGTGGACCCTCTTTTCTTCATTAATTCACTCCCTGTGTGTGTGTTTGTTTGTTTTTTGAATTAAAGGTCATTGATTTTAGAAAGACCTGATGATATGTGTGTGTGTGTGTGTGTGTGTGTGTGTGTTGTGTATATGTAGGGTGATATGCATGATCACAAGAGCTTGGTGGAGGCAATAAAAAAAGTTGATGTGGTGATCTCTATGCCGGGCTACAAATATCATGAGTAGTTGGTTGATCATAAGTGCATGCTGCGTGAATAAATATTGTGTTAATTCCAAACTAAATACAAATATAACAATTATATAGTATTCAATTTGATTTCAAACAAATACCAAATAAGAATTTATTGTACAGGTCCACGACTTATAATCATTCCCGCATGCGAGCACATATAAAAATCATAGTTTCTAGAATGACAAATTTTATTGTCAACTACTGTCACCACCTACAGCTAGACAATAATAAAAATTACTAAGTAAGAGCAAAAGGAATGTGTGTATATTTATGATATAGCATTCTAAATCAATATACATGCACTATATGATATATAAACATACCTGGAGGAGCGGGAGTGGCCTCTGTCCCTGATATGGACGCATCACCAACAACTAGACAATCAAACATTGATAATATAAGTAATTTTGACATAAACAGGCATGAATATCTATAATATTACATTCAAAATGGATATTAGAGAGCGCACCTGCAGTGAGAAGTGGTAAAAGTATTACCCAACTAGGGTGTAATTTACAGAATCAGTTGAAACTCTTGAAAGTCATAGAAGAACCTGACCTGCACAAATCTGATGTATACTTTCCATTGGACACTAAGAAGTCTCTAAAAGGAAAAGCCAATGTGAAAGCCATCATTAGTTCATATCAGAAGATTGATGCTGAAACAGAGAACAAGGTATGTCATTTTTTTCTTCTTCTGCCACATTATTTTCTTCTCCTTCTTCTTCTGCCACATTACTGTCTTCTCCTTCTTATTATGTGCGCGTGCAAATTCAATGAAAGCAGAAACTCCAGTGACAAACTTAGGTTGCATACATTGTTGCCAATTCACATACATCCAGTCCTTAACACTGACGTACTCATGGGCCATGTTAGACTGTATCATATAAATTGTAGGTTATGATGACTATATTGAGAAATCTAAGAACGGGATGGTTACTGACAAAGGAGAAAATCCGTGTATATGCTTTGTGTGTGCGTTTGTCGTTGAAAAGAATAAATTATCGATAATTAAAGTTAGATTTGAGGATACCCATGTATGAGTTGTATTCTATATATGTGTGTTTCGATTTATGATTTCGCTTAAGTGTAGGGTTGTTTTTACTTAAAGAAGTATCACCATCTACTATATATCAAAAAATGTAGCAAACTAGGACTAGAACTCATTTAACATTATCAACTAGTGAGATTTCAATGTCGAAAACTCCCTAAAGAGGAAAATTACTAAAAGGAAAAGACTCTTTGAACAAAACGCATCCACTAGCAATAAAAGAGATTGTATCATGCTTTAGTACCAATACACAAGCACCTACATCTTGCTATGATCATAACAACATCATGATGATTTGTCAATTGCCTTGCTCATATTATGAAATTATGAACACCAAAACTCTATTCAAATCTCCATCTCAATAATTAAGCCGACAAAGGGAAAAATAATAACCAAAAAGAGGAGAGAGTCTTAATTTGCATGCCTAAAGTTTCATGATAGACAGAGACCAGGAGAGAGAGGAGAGAGAGGAGAGAAAATATCACAAGCAATGAAAAAAGTTGGGAAGGTGTTGAACATCATCTTTGTAACTTGTAATATGTGGCCATTTATCATCGATATCTAAGCTTTTCTTTATCAATGTCGAATCATTGAGTTTAGAAGAAGATTCAAAATTAATATACTTTAAGAAGTTTTACCACCGTCTATTTGTCTAACGTCCAGTCTTTGGTGTCACACAAAATTCTTGAATCAATATGATCCTGAGACTCGATCAAGATTCTCTGGACTAAAAAATTCCAAGGAATTGCTATTTGAATTATGTTAATTTAGAACACGTTTGTATGATTGAAGCTAAGAAACAAATATATTTCCATATTATATCATGCATTGTTTTATCAAAAATAATTTTATCGCATACCTAGCTATGTGCTGAAGTAGGCTATATATCTCTACAGAGAGAGAAATTTATAACCGACATGCCACGAATATTGAGATTGTAAATATATATATATATATATATATATATATATAAGTAGACATTTGAATCTAGACAAATAGAAAACAAAACTTTATTGCTCCCTTGTCTCTTATCAAAATCATTAGAAATGTTCATTTTTAGGGGGCTCAAAATTTCCTTCACAAGCTTTAAAAGAAACCTAGAAAAATTCTCACCCCCTGCCGCAACCCCCTGCCCCAATCCTAACCCTAACCCTAACCCCAACCCCAACCGCAACCCCCTGCGGAACCCCAACCCCAACCGCAACCCCAACTATGAAACATATTAGAAAAAGGATAGAAATTCAAGATGTTAATAACACGATGATAATCAAAGCAGTTGCGTACAGATGCTAAAACCAAATATGTGACACGATATTCTTGTAAAAATAGACATGTATTAAAAGAGGAGACGCCCAAGTAAAATCCATAACTAAATCCCTATTTTGCCCTTCCTTTTCTTCAAATCAGAAATGTGTCTTTTTTTTTGCAATTATATATAGCTAAAATAAAGAAGGTCCTACAATTCTAAGCATTTCCAATTACAACGGCCCATCCTCAAAATCCAGAATCTTATGAGCATCTTATGCAATTAGCAAACATATTCAACCAAAAACACCCACAAAATTTCCACCAGACTACAAATCCTTTGCATACTCAAACCCCAACCAGATCAAATTAAGGTACTCAGACCCACAGTTTGAATCAATCAAAAATATCCAAAATCAGACACGGGGTCTTTGGATACCTACCAAATGCCATGTCCAATGACTCCAAAAACAAAACCCCAACATGCCCAACGGCTAAAAGTTCCACAAAACAGTCTCCGTTTCCAAGAAAATTTGAGAATGACAAATAAAATTATTAATTAAACTGGGCTTTACCCACATTATTAGTCCAGTTTCCAACACCTTCTCAAACTAGACAAATTTTACTCTTATGATTATCATCAACATTTCAATTAACGAGCTTAATGCTAATTAGAATGGAAATTAACTTAGACCCTGAAATCCAAAACCCCAACCCCAACCCTAATCCTAACCCTAACCCCAACCCCAACCCCAACAGCAACCCCCTGCCGAACCCTAACCCCAACCGCAGCCGCAGCCCAAGCCCCAACCCTAACGCTAACCACAGCCCGAGCCCCAACCCCAACCCCAACCACAGCTCTAGCCGCAGCTCGAGCCCCAGCCCCAACCCCAACCACAGCCCTAGCCGTAGCCCGAGCCCAAGCCCGAGCCCTAACCCCAACCACAGCCCTAGCCGCAGCCCGAGCCCTAGCCCCAACCCTATCCCCAGCCCCAGCCCGCAGCCCCAGCCCCACCCCCAATAAAAAATTTGAGTAATTGAAGAATTCCTTACCTGTGCAGAGGCGACGACGAGAACTCCGATGAGCCGGCGCTGGCGATGACGAGCAGGTGGTGGCTACGACGAAAGCAGGCGGTGGCTACGACAAATCGGCGGCGCTGGCGATGACGAGAACGACGATCGATCGGCGGGAACGAGGGTATGGGAATTTTTTGTTCGCACGAGAATTGGGAATAATGAGCGTAGGGACCGATCTGAGCTTTTAACTTAAATCCCTATTTAGATGCCCCTACGGATAAGTCCGTAGGTTCTTGGTTTGCGGCTCCGTAGGGGCAAACAACAATTTAAGATTTAATAATTTTTATATAAATATGTAAGGACCGTAGGGGCAACCGTCTAGCCCTACGGATTAATCCGTAGGGCCAAAATAAATCTGTCCCTACGGATTTCACTATCCGTAGGGGCAACCCCCTATTGCAGTAATGAAAGCATTAAAATAACATTTAATTAGGGAAAAATTCTATGTGAACCAAAACTTCCCATTGACCCCCAAAGTCCGCGCACTAGTTCATTCTAGCTAAACTAGGTGCCGCCAAGTCTATACAGAAGTTTGATCACAATCGGGTTAAAACGGAAAAACACCGACTATTTTACCCTAAAAACGGAAAATTCGCAAAACGATTTCTAAAACGTTACAATCTTCCCCCCTTAAAGAAATTCGGTCCTCGAATTTAAAATTCTTACTAAGCATACCTTCAAAGAGACGAGTACAAAACTCCCAAATCTCGCTCGCAGCCTCCCAAGTGATCACCTCACTATATGGCTACGTCCAAGAAAACCCTCCACAGATGGCAAGACCCTTGACCAAATTTTCTCCACCTGCCGATCCATTAACACACTTGGCTGCCGGTGAACGAAAAAATCGTGTCCCAAATAAATAGTCTGGTGCCGAATCATGTGAGAAAGGTCATGAAGGTATTTGCAAAGTATCGACACAAGGAATACGGGGTGAATACTCAATAATCTGGGCGGAAGTGCCAAGTTATAGGCAATGAAACTAACTATCTTGAGGATCTCAAAAGAACCTACAATCCTGGGATAAGCTTCCCAAAACTCAACACGTCATTCATCGGAAAATCCGTAGGAATACATGATCTCCCACTGCGAACCCAAGTCTACGACCACCACGTCGGCATAAGATCTCTGTCTGCACTGGGCTATTCTCATTCTGACCTGAACTAACTGGATCGTTTCCGAAGTCTCTAGACTAGCTGGGTTCCAAAAATCCTACTTTCGCAGAGTCAGAAAAACAGACTGGCGATCGACACAACCTACCAAACAAAACCTATGGTTGCCAACTGGAATGTCTCCGGATAAGTGCTATCCAAGGAGAATCCTAACAATGGCAAGTGACGATCCCAACTGCCGATAACAATTAGTATATACGTACAAGCATATCCTCCAGAGTTTGTATAGTCCATTCTGTCTAACCATCAGCCAACGGATGGAAAGCGGAGATAAAGCTCAACCGGTACCCAAGGTTTCCTGAAGCTCCTGCCCAAGACGGCAAGCGAACAGGGTGCCTCCATTGGATACAACACATGAAGGAACTCCGTGCAAACGCACAAACTTAATAAAGAACAACTGAGCAAACTAAGCATAACCGGACAACAAACACCCAAATGGAGTCACACCCTGTTTAGACCAGGGTAGACACCACAATGAAATTCATGGAGATCTGCTCTCATTCTCACTCCGGAATAGTTAAAGGTTGCAACTCTCCAGCAGGTCTCAGATGCTCAACCTTAGCTCACAACAAGACAGACACCTCGAAACGAAATCCGAAACTTCACTCTTCATCCCTGCCCACCCGTAACTATCTCACAAGTCACGTCATAATTTGGTGGAACTTGAATGAACACTAAAAGCTGACTGATGTGCCTGCTCTAAGATTTCGCGTCTCTACCCATCAGTAGTATGTATACGTGTCCGTAGACGTAGCACACCCTGGTCACAAATCAAGGACTCCGAATCTTTACCCAGCCGAGTATGCTCAAGAATCTCTGACGAACGAGCATCAGTGGGCTGTGCCTCACGAAAGCGATTAAGGAAAAGTGGTTGGGCACGGACATGAGCAAGCTGTAAGTCTATGGTAGCGTCCCGGCCGTCTGTCCGAGGCCAAAATGCGGAAACAAAAAATTTTTCTTAACTTGAAACCGGCGCTATCGCAGACTTTAATCCCGGATCGAGCCATTAACCTATAACTAGCTAACTTGAGAAGGGATAGAAAAGCTATACCGATCGATCTGTGTCCTTCGGTCTTTGGCCACCATCCCAAGATCCTCGCGGCATATCCGATCTCCGGTCTCCTCATCGGGAGGGCACCACATCAATGAGTCTTTTTACGGGCTCCCGCCTCTGAACTGAGGCAACTCGGACACGAAGTTTGCTAGCCGACGTGTCCAAGATTGCTATAGAATATGTGTAGAACGCCTTGTCTCAAGGGTTAATCGAAGTTGCATCAAAGGGAGATGAAATGGAAATGAGCTCAAGGATTTTTCTTTTACAAATGAATCAATTTTTCTCTCCACAAAATGATGGGGGGTGCCCAAAATGGTGCTCGGCCATGTAAAGAGAATAGGAGAGGGGGTGAGCACAAGCTAGTGTGAATGGTGACCATAAGAAAAGAAAACCTCACATCAAAATCTTTTCCAATCCTTTTCACAATAAATGCAAACCGTGAACCAAGCACATCTAGAATGATCAAGAGTCTTCATCAAAAATTCTGGAGACCCAGACACCACAAAAAAAACCCTCCCTTCACTAATTTCGAAATTTGCAAAAAACCCCTTCACCTCACAAAAATTCAGCCATGAAGGAATAAAGGAAAATGGCCGAAACGGAATGCAAACTGGCAACTTCAAAAACGCGATCCCGTAATAAATTACGGGATAACCCCGCAACTGTATATACATACCCGCATTTGTATTCCGACCGAATATAAATGCAATGAGACAAAATCTACACGGTAAAATACTAGGATCCGGCTTAAACCAAAGCTCGCTAGTATTATTCGTCCGAACCATGACACGTGCACAAGTGCACGCGTACGTTCGAACCCTACCATAAATCCATACGGCCTCTACAATGTTTCGCCCGAAACTTAAGAAACTGTCTGTGGGGGACTCTAAAAACTCGTCAATATTTTGGCTGTGGATTTAACCACTAGCACGTCAGTGGTACTAGCTGTACGTAACGGGCTACCAGGTATTGACCAAAAGGGAGGTCGATGAGCGAACTCATCCTGACACCCTACTGAGCCTATCAGTGACAATATCCGTACAGTCCGGTCCGTTCGTCTATGAGCATCGCATGTCGGGCCTAGGGGGTTGGTAAAAGTCAGACCCCCAAAAGCGGTACAAGTCGTGTCGGAGTGTAGCCCAGAACACCCTGAGATAATACTGGAATGCCTACCAGTAAATCTCCTGCCTTGGCTAAGGACTTCATATAATGGCTCTCCTAGACACAGCGCGATCTCACCACCAATACCGGGAGAGACGAAACCCCTGCCGATCCGCTCACTGCCTCCATGTGGCTCGGGACTGTACCCAACTAAAACCTGTTTGCACGACTCATTTGAGCCGTGGTAGGGTAGTAATCAAAGTACAGTGGGAACTCACACGAGACAAATGACGATCTCAGGCCGATAGACTAACATGTACACATGTCACCAGGGAACTGCTTTCTAACGTCAGGTATAATACCAACTAGCATATTCCCGGCGAGTCCTGTCCGGTGTACTCATAACCCAATGAGCACATGTATACATCTTAGGTGATCCAACTGACACCAATGGCTTATGAGACCGGCCACCGCCCCCCGTCGGGGTCTCGACTGTATACACTAGTCTACTCTGGAGTATCAACGCCCTGTCTCAAAAACTCTCATGACTAGGGACCTTTTAAGGATGTGCTCATAGACCCCAGCTCCCACGTATATGATCGCCATCATACTACTGGCCGTCAAGAAAGAATCCTAAGGGCTCTATCAATGTGTAATAGTGATCTGTAAGGTCACCTAAAGCTGTACACGATGATAAAGATAAACCAGATAGCATACTATCATCTCGAGTAAGACTGTCCTACCAGCATAGGTCCTCCCTCAATCATTGCAATCACGTGCCTGTGATCCAATAATTGACTCTGAGCGAACTATATCCAACAATCTCCCACTTGCACTCAAGGCTAATTATTACGATGTCGCATACTCATAGCCTGTGTAATACCGAACACTCAACTCCTCTACTGATCAGTCTCACAAAGCCCGTTTGTGAAACTGTTGCGTTCGAGGAATAGCCTCAGTGAGTGGATCCGCCCTGATGTTTCTTTCTATGTCTCTCTTTATCTCAAGTCCGCGGAGAAAGCCATCTCCCGAAATGAGCAATACCTGTCTTAGAATATGTCTGGATATCTGATGGGACCTAGTTCATAAATGAACTCCAAATCCAAACTTCTTAGACTGTATCGTCAACTGAACTTAATCAGTATCCTACGCCATGCCTCCCTCAGTATCCGCTTGGACCTCCTGTCTAAACAACTGCCCCTCGTCAGAGGGAAAACTATAACTCTGACAGTCACTCTGTCATCCAGGTCATCTTGGAAGCCTGGAATGATAACTGTCTCCTAAAAGAGGTTGTTGTTATCATATCCCTAGAACATCCACTTTTGTTCTAAAACTGCTTCCGAACGCTTCTCCAGGATAGGATTAATATCAACTTATTACATCTAGTGCAAAAAACAACGTCTGGTGTGGTACTTGACATCTCATGATTGACTCAATTGCCTAAGCAAGTGATGTGTCAATCATGCACATCCCTCTCCCCTTTAATCTGTAAGACACCTTCAGAGAGGGTGACTCCATCACCTGCAGGTACACTACTGTGTCAGGAGTCGTCCATTCTAAAACACGTTTAGAATGTTGTCTAAGTACCCAGATTGGGACACTTCCTAAATCTAGATCTAAAAGCATAGATCTAGTAACCAGAATGTCTGATATTATATTTATATCCTATGTGGAGAAACCACTGTGTGACAACCAAATCATAACCGATCGTAGTGCAGGAATATCACTTCCTACTATGTGTATGTCATCCGAATACCAGGACATCGCACCCTACTACCTTCTTAACAGATCCATCTCTTATTCTGATGAAGCCAAACCTATGACTGTCACATCAGAAATAGATGATCTATCTCCGCTATATCTGCTTTAGTCTATAAATAGACATAAGCCACTTGTCCACTATGCTTCCGCTGCTCCCACTGACTACGACAACCTCTGACAGAATTATATACAAGTACACTTCTAAAGCTAGTTTAGAACGACAGTATACTCATCCTCGTGCCGGGTCTCACAGTTCGGAACAACAACAATGGCAAGTCTGGGTAAACAAGAACCTTCCTGTCACCGTCCTTGAGCATACCGAAGTACCTCTCGAGTGCCTGAGGTTACCCACCATATCTGCGGAATGGCCAATGGAATGTCAATCCAGATTGAATCTTTAGGTCCTATTAAATTTTCAGTAATCGTTTGCAGTTCTGGAATCACTTCCAGTTCTACCATACTCCCACTTCTGTTTTTTGAAAAAGTCCATTTTACTAAAACTATGGCGAGTCAAGAACAATATCACCATTGATCTTCCAGATGGTAGAAAGTTAACCCTCGTCATAGCCCGGGTCAACCCACAAACAGCCATTACAGAAACGTGCCTTGAGTTATCCAGAGTCTGGTTTTAAGCATAAGCCGGACAACATCCCGTACCTTAACATCGTTAAGATATGAACCGTTCTATATTCAATATAGAAACAGAGGCACTGATTTAATTGGAACCAGATTCAAATCATGCAGCTGTCTCCAGTGCATGTCAACTAAATGGAAGGAGGCCGATCGGCGTAACTCAACTTAGGAATGCATCCAGATATGAGTAACCTAAAAAAGAAACAAGTTTCTCAAAACCATTACTATCAACTGAATACTATACACAAGTATCTACATCTTCGATCACCTTGAAGAATCCCGATACTTGCAACATCTGGTTCTCTACTTTACTCTTATACCTATAACTTCTCAAAACTTGGACCTTGTGTTTCTACGAAACACTTGTTTAAGAAATAGAGAAGTCATAAGTAAACAGAATATAGTACGAGGACCAACCCCTCTGTCCTAATGGACACTGGACAACATACAATACTTTGTATAAGTCCTCTGAGTTGAATAACTCAAACCCTGTGCGTCGTAGGTTGAAAACTGTACTATGGTTATGAAGAATTACACCGCTGTTTAATGCTCCTTACCTAACCATCAACTGATATAGGTAAATGTCATCGACATAATTTCAAAAAGTTATATCTCACTTTATTAAAATAAACGTACAGATATATCAATTTGAAATTGGTGCATAACAACGGATATTCAAAACCAAATACTTGTCGTCCGGCAAACAACCCAGGTGATTTCCTCAAATATCACCAATTACAATGAATCCCGATATAATGAGGATGATCACCTAATTCCCAATAACTTACTCCCACTCATCATCTGCAAAACCATACAGAAGTGAGAATCATACCTGGTAAATACATACCCTGGAGCAAGTGTCTAATTGGGAAATCAGTTTTCAATTAACAATGCACAGTGAAACTGAAACATGTAGATGTATCGAAGGGGTATCCGGGTATTCCTAGTAATGCCTCTTCTATTATCAGATTCACAACTGTAACTGTATATTTCTTTGCCATCTCTCCAAATCCATTTATATGTCTTTAGTTATTACCTTCTGTACGCCCTCTTAGGCTAAATAGTTTTCTTTCTTCTCTACCGTTCAGCACCAGCCTATGGTTTGGAAGAAGACTATCCAATAAACATAATGGGTGTACTCTCCTAATCCTATGAGTACTCGTAACCTGAGAGAAGGTGAAGATAAAAGACAACTGAATAAATCTTATTCCTATTTCTCCTGAACCAGAATCCATCCCCGAACTGGAACAAGTTCCTTCGAGTTCGTATATAACCATACGATGGAGTATCCAAAAAAATGTGGATCTTTGTAGTGATACGGAGTATTCTAGAGAAATACAAAGGTGAAGTAGGAGTGGTAATGAAATACTTGGTTTGGTCGTGAATAGCAGTCGCAATTTACTTTGCCCTCTTTCTAATCCCTTTATTTGTCTTAACTTATTACCTTCTGTACACCATCGTTAGGCTAATTGGTTTTCTTCATTCCCCACCGTTCGGCACCTGCCTATGGTTTGGATGAAGACTATCCAATTAGCGTAATAGGTGTACCGTCCTAATCCAAGGAGCACTCGCAACCTGAGAGAAGGTAAAAGGAAAAGACAACTGAATAGTCCAATTCATTTTCTCCAGAACCGGAAACCATCCTCGAATCTGGAACAAGTTCCTTCGAGTTCGTATATAACCATACGATGGTTTTATCCAATGGAAGTGGATGTTCGTAGTAATACGGGGTGTTCTGGAGAAAAGGGTAAAAGTAGGAGTGGCAATGAGGTATGCAATTCTGACAATCCAAAAGCCAGTGTTTTAAGAAGGTTCGGTTAACTTGGTCACTGAGTCATAGTCTAGGGTCAGGCCATGGTCGCTGCCAAAGAGAGAGAGAAAAGAAACACTCTGCGTGCACTCTAACCTAAATCAGAATGGTTATCACTTTATCTAATCAGGAAACCTCCCACTGTAACCTCAAATTCTCCCCCAAACCTGAAAGAAGAATTAGTTGGGATCACCCGAGGAGTAAACCAACTCATCAGTGGGAATCGGAATCCAACTATCATCGCATGATAACGTGATGGAATCCACTCACGTTATCACACTCCAGAAGGTATGCGCATATCTGGCAAGTTTCAATTTCTTTAGAAACTCCCGATGTGATTTTTACCCTATGCTCTTATGACCTTGACTAAGGCCAACAAATCATAAGTCACATGTCAAGTTCTACCCGTCATTGTCCAGGTTAATTTGAACCCACCCGTACAAGCCCTTGACTAGGGCCAACAAGGTTGTACGACTGTCCCAAACCAACGCATCTATCTATGCAGCAGAAAAGTAACAAATAGCTACCATACACTATGCCCTGACTAAGCCAACAAATATAGCATGAATACTAAGTGCTACCCGTCTGAAATGACGGAGGGCTACGAATGGTTTTTGGCGAAAAACCTTTAACGTAATGAACTTGATATCGTTGAAGGAACCGGATAGCTTTTTATAAATATAGTGGCGAAAACCTTCGCTAAAAAGGTCACTCCCGGTGAAGGGATCCCAGCTCTTTCCCCGTAGAATGAGGTGCAGGATATTCCAACTGAATACCACGATGCAAAGCAAAAAGGCAATCGGCTATAGTGAAGTTATTACCCTGACGCAAACTTCTGTCCAAGGGGTCAGTCCCGGTGAAGGGATCTCGGCCCTTGCCTCGTCGGCTGAGGGGCTGGATACTCATAACCGAATACCTCTGTGCAAAACAAAAGAGAACGTCCTTGTAATAACAGCTTTTTGAAAAATTGTTCCAACAACATCATACAGGTTTGTTTAGCTTGCATTGATCCAAATCAACGCAGTCCCATCAATTGATCACACCAATAAAGAACGAAAATACGATGTACGTATATGCCATCCGCATTCGCCACTGGGTCCCGTCATCACCCGTTAGGTTACTTAACTAACGACAGATCAGGGACTGGACTAGCGCGGATGCAAAACATATACAACATCTACTAGTATATATATCAATATATAATAATCGTTCAAGGCGTAATAAAATGCAACATCACAGAAATGTAATAAGTATCACAGAACAATACAGATAATCTGGGATCCCCGGCTTTCATAGAGCCGCTACTGAAACCCGACATTCCCCTGGTCGTGTGGATAGCCTATGCAATGAAATCCTAGACCCCTACGGGCGCGGCAAGTTACCCACCAAAACCTGAAGCGAGGCAACCCCCTTCAACAAAGTGAATGGACCACCCAGCACTTCACGGAATCCGGTAACTTGAGCATCCCTCCTTGGGTCAACCTATACCCCCTACGAATGCGGCGAATAGCCCGCCAATTCTAGAGTAAAGCCCTTCCGTCTCAAAGCCATGAGATGCGGGCCCGTTGCCCTCTAGAACCCGGCTATTCGTGCACCTCACCGCGGGGTAATCCTAGTACAGAAAGTAAAAATATACAACGGGTACATCGACCTCAGCCCGGTCGTGCCCCAAAAGAATAATATACATACAGGCAGTGACGGCAGTCCACATGTCGGACGCTCGCCCCGCAATATCAAATGTACAAATATAACCAAACTGTACTACCATTGCATCCAGGCTATCCACCACGACAAATCCGCAACATCACAGTACAGCACAGCACAGAATATCAACGTGAATGTCACGTTTGCAAATCCGTCTAAAAGAACTATAGCAATTAGACAAGATTTACCGCTCGAATGACATTCACGGTCGCAGATATAATGTAAGTACTGTAAACTAATATGTTTAAAATTTTCGATCGACAAAATTTCCCGAAGTGGGCCCCAAGCACAAATCCAGCACTCAAAATAATCTGGGCCAAAACTAAAAATACCAGAAACCCCAATTCCAAGTCAGAGACCGCTGTAGAAAAATTTGTGGACTGATGCTACAGTAGTGCGACGGAACCGCGGCCAAAACGAGGGTAAGGCCGCGGTTCCGTGGTGATACAGTGAGATCACTCCACAAAATTTCAACATGGGTCTTAAAAAAGCCTGCCTGATTTTCTACAATACTCAAAATAATTTTTCGACGACAAAAAAAATTCGACAGAAACTGCAAAATTGGAATCGCGGTTTTGGAAATTTCGTTCGATCGATATTTTAAATACGTTAGAACAAGCTAGTAAAGGTTAATGGCGTGGCTCTGATACCATGTAAGTCTACGGTAGCGCCCCAGCCGTCTGTCCGAGGCCAAAATGCGGAAACGAAAACTTTTTTTTAACTTGAAACCGGAGCTATCGCAGACTTTAATCCCGGATCGAACCATTAACCTATAACTAGCTAACTTGAGAAGGGATAGAAAAGCTATACCGATCGATCCGTGTCCTTCGGTCTTTGTCCACCATCTCAAGCTCCTCGCGGCATCTCCGATCTCCGGTCTCCTCGTCGGGAGGGCACCACATCAATGAGTCTTTTTACGGGCTCCCGCCTCTAAACCGAGGCAACTCGGACACGAAGTTTGCTAGCCAACGTGTCTAAGATTGCTGTAGAATATGTGTAGAACGCTTTGTCTCAAGGGTTAATCGAAGTTGCATCAAAGGGAGATGAAAAGGAAATGAGCTCAAGGATTTTTATTTTGCAATTGAATCAATTTTTCTCTCCACAAAATGATGGGGGCTGCCCAAAATGGTGCTCGGCCATGTAAAGAGAATAGGAGAGGGGATGAGCACAAGCTAGTGTGAATGGTGACTATAAGAAAAGAAAACCTCACATCAAAATCTTTTCCAATCCTTTTCACAATAAATGCAAACCTTGAACCAAGCACATCTAGAAAGATCAAGAGTCTTCATCAAAAATTCTGGAGACCCAGACACCACAAAAAAAACCCTGCCTTCACTAATTTCGAAATTTGCAAGAAACCCCTTCACCTCACAAAAATTCAGCCATGAAGGAATAAAGGAAAATGGCCGAAACGGAATGCAAACTGGCAACTTCAAAAAAGCGATCCCGTAATAAATTACGGAATAACCCCGCAACTGTATATACATACCCGCATTTGTATTCCGACCGAATACAAAAGCAATGAGACAAAATATACACAGTAAAATACTAGGATCCGGCTTAAACCAAAGCCCGCTAGTATTATCCGTCCGAACCATGACACGTGCACAAGTGCACGCGTACGTTCGAACCATTCCATAAATCCATACGGCCTCTACAATGTTTCGCCTGAAACTTGAGAAACTGTCTGTGGGGGACTCTAAAGACTCGTCAATAGTTTGGCTGTGGATTTAACCACTAGCACGTCAGTAGTACTAGCTGTACGTAACGGGCTACCAAGTATTGACCAAAAAGGAGGTCGATGAGCGAACTCATCCTGACACCCTACTGAGCCTGTCAGTGACAATATCCGTACAGTCCGGTCCGTTCGTCTATGAGCATCGCATGTCGGGCCTAGGGGGTGGTAAAAGTCAGACCCCCAAAAGCGGTACAAGTCATGTCGGAGTGTAGCCCAGAACACCCTGAGATACTACTGGAATGCCTACCAGTAAATCTCCTACCTTGGCCAAGGACTTCATGTAATGGCTCTCCTAGACACAGCGCGATCTCACCCCCAATACCGGGACAGACGAAACCCCTGCCGATCCGCTCACTGCCTCCATGTGGCTCGGGACTGTACCCAACTAAAACCTGTTTGCACGACTCCTTTGAGCCGTGGTAGGGTAGTAATCAAAGTACAGTGGGAACTCACACGAGACGAATGACGATCTCAGGTCGATAGACTAACCTATACACATGTCACCAGGGAACTGCTATCTGACGTCAGGTATAATACCAACTAGCATGTTCCCGGCGAGTCCTGTCCGGTGTACTCATAACCCAATGAGCACCTGTATACATATTAGGTGATCCAACTGACACCAATGGCTTGTGAGACCGGCCACCGCCCCTCGTCGGGGTCTCGACTGTATACACTAGTCTATTCTGGAGTATCGACGCCCTATCTCGAAAACTCCCACGACTTGGGACCTTTTAAGGATGTGCTCATAGACCCCAGCTCCCATGTATATGATTGCCACCATACTGCTGGCCGTCAAGCAAGAATCCTAAGGGCTCTATCAATGTGTAATAGTGATCTGTAAGGTCACCTAAAGCTGTACACGATGATAAAGATAAACCAGATAGCATACTATCACCTCGAGTAAGACTGTCCTACCGGCATAGGTCCTCCCTCAATCATTGCAATCACATGCCTGTGATCCAATAATTGACTCTAAGGGAACTATATCCAACACAAGTTGTCCCCTCAGTAAAGGCGAACAAAAGCTGTACTCAACGATCGCACAAGAACTGTAAATCTGCAGAAGACTGTCTCAACAATCAAAACCTGCTGCAAGAAGATGTACATTAAGCTCTGGTGGTTCGTGAAAATCTGGCACGACTCTCCGAACAAGTAGTGTCCTCAGATCTTCAACACACGACCACCGCGGCCATCTCCAGATCATGAGTGGGATATCCTGCTCGTACTTCCTCCAACTGTCTGGAAGCATAAGCGATAACTCTATAGTGCCACATCAGCGCAAAATCAAGCCCCACTCGCGAAACACCACAGTTAAACAACAAAATTGCCCGAACCAGAAAGCAAAGAAAGAACTGGTGTAGTTGTCAACCGAATCTCCAACTGCTGAAAAATCCGCACACATGCCTCAGTCCAAAGAAAAAGAACCTCCTTTTCGGTCAGTTCAGTCAACGGTGCAGCGATACACAAACAATCCCACACGAAACGGCGGTAAAAACCTGCTAAGCCCAAAAATCTGCGGACCTCCGTCCCATACACAAGTCTGGGCCAAAGCTGTACGGCCTCGATCTTCCTCGGGACCATACGAAACCGTCTCCCGTAACTACAAGACCTAGGAGTCAACACAATCAAGCCTGAAAGAACACTCCGAGAATTTAGCAAACCGCTGGGGCTCTCCCAATGTCTGCAAAGAAAATCCTCAAGTGCTGCTCCTGTTCCTCACGGCACACTTGAAAAGACCAGAATGTCATCAATAACACAACAATCAACTGGTCGAGGAACGGCCTGAAGAAATATGGTTCATCACATCCACAACTGCTGCTAGGGCATTGGTGAGTCCAACGACACCACCAAAACACATAAAGCCCGTAGCGCGCACAAAAGCAGACTTCGGAATGACATCAATCCAAACCCGCAACAATGATGACCTGATCCCAAACAACTTAGAAAAATGTCTCGCACTCTGGAGCTGATCAAGAAATCGTCAATGCGAGATAAAAGATACCTATCCGCACCGTAAGCCGGTTCAATTGACGATCAATCAATACACAACCTTAAACTGCAGTCTTCCTCCTTGACGAACAAAATAGGAGCTCCCCAAAGCGAAACACTCAGATGCACAAGACCCTAACAAACAACTCTGCAGCTGATCCTTAAGCTCCCTAAGCTTCGCCGGCTCATCTGGAACAACGTCGGAAAACTCTCGCACGAAAGGAAGCTGTCCAACAAACCCACTATGGCTCCGGTATCACGAAGGAAAGCCAAGAATCCTCGACATCCTCTCCTCAAAAGCCGACTAGCGAAAAAGGCTGAATTCAAGCTGTGAGAGGCGGCACCACTGTCCCCCTGCACAACAAGAACTGACTCGCCGGGAAAACAAAACCTGACTGTTTCCTCACGGCAGTCTACAGACGCCTGGCACATAGCTAACCAGTCCGTGCCCAGGAGAACGTCAAATCCAACATCTCTAGAAGGATCAAAACGACGGACGAATCTCTATCTCCTATCCGATTGGCACACAACCGAAACACGTGTCGCGCAACAAAAGAATCGCCGACAGAAGTTAACACAACGAACGGCTGATCTAGCTAACCGACTCTCCTCGTCCCAAGCCTCTGCTACTCCCGCGATGTGCACGAAACCTGTCACGGTGACTGGACCTCTGTCTCGGGGCTGGTACACCTGCATGAGCCCTCCTCTATCCTCGAACTCCCAAAGTCTCGGAAAGACGCTCATCGTTAAAACGGGCTGCGTCCACTGGTGCTGTGTGAGTAACACGATGCAGTGCTGATCGCAAGGAATAACTGGATAACAGGGATGACAACCTCCTGTCGCCGTGCTCTACTGGCCTCAACCAAAGACCTCATCGTCTGGCGCAAGTCCTGCATCTCAGCCTCAAGCCTAGCGATACAATCTATCGAAGGCGGATCCATCTGCTCCTGTGCAACGAGCGTACCATCCTGGTCAATCCGCGTCCCACACGAGTCAATTCTGACATCGGCTCTCGTCGCACCACTCCGAGTCCTCATGATCATTGGCGGCAAAGACTATAAATGGAAATAGGATTCGATATGAACACGGAAATCGAATCACAAGGATATGTATCATCAAGGAAAGAATTTCAAGCAATTAGTACTTAGGTCACTTTAGGCGGAGTACCGCATCGTGAGTATGCCGCGGACATACACACACTACGTTACTCTGCTTAGGCTACCTACTCCATCATACCAAGGTCATCCTACACTCCGAAAGGTAAAACCTAGCGCTCTGATACCAACTTTGTCACGACCCGAAAATTGGCACGTGGCGGCTCTTAAACTACGCAGCATCTACAGGCGTAACGCAATTTAAGTAATCCAAAAACCAAGCAATCTAAACCATCAAAAGTAGTAAGTGATAATAGAAGTTTTAAAACATTTGAAATCTTAATCCAAATTCTTTAAAAGTCCAACTTTATTTTTTTGAAAATTTTGGCAGCACCTCCTTTGTAAAAACTAACCCCAAAAATGGATACAACATAAATATAAGTAAAGCATCCCCAACGGGAGCAAATCCACGCCCAACGGCGGAAAACAACCACCACAACAGATATACGATGCCGTAGCGAAGAAATAAAAGACGATAGAAGTAAAACTGCATAAAAGACCTCCAAGTCACAAAATATACAATATCGTCATCACATCAAGTCTCTAAGTTATACATGTTAGTTGTATGTATGCCCTAGAGGCCAGTATTGTACAGATGATGTATATTATATTGGATGCTTGGACATATATAGAGATGACTTTCTTGCTCGACATGATAGTATGCTATCTGGTTGCTCTTTATCTTAACATGTACACTAGTCTCTTTATACTGTCTTATAGTTACATGTTGGTAAAGCCCTTAGGATTTGTACTTGACTACCTGGACTATGATGCAGATCATACTAGTGGGGACATGGTAGTCCATAAGTACATCCTTCAAGGTCCCTAGTCGTGGGTGTATCGAGACGGGGCATCGATATACCAGAGTAGACTAGCGTATACGCTTCTCGACCCATGTGATGGGCGATGGATGATCCCATATCCATTGGTGTTTGACATCAGAGATGGTATACGGGTGCTCAGTGGAGACTGGGTACACTGGACGGACTCGCCGAGAACTCCCAGATGGTATTATACCTCACGTCAGATGGCAGTTCTCAGGTGACACTTGTACAGGTTAGTCTGTAGACCCGAGATCGTCATAGAGTCTTGTGTGATTCACACTGTGCTTTGATCTCCACCTTACCACGTCCATGAGGGCGTGCAAAACGGTGGTCTTTGGGTACAGTCCCGAGTCACATGGAGGCAATGAGCGATAGGAGGGGTTTCGTCTCTCCCGGTATTGGGGGTTGATGTTGTGCTGTGCTCGATTGGCCGTAACAGGGAAGTCCCTGGCCAGGGCTGTTCAGAGATTTGCTGGTAAGTGTTACCAGTAGTTTCTCGACCCGTTATGAGCCTCACATCGGCATGACTTATCGGGTTATTGGGGTCTGACGTTTACCACCCCTAGACTTGATATGCGACATATCAGACGAAGAGACCGGACTGTACGGTAAGTGTTACTGGTCGGATTCGCAGGAGTGTGAGCGGGCTAGCTCGTCGATCTTCTGATCGCTCAATACCCGGGTGGCCGTTACGTTTAGCAGACCGCTTGCGGCTTGTGGGTGCTTGATATGATCATCATCTGCTACCGGCGTATTGACGAGTCTTTAGAGTCCTACACAGAGGTTTCCTGGCTCAAGCGAAACGAAATAGGAGCGTATATGAGATATGTGCGGGACCGAGAATAACGCGTGTATGTGATACCGCATTTCATTCTCGCGATAAATGTTTCGATTGGTTATATTCGATATGACCTAGTTATCGAATTGTTCATTCGATAAATCGATACATTGGATACTAGTCGGTTATGTGCGACATGACCGGATCATTGAATCAAATGTTGATTTAATGATTTAATGTATAATTATATATTTGATATATTACTTTTCATTAGCTAGTATTGGTTCACTTTATATGGATTTTCTCACTTGATGCACATTGTATATGTGATATACTTTTGTGCACATATTTGTATCATGTTTGATGATACTTGATCATTTGGTTAAGTGTGAAGGATTAAACCATGGTTAAGTGATAATTAGGGTTTTGCTTATTCATTTCTTTATTTATTTATTTGGAAATGATTATGATAAGAATGGTGGCTTTCTTTGTCTTTTAGTTGAAGCTTCATGAAGCTTTGACTTCTTAACCATTCTTGTCATCATGCTTAACGCTAACCCATCCATTAACCATGGTCTATTCTCTACAGTTAACCCTAGTAAGAATTATGATAAGTATTCCTTTTTCTTTTATTTTAAAAGACTTATCATATTTTCTAGCTCATCTTCTTCTTCATCTTCAAGTTTGAAATCTTGAGGCCATCAATGGCAACTTGAGCTTGAGAGTGAGAAATCCAATTCTAAAGAGAACCCACCTCCTATTTCTTCATTCTCTACCTCTTGCCAAGTAGTAGAGTGTGTTTCCTTCACAAGTTTCATTACTTTGTGAAGTGGGAGCTTGATCTAGCGATGCCTCGACGTAGATCATCTTCGGCATCGTCGTCGATGACCAAGCCCGTTCATTCTCCGATGAAGCCGACGCTAGAGCCCGGGGTTCGACATGGACAGCGAGGAAACTTCGTTGCGGAGCCGTGGAGGTGGATATCCGGATCTACAAAGGTTGTAATTTCCATATCCTTGTAGTTAAGTGTTAACTAGTTTACTTTTCGCCTAGATTTCTAGCAACGATCCGTTTACTAGGGTTTCTCGGCACCATATTTTTGTAAAATGGCATGGTTGATGCCTTGTGAGACCTCTACTGTGTGCCTAGGAACCCTACAGTGGTATCAGAGCCTAGCTAGAGCCTTAGGCGAAGTCTAGACGGAGTTTGAAACCCGGACGAACCGAAAAACCAACCCCAAAATAGCTCTCTGGAAATTTTTCGAATTTGTGGTTTTTTGTCGATTAAAAATGCTTAAAAAATTCAGCAATAAAATCTAAGAATTACTGTGCAAAACGTTTCTTGTGAACAGTACAAAGTGCGGCGGAACCGCGGCAGAAGCTAGGCTTCTGCGGCGGTTCCGCGGCTAAAAAGTGACGTCAGCCCTTGGTTTTTGCACAGTAATTCCTGATTAATTGTTCTGAGTTTTCTGGGAATTTTAATTTGACTCCAGGTTTGAGTATTCTGGGGTTGTGTTGGAAATCAACGATTCGATCGGATTATCGAACTTTGTCTATGTGTTTTCCGGATAATTTTTTGAATATGTTAAAAAGTTCGACCGGATATAAATACCCAATCTTTCCCCTGCCAAAAATATCCAAGTGTTGGATTATTGTGTGGTTTAAGGACGTTCTGAGTAGTGCAAGTAACGCGATGGTCCCTCTAGAAGACAACAAACCTTAACTCGATTATGTGACCGTCTTGAACTGCCCTTTGAACCTTCGGGTTTGGGGCAGTACGGCGTGCCACATGTGAGGCGTTGGCTTGACCCTTCTACGGCTGAACCGTTGGTACTGAGGCATGAAACGAATGTCTTTGAACCATTTCATGTGTTGGATAGTTTCGGGAAAACTTGGGTGTTCGAATGTTCGATCGGAAAGTTTAAAATATTCTATTTATCTGGAATGGGATACAATAATTGGAATTCACAAACAGTTATGTGATAACTGAATGAATGTTATGAATCTAGCGGTTTAGTTTCACTTTATATTGAAAAGTGTTTTCGATAATGAGACTAAAATGCGGGATTTATAACTGTTAGGCATGTGATGTCTAAGTATTTCATTTGATTAGGCATGTGATGTCTGAAGAAGTTGCGGATTCCAATTGTTGTAGTTTTACACTTTCTTTTCTGTGACCGTAAGTGTAGTATGTTCATATCGCCGGTTTCGTTGCTATACGTCAACGACAATTGGGGTATGCATACTTACTTACGTTGATGACATGTGATGTTATGTGTTGCTGGATATGTTATATTGGATCGTCGTGTTCGAATAGCCGGGGGTTTTTATATGAGATGAGTGTTTTTCATTTTCATTCATGTAAAAACTTGTATGTAATATTCTTTTATTTGGGGCACTTCCAGGTAGCGGAAGTTGTCACCCTTTGTATATTATTTACTTTTCCACATTAGGATAGACCCAAGGAGGGGAGCACAAGTAACCGGGTTCTGGGGTCCAGTGGGAGACCAACTCGAGGAGTCGAGTCCGGGTCTCCTAACCCTAGAATTGGCAGGGTTGCTTGCCGCTCTCGTAGGGGTCTAGGGGTGTGGGATTGGCTATTCATCACGACCGTGGAATCCGTGTTTTATACTGGCTCGTATTGAAAACACGGACGTCCTAGTATATCCAATATTTCATATGTTTATTCTGCTGCGATATCTGTGTTGTGACTCTGTGATGGATATAGTATATAGTATATATGATATATTATATAGACGTTACTTATGTTTTGCACCCGCACTAGCCCTGCCCTGCTCTGTCGTTAGTTACCTAACCTAACGGTGCACGAGGGGACATCGAGGCGAATGCGGATGGCATAAGCGTACGTCATATCTATCTGTGATGTTTAGGTATTTAAATGATGGGACTTCATTAATGTGAATAATGAAAGATAAGAAACCTAAGATGTTGTGGAATCGAATTTTAAACTAAAACAGGTAGCTACAGTTCTTGCTTTGCACAGCGGTATATGTGATATATCCTGCACCTTATTCGATGAGGAAAGGACCGAGATCTCTTCACCGGGAGTGACTCCTTTAGCGATAACTGGCAGATGCTACACACTCGGTTTGTTTTTGATTGCTTCTATAGTTTCTGCTTTGCACAGTGATATATATGATATATCCCGCACCTCATTCGACGAGGAAAGGGCCGACGATCCCTTCACCGGGAGTGACCCCTTTAGCAAAACTAGAAAAGCCTCAAAATCACTCCATTTTAAAACTTCATTTGATTCTACAACGATATCAAGTTCATTACGCAATAGGTTTTCAGAAAAACCTGTCGTAGCCCTCCGTCATTTCAGATAAGAACTGTTTAGTATTCGTGCTGCGTTTGTTGGCCTTTGTCAAGGCGTAGTGTGCGGTAGCTGAATAGTGATTATCTGCTTATGCATATGATGCAGATTGTTTCAGGGTAGTCGTGCGACCTTGTTGGCCTTTGTCAAGGGCCGTGCGGGTGGGTTTGATTCAATCAAGAAATGACGGGTTGAACTTGACTAGCATGCTATGATTTGTTGGCCTTTGTCAAGGTCATAGGACGCTAGGGGCAAAATATTATCGGGAATTTCAAGTGTTGAAATTTGCAATGAGATTGCATACCTTCTATGAGATAGTTGGATCCCGATACCCACTGCGAGTAAGAGTTACTCCTGGGAGAGTTTTACACATTACAATTAGCCGATCAAGTAGGTGTCTAGAAAGGTGTTAACGAGGTTACGCCTCTGGGAAAACGAGGTTTACAGTAATTAGGTTCGTGCGAAAGCACGGGGGACCTCCCTCAAAGTACCGACACTGGCCTGCCTGAAAGATTGGCGAACTTGTAGTGTGTAATTAATCCCGGCTAGTATTTCCTTTTAGGGTTTGAAGGAAGATTTGATAAAAACAGTGGGAGCCATCCTGATTAGATAAGATAATAACCAATCTGATCTTGCACGAGCATACGCTAAAGTGTTTTCTTCTCTCTCTCTCCAGGTAGCGACCATTTCATGCCTTAATAAAGATAATAATATGGATGTATTGACCGAACTCGCATGTTATACTGTGCTGGGGAACGTTGGTTCCGTTCTTTCCTATAAGAGTTATAGGAATGAACAGGATATAGGGGAATACCAGGATTCCCATGCCACCCGAATGAAGAAAGTACATGATGATGCATTTTCTTCGGGTGTGTTCGTTACTGAGAACTGTTTCTCCATTTGCTCTACGTCCTGGGTATTGGATACCGGGTCAGGATCCCATATATGTAATCAGTTACATGGGCTTAGGAAAGGTAGAGAACTTGGAGAAGGTGATAAAGACATTAGAGTTGGAAATGGTGCAATTGTTGCAGCTAAGACTGTTGGGGAATATCACCTTGTATTACCAACTGGTAATACATTGGTTCTGAACGAATGCTATTACATGCCGAACCTGATATGCAACATTATATCGGTTTCTTTGCTAAGTAAAGAAGGATATAATTTTGTATTACAGGACAATGTTATGAACATTTTCCATAACCAAAAGTTGGTTGGATCAGGCACGTTATGCAATGGCATTTATGTTCTAAATCAATCAACAGTTCTGAGCATAACAAACACACACAAGAGGAAGAGTTCTGAACTCAATGAATCCTTCTTGTGGCATTGTAGACTGGGTCACATCAATGCGACACGACTAGCTAAGTTGCATAAAGATGGATATTTAAATCCGTTTGAATTTTCATCTTATGACACTTGCCAGTCATGTCTCAAAGGCAAGATGACCAAAACTCCGTTTACGGGACACGGAGAGAGAGTTACCGAACTCTTAGGACTGATACATAGTGATGTATGCGGTCCTATGTCTACACATGCCAGGGATGGTTCTTCGTACTTCATTACATTCACTGACGATCTCTCTAGATTCGGATATGTGTTCCTGATGAAACACAAATCAGAAGCTTTTGAGAAATTTAGAGAATATAAACAAGAAGTCGAGAACCAAACCGGAAAAAGTATTAAAATCCTACGATCTGATCGAGGAGGGGAATACTTGAGCAATGAATTCCTAGACTTCCTAAAAGAGAATGGGATTCTCTCTCAGCTGACTCCTCCATATACACCACAGCACAACAGTGTATCAGAATGGAGGAACCGCACCCTATTAGATATGGTGCGCTCTATGATGAGCACAGCTGAGTTACCTATTTCCTTCTGGGGATATGCGCTGGAAACAGCAGCATACCTATTGAATCAAGTTCCATCTAAATCTGTACCTACCACACCATATGAGATATGGAGTGGGAAGAGACCATGTCTTAAACGAGTTAAGATATGGGGTTGCCCGGCCTATGTCAAAAGGCAAAATCCGGACAAACTCGAGGCACGGTCAGTTCTATGCAAGTTTGTGGGATATCCCAAACATTCACATGGATATCTTTTCTACCATACAGAGGAACAAAAAGTGTTTGTTTCTCGACATGCCACCTTTTTGGAAAAGGAATTTCTTGCAAAAGAAATTAGTGGCGAGCAGGTAGAACTGGAAGAAATTCCGGCTACACAAACTCAAACTGAAGATTTAGTGGAACAAGAGGATTCAGTAGCTCCCAATGAACCCCAGCCTCTCCGCCGATCTAGTAGGGTTCCTCGCCAACCTGAGAGATACTACGGTTTTCTCATGGATGGTGGGAGCGAGGATTGCATCATGGAGGATGATGACCCAACTACCTTCGAGCAGGCCATCACGAGTAGGGACTCGGTGAAATGGCTGGATGCTATGCGGTCCGAGATGGAATCCATGTACACCAACAAAGTATGGACTTTGGACGTTGCTCCTGAGGGGGTAAAACCCATTGGGAGCAAGTGGATCTTCAAGAAGAAACTTGGTGTAGATGGGAAAGTGGAGACTTTCAAAGCTAGACTTGTAGCAAAGGGTTTTCGTCAAAGACCAGGTGTGGACTATGACGAGACCTTTTCTCCAGTGGCTATGCTTAAATCCATCCGGATCATGCTTGCCATCGCTGCTTATCATGATTACGAGATCTGGCAAATGGATGTGTTTCCTGATTTAAAATCAGGAAAGCTTCTGGGAAAAGCTTCAAAAAGGGGTCACGTGTTGGCACGTGACACCTAAAAGGCATCATCAAGTCAAGTGCAGTCTCCTGACTACGCTGAAGAAAATGGGCTTCAGAAAGAGTCACGTGCTCCCACGTGACCAGGGTCACGTGGCGACACGTGACATTTAAACGCAAGCGTCAAAGGCACACAAGTTCTCTGATCAAGTCAAGAAAAGGCTTCAGAAGAGGTCACGTGTTCCCACGTGACCAGGGTCACGTGTTGGCACGTGACGTTCAAGACAGCAGACTCGTTCTCCAGAAGAACCGAAGACAGAGAGTTCAAACAAGGGTCACGTGCTCACACGTGACCAGGGGTCACGTGGTAGCACGTGACGCTTAGGCAGCAATCAGAAGACAGAGCGCAAAAGAAAGGAAAAGGCTCATTCCAAAGGGGGTCACGTGCCCACACGTGACCATGGGTCACGTGGTCACACGTGATCAGCTTTCAAAGCCCATTTTGTCAAACAGAATTAAATTCTGAAGGAGAATCAAATCTTTCCAAAGGAAAGCGGCTATCTGGAACCGATCGAATTAAAGATTCAGAGGTGATGAAATATCATCTATCTATGGGAAAATCTCGGGTTTGGAAAGATTTCCCCTTTAAATCTAACCAAAATAACAAGGGAGAATCTCTGGATTTAAAATCCAATGGTGAATAAAATTCACCTAATAATCCAAAGGTCCAAAATGAATGATGAATGCAAATCAAATCTCAATGAAGATTCGTCAAAAAACTGATTGATTCGGCTGCTTCTCCTATAAATAGGAGCCAAGAGACATACATACATATAGATGCGCAGAGAAGAAAAAAGAAAAAAGGAGAAGAGCTCTGATACTTTGAAAAAGACTCGGATCTTCTGCAAAAAACCCTAGGTAAGAAAGGGAAGGCCTTTTGAAAGAAAGAGAATTTAATTCTCAACAGAGTTTAACTCTGATAATGTAAAAACAGAAGAACATATTTCTTCTCTCTTTGATGGAGGATCTGCAAAGTGCACATCTCCCTTTAAGGTTGAGAATTTAATTCTCAATGGGTTGAGATCCTGCCATGCAGATCCAAAACATGGAGAAGGAATGCAAGCACGAGAATTTAATTCTCACAGAACTATAGGAATTTAATTCCTTTAAAATAAAAGGAGGGCTTGACCCTATATTATGGGAATTTAATTCCTCCAGAACAAAAAAAGAAACAGGGTTTAACCCTAATTAAGAACCTAGTTCTGTTGAAACAGCAGGAATTTAATTCCCTTAATCATACAGAGGATGGAAGTTTAAACTCCTTAAAAACTTTTATTAGGGTTTAACCCTATTCAGCCCTTCACGTATATGAGGAATTTAATTCCTACAGAAAATTCAGAGTTAAACTCTATCCCAGAATATAAGTCTTCGAAAGGAAGTAGGAATTTAATTCCTCTGAAATTTATAGTTCGAGGAATTTAATTCCTAAGAAGATTAACAAAGCCTCTAAACAAAATACCTAGAGGCAGGGTCACGTGTCATCACGTGACCCCCCCCCCCCAAGAGAGCTACAGAAAGCCCCTTTGAGGCAGCACCCCACGTGACCCACGTGACCCTCAGCAGAAGCTCTAATCCATAGGCATTTGAATGCCCATCACGTGATGGCACGTGATGCTCTGGAAGACGCGATAATCTCAGAACAAAGGAAGGGAGGGCGCTCTCACGTGCTGCCACGTGACCCCTCTTACCTTAGTGTTTAAACACTAAACTAAAACTCTCGAACCCAATGTTAAAACATTGTTGGGCCTTAGTGTTCAACACTAATTAAAAAGCTTTATTTGCAGTGTTCAACACTGATTACCTTAGTGTTTAAACACTAATCTGAGATCTTCATTTGCAGTGTTCAACACTGATTACCTTAGTGTTTAACACTAACCTGAAAAAACATTGTTGCTGGTGTTCAACACCAAATATTCTCTTAGTGTTAAACACTAACTTGCCAACCCTATTCCCAGTGTTCAACACTGACTGCTCTGTAGTGTTTAACACTAGACTTCGGCCCAATTGGCTTAAATGGATGGAGGCAAAGCCTCTCCTGATTGGACTTAGCCCAAGATGGCCATAAGTCCTCAATTTGTGATTAACTGGTCCAATGGACTCATAACATAATTAATTCGTCTTGACCCCAAATTGGGCCAAGGGTTATTTAATCCACTCCGGTTCTAGGGTACATCTCTTCACTCCTTTGATACTTGGCATTGTAATCCCTCAATGCCGTCAAAGAGGTGACGGGTCCCGACGACCACACATTGATATGGACTGTGGGGTCCTTAAAATCATGTCTAATGCAAATTCCTGGTTACGTGGAACGCGGATAATGTCACTCTTTGACCCCGTGGGAAACGTCCAGAGCGGAGCCTGGTCCTCGCCAAGCACGGCAGTGAACCCGTGTGAAGCATCCAGAGCACATACCGGACTGTGGGGTCCTTAAACCCATGGACTACGACGTCCTTAACCTTGACCGAGATGTCTTAAAACTAACAATGGACTGTGGGGTCCTTAAACCCATGGACTACGACGTCCTTAACCTTGACCGAGATGTCTTAAAACTAACAATGGACCGCAATGTCCTTAAACTACCCATGGACCGCAATGTCCTTAAACTACCCACGGACCGCAATGTCCTTAAACTACCCATGGACCGTAATGTCCTTAAACTAGGACAATAGAGCCCCACATGCTCTTTTGTCGGATCTAAACGGTCCCGTTTAAGTTGATCTTAGCCTCAAAGATGGCTAACGTATCCTTAAACCTTCAAACAGAGTAGACTATAAATCCCCCCAATTAACTCTGGCTCGAGGGTACATCCCTGAACTCCTCTGACATCCGTCGGTGTAATCCTTCAACGTCGTCATAGAGGTGACGGGTCCCGACGGCCATACATTCATGGACCACTATGTCCCTAAACTGGAACATTAGAGTCCAAACGCTCTTTTGTCGGATCTAAACGATCCCGTTAAGTTGATCTTAGTCACAAAGTTAGACTAACGTATCCTTAACAAACGTTTGAGTTGATCTTAGCCTCAAGTATGGCTGACATATCCTCAAACCAAACCCCCCCCAAACCCAAATCTAAAATAATACGGATTTGGACTAGTCCACGTCCTAAGGGCGACGGCATTACTCAGTCTCCGTATACAATCCATGGGCAACAAAATACAAAACAGACACCCCCGACATGAAGTGACCATCTGGAGAAGGAGAAAGTTGTTACCGCAATGCGGTAGCGTAATTAACTGCAGGGGCTTGCGCCTGCAGGGAAGAGCGTCCCCACAATCAAAAACCCCTCAAACGAGGGGGAATCTGACGAAGTCTGCTACATCGGACGCATCAGTCTAAACCTTCGATACGTGGTGCCATAAATCAACTTGGCATCTTCGAAGAGGTGGACGGATAGCACCAATTAGCATCTGCCCCGAATCTCAGGCAAGGCGCGGTGTCGCGCCGTCTTTCGGAGGGGAACAGATTCTGGCACGCCCGGTGGGACCTTTTCCTCTTTCCACTCCACACTTCGTGTGTCGTGACTCGCGAACCAATCGCGGTTCGCTAATGGTTGCCCTCGGGTTTCAAGATACTAAGAATTGGCGTCTGGCTTATTGCAGAAAGAAAAGGATCGATGGCTTCTACTTCCGTGAAAGTGTCCAACTGCTCAGACTGCAATTGCAACCAACGCTCTGCCTCGCCAGGAGGTATAGCCTACGGACCCCAAGCTGCCTCGCTATTCACAATGCCCGTGGAACAGGTCACTCGCGCCACCACAGGATTGTTCTTTGGGACCATGGTCCCGCCGACAAACTTTGCCGCTCCAGTGCTGACAACGGAGGCTCCCAAGAAATCGGTCTTTGATCGTCTTACCCCTGCCACGGCTCCTCTCAACGAGTCGCCCAACGTCAACGCCTCGGTCTTCTCTAGACTGGGCCAGAAATCCTGCAGACCCATCGTGGGACCTACAATCTCAGAGAAGGTTGCTTCTAAGAAAGTGGCCGCTCCCGTCCCAGAAGTCGTCAAGGCAGCCTCTCCGGCCAAAAGGTCGGTCTTTACAAGATTAACGGCTTCAGCTCCCGCTCCTACTACCCAAAGGACATCGGTCTTTGACAGGCTAATACCAACTGCGACCCCACGCCCAGACAGAGGGCAAAACGAAACCGTTCTTACCGCTGACCCTACACCGTCCGCTCGACACGCTCGACGTCGCCATTGGCGCCGAGTGAGGAAGGCTGGGGGCAACTCCCCATCTGGGTTGACTCCATCAGTCCCGGTGGCAGAAATTAATGCTGCTGTTCCAACTGGGAACAGCTTCGAAATGCTAAATAAAGTGCGAAGAAATTCTCCTACTGCAGTACTGAAGAGGTCTCCTCCCCCGTTAAAGAAGGTTCTGGAAATGGAGTCAGAACGGCCCCAATCTCCTCAACGGCTATCTTCCAAAATCTATAAGGTTTGGCGGCAGGCACGGGACTCGATCATCGATCCGAACTTCTCCCGCCGACACAAAAAGCTGAAAACCCAACCGGAAGCTGGTCACCAGGCCAAACCCCAGAAGGCTGTGGAACAATTGACTCATAAAAGAAGGAGGCCGGAGAAGACCCCACGGCACGCAACGACGGCTAAAAGCACTGAGCCCAGACACCCTAAGTCTGGGGGCATGGTGGTGCATACTGTTTACATGGCCTTTGGAAAAGAGGAAAGCCGCACTTCTACGGGCCACCGACCGTTAACCCGATCCGTGACGAAAGCCCAAGAACAGCAACAGAAGCTGCAAGAAATGATGAATGCTATGGCCGCGCTCACCGGGCCAAAAGAAAACCCAGAAACGTCCTCAGACGCACGCCGAGAGGAAAAAACCGATGCTGAATTCCTTCGCCGGACACTGGAGAAAAGGGACAAAGAGGCTGCTGAACAAGCGGCCAACATACAACGGATGGGCCTTCTCTTCCAAGATGTGATAGGAATGATGTCCAGCAGGACTTACCCGCCGAGGATCCCCCGATCGTTCTTGAAGACGACCGAGGAGAAACGTCAAATCCACCACCAGCCCTCTCAACGGCCAAGGAGGATGCAATCTCCAAGGCTGACTTGGCTGACTACATAGCCCAGCAAATCCGGGTTCACCACGCGACTGAGGCAGCTGGTCAAGTCATGAAAACGGGGCGGCCATATCCGAGCTGGTACGACCAAATCAAATACCCGCAAGGCTATACGATACCAAAATTCCACGTGTATAAGGGGACCGGCAATCCCCATCAACATGTCGCCCAGTTTCGGGCCCTCTGCGGTAACACCGGCGGTGATGATAAGTTGTTGCTCCGCCAGTTTGTGGGCAGCTTATCAGAAACAGCGTTCGAATGGTACTCGGAACTCCCGAACGATTCCATCAAAACGTTCGCTGAAATGGAGTTGTTGTTCACTCAGCGATTTGCAAGTGCCAGCGAACGCACTCCAATAACTGCACTTATTAACGCCAGGGTAAAACCGGGCGAAACCTGGGTCCAGTACGCTATACGCTGGCGGAACTTGTGGTCGAGATGTGAGCAACGCATTGAGGAAGCACCTGCGGTGGGCATGTTCGTGGGAACTTTAGACCCCCACGCAACTATTTCCCAGTTTATGATGTTCTTTAAGCCAACCACATTACAGGCCCTGATCGACAAGTTGGCTCAGATGGACCAGATGGGTCATAGACCGCCTACACCGAAGTCGGAACCTCGGAATGACAAGGGTAAAGGAAGAGCAACATTTGTCACAAATGCCCAAGAGCAACCTAACGCCCCGAAACCGACAGATCAACTGGAGGAGAGACGTCGGTATTATAATGAGAAGATGAAGCGTCCCTACTCGTTCCCACGGGACAAGACGAAACGGCTATTCGAGCTGGCAATACGCAACAGACTTATAAACCTGCCAAATCCAAGGCGACCGCCGCAACCCACCGAGGTGAATAACCCTAACTATTGCCCTTACCATCAAACGGTAAGCCATCCGATTGAAGATTGCTTCGTCTTCAAAGGATGGATTGAAGACCAATACCTCCAGGGGAAGTTTGTACTGTCCGAAAAGTGGAAGGTGAACCCACCACAGCCGCATGCTCCGAGGAAAGCGGATACACCGGGGGCAACATGTTCTTTTATTGAAGAAGCTCCATGGGAGGTCGTGCTATCAACTAAAACCAAAAGAATGCTGAGAGACCTTCATGCGTGCCCTGCGATCGAATGGAAGGACCCTCTTGAACCTCAAATTATCAAAGGAATGTTGAAGCCCCACCCAACTACGAGGACTCGCGATAATGGCCTAAATACTCACGCCCAATCGTCAAAATCTTCGAAGAAAAAGAAGAAGAAATCCAAGAAGTCCGTGAAGCCTGGAAAAGAGCACACGAACTTGCAGAAGCAAATCGACGCCCTGGAAGAGTACAATCAAAAGGCGCGAGCTCCTGTCACACTGCAAGAGTTCCTCAACCACATCTTTCAAGAGGAAGATGATGGAGGAAGCTCGTCGGATGAATCCGAAGGATATGTGGCGAGTTGTAACGTAATCTCCCACTCGTTCACCGATGATGGGAAAACTCCTGGCACTAAAAAGCTGGAGGCAGAGCCTGTACCAGAGCGCGCATGGCCAACAGACGAAATGATCGACGCTTTTCTAGACGAGATTCGTCTAAAATGTAAAGCAGACCAGGAGCGTGAGATGACCACGTCGGAAGGAGCCAAATGCGGGCAACTGAACGAAAGAGTTGAACTACCTCTGCCAGAACAAAAGGCATCCGAAGTAGACAAGAAGATATTCAAGACGAGGAAAAGGTTTGCCAAAGCCATGTCAATGGGAATGAAGCTACCACCCTCGGAAGAAAACACACACGATGGGGTGGAGAGGCACCCTGACTATTGCACATATCATCGGAGAATATCACATCCCACGGAGGAGTGCGACGCCTTTAAGATATGGTGGCAAGGATATGTCGCTCGTCGGCAACATGTTAAGCGCATGAAACGCAAAAGCCGTCGGGAGCGAAGAAGTACCGTCGATGGGCACAACAGAACGACTGGCAACTGTTACATGGTTAACGCCAGGGGGTCACAAGTTCTCACCTTCGGGAGCGACTCTGACGAAGAAATGGCTCTGGGCCCTCTCTTCAAAGAATCCGTTTTAGGGAAAGAGGAGGAATCGGAGATCTGCGAGAACATTCAGCTGCGCAACCGCACACTCCTAGAAAAGAATCTCGGGCCCGGGAATAGAAAAGATAAGGGAAAGGAAAAAGTCACTGAAGATATCACTTTAGATGACCAAGCCACGAGAGAGCTGGCTGCCAAAGACCCTCCTAGGAAGAGTAAAGTGGACTATAACATTCTCGCGCACCTAAGGAAACTACCTTCTCAGCTTAGCATTCTCGATGCCCTCCTATTATCGAAAGAAGCGCGAGACTCGCTAATTAAGGCGTTACAAGAACCCGAGCAATTCCAAGCCTTCCTCGCCACTGAAAGGATGAAGGATGAACTGGAGGAAGTGCATACGGCCGACGTCACTTTCGGTGATGAAGACCTCCTTCTCGGGACGTGCGACCACAACCGGCCCCTATATGTCTCCGGATACTGCCATGATATCAAGATAGGCAAGATCCTGGTGGATAATGGATCCTCCGTCAACCTCCTTAATGTTCGGGTGTTGAAGGAAATCTGCATGAGTGTGCAACACCTTGCTCGTGACAAAATCACTATCTCCGGTTTCGATTCACAATCGTCACGGACTCTCGGATCCGTGATACTAACATTACGCTTCGGACTTCTCGTCACAGACATCAAATTCCATGTCATTGACGCCAAGACCTGTTACAACGCCTTGCTCGGCCGCCCTTGGCTACACGAGTACAATATCATCCCTTCTACACAACATCAGTGTATGAAGTATTTCAAGGATGGTTTCGAGTATACCGTAACAGGTGAGTTAAACCCATTTTCCGTGAACGAAGTCCGCAAATACGAAGATGCGAAATACTTTTTGCCAGATTTCGAGGATACAGAAAAGTGTCGCAATCCGGAAAACAAAACCGCCGCCACCATCCCTATTTTCGGGAGCGATACCGAAGAAGAGGAAGAGATAGTTTATGCAGGGCCATCTCAACGCAACAACCGGAGGACACCCGCCTCCGTATTAGTCTTCGGAAGTGATTCAGAAGATGAAGTTAATGCTGTGTTCTCCAATCGGCTGTCAATACAAGCACCCCTTGGCGATGACCATAGTTTGCAAATCACCATGGTACCGCGAGAACACTACAAGGATCTCGACGCGCTTCAGGCTCACGATGTGCAGGACCTGCAAACATTTTACGTCCCTCCCAGGCGAAGGGGCGAGAAGGTGATCCTATTTTACCGATCCTCAGAGTCGAAAATAGAGAAAGAGATCTGGCACGACGCAGATACTACGCTCGACAGGCTCCAACCCATCCGTCTGCCCAGATACTATACAAATGGGTTAAAGAAGCTATTGAAGCGCCAGGAGTACCCTTAGAACAGACCGTTCGGCAGGCGCGGTTCTACAACAAGATTTGGGATGTCCCCGGGACTCGACGCAAATTGCCCAACGGGAAGATGGAAACACTCGGGCTCGGATACGCAAGAGCTGGAAAACGGGAACGGACTCACAGCAGCTACCCTATATATACCTTTGATGAAGAGGAGGACGCCCTGTCAGGAGATGCCAACCCTTCATTAAAACTAGACCCTGCGATTGAAACATCGAGTCCGTCGTTTGAAGAGCGAACGAACAAGCCTATCAGGAAAACGGGTCAGAGAGCTCAGGAAGACCACAACCGCGAGATGGCCATCTACAAGAAGGCCAGGACGCAACGTCTATCTCAACATGCTGCAAAAGACAAAGACGCTTATCCTCGTCAATCCGTTATACGAAAGACCCGACGCAGAGACGGAGATAGATCAAGAAGCGGCTCGGGTTTGCCCCTCGTGAAGAAGATGAGTCGAGCGTATTCCTTCCCCCGAGACAAGACGGAGAGGTTACTCAACCTCGCTATAAAACATCAAATGATCACGCTTCCAGAGTCTAGACATCCTGAGCAAGCTAACAGGGCTTCTCATCCGAGTTATTGCTCTTATCACCAAGCCATAGGACATCCTACCGAGAACTGCTTCACCTTCAAGAACTGGGTCGAGGACCAGTACCGACGGGGCAGATTCGCTTTATCCGACGGCTGGAAGGTAACGCCGCCGTGAAAGCACGAGCCCAAGGCCGCAAAAGCAGAACCGGGTCCACCTCAGTCCGGGGAGCGGGTTCGCACTTGTTATACGATTACGATATTAGGAGAAGAGCCCGAGAACGTAGACGACCTTTACCGGTGCTTTGAGAATAGCAATGATGAGGTAATCTCAGAATTTTCGCCCGCTCCGAAAGAACTGGAAGATGGTATACATACTACCGCAGATAACCTCAAGAAGATTGAGTTGGGATCGGCAGACGACCCGCGACCGACATTTGTCAGCGAGCTATTATCCGAAGAAAAGGTGGCTGCGTTAAAGAACGTGCTTCTACGGCATAAAGACTGCTTCGCGTGGAACTACTCCGAGATGCCAGGATTGGACCCGGAGATTGCTGTGCATAGATTAGCAATATCCCCAGATATCAAGCCAGTCAAGCAGGCGCCAAGGAGGATGCGACTCGAGCTTGAAATGAGCATCAACGCCGAAGTCAAGAAGTTGATCGATTCAGGATTTATCCAAGAAGTCCAATATCCCGACTGGATTGCCAATATCGTCCCGGTAATGAAGAAGAATGGGACGGTACGCATATGCGTGGATTTCAGGGATCTCAATAAAGCCTGTCCAAAGGACGATTTCCCGGTGCCGGTAACCGAGCTAATGATAGATAACACGTCCACTCACGAGGTTTTCTCCTTTATGGACGGTTCATCAGGATACAATCAGATAAAGATGCATCCCGAAGACCAGAAGCATACCGCTTTCCGCACCCCTTTGGGTATATTTTGCTACAGGGTTATGCCCTTTGGCCTAAAGAACGCTGGCGCTACCTATCAAAGCCATGACAAAGATCTTTGATGACCTCATACACGACGTCGTCGAGTGCTATATCGACGACCTCGTAGTAAAGAGCATGTCATACGAAGATCATTTAAAGCATCTGGAGACTGTATTTCGACGCCTTCGGCAATATAATTTGAAAATGAATCCCCTCAAATGCGCGTTTGGAGTCTCCTCGGGCAAATTTCTGGGATTCATCGTTCGACACCGAGGTATTGAAATAGATCCGTCAAAGATTAAGGCGATCATGGAAATGCCTCCGCCAAGAACCCTCAAGCAGTTGCGGTCTCTCCAAGGGAAGCTCGCATACATCCGGCGGTTTATCGCTAATCTTTCGGGCAAATGCCGTCCTTACAGCCACCTGATGAAAAAGGGAACTCCATTCATTTGGAATCACAAATGTCAAGGTGCACTAGACGAGATCAAGCAGTACCTGCAGAACCCTCCAGTGTTGGCTGCTCCAGTGAAGGGAAAGCCTCTCATTCTTTACACGGCCGCCCTTGAAGGTTCTTTGGGCGCATTATGGGCACAAGAGAACGATCAGGGGAAAGAAAGAGCACTTTACTACTTAAGTCGAGTGCTGCTGGGGGCAGAAAGCAACTATTCCCCCATTGAAAACCACTGCCTGGCGTTGATCTTCGCAATAACAAAGCTTAGACATTACGCATTAGCACATGAAGTCCGTCTTATTTCAAAGGTGGACCCTCTCAAATATTTGATGTCGAAAGCCATACTGACGGGACGACTTGCTAAGTGGGCCCTGCTCTTGATGGAGTTCTCAATAACGTATCAACCTCTCAAGGCAGTGAAAGGCCAGGCCATTGCCGACTTCCTCGCCGAACACCCGATACCGGCCAATTCTCCTCTGAATTGCGATTTGCCGGACGAGCATGCATTTGATGCGATTAACGGCGGAACCACCCAATGGGAACTCTATTTCGATGGAGCGTCCTCCATAAAGAAACAGAAACAAGGTATCCCAATAATCAAATCAGGGATAGGCCTCATCTTTGCAACTCCACAAGGAGGGATAATGCGCTTCGCCTTCTCCTTAACGGAGCCGAGGACAAACAATGAAGCTGAATATGAAGCTCTGATAGCAGGCCTCGAGATCGCCATCGACATGAGAATTGAAGACCTCCTTATATACGGGGATTCTCAGCTGGTCGTTAGTCAAGTAAATGGTGACTACCAAACGTGCAAGCCGGAGTTGGTGAAGTACGGCGAAAGGGTGCAACAACTATTGACCTAAATTCCCTCCTATACTTTGGAGAACATACCACGTGCGGAAAACAGCAAAGCAGACGCGTTGGCTAAACTTGCTAAGGAACAGGCTGACGAGAACCTCGATGACGTCAGAATCGTGGTACAAAGCTGTCGAGTGCTCGCCCCGGCAGAAATATCTCCGGAATCATGCGGAGAAAAGGGAGCGACCGAGCAGATGACCCTACAAATAAAAGACCATGAGAAGGCCGAAGACTGGAGGGAAGTCTTCATAGACTACTTTAAGTCCCACCGAATGCCCGAAGAAGCGTCCTCAAGACATCGGCTCATGAAACGAGCCTTATCTTTCGCTTTCAACGATATTCTATACAAGAGATCGTTCGATTCTCTATGGCTGAGATGCTTGGGACCTGACGAAGCAGAAAGAGTCGTTCAGGAAGTTCATGACGGACTTTGCGGTTCTCACCAAGCAGGCCCAAAGATGAAGTTAAAAATTAAACGGATGGGTTATTACTGGCCCACGATGATCCAGGACTGCCTCGAGTATGCGAAGCAATGCCACTCATGCCAGATCCATGGAGACTTCATCCACCAACATCCGAATCCACTGCACCCGACATTGGCTAGTTGGCCATTCGAAATGTGGGGGACTGACATAGTCGGCCCCATTGAGCCAGCATCATCCCGGGGACACCGTTTTATCCTGGCGACCACTGATTACTTCTCCAAATGGGCAGAAGCAGTACCGCTGAGGGAAGTGAAGACGGAGAATATCCTCCACTTCTTCAAGACGCACGTCATCTATCGGTTTGGAACTCCGCGGCGGATTATCTCTGATAACGGGCCGGCCTACCGAAGCCATAAGATTAGCCGCTTCGCACAGCAGCACAATATAGACTGGAGATATTCTTCAGTTTACAATCCACGAGCTAACGGTCTGGCCGAGGCTTTCAATAAGACCTTGACGAAGATCATAAAAAAGACCGTTTCCAGGAATAAGAGAGACTGGCACGAAAGACTGCAAGAAGCCCTTTGGGCCTATCGAACTACGTTCAAGACGGCCACAAACACAACGCCGTACGCGTTGGTGTTTGGGACGGAAGCAGTGCTCCCCCTCGAGATAGAGTTACCCTCTCTACGAGTAGCAGTCCACCACGAGCTGACGAACGAAGAAAATGCTCACCTTCGGCTTGAGGAGCTTGATTCCCTCGACGAAACCCGGCTCATAGCGCAACAACATCTAGAAGCCTACAAAGCAAAGATGACGCGCTCGTACGAACGATTGACCAGGCCGAGGACATTCCGCCAAGGCGAACTCGTACTAGTGGTCAAAAGACCTATGATCCCCAATCGTGCCAAGCGGGGAAAATTTGAGCCAAACTATGAAGGCCCGTACATCATAGACAAGGTCTACCAGGGTGGAGCCTACCTACTCATGGACATGCACGGTGAAAGGCCTTTCAGGCCAATAAACGGCCGCTTCTTAAAGAAGTACTATGCTTAATGAGCCACAGCCGGGGTCAATGATAAATGACGACGACTATGTCCGCTCACTGTCTTCCTAGGCTCAGACTTTACAAGCAGCAGCCGGCCTTCCCATAACGACGGACCGAAACGTCCTTAAACTAACGGCGGACCGAAACGTCCTTAAACTAACGGCGGACCGAAACGTCCTTAAACTAACGGCGGACCGAAACGTCCTTAAACTATCGACGGACCGAAACGTCCTTAAACTAACGACGGACCGAAACGTCCCTAAAACTACTACCGCAGCGTCTTTAGGCTGACGAGATAAATAAAAAAAAAAGAAAAAAAAAATAATATATGAAAAAGAAAAAAAACGGTACGTCCATAAGCAAAATGGGCACGGATGAAAACCCGAAAGGGCTCCGTGAGTAAAAACAGCAGGGCTGCCGGCAAGCGTTCGTGAAAACCTGAGAGGGCGCGACCTTGTAAAAAAAAAAAGTGAAAAGAATAAAAAAAAAAACGGTATGTCTATAAGCAAAACGGGCACGGATGAAAACCCGAAAGGGCTCCGTGAGTAAAAACAGCAAGACTACCGGCGAGTGTTTGTGAAAACCCGAAAGGGCGCAACCTCGTTAAAGGACACTTACAGAGTCCTCTCGACCTTGTAAGGAGAAACCACCTGCGTGAGATCCTTACGACTCACGAGGGAGCAACACACTTAGGGATCCTCACGATTCCTAAGGAGAAAATACACTTACGAGATCCTCACGACTCGTAAGGAGAATTCTCTTATGGGACCCTCACGGCTCATGAGATTTGAAAGTCTTAAGTTACAGAAACCTGAACCTGTTCTTAAGCAAATCCTCCACAACCTCCGATATTGCCCTACAAGAGGCTCAATACTGACCCTTGTATACAATCCACGGGCGCGAATAAACATATCCCCAGCAAAGTCCAACCCTTGTAGGTCCCCTCGACCCATAAGGAGAAAACCCTCTTGTAGGATCCTTACGACTTACAGAGGAACATACACTTAGGAATCCTCACGATCCCTAAGGAGAAGATACACCTGCAAGATCCTCACGACTTGTAGGGAGAAATACCTTTGTGAGACCCTTACGGCTCATGAAGTCAAAAGCCTTAGTCGACAGGACCTTAACCCTGTTTGCTAAGCCACCTTTGTTCAACATCGACAAAGGCAAATGATGATTCGCTCCTGGCAACATCCCAGTTGCAGCGATGCTGATGCCGAAATCGGTGTCCAAAATCCGAGCTTGCGGCGAAAAAGCTAGCAGGCCACACATGCCTACGAAATAGCCGAAATGATGGGGCAACTTGCAATAAAAAGCAGCAAGTAAAAATGTATGCATGAAAAATAGCCGAAATGATGGGGCAACTCGCAATAAAAAGCAGCGAGTAAAAATAAAACAAATAGCCGAAATGATTGGGCACCGCGAAAAATAGCCGAAATGATTGGGCAATCGCGACCTTCGCGATATAAAAGGCTGAAATGATAGAGCATCGCGGAAAGAATAAAAGAAATGATGGAAAAATGAAACCTTTTTGCCCTACAGGTGATACTACAACAATCCCTGTATACAATCCAGGGGCGTAAACAAAGAAGGGATCATACTCCTCCCCCCAGGTTTCATCATGAGAGGAAGCCAAATCTCGACGGTTCACAAATAACCTGGAGATCGTCTCGTAACAACGGACACAACTTCAAGCTAAGCGGAACAGCGGCCACTCCCAGTTCCATGGCTCGGTGGTATACATATCGCCAACAGTCAAACCTTCACCCCGTGAAATGCGGATATATTCAGCAAAAATTCCTGGTCATGTGGAACGCGGATAATGTCACTCTTTGACCCCGTGGAAAACATCCAGAGCGGATCCTGGTCCTCGCAGAGCATGGCAGTGAACCCGTGCGAAGCATCCAGAGCGGAGCCTAGTCCTCGCCTAACGCGGCAGTGAACCCGTGTGAAGCATCTAGTGCAAAATTCCTGGTCACGTGGAACGCGGATAATGTCACTCTTTGACCCCGTAGAAAGCGTCCAGAGCGGATCCTGGTCCTCGCAGAGCATGGCAATGAACCCGTGCGAAGCATCCAGAGCGGAGCCTAGTCCTCGCCTAACGCGGCAGTGAACCCGTGTGAAGCATCTAGTGCAAAATTCCTGGTTACGTGGAAAGCGGATAATGTCACTCTTTGACCCCGTGGAAAACGTCCAGAGCGGATCCTGGTCCTCGCAGAGCATGGCAGTGAACCCGTGCAAAGCATCCAGAGCGGAGCCTAGTCCTCGCCTAACGCGGCAGTGAACCCGTGTGAAGCATCTAGTGCAAAATTCCTGGTTACGTGGAACGCGGATAATGTCACTCTTTGACCCCGTGGAAAACGTCCAGAGCGGATCCTGGTCCTCGCAGAGCATGGCAGTGAACCCGTGCAAAGCATCCAGAGCGGAGCCTAGTCCTCGCCTAACGCGGCAGTGAACCCGTGTGAAGCATCTAGCTCAAAATTCCTGGTCACGTGGAACGCGGATAATGTCACTCTTTGACCCCGTGGAAAACGTCCAGAGCGGATCCTGGTCCTCGCAGAGCATGGCAGTGAACCCATGCGAAGCATCCAGAGCGGAGCCTAGTCCTCGCCTAACGCGGCAGTGAACCCGTGTGAAGCATCTAGTGCAAAATTCCTGGTTATGTGGAACGCGGATAATGTCACTCTTTGACCCCGTGGAAAACGTCCAGAGCGGAGCCTGGTCCTCGCCAAGCGCGGCAGTGAGCCCGTGTGAAGCATCCAGAGCAAATACCGGACTGTGGAGTCCTTAAAATCCATGGACTATGACATCCTTAACCTTGACCGTGATGTCTTAAAACTAACGATCAACCACCCCGATTCCCTACAGACTTTGCCTTGGTTTAAGGGTACATCTCTTCACTCCTTTGATGCCCGGCGTTGTAATTCCTCAACGTCTTCAAAGAGGTGACGGGTCCCTGCAACCAAACACCGGACTGTGGAGTCCCTAAATCCACGGACTATGAGGTCCTTAACCTTGACCGTGATGTCTTAAAACTAACAGCGGACTGTGGAGTCCTTAAATCCACGGACTATGAAGTCCTTAACCTTGACCGTGATGTCTTAAAACTAACAGCGGACTGTGGAGTCCTTAAATCCACGGACTATGAGGTCCTTAACCTTGACCGTGACGTCTTTAAACTACGATACCTTGAGAAACTTCTGACTCCGTAAAACACGGACAAGGGTGACCGCATCCAACACTTGCAGGCCTTCACGACCTGTAAGGAAGAAAAAACTCTCTTGCGAGATCCGTACGACTCTCAAGGGAAAACCCGCTTAAGGATCCTCACGATCTTTAAGAAGAACTCACACCTATGGGATCCTCTCGACCTGTAGGGAGAAAAACTCTTTATGAGACCCTCGTGGCTCATAAGATGCAAAAGCCTTAGGAAGCAGATCTTAACCCTGAGTCCTGAGCCATTGCTGTCCTGCAAGGAGATCAAGATAAATTGTCCACGAATACATTCAATGAAAAGGAGACACACCATTTAGAAGAAAAATGTATCTTTTATTCATAAACCAAAACGGGTATAAAGTACAATTTATGGAAGAAACAAAAAGAAAATACTCTCATCCATGAGTATGTACAAAAAGGAAGAAAAAGATACAAATGTTTCAGGCCGGCGGGCGATTCAGCAGCTTGGTCAGCTCATCCTGCTTTTGCTGAGCCACGGCTTCATGACGCAAGATCTCCAGAAGACGAGCCTCCGCTTGAGCTTGCTGAGCCTGATACGAAGCGAGCCGGGCTTCAAGCTCTTTCTCAGTGGCCTTATGAGCCTCGACCCTCTCACGAGTGAACATGGCAGCTTTATCGAGAGCCACCACCTCTTTGATGGACTCCTGAAGCACCCGCCAGAGTTCATACGCTTTGTTGGCCCTGGCTGTGAGATTGGCTTGAAGCTCGCTCAGCGCCTTGGAGGCTAGCTCCCTTTCCGAGAACTTGCGACCGAGCCTCTTCTCACATGACGTCATGTTGGCCGCGCACCGTACTATCAGCCCTCGTAACTCCGCCTTTGCAGCCACGGCCTCCGGGGAAAGGCGAGAACACTCGAGAGTGTGCAGGCAAGCCTCCACTCGCCGGCAGAACTCCACCCAGACTCGCACCACCTCTTCGCTGTGGTAGGTGGCAAGAAAAGGAAGAGAACCGTTAGCCTCGGCAACGAACGCTTCAGCCGTGGTCGTGCTGCCAGCACGAAGCTCCTCGATCAGAGACGACAAGGAGACGAGGCTTAATTGGGCCAAGCGTTCTGAAGCCCGCAAGGCATAAGGGCCGGGTGGCATCACGATGCGCGACTCCAACGCCGTGGAGACTGGCAGAGCTGTTTAAATTTAAAAGACGTCAACAAAATTCTTAAGCAAGGAACGAGTAAGAGTGCAATGAAATGGCACTCACCGACAGTTGTACAAGCAGGAGCTGAAGGCTCCCCTGGCCCTTCGAGAATCTCGACCTCGTCATCGGCTTCCGGAACTGCAAGAAACGTCAATGTCAGTACGCAAAAATAACGACGATGCTATGAGAAGGGATGGACGACACCAACCTTGCCCAGACGAAAGGACAATGCGCTGAGGGGGGATCGCTTGCGGAGCTGCCATCTCCAATAAACGCTGAAATGACTGTCGAGGCGACAGATCCGCGATCGTGGCCGCCAAACCGCGCAATTCTGGGAAAGATAAAAGAGTTCAGACTATGAAGGGGTTGCTAAATTAAAACACAGAGGAATACCTTCAACAGTCCTCCTATTCTGAGCCGGGGGGATAGCAGCCTCAACGTTCTCCGCCATGACCTCAGGCTCCAACAAAGGGAGAGTAATCCCGACTACCTCGCTCCCAGCCTTTGGGCCGCTCGCAGTAGGAGTCATTGGGGCGTCGGCCTCCAAAGGAGCCTCCTCCAAAGGGGCAAGCACGCCCTGGCCAAGAACCGCCGCTGGAAGTTCCACCATGAGAGGAGCAGCCTCGTCAGCCCCCTACACATCCAGCAATGCCTCATTGAGAATTTTGGCGGGCTTTAGCTTTAGTGGGCCCGTGGGGAGCTCCCCCAGCGTCGAAGACTCTGCACGATGCAAATAAGAATAATGATATATATATGCACGGGCATAAAAGATCGGAAAAACTATAAAAGAAACACAACATACCTATACGCAAAGAAGCCCTCAATATGGCTTCTTCAAGCCGCTGCTCCTTCTCAAGGAGGTGGGCTCGCCGGGGTTCGAGCGTAGACTCATGACCGCCAGTCCACAAAGAAAGTGCATCAGCTGCGTCTTCTGAAGCGGCCTGCTTCAGAGCCCTCTCCCCCCATTCCTCCAAAGGGCCGATAAATCGCCGCCGAATCCACGAAGGGTCTTCGTAGAAAATTACAGCGGGGTAAGACTTCTTCGGAACCTTGGCGTTGTGAGACGCGTCTTTTGAGCGCCGTATGGCCTCGGCCAACTGCGCAGCCTCCTCATCCACTGAACTCGGGAAGAGAAGTCCAGCGTCCGACTCTTGCACGGCCAATGGTTCGTCCTCAAGGATAGGCTCAGACTCCATCACAGAATCAAGCGGGGCAGTAGCCGCTTTCTTCCGCCGTTTAGACCCGGAGCCGGTTGCCGAGGATGACTGCTTCCTCCCTCGCGAAGCCTTAGGGCGGCGCTGGCCCACATCGCCCTCAGCGCCCTCATCCTTGTTTCTATCGCTCGGTGCCACAACCGAGGACGATACCGCCATCATCGACACCACGGGGGTTGGCGCCGCCACCGGCGGGGGTACTACTACGGGAGCCCGCTTACCCCGTGAGCGAGAACCCAAAGGCATACCAGCTATCAGAGTAAGGTCTACCCCGGACTCCCCTGGAATGAGCGCGGTGCCAATCTCCCTCAAAGGAAAGCGGACTGGAACCCTCGGTCGTAACTCAGCCCCAGGAGCCAGAGGAGGGGCATCGTGGCCAAGAAGCACCCTCCTTTCCTCGAGAATGATTGGGTTGACCCGATGAAGATACCAGCCCGTAAACGCGCCCACGCATCGAGGCATGTACTCAGCTTCAGGGACCATGAAATAAGAGCCGGTGTTCAGCCTCATAAAATGATGAGCAGCATCGCGAACAGCATCAAGCGAAGGGATCGGGGCGACCATAAAAGCCTCGAAAGGAACACCCTGGTCGTATCCGAACTGCCGGGCAAATCGATGCGGATTGTACCGCATGAAAAGAGCCGCATTGTCCTGGCGAAACACCAAGTAACCCGGTCTGATTGCATACAAATGCGTGGCCTCCCGGGGCTTCAGAGAAGGTGCGTTGTCTTTCGACTGGTCCCAGAGTTGTTGGACGGGACCCGAAGGAGTAGACAAGACCCGATCAGTAAAAACCAACCCGCCAGCGGTGGCATGAGGAGAAATTAGCACCCGAATGGCCCCGAATTGAGTCGGGTCGGCGGCAGAAGCATCCACTAGCCGCATAAGTCGTGGAAAGGGGTAGGCATCGTAAAATGAGGGCCTCTGATGCATGGCGAACGCCCCCAATACATGCATTTCGGTCCAGGACGTGAAATAATGAAGCGAAAAGTTCACCACATCCACGCCAGGCGTAGAAGTATTAGCTGCGGTGCCCAATCCATTATAGAGGTATGCCAAGGCCGGGATGCCGATGGCCAACCGCGTCCCCTCAGCAATACGATGAGCCGGGTAGATGACCGAGGCTCTCATGAAGCGGCGATGCATCGGGATAACAAACCAGCTAAGCCAAACACTGACAAACCCCACAAAGAATGTTTCTTCATCCATACCGGGTGCTGCAACGGACTCAAAAGACATCGGCGACACGATGGGAATATAATATTGTGGCAGGTCCGATTCAGCAGTCGGTAGCTTCTTCGGACCAAACCCAAAGGGGTCCCTGATGTTAGCAAACTTCGGAGCAGTCTTCGATATGATATCCTCACGAAGGAAACAGGAAATGAAGCTTTTAAAAGTAACACCCTGCTCCTCAGACTCAGTGAACAATTGATCAAAAATACCCAGCGCCTTGATCAAGCTGGGGCGCTTATGGCGAACAGCATTCTCAGCGGACAGGCCGTCAATCGGTGCAGACTCGGGCTCGAAGACATATTCGTCAGAAGGCAACAACTCCTCATACAGTGCGCCCCTGATTGGCAATCCTGAGATTTCATAAAATTCTGCAAGAGAGATCGAGACCTCGCGATCCCCCAGAAGAAAAGTATTAGTGGGAAGATTCCACTGGTTCAAAAACGCCTTGACCCACCAGGCATGCGGGGACTTGTAATGGAACAGTGACGCATATATGGCCTGATAAAGCCCAACTTTCTGCAACCGCGCCCGATGGGCGGAAAGGATGTAGCGAGCCCAGAGAAGGTAGCCCGTAGGATGCCTGGGAGTGAGCCCTATCTTATAAATTTGCCCCCATGGGTGGGCCTCACCCTGGCAGATACGCCGCCCCAAGATGTCTATGGCCGGAATCGGATGGTTCGGAATACCGGTCGTCGAAGGCTCAAGCCTCCCCGTTGGAGTCCAGTTGGGCATTTCCACAGCAAAAGCTGTCCTTGGAGGATCCATCGGTAAAAAGGGGAAAGTGGGCTCCGTTGGCACCGCGCAGAGAAAACTCCGACGACCCTGAATAATCTGACTATACCAAGACCCCCACTGAAGAAGGTCGGTGCAGTTCGGGTCATGAGCCCGAATCATCGCCATCACTTCCTCATCAGACGGTGACTGAGGAAAAGCCGCCTCCGAGCGAGAAAAGGGAAAGCGTGGAGCGGAAGCCATCGCACCTGAAATCCAATAAAAGAAAACCGTTAAAAGGAAAGTCAGCGATATATATTCATGCATGAACATGAAGACTAGTGGGAGAAAGCAACAGCAAAGTTTCCTGGGACCATTGGCTACAAAACACATGGGCCCCACAGAATCCGGATGACGGCTCATTAATAATGAGACCAAACAGTTACAATAAAACAAAAGGGAATATCCTCATTTAATAAAAAATGATGGCCATGCACATTCCCCCAACGGGATCTGTCTCGGGCTCTACAGTGGATCCAGTAAAATCAAAGGAATTAAATTCACACAAAAAAGACATCATTACAAAGCCCCCATTGCATTAATTGCAGAAGAACAATCTCGGGCCAAGAGACCCCAGGAAGCCTCTGTGTGAAGAAATCGAGTTCTTCGTTGAAATTAAATTCCTTATTGAGAAAAGGGAATTAAATTCCCAGAAGCATTTTGGATGGAATTAAATTCCATGGATTTGAACCGTCATCGTCATCTCCCCAAAGATCATCTAAACCCTAAGAGATCTTCAGTTGAAAGATTAAACAGTTTCATGTTCTTATGGAAAATATGAAGAAAAAAGGGTAAAAACCCTTGTTTTGGATTTAAAATCCAGAGAAATGTGAAGGTCCATCGTTGTCCAAGAACATTACCTGAGGAAAAAGGATTCCTTTCGAACAGAGTTAAACTCTGAAGATTGTTTCGAGACAGAGAACTAAGCTCTGAAAGCGAGAATTAAATTCTCAAAGAAGAAGTTCTCAGAAGAAGAAGATGAACAAAGTGAAGGCTCCTATGAAGAGACAGAGGTATTTATAGAAGACAATGGAAACGCTTCGTCTCCCCAGATCCCTAGAGGAATCCAACGGTCACGAGAAGTGACAGCGTTGCACTCACGTGCAGACACGTGAGAACAACGCTGTAGGGGCATTTGTTTCCTGATTTAAAATCAGGAAAGCTTCTGGGAAAAGCTTCAAAAAGGAGTCACGTGTTGGCACGTGACACCTAAAAGGCATCATCAAGTCAAGTGCAGTCTCCTGACTACGCTGAAGAAAATGGGCTTCAGAAAGAGTCACGTGCTCCCACGTGACCAGGGTCACGTGGCAATACGTGACATTTAAACGCAAGCGTCAAAGGCACACAAGTTCTCTGATCAAGTCAAGAAAAGGCTTCAGAAGAGGTCACGTGTTCCCACGTGACCAGGGTCACGTATTGGCACGTGACGTTCAAGACAGCAGACTCGTTCTCCAGAAGAACCGAAGACAGAGAGTTCAAACAAGGGTCACGTGCTCACACGTGACCAGGGGTCACGTGGTAGCACGTGACGCTTAGGCAGCAATCAGAAGACAGAGCGCAAAAGAAAGGAAAAGGCTCATTCCAAAGGGGGTCACGTGCCCACACGTGACCATGGGTCACGTGGTCACACGTGATAAGCTTTCAAAGCCCATTTTGTCAAACAGAATTAAATTCTGAAGGAGAATCAAATCTTTCCAAAGGAAAGCGGCTATCTGGAACCGATCGAATTAAAGATTCAGAGCTGATGAAATATCATCTATCTATGGGAAAATCTCGGGTTTGGAAAGATTTCCCCTTTAAATCTAACCAAAATAACAAGGGAGAATCTCTGGATTTAAAATCCAATGGTGAATAAAATTCACCTAATAATCCAAAGGTCCAAAATGAATGATGAATGCAAATCAAATCTCAATGAAGATTCGTCAAAAAACTGATTGATTCGGCTGCTTCTCCTATAAATAGGAGCCAAGAGACATACATACATATAGATGCGCAGAGAAGAAAAAAAGAAAAAAGGAGAAGAGCTCTGATACTTTGAAAAAGACTCGGATCTTCTGCAAAAAACCCTAAGTAAGAAAGGGAAGGCCTTTTGAAAGAAAGAGAATTTAATTCTCAACAGAGTTTAACTCTGATAATGTAAAAACAGAAGAACACATTTCTTCTCTCTTTGATGGAGGATCTGCAAAGTGCACATCTCCCCTTAAGGTTGAGAATTTAATTCTCAATGGGTTGAGATCCTGCCATGCAGATCCAAAACATGGAGAAGGAATGCAAGCACGAGAATTTAATTCTCACAGAACTATAGGAATTTAATTCCTTTAAAATAAAAGGAGGGCTTGACCCTATATTATGGGAATTTAATTCCTCCAGAACAAAAAAAGAAACAGGGTTTAACCCTAATTAAGAACCTAGTTCTGTTGAAACAGCAGGAATTTAATTCCCTTAATCATACAGAGGATGGAAGTTTAAACTCCTTAAAAACTTTTATTAGGGTTTAACCCTATTCAGCCCTTCACGTATATGAGGAATTTAATTCCTACAGAAAATTCAGAGTTAAACTCTATCCAGAATATAAGTCTTCGAAAGGAAGTAGGAATTTAATTCCTCTGAAATTTATAGTTCGAGGAATTTAATTCCTAAGAAGATTAACAAAGCCTCTAAACAAAATACCTAGAGGCAGGGTCACGTGTCATCACGTGACCCCCCCCCCAAGAGAGCTACAGAAAGCCCCTTTGAGGCAGCACCCCACGTGACCCACGTGACCCTCAGCAGAAGCTCTAATCCATAGGCATTTGAATGCCCATCACGTGATGGCACGTGATGCTCTGGAAGACGCGATAATCTCAGCAGAACAAAGGAAGGGAGGGCGCTCTCACGTGCTGCCACGTGACCCCTCTTACCTTAGTGTTTAAACACTAAACTAAAACTCTCGAAACCCAATGTTAAAACACTGTTGGGCCTTAGTGTTCAACACTAATTAAAAAGCTTTATTTGCAGTGTTCAACACTGATTACCTTAGTGTTTAAACACTAATCTGAGATCTTCATTTGCAGTGTTCAACACTGATTACCTTAGTGTTTAACACTAACCTGAAAAAACATTGTTGCTGGTGTTCAACACCAAATATTCTCTTAGTGTTAAACACTAACTTGCCAACCCCATTCCCAGTGTTCAACACTGACTGCTCTGTAGTGTTTAACACTAGACTTCGGCCCAATTGGCTTAAATGGATGGAGGCAAAGCCTCTCCTGATTGGACTTAGCCCAAGATGGCCATAAGTCCTCAATTTGTGATTAACTGGTCCAATGGACTCATAACATAATTAATTCGTCTTGACCCCAAATTGGGCCAAGGGTTATTTAATCCACTCCGGTTCTAGGGTACATCTCTTCACTCTTTTGATACTTGGCATTGTAATCCCTCAATGCCGTCAAAGAGGTGACGGGTCCCGACGACCACACATTGATATGGACTGTGGGGTCCTTAAACTCATGTCTAATGCAAATTCCTGGTTACGTGGAACGCGGATAATGTCACTCTTTGACCCCGTGGGAAACGTCCAGAGCGGAGCCTGGTCCTCGCCAAGCACGGCAGTGAACCCGTGTGAAGCATCCAGAGCACATACCGGACTGTGGGGTCCTTAAACCCATGGACTACGACGTCCTTAACCTTGACCGAGATGTCTTAAAACTAACAATGGACTGTGGGGTCCTTAAACCCATGGACTACGACGTCCTTAACCTTGACCGAGATGTCTTAAAACTAACAATGGACCGCAATGTCCTTAAACTACCCATGGACCGCAATGTCCTTAAACTACCCACGGACCGCAATGTCCTTAAACTAGGACAATAGAGCCCCACATGCTCTTTTGTCGGATCTAAACGGTCCCGTTTAAGTTGATCTTAGCCTCAAAGATGGCTAACGTATCCTTAAACCTTCAAACAGAGTGGACTATAAATCCCCCCAATTAACTCTGGCTCGAGGGTACATCCCTGAACTCCTCTGACATCCGTCGTTGTAATCCTTCAACGTCGTCATAGAGGTGACGGGTCCCGACGGCCATACATTCATGGACCACTATGTCCCTAAACTGGAACATTAGAGTCCAAACGCTCTTTTGTCGGATCTAAACGATCCCGTTAAGTTGATCTTAGTCACAAAGTTAGACTAACGTATCCTTAACAAACGTTTGAGTTGATCTTAGCCTCAAGTATGGCTGACGTATCCTCAAACCAAACCCCCCCCAAACCCAAATCTAAAATAATACGGATTTGGACTAGTCCACGTCCTAAGGGCGACGGCATTACTCAGTCTCCGTATACAATCCACGGGCAACAAAATACAAAACAGACACCCACGACACGAAGTGACCATCTGGAGAAGGAGAAAGTTGTTACCGCAATGCGGTAGCGTAATTAACTGCAGGGGCTTGCGCCTGCAGGGAAGAGCGTCCCCACAATCAAAAACCCCTCAAACGAGGGGGAATCTGACGAAGTCTGCTACATCGGACGCATCCGTCTAAACCTTCGATACGTGGTGCCATAAATCAACTTGGCATCTTCGAAGAGGTGGACGGATAGCACCAATTAGCATCTGCCCCGAATCTCAGGCAAAACGCGGTGTCGCGCCGTCTTTCGGAGGGGAACAGGATGTTAAGACCGCCTTTCTAAATGGTGATTTAGAAGAGTGCGTGTACATGACTCAGCCAGAGGGCTTCGTAGACAGTGGGAGCAGCGGGAAGGTGTGCAAGCTGCTTAAATCCATTTATGGATTAAAGCAAGCATCGCGGAGTTGGAACATCTGCTTTGATGTCGTTATCAAAGAGTTTGATTTCGTCAAAAATCCAGATGAACCTTGTATCTACAAGAAGGTGGCAGAGAGTAAGGTTGTCTTCCTCGTATTGTACGTGGACGACATACTCTTGATAGGAAATGATATTCCTATGCTGCAAGCGGTCAAGCTCTTCTTATCATAAAGATTCTCAATGAAAGATCTTGGTGATGCCTCCTGCATATTGGGAATTAGGATCTATAGAGATAGATCCAAACGGATTTTGGGATTGTCCCAATCCAGGTACATTGACACCATACTAAAGAGGTTTAGTATGGAAGAGTCCAAGCGTGGGAACTTGCCCACGATCTCTGGAGTCACTCTCTCCAAAGAGATGTCTCCCAAGATTGATTTGGAGAGAGCTCGCATGCAAGGGATACCCTATGCTTCGGCAGTAGGCTCTATCATGTATGCGATGCTATGTACCAGACCCGATGTAGCATACTCACTAAGTATAGTGAGCAGGTATCAAGCTGATCCTGGAGAGAGTCACTGGACAGCTGTGAAGAGCATTCTCAAGTACTTACGAAGGACTAGAGATATGTTCTTGGTGTATGGTAACGGAGAACTCCAAGTGGAGTCCTTTACCGATTCCAGCTTCCAGAGTGATAAGGACGACTCTAAGTCGCAGTCGGGTTTTGTCTTTACCCTTTACGGAGGGCGCGGTTAGCTGGAAGAGTTCCAAGCAGGAAACCGTGGCAGACTCGACAATGGAGGCTGAATACATCGCTGCCAACGATGCTGCTAAAGAAGCTGTCTGGATCAAGAAGTTCATTACTGAACTTGGTGTGGTTCCATCCATTGAGCATCCAATACCTTTGTATTGCGATAACAATGGAGCAGTGGCTTTGGCCAAGGAACCCAGGTCCCATCAGCGATCCAGGTATATTCTGAGGCGGTATCACCTGATCCGGGAGATAGTTGATCGCCGGGAGATCGAGGTCAGGAGGATTGACACGAAGGACAACACTGCGGATCCACTCACGAAGGCCATTCCCAGATACAGTTTGAGAGACTCTTCGGGATGCTCGGTATGCGATACTACAGCAGCTGGTCCTAGTGCAAGTGGGAGATAGTTGTATGTATGCCCTAGAGGCCAGTATTGTACAGATGATGTATATTATATTGGATGCTTGGACATATATAGAGATGACTTTCTTGCTCGACATGATAGTATGCTATCTGGTTGCTCTTTATCTTAACATGTACACTAGTCTCTTTATACTGTCTTATAGTTACATGTTGGTAAAGCCCTTAGGATTTGTACTTGACTACCTGGACTATTATGCAGATCATACTAGTGGGGACATGGTAGTCCATAAGTACATCCTTCAAGGTCCCTAGTCGTGGGTGTATCGAGACGGGGCATCGATATACCAGAGTAGACTAGCGTATACGCTTCTCGACCCATGTGATGGGCGATGGATGATCCCATATCCATTGGTGTTTGACATCAGAGATGGTATACGGGTGCTCAGTGGAGACTGGGTACACTGGACGGACTCGCCGAGAACTCCCAGATGGTATTATACCTCACGTCAGATGGCAGTTCTCAGGTGACACTTGTACAGGTTAGTCTGTAGACCCGAGATCGTCATAGAGTCTTGTGTGATTCCCACTGTGCTTTGATCTCCACCTTACCACGTCCATGAGGGCGTGCAAAACGGTGGTCTTTGGGTACAGTCCCGAGTCACATGGAGGCAATGAGCGATAGGAGGGGTTTCGTCTCTCCCGGTATTGGGGGTTGATGTTGTGCTGTGCTCGATTGGCCGTAACAGGGAAGTCCCTGGCCAGGGCTGTTCAGAGATTTGCTGGTAAGTGTTACCAGTAGTTTCTCGACCCGTTATGAGCCTCACATCGGCACGACTTATCGGGTTATTGGGGTCTGACGTTTACCACCCCTAGACTTGATATGCGACATATCAGACGAAGAGACCGGACTGTACGGTAAGTGTTACTGGTCGGATTCGCAGGAGTGTGAGCGGGCTAGCTCGTCGATCTTCTGATCGCTCAATACCCGGGTGGCCGTTACGTTTAGCAGACCGCTTGAGGCTTGTGGGTGCTTGATATGATCATCATCTGCTACCGGCGTATTGACGAGTCTTTAGAGTCCTACACAGAGGTTTCCTGGCTCAAGCGAAACGAAATAGGAGCGCATATGAGATATGTGCGGGACCGAGAATAACGCGTGTATGTGATACCGCATTTCATTCTCGCGATAAATGTTTCGATTGGTTATATTCGATATGACCTAGTTATCGAATTGTTCATTCGATAAATCGATACATTGGATACTAGTCGGTTATGTGCGACATGACCGGATCATTGAATCAAATGTTGATTTAATGATTTAATGTATAATTATATATTTGATATATTACTTTTCATTAGCTAGTATTGGTTCACTTTATATGGATTTTCTCACTTGATGCACATTGTATATGTGATATACTTTTGTGCACATATTTGTATCATGTTTGATGATATTTGATCATTTGGTTAAGTGTGAAGGATTAAACCATGGTTAAGTGATAATTAGGGTTTTGCTTATTCATTTCTTTATTTATTTATTTGGAAATGATTATGATAAGAATGGTGGCTTTCTTTGTCTTTTAGTTGAAGCTTCATGAAGCTTTGACTTCTTAACCATTCTTGTCATCATGCTTAACCCTAACCCATCCATTAACCATGGTCTATTCTCTACAGTTAACCCTAGTAAGAATTATGATAAGTATTCCTTTTTCTTTTATTTTAAAAGACTTATCATATTTTCTAGCTCATCTTCTTCTTCATCTTCAAGTTTGAAACCTTGAGGCCATCAATGGCAACTTGAGCTTGAGAGTGAGAAATCCAATTCTAAAGAGAACCCACCTCCTATTTCTTCATCCTCTACCTCTTGCCAAGTAGTAGAGTGTGTTTCCTTCACAAGTTTCATTACTTTGTGAAGTGGGAGCTTGATCTAGTGATGCCTCGACGTAGATCATCTTCGGCATCGTCGTCGATGACCAAGCCCGTTCATTCTCCGATGAAGCCGACGCTAGAGCCCGGGGTTCGACATGGACAGCGAGGAGACTTCGTTGCGGAGCCGTGGAGGTGGATATCTGGATCTACAAAGGTTTTAATTTCCATATCCTTGTAGTTAAGTGTTAACTAGTTTACTTTTCGCCTAGATTTCTAGCAACGATCCGTTTACTAGGGTTTCTCGGCACCATATTTTTGTAAAATGGCATGGTTGATGCCTTGTGAGACCTCTACTGTGTGCCTAGGAACCCTACAATACAAATGAAAGTGGTAGATGGAAAGTACAGGATACAACGATTATACAATGAACATGAACGGATAACCACAAAACCCACCTAAAGCAAAACTGCACACTGTGAGCCGAAGCGGTATCCGCTGCAAAAGATGATATGATAGATGAATAGCCTGCCTCGACTACTCAGGGGAACAACCTGCAAAATACTGTAGCACAACGGGGGTGAGTTGCCAACTCGTGAATAGTAAATAACATATGCAGGTAATCGCATGTATGCACGTACAGCGCGAATCTAACATATGCAAGCCAATAGCAATAAATGGTCATATGAATGCAATAGTCATGAAAGGTACTCAAGCAGGTATATCTAATACATGAAGCAATAGTACGACAATCTGTATGCAACAATCATGTAAGGTACTCTATCAGATACAACTAATACATGAAACGATGCTATGACAATGTATATATACAACAGTCATGAAAGGTACTCTATCAGGTACAACTAATACATGAAACAATGATAAGACAATGTATATATGCAACAGTCATGAAAGGTACTCTAGCAGGTACAACTAATACATGAAGCAATACATATAAAATAAAAGTATGTAAATGCAACAGTCATGAAAGGTAATCTATCAGGTACTACTAATACATGAAGCAGTGCATAAACAATAAATGTGGAGTATGGAATGAAACATGTTATTTCCACGGAATCCTGACATCGTGATAGGACCAAAGTCCATCAAGACAATCCAAATCCCAATTCCTCAAACCAGCCCCTAAATTGGCTCTCATATCATATAAGTCTCACAAATCCTGAATGTACAATATCAAATAAATCTCATATATCCTGAATGTACAAAATCGGCAAATCTCATATATATCCTGTATCCTATATCAAGTGAATCCCATATATCCTAAATCCAATATCAAGTGAATCTCATATATCCTAAGTATATTTGCATGAATAAATATGATGATATATATAAATTGATATGTATACATATATATTAGCGTCCCATTCCACTAATATATATATATATAACAGCGTCTCATTCCACTGTTATATATACTTAGGAGTAAAAATATCATGAAACCAATGTGTCAAGTATCGATATAAAAATGCTGATCTATCAGGTGCTGTCACCACGACTGGCACCCTGATAGGTACGTATCATACGCTATACCGAAAGCTCAAGTGCCTAGCTCTGACCCTCGCCTCTCGACGTATCCATACGTACATGACTCCCGTCGATATCCCCACGATAACCTCCGAGTCATTGGTACTGTCACCGGTAGGTATGGTTCCCCTGCCAGGCTCATCGGCGTGGTACATCGACATCACTTTCTTGCCCCGGGTACCTCCGGACCCCACCATGTACCTTCATACAGCCCACGACACTCCTCGCATGGGGTATATATATCAGAATTGATAAAACTCATGGTGGCTGGTGAAATATCATATCAAGAGAAATCGGGTTTTTCAAATAATGCATAATTTCATGAAACTACCACGGTCCTCAAATCCAGAAAACATCATGAAAAATCCATATCTCAATGCGAAAATCCATGAATATAATATATGCAACATAAAACTGCAATGTAAACATATAAAGGAAAATCCGCTATTTAACTGCAACAAATTAAAATATATATATGCGGTTCCTAATTTCTCCAAGTGTATATAAAATCAAATAAAGGTAAACATGTAGCTATAACCAGATATGTGTATAAACATGAAGGTATAGCAAGGTATATGTATCTACCTATCAGTAATGATGTAATATACCATCCGGATATAAGTGAAGTATGTATGCAAGCTATACATGTAGCTATGTCATTATGTGTGTATGTACCTATCGCTAATGGTACAATACCCTATAGGTATACAGATAACTAACATGTAAGTATGTCAAGGCATATGTATAAGCATGTAGGTATACAGGTATGCGATATGTCATATGCATAAAGAAATATGAATCAATGTCTCGATGTCCCTAACCAAACAATATCATTTACGTATGTGTGTTATGCGTGTCATGGCAATTATTGACGGTGTGTGTGGCATACAATCAGTACTCATGCAACATGAGTCGTCAATAATAGTGCAGTGTCCTAAGGGTACTAGTCCGAGCACAATAAGTAACTAAGCAATAAGATGTATGCGCAACTCTATATATGAAATAGAATATGCGACAATATCATGTCATCTCTAGCCCAGACGTATAACGCCATGCGGGCGATTCCCCTATAGATGTTAAATCTACTCACCAACCATCATGGCTAAGTAAAGCCAACAACTCGCTTTCCCTTCTTCGCAGCGCCCGAAGTCCCCGCCTGCGATCCTGAAAGCATATAATAATATAACAAGTATATATTAGCAATCGACCAATAACACGTACCAACTACGTTTGACCGGTGCATCAACTCCAAATATACTCTCAAGTGTTCCTCAAGTGGCTAACGCGCGTAGCGACACTACGAACTAACTCAAGAGCAAAAACTACACAAAGACACGAACTACATCGGCACGACCCTAACTAGGAATGCAAAGCGACACAACTACCAAGTCTAGACCCTGATCGTACCGATCGCGCATTCAAAACACAATAATAAACGTGAAATCTAATATAAATAACGTCGCAACGTCAAAAGAAACCCACGCCTAAAATTCACCGAAACCTAGTAAGCAATTTATATCAATTTAGCACAAAACTACAAGTTTTTACCAAATTAAAATTTACAAATATCACTAAATAGCAAGGTTAAACCATTTAAACCTTTATTATAATTTTAGATTTCACTCAATTAGGATCAGTAAAACTTTAGTTTGCTAATTAGCTTAATTATCCGATTCGGAAAATATCAATTAACAAACTTGCAACTTGGTTTTGTTTTCATTGTCTAAAATTAACAACTAACAATTTCACTAATCAAAACCCTAACTTGAATATCCAAAATCCATTTCTTGAATTTCAAAACATGCATATTAAAACTTAAATTAACATCTAATTAAACTAGCATAAAGTATTAAGCAACAATTAGAGATTAGAGTTAGGATTTTATACCTCAAAAATGATTCTAAAACTTGCAAGAGAAAACCAAGAAAATCTCCAAAATGCTAACTTTTGTGAAGAACCAAGCTAGTTTAGTGAAGAAGAATAATGGGTATTGATTTATTTTTGAGTTTGTATGATAAATTTAGGATTTTTGTTCAATTTTGTGAAGCTTGAAATGAAGAAATGGTGCAAAAGAGAAGAGAGGGCAGCAAGCACAAGGAATGGCCGGCCAAGGGAAAGATGGGGGTGTTTTGTGAAAAAAAAACAAGAAAGTTCTAGCTAAAAAAATGCAATTAATGCACATTTAATGCAAATGTCATCTTTTCTTTCTTTTCTTTTCTTTTAAAAATTAAATTTTAAACACAAAATATCTAGATATTATGGATGGATAGAATTAACAAAATATCTAGTGTTTAGATTAGCAATGATTCTCATTAGTAGTAATTAACCCAAACCAAAAAGTAATTACCATTAATAAAGTGCACAAATAAAGTATTAAAATAACATTTAATTAGAGAAAAATTCTATATGAACCAAAACTTCCCATTGACCTCCAAAGTCCGCGCACTAGCTTCATTCTAGCTAACTTAGGTGTCGACAAGTCTATACAGAAGTTTGATCATAATCGGGTTTAAACGGAAAAATGCCGACTATTTTACCCTAAAAACGGAAAATTCGTAAAACGATTTTTAAAACGTTACATCAATGCGTTTGAGGTTGTTTGGGCCAAGCTACCTGCAAGGAAGTCCCGGGATGGTTGTACCACCGAGGACCCTCCGACGGTCAAGTTAGAGAGGAAATCCGAGAAGAGTAACGGCTTAGTTGAGTAAAAATGGCTTACTTGAACCGTCTGAAGGAGGGGTTTATATAGCGGTGGCAGCAGACAGGGCAGGCGTGAGAATCACGCCGGCCGTTACGCTCCCAACGTCACGCCCGCGTGATGAGCGGGATCCCGCATTAATGGCGAGACAGGCTCGTTAATGGGGGATCGTGATGGCGTGAAACATGGGATGTGGCTGGCGGATATCTCGCGCATGGCGAGATTCACGGGAAGGCTATTGCGCCGGCGAGCGGTGCCGTTGGTCGGTCGATGAGACCGAGGAAGATGACCTCGGCGGGAGAGCTCGCGGACGAGCGGGAGAGCCGAGGTATCTTGGTTCTGCGGTAGCCCGGAGACAAGCCGAGAGGCCGAGAAGGCCAATTGTGCAGGGGGCTCGAAGGTGAGCCAGCGTTTGTTTGTAGGACGGGTATAGGAGTGGTCTGGTCGGCCACTGTAGGTCTTTTCTTGTGAGCTCTGGAACACGTCATCTGCCACGTGTCATGATCTGGAAGATCACCGACATCGAGCATCATCAGGATGTGATAAAATTACTTGAAGGAGGCTTGTTGTGTGGGGTGTGCACTAAAAGTTTATCTTTCTTTCTTCCTGACTATTGATTCCTTAATTATTTCTGATTTTTCTAACAAAGAAGCACATGGAATATATCATCATTTGTTATATTTTTATCTATCAACACAATTTCGCTTTCAAAATGTGTTATGACGCAGTAGGAACCCTAGAATCACCTTAAAGCATCCTGATCGTTATATTTGTTACTTCTTTAGGAACTTTATACGTACCTTTGATAAAACAAAGACAGTAAAGAATTTTTCTTTTTCGAGGTCAACGGTCCTTCCACCAATATTTCTTTAATAAGAATGTTATGAAAATGAAGATGTGAATGAAGTGAATGAAAAATTAACGATCATTTCTTTATTTCAAACGCTAGGCTTCGGGATACTTTAGAAAACCAAACACATCCCTCTTGAACAAGCTTAATTTTCTCTATTTTCATAGCTTCTATGTCAAGTTTCCGTGACTTAACTAAGAAGATCGAATCCATGCTAAAATTGTCAAAGTCCTTTTATAATGTTAAAAAGATCCAATCTTTGCATATATCTTTCTCTATTATTAATTATAATCCAAATTCAGGAAGCTCTATGTGTTATTTTCCTTTTTCCTCTCTTTTTTCCAAAAAAAAATAACGAGAATAAAGTCTCCACGTCATCATTGCTAGAAAATGATAATTATATGAAGAAATATAAATTAGGATATGAATGCTGATCTTTGTAGACAAATTAAATACAAGAAAATATATCATTTAAAATTTATATTCTAGTTTAAGAAAATGCTTACGGAAACCATAAATTTCTAGCTCATTTTCTATGTCGTCTTACCGTCCAGTTAAAAAAAACTCATTTTTATTTATTATGCATTTAATGAAAATTTTGATATATTATTTCATTATATTTGTTTTAAATATAAAATAGGCTAGTAATATGTATAGCATGTTTTTGTCTAAATATTTATATATTTCTTCATATAATTATCATTTACGTGCATATATTTGTCTTTATAATCAAATATTGTAAGTACTCATATTATAAAAAGTATTCAGTCAAACTTACAAATTACATACACATTACCTTATTGCATCCATATATATTTGTTTTATTTTTCTTTTCTATACAGTTATCACTTATGGTATTTGTTTTATTTTTCTTTTCTATTATACACTTATCTCATTTGTATCCTTATCTTTCTCTTTAATATCTATTTCGTATTTGTATGAAATATTGTCGTATACGGATATACTTTTCTATTATAAAATTTTAGAGAAGATAGCTTTTAGAGTTTTGAACTTGGTTGATTTGTATTGAATATCAATTGTGTATATATATACACTTTACATGATTAAGAATAAAAATAAAATAAAATATTTGCTAAACAAATAAATCACATAAATTATAGAAATATTTTTGTGACCAAAAATTTGCAGCTTCTGCATTCACAATCAGCAGACGTATGATGCTTGTTCTTTGCTGTTTTTAGAGACTGATTGCCAGATGTTTGCACCTCCTTCATTAGAGGTCTGGCTTCGATCCGTTGTTTTGCCAGACGTCTGCACGAGATACTTCGGACGTCTGCTGTGGTTTTATATGCTTGTCTCTAATATCTGTTACCGAACTATGTTCGTATTGATATTTGTACCCATCATTAGAAAAATACGGATATAGTATTGTTCATATCAGTATCCGATTTTATATGCTTGTCTCTAATATCTATTACCGAACTGTGTTCGTATTGATATTTGTATCCGTCATTTGAAAAATACGGATATAGTATTGTTCATATATGTATCTGATCCAGATGAGCAGCTGAAACTCTTGGTATCACTATCTAACATTATTATATTTATTAGAAGCTAGCTTGTATTGAAGTCCTCTCATCTCCACCAAACTTCACCGCTTTCTTTATTAAAGAGTGGTCCCATTTCTTAATCATTTCACCCTCATTTATAAGCTGGCGCTGTTGAGCAATGAAATCAGACTGGAGTGAGGCTATTCCTCCATAGATTATGAAGGAAATTTTCTCTTATGGCGATTATTGCGTAAAAAATAATTAGCTTGAATAGACCGGGTTCAAGTACAATAAGGCTGAATAAAGGTGGGTAAGGCCTATTTAATATGAGAATAATGGAGGAAAGATGTCATAGGAGGGAATTCCCTCCTATGGCGTCGAAAAAATACCATCTCCCTAGTTTTTTCCGACGATCGGCACCCACCATCTTCATCGTCATCATCTAAGATGTGGGTATACCAAATTTCATGTGATTCTACAACTTTTTCACCGTTGATTTAGCAATGTAAAAAGTTCTATTGTCGGTAAACCGTTAATTTTGAACCTACTAAATCAACGGTGAAAAAGTTGTAGAATCACATGAAATTTGGTGTACCCACATCTTAGATGATGACGATGAAGATGGTGGGTGCCGATCGTCGGAAAAAACTTAGGAGGGGATATTTTTTCAATGCCATAGGAGGGGATGGCCTCTTCCCTCCATTAATCTCATTTAATATTCGGTCTGAATAAGATAAATTCAAATATATATTTGAGTGAAATTAGTTAACGAAACAAATCAAAAATATGCGATTTCAGCCTAGAGTAATCGGGTAATTGACTTTTTTTTATAATCAAAAGGAAGGGAGATGCCCCCTGTAAAAACGAGTAAGTGATTTTCATTGGTAAAATTCTAAGGTTTTGGAGCAGTTTCCCTGGACCCTATATAAAACCCTAAGTCCAGAATGAAGAAAAATCATTCTCTTTGATCAACAAATTACTATAGCTTTTTATCTGAGGGCATTTACAGACACATATCGTAGTTAATGATGACCTAAAACTCCAGTGATCTTCATCAGCAACCATCGAGGCCCTATCGAGACTGAGACGTTCATTCCTCCTCGAACAGATGTTTTAGTCGTCTTCTCCAATCAAAGAAACAAGGAGATAAGAAGATGGGTTCGATCTTCGGCCTCACCATCAACGCGTAAATCTTCAATGACGTGTTGTGTCGATCGGAATATGCCGAGGGTGCCTCTGACCAGATTTGGTTTAAGGTCCATATATTCAATCATGTGTTTGTATCATGGCAGGTTTAGATCCGATCTAGGTCAAGGCTAGGTAGTCAGCCCCGCTTTGTCTGGGTTCATCAGACCGAGTGATCCAGAAATCTTGTCTTGCGCTCGGTATGGTGATCAAGAAGTCCGGTAGCTTGCGCTCGACACTGGCGAGAACAAACCGAACACCTATAGCTCCTGGCCCTGACTCACGCGGTTTAACGCTCGTGTCGTAAGCGATCTAGATATTCGGCCCTGTGATTGCGTGTGGTCTTTAGATCAAGTCTCGATTGATGGTCAATGATGCATAAAAAGAAGTGTTTTATTGTATTTGTGGACTTAAAATAAATTATTAGATTGATTGAATAAAATTATTTACTTTGTTAGTTATCATCGCGTGTTCTACTCTTGTAAATTAAGCAGTCGAATTCACAGTATGTTCTCACCTTAAGGAAGAGTACTTGTTTGCTTAACTTGTATATATATTTGACTCATTATCGAACCCCTTCACCCATATCCGATTGGTGCAGGCATTCAAGCCCCAGCCGAGCCCTATAGGGGCGTGGTCTCGCCTTCATGTCAGGTCCTAACCCTCGATTCGTCCCGCCTATTTGATTTGACAGGTTTTGCCCGGATCGGCCCCAGAGTCCAACAAATCTCATCTGTTTATTTTTATTTATATACCTCTTTAATTTACTATAATTGAATAAATATCGAATGATTACATTGTTTATTAACATCATTTATAAAAAGAAAATTGCTAAGCAAGCCCAGTAAGTTCATATGGTGAAAATGGGGCTTTATTTACCGGGCTTGAATCTATCCTAATCCACCCAAGAGACAAAAACCGCGGACCCACTTGTTTGACACTAGTAGTTAGGTGTTGTGGGTCCCACCGATTTTTCCACCTTGGATGAATTGTGATGAGATTGTAAGCCCGGTAGGTAAAGCATTGCTCCTCTCTGCGCTCGACGAGCTGGAGAACCATGGATCAAGTGGGCACCTTTAAGTAACTGTAGTATTGAATGCATGAGCATCTCTGAAACTTAAGTGCACAGATCCACACAAGAAATGCAAAGAGAAACGACAATATTCCACACTGATGCAACACATAAATGAAAACAGGTGATCTGCACATTTCATGCTTGTTCCCAAATCTGTCAGTAGAAGTAATTCTGGTAGCTATGATATCTTTATGTCTCGTTACTTTTCCGCATCCTAAATTTAGTTAAATGAGGTAATATAATATAAATTTTTTAACTTTCTAGCACAATATACAAAAATTACCTTTTGTCTGGTAAAAGTTTCAATATCATGTCTCTTATTGTAATTAGTAAAGAATAGCTCTAACTAAAGTACTCCTTATAAATAGATGTACCTCTATTTACTGTGCCTCTTATTACTGTCAACGATTTTTTATTATATTGTTGAATCTAAACCCTCTTTTTTTTTAATATATTATTATAGAAATAAACGATGAATGTAATTATGTAGTATGATTTTAGAAACACGATTACACATCTTTAATCTAAAACTATATTTTTAAAGTAGGAAAATATGTTTTTATGTATGTATTTGGCTCTCCCTTAATAAATTTTCGGCCTCTGTTGTTGACCCGCCATTTTCAACCGTTTCGAACAGGTTTTAGGCATCACATATATCGTATCCAAAAATGGCACTGAAATACTCGAAAGATTTGGGCCAAAATGATAAAAGAAACTCAAAATACGACCGTGTTCAACTTGCGGCCCTTCGTCTTGTATTGAATAGGATGATTTTTCTCGAATATATATATATATATATATATAGAGAGAGAGAGAGAGAGAGAGAGAGAGAGAGAGAGGTTTTGGCTATTAATGGTAATAGTAATAAGAATAATAATACATGCCTTCTAATGTTATAATAAGAATAAGAATAGGTTTTTGCCATTAACGGTGATAACAATCTATATATATGCCATTAATTTTTGCCATAAAACAATTAGAATGTTGTTTTATTTATTTGATTTATGTGTATATATTAATTTATTTTCTTCTTGTAAGATGATAGGAAAGATTTTGCTTTGACTTCAAAGACTACCAATTTGATTGGCTCGTAAGGCATGTGTTTCAACTAATGGTTAGCACTTTTTTAGACCATGGAAGTTTTGTATGTTATAAAATTTTGAGAGACTAATTCCAATTTCAAGATGAAAATTTTCACTTAATTGATTGACTGTCATATTTATATATACAAATTTGGGGCATTTGAAGAAAATTTTATCTAATTTTGCAATGCCGGGTTCCAAAGCTTAATTTTGTCAACTTTTAATACAACAACAACAACAACTGAGCCTTTTATCCAAAGCATATGGGGTAGGCTACATGAACCAACATGAGAATCACGCCGGGTCCAGCACATGAATCCTCCGCCTCCACTCACTCCTATCGAACAATATATTTTCATTGAGTCATTTGGCAACCATATCGTTTCGTATCACCTCCATCCATGTTTTCTTCGGTCTCCCTTTTGCCCTTTTGCCATTGCCCATATCGAGAGTATCTATTCGTTGAACTGGTGCTTCCATAGGTCTGCGTCGCACATGACCAAACCATCTTAGCCGGTTTTCTCGCATCTTCTCCTCCACAGGTGCTACACCAACTTTTGCACGAATATCCTCATTTCGCACCTTATCTTTTCTAGTATTACCGCACATCCAACGAAGCATGCGCATCTCCGCTATGTGCATCTTCTGTGTATGATGCTTCTTAGGAGCCCAGCATTCTGTACCATATAATAAGGCAGGCCGAATAGCGCTCCGATAAAACTTCCCTTTTAATTTTAACGGAAAGTTACAATCACACAAAATCCCTATTGCACTCCTCCATTTCAACCAACCAGCTTGGATCCTTTGATTAACATCACCATCGATCTCCCCATTCTTTTGGATGATGGAACCTAGATATCTAAACCGGTCGCTCGGTGATATCTCTTGCCCTTCCAATGTTATACCAATATGGTTTTGACTTCTTTGGTTACTAAATTTGCAATGCATATATACTGTCTTGGACCTGCTCAATCTAAATCCCCGAGATTCCAATGTTTGCCTCCATAATTCCAGTTTGGTATTAACCTCTGCTTTCGTCTCATTTACTAGACAATATCATCAGCGAATAGCATATACCAAGGTATCTCATCTTGGATAGTTCGAGTAAGCTCATCCATCACGATGGTAAACAGGAATGGACTTAATGCAGATCCTTGATGTAAACCAATTGTAATCGGAAAATCACTCGTTAAGCCGCCGCAAGTTCTGACATTTGCCACTACTCCATCGTACATATCCTTGATTATGTCAATATACATGACGGGGACCCCCTTCTTTATCATTGTCCCCTATAATACCTCTCTAGGTATCTTGTCGTACGCTTTTTCTAAATCAATAAATATCATATGCAAATCTCTTCTCCTCTCTCGAAAACGCTCGACAAGTTGACGAAGCAAATGAATAGTCTATGTCGTCGATCGTCAAGGCATGAACCCAAACTGGTTCTCTGTTATCTTAATATCCATTCTTAGCCTGTGTTCAAGCACTCTCTCCCAAAGTTTCATGGTGTGACACATAAGTTTTATTCCACGGTAGTTTGAGCAACTTTGAATGTCACCCCCGTTCTTGTAGATAGGTACAAGGATACTTTTCCTCCATTCATTTGGCATTTTTTTGTCTGCCAAATCTTATTAAATAGATCTGTCAGTCATTTAACGCCTATTTCTCCTAAGCATCTCCAAATCTCGATAGGAATCCCGTCAGGACCAACCGCTTTTCTTAAACTCATTCTGTTCAAACCTTCTTTAACCTCGGATAGTCTTATTTTACGCATGAAATCACGGTTTATATCTTGAGATTGAATGACAAGTCCATCCAAATTCTTAGTAAAGCTCTCATTGAACAATTTGTCAAAATAATCTCTCCATCTTTCCTTGATATTCTCATCTCGAACTAAAACCTTCTGATTTTCATTTTTGACACGCTTCACCGCACATAAGTCTCTAGTCTTCGTTTCCCGCATCCGAGCAATCCGGTATATATCATTTTCAGCCTCTTTAGTGTCTAATTTCTCGTACATCTCCTTGTAAACCTTAGATTTAGCTTCCCGAACAGCTTTCTTAACTTGCATTTTAGCCATTTTATACTTCTCAAATCTCTCCACATCTCTACTTTTCTTCAAATCTTTATAAGAATCTCTTTTAATTTTAATAGCAGCCTTTACTTCTTCATTCCACCATGATATGTCCTTAGATGGTAGAGCACCACCTCTCGACTCACCAAGTAGATCTAGCTACCTTCTTGATACAACTAGCCATTTTGTTCCATGTTCTGTCTGAATCATCTTCCGATTGCCAATCCGCTTCTTGGACTACACGATCTATAAAAGCCTTTGGGTTACCTTCTTTCGATCGCCACCATTTAATTCTAGGCTCTACCTTACGTCTAATCTTCCTAGGTCCTCTTCTAAATCGAAAATTTAGAACTAAAAGTCTATGTTGAGTGGTTACACTCTCACCTGGCGCTACTGTTAGTGTATATGCCCTAGGGGCCATTATTGTATCATACTAGCATGTATATTACTTAATGGAAGCTTGGAATATTCACAGTTGTATATAACAGTCTTGCTAAATATAGTAGTATGCTACTTGGTTTGAGTCTACTTTAATATGTGCATATGTTTCTTGTAACGTATCACTTATACATATTAGTAGAGCTCATAGGATTTTTGTTTGATTACCAGCGTTGTGATGGCAGTCACACTAGTGGGGGCTGGGTAGTCTGTAAGCAACATCCTATACAGGTCCCTGGTCGTTGGATTATCGAGATAGGGCATCGATATTCTGGAGTAGACTAAGTGTATACGCTTCTCATCCTAGTTGGGGAGATGGTCTATCCCACAGCCATCAGTACGTCGTACTAAAGATAGTATACAGGTGCTCGTTAGGTTACGGGTACACCGGACAGGACTCACCGGGGAACTGATTGGTTGGTGTTATACCCATCGTCAGTTAACAGTTCCCAGGTGACATGAGTACAGCATAGTCCGCAGACTTGACACTGCTACTTCGTCTCGAGTGTGTCCCACTGTTCTTAGATTGCTACCCTACCATGGCTCAAAGGAGTCGTGCAAACAGGTAGCAGTTGGGTGCAGTCCCGAGCACTTGGAGGCAGTGGCGGTTAGATAGGATTCGTCTCTCCCGGTATTGGGAGTTGATATCGCACTGTGACAGAGAGCCATTACGCAAAGTCTCTGGTCAGGGCAAGCGAGATATACTGGTAGGTTCCAGTAGCTTCTCAGGGTGTAATGGACTTCGCTCCGACACGACTTATACAGCTATTAGGGGACTGACGCTTGCCGCCCCCTAGGCTTGATATGCGATAGTCTTAGACGAACAGACCGGACTGTACGGAGATTGTCACATCAGACTCAGTAGGAGTTCGGATGGTTTTCCTCATCGGCCTTCTTATCGACATCTACCTGGGGACCGTTACGTACAGCTAGTGCCGCTTGCGGTCTGTGGTTAAACCCACTGCCAGCGTAGTGTCGAGTCTTTAGAGTCCCACACAGAGAGTTTCCCTGCTCCAGGCGAAACGATATAGAGGTCGTATGGTTTTACGACAAGGGTTCGGATGCGTACGTGTGTTTACGCACGTACGACTTTTTCGGACAGTTTTTACTAGTCGGCTTTGGTTTAAGCCAGATTCTAGTATCAGGTTACTGGATTTATACAGTCTAAAGTTTTTCCGTGTTTTCACGGATTGGAGGGGCGTTCTCGTAATTTGTCGGGAAGCTTCTAGAAGAGTGGTGACTAAGGGGTTAAGGTGGCATTGCATTAAATGAGATTAGTGACTCATTTGTGTGATTCATCCAAGTCATTAATGCATCATAAATGCTTAATGACTCATGGAGATGAATCACTCATAGATATTTATGAAGCATGGTTGTTAATTCTATTATTTGATTTTTGGATAAATAATAATGCTTCATATATATCATGATAAGATCATTATCTCATTTTCATTATTATTCTCACCGTCTCTCTCCTCAAGCTCACTCTATCTTCAAACCATAACCCTAACCTCTCATGAGTTGAGATCAAGGGTTAGCTAGACTAATACATCCATAACCTCACTCTATATCCTCTAGGTGGCTTAGATTAGCACTTTAAGCAACCTAGTTATCTCAAGTTTGAGATTAAGCTTGGCGTAGGAGCTTTCGGGTGGATCGTCCTTGATTCGAGGAGGCCGTTGAGGTGCCGATGTTCCAAGGAGCCTATGAGGAGTGGAGGACCGTGATGAAGATCCGAAAGACAAGTAACGTGAGGTATAACTTCGTATCCGAGTAGTTAAACCTCTTGTAGTTAGTTAGCAATGGTTTAGAAACGATTCATGCGCTCAAGTCCGTGTTACGAAGCTTTGATAATCGTTTTTCATATATTCCGCCTCCCCGTAAGTTCGTGGGGTGCGTGACATGGACTTACAGTGGTATCAGAACCAACTAAACCATTACTAGCTTGTTAGCAACTGATTAGAAGTTCGATTGACGGAAAACACGAAAACAAAAAACCGAAAACCCTATGTTTCTGTTAATTTTAAAAGTGTCTGAAAAATAATTTGACATACCTTAAAATTCACAGCAGGGAATTATATGAATACTGAGAAAATACGAGATCACAAGACGACAAAACGGCCGCGGATCCGCGGCCATATGGTGCTTTTGGTCGCGGATCCGCCGTCGAGTTAACTCGGCGTTGACTCGGATTTGCTCTAATATTCATATTTTGGTGTTTTTTGTTTTCCTGTATGTTCTGTTTTTACCCAGGTTACTTCAGTGCAGGTTGGCTTTTGGGGTAAACACGGAATATGGTTATCGATCGATATTCTAAGATATTTTCTAATTGGGTTTTTATCTGTAATGTTTAATGTGTTCGTAAACCTTCCCTAACTGCTAGTATGTCGGTTGGCAGGGGGTTGCACATTTCTGTAATGTTTACTGTTTGTGTATATGAACTGTATTGGACTGTTGTGATGATTAGCCGGGGTTTGTGATGTGTTTAATATTCATTCATTCAATGTAAATGTAATTTGATGTAATATTCTTTTGCGGGGCACATCCAGGTTGCAGTTGTAGCCACCGTTGTATTATTTCTTTTTACTGTTTTTTGCTCCTAGGATAGACCCAAGGTGGGGTACACAAACTACCGGGTACGTCGAAGTGTTTAGTGGCCTACTCACGTTGTTGAGGGAGACCGCTTCACTTCGGGTACTTAGCGGGTAGTTTTCCATACCCGTAGGGGTCTAGGGTGGGGTAATGGCTATTCGTCACAACTGTGTAATCCGTCTTTTATTGCAGGCTCAAAACAAATGCGGATTGCTAATAAATCCAATAAAGTTCATCTGTGATCTGGAATGCTTATTATTGCGTCTGACGAATGTACAATATCTATATATGATAGCTATTAGACGTCACTTATGTTTTACACCCGCGCTAGCCCAGCCCCCGCTCTGTCGTTAGTTAAGTAACCTAACGGGTGATGACGGGATCCCGTGGCGAATGCGGATGGCATAAGAGGACGTGGTATTTTCGTTGTTTTCTGCAATGATAGGATAAATGATGGGACGCATTATTATAATGCAAAGAAAATAAACCAAAGTTTAATCGTTGGAACAAATTTAAAAGAAACCACTCAGTTATTTTAAAAGAGCGGAATTTTTTAATTGCGGAGCTTTAACCACTCCTTTCAAAAAGTATCAGATTTCTTCAATTATATCAAGTTCACTACGTTCACGGTTTTGCCAAAACCATTCGTAGCCCTCCGTCATTTCATTTGGGTATCCAATAGTATTCAAGCTGTGCTTGTTTGGCCAAAGTCAAGGCACAGTGTATGGTAGCTATTAGATATTCATATGTAGCATAGATAGATGCGTTGGTTTGGGACAGTCGTACTACCTTGTTTGGCCAAAGTCAAGGGTATGTACGGGTGGGTTCAAATTAACCTGGACAATAACGGGTAGAACTTGACATGTGACTTATGATTTATTTGGCCAAAGTCAAGGTCATAAGAGCATGGGGCAAAAATCCATATCGGGAATTTCTAAAGAAACTGAAATTTGCAGAGAAAGCATACCATTTTGGAGTTTGATGAATGTTAGTAGGATACCTTCAACATTATCATACGATGATATTTTGGATCCCGATCCTACTGTGAGTACAAGCTACTTATCAGGAGATTCGTCACTTAACGATCAATGCTATAAACCAAGTAGGTGCCTAGAAAGGTATCAGCGGGGTTACGCCCCCAGAGAAAAGAGGTTATTTAATTAAGAAACTTCGCGAAAGCGTTGGAAAACCTCGCTCGAAGTATCGACACTGACCTGGCTGAACGGTTAAGCAAGAATTGTACGGTGAGAATTGTTCTGGCTAATTCTTCTTTTATGGTTTGAGGAGGGATTCGAGAAACAGTGGGAGCCATCCTGTTTAGATAAATTAAACCACTCTAAACTTGCAAGAGCATCATGCTAATAGTATTTTCTTCTCTCTCTTAAATTGCAGCGACCTTGTGACCACACATAGGTTACATCTAGATAATAATTTGACTGAATCTTACTTATATGAGTGGCAAAAGTCTGTTCAGATGTCCATTGCCTATGACAAGCTGGATCACCCTATTACTATTCAAGATCCCGCCGTCCCAGGTCCAGTTTCCACTGTCGCGGATATGGATATCCGTCAGACAAGGGAAAAAGATAAAGCGAAAGCTAAGTGCCTCGTGTTAGCTTCAGTTGATGGTGTATACCAGAAGCAGCACGAGAAGATGGACTTAATTTCCATCTTTCTCCATAACAAAGATTTATATGGAGAGCAATCTCATATCGCAGATATGAGACCTCGAACGAATTAATTCAAGCGAGGTTGGCTGACGGGTCATCTGTAGGGGACAACGTCCTTACAATGACTAGCTGTATTGATGAGCTCCAGGACCTGGAGACCGCGTTGGGAAACGAGTCAGATACTGACTTGATTCTACAGTCTCTGCCTCCTACCCTGAAGGAAACCAGGGAAGCAGAAGGAAAGAGAACGGCAAAAGTTTCGGGACTGGATATAGTAAAAGAGGGACGTTCCTATTGTTACAGGAATGAACATTGGCAGAATGATTGCAGGGCTTTTAAAGCCAGTAGCCAGGATATGAAGCATGTTGTGGCTTCAGCCTCAAGTGTATTTGTTATAGAGAACTGTATGTCAGTTAACCCTACTTCCTGGGTATTGGATACCGGATCAGGAACTCACATCTGTAATTCATTACAGGCTCTGAGAAATCGTAGGGTTATCGGGATAGGTGATATGACCCTCACAGTTGCTAACGGAATGAGCATGAACGCTGAATCCGTAGGGGAATATCATCTTGGACTGACAACTGGGGAGATATTGATTCTGCGTAACTGTTTTTATGTACCAGGTACAACATGTAATATCATATCTGTATCCTTACTTTCTAAAGAAGGATATGATTTTACTTTTATAAGCGATGTGGTCCACATCCACCTAAATCAAGTTCTGATTGGGTCAGGTACATTAAATAACGGTATATACGTATTAAATCAAGCTCAGGTTTTCAATGTCCAGAATGCACTTAAAAGAAAGTCTCCAGACATGAATCAGGCTTTCTTATGGCATTGTAGACTAGGTCACATCAATGAAACACGATTAACTAAGTTACATAGAGAAGGATATTTGAATTCGTTCGAATATCAATCTTATGCTACTTGTGAATCTTGTCTCATGGGAAAGATGACAAAGACTCCGTTTACCGGACACGGAGTAAGAGCAAGCGAGCTCTTGGGACTCGTACACAGTGACGTGTGCGGTCCAATGTCTACACATGCGCGGGGTGGTTATTCCTACTTCATTACTTTTACGGATGATTTCTCTAGGTATGGATATATCTTCTTGATGAAGCATAAATCCGAGGCCTTTGAGAAATTCCAAGAATACAAGAATGAAGTAGAAAACCAAACCGGCAAAAGTATCAAGACACTGAGATCTGATCGAGGTGGTGAATACTTAAGTGCCGAGTTCCTGGGTTACTTAAAAGAGAATGGAATTCTCTCTCAGCTTACTCCTCCATACACACCACAACACAACGGTGTATCGGAAAGGAGGAATCGAACCTTATTGGATATGGTTCGTTCCATGATAAGTAAAGCTGAGTTACCACGATCATTCTGGGGATATGCACTAGAATCAGCTACATACCTTTTAAACCGAGTTCCAACTAAGACTGTGCCTACTTCACCATATCAGATGTGGTGTGGAAAGAAACCCTATCTTAAACATATTAAGATATGGGGATGTCCAGCTTTTGTAAAGAAGCAGCATGCGGACAAGCTAGAGGCACGATCAGTACAGTGTAAGTTTGTGGGATATCCAAAGAACTCCAAAGGATATTATTTCTATTACGCAGAGGAACAAAAGATTTTTGTTTCTCATAATGCTCGCTTCTTGGAAACTGAGTTTTTAGAAAATCAGATAAGTGGGAGCGCAATAGAACTGGAAGAAATTCCAGAACCACAAGCTATTACTGAAAGCTTGGTAGAACCAGAGGTTTCAGAAGAACCGGACATCCCGACGCCACTTCGTAGGAGTAGTAGGCAGTCTCATCCGACCGAGAGATACTACGGTTTTCTCATAGACGGGGATAGAGAGGATTGCACTATTGACTATGATGAGCCTACTAGCTTCCAGCAAGCCATTCAGAGTGGTGACTCAGTAAAATGGCTGGAAGCAATGCGGACCGAAATGGAGTCCATGTACACTAACAAAGTATGGACTTTGGACGTTGCTCCAGATGGGGTAAAACCCGTAGGATGCAAATGGATCTTCAAAAAGAAGATTGGTGTAGATAGACAGGTTGAAACCTATAAGGCTAGACTTGTTGCAAAGGGTTTCCGTCAAAGACCTGATTTGGACTATGACGAAACCTTTTCTCCAGTGGCTATGCTTAAATCTATTCGGGTCCTTCTTGCTATTGCTGCCTTCCACAATTATGAAATCTGGCAGATGGACATAAAGACGACTTTTCTAAATGGTAATTTGGAAGAGAGCGTCTATATGGATCAACCAGAGGGATTCATTCAGAGTGGGAGCAGCGGTAAAGTATGCAAGCTGCTTAAGTCCATTTATGGACTAAAGCAAGCATCGCGAAGTTGGAACATCTGTTTTGATGATGCTGTCAAAGAATTTGACTTTATCAAAAATCCAGATGAACCATGCATATACAGTAAGATTGTAGGGAGAGCTGTAGTATTCCTCGTCTTGTACGTGGATGACATTCTCCTAATAGGAAATGATATTCCTATGTTACAGTCAGTCAAAAGATTCTTGTCACATAAATTCTCCATGAAAGACCTGGGTGATGCCACCTACATTCTGGGGATCCGGATCTATCGTGATAGATCAAAGAGGATGTTGGGACTTTCGCAGTCCAGGTACATAGACACCATAGTGAAGAGATTCAGTATGGAAGATTCTAAGCGCGGTAACCTACCGGCTTGTCACGGAATCACCCTCTCCAAAGATATGTCTCCCAAGACTGATTTGGAAAGGGATCGCATGTCGATTATACCCTACGCTTCAGCAGTAGGCTCTATAATGTATGCAATATTATGTACCAGACCAGATGTAGCATACGCATTGAGCGTAGTAAGCCGGTATCAAGCAAACCCAGGGGAGAATCACTGGATAGCAGTAAAGAACATTCTCAAGTACCTGAGGAGGACTAAGGAGATGTTCTTGGTATATCGCGGAAAAGACCTCCAGATGGAGGCCTTTGCCGACTCCGGATTCCAGAGTGACAAAGATGACTCCAAGTCCATGTCGGGTTATGTCTTTACCCTCAATGGAGGGGCGGTCTGTTGGAAGAGTTCCAAGCAGGAGACCGTTGCTGACTCAACAATGGAAGCGGAGTACATAGCTGCTTGCGATGCCGCAAAAGAAGCAGTCTGGATGAAGAAGTTCCTCACAGAACTTCAGGTAGTTCCTACCAGTGTTGGTCCAATACCTCTGTATTGTGACAACAACGGCGCTATAGCTTTAGCGAAGGAACCCAGGTCCCATCAGAAGTCTAGACACATCTTAAGGCGGTATCACCTGATCAGGGAGATCATAGATCGCCGGGAGATCGAGGTGAAGAGAGTAAAGACGGAGGATAACATTGCTGATCCATTCACAAAAGCCATTCCTTAGACGCAGTTCGAGAGGCTATTCGAGATGATAGGTCTACGATATGCCAGCTCATGGCCCTAGTGCAAGTGGGAGATTGTTAGTGTATATGCCCTAGGGGCCATTATTGTATCATACTAGCATGTATATTACTTAATGGAAGCTTGGGATATTCACAGTTGTATATAACAGTCTTGCTAAACATAGTAGTATGCTACTTGTTTTGAGTCTACTTTAATATGTGCATATGTTTCTTGTAACGTATCACTTATACATATTAGCAGAGCCCATAGGATCTTTGCTTGATTACCAGCGTTGTGATGGCAGTCACACTAGTAGGGGCTGGGTAGTCTGTAAGCAACATCCTATACAGGTCCCTGGTCGTTGGATTATCGAGATAGCGCATCGATATTCCGGAGTAGACTAAGTGTATACGCTTCTCATCCCAGTTGGGGAGATGGTCTGTCCCACAACTATCAGTACGTCGTACTAAAGATAGTATACAGGTGCTCGTTAGGTTACGGGTACACCGGACAGGACTCGCCGGGGAACTAATTGGTTGGTGTTATACCCATCGTCAGTTAACAGTTCCCAGGTGACATGAGTACAGCATAGTCCGCAGACTTGACACTGCTACTTCGCCTCGAGTGTGTCCCACTATTCTTAGATTGCTACCCTACCACGGCTCAAAGGAGTCGTGCAAACAGGTAGCAGTTGGGTGCAGTCCCGAACACTTGGAGGCAGTGGCGGTTAGATAGGATTCGTCTCTCCCGGTATTGGGAGTTGATATCGCACTGTGACAGAGAACCATTACGCAAAGTCCCTGGCCAGGGCAAGCGAGATATACTGGTAGGTTCCAGTAGCTTCTCAGGGTGTAATGGACTTCGCTCCGACATGACTTATACAGCTATTAGGGGACTGACGTTTGCCGCCCCCTAGGCTTGATATGCGATAGTCTTAGACGAACAGACCGGACTGTACGGAGATTGTCACATCAGGCTCAGTAGAAGTTCGGATGGTTTTCCTCATCGGCCTTCTTATCGACATCTACCTGGGGACCGTTACGTACAGCTAGTGCCGCTTGCGGTCTGTGGTTAAACCCACTGCCAGCGTAGTGTCGAGTCTTTAGAGTCCCACACAGAGAGTTTCCCTGCTCCAGGCGAAATGATATAGAGGTCGTATGGTTTTACGACAAGGGTTCGGATGCGTACGTATGTTTACGTACGTACGACTTTTTCGGACAGTTTTTACTAGTCGGCTTTGGTTTAAGCCAGATTCTAGTATCAGGTTACTGGATTTATACAGTCTAAAGTTTTTCCGTGTTTTCACGGATTGGAGGGGCGTTCTCGTAATTTGTCGGGAAGCTTCTAGAAGAGTGGTGACTAAGGGGTTAAGGTGGCATTGCATTAAATGAGATTAGTGACTCATTTGTGTGATTCATCCAAGTCATTAATGCATCATAAATGCTTAATGACTCATGGAGATGAATCACTCATAGATATTTGTGAAGCATGGTTGTTAATTCTATTATTTGATTTTTGGATAAATAATAATGCTTCATATATATCATGATAAGATCATTATCTCATTTTCATTATTATTCTCACCTTCTCTCTCCTCAAGCTCACTCTCTCTTCAAACCCTAACCCTAATCTCTCATGAGTTGAGATCAAGGGTTAGCTAGACTAATACATCCATAACCTCACTCTATATCCCCTAGGTAGCTTAGATTAGCACTTTAAGCAACCTAGTTATCTCAAGTTTGAGATTAAGCTTGGCGTAGGAGCTTTCGGGTGGATCGTCTTTGATTCGAGGAGGCCGTTGAGGTGCCAATGTTCCAAGGAGCCTACGAGGAGTGGAGGACCGCGATGAAGACCCAAAGGACAAGTAACGTGAGGTATAACTTCGTATCCGAGTAGTTAAACCTCTTGTAGTTAGTTAGCAATGGTTTAGAAACGATTCATGCGCTCAAGTCCGTGTTACGAAACTTTGATAATCGTTTTTCATATATTCCGCCTCCCTGCAAGTTCGTGGGGTGCGTGACATGGACTTACAGCTACCTTACAGTCGATACAACAACCTCTATCTATTCTTCTCGTCAGAAAAAAGTCTATTTGACTAGCACTTGATCCGCTCTTAAAAGTGATAAGGTGGGACTCCCTTTTCCTAAATCAGGTGTTTGCTAAGATCAAGTCATAAGATAAGGCAAAATCTAGAATCGAATCACCTACTTCATTCCTTTGTCCAAAACCAAAACCTCCATGGATAGTATCAAACCCACTACGACTAGTACCTACATGTCCATTAAGATCACCACCAATAAATAACTTCTCTCCACTAGGTATACTTTGCACCATCTCGTCTAAATTCTCCCAGAATAGACACTTAATAACGTCATCAAGACCTATCTGTGGTGCATAAGCACTAATAAAATTAAGGATCTCTCCACCTAGAATAAACTTAACCAGTAAAATTCTATCATCTTTTCTCCTAATCTCAACTACAACCTCAAATAACCGTCTATCTATGATTATGCCTACCCTATTACGATTTTTATCTCTACCCGTATACCAAAGCTTATAACCCCAAGGCTCTATGACTCTACTCTTTTCACCTACCCACTTAGTTTCTTGTAAACACATAATACCAACTCTTCTCCTAATCATCACCTCCACTAATTCTATTAGTCTACCCGTAAAGGAACCTATGTTTCAGGAAGCTAGACGGATCCTATGAAACCCTTGCTTATTTGTCACTACACTCGGGGTCCGATATAGCGTGCCGTTTCTGGACGACGACCCTTGCTTATTTGTCACTATATCCGGGGTCCGATGTAGCACGCCGTTTCTGGACGACGACCCTTGCTTGTTTGTTACTACATCCGGGGTCTGATATAGTGCGCCGTTTGTGGACGACGACCTAGAAACTCTTGCATACTTAACACTACACCCGGGATCCGATATAGCACGTCGCTGAGTAGGGGACGCCCCAACGATATTCTTATTATGGTTCATGTCATAGAATGTGACAACGTTTTACGTTGGTTGTCACAAGCCTACCACAACTCTCATCCTTTCTCATCCGGACTTGGGACCGGCAACGGTGGGTTTATTTTGTCAACTTTTAATATACTCTGTATATTTGCAGATTGGATGGTGAAGAAGATGAGATTAGCCCTTTTAACGAGGTGAAAATTTTGCTAAAGTTTAAATTGTAGTTGAAATTGATTTTAAATTCTGCTTTTCCTAAATACCGATTTTCAGTGATTGATATTTGAAGAGAATCATTTGCCATAGGTTTTTTATACCATTAATTATCGTTTTCTCATTTTTTTAGTTAATTACAATTAAAATTATTAGACAAGATCTTGGATACGCTACTAAATAGAAAGAAAAACATGCTATAAAAATTAAAAAGGCTACAAAATAAAGAAGTTAGTAAAATTTTAACATTTCAAAGAATAAATATAATCGTACAACACGGGGCCTTAAAACCCTAGTTATTATAAATTTTTCTTGGTTTTTGCAAAAGAAAATTACCAGATAAAATGACCCAGTTACATATGCGGCCTAGGATCGGCCCCATGTGCTAGCTTTAGGGTCATAGATTTTCAATTTTTTAATATTTTCAAGTGACTTTGTAAAATTAAAATTCGTGGGAAAATTAATTACCTTGTTACACATGTGGTTCATGGTCGATCGCATGTGCTTCTAGGTTGATATTTTCAGCCTATAATTGATATTATATTGGATTTTGTAAATTTTAATTCAAAAATTTGAGGAAAAAATCTAAAATTTCTAGGCAGTTTTAAAAGATTTTTTACTTATCTTTGAAAAGATTTTCGACAAGTTTTGACAGATTAGCAAAAAATATATAATTTAAACAAATTTTTTCACTAATTTCAAAATTCCAACGGCCTTAAAGCACATGTGGCTTAGGGTCGGCCGCATACATAACTGGATTGATAAATCTCGATTCAAAATGATTTTTCATACTGAATCTTTTGGAAAAATATCACCCCGTTGCATACGTAACTGGATTGATAAATCTCGATTCAAAATGATTTTTCATACTGAATCTTTTGGGAAAATATCACCCTGTTACACATGCATCTGTCGCTTGGCTGCATATGTAATAAGATTGCTCAAAACTGCGAAATTACCCTAGATTTCACCCGATATGGTTCCATATGATATTATTATCCATCTTGGCCGTATTATTATCTCCCGAAAACCCCTGTCGGTTAGTAAATTGGAACATTTTGATAAAATTGGAACTTCTGAAAAGAAATCTGTCTTATAACTTTTGTTGAATTAAGAGGTTTTTTATGAGATCCTAGAGCAACTAGAACTAAATTAAAACTAAAAATTGAAACTCAAGTGCATTTTATAGTATAACATCATGTTCTTTTTATATAAATTTATTTCTAAACTAAGCATTTATGTTTATTTAGCGCAACAAATAATTGTTTATTTTATAAAGCCCCAGGTCATTGCTATTTATGAATAATGATTAATAATGATAATACATATAAATAAAATATTTTATACTACATAAAAAATATTGATATTAAAAAAAATTAAAATATGAATATATTCTGGCACCAATTAAATGAAAATTTTAAGGGGAAAACGGTCAAGCTCCCTACAGCCCAAAAGCAATAGGCTTAGGTCCCTTTCCTTTAAAAAGTTGGTAAAAACTCTAACTTAAAAAAAATCATGTGTATGACTTTCTCTTATACACCAAAACTTATTTGTATTTTTAAATATTCCAATACTACCTTTTTACTTTACACATCAGCCACAAGAGATATTTTGGTATCCGTGTGAGAAAAGTAAGTTTTAGTTCAAGTGCTACATTTGACTATTAAGTGTTATATCTGTGGAAAATTAGGGTAAATTAAAGTGCTACATTTGACTGTTAAATGTTACATAATGTAGGGTAGATTAAGTTAAATTGTTCCACGTTTTATTCTCTCTCTCTGCATTTAATGTTCTGATGCTGTAATACTTTATAGCTATATGTAGCATTTTAAAAGTTGATATATAAAGCAACGGTTCGCATCAAATTGATTATCAGGGGTAGTTTGGGGATATTAAGTTTATTTTAATACACAATATCATATACAAATACTATAGGGACTTGGTTATTGGTATTTTATGTATTAGGGACTTTTACAAACGTATTTTGTGGGCTGTATGGATTTTGATCCATTTCCCCCCAAATTTTAATTTGTTTTAAATAGTTTTAAAACTAAAAAAAAGTCACCTATACTTGTGTATAAATGCTATTTAGTTTTGATTTATTATCTTTTATTTAACAATTTTAAATATTTATATTTCCTATCTTACTTTTCTAATTTTGATCATATAACAGTATATAATCTATTGAATGCAACAGATATGGGTATATACTTTCCTCCAATTTAGTTTGGAGAAGAGAAAGAGATTTTGAGATTTTTAGTTGATAAGGTTGGCTTCGATATATGGAAGGGGATTGAAAGGGTAGGACGGGGGAGGAATGTTGTGTGTGTGTGGGTGGGAGGGGGAGAAGGGTTTCACTGTTCTATTTTTTTTATTTTGTTCCGTCCAAATTAGCAAGATAAATTTTTAGGATGGAACTTTAATTTTTCTATATAAAAAATTTTAGTTGAAACTTTTTTCCCCAAGGTTCCGGTTCTAGTTTCAAATATGGTTAACACCAAACTTTTAAGTTTAGTTCCACTTCTAATTGTTTAACACAAACATCTTAATATCTCACCATGTTCCGGTTCTAACTTATACTTCCAATTGACTGTGTCGATGATTTTTTGCTTATTTTCTATATTGTACTGGATTTTAAATTATAAAATTCCTATAAAATTTGAGGAAAATATCAGGAAATCTCTACGTAGTTTTAAACGAATTTCGACTAATTTTAAAAAATATTTTCGATAAGATTTGACAGCTTAGCAAAAACGATAATATTTAAACAATTTTTTTCAAAAATTTAGAAAATCCAGCGACCCTTTGGCACATGCGGCCTACGATCGATGCATATGTAACTGGGTTGCTAGAAGAATTTTCACACTGAATTTGTTGTAAGAAGATAACTTTGTTATATATGTTCCCTTTGATCTTTCTATTTACCGAAGATATCATTATATCTGGGATTTTACTAATGCCAAGGGTTCCTATTCTATTGCTTATTATTACTCCCCAAAGAAAAAGAAAAAGGAAAAATGATTCTCTGCTCATGGGTCAAGAAACCTCGGTTTTTCTATACTATATCGTCGGATTCAAAAGATTCTTCATCGGCCTTTTTTCAATATAATCATTGTAGCTGAAAATTTTCTCAAGCTCTAGCGATTTGCATCTTCCTCCATTGCTTGCACCGAGCCTTCACCATAGCTCATCAAAGGTCTTCGTCTCTCTAATTAAACCCGTCGTTGTCTTTTGCAGCACACCCTCAAGCATGTATTCCGACATCATAATCTCCTTTTTAGCGAAAACGACCAAGACGAGTTCAGCCCCAAAAGCGACACTTGGTGTAAGTCTACTATGCTACAAGTATAGTGTAGCAAAAAGAATTAATGGTAGATCCACTTTGCCACATGCAAAAGCGATCCATGGCATATGTCCGCCTTGCTAGACATAGTTCCGAGATTATTTTCTTATGATAAGTTGTGAACTTGCAAATTTGTTCTTCATCATTTTGTCTTCAAACTCATAACGTTTAAACCATTATGAAATTGAGATGGGGCGTTGAGGATATTAGTTTAGATTCGTAGAATCTATACTTGATATTCATATTCAAATGTTGTTACTTGAGACCTAAGTCTTATATATGATGGTGATTTTCTTAGTGTTAAATTTATACTGTAAGTGCACGATTTTCAATTATAGCATCCGTCTGTCGATTCACAGGAAAGAGGGTGATCTTAGTTAAATATTGCGAATTAAGAATTAAAACTTTGATTTAGAAATTATACTAATAAAAGCAATAATAAAAGAAAGTAAATAGCAATTAAAATAGATTCTTAATATTAGAAAAAAGCCTAGGGTTTAGAATCATCTTGTCTAATCATGATGTTTTAAATAATAATCTTTCATTTTCTTAATTTCCCATTTTAAATAAACTACCTATCAATTCTCAAAAGATAATGCATACATACATCACAATAAACTATCAATCTATTAGAAAGCTTAATTCATACGATCATGGCAATACCCTATCAATCTACAAATAGGCAAGTAATCAATTTAAAATTTTTAAATTCTAATTAAAAAGGAAATAGTTAAATCCACCCTTCTACTTAGTAAACACAATGGGTGCCAATCAAATACTTACCTTGCTTATCGGCATAATCTAATCTAATCCTAGATTAACTAGATAAAACATAAATAATAAAAATACGGACTTTACCTTCCCTAGTTAATTTTAATGATCGTCAATCAATCATCAAATTAACTAGTTTATAGGCGACACGGCCTTTCCCTAAATAAATCTCATGGTTCTCAATCACTTATTGATCTATCTTGTTTAACAGAATTGCATCAAAAAGAACTTATCTTTATCATAAATTATTCATCATTAAGAACATAGAAAAAAAAATTAGAACAGTTAAAACAATCATAGAGCAAGAATAATTCTAATTCTAGATAGAAATTACCTATGCATGATAAAAGAGAAACATCAATTAAAAAGTAAATTTATTGTATAAAAATAAAAAAATAAACTTATCTTAGGGATGACCTCCTCAAAAGAGAATGATGACCCTAAAATAATAACATGCAATATTTATAGGCTCTATGACCGATTATAAGGTATGGAAAGAAATCTCTTCGAAGCATCCAGAAACTCTAAAAATCTCAAGTCCTGATTCCTCTAGATTTCAGTTAAAACCGAAATTGGTTCGGCTGAGGCCAGTCTTCTGTGCCCAATTGGTCCCAATTTTTGTGTGCTAACTTGATTTGATCAGTTGATTATTCAGGCTCTTTGGTTGGTTCATTAGCTCCACCCTTATATCGGTTTCTTTATTAATTTGTACACATCCAACGCACATAAATACGCCTTTTGTGTACTTTTGTCCTATAGACTCTATAATATGCATTTATTAATAAAACATATCTGGAGTAGTATTAAATAGGAAAAATAAAGTAAATATGGATATATAAATGTGTAATAAATTACACCAATTAAATACCCCATACTTAGCTTTTGTTAGTCCTCGAACAAAACAAAAACTCAAAAAAAACTACTTAAATTTAACTAATGTGCTCTTTTTCGCAGGCGTTGCAATTGCACTTAGCACGTGCAACAAGTTGTTAAACCCTAAGATTACGCAAGTGGACGAGTGTTGTCTCGTGATGGTTTTTGGCGGATACTACCCACAAAATACCAAAAAGAAAAATAAAAATAAAACGAAACAAAAAGAAAAACAATAAAAATAAAGAAAAAGAAAAACTAAAAACCTAAAATTAAAGAAAAGTGAAAATAAAAGATAGAATCTTGCTAGTTTTTCGGTTTTCAAAAATTATCATCCTAAAATATCGTTTCAATTCAGAAAATTCTATCCTCCCTCAATAGAATTTAATCCTATTCTTCACTGTCATCATTCCCTCAAATATCGATCCTCTATCCCTATGTGTGAAAAATATCCTTAGGTTTGAGAATTCAATTCAAGCTGTATTATCAATACCTCATATCCTCGTATCTTATTTTATATAAATATATAGATAGATATACCTACAACACCTTTCAATACGACCGTTAATGCTTCATGAGGCACCAACCAACCGATTACTCAATATGTGAGTTTAATTATATCTATTCTTGCAACTATCTCAGACCTTCAAAAGTGACTCCCAAACGAGATGGTCTAAGAAAGTAGGTGATGAAGCATCCCTTAAGATTGAAGATTTACTTTCCCTAAGAAATCACAAAACTAAACTTATATATATATATATATATATATATATATATATATATATATATATATATATATATATATATATATATGAGGTTAATGGAGGAAAGAGGCCATAGGAGGGAATTTCCTCCTATGGTGTCGAAAAAATACACCCTCACTCATTTTTTCCAACGATCGGCAGCCACCGTATTTATCTTTATCATCTAAGATATGGGTACACCAAATTTCATGTGATTCTACAATCTTTTCACCGTTGATTTAGCTATGTAAAAAGTTCTATTGTCGGTAAACCGTTAATTTTGAACCCACTAATTCAACGGTGAAAAAGTTGTAAAATCACATGAAATTTGGTGTATCCACATCTTAGATGATAATGATGGGGGTGATGCATTCCGATCGTCGGAAAATACGATGGAGGGTGTGTTTTTTCGACGCCATAGGAGGAAATTCCCTCCTATGGCCTCTTACCTCCATTATTCTCTCTCTCTCTCTCTATATATATATATACTGGCACCCTTTAATAGTTTAGACTATCTACCGTGTGCATCTTCTATTTTACTTAGATATTTCGGCAAAGATATTCTAAGTATCCTCTACTATATCAAGCTTTCAAGATTCGTGTTCGTGCAAATTGTAGGGTGCATATTCACTAAATCTAATTTCAAGATAGGGTTATTTTTCAGATTTCATTCAATTCTTAGATTCAATAGTTTTCCTTCCTATCACTTAAGTTTTTGGATTTCAAATTCAAGATTACCAATTAACTAGCTTGATTCAAAAACCTTTTTTTAAGAGAAGTAAAACTAAAAATAAATCTAAAAATGAAAAATAAAAGAAAAACAATACTGAGCAAACCACCCCCACATATTTCTAACATTGTCCTCAATGTCGACCCCTCACTCATCCCTCTAGTCCTACTCATAATTCAATAAAAAACAATCACTGCAATGTTCAATGCTAAACACAATAATAAAATAATGTAGTGAAATTAATTCAGACAGAGATAAATCATTAATATTGATAAAAAAAGATTAAGAAGAACAAACTTATAAAGCCCAAAAATTTAAGAGATTCTTTCCTCATCAAGCTGCTAACTGGAGGTGGCTGGCCGTTGATATACGATATGATATTGGATTTCTACTTCCTGCTTTGAACTGCATGCCCTGCAACTTATTTCTTGTTTTTATGTTAGGTTTTGAAGTCAAATAAAAGTGTTTAAATAAGTGAGGAGGAATAAGATGATTGTTTTTTTTTGTTTTTAAAAGAAAATTATGATTAAAACCCTAAAATATAAAATAAAAGAAGAAAAAGAAAAAGAAAAAGAAAAAGAAAAAGAAATTAAATTTACATAACGTTTTGACTAATCCAAACGTCAAAATTAGCCACTTAAAAAATTTGTCTATGATCATGCAAGAGTGGTAACATAAGTTGTGACAATAAACATAAATAAACACCCTAAATTTGATATGCATAGACTTAATATGGTGTTTATATGTGGATGAATAAAATCGCGATTCAAGATTTTCTGAATAAACTAGTACAGTAATAAATAATTTAAGTCTAAAAGAATCATACAACTGCACTACCTAGGTAATGTATCGACTAATTGGATTGAAGTCTTCAAAATGAAAATGCAAGATATAAATAAAAGATCGAGTTAAAGGATTTAAAGGCACAATTTCTTCTTCCTTTTTAATAGAATTGGCTTCAATGATGAATGGGAGTATTTGAAAGTTAGGTTCAACTGTCAATGGCTTAAGAGAATGTTCCCAATTAATGTTAAGGCATGAGAATGTGGTGAGTCTAATTCATCTAAAATCATAAATCCATCCTCAAAAGGTTCCTAAAAATTTGGCTCTAAAATTTTTTTCTCGTCATAAACTGTTTTTTCATACTTGCCCATTATCGTGAGCTCCTCTTTAAAAAAATTCTCAAAGCTACCCTTTTCAAAATAACCTTCTCCGTAATCAAATGCCTCCTTCTTAGATGTTCTCATGATAGTGGACTCTTCAAAAATTTCATCATATCCCATGTCTCTCAAATCTATATTCTCCTCCTCAAATTGACTTATGGGTTGACTTATGTCATCTACAGATGCGGCTTATATATTTAAAACCCTTTCAAAAATTTTATCCGCCACTGTGGGTTCTTCATAAATATCTTTCTCAAACATTTTATTCAACCCCATCTGTCAAAATCACAAGTATCCTTCTCAAAATTTTCCCCATAACCATTAGATAAATCAAACGCCTCGACCTCAAACATATCATCAATTAAATCATTCTTATATAAATTTGTTGTTGGAGGCCAAATTGAAAATATAAAATTCAGAGGATAGGTGGTTTGCACTAGGATGATCTCTTGCTCTTCCTCACTATTTATGGCAGCAACTATCAGGCCAATATGTATTTCAATATTCTTTAATGCTTGTTTGGTAGCAGTTACGTCTTGCATAAAAGTGGCCATATGCTTTTCTATATTAATAAGTCTCGTATTCTCATTCTCATACCAGTTTTATAAGTCAGACATGATTTGTAAAAGAGTTTCAAATGAAAATTCAAACTTGGTTTGCAACGTTGAACTCCTAATTGCATAATTATTTTCAACGTCTAATGATGGTGTGAAGGCTGGATTGGATTGGGTTTTATTGTATTGTTGGCTATGAGCACTTTCAATATGTTTAATAATGGCCATGGGTTGAAAAGTTGTCACATCAGCCTCAAGAGGAGAATCAACATGAGAATGTGTGAAAGTTTGGTACGGTTGATAAGAATTTGATTGGATATAGTCGTAAGGAGGGCCAACATCATAATATGGGTATGATGGTAATTGTTGGTCTATAAAACTTGGAGGAGTTAAAGTTATATCGGTTTGAATTGGATTGGATGGAGGACCTACATCATAGTAAGGATTTGGTTGGAATTGTTGGCCTATATTATAATTAGGAACATCAGAATACATGCCTTGATTCCAACAATAATTTTGTCGGTTTCTCCAACAACAGATCCAACAATAAATGGACACTCTTCATAAACATGAGAGAGATCTTGACAATTAATGCAAAAAGATTTGAAAAGGTGGATTATAAGGAACCATATTTTTTTCTTAAGAGCCTTTAATTTATGAATAATATCATCTAACTCTACACGTAACCAAGCATCATTATCAGCTATGGATGAGTCAATTGAATTAAAATCGCGCCTATATTTGTTTGCTCTAATGCAAGATGTAAGAATTGGTTCAATTAGATAACATAATTCAAATAAGGTTGGTTTTGCATGTTTGTCACCCATATTAAAAAAATTTAAAATTATTTTTTTTAAAAGAAAAAATTTTAAATTGTAGAAAATGGGAATACTAAAAATAATACTAGAAATCAATAGAGGACAGAAAGATCAACTCCTGAGAAGAAGCACGACTCCCGAGGCTTTAAGATTTCGGTTTTTAGCCGAAATATTTCAGTTTTAGCCTGCCGTTTGCTTCTGTTGAGGCCGAAATTTTTCTGCAGGCTCCGTCTCGCTCTAAATCGTCCAATGCAGCTCCAAATTTCCGGAAACAAAACTAAAAATAACAGAGTAAAATAGAACTAAAACTAAAAACTAAAATAATAAAAAAATAAGAAATATTAATTCGAAAAATTTAACTAAAATTTTAAACTGTCTTTCTTGCCAACGGCGCCAAAAAATTGACGATGATTTTTTTAGTCGTAAATTTACACTGCATGTGCACGGTTTTCAATTGTAATACTTGCGGGTCAATCCACAGGGAAGAGAGCAATCTTAGTTAAATATTGCGAATTAAGAATTAAAACTTTGATTTAGAAATTATACTAATATAAGAAATAATCAAAGAAAGTAAATAGCAATTAAAATAGATTCTTAATATTAGAAAAAAGCCTAGAGTTTAGAATCATCTTGTCTAATTATGGTGTTTTAAATAATAATCTTTCCTTTTATTAATTTCCCTCATTAAATAAATTACCTATCAATTCTCAAAAGCATAAAGCTTACATATATCGCAAAAAACTACCAATCTATTAGAAAGTATAATTCATACGATCATGCCAATACTCTATGACACGCCCCGTTTTCTAAAAAAAGGTGAAGAATGACGTGGCAAAGTCCGCAACCTAACTGTATTGAAGGTGGTCTATTCAATACAGTTACGTTAAGCGTATGAATATCTAACATGCAGGGTGTGTACCAAAATCAAAGTAATAAAAGCGAAAGACATTTATTTCCATTAACCAAACTTTATTACATTCCAAAAGAAAGAGTAAAATAAACTAAGTAGTATAATTACATCGAAGAGAAACAAAAGCCCTAAACATGTGGGCAACAACATAAATTAAATCTAGCTAATCTTCCATCGTCAAGTCTGCATAATCTTCATTAGTTGGCTCCACTCCTTGATCCTCGCTATAAAACTCATTCTTATCTGACGGACATTCTAAAGATAGATGAAGAAAAGGAAAGTCCGTCAGCGAGTTATACTCGGGTAGGATTGCCTCATAAGGAAGTAAAGGTATAGAAACAAACATGTGTATATAAATATCATGAATGTGATGTACATGGTTATGAAGGTATGAGGTTATGTACAAATTAGATAAGTTGACAGGGGTATATGTGAATATGAGTAGGTTGTGTGAGGTATATGTTCGGTAAAATGTTCAAGTCAAGTCAAACGGATATTCAGTCTAAAAGTTAGATCAGGTTAAACAAAGTGTGTATGGATGGAATTGACTGGTGAACAAACTCGTATCCTTGAGATATCCCATGACTAGCTGGAAGCAGTATGAGCTGGTGCTCGTGCCTGGGGTGGCAATCAATGCGGTAGCGTGAACATCCCCGCAAGGTGTCCCATGACTACGATGGAGTGTTGTCTAGCGTAAATATCACTCAAGTACACAGGTATTTCCACCCTTCAGTTCCATAATAAACAACAAGTCTAAACTGGTGAAATATCCGCATCCAAGATACTGAATAATTCGTGTCTCATAAAGAAAGGTAGATAAGGTAACAGGTGGATATAGCACATGATGTGAGTTTAGTGTTGAGTATCAATAGGTATTGTAAACGTTTTAGTTTGTTAAACAAGAGTCCGAATACTCGCGATTATTCCGTTGTGGCCACGGAACAACAACTGAGGAAGTGAAATGTACTGTTTCACTTCCCGGGATCATGATCGAGTAGTAGGGAAATCCGAGTTCCGAATCTCCTTGCTTAATCAAACTACCCATCCCGGTGGTTCAGTATAAAGGTTTTGCCAAATTAGAGTAGTGCGTATACCTCTAGGTATGGAATTTCCACATTGTATGTCATCCACATTTTGGATCATTCGCCCTCAAATAGGGTTAGTATTCGCCCGAATATCGGGTTAGTAGTCGTCTACACATTGGACTGGTCACTTTGTCTGCAGGAATCTTCATATATGTATAGTCGTCCGTACATCAGACTGGTCATCCGGAATATCGGGATCTTCTCAATAAGTATTCCATACCTAGGTCCGCGCATTCTAACTCTAACCGTATCATGTGTCATGTATATCATAAACATGTAATCAAGAAGTTGATCTCATTTAATATGGCCTTCTATAACCACTCATTTTTATCTTGTTATCTTCTTAAGTTTGTAAGGTACTTCGTATCATCTTATAGAACACTTAGTTAATAAAGGATAATAGTGTTTAATTATATTTATTGTTTATAAGAAAACCATGATGTTTGGAATATTTATCGTTTTAGAAACCCATAATATTTTACTGAGAAAACATCCTTTTAAAAAAAGGTTATGGTATTTGTTTGAAAATTATCTTTTAATAAAGTTTTAGATATCCTTTTGGAAAATATCATTTATAAGGGTTATGGTCTTTGTTGAAAATAGTCTTTTAGTAAAGGTCAAGGTATTTAAATGAAATTATCTCTTTTTAGGATGGATTGAGCTATTTTATTGTAAATAATAATTTTATGAAATTATAGTGTTTTAAGTTTGAGGTAACGTTTTAGAAAATACGTTCGTGTTGGCAACCGATGCGCATGGACGGCAGGATTTGTGTCCTTTTCAGGGACGATTGCTTTATCAACCACGAGGTACTCGCATAAAACATTACCCTATTATTAGGGTAGCTCATTAAATTTTATTTAATATTCTAGGAAGAATTAATATAAAAACATCCCTTCGAGTGGAAGGGGCTAAATTGGAAAAACCATGTGCCGTCATCTAAATTTAGTATTATCCCCTTTTCGAAGGGAAAAGGGATTTAACAAAATTACAGTAGTTGCTGAAAAAGTATAAGTAAAATATGTATATATATCGTATCTAAAATATTTATTCCAAATATCTTATCTCATATGGATATTTTAAACAAATATAACCTTTTAACAAAACGAGGGTATTTTGTGGAAGTAACCTATTTCGAGATCACAAGGATAGCATAGGTAATTGTGGGTATGTAAGGGGTGAATTGATACCCCATTGGTTATAACATTAAGATGATCACATTCCATGTAGTATGAGAGTGCAATATTTTTGCATATAGGAGTGATTAAAGAAACCATTTTAAACATGGATTAATATTATTATCATTAAGAGGTATAAAAGAATATGCATGCAAGAATATTTTTAGTATCATTTTAATATGAGATTAGGGATTAGGAGTTGAACCAAGATCATTATAAGAAGAAGGCGACAGGGGAGTGGAGAGAGGCGGATCCTACCTTTTGTTTGAGTCGGATGCTGATGGGTTGAAAACGTAGGCTTGTACAAAATCCTCAATAGCTACGCGCTTAGATTTTTCCTTGATGTTTGGGTAGAGCCGTAGCGTCGGCGTCGTCGATACGAAGGCGTGGGTATTTTTTTCAGAATTTTTAGAGTTCTGAGGTATGAGAAATCAGTGTTTGAAGGTGTCTATTTATAGGGCTTTTATTACCAACCATAAAATCCAAAAATTCAGTTAAAATATCCAAAAATCCACGCCGCCAATGATTGCCCATGATTCCGCTGATGATTAGTCGCCTCCGCCCTTCATCTCAGCCGTTGGATCAAGATCCAACGGTCTGGATCGCGCCGCGCCCACTCAACTGCGCGCCACGCATCACGCGTGGGGGGTTCACGCGTTTTCACGTGGTCCCCACCACGTGGGAGCCGTCGGTGGGTTCTGGGCCGTTGGATCTTGTATCCAACGGTCCAGGATCCAGGGGATTTAAATAAATATATATATATATATATAAATAAAAATAATAATTTGTTTATTTTTTTTTAAAATTGAATTTGGTTTTAAATTTGTTTAAAAATAGTTAAAAAATACGGGAAAATTATGGAAAAATTTCAGAAAATATATTTTATTGTTATCTTTAGTATAAAAATAATTTTGGGCTAAAACTAAATAATATATCCTTTCCTATGGTTTTAGCTAGTTATTAAAATCTAGTTTATCCTTTAAAACATTTTTAATTACGAATTAATTATTTTAATCGATACTAAAATATGCAGATTATTTTAAGGCATTATAAAATATTTTAAGCCTATGAAAACAATAAATAGATTTTTGAAAATTCCTTTAATCATTATTAATGCTTTGAAAATTATTAACATTACTTTAAAAATATTCTTCTATCAACGAACCACGTAAATAATTATTTAATAGTAGAAATTTAAATAAAATATATTTTATTAGGTATTAGAAAACACGGTAGTTACAATCTACCCTTCTTAAAATAATTTCGTCCTCGAAATTTCAGAAGGTAGGTCAAGAAAAAGAAATCACTAAGAAGGGATTATTGCGGTTAAATATTTTGGGTCTCGCTCTCTCATCCCATTTCCTCGCTTTCATGTATGTCTGCCTAGTAGTTCTTTCCCCTCATAACTCTAGCCAGCTGGATTGTCTTGTGCCTCAAGGTTTCATCCTTCTGGTATCCCGACCGGTTGCCGCTCGTAGATTACGCCAACCTTTCCATAATCTCGGAATGACCAAAAGTATGACTAGGGTCTCCAGCATACCCTCCAAGGAATGTAGCAAAAGTAGGCTATACACAAACCCACCGTCTCCTTCCAAGATGTTAAGCGGCCGATGAGTCGTGGGCTGAGATTTCCCCGCTCGCTGCATTGTATCACCATCATCCACTCTTTCTACAATTATCTCGATCTTACAAATTCTCCATCTTCAGGATTGTCCCAACCGATCGGCACTTCTCCCATATAAAACTTGACCCCTCTAATCCGCTTCATATGTTTCCACCATCCATGTCACCACGTTCTCCTTAGAGTAGTGTTTTTATATCTTCAAGATGAACATTACCATTGTCGGTTCTAGATCTGGACAGGATTGTTGTGTTCACAAGTCTTTAGTCGTCTTAACGCATGTGCAACTATATTGCCGCACTGATACATCGCACCACCAAGTCCCTTCTCCGAAATATCGTTGTGAATGTTTAAAACTTCTAGGTTTGATAAGAATTACAAGAATGGTTGTGATAGTTACGATCTACCCTTCTTAGAATAATTTCATATTTGAAATTTTTAAAGGAGTAGCCACTACTAGGCACGGAAATCAGTAACGCTATCAGGAACCCTCTTTGCTGCATGTGTCGCTCTCGCGAGTTGGTGTATCACTTGATGCATGGAAAGTCTCTGAAGGTTTTAGGTACAAGGAATCGAAAAATGTAAAATCAGTAGGTGCTTCCGGATAGAAAAGTTTGGAAGTTGAAAAAAGGTTGTGAATTGATGGAAGACTTGAGAGATATAAAGACAACTAGTCGAAATTACGGAAATTAGAGGAATTATGGTGAGTTTAACTAAGATTTGCATCGAAGGATAAATAAGCATGGTATCAAAAGAAAGGATGAAAAAGAAAAGAGTACCTCTACTGTCTTGCCACGCGGCATCAGCCTTCTCGGCTGTCATGGTGAAGGTCTGACGTTTGGATCCATTCCGCTGCGCTTGCTGAAAAACACGCTCCTGTGACATCAAGGGTGGTCCCTTTGGTGATGCCCCTTGACCGGTTGGTTTAGTGGCGGAAAGTGGCCGGTTTCCCTGTGTTGGTGCCCCATAATTAGCCGGCTTGTTGACGGGGCCTGATTGTCTCCCTCTCTGAGGACAGTCCCCAATAGTATGATCTGGAGACCCACAGACTATGCAAAGTTTGACAGTCTCTCATGAAGTGTCCAGCTCTACCGCAATGGTTGCATATAACGGCTGGTTTTCCGAAGATAGTTGGTCCTGCTGGTCTCTTAGGTCGTTGTCTCCCATTGAATCTGGAAGATGATCCCCCAAGAATTTGATTAGCTGGTCGCTTAATGCCAGACAAACGATCATCCTTCCTCATGCGTCGCTGAAGGTCTTCAAAGTTTCACGCCGCCTCTAAGATTTCATCATAAGTCGAAAGGGTAGCAGAAGACATAGAGGACTGCGTCTTCAGGTCCAATCCATGCCGGAATCTCTTAGCATAAAGTTCTGGGGTTGCCATCAGATGATGCGCGAACCGACTTAACCTTGCGAACTCCGAAGCGTACTCGTCCACCGACTTATCCCACATGCTCCCTTGTTGGAATTGTATAAACTCTCTTTCCATCCTTAAGTGTGCCACGACTGGAAAGTACTGGGTATCAAAACGTTGTTTGAACGTTTCCTAGTCGATGGGCTCCTTCAATCTACTTTCCTCTGCCTCCCACTATATCCTGGCATTATCCGTAAGTTGTAGCTTAGCGATGTTCACCCATGCGTCCTTCGAAATTTGGGCGGCACCGAGATCGTTGACTGTTCCCTCGAGCCATTGCTCAGCTTCTAAGGGAGTTTCCTTCCCCAAAAAAGTCTTGGGGTGGAGTGATCTGAACTGCTTCACTCCCGCCGAACCTTGAGGAACTGGGGCTAGTGCCTTACTTAAAATCTCTGCTTGTTGCTGCCTACTTTCTCGCAGCTCCTGATGAAGGGCAGCTGTCTGCTGCTGCTGTTGCTCCAGTAGTCCTTGCATCATTTGTAGCATAGCTGCTTGCTGAGCAGCGGCTTCATTGACTCCATTTCCCCTTCTGTTGCGGTTATGGTGTCGTCCGGCCATTGATGATCCGAATCAGAATAGGTTAGGTTATAAACGGCTGAGGTGAGACGAGATAATAACTTGCATGGAAGAACAACAATTAATGTAAGGGAGAGACTAATAAGAAGAGCAAGAGACACAAGAGAGATTTTTGGCTCGAAACTAAGATTTTATTATCCAACTTCAATAAGGAGAGTACAACCGAAAAATAAGGACATGCCTCTACTGTTCTACATCGTTTTATTCAGTCAAAAGAAAAAGGAAAAGTCTTATTAATCTCGATTATGGGAGTTCAACAAGTTGCGATAGGCCCTCGCACTAAGAAAGGTACGGTCATTCCCATGGTGTCTTGCGGGGACGACTGCCTGAGTTTCTTCGGCCTCGAGTTCCTCCTCACTCGAAGCTTCGTCCTTCGACTCATCCTTGGCAGGAGCCTCGTTCTCTGATTCCACCTCTATAGGGTCCTGTTCTTTTGCAGGGGTATCCTCATCCGGATCATATTCCATAGGATTCTCTCCCACCGCAGGAGCCTCTTTTTCCGAGCCATCCTCTATATGTTCCTCTTCCACGGGATCTTCTTCTTCTTCTTCGGAGTCATTGGCCATCATAGGCTTCGGAGTTGCAGCATCGACTTCTTCTTCTTCCGAGTCGCTGTCGGAAATAACCGCCTGAGAGTCTACGAATTCGTCGTCTGAATCTCCAGATGTAGCTTTAAAAGTAATATCGGACATGTCATCCTCGTCGGAAAGATTTGCCATGACCTGAAAGGAAGGTCATGGTCAGGGTACAGAATGCCAAGGAAGGGACAAAGGACATAGGAAAATTATGAAATCGGTATAGATGGATGAGATTCACAAATATAATAAATCAGTTAACGGTTTCATTTTAGTACATAAGAGGACCTGCATGGGCCACCACTAAAACCTGTCACGCCCCGCTTCCCAAAAGAAGGTGAAGGATGATGTGGCAAAGTCCGCAACCTAACTGTATTAAAGGCGGTCTATTCAATACAGTTACGTTAAGCGTATGAATATCTAACATGCAGGGTGTGTACCAAAATCAAAGTAATAAAAGCGAAAGGCATTTATTTCCATTAACCAAACTTTATTACATCCCAAAAGAAAGAGTAAAATAAACTAAGTAGTTTAATTACATCGAGGAGAAACAAAAGCCCTAAACATGTGGGCAACAACATAAATTAAATCTAGCTAATCTTCCATCGTCAAGTCTGCATAATCTTCATTAGTTGGCTCCACTCCTTGATCCTCACCATAAAACTCATTCTCATCTGACGGACATTCCAAAGATAGAGGAAGAAAAGGAAAGTCCGTCAGCGAGTTATACTCGGATAGGATTGCCTTATAAGGAAGTAAAGGTATAGAAACGAACATGTGTATATAAATATCATGAATGTGATGTATATGGTTATGAAGGTATGAGGTTATTTACAAATTAGATAAGTTGACAGGGGTATATATGAATATGAGTAGGTTGTGTGAGGTATATGTTCGGTAAAAAGTTCAACTCATGTCAAACGGATATTCAGTCTAAGAGTTAGATCAGGTTAAACAAAAATGTGTATGGATGGAATTGACTGGTGAACATACTCGTATCCTTGAGATATCCCATGACTAGCTAGAAGCAGTATGAGCTGGTGCTCGTGCCTGGGGTGGCAATCAATACGGTAGAGTGAACATCCCCGAAAGGTGTCCCATGACTACGATGGAGTGTTGTCTAGCGTGAATATCACTCAAGTGCACAGGTATTTCCACCCTTCAGTTCCATAATAAAAAACAAGTCTAAACTGGTGAAATATCCGCATCCAAGATACTGAATAATTCGTGTCTCATAAAGAAAGGTAGATAAGGTAACAGGTGGGTATAACACATGATGTGAGTTTAGTGTTGAGTATCAATAGGTATTGTAAATGTTTTAGTTTGTTAAACAAGAGTCCGAATACTCGCGATTATTCCGTTGTGGCCACGGAACAACAACTGGGGAAGTGAAATGTACCGTTTCACTTCCCGGGATCATGATCGAGTAGTAGGGGAATCCGAGTTCCGAATCTCCTTGCCTAATCAAACTACCCATCCCGGTGGTTCAGTATAAAAATTTTGACGAATTAGAATAAGTGTGTATACCTCTAGGCATGGAATTTCCACATTGTATGTCATCCACATTTTGGATCATTCGCCCTCAAATAGGGTTAGTATTCACCCGAATATCAGGTTAGTAGTCGTCCACACATTGGACTGGTCACCCTGCCTGCAGGGATCTTCATATATGTATAGTCGTCCGTACATCAGACTGGTCACCCGGAATATCGGGATCTTCTCAATAAGTATTCCATACCTAAGTCTGCGCATTCTAACCCTAACCGTATCATGTGTCATGTATATCATAAACATGTAATCAAGAAGTTGATCTCATTTAATACGGCCTTCCACAACCACTCATTTTTATCTTGTTATCTTCTTAAGTTTGTAAGGTACTTCGTATCATCTTATAGAACACCTAGTTAATAAAGGATAATAGTATTTAATTATATTTATTCTTTATAAGAAAAACATGATGTTTGGAATATTTATCGTTTTGGAAACCCATAATATTTTACTGAGAAAACATCCTTTTAAAAAAAGGTTATGGTATTTGTTTGAAAATTATATTTTAATAAAGTTTTAGATATCCTTTTGGAAAATATCATTTATAAGGGTTATGGTCTTTGTTGAAAATAGTCTTTTAGTAAAGGTCAAGGTATTTAAATGAAAGTATCTCTTTTTAGAATGGATTGAGGTATTTTATTGTAAATAATAATTTTATGAAATTATAGTGTTTTAAGTTTGAGGTAACGTTTTAGAAAATACGTTCGTGTTGGCAACCGCTGCACATGGACGACAGGATTTGTGTCCTTTTCAGGGACGATTTCCTTATCAACTACGAGGTACTCGCGTAAAACATTACCCTATTATTAGGGCAACTCATTAAATTTTAGTTAACATTCTAAGAAGAATTAATATAAAAACATCCCTTCGAGTGGAAGGGGCTAAGTTGGAAAAACCATGTGCCGTTATCTAAATTTAGTATTATCCCCTTTTCAAAGGGAAAAAGGATTTAACAAAATTACAGTAGTTGCTGAAAAAGTATAAGTAAAATATGTATATATATCGTATCTAAAATATTTATTCCAAATATCTTATCTCATATAGATATTTTAAACAAATATAACCTTTTAACAAAACGAGGGTATTTTGTGGAAGTAACCTATTTCGAGATCACAAGGGTAGCATAGGTAAGTGTGGGTATGTAAGGGGTGAATTGATACCCCGTTGGTTATAACATTAAGCAGATCACATTCCATGTAGTATGAGAGTGCAATATTTTTGCATATAGGAGTGATTAAAGAAACCATTTTAAACATGGGTTAATATTATTATCATTAAGAGGTATAAAAGAATAGGCATGCAAGAATATTTTTAGTATCATTTTAATATGAGATTAGGGATTAGGAGTTGAACCAAGATCATTATAAGAAGAAGGCGACAGAGGAGTGGAGAGAGGCGGATCCTATCTTTTATTTGAGTCGGATGCTGATGGGTTGAAAACGTAGGCTTGTACAAAATTCTCACTAGCTCCGTGCTCAGATTTTTCCTTGATGTTTTGGTGGAGCCGTAGCGTCGGCGTCGTCGATACGAAGGCGTAGGTATTTTTTCAGAATTTTTGGAGTTCCGAGGTGTGAGAAATCAGTGTTTGAAGGTGTCTATTTATAGGGCTTTTATTACCAACCATAAAATCCAAAAATTCAGTTAAAATATCCCAAAATCCACACCGCCAATGATTGCCCATGATTCCGCTGATGATTAGCCGCCGCCGCCCTTCGTCTCAGCCGTTGGATCAAGATCCAACGGTCTGGATCGCGCCGCGCCCACTCAACTGCGCGCCACGCGCCACGCGTAGAGGGATCACGCGTTTTCGCGTGGTCCCCACCACGTGGGCGCCGTCGGTGGGTTCTGGGCCGTTGGATCTTGTATCCAACGGTCCAGGATCCGGGTGATTTAAATATATATATATATATATATTTTTTATAAATAAAAATAATAATCTGTTTATTTTTTTAAAAATTGAATTTGGTTTTAAAAATTGTTAAAAATAGTTAAAAAATTCGGGAAAATCATGGAAAAATTTTAGAAAATATATTTTATTGTTATCTTTAGTATAAAAATAATTTTGGGCTAAAACTAAATAATTTATCCATTCCTATGGTTTTAGCTAGTTATTAAAATCTAGTTTATCCTTTAAAACATTTTTGATTACGAATTAATTATTTTAATCGATACTAAAATATGCAGATTATTTTAAGGCATTATATAACATTTTAAGCCTATGAAAATAATAAATAGATTTTTGAAAATTTCTTTAATCATTTTCAATGCTTTGAAAATTATTAACATTACTTTAAAAATATTCTTCTATCAACGAAACACGTAAATAATTATTTAATAGTAGAAATTTAAATAAAATATGTTTTATTAGGTATTAGAAAACATGGTCGTTACACTCTATCAATCTATAAATATGCGAGTATAACACCCTAGAACGATCGTATGGTATTTTAATAAATAAATTAAATTGCTTGATTTTAATGGTTATTTTGAGTTTTGGTTTTGGGGTATTATGAGCCGGCTCAAGATAGAGTTGAGCCGTCTCTTACACCCAAAGAGTAATTGATTGCTTGAAGCACTTGTGAGCGGCTCAAGCATACTTTGAACCATCTCAAAACCTGACATGCGACTGATATTGTTCCTGACATGATCCTAACCTGTTATTGCTTTGGAAATATTATTTAGATTAATGGGTTATGGTAATTTATTGGGTTTATTAGATTGGGAACATGATTGTTATTGATATGATAATATAATTTTTACCTTATCTCTATTCCTATGCCTATATGATATAAGATTCATATAATACCCAGCCCATATCCATGCTAAACTATTTAAACTCTTTTAAATTTCATGCAAACCCAAATCCCTATTGTTTCCTCTCAAACACAAAACCCTAGCCTCCATCTCTCAAAGGAACGGAACTCTGACCCAAACTCCAAAACCGAGACCTGATCTCTATTCTTATCTTCATCGTGGTTGTGGTCGTTGCCACCATCGTCTTCTTCTTTTGTTGCAGTTACGTCATCCGAACCAAGTTCTTTGCGTGAGTTCCAAGATCGTGGCTATTATGTTTGCGAGATCATAATCGAGGCAAGTACTTAGTACTTGGTACATGCTATAACAAGATTAGATCTCGTTATTATATATATTTTTTGATTATCACACTTTTAACCTTAATCATGTATGCATGGTATTTACTTATTTGATTCTTATGGTTATTATTTATCATATGCACATTTGACATGATTGAGATCTTGCTAAATTTTGTACAATCTTGAGTTATTGTCACGACCCGAAATGGCAGGTGACTGGCACTTGAATCATATGAAGTCTATAGGACCCCATCTAATTCAAGTAAGCCAAAAATCCCAGAAATCTAAACCATTTTAAAGAAGAAGAAGGAAAAGTCTAATTTTAAAGCAAGTAGTTTAATAACATAAGCCGAAGTATGCATTTTTAAAACATCAAGTTTTTTCGGAAAATTTCGGCAGAGTTTCCTTTGTAAATACTGGCCCCAAAAGGGTACAACATGCATAATATGAATAAAGGCATCCCCAAGCGGGAGCTAGCTCTTCGTCAATTGACGGCCCACGCAAGCAATATAATATACAACGCCAAGAGCGAGGATCAAAACTCAAAAGGAAACTCAAAATATCAAGAAAACCATAATAATACAACGCGCGACTCAAAGGTCGAAATAATACACAACTGGTTTTCTAAGTCTGAAATAAATGTACAAGTCTGGTTGATGGAGTTTCTAGATACAACTGAATATAAATAAAATACAATGGTGGTCATGATGCAAGTGAACCCACCTACCAAAGCAATCATCCGGAATGAAGCAGTGTGCCAGCAAAGCCGTTAAGGAAACCTGTATGGCAAAACCTGCAAGAAACTGTGGCGCAATGGGGGTGAGTTGCCAACTCGTAAGTAGAAAATATCACAGAGCAGAAATCGAATGTATGACTCAATCCTAGGTCATATGATCAGTAATATATATAATCTCAAAATGATAAAGTCTGAAGCATGATAAGGTGGCAAAGGTAAACATCTATACATAAGTATAATACCAAGTGCTCGTGTCAGTGCCTGATTGAGAGCTGTTTTGCGTACGTGCGTTTTAAAATCAAAATTAAGAATATACCGCAATCAATAACGGTGTCTCTTGGTAGCTAGCCGGTTGAGTACGGGTCGGTCCACAGGGAAATCATGTTCTTTCATTAAGTTCTAACGAGTTAAGTCCAAAAGAAATGGTGTTTTTGATTTACAATCTAAGAATGAGATTAAAATTGATTAAAAGTCTTGCTAGGGTTAGGATTAGGTTGGTTTGGAAAAATAAATCTACTCACTGCTTCCTTTGCCCTAATTAAGAACATAGGTGTTAGGGTAATAGTCAACAAAGCGGATTAGCACGACTAGGAAGAAACTTCGTTTCTTCCTTTTGGTCCGTGTCCGTCCTTTCTTAACTCTTAGCCCTAACCTCTATGTAAATCAACTACAACCGGTCTAACTAGGGAATCACCGCTATCTCGTGGGATAGGGTGCCGTAGTGAGCGGTGTGTGTTTGATTCAAATAGAGTCCTAATTAAAATGTTATATGGGCAAGAAAGGAGTGAGAGATTTCCATTTCTCAAACCTACCCAATCCTAACCCTAACAAGTGAGGAATTACTCACACATTAGGGAAGTTACGATGAAATTCATTTTTATAATTTTCTTTTAATTAACTAATTAACCTGCAGATAAATAAAGACATAAAAAAAATTGCAGAAATTAAATTCAAATGGAAAATTGCAAGATAAAAAAATTTTACTTTTATTGACACCTCTTGACGATTACAATGGAATAAAATTTAATTTAAGAAATTAAAAAGAGGCATCCTCAGAAGAGGCACCCAAAAAGAGGCACACTCAATTAGGCTTCTGGCTTTCCTATTTATAGATAGGAGAAACCCTAAGTTTACATCTGATCCATACATGAAATTACAAAACAACTCCAAAGACCGAGTCAAAACGCCGACACCCCACCGACACGTGCCCTGCACGGCCGCGGTTCCGCGGCAGAAAGGCCTGTTTGGCCGCGGTTCCGCGGCCATTTGGTGGGTTCTTGGGCCCATCTCTTCAGGGTTTCTCTGTGTTGCTTTTATCTTCTGTTTTCTTTACTTGGTTTCTCAGAATTTCTTCTATTTCCTTCCAGATTTTCAATAGTGTAGAATGATGTGGACTTTTGCCTTGATCTCCGCTTGAACTGGTATACGGCATCATGCAGATCAGTATTCATCTGTTATTGGTCGTAGGCCCACGTTTGTAGCAACTTTGCATGAATTTCAGTGTAATTATCTGAGAACCTGTAACCTGCAACTATTTAGCAGACATGGATCAAAAGCACCTATTTATATGTAATATGATTAAGAATGGGTGATATAATAATACAAAATTCTGATATGAACAAATACCCCCAAACTTATCTTTTGCTCGTCCCGAGCAAAACCAATTTTATTCTCAAAAAAATACTAAGCTCACTTTCACAGGGAATCGCGATTGCACTAAACTCGTGCAACAAGCCGTTAAACCTCTAGGTGTCCCTAGTAGGAGGAGTGTTGTCTCCTGAGGGTTTTCAGCGGATACTACCCACAAAATCCGATCAATTTGGCCGGTTGACTTTCATTCTTCAATTCGGTATTCTAGCAAGAAATTCTATTATCTTCAACTTATAAATCATCAACCCATATTTTTCACACTCCCTCTTCATTTAACTTAAGATCGTATATGTTTTGCAAATTTATTAAACCTTCAGCATCATTTGAATTTTCCTTCTAAGGTTCCATCTCAACTTAGGAATTTTTATCATCTCTACTGAAGGTGTAAGCCCTATCTTTCATTCCCATCTCTCATCCAAACCCCAATCATATACCCCTACGTGTGTTTATATCACCCTTACACTTGGAAATTCAATTCAAGTTATCATACTCTTGTCCATCTTCCAAAATACTTTTAGTTGGTGAATTTTAGATGAAATTGCTCATACATCCTTCATGCGACCGTTAATACTTCTTGAGGTACTGAACGACCGATTACAAGATGTGTTTGCGCATTTAGGCGTAAATCCTCGTCTTGCAATACCTAAGGCTGAGCAGTGACTCCCAAACCAGTTGGTCTAAGGCACTAGGTGATAAAGCACCTTCGCTATATTTTTTAATTTATTTATGCAGCCTTAAGTAATTACAAAACTAGTGTTCATTTTTTATGTCTTTTTATTCACCTTTTATACTTTATTTTATTTCCATTCATACTAAGGATTTTAAACAAGAGCATTTCAAGGTATCCTCTACTATTCCAAGTTTCAAGATGTGTGTTAGTGCATGTAGTAGGGTATACATTTTCAGGATTTAGACTAAAGTTTCAGAATTAATTTTTCAGACTTACACTTCAAATAAAAATTTCAATACTTTTCCTTTATTTTGACTTAGCCTAAGAACCGAACTCAAAATTTGCCTATTTCTAAATAAACTGCTATGACATATATTTTCTATAATTAAACTTTAAGAAAGGTTATTTTTAGGGTTTTTAATTTACTAAGTTTAGGATCTAGTTTTTCCTACTATTCAACCGTCATGTTGAACTTAAGTCAAATCTGGCCAAAATTGAACTTTTCAATTTTTTATAATTTTAAAATTTTTATGGGTTTTAAAATAAGTATGCAAATGCAAAAATATACATATGAATGCGAAGAAAGAAAGCTTACTGAGCACACCCCCAAACTTAAACCTGACAGTGCCTCCACTATCAGACTACACCAAGAAGGTCAAAATTGTTGGCACTCCCTGTTTTATTATTATTATTATTATTATTATTATTATTAATAACAGAAAAAGAAAACAAAATATATGTACACAAAAATGTCCCCCAATCTTAAGTGAAACAGTATTTCCATTGTTAAGCGTTAAAGTTCAGAGTTAGGGGGGAGAAAAACACAGTATCAAGCTATACAAGGCCTTACACAGGCCAAAGGTTAGCACCAACCATTCAAAATTTTTATCGTTATAATGGTGTGGTTGGTGAAAGAATGGAGTGTACAGAAAAGAAAGGAGAAACACACGAGACCGTGTGGAGATAAAAGCAGTATACGATTTCGGGTGAGGAGAAGAATGGCGGAAGGGAAAAAGAAATGGTGGTGGTTCGACTTCTTCAGGTGGAGGTTGATTAATCACAAAATCCGTGTCGTTTAGGAATGCGAGTTCGTCAGCGAAAATATCTTCGAAACTTTCATCGATGATCCGATTGAACGTTTCAATGTCAATAAGTGTTGTGCCAGAATTCAACACACTTGATTTTTCAAAAATTATGAAGGTAGGATAGTCGTAAGGCTCATTTACTTTATTTTCAAAAGAGTCTATATCAAGTTGTTTTTCTAGAATTATCGAACTCAAAATATCGGATTATGATTCATTAACACTCGCTATCATTAAAGGAAGATTAGAAGAACTAGAGAAAGTGGGAGAAAGAGGTGGAATACGAACTTGAGGGTGGAAATGGAGTGTATAAATTAACACAATTTGTAATGACCGATGTGTAAAAAGCGATTGTGCTAATCTATCAACCCACTGAGAAATGAGGTCAAATCCCTCATGATTCGTGAGAAAACATGGGTACGTTGAACCAGACATTGAAACTGAAAGTGTAACGGTTTCTTGCGCGGTCGGAAGGATGGGAAGGATGAAAGGGAGTGATTTAGGAAGGGTAACAGTTAAAGGTTCAGGAGGGTGTACACAGTCAGTGGAAGGGACAGGATGAATTGGAAAATCTGACTCATCAAGCAAAACTGGTTCATCCTCATACTATCCTCAAAATTCCCCTCAAAAGTTATCTCATCCATGCATTTATCATCAAAATCCAGACGCATATGAAATTCGGGAAAAACAGTTAATGACTCGAGATGATGAATTGGAGAGAAAAATTCAGTCAAATCTGTGGGTTCATCATCCAATATATTCCCAGCGTCGATATCCTCAATTAAGTGAATACTAATTTTTTCAGACACCTCATGAAAAGCATGGATATTTATCAATTCAGGTTCTAGAGTAGAGGTGTAGAGGTCAAAAGGATTGGTGATGGTTTCACTCGAAAGGGACCCTTCACAATCAGGTAAATCAAACACTATAAAGTCGCACAACTCATTACTCATTCTATCTTCAATTGATGAATCACGTGGGACACTCGATAGACATTCAAAACCGGAGTTGTGGGATTCAATTGGGGATGGGTAGGTTTGATTTGGAAGGGTGTACAACTTACTCTCACCACTCAAATTTTCAATCTGTCCAACCGCCTCATCATACATTGGAAAATTTGGAGCTAGTTGGAAACTAGCTACCGGGTCACTAGGTTGTATAAGGGCGGCCATGGACGCATTCAAATCCCTCATCTGTTGGCATGACGCTACCATAAAGTTTCCAACGACTGTTCTAGACTAGACATGGGTTGTGACGGGGTTTCAGTAAAAGATTCAAAGTTGTTTGGATACGTGAAACTCCCAAATGGCCATGTAAAAGCAATGTCTAGGGAAGGTGCAAAAGTCTGGTAGGACTTGTAGGAATTGAATGGTTGGACAGGAGTAGGACCAATATTTGGATAAGAAGATGAATGGAATTGTTGATCCAAAGAATTCGCAGTGGTGAAAGGAGTGCAAGATCGTTTATGAGATTGTTCAATATGTTCAGCAATAGATATGGGTTTCGGAGTTACAACAGGACTCGAAAAAGGAGTATCAACATAAGAAGGTGGTGAAGGTTGAAATGGCTGATATAAGGTGGATTGCGGAGTCCAACTAGTTGTCCTAGACGCGTCTATTCGATCTTTCAAAGAAATTTTGGGCATGGAGGGGTCGTTCGAAATTTGACCAAAACAAGAAGTGTAGAAAGTAATGTCTGGTTGAGGGTACCAAAGTTCGGTAAGAGTTTTGCGAGGTGGGGTACCCATGATGTGATGAGAGAAAGGAGAAGAAAAAGAATATGAACTTTTTTTAAATTTTTTTTTGATTTTTTTTATTTTTGTAAAAAATTGTTTGTTTTTAGAGTTTTGAAATTTTTGAAAGTGTTTTTTTTATTTTTTTATTTTTTTATTTTTTAGAAAGAGTTTTGCAAAAATTTTGTACGGAACTACGACACATTTTCAAACAATCACAATTTAAACATGCACAATCAAACCTAGAGCTAGGGTCTCCTAAATCAACTAGATTGCTCCTAACTGGTCCAAAGTGACAAGTTGTGAGATATCCCTCAAATCGCCTCTTCACCGTCAATTGTTGCCAAGTAAGCACAAGTGAAGAAAGGAGGGTTCCGCTCACGAATCACCGTGAGACGGGCCTTTTAAAGTTACCTTTCTCACTTGTCTAGCCTAGGAACCACAAAGTCAGGTTTAGATAAATAACTGAATGCCCACAACCTTCCTCTGTCCTAATGAGCATGACAGTCCTTAATTGGCTGAGTATAGACATTTTTTAATTAGCTTAATGGTGATGCATATGCTTTTTGTGATTTCTGGGGTCTTAGGACGGGAAATGAAATCCCCACCCAATCTTGATTGGTGTTATAGCCCCTTAGATTCCGTATTAATTATGCAAAACAGTAACACATCAAAAATCTAAAACACTTGCAATTTTTTTTTATTTGGCAGCGCAAAGAATCCTGCACCAAAAACAATTTATTGGATAGGAGAAAGAATTTTTGCGCAAAGAACCCTGCAGGAAAAATTTTCAGTGGAGCTCAGGGGGTAGAGTAGAAGACAAGAAATACTTACAGAGAATTTAGAAGTGCTGACGTCAGCAAACGGCTGCGGTTCCGCGGTCAATTGCTCAAATCCGCGGTGGAAAAGTCGGTTCAGGCCTCCAAAATTTTTCTGTTTGCTATTATGGTTCTCCTCTGTCTGTTCAGATCCTCTGTTTCTTGATTTGTTCACTAGGCTTGCTCCAGATCTGAATCAGTCCGTCTTCCTTTCCTGCACAATTTGCACAAAAACCAATCAAAAGTAACAAGTTGATTTTTATTTTTATTTTTTTTGTTTAAAATTTTTTCAATTTTTTTAATTTTTAAATTTTTTTATTAACCCGAAATTACACAAAGAAAAAGGCTACCGTCTCCCCGGCAACGACGCCATTTGATTGAAAGCTGTTTTGCGTACGTGCGTTTTAAAATCAAAATTAAGAATATACCGCAATCAATAATGGTGTCGCTTGGTAGCTAGCCGGTTGAGTACGGGTCGGTCCACAAGGAAATCATGTTCTTTCTTTAAGTTCTAACGAGTTAAGTCCAAAAGAAATGATGTTTTTGATTTACGATCTAAGAATAAGATTAAAATTGATTAAAAGTCTTGCTAGGGTTAGGATTAGGTTAGTTTGGAAAAATAAATCTATTCACTGCTTCTTTTGTCCTAATTAAGAACATAGGTGTTAGGGTAATAGTCAATAAAGGGGATTAGCACGACTAGGAAGAAACTTCGTTTCTTCCTTTTGGTCCTTGTCCGTCCTTTCTTAACTCTTAGCCCTAATCTCTATGTAAATCAACCACAACCGGTCTAACTTGGGAATCACCGCTATCTCGTGGGATATGGTGCCGTAGTGAGCGGTGTGTGTTTGATTCAAATAGAGTCCTAATTAAAATGTTATATGGGCAAGAAAGGAGTGAGAGATTTCCATCTCTCAAACCTACCCAATCCTAACCCTAACAAGTGAGGAATTACTCACTCATTAGGGACGTTATGATGAAATTCATTTTTATAATTTTCTTTTTAATTAACTAATTAACTTGCAGATAAATAAAGACATAAAAAAAATTGCAGAAATTAAATTCAAATGGAAAATTGCAAGATAAAAAAAACTTACTTTTATTAACACCTCTTGACGATTACAATGGAATAAAATTTAATTTAAGAAATTAAAAAGAGACATCATCAAAAGAGACACCTAAAAAGAGGCACACTAAATTAGGCTTCTGGCTTTCCTATTTATAGATAGGAGAAACCCTAAGTTTACATATGATCCTTACATGAAATTACAAAATAACCCCAAAGACCGAGTCAAAGCACCGACACCCCACCGACACGTGCACTGCACGGCCGCGGTTCCGCGGTAGAAAGGCCTGTTTGGTCACGGTTCCACGGCCATTTGGTGTGTTCTTAGGCCCATCTCTTCAGGGTTTCTCTGTGTTTCTTTTATCTTCTGTTTTCTTTACTTGGTTTCTCAGAATTTCTTCTATTTCCTTCCAGATTTTCAATAGTGCAGAATAATGTGGACTTTTTCCTTGATCTCCGCTTGAACTGGTATGCGGCATCATGCGGATCAGTATTCATCTGTTATTGGTCGTAGTCCCACATTTGTAGCGACTTTGCATGAATTTCTCTGTAATGATCTGAGAACCTGTAACCTGCAACTATTTAGCAGATATGGATCAAAAGCACCTATTTATATGTAATATGATTAAGAATGGGTGATATAATAATACAAAATTCTGATATGAACAGTGCCTCAGGTAGAAACATATCATAAATATGAGGTATGAATGCAATAAATGAAAACAGAATACATCATAATGAGAAAAATGTTTTCTTTATATAGTGAGATTTCTGTATATATATAATCGAGGTATTATCAATGAAATCAACATGAAATCAGTGTCAAGCAACGACACAAAACATAAATTCCAATATCTCAATATCTCAGGCTCCGGCAATCCGGACGGGCCTGTAACCTCGAATCTCAATATCTAGGGCTCCGTCTATCCGGACTGGCTCATATCATCAAATCTCAAAACCTCAGGCTCCGGCTATCCGGACTGGCCTGTACTCCGATCGGTATTCTCCGGATATCCGTCGAGTCACCATACAATCACCGGTCAGTAGTGCTCCCCTGTCACAGGCTCAACACCATCATCTGCGACCTTCTCGTCCCGGGGTACCGCACCGGGTCCACCATGCACCCACAGACGGTTCCTCCTCCTCCTCGAATCGGGTGCATGATATCGCTCAAGAGCCGAGAAAACTCATGGTGGACATATCTCAAATCATATCACGAGAAAACCGCAATTTTATCTTTAAAAATGATAATCAGTTTATAAAGTCTTTGCGGTTTCTCTAAATCCAGAAATCTTATGGAAATCCGAAATCATAAATCACGATGTAAATAAATAATGAATACTGGGCTCAGGCAATCCGGACTGGCCCAAAATGTCATGGCTAATGAACATATAAATAAACATGAAAATCACATTAATAAATGTAATGTCTAAACTAGCATATGAAAACAATAACATATAGGAACTATCAGCTAGCAAGTTATGTCAATGAAGTAATGTTCTCTAAAGTGTACGTGACATAGCAATTACCGATGAAGATGTGTGTGAGCCGACAAGCAAGTGTACGTGGAGCATACGCATCATCGGTAATGGTGCTGGTGTCCTAACAACAGGTTTCATCATTACTCACGAAAATACATATAGACATGCAATGCAATGCGAACAGCAGAATAAATGGTAAATGAATAGTAAATGCAGCAATAATATGAGGAACATGAATAATAACACAATAATAAAGAATCTACATTACTATATATGTGTCATACCGTTTTTCCATTTGAAATAATACGAATCGTGGTGTTTTGAAAATAGGGCTACGGTGTTTTTAAGAAAAGTTACATCCTTTGAAATATCCGTAGAATCCCTTGGCCTGTCTTTAAAATACTCACGATTCGTTGGTTTTGAAATAGGTATGACTTGAGTATAGTCTAATATCTACAACTAAACTACAGGACTAAACTAACAGGTTAATCGAAAAGGTAAGGAAACCACCTAAATCCGAGTCGATATATATATAACATATAATAGTCGGTGATCCCGCCTCAATAGTATCACATATGATACAATATATAACATGACGTCATCGAGTCAAGAGTGCGGATCTATCATCAATATATAGCTCGTATTGTAAATCCATCGTATGGCATCCCAAATCTGGGTACGGGTCAAATATCACATTTATCTCGTTATTCATCTGGTATCCTTATCATCATATCCTGTAATTGGGGTACTGATCTAAGTCTAGTACATACTGATACCATCTACAAATATGTATGCGTGTGTATGAAAACACATCGCCTAAGGACCCGCTATCACATCATGTCGTATCTCATAATACGAACCATATCACATCACCGATCTCGTGGCATCATGCCCAATCTCATCGACTCATCTCCAAGTATCATATACTATCCTCATCATCCATGTATATGTATACGTATATATATATATACATAGTCCCATACCTATGTGTGTATATATATATATACATATCCCCATATACGCTCAAGTAATAAAATGTATGCGTGTGTGTGCGTGCGTGTATGTAAACCTTATTCCAGGGTCCGCGACTATGAAATTAACTAACGATACTATCATCCAAAGTCTTCTAAAGCAATTCTAGCTAAGTATACACATCTTATATTACCATATAAGTATATATTTATATATAATATAATGCATTCGCGTTCTATACTATGAACTGCGGGGGTGTTATACGCCATCCACCCGACTTCCCCCGTAGATATATATCTACTCACATTGATCTTTGCTTGCCGAAGTCGACGTCGCCATTTCACTTCTTCATCGTCCGTAGTCCACGTGAGGGTTCCTACATATCATAGCGTATCGTATCGTATTAAAATCCGATTCAAAACCAAAACGACACGCGAGATGCCTATTGGTTAGAACCTATAGTCTACTCACACAAAAGAGCCCCAAAACACCCGATATCGACGTACAAACGTCAAGTGATCAAGATAAAACACAAATACCAAAACTTGAATCCATAAACATCGCAAAACATAAAGCAGCAACTTTGAAAACATGCTCCAGATTTTTGTTCAGGGAAAAACAAGGTGCACAAACAACACTGGGGTGATGTATAGGGTGTATGTGAGCTACTGAAGCAACCTGGACCCTAACCCCCACCACATGGCCGGCCACATGCCTCCAAAATCCGTCCACCTCGGCCATCTATGCTCCGTTGGGGTTTGTCTTGTCAGGGTGGTCTCCTATTGGTCTAACTAGGTCCCCGGTATTGTTTGCTTTTCTCAAAAAACGTCCCAGGTCATCCCAGATTCCCTGTAGGCATGCTAAATGTCACAAAACCAACACGGATGAATCTCTAAGTCCATATTCAGGGTTCTAAACTCAGTTCCAGGTCTAGAATTTGATCTCTAGGGTCTTGTACAGCCACCACACATCACTAATTCCCCACAATTTCCCAAACCCTTCTCCAGAAATTCCCAAACATCTCTAAACTACACAATGTCACCTTTAAACCAACATGGATGCTAAAGTGAATGTAATACTATGCTAGGGGTGAAGGAAATACCTCATTTGGCAACTCAAGGATTTTATTGAGTTGCCCCAAGTCTCCAAAATCATTGCTTTCTTGGTCCAAAGTGCTTGTTGTGAGCTTGTGCATGCTTTTAATGAAGGGGAGATGAAGTTTTGAGTTGTTTTTGGTGTTGTTTGTGGGGATGAAGTGGCGGGGGGAGTGTGAGGCATCCATGGGAGATGGGGAGAAGAAAAGATGAAGAGAATGAGGAGGGAAGAGAATGGCTAAGTCAAAGGAAACCCCTCTCACTCTCTCTCTCTCTTGCCCATACCTCTCACCATGCCAAATTCTATATTCATTTCCCTTTTTCCTTTTCTTTTCTTTTCTTTTGAATTACCCCAAAACAATAAACCATACACAAAAGAATCATGGTAGGAAAAAATGTAACAAGTGTGAAAAATAACATGGTGTATGTCATGTGCACAAATCCGGCTTAATACATGATTAGTGATATTTAATCGCGATTAGTATTAAAATAGAGTATAATTAATCATAAAGAATTTATAATTGCTTAAATCATATAAAACATCCTCATTTCAATAACTCCTTTAATTTTCCAAATTTTCCCCAAATTATCGGTAATTAATTATACGGCCTTATTAAAATATTCATAATATTTATTATTTAATTATAAAAATTCCCAAAAATAATATTTTATTTTTCTGAAATGTTACAATCTTCCCCCTTAAAGAAATTCGGTCCCCAAATTTAAATTTAAACCCCTTAAATACTAAAACATTTCAGTAAAAAGATCAAGTCTTCGGGGCTCCGAAATCATGAATACATAAAACACATCGTAGCGCTATGCATGCGCATGAAAAACGAGTATAGAACTAAAAATCAAAACTCCGTCAAGCATCCCGCAATCATCGGAGTTATGGTGAAGACACCAATATCAAAATCCAATACGAAAACCAACATGATATACATCGAACTATACATGTAAACATCATTAAAACATCTGGAAGTAATGCATGCCAAGCCTTTTCAAGTCGCCGTGCGATGTACGTATCACTGAATAATGGCGGACGTCTATTGCAAGAAAATAACTATATACATACATACATACATACATACATACATATATATATATATATATATATATATATATATATATATATATATATATCCATTGTTTAACATACGTCCCGTCGTCTTTAAAATAATTTAGAAGGGTTTCCTTTATAAATGTTTCGTGTCATCTCGGACACGTAGGTAAATACTGAGACTATAGCTTCTTTTTGGAAATCCCTTCGATAACTATCGATACATGCAAAAATATATTCAGGTACTATCCTCTGACTTGTCCTGCTCAGCTACTATACCAAATAGTAAATATCATAAAACATACTGCTCAAAGGAAATCAATCCCGAAAAGTATATAAGACTACTACGTGCGTCTGGTGAAAACGGAAATTGAAATCAATGAATGTGCCATATATGTGCACAGAAACAAAATCTAAGTGCAACGAGTGTGCACGAAACACCTGTCAAAGGCAACGGGTGTGCTTGACAGCAATATCAGGTGCATCTGATATGCACGAAGAATCTCGATTTAGTGCATCTGGTGTGCACCAAAATCGCATCAAGCGCGTCAAGTCTGCGCAAAATCCAACTCAAGTGACAAGGTGCACGGAAACAAATATCGAGTATCACAATCGAAATCGACAGTATACAACACATCTCAATCTAAATCCAATCAGGTATACCGTGGTATATAATCTCACAACCATGTGCATCAGCGTGCACAAAATCGAATCAAAATACTAAAAGTGCATGAAAACTATGCCGAAGGCATAAGTCAAATCACATGCATACCATAGGTATGAAATCAAATCAACATCTCGAATGACATCAAATCGAAATCAAGTGCAATTGTGGTGCAAAAAATCTCAATCATGCAAATAAATCACCCAAATTATCGAAATCAAAGATGGCGGAAATAGTCCCACTCTGGCACATCCTCTAAGGATCTCTAACCAACTGTCATTGTCACTCATAACATGTCTCGTCGACGATACCGAACTCTGGCCTACTGGGTGTGCGTAGTATGACCGATCCTGGGTCCAAATCTTCTCGTCTTGTATTTCAGAAAGGTCCTATCGAAGTCTCCCTCAAATCTCGTTTCTGCCGAACTTCCCAGAAGTTATCATCCTTTACTAAATTTGTCTCTTGTTCCGGAACGGCTGTATACTCGTCACGACTCCTTCTGGAAGATATATCCATATGCAACGCCTCTGCATGCGTATCACATCTCTGGTGTCAGCGGAGTGGAACGTCATCTCATCAAGATCTCGTACGAAGCTCTTACTCCACTTTTCTCTAATGTCGACTGATTCAGACTCGTCTCCTCGTGGCTGCATGGACTGTGCTCCAATGGCTGTACTCGTATCTAGAGTCTCCCAAGCAATGTATCCCATCACAAGATATCCGAATGATGTCGAACCTTCCGATCGATTTGTCAACGTTCCATAATCCCCCAAGAGCTCAACATCTTGAGTACAGTTTAATAGTATTCTAATACATGCCACAGTACTTATGGACCAGCCGTAGAAGGGCAAACCCAAGCCTCATTAATGGCACCACTGAACTGCTACAAACCCTAAGGTTTCAAAGCGTTCTCATGGTCATTATATCGAGTTAGGGTTTCATTCTTCTAGAGGGTCCACGGAATTACTTGCATGTTTCTCCGAATACTTTAAACTAGGAAAAATGGGTTTCTGACATTCGATCGTTTCCTCCGACTCCCAACGTACCTGCGTGAAGTCGTCTCTAGCTGTAATCAATCAATCTGATGACCTCGCATCGGGGTAGGCAACGAATCACATGTCCTAGTCATTCTTCCCTGGGTGACTAGCGATATTCTATCATATCTCTAAGTACAAGTCGTGCGGCATTAGCTTCAAACATCTGGGCGACATCTCGTCAGTCGCAGCAACAACTGAATCATTCGTCCGCACGCTGAATAGTGCCTCAATCATCAAAATAATCGGCGCTTTGACGGCCATCACATTCTGGCTGGCCTTTAGCAGTGGCCCAATCCTCTGGTGCTGATCTACACGTCCGAGAAATCTCGTAAAAGCGATCCATCAACCGCTCATGGCGGGAAAACACAATAAAACGACGCATCTAAGCAAATCGTATGTCCCTGGAATCACGCCCTAGTCCGTGATGAGCTCGTGCTGACGCAACTCTAGCCGTAGCTCTCTCTGCCCGTGTAATCGTGGCAGCAAAATCATAAACCAATATTGATGAGGATAGATCATAAGAATGAATATAATGTTGTGCAAGGAAATGTACATTCTAAGGCTTCTTAAGCGGAGTAGCGTATCGTAAGTGTGCCACGGAACATACACACGGTACGTCACTCTCCTTAAGTCACCTACTCCATCAACCAAGGTCAACCCACGCGACAAAAGTTCGGGTTTAATACCCTCTCGACCAAGTCTAAGTTCTGTAAGGTGAAGCCTAGGTTCCGAATATAAATAAATGCCCTAGACTCTGCATAGTCAAACATAGACTCGAACCAAGGTTAACCTAGTGTAGGGTTCCTAGGCACACTCAAGAGGTTCCACAAGGCATCAACCATGCCAAAATCAAATTTTTCTATGTGCCGAGAAACCCTAATGAAGATCGTTAACTAGAGGTAAGGCGAAACTATGCAAGTTAACAACTTTAACTACAAGTGAAAGAGACTACAACCTTTGTAGATCCGGTCCTCCACTTCCAAAGCTCCGTGAAGTTGTCCCTCCATTGCGATCATCGGAATCCCGGATTCTAGCGATGGTTTCGTCGGAGAAATAAGCGGGCTAGGTCGTTGACTTCAATGCCGAAGATGATCTACGTCGGGGAGACTCAAACTCAAGCTCCATCTTCACTAGGTCATGAAACTTGTGAAGATAACACACTCTACTACATGGCAAGTTGTAGAGGATGAAGAAATAGGAAGTGGGTTCACTTTAGAATTGTATTTCTCACTTGATTTCTTCACTTGATAATTTTCAAGCAAGCTTTCTTCTTCTTCAACAAGAAGAAGAAGAAGAAGAAGAAAAGAATAGAAAATGAATTCTTGCAAAAATAATAAATCAGGTGAAGACTTATCATAATGCAACCATGGATAAGTTTAACTCATGTAGAGAGCAAACCATAGTTTAGGTAATGGTTAGGTTTAAGAACAAAATAAAATGGCTAGACTTTTCAAAGAAGCTAAAAAGCTTCATGAAACTTCAAGTATAAAACAAGTAAAGCCACCATTTTGTTTAATCAAAAAAAATAAAGAAAATAAAACCCTAACCATTAACTAAACATGGTGTAAATCATACATATACCCAAGTTTGCATGTATCATCAAACATGATACAATCTAGTGCACAAAAATATATCACATATACAACTTGTGCACATCAAGTGAGAAAATCAATCTTAAGTGAACCAATACTAGTTAATGTAAAGTGATATATCAAATATATAATTATACATTAAATCATTAAATCAATACTTGATTTAATTGTTAGTTATATGTATGCCCTAGAGGCCATTACTGTACATTGGATGTATATTGTAGTGGATGCTGGGACATATATAGGGAAGACTTTCTTGCTCGACATGATAGTATGCTATCTGGCTGCTCTTTACCTTAACGTGTACACTGTTTGTCTCTCTGTTACATGTTGGTAAAGCCCTTAGGATGTGTACTTGACTATCTGGACTATAATGCGGATCATACTAGTGGGGACATGGTAGTCCATAAGTACATCCTTCAAAGTCCCTAGTCGTGGGTATATCGAGACGGGGCATCGATATACCAGAGTAGACTAGCGTATACCTTCTCGACCCATACAGATGGGCGATGGATGATCCCATATCCATTGGTGTTTGACATCAGAGATGATATACGGGTGCTCAGTAGAGACTGGGTACACTGGACGGACTCACCGAGAACTCCCAGATGGTATTATACCTCACGTCAGATGGCAGTTCTCTGGTGACACTGGTACAGAGTAGTCTGTTGACCCGAGATCGTCATAGAGTCTTGTGTGGTTCCCACTGTGCTTTGATTTCCATCTTACCACGTCCAAGAGGGCGTGCAAAATGGTGGTTTTTGGGTACAGTCCCGAGTCACATGGAGGCAATGAGCGATAGGAGGGGATTCGTCTCTCCCGGTATAGGGGGTTGATGTTGCGCTGTGTTCGATTGGCTATAACAGGAAATCCCTGGCCAGGGTTGCTGAGATTTACTGGTAAGTGTTACCAGTAGTTTCTCGAATTGTTATAGACCTCATATCGACACGACTTATCGAGCTATTGGGGTCTGACGTTTACCACCCCTAGGCGAGATATGCGACATATCAGACGATCAGACCGGACTGTACGGTAGTGTTACTGGTTGGATTCACTGGAGTGTGAGCGGGCTTGCTCGTCGATCTTCTGATCGCTCAATACCCGGGTGGCCGTTACGTTTAGCAGACCGCTTGCGGCTTGTGGATGTTTGATATGATCATCATCCGCTGCCGGCGTATTGACGAGTCTTTAGAGTCCTACACAGAGGTTTCCTGGCTCAAGCGAAACGAAATAGGAGCGCATATGAGATATGTGCGGGACCGAGAATAATGCATGTATATGATACCGTATTCCATTCTCGCGAGAATGTATCGAATGGTTATATGCGATATAACCTAGTTATCGAATCGAGGGTTGATTCGATAAGCCGATACATTGGATACTAGTCGGTTATATGCGATATGACCGGATCATTGAATCAAGTGTTGATTTAATGATTTAATGCATAATTATATATATTTGATATATTACTTTGCATTAACTAGTATTGGTTCACTTTAAATGGATATTCTCACTCGGATGTTCACATTGTATATGTGATATACTTTTGTGCACTTGAATGTATCATGTTTGATGATACATGTTTGCTAGGGTTTTTGTGTAAAGATCAAACCATGGTTACATGATAATGGTTAGGGTTTTGTTTTATTCACTTATTTATTTATCCATTTCTTTTTGGAAAATAATTTGCATAAAGTGCAAAATGGTGGCTTTCTTTGGATGGATGTTGAAGCTTCATGAAGCTTTGACCAAGTGACCATTTTGTCTCCATGCTTAACCCTAACCATTCCCACTAACTATGATTCATTCTCTACACTTGACCATGGTTATTGTTATGATAAGTATTGATTTATTTTTGATTTTAAATTAACTTATCATAATTCTATCATCTTCTTCTTCTTCATCTTCAAAGAAGAAAAAGCTTGACCATCAATGGTGATTGATAAAATAGAGTGAGAAATCCAATTCTAAAGTCAACCCACTTCCTATTTCTTCATCCTCTACCTCTTGCCAAGTAGTAGAGTGTGTTTCCTTCACCAGTTTTCTTGACTTGGTGAAGTTGGAGCTTGATCTAGCGATGCCTCGACGTAGATCATCTTCGGCACGTCGTCGATGACCTAGCCCGCTCTTTCTCCGATGAAGCCGACGCTAGAGCCCGGGACTTGCATTTGGACAGCGGAGAGGACTTCATCACAGAGCCGTGGAGGTGGAGGAACGGATCTACAAAGGTTGTATTTCCGTACTCTTAGTTAAGTGTTAACTAGTTTGTTTTTCGCCTAGACATCTAGCCAACGATCCGTAGTTTAGGGTTTCTCGGCACCCATAAAATTTGAAATTGGCATGATCGATACCTTGTGAGACCTCTTGGGAGTGCCTAGGAACCCTACAGTGGTATCAGAGCCTAGCTAGAGCCTTAGGCGAAGTCTAGACGGAATTTGAAGTCCGAACGAACCCGAAAACCCATTTCAAAATTGCTCTCTGTCCTTTTTCAAAAACTGGGATTTTTCCAAATTAAAAATTGCTAAAAAATTCAGCAGGGAAATATAAGAATTACGGCGCAAAAATTTTCTCATGAACAGTCCAAACTGCGGCGGAACCGCGGCAGAAGCCTAGCTTCTGCGGCGGTTCCGCGGCCCATTGATGACGTCAGCTTCTTTTGTTTGCACAGAAATTCCTATTTTCTGGAGTTGGATTTTCTAGGAATTTTTAATATTTATTCAAGAGTTGAATTTTCTGGGATTGTTTTGGGGATTCGGTGTTTCGATCGGAGTATCAGATTTTGTCTGTGTGGCTTTCCGGATAAATTTTAGAATATGTTAAAAAGTTCGACCGGATATAAATACCCAATTTTTCCCCTGTCGGGAAATTTCCAAGTGTTGAATTTTTCCGTAGTTTAACGACGTTCTAAGTAGTGCAAGTAACGCGATGGACCCTCTAGAAGACAACAAACCTTAACTCGATTATGTGACCGTCTTGAACTGCCCTTTGAACCTTCGGGTTTGGGGCAGTACGGCGTACCACATGTGAGGCGTTGGCTTGACCCTTCTACGGCTGGACCGTTGGTACTGAGGCACGAACTGAATGTTGTTAGACTTGGTTCATGTGTTGATCTGTATCGGGAAAACTTGGGTGTTTGACTGTTCGATCGAAAAGTTTAACATTTTCTATTTATCTGGAATGGGATACAATAATTGGAATTCACAATGAGTTATGAGATAACTGAATGAATGTTATAAATATAGCAGTTTAGTCTCACTTGATCGGTTGCCACGGAATTTTGATGTGATCAAAAGTCCGTCGCAATCACTTAGCGTACGCGGATACTCGCCGGGTAAACTTAATAGACAGCCTCACTCCATAGCCCCGACCAAGTGACTGTAGGAGAACCCCGTCGCTGAAAGCATCCGTTCGGGTGCTCGCGGTAGCGGTGTTCCGCCTTGGTGCACTTCGTCGACGGCATCGGGGGTGCGACCGCCTACTAAAGTTTGCGACGAGCATTCGATCAAAATGTCGGGAATCCTGTTGAATTGCCTGACTTAATATTGAAAAGTGTTTTCGATAATGAGACTAAAATGCGGGGTTTGTAATTGTTAGGCATGCGATGTTTAAGGAATTCATTTGGTCAGGCATGCGATGTCTGAGATGGTTGCGGATTCCAACTGTTGTAGTTTTACACTTTCTTTTCTGTGACCGTAAGTGTAATATGTGATATCGCCGGTTTCGTTGCTATATGTCAATGACAATTGGGATGCGCATATTTACTTATGTTGATGACATGTGATGTTATGTGTTGCTGGATATGTTATATTGGATCGCCGTGTTTGAATAGCCGGGGTTTTTTTTTTATGTGAGATGAGTGTTTTTCATTTTCATTCATGTAAAAACTTGTATGTAATATTCTTTTATTGGGGCACTTCCAGGTTGCGGATGATGTCACCTTTTGTATATTATTTACTTTTCCGCACTAGGATAGACCCAAGGAGGAGAGCACAAGTAACCGGGTTCTGGAGTCCAGTGGGAGACCAACTCGAGGAGTCGAGTCCGGGCCTCCTAACTCTAGAATTGGTAGGGTTGCTTGCCGCTCTCGTAGGGGTCTAGGGGTGTGGGTTTGGCTATTCATCACGACCGTGGAATCCGTGTTTTATACTGGCTCGTATTGAAAACACGGACGTCCTAGTATATCCAATATTTCATATGATTCTTCTGCTGCGATATCTGTGATGTGATCATGTGATGTTCTGTGATAGATACAGTATATAGTATATATGATATATTATATAGGCGTTACCTATGTTTTACACCCGTGCTAGCCCTGCCCCGCTCTGCCGTTAGTTACCTAACCTAATGGTGCACGAGGGGACATCGAGGCGAATGCGGATGGCATAAGTGTACGTCGTATTTATCTGTGATGTTTAGGTATTTAAATGATGGGACTTCATTAATGTGATTAATGAAATAAAAGAAACCTAAGATGTTGTAGAATCGAATTTCAAAATAAAACAGGTAGCTACAGTTCTTCCTTTGCATAGCGGTATATATGATATATCCTGCACCTTATTCGATGAGGAAAGGACCGAGATCCCTTCACCGGGAGTGACTCCTTTAGCAATAACTGGCTGATGCTACACACTCGGTTTGTCTTTTGATTGCTTTTAAGAGTTTTTGCTTTGCACAGCGATATATATGATATATCCCGCACCTCATTCGACGAGGAAAGGACCGACGATCCCTTCACCGGGAGTGACTCCTTTAGCAAAACTAGAAAAGCCTCAAAAACACTCCATTTCAAAATTTATTCGATCCTACAACGATATCAAGTTCATTACGCAATAGGTTTTCAGAAAAACCTGTTGTAGCCCTCCGTCATTTCAGATAAGTCCTATTTAGTATTCGTGCTATGTTTGTTGACCTCCGTCAAGGCGTAGTGTGCGGTAGCTAACTAGTATTTATCTGTTTATGCATATGATGCAGATTGAGTTAGGGTAGTCGTGCGGCCTTGTTGACCTCCGTCAAGGGTCGTGCGGGTGGGTTTAATTCGATCAAGAAATGACGGGTTGAACTTGACTAGTAGCCTATGGTTTGTTGACCTCCGTCAAGGTCATAGGACGCTAGGGGCAAAAATATTATCGGGAATTTCAAGTGTTGAAATTTGCAATGAGATTGCATACCTTCTATGAGATAGTTGGATCCCGATACCCGCTGCGAGTAAGTGTTACTCCTGGAAGAGTTTTATACATTACAAATTAGCCGATCAAGTAGGTGTCTAGAAAGGTGTCAACGGGGTTACGCCTCTGGGAAAACGAGGTTTACATTAATTAGGTTCGTGCGAAAGCACGGGGGACCTCCCTCAAGGTACCGTCACTGGCCTGGCTGAAAGATTGGCGAACTTGTAGTGTGTAATTAATCCGCGCTAGTCTTTCCTTTTAGGGTTTGAAGGAAGATTTGATAAAAAGCAGTGGGAGCCATCCTGATTAGATAAAATAATAACCAATCTATTCTTGCAAGAGCGCACGCTGAGTGTTTTCTTCTCTCTCTCTCTCCAGGTAGCGACCATATCACGCCTTAATCAAGATAATAATACGGATTATTGACCGAACCCGCTTGTTATACTGAGCTGGGGAACGTTGGTCCCACTCCAACTTATAATTGTTATAAGACAGAGCAGGAAATTGGGGAATACCAGAATTCCTGTGCCGCCCAAACGAAGAGAGTGCATGCTGATGCATCATCTTCGGGTGTGTTCGTTACAAAGAACTGTTTCTCAGTATCCTCCGCATCCTAGGTATATGATACCAGATCAGGATACCAGATATGTAATCAGTTACATAGGGCTACAGAAAGGTAGAGAACTGAGAACGGGTGATAAGTTTCATGAGGCAGAAAACGGGGCAAGTGTTGCAGCCAAGTCTGTCGGTCACTGTCACCCTGTATTACCTATACATTGATTCTGAACGAATGTTATTAGATACCGAACCTGATATACAAAATCATATCACTCTCTTTATTAGTAAAGAAATGATATAATTTTGTATTGTTGGATAATGTTTTGAACATTTCCTATATCAAAAGTTGATCGGTTCAGGCACGTTGTCTAAAAGCATTGACGTTCTAAATCAAACTACAGTTCTTAGTATACGGATCACACACAAGAGGAAGAGTTCAGAAATGAACGAATTCTTCTTGAGGTATTGTAGACTAGGTCATATCAATGCGACCTGACTGGCTGAAGTTACATATAGATGCATATTTAAATCAGTTTGAATTTACATCTTTTGAAACTTGCAAGTCATGTCACAAAGATATAATGACACCAGCTCTGTTTATTGGAAACAGAGAAAGAGTTAGTGAACTCTTGGGATGATACATGTTGATGTATGTAGGTCCCCAGTCTACACATGCCAAGACCGGTTCTTTGTACTTCATTACATTCTCTGATAATCTCTCGAGATTCAGATCTATGTTCTTGTTGAAACACAAGTCCGAACCTTTTGAGATATTCACAGAATATAAGCGAGAAGTAGAGAACCAATACGGGTATAAGTATTATGTCCTATGATGAGATCAAGGATGAGAATACTTGAGCACAGAATTCCTGGACTATTCTAAAGGAGAATGAGATTCTCTCTCAGCATTACTCCTCCGTATACACCATAGCACGATGGTATATCGGGGCGGAGCAGATACACCCTATTTGATATGGTGTGCTCTATGATGAGTACTGCTGAGTTACCTATTTCCTTTTAGGAGTTATGCACTTGAGAAGCTGCATACCTATTGAATAGGGTTCCAATCAAATCAGTTGCCTACCATTTCATATGTGATATGGAAAGGGAAGAGCCCATGTCTTAAGCTAGTTAAGATTTGGGGTTGTCCAGCCTTTGTCTAAAAGCAAAATCCGGACAAGCTCAAGGCAAGGTCTGTTATGTAGAACTGGAAATGTTCCAGCTATACAGACTGCAGCTGATGATTTGATAGAACCAAAGGATTCAGTAGATTCCAACGAACCTCAGCCTCTCCGCCGATCTAGTAGGGTTCCTCACCTACCTGAGAGATACTTCTGTTTCTCTATGACAGTGGGAGCGAGGATTGCATCATGAGATGATGACCCAACTAGTTTCGAGCTGGCCATCAGGAGTAAGACTCTGTAAGAATGGCTGGATGCTTAGTGATCTGAGATGGAATCCATGTACACCAACAAAGTATGGACTTTGGTTGCTATATCTGAAGGGTTAAATCCCCATCAGGAGCAAGTATATCTTGAGAAGATTACTTGGTGTAGATGGAAAAGTTGAGACTTTCAAAGCTAGACTTGTTAAAGGTTTGCATCATTGACCAGGTGTGGATTATGTTGAAACCTTTTCTAAGGATCTATGCTTAAGTCCATCCAGATCCTACTTGCCACGGCTACATACCATGACTACGATATCTGGTGGTTGGGTGTCTTGACCGCTTTTCTAAATGATGATTTGGAAGAGAGCGTCTATAAGTACACAGCCAGAGGGCTTCGTAGATAGTGGGAGCAGCGGAAACGTGTGCAAGATGCTTTATTTGATAAAGCAGGCATCGCGGAGTTCGAACATCTGTTTTGATGAATTAGTCAAAGAAGTTGACATCATCAAAATGGTAGATGAACCTTGTATAAACCAAAAGGTAGTAGGAAGTATGGTGACGATCCTCGTAGAGTACGTGGATGACATACTCTTGATAAGAAAAGAGTTTCTTATGCTACGCTTGGTCAATCTCCGCTTATCACTAGGATTCTCCATATAGGATCAAAGTGATACCTACTAAATCCTGAATTTTGGATCTATGAGATAGATTTAATTGGATGTTAGGATTCTCACTAGTTGTAGTGAGATGATATCAATTGATCCTGGGGAGAATCGCTGGAAGTGTTCCAGAGTGATAAGAACGACTGAATGTCAGTCACAGGCATTGTCTTTGCCCTCAAAAAGGGACGCTATGTTGGAAGAGTTCCAAGCTAGATACCGTGACATACTAGACGATAAAGGCAGGATACATCGCTACTTAAGATGCTACCAAAGAGGATGTTTGGGTGTATATTAGTTCATGAGATGAACTACGTTCCTACCATTGTGAGACAATGGAGTTGTGGCTCATGCCGAGGAACGCCGGTCCCATCAGTGATCCAGACATATTCTAAGGCAGTATCACCTGATCATGGAGATGGATGATCTCCAGGGTGATCGAGGCTTGGAGAGTAGACTCAGAGGACAACACAGCGGATCCACTCACGAAGGCCTGTTCCCAGAGAGAGACTTTTATGGGATGGTTGAGTATGAGATACTACAACCACTGCTATCAGATGGCCCTAGTGCAAGTGGGAGATTGTTAGTTATATGTATGCCCTAGAGGCCATTACTGTACATTGGATGTATATTGTAGTGGATGCTGGGACATATATAGGGAAGACTTTCTTGCTCGACATGATAGTATGCTATCTGGTTGCTCTTTACCTTAACGTGTACACTGTTTGTCTCTCTGTTACATGTTGGTAAAGCCCTTAGGATGTGTACTTGACTATCTGGACTATGATGCGGATCATACTAGTGGGGACATGGTAGTCCATAAGTACATCCTTCAAAGTCCCTAGTCGTGGGTGTATCGAGACAGGGCATCGATATACCAGAGTAGACTAGCGTATACCTTCTCGACCCATACAGATGGGCGATGGATAATCCCATATCCATTGGTGTTTGACATCAGAGATGATATACGGGTGCTCAGTAGAGACTGGGTACACTGGACGGACTCGCCGAGAACTCCCAGATGGTATTATACCTCACGTCAGATGGCAGTTCTCTGGTGACACTGGTACAGAGTAGTCGTTGACCCGTGATCGTCATAGAGTCTTGTGTGGTTCCCACTGTGCTTTGATTTCCATCTTACCACGTCCAAGAGGGCGTGAAAAATGGTGGTTTTTGGGTACAGTCCCGAGTCACATGGAGGCAATGAGCGATAGGAAGGGATTCGTCTCTCCCGGTATAGGGGGTTGATGTTGCGCTGTGTTCGATTGGCTATAACAGGAAATCCTTGGCCAGGGTTGCTGAGATTTACTGGTAAGTGTTACCAGTAGTTTCTCGAATTGTTATAGACCTCATATCGACACGACTTATCGAGCTATTGGGGTCTGACGTTTACCACCCCTAGGCGAGATATGCGACATATCAGACGATCAGACCGGACTGTACGGTAGTGTTACTGGTTGGATTCACTGGAGTGTGAGCGGGCTTGCTCGTCGATCTTCTGATCGCTCAATACCCGGGTGGCCGTTACGTTTAGCAGACCGCTTGCGGCTTGTGGATGTTTGATATGATCATCATCCGCTGCCGGCATATTGACGAGTCTTTAGAGTCCTACACAGAGATTTCCTGGCTCAAGCGAAACGAAATAGGAGCGCATATGAGATATGTGCGGGACCGAGAATAATGCGTGTATATGATACCGTATTCCATTCTCGCGAGAATGTATCGAATGGTTATATGCGATATAACCTAGTTATCGAATCGAGGGTTGATTCGATAAGCCGATACATTGGATACTAGTCGGTTATATGCGATATGACCGGATCATTGAATCAAGTGTTGATTTAATGATTTAATGCATAATTATATATTTGATATATTACTTTGCATTAACTAGTATTGGTTCACTTTAAATGGATATTCTCACTCGGATGTTCACATTGTATATGTGATATACTTTTGTGCACTTGAATGTATCATGTTTGATGATACATGTTTGCTAGGGTTTTTGTGTAAAGATCAAACCATGGTTACATGATAATGGTTAGGGTTTTGTTTTATTCACTTATTTATTTATCCATTTCTTTTTGGAAAATAATTTGCATAAAGTGCAAAATGGTGGCTTTCTTTGGATGGATGTTGAAGCTTCATGAAGCTTTGACCAAGTGACCATTTTGTCTCCATGCTTAACCCTAACCATTCCCACTAACCATGATTCATTCTCTACACTTGACCATGGTTATTGTTATGATAAGTATTGATTTACTTTTGATTTTAAATTAACTTATCATAATTCTATCATCTTCTTCTTCTTCATCTTCAAAGAAGAAAAAGCTTGACCATCAATGGTGATTGATGAAATAGAGTGAGAAATCCAATTCTAAAGTCAACCCACTTCTTATTTCTTTATCCTCTACCTCTTGCTCAGTAGTAGAGTGTGTTTCCTTCACAAGTTTTCTTGACTTGGTGAAGTTGGTGCTTGATCTAGCGATGCCTCGACGTAGATCATCTTCGGCACGTTGTCGATGACCTAGCCCGCTCTTTCTCCGATGAAGCCGACGCTAGAGCCCGGGACTTGCATTTGGACAGCGGAGAGGACTTCATCACGGAGCCGTGGAGGTGGAGGAACGGATCTACAAAGGTTGTATTTCCGTACTCTTAGTTAAGTGTTAACTAGTTTGTTTTTTGCCTAGACATCTAGCCAACGATCCGTAGTTTAGGGTTTCTCGGCACCCATAAAATTTGAAATTGGCATGATCGATGCCTTGTGAGACCTCTTGGGAGTGCCTAGGAACCCTACATTAATGATCCGGTCATATCGCATATAACCGACTAATATATAGTGTATTAATGTATCGAATCAATACTTGATTCGGTAACCCGGCTATATCACATATAACCGTCCGATGATACAAATCGGGATAATAGAATACAGTATCACATACTGGTATTATTCTCGGTCCCGCACATATCTCATATGCGCTCCTATTTCGTTTCATTTGAGCTAGGAAACCCCTGTGTAGGACTCTAAAGACTCGTCAATACGCCGGCAGTAGGTGGTGATCATATCAATCACCCACAAGCCGCAAGCGGTCTGTTAAACGTAACGGCCACCCGGGTATTGAGCGATCAGAAGATCAACGAGCAAGCCCGCTCACACTCCTGTGAATCCAACCAGTAACACTTACCGTACAGTCCGGTCTGTTCGTCTGATATGTCGCATATCTCGCCTAGGGGTGGTAAACGTCAGACCCCAGTAGCTCGATAAGTCGTGTCGATATGAGGTCTATAACAGTTCAAGAAACTACTGGTAACACTTACCAGTAAATCTCAGCAACCCTGGCTACGGATTTCTGGTTATAGCCAATCGAACACAGCACAACATCAACTCCCTATACCGGGAGAGACGAATCCCCTCCTATCGCTCATTGCCTCCATGTGATTCGGGACTGTACCCAAAAACCACCGTTTTGAATGCCCTCTTGGACGTGGTAAGGTGGAAATCAAAGCACAGTGGGAATCACACAAGACTCTATGACGATCTAGGGTCTACAGACTAACCTGTACCGGTGTCACCAGAGAACTGCCATCTGACGTAAGGTATAATACCATCTGGGAGTTCTCGGCGAGTCCGTCCAGTGTACCCAGTCTCCACTGAGCACCCGTATATCATCTCTGATGTCAAACACCAATGGATATGGGATCATCCATCGCCCATCTGTATGGGTCGAGAAGGTATACGCTAGTCTACTCTGGTATATCGATGCCCCATCTCGATACACCCACGACTAGGGACCTTGAAGGATGTACTTATGGACTACCATGTCCCCACTAGTATGATCCGCATCATAGTCCAGGTAGTCAAGTACACATCCTAAGGGCTTTACCAACATGTAACAGAGAGACAATCAGTGTACACGTTAAGGTAAAGAGCAACCGGATAGCATACTATCATGTCGAGCAAGAAAGTCCTCCCTATATATGTCCAAGCATCCACTACAATATACATCCTATGTATAGTAATGGCCTCTAGGGCATACATACAACTAACAATCTCCCACTTGCACTAGGGCCATCTGATAGCAGTGGTTGTAGTATCTCATACTCAACCATCCCATAAAAGTCTCTCTCTGGGAAAAGGCCTTTGTGAGTGGATCCGCCGTGTTGTCCTCTGAGTCTACTTTCCTAACCTCGATCCTCTGGAGATCAACCATCTCCATGATCAGGTGATACTGCCTTAGAATATGTCTGGATCACTGATGGGACGGACGTTCCTTGGCATAAGCCACAACTCCATTGTCACACAATGGGAGGAACTAAGTTCATCTCATGAACTAATATACACCCAGACAGCCTATTTGGTAGCATCTTAAGTAGCGATATATCCAGCCTTTATCGTCTAGTAAGCCACGGTATCTAGCTTGGAACTCTTCCAACATACCGTCCCTTTACTAAGGGTAAAGACAATGCCTGTGACTGACATTCAGTCGTCCTAATCACCCTGGAACCTTTCCAGTGATTCTCCCTAGGATCGATTGATACCATCTTACTACAACCAGTGAGTATCTTAAAATCCAATTAGATCTATCTCATAGATCCAAAACCCAGAATTTAGGAGGTATCACTATGATCCTATATGGAGAATCCTTGTGATAAGCGGAATTTGATCGAGCGTAGCATAGGAAACTCTTTTCCTATCAAGAGTATGTTGTCCACGTACAATACAAGGATGACCACCTTACTCTCTACTACCGTTTTGTATATACAAGGTTCATCTACCATTTTGATGAAGTCAAACTCTTTGACTACCATATCAAAACAGATGTTCCAACTCCGCGATACCTGTTTTATCACATAAAACATCTTGCACACGTTTCCGCTGCTCTCACTGTCTACGAAGCCCTCTGGCTGTATACTTATAGACGCTCTCTTCCAAAACATCAATTTAGAAAAGCTGTCATGACACCCAACCACCAGATATCGTAGTCATGGTATGTAGCCGTGGCAAGTAGGATCTGGATGGACTTAAGCATAGTCACTGCAAAAAGGTTTCATCATTATCCACGCCTAGTCGATGACGAAAAACCTTTAACCAGTCTAGCTTTGAAAGTCTCAACTTTTCCATCTACACCAAGTACTCTTCTCAAGATATACTTGCTCCTGATGGGAATTTAACCCTTCAGATATAGCAACCAAAGTCCATACTTTGTTGGTGTATAAGGATTCCATCTCAGATCACTACGCATCCAGCCATTCTTACAGAGTCTCACTCCTGATGGCTAGCTCGAAACTAGTTGGGTCATCATCTCATGATGCAATCCTTGCTCCCACTGTCATAGAGAAACCAAAGTATCTCTCAGGTGGGTGAGGAACCCTACTAGATCGGTGGAGAGGCTGAGGTTCATTGGTTACTATTGAATCTTTCGGTTCTACCAAATCATCTGCTGTAGTTTGCATATCTGGAACTGCTTCCAGTTCTACCTCATGACCACAAATTTTTCTACAAGAAATTCCCTTTTACAAAGGTGGCATGCTGAGAAGCAAAACATCTTTTGTTCCTTGGTTAGGCAGAAGATATTCCCTTGCAATTGCTTGGGATATCCAACAAACTTCTACAGAACTGATTTTGCTTCGAGCTTGTCCGGATTATGCTTTTAGACATAGGCTGGACAACCCCAAATCTTAACAAACTTAAGATATGGGCTCTTCCCTTTCCATATCTCATATGGAGTGGTAGGCATCTGATTTGGTTGGAATGCCATTCAATAGGTATGCAACTTCATAAGTGCATAACTCCCAAAAAGAAATAGGTAACTCAGTAGTACTCATCATAGAGCACACCTTATCATATAGGGTGTGTTGCTCCGTCCCGATACACCGACGTGCTGTGGTGTATATGGAGGAGTAATGCTGAGAGAGAATCTTATTCTCCTTTAGAATAATCCAGGAATTCCGTGCTCAAGTATTCTCCTCCTTGATCGCATCAAAGGACATAATAATTATACCCGTTTTGGTTCTCTACTTCCAACTTATATTCTGTGAATATCTCAAAAGGTTCAGACTTGTGTTTCAACAGGAACATATATCTGAATCTAGAAAGATTATCAGAGAATGTAATGAAATACAAAGAACCGGTCTTGGCATGTGTAGACAGGGGACCTCTCTGGTATTCCCCTATTTCCTGATCGGTCTTATAACAATTATAAGTTGGAGCGGGACCAACGTTCCCCAGCTCAGTATAACAAGCGGGTTCGGTCAATACATCCATATTATTATCTTTATTAAGGCGTGATATGGTCGCTACCTGGAGAGAGAGAGAAGAAAACACTCTGCGTGCGCTCTTGCAAGATTAGATTGGTTATATATTTTATCTAATCGGGATGGCTCCCACTGTTTTTATCAAATCTTCCTTCAAACCCTAAAAGGAAAGACTAGCCGGGATTAATTGCACGCTACAAGTTCTCCAATCTTTCAGCCAGGCCAGTGTCGGTACTTTGAGGGAGGTCCCCCGTGCTTTCGCGCGAACCTAATTAAAGTAAACCTCGTTTTTCCAGAGGCGTAACCCCGTTGACACCTTTCTAGACACCTACTTGATCGGCTAATTGTAATGTGTAAAACTCTCCCAGGAGTAACAATTACTCACAGCGGGTATCGGGATCCAACTATCTCATAGAAGGTATGCAATCTCATTGCAAATTTCAACACTTGAAATTCCCGATAATATTTTGCCCCTAACGTGTTATTGTTAGTTATATGTATGCCCTAGAGGCCATCACTGTACATAGGATGTATATTGTAGTGGATGCTGAGACATATATAGGGAGGACTTTCTTGCTCGACATGATAGTATGCTATCTGGTTACCCTTTACCTTAACGTGTATGCTGATTGTCTCTCTGTTACATGTTGGTAAAGCCCTTAGGATCTGTACTTGACTACCTGGACTATGATGCGGATCATACTAGTGGGGACATGGTAGTCCATAAGTACATCCTTCAAAGTCCCTAGTCGTGGGTGTATCGAGACAGGGCATCGATATACCAGAGTAGACTAGCGTATACCTTCTCGACCCATACAGATGGGCGATGGATGATCCCATATCCATTGGTGTTTGACATCAGAGATGATATACGGGTGCTCAGTAGAGACTGGGTACACTGGACGGACTCGCCGAGAACTCCCAGATGGTATTATACCTCACGTCAGATGGCAGTTCTCTGGTGACACTGGTACAGAGTAGTCTGTTGACCCGAGATCGTCATAGAGTCTTGTGTGGTTCCCACTGTGCTTTGATTTCCATCTTACCACGTCCAAGAGGGCGTGCAAAATGGTGGTTTTTGGGTACAGTCCCGAGTCACATGGAGGCAATGAGCGATAGGAGGGGATTCGTCTCTCCCGGTATAGGGAGTTGATGTTGCGCTGTGTCCGATTGGCTATAACAGGAAATCCCTGGCCAGGGTTGCTGAGATTTACTGGTAAGTGTTACCAGTAGTTTCTCAAACAGTTATAGACCTCATATCGACACGACTTATTGAGCTATTGGGGTATGACGTTTACCACCCCTAGGCGAGATATGCGACATATCAGACGATCAGACCGGACTGTACGGTAGTGTTGCTGGTTGGATTCACTGGAGTGTGAGCGGGCTTGCTCGTCGATCTTCAGATCGCTCAATACCCGGGTGGCCGTTACGTTTAGCAGACCGCTTGCGGCTTGTGGATGCTTGATATGATCATCATCTGCTGCCGGCGTATTGACGAGTCTTTAGAGTCCTATACAGAGGTTTTCTGGCTCAAGCAAAATGAAATAGGAGCGCATATGAGATATGTGCGGGACCGAGAATAATACCAGTATGTGATACTGTATTCGATTCTCGCGATATGTGACATTGATCGGTTATATGTGATATAGCCGGGTTATCGGATCAAGTGTTGATTCGATAAGTTGTTACTGTTGATACTAGTCGGTTGTGTGCGACATGACCGGATCATTGAATCAAGTGTTGATTTAATGATTTAATGCATAATTATATATTTGATATATTACTTTGCATTAACTAGTATTGGTTCACTTTAAATGGATTTTCTCACTTGGATTGTGCACATTGTATATGTGATATACATTTGTACATTTGATTGTATCATGTTTGATGATACATGATAGTTTAGTATATGGATTAAACCATGGTTGGTCAATGGTTAGGGTTTCTTTTGCTTCATTTATTCATTTATTTATCCATTTTGTTTATTTTAGCAAAAGAAAATAATGAAGAGATAATGGTGACTTAGGTCAAACCTTCATGAAGGTTCATAAACAAACAAAGAAAGCCACCATTATCTCTTCATTATTTTCTTTTGCTAAAATAAACAAAATGGATAAATAAATGAATAAATGAAGCAAAAGAAACCCTAACCATTGACCAACCATGATTTAATCCATATACTAAACTATCATGTATCATCAAACATGATACAATCAAATGTACAAATGTATATCACATATACAATGTGCACAATCCAAGTGAGAAAATCCATTTAAAGTGAACCAATACTAGTTAATGCAAAGTAATATATCAAATATATAATTATGCATTAAATCATTAAATCAACACTTGATTCAATGATCCGGTCATGTCGCACACAACCGACTAGTATCAACAGTAACAACTTATCGAATCAACACTTGATCCGATAACCCGGCTATATCACATATAACCGATCAATGTCACATATCGCGAGAATCGAATACAGTATCACATACTGGTATTATTCTCGGTCCCGCACATATCTCATATGCGCTCCTATTTCGTTTTGCTTGAGCCAGGAAACCTCTGTGTAGGACTCTAAAGACTCGTCAATACGCCGGCAGCAGATGATGATCATATCAAGCATCCACAAGCCGCAAGCGGTCTGCTAAACGTAATGGCCACCCGGGTATTGAGCGATCTGAAGATCGACGAGCAAGCCCGCTCACACTCCAGTGAATCCAACCAGCAACACTACCGTACAGTCCGGTCTGATCGTCTGATATGTCGCATATCTCGCCTAGGGGTGGTAAACGTCAGACCCCAATAGCTCAATAAGTCGTGTCGATATGAGGTCTATAACTGTTCGAGAAACTACTGGTAACACTTACCAGTAAATCTCAGCAACCCTGGCCAGGGATTTCCTGTTATTGCCAATCGGACACAGCGCAACATCAACTCCCTATACCAGGAGAGACGAATCCCCTCCTATCGCTCATTGCCTCCATGTGACTCGGGACTGTACCCAAAAACCACCATTTTGCACGCCCTCTTGGACGTGGTAAGATGGAAATCAAAGCACAGTGGGAACCACACAAGACTCTATGACGATCTCGGGTCAACAGACTACTCTGTACCAGTGTCACCAGAGAACTGCCATCTGACGTGAGGTATAATACCATCTGGGAGTTCTCGGCGAGTCCGTCCAGTGTACCCAGTCTCTACTGAGCACCCGTATATCATCTCTGATGTCAAACACCAATGGATATGGGATCATCCATCGCCCATCTGTATGGGTCGAGAAGGTATACGCTAGTCTACTCTGGTATATCGATGCCCTGTCTCGATACACCCACGACTAGGGACTTTGAAGGATGTACTTATGGACTACCATGTCCCCACTAGTATGATCCGCATCATAGTCCAGGTAGTCAAGTACAGATCCTAAGGGCTTTACCAACATGTAACAGAGAGACAATCAGTATACACGTTAAGGTAAAGGGTAACCAGATAGCATACTATCATGTCGAGCAAGAAAGTCCTCCCTATATATGTCCCAGCATCCACTACAATATACATCCTATGTACAGTGATGGCCTCTAGGGCATACATATAACTAACAATCTCCCACTTGCACTAGGGCCATCTATAGCAGTGGTTGAAGTATCTCATACTCAACCATCCCATAAAAAAAAGTCTCTCTCTGGGAACAGGCCTTTGTGGGTGGATCCGCTGTGTTGTCTTCTGAGTCCACTCTCCTAACCTCGATCACCCTGGAGATCAACTATCTCCATAATCAGGTGATGCTGCCTTAGAATATGTCTGGATCACTGATGGGACGGACGTTCCTTGGCATAAGCTACAACTCCATTGTCACACAATAGAAGGAACTAAGTTCATCACATGAACTAATATACACCCAAACAGCCTCTTTGGTAGCGTCTTAAGTAGCGATGTATCCAGCCTTTATCGTCTAGTATGCCACGGTGTCTAGCTTGGAACTCTTCCAACATACCGTCCCTTTACTGAGGGTGAAGACAATGCCTGTGACTGACACTCAGTCGTCATTATCATCCTGGAACCATTGCAGTGATTCTCCCCAGGGTCGATTGATACCATCTCACTACAACTAGTGAGAATCCTAACATCCAATTAAATCTATCTCATAGATCCAAAACCCAGGATTTAGTAGGTATCACTTTGATCCTATGTGGAGAATCCATGTGATAAACGGAGATTGATCGAGCGTAGCATAGGAAACTCCTTCCCTATCAAGAGTATGTCATCCACGTACTCTACGAGGATCGACACCATACTCCCTGGTACCTTTTTGTTTATACAAGGTTCATCTACCATTTTGATGATGTCAAACTCTTTGACTAATTCATCAAAACAGATGTTCCAACTCCGCGATGCCTGCTTTAATCCTATAAAGCATCTTGCACACGTTTCCGCTGCTCCCACTGTTTACGAGGCCCTCTGGCTGTGTACTTATAGACACTCTCTTCTAAACATCATTTAGAAAAGCTGTCATGACACCCAACCACCAGATATCGTAGTCATGGTATGTAGCCGTGGCAAGTAGGATCTGGATGGACTTAAGCATAGGTACGGGAAAAGGTTTCATCATTATCCACGTCTGGTCAATGACGAAAGCCTTTAACAAGTCTAGCTTTGAAAGTCTCAACTTTTCCATCTACACCAAGTAATCTTCTCAAGATATACTTGCTCCTGATGGGGATTTAACCCTTCAGATACAGCAACCAAAGTCCATACTTTGTTGGTGTACAAGGATTCCATCTCAGATCGATAAACATCCAGCCATTCTCACAGAGTCCTACTCCTGATGGCCAGCTCGAAGCTAGTTGGGTCATCATCTCATGATGCAATCCTCGCTCCCACTGTCATAGAGAAACCAAAGTATCTCTCAGGTGGGTGAGAAACCCTACTAGATCGGCGGAGAGGCTGAGGTTTGTTGGTAACTATCGAATCCTATGGTTCTTTCAAATCATCTGCTGTAGTTTGTATAGCTGGAACCTTTCCAGTTCTACATAACAGACATTGTCTCGAGCTTGTCCGGATTTTGCTTTTAGACATAGGCCGGACAACCCCAAATCTTAACTAACTTAAGATATGGGCTCTTCCCTTTCCATATCACATATGAAGTGGTAGGCAACTGATTTGATTCGAACCTTATTCAATAGGTACGTAGCTTCTCAAGTGCATAACCCCCAAAGGAAAAAGGTAACTCAGTAGTACTCATCATAGAGCACACCGTATCAAATAGGGTGTATCTGCTCCGCCCCGATATACCATCATACTATGGTGTATACGGAGGAGTAATGCTGAGAGAGAATCTCATTCTCCTTTAGAACAGTCCAGGAATTCCATGCACAAGTATTCTCCTCCTTGATCGCATCAAAGGACATAATACTTTTACCCGTATTTTGGTTCTCTACTTCTAACTTATATTCTGTGAATATCTCAAAAGGTTCGGACTTGTGTTTCAACAGGAACATAGGTCTGAATCTCGAAAGATCATCAGAGAATGTAATGAAGTACAAAGAACCGGTCCTGGCATGTGTAGACAGGGGACCTACATACATCAACATGTATCATCCTAAGAGTTTACTAACTTTTTCTCTGTTTTCAATAAACGGAGCTGTGGTCATCTTATCTTTGTGACATGACTGGCGAGTTTCACAAGATGTAAATTCAAACAAATTTAAATATGCATCTTTATGTAACTCTAGCTAGTCGGGTCACATTGATCTGACCTAGTCTACAATACCTCAAGAAGAATCCGTTCATTTCTGAACTCTTCCCCTTGTGTGTGTTCTGTATACTAAGAACTGTAGTTTGATTTAGAACATCAATGCTTTTAGATAACGTGCCTGAACCGATCAACTTTTGATATAGGAAATGTTCAAAACATTATCCATCAATACAAAATTATATCCTTTCTTTTCTAACAAGGAGAGTGATATGATTTGGTATATCAGGTTCGCTATCTAATAACATTCGTTCAGAATCAATGAATTGGTAATACAGGGTGACAGTGACCGACAGACTTGGCTGCAACTCTTGCCCCGTTTTCTGTCTCATGAAACTTATCACCCGTTCTCAGTTTTTCTACTCTTTTGTAGCCCTATGTAACAACTTACATATCTGGGATCCTGATCCGGTATCATATACTCAGGATGTGGAGGATACTGAGAAACAGTTCTGTATAATGAACACACCCGAAGATGATGCATCAGCATGCACTCTCTTCGTTTGGGCGGCACGGGAAATCTGGTATTCCCCAATTTCCTGCTCGGTCTTATAACAATTATAAGTTGGAGCGGGACCAACATTCCCCAGCTCAGTATAACAAGCGGGTTCGGTCAAATATCCGTTTTATTATCTTGATTAAGGCGTGACATGGTCGCTACCAGGAGAGAGAGAGAAGAAAACACTCAGCGTGCGCTCTTGCAAGAATAGATTGGTTATTATTTTATCTAATCAGGATGGCTCCCACTGCTTTTTATCAAATCTTCCTTCAAACCCTAAAAGGAAAGACTGGACGGGATTAATTACACACTACAAGTTCGCCAATCTTTCAGCCAGGCCAGTGTCGGTACTTTGAGGGAGGTCCCCCGTGCTTTCGCACGAACCTAATTAATGTAAACCTCGTTTTCCCAGAGGCGTAACCTCGTTAACACCTTTCTAGACACCTACTTGATCGGCTAATTGTAATGTATAAAACTCTCCCAGGAGTAACTCTTACTCGCAGCGGGTATCGGGATCCAACTATCTCATAGAAGGTATGCAATCTCATTGCAAATTTCAACACTTGAAATTCCCGATAATATTTTGCCCCTAGCTCGCTATGACCTTGACGGAGGCCAAACAACCCATAGTCCGCTAGTCAAGTTCAACCCGTCATTTCCTGATTGAATTAAACCCACCCGCACGACCCTTGACGGAGGCCAAACAACGCCGTACGAATACCCTAATCCAATCGCATCATATGCTAGCAGATAAGCACTAGTTAGCTACCGTACACTACGCCTTGACGGAGGCCAAACAACCGCAGCACGAATACTAACTAGTACGTATCTGAAATGACGGAGGGCTACGACAGGTTTTTCTGAAAACCTATTGCGTAATGAACTTGATATCGTTGTAGAATCAAATGATTTTGAAATGGAGTGCTTTTGAGGCTTTTCTAGTTTTGCTAAAGGAGTCACTCCCGGTGAAGGGATCGTCGGTCCTTTCCTCGTTGAATGAGGTGCGGGATATATCATATATATCACTGTGCAAAGCAAAAACTCTTAAAAGAAATCAAAAAACAAACCGAGTGTGTAGCATATGCCAGTTATTGCTAAAGGAGTCACTCCCGGTGAAGGGATCTCGGTCCTTTCCTTATCGAATAAGGTGCAGGATATATCATATATACCGCTGTGCAAAGCAAGAACTGTAGCTACCTGTTTTATTTTGAAATTTGATTCTACAACATCTTAGGTTTCTTTTAATTCATTAATCACATTAATGAAGTCCCATCATTTAAATACCTAAACATTACAGATAAATACGACGTACACTTATGCCATCTGCATTCGCCTCGATGTCCCCTCGTGCACCGTTAGGTTAGGTAACTAACGACAGAGCGGGGCAGGGCTAGCGCGGGTGTAAAACATAAGTAACGTCTATATAATATATCATATATACAATATATTGTATCTATCACAGAACAACACATGATCACATCACAGATATCGCAGCAGAAGAATCATATGAAATATTGGATATACTAGGACGTCCGTGTTTTCAATACGAGCCAGTATAAAACACGGATTCCACGGTCGTGATGAATAGCCAAACCCACACCCCTAGACCCCTACGAGAGCGGCAAGCAACCCTACCAATTCTAGAGTTAGGAGACCCGGACTCGACTCCTCGAGTTGGTCTCCCACTGGACTCCAGAACCCGGTTACTTGTGCTCCCCTCCTTGGGTCTATCCTAGTGCGGAAAAGTAAATAATATACAAACGGTGACATCTTCCGCAACCTGGAAGTTCCCCAATAAAAGAATATTACATACAGGTTTTTACATGAATGAAAATGAAAAACACTCATCTCACAGAAAAACCCCCCGGCTATTCAAACACGACGATCCAATATAACATATCCAGCAACACATAACATCACATGTCATCAACGTAAGTAAATATGCGCATCCCAATTGTCGTTGACATATAGCAACAAAACCGGCGACATCACATATTACACTTACGGTCACAGAAAAGAAAGTGTAAAACTACAACAGTTGGAATCCTCAACCACCTCAGACATCGCATGCCTGACCAAATAAATTCTTTAGACATCGCATGCCTAACAATTATAAACCCCGCATTTTAGTCTCAAAATCGAAAACTCTTTTCAATACCAAGTCGGGCAATTCAACAAGATTCCCGACATCCTGATCGAATGCTCGTCGCAAACTTCAGTAGACGGCCGCACCCCTGATACCGTCGACGAAGTGCACCAAGGCGGAACACCGCTGCCGCGAGCACCCGAACGGATGCTTTCGGCGACGGGGTTCTCCTACAGTCACTTGGTCGGGGCTATGGAGTGAGGCTGTCTATTAAGTTTACCCGGCGAGTATCCGCGTACGCTACGTGATTGCGACGGACTTTTGATCTCATCAAAATTCCGTGGCAACCGATCAAGTGAGACTAAACTGCTATGTTTATAACATTCATTCAGTTATCTCATAACTCATTGTGAATTCCAATTATTGTATCACATTCCAGATAAATAGAAAATGCTAAACTTTTCGATCGAACAATCGAACACCCAAGTTTTCCCAATACAGATCAACACATGAAATAAGTCTAACAACATTCAGTTCGTGCCTCAGTACCAACGGTCCAGCCGTAGAAGGGTCAAGCCAACGCCTCACATGTGGCACGCCGTACTGCCCCAAACCCGAAGTTTCAAAGGGCAGTTCAAGACGGTCACATAATCGAGTTAAGGTTTGTTGTCTTCTAGAGGGTCCATCGTGTTACTTGCACTACTTAAAACGTGGTTTTTTGTCAATTAAAAATGCTTAAAAAATTCAGCAATGAAATACAAGAATTACTGTGCAAAACTTTTCCCATGAACAGTGCAAACAGCCGCGGAAACGCGGCAGAAGCCTGGCTTCTGCGGCGCTTCCGCGGCAAGTTGGTGACGTCAGCCCTTGGTTTTTCCACAGTAATTCCTGATAAATTCTTCTGAGTTTTCTGGGAATTTTAAATTGATTCCAGAGTTTTATTTTCTGGGTTGGATTGGGTTGTTTGTTTATGAACCTTCATGAAGGTTTGACCTAAGTCACCATTTTGTCTTCATGTCTTAACCTAACCATTCACTAACCCTTGTTAATTCTCTATACCTAACTATGGTTTGTTATGATAAGAATGGATAATTCTTTTCTTTTTGAATGAACTTATCTTATCATTATTCTTCTTCTTCTTCCTTGAACTTCAAGAAGAAAGCTTACCTCATCAATGGTGATTGATGAATTAGAGTGAGAAATCCAATTCTAAAGTTAACCCAACTCCTATTTCTTCATCCTCTACCTCTTGCCAAGTAGTAGAGTGTGTTTTCTTCACAAGTTTCTTGACTTGGTGAAGTCGGAGCTTGATTTAGCGATGCCTCGACGTAGATCATCTTCGGCATGGACATCGATGACCTAGCCCGTCCATTCTCCGACGAAGCCGACGCTTGAGCCCGGATTTGATTTGGACAGCGGAGAGGACCTCGTTGCGGAGCTATGGAGGTGAGCACCGGATCTACAAAGGTTGTATTTCCGTATCTTGTAGTTAAGTGTTAACTAGTTAGCTTTTTCGCCTAGTTTTCTAGCAAACGATCCGTAGTCGGGTCTCTCGGCACCTAGAATTTTTGAAATTGGCATGGTTGATGCCTTGTGAGACCTCACTAGGATGCCTAGGAACCCTACAGTTATGATCTTGACGAAAGCCAACAAACCATAGCCCGCTAGTTAAGTTCAACCCGTACATTTCTTGACTGAATTAAACCCACCCGCACGACCCTTGACGAAAGCCAACAAAGTCGTACGACTACCCTAGTTCAATCGCATCATATGCAGCAGATAAGCAGCATATAGCTACCTTACACTGCACCTTGACGAAAGCCAACAAATACAGCATGAATACTATATACAACTTATCTGAAATGACGGAGGGCTACAACAGGTTTTTCTGAAAACCTATTGCGTAATGAACTTGATATCGTTGCAGAATCAAATGATTTTAAAATGGAGTGTTTTTGAGGCTTTTCTAGTTTTGCTAAAGGGGTCACTCCCGGTGAAGGGATCGTCGGCCCTTTCCTCGTCGAATGAGGTGCAGGATATATCATATATATCACTGTGCAAAGCAAAAACTCCAAAAGCAATCAAAAGACAAACCGAGGGTTGTAGCATCTGCCAGTTATTGCTAAAGGGGTCACTCCCGGTGAAGGGATCTCGGCCCTTTCCTCATTGAATAAGGTGCAGGATGTTCTATAAGGAACACCGTGATGCAAAGCAAGAACTGTAGCTACGTGTTTTTGAAAATTCGATTCCACAACATCTTTTAGGTTTCTTTTCTTTCATTAATCTCATTAATGAATGTCCCATCATTTAAGTCCACCTAAGCATCACAGATAAATATAACGTATGCTTATGCCATCCGCATTCGCCTCGATATCCCGTCTGCACCGTTAGGTTAGGTAACTAACGGCAGAGCGAGGCAGGGCTAGTGCGGGTGTAAAACATAAGCAACGTCTATATAATATATCATATATACTATATATAGTATCTATCACAGAACATCACATGATCACATCACAGATAACGCAGCAGAAAATAACATATGAAATATTGGATATACTAGGATGTCCGTGTTTTATTTTGAGCCTTGATAAAACACGAATTCCACGGTCGTGATGAATAGCCAATCCCACACCCCTAGACCCCTACGAGAGCGGCAAGCAACCCTACCAATTCTAGGGTTAGGAGACCCGGACTCGACTTCTCGAGATGGTCTCCCACTGGACCCTAGAACCCGGTTACTTGTGCTCCCCTCCTTGGGTCTATCCTAATGCGGAAAAGTAAATAATATACATCAACGGTGACATCTTCCGCAACCTAGAAGTGCCCCAATAAAAGAATATTACATACAAGTTTTTACATGAATGAAAAAGAAAAACACTCATCTCACATAAAAAACCCCCGGCCATTCAAACACGACGATCCAATATAACATATCCAGCAACACATAACATCATATGTCATCAACGTAAGTAAATATGCGCATCCCAATTGTCGTTTACATATAGCAACGAAACTGGCGATATCACATATTACACTTACGGTCGCAGAAAAGAAAGTGTAAAACTACAATAGGTGGAATCCGCAACATCTTTTGACATCGCATGCCTAATCAAATGAATTCCTTAGACATCGCATGCCTAACAATTATAAACCCCGCATTTTAGTCTCAAAATCGAAAACTCTTTTCAAATCAAGTCGGGCAATTCAATAAGATTCCCGACATCCTGAACGAATGCTCGTCGCAAACTTTAGTAGACGGCCGCACCCCCGATGCCGTCGACGAAGTGCACCAAGACGGAACACCGCTGCCGCGAGCACCCGAACGGATGCTTTTGGCGACGGGGTTCTCCTACAGTCACTTGGTCGGGGCTATGGGGTGTAGCTGTCTATTAAGTTTACTGGCGAGTATCCGCGTACGCTACACGATTGCGACGGACTTTTGATCACATCAAAATCCTGTGGCAACCGATCAAGTGAGACTAAACTGCTAGATTTATAACATTCATTCAGTTATCTCATAACTACTTGAGGATTCCAAATATTGTATCACATTCCAGATAAATAGAAAATGTTAAACTTTCCGATCGAATAATCAAACACCCAAGTTTTCCCGAAAAGCTCAACACATGAAATAAGTTTAAAAACATTCACTTCATGCCACAGTACCAACGGTCCAGCCGTAGAAGGGTCAAGCCAACTCCTCACATGTGGCACGCCGTACTGCCCCAAACCCTAAGGTTCAAAGCGCAGTTCAAGACGGTCACATAATCGAGTTAAGGTTTGTTGTCTTCTAGAGGGTCCATCGCGTTACTTGCACTACTTAGAACATTCTTAAACTACGGAAAAATCCAACACTTAGAAATTTCCCGGCAGGGGAAAAAGTGGGTATTTATATCCGGTCGAACTTTTTAACATGTTCTAAAATTATCCGGAAAAACACATAGACGGAGTTAAACTTTCCGATCGAAATACCGAGTCCCCAATACAACCCAGAAAACTCAATTCTTAAGTAGAAATTAAAATTACCCAGAAAACACAGGAATCACAAAGGGACATTACTGTGTAAACAGTGAAGCAAGAGGACACTTTATGGCCGCGGAACCACCGCATGACCTAGGGTACGGCCGCGGTTCCGCGGCGCCTTGGAAGATTTGGGGTCACGTACTTCACAGTAATGCTTAGAAATTCCTGCTGATTTTTTTGAGTATTTTTAATTTGGAAAAATCCACAGTTTTAGAAAATGTATAGAGAAGGGTGTAATTTAGGGTTTCGGGGTTCAATCGGGTTTCTAACATCGTCTACACTTCGCCTAAAGCTCTAGCTAGGCTCTGATACCACTGTAGGGCTCCTAGGCACACTCAAGAGGTTCCACAAGGCATCAACCATACCAAAATCAAATTTTTCTATGTGCCGAGAAACCCTAATGAAGATCGTTAACTAGAGGTAATGCGAAACTATGCAAGTTAACAACATTAACTACAAGTGAAAGGGACTACAACCTTTGTAGATCCGGTCCTCCACTTCCAGAGCTCCGTGAAGACGTCCCTCCATTGCGATCATCGGAATCTCGGATTCTAGCGATGGTTTCGTCGGAGAAATAAGCGGGCTAGGTCGTTGACTTCGATACCGAAGATGATCTACGTCGGGGAGACTCAAACTCAAGCTCCATTTTCACTAGGTCATGAAACTTGTGAAGATAACACACTCTACTACATGGCAAGTTGTAAAGGATGAAGAAATAGGAAGTGGGTTCACTTTAGAATTGGATTTCTCACTTGATTTCTTCACTTGATAATTTTCAAGCAAGCTTTCTTCTTCTTCAACAAGAAGAAGAAGAAGAAGAAGAAGAAAAGAATAGAAAATGAATTCTTGAAAAAATAATAAATCAAGTGAAAACTTATCATAATGCAACCATGGGTAAGTTTAACTCATGTAGAGAGCAAACCATAGTTTAGGTAATGGTTAGGTTTAAGACCAAAACAAAATGGCTAGACTTTTCAAAGAAGCTAAAAAGCTTCATGAAGCTTCAAGTATAAAACAAGAAAAGCCACCATTTTGTTTAATCAAAATAAATAAAGAAAATAAAACACTAACCATTAACTAAACATGGTGTAAATCATACACATACCCAAGTTTGCATGTATCATCAAACATGATACAATCTAGTGCACAAAAATATATCACATATACAATTTGTGCACATCAAGTGAGAAAATCAATCTTAAGTGAACCAATACTAGTTAATGTAAAGTGATATATCAAATATATAATTATACATTAAATCATTAAATCAATACTTGATTTAATGATCCGGTCATATCGCATATAACCGACTAATATCTAGTGTATCAATGTATCGAATCAACACTTGATTCGGTAACCCGGCTATATCACATATAACCGTCCGATGAAACAAATTGCGAGAATAGAATACAGTATCACATACTGGTATTATTCTCGGTCCCGCACATATCTCATATGCGCTCCTATTTCGTTTCGCTTGAGCCAGGAAACCCCTGTGTAGGACTCTAAAGACTCGTCAATACGCCGGCAGTAGGTGGTGATCATATCAATCACCCACAAGCCGCAAGCGGTCTGCTAAACGTAACGGCCACCCGGGTATTGAGCGATCAGAAGATCAACGAGCAAGCCCACTCACACTCCTGTGAATCCAACCAGTAACACTTACCGTACAGTCCGGTCTGTTCGTCTGATATGTCGCATATCTCGCCTAGGGGTGGTAAACGTCAGACCCCAGTAGCTCGATAAGTCGTGTCGATATGAGGTCTATAACAGTTCGAGAAACTGCTGGTAACACTTATCAGTAAATCTCAGCAACCCTGGCCAGGGATTTTCGGTTATAGCCAATCGAACACAGCACAACATCAACTCCCTATACCGGGAGAGACGAATCCCCTCCTATCGCTCATTGCCTCCATGTGATTCGGGACTGTACCCAAAAACTACCGTTTTGCACGCCCTCTTGGACGTGGTAAGGTGGAAATCAAAGCACAGTAGGAATCACACAAGACTCTATGACAATCTCGGGTCAACAGACTAACCTGTACCAGTGTCACCAGAGAACTGCCATCTGACGTAAGGTATAATACCATCTGGGAGTTCTCGGCGAGTCCGTCCAGTGTACCCAGTCTCCACTGAGCACCTGTATATCATCTCTGATGTCAAACACCAATGGATATGGGATCATCCATCGCCCATCTGTATGGGTCGAGAAGGTATACGCTAGTCTACTCTGGTATATCGATGCCCCGTCTCGATACACCCACGACTAAGGATCTTGAAGGATGTACTTATGGACTACCATGTCCCCACTAGTATGATCCGCATCATAGTCCAGATAGTCAAGTACACATCCTAAGGGCTTTACCAACATGTAACAGAGAGACAATCAGTGTACACGTTAAGGTAAAGAGCAACCAGATAGCATACTATCATGTCGAGCAAGAAAGTCCTCCCTATATATGTCCAAGCATCCACTACAATATACATCCTATGTATAGTAATGGCCTCTAGGGCATACATATAACTAACACCTAGCGCTCTGATACCAACTTTGTCACGACTCGAAATGGCACATGACTGGCACTTGAATCATATGAAGTCTATAGGACCCCATCTAATTCAAGTAAGCCAAAAATCCCAGAAATCTAAACCATTTTAAAGAAGAAGAAGGAAAAGTCCAGTTTTAAAGCAAGTAGTTTAATAACATAAGCCGAATTATGCATTTTTAAAACATCAAGTCTTTTCGGAAAATTTCGGCAGAGTTTCCTTTGTAAATACTGGCCCCAAAATGGTACAACATGCATAATATGAATAAGGGCATCCCCAAGCGGGAGCTAGCTATTCGTCAATTGACGGTCACAACCACGCAAGCAATATAATATACAACGTCAAGGGCGAGGATCAAAACTCAAAAGAAAACTCAAAACATCAAGAAAACTATAATAATACAACGCGCGACTATAAGGTCGAAATAATACACAACTGGTTTTCTAAGTCTGAAATAAATGTACAAGTCTGGTTGATGGAGTTTCTAGATACAACTGAATATAAATAAAATACAATGGTGGTCACGATGCAAGTGAACCCACCTACCAAAGCAATCACCCGGAATGAAGCAGTGTGCCAGCAAAGCCGTTAAGGAAACCTGTACGGCAAATTTGCAAGAAACCGTGGCGCAACGGGGGTGAGTTGCCAACTCGTGAGTAGAAAACATCATAGAGCAGTAATATATATAACCTCAAAATAATAAAGTCTGAAGCATGATAAGGTGACAAAGATAAACATCTATACATAAGTGTAATACCAAGTGCTCGTGTCAGTGCCTCAGGTAGCAACATATCATAAATATGAGGTATGAATGCAATAAATGAAAACAGAATACATCATAATGAGAAAATTGTTTTCTTTATATAGAGAGATTTCTGTATATATATAATCGAGGTATTATCAATGAAATCAACATGAAATCAGTATCAAATATCGACACAAAACATAAATCCCAATATCTCAATATCTCAGGCTCCGGCAATCCGGACTGGCCTGTAACATCGAATCTCAATATCTAGGGCTCCGGCTATCCGGACTGGCCTATACCATCAAATCTCAAAACCTCAGGCTCCGGCTATCCGGACTGGCCTGTACTCCGATCGGTATCCTCCGGATATCCGTCGAGTTACAATACAACCACCGGTCAGTAGTGCTCTCCTGTCACAGGCTCAACTCCATCATCTGCGACCTTCTCGTCCCGGGGTACCGCACCGGGTCCACCATGCACCCACAGACGGTTCCTCCTCCTCCTCGAATCGGGTGTATGATATCGCTCAAGAGCCGAGAAAACTCATGGTGGACATATCTCAAATAATATCATGAGAAAACCACAATTTTATCTTTAAAAATGATAATCAGTTTATAAAGTCTTTGCGGTTTCTCTAAATCCAGAAATCTCATGAAAATCCGAAATCATAAATCACGATGTAAATAAATAATGAATACTGGACTCCAGCAATCCGGACTGGCACAAAATGTCATGGCTAATGAACATATAAATAAACATGAAAATCACAGTAATAAATGCAATGTCTAAACTAGCATATGAAAACAATAACATATAGGAACTATCAGCTAGCAAGCTATGTCAATGAAGTAATGTTCTCTAAAGTGTACGTGACATAGCAATTACCGATGAAGATGTGTGTGAGCCGGCAAGCAAGTGTACGTGGAGCATACGCATCATCGGTAATGGTGCTGGTGTCCTAACAACAGATTTCATCATTACTCACGAAAATACATATAGACATGCAATGCAATGCGAACAACAGAATAAATGGCAAATGAATAGTAAATGCAGCAATAATATGAGGAACATGAATAGTAACGCAACAATAAAGAATCTACATTACTATATATGTGTCATACCGTTTTGCCATTTGAAATAATATGAATCGTGGTGTTTTGAAAATAGGGCTACGGTGATTTTAAGAAAAGTTACGTCCTTTGAAATATCCGTAGAATCCCTTGGCCTGTCTTTAAAATACTCACGATTCGTTGGTTTTGAAATAGGTATGATTCGAGTCTAGTCTAACATCTACAAGTAAACTACAGGACTAAACTAACAGGCTAATCGAAAAGGTAAGGAAACCACCTAAATCTGAGTCGATATATATATAACATATAATAGTCGGTGATCCCGCCTCAATAGTATCACATATGATAAAATATATAACATGACGTTCTCGAGTCAAGAGTGCGGATCTATCATCAATATATAGCTCATATGGTAAATCCATCGTACGACATCCCAAATCTGGGTACGGGTCAAATATCACATTTATCTCATTATTCATCTAGTATCCTTATCATCATATCCTGTAATCGGGGTACTGATCTAAGTCTAGTACATGCTGATACCATCTACAAATATGTATGCGTGTGTATGAAAACACATCGCTAAGGACCCGCTATCCCATCATGTCGTATCTCATAATACGAACCATATCACATCACCGATCTCGTGGCATCTTTCCCAATCTCATCGACTCATCTCTAAGTATCATATACTATCATCATCATCCATGTATATGTATATATATATATATATACATACTCCCATACCTATGTGTATATATATATATATACATATCCCCATATACGCACAAGTAATAAAATGTATGTGTGTGCGTATGCGTGTATGTAAACCTTATTCTAGGGTCCGTGACTAGGAAATTAACTAACGATACTATCATCCAAAGTCTTCTAAAGCAATTCTAGCTAAGTATACACATCTTATATTACCATATAAGTATATATTTATATATAACATAACGCATTCGCGTTCTATACTACGAACTGCGGGGGTGCTATACGCCATCCACCCGACTTCCCCCGTAGATATACATCTACTCACCTTGATCTTTGCTTGCCGAAGTCGACGTCGCCATTTCACTTCTTCATCGTCCTTAGTCCACGTGTGGGTACCTACATATCATAGCGTATCGTATCGCATTAAAATCCGATTCAAAACCAAAACGACACGTGAGATGCCTATAGGTTAGAACCTATAGTCTACTCACACAAAGGAGCCCAAAAACACCCGATATCGACGTACAAATGTCAAGTGATCAAGATAAAACACAAATACCAAAACTTAAATCCATAAACATCACAAAACATAAAGCAACAACTTTGAAAACATGCTCCAGATTTTTGTTCAGGGAAAAACAAGGTGCACAAACAACACTGGGGTGATGTATAGGGTGTATGTGAGCTACTGAAGCAACCTGGACCCTAACCCCCACCACATGGCCGGCTACATGCCTCCAAAATCTGGCCACCTCGGCCATCTGTGCTCCGTTGGCGTTCATCTGGTCAGGGTGGTCTCCTATCGGTCTAACTAGGTCCCTGGTATTGTTTGCTTTTCTCAAAAACGTCCCAGGTCATCCCAGATTCCCTGTAGGCATGCTAAATGTCACAAAACCGACACGGATGAATCTCTAAGTCCGTATTCCGGGTTCTAAACTCAGTTCTAGGTCTAGAATTTGATCTCTAGGGTCTTGTACAACCACTACACATCACTAATTCCCTACAATTTCCCAAACCCTTCTCTAGAAATTCCCAAACACCTCTAAACTACACAATATCACCTTTAAACCAACATGGATGCTAAAGTGAATGTAATACTATGCTAGGGGTGAAGGAAATATCTCATTTGGCAACTCAAGAATTTTCTTGAGTTGCCCCAAGTCTCCAAAATCATTGCTTTCTTGGTCCAAAGTGCTTGTTGTGAGCTTGTGCATGCCTTTAATGAAGGGGAGATGACGTTTTGAGTTGTTTTTGGTGTTGTTTGTAGGGATGAAGTGGAGGGGGGAGTGTGAGGCAGCCATGGGAGAGAGGGAGAAGAAAAGATGAAGAGAATGAGGAGGGAAGAGAATGGCTAACTCAAACGAAACATCTCTCACTCTCTCTTTTGCCCATACCTCCCACCATGCCAAATTCTATATTCATTTTCCAATTTCCACAAAAGAATCATGGTAGGAAAAAATGTAACAAATGTAAAAAATGACATGGTGCATGTTATGTGCACAAATCCGGTTTAATACACGATTAGTGATATTTAATCGCGATTAGCATTAAAATAGAGTATAATTAATCATAAAGAATTTATAATTGCTTAAATCATATAAAACACCCTCATTTCAGTAACTCCTATAATTTTCCAAATTTTTCCCAAATTATCGGTAATTAATTATACCGCCTTATTAAAATATTCATAATATTTATTATTTAATTATAAAAATTCCCAAAAATAATATTTTATTTTTCTGAAATGTTACAGTTATTGATATAGATAGTTTGAAACTTAAGTTCTAATCTAATTAATGGTTTATAGAGATCCGAATCAGGGTATGTTACCAAACTTGATATAATCATGATACATGTTGTAAAACCCTAAAGTTACCATTTTTATTGATAGATTGACCTATTGGAACTCAGAAAAATGGAAGTAATCGTAGCTAGAATTTCATGTATCAAATTTAAACTATAAACCCTAATTAAAATATCACATCGTATCAGAAATTAGGTTATGATCTGCCTTATACATTACCTGAGCCGTCTCATGCAAACAGAGAAGATAAATATGCGTTCCAGGCATCTTTGAGCCATCTCAAAACATGTTGAGCCGGCTCAAGATCATCACGAACCTTCTCATACAACTAGAAAACAAAATAAGCATTCTGGACGACTTTTGAGCCGTCTCAAACATTCTTGAGCCGTCTCAAACTGACTGAACGAATCTGTCATAGAAAAACCACCATAAATTTCACACGTTAATACGATTTTGATATTCTTGGACTCTATACAAAGATCTCTTTGAGATCTAAAACTTTCATGTTTATCATATTTTCCAATATTGAGTTTATGACCGCTGAAAAAGTCCCCGTAGTGGAAAGTATCTAACACACATGAGTCGTCTCATCCACTTATGAGCCGTCTCAACCTGACGTTTAAACCTGATATGAACCTGACATGTTATATCGATTCACGTATACACGATACAGTTCCTGAACATTGTTGGGTTACGCCAGCGCCCCGGCCATCAAATCGTGGCCAAATGCGGAACAAAATTTTTCTAAACTGGCGCTACCATTACCCGATGCCCGGATCTACCTTAAACCCAATACTAGCAAGCTATAAAAAGAGTCAGGAATGGTTATACCGAGTTGATCCATGTCCTTCGATCTTCAACCTTCATCCCAAACTCCTAGAGGCTCTTTGATCGAATTTGGTTGCTGGTCTTCCTCTATCTACGATGATCCACCTAAGGGAAACGGCATAAGCTTCGGCCTTGCCAACCGAGGCAACCGATGCTCTAAGGTTTCTAGCAATGGAGAGTGGAGGCGTAGGAATGTGTCACTATAATTTTTCTCTCATCACAATGCTCAAAAGAGGAACTCAAGAAGATGAAGGAGGTGAGAAAACATGTGGCATGAGCAATTCAAGAATATGTGCTAAGTTTTTCTCCAAGTGAGAATGAATGAGAGTGTAATGAAGCAAGTGAAGAAATCAAAATGAGCAAGCCAACTCCAAAAGATGGCAGCCTCCCTCTCACTGTTTGCATGGGTTCGTGCACAGATCATGCACACACACTAACAAAAAATATCTTCTCCAATTTTTACAATAAACAAAAGCGAGCCATACCTCTCTACATGCTATGACCCATGTGTTAGTTGTATGTATGCCCTAGAGGCCAGTATTGTACAGATGATGTATATTATATTGGATGCTTGGACATATATAGAGATGACTTTCTTGCTCGATATGATAGTATGCTATCTGGTTACTCTTTATCTTAACATGTAAACTTGTCTCTTTAAACTGTCTTATAGTTACATGTTGATAAAGCCCTTAGGATGTGTACTTGACTACCTGGACTATGATGCAGATCATACTAGTGGGGACATGGTAGTCCATAAGTACATCCTTCAAGGTCCCTAGTCGTGGGTGTATCGAGACAGGGCAACGATATACCAGTGTAGACTAGCGTATACGCTTCTCGACCCATGAGATGGGCGATGGATGATCCCATATCCATTGGTGTTTGACATCAGAGATGATATACGGGTGCTCAGTGGAGACTGGGTACACTGGACGGACTCGCCGAGAACTCCCAGATGGTATTATACCTCACGTCAGATGGCAGTTCTCAGGTGACACTTGTGCAGGTTAGTCTGTAGACCCGAGATCGTCATAGAGTCTTGTGTGATTCCCACAGTGCTTTGATCTCTACCTTACCGCGTCCATGAGGGCGTGCAAAACGGTGGTCTTTGGGCACAGTCCCGAGTCACATGGAGGCAATGAGCGATAGGAGGGGTTTCGTCTCTCCCGGTATTGGGGGTTGATGTTGCGCTGTGCTCGATTGGCCGTAACAGGGAAGTCCCTGGCCAGGGCTGATCAGAGATTTGCTGGTAAGTGTTACCAGTAGTTTCTCGACCCGTTATGAGCCTCACATCGGCACGACTTATCGGTTATTGGGGTCTGACGTTTACCACCCCTAGACTTGATATGCGACATATCAGACGAACAGACCGGACTGTACGGTAAGTGTTACTGGTTGGATTCACAGGAGTGTGAGCGGGCTAGCTCGTCGATCTTCTGATCGCTCAATACCCGGATGGCCGTTACGTTTAGCAGACCGCTTGCGGCTTGTGGGTGCTTGATATGATCATCATCTGCTACCGGCGTATTGACGAGTCTTTAGAGTCCTACACAGAGGTTTCCTGGCTCAAGCGAAACGAAATAGGAGTGCATATGAGATATGTGCAGGACCGAGAATAATGCGTGTATGTGATACCGTATTTCATTCTCGCGATGGATGTATCGATTGGTTATATTCGATATAACCTATATATCGAATCAAGGATTGATTCGATAAGCCGATACATAGGATACTAGTCGGTTATATGCGGTATGACCGGATCGTTAAATCAAGTGTTGATTTAATGATTTAATGTATAATTATATATTTGATATATTACTTTGCATTAACTAGTATTGGTTCACTTTAAATGGATTTTCTCACTTGATGTGCAAGTTGTATATGTGATATACTTTTGTGCACATGTTTGTATCATGTTTGATGATACTTGCTCATTTGGTTAAGTGTATAGAATTAAACCATGGTTAAGTTGAGATTAGGGTTTTTCTTATTCATTTATTCATTTATTTGTTTATTCATTTATTTGGATAAGATTAAGATGAGAATGGTGGCTTTATTTGTTTCTAGTTGAAGCTTCATGAAGCTTTGACTTCTTAACCATTCTTGTCTTCATGCTTAACCCTAACCCATCCAAGTAACCATGGTCTATTATCTACACTCTATCCTAGTTAGTATATGATAAGTATTCATTTTTCTTTTCTTTTTGGATTAACACTTATCATATTCTAGCTTCATCTTCTTCTTCATCTTCAAAAGAAAAAGCTTGATGCCATCAATGGCAACTTGAGCAAAAGTGTGAGAAATCCAATTCTAAAGTGAACCCACCTCCTATTTCTTCATCCTCTACTTCTTGCCAAGTTGTTTTGGGTGTTTGCTTCACAAGTTTCACAACTTGGTGAAGTTGGAGCTTGAACTTGTGATGCCTCGACGTAGATCATCTTCGGCACGAAGCCGACGACCTAGTCCGCCCTTTTCTCCGATGAAGCCGACGATTGAGTTCGGGATTCGAGACGGACAGCGAGAGGATGTCTACGTGGAGCTAAGGAAGTGGATATCCGGATCTACAAAGGTTGTAGCTTCTTATCTTTAGTTAAGTTGTTAACTAGATTCGTTTTTCGCCTAAATTTCTAGTCAACGATCCGTATTAGGGTTTCTCGGCACCCGTAAAATTTGAATTTGCCATGGTTGATGCCTTGTGAGACCTCTATAGTGTGCCTAGAAATCCTACAGTGGTATCAGAGCCTAGATAGAGCCTTAGGCGATGCTTAGACGATGTTTGAAACCCGATCGAACCCGAAACCCTAACTTTTTCATGCTCTCTGGACTTTTTCCAAAAGCTGGGATTTTTCCATATTAAAAATGCTTAAAAAATTCAGCAGGGAATTCTAAGAATTACGGTGCAAAGTTTTTCACATGAACAGTAAAGAGTGCGGCGGAACCGCGGCATAAGCATGGATTATGCGGTGGTTCCGCGGCCTGATGATGACGTCAGCCCTCCTCCTTTGCACAGTAATTCCTATTTCACAGTGCTGAGTTTTCTGGGAATTTTTAAATTGACTCAAGAGTTGAGTATTCTGGGGTTGCTTTGGGAATCGCAGATTCGATCGGATTATCAAACTTTGTCTATGTGTTTTTTCCGGATAATTTTAGAATATGTTAAAAATTTCGAACGGATATAAATACCCAACTTTTCCCCTGCCGAAATTTTTTTTTCCAAGTGTTGGATTTTTCTATGGTTTAAGGACGTTCTGAGTAGTGCAAGTAACGCGATGGTCCCTCTAGAAGACAACAAACCTTAACTCGATTATGTGACCGTCTTGAACTGCCCTTTGAACCTTCGGGTTTGGGGCAGTACGGCGTGCCACATGTGAGGCGTTGGCTTGGCCCTTCTACGGCTGGACCGTTGGTACTGAGGCATGAAGCGAATGTCTTTGAACCTATTTCATGTGTTGAACGGTTTAGGGAAAACTTGGGTGTTCGAATGTTCGATCGGAAAGTTTAATATTTTCTATTTATCCGGAATGTGATACAATAATTGGAATTCACAAACGGTTATGAGATAACTGAGTGAATGTTATAAATCTAGCGGTTTAGTTTCATTTGATATTGAAAAGAGTTTTCGATAATGAGACTAAAATGCGGGGTTTATAACTGTTAGGCATGTGATGTCTAAGTATTTCATTTGATTAGGCATGTGATGTCTAAAGAGGTTGCGGATTCCAATTGTTGTAGTTTTACCCTTTCTTTTCTGTGACCGTAAGTGTAATATGTGATATCGCCGGTTTCGTTGCTATATGTCAACGACAATTGGGATACGCATATTTACTTACGTTGATGACATGTGATGTTATGTGTTGCTGGATATGTTATATTGGATCGTCGTGTTTGAATAGCCGGGGGTTTTTATGTGAGATGAGTGTTTTTCATTTTCTTTCATGTAAAAACTTGTATGTAATATTCTTTTATTTTGGGGCACTTCCAGGTTGCTGAAGATATCACCTTTTGTATATTATTTACTTTTCCGCATTAGGATAGACCCAAGGAGGGGAGCACAAGTAACCGGGTTCTGGGGTCCAGTGGGAGACCAACTCGAGGAGTCGAGTCCGGGTCTCCTAACCCTAGAATTGGAAGGGTTGCTTGCCGCTCTCGTAGGGGTCTAGGGGTGTGGGATTGGCTATTCATCACGACCGTGGAATCCGTGTTTTATACTGGCTCGTATTGAAAACACGGACGTCCTAGTATATCCAATGTTTCATATGTTTCTTCTGCTGCGATATCTGTGATGTGATCATGTGATGTTCTGTGATAGATACAGTATATAGTATATATGATATATTATATAGACCTTACTTATGTTTTGCACCCGCACTAGCCCTGCCCTGCTCTGTCGTTAGTTACCTAACCTAACGGTGCATGAGGGGACATCGAGGCGAATGCGGATGACATAAGTGTACGTCATATCTATCTGTGATGTTTAGGTATTTAAATGATGGGACTTCATTAATGTGATTAATGAAAGAAAAGAAACCTAAGATGTTGTAGAATCAAATTTTAAATAAAAAAAGGGTAGCTACAGTTCTTGCTTTGCACAGCGGTATATGTGATATATCCTGCACCTTATTCGATGAGGAAAGGACCGAGATCCCTTCACCGGGAGTGACTCCTTTAGCAATAACTGGCAGATGCTACACACTCGGTTTGACTTTTGATTGCTTCTATAGTTTCTGCTTTGCACAGTGATATATATGATATATCCCGCACCTCATTCGACAAGGAAAGGGCCGACGATCCCTTCACCGGGAGTGACCCCTTTAGCAAAACTACAAAAGCCTCAAAATCACTCCATTTTCAAAACTTCATTTGATTCTACAACGATATCAAGTTCATTACGCTCATGGTTTTCAGAAAAACCTGCGTAGCCCTCCGTCATTTCAGATAAGTAGTAGTTAGTATTCGTGCTACGTTTGTTGGCCTGCGTCAAGGCGTAGTGTGCGGTAGCTAACTAGTATTTACCTGCTTATGCATATGATGCAGATTGGATTAGGGTAGTCGTGCGACTTTGTTGGCCTGCGTCAAGGGTCGTACGGATGGGTTTAATTCAATCAGGAAATGACGGGTTGAACTTGACTAGCGCACTATGGTTTGTTGGCCTGCATCAAGGTCATAGGACGCTAGGGGCAAAAATATTATCGGGAATTTCAAGTGTTGAAATTTGCAATGAGATTGCATACCTTCTATGAGATAGTTGGATCCCGATACCCGCTGCGAGTAAGAGTTACTCCTGGGAGAGTTTTACACATTACAATTAGCCGATCAAGTAGGTGTCTAGAAAGGTGTTAACGAGGTTACGCCTCTGGGAAAACGAGGTTTACATTAATTAGGTTCGTGCGAAAGCACGGGGGACCTCCCTCAAAGTACCGACACTGGCCTGGCTGAAAGATTGGCGAACTTATAGTGTGTAATTAATCCCGGCTAATCTTTCCTTTTAGGGTTTGAAGGAAGATTTGATAAAAAGCAGTGGGAGCCATCCTGATTAGATAAGATAATAACCAATCTGATCTTGCACGAGCATACGCTAAAGTGTTTTCTTCTCTCTCTCTCCAGGTAGCGACCATTTCATGCCCTAATAAAGATAATAATATGGATGTATTGACCGAACCCTCATGTCATACTGTGCTGGGGAACGTTGGTTCCGTTCTTACCTATAAGAGTTATAGGAATGAACAGGATATAGGGGAATACCAGGATTCCCATGCCACCCGATTGAAGAAAGTACATGATGATGCATTTTCTTCGGGTGTGTTCGTTACAGAGAACTTTTTCTCCATTTGCCCTACGTCCTGGGTATTAGATACCGGGTCAGGATCCCATATATGTAATCAGTTACATGGGCTTAGAAAAGGTAGAGAACTTGGAGAAGGTGATAAAGACATAAGAGTTGGAAATGGTGCAATTGTTGCAGCTAAGACTGTCGGGGAATATCACCTTGTATTACCAACTAGTAATACATTGGTTCTGAACGAATGCTATTACATGCCGAACCTGATATGCAACATTATATCGGTTTCTTTGTTGAGTAAAGAGGGATATAATTTTGTATTACAGGACAATGTTATGAACATTTTCCGTAACCAAAAGTTGGTTGGATCAGGCACGTTGTGCAATGGCATTTATGTTCTAAATCAATCAACAGTTCTGAGCATAACAAACACACACAAGAGGAAGAGTTCAGAACTGAACGAATCCTTCTTGTGGCATTGTAGACTGGGTCACATCAATGCGACACGATTAGCTAAGTTGCATAAGGATGGATATTTAAACCCGTTTGAATTTTCATCTTATGACACTTGCCAATCATGTCTCAAAGGCAAGATGACCAAAACTCCGTTTACGGGACACGGAGAAAGAGTTACCGAACTCTTGGGACTGATACATAGTGATGTATGCGGTCCCATGTCTACACATGCCAGGGATGGTTCTTCGTACTTCATTACATTCACTGACGATCTCTCTAGATTCGGATATGTGTTCCTGATGAAACACAAATCAGAAGCTTTTGAGAAATTTAGAGAATATAAACAAGAAGTCGAGAACCAAACCGGAAAAAGTATTAAAATCCTTCGATCTGATCGAGGAGGAGAATACTTAAGCAATGAATTCCTGGACTTCCTAAAAGAGAATGGGATTCTCTCTCAGCTGACTCCTTCATATACACCACAGCACAACGGTGTATCAGAACGGAGGAACCGCACCCTATTGGATATGGTGCGCTCTATGATGAGCACAGCTGAGTTACCTATTTCCTTCTGGGGATATGCCCTGGAAACAGCTGCAGATCTATTGAATATGGTTCCCACCAAAACCGTGCCAACCACTCCATATGAGATATGGAAAGGAAAGAGACCATGTCTTAATTATGTTAAGATATGGGGCTGTCCGGCATATGTAAAAACGCAAAATCCGGACAAACTCGCGGCAAGGTCCATTCTGTGTAAGTTCATTGGATATCCCAAACATTCGCGCGGGTATATCTTCTACCACACCGAGGAACAAAAGGTGTTTGTTTCTCGACATGCCACCATTTTAGAAAAGGAATTTCTTGAAAAAGAGATTAGTGGCAAGGAGGTAGAACTGGAAGAGGTTCCAGCAATACAGACTACAACAGAAGATTTGGTTGAACCAGAGGATTCAGTAGTTCCCAATGAACCTCAGCCTCTCCGCCGATCTAGTAGGGTTCCTCGCCCACCTGAGAGATACTACGGTTTTCTCATGGATGGTGGGAGCGAGGATTGCATCATGGAGGATGATGACCCAACTAGCTTCGAGCAGGCCATCACGAGTAGGGACTCAGTGAAATGGCTGGATGCTATGCGGTCCGAGATGGAATCCATGTACACCAACAAAGTATGGACTTTGGAAGTTGCTCCTGAAGGGGTAAAACCCATCGGGAGCAAGTGGATCTTCAAGAAGAAACTTGGTGTAGATGGGAAAGTGGAGACTTTCAAAGCTAGACTTGTTGCAAAGGGTTTTCGTCAAAGACCAGGTGTGGACTATGACGAAACTTTTTCTCCAGTGGCTATGGTTAAATCCATCCGGATCATGCTTGCCATCGCTGCATATCATGACTACGAAATCTGGCAAATGGATGTTAAGACCGCCTTTCTAAATGGTGATTTAGAAGAGTGCGTGTACATGACTCAGCCAGAGGGCTTCATAGACAGTGGGAGCAGCGGGAAGGTGTGCAAGCTGCTTAAATCCATTTATGGATTAAAGCAAGCATCGCGGAGTTGGAACATCTGCGGAGTTGGAACATCTGCTTTGACGTCGTTATCAAAGAGTTTGATTTCGTCATAAATCCAGATGAACCTTGTATTTACAAGAAGGTGGCAGAGAGTAAGGTTGTCTTCCTCGTATTGTACGTGGATGACATACTCTTGATAGGAAATGATATTCCTATGCTGCAATCGGTCAAGCTCTTCTTATCACAAAGATTCTCAATGAAAGATCTTGGTGATGCCTCCTGCATATTGGGGATAAGGATCTATAGAGATAGATCCAAACGGATATTAGGATTGTCCCAATCCAGGTACATTGACACCATACTAAAGAGGTTTAGTATGGAAGAATCCAAGCGTGGGAACTTGCCCACGATCTCTGGAGTCACTCTCTCCAAAGAGATGTCTCCCAAGACTGATTTGGAGAGAGCTCGCATGCAAGGGATACCCTATGCTTCGGCTGTAGGCTCTATCATGTACGCGATGCTATGTACCAGACCCGATGTAGCATATTCACTAAGTGTAGTGAGCAGGTATCAAGCTGATCCTGGAGAGAGTCACTGGACAGCTGTGAAGAGCATTCTCAAGTACTTACGAAGGACTAAAGAGATGCTCTTGGTGTATGGTAACGGAGAACTCCAAGTGGAGTCCTTTACCGATTCGAGCTTCCAGAGTGATAAGGACGACTCTAAGTCGCAGTCGGGATTTGTCTTTACCCTTTACGGAGGGGCGGTTAGCTGGAAGAGTTCCAAGCAGGAAACCGTGGCAGACTCGACGATGGAGGCTAAATACATCGCTGCCAACGATGCTGCCAAAGAGGCTGTCTGGATCAAGAAGTTCATTACTGAACTTGGAGTGGTTCCATCCATTGAGCATCCAATACCTTTGTATTGCGATAACAATGGAGCGGTGGCTTTGGCCAAGGAACCCAGGTCCCATCAGCGATCCAGGCATATTCTGAGGCGGTATCACCTGATCCGGGAGATAGTTGATCGCCGGGAGATCGAGGTCAGGAGGGTTGACACGAAGAACAACACGGCGGATCCACTCACGAAGGCCATTCCCTAGATACAGTTTGAGAGACTCTTCGGGATGCTCGGTATGCGATACTACAGCAGCTGGCCCTAGTGCAAGTGGGAGATTGTTAGTTGTATGTATGCCCTAGAGGCCAGTATTGTACAGATGATGTATATTATATTGGATGCTTGGACATATATAGAGATGACTTTCTTGCTCGATATGATAGTATGCTATCTGGTTACTCTTTATCTTAACATGTACACTTGTCTCTTTAAACTGTCTTATAGTTACATGTTGATAAGGCCCTTAGGATGTGTACTTGACTACCTGGACTATGATGCAGATCATACTAGTGGGGACATGGTAGTCTATAAGTACATCCTTCAAGGTCCCTAGTCGTGGGTGTATCGAGACAGGGCATCGATATACCAGTGTAGACTAGCGTATACGCTTCTCGACCCATGAGATGGGCGATGGATGATCCCATATCCATTGGTGTTTGACATCAGAGATGATATACGGGTGCTCAGTGGAGACTGGGTACACTGGACGGACTCGCCGAGAACTCCCAGATGGTATTATACCTCACGTCAGATGGCAGTTCTTAGGTGACACTTGTGCAGGTTAGTCTGTAGACCCGAGATCGTCATAGAGTCTTGTGTGATTCCCACTGTGCTTTGATCTCTACCTTACCACGTCCATGAGGGCGTGCAAAATGGTGGTCTTTGGGCACAGTCCCGAGTCACATGGAGGCAATGAGCGATAGGAGGGGTTTCGTCTCTCCCGGTATTGGGGGTTGATGTTGCGCTGTGCTCGATTGGCCGTAACAGGGAAGTCCCTGGACAGGGCTGATCAGAGATTTGCTGGTAAGTGTTACTAGTAGTTTCTCGACCCGTTATGAGCCTCACATTGGCATGACTTATCGGTTATTGGGGTCTGACGTTTACCACCCCTAGACTTGATATGCGACATATCAGACGAACAGACCGGACTGTACGGTAAGTGTTACTGGTTGGATTCACAGGAGTGTAAGCGGTCTAGCTCGTCGATCTTCTGATCGCTCAATACCCGGATGGCCGTTACGTTTAGCAGACCGCTTGCGGCTTGTGGGTGCTTGATATGATCATCATCTGCTACTGGCGTATTGACGAGTCTTTAGAGTCCTACACAGAGGTTTCCTGGCTCAAGCGAAATGAAATAAGAGCGCATATGAGATATGTGCAGGACCGAGAATAATGCGTGTATGTGATACCGTATTTCATTCTCGCGATGGATGTATCGATTGGTTATATTCGATATAACCTAGATATCGAATCAAGGATTGATTCGATAAGCCGATACATAGGATACTAGTCGGTTATATGCGATATGACCGGATCGTTAAATCAAGTGTTGATTTAATGATTTAATGTATAATTATATATTTGATATATTACTTTGCATTAACTAGTATTGGTTCACTTTAAATTGATTTTCTCACTTGATGTGCAAGTTGTATATGTGATATACTTTTGTGCACATGTTTGTATCATGTTTGATGATACTTGCTCATTTGGTTAAGTGTATAGAATTAAACCATGGTTAAGTTGAGATTAGGGTTTTGCTTATTCATTTATTCATTTATTTGTTTATTCATTTATTTGGATAAGATTAAGATGAGAATGGTGGCTTTATTTGTTTCTAGTTGAAGCTTCATGAAGCTTTGACTTCTTAACCATTCTTGTCTTCATGCTTAACCCTAACCCATCCAAGTAACCATGGTCTATTCTTTACACTCTACCCTAGTTAGTATATGATAAGTATTCATTTTTCTTTTCTTTTTGGATTAACACTTATCATATTCTAGCTTCATCTTCTTCTTCATCTTCAAAAGAAAAAGCTTGATGCCATCAATGGCAACTTGAGCAAAAGTGTGAGAAATCCAATTCTAAAGTGAACCCACCTCCTATTTCTTCATCCTCTACTTCTTGCCAAGTTGTTTTGGGTGTTTTCTTCACAAGTTTCACAACTTGGTGAAGTTGGAGCTTGAACTTGTGATGCCTCGACGTAGATCATCTTCGGCACGAAGCCGACGACCTAGTCCGCCCTTTTCTCCGATGAAGCCGACGATTGAGTTCGGGATTCGAGACGGACAGCGAGAGGACGTCTACGTGGAGCTAAGGAAGTGGATATCCGGATCTACAAAGATTGTAGCTTCTTATCTTTAGTTAAGTTGTTAACTAGATTCGTTTATCGCCTAAATTTCTGGTCAACGATCCGTATTAGGGTTTCTCGGCACCCGTAAAATTTGAATTTGGCATGGTTGATGCCTTGTGAGACCTCTATAGTGTGCCTAGGAACCCTACACCATGCTCATGCCAACTCACCCTCCACCTCATTTCCAAATTAATTTTCTAAAAAGAAAATTAATTAATGAGGTGGCCATCTTCTAGAAACTAGTCCGTATAAATACGGAATACAACCTGGTACACGTATCAGAAGACATATATGCGAATTCATACCAAAATACCAATAGCCAAGAGAGAAAATGAATATTGAATAATAATACTAGAATGCATATATATAAATACATATATATAAATTATTAAATCAAAACCTGATTTAATAATCCGGCTTAATCCTAAGCCGCTAGTATTATTAACCGTCCGATTAAAGTCTGTGCGGCCTGTACACATATTTAATCGGACACCTGTATGTACCAACATACGTCATCTACACCATATCGCTTGAATCGTGAAAACCCTCTTTGTGGGACTCTAAATACTCGTCGATACGCTGGCAGTGGGTTAACCACAAGCACGTCAGCGGCACTAGCTGTATGTAACGGCTACCCAGGTATTGAGCGAAAGGGAGGCCGACAAGCAAACTCATCCTGAACCCCTAATGAGGCTGACAGTGACAATATCCGTACAGTCCGGTCTGTTCGTCTAAGAGTATCGCATATCGAGTCTAGGTGGGTGGATAAAGTCAGACCCCTAATAACGCGATAATTCGTGTCGGTATGAAACCCATCACCACATGAGAAACTACCGATCCTAGATCAGTAATTCTCGACTATCTTGGCCAAGGATTTCTGATGATGGCCACCCGTGCACTGCACGGTATCAACCCCTAATACCGGGAGAGACGAATCCCTGACAATCCGCTCACTGCTTCCATGTGGCTCGGGACTGTACCCAACTAAAACTTGTTTGCACGACTCCTTTGAGCCGTGGTAGGGTATTAATCAAAGCACAGTGAGAACTCTCACGAGACAAATGTCGATCTCAGGTCGACAGACTAACCTGTATACATGTCACCCGGGAGCTGCCATCTGACAATAGGTATAGTACCAACTAGCAGGTTCCCGGCGAGTCCGTCCAGTGTACTCATAATCCAATGAGCACCTGTATACTATCTTACGTGAACAAACTGACACCAATGGCTTGTGAGACCTGGCCACCGCCCCTCGTCGGGGTCTCGATCAGTATACACTAGTCTACTCTTGAGTATCGATGCTGTCACGACCCGAAAGAGCACGTGACTGGCCCTTAAACCATATGAAGTCTATAAGACTCCATCTGATCCAAGGAAGCCAAAAGCCCAGAAATCTAAAACCATTTTAAGGATAAATAAACAACAAGCAATAATTATACAACGCCTAAAGGCGAGGATCAGCATTTAAAAGAAACCCAGATAAGCATGAAGACTGTAACACTACTAAGCGCGACTCTAAGGTCGAAATAATACATCACTAGTGTCTGAGTCTGAAACAATATACAAGTTTTGGTTGATGGAAATTCTAGATACAATGAATAGTACAAGTACAATGGTGGTTCTTGATGCAAAAGAATCCACCTACCAAATGCAATTCACCCGCAAGGAAGCAGTGTGCCAGAAATGCCGCAATGGAACCTGTACGGCAAAACCTGCAAGAACTGTGGCACAACGGGGGTGAGTTGCCAACTCGTGAATAGAAATATCTACAAGCAAAAACCGAATGCAAGACATAATCCTAGGTCAATATGATCAGTATAATATAACCCACAAGAGTACGTCTGAAGCATGATAAAGTGGCAATGTAACATCTAAACATGTATGTAGTGCCAAGTACTCAGGTAATAACATGTCATCAGTATAAGGTATGTCTGCATGAAGTAAATATGAAGAAGTATCAAATGGATATCAATACACATATATTAGCGTCCCATTCCACTAATATTGGTGTAAGGGTATATATAACAGCGCCCTCATACCCTGTTATATATACAAATGAAGTATGATCAATGTAATAAAAGTCTGTACGTATGTGGACCCCGTCCACCTGTCACCCAAATGACAATAAGCATTATGCATGTAAATGTCATAAAGCATATGCATGGAAAATATGAGGATATAACCATATGCATGGAAAATATGAGGATATAACCAAAAGCATGGAGCCTGAGTGCCTAGCATTGACACTCGAAAACATCATGAAAACCTGTGCCCAGCATCGGCACGTAAATCCTCATATACCGGGCATCCGTCAGTCCGGGTCAGCCCACTCTCTCATATATCGGGCATCCGTCAGTCCGGGTCAGCCCTCTCTCAATATATCGGGCATCCGTCAGTCCGGGTCAGCCCTCTCTCAATATATCGGGCATCCGTCAGTCTGGGTCAGCCCTCTCTCAATATATCGGAAATATCATAAAAACAACATACCTTAAAGTGCAAATCAGAAAGCATAATGCATGTGACATATAGATGAAATGCAAGTAACAAGATATCCTGCAGCATGGAATAATAGTATGTGCATATAAGGTCATGTCCTGATGCAACAGTACTACAGTGTAGTGGCATGGCAATTATCGATGATGAAGTGTGTGAGCCGGCAAATAGTGTACGTGGAACATACACATCATCGATAATGGTGCTGGTGTCCTAACAGCATGATAATAATATAGCGATAAACATATGCAAGCAATGCGAATAGCATGAATATGCGGAAATCAACTAATCAACACCACAGTGAAGAATCTACTATGCAAACTATAGATCTAGATATCCAGTCAATCGGGAGAGGTATGGAAACCACCTAAATCTGAGTCGATATATATATAGATATACTAGTCGGTGATCCCGCCTCAATAATATCGTGTACGATACAGTATATCGTAAGACATCCTCGAGTCATGAGTGCGGATCTATCATCAATATAGGCTCGTACGGTAAATCATCGTACGGCATCCCAAGAGCTAGGTACGGTCAATATCACATTATCTCATCACATAGCAGGTATCACTATCATCATATCACATAATCTGGGGTACTGATCTAAGTCTAGTACAACTCGAATCCATCTATAAAGTATGAATGCGAGGGTAAACACACATCCAAAGCCCGCAAGAATCACATGTCGTATCCTAAATACGAATCAAATCAAATCACCGATCTCACGGCACAAAGCCCAAAACCATCGACTCATCTCCAATGTCATCCAATATCATCAACACAGTGCAAGTATAATGAATATGCAAGGGTGTGCGTGTAGGTGTAAATCTATTCTAGGGTTCGCGACTATGAACTACACTAGTCACTTCTAACCCTACACTATCCATAGTACACCTAACTATCATATATAATAACAACTACGGACTGCGGAGGTGCTATACGCCATCCACCCGACTTCCCCCAGTAGATATAATCTACTCACCTTGCGTCTTTATCTTTCGATGCCACCATGCGTTTGCTTGTCACCCCGAAGTCTTCATGGGGTACCTACACATCAAAGTGTCGTATATGCGCATTAAAACCAATCCAAAGCTAACACGGCACACGAATCCCAAAACGATATGATAAGATGCCTATAGGTTAGAACCTATGGCACGCCTTCAAAACCATTAACAATTCCTTTATATCCTCGTATAAACGCCAATTAGTCGAGGTAAAACACAATATACAATTTCAGAATTAAAAATACGGAATACGGAAACACGAATCCAAAACAGCAACTTAGGAAATATGTTCCAGATTTCACCCTAGGTCAAATTGGACAAATCGAAATATACCAGGGGCCTAATCTACAGATAAGGGAACACCAAAACCAAAACGAGGCAAATCCACCATGGTCTTGCCGCAAATTGTGGCCAGAATGGATAAATCTGCGGCCGGGTGTAGGAGGGAGGGGCTAGGGTTCTGGTGGTAGCTTCCTGGGTGCATGCACATGTCACTGTCCAATCAATTTTGATTTAGGATGTCTCGGGTGATAGCAGATTCAATAAAACCTTCACAGATTTCATAAATTCTCCGATATCGGTTTCTAAATCCGTATTTCGAGTTTCAATTCACAGGTTAGGGTCTCAATTCATACACTAGGGTGTTGGTGTAGCCTCTACTGAACTCAATTTCACATTACAACTCATAATTTCCTCAAACCCTAACTAGGTTTTCCTTAACTCCACAATATCAAATAATATCGGTTCAATCTAAACATGGGGGTATAAGAATTGCTAAAACTAAGTTATGATCCAGAAAATACCTCATTTGGCAACTCAAGAATTTTCTTGAGTTGCCCCTAGTGGCCAAAATCCTTGCTTTCTTGGTCCAATGTATAGATCTTGAGCTTGTGCACACTTTTAATGAAATGGGAGTGGGGTTTTGGAGTTGTTTTAGAGGTGTTTTGGAGCTTGAAGAGGGGAGGGAGAATGAGGTGCAGGAGCAGCAGCAGCAATGGGAGAAGAAGGAGGGAAATGAGGGAAGGTAAATGGCTAAGTCCTAAGTCAAATGAGACCATACCTCTCTCTCTCACCAACTACCAATTCTTTATTCTTTTCTCTTTTCTTTTCCTTTTCTTTTTCTTATTCTCTCAAAAACCTTCTCCCAAGAATAGTAAACCCAAAGTGAACCATGGCAAGAAAATGCACAAGTGTGAAAAAGTGATATGTGCATGTTTTGCACAAATTGCTAAAAAACTGATTAGCGATTATTAATCGCGATTAGCACCAATTCAGCATATAACTAATCAATTAAACTTAGAAATGGCATAATTCTCTAATTTACCCTATTTTAGAATTTTCCATAATTTTCCAAAATTTTTCCCCATTTATTTGTATTTAATTATACCGAATTATTAAAATATTCAATAAAATAATATTAAATTATAAAAATTCCCAAAAATAATTTTTTTATTATTTCGAAATTTTACAGATGCTCAGTCTCGAAACTCCCACGACCAGGGACATTTAAGGATGTGCTTATAGACCACCAGCTCCCACGTATATGATCGCCATCATAATGCTGATAGTCAAGCAAGAATCTTATGAGCTCTATCAACATGTAATAGTGATGATAAAGACAAACCAAATAGCATACTATCATCTCGAGTAAGACTGTTCTACCGGTATAGGTACTCCCTCAATCATCATAATCACCTGCCTGCAACTATGATAATTGCCTTGAGGGCACTATAGCCAACAATCTCCCACTTGCACTTAAGGCCAATTATTGTGGTGTCGCATACTCACAGCTCGTGTGATACTGAACACCCAACTTTTCTACTAAGCAGTTTCACAAACGAGCTTTGTGAAACTATTGTGTTCGAGAAATAGCCTCAGTGAGTAGATCTGCTATAGTGTTTCTATCTTTATCTCTCTATATCTCAACTTCGCGGAGAATAACCATCTCCCGAAATGAGCAATACCTTGTCTTAGAATTTGTCTAGATATCTGATGGGACCCAGTTCATAAATGAACTCCAAATCCAGCAAACTTCTTAGACCATATCATCCACTGAATTTAATCAGTATCCTGCGCCATGCTTTCCTAAGTATCCTCTTGAACCACCTGTCCAACATACTATCCCTCAGAAAAGGGAATAACTATAACTCAGACAGTCACTCTGTTATCCAGGTCACCTTGGAAGCCTGAAATGATAACCCTCTCCTGAAGGAGGCTGCCGTTACCATATCCCTGGAACATCCACTTATGTTCATAAACTGCTTCCGACCGTTTCTCCAGAATTGGATTAATATATAAACTTATTGCAGCTAGTGCAAAAACAATATCTGGTGTGGTACTTGATATCTCATGATTGACTCAATTGCCTAAGCAAGTGATATTCCAATCATGCACATCCCTCTCCTCTTTAGTCTGTAAGACACCTTTAGAGAGGGTCACTCCATCACCTGCAGGTACACTACCATGCCAGGAGTCATCCATTCTAAAACACCTTTAGAATAATGTCAAAGTACCCAGATTAGAAAACTACCCAAATCTAGATCTAGTGACCAGAATTCCTGATATAATATCCATATCCTGTGTGGAGAAACCACTGTGTGACAACCAAAGTATAACTGATCGTAGTATAGGAATTTCACTTCCTATAAAGTGCATGTCATCCCAAATATCAGAACATCACACCTTACTACCTTCTTACCAGATCCATCTCCTATTCTGATGAAGTCAAAGCCTATGACTGTCACATCAAAAATAGATGATCTATTTCCGCTATACCTGCTTTAGTATATAAATAGACATAATCTACTTGCCCACTATGCTTCTGCTGCTCTCACTGACTACAACAACCCTCTGGCAGAGTCATATACACGTGCACTTCTAAAGCTAGTTTAGAACGACGCTATACTCATCCTCCTGCTGGGTCTTATAGTCTAGAACATCAGCAATGACAAGTCTGGGTAAACAAGAACCTCCATGTCACCATCTCTGAGAAGACCGAAGTACCTCTCGGGTGCCTGAGGTTACCCACCAAATCTGCGGAGTGGTAAATGGAATGTCAAATCCAATTGAATCCTCAGGTTTTATTAAATCTTCAGTGATCATTTGTGGTTCTGGAATCACTTCCAGTTCTACCATACTCCCACTTTTGTTTTCTGAAAAAATCCATTTTATTAAAATTGTGGCGAGTCAAGAACAATATCACTATTGATCTTCCTGATGGTAGAAAGTTAACCCTCGTCAAAGCCCGGGACAACCCACAAACTGTTATTACTGAAACGTGCCTCGAGTTTATCCGGATTCTGGTTTTAAGCATCAGTCGGACAACTCCCTATACCTTAACATCGTTAAGATATAAATTGATTCTATATATCCAATATAGAAACAAAAGCACTAATTTAATTGGAACCAGATTCAAAATCATGCAGCTGTCTCTAGTGCATATCAACCAAATCGAAAAAGGCCAATCAACATTACTCAACTAGGAGTGTATCCACATATGAGTAACCTGAAAGAGAAGCAAGTTCTCAAAACTATTACTATCAATGGAATGCCAAACACAAGTATCTACATCTTCGACTACCTCGAAGAATTCTGATATTTCCAACAAATGGTTCTCTACTTTATTCTTATACCTATAACTTTTCAATATCTGGACCTTGTATTTCAATGAAATGCTTGTCTAGAACTGGAGAAGTCATGAGTAAACAGAATATAGTACGAGTACTAACCTCATTGTCCTAATGGATACTGGATAATATACAATACCTTGTATAAGTCCCCTGAGTTTAATAACTTAAACCTTGTGCGTCGTAGGTTGAAAACTGTACTATGGTTAAGAAGAATTACACCGCTGTTGAATGAACCTTACCTAACCATCAACTGATATAGGTAAATGTCACAGACATAATTTCAAAAAAGTTATATCTCATTTTATAAAATAAACGTACAGATATATCAGTTTGAAATTGGTGCATAACAATGGATATTCAAAACCAAATATTTACCGTCAGGCAAAACTCAGGTGATTTTCTCAAATATCACCAATTTCAACGAATTCCGATATTATGAGGATCTAATCACCCAATTCCCAATATCTTACTCCCACTCACCACCTGTAATAACATATAGATATGAGAAACTGATCTGGTAAATACATACCCTGGAGTTAGAATCCAATTTGGGAAAACAGTTTTCAATTAACATCGCACAGTGAAACTGAAACATGAAAATGTTTCGAAGGGGTAACCGGGTATTCCTATTAATGCCTCTTCCACTATCCTGATTCATGACTGTAACCGTATACTTCCATGCCCTCACTCCAATCCCTTTATTATGTCTTTACTTATTACCTTCTGTACACCTTCTTTAGGCTAATTGGTTTTCTTCCTTCCCTACCCTTCGGCACCAGCCTAAGGTTTGGAAGAAGACTATCCAATAAGCGTAATAGGTGTACACTCCTTATTCTAGGAGCCCTCGCAACCTGAGAGAAGGTAATGGGAAAAGACATCTGAATAATCCTATTCTATTTCTCCTGAACTGGAAACCATTCTCGAATTTGGAACGAATTCCTTCGTGTTCGTATGTAACTATACGATGGCATGTCCAAGCATTATGGACGTTCGTAGTGATACAAAGTGTTCTGGAGAAATCCAAAGTGGATGTGGGAGTGGCAGGGGTATACACGGTTTTGTCATGAATGATAGCAGTCGCAATTTTCTTTGCCGTCTTTCTAATCCCTTTATTTGTCTTTACTTATTACCTTCTGTACACCACACTTAGGCAAATTGGTTTTCTTTCTTCCCTACCTTTTGGCACCTGCCTATGGTTTGAAAGAAGACTATCCAATAAGCTCAATAGGTGTACCCTCTCTTAATCCTAGGAGCCCTCACAACCTAAGAGAAGGTAAAGGGAAAAGACAACCGAATAATCTTATTCAATCTCTCCAGAACCAGAATCCATCATTGAATCTGGAACAAGTTCCTTCGAGTTCGTATGTAACTATATGATGGATTTATCCAATAGGAGTGGATATTCATAGTGATACGGAGTGTTCTGGAGAAATGCAAAGGTGATATAGAAGTGGCAAGGATATTTTGCGACTATGTGACATTCCAGAAGCCGAAGTGTTTTAAGAAGATTCGGTCCACTTGGTTCATGAGTTTTAGTCAAGGGTCGGGCCATGGTCGCTGCCAAAGAGAGAGAGAGAAAATAAACACTCAGCGTTCACTCTAACATAGATCAGAATGGTTAATTATTTTATCAAATTCTCCTCCAAATCCAAAAGGAGAATTAGTCGGGATCATCTAAAATCACCCGAGGAGTAATTCTACTCATCAGTGGGAATCGGAATCCAACTATCATCGCATGATAACCTGATGGAAGCCACTCAAGTCACCACACTCCAGAAGGTATGCGTATGCCTGGAAAGTTTCCTGTATGTTTGAAACTCCAGATGTGATTTTTACCCCAAGCAGCTTATGACCTTGACGGATGCCAACAAATCATAAGTTGCAAGTCAAGTTCTGCTCGTCATTATCCTGATTAATTTAGACCCACCCATACTCTCCATTGACGGATGCCAACAAGGCTGCACGACTGTCCTAGATTAATTCATATCCATGCTACAAAAAAATAACACATAGCTACCGCACACTATGCCTTGACGGAAGCCAACAAACATAGCACGAATACTAGGCGCTACTTTTCTAAAATGACGGAGGGCTACGACTGGTTTTTGGCGAAAAACCTTTAATGTAATGAACTTGATATCGTTGAAGGAATCCAAGTGGTTTTACAAATATATAGTGGCGAAAAATTTTGCTAAAGAGGTCACTCCCGGTGAAGGGATCTCGGCTCTCCTCGTCGAATGAGGTGCAGGATATTCCTAACCGAATACCACGATGCAAAGAAAAAGAATCGACTATACTAAAGTTATTACGTTGACGCAAACTTTTACCTAAGGGGTTACTCTCGATGAAGGGATCTTGGCCCTTGCCTCGTCGAATGAGGTGCAGGATAATCATAACCGAATACCATTGTGCAAAGCAAAAGAGAACATCTGTAATGTCAGTTTTTTAAAAACTTGGTTCCAACATCATCATATATAGGTTTGTTTTATCCTTACATTGATCAAAATCACCGCAGTCCCATCAATTAATCACACCAGAAAAGAACGAAAATAAAATGTACGTATATGCCATCCGCATTCGCCACTGGGTCCCGTCATCACCCGTTAGGTTACTTAACTAACGACAGAGCGGGGACTGGACTAGCGCGGGTGCAAAACATATACAACATCTACTAGTATATATATAAATATATATAACAGTCATCCCAGGCATGATATAAAGCAACATCACAGAAGCATCACAGAAGAAACACAAAATGGTGGATAATCCTGAAGCCTTGGGTTTCACTTGAGCCATAAATGAGACCCGACGTTCCCTGTCGTGTGGATAGCCTGTGCAATGAAAACCTAGACCCTTATGAGCGTGGCCAGTTACCCGCCAAAACTAGAAGTGAGACAACCCAATTCAACAACGTGAATGGGTCACCCAGCACTTCATGGAATCTGGTAACTTAGGCACCCTTCCGTGGGTCAACCTATACCCCCTACGAGTGCGGTGAATAGACCGCCAATTCTAGAGTAATGTCCCCTCCGTCTCAACGCCATGAGATGTGGACCCGTTGCCCTCTAGAACCCGGCTATTCATGCACTCCACCGTAGGGTAATCCTAGTAAAAAAAAGAAAATAATATACAAGGGTGACAACGACCTCAACCCGGTCGTGCCCCAAATAAATAATATACAAACTGGCAATGACGGCAGTCCACATGTCAGACGCTCGCCCCGCAATATCAAATGTACAAATGAAACTAAATTGTACCACCATTGCACCATAGATATCCACCACGACGATCCATTCACAACACAGAACATCAACGTGAATGTCACGTTCGCAAACCTGTCTAAGAGAACATATAACAATTAGATGAGTTGTACCGCTCAAATGACATTCACGGTCGCAGATAGTAATTCATGTACTGATAAATATTCAAACAGTGTTAAATTATCGACTTCGAAACACTCCGAATAGCCCCAAACAACTAGATAAAACAATATCAAAACTGGGCTAAACTAGCAATACCACTGAACCAATATTTCAGAGACCAGACCGCACACAAAATACGAAGCCCAAACACCCTACCAAGGCTGGCCATCTCGAAAATTTTGAGCATGTGCTCGGGTGAAAACAGGTGAAATGGGTTCGTATTTAGTGTATGCTCTTGTGGTCATACAAGTAGTTTTTTGCAGTTGCTAAAATAATTTTTTGAAGACTTTGAAAATCGACAGAGACTGGAATCTGCAGGGTATCATTTCGGGGTTGTTTTGATTTCGATACTTTAACATTGTCTAAACAAGCTAGTAAGGAGTTTACGGGTTGGCTCTGATACCATGTTGGGTTACGGCAGCGCCCCGACCATCAAACCGTGGCCAAATGCGTAACAAAATTTTTCTAAACTGGCGCTACCATTACCCGATGCCCGGATCTACCCTAAACCTTATACTAGCAAGCTAAAAAAAGAGTTAGGAATGGTTATACCGAGTTGATCCGTGTCCTTCGGTATTCAACCTTCATCCCAAGCTCCTAGAGGCTCCTTGATCGATTTTGGTTGCCGGTCTTCCTCCATCTACGATGATCCACCTGAGGGAAACGGCACAAGCTTCAACCTCGCCAAGCGAGGCAACCGACGCTCCAAGGTTGCTAGCAATGGAGAGTGGAGGTGTAGGAATGTGTCACTATAATTTTCCTCTCATGACAATGCTCAAAAGAGAAACTCAAGAAGATGAAGGAGCTAGGTGAGGAAACATGTGGCATGAGCAACTCAAGAAAATGTGTTAAGTTTTTCTCCAAGTGAGAATGAATGAGAGTGTAATGAAGCAAGTGAAGAAATCAAAATGAGCAAGCTAACTCCAAGAGATGGAAGCCCCCCTCTCACAATCATGCACCCACACTCACAAAAAATATCTTCTCCACTTTTTACAATAAACAAAAGAGAGCAATACCTCTCAACATGCCATGACCCATGCTCATGCCAACTCACCCTTCACCTCATTTCCAAATTAATTTTCTGAAAAGAAAATCAATTAATGAGGTTGCCATCTTGATGATGCTCTATATTGATGATTCCTAAGATCAAGACACGTGGTAGATGACGTGTCCCAGAACTCAAAAGAGAGGGCTTACAGGGGGCCGACCAGGCCACCCCTGTACCCGACCTGCAGGCACAAGCGGGCTCACCTTAGGGCCCCTACAAATTGGCCTCCTCGGCCTCTCAGCTCGCCCCCGAGCTACCGAAGGACCAAGATACCTCGGCCCTCCCGCTCGTTCTCGAGCTCCCCTGCCGAGGCCATCCTCCTCGGTCCCTCCGACCGACCAACTCCACCACTCATAAGCATAACCGACGCTCCGCAAATCTCGCCATGTGCAGATTCTCCGCCAGCAACATCCCACATTCCATGCCTTCACGATCCCCATTAATGGGCGATCCGCTCTTTACGCAAGCGTGACGTCGGGAGCGTAACTGCCGGCGAGATTCTCGCGCCTGCTGCAGCGTGCTGCCGCCACTATATAAACCCCCATCACAGAGGGGTCAAGTAATCCATTTCTTACTCTTTTAAGCAGTTACTCTACTCGGACCTCTTCACTAACTTGAGCGTCGGAGGGTCCTCGGTGGTACCAAACCACCCCGGGACTTCTTTGCAGGTACTCGGCACCAACTCCCACACTTCACCTCTTCCTCCAAAATCCCATTGAGACCCACATGAAACGGAGGATAACTCACTAAGTCCACCGCGAGATCAACGGAAGACAACATTTGACGGAGGCCTGTAAAGGAGCTCCATCATCCTCCAAAAACCCATTGAGACCCACACGAAATGGAGGATAACTCACTAAGTCCACCGTGAGATCAACGGAAGACAACATCTGACGAAGGTCTGAAAAGGAGCTCCATCAGTTGGTGCCGTCTGTGGGAACAGAAACTCCATAAAAAACAAAGTTGGCCTTCCGATCTCTATCCACATGGCAAGCGATCACCTTGAAGATCCAGATACCAGCCGCCGCCTCCCCCTCACCGAAGGCGCGGATGAACCTCCTCCGCCTCCGGGAGACTCTGCCCTCATCGGCGCGGTCGACCACCGGCAGGATGCGTCCTATGGCTCCGGGTCTCACGGGCCGATACTCTCTGAGGCCCGCTGGGCGCCCTACAGCTCCACGCCAAGATCCTCCGCCAGGGCGCCTCGCCTCGAGCCTCCTCGCGACCCTCACCCCCCTGAGGAGATATCGGTTACCTCGCTTGTCCCCAGGCATGATCGACACCCCCTCCCTTGACGGGGTCGCACAGAAGGGGCTCGCCACGGCGGCTCAAGGGCCACCTCGCCCAAGGATCTAAGCCTTCACTGAAAGACAGCTCAGCAGCTACCCTGCTCGGCTATCCCTGGCGGGTAGCTTCCTTACCGCAACGCCAGGGAACAGAAAGTCCTCCCAGAGGCAGTCGAGCCCGAGGATCTCTTGCTCGGCTATCCTTGGTGGGTAGCTTCCCTACCGCAATGCTAGGGATCAGAAAGCCCTCCCAGAGGCAGTCGAGCCCGAGGATCCCTCGCTCGGCTATCCCTGACGGGTAGCTTCCCTACCGCAATGCCAGAGATCAGAAAGTCCTCCCAAAGGCAGTCGAGCCCGAGGATCCCTTGCTCGGCTATCCCTGGCGGGTAGCTTCCCTACCACAACGCCAAGGACCAGGAATTCCTCCCAGAGGCATTCGAGCCCGAGGATCCCTTGCTCGGCTATCCCTGGCGGGTAGCTTCCCTACCGCAACGCCAGGGATCAGAAAGTCCTCCCAGGGGCAGTTGAGCCCGAGGATCCCTCGCTCGGCTATCCCTGGCGGGTAGCTTCCCTACCGCAATGCCAAGGATCAGAAAGTCCTCCCAGAGGTAGTCGAGCCCAAGGATCCCTCGCTCGGCTATCCCTGGTGGGTAGCTTCCCTACCGCTCGGCTATCCCTGGTGGGTAGCTTCCCTACCACAACGCCAGGGATCAGAAAGTCCTCCCAGAGGCAGTCGAGCCCGAGGATCCCTCGCTCGGCTATCCCTGGCGGGTGGCTTCCCTACCGCAACACCAGGGATCAGAAAGCCCTCCCAGAGGCAGTCGATCTCGAGGATCCCTCGCTCGGCTATCCTTCAGGACAAAAGCCCTCGCCAAGAGGCACCGGGCAGTAACCCTGCCCGGCCAAGGGTCCTTGGTAGGCTTCTTACAGCCCCTCCCGCGCTAAGGACCAAAGTCCTCCCAGAGGCAGTCGAGTCCTTGCTCGGCTATCCCCGGATGGTAGCTTCCTACCACAACCGACAGGGATCAAAATACTCGCCAAGAGGCACTGGGAAGTAACCCTGCTCGGTCCCCGTCCTGAAGGATCAAAATCCCTCGCAATAGGCAAACGAGCCAGACCCTTTCTCGGTCATATCTGGCTGGTAGCTCCCTACCCACGACGCCAGGGATCAAAGCCCTCACAAGAGGCATCCGAGCGGCTACCCCGCTCGGTCATCCCAGGCTGGTAGTTTCCTACCCACGACGCCAGAGATCAAAGCCCTCGCCAAGAGGCACCGAGCAGCTACCCTGCTCGGCCATCCTTCGAAGGCCTCAAACGGCCCCTCCAGCGTCAAGGATCAAAGCCCTCGCCAAGAGGCACCGAGCAGCTACCCTGCTCGGCCATCCTTTGCAGGCCTTAAACGGCCCCTCCAGTGCCAAGGATCAAAGCTCTCACGAAGGGGCAGTGATCAGTCGAAAATAATGTATTTTTCACACCGCAATTTCCCTATCATTTGCACTCATTTAGAAGTGTTCGGCATTCATATTTCACATATTAGCAAATCAGTCGTAAAATATCAGATTGCATGTGTTAGACTTTAAAACCGGCACTTTAAGGGAAATTGACCGCATTTCATGGCATCGCATCATCTCTGTATTTTCGCAACACTTGTGTCGAGATTTGTGCAGGAAATTGCAGGAGCAAAGTCGAAAGAAGCTGATCAAAAATACACCAACTCCATGTTTTCAGATCTGGTAGTAATTCAGAAGAAAATATATAAATAAACATATCAAAGAAAGGCCTACACATCATCCCAAAGCATCAGAAGAGAGCCCAAGCCATGAAGCCTCTAAAGCGCCGCGGAACCGCGGCGGGAGCCGGCTTGCGCCGTGGTTCCGTGGCGGTTTGGTCAGATCATCATTCCAATTTTGGTGCATAATTCTTATCTTAGTGGCTACACCTCATTTTGACACGTCAAATTCCAGAATTCTCCAGAGGCTTCTGCCAGATCAGCAAAGATCATTAAGCAATGCTAATCCTAATTAAGCTCCTAACTAACCTCTTCTAGAAGCTCCCTCCTAACTAATCACATCTAGAAGCTTCTCCTTTAACTAACTTTTGGAGGGAAATTCAAATCTCCTCAACAAACTTTTGGAGGGAAATTCAAATTTCATCTAACAAACTTTTGGAGGGAAACTTAAAATTCAAATCCTAGATCTAGGGTTTTGATGGCTATAAATAGGAGCCTAGATCTAAGTGACAAGGGGTTGATCATTAGTTGTTAATCTTTTACTTAGCTAGTTCATTCTCTCTTCATCTTCTTCCACAAGTTTAGTGACAAGGCTTGTGCGAAACCCTAACCCTAATTCCACTCCAAATTCAAGATCTTGAGTACCAAATCAAGCGAGAAGCCTTCAACCTTTTAGGAGCCGAGCCGATCTTCAATCGGGCAAGTGATCCAAGCCTATCCGCGACTCAAGGAGACGAGCGAAGCCAAATCGACGATCGAGTTCTTCCTCTTGTAGTTCTTGAGTGATTGTAACGAAATTGTTGATATAAATAAAAGGTGAAATTATTTTATCTTGCTTTCTTTAAATTCTTGCATCATGATTAGATCTCAATTTGTAATTGTAGTTCTTGTTGTGATGTTTGAGTAAAACTCCGCTCGTCGAGGAGTCGAGACGATCAATAGAATGATGATGTAACAAATCTTAATACGATTCTTGAGTCCTACGAGTTTTGTAAACCCTAGCAAGTTCAAGAATCGATGACCTAGTTTCATTGCGATACTTTCTTGATTGTTATCGCTCGAAATTAGGGATCTACGATCGTTTCTTGAATTTACTAGAGGCTAGAATGTGAATGATATCGACGAAAGAACAAGGGATAAGATGAAACCCTAGTTTCATAAGAAATCCTTAATTCTTGATCGATCATCATCGATCTAGTATCAATTCATCGAAGGATAAGAATACGTAATTGTAAGATTACATCACATCTATAGATCCGATCGATTCCTACGAGCCTCATTTCGATTCTTGATATTTGGATTGGAAAAATCATCAAACATCTCAATTCTTGATTCTATCTTTTTCTTGTTATTAGATCTAGATTTTCTAATTCTTGAACTTCAAATATAAATCATGAATTGTTTTCTTTTCTTTTCATTAAAGTTTCGACTCATCTAATTCGAAAGACGAACGATTACACTTTCCCTGTGGACGATCCGCACTTACTAACGCGCTACAATCGACACCGTTATTGATTGCGGTCAAATATTTTTGGTTGTGATTTCTATATACTATTTTCTACATACACAACGGAAAAAAAAAATTCAATCAAATGGCGCCGTTGCCGGGGATAGTGCGCTAATTATTCGTATTTTGAAATTTGAGTTGAAAGATTTATTCCGTTACAATTTTTAAGATCAAAATTCGTGCAAACACTAATACGTGTGTTGTGATTTGATTACGAGGAAATCTGGAACTTCTGGAGCTGTGGAAATTTTTTTATGAATATCCCAGAGAGCTAAGGGGAGCAACAGAAGTATTTACCTAAAATTTCGTGCAGAGATAACTCTGAACCACCGCGATTCCGCGGCAAAGACCCCCATACTGCGGCGGTTCCGCGGCAAGCTTGACTGTTCATTGCACCAAAATTCCTCAGGTGCTTTCTTTCCTTCTTCTCTCTTCTCTTTTTAGCTCCAATTAACATTTTGTGCAGGTTTCTTTGCAAATAAATCGCAGCGCCACAAAAGCAAAAATAAATTGTGTGTGTTTTTGATTCTTGGTTGTTTGCATATTAATACGGAAATTAAGGGGCACGGCCAAATCCAGATTAGGTGGGGAGTTCATTACCCTTCCTAAGCCCCGAAAATCTCAAAACTTGCATCCGCATTGACCCACATTAACTAAAAAATATCTAGAGACGACTCTAAGGACCGTCGCGCTCAATTAGGACAGAAGAAGGCCGTGGGTAATTCATTGCTTATCCGCGTTTTCTTGTGGTGTCTAAGGCGAGTGTGTCTAAGGCTAGTGGTTTTTAATTAGGCCCACTACTTACGTAGTGGAGTACCTTCCCACTTACCTGGCACTTATCTGGCCACAGGGGGACAAAGAGTCAGTGGAGGATTGATCCTGTGACTTGTCTTTTGGCAGTTAGGAGAGGTCTAGAGCCGGACCTAGGTGACCACTAGAATTAGGGTTTTGTGTGTTGCATTTGTTGTGTTGCATCATTTCTTCAAAAATCCGTCCTATTTTCAAAACAAACACCGCATTCATTCATCATTCCCCTAATTATAAATTCACGCTGCCACTTGTACTAACCCTTTTTAGTGCAAGATAGGTTGGACAATGGGATTCTAGCGCCTGTTTGTCCGCGTCCCCCGATTGACCCTAAAGTCGCTATTTCTACATTTACCCTTTCTTTTACCCACCACCACACCCACATCGATGGATCCATCTCCATCGAACTTCTTTTCCACTACCCTGCCGCCATCCGTTGGTGCGCAGAATCCACCTCGCATCTCTCTCCAAGAGAGGTGCTATCCTACACGAGGTCCACTTTCTACCTTTCTTTCCATTCCACCAGCCAATGGGGAAAATTTTCAAATAAAACCCCAATACATCAACCTTCTACCAAAATTTCACGGTCTCGAGTTTGAGAACGCATACGTGTTTATTACCAAATTTGAAAACGTATGCGCAATGATGGGTACTTCACAGCTTTCTGTAGATGCTTTCCGTCTACGTCTTCTCCCATTTACCTTGTGCGATTTAGCCGAGAAGTGGCTATATAACACTACCGCACATTCCATTTCAAATTGGGACGAATTCGTCAAAGCATTCCTTAAGAAATTTTACCCACATCACAAAACAGCTCGAGTCCGTAGCGAAATCTATCAATTCACCCAGCTTCCAAATGAAACATTTTCAAAATGTCTTGAACGTTTCAAGGATCTGTTAGTCCAATGTCCACATCACGGCATCCCGAGATGGGAATTGTGCCGAATCATTTATGAGGGCATTACTCCTTACACAAGACAGACCCTTGAATCCATGTGTCAAGGCAACTTTATGACCAAAGATGATGAGGAAGCCTGGGAATTCCTAGAAAATTTCACTGAAAAATCTTTACAGTGGGAGGGTGTGAGTCAATCGTCTAGGGATGGCAATGATATTTCCATAGGAGTTAGAGCTGACATTGCAGCTATACATAAGAAACTCGAGACTATGGAAAACAAATTTTTAGCCGCCACCCTAAATCAAATGTCACTCTCCAAAACTGTATGTGGCTGCTGTTCTGATCCGTCTCACTTGACGGAAGAATGTCCGTTTCAAAGTCATGAGCTTATCAATTCTGCTTACCAACAAGGACCTAGAAACAATCCTTATTCTTCCACATATAATCAGGGTTAGAGGAATCACCCTAATTTTGCTTGGAACCAATCACAATCTCAAAACACGGTTCCAAATCCGAATCAATTCCAAAGGGCTCCTCCACCACAACAGCAACCACAATTGAGTCAGCACCCCTTTCAAGCACAAAATTTTCAAAATCCGATCAACACACCCGCACCATCTAGTCCTTTGCAGTTGACCGGGACTGATGAATCATATTCATTTGCACAATGCATGAATTTGGTCTTAACAAATATCATGCAAGTTTCGACTGAAATGAAGTCTTCTGTCGATAAAATTGAGAAAAACTTAGCGTCCCAAGCTGAGAGTATCAAATCGATAGAAGCAGAAATTTCACGATTAAGAGCCGAAATGAGTGCAAGAGAGAAAGGGAAACTTCCAGCTCAACCTTTACCCAATCCTGGCTATTCACAGCATGTGGATGCAATCACGTTGAGATCTGGAAGAGTGCTTGACAATCATGTTGGGGAAGAGTTTGATGATACTGACAAATCAATCAATAACACCCCGGCTGAGACCTTTCCTCACACACACACTTCTAATTCTGACCCCAGTTCTTCTACCCCACCACCTTTCTGCGAGCCTATTCTTCGTTTCCCACAAGGCTCGCCACCTCAGCCTATCTCTTCTAGTTCTCTACAGACGATCCCCACTCCTCTTTCGGGATCATGTCTACCCCCACTTCCTTCTCCTATGATGGACCCAGCGCTTATTGCTAAAGCACCTTATCCTAATCGGTTAAGGGCTAACACACCGAGTCCACATATGGAGAAGATTAGGGACATTTTTAAGCAAGTTAATATCAACATCCCTCTCCTAGATGCCATCCAACAAGTTCCGGCCTATGCAAAAACTCTTAAGAACTTGTGCACTAGGAAGAGGAAGACTCAAGTGCCCAAGAAAATTTTCATGGCAAAGACTGTAGACACGACTTTTCTCCAACAATTACCGAGGAAACGTAAGGATCCTGGATATCCTACGATTTCCATTTTTATCGGGGAAAAACACATTAACCGTGCTCTACTAGATCTTGGCGCTAGTGTTAACTTGCTTCCTTTCTCAGTCTATGAGCAATTAGGGATCGGAGAGTTGAAGCCAACCCATCGCACTCTCCAGATGGCTGACCGATCAATCACCAAACCTAGGGGTGAAGTGGAGGATGTGTTAATAAAAATCGGGGAATTTATATTCCCTGTGGACTTTATTGTAATTGATACACAGCCTGTAGTGAACCCACGGAATCAAATTCAGGTGATTTTAGGTCGCCCCTTTTTGGCCACTTCCAATGCAATAATCAACTGTCGTAATGGTTCTATGACCCTATCCTTCGGGAATAGGTCAATAGAGCTAAACATTTACAAGTTGGGAAGTGTACCCTCCGAACCTACTGCTCAGGTCTGTTCTGTCGACTTAATGGATGTCGACAGCAGCGAATTTGATGATCCTCCTGATACCGATCTTGACTCTTTTCATACGTTATAGCTTGACCCAACTATGTATCATACACATACGGACTCTTCCAGCGAGATGTCCAGGTCAACAACTAACACTAATTATGAACTGCTTTTAAAGTCTGAAGATCACCCCGCACTTTGTGATGACATTATTCATCGGGGTATTGATGGAACTTTTGAGGAGATCTTCGCTGATGAACTCGCATTTTTGAATAACACGGGTGTTGAGATGAATCATGTCCCAATCACTGAAATTGAACCTCCACCCCTTCTTCTGAACTGTAATAAGAATGCGAGCAATCCATCACATTCACTACATCGTCTCTCCAATACGAGACGCTCACACAATCTCTTCCACCACTTAACCTTTCCCCATTTCTTCTTCCACCAACCAGAGCACTGCATTGATAAAATTTTTGAATGGTTGGTGTTAACATTCGGTCTTTGCAAAGCTTGGCATCGACCACTGATTTTTGACCCCCTCATATGATTTTCAAAGCTTAACATTGCATAACTCAAGTTTGGGGGGGGGCAATTTTTCTGGCTCTTAAAAAGAAAATTTTTACAAAGTGATGAGCCAAAAATAAGTTTGGGGGAGGATCTTCACTTAAATATTTTGCCCCCACTAATAAATTCCTCCCAAGCTTACAGGTTTTTTCGAGATTTAGCAGAAGGCAACAGTGAGGACACTGTTGAAAACAAGTTTGGGGGAGGTTTGTGCTTATTTTCGCATCATTTGCATATCACTTTGCATAAGCACAAAACATTATTTTGAAAACCTATAAAAATTTAAAAATTTTCAAAAAGATAAAAATATTTTTTGTCATAAATAAGATAATAAAAGTTTAGATAGTGAAAAATTACATCCATGAGATTAGAAAAATTTAAGAAAACCAAGAAAATTAGAAGTTTTCTTATACGAACTAGTAATAAGTAGTTATGAGCCGTTGTCCCAAGGGTTAGTAAGATGAAAGACGTCACTAATCTGAGGATAAAAATAAGTCTGAAAAATAGTTTCTATTCTGGAAGCCAAACATTTTGAACGTTGATACCCTGCTATTCGCACTTACACACGTCTTAAAGCCTGGGATAGTAGAGGATACCTTGAAATGCTCTTGTCTTAAAGCCGATGTATGAAGGAAATAAAAAAAAAGTGAATAAAAAAAATATATATAAAGTGGTGAGAAAAATGAACACTGGTTTTGTTATCACCGAGGGTAATAAAAAAATATATAGCGAGGGTGCTTCTTCACCTAGTGTCCTAAGGCCAACTGGTCTGGGAGTCACTGCTATGCCTGAGGTGGTGCAAGACGAGGAAAATACACCAAATAAGCAAGCAAATGAGTAATCGGTCGGTTAGTACCTCAAGAAGTATTAACGGTCGCATGAAAGTGTGTGAGCAAATTCATATAAATATTCATTAATTAAAAAGTACTGAGGCTGATGGGCAAGAGTATGATAGCTTGAATTGAATTCTCCGGGTGTAGGGATGTCCTTTACACACACGCAGGGTTATATGATCGATGTTTGGAAGAAAGATAGGAATGAAAAATAAGACGATGTTTTATTGAGGGAGGACGTGATTTCTAACATCTTTTCATGACCATTAAGATAGGGCTCATGACAACCGAAAAGCTAGCTTAGTTGAAAACCCTAATTTTCAAGGCTTTTCCTTTACAATTCTTTTCTTTAAATGTAATATTCATGATCTTTCTTTTATTATCGGATTTTGTGGGTGCAATCCGCTGAAAACCCTCAGGAGACAACACTCCTCCTACTAGGGACACCTAGAGGTTTAAAGGCTTGTTGCACGTGCTCAGTGCAATCGTGTTGCCTACGAAAGTGTGCTAGTTAGTTTTTCTCTTTCTTTATTTTCTCCTTCTCTTTTTAATAAAACAATTCCCTCGAGACGATCGAAATTAAGTTTGGGGGAATTTGATCAGTCGAAAATAATGTATTTTTAACACGACAATTTCCCTATCATTTGCACTCATTTAGAAGTGTTCGGCATTCATATTTCACATATTAGCAAATCAGTCGTAAAATATCAGATTGCATGTGTTAGACTCTAAAACCGGCACTTTAAGGGAAATTGACCGCATTTCATGGCATCGCATCATCTCTGTATTTGCGCAACACTTGTGTCGAGATTTGTGCAGGAAATTGCAGGAGCAAAGTCGAAAGAAGCTGATCAAAAATACACCAACTCCATGTTTTCAGATCTGGTAGTAATTCAGAAGGAAATATATAAATAAACATATCAAAGAAAGGCCCACACATCATCCCAAAGCATCAGAAGAGAGCCCAAGCCATGAAGCCTCTAAAGCGCCGTGGAATCGCGGCGGGAGCCGGCTTGCGCCGTGGTTCCGTGGCGGTTTGGTCAGATCATCATTCCAATTTTGGTGCATAATTCTTATCTTAGTGGCTACACCTCATTTTGACACGTCAAATTCCAGAATTCTCCAGAGGCTTCTGCCAGATCAGCAAAGATCATTAAGCAATGCTAATCCTAATTAAGCTCCTAACTAACCTCTTCTAGAAGCTCCCTCCTAACTAATCACATCTAGAAGCTTCTCCTTTAACTAACTTTTGGAGGGAAATTCAAATCTCCTCAACAAACTTTTGGAGGGAAATTCAAATTTCATCTAACAAACTTTTGGAGGGAAACTTAAAATTCAAATCCTAGATCTAGGGTTTTGATGGCTATAAATAGGAGCCTAGATCTAAGTGACAAGGGGTTGATCATTAGTTGTTAATCTTTTAGTTAGCTAGTTCATTCTCTCTTCATCTTCTTCCACAAGTCTAGTGACAAGGCTTATGCGAAACCCTAACCCTAATTCCACTCCAAATTCAAGATCTTGAGTACCAAATCAAGCGAGAAGCCTTCAACCTTTTAGGAGCCGAGCCGATCTTCAATCGGGCAAGTGATCCAAGCCGATCCGCGACTCAAGGAGACGAGCGAAGCCAAATCGACGATCGAGTTCTTCCTCTTGTAGTTCTTGAGTGATTGTAACGAAATTGTTGATATAAATAAAAGGTGAAATTCTTTTATCTTGCTTTCTTTAAATTCTTGCATCATGATTAGATCTCAATTTGTAATTGTAGTTCTTGTTGTGATGTTTGAGTAAAACTCCGCTCGTCTAGGAGTCGAGACGATCAATAGAATGATGATGTAACAAATCTTAATACGATTCTTGAGTCCTACGAGTTTTGTAAACCCTAGCAAGTTCAAGAATCGATGACCTAGTTTCGTTGCGATACTTTCTTGATTGTTATCGCTCGAAATTAGGGATCTACGATCGTTTCTTGAATTTACTAGAGGCTAGAATGTGAATGATATCGATGAAAGAACAAGGGATAAGATGAAACCCTAGTTTCATAAGAAATCCTTAATTCTCGATCGATCATCATCGATCTAGTATCAATTCATCGAAGGATAAGAATACGTAATTGTAAGATTACATCACATCTATAGATCCGATCGATTCCTACGAGCCTCATTTCGATTCTTAATATTTGGATTGGAAAAATCATCAAACATCTCAATTCTTGATTCTATCTTTTTCTTGTTATTAGATCTAGATTTTCTAATTCTTGAACTTCAAATATAAATCATGAATTGTTTTCTTTTCTTTTCATTAAAGTTTCGACTAATCTAATTCGAAAGACGATCGATTACACTTTCCCTGTGGACGATCCGCACTTACTAACGCGCTACAATCGACACCGTTATTGATTACGGTCAAATAATTTTTGGTTGTGATTTCTATTCTATTTTCTCAAACGACACTACAAAAGCTCTTTACAATCAGGCAGCTCTACAGCTGCCCTGCTCGACTATCCTTGGCTTGTAGCTTCCCTACCCCACAACGCCAGGGATCAAGCCCTCACCGCGAGGACACCGAGTTCCTTCTGCTCGGCGCATCCCCAGCGGGCATCCTCCTGCCCATCAGATGCTGAGGATCTCAAGCCCTCATCGTGAGGCCGCCGAGTTCCTTCTGCTCGGCGCATCCCTAGCGGGCATCCTCCTGCCCATCATTCGCTGATGGCCTGAAGTCTTCATCGTGAGGACGCCGAGTTCCTTCTGCTCAGCGCATCCCCAGCGGGCATCCTCCTGCCCATTAGTCGCTGAGGATCTCAAGCCCTCATCGTGAGGCCGTCGAGTTCCTTCCTGCTCGGCGCATCCCCAGCGGGCATCCCCCTGCCCATCAGACGCTGATGGTCTAAAGCCTTCATCGCGAGGCTGCCGAGTTCCTTCCTGCTCGGCGCATCCCCAGCGGGCATCCTCCTGCCCATCAGACGCTGATAGTCTGAACCCCTCATCGCGAGGCCGCCGAGTTCCTTCCTGCTCGGCGCATCCCCAGCGGCCGTCCTTCTTCCCATCAGATGCTGAGGATCTGAAGCCCTCTTCGTGAGGCCGCCGAGCCCCTTTCTACTCGGTGCATCCCAGCGGGTAGCTTACTGCCCAACAAAGACAAAGATCAAAGTCCTCTTTAGAGGCAGCCGAGGGGCTTCTCTGCTCGGTCATCCCAGGCTGGCGGTTGCCTACCCACGACGCTAGAGATCAAAGCCCCTGCCGAGAGGCAACCGCGCAGCTTCACTGACCGGTTATCCTTAGTAGGCTTCTTACAGCCCCTCCAACGCTAAGGATCAAAGTCTTCCCAGAGGCAGCCGAGCGGCTTCCCTGCTCGGCTATCCCTGGCTGATAACTTCCCTACTCACAACGCCAGGGATCAAGGCCCTAGCCAAGATCAAACCGAGCAGCTTCCCTGCTCGGTCATCCCCGGCAGGCATCCTCCTGCCCAACAGACGCTGCGGGTTTGTAGCCTTCATAACGAGGCCACTGAGCCCATCACATGCAGCGGATCCGAAGCCCCAACAAGAGACATCCGGTCTACCCAAGTCTGAGTAATCCCCCCTCAACTCCGGGGCCATAGAGATGCCTCCTTCTCAGCAGCGATTGGCAAACTTGGTAAGTGATCGAAATCAACTCGACGACCGATCGTTCCGCTTGTCGTTCCTGCACTGGGCCGCATCCCATCAGACGTCGCAAGTCTGCACAATGTCGCGTCGGCCAACCGATGCTCGACACGCAGACTGTCGCTTCAGTGACAGGATACACGAACCGGCGCACCTTCCGTAAAAGCAGAGATCTCGCCACAATTCGCTGGCAGAAAAGACAGCTGACAGCCCGGTGACTCGTCCCGACGAAATCTTAGGAGGGAATGCACCCCGGGCGGCCCGGCAGTCCACTCTTGACCTGACCCTCCAGCTGGTCAAGACAAGAGTGGGGGGCTAATGATGATGCACTATATTGATGATTCCTAAGATCAAGACACGTGGCAGATGACGTGTCCTAGAACTCAGAAGAGAGGGCCTACAGGGGGCCGACCAGGCCACCCCTGTACCCGACCTGCAGGCACCAGCGGGCTCACCTCAGGGCCCCTACAAATTGGCCTCCTCGGCCTCTCAGCTCGCCCCCGAGCTATCGGAGAACCAAGATACCTCGGCCCTCCTGCTCGTTCCCGAGCTCCCCTGCCGAGGCCATCCTCCTCGGTCCCTCCGACCGACCAACTCCACCACTCACAAGCATAACCGACGCTCCGCAAATCTCACCATGCGCAGATTCTCCGCTAGCAACATCCCACGTTCCACGCTTTCACGATCCCCATTAATGGGCGATTCTCCTTTACACGGGCGTGACGTCGGGAGCGTAACTGCCGGCGAGATTCTCGAGCCTGCTGCTGCGTGCTGCCGCCACTATATAAACCCCCATCACAGAGGGGTCAAGTAAGCCATTTCTTACTCTTTTAAGCTGTTACTCTGCTCGGACCTCTTCCCTAACTTGAGCGTCGGAGGGTCCTCGGTGGTACCAAACCACCCCGGGACTTCTTTGCAGGTATTCGGCACCAACTCCCACGCTTCACCTCTTCCTCCAAAAACCCATTGAGACCCACATGAAACGGAGGATAACTCACTAAGTCCACCGCGAGATCAATGGAAGACAACATCTGACGGAGGCCTGAAAAGGAGCTCCATCATCCTCCAAAATCCCATTGAGACCCACACGAAACGGAGGATAACTCACTAAGTCCACCGCGAGATCAACGGAAGACAACATCTGACGGAGGCCTGAAAAGGAGCTCCATCACATCTTCTAGAAACTATTCCGTATAAATACGGAATACAACCCGGTATACGTATCGAAATACATATATGTGTATTCGTACCAAAATACGAATAGCCAAGAGAGAAAATGAATAGTGAACAATAATACTAGAACACATATATATAAATACATATATATATAAATTATTAAATCAAAACATGATTTAATAATCCGGCTTAATCCTAAGCCGCTAGTATTATCAACCGTCCGATTAAAGTCTGTGCAGCCTGTACACATATTTAATCGGACACCTATATGTACCAACATACGTCATCTACACCATATCGCCTGAACCGTGAAAACCCTCTGTGCGATACTCTAAAGACTCATCAATATGCTGACAGTGGGTTTAACCACAAGCACGTCAGCGGCACTAGCTGTACGTAACGGCTACCCAGGTATTGAGCGAAAGGGAGGCCGACGAGCAAACTCATCCTGAACCCCTACCGAGCCTAACAATGACAATATCCGTACAGTCTGGTATGTTCGTCTAAGAGTATCGCATATCGAGTCTAGGGGGTGGATAAAGTCAGACCCCTAATAACGCGATAATTCATGTCGGTATGAAACCCATCACCACATGAGAAACTATCGATCCTAGATCAGTAATTCTTGACTACCTTGACCAAGGATTTTTGGTGATGGCCACCCGTGCACTGCGCGACATCAACCCCCAATACCGGAAGAGACGAATCCCCGACAATCCGCTCACTGCCTCCATGTGGCTCAGGACTGTACCCAATTAAAACCTGTTTGCACGACTCCTTTAAGCCGTGGTAGGGTAGTACACAAAGCACAGTGGGAACTCACACGAGACAAATGACGATCTCAGGTCGACAGACTAACCTGTACACATGTCACATGGGAACTGCTATCTGACAATAGGTATAGTACCAACTAGCAGGTTCCCGTCGAGTCCGTCCAGTGTACTCATAACCCAATGAGCACCTGTATACTATCTTAGGTGAACAAACTAACACCAATGGCTTGTGAGACCTGGCCACCGCCCCTCGTCGGGGTTTCGATCAGTATACACTAGTCTACTTTGGAGTATCGATGCCCAGTCTCGAAACTCCCACGACTAGGGACATTTAAGGATGTGCTTATTGACCACCAGCTCCGACGTATATGATCGCCATCATAATGCTGGTATTCAAGCAATAATCTTATGGGCTCTATCAACATATAATAGTGATGATAAAGACAAACCAAATAGCATACTATCATCTCGAGTAAGACTGTTCTACCGGTATAGGTTCTCCTTCAATCATCATATCACCTGCCTGCGACTACGATAATTGCCTTGAGGGCACTATAGCCAACAAACATGTTATCAACCTGTTATGATATTTTACATGATCAGATTTGCTTATTTCCTATTATTCTAGTACATTGATCTTGTACATGGCACGATTATGATATTCCTGACATGCCAGTTAACCATTATACACATGTATCCATGATTGATAACATGCATCCTTGATTGATGACATGCATCTTTGCTATCTTTTCTTGTTATTATTATTATGTCAACCTTGTTTGTTACATGATGTTTACCTAAATACCAACAATTACATGATATCTCTTAACTTGACTTAATGTCTTGATAGGCTCGATTTGTACATTCTTGTTCCTGTGATGGTATTAGGTAAATACTATCTTGATATTTGACATGAACATGAAACCTGGGGAAAAGGGAAAATCAATAATAGAACCCTAATTGTAACTCAAGATGTAATGACTTATACCGTATTCCCAGACTTGGACGGGATATACTTGTACCATTTTTCCAGGAGTGGATAGGATATATTATTGAGTTACGAAGAGAATTACATTAATTGGTTTCAGATACATGTAGGATAAATAACTTAGAGATTTGAACATCTATGCTTTACATAACATGATTTCCTTGTTATATCTGCTTGCTGCATCACCTAGTATTGTCATTGCTATGGTTTACTCATATGACATTAGTTCCTGTATATGTATTGATACATCACATTTCTGGTTATATTCCTTCTTATATTACGTATGATGCTCTGACATTTGGGTTTTGCATGGCCTAAATACTTTGGTCTTAGAACAGGAGGACAAAGACTAATTCGAGAAGCTTGCTGAGCAGTGAGGCGTGTTCTTGATCATCTAATTATTTTATGGTTTAAACTTATATCTCATATTAAACTATTTCTTGGATTCCTGTTGTGAGCCCATAAGGGAAAACTATTTATTGTTCTTGTTTTCCTTGAATCATGATATTTGATTGTTTATTATTTCTTCCGCTATTGACTCTTGATTATTGATTATCATTATTGTTTATTATGGCATATTGAACATGTGATAGTTAGTTATTTATATTATTATGCTTAATTACTGCTTGACGGTCTTAATGTGATTATGGAAGGATGATTCCTTACCGTAGGTAGCATGGCCGTCCCTGTCATGTCCCGTATTTTATATATATTAGGAAGCGGGGCGTGACAAGGTTTTTTGGTATCAGATCCTAGGTTTAGGTTAGATGAGCTTGATTCAATTTGTAGTTAGGCATTTTGCTCAATACATTGACCTTGAAACCCTGAATTATAGGAACATATCTTTCCACATTATCACCTTGTTATTCAAATTCTTGAATCCTTGTCTTATTAAATCATGTTTCCTTCAATAACCCATTTCCTTCGTACTTGACTTCAGAATTATGGTCAGGAGGAATCAACCCGCTCCAACTGCTGACAATGCCGCACTTCTTGGCGTAATACGCGGCATGATGGAGAACTAGCAACGACAGGCAGATCTGAACCAGCAATAGGCTGAGGATTTTCGGGAGGGCTTGAGGATGGCCCAACAGACTTCTACCATGGCAGTTGAAGGGGCAGCAATTCCTAGGCAGGTTCAGTGTGAGGGTACTATTGCGGACTTCAGATGCTTAGTCCGAAAACTTTTACAGGATTAGAGAAACCTCTTCAGGAAGAGCAATGGCTTATGGATATGGAGAACTTATTAATTGCTACTCAAATCTCAGATGAGAAACAGGTGGATGTGGTACGCATCCAGATGGTTGACTACGCCCGTGAATGGTGGCTGGTAGAAGAGACTCATTTGACGAAGTCGATTAGTTGGGAGGCTTTTGCTCAAAGTTTCTTAGAGAAGTTCTTTCCGCAGTCTGCAAGGGCGAAAATGAAAGAGAAGTTCATTGGTCTAAAGAAGAATGGTGGATCTGTGGATGCTCATGCGGCTGAGTGGACTCGACTCAGTCGATTTGTGGGGCTTTGATGGATAATGAGACTGACAGAACACGACGATTCTTGTGTAGTCTCGATGCGGAGATTCAGAAGATTATTACTTTGTTCGGATTTACTACCTTTTCTTAAGTTCTCACGGCGGCCAGAGAATAACAGAAGCTTACAGAGAAAGAAAATGGTACACCCCAGCAAGATGTCCCAGGACGAAAGGCAGTTCAAGTATCAACCAATGCTTTAGGATGTAGGGATATTCCGGTTCGGAGACAGGGAAAAGTTCCTATGAAGAGGCCATTTGTTTTAGCTCAGAAGAGGAACATAATTTGTGATTTCTGCCAGCGACCTGGCCACATTCAGAGGGATTTCCGAAGGAAGAATAGAAAGTGCTTAGTTTGCGGAGCTACTGACCACTAGGTCAACACTTGCCAGTTAAGAGTTCAGTTGAAGGGCGATACTCCGAGAGCACAGCAAGAGCAGACTTATGGATAGAAACAGATTACTCAGGGGCTAAATCAGGGATGGGATTTCACCTTAATGGCTGAGGAGGCAGAAACTTCGGAAGATGCGGTTACAGGTATCATATTAGTTTGTAGTTTTCTAGCATTAGCGTTATTCGATTCTGGTGCATCTAATTGTTTTATGTCATCCAAGTTTGTCAGTACACACTCTATCCCACACACAGTGTTATCTAGAGATTAGGACATACACACTGGGACTGGGAAAATTATTTCTAGTAGGGAATATAAGGGGTGTTCCGTTGTAGTTTATGGACGGGAGTTGTTTGCGGATTTCTTGGTTATTGATACCGGCAGCTATGACGTAGTATTGGGAATGGACTTTCTTGGAACCTTTCATGCTCACATAGATTGCAAAGCAAAGAAGGTGGTTTTCCAAATTCCTAGTCATCCAGAGTTTGAATTCTTAGGAGGCTGTAGATCCGTCGGGCCAGTCAAGTTTAGGGCTAATCTAACGGATTCTATTTTAGCGGTGTTAGGAGTCGACAAGGAAGAAGTACCGGTGGTAGTTCAAAAATTCATGGATGTATTCGAAGACATCTCGGGTTTGCCACTAAAGCGAGATATGGAGTTTGCAATTGATCTTATTCCTGGAGCAGCGCCTATTTTGAAGTCTTATTATATGATGGCACCAGTGGAACTAGAAGAGGTGAAGAAGCAAGTCTTGGAATTGTTAGAGAAGGGTTGGATTCATACCAGTGGTTCGCCTTAGAGAGCTCCAGTTCTATTAGTCAAGAAAAAAGATGGCACACGGCGTATGTGCATCGATTACCGAGAGCAAAATTGGGTGACCATCAAGAATAAGTATCAAATTCCCCACATATTCGATCAGCTAAGTGACACAAGGGTATTCTCAAAATTGGATTTACGATCAGGTTATCATTAAGTTCGGGTGAAGCCGGAGGATATTTGCAAGACGGCGTTACGAACTCGATATGGGTACTATGTGTATTTAGTTATGCCGTTTGAAGTTACGAACACACCGGCAGTATTTATGGATCTAATGAATTGAATATTTTCACCATATTTGGATTGGTTCATGGTGGTGTTTTTTGACGATATTCTGGTGTATTCAAAAGAGCAAGGAGGTGCAAGATTGGCAAAAGAGTTTGGCCGATACCGAAAGGAGACCATTGGAGTTCGTGTTTAGTGATCATGTGTTCTTAAAGATATCGCGGACAAGAGGGGTGATTAGATTTGGGATTCGAGAAAAACTTAGTTCTCGATTCGTTGGACCCTTGATATTATTGAGTGTGTTAGAGAAGTGGCGTATTGATTGGCGTTACCACCGTCCTTGGCGGGTGTACATGACGTATTTCATGTATCTCAACTTTAAAAATATGTTTGAGATATATTCGCGTCTTAGATCACTCGAAATTGACACCGGGGATTGATTTAATGTATGAAGAGCGACCGACAACTATTTTTGATCAACAAGAGAAGGGTCTAAAGAACAAGTTTATCCCGTTAATACTTGTCTCATGGGGAGGTCGTTCATATGGAGAACTGACATGGGAATGTGAAGAAGAGATGCGGCAGAAATTCCCACACTTGTTTCCATGATTATGAGATTGATTTTGCTTTCCATTTTCCTTGTCCTTGTTCTTGATCTTTTGCTCGTCGTGAATTTCGAGGAAGAAATTCTTTTTGTAGGTGGGTATAATATAACATCCTAGAACGATCGTACGGTATTTTAATTAATAAATCAAATTGATTGATTTTGATGGTTATTTTGAGTTTTGGATTTGGGACATCATAAGCCGGCTCAAGATGGGGTTGAGTCGTCTCTTGCACCTAGAGAGTAATTGATTACTTGGAGATACTTGTGAGCCAGCTCAGGCATACTTTAAGCCGTCTCAAAACATGACACGCGACTGATATTGTTCCTGACATGATCCTAACTTTTTATTGCTTTGGAAATATTATTTAGATTAATGGGTTATGGTAATTTATTGGGTTTATTAGATTATTAGATTGGGAACATGATTGTTATTGATATGATAATATAATTTTTACATTATCTCTATTCCTATGCCTATGTGATATAAGATTCATATAATACCCGGCCCATATCCATGCTAAACTATTTAAACTCTTTTAAATTTCATGCAAACCCAAATTCCTATTGTTTCCTCTCAAGCACAAAACCCTAGCCTCCATCTCTCAAAAGAACCGAACTCTGACCCAAACTCCAAAACCGAGACATGATCTCTATCCTCATCTTCATTGTAGTTGTGGTCGTTGCCACCATCGTCTTCTTCTTTTGTTGCAGTTACGTCATCCAAGCTAAGTTCTTTACGTGAGTTCCAAGATCATGGCTATTGTGTTTGCGAGATCATAATCGAGGCAAGTACTTGGTACTTGGTACATGCTATAGCAAGATTAGATCTCGTTATTATATATATTTTTTGATTATCAAACTTTTAACCTTAATCATGTATGCATGTTATTTCCTTATTTGATTCTTATGGTTATTATTTATCATATGCACATTTGACATGATTGAGATCTTGTTAAACATCGCACAATCTTGAGTTATTGATATAGATAGTTTGAAACTTAAGTTCTAATCTAATTAATGGTTTATCGAGATCCGAATTAGGGTATGTCGCCAAACTTGATATAGTCATGATACATGTTGTAGAACCCTAAAGTTGCCCTTTTTATTGATAGATTGACCTATTCGAACTCAGAAAAACGGAAGTAATCGCAGCTAGAATTTCATGTATCAAATTTAAACTAGAAACCCTAATTAAAATATCACATCGTATCAGAAATTAGGTTATGATCCACCTTATACATTACCTAAGTCGTCTTATGTTAACAGAGAAGATAAATATGCGTTCCAGGTATGTTTGAGCCATCTCAAAACATGTTGAGCTGGCTCAAGATCATCACGAACCTTCTCATACAACTAGAAAACAAAATAAGCATTCTGGACGACTTCTGAGCCGTCTCAAACATTCTTGAGCCGTCTTAAACTGACTGAACAAATCGGTCATAGAAAAACCACCATAAATTTCTGCTTGATAATCCGATTTCAATGTTCTTAGACTTTATAGAAAGATCTCTTCGAGATCGAAAACTTTCACCATATTTTCTAATATTAAGTTTATGACTGCCGAAAAGGTTCCTGAAGTTGAGAGTCTCTAACACACATGAGCCGTCTTATCTAATTATGAGCTGTCTCAACCTGACGTTTAAACCTGATATGAACCTGAAATGTTATATCGATTCACGTATACACGATGAAGTTCCTGAACATGTTACCGACCTGTTATGATATTTTACATGATCAATTTTTCTTATGATATTCCTATCATGCTAGTGCCTTGATCTTGTACATAATATGATTATGATATTCCTGACATTCAAGTTAACCATTATACACATGTATCTATGATTGATGACATGCATCCTTGCTATTTTGTCTTGTTATTATTATCATGTCAACCTTGTTTATAACATTATTTTTACCTAGATTCCAACAATATATGATATCTCTTGACTTGACCTATTGTCTTGATAGAATCGACTTGTACATGCTTGTTCCTGTGTTGGAATTACGTAAATACTATCTTGATATTTGACATGAACATGAAACCTGAGGAAAAGGAAAAATCAATAATGGAATCCTAATTGTAACTCAAGAGGTAATTGGCTTGTACCGTGTTCCCGAGCGTGGAGAGTATACTTGTACCGTTTTGCCGGATGTAGAAGGGATATACTATTGAATTACGATGAGGATTAGATTAATTGGTTTCAGATACCTGTAGGGTAGATAACTTAAAGACATGGACATCTTGGCTTTACATGACATGATTGACTTGTTATATCTACTTGCTACATTACCTTGTATTGCCATTGCTATGATTTACTTATATGAAACTAGTTCCTGTATATGACTTGATACATCACATTTCTGGTTATCTTCCTTATTATATTACGTATGACGCTCTTACGTCTTGGTTTTGCATAGTCCAGATACTTTGACCTTAGAACATGAAGACAAAAATTGCTTCAAGATGCTTGCTGAGCAGTGAGGCGTGTTCTTGATCATCTAATTATTTTATTGTTTAGACGTATTTCTTGTATTAAACTATTTATTAGATTCCTATTGTGACCCCATAAGAGACAACTGTTTATTGTACTTGTTTTCTTTAGATCATGCTATTTGAATGTTTATTGTTGCTTTCGCTATTGACTCTTGATTATTGATTATCGTTATTGTTTATTGTGGCGTATTGAAAATGTGATAGTTAGTTATTTATATTATTGTGCTTGATTACTGCTTGACAGCTTTAATGTGATTACGGAATGATGATTTCTTACTGTAGGTAGCATGGATGGCCGTGTCATGTCCGTATTTTATATATATTGGAAAGCGGGGCGTAACATCAAACAATCAATTTAAAGATTTTAAATTATAATTAACAAGGAAATAGTTAAAACCACCATTCTACTTAGTAAACACAATGGGTGTCAATCATAGTCTTACCTTGCTTATCGCTATAGTCCAATCTGACCCTAGATTAACTAGATAGAACACAAATAATAAAAGTACGAACTTCATCTTCCCCAATTAACTTTCATGGTCATCAATCAATCAACAAATTAACTAGTTTATAGGCGACGCGACATTTTTCTAAATAAATCTCCTGGTTCTCAATCACTCATTGATCTATCTAGTTTAATAGAATTGCATCAAAAAAACCTATTTTTATCATAAATTATTATCATTAAGAACATAGAAAAAGAATAGAATAGTTAAAACATACACTAATCATTGAACAAGAATAATTCCAACCATAGATAAAAATTACCTATGCATAATAAAAGCGAAACAATAATTAAAAATAAAGTTCATTGCATAAAAATAAAGAAATAAACTTATCTTAGTCATGACCCCCTAAAAAGAATATGATAACCCTAAAATAATAATACTGCAGTATTTATAGGCTTCATAGCCGATTACAAAGAAGGGAAAGAAATCTTTTCGAAGCATCCAGAAACTCTAAAATTTTCAAGTCCTGATTCGTCTAGATTTCGGCTAAAACTGAAATTAGTTCGGCTATGGCTAGTCTTCTATACCCAATTGGTCCCAATTTTTTGTATGCTAACTTGATTTGATCAGTTGATTATTTGAGCTCTCTGGTTGGTTCATTGGCTCCACCCTCATATCAGTTTCTTCATTAATTTGTCTACATCCAATGCACATAAATACACATTTTGTATACTTTTGCCTTTTAAACCCTATAATCTGCATTTATTAATAAAACATACTTGGAGTAGTATTAAATAGACAAAATAAGGTAAATATGGATATATAAACGTGTAATAAATTACAGCAGTATACTATATAATATGTCATATCGGGCTACTAATAAGATGGAGGAATATTTTCTGTTTAAAAAAGCTATCAATAATTACTAATCATCTCGACAAGAAATATTTTATTCTCAAAACTTAGCAAATTTCAAAGGTCTGGCACTCAATCTTCACCAAGTTTACATTGGAAAGGCCAAAGCAGAACAGTGGAGGAGATCGAGAGGCGGCACTTCGCACCTCCTTCACCAAAACAAGCCAAACCGTTGCTTCCTTCTTTGTTTTTTTAAATTCTATTGCATTTAGATTAGTTTATCTGGTATGCAGATTAGATCTTACATATTTTTCATTATTAATTCATAAAAATAAGAAAAACATAGTAGTTCAACTTTTTATCCAAAGATCGCATCCTTTTCAAAGACATGTAATCATACGTTTTGAACACAACCCATATAGGAAACACGAATCTTCTCCATTAAACTCATGGCCGGTAAGTTAATTATTTAGGCCACCTTTTCTGTCACGCCCCGCTTCCCGGTATACGGCGAAGGGGACTAGACGAGACCGCTACGTATTTACTGTGAAGTAAACACGCTAAGCGTATCTAAGTAATATAAAAGTAAAAGTACAAGAGACAAGATATAATAAAACATCAACTTTATTATTCACATTCTTTCAGTACAATGCATGGAAGTGTAAATACATCTGATGAAAACAATGCCTAAATAATGGCATAACAGAAAAAGAATAAGAAATGTGTACAATGAAGTTAGAGCTCTGGGTCTTCAATAATCTGGTCCAAGTCCTCGATGCTGGGCTCTGTCTCCAGAAGGTCCGAAACACCTGACGACATTCAAAGAAGAAGGAAAGAGAATGTCGTCAGCGAACAAATCGCTCGGTAAGTCCCAAAGATAAGGGAGAAGTAGAAAAGAAGAAGGAGAGAGTGTAGCTTTTAAATTTGTATTATATTTTTATAATGTTAATGCTGTTATTATCGTAAGTTCAAGGGTGAATGTCAACTAATCTCAAGAGTGTTCTCAAACCCAACAGGCCGTAATCCAGGGGGAGGGAACCACTGGCCTAAATGATATGTTAGTAGCGGGACTTCGACCGTCGCCGAAGTATTCCACACTCAACAGGCCACAGTCCAGGAGCATGGAAATATGGGCCCTCATGATTTCTTGCTTGTGTTAGTAGACATCGATTCATGATCTAGGGATACTCTTGAGATTATGTTGGATTCACGAATGAACTACCCCAAAACCCCGTGTAGTTATTGTATTGATAGTATTATATTGCATTGTAATGTCTTGTAAATTGAATTGTATAATTGGATGACTTGCTGAAACCATGATATCAGTAAACGGATGTAACTGTAGAATCATGTATGTAACTGGAGAATCATGTAAACTGGATGATCATGTAAATGGAATATATATCCATGCTTCGGTTCAGTCAAGTTGTATAGATTGATAGATTGATAGATGGAATAATGGATTCATGGATTCGTGTTGAATTTAATATTGTAGATTGTAGATTGTAGGTTGTAGATTGTACTTGAATCATATTCAAGTCAGATTATAATCAGACTCAAACTCGAGTCAGACAATGTAAATCGAAGTCTTGATTATTTCTTAAACCTATATTTACTAGAGTCCTTAGGGTAATTTATAAAACTTGAGAGGGTTTTATGTAAAAATACTTTTATATAGTTTTCAAGATAAACCCCAAGTAATTATTATCGTCTTTAGAGTTGTAATAATTATAGATTTTATATTGTAATATTTCTAGTGAAAATATCCTAATTTCTGAAATAAAAGTATTTATTTGTAATATTGATTTGTATGGAATTCATGGTATTTTAGTGTAAAAATTAATTCTTGTGATATTGTAGAAAAGGTGGAATATTTATAATACTTCAAAAATAGATATGTTTATGTTACATATTTATAAGAAAATAATTTTTTGTATATATCTATAATATTCTAGAAATCTCGTTTTCTTAAGATGTCGTATTTTAAATCTTTCGAGACCGAATGCTCCTTGCGGAGGTCTGAATCTCGCACTACTAAGCCCGAGGATGTGTGATAATCCGCACCATCCCGAACGGGTTCCCCAAAATGGGTTGTAGCGGCGCTTTGCAAAGATTTGTATAAATACTAATCATTAAGGAAAACGGTTTTATTAATTATAGTATTTAAATGAAAAAGTGTCGTTTTCCCGTATTCTATGTTCTAGTGTCTCCTAAGTCAACTAGACTGCTCCTAACTGGTCCAAAGTGACAAGTTGTGAGATACCTCAAATCGCCTCTTCACCGCCAATTGTGGCCAGGTAAGTACAAGTGAAGAAAGGAGGGATCCGTTCACGAATCACCGTGAGACGGGCCTTTTAAAGTTACCTTTCTCACTTGTCTAGCCCAGACACCACAAAGTCAGTTTTAGATAAACGACTGATGTCCACAACCTTATCCTATTTTCATAATAAGTGGTATTTATTTATAAGGATGTATCAATACTAAATCTTTTAGAAATTGTTTTATTAAGTAAATGGTATTTAAATGAAAATGTTTGTTTTCCCGTATTCTAAGTTCTCGAGGGTATCGTGTTATGTTGCATATGAGTGTGTGAAGAGGTAGGTCGTTACCTCGTGATTTACTTAAAGGTATAGTAAGTTTAAGGGAGTTAAATGTGTAATTGAAACAATGTGGTATATAAGTGAAAAATACGATAAATTGAAATAGCCATCATTTTATGAAATGAAACTTGATCGATTTGGTTGATTAGTGTTTAATAGTCAACATGAACGAGTTTAAGCATAATTGTATTAACGAGAAGTGGAGTTTTATGAAGAAACCGAATCGGAAATCGGATTTGTTCCAATTCCGTCGGGTTTTGTAAATTCGTATTTTTAGAAAAGGAAAGAGAAGTTAGAAAGGTACTTACGGGTTTTGGACAACTAGAAGAGGGAGATGGTTCAGAAGGAGTCGGCGGTGCGTCGTTTCGTCGTCGGGAGTTCCTAGAATGATCGTCGGAGGTTCGCCGGAAAATTCGCCGTAGCTTCGCCTCGTGCTCGATTTCAAAGTACACAAGCTTTGTTGGAAATTTTTGAGAGTTGACTCAGAGTTTAAGGTGAGAGGGTAGGGTGGTATTTATAGGGTTAGGCTAGGGTTAGGGTAGATGAAGAGTTTAAATTTAAAAAATGTAAAAATGTATTAAAAAATCATTAAAAATGGAGTAAATGGGGTATAATTGTGTCTCTGGAACCGATCCAATTAAATGGAGTGTGCAGGGGGTAGGGTATCTGAAAAGTCACAACTCTCATGTTGGGGACTCGGCCGTCCGGCCGAGTCCTGCTGGCGGCGCCGGCCCGAGTCGGCCGGCGGACCGGCCGACTCGGCCGAGTCGAGAGGTCGGGAGGTGGGGGGTCATCTGGTGTAGCCTATGGAACATTTAACTTTTCATGGGTAGTGGGGTTTTTGTGAGATATGCACGTGTAAACTGTTGGTATTCTAAAAATCCAAAATAAAAAAATATTAAAAATAATGTAGAGAATGGGATTTGAACTCTGGTGGCTTGGTTCAGCAGTGCAAGGTATTACCAATGAGCCACAAGCTCCTTCTTGTAATTAAATTCCTAATTAATTACTTAAGTCTTGTGCTCAGGCAATAAATACCCCTTTATGGATTTAAAAAAAATATTTGTAAAAAATTTGTATAGTAAATTTGGGGTTATTACAATTTCACATGATTTTTTATTTTCTTTGAAATTTCGATGCTACATTAAGTCTTCATGATTTTTGATCTTTTTTACATTTAGGAACTTTGCGAAGACAAGTGCTTCTTTGGAAACTTGGTGTCTCATAAAGAGAATGGATAGATCTACAACCTCTCCAAAATGGGATCAAAAGTGATTATCAGCCTATTCAAGTGTAGTGGAGACCTCACACACTCTTAGAAGCCTGTTATACTGGAAAACACGATCCTTTGGACTAACCCACATTCATCCCAGTATGCAATTATTATTGGTTTTTAACTAATAGAATCTACGTTTGATTTCAGATATTTTTTTGACGGAAACCATGTGAGTTTAAAATAATATTGAAACCCTTCGAAAATCGTTTAAGCAGTTTTTCGGTAATCGGCTAATTTTTCGGCTTTTTCCGTAAAAAGTCAAAATTTTTATTTTTCATTGTAGACCTAATTATACAAAATTTAGATAAAATATTACTATAATTTTGTCACTAAAATGTCACTTATAATTTTCTAGTTAAATAAAATTTTTTTCGTAATTAATTATTTTTTTATTATTTTAAGCCTTTTTAAATACATTAAATTAGTGATAAATACAAATTTAATTAGGTAAATTTCATAATTAGGAGTCTTTATAAGCTAAAATAGGGTGTTAATAAAATTATATCATGACTTGCAAACTTTTGGTTTAAGGGTTGGAAATTTTATGAAAAAATGAATTAAAATGAGGCTTTTTGTGAAAATATTGATGTGAAAGCATTAAATGATAACATATGATGTTTTATTGACCTAGAAACTTCCACAAAACTCCCACAACCTCCCTCCCTTGCTCCAGGCCGAGCTCACCTGCTGGAAACCCCTCATTTCCCCCATTTCTTGCTTCAAATTTCCATTAAAAATCCACCGAAATCCACAAAAATTCACAATTTCTTCACAAAATTGAAACCTAAATCCTATTCCACCTCTTTCCAAACCCTAAGTTGTTTAAAACAAGGAGAAAGAAGACGTCTATGGTGGCTAAGTGAAAGAGGATCAACACTTGGGTGGTATAATTTTAATCTAGTTGTTAAATTTGTAGTTTAAATAAGCTATTTTAGAAGTTTAAAGTGTCAATTTCATTGCAATGGTTTGTTTTAAAAATTCAAGAATAGGATTGGTGTTGTAATTAGGGTTTGAATTATGATAAGTGTGTTTAAGTTAGTGTTGTGTCCATCTAGTGGGTTAGATCGAACGTTTATGCGTTGTTGCGATCGCTAAATCGTTAATTCGCGAGGTTTGCATCGAAATTTGTCCGTGAATGCTTACTAGGTTTTCTACGAAATTAGAAAGCGATTTATTTGCGATATCATGATGATATTATTAGCATCTTATATGACTTGTAGGGGGTGCGAATGCGTAGTTTTGTCTAGTTGGGTTTTAGCTTTGGCGGTTGCACCGAAATGACGAGTTTAGTTAAGGTTTTAGCGATTTTCGTGCGTTTTCCCGCGCACCGAGTGTATGTTATGTTTAATTCGAGAGCGTCGATAATTGTATATTGTGACTTGCATCGTTTTAGGTTTTGTAATCTTATGCTTGGTGTTATGCAAATATAGGATCGGTCGGGGAAACATCGGACACGGCACGTAAAGGCAAGACGGTGGTCGGATCGGATCAGCGGGGATTTCAGGTGAGTAGATGTATTCATTTATGGGGGAATCGTCTGGATGGCGCGATGCGCCCCCTAGTTAGGATTTCCTTATCTCTTGTAAGTTCATGTTGTTAGTTAGCTTACCCCTTCATTGACATTGCATACCCTTACAGTTAATAATATGCTAGATTGCATGGATATTCATATGCACATATGCGATAACACTTCGTAGGGCACGAACACCATTACCATTGGCATCTGTTGCACGCGCACTATTCATGTGACACACACGCCTTTGGTAATTGCCATGCCACGTGCACTAGAAAACCTGTTTAACTTAATATCGCCATTTGCATTCATACATGATATAGGAAATTGCATAGCATGAATATACCTCACATTATCATCATATTTACATAGATTCTAGCTAAAATTCACATCATATACATTGATATCATAGACATTTATTATATATATAACATGTGAACATTATGATTTTCTTGAGGATTTCAGTATTTCTGCGATTTCTGGATTTTTGGGGAAAACCGCAAGAATTTAACAAAAGCACTATTCATCATTTTTAAAACAAAGTTGCGGTTTTCTCGTGATGTATGTGTCGTCCACCATGAGTTTTCATGTTTTCTGTTGGATTTCGAGACCCGATTCGAGGAGTGGATGAACCGTCTCGGGTACATGGTGGGCCCGGTATGGTACCCCGGGGCAAGAAGATCGAGTTGTAGACGATGAGCCTGGCAGGGGAAGACTACCTACCGGTGATGTTTGGCACGGCGGATATCCGGAGGATACCGACCGTTGTCGTGAGATTTATGTTATGGACCGATCCGGACTGACGGGGCCCGATATTTGAGACATTGATACAGTGAGATATTGAGACAGATATGATTTCATATTTGGTGTCGATGCTTGACACGGGTTTTCAGATGATTTCTTGATGTTATTTAGCGATTATACAGATATTCATTTTCTAAAGTTAAGAATGCAGTACCCTTAGCATTTAAAACACTTAAAGATTTAGTAATGACATTGCATACATGTGCATGCATACTAGAGGTATTATATCACATCTGGACATACATGTTGTGTCGCATTGCGTGCATTCTTACGATTGCCTTACTAGATGTTATATTCTACTCACGAGCTGGCAACTCACCCCCGTTGTGCCACAGTGTCTTGCAGGTCGGACCCGTCACCCTTGTAGCGGCGGGCTATCTTATCATCAGCTTCTTTTGCTCAGACTCGCGACATCGTCCGTAGGTGGGTTGCGAGCATATTTTATTTCTTTTGCTCTATCATTGTATCTAGTATTCTCCATCTACCACTATATATTGTATATGCGACATAGTGATGAGACTGAGAGATTTGTATATTTGTGGTTTCTTTTGGGTCGAGCTCACTTGAGCCGGCGTTGTGTTTTCTGATATTTTGCGTTTCTTTTATGCTCTTTTTCTTGATATTACTATTATATTGCATGTGGTTGTGATCCACCTTGGGCGAAGAGCTAGCTCCCGCTTGGGGATGCCATTTTATGATTACAGGTTTATTATCTTGTTGTACCCATTTTAGGGGATAGAAAATACAGGGGAGACTCTGCCGAAATTTTCGGAAACTTTTGATGTTTTAAAAAGGGATTCTATGCAACTTAAATGATTTTAAAAACCGTTTTCGTTAAAGGTTTTCCTTCACTCTCTTTTGATTTTGGTTTAGATTTTTCTGGGCTTTGGCTGACTTAGGTTACGGTACGCCTTTAGACGTCTCGTAATCTAAGTGCCAGTCGCGTTCCGTACTTTCGGGTCGTGACAAAGTTGGTATCAGAGTGTAGGTTTTACCTTTCTGAGTGTAGGACGACCTTGGTAGATGGAGTAGGTGACTTAAGCAGAGTGGCGTACCGTGGGTATGATCCGCGGCATACTTACGATACGGTACTCCGCCTAGGTGACCTTAGGACATAATTGCTTGTATTTCCTTTCTTGATTTCTTGCATTCCTTGATTCAATTGCAATGATCTTATCAGTCCTGTTTATTATTCTAGCATCGATGCCGCCAAAGACTACGAGAGCTCAGCGGGCTGCCGCTAGGGATGAGATTCGGGCGGGCCCGTCTGAGGCGAGGATCGAGCGGGATGATACGCCTGTCCCTCAGGGTCATACCAATCCGCCTTATCCAGACCGTATTGCCAGATTAGAGGCCGGCATGCAAGAGTTGCGGCAGATGATGGGATCTTTAGTTGAGTCCAGCCGGGCACAGAGATCCGAGGACGTTCCTTCCACCGCATAGACCACGATCGTACTTGCTGCACAGATGGTCACTCCTGCTGCTACTACGGAGACTATCCCTGTTTCACTACAGGAGTTCATAAGATTGAGACTTCCAGCTTTTACCGGTACTGATGCGACAGAGGACCCACAGGCATTTCTTGATAGGATGGCTCAGATTTGCCGTTCGTTGAGGTGTTCTGATGATAGATTGGTGGAGTTTGCGAGTTTTCGTCTGGAGGGTCTTGCCCAGACATGGTACGACTCAGTAGAGAGAGGCCGAGCTGCAGGTCTGCCTTCTATGACCTGGGATGAGTTTACATTTGCATTTCTTGCCCGTTTTCTTCCGGAGAGTGTCCGAGATGCTCGAGCCCGTAGTTTTGAGTCTTTGCGCAAGACTCCTGGGATGACAGTGTCGGAGTATGATATACAGTTTACCCAGTTGTCTCGATATGCTCCGTACCTAGTCGACACAGAAGAGAAGAGAATAAAGAGGTTTGTGCGAGGGCTTGATACACAGCTATTCCTTGCCATCGGTACCCAGCACTTTGATACATACGCAGCCGTGATGGATGCAGCCTTACTTTTGGAGGAGCGTATTTCTGAGACTTCGGTCGTTTCTGGGAAGAAGAGGATCCGTACTGATACGCCAGCTCAGTGGTAGATGGGTAGACACCGCGATAGATTATTTCCGGGAGATGGTGGAGGCAGAGAATTGAGACGAGGTCAGTTATTTGGTTCATATCCACAGACCCAGCAGTCGTCTCCAGGATGTTTTCGGTGCGGGAGTCAGTACCATCGTATCAGAGACTGTACCATGGGGCGTCCGGGCGCGGCGACAATCCCGCATGTGACTTTACCACCCTTACCACCTTCTCAGAGAGCTTTACTTCCTACTCCTGATGATGCTCCACGCCAGCCAGATGCTTCTAGAGGCCGTGGGCGTGGCGGTCCGGTTCCGAGAGGACGAGGCGACAGAGGCAGAGGCCGAGGTAGAGGCAGAGGACAGCCAGCTATTAGTGGCGGACAGGCCCGAGTGTTCGCGTTGACTCCTCAGGATGCACAGGTATCCAATGCCGTCGTGACAGGTACTCTGCCAGTATGTTCTTTTGTTGCACGGGTATTATTTGATCCAGGCTCCACACATTCCTATGTATCCACGTACTTTGCACCGAGGTTGGGCCGAGAGTCTTCTCCGTTAGATCAGCCGCTTGTCGTTATTACCCCGGTAGGCGAGTCTTTTGTTGCCCGTTTTGTGTACCGATCGTGTTCCGTTCGTATCGGGGAGAGAGATTCTTCAGTTGATTTGATTCTCCTCGATATGCTAGACTTCGACGTTCTTCTTGGTATGGACTGGCTAGCCACCTGTTATGCATCCGTGGACTGCCGTGAAAAAGCAGTCAGATTCAGTTTTCCTGGTGAGCCGGTTCTTGTTATTCAGGGAGATCGTAGTGCTACCCTTCCCAGCTTGATTTCTTGTCTTCGCGCTGGTCAGCTCTTAAGGAAAGGGTGTCAGGGATTCTTAGCATATATTTGTGATACTAGCTCCACAAAGGTTCCGTTGGACCAGGTCCCTGTTGTGAGAGAGTTTCCTGATGTATTTCCTGACGAGCTGCCTGGTCTGCCACTAGAGCGCGAGATTGAGTTCTGTATTGACTTGATCCCTGGCATGGGGCCTATCTCTATACCGCCTTATCGGATGGCCCCGGCGGAGCTGAGAGAGCTAAAGGATCAGTTACAGGACTTGCTGGACAAAGGGTTTATCCGACCGAGTGTGTCACCTTGGGGTGCTCCCGTCCTGTTTGTTAAGAAGAAGGACGGAAGTATGCGCTTATGCATTGATTATCGTCAGCTGAACCGGGTTACTGTGCGGAACAGGTATCCCCTACCCCGCATTGATGACTTATTTGATCAGCTCCAGGGTGCAGGGTTTTTCTCGAAGGTTGATTTACGGTCAGGTTATCACCAGTTGCGGGTTCGGAAGGAGGATATTCCGAAGACCTCTTTCCGTACTCGTTATGGTCATTATGAGTTCTTGGTGATGTCGTTCGGGCTCACCAATGCCCCGGCAGCATTTATGGATTTGATGAACCGTGTATTCAGGCCGTATCTCAATCAGTTCATTATTGTGTTCATTGACGACATCTTGGTTTATTCTCAGAGCCGGGAGGAACATAAGCAGCACTTACGTATCACATTACAGACTTTGAGGGAGCATCAGCTGTTCGCCAAATTCTCCAAGTGCACATTCTGGCTAGACAGTGTCGACTTCTTGGGTCATGTAGTGACGAGAGACGGTATTTGTGTGGACCCGAAGAAGATCGAGGTAGTTCAGCGTTGGCCTAGACCAGTATCAGTTACGGAGGTTCGCAGCTTTCTAGGTCTGGCCGGCTATTATCGACGTTTTGTCCAGGATTTCTCCCGCATTGCTGCACCTTTGACCGGGTTGACCTGGAAGGGGGTTCCTTTTGATTGGACCCAGGCATGTGAGGATAGTTTCCAGCAGTTGAAGACTCGTCTGACTACTGCACCAGTGTTAGCATTGCCTTCAGGATTAGGCGGGTTCGTGGTATATTGTGATGCTTCTAGAGTGGGGCTGGGATGCGTGTTGATGCAGCACGACAGAGTTATCGCGTATGCTTCTCGGCAGCTGAGGAAACACGAACAGAACTACCCCACCCATGATTTAGAGATGGCTGCAGTGGTATTTGCACTTAAGATCTGGAGACATTACCTATACGGTGAGTCGTGCCAGATATTCACTGACCACAAGAGTTTGAAGTATATCTTCCAGCAGCGAGACCTGAACCTGAGACAGCGCCGTTGGATGGAGTTGGTGAAGGATTATGACTGCGAGATTCTATACCATCCGGGCAAGGCGAATGTGCTGGCAGATGCTTTGAGTAGGAGGCCCGGAGGTAGCTTATCTTGTTTGAGCGCAGTACAGATGCAGTCGACGGCGTATTGGCAGGTTTTATGTGACAGCAGAGTGCAGTTCGAGTTTACTCCTACAGAGGGTCAGCTGGCCCATTTCAGAGCACGCCCACAGTTACTTGACCGTATCCGCGAGGCACAGTCCGGCGATGCCCGTATTTTAGAGATTATTGAGCAGATTCAGCAGGGCAGAGTTTCTGAGTTCGTGATTGATGATCAGGGGATACTTCGATTTGGGACTCGACTGTGCGTGCCAGATTCAGAGGGACTGGGGCGTGATATTCTTGAAGAGGCACATAGATCAGTATACAGTGTTCACCCAAGTTCCACCAAGATGTACCGTGATTTGAGAGAGGTTTACTGGTGGGACGGGATGAAGAAGGATGTTACAGACTTTGTGTCGAGATGCCTGACTTGTCAGCAAGTCAAGGCCGAGCACCAGAGGCCAGTCGGCGAGTTACAGCCTTTGCCCATCCCTGAGTGGAAGTGGGAGCAGGTCTCCATGGACTTCGTTGTGGGTCTACCCAGGACCAGTCGAGGGTACGACTCTATTTGGGTGATTATGGATCGACTGACGAAAGCAGCTCACTTCCTGCCAGTGAAGACCACTTTTGGATTTTCTCAGTATGCCCAGGTTTATATTGATGAGATAGTGCGACTGCATGGCGTTCCGACTTGCATCGTGTCCGACCGTGGCACCCAGTTTACCAGCCGATTGTGGCAGAAACTCCAGGAAGCTTTGGGCACCCGATTGAGTTTTAGCACAGCCTTTCATCCGCAGACTGACGGTCAGTCGGAGAGTACGATTCAGACTCTTGAGGACATGCTCAGACTTTGTGTTTTAGATTTAAGTGGTAGCTGGGATCGTCATTTGCCTTTGATCGAGTTTTCCTACAATAATAGCTTCCAGGAGACGATTCAGATGGCACCTTTCGAGGCTTTATATGGAAGAAGATGTCGATCGCCTGTATGTTGGACAGAGCTCAGGGAGAGCAGTATTTTGGGGCCGCAGATTGTACAGGAGACGACCGAGAAGATACAGCTGATTCGGGACAGGATGAGAGCGGCACAGAGCAGGCAGAAATCATATGCTGACAGGCGCCGTCGCCGACTCGAGTTCGCTGTTGGCGATCATGTTTTCCTGAAGGTCTCTCCGATGAAAGGTGTGATGAGATTTGTGCGGAAAGGGAAACTGAGTCCTAGATATGTTGGTCCTTTCGAGATCCTAGAGCGTGTTGGTCCAGTCGCTTATCGGTTAGCTCTTCCGCCCAGCTTCCCCGATGTTCACCCCGTATTCCATGTCTCGATGCTCCGCAAGTACCTTCATGATCCTTCCCAGGCGATTCAGCACCAGACGATCCAGTTAGAGCGTGATCTTTCTTTCACCGAGCAGCCGGTTGTCATTTTGGATCGGCAGGTGAAGAAATTGAGGTCGAAGGTTATACCATCCGTCAAGGTCCTTTGGCGTGGCCCGAACAGCGAGGAGGTCACCTGGGAGACCGAGGTCGAGATGAGGAAGAGATATCCCCATCTTTTTGAAGGTACGCGTAGTTAAATTCTAAATTCGGGGACCGAATTTCTTTAAGGAAGGAAGATTGTAACCCTTCGAAAATCGTTTAGGCAGTTTTTCGGTAATCGGCTAATTTTTCGGCTTTTTCCGTAAAAAGTCAAAATTTTTATTTTTCATTGTAGACCTAATTATACAAAATTTAGATAAAATATTACTATAATTTTGTCACTAAAATGTCACTTATAATTTTCTAGTTAAATAATTTTTTTTTCGTAATTAATTATTTTTTTATTATTTTAAGCCTTTTTAAATACATTAAATTAGTGATAAATACAAATTTAATTAGGTAAATTTCATAATTATGAGTCTTTATAAGCTAAAATAGGGTGTTAATAAAATTATATCATGACTTGCAAACTTTTGGTTTAAGGGTTGGAAATTTTATGAAAAAATGAATTAAAATGAGGCTTTTTGTGAAAATATTGATGTGAAAGCATTAAATGATAACATATGATGTTTTATTGACCTAGAAACTTCCACAAAACTCCCACAACCTCCCTCCCTTGCTCCAGGCCGAGCTCACCTGCTGGAAACCCCTCATTTCCCCCATTTCTTGCTTCAAATTTCCATTAAAAATCCACCGAAATCCACAAAAATTCACAATTTCTTCACAAAATTGAAACCTAAATCCTATTCCACCTCTTTCCAAACCCTAAGTTGTTTAAAACAAGGAGAAAGAAGACATCTATGGTGGCTAAGTGAAAGAGGATCAACACTTGGGAGGTATAATTTTAATCTAGTTGTTAAATTTGTAGTTTAAATAAGCTATTTTAGAAGTTTAAAGTGTCAATTTCATTGCAATGGTTTGTTTTAAAAATTCAAGAATAGGATTGGTGTTGTAATTAGGGTTTGAATTATGATAAGTGTGTTTAAATTAGTGTTGTGGCCATCTAGTGGGTTAGATCGAACGTTTATGCGTTGTTGCGATCGCTAAATCGTTAATTCGCGAGGTTTGCATCGAAATTTGTCCGTGAATGCTTACTAGGTTTTCTACGAAATTAGAAAGCGATTTATTTGCGATATCATGATGATATTATTAGCATCTTATATGACTTGTAGGGGGTGCGAATGCGTAGTTTTGTCTAGTTGGGTTTTAGCTTTGGCGGTTGCACCGAAATGACGAGTTTAGTTAAGGTTTTAGCGATTTTCGTGCGTTTTCCCGCGCACCGAGTGTATGTTATGTTTAATTCGAGAGCGTCAATAATTGTATATTGTGACTTGCATCGTTTTAGGTTTTGTAATCTTATGCTTGGTGTTATGCAAATATAGGATCGGTCGGGGAAACATCGGACACGGCACGTAAAGGCAAGGCGGTGGTCGGATCGGATTAGCGGGGATTTCAGGTGAGTAGATGTATTCATCTATGGGGGAATCGTCTGGATGGCGCGATGCGCCCCCTAGTTAGGATTTCCTTATCTCTTGTAAGATTCATGTTGTTAGTTAGCTTACCCCTTCATTGACATTGCATACCCTTACAGTTAATAATATGCTAGATTGCATGGATATTCATATGCACATATGCGATAACACTTCGTAGGGCACGAACACCATTACCATTGGCATCTGTTGCACGCGCACTATTCATGTGACACACACGCCTTTGGTAATTGCCATGCCACGTGCACTAGAAAACCTGTTTAACTTAATATCGCCATTTGCATTCATACATGATATAGGAAATTGCATAGCATGAATATACCTCGCATTATCATCATATTTACATAGATTCTAGCTAAAATTCACATCATATACATTGATATCATAGACATTTATTATATATATAACATGTGAACATTATGATTTTCTTGAGGATTTCAGTATTTCTGCGATTTCTGGATTTTTGGGGAAAACCGCTAGAATTTAACAAAAGCACTATTCATCATTTTTAAAACAAAGTTGCGGTTTTCTCGTGATGTATGTGTCGTCCACCATGAGTTTTCATGTTTTCTGTTGGATTTCGAGACCCGATTCGAGGAGTGGATGAACCGTCTCGGGTACATGGTGGGCCCGGTATGGTACCCCGGGGCAAGAAGATCGAGTTGTAGACGATGAGCCTGGCAGGGGAAGACTACCTACCGGTGATGTCTGGCACGGCGGATATCCGGAGGATACCGACCGTTTTCGTGAGATTTATGTTATGGGCCGATCCGGACTGACGGAGCCCGATATTTGAGACATTGATACAGTGAGATATTGAGACAGATATGATTTCATATTTGGTGTCGATGCTTGACATGGGTTTTCAGATGATTTCTTGATGTTATTTAGCTATTATACAGATATTCATTTTCTAAAGTTAAGAATGCAGTACCCTTAGCATTTAAAACACTTAAAGATTTAGTAATGACATTGCATACATGTGCATGCATACTAGAGGTATTATATCACATCTGGACATACATGTTGTGTCGCATTGCGTGCATTCTTACGATTGCCTTTTTAGATGTTATATTCTACTCACGAGCTGGCAACTCACCCCCGTTGTGCCACAGTGTCTTGCAGGTCGGACCCGTCACCCTTGTAGCGGCGGGCTATCTTATCATCAGCTTCTTTTGCTCAGACTGGCGACATCGCCCGTAGGTGGGTTGCGAGCATATTTTATTTCTTTTGCTCTATCATTGTATCTAGTATTCTCCATCTACCACTATATATTGTATATGCGACATAGTGATGAGACTGAGAGATTTGTATATTTGTGGTTTCTTTTGGGTCGAGCTCACTTGAGCCGGCGTTGTGTTTTCTGATATTTTGCGTTTCTTTTATGCTCTTTTTCTTGATATTACTATTATATTGCATGTGGTTGTGATCCGCCTTGGGCGAAGAGCTAGCTCCCGCTTGGGGATGCCATTTTATGATTACAGGTTTATTATCTTGTTATACCCATTTTGGGGGATAGAAAATACAGGGGAGACTCTGCCGAAATTTTCGGAAACTTTTGATGTTTTAAAAAGGGATTCTATGCAACTTAAATGATTTTAAAAACCGTTTTCGTTAAAGGTTTTCCTTCACTCTCTTTTGATTTTGGTTTAGATTTTTCTGGGCTTTGGCTGACTTAGGTTACGGTACGCCTTTAGACGTCTCGTAATCTAAGTGCCAGTCGCGTTCCGTACTTTCGGGTCGTGACAAATATTAAGGGTAAATTGTAGAGAAACCCTTGGGACTTCAAAACATGTCAAAAAATCCCTAGGCCGTTTCACCTTATTGAAAATCCTCTATGCCCATCAATTTTTCCCTAAAATACTAAAAGTTTTGGATATTGTGGTATATCCCAAAACTGACCGTTGTGACCCATGTGCGCAAATACAATAAGACAGCTTGCAATTTGTTTGCAAAAAATATGCGGTTGAGTTGCCTATAACTTGTAACTAGTTTGCCTGTAATTTCTATTCCTAATTGTGTTTTGTTAATTTTTCCTTATAAGACTAAGTATTAAGTGCACTAACCTTACCATTTTCCCTCCAAATTCATCACTTTTCCCTCTAAAAAAACCTATGTTGCCAACATAATAAGAATTATCACATTCTTTTTAATATTTCAAAAAATTAAAATATTATTTTTGGGAATTTTTATAATTTAATATTATTTTAATTAATATTTTCATATTTCGGTATAATTAAATACAGATAAATGGGAAAAAATTTGGAAAAATTATGGAAAATTCTAAAATAGGGTATTTTATGGAATTATGCCATTTTAAAGTTTTTATGATCATTTATATGCTAATTTAGTGCTAATCGCGATTAACAATCGCTAATCGGTTTTTTAGCAATTTTGTGCAAAATATGCACACATCTTTTCTTTTTTCTACACTTGTGCATTTTCTATCATGTTTCTTTTGGGGTTACTATTTGAGTGAGAAGGAAATTGGAAAATAGAAAAGGAAAAGAAAAGAAAAAGGATAAGTATAGAATATGGTAGTAGGTATGGGTGAGAGAGAAAAGAGAGGGGTTAGCTTTGACTTAGCCATTTCCCTTCACTTCCTCAACTCACTTTCTCTCTCCCACTTCCCCTTCAGCTGCTGCTGCTGCCCTAGCTCATTCCCTCCCCTCTTCAACTCTTCAAATCACCTCTTTAAACACTCCAAAACCCTATCTTCATTTCACAAAAAAGATGCACAAGCTCGAGACAAGTACATTGGACCAAGAAAGCGAGGATTTTGGCCACTAGGGGCAACTTAAGAAAATTCTTAAGTTGCCAAATGAGGTATTTTTCTGGACCATTAGCTTAGTTTTTGCATACTTATACCCCCATGTTAAGATTAGAATCGATATCGTGTGATTTTGTGGATTTAGGAAAATCAGTTAGGGTTTGAAGGAATTGTGAGTTGTGGTGAGCAATTAAGCTCAGTAGAGGCCATACAAACACCTAAGTGCTAGATTTGAGACCCAAACCTGAGACTTGAAACCCGGAATACGGATTTAGAAACCGATATCGGAAAATTTGTGAAATCTGGGACCTTTTTCTCCAGTTGCTGTTTTGGATTCAGGTTTCTGTATTCCGTATTTTGAATTCTGGATTTGCGTATTGCGTTTTACCTCGAATACTTGGCGTTTATACGACGATATCGAGGATTGATTGATGGTTTTGAAAGCGTACCCATAGGTTCTAACCTATAGGCCCCTTAGCGTATCGTTTTGGTTTTCGTATGTCGTTTTAGTTCGGATTTGGTTTTAATACGCATTTACGATACGTTGATGTGTAGGTACCCCATGAAGAATTCGGGACAACAAGCAAGCACGTGACGACGTCGACAAATGAAGACGCAAGGTGAGTAGATTATATCTACGGTGGAAGTCGGGTGGATGGCGTATAGCACCCCCGCAGTCCGAAGTTGATATACTATATATGTATATATTATGTATATGATAGTTTATAGTGTGTCGTGGATATTGTGTTAGGTGTACAATGGATAGATTAGGGTTAGAAGTAAACTAGTGTAGTTCATAGTCGTGAACCCTAGAATAGGTTTACACCCACATGCACACCCTTGCATATTCATTATACTTACACTGTGTTGATGATGATAGTGGATGACATTGGAGATGAGTTGATGATATTGGGCATAGTGCCATGAGATCGGTGATATGATATGATTTGTATTTAGGATACGACATGTGATTTTTAGCGGGCCTTTGGACGTGTGTTTCACACACGCTTTCATACTTATATAGATGGTATCGATTTGTACTAGACATAGATCAGTACTCCAGATTATGTGATATGATGATAAGGATACCAGATAATTGATGTGATATTGTGATATTGACCTATACCCAGCTATTGGGAAGCCGTACGATGATTTACCGTATGAGCTATATATTGATGATTGATCCGCACTCATGACTCGAGGATGTCAGATGATATACGGTATCGTACGCGATACTATTGAGACGGGATCGCCGACTCTTATATATATATATATATATTGACTCAGATTTAGGTGGTTTCCATACCCCTCTCGATGGACTTGATAGTTAGATCTGTAGTTAGTATAGTAGATGTTAGACTAGACCCGAGTCATACCTATTTCAAAACTAACGAATCAGGAGTATTTTAAAGACAGGAAAAAGGGATTCTACGGATACTTTAAAAAGGCGCATCTTTTCTTAAAAACACCATAACCCTTATCTTACTAAAAGTCCCGATTCGTCTTATTTCAAATGGCATAACTGCATGACATATACATATTGATGTAGATTCTTCACTGTTGTGTTGATTATTCGATTTCCGCATATTCATGCTATTCACATTGCTTTGCATGTGTAAATGTGTTTATTGCTATATTACCATCATGCTGTTAGGACACCAGCACCATTATCGATGATGCGTATGTTCCACGTACACTTGGTTGCCGGCTCACACACTTCATCATCGATAATTGCCATGTCACTACACAGTAGTATTATTGCATCAGGATATGACCCTTGTATGTGCATACTATTATTCCATGTTGCATGATATACTGTTATACTTGCATTTCATTTATATGTCACATACATCATGCTTTCTGATTACGCGCATTGAGATATGTTGTTTCTATGATATTTCTGGATTTGAGAACCGTGGGTATTTCAAAGAGATTATGTAAATATTTTAAAAACCCGGTTACCCTTGATATGATATTTCAGCATCCACCATGAGTTTTATCGGTTCTGATATATATATACCCCATGAGAGAAGGCGTAGAGGCCGTATGAGGGTACATGGTGGGGCCCGGAGGTACCCCGAGACGAGATTGGATCGCTGGATTTGTTAGACGGTGAGCCTGTCAGGGGAACCATACCATCCGGTGACATTACCTTTTACTCGGCGGTTATCTTGGGGATACCGACCGGAGTTATGTACGTATGATACGTCGAAATTCGAGGGTCGAAGCTGGGCACTCGGGTTTCGAGATAGCGTATGAAACGTACCTATAAGGGCCAGTCTTGGTGACAGCGCCTGATAGATGAGGATTTATGTGCCGATGCTAGGCACAGGTTTCATGATGTTTTCGAGTGTCGATGCTAGGCACTCAGGTTCCATGATTTGATTATATCCTCATATTTCCATGCATATGCTTTATGATGTTTACTTGCATGATGCTTATTGTCATTGGGTGACAGGTGGACGGGATCCATATATATACAGACATTGATCACATACAGACTTTGATTACATTGATCATACTTCATATGTATATATATAACAGTGGATGAGGACGCTGTTATATATGCCCTTACACCAATATTAGTGGAATGAGACGCTAATATAAGTGTATTGATATCAATTTAGATATTTCATCATACTTATTCATGCAGACATACCTTATATTTATGATTTGTTATTACCTGAGGCACTGGCATGAGCACTTGGCATTACATACATGTATAGATGTTACATTGCCATTTTATCATGCTTCAGATTTATCCTTTTGAGGTTTATATATATCTGATCTTATTGACCTAGGTTTATGTCGTGCATTCAATTTCTTCTTGTAGATATTTTCTATTCAAGAGTTGGCAACTCACCCCCGTTGTGCCACAGTTCTTTCAGGTTTTGCTGTACAGGTTCCATGGCGGCATTTCTGGCACATTTTTTTTGCTTTGCGGGTGATTTGCTTTGGTAGGTGGGTTCTTTTGCATCAGAACCACCATTGTACATGTATTATTCATTTGTATCTAGAAATTCCATCAACCAATACTTGTATATTGTTTCAGACTTAGACACTTGTGATGTATTATTTTGACCTTAGAGTCGCGTATAGTAGTATTACGGTTTTCATGCTGATTTGAGTTCTTTTTTTTTGAGTTTTGATCCTCGCCCTTCGGCGTTGTATATTATATTGCTTGCGTGGTTGTGACCGTCGATTGACGAAGAGCTAGCTCCCGCTTGGGGATGCCTTTTATCATTGCATATATATTATTCTTGTTGTACCCCGTTCGGGGCCAGTATTTACAAAGGGAACTATCCCGAAATTTTCAGAAAAGATTATACTTTTTAAAAAATGCACATTCGGCTTACTTATTTAAAAATCTTGCTTTTAAATCATGCTTTCTTCACTTCTAAAACTATTTTTCCTTCATTTATTATTTAAAAATGGTTTTAGATTTCTGGGCTTTTGGCTTACTTGGATTAGATGGGGTCCTATAGACTTCATATGATTCTAGGGCCAGTCATGTGCTCTTTCGGGTCGTGACATTCTTTTTCTCCATTATTGTAATAACCGGTCCCTTCCGTACTTTCTGTATTTAAATAAAAACTTTAAATTTTCTTTTCCCTGAAATTTTCTTTATTTTCCCCTCTCTCCTTATTTTCCTTTTTCTTTTCTTTTCTTTTTTCCTAGCCTAAGCAGCCCGGATCATCTCCTCTTCCTTCTTTTTTTCCTATTTCTTTTTCCCTCTTCCATTTTCCCAGCCCGAGAACCCTCCCTTATCCCCTCCATTCTCCTTCTCCTTCTCCTTTTCCTCTCTCCCTCCTACGACCGAGCTCTCGGATCCATTCTTTTTCCTATTCAAAGACATCGACCTCCGCGAACTACGTTCTCCTCTCCCTGATCTCGACCACAAAATTCCAACTCCCGAGTATTCAAAACTCTTCAATTCTTTCCCATTCTCTCAATTACTCTATATCTCTCTCGATCCTTCTCTCCTTCTCTTCCCAAAACCTACCAAACTCACTACAACCCCGCTAACCACTACTGTACCGCCGCCATCTCCTCCCTTCACTCCAGTGCATAGCACCGTCCACCCTCCTCCTTCCAACTAAGCTCCTTTCCCCACTTCCTCCTCCTCTCACAGCTCGAGCCTCTTTCCCTGCGAACCCAGAGCCAAGGCCCGTCAACATCGTCATCTCCGTCACCGTCGATGGTGCCAATCGTCGCCGGAAGCCCTTCCTCCTGAGCTCCTCCTAGTTGTCGAGCTTCCGAGCATCATCAAGCCTAAGCCCAACGTCGAACACTAGCTTCCACCGTTGCCTCCGCCGCCTGCACCGTCGCCCAAGCTACCGTCGTTGTGCCATCACCGCCGCCACTTTCACTACTGTCGTCATCGTCAGTGTAGCCACTGTCGCCATACCTAAGCCAGGATCACGTCCATGCCATGCTCGCATCACGCCCAAGCTGTGCACGCACCACGCATGCACCGCACACTGTGCCCAGCTCTATACCGTTTCATAGCCGTCTCATGTGTTGAGACGAACCCTTGCGAATTCGTGTCGCTTTTATTTCAGTGACCTAAAGCAAGTAAATCCCCCTCACTTTCTATCATGATGTCTATACTATATTATATATTCATACGAATGAAAATTTAGTTTAAATTATATGACGCGTTATATTCATCAATTTTAAGAACGACCCATAGTTGTGTGATTTGTGATGAACTGAACCTAAAGCGGGTCTAATACCCTATATTAACCATGTAGAACATATAGGGATCTAATTCGTTCAATTTGATTAGACCAAATCTTAATTACTAAAATTACCGTTTCATATACTAAGTGCTCGATCGAATGTTCTAAATCTAAACCTATTTTAAACTACTCAAATTTCTGATCATTACTTTCATTTACTATTAATAAGCATTGTATTGAAAATTATGATCAAAACATTAAGGGTTCAAAAATGAAATGATGCCCCAAGAGGCGACGTCAAACCTGGAATTTACTGTACATGTCGCCATGTAAAATTCATAATAAATTAAATATAAATCTTCTTATGACGTTATAGGGCTCGTAACAAAGCTAACTGGATAACGTATAAGTTGAAAGTATGTCTTAGCACCTCTACTAGGTTTCCACATGCATCAAGTATGCAATTTAAAAAAATCTAGAGGTCTAAGCTACACTAACCTAGAATCGAACTAGAGAATTAGTATTTTATAAGCAAGTAAAGACAATCTAAACTACGTGAAGAGGGTTAGAACCTTTGTAGACCAAGTCCTTCACTTCTATAGCTACAAGTAGTAGTCCCTAAGCTCCAAGTAGTGTTGGAGATAGTGCCCTCAGAGTCAATTATTGGATCATAGGCACGTGATTGCAATGATTGATGGAGGACCCATCCCGATAGGACAGTCTTACTCAAGATGATAGTATGCTATCTGGTTTATCTTTATCATCGTGTACTGCTTTAGGTGACCTTACATGTCACTATTGCACGTTGATAGAGCCCCTAGGATTCTTGCTTGACTGCCAGCAGTATGAGGGTGATCATATACATGGGAGCTGGGGTCTATAAGCAAATCCTTAAAAGGTCCCTAGTCGTGGGAGTTTCGAGATAGGGCATCGATATTCCAGAGTAGACTAGTGTATACAGTCAGACCCCGACGAGGGGCGGTGGCCGGTCTCATAAGCCACTGGTGTCAGTTGGTTCACCTAAGATGTATACAGGTGCTCATTGGGTTATGAGTACACCGGACAGGACTCGCCGGGAACATGCTAGTTGGTATTATACCTAGCGTCAGATAGCAGTTCCCTGGTGACATGTGTACAGGTTAGTTCATCGACCTGAGATCGTCATTTGTCTCGTGTGAGTTCCCACTGTGCTTTGATTACTACCCTACCACACTCAAAGGAGACGTGCAAACAGGTTTTAGTTGGGTACAGTCCCGAGACACATGGAGGCAGTGAGCGGATCTGCAGGGGTTCGTCTCTCCCGGTATTAGGGGTGAGGTCGCGCTGTGTCTAGGAGAGCAATTACACGAAGTCCTTGGCCAAGGCAGGAGATTTACTGGTAGGTATTCCAGTAGTATCTCAGGGTGTTCTGGGCTACTCTCCGACACGACTTGTACCGCTTTTGGGGGTCTGACTTTTACCAACCCCTTAGGCCCGCCATGCGATGCTCATAGACGAACGGACCGGACTGTACGGATATTGTCACTGACAGGCTCAGTAGGGTGTCAGCATGAGTTCGCTCACAGACATCCCTTTTGGTCAATACCTGGTAGCCCGTTACGTATAGGCTAATACCTCTGACGTGCTAGTGGTTAAATCCACAACCAAAGTATTGACGAGTCTTTAGAGTCCCCCACAGACCAGTTTCTCAAGTTTCGGGCGAAACGCTGTATAGGCCATATGGAGATATGGCAGGGTTCGATCTGATACGTGCGGTATTGCACGGATCATGATCGGACGGTTAATACTAGCGGGCTTTGGTTTAAGCCGGATCCTAGTATTGTACAGTGTAGATTTTGTCTCTTTGCATTTTTATTCAGTGGGAATACAAATGCGGGTATGTATATACAGTCGCGGGGTTTTCCTGTAATTTATTACAGGATCAGTTTTCTGAAGTTGCCAGTTTGCATTCCGTTCCGGCCAGTTTTCCTTTGTTCCTTCCCGACCGGACTTTTCCGATGGAGGGGGTTATTTGCGAGTATGCAAATAAGTTTTGTGGAGGGGTTTTCTTGCAATTTGTGGCTTCATGATCATGAGATTCCTTTTGCATCACATGTCTTGCATTAAATGAGAAAGGATTTAGATATGATGCGGGGGTGACATATGTTGTGACCATTTTCTTATCATTCACTTCTTCTCTTGGATTATGGTGGCTTTTTCTTTTTCCTCCACCATATCAAAGAGGCCGGCCACATTTTTGGGGGTGTGTGTGAGAGATTTTGTAGAGGAAAAAATTCATTCTCCATTCATGCGAAAAGAGTAGCTCCACTTGAAAGTTCATTTTATTCTTTTCCTCCATCACCATGGCAACTACATAAACCCCAAATGAGACAATGGATTCTACACTTCATCTACATCAACCTTGGGCACGTCGGCTGGCCAACTTCATGCCCGAGTTGCCTTGGTCCAGAGGTGGGAGCCCGTAAAAGAACCCGGCGATGTGGTGCCCGTTCCGACGAGGAGATGAAGACCGGAGGTTCCGCAAGGAGATCGGAGTGGAGGCGAAGACCGAAGGACACAGATCGCTTGGTATAGCTTCTCTACTCCTTTTCTTGTTTGCTAGAGTTAGGTTAATGGCCCGATCCGGGATTTTAGTGCGCGGTGGTGCCGGTTTCTTAGTTTTATAAAAGTTTCGTTTCCGCATTCCGACGTCGGATTGACGGCCGGGGCGCCGCCGTGCACTTACAAGTAGTACTCCCTAGAACTCTTCTTTGGCTCCACTTGGTGAAAGGAATGAGCTTGCTTAGTCGTCTTCGAGGCCGAAGATGATCCACCTTGAAGTTTCTCTAACTCAAACTCACTCTTCACCAATCAAGAATTAGTGAAGCAAACAACCAAATCTTATAGGCTAGATGAGAGTAGGTTGATGAAGTAGGAATTTTGCTCACTTTAAAAATCTATTTCTCTTTTTCTTTTCCAACACAAAAAAATAATTAGAGAGCTCAAGAGAAGGAAGAAGATAAACTTGAGTGAGAAAAATATCTCAAGTGATAAGTAGAGAGTTAACCATGGGCTAAACATAATGGTTGGGTTATAAAATATTTAGAGTAAAATAAAAGTAAGTGGGATGAGTCATGGCTTCTACATACTTCTACAAGTATCTAAGCCATGCTCATTTTCCAACTCATTTCTAATTTTGCTCTTAATAAATAATCACCCAAAAAATCTTTAGTCTTGGTGTGAGTCTCATACACCCATGTTCTATGTATCATCCACCATGACACAATAGTATTTTATATATAAATAAATATATACATATATCACACACACACACACACACACACACACATATATCATTATATATAACAAGAGAATAAAATCTTTAGTGAGCACAATATTAGTTAATATATAAATATATCAAATATAAATATATATTAAATTATTAAATCAACACTTGATTCAATAATCCGGTTATAACATATATAACCGACTAATATCACTTATATGTATATCAAATTATCAAATCAACACTTGATTCAATAACCTGGTCATATCACATATAACCGACAACATTCAATATACTATATAAAATATATATACATATAACATATCATTGAATCAACACTTGATTCAACAATCCGGTTATATCACATATAACCTAACCGATATCAAATATCGCCCGATTAGAATACGGTATCATATACTCATATTTTATCAAGCTCCCGCACATATCACCATATGTACCCTACTTCGTTTCGATTGAGATAGGAAACCTTTGTGTGGGACTCTAAAGACTCGTCAATACGCCAGCAGTAGGTAATGACCACATCAGTCACCTACAAGCCGTCAGCGGTACTAGCTGGACGTAACGGCTACCCAGGTATTGAACGAATAGAAGATCAACAAGCAAGCTTGTCCAAACTCCCGCAAAACCTATAAGCAACACTTACCGTACAGTCCAGTCTCTTCGTCTGATATGCCGCATATCAAGTCTAAGGGTGGAATCGTCAGACCCCAGTAACTTGATACGTAATGCCGATGTGTGGCCTATAACCGTTCGAGAAACTATTGATAACGCTTACCAGTAAATCTCATCAGCCCTGGCCAGGGAATTGCTGTTATAGCCAATCGAGCATAGCGCAACATCAATTCCCTAAACCGGGAGAGACGATACCGCTCCTGTCACTCACTGCATCCATATGACTTAGGACTGTACCAAAAATTCACCTGTTTGCACGACTCTTTTGAGCCGTGGTAGGAAGGAAATCAAAGCACAGTGGGAACCACAAAAGACACTATGACGGTCTCGGGTCTACAGACTAACATGTACCAGTGTCACCAGAGAACTGCTATCTGACGATAGGTATGGTACCATCTAGGAGTTCTCGGCGAGTCCTGTTCGGTATACCCATTCTCTAATGAGCACCTGTGTACAATGTTTGATGTCAAACACCAATGGATGTGGGATCAACCATCGCCCTATACAGGGTTAAGAAACATACATACTAGTCTACTCTGGAATATCGATTCCCTGTCTCAATACTCCCTAACCTATGAACTGTTAAAGGATGTGCTTGCGGACTACCTAAGCCCCACTAGTATGATATGTATCATAGTCCTGGTAGTCAAGCTAACATAATATGGGCTTTATCAACATGTATCAGAGAGACAATATAATAATACTAGTATACATGTTAAGATAAAGAGCAACCAGACAGCATACTATCATGTCGAGCAAGAAAGTCCTCTATATATATGTCCAAGCATCCACTGTATCATACAATAATGGCCTATAGGGCATACATATCACTAACAATCTCCCACTGGCACTAAGGCCAGTTGTTGTAGTATCACATACCCAACATCCCAAAAAGTCTCTCAAACTGCATCTGGAGGAGGGCCTTCATAAGTGGATCCGATGTGTTGTCCTTCGTGTCAACTCTCCTGACCTCGATCTCCCGGCGATCTACTATTTTCCGGATCAGGTGATACCGCCTAAGAATATGTCTGGATCACTGATGGGACCGGGGTTCCTTGGCCAAAGCCACAGCTCCATTGTTATCACAATACAAGCGTATTGGATCCTCAATGGTTGGAATCACACCAAGTTCAGCAATGAACTTCTTCATCTAAACAACCTCTTTGGCAGTATCGTTGGCAGCGATATATTCAACCTCCATTTTCGAGTCTGCTACGGTATCTTTCTTGGAACTCTTCTAACATACCGCCCCTCTATTGAGGGTGAAGACAAAACACGAGACCGACTTACTGTCGTTTTTATCACTCTGGAAGCTCGAATCGGTAAAGGACTCCACCTGGAATTCTCCGTTATCATACACCAAAAACATTTCTTTAGTCCTTCTCAAGTACTTAAGAATGTTCTTCATAGATGTCCAGTGCTTCTCTCCAGGATCTGATTGATACCTACTCATCATACTAAGTGCGTAAGCTACATCCGGTCTGATGCATAACATTACGTACATGATTGATCCAACTGCAGAAGCATAAGGTATCCCTTGCGTGCGAGCCCTCTCCAAATCAGTCTTGGGAGACATCTCTTTGGAGAGAGTGTTTCTTGAACAAGCGAGTAAATTACTATGCTTAGAATCTTCCATACTAAACCTCCTTAGTATGGTGTCTATCTATCTAAATTGGGACAATCCCAACATCCGCTTAGATCTATCTCTATAGATCTTAATCCCCAGTATGTAGAAGGCATCACCTAGATCTTTTATGGAGAACTTTTGTGATAAGAAGAGCTTGATCGAGTGTAGCATAGGAACATCATTTCCTATCAAGAGTATGTCATCCACGTACAATACGAGGAAGACAACCTTACTCTCTGCAACCTTCTTGTATATACAAGGTTCATCTACGTTTTTGATGAAGTCAAACTCTTTGTCTGCTACATCAAAACAGATGTTCCAGCTCCTTGATGCCTGCTTTAATTCGTAGATTGATTTAAGCAACTTGCACACCTTTCCACTGCTCCCACTGTCTACGAAGCCCTCTGGTTGTGTCATGTACACACTCTCTTCTAAATCACCAATTAGAAAAGCGGTCTTGATGTCCATCTACCAGATTTCGTAGTCATGGTATGCAGCAATGGCAAGTAGGATCCTGATGGACTTAAGCATAGCCACCGGAAAAAAGGTTTCATTATAATCGACACCTGGTTGTCGATGAAAACCTTTTGCAACAAGTCTAGCTTTGAAGGTCTCAACCTATCCATCTACACCAATTTTCTTCTTAAAGATCCACTTGCTCCCAATGGTTTTTACCCCTTCAGGACCAACTTCCAAAGTCTATACTTTGTTGGTGTACATGGATTCCATCTCAGATCGCATAGCATCCAGCCATTTCATAAAATCCCCACTTGTGATGGCCTGCTCGAAACTAGTTGGGTCATCATCTTCCATGATGCAATCTTCGCTTCCACCGTCTATGAGAAAACTGTAGTATCTATCAGGTGGATGAGAAACCCTACCAGATCCGCGGAGTGGCTAAAGTTCGTCGGGGACTATTGAATCCTCTGGCTTTACCATATCATCAGTTATTGTTTGTGTAGCTGGAATTTCTTCCAGTTCTACCACATTACCATTAATTTCTTTCATAAGAAATTCCTTTTCTAAAAAGGTGGCATATTGAGAAACAAACACCTTTTGTTCCTCAGTATGGTAGAAGATATATCCATATGAATTCTTTGGGTATCCTACAAACTTGCACAAAACAGACCTTGTATCGAGCTTGTCTGGATTTTGCTCTTAACATAGGACGGACAACCCCATATCTTAACTCGTTTAAGAGATGGTCTCTTCCCATACCGTATCTCATATGGAGTGGTAGGCACAGATTTGGTCGGAACCCTATTCAATAGGTATGCAGCTGTCTCAAGTGCATAACCCCAAAAGTAAATAGGTAATTCAGCAATATTCATCATAGAATGCACCATATCTAATAGGGTACGATTCCTCCGCTCCGATACTCCATTGTGTTGTGGTGTATACAGAGGAGTAAGCTGAGAGAGAATCCCATTCTCTTTTAAATAGTCATGGAATTCCATGCTTAAGTATTCTCCTTCCCGATTAGATCGAAGGATTATAATACTTTTACCCGTCTGGTTCTCAACTTCGTACTTGTATTCCTTGAATTTCTCGAAAGCTTCAGATTTTTATTTCAACAAGAACACATGTTCGAATCTTGAGAGATCATCGATGAATGTAATAAAGTACAAGGAACCATTCCTAGCATGTGTAGACATAGGACCGCATACATCACTATGTATCAGTCCCAAGAGTTCAGTAGCTCTTTCTCCGTGTCCAGTAAACAGAGTTTTGGTTATCTTACCTTTGAGACATGACTCGCAAGTTTCATAAGATGTAAATTCAAACTGATTCAAATGTCCATTTTTATGCAACTTAGCTAGTCTTGTTGCGTTGATATGACCAAGTCTACAATGCCACAAGAAGGATTCGTTCATTTCCGAACTTTTCCTCTTGTGTGTGTTTTGTATATTAAGAACTGTATTTTGATTTAGATCGTAAATACCGTTACACAACGTACCAAACCCAATCAACACTTGATTTAGGAAAATGATCATAATATTTTTCTCTAATACAAAGTTATATCCTTCTTTATCTAATAAAGAAATTGATATTATATTGCACATCATTTTTGGTATGAAATAACAGTCGTTCAGAATCAATGTATTACCATTTGGTAATACAAGGTGATATTCGCCAACTGCTTTGGCTGCAATAATTGCTCCATTCCTTATTTTGAGTGACATATCACCATTTCCCAGTTTTCTACTTCTTCTTAACCCATGTAACGAATTACAAACGTGGGATCTTGATCCGGTATCCAATACTCAGGACGTAGAGTATACCGAGAAACAGTTCTCGATAACGAACACACCCGAAAAGATGCATCATCATGCTCTTTCTTCGTTCGGGTTGCGTGGGAATCCTGATATTCCCCTATTTCTTTCTCAGACTTATGACAATCATAAGAATAAGCGGAACCAATGTTCCCCAACTCAGTATAATAAGCAGGTTCGGTCAATACATCCATATTATTATCTTGATTAAGGCGTGTCATGGTCGCAACCTAGAGAGAGAGAGAGAAGAAAACACTTTAGCGTGCGTTCTTCCATGATTAGATTGGTTATTATCATATCTAATCAGGATGGCTCCCACTATTTTTATCAAATCTTCCTTCAAACCCTAAAAGGTAAGACTAAACGGGATTAATTACACCCTACAAGTTCGCCAATCGGTCAGCCAGGCAGGTATTGGTACTCCGAGGGAGTCTCCCCATACTTTCGCATAGAACTAATTAAATAATCTCGTTTCCATAGAGGCATAACCTCGTTAACACCTTTTTTAGACTCCTATTGGATCAGCTAATTGTAAAGTGGAAAACTCTCTCACGAGTAACTTTTACGCAGTGGGTATCGGGATCCAACTATCTCATAGAAGGTATGAAATCTCATTGCAAATTTCAACACTTGAAATTCCCAATATCTGTTTTTACCCCTAGCAACTTTTGACCTTAACTATGGTCAACAAATCATAAGTGCTAGTCAAGTTCTACCTATCATTTCGTGATTGAATTAAACCCACCCGCACGACCGTTAACTATGGTCAACAAGGCTGTACGACTACCCTAATCCAATCGCAGCATATGTGGCAGATAAGCACTAATCAGCTACCGCACACTACTCCTTGACTATGGTCAATAAACATAGCACGAATACTAAATAGCACTTATCTGAAAAGACGAAGGGCTACGACTGGTTTTGAATAAAACCTTTAACGTAATGAACTTGATATTGTGTAGAATCCAGTGATTTTGAAAAGGAGTGTTTTTTTAGCATTTGCTAGTTTTGCTAAAGAGGTCACTCCCGGTGAAGGGATCTCGGCTCATTCCTCATCGAATGAGGTGTGGGATATTCATCATGGAATACCACTATGCAAAGAAAGAACTAGAGAAGCTATCAAAACAAAACCGAGTGGGTTATAGCATTTTCTAGTTTTGCTAAAGAGGTCACTCCCGGTGAAGGGATCTCGGCTCTTTCCTCATCGAATGAGGTGTTGGATATTCATCAAGGAATACCACTATGCAAAGCAAGATCTAGAGCTACCTTTTTGAAAATTTTGATTCTACAACATCTTTATGTTTCTTCTCTTTCTATTAATTTCATTAATGAAGTCCCATCATTTATGTTTCCTAAACATCACAGAAGAAACAAAAATAAAACGTACGCTTATGCCATCCGCATTCGTCACGGGGCCCCGTCATGCACCGCTAGGTTTCATAACTAACGGCAGAGCGGGGGCTGGACTAGCGCGGGTGCAAAACATAAGCAAAGTTTATTATATATATCATATATATAGCATTCGTCTCATGCAGTTATATGATCACATCACAGAACACATGCAGCAGAAACAATTATATGAAATATTGGATATATACTAGGGGGTCCGTGTTTTCAATTTAGCTAGTAATGAAAAACACGGATTCCACGGTCGTGATTAATAGCCAAACCCACATCCCTAAAACCCTACGAGAGCGACAAGCAACCCTACCAATTCTACAGTTAGGAGACCTGGTCTCGACTCCTCGAGATGGTCTCCCACTGGACTCTAGAACCCAGTTACTTGTGCACCCTGCCTTGGGTCAATCCTCATGCGGAAAAGTAAATAATATATATCAATGGTGACAACATGCTCAACCCGAAAGTGTCCCAATAAAAGAATATTACATACAATTTTACATGAATGAAAATAGAAAAACTCTCATCTCACGTAAAAATCCCCGGCTATTCAATCACGACGATCCAATATAACATATCACAGCAACACATAACATCACATGTCATCAACGTAAGTAAATATGCATATCCCGAATGTCGTTGACATATAGCAATGAGATCTAGGTCACCCCATATATTACACTTACAGTCGCAGAAAAGAAATGAAAACTACAATAATTAGAATCCGCATATTCCTTAGACATCATAAACCCGGAATATCTCATATCTCAGATTTCATGCCTAACCGAATAAATCTTGCATTTAAGTCTCGAATTGAAAACACTTTTCAATATCAAGTCGGGTAATTCAACAAGATTCTTGATAAAATGATCAAATCCTCGTCGGGAACTTTAGTAGATTACCGCACCCCCGATGCCAACAACGCAGTGCACTTGGGCGGAACACTGCGGCCGCGAGCACTCGAGTGGATGCTTTTGGCTACGGGGTTCTCTTATAGTCACTTGGTCAGGGCAATAGGGTATGTATAGGGTTCCTAGGCACACCCATGAGGTTCCACAAGTGATCAAACATGGCCAATTCAAAAATTTCCTATGTGCCGAGAAACCCTAAACTAGATCGTTACTAGAGGTAAGGCGATGCAAGCAAGTAAACAATTTTATTGCTAAAGGGAAAGTGACTACAACCTTTATAGATCCGGTCCTCCACTTCCTTGGCTCTATGATGACGTCCCTCCGCTGTACCCATCGGAATCCTACACTCTCGCGGTGGTTTCATCGGAGAAAAGATCGGGCTAGGTCGTCGACTTCGATGCCGAAGATGATCTACGTCGAGGCAACTCAAGATCAAGCTCCAACTTCACCAAGTCATGAAACCTGTGAAGAAAACACCCTATACTACATGGCAAGTGATAGAGGATGAAGAAATAGGAAGTGGGTTCACTTTAGAATTGGATTTCTCACTCTTTTTCTCAAGTCACCATTGAAGCTAGCAAACTTCTTTCTTCTTAAAGAAGAAGAAAAAGAAAAAGAATATGATAAGAATTATGAAAATAGAAAATAAAGTGATTCTTATCATATTTGCAACCATGGTTTAGTGTAGAGAATAAACTAGGGTTTAGTTGAATGGTTAGGGTTAAGGCAAAAGACAAACTAGCTAGACTTTTCAAACCTTCAAGAAGCTTCAAGTATCAATCAACGAAAGCCACCATGTTATATTTTGCCAAAAATAAATAAAAAGAATGAATAAACAAGTAAAATCCCTAAACCATCAACTAAACATAGTTTAAGTCTTACACACACCCATGTTTGCATGTATCATCAAACATGATACAAACAAGTGCACAAAAATATATCACATATACAACTTGTGCACATCAAGTGAGAAAATCCATCTAAAGTGAACAAATACTAGTTAATGCAAAGTAATATATCAAATATATAATTATACATTAAATCATTAAATCAACACTTGATTTAACGATCCGGTCATATCCCATATGACCGACTAATATCCGATGTATCGACTTATCGAATCAATCCTCGATTCGATAACTAGGTTATATGGCAACAACCAATCGATACATTCATCGCGAGAATAGAATACGGTATCACATACATGCATTATTCTCGGTCCCGCACATATCTCATATGCGCTCATATTTCATTTCTCTTGAACCAGGAAACCTCTGTATAGGACTCTAAAGACTCGTCAATACGCCGGCAGCAGGTGATGATCTTATCAAACACCCACAAGCCGCAAGCGGTCTGCTAAACGTAACGGCCACCCGGGTATTGAGCGATCAGAAGATCGACGAGCAAGCCCGCTCACACTCCTGTGAATCCAACCAGTAACACTTACCGTACGGTCCGGTCTGTTCGTCAGATATGTTGCATATCTCGCCTAGGGGTGGTAAACGTCGGGCCCCAATAGCTCGATAAGTCATGCCGACGTGAGGTACATAACAATCATGAAACTACTGATAACTCTTACCAGTATATCACTGCAACCCTGGCCAGGGATTTCCTGTTATGGCCAGTCGAGCATAGCGCAACATCAACCCCCAATACCGGGAGAGACGAATCCCCTCCTATCGCTCATTGCCTCCATGCGAATCGAGACTGTACCCAAAAACCACCTGTTTGCACGACTCAGTAGAGCCGTGGTAGGGTGGAAATCAAAGCACAGTGGGAGACACACAAGACTATATGACGATCTCGGGTCAACAGACTAAGCTGTACCAGTGTCACCAGAGAACTGCCATCTGACGTGAGGTATAATACCATCTGGGAGTTCTCGGCGAGTCCGTTCAGTGTACCCAGTCTCCACTGAGCACCCGCATACCATCTCTGATGTCAAACACCAATGGATATGTGATCATCCATCGCCCATCACATAGGTCGAGAAGATATATGCTAATCTACTCTGGAATATCGATGCCCCGTCTCGATATTCCCACGACTAGGAACATTGAAGGATGTACTCATGGACTACCCAGGCCCCACTAGTATGATCTACATCATAGTCCTGGAAGTCGAGCATACATCCTAAGGTCTTTATCAACATGTAACAGAGAGACAGAAAGTATACATGTTAAGATAAAGAGCAACCAGATAGCGTACTATCATGTCAAGCAAGAAAGTCCTACCTATATATGTCCCAGCATCCACTACAATATACATCCAATGTACAGTAATGGCCTCTAGGGCATACATATAACTAACAATCTCCCACTTGCACTAGGGCCATCTGTAGCAGTGGTTGCAGTATCACATACTCAACCATCCCATATAAGTCTCTCTCTGGGAAAAAGCCTTTGTGAGTGGATCCGCCGTGTTGTCCTCTGAGTCTACTCTCCTAACCTCGATCACCCTGGAGATCATCTATCTCTATGATCAGGTGATGCTGCCTCAGAATATGTCTGGGTCACTGATGGGACCAGGGTTCCTGGGCCAATGCCACACTTCCATTGTCACACAATGGTAGGAACCTAGTTCATCTCATGAACCAACATACATCCAAACTGCCTCTTTGGTAGTATCTTTAATAGCGATGTTACCAGCCTTTATCGTCTAGTCTGCCACGGTATCTAGCTTGGAACACTTCCAACATACCATCCCTCCACTGAGGGTAAAGACAATGCCTGCGACTGACATTCAGTCGTCCTTATCACCCTGGAACCTTTCCAGTGATTCTCCCCAGGGTCGATTGATACCATCTCACTACAACTAGTGAGAATCCTAACATCCATTTTGATTTATCTCATAGATCCAAAACCTAGGATTTAGGAGGTATCACTTTGATCCTATATGGAGAATCCATGTGATAAGAGGAGATTGACCATGCGTAGCATAGGAAACTCTTTTCCTATAAAGAGTATGTCATCCACGTACTCTACGAGGATCATCACCATACTCCATACTACCTTTTTATACATACAAGGTTCATCTACCATTTTGATGAAGTCAAACTCTTTGACTACCATATCAAAACAGATGTTCCAACTCCGCGATACCTGCTTTAATCTATAAAGCAACTTGCACACGTTTCCGCTGCTCCCACTGTTTATGAAGCCCTCTGGCTGTGTACTTATAGACGTTCTCTTCTAAATCATTTTAGAAAAGCAGTCATGGCACCCAACCACCAGATATCGTAGTCATGGTATGCAGCAATGTTAAGTAGGATCTGGATGGACTTAAGCATAGTCCCTGGAAAAGGTTTCATCATTATCCACGCCTGGTCGATGGCGAAAAACTTTAACAGGTCTAGCTTTGAAAGTCTCAACTTTTCCATCTACACCAAGTAATCTTCTCAAGATATACTTGCTCCTGATGGGGATTTAACCCTTCAGATATAGCAACCAAAGTCCATACTTTGTTGGTGTACATGGATTCCATCTCAGAACGCTAAGCATCCAGCCATTCTTACAGAGTCTCTACTCTCGATGGCCTGCTCGAAACTAGTTGGGTCATCATCTCATGATGCATTCCTCGCTCCCACTGTCATCGAGAAACCGAAGTATCTTTCAGGCGGATGAGGAACCCTGCTAGTTCGGCGGAGAGGCTGAGGTTCGTCCGGGACTATTGAATCCTTTGGTTCCATCAAATCATCAGCCGTAGTTTGTATAGCTGGAACCTTTCCAGTTCTACTTAACAGACCTTGCCTTGAGCTTGTCTGGATTTTGCTTTTAGACATAGTCCGGACAATCCCAAATCTTAACCAACTTAAGATATGGGCTCTTCCCTTTCCATATTACATATGAAGTGGTAGGCAACTGATTTGATTTGAATCTAATTCAACAGGTATGCAACTTCTCAAGTGCACAACCCCAAAAGGAAATACGCAACTTAGTAGTACTCATCATAGAGCACACCATATCTAATATGGTGCGATTGCTCCGCCCCGATACACCATTGTGCTGTGGTGTATTCAGAGGAGTAACACCGACAGAGAATCTCATTCTTCTTTAGAATAGTCCAAGAATTCCATGCACAAGTATTCTCCTCCCTGATCTTATCATAGGACATAATACTTATACCCGTATTTTAGTTATCTACTTCTAACTTACATTCTGTGAATATCTCAAAAGGTTCGGACTTGTGTTTCAACAGGAACATATGACTGAATCTTGAGAGATCATCAGAGAATGTAATGAAGTACAAAGAACCGGTCCTGGTATGTGTAGACAGGGGACCTTACATACATCATCATGTATCAGTTCCAAGAGTTTACTAACTCTTTCTCTGTTTCCAATAAACAGAGCTATGGTCATCTTATCTTTGTGACATGACTGGCAAGTTTCATAAGATGTAAATTCAAACTAATTTAAATATGCATCTAAATGTAACTTCAGCCAGTCGGGTCGCATTGATATGACCTAGTCTATAATACCTTAAGAAGAATTCGTCCATTTCTGAACTCTTCCTCTTGTGTGTGTTATGTATACTAGGAACTGTAGTTTGATTTAGAACATCAATGCTTTTAGATAACGTGCCTTGAACCGATCAACTTTTGAAATAGGAAATGTTCAAAACATTATCCAACAATACAAAATTTTACCATTTCTTTAATTGTAAAGAGACTGATATGATTTTGTATATCAGGTTCGGTATCTAATAACATTCGTTCAGAATCAATGTACTGGTAATACAGGGTGACAGTGACCAACAGACTTGGCTACAACACTTGCCCCATTTTCTGTCTCATGAAACTTATCACCCGTTCTCAGTTCTCTGCCTTTCTGTAGCCCTATGTAACAGATTACATATCTGGGATCCTGTTCCGGTATCAGATACCCAGGACGCAGAAGATACTGAGAAACAGTTCTGTGTAACGAACACACCCGAAGGAGATGCATCATATGCACTTTCTTCGTTTGGGCGGCATGGGAATCTTGGTATTCCCCTATTTCCTGCTCTGTCTTATAACAATTTTAAGTTGGAGCGGGACCAACGTTCCCCAGCTTAGTATAACAAGCGGGTTCGGTCAATAACATCCATATTATTATCTTGATTAAGGCGTGATGTGGTCGCTACCTGGAGAGAGAGAGAGAGAAGAAAACACTCTGCGTGCGCTCTTGCAAGATTAGATTGGTTATTTATTTTATCTAATCAGGATGGCTCCCACTGTTTTTATCAAATCTTCCTTCAAACCCTAAAAGGAAAGACTAGTCGGGATTAATTACACTCTACAAGTTCGCCAATCTTTCAGCCAGGCCAGTGTCGGTACTTTGAGGGAGGTTCCCCGTGCTTTCGCACGGACCTAATTACAGTAAACCTCGTTTTCCCAGAGGCGTAACCCCGTTGACACCTTTTTAGAAACCTACTTGATCGGCTAATTGCAAAGTGCAAAACTCTCCCAGGAGTAACAATTACTCGTAGTGGGTATCGGGATCCAACTACCATATAGAAGGTATGCAATCTCATTGCAAATTTCAACACTTGAAACTCCCGATAAAGGTTTTTACCCCTAGCACCTATGACCTTAACTATGGTCAACAAATCATAAGCACTAGTCAAGTTCTACCCGTCATTTCATGATTAATTAGACCCACCCACATGACCCTTAACTAAGGTCAACACAGTCACGCGACTGTCCTAACTAATCGCATCATATGCGGTGTAGGAAGACATCACTTAGCTACCGTACACTGTGCCTTAACTAAGGTCAACAAACATAACACGAATACTAAGTACTCTACTTCCTAAAATGACGGAGGGTTGCGAATGGTTTTTAATAAAACCTTTAACGTTTTGAACTTGATCTCGTTGCGGAATCAAATGGTTTTTAAATGGAATGTTTTTGATCCTTTTCTAGTTTTGCTAAAGGGGTCACTCCCGGTGAAGGGATCGTCGGCCCTTTCCTCATCGAATAAGGTGCAGGATATATCATATACACCGCTGTGCAAAGCAAAAACTATAGAAGCAATCAAAAGACAAACCGAGTGTGTAGCATCTGCCAGTTATTGCTAAAGGAGTCACTCCCGGTGAAAGGATCTCGGTCCTTTCCTCATCGAATAAGGTGCAGGATGTTCTACAAGGAACACCGCGATGCAAAGCAAGAATTGTAGCTACCTGTTTTTATTTTGAAATTCGATTCCACAACATCAATTAGGTTTATTTTCTTTCATTAATCTCATTAATGAATGTCCCATCATTTAAGTCCACCTAAACATCACAGATAAATATAACGTACGCTTATGCCATCCGCATTCACCTCGATGTCCCGTCTGCACCGTTAGGTTGGGTAACTAACGCCAGAGCAAGGCAGGGCTAGTGCGGGTGCAAAACATAAGCAACGTCTATATAATATATCATATATACTATATACTATATCTATCTGAACAAATCATAGATAACGCATCAGAAAATATCATATGAAATATTGGATATACTAGGACGTCCGTGTTTTTAGTACGAGCCAGTATAAAACACGGATTCTACGGTCGCGATGAATAGCCAAACCCACACCCCTAGACTCCTACGAGAGCGACAAGCAACCCTACCAATTCTAGAGTTAGGAGACCCGGACTCGACTCCTCGAGTTGGTCTCCCACTGGACTCCAGAACCCGGTTACTTGTGCCCTCCTCCTTGGGTCTATCCTAGTGCGGAAAAGTAAATAATATACAAATGGTGACATCATCCGCAACCTGGAAGTGCCCCAATAAAATAATATTACATACAAGTTTTTACATGAATGAAAATGAAAAAACACTCGTCTCACATAAAAACCCCCGGTTATTCAAACACGACGATCCAATATAACATATCCAGCAACATATAACATCACATGTCATCAACGTAAGTAAACATGCGTATCCCAATTGACGTTGACATATAGCAACGAAACCGGCGATATCACATATTACACTTACGGTCACAGAAAAGAAAGTGTAAAACTACAACAGTTGGAATCCGCAAACTCTTTAGACATCGCATGCCTAACCAAATGAATTCCTTAGACATCGCATGCCTAACAGTTATAAACCCCGCATTTTAGTCTCATTATCGAAAACTCTTTTCAATATCAAGTCGGGCAATTCAACAAGATTCCCGACATCCTGAACGAATGCTCGTCGCAAACTTTAGTAGACGGTCGCACCCCCGATTCCATCGACGAAGTGCACTAAGGCGGAACACCGCTACCGCGAGCACCCGAATGGATGCTTTCGGCGACGGGGTTCTCCTACAGTCACTTGGTCGGGGCTATGGGGTGTAGCTGTCTATTAAGTTTATCCGGCGAGTATCCGCGTACGTTACGCAATTGCGACGGACTTTTGATCGCATCAAAATTCCATGGCAACCGATCAAGTGAGACTAAAGTGCTTGATTTATAACATCCAAATCAGTTATCTCATAACTGCTTGTGGATTCCAATTATTGTATCACATTCTGGATAAATAGAAAATGTTAACTTTCCGATCAAACAATCGAACACCCAAGTTTTCCTGAAACAGCTCAACACATGACATAAGTTTAAAAACATTCACTTCATGCCTCAGTACCAACGGTCCAGCCGTAAAAGGGTCAAGCCAACGCCTCACATGTGGCATGCCGTACTGCCCCAAACCCTAAGGTTCAAAGGGCAGTTCAAGACGGTCATATAATCGAGTTAAGGTTTGTTGTCTTCTAGAGGGACCATCGCGTTACTTGCACTACTTAGAACGTCATTAAACTACGGAAAATCCAACAATTGGAAATTTCCCGGCAGGGGAAAAAGTGGGTATTTATATTCGGTCGAACTTTTTAACATATTCTAAAAATACCCGGAAAAACACAGTAAACAAAGTTAAATAATCCGATCGAATTATCGAGTCCCCAATACAACCCCAGAACACTCAACTCTTGAGTCAAAATAAAAATACCCATAAAATATAAATCACAGAAATAGGAATTATGGTGCAAAATGATAACCTAACTCCCCTGTACGGCTGCGGAACCGCGGCCCAAGCAAGCTATTGCCGCGGTTCCGCGGTGGAATGTACGATTTAGGGGGTCGTTTTTCACCACAATTCTTATAATTTCCTACTGTATTTTTCAGGTATTTTCAATTCAGAAAAATCCACAATTACAGAAAATGTACGGAGAGGGTTGAAAATTAGGGTTTCGGGTTCGATCGGGTTTCTAACTTCGTCTACGCATCGCCTAAGGATCTAGCTAGGCTCTGATACCACTGTAGGGTTCCTAGGCACACCCATGAGATTCCACAAGTGATCAAACATGGCCAATTCAAAAATTTCCTATGTGCCGAGAAACCCTAAACTAGATCGTTATTAGAGGTAAGGTGATGCAAGCAAGTAAACAATTTTATTGCTAAAGGGAAAGTGACTACAACCTTTGTAGATCCGGTCCTCCACTTCCTTGGCTCCGTGATGACGTCCCTCCGCTGTACCCATCGGAATCCGAGACTCTCGCGGTGGTTTCATTGGAGAAAAGATTGGGCTAGGTCGTCGACTTCGATGCCGAAGATGATCTACGTCGAGGCAACTCAAGATCAAGCTCCAACTTCACCAAGTCTTGAAACTTGTGAAGAAAACACCCTATACTACATGGCAAGTGGTAGAGGATGAAGAAATAGGAAGTGGGTTCACTTTAGAATTGGATTTCTCACTCTTTTTCTCAAGTCACCATTGAAGCTAGCAAGCTTCTTTCTTCTTGAAGAAGAAGAAGAAGAAGAAAAAGAATATGATAAGAATTATGAAAATAGAAAATAAAGTGATTCTTATCATATTTGCAACCATGGTTTAGTGTAGAGAATAAACTAGGGTTTAGTTGAATGGTTAGGGTTAAGGCAAAAGACAAACTAGCTAGACTTTTCAAAGCTTCAAGAAGCTTCAAGTATCAAACAACGAAAGCCATCATGTTATATTTTGCCAAAAATAAATAAAAAGAATGAATAAACAAGTAAAAACCCTAAACCATCAACTAAACATAGTTTAAGTCTTACACACACCCATGTTTGCAAGTATCATCTAACATGATACAAACAAGTGCACAAAAATATATCACATATACAACTTGTGCACATCAAGTGAGAAAATCCATCTAAAGTGAACAAATACTAGTTAATGCAAAGTAATATATCAAATATATAATTATACATTAAATCATTAAATCAACACTTGATTTAACGATCCGGTCATATCGCATATGACCGACTAATATCCGATGTATCGACTTATCGAATCAATCATCGATTCGATAACTAGGTTATATCGCATACAACCAATCGATACATTCATCGCGAGAATAGAATACGGTATCACATACACGCATTATTCTCGGTCCCGCACATATCTTATATGCGCTCTTATTTCGTTTCGCTTGAGCCAGGAAACCTCTGTGTAGGACTCTAAAGACTCGTCAATACGCCGGCAGCAGGTGATGATCATATCAAACACCCACAAGCCGCAAGCGGTCTGCTAAACGTAATGGCACCCGGGTATTGAGCGATCAGAAGATCGACGAGCAAGCCCGCTCACACTCCTGTGAATCCAACCAGTAACACTTACCGTACAGTCCGGTCTGTTCGTCTGATACGTCGCATATCTCGCCTAGGGGTGGTAAACATCAGACCCCAATAGCTCGATAAGTCATGCCGACGTGAGGTCCATAACAATCGTGAAACTACTGATAACTCTTACCAGTATATCACTGCAACCCTGGCCAGGGATTTCCTGTTATGGCCAGTCGAGCATAGCGCAACATCAACCCCTAATACCGGGAGAGACGAATCCCCTCCTATCGCTCATTGCCTCCATGCGAATCGCGACTGTACCTAAAAACCACCTGTTTGCATGACTCAGTAGAGCCGTGGTAGGGTAGAAATCAAAGCACAGTGGGAGACACACAAGACTCTATGACGATCTCGGGTCAACAGACTAAGCTGTACCAGTGTCACCAGAGAACTGCCATCTGACGTGAGGTATAATACCATCTGGGAGTTCTCGGCGAGTTCGTTCAGTGTACCCAGTCTCCACTGAGCACCCGCATACCATCTCTGATGTCAAACACCAATGGATATGAGATCATCCATCGTCCATCACATGGGTCGAGAAGATATACGCTAGTCTACTCTGGAATATTGATGCCCCGTCTCGATATTCCCACGACTAGGAACATTGAAGGATGTACTCATGGACTACCCAGGCCCCACTAGTATGATCTACATCATAGTCCTGGAAGTCGAGCACACATCCTAAGGGCTTTATCAACATGCAACAGAGAGACAGAAAGTATACATATTAAGATAAAGAGCAACCAGATAGCGTACTATCATGTCGAGCAAGAAAGTCCTACCTATATATGTCCCAGCATCCACTACAATATACATCCAATGTACAGTAATGGCCTCTAGGGCATACATATAACTAACAGTATGGCTATCTAGTAGTGTTTCCCGGCGACTATTCGCATACTATACGAGATTGTGACGGAGATTTGATCCAAATTGAAACTCTGTAGCAATTAATCAAATGAGACCAAAATGCTAGATTCACAAAACACAAACTAGTTTTCACAAAACTAATTAATGTGGATTCCAAATATTGTAACACATATCATAAAAATCGAGATGATGTTAAACTTTTCGATCGAAATATCAAACATCTACAAATCACAGAGACCTCAACAACTTGAGTCTCAATAAAAATACCTAGAAAGTGCTAAATATCAACATGGAGCAGCACAAGAAACACAAGTCCCTAACACACCAAAAGTGCGGCGGAACCGCAGGTAAACCCTAGGTTATGCCGTGGTTCCGCGGCCATTTGGTCGAGTTGGGCCGTCGTATTTCTTGGGGCTCCATTAAATACCTTGCACGAATTTCTGCATATTTTTAATATATAAAAATCAACTTTTGAAAAAATGGACAGAAACTTGGAAATTGTTAGGTTTTGAAGTTCGATCGAACACTTTAACGTCGTTTAGACCTTGTCTAATGCTCTAGCTTCGCTCTAATGCCATGAAAGTGTGTCTTAGCACTTTTACTAGGTTTCCACATGCATCAAGTATGCAATTTTATAAAATCTAGAGGTCTAAGCTACACTAACCTAGAATCGAACTAGAGAATTAGTGTTTTATAAGTAAGTAAAGACAATCTAAACTAAGTGTAGAGGGTTACAACCTTTGTAGAGCAAGTCCTTTACTTCTATAGCTCCAAATAGTAGTCCCTAAGCCCTAAGTAGTACTCCCTAGAACTCTTCTTAGGCTTCACTTGGTGAAAGGAACGAGCTTGCTTCGTCGTCTTCGAGACCGAAGATGATCCATCTTGAAGTTTCTCTAACTCAAACTCACTCTTCACTAATCAAGAATTAGTGAAGCAAACAACCTAATCTTATGGGGTAGATGAGAGTAGGATGATGAAGTAGGAATTTTGCTCACTTTAGAATCTATTTCTCTTTTTCTTTTCCAAATCCAAAAAATAACTAGAGAGCTCAAGAGAAGAAAGAAGATAAACTTGAGTGAGGAAAATATCTCAAGTGATAAATAGAGAGTTAACCATGGGCTAAAGATAATGGTTGGGTTAAAAAATATCTAGAGTAAAACAAAAATAAGTGGGATGAGTCACGACTTCTACATGCTTCTACAAGCATCTAAGCCATGCTCATTTTCCAACTCATTTCTAATTTTGCTCTTAATAAATAATCACCCAAAAAATCTTTAGTCTTGGTGTGAGTCTCATACACCCATGTTCTATGTATCATCCACCATGACGCAATAGTATTTTATATATAAATAAATATATACATATATATATATATATATCATTATATATAACAAGAGAATAAAATCTTTAGTGACTACAATATTAGTTAATATATAAATATATCAAATATAAATATATATTAAATTATTAAATCAACACTTGATTCAATAATCCGATTATAATATATATAACCGACTAATATCACTTATATGTATATCAAATTATCAAATCAACACTTGATTCAATAACCCGGTCATATCACATATAACCTACAACATTCAATATACCATATCAAATATATATAAATATAACATATCATTGAATCAACACTTGATTCAACAATCCGGTTATATCATATATAAGCTAACCGATATCAAATATCGCCCGATTAGAATATGGTATCACATACTCGTATTTTATGAAGCTCCCGCACATATCACCATATATGCCCTACTTCATTTCGACTGAGGTAGGACACCTCTGTATGGGACTCTAAAGACTCGTCAATACGTCAATAGTAGGTAATGATCACATCAGTCACCTACAAGCCGTCAGCGGTACTAGCTGGACGTAACTGTAAGTGCACGGCAGCCCCTCGGCCGTTTGAACGAGGCCAAAATGCGGAAACGAAACTTTTACAAAACTTGTAAACCGGCACCACCGCGCACTGAAAACCCGGATCGGGCAATTAACCTACTCCTAGCTAACTAGAGAATGGGTAGAGAGATATACCGAGCGATCCGTGTCCTTCGGTCTTCTCGTCGTCATCCCGATCTCCCCGCGGAATCTCCGGTCTTCATCTCCTCGTCGAAAGGGCACCACATCGCCGGGTTCTTTTACGGGGTCCCACCTCTGGACCGAGGTAACTCGGGCACGAAGTTGGCGAGTCGACGTGTCAAAGAATGCTGTAGGATAAGTATAGAATGGTTTTGTCTCATGGGGTTATTCTTAGTTGCCATTTGGTAGTGGGAAGGAGATATGAACTTTTTGGATGAGCAATGGGATTTTTGTGCAAGCCAAAAGAGAACCAAAACCTCAACAAAAATTTGGACAGCCCCCTTTTTTTTCTTGTGGCCGGCCAAGGATCATACAAAAATGAGAGAGGAGAGAGAATGGATCAATAATGTAAGAAAGAATGATGAGTGATGATGAGAGAATAAAATGATCACAACAAAAGTCCACATTCATAAATAACCATCTCACATCTCATCACAAAAGTCAAGCAATGATGATGCACAATCATGAAGCAAACATGTGCCACTAAAAGTCTTCCCCATGCACAATTGCAAATAACCCCCTCCACCAAAATTCAGCCAAAGAAAGAAACAAAGGAAAATGGCCGAAACCGGAAAGCAATCTGGAAACTTCAGAAAAACGATCCCGTAATAAATTACAGGAAAACCCCGCGACTGTATATACATATCCACATTTGTATTCCGACCGAATACAAATGCAATGAGACAAAATCTACACTGTATAATACTAGGATCCGGCTTAAACCAAAGCCCGCTAGTATTATCCGTCCGATCATGATCCGTGCAATACCGCACGTACATGATCGAACCCTGCCATATATCCATACGGCCTCTACAGCGTTTCACCCGAAACTTGAGAAACGGTCTGTGGGGGACTCTAAAGACTCATTAATACTTTGGTTGTGGATTTAACCACTAGCACGTCAGAGGTATTAGCCATACGTAACGGGCTACCAGGTATTGACCAAAAGGGACGTCGATGAGCGAACTCATCCTGACACCCTTCTGAGCCTGTCAGTGACAATATCCGTACAGTCTGGTCCGTTCGTCTATGAGCATCGCATGGCGGGCCTAGAGGGTTGGTAAAAGTCAGACCCCCAAAAGCGGTACAAGTCGTGTCGGAGTGTAGCCCAGAACACCCTGAGATACTACTGGAATACCCACCAGTAAATCTCCTGCCTTGGCCAAGGACTTTGTGTAATGGCTCTCCTAGATACAGCGCGATCTCACCCCCAATACCGGGAGAGACGAACCCCTGCAGATCCGCTCACTGCCTCCATGTGGCTCGGGACTGTACCCAACTAAAACCTGTTTACACGACTCCTTTGAGCCGTGGTAGGATAGTAATCAAAGTACAGTGGGAACTCACACGATACAAATGACGATCTCAGGTCGATGAACTAACATGTACACATGTCACCAGGGAACTGCTATCTGACGTCAGGTATAAGACCAACTAGCATGTTCCCGGCGAGTCCTGTCCGGTGTACTCATAACCCAATGAGCACCTGTATACATCTTAGGTGAACCAACTGGCACCAGTGGCTTGTGAGACCGGCCACCGCCCCTCGTCGGGGTCTCGACTGTATACACTAGTCTACTCTGGAGTATCGATGCCCTGTCTCGAAAACTCCCACGACTAGGGACCTTTTAAGGATGTGCTTATAGACCCCAGCTCCCACGTATATGATCGCCATCATACTGCTGGCCGTCAAGCAAGAATCCTAAGGGCTCTATCAACGCGCAATAGTGACCTGTAAGGTCACCTAAAGCAGTACACGATGATAAAGATAAACCAGATAGCATACTATCATCTTGAGTAAGACTGTCCTATCGGCATAGGTCCTCCTTCAATCATTGCAATCACGTGCCCGTGATCCAATAATTGACTCTGAGGGCACTATCTCCAATAGTAACAACTACCCAGGTATTGAACGAATAGAAGATCAACAAGAAAACTTGTCCAAACTCCCGCAAAGCCTATAAGCAATACTTACTGTACAGTCGGGTCTCTTCGTCTGATATGTCGCATATCAAGTCTAGGGGTGGAATCGTCAGACCCCAGTAACTTGATAGGTCATGCCGATGTGTGGCCTATAACCATTCGAGAAACTACAGATAACACTTACCAGTAAATCTCATCAGCCCTGGCCAGGTACTTGCTGTTATAGCCAATCGAGTATAGGCAACATCAACTCCCTATACCAGGAGAGACAAAACCCCTCCTATCGCTCACTGCCTCCATGTGACTCGGGACTGTACCCAAAATCCATCTGTTTGCACGACTCCTTTGTGTCGTGGTAGGAAGGAAATCAAAGCACAATGGGAACCACACAAGACACGATGACGATCTCGGGTCTACAGACCAAGCTGTACCAGTGTCACCAGAGAACTGCTATCTGACGATAGGTATGGTACTATCTAGGAGTTCTCAGCGAGTCTTGTTCAGTGTACCCATTCTCTAATGAGCACCTGTGTACAGTCTTTGATTTCAAACACAAATGGATGTTGGATCAACCATCGCCCCATACAGGGTCAAGAAACGTACACACTAGTCTACTCTGGAATATCGATGCCCTGTCTCGATACTCCTTCGACTAGGAACTGTTAAAGGATGTGCTTGCGGACTACCCAATCCCCACTAGTATGATCTACATCATAGTCCTGGTAGTCAATCTAACATCCTAAGGGCTTTATCAACATGTATTAGAGAGACAGTATAATAATACTAGTGTACATGTTAAGATAAAGAGTAACCATATAGCATACTATCTTGTCGAGCAAGAAAGTCCTCTATATATATGTTCAAGCATCCACTGTATCATACAATAATGGCCTCTACGGTATACATATCACTAACATAAGTATGTGCTTACTGAAAATGGTTTGGTTACAATACCGAAAACTGGGGAGAAGTACGGCTCTGGACTGTAGTCCAGAGCAGTATTATCTATTAATACCTGTTTTTAAACCCCTATATATCCCTCTATAAACATGTTAATGTGCGGAGACCTATATCGATGTATAGATAATTGAATTAGATTTCATATGGCATGGGTTTTCACTCAATTCCATTACTGTTTGATATTTGTTATATACTTTATACTGTCAACATGTCCTGCTGTTTTCTGTTGTGATGCATATACATATCGACCTTAAAATGATCATAAATCCTTGTACACGCCTGCCATTAATATTCCGTCGGTTGCGTTAGAAATTTAACTTTAAAATATAGAATTTATTTAACTGTGGCAACTCTATATTCTAAATAGTACCCACGGTAAAATGCATTCAAATTTGGACTTCTAGTTCTGAAACTGTAATTCTAGCAATGCGCATCTATTTGAAAATGTGCATATCTCCCTAACCAGAACATATGTCGAGATGAAACCAATTTTTCTGTTTAGCTAAACGAATCTAAATTTTATGTCTTTTATATTGTGCTACCTGATTCTGAACGTACGATTTTTAATGAGTTTCGCAACCTGAATGATACTCGTTGTCTCTTATTAGTTGAAGTATATTTAATGCATTTCTATCATGCCGTATGATTGCTTTACACTCATGTTTAGTACTTATTTACATTGACACCCTAGTGACTGTATTGCATTTTCGAGTAAGAAGTGTACTGACTGGATTGTGGCAAGTATATTAGTATATAAGTGATTGAAAGCAACATTGATATTTGTGGAAGTGTGATTGAATAAAGGAAGTAACACATACTTGTACACATCCAACCTAATACATTAACCTATATTTTAACCCGGGGGGAATGGAGAATTATAGGGTGGAATCAAACTCATATTTAGCGAGGTTTACAACATTTAGAGGACGATCATTCGATATTATCGATATACATATATATTAGATCGGGAGCCTAGCGGCACAGCTGCAGGGTTATGTCCCGGGTAATACCGGACTGTAGTCTCGGACATGTACGAGACTCTATTTAAACTCGATAACTCTTTTCCACCGATCATTTCAATTGATATAGATACTGATAGGTTTAGTGACATATTGTCTGTAGGGTTCCTAGGCACACTAAAGAGGTCTCACAAGGCATCAGCCATGCCAATTTCAAATTTTATGGGTGCCGAGAAACCCTAATACGGATCGTCGACTAGAATTCAAGGCGAAACATTAAACAAGTTAACGATTTAACTAAAGGAGAGAGGCTACAACCTTTGTAGATCCGTTTCTCCACTTCCTTAGCTCCACGTAGGCGTCCTCTCACTGTCCATCTCGAATTCCGAACTCAATCGTCGGCTTCATCGGAGAAATGGGCGAGCTAGGTCGTCGGCTTCGTGCCGAAGATGATCTACGTCGAGGCATCACAAGTTCAAGCTCCAACTTCACCAAGTTGTGAAACTTGTGAAGAAAACACCCAAAACCACTTGGCAAGAGGTAGAGGATGAAGAAATAGGAGGTGGGTTCACTTTAGAATTGGATTTCTCACTCTTTAGCTCAAGGTGCCATTAATGGTGTCAAGCTTTTTCTTTGAAGAAGAAGAAGAAGATCAAGATAGAATATGATAAGTCTTGGATTAAAAATGAGAATAATATCATTACTTATCATATACTAACCATGGTGAAGTGTAGAGAGCAAACTAGGGTTAGGTGCATGGTTAGGTTAAGAGAAGAAAACAAAAATGGTCAATTATTCAACTCTTCATGAAGCTTCATGAAAGAAACAAATAAAGCCACCATTTTTCTTTTCCTTTCCAAAATGAAAAATCAATATAAATAAATGAATAAGTAAATAAAACCCTAACCATTCATATAACCATGGTTTAATCTTTACACAAGCACAAGCTAACATGTATCATCAAACATGATACAAACATGTGTACACAAAAACATATCACATATACAATGTGCACATCAAGTGAGAAAATCCTTTTAAAACGAACCAATACTAGTTAATGCAAAGTAATATATCAAATATATAATTATACATCAAATCATTAAATCAACACTTGATTCAATGATCCGGTCATGTCGCACATAACCGACTAGTATACAATGCATCGACTTATCGAATCAATCTTTGATTCGATAACTAGGTTATATCGCATATAACCAATCGAAACATTCGTCGCGAGAACGGAATACGGTATCACATACACGCATTATTCTCGGTCCTGCACATATCTCATATGCGCTCCTATTTCGTTTCGCTTGAGCCAGGAAACCTCTGTGTAGGACTCTAAAGACTCGTCAATACGCCGGTAGCAGATGATGATCATATCAAGCACCCACAAGCCGCAAGTGGTCTGCTAAACGTAATGGCCATCCGGGTATTAAGCGATCAGAAGATCGACGAGCTAGCCCGCTCACACTCCTGTGAATCCAACCAGTAACACTTACCGTACAGTCCGGTCTGTTCGTCTGATATGTCGCATATCAAGTCTAGGGGTGGTAAACGTCAGACCCCAATAACCGATAAGTCGTGCCGATGTGAGGCTCATAACGGGTCGAGAAACTACTGGTAACACTTACCAGCAAATCTCTGATCAGCCCTGGCCAGGGACTTCCCTGTTACGGCCAATCGAGCACAGCGTAACATCAACCCCCAATACCGGGAGAGACGAAACCCCTCCTATCGCTCATTGCCTCCATGTGACTCGAGACTGTGCCCAAAGACCACCGTTTTGCACGCCCTTATGGACGTGGTAAGGTGGAGATCAAACCACAGTGGGAATGACACAAGACTCTATGACGATCTCGGGTCTACAGACTAACCTGCACAAGTGTCACCTGAGAACTGCCATCTGACATGAGGTATAATACCATCTGGGAGTTCTCGGCGAGTCCGTCCAGTATACTCAGTCTCCACTGAGCACCCGTATACCATCTCTGATGTCAAACACCAATGGATATGGGATCATCCATCGCCCATCTCATGGGTCGAGAAGCGTATATGCTAGTCTACTCTGGTATATCGATGCCCTGTCTCGATACACCTACGACTAGGGACCTTGAAGGATGTACCTATGGACTACCATGTCTCCACTAGTATGATCTGCATCACAGTCCAGGTAGTCAAGTACACATCCTAAGGGCTTTACCAACATGTAACTATAAGACAGTATAAAGAGACTAGTGTACATGTTAAGATAAAGTGCAACCAGATAGCATACTATCATATCGAGCAAGAAAGTCATCTCTATATATGTCCAAGCATCCAATATAATATACATCATCTGTACAATACTGGCCTCTAGGGCATACATACAACTAACAATCTCCCACTTGCACTAGGGCCAGCTGCTGTAGTATCGCATACCGAGCATCCCGAAGAGTCTCTCAAACTGTATCTGGGGAATGGCCTTCGAGAGTGGATCCGCCGTGTTGTTCTTCGTGTCAACCCTCCTGACCTCGATCTCCCGGCGATCAACTATCTCCCGGATCAGGTGATACCGCCTCAGAATATGCCTGGATCGCTGATGGGACCGGGTTCCTTGGCCAAAGCCACCGCTCCATTGTTATCGCAATACAAAGGTATTGGATGCTCAATGGATGGAATCACACCAAGTTCAGTAATGAACTTCTTGATCCAGACAGCCTCTTTAGCAGCATCGTTGGCAGCGATGTATTCAGCCTCCATTGTCGAGTTTGCCACGGTTTCCTGCTTGGAACTCTTCCAGCTAACCGCCCCACCGTAAAGGGTAAAGGCAAATCCCGACTGCGACTTAGAGTCGTCCTTATCACTCTGGAAGCTCGAATCGGTAAAGGACTCCACTTGGAGTTCTCCGTTACCATACACCAAGAGCATCTCTTTAGTCCTTCGCAAGTACTTAAGAATGCTCTTCACAGCTGTCCAGTGACTCTCTCCAGGATCAGCTTGATACCTGCTCACTATACTTAGTGAGTATGCTACATCGGGTCTGGTACATAGCATCGCATACATGATAGAGCCTACAGCCGAAGCATAGGGTATCCCTTGCATGCGAGCTCTCTCCAAATCAGTCTTGGGAGACATCTCTTTGGAGAGAGTGACTCCAGAGATCGTGGGCAAGTTCCCACGCTTGGATTCTTCCATACTAAACCTCTTTAGTATGGTGTCAATGTACCTGGATTGGGACAATCCCAATATCCGTTTGGATCTAACTCTATAGATCCTAATCCCCAATATGCATGAGGCATCACCAAGATCTTTCATTGAGAATCTTTGTGATAAGAAGAGCTTGACCGATTGCAGCATAGGAATATCATTTCCTATCAAGAGTATGTCGTCCACGTACAATACGAGGAAGACAACCTTACTCTCTGCTACCTTCTTGTAGATACAAGGTTCATCTGGATTTTTGACGAAATCAAACTCTTTGATAATGACATCAAAGAAGATGTTCCAACTCCGCGATGCTTGCTTTAATCCATAAATGGATTTAAGCAGCTTGCACACCTTCCCGCTGCTCCCACTGTCTACGAAGCCCTCTGGCTGAGTCATGTACACGCACTCTTCTAAATCACCGTTTAGAAAGCCGGTCTTAACATCTATTTTCCAGATTTCGTAGTCATGATATGCAGCGATGGCAAGCATGATCCGGATGGATTTAAGCATAGCCACTGGAGAAAAGGTTTCGTCATAGTCCACACCTGGTCTTTGACGAAAACCCTTTGCAACAAATCTAGCTTTGAAAGTCTCCACTTTCCCATCTACACCAAGTTTCTTCTTGAAGATCCACTTGCTCCCAATGGGTTTTACCCCTTCAGGAGCAACTTCCAAAGTCCATACTTTGTTGGTGTACATGGATTCCATCTCGGACCGCATAGCATCCAGCCATTTCACTGAGTCCCTACTCGTGATGGCCTGCTCGAAGCTAGTTGGGTCATCATCCTCCATGATGCAATCCTCGCTCCCACCATCCATGAGAAAACCGTAGTATCTCTCAGGTTGGCGAGGAACCCTACTAGATCGGCGGAGAGGCTGGGGTTCATTGGGAGCTACTGAATCCTCTGGTTCCACTAAATCTTCAGTTACGGTTTGTGTATCTGGAACCTCTTCCAGCTCTACCACTTTGCCACTAATTTCTTTTTCAAGGAATTCCTTTTCTAAAAAGGTGGCATGTTGAGCAACAAACACTTTTTGTTCCTCACTGTGGTAGAAAAAATACCCATATGAATTCTTAGGATATCCCACAAACTTGCAAAGAACTGACCGTGCCTCGAGTTTGTCTGGATTTTGCCTTTTGACATAGGCCGGACAACCCCATATCTTAACTCGTTTAAAATATGGTCTCTTCCCACTCCATATCTCATATGGTGTGGTAGGTACATATTTAGATGGAACTTGATTCAATAGGTATGTTGCTGTTTCCAGCGCATATCCCCAGAAGGAAATAGGTAACTCAGCTGTGCTCATCATAGAGCGCACCATATCTAATAGGGTGCGGTTCTTCCGTTCTGATACACTATTGTGCTGTGGTGTATATGGAGGAGTCAGCTGAAAGAGAATCCCATTCTCTTTTAGGAAGTCCAGGAATTCATTGCTCAAGTATTCACCTCCTCGATCAGATCGAAGGATTTTAATACTTTTTTCGGTTTGGTTCTCGACTTCTTGTTTATATTCTCTAAATTTCTTAAAAGCTTCAGACTTGTGTCTTATCAAGTACACATGTCCGTATCTTGAGAGATCGTCAGTGAATGTAATGAAGTACGAAGAACCATCCCTGGCATGTGTAGACATGGGACCGCATACATCACTATGTATTAGTCCCAAGAGTTCGGTAACTCTTTCTCCGTGTCCCGTAAACGGAGTTTTGGTCATCTTGCCTTTGAGACATGACTGGCAAGTGTCATAAGATGAAAATTCGAATGGTTTCAAATATCCATCCTTATGCAACTTAGCCAGTCGTGTCGCATTGATGTGACCCAGTCTACAATGCCACAAGAAGGATTCGTTCAGTTCTGAACTCTTCCTCTTGTGTGTGTTTGTTATGCTCAGAACTGTTGATTGGTTTAGAACATAAATACCATTGCACAACGTCCCTGATCCAACCAACTTTTGGTTACGGAAAATGTTCATAACATTGTCCTGTAATACAAAATTATATCCCTCTTTGCTTAACAAAGAAACCGATATAATGTTGCATATCAGGTTCGACATGTAATAGCATTCGTTCAGAACCAATGTATTACCAGTTGGTAATACAAGGTGATATTCCCCGACAGTCTTAGCTGCAACAATTGCACCATTTCCAACTTTAATGTCTTTATCACCTTCTCCAAGTTCTCTATCTTTCCTAAGCCCATGTAACTGATGATATATATGGGATCCTGACCCGGTATCTAATACCCAGGACGTAGAGCAAATGGAGAAACAGTTCTCTGTAACGAACACACCTGAAGAAAATGCATCATCATGTACTTTCTTCATTCGGGTGGCATGGGAATCCTGGTATTCCCCTATATCCTGTTCAGTCCTATAACTCTTATAGGTAAGAACGGAACCAACGTTCCCCAGCACAGTATAACATGCGGGTTCGGTCAATACATCCATATTATTATCTTTATTATGGCATGAAATGGTCGCTACCTGGAGAGAGAGAGAAGAAAACACTTTAGCGTAAGCTCGTGCAAGATCAGATTGGTTATTATCTTATCTAATCAGGATGGCTCCCACTGGTTTTTATCAAATCTTCCTTCAAACCCTAAAAGGAAAGACTAGCCGGGATTAATTACACACTACAAGTTCGCCAATCTTTCAGCCAGGCCAGTGTCGGTACTTTGAGGGAGGTCCCCCGTGCTTTCGCATGAACCTAATTAATGTAAACCTCGTTTTTCCAGAGGCGTAACCCCGTTGACACCTTTCTAGACACCTACTTGATCGGCTAATTGTAATGTGTAAAACTCTCCCAGGAGTAACTCTTACTCGCAATGGGTATCGGGATCCAACTATCTCATAGAAGGTATGCAATCTCATTGCAAATTTCAACACTTGAAATTCCCAATAATGCTTTTGCCCCAAACGATCCATGACCTTGACAAGGTCAACAAACCATAGACCGTAAGTCAAGTTCAACCCGTCATTTCTTGACTGAATTAAACCCACCCGCACGACCCTTGACAAGGTCAACAAGGCCGTACGACTACCCTAACTCAATCTGCATCATATGCATAAGCAGATAAATACTGGTTAGCTACCGCACACTGTGCCTTGACAAGGTCAACAAGCGCAGCACGAATACTAAACAGGACTTATCTGAAATGACGGAGGGCTACGATAGGTTTTTCTGAAAACCTATTGCGTAATGAACTTGATATCGTTGTAGAATCAAATGAAGTTTTGAAATGGAGTGATTTTGAGGCTTTTCTAGTTTTGCTAAAGGGGTCACTCCCGGTGAAGGGATCGTCGGCCCTTTCCTCGTCGAATGAGGTGCGGGATATATCATATAATCGCTATGCAAAGCAGAAACTATAGAAGCAATCAAAAACAAACCGAGTGTGTAGCATCTGCTAGTTATTGCTAAAGGAGTCACTCCCGGTGAAGGGATCTCGGTCCTTTCCTCATCGAATAAGGTGCAGGATATATCATATATACCGCTATGCAAAGCAAAACTGTAGCTACCCTTTTTATTTAAAATTTGAATCTACAACATCTTTTAGGTTTCTTTTCTTTCATTAATCACATTAATGAAGTCCCATCATTTAAGTCACCTAAACATCACAGATAAATACGACGTACACTTATGCCATCCGCATTCGCCTGGATGTCCCCTCGTGCACCGTTAGGTTAGGTAACTAACGACAGAGCAGGGCAGGGCTAGTGCGGGTGCAAAACATAAGCAACGTCTATATAATATATTATATATACTATATACTGTATCTATCACAGAACATCACATGATCACATCACAGAAATCGCAGCAGAAAATATCATATGAAATATTGGATACACTAGGACGTCCGTGTTTTCAATACGAGCCAGTATAAAACACGGATTCCACGGTCGTGATGAATAGCCAATCCCATACCCCTAGACCCCTACGAGAGCGGCAAGCAACCCTACCAATTCTAGGGTTAGGAGACCCGGACTCGACTCCTCGAGATGGTCTCCCACTGGACCCTAGAACCCGGTTACTTGTGCTCCCCTCCTTGGGTCTATCCTAATGCGGAAAAGTAAATAATATACAAACGGTGACATCTTCCGCAACCTGGAAGTGCCCCAATAAAAGAATATTACATGCAAGTTTTTACATGAAAGAAAATGAAAAACACTCATCTCACATAAAACCCCTGGCTATTCAAACACGACGATCCAATATAACATATCCAGCAACACATAACATCACATGTCATCAGCGTAAGTAAATATGCGCATCCCAATTGTCGTTGACATATAGCAACGAAACCGGCGATATCACATATTACACTTACGGTCACAGAAAAGAAAGTGTAAAACTACAACAGTTGGAATCCGCAACCTCTTTAGACATCGCATGCCTAATCAAATGAAATACTTAGACATCACATGCCTAACAATTATAAACCCCGCATTTTAGTCCCATTATCGAAAACTCTTTTAAATAACAAATGAGACTAAACCGCTAGATTTATAACATTCATTCAGTTATCTCATAACTGTTTGTGAATTCCAATTATTGTATCCCATTCCGGATAAATAGAAAATATTAAACTTTCCGATCGAACATTCGAACACCCAAGTTTTCCCGAAACTGTTCAACACATGAAATAGGTTCAAAGACATTCACTTCATGCCTCAGTACCAACGGTCCAGCCGTAGAAGGGTCAAGCGAACGCCTCATATGTGGCACGCCGTACTGCCCCAAACCCGAAGGTTCAAAGGGCAGTTCAAGACGGTCACAAAATCGAGTTAAGGTTTGTTGTCTTCTAGAGGGACCATCGCGTTACTTGCACTACTCAGAACGTCCTTAAACCACAGAAAAATCCAACACTTGGATATTTTCCGGCAGGGGAAAGATTGGGTATTTACATCCGGTCGAACTTTTTAACATATTCCAAAATATCCGGAAAGCCACACAGACAAAATTTGATAATCCGATCGAATCTTTGATTCCCAATACAACCCCAGAATACTCATCTGTAGAGTCACAATAAAAATACCCAGAAAATATAGCATTAAATTATATGAGTTACTGTGCAGAAATCATCAGACAAGGGGACAGTACGGCCGCGGAACCGCCGCACATGCCTAGCTCGTGCCGCTGTTCCGCGGTGGAAAAATCGATTTATGCCCTCGTATTTCACAGTAATTCAAATAAGACCCTGCTTATTTTTCTGCATATTTTTAATTGACAAAAATCCAAATTTTCAGAAAATTTCCAGAGAGCATTTTGGTTTTTAGGGTTTCGGTTCGATCGGGTTTCAAACGTCGTCAACACTTCGCCTGAGGCTCTAGCTAGGCTCTGATACCACTGTAGGGTTCCTAGGCACACTAAAGAGGTCTCACAAGGCATCAACCATACCAATTTCAAATTTTATGGGTGCCGAGAAACCCTAATACGGATCGTCGACTAGAATTCTAGGCGAAACATTAAACAAGTTAACGATTTAACTAAAGGAGAGAGGCTACAACCTTTGTAGATCCGTTTCTCCACTTCCTTAGCTCCACGTAGGCGTCCTCTCGCTGTCCATCTCGAATCCCCAACTCAATTGTCGGCTTCATCGGAGAAATGGGCGAGCTAGGTCGTCGGCTTCGTGCCGAAGAAGATCTACGTCGAGGCATCACAAGTTCAAGCTCCAACTTCACCAAGTTGTGAAACTTGTGAAGAAAACACCCAAAACCACTTGGCAAGAGGTAGAGGATGAAGAAATAGGAGGTGGGTTCACTTTAGAATTGGATTTCTCACTCTTTAGCTCAAGGTGCCATTAATGGTGTCAAGCTTTTTCTTTGAAGAAGAAGAAGAAGATCAAGATAGAATATGATAAGTCTTGGATTAAAAATGAGAATAATATCATTACTTATCATATACTAACCATGGTGAAGTGTAGAGAGCAAACTAGGGTTAGGTGCATGGTTAGGTTAAGAGAAGAAAACAAAAATGGTCAATTATTCAACTCTTCATGAAGCTTCATGAAAGAAACAAATAAAGCCACCATTTTTCTTTTCCTTTCCAAAATGAAAAATCAATATAAATAAATGAATAAGTAAATAAAACCCTAACCATTCATATAACCATGGTTTAATCTTTACACAAGCACAAGCTAACATGTATCATCAAACATGATACAAACATGTGTACACAAAAACATATCACATATACAATGTGCACATCAAGTGAGAAAATCCTTTTAAAACGAACTAATACTAGTTAATGCAAAGTAATATATCAAATATATAATTATACATCAAATCATTAAATCAACACTTGATTCAATGATCCGGTCATGTCGCACATAACCGACTAGTATACAATGCATCGACTTATCGAATCAATCTTTGATTCGATAACTAGGTTATATCGCATATAACCAATCGAAACATTCATCGCGAGAACGGAATACGGTATCACATACACGCATTATTCTCGGTCCTGCACATATCTCATATGCGCTCCTATTTCGTTTCGCTTGAGCCAGGAAATCTCTGTGTAGGACTCTAAAGACTCGTCAATACGCCGGTAGCAGATGATGATCATATCAAGCACCCACAAGCCGCAAGCGGTCTGCTAAACGTAACGGCCATCCGGGTATTGAGCGATCAGAAGATCGACGAGCTAGCCCGCTCACATTCCTGTGAATTCAACCAGTAACACTTACCGTACAGTCCGGTCTGTTCGTCTGATATGTCGCATATCAAGTCTAGGGGTGGTAAACGTCAGACCCCAATAACCGATAAGTCGTGCCGATGTGAGGCTCATAACGGGTCGAGAAACTACTGGTAACATTTACCAGCAAATCTCTGATCAGCCCTGGCCAGGGACTTCCCTGTTACGGCCAATCGAGCACAGCACAACATCAACCCCCAATACCGGGAGAGACGAAACCCCTCCTATCGCTCATTGCCTCCATGTGACTCGGGACTGTGCCCAAAGACCACCGTTTTGCACGCCCTTATGGACGTGGTAAGGTGGAGATCAAAGCACAGTGGGAATCACACAAGACTCTATGACGATCTCGGGTCTACAGACTAACCTGCATAAGTGTCACCTGAGAACTGCCATCTGACGTGAGGTATAATACCATCTGGGAGTTCTCGGCGAGTCCGTCCAGTGTACTCAGTCTCCACTGAGGACCCGTATACCATTTCTGATGTCAAACACCAATGGATATGGGATCATCCATCGCCCATCTCATGGGTCGAGAAGCGTATACGCTAGTCTACTCTGGTATATCGATGCCCTGTCTCGATACACCTGCGACTAGGGACCTTGAAGGATGTACCTATGGACTACCATGTCTCCACTAGTATGATCTGCATCATAGTCCAGGTAGTCAAGTACACATCCTAAGGGCTTTACCAACATGTAACTATAAGACAGTATAAAGAGACTTGTGTACATGTTAAGATAAAGTGGAACCAGATAGCATACTATCATATCGAGCAAGAAAGTCATCTCTATATATGTCCAAGCATCCAATATAATATACATCATCTGTACAATACTGGCCTCTAGGGCATACATACAACTAACATTGTCTTGATTGCTGTCATGATTCACATGCTATACTGCTTACATGTACATGTTATTCCACACTCTCATGTTATTACTTTATACCTGTTATTTCAGGCTTATTATTATTGCCACATATTATATATTATTATATCACTTATATTGTGTCACCTTGACGACCTGAGTATGCATGCTCAGAGAAAGAAGTGGACGTAGCACCAGAACAAGACATGCTATATGAGTTTGAGGAGATATAGACCAGCGACATCTGCTTATTGTTTCATTTGCTTTCGAATAAGAGAATAATTTATTATCAGTTATTAGTTGCTTCTTTTAATGTTTAAAGACTTGTATCCGTTGAAATTTTATTCGTTTAAATGTAATAAATTTAGTGACTGTATTTCTCTTTATCTGTGTTTGATTACTGCATGCCATGTAACGCTAAAAGCCGAAGTATGACTACGGCGGGATTTTTCCTTGACCGTAGGAGCATGGATGATCTAGTCACCCTCGTATTCCATATTTTGGGAAGCAGGGCTTGACATGGTTTTGTTGGTATCAGAGCCAGGTTTAGATTGAGATTACAGTTTCCGATTAGGGCTTGACAATTTAAGTCATCAAATTGGTCTAGATTGTAACCTTGTTTCCTGATTAGGAATTCTTCCTTGACTAGGATTCCTATAGTGTGTTATGCTATATATTTTTACCCTATCCAGTGGAGTTTTGGGTAACTTGGTAAAGTTATGTAGTTATAAATATGAACTACAACATAATTACAAATGCGGTACTCTGCTTGAGTGACTTGGAGTTCTACCCCTGATTCCCTTTCGATTGAGTATTACCCTACTATATATTCTTGTTTTGATTTTCAAATCTCTATCTCCCACGTTAGCTTATATCGTTCCCGAGTTTCCAAATCTATCTTCCACTTCTTCATTCTTGTACCTTTGTTAATGAACTTATTCTTACTTACGTTTCTTTCCGAACCCGATGCATTCTTACTTCTTCGTTTCTTTGAAGTTTTCATATCACATTCCATACCATTAAGTTCCTAGCATAGTCACATGGCGGAAGCTTGGCGAATCCATAACCCAAAATTGAGTTTGTTATGGTGTTCATCGATGACATACTAGTCCACTCCAGGAGTCGGGAGGAACATGCCGAGCACCTGCGCATAGTGTTGCAGATTTTGAGGAAGGAAAAAAATTTACGCTAAGCCGAGCAAGAGTAAGTTCTGGCTCGACAATGTGCAATTTCTACGGCATGTCGTTTCAGGTGATGGCATTTCAGTGGATCCTACAAAGATAGAAGCTATCAGAGACTGGCCGATGCCAGAGTTAGTAGCTGAGATCAAGAGTTTTCTGGGACTTTCTAGATATTATCGGCGGTATTTTCAGGATTTTCCCAGAGTGGCAGAGTCCTTGACGATACTAACACGGAAGAAGGTAACTTATGTCTAGTCGGAAGAGTGCACTTAGGCGTTCAATCTTATGAAGCAGAAGTTGACCACGGCTACAATTCTGACCGTGCTAGATAGGTCTGGAGGTTTGGTGATTCATAGCGATGCTTCTGGTAAGGGTTTAGGCTGTGTTTCGATGTAGCACAGCCGAGTAGTGGCTTACACCTCTCGTCAGATGAAGACCCACGAGAAGAACTACCCGACGCATGACTTAGAGTTAGCTTTAGTTGTGTTCACACTGAAGATGTGGAGACACTGCTTGCTGAGAGAAAAGGTGGAAGTTTACATGGATTACAAAAGCATGAAATACGTGTTCACTCAGAAGGACCTAAATATAAGACATCGCAGGTAGTTAGAAGTGATGGAAGACTACGATCTGGATATGCTGTATGAACCGGGGAAGATAAACGTTGTGCCAGATGCTCTCAGTCATAGGCCATTAGATTTAATGTTGACTTATCAGAGGTGGATTCTAGAAGATCTTCAGACACTCAAGCTGGAAGTGGTTATGCCGGGTACACCTGGACAGCTCTAGCAGTTGCAGGTACTATTATCGCTTATAGATCGCATTAAAGCTGCACAAGCTGGGGTTAGTCAGTTACAAAAGTTCAACGGACTAGTTGAGGCTGGATTGACAACATACTTAATAATTCACGAAAATGGTTCACTGAGGTTTGGCAGTCGATTATGTGTACCGAAGGGTGATGTCCGAGAGAAGTTCTAGCAGATGCATATAGTTCAGCTTATTCATTGCACCCGGGAGGCACCAAGATGTAAAGGGATTTGAGGCAGCATTTTTGGTGGAACGGGATAAAGAGAGAGATCGCTCGTTTTGTGTCCAAGTGTCTCATGTTCTAGCAGGTGAAAGCAAAGCGTCAGAGGGTAGCCAGGTTATTGCAACCGCTTCCAATACCTGAGTGGAAATGGGAGCATATCACTATGGATTTTGTGATGGCACTACCACGAAGTCCAAGGGGAAACAATGCAATCTGGGTTATAATCGATCTTCTTACAAAGGTGGCTCATTTCAAACCTTTCCGAGTAGCACAATCGACTGAGTCCCTTGAGAAGAAGTATATGCAGGAGATCGTGAGACTGCATAGAGTATCCATCAGCATCATATCCAATTGAGACACCGGATTCATTTCCTACTTTTGGAAGAGCCTGCAGGAGAGTTTGGGCACTCGTCTCAAGTTCAGCACCGCATATCATCCTCAGACGGAAAGGTAATCTGAGCGTCCCATCCAAATGCTCGAGGATATGTTGAGGGCATGCATGTTTGATTTTCAGGATTCTTGGGAGGATGACCTTCATTTAGTTGAGTTCTTTTACAACAACAACTTTCAGGCTAGCACCAAAACGGCCCCGTTCGAGGCTCTTTTTGGGAGGAAGTGTCGTTCCCTTCTTTGTTGGGATGATGTAGGTGAATGAATATTATTGAGGCCCAAGCTTATAGTCCAGACAATGGGAAAAGTTCAGACAATGAGACAGCGCATCAAGACTGCTCAGGATCGACAGAAGAGTTAGGCAGATACCAGTAGAAGACCGTTGTAATTTAGAGTTGGTGATCACGTATTCCTGAAGATTTCACTTACTCGAGGAGTGATCAGGTTTGGTAGTCGAGGGAAGCTTGGTCTTCTATTAATTAGACCTTTCGAGGTGTTAGAGCGGGTCAGAGAGGAGGTCTATCGTCTTGCCTTGCATCCTTCCTTGGCTGGTGTACACAAGATCTTCCATGTGTCCCAGTTGTGCCACTATTTTCGAGACGATAGCCACATTCTGGATCATTCAGAGTTGACCTTAGGTACCGATCTTTCATACGAGGAGCAACCTACCACCATACTCGATCGCAGGGAGAAAGTATTGAAGAACAAGGTCATTTCCTTAGTTCGAGTTTCTTGGGGTGGTCGTTCTCGAGGAGAGTTTTCCTGGGAACACGAGGGTGATATCCTTCTGCGTTTTCCACATCTTTTTGTAGCTTGTTGTCTTTTGTTTTTCGTTCTTTAAATTTCGAGAACGAAACATTCTTTAAGGGGGGTATAATATAATAACTGGTCCCTTCTGTACTTTCCGTATTTAAATAAAAACTTTAAATTTTCTTTCCCCCGAAATTTTCTTTATTTTTCCCCTCATTCCTTTTTTTCCTTTTTCTTTTCTTTTATTTTCCCTATCCCAAGCAACCCGGCCCCTCTCCTCTTCCTCTTCTTTTTTTCCTTTTCTATTTCTTTTTCCCTTTTCTTTTGGGCCCAGCCCGAGAACCCTCCCCTCTCCCTTCCTTTCTCCTTCTTCTTCTCCTTTTTCCTCTCTCTCTCTCCCATGACCGAGCCCTCGCCAATGACCTTCGTGAACTACGTGCTCCCACTCTGCGATCTCGGCCATGAAATCCCAACTCCCGAGCATTCAAAACTCTTCAACACTCTTTCATTCTCTATCTATTTCTCTATATCTCACAATATCTCTCTCGATCTCGAACGTGACTGGAACTTAAGTTTACGAAACGTCTCAAGACGTCCGTAAAATAAGTAAGCCAAAGCCCAGAAACCAAAACCAAATAAGCAAAAGAGTGAAGAAAACCCAATCAATTGAAAGCGAGTTTATCAAATAAGTCATATAAAACCTTTTTTTTATAAAAAAACAATATCAATTTTTCCGAAAATTTCGGCAGAGTCTCCTTTGTAAATACTGGCCCCCAAAATGGGTACAACAAGAATATATATGAATCCAACAAATATGGCATCCCCAAGCGGGAGCTAGCTCTTCGCCACAAGGCGGTCACAAATCCCACGCAATATAAAACAACAACATGCAAAATAATCATAAAGAGCATGAGAAAAACTGCATGTCGACTCAAGTGAGCTCGACCCCAAATACAGCATAAAAGTCCACAAACCTCACAGTCTCATCTCTAGGTCAATATACAATAATACTGGTAGATACAGTAGATGGAGTACACTAGATACAAAGAATATACAAGGTGGTACAAAAATAATAATAATATAACCCATCTAAGAGCAAAACCTTGAGTCCAGGCAAAAGAGGCAAAAGAAGCAAGTGCACCCGCCGCTACTGTACTGACGGAGCGGACCTGCAAAAGGCTGTGGCACAACGGGGGTGAGTTGCCAACTCGTGAGTAATAAATAACATCTACACAGGCTATCGAATGCATGCATACAAGCATCCTAGCATCTATAATACAGGTATGGCAGGACATAATAGCAGGTATGTATGCAATATGAATATACTAGCAGGTATGAATGCAATGTGAATCAACTCATGATCTGAATGTGTAAGTATAAGAATCATATTTTTCCTTTAGGAACCTCTTTTGAAATACCAGCATAATACCACTAGAATCAACAAGAACCTGTGTCCAGCAACGACACCTCAAAACTATCACAAATCTCATATATCCATGTCATAGTATCTCTGGCCTCAGCCATCCGGCTGACCCATCTCAATATCAATATCTCATCATCTCGCGGCCACGGTCGGTATCCTCTGGATATCCGCCGTCCCAAACAGTCACCGGTAGGTAATCCGCCCCCTGCCAGGCTCATCGTCAGCACCACGAGCTTCTTGCCCCGGGGTACCTTACCGGGCCCACCATGTACCCGAGACGGTTCATCCAACTTCTCAAAACGGGTCTCGAAAACCACAGCAAACTCATGGTGGACGACACTTACATCACTAGAAAACCGCAATTTACATATTTTAAAAATATAATAAGTTTAGAAATTTTGCGGCTTTCCCCCGAAATCCAGAAATATCATAAAATTTCAAGAAACCCTCATAAGTGCATATGTCAATGATAATGAATGCATATGGTATCAATAATCAAGTTGCGATGTGTGATTAATAGACTAAGCATGAACAAATAATATGATGAGGTACATGCACCTGAATAGCAATCCTACGATTTCATTTTAAGGAATTAAAGGCAATAGCACAAGTTTAAGTATCAATTATAGTAAAAGGTTTCAATTTAAAGGTTATCTACTGTGGTGGCATGGCAATCACCAGGGCATGGGTGTAAGCATGAATAGTGCTCGTGCTGTATATAAAAACCCTGGCAATGGTGCAGGTGTCCTATAAAATGGGTTCGCATATGTATGTCAATATAAGGCATGAATGTAGCAAATAATCATACAAGTATTACACCCCTAATTACTAACATTACTAAGAATCTTTTAAGTTACTAAAACTATCGGGCGACTTGCGCCATCCAACGATAGTCCCCCGTAGATGTTACATCTACTCACCGGAATCCCTAGCTAGTCACGTCCAATCACCGCTTTCCCCTTTCGTGCCGCGTCTGACGTCTCTGCGACCGAACCTGGAATTACATCAATACCAAACATAAGGTTACGTATCGAGAACGACGCAAAACCCAAACGAAAATACCAACGTTCACAAGCTAGGTACAACGTGCACAAGGTGCGCGGAACACACGCGAAAATCGCAAAAACTAACTAAAACGTCGATTTGGTCGCCCGGGAAAACTAAAACCCGAACACCCAAAAATCCGCACTCACACATCCTAAATGTCATAGGATATGCCAAAAATATCATCAAGATATAGCAAATAATTCACCACAATATTTTATAACAAAACTAGTAAGCTAGAAATTTGCAATTTGGTGCAAACATCGACAATTAGCGACAAAGTTATCACAATCCAACACAAACATCCAACCACACAACTAGTTAGCCACAATAACACAATTTTAACTCATTTACCATGCTACAAAACCCATTATCCAAACACAACCCTTTCTTGAATTTTGGTAATTAGCAATCTTAATCCAACTATACATGTAAAACCCTAAATTAACACTAGATTTTAGCCCAATTAGCAAGTTAACCACTTAGATTAAGCTAACAAAATAACTAGATAACAAAATAGCTTTAATTAACTAAATAATGGTTTCTAAAACCCTAGTTTAATTTCAACCATGAACTAGAAAAAACTAGATTAGGATTTTGCTAAGCTTTTAACACTAAAACCATTTAACTAAAGGAATTTAACCAAAAGAAATTAACTTGATGGAAATTATACCTCAAGATCTATGGATCTAGCAAGAACAAGAGGCCTCTGAAGATGGCTTCATAGCACCATGATCCAAGCAAGAAGGGCCAAGGAGAATGGGATGAAGGATGGGGTTATTTTGTGAGGTTTAAATTTGGAAATTTTGGAGCAACTTGATGAATTTTTGAACAAGATGAAAAGAAAAATGATGAAGAGGGGAAGGGCTGCAGATTTCAGCCAGAGGAGGGAGGAGGGGAAAGGTGTGGGGTGTGGGAAAGTCAAGGTCAACCCATACCAAACAAGTAAAGACCCATACCCAATTAAAAAATTCAAAACCCTTTAAAAAAACCACTTTTCTACACAAGAATAAAAGTCAAAGAGGCAAGCATTTTTTTTTCTTGGGTTGCTGGAATGCCGGCCTAGGGGTGAAGGAAGAGAGAGAGGGGTTTTACAAAAGAAATTTTATGCAAAAAGACCCCCTATAAGTCCAAAATTGCAAGTTTAAGCTTAAATTCAATAAATTTCGTTTTCCATAATAAAAATTAGTTAAAACTTAAAATAAATTACTAAAAATTTATGTTCCAACTAGATTTTAATTAACATGATTTTAAATCTTAAATTTAGCCCATTTAAATTTGTATTTATCGCTAATTTAATGTATTTTCTTACCGGCTTAAAATAATATTAAAAATTGAAAAATTAGGGAAAATTTTTAAACGACCAGAATTTCATAAGTAACTCATTTGCTAGTAAAAACAAGCAATTACCTATCCAAATTAGGTATAATTAGTCCTAAACTGCAAAATAACAAAAAGACGGTTTACGGAAAAATACCGAATTTTCACCGATTTTCGGGAAAACACCAAAACGACATTTCAAGGCGCTACAATCTTTCCCCCTTAAAGAAATTCGGTCCCCGAATTTAAAAATATAACTACGCGTACCTTCAAAGAGATGGGGATATTTCTTCCTCATCTCGCCCTCGGTCTCCCAGGTAACCTCCTCGCTGCTCGGGCTACGCCAAAGGACCTTGACGGTTGGTATAATCTTCGATCTCAACTTCTTCACCTGCCGATCTAGGATGGCCACCGGCTGCTCTGCAAAAGAAAGGTCGCGCTCTAGCTGGACTGTCGGATGCTGAATCGCATGCGAAGGGTCGTGAAGGTACTTGCGGAGCATCAAAACATGGAAGACGGGGTGAACATCGGGAAAGCTGGGTGGAAGGGCCAAACGATATGCAACAGCGCCGACACGCTCGAGGATCTCGAAGGGACCTACGAATCTAGGGCTAAGCTTTCCTTTTCGCCCAAATCGCATCACGCCCTTCATCGGAGAGACTCTCAGAAAAACATGATCGCCAACTGCGAACTCTAACCTGCGACAGCGCCTGTCTGCATATGATTTCTGCCTGCTCTGAGCCGCTCTCATCCGGTCTCGGATCAACTGTATCTTCGCTGCCGTCTCCTCAACAAGCTGCGGCCCCAAAATACTGCTCTCGCTGAGCTCTGTCCAACAGACGGACGATCTGCATCTCTTCCCATACAATGCCTCGAAAGGTGCCATCTGAATAGTATCCTGGAAGCTGTTGTTGTAGGAGAACTCCACTAGAGGTAAATGACGATCCCAGCTACCGCCGAAGTCTAAAACGCACGCTCTGAGCATGTCCTCGAGAGTCTGAATGGTCCTCTCTGACTGTCCGTCGGTCTGCGGATGAAACGCTGTGCTGAAGCTCAAACGAGTGCCCAAAGCCTCCTGAAGTCTCTGCCAAAGTCGGCTGGTGAACTGGGTGCCTCGATCTGACACGATACAAGTCGGTACGCCATGCAACCGCACGATCTCGTCGATGTAAAGCTGGGCATACTGAGCGAAGCTGAAAGTGGTTTTCACTGGCAGGAAGTGAGCCGCTTTCGTCAATCGATCTACGATCACCCAGATGGAGTCATACCCTCGACTGGTCCTGGGTAGACCCACAACGAAATCCATCGAAATCTGCTCCCATTTCCACTCCGGAATGGGTAACGGCTGTAGCTCTCCTGTGGGCCTCTGGTGCTCGGCCTTGACTTGCTGACAAGTCAGGCATCTCGATACAAACTCCGCAATGTCCCTCTTCATCCCGTCCCACCAGTAGGTCTCTCTCATATCATGGTACATCTTGGTGGAACCGGGGTGGACACTATACACTGATCGGTGTGCCTCCTCAAGAATGTCGCGCCGCAATCCATCAGCATCTGGTACGCACAGTCTAGAACCATATCGTAAAATCCCCTGATCGTCAATCACGAACTCGGAAAATCTGCCCTGTCCCATCTGTGCCATGATCTCTGAGCAACGGTCGTCACTGCGCTGTGCCTCATATATACGGTCAAGCAACTGTGGGCGTGCACGAATATGCGCGAGCTGTCCCCCTGTCTGAGTGAACTCGAACTCAACTCGGCTGTCGTATAACATCTGCCAATCTGCTGACGACTGCCTCTGCACTGCGTGCAAACACGATAGACTACCCCTGGGCCTCCTGCTCAAAGCATTTGCCACCACATTCGTCTTGCCTGGGTGATATAAGATCTCACAGTCGTAGTCTTTCACCAACTCCATCCAACGACGCTGTCTGAGGTTCAGGTCTCGCTGCTGAAATATATATTTTAAGCTCTTATGGTCTGTGAATATTTGGCACGACTCGCCATATAGGTAATGTCGCCAAATCTTCAATACAAAGACCACTGCAGCCATCTCCAAATCGTGAGTGGGGTAGTTCTGTTCATGCTTCTTCAACTGCCGAGAAGCATATGCGATCACCCGGCCATGCTGCATCAATACGCATCCTAATCCCACTCGCGAAGCATCACAGTAGACCACAAATCCGCCTGATCCCGAAGGCAAAGATAATACCGGCGCCGTAGTCAAACATGTCCGCAGCTGCTGAAAACTGCGCTCGCACTCCTCTGTCCAAACGAAAGGAACTCCCTTCCGGGTCAAACCGGTCAAAGGTGCAGCTATACGGGAGAAGTCCTGAACAAAACGCCTGTAGTAGCCCGCCAGGCCTAGAAAACTACGGATCTCAGTAACCGATGTAGGTCGGGGCCACTTCTGAACAGCCTCAATCTTCTTCGGGTCCACACATATGCCGTCTCTCGTAACCACGTGACCCAAGAATCCGACGCTGTCCAGCCAGAAAGCACACTTGGAGAACTTTGCAAATAGCTGGTGCTCCCTCAGAGTCTGTAACGTAATCTGCAAGTGCTGCTCGTGCTCCTCTCTGCTCCGGGAGTACACCAAGATATCGTCGATAAACACGATGATGAACAAGTCAAGGTACGGCCTGAATGTACGGTTCATCAAATCCATGAATGCTGCTGGGGCGTTGGTGAGTCCGAACGACATCACCAAAAACTCATAATGGCCGTAGCACGTGCGGAAAGCTGTCCTCGGTATATCCTCCTGTCGAACTCGCAGCTGATGGTATCCTGATCGCAAGTCGATCCTCGAAAAATACCCCGCACCCTGAAGCTGGTCGAACAAATCATCAATGCGTGGCAACGAATATCTGTTCCGCACGGTAACCTTGTTCAGCTGGCGGTAGTCGATACATAAGCGCAAACTTCCATCCTTCTTCTTGACAAACAGGACCGGAGCACCCCAAGGAGAAACACTAGGTCGAATAAGCCCCTTCTCTAACAAATCCTGCAACTGATCCTTCAGCTCTCGAAGCTCTGCCGGGGCCATCCGATAAGGCGGTATAGAAATAGGCCCCGAGCCGGGAATCAAATCAATGCAGAACTCAACATCACGCTCAGGTGGTAGCCCAGGTAGCTCATCAGGGAAAACATCAGGGAACTCACAAACAACCGGGACCCGGTCCAACGGAACCTCTGCAGCTTGAGTATCACAAATATACGCTAAGAATCCCTGACATCCCTTCCGCAAGAGCTGACCAGCGCGAAGAGACGAAATCAAACTGGGAAGGGTGACGCTGCGGTCTCCCTGAATAACAAGGACTGGCTCTCCCGGAAAGCTAAATATGACTGCCTTCTCATGGCAGTCCACCGAAGCATAACAAGTGGCTAGCCAATCCATGCCCAGAAGCACATCAAAGTCCAACATATCGAGGAGAATCAAATCAACTGATGAATCCCTCACCCCGATACGAACGGAACACAATCGAAAAACAAAACGAGCGATAAACGACTCGCCTACCGGAGTAACAACAACAAGCGGATGATCTAACGACGATGACTCACCGCCCAACATCGGTGCAAAGTGTGTAGAGACGTACGAATGTGTGGAACCTGGGTCTAATAATACCCGTGTGTCGAAAGAACAAACTGGCAAGGTACCTGTCACAACGGCATTGGATGCCTGCGCATCCTGCGGTGTCAAAGCAAATACTCGGGCCTGTTCTCCACCGATAGCGGGCTGACCTCGACCTCGGCCTCTGCCTCCTCGTCCTCTCTGAACAGGACCGCCGCGTCCACGGCCTCTGGGTGCACCTAGCTGGCGTGGAGCATCGCCTGTGGTAGGAAGTAGGGCTCTGTGAGGAGGGGGTGGTGATGGTGGTAGGGTCACATGCGGAACTGTCGCTGCTCCCTGTCGTCGCGCTGGACAGTCTCTGACAAGATGGTGCGGACTCCCGCACCCAAAACACCCTGGCGACGGCTGCTGCTCCTGGGGATAAGAACCATATAACTGTCCCCGCCCAAATCCTCTGCCAGGCCTATCTCTCGGAAAGAATCTGGCGCGCTGCCTCTGAGACGGTACATCGGTGCGAATCCTCTTCGGCCCAGAAATAGCCGAAGTCTGTGATATGCGTGCCTCCATCTGCAATGCCGTATCCATAGCAGCTGAATAAGTGTCGTAGTGCTGGGCGCCAATGGCAAGATATAGCTGGGCATCAAGTCCCTGTACGAACCTCTTCACCATCTTCTCTTCGTTATCCACCAAATACGGAGCATATCGGGATAACTGTGTAAACTGGATGTCATACTCAGACACCGTCATCCCAGGTGTCTTGACTAAGGCCTCGAAGCTACGAGCTCTGGCGTCATGAACGCTCTCTGGGAGGAAACGAGCTAGAAAGACCGCTGTAAACTCGGCCCAAGTCATAGGCGGTAGACCTGCAGCTCGACCTCTCAAGACTGACTCCCACCATGTCTGCGCGAGACCCTCTAGTCGGAAACTCGCAAGCTCTACCCATCGATCATCCGAACATCTCAGCGAACGGCAGATCCTGGCTAAACTGTCAAGAAACGTCTGTGGGTCCTCCGCTGCCTCGGTGCCGGTGAATACTGGAGGTCTCAGCCTCATGAAATCCTGTAGCGAAACCGGAATGGCCACGGTGGTAGTAGTAGGAGCAGGTATCATGGTTGTCTGTGATGTAGTAGGTGTAAGTCCGTGTTGCCCACCCCGGTGCTTACGGGGAGACGGAAAACATAATAAAAACGGATTTTTAATGACTTAGGCAACATGGACCAAGCTTGTGAGGATCTTTGCTAAACGAAAACTAGCTAAAGTAAACTAACAACTAACTAAGTTATAGAAAGGTTATACCTTGAGCTCGAACTCCTTCTCTCCTTGCTCATCGGAATGGTAGAAAGAGTTCACCTTGCTTGTCTTCTCCCGTCAAAGAAAGATCCACTTGAAAGCCACCACCTTTAGCTTCAACTCCAAGCTAGGAGTAACTAGAGTGCAAGAAATGCTAAGACTTGAACCCTAGAAGAGAGTAGAGAGGATCAAGTGAAGGTTTTTCTCAAGCTTTTTGTTTCTCAACACATGAGAGGGAGAGAGCTTGAGGGAGAGGATGAGCAAGAGAGAGAAAAGATATGATAGAATGAATTATTTGTGAGCCTTTCTCACTAATATGTGTGTATAATTTTAATTGTATAATTAGCTTGAAAATAGTCATGGTAAATCATGAAATGACCATTATCATTTCAATTTTGCAAAGATCAAAGAGCATCTTCCAAAACAAATGATGATGGTCAAAGTGTCAACCATGGTCAACAAGTCAATGAAGTCAATAGGTCAACAACAACAACCATGCACAATAATTAAGCTAATTATCAATTAACAATAATACACACAAAAGCAATAGGGTTAATAAAATGACAACAGTCATTAACCCTAAACAAGGTCCTCTCCCTCAATCTCAAGCATCTGTGCATACGCACCCGCATTCGTGATCCGAGGAACACGAACACAATGAGAAAAACCAATCTCAAATCATATACTAGGATCCGGCTTAAACCAAAGCCCGCTAGTACAAACTGTCCGGACAGCAAACGTGCACAAGTGCGCGGATGCGAACGAACCCTGTCGCAAAACCATGCGACCTCTACTCATTTTTCCTAAAGGCGAATAGCTCTCTGTGTGGGACTCTAAAGACTCGACACTACGCTGGCAGTGGGTTTAACCACAGACCGCAAGCGGCACTAGCTGTACGTAACGGTCCCCAGGTAGATGTCGATAAGAAGACTGACGAGGTGAACCCCATCTGCACTCCTACTGAGCCTGTATGTGACAATCTCCGTACAGTCCGGTCTGTTCGTCTGATACATCGCATGGCGGGCCTAGGGGGGCGGTGAACGTCAGTCCCCTAATAGCGGTACAAGTCGTGTCGGAGTGTAGCCCAGAACATCCTGAGATAACACTGGAAACCTACCAGTATATCTCGCTTGCCCTGGCCAGGGACTACTCGTGTAATGGCTCTCCTAGACACAGCGCGATGTCAACCCCCAATACCGGGAGAGACGAATCCTGTCTAACCGTCACTGCCTCCAAGTGCTTCGGGACTGCACCCAAAAACTACCTGTTTGCACGACTCCTTTGAGCCGTGGTAGGGTAGTAATCAAAGTGCAGTGGGAACACACTCGAGGCGAAGTGACAGTGTCAAGTCAGCGGACTAAGCTGTACTCATGTCACCTGGGAACTGATAACTGACGATAGGTATATTACCAACCAACAGTTCCCGACGAGTCCTGTCCAGTGTACTCGTAACCTAACGAGCACCCGCATACTATCCCAAGTACGACGTACTAACGGCTGTGGGACAGACCGTCTCCCACACTGGGATGAGAAGCGCATACGCTAGTCTACTCCGGAGTATCGATGCCCTGTCTCGATAGTCCAACGACCAGGGACCTGTATAAGGATGTGCTTATAGATTACCCAGCTCCCACGAGTGCGAGCGCCATCACAACGCTGGTAATCAAGCAAAGATCCTAAGGGCTCTACTAATATGTATACCCGCAATATGCTAAAAGAAACACATGCACATATTAAAGCAGAGACAAACCAAGTAGCATACTACCATTTCGAGCAAGATTGTATATACAACTGTGAATATCCCAAGCTTCCATTAAGTAATATACAAACTAGTATGATACAGTAATGGCCTCTAGGGCATATACACTAACAATCTCCCACTTGCACTAAGTCCATGTACTGGCGTATCGAAGACCTATCATCTCGATCAGCCGCTCGAACTGAGTCTGGGGTAGGGCCTTCGTGAGTGGATCTGCAGTGTTGTTCTCCGTATTAACTCTCTTTACCTCGATCTCCTGGCGATCTATGATCTCCCTGATCAGGTGGTACCGCCTCAAAATGTGCCTGGACTTCTGATGGGACCTGGGTTCCTTCGCTAAAGCTATAGCTCCGTTGTTGTCGCAATACAGCGGTATTGGATCAACAATGGTAGGAACCACCTGAAGCTCCGTGAGGAACTTCTTCATCCAGACAGCTTCCTTTGCGGCATCGCAAGCAGCTATGTACTCCGCTTCCATTGTTGAGTCTGCAACGGTCTCCTGCTTGGAACTCTTCCAGCAAACCGCCCCTCCATTGAGGGTAAAGACATAACCCGACATGGACTTGGAGTCATCCTTGTCACTCTGGAAGCTGGAGTCAGCAAAGGCCTCGAGCTGGAGGTCTTTTCCGCCATACACCAAGAACATCTCCTTAGTCCTTCTCAGGTACTTGAGAATGTTCTTTACCGCTATCCAGTGTTTCTCCCCTGGGTTTGACTGATACCGGCTTACAACGCTCAATGCGTATGCTACATCTGGTCTGGTACACAACATCGCATACATTATAGAGCCTACCGCAGAAGCGTAGGGTATAATAGACATGCGATCCCTTTCCAAATCAGTCTTGGGAGACATCTCTTTGGAGAGGGTGATCCCGTGACAAGCCGGTAGATTACCGCGCTTGGAATCTTCCATACTGAACCTTTTCAGTATGGTGTCAATGTACCTTGACTGTGAAAGTCCCAACATCCTCTTAGATCTATCACGATAGATCTGGATCCCCAGAATGTAGTTGGCATCACCCAGGTCCTTCATGGAGAACCTCTGCGACAAGAATCCTTTGACTGACTGTAGCATAGGAATATCATTTCCTATTAGGAGAATGTCATCCACGTACAAGACGAGGAATACCACAGTTCTCCCTACAATCTTACTGTAAATGCATGGTTCATCTGGGTTCTTGATAAAGTCGAATTCTTTGACAGTATCATCAAAGCAGATGTTCCAACTCCGTGATGCCTGCTTAAGTCCATAAATGGACTTGAGCAACTTGCACACTCTACCGCTGCTCCCACTCTGATTGAATCCCTCCGGCTGATCCATATAGACGCACTCTTCCAAATTTCCATTTAGGAAAGCCGTCTTTACGTCCATCTGCCAGATTTCATAATCGTGGAAGGCAGCAATGGCAAGAAGGATCCGAATGGATTTCAGCATAGCCACTGGAGAAAAGGTCTCGTCATAGTCCAAACCAGGTCTTTGACGAAAACCCTTTGCTACAAGTCTAGCTTTATAGGTCTCAACCTGCCCATCTACACCAATCTTCTTTCTGAAGATCCATTTGCAGCCTACGGGTTTTACCCCTTCTGGTGCAAAGTCCAAAGTCCAAACTTTGTTGGTGTACATGGACTCCATCTCGGCCCGCATTGCATCCAGCCATTTTACCGAGTCGCCGCTCTGGATGGCTTGCTGGAAGCTAGTAGGCTCACCATAATCCATGGTGCAATCCTCTCTATCCCCGTCTATGAGAAAACCGTAGTATCTCTCGGGCGGATGAGATTGCCTACTACTCCTGCGGAGTGGCGCTGGGATGTCCGGTTCTCTTGAAACTTCTGGTTCTTCCAAGCTTTCAGTAATAGCTTGTGGTTCTGGAATTTCTTCCAGTTCTATTGCGCTCCCACTTATCTGATTTTCTAATAATTCAGTTTCCAAGAAGTGGGCATGCTGAGAAACAAAAACCTTTTGTTCCTCTGCGGAATAGGAAAGATACCCCCTGGAGTTCTTCGGGTATCCCACAAACTTACACAGTACTGAACGTGCCTCGAGCTTGTCCGCATGCTGCTTTTTTACAAAAGCTGGACATCCCCATGTCTTAAGGTACTTGAGACAGGGTTTCTTCCCACTCCACATCTGATATGGGGTGGCAGGCACAGTCTTGGTGGGAGCCTTGTTCAAGAGATATGCAGCTGTTTCTAGTGCATAACTCCAGAAGGATCGCGGTAACTCAGCCTTACTCATCATGGAACGGACCATATCCAATAGGGTTCGATTCCTCCTTTCCGATACACCGTTGTGTTGTGGTGTGTATGGGGGAGTAAGTTGAGAGAGAATTCCATTCTCTTTTAAGAAGCCCAGAAACTCGGCACTTAAGTATTCTCCTCCTCGATCCGATCTTAGGATCTTGATACTTTTGCCTGTTTGTTTTTCAACTTCATTCTTATATTCTTGAAATTTCTCAAAGGCCTCGGATTTGTGCTTCATCAAGAAGACATGCCCATACCTAGAGAAATCATCGGTGAAAGTAATGAAGTATGAATAACCACTTCGCGCATGTGTAGACATTGGACCACACACATCACTGTGTATGAGTCCCAAGAGCTCGCTCGCTCTTTCTCCGTGTCCAGTGAACGGAGTCTTTGTCATTTTTCCCATGAGACAAGATTCACAAGTGGCATAAGACTGATACTCAAACGGATTCAAGTATCCCTCTTTATGTAACTTTGTTAACCGTGTCTCATTAATGTGACCCAGTCTACAATGCCATAAGAAAGCCTGATTTGTTTCCGGAGACTTTCTTTTAAGTGTGTTCTGGACACTGAAGATCTGAGCTTGATTCAGTACGTATATCCCGTTCTGTAATGTACCTGACCCAATCAGAACTTGATTTAGGTGGATGTTAACTACATCGCTTACAAAAGTAAAATCATATCCTTCCTTAGAAATTAAGGATACAGATATGATATTACAAGTCGCACCTGGTACATAAAAACAGTTACGCAGAATCAATATCTGCCCAGTTGTCAGTCCTAGATGATATTCCCCTACGGATTCAGCATACATGCTCATTCCGTTAGCAACCCTGAGAGTCATATCACCTTTCCTGATAACCCTACGGTTTCTCAAAGCCTGTAATGAATTACAGATGTGAGATCCTGATCCGGTATCCAATACCCAGGAAGTAGGGTTAACTGACATACAGTTCTCAATCACAAACACACCCGAAGCCGAAGCCACAACATGCTTCGAATTCTGGCTACTGGCTTTACAAGCCCTGCAATCCTTCTGTCCATGTTCATTCCCGTAACAATAGGAACATCCTTCTTTTACTACATCTGCTCCTGAAACTTCTGCCCTTCCCTTTCTTTCTACTTCCCTAGTTTCCTTTAGGGTAGTAGGCAGAGACTGTTGAACTGAGTCAGCATCTGACCTGTTCTTCAACGTGGTCTTCAGGTCCGAGAGCTCAAAAGAGCTGGTCTCTGTAAGGACGTTGCCCCCTACAGATGACCCGATAGCCAACCTCGCTGGAAGCAATTCGTTCGAGGTCTCATATCTTGCGATACGAGATTGCTCTCCATATAAAACTTTGTTATGGAGGAAGATAGAAGCTAAGTCCATCTTCTCGTGCTGCCTCTGGTATATATCATCAACTGAGGCTAACACGAGGCACTTGGCTTTCGCACAGACTTCTTCCGATGTCCTACGAATATCAATATCCGTGACAGGGGAAACTGGACCTGAGACGGCAGGGGTTGGATCAGTTAAGAGGTGTCCCAGCTTGTCCTGGGTAATGGACATCTGGACAGACCTTTGCCAGTCAAAACAGTTAGATTCAGTCATCTTTTTATCTAGATGTAACCTAGGTGTGGTCACAGGGTCGCTGCAATTAAGAGAGAGAGAAGAAAACACTTAGCATGTTGCTCTTGCAAGTTTAGATTGGTTTTTAATTTATCTAAACAGGATGGCTCCCACTGTCTCTCGAATCTCTTCTCAAACCGTAAAGAAAAGATTAGTCAGGATCAATCTCACCGTACAATACTTGCTTAACCGTTCAGCCAGGCCAGTGTCGGTACTTCGAGGGAGGTTTTCCAACGCTTTCGCGAAGTTCCTTAATTAAGTAACCTCTTTTCCCTGTGGGCGTAGCCCCGCTAACACCTTTCTAGGCACCTACTAGGTTTATAGCATTGATCGTTAAGTGAGAGTTTTCCCGAGGAGTAGCATATACTCACAGTAGGATCGGGATCCAAATATCATCGCGTGATAAAACCGAAGGAATCCTACCAGAATCATCACACTCCAAATGGTATGCAACGCTAGCAAGTTTCAGTACTTATGAAACTCCCGATGTGGATTTTTGCCCCATGCTCTTATGACCTTGACGAAGGTCAACAAATCATAAGTCACATGTCAAGTTCTACCCGTCATTATCCAGGTTAATTTGAACCCACCCGTACATACCCTTGACGAAGGTCAACAAGGTAGTACGACTGTCCCAAACCAACGCATCTATCTATGCTACATATGAACACCCAACAGCTACCAATCACTATGCCTTGACGAAGGTCAACAAACATAGCTTGAATATTATTGAATATTCATACGAAACGACGGAGGGCTACGGATGGTTTTGGCGAAACCGTGAACGTAGTGAACTTGATCTAATCGATGGAACGAGATAGCTTTTAAAAGGAGTGGTTCAAGCTCCGTGTTTAAAAGTTTAGTTTTGAAAAGAACCGAGTGGTTTTCAAAGTGTTCCAATCGACTTTTACTTGGTTTATTTCTTGCATTAGTTCTTTTAATGCGTCCCATCATTTAGTCCTACCATTGCAGAAAACAACCAAAATATGACGTACGCTTATGCCATTCGCATTCGCCACGGGGCCCCGTCATCACCCGTTAGGTTACTTAACTAACGACAGAGCGGGGGCTGGGCTAGTGCGGCTGTAAAACATAAGCAACGCCTAAATAGTTATTATATATAAATATACAGCATTGATAGACATTACAGATCACAGATGAATACATTGGATATACTAGGAATCCGCAATGCGTTCGAGCCTGCAACGCAAAGCGGATTACACGGTCGCGGTGAATAGCCAATACCCCACCCAAGACCCCTACGGGTGCGGCAAACTACCCGCCAAGCACCCGAAGCGAAGCAACCTCCCTCACCACCGTGAGTAGGCCACTCGGCGCTTCGAGATACCCGGTAGTTTGTGCACCCCCTCCATGGGTCTATCCTAGGAGCAAAAAACAGTAAAAAGAATTATACAATGACGGCTACAACCCCGACCCGGTTGTGCGGCCATACAAAGAATATTATTACATCAATTTACATGTTACAAATGAATTAAAGAAAAAAACAACGCTCATCTCACATCCACCCCGGCCATTCACCCGCGACAATCCAATCCATTCATATCCACAAACCAATAACAATCACAGATCATGTATAACCCCGACTAATCGTCTTATAGCGATTAGCCGACGTTCAATACATGCAAGCATTACAGATATAACCGATGTAGTTAAAGTGTAGTGAAGTTCCGAAAAATACGGATTTATAGGCCCCCAAAAGTAAATTTTAGTTCTGGAAAATCTGGGCACATATAATATATCCTAAAAATCCCAAAACCAACAACAACACACACTGCACGAAAAACGATGCACTGAAGATGATAAACCGCGGCGCTTCCGCCGCACATGCCTACCTCGTGCGGCGGAAGGGCGGCGGTTTGAGGGAATTAGGGTATCGTTTTTCTTGGGTGTATTCACAAAACCCTGAGACGATTTTACAAGTGTAAAGTTTTTCATTTTGACCAGAAAAAATTTTAACAGAAACTTGGATTTTGAAAAAGTTTGGTTTTAGGGTTTTTTCGGTTTCGAAACTTCGTTACACTAAACTACTTAGCTAGTTTAGGTTTAGTTAGGCTTTGATACCACTGTAAGTCCGTGTTGCCCACCCCGGTGCTTACGCGGAGACGGAAAACATAATAAAAACGGATTTTTAATGACTTAGGCAACATGGACCAAGCTTGTGAGGATCTTTGCTAAACGAAAACTAGCTAAAGTAAACTAACAACTAACTAAGTTGTAGAAAGGTTATACCTTGAGCTCGAACTCCTTCTCTCCTTGCTCATCGGAATGGTAGAAAGAGTTCACCTTGCTTGTCTTCTCCCGTCAAAGAAAGATCCACTTGAAAGCCACCACCTTTAGCTTCAACTCCAAGCTAGGAGTAACTAGAGTGCAAGAAATGCTAAGACTTGAACCCTAGAAGAGAGTAGAGAGGATCAAGTGAAGGTTTTTCTCAAGCTTTTTGTTTCTCAACACATGAGAGGGAGAGAGCTTGAGGGAGAGGATGAGCAAGAGAGAGAAAAGATATGATAGAATGAATTATTTGTGAGCCTTTCTCACTAATATGTGTGTATAATTTTAATTGTATAATTAGCTTGAAAATAGTCATGGTAAATCATGAAATGACCATTATCATTTCAATTTTGCAAAGATCAAAGAGCATCTTCCAAAACAAATGATGATGGTCAAAGTGTCAACCATAGTCAACAAGTCAATGAAGTCAATAGGTCAACAACAACAACCATGCACAATAATTAAGCTAATTATCAATTAACAATAATACACACAAAAGCAATAGGGTTAATAAAATGACAACAGTCATTAACCCTAAACAAGGTCCTCTCCCTCAATCTCAAGCATCTGTGCATACGCACCCGCATTCGTGATCCGAGGAACACGAACACAATGAGAAAAACCAATCTCAAATCATATACTAGGATCCGGCTTAAACCAAAGCCCGCTAGTACAAACTGTCCGGACAGCAAACGTGCACAAGTGCGCGGATGCGAACGAACCCTGTCGCAAAACCATGCGACCTCTACTCATTTTGCCTAAAGGCGAATAGCTCTCTGTGTGGGACTCTAAAGACTCGACACTACGCTGGCAGTGGGTTTAACCAAAGACCGCAAGCGGCACTAGCTGTACGTAACGGTCCCCAGGTAGATGTCGATAAGAAGACTGACGAGGTGAACCCCATCTGCACTTCTACTGAGCCTGTATGTGACAATCTCCGTACAGTCCGGTCTGTTCGTCTGATACATCGCATGGCGGGCCTAGGGGGGCGGTGAACGTCAGTCCCCTAATAGCGGTACAAGTCGTGTCGGAGTGTAGCCCAGAACACCCTGAGATAACACTGGAAACCTACCAGTATATCTCGCTTGCCCTGGCCAGGGACTACTCGTGTAATGGCTCTCCTAGACACAGCGCGATGTCAACCCCCAATACCGGGAGAGACGAATCCTGTCTAACCGTCACTGCCTCCAAGTGCTTCGGGACTGCACCCAAAAACTACCTGTTTGCACGACTCCTTTGAGCCGTGGTAGGGTAGTAATCAAAGTGCAGTGGGAACACACTCGAGGCGAAGTGACAGTGTCAAGTCAGCGGACTAAGCTGTACTCATGTCACCTGGGAACTGATAACTGACGATAGGTATATTACCAACCAACAGTTCCCGACGAGTCCTGTCCAGTGTACTCGTAACCTAACGAGCACCCGCATACTATCCCAAGTACGACGTACTAACGGCTGTGGGACAGACCGTCTCCCACACTGGGATGAGAAGCGCATACGCTAGTCTACTCCGGAGTATCGATGCCCTGTCTCGATAGTCCAACGACCAGGGACCTGTATAAGGATGTGCTTATAGATTACCCAGCTCCCACGAGTGCGAGCGCCATCACAACGCTGGTAATCAAGCAAAGATCCTAAGGGCTCTACTAATATGTATACCCGCAATATGCTAAAAGAAACACATGCACATATTAAAGCAGAGACAAACCAAGTAGCATACTACCATTTCGAGCAAGATTGTATATACAACTGTGAATATCCCAAGCTTCCATTAAGTAATATACAAACTAGTATGATACAGTAATGGCCTCTAGGGCATATACACTAACAGTAGGTACGTCATCCGGCCTCGGTGTACGACTGGCTGCAACTAGGGATCCTACCATCTGACGTAGCTCCTGCATGCCCCCCATCATCTGTCGCAACTCCTCCATACCAGTCTCAAGCCTATCCATACGGCCTGGGGAAGGTGGGTCGGTCTGTCCCTGCGGCGTAGGCATACCACCCTGCTCAGTCCTAGTCTCGGACGAGCCAGCTCGAATCTCGTCTCGGGCGGCAGCCCTCTGTGCCCTCGTAGCCTTCGGCGGCATAGTGGCTGGTACAGGAAAAAGGATAATAAGAACAGTGCAATAGAATCATAGGATACACGGAATTGAAGAAGGAATTTTCAAGCAAGTATATCCTAAAGTCACTTAGGCGGAGTACCGTATCGCAAGTATGCCGCGGACATACACACACTACGTTACCCTACTTAAGTCACTTACTCCATCTACCAAGGGTCATCCTACACTCAAAAAGGTAAAACCTATCGCTCTGATACCAACTTTGTCACGTTCCGTACCCAGCGGGTCGTGACACTTTCTCTCCTTCTCATCCCAAAACACACAGAGCACACTGCAACCCTGCCGACCACCACTGCACCACCGCCGATCTCGTCTCCATCTCCTCCCTTCACTCCATCGCACAGCACCGTCCACCTTCCTCCTTCCAACCGAGCTCCTGTCCTTACTTTCTCCTCCTCTCATAGCCTGAGCCTCCTTCCCTACGAACCCAGAGCCAAGGCCCGTCAACACCGTCGTCGTCGTCGACGCCGCCGACCATCGCCAACAGTGTTAGTTATATGTATGGCCTAGAGGCCATTATTATACATGTGATGTATATTATAGTGGATGCTTGGACATATATAGGGAGGAATTTCTTTCTCGACATGATAGTATACTATCTGGTTGCTCTTTATCTTAACATGTACACTGATTGTCTCTTTATTACATGTTGATAAAGCCCTTAGGATGAGTACTTGACTACCAGGATTATGATGCGGATTATACTAGTGAGGCAAGGGTAGTCGGTAAGTACATCCTTCAAATGTTCCTAGTCATGGGAATAACGAGACGGGGCATCGATATTCCAGAGAAGACTAGCGAATACGCTTCTTGACCCATATGAAGAGCGATGGATGATCCCATATCCATTAGTGTTTGACATCAGAGATGGTATATGGGTTCTCAGTGGAGACTGGGTATACTGAACGGACTCGCCGAGAACTTCTAGATGGTATTATACCTATCGTCAGATAGTAGTTCTCTGGTGACACCGGTACAGGTTAGTCTGTCGATCCGAGATCGTTATAGACTCTTGTATGATTCCCACTGTGAGAACGTGCAAAATGGTGGTTTTTGAGTACAGTCTCGACTCACATGGAGGCAATGAGCGATAGGAGGGGATTTCGTCTCTCCCGGTATTGGGGATTGATGTTGCGCTATGCTCGATTAGCCATAACAGGAAATCCCTAGCCATGGTTGCTGAGATTTACTGGTAAGTGTTATCAGTAGTTTCTCGAACCGTTATGGGCCTCGCATCGACATGACTTATCAGGCTATTGGGGTCTGACGTTTACCACCCCCAGGTTGTGATATGCGACATATCTGACGAAGAGACCGGACTGTACGTGTAACACCCGAGCCCAATAATACTATTTATATTACTAGTTGAGGGTTATATATTGCTCATTCCAATTTCCCTGATTTTCTGGTGTTTATTGCTAAATTTTACCCGGTTAAGTCATTTTGGCACATAATAAATTTTAACTCCTAAAATGAAATTTAAGATGTCCATGTTGGCCTACTCGTCGCCACTAGTCGCGTGGTAGCGTCCGCGTGTCGAGATTCCGTTCCGTTTGGCTAAACGGGCCAGTTTGGACGACTACGCGCGCGTGCAAGTGTCCGACTTGGAGGCATGCATTTTAATCACTAAACACCTATTTTCAAAATTTGGAACCCGCTTAAAATCCTATAATTTGAATTTGGAATATTTGGGCGCAACCGGGCGCGATTTGGAAATGTTTCATTTCACGCCAAAAAGGGCCCGTTTCAATTTAATATCTAAAACTATAATAATACGAATATATATATTCGTTCACAGTATCTTTCACAAATCCATTCAAAATCTTATTCCCAATAATTTCCTCACCTCCCTTCAGCCAATCACGAGCTCCCATTGAGCTCGTGGGCCCCGCCTTCCTTTCCCCATCTCTCTCTCTCTCTTCACTCAATCTTTTCCAATCTCCCTTTCTCTCTCCAATCCCTCTCTCTCTCTTCCTCTATATATAAAACCATGCAGCAGCCGCCTCTCCCCAAACTCCTCTTCATCGCGAGAAACCCAACGAAACCCTAACCCTAGCTTCCCGTGACCTCACCGCCGATCCCCCGTGACCTCGCCGTCGCCGCCCTCGCCACCACGAGACTTACCGCACCCACTCACCTCGTTTCCCCGACGATTCCCGCAACTGCACCCATCCCCGACGTCGCCTCCAACCCTGCAGAGCCGCCGTCGCTGCCGTCTCTCACCGCCGTCGACACCAAGATCCTTCTCCCCTCCTCCTCGTCGCGACCTCGTCATCACCTCCCTTCCTCTCCTCGCCGGACCACCAACCCGAGCCTTCACCCATCGCCTACCCCGCTGTTCACCGGAGAACGCGCCGGCGACCTCGCCGTCGTCACCAGGGCCACCTACTTCTCCCCCTCGACCACCAGAGCCGACCCCCCTCTCCTCCAGATCGCCGCAGCACCTTCTCCTGCACACCCGAGGCCTTTCAGCCTTGCAGCCGCCGCTGCCGTTGCTTCGCCGGCGTTCCAGCGCTGTCGAGCTCGCCGGGGTCACCTGGTATACCTCTCTGTAAGTTTCCTCTTCCTTCCTTTGTGCAAATCATCCCCCTTGCTGGTCGTTATTCGCTTGTATCCTATTGTATTGCTAACTTCGCTACTTTTGTCGTTGCCGGAATCCGACCGTGCCGTCTTGGCGAACCCGACGCTCCAGCGAAGTCCCCTGGTCCGTGTGATCCCGTTGATCTCTGTTGGGACTCGATCCGTAGCCCGTACTATCTTATCGCGTTTTCTGCCGACATTGCATCCGTGCGTTCCGGTTTGCGAAACCGTCGAGGCAAGTATCCGAATACTTGCTTTAACATGCTACAAACTTAATAATCATGTTATCTGTTATAATCACACGACTTGGTGACATTTGCAATCATCCGTAACGTTAAATCATTGTAGTGGTTACTTGTAGTTAATCGGTATGCTATCAATCCACACTTTAACTAATTAACCAATTGGCACGTCATTGCTTAAATTGCTAGATCATCCTTGTAACTATTATTATGCTTAGTTTGAATTCATGCAACTCCATTACGTATGTTATCGATATTGCTTCACCTTGTGGCTGCACCCCAAAGGTGCGTGAACCGGTTAATATGAGAATACAAACATCACTGTGTTCACATAGAATAATATTGTTAGTTACTGTTCCTGTTGTTGTTCATTATTCGTTACTATACCTGTTATCAGCATATACCTGATTGCATTACATATTGACCGATCTTGATACACCTGACACATGTACTGATACACCGGACACAACACCCTGTACATATCGACTCTACCTGTTGAAAGTAACCTGACCTGTTACCTGATCTCATGCCTAATGCCGACAAACCTGACCATTCCTGCTGTCGATCTAGACAGACCTACTTCTACTTGATTTCGTGTTGGCATTAGTCCTTGACTACTGAATACCTGACCTGACATACATAGCTTGGGGGTATGGGGAAATCAAAGGTGAAACCGACTTGTAACTCAACAGTTCGATACTTGTTCTGATCAGTCTTACGGGCTTGGCCAGTCCGGGAGTGATGATGCTGACATCACTCGTCCATCCTACTACCTACTTTTACTGCTTAGCGGCACGTCTCGGATTCAGCCCGAGGGCTTTGACCGTGGTCCCGGGTACGCACGGGATACTATTGAGTTACATCGACGATTCATCAATTGGTTTCAAAGACTATAGAGTAGAAAACCTGATAGGACAGTTTGGACCCCATTGCACATTACCCTGCTTGTTATTTCTTGTTACCGCTTTATTCATGTTCATACTTGCATTGCTTATTACCATGTTTATGCTATATACTTGATGTCATGACGCGCTGACGTCTGGGTTTTGCATGGCCCAGATTCCTTACCACTATCGACGACCGAGCAGGAGTACTTCAGCCAGCAGGCTGAACTGTGAGTTCCTTAGAGTTTAGTTTATTTATTTTCATTTCATTTCCAGTTGTGAGCCCGCATTATGGGACGTACTGTTTATTCATTGTATTGGATCATTAGCTTCCGCACTTATTGTTTATTTGATTCTTGTTATTATGGATTTGGACATGTATTAGATTAGTTTTTTTATCTTGTTCTTGATAACCTTACAACCGTAATGTGACTGTGGATGGATACTTCCTACCCACAGGTAGCATGGTTGGCTATGTCGCGTGCCCAATCTTGCGTACTCTGGGAAGCGGGCCGTGACATGGTTCTTTTGGTATCAGAGCCATAGGTTAATTGGGTTGATTCCTTGTAGTTGGGTATCGCACCTGATACACGAATCATAATCCCCGTGATTAGGAAACATGTCCTGCCACCTTGACCGTTTCACCGTCCTTGAATCATCCTTCCAGATCATATCGACATGCGAACTTACTTTGCATTGTCAATTCGAAAACCTAATTTCTTGTTATCTCTAGGACTTAGGCGACTTGGGTGGAGTTAAGTAATTGCGGCTATGATACCGCGGCATAGCTACAATGCGGTACTCTATTTAAGTATCTTGGAGTTCTAGCCTTGATCCACATTCAGAATTTATCATCATGCTAATGTTGGGTGTTTTGAGTTCAGGATTATGACAGGTAAGAAGTTAAAGACGTACCAGAGGCGTGTGAACGGAGCCGCCATGCTTGGAGTGGTAAGAGGAATGCTGGAAATCAAAGAGACAGACTGAGTTGATCCAGCAATAGCAGATTCGTTTCAGGAAGGTTTGCAGATCGTTCAGCAGTCTGTAAACAACGATGGAACTAGACCAGTCGAACGAGTAGGGACTGTAGCAGATTTCAGACGGTTGGGTCCTACTACTTTCACTGGTTTGGAGGAGCTGTTACCAGCCGAGCAGAGGCTAGTTACACGGAGAATTTGCTGATTGCGGCACAGATCCCAGAGGACAAGAGAGTTGTTGTGGTGCGCATTCAGCTAGTGGATTACGCCCGAGAGTGATGGCTTGTGGAGGAGACCCGCTTGCCCAGGCCGATCCGTTAGGCGGATCTCTCTAAAATTTTCCTGGAGAAATTCTTCCCGCAGACTGCACGGGAGGAAATGGAAGAGAAGTTCATCGGACTAAGGCAGAATGGAGCAACCGTGGACGTGCATGCAGCAGAGTGGACGAGACTCAGTAGTCTCGCTGGACCTTTCGCGGCCAACGATGCAGACAGCAGTTGCGGTAAGGAAGCAGTTCTGTCGGGCCAGTCGAGTTTAGGGCTAGGCCGACAAACAGTGTTCTTGCGACAATGGTAGTGGAGAGTAATGAAGAGCCGGCAGTTGTCCGCGACTTTATGGATGTGTTTGAAGATATTTCGGGCTTACCGCCGAAGCGAGATGTGGAGTTTGCGATTGACCTTACTCCTGGTGCAGCGCCAGTATCAAAATCTTATTATCCGATGGCACCGGTGGAATTGGAAGAAGTTAAGAAACAAGTGGGTGAATTACTCGAGAAGGGATGGATTCGAAGCAGCAACTCGCCTTGGGGAGCTCCAGTCCTTTTAGTAAAGAAGAAGGATGGCACGAGAAGGATGTGCATTGTTTATCGAGAATTGAACCGGGTGACTATTAAGAACAAGTACCCGATCCCTCGCATTGGAGAACTTTTTGAGCAGCTTAGTAGCGCGAGGGTATTCTCGAAACTGGATTTGCGATCAGGATATCATCAGGTCCGAGTAAAAGCAGAAGACATTTGCAAGACGGCGTTTCGAACTCGATATGGGCATTTCGAGTATCTAGTGATGCCCTTCGGAGTAACGAATGCGCCGGCAATATTCATGGATTTGATGAACAGGATCTTTTCACCGTTCTGGGACCAGTTTATTGTGGTATTCATTGACGATATTCTGGTGTATTCGAAGAGTCCGGAGGAGCATGCTGAGCATTTAAAGATCGCACTGCAGACGCTGAGGCAGGAGAAATTATTCGCGAAGATGAGTAAGTGCGAATTCTGGCTGGAAGAAGTGAAGTTTCTGGGGCATGTTGTGTCGGGCAATGGAATCGCCGTTGATCCCGAGAAGATTGCAGCAGTTCGAGACTGGCCTATTCCGAAGAATGTTGCGGAGATAAGGAGTTTTCTTAGACTCGCTGGTTACTACAGAAGATTTGTGGAGAACTTCGCGCGTTTAGCTGAGCCGTTAACCAAGCTTACGCGTAAGGAGGTACCGTTTGTTTGGTCGGATGGATGTGCATTGGCCTTCGAGACGTTGAAGCAGAAGTTGATAACCGCCCCGATCCTGACCGTACCGGATAATTCAGGAGGACTGGTGATTCTTAGCGACGCATCTGGAAAGGGATTGGGATGTGTTTTAATGCAGAACGGGAAAGTCGTCGCTTACGCATCGAGACAACTGAAGACTCATGAGAAGAACTATCCGACTCATGACTTAGAGCTTGCAGCCGTGATCTTCGCCCTGAAGATTTGGAGGCACTACCTTTTGGGCGAGAGAGTTGAAGTCTTTACGGATCACAAGAGTTTGAAATATGTGTTCACTCAGAAGGAGTTGAACATGAGGCAACGCAGATGGTTGGAGCTGATGGCCGACTATGACCTTGATCTTAAGTACCATCCGGGAAGGGTTAACGTCGTGCCAGATGCGCTAAGTCGGTTACCAGCAATTCAGTTTTTGACTGCACAGAGAGAGATCATTGAGGATTTTCGGAAATTTGACTTGGAGGTTGTGCTACCACATGCTACAGGACAGTTTATGCAGTTGCAAGTACAGTCGTCCTTAGTTGAGAAGATTAAAGCGACACAATCGCAGGATCCTAGACTGCAAAAGTTTCGAAAGCAGGTTGGAGCCGGACTACGAACCGATTTACTGATCCATGAAGATGGTTCGTTGAGATATGGTAGCCGTGTGTGTGTGCCAAAAGGAGATGTGCGTGAAGAGCTTATGAAGGAGGCACACAGTTCAGCTTACTCTGTACATCCAGGAGGGACAAAGATGTACCGAGATATTCGACAGCACTTCTGGTGGGAAGGTATGAAACGGGAAATTGCTCGCTTCGTGGCTAAGTGCTTGGTGTGTCAGCAAGTCAAGGCTGAACATCAAAGGGTTGCTGGTTTGTTGCAACCACTTCCGATTCCTCAGTGGAAGTGGGAACATATAACCATGGATTTCGTGACGGCTTTACCGCGGAGTCCAAAGGGCAACAATGCCGTATGGGTGATTGTCGATCGGTTGACCAAGGCAGCTCACTTTATTCCTTTTCGGGTTGGTCAATCGACGGAGACTTTGGCAGAGCGGTACATGCAGGAGATTGTCAGATTGCATGGAGTACCGGTAAGCATCGTGTCCGATCGGGACACTCGGTTCTTGTCGCACTTTTGGAGGAGTTTACAAGAAAGTTTGGGGACTCGATTGAAGTTTAGCACAGCTTATCATCCTCAGACCGATGGACAATCGGAGAGAACAATCCAGACCCTTGAAGATATGTTGAGGGCCTGCATGTTGGACTTCAAAGGTTCTTGGGAAGATCATCTACACCTGGTGGAGTTTTCGTACAACAATAGCTTCCAAGCAACGATTCAGATGGCCCCGTTTGAAGCACTGTATGGTCGTAAGTGCCGTTCACCTGTTTGTTGGGATGATGTTGGTGAACGAAGGTTACTAGGACCAGATTTGGTGGTACAGACAGTCGAGAAGGTGAATACAATCAGGAAGCATATGAAGGCAGCTCAAGACAGACAGGAAAGTTGGGCCGACACGTCCAGAAGACCTCTAGAGTTCGCTGTGGGTGATTTGGTACTCCTGAAGATATCACCGACTAGAGGAGTGATTCGCTTTGGAAGTCGGGGAAAGCTCAGCCCCCGATTCGTTGGACCCTTCGAGATATTGGAGCGTGTCGGAGAGGTATCGTACCGGTTGGCTTTACCACCGTCATTAGCAGGAGTTCACGATGTGTTTCATGTGTCTCAACTACGGAAGTATGTTCGTGATGAGACTCATGTCTTGGATCATTCGGAGCTGACTGTGCGAGAGGACCTGACTTTTGAGGAGCGACCAGTTGAAATCAAGGATCGAAGAGAAAAGGTTCTTAAGAGCAAGGTTATCCCTCTTGTGCTAGTTTCTTGGGGTAATCGATCGCATGGAGAATCCACTTGGGAGCGAGAAGACGAGATCCGACAGAAATTCCCTCATCTTTTCCAGTAGTTAGCTATCTTGTATTCTTGGAATTTCGAAGACGAAATTCTTTTTGTAGTTGGGTATGATGTAACACCCGAGCCCAATAATACTATTTATATTACTAGTTGAGGGTTATATATTGCTCATTCCAATTTTCCTGATTTTCTGGTGTTTATTGCTAAATTTTACCCGGTTAAGTCATTTTGGCACATAACAAATTTTAACTCCTAAAATGAAATTTAAGATGTCCATGTTGGCCTACTCGTCGCCACTAGTCGCGTGGTAGCGTCCGCGTGTCGAGATTCCGTTCCGTTTGGCTAAACGGGCCAGTTTGGGCGACTACGCGCGTGTGCAAGTGTCCGACTTGGGGGCATGCATTTTAATCACTAAACACCTATTTTCAAAATTTGGAACCCGCTTAAAATCCTATAATTTGAATTTGGAATATTTGGGCGCAACCGGGCGCGATTTGGAAATGTTTCATTTCACGCCAAAAAGGGCCCGTTTCAATTTAATATCTAAAACTATAATAATACGAATATATATATTCGTTCACAGTATCTTTCACAAATCCATTCAAAATCTTATTCCCAATAATTTCCTCACCTCCCTTCAGCCAATCACGAGCTCCCATTGAGCTCGTGGGCCCCGCCTTCCTTTCCCCATCTCTCTCTCTCTCTTCACTCAATCTTTTCCAATCTCCCTTTCTCTCTCCAATCCCTCTCTCTCTCTTCCTCTATATATAAAACCATGCAGCAGCCGCCTCTCCCCAAACTCCTCTTCATCGCGAGAAACCCAACGAAACCCTAACCCTAGCTTCCCGCGACCTCACCGCCGATACCCCGTGACCTCGCCGTCGCCGCCCTCGCCACCACGAGACTTACCGCACCCACTCACCTCGTTTCCCCGACGATTCCCGCAACTGCACCCATCCCCGACGTCGCCTCCAACCCTGCAGAGCCGCCGTCGCTGCCGTCTCTCACCGCCGTCGACACCAAGATCCTTCTCCCCTCCTCCTCGTCGCGACCTCGTCATCACCTCCCTTCCTCTCCTCGCCGGACCACCAACCCGAGCCTTCACCCATCGCCTACCCCGCTGTTCACCGGAGAACGCGCCGGCGACCTCGCCGTCGTCACCAGGGCCACCTACTTCTCCCTCTCGACCACCAGAGCCGACCCCCCTCTCCTCCAGATCGCCGCAGCACCTTCTCCTGCACACCCGAGGCCTTTCAGCCTTGCAGCCGCCGCTGCCGTCGCTTCGCCGGCGTTCCAGCGCTGTCGAGCTCGCCGGGGTCACCTGGTATACCTCTCTGTAAGTTTCCTCTTCCTTCCTTTCTGCAAATCATCCCCCTTGCTGGTCGTTATTCGCTTGTATCCTATTGTATTGCTAACTTCGCTACTTTTGTCGTTGCCGGAATCCGACCGTGCCGTCTTGGCGAACCCGACGCTCCAGCGAAGTCCCCTGGTCCGTGTGATCCCGTTGATCTCTGTTGGGACTCGATCCGTGGCCCGTGCTATCTTATCGCGTTTTCTGCCGACATTGCATCCGTGCGTTCCGGTTTGCGAAACCGTCGAGGCAAGTATCCGAATACTTGCTTTAACATGCTACAAACTTAATAATCATGTTATCTGTTATAATCACACGACTTGGTGACATTTGCAATCATCCGTAACGTTAAATCATTGTAGTGGTTACTTGTAGTTAATCGGTATGCTATCAATCCACACTTTAACTAATTAACCAATTGGCACGTCATTGCTTAAATTGCTAGATCATCCTTGTAACTATTATTATGCTTAGTTTAAATTCATGCAACTCCATTACGTATGTTATCGATATTGCTTCACCTTGTGGCTGCACCCCAAAGGTGCGTGAACCGGTTAATATGAGAATACAAACATCACTGTGTTCACATAGAATAATATTGTTAGTTACTGTTCCTGTTGTTGTTCATTATTCGTTACTATACCTGTTATCAGCATATACCTGATTGCATTACATATTGACCGATCTTGATACACCTGACACATGTACTGATACACCGAACACAACACCCTGTACATATCGACTCTACCTGTTGAAAGTAACCTGACCTGTTACCTGATCTCATGCCTAATGCCGACAAACCTGGCCATTCCTGCTGTCGATCCAGACAGACCTACTTCTACTTGATTTCGTGTTGGCATTAGTCCTTGACTACTGAATACCTGACCTGACATACATAGCTTGGGGGTATGGGGAAATCAAAGGTGAAACCGACTTGTAACTCAACAGTTCGATACTTGTTCTGATCAGTCTTACGGGCTTGGCCAGTCCGGGAGTGATGATGCTGACATCACTCGTCCATCCTACTACCTACTTTTACTGCTTAGCGGCACGTCTCGGATTCAGCCCCGAGGGCTTTGACCGTGGTCCCGGGTACGCACGGGATACTATTGAGTTACATCGACGATTCATCAATTGGTTTCAAAGACTATAGAGTAGAAAACCTGATAGGACAGTTTGGACCCCATTGCACATTACCCTGCTTGTTATTTCTTGTTACCGCTTTATTCATGTTCATACTTGCATTGCTTATTACCATGTTTATGCTATATACTTGATGTCATGACGCGCTGACGTCTGGGTTTTGCATGGCCCAGATTCCTTACCACTATCGACGACCGAGCAGGAGTACTTCAGCCAGCAGGCTGAACTGTGAGTTCCTTAGAGTTTAGTTTATTTATTTTCATTTCATTTCCAGTTGTGAGCCCGCATTATGGGACGTACTGTTTATTCATTGTATTGGATCATTAGCTTCCGCACTTATTGTTTATTTGATTCTTGTTATTATGGATTTGGACATGTATTAGATTAGTTTTTTTATCTTGTTCTTGATAACCTTACAACCGTAATGTGACTGTGGATGGATACTTCCTACCCACAGGTAGCATGGTTGGCTATGTCGCGTGCCCAATCTTGCGTACTCTGGGAAGCGGGGCATGACAGTACGGTAGTGTTACTTAATAGATTCGCAGGAGTATGAGCAGGCTTGCTTGTTGATCTTCTGATCACCCAATACCCGGGTAGCCGTTACGTCCAGCTAGTACCGCTGACGGCTTGTGGGTGTTTGATATGATCATCACTTACTGCCTGCGTATTGACTAGTCTTTAGAGTCCTACACAGAGGTTTCCTGGCTCAGGCGAAACGAAGTAGGAGCACATATGTGATATATGTGGGGCCGAGATTAATGCGCGTATGTGATACAGCATTCTATTCTCGCGATATGTGATATCGGTCGGTTATATGTGATATAGCCGGGTTATCAGATCAAGTGTTGATTCGATAAGTTGATACATATGATATTAGTCAGTCATATGTGATATAGTCGGATTATTAAATCAAGTGTTGATTTTATAATTTAATGTATAATTATATATTTGATATATTAATTTACATTAACTAATATTATCTCACTTAAGCATTTCTTTTTCTCACTAGTATGTACACTTAATATATATGTGATATATATTATTGTGTCATACTTGTTGCTACATGAAACATGAGTGTATGAGACTCACACCATGCTTAACATAATGTAGGGATTTTTTATTTGAAGTAAATCATAATTAGTTTGAAATTATTCACATGGTTGAAGCTTGTGGAAGCTTGTGGAACCATTGACTAAGTCCACTAATTTTGTTTTACTTAAAATATTTATTAACCCAACCATTATCATTAGCCATGGTTTAGTCTCTACAAGGGTTAGTATATGATATTAACCCACCCATGGTTTCCATTCTACACTTAGTTTTTTCCATGGTTGCTTTTCTTCATCTCCTTCCTCAAGCTCTCTAGCTTTTGAGAGGTGAAGAAAATGAGTGAGAAAAATATTTTTAAAGTGAGCAAAATTCCTACTTTATCAACCTACACTAGATTAGCCATTTAGTTTAGGTTGTTTGCTTCACAATTAGTGAAGAGGTAGCTTGAGTTAATATCTCCTCGACGTAGATCATTTTCGGCCTCGAAGACTTCAATCAAGCTTGTTCCTTTCATCTTATGGAGTCTTTCTAGAGTCCGGGAGTTCACTACTTGGAGCGAAGGGACTACTACACGGAGCTTTTGAAGTGAAGGACTGGTCTACAAAGGTTGTATTCCTTGTTCACTTAGATGTAAAGATGTTTACATTCTAGTTTCGTCTAATTCTCTAGTTAAGATTCTAGGTTAGGGTTCTTTAGCGCACAAATTTTTTAAAAGCGGCATGGACGATGCCTCCCGAAACAGAGCGGCGGTACTGCGGAACCCTACAAACAGCCCCTCCTCCAGAGCTCCTCCTAGTTTCCGAGCCTCCGAGCATCATCAAGCCCAAGCCCAACGTCGAACACATGCTGCTGCCATTGCCTTCATCGGCTGCGCCGCCGTCTAAGACACCATTGCCGTGCCATCACTGCCTACGCCGTCGTCAGCGCAGCCACTGTTCGCACCTGTTTAAGTGCTCACTTATGTATATGTGCAACTTGATAGGAGAATAACTTTAAAAGCATGCGCACTGATATATGTGCGCACTTGATTGAAGGATCTTTAACGCTCGCACTTGGCATAAATTCTTAAATAAGATATTCATGTACATGCACACATGAAAAGTGCGCATATGTTTAAATGAGCAATCAATGGAAGAACATTTGTTGGAGGTGAAATATTCACTAGACAACAATAAAACACGCGTTTAAATAAAAAATTTATTTCATGGGGAAAAGATTACCAAACACGGGATCCGGACTGCAGGGATTAATGAAAAAAATACGAAATTCTCTAACTTTCTCTCGGCCCTTTCAACTATGTCAAAATGACGATTCACGCGAAAAGTCTTTCCCCATCTATCAGTGCCGTGTTCGTCGCCAAAAGAAGACATGACAGCCCGCCGATCCAATAGCTTACTCAACATGTGGACGGAGCGGTCCCTTAAATGCTCCGTGATCAGACCAGCCTCTTGAAAGCACTCGACCTTGTCCTCCTCCGCATCGAGCATCGCTAAAATCATCTCCGCCAAGTGAGGAGGAACTTCGTCAAGAATGGCGAGAAAGATCATGCGAAGACATATAGAACCGGCAGGAAGAGGAGATCCCATGCGGGTCATAAGATCGTACATCACTGCGTCATACAGAGCATCCGTGAGGCCAGAATTCACTAAGCCTGCAACAAAACGGGAAATGATTTCTTCACTGGGCACCTCCTATGGAAATCGAGGAGCATGTGAGTGATTGCAAGCCATAATCATTTCTCTATGAAAATGGTTCTTTCTCTGTGAAAAAGAAGGAGAAGATGAACACTTCTTCAAGGTATAAAGAGGAGAATTCAAATCTTACTACAAAAAATATTGTACATGCTGTAAGTGGGAACAATTCTCAAACTTTGACTAAAAGGAAGCGCTAAAAGAGAGATTGACAGCACTGAAAATCATGGTCATTGGTCCGCGCATCATAACAAGTATGCACTTGATGACACATGAGCAACACATGTGCGCATCATTGCCATTCGCACTTGAAAAAAGTCATTAAGTGCAATATGCGCGTGCAAAGAACATGTACAGATGCTAGCCATATGAATGTGCAAAGCGGATGCGTATATGACAAGTGCATGTATGTTCGCTACAGGCACGTGCAATGCACGTGCGCATTCCGTACTTAACAAAAAAACGTCCTAATAATAACAAACTAAGTAAATTTGGGATCTTCCTGAAATAGGAATAATATGCAACCGATCCTTAATTAGCATAAAAATATTTTGTTGGTCAAAGACCTTAACAAACAGATTTGGGGATCATATATCCAACGGTACACATGTCACCCTTAATTGATATAAATCAATCTAAAATCAGATTGAGATCAAGACAAATCAAAATAAATCAAACAAAGATCCAACGGTACGCATGACACCCTTAATTGATATAAATCAATCTAAAATCAGATTGAGATCAAAACAAATCAAAACAAATCAAACAAACCATAATTTCTTCTCTCCTATAAATAGGAGCCTCATATGAAGAAATCTCACTCTGGAAACGCCCCAATAAGATTGAAACAATCTCAAGTCTTTTTCTTCCTCAGCAAAAAGTGTGCAAAATAGAAACAAAGAGAAATAATTCTCTTTTCCTCTATTAAAAAAGTTTTTGCTTTTAGACAGAAGCCTTTTCTTCTTTTTCGAATCCATTGATTCGCTATTAAAAGATCAAATAATCTTAGGTTTCATCTCTCGTTCATAAAATTTATACTTTTGCGAGAGATTGATCCTAAGATCCGAGAAAAATGAGATGCGCACTATAAAATGCGTGCATATGACTTGTAAACAGATAAAGATCGAAGCTTTTACTTCTTGGAAAGATAAAAGAAGAAGAAAAGAATATAAAACAGAAGCCTTTGCTTCTTGGTGAAAGCTTATGCTTTCTGATGGAAATAAGTGCGCACCCAAATTAGTGCGCACTTAATAAAAATTGTTGTCCTTAGGAAAATAAGCCTCTGGAGATGTGTGCATCACGTGATACCCATGTATGCGTGCTTGATGTAGACTACCTATGAAGGCATGCCCATCACGTGATATCCATGTGTGCGCACTTGTTGGATGCCGCCTATAATATACACACGTGCACACTTGTTGAAAACTACCCATGAGGTGCGAGTGTCACTGATATGCACGTTGACTTGTTAAATACATACGTACATACATGCTCACAAATATAATTCTAAACTTATAACAAATGTGAGCCACGTGATATACATGTGCACAACATCCTGATTCAAAACAGTGTGTAGCCATATGCAAAGAATGTGCGCACTCTTTTCAAATAAAACAAAATGACATGCGTGTTCGATTAGCACTTTGACAACAAACCATTGATCACAATATCAATAAAACTAAGTGATCTTAGTCTCTAAGATGGCTAAAGATCCTTAATTCATACTCGTTATGTTGATCTTAATCCAAATTAGAATTAACGAGCCTCAACCATATTCTTGAGTTGATCTTAGTCTCAAAGATGACTAACGATCCTCATATGATATGTTTCGAACTGATGGACCTCGTTTACATGAGATCTGCGTCCTAAGTCCGACTTCAAATTTATGATATATATATATATATATACGGATTTAGACTAATCCGCGCCCTACAAGCGACGACATAAACTAGTTTCCGTATACAATCCACGGGTAACTATAATAAACAAAATCATGACACGAAGTGACCTACTGGAGCATGTGAAAGTTGTTATCGCAACACGATAATGTAATCAACTGCAGGGGCTTGCGCTTGCAGGGAAGAGCATCCCCACAATCAAAACCCCCTCAAAGAGCTGATAAATTCACGCTATATCGGTCACATCTGTCCAAACCTCCGATATACGGTGCCATAAATCAACTTGGCATCTTCGGAGAGGTAGATAGATATGTTCCAAATAGCATCTGACCCCAAATTCAGGAAAGACGTTCTATCCCAATTCGTCTCCATTTTCGGCGGTAAACAGATTCTGGCAGGCCCGGTGGGACCTCTTTCGCTTTCCACTCCACACTTCGTGTGTCGTGTTTCGCGAACAAAATCGTAGTTCTGTATGTTCATGGTTGCCCTTGAATTTTAGATGCTAAAATTTAGTGTTTCACATCCGTGCAGACTCAATGGCTTCCAACTGCACTTCCTACAATAGCAGCTCTCACTCCATCCCATCTAGAAGTTACTTACGGGCCTAATATGGCCTCCATATTTTCCATGCTGGCAGGGCAGGTCTCCCAGGAGACCATCGGACTGTTCTTTGGGACCATGCTCCCATCCCTAAGCTTTGTCTTCCCAACGCCCAAGGAAGAATCTCAACGAAAGTCAGACTTCGATCGGCTAGCTAGCATGGCAGTCCCTACTGACAAGCCATCCAACTCTGAAGTTTCAGTCTTCAACAGGCTAAACGAAAGCTCGAAGGGCCCCGTAAGGAAGCCCATGACCCCTGAGGTGGTTGCCCTCAAACGGCTATCTCTCCCCGCTCCTGCCCTACATGAATCCAACAAGAGTGCTTCAACACCAAGACGGTCGGTCTTCAATAGGCTGACCAATTCTGCTCCGGCTCCACCAAAGATGTCGGTCTTTCATTGGCTGACTTTGGGCGAAACTCCTAAGCAACGCCGGGGGCATGATGAGGGCGCCTTTAATACTGAGACGGTGCCTACTGAAAGACATGCTCGACGTTGCCATTAGCGCCGAGTGAGACAAGCTGGGGGAAGCTCCCCCTCTGGACTTACACCACCATATCTTGTGGTGGTTATTAATACAGCTGTTCCAACTGGGAACAGTTTTAAACCACTTAGAAGGATACACAAAAACTCCCCCACGGCAGTATTGAAGAGATCACCTCCTCCTGCAGAAGCTCCAATGCAGCCGAAGTTGGAGCACTCTTATTAGCGACTCTCTTCGCAAATTCACAGGGTCTGGAGGAAAGTCCAGGACTCGGTTCTTGATGAAAACTATTCTCTTCGATCGATGGCATCTAAGGTTCGATAAGAAAACGATTATTCCTCTGCTATAAAATGGGGGGCTTCTCGAAAGGAGGTGTCTGTGAGAACGATTCCTTCTACTATAACCTCTCACAAAAGAGTAAGGCCGGAGAAAGTTTTATCGCCAGAGGCAAAATACAAAGGCGAGAGCTTCATATGCCCCAAGTTTGGGGGCATAACCATATACACAGTCTATATGACTGGTAGTAAAGAGGAGAGTTGTGCTTCTGTAAGTCACATATCGCAAACTCGGTCACTAACAAAAGCTCACGAGAAACAACAGAAGCTCCAAGATATACTCGCCAAGATGGCAGCACTTACTGGACCTAAAGAAAGTCCAGATAAAGAAACAGAAGAGCGCCAGGAGCAGGAAACCGATACTGAGTTCTTACGACGGGTGCTTGAAAAGAAAGACAGGGAAGCGGCAGAGCAGGCTGCTAATATAAAGCAGATGGCTATCCAACTAGAACCACTGGCTCAAGAATCACCGGTGATTATCGAAGACGATAAAAGGAAAAAGTCAAATCCTCCCCAAGTCCTATCAACGGCCAAGGAGGAAACGATCTCAAAGGCAGCATTGGACGATTATATCGCTCAACAAATCAGAGCCCATCAAGCCAATGATGCTACAAATTAGCTCGTCAAAACTGGACGGCCATATCTGGCCTGGTACGACCAGATGAAATACCCACCGAGATATACGATCCTGAAGTTCTATGTATATAAAAGAACGGCTAATCCCATCAACACATTGCACAGTTCAAAGCTCTGTGTGGCAATACCGGAGGCGACGACAAATTGTTGCTTCGCCAATTCGTTGAAAGCTTATCAGAAATGACTTTTGAATGGTACTCAGAGCTCCTAAATGACTCCGTAAAGACCTTCTCTGAGATGGAGCTTCTATTCATGCAAAAGTTTGCCAGTGCGAGTGATCGCACTCCAATCACGGCGCCGATCAATTCCATGGTCAAGACAGGGGAATCATGGGTCCAATACGTGATCCGATGGCAGAACTTGCAGTCTAAATACGAACAGTGTATTGAAGAGTCTCCAGCTGTGGGGATGTTCATTGGGACTATCGATCCTCAATCGACTGTATCCCAATTTATGACCTTCTTCAAGCCCACTATGTTCCAGACGCCGATTGATAAACTGGCCCAGATGAATCAAATGATTCATGGTCCTTCCTATTCAGGAAAGGATCCATGAAATAATAAGGGCAAAGGAAAAGTAACCTTTGTCGCCAATACGCAACAACAGTCTAGCGGTCTGAATGTAGTCGTCCGCCAAAACAACAGCCGCACATGCCCGACCTTAAAAGATAGGATGGGACGCACATATTCATTCCCTCGTGATAAAATGAGGAGATTGTTCGAGATGGCTATGCGAAACAATGTAACGTTTCAGAAATCGTTTTGCGAATTTTTCCGTTTTAGGGCAAAATTGTCGGTATTTTCCGTTTTAACCCGATTTCGATCAAATTTCCGTAGAAACTTACCGGCACTTTTTTTAGCTAAAATAAAGCTTGTGCGCAAACTTTGGAAGTATTTGGGAGGTTTTGGTTCAGATAGATTTTTTCCCAAATAAAATATTATTTTAGTCGGTAAAATATGCACGTAAATCGGGAAATTTCTTCTAAATGAAATTTTTTGGAAATCATCACTACAATTATTTTTAGAACCTTCTTTTTAAATATCTAGATATTTTTAGTGCAAAAGGTTTTTGAATTAAAAAGAAAAGAAAAGGTGTAAAAGGTGGCATTTAGCATTTATTAGCATTTATTACTCTTTTTCCTAGCAATTTCTTCACAAAAAATTCACAAAAATACCCCTTCACCCCCTTGGCCGGCCCTTCCCTTCCCCTTGCTGCCCTCCATCATTTCCATCCCTTTTCAACTTATTTTGCATCAAATAAATCATGAAAAATCCAAATAAATTCATAGAAATTCAAATAAAATCCAAAACCTTCATTCTTCTTCACAAAAGTTGCTTAGATCTTCACCAAAGTCTTGATTTTTGGAGGCTAAATTTGGAGTTGTGTTTGCAATTTGTAGATCTTTTGTGGAGGTATAAACCCTAACCCTAATCCTTATTTGTTGTTTTTAAATTTCTAATTAGTATATTAATTGTTTATTTAAACTTTTAATTTCATGTTTGAAATTCAAGACTTGATTTTTATGATAATCTAGTTAGGGTAAATCTTGGTTTATGTGTTTAATGTTTTATTGAAGTGTTAATTTGTGATTAGGAAAAGCTTGACCTAGTAGAAAATGATAATTATTGCTAATGAATACTTTGTTTAATTATGCAATTTTTCTTACTAGGTTTTTGCTAAAATTTAATTAGCAAGTGTTAAAAATTTAGAAATGGCTTAGATAGCTTAGTTAAGCTATTATAAGATGTTTGTAATCGCTAGATATGCGTTAGCTTGAAACTGGTGCGAAATATTGCGATAAGTTGCTTACTAGGTTTCGGGGTTTTTCCAACGTGGGTTCGATTGGTCGTTGCGAGATTATATCTATTTTATTCCTTATAATTGTTTGTGTTGTGTTGCGCAATCGGGACGATCGGGGTCTAGACTTGGTGTTTTGTAGTTTAGCGACCCCAGTTAGGGATTTTGGCCGATGTCGTGGGCGATAGATGCGCTAAGCGCGCAGTGTAATTTTCCGGGCGTTTTCATTGTGTTTCGTTGTCTTTTAGTCATTGTAGGATATTTGCTTATATGATGTGTTTGTGAAATTTTAGGTTCGCAAGCGGGGACTTCGGACGCTACGACAAGGGAAAACAGGTGGTAGGCTTCACTTAGCCAGGAGCGTTGGTGAGTAGATTTAACATCTACAGGAAAATCGCCCGCATGGCATTATGCGTCTGGGTTAGAGATGTTACTTTTGTCGCATATTCTATGTCAGATTTAGGATTTGCGCATTCACCCTACTTCTTAGTTATTGTTGTGCTTGGACTAGTATCCTTAGGACACTGCACATATTATTGACGATTCATGTTGCACGAGCACTGATTGTATGCTACACACACCGTCAATAATTGCCATGTCACGCACAACCCACATATAGAAATGCTATTGTTGGTTAGGAACATTGAGACAATGATTCATATTTCTTATCGCATATGACATTTAGCATACCTGTATATCCACATGCTTACACATATGTCTACACATACTTCACTTATACCCAGGGGGTATACTACATCATTACTTAAAGGTAGATACATATATCTTGCTATACCTTTATGTTGCACATATATCTGGTTATAGCTACATGTTTACCTTTACTTGATGTTATTTTAGAATTGGAGAGATTAGGAACCTCATGATATTATATTAATTTGTTACAGTTAATTGCTGCTTTTCCTTTATATGCTCGCATTTCAGATTTGTGATGCGTATATTATATTCATGGATTTTCGCATTGAGATATGGATTTTTCATGATGTTTTCAGGATTTGGGGACCGTGGGAGTTCATGAAATTATGCATTATTTGAAAAACCCGGTTTCCCTTGATATGATATTTCAGCATCCACCATGAGATTTATCGGTTCTGATTATATACTCCATACGAGGAGTGGTGCTGTCTGAGGGTACATGGTGGGGCCCGGTACGGTTCCCCTCGGCAAGATGATCGACGGTCCATGCCGATTGAGCCTGGAAGGTGGGCAAGTACCTACAGGTGACATTACCAATGACTCGATGGTTATCAAGTGGATACCGACAGGAGTCATGTACGTGTAGATACGTAGAGAGGCGAGGGTCAGAGCTAGGCACTCGTGCTTTCGGGATAGCGTATGATACGTACCTATCAGGGGGCCAGTCATGGTGACAACACCTGATAGATCAGCATTTCTGTGTCGATGCTTGACACATTGGTTTCATGATATTTCTTTTTACTCCTTTGTATATATAACAGGGGATTAGGCCGCTGTTATATATGCCCTTACACCAATATTAGTGGAATGGGACGCTAATATATGTGTATTGACATTAATTTATATACATCATCATATTTATTCATGCAGATATACCTAGAATGCAAAGGACTCATTGACATTGGATTTAGGACATTTGAGAATTCATTTGATATTGATTATATGATATATATGAGATTGCTGATTTGGTACATTCGGGGTATACGAGATATACTTGATATTATACATACGGGATATGTGAGATCTACTTGATGTTGTACATTCGGGGTATACGAGATATACTTGATATTGTACATACGGGATATGTGAGATCTACTTGATGTTGTACATTAAGGATATGTGAGACTTACTTGATATGATAGCCAAATTGGGGGCTGATTTGAGGAAATTGGGATTTGGATTGTCTTGATGGATTTTGATCCTACCACGATGTCAGGATTCCGTGGAAATGACATGTTTCATTCTATACTCTACATTTACTGTTTATGCACTGCTTCATGCATTAGTGTACCTGTTAGAGTACCTTCCATGACTGTTGCATTTACATACCTTTATTCATATCATTTCTTCATATATTAGTAGTACCGATATAGTACCTTACATGATTGTACATACAGATTGTCATATTATTATTGCTTCATGTATAAATTGTACCTGCTAGTGTACCTTTTCATGATTATTGCATTACATATGATCATTCATTGCTTAGATGCTTATGTTAGATTCACGCTGTACGTGCATACTCGTGATTACCTGCATATGTTATTTACTATTCACGAGTTGGCAACTCACCCCCGTTGTGCCACAGTGTTTGCAGGTGTTCCTCAGGATAGTCAGAGGCAGGCTATTATCACACATCTTATCATCTTTTGCTACGGATACCGCATCAGCTCACAGTGTGCAGTTTGCTTAGGTGGGTTTTGTGGTTATTCGATGTATTGTATATTCGTTGTATCCATGTACTCTCCATCTACTATTTTCATATTGACTTAGAGACTGGGTGAGGACGATGTTGTATATTATGTTGTGACTTGTTGTCTTTTATACAGTTTCCTTCCTAACGTCTTCTATTTCTTCGCTATGGCGTCGTATATTTGTTGTGGTGGTTGTTTTCCGCCTTTGGTCGTGGATTTGCTCCCGTTGGGGATGCTTTATTTTATATTTATGTTGTACCCATTTTTGGGGTTAGTTTTTATAAAGGAGGTGCTGCCGAAATTTTCAAGAAAGAAAATTGGACTTAAAGAATTTATACTTGAGATTTTTTTTAAAGGTTTAAACAATGTTTCTTATCTTTTCTTGTCTTTTAATGGTTTAGATTTCTGGGTTTTGGCTTTCTTTTACTGCATTACGCCTGTAGACGTTGCGTAGTATTAGGGCTGTCACGTGCCAATTTCGGGTCGTGACAAATAATTTGATAATATTAGCAGAACCGCGGAGGCCCGCACAAGCTGGTGATTTTAACAACCCTAGCTACTGTCATTATCACCCGGTAGTGAGCCATCCAATTGAGGACTACAACGTCTTCAAAAATTGGGTCAAGGACCAGTATCAGCAAGGAAAATTCACACTGTCAGATAATTAAAGGATAGATTGTCCTCAAAAGAACGCTCCCAAGAAAGTAGATATGCAGGGGCATCCTGCTCGCTCGTGGAAGAAGCTCCATAGGAAATATTTCTTTTTGCAAAAACCAAAAAAATGCTGAAAGATCTACAAACTTGCCCGGCGATTAAGTGGAAGAGCCCGCTTGAGCCGAGATTATAGAAAGGATGTTGAAACCGCATCCCGCGCCGAAAATTGCTGACAAAGGGGAAAACAACCAAGTCAAGCCTTCGAAATCTTCTAAGAAAAAGAAGAAATCTAAAAAGCTTGTGCAGCCCACTGAGTATGTCGACAGGAGTATGGACCTCCTAAAATATATAGACGCGCTGGAAGAGTACAATCAGAAAGCGTGAATACCAGTCACACTTGAAGGGTTCCTCCAGTATATTCTTGAGGACATAGACAGTGACGATGATGAGGAAAAGACTCATCGGAGGAAGCGATAGAACGTGTGGAAAGCTTCCATATGGTCTCCTATTCATCACTATATGATGAAGAAACTCCGCCAACGTTGGAAAGTGACATGGAGGAACTGGGGGCAGAATCGACATCAATAACCCCGAAACTGCTAGAAGAAGACCCGATTGAAAAGCTGCTGAAAGTAGCTTTTCAAAAGAGCAAAGACAATCAGGAACACGAGATGGCCATATATAAAAAGGACAAATGACAGCGTTTAAACAAATACGCTGCGGTGAAGACGAGTCATAAAGTTCTCCGACAAAACGAAGGCATGCCTACAACAAAGCCCGTAGGATCTTTGCCTAACTATCAGGGTCGTGATGACAATCATACTTGTGGGAGCTGGATAGTCGATAGGTATATCCTTAAAGTGTCCTTATTCGTAGGAGTATCGAGACTGGGCATCGATACCCCAGAGTAGACTAGTATAGATATATCTAGACACTGACGAGGGGTGATGGATTGGTCCCGCAGCCATTGGTGAGGTGCAACTAAGATTGTATACAGGGGCTCACTGGGTGTGAGTACACTGGATAGGACTCGCCAAGAACTAACTAGATGGTATTATACCTAGAGTCACATAGCAGTTCTCTGGTAATATGAGTGCAGATAGTCTGTCGACCTGAGGTCGTCATTTGTCTTGTGTGAGTTCCCACTGTGCTTTAATTACTACCCTACCAAGGCTTTACTGAGTCGTGCAAACGGGTTTTAGTTGGGTACAGTCCCGAGCCACATAGAGGCAGTGAGCGACTGTTGGGGATTCGTCTCTCCCGATATAGGGAGTCGATGTCGCGCTGTGATCGGTTGGTCAACATCATAAGTCCCTAGCCAGGGTGAATTGAGAATTACTGGTGGTTAGACTAGTAAATTCTCGGATGGTCTTAAGCCACACCGACACGACTTGTCTGGTTATTAGGGGTTTGACGTTTTCCACCCCTAGACCTTACATGCGATACTCTCAGACGAACAGAACAGACTGCATGGAGATTGTCACGGACATGCTCAGTAGCGGTTCAGATGAGTTCGCTCGTCGGCCTTCTTTTCGATATGTACCTAGGTTGCCGTTATGTACAGCTAGTGCCGCTGATGGACTTGTGGTTAAACCCACCGCCAGCGTACTGTCGAGTCTTTATAGTCCTACACAGAGGGTTTCCCTGGTTCAGGCGAAACGATGTAGAGGCCATATGGTCTTACGGCAGGGTTCCGATCATATACGTGTACTGGCTACACGGATGATGTTCGGATGGATAATACTAGTGGGCTTTGGTTTAATATTATTAGATTATTCTTATTTCATTGTATTCGTATTTTTCGGAATACGAATACGGGTATGTATATACGGTGAGGGCATTCTTGTAATTTCATAAGACATGCTTCTAGAAGGAGACAACTCATTATTAGATTTATCCATTTTTAGAAATGGATTAATGAAGTGGAAATTGGAGATATTTGTGGCATAGATGAAAGCATGGCTACGTCATTTGTTTATTCATTTGACTTTACTATTCAAGCATGATTGATTATTTTCTATGAAAAATAATTCCATGCTTGATAATTCTATTGACTTAGCCATTCTCTCATACACACATAACCTAGATCATTTTGCATTTGCTCTTTCTCTCTCCAAGTTTTCTCCTCCTTCTTCTTCAAGCCCTAACCGTCACATGAGTTGTGATCCCTAGGGCTATTGAGATAAAAATACTCCACACATCATTCTCTACATCTTCAAAGTTATCTAGCCTAGCAAACTAGACATCTTAGTTACCTTACTTGAGGTTGAAGCTTGAACCATAAGCTCTCGGTTGAATCATCTTCGACATAGAAGAGACTAACAATCGAGTTCCATTCAAGCTACCTAGGAGCCAAAGAGAGGAGAAGAAAGTTGAAGCTTGAACCAATGAGCCAAGAAGGAAAGAGAATACCCAAAGGACTTGATCAAGGAGGTATAATCTTTCACCGAGTAGTTAGAACCTTATTGTACCAAGTGTTAGCTAGTTATAGTTTAATAAAGATCCTTAGTTGTTTTGGTCGATGTTGCGAAGCCTCGATTTTGTGATAAAGAATAAATCGTTTTTAATGTATTCCGCCTCTCCGCGGACTCGCGGGGTGGGCGACATCGACTTATAGGATTTAGAGTCATCCTTGTCACTTTGGAAGCTGGAGTCGGTAAAAGTCTCGATCTGGAGGTCCCCATTACCGTATCCTAAGAACATCTCCTTAGTCCTTTTCAGGTACTTGAGAATGTTCTTCACCGCTATCCAATGCTTCTTACCCGGGTTTGATTGATACCTGCTTACCACACTAAGTGCGTAAGCTACATTTGGTCTGGTATATAACATTGCATACATTATAGATCCTACCGCCAAAGCGTAGGGTATAATGCTCATGCGTGCCCTTTCTTGATCAGTCTTTGGAGACATCTCTTCGGAGAGGGTGATCCCGTGACAATCGGGTAAATTACCATGCTTGGAATCTTCCATACTAAACCTCTTTAGTATGGTGTCAATGTACCTGGACTGTGAAAGTCCCAACATTCTTTTAGACCTATCACGATAGATTTTAATCCCCAGAATGTAGGAGGCATCACCCAAGTCTTTCATGGAGAACTTCTGTGACAAGAAGAGCATGACTGATTACAGCATAGGGATGTCATTCCCTATCAGGAGTATGTCATCAACGTACAGTATGAGGAAGACTACTGCTACTCCTACAATCTTCCTATAAATGCGTGGTTCATCTACATTCTTGACAAAGTCAAATTCTTTGACCGTCTCATCAAAGCAGATGTTCCAACTCCGCGATGCTTGCTTTAATCCATAAATGGATTTAAGCAACTTGCACACCTTTCCATTACTCCCGATGTCTAAGAAACCCTCTGGTTGATCATGTAAACACTTTCTTCTAAATTTCCATTTAGAAAATCCGTTTTCACATCCATCTTCCAGATGTCATAGTCATGGAAGGAAGCAATGGAAAGCAGGATCCAAATGGATTTAAGCATAGCCACTGGAGAAAAGGTTTTGTCATAGTCTAATCCCGGTCTTTGACAAAAACCTTTTGCAACAAGTCTAGCTTTGTAGGTTTCCACTTGTCCATCTGCACCAATCTTCTTCTTGAAGATCCATTTGCATCCAACTGGTTTTACCCCAGGAGGAGCAACTTCCAAAGTTCATACTTTGTTGGTGTACATGGATTCCATTTCGGATCTCATAGCATCCAGCCACTTCACCGAGTCTTTACTTGTGATAGCCTGCTGAAAATCAGTAGGCTCATCATCATTGATAATGCAATCCTCTCGATCCCTATCTACGAGAAACCCATAGTATCTCTCAGGCGGACGAGAAAGCCTACTAGATCTGCGGAGCGGCGTCGATTCGTCAGGCTCTATTGAAACCTGAGGTTCTACTAAGTCCTCGGCGGTAGTTTGGGGTTCTGGAATTTCTTCTAGTGCTACCGCGCTCCCACTAATTTCTTTTGAAAGAAACTCGCTCTCTAAAAAGACTATATGGCACACGACAAACACCTTTTGCTCTTCAGTGTAGTAAACACGATATCCCCTTGAACTCTTGGGGTATCCCAAAAACTTGCACAAAACCGATCGTGCCTCGAGCTTGTCTGGATTTTGCTTTTTGAGAAAAGATGGACACCCCCATATCTTAAGATACTTGAAACATGGTCTATTCCCACTCCACATTTCATATGGAGTGGTAGGCACAGACTTAGTTAGAACCCTATTCAATAGGTATGCTGTTGATTCCAGCGCAAAACTCCAGAAGGAAAGTGGTAACTCAGCATTACTCATTATGGAACGCATCATATCAAGTAGCGTGCGATTCCTTCTCTCTGATACATCGTTCTGCTGAGGTGTATACGGACGAGTAAGCTGAGAGAGAATTCCATTCTCTTTTAAGCACTCAAGAAAACTGGAACTTAAGTATTTCCACTCCGATCAGATCAAAGTATCTTGATACCTTTACCAGTTTATTTCTCTACTTCATTTTTATACTCGTTGAATTTCTCAAAGGCCTCGGATTTATGCTTCATTAAGAACACATGTCCATACCTTGAGAAATCATCAGTAAAAGTGATGAAGTAGGAGTAACCGCTTCGTGCATGTATAGACATTGGACCACATACATCGCTGTGTATGAGTTCCAAGAGCTCGGTGGCTCTTTCTCCGTGTCCTGTGAATAGGGATTTGGTCATCTTTCCTTTGATATATGATTGAAAAGTTGCATATGATACATATTCAAACGGATCTAAAAATCAATTTTTATACAACTTAGTCAACCTTGTTTCATTAATATGAAAAAGTCTACAATGTCATAAGAAGGCTTGGTTTGAATCTGGAGCTTTTCTTTTGAGTGTGTTTTGGATGTTGAAAACTTGATGTTGATAGAGTACATATATGCCGTTTTCCAGTGTGCCAGACCCAATCAGTTCTTGATTAGGTGAATGTTCATGACATTTCTTTCAAGTGCAAAATTATATTCTTCATTAGATAATAAAGATATTGATATAATATTACATAGCATAATGGGTACACAAAAACAACTATACAACACCAAAATGTGCCCGCTTGTCAACCCCAGGTGATAATTGTTGGGATTCCTTTGCACCTAGTCTAGGGTTTGGTAGCATCACACATGCCACTTTAAAAATTTAGAGAGGTGCAAAGAAAATAACCATGAATCGTTACTAGAATTTCTAGGGTAACAAACTTTTGTATCCTATACAAAGAAGTTCTACTTCTAAGAGTTTGGGATTACAACCTTTGTAGTCCGTTCCTTCACTTCATAAGCTCCGTGTTGAGGTCCCTTCACTGCGATCATCAAGAACTCCGACTCTAGAGAGGCTCCATTAGGTAAATGAGGCATCTTTCCTGTAGTCTTCATGATCTAAGATGATCTACCTTGAAGAATCTCAAACCCAAGCTTGCACTTCTCTAATCAAGTATTAGTGAAGTGAACACCCTAATCTAAGTGGCTAGAATAGACGAGGATGATGAAGTAGGAATTATGCTCTCTTTTGTTTTCAAATTCTCACACTTAATCATCACAACACAAAAAGCTAGCAAGCTTTTTTCAAGGAGGAAGAAGAAGAAGAAAGCTTTTGTGATGAATAATGAATTGTTGTTTTTTGGTTACAATTGCAACCATGAGTTAAGAATGAGAGTCTTAACTCATGTAGAGAATAAACTAAGGTTAAGGGTTTGGGTTGGGTCAATAAATATCTACACAAAATATCAAAGCTAAATGACAAAGTCAAAACATCATGAAGCATCCATGAACCTCATCCAAAAGCTAACCCAAAAGCTAACCCTAATCCAAACCCTAACTTGGTTTAAACTCAACAATCATGTTGCATTTGTAAGCCTAACATGTTACAATATTATATATCACATATACAATATATTTTGTAACAAAAGAAAATAATACAATTAACATATATTGCATATACATCAATGTATTATCCAGTGAAAAAATGAATCAATAAAGCGAGCTTATATTAGTTAACGTAATGTAATATATCACATATATAATTATACATTAAATTATCGAATCAACACTTGATCCGACAATCCGGTTATATTGCATATAACCGACTAATATAACAAGTACCGTTTCATCGAATCAACACTTGATCCGATGACCCGGCTATATCACATATACCCGGCCAATATCACATATCGCGAGAATAGAATACAGTATCTCATATCGTATTATTCTCGGTCCCGCACATATCACATATGTGCTCCTACTCCGTTTTTCCTGAGCCAGGAAACCTCTGTGTAGGACTCTAAAGAATCGTCAATACGCCGGCAGTAGGTGATGATCATATCAAACACCCACAAGCTGCAAGCGGTCAGCTAAACATAACAGCCACCCAGGTATTGAGCGATCAGAAGATCAACAAGCAAGCCTGTACATTCTCCTGTGAATCCAATCAGTAACACTACCGTACAATACGGTCTCTTCGTTTCATATGTCAGACCCCAGTAACCGATAAGTCGTGTAGATGTGAGGCTCATAACGGGTCGAAAAACTACTAATAACTCTTACCAGTAGCACTCCATATCAGCCCTTGTTGGGGTAAAAATTTGCACACCGGTTGACCGAGTCAAAGTCAAGGTCAACCCCCAAGCCAGGTGGGCCCAAGACCAGGTCAAGCGGGCCCATGCCCAAGTCGAGCCCGCGGTCAGCCTCCTCCATGCCAAAATATAGATCATTTAATAAATAATTTTTTATGTAATTTTTTATACATGAATGTATGCGAAATGGGCATAAAGCCAAATTTTTGTAAGCTCATGGCTTATGTGCAAAAAGAAATGGCACATGAGCCATGGGATGGCTAAAATGCCATTTTTGTAAAGCCCAAGGGGCTATATGTAAAGTGTATAGCCTATAAAGGCAAGGATAATGAAAATATCCTAACAACTTTTTCTCTCTCCAAAGAAAAATCTAGATCTGTGATCTTCTCCTTCCTCAAGGTTCTAAACCTTCCTCTTTTTTTAATTAAATCAAGAGTTTTACTCTTCATTTTCCAAAACTAAATAGGTTTTCACCACAAAACCCACAAAGGGGAACTTAGATATGCCATCAGATCTCAGAAAGGAGAGATTTTAAGAATCTCATATTTCTTGATCTTCAAGATCCGGCCAACAAAGGAAGAAGAAGGAGACCCATCTCCAGAAACCCCACTTTGGGGAAGAACTAGGGCTCAAGGGGAGAAGCCCTTCATCAGCTTCAAAACATCTTAGGAGTTTAACTCCTCATATATATATATATATATATATATATATATATATATATATATATATACAGAATAAGAAGTGCTCCTTTCTAGGAGTACAACTCCCACTGTAGGGACCAAGTCCCTTTTGCTGCTCGAGCGCCCACGTGCTGATATGTGGTGCGCTAGCGCCTAGAGCGCTAGCGCTCGAGCGCCCACGTGCTGACACGTGGCGCGCTAGCGCCCAAAGCGCGAGCGCCCGAGCGCCCATGTGCTGACACGTGGCGCGCTAGCACAGAGTGCGCTAGCACTCTTGCGCTCAGAGCGCTAGCGCCCGAGTGCCCACGTGCTGACACGTGGCGCGCTAGCGCCCTAGCGCTCAGAGCGCTAGTGCCCTAGTGTCCACGTACTGACACGTGGTGCGCTAGCGCTCAGTGTGATAGCGCCCACGTGCTGACACATGGCGCGCTAGCGCTCAGTGCGCTAGCGCCCGAGCGCCCACGTGCTGACACGTGGTGCACTCGCTCTTGCGCTCAAAGCGCTGGCGTTGGCCCCACGCATCCTTTGGATGCCTTCCCCCCTTTTATATATATATATATATATACATATGTATACATATGTACACACACACATACTCCAAGACACTGACCCCCGTAAAAACTTTACGGGGCCCCCGATATATCCAAAACCCCTTCAAAACACATCACTACACATTGAGTTCGCATGACCAGTTTAACCCGTCAATCGGAGGTTCCCTCGCTCCAAAGGCGAGGGGTAATTAACGGCAGCTTAGTCCGCGGCTTCCGGAGATTCGGATCCCCACAATCATTAAACCCCGGCCTACCCTAGGCAGGGGGAATCTGTAATGCGCCTGACAAGCACGCATGTAGTCCCATCTCAATGGGGTGACGAAAAACACCCTACAGCCCTATCCAGGGACTTCCAGTTATAGCCAATCGAACGCAGCACAACATCAACTCCCTATACCGGGAGAGACGAAACCCCTCCTATCGTTCATTGCCTCAATGTGATTCGGGACTGTACCCAAAAGCCACTGTTTTGCACGCCCTCTTGGATGTGGTAAAGTGGAAATCAAAGCACAGTGGGAATCACACAAGACTCTATGACGATCTCGGGTCTACAGACTAACCTGTACCAGTGTCACCAGAGAACTGCTATCTGACGATAGGTATAATACCATCTAGGAGTTCTCGGCGAGTCCGTTCAGTGTACCCAGTCTCCACTGAGCACTCGTACACCATCTTTGATGTCAAATACCGATGGATATAGGATCATCCATCGCTTAACATATGGGTCAAGATGTGTATACGCAAGTCTACTCTTGTTTATCGATGCCCTGTCTCGATACACCATCGACTAGGAACAGTTATAGGATGTACTCGTTGACTACCCTGGCCCCACTAGTATGATCTCATCATAGTCTCAGTAGTCAAGTACATATCCTAAGGGCTTTATCAATATGTGAGAGCAAGACAGTAAACCAATACAAGTCAACATGTTAAGACAAAGTGAAACCAGATAGCATACTATCATATCGAGCAAGAAAGTCCTCACTATATATATCCAAGCATCCACTATAATATACATCATATGTAGAACAATGGCCTCTAGGGCATATATACAACTAACAATAATCGCCTACCGCAACAGTATCAACGTTTGCTCTGTTGCCAACCCTGAGGGTCTATTCACCTGCCTTCGGTACTCTATAGTTTCTCAGAGCCTGCAAAGAATTACAGATGTGAGAATCGAAACCGGTATCTAGTACCCATGATTTAGAGTTAACTGAAAAACAGTTTTCGAATACGAACACACCTAAAACAGAAGTATCAGCTTGCTTTGTTTTCTTGCCCTTGGCTTTGAAAGCCCTGCAATCCTTCTTCTAGTGCCAATTCTTGTGACAGTAGTAGCACTCATCCTTATCTGCTTTTACTCTCCCCGATTTGTTCTTTCCTTGCACCTCTTTGACACCTCCTTTCGGCTTGGTGGTGATCTTCTTCTTCTTCCCCTTAGATTTCGCTTTGGATTTGCAAGAGGAAGATTCATCAACAATAAGAACATGTGTCTTCTCTTTTTTCAAGGAGATCTCCGCTACCCTCAACATGTTGAGGAGCTTTGGAAGATCTGCTTCCATATCATGCATGTTGAAGTTCAACACGAACTGAGAGAAGGTGTGAGGAAGGGACTGTAGAATCAAGTCAATGTATAACTCATTTTCCAGCACGCATCCTATGTTTGTGAGTTCCTCAATAAGACTGATCATCTTTAGGACGTGCTCTTGTTGCATATGTATGCCCTAGAGGCCTTCATTATACAGGATGCTGGGGATATATATGTACAGGACAATTTTTCTTGATATGATAGTATGCTATTTGGTTTGTCTTCATCTTAACATGTGATATGTTTTACTTTGTATTTCATATCTCGTATACATGTTGATAAATCCCGTAGGATCTTTTCCTGACTACCTGCGTTGTGATGGCGATCATACTAGTGGAAGCTGGGTAGTCTATAGGCACATCCTTAAAAGCGTCCCTAGTCGTAGGAGTATCGAGACTGGGCATCGTTACTCCAGAGTAGACTAGGGTATACATATCTAGACCCCGACGAGGGGCGATGGATTGGTCCTGCAGCCATTGGTGTAGTGCAACTAAGATTGTATACAGGTGCTCACTAGATGTGAGTACACCGGACAGGACTCGCCGATAACTGACTAGATGGTATTATACCTAGCGTCAGATAGCAGTTCTCTGGTGACATGGGTGCAGATAGTCTGTCCACCCGAGGTAATCATTTGTCTCATGTGATTTCCCACCGTGCTTTGATTACTACCCTACCACGTCTCAAAGGAGAGTCGTGCAAACAGGTTTTAGTTGGGTACAGTCCCAAGCCATATAGAGGCAGTGAGTGACTGTTGGGGATTCGTCTCTCCCGGTATAGGGAGTCGATGTCGCGCTGTGATCGATTAGTCAACACCATAAGTCCCTAGCTAGTGCGGATTGAGAATTACTGGTGTTCGGACGAGTAGATTCTCGGATAGTCTTGAGACACACCAACACGACTTGTCTGGTTATTAGGGGTCTGACGTTTTCCACCCCCGTAGACCTTACATGCGATACTCTCATACGAACAGACCGGACTGCATGGAGATTGTCACTGACAAGCTCAGCAAGGGTTCAGATGAGTTCGCTCATCGGCCTCCTTTTCGACACGTACCTGGGTTGCCGTTACGTACAGCTAGTGTCACTGACGGACTTGTGGTTAAACCTACTGCCGGCGTACTGTCAAGTCTTTAGAATCCCACACATAGGGTTTTCCTGGATCAGGCGAGATGATGTAGAAGCCTTATGGTCTTACGGCAGGGTTTCGATCACATACGTGTACTAGCTACACGGATGGTGTTCAGACAGATAATACTAGTGGGCTTTGGTTTAAGCCGGATCCTAGTATTATACTATTGGATTATACTTGTCTCATTGTATTCGTATTTTTCAGGAATACGAATACGGGTATGTATATATGGTGAGGGCATTCTTGTAATTTCATAAGAATGAGCTTCTAGAAGGAGACACCTCATTATTGGATTTATCCTTTTTGGAAAAAGGATTAATGAGGTGGAAATGGAGAGACACTTGAGGTATGGTTTGAAGCATGGCTTAAGTATTTGTTTATTCATTTGTGGTTAATATTCAAGTTTGGGCCATTATTTTGTGAGTTTAATAATCCATGCTTGAATTATTGTTGTGAGGCTTAAGCTATTCTCTCAACCATTATCCATTATCTTTATTCATTCTCACTTTCTCATTCTCTCTCCTAGTTTTCCATCTCCTCTTCCCTTAAGCACATCCCTTCATATGTGTTGTGATTCATTGAGCTTTGAGACAAATTAATCCATAGATCTTCTCTACATCTACTTAGTAATCTCTTCTAGCAAATTAGATCACTAAGTTACCTCACTTGAGGTTGAAGCTTGACTATAGGCCCTCGAGTGGATCTTTCTTCGACACCAAAGAGACCGACAACCGAGTTCGTTCGGAACATCGTAGGAGCCAAAGAAAGGAGTTCAAAGTTGAAGCTCGATCTAAGAAGCAAGGAATCTAGAGAAGACCCGAAGGACTAGACACGAAGGTATAACCCTCTATCTGTGTAGTTAAAGTCTTCATGTAGTTTAGTTTAGCTAGTTAAGGTTTAATCAAGATCCTAAAGTGGATAAAGTCTATATTGCAAAGCCAAACATGATCTTTTGATGTGAGAAAAATCGTTTTTGATGAATTCCGCCTTCCCGCGAACTCGCGGGGTGTGCGACATAGACTTACACTGGTATCAGAGCCACTTAAACCTAAACTTGCTAGTTAGCAAAGTGTTAGAAATTCGATCGATGATGAAATCCTAAAATTGCGTCGGAAAACCCTATGTTTTGTCGATTTTCAAAACAGGTCCAAAAATCTTTTCAGAGGCCTTAAAAATACGTGCAGGGTTTATTGTGAGAACTGGAGAAATTTGGGCTCACAGTAGCCTAAAACGCTGCGGAACCGCGACAGAACAGACCGTTCTGCCGCCATTCCGTGGCCGAGTCGAGGCTGACTCGGTCCAAATTTTTCATGTTTGCTCTATGCTGTTGATTTGTGGTTTTGGGATATTTTGTTTCTGCCCAGGTTTTTTGTGTACTGGATATACTTGAGGTAGACTCAAATTTAGTTTATCGATCGAAATTCTAAGTACTATTGGCTAATCGGATCTTCTGTGTTTGATATCTGTGTTGAACATCTGCTAATTGCTATACGTCGATTAGTGGGGGTTGCACAGATCTGTGATGGTTTGTGTATATGGATTGATTGGATCGTCGTGAATGAATAGCCGGGTGATGTGAGAAGAGTGTTTTTCTTTTCTTTCATTCATGTACAATTTGTAAATTGATGTAATTTATTTTTGCAGGGCACATCTGGGTTGAGGTTGTAGCCACCGTTGTATATTATTTCTTTTTACTGTTTTTGCTCTTAGGATAGACCCAAGGTGGGGTGCATAAACTACCGGTTTCTTGAAGTGCCGAGTGGCCTACTCATTTTATTGAGGGAGGCTGCTTCACTTCGGGAATTTGGCGGATAGCTTGCTGCACCCGTAGGGGTCTAAAGTAGGGTTTTGGCTATTCATCATGACCGTGGAATCCGTGTTTCGTTACAGGCTTAAACGAAGCACGGAAATCCTAGTATATCCAATGTTTCCATCCGTGATTCTGTGATCTGGAATGCTTATTATTGCGTGAGACGAATGGCTATATATATTTATTATATATAATAAACGTTGCTTATGTTTTTCACCCGCGCTATTCCAACCCCGCTCTGCCATTAGTTAAGTAACCTAATGGTGTATGACGGGGCCCAGTGGCGAATGCGGATGGCATAAGCGTACGTTCTATTTTCGTTTCTTTTGCTGCAATGATAAGGTTAATTGATGGGACTGGATTAATTATAATTAATGCAAGAAAATTAACATAAAATTTGATGTCGTCGGAACAATTACAAAACCACTCGGTTTTCTTCAAAATGCACTTTTAAAAGCGGCGCTTAAACCACTCCTTTTCAAAAGCTATCAGGTTCCTTCGACTATATCAAATTCAATACGTTAACGGTTTTTTCGCCAGAAAACTAGCCGTAGCCCTCCGTCATTTCAAATAGGTATCTACTAGTATTCATGCTATGCGTTTTGACCTTCGACAAGGCATAGTGTTTGGTAGCTAATAGGTGCTTATCTGTGGCATAGATAGATACATTAATCTAGGACAAGCGTACAGCTGTTTTATCCTTCGTCAAGGGCTTGTACGAATGGGTCTAGGTTAATCTGGATAATGACGGGTAGAACTTGACTTGCGACTTATGGTGTTTTGGCCTTCGTCAAGGTTATAAGTGCACGGGGTAAAAATCACATCGGGAGTTTCAAACATAAAGGAAACTTGCTAGTGCTGCATACCTTCTTGAGTGTGTTTTTTAGTAGGCTTCCTTCAGATTCATCACACAATGATAGTTGGGTCCTGATCCTATTGTGAGCATATACTACTCTTCAGGAAACAATTTTACATAACAATCAATGCTATAAACTAAGTAGGTGTCTAGAACAGTGTTAGCGGGGCTACGCCTCCAGGGAAAAGAGGTTATATAATTAAGGAACTTCGCGAAAGCGTTGCAAAACCTCCCTCGAAGTACCGACACTAGCCTGGCTGAAAGGTTAAGCAAGTATTGTGACGTGCGATTAATCCTGACTAATTCTTCTTTTAGGGTTTGAAGAAGAATTCGAGTAAAAAGTGGAAGCTATCTTGTTTAGATAAACTAAAATCCAATCTAAACTTGAAAGAGCATATGCTGAGTGTTTCTTTTCTCCTCTCCTAATTGCAACGACCATGACTGGACTTAAGCTCATATTAGATAAAAATAAGCTCACTGGGCCAAACTATAAAAACTGGCTGAGAAATGTCCAAATGGCCCTTACATATGATAAGGTCGCATACGTCCTCACGGCGAAAGCTCCCCCTGTTCCTGGACCAGCATCCTCGGTCACGGAAATTGAGGTCCGTAAGGCCTAAGATCTTGATTGCGCGAAGGCTAAGTGACTCGTGCTGGCCTCCATGGACAATGAACATCAGAGGCAACACGAGAAGATGGGCCTTGCTTCCATCTTCCTCCATACCAATGAATTATATGGAGAGCAATCTTGTATCGCAAGATACGAGACCTTGAAGAAACTTTTTCAAGCGAGGTTGGCCATCGGATCATCTGTCGGGGACCACGTCCTGAAAATGATTTCTCTCATCGAAGAGCTCGCGGACCTAAGAACCACGTTGGAAAATGAGTTGTATATCGACTTGGTCCTCCAGTCCCTTCCCTCCACCTATGCCTGGTTCGTATTGAATCTCAATATGAACAGTTTGGAAGTTTTACTTCCTGAGCTCCTCAACATGTTGAGGATGGCAGAGGGTACCTTGCAAAAGGGCAAGGAAACACCCGCTCTGTTTGTTGGAGGATCTTCTTCTGCTAGATCCATGGCTAAGGCTAAGGGAAAGAAGAAGAAGAAGGCCCCTACCAAACCGAGGGGAGGTGTGCAGAAGGTGGCAGGAAAGGGAAAGGAAAAGATGGGAGGGGCAGTCACAAAGGAAGAGTGCTTCTATTGTCAGAAGAAGGGCCATTGGAGGAAGGACTGCAGGGCCCTAAAGGCAAAAAATCAAGACACAAAGCAAGTTGTGGCTTCGGCTTCAGGTGTGTTCATGATTGAAAACTGCTTCTCCATAAACTCTATTTCCTGGGTATTAGATACCTAATCAAGATCTCACATCTGTAATTCTTTGCAGGCACCGAGAAGCCGTAGGGTTTTGAGGAAAGATGATATGACCCCCAGGGTTGGCAACGGAGCCAGTGTGGACGCAGTTGCAGTAGGGGAATATCACCTTGGATTGGCGAGTGGACATATATTGTTGTTGCATATTGCTTTTGTGTACCCAGTATGGTGTGTAATATTATATCGGTGTCTTTATTATCAAATGAAGGATATAATTTTGCACTTGTAAGCAATGTTATCAACATTCACCTAAATCATGAAATTATTGGGTTGGGCACACTTAGCAACGGAATATACATTCTCAATCAAAATCAAGCTTTCAATGTCCAAAACACTCTAAAAAGAAATGCTCCAGAATCAAACCAAACTTATCTATGGCATTGTAAACTCGGTCATATAAATAAAACACGACCGACTAAGTTACATAAAGAAGGATACTTAGATCCGTTTGTGTATCAATCATATGCAACTTGTCAATCATGTATCATACGAAAGATGACAAAAACTCCATTCAATGGACACGGACGAAGAGCCACTGAGCTCCTGGGACTCATACACAGCGACGTGTGTGGGCCAATGTCTACACATGCATGAAGTGGATATTCCTACTTCACTTTCACAGATGATTTCTCTAGTTATGCACATGTATTCTTAATGAAACATAAATCTGAGGCCTTTGAGAAATTTCAAGAGTATAAGAATGAAGAGGAAAAGCAACCGGCAAAAGTATCAAGATGCTCCGTTCCGATAGGGACGGAGAATACTTAAGTGCCGATTTTCTGGAATACCTAAAGAGAATAGAATTCTCTCTCAGCTTACTCCTCCATACACACCATAACACAACGATGTATCAGAAAGACAGAATCACACCTTACTAGATATGGTGCGTTCCATGATGAGTAATGCTGAGTTGCTGCCATCCCTTTGGGGTTATGCACTAGAATCTGCTGTATACCTATTGAACAAAGTTCCAATTAAGTCTGTGCCTACCACTCCATATGAAATGTGGAGTGGGAAGAAACCCTGTCTTAACTATTTGAAGATATAGGGTTGTCCTGCCTTTGTCAAAAAGTTGCATCTGGACAAACTAGAGGCACGTTCAGTACCGTGGGATACCCCAAGAATTCTAGAGGGTATTATTTCTATCATGCTGAGGAACAAAAGATCTTTGTTTCTCATCATGCCCGCTTCATGGAAACTCAATTTCTCGAAAAAGAGATAGTGGGAGCGCAATAGAGCTGGAAGAAATTCCAGAACCACAAACTATTACTGAAAACTTAGTAGAACTTGAGATTTCAATGGAACAGGATGTACCCACGCCACTCCGCAGATCTAGTAGGCAGTCTCATCCGCCCGAGAGATACTACAGTTTTCTCATAGATTGGGATCGAGGGGATTGCATCATCGACGATGATGAGCCGACTAGTTTTCAGCAAGCCATCACGAGTAAAGACTCGATGAAGTGGCTGGATGCTATGCGATCCGAGATAGAATCCATGTACACAAACAAAGTCTAGACTTTAGATTTTTCTCCTATCGGGGTAAAACCCGTAGGATGCAAATGGATCTTCAAAAATAAGATTGGTATAGATGGTCAGGTAGAAGCCTACAAAGGTAGACTTGTTGCTAAAGGTTTTCGTCAAAGACCAGGATTGGACTATGACGAAACTTTTTCACCAGTGTCTATGCTTAAATCCATTCGGATCCTACTTTCCATTGCTTCCATCCATGACTATGAGATCTGGCAGATGGATATTAAAACCGCCTTTCTAAATAGAAGTTTAGAAGAGTGTGTTTTTATGGATCAACCAGAGGGATTCGTAGACAGTGGGAGCAGTGGAAAGGTATGCAAGTTGCTTAAATCTATTTACAGATTAAAACAGGTATCGCGGAGTTGGAACATCTGCTTTGATAAGACGGTCAGTGAATTTGACTTTATCAAAAATGTAGATGAACCCTGTATTTATAAGAAGATTGTAGGGAGAACTGTGGTATTCCTCGTTTTATACGTTGATGACATTCTCCTAATAGGAAATGACGTTCCTATGCTACAATCGGCCAAGCTGTTCTTGCCACAGAAGTTTTCTATGAAAGACCTGGGTGATGCCTCGTACATTCTGGAGATTAAGATATATCGTGACAGATCTAAAAGAATGTTGGGACTTTCACAGTCGAGGTACATTGAAACCGTACTAAAGAGGTTTAGTATGAAAGATTCTAAGCGCGGCAATTTGCCCGCTTGTCGCGGAATCACCCTCTCCAAAGACAAAGACATGTCTCCCAAGACTGAGGAGGAGAGGGCTCGCATGAGCATAGTACCCTACGTTTCGGCGGTAGGGTCAATAATGTATTAGATGTTATGTACTAGACCAGATGTACCTTACGCACTTAGCGTGGTAAGCAGGTATCAGTCTGACCCATGTGAGAAACATTAGATGGAAGTTAAAAACATTCTTAAGTACCTGAGAAGGTTTAAAGAGATGTTCCTGGTATACGGTAATGGGGACCTCCAGATTTAGGGTTTTACCGACTCTGGCTTCCAAAGTGACAAGGATGACTCTAAATCTGTCTCGGGTTATGTGTTTAGCCTCAATGGAGGGGTGGTCTATTGGAAGAGTGTTCATGCCAGAATATTGCATTTTATACCGCCCATTCTTACGCTCGTTTGTTTATAGGTAGGTACTCTTGAGCCGTGTTTGCTAGTTAATTGCAGGATACTGGTTCTCAGCTCTAAACAGTGAAATTCATGGAATAGTACGACAAATTCCGGATTACTGCCAACAACAGATAAAACACGGGTCTCCGCCCTCTATCCGTGTTGCCGCACACCAGTTTAAGGGAAAAATGGCAAATCGTTGTCATTTTCATGCACAAAGCACAATGTCAACACAAAATCCAAGAAATCTACGCGGAGCTTGAGGAAATCATGGCAAAAGATCCACATCACATCACCTTTTGATCTACTGAAATTCTAGAAGAATTGTGAAGAGATTCTGAGAAACAACATATACCACACTGAAGATTACAGAGAACTAGGGAATACCATAAAAAACGAGGCACCAATTCCTCTTTATGGCCGCGGTTCCGCGGCATAAGCGCGCTTAGGCCGCGGAACCGCGGCCGTATAGGCTCCGCAATTGTTTATTTTTCAGGGGTATTTTGGTAACTCTATTTGGGTTCAGAATGTTGCCCTAGGTTCTCTGTTTCCTGCCTATAAATATCCCAGAACTTGCCAAGCCAATGGAGTTGATTCTCATGCCCTCTTTCTGTTAGGTTTTAGTTTTCTTCTTCTTCTTCTTCTTCATCTTTCCTCCATTAAATTGTTGTGAGAGCTTTTGAGTGGATGTTAAATGAAGATGAGGGTTTTTGTATCATTCTTTTGCTTAGCTTCCCCCTTGAGCTCTCTACCTTAACTTGATCTTGCAACCTCTTAAGAGTTTAAGCTTTGGTCATTGATCTCAAGGGGTTGTATCATTTTGTTCTCTTTTTTGTGCTTCATTCTCCATGAGTTCTTTGCCTTTTCTTGATCTTGCAACCTCTTAATTGAGCTTGCAAGTTTAAGATTTGGTTATTGAACCCATGTCGTGTATTTTGTTCTATGGTTCCTAGTTTCATTTCTTGCTCATTTACTTTCTTGCACTTTAATACTTGCTTTACTTTCATGCAACTTTAATTCCATGCACTTACATACTTGTAATGCTTTTTCCTTTCTTCTCTTTTCTCTTTTCTTTTGCTCTTTTTGGTTTGTTTTGTGAATGGTTGTAATTATGTGTTGTTAGGAATAAATACGATATTGTAAGTTAAGGTTTCTTTTCTCATTTCCTTTTCCCGTTATTTTCCTTTGAACTCCGCCCAAACGTTACGCAAGCGCTCCGTTAGGCACCCTACCCTACCAAGGTAAAGGTGATTCCTAACCGCGACCGGTTGCGTTCGGTTTGGCCGGAGGTGAAAGCAAGAGACAAGAACGGAAGGACAAGGGTAAATAAGCCGGATCCCACGAATACCGCGCTTAAATCCCCTAATCCACGTTGTTGCTGATTGCTCTAGCTTCAATTGGTCAAGACTCGGCTCAAAGGTTTTGAGTGCGGATTTCCTTAACTTACACTTTCGTATCTTTTTCTTAACAACTTTATACTTGCATATAACACTTAGGATAGAACTGAACAAACATATACAAATTCTTCATTGACTCGTCTAAAACTCGAACGGACATACAACCATCTCCCTGTGGATCAACCCGTGCTCAACCGGCTAGCTGCAAAGCGACACCGTCCTGATCGCGGTTATAACTTTAGAACTTTGAACATCCGACACGCCAAAAGCGTGCGATCAAAGAGTTCCAAACAGGACGCCGTAGTAGACTTGACGATGGCGGCTGAGTATATCGTTGCGAGCGATGATGCAAAAGAGGCTGTCTAGATCAGGAAGTTCGTTTCTGAACTTCAGGTGATTCCATCCATTACTAATCCAATACCTTTGTATTGCGATAACAATGCAGCCATGGTTTTGGCAAAGAAACCATGGTCCCATCAGAAATCCAGACATATCTTGAGGCGATATCACCTGATCAGGGAGATCGTGGATCGCCAAGAGATTGAGTTACGGAGAGTGGACACAAAAGACAACACGACAGATCCATTCACCAAGGCCGTCCTTTAAGTCCAGTTCAAGAGACTGTTCGAGATGTTTGGCATGCGGTACGCCAGCTACTAGGTCCAGTGCAGACAGTGGGTACTCATTGTGCCAATTACAGGCCTTAATGAAAGTGGGAGATTGTTGGATATGTGTGCCCTAGAGGCCTTCATTATACACGATGCTGAGGATATATATGTACAGGACAATCTTGCTTGATATGATAGTATGCTATTTGGTTTTTCTTTATTTTAACATGTGATGTGTTTTACTTTATATTTCATATCTCGTATACATGTTGATAAAGCCCGTAGGATCTTTGCCCGACTACCTGCGTTGTGATAGCGATCATACTAGTGGGAGCTGGGTAGTCTATAGGCACATCCTTAAAAGCGTCCCTAGTCATAAGAGTATCGAGACTGGGCATCGTTACTCCGGAGTAGACTAGTGTATACATATCTAGACCCTGACGAGGGACGATGGATTGGTCCCGCAGCCATTGGTGAGGTGCACCTAAAATTGTGTACAGGTGCTCACTGGATGCGAGTATACCGGACATGACTCGCCGAGAACTGACTAGATGGAATTATACCTAGTATCAGATAGCAGTTCTTTAGTGACATGAGTGCAGATAGTCTGTCGAACTGAGGTCGTCATTTGTCTCGTGTGAGTTCCCACTGTGCATTGATTACTACCCTACCACTGCTCAAAGGAGTCGTGCAAACAAGTTTTAGTTGGGTACAGTCACTAGCCACATGGAGGCAATGAGCGACTGTTGGATATTCGTCTCTCCCAGTATAGGGAGTCGATGTCGCGCAGTGATCGGTTGGTCAACACAATAATTCCCTGGCCAGGGCGGATTGAGAATTACCAGTGGTCGGATCAGTAGATTCTCGGATGGTCTTGAGCCACACTGACACGACTTGTCTGGTTATTAGGGGTCTGACGTTTTCCACCCCGTATACCTTACATGTGATACTCTCAGACAAACAGACTGGACTGCATGGAGATCGTCACGCACAGGCTCAGCAAGGGTTCGGATGAGTTCACTCGTCGGCCTTCTTTTCGACATGTACCTGGGTTGTCGTTATGTACAGCTAGTACAGCTAACGGACTTGTGGTTAAACCCACTGCCGCATACTGTCGAGTCTTTAGATTCCCACACAGAGGGTTTTCCTGGATCAGGAGTGACGATGTAGAGGTCGTATGGTCTAACGGCAGGGTTTCGATCACATACGCGTACTGGCTACACGGATGATGTTCGAACAGATAATACTAGTGGGCTTTGGTTTAAGACGGATCCTAGTATTATACTTGTCTCATTGTATTCGTATTTTTCCGGAATACAAATACGGGTATGTATATATGGTGAGGGCATTCTTGTAATTTCATAAGAATGAGCTTCTAGAAGGAGACACCTCATTATTGGATTTATCCTTTTTGGAAAAAGGATTAATGAGGTGGAAATGGAGAGACACTTGAGGTATGGTTGGAAGCATGGCTTAAGTATTTGTTTATTCATTTGTGGTTACTATTCAAGTATGGGCCATTATTTTGTGAGTTTAATAATCCACGCTTAAATTATTGTTGTGAGACTTAAGCCATTCTCCCAACCATTATCCATTATCTTTATTCATTCTCACTTTCTCATTCTCTCTTCTAGTTTTTCATCTCCTCCTACCTCAAGCTCATCCCTTCACATGTGTTGTGATTCGTTGAGCTTTGAGAAAAATTAATCCATATATCTTCTCTACATCTACTTAGTAATCTCTTCTAGCAAATTAGATCACTAAGTTACCTCACTTGAGGTTGAAGCTTGACTATAGGCCCTCGGGTGGATCTTTCTTAGACACCAAGGAGACCGGCAATCGAGTTCGTTCGGAACATCGTAGGAGCCAAAGAAAGGATTTCAAAGTTGAATCTCGATCCAAGGAGCAAGGAACCTAGAGAAGACCCGAAGGACTAGAAACGAAGGTATAACCTTCTATCCGAGTAGTTAAAGCTTTCATGTAGTTTAGTTTAGCTAGTTAAGGTTTAATCAAGATCCTAAAGTGGATAAAGTTTATGTTGCAAAGCCAAACATGATCTTTTGATGTGAGAAAAATCGTTTTTGATGAATTCTGCCTCCCCGCGAACTCGTGGGGTGTGCGACATAGACTTACAGCTCTCCTATAGGTGATCCTGGAGCTAACCTCATCTGGAATAATTTCCTTGAGGTCTCGTACCTTGCGATACGAGAGCACTCTCCATACAATTCCTTACAATGGAGAAAAATGGATTTGATGTCCATACCCTCGTGTTGCTTCTGGAGTTCATTATTCATGGACGCCAGCACGATGCACTTAGCTTTCTCGTAATCCAGATCCCAAGTTTTGCGGACCTCGATTCTGCCACTGAGGAATCTGGTCCTGGGAAAGGGGGTGCAGTACTGGTGAGGACGTATACCACTTTGTCATAAGTAGGGTTCCTAGGCACTCTAGTGAAGTCTCACAAGTGATCAAACATGCACAAATCAAATTTTACGGGTGCCTACAAACCCGACTACGGATCGTTTACTAGATATTTAGGCGAAAACATAAACTAGTTAACATTTTAACTAAGGGAACGGATATACAACCTTTGTAGATCCGGTCCACCACCTCCACGGCTCCGCAATGAAGTCCCCTCGCTGTCCAAATCATGTCTTGGGCTCTAGCATCGGCATCATCGAAGAATGGGCGGGCTTGATCGTCGGTTCGATGCCGAAGATGATCTACGTCGAGGCATCGCTAGAACAAGCTCCAACTTCACCAAGTCGGAAAAACTTGTGAAGGAAACACCCTATACTACTTGGCAAGAGGTAGAGGATGAAGAAATAGGAAGTGGGTAAACTTTAGTTTTGGATTTCTCACTAGACTTCATGACTTGCCATTGGTGTAGCAAGCTTTCTTCAATGTTGAAGAAGATGAAGAAGAAGAAGAAGATATGATAAGTTCAATTAAAATAGAAAAGAAAATACAATACTTATCATATCTTTGACCATGGTTTAGTGTAGAGACTTAACTTAGGTTAGTTGAGTGGTTAGGGTTAGGCATGAGACAAGAATGGTGACTAAAACAATGCTACATGAATCTTTAACTAAAAACAAAAATAGCCACCATTCATTTCTCATTTTCTTTTTCTTTTGAAATAAATAAAATAAAAAGATAAATGAATAAGATGAAACCCTAATCACTAACTAAGCATGGTTTAATACTTTACACAAAACCAAACAAGAATGTATCATCAAACATGATACAATCATGTGCACAAAGAAATATATCACATATACAACTTGCACAATTCAAGTGAGAAAATCCTTTTAAAGTGAACCAATACTAGTTAATGCAAAGTAATATATCAAATATATAATTATACATTAAATCATTAAATCAACACTTGATTCAATGATCCGGTCATGTCGCATATAACCGGCCAGTATCCTATGTATCGGCTTATCGAATCAATCCTTGATTCGATAACTAGGTTATATCGCATATAACCAATCGATACATAGATCGCGAGAATGGAATACGGTATCACATACACGCATTATTCTCGGTCCCGCACATATCTCATATGCGCTCCTATTTCGTTTCGCTTGAGCCAGGAAACCTCTGTGTAGGACTCTAAAGACTCGTCAATACGCCGGCAGCAGGTGATGATCATATCAAACACCCACAAGCCGCAAGCGGTCTGCCAAACGTAACGGCCACCCGGGTATTGAGCGATCAGAAGATCGACGAGCAAGCCCGCTCACACTCCTGCGAATCCAACTAGTAACACTTACCGTACAGTCCGGTCTGTTCGTCTGATATGTCGCATATCTCGCCTAGGGGTGGTAAACGTCAGACCCCAATAGCTCGATAAATCATGCCGACGTAGGGTCCATAACATTCGTGAAACTACTGATAACTCTTACCAGTATATCACTGCAACCCTGGCCAGGGATTTCCTGTTATGGCCAGTCGAGCATAGCACAACATCAACCCCCAATACCGGGAGAGACGAATCCCCTCCTATCGCTCATTGCCTCCATGTGAATCGGGACTGTACCCAAAAACCACCTGTTTGCACGACTCAGTAGAGCCGTGGTAGGGTGGAAATCAAAGCACAGTGGGAGACACACAAGACTCTATGACGATCTCGGGTCAACAGACTAAGCTGTACCAGTGTCACCAGAGAACTGCCATCTGACGTGAGGTATAATACCATCTGGGAGTTCTCGGCGAGTCCGTTCAGTGTACCCAGTCTCCACTGAGCACCCGCATACCATCTTCGATGTCAAACACCAATGGATATGGGATCATCCATCGCCCATCACATGGGTCGAGAAGATATGCGCTAGTCTACTCTGGAATATCGATGCCCCGTCTCGATATTCCCTCGACTAGGAACATTTCAAGGATGTACTCTTGGACTACCCAGGCCCCACTAGTATGATCTACATCATAGTCCTGGAAGTCGAGTACACATCCTATGGGCTTTATCAACATGTAATCAGAGAGACAGAAAGTATACATGTTAAGATAAAGAGCAACCAGATAGCGTACTATCATGTCGAGCAAGAAAGTCCTACCTATATATGTCCCAGCATCCACTACAATATACATCCAATGTACAGTAATGGCCTCTAGGGCATACATATAACTAACAATAAGTAAGTGCAATGTTGACGTTCCTCAGCCAATCTTTATAGTTTGGCCCAATTGGTGTATTTTTTTCAAGTAGTAATTTAAGTCCCGTCATGGTTGCTGTCAGAGAGAGAGAGAGAGAAAAGAAACACTGAGCATATGCTCTTTCAAGATTAGATTGGTTTATTATCTTATCTAATCAGGATGGCTCCCACTGTTTTCTCGAATTTTCCATCAAACCTTAAAGGAGAACTAGTCGGGATCATTTACACCTTACAAGTTCGCTAACCGTTTAGCCAGGTAGGTGTCGGTACTCCTAGGGAGGTTTCTCGTGCTCTCGCATGGACCTAATTAAAATAAACCTCGTTTCCACAGAGGCGTAGCCCCGTTAACACTTTCTAGACACCTAATAGGTTAGCTAATTGTGAAGTGAAAAGTATCTCCTAACAGTAATCCTACTCATCAGTAGGATCGGGATCCAACCATCATTGTGTGATAACCTAGATGGAAGCCACTCTAGTCAACGCACTCCAGAAGGTATGCTAAATCTACAAGTTTCCTTTGTATTTGAAACCCCCGATGTGATTTTTTGCCCCAAGCTCTTATAACCTTGACAAAGGCCAACAAATCATAAGATGAAAGTCAATTTCTTCCCGTCACTGTCCTGATTAATTTAGACCCACCCGTACTCTCCCTTGACGAAGGCCAACAAGGCTGCACGACTGTCCTAAACTAATGCATTTATCTATGCTACAAACAAGCAACACACCGCTACCATTCACTATGCGTTGACGAAGGCCAACAAACATTGCATGAATACGATGTGGTATTCATTTGAAATGACGGAGGGCTACGGCTGGTTTTTGGCGAAAACCTTGAACATAATGAACTTGATATCATTGAAGAAATGATAGCTTTGAAAATGAGTGGTTCAAACTCCGCCTTTTAAACGAGTGTTTTGAAAAAGAACCGAGTGGGTTTTTCAAAATGTTCCAATCAACATCATTTTAGGTTTCTTATCTTGCATTAATGAGGATTAATGCGGTCCCATCATTTAATTCTTATCACACCAGAAAAGAACGAAAATAAAATGTACGTATATGCCATCCGCATTCGCCGCGGGGCCCCGTCATGCACCGTTAGATTACTTAACTAACGGAAGAGCAGGGGTAGGACTAGCGCGGATGAAAAACATATACAACATCTACTAGTGTGTGTGTGTGTCTAACCATTCGTCCCAGGCATGATATAAGCAACATCACAGAAAACTGATAAGCAACAAGAATAGTGGATAATTTTGGAGCCCCGAGTTTCATTTGAGCCATAAATGAAACTCGACGTTTCCTGTCATGTGGATAGCCTGTGCAATGAAAAACCTAGACCCCTACGAGCGCGGCAAGACACCCTCTATGAGTGCGGCGAGTAGCCCGCCAATCCTAGAGTAAGGCACCCCGGTCTCGGCGCCATGAGATGGGGACCCGTTGCCTTCTAGAATCCGGCCACTCGAGCACTCCTCCGCAGGGTAATCCTAATACAGAAAAAGAAAAATATATACAAAGGTGATATTGACCTCAACCCGGCCGTGCCCCGAAAAAAATATACAAACGGGCGGGGACGACAGTCCACATGTCGGATGCCCGCCCCACAATAATGAGTATACAAATGAATTAACACTGAACTATAACCACTGCACAATAGGCCTTCCACCACGACAAATTATCCAAAACAACAGTGCAATCACATAACATCAATGCGAATATCATGTTCATAAACCCGTCTGATTATACATATAGCAATTAGCCGGGTTATACCGCTCAATGATATTCATGGTCGCAGAAACAAACACACAGAAAAGAAAAACTTTAGAATTTCGATTGATTAAAATTTTCCTCTTTCATCCCCATGTACAAACCAGTACACTAACAGTCTGGGGAAAAACTAACTTACAGAAAAATCACATCTCCAAAAACTTGATTCACAGAAAAAATTTAGGGAAAAGCAACCTCAATTAGGCCGCGGATCCACGGCCAAAACACCTATTTGGCCGTGGATTAGCGGTCTAATTAAGAGATCGTTTGCTCAAAGAAAAATTCTGGCCTTAAAATACCCTGCATGTATTTTTAAAGCGACTGAAAATATTTTTTGAACACTTTTAAAAATTCGAATAGAAAGTATATTTTGGAGATGCGATTTGGATGATTTTCGTCGATCGAAGTTCTAAGCTTGTGCAAACTAGATAGTTAAGTTTTTTGACCGGCTCTGATACCAATGTAAGTCTATATTACATGCTCTACATAATTATAGGGAAGCGGAATTGCGGAAAAAAAAATTGAGTATGCAAGAAAAATCTTTTTAACAAGATCTAGCACAAAACCCTAACTAGCTACACAATTAAGGTGATTATTCTACTGTGTTAGAACTTTATACCTATCAGATTCGAGTCCTTCAGGTATTGAATCCTCTTCTTAAGCTCCTTTGCAGGTCTTTGATGTGGTTTGATCGCCGGTCTCCTGGATCCTAGATGATCCACCCGAAGGTCCTAAGATCAAGCTACAACTTTCACAAAAGAAAGAAATTTAACTAACTAGATTGCTAATCTAGCTAGTTAAGGGTGAGAGGAGAATATTAGTGGTTAGTTTCTATCAAAAGTCCTTGTTTCTCAACTCATGAGAATGTTAGGATTTTTGGTTATGATGAGGAGAGAGCAAAGTAGCATGAGATGAAGCAACTCAAGAAAAATATGAGCTCAAGAAAAATATCAAGTAAGTCACCATGAAGAATGGATAGCTCAAATAATATTAAACCTTTTCCGTTTTCTTTAAAAAATTAGCCATGCTTCAATAGTGATGATAATAAATGCCAAACCATGCATCATACAATGCTTCTTTTACACCTCATTTTCTATTTATCAATAAATAGAAAATCATGCATAATGAGGCGTCCCCTTCTAGAATGTATTTTGTATAAATACAAAATACTTTCTACCGTATATACATACCTGTATCCGTATCAAAATACGAATACTCAAGAGATAGAATAACACCACTAAAAATAATACTAGTATTAAATCAATATCTGATTTAATGAACCGGCTTAATCCTAAGCCCGCTAGTATTAAAAAAACCGTCCGATTAAATTTCGCGCAACTAGTACACGCAATCAATCGGAACCCTGCATGTATAAACATACGGCCTCCACTCATTTCTCCTGAACCAGAGAAACCTTCTGTGTGGGACTCTAAAGACTCGACAATACGCTGGCAGCGGGTTTAACCACAAGCGTGTCAGCGGTACTAGCTGTACGTAACGGCTACCCAGGTAAATGTCGAAAAAGAAGGCCGACGAGCAAACTAATCTAGACCCCTACTGAGCCTAACCGTGACAATATCCGTACAGTCCGGTCTGAGAGTACCGCTTATTGGGTCTAGGAGTGGTCAACGTCAGAGCCCTACAAACTGTTAGTTATATGTATGCCCTAGAGGCCATTATTATACATGTGATGTATATTATAAAGGATGCTTGGACATATATAGGGATGACTTTCTTACTCGACATGATAGTATGCTATCTAGTTGCTCTTTATCTTAACATGTACACTTATTGTCTCTCTATTACATGTTGATAAAGCCCTTACGATGAGTACTTGAATACCAGGATTATGATGCAGATCATACTAGTAGGGCAAGGGTAGTCGGTAAGTACATCCTTCAATTGTTCCTAGTCGAGGGAGTATCGAGACGGGGCATCGATATTCCAGAGTAGACTAGCGTATATGCTTCTCGATCCATGTGATGGGCGATAGATGATCCCATATCCATTGGTGTTTGACATCAGAGATGGTATACGGGTGCTCAGTGGAGACTGGGTACACTGGAAGGACTCGCCGAGAACTCCTAGATGGTATTATACCTATCATCAGATAGCAGTTCTCTGGTGACACTGGTACAGGTTAGTCTGTCGACCCGAGATAGTCATAGAGTCTTGTGTGATTCCCACTGTACTTTGATTTCCACCTTACCACTTCAAGAGATCGTGCAAAACGGTAGTTTTTAGGTACAGTTCCGAGTCACATGGAGGCAATGAGCGATAGGAGGGGATTTCGTCTCTCCCGGTATTGAGGGTTGATATTGCGCTATGCTCAATTGGTCATAACAGGAAATCTCTGGCCAGGGTTGCTGAGATTTACTGGTAAGTGTTATCAGTAGTTTCTCGAATCGTTATGGCCCTCATATCGGCATGACTTATCAGGGTATTGGGGTCTGACGTTTACTACCCCAGGCTGAGATATGCGACATATCAAACGAAGAGACCGGACTGTACGATAGTATTACTTATTGGATTCACAAGAGTATGAGCAGGCTTGCTTGTTGATCTTCTGATCGCTCAATACCCGAGTGGCCAATACGTTTAGCAAACCGCTGACAGCTTGTGGGTGACTGATATGATCACCACCTACTGCCGGCGTATTGAAGAGTCTTTAGAGTCTTACACAGAGCTTTTCTGGCTCAAGCGAAACGAAGTAGGATCACATATGTAATAAGTGCGGGACCGAGATTAATGCGCGTATGTGATACCGCATTCTATTCTCGTGATATGTGATATCGGTCGGTTATATGTGATATAGCCGGGCCGTCGAATCAAGTGTTGATTCGATAAGTTGATACATTTGATATTAGTGGGTTGTATGTGATATAATCGATTATTAAATCAAGTGTTGATTTAATAACTTAATATATAATTATATATTTGATATATTATCTTACATTAACTAATATTAGCTCATTTAAGATTTCTTTTTCTCACTTGTGTACACTTAGTATATATGTGATATATATTAATGTATATTCTTTTGTGTTATGCTAGATGATACATGAGACATGGGTGTATGAGACTCACACCATGCTTATCATAATGATGGGTTTTATTTATTTAAAGTAAATCAAAATTAGGTTGAAATTAGTCACATGGTTAGAAGCTTGGAGAAGCTTGTAGTGACCATTGACTTAGTCCACTAATTTTGTTTTACTTGAGATATTTGTTAACCCAACCATTATCCAAAGCCATGGTTAAGTCTCTACATGTGTTAGTATGAGATATTATCTCAACCATGATTTCTATTCTCACTACTTGATTCATTCTTCACTTACTTCTCTCCATGGTTGCTTTTCTTCATCTCTTTCCTCAAGCTCTCTAGCTTTTTGGGAGGTGATGAAGATAAGTGAGAAAATAATTTCTAAAGTGAACAAAATTCCTACTTCATCAACCTCTTCTAGACTAACCATTTAGATTGGGTTGTTTCTTCACTAGTTCATCACTTAGTGAAGAGGTAGCTTGGGTTAGTGTCTTCTCGACGTAGATCATCTTCGACCTCGAAGACTTCATGCAAGCTTATTCATTTCACCTTGTGGAGCCTTACTAGAGTCCGGGAGATCACTACTTGGAGCGAAGGGACTACTACACGGAGCTTATGAAGTGAGGGATCGGTCTACAAAGGTTGTATTCCTTGTTCACTTAGATGTAAAGATGCCAAAATTTAGAAAACGGCATGGTCGATGCCTCCCGAAACCCAGCGGCGACCCTAAGGAACCCTACTGTGGTATCAGAGCTATGCTAGAGAATTAGACGATATTTGTAGAATTACGAAACCGAAACAACTCTGAAACACTCGAAATAGAAACCAAGTTCCTGTCGAAATTTTTAAGGTGTCTAAATGTTTTTAAGCAACTGCAGAATGTTGCATGAGATGTAACATGAACACCACAGGAAAACGAACCCCTCTCGCCGGATTTTAACCGGCCACTTATGGGGAAAAACCGGCCCCACTCGTTTTCTGGGCTCCTTTTTGCTTCGTTTTGTTGTGGTGTTCCAGTCTCTGGGTTTTGGTATTTCAGGTGTTGCTTGTTTTTACTGATATTGCATGTGATGTTATATTTCTGTAAAGGCAATTCGGAGTGTTTCGAAGTCGTAATTCTAACATCGTTTCGGGTTATCTTGATGACGTTAAAAAGTTCGAACGGATATCAATAACCCATTTTCTCCCACGCAGGAAATTTTCCAAGAGTTGGATTTTTCCAAGTTTAAAATCTTCAGAAAATCATGCAGGTGTTTTCTATGGACCCTCTAGATGAACGAAACCCTAACTCGATTCTGTGACCGTCAGAACCGCCATCAAACCCTAGGGTTTGCAGTAGTTCCGCGACGCCATAGGTGAGGCAAGGGTTGACCCTTCTACGGTTGGTCCATAGGTGTTGTGGCATGTTCTGGGTATTTTTAAACTGCGCTCAAGTGTTGAGCTCTTTGGAAAATTTTGGGTGTTTGTTGATTCGATCGAAAAGTTTAACATCGTCTAGCTATCTGTGATTGTGATACAATACTTGGAATCCATAATATTTAGTTTTATGAAAACTAATTTGAATTATGTAAACCTAGCAGTTTAGTCTCATTTGATCGGTTGCCACGGGATTTTGATGTGGATCAAAAGTCCGTCGCAATTACGTAGTGTACACGGATACTCGCCGGGTAAGCTTACCAGATTGCTACGCCCATAACCCCGACCAAGTGACTGTTGGAGAACCCCGTCGCCAAAAGCATCCGTTCGGGTGCTCGCGGCCGCGGTGTTCCGCCTAAGTGCACTTCGTCGATGACATCGGGGGTGCGGCCGTCTACTAAAGTTTTCGACGAGCATTCGATCAGATTGTCGGGAATCTTGTTGAATTACCCGACTGGTTATTGAAAACTGTTTCAATATCGAGACTAAAATGCAGGGTTTATAATTGTTAGGCATGCGATGTTTAAGGAATTCATTTGGTTAGGCATGAAATCCAAAGTATGTGATACCTTGGGTTTATGATGTCTAAGAAGGTTGCGGATTCCAATTGTTGTAGTTTTCACTTTCTTTTCTGCGACCGTAAGTGTAATATGTGGTGTATCGCCGGTTTCGTTACTATATGTCAACGACAATTGGGATACGCATATTTACTTACGTTGATGCCATGTGATGTTATGTGTTGCTGTGATATGTTATATTGGATCGTCATATTTGAATAGCCGGGTTTTTTTTATATAAGATGAGAGTTTTTCATTTTCATTCATGTAAAAACTTGTATGTAATATTTTTTTATTGGAGCACTTCCGGGTTGAGGATGATGTCACCATTGATGTATATTATTTACTTTTCCGCATTAGGATAGACCCAAGGAGGGGAGCACAAGTAACCGGGTTCTAGAGTCCAGCGGGAGACCATCTCGAGGAGTCGAGACCGGGTCTCCTAACTCTAGAATTGGTAGGGTTTCTTGTCGCTCTCGTAGGGGTCTAGGGATGTGGGTTTGGCTATTTATCACGACCGTGGAATCCGTGTTTTTTACTGGCTTAATTAAAACACGGAATTCCTAGTAAATCCAATATTTCATATGTGCTCTTTTGCTGCTGATATTCTGTGATGTGCTCACTTTATATGATGAGACGAATGCTTATATTATATATATGATATATAATAAATATTGCTGCTTTCGTTTCATCTGTGATGCTTAGAAAGCATAATTGATGGGACTTCATAAATGAGATTAATGAAATAAAAGAAACCTAAAGATGTTGCAGAATCTTGTTTTAAAAACTGGTAGTTCTAGTTCTTGCTTTGCATAGCGGTATTCCTTGTAGAATATCTAGCACCTTATTCGATAAGGAAAGAGCAGAGATCCCTTCACCGGGAGTGACCTCTTTAGCAAAACTAGTAAAAGCCTCAAAAACACTCCTTTTCAAAATCACTCGATTCTACAACGATATCAAGTTCATTACACAAAAGGTTTTCTTAAAAAAACATGTCGTAGCCCTTCGTCATTTCAGATAAGGACTATTTAGTATTCTTGCTGCGTTTGTTGACCTCTGTCAAGGAGTAGTGTGCGGTAGCTGATTAGTGCTTATCTACAAAGCATGTTGTCACGACCCGAAAGAGCACGTGACTATCCTTTGAACCATATGAAGTCTATAGGACCCCATCTGATCCAAGTAAGCCAAAAGCCCAGAAATCTAAAACCATTTTAAGGAGTAATTAAAGAAAACTGGTTTTCAATAAGTGAGGAAGCATGTTTTGAAATCAAAGTTTTTAAATAACTAAGCCGAATAAGCATTTTAAAAATGTGTAGTCCTTTTCTGAAAATTTCCGCAGAGTTTCCTTTGTAAAAACTGGCCCCGAATGGGGTACACAAGAATAATATAGATATGCAGTGATAAAAGGCATCCCCAAGCAGGAGCTAGCTCTTCGTTAATCGACGGTCACAACCACGCAAGCAATATAGTATACAACGCCGAAGGGCGAGGATCAAAACTCAGAAAGAACTCAAAACAGCATGAAAACCGTAATACTACAACGCGCGACTCTAAGGTCGAAATAATACATAACTGATTTGCTAAGTCTGAAACAATATACAAGTTTTGGTTGATGGAATTTCTAGATACAATGAATAATACATGTACAATGGTGGTTCTGATGCAAAAGAACCCACCTACCAAATCAAGTCACCCGTAATGGAAACAGTGTGCCAGAAAAGCCGCTCTGGAATCTGTACGGCAAAAACCTGCAAGAACTGTGGCATAACGGGGGTGAGTTGCCAACTCGTGAATAGAAAATATCTACAAGCAGAGATCGAATGTATGACCCATCCTAGGTCAATACGATCAGATATATATATAAACCTCAGTATGAATAAGTCTGAAGCATGCTAAAGTGGCAATGTAATCTCTATACATGAGTGTAGTGCTAAGTGCTCGTGCCAGTGCCTCAGGTAATAGCATATCAAAATATGAGGTATGATCAATGTAATCAATCTGTATGTATGTGGATCCTATCCACTCGTCACTCAAGGACAATAACCATCATGCATGTAAATATCATAAAGCATATGCATGGAAATATGAGGATATAAACCATCGATGTCCCTCGCGACACGTCAAAATCATGGAACCGGAGTGTCCAGCATCGACACTTGAAAACATCATGAAAACTATGCCCAGCTATTCACACCAGAATATTGCTTTTACTACCGCCCATTCTTATGCTCGTTTGTTTATGGGTAGGTGCTTTTAATCCGTGTTTGCTACATATTTATAGTCTACAGGTTCCTAGTCCAAAATAACGCAAATGATACAAAATCTCCACTGTTACGCCAAAATACAGAACATCTGTTGCCAGCAGATAAAAGCCGGGTTCCGATCATCCGTATCCGTCCAGTGCCGCGTACCAGTTCCAGAGACAAGACAAATGACAGTGGTCATTCGTGTCTCGGACAAGCACAAAGCACGAGAGGGGCAGCACAAAGCACGAGGGAGGCAGCATAAGAATCAATGGGTGCACGGAGCTCGAGGGAGAAAGGTCAAATCAATCAAAAGTGAAGCTATGTTTGGACTGTGCAGATATAAAGAAATTATGAAGGTATTTTACAATTTGGGACATGTAGAACATCATAAGATAGCAACACAAGGAAACCCAGAAAATCCGAGATCCCAACTCCACAAAACCGCGGCGGAACCGCCGCCAAATGTGGGTTTTCGCGTCGGATCCGCCGCGGTTTCGTGTCATCATATGACCAAATTTTAGGGGTAGTTGGGTCATTACATTTAGGGCCAGAATGTTGCCCTAGGGTTTCAGCACGCAGCCTATAAATAACCCAGTTTTGTGCCATGCCAAGGGTCTTCTTCATGTCTTCTTTTCCTATCTCTTTTAGTATAGTTTAGTTTAGCTTCTTCTTCTTCTTCATGTCTTCCTCCATTAAAATGTAGTGAGAGCATTGAGTGGATGATGAAATGAAGATGAGGGTTATTTTTATCTTGTCTCTTTTATTTATTGTCTTGTAATTTTATTATCTTGTATTGTATTATAATTTTAATTCTTGTTGTTAATTAGTTGTTGTTATTTCTTTTCTTGTTCTCTTTTCTTTTCTTCTTTTATCCGTATTTTCAAGCGATGATACTTGACGGAGTTCCTTGCTAAGGTGAGGACCCAAGAGTTAGCTTACTTCATTTGTAAAACCGTATTTTTTCTCTTTTCTTCCTTCTTGTTTTGTTTTGTTTTCTTTTATGATGTGTGAATAATTTCCCTCTTGTTAAGGCTAAGGAAGGTGGTATGAGGGACGGAGAAATCCATTGTGCTTCTCTTCGCCAAACATCTTGAAACGAACCCCGACCAAACAAACGCAACCCCCTCGCTTAGGTGCGCTATACGTGACATATAGCCGCGACCTAAGTCGAGAAGTCCTTTAAGCGCACTACAACATGACATGTAGTTGTGACTTAATTGGATACATGGTTGCGGGTGTTTGGACGAGGGTTGGAAATAAGCGTATTTAGGGGACGGACAAGGGGCACTAGGAATGGATTTAGCATTGGGAAGCTTGCATAAAGTCGCAAATCCCATTCCTATGTCCTCCTAATCCCCGCTACTTTCGATTATCCCAACACCATCTTAAGAATGGCAAAAGACAAGCAGAAGACTAATCCTAACTCTACTAACCGACCTTAACCTTAACAAGCTTACTTGAACATAAATACGAACACTTTGGATAGAACTGAACAAACATATACACATTCTTTGTTGACTCGTCTAAAACACGAACGGACATACAATCATCTCCCTGTGGATCGACCCGTGCTTAACCGGCTAGCTGCGAAGCGACACCGTGCTGATCGCGGTTATAACTTTAGAACTTTGAACATCCGACACGCCAAAAGCGTGCGATCAAATGGAGCCGTTGCCGGGGAGGCGGTAACGTATTTTCTTTCTTATTATTCGGGTTAATATTCTTTTTGTATATATATAAAATTATAATTATAAATATAAAATAAAATCTTTTTGTTATTTTTGATAATTTTTGTGTGCAAGTGTGCAGGCTAATTTGGAGCAAGTACAGTAATCCAAAAAGAAAACAGAGGTTTTTATTTTGGAGAAGAGAAGAAGTGGAGTTCGTTGACTAAAGACAAATCCCCAAGTCAACATTTTCACCGCGGAACCGCGGTCAAAAGGTACCTTGCGCGGCTGTTCCGCGTTCCCATTGAGGCCTCTGTGCCCAATTTTTTCTCCACCCCTTTTATTTTCTTTTATCTTCTCTGTGAATTCCACTATACTGTATTTTTTGCAGGTTTCTTTGCACAGAATTGCACAGCCGCCAAATAAATTTTTGTTGTTTTAGATTTTGTTTGTTTACCGCTTTGCATATATTAATACGGACATTAAGGTGCTATAACACCAATTCAGATTGGGTGGGGATTTTATTACCCTTCCTAAGACCCCACAAATCACTAATTGCATACGCATTACCTTGAGCTAATAAAAAATACTAGAGTCAGCCCTAAGGACGTGGCGCTCAATAGGACAGAGGACTAGTTGTAGGCATCGGTCGTTGATCCTAACCTGACTTTGCGGTGTCTAGGCAAGTGTGTCTAAGGCGAGTGGTTACTTAATTAGGGCCACTACTGTAAGTCGATGTAGTACACCCCAGTACTTGTGGGGAGGCGGAATTTTCAAAAACGATCAAGTTTAAAGAACGAACATCGACTAACCGCTTAAATCGAAGCTAAACGATAAATAACCGTACACAAAGAGTTTCTTATCTATTGTGTTTAGGGATTATACCTAACGAAACCTGTCCTTCGTCTTTGTGTCCTCCTTGGTTCTCCTCGACCTTCTCTAGGTAGTAGACGATCCACCCGAGAGCAAAACACCAAGCTAAACCTCTAACTTGAGGTAACTAATCTACTTTGATTGCTAATCAAAGAAGAAAGGATGATATAGAGTGAAGGTAATGGATGTTTAAGTCTAACTAAACCTTTGATCTCAACACATGAGGATTAAGGATTAGTCTCTTGAAGATGAGAGCTTGAGGAGAGAGAATGTGAGATGAGATAATGAGATGAGAGAGAGTGTATCATAATATATTATGAAGCATTCTTATTATTAGAAAAATGAATAATAGAAATGAATAAGCGTGCTTCATAAATGCAAAATGGTGATTCATTAAGCATGTGTCATTATCATTTATTGTGCAATAATGATAATGATGAATCACTCTCATGACTCACAATCTTATCCAAAGTAACCTCCTTAGTCACATCTTCTAGAAGCTTCTCGTACAATTACGAGAACGCCCCTCCAATCCGTAAAAATACGGAAAAACTTTAGACTGTAAAAATCCAATAACCGGATACCAGTAACTGGCTTAAACCAAAGCCGACTGGTAAAAACTGTCCGAAAGTCGTACGTGCGTAAACGCACGTATGCGTCCGAACCCTTTGTCGCAAAACCATGCAACCTCTATATCGTTTCGCCTGGAGTAGGAAACTCTCTGTGTGGGACTCTAGAGACTCGACTACTACGCTGGCAGTGGGTTTAACCACAGACCGCAAGCGGCACTAGCTGTACGTAACGGTCCCCAGGTAGTTGTCGATAAGAAGGCCGATGAGGAAACCCATCCGAACTCCTACTGAGTCTGATGTGACAATCTCCATACAGTCCGGTCCGTTCGTCCAAGACTATCGCATATCGGGCCTAGGGGGGCGGCAAGCGTCAGTCCCCTAATAGCGGTATAAGTCGTGTCGGAGGGAAGCCCATTACACCCTGAGAAACTACTGGAACCTACCAGTAAATCTCGCTTGCCCTGGCCAGGGACTTTGCGTAATGGCTCTCTGACACAGCACGATATCTACTCCCAATACCGGGAGGGACGAATCCTTTCTAACCACCACTGCCTCCAAGTGCTCGGGACTGCACCCAACTGCTACCTGTTTGCACGACTCCTTTGAGCCGTGGTAGGGTAGCAATCTAAGAACAGTGGGACACACTCGAGGCGAAGTAGCAGTGTCAAGTCTGCGGACTACGCTGTACTCATGTCACCTGGGAACTGCTCACTGACGACTGGTATCAAACCAACCAACAGTTCCCCGTGAGTCCTGTCCGGTGTACCCGTAACCTAACGAGCACCTGCATACTATCTCCAGTACGACGTACTGACGGCTGTGGGACAGACCATCTCCCCAACTGGGATGAGAAGCGTACACACCAGTCTACTCCGGAGTATCGATGCTCTGTCTCGATAATCCAACGACCAGGGACCTGAATAAGGATGTGCTTGTAGACTACCCAGCCCCCACTAGTGTGACTGCCATCACAACGCTGGTAGACAAGCAAGATCCTAAGAGCTCTATCAATACGTACACTAACATATTAAGATAGAAAAACCAAGTAGCATACTACCATGTTTAGCAAGACTGTTATATACATGTGAATATCCCAAGCTTCCATTAAGTAATATACAAGCTAGTATGATACAGTAATGGCCTTCTAGGGCATAAACACTAACAATCTCCCACTTGCACTAGGGCCATGTACTGGCATATCGTAGACCAATGATCTTGAGTAGCCTCTCGAACTGAATCTGAGGAAGGGCCTTCGTGAATGGATCAGCAATGTTCTCTTCTGAAGCAACTCTCCGAACCTCGATCTCCTGACGATCAATGATCTCCCTGATCAGGTGATACCGCCTCAAGATGTGTCTGGACTTCTGATGGGACCTTGGTTCCTTCGCTAAAGCTATAGCTCCGTTGTTGTCGCAATACAGAGGTATTGGATCAACTATGGTAGGAACAACCTGAAGTTCTGTTAGGAACTTCTTCATCCAGACTGCTTCTTTTGCGGCATCGCAAGCAGCTATATACTCCGCTTCCATCGTTGAGTCAGCAACGGTGTCCTGCTTGGATCTCCTCCAGCACACCGCCCCTCCATTGAGGGTAAAGACATAACCCGACATGGACTTGGAATCGTCCTTATCACTCTGGAAGCCGGAATCAGCAAAGGCCTCCAACCTGAGGTCTTTTCCGCCGTAAACCAAGAACATCTCCTTAGTCCTCCTGAGGTACTTGAGAATGTTCTTTACTGCTATCCAGTGTTTCTCCCCTGGGTCTGACTGATACCGGCTTACCACGCTTAGTGCGTAAGCTACATCTGGTCTGGTACACAACATCGCATACATTATAGAGCCTACCGCAGAAGCGTAGGGTATAATAGACATGCGTTCCCTTTCCAAATCAGTCTTGGGAGACATCTCTTTGGAGAGGGTGATTCCGTGACAAGCCGGTAGATTACCGCGCTTAGAATCTTCCATACTGAATCTTTTTAGTACAGTGTCGATATACCTGGACTGCGAAAGTCCCAACATCCTCTTGGATCTATCACGATAGATCCGGATCCCCAGAATGTAAGAGGCATCACCCAGGTCTTTCATGGAGAACCTGTGTGACAAGAATCCTTTGACAGATTGTAGCATAGGAATGTCATTTCCTATCAATAGAATGTCATCCACGTACAAGACGAGGAATACGACACTTCTGGCCACAACTTTACTATATATGCACGGTTCATCTGGATTTTTGATAAAGTCATATTCTTTGACTGTCTCATCAAAATAGATGTTCCAACTCCGCGATGCCTGCTTTAGTCCATAAATGGACTTAAGCAGCTTGCATACTTTCCCGCTGCTCCCACTCTGATTGAAACCCTCTGGCTGATCCATATAGACGCACTCTTCTAAATTTCCATTTAGAAAAGCCGTCTTTACGTCCATCTGCCAGATTTCATAATCATGGAAGGCAGCAATAGCAAGAAGGACCCGAATGGATTTGAGCATAGCCACTGGAGAAAAAGTTTCGTCATAGTCCAAACCAGGTCTTTGACGAAAACCCTTTGCAACAAGTCTAGCCTTATAGGTTTCCACCTGTCCATCTACACCAATCTTTTTCTTGAAGATCCATTTGCATCCTATGGGTTTTACCCCATCTGGAGCAAAGTCCAAAGTCCATACTTTGTTGGTGTACATGGACTCCATCTCGGTCCGCATTGCATCTAGCCATCGTACCGAGTCGCCGCTCTGGATGGCCTGCCGGAAGTCAGTAGGTTCATCATCATCTATGATGCAATCCTCTCTATCCCCATCTATGAGAAAACCGTAGTATCTCTCAGGCGGATGAGACGGCCTACTACTCCTGCGGAGGGGTGCGGGAATGTTCTGTTCTCCTTGAACCTCTGGTTCTACCAAACTTTCAGTAGCAGTTTGTGGTTCTGGAATTTCTTCCAGTTCTACTACGCTCCCATTCTTCTGATTTTCTAAAAATTCAGTTTCTAAGAAGCGGGCATGACGAGAAACAAAAACCTTTTGTTCCTCTGCGTAATAGAAGTAATATCCCATAGAGTTCTTTGGATATCCCACAAACTTACACTCTACCGAGCGTGTCTCGAGCTTGTCCGAATGCTGCCTTTTTACAAAAGCTGGACATCCCCACGTCTTCAGGTACTGAAGACAGGGTTTCTTCCCACTCCATATCTGATATGGTGTGGTAGGCACAGTTTTGGTTGGAACTTTGTTCAAAAGATATGCCGCCGATTCTAGCGCATAACCCCAGAAAGATCGCGGTAACTCAGCATTACTCATCATGGATCGTACCATATCCAATAGGGTTCGATTCCGTCTCTCCGATACACCGTTATGCTGTGGAGTGTATGGAGGAGTAAGTTGAGAGAGAATTCCTTTCTCTTTTAGGTAACCTAGGAACTCGGCACTTAAGTATTCTCCACCTCGATCAGATCTCAGTGTCTTAATACTTTTGCCTGTTTGGTTTTCCACTTCATTCTTGTATTCCTTGAATTTCTCAAAGGCCTCGGATTTATGCTTCATTAAGAAAACATGTCCATACCTAGAGAAATCATCTGTAAAAGTAATGAAGTAGGAATAACCACCTCTTGCATGTGTAGATATTGGACCGCATACATCACTGTGTATGAGTCCTAAGAGCTCGCTCGCTCTTACTCCTTGTCCGGTAAATGGAGTCTTTGTCATCTTTCCTTTGAGACAAGATTGACAAGTGTCATAAGATTGATATTCGAACGTGTCTAAATATCCTTCTCTATGCAACTTAGTCAACCTTCTCTCATTGATGTGACCCAGTCTACAATGCCATAAGAAAGCTTTATTTAAATCTGGAGACTTTCTTTTTAGTGTGTTCTGGACATTGAAAATATGGAGTTGGTTTAACACATATATGCCGTTATTTAGAGTACCGGACCCAATCAAACCATGATTAAGGTGGATGTTAACAACATCTCTTACAAACGTGAAATCATAACCTTTATTTGATAACAAGGAAACTGATATGATATTACACGTTAAGCTTGGTACAAAATAACAGTTATGCAAAACCAAAATATGTCCACTCGTCAATCCTAGGTGATAATCCCCGACGGACGCAGCTCCCACGCTAGCTCCGTTAGCAACCCTGAGGATCATATCACCTTCCTTCAGCACTCTACGGTTTCTCAGTGCCTGCAATGAATTGCAAATATGAGATCCTGATCCGGTATCCAATACCCAGGAAGTAGAGTTGATCGACAGACAATTCTCAATTACAAACACACCTGAAGTCGAAGCCACAGCTTGCTTCGGTTCCTGGTTCTTGGCGTTCCACGCCTTGCAATCCTTCTTCCAGTGCCCTTTCCTGTGACAATGGAAGCACTCATCCAGGCCAACTACCGGTGCTGCAAACTTTTTCTTTCCCTTCTTTCCCACCTTACTAACACCTCCTCTAGGTTTGGGTGCGGCCTTCTTCTTCCTTCCTTTGGCCCTAGCCTTGGACCCGGAAGAAGATGCACCGCCAACAAACATAACGGGTGTTTCCCTTACCTTCTGTAAGGTGCCCTCTGCACTCCTTAACATGTTCAGGAGTTCCGCAAGTTCAACTTCTTTTCCTTGAAGATTGAAGTTGAGGATAAACTGGGCGTAGGTGGGAGGAAGCGACTGGAGAATAAGGTCTGTATAGAGCTCATTATCCAAAGTCGTCCCAAGGTCTGCGAGCTCCTCAATATAGCCGATCATCTGTAGGACATGTTCACCTACCGATGACCCGACAGCCAACCTCGCTCGAAATAATTTCTTCGAGGTCTCGTATCTTGCTATACGAGATTGCTCTCCATAAAGTTCCTTTGTATGGAGAAATATGCCATCTAGAGACATATCCTCGTGCCTCCTCTGATGTTCATTGTTCATAGAGGCAAGCACGATGCACTTGGCTCTCGCGCAATCTAAATCCCAGGTTTTGCGGATTTCCTTATCCGTATTGCTGGATTTGGGACCAAGGACAGCAGGTGCCGTAGCGGTGAGGACGTACCCCAGTTTGTCATAGGTCAAGGCCATTTTGACATTCCGCAGCCAATCTTTATAGTTTGGCCCCGTCAGTATATTCTTTTCTAAAAGTAACTTAAGTCCAGTCATTTTCAGGGTCGCTGCAATTAGGAGAGAGAGAAGAAAACACTTTAGCATGATGCTCTTGCAAGTTTAGAGTGGTTTTTAGTTTATCTAAACTGGATGGCTCCCACTGTTTCTTGAATCCTTCCTCAAACCATAAAAGAAGAATTAGCCAGGACTATTCTCACCGTACAATACTTGCTTAACCGTTCAGCCAGGCCAGTGTCGATACTTCGAGGGAGGTTTTCCAACGCTTTCGCGAAGTTCCTTAATTAAATAACCTCTTTTCTCTGGGGGCGTAACCCCGCTGACACTTTTCTGGACACCTACTAGGTTTATAGCATTGATCGTTAAGTGACGAATATCCTGATAAGTAGCATATACTCACAGTAGGATCGGGATCCAAATATCATCGTATGATAATGTTGAAGGAATCCTACCAACATTCATCAAACTCCAAATGGTATGCATCTCTTTGCAAATTTCAGTTTCTTTAGAAATTCCCGATATAAGTTTTTGCCCCATGCTCTTATGACCTTGACGAAAGCCAACAAATCATAAGTCACATGTCAAGTTCTGCCCATCATTATCTTGTTAATTTGAACCCACCCGTATATACCCTTGACGAAAGCCAACAAGGTAATGCGACTGTCCCAAACCAACATATCTATCTATGTAACAAATGAATACCCCAGCAGCTACCAAACACTATGTCTTGACGAAAGCCAACAAACATAGCTTGAATACTACTGACTATCCATAAGAAATGACGGAGGGCTACGACTGGTTTTGGCGAAACCGTGAACGTAGTGAACTTGATATAACCGAAGGAACCTGATAGCTTTTAAAAGGAGTGGTTAAATCTCCGCATTTTAAAAATATCTGTTTTAAAAAATAACCGAGTGGTTTCTTTTAAATTGTTCCAACGATTTAAACTTTGGTTTGTTTTCTTTGCATTACAGATAATGCGTCCCATCAATAACCTATCATTGCAGAAAACAACGAAAATACAACGTCCTCTTATGCCATCCGCATTCGCCACTGGGTCCCGTCATCACCCGTTAGGTTACTTAACTAACGACAGAGCGGGGGCTGGGCTAGCGCGGGTGTAAAACATAAATGACGTCTAAATAGCTATCATAAATATAGATATTTTACATTCGTCTGACGCAATGATATTCATTCCAGAACACAGATAAACAATATTGGATTTGCAAGCAATCTGTATTTCTTTCGAGCCTGCAAGAAAAGACAGATTACACAGTTGTGATGAATAGCCGATACCCCACTCTCGACCCCTACGGGTACGGTAAACTACCCACCCGGCAGTTTGTGTACCCCACCTTGGGTCAGTCCTAGGAGCAAAAACAGTAAAATGAAATAATACAACGGTGGCTACAACCGCAACCTGGAAGTGCCCCGCAAAAATAATATTACAACAAATTACATTTACAACAAATGAATTTAAACAATAACCCATTGCTAAACCCCGGCTATACACCACAACAGTCCAATACAGTTTATATGCACAAACAGATATAACCATTTCAGAAATGTGCAACCCCCTGCCAACCGACATACTAGCAGTTGGGGGAGGTTTACGAACACATTAAACAATCACAGATATAATCCAATATGCAAATACTGTACAATTTCGATTGATTAAACAACATCAATATTGCTCCAAAATCTGCTCTGTTAAACAGTAACCTGAGCAAATATTAAATTTTCCAGAAAACCCCAAATACCAGAGAGGACCCACATAAGAAATACGAGTCCATGACTCGGCAACTCGGCCGCGGAACCGCGGCGGATCGGTGGGATCCGCCGCCCTTCCGCGGCGCTTTAGCCGATTCATGGGCTCGAATTTTTTGGGTGTTCTTCTGGACTCATTACAAGCTCTCTGCACTCACCTGAAAAATTTTAGGACATCATTTTAACTTCGACAGAAACTTGACAGATTTAGGGTTTTCCGGCTTCGTTTTTCCGTTCGAAATTCGTACAAATTTGCAATCAAGTTATTTAGTGTTTAGCGAGGCTCTGATACCACTGTAAGTCGATGTAGTACACCCCAGTACTTGTGGGGAGGCGGAATTTTCAAAAACGATCAAGTTTAAAGAACGAACATCGACTAACCGCTTAAATCGAAGCTAAACGATAAATAACCGTACACAAAGAGTTTCTTATCTATTGTGTTTAGGGATTATACCTAACGAAACCTGTCCTTCGTCTTTGTGTCCTCCTTGGTTCTCCTCGACCTTCTCTAGGTAGTAGACGATCCACCCGAGAGCAAAACACCAAGCTAAACCTCTAACTTGAGGTAACTAATCTACTTTGATTGCTAATCAAAGAAGAAAGGATGATATAGAGTGAAGGTAATGGATGTTTAAGTCTAACTAAACCTTTGATCTCAACACATGAGGATTAAGGATTAGTCTCTTGAAGATGAGAGCTTGAGGAGAGAGAATGTGAGATGAGATAATGAGATGAGAGAGAGTGTATCATAATATATTATGAAGCATTCTTATTATTAGAAAAATGAATAATAGAAATGAATAAGCATGCTTCATAAATGCAAAATGGTGATTCATTAAGCATGTGTCATTATCATTTATTGTGCAATAATGATAATGATGAATCACTCTCATGACTCACAATCTTATCCAAAGTAACCTCCTTAGTCACATCTTCTAGAAGCTTCTCGTACAATTACGAGAACGCCCCTCCAATCCGCAAAAATACGAAAAAACTTTAGACTGTAAAAATCCAATAACCGGATACCAGTAACTGGCTTAAACCAAAGCCGACTGGTAAAAACTGTCCGAAAGTCGTACGTGCGTAAACGCACGTATGCGTCCGAACCCTTTGTCGCAAAACCATGCAACCTCTATATCGTTTCGCCTGGAGTAGGAAACTCTCCGTGTGGGACTCTAGAGACTCGACTACTACGCTGGCAGTGGGTTTAACCACAGACCGCAAGCGGCACTAGCTGTACGTAACGGTCCCCAGGTAGTTGTCGATAAGAAGGCCGATGAGAAAACCCATCCGAACTCCTACTGAGTCTGATGTAACAATCTCCATACAGTCCGGTCCGTTCGTCCAAGACTATCGCATATCGGGCCTAGGGGGGCGGCAAGCGTCAGTCCCCTAATAGCGGTATAAGTCGTGTCGGAGGGAAGCCCATTACACCCTGAGAAACTACTGGAACCTACCAGTAAATCTCGCTTGCCCTGGCCAGGGACTTTGCGTAATGGCTCTCTGACACAGCACGATATCTACTCCCAATACCGGGAGGGACGAATCCTGTCTAACCACCACTGCCTCCAAGTGCTCGGGACTGCACCCAACTGCTACCTGTTTGCACGACTCCTTTGAGCCGTGGTAGGGTAGCAATCTAAGAACAGTGGGACACACTCGAGGCGAAGTAGTAGTGTCAAGTCTGCGGACTATGTTGTACTCATGTCACCTGGGAACTGCTCACTGACGACTGGTATCAAACCAACCAACAGTTCCCCGTGAGTCCTGTCCGGTGTACCCGTAACCTAACGAGCACCTGCATACTATCTCCAGTACGACGTACTGACGGCTGTGGGACAGACCATCTCCCCAACTGGGATGAGAAGCGTACACACCAGTCTACTCCGGAGTATCGATGCTCTGTCTCGATAATCCAACGACCAGGGACCTGAATAAGGATGTGCTTGTAGACTACCCAGCCCCCACTAGTGTGACTGCCATCACAACGCTGGTAGACAAGCAAGATCCTAAGAGCTCTATCAATACGTACACTAACATATTAAGATAGAAAAACCAAGTAGCATACTACCATGTTTAGCAAGACTGTTATATACATGTGAATATCCCAAGCTTCCATTAAGTAATATACAAGCTAGTATGATACAGTAATGGCCTTCTAGGGCATAAACACTAACAACTACTTGTAGTGGAGAGCCTCCCACTCACCTGGCACTTACCTGGATGCAATTGGCGGTGAAGAGGCGGTTTGAGGTCCTATTTCTAGCCCTTTGGAACAGTTAGGAGCTATTTAGCTGACCTAGGTGACCTTAGCTCTAGGTGTGTTTGTGCATTTTGTGATTGTGATTGTGCTTGTAAATTTTAGTCCCATAATTCCGTATTCTTTCAAACAAACAATTTTCAAAACTCCAAAAACAAACATTTTTTTTCTTTTAATAAAAATAAAAAAATTCACATTCTTTTTCCCCTCCTTTTCTCTTCCTTTCTTTCTTTCTCTCTTCATATCATGGATACCCCACCTAGAAAAACTCTTGCCGAACTTTGGTATTCACAACCAGACGTCACTTCTTAGGGTTCTTGCTTTGGTCGAATTTCGAACGACCCCTCCATGCCCAAAATTTCATTAAAAGATCGCACAGACGCGTCTAGAACAAACACTTGCCCTCCGCAATCCACTTTGTATCAACCTTTTCAACCTCCCCCACCCTCTTATGTTGATAACCCTTTTGCAAGTCGTCCTTTGTCCATCGCTGAACATATTGAACAATCCCGTAGCCGATCTTTCACTCCTTTCACCACTATAGATTCTTGGGATCAACAATTCCATTCACCATCTTATCCAAATGTTGATCCTGCTCCTGTCCAGCCATTCAATTCCTACCAGTCCTACCCGACTTTTGCACCTTCCCTAGACATTGCTTCTGAACCGCCATTTGGGAGTTTTCAGTATCAAACAACTTTGAATCTTTTACTGAAACCCCTTCACAACCCATGTCTAGTCTGGAACAGTCATTGGAAGACTTTAGGGTAGCGTCGTACCAACAGATGATGGATTTGAATGCGTCCATGGCCGCCCTCATATAACCTAGTGACCCGGTAGCTAGTTTTCAACTAGCTCCAAATTTTCCAATGTATGAAGAGGCGGTAGGACAAGTTGAGAATTTGAGTAGAGAGAGTGAGCTGTACCCCCTTCCGAATCAAGCCTACCCGTTTCAACTTGAATCCCACAACTCTGGTTTTGAATGTCTATCTAGTGTTCCAAACGATTCATTGATTAAAGATAGAACAGATAATGAGTTGTGTGACTTTGTAGTGTTTGATTTGCCCGATTATGAAGGGTCCCTTTTGAGTGAAACCACACCCAATCCTTTTGACCTCTACACCTCCATCTTAGAACCAGAATCGATTGAAATCCATGCTTTTGATGAGGTGTCTGAGGATATTGATTTTCATTTGATTGAGGATATTGACGCTGGGAATATTTTGGATGATGCACCCATAGATTTGGCTGAGTTTTTCTCTTCAATTCATCATCCCGAGTCATTAAATGTTTTCCCGAACCCCATATGCGTCTGGATTTAAAGGATAAATGCATGGATGTGCTTAACTTTGAGGAGAATTTTGAGGATATTTTTTAGGATGAAACAGTTCTTGTTGATGAGTCGGATTTTCCAATTCATCCTATCCCTTTCATTGACTGTGTACACCCTCATGAACCTTTAATCGATAACCTTCCTCAATCACCTACCTCCATCCTTTCCATCATTCCGACCTGGCAAGACACCGTATCATTTTCACTTCCTGTGTCTGGTTTACCGAGTTCGGCTTACCCATGGTTTCTCACGAATCTTGAGGGATTTGACCCCATTTCTCGACGGGTTGATAGATTAGCACAATCACTTTTTACACATCATTCATCACATATTGTGCTAATCTATTCACTCCATTTTCACCCTCAAGTTCGTATTCCACTTCTTTCTCCCTTCCGCCATTCTTCTTCTTATATACCGATACCGTATACCACTTCTATCTCCATACGGTCTCGCGTATTCTCCATCTCTTTTCTCTACGCCTTCTTCCACCAACCTGTATATTATAGCGATAAAATCTTTGAATGGTTGGTGCTCACTTTTGGCCTGTGTAAGGCTTGTATAGTTTGAAACTGTTTTCTTTCCCCCTAATCCTGAACTTCACCGCTTAAACAGTGGAAACACCGTTTTACTTAAATTTGGGGGGACCTTTTTGTATATATTTTTTGTTTTCCTTTTTTGTTTTGTATATAATTTGTTTCTAGGGAGCGCCGACAATTTTGACCCTCTTGGTGTAGCCTGACATTGAGGGCACTGTCAAGTTTAAGTTTGGGGGTGTGCTCGGTAAGCTTTCTTCCTTTGCATTCATTTGTATATTTTGCATTTGCATACCCTATTTAAAAACCCATAAAAATTGAAAAAATTTCCAAAATTTTAAAAACTTTGTCGTCAAGTTAGCTAATAGGGTACTTAGATTTTTATTCCGAAAGTTTAGTTAATATGTTAGAAATAACTAAATCCTAGGCTTAGGAATTGAAAACTCTAAAAATAACCCTCATTCTGCTTAACCTTGGTAAGTGCACGTCCTTACAGTTTTTTTGAGAAATAGGTAATTTTGAGTTCAGTTCTTGAGTTAAGTCAAGATGAAGGGAAAGTATTGAAACTTTACTGAAGGATAAGTCTGAAAAATAGTTTCTATTCTTGAGTCCAAATTTAGAAAGTATATACCCTACAAACTGCACATACACGCACCTTGAAACTGGGGATAGTAGAGGATACCTAGAAATACACTTGCCTGAAAACCTAGTATGAAAGAATAAACGGTAATTAAAGCTAAACATCAAAAGAGTATCATTGAAAAATATATCCGGTCTTGAAAAAAGAAAAAGAAAAGAAAAAGAAAAATAAATAAATAAAGTCAAGACCCGGAAACTGCTATTTACGCTTTAAGCTCACACATTCAGTAATCGGCTGTTAGTGTCTCAAGAAGCATTAATAGTCGCATGAAAGGTGTGTGAGCAACACCGTTCATCATAAATGAAAAGAAGTAGTATTAGGTATTAGGGCAAGGGTACTATAGCTTGAATTGAATTCTCAAGTGTAGGGGTGAAATAATACACACACGTAGGGGTATACAATCGATATTTGGATAAAAGATAGAAATAAAGAATAAGACTTGGGTTTTCTGTAAAGTTGATAAAAATCCCGGAATTAAGACCACACTTTAGAAGGAAAACTCAGGAGATACTAACATCTTTCTAAACTTTTTTGGAACGTATAGGATCTAAGGTTAAATAGATAGGAGGTGTGAAACATAAGGGTTGAATATTTCTAACTTAGGATAATAGAATTTCTAATGTAAATACTAAACTGTAGGAGTAGAATCGATGTTAACTTATGACACTAGCTTGACGAGATTTTGTGGGTGTAATCCGCTGAAAACCATCAGGAGACAACACTCCTCCTACTAGGGACACCTAGAGGTTTAACAGCTTGTTGCACGAGCTCAGTGCAATCGCGTTCCCTGTGAAAGTGCGGTTAGGACTTTTTTGTGAATAATTGGTTTTTCTCGGGACGAGCAAAAGTTAAGTTTGGGGGTATTTGTTCACACCAGAATATTGCTTTTACTACCGCCCATTCTTATGCTCGTTTGTTTATGGGTAGGTGCTTTTAATCCCTGTTTGCTACATTTTTACAGTCTACAGGTTGCTAGTCCAAAATAACGCAAATGATCCAAAATCTCCACTGTTACGCCAAAATCCAGAACATCTGTTGGCAGCAGATAAAAGTCGGGTTCCGATCATCCGTATCCGTCCAGTGCCGCGTACCAGTTCCAGAGACAAGACAAATGACAGTGGTCATTCATGTCTCGGACAAGCACAAAGCACGAGAGGGGCAACACAAAGCACGAGGGAGGCAGCACAAGAATCAATGGGTGCGCGGAGCTCGAGGGAGAAAGGTCAAATCAATCAAAAGTGAAGCTATGTTTGGACTGTGCAGATCTGAAGAAATTGTGAAGGCATTTTACAATTTGGGACATGTAGAACATCATAAGATAGCAACACAAGGAAACCCAGAAAATCCGAGATCGTAACTCCACAAAACCGCGACGGAACCGCCGCCAAATGTAGGTTTTCGCGGCGGATCCGCCGCGGTTTCGTGTCATCATATGACCAAATTTTAGGGGTAGTTGGGTCATTACATTTAGGGCCAGAATGATGCCATAGGGTTTCAGCACGCAGCCTATAAATAGCCCAGTTTTGTGCCAAGTCAAGGGTCTTCTTTATGTCTTCTTTTCCCATCTCTTTTAGTATAGTTTAGTTTAGCTTCTTCTTCTTCTTCTTCATGTCTTCCTCCATTAAAATGTAGTGAGAGTATTGAGTGGATGATGAAATGAAGATGAGGGTTATTTTTATCTTGTCTCTTTTATTTATTGTCTTGTAATTTTATTATCTTGTATTGTAATTTCAATTCTTGTTGTTAATTAGTTGTTATTTCTTTTCTTGTTCTCTTTTCTTTTCTTCTTTTATCCATATTTTCAAGCGATGATACTTGACGGTGTTCCTTGCTTAGGTGAGGACCCAAGAGTTAGCTTGCTTCATTTGTAAAACCGTATATTTTATTTTTTCTTCCTTCTTGTTTTGTTTTGTTTTCTTTTATGATGTGTGAATAATTTCCCTCTTGTTAAGGCTAAGGAAGGTGGTATGAGGGACGGAGAAATCCATTGTGCTTCTCTTCGCCAAACATCTTGAAACGAACCCCGACCAAACAAACGCAACCCCCTCGCTTAGGCGCGCTATACGTGACATGTAGCCGCGACCTAAGTCGAGAAGTCCTTTAAGCGCACTACAACGTGACATGTAGTTGTGACTTAATTGGATACATGGTTGCGGGTGTTTGGCCGAGGGTTGGAAATAAGCGTATTTAGCGGACGGACAAGGGGCACTAGGAATGGATTTGGCGTTGGAAAGCTTGCTTAAACTCGCAAATTCCATTCCTATGTCCTCCTAATCCCTGTTACTTTCGATTATCCCAACACCGTCTTAAGAATGGCAAAAGACAAGCACAAGACTAATCCTAACTCTACTAACCGACCTTAACCTTAACAAGCTTACTTGAACATAAATACGAACACTTAGGATAGAACTGAACAAACATATACACATTCTTTATTGACTCATCTAAAACTCGAACGGACATACAACCATCTCCCCGTGGATCGACCCGTGCTCAACCGGCTAGCTACATAGTGACACCGTCCTGATCGCGGTTATAACTTTAGAACTTTTAACTCCGACACGCCAAAAGCGTGCGATCACCAGCATCGGCACGTAAATCCTCATATATCGGGCTCCGTCAGTCCGGATCAGCCCACGGGCTCCGTCTGCGGAGTCGACCCTCGGCCCCAGCAGTACGCCCATATCCATCTATCGACTCTGGTCAGTATCCTGCGGATAACCGCCAGGTCCAACCAATCACCGTTAAGTACTCGCCACCCTGCCATGCTCATCGTCTACTCCATGAAAAACATTTCTTGCCCCGGGGAACCATACCGGGTCCACCATGTACCCGCAATCGGCCCCATCCGCCTCCTCGAATCGGGTTTCACATGTCGCTCTCAGCATCGAGAAAACACATGGTGGACGCACTGAAATATCATATCAAGGGTAACCGGGTTTTTAAAACAATTACATATTCTTTTTTGAAATACCCACGGTTCCCAAATCCAGAAATATCATGGAAACAACATATCTCAATGCGTATAATCAGAAAGCATGATGTATGCGACATGTAAAAGAAATGTAAGCATGTCAATATGTCATGCAACAGTACTACAGTGTAGTGACATGGCAATTATTTACCCCAATCAGAGCAAAGATCTGTTCAAATTCCAAGGCGGGAAAACGAAGCAATGCTTCTGTTTCCCCCAATCAGGGCAAAACTCTGTTTTGAAAATCAAAATTAAAATAAAAGAAGTAACGCTTCAGCTGACTTGCGCTCTGCGCTGCGCGCCACATGGCAGCGCAGGTGCGCTAGCGCAGCTGCGCTGCGCTATGTGTTGCGCGACACGTGGCAGCGCACGTACGCAAGCGCAGCTGCGCTGCGCTGTGCGCTGCGCGACACGTGTCGGGAAAACGAAGCAATACTTCTGTTTTCCCCAATTAGGGCAAAACTCTGTTTTGAAAATTAAAATTAAAATAAAAGAAGTAACGCTTCAGCTGACTTGCGCTCTGCGCTGCGCGCCACGTGGCAGCGCATTTGCGCTAGCGCAGCTGCGCTGCGCTCTACGCTGCGCGACACGTGGCAGCGCAGCTGCGCTGCGCTGTGCGCTGCGTGACACGTGTCAAGCGCTGGGGGCGCTTGCGCCAAACAGAATTAAATTCCAGTAAGATCTTTCTGTTCTTGCTAAAACAAGAAGATTGTCTTCTGTAAAACAGAAGCGCTTGGATCAAAGATCCAACGGTGGGGAAAATTCCCCAAATCACTCAGAGAATGATCTCTCTAACCAATTTAACAAACTAATTGGCACTATAAAAAGGCCCCTAGACCCCAAGTCTAAAAGACATCAACAACAGAAAAAGAGAGAAATCAAGAACTTCAAAACAGAGAGAAGTCTGAAGAATTTTAAGAAGAACTCAAGAACAAAAAAGAAGAAAGGTAAAAACCTTTATAAAAAGAGAAGAATTTCTTCTGAATAGATCATTAATCTAAGAACAAGATCAATAATCTTCAACAAAAAATAAATAATAACAATGCCTTGCACTTTTTTATGAACCATTGGTTCTGGAATCTTAAAAATTCTTTTCTTGAATCCAAAATTGGATCAAGTTTTTGAAACAGTGCCTTGCACTTGCAAAAACAGCATTGTTGTGCTCCTGGGTTGGCGCAAGCCACCAGAGAGCGCCACGTATCAGCTGCGCAACAGCGCAGCGCACTGACGCAGCGCACTGCGCTGTTGTGCTTGCGCTCACCAGAGAGTGACACGTGCCACCTCCACATGCGCTTACGCTCAATAACTGGCGCAAAGCGCCTGACAAGTCACTGTCAGATATTTAATGCACTACATTATTTACAGAAGGGCCAAGCCCAATTAAAAAGGGGCTTAACAGGCCAAATTAAATGCAATGAAGGGCAGAGCCCAAACAGATGCCCTGCATCATTTATAAGGGGATAAAGCCCAAATCAAAAAGGCCTAGCAGGCCAGAATAAAATGCAGTGCATTATCAAACAGGGGCAAAGCCCTAGCACAGGCCTAATAGGCCAAAGATAAAAACATTGAATATTTTCAACTGGACTTAGCCCAATCATGGCCGTAAGTCCTCAAATTAAATTGACTGAGCACGGCTGCTCTCTTAAATAAATTTACATCCAGTTCAAGGGTACATCTTTAAACTCCTCTGACACCTATCGTTGCAATCCTTCAACGACGTCAGAGAGGTGATGGGTCCCGACAACCACACATCGATACGGACTGCGGTGTCCTTAAACTCGTGGACCGAATCGTCCTTAAATTAATGATGGACCACCATATCTCTAAACTGGAAATGGACCACCATGTCCCTAAACTGGAACAATAGAGCCCAAATGCTCTTTTGTCGGATCTAAACGATCCCATTTAAGTTGATCTTAGCCTCAAAAATGGCTAACGTATCCTTAAACCTTCAAGCAGACTTTAGTCCCAAATTAGACTATAGACCCTCCAAACAACTTTGGTTCGAGGGTACATCTCTGAACCCCTTTGACACCTATCGTTGTAATCCTTCAACGACTTCAGAGAGGTGACGGGTCCCGATGACCATATGTGCAATGGACCACTATGTCCCTAAACTGGAACAATAGAGCTCCTAAATGCTCTTTCCGTTAAGTTGATCTTAGTCTTAAATCAGACTAACGTATCCTTAACAAACGTTTAAGTTGATCTTAGCCTCAAATAAGGCTAACGTATCCTTAAACTAAAACACCAAACCCAAATCTAAGAAAATGCGGATTTGGACTAATCCACGTCCTACGGGCGACGACATAAATTAGTCTCCGTATACAATCCACGGGCAACCACAAACAAAACAAACACACACGACAAGAAGTGAAATTTCTGGAGAAGGAGAAAGTTGTTACCGCGATGCGGTAGCGTAATTAACTGCAGGGGCTTGCGCCTGCAGGGAAGAGCATCCCTACAATCAAAAACCCCTAAAGCGAGGGGGAATCTGACGAAGTCTGCTATATCGTCCGCATCCGTCTAAACCTCCGATTCACGGTGCCATAAATCAACTTGGCATCTTCGGAGAGGTGGACGGATAAAACCAAATAGCATCTGCCCTGAATCTCAGGCAAGACGAACCTACGCGGTCGCGTCTCTGTATTCGGAGGGCAACAGATTCTGGCATGCCCGGTGGGACCTTTTCCTCTTTCCACCCCACACTTCGTGTGTCGTGTTCGCGAACAAATCGAGGTTTGCTGTGGTTGCCAGTGGATTCAAGGTACTTAGATTTGGTGTCTTACTCCGTGTAGAAAATAGAAGATCAATGGCTTCAAACTGCACTGCCTGCAACTGCAACTCTCACTCCATCCCTACCGGAGGAGTGACTTATGGGCCTCAAGCGGCCTCCCTTTTCAAGATGCCGGTGGAGCAGGTAACTCAAACCACCGCTGGATTATTCTTCGGGTCCATGCTCCCACCGATGAGCTTCAATGCCCCAATGACGTTGCAAGAAGCCCCAAAGAAGTCGGTCTTTGATCGACTTACCGCTGCCGCGACCCATCTCAACGGGTCGCCTAACTCCACTGCCTTAGTTTTTAGCAGACTGGGCCAGAACGTCTATGAGCCCGTGATACCCGAAGCTGCCATCCCAAAGCGGATAGCCATCCCGGCTCAAGCGGACGAAATCATTGGGAAGGCTCCTCCTTCTAAGAAGTCAGTTTTTACAAGGCTGGCCATTCCGGTTGCTGCTCCAGGCGAGGTCCTCAAGGTTGCTTCCCCTGCCCAGTGGGGCATGACGAAGTCACCCTTATAGCTGAAACAACTCCATCCGCAAGACACGCTCGACGTCGCCACTGGCGCCGAGTGAGGAAGGCTGGGGGCAATTCCCCCTCTGGGATAACTCCACCAGCTCCAACGGAGGGGATCGGTGCTGCTGTTCCAACCGGGAACAGTTTTGAATTGCTGAACAAGGTGCACAGAAACTCTCCTACTGCAATGTTGAAACGAACTCCTTCACCTGTGGAGGATACTCCAGAGAAGAAGCTAGAGCAGCCCCCTCAACGGCTTTCCTCTAAAATTTACAAAGTCTGGCGACAGGTCCAGGAGTCGGTGATTGATCAAGACTATCTACGCCGACAGAAAAAGACGAAGGTTCGGCAGGAGAAGAATTACTCCGCCAAGCCACAAAAAGCAACAGCTACTTCGGAGCTATCTAACGACTCTGTCAAAACATTTACGGAGATGGAGCTACTGTTTACATAAAGATCCGCGAGTGCTAGCGAACGCACCCCAATAACAGCACTGATAAATGCCAAAATAAGGCCAGGCGAAACGTGGATCCAATACGCAACACGATGGCGGAACCTATGGTCGAAATGCGAACAACGCATAGAAGAGGCACCTGCGGTAGGCATGTTTGTGGGCACTCTTGATCCGCAAGCGACCATCTCGCAATTCATGATGTTCTTCAGGCCGACCACCTTCTAGGCCCTGATCGACAAATTAGCCCAAATGGACCAGATGGGCCATGGACCGTCTCCTCCAAAACCAGATTCTCGACATGAGAAAGGGAAAAGGAAAGCGATCGTAGTCGCCAATGCTCAACAACAGTTGAGCAACTCAAAACCAGTCGTTCGCCAAAACAGCGTGCGTCCGCGCCCATCCCTTGAAGAGAGACTGGGACGTCCTTACTCGTTCCCTTAGAATAAAACGAGAAGACTGTTCGAGCTGGCAGTGCGCAACAAACTCATCAATCTGCCGGATCCAAAACGCCCGTTGCAGCCAGGCGATGTCAACAATCCTAATTACTGCCCATACCACCAAACAGTAAGTCACCCGATCGAGGATTGTTTCATCTTTAAGGGATGGATCGAGGATCAGTACCTACAAGGCAAGTTCGCGCTGTCTGAAAACTGGAAGGTAAACCCACTACAACTGCACACTCCAAGGAAGACGGACACGATGGGGGCAGCTTGTTCTTTTGTCGAGGACGAAAACGATGGAGAAGACCCATCAAATAAATCCGAAGACTACGTAGCGAGTTGTCATGTGATCTCTCACTCGTTTACGGATGATGAAGAGGCCCCTTGCACCGAGAAACCGAGGGTGGACCCTGAACCAGAAATTCCGCGGCCGTCAGACGAGTTGATCGATGCCTTCCTGAATGAGATTCGTCTGAAAGTTAAAGTCAATCAAGAGCGTGAGATGGCCATACTGGAAGGAACCAAACACCGACTACTAGACCAAAGAGTCGAGGCACTTCCGTTAAATAAAAAGTCATTCTCCGCGGATAAAAAAAAATTCAAGAAAAGGAAAAGGTTCGCCAAAGCCCTATCAGTAGGAATGAAGCTACCACCCTCTGAAGAAAATACTCTCGGTGGAGTAGAGATGCATCCTAACTTCTGCTTATATCATCAGAAGATCATACATCCTACCGAAGACTGCGACTCCTTTAAGTGTTGGTGGCAAGGATATGTCGCTCAAAAGCAACACTTCAACAGGACGAAGTATGATGCTCGTAGACATCGGAAAAATGCGATAGAAGAGCGCAAAAGAGCCGTCGACGACTGTCATATAACCGACTCTAAGGGATCACAAATTATCACCTTTGGAAGCGATTCTGACGAAGAAGTTTCCCTCAACCCTCTCCTCAAAGAATTTATTTCAAAACTGAAGGAATTGAGGAGTTGCGAGAACGTTCAGCCGTGCAATCGCACGCTACTCGGAAAAAATCTCGGCCCCGTAAACAAAGGATCGAGCAAAAAGGATAAAAGAAAGGGAAAAATGACCTTCGTCGCCAACACTCAACAACAGTCGAGTGGCTCTAGACCGGTTGTTCGTCAAAACAATATGCGTCCACGCATATCCCTTGAGGAGAGGCTAAGACGTCCTTACTCATTTCCCCGGGATGAAACAAGGAGGCTGTTCGAAGTGGCAGTGCATAACAAGCTTATCACTCTATCGGAGCCGAAACACCAACTACAACTGGATGATGTCAACAGTTTTAATTATTGCCCTTACCACCAAGTATCGGGCCATCTGATCGAAAACTGTTACATCTTCAAAAACTGGGTTGAAGACCAATTCCAACAGGGCAAGTTCGTCATCTCCGAAAACTGGATGGTGAACCCGCCACAACCGCACGCTCTGAAAAAGATGGATTGGCTGGGGGCATCATGCTCATTCATAAGGAAAACCCCATAGACCGAAAATTCAGTGAACTAGAGATTCGCCTCAAATACGGCGATGACTGACCGAAACGTCCTTAAACTAATGACGGACCGAAACGTCCTTAAACTAACGATGGACCGCAATGTCCTAAAACTTGCAAATGACCGAAACGTCTTTAAACTACTACCGCAGCATCCTCAGGCTGACAAAAAAAAAGAATAAAGAATATAGAAAAATAAAAACGGTATGTCCATAAGCAAAATGGGCACGGATGAAAACCCGAAAGGGCTCCGTGAGTAAAAACAGCAGGACTACCAGCGAGTGTTCGTGAAAACCCGAAAAGGCGCGACCTCGTTAGAAAAAAAAATAAAAAGAAAAAAAAAGACGATATGTCCATAAGCAAAATGGGCACGGATGAAAACCCGAAAGGGCTCCGTGAGTAAAAACAGCAGGGCTACCAGCGAGTGTTTGTGAAAACCCGAAAGGGCGCAGCCTCGTTAAAAGACACTTGCGGGGTCCTCTCGACCTTGTAAGGAGAAACCACCCGCGTGAGATCCTTACGACTCACAGGGAAGCAACACACTTAGGGATCCTCACGATTCCTAAGGAGAAATTATACTTGCGAGATCCTCACGACTCGTAAGGAGAACTCTCTTATGGGACGCTCACGGCTCATAAGACTTGAAAGTCTTAAGTTACAGAAACCTTAACCTGTTCTTAAGCAAACCCCCCCCCCCCCACACCTTCGATTTTTGCCCTACAAGCGGCTCAATACTGGCCCTTGTATACAATCCTCGGGCGCGAATAAACGTTTCCCTAACCAAGTCCCACCCGTGACTGGGGATATGTCCATACAGTGAACAACCCTTGTAAATCCTCTCGACTTACAAGGAGAAAACCCTTTTGTAAGATCCTTACGACTTACAGGGGAACATACACTTAGGAATCCTCACGATCCCTAAGGAGAAAACGCACCTACAAGATCCTCATGACTTGTAGGGAGAAATACCTTTGTGGGACCCCTACGGCTCATGAAGTCAAAAGCCTTAGTCGACAGAATCCTAACCCTGTTTACTAAGCCACCTTTGTTCAAAATCGACAGAGGCAAATGATGATTCGCTCCCGGAAATATCCCAGTTGTAGCGATGCTGATGCCTAAATCGGTATCAAATCCCAAGCCATTTAATGGAAAATGATGATTCGCTCCTGGCAATATTCCAGTTGTAGCGATGCTGATGCTGAGATTGGCACCAGATTCCAAGTTCAACACTCACAATAAAAAGCAGCGAGTAAAAATGCATATGAGATAGCCGAAATGATGGGGCAACTTGCAATAAAAAACAGCAAGTAAAAATATATGCATGCAAAATAGCCGAAATGATTGGGCAACTCGCAATAAAAAACAGCGAGTAAAAACAAAATAAATAGCCGAAATAATTGTGCACCGCGAAAAATAGCCGAAATGATTGGGCAATCGCGACGTTCGCAATATAAAAAGCTGAAATGATAGAGCGTCGCGGAAAGAATAAAAAAAAAATAAATAATGAAAGAATAAAACTTTTTGCCCTACAGGTGAGGTCACATTGATCCCTGTATACAATCCAGGGGCATAAACAAAGAGGGAACCATATCTTCCCAACAGGCTCCACCAGAAAGTGAAGCCAAATCTCGATGGTTCATAGACAACCTAGAGACAATCTCGACATTTGTCGCAATATTGCAGGCACAATGTCAACAAACGGAGCAAAAGGTGTTAGTTGTATGTATGCCCGAGAGGCCAGTATTGTACAGATGATGTATATTATATTAGATGCTTGGACATATATAGAGATGACTTTCTTGCTCGATATGATAGTATGCTATCTGGTTACTCTTTATCTTAACATGTACACTAGTCTCTTTATACTGTCTTATAGTTACATGTTGGTAAAGCCCTTAGGATATGTACTTGACTACCTGGACTGTGATGCAGATCATACTAGTGGGGACATGGTAGTCCATAAGTACATCCTTCAAGGTCCCTAGTCGTGGGTGTATCGAGACGGGGCATCGATATACCAGAGTAGACTAGCGTATACGCTTCTCGACCCATGAGATGGGCGATGGATGATCCCACATCCATTGGTGTTTGACATCAGAGATGGTATACGGGTGCTCAATGGAGACTGGGTACACTGGACGGACTCGCTGAGAACTCCCAGATGGTATTATACCTCACGTCAGATGGCAGTTCTCAGGTGACACTTGTACAGGTTAGTCTGTAGACCCGAGATCGTCATAGAGTCTTGTGTGATTCCCACTGTGCTTTGATCTCCACCTTACCACGTCCATGAGGGCGTGCAAAACGGTGGTCTTTGGGTACAGTCCCGAGTCACATGGAGGCAATGAGCGATAGGAGGGGTTTCGTCTCTCCCGGTATTGGGAGTTGATGTTGCGCTGTGCTCGATTGGCCGTAACAGGGAAATCCCTGGCCAGGGCTGATCAGAGATTTGCTGGTAAGTGTTACCAGTAGTTTCTCGACCCGTTATGAGCCTCACATCGGCACGACTTATCGGTTATTGGGGTCTGACGTTTACGACCCCTAGACTTGATATACGACGTATCAGACGAACAGACCGGACTGTACGGTAAGTGTTACTGGTTGGATTCACAGGAGTGTGAGCGGGCTAGCTCGTCGATATTTTGATCGCTCAATACCCGGATGGCCGTTACGTTTAGCAGACCGCTTGCGGCTTGTGGGTGCTTGATATGATCATCATCTGCTACCGGCGTATTGACGAGTCTTTAGAGTCCTACACAGAGATTTCCTGGCTCAAGCGAAACGAAATAGGAGCGGATATAAGATATGTGCAGGACCGAGAATGATGCGTGTATGTGATACCGCATTTCATTCTCGCGATATATGTTTCGATTGGTTATATTCGATATGACCTAGTTATCGAATCATTGATTCGATAAATCGATACATTGGATTCTAGTCGGTTATGTGCGACATGACCGGATCATTGAATCAAATGTTGATTTAATGATTTAATGTATAATTATATATTTGATATATTGCATTGCATTAACTAGTATTGGTTCACTTTATATGGATTTTCTCACTTGATGTGCAAATTGTATATGTGATATACTTTTGTGCACATGTTTGTATCATGTTTGATGATGCATGCTTATTTGGTTAAGTGTATAGAATTAAATTTAGGTTAAGAAAGTGATTAGGGTTTTTATTTATCCATTCTTTTATTTATTCATTTTTGGAAAAAGAATGGGATAAAAATACAAAATGGTTGCTTTCATTCTTGAACATTGTTGAAGCTTCATGAAGCTTTGACTTTGTGACCATTTTGTCTTCACACTAAACCCTAACCATTCTCCTAACCTTAGTTAATTCTCTACACTTAACTATGGTTCACATTATGATAAGTATTGATTTATTTTTATTTTATCTCAACACTTATCATATTCTTTCTTTTCTTCATCTTCATCTTCAAGAAAAAAGCATGATGCCATCAATGGCAACTTGAGCTAAAGTGAGAGAAATCCAATTCTAAAGTGAACCCACCTCCTATTTCTTCACCCTCTACCTCTTGCCAAGTTGTTTTGGGTGTTTTCTTCACAAGTTTCATAACTTTGTGAAGTCGGAGCTTGAACTTGTGATGCCTCGACGTAGATCGTCTTTGACACGAAGCCGACGACCTATTCCGCTCGTTTCTCCGATGAAGCCGACGATTGAGTTCGGGATTCATGATGGACAGCGAGAGGACACCCACGTGGAGCTAAGGAAGTGGATAACCGGATCTACAAAGGTTGTAGCTCTCTTCTTTTAGTTAAGTTGTTAACTAGTTTACCGTTTCGCCTAGAAATCTAGCCGACGATCCGTATTAGGGTTTCTCGGCACCCATAAAATTTTAAATTGGCATGTTCGATGCCTTGTGAGACCTCTATAGTGTGCCTAGGAACCCTACAAAAGGAGGATCCCTAGCTTCAGCGTCTTGACGTCAACAGCCGACCTCAGAGTCACAATGCAATGGAGCCACGGCATAGTCCCTAGTTCCAAATATTAACGGCAATATCTATGGCCTAAGAATCAACAAAGGCGTTCCTTCGTAATCCATCAAGATGCGAATACAACGCCAACAAAAGACCTCACGGTCAAAACAAAACGAAGCGACGGCAAAATCCCAGCTTCATTTCAACAATCGTCTCGATACAACAGACGAGATGTTAACAAAGGCGTTCCTTCGCAATCCATCAAGATGCGGATACAACGCTAACAAAAGACCTCGCGGTCAAAACAAAACGAAGCGATGGAAAAATCCCAGCTTCATTTCAACAATCGTCTCGATACAACAGACGAGATGTTAACAAAGGTGTTCCTTCGCAATCCATCAAGATGCGGATACAACGCCAACAAAAGACCTCGCAGTCGAAACAAAGCGAAGTGATGGCAAAATCCCAGCTTCATTTTAACAATCGTCTCGATACAGCAGACGACATGTTAACAAAGGTGTTCCTTCGCAATTCATCAAGATACAGATACAATGCTAATGAAAAGCCCCATGGTCAGTAAAGCGGAGTGACGGAAAAATCTCAGCTCCACCTCAGCATTCGTCTCATTACAGCAGACGCAATGTTCACAACAGTGTCCTTCCTCCAACAGGATTCGGACATGACAAAACAAACGAAGCGAAGGCCAAATTCCTGGCTTCAAGGTCTTAACGGTAGACGAGTTGTCACCCCAGCATTCTTCCTCCAGCAGGGTTCAGACGCGATCATCAAACAAACGGAACCATGGCAAAATCCCTAGTTCCAAATCTCGACAGTTCACCAGTAACCTAGAGACAACCGCGACGTTCGTCTCGATACAACAGACGAGTTGTCACCCCAGCGTTCTTCCTCCAGCAGGGTTCAAAGGTGATCATCAAACAAATGGAACCACGGCAAAATCCCTAGTTCCAAAACTCGACGGTTCACCAGCAACCTAGAGACAACCGCAACGTTCGTCTTGATACAGCAGACGAGTTGTCACCCCAGCGTTCTTCCTCCAGCAGGGTTCAGACGCGATCATCAAACAAACGGAACCACGGCAAAATCCCTAGTTCTAAATCTCGACGGTTCACCAGCAACCTAGAGACAACCGCGATGTTCGTCTCGATACAGCAGACGAGTTGTCACCCCAGCGTTCTTCCTCCAGTAGGGTTCAGACGCGACAATCAAACTAACGGAGCCACGGCAAAATCCCTAATTCCAAACCTCGACGGTTCACCAGCAACCTAGAGACAATCGCGACATTCGTCTCGATACAGCAGACGCGATGCCAACAAACGAAGCAAAGGCCAAATTCCTAGCATCAGGGTCTTGACGGCAACTCACATAAAACCTGAAAGACTATCGGAGATTATCCCACACCAGCGCGGAGTGGTTATGACTCATCGGGGCTCTCCAAAATGATCCTAACCTAAAGTAAAAAGCGGCATGGCAAATTCCTAACACTTGCTTTTCCGACGGTCAAACTGCCTAGGAAGATTGCTTGAAGACGTCTTGTCCAGCCCCCGAAGGGATAAGAGACACGGCAGTCGCAGGGCTACTCGAACAGCACGATTGCCTATCGAGGAATATATCAGCTTATGCGACGGTACGACGGCCAAAACCCTAAGTACCACAGACCCTAACGGACTTCTGTCGTAAAGAGCAGAGGTTAACTGTGACGTTAGGATGTTCTTGCGAGAAATGCTCGATTCGTCTCGACTTGTGAAGAAATTGATGTCTTTGCGAGAACTTCTCGATGCGGCTCGACTCTTAAGATAAAGCCTTAGGCAGTAAGGATTAAAAAACTTGTTCTTTAAGCATTGGGACCCTGCAGGTTGGCCCAAAATGGTCTCTTGCATACTATCCACGGGTCTCACTCTCCAAAGTCGAATCTCGACAAGGAGGGAAACAACCGCTTACGGGTCCTTCGACTCGTAAGAGGGAAAAATTCTCTTATAAGATCCTTACGACTTATAAAAGAAAACGCACTTAGGAATCCTCACGATTCCTAAGGAGAAAATCCACCTACGAGATCCTCTCGATCCATAGGGAGAAAAGTCTCTATGAGACCCTCACGGCTCATAGAATTGAAAAGTCTTAGGCAACAGATCTGAACCTGCGGCCTAAGCCATCGCTATCTCTTAAAGAAACCAAGGTGCTTACTCTGTTATCTGTCAACCATGTTCACTAAGGCAACATACGGATAATAAAAGAAAGAAGAAAGCGACAGAAAGAACATCTGATTGGCGTTTGATCAAGCACTCGAGACACACTCATTCATGCACGTGCAAAAGACTCAGAACGAGAAATAAGACAAGCTGAAAGGAGAAATTTTTCATTGCAGAGGGTTCTTACAATTATAAAGAAATAAGCAAAACATTACTCAAATTATTACAATGGTATAACCTCAGATCCAAGGCACGGATTGAGGAATTCAAAAGTAAGGCCATCTAGAGTTCTTCTAGCCTTTCTGATTATTCTCGTGCGCAGCCTCTCGCGCTCACGCGTGTCAAGATCTTCGGCAAGGCCCCCTATCCTTTGATAAGCAGTGATTATCGTCGTCTGCTGAAAAACTTGATGAAGAATGTCGACGAGGCTATCCCGCCGTTTCTTCGAGATCAGCCCCGACAGGTGCACTGAATGCACCTTGTCTTCGGCATCGTCCAGCGTATTAAGCGGCATGGCCTCGTGGAACCCCGGGAGTGCTCTCCAAATTGCTCCCAGCATGACTTTCAAGAGAGCAGAACGACGGGGGAGCAGCCAACCAACCCGTGCGTTCAGACGACCCATAACCTCCGCACACTGAGCATCTGTAAACTCCTGGTCCTGTTGACGACCCTGTACACGGATATCCTCGTAGGTGATGAATTCGTGCAGACTGTATAGATGAACAGCCATAATGCCTGAAAGGAAATATCATTGGAGGATTAGCAATGAGAAAAAGACAGGGAGTTAAACTCCTTGAAAGCAATGCTCTACAGACAGCAGTAACACCTGCCAAAATCAGTTATGAGGAGAATTTGAAGAAAATCCCTTAAGAACATTGAGAGCTTTGCTCTAAAAAGATGACATAATTCATGAAAAATAAAATTCCATCTTTAACTTCCAAGGGCAATGAAAAATTCTTAAGAGTTCTTCTATATGATTTGGAAGGAGCAAAGCTCCATTAATGAATTAAGAAAATCCAAGGAAAATCTTTTAGAAAGCAGAACTCTATTGATGGAATCCTAACAGGGTTCTCTTTAGTTCTCTTTAGATCCCTTTGGACCTATAGAGCAAAGCTCTGCTAAGTGAAACCCTAAATGGGTTTCCTTTAGATCAGGGATCTATTGAGAGCAAGGCTCTGTCAATGAAAATTAATTTAATTTAATTTAATTCAAATTAAAATTTTCACCTAAAAGTTTTAAGAGTTTAACTCTTGAAATTCTAGAAAATAAAGAGCAGGGCTCTGAGTTCTGAAAGTAAAATTTTGAAGATGAAAATCATCTAAGGGCCCAAAGGTCCTATTTATAAGCATCAAATGCCCTTTCAACTTCCAAAAGTTGCCGTGACGGTTGGAATCCTGCCACCGCTGCGCTCACGTTTGGGGGGCCACGTAAGCACAACGGTAGGGGGCATTTGTTTACCCCAATCAGAGCAAAGCTCTGTTCAAATTCCAAGACGGGAAAACGATGCAACGCTTCTGTTTCCCCCAATCAGAGCAAAGCTCTGTTCTGAAAATTAAAATTAAAATAAAAGAAGTAACGCTTCAGCTGACTTGCGCTGTGCGCTGCGCGCCACGTGGCAGCGCAGGTGCGCAAGCGCAGCTGCGCTGCGCTGTGCGCTGCGTGACACGTGTCAAGCGCTGGGGACGCTTGCGCCAAACAGAATTAAATTCCAGTAAGATCTTTCTGTTCTTGTTAAAACAAGAAGATTGTCTTCTGTAAAACAGAAACCCTTGGATCAAAGATCCAACGGTGGGGAAAATTCCCCAAATCACTCAGAGAATGATCTCTCTAACCAATTTAACAAACTAATTGGCACTATAAAAAGGCCCCTAGACCCCAAGTCTAAAAGACATCAACAACAGAAAAAGAGAGAAATCAAGAACTTCAAAACAGAGAGAAGTCTGAAGAATTTTGAGAAGAACTCAAGAACAAAAAAGAAGAAAGGTAAAAACCTTTATAAAAAGAGAAGAATTTCTTCTGAATAGATCATTAATCTAAGAACAAGATCAATAATCTTCAACAAAAAATAAATAATAACAATGTCTTGCACTTTTTTATGAACCATTGGTTCTGGAATCTTAAAAATTCTTTTCTTGAATCCAAAATTGAATCAGGTTTTTGAAACAGTGCCTTGCACTTGCAAAAACTGCATTGTTGCGCTCCTGGGTTGGCGCAAGCCACCAGAGAGCGCCACGTGTCAGCTGCGCAACAGCGCAGCGCACTGACGCAGCGCACTGCGCTGTTGTGCTTGCGCTCACCAGAGAGTGACACGTGCCACCTCCACATGCGCTTGCGCTCAATAACTGGCGCAAAGCGCCTGACAAGTCACTGTCAGATATTTAATGCACTACATTATTTACAGAAGGGCCAAGCCCAATTAAAAAGGGGCTTAACAGGCCAAATTAAATGCAATGAAGGGCAGAGCCCAAACAGATGCCCTGCATCATTTATAAGGGGATAAAGCCCAAATCAAAAAGGCCTAGCAGGCCAGAATAAAATGCAGTGCATTATCAAACAGGGGCAAAGCCCTAGCACAGGCCTAATAGGCCAAAGATAAAAACATTGAATATTTTCAACTGGACTTAGCCCAATCATGGCCGTAAGTCCTCAAATTAAATTGACTGAGCACGGCTGCTCTCTTAAATCAATTTACATCCAGTTCAAGGGTACATCTTTAAACTCCTCTGACACCTATCGTTGTAATCCTTTAACGACGTCAGAGAGGTGATGGGTCCCGACAACCACACATCGATACGGACTGCGGTGTCCTTAAACTCGTGGACCGAATCGTCCTTAAACTAATGATGGACCACCATATCTCTAAACTGGAAATGGACCACCATGTCCCTAAACTGGAACAATAGAGCCCAAATGCTCTTTTGTCGGATCTAAACGATCCCATTTAAGTTGATCTTAGCCTCAAAAATGGCTAACGTATCCTTAAACCTTCAAGCAGACTTTAGTCCCAAATTGGGCTATAGACCCTCCAAACAACTTTGGTTCGAGGGTACATCTCTGAACCCCTTTGGCACCTATCATTGTAATCCTTCAACGACTTCAGAAAGGTGACGGGTCCCGATGACCATATGTGCAATGGACCACTATGTCCCTAAACTGGAACAATAGAGCTCCTAAATGCTCTTTCCGTTAAGTTGATCTTAGTCTCAAATCAGACTAACGTATTCTTAACAAACGTTTAAGTTGATCTTAGCCTTAAATATGGCTAACGTATCCTTAAACTAAAACACCAAACCCAAATCTAAGAAAATGCGGATTTGGACTAATCCACGTCCTACGGGTGACGACATAAATTAGTCTCCGTATACAATCCACGGGCAACCACAAACAAAACGAACATACACGACAAGAAGTGAAATTTCTGGAGAAGGAGAAAGTTGTTACCGCGATGCGGTAGCGTAATTAACTACAGGGGCTTGCGCCTGCAGGGAAGAGCATCCCCACAATCAAAAACCCCTCAAGCGAGGGGGAATCTGACGAAGTCTGCTACATCGGCCGCATCCGTCTAAACCTCCGATTCACGGTGCTATAAATCAACTTGGCATCTTCGGAGAGGTGGACGGATAAAACCAAATAACATCTGCCCCGAATCTCAGGCAAGACGAACCTACGCGGTTGCGTCTGTGTATTCGGAAGGGAACATCAATTATCGATGATGAAGTGTGTGAGCCGGCGAGCAGTGTACGTGGAACATATGCATCATCGATAATCGTGATGGAGTCCTAGCAGCATGATTGTAATATATCACTAAACACAAGTGATGCAATGCAAATAGTATGAATATGCGGAATCGAATAATCAATGCAACAATAAAGAATCTACCTCAATAAATATATCATGCAGCTTTGCCAATTGAAATAAGAAGAATCGGGGTTTTTAATAAAATAAGGGCTACGGTGTTTTAAGAACAGATGCGTCGTTTGAAAATATCCGTAGAATCCCTTTTTGCCTATCTTTAAAATATCCCCGATTCGTTAGTTTTGAAATAGGTATGACTCGGGTCTAGTCTAACATCTACTATACAAACTACAGACCTAGCTATCAAGTTAGTCGGGAGGGGTATGGAAACCACCTAAATCTTAGTCGATATATATAAATATATATAATAGTCGATGATCCCGCCTCAATAGTATCACATACGATACAATCTACATCATATAATATCTTCGAGTCATGAGTACGGATCTATCATCAATATAAAGCTCGCACGGTAAATCGTCGTACGGCATCCCAAAAGCTGGGTACGGGTCAATATCACATTCAACCCATCAATTATCTGGTATCCTTATCATCGTCTCCCATGATATGGGGTACTGATCTAAGTCTAGTACAATCAACACCATCTATATATACATGCACGTGTATGAAACACTTCATCAAAGGACCCGCTAAATCATCATGTTACATCATAAATACGAACCCTGTCATATCGCCGATCTCACGGCCTCAAATCAAATCTCATCGACTCATCTCAATCCCACGTATCATCCTTAAATCCAGTATATGAGCACATAGTCCCATAGCCATGTGTACATATACACACCTCCATATGTGCACAGATAAAAGAAAGAATGTATGCAAGTATGTGTGTGTGTGTATGTGTGGGTGCAACCACTACTCTAGGGTTTCGCACAACACTAAACCAATCCATCCTTATCCCATTTTACCATCAATAATCCTAAACAACATATAACATCTATATGTGTGTATACGTATTCGTATACATCACCACGAACTGCGGGGGTGCTATACGCCATCCACCCGACTTCTCCCCGTAGATATAAATCTACTCACCTTGCTTTATGTGTGCCGATGTCGCCATCCTTATCTTCAACGCCTCGATATCACGTGGGGTACCTACAAGGATATTAAAAATGCTAAAGCACATGAAAATCATATCGGAAACCAAAACGGTTATAGGTAAAAACCTATAACCTCGCATGCAAACACGATCAATAGCCACTTGTCGTTGACGTCCAAACGCCACCCGACAGAAACGAATCACCAAACACCAAAATCCATGCTAAAACAAGTAGTAAACCATGCACCAACCCATGAAAACTAACCCAGATTTTACCCTAATTGGAATCAGACAAAATTGCACATGCCATGGGTCAAAACTACTGGAGATAGGGCCATGGTCCAAAAACGAGCCAAAACCCTCCTGCTCTGGCCGCAAATTGCGGCTAGAAGGGTTAAATCTGCGTCCTGGGGAAAGATATAGGGGCTACGGTTTTGTGTGGTGAATCCTGGGTGCCTGCACATCTCACTGTCAACTCAAATTTATTTTAGGGCTCCCGGGGTGATAGCAGATTCCAAAACACACTCGCGGAAATACAGTTTCTCCCGATATCAATTCCATAAATCCGTATTCTGGGTTAAAGCTTCAGGTTAAGGTCCAATCATCACACCAGGATTCTAAGGTCACAACAAGTCTCAATTTTACTTTACAACTCAACTCAAAACCTAACCCTAACTAGAATTTCCCAAGATCCATCAAAACTACACATATCGACATGAAACTAGTATGGATAAATAAGAAAATGGAAATACTACTCTAGGGTGCATAAATTACCTCCTTTGGTAACTCAAGAATTTTCTTGAGTTGCTCAAGGTCCTCAAAATCCTCTCTTTCTTGGTCCATAGCATTCTCCATGAGCTTGTGCACATTTTTTGTGAAGAGGGGGTAAGGTTTCGGAATTGTTTTAAGTGTGATGGAGATGATTTTGTGAGGAGGGAGAGCAAGGGGGCAGGAGCAGCAACAACTGAGGAAGAGGGATGGAGAGGGGAGAAAATGAAGGAGATAATGAAGGGAGACTAAGTCAAGAGACCCCTCACCTCACTCTCTCTCTCTCACCCACCTACTACCCAATTATTCTAATTCAAATTCTTTTCATTTCTTTTTTCCAAAACCCTTCTCACTCAAATAGTAGACACAAAGTAAAAGCCATGGTAAGAATAATGTAACACAAGTCCAAAATGATATGTGCATGTTTTGCACAAAAATGCCAAAAATCCGATTAGCGATTTTTAATCGCGATTAGCACTAAATTAGCATATAACTAATCATAAAAGCTTAGAAATGGCATAATTCCATAAAATACCCTATTTTAGAATTTTTCATAATTTTCCAAAATTTCCCCCCATTTATTTGTATTTAATTATTCCGAAATATTAAAATATTCATTAAAATAATATTAAATTATAAAAATTCCAAATAATAATATTTTATTATTTTGAAATGTTACACATGTGATGCGATTAGATTAGGGTAGTCTTACGACCTTGTTGACCTCTGTCAAGGGTAATGCGGGTGGGTTTAATTTAATCATGAAATGGCGGGTTGAACTTGACTAGCGCACTATAGTTTGTTTGTTGGATATGTATGCCCTAGAGGCTATTATTGTATAGTACTTGTTTGAATATTACATTTTGGAAGCTTGGGATATACACGGATTTACGACAGTCTTGCTCGATATAGTAGTATGCTACTTGGTTTGTATCTATCTTAATATGTGTATATGTTTCTTTTAACATATCGTTAATACATATTGATAGAGCCCTTAGGATCTTTGGTTGACTACCAGCGTTGTGATGGCGGTCACACTAGTTGGGTGCAGTCCCGAAGCACTTGGAGGCAGCGGCGGTCAGATAGGATTCGTCTCTCCCGGTATTGGGGGTTGATGTCGCGCTGTGTTTGGAACGCCATTACACAAAGTCCCTGGCCAGGGCAAGCGGGATTTACTGGTAGGTACTCCAGTAGTTTCTCAGGGTGTTTTAGACTGTACTCCGACATGACTTATACCGCTATTAGGGGTCTGATGTTTACCGCCCCCTAGGCTCGGTATGCGACACTCTTAGACGAACAGACCGGACTGTACGGAGATTGTCATAGAAAGGCTCAGTAAGAGTTTGGATGAGCTTGCTCGTCTACCTTCTTATCGACAGATACCTGGGTAGCCGTTACGCACAGCTAGTGCCGCTGACGTGCTTGTGGTTAAACCCACTGCCAGAGTACTGTCGAGTCTTTAGAGTCCCACACAGAGGGTTTCCCAGCTTCGGGAGAAACGAGTAGAGGTCGTATGGTTTTACGACAGGGTTCAATCACATACGTGTACTTGTGCGCGTGTGGTGATTCGAGCGGACAATACTAGTGGGCTTTGGTTTAAGCCGAATCCTAGTATTTGATTATTGGATTAGCTTCGTCTCATAGTATTCGTGTTTCTCGGAACACGGATGCAGGTATGTATATACGGATGAGAGGAGGTATAGAAGGAGACACCTCATTAAGGTTTTGACCATTGACTTGGTCAAAACAAATATGAGGTAAAGAAAAGACTTTGTTATTTTTGATAAATGATAATTATTTGGCATGGCTACTTGGGTTGACCTTTTGATTTGGCTTGACTTGTTGACCTTAGATATTTTTGTGAGATATTTTTTAGCACTAGATATTTTTGTGAGATATTTTCCATGCCATGCTTGAGGTCATATAAAAGTTAGCCATTCTATTTTTTATTATCATTATCACAAATACTTTCTCTTTCCTCAAGCTTGCTCTCTCCTTCTTCCTCTCAAAACCCTAAGTGTATCATGTGTTGATAATCAAGGGTTAATGAGACTTAGCTACTTTAAATCACACTCTACTCACTGTAGTCTACTTAGATTAGCAAGCTAAGTATTATAGTTACCTCAACTTGGAGGTTTAGCTCAAGGTTGGAACTCTCGGGTGGATCATCGTTGACACAAGGAGGCCGAAGTTCAAGCACGATCCATACTTCCATCGAGGAGCTTAAGGAGAGGATCGAAGACCCGAAGGACTTGGTTTCTTTAGGCATACTTTCTATCATAGTAGATAGAACCCTAATTTGCTAGTTAGGTTTATGGTTACAGATCCGGTTTAGGTTTATTATAGCGCCAAGTTTCGTCTCGTTATAAAATTTTTGTTCCGCATTTGGCAACGGAAGTTGGCCGGGGTGCTAGCGTAACCCTTCATGGTATCACAGCAGGCCCATAAACCCTAGACTAGCAAGTTTAAATAATGTTAAAATAATGAAACCGAAATGACTCCGTAACATCGAAACCAACCTGCAGTTTCTGTCGAACTTTTAAAGGCTTCAAATTTTTTTTAACAACTATAGAGTGATCCTTAGACTGTGAGATGTACCCAGAACAAAAACGATGCATTTCTATGATGATATGGCCGGCCACAACCCTTCTAAAATCGGCCACCTCGGTTCAAGTTTGGAGAAATGGGTCGAGTTTTGTTCTGGGTTCTTATCTCAAGGAGTTTGGTTGTCTGGTACTGCTAGTTTTTTCCCAAGTTTGATTTTTGTTGTTTTTCTGTTCGGGGCAATTTGGAGTGTTTCGAAGTCGTTATATTTGACACTGTTTAATAGTTTACAGTACATTCACTTTTATCTGCGACCGTGAATGCCATTTGATCGGTAAACACGTCTATCTGCTATATGTTCTTTTTGAAAGGTTTGCGAACGTGACATTCGCGTTGATGTTTTGTGCTTGTGCTGTGTTTGTGGTTGGATAGTCGTGGTGGATAGCATGCGGTGCAATGTGTTGGAGATAGTGCCCTCAAAGTCAATTATTGGATCGCAGGTACGTGATTGCAATGATTGAGGTAGGACCTATACCGATATGACAGTCTTACTCGAGATGATAGTATGCTATCTGGTTTGTCTTTATCATCGTATACATGCTTTAGTTCACTATTGCATGATGATAGAGCCCATAGGATTCTTGCTTGACTACCAGCAGTATGATGGCGATCATATACGTGAGAGCTGGGGTCTGTAAGCACATCCTTAAAGTGTCCCTAGTCGTGGGAGTTTCGAGACAAGGCATCGATATTCCAGAGTAGACTAGTGTATACAGTCGAGACCCCGACGAGGGGCGATGGCCGGTCTCACAAGCCATTGGTGTTAGTTGGTTCACCTAAGATGTATACAGGTGCTCATTAGGTTATGAGTACACCGGACAGGACTCGCCGGGAATCTGCTAGTTGGTATTATACATATCGTCAGATAGCAATTCCCTGGTGACATGTGTACAGGTTAGTTCATCGACTTGAAATCGTCATTTGTCTCGTGTGAGTTCCCACCGTGCTTAGATTACTACCCTACTACGCTCAAAGGAGTTGTGCAAACAGGTTTTAGTTGGGTACAGTCCCGAGCCACATTGGAGGTAAGTGAGCGGATCGTCGGGGATTCGTCTCTCCCGGTATTGGGGGTTGATGTCGTGCAGTGCACGGGTGGCCATTACTAGGAATCCTCGGCCGAGGTAGTGGAGAATTACTGATTTGGATCAGTAGTTTCTCAGGTGGTGATGGGCTTCATACCGACACGATTTATCGCGTTATTAGGGGTCTGACTTTATCCACCCTCCTAGACTCGATATGCGATACTCTTTAGACGAACGGACCAGACTGTATATACATTGTCACTGTCAGGCTCAGTAGGGTTTTTAGATGAGTTCGCTCGTCAGCTTCCCTTCCAATCAAGACATAGGCAAAACGTTACGTGCAGCTTGTACCTCTGACGTGCTAGTGGTTATACCCAGTGCCGATGTGTTGATGAGTCATTAGAGTCCCCTACAAACACTTTCCCAAGTTCGGGCGAAACGTTGTAGAGGCCGTATGGGTTTATGGCAAGGTTCGGAAAAAGCACGTGCGTTTTCACACGTGTCGTTTTTCGGGCAGATAATACTTGTAGGCTTTGGTTTAAGTCGGAACTCAGTATTATACTGTGTAGATATAATATCTTTGTCTCAGTTGCATTTATATTCGGTCGTAATATAAATGCGGGTATGTTTATACTGATACGGGGTTTTCCTGAAATTCGTTTCAGGATCGCTTTTGGAAGTTACCAGTTTCCAGTTTTCTATCTGCCGTATTTGACATTCGGTTAAATACGGATTTATCTTTTCTTTGGATGAGTGTAGAAGCTTCTAGAAGGTGGTGACTAGGTTCATGCATCTTGGTGAGTCATTAGTGCATTGATTATTGCATTAAATGCTTTTGTGACTAGGTTTAAGTTCATTGGTTATCATTTAATGCATTCATACAAGGTGTCTTATGACTCATTCTTTTGGTTTAGTGCTAATGGTCACTCTCTTGTATCCTACACTCACCTCCCACTTGCTATAAAGTGGATGGCCATTCTATGATGAGAATGATATGGTTGCTAGAAAAAGATTGGTATTGTTTTGGACTCATGGAAATTAGATAAGCCTCATTTCTCATTTCACCCGATTCCAAAAGGCAACTTCATTAACCGTTCGTCCATATTCTTGGACGTAACAAGACAAAGTGTTCTACTCATTCTTTACTTCATCTTGGTCGTCTCTTTTAGCAAACTTGACGATCGAGTTGCCTCGGCTCAGAGGCGGGAGCCCGTTTAAAGATCCGTCGACGTGGTGCCACCTGGACGAGAAGACTGGAGATTCAGAAGATCGGAGCAGCCGCAACAAGCGTGGGATGATGGTTAAAGACCGAAGGACTCGGATCATTCGGTATAATGTTTCTACCCATTTGTTATTTGTTAGTTTAGCTTTAATGGCAGATCCGGGTTACTGTACACGATAGCGCCAGTTTGTAAAAAGTTTTTGTTCCGCATTTGGCATCTGTTAGACGGCCGGGGCGCTACCGTGGACTTACACAATGTTAGTGGTATAGTTTATATTCATTTGTACATTTGATATTGCGGGACGAGCGTCCGACATGTGGACTTCCGTTTTTGCCGGGTTGTATATTATTTGGGGTACGACCGGGTTGAGGTCGATGTCACCATTTGTACATATTATTTTCGTTTTCTATTCTAGGATTACCCCACGGTGGAGTACACGAATAGCCGGGTTATAGAAGGCAACAAGCCCGCATCTCATGGCATTGAGACGGCGGGGGCTTCATTCTAGAATTGGCGGGCTATTCGCCGCACTCGTAGGGGGTATAGGATGACCCACGGAGGGGCGCCAAAGTTATCGGATTTCGTGAAGTGCTGGGTAGCCCATTCACTTTGTTGAAGGGGCTGCCTTACTTCTGGGATTGGTGGGTAACTTGCCGCGCTCGTAGGGGTCCAGGTTTTCATTGCACGGGCTATCCACACGACCGGGAACGTCGGGTTTTATTTGCGGCTCAAATGAAACCCGGGGCTCCTAGAGTATCCACCATTTTGTATTATTGGCTGAGATTATATGATGTTGATTATTATCATGCCTGGGACGAATGTTGTATATACTTATATATACTAGTAAATGTTGTATATGTTTTCCATCCGCGCTAGTCCAGCCCCCGCTCTGTCGTTAGTTAAGTAACCTAACGAGTGATGACGGGGCCCAGTGGCGAATGCAGATGACATATACGTACATCATATTTTCGTTCTTTTCTTGTGTGATAGGTTAATTGATGGGACCGCATTAATTTTGATTAATGCAAGAAAATAAACCTAAAAGATGTTGTTGGAACAAATTTCGAAAAACTACAGTTATATTCTTTCGGTTTGCATGTGGTGTTCGGTCATGAATATCCAACACCTCATTCTACGAGGCAAGAGCCGAGATCCCTTCGCGGGGAGTGACCTCTTGAGCTAAAGTCTATACTATAGATTACTCAGTTTTTTCAAAACCAGAAATTTTCAAAAAGTCGAAACTTAAACCACTCTTTTTCAAAATTGCTCAGGTTCCTTCAACGATATCAAGTTCATTACGTTAGCGGGTTTTTTTTGCCAAAAACCCAGCTGTAGCCCTTCGTCATTTCAGAATAGTAATATTTATTATTCGTGCTGCGTTTTTTGACCTAGTCAAGACGTAGTGAACGGTAGCTAAGTGGTATTTTTCTGTGCATTGCACATGCGATTGGTTAGGACAGTCGTGCGGTCTTGTTGACCTAGTCAAGGGCACGTATGGGTGGGTTTAATGCAATCAAGAAAATGACGGGTAGAACTTGACTAGCGGTTAATGGTTTGTTGACCTAGTCAAGGTCATAAACCGTTAGGGGCAAAAACCACATCGGGAGTCTCAGACATACAGGAAACTTGCAGATTTAGCATACCTTCTGGAGTGTAGTGACTAGAGTGGATTCCATCTAGGTCATCACACAATGATAGTTGGATCCCGATCCTACTGATGAGTTGGATTACTTTCGGTAGATTATTTCACTTAACAATCAATGCTATAAACTAAGTAGGTGTCTTGAACGGTGTTAGCGGGGCTACGCCTCCAAGGAAAAGAGGTTATATAATTAAGGTACTTCGCGAAAGCGTTGGAAAACCTCCCTCGAAGTACCAACACTAGCCTGACTGAAAGGTTAAGCAAGTATTGTGACGTGCGATTAAATCCTGACTAGTTCTTCTTTTAGGGTTTGAAGAAGAATTTGAGGAAACAGTGGGAGCCATCCTGGTTAGATAAATTAATAACCAATCTAATCTTGCAAGAGTGCACACTGAGTGTTTCTTTTCTCTCTCTCCAGGTAGCAACTATTTCACGCCCTAATCAAGATAATAAAATGTATCGCTTGACCGATCCCAATTCTTATTCGGGGCTGAGGAATGTCGGTTCGGCTCTAAACTGTGACATCATTCATAAGTGTGAGCAAGGTAAAGGGGATTTTATGGATTCCAAGGAGACCCCAATGAAGAAGAAGCATACTATTGCATCTACTTCAGGTGTTCTTGTAATTGAGAACTGTTTTTCGGTCAGTCCTACCTCCTGGGTACTAGATACCGGATCAGGATCTCATATCTATAATTTATTGCAGGGACTGAGAAAAAGTAGGATTGTTAGACCTGGTAATATGTCTCTCAGAGTAGGGAACGGAGCACAAGTTAATGCTGCAGCCGTCGGTGAATATCACCTAGTGTTGCCAAATGGCAATATTATGATTTTGAACGATTACTACTATGTACCTTCTATGGTTTGCAACATCATATCAGTTTCTTTACTTGATAAAGATGGATATAACTTTGTTCTTGATAGAAATATCATGATCATTTACCTTGATAAGGTACTGGTTGCAGAAGGTACACTATGTAATGGTATCTATGTTCTAAATCAGAATACAGTTCTCAATGTACAAAACATACGCAAGAGGAAGAGTTCAGATACGAACGAATCCTACTTGTGGCATTGTAGACCTTGTCATATCGGAGAGAAAAGACTAATTAAGTTACATAAAGATGGACTCTTGAATACGTTCGAATTTTCATCTTATGAACCTTGTCAATCTTGTCTCAAAGGAAAGATGACCAAATCTCCGTTCACCGGACATGGAGAAAGAGCAGCAGAGCTCTTGAGACTCATACACAGTGATGTGTGTGGACCGATGTCTATACATGCACGGGGAGGGTTCTCGTACTTCATCACATTCATTGACGATCTCTCTAGGTTCGGATATGTGTATCTTCTGAAACACAAATATGAAATTTTTGAGAAATTCAAAGAATTCAGAAACGAAGTAAAGAACCAGACTGGCAAAAGTATCAAGTTCCTCCGATCTGATAGAGGAGGGGAGTACTTAAGCATGGAATTCCTAGAATACCTAAAAGAGAATGGAATTCTCTCTCAGCTTACTCCTCCGTATACACCACAGCACAATGGTGTGTCGGAGAGGAGGAATCGTATCCTGTTGGACATGGTTCGCTCCATGATGAGTAATGCTGAGTTGCTTCTTTCATTTTGGGGGCATGCGCTTCAGACAGCAGCATACCTATTGAATGATGTTCCGTCCAAATCTGTGCCTAAGATACCATTCGAGATATGGAATGGAAAAAGACCGTATCTTAAAAGATTTAAGATATGGGGTTGTCCGACTTATGTTAAAAAGCATAAACCAGATAAACTAGAGGCACGGTCAGTTTTATGTAAGTTTGTGGGATATCCAAAGAATGGTTACGGATATCTGTTCGACCACACCGAGGAACAGAAGATGTTTGTTGCTCAACATGCCATTTTCTTAGAAACAGAGTTTCTTGCAAAAGAAATTAGTGGGAGCACAGAACTAGAAGAAATTCAGCGACCACAAACTGAGACTGAAGATTTGACAGAACCTTAAGATTCAATAACCCCAGACGAACCTCAGCCACTCCGCGGATCTGGTAGGATTTCTCATCCACCCGAGAGATACTACGGTTTTCTCATAGATAGGGATCGAGAGGATTGCATCTTAGAAGAAGATGACCCTACCAGTTTCAGGCATGCCATTATCAGTAGGGACTCTGATAAGTGGCTGGATGCTATGCGATCTGAAATGGAGTCCATGCACACCAATAAAGTGTGGACCTTGGATATTGCTCCACCTGGGGTAAATCCCGTTGGATGCAAATAGATCTACAAAAGGAAACTTGGTGTAGATGGGCAGGTGGAAACCTATAAGGCTAGACTTGTTGCAAAAGGTTTTCGTCAAAGACCAGGTGTGGACTATGACGAAACTTTTTCTCCGGTGGTTATGCTCAAATCCATTCGGATCCTACTTGCCATTGCTGCCTTCCATGACTACGAAATCTGGAAGATGGACGTAAAAACGGTTTTTCTAAACGGTAATTTGGAAGAGTGCATTTATATGGAGCAGCCAGAAGGTTTTGTAGACAGTGGGAGCAGCGGGAATGTGTGCAAGTTGCTTAAATCCATTTATGGATTAAAGCAGACATCGTGGAGCTGGAACATCTGTTTTGATGAAACAGTCAAAGAATTTGACTTCATCAAGAACGAGGATGAGACTTGTATTTATAAGAAGATTGTAGGACGAATTGTCGTATTCCTAGTCTTGTACGTGGACGACATTCTTTTGATAGGAAATGACATTCCTATGCTACAAGCGGTCAAGCTATTCTTGTCACAACGGTTCTCCATGAAAGACCTGGGTGATGCCTCGTGCATTCTAGGGATCAAGATCTACAGAGATAGATCTAAGAGATTACTGGGACTTTCGCAGTCCAGGTACATAGATATCGTACTAAAGAGATTTAGTATGGAAGATTCCAAGCGCTGTAATATACCCGTATTTCACGAATCACCATCTCTAAGAAGATGTCTCCCAAGACTGACGAGGAGAGGATTCGCATGAGCATTGTACCCTACGCTTCGGCTGTAGGATCTATAATGTATGTGATGCTATGTACAAGGCCAGATGTAGCTTACGCGCTAAGCGTGGTGAGCCGGTATCAGTCAGACCCAGGTGAGAACCACTGGACAGTAGTGAAGAACATTCTCAAGTACCTGAGAAGGACTAAGGAGATGTTCCTGATTTACGGTAATAGAGACCTCAGGGTCGAGTCCTTTACCGATTCAAGATTCCAGAGTGACAAGGACGACAGCAAGCCTGTCTCGAGTTTTGTGTTTACCCTCAATGAAGGGGCGGTGTGTTGGAAGAGCTCCAAACAGGATACCGTCGCAGACTCGATGATGGAGGCTGAATACATTGCTGCAAGCGATGCCGCAAAAGAGGCGGTCTGGATAAAGAAGTTCATTAGTGAACCTCAGGTAGTTCCGTCCATTGTTGACCCAATACCTTTTTATTGCGATAGCAATGGGGCTATAGCTTTAGCGAAGAAACCACGGTCCCATCAGAAATCCAGGCACATCTTAAAGCGGTATCACTTGATCAGGGAGATCATTGATCGCCAGGAGATCGAGGTACGGAGAGTGGATACTAAAGATAACACGGCAGATCCATTCACAAAGGCCCTCCCTCAAGCACAGTTCGAGCCAATTTTTGAGCTATTGGGTATGCGGTGCGCCAGCAGCGGGCCTTAGTGCAGACGTTGGGTATGAGGTATACCAACTACTGGCCTTTAGTATAAGTGGGAGATTGTTGGATATGTATGCCTTAGAGGCTATTATTTTATAGTACTAGTTTGTATATTAAATTTTGGAAGCTTGGGATATATACACGGATTTACGACAGTCCTGCTCTGTTGGGTTACTTAGCACGGCAGCAAGATTTCGGGAGGCATCATCCATGCCATATTTTAAAAACTGCCGTTCTAGTAAACCCTAACCATAGAATCGCTACTAGAAAATCCGACGAAACGATATGTAAAAATTTACATCTAAGTGAATGAGAGAATACAACCTTTGTAGACTAGTCCTTCACTTCTAAAGCTCCATGTCGTAGTCCTTTCGCTGCGAATGGTGAACTCCCGGACTCTAGAGAGGGTTCACTTGAAGAATCGAGCAAGCTTGCTCAATGACTTCGAGACCGAAGATGATCTACGTCGAGGAGACTCAAGCTCATGCTATCTCTTCACTAATGTGTGAAATTAGTGAAGCAAATACCCTAAACTAAATGGCTAATAGTAGAAGATGATGAAATAGGAAGTGGGTACACTTTAGTTCTATTTTTCTCACAAATTTTCTTCACTTTTTCAAACTCTAGAAAACTCTTTTCATTGAGCTCATGAAGAAGATGAAGAATAATGAAGAGAGAATGAGAGTGCGGTTAGAATTGCAACCATGGGTGAGTTAGTGTCATGCCTAACTCATGTAGAGAATAAACCATGACTTGTGGTTAAGGTTGGGTTAAGAAATATCTCAAGCAAGACAAACAAGTGGACTTGGTCAATGTTCTACAAGGTTCTCCAAGCTTAAGCTTGACTAAATCCAAATGTTTTATTTGCTCAAAACGAATAAAACCCTAGCTTAAACCCTAGCATGGTAAAAGTCTCATTCATACATGTTGCAAGTGTAACCTAGCAAGATACATAATATATATCACATATATATAATGTATGCAAAAAGAAAACAATACATATAAAACATATATGTAAAGTGTATCAAATGTGAGAAAAAGAATTACTAAAGTGAACTAATATTAGTTAATGTAATGTAATATATCAAATATATAATTATACATTAAATTATTAAATCAACTCTTGATCTAATAATCCAGCTATATCACATATAACCGACTAATATCAAATGTAACATCTTATCGAATCAACACTTGATCCGATAACCCGGCTATATCACATATAACCAATCATGTCACACATCGTGAGAATAGAATGCGGTATCACATACATGCATTAATCTCGGTCCCGCACATATCACATATGTGCTCCTACTCCGTTTCGCATGAACCGGAAAACCTCTGTGTAGGACTCTAAAGACTCGTCAAAACGCCGGCAGTAGGTGATGATCATATCAAACACCCACAAGCCGCAAGCGGTCTGCTAAATGTAACGGCCACCCAGGTATTGAGCGATCAGAAGATCAACAAGCAAGCCTGCTCGTACTCCTGCGAATCCAATCAGTAACACTACCGTACAGTCCGGTCCTTTCGTTTGATATGTCGCATATCACAGCCTGGGGGTGGTATAACGTCAGACCCCAATAGCCTGATAAGTCATGTCGATGCAAGGTCCATAACGGTTTGAGAAACTACTGGTAACACTTACCAGTAAATCTCAGCAACCCCTGGCCAGGGATTTCCTGTTATGGCCAATCGAGTATAGCGCAACATCAACTCCCAATACCGGGAGAGTCGAAACCCCTCCTATCGCTCATTGTATCCATGTGACTCGGGACTGTACCAAAAAACCACTTTTTTGCACGATCTCTTGACCGTGGTATGGTGGAAATCAAAGCACAGTGGGAATCACACAAGACTCTATGACGATCTCGGGTCTACAGACTAACCTGTACCAGTGTCACCCGAGAACTGCTATCCGACGATAGGTATAATACCATCTAGGAGTTCTCGGCGAGTCCGTTCAGTGTAGCCAGTCTCCACTGAGCACCCGTATATCTACTCTGATGTCAAACACCAATGGATGTGGGATCATCCATCGCCCATCATATGGGTCGAGAAGCGTATACGCCAGTCTATTCTGAAGTATTGATGCCCTGTCTCGATACTCCCACAACTAGGAACATTTGAAGGATGTAATTACCGACTGCCCTGTCCCCACTAGTATGATCTGCATCATAGTCCTGGTAGTCAAGTACTCATCCTAAGGGCTTTATCAACATGTAATAGAAAGACAACAAGTGTACATGTTAAGATAAAGAGCAACCAGATAGCATACTATCATGTCGAGCAAGAAAGTTCTCCTTATATATGTCCAAGCATCCACTACAATATACATCGCATGTACAGTAATGGCCTCTAGGGCATACATATAACTAACAATTTCCCAGTTGCACTAAGGCCATCTGTTGCAGTATCCAATACCCAACAATATAGCTTTGGTTGTAGTATCCCATACTCAACCATTCCATAGAAGTCTCTCTAGGGGTAAGGCCTTTGTGAGTGGATCCGTTGTGTTATCCTTCATGTCTACTCTCCTCACCTCGATCCTTTGGAGATCAACCATCTCCCTGATCAGGTGATACTTGCCTCAGAATATGTCTCGAACGCTGATGGGACCTGCATTCTTAGGCCAAAGCCACAAATCCATTATTGTCACAATAACAGTTATTGGACGCTCAATGGTAGGAACCTTGTTCATCTCATGAACAAGAAATGTCCAGACAGCCACTTTGGCAGCATCATTGGTAGCAATGTATTCAGCTTTTATCGTCTAGTATGTTACGGTATCTAGCTTGGAACTTTTCTAACATACCGTCCCTATACTGAGGGTAAAGACAATGCCCGTGACTGACTCTCAGTCAACCTTATCACTCTGGAAGCTCGAACCAAGAACTTTCTTTTAGTGCTTCTCAAGTACTTTAGAATGTCCTTCACAGCTTTCCAGTGATTCTCACAAGATCCGATTGATTCCTAATCACTACACCTAGTGAGTCGTCTACATCTGGTCTGGTACATAACATCGCATACTCTGATAGAGCCTACTGCCGAAGCATAGGGTATCCCTTGTACGCGAGCTCTCTCCAAATCAGTCTCGGAAGACATCCTATTGGAGAGAGTGATTCCTAAGGTAGTGGGCGAACCACCACGTTTAGAATCGTCCATACTAAACCCCTTTAGTATGGTGCTTATGTACCTGGATTTAGGACACTCCTAATATCCACTTAGATCCATCTCATAGATCATAATCCACAAGATGTAGTAGGTATCATTCAGATCTACCATGGAGAATCCTCGTGATAAGAGGAGGTTGACCGAGTGTAGCATAGGAAACCCTTTCCTATCAAGAGTATGTCATATATGTACAATATGTGGAAGACAACCTTACTCTCTACAACCTTCTTGTATATACAAGATTCATCTACCATTTTGATGAAGTCAAACTCTTTGACTGTCACATCAAAACAGATGTTCCAACTCCGCGATGCTTGCATTGATCCTGATGGACTTAAGCATAGCTTTGAAAGTCTCAACTTTTCCATCTACACCAAGAATCTTCCCAAGATCCTTTTGCTCCCAATGGGTTTTATGTAAGTCCACGTTGCGACCCCCGGTTCTTACGGGGAGGCGGAAACGGTATAAAAAACAAATTTTTAGCGCAAGGGGCAACATGGACTAAGCAAAGTCGGGATCTTTACCTAAACTAAAACTAGCATACTTAGCTAAAGAGAGTTAGCTACTCGGATGGAGATGGTTATACCTAAACTCGAACTCCTTCGTCTTCAAGCTCCGATGGTGGTTCGATGGCTCCTTCTCGTTGTCTCCGTACGCCGAAGATAGATCCACTTGAAAGCTCCAACCTTTAGCTCCTTCTTCGTTCTTTGAAGAAACTAGTTCACTTGATTTGCTAAACCTAGTGAACTAGAATGAGTAGAGAAGAAATAGAATGGGATTTTATCTATGGTTCTTGATTCTCAACTCATGAGACAAGAGAACCATAGATCAAGAGAGGGAGCAAGAGGTTGAGGGTGAGAGCAAGAGGAGAGCTCAAGAACAAGAGAGAGAATGAGCAAGAAAGAAAATGAGCAACTCTTTTGTCTTTCACCCTCTCATAATCCAAAGTGATCATAACTCATCATATCAAAAAAGTCTTATGTGATGGTTTGAAGTAACCATAACCTTATCATGTCATGCACTCATTTTACTCAAATGAGCAAGCAAGTAAAAGTCTTTGGCATGAAATGATAACCATGGTTATCATGATGGTCAACTAGTCAAGCCTAGTCAACCGGTCAACAAGTCAACAAAAGTCAACAAGTCAACAAGTCAACAAAAGTCAACAAGTCAACAACCATATCACCATAATACTTAATTAATATAATAGTTAATCACATATCATATTCTCATTAGGGTTGAGCATAAAGTCAAATAGTCAACGGTCAACTGTCAACAACCCTAATGAGAATCCGCAGCCTCTGCCTCCCTGTCAACTGTGCATACACACCCGCATCCGCGTTCCGAGGAACACGAATGTAAACTGGATAAATCCAATCCCATAAGGTACACTAGGATCTGGCTTAAACCAAAGCCCGCTAGTGTAAACTGTCCGGACACTGTACGTGCATAAGTGCACGGATGTGACCGAACCCTGTCGCAAAACCATGCGACCTGTCGCAATACCATGCGACCTCTACTCTTTTGCCTAAAGGCGAAAAGCTTTCTGTGTGGGACTCTAAAGACTCGACACTACGCTGGCAGTGGGTTTAACCACAGACCGCAAGCGGCACTAGCTATGCGTAACGGTCCCCAGGTAATGCCGACAAGAAGACCGACGAGGCGAAACCCATCTGAACTCCTACTGAGCCTGAGTGTGACATTCTCCGTACAGTCCGGTCTGTTCGTCTGATACATCGCATGGCGGGCCTAGGGGGCGGTAAACGTCAGTCCCCCAATAGCGGTACAAGTCGTGCCGGAGCGAAGCCCAAAACACCCAGAGATAACACTGGAAACCTACCAGTATATCTCGTTTGCCCTGGCCAGGGACTACTCGTGTAATGGCTCTCCTAGACACAGCGCGATGTCAACCCCCAATACCGGGAGAGATGAATCCTGTCTAACCGTCACTGCCTCCAAGTGCTTCGGGACTGCACCCAACCACTACCTGTTTGCACGACTCCTTTGAGCCGTGGTAGGGTAGTGATCAAAGTGCAGTGGGAACACACTTGAGGCGAAGTGACAGTGTCAAGTCAGCGGACTAAGCTGTACTCATGTCACCTGGGAACTGATAACTGACGATAGGTATAATACCAACTAGTCAGTTTCCGACGAGTCCTGTCCAGTGTACCCGTAACCTAACGAGCACCCGCATACTATCTCAAGTACGACGTACTGACGGCTGTGGGACAGACCGTCTCCCACACTGGGATGAGAAGCGCATGCGCTGGTCTACTCCGGAGTATCGATGCCCTGTCTCGATAGTCCTACGACCAGGGACCTGCATAAGGATGTGCTTATAGATTACCCAGCCCCACTAGTGTGACGGCCATTACATCGCTGGTAATCAAGCAAAGATCCTAAGGGCTCTACCAATGTGTATATGCGATATACAAAAATAAACACATGTACACATTGAAGTAGAAACAAACCAAGTAGCATACTACTATTTTGAGCAAGATTGTATATACAAGGTGAATATCCCAAGCATCCATTAAGTAATATACAAACTAGTATGATACAGTAATGGCCTCTAGGGCATATACACTAACAATCTCCCACTTGCACTAAGGCCATGTACTGGCGTATCGAAGACCTATCATCTCGATCAGCCGCTCGAACTGAGTCTGGGGCAAGGCCTTGGTGAATGGATCTGCAGTGTTGTCTTCTGAAGCGACTCTCCGAACCTCGATCTCCTGGCGATCCACGATCTCCCTGATCAGGTGATACCGCCTCAAGATGTGCCTGGATTTCTGATGGGACCTTGGTTCCTTCGCTAAAGCTATAGCCCCGTTGTTGTCGCAATACAGAGGTATTGGATCAACAATGGACGGAACCACCTGAAGTTCTTTCAAGAACTTCCTCATCCAGACAGCTTCTTTTGCGGCATCAGATGCAGCGATGTATTCCGCTTCCATCGTCGAGTCTGCAACGGTTTCTTGTTTGGAACTCTTCCAACACACCGCCCCTCCATTGAGGGTAAAGACAAAACCCGACATGGACTTGGAATCATCCTTGTCACTCTGGAAGCTGGAGTCAGCAAAGGCCTCGATCTGGAGGTCTTTTCCGCCATACACCAAGAACATCTCCTTAGTCCTTCTCAGGTACTTGAGAATGTTCTTTACCGCTATCCAGTGTTTCTCCCCAGGGTTTGACTGATACCGGCTTACCACACTCAGTGCATAAGCTACATCCGGTCTGGTACACAACATCGCATACATTATAGAGCCTACCGCAGAAGCGTAGGGTATAATAGACATGCGATCCCTCTCCAAATCAGTCTTGGGAGACATCTCTTTAGAGAGAGTGATCCCGTGACAAGCCGGTAGGTTACCGCGCTTGGAATCTTCCATACTGAATCTCTTCAGTATGGTGTCGATGTACCTGGACTGTGATAGTCCTAATATCCTCTTGGATCTGTCACGGTAGATCCGGATACCCAGAATGTACGAGGCATCACCCAGGTCTTTCATGGAGAACCTGTGTGACAAGAACCCCTTGACAGATTGTAGCATAGGAATGTCATTTCCTATTAAGAGAATGTCATCCACGTATAAAACGAGGAATACTACAGTTCTCGCTACAAATCTACTATAGATGCATGGTTCATCTGGATTTTTGATAAAGCCAAATTCTTTGACCGTCTCATCAAAGCAGAAGTTCCAACTCCGCGATGCCTGCTTTAGTCCATAGATGGACTTAAGCAACTTGCACACCTTTCCGCTGCTCCCACTCTGAATGAAACCCTCTGGCTGGTCCATATAGACACACTCCTCTAAATTTCCATTTAGAAAAGCTGTCTTTACGTCCATTTGCCAGATCTCATAATCGTGGAAGGCAGCAATGGCAAGAAGGATCCGAATGGATTTCAGCATGGCTACTGGAGAAAAGGTTTCGTCGTAGTCCAAGCCAGGTCTTTGACGAAAACCCTTTGCTACCAGCCTAGCTTTATAGGTCTCAACCTGTCCATCTACACCAATCTTCCTTTTGAAGATCCACTTGCATCCTACGGGTTTTACCCCGTCTGGAGCAATGTCCAACGTCCATACCTTGTTGGTGTACATGGACTCCATTTCGGTCCGCATTGCATCCAGCCATTTCACTGAGTCAACGCTCTGAACGGCCTGCTGGAAGCTAGTAGGCTCATCATAATCTATGATGCAATCCTCTCTATCCCCGTCTATGAGAAAACCGTAGTATCTCTCGGGCGGATGAGACTGCCTACTACTTCTGCGGAGCGGCGTAGGAATGTCCTGCTCTGTTGAACCCTCTGGTTCCACTAACCTTTCAGTAATAGTCTGTGGTTCTGGAATTTCTTCCAGTTCTACTGCGCTCCCACTTATTTCCTTTTCCAAGAACTGGTGTTCTAGAAAGTGGGCATTACGAGAAACAAGGACTTTTTGTTCCTCTGCGTAGTAGAAAAGATACCCCCTGGTGTTCTTTGGGTATCCCACAAACTTGCACAGTACTGAGCGTGCCTCGAGTTTGTCCGCATGCTGCTTTTTGACAAAAGCCGGACATCCCCAGATCTTCAGATATTGAAGATAGGGTTTCTTCCCACTCCACATTTCATACGGTGTGGTAGGCACAGTCTTAGTTGGAACTCGGTTCATAAGATATGCGGCTGATTCTAGCGCATATCCCCAGAATGATCGCGGCAACTCAGCATTACTCATCATGGACCGCACCATATCCAATAGGGTGCGGTTCCGTCTCTCCGATACACCGTTATGTTGCGGGGTGTATGGAGGAGTAAGCTGAGAGAGAATTCCGTTCTCTTTTAAATAGTCCAGGAACTCGGCACTTAAGTATTCTCCACCTCGATCCGATCTTAGAATCTTAATACTTTTGCCGGTCTGTTTCTCTACTTCATTCTTATACTCCTGGAATTTTCCAAAAGCCTCGGACTTATGTTTCATTAAGAAGACATAGCCGTACCTTGAGAAGTCATCCGTAAAAGTAATGAAGTAAGAATGTCCGCTTCGGGCATGTGTAGACATTGGACCGCATACGTCACTGTGTACGAGTCCCAAGAGCTCGCTCGCTCTTACTCCTTGTCCAGTAAATGGAGTCTTTGTCATCTTTCCTTTGAGACAAGATTGACAAGTGGCATACGATTGATATTCGAACGCATTCAAATATCCTTCTGCATGTAACTTAGTCAACCTTCTCTCATTGCTGTGACCCAATCTACAATGCCATAAGAAAGTCTGATTTATTTCTGGAGACTTTCATTTGTGTGTATTCTGGACATTAAAAATCTGCGGTTGGTTTAACACGTATATACCATTACTCAATGTACCTGACCAAATCAAAACTTGATTAAGGTGAATGTTTACAACATTACTTACAAACGCAAATTCATAACCTTCTTTAGAAACTAAAGATACAGAAATGATATTACAAGTTGCGTTGGGTACAAAAAAGCAATTACGCAAAACCAAAACATGTCCATCTGACATTCCCAGGTGATAGTCCCCCACGGCTTTAGCATCCATGCTAGCTCCGTTTGCAACTCTGAGGGTCATGTCACCTGCCTTCAAAACCCTACGGTTTCTCAACGCCTGCAAAGAATTACAGATATGAGATCCTGATCCGGTATCCAATACCCAGGAAGTAGAGTTTATTGAAAGACAGTTTTCAATAACATACACACCTGAAGCTGAAGCTGCAACTTGCTTCAATTCCTGTGTTCTGGCCTTCCAGGCCCTGCAATCATTCTTCCAGTGTCCTTTCTTATGACAATAGAAGCATTCTTCCTTATCCACAAGCTTCCCCGCTATCTTTGTTGCTTTTGCTTTTCCCTTCGTATCCACTTTACTAACACCACCCCTTGGTTTGGCGGGGGCTTTCTTCTTCTTTCCCTTGGCTTTCGCCTTGGACCTAGAAGAAGACGATCCTCCTACAAACAAAGTGGATGTTTCCCTACCTTTCTGTAGGGTGCCCTCTGCGCTCCTCAGCATGTTGAGGAGCTCTGATAGTTCAACCTCTTTTTCTTGTAGGTTGAAGTTCAGTGTAAACTGGGCGTAAGTGGAAGGAAGGGACTGGAGAACTATATCCGTATATAGCTCACTCTCCAATGTGATCCCTAGGTCAGCGAGCTCCTCAATGTAGCCGATCATCTTTAGCACGTGCTCGGCTACTGATGATCCGACGGCCATTCTTGTCGAAAATAGCTTTTTCGACGCTTCGTATCTTGCGATACGTGATTGCTCTCCATACAGTTCTTTTGTATGGAGCAATATGGACTCCATGTCCATATTCTCATGCCTCCTCTGATGTTCGTTGTCCATCGAGGCAAGCAGGAGGCACTTGGCCTTCGCGCTATCAATCTCCCAAGTCTTGCGGATTTCCTTATCCGCGACACTGGAAGTTGGACCAGGGACAGGGGGAGCTTTGGTGGTAAGAAGATACCCCAGCTTGTCATAAGTGATTGCTATCTTGACATTCCTGAGCCAATCTTTGTAGTTTGGCCCTGTCAGTTTGTTTTTATCTAGGAGTAACTTAAGTCCAGTCATGTTGATTGGTCGCTGCAATTAGGAGAGAGAAGAAGAAACACTCAGCATGATGCTCTTGCAAGTTTAGAGTGGTTTTTAGTTTGTCTAAACAGGATGGCTCCCACTGTTTCTCGAATCCCTCCTCAAACCATAAAGGAAGAATTAGTCAGGATCAATCCCACCGTACAATACTTGCTTAACCGTTCAGCCAGGCCGGTGTCGGTACTTCGAGGGAGGTTTTCCAACGCTTTCGCGAAGTTCCTTAATTAAAGAACCTCTTTTCCCTGGGGGCGTAGCCCCGCTAACACCTTTCTAGGCACCTACTAGGTTTATAGCATTGATCGTTAAGTGAGAAATTTCCCGAGGAGTAGCATATACTCACAGTAGGATCGGGATCCAAATATCATCGCGTGACGAAACTGAAGGAATCCTACCAGAATCATCACACTCCAAATGGTATGCAAATCTAGCAAGTTTCAGTACTTATGAAACTCCCGATGTGGATTTTTGCCCCATGCTCTTATGACCTTGGCGTGAGGTCAAAATGTCATAAGTCACATGTCAAGTTCGTCCCATCATTATCCAGGTTAATTTGAACCCACCCGTACATACCCTTGACGTAGGCCAAAATGGCAGTACGACTGTCTCAAACCAACGCATTCTATCTATGCAACAGATAAATATCCGGCAGCTACCAATCACTATGCCTTGGCGTGAGGTCAAAATACATAGCTTGAATACTACCGAATATTTAACTGAAATGATGGAGGGCTACGGATGGTTTTGGCAAAACCGTGAACGTAGTGAACTTGATTTGGTCGATGGAACGAGATAGCTTTTAAATGGAGTGGCTCAAACTCCGTATTTTAAAAGTTTGTTTTGAAAAGAACCGAGTGGTTTTTCGAAAGTGTTCCAACGACTTTAACTTGGTTTATTATCTTGCATTAGTTCTTTTAATGCGTGATATTCTTGCATTAGTTCTTTTAATGCGTCCCATCATTTAATCCTACCATTGCAGAAAACAACCAAAATATGACGTACGCTTATGCCATTCGCATTCGCCACGGGGCCCCGTCATTACCCGTTAGGTTACTTAACTAACGACAGAGCGGGGGCTGGGCTAGCGCGTCTGTAAAACATAAGCAACACCTAAATAATATCATATATAGATATACTGCAATGATAAACATTTCAGATCACAGATAAATACATTGGATATACTAGGAATCTGTAATTTGTACGAGCCTGTAACAAAAACAGATTACACGGTCACGGTGAATAGCCAAAACCCCACCCAAGACCCCTACGGGTGCGGCAAACTACCCGCCAAGTACCCGAAGCGTAGCAACCTCCCTCATCTCCATGAGTAGGCCACTCGACACTTCGGCATACCCGGTAGTTTGTGCACCCCTCCATGGGTCTATCCTAGGAGCAAAAACAGTAAAAAGAAATTATACAATGACGGCTACAACCCCGACCCGGTTGTGCGGCCATACAAATAATTATTACATCAATTTACAAATTTACATGAATTGCAAGAAAAGAAAACTCTCGTCTCACAACCCCCGGCTATTCACCCGCGACAATCCAACATATTTATATACACATTCCAGCACATTACAGATCATGTATAACCCCGACCAATCGACTTATAGCGATTAGCCGACGTTCAATACATGCAAACATCACAGATATAACCATCATAGTCAAAGTGCAGTGAAGTTCGGAAAAAATACGGAATTATAGGACCCCAAAAGGATATTTCTTTTCTGGAAAATCTGGGCACATATAATATATTTCAAAAATCCCAAAACCAACACAGACACACACTGCACGAAAAACGATGCAGAGAAGACGACAAACCGCCGCGCTTCCGCGGCACATGCCTACCTCGTGCGGCGGAAGCGCGGCGGTTTGAACGAAACAGTGGACCGTTTTTCATGGGTGTTCACACAAAACCCTGAGCCGAATTTAGGAGTATAAAGTTTTTCATTTTGACCAGAAAAAATTTCAACAGAAACTCAGATTTTGTAAAAGTTTGGTTTTTGGATTTTTCCGGTTCCGAACTTCGTTACACTTCACTACCAAGCTAGTTTAAGTTTAGTTAGGCTTTGATACCACTGTAAGTCCACGTTGCGACCCCCGGTTCTTACGGGGAGGCGGAAACGGTATAAAAAACAAATTTTTAGCGCAAGGGGCAACATGGACTAAGCAAAGTCGGGATCTTTACCTAAACTAAAACTAGCATACTTAGCTAAAGAGAGTTAGCTACTCGGATGGAGATGGTTATACCTAAACTCGAACTCCTTCGTCTTCAAGCTCCGATGGTGGTTCGATGGCTCCTTCTCGTTGTCTCCGTACGCCGAAGATAGATCCACTTGAAAGCTCCAACCTTTAGGTCCTTCTTCGTTCTTTGAAGAAACTAGTTCACTTGGTTTGCTAAACCTAGTGAACTAGAATGAGTAGAGAAGAAATAGAATGGGATTTTATCTATGGTTCTTAATTCTCAACTCATGAGACAAGAGAACCATAGATCAAGAGAGGGAGCAAGAGGTTGAGGGTGAGAGCAAGAGGAGAGCTCAAGAACAAGAGAGAGAATGAGCAAGAAAGAAAATGAGCAACTCTTTTGTCTTTCACCCTCTCATAATCCAAAGTGATCATAACTCATCATATCAAAAAAGTCTTATGTGATGGTTTGAAGTAACCATAACCTTATCATGTCATGCACTCATTTTACTCAAATGAGCAAGCAAGTAAAAGTCTTTGGCATGAAATGATAACCATGGTTATCATGATGGTCAACTAGTCAAGCCTAGTCAACCGGTCAACAAGTCAACAAAAGTCAACAAGTCAACAAAGTCAACAAGTCAACAAAAGTCAACAAGTCAACAACCATATCACCATAATACTTAATTAATATAATAGTTAATCACATATCATATTCTCATTAGGGTTGAGCATAAAGTCAAATAGTCAACGGTCAACTGTCAACAACCCTAATGAGAATCCGCAGCCTCTGCCTCCCTGTCAACTGTGCATACACACCCGCATCCGCGTTCCGAGGAACACGAATGCAAACTGGATAAATCCAATCCCATAAGGTACACTAGGATCTGGCTTAAACCAAAGCCCGCTAGTGTAAACTGTCCGGACACTGTATGTGCATAAGTGCACGGATGTGACTGAACCCTGTCGCAAAACCATGCGACCTGTCGCAATACCATGCGACCTCTACTCTTTTGCCTAAAGGCGAAAAGCTTTCTGTGTGGGACTCTAAAGACTCGACACTACGCTGGCAGTGGGTTTAACCACAGACCGCAAGCGGCACTAGCTGTGCGTAACGGTCCCCAGGTAATGCCGACAAGAAGACCGACGAGGCGAAACCCATCTGAACTCCTACTGAGCCTGAGTGTGACATTCTCCGTACAGTCCGATCTGTTCGTCTGATACATCGCATGGCGGGCCTAGGGGGCGGTAAACGTCAGTCCCCCAATAGCGGTACAAGTCGTGCCGGAGCGAAGCCCAAAACACCCTGAGATAACACTGGAAACCTACCAGTATATCTCGTTTGCCCTGGCCAGGGACTACTCGTGTAATGGCTCTCCTAGACACAGCGCGATGTCAACCCCCAATACCGGGAGAGACGAATCCTGTCTAACCGTCACTGCCTCCAAGTGCTTCGGGACTGCACCCAACCACTACCTGTTTGCACGACTCCTTTGAGCCGTGGTAGGGTAGTGATCAAAGTGCAGTGGGAACACACTTGAGGAGAAGTGACAGTGTCAAGTCAGCGGACTAAGCTGTACTCATGTCACCTGGGAACTGATAACTGACGATAGGTATAATACCAACTAGTCAGTTCCCGACGAGTCCTGTCCAGTGTACCCGTAACCTAACGAGCACCCGCATACTATCTCAAGTACGACGTACTGACAGCTGTGGGACAGACCGTCTCCCACACTGGGATGAGAAGCGCATGCGCTGGTCTACTCCGGAGTATCGATGCCCTGTCTCGATAGTCCTGCGACCAGGGACCTGCATAAGGATGTGCTTATAGATTACCCAGCCCCACTAGTGTGACGGCCATCACATCGCTGGTAATCAAGCAAAGATCCTAAGGGCTCTACCAATGTGTATAGGCGATATACAAAAATAAACACATGTACACATTGAAGTAGAAACAAACCAAGTAGCATACTACTATTTTGAGCAAGATTGTATATACAAGGTGAATATCCCAAGCATCCATTAAGTAATATACAAACTAGTATGATACAGTAATGGCCTCTAGGGCATATACACTAACATTTTACCCCTTTAGGTGCAACTTGCAAAGTCATACTTTGTTGGTGTACATGGATTCCATCTTTGATCGCATAGCATCCAGCCTTTACATCGAGTCCCTACTCGTGATGGCCTGCCTGAACCTAGTTGGGCCATCATCTACTATGATACAATCCTCGCTCTTACTGTCGCTAAGAATACCGTAGTATCTCTCAAGTGGATAAGGAACCCTACCAGATTCGCGGAGAGGCTGAGGTTCGTTGGAGACTATTGAATCCCTTGGTTTTACCAAATCATCAGCTGTTAATTTGTCTAGCTGGAACAACATCTAGTTCTACCTCTGTCATGACCCAAAATTTATTACGTGATGGCCCTTAATCTACGTAACGTCTCCAGGCTTAACGTAATTCAAGTAAGCTAAAAACCCAGTAATCTAAACCATCAAAAGTAGTTAGTGATAATAACATTGTTAAAACTTTTGAAATCTCAATCAAATTCTTTAAAGTCCATGTTTATTTCCTTTAAAAATTTGGTAGCACCTCCTTTGTAAAACAAGCCCCCAAAAAGGGTACATCATAAATATATAAGTAAAGCATCCCCAACGGGAGCAAATCTACGCCCAAAGGCGGAAAACAACCACCACAACAGATATACGACGCCGTAGCGAAGAAAAAGACGATATAAATGAAACAGCATAAAAGACCTCCAAGTCACCAAATAATATACAATTGTTAGTTATATGTATGCCCAAGAGGCCATTACTGTACATGCGATGTATATTGTAGTGGATGCTTGGACATTTATAGTGAGGACTTTCTTGCTCTACATGATAGTATGCTATCTGGTTGCACTTTATCTTAACATGTACTCTGATTGTCTCTATATTACATGTTGATAAAGCCCTTAGGATGAGTACTTGACTACCAGGACTATGATATAGATCATACTAGTGGGGACAGAGTAGTCGCTAAGTACATCTTTCAAATGTTCCTAGTCGTAGGTGTATCAAGACAGGGCATCGATATACCAGAGTAGACTAGCGTATAGCTTCTCGACCCATGTAGATGGGCGATGGATGATCCCATATCCATTGGTGTTTGACATCAGAGACAGTATACGGGTGCTCAGTGGAGACTGAGTACACTGGACGGACTCGCCGAGAACTCTCAGATGGTATTATACCTTACGTCAGACGGCAGTTCTCTGGTAACACTAGTACATGTTAGTCTGTAGACCCGAGATCGTCATAGAGTCTTGTGTGATTCCCACTGTGCTTTGATTTCCACCTTACCACGTTCAAGAGAACGTGAAAAACGGTGGCTTTTGGGTACAGTCCCGAATCACATGGAGGCAATGAGCGATAGGAGGGGTTTCGCATCTCTCGGTATTAGGAGTTGATGTTGCGCTGTGTTCGATTGGTTATAACTGGAAATCCCTGGCCAGGGTTGCTGAGATTTACTGGTAAGTGTCATTAGTAGTTTCTCGAACTGTTATGGACCTCATATCGACACGACTTATCGGTTATTGGGGTCTGACGTTTACCACCCCTAAACTAGATATGCGACATATCGGACGAAGAGACCGGACTGTACGGGAGTGTTACTGGTTGGATTCGCAGGAGAATGTACAGGCTTGCTTGTTGATCTTCTAATCGCTCAATACCTGGGTAGCTATTAGATTTTGCTGACCGCTTGCAGCTTGTGGGTGTTTGATATGATCATCACCTACTGCCGGCGTATTGACGAATCTTTAGAGTCCTACACAGAGGTTTCCTGGCTCAGGAAAAACGGAGTAGGAGCACATATGTGATATGTGCGGGACCGAGAATAATACGTGTATGTGATACCGTACTAGATTGTCGCGATATGTGATATCGGCCGGGTATATGTGATATAGCCAGGTCATCGGATCAAGTGTTGATTCGATGAACTGATACATTTTATATTAGTCGGTTATTTGTGAAATAGCCGGATTATCGGATCAAGTGTTGATTCGATAATTTAATGTATAATTATATATTTGATATATTACATTACATTAACTAATATAAGCTCACTTAAAGATTCTTTTTCTCACTTGGATAATACATTGATGTATATGCGATATATGTTAATTGTATTATTTTCTTTTGTTACATAATATATTATATATGTGATATATAATATTGTAACATGCTAGGTTAAAATTGCAACTAGGGTTTATGAGACTTCAACCATGCTAGGGTTAGATTAAGGTTTATAATTATTATTAAGGAAATACAAATAATGGTGGAATTATCCATGGTTGATATTTTGATGGAAGCTTGTATTCTTCTTTGACTTTGTTCACCATTTTTGTCTTTTTTAAGATTTTTGTTGACCTAACTCTAACCATAGCAAATGGTTAAGTCTCTACAAGGGTTAAGGATCTCATTCTTAACCCTTGGTTGCAATTCTAACCTTAACACAATTCATTATTCATCACAAAAGGATTTCTTCTTCTTCTTCCTCTTGAAAAATCTTTCTAGCTTTTTGTGTTGTGATAAAATGAAGTGAGAAATTGAAAACAAAATAGAGCAAAATTCCTACTTCATCATCCTCATCTATTCTAGCCACTTAGATTAGGGAGTTTGCTTCACTAATACTTGATTAGTGAAGTGAGAGCTTGGGTTAGAGATTCTTCAAGGTAGATCATCTTGGATTAGTGAAGGCTTCAAGCAAGATGCATCATTCTCTTCATGGAGTCTCTCTAGAGTCCGGGTACTAGATGATCGCAGCGAAGGGACCTCAACATGGAGCTTATGAAGCGAAGGAATGGACTACAAAGGTTGTAATCCCTAACTCTTACATGTTAAAGTGTTAATATGCTTGTTTTGGTTTGATTCTCTAGTTAAAGTTCCTATATTTAGGGTTATCTATAATGGCAAAATTTTGAAATTGGCATGGGAGATGTCACCCGAAACCTTGCTACCGTTGTAGATATACCAACAACAATATCGTCCTCACAACTCGTCTCTAAGTCAATATATGATAATGGTAGATGGAGAGTACATGGTACAGAGATATACAATGAGCAACATCGAATAATTGCAAAACCCACCTATAGCAAAACTGCACACAGTCAGCTGTAGCGGTATCCACTGCAAAAGATGATAGGATAGATGAAAGCCCTGCCTCGACTACTCCGAGGAACAACCTGCAAACCCTGTGGCACAACGGAGGTGAGTTGCCAACTCGTGAATAGTAAATAACATATGCAGGTAAATCGCAAGTATGCACGTACTGCGCGAATCTATCACATGCAAGCTAATAGCAATAAATGGCCATATGTATGCAACAGTCATGAAAGGTACTCTATCAGGTACAACTAATACCTAAAGCACTAATATGGCAATATGTATATGCAACAGTCATGAAAGGTACACCATCAGGTACTACTAATACATGAAGCAATGCATATAAATAAATGCGGAATATGGGATAAAACATGTCATCCTCACGGAATCCTCATCGTGGCAGGACCAAAGTCCATCAAGACAATCCAAATCCCAAATATCCTCAAATCGGCGCTCAGGTCGGCACTCATATCGGCCCACAGATCGGCCCACAGATCGGCCCTCATATCAAGTAATGAATAAGAATACATGCATAGATCATTATGATGATATATATTAATATATATATATATAACAGCGTCACATACCACTGATATATATACTTAGGAGTAAAATATCATGAAAACTAGTGTCCAGCATTGACATATAAATACTCATCTATCAGGCGTCATCACCCCGACTGCCCCTGATATGTACGTATCATACGTTCATCGGAAACCCGAATGCCCAACTTCGACACTCGAATTCCCCGTATCCATACGTACATGACTCCGGTCAATATCTCCACGATCACCGACGAGTCCAAAATACTATCACCGGTAGGCAGTGCACATCCCCTACCAGGCTCATCGGCAAAATCTGTCGATATACCTTTCTTGCCCCGGGGTACCATACCGGGCTCCACCATGTATCCGCACACGGCCCACACCTCTCCTCGCATGGGGTATATATCAGAACCGAGAAATCTCATGGTGGACGCTAAAATATCATATCAAGAGAAACCGGGTTTTTCAAACAATGCATAATTTCATGAAACTACCACGGTCCTCAAACCCAAAAAACATCATGTGAAATCCATATATCAATGCGAAATCCATGAAATATAATATATGCAACATGAAACAGTAATAAGAGCATATAAAGGAAAAACCGCTATTTAACTGCAACAAGTTATGAAATATATCATGCGGTTCCTAATTTCTCCAATCCATACAACATCATATAAAGGTGAACATGTAGCTATAGCCAGGTATGAGAAACCATGTCGGTATAGCAAGATATATGTATCTACTTATCAATAATGATGTGATATCCTCCAGGTATGTATGTAGCTATATCAAGTTAGGTATGTGTATATACAAGTATGTATACAAGATGTACATGTAGCTATGTCTCATATGTGTATATACCTATCTCTATTGGTACAATACCATATAGGTATATGGGTAACTAGCATGTAGATATGGCAAGGCATATATGTAAGCATGTAGGTATACAAGTATGCTATATGTTATATGCACAATGGAATATGAATCAATGTCTCAAATGTCCCTAACCAATACAATCTCACGTATGTATAAGTGTTGTGCGTGTCATGGCAATTATTGACGGTGTAAGTGGCATACAATCAGTGCTCGTGCAACATGAACCGTCAATAATAGTGCAGTGTCCAATGGGTACAAGTCCAAGCACAACAAGTAATAATATGCAATGAAGTTTTATGCACCATCTATATGTGCAATATAAACATGCGACTAATATCATATCATATCTAGCCCTGACGCATAACGCCATGCGGGAGATTCCCCTGTAGATGTTAAATCTACTCACTGATGATTCTAGGGCTAAGTAAAGCCAACCACTCTCTTTCCCTTCTTCGCAGTGTTTAAAGTCCTCGCATGCGACCCTAGATCATAAAACAATAAAACAAGTGTATATTAGCAATCGACCAATAACACGTACAAACTATGTTTGACCGACGCACCAACTCCCAACATACTCTCAAGTGTTCGTCTAGTGGCTAACGCACGTAGCGACACTACGAAACCAACTCAAAAGCAACAGATACACAAAGACACGAACCGTATCAGATAATGTAACGCGCGTAATCGAAACACTAGAAAAAAAGCAAAGTGATCCCAGATTTTGCTACCCAAACAATTTGTAAAAATTGCATATACCACAAGACTACACACAACCCCAGAGACTGCTACCCCTAAATACACCACCAACCACCCCACTCTGGCCGAAATTGCGGCCAGAACCAATAAATCTGCGACGATACAAGAAGGGAATTGGCTCGGGTTTTGAGAGTAGTTTCTAGGTCACTACACTAGGTCACTGTGATGGGAACTTTTCCAACAAAAACCTGATCTGATAGCAGATCATCCGAGACACCAATCTACACTAAAAATACGATATTTCTCGAAACGAAACTTTACGCATTCTAAACTGAAACTAACAAGCTACGCAACATTAAAAAGGCTTACTTAACAGAAAGAGATCATTACCAACTCCCACAAGCTCAAAGATCCTAGCTTTCCAAGCTCCAAGGCATCCAAGAGGCAAAACAAGGCTTAAGATGTGATTTTTGTGTGTTTTAGTGAAGGTTTTGTGATGGAAATGATAAGGGTTTTGTTTAGGGTGAGAAAGTTGAAGGAAATGATAAAGAGATGAAGAAATGAGAGGATGAAAGGATAAAGAGAGAGAGAGAGAGAGGTGAGAATAATGAGAGAGAGAGGTGAGTGCATCCTTGCATTAACTCCTCATTAATGCAAGCATTAAGCTCACCATGCCATCTTTCCCTAAAACAAAACCCAAAAGAAATATGTCACACAAATATCAAGGGTTTAGGATTAAGGTTAACGCAAGGATTAGGGTTAGGTTAAGTTGTCATGGTCACTAAACTAGATTAACACAAATAAACCCTCACATTAGCATGCACACGTGTGTGCAAGCCATAACAAACAATAATAAATTATTAATTAAATGTTATAAAATGTGAGGAACCCAAATTGGTAAACTTTTTACCAAAAACCCGCACTACCGCTTAACTAACACTAATCGAAAACCAAGGTGTTACAACCTCATAACCATAAATTTCTTCACAAGAAATTTCTTTTCTAAAAGGGTGGCATGCTGAGAAACAAAACACCTTTTGCTCCTCAGTTTGGTAGAAGATATTCCCTTGCAAATGTTTGGAATATCCTAACAAACTTGTATAGAACCGACCTTGCCTCGAGCTTGTCCGGATTTTGCCTTTCAACATAGGTCGGATAACCCCATATCTTAACTCGTTTAAGATATGGTCTCTTCCCACACCATATCTCATATGTAGTGGTAGGCCCTGATTTGGATGGAACCCTATTCAATAGGTATGCATCTTCTCAAGTGCATAACATCAAAAGGAAACAGGTAACTCAGCAGTACTCATCATAGAGCGCGCCATATCTCATAGGGTGCGATACCTCCTCCCCGATACACAATTGTGCTGTGGTGTATTCGAAAGAGTAAGTTGAGAGAGAATCACATTCTCCTTTAAATAATCCAGGAACTCCATGCCCAAGTATTCCCCTCCTCGATCACATCGAAGTACTTTAATACTTCCACCCGTCTGGTTCTCAACTTCAATCTTACATTCCTTGAATTTCTCAAAAGTTTCAGACTCATATTTCAACAAGAACATATGAATGAATCTTGAGAGATAGTCGATGAATGTAATGAAGTACCAAGAACCAACCTTGGAATTTGTATACATAGGACGGTATACATCATCATGTATCTGTCCCAAGAGTTCACTAACTCTTCCTCTGTTTTCAGTAAATGGAGTATTGGTCATATTACCTTTGAGACAAGACAGGTAAGTAGCATAAAATGAAAATTCGAACAGATTCTTATATTCATCCTTATGTAACTTAGCTGGTTGTGTCGCATTGATATTACCTAGTCTACAATGCCACAAGAAGGATTCGTTTATTTCTGAACTACTCCTCTTAAAACACACTTTAAACTGTGGTTTGATTTAGAACGTATATGCTATTATCTAACGTGCCTGATCGAATCAACTCTTGATTCAGGAAAATGATCACAACATTATCCTCCAATACAGAATTATATCCTTTTTTAACTCAGTAAAGAACATGATGTAATGTTGTATATCGGGTTCAGTATGTAATAACATTTGTTCAGAATCAATGTATTAATACAAGGTGATATCTGCCAACAGACTTGGCTGCAACAATTGCACCATTCTCTAACACTTAGAGACATATCACCCATTCTCAGTTCTCTACCTTTCTGTAGCCCATGTAACATATTACATTTGCGGGATCTTGCTCCGGTATCACATACCTAGGACGTAGAGGATACTGAGAAACAGTTCTCGGTATTGAACAAAGCCGAAGAATATGCATCATCATGCTTATTCCTCAATTGGGTCGCATGGGAATCCGGATATTCTCCTATTTCCTGCTCGGACTTATAACAATTATAAGAAAGAACGGAACTAACGTTCCCTAGCTCAGTATAATAAGCAGGTTCAGTCAATGCATCCATATTATTATCTAGATTAAGGCGTGACATGGTCGCTACCAGGAGAAAGAGAAAAGAAAACACTCTGCGTGCGCTCTTGCAGGATTAGATTGGTTATTAGTTTATCTAATCAGGATGGCTCCCACTGTTTTAGTCAAATCTACCTTCAAACCCTAAAAGGTAAGACTAGCCGGGATTAATTACACCCTACAAGTTCGCCAATCTTTCGGCCAGGCTAGTGTCGATACATTGAGGGAGGTTCCCCGTGCTTTCGCACGGACCTAATTAAAATAAACCTCATTTTCCCAGAGGCATAATCCCGTTAACACCTTTCTAGACACCTACTTGATCGGCTAATTGTCATGTGTAAAACTCTCCCAGGTGTAACTCTTACTCGCAGTGGGTATCAGGATCCAACTATCTCATAGAAGGTATGCAATCTCATTGCGAATCTCAACACTTGAAATTACCGATAATATTTTGCCCCATGCGTCCTATGACCATGACAGAGGTCAACAAACCATATGCTGCTAGTCAAGTTCAACCCGTCATTTCTTGATTGAAATAAACCCACCCGCACGACCCTTGACAGAGGTCAACAAGGTCGCACGACTATCCTAATCTAATAACATCATATGCTTTGCAGATAAGCACTAATCAGCTACCGCACACCACACCTTGATAAGGTCAACAAACGCAGTATGAATACTAAATACTACTTATCTGAAATGACGGAGGGCTACGACAGGTTTTTAAGAAAACCTTTTGCGTAATGAACTTGATATCGTTGTAGAATCGAGTGATTTTGAAAAGGAGTATTTTTTAGGCTTTTACTCGTTTTACTAAAGAGGTCACTCCCGGTGAAGGGATCTCGGCTCTTTCCTTATCGAATAAGGTGCAGAATATTTCACAAATACCACTATGCAAAGCAAAAAACTATAGAAGCAATCAAAAGACAAACCGAGTTTGTAGCATCTGCTAGTTTCGCTAAAGAGGTCACTCCCGGTGAAGGAATCTCGGCTCTTTCCTTATCGAATAAGGTGCTGGATATTCTATAAGGAATACCGCTATGCAAAGCAAGAACCAGAGCTACCAATTTTTAAAACAAGTTTCTACAACATCTTTTAGGTTTCTTTTATTTCATTAATCTCATTAATGAATTCCCATCTGTTATGCTTCCCAAGCATCACATAAGAAACGAAAGCAGCAATATTAATAATATCTCATATATATATATATATAATATAGGCATTCGTCTCAGAACATATTAAGTGATCACATCACAGAATATCAGCAGCAGAAGAACATATATGAAATATTGGATATACTAGGAATTCCATGTTTTATTTAAGCCAGTAAAAACGCGGATTTCACGGTCGTGATGAGTAGCCAAACCCACATCCCTAAACTCCTACGAGAGCAACAAGCAACCCTACCAATTCTAGAGTTAGGTGACCCGGTCTCAACTCCTGGAGATGGTCTCCCACTGGACCCTAGAACCCGATTACTTATGCTCCCCACCTTGGGTCTATTCTAATGCAGAAAAGTAAATAATATACAATGGTGACATCATCCTCAACCTGGAAGTGCCCCAATAAAAGAATATTACATATAATGAATTTTACATGAATGAAAATAAAAACCCTCATCTCACATAAAACCCCCGGCTATTCAAAACACGACGATCCAATATAACATATCACAGCAACACATAACATCACATGTCATCAACGTAAATAAATATGCGTATCCCAGTTGTCATTGACATATAGCACCGAAACCGGCAATACACCACATATTACATTTACGGTCGCAGAAAAGATAGTGAAAAATTACAACAGTTGGAATACGCAACCACCTTAGAGATCATAAACCCAATGCATCACATACTTTGGATTTCATGCCTAACCAAATGAATTCCTTAGACATCACATGCCTAATAATTATAAACCTCGCATTTTAGTCTCGATATTGAAAACACTTTCCAATATCCTGTCGGGCAATTCAACAAGATTTCCGATAAACTAATCGAATGCTCGTCGGAAAATTTATTAGACGACCGCACCCCCCGATGCCGTCGACGAAGCGCACTAAGGCGGAACACAGCTGCCGCGAGCACCTGAACAGATGCTTTTGGCGACGGGGTTCTCCTACAGTCACTTGGTCGGGGCTATGGGGCGTGGCTATCTATTAAGTTTACCCGGCGAGTATCCGCGTACGCTACATGATTACGACAGACTTTTGATCAACATCAAAATCCTGTGGTAACCGATCAAATGAGACTAAACTGCTAGATTTATAAAATTCAAACTAGTTATCACATAACCATTTGTGGATTCCAAATATTGTATCACAATCATAGATAGCTAGACGAAGTTAAACTTTTTGATCGAATAATCAAACACCCAAAATTTCCTATGAAGCTCAACACTTGAGCGGAGTTCAAAAAGTATCCAGAAACATACTACAGCTCTTATGAACCAGCCGTAGAAGGGTCAAATAATGCCTCGCATGTTGCACCGCTGAACTACTACAAACCCTAGGGTTTGATGGCGGTTCTGACGGTCACATAATTGAGTTAGGTTTTCGTTCTTCTAGAGAGTCCATAGAATCGCTTGCATGATTTTCTGAAATTTTTAAACTCGGAAAAAATCCAACTCTTGAAAATTTTCCAGCGAGGGAAAAATTGGGTTATTTATATCCGTTCAAACTTTTTAACATCGTCTAAATAACCCGAATACATGTTAGAATTATGATCACGAAACACTCCGAGTTGCTTTTGCAGAAAGTTAACATCACATGAATATTTAGCAAAAACAAACAACACCTGAAACACCAAAACCCAGAGACTGCAACATATACAAAATTTGAAGGGTTTGCTCGGATTTTGGCCCGTATGGGGGGGTTGTGGCCGGCCAAAAAGTTTCCAAACTACCTCGAATTTCTTCTATGTTCATGTCATATCACATATAATATTCTGCAGTTGTTCCAAAAAAAATTTGAAGACTTTTTAAAATGGACAGAAACCAAGTTTTCGTATCGGGTGTTTCGGAGTAGTTTCGGTTTCGTAATCCTAACAAAATCCGTCTAATTTTCTAGCATGTCTCTGATATTACTATTGGGTTGCCTAGCACGGCAGCAAGTTTTCGGGAGGCATCATCCATGCCATATTTAAAAAATTGCCGTTCTAGTAAACCCTGACCCTAGAATCGCTACAAGAAAATCCGACGAAACGATATGTAAACACTTTACATCTAAGTGAATGAGAGAATACAACCTTTGTAGACCGGTCCTTCACTTCTAAAGCTCCATGGCGTAGTCCTTTCGCTGCGAATGGTGAACTCCCGGACTCTAGAGAGGGTTCACTTGAAGAATCAAACAAGCTTGCTCAATGACTTCGAGACCGAAGATGATCTACATCAAGGAGACTCGAGCTCATGCTACCTCTTCACTAATGTGTGAAAATAGTGAAGCAAACACCCTAAACTAAATGGCTAATAGTAGAGGATGATGAAGTAGGAAGTGGGCTCACTTTAGTTTTATTTTTCTCACAAATTTTCTTCACTTTTTCAAACTCTAGAAAACACTTTTCATTGAGCTCATGAAGAAGATAAAGAATAATGAAGAGAGAATGAGAGTGAGGTTAGAATTGCAACCATAGGTGAGTTAGTGTCATGCCTAACTCATGTAGAGAATAAACCATGGCTTGTGGTTAAGGTTGGGTTAAGAAATATCTTAAGCAAGACAAATAAGTGGACTTGGTCAATGTTCTACAAGCTTCTCCAAGCTTAACCTTGACTAAATCCAAATGTTTTATTTGGTTAAAAAAAATAAAACCTTAGCTTAAACCCTAGCATGGTAAAAGTCTCATTCATACATGTTGCAAGTGTAACCTAGCATGATACATAATATATATCACACATATATAATGTATGCAAAACGAAAACAATACATATATCACATATATGTAAAGTGTATCAAATGTGAGAAAAAGAATTACTTAAGTGAGCTAATATTAGTTAATGTAATGTAATATATCAAATATATAATTATACATTAAATTATTAAATTAACTCTTGATCTAATAATCCGGCTATATCACATATAACCGACTAATATCAAATGTAACATCTAATCATATCAACACTTGATCCGATAACCCGCCTATATCACATATAACCAATCATGTCACACATCGCAAGAATAGAATGCGGTATCACATACATGCATTAATCTCGGTCCCGCACATATCATATATGTGCTCCTACTCCGTTTAGCACGAACCGGGAAACCTCTGTGTAGGACTCTAAAGAATCGTCAATGGCAGTAGGTGATGATCATATCGAACACCCACAAGCCGCAAGCGGTCTGCTAAACGTAACGGCCACCTGGGTATTGAGCGATCAGAAGATCAACTAGCAAGCTTTCTCGTACTCCAGTGAATCCAATCGGTAACACTACCGTACAGTCCGGACGCTTCGTCTGATATGTCGTATATCACAGCCTGTGGGTGGTATAACGTTAAACCCCAATAGCCTGATAAGTCATGCCTTTGCAAGGTCCATAACGGTTCGAGAAAATACTGGTAACACTTACCAGTAAATCTCAGCAACCCTGGCCAGGGATTTTCTGTTATGGCCAATCGAGCATAGCGCAACATCAACTCCCAATACCGGGAGAGACAAAACCCCTCCTATCGCTCTTTGTCTCCATATGACTCGAGACTGTACCCAAAAACCACCTTTTTGCATGATCTCTTGACCGTGGTATGGTGGAAATTAAAGCACGGTGGGAATCACACAAGACTCTATGACGATCTCGGGTCTACAGACTAACCTGTACCAGTGTCACCAGAGAACTGCTATCCGACGATAGGTATAATACCATCTAGGAGTTCTCGGCGAGTCCGTTCAGTGTACCCAGTCTACACTGAGCACCCATATACCTTCTCTGATGTCAAACACTAATGGCTGTGGGATCATCCATCGCCCATCATATGGGTCAAGAAGCGTATACGCTAGTCTACTCTGGAGTATCGATGCCCTATCTCGATAGTCCCACGACTAGGAACATTTGAAGGATGTACTTACTGACTACCCTGTCCCCACTAGTATGATCTGCATCATAGTCTTGGTAGTCAAGTACTCATCCTAAGGGCTTTATCAACATGTAATAGAGAGACAATAAGTGTATATGTTAAGATAAAGAGCAACCAGATAGCATACTATCATGTCGAGCAAGAAAGTCTTCCCTATATATGTCCAAGCATCAACTACAATATACATCGCATGTACAGTACTGGCCTCTAGGGCATACATATAACTAACATGCTCGATATAGTAGTATGCTACTTGGTTTGTATCTATCTTAATATGTGTATATGTTTATTTTAACATATCTCTAATACATATTGATAGAGCCCTTAGGATCTTTGCTTGACTACCGGCGTTGTGATGGCGGCCACACTAGTCGGGGCTGGGTAGTCTACAAGTATATCCTTATACAGGTCCCTAGTCGTAGGATTATCGAGACGGGGCACCGATACTCCGGAGTAGACTAGTGTATACGCTTCTCATCCCAGCAGGGGAGATGGTCTGTCCCACAGCCATTAGTACATCGTACTGGAGATAGTATGCAGGTGCTCGGTTATGAGTACACTGAACAGGACTCGTCTGGAACTGTTGGTTGGTATTATACCTATCGTCAGTTAGCAATTCCCAGGTGACATGAGTACAGCTTAGTTCGTTGACTTGACACTGCTCCTTCGCCTTTAGTGTGTTCCCACTGTTCTTAGATTGCTACCCTACCACGGCTCTGTTGAGTCGTGCAAATAGGTAGTAGTTAGGTGCAGTCCCGAAGCACTTGGAGGTAGTGGCGGTTAGATAGGATTCGTCTCTCCCGGTATTGGGGGTTGATGTCGCGCTGTGTTCAGAACGCCATTACACAAAGTCCTGGCCAGGGCAAGAGAGATTTACTGGTAGGTACTCCAGTAGTTTCTTAGGATGTTTGGATTGTACTCTGACACGACTTATACCGCTATTAGGGGTCTGACGTTTACCGTCCCTCTAGGCCAGATATGCGACGACACTCTTAGACGAACAGACCGGACTGTATGGAGATTGTCACAGATAGGCTCAGTAGGAGTTTGGATGAGCTTACTCGTCGACCTTCTTATCGACAGATACCTGGGTAGCCGTTATGCACAGCTAGTGCCGCTGACGTGCTTGTGGTTAAACCCACTGCCAGAGTACTGTCGAGTCTTTAGAGTCCCACACAGAGGGTTTCCCAGCTTCGGGCGAAACGAGTAGAGGTCGTATGGTTTTACGACAGGGTTCAATCACATACGTGTACTTGTGCGCGTGTGGTGATTCGAGCGGACAATACTAGCGGGTTTTGGTTTAAGCCGAATCCTAGTATTTGATTATTGGATTAGCTTCGTCTCATAGTATTCGTGTTTCTCGGAACACGGATGCGGGTATGTATATACGGATGAGTGGAGGTATAGAAGGAGACACCTCATTAGGGTTTTGACCATTGACTTGGTCAAAACAAATATGAGGTAAAGAAAAGACTTTGTTATTTTTGATAAATGATAATTATTTGGCATGGCTACTTGGGTTGACCTTTGACTTGGCTTGACTTGTGGACCTTAGATATTTTTGTAAGATATTTTTGAGCACTAGATATTTTTGTGAGATATTTTCCATGCCATGCTTGAGGTCATATAAAAGTTAGCCATTCTATTTTTTATTATCATTATCACAAATACTTTCTCTTTCCTCAAGCTTCCTCTCTCATTCTTCCTCTCAAAACCCTAAGTGTATCATGTGTTGATAATCAAGGGTTAATGAGACTTAGCTACTCTAAATCACACTCTACTCACTCTAGTCTACTTAGATAAGAAAGCTAAGTATTCTAGTTACCTCAACTTGGAGGTTTAGCTCAAGGTTGGAACTCTTGGGTGGATCATCGTTGACCCAAGGAGACCGAAGTTCAAGCACGATCCATGCTTCCATCGAGGAGCTTAAGGAGAGGATCGAAGACCCGAAGGACTTGGTTTCTTTAGGTATACTTTCTATCAAAGTAGATAGGACCCTAATTTGCTAGTAAGGTTTATGGTTAAAGATCCGGTTTAGGTTTATTATAGCGCCAAGTTTCGTATCGTTATAAAATTTTTGTTCCGCATTTGGCCACGGAAGTTGGCCGGGGCGCTAGCGTAACCCTTCATTGTTGACCTCTGTCAAGCTCATAGGACGCTAGGGGTAAAATTTTATCGAGAATTTCAAGTGTTGAAATTTGCAAGGAGATTGCATACCTTCTATGAGATAGTTGGATCCCGATACCCACTGCGAGTAAGAGTTACTCCTGGGAGAGTTTTGCAAATTACAATTAGCCGATCAAGTAGGTTTCTAGAAAGGTGTTAACGGGATTACACGCCTGGGAAAATGAGGTTTATTTTAATTAGGTCTGTACGAAAGCACGGGGAACCTCCCTCAAATTACCGACACTGGCCTGGCCGAAAGATTGGCGAACTTGTAGGGTGTAATTAATCCCGGCTAGTCTTACCTTTTAGGGTTTGAAGGAAGATTTGATAAAAAAAGGGGGAGCCATCCAAATTGTAGGGTTACTAGGCACTATCACAAGGGTCTACAAGGCATCAACCATGCCGAATTTAAAATTTTCAAGTGCCGAACAACCCTAACCAAGATCTTAGACTAGAGATTAGGCGAAACAAAGAGCAAGTAAACAAATTTACTTCTAAGAGTTAGGGATTACAACTTATGTAGTCCGTTACTTCAATTCATATGCTTCGTGTTGTGGTCCCTTCGCTGCGATCATCAAGTTCCTGGACTCTAGAGAGGCTCTATGAAGAGAAAGATGCAAGCTTGCTTCCAATCTTCGATAACAAAGATGATCTACCTTGAAGAAACTCAAACCCAAGCTCTTGCTTTGCTAATCAAGTATTAGCAAAGCAAACACCCTAATTTAAGTGGCAAGAATAGATGAGTATGATGAAGTAGGAATTTAGCTCTCTTTTGTTTTCAATTTCTCACATTTAAACATCACTTATGAAAAATCTAGTGAAGCTTTTTCATCAAGAACAACAAGAAGAAGATGATCAAATCCTTTTGTGATGAATAATGAAACTTGTGTGTGGTTAGAAATGCAACCATGGGTTAAGAATGAAGACTTAACCCATGTAGAGAATTAACTATGGTAAAGAGTTTGGGTTGGGTTAAGGAAATATATTTGTAAAATATCCAAGTCAAAGTCAAAACTTCAAGAAGCTTCTTGAAAGCTTCATGCAAGCTTAACCCTAATCCAAACCCTAACCATAATTAAACTCCACAAAACATGTTGCATTTATAACCATAACATGTTACAATATTATATCACATATACAATATTTATTGTTACAAAATAAAATAATACAATTAACATATATCACATATATATCAATGTATTACCCGAGTGAGAAAAAGAATCTTTAAGTGAGCTTATATTAGTTAATACAATTTATTATATCAAATTTATAATTATACATTAAATTATCGAATCAACACTTGATCCGATAATCCGGCCATTTCACAAATAACTGGCTAATATAATCTGTATCAGTTCATTGAATCAACACTTGATCCGATGACCCGGCTATATCACATATACCCGGCCGATATCACATATCATGAGAATCTAATACGGTATCACATACACGTATTGTTCTCGGTCCCGCACATATCACATATGTTCTCCTACTCCGTTTTTCCTGAGCCAGGAAACCTCTGTGTAGGACTCTAAAGAATCGTCAATACGCCGGCAGTAGGTGATGATCATATCAAACACCCACAAGCTGCAAGCGGTCAGCTAAACGTAACAGCCACCCAGGTATTGAGCGATCAGAAGATCAACAAGCAAGCCTATACATTCTCCTGTGAATCCAATCAGTAACACTCCCGTACAGTCCGGTCTCTTCATCTGATATGTCGCATATCTCGCCTAGGGGTGGTAAATGTCAGACCTCAGTAGTTTGATAAGTCGTGTCGATATGAGGTCTATAACAGTTTGAGAAACTACTGATAACACTTACCAGTAAATCTCAGCAACCCTGGCCAGGGATTTCCAGTTATAGCCAATCGAACACAGCGCAACATCAACTCCCTATACCGGGAGAGACGAAACCCCTCCTATCGCTCATTACCTCCATGTGATTCGGGACTGTACCCAAAAGCCACCGTTTTGCACGTCCTCTTGGACGTGGTATGATGGAAATCAAAGCACAGTGGGAATCACACAAGACTCTATGACGATCTCGGGTCTACAGACTAACCTGTACCAGTGTCACCAGAGAACTGCCATCTGACGTATGTATAATACCATCTGGGAGTTCTCGGTGAGTCCGTCCTGTGTACCCAGTCTCCACTGAGCACCCATATACCTTCTCTGATGTCAAACAACAATGGATATGGGATCATCCATCGCCCATCATATAGGTCAAGAAGCGCATACGCTAGTCTACTCTGGTATATCGATGCCCTGTCTCGATACACCCATGACTAGGAACATTTGAAGGATGTACTTGACGACTACACTGTCCCCACTAGTCTGATCTGTATCATAGTCCTGGTAGTCAAGTACTTATCCTAAGGGCTTTATCAACATATAACATAGAGACAATCAGAGTACATGTTAAGATAAAGAGCAATCAGATATCATACCATCATGTCGAGCAAGAAAGTCCTACCTATATATGTTCAAGCATCCACTACAATATACATCGTATGTACAGTAATGGCCTCTAGGGCATATATGTAACTAACAATCTCCCACTTGCACTAGGGCCATCTGTTGTGGTATCGCATACCCAACAATCAGCTGTGGTTGAAGTATCTCATACTTAACCATCATTTAAAAGTCTCTACTGGGAAATAGGCCTTTGTGAGTGGATCCGCGCTGTTATCCTCTTTGTCTACTCTCCTAACCTCGATCTCCCTGGAGATCAACTATCTCGATGATAAGGTGATACTGCCTAAGAATATGTCTGGATCACAGATGGGACGGGGGTTCCTAGGCAAAAGCCAAAACTCTATTGTCACACAATGGTAGGAACAAAGTTCATCTCATGAACTAGTGTACATCCAGACTATTTCTTTGGTAGTGATTTATCTTGCCTTTAATCATCTAGTATGTCACGGTAACTAACTTGGAACTCTTCCAACATATCGTCCCTCCACTGAGGATAAAGATAATGCCTGTGACTGACATTCAGTCGACCTTACCACCTTGGAACCATTCCAGTGATTCTCTCCAGGATCGATTGATACCATCTCACTACAACTAGTGAGAATCCTAACATCCATTTAGATCTATCTCATAGATATAAAACCTAGGATTTATGAGGTATCACCTTGATATACTTGCTCCTGATGGGGATTTAACCCTTCAGATAAAGCAACCAAAGTCCATATTTTGTTGGTGTATAAGGATGCATCTCAGATCGCTAAGCATCCAGCCATTCTTACAGAGTCCCACTCCTGATGGCCTGCTCGAAATTAGTTGGGTCATCATCTCATGATGCAATCCTCGCTCCCACTGTCATAGAGAAAACGAAGTATCTCTCAGGTGGGTGAGGAACCCTACTAGATCGACGGAGAGGCTGAGGTTCGTTGGAAACTATTGAATCCTTCGGGTTTACCAAATCATCAGCTGTAGTTTGTATAACTGGAACTTTTTCCAGTTCTACCTCATCACCACTAATTTCTTCACAAGAAATTCCCTTTCATAAAGGTGGCATGCTGAGAAACAAAACATCTTTTGTTCCTCGATGTGGTAGAAGATATTCCCTTGCTAATGCTTGGGATATCCAACAAACATCCACAGAACTGACCTTGCCTCGAGCTTGTCTGGATTATGCTTTTAGACAAAGGCCGGACAACCCCAAATCTTTAACATACTTAAGATATGGGCTCTTCCCATTCCATATTACATATGAAGTGGTAGGCATCTGATTTGGTTGGAACCCTATTCAATAGGTATGCAACTTCATAAGTGCATAACTCCCAAAAGGAAATAGGAAACTCAGTAGTACTCATCATAGAGCGCACCATATGTAATAGGGTGAGATTGCTCCGCCCCGATACACCGACTTGCTGTGGTGTATACGAAGGAGTAATGCTGAGAGAGAATCTCATTCTCCTTTAGAATAGTCTAGGAATCTCATGCTGAAGTATTCTCCTCCTTAATCTCATTAAAGGACATAATACTTATACCCGTTTTTGGTTCTCTACTTCTAACTTATATTCTGTGAATATCTCAAAAGGTTCGGACTTATGTTTCAACAGGAACATATGTCTGAAGCTTGAGAGATCATCAGTGAATGTAATGAAGTACAAAGAACCGGTCCTGGCATGTATAGACAGGGGACCTTACATACATCATCATGTATCAATCCCAAGAGTTCACTAACCCTTTCTCTGTTTCCAATAAACAGAGCTGTGGTCATCTTATCTTTGTGACATGACCGGCAAGTTTCACAAGATGTAAATTCAAACTAATTTAAATATGCATCTAAATGTAATTTCAGCTAGTCGGTTCTCATTGATGTGACCTAGTCTACCATGCCTCAAGAAGGATTCGTTCATTTCTGAACTCTTCCTCTTGTGTGTGTTTTGTACACTAAGAACTGTGGTTTGATTTAGAACGTATATGCTTTTAGATAACGTGCCTGAACCGATCAACTCTTGATATAGGAAATGTTTAAAACATTATCCAATAATACAAAATTATATCCTTCTTTACTAATAAAGAGACTGATATGATGTTGTATATCAGGTTCGGTATCTAATAATATTCGTTCAGAATCAATGTAATCTGGTAATACAGGGTGATAACTGCCAACAGACTTGGCTTGCAACAATTGCACCGTTTCCAACTCTTGAAACTTATCACCCGTTCTCAGTTCTCTACCTATCTGTAGCCCATGTAAGAGATTACATATGCGGGATCCTGATCTGGTATCTCATACCCAGGACGTAAAGGATACTGAGAAATAGTTCTCTGTAATGAATACACCCGAAGAAGATGCATCAGCATGCACTTTCTTCGTTTGGACGGCACGGAAATTCTGGTAATCCCCTATTTCCTGCTCGGTCTTATAACATTTATAAGTTGGAGCGGGACCAACGTTCCCTAGCACAGCATAAAAAGCAGGTTCGGTCAATACATCCGTATTATTATCTTGATTAAGACGTGATATGGTCACTACCAGGAGAGAGAGAGAAGAAAACACTCAGCGTATGCTCTTGCAAGATTAGATTGGTTATTAATATATCTAATCAGGATGTCTCCCACTGTTTTAGTCAAATCTTCCTTCAAACACTAAAAGGAAAGACTAGCCGGGATTAATTACACCCTACAAGTTCGCCAATCTTTCAGCCAGGCCAGTGCCGGTACTTTGAAGGAGGTTCCCCGTGCTTTCGCACAGACCTAATTAAAGTAAACCTCGTTTTCCCATGGGCGTAACCCCGTTGACACCTTTCTAGACACCTACTTGATCGGCTAATTGTAATGTGTAAAACTCTCCTAGGAGTAACTCTTACTCGCAGCGGGTATCGGGATCCAACTATCTCATAGAAGGTATGCAATCTCATTGCAAATTTCAACACTTGAAATCCCCGATAATATTTTGCCCCGAGCGATCTATTACCTTGACAAGGTCAACAAACCATAGACCGCAAGTCAAGTTCAACCCGTCATTTCCCGATTGAATTAAGCCCACCCGCATGGCCCTTGACAAGGTCAACAAAGTCACACGACTACCCTAACTCAATCGCATCATATGCTTTTGCAGATAAGCATAAATAGCTACCGCACACTACGCCTTGACAAGGTCAACAAACGCAACACGAATACTATGAAGTACTTATCTGAAATGACGGAGGGCTACGACAGGTTTTTAAGAAAACCCTTTGCGTAATGAACTTGATATCGTTGTAGAATCGAGTGATTTTAAATCGAGTGTTTTTAGGCCTTTTCTAGTTTTGCTAAAGAGGTCACTCCCGGTGAAGGGATCGTCGGCTCTTTCCTTATCGAATAAGGTGCAGGATATTTCACAAATACCACTATGCAAAGAAAAAACTATAGAATCAATCAAAAGGCAAACCGAGTGTATAATATCTGCTAGTTTCGTTAAAGAGGTCACTCCCGGTGAAGGGATCTCGGCTCTTTCCTTATCGAATAAGGTGCTGGATATTCTACAAGGAATACCGCTATGCAAAGCAAGAACTAGAGCTACCAGTTTTTAAACAAGTTTCTATAACATCATTAGGTTTCTTTTAGTTTCATTAATCTCATTAATGAAGTCTCATTTTATTATGCTTCACAAGCATCAGATATGAAACGAAATCAACAATATATATAATATATATCTCATATATATAATATAAACATTCGTCTCAGGCAGTAATATGATCTCATCACAGAACATTGCAGTAGAAGAACATATATGAAATATTGGATATACTAGGATGCCCTTGTTTTTAATAGGAGCCTGTATAAAACACGGATTCCACGGTCGTGATGAATAGCCAAACCCACATTCCTAGACCCCTACGAGAGCGGAAAGCAACCCTACCAATTCTAGAGTTAGGAGACCCGGTCTCGACTACTCGAGATAGTCTCCCTTTGGACCCTAGAACCCGGTTACTTGTGCTCCCCGCCTTGGGTGTATCCTAATGCAGAAAAGTAAATAATATACAATGGTGACATCATCCTCAGCACGGAAGTGCCCCAATAAAAGAATATTACATACAATGGATTTTACATGAATGAAAAAGAAAAACTCTCATCTCACATAAAAACCCCGGCTATTCAGAACACGACGATCCAATATAACATATCACAGCAACACATAATATCAAATATCATCAACGTAAGTAAATATGCGTATCGCAATTGTCGTTGATGTATAGCAACAAAACCGGCGATACACCACATATTACACTTACGGTCGCAGAAAAGAAAGTGTAAAACTACGACAGTTGGAATCCGCAACCTCCTTAGACATCGTATGCCTAACCAAATGAATTCTTTAGACATCGCATGCCTAACAATTATAAACCCCGCATTTTAGTCTCAATATCGAAAACGCTTTTCAATATATAGTCGGGCAATTCAACAAGATTCCCGACAACCTGATCGAATGCTCGTCGAAAACTTTAGTAGACGGCCGCACCCCCGATGCCGTCGTCGAAGTGCACTAAGGGGGAACACCGCTGCCGCGAGCACCCGAACGGATGCTTTTGGAGACGGGGTTCTCCTACAGTCACTTGGTCGGGGGTATGGGGCGTGGCTGTCTATTAAGTTTACCCGGCGAGTATCCGCGTACGCTACGTGATTGCGATGGACTTTTGATCGCATCAAAATCCCGTGGCAATCGATCATCTGAGACTAAACTGCTAGATTTATAACATTCAAATTAGTTATCTCATAACTACTTGTGGATTCCAAAAATTGTATCACATTCCAGATAAATAGACAATGTTAAACTTTCCGATCGAATAAACAAACACCCAAGATTTCCCAAATAACTCAACACTTGAGCGGAGTTCAAAAAATACCTAGAACATGTCACAGCCTCAATGAACCAGCCGTAGAAGGGTCAAACCAACGCCTCACATGTGGCAACGCTAAACTACCACAAACCCTAGGGTTCAAGTGACAGTTTTGACGGTCACATAATCGAGTTAAGGTTACGTTCTTCTAGAGGGTCCACAGATACGCTTGCATGATTTCCCGAAAGTTTCAAACTCGTGGAAAAATCCAACATTTGAAAGTTTTCCAACAGGGGAAAAAGTGAGTTATTGATATCCGTTCGAACTTTTTAACACGTTCTAAATTACCCGGAAAACAAAACATAAATGAAGTTAAACTTTCCGATCGAATCAACCAATATTAAAGATCTCCAGAAAACTCAACACTTGAGTAATATTAAAAATTCCCAGAAACATGTAGAAATACCTACGGATGTTACTGTGAAAAAATCTAACCCTAATACCCCTATACGGCCGCGGAACCGCCGTGCAAGGCATGGTATTGCCGCGGTTCCGCGCCGCTTTAAGGGAATTAGGATGTCGCTTTTCACAGTAATCTTTAGAATTCCCTGCTTAATTTTCTGAGTATTTTTAATACAGAAAAAATCAACATTTTAAAAAATTTCCAGAGAAGGGGTCTAAACCGACGTTACGGGGTTCGATCGGACTTTTAACTTCGTCTACACGACGCCTAAAGCTCTAGCTTGGCTCTGATACCACTGTAGGATTACTACGCACTATCACAAGGGTCTACAAGGCATCAACCATGCCGAATTAAAAATTTTCAAGTACCGAATAACCCTAACCAAGATCTTAGACTAGGGATTAGGCGAAACAAAGAGCAAGTAAACAACTTTACTTCTAAGAGTTAGGGATTACAACCTTTGTAGTCCATTCCTTCACTTCATAAGCTCCGTGTTGTGGTCCCTTCGCTGCAATCATCAAGTTCCCGGACTCTAGAGAGGCTCCATGAAAAGAAAGATACAAGCTTGCTTCCAATCTTCGATAACAAAGATGATCTATCTTGAAGAAACTCAAACCCAAGCTCTTGCTTTGCTAATCAAGTATTAGCAAAGCAAACACCCTAATCTAAGTGGCAAGAATAGATGAGGATGATGAAGTAGGAATTTAGTGTAAGTGCACGGCGGCGCCCCGGCCGTCAATCCGACGGCCAAATGCGGAAACGGAGATAAACTTTAATTTTGCGAACTTAGCAAACCGGCACCACCGCGCACTAAACCCCGGATCGGGCCATTAAACTTGTCCTAGCTAACTAACAAGATAGGGAAGAGATATACCGAGTGATCCGAGTCCTCCGGTCTTCTCGTCATCGTCCCGATCTCCCGTGGAAACTCCGGTCGTCGCCTCCTTGCCGGAAGGGCACCACATCGTCTGTATCTTTTACGGGCTCCCACCTCAATGCCGAGGCAACTCGGGCATGAAGCTGGCAAGTCGACATGCCCAAGATGTGCTGTAGAAAGTAGTGTAGATGATGCTTGTCTCTTTGGGGTTATGTTGCCTTGATGGAGGAATGGAATTTTCAAGTGGAACTCTCATTTATCAAGCATGGAATGAGATGATAAATTTTCTCACCAAAAATGAAATCTCTCATTTTTTTTTCTCATCTTCACAATGTGGCCGGCCAATACTAAAGTGAGAATGGTGGAGGGATAAAACAAAACTCATGAAGGGAGGTGAGTGTAGGATAAAGCAAGAGGTGACCTTAAACAAAACATCAACCATGCTTATCACTTTAATCAACCCATACCCATTCAAATGACAATTAATGCAAGTGATGGTGGAAAAGAAAAGATGCCATCATAATCTCTCATCTCACAAATAAACCCTCCACAAAATGTTATTTGCACAATTGCAAATAACCCCCTCCATCGGAAAAGTCCGGCCGGGAAAGAACAAAGGAAAACCGGCCGGAACGGAATGCAAACTGGCAACTCCAGAAAACTGGTCCCGTAATAAATTACAGGAAAACCCCGATACTGTGCATACACACCCGCATCTGTATTCCGTCCGGATACAAATGCAAAAAGACAAAATCTACACTGTACTATACTAGGATCCGGCTTAAACCAAAGCCGGCTAGTAATATCCGTCCGATCCTGATCCGTGCAATACCGCACGTATCTGATCGAACCCTGCCATATATCCATACGGCCACTAGTACAAACCGTCCGATCCTGATCTGTGCAATGCCGCACGTATCTGATCGGATCCTGCCATATCTCCATACGGCCTCTACAGCGTTTCGCCCGAAAGCTGAGTAACTGAAAGTGTGGTGGACTCTAAAGACTCGTCAATACTATGGCTGTGGATTTAACCATTAGCACGTCAGAGGTATAAGCCAATACGTAACGGGCCACCAGCTATTGACCAAAAGGGACGTCGATGAGCGAACTCATCCTGACACCCTACTGAGCCTGTCAGTGACAATATCCGTACAGTCTGGTCCGTTCGTCTATGAGCATCGCATGTCGAGCCTAGGGGGTTGGTAAAAGTCAGACCCCTAAAAGCGGTACAAGTCGTGTCGGAGTGTAGCCCAGAACACCCTGAGATACTACTGGAATACCTACCAGTAAATCTCCTGCCTTGGCCAAGGACTTCGTGTAATGGCTCTCCTAGACACAGCGTGACCTCACCCCCAATACCGGGAGAGACGAACCCCTGAAGATCCGCTCACTGCCTCCATGTGGCTCGGGACTGTACCCAACTAAAACCTGTTTGCACGACTCCTTTGAGCCGTGGTAGGGTAGTAATCAAAGCACAATGGGAACTCACACAAGACAAATGACGATCTCAGGTCGATGAACTAACCTGTACACATGTCACCAGGGAACTGCTATCTGACGTGAGGTATAAGACCAACTAGCAGGTTCCCGGCGAGTCATGTCCGGTGTACTCATAACCCAATGAGCACCTGTATACATCTTAGGTGAACCAACTACCACCAGTGGCTTGTGAGACCGGCCACCGCCCCTCGTCGGGGTCTCGACTGTATACACTAGTCTACTCTGGAGAATCGATGCCCTGTCTCGAAACTCCCATGACTAGGGACCTTTTAAGGATGTGCTTATAGACTCCAGCTCTCACTTATATGATCGCCCTCATACTGCTGGAAGTCAAGCAAGAATCCTAGGGGCTCTATCAACGTGCAATAGCGACCTGTCAGGTCACCTAAAGGAGTACACGATGATAAAGGTAAACCAGATAGCATACTATCATCTCGAGTAAGACTGTTCTACCGGGATAGGTCCTCCCTCAATCATTGCAATCACGTGCCTGTGATCCAATAATTGACTCTGAGGGCACTATCTCCAACAATCTCCCACTTGCACTCAAGGCTAATTATTGCGATGTCGCATACTCACAGCCCGTGTGATACCGAACACCCAACTCCTCTACTAGTCAGTCGCAAAAAGCCTGTTTTCGAAACTATTGCGTTCGAGGAATAGCCTCAGTGAGTGGATCCGCCTAGATGTTTCTTTCCATGTCTCTCTATATCTCAAGTTCGCGGAGAAAACCATCTCCCGAAATGAGCAATACCTGTCTTAGAATGTCTGGATGCCTGATGGGACCTAGCTCATAAATGAACTCCAAATCCAAACTTCTTAGACTGTATCGTCAACTGAACTTAATCAGTATCCTGCGCCATGCCACCCTCAGTATTGCCTTGGATTACCTGTCCAAAACACTGCCCCTCGTCAGAAGGAAAACTATAACTCTGACGATCACCCTGTCGTCCATGTCACCTTGGAAGCCTGGAGTGATAACCGTCTCCTAAAGGAGGCAGTGGTTATCATATCCCTAGAACATTCACTTATGTTCTAAAACTGCTTCCGACTGTTTCCCCAGGATTGGATCAATATCAACTTATTGCACCCACTGCAAGAACAACATCTGGTGTGGTACTTGACATCTCATGATTGACTTAATTGCCTGAGCAAGTAATCTGCCAATCATGCGCATCCCTCTCTACTTTAGTCTATAAGACACCTTTAGAGAGGGTGACTCCATTACCTGCAGGTACACTACCATGCCAGGAGTCGACCATTCTAAATACTCTTAGAATGCTGTCAAAGTACCCTGATTGGGAAACCACCCAAATCTAGATCTAAAACCATAGATCTAGTAACCAGTATGTCTGATATAATGTCCAAATCCCATGTGGAGAAACCACTGTGTGACGACCAAAATATAACCGATCATAGTATAGGAATATCACTTCCTACTACCTTCTCAACAGATCCATCCCCTATTCTGATGACGTCAAACCTATGACTGTCACATCAGAAACAGATGATCTACCTCCGCTATATCTGCTTTAGTCTATAAATAGACATAAGCCTGATGTCCACCAATGCTTCCGCTGCTCCCACTGACTACGAAAACCCTCTGGCAGAGTCATATAGATGTGCACTTCTAAAGTTAGTTTAGAACGACGCTATACTCATCCTCCTGCCGGGTCTCGCAGTCTGGAACAACAACAATGGCGAGTGTGGGTAAACAAGAACTTCCCTGTCACCGTCCTTGAGGCTACCGGAGTACCTCTCGGGTGCCTGAAGTTACCCACCTTATCTGCGGAGTGGCCAATGGAATGTCAAATCAGATTGAATCTTTAGGTTCCTTATCAAATCTTCAGTAATCGTTTGCGGTTCTGGAATCACTTCCAGTTCTACCATACTCCCACTACTGTTTTTGAAAAAATCCATTTTTATTAAAACTGTGGCGAGTCAAGAACAATATCACTATTGATCTTTCTTATGGTAGAAAGTCAACCCTCGTCATAGCCTGGGTCAACCCACAAACAGCCATTACAGAAACTTGCCTTGAGTTATCCAGATTCTGGTTTTAATCATAAGCCGGACAACTCCCCGTACCTTAACAATGTTAAGATATGAACTGTACTATATCCAATATAGAACCAGAGGCACTGATTTAATTGAACCAGATTCAAATCATGCAGCTGTCTCCAGTGCATGTCAACTAAATGGAGAGAGGCCGATCAGCGTTACTCAACTTAGGAATGCTTCCAATTATGAGTAACCTGAAAGAGAAGCAATTTCTCTTTGTCATTACTATCAACTGAATGCCATACACAAGTATCTACATCTTCGATCACCTTGAAGAATCCCGATACTTTCTACACCTGGTTCTCTACTCTATTCAAATACCTATAACTCCTCAAAACTTAGACCCTGTGTTTCTACGAAACACATGTCTAAGAACTAGAGAAGTAAAAAGTAAACAGAATATAGTATGAGGACCAACCCCTCTGTCCTAATGGACACTGGACAACATACAATACTCTGTATAAGTCCGCCGAGTCTAACAACTCTTTCAGTGTGTGTCGTAGGTTGAAAACTGTACTTATGGTTAAGAAGAATTACACTGCTGTTTAATGCTCCTTACCTAACCATCCACTGATATAGGTAAATGTTATCGACATAATATCAAAAGGTATATCTCACTCTATGAAAATAGACGTACAGATATATCAATTTGAAATTGGTGCATAACAGCGGATATTCAAAACCAAATATTTGCCGACCGGCAAACATCCCAGGTGATCTCCTCAAATATCACCGATTACAACGAATCCCGATATAATGAGGATGATCACCCAATTCCCAATAACTTACTCCCACTCATCATCTGTAAAACCATACAGATGTGGGAATCAAACCTGGTAAATACATACCCTGGAGCAAGTGTCTAATCGGGAAATCAGTTTTCTTTTAACAGTACACAGTTGAACTGGAACATTGAAATGTTTCGATGGGGTATCCTGGTATTCCTAGTAATGCCTCTACCATTATCTAGATTCACAACTATAACCGTATAATTCTTTGCCACCTCTCCAAATCCCTTTATATGTCTTTAGTCATTACCTTCTGCACACCCCTTAGGCAAAATGGTTTTCTTCCTTCCCTACCGTTCGGCACCAGCCTATGGTTTGGAAGAAGACTATCCAATAAGCATAATGGGTGTACTGTCCTAGTCCTAGGAGCACTCGCAATGCGAGAGAAGGTGAAGATAAAAGACAATCGAATAAACCTTATTCCTATTTCTCCTGAACCAGGATCTATCCCCGAACTGGAACAAGTTCCTTTCGAGTTCGTATATAACCATACGATGGATTATCCAATGAACTGGGATCTTCGTAGTGATACGGAGTGTCCTGGAGAAATACAAAGGTGATTTAGGATTGGCGAAGAAATACTTGGTTTGGTCGTGAATATCAGTCGCAATTTACTTTGCCCTCTTACTAATCTCTTACTTTGTCTTAATCTTAATACCTTCTGCACACCATGGTTATGCTAATTGGTTTTCCTCATTCCCTACTGTTCGACACCAGCCTAAAGTTTGGAAGAAGACTATCCAATTTGCGTAATAGGTATACTATCTCCTAAACCAAGAAGTACTCATAACTTGAGAGAAGGTAAAAGGGAAAAGACAACTGAATAATCCTATCCGTTTTCTCCAGAACCGGAAACCATCCTCGAATTCCTTCGAGTTCGTATCTAACCATACGATGGTTTTGTCCAATGGAAGTGGACGTTCGCAGTAATACGGGGTGTCCTGGAGAAAAGGGTAAAAGTAGGAGTGGCAATGAGGTCTGCAACTCTGACAATCCAAAAGCCAGTGTAAAGAAGGTTCGGTTAACTTGGTCTCTGAGTCATAGTCTAGGGTCGGGTCAATGGTCGCTGCCAGAGAGAGAGAGAAAAGAAACACTCAGCGTGCACTCTAACCTAGATCAGAATGGTTACCAATTTATCTAATCAAGAAACCTCCCACTGTACCTCAAATTCTCCTCCAAACCTGAAAGAAGAATTAGTCGGGGTCACCCGAGGAGTAAACCAACTCATCAGTGGGAATCGGGATCCAACTCTCATCGCATGATAACGTGACGGAATCCGCTCACGGTATCACACTCCAGAAGGTATGCGCATATCTGGCAAGTTTCAGTTCTTTTGAAACTCCCGACGAGATTTTTACCCCATGCTCTTATGACCTTGACTTTGGCCAACAAATCATAAGTCACATGTCAAGTTCTACCCGTCATTCTCCAGGTTAATTTGAATCCACCCTTACCTACCCTTGACTTTAGCCAACAAGGCAGTACGACTGTTCCAAACCAACGCATCTATCTATGCTGCATATGAATAACCAACAGCTACCAAACACTGTGCCTTGACTTTGGCCAACAAACACAGCTTGAATACTATTGACTATCCATATGAAACGACGGAGGGCTACGAATGGTTTCTGGCGAAAACCTTTAACGTAATGAACTTGATATCGTTGAAGGAACGGATAGCTTTTTAGAAAATATAGTGACGAAAACCTTTACTAAAGAGGTCACTCCCGGTGAAGGGATCTCGGCTCTTTCCCCGTAGAATGGGGTGCAGGATATTCCAAATGAATACCACGATGCAAAGCAAAAGTAATCGGCTATAGTGAAGTTAATGCCCTGACGCAAACTTCTGTCCAAGGGGTCACTCCCGGTGAAGGGATCTCGGCCCTTGCCTCGTCGACTGAGGAGCAGGATATTCCAAATGAATACCACGATGCAAAACAAAAGTGAACGTCCTTGCAATAACAGCTTTTTTTGAAAAGTGTTCCAACAACATCAGAATAGGTTTGTTTTAACTTGCATTGATCCGAATCAATGCAGTCCCATCAATTGATCACACCACAAAGAACGAAAATATACTGACGTACGTATATGCCATCCGCATTCGCCACTGGGTCCCGTCATCACCCGTTAGGTTAGCTAACTAACGGCAGAGCGGGGACTGGACTAGCGCGGATGAAAAACATATACAACATCTACTAATATATATACCAATATATTATATTCGCTCAAGGCGTGATAAGAATGCAACATCACAGAAATGTACAGCATTACAGAACAATACAGATATCTGGGATCCCCGGGTTTCACAGAGCCACTACTGAAACCCGACGTTCCCCTGGTCGTGTGGATAGCCTGTGCAATGAAATCCTAGACCCCTACGGGCGCGGCAAGTTAACCGCCAAAACCTGAAGCGAGGCAGCCCCCTTCAGCACCGTGAATGGACTACCCAGCACTTCACGGAATCCGGTAACTTGGGCACCCCTCCTGGGTCAACCTGTACCCCCTACGAGTGCGGCGAATAGCTCGCCAATTCCAGACTGAAGCCCCCTCCGTCTCAATGCCCTGAGATGCGGGCCCGTTGCCCTCTAGAACCCGGCTATCCGTGCACCCCTCCGCGGGGTAACCCTAGTACAGAAAGTAAAATATACATACAACGGGTACATCGACCGCAACCAGGTCGTGCCCCAAAAGAATAATACAATCAGGCAGTGACGGCAGTCCACATGTCGGACGCTCGCCCCGCAAAATCAAATGTACATAATACAACCACAACTGTACTAGCATTGCATCCAGGCTATCCCCCACGACCGATCCGCAACATCACAGCAAAACACAGAACATCAACTTGAAAGTCACGTTCGCAAATCCGTCTAACCGGGCTATAGCAGTTAGACTGGATTTACCGATCAAGTGACATTCACGGTCGCAGATATAATGTAAATACTGTGAAAAATGTGTTTAAAATATCCGATCGATCAAAAATTAACAAGTGGGCCCCCAAGCAATACTGTAGCACTCACAGAAAATCTGGGCCCAATTTTAATATTCCAAAACCCCTAAAATCAGCCCAGAAGCCCACTGGAGAAGTTTGACACATTGATCATTCTAACCTGCGGCGGAACCGCGGCAACAAGGGGGGTTTTGCCGCGGTTCCGTGCTCCACCTGAAGGATCAATGTCTCGAATTTTCCCAGAACTCTTAGAACTTCTAGTACATCAATTTTCTACAACCTGAAAAATTTTAAGAGACCAAAAATTTTCAACAGAAACTGATGCTAACAAAAAAGTAGATTTTGGAATTTTTGTCGATCGGAAATGCAAAACACATCAAACGAAGCTAGACGAAGTTAATGGCGAGGCTCTGATACCACTGTAAGTGCACGGCGGCGCCCCGGCCGTCAATCCGACGGCCAAATGCGGAAACGGTGATAAACTTTAATTTTGCGAACTTAGCAAACCGGCACCACCGCGCACTAAACCCCGGATCGGGCCATTAAACTTGTCCTAGCTAACTAACAAGATAGGGAAGAGATATACCGAGTGATCCGAGTCCTCCGGTCTTCTCGTCATCGTCCCGATCTCCCGCGGAAACTCCGGTCGTCGCCTCCTTGCCGGAAGGGCACCACATCGTCTGTATCTTTTACGGGCTCCCACCTCAATGCCGAGGCAACTCGGGCATGAAGCTGGCAAGTCGACATGCCCAAGATGTGCTGTAGAAAGTAGTGTAGATGATGCTTGTCTCTTTGGGGTTATGTTGCCTTGATGGAGGAATGGAATTTTCAAGTGGAACTCTCATTTATCAAGCATGGAATGAGATGATAAATTTTCTCACCAAAAATGAAATCTCTCATTTTTTTTTCTCATCTTCACAATGTGGCCGGCCAATACTAAAGTGAGAATGGTGGAGGGATAAAACAAAACTCATGAAGGGAGGTGAGTGTAGGATAAAGCAAGAGGTGACCTTAAACAAAACATCAACCATGCTTATCACTTTAATCAACCCATACCCATTCAAATCACAATTAATGCAAGTGATGGTGGAAAAGAAAAGATGCCATCATAATCTCTCATCTCACAAATAAATCCTCCACAAAATGTTATTTGCACAATTGCAAATAACCCCCTCCATCGGAAAAGTCCGGCCGGGAAAGAACAAAGGAAAACCGGCCGGAACGGAATGCAAACTGGCAACTCCAGAAAACTGGTCCCGTAATAAATTACAGGAAAACCCCGATACTGTGCATACACACCCGCATCTGTATTCCGTCCGGATACAAATGCAAAAAGACAAAATCTACACTGTACTATACTAGGATCCGGCTTAAACCAAAGCCGGCTAGTAATATCCGTCCGATCCTGATCCGTCCAGTACCGCACGTATCTGATCAAACCCTGCCATATATCCATACGTCCACTAGTACAAACCGTCCGATCCTGATCCGTGCAATGCCGCACGTATCTGATCGGACCCTGCCATATCTCCATACGGCCTCTACAGCGTTTCGCCCGAAAGCTGAGTAACTGAAAGTGTGGTGGACTCTAAAGACTCGTCAATACTATGGCTGTGGATTTAACCACTAGCACGTCAGAGGTATAAGCCAATACGTAACGGGCCACCAGCTATTGACCAAAAGGGACGTCGATGAGCGAACTCATCCTGATACCCTACTGAGCCTGTCAGTGACAATATCCGTACAGTCTGGTCCGTTCGTCTATGAGCATCGCATGTTGAGCCTGGGGGGTTGGTAAAAGTCAGACCCCCAAAAGCGGTACAAGTCGTGTCGGAGTGTTGCCCAGAACACCCTGAGATACTACTGGAATACCTACCAGTAAATCTCCTGCCTTGGCCAAGGACTTCGTGTAATGGCTCTCCTAGACACAGCGCGACCTCACCCCCAATACCGGGAAAGACGAACCCCTGAAGATCCGCTCACTGCCTCCATGTGGCTCGGGACTGTACCCAACTAAAACCTGTTTGCACGACTCCTTTGAGCCGTGGTAGGATAGTAATCAAAGCACATTGGGAACTCATACGAGACAAATGACGATCTCAGGTCGATGAACTAACCTGTACACATGTCACCAGGGAACTGCTATCTGACGTCAGGTATAAGACCAACTAGCAGGTTCCCGGCGAGTCCTGTCCGGTGTACTCATAACCCAATGAGCACCTGTATACATCTTAGGTGAACCAACTACCACCAGTGGCTTGTGAGACCGGCCACCGCCCCTCGTCGGGGTCTCGACTGTATACACTAGTCTACTCTGGAGAATCGATGCCCTGTCTCGAAACTCCCACGACTAGGGACCTTTTAAGGATGTGCTTATAGACTCCAGCTCTCACTTATATGATCGCCCTCATACTGCTGGCAGTCAAGCAAGAATCCTAGGGGCTCTATCAACGTGCAATAGCGACCTGTCAGGTCACCTAAAGCAGTACACGATGATAAAGGTAAACCAGATAGCATACTATCATCTCGAGTAAGACTGTTCTACCGGGATAGGTCCTCCCTCAATCATTGCAATCACGTGCCTGTGATCCAATAATTGACTCTGAGGGCACTATCTCCAACATTTAGCTCTCTTTTGTTTTCAATTTCTCACATTTAAACATCACTTATGAAAAAGCTAGTGAAGCTTTTTCATCAAGAACAACAAGAAGAAGATGATCAAATCCTTTTGTGATGAATAATGAAACTTGTGTATGGTTAGAAATGCAACCATGGGTTAAGAATGAAGACTTAACCCATGTAGAGAATTAACTATGGTAAAGAGTTTGGGTTGGGTTAAGGAAATATCTTTGTAAAATATCCAAGTCAAAGTCAAAGCTTCAACAAGCTTCTTGAAAGCTTCATGCAAGCTTAACCCTAATTCAAACCCTAACCACAATTAAACTCCACAAAACATGTTGCATTTGTAACCATAATATGTTACAATATTATATATCACATATACAATATTTATTGTAACAAAATAAAATAATACAATTAACATATATCACATATATATCAATGTATTACCCGAGTGAGAAAAAGAATCTTTAAGTGAGCTTATATTAGTTAATGTAATTTAATATATCAAATATATAATTATACATTAAATTATCGAATCAACACTTGATCCGATAATCCGGCTATTTCATAAATAACTGGCTAATATAATCTGTATCAATTCATCGAATCAACACTTGATCCGATGACCCGGCTATATCACATATACCCGGCCGATATCACATATCGTGAGAATCTAATACGGTATCACATACACGTATTGTTCTCAGTCCGGCACATATCACATATGTGCTCCTACTCCATTTTGCTTGAGCCAGGAAACCTCTGTGTAGGACTCTAAAGAATCGTCAATACGCCGGTAGTAGGTGATGATCATATCAAACACCCACAAGCTGCAAGCGGTCAGCTAAACGTAACAGCCACCCAGATATTGAGCGATCAGAAGATCAACAAGAAAGCCTGTACATTCTCCTGCGAATCCAATCAGTAACACTCCCGTACAGTTTGGTCTCTTCGTCTGATATATCGCATATCTCGCCTAGGGATGGTAAATGTCAGACCCCAGTACCTTGATAAGTCGTGTCGATATGAGGTCTATAACAATTTTAGAAACTACTGATAACACTTACCAGTAAATCTCAGCAACCCTGGCCAGGGATTTCCATTTATAGCCAATCGAACACAGCGCAACATCAACTCCCTATACCGGGAGAGACGAAACCCCTCCTATCGCTCATTGCCTCCATGTGATTCGGGACTGTACCCAAAAGCCACCGTTTTGCACGCTCTCTTGGACGTGGTATGATGGAAATCAAAGCACAGTAGGAATCACACAAGACTCTATGACGATCTCGGGTCTACAGACTAACCTGTACCAGTGTCACCAGAGAACTGCCATCTGACGTGAGGTATAATACCATCTGGGAGTTCTCAGCGAGTCCGTCCAGTATACCCAGTCTCCACTGAGCACCCATATACCTTCTCTAATTTCAAACAACAATAGATATGTGATCATCCATCGCCCATCATATGGGTCAAGAAGCGCATACACTAGTCTACTCTGGTATATCGATGCCCTGTCTCGATACACCCATGACTAGGAACATTTGAAGGATGTACTTGACGACTACACTGTCCCCACTAGTATGATCTGCATCATTGTCCTGGTAGTCAAGTACTTATCCTAAGGGCTTTATCAACATGTAACATAGAGACAATCAGAGTACATGTTAAGATAAAGAGCAACCAGATAGCATACTATCATGTCGAGCAAGAAAGTCCTACCTATATATGTCCAAGCATCCACTACAATATACATCGTATGTACAGTAATGGCCTCTAGAGCATACATATAACTAACACCAATTAGATAAAATAATAACCAATCTGATCTTGCAAGAGCATACGCTGAGTGTTTTCTTCTCTCTCTCTCTCTCTCTCTCTCTCCTGGTAGCAACCATGTCATGCCTTAATCAAGATAATAATATGGATGCATTGACCGAACCTGCTTATTATACTGAGCTGGGGAACGTTGGTTCCGCTCTATCTTATAGCTGTTATAAGTCCGAGCAGGAAATAGGGGAATATCCGGATTCCTACGTGACCCAATCGAGGAAAAAGCATGTTGATGCATATTCTTTGGGTGTGTTCGTTACCGAGAACTATTTCTCAGTATCCTCTACGTCCTAGGTGTAAGTCGATGTACTACACCCCAATAGCTATGGGGAGGCGGAATTTTCAAAAACGAACTTGTTTAGTGAACGAACATCGACTAACCGCTTGAATCGAAGCTAAACGATAACTAACCAAACATATAGTTATTCTAAACTACTATGCTTAGGGATTATACCTTTCGAAACTAGTCCTTCGTCTTTACGATCTCCTTGTTCTCCTCGGCCTTCTCTAGGTAGTAGACGATCCACCCGAGAGCAAAACTCCAAGCTTAGCCTCTAAACTTGAGGCAACTAACCTTCTTGGATTGCTAATCGAAGAAGATAGATTGAGATAGAGTGATGGTTATGGATTGTTTAGTCTAACTAATCCTAGATCTCAACACATGAGGGTGAGGATTAGTCTTTTGAAGAGAGAGAGCTTGAGGAGAGAGAATGTGTAGATGATAATGAATGAATAAGTTATGAGTATCATAATATATTATGAAGCATTCTCATTAAAGAATAAATGAATAAATCTGATGAATAAGCATGCTTCATAAAATATCTAGTGGTGATTCATTAGCATGAGTCATTAAGCAATAAATGTGCATTAATGAGATGAATGAATCACCACCATGACTCATATAACTCATTCAATGTATATGACACATAACCCTCCTTAGTCACCATCTTCTAGAAGCTTCTCGAGTAATTACGAGAACGCCCCTCCGATCCGTAAAAATACGGGAAAACTTTAGACTGTATAAATCCAATAACCGGATACCAGTAACTGGCTTAAACCAAAGCCGACTGGTAAAAACTGTCCGAAAGTCGTACGCGCGTAAACGCACGTATGCGTCCGAACCCTTTGTCGCAAAACCATGCGACCTCTATATCGTTTCGCCTGGAGTAGGAAACTCTCTGTGTGGGACTCTAGAGACTCGACTACTACGCTGGCAGTGGGTTTAACCACAGACCGCAAGCGGCACTAGCTGTACGTAACGGTCCCCAGGTAGTTGTCGATAAGAAGGCCGATGAGGAAACCCATCCGAACTCCTACTGAGTCTGATGTGACAATCTCCATACAGTCTGGTCCGTTCGTCCAAGACTATCGCATATCGGGCCTAGGGGGGCGGCAAGCGTCAGTCCCCTAATAGCGGTATAAGTCGTGTCAGAGGGAAGCCCATTACACCCTGAGAAACTACTGGAACCTACCAGCAAATCTCGCTTGCCCTGGCCAGGGACTTTGCGTAATGGCTCTCTGACACAGCACGATATCTACTCCCAATACCGGGAGGGACGAATCCTGTCTAACCGCCACTGCCTCCAAGTGCTCGGGACTGCACCCAACTGCTACCTGTTTGCATGACTCCTTTGAGCCGTGGTAGGGTAGCAATCTAAGAACAGTGGGACACACTCGAGGCGAAGTAGCAGTGTCAAGTCTGCGGACTATGCTGTACTCATGTCACCTGGGAACTGCTCACTGACGACTGGTATCAAACCAACCAACAGTTCCCTGTGAGTCCTGTCCGGTGTACCCGTAATCTAACGAGCACCTGCATACTATCTCCAGTACGACGTACTGACGGCTGTGGGACAGACCATCTCCCCAACTGGGATGAGAAGCGTACACACCAGTCTACTCCGGAGTATCGATGCTCTATCTCGATAATCCAACGACCAGGGACCTGAATAAGGATGTGCTTGTAGACTACCCAGCCCCCACTAGTGTGACTGCCATCACAACGCTGGTAGACAAGCAAGATCCTAAGAGCTCTATCAATACGTACACTCACATATTAAGATAGAAAAACCAAGTAGCATACTACCATGTTTAGCAAGACTGTTATATACATGTGAATATCCCAAGCTTCCATTAAGTAATATACAAACTAGTATGATACAGTAATGGCCTTCTAGGGCATAAACACTAACAATCTCCCACTTGCACTAGGGCCATGTACTGGCATATCGTAGACCGATGATCTCGAGTAGCCTCTCGAACTGAATCTGAGGTAGGGCCTTCGTGAATGGATCAGCAATGTTCTCTTCAGAAGCAACTCTCCGAACCTCGATCTCCTGACGATCAATGATCTCCCTGATCAGGTGATACCGCCTCAAGATGTGTCTGGACTTCTGATGGGACCTTGGTTCCTTCGCTAAAGCTATAGCTCCGTTGTTGTCGCAATACAGAGGTATTGGATCAACTATGGTAGGAACCACTTGAAGTTCTGTTAGGAACTTCTTCATCCAGACTGCTTCTTTTGCGGCATCGCAAGCAGCTATATACTCCGCTTCCATCGTCGAGTCAGCAACGGTGTCCTGCTTGGAGCTCTTCCAGCACACCGCCCCTCCATTGAGGGTAAAGACATAACCCGACATGGACTTGGAATCGTCCTTATCACTCTGGAAGCCGGAATCAGCAAAGGCCTCCAACCTGAGGTCTTTTCCGCCGTAAACCAAAAACATCTCCTTAGTCCTCCTCAGGTACTTGAGAATGTTCTTTACTGCTATCCAGTGCTTCTCCCCTGGGTCTGACTGATACCGGCTTACCACGCTCAGTGCGTAAGCTACATCTGGTCTGGTACACAACATCGCATACATTATAGAGCCTACCGCAGAAGCGTAGGGTATAATAGACATGCGTTCCCTTTCCAAATCAGTCTTGGGAGACATCTCTTTGGAGAGGGTGATTCCGTGACAAGCCGGTAGATTACCGCGCTTAGAATCTTCCATACTGAATCTTTTCAGTACAGTGTCGATATACCTGGACTGCGAAAGTCCCAACATCCTCTTGGATCTATCACGATAGATCCGGATCCCCAGAATGTAAGAGGCATCACCCAGGTCTTTCATGGAGAACCTGTGTGACAAGAATCCTTTGACAGATTGTAGCATAGGAATGTCATTTCCTATCAATAGAATGTCATCCACGTACAAGACGAGGAATACGACACTTCTGGCCACAACTTTACTATATATGCACGGTTCATCTGGATTTTTGATAAAGTCATATTCTTTGACTGTCTCATCAAAACAGATGTTCCAACTCCGCGATGCCTGCTTTAGTCCATAAATGGACTTAAGCAGCTTGCATACTTTCCCGCTGCTCCCACTCTGATTGAAACCCTCTGGCTGATCCATATAGACGCTCTCTTCTAAATTTCCATTCAGAAAAGCCGTCTTTACGTCCATCTGCCAGATTTCATAATCATGGAAGGCAGCAATAGCAAGAAGGACCCGAATGGATTTGAGCATAGCCACTGGAGAAAAAGTTTCGTCATAGTCCAAACCAGGTCTTTGACGAAAACCCTTTGCAACAAGTCTAGCCTTATAGGTTTCCACCTGTCCATCTACACCAATCTTTTTCTTGAAGATCCATTAGCATCCTATGGGTTTTACCCCATCTGGAGCAAAGTCCAAAGTCCATACTTTATTGGTGTACATGGACTCCATCTCGGTCCGCATTGCATCTAGCCATCGTACCGAGTCGCCGCTCTGGATGGCCTGCTGGAAGTCAGTAGGTTCATCATCATCTATGATGCAATCCTCTCTATCCCCATCTATGAGAAAACCATAGTATCTCTCAGGCGGATGAGACGGCCTACTACTCCTGCGGAGGGGTGCGGGAATGTTCTGTTCTTCTTGAACCTCTGGTTCTACCAAACTTTCAGTAGCAGTTTGTGGTTCTGGAATTTCTTCCAGTTCTATTTCGCTCCCACTTGATTCCTTTTCTAAAAACTGATGTTCTAGAAAATGGGCATTACGAGAAACAAATACCTTTTGTTCCTCTGCGTAATAGAATAGATATCCCCTGGAGTGCTTTGGATATCCCACAAAACTACACTTTACTGATCGTGCCTCGAGCTTGTCCACATGCTGCTTTTTAACAAAAGCTGGACATCCCCAAATCTTTATATACTGTAGATGGGGTTTCTTCCCGCTCCACATCTGATATGGAGTGGTAGGCACAGTCTTGGTAGGAACCATGTTCAAAAGATATGCCGCTGATTCTAGCGCATAACCCCAGAAAGATCGCGGTAACTCAGCATTACTCATCATGGATCGTACCATATCCAATAGGGTTCGATTCCGTCTCTCCGATACACCGTTATGCTGTGGAGTGTATGGAGGAGTAAGCTGAGAGAGAATTCCTTTCTCTTTTAGGTAACCTAGGAACTCGGCACTTAAGTATTCTCCACCTCGATCAGATCTTAGTGTCTTAATACTTTTGCCGGTTTGGTTTTCTACTTCATTCTTATACTCTTGGAATTTCTCAAAAGCCTCGGATTTATGTTTCATCAGATAAATGAATCCGTATCTTGAGTAATCATCCGTGAAAGTAATGAAATAGGAAAAACCACCTCTTGCATGTGTAGACATTGGACCACATACATCGCTGTGTATGAGTCCAAGAGCTCGCTCGCTCTTACTCCTTGTCCAGTGAATGGAGTCTTTGTCATCTTTCCTTTGAGACAAGATTGACAAGTGTTATAAGATTGATATTCGAACGAGTCCAAATATCCTTCTCTATGCAACTTAGTCAACCTTCTCTCATTGATGTGACCCAGTCTACAATGCCATAAGAAAGCTTTATTTAAATCTGGAGACTTTCTTTTTAGTGTGTTCTGGACATTGAAAATTTGGAGTTGGTTTAAAACATATATGCCGTTATTTAGAGTACCGGACCCAATCAAACCATGATTAAGGTGGATGTTGACAACATCTCTTACAAACGTGAAATCATAACCTTTATTTGATAACAAGGAAACTGATATGATATTACACGTTAAGCTTGGTACAAAATAACAGTTATGTAAAACCAAAATATGTCCACTCGTCAATCCTAGGTGATAATCCCCGACGGACGCAGCTCCCACGCTAGCTCCGTTAGCAACCCTGAGGATCATATCACCTTCCTTCAGCACTCTACGGTTTCTCAGTGCCTGCAATGAATTGCAAATATGAGATTCTGATCCGGTATCCAATACCCAGGAAGTAGAGTTGATCGACAGACAATTCTCAATTACAAACACACCTGAAGTCGAAGCCACAGCTTGCTTCGGTTCCTGGTTCTTGGCGTTCCACGCCTTGCAATCCTTCTTCCAGTGCCCTTTCCTGTGACAATGGAAGCACTCATCCTGGCCAACTACCGGTGCTGCAAGCTTTTTCTTTCCCTTCTTTCCCACCTTACTAACACCTCCTCTAGGTTTGGGTGCGGCCTTCTTCTTCCTTCCTTTAGCCCTAGCCTTGGACCCGGAAGAAGATGCACCGCCAACAAACATAGCGGGTGTTTCCCTTGCCTTCTGCAAGGTGCCCTCTGCACTCCTTAACATGTTCAGGAGTTCCGCAAGTTCAACTTCTTTTCCTTGAAGATTGAAGTTGAGGATAAACTGGGCGTAGGTGGGAGGAAGGGACTGGAGAATAAGGTCTGTATACAGCTCATTATCCAAAGTCGTCCCAAGGTCTGCGAGCTCTTCAATATAGCCGATCATCTGTAGGACATGTTCACCTACCGATGACCCGACAGCCAACCTCGCTCGAAACAATTTCTTAGAGGTCTCGTATCTTGCTATACGAGATTGCTCTCCATAAAGTTCCTTTGTATGGAGAAATATGCCATCTAAGGACATATCCTCGTGCCTCCTCTGATGTTCATTGTTCATTGAGGCAAGCACGATGCACTTGGCTCTCGCGCAATCTAAATCCCAGGTTTTGCGGATTTCCTTATCCGCATTGCTGGATTTGGGACCAGGGACAGCAGGTGCCGTAGCGGTGAGGACGTACCCCAGTTTGTCATAGGTCAAAGCCATTTTGACATTCCGCAGCCAATCTTTATAGTTTGGCCCCGTCAGTATATTTTTCTCTAAAAGTAACTTAAGTCCAGTCATTTTCAGGGTCGCTGCAATTAGGAGAGAGAGAAGAAAACTCTTTAGCATGATGCTCTTGCAAGTTTAGAGTGGTTTTTAGTTTATCTAAACTGGATGGCTCCCACTGTTTTTCGAATCCTTCCTCAAACCATAAAAGAAGAATTAGCCAGGACTATTCTCACCGTACAATACTTGCTTAACCGTTCAGCCAGGCCAGTGTCGATACTTCGAGGGAGGTTTTCCAACGCTTTCGCGAAGTTCCTTAATTAAATAACCTCTTTTCTCTGGGGGCGTAACCCCGCTGACACCTTTCTGGACACCTACTAGGTTTATAACATTGATCGTTAAGTGACGAATATCCTGATAAGTAGCATATACTCACAGTAGGATCGGGATCCAAATATCATCGTATGATAATGTTGAAGGAATCCTACCAACATTCATCAAACTCCAAATGGTATGCATCTCTTTGCAAATTTCAGTTTCTTTAGAAATTCCCGATATATATTTCTGCCCCATGCTCTTATGACCTTGGCGTTAGGTCAAAATGTCATAAGTCACATGTCAAGTTCTACCCATCATTATCTTGTCAATTTGAACCCATCCGTATATATCCTTGACGTTCGGCCAAAATGATAATACGACTGTCCCAAACTAACTCATCTACCTATGCAACAACTGAATACCCAGTAGCTACCAAACACTATGCCTTGGCGTTAGGTCAAAATACATAGCTTGAATACTACTGAATACCCAGATGAAATGACGGAGGGCTACGAATGGTTTTGGCGAAACCGTGAACGTAGTGAACTTGATATAACCGAAGGAACCTGATAGCTTTTTTAAAAGGAGTGGTTAAAGCTCCGCATTTAAAAATATCTATTTTTAAAATTAACCGAGTGGTTTCTTTTAAATTGTTCCAACGATTTAAACTTTGGTTTGTTTTTCTTTGCATTATAGATAATGCGTCCCATCATTAACCTATCATTGCAGAAAACAACGAAAATACAACGTCCTCTTATGCCATCCGCATTCGCCACGGGGTCCCCGTCATCACCCGTTAGGTTACTTAACTAACGACAGAGCGGGGGCTGGGCTAGCGCGGGTGTAAAACATAAGTGACGTCTAAATAGCTATCATAAATATAGATATTTTACATTCGTCTGACGCAATGATATACATTCCAGAACACAGATAAACAATATTGGATTTGCTAGCAATCTGTATTTCTTTTGAGCCTGCAAGAAAAGACAGATTACACAGTTGTGATGAATAGCCGTTACCCCACCCTCGACCCCTACGGGTACGGCAAACTACCCGCCCGGCAGTTTGTGTACCCCACCTTGGGTCAGTCCTAGGAGCAAAAACAGTAAAATGAAATAATACAACGGTGGCTACAACCGCAACCTGGATGTGCCCCGCAAAAATAATATTACAACAAATTACATTTACAACAAATGAATTAAACAATAACCCATTGCTAAACCCCGGCTATACACCACAACAGTCCAATACAGTTCATATGCACAAACAGATATAACCATTACAGAAATGTGCAACCCCCTGCCAACCGACATACTAGCAGTTAGGGGAGATTTACGAACACATTTATCAATCACAGATATAATCCAACATGCAAATACTGTACAATTTCGATCGATTAAACAACATTAATATTGCTCCAAAAACTGCTCTGTAAAACTGAAACCTGAGCAAAATTAAAATATTCCAGAAAACCCCAAACACCACAGGGGACCCACACAAGAAAAACGAGTTCCTGACTCGTCAACTCGGCGGCGGAAGCGCGGCGGATCTGAGGGATCCGCCGCGGTTCCGCGGCACTGTAGACGAATCAGGAACCCAAATTTCTTGGGTGTTCTTCTGTGTTCATTTCAAGCTTTCTGAACTCACCTGAAAAATTTTAGGACATCATTTTAAATTCGACAGAAACTTGTATTTTTTAGGGTTTTCCGGCTTCGTTTTTCCGTTCGAAATTCGTACAAATTTGCAATTAAGTTATTTATTGTTTAGCGAGGCTCTGATACCACTGTAAGTCGATGTACTACACCCCAATAGCTATGGGGAGGCGGAATTTTCAAAAACGAACTTGTTTAGTGAACGAACATCGACTAACCGCTTGAATCGAAGCTAAACGATAACTAACCAAACATATAGTTGTTCTAAACTACTATGCTTAGGGATTATACCTTTCGAAACTAGTCCTTCGTCTTTACGATCTCCTTGTTCTCCTCGGCCTTCTCTAGGTAGTAGACGATCCACCCGAGAGCAAAACTCCAAGCTTAGCCTCTAAACTTGAGGCAACTAACCTTCTTGGATTGCTAATCGAAGAAGATAGATTGAGATAGAGTGATGGTTATGGATTGTTTAGTCTAACTAATCCTAGATCTCAACACATGAGGGTGAGGATTAGTCTTTTGAAGAGAGAGAGCTTGAGGAGAGAGAATGTGTAGATGATAATGAATGAATAAGTTATGAGTATCATAATATATTATGAAGCATTCTCATTAAAGAATAAATGAATAAATGTGATGAATAAGCATGCTTCATAAAATATCTAGTGGTGATTCATTAGCATGAGTCATTAAGAAATAAATGTGCATTAATGAGATGAATGAATCACCACCATGACTCATATAACTCATTCAATGTATATGACACATAACCCTCCTTAGTCACCATCTTCTAGAAGCTTCTCGAGTAATTACGAGAACGCCCCTCCGATCCGTAAAAATACGGAAAAACTTTAGACTGTATAAATCCAATAATCGGATACCAGTAACTGGCTTAAACCAAAGCCGACTGGTAAAAACTGTCCGAAAGTCGTACGCGCGTAAACGCACGTATGCGTCCGAACCCTTTGTCGCAAAACCATGCGACCTCTATATCGTTTCGCCTGGAGTAGGAAACTCTCTGTGTGGGACTCTAGAGACTCGACTACTACGCTGGCAGTGGGTTTAACCACAGACCGCAAGCGGCACTAGCTGTACGTAACGGTCCCCAGGTAGTTGTCGATAAGAAGGCCGATGAGGAAACCCATCCGAACTCCTACTGAGTCTGATGTGACAATCTCCATACAGTCCGGTCCGTTCGTCCAAGACTATCGCATATCGGGCCTAGGGGGGCGGCAAGCGTCAGTCCCCTAATAGCGGTATAAGTCGTGTCGGAGGGAAGCCCATTACACCCTGAGAAACTACTGGAACCTACCAGCAAATCTCGCTTGCCCTGGCCAGGGACTTTGCGTAATGGCTCTCTGACACAGCACGATATCTACTCCCAATACCGGGAGGGACGAATCCTGTCTAACCGCCACTTGCCTCCAAGTGCTCGGGACTGCACCCAACTGCTACCTGTTTGCACGACTCCTTTGAGCCGTGGTAGGGTAGCAATCTAAGAACAATGGGACACACTCGAGGCGAAGTAGCAGTGTCAAGTCTGCGGACTATGCTGTACTCATGTCACCTGGGAACTGCTCACTGACGACTGGTATCAAACCAACCAACAGTTCCCTGTGAGTCCTGTCCGGTGTACCCGTAATCTAACGAGCACCTGCATACTATCTCCAGTACGACGTACTGACGGCTGTGGGACAGACCATCTCCCCAACTGGGATGAGAAGCGTACACACCAGTCTACTCCGGAGTATCGATGCTCTATCTCGATAATCCAACGACCAGGGACCTGAATAAGGATGTGCTTGTAGACTACCCAGCCCCCACTAATGTGACTGCCATCACAACGCTGGTAGACAAGCAAGATCCTAAGAGCTCTATCAATACGTACACTCACATATTAAGATAGAAAAACCAAGTAGCATACTACCATATTTAGCAAGACTGTTATACACATGTGAATATCCCAAGCTTCTATTAAGTAATATACAAACTAGTATGATACAGTAATGGCCTTCTAGGGCATAAACACTAACACTAGGTATGAGATACCGGATCAGGATCCCATATATGTAATCTGTTACATGGGCTACAGATAGGTAGAGAACTGGGATTGAGTGATATGTCTCTAAGTGTTAGAGAATGGTGCAATTATTGCAGCCAAGTCGGTTGGCAAATATCACCTTGTATTACCAAATGGTAAATACATTGATTCTGAAAAAATGTTATTAGATACCGAACCTGATATACAACATTACATCAGATTCTTTATTAAGTTAAAGAAGGATATAATTTTGTATTGCTGGATAATGTTATGAATATTTTCCTTAATAAGGAGTTGATTGGATCAGGCACGTTATGTAATAGCATATATGTTCTAAATCAAACCACAGTTCAAAGTATATAGAACACACACAAGAGGAGTAGTTCAGAAATGAACGAATCCTTCTTGTGGCTTTGTAGACTAGGTCATATCAATGCGACACGACTAGCTAAGTTACATAAGGATGAATATTAGAATCTGTTCGAATTTTCATCTTATGTTACTTGCCAGTAATGTCTCAAAGGTAAAATGACCAATACTCTGTTTACTGGAAACAGAGATAGAGTTACTGAACCCTTGGGACAGATACATGGTGATGTATATAGTCCTATGTCTACAAATGCCAGGGTTGGTTCTTTGTACTTCATTACATTCATCGACGATCTCTCAAGATTCAGACATGTGTTCCTGTTGAAACACAAGTCTGAAACTTTTGAGAAATTCAAGGAATATAAGCTTGAAGTTAAGAACCCGAAGGGTAGAAATATTAAAGTCCTTCGATGTGATCGAGGAAGAGAATACTTGAGCATGGAGTTCCTGTGTTATTTAAAAGGAGAATAGGGATTCTCTCTCAGCTTACTCCTTCGTATACACCACAGCAAAACGGTGTATCGGGACGGAGGTATCGCACCTTATGAGATATGGTGCGCTCTATGATGAGTACTGCTGAGTTACCTATTTCATTTTGGAGTTATGCACTTATGAAGCTGCATACCTATTGAATAGGGTTCCATCCAAATCAGTGCCTACCACTCCATATGAGATATGGAATGGGAAGAGACCATATCTTAAAGGAGTTAATGGGGTCCGGCCTATGTTGAAAAGCAAAATCCGGACAAGATCGAGGCAAGGTCAGTTCTGTAAGTTTGTTGGATATCCCAAATATTTGCGAGGGAATGTCTTCTACCACACAGAAGAGCAAAAGGTGTTTTGTTTCTTAGCATGCCACCTTTTTAGAAAAGGAATTTCTTATGAAGAAATTTGTGGTCATGAGGTAGAACTGGAAGGAGTTCCAGCTGGACAAACTAACAGCTGATGATTTGGTGAAACCAAAGGACTCAATAGTCTCCGATGAACCTCAGCCTCTCCGGGAATCTGGTAGATTTCCTCATCCACCTAAGAGATACTACGGTTTCCTCGGTGACGGTGGGAGCAAGGATTGTATCATGGTAGATGATGACCCAACCAGGTTCAGGCTGGCCATCATGAGTGGGGACTCTGTAAAATGGCTGGATGATATGCAATCAAAGATGGAATCCATGTACACCAATAAAGTATGACTTTAAATGTTGCACCTGAAGGGGTAAACCCCATCAGGAGCAAGTGGATCTTGAGATGATTCTTAGTGTAAATGGAAAAGTTGAGACTTTCAAAGGTAGACTTGTAGTAAAAGGCCATCGTCAATAACCAGGTGTGGTTTATGATGAAATATTTTCTCCAGTGGCTTTGCTTAAGTACATCAGGATTAAAGCACGCATCGCGGAGTTAGAACATCTGTTTTGATGTGGCAGTCAAAGTGTTTGACTTCATCAAAAAGGTAGATGAACTTTGTATATTCAAGAAGCTTGTAAAGAGTAAAGTTGTCTTCCACATATTGTATGTAGATGATATACTCTTGATAGGAAATGGTTTCCTATGCTACACTCGGTCAAGCTCCTCTTCTCACGAGTATTCTCCATGGAAGATCTGGATGATACCTACTACATCTTGTGGATTATGATCTATGATGATAGATCTAAGTGGATGTTGGGAGTGTCCTAAATCCAGGTACATTAACACAATACTAAAGGGGTTTAGTATGGAAGATTCTTAGTGTAGTTGTTTGCCCACTTGCTTATGAATCACTCTCTCTAAAAAGATGTCTCCTCAGACAGATTTGGAGAGAGCTCACATGCAAGTGATACCCTATGCTTCAGCAGTAGGCTCTATCATGTATGCGATGTTATGTACCAGACAAGATGTAGCTAACTCATTAGGTGTAGTGATCATGAATGAATCGGATCTTGGGAGAATCACTGGACAGCTGCGAAGGACATTCTTAAGTACTTGAGAACCACTGAAGAAATGTTCTTGGTGTTTGGTAACGGTAAACTTTAGTGGGAGTCCTTTACCAATTCGAGCTCCCAGAGTAATAAGGCCGACTGAAAGTAAGTCTCGGGCTTTGTCTTTACCCTCATTGGAAAGACGGCATGTTAGAAGAGTTCCATGCAATATACCGTGGCAAACTAGACGATAAAAATTAAATACATCGCTACCAACGATGCTACCAAAGTGGATGTTTAGATATTTCTTGTTCATGAGATGAACATAGTTCTTACCATTGAACGTCCAAAAACTGTTATTGTGACAATAATGGAGTTATGGCTTTGGCCTAGGAACCCCGGTCCTATCAGCTATCCAGACATATTCTGAGGATAGTATCACCTGATCAGGGAGATGGTTGATCTCCAAGGGATCAAGGTAAGGATAGTTGATGCGATGGATAACACGGCGGATCCACTCACAGAGGCCTTTCCCTAGAGAGACTTTTATGGGGCGTTGAGTATGAGATACTACAACAAATGGCGTTAGTGCAAGTGGAAGATTGTTAGTTATATGTATGCCCTACAGGCCATTATTATACATGTGATGTATATTATAGTGGATGTTTGGACATATATAGGGAGGACTTTCTTGCTCGACATGATAGTATGCTATCTGGTTGCTCTTTATCTTAACATGTACACTTATTGTATCTCTATTACATATTGATAAAGCCTTTAGGATGAGTACTGGACTACCAGGATTATGATGCAGATCATACTAGTGGGGAAAGGGTAGTCGGTAAGTACATCTTTCAATTGTTCCTAGTCGTAGGAGTATCGAGACGGGGCATCGATATTCCAAAGTAGACTAGCGTATACGCTTCTCGACCCATGTGATAGGCGTCCATTGGTGTTTGACATCAGAGATGGTATACGGGTGCTCAGTGGAGACTGGGTACACTGGACGGACTCGCCGAGAACTCGTAAATGGTATTATATCTATTTTCAGATAGCAGTTCTCTGGTGACATTGGTACAGGTTAGTCTGTTGACCCGAGATCGTCATAGAGTCTTGTGTGATTCCCGCTATGCTTTGATTTCCACCTTACTACGTTCAAGAGATCATGCAAAACGGTGGTTTTTAGGTACAGTCCCGAGTCATATAGAGGCAATGAGCGATAGGAGGGGATTTCGTCTCTCCCGGTATAGGGGGTTGATGTTGCATATGCTCGATTGGCCATAACAGGAAATCCCTGGACAGGGTTGCTGAGATTTACTGGTAAGTGTTATCTGTAGTTTCTCGAATCGTTATGGGCCTCATATCGGCATGACTTATCAGGGCTATTGGGGTCTGACGTTTACAACCCCCAGGCTGAGATATGCGACATATCAGACGAAGAGACCAGACTGTACGGTAGTGTTAATTATTGGATTCTCATGAGTATGAGCAGGCTTGCTTGTTGATCTTCTGATCGCTCAATACCCAGGTGGCCGTTACGTTTAGCAAACCGCTGACGGCTTGTGGGTGACTAATATGATCACCACCTACTGCTGGCGTATTGACGAATCTTTAGAGTCCTACACAGAGGTTTCCTGGCTCAAGAGAAATGAAGTAGGAGCACATATACGATATGTGAGGGACAGAGATTAATGCGCGTATGTGATACCGCATTCTATTCTCGCGATATGTGATATCGGTCGGTTATATGTGATATAGTCGGGCTGTCGAATCAAGTGTTGATTCGATAAGTTGATACATTTGATATTAGTCGGCTGTATGTGATATAGTCGGATTATTAAATCAAGTGTTGATTTAATAATTTAATGTATAATTATATATTTGATATATTATCTTACATTAACTAATATTTGATCACTTAAGATTTCTTTTTCTCACTTGTGTAAACTTAGTATATATGTGATATATATTAATGTACATTCTTTTGTGTCATACTAGATGATACATGAGACATGGGTGTATGAGACTCACACCATGCTTATCATAATGATGGGTTTTATTTATTTAAAGTAAATCAAAATTTGTTGGAAATTAGTCACATGGTTAGAAGCTTGGAGAAGCTTGTAGCGATCATTCACTTAGTCCACTAATTTTGTTTTACTTGAGATATGTGTTAACCCAACCATTATCCCAAGTCATGGTTAAGTCTCTACATGAGTTAGTATGAGATATTATCTCATCCATGGTTGCTATTTTCACCACTTGATTCATTCTTCACTTGCTTCTCTCCATGGTTGCTTTTCTTCATCTCCTTCCTCAAGATCTCTAGCTTTTTGGGAGGTGAAGAAAATGAGTGAGAAAATAATTTCTAAAGTGAGCAAAATTCCTACTTCATCAACCTCTTCTAGACTAGCCATTTAGATTGAGTTGTTTCTTCACTAGTTCATCACTTAGTGAAGAGATAGCTTGGGTTAGTGTCTCCTCGACGTAGATCATCTTCGGCCTCGAAGACTTCAAGTAAGCTTGTTCATTTCACCTTGTGGAGCCTTACTAGAGTCCGAGAGATCACTACTTGGAGCGAAGGGACTACTACACGGAGCTTATAAAGTGAAGGACCAGTCTACAAAGGTTGTATTCTTTGTTCACTTAGATGTAAAGATGTTTACATTCTAGTTTCGTCTAATTCTCTAGTTAAGATTCTAGGTTAGGGTTCTTTAGCGCGCCAAAATTTTGAAAACGGAATGGTCGATGCCTTCCGAAACCAAGCGGCGACCCTAGGGAACCCTACACTAACCCAGATATGTCGTGCTGGTATGGCTTAATACCATCTGAGAAATTATTGACCTAACATTCAGTAATTCTCAACTGCCTTGGCCAGAGGCTTATGGCATTGAATAACCAAGCATAGTGCGATATCGAATCGCTATACCGGGAGAGACGAAACCCTAACAACCACTCACTGCCTCCATGTGGCTCAGGACTGTACCCAACTAAAACCTGTTTGCACGACTCATTTGAGACGTGGTAGGGAAGTAGTCAAAGCACAGTGGGAACTCACACGAGACAAATGATGATCTTAGGTCTACAGAGTACCTATACACATGCCACATGAGAACTGCCATATGACGTTAGGTATAATACCATCCAGCAGTTCTCGGCGAGTCCATCCAGTATACCCATCCTCACTGAGCACCTGTATACAATCTTAGGTGAAACACACAAATGGCTGTGAGACTAACCATCGCCCTTCGTCGGGGTCTAGAAATGTATACACCAGTCTACTCTGGAATATCGATGCCCTGTCTCGATATTCCTACGACTGGGGACACTTTTAAGGATATGCTTATAGTCTACCCAGCTTTTACAAGTATGATTGCCATCATAACTCTGCTAGTCAAGAATGTCCTACAGGCTTTATCAACATGTATAAGTAGAACGTAATAACAATTAGAACATACGGACATGTTAAGATAAAGTTAAACCAGATAAGATACAATCATTTTGAGCAAGATTATCATATACATATATACATAGTGTTTCGGGCAGGAGGGAGATTTTGTAGCCAACTTTGAGTCCTCTAGGAAGGCCCCAATATCTATTACAAATAATGACCTCTAGGGCATATATATCCTACAGTGTCACGACCCGAAATACTAGCTCGTGACCAGCACTTGAATCAAGCAAAGTCTAAAGGCGTAACGAAATTCAAGTAAGCTAAAACCCAGAAATCTAAACCTTTTTAGTAAAATAAAGGAGGTGAGTTTTGAAATAAAGGTATAATGAAAACAAGTTTTCTTAAAGTATAGAAAAGGAACGTGAATGATGCAAGTGAAATTTACTAGTTTGAAAACATGTTTCCCCTTTTAAAATTTCGGCAGCACCTCCTTTGTATATTTTGATCCAAAACCATAAATACATAGTAAGAATAATGGCATCCACAAGAGGGAGCTAGCTCTTCGCCAAACGGCGGATCACAACCACGCAACACAGTATAAATAAGTATACGACGTCTAACGGCGAAGTTCACCACAAAAGAGTAAAGAAATGAGCAAAATATAACTCCAAAAGTGAATATAAAACCCATCGCTCAAATCTCGCAACTACAAGTCTCACTAAGTCTCATCACTTATACAATTACAACTTTTGATTGATTGATGGAGTTAACTAGATACAATATGAAATATAATACAAGAGTGGGTACGATACAATGTCCCACCTACCAATGCAAAACACCCGAATGGAACTGTGTGATAGTGAAGCCGCTACTGATCCAAGCGGTCAACCTGCAAGAACTGTGGCACAATGGGGGTGAGTTGCCAACTCGTGAATAGAAATATATCTATAAGCAGAAATCGAATAAACAACGACTCCTAGATCAACTATATCATAAGGGTTGAAAACTATGATATCAAGGGTGACCGGGTCGTATATGTGCCAACAACGTAGTTAATATCTATATGCATGTGGATCTCGTCCACCCACGTAATTAGTGAATGTATGCATGCCGGTGGATCCCGTCCAACCATAATATCAATGTCTATATGCACGTAAATGTCATAAAAGGGCATGCATGAAAGTTTGAGGATATATATCAACGGTGTCCCTCCCGACACATCAAAATCATGGAACCTGAGTGCCTAGCATCGACACTCGAAAACATCATGAAAACAGTGCCCAGCATCGGTACGTAAATCCTCATATATCGGGAATCCGTCAGTCCGGGTCAGCCCCCTCTCATATATCGGGCATCCGTCAGTCCGGGTCAGCCCCCTCTCATATATCACTCAAGCACCGAGAAAACACATAGTGGACGCACTGAAATATCATATCAAGAGAAACCGGGTTTTTAAAACAACACATAATCTCTTTTGAAATATCCACGGTTCTCAAATCCAGAAATCTCATGAAAACAGCATATCTCAATGCGTAAAATAATAGAGCATGATGTATGCGACATGTAAAAAGAAATGCGAGCATATCCGTGTATCATGCAATATGGAATAGTGTTATGACATATTAAGGGGAAAACCGCTCTTTTGAAATGATTCCAGTTTTTAAAGTATAGCATGCGGTTCCCAATTTTACAATAAAACCGGTTATCTATGTAGGTACAATATGTATATGCGCAAGTATAGTTGTACCATGTATGTGTACACAAATATGAATATACAATGTGTATGTGCACAAGTATGGGTGTATCAATATATATGTCATGATGCAGCAACCCTACTGTGTAGTGACATGGCAATTATCGATGATGAAGTGTGTGTGCCGGCAAATATGTGTACGTGTAACATACGCATCATCGATAATGGTGCAGGTGTACTATCACAGGTATATGCGATGCAATAATAATATCATGAATGCAGCACAAGGTAAATCATCGGCTAACAGCTATAAGGTATACGTAACTATCATATGTCCGAGTCAGTGAATCTATCAATCGGCATCTAGCCCAATAACATCGCGTACGGTATAATCCATCGTACGGAAACCTCTAGTCAAGGGTAAGGATCAATCATCAAGTCAAACTCATCATGCACGGAATATCATCGTGCGGCGGCATTATACTTAAAGGGATCCTATCATCCTATACGACAAATGAGGGTACGGCCTAATATCGCATATGGCCTATCATCCATGATTCACAACATTCTATATATATATATATATATAACCCTATATACCTATGTCCCAGGTCGCATCTGCAATAATCTCATATCAAGGGACCGGCAGGGTATAAATCATTTCGATCGACTCGCATCCGTATACCATCATATCATATCATCATCTCATCATATCATCAAATTCGCCTTGTATTCTTTTATCGCATTTATGTCTCATATCATGTCAAGTTTACATAAACATGCTATCTATACTAAGTATTAATATCTAATCTAACAAACACACCCGAACCATACAATCAGATTTTTAAAGAAGTGAATCGTAGTTTTGAAAACAGGGTTACGGTGTTTTTAAAGAAAAGAAATCATTTGAAAATCCGTAACATCCCTCAAGATATACATTTAAAAGATACATACGATTCTTTGGTTTAGAAAAAGGTATGGTTCGGATGACGCATCTACATCGACTATCTAGTCCTACAGAACCCTAAGCAGTAATATCGCTAAACGTCATCCTAGGATAGTAGTAGTAGCATATCACACTTAACTATCCTCTAGTTTCTAATATGACTACATAGCTATATATATTCTAACCCTAGTTTCCTAATCTAGGTTCCCTAACCATACTCTATAAATCGGTTTTTCCATCAAAAGTTGCGGGGGTGCTATACGCCATCCACCCGACTTCCCCGGTAGATATAGATCTACTCACCTGGTCTTCGCTCTCCGAAATCGATGACGCCATGCTTATTTGCCTCGGAATCCATGCGAGGGTACCTACAATAATAACCAATCGCAATACGTATTAAAATCGCTGCAGAAAACCGATACAGCGCACAGTGTGCTCATAGGTTAGAACCTATGGCCTAAACGTGCAAATCAATCAAATAACCCCTGTTTTCGATGTACAAACACCCGACAACCAAATACAAATCCAAATATCAAGAAATTGCATTCCAAAATACGGAAAACATAGCCTCAAACACACCAAAATGCTCCCAGATTTTCCCCAGGTGACAATTACCCAAAACTGCATATAGGAGGGGTCTAATTTAGTGAAAAAGGAGCCATGGAACAAAAATGAACCCATTCCCTTCTATTCTGGCCGCAAATTGCGGCCAGAATGATTAAATCTGCGGCCTGGGGTTGGAGATAGGGGTTCGGGTCTCTGTGGTTGCTTCCAAGGTGCCTGCACGACTCCCAGTAATTCCAAAATCATTCATAGTGTCCTCGGGTTGCTCCAGATTCCAAAATACCTTCACATATCACACATTTAACCGATGTCGGGTTTCTAAATCCGTGTTTTTAGGTTTCTAAGGTCTGGTCTAGGTTACTTAACATCACCTAAGTTTAGTTAACAGCCACCAAATCATCAATTTCCACCAAATACTCATACCCTTTACTAGGGTTTCCTAATGTTCACTAATCCTCACACAACGACATCTAAACATGATATCTCACAAAACTAATCTAAAGGGAAGAAATTATACCTCATCTAGTCCACTCTAGGCAGCACTAACTTCCCAACGTTGTCAAAATCCCATTTTGCTCGGTCCATCGTATAGAGGAGGAGATGGGGATAAAGTTTTGTGAAGGGAGTGTAGAGTTTTGGGGCATGGTTGGAGATAGATCTAGGGTTTTAGTGGAGGGTTGTGGAGTTGAGAAGATGAGGAAGAAGGAGGAAAATGGTGGGGGATTTGATTTTGGGCAGCAGCCCCCCCCCCCCTCTCTCACTAATTCACACTCTCTTTCTCTCTCCAAAGCTCACCTAACCACTCATTATGTCTCCTTTGACCTTTCCTTTAATCATTTCTCTTTTCTTTTGTTTTCTTGCCACTAATAAACCCTAATATAAAGCCCAAATGCAATGAAACATGTTACAAAATGAACATGTCATGGTGCACTAACCATGGAAACTGTAAAAACGCGGATTTGGCTTAATCGCGATTAGCAGTGCACTAATCGGGTTTTTATCGAAACTGCATGTAATAAATTTTAAAAGTGCCAAATCCTTTAAATATATATTTAAATGAATAAATCATTTTAATTTTTATTTATTTCACAATTATTGGTATATATTTATACCCTTTTTCGAAAACCCCAATTTCGCAAATCGGCAATTTTCGGGAAATATATTATTTTAATATTAAATTCCCAAAAATAATATTTTATATTTTTCTGAAATGTTACAATCTTCCCCCCTTAAATAAATTCGGTCCTCGAATTTAAATTTAAACCCCTAAAATCCAAAACATTTCAATAATCGGCTCAAAACAACGGGGCTCTGAAATCATGGAAAACGCAGAAATAACGCAACACATCACGTCAAAATGCGCATGAAAACAAGTAAAAGTTCAAAACCGAACTCCGTCAAGCGTCACACAAATCATCAGATTTGCACGCATATCCTCGGAGTTACAATAGAGATGCAGATCTCGAAATCCACTACTGAAATCCAATATACACTAGTCAAATAATATAATATGTGTATAGTACGCATCTTTGAAAACTCCAAAATCTGAATGAAATACATGCAAAATCTTTTCTAACTTGCCGCGGGAATGCGTAACTCACGGCATAACTGACGGACGCTCATTTTAAAATAACAATATATTCCCATATATATATTTTCTTAAATATACGTTCCGTCGTTTTTAAAATATCCCAAAAGGTTTTCCTTTATAAACGTTCGTGTCGCTTACGGACACGTAGAAAATAGCGAGACTATAGCTCCTCTTTTTCAAAAACCTCTTGGTAAACTTTAATGCATGCAAGGTACTCAGGTACTATCCTCGGATCAGTCCTGTTTGGCTACTACACAATATAGTGCCCAACATAAAAACAAAGTGCTCAAAAGCAAAATCAGCCTCAAAAGGCGTATCCAATAATCACATGCGTCAGGTGTGCATGGAAATCAACCCAAATACAGGTGCCATAATAAGTACAAAGCAATTCTAGGTGCAACGGGTGTGCACGAAAGCATCTGTCCAGTGCAACGGGTGTGCACGATAACAATATCTGGTACATCTATTGTGCACAAAAATCTCAATCCAGTGCATCCGGTGTGCACCGAAATACAAATACAAATCCATAACTCAAATGCGCATAAAAAGCAACACCGGGTGTATCAAGGTGTATAAAATCGTAAACGTGTGCAATTGCGTGCACGAAACACATATCAATGCACTGCAAGCATATATAAGCTATACCGAGTGCGGAAATCAAATCTTCAGTATGAAATCCATGAAATCATAAACACATGCTACGGAGGTGCGAAATCAACATCAAATGCAATGGATAGGCACGAATCTCAAATCAACACAACGGTGTATATAAAATACATATCAGGTGCGATAGCTATGCGCAAAATGTAAATACTCAGTAGGTGCAGCCATGGTGCACGAAATCAATATCGAGAAACTCGTCATCAAAACTCAAATCTAAGCGATATAAGCGTGATACTCAGATCACAAACGCAAATCGCAACAAAGGACATCGAGGTATACCGCCTATAATGTCGAGAAATAACTCGGTGCGCCTAGAAACTGGCAGAACAAGAACATCCGCTTGCCTCCTGCTCACGGTCTGGCATCCTCAGTCTCAGGGTCCTTATCTTCTCTGTAGATTACCAATCTCGCAGTCTATCGGCTCATCGGCCCTGTCAGGTGTGCTAACGGGGACGATTCCGTTCTGGCACTTCTCTGGTCATCTCTCGGTCAATCATCATGACCACTCGAAAAGCAGCACGTCACTGGCGTCGGCCTCTGGCTCTCTGAATACACGTAACACCTCTGATCCTGGGTGCAAATCTCATTGCAGCAGTGTCCCGGAAGGAATCCTGCTCAAGGTCTCTTCCGATCTTGCCTATGCCGAACTGTATGGAGGCTGGTATTCTTACATAATCCTTCCTCTTTTTCTGGACCTCTGTGTGTTCCGAACACATTTCCTCGGAAACTGGCCGTATCCCAACGCCTCTGTAAGCATATCAGGTCTCTAGTCTCGACGGGAAGTAATGACAGCTCGTCAGCGTCTCGCACGAACCTATGGTTCCACTTGTCTTTATCGTCGTCCACTATGACGTCAAGCCATGCTTCTCTGCGCACTGCAACTGCCCTTGGCCACGGTCAATCCGAAGTCTCTCGCACGGACTCGAAATCGCGTACTCTGTAGCTTCATCACTCTGTAGAAGATATCTGGCCGAACATATCCTCGGGAACCCGTCCCAACCATCAGAGGAATACTCAATACTCGTCCGTCCTTGATCAACTCACAACGCATCTGGGTGAGGTCCTCCATTCGAAGCTGGTCAGCTTGCTGATCTCTTATCACATGATATCCGGACGACATCAAACCTTTCGATCGAGTCAACAAGGTCCCAAAATTTCCTGAAGGCTCAACACCTGAGCACAGTCTAAAAATATCTGGTACATACCACAGCACCTCTGGACCAGCCGTAGAAGGGCAAACCCAAGCACTCGCCTCCACAAGAGGTCACAACAAAATACTAACTCGAGACATTCCCATGTCACCAGAAAACACAATGGTCGGCCCTCGTACCAGACGAGCTCGCCCTGACCGCAACACTAGCAGCAGCTTAAACTGCGCTCAAACTATGGTGACAGAAACCTCAATCGAGTATCGAAGAGAGCAGATTAACGGCAAGAAAGAAAACGACAGATCTAGAATGGATACATGATCATAAGAAGGAACATCATCAATGAAAGTATGATCATGAAAATAATAGAATCGAGGATCTCCAAGGGATGTATAATCAGGGATACGAAGAGAATCATAAGTCTCCAAAAATATGTACATCCTAAGGTTTCTTAAGTGGAGTATCATATCGTAAATATGCTGCGGAACATACGTACGGTATGTTACTCTACTCAAGCTACCTACTCAATCAATCAGGGTGAGCTTATGAAACGAAATTTCGGGTCTAATACCCCCCCTCCCCCCCGTTCAAGTCTAAGTTCCGTAAAGGCAAGCCTAGGTTCCGAAATACACTCCCGCCCTAGACTCTGCATAATCAAACATAGACTCGAACTAAGGTTAAACCTAGCGCTCTGATACCAACTTTTTCATGACCCGAAATATTAGCTCGTGACCAGCACTTGAATCACGCAACGTCTAAAGGCGTAACGAAATTCAAGTAAGCTGAAACCCAGAAATCTAAACATTTTTAGTAAAATAAAGGAGGTGAGGTTTTGAAATAAAAGTAAAATGAAAACAAGTTTTCTTAAAGTATAGAAAAGGAACGTGAATGATGCAAGTGAAATTTACTAGTTTGAAAACATGTTTCCCCTTTTAAAATTTCGGCAGCACCTCCTTTGTATATTTTGATCCAAAACCACAAATACATAGTAAGAATAATGGCATCCCCAAGCGGGAGCTAGCTCTTCGCCAAACGGCGGATCACAACCACGTAATACAGTATAAATAAGTATACGACGCCCAACGGCGAAGTTCACCACAAAAAAGTAAAGAAATGAGCAAAATATAACCCCATAAGTGAATATAAAACCCATCGCTCAAATCGCGCAACTACAAGTCTCACCAAGTCTCATCACTTATACAATTACAACTTTTGATTGATTGATGGAGTTAGCTAGATACAATATGAAATATAATACAAGAGTGGGTACGATACAATGTCCCACCTACCAATGCAAAACACCCGAATGGAACTGTGTGCCAACGAAGCCGTTACTCATCCAAGCGGTCAACCTACAAGAACTGTGGCACAATGGGGGTGAGTTGCCAACTCGTGAATAGAAATATATCTACAAGCAGAAATCGAATAAACAACGACTCCTAGGTCAACTATATCATAAGGGTTGAAAACTATGATATCTAGGGTGACCGAGTCGTATATGTGCCAACAAGGTAGTCAATATCTATATGCATGTGGATCTCGTCCACCCATGTAATCAGTGTATGTACGCATGCCGGTGGATCCCATCCAACCATAATATCAATGTCTATATGCACGTAAATGTCATAAAAGGGCAAGCATGAAAGTATGAGGATATATATATCAACGGTGTCCCTCCCGACATATCAAAATCATGGAACCTGAGTGCCTAGCATCGACACTCGAAAACATCATGAAAACAGTGCCCATCATCGGCACGTAAATCCTCATATATCGGGCATCCGTCGGTCCGGGTCAGCCCCCTCTCATATATCGGGCATCCGTCAGTCCGGGTCAGCCCCCTCACATATATCGAGCATCCGTCAGTCCGGGTCAGCCCCCTATCATATATCACTCAAGCACCGAGAAAACACATGGTGGACGCACTGAAATATCATATCAAGAGAAACCGGGTTTTTAAAACAACACATAATCTCTTTTGAAATATCCACGGTTCTCAAATCCAGAAATATCATAAAAACAACATATCTCAATGCGTAAAATAATAGAGCATGATGTATGCGACATGTAAAAAGAAATGCGAGCATATCCGTGTATCATGCAATATGGAATAGTGATATGATATATTAAGGGGAAAACCGCTCTTTTGAAATGATTCCAGTTTTAAAGTTTAGCATGCGGTTCCTAATTTTACAATAAAACCGGTTATCTATGTAGGTACAATATGTATATGCGCAAGTATAGTTGTACCATGTATGTGTACTCAAATATGAATATACAATGTGTATGTGCACAAGTATGGGTGTATCAATGTATATGTCATGATGCAGCAACCCTACTGTGTAGTGACATGGCAATTATCGATGATAAAGTGTGTGAGCTGGCAAATATATGTACATGTAACATACGCATCATCGATAATGGTGCAGGTGTACTATCACAGGTATATGCGATGCAATAATAATATCATGAATGCAGCACAAGGTAAATCATCGGCTAACAGCTATAAGGTATACGTAACTATCATATGTCCGAGTCAGTGAATTTATCAATCGGCATTTTGCCCAATAATATCACGTACGGTATAATCCATCGTACGGAAACCTCTAGCCAAGGGTAAGGATCAATCATCAAGTCAAACTCATCACGCACGGAATATCATCGTGCGGCGGCATTATACTTAAAGGGATCCTATCATCCTATACGACAAATGAGGGTACGGCCTAATATCGCATACGGCCTATCATCCATGATTCACAACATTCTATATATATATATATAACCCTATATACCTATGTCCCAGGTCGCATCTGCAATAATCTCATATCAGGGGACCGGCAGGGTATAAATCATTTCGATCGACTCGCATCCGTATACCATCATATCATCTCATCATCTCATCATATCATCAAATTCGCCTTGTATTCTTTTATCGCATTTATGTCTCATATCATGTCAAGTTTACATAAACATGCTATCTATACTAAGTATTAATATCTAATCTAACAAACACACCCGAACCATACAATCAGATTTTTAAAGAAGTGAATCGTAGTTTTGAAAACAGGGGTTACGGTGTTTTTAAAGAAAAGATATCATTTGAAAATCCATAACATCCCCCAAGATATACATTTAAAAGATACATACGATTCTTTGGTTTAGAAAAAGGTATGGTTCGGATGACGCATCTACATCGACTATCTAGTCCTACAGAACCCTAAGCGGTAATATCGCTAAACGTCATCCTAGGGTAGTAGTAGTAGCATATCACACTTAACTATCCTCTAGTTTCTAATATGACTACATAGCTATATATATTCTAACCCTAGTTTCCTAATCTAGGTTCCCTAACCATACTCTATAAATCGGTTTTTCCATCAAAAGTTGCGGGGGTGCTATACGCCATCCACCCGACTTCCCCGGTAGATATAGATCTACTCACCTGGTCTTCGCTCGCCGAAATCGATGATGCCACGCTTCTTCGCCTCAGAATCCATGCGAGGGTACCTACAATAATAACCAATCGCAATACGTATTAAAATCGCTGCAGAAAACCGATACAGCGCACAGTGTGCTCATAGGTTAGAACCTATGGCCTAAACGTGCAAATCAATCAAACAACCCCTGTTGTCGATGTACAAACACCCGACAACCAAATACAAATACAAATATCAAGAAATCGCATTCCAAAATACGGAAAACATAGCCTCAAACACACCAAAATTCTCCCAAATTTTCCCAAGATGACAATTAGCCAAAACTGTATATAGGAGGGGTCTAATTTAGTGCAAAAGGAGCCATAGAACAAAAATGAACCCATTCCCTTCTACTCTGGCCGCAAATTACGGTAAGAATGATTAAATCTGCGGCCTGGGGTTGGAGATAGGGGTTCGGGTCTCTGTGGTAGCTTCCTAGGTGCCTGCACGACTCCCAGTAATTCTAAAATCATTTATAGTGTCCCCGGGTTGCTCCAGATCCAAAATACCTTCACAGATCACACATTTAACCGATGTCGGGTTTCTAAATCTGTGTTTTGGGGGTTCTAAGGTCTGGTCTAGGTCAATAAACAGCACCTAAGTTTAGTTAACAGCCACCACATCATCAATTTCCACCAAATACTCATACCCTTTACTAGGGTTTCCTAATGTTCACTAATCCTCACACAACGACATCTAAACATGATATCTCACAAAACTAATCTAAAGGAAAGAAATTATACCTCATCTAGTCCACTCTAGGCAGCACTAACTTCCCAACGTTGTTAAAATCCCATTTTGCTCGGTCCATCGTGTAGAGGAGGAGATGGGGATAAAGTTTTGTGAAGGGAGTGTAGAGTTTTGGGGCATGGTTGGAGATAGATCTAGGGTTTTAGTGGAGGGTTGTGGAGTTGAGGAGATGAGGAAGAAGGAGGAAAATGGTGGGGGATTTGATTTCGGGCAGCAGTGTTAGTTATATGTATGCCCTAGAGGCCATTACTGTACATAGGATGTATATTGTAGTAGATGCTGGGACGTATATAGGGAGGACTTTCTTGCTCGACATGATAGTATGCTATCTGGTTGAACTTTACCTTAACGTGTATACTGATTGTCTCTCAATTACATGTTGGTAAAGCCCTTAGGATTTGTACTTGACTACCTGGACTATGATGCGGATCATACTAGTGGGGACATGGTAGTCCATAAGTACATCCTTCAAAGTCCCTAGTCGTGGGTGTATCGAGATGGGGCATCGATATACCAGAGTAGACTAGCGTGTACCTTCTCGACCCATACAGATGGGCGATGGATGATCCCATATCCATTGGTGTTTGACATCAGAGATGATATACGGGTGCTCAGTAGAGACTGGGTACACTGGACGGACTCGCCGAGAACTCCCAGATGGTATTATACCTCACGTCAGATGGCAGTTCTCTGGTGACACTGGTACAGAGTAGTCTGTTGACCCGAGATCGTCATAGAGTCTTGTGTGGTTCCCACTGTGCTTTGATTTCCATCTTACCACGTCCAAGAGGGCGTGCAAAACGGTGGTTTTTGGGTACAGTCCCGAGTCACATGGAGGCAATGAGCGATAGGAGGGGATTCGTCTCTCCCGGTATAGGGGGTTGATGTTGCGCTGTGTTCGATTGGCTATAACAGGAAATCCCTGGCCAGGGTTGCTGAGATTTACTGGTAAGTGTTACCAGTAGTTTCTCGAATAGTTATAGACCTCATATCGACACGACTTATCGAGCTATTGGGGTCTGACGTTTACCACCCCTAGGCGAGATATGCGACAGATCAGACGATCAGACCGGACTGTACGGTAGTGTTACTGGTCGGATTCACTGGAGTGTGAGCAGGCTTGCTCGTCGATCTTCAGATCGCTCAATACCCGGGTGGCCGTTACGTTTAGCAGACCGCTTGCGGCTTGTGGATGTTTGATATGATCATCATCCGCTGCCGGCGTATTGACGAGTCTTTAGAGTCCTACACAGAGGTTTCCTGGCTCAAGCGAAACGAAATAGGAGCGCATATGAGATATGTGCTGGACCGAGAATGATACCAGTATGTGATACTGTATTCGATTCTCGCGATTTGTGACATTGATCGGTTATATGTGATATAGCCGGGTTATCGGATCAAGTGTTGATTCGATAAGTTGTTACTGTTGATATTAGTCGGTTATATGCGATATGACCGGATCGTTAAATCAAGTGTTGATTTAATGATTTAATGCATAATAATATATTTGATATATTACTTTGCATTAACTAGTATCGATTCACTTTAAAATGGATTTTCTCACTCGGGTGTGCACATTGTATATTCGATATAGTTTTGTGCACTTTCTTGTATCATGTTTGATGATACATGCATTATGGTTAAGTGTTAAGAATTAAACTATAGTTAAGTGGGTGATTAGGGTTTTTGATTTCATTTTATTCATTTAACTTTTTGGAAAAAGAAAAGGCAAAAAGAGGAAAATGGTTGCTTTCTTTTGTTCATTCATGAACCTTCATAAAGACTTTGACCAAATGACCATTTTGTCTCATGCTTAACCCTAACCACTCACTTAAACCTTAGTTAACTCTCTACATCTAACCATGGTTCATTATATGATAAGGATTGGTTTTTCTTTTCTTTTCTAATTAATCTTATCATATTATTCTTCTTCTTCTTCCTTGCTTCAAGTGAAGAAAGCTCTCCTCATCAATGGTGATTGATGTTTTTGAGTGAGAAATCCAATTCTAAAGTTAACCCACTTCCTATTTCTTCATCCTCTACCTCTTGCCAAGTAGTAGAGTGTGTTTCCTTCACAAGTTTTTAGGACTTGGTGAAGGTGGAGCTTGATCTTTCGATGCCTCGACGTAGATCATCTTCGGCATGGACATCGACGACCTAGCTTGCCCATACTCCGACAAAGCCGACACTTGAGCCCGGATTTGATTTGGACAGCGGAGAGGACCTCGTTGCGGAGCTATGGAGGTGGAGGACCGGATCTACAAAGGTTGTATTTCCGTATCTTGTAGTTAAGTGTTAACTAGTTAGCTTTTTCGCCTAGATTTCTAGCAAACGATCCGTAGTCGGGTCTCTCGGCACCCTTAAAATTTTAATTTGGCATGATCGATGCCTTGTGAGACCTCATTAGGGTGCCTAGGAACCCTACAGTGGTATCAGAGCCTAGCTAGAGCCTTAGGCGAAGTCTAGACGGAATTTGAAGCCCGAACGAACCCGAAACCCACCCGGCAATATGCTCTCTGGACGATTTCGTAAAACGTGGATTTTTCCATATTAAAAATTGCTAAAAAATTCAGCAGGGAAAAATAAGAATTACCATGCAAATCTTTTTGGATGAACAGTAAATCTCGCGGCGGAAGCGCGGCAGATGCCTGCATTCTGCGGCGGTTCCGCCGCACCTTGATGACGTCATCCTCCACTATTTGCACAGTAACTCTTATTATTTTATTCTGGATTTTCTGGGAATTTTTAATACTGTTTCCAGAGTTGTATTTTCTGGGATTGTTTTGGGGATTCGGTGTTTCGATCGGGGTATCAAATTTTGTCTATTTGACTTTCCGGATAAATTTTAGAATATGTTAAAAAGTTCGACCGGATATAAATACCCAATTTTTCCCCTGTCGGGAAATTTCCAAGTGTTGGATTTTTCCGTAGTTTAACGACGTTCTAAGTAGTGCAAGTAACGCGATGGTCCCTCTAGAAGACAACAAACCTTAACTCGATTATGTGACCGTCTTGAACTGCCCTTTGAACCTTCGGGTTTGGGGCAGTACGGCGTGCCACATGTGAGGCGTTGGCTTGACCCTTCTACGGCTGGACCGTTGGTACTGAGGCACGAACTGAATGTTGTTAGACTTATTTCATGTGTTGATCTGTATCGGGAAAACTTGGGTGTTTGACTGTTCGATCGAAAAGTTTAACATTTTCTGTTTATCTGGATTGGGATACAATACTTGGAATTCACAATAAGTTATGTGATAACTGAATGAATGTTATAAACATAGCACTTTAGTCTCACTTGATCGGTTGCCACGGAATTTTGATGTGATCAAAAGTCCGTTGCAATCACGTAGCGTACGCGGATACTCGCCGGGTAAACTTAATGGACAGCCTCACTCCATAGCCCCGACCAAGTGACTGTAGGAGAACCCCGTCGCCGAAAGCATCCGTTCGGGTGCTCCCGGTAGCGGTGTTCCGCCTTGGTGCACTTCGTCGACGGTAACGGGGGTGCGGCCGCCTACTGAAGTTTGCGACGAGTATTCGATCAGGATGTCGGGAATCTTGTTGAATTACCCGACTTGATATTGAAAAGTGTTTTCGATAATGAGACTAAAATGCGGGGTTTATAATTGTTAGGCATGCGATGTCTAAGTAATTCATTTGGTCAGGCATGCGATGTCTGAGGTGGTTGCGGATTCCAACTGTTGTAGTTTTACACTTTCTTTTCTGTGACCGTAAGTGTAATATGTGATGTCGCCGGTTTCGTTGCTATATGTCAACGACAATTGGGATGCGCATATTTACTTACGTTGATGACATGTGATGTTATGTGTTGCTGGATATGTTATATTGGATCGTCCTGTTTGAATAGCCGGGGGTTTTTATGTGAGATGAGTGTTTTTCATTTTCATTCATGTAAAAACTTGTATGTAATATTCTTTTATTGGGGCACTTCCAGGTTGCGGAAGTAGTCACCGTTTGTATATTATTTACTTTTCTGCACTAGGATAGACCCAAGGAGGGGAGCACAAGTAACCGGGTTCTGGGGTTCAGTGGGAGACCAACTCGAGGAGTCGAGTCCGGGTCTCCTAACCCTAGAATTGGCAGGGTTGCTTGCCGCTCTCGTAGGGGTCTAGGGGTGTGGGATTGGCTATTCATCACGACCGTGGAATCCGTGTTTTATACTGGCTCGTATTGAAAACACGGACGTCCTAGTATATCCAATATTTCATATGTTTCTTCTGCTGTGTTTTATCTGTGATCATGTGATGTTCTGTGACAGATATTATATATAGTATATATGATATATTATATAGACGTTACTTATGTTTACACCCGCGCTAGCCCTGCCCCGCTCTACCGTTAGTTACCTAACCTAACGGTGCACGAGGGGACATCGAGGCGAATGCAGATGGCATAAGTGTACGTCATATCTATCTGTGATGTTTAGGTAATTTAAATGATGGGATATTCATTAATGAGATTAATGAAAGAAAATAAACCTAATTGATGTTGTGGAGTCGAATTTCAAAATAAAACAGGTAGCTACAGTTCTTGCTTTGCATCGCGGTGTTCATTATAGAACATCCTGCACCTTATTCGATGAGGAAAGGACCGAGATCCCTTCACCGGGAGTGACTCCTTTAGCAATAACTGGCAGATGCTACACACTCGGTTTGTATTTGATCGCTTCTATAGTTTCTGCTTTGCACAGTGATATATATGATATATCCCGCACCTCATTCGACGAGGAAAGGGCCGACGATCCCTTCACCGGGAGTGACCCCTTTAGCAAAACTAGAAAAGCTTCAAAAATATTCCATTTAAAAAACCATTTGATTCCGCAACGAGATCAAGTTCAAAGCGTTAAAGGTTTTCACAAAAACCAGCCGCAACCCTCCGTCATTTTAGGAAGTAGAGTACTTAGTATTCGTGCTGTGTTTGTTGACCATAGTCAAGGCACAGTATACGGTAGCTAAGTGATGTCTTCCTACACCGCATATGATGCGATTAGTTAGGACAGTCATGTGGCTTTGTTGACCTTAGCCAAGGGTCATGTGGGTGGGTCTAATTAATCACGAAATGACGGGTAGAACTTGACTAGTACCTATGATTTGTTGACCTTAGCCAAGGTCATAGGTGCTAGGGGTAAAAACCATTATCGGGAGTTTCAAGTGTTGAAACTTGCAATGAGATTGCATACCTTCTATATGATAGTTGGATCCCGATACCCACTGCGAGTAATTGTTACTCCTGGGAGAGTTTTGCACTTTGCAATTAGCCGATCAAGTAGGTGTCTAGAAAGGTGTCAACGGGGTTACGCCTCTGGGAAAACGAGGTTTACAGTAATTAGGTCCGTGCGAAAGCACGGGAACCTCCCTCAAAGTACCGACACTGGCCTGGCTGAAAGATTGGCGAACTTGTAGAGTGTAATTAATCCCGGCTAGTTTTTCCTTTTAAGGTTTGAAGGAAGATTTGATAAAAACAGTGGGAGCCATCCTGATTAGATAAAATATATAACCAATCTGATCTTGCAAGAGCGCACGCAGAGTGTTTTCTTCTCTCTCTCTCCAGGTAGCGACCATATCACGCCTTAATCAAGATAATAATACGGAATATTGACCGAACCCGCTTGTTATACTGAGCTGGGGAACGTTGGTCCCGCTCCAACTTATAATTGTTATAAGACAGAGCAGGAAACTGGGGAAAACCAGATTTCCCGTGCCGCCCAAACGAGGAGAGTGCATGATGATGCATCATCTTCGGGTGTGTTCATTACAAAGAGCTGTTTCTCAGTATACTTTACGTCCTGGGTATATGATACCAGATCAGGATCCCAGATATATAATCTGTTACATAGGGCTACAGAAAGGTAGAGAACTGAGAACGGGTGATAAGTTTCATGAGGCAGAAAACGGGGCAAGTGTTGCAGCCAAGTCTGTCGGTCACTGTCACCCTGTATTACCAATACATTGATTCTGAACGAATGTTATTAGATACCGAACCTGATATACAAAATCATATCTATCTCTTTATTAGTAAAGAAATGATAAAATTTTGTATTGTTGGATAATGTTTTGAACATTTCCTATATCAAAAGTTGATCGGTTCAGGCACGTTATCTAAAAGCATTAATGTTCTAAATCAAACTACAGTTCTTCGTATACTGAACACACACAAGAGGAAGAGTTCAGAAATGAACGAATCCTTCTTAAGGCATTGTAGACTAGATTAGATCAATGCGACCCGACTGGCTGAAGTTACATTTAGATGCATATTTAAATCAGTTTGAATTTACATCTTGTGAAACTCGCCAGTCATGTCACAAAGATAAGATGACCATAGCTCCGTTTACTGGAAACAGAGAAAGAGTTACTGAACTCTTGGGATGATACATGTTGATGTATGTTAGGTCCCCTGTCTACACATGCCAAGACTGGTTCTTTATACTTCATTACGTTCTCTGATGATCTCTCAAGATTCAGACCTATGTTCCTGTTGAAACACAAGTCCGAACCTTTTGAGATATTCACAGAATATAAGTTAGAAGTAGAGAACCAAAATACGGGTAAAAGTATTATGTCCTTTGATGTGATCAAGTAGGAGAATACTTGTGCACGGAATTCCTGGACTATTCTAAACGAGAATGAGATTCTCTCTCAGCATTACTCCTCCGTATACACCATAGCACGATGGTATATCGGGGTAGAGCAATCACACCCTATATGATAAGGTGTGCTCTATGATGAGTACTTCTGAGTTACCTTTTTCCTTTTAGGGAGTTATGCACTTATGAAGCTGCATACCTATTGAATAGGGTTCCAATCAAATAAGTTGCCTACCATTTCATATGTGATATGGAAAGGGAAGAGCCCATGTCTTAAGCTAGTTAAGATTTTGGGTTGTCCGGCTTATGTCTAAAAGCAAAATCCGGACAAGCTCGAGGCAAGATCTGTTATGTACAACTGGAAAGGTTCCAGCTATGTAAACTACAGCAGATGATTTGATAGAACCGAAGGATTCAATAGAAACCAACGAACCTCAGCCTCTCCGCCGATCTAGTAGGGTTCCTCACCCACCTGAGAGATACTTCGGTTTCTCTATGACAGTGGGAGCGAGGATTGCATCATGAGATGATGACCCAACTAGCTTCGAGCTGGCCATCGAGAGTAAGACTCTGTAAGAATGGCTGGATGTTTAGTGATCTGAGATGGAATCCTTATACACCAACAAAGTATGGACTTTGGTTGCTATATCTGAAGGGTTAAATCCCCATCAGGAGAAAGTATATCTTGAGAAGATTACTTGGTGTACATGGAAAAGTTGAGACTTTCAAAGCTAGACTTGTTAAGGGTTTTCGTCATCGACCAGGCGTGGATAATGATGAAACCTTTTCCAGTACCTATGCTTAAGTCCATCCAGATACTACTTGCCACGGCTACATACCATGACTACGATATCTGGCGGTTGAGTATCATGACTGCTTTTCTAAATGATATTTTAGAAGAATGCGTCTATAAGTACACAGCCAGAGGGCTTCGTAGATAGTGGGAGCAGCGGAAACGTGTGCAAGATGCTTTATAGGATAAAGCAGGCATCGCGGAGTTGGAACATCTGTTCTGATGAAATAGTCAAAGAGTTTGACATCATCAAAATGGTAGATGAACCTTGTATAAACAAAAGGGTAGTAGGGAGTATGGTGGTGATCCTCGTAGAGTACGTGGATGACATACTCTTGATAAGAAAGGAGTTTCTTATGCTACGCTCGATCAATCTCCGTTTATCACAATGATTCTCCGTGCAGGATCAAAATGATACCTCCTAAATCCTGAGTTTTAGATCTATGAGATAGATTTAATTGGATGTTAGGATTCTCACTAGTTGTAGTGAGATGATATCAAACGATTCTGGGGAGAATCACTGGAAGTGTTCCAGGGTGATAAAGACGACTGAGTGTCAGTCACAGGCATTGTCTTTACCCTCAGTAAAGGGACGGTATGTTGGAAGAGTTCCAAGCTGGATACCGAGACATACTAGACAATTAAGGCTGGATACATCGCTACTTAAGATGCTACCAAAGAGGAAGTCTGGGTGTATAAAGGTTCATGAGATGAACTATGTTCCTCCCATTGTGTGACAATGGAGTTGTGGCTTATGCCAAGGAGCGCCGGTCCCATCAGTGATCCAGACATATTCTAAGGCAGTATCACTTGATCATGGAGATAGTTGATCTCCAGGGAGATCGGGTTTTGGAGAGTAGACTTAGAGGACAACACAGCGGATCCACTCACAAAGGCCTGTTCCCAGAGAGAGACTTTTATGGGATGGTTGAGTATGAGATACTACAACCACTGCTACAGATGGCCCTAGTGCAAATGGGAGATTGTTAGTAATATGTATGCCCTAGAGGCCATTACTGTACATAGGATGTATATTGTAGTGGATGCTGGGACGTATATAGGGAGGATTTTCTTGCTCGACATGATAGTATGCTATCTGGTTGAACTTGACCTTAACGTGTATACTGATTGTCTCTCAATTACATGTTGGTAAAGCCCTTAGGATTTGTACTTGACTACCTGGACTATGATGCGGATCATACTAGTGGGGACATGGTAGTCCATAAGTACATCCTTCAAAGTCCCTAGTCGTGGGTGTATCGAGATGGGGCATCGATATACCAGAGTAGACTAGCGTGTACCTTCTCGACCCATACAGATGGGCGATGGATGATCCCATATCCATTGGTGTTTGACATCAGAGATGATATACGGGTGCTCAGTAGAGACTGGGTACACTGGACGGACTCGCCGAGAACTCCCAGATGGTATTATACCTCACGTCAGATGGCAGTTCTCTGGTGACACTGGTACAGAGTAGTCTGTTAACCCGAGATCGTCATAGAGTCTTGTGTGGTTCCCACTGTGCTTTGATTTCCATCTTACCACGTCCAAGAGGGCGTGCAAAATGGTGGTTTTTGGGTACAGTCCCGAGTCACATGGAGGCAATGAGCGATAGGAGGGGATTCGTCTCTCCCGGTATAGGGGGTTGATGTTGCGCTGTGTTCGATTGGCTATAACAGGAAATCCCTGGCCAGGGTTGCTGAGATTTACTGGTAAGTGTTACCAGTAGTTTCTCGAATAGTTATAGACCTCATATCGACACGACTTATCGAGCTATTGGGGTCTGACGTTTACCACCCCTAGGCGAGATATGCGACAGATCAGACGATCAGACCGGACTGTACGGTAGTGTTACTGGTCGGATTCACTGGAGTGTGAGCGGGCTTGCTCGTCGATCTTCAGATCGCTCAATACCCGGGCGGCCGTTACGTTTAGCAGACCGCTTGCGGCTTGTGGATGTTTGATATGATCATCATCCGCTGCCGGCGTATTGACGAGTCTTTAGAGTCCTACACAGAGGTTTCCTGGCTCAAGCGAAACGAAATAGGAGCGCATATGAGATATGTGCGGGACCGAGAATGATACCAGTATGTGATACTGTATTCGATTCTCGCGATTTGTGACATTGATCGGTTATATGTGATATAGCCGGGTTATCGGATCAAGTGTTGATTCGATAAGTTGTTACTGTTGATATTAGTCGGTTATATGCGATATGACCGGATCGTTAAATCAAGTGTTGATTTAATGATTTAATGCATAGTAATATATTTGATATATTACTTTGCATTAACTAGTATCGGTTCACTTTAAAATGGATTTTCTCACTCGGGTGTGCACATTGTATATTCGATATAGTTTTGTGCACTTGCTTGTATCATGTTTGATGATACATGCATTATGGTTAAGTGTTAAGAATTAAACTATAGTTAAGTGGGTGATTAGGGTTTTTGATTTCATTTTATTCATTTAACTTTTTGGAAAAAGAAAAGGCAAAAAGAGGAAAATGGTTGCTTTCTTTTGTTCATTCATGAACCTTCATGAAGACTTTGACCAAATGACCATTTTGTCTCATGCTTAACCCTAACCACTCACTTAAACCTTAGTTAACTCTCTACATCTAACCATGGTTCATTATATGATAAGGATTGGTTTTTCTTTTCTTTTCTAATTAATCTTATCATATTATTCTTCTTCTTCTTCCTTGCTTCAAGTGAAGAAAGCTCTCCTCATCAATGGTGATTGATGTTTTTGAATGAGAAATCCAATTCTAAAGTTAACCCACTTCCTATTTCTTCATCCTCTACCTCTTGCCAAGTAGTAGAGTGTGTTTCCTTCACAAGTTTTTAGGACTTGGTGAAGGTGGAGCTTGATCTTTCGATGCCTCGACGTAGATCATCTTCGGCATGGACATCGACGACCTAGCTTGCCCATACTCCGACGAAGCCGACACTTGAGCCCGGATTTGATTTGGACAGCGGAGAGGACCTCGTTGCGGAGCTATGGAGGTGGAGCACCGGATCTACAAAGGTTGTATTTCCGTATCTTGTAGTTAAGTGTTAACTAGTTAGCTTTTTCACCTAGATTTCTAGCAAACGATCCGTAGTCGGGTCTCTCGGCACCCTTAAAATTTTAATTTGGCATGATCGATGCCTTGTGAGACCTCATTAGGGTGCCTAGGAACCCTACAAGCAGCCCCCCTCTCTCTCACTAATTCACACTCTCTTTCTCTCTCCAAAGCTCACCTAACCACTCATTATGTCTCCTTTGACCTTTCCTTTAATCATTTCTTTTTTCTTTTCTTTTCTTGACACCAATAAACCCTAAGATAAAGCCCAAATGCAATGAAACATGTTACAAAATGAACATGTCATGGTGCACTAACCATGGAAACTGTAAAAACGCGGATTAGGCTTAATCGCGATTAGCAGTGCACTAATCGGGTTTTTATCGAAACTGCTTGTAATAAATTTTAAAAGTGCCAAATCCTTTAAATATATATTTAAATGAATAAATCATTTTAATTTCTATTTATTTAACAATTATTGATATATATTTATACCCTTTTTCGAAAACCCCAATTTCGCAAATCGGCAGTTTTTGGGAAATATATTATTTTAAAATTAAATTCCCAAAAATAATATTTTATATTTTTCTGAAATGTTACATATAGTATTTCAATGATGGCTTAGAGTAAACTGTCATGGGAGAACTCAATCCTTTCTCGGTGAGCGAGGTGCAAAAGTATGAAGATGAAAAATACTTTCAGCCGAACTTCGAGGATACTGAAAGGTGCAACAAGCCGGAAAATAACCAAAAATATCATAGAGAGAATAATAAAACCGGGCCCTTAATCCCTATCCTGGTCTTTGGCTGTGACTCCAAAGACAAGACTGATGGAGTCTTCTCCATTCACGCATCGACGCAGACTCTTGCCAAAGCGGATCAGAGTCTACATATTATGATGGCTCCACCTCTAAAGAACTTGATGCGCTGAATACATATAGCATGCAAGAACTGGAAACCTTCTACGTGCCACCTAGGTGAAGAGGTGAAAAAACGAACCGACTCTTGACAAGTTTCAGCCCATCCATATGCCAAGATATTATGCGGAGGGATTAAAAGAGCAATTAAAGAGTCAAGGTATGCCTCTTAAGCAAACTGTTCGGCAAGACCAATTCTATAAAAGGATATGGATATCCCCGAGACTTAACGAAAGAAGCCCAACGGGCAAATGGAAACAATTAGGCTGGGATATGTTCTGTCCAAGAAACGTGAGCAAATCTATAGCTACCATGCCATAAACAGCTTGAATGGAGAAGAAGATATTTCTCCAAGTAGCTATGTCGCCGAGTGAGAGAAAAGTCTCGCTCAAAGAACCTCAAGTCCGTCGCTCGAAAAACAAATTGATAAGATAATAAAAGAAGATTTTCAAGCGAGCCGAGAAAACCAAAGTCGCAATATGGTTATATATGAAAAGGCCTGGGCAAGACGTCTCAGTGGATAATCAATGGAAGAAGTAGATCATGATACTCTCTATCCACAGCCCGCTGCGTACACCTATAAAGAAGGAGAATCTTGAAGCAAAGGCAAAAATAAAGCGAGGATTGTAAGTAACGTTCAAGGACAAAAAAGCAGGTCCAAGACACCATTTAATAAAGAAAGGTTCGGTTAGGGCCCATCCCTTACAAAGAAGATGGGTCGAAAATATTCTTTCCATCGAGACAAGACAATTAAGATATTAAGCCTTGTCATGAAACATCAAATGATGACGCTTCCGGAATCTCGACACCCCGAACAAATAAATAGAGTCCACCATCCGGATTATTACTCTTATCACTTAGCAGTAGGTCACCCACTCGAAGACTGTTTCACATTCAAAAATTGGTAGGAAAGCCAACATCAATAAGGCAGGTTCATACTATCCGATAGCTAGAGGATAAGCCCGCCACAAAAGCACAAGCCAAAGAAGACCTATACCATCAGGATGGGACCAAATCGACCGCGAAAATGGAAGCAGACTCGTACCTGTCATATAGTAACTTTCTTAAAAGAGGGAAAGGACGAGGACGCGATTGACCTCTTCGGATACTTCGCAAATGAAGGCGATGACGAAGAGATCTCAGAATTTCCACCGGCGCTAAAAGAGCTGGAGGATAGAATACATACCACGACAGACAACCTAAGGAAAATCAACTTAGGAATGGAAGATGATCTGAGGCCGACGTTTATCAGTGAGCTGCTATCCGAAAAATGGGTAGCCACATTAAAAGATGTGCTTGTACAGTACAAAGACTGTTTCGCTTGGAACTACTCTGAAATGCCAAGTCTAGATCCAGAGTTAGTGGTAAACAAGCTAGCCATATCACCAAAGATAAAGCCGGTCAAGCAGGCACCGAGAAGAATGCAGCTTGAACTTGAGATGAGTATCAACGCCGAAGTCAACAAATTAATCGACTCCGGCTTCATCTAAGAAGTTCACTATCCCGACTAGATCACTAACATCATTCTGGATATGAAGAAAAATGGGACGGTTCGGATCTGCGTGGACTTTCTGGACTTCAACAAGGTATGCCCGAAAGATGACTTCCCAATGCCCGTTACCGAGCTAATGATCGATAACACATCCACACATGAAATCTTCTCCTTTATGGATGGATCTTCAGGATACATCCAGATAAAGATGGATCCTGAAGACCAGAAGCATACCACCTTCTAGGTACCTTTAGGCATATTTTGCTACAAGGTGATGCCCTTCGGTTTGAAGAATGCCGGAGCCACGTACCGAAGGGTCATGACGAAGATATTCTGTGAACTCATACACAAGATCGTCGAACGCTATATTGATGATCTCGTGGTCAAACGAGAATCTCATATGGAGCACTGGGAGCATATAAATATCGTGTTCGAGCGCCTTTGGAAGTATAATCTGAAGATGAACCCTCTAAAGTGCTCGATTGGAGTCTCTTCAGGCAAATTCCTAGGCTTCATCATTCGTCACTGAGGTATCGAAATTGATCCCTCAAAGATCAAGGCAATTATGGAGATGCCCTCACCAAGAACCATTAAAAAACTACGATCTCTTCAAAGAAAGCTCGCATACATCCGGTGGTTCATAGCTAATCTCTCCGAAAAATATCTTCCCTATAGCCATCTGATGAAGAAGGTGACCCCATTCGTCTGGGACCTGAAATACCAAAATGCATCGGAAGAAATCAAAAAATACCTGCAAAATCCACCGGTATTAGCCACTTCGGTTAAGGGAAAGCCCCTTATCTTATATACAACAGCTCTTGAGGGTTCTCTAGACGCGCTGTGGGCATAAAAGAATGATCAAGGAAAGGAGAAAGATCTTTACTATCTAAGTCGAGTTTTCATGGGGGAAGAAAGGAACTACTCCCCCATCAAAAAGCACTGCTTAGCGCTGATCTTCACAATAACGAAGCTCAGACACTACGCCTTAGCGCATGAGGTCCATCTCATGTCAAAGGTGGATCCTCTTAAGTATCTGATGTCAAAGGACATACTAATAGAAAGGCTTGCCAAATGGTCCCTCATGCTAATGGAATTTTTGATAACATACCGACCCCTCAAAGCGATGAAAGGACAAGCCATCGCCGATTTTCTTGCGGAACATTCGATACCAGCTGATTCTCTCCTAAGCTGCGAGTTGCCGGATGAATACGCGTTCGACGCAGTCGAAGAGGAGAAAGAAGAAAATGAGTCTCGATAGGAGCTCTACTTCAATGGAGCGTCTTCCAGGAAGCAGCGGACAAAGAATACTCCCATAATCAAAGTTAGGGTAGGTCTTATCTTCATGACCCTACAAGGAGGGATATTACGATATGCTCTCACCTTGATAAAACCCAGAACTAATAACGAAGCGGAATATGAAGCTTTGATAGTTGGCCTTAGGATCACTATCGATATAGGAATCAAGGATCTCCTAATATACGAAGATTCTCAGCCGATCGTCAGTCACGTAAATGGTGACTACAAGACATGCAAACCAGAACTAATAAGGTATGGCGAAAGAGTGCGGCAGCTGCTGACCCAAATCCCTTCCTATATCTTGGAAAGCATACCGCGAGAGGAAAATAGCAAGGCGGATGCATTAGCTAAGTTGTCTAAAGAATTTGCCGACGAAGACCTCGATGACGTTAGGATTATTGTTCAAAGCCGCAGGATCCTGGCGCCGGCAGATATAGCTTTGGAAGCTCTGATAGAACTATCCGAAGAAAAAGAAACGATCGAACGAGAAGTTCTCCAAATAGAAAACAAAGAAGAAGTTGAGGACTTGAAACAAGCCTTTATAAGTTACTTTAAGGCCTAACGAACACCCAAAGATGCATCATCTAGACATTAGCTTATGAAACGAGCTCTGTCATTCGCCTTCGTCAATGATACTCTATACAAGAGATGCTTCAACTTCGTATGGTTAAGATGCTTAGGGAAGAAGGATGCAAAGAAATTCATCCATGATGAACATGATGGACTTTACGGCTCCCATCAACCAGGTCAAAAAAATGAAGCTGAAGATAAAAAGGATGGGCTATTATTGGCCCACGATGATTCATGACTGTCTCGAATATGCGATGCAGTGTCACTCATGCCAAATACAATGGGACTTCATACATCAACATCCAAATCCGCTGTATCCGACAGTAGCTAATTGTCCGTTCAAGATGTGGGAAACAGATATAATCAGCCCTATCGAACTAGCGTCATCCAAAGGACATCGGTTTATACTAGCAACAACCGATTACTTCTCTAAGTGGGTAGAAGCAGTATGGCTTAGGGAGATAAAGACGGAGAATATCCTCCACTTCTTCAAAACGCATGTCATCTACCGGTTCGGAACTCTGCGACGGATAATCTCAGATAATGGACCAGCCTATAGAAGCCATAAAATAAGCCGCTTCGTACAACAACACAAGATAGACTGGAGATACTCGGTCTATAATTCTCGGGCCAATGATCTAGCTGAAGTATTGAACAAAACCTTGACCAAGATTATAAAAAAGACGGTGTCCAGGAACAAGAAAGACTGGCACGAGAGGCTGCATAAAGCTCTTTGGGCGTATCGAGCAACGTTCAAGACGGTTACAAATACAACACCATATGCATTGGTGTTTGGCACTGAAGCAGTACTCCCACTGGAGATAGAACTCCTCTCATTACGAGTGGAAGTTCAGTACGAGTTAATGGATGAAGATAATGCTCATCTTAGGCTCGAAGAGCTCGAAGCTCTCGATGAGACCCACCTTGTAGTACAGCAGAATCTGGAAGCTTATAAGGTAAGGATGATGTTATCATATGAAAGACTAACCATGTCGAGAACATTCCGCCAAGACGAACTCATGCTGGTTGTCAAAAGACCAATGATTCCCAATCATGCAAAACGGGAGAAGTTCGAGCCAAACTATGAAGGCTGATATATCATAGATAAGGTCTACCAAGGTGGAGCTTACCTGCTCATGGATATGTATGGAGAAAGGCCATTTCGACCAATAAACGGCTGATTCCTCAAAAAGTACTACGCTTGAAGAGTCGCGACTTAGGTCAAAGAAAGATGGCGACGCTTGTGTCCGCTCGCTATCTCCTTGATTGAAAACTCTGAAAGTCATATGTGATAATATTTGACCGCCACATCCTTAAACTGGTATTAGACCGAAATGTCCTTAAACTAATACATATCCCAAACACAGGAATGTTGGACTGAAACGTCCCTAATCTAATGTGTTACCCCACATATTCTTCATGATATACATGATAATGGACTACTACGTCCATAAACTGGTATTGGACCGAAATGTCCTTAAACTAATATCTATCCCAAACATGGGAATGTTGGACCGAAATGTTCTTAAACTAATATCTGTCCCAAACATGGGAATGTTGGACCGAAACGTCCCTAAACTAATGTGTTACCCCACATATTCTTCATGATATACATGATAATGGACCACTATGTTCTTGTTAGTGAGATATGCCCTAGAGGCCATTATTGTATCATACTGGATTTTATATTATATATTGGAAGGTTGGGATATTCACAGTTATAATATCAGTCTTGCTCGGAATAGTAGATGCTACTTGATTTGATTCTATCTCAATATGTGCATGTGTTTCTTTTATCATATCGCTTATACATATTGGTAGAGCCCAGCGTTGTGATGGCAGTCACACTAGTGGGGGCTGGGTAGTCTATAAGCACATCCTTTTACAGGTCCCTAGTCATAGGATTATCGAGACGGGCCATCGATACTCCAGAGTAGACTAGTGTATACGCTTCTCATCCCAGCAGGGAGATAGTCTATCCCACAGCCATTAGTACGTCATACTGGAGATAGTATGCAGGTGCTCATTAGGTTATGAGTTACACTGGACGAGACTCGTTGGGAACTGCTGGTTGATATTATACCTATCGTCAGGTACCAGTTCCCGGGTGATATGAGTACAGCTTAGTCCGTTGACTTGACATCGCACTTCGCCTCGAGTGTGTTCCCACTGTTCTTTGATTACTACCATACTACGGCTCAAAGGAGTCGTCCAAACAGGTAGTAGCTGGGTACAGTCCCGAAGCACTTGGAGGCAGTAGTGGTTAGATAGGATTCATCTCTCCCGGTATTGGGGGTTGATATCGTGCTGTGTTCGGAAAGCCATTACACAAAATGTAACAACTCCAATTTTAGTGTACAAAAATTTGTTTAAAAGTTAATGTATACTTAGAGTATTTGCATTTACTATGAGTACTATAAGTAATTGTTTTGCATTTTAATAGCAAGAAGGAGTTTGTAGCTCACTGGTAAGACCTTGCACTGCTGAACCAAAGCACCAGAGTTCAAATCCCATCCCCCACATTATTTTTAATATTGTTTTATTTTGAATTTTTAGAAGTCCAAGGGTTTACACGTGCATAACTCATAAAAATCCCACTACACATGTAAAACTAAATATCCCAAGGGGTACACCAACAGTCGCTGGACACGTGGAGGCTTCGAATCAACCTGACTCGGCCGACTCGGGCCTGCGGCGCCGGCCGGACCGAGTCGGATCGCCAAGTTTCCAATAGAAAAGTGAGTCTTTCGGCCTCCCTATTACCCCTGTACACTTTAATTTTCCTGCAATTTAACAGAGCTCTTTAAAATCCTATTAAACCCTATTTTAAATACAATTTTCTCAAACCCCTTCACCTAACCCTAACCTTAGCTTTACCTTATAAATACCACCCCTAGACACCTCCCTCACTCACAATTCTGTCCAAACTCTAAGGAAATTCCTCTAGAAATTTTAGTGTGCAATTTAAGTTAGCAAAGGGCGAAACTCCGGCGAAATCCCGATGACGACCCTAAGAGCTCCCGGCGAAGAAACGACACACCGACGCCTCTTACCGTTTCCTCTCCCTCTTCTGTAACCTCTAAACCCATAAGTCCCTTCTCCCTCTTCACCTTGCTATTCTAAAAACAAATATTTCTAAAATCCGACGGAATCAGAGTTAATCCGATTTCCGGTTCGGTTCTTCCTAAAAAATCTCACTTTTCTTAAAAACAATCATACTAAACCATTACATGTTGACTATTAAACATTAACAAGTCATATTGAATAAGTTCCATATCAAAAGTATTTCTATTTCAATTTTAATCGTACTTTTTCAGTAAAATACCATGTAGTTTAATTTGAGACATTAAAACATCACAATCTTACTATACGTTTAGATAGATCACGAGGTAATGACCTACCTCTTCACAACACTCATATGCAACATATCACAATACCTTTCGGGAACATAGAATACGAGAAAACGAAACTTTACATATAAATACCACAAACTATTAAAACCGTTTCTATAAGATTACGTAATTTATAAATCTTTGCAAAGCGCCGCTACAACCCATTTGGGGAACCCGTTCGGGATGGTGCGAATTATCGCACATCCTCGGGCTTAGTAGTGCGAGATGCAGACCTCCGCAAGGAGCATTCGGTCTCGAAAGATTTAAAAAAATACAAATATGTTTAGAAGATGAGATTTCTAGAAATATAATATATTAAAATTATTTTTATATAAATATATATATATGTATCATCAAAATATCTATTTTTGATATGATATAAATATTCCAACCTTTCTAAATCAAAAGAATCACTTTACATGAAAACACCATGAAATTCTATACAAGTCAAACACTTACAATTAAATACCATGTATTATGAAAAATATGTTTATTCACTAGAAATATCATAAATATAAAATCTACATCTATGACAACTCTAAAGATGATAATTCAATACTTGGGGTGTATTTTGAAAATTATACAAAAATATTTTTACATAAAACCCCCTCAAGTTCTATAAATTACCCTAAGGACCCTAGTAAATATAGTTTTAAGCGGGACCAGTCTCTTGAGCCTCAGGGAGCCGGAGATACGGGTGCTTTCCTATCTAAGGTAGACAACTTAACAAACGATGTTGATAACACGGTAATCGTCTTTGAAAAAGACACAAATCCTGCCGCCCATGTGCAGCAGTTTCCGATAACATCAAAACAATCAGGACTTCAATTTCTTTTCTAATTGTTCTGACTCAGATTGAGTCTCATTATAATAATCTGACTTGAATATGATTCAAGTACAATCTATAATATTACAATTCAACATGAATCCTGGAATACATATATTCAATCTATTCAATCTGTATTGACTGAACTGAACCATGGATATACTTCCATTTACATGATTCTCCAGTTACATCCATTTACTGATATCATGATTTCGGCAAGCCATCCATCTATACAAGACAATACAAGTTACAATACAAACAATACAATCAAGACATCGCGGGGTTTAAAGGGTATATTGGTACGGAAGGTGTTAGAAGTGGCACGAGACTGCAAGGTTTAAGACACCTAACCTGTATTCCGTTGCTGTTATACCGTGGCATAATGGTTCTTTGTATATTCCGTTCACCTTAGTCTCTGGTCTACTGAGACTCCTCTCGTATACACTGGCATCCTTCTGTACCAAGCTACAAACAACAGCATTAACCAAATAATACAACTTTAAAAGCTAATTTCTCTCTCTGTCTATTCTATTTCCCCTTACCTTTAGGACTTACCGAGCAATTGTTCGCTGACGACATTCCTTCTCTTTCTTCTTTAGAATGTTGTCAGGTGATTTGGACACTCAGGAGATCGAGCCTACTAGTGAGGACTTGGATCAGCTTGCCTACGACCCAGAGTTCTAGCTTCATTGTACACATTTTTATTTCAGTACTTTTCATTTCTGTTATGCCACCGTTTAGGCATTGCTTTCATTCAGTTGTATTTACTTTTTCATGTATTGTAAAAAGAATGTGAATAAATAAAGTTGTTGTTTTATTATATCTTGTCTCTTGTGCATTTAAATTTATATTGCTTAGATACGCTTAGCGTATTTACTTCACAGTAAATACGTAGCGGCCTCGTCGCGCCCTCTGCCCGTACACTGGGAAGCGGGGCATGACAGGTTTTGTTGGTGGCCCATGCTGGTTAGAGTTATATGGAACCCTACCATGCAGTTCTGTTCTGCGTGAACAACCTAAGTAATATAACACAAGAACTAGCAACTAAAACATTCTTTACAATTCATGTTCCTTGAATCTTATCATTTCATATACTTTGAATCTGTCCTAACCCAAAAATTTTCATTCAAGGTTATGGATTCCCCAAACAATACCAGCACCAACATCAACAACACTCCACCACCACTACCAATCACACCTGCCGTCCCTGTTCCGCTCAACGAGCAGACAGTTCTACTTGAGGCGATCCGCAGCCTCCTAGCAGGACAGCAGCAGCTGACTGCTCTTCTAATGAACCGTCCTGAGGCAGAAGCACCTGGGGTGAAGCAATTCAGGGCTTTGCACCCCAAACAGTTCTCCGGAAAAGAGAGCCCACTGGAAGCTGAGGAATGGGCTCAGAGTATCGAAGATGATTTGGCAGCAACACAAGTGCCAGAAGTAGCTTGGGTCCGTGTTGCAAAATTACATCTCACGAACAAAGCACGGAATTGGTGGAAGGCGGAAGAAAGCCGTCGTGAACAACCCATCGAATCGAAGACTTTCCGAGACATGTTCGACTCAAAGTACTTCCTTGAGACTGCCAGGTTCGACATGGAACAACAGTACATCCATCTGCAACAAGGTTCGATGTGGACCGAGTCAATAGATGAGTATGACGCTGAGTTCACCATGCTCAGGCGGCACTTTTCCACTAAGTACAAGATATTCAAAACTGATATGTCTCAATAATTCGATTTTTTTCGATATATCACATACTACACAGCTAACACAATCCTTTAACAGATTTGCGGCACACCTGATACTGACGGATGAGATCAGAGCCCGTCGATTTCAGCAAGGTTTGGATTCGGAGATCCAGGCTGCACTGGCCACAGGAGATTTTCCGACTGATGAATCGGCTCTGAAAGCTGCCCGCCGTTATGAGGCAGTGGTAAAAGCGAGGGGCAGACCTCAGTCTGCAGGAGTTAAGCGCCCTGTCAACCAGATGGCAGGAGGAGCCTCGTCAAGGCCACCTTTTGTGCCAAGGCGACCGGGAGTACCGAACAACAGGCCCAGCCCAGCCTTTTGTACCTACTGCAGGAGAGCTGGACATATGATGACGGAATGCCGGCGAGCTAACCGTCTTTGCTTAGTCTGCGGATCAGCTGCTCATGATATTGGGTCTTGTCCCCAAAGAAAAAACCTAGTTGCTGCACGCAGGCCAGCAATCAATTACCAACAGCGACCAGCCCTTCAGGCACCTTCTCCAAGACTTGCAATACCTGCTCCACCACCTAGAGGACTACAAGATGCACCTCCTCCTCGTCAGTTCCATCAAACTCAGAGGAACGTCCCGAGGAATGCTCCTCAGGCCAGGAAAAATGTACCACGACGACAGTCTTTCACGATGACAGTAGAAGAAGCTGAGGCCACTGGCCAAGTTATCACTGGTAACCCTTTATTCTCAAACTTTTCTTTCAGTCTTGCTACTTATCTGCATACTTTTACATATACCTAAATCATATCCCATATATACCTTACATACAATCTTAGTAGCCTCACTACCTGTACTAGCACTCTTCGATACTGGAGCATCTCACTGCTTTATGTCACAACGGTTCGTCCGAACTCATGCGATTCCAGTCACACCGCTTGTATCCAGCTGGAATGTCAGTTCAGGAAATGGCGTTCTAAAGGCAACAATGGGATACAACTTGTGTCCAGTAGTCGTTTCCAGCAGAGAATTTTATGCTGACTTCAAAGTGCTGGACATACTAAACTTCGATGTAGTTCTAGGTATGGATTGGCTTGGAACCTTCTATGCTACCATCGACTGTCATCAAAGGAGTGTAGTATTCGAGATTCCAGACTATCCGGTATTCTATTTCGAAAGCAGAGACCGTACCCTGGAGCCAAGTACATACAAAGCGAAGCCAAAGAAGGCAGTGATTGCAGCAACTCAAGCGGAGGAAGAATCAAGGCCAGAAGTGGTTCGAGAGTTCGATGACGTGTTTCATGACGATATATCAGGTTTGCCTCCCGATCTAGCTCTTGAATTCAGCATTGATTTAATACCAGGAGCACAACCGGTGATCAAAGCACCTTATCGATTAAGTCCGGAAGGTTTGAAGGAAGTCCGAACACAGTTGGACGAATTATTGACGAAAGGATGGATTCGTCCCAGCACTTCAAGTTGGGGATCACCAGTACTACTTATGAAGAAGAAGGAAGGTTCATATAGAATGTGCATCGATTATAGAGCCTTGAACGAAGTAATAATAAAGAACAAGTATCCACTCCTGCGCATCGACGATTTATTCGATTAGCTAAGTGGATCTTGTGTTTTCTCTAAATTAGATCTTCGTTCAGGTTATCATCAGGTGAAGGTCAAGGAAGCTAATATTCATAAAACAGCTTTCAGAACTCGCTATGGTCATTACGAATTTCTAGTGATGCCATTTGGAGTGACCAACGCACCAGTAATATTCATGAACCTAATGAATCAAGTTTTCCGGGAGTACTTAGACAGGTTCGTTGTCATCTTCATCGACGACATCCTCGTGTATTCTAAGAGTCGGGAAGAACATGCCGAGAACCTACGAATTGTCCTGGAAACTCTACGACAACATCAATTATACGCCAAGTACAGCAAGTGCGAGTTTTGTCTAGATCAAGTTGGTTTTCTTGGACATATCATATCAGGTGAAGGAATCTCTGTGGATCCAGCGAAAGTTTCAGCAGTAAGCGAATGGCCGACACCAAAGTCATTGAAGGAAATTCGAAGTTTCATGGGTTTAGCTGGATATTACAGAAGGTTCATTGAAGGCTTTTCAAAGATAGCAACACCCCTAACCAAGCTCACACGTAAGGATGAAGATTTTGTGTGGTCAGAAGCATGTGAACAGGCTTTCGTAGAACTCAAGTCAAGGTTGACATCAACGTCTATTCTCGTTATACCGGACCAATCTGGAGGTTTCGAAGTGCATTGTGATGCATCCGGTAAGGGATTTTGATGCGTTCTACATCAGCACGGTAAGATTGTGGCTTATGCTTAAAGACAGCTGAAGACTCATGAGCGCAATTATCCGACGCATGATTTGGAATTGGCAGCCGTTATCTTTGCTCTCAAAATTCGGCGCCATTATCTTCTTAGTGAACGAGTGAACATATACACAGATCACAAGAGTCTGAAATATGTGTTTACTCAAAAGGAACTTAATATGCGACAGAGACGATAGTTAGAACTCATGGCGGACTTCGACATCAACCTGCAATATCACCCAGGGAAGGTGAATGTGGTTCCAGATGCTCTTAGTCGCCAACCATTATCGATGAATCTTACCGCTCAGTGGAAGCTTCAATAGGACTTACATCGGATGGAGATTGAAATAGTCATGCCAGATAACGCTTCAAGTTTGATGAATTTACAAGTTCAATTAACAATTGTCAACCAGATTAAAGCAGCTCAAGCAAGTGATGCTAAGTTGAAAAAGATCAGAGAACAAATAGAGAATGGACTCAGAACAGATTTCATCATTCATGAAGACAGATCTTTGAGATACGACAGCAGATTATGTGTACAAAAAGGTCTGTTCGGGAAGAGTTAATGAAATAACCTCACAACTCTCCCTACTCAGTACAACCTGGAGGTACAAAGATATACAAAGATCTACGTCAGAATTACTGGTGGCATGGAATGAAGCGTGAAATAGCCAGAAGCGTCGCTAAATGCTTGGTATGTCAGCAAGTAAAGGCTGAACATCACAGGACAGCTGGACTACTTCAACCGTTACCAATCCCAGAATGGAAGTGGCAACACATCACAATGGATTTTGTGACTGCTCTTCCTCGCAGCACAAAAGGTAACAATGAGGTATGGGTCATTGTGGATCGACTCACAAAGTCGGCCCCACATCATCCCATTTCGAGTTGGCCAATCAACTGAGACATTAGCAAAGAAGTACATGGAGGTAAGAATCTACTTAAGATTTAAACTCTTTAAATATGTACTATCCCTGATACCCATGAACTCATACAGGAAATTGTAAGACTTCATGGAGTACCGGTCTGTATTGTCTCCGATCGTGACACTAGGTTCAGATCGCAATTTTGGCAGAGTCTGCAAGCGAGCTTGGGAACAAGTCTGAACTTCAGCACGGCTTATCATCCACAAAACAGATGGTCAGTCTGAGCGAACTATTCAGATCTTGGAGGATATACTCAGAGCATGTATGTTAAACTTCAAAGGATCGTGGGAAGATCACCTACATCTTGTGGAGTTTTCGTACAACAACAGCTACCAAGCAAGCATAGAAATGGCACCTTTTGCAGCACTATATGGAAGGAAGTGTCGATCGCCATTAAGTTGGGACGACATCGGAGATAGGGAACTTCTTGGACCTGAGATGATAGTAGCAACTGTTTATGTAGTTCGTACTATCAGGGAAAGAATGCGCATAGCCCAAGATCGAAAGAAGCACTGGGCTGATGCAAAGCGACGTCACTTGGAGTTCCAGCCAGGAGATCACATGTTCATAAAGATAACTCCGAACCGCGGAGTGATCCGATTTGGAAGACGTGGTAAGCTAAGTCCGAGATACATTGGACCGTTCGACATACTCGAACGAGTTGGTGAACTGGCATACCGCTTGGCACTTCCACTTTCATTGGAAGGAGTGTACAATGTGTTCCATATATCCCAACTTAGAAGGTATGTGAGTGACCCCAGCCACATTCTCGATCATTCCGAGCTCACTGTATAGCCTGACTTATCATGTGAGCAACAACCTGTGGAGATCATGGACAGGAAAATGAAGTCACTTCGGAACAAGGAAGTCAACTTGGTTCAAGTGATATAGAGGAAAGACACTCCAAGAGAATCAACTTGTGAAAGGGAAGATGAGATGCGTGCAAGATATCCTCACCTCTTTGTAAACTAGTTCTCAAATAAAATTTGTAAATTTCGAGGACGAAATTTTTGTAAGGAGGGTAGACTGTAATAACTCCAATTTTAGTGTACAAAAATTTGTTTAAAAATTAATGTATACTTGGAGTATTTGCATTTACTATGAGTACTATAAGTAATTGTTTTGCTTTTTAATAGCAAGAAGGAGCTTGTAGCACACTGGTAAGACCTTGCACTGCTGAACCAAAGCACCAGAGTTCAAATCCCATCCCCCACATTATTTTTAATATTGTTTTATTTTGAATTTTTAGAAGTCCAAGGGTTTACACATGCATAACTCGTAAAAACCCTACTACACATGTAAAACTAAATATCCCAGGAGGTACACCAACGGTCGCTGGACACGTGGAGGCTTCGAATCGGCCTGACTTTGCCGACTCGGGCAAGCGGCGCCGGCCGGACTGAGTCGGATCGCCGAGGTGCCAACAGCAAAAGTGTGTCTTTTGGCCTCCCCATTACCCCTGTACACTTTAATTTTCCTGCAATTTAACAGAGCTCTTTAAAATCCCATTAAACCCCATTTTTAATAAAATTTAATACAATTTTCTCACACCCCTTCACCTAACCCTAAACCTAGCTTTACCCTATAAATACCACCCCTAGACACACACCCCTCACTCATAATTCTGTCCAAACTCTCAAGAAATTTCTTTAGAAATTTTAGTGTGCAATTGAAGTTAGCAAAGGGCGATGCTCCGGCAAAATTCCGACGACGACCCTAGGAGCTCCCAACGACGAAACGACGCACCGGCGCCTCCTACCGCTTCCTCTCCCTCTTCTATAACCTCTAAACCCGTAAGTCCCTTCTCCCTCTTCACCTTGCTATTCTACAAACACGTATTTCTAAAACCCGACGGAATCGGAGTTAATCCGATTTCCGGTTCGGTTCTTCCTAAAAAATCTCACTTTTCTTAAATACAATCATACTAAACCATTACATGTTGACTATTAAACATTAACAAGTCATATTGAACAAGTACCATATCAAAAGTATTTCTATTTCAATTTTTATCATATTTTTTCAGTAGAATACCATGTAGTTTAATTTGAGACATTAAAACATCACAATCTTGCTATACCTTTAGATAGATCACGAGGTAATAACCTACCTCCTCACAACACTCATATACAACATAGCACAATACCTTTCAGGAAAATAGAATACGGGAAAACGAAACTTTACATATAAATACCACTAACTATTAAAACCGTTTCTATAAGATTACGTATTTTATAAATCTTTCCAAAGCGCCGCTACAACCCATTTGGGGAACCCGTTCGGGATGGTGCGGATTATCGCATATCCTCGAGCTTAGTAGTGCGAGATGCAGACCTCCGCAAGGAGCATTCGGTCTCGAAAGATTTAAAAAAATACAAATATCTTTAGAAAATGAGATTTCTAGAAATATAATAAATTAAAATTATTTATATATAAATATATATATTTAAGTATCATCAAAATATCTATTTTTGATATGATATAAATATTCCAACTTTTCTAAATCAAAAGAATCACTTTACATGAAAACACCATGAAATTCCATACAAGTCCAACACTTACAATTTAATGCCATGTATTATGAAAAATAGGTTTATTCACTAGAAATATCATAAATATAAAATCTACATCTATAACAACTGTAAAGACGATTATTAAATACTTGGGGTGTATTTTGAAAATTATACAAAAGTATTTTTACATAAAACCTCCTCAAGTTCTATAAATTACCCTGAGGACCCTAGTAAATATAGGTTTAAGCGGGACCAGTCTCTTGAGCCTCGGGGAGCAGGAGATAAGGGTGCTTGCCTATCTAAGGTAGACAACTTAACAAACGGTGTTATCAACACGGTAACCGTCTTTGAAAAAGACACAAATCCTGCCGCCCATGTGCAGCGGTTACCGATAATATCAAAACAATCAGGACTTCAATTTCTTTTCTAATTGTTCTGACTCAGACTGAGTCTCATTATAATACTCTGACTTGAATATGATTCAAGTACAATCTACAATATTACAATTCAACATGAATCCTGGAATACATATATTCAATTTATTCAATCTGTATTGACTGAACCGAACCATGGATATACTTCCATTTACATGATTCTCCAGTTACATCCATTTACTGATATCATGGTTTCGGCAAGTCATCCATCTATACAAGACAATACAAGTTACAATACAACACAAACAATACAATCAAGACATCACGGGGTTTAAGGGGTAGATTGGTACGGAAGGTATTAGAAGTGGCACGAGACTGCAAGATTTAAGACACCTAACCTGTATTCCTTTGGTGTTGTACCGTGGCATAACGGTTCCTTGTACATTCCGTTCACTTTAGTCTCTGGTCTACTGAGACTCCTCTCGTATACACTGGCATCCTTTTGTACCAAGCTACAAACAACAGCTTTAACAAATAATACAACTTTAAAAGTTAATTTCTCTCTCTGTCTATTCTATTTCCCCCTTACCTTTGGGACTTACCGAGCGATTGTTCGCTGACGACATTCCTTCTCTTTCTTCTTTGGAATGTTGTCAGGTGATCTGGACACTCAGGAGATCGAGCCTACTAGTGAGGACTTGGATCGGCTTTCCTACGACCCAGAGCTCTAGTTTCATTGTACACATTTTTATTTTAGTACTTTTCATTTCTGTTATGCCACTGTTTAGGCATTGCTTTCATTCAGTTGTATTTACTTTTCCATGTATTGTAAATAGAATGAAAATAAATAAAGTTGTTGTTTTATTATATCTTGTCTCTTGTGCATTTATATTTATATTGCTTAGATACGCTTAGCGTATTTACTTCATAGTAAATACGTAGAGGGTTCGTCGCGCCTTCTGCCCGTACACTAGGAAGCGGGGCGTGACACAAAATCCTTGGCCAGGACAAGCGAGATTTACTGGTAGATACTCCATTAGTTTCTCAGGGTGTTTTGGGCTCTGTCCCAGCACAACATATTGCGTTATTAGGGGTTTGACGTTTACCATCTTCCTAGGCCCAATATACGAGTATCTCAGACGAACAGACCGGACTGTACGGAGATTGTCACAGATAGGCTCAATAGGAGTTCGGATGAGTTTGTTCATCTGCCTTCTTATCGAAAGATACCTGGATAGCCGTTAGTTCAGCTAGTACCGATGATATGCTTGTAGTTAAACCCACTGCCAGCATACTGTCGAGACTTTAGAGTCCCACACAGAGGGTTTCCCTGCTTCGGGCGAAACGATGTAGAGGTCATATGGTTTTACGGCAGGGTTCGATCACATACGTGTACTTATGCACGGATGATGTTCGGGCGGATAATACTACTGGGCTTTGGTTTAAGCTGGATCCTAGTATTGTATTATTGGACTGTTATCATCTCATTGTATTCATATTTTTCGGAATACGAATATAGGTATGTATATACGATGAGGGCATTCTTGTAATTTTACATGGTATGCTTCTAGAAGGGGACACCTCATTACTTGGATTATCTATTTTAGAGAAATAGATTAATGAGGTGGATTTGGAGATATTTGTGACATGGGTGTAAAGTATGGCTCAAGGAATTGTTTATTTGTTTGTGTTCACTATTGAAGCATAAGGGTATTTTCTATGAGAAAATATTACATGTTTCATTATTGAAAGTCTTGAGCCATTCTCTACACTACACAACTGTTCAGTCGAAAATATTGCACATTCGATGGAACATTTTTCTTAGTTTTGTTAAGTACATAAAGGTGTTTATTATAAATATGGAACATATGTGAGTTTATCTGCAAAATACTCTTTATCATATATTTATACACTATACTTAACATTATGAAGGAAAATATATGCATATAATATTTATATGATATTTTGATAATTTAAATATGCATATCATATCAAATATTCCTAATCAATATTCTTAAAATATTTTATCATATATAAAATGATTAGGATAATATCTCAAATATAACAAATATTAATAATACTATGAATTAAGATATTGTGCAGATATGAGCTCAGGTCTGGAGATCAAGATATCCAACATATCAAGAATGAAATCTGGCGATAAAGTTGAATCAAATCGTAAAATCAATAATGGCAGAGACTCAGAGAAGATATAAAGAATCCAAACATCACAACAATCTCCACGTGTCAACATGAGGAAGCTCAAGAATTTTGGAATCCTGATTGCACCATGCCGATGTCCAACCGCGGTTAATATGCTCAATATGCGATGGATCCATGGCCTTATCCTGTCCGTTGGATCTGGGATTTTTTGGGAGTGATCACAACAACAAATCCTAACACATAGGATCTAGGGTTTCTGCTTCTAGGGCTATTTAAAGGACCGAGAGTTTCAGATGAAAATTATCTATCTAATCTCAAAATAGACCACTAAAATCATCACCTAATAGATCACTGACAAGATCAAGAGATCCAAAACAGGTTCACGAATCAACGTGATCAATCAACGCATCATCTACTTCCTACGAGACAGAGACCGGGAGCATAAACTAGGGTTCTTGTACTCTAAATTTGACGGATTTGTAAATGATAGTTTATTAATAAAAAATTAGATCTTTAGTTTAATTCTTTGCATTTTACTTTCTGCATTTAATTTCTGCATTAATTTCTGCATTTATATTATGATCTCCCTCTTCATCTTCTCTTCTATCTCAACCATGCGTGAGTAATTCCTCGCTTGATAGGGTTCGTAGAATTAGGGTAGATCAATGGATGATAAAATCTCTTAACTCCTTTTATATCTTTTAAAGTTTATAAACTTTAGCAAAGTAATTGTTAACATCCTAATCAGGCGCGCTATCAATTTATTGATAGTCTCAACCGCGATTTGAGATTAGATTAACAATTGTTTTGGTAAAGGCTAGACATGAATATAGGTCAATGAAAAGATTAGGGTTAAGAGTGGGAACCCTATTCTCTCCAAAAACCCTAATTTTCATTCATTACTATCGATCTAGTTTTAAATCTATTAAAAGATAAAAGGAGTCATTTTTAATTAATCATCCATTACTTCTAAATTCTATGAACCATACAAGCCGCTTCTTCATAAATTCTACATCCATGTTTAACATAGATCTAAAAACTATTCTCCCTATTTTCAATCAACTCGTCTAAAGCAAGTAAATGGTTCGACGTTTCCCTGAGGACGACCTGTATTCATCACGGCTAGATACTAGCGACATCGTTATTGATTGCGGTTAACTTTACTTACGACACACTTCTTTTCCAAATCTAGAATCAATCAAATGGCGCCGTTGCCGGGGAAACGGCTGTAATTTTTTCTTGCTATTCAGGTTGAATTCTTATAAATCCGACAACCATAAAAGATAACCAAAACCGCATCTTGTATATTTAACGATTATTGTGAGAATTTTGTGAGGGGATCTGGAGTCACAGAAGCGAGGAAATATAGATTTAGAGACTTTCCCCATTTACCAGAGGAGCTTAAGGGTGCACAGAAGAAATTTCAGCAGAAGAGCCCACCAAAACGCGGCGGAACCGCAGTAAAAGTAGTGTTTGGCTGCGGAACCGCGACGCTCTGGTCGAGTTGGGCGCCCAAAATCTTCTAGTAATATCCACATATCATTCTCTCTCCTCTAAAATCCAATATTTTTATATTTTCTGCAGGATTCTTTGCAAATATCGCCGCTCAAAAATCTTTTTGCGTGTTTTGATATTGGTTTGTTTGTGCATATTTTAACCGGATATTAAGGGGCAACAACACAAATTCAGATTAGGTGAGGATTTTATCACCCTTTCTAGGCCCCACAAATCACAAAACGAGCATACTTTCACTATACATTAATTAAAAAATATCTAGACCAAGACTCTGAGGACCGTCGAGCTCAATTAGGACAGAGGAGGGCCGTGGGTAATCTATCGCTTATCCGCATCCCTCCTATGGTGTCTTGGAAAGTGTGACTAAAGAAAGTGGTTACTTAATTAGGCCCACTATTTTCGGTGATTCGTATAGCGGATACCTCCCACTTAACTGGAACTTACCTTGCCACAAGAGCGATAAAGAGGTGGTAGAGGATTAATCCTGCGGCTTGTCCTTTGGATGTCTAGGAGCGGTCTAGTGCATGGCCGAGGTGATCTTAGTTCTAGGGTTAATTGTGCATTTTGTGATTTGTTGAGTCAAGCCTCACGTCCGACACTTTTTCTAAACAAACCATTTTTAAAATCGTTCTCATACACGCTGCCACATGCGCTAAACCCGCTTAGTGCATGATCGGCTGGACATGGGATTCTAGTGCCCGTCTTGTCCGCATTTTTTCTATCAACTCCGAAGTCGGTACTTCTTCATCTTCTATTTCCCCTCCACCCACCACATTGACCGAGATGGACGGTTCTCCATCAGATTTTACCAACACACCCCTGCCACCACCCTTAGGTATGCAGAATACACCGCACATCTCTCTTTAAGAAAGATGCTACCCGATACGTGGTCCCCTTCCTACTTGTCTATCTATTCCACCAGCCAATGAGAATAATTTCGAAATTAAACACCACTTTATCAACCTACTTCCTAAATTTCACGGGCTTGAATCCGAATACGCATACGTTTTTATAACCAAATTCGAAAACGTTTGCGCAATGATGGGCACTACACAACTTTCTGTGGATGCTATGAGATTACGTCTTCTCCCTTTTACTTTATGCGATCTAGCAGAAAATAGCTTCATAGCACTGTTGCACACTCTATTTCCAAATGGGATGAATTCGTTATAGCATTCCTTAAGAAATTTTATCCCAATCATAAGACCTCCTGTGTTCGAAGCGAGATTAACCAGTTTACCCAACATCCTAACGAACCATTCTCGAAATGCTTTGAACGGTTTAAAGGTCTGCTTGTCCAATGTCCTCAACACGGAATCAATAGATGGCTACTTTGCCGAATTATATATGAGGGCGTTAATCTAGCGACAAAACAGATGCTTGAAACCATTTGTCAATGTCATTTCATGTTTAAAGATGATGGTAAATCTTGGAAATTCCTGAAAGATCTCGCCGAACAAACTTTGCAGTGGGAAAACGTTAGACCAATATTGTCTAGGGCAGGTATTCATCAGCTCAATGTTTCCATCGCAGCGAAAGCCGAAATGGCCGCGATGCAAAAGAAACTCGAAGCTATAGAAAACAAATTTTCGTCAGCCCCCCTAAACCAAGTTAAGCTCCCTAAAACCGTCTGTGGTTGCTGTTTCGACCCATCACATTTGACGGAAAAATGTCCTTTGAATCCTCCGTTTCAAGGTCAAGAACAAAATAATGCTTCTTTTCAGTAACGACCTAGAAACGATCCTTATTCTTCCACATACAATCAGGGATGGCGGAATCATCCTAATTTTTCTTGGAACCGAAACTAAAAACAAACTCAAAATCAAAACCAGTTCCCAAGAAATTATCAAAGACCTCCTCATAGCAACAGAAACCACCACAACAGAGTCAGCACCCATTTCAACCGCAAACTTTTCAAAATCTAGCCAACAATTTTGCACCTTATAATAATTCTTTCCCAACGGTCGGTACCAAAAAATCCTCTGTAATCGAACGAAGCTTAGAAATGTTTATTAACCATTCCACGCAAACAATGGCTAATTTAATATCTTCTATCCAAACATTAGTACAGCACACCGCTTCCCACAGTGAAAGCATAAAATCGATAGAAGCACAACTTGCACAGTTAAATGCCGTGATGAGTGAGGGAGAGAAAAGAAAACTTCCATCTCAACCTCTAACGAATCCTGGCCACTCACAAAGTCATAATGTGTGTGCCGTAACCACGTTGAGATCGGGAAGAGTGCTGAATAACCAAGTGGGTGAACATGTTGATGTTGATGTTGATGATACCCCGGCTTCTACTTATACTACTCCTTCGTCTAATCCAACAAGTTCTTTCGAGCCTATTCTCCGTTTTCTACTAGGGTCGAACCCTCAGCCCACTTCCTTGAGTCAACCTCAAACGATCCCAACTCCAATTCTGGGATCCATTCCATCCCCACAAACTTCTCCACAAAAGTTGGACACAACCCTTATTGATAAAGCTCCTTTTCCACACAAGTTATGGGCCAACAGTCTAAGTCCACAAATGGAGAAGATTGTGGAAATTTTTAAATAAGTTAACATAAACATTCCTCCCCTAGATGCTATCCAACAAGTTTCTTCCTATAAGAAAATTCTAAAGGACTTGTGCACTAGGAAAAGGAAAATTCAAGTGCCTAAAAAAGTTTTCCTAGCGAGTAATGTGAGCACTGCTTTTACCGAACAAATACCCAAGAAACGAAAGGACCCCAGGAGTCCTACAATATCTATTGCTATTAGGGGTAAAAATATCAATCATGCTCTACTCGATTTAGGTGCTAGTGTTAATTTGCTTCCGTATTCTGTCTATGAGCAATTAGGTATCGGAGAGTTAAAACCGACGCACTGCACTCTTCGGATGGCCGATCGATCTATCACCCAACCTAGGGTTGAGCTAGAGGAAGTGTTAATCAAAGTCGGGGAATTTTTATTCCCTTTGGACTTTATAGTTATAGATACACAGCCTGTAGCGAACCCACGGAACCAAATCCTGGTGATTCTAGGTCGTCCTTTTCTAGCGACTTCGAACGCAATAATCAATTGTCATAACGGTTCTATGAACCTTTCCTTCAGGAAGATGTCAATTGAGCTTAACATTTATAAGTTGGGAAGTGAACCCCCCGAACCCAATGCTCACGTGTGCTCTGTCAAAAAGATAGCTTCCGATAGTTGTGAATTCGATGACCTTCACGATACCGATCCTACTATTTATTATCCATGTGAAGACCCTTTTGTCGATAAGTCCACACCTAAGTCCGAACCCTTTGACTTGTCGAATGATTTAGTCAAGCTATCCGAGTATCATGACTTCCTTTCCGATGAGACTATCATTCGGAATATCGATGGAAGTTTTGAAGATATTTTTGCCGAAGAACTCGCATTCCTAGAAGACTTGGGAGTCGTGATGAATCAACCCCCACCTAAAGAAGTTGAACCACCACCCCTTCTTCTTATCAAGAACGAGAATGCGAGTAATCATTTATCATTGTTTCGTCTCTACAAACCGAGACGTAAATCCGTTCTATTACAATTCTTATCTCCTCCCCACTTTTTCACGTCTATAGGTGACATGATCTTCTACCAACCTTGGTGTTACATTGATAAAATATTTAAATGGTTGGTGTTGACTTTTGGTCTTTGTAAAGCTTTATATAGACCAATAACTTTACCCCCCCTCTTTATAATTTTAAAATGCTTAATACTATTTTACTCAAGTTTGGTAGGGGAGAAAATATTTTAGCTCTTGAAAGAAAATAAATTTTTTACAAAATTATGAGCCAAAAATAAGTTTGGAGGGGGTTTTCACTGTCATTAATTCATGTCCCCGTTACTAACTTTTTTCCCAAGTCTACAGGTTTTTAAGCTTAACAGATGACAACAGTGAGAACACTACTGCAAATAGCTTTGGGGGAGGTTTAGCTTATTTACGCATCAATTTTTTGCATTATACTAAATAAAAGCACAAATTTTTTTTGATAATAAAATATTAGAAAGTGAAAATTACATATGAAAGGTAGGAAAAGTTTAAGAAAAGCAAAAAAATTAGATGTTTTATAACGAAGCTAGTAATAGGTAGTCATGAACTGTTGTCCCAAGAGTTAGTAAGATAAAGGGAATCACTAATTTGAGAATAGAATTGAGTCTGAAAAACAGTCCATATTCTTGAATCCAAATATCTGAACGTTAATACCCTACTATACGCACTTGCACATATCTTGAAACTTGGGATAGTAGAGAATACCTTGAAATGATCTTATCTAAAAGCCTTAGTATGAAGATCAATGGAAAAAAAGTGAAACATAAAAAAATAAAATGGTGAAGAAAAATGAACACTGATATTGTAATTACTTAAGGCAGCATAAAAAAAATATAGCGTGGGTGCTTTATCACTTAGTACCTTAGACTAACTGATTTGAGAGCCACTACTAAGTCTTAGGTGTTGCAAGATGAGGATATTGGTAATTACGCCTTAATAAGTAAGAACATTTTGTAATCGGTCGGTTAGTACCTTAAGAAGTATTAATGGTCGCATGAAGAATGTGTAAGCAATTTCATCTAAAATATTCACCGATTAAAAAGTACTAAGGAAGATGGACAAGAGTATGATAGCTTGAATTGAATTCTCTAAGTGTAGAGATGCCTTTTACACACACGTAGGGGTATATGATCGATGTTAGGAAGAAAGGTAGGGAGGAAGACTAAAGGCGATGTTTTATTGAGAGATGATGTGTTTTCTGACATCTTTTCACGACCATTAAGATAGGGCTCATGGCATCCGAAAAGATGGTGTGGTTTTAAACTCTTATTTTCAAGTTCTTTCTTTTATATAATCATAATCATTGTATGTAACTTTCATCTTCTTTCTTTTATTATGGGATTTTGTGGGTGTAATCCGCTGAAAACTCTCAGGAGACAACACTCCTCCTAGTAGGGACACCTAGAGATTTAAAGGCTTGTTGTACGTGCTAAGTGCAATCGTGATTGCCTACGAAAGTGTGCTAGGTTTTTATTTTTCTTTTTCTTCTCCCTCTCTTGAATAGCTAGTTTTCTCGGGAGGATCAAAGTTAAGTTTGGGGGTATTTGTTCAATCGAAAATATTGCACATTTGATGAAACATTTTCCTTACTTTTGTTAAGTACTTAAGGGTATTTATTGTAATTATGGAACATATGTAGTTATATCTACAAAATACTCTTTATCATATGTTTATACATCATACTTAACATTATGAAAGAAAATATATGCATATAATATTTATATTATATTTTGATAATTTAAATATGTATATTATATCAAATATTCCTAATTAATATTCTTAAAATATTATATCATATATAAAATGATTAGGATAATATCTTAAATATTACTGATACTATGAATTGAGATATGGTGCAGATATGAGCTCAGGTTTGGAGATCAAGATATCAAAGATGTCGGGAATGAAATCTGCCGATAAAGTTGAATCAAATCGTAAAATCAATAATGGAAGAGACTCAAAGAAGATATAAAGAATCCAGATATCACAAAAATATCCACGTGTCAACATGTGGAAGCTCAATAATTTTGGAATCCTGATTGCACCATGCCACCGCCCAACCGCGGCTAATATGCTCAATATGCGGTGGATCCGCGGCCTTATCGTAGCCGTTGGATCTGGGATTTTTTGGGGGTGATCACAACAACAAATCCTAACATAGGATCTAGGGTTTCTTCCTCTAGGTCTATTTAAAAGACCGAAAGCTTCAGATGGAAATTATCTATCTAATCTCGAAATAGATCACTAAAATCATCACCTAATAGATCACTGACAAGATCAAGAGATCCAAGACAGGTCCACAAAATGACGTGATCAATCGACGCATCATCTACTTCCTACGAGACAGAGATCAGGAGCATAAACTAGGGTTATTGTACTCTAAATTCGACGGATTTTTAAATGATAGTTGATTAATAAAAAGGTAGATCTTTAGTTTAATTCTTTGCATTTTACTTTTTGCATTTAATTTCTGCTTTACTTTCTGCATTTACATTATGATCTCCTTCTTCATCTTCTCTTCTATCTTAACCATGCGTGAGTAATTCCTCGCTTAATAGGGTTCGTAGAATTATGGTAGATCAATGGATGATAAAATATCTTAACTCCTTTTACATCTTTTAAAGTTTATAAAATTTAGCAAAGTAATTGTTAACATCCTAATCGGGCGCGCTATCAATTTATTGATAGTCTCGACCGCGATTTGAGAATAGATTAACAATTATTTTGGTAAAGGCTAGACATGAATAGAGGTCGATGAAAAGATAAGGGTTAAGAGTGGGAACCCTATTTCCTCCAAAAACCCTAATCTTCATTCACCACTATCAATCTAGTTTTAAATCTATTAAAAGATAAAAAGAGTCATCTTTAATTAATCATCCCTTACTACTAAATTCTAGGAACCCTACAAGCCCCTTCTTCATAAATTCTACATCCGTGTTCAACAAAGATCTAAAAACCATTCTTCCTATTTTCAACCAACTCGTCTAAAGCAAGTAAAAGGTTCGATATTTCCCTGAGGACGACCCGTACTCATCTCGGCTAGCTACTAGCGACACCGTTATTGATTGCGGTTACTACTTTATTTACAAAACACTTCCTTCCAAATCTAGAATCAATCAAATGGCGCCGTTGCCGGGGAAACGGCTGTAATTTTTCTTGCTATTCGGGTTGAACTCTTATAAATCCGACAACCATAAAAGAGAACCAAAACCGCATCTTGTATATTTAACGATTATTGTGCGACTTTTGCGAGGTAATCTGGAGTCACAGAAGCGAGGAAATAGAGATTCATAGACTTTCCCCATTTACCAGAGGAGCTTAAGGGCACACAGAAGAAATTTCAGCAGAAGAAGAGCCCACCAAAACGCGGCAGAACCGCGGCAAAAGTGGTGTTTGGCGGCGGAACCGCGGCGCTCTGGTCAAGTTGGGCCCCCAAAATCTTCTGGTAATATCCACATATCATTCTTTCTCCTCTAAAATCCAATATTTTGATATTTTCTGCAGGATTCTTTGCAAATATCGCCGCTCAAAAATCTTTTTGCGTGTTTTGATATTGATTTGTTTGTGGATATTCTAACCGGACATTAATGGGCAATAACCTAAATTCAGATTAGGTAGGGATTTCATCACCCTTACTACGCCCCACAAATCACAAAACGAGCATACTTTCACCCTATATTAATTAAAAAATATCTAAACCAAATCTCTAAGGACTGTCGCGTTCAATTAGGACAGAAGAGGGTTGTGGGTAATCTATCGCTTATCCGTATTTCTCTTGTAGTGTCTAGGCAAGTGCGACTAAGGAAAGTGGTTACTTAATTAGGCCCGCTATTTTCGGTGATTCGCATAACGGACACCTCCCACATATCTGCCACTTACCTGGCCACAAGAGCGATAAAGAGGTGGTAGAGGATTGATCTGCAGCTTGTCCTTTGGAAGTTTAGGAGTGGTCTAGTGCTTGACCTAGGTGACTTTAGTTCTAGGGTTGATTATGCATTTTGTGATTTGTTGAGTTAAGCCTCACGTCCGACACTTTTTCAAAACAAATCATTTTAAAATCGTTCTCACACACGTTGCTACGTGTGCTAAACCCGATTAGTGCATGATCGGCGGGACACGAGATTCTAGTGCCCGTCTTATCCACATTTCTGCTATCGACTCTGAAGTCGGTAGTTGATCATCTTCTATTTCCCCTCCGCCCACCACTTCAACCAAGATGGACGGTTCTCCATCAGAGTTTACCAACATGCCCCTGCCACCACCCGTAGGTACACATAATACACCGCGCATCTCTCTTCAAGAAAGATGCTACCTGATACGCGGTCTTCTTCCTACTTGTCTATCTATTCCACCAGCCAATGGGGATAATTTTGAAATTAAACCCCACTTCATCAACCTGTTGCCTAAATTTCACGAGCTTGAATATGAAGACGCATACATTTTCATAACCAAATTCGAAAACGTATGCGCAATAATGGGCACTACACAACTTTCTGTGGATGCTATGCGATTACGTCTTCTTCCTTTTACCTTGTGCGACCTAGCAGAAAAATGGCTTTATAGCACTGTCTCACATTCTATCGCCAAATAGGATGAATTCGTTATAGCATTCCTTAAAAAAGTTATCCAAATAATAAGACCGCCCGTGCTCGAAGCGAGATTAACCAGTTTACCCAACTTCCCAACAAACCATTCTGGAAATGCTTTGAACGGTTTAAAGATCTTCTTGTTCAATGCCCTCATCACAGAATCAATAGATGGGATCTTTGCCAAATTATATATGAGGGTGTTAATCCAGCGACAAAACATATGCTTGAAACCATTTGTCAATGTCATTTCATGTCTAAAGACGATGGTGAAGCATGGCAATTTCTGGAAGATCTCGCCGAACAAACTTTGCAGTGGGAAAGCGTTAGACCAACTTCATCTAGGGCAGGTATCCATCAGCTTGACATTTCCATCGCAGTGAAAGCCGAAATGGCTGCGATGCAAAAGAAACTCGGACCTATAGAAAACAAATTTTCTTCAGTCTCCCTAAACTAAGTTACGCTTCCCAAAACCATGTGTGGTCGCTGTTCTAACCCATCACATTAACGGAAGAATGTCATTTGAATCCGCCGTTTTAAGGTCAAGAACAAACTAATGCTGCTTTTCAGCAACGACCTAGAAACGATCCTTATTCTTCTACATACAATTAGGGATGGAGGAATAATCTTAATTTTGCTTGGAACCAAAACCAAACTCAAAATCAAAACCAGTTCCCAAGCAATTATCAAAGATCTCCTCCACAGCAACAGCAACCACCACAACAGAGCTAGCACCCCTTTCAACCGCAAACTTTTCAAAACCCAGCCAATAACTTTGATCCTTATAATAATATTTCAACGGCAGGTACCGATAAAAGCTCTGCGCTCGAACGTAACTTAGAAACGTTCATTAAACAATCCACACAGATGACGGCTAATTTAATTTCTTCTATCCAAACAATAGTGCAACACACTGCTTCCCACAATGAAAGCATAAAATCTATAGAAGCACAACTTGCACAGTTAAATGCCATGATGAGAGAGAGAGAGAAAGGGAAACTTCCATCTCAACCTCTACCGAATCTTGGCCACTCACAAAATCATAATGTGAGTGTGGAACCACGTTAAGATCGGGAAGAGTGCTAAACAATCAAATCAGTGAACAGGTTGATGTTGATGATATTAATGAAACCCCGGTTTCTACTTCTACTCCTCCTTCATCAAGTCCACCATCTTCTTCTGAGCCTATTCTCCATTTTCCACTAGGCTCGAACCCCCATCCCACTTCCTTGAAGGAATTACCATCTAAAATGATTCCAACTCCAATTTTGGGATCCATTCCATCCCTACAAATTTCTCCAATGATGGACCTAACCCTTATTGATAAAGCTCCTTTTCCACATAGGTTGAGGGCCAACAAACCAAGTCCCCAAATGGAGAAGATTGTGGAAATTTTTATGCAAGTTAATATAAATATCCCTCTCCTAGATGCTATCAAACAAGTCCCGTCCTATGCGAAAATTTTAAAAGACTTGTGCATTAGGAAGAGGAAAACTCAAGTACCGAAAAATGTTTTCTTAGCGGATAATATGAGCAATTCTCTTACCCAATTGATGCCCACGAAATGTAAGGACCCCGGTTGTTCTACAATATCTATAACCATTGGGGGTAAAATTATCAATCGTGCTCTACTCGACTTAGGTGCTAGTGTTAACTTACTTCCGTATTCTGTTTATGAGTAATTAGGGATAAGAGAGTTGAAACCTACGCAATGCACTCTCCATATGGCCGATCGATCTATCACCCAAGCTCGGGATGAGCTAGAGGACGTGTTAATCAAAGTCGGGGAATTTACATTCCCTGTGGACTTTATAGTTATAGATACACAGCCTTTAGCGAACCTATGGAACCAAATTCCGGTGATCCTAGGTCAACCTTTCCTAGCAACGTCAAACACGGTAATAAATTGTCGTAACGGTTCAAAGAACCTATCTTTCAGGAAGATGACAATTGAGCTTAACATCTACAAGCTAGGAAGTCAACCATTAGAACCCAATGCTCATGTGTGCTCTTTCGAAAAGATAGCTTCCGACAGTTGCGAATTCAAGGACCTTCACGATACCGATCCTACTATTTATTATACACGTGAAAACCCTTCTGTCAACAAGTCCACACCTAAGTCCGAACCCTCTGACTTGTCGAATGATTTAGTCAAGCTATCCGAGTATCATGACATCCTTTCCGATGGGACTATCATTCGGAATATCGATGGATGTTTTGAAGATATTTTTGCCGAAGAACTCGCATTCTTAGAAGACATGGGAGTTGTGATGAATCAACCCCCACCTAAAGAAGTGGAGCAACCACCCTCTCTTCTTATCAAGAACAAGAATGTGAGTATGGCACCAACACCGTTTCGCCTCTACCATCCGGGACGTAAACACGATCAATTCCGTGTCATATCTCCCCACTTCTTCAAATCTCTAATCTTCCACCAACCAGTGCGTTACAATGATAAAATTTTCGAATGGTTGTGTTGACTTTTGGTCTTTGTAAAGTTTTGCGTAGACCAAAAACTTTACCCCCCTCTTTATAATTTTAAAATGCTTAATACTGTTTTACTTAAGTTTTAGGGGGAGAAAAATATTTTGGCTCTTGAAAAAAAATAAAATTTTTACAAAATTATAATCCAAAAATAAGTTTGGGGGAGGTTTTGAATGTCATTAATTCATGTCCCCGTTACTGACTTTTCCTCCCAAATCTATATGTTTTTTAAAGCTTAACGGATGATATCAGTGAGGAAACTGCTGCAAATAGCTTTGGGGGAGGTTTGTGCTTATTTACGCATCAATTTTTTGCATTATACGAAATAAAAGCACAAAAAATTTTAATAATAAAAGATTAGAAAGTGAAAAATTACATATGAAAGATAGGAAAAGTTTAAGAAAAGCAAGAAAATTAGATGTTTTATAACGAAGCTAGTAAGAGATAGTCATGAGCTGTTGTCTTAAGGGTTAGTAAGATAAAGGGAATCACTAATCTGAGAATAGAATTGAGTCTGAAAAACAATCCCTATTCTTGAGTCCAAACATCTGAACGTTAAGACCCTATTATACGCACTTGCACACATCTTGAAACTTGGGATAGTAGAGAATACCTTGAAATGCTCTTGTCTAAAAGCCTTAGTATGAAGATCAATGAAAAAAAATGAAACATAAAAAAATAAAATGGTGAAGAAAAATAAACACTGGTTTTGTAATTACTTAAGACAGCATAAAAAATATAGCGTGGGTGTTTTATCACCTAGTGCCTTAGACCAATTGGTTTGGGAGCCACTGCTAAGCCTTAGGTGTTGCAAGACGAGGAAATTGCTAATTACGCCTAAATAAGTGAGCACATTTGGTAATCGGTCGATTAGTACCTCAAGAAGTATTAACGGTCGTATGAAGATTGTGTGAGCAATTCCATCTAAATTATTCACCGACTAAAAAGTACTAAGGAAGATGGATAAGAGTATGATAGCTTGAATTGAATTCTCTAAGTGTAGGGATGTCTTTTACACACACGTAGGGGTATATGATCGATGTTAGGAAGAAAGGTAGGGAGGAAGAATAAAGGCGATGTTTTATTGAGGGATGATGTGTTTTCTGACATCTTTTCACGACTATTAAGATAGGGCTCATGGCAACCGAAAAGCTGGTGTAGTTTTAAACTCTTATTTTCAAGTTATTTCTTTTATATAATCCTTATCTTTGTATGTAACTTTCATCTTCTTTCTTTTATTATGGGATTTTCTGGTGTAATTCACTGAAAACCTTCAGAAGACAACACTCCTCCTAGTAGAGACACCTAGAGGTTTAAAGGCTTGTTGCACGTGCTAAGTGTAATCGTGATTGCCTACGAAAGTGTGCTAGGTTTTTCTTTTTCTTCTCCCTCTCTTGAATAACTAGTTTGCTCGAGACGATCAAAGTTAAGTTTGGGGGGTATTTGTTCAGTCGAAAATATTACACATTTGATGGAACATTTTCCTTACTTTTGTTAAGTATTTAAAGGTGTTTATTGTAATTATGGAACATATGTGGATTTATCTGCAAAATACTCTTTATCATATGTTTATACGCTATACTTAACATTATGAAGAAAAATATATGCATATAATATTTATATGACATTTTGATAATGTAAATATGCATATCGTATCAAATATTCCTAATCAATATTCTTAAAATATTGTATCATATATAAAATAATTAGGATAAATCTCAAATATAACAAATATTACTAATACTATGAATTGAGATATTGTGCAGATATGAGCTCAAGTCTGGAGATCGAGATATCCAAGATGTCGGGAATGAAATCTGCCGATAAAATTGAATCAAATCATAAAATCAATAATGGCAGAGACTCAGAGAAGATATAAAGAATCCTGACATCACAACAATCTCCACGTGTCAACATGAGAAAGCTCAAGAATTTTGGAATCCTTATTGCACCATGCCGCTGCCCAACCGTGGCTAATATGCTCAATATGCAGTGGATCCATGGCCTAATCGTGGCCGTTGGATCTGGGATTTTTTGGGGTTGATCACAACAACAAATCCTAATACATAGGATCTAGGGTTTCTGCTTCTAGGGCTATTTAAAGGACCGAGAGTTTCGGATAAAAATTATCTATCTAATCTCAAAATAGATCACTAAAATCATCTCCTAATATATCACTGACAAGATCATGAAATCCAAGACAGGTCCACAAATCGACGTATCATCTACTTCATACGAGACAGAGATCGGGAGCATAAACTAGGGTTCTTGTACTCTAAATTCGATGGATTTGTAAATGATAGTTGATTAATAAAAAGGTAGATCTTTAGTTTAATTCTTTGTATTTACTTTCTGCATTACTTTCTGCATTTACATTATGATCCCCTTCTTCATCTTCACTTCTATCTCAACCATGCGTGAGTAATTCCTCACTTGAAAGGGTTCATAAAATTAGGGTAGATCAATGGATGATAAAATCTCTTAACTCCTTTTACATCTTTTAAAGTTTATAAACTTTAGGAAAGTAATTGTTAACATCCTAATCGGGTGCGCTATCAATTTATTGATAGTCTCGACCGTGATTTGAGATTAGATGAACAATTGTTTTGGTAAAGGCTAGAAATGAATAGAGGTCAATGAAAGGATAAGGGTTAAGAATGGGAACCCTATTCCCTCCAAAAATCCTAATCTTCATTCACCACTATCAATTTAGTTTTAAATCTATTAAAAGATAAACGGAGTCATCTTTAATTAATCATCCATTCCTACTAAATTCTATGAACCCAACTAGCCCCTTCTTAATAAATTCTGCATCCGTGTTCAACATAGATCTAAAAACTATTCTTCTTATTTTCAATCAACTCGTCTAAAGCAAGTAAAAGGTTCGACGTTTCCCTAGGATGAGTCATACTCATCTCGGCAAGCTACTAGTGACACCGTTATTGATTGCGGTTACTACTTTATTTACAAAACACTTCTTTCCAAATCTAGAATCAATCAGCAACCCTAGTTCATTTGTATCTTGGCTTTCTCTCTCCAAGTCTTCTCCTTCTTCTTCAAAAAGATCCTAACCCTCACATGAGTTGTGAGACATAGGATCTTGTGAGATAAAACAATCCATTAGCTACTCTACATCACCTAGGCTACTTTGATTAGCGAACTAAGTACCCTAGTTAACCTCGGTTTAGAGGTTGGAGCTCAAAGTACATACTCTCGGGTGGATCATCTTTGACGCGAAGAGGCTGACGTCGCAAGCTCGATCCATTCTTCTAGGAGCCAAGGAGAGGAGGAAAAGAAGACCCGAAAGACTAGTTCACGGAGGTATAACCATCTATCATTGAAGTTAAACCTCTTACTTAGTTTAGCTAGTTAAGGTTCTGTAAAGATCCTGGAGTTTAGTCGGTGTTGCAAAGCTCATAAAATCGTTTTTTGAAAATTCCACCTCCCCGCGAACCCGCAGAGTGCGCAACATCGACTTACAGTGGTATCAGAGCCTACTAAATCTTAACTGGCTAGTTAGCAAGTAGTTATAAATTCGATCGTCGGAAAATCCCGAAATCACGATTCAAAAGCTTGTTTTCTGTCGATTTTCAAAACTGGTCTAAAAATCATTTCAGATGCCTTAAAAATACAAGCAAGATTTTATAAGAACACTGAAGAAAAACGAGATCTTAAGTCCCTAAGACCGCTGTAGAAACGCGGCCAAACAGTTTGTTTGGCCGCCGTTCCGCGGCCGAGTCAAGGCTGATTCGGTCCTAGTTTTTTCTGTTAGTCTTATTTGTCGAATTGTGATTTCTAGAATATTTGTTTTTCTACCCAGTTTGTTTGTGTACTGGATTGTGCATGAGGTAGACACGGTTTTAGTTAATCGATCGAAATTCTAAGATTACTTGTCTAATCGAGTTTTCCGTGTTTGATATATGATGCTAAACGTCTGCTAATCGCTATACGTCAATTAGTGGGGGTTGTACATATCTGTAATCTGTGATTGTGGTTTGTGGATATAGAGTATTGGATCGTCATGGACGAATAGCCGGGGGATGTGAGAAGAGCGTTTTTCTTTCATTCATATAAATTTGTAAAGTGATGTAATATTATTTTGTGGGGCACATCCGGGTTGAGCTTGTAGCCACCGTTGTATTATTTCATTTACTATTTTTGCTCCTAGGATAGACCTAAGGTTGGGTGCACAAACTACCAGGTTCTTGAAGTGCCGAGGGACCTACTCATTTTACTGAGGGAGGTTGCTTCACTTTGGGAATTTGGCGAGTAGTTTGCCGCACCCGTAGGGGTCTAGGGTGGGGTTTGGCTATTCATCACGACCGTGGAATCCGTCTTTCGTTATAAGCTTAAACGAAACGCGGAATTCCTAATATATCCAATATATTCATCTGTGATCCGAAATGCCTATTATTTCATGAGACGAATGGATATATATATATATATATATAGATGTTGCTTATGTTTTGCATCCACGCTAGTCCAGCCCCCGCTCTGCCGTTAGTTAAGTAACCTAACGGTGCATGACAGGGTCCCGTGGAGAATGCGGATGGCATAAACGTACGTTTTGTTTTCGTTTCTTTTCTGCAATGATAGGATTAAAAGATGGGACAACATTAATTGATTAATGTAAAGAAAACAAACCAAAGCTGAATCGTTGGAACAGTTTCAAAACCACTCGATTTTCTTCAAAAAGCAACTTTTAAATGCGGAGCCTAAACCACTCCTTTTAAAAAGCTATCATGGTTTCTTCAACTATATCAAGTTCATTACGTTCACAGTTTCGCTAAAACCATTCGTAGCCCTCCGTCATTTCAGATTGGTATTCAGTAGTATTCAAGCTATGTATTTTGACCTTCGTCAAAGCATAGTGATTGACAGCTGCTGGATATTCATCTGTAGCATAGATAGATGCGTTGGTTTGGGACAGTCGTACTATTATGTTGGGCTTCGTCAAGGGTATGTACGGGTGTGTTCAATTAACCTGGACAATGACGGGTAGAACTTGACTTGCGACTTATGATATGTTGGCCTTCGTCAAGGTCATAAGAGCTTGGGGCAAAATTCCACATCGGGAGTTTCTAAGGAAATTGAAACTTGTTAGTGTTGCATACCATTTGGAGTGTGATGATTTTGGTAGGAATCCTTCAAGGTTGTCACACGATGAAATTTGGATCCCGATCTTACTGTGAGTATCCGCTACTCATCGAGAGATTTTTTTACTAAATAATCAATGCTATAAACCAAGTAGGTGTCTAGAATAGTGCTAGCGGGGATATGCCTCCAGGGAAAAGAGGTTATGTAATTAAGGAACTTCGCAAAAGCGTTGGAAAATCTTCCTCGAAGTAACGACACTTTCCTGACCGAAACGATAAGCAAGGATTGTAAGAGTGGAATTAATCCTGACTAATTCTTCTTTTATGGTTTGAGGAAAGATTCGACAAACAGTGGGAGTCATCATGTTTAGATAAACTAATAACCAATCTAAACTTGCAAGAGTATCATGCTGAGTGTTTCTTCTCTCTCCTAATTGCAGCGACCACAATGACCAGACATAGGTTACTAGATAATAATAAATTGACTGGGCCAAACTATAATGATTGGATAAGGAATGTCCAGATAGTACTTACCTATGAAAAGCTGGACTACCTCCTTACTACCAAAGCCCCCCCGCCGTCCCAGGTCCAGATTCCACCATCGCGGATATTGATATCCGTAAGACATGGGAAAAGGATTGTGCGAGATCCAAATGCCTCGTGTTAGCCTCAATGGATAGTGAACACCAGAGGCAGCACGAGAAGATGGACTTAGCTTCCATCTTCCTCCATTCCAAAGTTTTATATGGAGTGCAATCTCGTATCGCAAGATATGAGACCTCGAAGATATTGTTTCAGGCGAGGTTGGCTGTCGGGTCATCTGTAAGGGACTGCATCTTTACGATGATCAGCTATATTAAAGAGCTCACGGACCTTGGGACCACGTTGGAGAACGAGTTATGTATTAACCTGATTCTACAGTCCCTCACCTCTACCTACACCCAGTTTATCTTGAATTTCAAAATTCAAAGGAAGGAAGTTTCACTTCCAGAACTCCTCAACATATTGAGGAGCTCAGAGGGCATCCTGCAGGAATCTAGGGAGACACCCGCTCTGCTCATTGGAGAATCTTCCTCTTTTAGATCCAAGGTGAAAGCTAAAGGAGAGAAGAAGAAGGCCTCCACTAAGCCGATAAGCGATGTCAGTAGGGTAGAGGGAAAGGACAGGGCAAAAGTTTTAGGGCTAACATTAAGGAAGGAGGAATGTTTATGTTGTCATGGGAAAGCGTATTGTCAGAAGGGCTGCAGGGCTTGGAAAGCCAAAAACCAGGATTTGAAGCATGTTGTGGCTTAGGCTTCGGGTGTGTTTATGATTGAAAACTGTCTGTCAATTAACTCTACTTCCTGGGTACTAGATACCGGATCAGGATCTCATATCTGTAATTCATTACAGACTTTGAGAAACCATAGAGTTATTAAGGCAGGTGATATGACTCTCAGGGTTGCTAACGGAATGAGCGTGGATGCTGTATCTATAGGGGAATATCACCTAGGATTGAAAAGTGGGCAGATTTTGATTTTACGTAACTGTTTGTGTGTACCTAGTCTGGCATGTAATATCATTTATGTATCTTTACTTTCTAAAGAAGGTTATGATGTTGTCAATATCCACCTAAATCAAGTTTTGATTGGGTCAGGTACACTAGATAACGGTATATACGTATTAAATCAAGCTCAGGTTTTCAACGTCCAGAACACACTTAAAAGAAAGTCTCTGGAATTAAATCAGGCTTTCTTATGGCATTGTAGACAGGGTCACATCAATTAAACACGATTGACAAAGTTACATAAAGAGGGATATTTAGATCCGTTCGAATATCAGTCCTATGCAACTTATCAATCATGTCTCAAAGGAAAGATGACAAAGACTATGTTCACTGGACACGTAGTAAGAGCGAGCGAGCTCTTAGGACTCATACACAGTGACGTGTGTGGTCCAATGTCTACACATGCAAAAAGTGGTTATTCCTATTTCATTACTTTTACGGATGATTTCTCAAAGTATGGACATGTATTCTTGATGAAACATAAATCCGAGGCCTTTGAGAAATCCGGGAATATAAGAATGAAGTGGAAAAACAAACCGGTAAAAATATCAAGACGCTTAGATCTGATCGAGGTGGTGAATACATAAGTGCGGAGTTCCTGGATTACTTAAAAAAGAATGGAATTCTCTCTTAGCTTACTCCTCCATACACACCTCAACACAATGGTATATCGGAAAGGCGGAACCGAATCTTATTAGATATAGTACGTTCCATGATGAGTAACGCTGAGTTGCCGCAATCCTTCTGGGGTTATGTACTAGAATCAACTGCATATCTTTTGAACAAGGTTCCTACCAAGACTGTGCCTACCACACCATATCAGATGTGGAGTGGGAAGGAACCCAATCTTAAGTATCTTAAGATATGGGGATGTCCAGTTTTTGTAAAAAAGCAGCATGCGGACAAGCTCGAGGCACGCTCAGTACTGTGTAAGTTTGTGGGATACCCAAAGAACTCCAGGGGGTATCTTTTCTATTACGCAGAGGAACAAAAGGTTTTTGTTTCTCGGCATGCCCACTTCTTGGAAACTCAATTTTTAGAAAAAGAGATAAGTGGGAGCGCAATAGAACTGGAAGAAATTCCAGAACCATAAGCTATTACTGAAAGTATGGTAGAACCAGAAGTTTCTAAAGAACCGGACATCCCCGCACCACTCCGCAGGACTAGTAGGCAGTCTCATCTGCCCGAAATATACTATGGTTTTCTCAAAGACAGGTATAGAGAGGATTGCATCATCGACGATGATGAGCCAACCAGCTTCTAGCAAGCCATTCAGAGCAGAGACTCGTTAAAATGGCTGGATGCAATGCGGACCAAAATGGAGTCCATGTATACTAACAAAGTATGGACTTTCGACATTGCTCCAGAAGGGGTAAAACCCGTAGGCTGCAGATGGATCTTCAGAAAGAAGATTGGTGTAGATGGACAAGTTAAAACATATAAGGCTAGACTTGTTGCAAAAGGTTTTCGCCAAAGACCAGGTCTGGACTATGATAAAACCTTTTCTCCGGTGGCTATGCTCAAATCCATTCGGATCCTTCTTGCCATTGCTGCCTTCCATGATTATGAAATTTGGTAGATGGACATAAAGACTGCTTTTCTGAAAGGAAATTTGGAAGAGTGTGTCTATATGGATCAGCCAGAGGGTTTCATAAAGAGTGGGAGCAGCGGAAGAGTGTGCAAGTTGCTTAAATCCATTTATGGATTAAAGCAGACATCGCAGAGTTAGAACATCTGTTTTGATGAGACGGTCAAGGAATTTGACTTTATCAAAAATCCAGATGAACAATATATTTATAGTAAGATTTTAGTGAGAAGTGTGGTATTCCTCGTCTTTTATGTGGATGACATTTTCTTGATAGGAAATGTCATTCCTATGATACAACCAGTCAAAGGATTCTTGTCACAAAGGTTCTCTATGAAAGGCCTGGGTGATGCCTCCTACATTCTGGGGATCCAGATCTATCTTGATAGATTTAAGAGGATGTTGGGACTTTCACAGTCAAGGTACATCGACACCATACTGAAAAGATTCAGTATGGAAGATTCAAAGCGCGGTAATCTACCGACTTGTCACGGAATCACCCTCTCCAAAGAGATGTCTCCCAAGACTGATTTGGAAAGGGATCGCATGTCTACTATACCCTACACTTCAGCGGTAGGCTCTACAATGTATGCGATGCTGCGTACCAGACCAGATGTAGCTTACGCACTTAGAGTTGTAAGCAGGTATCATTCAAACCCAGGGGAGAAGCACTGGACAACATTAAAGAACATTCTGAAGTACCTGAGAATGAATAAGGAGATGTTCTTAATGTACGGCAGAGAAGACCTCCAGGTTGAGGCCTTCGCCGACTCCAGCTTCCAGAGTGACAAGGATGACTCCAAGTCAATGTCGAGTTATGTCTTTACCCTCAATGGAGGGGCGGTATGTTGGAAGAGCTCCAAGAAGGACACCGTTGCTGACTCGACTATGGAATCGGAGTATATCACTGCATGTGACGCCGCGAAAGAAGCATCCTGGATCAGGAAGTTCGTGACAGAACTTTAGGTGGTTCCATCCATTGTTGATCCAATACCGCTGTATTGTGACAATAACGGCGCTATAGCTTTAGCGAAAGAACCAAGGTCCCATCAGAAGTCCAGACACATCTTGAGGCGGTACCACCTGATCAGGGAGATCGAGGTGCGGAGAGTTGACACTGAGAACAACACTGCAGATCCACTCACAAAGGCCATCCCTCAGACGCAGTTCGAAAGGCTGATCGAGATGATAGGTCTACGATATGCCAATACATGTCCTTAGTGCAAGTAGGAGATTGTTCGTGAGATATGCCCTAGAGGCCATTATTGTATCATACTGAATTGTATATTACATATTGGAAGCTTGGGATATTCACAGTTATAATAACAGTCTTGCTCGAAATAGTAGTATGCTACTTGGTTTGATTCTACCTCAATATGTGCATGTGTTTCTTTTAGCATATCGTTTATACATATTGGTAGAGCCCTTAGGATCTTTGCTTGACTACCAGCGTTGTGATGGCAGTCACACTAGTAGGGGCTGGGTAGTCTATAAGCACATCCTTATACAGATCCCAAGTCATAGGATTATCGAGACAGGGCATCGATACTCCAGAGTAGACTAGTGTATACGCTTCTCATCCCAGCAGGGGAGATGGTCTATCCTACAGCCATTAGTATGTCGTACTGGAGATAGTATGCATGTGCTTATTAGGTTATGAGTTACACTGGACAGGACTCTGTTTCACCAATAAAAGAGCAAAGCTCTGTTCAAAATTTGAAAGCCAGCGCCAAGAGTTAAAAACTCTGAGGCAGCGCCTCACGTGTCTTGCACGAGGGCGCCGGCGCCAAGAGTTAAAAACTCTGAGGCAGCGCCTCACGTTCCTTGCATGAGGGCGCCGGCTCCAAGAGTTAAAAACTCTGAGGCAGCGCCTCACGTGCCTCGCACGAGGGCGCCAACGCCAGAACCAAATCTCTCTGTTAAACAGAGCCGTTGGATCAAAGATTCAACGGAGATGATAAATCATCAGAGTACAGAATTAAATTCTATTGAGCAAATATTCCTCAAATCTTTCTAAACAAGAAAGATTACTCTCTGAAAAACAGAGCACCGTTGGATTAAAAATCCAATGGTGATTAAAAAATCACCAAGCAACAGAATAAGCTCTGTACGGGAAAATATTTCCCAATCTTGTTAAAAAAGAGAAAAATATCTTCTGTAAAACAGAAGTCCTTGGATCAAAGATCCAACGTGAATAAAATCCCTAAATCAATTAAAGATCTCTCAATGAGAGATTTCTTTAACCAAATCAACAAATCTTCCTCCACTATATAAAGGACCCAAGACTTCAAGTCTTATAGAGAGAAACCTTCCCATAAGCTTTGAGAAAAAAGAAGAAGAAAGCTTTAAAAAAGAAGAAATAAGAAAACCTTTCTTTGAGGTAAAAAATTTTAGAGATCGGAGCATCTCATCTGCATATCCAAGAGTTTAACTCTTCTTAAAGAACATAGTTCTTTCTCTGGATCTGAGGTCCATGAGACAGGTCTCCTACAAATGAGAATTTAATTCTCATGAGGATGAACTTGTTCTTGGGGATCAAAGATCCAGAAAAGAACAAAGAATTGAACTCTTCAGAACAAAACACCTAAAGAAAAACCTAGCGCCAAGCGCCTCACGTGGGCGCTGTTTAATAAAGAGTGCTTAGCACTCAGTGGTTGGCGCCCAGCGCCAAGCGCCTCACGTGCCCCTCACGTGGGCGCTGCTCAATAAACAGTGCTTAGCACTCACTGGTTGGGGCTCGGCGCAAAGCGCCTCACGTGAGCGCTGCTCAATAAAGAGTGCTTAGCACTCAATGGTTGGCGCTCAACGCCAAGTGCCTCACGTGTCCCTCACGTGGGCGATACTCAATAAGGAGTGCCTAGCATTCAGTGGTTGGCGCTCAGCGCCAAGCGTCCCACGTGCTCCGCATGTGGGCGCCATAAAGTGTGTTTAACACTCTATAAAAAATAAAAGAACAAAAAATATGGGGAAAGTAAAGCTTAGCATTATTTGCATAGAAAAGAGACTGAACCCCATGCAAGTGTTTAACACTTTATTCAAAGACTGAGTGGGTTGAGTCCAAGTTGACCAAATCCCCAATTCAGACCAACCGAGCCTATGTGCTCATCATTTTCCAAATTGTTCTTAGTCCCAAACACGACTATAGATCTCCCAACGGACATTGGTTCAAGGGTACATCTCCTCACACCTCTGATACATGTCGTTCTGATTCTTCAGCGTCTTCAGAGAGGTGGCGGGTCCGATAACCAACAACTCTTCAGTGCACTCCCAAATTGACGGGCACATCCCACTGTGGACCGTGACGTCCTTAAACTAATTATGGACCGCAACGTCCTTAAACTAACACAATAGCGCCCAAATGCTCTTTTGTTGGATCTGAATGATCCCAAAATCCTGTTGAGTAGATCTTAGCCTAAAATTAGACTAACGTATCCTCAACAAACATTTAAGTTGATCTTAATCTCAAACAAGATTAACGATCCTTAAATCAACCCAAACCTAAATCTAAGAATATACGGATTTGGACTAATCCACGCCCTACGGGCGACAACATAAATTAATCTCCGTATACAATCCACGGGCAACCGAAAATAAAACAAACACACGACACGAAGTGACCTTCTGGAGCAGGAGAAAGTGGTTACCGCGATGCGGTAACGTAATTAACTGCAGGGGATTGCGCCATCAGGAAGAGCGTCCCCACAATCAAAAATCACTCACAACGAGGGGGAATCTGACAAAGTCTGCTACAACGGCCGCATCCGTCCAAACCTCCGATGCACGGTGCCATAAATCAACTTGGCATCTTCGGAGAGGTGGACGGATATGTAGGGTTACCTAGCATGACAGCAAGGTTTCGGGAGGTACCGTCCATGCCATTTTCAAAAATTTGCCATGCTACTTAACCCTGACCCTAGAATTTTAACTAAAGATTAACGAAGCAATGTGTAAACAATTTTACATCTAAGTGAACAAGGAATAGAACCTTTGTAGACCAGTCCTTCACTTCAATAGTTCCAAGTAGTGGTCCCTTCGCTGCGAGTAATGATCTCCCGAACTCTTGAGAGGCTCCACAAGGTGAAAGATGCAAACTTGCTAAAAGTCTTCAAAGCCGAAGATGATCTACGTCGAGGAGACACCGACTTAAACTATCTCTTCACTAATATGGAATTAGTGAAGAAAATATCATAAACTAAATGGCTAGTTTAGTAGAGGATGATGAAGTAGGAATTTTGCTCACTTTAGAATTTATTTTCTCACTATTTTTCTTCACTTCATCAAAAGCAAGAGAGCTAGAAGGAGATGAAGAATAAGACGAAGTGATGAATGAAATGGGAGTGAGGTTAGAAATGCAACCATGGGTGAGTTCATATCATATACTAACCCATGTAGAGAATAAACCATGACTAAGTGATAATGGTTAGGTTAATAAATATCTTAGGTAAAATAAAATTAGTGGACTAAGTCAATGATTGTACAAGCTTCCATCCAAGCTCAACCATGACTATTTTCCAAATAATTTTGAATTACTTATATAAATAAAAACCCATACATTATCAATAGCATGGTGTAAGTCTCATACACCCCTGTTGCATGTATAACCTAGCACGCCACAATAATATATATCACATATATATTATTTGTGCACAAAAGAAAACAATACAATTAACATATATCACATATATATTAAATGTATCATAAGTGAGGAAAAGAAATACTTAAGTGAGCAAATATTAGTTTATGTAATTTAATATATCAAATATATAATTGTACATTAAATTATTAAATCAACACTTGATTTAATAATCCGGTATATCACATATAACCGACTAATATCATATGTATCGTTTTATCGAAATAACACTCGATCCGATAATCCGGCTATATCACATATAACCGATCGATATCACATATCGCGAGAAATAGCATACGATATCACATACTCGTATTATTCTCGGTCCGGCACATATCATATATGTGCTCCTACTCTATTTCTCCTAAGCCAAGAAACCTCTGTGTAGGACTCTAAAGACTCGTCAATACGCCAGCAATAGGTGATGATCATATCAATCACCCACAAGCCGTCAGCAGTATTAGTTGGACATAACGGCTACCCGGATATTGAGCGATCAGAAGATCAACAAGTAAGCCTACTCTAACTCCTGTAAAGCCTGTCAGTAACACTACCGTACAGTCCGGTCTCTTCGTCTAATATGTCGCATATCCAGTCTAGAGGTGGTAAACGTCAGACCCCAGTAACCGATAAGTCGTGCTGATGTGAGGCTCATAACGGGTCGAGAAACTACTGATAATACTTACCAGTAGATCTCCATATTAGCCCTGGCCAGGGACTTCCTGTTATAGCCAATCGAGCACAGCGCAATATCAACCCCCAATACCAGGAGAGACGAAACCCCTCCCATCGCTTATTGCCTCCATGTGATTCGGGACTGTACCAAAAAGCCACCATTTTGCACATTCTCTTGAACGTGGTAAGGTGGAAATCAAAGCACAGTGGGAATCACACAAGACTCTATGACGATCTCGGGTCTACAGACTAAGCTGTACCAATGTCAGTAGAGAACTGCTATCTGACGATAGGTATAATACCAACTAGGAGTTCTCGGCGAGTCCGTTCAGTGTACCCAGTCTCCACTGAGCTCCCGTATACCATCTTTGATGTCAAACACCAATGGATGTGGGATCATCCATCGCCCATCATATGGGTCAGGAAGCGTATATGCTAGTCTACTCTGGAGTATCGATGCCCTATCTCGATACACCCTCGACTAGGAACGATTATAGGATGTACTTGTGGACTACCCTGGCCCCACTAGTATGATCTCCATCATAGTCCTAGTAGTCAAGTACACATCCTAAGGGCTTTATCAACATGTGAGAGCAAGACAATATCACAATACAAGTTTACATGTTAAGACAAAGAGCAACCAGATAGCATACTATCATGTCGAGCAAGAATATCCTCTCTTTATATATCCAAGCATACACTATAATATACATCATATGTACAATAATGGCCTCTAGGGAATATACATAACTAACAGGATAAACCCAAATAGCATATGGCCCCAAATTCAGGCAAGACTTTTGTCTTCACGGTTTTCGGCGGTAAACAGATTCTGGCATGCCCGGTGGGACCTCTTCATCTTTCCACTCCACACTTCGTGTGTCGTGTTCGGAAAAGAATCGCGGTATAATATGGTTTCCCTTGGATTCGAAGTACTAAGATCTGGTGTCTTGCCCCTGTGCAGAAGATAACATCAATGGCTTCCAACTGCACTAATTGCAACGTCAATTCCTACTCTGTCCCCGCCGGAGGAGTGACTTATGGGCCCCAAGCGACCTCCATCTTTGCAATGCTCAGGCCATCACTGGATTGTTCTTCGGGACTATGCTCCCGCTAATGAGCTTCAATGCCATTACAAGAGGCTCCAAAAAAGTTGGTCTTCGATCGGCTTGGAACTACCATGGCCCCTCTCAACGGGTCGTCCAAGTATACCACCTCAGTCTTCGACAGGTTGAGCCACAGCTCCAGTGGGTTTGCAAAAAGGCTCGCAATACCTGAAGGGGTTATCCCGAAGCGGATTGCCATTCTGGTTCCAGCAGATGAGGTCGTTAAAGGGGCTTCTCCTGGTAAAAAATCGGTCATTGCAAGATTAGATGTTCCAACTCCTGCTTCGGGCGAAGTCATCAAGATCGCTTCCCCCACCAAAAGGTCGTCCTTCGAATGATTCACCGTCCCCTCTCAACGGACGTCAGTCTTCAACAGGCTGCACCAGCAGTAGCCCTTCACCAGAGCAGGGGGCTTGATGAAGCCGCTCCCACGATAGAGGTGGTCCTGTCTGCACGACATGCTCGACGTCGTCACTGGCGCCGAGTGAGAAGAGCTGGGAGCAGTTCCCCCTCTGGACTTACCCCACCAGCTTCAATGGTGGAAATTGATGCTGTTGTTCCAACTGGGAACAACTTCGAGCTGCTCAGGAGGGTGCACAAGAACTCTCCAACTGCTGTACTAAAGAAGTCTCCTTCGCCTGTTGAAAACATGACACAGGTGAAGCCGGAGCAGCCCCCTCAGCGTCTGTCCTCCAAATTCCACAGGGTCTGGCAGAAAGTCCAAGACTCTATAATTGACAAAAATTACTCTCCCCGAAAAGAGAAAAAGAAGGCTCGGTAGGAGGAGGATCACCCTTCCGCCGTATAATGGAAGGCCTCGTCCACATGGCTGCCTGCTGCAACGGCCCCCTCAACTTCGACCTCCTATAAGAGGAGAAGGCCGGAGAAGATCCCCGTTCCTGTGGTAAATTTCAAAGGCAGTGGATCCAAGCGCCCCAAGTCTGGGGGCATGGTAGTAAACACGGTGTACATGGCTTCCGGGAAAGAGAAAAGCTGTACTTCTACGGGTCATCGACCGCTCACACGGTCTGTGACAAAAGCTAAGGAGCAACAACAAAATCTCCAGAAGATGCTGACAAAGATGGCCGCACTCACTGGGCAGAAAGAAAGCCCGGAAGTATCGTCCGAACAGTGGCAAAAGAAGGAGACCGACACCTAGTTCCTGCGGACAGTGCTAGAAAGTAAGGATAAAGAGGCCGCGGAACATGCCGTTAATATAAAGCAGATGGCGCTTCTGTTCCAAGACATGGTTGGGATGATGATCCAGCCGGAACCTCCAGCCGAAGACCCTCCGATAATTATCAAAGACGACATAGGGGAAACGTCAAATCCTCCACCGGCTTTCTCAGTAGCCATAGAAGAAACGATTTCCAAGGCTTCCCTTGACGACTACATAGCTCAACAAATACGAGCTCATCAGTAAAGCGAAGCGGCTGGCCAAGTCGTCAGAACTGGACGACCTTATCCAGGATGGTACAATCAAATCAAGTACCAGTCGGGGTATACGATCCCTAAATTCCACGTGTATAAGGGGACAGGCAATCCCCATCAACACGTCGCTCAGTTTAGAGCCCTATGCGGCAATACTGGAGGCGACGACAAACTGCTGCTTGCCAATTCGTCGGCAGCTTGGTGGAGACATCATTTGAATGGTACTCGGAGCTTCCTAATGACTCCATCAAAACATTTACAGAAATGGAGCTACTGTTCATGCAACGTTTCGCAAGCGCAAGAGAGCGCACCCCGATCACCGCGTTGATCAATGCCAGGGTGAAGCTGGGAGAAATCTGGGTTCAATACGCAATTCGGTGGCGGAACCTATGATCAAAATGCGAACAGTGCATAGAAGAAGCTCCTGCCGTGGGTATGTTCGTAGGGACCCTTGATCCTCAGGCGACTATATCCCAATTATGATGTTCTTCAAGCCGACCACCTTTCAGGCCTTAATTGAAAAGCTGGCCTAAATGGACCAAATGGGCCATATGTCGTCCTCTTCAAAAACGGATCTCCGGAATGAAAAGGGCAAAGGGAAAGTGACTTTCGTTGCCAACGCTCAACAACAACCGAGTGACCCGAAACCGGTTGCTCACCAAAGCAACAAACCACGATCCCTCGAATAGAAGTTGAGACGTCCTTACTCGTTTCCCTAGGATAAAACGAGGAGATTGTTCGAACTTGCGGTGCGCAACAGGCTCATCACTCTGCCGGATCCAAGACGTCCACTACAGCCTGGTGACGTCAACAGTCCCCACTACTGCCCCTAACACAGAGTAATGGGCCACCCAATCGAAAATTGCTACGTCTTCAAAAACTAGGTTGAGGACTAGTACCAACAAGGCAAGTTCACACTATCCGAAAACTGGAAGGTAAACCCACCACATCAGCACGCTCCTAAAAAGGTGGATACGCCGGGGGCATCATGCTCATTTGTAGAGGAAGCTCCGTGGTAAGTTGTCCTTTCGGCTAAAACTAAAAAATGCTGAAGGATCTTCAAGCATGCCCGACAATCAGGTGGAAAAGCCCGCTGGAGCCCGAGATCATTGACGGGATACTGAAACCGGGCCCAATATCAAAAGTTGGTAGCGATGGACAAAACACATAGGTCGGGCCTTCAAAGTCTTCGAAGAAAAGAAGAAGACTAAGAAGCCCGTGCAGCTCGACAACGATCATACAGATCTGCCAAAATACATCGACGCACTGGAAGAATACAACTAAAAGGCACGGACCCCAGTCACACTTGAAGAGTTCCTCAAGCATATTCTTGAGAACGGAAACAGTGACGTTGACGAGGGAAAAAACTCGTCAGAAGAACCCGAGGATTATGTGGCGAGTTGCCACATGATCTCTTATTTGTCAGTGAAAGACGAAGAAGCTCCCTCGGCATCGGAAAGCAACGTAGAAAAACTGGGGGCAAGACCGGCGTCAAAATCCCTGGAACCGTCAGACGACCTGATCGATAAAATGTGGAACGAAGCCCTTCAAAAGAGCAAAGCTAACCGAGAGCATGAAACGGCCATATACGAAAAGGTCAAGCGTCGGCGTCAGGACGAAGAAGCTGCGGCGAATAAGAGCCACAAAGTACTCTAACCAGATCGAAACACACCCGTGGCAGACAAAAGCAGGTTTAAGATGGGAAAACGATTCACCAAAGCCCTGTCAATAGGAATAAAGCTACCACCTCTCGAAGGAAATACTCCCAGGAGTACGTACCTTGACAAAGCGAATGTACATCCGAAATACTGCTTATACCATCGGAGGGTCATACACCCTACCAAAGAGTGCAATGCCTTCAAAAAGTGGTGGCAGGGATACGTGGCCCACTGACAACACTTCAAGCGAATGAAGCGCAATGCCCTTGGGAACAGAGAAGCACGACGGATGAGCGTAAAGGAACATCCAGTAACTGTCATATGGTTGATGACATTTCGACAAGAGGGAAATCTCAAGTTCTTACCTTCGGGAGCGATTCTGACGAAGAAATAGCCCTCGGCCCTCTCTTCAAGGAATCCACCTCTGGAAAAAAAGAAGAGGTGAAGAAATACGAGAACATTCAGCTGCGTAACCGTACGTTGCCTGAAAAGAATCTTGGACAAAAGTTCGGGTAAGAAAGACAAGGGGAAGGAAAAGGTTCCTGGGGAAATTGCCCCCGATGATAGAGTCATTGAAGGGCTCATACCTAAGGACCCGCCTAAGAAAAACAAGGTGAATTACAATGTCCTGGCACACCTGAGGAAGATACCCTCACAACTGAGCATACTGGATACTCTTCTCCAGTCCAAAGAGTCACGAGATTCTCTGATCAAGGAATTACAGGAGCCCGATCAGTTTCAAGCCTTCCAGGCAGAAGAAAAGATGAAGGACGAGCTGGAAGAAGTTCACACGGCTGAAATCACATTCGGCGATGAAGATCTCCTCCTCGGAACATGCAAGCACAACCGTCCTTTATATGTCACTGGGTACTTCCACGACATCAAGATAGGGAAGATCCTGGTTGATAACGGTTCCTCCGTCAACCTTCTTAAAGTGAGAGTGCTGAAGTAGATTTGCATGAATGTTCAACATCTGGCTCGGGACAAAATTACTATCTCTGGGTTCGACTCGCAGTCATCACGGACGCTTGGGTCCGTAATACTGACATTACGCTTTGGGATGCTCGTCACTGACATCAAATTTCATGTCATCGACGCCAAAACTTGCTATAACGCTCTGCTCGGCCGGCCTTCCTTACACGAGTAAAACATCACCCCTTCTACATAACATCAGTGTATGAAGTACTACAAAGACAACCTCAAATACACAGTAACAGGGGAGCTAAACCCATTCTCCATAAATGATGTCCGTAAATATGAAGACGCTAAGTACTTCTTGCCCGACTTCGAAGACACTGAAAGATGTCGTAAACCAGAGAATAAACAAAAAGCCATCGCCACCATACCGATCTTTCGGAGCGATACCGAGGAGGATGAAGAGATAGTCTTCTCGGGGCAACCCCAAGGCAGCAGGCCAGGACCATCTACTCTTATCTTGGTCTTTGGCAGCGACTCTGAAGACGAAGTCAACACAGTGTTCTCTGTTCGTCCATCAATGCAGACCTTCGCTGAAGATGATCAGAGTTTGCAAATCACTATGGTTCTGCAACAGCATTACATGGAACTTGATGCGCTCGATTCATACGGTGTGTAAGAGCTGCAGACCTTCTATGTTCCTCCTAGGCGAAAAGGTGAAAAGGCGACCCTCTTCTATCAATCCACGGAGACCAAAGTGGAAAAAGAAGTCTGGCATGGTGCCGATTTTGTGCTCGACAGGCTCCAACCAATCCGTCTGCCCAGATATTATGCAGAGAGATTGAAAAGGCTATTAAGATGCCAAGGCGTACCCTTTAAACAAACAGCTCAACAAGTCCAGTTCTACAACAAGATTTGGGACGTTCCCGGGACTCAGCAAAAGATGCCCAACGGGAGGATGGAGACGACCGGTCTTGGATATGTTCAGTCCAAGAAACAGGAGCGATTCCATGGCTGCCACGTTATAAACGACTCCAGAGGAGAAGGGAATGCTTTTCCAAATAGCGCCGATATCGAGCCAAAGCGGGATTCTGCCGTAAAAATACCAAGCTCGTCATTCGAAAAACAAATCGATAAGCTAATAAGGGAAGCGGATCAAAAGGTTCGGGTTGACCACAGCCGTGAAATGGCCATTTACAAGAAAGTCAGGACACAACATATCATTCAGCAGGCTACGGAGGATGACGGTGCCCTTCATCCTCAGCCCGCTATGCGCTCCTGTGGCAAGAAGAAAGCCCGACGCAGAAGCAACAACAAGATCAAGAACGGGAATGACGTTCAAAAACAGCGAAGCGGATCCAAGAAGCCACACGATTTAGAAAAAATCAGCTGGAATCCGTCTTTTATGAAGAAGATGGATCGAGAGTACACGTTCCCCCAAAACAAGACAAGGAAAATATTCGACCTTATCATGAAATATCAAATGATGAAACTCTTAGATCTCGGCACCCTGAGCAAATAAACGAGGTCCATCATCCGGTTTATTGCTCCTACCACCGAGCAATAGGACATCCTCTTGAAGATTGCTTCACCTTCAAAGACTGGCTCGAAGACCAATATCAGCAAGGCAGGTTCGCTCTGTCCAACAATTGGAGGGTAGCCCCACCATGAAACATGGGCCAAGAGCAATCTACATTGCGAGGGAAAGTCCAGATCAACATCGAGCTTGGAAACGAGCTCGTACCAGCCACATAATAACATTCTCAAAGTAGGGAGAGCATGAGAATGTGAACAACCTCTCCCGCTGCTTCGCAAATGAAGATGAGGACGAGATGATCTCAGAATTTCCACGGGCACCAAGAGAGCTGGAAGATGGGATACACACCACAACAGACAATCTGAAGAAAATCGACTTGGGGATGACAAACGATCCAAGGCCAATGTTCGTCAGTGAGCCGATGTCTAAAGTGCGGGTGGATACACTAAAAGACGTGCTTATGCAATATAAAGACTGCTTCACATGGAATTATTCCGAGATGCCGGGACTAGATCCAGAAATAGCTGTGCATAAACTGGCTATATCGTCGGACGTTAAGCCAGTCAAGAAAGCGCCAAAAAGAATGCGGCTCGAACTCGAGATGAGCATCAATGCCGAAGTCAAGAAACTAATTGACTCCGGCTTCATCCAAGAAGTTCAATATCCCGACTGGATCGACAACATTGTCCCAGTGATGAAGAAAAATGGGACAGTACACATCTGTGTGGACTTCCGGGACCTCAACAAAGCTTGCCTGAAGGATGACTTCCTAGTGCCTATTACCGAGCTAATGATCGATAACACGTCCACCCATGAGGTCTTCTCCTTCATGGATGGATCTTCAGGCTACAATCAAATAAAAATGCATCCTGAAGACCAAAAGAAAACCGCCTTCCGGACTCCGCTAGGCATATTCTGCTATAAGGTGATACCCTTCGGCTTGAAGAACGCTGGCGCTACCTACCAGAGGGACATGACGAAGATCATTGAGGACCTCATCCATGAGATCGTTGAATGCTATATCAACGACCTCATGGTGAAAAGAAAATCGTATGAGAAGCACTGGGAGCATTTGAAGATAGTGTTCCAGCGTCTTTGGAAATATAACCTGAAGATGAACCCTCTGAAATGCGCGTTTGGAGTCTCCTCAGGAAAATTCATAGGATTCATCGTACGAAACCGAGGCACCGAAATAGACCCATCAAAGATCAAAGCGATTATGGAAATGCCCTCGCAAGGAAATATCAAGCAACTGCGGTCTCTCCAAGGGAAGCTCGCGTATATCCGACGGTTCATAGCTAACCTCTCCGGCAAATGCCACCCCTATAGCCATCTAATGAAGAAGGGGACCCTATTCATTTGGGATCGTAAATGCCAAAGTGTACTGGACGAAATCAGGCAATATCTGCTGAACCCACCAGTGTTGGACGCTCTAATCAAGGGAAAGCCCATCATCCTGTACACAACAGCCCTTGAAGGTTCTCTAGGCATGCTATGGGCATAGGAGAATGACCAGAGGAAGGAGAGAGCTCCTTATTATTTAAGCCGAGTCTTTCTTAGGGAAGAAAACATCTACCCCCCATCGAAAAGCATTGGCTGGCACTGACCTATGCGATAACGAAGCTTCGACATTATGCCTTGGCACATGAGGTCCATCTCATATCAAAGGTTGATCCTCTCAAGTATTTGATGTCAAGAGCCATATTAACAGGATGGACTGCCAAATAGGCCCTCCTCTTGATGGAGTTCTCAATAATATATCGACTCCTCAAGGCAGTAAATGGCTAGGCCATCGCCGACTTTCTCGCTGAGCATCCGATACCAGCTGATTCTCCCTTAAATTGCGAATTGCCAGATGAACACACGTTCGACACAATCGAAGGGAAGACAGAGGAAAATAAGGTCCAATGGGAACTCTACTTCGACGGAGCGTCTTCCATGAAGAAGCGAAAGCAAAACACCCCCATAATCAAAGCTGGAGTGGGCCTTAACTTTGTGACTCCACAAGGAGGGATAATGCGTTTTGCCCTTTCCTTAACAGAGCCGAGAACAAACAACGGAGAGGAATGTGAAACTTTGATAGTAGGTCTTGAGATTGCTGTCGAAATGGGAATCGAAAACCTCCCCATATATGGAAACTCCTAGCTAGTCTTTAGCCAAGTAAATGGCAACTATCAGACGTGTAAACCTGAGTTGGTAAAATATGGCGAGAGAGTGCAACAGCTGCTGACTCAAATCCCCTCCTACATCCTGGAAAGCATACCGCGTGCAGAAAATAGCAAGGCAGATGCATTAACCAAGCTTGCTAAGGAACTGGCTGACGAACACCTCGATGATGTAAGGATCGTTCTCGCGCCAGCAGAAATATCTTCGGAGTCGTCTGAAGGAGAGGAAACAACCAAATAAGCAGCTTTCCAAATAGAATATGAAGAAAAGACTAAGGATTGGAAAGAAGTCTTCATAGACTATTTCAAATCCCATCGAACGCATGAAAGCGCATCTTCAAGACATCAGCTCATGAAACGAGCTCTGTCTTTTGTCTTCGTCAGTGATACTCTATATAAGAGATTGTTCGACATTTTTTGGCTAAGGTGCTTGGTGTAGGGTTACCTAGGACGGCAACAAGGTTTCGGGAGGTATCGTCCATGCCGTTTTCAAAATTTTGCCGTTCTAAAGTACCATAACCTAGAATCTTTAACTAGAGTTTTAAACAAACATCATGCAAACAGCTTTGCAATTAAAGTGAATGAGGAATACAACATTTGTAGACCGGTCCTTCACTTCTAAAGCTCCATGAAGTAGTCCCTTGGCTGCGAGTTGTGATCTCCCGAACTCTAGTATGGGTTCCCTTGGAGAAATGAACAAGCTTGCTCAAAGTCTTCGAGGCCAAAGATGATCTACGTCGAGGAGACTCAAGCTCATGCTACCTCATCACTAAATTAGGGTTTAGTAAAGCAAACACCCTAAACTAAATGGATAATAGTAGAGGATGATGAAGTAGGAAATGGGCTCTCTTTAGTTTTCTTTTTCTCATAATATTTCACCACCTTAGAAAAACTTGCAAGCTTTTTCTCTCATGAAGAAGAAGATGAAGTCAAGAGATAAGATTGAACTAATGAGGTGAGAATAGCAACCATGGGTGAGTTAGTGTCATACAACAACTCATGTAGAGAGTTAACCATGGCTAGTTAATAATGGTTAGGTTAATAAATATCTATAAGGAAAACAAACTTAGTGGACTTGGTCAATGGTTCCACAAGCTTCTACAAGCTTCAACCATGTGACTTAATCCCACTAATTTTGATTAATTTTAGATAAATAAAACCCAACATTATATCAAGCATGGTGTGAGTCTCATACACCCATAAATCATGTGGCATCAAGCATGACACAAAATAATGTACACAAATATATATCACATATATACTAAGTGTACACAAGTGAGAAAAAGAAATGTTTAGTGAGCTAATATTAGTTAATGTAAATTAATATATCACATATATAATTATACATTAAATTATTAAATCAAGACTTGATTTGATAATCCGGCTATATCATTTACAACTGACTAATATCAAATGTAACAATCTATCGAATCAACACTTGATCCGATAACCCGGCTATATCACATATAACCGACCGATATCACATGTCGCGAGAATAGAATGCGGTATCACATACACGCATTAATCTCGGTCCCGCACATATCACATATGTGCTCCTACTTCGTTTCGCATGAACCAGGAAACCTCTGTGTAGGACTCTAAAGACTCGTCAATACACCGGCAGTAGGTGATGATCATATCAAACACCCACAAGCCACAAGCGGTCTGCTAAACGTAAGGGCCATCCAGGTATTGAGCGATCAGAAGATCAATAAGCAAACCTGCTTATACTCCTGCGAATCCAATCAGTAACACTACCGTACAGTCCGGTCTCTTCGTCTAATATGCCGCATATCACAGCCTGGGGGTGGTATAACGTCAGACCCCAATAGCCTGATAAGTCATGCCGATGAAAGGTCCATAACGGTTCGAGAAACTACTGATAATACTTACCAGTAAATCTCAGCAACTCTGGCCAGGGATTTCCTGTTATGGCCAATCGAGCATAGCGCAACATCAACTCCCAATACCGGGAGAGACGAAACCCCTCTTATCGCTTATTGCCTCCATGTAACTCGGGACTGTACCCAAAAACCACCTTTTTGCATGACATCTTGACCATGGTATGGTGGAAATCAAAGCACAGTGGGAATCACACAAGACTTAATGACGATCTCGGGTCTACAGACTAATCCGTACCAGTGTCACCAGAGAACTGCTATCCGACGATAGGTATAATACCATCTAGGAGTTCTCGGCGAGTCCGTTCAATGTACCTAGTCTCCACTGAGCACCCATATACCTTCTCTGATGTCAAACACCAATGGATATGGGATCATCCATCGCCCATCATATGGGTCGAGAAGCGTATACGCTAGTCTACTCTGGAGTATCGATGCCCTGTCTCGATACTCCCACGACTAGGAAAATTATAGGGTGTACTTGTACTACCCTTGGCCCCACTAGTATGATCTACATCATAGTCCTGGTAGTCAACTACACATCTTAAGGGCTTTATCAACATGTGAGATGTAACAACCCTAAATTTCCTGTACAACTTTCTGTACAAACTTTTCAAAAAAAATCCAGAAAGGGGTACTTTTGCCTGAGCACAAGTTATAAGTTTGTTTTGCTAATTAATAGCAAGAAGGAGCTTGTAGCTCATTGGTAATACCTTGCAATGCTGAACCAAGCCACCAGAGTTCAAATCCTATACCCCACATTATTTTTAATATTGTTTTATTTTGAATTTTTAGAATACCAAAGGTTTACACATGCATAACTCACAAAAACCCCACTACACATGGAAAACTAACTATACCAAGGGACAAGTGAACCGACCAGGAGCACTCCGGCCACCTGACTCGGCTGAATCGGCCGGCGGACCGGCCGACTCGGGCCGCTGCCGCCGGCCGGACTCGGCCGGACCGCCGAGTCATCAACATCAAAGTGGTGTCTTTTCCGCTCCCCTATATACCTGCATACTTTATTTCTTCATACCAGTAATAGAGACACTTTAAAACACCAATTGCTCCACTTTTAATACATTTTAATACATTTTATCACTTTTTTTTTCATCTCAACCTTTCACCTACCCTAACCCTAGCCTTACCCTATAAATACAACCCCTACACACACTCCTCTCAATCCAAAATTCTGAACAAAACTCTCAAGAAAATTCCTAGAAGCTTAGTGTACTTTTGGAGTTAGCGAAGGGCGAAGCTTCGGCGATTTTCCGACGACAACCCTAGGAGTTTCCGGCGACAAAACGACGCACCGGCGTCTCCTCCCATCTCCTCTTCCTCATCCCTAACTTTTAAACCCATAAGTCCCCCTCACTCTTCTCTAATCTTGTTCTAAAAATACGAAATTCCAAAACCCGACGGAATCGAAGTTAATCCGATTTCCGATTCGGTTCTTTCTAAAAATCCAACATTTTCTTAAATACAATCACACAAAACCCTTGCATGTTGACTATTAATCATTAATAAACATGTTGAACAAGTTTCATGACAAATCTAATTCATTTTGTAACTTTTATCGTACTTTTTCACTAAAATACCATGTAGTTTCATTTCGACTTTAAAACAACCTTAATCTTGTTATATCTTTAAGTAGATCACGAGGTAATGACCTACCTCCTCACAACACTCATATGCAACATAGCAAAATACTTTCGGGAACCTAGAATGCGGGAAAACGAAACCTTTCAAATAAATATCATTTACTAATAAAACCGTTTTCTAAAAAGATTAAGTATTTTACAAATCTTTGTAAAGCGCCTCTACAACCCATTTTGGGGAACCCGACTGAGATGGTGTGGATTATCGCACATCTCTGGGCTTAGTAGTTCGAGATGTAGACTTCCGCAAGGAGCATTCGGTCTCGTGAGATTTAAAATACGAAAATCTTAAGAAAATAAGATTTCTAGAAATATAATATATATTAAAAATTATTTATATATATATATATATGTGTGTGTATCATTAAAATATATATTTTGTGATAATATAAATATTCCAATTTTTTTTTAAATCACAAGAATCACTTTACATTAAAATATCATGAAATCCATACAAGTTCAATATTACAATTAAATACCCTATATTATGAAAAATAGGTTTATTCACTAGAAATGTCACAAATATAAAATCTACATTTATGACAAATCTAAAGAAGATAATTAAATACTTGGGGTGTATTTTGAAAATTATACAAAAGTATTTTTACATAAAACCTCCTCAAGTTCTATAAATTACCCTAAGGACCCTAATAAATATAGGTTTAAGCGGGACCAATCTCTTGAGCCTCAGGTAGCCGGAGAACTGGGTGCTTTCCTATTTAAGGTAGACAACTTAATAACGGTGTTATCAACACGGTAATCGTCTTTAAAAAAAGACACAAATCCTGCCGCCCATATGCAGCGGTTAACAATAACATCAAAACCTAATTCAGGACTTCAATTTCTTTTATAATTGTTCTGACTCAGACTGAGTCTCATTAAAATAATCCGACTTGAATATGATTCAAGTATCCAAACTACAATTTAACATGAATCCATATATTCAATCTATCAATCTATACAACTTGACCGAACCGAACCATGGATATACTTACATTTACATGATTCTCCAGTTACATCCATTTACATGATTCTCTAGTTACATTCTGTAAGTCTACGGTAGCGCCCCGGCCGTTAATCCGAGGCCAAAATCCGGAAACAAAAAACTTTTCATAAACTTGAATCTGGCGCTAACATAGACATTTCCCCGGATCGAACCATTAACATTAACTAGCAACTAGAGAAGAGGTTAGGAAAGGCTATACCGATCGATCTGTGTCTTTCGGTCTTTAGCCACCATCTTTAGCTCCTTGCGGCATCTCCGATCTCGCTCGATCTCCAATCTCCTCGTCGGAAAGGGCACCACATCTTCGAATCCTTTTACGGGCTCCCGCTTCGAACCGAAGCAACTCAGACATGAAGTTCGCTAGCCGACGTGTCCACGGTGAAGTAGAGAATGTGTGTGATAGTTTTGTCTCAAGTATCCATTGATTCTCAACACATGAAAGTGTATGGATGGAGGTTGAAGATGAAGCCAATGGTGGAACTTGTGAGCAAGAAGAAGAAAGAAAAGAGAAGGAGCTTTTCCTTTTTTTGTTGTGTTGAATTATTGTGAGAGCAATAGAATGAAAAATCCAAGAGCAACCCCAAGCCTATGGCTGCCCTCTCTCTCTCCATCCATCAATTCAACACAATAAACAAACATAAATCTGACATTTTCATAAATAAAAATACCATGAGTCACTACCCATGTCCATGTTACATTTAATGCCCTTCATGATGATATCCACTCATAATTTCCACAAACAAACATTAATCCAAATGTTTGCAACAATAAAAAGATATGGCAACATCTAAAGTAAACTCGTGACGGATCACAAGGATACCCCTCACCTGTATATACATACCTGCATCCGCATTCCGACTCAATGCGAATGCAATGAGACTAAAGTAATCCAACAAATCTAATACTAGGATCCGACTTAAACCAAAGCCCACTAGTCTGATCCCTCCGATCATGATCCCTGCATAAATGCACGTATATGATCGAACACTGCATAATGTCATACGACCTCTACAACGTTTCGCCCGAAACTTGAGAAACTGTCTGTTGGGGACTCTAAAGACCCGTCAATACTTTGGTTGTAGATTTAACCATTAGCACGTCAGTGGTACTACCTGTACGTAACGGGCTACCAGGTACTGACCAAAAGGGATGAGCGAACTCATCCTGACACCCTACTGAGCCTGTCAGTGACAATATCCGTACAGTCCGGTCCGTTCGTCTATGAGTATCGCATGTCAGGCCTAGGGGGCTAGTAAACGTCAGACCCCTAAAATCGGTACAAGTCGTATCGGAGTGTAGCCCAGAACACCCTGAGATACTACTGGAATACCGACCAGTAAATCTCCTGCCTTGGCCAAGGACTTCGTTTAATGGCTCTCCTAGACACAGCGCGATCTCACCACTAATACCGGGAGAGACGAAACCCCTGCCGATCCGCTCACTGCCTCCATGTGGCTCGGGACTGTACCCAACTAAAACCTGTTTGCGCGACTCCTTTGAGCCGTGGTAGGGTAGTAATCAAAGCACAGTGGGAACTCACACGAGACAAATGACGATCTCAGGTCGATGAACTAACCTGTACACATGTCACCAAGGAACTGCTATCTGACATTAGGTATAAAACCAACTAGCATGTTCCCGGCGAGTCCTGTCCAGTGTACTCATAACCCAATGAGCACCTGTATACATCTTAGGTGAACCAATTGACACCAATGGCTTGTAAGACCGGCCATCGCCCCTCGTCGGGGTCACGATCGTATACACTATTCTACTAATGGAGTATCGATGCCCGGTCTCGAAACCCCCACGACTAGGGACCTTTTAAGGATGTACTTATAGACTACCCAATTCTCACGTATATGATCGCCATCATACTGCTGGTAGTCAAGCAAGAATCCTAAGGGCTCTATCAACGCGCAATAGTGATCTGTAATATCACCTAAATCTGTACACGATGATAAAGATAAACCTGATAACATCCTATCATCTCGGGTAAGACCGTCCTACCGGTATAGGTCCACCCTCAATCATTGCAATCATGTGCCTGCGATCCAATAATTGACTTTGAGGGCATTATATCCAACAATCTCCAACTTGCACTCAAGGCTAATTATTGCGGTGTCGCATACTCACAGCCCGTGTGATACCGAAACCCAACTCCTCTACTAATTAGATTCACAAAGCTTGTTTGTGAAATTATTGCGTTCGAGAAATAACCTCAGCTAGTGGATCCGCTCGGATGTTTCTTTCTATGTATCTCTTTATCTCAAGTCCGCGAAGAAAGCCATCTCCCGAAATGAGCAATTCCTGTCTTAGAATATGTCTGGATATCTGATGGGACCTAGTTCATAAATGAACTTCAAATCCAAACTTCTTAGATTGTATCGACAACTGAACTTAATCAGTATCCTGCACCATGCCTTCCTCATTATCCGCTTGGACCACCTGTCCAAACTACTGCCCCTCCTCAGAGGGAAAACTATAACTCTGACAGTCACTCTGTCATCCAGGTCACCTTGGAAGCATGAAATGATAACCGTCTCCCAAAGGAGGCTGTCGTTATCAAATCCCTAGAACATCAACTTATGTTCTTAAACTGCTTTCAAACGTTTCTCCAGGAATTGGATCAATATATCAACTTATTGCATCTCGTGCAAAAACAACATCTGGTGTGGTACTTGATATCTCATGATCAACTCAATTGCCTAAGCAAGTGATCTGCCAATCATGCACATCCCTCTCCCCTTTAGTCTGTAAGACACCTTTAGAGAGGGTGACTCCATCACCTGCAGGTACACCACCATGCCAGGAGTCGTCCATTCTAAATACCTTTAGAATACTTTCTAAGTACCCAGATTGGGAAACTACCCAAATCTAGATCTAAAACCAAAGATCTAGTAACCAGAATGTCTGATATAATATCCGTATCTTATGTGGAGAAACCACGGTGTGGCAACTACAGTATAACCGATCATAGTATAGGAATTTCACTTCCTACTCTGTTTATGTCATCCAAATACTAGGACATCATACCCTACTACCTTCTTAACAGATCCATCCCCTATTCTGATGAAGTCAAAAGCCCATGACTAGATCTATTTCCACTATATCTGCTTTAGTCTATAGATAGACATAAGCTACTTGTCCACTATACTTCCGCTGCTCCCATTGACCACGTGTAATACCCGGTTCTTTTATACGCCAATATTCGTATTTTTTGGTCACTTACAGAATTCACTTACTGGTATTTACAATGATTTTAAGTATTTTAAAAGAACCCTAATCTCTTCATGGTATCCTGGTTCCCTTTTGTAACCATAACCATACCTCATTTTCCTTTCATTATTTTCCCTTTTACCCAAAACAAAACCAAAACTATCTATATATGTATGTATGTATGTATGTATGTATCCCCCGGCCCAACAGAATTAGTAGGAACTAAATAAATTAATTCCCCTAAACTTTTCCCCGTCCCACTCCCTTCCCTTCCTCTGCCAAAGGAAAATCAAAGCCCTAAACAAATAATTAAATTAATCCTAATTTTCCCCAAACCCCAGCCCAAGAAAACAAATGAATTAATCCCAAGCGGCCCAGCCCATTCCTCTCCCCGAGCCGGCCCAACCCCCTCAAACCCGACCCGCTTCTTCTCCATACCTTTTCCCGCCTCTTTCCATCCCTTCCCACGTCGCGCACGTTCCCACGCCCTCGCCCAAGCCCTCATCGCGACCACTTCCCCTCTTCTCGGCCCCGACCTCGCGCGCGTGCTCGCGGAGTTCCCTCTGGATCTCGTCTCTCCCTCTCTCTAACTCACTCGTCCCCCCTCACTCTCGATCTCTTTCTTCCCTCCTCCTCTCCTCTCTCCCAACTCCCCTGCACACCCTCCTCGCCATGAGCCTCCCCTACACGCCTTCTCACCGCCGGCGAACACCTCTCTGGGCCCCACGACGACGACGAAGACGACTAACTCCCTCGCTCCTCCCTTCACTCACCCGAGCACCGCGCCGGCCACTTCCATCACCTGCACCCCGAGCATCCATTTTCGGAGCCCTCGCCGCCTGAAACCCTCGTCGGCACACCCTATCGCCGATACACTAATCTCCGACGAACCCACCTCAACAGCCCCAAGCTCACCCATTTCCCTGCAACCCGAGCACCCTAGCACCTAGCCATCAGCTCGCTGCCACCTTCGCCGCCGACCTCTAACTCCGGCCCCCTCAGAGCACCGCAACCCTGCACCTCTCTGCTGCCTCCGAGCTCCACTCATCGATCCCCTGCACACCAGCTCCGAGCTCCAACCAAGACCCACCTCCTCGCTGCCCCTTCTCTGAGCCTCGCCCCATGTCACTGCACCCTCACCGGCGATCACCTCAGTCACCGCCGTGCACCTCGCCGTCTCCTCCTCTTCCGGCCACCGCCACAGCCCAGCGACCCTGCATCCACCACCTCCAGCCGCCGCAGTCGAGCCCCGGCATTTCGTCGAACACCTACATTGATCGCTGTTGCCGCCATTCGGGTCACCGACGTCATCATCAAACTGTGGCCCCGATCCCCTGAAGCCGTCATCGTCAGCAACACGCCATCCGTCGCAATGCCGTACACATCCGTTGCTGCCGTGCCGTACCGTGCATGTGACGGACCCACTCCTGTATCGCGCCCGTGCCCAGTGTCCAGGTCACCGCAGACCCACTCACGTGTCGCGTCCCGTGCTCAGTTGTTGTGCCGTGCCTGTGTCGTGTCGTGCCCACCTCCGAACCAGGTCCCGTGCCGCACCGTCCCTGCCTTCTCATCATCACCAGGCCCAGCACCGCGTCGCGCCCGCATCGTCACCAAGCCCAGTTCCGTGTAGCGCCGTGCCACGCACCGAGCCAGGACCACGCCCACTGCCGTATCATACCCGCGTCGCCACCGCATCCAGTATCGGGTCACCGTGCACCGCGCTCGCGCCGCGTGCCCGTATCCAGGATCGCGTCGTCCCGTGTGTCGGGACAAACCCTGCAGCGGCGTCACTTCCATATCAAGCGACCGAGGCAAGTGAACCCCTCTCACTTGCTTTACATGCTAATATACTGTACACTGTTTTACATTTACCTTCAGTGCTCTAATTAATTAAGTGCTTGATGCAAAACCCGAATGAAAACCTTCCATTAAACTGACGGAACTTGATTATATGTGTTGGACCGTGTGGTAATGAACATTGTGGTGAAATTTGACTGCAGAATTTAATCATTACTGGCTTAAACGATCATCCTCAAGTACACCCGTTAAAACTGAATATTTCCCGCGTCTGAAACTTGTTAAAATCATACTTAATTGTGTACAGATTGAATTGATGCGTTCGAGGGCTCAAATCGAAGACAACTTGACAAACTGAAACCCTATGGAAGTTTTAAAGTGTTGCTGTACTGAAAATATGACGAGAACTGGTTCGGAGTGCGGCTCTGGACTGCAGTCCAGAGCAGCTCTGGCTGTTGATTTCTATCTCGCAATGCTTACTACTTTGCTACCTGAACTTGTGTATTGCGGAACCCTATACTTTATTGAAGGTGAAACTGTTAGATAAATAGTGCAAGTTATTTTACCCCTTTTTATCGTCGTTTACTATTTAAACTGCAATTTAAAAGAACGGGACGTATAGCAGTCCCAAACAGAACCAGAACTGATACCCTAGTGTTAAAAAGTGCATAACTTCTGACGTAGAGATGCGATTGAGAATCCGTCTGGTGCGTTGGAAACCTTATTGAAAAATATAAATTTCATTAAACTGTAGCATAACTAAATTCTGATCTCAACTTGGATTAAAATGCGTTACGAAAAGGACTTCCGATTCTGAACCCGGATTTCCAGCAGTGAACGCTTAAAGTGAAATGGCCATATCTAGTGACCCTGAAACCCGATTAACGTGAAACCAATTTTGATTGATAGATAATTAAACACACTGTTTACCCCTTTCACATTGTTCCGCTAAATTTTGCATGTATGGTTTATAATAAATTATGCAAGTGGTAGGACACCGACTTATGACATCTTAATCATGCCTGAATTATCGTATTCTCATCACATTACATATATGTTATTGCATTGGTAACCTAGTGATCATGTGCATTACCCAGTGTTAGGTTTTAGTGTTTGATTGTGAAAAGTACGTTAGTCTTTAAGCATGAATGGATAAGTGAAAATGACACGTACTTGTACACAATCAGTGGACCCTATTGATTTATTGCATTGTCGACGTCTGTGGGACGTGTATAAGTGTGACTATAATTGGTACGGGACAATTTTGGAAGCACTTGTATGGGTGTCACAGGTAAGGCACCAAACACTGTCCATTAATCTTGGGTATCAGTCGGGACATGCTTGATGGAGATCCTGTCTCCAGTGCTCGCGCAGACTTGTCATGGACCGACCGGTATTTGAGTTTATGGTTGGCGTTTGATGCAGACCATGGGGTGTGGGGTAGTTTGAGTGTGAGTTCAACAGAATCTTGGGAGTCCCATGCCGGCACATATGGAGATATATGGAGATATATAGGGATATCACTGATTATTAGCGAGCGACTCAGGCCCGTGTTCCCTTGTCCTTAGGTCGTACCCTTGGGTGGGGGATACTCACGAGTGGTTGAATCTCACACTTGGACTGACGATAAGATTAGTGACCTATACAGTGAGACTTAGAGACTGATAGGGTTAGTGACATTGACATGTATGGTTTACTGATTCAACATACCCGACATACTATTTGCTGCTTTACTGTTTACCTGCTCTTTTTGATACCTGCATTGGCTACTTCACGTTCACGTCTTTACTCTTGTGATTTCTGTTACATATTCATTATCATTGCACGAGTTACCATTTGTATCCATATATATATATATATATATTGCTATCGTGTCGCTCTGACGACCTGAGTATGCATGCTCAGAGTGAGAAGTGGATCTAGCTTGGACCAGAACCTGACGTACCTCGAGGACATCGCGGACATCTTGATCAGTTACCTAGAGCTATACTCTCCTAATCTCCAGCTGGTTAGTTCTTTTGATTTAGTTACTGCATTTCTTATTTCCTGTGCATTGTTTACTGATTACCACGTAAATCTAGAAGCCGAAGTGCGACTACGGCAGGATATTTCCTTGACCGTAGGAGCATGGCTGGTCTTGTCAACTCCTCGCATTCCGTATTTTGGGAAGCGGGGCGTGACATGGTTTTGTTGGTATCAGAGCCAGGTTTTGCTTCGATTGGGATTGCAGTTTCCGTGTAGTGCTTAGCAATCTAAGACATCCTTCGGTCTAGATTATAAATTTGTTATTCTTAATATCGATTCACATAGTGTGTTCTATTATACATTTTGATCTATTCGCTAGAGTTTTGGGTGACTTAGTAGAGTTACGTGGTTGTAATTATGAACTGCAGCATAGCTACAATACTGTACTCTATTGGGTAACTTGGAGTTCTACATTTGTTTTTCGCTCGATTGAGTTTCACCTCACCCGATATTCTTGTTTCCTTGTCAATTTTATATCTTGTTCTGATTTTTCCCCTGTATCTTATGCCGTCCTAAAATTGTTGTTTCAGGATCATATCTTCCAACGACTTTTTCTCTATCTCCACTCCCCAGAATCATACCGTAGAGATTCTGAATGCACTGCAAAATATGAAGGAAGCCCAGGAGCGAACAAACGACCTGTTAGCTGAAGGACTAAGAGGGCAGATGACTCAGGCACCAGCGGAAGTCTCCAATCGTAAAGGGATTCTTGCTAGACGAGGAAAAGAGGTGAAGATGAAGCGCCCACTTATTCCCCCGCAACAGAAGCAGCAGAAGACCCAACGTTGTGGGTACTATAAGAAGCCAGGACACCTTCAGAGAGATTGTCGCCACGCCAAAGGGTGATGCCTGATTTGTGGATCCAGTGAACAACTTATCAATGGTTGCCCAAAAAGGAAGGAGATACAAGGAGGAGGTTCGTCCACACTCTCCACTCCGGCTAAGTGATGGTTATTTCGTAGTTCGAGCTTCGAAGATAGTGCGAACCCCGCGTAGGATTCAACTCGCGAGACGGGAATGCAGCAGTCCAGAAATCAAAGAAGAATTATCACGTTTTCTGCTTTCAATAAAAATGTTGTCACACCTTTGTAAATATTTTCTTTTCATTTGCAATCTTGTGTCCGCTGAACTTTTAGTTGAATGTAATAAAATTCTGAGTTGTGATGTATGTGTCGTTTCCTTCCCACTAACTTTACTTATACTATTCATTGCATCGGTATTCTAAATTTTGATTTTTCCGGTCCTTGCCTACAGCATATCCTCTGTGTGCTACCGTATCCTTGGTTATCTTCTCAATGTGCCCTACTGTCTAATCATGACTCTTTCTTTTCAGGCCATGGCCCACCTTGGAGAAGCGCCGCCTCTAGATGAGGACACATGATCGTACGTTTCCTCGGACTACATGCTGGTAAGATCAGATGACGAGATCAATGGCCCACAGGTTATTTCCGGAAACAGCGATTCCGAGGGTGAGGGATTCGCAGCCCCAGAAGTCGACATAATCAGCGACTCTAACGACGATGAGGAGGACCCCGAAGAGAACCCGATAGAGAAAGATCTCGAGGAGAACCCGATAGAAGGAAATCCAGTGGAGGAAAATCCCATGGAGGAAGATCCAGCAGAAGAGGATCACGTAGAATCAGACCTCGATGAAGAAGCTCCAGCCGAGGAAGAAGGGCCAGAAGAAGAAGACCCCATGGCAGAAGAACCTCCAGTGGCGATCCCTGCGAGGCGACATGGGAGTGGACGCCCCTATCTGAGCGCACGAGCCTACCGCGAGCTGCTGAACCTCCACTACCGCGACTGACGTGATTTAGCTTTCGTCTCCTCTGGCCAAACAAATCTATGTATAGTTTAGGGCCGTCTTTTATTTGTCCTGGATGCTTTGTTTAGAATTTTCTGGAATGAAATAAATTTTTTTGAGTTCGCTAATCTATCGATTTTTTTGGTTCGCATGATGCATTGACTGTCCTCCCTCCCCCATACATTTCTTTCCCTCCTGAGGTTCATTACTGTTCACCCGTACACCCTGTGCTAACCCGACCCCAGTCTCTTCGACCTTCAGTTTAAAGTGTCACACTCCGACCTTTTGAGTGAGCTATACTCCATCGTAATCCCTACCCTGGGTAGCCCCTATACATCTTTGTGCTATTTCCTATTACCCTAACTATATTTAGGGACATCGTTATTCGAAAACTTCGCTTTCACTATTTTGTATTTATCAAAAAAATTGTGTGTTATTGACTACTTCCATTTTACCCGTGTTAAATGGTTTACTATCCTTCACATTTTTAATAGCGCAACCATATATCGCGCATATTTTTGTTCCATGTTTCTTATTTTCACTATGTGGGTTTCCTAAGTTATTTTAAAACTATTTGATCGATACATTATCCTAAAATGTTTTAACCTATCGACAAATCCTTCGCTATTTTATTATTGTTACTTTATTTTCCCGGGTATTGTGCTTATAGTTTGCTATTTTAAATGGTTGTGCCTGATACTATTATTTTAGTTGCGCTATTTTGATATACGTATGTATGCATATATTTAGGATTTCGATTTTTATCTAGCATGCCTCGAATGTTATTGTTTGTTATTGCTATTTTTATTCCCTTGTACATATAGTTTGCCCTTATACTTGATTCTGCCTTGTACTTACTTGGACCTTCGATCCTTTTCTTTCTTTTTACTGTTTTTTTGTAAACCACTATATGTTAGTGTTCGAGGTTGTAGCTTTTCGCATGGTATTTTATATAGCTTATCGTTGTTTTAAATTTCGAGGACGAAATTTTTATAAGGATGGTATGATGTAATACCCGGTTCTTTTATACGCCAATATCCATATTTTTGGTCACTTACAGAATTCACTTACTGGTATTTACAATGATTTTAAGTATTTGTAATCTCTTCATGGTATCCTGGTTCCCTTTTGTAACCCTAACCAAACCTCATTTTCCTTTCATTATTTTCCCTTTTACCCAAAACAAAACCAAAACTATATATATATATATATATATATATATATATATATTCCCCCGGCCCAACAGAATTAGTAGGAACTAAATAAATTAATTCCCCTAAACTTTTCCCCGGCCCACTCCCTTTCCCTTCCTCTGCCAAATGAAAATCAAAGCCCTAAACAAATAATTAAATTAATCCTAATTTTCCCTAAACCCCGGCCCAAGAAAACAAATGAATTAATCCCAAACGGCCCAGCCCATTCCTCTCCCCGAGCCGACCCAACCCCCTCAAACCTGACCCGCTTCTTCCACATACATTTTCCCACCTCTTTCCATCCCTTCCCACGTCGCGCACGTTCCCACGCCCTCGCCCTCGTCGCGACCACATCTCCTCTTCTCGGCCCCGACCTCGCGCGCGCGCTATCGGAGCTCCCTCTCGATCCCTTCTCTCCCTCTCTCTAACTCTCTCCTCCCCCCTCACTCTCGATCTCTTTCTTCCCTCCTCCTCTCCTCTCTCCCAACTCCCCTGCACACCCTCCTCGCCATGAGCCTCCCCTACACGCCTTCTCGCCGCTGGTGAACACCCCTCTGGGCCCCACGACGACGACGAAGACGACCAACTCCCTCGCTCCTCCCGTCACTCACCCGAGCACCGCGCCGGCCACTTCCATCGCCTGCACCCCAAGCTTCCATTGCCAGAGCTCTCGCCGCCTGAAAACCTCGTCGGCGCACCCTATCGCCGCTGCACTCATCTCCGACGAACCCACCTCAACAGCCTCGAGCTCACCCATTTCCCTGCAACCGGAGCACCCTAGCACCTAGCCATCAGCTCGCTGCCACCTTCTCCGCCGACCTCCAACTCCGGCCCCCTCAGAGCACCGCAAACCTACACCTCTCCGCTGCCTCCGAGCTCCACTCATCGAGCCCCTGCACACCAGCTCCGAGCTCCAATCAAGACACACCTCCTCGCTGCCCCTTCTCCGAGCCTCGTCCCACGTCACTGCACCCTCACCGGCAATCACCTCAGTCACCGCCGTACACCTCGCCGTCTCCTCCTCTTCCTGCCACCGCCATAGCCTAGCGACCCTGCATCCACCACCTCCAGCCGCCGCAGTCGAGCCCCGGCATTTCGTCGAATACCTACATTGATCAATGTTGCCGCCATTCGGGTCACCGACGTCGTCATCAAACTGTGGCCCCGATCCCCTGAAGCCGTCATCGTCAGCAACACACCATCAATCGCAACGCCGTACACATCCGTCGCTGTCGTGTCGTATCGTGCATGTAACGGACCCGCTCCCGTGTCGTGCCCGTGCCCAGTCTCCGTGTCACCGCAGACCCACTCACATGTCGCGCCCCGTGCTCAGTTGCCGTATCGCGCCTGTGTCGTGTCATGCCCACCTCCGAACCAGGTCCCGTGCCGCACCGTGCCTGCCTCCGCATCATCACCAGGCCTAGCACCGCGTTGCGCCCGCATCGTCACCAGGACCAGTTCCGTGTCGGGCCGTGCCACGCACCGAGCCAGGACCACGCCCACTGCCGTATCACGCCCGCGTCGCCACCGCATTCAGTATCGGGTCACCGTGCACCGCGCTCGTGCCGCGCGCCCGTATCCAGCATCGCGTCGTCCCGTGTGTCAGGACAAACCCTGCAGTGGCGTCGCTTCCATATCAAGCGACCAAGGCAAGTGAACCACCCTCACTTGCTTTACATGCTAATATACTGTACACTGTTATACATTTACCTTCACTGCTCTAATTAATTAAGTGCTTGATGCAAAACCCGAATGAAAACCTTCCATTAAACTGACAGAACTTGATTATATGTGTTGGCCCGTGTGGCAATGAACACAGTGGTGAAATTTGACTGGAGAATTTAATCGTTACTGGCTTAAACGATCATCCTCAAGTACACCCGTTAAAACTGAATATTTCCCGCGTCTGAAACTTATTAAAATCATAATTAATTGTGTACACATTGAATTGATGCGTTCGAGAGCTCAAATCGAAGACGACTCAACGACCTGGAACCCTATGGAAGTTTTAAATTGTTTCTATACTGAAAATATGACGAGAACTGGTTCGGAGAGCTGCTCTGGACTGCAGTCCAGAGCAGCTCTGGCTGTTGATTTCTATCTCGCAATGCTTACTACTTTGCTACCTGAACTTGTGTATTGCGGAACCCTATACTTTATTGAAGGTGAAACTGTTAGATAAATAGCACAAGTTATTTCACCCATTTTTTCGTCATTTACTATTTAAACTGCAATTTAAATGAACGGGACGTATAGCAGTCCCAAAAAGAACCAGAACTGATACCCTAGTGTTAAACAGTGCATAACTTCTGACATAGAGACGTGATTAAGAATCCATCTGGAGCGTTGGAAACCTTATTGAAAACTATAAATTTCATTCAACTGTATCATCACTAAATTCTGAACCCAACTGGGATTAAAATGCGTTACGAAAAGGATTTCCGATTCTGAACCCAGATTTCCAGCAGTGAATGCTTAAAGTGAAATCGCCATATCTAGTGACCCTGAAACCCGATTAACGTGAAACCAATTTTGATTGATAGATAATTAAACACACTGTTTACCCCTTTCACATTGTTCCGCTAAATTTTGCATGTATGGTTTATAATAAATTATGCAATTGGTAGGACACCGACTTATGACATCTTAATCATGCCTGAATTATCGTATTCTCATCACATTACATATATGTTATTGCATTGGTAACCTATTGATCATGTGCATTACCCAGTGTTAGGTTTTAGTGTTTGATTGTGGCAAGTACGTTAGTGTTTAAGCATGAATGGATAAGTGAAAGTGACACGTACTTGTACACAATAAGTGGACCCTATTGATTTATTGCATTGTCGACGTCTGTGGGACGTGTATAAGTGTGACTATAATTGGTATGGGACAATTATGGAAGCAATTGTATGGGTGTCACAGGTAAGGCACCAAACACTGTCCATTAATCTTGGGTATCAGTCGGGACATGCTTGATGGAGATCCTGTCTCCAATTCTCGCACAGACTTGTCATGGACCGACCGGTACTTGAGTTTATGGTTTGCGTTTGATGTTGACCATGGGGTGTGGGGTAGTTTAAGTGTGAGTTCAACAGAATCTCGGGAGTGCCATGCCGGCACATATGGAGATATATGGAGATATATGGGGATATCACTGATTATTAGCGAGCGACTCGGGCCCGTGTTCCCTTGTCCTTGGGTCCTACCCTTGGGTGGAGGATACTCATGAGTGGTTGACTCCTACACTTAGACTGACGATAAGCTTAGTGACCTATACAGTGAGACTTAGAGACTGATAGGGTTAGTGGCATTGATATGTATGGTTTACTGATTCAACATACCCGACATACTATTTGCTGCTTTACTGTTTACCTGCTCTATTGGATACCTGCATTGGCTACTTCACGTTCACGTCTTTACTCTTGTGATTTCTGTTACATATTCATTATCATTGCACGAGTTACCATTTGTATCCATATATATATATATATATATATATATATATATATATATATGTATTGCTATCGTGTCGCTCTGACGACCTGAGTATGCATGCTCAGAGTGAGAAGTGGATCTAGCTTAGACCAGGACCTGACGTACCTCGAGGACATCATGGATATCTTGATCAGTTACCCAGAGTTATACTCTCCTGATCTCTATCTGGTTAGTTCTTTTAATTTAGTTACTGCATTTCTCATTTCATGTGCATTGTTTACTGATTACCACGTGAAGCTAGAAATCGAAGTGCGACTACGGCAGTATATTTCCTTAACCGTAGGAGCATGGCTGGCCTTGTCAACCCCTCGCATTCCGTATTTTGGGATGCAGGGCGTGACACCACGAAAACCCTCTGGCAGAGTCATATAGACGTGCACTTCTAAATCTTGTTTAGAACGACGCTATACTCATCCTCCTGCCGGTCTCATAGTCTGGAACAACAGTAATGTCAAGTCTGGGTAAACAAGAACCTCCCTATCACCGTCTTTGAGAATACCGAAGTTCCTCTCGAGTGCCTGAGCTTACCCACCATATCTGCGGAGTGGCTAATGGAATGTCAAACCTAATTGAATCTTTAGGTTCTTATTAAATTTTCAGTAATCGTTTGCGGTTCTGGAATTACTTCCAGTTCTACCATACTCCTACTTCTGTTTTCTGAAAAAGTCCATTTTATTAAAACCGTGGAGAGTCAAGAACAATATCACTATTGATCTTCCAGATGGTAGAAAGTCAACCCTCGTCATAGCCCGGGTCAAACCATAAACTGCCATTACAGAAACGTGCCTTGAGTTATCCAGAGTTCGGTTTTAAGCATAGGCCGGACAACCCCATATACCTTAACATTGTTAAGATATGATCCATTCTATATACAATATAGAAATAGAGACACTGATTTAATTGGAACCAGATTCAAATCATGCAGCTGTCTCCAGTGCATGTCAACTAAATGGAAGGAGGCCGATCAATGTTACTCAACTTAGGAATGCATCCAGATTTGAGCAACCTAAAAGAGAAACAAGTTTCTCAAAACCATTACTATCAACTGAATACCATACATAAGTATCTACATCTTCGATCATCTTGAAGAATCTCGATACTTGCAACACCCGGTTCTCTACTTTATTCTTATACCTATAACTTCTCAAAACATAGACTTTGTATTTCAATGAAACACTTTTCTAAAAACTAGAGAAGTCACAAGTAAACAGAATATAGTACGAGGACCAACCCCTCTGTCCTAATGGACACTGGACATTATACAATATTTTGAATAAGTCCCTTGAGTTTAATAACTCATACCCTGTATGTCGTAGGTTGAAAACTGTACTATGGTTATGAAGAATTACACCGCTGTTGAATGTTTCTTAGCTAACCATCCACTGATATAGGTAAATGTCATGGATATAATTTCAAAAAGTTATATCTCACTTTACAAAAATAAACGTACAGATATATCAATTTGAAATTGGTGCATAACAGCGGGTATTCAAAACCAAATATTTGCCGTCCGGCAAACAACCCAGGCGATTTTCTCAAATATCACCAATTACAACGAATCCCGATATAATGAGGATAATCACCCAATTCCCAATAACTTACTCCCACTCATCATCTGTAAAACCATACAGATGTGAGAATTATACCTGGTAAATACATACCATGGAACAAGGACCTAATTAGGAAATCAGTTTTCTATTAATAATACACAGTGAAATTGAAACATGAAAATGTTTCGTAGGGGTATCCGGGTATTCCTAATAATGCCTCTTCCATTATCCAGATTCATGACTATAACCGTATATTTCTTTGCCATCTCTCTAAATCCCTTTATTTGTCTTTAGTCGTTACCTTCTGTACACCACCTTTAGGCTAAATGGTTTTCTTCCTTCCCTACCGTTCGGCACCAGCCTATGGTTGGAAGAAGACTATCCAGTAATCGTTATAGGTGTACTGTCATAATCTTAGGAGCACTCGCAACGCGAGAGAAGGTAAAGATAAAAGACACATGAATAAACCTTATTCTTATTTCTCCTGAACCAGAATCCATCCCCGAACTGGAACAAGTTCCTTCGAGTTCGTATATAACCATACGATGGAGTATCCAAATAACTGTGGATCTTCGTAGTGATACGGGGTGTTCTGGAGAAATACAAAGGCAAAGTAGGAGTGGCGATGAAATACTTGGTTTGGTCGTGAATAGCAGTCACATTTTACTTTTCCCTCTTTCTAATCCCTTTATTTGTCTTTACTTATTACCTTCTGTACACCTCACTTAGGCTAATCGGTTTTCTTCATTCCCTACCTTTCGGCACCTTTCTATGGTTTGGAAGAAGACTATCCAATTAGCGTAATAGGTGTACCATCCTAATCTAAGGAGCACTCACAACCTGAGAGAAGGTAAAAGGAAAAGACAACAGAATAATCCTATTCATTTTCTCCAGAACCGGAAACCATCCTTGAATCTCGAACAAGTTCCTTCGAGTTCGTATATAACCATACGATGGTTTTATCCAATGGAAGTGGATGTTCGTAGTGATACGAGGTGTTCTGGAGAAAAGGGTAAAACTAGGAGTGGCAATGAGGTGTGTAACTCTGACAATCCAAAAGCCGGTGTTTTAAGAAGGTTCGGTCAACTTGGTCACTGAGTCATAGTCTAGGGTCGGGCCATGGTCACTGCCAAAGAGAGAGAGAAAAGAAACACTCTGCGTGCACTCTAACCTAGATCAGAATGGTAATCACTTTATCCAATCAGGAAACCTCCCACTGTATCCTCAAATTCTCCTCCAAACCTGAAAGAAGAATTAGTCGGGATCACCCGAGGAGTAAACCAACTCATCAGTGGGAACCGGGATCCAACTATCATCGCATGATAACGTGATGGAATCCACTCACGTTATCACACTCCAGAAGGTATGCACTTGCCTGGCAAGTTTCAGTTTCTTTAGAAACTCCCGATGTGATTTTGACCCCATGCTCTTATGACCTTGACGAAGGTCAACAAATCATAAGTCACATGTCAAGTTCTACCCGTCATTGTCCAGATTAATTTGAACCCACCCGTATAAGCCCTTGACGAAGGTCAACAAGGCTATACGACTGTCCCAAACCAACACATCTATCTATGCAACAGAAAGGTAACAAGCAGCTACAATTCACTATGCCCTGACGAAGGTCAACAAACATAGCATGAATACTAAGTACTACCCGTCTGAAATGACGGAGGGCTACGAATGGTTTTTGGCGAAAAACCTTTAACGTAATGAACTTAATATCGTTGAAGGAACCGGATAGCTTTTTATAAATATAGTGGGGAAAACCTTTGCTAAAGAGGTCACTCCCGGTGAAGGGATCTCGGCTCTTTCCCCATAGAATGAGGTGCAGGATATTCCAACAGAATACCGCGATGCAAAGCAAAAAGTAATCGACTATAGTGAAGTTATTACCCTGACGCAAACTTCTGCCCAAGGGGTCACTCCCGGTGAAGGGATCTCGGCCCTTGCCTCGTCAACTAAGGTGCTGGATATTCATAACCGAATACCACTGTGCAAAACAAAAGAGAACGTCCTTGTAATAACAGCTTTTTGAAAAATGTTCCAACAACATCGAATAGGTTTGTTTACCTTGCATTGATTCGAATCAATGCAGTCCCATCAATTAATCACACCAATAAAGAACGAAAATATGATGTACGTATATGCCATCCGCATTCGCCACTGGGTCCCTTCATCACCCGTTAGGTTACTTAACTAAAGACAGAGCGGGGACTGGACTAGCGCGGGTGTAAAACATATACAACATCTACTAGTATATATATAGCAATATATAACGATCGCTCCAGGCGTGATAAATGCAACATCACAGAAATGTAATAAGCATTACAGAACAATACAGATAATCTGGGATCCCCGGGTTTCATAGAGCCGCAACTGAAACCCGACGTTCCCCTGGTCGTGTGGATAGCCTGTGCAATGAAAACCTAGACCCCTACGAGTGCGGCAAGTTACCCGCCAAAACCTGAAGCGAGGCAGCCCCCTTCAGTAAAGTGAATGGACCACCCAGCACTTCACGGAATCCGATAACTTGAGCACCCCTCCTTGGGTAAACCTATACCCCCTACGAGTGCGGCGAATAGCCCGCCAATTCTAGAGTGAAGCCCCCTCCGTCTCAAAGCCATGAGATGCGGGCCCGTTGCCCTCTAGAACCCGGCTATCCGTGCACTCCACCGTTGGGTAATCCTAGTACAGAAAAAAAATATATACAACGAGTACATTGACCTCAACCCGGTCGTGCCCCAAAAGAATAATATACAAACAGGCAGTGACGGCAGTCCACATGTCGGATGCTCGCCCCGCAATATCAAATGCACAAATATAATCAAACTGTACTAATATTGCACCAAGCTATCCCCCACGACAAATCCGCAACATCACGGCATAACACAGAACATCAACGTGAATGTCACGTTCGTAAATCCGTCTAAAAGAGCAATAGCAGTCAGACGAGATTTACCGCTCGAGTGACATTCACAGTCGCAGATATAAAGTAAGAACTGTGAACTAACGCATTTAAAATTTTCGATCGACAAAATTTCCTGAAGTGGGCCCCAAGCACAAATCCAGTACTCAAAAAAATCTGGGCCAAAACTAAATATTCCAGAAACCACAATTCCAAGTGAAAGACACCTAGAAGAAAAATGGTGCACTGAATCCACTGTTCCGCCGCGCAACCGCGGCAAACACGATAGTTTGGCCGCGGTTCCGTGGTGCTACTGTAGAATCGTGCTCTCAAATTTCTTTTGGAGTCTTAGAAAAGCCTGCACGATTTTCTGACATACCGAAAATAATTTTTCGACCACTTTTAAAATTCGGCAGAAACTTGAAGAATGGAAATGCGGTTTAGGAAATTTTGATCGATCGACGTTTTAAACATGTTAGAACAAGCTAGTAAAGGTTAATGGCGTGGCTCTGATACCATGTAAGTCGACGGTAGTGCCCCGGCCGTCAATCCGAGGCCAAAATGCGGAAACAAAAAACTTTTCATAAACTTGAAACTAGCGCTAACATAGACTTTTCCCTGGATCGAACCATTAACATTAACTAGCAACTAGAGAAGAGGTTAGGAAAGGCTATACCGATCGATCCATGTCCTTCGGTCTTTAGCCACCATCTTTAGCTCCTTGCGGCATCTCCGATCTCGCTCGATCTCCAATCTCCTAGTCGGAAAGGGCACAATATCTTCGAATCCTTTTATGGGCTCCCGCTTCGAACCGAAGCAACTCGGACACGAAGTTTGCTAGCCGACGTGTCCAAGGTGAAGTAGAGAATGTGTGTGATAGCTTTGTCTCAAGCATCCATTGATTCTCAACACATGAGAGTGTATGGATGGAGGTTGAAGATGAAGCCAATGGTGGAACTTGTGAGCAAGAAGAAGAAAGAAAAGAGAAGGAGCTTTTCCTTTTGTTGTTGTGTTGAATTATTGTGAGAGCAATAAAATGAAAAATCCAAGAGCAACCCCAAGCCTATGGCTGCCCTCTCTCTCTCCATCCATCAATTCAACACAATAAACAAACATAAATGTGACATTTCCACAAATAAAAATACCATGAGTTACTACCCATGTCCATGTCACATTTAATGCCTTTCATGATGATATCCACTCACAATTTCCACAAACAAACATTAATCCAAATGTTTGCAACAATAAAAAGATACGGCAACATCTAAAGTAAACTCGTGACAGATCACAAGGATACCCCTCACCTGTATATACATACTTACATCCGCATTCCGACTGAATGCGAATGCAATGAGACTAAAGTAATCCAACAAATCTAATACTAGGATCCAGTTTAAACCAAAGCCTACTAGTATGATCCGTCCGATCATGATCCGTGCACAAGTGCACGTATATGATCGAACCCTGCATAATGTCATACGACCTCTACAACGTTTCGCCCAAAACTTGAGAAACTGTCTGTGGGGGACTCTAAAGACTCGTCAATATTTTGGCTGTGGATTTAACCACTAGCACGTCAGTGGTACTCGCTGTACGTAACGGGCTACCATGTACTGACCAAAAGGGAGGTCGATGAGCGAACTCATCCTGACACCCTACTGAGCCTGTCAGTGACAATATCCGTACAGTCCGGTCCGTTCGTCTATGAGTATCGCATGTTGGGCCTAGGGGGCTGGTAAACGTCCGACCCTCAAAAGTGGTACAAGTCGTGTCGGAGTGTAGCCCAGAACACCCTGAGATACTACTAGAATACCTACCAGTAAATCTCCTGCCATGGCCAAGGACTTTTTGTAATGGCTTTCCTAGACAAAGCGCGATCTCACCCCCAATACCGGGAGATACGAACCCCCTGCCGATCCGCTCACTGCCTCCATGTGTCTCGGGACTGTACCCAACTAAAACCAGTTTGGACGACTCCTTTAAGCCGTGGTAGGGTAGTAATCAAAGCACAGTGGGAACTCACACGAGACAAATGACGATCTCAGGTCGATGAACTAACCTGTACATATGTCACCAGGGAACTGCTATCTGACGTTAGGTATAAAACCAACTAGCATGTTCCCGGCAAGTCCTGTCTAGTGTACTCATAACCCAATGAGCACCTGTATACGTCTTAGGTGAACCAACTGACACCAATGGCTTGTGAGACCGGCCATCGCCCCTCGTCGGGGTCTCGATCGTATACACTTGTCTACTAATGGAGTATCGATGCCCAGTCTCAAAACTCCCACGACTAGGGACCTTTTAAGGATGTGCTTATAGACTACCCAACTCTCACATATATGATCGCCATCATGCTGCTGGTAGTCAAGCAAGAATCCTAAGGGCTCTATCAAGCGTAATAGTGATCTGTAATATCACCTAAAGCTGTACACAATGATAAAGATAAACCTGATAGCATACTATCATCTCGAGTAAGAATGTCCTACCGGTATAGGTCCACCCTCAATCATTGAAATCACGTACCTGCGATCCAATAATTGACTTTGAGGGCACTATATCCAACACATTCATTTACTGATATCATGGTTTCAGCAAGTCATCTATACAATTCAATTTTCAAGACAATACAATACAATACAATACCATCAGTACAATCATTACTATCAATCCAATAATTACACGGGTTATTGGGGTAATTCATTCGTGAATCCAACAGAATCTCAAGAGTCCCCCTAGATCATGAATCCATGTCTACTAACACAAACAAGCTATCATGAGGGCCCGTGTTTCCATGCTCCTGGATTACATCCTGTTGAGTTTGGAATACTTTGATGATGGTCGAAATCCCGTTACTAACAATTGATTCAGGCCCGTGGTTCTCTACCCCTGGATTATATCCTGTTGGGTTTTAGAACACTCTTGAGATTGGTTGACATTCATCTTTGAACTTACGATAACAACAGCATTAATACTAAATACAACAGTATAACAAATAATACAAATTTAAAAGCTATACTCTCTCTCTCTCTATGATTATTCTACTTCTCCCTTATCTTTGGGACTTACCGAGCGATTGTTCGCTGACGACATTCCTTCTCTTTCTTCTTTGGAATGTTGTCAGGTGATCTGGATACTCAGGAGATCGAACTTACCAGCGACGACTTGGATCAGCTTGCTTATGAACCAGAGCTCTAGCTTCATTGTACACACTTTTATTTCAGTACTTTCCTTTTCTGTTATGCCACTGTTTAGGCATTGCTTCCATCAGATGTATTTACTTTCCATGCATTGTACAAAAGAATGTGAATAAATAAAGTTGATGTTTTATTATATCTTTTGTCTCTTGTGCATTTATATTTATATTGCTTAGATACGCTTAGCGTATTTACTTTAGAATAAATACGTAGCGGCCTCGTCGCGTCCTCTGCCCGTATACCGGGAAGCAGGGCGTGACAGGAGCAAGACAGCATCACTTATACAAGTCAACGTGTTAAGACAAAGTGCAATTAGATAGCATACTATCATGTCGAGCAAGAAAGTCCTCCCTATATATGTCCAAGCATCCACTACAAAATACATCACATGTATAGTAATGGCCTCTAGGGCATACATATAACTAACACTTGGGACCAGAAGAAGCAAGAGGGGCCGTCTAAGAAACTCATGACGGACTCCGCGGTTCTCATCAAGCCGGGCCAAAGATGAAGCTGAAGATCAGAAGAATGGGTTACTACTGGCCCACGATGATTCACGATTGCCTCGAATATGCGAAGCAGTGTCACTCGTGCCAAATTCACGGGGACTTCATCCACCAGCATCCGAATCCTCTACACCCAACACAGGCTAGCTGGCCGGTCGAAATGTGGGGAACCGATATAATTGGGCCCATCGAACCAGCATCGTCCAAGAGACATCGGTTCATATTGGAAACAACCGATTACTTCTTTAAGTGGGCAGAGGTAGTACCGCTAAAGGAGGTGAAAATGGAGAACATCCTCCATTTCTTCACGATGCATGTCATTTACCGGTTCGGCACTCCGCGACGAATCATCTCGGATAATGGGCCGGCCTACAGAAGCGATAAGATCAGCCGCTTCACACAGCAGCATAATATAGATTGGAGATACTCTTTGGTCTATAATTCCCGAGCTAACGGTCTAGCTGAGGCTTTCAACAAGACCTTGATGAAGATCATAAAGAAAACAGTGTCCAGAATAAAAAGAACTGGCATGAGAGACTGCATGAAGCTCTCTAGGCGTATCGAACCACGTTCAAAACGGCCACGAATACAACGCCATTCGCGTTGGTATTCGGCACTGAAGCGGTACTTCCTTTGGAGATAGAGCTACCCTCTCTATGAGTAGCAGCTCGATATGAGCTGACGGATGAAGAAAATGCCCATCTTCAGCTTGAGGAGCTCGATGCCCTCGATGAAACTCGTCTCATGGCGTAGCAAAACCTGGAAGCTTACAAAGCAAGGATGACGCGCTCATACGAAAGACTAACCAGACCGAGAACATTCTGCCAAGGAGAACTCGTGCTAGTCGTAAAAAGACCTATGATCCCCAGCCGTGCAAAGCGGGGGAAATTCGAGCCAAACTATGAAGGCCCGTACGTCATAGATAAGGTTTACCAAGGTGGGGCCTACTTGCTTATGGATATGCATGGCGAAAGACTCTTCCGGCCAATAAACGGCCGTTTCCTAAGAAATACTGCGCCTGATAAGTCACGGCTCAGGTTAATGATCGATGACGACGCTCGTGTCTGCTCGCTGTCTTCTTGAGTCCAGACACTATAAGTGGTATCCAGTAAAACCTCGCCCTGAAGCTGGCCCTGGACCGAGATGTCCCTAAACTATCAATGGACCGAGATGTCCCTAAACTAACAATGGACCGTAATGTCCTTAAACTAAATACGTCGCCTCAAATACGGCGAAAGTGGAATTCAAGTCCACACGGAACGCGACGTCCTTAAACTAGCTGTGGACCGAAATGTCCATAAACTAACAATGGACCGAAATGTCTCCAAACTAACAATGGACCGTAATGTCTTTAAACTAAATACGTCGCCTCAAACACGGCGACGGCGGAATTCAAGTCCACAAGTCCCAGCGGCATGGATTGCAACTCAAGTCCTGCTGGCTACGTAGCTGCCCCAGTGGCGAAGTCCCCCATAAGTTCCATTGGCGAACAGAGGGGTAAAAAAAAGAACAAAAAAAGGGTACGTCCACAAGCGAAATGGACACGGATGAAAACCCGAAAGGGCTCCGTGAGTAAAAAAAATAGCAGGGTTACCGGCGAGTTTGTGAAAACCCGGAAGGGCGCAATCTCGTTAAAATAAAAACACCTGCAAGGTCCTCTCGACCATGCGAGGAGAAAACACCACCTGAGATCCTTACGACTCACAAGGGGAAACACACTTAGGGATCCCCACGATTCCTAAGGAGAAATCATACTTAGGATATCCTCATGACTCGTAAGGAGAATTCCCCTTGTGAGACCCTCACGGCTCATAGGATTCAAAAACCTTAAGCTACAGGGATCTGAACTTGTTCTAAACCATCACATTCCCCAAGTTGCCCTAGAGGCGGTCAATATCGGCTCTTATATACAATCCACGGGCACAAATAAACGTTTCCTCACCTAGTTCCACCAATGGCCCGAAATTTCCCCATTTGGTGAACAACACTTGTAGGTCCTCTCGACTTGCAAGGAGAAAATACTCTTGTGAGATCCTTACGACTTACGGGAGAAGATATCACTTAGGAATCCTCACTATTCCTAAGGAGAAAATACACCTATGAGATTCTCACGACCCATAGGGAGAAACACCTTTATGAGACCCTTACGGCTCGTAAAGTCGAAAAGCCTTAGTCAACAGGATCCTAACCCTGTTTGCTAAGCCACCGTTGTTCAAATCGACAAAGGCAAATGATGATTCGCTCCTGGCAATAGCCCAGTTGTAGCGATGCTGATGCCTAAATCGGTATCAAATTCCAAGTCCTTTCATGGCAAATGATGATTCGCTCATAGTAATATTCCAGTAGCAGCGATGCTAATGCTAAGATTGGTATCAGACCTCGAGTTCCATTCTCGCAATAAAAATCAGCGAGAAAAAATGCATATGAAACAACTGAAATGATGGGGAAACAAGCAGTAAGAATCAGCGAGAAAAATGTATGCATATAAAATAGCAGAAATGTTTGGGCAACTCGCAATAAAAAGCGGCGAGTAAAAAGAAAAACAGCTGAAATGATTGGGCACCGTGAAAAATAGACGAAATGATTGGGCAATCGTGACTTTCGTGATATAAAAAGATGAAATGATAGAGTATCGCAGAAAGAAACAAAAAAATGAAACTTTTGCCCTGTAGGCGAGTCCACATCGACCGCTGTATACAATCCATAGGCGCAAACTAAAAAGGGAACCACATTTTCCTACCCGGCTCCATCATAAGGAGAGACGCGTTTCTCCTCACTCCAGCAGGATGCAGATGCAACGTCAACAACCGACCCCAGGGTCAAAACAACGAAGCCATGGCAATGCCCTTAGTTCCAAGCCTCGACGGTTCACCAACAACCTAGAGACAACCTCGACATTCATCGCAATATGGCGGACACAATGTCAACAAGCGAAGCAAAGGAAGATTCTTAGCTTCAGGGCCTCGACGGCAACATCTACAGCCTAGAGATCAACAACGGCGTTCCTTCTCACTCTAGCAGGATGCAGATGCAACGTCAACAACCAACCCCAGGGTCAAAACGATGGAGCCACAGCAAAGTCCCTAGTTCCAAGACTCGACAGTTCATAGACAACCTAGAGACAACCTCAACATTCGTCGCAATATTGCAGACGCAATGTCAATAAATGAAGCAAAGGAAGATCCCTAGCTTTAGAGTCTTGACGGAAACTAAAATAAGACCTGAAAGACTATCGGAGATCATCCTACACCAGCGCGGAATGGTCATGACTCATCGGGGCTCCCAAACTAGCCTAACCTCAAGTACACAGCGGCATGGAATATCCTTAACGCTTGCTCTTCCGACGGTAATATCACCTGGAAGGTTACACGAAGACGTCTTGTCTAGCCCTGGAAGGGATCAGAGATACGACAGTCGTAGGGGCTAATCGAACAGCAAGATCGCGTATCGAGGAATACATCAGCCAATGTGACAGTACGACGGATAAAAGCCCTGTACCACAGACCCTAACGGACTTCTATCAGCAGAGGTTAACTGTGACCTTTGGACATCCTTGCAAGAACTTCTCGATTCGTCTCGACTCGTAGGGAAAACAATGTTCCTGTGAGAACATCTCGACTCGTCTCGACTTGTAGGGAAAAGCCTTAGGCAACGGGGATCCGAACCTGTTTCCTAAGCACTGGGCCCTGCAAGCAGGTCCAAGATGGACTATTGTATACTATTCACGGGCCACACTCTCCAAAGTCGAATATCGAAAAGTAGGGAAAAACCACTTACAAGTCCTCTCGACTCATAAGGGGGAATATTCTCTTGTGAGATCCTTACGACTCTCAAGAGAAGACGCACTTAGGATTCCTCACGACTCCTAAGGAGAAAATACACCTACGGGATCCTTAAGACTCATAGGGAGAAAAGTCATTATGAGACCCTCACGGCTCATAAAGTTGAAAAGTCTTGGGCGGCAGATCCAAACCTGCTTCCTAAGCCATTGCTTCCTTATAAGGAGGTCAAGATGGACTATTTACATACCACACGTGTGCCGAAAGTAACATGCCAATACGAAATAAAATATGCCTTTTATTGATGAATACAAGATACATTTCATAAAGGAATCAAAACGAATACATGTTATTCATGAATCACAAGTTTACAGTCAGCACAAAAAAAGGGGTACAAAGATGGTTATCAAGGAGGAGGCGTCTTCAACAAATTAGCCAGCCGCTCGCGCGTTTCTCTTAATCCTTTCTCGTGGTCAGCTACCGCGGCCAACTCCGCTTCAACTTTAGTCCATTGCCGCAAACAGGACGAAAGCTTTTCATCGAATTCAAGCATGGCAGCTTCGCAGTCTTGCATGACCCGTTCGGTAAGGTCGAGCGTCCGCATCAACGTCAACCCATTCGAGATAAATCGTTGGAGGTTGTCGAAAAAAGCTTTTAACTGCGCAGCATTCGCTTCAACCTGGGCGTGCAACCGGACAGATTCGCTCGAAACCACCTCATGTTCCTTTTGTCTCAGGGTCGCCTCTTGTTCAAAATGGCGAATAAAAGGAACGCTATGCACAACCCACGTAGCCCTTTGGGAGTTCGAAGCCAACACCTCAGGAGAAAGACGCTTGAGCTCAATCTCGTGCAGGTAAGCCTCGATCTTTCTGCAGTAACCAACCCAAGAGCCGACGAGATCTTCATCATGGAAGTTCATGAGTGTCGCCAGCATTGGATTGAATTCAACGGAAAAATCCGTAGCAGAACCGAGGGCCTCGGCATCAAGATCTTCAATAAATTCGCTCAACATTCGTCGACTATTTGCAGTGCCGCTGGAAGATATGCGTTTAGCGAAGGGCCCTGCGGGCATTGGTATGCGAGACTCGAAAGGAGCTGGAGCCGGTGCAATTGCTGCAAAATAAATTATGGTCAAATGTCGACTCAGGAGATAAAGAAAACACGTGAGGGATGGAGTCTATTATACCATCTGCGACAGGAGGCGGGATCGGGAGTACCGGAGGCACGGCTATTCTCTCGTCTCCTCCTCCAACCCGTGACGCTATGATCAATATGAAGAAGACTTAGCAACAATATGTCTATCCATAAAAGGAAGGGGGGAGACATTAGCTGAAGAATATACTAACCAATACCAGAAGGTAGGACGACTTCTGACTGAAAGGAGAAATGCGGGTTCAACACCTGGTATAGATGGTCGAAAAGGACTCCTACAGAGTTGCGACAATATACTGTCAATACAAGGAGGATGGTACCCACAGTAAAACAAATAAGTCACAAACCCATACCTTCCAATATTTGAGAGGGAACAGAAGAAAGCGAGGGGATAGCGACCGTCAGAGCAGCGACCGACGACGCTTCTTCAGACGGCATAGCCTCAGAGTTCACCGCGCCTATACTCAAGACAAACAAAATATCATTACAGGGTCTGAATAGGATTGAAAAACTCGAAAACAGTGACCCAGCGACTACCTGATAAATCATGGACCAAAACCAAGACGGAGGCATCACCAGGTGTAACGGCTTCTTCACTCTCTCTCGGAGGAATAGATTCCGCGCCCATACCTTCATCCCCTGACTCGATGAGGGCCGTCGTAACGCTTGCGATGCCTGCCGATACCAAGGAGCCACAGGGAGAAAGAGCGGCGGTCCGGACAGTCCCAGATTCCCGAGAAAAAGTAGCCACTTCGAGCTCTATAATCGCCAACGTTTCGCCTCCGATCCCATTTCCAGGGCTTGGCCCTGCAGAAAATGCGTATGTTAGAATTCGAGGATCAAGTTCTAATAAAAGGCTGGACGTTACGTTACCTTGAAGCAGCTTTTCAGTTCTTTCCCGAACTGCGCGTGCAACCTGTCTATGGGCAGTAGACAGGGCAGAGGGAACATCCGCCGAAGGAATATCAATAGGCGGAATATTGCTTAAGCCTGCACCTATGGCCAAAGAGGCATCACGCTCCTTCACCGTGTGCTTCCTATGCTTCCTTTCGGTCCGAGCTGTAAGAAATGATCTCTTCAAAACTTCCAACAAGGGGACGTCGTCATCTGAACCAAGCTCTGCCTCCGGAGCCGCTACAGCATCCATCATCGGCTGCTTTAGCAAAGCCTCCAGCGGTGACTTTGGGAGGGCCGTGGCTATGGAGGTTGGCTCTAAAAGTTTTGCTGCTCCGCTACCCGGGATTGGCAATGCAATTGGAATAACTTGAATTGAGCTAGTCCCTACAATAAGGTGAAAGAGAGGGTCAGAGCACGAATAAAAAGAATAAAGGTATAATGAAGCAACCCATACCAAGGCTCAAAGAAGCGCGGCGCCTCTCTTCCTCCTCGAACGTCTTGATGGAAGCCACGAGAGCCTCTTCGGCAGAAATACCTGTTGAATAAGAGAGCATTAGTAAAAGCATAATAACAAGAAAGGAATAGACACAGAAGAATACAACTGAAGTATACCTGACTTCGCGATGGCGATCAACGTCGCTTCCTCGCGAGCCAGTCGCTTGGAAGCGGCGAAGGCAGCCTGAAGATCATTATCGGTCCCAGGCGTGTCGAAAAAAACCCTCGTTGGTACCGTATTCGCACAAGCCCTCGCTGTAGATAGAATGTGGCTCCTGGCCAAATATGACGTCGGCAGAAAATAGCGACTTCTTCTTTTTCTGCGAGCAGACACCGGCGGCCGATGATAAGATTTTGCGCTTGACAGGAATTTTCGGACGGCGGGTTCCGATTTCAGTACCAACACCAGGTTCCGGAGACGCCACGACTACCGCAGTTATGGGAACACTCGGCTGAGGCGTCTCAGGGAAGGCGCGCGGGACCACAACCGTAGTGACTTCTCATAAGGAGGGACGAACAGCGGTCCGTCGCTTCAAAAGAACTGCTGGATTACAAGCTGGGACATCATCCTTATGATCATGTAATAGCCGCCTCTCTTCCCGGATAACAGCACTCGTCGCATGCTGATACCACGCCACGTAAGCGTTCGAAGCTTTTGGAATATAGCTCGGTTCGCTGATGAGAAAGTTGGACCCCGTATTCAGCCGCATAAAGTGGTGCAGTGCGCTGCGAATACCCTCTTTTCTAGCGGCCGGCTCGGCTAAGAACGCCTCAAGGGGAACACCCTGATTTAACCCGACTGTTGAGCGAAACGGTGCGGTTTATACCTCATGAACAGTGCCGAGGCATTTTGCCTGAACACTAAAAAGCCTGGCCTAATTGAATACAGGTGCAAGATCTCCCGAGCTTTCAACGTAGGAGCCCCGTCTTTGAAAGTATCACGCAGCGGTTGCACTGCTTTGGTAGATTCCTTGCCGATGGTTAAGACTCTATCGACGAAAGTCATACTATCCCCGACTATACGCGGGCGAAGGAACAAACGTCGAGCCTCTCGCTGTGATGGATCTATTGCAGAAGCGTCAACTAGGAACATGATCCAGGGAAAGTTGTAGCTGTCATAGAAGCGGGGTCGTTTGTGGACTCTTAAAGCACCCAGAACGTGCATCTCGACCCAAGACGTGAAGTAGTGTAGCGGAAGATGTACAGGTTTTACCCCTGGCTGAGTAGTATCTGCCGCTAAGCTCAGGCCGTGATATAGATGAGCCAGCCCCGCTATCCCAACGGCCACACACGTCCCTGCAACCATGCGGTGGGCGGGATGAAAAACAGACGGCCTCATGTAGCGAGGGTGCATCGGAAGCACGAACCAGCTCAACCACAGGCCGATGAACCCCAGAAAGAACGTCTCGTCATCGGCGTCTGAAGCAGCAAGTTCTGCAAAAGGGACGACCGGAGTATCTGGAATAAAGAAATTTTTTTGATCCGCTTCTGTCGTTGGCTGGTTATCCAAACCGAAACCAAATGGGTCGTCAAGCTTGGCGAATTTTGCGGCTTGTTTTGATAAGACTTCAGGGTGAAGAAAGCGGGCGATGAAATCGGCGAAGCTGACTCCGTGCCTTCCAAACTCCAAAAATAGACTCTCGTAAATGTTCAACACCTTGATTAGGCTCGGAAACCGATGTTGAACGGTATTCTCCTGGGTGAGACCCATTACCACTGATTTGGTGGCAAAGATGTACTCATCAGGGGGATGTATCTCCTCGTAATGTTCCCCTCTGACGGGTAGGCCTGAAATTTCCGCGAACTCCTCCAAGGAAATTGAAACTTCCCGATCCGATAGAAGAAAGGTGTGAGTCGGGATGTTCTATTTCTCCAGAAAAGCCTTGACCCACCATACATGCGGTGCGGGATATTGAAAAAGCGATGCATAAATTGCAGGATATAACCCGAGTTTCAGCAGCAGCAACTTCTTGGCCAACAGGATGTATCGATCCCACTACAAGTATCTGGCTGAATGGCGAGGAGTCAACCCTATCATGTAGACTTGTCCCCAAGGGCGCGACTCGCCTTAACATATGCGTCGACTCAAAATATCCAAGGCCATCGGCGGCTGTACGGGTATCGATGCCATAGAAGGCTGAAGGCGACCCTCCGAGGTCCAGTTGACCTCCTCTACAGCATAATTCACTTGAGACGAGCCGGCATAGTGAATTGCTGAAATGGGCTCTGAGGGCATTGCACAAGAAAAACTACGCCGACCCTGGATAATCTGATTGTACCACGACCCCCATAGGTGAAGAGATTTCTGCTCCGGGTCATGAACTTTAATAAGTGCGGAAACTTCTCGATCCATAAGCACGTCGGCAAAGACGCTCTCTGAACGTACGAAAGGGAAGGAAAAGTCGAAGGCCATTGCACCTGCACAAAAGGAGAAGGGTCAGCTATCAGTGTTATGATTCAGAAATCAGAACTTTAATGCTCTTTGACACTCAAAATCAGAACTGCGGCAAAGAGGGCCCCACAAAATCAAGATGACTTCCCATCATTGATGGGGCAGTCACTCATTAAGAATGAAATCCTAAGAGAATTTTCATTTAATGAGAAATCTCATTGGGATAAGGAGTTAAACTCCTTCGAGAGCTGTGCTCTGCAAACAGATTCCACATCTGTCAACTCTAATTAAGAGGGAATAAAATTCCCCAAAAAATTTCTAAAGAGCTATGCTCTGTAAAAACAATGGTATAATCTACCAAAACCCTCAAAAGCAAACCTTTTTTTAACAGGGTAAAACCCAAAGATCTTTAAGATCTGCAAAACAAACTCTAAGAGTTCTTCATGGAAAATGAGCAAAGCTCTGATTAATTGGTTAAGAAACCCTAAAATACATATTAAGATCTACGATATGAGAAGAGCAAAGCACTGTTAAGGGGGTCGATTATGATCCTTACCAATTTTTTTGGCAGAGTTCTAACTCTAGAAGGGATTTGGGCAGAGATCTAAGCTCTGAAGGGAGAATTAAATTCTCAGAAAAAAGAAGAACAAGAGAAATGAAAAGAAGTCATCTCAAGGGCCAAAGGCCCTACTTATAAGCAGAGGAAGTCGATTCAACTTCCAAGAAAATCCAACGGTGAAAAAGCTGTCACCGCTGCACTCACGTGTGAGCCACGTGAGTGCAACGGTGGGGGGCATTTGTTTCCCCGATAAAAGAGCAAAGCTCTGTTCAAAATTTGGAAGCCGGCACCAAGAGTTAAAATCTCTGAGGCGGCGCCTCACGTGCCTTGCACGAGGGCGCCAGCATCAAGATTTAAAAACTCTGAGGCAGCACCTCGCGTGCCTTACACGAGGGCGCCAACACTAAGAGTTAAAAACTCTGAGGTAGCGCCTCACGTGCCTTGCACGAGGGCGCCAGCGCAAAGAGTTAAAAACTCTGAGGCGGCACCTCACGTGCCTCGCACGAGGGCGCCAGTGCCAGAACCAAATCTCCCTGTTAAACAGAGCCGTTGGATCAAAGATCCAACAGAGATGATAAATCATCAGAGTACATAATTAAATTCTGTTGAGGAAATATTCCATAAATCATTCTAAACAAGAAAGATTACTCTCTGAAAAACAGAGCACCGTTGGATTAAAAATCCAATGGTGATTAAAAAATCACCAAGCTACAGAATAAGCTCTGTACGGGAAAATATTTCCCAATCTTGTTAAAAACGAGAAAAATATCTTCTGTAAAACAGAAGTCCTTGGATCAAAGATCCAACGGTGGATAAAATTCCCAAATCAATTAAAGATCTCTCAATGAGAGATTTTTTTAACCAAATCAACAAATCTGCCTCTACTATATAAAGGACCCAAGACATCAAGTCTTATAGAGAGAAACCCCCCATAAGCTTTGAGAAAAAGAAGAAGAAAGCTTTAAGAAAGAAGAATACCTTTCTTCGAGGTAAATAAAAAAAATAAAGATCAGAGCATTTCATCTGCATATCTAAGAGTTTAACTCTTCTTAAAGAACATAGTTCTTTCTTTGGATCTGAGGTCCATAACAAAGGTCTCCCACAAATGATAATTTAATTCTCATGGGGATGAACTTGTTCTTAGGGATCAAAGATCCAGAAAAGAACAAAGAATTGAACTCTTCAGAACAAAACACCCAAAGAAAACCCCGGCGCCAAGCGCCTCACATGGGCGCTGTTTAACAAAGAGTGCTTAGCACTCAGTGGTTGCCGCTCAACGTCAAGCACCTCACGTGTCCCTCATGTGGGCGCTGGTAAATAAAGAGTGCTTAGCACTCACTGGTTGGAGCTCAGCGCCAAGCACCTCACGTGTCCCTCACGTGGGCGCTGCTCAATAAAGAGTTCTTAGCACTCAATGGTTAGCGCTCAGCGCCAAGCGCCTCACGTGTCCCTCACGTAGGCGCTGCTCAATAAGGAGTGCCTAGCATTCAGTGGTTGGCTCTAAGCGCCAAGCGCCCTACGTGCTCCGCACGTGGGCGCCATAAAGAGTGTTTAACACTCTATAAAAAATAAAAGAACAAAAAATAGGGGGAAAGTAAAGCTCAGCATTATTTGTACGGAAAAGGGACTGAACCCCAAGCAAGTGTTTAACACTTTATTCAAAGACTGAATGGGCTGAGTCCAAGTTGACCAAATCCCCAATTCAGAACAACCGAGCCCATGTGCTCATCATTTTCGAAATTGGTCTTAGTCCCAAACACGACTACAGATCTCCCAACGGACATTGGTTCAAGTGTACATCTCCTCACACCTCTGATACATGTCGTTGTAATTCTTCAGCGTCTTCAGAGAGGTGGCGGGTCCCGATAACTAACAACTCTTCAATGCACTCCGAAATTGACGGGCACATCCCACTGTGGAACGCGACGTCCTTAAACTAATTACGAACCGCAACGTCCTTAAACTAACACAATAGAACCCAAATGCTCTTTTGTTGGATATGAATGATCCCAAAATCCTGTTGAGTAGATCTTAGCCTAAAATTAGACTAACGTATCCTCAAAAAACATTTAAGTTGGTCTTAATCTCAAACAAGATTAACGATCCTTAAATCAACCTAAACCCAAATCTAAGAATATACGGATTTGGACTAATCCACGCACTACGGGCGACAATATAAATTAATCTCCGTATACAATCCACGGGCAACCAAAAATAAAACAAACACACACTACACGAAGTGACCTTCTGGAGCAGGAGAAAGTGGTTATTGCGATGCGGTAACGTAACTAACTACAGGGGCTTGCGACTGCAGGGAAGAGTGTCCCCACAATCAAAAACCACTCACAATGAGAGGGAATCTGATGAAGTCTGCTACAACGGCCGCATCCGTCCAAACCTCCGATGCACGGTGCCATAAATCAACTTGGCATCTTCAGAGAGGTGGACGGATAAACCCAAATAGCATCTGTCCCCAAATTCAGGCAAGACGTTTGTCTTCCCGGTTTTCGGCGGTAAACAGACTCATTGGGAACTGTTGGTTGGTATTATACCTATCGTTAGGTAGCAGTTCTCAGGTGACATGAGTTCAGCTTAGCCCGTTGACTCGACATCGCACTTCGCCTCGAGTGTGTTCCCACTGTTCTTTGATTACTACCCTACCACGGCTCAAAGGAGTCGTGCAAACAGGTAGTAGTTGGGTGCAGTCCCGAAGCCCTTAGAGGAAGTAGCGAATAGATAGGATTCGTCTCTCCCGGTATTGGGGTTAATATCGCGCTGTGTTCGGAAAGCCATTACACAAAGTCCTTGGCTAGGGCAAGCGAGATTTACTGGTAGGTACTCCAGTAGTTTATCATAGTGTTTTGGACTCTGTCTCGGCACGACTTATTGCGCTATTAGGGGTCTGACGTTTACCATCCCCTTAGGCCCAATATGTGAGTATCTCAGACGAACAGACCGGACTGTACGGAGATTGTCACAGATAGGCTCAGTAGGAATTCGGATGAGTTTGCTTATCGGCCTTGTTAATTATATGTATGCCCTAGAGGCCATTATTGTACATATGATGTATATTATAGTGGATGCTTGGACATATATAGAGAGGACTTTCTTGCTCGACATGATAGTATGATATCTGGTTATTCTTTGTCTTAACATGTAGACTTGTATTGTGATACTCTCTTGCTCTCACATATTGATAAAGCCCTTAGGATGTGTACTTGACTACCAGGACTATGATGGAGATCATACTAGTGGGGCCAGGCAGGGCAGTCCACAAGTTCATCCTTTAATTGCTCCTGGTCGAGGGTGTATCAAGACAGGGCATCGATATTCCAGTGTAGACTAGCGTATACGCTTCTTGACCCATATGATGGGCGATGGATGATCCCACATCCATGTGTGTTTGACATCAAAGATGGTATACGGGTGCTCAATAAAGACTAAGTACACTGAACAGGACTCGCCGAGAACTCCTAGATGGTATTATACCTAGCGTCAGATAGCAGTTCTCTGGTGACACTGGTACAGGTTAGTCTGTTGACCCAAGATCGTCATAGAGTCTTGTGTGATTCCCACTGTACTTTGATTTCCACTTTACCACGTTCAAGAGAACATGCAAAACGGTGGTTTTTAGGTACAGTCCCGAGTCACATGGAGGCAATGAGCGATAGGAGGGGATTCGTCTCTCCCGGTATTGGGGGTTGATGTTGCGCTGTGCTCGATTGGCCACAACAGGAAGTCCCTGGCCAGGGCTGATACGGAGATTTACTGGTAAATGTTATCAGTGGTTTCTCGACCCGTTATGAGCCTCACATCGGCACGACCTATCGGTTACTAGGGTCTGACGTTTACCACCCCTAGACTTGATATGCGACATATCAGACGAAGATACCGGACTGTACGGTAGTGTTACTGATAGGCTTTGCGGGAGTTTAAACAAGCTTGCTTGTTGATCTTCTGATCGTTCAATACCCGAGTAGCCGTTACGTCCAGCTAGTACCGCTGACTGCTTGTGGGTGACTGATATGATCATCACCTCCTGCCGGCGTATTGACGAGTTTTTAGAGTCCTACACAGAGGTTTCCTGGCTCAGGTGAAACGAAGTAGGAGCACATATGTGATATGTACGGGACCGGGATTAATACATGTATGTGATACCGTATTCTATTCTCGCGATATATGATATCGGTCGGTTATATGTGATATAACCGGGTTATCAAATCAAGTGTTGATTCGATAAGTTGATACAAATAATATTAGTCGGTTGTATGTGATATAGCCGGATTATTAAATCAAGTGTTAATTTAATAATTAAATGTATAATTATATATTTGATATAATAACATACATTAACTAATATTAGCTCACTTAAGTATTTCTTTTTCTCACATATGTACACTTAATATATGTGTGTGTGTGTGTGTGTGTGTGTGTGTGATATATTTTTGTGTCATGCTTGTTGCTATATGCTACATGGGTGTATGAGACTCACACCATGCTTATGATAATGTGGGGTTTATTTATTTAAAGTAAATCACTAATTAGTTGGAAATTAGTCACATGGTTCAAGCTTAGTGGAAGCTTGTAGAACCATTGACTTAGTCCACTAGTTTTATTTTAGATTAGATATTTATTAATCCAACCATTAATTTAAGCCATGGTTAAGTCTCTACATGATTTATATGAGATATTTCTCAACCATTGTTGCCATAACAATTATTGGCTCCATCTTCTTCTTCATTCCAATTTTGCTCTCTAGCTTTTTGGAAAGTGAAGAAATATTATGAGAAAAATTATTCTAAAGTGAGCAAAAATCCTACTTCATCAACCTATACTAGATTAGCCAATTAATTTAGGTTGTTTGCTTCACTAATTCCCAATTAGAGAAGAGGTAGCTTGAGTAGGAGTTTCCTCGACGTAGATCATCTTCGGCCTCGAAGATTTGAAGCAAGCTTGTTCCTTTCGCCTTGTGAACATTTACGAGAGTTCGGGAAATCACTACTAGGAGCAATGGGACTACTACACGGAGCTTTAGAAGTGAAGGATCGGTCTACAAAGGTTGTATTCCTCATTCACTTAGTGTAATGTCTGATTACATGCTAGATTAACTCTTAATTTTCTAGTTAGATCCTTGGCATGTATGAGTACTTGATGCCAAATAAATCCTAGTTAGGGTGCTGTGGAACCCATCAGTGGTATCAGAGCCTAGCTAGAGCATTAGGCATTTTCTAGATGAAGTTAGAAGCTCGAACGAACTCCGAATACCCGATTTTCACCCTTCTCTGGAAATTTTTCAAAATGTTGGCTTTTTACATGTTAAAAATATTCAAAAAATCATGCAGGTAATTCTATGGACCCTCTAGAAGAACGATACCCAATCTCGACAACATGACCGCGGAACCGCGGCCAAATAGGGCTATTTGCAGCGGTTCCGCGACGCCTTGTGTGAGACATGGGTCGGCCCTTCTACGGTTGTTCCGTAGGTACCGTGGCATGTTTTGGGTATTTTTTAACACTACTCAAGTGTTGAGCTCTCTGGGAAATTTTGGGAATTCGTTGATTCAATTGAAAAGTTTAACATCGTCTAGCTATCTGTGAAATGTGATACAATATTTAGAATCCATAAAAATTAGTTTTGTGAAAACTAAATTGAATTTTATAAATTTAACAATATAGTTTCAATTGATCGGTTTCCACGGGATTTTGATGAGGATCAAAAGTCCGTCGCAATTACGTAGTGTACGCGGATACTCGCCGGGTAACGTTACTAAATAGCCATGCCCCATAGCCCCGACCAAATGACTGTAGGAGAACCCCATTGCCTAAAGTATCCGTCCAGGTGCTCGCGGCCGCGATGTTCCACCTAAGTGCACTTCGTTGACGGCATCGGGGGTGCGGCCGTCTAGTAAAGTTTCCGACGAGCATTCAATCATATTGTCGGTAATCTTGTTGAATTACCCGACTGGTTATTGAAAAGTGTTTTCAATATTGAGACTAAAATGTGGGGTTTATAATTGTTAGGCATGCGATGTCTAAGGAATTCATTTGGTTGGGCATGAAATCCGAAATATGTGATATTTCGGGTTTATGTTATCTAAGGTGGTTGTGGATTCCAATTACTATAGTTTTCATTTTCTTTTCTGCACCGTAAATGTAATATGCGGTGTATCGCCGGTTTCGTTGCTATATGTCAACGACAATTGAGATACGCATATTCACTTACATTGATGACATGTGATGTTATGTGTTGCTGGGATATGTTATATTTGTTAATCTACGGTAGCGCCCCGGCCAATAATCTGAGGCCAAACACGAAATAAAAACTTTTATAAACTGGCGCTAGCATAGACTTAAACCCGGATCTAGCCATTAACGCTAAACTAGCTAACTACAAAGATGATAGAATGGCTATATCGATCGATCCGTGTCCTTCGTTCTTTAGCCATCATCCCACGCTCCTCGCGGCATCTTCGATCTCCTGTCTCCTCATTGAGGTGGCACCACGTCAACAGATCTTTTTACGGGCTCCCGCCTCTAAACCGAGGCAACTCGGACATGAAGTTTTCTAACCGACATGTCAAAGATGAAGTAGAGAGAAGTGTGAATACTTTGTCTCAATACACTCTTTGGTTCTCATCACATGAGAGGTTAAGAGTGGAGGTTGAAGAAGATGCTAGGGTTTTAGATTGTGAGCTCAAAAAATGAAGAGAGAACAAAAGAAAAACCAAGCAGCAAATCTAGTGATGGCTGTCCAAAAAATGAGTGATGATAATATAAGGCTTTTGTGTTTTTAAAACAAAGAAAAAAATCTCCACAAAATATCTCCACAAAGTCTTCATAATATCCTACCCAAAACAAACACCATTAATTCTTTAATGACTCACTAGATGACTCATTACCCTGAGAAACTACTGGAATACCTACCAGTAATTCTCACCTGTCTTGGCCAAGGACTTGGTGTAATGGCTCTCCTAGACACAGTGCGATCTCACCCCCAATACCGGGAGAGACGAATCCCCTGCTGATCCGCTCACTGCCTCTATGTGGGTCGGGACTGTACCCAACTAAAACCTGTTTGCACAACTCCTTTGAGCTGTGGTAGGGTAGTAATCTAAGTACAGTGGGAACTCACACGAGACAAATGACGACCTCAGGTCGATGAACTAACCTGTACACATGTCACCAAGGAACTGCTATCTGACGCTAGGTATAATTCCAACTAGCAAGTTCCCGGCGAGTCATGTCCGGTGCACTCATAACCCAATGAGCACCTGTATACATCTTAGGTAAACCAACTGACACCAATGGCTTATGAGACCGGCCACAGCCCCTCGTCGGGGTCTCGACTGTATACATTAGTCTACTCCGGAGTATCGATGCCCTATCTCGAAACTCCCACGACTAGGGGCCACTTTTAAGGATGTGCTTATGGACTACCCAACTCTCACGTATATGATCACCATCATACTGCTGGTAGTCAAGCAAAAATCCTAAAGGCTCTATCAACGTGTAATAGTGATCATGTCACCTAAAGCTGTACACGATGATAAAGGCAAACCAGATAGCATACTATCATCTCGAGTAAGACTGTCCTACCGGTATAGGTCCTCCTCAATCATTGCAATCACGTGCCTGCGATCCAATAATTGACTTTGAGGGTACTACATCCAACAATCTCCTACTTGCACTTAAGGCTAATTATTGCAATGTCGCATACTCACAGCCCCTGTGATACCGAAAACCCAACTCCTCTATTAATCAGTTTCACAAAGCTCGTTTGTAAAACTCTTGTATTCGAGAAATAACCTCAGTGAGTGGATCCGCCCTGATGTTTCTTTCTATGTCTCTCTTAATCTCAAGTTCGCGGAGAAAGCCATCTTCCGAATTGAGCAATACATGTCCTAGAATATGTCTGGATATCTGATGGGACCTAGTTCATAAATGAACTCTAAATCCAAACTTCTTAGACTGTATCGTCAACTGAACCTAATCAGTATCCTGCACCATGCCTCCCTCAGTATCCTCTTGGACCATCTGTCCAAACTACTGCCCCCTTCGTAAGAGGGAAAACTATAACTCTGACAGTCACTCTGTCATCCATGTCACCTTGGAAGCCTTGAATGATAACTGTCTCCTAAAGGAGGCTGCCGTTATCAAATCCCTAGAATATTCACTTATATTCTAAAACTACTTCCGTATGTTTCTCCAGGATTGGATTAATATAAACTTATTGCATCTAGTGCAAAAATAACATCTGGTGTGGTACTTGACATCTCATGATTGACTCAATTGCCTAAGCAAGTGATATGCCAATCATGTACATCCCTCTCCCCTTTAGTCTGTAAGACACCTTTAGAAAGGGAGACTCCATCACCTGCAGGTACACCACCATGCCAGGAGTCATCCATTCTAAAACACATTTAGAATACTGTCTAACTACCAAGATTGGGAAACTACCCAAATCTAGATCTAAAACCATAGATCTAGTAACCAGAATGTCAAATATTATATCCATATCCTTTGTGGAGAAACAACTGTGTGACAACCACAGTATAACCGATCGTAATATAGGAATATTACTTCCTACTCTGTATTTGTCATCCAAATTCCAGGACATCATACCGTACTACCTTCTTAACAGATCCATCCCCTATTCTGATGAAGTCAAACACATGACTGTCACATCAAAAATAGATGATCTATCTCCGCTATATTTGCTTTAGTCTATAAATAGACATAAGCTACTTGTCCACTATGCTTCCGCTGCTCCCACTGATTACAACAACCCTCTGGCAGAATCATATACACGTGCACTTCTAAAACTAGTTTATAACGACGCTATACTCATCCTTATGCTGGGTCTCATAGTCTGGAACAGCAGTAATGGCAAGTCTGGGTAAACAAGAACCTCCCTGTCACCGTCCTTGAGGCTACCGGAGTACCTCTCCGGTGCCTGAGATTATCCACCATATCTGCGGAGTGACTAATGGAATGTCAAACTTGATTGAATTTTTAGGTCCTATTAAATTTTTAGTAATCGTTTGCTGTTCTGGAATCACTTCCAGTTCTACCATACTCCTACTATTGTTTTCTGAAAAAATCCATTTTACTACAACTGTGGCGAGTCAAGAACAATATCACTATTGATCTTACAGATGGTAGAAAGTCAACCCTCGTCATATCCCGGGTCAACCCACAAACTGCCATTACAGAAACGTGCCTTGAGTTTTCCATAGTCTGGTTTTAAGCATAAGCCGGACAACTCCCCGTACCTTAACATCGTTAAGTTATGAACCATTCGATATCCTATATAGAAACTTTGGCACTTATTTAATTGGAACCAGATTCAAATCATGCAGCTGCCTCCAGCGCATGTCAACAAAATGGAGAGAGGCTGATCAGCATTACTTAACTTAGGAATGCATCCAATTATGAGTAACCCGAAAGAGAAACAAGTTTCTCAAAACCATTACTATCAACTGAATACCATACACAAGTATCTACATCTTCGATCACCTTGAATAATCCCGATACTTGCAACATCTGGTTCTCTACATTATTCTTGTACCCAAAACTTCTCAAAACTTAGACCTTGTATTTCTACGAAACACTTGACTAAAAACTAGAGAAGTCACAAGTAAACAGAACATAGTACGAGGACCAACCCCTTTATCCTAATAGACACTGGACAACATACAATACTCTGTATAAGTCCGCTGAGTTTGAATAACTCAAAACCTGTGCATCGTAGGTTGAAAACTGTACTTATGGTTAAGAACTACTCCGCTGTTCAATACTCCTTACCTAATCGTCAACTGATATAGGTAAATGTCACAAACATAATTTCAAAAGTTATATCTCACTTTATGAAAATAAACGTACAGATATATCAATTTGAAATTGGTGCATAACAACGGATATTCAAAACCAAATACTTGCCGTCAGGCAAAAACCCAGGCGATTTCCTCAAATATCACCAATTACAACGAATTCCGATATAATGAGGATGATCACCTAATTCCCAATAACTTACTCCCACTCATCATCTGTAAAACTATACAGATGTGAGAATCATACCTGGTAAATACATACCCTGGTGCAAGTGTCTAATTGGGAAATCAGTTTTCTATTAACAATGCACAGTGAAACTGAAACATTAAAATGTTTCGAAGGGGTATCTGGGTATTCGTAGTAATGCCTCTTCCATAATCCAGATTCATGACTATAACCGTATATTTCGTTGTCATCTCTTTAAATCCCTTTATTTGTCTTTAGTCGTTACCTTCTGTACACCATCGTTAGGCTAAATGGTTTTCTTCCTTCCCTACCGTTCGGCACCAGCCTATGGTTTGGAAGAAGACTATCCAGTAAGCATAATAGGTGTACTCTCCTAATCCTAGGAGTACTCATAACCTGAGAGAATGTGATGATAAAAGACAACTGAATAAAACCTTATTCTATTTCTTCTGAACTGGAGAAAAAGCAAAGGTGAAGTAGGAGTGGCGATGAACTACGCGGTTTGGTCGTGAATCATAACAGTCGCAATTTACTTTGCCCTCTTTCTAATCCCTTTATTTTCTCTTTACTTATTACCTTCTGTACACCCTACATAAGCTAATTGGTTCTCTTCATTCCCTACCTTTCGGCACCTGCCTATGGTTTGGAAGAAGACTATCCAATAAGCGTAATAGGTGTACCGTCTCCTAAACCAAGGAGTACTTTCAACCTGAGAGAAAGTGATGATAAAAGACAACTGAATAAACCAATTCAATTTCTCCTGAACCTGAATCCATCCCCGAAGAAGTCCCTTCGAGTTCGTATATAACCATATGATGGATTTATCCAATGGAAGTGGATGTTCGTAGTGATACGAGGTGTTCTGGAGAAATGCAAAGGGTAAAAGAAGTAGTGACAATGACTTATGCAACTCAGAAAATCCAAAAGCCAGTATTTTAAAAAGGTTCGGTTAACTTGGTCACTGAGTCATAGTCTATGGTCGGTCAATGGTTGCTGCCAAAGAGAGAGAAAAGAAACACTCTGTGTGCACTCTAACCTAGATCAGAATGGTTATCACTTTATCTAATCCGGAAACCTCCCACTGTACCGTCGAATTCTCCTCCAAATCTGAAAGAAGAATTAGTCAGGATCACCCGAAGAGTAAACCAACTCATCAGTGGGAATCGGGATCCAACTCTCATCGCATGATAACGTGAAGGAATCCACTCACGTTATCACACTCTATAAGGTATGTGCATGCCTGGAAAGTTTCAGTTTCTTTAGAAACCCCCGATATGGATTTTTCCCCCATGCTCTTATGACCTTGACGTTGGCCAAAATGTCATAAGTCACATGTCAAGTTCTACCCATCATTATCTTGTTAATTTGAACCCACCCGTACATACCCCTGACGTTGGCCAAATGGCAGTACGACTGTCCCAAACCAACCCATCTATCTATGCAACAGATGAATACCCAGCAGCTACCAAACACTATGTCTTGGCGTTGGTCAAAATACATAGCTTGAATACTACTGAATACCCAACTGAAATGACAGAGGACTACGGCTGGTTTTTGGCGAAAAACCTTTAACGTAATGAACTTGATATCGCTGAAGGAACCTGATAGCTTTTTAAAAAAATATAGTGGCGAAAACCTTTGCTAAAAGGGTCACTCCCGGTGAAGGGATCTCGGCTCTTGCCTCATCGAATGAGGTGCAGGATATTCCAACTGAATACCGCGATGCAAAGCAACAAGTAATCGACTATAGTGAAGTTATTACCCAGACGCAAACTTCTGCCCAAGGGGTCACTCCCGGTGAAGGGATCTCGGCCCTTGCCTCATCGAATGAGGTGCAGGATATTCCAACTGAATACCACTATGCAAAACAAAAGAAAACGTCCTTGTAATAACACTTTTTGAAAATTGTTCCAACAAAATCAAACAGGTTTGTTTTCCTTTGCATTGATCAGAATCAACGCAGTCCCATCAATTAATCACACCAGAAAAGAACGAAAATAAAATGTACGTATATGCCATCCGCATTCGTCACTGGGTCCCGTCATCACCCGTTAAGTTACTTAACTAACGACAGAGCAGGGACTGGACAAGCACGGGTCTAAAACATATACAACATCTACTAGTATATATATCAATAAACAATAATCGCTCTAGGCGTGATAAATGCAACATTACAGAAAAGTAATAAGCATCACAGAACAATACAAATAATCTGGGATCCCCGGGTTTCACAGAGCCGCTACTAAAACCCGACGTTCCCCTGGTCGTGTGAATAGCTTGTGCAATGAAACCTAGACCCCTACGAGTGTGGCAAGTTACCCGTCAAAACCTGAAGCGAGGCAGCCCTCTTCAGCAAAGTGAATAAACCACCCGGCACTTCACGGAATCCGGTAACTTGAGCACCCCTCCTTGGGTCAACCTGTACCCCCTACGAGTGCGGCGAATAGCCTGCCAATTCTAAAGTGAGGCCCCTATCTCTCAAAGCCATGAGATGCGGACCCGTTGCCCTCCAGAACCCGGCTATCTGTGCTCTCCGTCGCGGGGTAAACCTAGTTCAGAAATGAAAATATGTACAACGGGTACATCGACCTCAACTCGGTCGTGTCCCAAAAGAATAATATACAAACTGGCAGCGACGACAGTCCACATGTTGGACACTCGCCCCGCAATATCAAATGTATAAATAAATCCAAACTGTACTACTATTGCACACAGCTATCCACCACGACATGTCCGCAACATCATAGCACAACATAAAACATCAACGCGAATGTCATGTTCGCAAACCCGACTAAAAGGACTATAGCAATTAGACAAGATTTACCGATCGAATGATATTCACGGTCGCAGATATAATGTAAGTACTGTAAACTAACACATTTAAAATTCCGATCGACAAAACTTTCCGAAGTGGGCCCCAAGTACAAATCCAGTACTCAAACAAAATCTGGGCCCAAATAAAATATTCCAGAAACCACAATTCCACATGAAAGACACCCTGAAGAAAAATGGTGCACTGAAGCCTCAAAAAGGCGGCGGAACCGCGGCAAACCCATGGGTTCTGCGGTGGTTCCGCGGCGGTTTTATGGGATCAGTCTACCAAATTTCTACAGTAGTCTTAAAAAAGCCTGCACGATTTTCTGACATACTCAAAATAATTTTTAGACGACAAAAAAAATTCGACAGAAACTTTAACTTTGGAATCGCGGTTTTGGAAATTTCGTCCGATCGATATTTTAAACATGTTAGAACAAACTGGTAAAGGTTAATGGCGTGGCTCTGATACCATATTAGTCTATGGTAGCGCCCCGGCCAATAATCTGAGGCCAAAACCGGAATAAAAACTTTTATAAACTGGCGCTAGCATAGGCTTTAACCCGGATCTAGCCATTAACGCTAAACTAGCTAATTACAAAGATGATAGAATGGCTATACCAATCGATCCGTGTCCTTCGGTCTTTAGCCATCATCCCACGCTCCTCGCGGCATCGCCGATCTCCTGTCTCCTCGTCGAGGTGGCACCACGTCAACGGATCTTTTTACAGGCTCCCGCCTCTAAACCGAGGCAACTCGGACACGAAGTTTTCAAACCGATATGTCCAAGATGAAGTAGAGAGAAGTCTGAATACTTTGTCTCAATACACTCTTTGGTTCTCATCACATAAGAGGGTAAGAGTGGAGGTTGAAGAAGATGCTAGGGTTTTAGATTGTGAACTCAAAAAATGAAGAGAGCAAAAGAAAAACCAAGCACCAAATCTAGTGATGGCTGTCCAAAAAATGAGTGATGATAATATAAGGCTTTTGTGTTTTTAAAACAAAGAAAAGATCTCCACAAAATATCTCCACAAAGTCTTCATAATATCCTACCCAAAACAAACACCATTAATTCTTTAATGACTCACTAGATGACTCATTACATGAGTCATTAGTGAACATTCTAGAATAAATGTGTCATCTAAAATGAGTCACTCTTTCCAAAACCATTTAAACATTTAAACTAAAATGTTTAACCAAAAGAAATGCATCTTCTAAAGTAATCTCGTAACGGATTACGAGAATACCCCTCACCTATAAATACATACATGTATCCGTATTCCGACCGAATACGAATACGATGAGACGAAAGTAATCCAACACCGTATAATACTTGGATCCGGCTTAAACCAAAACCTACCAGTATTATCTGTCCGAAACATGACACGTGCAAAAGTGCACGTGCATGTTCGAACCCTGCCATAAAACCATATGGCCTCTACAACGTTTCGTCCGAACTTGGGAAACTATCTGTGGTTGACTCTAAACACTCGTCAGTACCCTGGCAGTGGCTTTAACCACAAGCACGTCAGCGGCACTAGCCGTGCGTAACGGCTGCCCATGTACTGACCGAAAGGGAAGCCGATGAGCGAACTCATCCTGAAACCCTACTGAGCTTATCAGTGACAATATCCATACAGTCTGGTCCGTTCGTCTATGAGCATCGCATATCGGGCCTAGGTGGCTAATAACGTCAGACCCCCAATAGCTGTATAAGTCGTGTCGGAGAGTAGCCCTGAACACCCTGAGAAACTACTGGAATACCTACCAGTAATTCTCACCTACCTTGGCCAAGGACATGGTGTAATGGCCCTCCTAGACATAGTGTGATCTCACCCCCAATACCGGGAGAGACGAATCCCCTGCCGATCCGCTCACTGCCTCTGTATGGCTCAGGACTGTACCCAACAAAAACTTGTTTGCACGACTCCTTTGAGCCGTGGTAGGGTAGTAATCTAAGCACAGTGGGAACTCACACGAGACAAATGACAATGTAACGCCCCACGCCCCAGTACAGATGGTATTGTCCGCTTTGGCCGAAACCGCACGGTTTTTCCCTTTAGAGCGAACCGGACCCGACCAGGGGCCACTTCCCAGGAGGTCACCCATCCCAAGACTTCCCTGGCCCGAGCACGCTTAACTACGGAGTTCTCAAGCTCCTGTAGTCCCGGTTCACTTAAAAGACGCCTCTGTAATTGAGGGTGGTATCATTATATTTATAATGCAGTTCGGTCCTCTTTCGGAATGTGCTTTAAGGACCCGATCCCATTGTTCTGAAATGGCTCCCTCACTCAGATCACCAAGATGTCCGCAACAGACCGCACTGAGTGTGGACAGAGCAGATCACCATGATGTCTTAAGACCGCACTGCTCTGGGGTATTACATTCCCCCCATCTAAGAACAATGGTTCGTCCTCGAACCACAAACCTACTATTGAGGGACCTGCATGGGCCACCATAAATGTAACGCCCCACGCCCCAGTACAGATGGTATTGTCCGCTTTGGCCGAAACCGCACGGTTTTTCCCTTTAGAGCGAACCGGACCCGACCAGGGGCCACTTCCCAGGAGGTCACCCATCCCAAGACTTCCCTGGCCCGAGCACGCTTAACTACGGAGTTCTCAAGCTCCTGTAGTCCCGGTTCACTTAAAAGACGCCTCTATAATTGAGGGTGGTATCATTATATTTATAATGCAGTTCGGTCCTCTTTCGGAATGTGCTTTAAGGACCCGATCCCATTGTTCTGAAATGGCTCCCTCACTCAGATCACCAAGATGTCCGCAACAGACCGCACTGAGTGTGGACAGAGCAGATCACCATGATGTCTTAAGACCGCACTGCTCTGGGGTATTACAGACAACCTCAGGTCGATGAACTAACCTTTACACATGTTACGAGGGAACTGCTATCTGACGCTAGGTATAATTCCAACTAGCAAGTTCCCGGCGAGTCCTGTCCGGTGCACTCATAACCCAATGAGCATCTGTATACATCTTAGGTGAACCAACTGACACCAATGTCTTGTGAGACCGGCCACCGCCCCTCGTCGGGGTCTCGACTGTATACACTAGTCTACTCTGGAGTATCGATGCCCTGTCTCGAAACTCCCATGACTAGGGACCACTTTTAAGGATGTGCTTATGGACTACCCAACTCTCACGTATATGATCGCCATCATACTACTGATAGTCAAGCAAGAATCCTAAGGGCTCTATCAATGTGTAATAGTGATCATGTCACCTAAAGCTGTACACGATGATAAAGGCAAACCAGATAGCATAGTATCATCTCGAGTAAGACTGTCTTATCGGTATAGGTCCTCCTCAATCATTGCAATCACGTACCTGCGATCCAATAATTGACTTTGAGGGCACTACATCCAACAATATTGGATCGTCGTGTTTTGAATAGTCGGGGTTTTATGTGAGATGAGAGTTTTTTCATTTTCATTCATGTAAAAACTTGTATGTAATATTCTTTTATTAGGGTACTTCCGGGTTGAGGATGATGTCACCATATGATGTATATTATTTACTTTTCCGCATTAGGATAGACCCAAGGTGGGGAGCATAAGTAACCGGGTTCTACAGTCCAGTGGGAGACCATCTCGAGGAGTCGACACCGGGTCTCCTCTCTAGAATTGGAAGAGTTGCTTGCCGCACTCGTAGGGGTCTAAGGATGTGGGTTTGGCTATTCATCACGACTGTGGAATCCATGTTTTTTACTGGCTTAATTTAAAACACGGAAATCCTAGTTTATCTAATATTTCATATGTTATCTTCTGCTGCTGATATTCTGTGATGTGATCACTTTATATTCTAAGACGAATGGCTTATTATATATATGTTATATAATGAACGTTGCTTATGTTTTGCACCCGCTCTAGTCCCGACCCTCTATGTCGTTAATTAAGTAACCTAACGGTGCATAATGGGACACTATGGCGAATGTGAATGGCATAAGCGTACGTTGTATTTTCGTTTCTTCTGTGATGTTTAGGAAGCATAAATGATGGGACTTCATAAATGAGATTAATGAAAAAGAAAGAAACCTAAAGATGTTGTAGAATCAAATTTCAAAAAAGGGTAGCTCTAGTTTTTTGCTTTGCATAGCGGTATTCCTTGTAGAATATCTAGCACCTCATTCGATGAAGAAAGAGCCGAGATCCCTTCACCGGGAGTGACCTCTTTAGAAGAAGCTAGCAGATGCTACAACCCACTCGGTTTTGTTTTTGATTGCTTTTTTAGTTTTTTGCTTTGCATAGCGGTATTACTTGTAGAATATCCAGCACCTCATTCGATGAGGAAAGAGTCGAGATCCCTTCACCGGGAGTGACCTCTTTAACGAAACTAGTAAAAGACTCAAAAAAACACTCATTTTCAAAATCACTCGATTCCGCAACGATTTCAAGTTCATTACGCAAAAGGTTTTCTTAAAAACCTGCCGTAGCCCTTCGTCATTTCAGATAAAGACTATTTAGTATTCGTGCTGCGTTTGTTGGCCTTTGTCAAGGCGTAGTGTGCGGTAGCTGACTAGTGCTTATCTACTTATTCATATGATGCAATTGGATTAGGGTAGTCGTACGACCTTGTTGGCCTTTTTCAAGGGTCATACGGGTAGGTTTAATTCAATCAGGAAATGACGGGTTGAACTTGACTAGCATCATATGGTTTGTTGACCTTTGTCAAGGTCATAAGAGGTTAGGGGCAAAAGTATTATCGGGAATTTCAAGTGTTGAAATTTGCAATAAGATTGCATACCTTCTATGAGATAATTGGATCCCGATACCCACTGCGAGTAAGAGTTACTCCTGGGAGTGTTTTACACAACACAATTAGCCGATCAAATAGGTGTCTAGAAAGATCTTAACGGGGTTACGCCCCTGGAAAAAAGAGGTTTATTTTAATTAGGTCCGTGCGAAAGCACGGGGAACCTCCCTCAAAATACCGACACTGGCCTGGCTGAAAGATTGGCGAACTTGTAGGGTCTAATTAATCCCGGCTAGTCTTACCTTTTAGGATTTGAAGGAAGATTTGATAAAAATAATGGGAGCCATCCTGATTATATAAGATAATAACCAATCTAATCTTGCAAGAGCATACGCTAAGTGTTTGCTTCTCTCTCTCTCCAGGTAGAGACCATGTCAGGCCTTAATCAATATAATAATATGGAAGTATTGACCGAACCCGCTTGTTATACTGAGCAGGGGAACGTTGGTTCCGCTCCAACTTATAATTGTTAAAATTCCGAGTAGGAAATAGGGGAATATCCGGATTCCCACGCCACCCAAACGAGGAATGAGCATGCTGATGCATCTTCTTCGTGTGTGTTAGTTACCGAGAACTATTTCTCAGTACACTCTACGTCCGGGGTATTAGATACCGGATCGGGATCCCACATATGTAATATGTTGCATGGGCTAAGAAAAGGTGGAGAACTGGGAATGGGTGATCATTCTGTAAGAGTAGGGAATGGTGAAAATGTTGCAGCCAAATGAAGGGAACTCCTTAGCACCACTCCTAGGGTTTGGTAGCATCACACATGCCATATTAAAAATTTTAGAGGGTGCTAACGAATAAAGCCTAGGATTAAACTAGAAAAGCTAGGGTAACATACTTTTAACCACTAAGTGAAATCGAAATACAACCTTTGTAGATCGGTCCTTCACTTCATAAGCTCCTTGTTGTAGTCCCTTCGTTGCGATCGTGGTTCTCCCGGACTCTTGCATGGATTCACGAGGCGAAAGGGGCGACCTTGCTTGAAGTTTTCGAGACTGAAGATGATCTACGTCGAGGGGATGCCAACTCAAGCTTCTACTTCACTAACTAGAGAATTAGTGAAGTAAACACCCTAAACTAAAGTGCTAGTCTAGTAGAGGATGGACAAATAGGAAGTGGGATCACTTTAGAATTTCTTTTCTCACTTTACTTTCTCACTTAATCAAAACCTAGCAAGCTTTTTGAGCATGAGGAAGAAGATGAACTAGAATGAGATGAGGATAATGATCAAGTGAGAGAGTGAACCATGGTGAGTGAGTATCATATACTAACTCATGTAGAGACATTATCATGGCTAATTAAAAATGGTTGGGTTAACAAATATCTAAAGTAAACCAAACCTAGTGGACTTGGTCAAAGCATCCACAAGCTTCTTGCCTTTTTCCAATAATCCACTAATTTTGTAATTACTTTAAAATACTAAACCCAACATCATAATTAGCATGGTGTATGTCTCATACACCCATGTAGTGTGTATCAACAACCATGATACAAAACAAACACACTTTAATATATATCACATATATATTAAAGTTGTGCTCATGTGAGAAAAACAAATGCTTAAGTGAACCAATGTTAGTTAATGTAAATTAGTATATCACATATACAATTATACACTAAATTATCAAATCAACTCTTGACTTAATAATCCGGCTATATCTCATATAACCAACTAACATCCAATGTATCGTCTTATCGAATCAACCCTTGATTCGATGACCCGGCTATATCACATATAACCGACCGATACTAAAAATCCTGAGAATAGAATACGGTGTCTCATACACGCATTATTCTTGATCCCGCACATATCACATATGTGCTCCTATTTCGTTTTGCCTGAGCCAGTAAAACCTCTATGTAGGACCCTAAAGACTCGTCAATACCCCGGCAGTAGGTGATGATCACATCAAGCACCCACAAGCCGTCAGCGGTACTAGATGGATGTAACGGCTACCTTGGTATTAAGCGATCAGAAGATCAGCAAGCAAGCCCGCTCCAACTCCTGTCAAAGCCTAACGGTAACACTTGCCGTACAGTCCGGTATGCTCGTCTGATATGTCGCATATCAAGTCTAGGGGTGGTATACGTCATACCCCAATAACCGATAAGTCATGCCGATGTGAGGCTCATAACGGTTCGAGAAACTACTAGTAACACTAACCAGTAAATCTCTAAAACAGCCCTGGTTAGGGACTTCCCTGTTATGGCCAATCGAGCACTGGGCAACATCAACCCCCAATACCGGGAGAGACGAAACCCCTCCTATCACTCATTACCTCCATGTGACTCGGGACTGTACCCAAAAACCACCGTTTTGCATGCCCTCTTGGACGTGGTAAGGTAGAAATCAAAGCACAGTGGGAATCACACAAGACTCTATGACGATCTCGGGTCTACAGACCAACCTGTACAAGTGTCAACAGAGAACTGCCATCTAACGTGAGGTATAATACCATCTGGGAGTTCTCGGCGAGTCCGTCCAGTGTACCCAGTCTCCACTGTGCACCCGTATACCCTCTCTAATGTCAAACACCAATGGATATGGGATCATCCATCGCCCATCTCATGGGTCGAGAAGCGTATACGCTAGTCTACTCTGGTATATCGATGCCCTGTCTCGATACACCTACGACTAGGAACATTAAAGGATGAACTTATGGACTACCATGGCCCCACTAGTATAATCTACATTATAGTCCTGGTAGTCAAGTACACATCCTCAGAGCTTTACCAATATGTAACTATAAGACAGTATCAAGAGACAAGTATACATGTTAAGATAAAGTGCAATCAGATAGCATACTATCATATCGAGCAAGAAAGTCCTCTCTATATTTGTCCAAGCATCCAATATAATATACATCATCTGTACAATACTGGCCTCTAGGGCATACATACAACTAACACCAAAGAAGTTGGCGAATATCATCTTGTATTACCAAATGGTGATACATTGATTCTGAACGAATGCTATTACATACCGAACTTGATATGCAATCTTATATCAGTTTCTTTATTAAGTAAAGAAGGATATAATTTTGTATTGCAGGATAATGTTATAAACATCTTTCTGAATCAAAAGTTGATTGGATCAGGCTCGTTAAATAATGGCATATACGTTCTAAATCAAACCACAGTTCTTAACGTACAATACACACACAAGAGGAAGAGTTCAGAAATGAACGAATCCTTCTTGTGGCATTGTAGACTCGGTCACATCAATGCGACACGACTAGCTAAGTTACATAAGGATGGATATTTGAATCCGTTCGAATTTTCATCTTATGAAACTTGCCAGTCATGTCTTAAAGGAAAGATAACCAAAACTCCGTTTACTGGACACGGAGAAAGAGTTACGGAACTCTTGGGACTGATACATAGTGATGTATGTGGTCCCATGTCTATACATGCCATGAATGGTTCCTCATACTTCATTACATTCACTGACGATCTCTCAAGATACGGACATGTGTTCCTGTTGAAACTCAAGTCTGAAGCTTTTGAGAAATTCAAAGAATATAAGCATGAATTCGAGAACCAGACGGGTAAAAGTATTAAAATCCTTCTATCCGATCGGGGAGGAGAATACTTAAGCATGGAATTCCATGACTATCTAAAAGTGAATGGGATTCTCTCTCAGCTTACTCCTCCGTATACACCACAGCACAACGGTGTATCGGAGCCGAGGAATCACACCCTATTAGATATGGTGCGCTCTATGATGAGCACCGCTGAGTTACCTATTTTCTTTTGGGGTTATACGCTTGAGACAGCAGCATACCTATTGAATCAAGTTCCACCTAAATCTGTACCTACCACACCATATAAGATATGAAGTGGGAAGAGACCATGTCTTAAACGAGATAAGATATGGGGTTGTCAGGCCTATTTCAAAAGGCAAAATCCGGACAAACTCGAGGCACGGTCAGTTCTTTGCAAGTTTGTGGGATATCCCAAACATTCACATGGATATATTTTCTACCACAGCGAGGAACAAAAGGTGTTTGTTTCTCGACATGCCACCTTTTTAGAAAAGGAATTTCTTGCAAAGGAAATTAGTAGCAACGAGGTAGAACTGGAAGAAGTTCTAGCTACACAGACTACAACTGAAGATTTAGTGGAACCGGAGGATTCGATAGTTCCCAACGAACCTCAGCCTCTCCGCCGATCTAGTAGGGTTCCTCATCCACCTGAGAGATACTACAGTTTTCTCATTGATTGTGAGAGCGGGGATTGCATCATAGAAGATGATGACCCAATTAGCTTTGAGCAGGCCATCACGAGTGGGGACTCTATGAAATGGCTGGATGCAATGCTATCTGAGATGGAATCCATGTACACCAACAAAGTATGGACTTTGGAAGTTGCTCCCGAAGGGGTAAAACCCATTTGGAGCAAATGGATCTTTAAGAAGAAAATTGGTGTAGATGGAAAAGTTGAGACTTTCAAAGCTAGACTTGTTGCAAAAGGTTTTCGTCAATGACCAGGTGTGAATTATGATGAAACCTTTTCTCCAGTGGCTATGCTTAAATCCATCCGGATCCTACTTGCCATCGCTGCATACCATGACTACGAAATCTGGCAGATGGATGTTAAGACCGCATTTCTAAATGGTGATTTAGAAGAGAGTGTGTACATGACTCAATCAGAGGGCTTCATGGACAGTGGGAGCAGCGGAAAGGTATGCAAGCTGGTTAAATCCATCTACGAGTTAAAGCAGGCATCGCGGAGTTGGAACATCTGTTTTGATGTGGTACTCAAAGAATTTGACTTCATCAAAAACGTAGATGAATCTTGTATATACAAAAAGGTGACAGAGAGTAAGGTCGTCTTCCTCGTATTGTATATGGATGACATACTCTTAATAGGAAATGATGTTCCTATGCTGCACTCAGTCAAGCTCTTTTTATCACAAAGATTCTCAATGAAAGATCTAGGTGATGCCTCCTACATCTTGGGCATTAAGATCTATAGAGATAGATCTAAAAGGATACTGGGATTGTCCCAATCCAGGTATATCGACACCATACTAAAGAGGTTTAGTATGGAGGATTCCAAGCGTGGGAATTTACCCACGATCTCAGGACTCACTCTCTCCAAAGAGATGTCTCCCAAGACTGATTTAGAAAGAGCTCGCATGCAAGGGATACCCTATGCTTCTGTAGTAGGCTCTATCATGTACGTGATGTTATGTACCTGACCCGATGTAGTATACTTACTAAGTGTAGTAAGTAGGTATCAAGCAGATCCAGGAGAGAATCACTGGACAGCTGTGAAGAACATTCTCAAGTACTTGAGAAGGACTAAAGAGATGTTCTTGGTGTATTGTAACGGTGAACTCTAAGTGGAGTCATTTATCGATTCGAGCTTCCAGAGTGATAAGGACGACTCTAAGTCGGTCTCTGGATTTGTATTTCCCTCAATGGAGGGGCGGTTTGTTGGAAGAGTTCTAAACAAGAAACCGTGGCAGACTCGACAATGGAGGCTGAATACATCGCTGCCAACGATGCTGCCAAAGAGGCTGTCTGGATGAATAAGTTCATAAACGAACTTGGTGTGGTTCTGTCCATCGAGCATCCAAAACCTTTGTATTGTGATAACAATGGAGCTGTGGCTTTAGCTAAGGAACCAAGGTCCCATCAGCAATCCAGGTAAATTCTGAGGCGGTATCACCTGATCCGGAAGATAGTTGATCGCCACGAGATCGAGGTCAGGAGAGTTGACACGAAGAATAACACGGCGGATCCACTCATGAAGGCCATACCCCAGATACAATTTGAGAGACTCTTCGGGATGTTGGGTATGAGATACTACAGTAACTGGCCTTAGTGCAAGTGGGAGATTGTTAGTTATATGTATGCCCTAGAGGCCATTATTATACATATGATGTATATTATAGTGGATGCTTGGACATATATAGAGAGGACTTTCTTGCTCGACATGATATTATTGTAGGGATCCTAGGCACCCTAATGAGGTCTCACAAGGCATCAACCATGCCAATTTCAAATTTAAACGGTGCCGAGAAACCCTAATACGGAACGTTGGCTAGATTTCTAGGCGAAAAAGTAAACTAGTTAACACTTAACTAAGAGATAAGGAAATACAACCTTTGTAGATCCGGTTCTCCACCTCCATAGCTCCGCAATGAAGTCTCCTCGCTGTCCATAACAAGTCCCGGGATCTAGCGTCGGCTTCATCGGAGAATGGACGGGCTAGGTCATCGATGTCCATGCCGAAGATGATCTACATCGAGGCATCGCTAAATCAAGCTCCGACTTCACCAAGTCAAGAAACTTGTGAAGAAAACACACTCTACTACTTGGCAAGAGGTAGAGGATGAAGAAACAGGAAGTGGGTAGACTTTAGAATTGGATTTCTCACTCATTTCCATCAATCACCATTGATGGAGCTTGCTTTCTTCATGTAAGAAGATGAAGAAGAAGAAGAAAGTCTTATGATAAGTTATTCCAAAAATGGAAAATAAATGGAATGTTTATCATAATCTAACCATGGTAATGTGTAGAGAATTAACCAAAGTTAGTTGAATGGTTAGGGTTAAGAATGAGATAAGAATGGTGGACTTTGGTCAAAGCTTCATGAAGCTTCAACTAAACTACAAATAAAGCCACCATTCTTTCTCTTTATTCTTATTTATTTCAAAATGAATAAATGAAATAAATAAATGAGAAAAGGAAATGAAACCCTAACCACTTAAGTAACCATGGTTTAATTCTTTACACAAACCCAAACTAGCATGTATCATCAAACATGATACAATCTTGTGTACAAAAATATATCACATATACAATGTGCACAAAAAGTGAGAAAATCCATTTAAAGTGAACCAATACTAGTTAATGCAAAGTAATATATCAAATATATAATTATGCATTAAATCATTAAATCAACACTTGATTCAATGATCCGGTCATGTCGCACACAACCGACTAGTATACAATGTATCGGCTTATCGAATCAATCCTTGATTCGATAACTAGGTTATATCGCATACAACCATTCGACACATTCATCGCGAGAATAGAATACGGTATCACATACACGCATTATTCTTGGTCCCGCACATATTTCATATGCGCTCCTATTTCGTTTCGCTTGAGCCAGGAAACCTCTGTGTAGGACTCTAAAGACTCGTCAATACGCCGGCAGCAGATGATGATCATATCAAACACCCACAAGCCGCAAGCGGTCTGCTAAACGTAACGGCCACCCGGGTATTGACCGATCTGAAGATCGACGAGCAAGCCCGCTCACACTCCAGTGAATCCAACCAGTAACACTCCCGTACAGTCCGGTCTGATCGTCTGATATGTCGCATATCTTGCCTAGGGGTGGTAAACGTCAGACCCCAATAGCTTGATAAGTCGTGTCGATATGAGGTCTATAACAATTCGAGAAACTACTGGTAACACTTACCAGTAAATCTCAGCAACCCTGGCCAGGGATTTCCTGTTATAGCCAATCGAACACAGTGCAACATCAACTCCCTATACCGGGAGAGTCGAATCCCCTCCTATCGCTCATTGCCTCCATGTGACTCGGGACTGTACCCAAAAACCACCGTTTTGCACGCCCTCTTGGACGTGGTAAGATGGAAATCAAAGCACAGTGGGAACCACACAAGACTCTATGACGATCTCGGGTCAACAGACTACTCTGTACCAGTGTCACCAGAGAACTGCCATCTGACGTGAGGTATAATACCATTTGGGAGTTCTCGGCGAGTCCGTCCAGTGTACCCAGTCTCTACTGAGCACCCGCATATCTCCTCTGATGTCAAACACCAATGGATATGGGATCATCCATCGCCCATCTGTATGGGTCGAGAAGGTACACGCTAGTCTACTCTGGTATATCGATGCCCCGTCTCGATACACCCACGACTAGGGACTTTGAAGGATGTACTTATGGACTACCATGTCCCCACTAGTATGATCCGCATCACAGTCCAGGTAGTCAAGTACACATCCTAAGGGCTTTACCTACATGTAACAGAGAGACAATCAGTGTACACGTTAAGGTAAAGGTCAACCAGATAGCATACTATCATGTCGAGCAAGAAAGTCCTCCCTATATGTGTCCCAGCATCCACTACATTGTACATCCAATGTACAGCAATGGCCTCTAGGGCATACATATAACTAACAATCTCCCACTTGCACTAGGGCCATCTGTAGCAGTGGTTGTAGTATCTCATACTCAACCATCCCATAATAGTCTCTCTCTGGGAACAGGCCTTCGTGAGTGGATCCGCCGTGTTATCCTCTGAGTCTGCTCTCATTACCTCGATCACCCTGGAGATCAACCATCTCCATGATCAAGTGATACTGCCTTAGAATATGTCTGGATCACTGATGGGACCTGCGTTCCTTGGCATAAGCCACAACTCCATTGTCATACAATGGGAGGAACATAGTTCATCTCATGAACCATTATACACCCAAACAGTCTCTTTGGCAGCATCTTAAGTAGCGATGTATCGTGCCTTTATCGTCTAGTATGTCACGGTATCTAGCTTGGAACTCTTCCAACATACCGTCCCTTTACTGAGGGTAAAGACAATGCCTGTGACTGACATTCAGTCGTCTTTATCACCCTGGAACACTTCCAGTGATTCTCCCCAGGATCGATTGATACCTTCTCACTACAACTAGTGAGAATCCTAACATCCAATTAAATCTATCTCATAGATCTAAAACTCAGGATTTAGGAGGTATCACTTTGATCCTATATGAAGAATCATTGTGATAAGCGGAGATTGATCGAGCGTAGCATAGGAAACACCTTCCCTATCTTGAGTATGTCATCCACGTACTCTACGAGGATCGTCACCATACTCCCTACTACCTTTTTGTTTATACAAGGTTCATTTACCATTTTGATGATATCAAACTGTTTGACTAACTCATCAAAACAGATGTTCCAACTCCGCGATGCCTGCTTTATCACATAAAACATCTTGTTCATGTTTCCGCTGCTCCCACTGTTTACGAAGCCCTCTGGCTGTGTACTTACAGACGTTCTCTTCTAAATCAATATTTAGAAAAGCGGTCATGGCACCCAACCGCCAGATATCGTAGTCATGGTATGTAGCCGTGGCAAGTAGGATCTGGATGGACTTAAGCATAGCTACTTGAAAAGGTTTCATCATTGTCCACGCCTGGTCGATGACGAAAACCTTTAACAAGTCTAGCTTTGAAAGTCGCAACTTTTCCATGTACACCAAGTAATCTTCTCAAGATATACTTGCTCCTGATGGGAATTTAACCCTTCAGATATAGCAACCAAAGTCCATACTTTGTTGGTGTATAAGGATTCCATCTCAGATCGCTAAGCATCCAGCCATTCTTACAGAGTCTTACTCCAGATGGCCAGCTCGAAGCTAATTGGGTCATCATCTCATGATGCAATCCTCGCTCCCACTGTCATAGAGAAACCGAAGTATCTCTCAGGTGGGTGAGAAACCCTACTAGATCGGCGGAGAGGCTGAGGTTCGTTAGAATCTACTGAATCCTTTGGTTTTATCAAATCATCTGCTGTAATTTGTATAGCTGGAACCATTCCAGTTCTACATTACAGACTTTGCCTCGAGCTTGTCCGGATTTTGCTTTCAGACATAGGCCGGTCAACCCCAAATCTTAACTAGCTTAAGACATGGGTTCTTCCCTTTCCATATCACATATGAAATGGTAGGCGACTGATTTGATTTGAACCCTATTCAATAGGTATGCAGCTTCTCAAGTGCATAACTCCCAAAAAGGAAATAGGTAACTCAGTAGTACTCATCATAGAGCACACCTTATCATATAGGGTGAGATTGCTCCGCCCCGATATACCATCGTGCTATGGTGTATACGGAGGAGTAATGCTGAGAGAGAATCTCATTCTCCTTTAGAAAAGTCCGAGAATTCCGTGCTCAAGTATTCTCCTCCTTGATCTCATCATAGGACATAATACTTATACCCGTATTCTGGTTCTCTACTTCTAGCTTATATTCTGTGAATATCTCAAAAGGTTCGGACTTGTGTTTCAACAGGAACATTTGTCTGAATCTTGAGAGATCATCAGAGAACGTAATGAAGTACAAAGAACCGGTCCTGGCATGTGTAGACAGGGGACCTTACATACATCAACATGTATTATCCCAAGGGTTTGCTAACTCTTTCTCTGTTTCCATTAAACAGAGCTATGGTCATCTTATCTTTGTGACATGACTGGCGAGTTTCACAAGATGTAAATTCAAACTGATTTAAATATGCATCTATATGTAACTCTAGCTAGTCGGGTCACATTGATATGATCTAGTCTACAATGCCTCAAGAAGGATTCGTTCATTTCTGAACTCTTCCTCTTGTGTGTGTTCCATATACTAAGAACTGTAGTTTGATTTAGAACATCAACGCTTTTAGATAACGTGCCTGATACGATCAACTTTTGATATAGGAAATGTTCAAAACATTATCCAACAATACAAAATTTTATCATTTCTTTACTGATAAAGAGACTGATATGATTTTGTATATCAGGTTCGGTATCTAATAACATTCGTTCAGAATCAATGTATTGGTAATACAGGGTGACAGTGACCAACAGACTTGGCTGCAACTCTTGCCCCGTTTTCTGCCTCATGAAACTTATCACCCGTTCTCAGTTTTTCTACCCTTTTGTAGCCCTATGTAACAGATTACATATCTGGGATCCTGATCCGGTATCATATACCAAGGATGCGGAGGATACTGAGAAACAGTTCTGTATAATGAACACACCCGAAGATGATGCATCAGCATGCACTCTCTTCGTTTGGGCGGCACGGGAATTCTGGTATTCCCCAATTTCCTGCTCTGTCTTATAACAATTATAAGTTGGAGCGGGACCAACGTTCCCCAGCTCAGTATAACAAGCGGGTTCGGTCAATAATCCGTATTATTATCTTGATTAAGGCGTGATATGGTCGCTACCAGGAGAGAGAGAGAAGAAAACACTCAGCGTGCGCTCTTGCAAGAATAGATTGGTTATTATTTTATCTAATCAGGATGGCTCCCACTGCTTTTTATCAAATCTTCCTTCAAACCCTAAAAGGAAAGACTAGCCGGGATTAATTACACACTACAAGTTCGCCAATCTTTCAGCCAGGCCAGTGTCTGTACTTTGAGGGAGGTCTCCCGTGCTTTCGCACGAACCTAATTAATGTAAACCTCGTTTTCCCAGAGGCGTAACCTCGTTAACACCTTTCTAGACACCTACTTGATCGGCTAATTGTAATGAATAAAACTCTCCCAGGAGTAACTCTTACTCGCAGCGGGTATCGGGATCCAACTATCTCATAGAAGGTATGCAATCTCATTGCAAATTTCAACACTTGAAATTCCCGATAAAATTTTGCCCCGAACGATCTAGACAAGGTCAACAAACCATAGACCGCAAGTCAAGTTCAACCCATCATTTCTTGATTGAATCAAACCCACCCGCACGACCCTTGACAAGGTCAACAAGGCCGCACGACTACCCTAACCCAATCTGCATCATATGCATAAGCAGATAAATACTGGTTAGCTACCGCACACTGCGCCTTGACAAGGTCAACAAACGCAGCACGAATACTAAACAGGACTTATCTGAAATGACGGAGAGCTACGACAGGTTTTTCTGAAAATCTATTGCGTAATGAACTTGATATCGTTGTAGAATCAAATGATTTTGAAATGGAGTGCTTTTGAGGCTTTTCTAGTTTTGCTAAAGGAGTCACTCCCGGTGAAGGGATCGTCGGTCCTTTCCTCGTCGAATGAGGTGCGGGATATATCATATATATCACTGTGCAAAGCAAAAACACTTAAAAGAAATCAAAAGACAAACCGAAGGTTGTAGCATCTGCCAGTTATTGCTAAAGGAGTCACTCCCGGTGAAGGGATCTCGGTCCTTTCCTCATCGAATAAGGTGCATGATATATCACATATACCACTGTGCAAAGCAAGAACTGTAGCTACCTGTTTTATTTTGAAATTCGATTCTACAACATCTTAGGTTTCTTTTATTTCATTAATCACATTAATGAAGTCCCATCATTTATGTACCTAAACATCACAGATAAATACGACGTACACTTATGCCATCCGCATTCGCCTCGATGTCCCCTCGTGCACCGTTAGGTTAGGTAACTAACGGCAGAGCGGGGCAGGGCTAGCGTGGGTGTAAAACATAAGTAACATCTATATAATATACCATATATACTATATACTGTATCTATCACAGAACATCACATGATCACATCACAGATATCGCAGCAGAAGAATCATATGAAATATTGGATATACTAGGACGTCCGTGTTTTCAATACGAGCCAGTATAAAACACGAATTCCACGGTCGCGATGAATAGCCAAACCCAGACCCAAGACCCCTACGAGAGCGGCAAGCAACCCTACCAATTCTGGAGTTAGGAGACCCGGACCCGACTCCTCGAGTTGGTCTCCCACTGGACTCCAGAACCCGGTTACTTGTGCTCCCCTCCTTGGGTCTATCCTAGTGCGGAAAAGTAAATAATATACAAACGGTGACATCTTCCGCAACCTGGAAGTGTCCCAATAAAAGAATATTACATACAAGTTTTTACATGAATGAAAAAGAAAAACACTCATCTCACATAAAAACCCCCGGCTATTCAAACACGACGATCCAATATAACATATCCAGCAACACATAACATCACATGTCATCAACGTAAGTAAATATGCGCATCCCAATTGTCGTTGACATATAGCAACGAAACCGGCGATATCACATATTACACTTACGGTCACAGAAAAGAAAGTGTAAAACTACAACAGTTGGAATCCGCAACATTCTCAGACATCACATGCCTGACCAAATGAATTACTTAGACATCGCATGCCTAACAATTATAAACCCCGCATTTTAGTCTCAAAATCGAAAACACTTTTCAATACCAAGTCGGGTAATTCAACAAGATTCCCGACATCCTGATCGAATGCTCGTCGCAAACTTCAGTAGACGGCCGCACCCCCGATACCGTCGACGAAGTGCACCAAGGCGGAACACCGCTACCGCGAGCACCCGGACGGATGCTTTCGGCGACGGGGTTCTCCTACAGTCACTTGGTCGGGGCTATGGAGTGAGGCTGTCTATTAAGTTTACCTGGCGAGTATCCGCGTACGCTACGTGATTGCGACGGACTTTTGATCACATCAAAATTCCGTGGCAACCGATCAAGTGAGACTAAACTGCTATGTTTATAACATTCATTCAGTTATCACATAACTTTTGTGAATTCCAATTGTTGTATCACATTCCGGATAAACAGAAAATGTTAAACTTTCATATTGAACATTCGAACACCCAAGTTTTCCCGATATAGATCAACACATGAAATAAGTCTAACAACATTCAGTTCGTGCCTCAGTACCAACGGTCCAGCCGTAGAAGGGTCAAGCCAACGCCTCACATGTGGCACGCCGTACTGCCCCAAACCCGAAGGTTCAAAGGGCAGTTCAAGACGGTCACATAATCGAGTTAAGGTTTGTTGTCTTCTAGAGGGTCCATCGAGTTACTTGCACTACTTAGAACGTCGTTAAACTACGGAAAAATCCAACACTTGGAAATTTCCCGACAGGGGAAAAATTGGGTATTTATATCCGGTCGAACTTTTTAACATATTCTAAAATTTATCCGGAAAGCCACACAGACAAAATTTGATACTCCGATCGAAACACCGAATCCCCAAAACAACCCCAGAAAATTCAACTCTATAGGATATATTAAAATTACCCAGGAAAACCAGCACTGCATATTATGAATTACTGTTCAAATTTGGATGCCACAAAAGACAAAACTGCCGCGGATCCGCCGCACGAGCCATGCTCGTGCCGCGGAACCGCGGCTCAATGATGGAATTGGGCACACGAATTTTACAGTATCCTTTAGAATTTCCTGCTGATTTTTCTGCATATTTTTAATGTTGAAAAATCCCAGATTTTAGAAAAAGGACAGAGAGCAATTTGGAATTGGGTTTTCGGGTTCGTTCGGACTTCAAACTCCGTCTAGACTTCGCCTAAGGTTCTAGCTAGGCTCTGATACCACTGTAGGGATCCTAGGCACCCTAATGAGGTCTCACAAGGCATCAACCATGCCAATTTCAAATTTAAACGGTGCTGAGAAACCCTAATACGGAACGTTGGCTAGATTTCTAGGCGAAAAAGTAAACTAGTTAACACTTAACTAAGAGATACGGAAATACAACCTTTGTAGATCCAGTTCTCCACCTCCATAGCTCCGCAATGAAGTCTCCTCGCTGTCCATAACAAGTCCCGGGATCTAGCGTCGGCTTCATCGGAGAATGGACGGGCTAGGTCATCGATGTCCATGCCGAAGATGATCTACGTCGAGGCATCGCTAAATCAAGCTCCGACTTCACCAAGTCAAGAAACTTGTGAAGAAAACATACTCTACTACTTGGCAAGAGGTAGAGGATGAAGAAATAGGAAGTGGGTAGACTTTAGAATTGGATTTCTCACTCATTTCCATCAATCACCATTGATGGAGCTTGCTTTCTTCATGTAAGAAGATGAAGAAGAAGAAGAAAGTCTTATGATAAGTTATTCCAAAAATGGAAAATAAATGGAATGTTTATCATAATCTAACCATGGTAATGTGTAGAGAATTAACCAAAGTTAGTTGAATGGTTAGGGTTAAGAATGAGATAAGAATGGTGGACTTTGGTCAAAGCTTCATGAAGCTTCAACTAAACTACAAATAAAGCCACCATTCTTTCTCTTTATTCTTATTTATTTCAAAATGAATAAATGAAATAAATAAATGAGAAAAGGAAATGAAACCCTAACCACTTAAGTAACCATGGTTTAATTCTTTACACAAACCCAAACTAGCATGTATCATCAAACATGATAAAATCTTGTGTACAAAAATATATCACATATACAATGTGCACAAAAAGTGAGAAAATCCATTTAAAGTGAACCAATACTAGTTAATGCAAAGTAATATATCAAATATATAATTATGCATTAAATCAACACTTGATTCAATGATCCGGTCATGTCGCACACAACCGACTAGTATACAATGTATCGGCTTATCGAATCAATCCTTGATTCGATAACTAGGTTATATCGCATACAACCATTCGACACATTCATCGCGAGAATAGAATACGGTATCACATACACGCATTATTCTCGGTCCCGCACATATCTCATATGCGCTCCTATTTCGTTTCGCTTGAGCCAGGAAACCTCTGTATAGGACTCTAAAGACTCGTCAATACGCCGGCAGCAGATGATGATCATATCAAACACCCACAAGCCGCAAGCGGTCTGCTAAACGTAACGGCCACCCGTCCAGTTTACCCAGTCTCTACTGAGCACCCGCATATCTCCTCTGATGTCAAACACCACTGGATATGGGATCATCCATCGCCCATCTGTATGGGTCGAGAAGGTACACGCTAGTCTACTCTGGTATATCGATGCCCCGTCTCGATACACCCATGACTAGGGACTTTGAAGGATGTACTTATGGACTACCATGTCCCCACTAGTATGATCCGCATCACAGTCCAGGTAGTCAAGTATACATCCTAAGGGCTTTACCAACATGTAACAGAGAGACAATCAGTGTACACGTTAAGGTAAAGGTCAACCAGATAGCATACTATCATGTCGAGCAAGAAAGTCCTCCCTATATATGTCCCAGCATCCACTACAATGTACATCCAATGTACAGCAATGGCCTCTAGGGCATACATATAACTAACAATTATGCTATCTGGTTACTCTTTGTCTTAATATGTAGACTTGTATTGTGATACTGTCTTGCTCTCACATGTTGATAAAAACCCTTAGGATGTGTACTTGACTACCAGGACTAGGATGGAGATCATACTAGTCGGGCCAGGGTAGTCCACAAGTTCATCCTTTAATTGTTCCTAATCGAGGGTGTATCGAGACAGGGTATCGATATTCCGGTGTAGACTAGCGTATACGCTTCTTGACCCATATGATGAGCGTTGGATGATCCCACATCCATTGGTGTTTGACATCAAAGATAGTATACGGGTGCTCAGTGGAGACTGGGTACACTGAACGGACTCACCGAGAACTCCTAGATGGTATTATACCTATCGTCAGATAGCAGTTCTCTGGTGACACTGGTACAGATTAGTCTGTCGACCCGAGATCGTCATAGAGTCTTGTGTGATTCCCACTGTGCTTTGATTTCTACCTTACCATGTTCAAGAGAATGTGCAAAACGGTGGTTTTTGGGTACAGTCCCAAGTCACATGGAGGTAATGAGCGATAGGAGGGGATTCGTCTCTTTCAGTATTGGGGGTTGATGTTGCGCTGTGCTCGATTGGCCATAACGGGAAGTCCCTGGCAAGGGCTAATACGGAGATTTACTAGTAAGTGTTATCAGTAGTTTCTCGACCCGTTATGAGCCTCACATCGGCATGACTTATTGGTTACTGGGGTCTTACGTTTACCACCCCTAGACTAGATATGCGACATATCAGATGAAGAGACCGGACTGTACGGTAGTGTTACTGATAGGCTTTGTGGGAGTTTAGACAAGCTTGCTTGTTGATCTTCTGATCGTTCAATACCCGGGTAGCCGTTACGTCCAGCTAGTACCGCTGACGGCTTGTGGGCGACTGATATGTTCATCACCTACTGCCAGCGTATTGATGAGTCCTTAGAGTCCTACACAGATGTTTCCTGGCTCAGGCAAAACGAAGTAGGTGCACATATGTGATATGTGCGGGAACGGGATTAATACATGTATGTGATACCGTATTCTATTCTCGCGATATATGATATCGGTCGGTTATATGTGATATAGCCGGGTTATCGTATCAAGTGTTGATTCGATAAGTTGATAAAAATAATATTAGTCGGTTGTATGTGATATAGCCGGATTATTAAATCAAGTGTTGATTTAATAATTTAATGTATAATTATATATTTGATATAATAACATACATTAACTAATATTAGCTCACTTAAGTTTTTCTTTTTCTCACATGTGTACACTTAATATATATATATATATATATATTTATATATGTGATATATATTTTTGTATCATGCTTGTTGCTACATGCTACATGGGTGTATGTGACTAACGACATGCTTATGATAATGTGGGGTTTATTTATTTAAAGTAAATTACTAATTAGTTGGAAATTAGTCACATGGTTCAAGCTTAGTGGAAGATTGTAGAACCATTGACTTAGTCCACCAGTTTTGTATTACATTAGATATTTATTAACCCAACCATTAACTTAAGCCATGGTTAAGTCTCTACATGAGTTATATGAGATATTTCTCATCCATGGTTGCCATAACAATTATTGGCTTCATCTTCTTCTTCATTCCAATTTTGCTCTCTAGCTTTTTGGAAAGTGAAGAAATATTGTGGGAAAAATTATTCTAAAGTGGGAAAAAATCTTACTTCATCAACGTATACTAAATTATCCGTTTAGTTTAGCTTGTTTGCTTCACTAATTCCCAATTAGAGAAGCGGTAGCTTGAGTTGGAGTTTCCTCGACGTAGATCATCTTCGGCCTTGAAGACTTCAAGCAAGCTTGTTCCTTTCGCCTTGTGAACCTTTACTAGAGTTTGGGAAATCACTACTAGGAGCAAAGGGACTACTACATGGTGGTTTAGAAGTGAAGGATCGGTCTACAAAGGTTGTATTCTTCATTCACTCAGTGTAATGTCTGATTACATGCTCGCTTAACTCCTAATTTTCTAGTTAGATCCTTGGCATGGGTTGTATAGCTCTCTAGGTTTTTTAAAATTGCATACTTGATGTCCCATAAATCCTAATTAGGGTGTTATGGAACCCATCAGGCCTTCTTATCGACAGATACCTGGGTAGCCGTTACGTGCAGCTAGTACCGCTGACGTGCTTTTGGTTAAACCCACTGCCGGCGTACTGTCGAGTCTTTAGAGTCCCACACAGAAGGTTTCCCTGCTTCGGACGAAATGATGTAGAGGCCGTATGGTTTTACGGCAGGGTTCGATCACATACGTTTACTTGTGCACGGATGATGTTCGGGCGGATAATACTAGTAGGCTTTGGTTTAAGTCGGATCCTAGTATTGTATTATTGGATTGTTATCATCTCATTGTATTCGTATTTTTTGGAATACGAATATAGGTATGTATATATGGTGAGGGCATTCTTGTAATTTTACATGGTATGCTTCTATAAGGGGACACCTCATTACTTGGATTATCTATTTTAGAGAAATAGATTAATGAGGTGGATTTGGAGATATTTGTGGCATGGGTGTAAAGCATGGCTCAAGGAATTGTTTATTTGTTTGTGTTAACTATTGAAGCATGGAGGGTATTTTCTATGAGAAAATATTACATGCTTCATTATTGAAAGTCTTGAGCCATTCACTACACTACACAATCCTAGTTCATTTGTATCTTTGCTTTCTCTCTCCAAGTCTTCTCCTTCTTCCTCAAAAAGATCCAAACCCTCACATGAGTTGTGAAACATAGGATCTTGTGAGATAAAACAATCTATTAGCTACTCTACATCACCTAGGCTACTTTGATTAGCGAACTAAGTACCCTAGTTAACCTCGGTTTAGAGGTTGGAGCTCAAAGTACATACTCTCGGGTGGATCATCTTTGACGTGAGGAGGCCGACGTCGCAAGCTCGATCCATTCTTCTAGGTGCCAAGGAGAGGAGGAAAAGAAGACCCAAAGGACTAGTTCACGGAGGTATAACCATCTATCATAGTAGTTAAACCTCCTAGTTAGTTTAGCTAGTTAAGATTCCGTAAAGATCGTGGAGTTTAGTCTGTGTTGCGAAGCTCATAAAATCGTTTTTTGAAAATTCTGCCTCCCCGCGAACCCGCTGTTAGTTATGTATATTCCCTAGATCGTGGCGTTTAGTCTGTGTTGCGAAGCTCATAAAATCGTTTTTTGAAAATTCCGCCTCCCCGCGAACCCGCTGTTAGTTATGTACATATAATGTATATTATAGTGGATGCTTGGATATATATAGAGAGGATTTCCTTGCTCGATATGATAGTATGCTATCTGGTTGCTCTTTGTCATAACATGTTGACTTGTATTGTGTTACTGTCTTGCTCTTACATGTTGATAAATCCCTTAGGATATGTACTTGACTACTAGGACTATGATGCAGATCATACTAGTAGGGCCAGGGTAGTCCACAAGTACATCCTATAACTGTTCCTAGTCGAGGGTATATCGAGACAGGGCAACGATACTCCAGAGTAGAAAAGCGTATACGCGTCTTGACCCATATGATAGGCGATGGATGATCCCACATCCGTTGGTGTTTGACATAAAAGATGGTATACGGGTGCTCAGTGGAGACTGGATACACTGAACGGACTTGCCGAGAACTCCTAGATGGTATTATACCTATCGTCAGATAGCAGTTCTCTGGTGACACTGGTACAGGTTAGTCTGTAGAGCCGAGATCGTCATAGAGTCTTGTGTGATTCCCACTGTGCTTTAATTTCCACCTTACCAAGTTCATAAGAATGTGCAAAGCGGTTTCTTTTGGATACAGTCCCGAATCACATGGAGGCAATGAGAGATAGGAGGGGTTTCGTCTCTCCCGGTATTGGGGGTTAATGTTGCGCTGTGTTCGATTGGCTATAACTTGAAGTACCTAGCCAGGGATGATATGGAGATCTACTGGTAAGTGTTATCAGTAGTTTCTCGGCCTGTTATGAGCCTCCCAACGACACGACTTATCGGTTACTGGGGTCTGACGTTTACCACCCATAGACTGGATATGCGACATATCAGACGAAGAGACCGGACTGTACGGTAGTGTTACTGATTGGATTCACAGGAATGTGTGCAGGCTTACTTGTTGATCTTCTGATCGCTCAATACCCGAGTGGCTGTCACGTTTAGCTGAATGGGTGTTTGATATGATCATCACCTACTGCCGGCGTATTGACGAGTCTTTAGAGTCCTACACAGTGGTTTCCTGGCTCAGACGAAACGGAGTAGGAGCACATATGTGATATGTGCGGGACCGAGAATAATATGTGTATATGATACCGTATTCTATTCTCACGATATGTGATATCGGCCGGGTATATGTGATATAGCCGAGTTATCGGATCAAGTGTTGATTCGATAAAATGATACATTTTATATTAGTTGTTTATATATGATATAGCCGGATTATCGGATCAAGTGTTGATTCGATAATTTAATGTATAATTATATATTTGATATATTAAATTGCATTAACTAATATATGCTAACTTAATTATTTCATTTTCTCACTTTGGATACATTTAACATATATATGTTTATTGTATTCTTTTCTTTTGTTACATAATTATATATATGTGGTATGTATAACTGTAACATGCTAGGTTATAAATGCAACTAGGGTTTATGAGAATTAAACCATGCTAGGGTTAAAATTAGGGTTTATATTTATTATTAAGCAAATTCAAAATTGTGGTATTTAGTCATGGTTCAAAGCTTGTAGAAGCTTGTAGGTTCTTTGACCAAGTCTACTCTTTTGTCAAGCTTAAGATTTTTATTAACCTAACCTTTAACCATAGCTCATGGTTAAGTCTCTACAAACGTTAAGGATGACACATATTAACCCATGGATGCATTTCTAACCTCAGAACAATTATTCTTTTATCACTTCATCTTCTTCTTCCTCAAAAAGCTTTTCTAGCTTTTTCATTTGTGAGAAAAGATTGTGAGAAAAAGAAAACTAAAGATAGCAAAATTCATACTTCATCATTCTCTTCTATACTAACCATATAGATTAGTGTGTTAGCTTCACTAGTTCCTACTTAGTGAAGAGATAGCTTGAGTCTGTGTTTCTTCGAAGTAGATCATCTCGGATTTTGAAGACTGCAAGCAAGGATGCATTATACGACTTGTGGAGCCTCTCAAGAGTCCGGAAGTTCATGGATCGCAGCGAAAGGACTACTACTCGGAGCTTATGAAGCGAAGGAACGGAGTACAAAGGTTGTAATCCCTATCACTTAGAAGTAAAGTTGTTTGCTTTTTAGTTTCGTATGATTCTCTAGTATAAGATCTTGTTTAGGGTTGTTTAAGCATGGAAAAAAAATTAATTTGGCATGGATGATGCCACCCGAAACCTTGCTGTTGTGCTTATTAACCCTACAGTGATATCAGAGCCTAGCTAGAGAATTAAACGGATAGTGTAGGATTACGAAACCGAAACAACTCCGAAACACCCGAATAAAAAACCCTAGTTTCTGTCGAAATTTTCTAAGTCAAATTTTTTTTTAAACAGTTGCAGAATATTGTATGTGATACAATATGAACACAGTACAAAATTGAACACCAGAGCTCGGAAATTGGCCGGCCAATATGCCTCAAGGACCGCCCTGCTCGGCCATAGTATAGGGTTTTGGGTTCAAGTTTTCACTGTGTTCCTGTCTCTGAGGTTTAGTATTTCAGGTGTTGTTTGTTTTTGCTAAATTGGCATGTGATGTTATCTTTTTACAGAGGCAATTCAGAGTGTTTCGTGTTCGTAATTCTAGTTTGTTTTCGAGTTATTTAGACGGTGTTAAAAAGTTCGAACGGATATCAATAACTCAATTTTTCCCTTGCTGGAAATTTTTCCAAGTGTTGGATTTTTTCTTAATTAAATAACATTCAAATATCGTGCAAGTAATGCGATGGACCCTCTATAAGAACGAAACCTTAACTCGATTCTGTGACCATCAGAACCGCCACTAAACTCTAGGGTTTGTGGTGGTTCAGCGATGCCACAGGTGAGGCATTGGTTGACCCTTTTACGGCTGGTTCATTGGCACTGTGGCATGTACTGAGTATTTTTAAACAATGCTCAAGTGTTGAACTTTTAGGAAATTTTGGGTGTTTGTTGATTCGATCGGAATGTTTAACGCCGTCTAGCTTTTTTTGGAATGTGATACAATATTTGGAATTCATATAGTTAGGCATAAAAGCCGTAATATGTGATATTTCGGGTTTATGATGTCTAAGGTGATTGTGGATTCCAAATGTTGTAGTTTTTCACTTTCTTTTCAGTGACCGTAAGTGTAATATGTGGTGTATCGCCGGTTTCGTTGCTATACATCAACAACAACTGGGATATGCATATTTACTTACGTTAATGACATGTGATGTTATGTGTTGCTATGATATGTTATATTGGATCGTCGTGATGTGAATAGCCGGGGGTTTTATGTGAGATGTTTTCCATTTTCATTCATGTAAAATTCATTGTATGTAATATTCTTTTATTAGGGCACTTCCGGGTTGAGGATGATGTCACCATTGTATATTATTTACTTTTCCGCATTAGGATAGACCCAAGGAGAGGAGCACAAGTAACCGGGTTTTAGGGTCCAGAGGGAGGCCATCTCGAGGAGTTGAGACCGGGTCTCCTAACCCTAGAATTGAGAGGGTTACTTGCGCTCTCGTATGGGTCTTGGGATGTGGGTTTGGCTATTCATCGCGACCGTGGAATCCGTGTTTTATACAGGCTCAAAATAAAACACGGACCTCCTAGTATATCCAATATTTCATATGTTATCTTCTGCTGCTGATATTCTGTGATGTGATCATTATATATGCGTGAGAAGAATGCTTTATTATTGTATATATGATATATAATAAACGTTGCTTATGTTTTGCAGCCGCGCTAGTCCCGCCCCGGTATGCCGTTAGTTAAGTAACCTAATGGTGCATAACAGGACACTGTGGCAAATGCAGATGGCATAAGCGTACGTTGTATTTTCGTTTCTTCTGTGATGCTTAGGAAGCATAAATGATGGGACCTCATTAATGAGATTAATGAAAGATAAAGAAACATAAAAGATGTTGTAGAATCAAATTTTCAAAAAGGGTAGCTCTAGATTTTGCTTTGCATAACGGTATTCCTTGTAGAATATCCAGCACCTTATTCGATAAGGAAAGAGCTGAGATCCCTTCACCGAGAGTGACCTCTTTAGCGAAACTAGCAGATGCTACAAATCACTCGGTTTTGTTTTTGATTGCTTTTGTAGCTCTTGCTTTGCATAGCGGTATTTGTGAAATATCCTGCACCTTATTCGATAAGGAAAGAGCCGAGATCCCTTCACCAGGAGTGAGCTCTTTAGAGAAACTAGTAAAAGCCTAAAAAAAACACTCCTTTTCAAAATCACTTGTTTCTATAATGATATCAGGTTCATTACGTGAAAGGTTTTCTGAAAAACCTGTCGTAGCCCTCCGTCATTTCAGATAAGTACTGCTTAGTATTCGTGCTGTGTTTGTTGACCTTAGCCAAGGCGTAGTATGCGGTATCTAATTAGTGCTTATCTGCTGCATGAGATGTGATTGAGTTAGGGTAGTGATAAGACTTTGTTGATCTTAGCCAAGGGTCGTATGGGTGGGTTTAATTCAATCAGGAAATGACGGGTTGAACTTGGCTAGTGCTTATGATTTGTTGACCTTAGCCAAGGTCATAAGTTGCTAGGGGCAAAACATTATCGGGAATTTCAAGTGTTGAAATTTGCAATGAGATTGCATACCTTCTATGAGATAATTGGATCCCGACACCCACTGCGAGTAAGAGTTACTCCTGGGAGAGTTTTACACGTGACAATTAGCCGATCAAGTAGGTGTCTAGAAAGGTGTTTATGAGGTTATGCCTCTGGGAAAACGAGGTTTATTTTAATTAGGTCCGTGCGAAAGCATGAGGAACCTACCTCAAAGTACCAACACTGGCCTGTCTGAAAGATTGGCGAACTTGTAAGGTGTAATTAATCCTGGCTAGTCTTACCTTTTAGGGTTTGAAGGAAGATTTGATAAAAACAGTGGGAGCCATCCTGATTAGATAAGATAATATTCAATCTAATCTTGCAAGAGCATACGCTAAAGTGTTTTCTTCTCTCTCTCTCTCTCTCCAGGTAGCGACCATGTCAGGCCTTAATCAAGATAATAATATAGATGTATTGACTGAACCCGCTTGTTATACTGAGCAGGGGAACGTTGGTTCTGTTCTTTCTTATAATTGTTATAAGACTGAGCAAGGAATAGGGACATATCTGGATTCTCACGCCACCCAAACGAAGAATAAGCATGCTGATGCATCTTCTTCGGGTGTGTTAGTTATCGAGAACTGTTTCTCAGTTCACTCTACGTCCTGGGTATTAGATACCGGATCAGGATCCCACATATATAATATGTTACATGGGCTAAAGAAAGGTGGAGAACTGGGAGAAGGTGATCATTCCGTAAGAGCAGGGAATGGTGCAAATGTTGCAGTCAAAACAGTTGGCGAATATCACATTGTGTTAACAAATGGTAATACATTGATTTTGAACGAATGCTATTACATTCCGACCCTGATATGTAATCTTATATCATTTTCTTTTTTTTGAGTAAAGAAGGATATAATTTTGTAGTACAGGATAATGTTATGAACATCTTCCCGAATCAAAAGTTGATTGGATCAGGCTCGTTAAATAATGATATATACGTTCTGAATCAAAACCACGGTTCTTAATGTACAAAACACACACAAGAGGAAGAGTTCAGAAATGAACGAATCCTTCTTGTGGCATTGTAGACTAGGTCATATCAATATGACGCGAGTAGCTAAGTTACATAAGGATGGATATTTGAATCCGTTCGAATTTTCATCTTATGACGCTTGCCAGTCATGTATCAAAGGCGAAATGACCAAAACTCCGTTTAGTAGACACGGAGAAAGAGTTACGAAACTCTTGGGACTGATACATAGTGATGTGTTTGGTCCCATGTCTACACATGCCAGGAATGGTTTCTCGTAGTTCATTACATTCACTGACGATCTCTCAAGATACGGACATGTGTTCCTGTTGAAACACAAGTCGGAAGCTTTTGAGAAATTCAAAGAATATAAACATGAAGTCGAGAACCAAACGGGTAAAAGTATTAAGATCCTTCGATCTGATAGAGGAGGAGAATACTTGAGCAATGAGTTCCTGGACTATCTAAAAGAGAATGGGATTCTCTCTCAGCTTACTCCTCCATATACACCACAGCACAATGGTGTATCTGAACGGAGAAATCGCACCCTATTAGATATGGTGCGCTCGAAGATGAGCACTGTTGAGTTACCTATTTCTTTCTGGGGGTATGCGCTTGAGACAGTCATATACCTATTGAATAGAGTTCCAACCAAATCGGTGCCTACCATTCCATATGAGATATGGAATGGGAAGAGACCATCTCTTAAACGAGTTAAGATATGGGGTTGTTCGGCCTATGTTAAAAAGCAAAATCCGGACAAACTCGAGGCAAGATCAGTTCTTTCCAAGTTTGTAGGATATCCAAGCAATTCGTATGGATATCAATTCTACCTCAGTGAGGAGAAAAAAGTGTTTGTTGCTCAACATACCACCTTTTTAGAGAAGGAATTTCTTGCAAAAGAGATTAGTAGCAAGGAGGTAGAGCTGGAAGAAGTTCCAACCGCACAAACTACAGAAGAAGATTTGGTAGAACCGAAGAATTCGATAGTTCCCAACGAACCCCAGCTTCTCCGCCGATCTAGTAGGGTTCCTCATCCACTAGAGATACTACGGTTTTCTCATCGATGGTGGGAGCGAGGATTGCATCATGGAAGATGATTACCTAACTAACTTCGAGCAGGCCATCACGAGTGGTGACACTATGAAGTGGCTGGATGCAATGCGATCTGAGATGGAATTCATGTACACCAACAAAGTATGGACTTTGGAAGTTGCTCCTGAAGGGACAAAACCCATTGGGAGCAAATGGATCTTTAAGAAGAAACTTGGTGTAGATGGAAAAGTTGAGACTTTCAAATCTAGATTTGTAGCAAAAGGTTTTCGTCAACGAACAAGTGTGGATTATGATGAAACCTTTTCTTCAGTGGCTATGCTAAAGTCCTTCCGAATCCTACTTGCCATCGCTGTATACCATGACTACAAAATCTGGCAGATGGATGTCAAGACCGCTTTTCTAAATGGTGATTTAGAAGATAGTGTGTACATGACACAGCCAGAGGGATTCGTAGACAGTGGGAGCAGCGGAAAGGTGTGCAAGCTGCTTAAATCCATTTACGGGTTAAAGCAGGCATCGCGGAGTTGGAACATCTGTTTTGATGTGGTAGTCAAAGAGTTTGACTTCATCAAAAACGTAGATGAACCTTGTATTTACAAGAAGGTGGCAGAGAGTAAGGTTGTCTTCCTCGTATTGTACGTGGATGACATACTCTTGATAGGAAATGATGTTCCTATGCTGCACTCGGTCAAGCTCTTCTTATCACATAAATTCTTAATGAATGATCTAGGTGATGCCTCCTGCATTTTGGGGATTAAGATCTATAGAGATAGATCTAAAAGGATATTGGGATTGTCCCAATCCAGGTACATTGACACCATACTAAAGAGGTTTAGTATGGAAGAATCCAAGCGTGGGAATTTACCCACGATCTTTGGACTCACTCTCTCAAAAGAGATGTCTCCTAAGACTGATTTGGAGAGAGCTCGCATGCAAGGGATACTCTATGCTTCGGAAGTAGGCCCTATCATGTACGCGATGCTATGTACCAGACCCGATGTAGTATACTCACTAAGTGTAGTGAGTAGGTATCAAGAAGATCCTGGAGAGAGTCACTGTACAGCTGTGAAGAACATTCTCAAGTACTTGAGAAGGACTAAAGAGATATTCTTGGTGTATGGTAACGGAGAACTCCAGGTGGAATCTTTTACCGATTCGAGCTTCCAGAGTGATAAGGACAACTCTAAGTCGTACTCGGGATTTGTCTTTACCCTCAATGGAGGGGAGGTTTGTAGAAAGAGTTCCAAACAGGAAACCGTGGCAGACTCGATGATGGAGGATGAATACATCGCTGCCAACGATGCTGCTAAAAAGGTTGTCTGGATGAAGAAGTTCATAACGGAACTTAGAGTCGTTCCGTCCATTAAGAATCCAATACCTTTGTATTGTGATAACAATGGAGCTGTGGCTTTGGCCAAGGAACCCAGGTACCATCAGAGATCCAGGCATATTCTGAGGCGGTATCACCTGATCCGGGAGATAGTTGATAGCCGAGAGTTCGAGGTCAGGAGAGTTGACACGAAGGACAACACTGTGGATCCACTCACGAAGGCCATACCCCAGATACAATTTGAAAGACTCTTTGGGATGTTGGGTATGAGATACTACAACAGCTGGCCTTAGTGCAAGTGGGAGATTGTTAGTTATGTATATGCCCTAGAGGCCATTGTAGTACATATGATGTTTATTATAGTGAATACTTGGATATATATAGAGAGGACTTTCTTGCTCGATATGATAGTATGTTATCTGGTTCCTCTTTGTCTTAACATGTTGACTTGTATTGTGTTACTGTCTTGCTATCACATGTTGATTAAACCCTTAGGATGTGTACTTAACTACTAGGACTATGATGCAGATCATACTAGTGGGGCCAGAGTAGTCCACAAGTACATCCTATAACTGTTCCTAGTCGAGGGTGTATCGATACAGGGCATCGATACTCCAGAGTAGACTAGCGTATACGCATTTTGACCCATATGATGGGCGATGGATGATCCCACATCCGTTGGTGTTTGACATCAAAGATGGAATACAGGTGCTCAGTAGAGACTGGATACACTGAACGGACTTGCCAAGAACTCCTAGATCGTAATATACCTATCATCAGATAGCAGTTCTCTGGTGACACTGGTACAAGTTAGTCTGTAGACCCAAGATCGTCATAGAGTCTTGTGTGATTCCCACTGTGCTTTGATTTCCATCTTACCGCGTTCATGAGAACGTGCAAAACGGTGGCTTTTAGGTGCAGTCCCGAATTGCATGGAGGCAATGAGCGATAGGAGGGTTTTCGTCTCTCCCGGTATTGGGGGTTGATGTTGCGCTGTGTTCGATTGGCTATAACTGGAAGTTCCTGGCCATGGCTGATATAGAGATCTACCGATAAGTGTTATCAGTAGTTTCTCGACCTGTTATGAGCCTCACATCGACACGATTTATCGGTTACTGGGGTATGACGTTTACCACCCCTAGACTGGATATGTGACATATCAGACGAAGAGATCGGACTGTACGGTAGTGTTACTGATTGGATTCACAGGAGTGTGTGCAGGCTTGCTTGTTGATCTTCTGATCGCTCAATACCCGGGTGGCTGTTACGTTTTGCTGATCGCTTGCACCTTGTGGTTGTTTGATATGATCATCACCTACTGCCGGCGTATTGACGAGTCTTTAAAGTCCTACACAGAGGTTTCCTAGCTCAGGCGAAATGGAGTAGGAGCACATATGTGATATGTGTGGGACTGAGAATAATACTTGTATGTGATACCGTATTCTATTCTCACGATATGTGATATCAGCCGGGTTATCGGATCAAGTGTTGATTCGATAAAATGATACATTTTATATTAGTCGGTTATATGTGATATAGCCGGATTATCGGATCAAGTGTTGATTCGATAATTTAATGTATAATTATATATTTGATATATTAAATTGCATTAACTAATATATGCTAACTTAAGTATTTAATTTTCTCAGTTTGGATACATTTAACATATATGTTATATATGTTTATTGTATTCTTTTCTTTTGTTACATAATTATATATATGTGATATGTATAATTGTAACATGCTAGGTTATAAATGCAACTAGGGTTTATGAGAATTAAACCATGCTGGGGTTAAGATTAGGGTTTATATTTATTATTAAGCAAATTCAAAATTGTGGTATTTAGTCATGGTTCAAAGCTTGTAGAAGCTTGTAGGTTTTTTGACCAAGTCCGCTCTTTTGTCAATCTTAAGATATTTATAAACCTAACCTTTAACCCTAGCTCATGGTTAAGTCTCTACAAAGGTTAAGGATGACACATATTAACCCACATTTCTAACCTCACAACAATTATTCTTTTATCACATCATCTTCTTCTTCCTCAAAAAGCTTTTCTAGCTTTTTCATTTGTGATAAAAGATTGTGAGTAAAAGAAAACTAAAGAGAGCAAAATTCCTACTTCATCATCCTCTTCTATACTAGCCATATAGATTAGTGTGTTAGCTTCACTAGTTCCTGCTTAGTAAAGAGATAGCTTGAGTCCGTGTTTCCTCGAAGTAGATCATCTCGGATTTTGAAGACTGCAAGCAAGGATGCATTATACGACTTGTGGAACCTCTCAAGAGTCCGGGAGTTCATGGATCGCAGCGAAGGGACCACTACTCGGAGCTTATGAAGTGAAGGAACAGACTACAAAGGTTGTAATCCCTATCACTTAGAAGTAAAGTTGTTTGCTTTTTAGTTTCGTATGATTCTCTAGTATAAGATCTTGTTTAGGGTTGTTTAAGCATGGCAAAAATTTTAATTTGGCATGGATGATGCCACCCGAAACCTTGTTGTTGTGCTTATTAACCCTACACCCGCGGGGTGAGCGACATCGACTTACAGTCCTTAAAATGGTATTGGAACATAATTTCTTTAAACTAATATATGTCCCAAACAAGAGAATGTTGGACCGAAACGTTCCTAAACTAATGTGTTACCCCACATATTCTTCATGATATACATGATAATGGACCACCACATCCTTAATCTGCTATCGGACCGAAATGTTTTTAAACTATCCTTTCGTCCCGAACATGGGAATGTTGGACCGGAATTTCCCTAAACTAATATGTCATCCCGTACATGATAATGTTGGACCGAAACGTCCCTAAACTAAAGTTGGACCGAAACGTCCCTAAACTAATATGTTTAGCCCTATGGCATGGGTCATATAACCAACCGTATACAATCCACGGGTATAAACAATTCATATCTCCTCCAGGTCCCATTAGCAAAACTATACCTGAAATCCCCCACCGGCTGGGAAGCTCTACCAATGATGCGGTCCTTCGAAAAGTCATGACCTGTTGCTGATAGTGCATTACCTTATGGGCCGCCTGTCTTCTCGAGTAATGTGGGATCAAAAAACGGTAAGTCCATAAGAAAAATGGGCACAGATGAAAACCTGAAAGGGCAAAATGAGTGAAAATAGCAGGGCTACCAGCGAGCTTATGAAAACCTAGAAAGGCGAAAACTTATTGAAAGAAAAAGAAGATGCACTTGCAAAGTCCTCTTGACTTTATAAGGAGAAAACATCCGCGTGAGATCCTTACGACTCACAAAGGAGAAACACACTTAAGAATCCATATGATCCCTAAGGAGAAAATACACTTACGAGATTCTCACGACTCGTAAGGAGAAAATACTTTCTGTAAGACCATCACGTCTTATGGAATTCAAAATGCTTAAGTTACAGGGATCCAAACCTATTAGTAAGCCTTCATAACCCTATAAATTTATGCTCTACAAGTGATCCAATATCGACTCTTGTATACAATCCACATGCATAAATAAATATATTCCTAACCAAGCCCTACCAAAATCGAGAAATATTGCTCAACAAAGTGAACGACACTTGTAAGTCCTCACGACTCACAAGAGGAAAACACACTTAGGAGCCCTCACGACTCCTAAGAAGAAAATACACCTATGAGATCCTCATGACTCATAAGGAGAAATACCTTTATGAGACCCCTACAGCTCGTAAAGTCAAAAAGCTTTATTTAGAAGGGATATAAACCTGCTACCTAAGCTACTATTGGTCGAAATTGGCGATGGCAAATGATGAGTCGCTCCTGGCAATATTCCAGTTGTAATGATGCTGATACCAAAATAGGTATCAAACCCCCAAGTCCTCCAGAGGCATATGATGATTCGCTCTTGGCAATATTCCAGTTGTAGCAATACTGATACCACTGGTATCAGACCTCAAGTCTCCAACTCACAACAAAATTGATGGGTATGAAAAAGAAAAATAGCCGAAAGAATAAGGCAACTCGCAATAAAAAGCAGCGAGTGAAAAGAAAAATATAAAAGAAAAATAGCCGAAATGATTAGGCACCACGAGTAAATAGCCGAAATGATTGGGCAATCGCGAATTTCGCGATATGAAAAGCTGAAAGGATTGAGTATCACAGAAAATGAAAATAAAAAGAAAAATGATAGAAATGAAACTTTTCTGCCCTGCAGGTAGTTCGAATCCAGACTCCTGTAAGCAGTTCAAGAATGAGAGGAGCAACGTGTCTCCCCACGCTCTTCAAATGGATAACTAGGTCTCCGCGGCATAGCACAGAGACCACATGGACGCCCGACTAACTCTGAAGAAGTGCGAGCATGGCATCGTTAACAGACCCAGGGGCCGAAATGAATTAAAGTGATGACATATTCCTAACTTCGGGTCTTGATGGCAGTACAAACAAGGCTTAAAGATCATTGGATGTCATCCCACCCCCAAAAGGGTGCGATCATGATGCCTTGGAGCTCCATATCGAGCCTAACCTTAAGTAAAGCGTCATAGTAACACCTAACGCTGGATCTTCAAATAGTAATGTAGATATACTAACCTAAGAAGACTACTTGAAAACGTCTTGTCCAGCCTCAGAAGGGATCAGAGAAACGACAAATATGGGGCTACTCAAGCAGCAACCTGAGCGACTGCATGTCGAGAATATATCAGCCAACGCAACGGTACAACGGACTTAACCCAGTACCACAAATCTAACGGACTCCTGTCATAAATATAGGTTATCTATATTTAACGTTAGGGCGAGTTTTCCTATAAGTCTTCGGGAAGAGTAAACTAAACACTCCAAAACGAGTATATAAACTAAGTCAAGCCATTTCAGCACAAAATAAAAGGTACGAATATAAAAAAAAGATGGGGTTTTCATTCATACGTAAAAAGGTGGTTAGTACTGAAGAATGAAAGACAAATAAAAGCAAACCATCATTTAAGGTTTACAGTGGTAAAATACTAGTATCGGTACATGGGTTCCTAAACTCAAAAATAAAGCCCAGGAAAGCTTCCTAAGCATCATCTTTCATCTTTTTTTGCTCCCGTTCGCGGTGACAGGCCCCGGGGTCGCTACTGATATCTTTTAGCCTAACATATGAAGTTATGATTGCTCTTTTTTGATATATGTGATGCAAGAGAGTAATCGCTTCATCCCTCCGCCGTTTAGAGATCAGGCCGATCAGGTAGACTGAGTGCACTTTGTCTTCGTCCTGATCAAGCGCTTGGAGCGGCGTCACCTCATGATTTCCGGGCAAGGCGTCCCAAATTGCTTCAAACACCATCTGCAGGAGTGAAGAGTGGCGAGGAAGCAGTCGCCCGCAGTGAGCTTCTAAGCGATGCAGCATGGCTTCGTACTGATCATCAGTATGGTCTGGCCCATAATAACGAATGATGTTGTGAGAAATGATGTCCCTAATGCTATACAAGTGATCATCCATGGTACCTGAAAGGCAAGAAAGGAAAAGAAGGCATGAAAATCACAAACATGGAATATCCCGTGAATGATGAATAGTGGGAGTCTTAACTATGAATTTTTAGAAAAAATTGTCTAAAAGTTTGTTTAAAGGACTTAAGCTAAGGTGTTTAAGTTTCTCTAAAGTCCTTAAGCTAAAATGTTTAAGTTTCATTAAAGTACTTAAGCTAAAGTAGAAGTCAAAATTGTCCACAAGTGCGCAACGGACAAGCGAAGAACAAGCGCGTAACACATAAGTGCGCACTAAGAAAAAGAGTCGCGAGTAGAGGTGCGCAGCACGCTTACCTCTTGAAGTTTAGGAAGCAATGGCTTTTGAAGGGAAGCAAAAGATTCGGATAAGTGCGTAGGCACTGAAGAGAAAAGTGTGGACTTAATTAAGAGAAACAAGAGCTTTGCACATGCGCACATCAGGCCGAAGACAAAGGTGCGCATGCGCACTTACCAGATGAAGGCAAATAATGAAATTCTTTAGACAAAGGATAAGATTTTGAGGGAGCAGGTGCGCAGAAAAAGTGCAAGTACGACTAGGAGTCAGGCCTTACTTATATGAGGGCTGCAACAATTTGACTGTCTGACGGTAAGACTTCCCACTTAACTGCGATGGTCCGATTACTTGCGAAAGCCAAAACTACCTATACAACAACTTAGCCTCCGTCCGCGTCTTTGAAGAAAGCTATCGTATCTTCGTAGTATGACCTCACTTAGTGAAATGGGAGATTGAACAGTGGGCAGTTTTACACCGTTGCGCACACATGAAAAACACGTGCATACAGTCGGTGGGGGCATTTGTTCGAACCTGTCTAAGTGCTCACTTATGTATATGTGCGCACTTGATAGTAGAATAACTTCAAAGGCATGCGCACTGATATATGTACGTACTTGATGGAAGGATTTTTATCGCTCGCACTTAGCAGAAATTCTTAAATGAGATATGCACGTACATACGCACATGCAAAGTGCGCATATGTTTAAATGAGCAATTAGTGGAAGGACATTTGTTGGAGGTGAAATATTCATTAGACAACAATAAAAACATGCATTTAAATAAATATTTTATTCTGTCGGGAAAAGATCACCAAACACTAGATCCGGACTACAGGGATTAATGAAACAAAATACGAAATTCTCTAACTCTTTCTCTCTCTCTCTCTTTCTCTCAGCCCTCTCAACCATGTCAAAATGATGATTCTTGTGAAAAGTCTCTCCCCACCTATCAGCGCCGTGTTCATCGGCAAAAGAAGATATGACAGCCCGCCGGGCCCGTATCTGACTCAACATATGGACGGAGCGGTCCCTTAAAGGCTTCATAATCAGATCTGCCTCCTGAAAGCAGTCGAACTTGTCCTCCACCGCGTCAAGCATTGTTAAAGTCATCTCCGCCGGGTGAGGAGGAACATCGTCGAGAACGGTAAGAAAGATCATGCGAAACCATATAGAGCTGGTAGGTGTTGGAGTTTCTTAGCACGACCACTAGGTTTTAGCAAGCATCGAGTATGCAATTTTAAAAAATCTAAAGTGCTAAGAAACACAAACCTAGAATCGAACTAGATAATTAGGGTTTCATAAAGCATGTAAACAAACTTTACACTAAGAGAACAAGGAATACAACTTTTGTAGACCGGTACTTCACTTCTAAAGCTCCGTGTAGTAGTCCCTTAGCTCCCAGTAGTGGTCCCCGAACTCTTCTTAGGCTCCACTAGGCGAAAGGAACGAGCTTCCTTAAGGATCTTCGAGGCTGAAGATGATCTACCTTGAGGAATCTCTAACTCAAGCTACCTCTTCACTAATTGAGGAATTAGTGAAGTAAACAACCTATACTAAATGGCTAGTTTAGTATAGATTGATGAAGTAGGAATTTTGCTCACTTTAGAATTAATTTTCTCTCTTTCTTTCATCACCTCATCAAAAGCTAGAGAAGAAAAATGAGATGAAGAAGATGAACAAGTGATGAACCATGGTGAAGAAAATATCTCATAGATATTTGTAGAGACTTAACCATGGCTAAAGATAATGGTTGGGTAAATAAATATCTAGAGTAAAACAAAATTAGTAGACTAAGTCAAGAATTCTATATGCTTCCACAAGCATCTATCACCATGCTAATTTCCACCTAATTTTGATTTTTCCCTTAATAATTAATCACCCAAATTATCTTTAGTTTGGTGTGAGTCTCACACGCTCGTGTTCAATGTATCATCTAGCATGACACAATAGTAAATACATTAATATATATCTCATATATATATTTAAATGTATTTGTAGAAAAGAAATTCTTAAGTGAGCTAATATTAGTTAATATATATTAATATATCAAATATACAATTATATATTAAATTATTAAATCAACACTTGATTTAATAATCCGGCTATATCACATAAAACCGACTAATATCATTTATATGTATATCAAATATACATATAACAAATTATTGAATCAACACTTGATTCAATAATCCGGTTATATCACACATAACCTATATCGCGAGATTAGAATGCTGTATTACATACACGTATTAATCTCGGTCCCACACATATCACATATGTGCCCTACTTCGTTTCGCTTGAGCTGGAAAACCTCTGTGTAGGACTCTGAAGACTCGTCAATACGCTAGCAGTAGGTAATGATCATATCAGTCACCCACAAGCCGTCAGCGGTACTAGCTGGACTTAACGGCTACTCAGGTATTGAGGGATCAGAAGATCAACAAGCAAATCCAAACTCCCATGAATCCAGTATATAACACTACCGTACAGTCCGGTCTCTTCGTCTGATATGTCGCATATCGAGTCTGGGGGTGGTAAACATCAGACCCCAATAACTTGATAAGTCATGCCAATGCGAAGCTCATAACGGGTCAAGAAACTACTGATAACATTTACCAGTAAATCTCATCATCAGCCCTTACTAGGGACTTCCTGTTATAGCCAATCGAGCATAGCGCAACATCAATCCCCAATACCGGGAAAGACGAAACCCCTCCTGTGGCTCATTGCCTCCATTCGACTCGGGACTGTACCCAAAATCCATCTGTTTGCATGCTCTCTTGAGCGTGGTAGGGAGGAAATCAAAGCACACTGGGAATCACACAAGACTCTATGACGATCTCGGGTCTACAGACTAACTTGTACCAGTGTCACAGGAGAACTGCTATCTGACGATAGGTATAATACCATCTAGGAGTTCTCGGCTAGTCCTGTTCAGTGTACCCATTCTCCAATGAGCACCTGTGTACAATTTTTGATGTCAAACACCAATGGCTTTGGAATCAACCATCGCTCCATACAGGGTCAAGAAACGTACACACTAGTCTACTCTGGAATATCGATGCCCTGTCTCGATACTCCCTCGACTAGAAACAATTAAAGGATGAACATGTGGACTACCCTGGCCCCATTAGTATGATATGCATCATAGTCCTGGTAGTCAAGTACACATCCTAAGGGCTTTATCAACATGTAATGGAGAAACAGTATAATGATACAAGTGTACATGTTAAGATAAAGAGCAACTAGATAGCACACTATCATGTCGAGCAAGAAATTCTTCTCTATATATGTCTAAGCATCCACTATAATATACAATCATGTACAATAATGGCCTCTAGGGCATACATATAACTAACAATCTCCCACTTGCACTAAGGCTAATTGTTCTAGTATCTCATACCCAACATCCCGAAATGTCTCTCAAATTGTATCTGGGGAATGGCCTTCATGAGTGGATCCACCGTGTTATTCTTCATGTCAACCCTCCTGACCTCGATCTCCCGATGATCAACTATCTCCCGGATCAGGTGATACCGCCTCAGAATATGTCTAGATCGCTGATGGGACCTGGGTTCCTTGGCTAAAGGCACAGCTCCATTGTTATCATAATACAAAGGTATTGGATGCTCAATGGATGGAACCACACCAAGTTCAGTTATGAACTTCTTCATCCAGACAGCCTCTTTGGCGGCATCGTTGGCAGCGATGCATTCAACCTCCATCGTCGAGTCTGCCACGGTATCTTGTTTGGAACTCTTCCAACATACCGCCCCTCCATTGAGGGTGAAGAAAAAACCCGAGACCGACTTACTGTCGTCCTTATCACTCTGGAAGCTCGAATCGGTAAAGAACTCCACTTAGAGTTCACCGTTACCATACACCAAGAACATTTCTTTAGTCCTTCTCAAGTACTTAAGAATGTTCTTCACAGTTGTCCAGTGATTCTCCCCAGGATCCGATTGATACCTACTTACAATACTAAGTGCGTAAGCTACATCCGGTCTGGTACATAACATCGCATACATGATAGACCTTACTGCCGAAGCATAGGGTATCCCTTGTATGCAAGCCCTCTCCAAATCAGTCTTGGGGGACATCTCTTTGGAGAGAGTGATTCCTAAGATCGTGGGTAAATTTCCATGCTTGATCTTCCATACTAAACCTCTTTAGTTTTGTGTCAATGTACCTGGATTGGGACAATCCCTACATCTGCTTAGATCTATCTCTATAGATCTTAATCCCCAAGATTTAGGAAGCATCACCCAGATCTTTCATGGAGAACCTTTGTGATAAGAAGAGCTTGACTGATCGTAACATAGGAACATCATTTTCTATCAAGAGTATATCATCCACGCACAATACGAGGAAGACAACCTTACTCTCTACTACCTTCTTGTATATACAAGGTTCATCTACGTTTTTGATGAAGTCAAACTCTTTGACTGCCACATCAAAACAGATGTTCCAGCTCCATGATGCCTGCTTTAATCTGTAGACTGATTTAAGCAGCTTGCACACCTTTCCGCTGCTCCCACTATCTACGAATCCCTCTGGCTGTGTCATGTACACACTATCTTCTAAATCACCATTTAGAAAAGCGGTCTTGACGTCCATCTGCCAGATTTTGTAGTCATGGTATACAGCGATGGCAAGTAGGATTCGGATGGACTTTAGCATAGCCACTGAAGAAAAGGTTTCATCATAATCCACACTTGTTCGTTGACGAAAACCTTTTGCTACAAATCTAGATTTGAAAGTCTCAACTTTTCCATCTACACCAAGTTTCTTCTTAAAGATCTACTTACTCCCAATGGGTTTTACCCTTTCAGGAGCAACTTCCAAAGTCCATACTTTGTTGGTGTACATAGATTCCATCTCAGATCGCATAACATCCAGCCATTTCACAGAGTCCCCGCTCGTGATGGCCTGCTCGAAACTAGTTGGGTCATCATCTTCCATGATGCAATCCTCGTTCCCACCGTCAATGAGAAAACCGTAGTATCTCTCAGGTGAATGAGGAACCCTACTAGATCTGCGGAATGGCTGAGGTTCGTCAGGGACTATCGAATCTCCGGTTCTACCAAACTATCAGCTGTAGTTTGTGTAACTGAAACTTCTTCCAGTTCTACCACATGACCACTAATTTATTTCATAAGAAATTCTTTTTCTAAAAAGGTGGCATTCTGAGAAACAAACACCTTTTGCTCCTCAGTATGATAGAAGATACACCCTCGTGAATGCTTGGGATATCCTACAAACATGCAAAGAACAGACCTTGCCTTGAGCTTGTCCGGATTTTGCTTTTTATCATAAGCCGGACAACCCCACATCTTATTGAAATTAAGATATGGTCTCTTCCCCTCCCATATCTCATATGGAGTGGTAGGCACTAATTTGGTTGGAACTCTATTCAATAGGTATGCAGCTGTCTCAAGTACATAACCCCAAAAGCAAATACGTAACTCAGCAGTACTCATCATATAGCACACCATATCTAATAGGGTGTGGTTCCTCCGCTCCGATACACCGTTGTGTTGTAGTGTATATGGAGGAGTAAGCTGAGAAAGAATCCCATTCTCTTTTAAACAATTCAGGAACTCCGTGCTTAACTATTCTCCTCCCTGATCAGATCGAAGGATTTTAATACTTTTACCCATTTGGTTCTCTACTTCGCACTTATATTCCTTGAATTTCTCAAAAGCTTTAGACATATGTTTCAACAGGAACACATGTCCGAATCTTGAGAGATCATCGGTGAATGTAATGAAGTATGAAGAACCATTCCTAGCATGTGTAGACATAGGACCGCATACATCACTATGTATCAGTCCCAAGAGTTCAATAACTCTTTCTCCTTGTCCAGTAAATGGAGTTTTGGTCATTTTGTATTTGAGACATGACTGGAAAGTTTCATAAGATTTAAATTCGAACGGGTTCAAATATCCATCATTATATAACATAGCTAGTCGTGTCGCATTAATATGACCTAGTCTACAATTCCACAAGAAGGATTCGTTCATTTCTGAACCTTTCCTCTTGTGTGTGTTTTGTACGTTAAGAACTATATTTTGATTCAGAACGTATAAGCCGTTACATAACGTACCAAACCCAATCAACACTTGATTTAGGAAAAATATTCATAACATTTTTCTCTACTATAAAGTTATATCCTTCTTTATCTAATAAAGAACTGATATTAAATTGCACAACATTTTAGGTACGTAATAACAGTTGTTCAGAATCAATGTATTACCTTCAGGTAATACTAGGTGATATTCGCCAACTTCTTTGGCTGCAACCTTTACATCATTCCCTACTTGGAGAGAATGATAACATATTCCCAGTTGTCTACCATTCTTTAGTCCATGTAACATATTACAAATGTGGGATCCTGATCCGGTATCCAATATCCAGGACATAGAACAAATTGAGAAACAATTCTCGGTAACGAACATACCCGAAGAGATGCATCAACATACTCATTTCTCGTTCGGGTCGCATGGGAATCTGGGTATTCCCCTATTTCCTGCTCAGACTTATAACAGTTAAAAGGTAGAGCGGAACCAACGTTCCCCAGCTCAGTAAAATAAGCGGGTTCGGTCAATACATCAATATTATTATCTTGATTAAGGCGTGTCATGGTCGCTTCCTGGAGAGAGATAGAGAGAAGAAAACACTTTAGTGTATGCTCTTGCAAGATTAGATTGGTTATTATTTTATCTAATCCGGATGGCTCCCACTATTTTTATCAAATCTTCCTTCAAACTGTAAAAGGTAAGACTAGCCGGGATTAATTACACCCTACAAATTTGCCAATCGTTCAGCAAGGCAGTTATTGGTACTCCGAGGGAGTCTCTCTGTGCATTCGCATGGAACTGATTAAATAACCTCGTTTCCGCAAGGGCATAACCCCGTTAACACCTTTCTTAGACACTTACTGGATTAGCTAATTGTAATGTGTAAAACTCCCCCAGGAGTAACTCTTACTCGCAGTGGGTATCAGGATCCAACTATCTCATAGAAGGTATGCAATCTTGATCAGTCAAAAATATTGCATTTTTAACACATCAATTTCCCTACTATTTGCAATCATCTAAAGGTGTTCGGTATGAATATAGCACATATTAGAAAATTGTCTGTAAAATACCAAATAACATGTGTTATACATTATAACCGGCATTCTGAGGGAAATTGAGTGTTTATTATTTCACGCATGATCTTTTGTATATCGCAACACTTGTCTCGAGATTGTATGCACGAAATTCCAGGTAAAGAGCCGAAACTGTTAAAAGTGCTGATAAAAATACACCAAGTCCAAGACTTGTGATCTGGCAGTGAACAAGAAAGATTTATGAGATTCCGCACATCATAAAAGTGCCACAAGGCCAGCACAAAATCAGCACAGAAGTTCTATGCACCAAACCCACAAGACGGCTGCGGATCCACGGCTGTATGGACACGTCAGCATGCCAGATTTCCTCCACGTGTCTTCTGTAACGGCCTCAGCTTCTAGAAGACTCCAGAATACCACGTGACTTTATCCAGAAGGCTCGGCCTAACAACCGTACCCTAGAATATTCCTTATTCTAGAATATTCGCTCCAACAAACTTCTTCTAGAAGCCTCTCTCTAACAACCTAGCTTTGGAGGGAAGATTCAAATGAGGAGGTTATAAAATGAGAGCTAGATCTAGGGTTTGGGGGGTTCTCCAAATTCACCCACAAGTTGAGTGACACAACTTGTGCATCCAAACCCTAATCCAATTTCAAAAAGCCAAATTCAAGATCTCCGAGTACAAATCAAGCAAGAAGCCTTCAACCTTTTAGAAGCGACGCCGATCTTCAACCGAGCAAGTGGTCCAAGACGATCCGTGACTCACGGAGACGATGCGGAGCTAATTCAATGATCAAGTTATTTCATCAAATTCTTGTAGTTCTTGAGCGAATTGTAACGGAATTGTAGAATAATAAAAGGTGAAATTTCTTTATCTTGCTTTCTTTATATTCTTGCATTGTGATGAGTTCTCAATTTTGATTGTGTTCTTTGTAATGATGTTTGAGTAAAAACTCCGCTCGTGGAGGAATCGAGAAAATTGATAGTTGAAGATGATTAAATTCTTGTACGATTCTTAAGTCCTATGAGTTTTGTAAACTCTAGTAAATTAAATCATCGACAACATAGTTTCGAGCGATACTTTCTTGATTATTTTCGCTCTTAATTAGTGATCAACGATCGATGCTTGAATTTCCTAGAGGTTAGAATGTGAATGAAAATCAACGAAAGGACAAGGGATAGATGATGAAACCCTAGTTTCTGCAAGAGATCCTTAATTCTCGTTGATCGTCATCGATCTAGCAACAAATTATCAATGGATAAGAATACGTAATCACAAGTCTTCATCCTCACTATCATTCTATCGATTCCTACGAGCCTCATTACAAATCTTGATTACTAATTCGAATTGGATATCATCAATTCTTGATTCTTTATTTTTTAGTGTTCTTGATATTAGATCTAGATTTTGATACTTCTTGAAATTCACTTTTATAAATCTTGAATTGAATTGTCTTTTCTTTTCTCTTTAATTTTTAACTCAACTAAAACAAATACGAGCAAATCTCACTTTCCCTATGGACGATCCGCACTCGCTAACGAACCTACAATTGACACCGTTATTGATTGCGGTTTACAAATTTCTTTGGTTGTGATTTCTATACATTTTCTACCTACACACCGAGAATCATTCAATCAAATGGTGCCGTTGCCGGGGATAGTGTGCTAATTTGTTCGTTTTTGAAATTTGAGTTGAAAAATTTATTCCATCAGAATTTTTAGATCAAAATTCGCACAAATACTAAACGATTTGTTGTGATTTGTTGCGAGGATATCTGGAATCTGTGGAACAAGGGGGGAAATTTTCTGAATATTCCAGAGAGCTCAGGGAGTGAACAGGAAAAGTGCCTAAAATTTTTGTGCAGGGATCGAACTACCTCACCGCGCTTCCGCGGCCAATACCAGCATAGTGCGGCGGTTCCGCGGCACATCTAGCAGTTCACTGTACCAAATTTTCTCATGTCCCTTCTTACTTTCTTATCTCCTCCTTGATCTGCTCCATTAACCAATTTCTGCATGTTTCTTTGCAAAAATTCGCAGCGCCGAAAAAGAAAAAAATTGTGCGTGTTTGATCTTGGTTGTTTGCATTTTTTAGTACGGAAATTAAAGGGCAAAGACCAAATTCAGATAAGGTGGGGAGTTCATTACCCTTCCTAAGCCCCAAAAATCACAAAACTGCATCCGCATTACCCTTATTAACTTAAAAAATATCTAGACAAGACTCTAAGGACCGTCGCGCTCAATTAGGACAGAAGGAGGTCGTGGGTAATCTATTGCTTATCCGCTTTTCTTGTGTGGTGTCTAAGGCAAGTGTGTCTAAGGCAAGTGGTTACTTAATTAGGCCCGCTACTTACGTAGCGGATAACCTCCCACTTACCTGGCACTTACCTGGCCACAGGAGGGACAAAGAGGCAGTAGAGGATTGATCTTGTGACTTATCTTCTGGCAGTTAGGAGCGGTCTAGAGACTTGACCTAGGTGACCACTAGATTTAGGGTTGCTTGTGTATTGCTGTGATTTGCATTTTTTTCAAAAATCCGTATCTTTTTTAAAACAAACACCACTTCATCTTTTCCTTAATTATCTTAACGCTGCCACTTGTGCTAAACCATTTAGTACATGCTCGGCTGGACATGGGATTCTAGTGCCCGTCTTGTCCGCGTTCCCCCGATCGACTCCGAAGTCGGTATTTCTACGTCTACTTCTTCTTTACCCACCACCACACCACCCATTTCGATGGACGGTTCTCCATTGAACTTCTTTAACACTACTCTGCCGCCTTCCGTAGGTGCACAGAATCCACCCCGCATCTCTCTCCAAAAGAGATGCTATCCTATGCGATGTCCTCTTCGACCTATCTCACCATTCCACCAGCCAACGGGGACAACTTTGAAATAAAACCCCAATACATCAACCTTCTACCCAAATATCACGGTCTCGAGTCTGAAGACGCATATGTCTTTATTACCAAATTTGAAAATATATGCGCTATGATGGGTACTTCACAGCTTTCTGTGGATGCTATGCGTCTACGTCTTCTCCCGTTTACCTTGTGCGATATAGCCGAGAAGTGGCTTTATAACACAGCCGCACATTCAATTTCAAACTGGGAAGAATTCGTAAAAGCATTCAAAGAAATTCTACCCGAATCATAAAACAGCTCGAGTCCGTAGCGAAATAAATCAATTCATCCAGCTTCCAAATGAACCATTCTCGAAGTGTTTTGAACGCTTCAAGGATCTGTTAGTTCAATGTCCACATCACGGAATCCCTAGATAGGATCTGTACAGAATCATATATGAGGGCATTAATCTACCACAAAACAGAACCTTGAATCTATGTGTCAAGGCATCTTCATGACTAAAGACGATGGTGAAGCCTGGAGATTTTTAGAAGATTTCGCTGAAAGATCTTTACAATGGGAGAGTGTAAATCAACCATTGTCTAGGGGTGGCAATAACCAATCTGATGTTTCCATAGGAGTTAGAGCTGAAATGTCAGCAATGCAAAAGAAACTCGAAACTGTGGAAAATAAATTTTTAGCAGCCTCCCTAAATCAGATGTCACTCTCCAAAACTGTATGTGGATGCTGTTCTGATCCATCTTATTTTACGGAAGAATGTCCAGTGAATTCTCCATTTCAAGGTCATGAGAATATCAATTCTGCTTTCCAACAAAGACCTAGAAACGATCCATTTTCTTCCACTTATAATCAGGGTTGGAGGAATCACCCTAACTTTGCTTGGAACCAATCACAAACTCAAAACACGGTTCCAAACCAAAACAACTTTCAAAGGGCTCCTCCACCACAACAGCAACCACTTCAACTGAGTCAGCACCCATACCAATCACAAAACTTTCAAAATCCGGTCAACACACCCGCACCGAATAATCCTTTGCAGTTGACCGGTATTGATGAATCCTCTTCACTCATGAATTTGCTTCTGACAAATTTTATGCAAGTTTCGACAAATCTTCAGTCTTCCATCGATGACATAAAGAAAAACTCTGCGTCCCAAAGCGAGAGTATTAAGTCAATAGAAGCTCAAATTGCACAATTAAAAGCCGAATTGAGTGCCAGAGAGAAAGGGAAACTTCCAGCTCAACCTTTACCCAATCCTGGCTATTCATATCATGTGAACGCTATCACCACGTTGAGATCTGGAAGAGTGCTTGACAATCACGTTGGGGAAGAGATTGATGATACTGAAAAATCTATCAATAACACCCAGGCTGAGACCTTTCCTTCCACTTCCACTTCTAATTCTGACCCCAGTTCGTCTACCCCACCATTTTCTTCTGAGCCTATTCTCCATTTTCCCCAAGGCTCGACACCTCAGCACATCTCTTCTACTCCACCGAAAATGATCCCCACTCCTATTCTTGGATCGTTCCTACCCACACGATCTTCTCCAATATTGGACCCTGATCTTATTACTCAAGCTCCTTATCCGAATCAGTTAAGGGGAAACACATTAAGTCCACAAATGGAGAAGATCACTGAAATCTTTAAACAGGTTAACATCAACATCCCTCTTCTAGATGCTATCCATCAAGTCCCCGCTTATGCGAAAGTTCTCAAAGACTTGTGCACTAGAAAGAGGAAGACTCAAGTGCCAAAGAAGGTATTCATGTCAAAGACTGTAGACACGGCTTTCCCCCAACAATTGCCTAGAAAACGTAAGGATCCTGGATATCCTACTATTTCTATTTTTATAGGGGATAAACACATTAACCGTGCTCTACTTGACCTTGGCGCAAGTGTTAACCTGCTTCCTTTCTCAGTTTATGAGCAGTTAGAGATCGGAGAGTTGAAACCAGCTCACTGCACTCTCCAGATGGCCGACCGATCAAGCACCAAATCTAGGGGTGAACTGGAGGATGTGTTAATAAAAATCGGGGAATTTGTGTTCCCTGTGGACTTTATTGTACTTGATACACAACCTGTAGAGAACCCACGGAATCAAATTCCGGTGATTTTAGGCCGCCCCTTTTTGGCCACTTCCAATGCTATAATCAACTGTCGTAATGGCTCTATGACTCTATCCTTCGGGAATAGGTCAATTGAGCTGAACATTTACAAGTTGGGAAGTGTACCCTCCGAACCTACTGCTCAGGCCTGTTTTGTCAAATTAATGGATGTCGACAGCAGCGAATTTGACTATCCTCATGATACTGATCTAGACTCTTTTCATATGTTGTTGTTTGACCCAACTATGTATCATACACATACGGACTCTTCTACTGAGCTGTCCGGGTCAATAACTAACACTGATTATGAACTGTTTTTGGAGTCTGAAGATCACTCCGCGCTTTGTGATGACATTATTCTTCGGGGTATTGATGAGACTTTTGAGGTAATTTTTGCTGATGAACTCGCATTTTTGAAAAACACGGGTGTTGAGATGAATAAACTACAAGAAAAAGAAATTGAACCTCCACCCCTTCTTCAGGATTATAAAAAGAATGCGAGTAATCCATCACAATCACTGAGTCGTCCCTCCAAAACGAGACGCAAACACATTCTATTCCACCACTTACCTTTTCCCCATTTCTTTCTTGCTCTTTTCTTCCACCAACCGATGCACTACATTGATAAAATTTTCGAATGGTTGGTGTTAACCTTCGGTCTTTGTAAAGCTTGGCATCAACCAATAACTTTGACTCCCTCCTATGATTTTCAAAGTTTAACATGGTTTAACTCAAGTTTGGGGGGGTATAATCTGGCTATTGAAAAGAAAAAATTTTACTCAAAATTATGAGCCAATGAATAAGTTTGGGGGAGGATTTTCACGATCATATTTTGCCCCCATTAATAAATTTCCTCCCAGGCTTACAGGTTTTTGAGATTTAGCGGACGGCAACAGTGAAGACACTGTTGAAAACAAGTTTGGGGGAGGTTTGTGCTTATTTACGCATAATTTGCATATCACTTTGCATAAACACAAAACATTTAAAAACCTATAAAAATTTTAAAAATTTCAAAAAATAAAAATAAAAATATTTTGCACATAAATAAGATAATAAAAGATTAGATAGTGAAAAATTACATCCAAAAGATTAGAAAAATTTAAGAAAACCAAGAAAATTAGAAGTTTTCTTAAATGAAACTAATAATAAGTAGTTATGAGCCGTTGTCCCAAGGGTTAGTAAGATGAAAGAAGTCACTAATCTGAGGATAAAAATAAGTCTAAAAAATAGTTTCTATTCTGGAAGCCAAACATTTGAACGTTGATACCCTGCTATACACACATACACACGTCTTGAAACTCGGGATAGTATAGGATACCTTGAAATGCTCTTGTCTGAAAGCCAAAGTATGAAGGAAATAAAAAATAAAATGGAGTGAGAAAAATGAACACTGGTTTTGTTATCACTAAGGAAGCAATAAAAAAATATAGCGAGGGTGCTTCATCACCTAGTGCCTTAGACCAACTGGTTTGGGAGTCACTGTTAAGCCTTAGGTGGTGAAAGACGAGGAAAATACTAAATACACCGTATAAGCGATCACATGAGTAATCGGTCGGTTAGTACCTCAAGAAGTATTAACGGTCGTATGAAAAATGTGTGAGCAAATTCCATCTAAATATCAATTAAAAAGTACTAAGGTGGAAGGACAAGAGTATGATTGCTTGAATTGAATTCTCCGAGTGTAGGGATGTATTTTACACACACGTAGGGTTATATGATCGATATTTGGAAGAGAGATAGGAATGAAGAATAAAAACGATGTTTTATTGAAGGATGATGTGATTTCTAATATCTTTTCATGACTATTAAGATAGGGCTCATGACAACCGAAAAGCTAGTATTAGTTGGAAACTCTAATTTTCAAAGTCTTTCATTTACAATTCTTATCTTTATATGTAATATTCATGGTCTTTCTTTTATTATTGGATTTTGTGGGTGCAATCCGCTGAAAACCCTCAGGAGACAACACTCCTCCTACTAGGGACACCTAAAGGTTTAAAGGCTTATTGCATGTGCTCAGTGCAATCGTGTTGCCTACGAAAGTGAGCTACTTAGTTTTTCTTTTTCTTTATTTTCTCCTTCTCTTTTTAATAAAACAAGTTTGCTCGAGACGACCAAAAATAAGTTTGCGGGAATTTGATCAGTCGAAAATATTGCATTTTTAACACATCAATTTCCCTACTATTTGCAATCATCTAAAGGTGTTCGGTATGAATATAGCACATATTAGCAAATTGTCTGTTAAATACCAAATAACATGTATTATACATTATAATAGGCATTCTGAGGGAAATTGAGTGTTTATTATTGCACGCATGATCTTTTGTATATCGCAACACTTGTCTCGAGATTGTATGCAGGAAATTCCAGGTAAAGAGCCGAAACTGTTAAAAGTGCTGATAAAAATACGCCAAGTCCAAGACTTGTGATCTGGCAGTGAACAAGAAAGATTTATGAGATTCCACACATCATAAAAGTGCCACAAGGCCAGCACAAAATCAGCACAGAAGTTCCATGCACAAAACCCACAAGACGGCTGCGGATCCGCGGCCGAATGGGCCTATCCGCCGCCGATCCGCGGCTGTATGGACACGTCAGCATGCCAAATTTCCTCCGCGTGTCTTCTGTAACGGCCCCAGCTTCCAGAAGACTCCATAATACCACGTGGCTTTATCCAGAAGGCTCGGCCTAACAACCTTACCCTAGAATATTCCTTACCCTAGAATATTCCCTCTAACAAACTTCTTCTAGAAGCCTCTTTCTAACAACCTAGCTTTGGAGAGAAGATTCAAATGAGGAGGTTATAAAATGCAAGCTAGATCTAGGGTTTGGGGGGTTCTCCAAATTCACCCACAAGTTGAGTGACACAACTTATGCATCCAAACCCTAATCCAATTTCCAAAAGCCAAATTCAAGATCTCCGAGTACAAATCAAGCAAGAAGCCTTCAACCTTTTAGAAGCGACGCCGATCTTCAACCGAGCAAGTGGTCCAAGACGATCCGCGACTCACGGAGACGGTGCGGAGCTAATTCAACGATCGAGTTATTTCCTCAAATTCTTGTAGTTCTTGAGCGAATTGTAACGGAATTGTAGAATAATAAAAGGTGAAATTTCTTTATCTTGTTTTCTTTACATTTTTGCATTGTGATGAGTTCTCAATTCTTGATTGTGTTCTTTGTCATGATGTTTGAGTAAAAACTCCGCTCGTGGAGGAATCGAGAAAATTGATAGTTGAAGATGATTAAATTCTTGTACGATTCTTAAGTCCTATGAGTTTTGTAAACTCTAGTAAATTGAATCATCGACAACCTGGTTTCGAGCGATGCTTTCTTGATTATTTTTTCTCTTAATTAGTGATCAACGATCGATGCTTGAATTTCCTAGAGGCTAGAATGTGAATGAAAATCAACGAAAGGATAAGGGATAGATGATGAAACCCTAGTTTCCGCAAGAGATCCCTAATTCTCGTTGATCATCATCGATCTAGCAACAAATCATCAATGGATAAGAATACGTAATCACAAGTCTTCATCCTCACTATCGATTCTATCGATTCCTACGAGCCTCATTACAAATCTTGATTACTAATTCGAATTGGATATCATCAATTCTTGATTCTTTATTTTTTAGTGTTCTTGATATTAGATCTAGATTTTGATACTTCTTGAAATTCACTTTTATAAATCTTGAATTGAATTGTCTTTTCTTTTCTCTTTAATTTTCAACTCAACTAAAACAAATACGAGCAAATCTCATTTTCCCTGTGGACGTTCCGCACTCGCTAACGAACCTACAATTGACACCGTTATTGATTGCGGTTTACAAATTTCTTTGGTTGTGATTTCTATACATTTTCTACCTATACACCAAGAATCATTCAATCAAATCTCATTCCAAATTTAAACACTTGAAATTCCCAATAACGTTTTTTCCCCTAGCGTGCTATGATCTTGACGGAGGCCAACAAACCATAGTCCGCTAGTCAATTTCAACCCGTTCATTTCCTTATTGAATTAACCCCACCCGCACGACCCTTGACAGAGGCCAACAAAGTCACACGACTACTTTAATCCAATCGCATCATATGGTTGCAGATAAGCACTAATTAGATACCAAGCACTACGCCTTGACGAAGGCCAAAAAACGTAGCACGAATACTAAATAGTCCTTATCTGAAATGACGGAGGGTTACGACAGGTTTTTAAGAAAACCTTTTGCATAATGAACTTGATATCGTTGTAGAATCGAGTGATTTGAAAAGGAGTGGTTTAAGCTCCGCTTTTTAAAATCGAATAGTTTTCAAAACAAACCAAGTGGGTTGTAGAATTTGCTAGCATTTGCTAGCTTTTGCTAAAGAGGTCATTCCCGGTGAAGGGAACTCGGCTCTTTCCTCATCGAATGAGGTGTTGGATATTCATAAAGAATACCGCTATGCAAAGCAAGAACTAGAGCTAACTTTTTTAAAATTTGATTCTACAATATCTTTAGGTTTCTTTCCTTTTCATTAATCTCATTAATGAATTCCCGTCATTTATGTTTCCTAAAAATCACAGAAGAAACGAAAATAGAACGTATGCTTATGCCATCCGCATTCGCCACGGGGACCCGTCATACACCGTTAGGTTACTTAACTAACGGCAGAGCGGGGGCAGGACTAGCGTGGATGCAAAACATAAGCAACGTTTATTATATATCATATATATAATAAAACATTTGTCTCACGCAGTTATATGATCTCATCACAGAACATTGCAGCAGAAGTCAACATATGAAATATAGGATATACTAGGAGGTCCGTGTTTTAAATCAAGCCAGTAAAAAATAAAGATTCCACGGTCGTGGTGAATAGCCAAACCCACATCCCTAGATCCCTATGAGAGCAGCAAGCAACCCTACCATTTCTAGAGTTAGGAGACCCGGTCTCGACTTCTCGAGATGGTCTTCCACCGGACTCTAGAACCCGGTTACTTATGCTCCCCTCCTTGGGTCTATCCTAATGCGGAAAAGTAAATAATATCCATCAATGGTGACATCATCCTCAACCCGGAAGTATCCTAATAAATGAATATTACAAACAAATTTTTACATAAATGAAACTGAAAAACTCTCATCACACGCAAAAACCCCCGGCTATTCAATCACGACAATCCAATATAACATATCACAGCAACACATAACATAACATGTCATCAACGTAAGTAAATATGCGTATCCCAATTGTCATTTATGTATAGCAACGAAACCGGCAATACACCACATATTAAACTTACGGTCGCAGAAAGAAATGAAAACTACAATAATTAGAATCCGCAACCACCTTAAACATCATAAACCCGAAATATCTCATACTCCAGATTTCATGCCTAACACTATAAACCCGATATTTTAGTCTCAAATTGAAAACACTTTTCAATAACCAGTCGAAAAATTCAATAAGATTCCCAACAAATGATCGAATGCTCGTCGGAAACATTAGTAGACGGCCGCACCCCCGATGCCGTCGACGAAGTGCACTTAGGCGGAACATCGCGGCCGCGATCAGCCTAACGGATGCTTTTAGCAACGGGGTTCTCCTACAGTCACTTGGTCGGGGCTAAGAGGCGTGGCTATCTAGTAGTGTTACCCGGCGAGTGTTCGTGTACTATACGAGATTGCGACGGAGGTTTGATCCGAATCGAAACTCCGTGGCAATCATCGAATGAGACTAAATTGCTAGATTTACAAAACACTAACTAGTTTTCACAAAACTAATTTTTGTGGATTCCAAATATTGTATCACATATCACAAATATACTTGACGATGTTAAATATTTCGATTGAATTATCGAATACCCACAATTCCCAGAGACCTCAACACTTGAGTCTCACTTAAAAATACCCAGAAAGTGCCAAATGTACCTACGGAGCAGCATAAGAAGAGGGAGTCCCTCCTTCACCAACTGTGCCGCGGAACCGCGGCTAAACACATGGTTTTGCCGCGGTTGCATGGCCGTTTGGTCGAGTTGAACGCTCGTTCTTCTTGGGGATCCATAGAAATCGCTGCACAATTTTCTGCATATTTTTAAACTAAAAAATTCCAACTTTTGAAAAAATTTACAGAAACTCGGATTTTAGGGTTTCAAAAAGTCTATCAAACACTTTAACTTCACCTAGACCACTCCTAATGCTCTAGTCTGGCTCTGATACCATGTTGGAGTTTCTTAGCATGACCACTAGGTTTTAGCAATCATTGAGTATGCAATTTTAAAAAATCTAGAGTGCTAAGAAACACAAACCTAGAATCGAACTAGAGAATTAGGGTTTTATAAAGCATGTAACCAAACTTTACACTAAGTGAACAAAGAATACAACCTTTGTAAACCGGTCCTTCACTTCTAAAGCTCTATGTAGTAGTCCCTTAGCTCCAAGTAGTGGTTCCCGAACTCTTCATAGGCTCTACTAGGCGAAAGAAACGATCTTGCTTAAGGATCTTCGAGACCGAAGATGATCTACCTTGAGGAATCTCCAACTCAACCTACCTCTTCGGTAGGAAGAGGATATCCCCTACGGACCATAAGATCGTACATAACCACGTCACACTGAGAATCTGTGAGGCCAGGGTTCACTAAGCATGCAACAAAACGGGGAATGATTTCATCAATGGACACCTTCCATGGCTGTCGAGGAGCATATAGGTGATTGCAAGCCATAATGCTTTCTCTATGAAAATGGTTCTTTGTCTATGAAAGAGAAGGAGAAGATGAACACTTCTTCAAGGTATAAACAGCAGCATTCAAGTCTCGGCACAAAAAATATTGTACGTAGTGTAAGTGGGAACAATCCCAAGCTTTGACCAAAAAGAAGTGCTGAAAAAGAGATTGACAGCACTGGAAATCAAGGGTCATTTGTTCGCGTATCATAACAAGTGCGCACTTGATGACACATGAGCAACACATGTGCGCATCATTGCCACTCGCACTTGACAAAAGTCATTAAGTGCGATATGCATGTGCAAAGCACATGTGCACATGCTAGCCACAAGCATGCGCAAAGAGGATGCGCATATGACAAGTGCGCATATGTTCGCCACAAGCACGTACAACGCACATGCACATTGCGCACTTAACCAAAAAACGTCCCGATAATAACAAACTAAATAAATTTGGGATCTTCCTGAAACAAGAATAATATGCAACCGATCCTTAATTGACAGAAAAATATTTTGTTGATCAAAGATCTTAACAAATAGATCTGAGGATCATAGATCCAACGGTGTGCATGTCACCCTTAATTGATATAAATCAATTAAATCAATCTAAAATCAAATTGAGATCAAAACAAATAAAAAAAAACATAATTTCTTCTCTCATATAAATAGGAGCCTCATGTGAAGAAATCTCACTCTGGAAACACCCCCCCCCATAAGCTTCAAAAATCTCAAGTCTTCTTCTTTCTCAGCAAAAAGTGCACAAGGTAGAAATAAAGATAAATAATTCTCTTTTCCTCCATTAAAAAAGCTTTTGCTTTTAGACAGAAACCTTTGCTTCTTTTTCGAATCCATTGATTCACTATTAAAAGATCAAATGATCTTAGGGTTCGTCCCTCATTCATAAAGTTTATACTTTTGCGAAAGATTGATCCTAAGATCCGAGAAAAAAGAGATGCACACCATAAAACGCGTGCATATAACTTGGAAACAGATAAAGATCGAAGCTTTTTCTTCTTGGAAAGATAAAAGAAGAAGAAAAGAACATAAAACTGAAGCCTTTGCTTCTCAGTGAAAGCTTCTGCTTTCTGATGGAAACAAGTGCGCACCCAAATTAGTGTGCACTAAATAAAAATCATTGTCCTTGGGAAAATAATCCCTTGGAGATGTGCGCATCACGTAATACCCACATGTGCGCGCTTGATGGAAGCTGCCTATGATGGCATTTACATCACATGATATCCACGTGTGCGCACTTGTTGAATTCCGCCTATAAAGGCATGCACGTCACTTGATATACACACGTGCGCACTTGTTGAAAACTACCCATGAGGTGCGAGTGTCACATGATATGCACACTGACTTGTTAAATACATACGCACATACATACATGTGCATAGATATAATTCTGAATTTATAACAAATGCGAGCCACGTGATATACATGTGCACAACATCCTGATCCAAAACAGTGCGTAGCCACATACAAAGCGTGTGCGCACTCTTTTCAAATAAAACAAAATGGCATGCACGTTCCATAAGCACTTGCACAGCAAACCATTGATCACAATATTAATAAACCTAAGTGATCTTAATCTCAAAGATGACTAAACATCCATAATCCATACTCGTTAAGTTGATCTTAATCCAAAATAGGATTAACAAGCTTTAACCATATTCTTGAGTTGATCTTAATCTCAAAGATAACTAACGATCCTCAGATGATATGTTCCGAACTGATGGACCTCGTTTACATGAGATCTGCATCCTAAGTTCAACTCCAAATTTATGATATATATATATATATATATATATATTATTTATATACGGATTTAGACTAATCTGCGTCTTACGGGCGGCGACATAAACCAGACTCCGTATACAATCCACGGGCAACCATAATTAACAAAAACACGACACGAAGTGACCTACTGAAGCAGGTGAAAGTTGTTATCCAACGCGATAATATAATTAATTATAAGGGCTTGCACCTGTATGGAAGAGCGTCCCCAAAATCAAAAATCCCTCAAAGAAAGGGAATCTATTAAAGTTACGCTACATCGGTCGCATCTGTCCAAACCTCCGATATACGGTTCCATAAATCAACTTGGCATATTTGGAGAGGTAGACAGATATGTTCCAAATAACATCTATCCCTAAATTCAGGCAAGACGTTTTATCCCAGTTCGTCTCCGTTTTCGGTGGTAAACAGCCACTGTCGCCATACCTGAGCCAGGATCGTGTTCGTGCCACGCTCACATCGCACCCAAGCCGCGCACGTAAAGCGCACGCACAGCATACTGTTCCCAGCTCCGCGCCGTTTTGTAGCCGTCTCGTGTGTCGAGACGAATCCCTACGCGTTCGTGTCGCTTCTATTTCAGCGACCTAAAGCAAGTGAACCCCCCCCACTTGCTATCATGATATATATACTATAATATATATTCATACGATTGAAATTTTAGTTTAAATTATATAACGTGTTATATTGGTCAATTTTAACTACGACCCATAGTTGTGTGATTTGTGATGACCTGAACCTAAAGCGGGTTTAATACCCTGTGTTAAACATGTAAAATATTTAGGTATCGAATCCCGTTCAATTTGATTAGACCAAACCTTATTTACTAAAGTTACCGTTTCATATACTAAGTGCTCTTATTTAAACAGCTCAAATTTCTGATCATTACTTTCATTTACTGTTAATTAGCATTGTATTGAAAATTGGGATAAAAAATTTAAGGGTTCGAACATGAAATGATACCCCCAAGAGACGATGCCAAACCTGGAATTTACTGTACATGTCGCCTTGTAAAATTCACAATAAATTAAATATAAATAGTCTTGTGACGTTCTAAGGCTCGTAAAGAATCTAACTAGATAAACAGTAATTCTATGTTAGTTTTTACTGAAAATAGTTTGGTTACAATACCGCAAACTGGGGAGAAGTACGGCTCTGGACTGCAGTTCATAGCAGTATTCTCTATTAATACATGTTTTTAAACCCCTATATATCCATGTATAAACATATTAATGTGCAAATACCTTTATCTATGCATAGATAATTGAATTAGCTTTCATATGGCATGGGTTTCAATCAATTCGATTACTTTTTGATATTTTTTATATATTTTATACTGTCGACATGTCCTGCAATTTTCTGCTATGATACATATACATATCGACCTTAAAATGATTATAACTTCCTGTACACGCCTGCTATTAATATTCCATTTGTTGCGTTAGAAAGTTAACTTTAAGATATAGAATTTATTGAATTGTGGAAATCCTAGATTCTAAACAGAACCCACAATAAAATGCATTCGAAATTGGACTTCCAGTTCCGAAACTGAAATCCCAGCAGTGCGCATCTATTTGTAAATGAGCATATCTCCCTAACCAGAACATATATCGGGATGAAACCAATTTTTCTATTTATATAAACAAGTCTATTTTTTTTATGTCTTTTATATTATGATACCTGATTTTGAACGTATGATTTTTAATTAATTTCACAAACTGAATGATATTGGATGTCCCTTATTAATTAAAGTATATTTAATGCATTTCTATCCTGTTGTATCATTGCTTTACACTCGTGTTTAGAACCTATTTACATTTACACCCTATTGACTGTATTGCATAGTCGAGTGAGAAGTGTATTGATTAGATTGTGAAAAGTACATTAGTTTACAAGTGATTGAAAATGAGACTGATATGCATGGAAGTGTGATTGAATAAAGGAAGTGACACGTACTTGTACACAACCAACCTGATACAAGAACATATACTTTAACCCGGGAAGAATAGGAAAATCGAGGGTGTAATCAAACTTGTATTTAAAGAAGTTTACAGTGTTTAGAGGATGATCATTCGATATTAGTGATATACATATATATTAGGTCGGGGGCCTAGCGGCACGCTGTAAGGTTATGTCCTGGGCAATAGCGAAACGTAGTCTCGGATATGCATGAGACTCTTATTAAACATGATAACTCTTTTCCACCGATCGATTTCAATTGACATAGAGACTGATAGGTTTTATGACATATTGTCTTGATTGCTGTTATGATTCAAATGCTATACTACTTGTACATGTTATTCCACACTCTCATGTTATTACTTTATATCTATTATTTCAAGTTTATTGTTATTGCCATATATTATATATTATTATATCACTTATATTGTGTCCCCCTGACGACCTGAGTATGCATGCTCAGAGGAAAAGGTGGATATAGCACCAGAACAAGACGTGCCATATGAGCTTGAGGAGATATAGACCAGCGACGTCTACTTATCGTTTCATTTGCTTTCGAATAAAAGAATAATTTGTTATCAGTTATTAGTTGTTTCTTTTAATGTTTAAAGACTTGTATCCGTTGAACTCTGATTCGCTTAAATGTAATAAATTTAGTGACTATATTTCTCTTTATCTGTGTTTGATTATTGCATATCATGTAACGCTTAGAGCTAAAGTATGACTACGGCGGGATTTTTCCTTGACCGTAGAATCATGGCCGGCCTATTCACCCTCGTATTCCGTACTTTTGGAAGCGGGGCGTGAAAATTATCCTCTATCTTCTCTTATTTACTCCACTTTCATTTACTACCCCAACAAACAAAATATTCATTTACTCTCTCGCACATTGAGGATGGTCCAAACATGGACATTAATGTGTTTTGTGAGTGGATCCAATGGGAAAGATTCGGTCTTGACTATCTTGTTAGATATGTATGCCCTAGAGGCCTGTATTGTATAGGATGCTAGGCATATATATGTACAGAAACAATCTTTGCTCGAAATGATAGTATGCTATCTGCTTTATCTTCATTTTAACGTGTGATGTGTTTTATTTCATATCATTGTATACATGTTGATGAAGCCCTTAGGATTATGCTTGACTGTCGGGATTATGATGTAGATCATACTAGTAGGGCCTGGGCAGTCTATAAGCATATCCTTTAGTAGTTCCTGGTCGAGGGTATATCGAGACAGGACATCGATATAACCATAGTAGACTAGTGTGTACGTTTCTTGACCTTGGGGGCGAAGGTTGATCCCACAACCATTGGTGTTTGACATTAAAGATTGTACACAGGTGCTCATTGGAGAATGGGTACACCGAACAGGACTCGCCGAGAACTCCTAGATGGTATATATACCTATTGTCAGATAGCAGTTCTCTGGTGACACTTGTACAGGTTGGAACGGCGCAAAGCCAGGAAATCTGTTAAACAACCTGTAGACCCGAGATCGTCAGAGTGTCTTGTGTGATTCCCACTGTGCTTTGATTTCCTCCCTACCACGGCTCTACTGAGTCATGCAAACAGGTGGATTTTGGGTACAGTCCCGAGTCACATGGAGGCGGTGAGCGATAGGAGGGGTTTCGTCTCTCCCGGTATAGGGAGTTGATGCCGCGCTATGCTTGATCGGCCATAACAGCAAATCCCTGGCCAGGGTTGTCGAGATTTACTGATAATAGTTATCAGTAGTTTCTCGAACCGTTATGGGCCATAAATCAGCATGACTTATAAAGTTTCTGGGGTCTGACATTTACCACCCCTAGACTTCATATGCGACGTATCAGACGAAGAGACCGGACTGTACGGTAAGTGTTGCTTACAGGCTCGTTAGGGTTAGGATGAGTTCGCTCGTCGGCCACCTTTTCGTCACGTATCTGGGTAGCCGTTAAGCACAGCTAGTTCCGCTGACGTACTTGTGGTTAAACACACTGTCAGCGTACTATCGAGTCTTTAGAGTCGCACATAGAGGGTTCCCTGGTTCAGGAAAAAGGTGTAGAGACCGTAAGTTGTTACGGCAGATTTCGATCATGTTCATGTACTGGCTACAGGAATAATGATCGAAAGGATAATATTGGTAGGCTTTGGTTTAAGCCGAATACCAGTATCATATTATTGGATTATTTTGTATTCGTATTTTTCGGAATAAGAATGTGAGTATACTTATATGGTATACGGTGAGGACTATTCTTGTAATTGTACAAGAATACCTTCTAGAATGGGACACCTCATAAATGGTTTTCATTTTGTGAAAATGGAAATTATGAGGTGGAATTTGGAGAAAGTCTAAGCATGGGTGATGGCATTGCTCAATTCATTTTATATTCATTTGGGATTACTATTGAATCATGGTGCATTATTTTTGAGAAAAATATTGCATGCTTCAATTATTTTCATTGAGCCATATTATTTTTCCATGCTTGATTTTTTCATTCATCACTCTCACATTCTCTCTCCTAATTATATCCTTCTTCCTCCTCCAAGTTTTACCCTTCACATGAGTTGTGAATCAAAAGCTTAAGGATCACTTTAATCCTCTACTTAATCTCTACATCATCTAAGTAATCATTTCTAGCACACTTGATTTCTTAGTTAATTCTTGTGAAGAGTTTGAAGCTTGTTCTATAGCTCTCGGGTGGATCATCTACGACCTAGAGGTGATCGGAGACCGAGTTCCTTTCAAGCATCAAAAGAGCCTAGGAGTTGCATCCAAAAGAAGACCCGAAAGACCGGTTCCTTAGGTATAACCTTTTCATAGTAGTTAAGAACTCTAGATAGGGTTTGCTAATTAAGGTTTAAGCACAAGATCTAGGGTTTAAGTGGGTGTTGCATGCAAGAAAATTATCGTTTGCCATTTCCGCCTCCTCACAAGTGTTGTGAGGGTGTGAAACATCCACTAACATGGTATCAGAGCCTCTCTTAAACCTTAAATAGTTTATAGCGATGTTAGAAATCCACCGTTTCTGTCGCGCAAAAACTGCCGATAAAAACAGTTTCCAAAATTGTAGTTTTGAGTTCTTTGCACACCCCGCGGGCTCACGGTTTGAACTGAGAAGCCGCGGGGTAGAGCGTGTACACCTCGGGGACACCCCGTAGGGACCAGAGGCCAGACCCACACCCCAAGACCACCACAAGGTGGCCTTGAGGGTGGTGACCCGAAAGCACCCTAACTGGGTGCTCTCGGGTCTGCCTTCCCCTAGGGCCACCTAGAGGTGGCCCCCGGAGGTAGGTACCCCCCACCCGAGGCCTCTTATTTGATAGTTAAGTTTGGGATCTTCGCCTCTGTGAATATTCGGGCGGGTTTCGAGTTCGTTTCGACTCCCGGATTGGCTTAAAACGATCGGTTTTGGAACTTTAGCTCACTGGATTTTTTCAAATGTTGGAAAAATTGGTTTAGTTTGCTAATTACGTGCGGAATTCTAATGTCGCGTTTACTTTACAAGCTTCGTGATGTGTATGTGTGTTTAGAAACATCGACTAATTGCTATATGTCGATTAGTCGGGGTTGCACACATCTGTAATGATATCATGTGATAGTATGTGTATATGAATATGTTGGATCGTTGTGGATGAATAGCCGGAGGATGTGAGAAGAGCGTTTTTTTTCTTTTCTTTCATTCATGTAATTTGTAAAAAGTGATGTAATATTATTTTGCGGGGCACATCCGGGTTGAGATTGTAGCCACCGTTGTATAATTTCTTTTTACTGTTTTTGCTCCTGGGATAGACCCAAGATGGGGTGCACAAACTACCGGGTTCTTTGAAGTGCCGAGTGGCCTACTCACCTCGTTGAGGGAGGTTGCTTCATTTCGGGAATTTGGCGGGTAGTTTGTCACACCCGTAGGGGTCTAGGATGGGGTTTAGCTATTCATCACGACCGTGGAACGCGTCTTTCGTTAAGGGCTTAAATGAAATACAGAATTCCTATTATATCCAATGTATTCATATATGATCTGGAATGTTTATAAATGCGTGTGAAGAATGGCTATTTATATATGAGATATATAATAAACGTTGCTTATGTTTTGCACCCACGCTAGTCCAACCCCCACTCTGCCATTAGTTAAGTAACATAACGGTGCATAACGGGGCCCGTGGCGAATGCGGATGGCATAAGCATACATTCTATTTTCGTTTCTTTTCTGTGATGTTTAGGAAACGTAAATGATGGGACAACATTAATGTGATTAATGTTGAGAAAAAGAAACCTAAAGATGTTGTAGAATCAAACTTTTTAAAATGAGTAACTCTAGTTTTTGCTTTGCATAGTGGTATTCCTTGATGAATATCTAGCACCTCATTCGATGAGGAAAGGGCCGAGATCCCTTCACCGGGAGTGACCCCTTTAGCGAAACTAGCAAATGTTACAAAGCACTCGATTGCTTTTATAGTTAATCTAACTTATGCTTGGCATCGTGGTATTATGAATATCCAGCACCTCATTCGATGAGGAAAAAGCCGAGATCCCTTCACCGGAAGTGACCTCTTTATCAAAATTAGAAAGATACTACAAAACCATTCGACTTTTAAAACTAGAGCTTAAACCACTCCTTTCACTAGATTCTACAACGATATCAAGTTCAAAACGTTAAAGGTTTTTATCAAAACCATCCATTGCCCTCCTCCATTTTAGGAAGCAGAGTACTTAGTATTCGTACCACGTTTGTTGACTATAGTCAAGGCGTGGTATACGGCAGCTAAGTGATTCCTTCCTACAAAGCATATGATGCAATCGATTAGGACATTCGCATGACATTGTTGACCATAGTTAAGGGTTATGCGGGTGGGTCTAAATCAATCATGAAATGGCGGGTAGAACTTGACTAGTGCTTATGATTTGTTGACCATAGTTAAGGTCATAAGACACTAGGGGTAAAAACAATATCAGGAATTTCAAGAGTTGAAATTTGCAATGAGATTGCATACCTTCTATTTGATAGTTGGACCCTTATCCCACTGTGAGTAAAACTTACTCCCGGGAGAGTTTTGCATTTTACAATTAGCTAATCCAGTAGGTGTCTAGAAAGGTGTCAACGGTGTTATGCCTCTAGGAAAATGAGGTTTATTTTAATTAGGTCCATGCGAAAGCACGGGAAACCTCCCTCAGAGTACCGACACTGGCCTGGCCGACCGGTTAGCAAACTTGTAGATTGCAATTAATCCTGGCTAATTTTCTTTATAAGGTTAGAAGGAAAATTTGATAAAAAGCAGTGAAAGTCATCGATTAGATAAGATTAATAACCAATCTAATCATGCAAGAGCAATCGCTGAGTGTCTTCTTTTCACTCTCCTAATGGCAGATACCTATGACGGGACTTAAGCTTTTATTAGACAAGAATAAAATCACGAGACCGAATTACAAAGATTGTCTAAGGAACATAAATATTGCCTTGACCTATGATAAGGTCGGATACGTCCTGACTACTCCAGCCCCTCCTAGCTCAGGCCCTGATTCTTCAGTTGCGGATAAGGAAATCTGCAAGTCATGGGATATATACTGTGCAACAGCCAAATGCCTCGCGCTTGCTTCTATGAATAATGAACATCATAAGCAGCATGAGAAGATGGATGTACAATCCATCTTTCTCCATACAAAGGAGTTGTATGGAGAGCAATCTCGTACTCTCCGATACGAGGCATCTCGAAAGTTGTTTCAGATGTGGATGGCTGCTGGCACGTTTGTAGGTGACCATATATTGAAGATGATAGGAATTATTGAAGAACTAGATGATCTGGGTTGGACCATGGAGAACGAATAGTATGTTGATATTATTCTACAGTCCCTTCCCCCTGCCTTTGCTCAGTTCATTGTAAACTTCAACATGCACAACAAGGAGAAGTCACTTCCTGAACTCCTCAATATGTTGCGGAGTGCAGAGAGCACGCTAAAGGTAGCAAAAACTCCCGCTCTAATTGCTGGGCCATCTTCCTCTTCCATCCCGAAAGATAAGGCCAAAGGAAAGAAGAAGAAGAATCCCATCAAGCCGAGAGGAGGAGTGAAAAAGGCACCAGGAAAGGACAGGATAGAGGCTGCTGTGTCAGTAAGAGGAGAATGCTTCCACTACCACAAGACAGGGTACTGGAAGGGAAACTGCATTGGATACCTTGCCGACCTCAAAAAGAAGAAGTATGTTGATGCTTCCACTTCAGGTGTGTTTGTAACAAAAAACTATTTTTCAATTAACTCTGCTTCCTGGGTATTAGATACCGGGTCAGGATCTCACATCTGCAATTGTGTGCAGGGGCTGAGAAATAGCAGGTTTTTGAAGAAAGGTGATCACACTCTCCGAGTTGGGAATGGTTCCTCTATACATGCTGTAGGAGTGGGAGAGTATCACCTTGGTTTGCCATCAGGTTGTATATTGGTTTTGAACCCATGTTATTTTATACCTTCGATGTTATGTAATATTATATCAATATCGTTGTTGGACAATGAAGGATGTAATTTTGAATTACAATCTAATGTTATGAACATTAACCTTAATCAAGAGTTGATTGGGTCTGGTACATTAAATAACGGGATATACGTCCTAAATCAACATATGGTTTTCAATATACAACACACAAACAAAAGGAAGATTTCAGACATAAATGAAGCTTTCATTTGTCATTATAGACTTGGTTATATTAATGAAACAAGACTTACCAAGCTACATAAAGATGGATATTTAAACCCGTTTGAATATAAATCTTATGCTACTTGCCAGTCTTGTATCAAAGGTAAAATGACCAAAACTCTGTTTACTGGACACGGAGAGAGGGCTACTGAACTCTTAGGCCTCATACATAGTGATGCATGTGGACCAATGTCTACACAGGCGAGAGGTGGTTTTTCGTATTTCATAACTTTTACTGATGATTTCTCGAGATTCAGACAGGTGTCCTTGTTGAAACATAAGTCCGAAGCCTTCGAAAAGCTCAAGGAGTATAAATCTGAAGTAGAAAAACAAACAAGCTTGAGTATCAAGAAACTTCGATCGGATCGAGGAGGTGAGTATCTAAGCTCAGAGTTTCTAGATTTCCTAAAAAAGAATGGGATTCTCTCTCAGCTCACTCCTCCGTACACACCACAGCACAACAGTGTGTCGGAACGGAGGAATCGTACCCTATTAGATATGGTACGATCAATGATGAGTAATGCTGAGTTACTACTTTTATTATGGGGGTACGCATTAGAGACTACGATATATCTATTGAATAGGGTTCCGACCAAAACCGTGTCTACCACTCCATATGAGATATATCATAGGAAGAGACCATTGTTAGTGTATATGCCCTAGAGGCCATTACTGTATCATACTAGTATGTATATTACTTGATGGAAGCTTGGGGTATTCACAGTTGTACAGACAATCTTGCTCAATATAGTAGTATGCTACTTAGTTTGTCTCTGCTTTAATGTGTACATATGTGTTTATTTATTATATCACCTATACGCATTAGTAGAGCCCTTAGGATCTTTGCTTGATTACCAGCGTTGTGATGGCGATCACACTCGTGGGGGCTGGGTAATCTACAAGCACATCCTTATACACGTCCCTAGTCATGGGAGTATCGAGATAGGGCATCGATACTCCGGAGTAGACTAGCGTATGCGCTTCTCATCCCAGCACGGGAGACGGTCTGTCCCACAGCCGTCGGTACGTCGTACTTGAGATAGTATGCGGGTGCTCGTTGGGTTACGAGTACACTGGACAGGACTCGTCGGGAACTGATGGTTGGTATTATACCTATCGTCAGTTATCAGTTCCCAGGTGACATGAGTACAGCTTAGTCCGCTGACTTGACACTGTCACTTCGCCTCGAGTGTGTTCCCACTGTTCTTTGATTGCCACCCTACCACGGCTCTACTGAGTCGTGCAAACAGGTAGTAGTTGGGAGCAGTCCCGAAGCACTTGGAGGCAGTGACGGTTAGACAGGATTCGTCTCTCCCGGTATTGGGGGTTGACATCGCGCTGTGTCTAGGAGAGCCATTACACGAGTAGTCCCTGGCCAGGGCAAGCGAGATATACTGGTAGGTTTCCAGTGTTATCTCAGGGTGTATTGGGCTTCACTCCGACACGACTTGTACCGCTATTAGGGGACTGACGTTTACCGCCCCCCTAGGCCCGCCATGCGATGTATCAGACGAACAGACCGGACTGTACGGAGATTGTCACATACAGGCTCAGTAGGAGTTCGGATGGGTGTACCTCATCGGCCTTCTTATCGACATCTACCTGGGGACCGTTACGTACAGCTAGTGCCGCTTACGGTCTGTGGTTAAACCCACTGCCAGCGTAGTGTCGAGTCTTTAGAGTCCCACACAGAGAGTTTCCCTGCACTGAGCGAAACGTGTAGAGGCCGTATGGTTTTACGGCAGGGCTGCGATCACTTACGTACACTTGTGTGCGTATGGTGTTCGGGCAGGCAGTACTAGTAGGCTTTGGTTTAAGCCGGATCCTAGTATTGCACGGATGGATTTGTTTTGTCTTCTGCGCATCCGCATTCTACGGAATACGGATGCAGGTGTGTATGCACAGTTTTCTGGAGCGATGAAGGAGGAGGTGCCTCATTAGGGTTTTGGCAGTTGGTTCGGCCAAAACCACTATGTGGCAGGCTCATTAGGGTTTTGACAGTTGATTCGGTCAAAACCATTTTGAGGCGGACTCATTAGGGTTTCGACAGTTCGTTTGGTCAAAACCATAATGAGCCGGGGACATTATTTACTAATCCTTTCATTGATAATTTTGTTATGGCTAATTACATTGACCATTTGACCATCTTGACTTTGTTGACCTTTTGACCAAAGTTGACTTGGACCTTCTTAGAAGATCTAAAGTATTCTTTGGTTTTCTTTTTATTTAGTTATGATAATGGTCATGTCATTGTAGCCATCACCTTTATCTTGATTGGATTTGTAATGATAATGTTTTGTGCATTATTGCAACCATGGTTAGCTTTTCTCTTGGTTAAGCTTTTCATTTGCTCATTCTCATTCTCTCTCTTGAAATGAGAAGCTCCATGGTTGCTAGAAAATCTCCTTCTTCTTCCTCCTATTGATTTCTCCTTTGATCTCATGTGTTGAGAGAAAAAGGATTCTACTTGACAAAACACATCCATACATCTTCTCTACACAACCTAGGGCTTCTAGATTAGCAATCTCCTTGCCCTAGTTACCTCGGCTTGAGGTGGAGCTCGGTGTACATCTCTCGGGTGGATCGTCTTCGACTCAAGGAGGCCGCGGAGGTGACCGAAGTCCGGATCAACCTTTGAGCAAGCAATGAGAAGAACAACAAGAAGAGAGGAACATCAAAGAAGAACAACAACAAGAAGAGAAGAACATCAAAGAAGAACAACAACAAGAAGTGAAGGAGTTCAAGTTGAGGTATAACCACTTTGCCGAGTAGTTAACTCTTCTTTGCTAGTATGCTAGTTTAGTTTAGCAAAGATCCGGCTTTTACGGTCCATGTTACAAAGTTTAGAAAAATTTTGATTTACCGTTTCCGCAACCCCGTAAGTACCGGGAGAGGTAACGTGGACCTAACAGTGGTATCAGAGCCTAACTAAACATAAACTAGCTTGGTAGTAAAGTGTATCGAAGTTCGAAACGGAAAAATCGAAAAAACCAAGTTATAAAAACCTGAGTTTCTGTTAAAAAGTTTTCTGGTCAAAACAAAATTTGTTATATCCCAAAAATCATCTCAGGCCTTTTAGAAGAAAACCACCAAAAACGATGCAGCAACTCAACCAAAGCGCCGCCCTTCCGCGGCAAGAGCAAGCTCTTGCCGCGGAACCGCGGCCAACTTTGTGAGTTACTGCATCGATTTTGGTGCAGTATGTTTCTGACATGGTTTTAGGATTTTTCTGATATATTATATGTGCCCAGATTTTCCAGAATAGAAATTTGTTTTTGGGGGCCTATTATTCCGTATTTTTTCCGAACTTCAATATACTTTGACTATAAAGGTTATATCTGTGATGTTCTTATGTATTGAACGTCGGCTAATCGCTATATGTCGATTAGTCGGGGTTATACATATCTGTGATCTGTGATTGTTGTTGATGGTTTGTGTATATGAACTCGTTGGATTGTCGCGGATGAATCGCCGGGGTGGATGTAAGATGAGATTTTCTTTTTCTTTCATTCATGTAATAAATTTGTAAATTGATGTAATATTATTTGTTTGGCCGCACAACCGGGTCGGGGTTGTAGCCGTCATTGTATAATTCTTTTTACTGTTTTTGCTCCTAGGATAGACCCATGGAGGGGGTGCACAAACTACCGGGTAGCTCGAAGTGCCGAGTGGCCTACTCATGGCATTGAGGGAGGTTGCTTCGCTTCGGGTACTTGGCGGGTAGTTTGCCGCACCCGTAGGGGTCTTGGGTGGGGTATTGGCTATTCATCGCGACCGTGTAATCCGTTTTTCGTTGCAGGCTCGAACGAATTGCGGATTCCTAGTATATCCAAAGTGTTCATCTGTGATCTGGATTGGCTATCATTGCTATATTGCTATATATAATAACTATTTAGGCGTTGCTTATGTTTTACAGCCGCGCTAGCCCAGCCCCCGCTCTGTCGTTAGTTAAGTAACCTAACGGGTGATGACGGGGCCCCGTGGCGAATGCGAATGGCATAAGCGTACGTCATATTTTAGTTGTTTTCTGCAATGGTAGGATTTAAATGATGGGACGCATTAAAAGAACTAATGCAAGAAAATAAACCTAAAAGACGTTGTTGGAACAATTTTTCAAAAAGCTGTTATTACAAGGACGTTCATCTTTTTGTTTTGCATCGAGGTATTCGGTTATGAATGCCCAGCACCTCAATCGACGAGGCAAGGGCCGAGATCCCCTCATCGGGAGTGACCCCTTGGACAAAAGGTTTGCGTCAGGGTAATAACTTCATCATAGTCGATTATTCTTGCTTTGCATCGAGGTATTCGGTTATGAATGCCCAGCACCTCACTCGACGAGGAAAGAGCCGAGATCCCTTCGCAGGGAGTGACCTCTTTAGCAAAAGTTTTCGCCACTATGATTTTCAAAAAGGTACAATCAGGTTCCTTCAACGATATCAAGTTCATTACGTTAACGGGTTTTTCGCCAAAAACCCAGCCGTAGCCCTCCGTCGTTTCGGATTAATATTATTCAGTATTCGTGCTGCGTTTGTTGACCTAGTCAAGGCGTAGTGAACGGTAGCTAAATAATATTTTTCTGTGGATTGCAAATGTGATTGGTTAGGACAGTCGTGCGGCCTTGTTGACCTAGTCAAGGGCACGTACGGGTGGGTCTAATGCAATCAGGATTATGACGGGTAGAACTTGTCTAACAGTTTGTGGCTTGTTGACCTAGTCAAGGTCATGAACAGTTAGGGGCAAAAACCACATCGGGAGTTTCAAAAGAACTGAAACTTGCAGATTTGGCATACCTTCTGGAGTGTGGTGACTAGAGTGGATTCCATCTAGGTTATCACACAATGACAGTTGGATCCCGATCCCACTGATGAGTTGGTTTACTCTCGGGAAATTATTTCACTTAACGATCAATGCTATAAACCTAGTAGGTGTCTAGAAAGGTGTTAGCGGGATTACACCCCCAGGGAAAAGAGGTTCTTTAATTAAGGAACTTCGCGAAAGCGTTGGAAAACCTCCCTCGAAGTACCGACACTAGCCTGGCTGAAAGGTTAAGCAAGTATTGTGACGTGAATTAAAAACCCGGCTAGTTCTTCTTTTAAAAAGGTTTTAAGAAGAATTTGAGTAAACAGTGGGAGACATCCTGGTTAGATAAATTAATAAACCAATCTAATCTTGCAAGAGCATACGCTGAGTGTTTCTTTTCTCTCTCCAGGCAGCAACCTTTTCACGCCCTAATCAAGATAATAAAATGTATCGCTTGACCGATCCGAATTCTTATTCGGGACTGGGGAAAGTTGGTTCAGCTCTAACTTGTGACAACAGTCATGAGTATGAGAATGGGAAAGGGGATTGTATGGATTTCCAGGATACCCAGTCGAAGAAGAAGCATGGTTTTGCATCTACTTCAGGTGTTCTTGTAATTGAGAACTGTTTTACGGTCAGCCCTACCTCCTGGGTACTTGATACCGGATCAGGATCTCATATCTGTAATTTATTGCAGGGACTGAGAAAAAGTAGGAAAGTTGCACCGGGTGATATGTCGCTCAGAGTAGCGAACGGAGCACAAGTTAATGCGGCAGCCGTCGGTGAATATCACCTAGTATTGCCAAATGGCAAGACTATGATTTTGAACGATTGCTACTATGTACCCTCCATGGTTTGCAACATCATATCAGTTTCTTTACTCGATAAAGATGGATATAACTTTGTTCTTGAAAAGAATATCATGAACATTTACCTTGATAAGGTACTGGTTGCAGAGGGTACACTGTTTAATGGTATCTACGTTCTAAATCAGAATACAGTTCTCAACATACAAAACACACGCAAGAGGAAGAATTCAGATACGAATGAATCCTACTTGTGGCATTGTAGACTTGGTCATATCGGAGAGAAAAGACTGAGTAAGTTGCATAAAGATGGACTCTTGAATGCGTTCGAGTTTTCATCTTATGGAACTTGTCAGTCTTGTCTCAAAGGAAAGATGACCAAATCTCCGTTCACCGGACATGGAGAAAGAGCAGCAGAGCTCTTGGGACTCGTACATAGTGATGTATGTGGTCCGATGTCTATACATGCAAGGGGTGGGTTCTCGTACTTCATCACATTCACTGACGATCTCTCTAGGTTCGGATATGTGTATCTGATGAAACACAAATCTGAAGCTTTTGAGAAATTCAAGGAATTCAGAAACGAAGTAGAGAACCAGACAGGCAAAAGTATCAAGATCCTCCGGTCTGACAGGGGAGGGGAGTACTTAAGCACGGAATTCCTAGATTACTTAAAAGAGAATGGTATTCTCTCTCAGCTTACTCCTCCTTATACACCACAGCACAACGGTGTTTCGGAGCGGAGGAATCGTACCCTACTGGATATGGTTCGCTCCATGATGAGTAATGCCGAGTTGCCTCTTTCATTTTGGGGACATGCGCTATTGACAGCCGCATACCTATTGAATGATGTTCCGTCTAAATCTGTGCCTAAGACTCCGTTCGAGATATGGAATGGAAAGAGGCCATATCTTAAAAGATCTAAGATATGGGGTTGTCCGGCTTATGTTAAAAAGCATAAACCGGATAAACTAGAGGCACGGTCAGTTTTATGTAAGTTTGTGGGATATCCAAAGAATGGTTATGGATATCTATTCTACCACACCGAGGAACAGAAGGTGTTTGTTGCTCAGCATGCCGTTTTCTTGGAAACGGAGTTTCTTGCAAAAGAAATTAGTGGGAGCACGGTAGAATTGGAAGAAATTCAGCGACCACAAACTGAAACTGAAAGTTTGACAGAACCTCAGGATTCAATAACCCCAGACGAACCTCAGCCACTCCGCAGATCTGGTAGGATTTCTCATCCGCCCGAGAGATACTACGGTTTTCTCATTGACGGGGATCGAGAGGATTGCATCTTAGAAGAAGATGACCCTACCAGTTTCAGGCAGGCCATTATCAGTAGGGACTCTGATAAGTGGCAGGAAGCAATGCAATCTGAAATGGAGTCCATGTACGCCAATAAAGTGTGGACCATGGATATTGCTCCACCTGGGGTAAAACCCGTTGGATGCAAATGGATCTACAAAAGGAAACTTGGTGTAGATGGGCAGGTGGAAACCTATAAAGCTAGACTCGTTGCAAAAGGTTTTCGTCAAAGACCTGGTTTGGACTATGATGAAACTTTTTCTCCGGTGGCTATGCTCAAATCCATTCGGATTCTACTTGCCATTGCTGCCTTCCATGATTATGAAATCTGGCAGATGGATGTTAAAACGGCTTTCCTAAACGGTTGTTTGGAAGAGTGCGTTTACATGGATCAACCAGAAGGTTTCGTAGACAGTGGGAGCAGCGGAAAGGTGTGCAAGTTGCTTAAATCCATTTATGGATTAAAGCAGGCATCGCGGAGCTGGAACATCTGTTTTGATGAGGCAATCAAGGAATTTGATTTCATCAAGAACGAAGATGAACCCTGTGTATATAAGAAGATTGTAGGACGAACTGTCGTATTCCTAGTCTTGTACGTGGACGACATTCTTTTGATAGGAAATGATATTCCTATGCTACAATTGGTCAAGCTATTTTTGTCACAAAGGTTCTCCATGAAGGACCTGGGTGATGCCTCGTACATTCTGGGGATCAAGATCTATAGAGATAGATCCAAGAAACTATTGGGACTTTCGCAGTCCAGGTACATAGAGACCGTACTAAAGAGATTTAGTATGGAGGGTTCCAAGCGCGGTTACATACCCGCATTGCACGGAATTACCCTCTCCAAGAAGATGTCTCCTAAGACTGACGAGGAGAGGGTTCGCATGAGCACTATACCCTACGCTTCGGCGGTAGGATCTATAATGTATGCGATGCTATGTACAAGACCAGATGTAGCTTACGCGTTGAGCACGGTAAGCCGGTATCAGTCAGACCCAGGGGAGGACCACTGGACAGCAGTGAAGAACATTCTCAAGTACCTGAGAAGGACTAAGGAGATGTTCCTGGTTTACGGTAATGGAGACCTCAGGGTCGAGTCCTTTACCGATTCAAGCTTCCAGAGTGACAAAGATGACAGCAAGTCTGTCTCGGGTTTTGTGTTTACCCTCAACGGAGGGGCGGTATGTTGGAGGAGTTCCAAGCAGGATACCGTCGCAGACTCGACGATGGAGGCTGAATACATTGCTGCAAGCGATGCCGCAAAAGAGGCGGTCTGGATTAAGAAGTTCATTAGTGAACTTCAGGTGGTTCCGTCCATTGTTGACCCAATACCTTTGTATTGCGATAATAATGGGGCTATAGCTTTAGCGAAGGAACCAAGGTCCCATCAGAAATCCAGGCACATCTTAAGGCGGTATCACCTGATCAGGGAGATCATTGATCGACAGGAGATCGAGGTGCGGAGAGTGGACACAAAGGACAACACTGCGAACCCATTCACGAAGGCTTTACCCCAGACTCGGTTCGAGCGGCTGATCGAGATGATAGGTCTTCGATACGCCAGTACATGGCCTTAGTGCAAGTGGGAGATTGTTAGTGTATATGCCCTAGAGGCCATTACTGTATCATACTAGTATGTATATTACTTGATGGAAGCTTGGGGTATTCACAGTTGTACAGACAATCTTGCTCAATATAGTAGTATGCTACTTGGTTTGTCTCTGCTTTAATGTGTACATGTGTGTTTATTTATTATATCACCTATACGCATTAGTAGAGCCCTTAGGATCTTTGCTTGATTACCAGCGTTGTGATGGCGATCACACTCGTGGGGGCTGGGTAATCTACAAGCACATCCTTATACACGTCCCTAGTCATGGGAGTATCGAGATAGGGCATCGATACTCCGGAGTAGACTAGCGTATGCGCTTCTCATCCCAGCACGGGAGACGGTCTGTCCCACAGCCGTCGGTACGTCGTACTTGAGATAGTATGCGGGTGCTCGTTGGGTTACGAGTACACTGGACAGGACTCGTCGGGAACTGATGGTTGGTATTATACCTATCGTCAGTTATCAGTTCCCAGGTGACATGAGTACAGCTTAGTCCGCTGACTTGACACTGTCACTTCGCCTCGAGTGTGTTCCCACTGTTCTTTGATTGCCACCCTACCACGGCTCTACTGAGTCGTGCAAACAGGTAGTAGTTGGGAGCAGTCCCGAAGCACTTGGAGGCAGTGACGGTTAGACAGGATTCGTCTCTCCCGGTATTGGGGGTTGACATCGCGCTGTGTCTAGGAGAGCCATTACACGAGTAGTCCCTGGCCAGGGCAAGCGAGATATACTGGTAGGTTTCCAGTGTTATCTCAGGGTGTATTGGGCTTCACTCCGACACGACTTGTACCGCTATTAGGGGACTGACGTTTACCGCCCCCCTAGGCCCGCCATGCGATGTATCAGACGAACAGACCGGACTGTACGGAGATTGTCACATACAGGCTCAGTAGGAGTTCGGATGGGTGTACCTCATCGGCCTTCTTATCGACATCTACCTGGGGACCGTTACGTACAGCTAGTGCCGCTTGCGGTCTGTGGTTAAACCCACTGCCAGCGTAGTGTCGAGTCTTTAGAGTCCCACACAGAGAGTTTCCCTGCACTGAGCGAAACGTGTAGAGGCCGTATGGTTTTACGGCAGGGCTGCGATCACTTACGTACACTTGTGTGCGTATGGTGTTCGGGCAGGCAGTACTAGTAGGCTTTGGTTTAAGCCGGATCCTAGTATTGCACGGATGGATTTGTTTTGTCTTCTGCGCATCCGCATTCTACGGAATACGGATGCAGGTGTGTATGCACAGTTTTCTGGAGCGATGAAGGAGGAGGTGCCTCATTAGGGTTTTGGCAGTTGGTTCGGCCAAAACCACTATGTGGCAGGCTCATTAGGGTTTTGACAGTTGATTCGGTCAAAACCATTTTGAGGCGGACTCATTAGGGTTTCGACAGTTCGTTTGGTCAAAACCATAATGAGCCGGGGACATTATTTACTAATCCTTTCATTGATAATTTTGTTATGGCTAATTACATTGACCATTTGACCATCTTGACTTTGTTGACCTTTTGACCAAAGTTGACTTGGACCTTCTTAGAAGATCTAAAGTATTCTTTGGTTTTCTTTTTATTTAGTTATGATAATGGTCATGTCATTGTAGCCATCACCTTTATCTTGATTGGATTTGTAATGATAATGTTTTGTGCATTATTGCAACCATGGTTAGCTTTTCTCTTGGTTAAGCTTTTCATTTGCTCATTCTCATTCTCTCTCTTGAAATGAGAAGCTCCATGGTTGCTAGAAATTCTCCTTCTTCTTCCTCCTCTTGATTTCTCCTTTGATCTCATGTGTTGAGAGAAAAAGGATTCTACTTGACAAAACACATCCATACATCTTCTCTACACAACCTAGGGCTTCTAGATTAGCAATCTCCTTGCCCTAGTTACCTCGGCTTGAGGTGGAGCTCGGTGTACATCTCTCGGGTGGATCGTCTTCGACTCAAGGAGGCCGCGGAGGTGACCGAAGTCCGGATCAACCTTTGAGCAAGCAATGAGAAGAACAACAAGAAGAGAGGAACATCAAAGAAGAACAACAACAAGAAGAGAAGAACATCAAAGAAGAACAACAACAAGAAGTGAAGGAGTTCAAGTTGAGGTATAACCACGTTGCCGAGTAGTTAACTCTTCTTTGCTAGTATGCTAGTTTAGTTTAGCAAAGATCCGGCTTTTACGGTCCATGTTACAAAGTTTAGAAAAATTTTGATTTACCGTTTCCGCAACCCCGTAAGTACCGGGAGAGGTAACGTGGACCTAACAACCATCTCTTAAACGAGTTAGGATATGGGGTTGTCCGGCTTACGTAAAAAAGCAGAATCCGGACAAACTCGAGACACGATCGGTTTTGTGCAGATTTGTGGGATATCCAAAACATTCGTATGGATATCATTACTACCACAAGGAAAAACAAAGGGTGTTTGTTTCTCAGTATGCCATATTTTTAGAAAATGAGTTTTTTACAAATGACACTATTAGCAATATGGTAGAACTGGAAGAAATTCCAGAACCACAAACAAATAACGATGATTTGGTTGAACCTGAGGTTTCAATAGAACCTGACGAGCCTCAGCCACTTCGTAGATCTAGTAGGACTTCTCGCCCACCTGATAGATACTACGGTTTTCTAATTGAAGATGATAGAGATGATTGCATCATGAATGATGATGATCCAACTAGTTTTCAGCAAGCTATCACGAGTGGTGACTCAGTGAAGTGGCGGGAAGCCTTGAGATCCGAAATGGAATCCATGCACACCAACAAAGTATGGATTTTGGAGGTTGCACCTTCTAGAGTAAAACCCATAGGGTGCAAGTGGATCTTTAAGAGAAAGATTGGTGTAGATGGTCAGGTGGAGACCTATAAAGCTAGGCTGGTTGCAAAAGGATTTCGTCAAAGACCAGGCTTGGACTATGATGAAACCTTTTCATCAGTCACGATGGTTAAATACATTCGGATCCTGCTTGCTATAGATGCTCACTATGACTATGAAATCTGGCAGATGGATGTTAAAACGGCATTTCTAAATGGTGATTTAGAAGAATGCGTTTTTATGGATCAGCCAGAAGGCTTCATTGACAGTGGGAGAAGCGGAAAAGCATGCAGGTTGCTTAAATCTATCTATGGATTAAAGCAGACATCACGGAGTTTGAACATCTGCTTTGATGATACAATCAAAGAGTTTGGTTTTATCAAAAATGTAGATGAACCATGTATTTATAAAAGGATTGTAGAGAATACTGTTACATTTCTCGTATTGTACATGGACAACATTCTCTTAATAGGAAATGATTTTCCTATGCTACAACCGGTCAAATTATTCTTATCGCAGAGGTTCTCCATAAAAGACCTGGGTGATGCCTCGTACATTCTGTGAATTAAGACATATAGAGATAGATCTAAGAAATTATTGGGATTGTCCTAATCGAGATACATAGACATCATACTAAAGAGGTTTAGTATGGAAGATTCCAAGTGAGGTAATTTACCTGCTTGTCACGGGATCACCCTCTCCAAAGAGATGTCTCCAAAAACTGATGAAGAGAGGGCTCGCATGAGCATTATACCCTACGCTTCGGCGGTAGCATCTATAATGTATGCGAAGTTGTGTACTCTCCCAGATGTAGCTTATGCACTAAGTGCAGTAAGCAGGTATCAATCCAATCCTAGGGAGAAACACTGGACTGCTGTGAAGAACATTCTGAAGTACTTGCAAAGGACTAAAGAAATGTTCTTGGTGTATGGTAACGGAGATCTCCAAATGGAGGCCTTTACCGACTCCAGCTTCCAGAGCGACAAGGATGATAGTAAGTCCATCTTAGGGGTTTTTATTTACCCTAAATGGAGGGGCGATATGTTGGAAGAGTTCCAAGAAAGATACCGTCGCTGACTCCACGATAGAAGCTGAGTATATTGCTGCTAATGATGCCACAAAAGAGGCAGTCTGGATGAGGAAGTTCATTTCTGAACTTCAGGTGGTTCCATCCATTGCTAACCCAACACCTCTGTATTGCGATAACAATGGAGCCATGGTTTTGGCAAAGGAACCACGGTCCCATCAGAAATCCAGACATATCATGAGGCGGTATCACCTCATCAGGGAGATAGTGGATCGCCAGGACATCGAGGTATGGAGAGTAAACACGAAAGACAACACAGCGGATCCATTCACCAGGGCCATCCCTTAAGTCCGGTTTGAGAAACTGTTTGAGCTGTTGGGCATGCGATACGCCGGCAACTGGTTCTAGTGTAGACAGTGGGTACTTATTGCACCAACTACAGGCCTTAGTGCAAGTGGGAGATTGTTAGATATGTATGCCCTAGACGCCTGTATTGTATAGGATGCTAGGCATGTATATGTACAGAAACAATCTTTGTTCGAAATGATAGTATACTATCTGGTTTATCTTCATCTTAACGTGTGATGTGTTGTATTTCATATCATTGTATACATGTTGATGAAGCCCTTAGGATTATGCTTGACTGCCGGGATTATGATGTAGATCATACTAGTGGGGCCTGGGCAGTCTATAAGCATATCCTTTAATAGTTTCTAGTCGAGGGTATATCGAGACAGGGCATCGATATTACCAGAGTAGACTAGTGTGTACGTTTCTTGACCCTGGGAGCGATGGTTGATCCTAAAACCATTGGTGTTTGACATCAAAGATTGTACACAGGTGCTAATTGGAGAATGGGTACACCGAACAGAACTCGCCGAGAACTTCTAGATGGTATATATACCTATTGTCAGATAGAAGTTCTCTGGTGACACTTGTACAGGTTAGTCTGTAGACCCGAGATCGTCATAGTGTCTTGTGTAATTCCCACTGTGCTTTGATTTCCTCCCTACCATGGCTCTACTGAGTCATGCAAACAGGTGGATTTTGGGTACAGTCCCGAGTCACATGGAGGCGGTGAGCGATAGGAGGGGTTTCGTCTCTCCCGGTATAGGGAGTTGATGTCGCGCTATGCTTGATCGGTCATAACAGCAAATCCCTGGCCAGGGTTGTCGAGATTTACTGATAAGAGTTATCGGTAGTTTCTCAAACCGTTATGGGCCATAAATCAGCATGACTTATAAAGTTTCTGGGGTCTGACATTTACCACCACTAGACTTCATATGCGACATATCAGACGAAGAGACCGGACTGTACGGTAAGTATTGCTTACAGGCTCGTTAGGCTCGTTAGGGTTGGGATGAATTCACTCGTCGGCCACCTTTTCGTCCCGTACCTGGGTAGCCGTTACGCACAGCTAGTAAAGCTGACGTACTTGTGGTTAAACCCACTGCCAGTGTACTGTCGAGTCTTTAGAGTCCCACACAAAGGGTTCTCTGGTTCAGGAAAAAGGTGTTGAGGCCGTAAGTTGTTACGGTAGGGTTTCGATCATGTTCGTGTACTGGCTACAGGAATAATGATCGAAAGGATAATACTGGTAGGCTTTGGTTTAAGCCGAATACCGGTATTATATTATTGGATTATTTTGTATTCGTATTTTTCGGAATACGAATGCGGGTATACTTATAAGGTATACGGTGAGAGGGGTATTCCTGTAATTGTACAAGAATATCTTCTAGAAGGGGACACCTTATAAATGGTTTTCTTTTTGTGAAAATGGAAATTATGAGGTGGAATTTGGAGAGAGTCTAAGCATGGGTGATGGCATGGCTCAATTCATTTTATATTCATTTGGGATTACTATTGAAGCATGGTGCATTATTTTTTAGAAAAATATTGCATGCTTCAATTATTTTCATTGAGCCATATCATTTTTCCATGCTTGATTTTTCATTCATCACTCTCATATTCTCTCTCCTAATTATCTCCTTCTTCCTCCTCCAAGCTTTACCCTTTACATGAGTTATGAATCAAAATCTTAGGGATCACTTTAATCCTCTACTTAATCTCTACATCATCTAAATAATCATTTCTAGCACACTTGATTTCTTAGTTAACCCTTGTGAAGAGTTTGAAGCTTGTTCTATAACTATCGGGTTGATCATCTACGACCTAGAGGTGGCCGGAGACCGAGTTCCTTTCAAGCATCCAAAAAGCCTAGGAGTTGCATCCAAAAGAAGACCCGAAGGACCGGTTCCTTAGGTATAACCCTTTCATAGTAGTTAAGAACTCTAGATAGGGTTTTCTAGTTAAGGTTTAAGCACAAGATCTAGGGTTTAAGTGGGTGTTGCATGCAAGAAAATTATCGTTTGCCACTTACGCCTCCTCACAAGTGTTCTGAGGGTGTGCAACATCCACTAACACATCTTGGAGGCGACAACATGGTTCGAATTGAAAGGAACAATCTCGTTTCAATTTGATATAGCGGTTGATAGGTTAAAGTTTTCATACAAAATAGAGAAAGTCATCCATATGCAAGCATCTATTGATATGGTCTGTAACCATCTATTGATTTGGTTAGGATGATAATCGAAGATGACTGTGTAAATATGGTCTGTATCTATCAAGAGACGAACAAGAAGGTCATCCATATGCAAGCATTTATTGATACCCTAGCCATTATGAGCAGGTTTGTCTTTATTTGACTTGATTTTTGTTTTGTGGAATATACAAGATAGTTGCCTGCAACTTGTAAGCAGTTTCCTGTAATTTGTAAGCAGTTGCCTCTAACTTCTAAACAGTTTCCTGTAACTTGTAAGAACTTGCTTGTAATTTGTTAAGAATTTCCTGTAACTTGTAAGCAGTTTCCTGTAATTTGTAAGCAGTTGCCTAAAACTTCTAAGCAGTTGCTTGTAACTTGTAAGAACCTTCCTGTAACTTTTAAACAGTTGTCTTTAACTTGTAAATAGTTGTCTATAACTTGTAAGAACTTGCCTGTAATTTGTAAGCAGCCGCCTATAATTTCTAAAAAGTTGCATGTAACTTGTAAAAACTTTCATGTAACTTGTAAGAAGTTTCCTATAACTTCTAAGCGGTTGCTTATAACTTCTAAATAGTTGCTTGTAACTTGTAAGAACTTGCATGTAAGTTCTAAGCAGTTGCATGTAATTTCTAACCAGTTGCCTGTAACTTATAAAAAAAGTTTTCTGTAACTTCTAAATGGTTGCATGTAACCTCTAAGCAGTTACATCTCCCTAATATCTAAGAAGATTTTCCTTTAATATCTAATAAGTTGCTTGTAATATCTACATGGATGCAAGCAATAATATATTAACAAAAGCATTTTTTGTGTAACAGTTAACACGCATCATCGTCTTCCGCTCCAGTAATTGCGCATGACCGAGTACATAACTTGGAATCAAGCTTACCACCGGTGAGGCAAGTTCATCAATTAATGAGGAACAATATCCTGTTTGCATAGCATGATGCAATTGAGGGCACGTCTCAAATATTCAAGAGTTCTTACAAAGTTAAGATGACTCTTTTACCAATTTGCTATTGCGAAACAATTCAACTTTGACTACATTAAGAACGATGGCTTGAGAGTAACATTGGTTTGTTCCCAAAAGGATAAAGGATGCCAATAGAGATTTCATGCATCTCCTTGTACTCGGAGGTATAGAATTAACATATACGTTAGTAATATAAAAGTGTAATTATCGTTTTTTCAAATTGTGATTGTTTAATTGTTAAGTTACGCTAAGGTTTGCATGTTTGTCATATTTGAACAGTTCTCTTTAGGCTATAAAGAGCTACTACCTGATGCACACATGTTCCGGAGGAATTTCAAGCGACGGACATCCTTGAGCTTCAAAGAAATTGGTAGCCAACATGCTTGTAGATTTTTTGAAGTCACGACCGGGCTATCGACCAATCGAGACTAAGAAGGATTTCTATCAAAGGTACAGGGTGAATATTTCATACGATGTTGTGTGGAATGCAAGAGAATTGGCACAAGTGACTATCTTCGGCAATTATCATCATTCTTATGATTCTTTGAGGCGGTATCAAAGCAAGTGCATGGAAACCAATTCCGGGAGTGTAATTAGCATCGAAAAATCAGTGGATGAAAGATTCATAAGGCTATTTGTTAGCTATGGTGCTTGTATTGATGGGTATTTAGATGATTACCGGCCTCCCATGTTTCTTGATGGAACATTCATCAAGAACATGGCAAAAGGCCTTTTATTGGCGGCAACAGCTTATGACGGAAACAATGGTTTGTTTCCGTTAGCTTTCACTATTTGCGATCAAGAGAACATCATAAATTGGATATGGTTTTTAGGTCAGTTAAGAACCGTGTTGTTTGATGGTCTTAAGGCCTACCACCCACCGCATACCCTTATGTTTATATCAGACTCCAACAAGGGAATCAAAGAAGCGGTTAGAATGTGCTTTCCTTCCGCATTGCATTCATTTTGCATTCTTCATTTGAAATGGAATTTTAAAAATAAACTCAAGGGGCTTGGTATAAAAATTCGGAAGCCGAAACATACACGCATCTGATGAAGACACCGTGTTACTAATACACGATAGTTGAGTTCTTGGGGAAGATGAACCTAGTGAAGAAGGAATCGATGGTTGCATACAACGCAATGGTTAAACATTACAATCATCAACATTGGGCTAATTGTTATTTCCCTGGAATAAGGTACAATATCAATTCTTGCTCCTCAATATACCTGATTTAGCTATGAACATGATTGACATAGATATGTATAACATCAGTTGTCAGTACCTTCTAAGCAGTTGCATGTAACATCTAATAAGTTGCTTGTAACATTTAACCATTTTCCTGTAACTTCTACTAAGTTACCTGTAATATCTATTTATGTGTTTGTTGAATACAGGTATGGTCATGTTACATCGAATGTTGCTGAATCATATAAAATTGGATACGTAAGGCTCGCATGTTTCCTATTCTTCAAATGGTAGACCACATAAGGGTATGTTTGATGGATCGCTTCAATAATGTCACGACCCGGAATTGGCACGTGACCGGTACTTGAATCACGTGAAGTCTATAGGACCCCACCGTAATCCAAGAAAGCCGAAAGCCCAGAAATCTAAACCTTTTTAGGAAAATAATTGAGGTAAAGTTTTGAAATAAAGGTATGATGAAATCAAGTTCTTCTTCAAAAGTATAAGTAATGTTATATAAAAATAGTAGTGAGTTGTATACTATAGTTGAAAACATTTTCGTCATTTGAAAATTGGGAAGAACGTCCTTTGTAAATTTTGATTCAAAACCAATACATAACAATAATAATAGGCATCTCCAAGCAGGAGCTAGCACTTCGCCAATTGGCGGAATCACAACCACAAAAATGCAAATATATGACGTTCAAGGCGAAGGTCAAACACAGAAAGAAAAGTAAAGAAACCAAAACATCATCAAACGTAAAAATAAAGAATAAATACATATCCATGACTCTAAGTCCGAAAGAATATACAATTCTCGACTCGAAATACAAGGAATATACAAACAGGTCTTTAGGTCTACCAAATATACGTAGTCTGGTTGATAGAGCTTTTTACTAGATACAACTGAATAAATATATACAAAGGGTGATCACGATCCAAAGTGTACCCCACCTACCAATGCAAATCATCCAGAAGAAAGCTATGTGCCAGCAAGTCGCTGCTGAATCCGTGCGGTCAATCCTGCACAAAAATTATGGCACAACGGGGGTGAGTTACCAACTCGTGAATAGAAGACATCATCAGGTAGAAATCGAATGTATGACGATCTCCTAGGTCATACAGTAATATAATAATATCGAGTGGTAATAAGGGTGATAGTGTAAACATAAATATAATAATACTAATATAATTGTGCCCGTGTCATAATATGGTACCATGTCATCTGTATCATATTTATATGTATAGGTGTATCATCCGACGTGTTTCCATCAACGACACACCAAATCATCATAAAAACCTGAGTGCCCAGCATCAACACTCGAAAACATCATAAAACTCGTGTCCAGTATCAACACGTAAATCCTCATATCTCGGACGCCGTCTCATCGGATTGGCCCTCAAATCCATCTGATCACATGACTTCGGTCGGTATCCTCCGGATATCCGCCGAGCCAAAACTATCACCGGTCGATAGTACTCCCCTGCCGGGCTCAACATCTCTCTATATGATTTTCTTACCCCGGGATACCGTACCTGGTCCACCATGTACCCACAGACGGTGCCTCCTCTCTCCTCGAATCAGGTATACACATAATTCAGAACTGAAAAACTCATGGTGGACGCCACACGTCATATCAAGAGAAACCGTGTTTTTAAAACAATCATAAGTTTTCAAAATGTATCTGCGATTTCTCAAATCCAGAAATCTCATGAAAACCGAAATCTCATAAGCATGAAACAATAATGAAACAATGAGTACAAGCACAGAACAAATCCGTAATACATAACCAGTGTGTTTATATGAGCGTGGTATTTAACTAAGTAAGAAAATGTGATAACTGATCTAGTAAATGTGGTATAGGTACTAAAAAATAACTAAAAAGGTACATGTTATTAGGTTATACGGTGAAGTAGCGATTTCTAATGTGTGTGTGGCATAGCAATTACCAATGATGAGTGTGTGAGCCGGAGAGTATATGTATGTGCAACATGCGCATCATCGGTAGTGGTGCGTGTGTCCTAGCAGATAATGTCATATATGATAAGGAAAAGAAAGTGGAATATATACCGAAAAAAAGAGAATAATACAAGCATAGCAGAAAAAGGAAGTTTGTAACGCAACAGTATAAAATACATAGCTACATTTGCCATACAATTATACTTTTAAAATAGTATGAATCGTTGTTTTTAGAAAAATAGGGGCTACGGTGTTTTTGAGAAAATGATACCATTTGAAAATCCGTAGCGTCCTTTGAGGTTGTCATTTAAAATTGCATAACGATTTATTAGTTATGAAAATAGGTATGGCTCTAATTATATTCTAATATCTACTTAAGTGATTAGATAACAATAATTTCCGAGTCGATACATCCATAAGTCGGCGATCCAGCCTCATAGTATCACGTACGGTATAATCCATAGTACGGCATCATCAAATCAAGAGTGCGGATCAATCATCATGTACATCATATCACATACGGTATAATCCATTGTACGATATCATCAAGTCAAGTGTGTGATCAATCATCATGTACATCATATCACGTACGGTATAATCCATCGTATGATATCATCAAATCAAGTGTACGGGTCTATGGTCACGTACATCCTATCATCTCATCTAGTCATATATCTTCACATGTTATATCATCTCGTATCGCATCAAGAGCGTATATATCGCCTAATGTTCATATAATATATCATATCATGACATTTCATCTCATATCATATAACATAGCCTCGTAACATCATGTCCGATCGTATCGACTCATATCATTATAACATGTCATATTCTTATCTCGTGATGTCGTATCGAAGTTATCCTCAAACTTACATGTGTATGTATGTATATGTGTGTGTGTATATATATATATATAAATACATATACATATATAAATACATATATCTGTGTGTGTACAATATATATACCAATGGCTCAAGGCTAAGAAAATAAGAACTAAGGATATTCCTCCCTACGAGTACGCTTACTATCGCCTATAGTCTCCTAGAACCCTATTAGCTAAGTATACATATCTAATATTTATATATATAACTATATACCTAGTACCCAAAAACTACGGTTGCGGGGGTGCTATACGCCATCCACCCGACTTCTCCCGTAAATATACATCTACTCACCTACTATCCTCGCTCTAGCCGAAGTCGATGAACGCATTGCTCTCCTTCGTCGCCCTTGAAGTTCACGCAATACAAGTCAAAGAATATCGTGTCGAAATCGAAATCAACTCTTAAAAACCGATACGGCAAAAGAAGTGTACATAGGTTAGAACATATGGTCCACGCATGTAAGAACAACCAAATAACTCCCGACGTTGACGTGCAAACGTCAAACGACCGAGTCAAACTCAATATAAAAAATCTAGTTTTCAAAAGTCGTAAAACAAAAATCTGAAACTTAGTAAAACACTCTCAGATTTTACCTTAGGTGAAATTAGGACATTTTGCATATTGGATGGGCTTAGATATCAGAAGATTGAGCTATGGACCAAAAACGAAACCCTAGTTCCAAGATCAGGCCGCAAATTGCGGCCATATGGGATAAATTGGCGGCCAAGTATGGGAGATGGGAGCTCGGGTTTCTAGGATAGCTTCCTAATTGCCTGCACATCCTACTGTATCGGCAATATATTTTTCAGGGTCCTCAAGTCGTTCCAGATTCCATTTGAACACCACAATTCAACAAAAACCCAATATCGGAAAAATCTAAGTTCATATTTGTGACTTCTACACTGACTTAGACCAGGGATTCTATCACTAAAGGCTAGTAGTCACTCTCTAAACTCTCTATTATAACACTACTATTCTTTTAAACCATCAAAGATCACCTTAGAATTTTCCAAGTTCACTAAACATACACTTTTAAGCTCTAAACTACTTTGTGAGGTTAAGGAACATAAAAACTTGGTAAAAGGTGAGTGTTTTACCTCACAAAGCAACTCAAGAAAATTCTAAGATGGTCAAATGAGCTCAAGACTAGAAATTGATCCCACCATGATGCTTGTAGTGAGCTTAGGAATAATTTTTGTGAAGGAAAAATGGGGTTTTAATGATGTTTTTGGGGTGTTGTATGGTGATAGAAAGGATGGTGTAGGAGTTGAAGAAAAATGAAGGAGGAGATGAAGAATGAAAATGAGGGAAGCAATGGAGAAAAGATGATGTGAAGAAAAGCTAAAAGAAAGGTTGTAGAACCTTATCTCCCTCCCTCCCTCTCCCTCTCTCTCTCACAACCATACTTCCTTGTCCCCCTCGTTTTTATTGCTTTTCTTTTCTTTTCTCATTTTCTTTTAAGAAAAAACAAAAGAAACACAAATCATGCAAAGATATATAATACAATTTGTCATGGCACATTAAACATGGTTAACAAAATGGATTTTTCTTAATGCATAATTAGTAATCTACTAATCAAGTTTAATATAAACTTATATGTAAATAATTGTATACTAATTTATAAAATGCCCAATTCAATCAAATGCTTTCATAATTAATAATTCATATTAATTTCCAAATATTTTCCAAAACATGGGTATATAATTATACCATTTTATTAAAACTAATTTCTATACTTTTATAATATTCATAAAATTTATTATTTTATTATTTAAATTCCAAAAATAATATTTTATATTTTCTGAGATATTACAAATAGTCGACGAGAAAAGGCCGAAGGTGGAATAGAGTGTTATGTCCTAAGTCAGAGGAAATTCTGAACAAAAATTTGGACGCTGCTAGAGTTTTTTCTTTTCATCAAGCTGATACGGAGCATTATGAGCTGTTTGACATAAAATTGTTTGGATCAATGTGACGGATCGATCATGTACATCCCGAGAATAGGATGTGTTGGTTATATGTATGCCCTAGAGGCCATTATTATACATGTGATGTATATTATAGTGGATGCTTGGACATATATAGGGAGGACTTTCTTGCTCGACATGATAGTATGCTATCTGGTTGCTCTTTATCTTAACATGTACACTTATTGTCTCTCTATTACATATTGATAAAACCCTTAGGATGAATACTTGACTACCAGGATTATGATGCAGATCATACTAGTGGGGCAGAGGTAGTCGGTAAGTACATCCTTCAAATGTTCCTAGTCATGGGAGTATCGAGAAGGGGCATCGATATTCAAGAGTAGACTAGCTTATACGCTTCTCGACCCATATGATGGGCGATGGATGATCCCATATCCATTGGTGTTTGACATCAGACATGGTATACGGGTGCTCAGTGGAGACTGGGTACACTGAACGGACTCACCGAGAACTCCTAGATGGTATTTTACCTATCGTCAGATAGCAATTCTCTGGTGACACTGGTACGGGTTAGTCTGTTGACCCGAGATCGTTATAGAGTCTTGTGTGATTCCCACTGTACTTTGATTTCCACCTTACCACATTCAAGAGATCATGCAAAACGGTGGTTTTTGGGTATAGTCCAGAGTCATATGGAGGCAATGAGCAATAGGAAGGGATTTCGTCTCTCCCGGTATTGGGGGTTGATGTTGCGCTATACTCGATTGGCCATAACAGGAAATTCCTGGCCAGGGTTGCTGAGATCTAGTGTTAAGTGGTATCAGTAGTTTCTCAAACCGTTATGGGCCTCACATCGGCATGACTTATCAGGCTATTGGGGTCTGACATTATACCACCCCTAGGCTGTGATATGCGACATATCAGACGAAGAGACCGGACTGTACGGTAGTGTTACTTATTTGATTCACAGGAGTATGAGCAGGCTTGCTTGTTGATCTTCTGATCTCTCAATACCCGGGTGGCCATTACGTTTAGCAGACCGCTTGCGGCTTGTGAGTGAATGATATGATCACCACCTACTGCCGGCGTATTGACGAGTCTTTAGAATCCTACACAGAGATTTCCCGGCTCAAGCGAAACGAAGTAGGAGCACATATATGATATGTGCGGGACCGAAATTAAAACGTGTATGTGATACCGTATTCTATTCTCGCGATATGCGATATCGGACGGTTATATGTGATATAGCCGGGTTATCGAATCAAGTGTTGATTCGATAAGTTGATACATTTGATATTAGTCGGTTGTATGTGATATAGCCGGATTATTAAATCAAGTGTTGATTTAATAATTTAATGTATAATTATATATTTGATATATTATCTTACATTAACTAATATTAGCCCACTTAAGATTTCTTTTTCTCACTTGTGTATACTTAATATATATGTGATATATATTAATGTACATTTTTTGAGTCATGCTAGATGATACATGTGACATGGGTGTATGTGACTCACACCATGCTTAACATAATAAAAGGTTTTATTTATTTAAAGTAATTCAAAATTGAGTGGAAATTAGTCATGGTTCATGCTTAGTGGAAGCTTGTAGAATCATTGACTAAGTCCACCAATTTTGTTTTACTTAAGATACTTATTAACCCAACCATTATGATTAGCCATGGTTTAGTCTCTACAATGGTTAGTATATGATATTAACTCACCCAAGGTTCCCATTCTACACTTGATCTTTTCCATGGTTGCTTTTCTTCATCTCCTTCCTCTAGCTCTCTTGCAATTTAGGAGGTGAAGAAAATGAGTGAGAAAAATATTTCTTAAGTGAGCAAAATTCCTACTTCATCATCCTCTACTAGATTAGCCATTTAGTTTAGGATGTTTGCTTCACTAATTCCATATTAGTGAAGAGGTAGCTTGAGTTGGTATATCCTCGACGTAGATCATCTTCGGCCTCGAAGACTTCAAGCAAGCTTGTTCTTTTCATCTTGTGGAGCCTTTCTAGAGTCCGGGAGTTCACTACATGGAGCGAAAGGACTACTATATGGAGCTATTTAAGTGAAGGACCGGTCTACAAAGGTTGTATTCCTTGTTCACTTAGATGTAAAGTTGTTTACATGTTCTATTGTCTAATTCTCTGGTTAAGATTCTAGGATTAGGGTTGTTTAGCATGGCAATTTTTTGAAAATGGTATGGACGATACCTCCCGAAACCTTGTTGTAGTGCTACGCATCCCTGCGGTGGTATCAGAGCTATGCTAGAGAATTAGACGATATTTGTAGAATTACGAAACCGAAACAACTCATAAACACTCCAAATAAAAACCAAGTTTCTGTTGAAATTTTTAAGGTGTCTAAAAAATTTTTAAGCAATTGCAGAATGTTATATGAGATGTAACATGAACACCGTAGAAATTTGAACCCTCCTCGCCGGAATATGGCCGGCGACATGTAAATAAATTCCGAGCTCGCCGGATTTTTAGTGGAATTTTGGCTTCAAATTTTTTGTGGTGTTCCAGTCTTTGGGTTTTAGTGTTTCAGGTGTTGCTTATTTTTACTGATATTGCATATGATGTTATATTTATGTAAAGGCAATTCGGAGTGTTTCGTGGTCGTAATTCTAACATCATTTCGGGTTATTTAGATGACGTTAAAAAGTTCGAACGGATATCAATAACCCATTTTCTCCCTCGCGGGAAATTTTCCAAGAGTTGGATTTTTCCAAGTTTAAAATCTTCATAAAATCATGCAGGTGATTCTGTGGACCCTCAAGAAGAACGAAACCCTAACTCAATTCTGTGGCCGTCGAAACCGCCACCAAACTCTAGGGTTTATGGTAGTTCCGCGGCGCCATAGGTGAGGCAAGAGTTGACCCTTCTACGGTTGGTCCATTGGTGTTGTGGCATATTCTGGGTATTTTTTAAACTCCGCTCAAGTGTTGAGCTCTTTGGGAAATTTTGGGTGTTTGTTGATTCGATCGAAAAGTTTAACATCGTCTAGCTATCTGTGATTGCGATACAATACTTGGAATTCACAATATTTAGTTTTGTGAAAACTAATTTGAATTTTATAAATCTAGCAATTCAGTCTTATTTGATCGGTTGCCACGGGATTTCGATGTGGATCAAAAGTCCGTCGCAATCACGTAGCATACGCGGATACTTTCCGGATAACCTTACTAGATAGCCACGCCCCATAGCGCCGAACAAGTGATTATAGGAGAACCTCGTCGCCAAAAGCATCCGTTCGGGTGCTCGCGGCCGCGGTGTTCCGCCTAAGTGCACTTCGTCGACGGCATCGGGGGTGCAGCCGTCTACTAAAGTATCCGACGAGCATTTGATCAGGTTGTCTGGAATCTTGTTGAATTACCCGACTGCTTATTGAAAATTGTTTTCAATATCGAGAATAAAATGCGGGGTTTATAATTGTTAGGCATGTGATGTCTAAGGAATTCATTTGGTTAGGCATGAAATCCAAAGTATGTGATACATTGGGTTTATGATATCTAAGGTGGTTGCGGATTCCAATTGTTGTAGTTTTTCACTTTATTTTCTGCGACCATAAGTGTAATATGTGGTGTATCGCTGGTTTCGTTGCTATATGTCAACGACAATTGGGATACGCATATTTACTTACATTGATGACATGTGATGTTATGTGTTACTGTGATATGTTATATTGGATCGTCGTGTTTTGAATAGCCGGGGGTTTTTATGTGAGATGAGTGTTTTTCATTTTCATTCATGTAAAAACTTGTATGTAATATTCTTTTATTGGGGCACTTCCGAGTTGAGTATGATATTACCATTGATATATATTATTTACTTTTCCGCATTAGGATAGACCCAAGGAGGAGAGCACAAGTAACCGGGTTCTAGAGTCCAGTGGGAGACCATCTCGAGGAGTCGAGACCGGGTCTCATAACTCTAGAATTGGTAGGATTGCTTGCCGCTCTCGTAGGGGTCTAGGGATGTGGGTTTGGCTATTCATCGCGACCGTGGAATCCGTGTTTTTTTACTGGCTTAATTTAAAACACGGAATTCGTAGTATATCCAATATTTCATATGTGTTCTTCTGCTGCTGATATTCTGTGATGTGATCACTTGATATGTTTAGACGAATGCTTATATTATATATATGATATATAATAAATATTGCTGCTTTCATTTCTTATGTGATACTTAGGAAGCATAATTGATGGGACTTCATTAATGAGATTAATGAAATAAAAGAAACCTAAAGATATTGTAGAATCTTGTTTTAAAAACTGGTAGATCTAGTTCTTGTTTTGCATAGTGGTATTCCTTGTAGGATATCCAGCACCTTATTCGATAAGGAAAGAGCCAAGATCCCTTCACCGGGAGTGACCACTTTAGCGAAACTGGCAAATGCTACAACCCACTCGGTTTTGTCTTTTGATTGCTTTTTTAGTTCATGCTTTGCATAGTGGTATTTATGAAATATCCAGCACCTCATTCGATGAGGAAAGAGCCGAGATCCCTTCACCGGGAGTGACCTCTTTAGCAAAACTAGTAAAAGCCTCAAAAACGCTCCTTTTCAAAATCACTCGATTCTACAACGATATCAAGTTCATTACGCAAAGGGTTTTCTTAAAACCTGTCGTAGCCCTCCGTCATTTCAGATAAGGACTATTTAGTATTCGTGCTGCGTTTGTTGACCTCTGTCAAGGCATAGTGTGTGGTAGCTGATTAGTGCTTATCTGCAAAGCATATGATGCGATTGGATTAGGGTAGTCGTACAAACTTGTTAACCTCTGTCAAGGGTCGTGCGGGTGGGTTTAATTCAATCATGAAATGGAGGGTTGAACTTGACTAGCGTACTATGTTTTGTTGACCTCTGTCAAGGTCATAGGACGCTAGGGGCAAAATATTATCAGGGATTTCAAGTGTTGAAATTTGCAATGAGATTGCATACCTTCTATGAGATAGTTGGATCCCGATACCCGCTGCGAGTAAGAGTTACTCCTGGGAGAGTTTTGCACATTACAATTAGCTGATCAAAGCAGGTGTCTAGAAAGGTGTTAATGGGGTTAGGCCCCTGGGAAAACGAGATTTATTTTAATTAGGTCCGTGCGAAAGCACGGGGAACCTCCCTCAAAGTACCAACACTGGCCTGGCCGAAAGATTGGCGAACTTGTAGGGTGTAATTAATCCCGGCTAGTCTTACCTTTTAGAGTTTGAAGGAAGATTTGATAAAAACAGTGGGAGCCATTCTGATTAGATAAAATAATAACCAATCTGATCTTGCAAGAGCATACGCTGAGTGATTTCTTCTCTCTCTCTCCTGGTAGTGACCATGTCACGCCTTAATCAAGATAATAATATGGATGTATTGACCGAACCTGCTTATTATACTGAGCTGGGGAACGTTGGTTCCGCTCTATCTTATAATTTTTATAAGTCCGAGCAAGAAATAGGGGAATATCCGGATTCCTATGCCACCCATTCGAGGAAAAAGCATGTTGATGCATATTCTTTGGGTGTGTTCGTTACCGAGAACTGTTTCTCAGTATTCTCTATGTCCTAAGGTATGAGATACCGGATTAGGATCCCACATATGTAATCTGTTACATGGGCTACAGAAAGGTAGAGAACTGGGATTGGGTGACATATCTCTAAGTGTTAGAGAATGGTGCAATTTTTGCAGCCAAATCAGTTGGCAAATATCACCTTGTATTACCAAATGGTAAATACATTGATTCTGAACGAATGTTATTATATACCGAACCTGATATACAATATTACATCAGATTCTTTATTAAGTTAAAGAAGGATATAATTTTGTATTGGAGAATAATGTTGTGAACATTTTCCTGAATCAAGAGTTTATTGGATCAGGCACGTTATGAAATGGCATATACGTTCAAAATCAAACCACAGTTCAAAGTATATAGAACACACACAATAGGAATAGTTCATAAATGAACGAATCCTTCTTGTGGCATTGTAGACTAGGTCTTATCAATGCGACACGACTAGCTAAGTTACATTAAGAATGAATATTTGAATCTGTTCGAATTTTCATCTTATGATACTTTCTAGTCTTGTCTCAAAGGTAAAATGACCAATACTCCGTTTACTGGAAACAGAGAAAGAGTTATTGAACTCTTGGGACGAATACATGATGATGTATACGGTCCAATGTATACAAATGCCAGGGTTGGCTCTTCGTACTTCATTATATTCACTGATCATCTCTCGAGATTCGGACATATGTTCCTGTTGAAACACAAGTCTGAAACTTTTGAGAAATTCAAGGAATATAAGCTTGAAGTTGAGAACCAGAAGGGTGGAAGTATTAAGTCCTTCGATGAGATTAAGGAGGAGTACTTGCGCATGGAGTTCCTGGAGTTTCTAAAAGGAGATATGATTCTCTCTCAGCTTACTCCTTCGAGTACACCACCGCACAACGGTGTATCAGGATGAAGGTATCGCACCCTATGAGATATGGCGCGCTCTATAATAAGTACTGCTGAATTACCTATTTCCTTTTTGGTGTTATGCACTTGAGAAGCTGCATACCTATTGAATGGGGTTCCGTCCAAATCAGTGCCTACCACTACATATGAGATATGGAATGGAAAGAGACCATGTCTTAAACATATTAAGATATGGGGTTGTCCGGCCTATGTTGAAAGGAAGAATCCGAACAAGCTCGTGGCAAGGTCAGTTCTGTATAAGTTTGTTAGGATATCCCAAACATTTGCGAGGGTATATCTTCTACCTAACTAAGGAGCAAAAGGTGTTTTGTTTCTCAGCATGCCACCTTTTTAAAAAAGGAATTTCTTGTAAAGAAATTAGTGGTCATGAGGTAGAACTGGAAGGAGTTCCAGCTGGACAAACTAACAACTAAGAGATACTACAGTTTCCTCGGTGACGGTAGGAGCGAGGATTGCATCATGGTAGATGATGACCCAACTAGGTTCAGGCAGGCCATCACGAGTGGGGACTCTGTGAAATGGATGGATGCTATGCGATCAAAGATGGAATCCATGTACACCAACAAAGTATGACTTTGAATGTTTCACCTAAAGGGGTAAAACTCATCGGGAGCTGCAGGGTTCCTAGGCACTCTAATTAGGTTCTACAAGGCATCAACCATGCCCAATTTAAAAAAATAGATGTGCCGAACAACCCTAATCTAGATCGTTTACTAGAGATAAGGCGAAAACTAGCAAGTTAAACATTTTAACTACAAGTGAAAGGGATTACAACCTTTGTAGATCCGGTCCTTCACTTCTAAAGCTACGTGTTGACGTCCCTTCGCTGCGATCATCGGGATCCCGGACTCTAGCGATGGTTTCTTCGGAGATATGAGCGGGCTAGGTCGTTGACTTCGAGGCTGAAGATGATCTACGTCGAGGAGACTCAAACCCAAGCTCCATCTTCACTAGGTCAAGAACTTTGTGAAGAGAACACCCTAAACAAAATGGCAAGTAGTAGAGGATGATGAGATAGGAAATGGGTTCACTTTAGATTTGGGTTTCTCACTCTTTTTCTTCACTTGAAATTTTTCTAGCAAGCTTTTCTTCTTCTTGAAGAAGAAGAAGAAGAAAGAAAAGAATATGAATGAATAATAAATTATTACCAAAGAATAATCAAGTGAAGTCTATCATATTGCAACCATGGGTAAGTATACCTTTGTAGAGACTAAACTAGAGTTTAAGTTAATGGTTAGGTTAATGAAAATCTCATGCAAAACAAAAAGGTTAGACTTTGTCAAAGATGCTTGAAAGCTTAATGAAGCTTCAAGCTAAGACAAAGAAAATCACCATTTTGTTTTTCCAAAGCAAATAAAAACCTAAACCATTAACCTAAACATGGTGTAAGTCATACACACCCCCAAGTTTGCATGTATCATCAAACATGATACAATCTAGTGCACAAAAATATATCACATATACAACTTGTGCACATCAAGTGAGAAAATCAATCTTAAGTGAACAAATACTAGTTAATGTAAAGTAATATATCAAATATATAATTATACATTAAATCATTAAATCAATACTTGATTTAATGATCCGGTCATATCGCATATAACCGACTAATATCTAGTGTATCAATATATCGAATCAATACTTGATTCGGCAACCCGGCTATATCTCATATAACCGTCCGATGATACAAATCGCGAGAATAGAATACAGTATCACATACTGGTATTATTCTCGGTCCCGCACATATCTCATATGCGCTCCTATTTCGTTTCGCTTGAGCCAGGAAACCTCTGTATAGGACTCTAAAGACTCGTCAATACGCCGGCAGTAGGTGGTGATCATATCAATCACCCACAAGCCGCAAGCGGTCTGCTAAACGTAACGGCCACCCAGGTATTGAGCGATCAGAAGATCAACGAGCAAACCTGCTCACACTCCTGTGAATCCAACCAGTAATACTTACCGTACAGTCCGGTCTGTTCGTCTGATATGTCGCATATCTCGCCTAGGGGTGGTAAACGTCAGACCCCAGAAGCTTGATAAGTCATACCGATGTAAGGTCCATAACAAGTATAAAACTACTGATAACACTTACCAGTAAATCAGTGCAACCCTGGCCAGGGATTTCCAGTTATGGCCAGTCGAGCATAGCGTAACATCAACCCCCAATACTGGGAGAGACAAATCCCCTCCTATCGCTCATTGCCTCCATGTGAATCGGGACTGTACCCAAAAACCACCTGTTTGCACGACTCGGTAGAGCCGTGGTAGGGTGGAAATCAAAGCACAGTGGGAGACACACAAGACTCTATGACGATCTTGGGTCAACAGACTAAGCTGTACCAGTGTCACCAGAGAACTGCCATCTGACGTGAGATATAATACCATCTGAGAGTTCTCGGCGAGTCCGTTCAGTGTACCCAGTCTCCACTGAGCACCCGCATACCATCTCTGATGTCAAACACCAATGGATATGGGATCATCCATCGCCCATCACATGGGTCGAGAAGATATACGCCAGTCTACTCTGGAATATCGATGCCCCGTCTCGATATTCCCACGACTAGGAACATTGAAGGATGTACTCATGGACTACCCAGGCCCCACTAGTATGATCTGCATCATAGTCCTGCAAGTAGAGTACACATCCTAAGGGCTTTATCAACATGTAATGGAGAGACAGTAAGTATACATGTTAAGATAAAGAGCAACCAGATAGCGTACTATCGTGTCGAGCAAGAAAGTCCTACCTATATATGTCCCAGCATCCACTACAATACACCTCTGATGTACAGTAATGGCCTCTAGGGCATACATATAACTAACAGGAGCAAGTGGATCTTGAGAAGATTCTTGGTGTAGATGGAAAAATTGAGACTTTCAAAGCTAGACTTGTAGTAAAAGGTTCTCATCATGCAACCAAGTGTGGATCATGATGAAACCTTTTCTCCAGTGACTATGCTTAAGTCCATCGGGATTAAAGCACGCATCGCGGAGTTGGAACATCTTTTTTGATGTGGCAATCAAAGAGTTTGACTTCATCAAAAAGGTAGATGAACCTTGTATATACAAGAAGGTTGTAGAGAGTAAGGTTGTCTTCCATATATTATACGCAGATGTCATACTCTTGATAGGAAATGGTTTCCTATGCAATACTTGTTAGTTATATATATGCCCTAGAGGCTATTGTTGTACATATGATGTATATTATAACGGATGCTTGGATATATATAGTGAGGACTTTCTTACTCGTCATGATAGTATGCTATTTGGTTTCTCTTTATCTTAACATGTTGACTTATATTAGTTTACTGTCTTACTCTCACATGTTGATAAAGCCCTTAGGATATGTACTCGACTACTGGGACTATGATGAGATCATACTAGTGGGGCCACGGTAGTCGATAAGTACATCGTATAACTGTTCCTAGTCGAGGGTGTGTCGAGACAGGCATCGATACACCGGAGTAGACTAGCGTATACGCATCTTGACCCATATGATGGGCGATGGATGATCCCATATCCATCGGTGTTTGACATCAAGGATGGTGTACGGGTGCTCAGTGGAGACTGGGTACACTGTACGGACTCTCCGAGAACTCCCAGATGGTATTATACCTCACGTCAGATGGCAGTTCTCTGGTAACACTGGTACAGGTTAGTCTGTAGACCCGAGATCTCCATAGAGTCTTGTGTGATTCCCACTGTGCTTTGATTTCCACCTTACCACGTCCAAGAGGGTATGAAAAACGGTGGCTTTTGGGTACAGTCCCGAATCACATGGAGGCAATGAGCGATAGGAGGGAATTCGTCTCTCCCGGTATTGGGAGTTGATGTTGTGCTGTGTTCGATTGGCTATAACTGGAAGTTCCTGGCCAGGGCGGATATAGAGATTTACTGGTAAGTGTTACCAGTAGTTTCTCGACCTGTTATGAGCCTCACATCGACACGACTTATCGGTTACTGGGGTCTGACGTTTACCACCCCTACACCAGATATGTGGCATATCAGACGAAGAGACCGGACTGTACGGGAGTGTTACTGATTGGATTCACAGGAGAATGTACAGGCTTGCTTGTTGATCTTCTGATCGCTCAATACCTGGGTGGCTGTTACGTTTAGCTGACCGCTTGCAGCTTGTGGGTGTTTGATATGATCATCACCTACTGCCGGCGTATTGACGATTCTTTAGAGTCCTACACAGAGGTTTCTTGACTCAGGCAAAACGGAGTAGGGGCACATATGTGATATGTGCATAACCGAGGATAATACGATATGAGATACCGTATTATATTCGCGCGATATTTTGAATGAGCCGGGTCATCGGATCAAGTGTTGATTCGATGAATCGGTACATGATATATTAGTCGGTTATATTCGATATAGCCGGATTGTCGGATCAAGTGTTGATTCGATAATTATATATATAATATATTGCATTACATTATCTAATATTGGCTCGCTTTATTGATTCATTTTCTCACCGGATAATACATTGATATATATGCGATATATGTTAGTTGTATTATTATCTTTTGTTACAAATATATATTATATATGTGATATATAATATTGTAACATGTTATGATTGCTAATGCAACATGATTAGTGGAGATTAAACATGGTTACGGTTTGATTTGGGTTAGCTCTTTCATGATACTTCTAGAAGGTTTTACTTTGTTTCTAGCAAAGATATTATGGTTGATATTTTGCTAGATATTTCTTTGACCCAAACCACACCCTTAACCCTAGTTAAGTCTCTACATTGGTTAGCCTCTTCATCTTTGACCATGGTTGCATTTGTAATCATAATAATCTTTTCATTATTCATCACAAAAGGATATTCATTTCTTCTTCTTCTTCCTTGAGCTCACAAAAGCTTTCTAGGTTTTATTTTGTGATGGATTAGTGTGAGAATTTGATAAAAAAAGAGAGCATAAATCCTACTTCATCATCCTCATCTAATCTAGCCAATTAGATTAGGGTGTTCACCTCATTAGTGAGTGAGAGCTTGAGTTAAAGAAACTTCAAGGTAGATCATCTTTGATAAGGAAGACTACAAACAAGCATGGATCATTCAGGTTGTGGAGCCTCTCTTGAGTCCGGAAGATCATGGATCGTGGCGAAGGGATTTCTACTCGGAGCTTATGAAGCAAAGGAGCGGACTACAAAGGTTGTAATCCCTCTCTCTTAGTTGTAAAGGTGTTTACTTGCATGTTTAGCCCTAATTATCTAGCAAAGATCCTCGCTTTGGGTTGTTCGGCACGTCTAAATTTTAAATCAGGCATGGTTGATGCCTTATAGACCTTTGTAAGAGTGCCTAGTAACCCTACAGTGGTATCAGAGCCTAGCTAGAGCATTAGGCGTCGTGTATACGAAGTTAAAACTCCGATCGAACCCCGAAACATCGAACTAGACCCCCTCTCTGGAAATTTTCTAAAATGTTGGTTTTTCTGCATTAAAAATACTCAAAAAAATCAGCAGGGAATTCTAAGGATAACCATGAAATACGAGCCCCCGAGTCTCTCAAAGAGCCGCGGAACCGCAGCAAGAACATGCTTGTTGCGGCGGTTCCGCGGCCATAGGTGGGAATTGGGGACACGTATTTGAAGGGTATATCCGTAGGTATTTGTACTTGCTTCTAGGTATTTTTAATCTTACTCAAGTGTTGAGTGTTCTGGGGATTTTTATGTATTCGTTGATTCGATCGGAAATTTTGATTTCGTTTGGTTTTCCGGATAATTTAGAAAGTATTAAAATGTTCGAACGGATATCAATAATTCAATTTTTTCCGACACGAAAAACTTTCAAGTGTTGGAATTTTTCCGGGTTTAAAACTTACAGAAAAACATGCAAGTATATTTGTGGACCCTCTAGAAGAACACAAACCTTAACTCGATTATGTGACCGTCTGAACCGCCTCTAAACCTTAGGGTTTGGGGCAGTACGGCGTTGCCACATGTGAGGCGTTGGTTGACCCTTCTACGGCTGGACCATTAGTACTGTGACATATTCTGGGATTTTTTGAACTCCGCTCAAGTGTTGAGCTATTTAGGAAATCTTGGGTATTTGATTATTCGATCGGAAAGTTTGATGTTGACTATTTATCTAGAATGTGATACAATATGTGGAATTCATATAGTTAGGCATGAAATGCGAAGTATGTGATATTGCGGATTTAAGATGTCTAAAGTGATTGTGAATTCCAAATGTTGTAGTTTTACACTTTCTTTTCTGTGACCGTAAGTGTAGTATGTAGTTGTATCGTCGGTTTTCGTTGCTATACATCAACGACAATCGGTGTATGCATACTTACTTACGTTGATCATATGAGATATTATGTGTTTCTGTGATATGCTGTATTGGATCGTCGTATTCTGAATAGCCAGGGGTTTTATGTGAGATGAGAGTTTTTATTTTCATTCATGTAAAATTCATTTGTATGTAATATTCTTTTATTGGGGCACTTCCGGGATGAGGTTGATGTCATCATTGTATATTATTTATTTTTCCGCATTAGGTAGACCCAAAGAGGGGAGCACAAGTAACCGGGTTCTAGGGTCCAGTGGGAGGCCATCTCGAGGAGTCGAGACCGGGTCTCCTAATCCTAGAATTGGCGGTGTTACTTGCCGCTCTCGTAGGGGTCTAAGGATGTGGGTTTGGCTATTCATCGCGACCGTGGAATCCGTGTTTTATACAGGCTCGATATAAAACACGGACGTCCTAGTATATCCAATATTTCATGTGTTATCTTCTACTGCAATGTTCTGTGATGAGATCATATTACTGCCTGAGACGAATTCTTATATTATATATATATGCTGATATATAAATATTACTGCTTTCGTTTCTTCTGAGATGCTTAGGAAGCATAAGCTGATGGGATATATTAATGAAATTAATAAAAGAAAAGAAACCTAAAAGATGTTGTAGAATCAAAACTTTATAAAAAGGGTAGCTACAGTTTTGCTTTGCATAGCGGTATATATGATATACCCTGCACCTTATTCGATGAAGAAAGAGCCGAAATCCCTTCACCGGGAGTGACCTCTTTAGCAAAACTGGCAGATGCTACAAACTCGCGGTTTAGTTTTTGATAGCTTATATAAGTTCTTGCTTTGCACAGCGGTATATATGATATACCCTGCACCTTATTCGATGGGGAAAGAGCCGAGATCCCTTCACCGGGAGTGACCTCTTTAGCGAAACTAGAAAAGCCTCAAAAACACTCCTTTTCAAAATCACTTGTTTCTACAACGATATCAAGTTCATTACGCTCATGGTTTTCTGAAAAACCTGCGTAGCCCTCCGTCATTTCAGATAGAGACTACTTAGTATTCGTGCTGCGTTTGTTGACCTTGTCAAGGCACAGTGTACGGTAGCTAATTAGTGTTTATCTGCTAAAACATGAGATGTGATTGGATTAGGGTATTCGTACGGCCTTGTTGACCTTGTCAAGGGTCATGCGGGTGGGTTTAATTCAATCGGGAAATGACGGGTTGAACTTGACTTGCGATTTATGGTTTGTTGATCTTGTCAAGGTCATAGATCACTAGGGGCAAAATATTATCGGGAATTTCAAGTATTGAAATTTGCAATGAGATTGCATACCTCCTATGAGATAGTTGGATCCTGATACCCACTATGAGTAAGAGTTACTCCTGGGAGAATTTTACACAGGACAATTAGCCGATCAAGTAGGTGTCTAGAAAGTTGTTAACGGGGTTATGCCTCTGGGAAAACGAGGTTTATTTTAATTAGGTCCGTGCGAAAGCACGGGGAACCTCCCTCAAGTACCGACACTGATCTGGCTGAAAGATTGACGAAATTGTAGGGTGTAATTAATCCCGGCTAATCTTACCTTTTAGGGTTTGAAGGAAGATTTGATAAAAACAGTGGGAGACATCCTGATTAGATAAGATAATAACCAATCTAATCTTGCAAGAGCATACGCTAAAGTGTTTTCTTCTCTCTCTCTCTCCAGGTAGCGACCATGTCAGGCCATAATCAAGATAATAATATGGATGTATTGACTGAACTCGCTTATTATACTGAGCAGGGGAACGTTGGTCCCGTTCTTTCTTATAAGAGTTATAAGACTGAACAGGAAACAGAAGAAAATCTGGATTCTCATGCCGCCCAAACGAAGAACAAGCAAGTTGATGCACCTTCTTCAGGTGTGTTAGTTATTGAGAACTGTTTCTCAGTTCACCCTACGTCCTGGGTATTAGATACCGAATCGGGATCTCACATATGTAATTTATTACATGGGCTACGTAAAGGTAGAGAACTGGGAAAGGGTGATCATTCCGTAACAGTAGGGAATGGTACACATATTGCAGCCAAAGCAGTTGGCGAATATCACCTTGTATTACCAAGTAGTAATACATTGATTCTGAATGAGTGCTATTATATACCGAACATTATGTGCAACATTATATCAGTTTCTTTATTAAGTAAAGAAGGATATAATTTTGTAATACAGGATAATGTTATGAACATCTTCCTAAATCAAAAGTTGATTGGATCAAGCTCGTTACATAATGGCATATTCATTCTCAAACAAAATACAGTCCTTAATATACAAAAAACACACAAGAAGAAAGGTTCAGAAATGAACGAATCCTTCTTATGGCATTGTAGACTTGGTCATATCAATGCGACACGACTAGCTAAGTTACATAAGGATGGATATTTGAATCCGTTCGAATTATCATCTTATGAAACTTGCCATTCATGTCTCAAAGGAAAAATGATCAAAACTCCGTTTAGTGGATACGGAGAAAGAGTTATGGAACTCTTAGGACTGGTACATAGTGATGTATGCGGTCCCATGTCTACACACGCCAGGAACAGCTCTTCCTACTTCATTACATTCACTGACGATCTCTCAAGATTCGGACATGTGTTCCTGATGAAACACAAGTCTGAAGCTTTTGAGAAAATCAGAGAATATAAGCACGAAGTAGAGAACCAAACGGGCAAAAGTATTAAGATCCTTCGATCTGATCGAGGAGGAGAATACTTAAGCAATGACTTCCTAGATTATCTAAAAGAGAATGGGATTCTCTCTCAGCTTACTCCTCCTTATACACCACAGCACAACGGTGTATCGGAGCGGAGGAATCGCACCCTATTAGATATGGTGCGCTCTATAATGAGTAATGCTGAGTTACCTATTTCCTTCTGGGGGTATTCACTGGAGACGGCAGCATACCTATTGAATCAAGTTCCGTCTAAATCTGTACCTACCACACCATATGAGATATGGAGTGGGAAGAGACCGTATCTTAAACGAGTTAAGATATGGGGTTGTCCGGTCTATGTCAAAAGGCAAAATCCGGACAAACTCGAGGCACGATCAGTTCTTTTCAAGTTTGTAGGATATCCGAAGAATTCTTATGGGTATTTTTTTCTACCACGCTGAGGAACAAAAAGTATTTGTTGCTCAACATGCCACCTTTTTGGAAAAGGAATTTCTTGCAAAAGAGATTAGTGGCTCTGAGGTAGAACTGGAAGAAGTTCTAGCAACACAAACTGCAACTGAAAATTTAGTAGAACCAGAGGATTCAGTAGTACCCGACGAACCCCAGCCTCTCCGCCGATCTAGTAGGATTTCTCATCCACTTGAGAGATACTACGGTTTTCTCATTGATGGTGGAAGCGAGGATTGCATCATGGAAGATGATGACCCGACTAGTTTCGAGCACGCCATCACGAGTGATGACTCTGTGAAATGGCTGGATGCAATGCGATCCGAGATGGAATCCATGTACACCAACAAAGTATGGACTTTGGAAAATGCTCCTGAAGGGGTAAAACCCATTGGGAGCAAGTGGATTTTTAAGAAGAAAATTGGTGTAGATGGAAAAGTTGAGACTTTCAAAGCTAGACTTGTTGCAAAGGGTTTTCGTCAACGACCAGGTGTGGATTATGACGAAACTTTTTCTCCAGTGGCTATGCTTAAGTCCATCCGGATCTTACTTGCCATTGCTGCATACCATGACTACGAAATCTGGCAAATGGATGTTAAGACCGCCTTTCTAAACGGTGATTTAGAAGAGTGCGTGTACATGACTCAGCCAGAGGGCTTCGTAGATAGTGGAAGCAGCGGAAAAGTGTGCAAACTGCTTAAATCCATTTATGGGTTAAAGCAAGTATCGCGGAGTTGGAACATCTGCTTTGATATTGTAGTCAAAGAGTTTGACTTCATCAAAAACGTAGATGAACCTTGTATTTATAAGAAAGTTGCAGAGAGTAAGGTTGTCTTCCTCGTATTGTACGTCGATGACATACTCTTGATAGGAAATGATGTTCCTATGCTGCAATCAGTCAAGCTCTTCTTATCACAAAGATTCTCAATGAAAGATCTAGGTGATGCCTCCTGTATACTGGAAATTATGATCTATAGAGATAAATCTAAAAGGATATTGGGATTGTCCCAATCCAGGTACATTGACACCATACTAAAGAGGTTTAGTATGGAAGAATCCAAGCGTGGTAACCAACCCACGATCTCTGGACTCACTCTCTCCAAAGAGATGTCTCCTAAGACTGATTTGGAGAGAGCTCGCATGCAAGGGATACCCTATGCTTCGACAGTAGGCTCTATCATGTATGCGATGCTATGTACCAGACCCGATGTAGCATACTCACTAAGTGTAGTGAGTCGGTATCAAGCAGATCCTAGATAGAGTCACTGAACAGCTGTGAAGAACATTCTCAAGTACTTGCGAAGGACTAAAGAGATGTTCTTGGTGTATGGTAACGGAGAACTCCAGGTGGAGTCCTTTACCGATTCCAGCTTCCAAAGTGATAAGGACGACTTTAAGTCCCACTCGGTATTTGTCTTTACCCTCAATGGAGGGGCGGTATGTTGGAAGAGTTCCAAACAGGATACCGTTGCAGACTCGACGATGAAGGCGGAATACATCGCTTCCAACGATGCTGCCAAAGAGGCTGTCTGGATAAAGAAGTTCATTACTGAACTTGGTGTGGTTCTGTCTATTGAGCATCCAATACCTTTGTATTGCGATAACAATGGAGCTGTGGCTTTGGCCAAGGAACCCAGGTCCCATCAGAAGTCCAGACATATTCTGAGGCGGTATCACCTGATCAGGGAGATAGTTGATCGCCGGGAGATCGAGGTCAGGAGAGTAGATACGAAGAACAACACTGCAGATCCACTCACGAAGGCCATTCCCCAGATACAGTTTTAGAGATTATTCAGGATGCTAGGTATGAGATACTACAACAGCTGGCCTTAGTGCAAGTGGGAGATTGTTAGTTATATATATGCCCTGGAGGCCATTGTTGTACATATGATGTATATTATAATGGATGCTTGGATATATATAGGGAGTACTTTCTTGCTCGTCATGATAGTATGCTATTTGGTTTCTCTTTATCTTAACATGTTGACTTATATTAGTTTACTGTCTTACTCTCACATGTTGATAAAGCCCTTAGGATATGTACTCGACTACTGGGACTATGATGAGATCATACTAGTGGGGCCACGGTAGTCGATGAGTACATCCTATAATTGTTCCTAGTCGAGGGTGTGTCGAGACAGAGCATAGATACACCAGAGTAGACTAGCGTATACGCATCTTGACCCATATGATGGGCGATGGATGATCCCATATCCATCGGTGTTTGACATCAAGGATGGTGTACGGGTGCTCAGTGGAAACTGGGTACACTGGACGGACTCGCCGAGAACTCCCAGATGGTATTATACCTCACGTCAGATGGCAGTTCTCTGGTGACACTGGTACAGGTTAGTCTGTAGACCCGAGATTGCCGTAGAGTCTTATGTGATTCCCACTGTGCTTTGATTTCCACCTTACCACGTCCAAGAGGGCGTGCAAAATGGTGGATTTTGGGTGCAGTCCCGAATCACATGGAGGCAATGAGCGATAGGAGGGGATTCGTCTCTCCCGGTATAGGAAGTTGATGTTGTGCTGTGTTTGATTGGCTATAACTGGAAGTCCCTGGCCAGGGCTGATATAGAGATTTACTAGTAAGTGTTACTAGTAGTTTCTCGACCTGTTATGAGCCTCACATCGACACGACTTATCGGTTACTGGGGTCTGACGTTTACCACCCCTAAACCAGATATGCGACATATCAGACGAAGAGACCGGACTGTACGGAGTGTTACTGATTGGATTCATAGGAGAATGTACAGGCTTGCTTGTTGATCTTCTGATCGCTGAATACCTGGGTGGCTGTTACGTTTAGCTGACCGCTTGCAGCTTGTGGGTATTTGATATGAGCATCACCTACTGCCGGCGTATTGACGATTCTTTAGAGTCCTACACAGAGGTTTCTTGACTCAGGCAAAACGGAGTAGGGGAACATATATGATATGTGCATGACCGAGGATAATACGATATGAGATACCGTATTATATTCTCGCGATATTTTGAATGAGCCGGGTCATCGGATCAAGTGTTGATTCAATGAATCGGTACATGATATATTAGTCGATTATATTCGATATAGCCGGATTGTCGGATCAAGTGTTGATTCGATAATTTAATGTATAATTATATATATGATATATTGCATTACATTATCTAATATTGGCTCGCTTTATTGATTCATTTTCTCACCGGATAATACATTGATATATATGCGATATATGTTAATTGTATTATTATCTTTTGTTACAAATATATATTATATATATGATATATAATATTGTAACATGTTATGATTGCTAATGCAACATGATTAGTGGAGATTAAACATGGTTACGGTTTGATTTGGGTTAGCTCTTTCATGATACTTTTAGAAGGTTTTACTTTATTTCTAGCAAAGATATTATGGTTGATATTTTGCTAGATATTTCTTTGACCCAAACCACACCCTTAACCCTAGTTAAGTCTCTACATTGGTTAGCCTCTTCATCTTTGACCATGGTTGCATTTGTAATCATAATAATCTTTTCATTATTCATCGCAAAAGGATATTCATTTCTTCTTCTTCTTCCTTGAGCTCACAAAAGCTTTCTAGGTTTTATTTTGTGATGGATTAGTGTGAGAATTTGATAAAAAAAGAGAGCATAAATCCTACTTCATCATTCTCATCTAATCTAGCCAATTAGATTAGGGTGTTCACCTCATTAGTGAGTGAGAGCTTGAGTTAAAGAAACTTCAAGGTAGATCATCTTTGATAAGGAAGACTACAAGCAAGCATGGATCATTCGGGTTGTGGAGCCTCTCTTGAGTCTGGGAGATCATGGATCGCGGCGAAGGGACATCTACTCGGAGCTTATGAAGCGAAGGAGCGGTCTACAAAGGTTGTAATCCCTCTCTCTTAATTATAAAGGTGTTTACTTGCATGTTTAGCCCTAATTATCTAGCAAAGATCCTCGCTTTGGGTTGTTCGGCACGTCTAAATTTTAAATCAGGCATGATTGTAGGGAGAGCTGTAGTATTCCTCGTCTTGTACGTGGATGACATTCTCCTAATAGGAAATGATATTCCTATGCTATAGTCAGTCAAAGGATTCTTGTCACAGAAGTTCTCCATGAAGGACCTGGGTGATGTCACCTACATTCTGGGGATCCAGATCTATCGTGATAGATCAAAGAGGATGTTAGGACTTTCGCAGTCCAGGTACATAGACACCATATTGAAAAGATTCAGTATGGAAGATTCTAAGCGCGGTAACCTACCGGCTTGTCATGGAATCACCCTCTCCAAAGAGATGTCTCCCAAGACTGATTTGGAAAGGGCTCGCATGTCGATTATACCCTACGCTTCTACGGTAGGCTCTATAATGTATACGATGTTATGTACCAGACCAGATGTAGCATACGCATTGAGCGTTGTAAGCCGGTATCAGGCAAACCCAGGGGAGAAGCACTAGATAGTAGTAAAGAACATTCTCAAGTACCTGAGGAGGACTAAGGAGATGTTCTTGGTGTATGGCAGAAAGGACCTCCAGATCGAGGCCTTTGCCGACTCTAGCTTCCAGAGTGACAAGGATGACTCCAAGTCCATGTCGGGTTATGTCTTTACCCTCAATAGAAGGGCGGTCTATTGGAAGAGTTCCAAGCAGGACACTGTTACTGACTCAACAATGGAAGCGGAGTATATAGCTGCTTGCGATGCCGCAAAAGAGGCTGTCTGGATGAAGAAGTTCCTCACAGAACTTCAGTTTGTTCCTACCAGTGTTGATCCAATACCTCTGTATTGCGACAACAACGGCGCTATAGCTTTAGCGAAGGAACCCAGGTCCCATCAGAAGTCCAGACACATCTTAAGGCGATATCATCTGATCAGGGAGATCATAGATCGTCGGGAGATCGAGGTGAAGAGAGTAGATACAGAGAATAACACCGCTGATCCATTCACAAAGGTCGTTCCTCAGACGCAGTTCGAGAGGCTATTCGAGATGATAAGTCTGCGATATGCCAGTACATGGCCCTAGTGCAAGTGGGAGATTGTTAGTGTTTATGCCCTAGAGGCCATTACTGTATCATACTAGTTTGTATATTACTTAATGGAAGCTTGGGATATTCACAGTTGTACTGACAGTCTTGCTAAAAAAATGGTAGTATGCTACTTGGTTTGTTTCTACTTTAAATATGTGCATGTGTTTCTTTTAACATATCGCTTATACATATTAGTAGAGCCCTTAGGATCTTTGCTTGATTACTAGCATTGTGATGGCAGTCACACTAGTGGAGGCTGGGTAGTCCATAAGCAACATCCTATACAGGTCCCTGGTCATAGGATTATCGAGATAGGGCATCGATACTCCGAAGTAGACTGGTGTATACGCCTCTCATCCCAGCTGGAGAGATGGTCTGTCCTACAGCCATCAGTACGTCGTACTGGAGATAGTATGCAGGAGCTCGTTAGGTTACGGGTATACGGGACAGGACTCGCCGGGAACTGCAGGTTGGTACTACACCCATCGTCAGATAGCAGTTCCCAGGTAACATGAGTACAGCTTAGTCCGTCGACTTGACACTGCTGCTTCGCTTCGAGTGTGTTCCCACTGTACTTAGATTACTACCCTACCACGGCTCAAAGGAGTCGTGCAAACAAGTAGTAGTTAGGTGCAGTCCCGAAGCACTTGGAGGCAGTGGCGGTTAGACAGGATTCGTCTCTCCCGGTATTGGGGGTTGATATCGCGCTGTGTATGGAGAGCCATTACGCAAAGTCCCTGGCCAGGGCAAGCGAGATTCACTGGTAGGTTCCAGTAGTTTCTCAAGGTGTAATGGGCTTGACTCCGACACGACTTATATCGCTATTAAGGTCTGACGTTTACCGCCCTCCTAGGCCCAATATGCGATAGTCCTAGACGAACAGACCGGACTGTACGGAGATTGTCACATCAGGCTCAGTTGGAGTTCGGATGGGTTTCATCATCGTCCTTCTTATACATCTACCTGAGGACCGTTACGTACAGCTAGTACCGCTTACGGCCCGTGGTTAAACCCACTTCCAGCGTAGTGTCGAGTCTTTAGAGTCCCGCACAGAGAGTTTCCCTGCACCGGGCAAAAGGTGTAGAGGCCGTATGGTTTTACGTCAGGGTCGTGATCAGTTATGTACACTTGTGCACGTACTATGATCGGGCAGATAATACTAGCGGGCTTTGGTTTAAGCCAGATTCTAGTATTATACAGATGCATTTATTCAGTCAAAGATTATCCGTGTTTTTCGGAAATACAGATGGAAGGGGCAGTCTCGTAATTTGTCGGGAAGCTTCTAGAAGAAGATGACTCATTTGTGTTTAATTCTTTTTTGGATTTAAACAAATGAGGTGGAGGATGAGGTGTATGTTTAAATTAAATGGTTAATGACTCATGAGGTGATTCACCCTTAGAATTAAATGAAGCATGATAAATATTAGATAGATATTTTATTTTGATAACATTATTATGCTTCATATTATTCTAGCATGAGAATTATTCATTTGATTATCATAAAAGCTTTCTCTCTCCTCAAGTTTTCATCTTCTTCCTCAAACCCTAAAAGCTATCAAGAGTTGAGAATCCTAGGGATTAAGTGACTAAGTAATCCATCTAAATACTCTACACCCTCTAGGACTTCTAGATTAGCAAACTAGAAGCCGTAGTTATCTCAGATTCGAGATAGGAGCTCGGACTATAGACTCTCGGGTGGATCGTCTTTGACTCAAGGAGGCCGTTGAGGTGCCCATGTTCCATAGAGCCTACGAGGTGTGGAGGACAGCGATGAAGACCCAAAGGACTGTTAGGCCACGGCAGCGCCCCAGCTGTCAGAACGAGGCCAAAATGCGGAATCAAAACTTTTCTTTAAACAAGAAACCGGCGCTACCGCGGACTATAAACCCGGATCGGGCCATTAACCTACTCTTAGCTAACTAGAGAAGGGGTAGAGAGATATACCGAGCGATCCGTTTCCTTCGGTCTTCTTGTCGTCGTCCCGATCTCCCCGTGGAATCTCCGGTCTTCATCTCCTCGTCGGAAGGGCACCACATCGCCGGGTTCTTTTTACGGGCTCCCACCTCTGGACCGAGGCAACTCGGGCACGAAGTTGGCGAGCCAACGTGCCCAAGGATGCTGTAGGATATGTGTAGTGTGGTTTGTCTCAATGGGGTTTGTGAAGTTGCCATTGAAGGAGTGGAGGAATGAACAATGGAGATCAACTTGGGAATTTTGGTGTAAGCAAGATAATATGAGATGAACCATTTTCCCACACCAAAAACGACCCTCTCCTTTCAAGAATGTGGCCGGCCTCTCATTTTTCAAGGGGAGAGAGAGCAAAGTCAAGGGGGGGAGCTATCATGCATGAGAGAGAAATGATGATGATGAAATATAATGATCACAACAAACTCTCACCATCAACAACCATGATGAACAAAAAGGTAATCATGAGAGGCAAGAACCATGATGAACTAAAATTCAAATGATGGTTAAACCATCATGAAGCTATCATGTGCCAAAAGTCTTCTCAATTGTTAATTGCACAATTGCAAATAACCCCCCTCCACCAATTTTCAGCCAATGAAAGAAACAAAGGAAAATGGCCGAAACGGAAAGCAAACTGGCAACTTCAGAAAACTGATCCCATAATAAATTACAGGAAAACCCCGCGACTGTATATACATACCCGCATTTGTATTCCGACCGAATACAAATGCAATGAGACAAAATCTACACTGTACAATACTAGGATCCGGCTTAAACCAAAGCCTGCTAGTATAATCCGTCCGATCATGATCCGTGCAATACCGCACGTATATGATCGAACCCTGCCATATCTCCATACGGCCTCTACAGTGTTTCGCCCGAAACTTGAGTAACTGTCTGTGGGGGACTCTAAAGACTCGTCAATACTTTTGGCTGCGGATTTAACCACTAGCACGTCAGAGGTATTAGCCATACGTAACGGGCTACCAGGTATTGACCAAAAGGGACGTCGATAAGCAAACTCATCCTGACACCTTACTGAGCCTGTCAGTGAAAATATCCGTACAGTCCGGTCCGTTCGTCTATGAGCATCGCATGGCGGGCCTAGGGGGTTGGTAAAAGTCAGACCCCCAAAAGCGGTACAAGTCGTGTCGGAGTGTAGCCCAGAACACCCTGAGATACTACCGGAATACCTACCAGTAAATCTCCTGCCTCGGCCGAGGGCTTTGTGTAATGGCTCTACTAGACACAGGCGATCTCACCCTCAATACCGGGAGAGACGAACCCCTGCAGATCCGCTCACTGCCTCCATGTGGCTCGGGACTGTACCCAACTAAAACCTGTTTGCACGACTCCTTTGAACCGTGGTAGGGTAGTAATCAAAGTACAGTGGGAACTCACACGAGACAAATGACGATCTCAGGTCGATGAACTAACATGTACACATATCACCAGGGAACTGCTATCTGACTTCAGGTATAAGACTAACTAGCATGTTCCCGGCGAGTCCTGTCCGGTGTACTCATAACCCAATAAGCACCTATATACATCTGAGGTGAACCAACTGACACCAGTGGCTTGTGAGACCGGCCACCACCCCTCATCGGGGTCTCGACTGTATATACTAGTATACTCTGGAGTATCGATGCCCTGTCTCAAAACTCCCATGACTAAGGACCGTTTAAGGATGTGCTTATAGACCCCAGCTCCCACGTATATGATCGCCCTCATACTACTGGCAGTCAAGCAAGAATTCTAGGGGCTCTATCAACGTGCAATAGCGACCTGTAAGGTTACCTAAAGCAGTACACGATGATAAAGATAAACCAGATAGCATACTATCATCTTGAGTGAGACTGTCCTACCGGCATAGGTCCTCCCTCAATCATTGCAATCACGTGCCTGTGATCCAATAATTGACTCTGAAGGCACTATCTCCAACAATCTCCCACTTGCACTCAAGGTTAATTATTGCGATGTCGCATACTCGCAGCCCGTGTGATACCGAACACCCAACTCCTCTACTAATCAGTCTCACAAAACTCGTTTGCGAAACTATTGCGTTCGAGGAATAGCCTCAGTGAGTGGATCCGCCTTGATATTTCTTTCTATGTCTCTCTAGATCTCAAGTTCGCGGAGAAACCCATCTCCCGAAATGAGCAATACCTGTCTTAGAATATGTCTGGATATCTGATGGGACCTAGTTCATAAATGAACTCCAAATCCAAACTTCTTAGACTGTATCCTCAACTGAACTTAATCAGTACCCTGCGCCATGTCTCTCTCAGTGTCCGCTTGGATCACCTGTCCAAAACACTGCCCCTCGTCAGAGGGAAAACTATAACTCTGACGGCCACCCTGTCATCCAGGTCACCTTGGAAGCCTGGAATGATAACTGTCTCCTAAAAGAGGCTGTCGTTATCAAATCCCTAGAACATCCACTTATGTTCTAAAACTGCTTCCGAATGTTTCTCCAGGATTGGATCAATATCAACTTACTGCATCCCGTGCAAAACAACATCTGGTGTGGTACTTGACATCTCATGATTGACTCAATTGTCTATGCAAGTGATCTACCAATCATGCACATCCCTCTCCCCTTTAGTCTGTAAGACACCTTCAGAGAGGGTGACTCCACCACCTGCAGGTACACTACCGTGCATGGAGTCGTCCATTCTAAAACACCTTTAGAATGCTGTCTAAGTACCCTGATTGGGACACTTCCTAAATCTAGATCTAAAACTATAGATCTAGTAACCAGAATGTCTGATATAATACCCAATTCCTATATAGAGAAACCACTGTGTGACAACCAAAGTATAACCGACCGTAGTATAGGAATTTCACTTCCTACTCTGTGTATGTCATCCAAATACCAGGACATCACACCCTACTACCTTCTTAACTAATCCATCCCCTATTCTGATGAAGTCAAACCTATGACTGTCACATCAGAAATAGATGATCTATCTCCGCTACATCTGCTTTAGTCTCTTAATAGACATAAGCCACTTGTCCACCATGCTTCCGCTGCTCCCACTGACTACGACAACCCTCTGGCAGAGTCATATACATGTGCACTTCTAAAGCCATTTTAGAACGACGCTATACTCATCCTCCTGCCGGGTCTCACAGTCTGGAACAACAGCAATGGCAAGTATGGGTAAACAAGAACCTCCCTGTCACCGACTTTGAGCATACCGGAGTACCTCTCGGGTGCCTGAGGTTACCCACCATATCTGCGGAGTAGCTAATAGAATGTCAAGCCAGATTGAATCTTTAGGTTCTCATCAAATTTTCAGTAATCGTTTGCGGTTCTGGAATCACTTCCAATTCTATCATACTCCCACTAATGTTTTCTGAAAAAATCCATTTTACTTAAAACTGTGGCGAGTCTAGAACAATATCACTATTGATCTTTTAGATGGTAGAAAATCAACCCTCGTCATTGTTGGATATAGTGCCCTCAGAGTCAATTGTTGGATCACAGGCACGTGATTTCAATGATTGAGGGAGGACCTATGCCGGTAGGACAGTCTTACTCAAGATGATAGTATGCTATCTGGTTTATCTTTATCATCGTGTACTGCTTTAGGTGACGTTACTGATCACTATTGCACGTTGATAGAGCCCCTAGGATTTTTGCTTGACTGCCAGCAGTATGATGGCGATCATATACGTGGAAGCTGGGGTCTATAAGCACATCCTTAAAAAGTCCCTAGTCGTGGGAGTTTCGAGACAGGGCATCGATACTCCAAAGTAGACTAGTGTATACCGTCGAGACCCCGACGAGGGGCGGTGGCCGGTCTCACAAGCCACTGGTGTCAGTTGGTTCACCTAAGATGTATACAGGTGCTCATTGGGTTATGAGTACACCGGACAGGACTCACCGGGAACATGATAGTTGGTATTATACCTAGCGTCAGATAGCAGTTCCCTGGTGGCATGTGTACAGGTTAGTTCATCGACCTGAGATCGTCATTTGTCTCGTGTGAGTTCGCACTGTGCTTTGATTACTACCCTACCACGGCTCAAAGGAGTCGTGCAAACAGGTTTTAGTTGGGTACAGTCCCGAGCCACATAGAGGCAGTGAGCGGATCTACAGGGGTTCGTCTCTCCCGGTACCGGTATTGGGGGTGAGGTCGCGCTGTATCTAGGAGAGCCATTACACGAAGTCCTTGGCCAAGGCAGGAGATTTACTGGTAGGTATTCCAGTAGTATCTCAGGGTGTTCTGGGCTACACTCCGACACGACTTGTACCGCTTTTGGGGGTCTGACTTTTACCAACCCTCTAGGCCCGCCATGCGATGCTCATAGACGAACGGACCGGACTGTACGGATAATGTCACTGACAGGCTCAGTAGGGTGTCAGGATGAGTTCGCTCATCGACGTCCCTTTTGGTCAATACCTGGTAGCCCGTTACGTATGGCTAATACCTCTGACGTGCTAGTGGTAAAATCTACAGCCAAGGTATTGACGGGTCTTTAGAGTCCCCCACAGATAGTTTCTCAAGTTTCGGGCGAAACGTTGTAGAGGCCGTATGATATATGGCAGGGTTCGATCATATACGTGCAGTATTGCACGCATCATGATCGGACGGATCATACTAGTGGGCTTTAGTTTAAACCGGATCCTAGTATTAGATTTTTTGGATTACTTTAGTCTCATCGCATTCGCATTCAGTCGGAATGCGGATGCAGGTATGTATATACAGGTGAGGGGTATCCTTGTGATCCGTCACGAGTTTACTTTAGATGTTGCCGGATCTTTTTGTTGGACCGAACATTTGGATTAATGTTTGGTTAATGGAAATTGTGAGCTAGAAATTCATCATGCATTGCATTAAATGTGACATGGACATTTAGATGACTCATGGTCTCTTTTTTAGCAAAGATGTCACATTAGTGTTTTGTTTAATGTGTTGAAATGAGATGGAGAGAGAGAGGGGCTGCCATGGTTGGTTTTATTGGTCTCATATTTTTATAATCTCACTCTCTCACTCTCATTCCAACAAAAGAAAAGAAAAGAAAAAGAAAAGCTTTTGTTCTTCTTCTTCTTCCTCTAGCTCATTGCTTCCATCAATGGATACATTTTAACCTCCATCCAAAACCATGGATGCAAGAGACAAAGTGATCACAACATTCTCTACTTCACCTTGGGCACGTCGGCTAGCAAACTTCGTGCCCGAGTTGCTTCGGATGAAGCGGGAGCCCGTAAAAAGAATCGGCGATGTGTTGCCCTTTCCGATGAGGAGATGAAGACCGGAGATTCCGCGAGGAGATCGAGATGGAGGCCGAAGACCGAAGGACACGGATCGCTCGGTATAGCATTCTATCCTTTCTCTTGTTTGCTAGCATTAGGTTAATGGTTATGATCCGGGTTTAAAGTACGCGGTAGCGCCGGATTTCTAGTTATGAAAAAGTTTCGTTTCCGCATTTTGGCCTCGGGATGACGGCCGGGGCGCTGCCGTGCACTTACATTGGTATCAGAGCCACGCTATTAACCTAGTCTAGCTTGCTCTAACGTGTTTAGAACTTCGATCGAACAAAAATTCCGAAAACCCGATTTCAAAAGTGCACTTTAGCTTGCTCTAACGTGTTTACAAGTTCGATCGATCGAAAATTCCAAAAACCGCGTTTTCATGCATCAGTTTCTGTCGAATTTTTCCAGTGCTTTAAAAATTATTTGGTACATTGTAAAAATACGTGCAGGGTTTTTTATGCATTCTGTGAAAATTTGGTAGGCTGAAGTTACTGTAGCGCGGTGGATCAGCGGCCAAAACCACGATCCGGCCGCGGATCCGCCGCCGAAATTTGTCTTCACTGCATCAAATTTTTACAGTGGCTCTCTGACATGGAAATAGAGTTTCTGGTATATTCTTTTTGGGCCCAGATGTTTTTGAGTGCTACAGTTGTGCTTGGGGCCCACTTCGGAAAATTTGATCGATCGAAAATTTTAAATATGTTAGTTCACAGTATTTACATTATATCTGCGACCGTGAATGTCATTTGATCGGTAAATCCTGTCTAACTACTATAGCCCTTTTAGACGGATTTGCGAACGTGACATTCACATTGATGTTCTATGTTGTGATGTGATGTTGCGGATTGTCGTGGTAGATAGCCTAGATGCAATGGTAGTACAGTTTCGTTTTATATGTACATTTGATATTGCGGCGCGAGCGTCCGACATGTGGACTGCCGTCACTGCCTGTTTGTATATTATTCTTTTGGGGCACGACCGGACTGAGGTCGATGTACCCGTTGTATGTATATTTTACTTTCTGTACTAGGATTACCCCAGGTGGGGTGCACGGATAGCCGGTTTCTAGAGGGCAACAAGCCCGCATCTCATGGCATTGAGACAGAGGGGGCTTCACTCTAGAATTGGCGGGCTATTCGCCGCACTCGTAGGTGGTACAAGTTGACCCAAGGAGGGGTTCCCAAGTTACCGGATTCCGTGAAGTGTTGGGTGGTCCATTCATGTTGTTGAAGGGGGATGCCTCGCTTCAGGTTTTGGCGGGTAACTTGCCGCGCCCATAGGGGTCTAGGATTTCATTGCACAGGCTATCCACACGATCAGGGGAACGTCGGGTTTCAGTAGCGGCTCTATGAAACCCGGGGATCCCAGATATCTGTATTGTTCTGTGATGCTTATTACATTTTTGTGATGTTGCATTTTATCACGCCTTGAGCGAATATTATATATTGATATATATATTAGTAGATGTTGTATATGTTTTGCATCCGCACTAGTCCAGTCCCCGCTCTGTTGTTAGTTAAGTAACCTAACGGGTGATGACGGGACCCAGTGGCGAATGCGGAAGGCATATATGTACATCATTATTTTCGTTCTTTATTGGTGTGATCAATTGATGGGACTGCGTTGATTCGGATCAATGCAAGCTAAACAAACCTATTCTGATGTTGTTGGAATATTTTTCAAAAAGCTATTATTGCAAGGGCGTTCTCTTTTGTTTTGCACAGTGGTATTCGGTTATGAATATCCAGCACCTCAGTCGACGAGGCAAGGGCCGAGATCCCTTCACCAGGAGTGACCCCTTGGACAGAAGTTTGCGTCAGGGCAATAACTTCACTATAGCCGTTTACTTTTGCTTTGCATCGTGGTATTCAGTTAGAATATCCTGCACCTCATTCTACGGGAAAAGAGCCGAGATCCCTTCACTGGGAGTGACCTCTTTAGCAAAGGTTTTCGTCACTATATTTTTATAAAAGCTATCCGGTTCCTTCAACGATATCAAGTTCATTACGTTAAAGGTTTTTCGCCAAAAACCATTCGTAGCCCTCCGTCATTTCAGACGGGTAGCACGTAGTATTCATGCTATGTTTGTTGGCCTTAGTCAAGGCATAGTGTATGGTAGCTGCTTGTTACCTTTCTGCTGCATAGATAGATGCGTTGGTTTGGGACAGTCGTATAGCCTTGTTGGCCCTAGTCAAGGGCTCGTACGGGTGGGTTCAAATTAACCTGGACAATGACGGGTAGAACTTGACATGTGACTTATGATTTGTTGGCCTTAGTCAAGGTCATAAGAGCATGGGTAAAAATCACATCGGGAGTTTCTAAAGAAACTGAAACTTGCCAGATATGCGCATACCTTCTGGAGTGTGATAACGTGAGTGGATTCCATCATGTTATCATGCGATGATAGTTGGATCCCGATTCCCACTGATGAGTTGGTTTACTCCTCGGGTGATCCCGACTAATTCTTCTTTCAGGTTTGGAGGAGAATTTGAGATTACAGTGGGAGGTTTCCTGATTAGATAAAGTGATAACCATTCTGATCTAGGTTAGAGTGCACGCTGAGTGTTTCTTTTCTCTCTCTCTTTGGCAGCGACCATGGCCCGACCCTAGACTATGACTCAGTGACCAAGTTGACCGAACCTTCTTATAACACTGGCTTTTGGATTGTCAGAGTTGCATACCTCATTGCCACTCCTACTTTTACCCTTTTCTCCAGAACACCCCGTATTACTACGAACGTCCACTTCCATTGGATAAAACCATCGTATGGTTATATATGAACTCGAAGGAATTTATTCGAGGATGGTTTCCGGTTCTGGAGAAAACGAATAGGATTATTCAGTTGTCTTTTCCTTTTACCTTCTCTCAGGTTGCGAGTGCTCCTTGGATTAGGGGATAGTACACCCATTACGCCTATTGGATAGTCTTCTTCCAAACCTTAGGCTGGTGCCGAATGGTAGGGAATGAAGAAAGCCGATTAGCCTAAGTGTGGTGTACAGAAGGTATTAAGTTAAGACAAATAAAGGGATTAGTAAGAGGGAAAAGTAAATTGCGACTGCTATTCACAACCAAACCAAGTATTTCTTCGCCAATCCTACATCACCTTTGTATTTCTCCAGAACACTCTGTATCACTACGAAGATCCACAGTTTATTGGAGACTCCATCGTATGGTTATATACGAACTCGAAAGGAACTTGTTCCAGTTCGGGGATGGATTCTGGTTCAGGAGAAATAAGAATAAGGTTTATTCGGTTGTCTTTTATCTTCACCTTCTCTCAGGTTACGAGTGCCCCTAGGATTGGGACAGTACACCCATTATGCTTATTGGATAGTCTTCTTCCAAACCATAGGCTGGTGCCGAATGGTAGGGAAGGAAGAAAACCATTTGTCCTAAAGGGGTGTACAGAAGGCAATGACTAAAGACATATAAAAGGATTTGGAGAGATGACAAAGAAATATACGGTTACAGTTGTGAATCTGGAAGAGGCATTACTAGGAATGCCCGAATACCCCATCGAAACATTTCAATGTTTCAGTTTCACTGTGTACTGTTAAAAGAAAACTGATTTCCCAATTAGCCCTTGCTCCAGGGTATGTATTTACCAGGTATGATTCTCACATCTGTATGGTTTTACAGATGATGAGTGGGAGTAAGCTATTGGGAATTAGGTGATTATCCTCATTATATCAGAATTCGTTGTGATTGGTGATATTTGAGGAAATCGCCTGGGTTGTTTTGCCGGACGACAAATGTTTGGTTTTGAATATCCGTTATTATGCACCAATTTCAAATTGATATATCTGTACGTCTATTTTCATAGAGTGAGATATAACTTTTTGAAATTATGTCTATGACATTTACCTATATCAGTGGATGGTTAGGTAAGGAGCATTAAACAGCGGTGTAATTCTTCATAACCATAATACAGTTTTCAACCTACGACGCACAGGGTTTGAGTTATTAGACTCAGAGGACTTATACAAAGGATTGTATATTGTCCAGTGTCCATTAGGACAGAGGGGTCGGTCCTCATACTATATTTTGTTTACTTATGACTTCTATAGTTCTTAGACAAGTGTTTCGTAGAAACACAAGGTCTAAGTTTTGAGAAGTTATAGGTATAAGAGTAAAGCAGAGAACTAGATGTTGCAAGTATCGTGATTCTTCAAAGTGATCGAAGATGTAGATACTTGTGTATGGTATTCAGTTGATAGTAATGATTAAGAGAACTTGCTTCTCTTTCAGGTTACTCATAATTGGAAGCACTCCTAAGTTGAGTAACGCTGATCGGCCTCTCTCCATTTACTTGACATGCACTGGAGACAGCTACATGATTTGAATCTGGTTCAATTAAATCAGTGCCTCTGTTTCTGTATTGGATATAGAACAGTTCATATCTTGACATTGTTAAGATACGGGGAGTTGTCCAGCTTATGCTTAAAACCAGACTCTGGATGACTCAAGGCACGTTTCTGTAGTGGCTGTTTGTGGGTTGACCCAGGCTATGACGAGGGTTGATTTTCTACCATCTGGAAGATCAATAGTGATATTGTTCTTGACTCGCCACAGTTTTAATAAAAATGGATTTTTTCAGAAAACAGTAGTGGGAGTATAGTAGGACTGGAAGTGATTCCAGAACCGCAAACGATTACTGAAAATTTGATAAGAACCTATAGATTCAATATGGTTTGACATTCCATTGGCCACTCCGCAGATATGGTGGGTAACCTCAGGCACCCGAGAGATACTCCGGTAGCCTCAAGGACGGTAATAGGGAGGTTCTTGTTTACCCAGACTTGCCATTGCTCTTGTTCCAGACTGTGAGACCTGGCAAGAGGATAAGTATAGCGTCGTCCTAAATTAGCTTTAGAAGTGCACGTGTATATGACTCTGCCAGAGGGTTGTCGTAGTCAGTGGGAGCAGCGGAAGCATTGGTGGACAGGTGGCTTGTGTCTATTTATAGACTAAAGCAGATATAGCGGAGATAGATCATCTATTTCTGATGTGACAGTCATAGGTTTGACTTCATCAGAATAGGGGATGGATTTGTTACAAAGGTGGTAGGGTGTGATGTCCTGGTATTTGGATGACATACACAGAGTAGGAAGTGATATTCCTATACTACGATCGGTTATTCTTTGGTTGTCACACAGTGGTTTCTCCACATAGGACTTGGATATTATATCAGACATTCTGGTTACTAGATCTATGGTTTTAGATCTAGATTTGGGTAGTTTCCCAATCTGGGTACTTAGACAGCATTCTAAACGTGTTTTAGAATGGACGACTCCTGGCACGGTAGTGTACCTGCAGGTAATGGAGTCACCCTCTCTAAAGGTGTCTTATAGAATAAAGTAGAGAGGGATGTGCATGATTGGCAGATCACTTGCTTAGGCAATTAAGTCAATCATGAGATGTCAAGTACCACACTAGATGTTGTTTTTGCAGTAGATGAAATAAGTTGATATTAATCCAATCCTGGAGAAACATTAGGAAGCAGCTTTAGAACATAAGTGCGTGTTCTAGGGATATGATAACGACAGCCTCATTCGGGAGACAGTTATCATTCCAGGCTTCCAAGGTGACCTGGATGGCAGAGTGACTGTCAGAGTTATAGTTTTCCCTCTGACGAGGGGCAGTATTTTAGACAGGTGGTCCAAGCGGATACTGAGGGAGGCATGGCGCAGGATACTAATTGGTTTCAGTTGTCGATACAGTCTAAGAAGTTTGGATTTGGAGTTCATTTATGAACTAGGTCCCATCAGATATCCAGACATATTCTAAGACAGGTATTGCTCATTTCGGGAGATGGATTTCTCCGCGAACTTGAGATAAAGAGAAATATAGAAAGAAACATCAGAGCGTATCCACTCACTGAGGCTATTCCTCGAACACAATAGTTTCACAAACGGGCTTTGTGAGACTGATTAGTAGAGGAGTTGGGTGTTCGGTATCACACGGGCTGTGAGTATGCGACATCGCAATGATTAGCCTTGAGTGCAAGTGGGAGATTGTTGGATATAGTGCCCTCAGAGTCAATTGTTGGATCACAGGAACGTGATTGTAATGATTGATGGAGGACCTATGCCGGTAGGACAGTCTTACTCATGATGATAGTATGCTATCTGGTTTATCTTTATCATCGTGTACTGCTTTAGGTGACGTTACTGATCACTATTGCACGTTGATAGAGCCCCTAGGATTTTTGCTTGACTGCCAGCAGTATGATGGCGATCATATACGTGGGAGCTGGGGTCTATAAGCACATCCTTAAAATGTCCCTAGTCGTGGGAGTTTCGAGACAGGGCATCGATACTCCACAGTAGACTAGTGTATACAGTCGAGACCCCGACGAGGGGCGGTGGCCGGTCTCACAAGCCACTGGTGTCAGTTGGTTCACCTAAGATATATACAGGTGCTCATTGGGTTATGAGTACACCGGACAAGACTTGCCGGGAACAAGCTAGTTGGTATATATACCTAGCGTCAGATAGTAGTTTCCTGGTGACATGTGTACAGGTTAGTTCATCGACCTGAGATCGTCATTTGTCTCATGTGAGTTCGCACTGTGCTTTGATTACTACCCTACCACGGCTCAAAGGAGTCGTGCAAACAGGTTTTAGTTGAGTACAGTCCCGAGCCACATGGAGGCAGTGAGCGGATCTGCAGGGGTTCGTCTCTCCCGGTATTGGGGGTGAGGTCGCGCTGTGTCTAGGAAAGCCATTACACGAAGTCCTTGGCCAAGGCAGGAGATTTACTGGTAGGTATTCCAGTAGTATCTCAGTGTGTTCGGGGCTACACTCCGACACGACTTGTACCCCTTTTGGGGGTCTGACTTTTACCAACCCCTTAGGCCCGCCATGCGATGCTCATAGAAGAACGGACCGGACTGTATGGATATTGTCACTGACAGGCTCAGTAGGGTGTAGCGTTTTGAAAATCGTTTCGGAAAAATTTCGGAAAATCGGTAAAATAAGGGGGTTTTCTGTAAAAAGTCAAAATACAAATATCTTATTATAAAAATTAAATATACATATTCTAGCTATATAATTGCTAGTATTTGGTGTTTATTGAGCCACTGGTGAAATTTCAAATTTTCTGAAAAAAAATTATTTTATTATTATTTTAAGCCGTCACTAATATATTTAATTAGGGAAAATTACAAACTGGAATGGGTTGAAACAAATTTTGTGTATCATCACACATTAAACAAAATTTTATCATGTGGTTTTTGAAACGAAATCGTTTGCCAAAACGGTTTAGAAATTATTGAAGAAAAAAGGCTTTTTTTAGTGTAAATGGATGTTTGGGGTATTGTATTTATCATTTTCCATCACCCCACACCCATACCCACACTCACCCACCCCCATTTATTTCTTCCCTTGGCTGAATTCAGCAGCCCCCACCCATTTTCCCCACATGAATTTCAAAGAAAAGAAAAGGAAGAAAAGAAAAGAAAAGAACAGAGAATGATAGAATTAAAGGTGGACTTTTTGACCACATTCTCTCTCCAATCACCTCACACTCTCTTCTCCTCCCCATTTGGCCGAGCCCACTTGTTTTTCCTGCACAACAACAGCCCCTCTTTCTTCCTCTCTCCTTTTGCATCAAAAAAATTCAACAAAATGCCCAAAAACCAACACAAAAATCCCACAAAATCAAAATCCACCTCCTACCCATTTCTGCTTGGCTACTTTAGCATGGATCTAAGGATTTAGATTTCAATTTGGGAGGCTAAGGTGCTTGTGGGAGCTTCAAATTATTTGGGTATAAATTCTAATCTTTTGCTTAATGTGTTGTAATTGTTTCATGTTAGCTTAATTAGGTGTTTAATTAGGTTTAAATAGGTTTTCAATTGGTTTTAAGTGCATGATTTAAAATTTATGAGTTAGGGTTTGAATTCAAATATGGTCATTGTCACTTGTTTAAGTTTACAAAGTGTATTTTGGCATGTGAGGACATGGAAAAACCTAATCTAGTTGCTATTATGTAAATTGTTGCATTTAATTTGTCCAAATCAAGTTTTTAAGCAAACTAGGTTTTTGGAATTTGATTAAAAAATGGAGATAAAAATCTAATTAGGGTATTCATGGCATTATTAACATTTTAAAGTGTAGTTTAATACTTTAGTTCATGAAAATCCAAGCTAGATTGTAGTTTGTGCATTTTTGCTATAAAATTATTAAAATTTAGGTATTTTGTAAACTAGAATTTTGGGGTTTATGGAATTTAATGAGATTAAATTATGAGAATTATTTTTATAACTTATTTAAGATATTTAGTGAATATTGTGGCCGCTAGATTCGTTTATACATCAAGTTTTGTACTAAAACGGTGATTTGTGCTTGCTAGATTTTCGGAAAATTGACTTTTTAAGTGAAATTAGGGTTTTTGTGAATTTTAAGCTATTTTATATTATAATTAGTGCTTGTAATTATACAAATGATAGTTTTGGGAGCTTTCTCGATGGTTTGGCGTTTGTACGCCGACGTCGAGGGTTTTTGGGTCGATTTGTGAAAGCAACCATAGGTTTTGACCTATGTGGGATTCGTGCATCGTTTTGGTCATGAGTCGGATTTTAATGCGATACGGTGCGTTATGATATGTAGGTACCCCATGTGGACTTCGAGACGACAAGCAAGCGCGTGGCGACGTCGGCACCGGCGAGCGAGGACCAGGTGAGTAGATTTATATCTACGGGGAGAAGTCGGGTGGATGGCGTATAGCACCCCCGCTGTTCGTGGTGATGTATACGAATACGTATACACACATATATATATTGTTTGAGTTGTTGATGATAAATATGGATATTTGGTGTTCTTGGATGATTGAGTGTCGCGAAACCCTAGAGTAGCGGTCGCACACACTTGCACACACCCACCCATACTTGCATACTTTCTTCTTTCTTTTGTGCTTATACGGGAATATATAGTTATGTGTTCACATAGGTATGGGACTATGTGTTCACATACGGATTTGGGGATGATACTTGGGATTGAAATGAGTCGATGAGATTTGTGTTGAGATTATGATATCGGTGATATGGCAGGATTCGTACTTGAGGTACGTCCTGGTGTTATAGCGGATCTTGGGGTGACGATACGGGTGAATAGTGTTATAAATAAAGTGGTCGACATGTGATCGTGATATGAGATATGAGATATGATATGCTAGGATATTGATCCTAGGCTGTATTGGGCGATGTATACCCCTTGATGATGATAAGTGCTGATGATATCGGTTTGTACGAGACTGTCGATCAGTAGTCAGATCATGACTATATTGATGATATTAGTATTGTATTAGACATAGGTCAGTACCTTAGACTATGATCTTTGATAAAGAGGATACCGGATGAATAGTGTGATGAATATGATTTTGACCCGTACCCAGATTTGGGGATGCCGTACGACGGATTTACGTACGAGCTATATTTTGATGATTGATCCGCCCTCTTGACTTGGGATGCCTGATTATAGATATGGTATCGGATATGATATTATTGAGGCGGGATCACCGACTAATATATATACAGGTATGTATATGTATCGACTCAGATGTTAGGCGGTTTCCTTACCTGTAGTCCAGCTTGTTAGCTTAGCCCTTTAGTTTGGTTTAGTTGTTAGATTAGATTCGATTCTTACCTATTTCAAAAACTAACGAATCGTGGGTATTTTAAAAGACAGCCCAAGGGATCCTACGGATATTTCAAAAGACGTATCTTTTCATAAAAACACCGTAGCCCCTATTTTCAAAACCCCACGATTCGTGTTATTTTCAAAAGGCACCATTGTAGGACTTATATTAGGTTAATGCAGATTAGTTATCGTTGCGTCTAGTGTTCAGCTCCCGCTCATTATTGTGGTTCGCTCCGCATCGCATGCTTATATTAAGCTTCATATTCTACTATTGATATCTTGTGGTTAGGACACCAGCACCATTACCGATGATGCGTATGTACCACGTACACTTACTTGCCGGCTCACACACATCTTCATCGGTAATTGCCATGTCACGTACACCTTAGAAAATATTATTGCTTGACATAGCCAGTTAGCTAATAGTTTAGACATGATATTAGTGTACTTGCCTTATATGTTAGTTTAGACATTGTACTTATTACCTGCTACTTCATGCATACTGTTATTCATTGTTATGCCGCATTCATGGATTCTCATGCATATATTCACTTTTTACGTGCTATTGAGGTTTTGGATTTGGATTTCCATGAGAGTTTCTGGATTTGGGGAAAACCGCAAAACATATACAAACTTCTTCTTTCTCTTTTTAAATGAAAAGCGCGGTTTTCCCATAATGTATGAGTCGTCCACCATGAGTTTGCTGATGGATTTTGAGACCCGATTCGAGGAGTTGGATGAACCGTTTCGGGTACATGGTGGGTCCGGTACGGTACCCCGGGGCGAGAAGGCCGTGTTGTTGACGTCGAGCCTGGCAGGGGAGCACTACCGACCGGTGATATTACCCGACGCGTCGGATATCCGGAGGATACCGTCGTGGTCTTGAGATGGATGGTAGGGGCCGGTCTGGACTGACGGCGCCCTAGATATTGAGATTTCGAGATATTGAGGTACTTAGATTTGATGATACAGGCCAGTCCGGATAGCCGGAGCCTGAGGTTTTAAGACATTGAGATTTATGTTTTGTGTCGATGCTAGACACTGTTGATGCTGATTTCATTTATGATACCTCATTTTAAAAATACAAAGGAAATCTCACTATATTATGAAAATAGTTTCTTCATTTACATGTATTCTGTTTTCATGCATTCATACCTCATTCATATGATATATTGCTACCTAAGGCACTGACACAGGCACATGAGATTACACTCGGGTTAGATATTACCCTAGCCATTGTTATAGGCTGCATGTCATACATATATTTGAGGATATATTATGATCATTGACCTAGGTTGCGTTATTTATGCGATTTCTGTGCGTAGATGTTTTTCTATTCACGAGTTGGCAACTCACCCCCGTTGTGCCCCAGTTTCTTGCAGGTTTGTCGTACAGGTTTTATTACGGCTTCGCGGGCATAGTTTTGTTCGGGTGATTTGCTAGTAGGTGGGTTTACTTGTATCGTACCCCCATTATATATCTTGTATATCATTATTCTGTTGTATCTAGAAGTTCCATCAACCAAACATGTATTTATTTTTGAGATAGAGACCAGTGATGTTGTTCTTTCGACCTTAGAGTCGCGCATTTTTTTTCTTATGGTTTTGAGTTACCTTTTGAGTTTTTTATCCTCACCGTTGGCATTGTATATTATATTGCTTGTGTGGTTGTGACCGTCGATTGACGAAGAGCTAGCTCCCGCTTGGGGATGCCTTTTTTTGATTTCGTATACTATTCATGTTGTATCCCGTTTGGGGCCAGTATTTACAAAGGAGACTCTGCCGAAATTTTCAGTAAATTTTTGATGTTCTTAAAAACCGCATAATTCGGCTTATGCTATTGAAACTACTTGCTTTAAGTTGGTTTTTCCTGCACTCTACTACTTTTCTTGGTTTGGATTTCTGGGTTTTCGGCTTACTTAGATTACGTACGCCTCGAGACGTTCGTAGTTTAAGTGCCGGTCATATTCCGTACTTTCGGGACGTGACAAAGTTGGTATCAGAGCGTTAGGTTTTACCTTCGGAGCGTAGGATGACCCTTGGTTGATGGAATAGGTGACTAAAGTAGAGTGACGTACCGTGGGTATGTTCCGCGGCATACTTACAATACGCTACTCCACTTAAGAAGCCTTAGGATGTACATTTCTTTGTTCAGTATTATATTCATTCCTGATCTAGCCTCATCGGTACCAGTTATGGTTTTGCTGCCACGATTACGGGCAGGGAGAGCTACGGCTAGAGTTGCGGTCAGCACGAGCTCGTTACGAACGAGGACTGACCAGGACGTGATTCCGGCGACACACGATTGCAGAGATGTGTTTTTTTATTGTGTTTTCGCCCCATGAGCGTTGATGGATCGCTGTATGAGATTACTCGGATGGGCAGATCAGCACCAGAGGATTGAGCCAATGATAGAAGGTTGCTAGTCACCCACGGATGAATGACTGAGACATGTGGTTCGTTCGCCTACCCGATGAGAGATCATCAGATAGATTGATTCCAGCTAGAGACGACTTCACGCGGAGACGTTGGGAGTCGACAGAGGCGATTGAATGTCAGAAATCTATTATTCCATGTTTAAAATAGTCGGAAGGACATGCAGGCAATTCTATGGTCCCTCTAGAAGAATGAAACCCTAACTCGACATAATGACCGTGTGAAAGCCTTTGAACCTTAGGGTTTGCGGCAGTTCCACGGCGCCATTAGTGAGGCTTGGATTTGCCCTTCTACGGCTGGACCACCGATGCTGTGGTATGTATTCGATACTATTAAACTGTGCCCAAGATGTGGAGCTCTTGGGGGATTATGAGGTTTTGACGAATCGATCGAATGGTTCGACTTCATTCGGATGCTAGGTGGCGAGATGCATTCTTGGGAGACTCCAGATACGAGGATAGTCATTGGAGCTCAGTCCATGCAGCCACGATGAGACGAGTCCGAAGCAGTCGACATTAGAGAAAGTAGAGTAAGGGGTTCGTACGAGATCTTGATGAGACGACGTTCCACTCCGCCGACATCAGAGATGCGATACGCATGCCGAGGCATTATGTATAGATATACCTTCCAGAAGGAGTCGCGATGAGTATGCAGCCGTTCCGGAATAAGAAACAGATATAGTAAATGACGATAACTTCCGGACAGTTCGGCAGAGACGTGATTTGGGAGAGTCTCGACAGGACCTTTCTGGAATGAATTACGAGAAGACTAGGACCCAGGAGTGGTCATGTTACGCACGCCAGCAGGCCAGAGTTCTTGATCATTGACGAGACATGCTATGAGTGACCACGATAGTTGGCCAGAGATTCTTGAGTATGTGCTTGAGCGGGACTATTCCGCCATACTAGATTTCGATGTTTTGTGTGAATTATTCGCATGATTTGGTTTTGATGATTGAGGATTTACGATTTTCGCACAGTCGTTGCACTTGATATCGTTTTCGTGCTTTGGTTTCACATGTTTGTGATTTTACAGTTTTAGACATTTGAGTTGATTTTGTGCGTATGCACGCACACGATTTGGTTCCTGCACTCTATATAGTTTATATATGCTTGCAGTGCAGTGATACGCCTTTTGTGCACTTAGATGCACTGGACTTCGATTTCGATTGTGATACTCGATATTTGTTTTGTGCACCTTGTACACCTGATTTGATTTTGCGCATGTTCGGCGCTTAATGCTGGATTTCATGATTTCGTGCACGATGGATGCACCTGATTTGGATTTTCGTGCATGTCAGATGCACCTGATTTTGCTGTTAGGCACGTACGTTGCCTATGACCGATGTTGTGTGCACAACCGTTGCACCTTGATGTTGTTTTGTGCACCTGCTTGGCACATGTATGGATTTTGATTTCCGTGCGCACCGGACGCACAGGGTTTTCATACGCACTTTTGGATTGATTCTATGGAGCAGTACGTTTTATAATATTTGCTATGTGTCTTCGTACTGGGCAGGACTAGTCAGAGGACAGTACCTGAATATATTTGGCATTCATTTCCTTCAGTTATTTACATATATAGATTTGATATTTACGTGTATAGTTTTGAGTTATATCATATTGTTTTTGTATTGGATTTGACATTTGTGTCTTTACCATGACTCCGATGATTGCGGGATGCTTGACGGAGTTTTGATTTGAGTTATATACTCATTGCTCATGCGCATGCATTGCGCTATGATGCGTATTATGTACTTATGGTTTCGGAGCCCCGATGACTTGATAATTTTGCTTAGATGTTTTTGTATTTGGAGGGAGTTTGAATTTAAATTCGGGGACCGAATTTCTTTAAGGGGGGAAGATTGTAGCGTTCTGAAAATCGTTTCGGTGAAATTTCGAAAAATCGGTAAAATAAGGGGGTTTTCTGTAAAAAGTCAAAATACAAATATCTTATTATAAAAATTAAATATACATATTCTAGCTATGTAATTGCTAGTATTTGGTGTTTATTGAGCCACTAGTGAAATTTCAAATTTTCTGAAAAAAAATTATTTTATTATTATTTTAAGCCGTCACTAATACATTTAATTAGGGAAAATTACAAACTGGAATGGGTTGAAACAAATTTTGTGTATCATCACACATTAAACAAAATTTTATCATGTGGTTTTTGAAACGAAATCGTTTGCCAAAACGGTTTAGAAATTATTAAAGAAAAAAGGCTTTTTTTTAGTGTAAATGGATGTTTTGGGTATTGTATTTATCATTTTCCATCACCCCACACCCATACCCACACTCACACACCCCCATTTATTTCTTCCCTTGGCTGAATTCAGCAGCCCCCACCCATTTTCCCCACATGAATTTCAAAGAAAAGAAAAGAAAGAAAAGAAAAGAAAAGAAAAGAGAATGATAGAATTAAAGGTGGACTTTTTGACCACATTCTCTCTCCAATCACCTCACACTCTCTTCTCCTCCCCATTTGGCCGAGCCCACTTGTTTTTCCTGCACCACAACAGCCCCTCTTTCTTCCTCTCTCATTTTGCATCAAAAAAATTCAACAAAATGCCCAAAAACCAACACAAAAATCCCACAAAATCAAAATCCACCTCTACCCATTTTTCCTTGGCTAGTTTAGCATGGATCTAGGGATTTAGATTTCAATTTGGGAGGCTAAGTGTGCTTGTGGGAGCTTCAAATTATTTGGGTATAAATTCTAACCTTTTGCTTAATGTGTTGTAATTGTTTCATGTTAGCTTAATTAGGTGTTTAATTAGGTTTAAATAGATTTTCAATTGGTTTTAAGTGCATGATTTAAAATTTATGAGTTAGGGTTTGAACTCAAATATGGTCATTGTCACTTGTTTAAGTTTACAAAGTGTATTTTGGCATGTGAGGACATGGAAAAACCTAATCTAGTTGCTATTATGTAAATTGTTGCATTTAATTTGTCCAAATCAAGTTTTTAAGCAAACTAGGTTTTTGGAATTTGATTAAAAAATGGAGATAAAAATCTACTTAGGGTATTCATGGCATTATTAACATTTTAAAGTGTAGTTTAATACTTTAGTTCATGAAAATCCAAGCTAGATTGTAGTTTGTGCATTTTTGCTATAAAATTATTAAAATTTAGGTATTTTGTAAACTAGAATTTTGGGGTTTATGGAATTTAATGAGATTAAATTATGAGAATTGTTTTTATGACTTATTTAAGATCTTTAGTGAATATTGTGGCCGCTAGATTCGTTTATACATCGAGTTTTGTACTAAAACGGTGATTTGTGCTTGCTAGATTTTCGGAAAATTGACTTTTTAAGTGAAATTAGGGTTTTTATGAATTTTAAGCTATTTTATATTATAATTAGTGCTTGTAATTGTACAAATGAGTGGGTTTGGAGCTTTCTCGATGGTTTGGCGTTTGTACGCCGACGTCGAGGGTTTTTGGGTCGATTTGTCAAAGCAACCATAGGTTTTGACCTATGTGGGATTCGTGCGTCGTTTTGGTCATGAGTCGGATTTTAATGCGATACGGTGTGTTATGATATGTAGGTACCCCATGTGGACTTCGAGACGACAAGCAAGCGCGTGTCGACGTCGGCACAGGCGAGCGAGGACCAGGTGAGTAGATTTATATCTACGGGGAGAAGTCGGGTGGATGGCGTATAGCACCCCCGCAGTTCGTGGTGATGTATAAGAATACGTATACACACATATATATATTGTTTATATATTGTTTGAGTTATTGATGATAAATATGGATATTTGGTGTTCTTGGATGATTGAGTGTCGCGAAACCCTAGAGTAGCGGTCGCACACACTTGCACACACCCACCCATACTTGCATACTTTCTTCTTTCTTTTGTGCTCATACGGGAATATATAGTTATTTGTTCACATAGGTATGGGACTATGTGTTCACATACGGATTTGGGGATGATACTTGGGATTGAGATGAGTCGATGAGATTTGTGTTGAGATTGTGATATCGGTGATATGGCAGGATTCGTACTTGAAGTACGTCCTGGTATTATAGCGGATCTTGGGGCGACGATACGGGTGAATAGTGTTATAAATAAAGTGGTCGACATGTGATCGTGATATGAGATATGATATGCTAGGATATTGATCCTAGGCTGTATTGGGCGATGTATACCCCTTGATGATGATATGTGCTGATGATATCGGTTTGTACGAGACTGTCGATCAGTAGTCAGATCATGACTATATTGATGATATTAGTATTGTATTAGACATAGGTCAGTACCTTAGACTATGATCTTTGATAAAGAGGATACCGGATGAATAGTGTGATGAATATGATTTTGACCCGTACCCAGATTTGGGGATGCCGTACGACGGATTTACGTACGAGCTATATTTTGATGATTGATCCGCCCTCTTGACTTGGGATGCCTGATTATAGATATGGTATCGGATATGATATTATTGAGGCGGGATCGCCGACTAATATATATACAGGTATGTATATGTATCGACTCAGATGTTAGGCGGTTTCCTTACCTGTAGTCCAGCTTGTTAGCTTAGCCCTTTAGTTTGGTTTAGTTGTTAGATTAGATTCGATTCTTACCTATTTCAAAAACTAACGAATCGTGGGTATTTTAAAAAACAGCCCAAGGGATCCTACGGATATTTCAAAAGACGTATCTTTTCATAAAAACACCGTAGCCCCTATTTTCAAAACCCCACGATTCGTGTTATTTTCAAAAGGCACCATTGTAGGACTTATATTAGGTTAATGCAGATTAGTTATTGTTGCGTCTACTGTTCAGCTCCCGCTCATTATTGTGGTTCGCTCCGCATCGCATGCTTATATTAAGCTTCATATTCTACTGTTGATATCTTGTGGTTAGGACACCAGCACCATTACCGATGATGCGTATGTACCACGTACACTTACTTGCCGGCTCACACACATCTTCATCGGTAATTGCCATGTCACGTACACCTTAGAAAATATTATTGCTTGACATAGCCTGTTAGCTAATATTAGTGTACTTGCCTTATATGTTAGTTTAGACATGATATTAGTGTACTTGCCTTATATGTTAGTTTAGACATTGTACTTATTACCTGCTACTTCATGCATACTGTTATTCATTGTTATGCCGCATTCATGGATTCTCATGCATATATTCACTTTTTACGTGCTATTGAGGTTTTGGATTCGGATTTCCATGAGATTTTCTGGATTTGGGGAAAACCGCAAAACATATACAAATTTCTTCTTTCTCTTTTTAAATAAAAAGCGCGGTTTTCCCATGATGTATGAGTCGTCCACCATGAGTTTGCTGATGGATTTCGAGACCCGATTCGAGGAGTTGGATGAACCATTTCGGGTACATGGTGGGCCCGGTACGGTACCCCGGGGCGAAAAGGCCGTGTTGTTGACGTTGAGCCTGGCAGGGGAGCACTACCGACCGGTGATATTACCCGACGCGTCGGATATCCGGAGGATACCGTCGTGGTCTTGAGATGGATGGTAGGGGCCGGTCTGGACTGACGGCGCCCTAGATATTGAGATTTCGAGATATTGAGGTACTTAGATTTGATGATACAGGCCAGTCCGGATAGCCGGAGCCTGAGGTTTTGAGACATTGAGATTTATGTTTTGTGTCGATGCTAGACACTGTTGATGCTGATTTCATTTATGATACCTCATTTTAAAAATATAAAGGAAATCTCACTAATTTATGAAAACAGTTTCTTCATTTACATGTATTATGTTTTCATGCATTCATACCTCATTCATATGATATATTGCTACCTGAGGCACTGACACGGGCACATGAGATTACACTCGGGTTAGATATTACCCTAGCCATTATTATAGGCTGCATGTTATACATATATTTGAGGATATATTATGATCATTGACCTAGGTTGCGTTATTTATGCGATTTCTGTGCGTAGATGTTTTTCTATTCACGAGTTAGAAACTCACCCCCGTTGTGCCCCAGTTTCTTGCAGGTTTGCCGTACAGGTTTCATTACGGCTTTGCGGGCATAGTTTCGTTCGGGTGATTTGCTAGTAGGTGGGTTTACTTGTATCGTACCCCCATTATATATCTTGTATATCATTATTCTGTTGTATCTAGAAGTTCCATCAACCAAACATGTATTTATTTTTGAGATAGAGACCAGTGATGTTATTCTTTCGACCTTAGAGTCGCGCGTTTTTTTCTTATGGTTTTGAGTTACCTTTTGAGTTTTTCATCCTCGCCATTGGCGTTGTATATTATATTGCTTGTGTGGTTGTGACCGTCGATTGACGAAGAGCTAGCTCCCACTTGGGGATGCCTTTTTTTTATTTCGTATACTATTCATGTTGTATCCCGTTTAGGGCCAGAATTTACAATGGAGACTCTGCCGAAATTTTCAGTAAATTTTTGATGTTCTTAAAAACCGCATAATTCGGCTTATGTTATTGAAACTACTTGCTTTAAATTGGTTTTTGCTGCTCTCTACTACTTTTCTTGGTTTGGATTTCTGGGTTTTCGGCTTACTTAGATTACGTACACCTCGAGACGTTTGTAGTTTATGTGCCGGTCATATTCCGTACTTTCGGGACGTGACATAGGGTGTCAGGATGAGTTCGCTCATCGACATCCCTTTTGGTCAATACCTGGTAGCCCATTACGTATGGCTAATACCTCTGACGTGCTAGTGGTTAAATCCACAGCCAAGGTATTGACGGGTCTTTAGAGTCCCCCACAGACAGTTTCTCAACTTTCGGGAGAAACGTTGTAGAGGCCGTATGATATATGGCAGGGTTCGATCATATACGTGCGGTATTGCATGCATCATGATCGGACGAATCATACTAGTGGGCTTTGGTTTAAGCCGGATCCTAGTATTAGATTTGTTGGATTACTTTAGTCTCATCGCATTCGCATTCAGTCGGAATGCGGATGCAGGTATGTATATACAGGTGAGGGGTATCCTTGTGATCCGTCACGAGTTTACTTTAGATGTTGCCGGATCTTTTTGTTGGACCGAACATTTGGATTAATGTTTGGTTAATGGAAATTGTGAGCTAGAAATTCATCATGCATTGCATTAAATGTGACATGGACATTTAGATGACTCATGGTCTCTTTTTTAGCAAAGATGTCACATTAGTGTTTTGTTTAATGTGTTGAAATGAGATGGAGAGAGAGAGAGGGGCTGCCATGGTTGGTTTTATTGGTCTCATATTTTCATAATCTCACTCTCTCACTCTCATTCCAACAAAAGAAAAGAAAAGAAAAAGAAAAGCTCTTGTTCTTCTTCTTCTTCCTCTAGCTCATTGCTTCCATCAATGGCAACACTTTAACCTCCATCCAAAGCCATGGATGCAAGAGACAAAGTGATCACAACATTCTCTACTTCACCTTGGACACGTCGGCTAGCACACTTCGTGCCCGAGTCGCTTCGGATGAAGCGGGAACCCGTAAAAAGAATCGGTGATATGGTGCCCTTTCCGACGAGGAGATGAAGACCGGAGATTCCGTGAGGAGATCGGGATGGAGGCCGAAGACCGAAGGACACGGATCGCTCGGTATAGCATTCTACCCTTTCTCTTGTTTGCTAGCATTAGGTTAATGGTTACGATCCGGGTTTAAAGTACGCGGTAGCGCCGGATTTCTAGTTATGAAAAAGTTTCGTTTCCGCATTTTGGCCTCGGGATGACGGCCGGGGCACTGCCGTGCACTTACAGTCATAGCCCGGGTCAATCCATAAACACCCATTACAGAAACGTGCCTTGAGTTATCCGGAGTCTGGTTTTAAGCATAAGCCAGAAAACTCCCCGTACCTTAACAATGTTAAGATATGAACTGTTCTATATCCAATACAGAAACAGAGGCACTGATTTAATTGAACCAGATTCAAATCATGCAGCTGTCTCTAGTGCATGTCAACTAAATGGAGAGAGGCCTATCAGTATTACTCAACTTTGGAGTGCTTCCACTTATGAGTGACCTGAAAGAGAAGCAAGTTCTCTTAATCATTATTATTAACTGAATACCATACACAAGTATCTACATCTTCGATCACCTTGAAGAATCCTGATACTTGCAATACCTGGTTCTCTACTTTATTCATATACCTATAACTTCTCAAAACTTGGACCTTATGTTTCTACGAAACACTTGTCTAAAAACTAGAGAAGTCATAAGTAAACCGAATATAGTACGAGGACCAACCCCTCTGTCCTAATGGACACTGGACAACATACAATACTCTGTATAAGTCCCCTGAGTCTAATAACTCATTCCCTGTATGTCGTAGGTTGAAAACTGTACTTATGGTTAAGAAGAATTACACCGCTGTTTAATGCTCCTTACCTAACCATCCACTGATATAGGTAAATGTCATCGACATAATTTCAAAAGGTTATATCTCACTTCATAAAAATGAACGTACAGATATATCAATTTGAAATTGGTGCATAACAACGGATATTCAAAACCAAATATTCGCCATCCGGCAAACAACCCAGGTGACTTCCTCAAATATCACCAATTACAACGAATTCCGATATAATGAGGATAATCACCTAATTCCTAATAGCTTGCTCCCACTCATCATCTGTAAAACCATACAGATATGAGAATCACACCTGGTAAATACATACCCTGGAGCAAGGGCTAATTGGGAAATCAGTTTTCTTTTAACAGTACACAGTGAAACTGAAACATTGAAATGTTTCATAGGGGTATCCTGGTATTCCTAGTAATGCCTCTTCCATTATCCAGATTCACAGCTGTAACCGTATATTTCTTTGCCATCTCTCCAAATCCCTTTATATGTCTTTAGACATTACCTTCTGTACACCCTCTTAGGCCAAATGGTTTTCTTCCTTCCCTACCATTCGGCACCAGCCTATGGTTTGGAAGAAGGCTATCTAATAAGCATAATGGGTGTACTGTCCTAATCCTAGGAGCACTCGCAATGCGAGAGAAGGTAAAGATAAAAGACAACTGAATAAAACCTTATTCCTATTTCTCCTGAACCAGAATCCATCGCCGAACTGGAACAAGTTCCTTTCGAGTTCGTATATAACCATACGATGGAGTATCCAATAACCTGTGGATCTTCGTAGTGATACGGAGTGTTCCGGAGAAATACAAAGGTGAAGTGGGAGTGGTAATAAAATACTTGGTTTGGTCGTGAATAGCAGTCGCAATTTATTTTGCCCTCCTTCTAATCCCTTTATTTGTCTTAACTTATTACCTTCTGTACACCACACTTAGGCTAATCAGCTTTCTTCATTCCCTACCGTTCGGCACCAGCCTAAGGTTTGGAAGAAGACTATCCAATAGGCGTAATGGGTGTACTATCCCCTAATCCAAGGAGCACTCGCAACCTGAGAGAAGGTAAAAGGAAAAGACAACTGAATAGTCCTATTCGTTTTCTCCAGAACCAGAAACCATCCTCGAATCTGGAACAAGTTCCTTCGAGTTCGTATATAACTATATGATGGTTTTATCCAATGGAAGTGGACGTTCGTAGTAATACGGGGTGTCCTGGAGAAAAGGGTAAGAGTAGGAGTGGCAATGAGGTATGCAACTCAGACAATCCAAAAGCCAGTGTTTTAAGAAGGTTCGGTTAATTTGGTCACTGAGTCATAGTCTAGGGTCGGGTCATGGTCGCTGCCAAAGAGAGAGAGAAAAGAAACACTCAGCGTGCACTCTAACCTAGATCAGAATGGCTATCAATTTATCTAATCAGGAAACCTCCCACTGTAACGTCAAATTCTGCTCCAAACCTGAAAGAAGACTTAGTCGGGATCACCCGAGGAGTAAACCAACTCATCAGTGGGAATCGAGATCCAACTATCATCGCATGATAACGTGACGGAATCCACTCACGTTATCACACTCCAAAAGGTATGCGCATGTCTGGCAAGTTTCAGTTTCTTTCGAAACTCCCGATGTGATTTTTACCCCTAGGACCCAAGTGACCTTGACACAGTCAACAAATCAAAGGGTCCTTGTCAAGTTCAACCCATCATTATCCTGGATTGCACTAAACCCACCCGTACAAGCCTTTGACACAGTCAACAAGGCCGCACGACTGTCCTAACCAATCCAATTAATATGCCACAAATAAACACTACTTAGCTACTGTACACTACTCCTTGACACAGTCAACAAACGCAGCACGGATACTAAGTAATACTTGTAAGAAATGACGGAGAGCTGCGTCTAGTTTTTGGTGAAAAACTTTTAACGTAATGAACTTGATATCGTTGAAGGAACTGCATAGCTTTTTATAAAAATATAGTGACGAAAAAACTTTTGCTAAAGAGGCGACTCCTGGTGAAGGGATCTCGGCTCTTTCCCCATAGAATGAGGTGCAGGATATTCCAACTGAATACCACGATGCAAAGCAAAAAGTAATAAGCTATAGTGAAGTTATTACCCTCACGCAAACTTCTGTCCAAGGGGTCACTCCCGGTGAAGGGATCTCAGCCCTTGCCTCGTCGACTGAGGTGCTGGATATTCATAACCGAATACCACTGTGCAAAACAAAAGAGAACGTCCTTTCAATAACAGCTTTTTTGAAAAATGTTCCAACAACATCAGAATAGGTTTGTTTAGCTTGCATTGATCCGAATCAACGCAGTCCCATCAATTGATCGCACCAGTAAAGAACGAAAATAATGATATACGTATATGCCATCCGCATTCGCCACTGGGTCCCATCATCACCCGTTAGGTTACTTAACTAACGACAGAGCAGGGACTGGACTAGCACGGATGCAAAACATATACAACATCTACTAGTATATATATCAATATATAATATTCGCTCAAGGCGTGATAAAATGCAACATCACAGAAATGTAATAAGCATCACAGAACAATAAAGATATCTGGGATCCCCGGGTTTCATAGAGCCGCTACTGAAACCTGACGTTCCCCTGGTCGTGTGGATAGCCTGTGCAATGAAATCCTAGACCCCTACGGGCGCGGCAAGTCACCCTCCAAAACCTGAAGCGAGGCAGCCCCCTTCAGCAACGTGAATGGACCACCCAGCACTTCACGGAATCCGGTAACTTGGGTACCCCTCCTTGGGTCAACCTGTACCCCTACGAGTGCGGCGAATAGCCCGCCAATTCTAGAGTGAAGCCCCCTCCGTCTCAAAGCCATGAGATGCGGGCCTGTTGCCCTCTAGAATCCGGCTATCCGTACACCCCACCGTGGGGTAATCCTAGTACAAAAAGTAAAATAAACATACAACGGGTACATCGACCTCAGCCCGGTCGTGCCCCAAAAGAATAATATACAAACAGGCAGTAACGGCAGTCCACATGTCGGACGCTCGCCCCGCAATATCAAATGTACATAATAAACCAAACTGTACTACCATTGCATTCAGGCTATCCACCACGACAATCCGCAACATCACAGCATAACACAGAACATCAACGTGAATGTCACGTTCGTAAATCCGTCTAAAAGGGCTATAGCAGTTAGACAGGATTTACCGATCAAATGACATTCACGGTCGCAGATATAATGTAAATACTGTGAACTAACATGTTTGAATGTTTCGATCGACTAAATTTTCCGGAGTGGGCCCCAAGCACTACTGTAGCACTCAAAGAAAATCTGAGCCCAAAAAGAATATACCAGAAACCCCATTTCCAACTTTAAAGAGCTCTGTATAAAACTGGTACAGTGAAGACACTGTATTGCGGCGGAACCGCGGCCGTAACAGGGGTTTGGCCGCGGTTCCGCGGTCCTTCTACAGTATCACACTACCATTTTTTCACAGAATTCTTAAAACTGCCTGCACAAATTTCTACAACACTTAAAATAATTTTTCAAGCCAAAAATAATTCGACAGAAACTGATGCAAATGGAAATGGGGTTTTTAGAAAATCCGTTCGATCGAACTTGTAAACATGTTAGAGCAAGCTAAACTAGGTTAATGGCGTGGCTCTGATACCATGTTAGGCTACGGCAGCGCCCCGGCCGTCAGAACGAGGCCAAAATGCAGAATCAAAACTTTTCTTTAAACAAGAAACCGGCGCTACCGCGGACTATAAACCATGATCAGGCCATTAACCTACTCCTAGCTAACTAGAGAAGGGGTAAAGAGATATACCGAGCGATCCGTGTCCTTCGGTCTTCTCGTCGTCGTCCCGATCTCCCCGCGGAATCTCCGGTCTTCATCTCCTCGTTGGAAGGGCACCACATCGCCGGGTTCTTTTACGGGCTCCCACCTCTGGACCGAGGCAACTCAGGCACGAAGTTGGCGAGCCGACGTGCCTAAGGATGATGTAGGATATGTATAGTGTGGTTGTCTCAATGGGGTTTGTGAAGTTGCCATTGAAGGAGTGGAGGAATGAACAATGGAGATCAACTTGGGAATTTTGGTGTAAGCAAGATAATATGAGATGAACCATTTTCCCACACCAAAAATGACCCTCTCCTTTCAAGAATGTGGCCGGCCTCTCACTTGTCAAGGGGAGAGAGAGCAAAGTCAAGGGGGGGAGCTATCATGCATGAGAGAGAGAAATGATGATGATGAAATATAATGATCACAACAAACTCTCACCATCAACAACCATGATGAACAAAAAGGTAATCATGAGAGGCAAGAAGCATGATGAACCAAAAGTCAAATGATGGTTAAACCATCATGAAGCTATCATGTGCCAAAAGTCTTCTCAATTGTTAATTGCACAATTGCAAATAACCCCCCTCCACCAATTTTCAGCCAATGAACGAAACAAAGGAAAATGGCCGAAACGGAAAGCAAACGGGCAGCTTCAGAAAACTGATCCCGTAATAAATTACAGGAAAACCCCGCGACTGTATATACATACCCACATTTGTATTCCGACCGAATACAAATGCAATTAGACAAAATCTACACTGTACAATACTAGGATCCGGCTTAAACCAAAGCCCGCTAGTATAATCCGTCCGATCATGATCCGTGCAATACCGCACGTATATGATCGAACCCTGCCATATCTCCATACGGCCTCTACAGCGTTTCGCCCGAAACTTGAGTAACTGTCTGTGGGGGACTCTAAAGACTCGTCAATACTTTTGGCTGTGGATTTAACCACTAGCACGTCAGAGGTATTAGCCATACGTAACGGGCTACCAGGTATTGATCAAAAGGGACGTCGATGAGCGAACTCATCCTGACACCCTTCTGAGCCTATCAGTGACAATATCCGTACAGTCCGGTCCGTTCGTCTGAGCATCGCATGGCGGGCCTAGGGGGTTGGTAAAAGTCAGACCCCCAAAAGCGGTACAAGTCGTGTCGGAGTGTAGCCCAGAACACCCTGAGATACTACTGGAATACCTACCAGTAAATCTCCTGTCTCGGCCGAGGGCTTTGTGTAATGGCTCTTCTAGACACAGCGCGATCTCACCCCCAATACCGGGAGAGACGAACCCCTGCAGATCCGCTCACTGCCTCCATGTGGCTCGGGACTGTACCCAACTAAAACCTGTTTGCACGACTCCTTTGAGCCGTGGTAGGGTAGTAATCAAAGTACAGTGGGAACTCACACGAGACAAATGACGATCTCAAGTCGATGAACTAACCTGTACACATGTCACCAGGGAACTGCTATCTGACGTCAGGTATAAGACCAACTAGCATGTTCCCGGCGACTCCTGTCCGGTGTACTCATAACCCAATGAGCACCTGTATACATCTTAGGTGAACCAACTGACACCAGTGGCTTGTGAGACCGGCCACCGTCCCTCATCGGGGTCTTGACTGTATACACTAGTCTACTCTGGAGTATCGATGCCCTGTCTCGAAACTCCCACGACTAGGGACCATTTAAGGATGTGCTTATAGACCCCGGCTCCCATGTATATGATCGCCCTCATACTGCTGGCAGTCAAGCTAGAATCTTAGGGGCTCTATCAACGTGCAATAGTGACCTGTAAGGTCACCTAAAGCAGTACACGATGATAAAGATAAACCAGATAGCATACTATCATCTTGAGTGAGACTGTCCTACCGGCATAGGTCCTCCCTCAATCATTGTAATCACGTGCCTGTGATCCAATAATTGACTCTGAGGGCACTATCTCCAACAAGGACAAGTAACGTGAGGTATAACATCGAATCAGAATAGTTAAACCTCTCGTAGTTTGCTAGTAATGGTTTAGACACGATCCGTGTGCTCAAGTCCGTGTTACGAAGCTTTGATAATTGTTTTTAATATATTCCGCCTCCCCGTGAACACGTGGGGTGCGTGACATGGACTTACACTCCGAACCCACAACAATGATGACCTGATCCCAAACAAACTTAGAAAATGTCTCGCACCCTGGAGCTGATCGAAGAAATCGTCAATGTGAGGTAAAGGATACCTATCCACACTATAACTCGGTTCAATTGACGATCAATCAATACACAAGCTCAACTGCCGTCCTTCTCCTGACGAACAGAATAGGAGCTCCCCAAAGCGAAACACTCCGACGCACAAGCCCCTCTACAAGCAAATCTGCAGCTGATCCTTAAGCTCCCTAAGCTCCGTCGGCTCATCTGGAACAACGTCGGAAACTCCCGTATGATAGGAACCCGGTCCAACGAACCCACTGTGACTCCGGTATCACGAATGAAAGCCAAGAATTCTCGACATCCTCTCCTCAAAATCCGACTAGCGAAAAGGCTGAATTCAAGCTGTGAGAGGCGGCACCACTGTCCCCCCTGCACAACAAGAACTGACTCGCCAGGAAAACAAAACCGGGTTGTTTCCTCGCGGCAGTCCAAAGACGCATAGCATGTAGCTAACCAGTCCGTGCCCAAGAGAACGTCAAATACAACATTTCTAGAAGGATCAAAACGACGGACGAATCTCTATCTCCTATCCGATTGGCACACGACTGAAACACGTGTCGCGCAACAAAAGAATCGCTGACAGAAGTTAACACAACAAAAAGCTGATCTAGCTAACACGACTCTCGGCCCAACCACGGCACAAAGTGTGTAAAACAAACAAGTGCATCAAAAGAACATACGAATTAAGAATACCAGAAAACTCTGCATTGGACGCCCGCGCATCCCGATGAGTAGAAGCAAACTCTCGTGTCTGCCTCCTACCCACAACTGGCTGAACTCCTCCTCTGCCAACCTGTCCCCTCTGAGCGAACCCTCCGTGACCACGACCTCTCTGAACACGAGCCTGACGCGGTGCTAAGGAACAATTACTGATGAAGTGATGAAGGCTCCCGCATCGAAAACATTCATACGATGGCTGCTGACCCTCCTGGGGATGAGAGCTAAACAACTGTCCTCGTCCTAAGCCTCTGCTACTCTCGCGACATGCACGAAGCCTGTTACGGCGTCTGAACCTCTGTCTCTGGGCACCTGTACGAGCCCTCCTCTGTCCTCGAACTCCCAAAGTCTCGGAAAGACGCTCCTCATCGAATAGGGCTGCGTCCACTGGTGTTGTATACGTAACACTATGCTGTGTGCTGATCGGAAGGAATAACTGGGTAATAGGGGTGGCAACCTTCTGTCGCTGCGCTCGACTGGCCTCAACCAATGACCTCATCGTCTGGCGTAAGTCCTGTATCTCGGCCTCAAGCCTAGCGATATGATCTATCGAAGGCGGATCCATCTGCTCCTGTACAGCGAGCGTACCATCCTGGTCAATCCTCGTCCCAAACGAGTCAACTCTGACCTCGGCCCTCGCTGCACCTCTCTGAGCCCTCATAGTCATCGGCGGCAAAGGCTAAAAATGGAAAAAGGATTCGATAAGAACACAGAAATCAAATCACAAGGATATGTATCATCAAGAAAGGAATTTCAAGCAATTAGTACTTAGATCACTTTAGGCGGAGTACCGTGTCGTAAGTATGCCGCGGACATACACACACTACGTTACTCTGCTTAAGCTACCTACTCCATCATACCAAGGTCATCCTACACTCCGAAAGGTAAAACCTAGCGCTCTGATACCAACTTTGTCACGACCCGAAATTGGCACGTGACGGCCCTTAAACTACGCAATGTCTACAGGCGTAACGCAATTTAAGTAAGCCAAAAACCCAGCAATCTAAACCATCAAAAGTAGTAAGTGATAATAACAATTTTAAAACTTTTGAAATCTCAAACCAAATTCTTTAAAGTCCAACTTTATTTCCTTTAAAATTTTGGCAGCACCTCCTTTGTAAAAACCAGCCCCAAAAATAGGTACAACAAAAATATAATTAAAGCATCCCCAAATGGGAGCAAATACACGCCCAAAGGCAGAAAACAAGCACCACAACAGATATACGACACCGTAGCGAAGAAATAAATGATGATATAAATAAAACTGCATAAAAGACCTCCAAGTCACAAAATAATATACAAAATCGTCCTCACATTAAGTCTCTAAGTCATACATGAAAGTGGTAGATGGAGAGTACAAGGTACAAAGATATACAATGAGCAACATCGGATAACCGCAAAACCCACCTATAGCAAAACTGTACACAGTCAGCCGTTGCGGTATCCGCAGCAAAAGATGATACGATAGATGAAAAGCCCTGCCTCGACTACTCTGAGGAGCAACCTGCAAAACACTGTGGCACAACGGGAGTGAGTTGCCAATTCGTGAATAGTAAATAACATATGCAGGTAATCGCAAGTATGCACGTACTGCGTGAGTCTATCACATGCAAGATAATATCAATAAATGGTCATATGTATGCAACAATCATGAAAGGTACTCTAGCAGGTACAACTAATACATGAAGCAATAATATGACAATATGTATATGCAACAGTCATGAAAGGTGCTCTATCAGGTACTACAAATACATGAAGCAATAATATGACAATATGTATATGCAACAGTCATGAAAGATACTCTATCAGGTACAACTAATAGATAAAGCAATGCATATAAAATAAATGCGGAGTATGGGATAAAACATGTCATCCTCACGGAATCCTGACCTCGTGGCTGTACCAAAGTCCATCAAGACAATCAAAATCCTAAATTTCCTCAAATCAGCCCCCAAATTGGCTCTCATATCCTGTTAGTCTCATATATCCTGAGTGTCCAATATCAAGTAAATCTCATATATCCTGTATCAAATATCAAGTAAATCTCATATATCCTGTATCCAATATCAAGTAAATCCCATATAATGAATAAGCATATTTGCATGAATCATTATGATGATGTATATAAATTAGATATATATACATATATATTAGCGTCCCATTCCACTAATATATATATATATAACAGCGTCCCATTCCACTGTCATATATACTTAGGAGTAAAAATATCATGAAAATATGTGTCAAGCAGCGACACATAAATACTGATCTATCAGGTGCTGTCACCACGACTGGCCCCTGATAGGTACGTATCATACGCTATCTCGAAAACCCGAGTGCCCAGCTTCGACCCTCGCATTTCGACGTATCCATATGTACATAACTCCGGTCTGTATCCCCACGATAACCGCCGAGTCTAAATACTATCACCGGTAGGTATGATTCCCCTGTCAGGCTCATCGGCATGGTCCATCGACATACCTTTCTTTCCCCGGGGTACCTCTGGGCCCCACCATGTACCCGCACATGGCCCACGACGCCTCCTCGCATGGGGTATATATCAGAAACTAGAAATCTCACGGTGGCTGCTGAAATATCATACAAGAGAAACCGGGTTTTTCAAATAATGCATAATTTCATGAAACTACCACGGTCCTCAAATCCAGAAAACATCATGAAAAATCCATATCTCGATGTGAAAATCCATGAATAATATATGCGACATAAAACTGTAATGTGAGCATATAAAGGAAAAGCAGCTATTTAACTGCAACAAATTAATATATATATCATGCGGTTCCTAATTTCTCCAAGTCCATATGACATCAAATAAAGGTGAACATATAGCTATAGCCAGATATATATATGTAAACATGTGGGTATAGCAAGGTATATGTATCTACCTATCAGTAATGATGTAATACCCTCTAGGTATAAGTGTAAGTATGTATGCAAGATGTACATGTAGCTATGTCTCATATGTGGATATACATATCTCTAATGGTACAATACCAATAGGTATACAGGTAACTAGCATGTAAGTATGTCAAGGCATATGTGTAAGCATGTAGGTATACAGGTATGCTATATGTCATATGCATAAAGGAATATGAATAAATGTCCCAATGTTCCTAACCAAACAATATCATATATGTATGTGTGTTGTGCATGTCATGGTAATTATTGATGGTGTGAGTGGCATACAACCAGTGCTCGTGCAACATGAGCCGTCAATAATAGTGCAGTATCCTAAGGGTACAAGTCCAAGCACAACAAGTAATAATATGCAATGAGGTGTATGCGCAACTCTATATATGCAATAGAATATGCGACTAATATCATATCATCTCTAGCCCAGACGCATAACGCCATGCGGGCGATTCCCCTGTAGATGTTAAATCTACTCACCAACGCTCCTGGCTAAGTAAAGCCAACCACCTGTTTCCCCTTCTTCGCAGCGTCCGAAGTCCCCGCCTGCGAACCTAAAACATAAAACAATATAACAAGTATATATTAGCAATCGACTAATAACACGTACAAACTACGCTTGACCGACGCACCAACTCAAAACATACTCTCAAGTGTTCGTATTGTGGCTAACGTGCGTAGCGACACTACGAAACCAACCCAAGAGCAAAACCACACAAAGTGCACAAACCGTGTCGTATAACGTAACACACGTAATCTAACACAAGAAACTAGCTAGGTGATCCCAGATTTTGTATACAGAGAAAACCAAAAAATCAAACAGGACCAAACACACCTAAACCAAAGCATACAGCTACCCACAAAAACCCACACCCCAACTCCCCTAGTCGGCCGAGGTCGCCGGAATTTCAAGGAATGTCTCCGGCCCCCTCCGAGCAAGTGGGTCTCGTGTTTCAGGTGAAGTCTTAGGGTCTCTGGTATAACACAACTACATTGTTTGATTTTCTAGTATACTCTCGGGGTCACAGCAGATCACAGATATCATATATTGACACTAAAAATACGATATGTGCACAAAAATTTACATTAAGCGTTCTAAACTAAAACAACAAGACTACACAACACTATAACATCATAAAGAACAGATAGAGATCATTACCTACTCCCACAAGCTCAAAGATCTTAGCTTTCCAAGCTCCAAGGCATCCAAGAGGCAAAACAAGTCTAAAGATGTGATTTTTATGAGATTTTGTGAAGTTTAGTGATGGATTAGTGAAGATTTGTGAAGGGAATGATAAGTGTTCAGTTGAGATGAGAGAGGGATGAAGAAAATGATAGGGGATAAAGTGAGAGAGAAATGAGTGAGGTGTGAAGAAAAGAGAGAGAGAGAGGTGAGGTTAAGGTGAGTGCACCCTTGCATTAACTCCTCATTAATGCACACACTAAACTCACCTTGCCACCTCTCCCCAAAACAAAAGCCAAAAGAAATATCTCACATAAATATCTAAAGGTTTAATCAAGGCAAAGGATTAGGTTAAAGTAAAGGATTAGGATTAGGGTTAAGTTGTCATGGTCACTAAAACTAGATTACACAAACACACCCTCACATAAACATGCACAAGTGTGTGCATGCCATAACAAATAAAAATAATTTATTAATTAAATGTTATAAAATGTGAGGAACCCAAATTGGTAAAATTTTTACCAAAAACCCGCACAACTGCCTAAACTAACACAAATCAAAAACTAAGGCGTTACAGACATATATAGATATAGTTATTCTCTTACAATAAACGTCCGCTACTGAGCTGTGATATGCGCATTGCACAGTGATTTGAAAAAGGTTTGGCATGCATTTCTTCAGATGTTTTGACGAGTTACCACGATGCGTACTATGTACATGTTTTAGTCTTGAGTATATCATGTTGGCTTTCGTATTGGATTTTGACATTGGTATCTTCACCATAACTCCGATGACTGCGTGATGCTTGATGGAGTTGATTTTGAGTTATATACCCGTTCTTCATGTGCATGCATTGCGCTACGATGGGTTTTATGTAGTTATGATTTCGGAGCCCCGACGACTTGATCATTTTACTGAAATGTTTAGTATTTGAGGGGTTTGAATTTAAATTCGGGGACCGAATTTCTTTAAGGGGGGAAGATTGTAACATTTCAGAAAAATAAAATATTATTTTTGGGAATTTATGAAATTAAATAATAAATATTATGAATATTTGATAATGCGGTATAATTAAATACCGATAAATTGGGAAATATTTGGAAAATTATAGGAATTACCGAAATGAGGGTGATTTATTTGATTTAAGAAAATTATGAATTTTTATAATTAATTATATACAATTTTAATGCTAATCGCGATTTAATATCGCTAATCGTGCATTAAGCTTGTTTTGTGCATGTGACATGCACGAAGTCATTTTACACACTTGTTACATTTCTACCATGGCTTTTCATATTTTTATGCATGGCTTTATGTTGAATGAGAAGAGAAAAGATAAGAAAAGAAAAGAAAAGAAAAAGGAAATGGAATAAAGAAAGGGAAGCATGGGCAAGAGAGAGAAGAGAGGGAGAGAGGTTTGTGTTGACTTGGTCATTGTCCCCTTCATCATTCCTTCATCATTTTTCCCTCCACTTCCTCCATGGCTGCCCTCTCACTCCCCCCTCCTCTTCATCCTCACTTCATCATCAAAAACACGTCAAAAGTTCATCTCCACTTCATTAAAGACATGCACAAGCTCACTACAAACACTTTGGACCAAGAAAAATTGGATTTTGAAGACTTGGGGCAACTCAAGAAAATTCTTGAGTTGCCAAATGAGGTAATTCTTGCACCATTAGAGTAATATTGAATTTACTTTAGCACCCATAGTAGTTTAGAATCCATATTGTGTAGATTAGTGAGCTTTGAAAATTCCAAGTTAGGATTTTGAGGAATTCTTGATTGAGATAGTGTAATTGAGATTAGTAGAGACCCTACAACCCAACTAGTGCTAGAATTCTGAACAAAACCAGAGAATTAAACCCCAATTCATAAACATAGAAACCCCGATATCGGAAAATTGTGGGATTTGTGACGATATTTAGAGATCTGCTACGACCCGGGGCACGTGAAAAATATTTAGCAAACACAGTGAGACAAGCAGGCTACCTAGAAAATAACCTGGAGACCTGAGCCCCCACCCATTTCTCAAGGCCGCAATTTTAATCTTCCTGGCCGTAAATTGAGGCCAGGCTAGGGCAGAATGCCTCCGTGTTTGGTCCAGGGCTTTTATTTCAGTAAACTGGACCCTTCCTATATGCAAAATTGACTAATTTCGGCTAGGGTAAAATCTGGGACCATTTTCATGAGTTGCTGCCTTGTTTTTCGTGATGTTTATGAATTGAAGTTTTGATATTTGTGTTTTTATCGGTCGATTCACGTTTATACGTCAATCGTCGAGAGTTGTTGGTTATTCTTGCATGAGTAAACTATAGGTTTTAACCTATGTGTGATTTGTGAGACATTTTGGTTTTCGTGCGTGATTTCCTTTTATGATGCTATATGTGTATATATGTAGGTACCCCCATGTGGACTTCGGATGATGAAGAAGAGGATGGCGACATCGATTTCGGCAAGCGAGGATCAAGGTGAGTAGATATATATCTACGGGGGAAGTCGGATGGATGGCGTATAGCACCCCCGCAATTCGTAGTGTAGCCTATGATATTTTATAGTTATATATGATTATGTGTTATGTGAAACTTGGATAATTAGCAAATACGATCTTAGGAGATCATAGATTAAATTTTAGTATATCGGATGATAATGTCGTTAATTAGTGTTAGTCGCGAACCCTAAAATAAGATTACACCCACCCACACACACACCCTCATACATTTTATTCTTATGCGTATATGGGGATATAGATATATATATACATATATGTTGTGAGTATGTATATATATATATATGGATAATGAGGATAGTATATGGTATTTGGAGATGAGTCGACGAGATTGGGCATGATGCCACGAGATCAGTGATATGATTGGTTCGTATTATGAGATACGACATGATGTTATAGCGGGTCCTTAGGCATTGTGATTTCATACACACGCGCATATTATATATTTGTTGAAGGTATCAGTATGTACTAGACTTAGATCAGTACCCCCAGTTCATGATATATGATGATAAGGATACCAGTTGAATAATGAGGTGAATGTGATATTTGACCAGTACCCAGATTTGGGATGCCGTACGATGGATTTCCCGTACGAGCTATATATTGATGATAGATCCACACTCTTGACTCAAGGATGTCATGTTATGTATTGTATCATATGTGATACTATTGAGGCGGGATCACCGACTATTTTATATATATATATCGACTCAGACTTAGGTGGTTTCCTTACCCTTTCGATTAGTTTGTTAGTTTAGTCCTGTAGTTTACTTGTAGATGTTATACTAGACTTGAGTCATACCTATTTCAAACTAACAAGTCGTAAGTATTTTAAAGACAGGCCAAGGGATTCTACGGATATTTCAAAGGACATACCTTTTCTTAAAAACACCGTAGCCCTATTTTCTAAACACCACGATTCATATTAATTCAAATGTCAAAACTGTATGACTCATATACTTTATGTACATTCGTTATTGTAGCGTTTACAATTCATTTTCCATATATTCTTGTTATTCGCATCGCATTGCATGCTTATATGTGTTTTCGTAGTTGTTATGAAACCCTGCTGTCAGGACACCAGCACCATTACCGATGATGCGTATGCTCCACGTACACCTGCTTGCCGGCTCACACACATCATCATCGGTAATTGCTATGTCACGTACACTTTAAAGAATGCTATCTCATTGACATAGCTTGTTAGCTGATAGTTCCAATATGATTGCTTTCATATGCTAGTTTAATTATTGCATTCCTTTCTTAATATTCGATGCATTCAATTATTTATTGCCATGCAATATTATAGAACTTTACGCCGGTATTTCATTGTTTATTTACCCTTGAGATTGGGATTTCGTATTTCCATGAAATTTCTGGATTTGGAGAAACCGCAAAGATTTTATAAACTTATTATCTTTTTAAAAGATAGAAAATTGCGGTTTTCTCATGATATGATTTGATAGGAGTCCACCATGAGTTTTCTCGGCTCTTAAGCGATATGATACACCCGATTCGAGGAGGAGGAGGAACCGTCTGTGGGTGCATGGTGGACCCGGTGCGGTACCCCGGGGTAAGATGGTCGCAGATGATGGCGTTGAGCCTAGCAGGGGAGCACTACCGACCGGTGATTTTATTGTGATTCGACGGATATCCGGAGGATACCGATCAGAGTATGGGCCAGTCCGGATAGCCGGAGCCCTAGATTTTGAGATTTGGTGATAAGGGCCAGTCCGGATAGCCGGAGCCCTAGATTTTGAGATTTGATGATAAGGGCCAGTCCGGATAGCCGGAGCCCTAGATATTGAGATTTGAGGATACAGGCCAGTCCGGATTGTCGGAGCCTGAGATATTGGGATTTATGTTTTGTGTCGATGCTTGACACTGATTCTATGTTGATTTCATTGATGATTCCTCGTTTTATATATACAGAAATCTCACTAAATTAAGAAAACAGTTTTCTCATCTATGATGTATTCTGTTTTCATTATATTGCATTCATACATCATATTTATGATATGTTGCTACCTGAGGCACTGATACGAGCACTTGGTATTACACTTATGTATAGATGTTTACCCTTGCCACCTTATCATGCTTCAGGCTTTATCATTTTGAGGTTTATATATATTTGATCATATTGACCTAGGATTGAGTCATACATACGATTTCTGCTCGGTGATGTTTTCTACTCACGAGTTGGCAACTCACCCCTGTTGTGCTACAGTTTCTTGCAGGTTTTGTCGTACAGGTTTCGTTGCGGCTTTGATGGCACACTGCTTCATTTCAGGTGATTGCTTTGGTAGGTCGGTTCACTTGCATCGTGATCACCATTGTACTTTATTTTATATTCAGTTGTATCTAGAAACTCCATCAACCAGACTGTATTATTTGATAGACTTAGAAGACCAGATTTGTATATTCTTTCGACCTTAGAGTCGCGCGCTGTATTATTATGGGTTTTCTTGATGATTTTGAGTTTCCTTTTGAGTTTTAATCCTCGCCCTTCGGCGTTGTATATTATATTGCTTGCGTGGTTGTGACCGTCAATTGACGAAGAGCTAGCTCCTGCTTGGGGATGCCTTTATGCATATTATTCATGTTGTACCCTTTTGGGGCCAGTATTTACAAAGGAAACTCTGCCGAATTTTTCAGAAAAGACTTGAGATTTTAAAAATGCATACTTTGGCTTATGTTATTAAAACCACTTGTTTTAAACAAGTTTTCTTCATTTCTTCTTTAAAATGGTTTAGATTTCTGGGATTTTTGGCTTACTTGAATTAAATGGGGTCTTATAAACTTCATATGATTCAAGTACCAGTCACGTGCCATTTCGGGTCATGACAAAGTTGGTATCAGAGCGCTAGGTTAACCTTGGTTCGAGTCTATGTTTGACTATGCGGAGCCTAGGGCGTTTGTATATATTTAGAACCTAAGCTTGACCTTACGGAACTTAGACTTAGTCGAGGGGGTATTAGACCCGAACTTTCGTCGCATAGGTTGACCTTGGTTGATGGAGTAGGTGACGTAAGGAGAGTGGTATACCATGTGTATGTTCCGCGGCATACTTATGATACGCTACTCCGCTTAAGAAACCTTAGGATGTACATTTCCTTACAAAGCATTATATTCATTCCTATGATCTATCCTCATCGATATCGGTTTATGGTACGGCCAGAGTTGCATCAGCACGAGCTCGTCACGGACGAGGACTGACCAGGGCGTGATTCCAGGGACACACGATTGTGTAGATGTGTCATTTTATTGTGTTTTCGCGCCATGAGCGTTTGATGGATCACTTTTACAAGATTTCTCGGACGTGCAGATCAATACCAGAGGATTGGGCCACTGCTAGAGGCCAGCCAGAATGTGATGACCGTCAATGCACCGATTATACTTGATGACTGAGGCATTGTTCAGCGTGTGGACGAATGATTCAGTTGTTGCTGCGACTGACGAGATGTCGCCCAGATGTTTGAAGCTAACGCCGTATGAGTTGTACTTAGAGATATGATAGAAGATCGCTAGTCACCCAAGGAGGAATGATTAGGACATATGATTCGTTGCCTACCCCGATGCGAGGTCATCAGTTTGATTGATTCTAGCTAGAGACGACTTCACGCAGGTACGTTGAGAGTCGATAGAAGACGATCGAATGTCAGAAACCCATTTTTCCAAGTTTAAAGTATTCGGAGAAACATGCAAGTAATTCCGTGGACCCTCTAGAAGAATGAAACCGTAACTCGATATAATGATCATAAGAACGCTTTGAAACCTTAGGGTTTGCAGCAGTTCAGTGGTACCATTAATGAGGCTTGGGTTTGCCCTTCTACGGCTGGTCCATAGGTACTGTGGCACGTACTGGAATACTATTAAACTGTACTCAAGATGTTGAGCTCTTGGGGGATTATGAAAATTTGACGAATCGATTGAAAGGTTCGGAGTCTTTCGGATATCATGTGATGGGATACATTATTTGGGAGACTCCAGATACGAGTTTATCCGTTGGAGCACAGTCCATACAGCTACGAAGAGACGAGTCCGAATCAGTCAACATTAGAGAAAAGTAGAGTAAGAGATTCGTACGAGATTTCAACGAGATGACGTTCCACTCCGTTGACATCAGAGATGTGATACACATATAGAGGCGTTGCATATGGATATATCTTCCAGAAGGAGTCGCGATGAGTATGCAGCCGTTCCGGAACAAGAAACAGATTTAGTAAAAGATGATGACTTCCGGACAATTCAGCAGAAACGAGATTTGGGAGAGACCTCGCCAGAACCTTTCTGGAATACTATACGAGATGACTTGGACCCAGGAGCGGTCATATTGTGCATACCCAGTAGGCCAGAGTTCGGCATCGTCGACGAGACACGTTATGAGTAACCATGACAGTTGGACAGAGATCTTTAGAGGATGTGCCAGAGCGGGACTGTTTCTGCCATCTTTGATTTCGGTATTTTGGGCGATTTATTTGCATGATTGAGATTTTGTGCACCACAGTTGCACTTGACTTCGATTTGATGTCATTCGAGATATTGATTTTGATTTCATGCCTATAGTATGCATGTGATTTGACTTATGCTTTCGGCATAGTTTTCATGCACTTTTAGTATTTTGATTCGATTTGTGCATACTGATGTACATGGTTATGAGATTATATACTACGGTATACCTGATTTGGATTGAGATATGTTGTATACCGTCGATTTCGATTGTGATAGTCGATATTCGTTTTAGTGCACCTTATGCACTTGATTTGGATTCTTGCGCATACTGAGCGCTTGATGCGATTTTGGTGCACGCCAGATGCACTAAATCGAGATTCTTTGTGCATATCAGATGTACCTGATATTGTTGTCAGGCACACACCGTTTCCCTTGACAGGTGTTTTTGTGCACACCCGTTGCACTTAGATTTTGTTTCTGTGCACATGTGGGGCACATTTGTTGATTTCGATTCCCATGCGCACCAGACTCACATGGAATCCTTATATACATTTTGGGATTGATTTCTTTTGGAGCAGTATTGCTTTATGATATTTACTATTTGGTATACTAGCTGAGCAGGACTAGTCCGAGAACAGTACCTGAATATATTTTTGCATGCAATGATAGTTATCGAAGGGATTTCCAAAAGGAGATATAGTCTCAGTATTTACCTACGTGTCTGAGATGACACGAGACATTTAACAAAGGAAACCCTTCTAAATTATTTTTCAAAACGGCGGGACGTGTATGTTAAACAAAGGACATATATAGAAATAGTTATTTTCTTACAATAAACGTCCGCTACGGTGCCGTGATATGCGCATTGCACAGTGATTTGAAAAATGTTTGGCATGCATTTCTTCAGATGTTTTAATGAGTTACCACGATGCGTACTATGTACATGTTTTAGTCTTGAGTATATCATGTTGGTTTTCATATTGGATTTTGACATTGGTATCTTCACCATAATTCCGATGATTGCGTGATACTTGACGGAGTTGATTTTGAGTTATATACCCGTTCTTCATGCGCATGCATTGCGCTACGATGGATTTTATGTAGTTATGATTTCGGAGCCCTGACGACATGATCATTTTACTGAAATGTTTTAGTATTTGAGAGGTTTGAATTTAAATTCGGGGACCGAATTTCTTTAAGGGAAGAAGACTGTAAAATTTCAGAAAAATAAAATATTATTTTTGGGAATTTATGAAATTAAATAATAAATATTATGAATATTTGATAATGCGGTATAATTAAATACCGATAAATTGGGAAATATTTGGAAAATTATAAAAATTACCGAAATGTGGGTGTTTTATTTGATTTAAGAAAATTATGAATTTTTATAATTAATTATATACAATTTTAATGCTAATCGTGATTTAATATCGCTAATCGTGTATTAAACTTGTTTTGTGCATGTGACATGCACCAAGTCATTTTACACACTTGTTACATTTCTACCATGGCTTTTTTTATTTTTATGCATGGTTTTGGGTTGAATGAGAAGAGAAAAGATATGAAAAGAAAAGAAAAGAAAAAGAAAATGGAATAAAGAAAGGGAGGCATGGGCAAGGGAGAGAAGAGAGGGAGAGGGGTTTGTGTTGACTTGGTCATTGTCCCCTTCATCATTCCTTCATCATTTTTCCCTCCACTTCCTCCATGGCTACCCTCTCACTCCCCCTCCTCTTCATCCTCACTTCATCATCAAAAACAACTCAAAAGTTCATCTCCACTTCATTAAAGATATGCACAAGCTCACTACAAACACTTTGGACCAAGAAAAATTGGATTTTGAAGACTTGGGGCAACTCAAGAAAATTCTTGAGTTGCCAAATGAGGTAATTCTTGCACCGTTAGAGTAATATTGCATTTACTTTAGCACCCATAGTAGTTTAGAATCCATATTATGTAGATTAGTGAGCTTTGAAAATTCCAAATTAGGGTTTTGAGGAATTCTTGATTGAGATGATGTAATTGAGATTAGTAAAGACCCTAAAACCCTACTAGTGCTAGAATTCTGGACAAAACCAGAGAATTAAACCCCAATTCACAAACATAGAAACCCCGATATCGGAAAATTGTGGGATTTGTGACGATATTTAGAGATCTGTTACGACCCGGGGCACCTTAAAAATATTTAGCAAACACAGTGAGACAAGCAGGCCACCTAGAAGATAACCTGGAGGCCCGAGCCCTACCCATTTCTCAAGGCCGCAATTTTAATCTTCCTGGCCGCAAATTGCGGCCAGGATGGGGCAGAATGCCTCCGTGTTTGGTCCAGGGCTTTTATTTCAGTAAACTAGACCCTTCTTATATGCAAAATTGACTAATTTCAGCTAGGGTAAAATCTGGGACCATTTTCATAAGTTGTTGCCTTGTTTCTCGTGATGTTTATGAATTGAAGTTTTGATATTTGTGTTTTTATCGGTCGATTCACGTTTATACGTCAATCGTCGAGAGTTGTTGGTTATTCTTGCATGCGTAAACTATAGGTTTTAACCTATGTGTGATTCGTGCGACATTTTGGTTTTCGTGCGTGATTTCCGTTTACGATGCTATATGTGTATATATGTAGGTACCCCTACGTGAACTTCGGATAATGAAGAAAAGGATGGCGATATCGACTTCGGCAAGCGAGGATCAAGGTGAGTAGATATATATCTATGGGGGAAGTCGGGTGGATGGCGTATAGCACCCCCGCAGTTCGTAGTGTAGCCTATGATATTTTATAGTTATATATGATTATGTGTTATATGAAACTTAGATAATTAGCAAGTACGATCTTAGGAGATCATAGAGTAAAATTTAGTATATCGGATGATAGTGTCGTTAATTAGTGTTAGTCGTAAACCCTAGAATAAGATTACACTCACACGCACATACACACCCTCATACATTTTATTCTTGTGCGTATATGGGGATATATATATATATATACATATATGTTGTGAGTATGTATGTGTGTGTGTGTGTGTATGTATACATATACATGGATAATGGGGATAGTATATGGTATTTGGAGATGAGTCGATTAGATTGGGCATGATGCCACGAGATCGGTGATATGATTGGTTTGTATTATGAGATACGACATGATATTATAGCGGGTCCTTAGGCTTTGTGTTTTCATACACACGCACATATTATATATTTGTTGATGGTATCAGTATGTACTTGTAACGTTTCCAAAATAATAAAATATTATTTTCGGGAATTTTTATAATTTAATATTATTTTAAAGAATATTTTAATATTCGGGTATAATTAAATACAAATAAATGGGGTAAACTTATGGAAAATTCTAAAATCGGGTATTTTATAGAATTATGCCATTTTAAAGTTTTTAAGATTAGTTATATGCTAATGTGGTGCTAATCGCGATTAAAAATCGCTAATTTGATTTTTAGCTTTTTTGTGCAAAAATGTGCACATATCTTTTTCCACACTTGTTACACTTGTGTTACATTTCTATTGCCATGGTTGTTCATTTGGGTTCACTATTGGAGTGAGAAGGAAAAGAAAAGAAAAAGGAAAAAAGTTTGAGAGAGAGAGAGACTAGGTCAACCCCCACTTTTTGAACCATACTCCCATCATTTTCCCCTTCTCATTCTCTCTCCTCTCCCTCTCTTGAGCTGCTGCTGCCCCTCTCCCTCTCTCTCTCCCTCTTCATGAAACCCTAGATCCACAATGAAAACAAAGCCAAAACCCCATTCCCACTTCACAAAACTTGCTCCCAAGCTCACTAGCTACACATTGAACCTAGCAAGATTGGATTTGGAGGACTTTGAGCAACTTAAGAATTTTCTTAAGTTGCCAAAGGAGGTAATTTCTGCACCCTCAAGTAGTATTTCAATTTCCTTGTGCATCAATTCTAGTTTTGTGTCGATATGGTGTTGTTTGGTGGTTTTGTGAAACATCAAGTTATGGTTTAGGGTTAGACCTGAAATCAAAGTGAAATTGAGGCTTGTTGTGACCTTAGAACTCCTTGTGTGATGCTAATTTGGACCCAAACCTGAACTTGGAACCAGAATACGGAATTACGGAATCGATATCGGGGAAAACTGTAAATCTGGGAGTGTTTTGTAGAATCTGCTATCACCCCGAGACCCCAAAAATAAAACTGAGTTGACAGTGAGATGTGCAGGCACCATGACACCACCACACCAAACTCTAGCCCCCAACTCCATTGTACGGCCGCCAATTAATTCCTTCTGGCCGCAAATTGCGGCCAGAGCAGGAGGGAACTGTCTCGATTTTTGTGCATGGCCCTAATTCCTCTAATATTGACCCTGGGTATGTCTAGTTTTGACTGATTTCATCTAGGATAAAATCTGGGTTGATTTTCCTATGTTGGTGCATGGTTTACGACTTGTTTTAGCATGGATTTTGGTATTTGGTGTTTCGTTCCTGTCGGGAGGCGTTTGGACGTTAACGACAAGTGGATATTGATCGTGTTTGCATGCGAGGTTATAGGTTTTTACCTACAGGCGTAGCATGTGCCGTTTTGGTTTCCGATGTGATTTTCATGTGCTTTAGCGTTTGTGATATCCTTGTAGGTACCCCACGTGATGTTGAGGCAAAGAAGATGAAGATAGCGACATCGGCATTGGCACACGAAAAGCAAGGTGAGTAGATTTATATCTACGGGGAGAAGTCGGGTGGATGGCGTATAGCACCCCCGCAGTCCGTGGTAATGTATACGAATACGTATACACACATATATTTATTATGTGTTGTTCGGATTATTTGATGGTAATAATGGTATTATTGATAATAAGGATGTATTGGTGTAGTATAGTGCGAAACCCTAGAGTAGTGGTTGCACTCACACATACACGTACACATATACTTGCATACATTCTTTCATTTATCTGTGCGCATCTGGAGGTTTGCATATCCACACATGGGTATGGGACTATGTGTTCATATACGGGATTTGAGGATGATACGTGGGATTACGATGAGTCGATGAGGTTTGATTGAGGCCGTGAGATTCGGCGATATGACCAAGTTCGTATTTGAGATGTGATATGATGGTAGTGATACCTGTTATGTGATGAGATAATGTGATATTGACTCAGATTTAGGTGGTTTTCATACCCCTCCCGATTGACTTGATTGTTGGGTTCGTAGTTCGCATAGTAGGCGTTAGACTAGACCCGAGTCATACCTATTTCAAAACTAACGAATCGGGGATATTTTAAAGATAGGCAAAAGGGTTTATACGGATATTTTTCAAATGACGCATCTTTTCTTAAAACACCGTAGCCCTTATTTTACCAAAAGCCCTGATTCGTCTTATTTCAAAAGGCAAGGTTGCATGATATATCTATTGAGGCAGGTTCTCTACTGTTGCGTTGATTATTCGATTCCGCATATTCATGCTATTTGCATTGCATCGCTTGTATTGTTGATATATTTCAGTCATGTTGCTAGGACACCAGCACCATTATCGATGATGCGTATGTTCCACGTACACTTGTTTGCCGGCTCACACACTTCATCGTCGATAATTGCCATGTCACTACACTGTAGTACTGTTGCATTCAGTGTATGTTGCTTACATTTCTTTACATGTCGCATACATCATACTTTCTGATTACACGCATTGAGATATGTTGTTTCCATGATATTTCTGGTTTTTGGGAACTGTGGGTATTTCAAAAAGAGAATATGTAATTGTTTTAAAACCCGGTTACCCTTGATATGATATTTCAGTGCGTCCACCATGTGTTTTCTCGGTGCTGAGAGCGACATGTGAAACCCGATTCGAGGAGGCGGATGAGGCCGATTGCGGGTACATGGTGGACCCAGTATGGTTCCCCGGGGCAAGAAATGTTTTTCGTAGAGTAGACGATGAGCCTGGCAGGGTGGCAAGTACCTACCGGTGATTGGTTGGACCTGGCGGTTATCCGGAGGATACTGACCAAAGTCGATAGATGGATATGGGCGTACTGCCGGGGCCGAGGGCCGATACCGTAGACAGAGCCCGTGGGCCGATCTGGACTGACGGAGCCCGATATATGAGGATTTACGTGCCGATGCTGGGCACAGTTTTCATGATGTTTTCGAGTGTCGATGCTGGGCACTCCGGTTCCATGTTTTTGACGTGTCGCGAGGGACACAGATGGTTTATATCCTCATATTTTTCCCATGCACATGCTTTATGATATTTGCATGCATGATGGTTATTGTCATTGGATGACGAGTGGACGGGATCCACGTATATGCAGATTTGATTACATTGATCATACCTCACATTCATGATATGCTATTACCTGAGGCACTAGTACGAGCACTTGGCACTATACTCATGTATAGAGGTTACATTGCCAGTTTAGCATGCTTCAGCTTTATTCATATTGAGGTTTATTTATATCTGATCGTATTGACCTAGGATGGGTCATGCATTCGATCTCTGCTTGTAGATATTTTCTATTCACGAGTTGGCAACTCACCCCCCGTTGTGCCACAGTTCTTGCAGGTGTTGCCGTACGTATTCCATAGCGGCATTTCTGGCACACTGCTTCCATATAGGTGACTTGCGTTGGTAGGTGGGTTCTTTTGCATCAGAACCACCCTTGTAATGTACTTTCAGTTGTATCTAGTTATTCCATCAACCAAAACTTGTATATTGTTTCAGACTTAGAGACAGTGTTGTATTATTTCGACCTTAGAGTCGCGCTTGTAGTATTACAGTTTTCTGGCTGTTTTGAGTTCTTTTTTTTGGGTTTTGATCCTCGCCCTTTGGCGTTGTATATTATTATTGCTTGCGTGGTTGTGACCGTCGATTGACGAAGAGCTAGCTCCCGCTTGGGGATGCCTTTTATCATTTCATATATTTTATTCTTGTTGTACCCCGTTCGGGGCCAGTTTTTACAAAGGAAACTCTGCCGAAATTTTCAGGAAAGGTTACACATTTTAAAAATGCATATTCGGCTTAGTTATTTAAAATCTTTGATTTTCGAAACATGATTTCTTTACTTCTTCAACCAGTTTTCCTTATTCACTCTTTAAATGGTTTTAGATTTCTGGGCTTTTGGCTTACTTGGATCAGATGGGGTCCTATAGACTTCATATGGTTCAAGGGCTAGTCACGTGCTCTTTCGGGTCGTGACAAAGTTGGTATCAGAGCGCTAGGTTGACCTTGGTTTGAGTCTAAGTTTGACTATGTGGAGCCTAGGGCGTTATCTATATACGGAACTTAGGCTTGACCTTACGGAACTTAGACTTAGTCGAGGGGGTGTTATACCCGAACTTTCGTCGTATAGGATGATCCTTGGTTGATGGAGTAGGTAGCTTGAGTAGAGGGACGTACCGTACGTATGTGATTAGTCGAAAATATTGCATCTTTTAACCGGAAATTTCCCTATCATTTGCATTCATATAGAAGTGTTCGGCATTCATATTTCACATATTAGCAAATCTGTCGCAAAATATCAGATTACATGTGTTAGACCTTAAAACCGGCATTTCTAGGGAAATTGACTGCATTTCATAACATGGCATCATTTCTATATATCACAACCCGTGTTTCGAAGTCTGTGCAGGAAAATCAGATGCTTGCTCAAATGGACACCGCTAAAACATTACGCCAACTCAATGATTTCAGTTCTGGTAGCAATCCAAAAGGCAAAATACAATTCAACACATCAGATGAAGTCCAAAATGTTAGCCCAAGACCACTGCAAAAAGACCAAAGCCCAAGCTTCCAACATGGCCGCGGAACCGCGGCCAGAGCCTGCTTGAGCCGCGGTTCCGCGGCCGTCTTGACACTTCACCTCCTCAATTTTGGTGCAAAATGTTTATCTCAGTGGCTACAGTTCAGAAATGTACTTCAGTTTCCAGAAGACTCCAGAGACTTCTGCCAGATCAGCAAACTAGGGTTTTCTAAGCTTAACTAATCCTAGCTTAAAACCTAAGCTAGCTCCTAACAAACTAATTCTAGAAGCTCCTCAACAAACTTTTGGAGGGAATTGTAATTTCAAACCTAGGCCTAGGGTTTGGGAGATCTATAAATAAGACCCTAGGCTCACTTGTAAAAGGGATGATCTCTTGGAATTCTATTCATTCAATAGATCCATTCACTCTCTTTCTTCATCTTCTTCCACAAGTCTAGTGACAAGGCTTGTGTGAAACCCTAACCCTAATTCCAATCAAAAGCCAAGATCCCGAGTACCAAATCAAGCAAGAAGCCCGTCAACCTTTTATGAGCGGAGCCGATCTTCAACAGAGCAAGTGGTCCAAGCCGATCCACGACCCACGGAGAAAAGCGACGCCAGATCGACAATTTAGTTCTTCCTCTTGTAGTTCTTGAGCGACTGTAAACAAATTGTTGATATAAATAAAAGGTGATATTCTTTTATCTTGTTTTCTTTAAATTCTTGCATCATGATATCTTTTCAATTCTTGAATGCTTTCTGTGTGATGATGTGTGAATAAACTCCGCTCGTCGAGGAGTCGAGATGATCAATAGAACGATGATGTAATATATCTGAAAACGATTCTTGATTCCTACGAGTTTTGTAAACCCTAGCAAGTTCAAGAATCGACGACCAATTTTGTTGCGATGCTTTCTTGATCGATATCGCTCGAGATTGGGGAGTTACGATCGTTTCTTGAAATTGCTAGAGGCTAGAATGTGAATGATATCGACGAAAGAACAAGGGTTAAATGATGAAACCCTAGTTTCACGAGAAAGCCCTAACTCTCGTCGATCATCATCGATCTAGTATAAATTCTTCGAAGGACAAGAACACGATATCTTGATGATTACATCACGTCTATAGATCCGATCGATTCCTACGAGCCTCATTTAGATTCTTGACATTTGGTTGGAAATATCATCGAAACCCGATTCTCGATTGTTTATCATTTTCTTGATTCTTGAATCGAATAGTGACACTTGAAACAATTGATAAATCTTGAATCATGCTTTCTTTTCTTCGCAATTAACTTTTCAATTCAAACAAATCGAACATTGAAACGAATCGCACAATCCCTGTGGACGATCCGCACTCGCTTACGATCTACAACTGACACCGTAGTTGATTGCGGTCAAATATAATTCTTTGGTTGTGATTTCTTTATACAATTTTCTAAATACCGACACAAGATACTGTTATCGATCAAATGAAACCGTTATCGGGAAACAATTGATTCGATACTTGCTTTTACTACACAACGAGAATTTCATCAAATCAAATGGCGCCGTTGCCGGGGATCGCGCGCTAATTCGTTTCATATTAAAGTTGAATTGAAAGATTTATTCCATTGTGATTTTTGAGATCAAAATTTGTGCAAACCCTAAACAATTTGTTGTGGTTCATTGCAAGGAGATCTGGAGATTGCTGGAAATAGGAAAAAAAATTTGAATATACCAGAGAGCAGAAGGAGTCTACAGAGACTCTCTGAAAAATTTTGGTGAAGAGATCCTACTAACTGACGGCGGAAGCGCGATGGGAGCCTCCTATTGTGGCGGAACCGCGGCACCTTGGACCCTTCTCTGTGCCAAATTTCTTCAGGTAATTTCTTACCTTCTCCTCTCTCCTCTTTTTAGCTCCAACTAATAAATTTCTGCAGGATTCTTTGCAAATAATCGCAGCGCCGCAAAAAGCAAAATTAAAATTGTGCGTGATTTTGTTTCTTGGTTGTTTGCATTCTAAATACGGATATTAAGGGGCACGGCCAAATCCAAATTAGGTGGGGATTTCATTACCCTTCCTAGGCCCCAAAAATCGCAAAACTTGCATCCGCATTGACCCACATTAACTAAAAAATATCTAGAGATGACTCTAAGGACCGTCGCGCTCACTTAGGACAGAAGAAGGCCGTGGGTAATTCATTGCTTATCTGCGTTTTCTTATGGTGCCTAGGCAAGTGTGTCTAAGGCTAGTGGTTTTTAATTAGGCCCACTACTTACGTAGTGGAGTACCTTCCCACTTACCTGGCACTTATCCGGCCACAGGGGGACAAGGAGGCAATGGAGGATTCTATCCTGCGACTTGTCTTTTGGCAGTTAGGAGCGGTCTAGAGCCGGACCTAGGTGACCACTAGATTCTAGGGGTTTTGTTGTTGCATTTGTTTTGTAGCATCATTTTTTCAAAAAAAAATCCGTCCCTTTTTCAAAGTAAACACCTCATTCATTCATACCCCTAATTATAAGTCAACGCTGCCACTTGTACTAACCCATTTTAGTGCAAGATAGGCTGGACACGGGATTCTAGTGCCCGTTTAGTCCGCGTACCCTTTATCGACTCCGAAGTCGATATTTCTCCATTTACCTTTCCTTTACCCACTACCACACCCACACCGATGGATCCGAATCCATCAAACTTCTTTAACCCTAATCTGCCGCCGTCCGTTGGTGCGCAGAATCCACCCCGTATCTCTCTCCAGGAGAGGTGCTACCCTATTCGAGGTCCTCTTTCGACCTGCTTATCCACACCACCAGCCAACGGGGATAATTTTGAGATTAAGCCCCAGTATATCAATCTTTTACCCAAATTCCACGGACTCGAGACTGAGGACGCTTACGTTTTCATTACCAAATTTGAAAACGTATGCGCAATGATGGGTACGTCACAACTTTCAGTGGATGCGATGCGTCTACGACTTCATCCATTTACTTTGTGCGATATAGCCGAGAAGTGGCTATATAACACTACCGCACACTCTATTACGAATTGGGAAGAATTTGTCGCTGCATTCCTTAAGAAATTTTACCCAATACAAAAGACAGCTCGAATCCGTAGCGAACTGAATCAATTTGCCCAGCTCCCTACTGAACCATTTTCAAAATGCTTTGAACGTTTCAAGGATCTATTGGTTCAGTGTCCTCATCACGGCATCCCGAGATGGGAGCTTTTCCGAATCATTTATGAGGGCATTAACCCAAACACTAAATAGAGCCTTGAAAACATGTGTCAAGGTACTTTTATGACCAAAGATGATGGGGAAGCTTGGAAGTATTTAGAAGAGTTCGCTGAAAAATCACTCCAGTGGGAGAGTGGAACCCAACCATTGAATAGGAGTGGCATACACCAAATAGATGTGTCCATAGGTGTTCGAGCTGAGATGGCAGCAATGCAAAAGAAACTCGATGCTATGGAACACAAATTTGCAGCAGCCTCCCTAAACCCAATGTCGCTCCCCAAAACTGTTTGTGGGTGCTGTTCTGATCCGTCTCATTTAACGGAAGAATGTCCATTAAACTCTGCGTTTCAAGGTCACGAGCATTCAAATGCCGCATTTCAAAGACCTAGAAACGATCCATATTCTTCCACGTACAATCAGGGTTGGAGGAATCACCCGAATTTTGCTTGGAACCAAAACCAATCTCAAAACACGGTTCCAAACACTAATCAATTTCAAAGGGCTCTTCCTCCACAACAGCAACCACTTCAAATCACTCAGCACCCCTACCAGTCACAAAATTTCCACAACCAGGTCAACACTCCTGCACAGTCTAATCCTATACAGTTGTCCTGTTCTGACGAATTCTCTCAATTCACTCAAACCATGAAATCACTTTTGTCAAATTTCATAGAGGTTTCGGCTGAGGTTAGATCTTCCGTCGGTGAGATAAAGAAAAACCCAGCGTCCCAAGCTGAGAGTATCAGAACGATGGGAGCTGAAATCGCACGACTTAAAGCCGAAATGAGTGCGAGAGAAAAAGGGAAACTTCCCTCTCAACCTCTACAGAATCCTGGGCATTACAATGTAAATGCCGTCACAACGTTGAGATCGGGAAGAGTGTTAAACAACCATGTTGGGGAAGAAGTTGATGATACTGAAAATCATATCAACGCCCCGGCTGAGACCTTTCCACACACACACACTTCTCCTTCTGATCCTTGTTATTCTACCCCACCACCTTCTCGCGAGCCTATTCTCCATTTCCCACTAGGCTCGACACCTCAGTATAGCCCTTCTAGTTCTCCACAGACGGTCTCCGCACCTCTTCTGGGATCTCGTCTACCCCCTCTTCCTTCTCCTATGATGGACCCGACGCTCATTGCGAAAGCTCCTTACCCGAATCGGTTAAGGGGTAATAGAACGAGTTCTCATATGGAGAAAATTATGGAAATGTTCAAACAGGTTAACATCAACATCCCTCTCCTAGATGCGATTCAACAAGTCCCCGCTTATGCGAAAATTCTTAAGGACTTGTGCACTAGAAAGAGGAAGACTCAAGTGCCGAAGAAGGTCTTTATGTCTAATAATATTAGCACTGCTTTTATCCCCCAGCTACCAAAGAAACGAAAGGACCCAGGATGTCCTACAATATCGATTTCTATTGGGGGTAAAAACATAAATCGTGCTCTTTTAGACCTTGGTGCAAGTGTTAACCTACTTCCATATTCTGTATATGAGCAATTAGGGATTGGAGAGCTGAAACCTGCTCACTGCACTCTCCAAATGGCAGACCGTTCAATCACCAAACCAAGGGGTGAACAAGAGGATGTGTTGATAAAGGTCGGGGAATTTGTTTTCCCTGTAGACTTTATTGTACTCGATACACAGCCTGTAGCAAACCCCCAGGGCCAAATTCCGGTGATTCTGGGTCGTCCTTTCCTTGCCACTTCCAATACTGTTATAAACTGTAGAAATGGTTCAATGAACTTATCATTTGGAAATATGACCATTGAACTAAACATCTACAAAGTTGGAAGTCAGCCATCAGAACCCTCTGCTCATATTCTAGATGTGTGCTCTGTCCACGAGATCGCTCCCGATAGTTGCGAAGTTGAGGAACTATGCTTTACTGATCTCGACGACATTACCACATCTCTGTTTGATCTCACACATGATCTTAGTGAGGACACTTTTCCTACACTTGAGTCCTGCACTCCTGACTTTTCTCCACCCGAGTCTGTATCTTTCACAGGCTCTGAGCTTCTTTGTAATTCCAAAAATCACTCGATGATCCCTCCTTCTATCATTTCTCCGCCTGAATTAGATCTCAAAATTTAACCTTCTCATCTTAAATATGCTTATTTATGTGAGAATGAGTCTTTACCGGTTATCATATCCGCTTCTCTAGCATCAGAGCAAGAGAATGCACTTTTATCGATATTGAGATCTAATAAAGAGGCGTTCGGTTGGAGTATGGCGGAAATCAAAGGGATTAGTCCCTTGATTGTTGAACATCATATACATGTGATGGATGATGCCAGACTAACCCGAGAACCACAGAGACGGTTGAATCCCGTCATAAAGGAAGCGGTGATGAAAGAGATCGTCAAATGCCTAGATAATGGTATTATATACCCCATCTCCGATAGCCAATGGGTGAGTCCTATACATGTCGTCCCTAAGAAATCCGACATCACTGTTATAACCAATGAGGCAAATAAGTTGATTCAGACACGCACCCAAACTGGGTGGCGTGTATGTATTGATTATAGAAAACTCAATGCTGCCACGAGGAAAGACCACTTTCCTCTACCATTCATTGATCAGATGCTGGAACGCTTAGCGGGACGAGAGTATTATTGCTTTATGGACGGATACTCAGGATATAATCATGTCCCCATCGCCAAAAAGGATCAAGATAAAACCACTTTTACTTGTCCTTTTGGTACCTTTGCTTACAGTCGCATGCCCTTTGGGTTATGCAATGCTCCCGCTACCTTTCAGCGGTGTATGATGGGGATATTCTCTGATATGGTAGAGAATTTTCTGGAGATCTTTATGGACGATTTCTCGATTTTTGGAGACTCTTTTTCTGATTGCCTATCGAATCTTGACGCAGTTCTTACTCGTTGCAAAGAGAAGAACTTAACTTTGAACCGGGAAAAATGCCATTTCATAGTCCAAGAAGGAATTGTACTTGGACATGTTATTTCACAGAAAGGTATTGAGGTTGACAGAGCTAAGATAGATGTCATTCAAAACCTCCCTCATCCCAAAAGCATCAAAGATATTCGATCTTCCCTTGGCCATGCGGGCTTTTATAGGATATTCATTAAGGATTTTAGCAAAATTGCTAGACCTTTAACTCTTCTCTTGGCCAAGGATACGACCTTCCACTTTGACTCGGACTATGAGACAACTTTCGACTCACTTAAACACTCACTCACTTCAGCCCCCGTGCTATCATCACCAAACTGGGATTACCCCTTTGAGCTGATGTGTGACGCATCCGACTTTGCAGTAGGTGCAGTCTTAAGACAGTACATTGAAAAGATGCCACACGTGATATACTATGCAAGTAAGACCCTGAATGATGCTCAAATTAATTATACAACCACCGAGAAAGAACTTTTAGCGGTTGTAATTGCATTAGAAAAATTCAGGCCTTACTTAATTGGCTCTCCTATAGTTGTGTACACTGACCATTCCGCCTTAAAACATCTTCTGGCGAAGAAAGATGCAAAAGGTCAACTAATACGTTGGATCCTACTGTTACAAGAATTTGATCTTGTTATCAAAGATAAGAAAGGATGTGAAAACGTAGTAGCCGACCATCTTTCACGCATCTCTTCTTCCCCTGTGACCCTGCCGATCAATGATTCATTTCCTGACGAACAACTCTTGAACGTATCCAATGAACCATGGTTCAGGGATATTGTGAACTATCTTGTCACGGGACTTATACCGAGCGATTGGTCAAAACAGGACAAATACCGTTTTCTATCCCAAGTAAAACACTTTTACTGGGATGATCCCTACTTGTTTAAATATTGTCCTGATCAGATCATTCGCCGGTGTGTCCCGAAAGAAGAGTTCAAGAGTGTTCTTTCTTTTTGTCATGATCAGGCCTGTGGGGGTCACTTCGGTCCTAAAAAGACGGCGGAAAAGGTTTTGCAATGTGGATTTTATTGGCCGACCTTATTCAAGGACGCATTTGACTATTGCAAAACCTGTACACAGTGTCAGTACACGGGTAGAATCTCCCGGAGGAATGAAATGCCTCAGCAACCCATTCTGGTTGTTCAAATATTCGATGTTTGGGGCATTGATTTTATGGGTCCCTTTCCCAACTCCTTTGGGAATTTGTACATACTGCTGGCAGTTGATTACGTCTCCAAGTGGGTTGAAGCCATTCCATGTCGCACTAATGACAAAAAAGTTGTCATTAGGTTCTTAAAAGAGAATATCTTTTCGCGATTTGGACACCCACGCGCTATCATTAGCGATAATGGGACGCATTTCTGCAACAGATCTTTCGAGACTCTGATGCGGAAATACGGAATCAACCACCGACTTTCTACACCCTATCATCCCCAAACGAGCGGGCAGGCTGAAATCTCAAACAGACAGATCAAACTTATCCTGGAGAAGACTGTTGCTAAGAATAGAAAAGACTGGTCGACCAAACTGACGGATGCTCTTTGGGCATTCAGGAATGCATATAAAACCGACCTAGGGATGTCTCCATATAGGATAGTGTTTGGGAAGGCATGTCATTTACCCGTCGAGATAGAGCATAAAGCATTGTGGGCTATAAAAAAAATAAATTTTGATCTAAACCAAGCCTGGAACTTTCGGAAGCTGCAACTTAATGAGCTAAGCGAACTCCGCGATGAAGCTTATGATAACACTGTAATTGTAAAGAATAAGACTAAGGTTTTTCACGATAAAAACATTTTAAGGAAAACATTTTCTCCTGGTCAACAAGTCCTTCTTTATGATTCACGATTACACCTTCACGCGGGTAAGCTTCGATCTCGATGGAAGGGACCTTTTGTTGTGCGGTCTGTATACCTGCACGGGACAGTAGAATTAGAAAATGTTAAAAACGGCACATTTTTCAAAGTAAATGGACATAGACTAAAGCCGTATTTTTCCACTGACCCCACGGAGGAGCTCTTGTTCTTACAAGAGCCAATTTATTTGGATTAAAATTCCTCCGTTTCACCTTCATATCATGTATATTACTACATCATTCTTATTGGATGGAGGTGAGTGAAAAAGAATAAGTTTGGGGGAAGTTCTTCACTTATATATTTTGCCCCCACTAATAATTCCCCCCAGCCTTACAGTTTTTGTAGGAATAGCGATTGGCAACAGTGAGGACACTGTTGAAAATAAGTTTGGGGGAGGTTTGTGCTTATTTTTGCATCATTTGCATATCATCTGCATAAGCACAAAACATTTCTTTTAAAAATCTATAAAAATTTAAAAATTTTCAAAACCTACAAAAATTTAAAAAAATTTCAAATATAAAAATATTTTAATATTTACATACCTTTTTTGTACATAAATAAGATAATAAAAGTCTAGATAATGAACAATTACATCCATGAGATTAGAAAAATTTAAGAAAACTAAGAAAATTAGAAGTTTTCTCATACGAACTAGTAATAAGTAGTTATGAGCCGTTGTCCCAAGGGTTAGTAAGATGAAGGACGTCACTAATCTGAGGATAAAACTAAGTCTGAAAAATAGTTTCTATTCTGGAAGCCAAACATTTTGAACGTTGCTACCCTGCTATTCGCACTTACACACGTCTTGAAGCCTGGGATAGTAGAGGATACCTTGAAATGCTCTTGTCTTAAAGCCGATATATGAAGGAAATAAAAAGAAATAAAAAGTGAATAAAAAAATATAAAGTGGTGAAAAAATGGACACTGGTTTTGTTATCACCGAGGGCAATAAAAATGTATAGCGAGGGTGCCTCTTCACCTAGTGCCCTAAGGCCAACTGGTCTGGGAGTCATTGTTATGCCTGAGGTGGTGCAAGACGAGGAAAATACACCAAATAAGCAAGCACATGAGTAATCGGTCGATTAGTACCTCCAGAAGTATTAACGGTCGCATGAAAGTGTGTGAGCAATCTCATCTAAATATTCATTAATTAAAAAGTACTGAGGCTGATGGGCAAGAGTATGATAGCTTGAATTGAATTCTCCGGGTGTAGGGATGTCTTTACACACACGCAGGGTTATATGATCGATGTTTTGGAAGAGAGATAGGAATGAAAAATAAGACGATGTTTTATTGAGGGAGGACGTGATTTCTGACATCTTTTCATGACCATTAAGATAGGGCTCATGACAACCGAAAAACTAGCTTAGTTGGAAACCCTAATTTTCAAAGCTTTTCTTTTACGATTCTTTTCTTTAAATGTAATATTCATGATCTTCCTTTTATTATTGGATTTTGTGGGTGCAATCCGCTGAAAACCCTCAGGAGACAACACTCCTCCTACTAGGGACACCTAGAGGTTTAAAGGCTTGTTGCACGTGCTCAGTGCAATCGTGTTGCCTACGAAAGTGTGCTAGATAGTTTTTCTCTTTCTTTATTTTCTCCTTCTCTTTTTAATAAAAAATTCGCTCGAGACGATCAAAATTAAGTTTGGGGGAATTTGATTATTCGAAAATATTGCATCTTTTAACCGGCAATTTCCCTATCATTTGCATTCATATAGAAGTGTTCGGCATTCATATTTCACATATTAGCAAATCTGTCGCAAAATATCAGATTACATGTGTTAGACCTTAAAACCGGCATTTCTAGGGAAATTGACTGCATTTCATAACATGGCATCATTTCTATATATCACAACCCGTGTTTCGAAGTCTGTGCAGGAAAATCAGAAGCTTGCTCAAATGGACACCACTAAAACATTACGCCAACTCAATGATTTCAGTTCTGGTAGCAATCCAAAAGGCAAAATACAATTCAACACATCAGATGAAGTCCAAAATGTTAGCCCAAGACCACTGCAAAAAGACCAAAGCCCAAGCTTCCAACATGGCCGCGGAACCGCGGCCAGAGCCTGCTTGAGCCGCGGTTCCGCGGCCGTCTTGACACTTCACCTCCTCAATTTTGGTGCAAAATGTTTATCTCAGTGGCTACAGTTCAGAAATGTACTTCAGTTTCCAGAAGACTCCAGAGACTTCTGCCAGATCAGCAAACTAGGGTTTTCTAAGCTTAACTAATCCTAGCTTAAAACCTAAGCTAGCTCCTAACAAACTAATTCTAGAAGCTCCTCAACAAACTTTTGGAGGGAATTGTAATTTCAAACCTAGGCCTAGGGTTTGGGAGATCTATAAATAAGACCCTAGGCTCACTTGTAAAAGGGATGATCTCTTGGAATTCTATTCATTCAATAGATCCATTCACTCTCTTTCTTCATCTTCTTCCACAAGTCTAGTGACAAGGCTTGTGTGAAACCCTAACCCTAATTCCAATCAAAAGCCAAGATCCCGAGTACCAAATCAAGCAAGAAGCCCGTCAACCTTTTATGAGCGGAGCCGATCTTCAACAGAGCAAGTGGTCCAAGCCGATCCACGACTCACGGAGAAAAGCGACGCCAGATCGACAATTTAGTTCTTCCTCTTGTAGTTCTTGAGCGACTGTAATCAAATTGTTGATATAAATAAAAGGTGATATTCTTTTATCTTGTTTTCTTTAAATTCTTGCATCATGATATCTTTTCAATTCTTAAATGCTTTCTGTGTGATGATGTGTGAATAAACTCCGCTCGTCGAGGAGTCGAGACGATCAATAGAACGATGATGTAATATATCTGAAAACGATTCTTGATTCCTACGAGTTTTGTAAACCCTAGCAAGTTCAAGAATCGACGACCCAATTTTGTTGTGATGCTTTCTTGATCGATATCGCTCGAGATTGGGGAGTTACGATCATTTCTTGAAATTGCTAGAGGCTAGAATGTGAATGATATCGACGAAAGAACAAGGGTTAAATGATGAAACCCTAGTTTCACGAGAAAACCCTAACTCTCGTCGATCATCATCGATCTAGTATAAATTCTTCGAAGGACAAGAACACGATATCTTGATGATTACATCACGTCTATAGATCCGATCGATTCCTACGAGCCTCATTCAGATTCTTGACATTTGGTTGGAAATATCATCGAAACCCGATTCTCGATTGTTTATCATTTTCTTGATTCTTGAATCGAATAGTGACACTTGAAACAATTGATAAATCTTGAATCATGCTTTCTTTTCTTCGCAATTAACTTTTCAATTCAAACAAATCGAACATTGAAACGAATCGCACAATCCCTGTGGACGATCCGCACTCGCTTACGATCTACAACTGACACCGTAGTTGATTGCGGTCAAATATAATTCTTTGGTTGTGATTTCTTTATACAATTTTCTAAATACCGACACAAGATACTGTTATCGATCAAATGAAACCGTTATCGGGAAACAATTGATTCGATACTTGCTTTTACTACACAACGAGAATTTCATCAAATCAGTATGTTCCGCGGCATACATACGACACGCCACTCCGCTTAAGAAACCTTAGGATGTACATTTCCTTACACAGTATTATATTCCTTCCTATGATCTATGCTTATCGAGTTTGGTTGTGGTTTTGCTGCCACGATCGCACGGGCAGAGTGAGCTACGGCTCGAGTTGCGTCAGCATGAGCTCGTCGTGGACGAGGACTGACCAGGGCATGATTCCAGAGACATACAATTGCATATTGAGGCGTCGTCTTATTGTGTTTTCGCGCCATGAGCGTTGGACTGATCGCTTTTATGGGATTTCCCGGATGTGCTGATCGGTACCAGAGGATTGAGCCACTGATAGAGGACAGCCAGGATTTGATGACCATTGATATATCGCTTATTCATGATGATTGAGGCGCTGTTCAGCGTACGGACGAATGAGCCAGTTGTTGCTGCGAATGATGAGATATCGCCCAGAAGATTGGAGCTACTGCAGCATGAGCTTATACTTAGAGATATGATGGTGAGTCGCTAGTCACCGAGGATGAATGACTAGGACTTATGGTTCGTTCGCTTACCCCGATGCGAGGTCATCGGGTAGATTGATTCCAGTTAGAGACGACTTCACGCTGATTCGTTGAGCGTCGATTGAGACGATCGAATGTCAGGAACCCATTTTCCAAGTTTAAAGTATTCGGAAAGACATGCAACCGATTCTATGGACCCTCTAGAAGAATGAAACCCTAACTCGACATAATGACCGTGTGAAAGCCTTTGAACCTTAGGGTTTGCGGCAGTTCCGCGGCGACATTAGTGAGGCTTGGGTTTGCCCTTCTACGGCTGGACCACCGATGCTGTGGTATGTACTCGATACTATTAAACTGTACCCGAGATGTTGAGCTCTTGGGGGATTATGAGGTTCTGACGAGTCGATCGGACGATTCGACATCATTCGGATATCATGTGATGGGACACTGCTTGGGAGACTCCAGATACGAGCATAGCCGTTAGAGCGCAGTCTGTGTAGCCACGATGAGATGAGTCCGAATCAGTCGACATTGAAGCAGAGTGGAGTAATGAGTTCGCATGAGTTTTCGACGAGATGACGTTCCACTCCGCTAACATCAGAGATGCGATACGCACGCTGAGGACGTGATCAGCTAGATATCTCCTACTGAGTGACGAAGATACCGAGTTCGTGATTTCGAGTCCGTGTTAGAGACATCGGAAGGACCGTAGCCGAGGACATTGCAGTGCGCAGATAGAGACGCGATGTCGAAATGGTCGATGATACAGACAAGCGGGACAAGAAGTTCGTGCGAGATGCAGACGAGCTGGTGCTACACCCCGTTAAGATTAAAGGTCGGATATGCATACAGAGGCACAGGGATGCGACCAGCTTCCGAGGAGATGTTGTACTAAGGGCGCAGACGTCCAGAAAGCGAGGAAAGATTACGCCAGAGTACCAGCCTCCGTACAGTTTGGCTTAGGCAAGATCAGAAGAGACCTTGAGTAGGATTCCTTCCAGTACACTATTGCAATAAGATTTGCACCAGGAGCAGATGCGTGATGTGCGTTTAGAGGACCAGAGGTCGGCGCCAGAGATGTGCTGCGTTACGAGCGATCATGAGGATTGACCGAGAGATGACCAGGAAAGTGCCAGAACGGAATCGTTCCTGTCAACACACCTGACCGGGCCGATGAGCCGATGGATTGCAAGATTGGTAATCCACAGGGAAGATAAGGAACCAGAGGCAGAGGACGCCAGCCGCGAGCAAGAGGCAAGTAGATATCTTGCGCCGCTAGTATTGGATGTACCGGCACCTTCTCGACTTCGAAGGAGGATATACCAACGGCGGTATTTATGATTTGTGATTTTGTGATTTGACTATCACGTATCCGTCACTTTGGATTTCGGTATTTTGGGCGACCTATTCGCATGATTTAGTTTTGATGACTGAGTTTCATGGTATTTGTTTTCTTGCACCATGGTTGCACCTACTGGGTATTTAGACCTTGTGCATAGTTATTACTCTTGAGGTATTGATTGTGATTTCATGCCTATTTTATGCCGGTGATTTGATTTACGCTTCCAGCATAGTTTTCATGTACTTTTAGTGTTTTGATTTGATTTGTGACCGCTTATGCACGCAGTTATGAGATTTTCCATCGCGGTACACCTGATTTTGATTAAGCCGCATTGTATATCGTTTCGTGCCTTGGCTGCACCTGCTTATGACTTCATGGATTTCATACGGTTGATTTGATATTGTGCATATGTTACACACACGATTTGATTTTGCACTTGGTATAGCTTATATGTGCTTGTAGTGCATTGATATGTGTTTTGTGCACGCAGTTGCACACGTTTATGATTTTCTTTATACCTGGGTACACTTGGTGTTGCTGCTTACGCATTTGAGTTATTGCTTGATATTTGTGCATGGGATGCACCAGTTCTATACTTCATGCGTTTGTCGCACCAGTTTTATGTTTCTTGCGTTTATCGCATCAGATTTATATTTCGTGCCTTTGTTGCACCGGATTTATATTTTGTGCACTACGGTTGCACCTGACTTCGATTTAATGTCATGCGATATGTCGATTTTGATTCTGATATATTGATGTTGGTTCTTGCACTCCGTGCTTTTGACTGGACTTACGCATGTTCGGCGTTTGCCATTGGATTTCGTGATTCCGTGCATGTTGAGTGCGCAGGGTTTAGACTTTCAATCATGCACGATGGATGCACCGATTTGGATTTTCGTGCATGCTGGGCGCATGTTTTGAGATACGATTTTGGTGCACACCGTTGCACCTAGATGTTGTTTCATGCACCTGTATGGGACATATATGGATTTTGATTTCCGTGCGCACCAGACGCACAGGATGGTGTTATGTGCATTTTTTGAGATTTATTCCTTTTGGAGCAGTACATTTTTATGATATTGGATATTGTTTTCATACTGAGCAGGACTAGTCAGAGGACAGTACCTGGATATATTTTGCATGCATTGATAGTTCTAAGGGATTTCCAAGAGCGAGCTATGGTCTCGATATATATATACCTACGTGTCCGATATGACACGAAACGTTTTAAAAACAAGGAAACCCTTCTAAATTGCTTTCAAAATGGCGGAACGTACCTATTAAACAAAGGATATATATATATATACGTATATAGTTATTTTCTTATGAAAAACGTCCGCCACTGTGCAGTGTTACGCGCATCGCACAGCGACTTAAAAAGATTTGGCATGCATTTACATCAGCTATTCACATGTATAGTTCTGATCTATATCATATTGGTTTTGTATTGGATTTGACAATTGTGTCTTTATCATGACTCCGATGATTGCGGGATGCTTGATGGAGTGTTGCTTTTGAGTTATCTGCTCAGTACTCATGCGCATGCATTGCGCTAGGATACGTTTTATGTATTGCTGATTTCGGAGCCCCGACGACTTGAAATTAGTATCGAAATGTTTTAGTATTTGGGGGTTTAAATTTAAATTCGGGGACCGAATTTCTTTAAGGGGGGTAGATTGTAACGTTTCCAAAATAATAAAATATTATTTTCGGGAATTTTTATAATTTAATATTATTTTAAAGAATATTTTAATATTCGGGTATAATTAAATACAAATAAATGGGGAAAAATTATGGAAAATTCTAAAATAGGGTATTTTATGGAATTATGTCATTTTAAAGTTTTTAAGATTAGTTATATGCTAATGTGGTGCTAATCGCGATTAAAAATCGCTAATTGGATTTTTAGCTTTTTTGTGCAAAAATGTGCACATATCTTTTTCCACACTTGTTACACTTGTGTTACATTTCTATTGCCATGGTTGTTCATTTGGGTTCACTATTGGAGTGAGAAGGAAAAGAAAAGAAAAAGGAAAAAAGTATGAGAGAGAGAGAGACTAGGTCAACCCCCACTTTTTGAACCATACTCCCATCATTTTCCCCTTCTCATTCTCTCTCCTCTCCCTCTCTTGAGCTGCTGCTGCCCCTCTCCCTCTCTCTCTCTCTCTTCATGAAACCCTAGATCCACAATGAAAACAAAGCCAAAACCCCATTCCCACTTCACAAAACTTGCTCCCAAGCTCACTAGCTACACATTGAACCTAGCAAGATTGGATTTGGAGGACTTTGAGCAACTCAAGAATTTTCTTGAGTTGCCAAAGGAGGTAATTTCTGCACTCTCAAGTAGTATTTCAATTTCCTTGTGCATCAATTCTAGTTTTGTGTCGATATGGTGTTGTTTGGTGGTTTTGTGAAACATCAAGTTAGGGTTTAGGGTTAGACCTGAAATCAAAGTGAAATTGAGACTTGTTGTGACCTTAGAACCCCTTGTGTGATGCTAATTTGGACCTAAACCTGAACTTGGAACCAGAATACGGAATTACGGAATCGATATCGGGGAAAACTGTAAATCTGGGAGTGTTTTGTAGAATCTGCTATCACCCCGAGACCCCAAAAATAAAACTGAGTTGACAGTGAGATGTGCAGGCACCATGAAACCGCCACACCAAACTCTAGCCCCCAACTCCATTGTACGGCTGCCAATTAATTCCTTCTGGCCGCAAATTGCGGCCAGAGCAGGAGGGAACTGTCTCGATTTTTGTGCATAGCCCTAATTCCTCTAGTATTGACCCTGGGTATGTCTAGTTTTGACTGATTCCATGTAGGGTAAAATCTGGGTTGATTTTCCTATGTTGGTGCATGGTTTACGACTTGTTTTAGCATGGATTTTGGTATTTGGTGTTTCGTTCCTGTCGGGTGGCATTTGGACGTTAACGACAAGTGGATATTGATCGTGTTTGCATGCGAGGTTATAGGTTTTTACCTATAGGCGTAGCGTGTGCCGTTTTGGTTTCCGATGTGATTTTCATGTGCTTTAGTGTTTGTGATATCCTTGTAGGTACCCCACGTGATGTTGAGGCAAAGAAGATGAAGATAGCGACATCGGCATTGGCATACGAAAAGCAAGGTGAGTAGATTTATATCTACGGGGAGAAGTCGGGTGGATGGCGTATAGCACCCCCGCAGTCCGTGGTGATGTATATGAATACGTATACACACATATATTTATTATGTGTTGTTCGGATTATTTGATGGTAATAATGGTATTATTGATAATAAGGATGTATTGGTGTAGTATAGTGTGAAACCCTAGAGTAGTGGTTGCACTCACACATACACGTACACATATACTTGCATGCATTCTTTCATTTATCTGTGCGCATCTGGAGGTTTGTATATCTACACATGGGTATGGGACTATGTGTTCATATACGGGATTTGAGGATGATACATGGGATTACGATGAGTCGATGAGGTTTGATTGAGACCGTGAGATTCGGCGATATGACCAAGTTCGTATTTGAGATGTGATATGATGGTAGTGATACCTGTTATGTGATGAGATAATGTGATATTGACTCAGATTTAGGTGGTTTTCATACCCCTCCCGATTGACTTGATTGTTGGGTTCGTAGTTTGCATAGTAGGCGTTAGACTAGACCCGAGTCATACCTATTTCAAAACTAACGAATCGGGGATATTTTAAAGATAGGCAAAAGGGTTTATACGGATATTTTCAAATGACGCATCTTTTCTTAAAACACCGTAGCCCTATTTTACCAAAAGCCCTGATTCGTCTTATTTCAAAAGGCAAGGTTGCATAGATATATCTATTGAGGCAGGTTCTCTACTGTTGCGTTGATTATTCGATTCCGCATATTCATGCTATTTGCATTGCATCGCTTGTATTGTTGATATATTTCAGTCATGCTGCTAGGACACCAGCACCATTATCGATGATGCGTATGTTCCACGTACACTTGTTTGCCGGCTCACACACTTCATCGTCGATAATTGCCATGTCACTACACTGTAGTACTGTTGCATTCAGTGTATGTTGCTTACATTTCTTTACATGTCGCATACATCATACTTTCTGATTACACGCATTGAGATATGTTGTTTCCATGATATTTCTGGTTTTTGGGAACCGTGGGTGTTTCAAAAAGAGAATATGTAATTGTTTTAAAACCCGGTTACCCTTGATATGATATTTCAGTGCGTCCACCATGTGTTTTCTCGGTGCTGAGAGCGACATGTGAAACCCGATTCGAGGAGGCGGATAAGGCCGATTGCGGGTACATGGTGGACCCGGTATGGTTCCCCAGGGCAAGAAATGTTTTTCGTGGAGTAGACGATGAGCCTGGCAGGGTGGCGAGTACCTACCGGTGATTGGTTGGACCTGGCGGTTATCCGGAGGATACTGACCAGAGTCGATAGATGGATATGGGCGTACTGCCGGGGCCGAGGGCCGATACCGCAGACAGAGCCTGTGGGCCGATCCGGACTGACGGAGCCCGATATATGAGGATTTACGTGCCGATGCTGGGCACAGTTTTCATGATGTTTTCGAGTGTCGATGCTGGGCACTCCGGTTCCATGATTTTGACGTGTCGCGAGGGACATAGATGGTTTATATCCTCATATTTTTCCCATGCACATGCTTTATGATATTTGCATGCATGATGGTTATTGTCATTGGGTGACGAGTGGACGGGATCCACGTATATGCAGATTTGATTACATTGATCATACCTCACATTCATGATATGCTATTACCTGAGGCACTAGCACGAGCACTTGGCACTACACTCATGTATAGAGGTTACATTGTCAGTTTAGCATGCTTCAGCTTTATTCATATTGAGGTTTATTTATATCTGATCGTATTGACCTAGGATGGTTCATGCATTCGATCTCTGCTTGTAGATATTTTCTATTCACGAGTTGGCAACTCACCCCCCGTTGTGCCACAGTTCTTGCAGGTGTTGCCGTACGGATTCCATAGCGGCATTTCTGGCACACTGCTTCCATATGGGTGACTTGCGTTGGTAGGTGGGTTCTTTTGCATCAGAACCACCCTTGTACATGTACTTTCAGTTGTATCTAGTTATTCCATCAACCAAAACTTGTATATTGTTTCAGACTTAGAGACAGTGTTGTATTATTTCGACCTTAGAGTCGCGCTTGTAGTATTACAGTTTTCTGGCTGTTTTGAGTTCTTTTTTTTGGGTTTTGATCCTCGCCCTTTGGCGTTGTATATTATTATTGCTTGCGTGGTTGTGACCGTCGATTGACGAAGAGCTAGCTCCCGCTTGGGGATGCCTTTTTTCATTGCATATATGTTATTCTTGTTGTATCCCGTTCGGGGCCAGTTTTTACAAAGGAAACTCTGCCGAAATTTTCAGGAAAGGTTACACATTTTAAAAATGCATATTCGGCTTAGTTATTTAAAAACTTTGATTTTCGAAACATGATTTCTTTACTTTTTCAACCAGTTTTCCTTATTTACTCTTTAAATGGTTTTAGATTTCTGGGCTTTTGGCTTACTTGGATCAGATGGGGTCCTATAGACTTCATATGGTTCAAGGGCTAGTCACGTGCTCTTTCGGATCGTGACAGTACTAGACTTAGATCAGTACCCCCAGTTCATGATATATGATGATAAGGATTCCAGATGAATAATGAGGTGAATGTGATATTTGACCAGTACCCAGATTTATGTTGTCGTACGATGGATTTACCGTACGAGCTATATATTGATGATATATCCGCACTCTTGACTCAAGGATATCATGTTATGTATTGTATCGTATGTGATACTATTGAGGCGGGATCACCGACTATTATATATATATATATATATATATATATATATATATATATATATATATCGACTCAGACTTAGGTGGTTTCCTTACCCTTTCGATTAATTTAGTTCTGCAGTTTACTTGTAGTTGTTAGACTAGACTTGAGTCATACCTATTTCAAACTAACGAATCGTGAGTATTTTAAAGACAGGCCAAGGGATTCTATGAATATTTCAAAGGACGTACATTTTCTTAAAAACACCATAGCCCTATTTTCTAAACACCATGATTCGTATTAATTCAAATGTCAAAACTGTATGACTCATATACTTTATGTACATTCGTTATTGTAGCGTTTACAATTCATTTTCAATATATTCTTGTTATTCGCATCGCATCGCATGCTTATATGTGTTTTCGTAGTTGTTATGAAACCCTATTGTCAGGACACCAGCACCATTACCGATGATGCGTATGCTCCACGTACACCTGCTTGCCGGCTCACACACGTCATCATCGGTAATTGCTATGTCACGTACACTTTAGAGAATACTATTTCATTGACATAGCTTGTTAGCTGATAAATTCAATATGATTGCTTTCATATGCTAGTTTAATTATTGCATTCCTTTCTTGATATCCGATGCATTCAATTATTTATTGTCATACAATATTATAGAACTTTATGCCGGTATTTCATTGTTTATTTACCCTTGAGATTGGGATTTCGTATTTCAATGAGATTTCTGGATTTGGAGAAACCGCAAAGATTTTATAAACTTATTATCTTTTTAAAACATAGAAAATTGTTGTTTTCTCATTATATGATTTGAGAGGATTCCACCATAAGTTTTCTCGGCTCTTGAGCGATATGATACACCCGATTCGAGGAGAAGGATGAACCGTCTGTGGGTGCATGGTGGACCCGGTGCGGTATCCCGGGGCAAGATGGTCGCAGATGATGGCGTTGAGACTGGCAGGGGAGCACTATCGACCGGTGATTTTATTGTGACTCGACGAATATCCGGAGGATACCGATCGGAGTATGGGCCAGTCCGGATAGCCGGAGCCCTAGATTTTGAGATTTGATGATATGGGCCAGTCCGGATAGCTGGAGCCCTAAATATTGAGATTCGAGAATACAGGCCAGTCCGGATTGCCGGAGCCTGAGATATTAGGATTTATGTTTTGTGTCGATGCTTGACGCTGATTCTATGTTGATTTCATTGATGATTCCTCGTTTTATATATACAAAAATCTTACTAAATTAAGAAAACAGTTTTCTCATCTATGATGTATTCTGTTTTCATTATATTGCATTCATACCTCATATTTATGATATGTTGCTACCTGAGACACTGACACGAGCACTTGGTATTACACTTATGTATAGATGTTTACCATTGCCACCTTATCATGCTTTAGGCTTTATCATTTTGAGATTTATATATATTTGATCGTATTGACCTAGGATTGAGTCATACATACGATTTCTGCTCGGTGATGTTTTCTACTCACGAGTTGGCAACTCATCCCCATTGTGCAACAGTTTCTTGCAGGTTTTGCCGTACAGGTTTCATTGCGGCTTTGCTGGCACACTGCTTCATTTCGGGTGATTGCTTTGGTAGGTCGGTTCACTTGCATCGTGACCACCATTGTACTTTATTTTATATTCAGTTGTATCTAGAAACTCCATCAACCAGACTGTATTATTTGATAGACTTAAATGAATATATTTATATATTCTTTCAACCTTAGAGTCGCGCGTTGTATTATTATGGGTTTTCTTAATAATTTTGAGTTTCCTTTTGAGTTTTCATTCTCGCCCTTCGGCGTTGTATATTATATTGCTTGCGTGGTTGCGACCGTCAATTGACGAAGAGCTAGCTCCCGCTTAGGGATGCCTTTATGCATATTATTCATGTTGTACCCTTTTGGGGCCAGTATTTACAAAGGAAACTCTGCCGAATTTTTCAGAAAATACTTGAGATTTTAAAAATGCATACTTCGGCTTATGTTATTAAAACCACTTGTTTTAAACAAGTTTTCTTCACTTCTTCTTTAAAATGGTTTAGATTTCTCGGATTTTTGGCTTACTAGAATTAAATGGGGTCCTATAGATTTCATATAATTCAAGTGCCAGTCACGTGCCATTTCGGGTCGTGACAATAACCAATTTGGATTGTAGTCCACACAGCTACAAAGAGATGATTCCGAATTGGTCAATATTGAAAGAAAGCAGAATAAGAGGTTCGTGCGAGATCTTAATGAGTTGTTATTCCTTCCCGTTGATACCAGAGGCTTGATACGTACGCAGAGGCATTGAATACGGCCAAAATTCTATAGGGAAGTCATAATGAGAATGCAACTGTCCCGGAGTGAGAAACGGGTTATGTAAAGAGCGCCAACTTCCGTGCAACCCGGCAAAGATGATATTAGAAGGGACCATGGTAAGTACTTTCCGGAGTACTTCAGCGATAAAGATTAGGACCCAGGATCGATTGTATGTTATGCACTCAAAGGATCAGAGGCCGCCATCATTGACATGCTGCATTACGAGTGGCCATGTTAATTAGCCAGGAAGTGTTCAGAGAAGCGTCAAAACGGGACTGTTTCCGTCGCTACTCCCTAACGGGCTGTCCCGCCGAGGAGTCATGCAATTGGTGATTCACAGAGAGAGAAAAGGACCTAAGAGCAAAGGACGCCAGACCGCGGGCAGAAGGCAGGTAGATATTCTTGCTCTACCAGCCTTGGGTCCACCGGCACCTTTCGACATTGAAGGAGGTGTATCTCAATGTCATTTATTTTTATTTATGTTTAGTGATCCGAGTTTCATGCTCTTATCGTTTTCTACTTTTGAGTTTTGATGATTAGTTTCATGATTGATTTTCGTGCACTGTAGTTGCACTTGATTTATGTTTTATACACCATTACATTTTATTTATGTTTTGTGCATATCCATTGCACTTGTTATCAATTTTGTGCACTTGTTGCACATATTTATAATTCTGTGTAACCCGATACAGTCGATTTTGATTTCATGCATATAGTATGCACTGGGTTTTGACTTATACACTCGATGTAGTTCATATGCGCTTTCAGTGCATTGATTTAGGTTTTGTGCATGCAGTTGCACATGTTTATGATTTCATGCACCTCGGTATACTTGATTTTGATTTCGTACATATTTTATACCGCGGATTTTGATTCATACACTCGATGTCGTTCCTATACGCTTTCGATGCATTGGTGAGTTTTCGTGCGCCTAGTGCACTTGATATTTGTTTTCGTGCACCCTATTGCACTAGATGCTTTTGTACGGACCTGATGCACTTTATTTAGATTCTTGCGCACACTTAGCGCACTTGAAGTGATTTCGTGCACACCAGATACACTTAATCGAGATTCTTCGTGTATATTAGATGCACCTGGTATTGTTGTCGTGCACACCCATTGCACTTGACAGATACTTTCGTGCATACCCATTGCACTTAGTTTTGCTTCTGTGCACGTTCGTGGCACTTTTATTTGACATCGATTTCCGTGCGCACCAGACGCACGTGGTATTTTTGTATACACTTATTAAGATTGATTTATTTCGAGCATCATCTTTTTATAATATATATGATATAGTAACCGAGCAGGACTGGTCTGAAGACAATACCTGAGTATTTTTACATGCATCGATATTTACCGAGGGGATTTTCAAAAAGTGCTATAGTCTCAATATTTTCCTATGTGTCCATGAGTGACACGAAATTTTACAAAGAAAATCCTTCTAAATCATTTTCAAAAGGCGGGACGTATATCTTAAGCAAAATGTATATAGATATATATCTATTTCTTCACAAATGAATGTCCGCTACTTGTGCCGTGATATACGCATCACACGGTGATTTGAATAGAATTTTGCATGCATTTTTATTCAGTTGTTTAGACGATTTCACAAGGATGTGTACTATATATATATATTTTTATATATATATATATATATATATATATATATATTATATAGCTCTGATTATATTATATTTGATTTTAACAGTAGATTTTGAACTTGTATTTTCATCATAACTCCCATGATTGCGTAACGCTTGACGGATTTTCGATTTTGAGTTTTGTACTCGTTTTCATACGCATATGTTGCTCTATGATATATCTTACGCATTCGTGATTTCGGAGTCCCGTTGATTGATGGATTTGCTGAAATGTTTTAATAATTGGGGGTTTAAATTTAAATTCGGGGACCGAATTTATTTAAGGGGGGAAGATTGTAACATTTCAAAAAATATAAAATATTATTTTTGAAATTAAATAATAAAATAATAAATTTTATGAATATTATAAAAGTATGGAAATTAGTTTTAATGGAATGGTATAATTATATACATATAATTTGAAAAATAATTGGAATATTAATATGAATTATTATTTATGAAAGCATTTATCAGATTTGAGCTTTATAAATTATTACACGATTATTTACATACAAGTTTATGCTAAATTTGATTAGTATTTTACTAATTATGTATTAAACCATGTTTATCTATCATAACATACTACATTTCATTTTGTAACATTTGTTCATATTTAATTACCATGGTTCCATTTTAGTTTGCTTTTAAATTTGTTTAGTTTTAAAGAGAAAATGGAAAAGAAAAAAAAGGAAAATGGGGGATAAGGAGATATGGGTGAGAGAGACAGAGAGAGAAAGGTATGTTTACTACATCAACCATTTCTCCTTCACTTCATCATTTTCTTCTTCACATCCTTCCTCTTCATCTCTTTTACCTCCTCCACCACTTCTACCCCTCCACAAGCACCTTCAAAACCACCATAAAACCATATGACCCCTTCACAAAAAATGTTCACAACCTCATCCTACACATCTTAGTGGGATCAAGTTGGAGTTTTGAGGTTCCTTGGTCATCTAGGAATTTTCTTGAATTGCTTCATAAGGTAAAACATCCACTTTTGATCAAGTTATTAAGTTTCTTAACCTCATAAAGTATTTTAGAGTTAATATATGCATGTTTTCTATACCTAGAATTTCTAAAGTGAGATTTAGTGAGTGAAACTTGTAGTGATGATGTAGTAAAGGTTTAGTGAGTATATACAAGCTCCTTAGTGATAAGTGAGAGTGTTTTAATGGAGAAATTCTTGGATAACTTGAGTTTAGAATTTTTCCGATGTCGGTTTTGGGGAGTTTTGATGATCAAATGAATTCTGGAGCAACTTGGTGTATTTATAAGAAAAACAAACAATTACATTGACCTAGTTAGACCAATAGGAGACCACCACAAAAGAACGAGACCCAAATTCCAAAATTGACCCGCCACCGACTGTTATTGTAGCACTTTCTGGCGGCCAAATTTTGGAATTGGATGTTGGGGTTTGGCCTGTAGTTCACACTCTTTATACCTTAGCCACTGTATTGTTAGTTTTTTCCCAGACTACCTGTGCCAAAATCTGGGAGCATTTTGAGTTGGTTTTGACAATGTTTTCCGATATTTGAAACTTGGATTTTTGGATTCCTTGATGTGACTTAGTCGTTCGACGTTCGCACGTCGACGTCAGATAGAATTTTTTTGTTTTAGCGTGCGTTGACCATAGGTTCTAACCTATATGCGTTTCGCATGTCATGTCGATTTTTGAATCTAATTTTGATGTGATACACTATGCTTTGATTTTTAGGTACAAGCGCATGGATTTTCGGGACGACGAAGGAGGGTAAGGCATCCGTCAGGATCGACTAGAGCGAGGCGTTGTAAGTGAGTAGATGTATATCTACGAGGGAAGTCGGGTGGATGGCGTATAGCAGCCCTGCAACCTTAGTATTAGGTATTAGGTATATAGTTTTATATATAAATATTAGATATGTATACTTAGCTAATAGGGTTCTAGGAGACTATAGGTTATAGTAAGCATACTCGTAGGGAGGAATATCCTTAGTTCTTATTCTCTTAGTCTTGAGCCATTAGTATAAACGTTGTCACACACACACACACACACAGATATATGTATGTGTTTATATATATATATATATATATATATATATATATATATATATATATATGTATGTAGAGAGAGAGAATAATGAAGGAAAGATGCCATAGGAGGGAATTTCCTCCAATGGCGTCGAAAAAGTACGCCCTCCCTCATTTTTTCCGACGATCGGCATCCATCATCTTCATCGTTATCATCTAAGATGAAATTTCATGTGATTCTACAACTTTTTCACCGTTGATTTAGTGGGTTCAAAATTAATGGTTTCCCGACAACAGAACTTTTTACATTGCTAAATCAACGGCGAAAAAGTTGTAGAATCACATGAAATTTGATGTACCCACATCTTAGATGATAACGATGAAGATGATGGGTGCTGATCGTCGGAAAAAATGAGGGAAGGCGTACTTTTTCGACGCCATAGGAGGAAATTCCCTCCTATGGCTTCTTTCCTCCATTATTCTCATATATATATATATATATATATATATATATATATATATCTGTGTGTGTGTATACATGTATGTTTGAAGATAACTTCGATATATAACATCACGAGATGAGGATATGAATTGTTATTATGATACGAGTCGATGTGATCGGACATGATGTCACGAGACTAAGTTATGCGATATGATATGAAATAGCATAATATGATATGATATATTATATGAAGATTGGCGATATGTATGTTCATAATGCGATATGAGATGAAATAACATGTGACGATATGTGACTAGATAAGATGATAGGATGTACGTGACCATAGACCCGTACACTTGATTCGATGATATCGTACGATGGACTATACCGTACGTGATATAATGTACATGATGATTGATCCGCACACTTGACTTGATGATATCGTACGATAGATTATACCGTACGTGATATAATGTACATGATGATTGATCCGCACATTTGACTTAATGATATCGTATGATAGATTATACCGTCTGTGATATAATGTATATGATGATTGATCCGCACTCTTGACTTGATGATGCCGATGGATTATACTGTACGTGATACTATTAGGCTGGATCGCCGACCTATGGATGTATCGACTCGGAAAAATATTGTTTTCTAATCACTTACGTAGATGTTATGATATAATTAGAGCCATACCTATTTTCAAAACTAACGAATCGTTATGCATTTTTAAATGTCAACTTAAAGAGACGCTACGGAATTTCAAATGGTATCTTTTTCTAAAAATCACCGTAGCCCCTATTTTCTAAAAACAACGATTCGTACTATTTTAAACTACAATTGTATGGCTCATATGTATCTATGTATTTTATACCGTTGCATTTACAATTTCCTTTTTCTGCTATGCTCGTATTATTCTCATTTTGAGATATACATACCGCGTTCTTTTCCTTATCTTGTATGGCATCGTCTACTAGGACACACACACCATTACCGATGATGCGCATGTTGCACGTACACATACTCGCACGCTCACACACTTATCATCGATAATTTCCATGCCACGTTCACATTAGAAATCGTTATTTCACCATATAACCTAGTAACCTGTAACTTTTTAGTTATTGTTTAGTATCCATACCACACTTTCTAGTTCAGTTATCGCATTTTCTTACCTAGTTATATGCCAGGCTCATATAAACACACTGGTTATGCATTACGGATTTGTTCTGTACCTGTACTCATTATTTCATTATTGGCTCATGCTTATGAGATTTCGGTTTCATGAGATTTCTGGATTTGAGAAACCGCAGATACATTTTGAAAAATTATGATTGTTTTAAAACCGCGGTTTCTCTTGATATGATGTGTGGCGTCCACCATGAGTTTTCTCGGTTCTGAGTTATGTGTATACCTGATTCGAGGAGAGGGAAAACACCGTCTACGGGTACATGGTGGACCCGGTACGGTACCCCGGGACAAGAAGATCGTATAGAAAGACGTTGAGTCCGGCAGGGGAGCACTACCGACCGGTGATAGTACTAGGCTCGGCGGATATCCGGAGAATACCTGTAAGGTTCCTAGGCACACTATAGAGGTCGCACAAGGCATCAACCATGCCAATATAAAAATTTATGGGTGCCGAGAAACCCTAATACGGATCTTTAGACTAGAATTCTAGGCGAAAAACTAAACTAGTTAACTACTTAACTAAAAGTTAGATGCTACAACCTTTGTAGATCCGGTTACCCTCTTCCTTGGCTCCACGAAGGCATCCTCTCGCTGTCCATCTCGATTCCCAAACTCGAACGTTGGCTTCATCGGAGAAACGGGCGAGCTAGGTCGTCGGCTTTGTGTCAAAGACGATTTACGTCGAGGCATCACAAGTTCAAGCTCCGACTTCACAAAGTGGTGAAACTTGTGAAGAAAACACCCAAAACAACTTGGCAAGAGGTAGAGGGTGAAGAAATAGGAGGTGGGTTCACTTTAGAATTGGATTTCTCTCACTAGAACTCAAGTTGCCATTAATGGCATCAAGGTTTCTATCTTGAAGAAGAAGGTCAAGAAGAAGAAAGAATATCTCATAAGTGTTTTGTAAATGATAAAATAAATCAATACTTATCATTTACAAACCATAGTTTAGTGTAGAGAATAGACCATGGTTAGTTGGATAGGTTAGGGTTAAGCATGAAGACAAGAATGGTTAAGAAGTCAAAGCTTCATGAAGCTTCAACTAAAGACAAACTTCTTCACCATTCTTATCTCAACCTTTTTCCAAATAAATAAATGAATGAACAAATAAATAAATGAATATGCAAAACCCTAATTATCAAATTAACCATGGTTTAATTCTTTATACTTAACTAAATAATCAAGTATCATCAAACATGATACAAATGTGTGCACAAAAGTATATCACATATACTTCTTGCACATCAAGAGAGAAAATCCATATAAAGTGAACCAATACTAGCTAATGCAAAGTAATATATCAAATATATAATTATACATTAAATCATTAAATCAACATTTGATTCAATGATCCGGTCATGTCGCACATAACCGACTAGTATTCAATGTATCGATTTATCGAATCAATGATTCGATAACTAGGTCATATCGAATATAACCAATCGAAACATTTATCACGAGAATGAAATACGGTATCACATACACGCATTATTCTCGGTCCCGCACATATCTCATATGCGCTCCTATTTCGTTTCGCTTGAACCAGGAAACCTCTGTGTAGGACTCTAAAGACTCGCCAATACGCCGGTAGCAGATGATGATCATATCAAGCACCCACAAGCCACAAGCGGTCTGCTAAACGTAACGGCCATCCGGGTATTGAGCGATCAGAAGATCGACGAGCTAGCCCGCTCACACTCCTGTGAATCCAACCAGTAACACTTACCGTACAGTCCGGTCTGTTCGTCTGATACGTCGCATATCTAGTCTAGGGGTGGTAAACGTCAGACCCCAATAACCGATAAGTCGTGCCGATGTGAGGCTCATAACGGGTCGAGAAACTACTGGTAACACTTACCAGCAAATCTCTGATCAGCCCTGGCCAGGGACTTCCCTGTTAAGGCCAATCAAGCACAGCGCAACATCAACCCCCAATACCGGGAGAGACGAAACCCCTCCTATCGCTCATTGCCTCCATGTAACTCGGGACTGTACCCAAAGACCACCGTTTTGCACGCCCTCATGGACGTGGTAAGGTGGAGATCAAAGCACAGTGGGAATCACACAAGACTCTATGACGATCTCGGGTCTACAGACTAACCTGCACAAGTGTCACCTGAGAACTGCCATCTGACGTGAGGTATAATACCATCTGGGAGTTCTCGGCGAGTCCGTCCAGTGTACCCAGTCTCCACTGAGCACCCGTACACCATCTCTGATGTCAAACACCAATGGATATGGGATCATCCATCGCCCATCTCATGGGTCGAGAAGCGTATACGCTAGTCTACTCTGGTATATCGATGCCCCGTCTCGATACACCCACGACTAGGGACCTTGAAGGATGTACTTATGGACTACCATGTCCCCACTAGTATGATCCGCATCATAGTCCAGGTAGTCAAGTACACATCCTAAGGGCTTTACCAACATGTAACCATAAGACAGTTTAAAGAGACAAGTGTACATGTTAAGATAAAGAGTAACCAGATAGCATACTATCATATCGAGCAAGAAAGTCATCTCTATATATGTCCAAGCATCCAATATAATATACATCATCTGTACAATACTGGCCTCTAGGGCATACATACAACTAACAATCTCCCACTTGCACTAGGGCCAGCTGCTGTAGTATCGCATACCGAGCATCCCGAAGAGTCTCTCAAACTGTGTCTGGGGAATGGCCTTCGTGAATGGATCCGCCGTGTTGTTCTTCGTGTCAACCCTCCTGACCTCGATCTCCCGGCGATCAACTATCTTCCGGATCAGGTGATACCGCCTCAGAATATGCCTGGATCGCTGATGGGACCTGGGTTCCTTGGCCAAACCCACTGCTCCATTGTTATCGCAATACAAAGGTATTGGACGCTCAATGGATGGAACCACTCCAAGTTCAGTAATGAACTTCTTGATCCAGACAGCCTCTTTGGCAGCATCGTTGGCAGCGATGTATTCAGCCTCCATCATCGAGTCTGCCACGGTTTCCTACTTGGAACTCTTCCAGCTAACTGCCCCTCCGTAAAGGGTAAAGACAAAGCCCGACTGCGACTTAGAGTCGTCCTTATCACTCTGGAAGCTCGAATCGGTAAAGGACTCCACTTGGAGCTCTCCGTTACCATACACCAAGAACATATCTCTAGTCCTTCGCAAGTACTTGAGAATGCTCTTCACAGCTGTCCAGTGACTCTCTCCAGGATCAGCTTGATACCTGCTCACTACACTTAGTGAGTATGCTACATCGGGTCTGGTACATAGCATCGCATACATGATAGAGCCTACTGCCGAGGCATAGGGTATCCCTTGCATGCGAGCTCTCTCCAAATCAGTCTTGGGAGATATCTCTTTGGAGAGAGTGACTCCAGAGATCGTGGGCAAGTTCCCACGCTTGGACTCTTCCATACTAAACCTCTTTAGTATGGTGTCAATGTACCTGGATTGGGACAATCCCAAAATCCTTTTGGATCTATCTCTATAGATCCTAATTCCCAATATGCAGGAGGGTTCACCAAGATCTTTCATTGAGAATCTTTGTGATAAGAAGAGCTTGACCGATTGCAGCATAGGAATATCATTTCCTATCAAGAGTATGTCGTCCACGTACAATACGAGGAAGACAACCTTACTCTCTGCCACCTTCTTGTAGATACAAGGTTCATCTGGATTTTTGACGAAATCAAACTCTTTGATAACGACGTCAAAACAGATGTTCCAACTCCGCGATGCTTGCTTTAATCCATAAATGGATTTAAGCAGCTTGCACACCTTCCCGCTGCTCCCACTGTCTACGAAGCCCTCTGGCTGAGTCATGTACACGCACTCTTCTAAATCACCGTTTAGAAAGGCGGTCTTAACATCCATTTGCCAGATTTCGTAATCATGATATGCAGCGATGGCAAGCATGATCCGGATGGATTTAAGCATAGCCACTGGAGAAAAGGTCTCGTCATAGTCCACACCTGGTCTTTGACGAAAACCCTTTGCTACAAGTCTAGCTTTGAAAGTCTCCACTTTCCCATCTACACCAAGTTTCTTCTTGAAGATCCACTTGCTCCCAATGGGTTTTACCCCTTCAGGAGCAACGTCCAAAGTCCATACTTTGTTGGTGTACATGGATTCCATCTCGGACCGCATAGCATCCAGCCATTTCACTGAGTCCCCACTCGTGATGGCCTGCTCGAAGCTAGTTGGGTCATCATCCTCCATGATGCAATCCTCGCTCCCACCATCCATGAGAAAACCGTAGTATCTCTCAGGTGGGCGAGGAACCCTACTAGATCGGCGGAGAGGCTGAGGTTCGTCGGAAGCTACTGAATGCTCCGGTTCCACTAAATCTTCTGTTGTGTTTTGTTCAGCTGGAACCTCTTCCAGTTCTACCTCAGAGCCACTAATTTCTTTTGCAAGAAATTCCTTTTCTAAAAAGGTGGCATGTTGAGCAACAAATACTCTTTGTTCCTCACTGTGGTAGAAGATATACCCTCGCGAATGTTTGGGATATCCAACAAACTTACACAAAACAGATCTTGCCTCGAGTTTGTCCGGTTTTTGTCTTTTGACATAGGCCGGGCAACCCCATATCTTTATAAAATTAAGATATGGTCTCTTCCCTTCCCATATCTCATATGGTGTGGTAGGCACAGATTTGGTGGGAACCCTGTTCAGTAGGTATGCTGCCGTTTCCAATGCATATCCCCAGAAGGAAACAGGTAACTCAGCTACACTCATCATAGAGCGCACCATATCTAATAGGGTGCGGTTTCTCCGCTCCGATACACCGTTGTGCTGTGGTGTATATGGAGGAGTTAGCTGAGAGAGAATCCCATTCTCTTTTAGGAAGTCCAGGAATTCAATGCTCAAGTATTCTCCTCCTCGATCAGATCGTAGGATTTTAATACTTTTTCCGGTTTGGTTCTCAACTTCTTGTTTATATTCTCTAAATTTCTCAAAAGCTTCTGATTTGTGTTTCATCAGGAACACATATCCGAATCTAGAGAGATCGTCAGTGAATGTAATGAAGTATGAAGAACCATCCCTGGCATGTGTAGACATGGGACCGCATACATCACTATGTATAAGTCCCAAGAGTTCGGTAACTCTTTCTCCGTGTCCCGTAAACGGAGTTTTGGTCATCTTGCCTTTGAGACATGACTGGCAAGTGTCATAAGATGAAAATTCAAACGGATTTAAATATCCATCTTTATGCAACTTAGCTAGTCGTGTCGCATTGATGTGGCCCAGTCTACAATGCCACAAGAAGGATTCGTTGAGTTCAGAACTCTTCCTCTTGTGTGTGTTTGTTATGATCAGAACTGTTGATTGATTTAGAACATAAATGCCATTGCACAACGTGCCTGATCCAACCAACTTTTGGTTACGGAAAATGTTCATAACATTGTCCTGTAATACAAAATTATATCCCTCTTTACTTAATAAAGAAACCGATATAATGTTGCATATCAGGTTCGGCATGTAATAGCATTCGTTCAGAACCAATGTATTACCAGTTGGTAATACAAGGTGATATTCCCCGACAGTCTTAGCTGCAACAATTGCACCATTTCCAACTCTAATGTCTTTATCACCTTCTCCAAGTTCTCTACCTTTCCTGAGCCCATGTAACTGATTACATATATGGGATCCTGACCCGGTATCTAATACCCAGGACGTAGAGCAAATGGAGAAACAGTTCTCAGTAACGAACACACCCGAAGAAAATGCATCAACATGTACTTTCTTCATTCGGGTGGCATGGGAATCCTGGCATTCCCCTATATCCTGTTCATTCCTATAACTCTTATAAGAAAGAACGGAACCAACGTTCCCCAGCACAGTATAACAAGTGGGTTCGGTCAATACATCCATATTATTATCTTCATTAGGGCATGAAATGGTCGCTACCTGGAGAGAGAGAGAAGAAAACACTTTAGCGTATGCTCGTGCAAGATCAGATTGGTTATTATCTTATCTAATCAGGATGGCTCCCACTGCTTTTTATCAAATCTTCCTTCAAACCCTAAAAGGAAAGACTAGCCGGGATTAATTACACACTACAAGTTCGCCAATCTTTCAGCCAGGCCAGTGTCGGTACTTTGAGGGAGGTCTCCCGTGCTTTCGCACGAACCTAATTAATGTAAACCTCGTTTTCCCAGAGGCGTAACCCCGTTGACACCTTTCTAGATACCTACTTGATCAGCTAATTGCAATGTGTAAAACTCTCCCAGGAGTAACTCTTACTCGCAGTGGGTATCGGGATCCAACTATCTCATAGAAGGTATGCAATCTCATTGCAAATTTCAACACTTGAAATTCCCGATAATATTTTGCCCCAAGCATCCTATGACCTTGACGGAGGTCAACAAACCACAGGGTGCAAGTCAAGTTCAACCCGTCATTTCTTGATTGAATCAAACCCACCCGCACGACCCTTGACGGAGGTCAACAAGGTCGTACGACTATCCTAATCCAATCTGCATCATATGCATAAGCAGACAAATACTAGTTAGCTACCGCACACTACGCCTTGACGGAGGTCAACAAACGTAGCACGAATACTAAGTAGGATTTATCTGAAATGACGGAGGGCTACGTCAGGTTTTTCTGAAAACCTATTGCGTAATGAACTTGATATCGTTGTAGAATCAAATGAAGTTTTGAAATGGAGTGATTTTGAGGCTTTTCTAGTTTTGCTAAAGGGGTCACTCCCGATGAAGGGATCGTCGGCCCTTTCCTCGTCGAATGAGGTGCGGGATATATCATATATATCGCTGTGCAAAGCAAAAACACAAAAGCAGTCAAAAGCAAACCGAGTGTGTAGCATCAGCCAGTTATTGCTAAAGGAGTCACTCCCGGTGAAGGGATCTCGGTCTTTTCCTCATCGAATAAGGTGCAGGGTATATCATATATACCGCTGTGCAAAGCAAGAACTGTAGCTACCTGTTTTATTTTAAAATTCGATTGCACAACATCTTAGATTTCTTATCTTTCATTAATCACATTAATGAAGTCCCATCATTTAAATACCTAAACATCACAGATAGATATGACGTACACTTATGCCATCCGCATTCGCCTCGATGCCCCTCGTGCACCGTTAGGTTAGGTAACTAACGACAGAGCAGGGCAAGGCTAGCGCGGGTGTAAAACATAAGTAACGTCTATATAATATATCATATATACTATATACTATATCCATCACAGAGTCACAACACAGATATCGCAGCAGAATAAACATATGAAATATTGGATATACTAGGACGTCCGTGTTTTCAATACGAGCCAGTATAAAACACGGATTCCACGGTCGTGATGAATAGCCAATCCCACACCCCTAGACCCCTACGAGAGCGGCAAGCAACCCTGCCAATTCTAGGGTTAGGAGACCCGGACTCGACTCCTCGAGTTGGTCTTCCACTGGACCCCAGAACCCGGTTACTTGTGCTCCCCTCCTTGGGTCTATCCTAATGCGGAAAAGTAAATAATATACAAAAGGTGACATCTTCCGCTACCTGGAAGTGCCCTAAATAAAAGAATATTACATACAAGGTTTTACATGAATGAAAATGAAAAACACCCATCTCACATAAAAACCCCCGGCTATTCAAACACGACGATCCAATATAACATATCCAGCAACACATAACATCACATGTCATCAACGTAAGCTAGTATGCATACCCCAATTATCGTTGACGTATAGCAACGAAACCGACGACATGAATATACTACACTTACGGTCACAGAAAAGAAAGTGTAAAACTACAACAATTGGAATCTGCAACTTCTTTAGACATCACATGCCTAATCAAATGAAATACTTAGACATCACATGCCTAACAGATATAAATCCCGCATTTTAGTCTCATTATCGAAAACTCTTTTCAATATCATGTGGGACTAAACTGCTAGATTTATAACATTCATTCAGTTATCTCATAACTGTTTGTGAATTACAATTATTGTATCACATTCCAGATAAACAGAAAATGTTAAACTTTCCGATCGAACAGTCGAATACCCAAGTTTTCCCGATACAGCTCAACACATGAAATAAGTCTAACAACATTCAGTTCGTGCCTCAGTACCAACGGTCCAGCCGTAGAAGGGTCAAGCCAACGCCTCACATGCGGCACGCCGTACTGCCCCAAACCCGAAGGTTCAAAGGGCAGTTCAAGACGGTCACATAATCGAGTTAAGGTTTGTTGTCTTCTAGAGGGTCCATCGCGTTACTTGCACTACTTAGAACGTCGTTAAACTGCGGAAAAATCCAACACTTGGAAATTTCCCGACAGGGGAAAAATTGGGTATTTATATCCGGTCGAACTTTTTAACATATTCAAAAAATTATCCGGAAAAACACAAAGACGAAATTTGATAATCCGATCGAAACTTTGATTCCCAATAGTACCCCAGAATACTCTTCTGTAGAGTCACAACAAAAATATCCCAGAAAATATAGCATTAAATTATATGAGTTACTGTGCAGAAATCATCATACAAGGGAACAGTAAGGCCGCAGAACCGCCGCAGCATGCATAGCACGTGCCGCGGTTCCGCGGTGGAAAAGTCGACTTAGGCCCTCGTATTTCACAGTAATTCAAATAACACCCTGCTTGATTTTCTGCATATTTTTAATTGACAAAAATCCCATTTTTTAGAAAATGTCCAGAGAGCTATTTTGGGGTTAGGTTTTCGGTTCGTCCGGCTTTCAAACTCCGTCTAGACTTCGCCTAAGACTCTAGCTAGGCTCTGATACCAGTGTAAGGTTCCTAGGCACACTATAGAGGTCACACAAGGCATCAACCATGCCAATATAAAAATTTATGGGTGCCGAGAAACCCTAATACGGATTTTTAGACTAGAATTCTAGGCGAAAAACTAAACTAGTTAACTACTTAACTAAAAGTTAGATGCTACAACCTTTGTAGATCCGGTTACCCTCTTCCTTGGCTCCACGAAGGCATCCTCTCGCTGTCCATCTCGATTCCCAAACTCGAACGTTGGCTTCATCGGAGAAACGGGCGAGCTAGGTCGTCGGCTTTGTGTCAAAGACGATTTACGTCGAGGCATCACAAGTTCAAGCTCCGACTTCAAAAAGTGGTGAAACTTGTAAAGAAAACACCCAAAACAACTTGGCAAGAGGTAGAGGGTGAAGAAATAGGAGGTGGGTTCACTTTAGAATTGGATTTCTCTCACTAGAACTCAAGTTGCCATTAATGGCATCAAGGTTTATATCTTGAAGAAGAAGGTCAAGAAGAAGAAAGAATATCTCATAAGTGTTTTCTAAATGATAAAATAAATCAATACTTATCATTTACAAACCATAGTTTAGTGTAGAGAATAGACCATGGTTAGTTGGATAGGTTAGGGTTAAGCATGAAGACAAGAATGGTTAAGAAGTCAAAGCTTCATGAAGCTTCAACTAAAGACAAACTTCTTCACCATTCTTATCTCAACCTTTTTCCAAATAAATAAATGAATGAACAAATAAATAAATGAATATGCAAAACCCTAATTATCAAATTAACCATGGTTTAATTCTATATACATAACTAAATAATCAAGTATCATCAAACATGATACAAATGTGTGCACAAAAGTATATCACATATACTTCTTGCACATCAAGAGAGAAAATCCATATAAAGTGAACCAATACTAGCTAATGCAAAGTAATATATCAAATATATAATTATACATTAAATCATTAAATCAACATTTGATTCAATGATCCGGTCATGTCGCACATAACCGACTAGTATTCAATGTATCGATTTATCGAATCAATGATTCGATAACTAGGTCATATCGAATATAACCAATCGAAACATTTATCGCGAGAATGAAATGCGGTATCACATACACGCATTATTCTCGGTCCCGCACATATCTCATATGCGCTCCTATTTCGTTTCGCTTGAACCAGGAAACCTCTGTGTAGGACTCTAAAGACTCGTCAATACGCCGGTAGCAGATGATGATCATATCAAGCACCCACAAGCCGCAAGCGGTCTGCTAAACGTAACGGCCATCCGGGTATTGAGCGATCAGAAGATCGACGAGCTAGCCCGCTCACACTCCTGTGAATCCAACCAGTAACACTTACCGTACAGTCCGGTCTGTTCGTCTGATACGTCGCATATCTAGTCTAGGGGTGGTAAACGTCAGACCTCAATAACCGATAAGTCGTGCCGATGTGAGGCTCATAACGGGTCGAGAAACTACTGGTAACACTTACCAGCAAATCTCTGATCAGCCCTGGCCAGGGACTTCCCTGTTACGGCCAATCGAGCACAGCGCAACATCAACCCCCAATACCGGGAGAGACGAAACCCCTCCTATCGCTCATTGCCTCCATGTGACTCGGGACTGTACCCAAAGACCACCGTTTTGCACGCCCTCATGGACGTGGTAAGGTGGAGATCAAAGCACAGTGGGAATCACACAAGACTCTATGACGATCTCGGGTCTACAGACTAACCTGCACAAGTGTCACCTGAGAACTGCCATCTGACGTGAGGTATAATACCATCTGGGAGTTCTCGGCGAGTCCGTCCAGTGTACCCAGTCTCCACTGAGCACCCGTACACCATCTCTGATGTCAAACACCAATGGATATGGGATCATCCATCTCCCATCTCATGGGTCGAGAAGCGTATACGCTAGTCTACTCTGGTATATCGATGCCCCGTCTCGATAAACCCACGACTAGGGACCTTGAAGGATGTACTTATGGACTACCATGTCCCCACTAGTATGATCCGCATCATAGTCCAGGTAGTCAAGTACACATCCTAAGGGCTTTACCAATATGTAACCATAAGACAGTTTAAAGAGACAAGTGTACATGTTAAGATAAAGAGTAACCAGATAGCGTACTATCATATCGAGCAAGAAAGTCATCTCTATATATGTCCAAGCATCCAATATAATATACATCATCTGTACAATACTGGCCTCTAGGGCATACATACAACTAACAATACCGACCGGAGTCGTGTGATCAGATGGATATGAGGGCCGATCCGATGAGACGGCACCCGAGATATGAGGATTTACGTGTCGATGCTATTCACGGGGTTTATGATATTTTCAAGTGTCGATGCTGGGCACTCAGGGTTTTATGATGATTTGGTGTGTCGTTGATGGACACACGTTGGATGATACACATATACACACATATATGATACAGATGACATGGTATCGTATTATGACACGGGCACAATTATATTACTATTATTATACTTATGTTTATACTATCACCCTTGTTACCACTCGATATTATTATATTATTATTATATTACTATATGATCTAGGAGATCGTCATACATTCGAATTCTACCTAATTATGTCTTCTACTCACGAGTTGGCAACTCACCCCCGTTGTGCTACAATTTTCTCGCAGGATTTACCGCACGGATTCAGTAGCGGCTTAATGGCACATAGCTTCCTTCTGGATGATTTGCATTGGTAAGTGGGGTACACTTTAGATCATGACCAACAGTTGTATATATTTATTCAGTTGTATCTAGTTAAAAGCTCCATCAACCAAACTATGTATATTTGGTACACTTAGAAACCATATATTGTATATTTTTTTGGATTTAGAGTCACAGATATGTATTTATTCTTTATTTCTGGGTTTGGTGGCACTTTGGTTTTCTTATTCTTTTTTTTCTGTGTTTGATCTTCGCCTTAGGACATAGTATATATTTATAATGTGGTTGTGATTCCTTCAATTGGCGAAGAGCTAGCTTCCGCTTGGGGATACCATATTATTATTGTACATGTATTGGCTTTTGGATCAAAATTTACAAAAGAGGTGCTGCCCAAATTTCAAATGACGAAAATGTTTTCAATTATAGCATACAACCCACCTGTATTTTCATATAACATTATTTATACCTTTAAAGAAGAACTTATTTTCATTATACCTTTATTTCAAAACTGCACCTCCATTATTTTCCTAAAAAGGTTTAGATTTCTGGGCTTTCGGCTTACTTGGATTATGGTGGGGTCCTATAGACTTCACGTGATTCAAATGCCGGTCACGTGCCAATTCCGGGACATGACATCAGCTATCTCTCTCCAACAGAGTCAGGAAATTTACACATTAATCTAAACTGGAGTACTGATACTCAGTCTCGATACTCCTACGACTAAGGATATTTAAAGATGTTCTTATGAACTAACCAGGTCTCACTAGTATGATCCCTATCATTAAACCTGGTAGTCAAGCAAAGATCCTATGTACTTTATCTCATAAATTAGCGATACGTGATAACGAGTAAAATGTATACGCATGACTGCTAAAGACAAACCAGATAACATACTATCATTTCGAGTAAGACTATTCTCTGTATAGGTCCTCTTTCAATTAAGTAATTGTTATCTTGCAATTACAATAATTGCCTTGAGGGCACCTATATCCAACACCCAACCTATAGAGTAGGCTACACAGACGTGGAATCTCGACTTCCGCTGCCTCCAATGCCGCTTGCTGCTTAGAAATGAGCGTTTATGAAGCAACTTTTTTTTCGCACAAACATTCTTCCAATGCATCGCTTGTAATTCAAAGGACACGCCTTTCACATTGAACTTCTCATCCGACTTCTCAACTGATCGTTTCTTAAGTATCTACACTAATGAAGACCATAATATGTTATAATCAAGTTATTAGAGCTTACAGGAAATTTATTAGAAGTTACAGGTAACTACTATAAAAGTTACATGCAACTTATTAGATATTACTGGCAACATCTTAGAAGTTACAGGCAAATCCTTAGAGATTATAGGCAACTGCTTAGAAGTTACAGGCAACTGCCTATATATACACAAGATACTTTTTACTGTCAATAAAGAATATACAACTTGTTGATGCAGTTGTTTCGTCATCATCTATACTGCTCTTCTCTTGTACTACTCTTCTCTTGTAATATAGAAGCGGAGCATTAGCAGAATGTTTCGCGCATCCATATCCCCTTTCGGCATAAAAGCAGACCTCTTTCTCTTCATTGCCTTCTCCAATCCCGACATCTTCAAATATGTACTGAATTTCCACCCACATAGGGCCGATTTGTTGGTGTCTATGTGTTGGTTGCCTCAAACCCGTGATGATATAAAACCATAGTTGCAAACAAACATACATCACTTTCGCATTATTAATATTAAATGATCAAAACACATGTACCAACAATATTAATTTATGTAGTTTATATTTAGCGTACAAATATAGTATAATCTCTATAATAGCTCGCATATACTTACGGCGAGAAGGATCTGATACCCGGGTAACTGTCCAAAGCCAGCCTTTGAGCTAAGCTTAGTCATGACACCATCCATTATCATCTCGTGCACCACTTTGGCCCAGTTCTTACTCGGCACTACTGATAGCTCAATGTATGGAAATGCATCTCTAGGGAAGGTCGAGGACATGACGGTTATCCAAAATAAAGAAAGCTGATAAAGAATCAACAAAGAAACGAAATTGTCCATCACTTTTGGAGTTCTATCCTTCACAGTCCGCTCCAAAGCAGCCTTCAATATTGTGATGTACGTCCTTTCACCCTTCTCTACGTTAAAATACTTCTTTCGAAGCTAGGTGATATCACGGTTAGTCTTGATATCTTTGCTGGCCTTCGGCAAACCGGTGTGCTCGCTAATTCAATCTACAGTAAATTTATGCGAGCCGTCTCCAAAAAAGAACTCTCCGGTGCCTCAATCATAGCAAGAGATAAGCCTACACAAGGTAAGCATACCTTGACCCAAAGTTAGTGGCTTCATATAATGGCAGAACGGAGTTTTATTTTGCCTTCTTATGTGCTGATGGTGAATGTGTGCCTTCAACCTCTCAATGAAGATGTTGTGGCGGGCGACGTCGACATACGTCCGAATGGCGGGCGTATCTCAATACTTTCTTCTATGGAAAACCAAATTTAAATATTAAATCATAGCTATCAATTTTTTAAACTGAAAATTATAGGCAACTGCTTAGAAGTTACAGCCAACTGCTTACAAATTACAGGCAAGTTCTCATAAGTTATATGCAATTGTTTAAAAGTTACAGGCAACTGCTTAGATATTCAGGCAACTTTTATAGAAGTTACAGGCAACTACTTAGATGTTACAGGAAGATAATTTGCATGTATTATGTTGCTAACAACAAATGAAAATAAGCACTTGCCTGTAACATCTATGAAGTTGCTCGTAACTTATAAGCAGTTGCCTGTAACATATAGGCAATTTTGGTACATGTTGCAGGAAACTTTGGTAGAGATTACAGACAACATTATAAATGTTACAAGCAATTTTTATAAAAGTTACAAGCAACTACTTAGATATTACAGGTAAATAATTTTCCTGCTTTAAGTTGCCAAAAACAAATGAAAATAAGCATTTGCTTGTAACATCTATAAAGTTGCTTGTAATATCTACGTTGTTATCTGTAACATGTAGGCAATTTTGGTACATGTTATAGGCAACTTTGGTAGATATTACAAGTAACATTATAGATGTTACAGGAAACATTATAGATGTTCACAATTTTTTAGAAAAGAAACAATTTTGAATTGTAATGTAAGATTAACAGAAAGGGTATCAATTTTACCTAATTTGTATCTCGGCCGTTGTTGATTCCTCGGCCGCTATCAATTTCTCGGTCGATGTCGATTTATTCGACGTTGTTTACTTCAATTCTGAGGCCACTGATTTAGCCGACGTCTTTTTTGCCAATTTCAAAACCTTATCCTTTGATTTAGGAGGCATTCTGCAGTGAGTTACGATGTTGAAGTTGTTCTCGTGACAGAGGAGGGAAATCTAGGAGGCCGACGAGAAGTGGGCGAAAGTCTGAAGTTTTGGTGTCGACTTGATGCCGAAGAAAGGACGGGCGGGGGCTCTATGGTTTGGGTTTTTGACGACGAGAGACGATTTGAGGCGAGGAGTTTTGGTGTCGACTTGGAAAGGCGATGTTGCAACGACGGCGGGGACGGCGACGACGACGAAGAGAGGCGTTGGATCGGGAGCTCAAGCGACAGGGAGTGAGAAAAAGAGAATTTTGAATGGGGGGTATTTTTGTCCATCCGCCAAAATATAATAGCAGACCTTGGGCCAAGAGGTATTTAGACCAAGATTATGAACAGTAGACCCTTTCTTGCTATTTAGAAAATAAAAGGGACTTTTTTACTAGTTTTTCTAGGACCGGGGACTTTTTTAATAATTTACCAGAATATTAATATTTGTGTCATATAAAAATTTCATGGGCTTTTTGGCCGACACATGATAATTAAGGCATGTGAAGATACAAAATAACTTTTTTAAGAGCAATACTTTTCCTACCCACAATTTATCTACCTAAAAATTTACCTAAGAAACAAAATGGTAGGTGCTACAACATCTAGATAATAGTTTCAAACAGATGGGCCCATAGTGTTTATCTTTTTGATAAACTTTTGGATAGACAAATAACGGCAGAAAAAGTATTTGCTTTTGTAATTCATATAATACCTATCAATTTTATAGCAATGCTTTTCCTACCATAATTTGTCAATCCAAAAGTAACCCAAGAGACAAAATGGTAGAACCCACAACACCTAGACAATAGTGTCAAACATATGGGCCCATGATGTTTGTCTCTTGGTTAAACTTTTGAGTAAATAAATTGCGGTATAAAAAGTATTTTTTGTCCATTTTAATTCGTAATTCAAAGAAGTATGATCAACAAATTAATAAACTATCCTCCAACCAACAAATCACAACTCATCCCAACTTTGCTTCACCTTTTCCATTTCTTAACACCAAAACAAAACCCACAGCAACAAACATGTTAATGGCCACCCAACATCCCTCATCATTTCCACCCCCTCCTCGTGCTTCCATTTTCCCTTGCTTTCCTTCTACTCCCTTCCCTCTCTTCCCTTCCCTTCTACATAAAATATGGGACCAGCAATCAAAACCACCTACAAGTTATTAAACCCGTGGTCCCCATCCCTCTCTTAAGTAATCAAGTGCCTAAGCTTATATAATGGAGTCCCTCACAAAATTGGATGAATATTTTATGGCTAATTAATGCGCCCTTCCCTCACAAAATGAAAATAATAGCAGACCTTTTCCTTTGGCAGCATATGGCTTTGAGGAGCCTATAAAATTAAGCTAAATCCTAACTTTATTTGAAAAATTACATCCAACCTTATGTTTCTTTGTAAAATTAGATGGGGTCTTTAATATTTTTTGAAAATTGCAATCGTCCCTGTACTATTACTTTTACTTTGTATATATACATGTTTGGAAAATTAAATGAATGTTAAATGTTTTTTAAAAAGTTGTAATCAACATTTTCACTATTACTTTATATACGCTTCTCATCCTCGCATACACACATCCACTATTACTTTTTATATATACATACATGAAAATTTAGATGAGGCTCGGATGTCTTTTGAAAAATTATAATCAACACTTTCATTATTACTTTGTATACGTTCTTATCGATCGGATATGGATCGGATGTAGATGTTACCATATTCTCATGTGGTCATTAACGGAGATGCATATATGGTTATGGATAGTTATAAGAAATGAAATTCCGTGTGTGTAAGTTGATCACCCTATCCTCAAATGTATGTGTAATGAAAAATCAAAGGATTTGAAGACCTCTGATACATGCATCGAATGAATGTAAAATGAACGTCATTCAATAAAGCAACATAAACTTTATCTAATGCATTGGTTAAAGATGTTCAAATCTTTTGATTTTTCATACACATAGACATGAAGGTAAGGTGAACAACTTATACGGTTCAGATCGGCTAAATATCGAAAGTTCCCGTTTAAAAAAAAAACGCAGACCAATTCTCTCTCTCTCTCTCTTTATATATATATATAAAGAGAATAATAAAGAGAATAATGGAGGAAAGAGGCCACAGGAGGGAATTTCCTCCTATGGCGTCGAAAAAGTACACCCTCCCTTATTTTTTCCGACGATCGACATCCATCATTTTCATTGTTATCATCTAAGATGTGGGTACACCAAATTTCATGTGATTCTATAACTTTTTTTAACGTTGATTTAGTGGGTTTAAAATTAACGGTTTACCGACAACATAACTTTTTACATTGCTAAATCAACGGTAAAAAGGTTGTAGATACACATGAAATTTGGTGTATCCACGTGATAACGATGAAAATGATGGACGTCGATCGTCGGAAAAAATGAGGGAGAATATAATTTTTCGACGCCATAGGAGGAAATTCCCTCCGATGACATCTTTCCTCCATTATTCTTATATATAAAAGAAGAAAGTGTTAATGAGATGGCATCTTATTTTAAAAAATGAGGCGTCGTCTTAAATGTTAACTTTCTATCGTGTTTTCCGATGACCGGCTCCATTCAATTTGGTCTGCATGATCTAAATCATAGGTATACCAAATTTGATATGTATTCGATAATCTTTACTCTCGTATTGGATGATTGCAAAATTAACGGTTCTTCGACAATAAAACATTTGACAAAGCTAAATCAAGAAGCAAATGTTGTTAAAATTATATGAAACTTAGCGTACCCATATTTTACATCCTGAAGAATAGAATAACCCGTGTCCGATCATCTCGAAAAATACAGTAGAAAATTAACATTTAAGACTACTAAGCCTCATTTTTTTAAGAATAAAGGGACACCTCACAAACACTTCCCCCTCGCCATAACAAAACCCAGACTCTGGTAAGGTGGCTCTCCCTCCCTCTCCCAACCACCCTCCATAACAAATAACAAACCCAGAGACAGACAGAGAGAGAGAGCTGCTTCTCTGCAACAGCTCTCTGACACCATGATTCTCTCCATTCTCTCATCCTTCTTCTTCTTCCTCCTCCTCCTCCTCCTATCAACAGCCACCTCCCTCTCCCCCGACGGCCTTTCCCTGCTAGCATTCAAGTCTGCCGTCTCCTCCGATCCATCCGCCTCCCTCGCCGCCTGGGACGATACCGACTCCGACCCCTGCCGCTGGCCCGGCATCTCCTGCGCCAACATCTCCGGCTTCCCCTTCCCCCGCGTCGTCGCCATCGCCCTCTCGGCCAAGAACCTGTCCGGCTACATCCCTTCCGAACTCGGAACCTTGATCTTCCTCCGCCGCCTCAACCTCCACGGCAATCGCCTCTCCGGCTCCATCCCCTCCCAGCTCTTCAACGCCTCCTCTCTCCACTCCATCTTCCTATACGACAACAACCTCACCGGCGCCCTCCCTTCTCAGATATGCAACCTCCCGAGGATTCAGAACATCGACTTCTCAAGAAACTCCCTCGCCGGCACCCTCCCTCCCGATCTCCGCAGCTGCCGCCAGCTGCAGAGGCTCCTGCTGTCCGGCAACAATTTCTTCGGCCAGATCCCCGCCGGGATCTGGCCAGAGATGATCAGTCTGACACATCTAGACCTTTCGTCCAACAACTTCTCCGGCACGCTTCCACCCGATATCGGCGATCTCAACTCCCTGTCGGGGACCCTGAACTTATCTCACAATCACTTCTCCGGTAAGATCCCGAGCTCGCTCGGGAACTTGCCTGCATCGGCCAAGCTCGACCTCCGTTACAACAATCTCTCCGGCGAGATCCCGCAGACAGGCTCGCTTATAAATCAAGGGCCGTCAGCTTTCTTGGAAAACCAGTTCCTCTGCGGGTTCCCGTTACAGACGCGGTGCGGAAAATCCCCTGACCGGTCGTCGCCGTCACCGAACTATGAAGTCAATTCCGCAGGAGGACCGGACGAGACATTCCAGCAAAAGAAAGGCCTGCGTCCGAGCATGATCATACTGATATCCGTCGCGGACGCGGCAAGCGTCGCGCTAGTCGGAATTGTGCTGGTGTATTTATACTGGAAGTTGAAAGACCACGACGACAATGCCTGCAGCTGCACCGGCACCAAGAAGCTGGGAGGCAACCACACTACAGCGGGGAGCAAGATAACATGTCTCCTCTGTTCTGGTTCGAAAGAAGAATTTACGGACGACGACGACGGCCAAGGCATCGATACCGAGAACGAGAGGGAGGGGAGGCTAGTGGCGATCGATAAGGGATTCAAGTTTGAGCTGGACGAGCTCTTGAGGGCGTCGGCGTACGTGTTGGGAAAGAGTGGGAATGGGATAGTGTACAAGGTGGTGTTGGGGAACGGGGTTCCGGTGGCGGTGAGGAGAGTCGGGGAGGGGAGGGGAGGGAAGAGGTATAAGGAGTTTGCGGCCGAGGTGGCGGCTATCGGGAAGGTGAGGCATCAGAATTTGGTGAGGTTGAGGGCTTATTACTGGTCTCCCGACGAGAAGTTGCTCGTTAGCGACTTTGTTTCTAATGGCAACCTTGCTTCCGCCCTAAGAGGTTAGTGCTCTGTTCTCCTCTCTCTTTTTTTTCTTCATTTTTCCGAAGAGGGTCCTGATTCACGCACACAACACATATACTCAACGATACATACATGAATCCAGATGATCCATGAATTTACCTAGAAATTATTAAATTATGGTCACTTCCTTTCCTGAGAATCGAACCCCAACAAAGAAAGTGGCATACCAACTGAGCTATCGGTCATTGCTTGCTGCTATTTAGTTATATATGCTTTTTTTTCAAAATCAATTTTTCTCTGCCATTTATAATCTCTCTAACGACTTTGTAAAATTCATACTTTCATCAAAAGGTCTTTTACATGCAAAAATTAAACCTTTAGTTATCAATAGTTGGCACTGCCCGCGACAACATGAACCTGTCCTTTTTGAAAATTACATTAATAATTGCAAGAACAATTTAGGATCAGCTAACTCTGAATTATTAGATGCCGACAGCTTCTTGTACCCTTATTTATATCTTACTCAACAAATGTGCACGACATGGTTGTCTAGTGGTATATGTGGCAATTTCAAATGATTTAATGATCGAAGTAACCTGAAGTGTACGTTTAATGAATGGGACAGTCATCTTGCTGGTTCCAGTTCACTTGGGATTTGCAAAGAAAAATAAGGTAGATTATCTACAAAGAGAATTAATTGTATGGATAAAAATATTGAGGTTGTCCTACAAGTCAAGCCTTTTACAAAATAGTTGATTTGAAGTGATATTGCTCATAACTGTCATAACACATTACTCCCAAGTAGAAATAGAAGGTAAAATGGGAACAGGAGACGGGGTTTGCAGTCATATTAAAAAGACGAAATTTCTCTTCAATGGTCCCTTTCTTCATTCATATTTTAGGGCTTTTTTGATTTTGGAAACACAACCCCCCTCCCCTCTCCCTCAATTTCTATATTTTCAAAAACGATACCTCAAACTTGGTACTTTCAAAAAAGACATTCTAAATCTAAACGTTAACTAAAAAACACCTTCCGTTAATTTCAAAGGTTAAATCCTTAGTATAAAACGAAACTACCCATCTTCTTTTTTTCCTTCTCTTAATCTTTCTTCTTTTCTTTTTCTTCTCATCTGATTTTATTTGCAACATCCCCTCCTTTTCTTTTTTTTTTTTTTTTTTTCCATGTAATCAATTGCCGCTTGCCGAGTCAACAGACATCGCTTCATCTCGATCCCATCTCCATTGACATCCCCCAACTCCCCATGCACACCCTCGTGCCCTCCCTCATTCCTCTCCCTTCTCTCATTCTCGTTTAATTTCATGCATCTCTGATGGAAGAGAGGGAGATGGAGAGAGGGAGAAAGGAGAGAGAGCATGAGAGCGGGGAAAATGAGTAATAGAGGACAGGTGGGAGTTTTCAAACCATGGAGGGGCATTTCAGTAATTTACAGTCCCCAAACTGTTAAATTTAACAGAATTTCGAAGAGAGTTAACAGAGAGGCATTTTTTAGTTAACTTAAAAGGTTTGGGATGTCTTTTTTTGAAAATACAATGTTTGGGATGACTTTTTTGAAATTATGAAAGTTTGGGGGGTCCAAAAAAAACCTTCTTTTAAATGGTGTAATAATATCATATTTGATATACATTGTTATTTCAGTCTACAAGTTTAAGCTTTCGTGTATACGGGTACAAGTTAAGACTTCAATCCCCTCATTTGAAAATTAGGTTTCTATTTTGTTGGTGCAATTCTCTAATAGAGATTTCAACTTCAATTGTTTTCATATAACATCAAATCAGTTAAGAATTATGTCTTTTCCATCGATATTAGGGTTTTGGAAAATACCATGAATGAATTGCGATCATACTTTTTGATAATTGGCTGTAACCTTTTCGAGAAAGGTTGTACTCCATACCCCTTTCTCAACTGTTGGAGTTTAAGTTGCAAAGATGCTTAGGAAAAAATAATAAAATGGTACCCTAAACAATGACAAGCGGTTCTATAGTTTTTAGAAAATCATCCCTTTAAAGTATGAATTGCTTAAAGAAAAAACTGCCGAACGAAGTCGGGATTTTGAAAATTCCGAGAGGGTGATTAAGCTAATAGTATTTTTGAGGTCGTATAACTCCAATACTGTGTCAACTGCAATAATGTTTTGTGCAATTATATTTTGACATGTTTTCATAAAGCGCTCATCGACTTTTTTTGTTTGGCAGAAAACTATCAAAAGATTTCAAAACTCCCAAAAACCGTCATTATCAGCTTGCAATTTCTTTTTTTAAAAATACCATAATTAAGCGGGTCACAGTATCCCCACATCATTTAAGTTGTCACGTCATCCTAAAATTTCATCAATTCCATAATTATCGCTTTTCTTTTTCCTACACCCTCTTATTCTCTAACCCTAATTCTAATGCTCCACCTTACTTATCCACCGGCCGTGCCTGTTGCCTCCGTCCTTCTTTCTTTATCCGTTATCCTCCTCCTTCCTTTTTAACAAACCCTAAACTAAAACTTACCTTAAACCCATTCATCTTCCCCACCCCCCACCCCTTCTCGACCCCACCTCTCAAAGCCTCCTTGACTTCGCCCCGCCTCGCCCTCCACCCCCAGGCGTCGACGTAGGCTCCACCCGTCCCACCCCCCAACACCGCCCTAGTCCCCAACACCGCCCCTCCCTCCTCCACGTGGCCTCCATCTCTCTCCTATTCCTTAGTCTAGCCATAGCCTCTCCATATTCATCATCATCCTCACCGTCATCATCTCTCTCCATCATCTTCACCTTCGCTGTCCTCCTTTTACCCCACCGCTAACTTTCACCCACCGCGGGCGATCTCCACTGGCATCTAACTATTTATTACTCCTTTGTAAACCGGTGCGCGCTTTTTTTAAAAACGGGAACCCTAGATACACGTACAATATATTTGAACGATCCAAAACGTTCAAGTTTATCATCCTATCTTCAAAACTATGTGTATGAAAAATCGAAGAATTTGAAGACCTCTAACACATGCATTGAACGAATGCAAAAATGAACGTTTATCAATAATGCAACATAAATATCATCCGATGCATGGGCTAGACACCTTTAATTAAATCTTTTTTATTTTCGTACATACGGGTTTGAATGTATGAAGAACAACATAAACTGTGCCGGTCGTTCAAATATGTCATGGATCAAGGATTTTCGTTCCTAAAAAACGCGAAACGGTTTGCAATAAGACATTCCCCTATATTTCATAATTATTTAAAATTAATAATATTAATAATAATACTATTTAATTAATTATGTTTATCAAAAGGGTAAAAGAAATTTTTAAGTTTAGTTAGTTTTTCACAGCTTTTTTTTGGGCCAGACACCTAAACCTATTGCTTTTCAATACTGAGGACTAAAACCATTTTTCCCTAAACTTTATTTCTTTATTTCTTTTTTCCTGGATGTGACTCTAAGAATTGAACATGTGATCTCTCAGTTTGGAAAGATGAGTTTTGTCGCAAGAGCCATGTTCGTTTACAACATGAAGATGCTTGACTAGTTTTATAAGTAATAGGACTTGAACCGATGCAAACGGGTTTAATTCTCAGCCTCTTGGCTAACAACAAACAACAAGAGGCGTTACAGCTTTACATAGAATGACACTCTGCAAATTATCTACTTGTTTTTCTCTGTGGATGTTGCTCTAATAAGTAATTAGGTGAACACATTATTAGTTAATTTGTTACCACATATGAGTAGGTTTTCTTTTTCGGCCTTCTTCTTAAATCAAACCGGTAGCCTCAAATTTTTGAGATGAAATTCGTATCGCATAGGCTATATATTGGGTTACCACATACGAGTAGTCACTTGCGCATAAAGCCATAATTTTTTTATAGATAATGTGCATGGTTAATTTAAGAAACATAACTTAACTCAGTATGTTATGTATTTGAATAATACCTAGTTGCCAGTCCTCTGTTCAATCAAACAAACATCCCTTAGTTTAAATCACTGTTTATCAATTTTGGAATTTGCATTAAATAGTCTAAGCTTTGGTCCGCGGTCAAATGCTCACCAACTATAATGATTTTTAATTTATTTTACTAACCTAATATGCTCAATTATTCTTGTCTCTTACATTTATTTTTTGGATCAGGCCGGCCCGGTCAACTGAGCCTCCCATGGTCGATTAGGTTAAAGATAGCAAAAGGCACAGCCCGTGGGCTGGCCCATCTCCATGAACATAGCCCAAGAAAATTCATCCATGGCGATATCAAGCCCTCAAACATTCTCCTCGACTCGGATTTCAACCCGTACATATCTGACTTCGGTCTTAGCCATCTCATCAGCATTGAAGGCGCCGACCCATCCTCCTCCTCCACTTCCTTAGGCGTCATTAGCGGCTCTCTTCCCCCTGCTTCAAAATCCGGTCCAGTCGATCGGCCCAATAGCTATCGGGCCCCAGAGGCACGAACCCTTGGGGCCCGGCCCACTCATAAATGGGATGTTTACTCCTTTGGAGTAGTGTTAATGGAAATGCTCACAGGGAAGTCGGCCGCTGACGTGTCGTCACCCCTGCAGGCGTCGTCGTCGTCGGCAGCGTCGCCATCTGAGGATTTGGTGAGATGGGTGAGGCAAGGGTTTGACCAGGCGAAAGTGTTGTCGGAGATGGTTGATCCTGTGATGCATAAAGAGGCGCATGCTAAAAAGGAGGTGCTACAAGTGTTTCACATTGCACTTGCATGCACTGAATCTGAGCCTGAGTTGAGGCCTAAGATGAGGAGTGTGTGCGACAGTCTTGAGAGGGTTAGGTCATGAGAGAATTCATATTTTCGTTTAGATGATTTATGTTTGGGTTAGATTTATGTTTGGGTTAAATTTATGAGCACTGATTCTTATGCTTATAATATTGTTGTTATTGTCTATATACGGTGCACATATTCATTTTAAGCTGAGGGCCGGAAATATGAAGTTTATGATTATGGGATTATGCTTTAATTTTACTATAAAAAAAAACTCTCTTTGGTTACTCGATATATATCGATATTATAGCATTTGATCTCGATATTACTTAATCCTTTTATTCGTTTCCTTCACTTCTCCTCTGTCGTTGTACACAGCCAACAAGTCCTCGTTAATGGAGTCACTGTCTCATGCCTCATGCATGCGATCAATAGCCAGCCGATCGTTTGGCAGGCACCGAGACCATAACAGTCCATAACAGCTAGGTTTGATCTTAGAAACTATAAATAGGGCCTTGAAACTCCTCATTTAGACTCATCCCAAAAATTCTGTCTCATAGAATTTTCATCGGCTCGGAGCATAACATTTTCTCGCTCTGGGGAACCTGGGTTGGGAAACGGCGAATCGGCAGCGAAGCTCTGCGGGATCCAGAGAAGGCACGATGCGGCGGTCCTTCGACAATCAGGCTATATCTTTCTTTCTCTTTTTAATTCTTGCATCTCGCATCCATTTAGCATCTAGAAAATCATCTTTTTAATAGCATCACACGGTTTTAATCATCATAGCCCATAAGGTCGGGATAACATATTTTTCACCAGCCGCCAGGCTGGTAGGTTTTATCCCATACTCCTAATCATTTTCATTCATTCTAGAACATGATACTGCATTGCTCATTAGTTCATAATCTTTTATGACAAGAGACAGGAGACGTATTATGAAGCCAAAGGAGCAGCCCCGCAAAATGCGTGCGCTTACGAGGACAGTGAAATGAACCAGAATCAATCTTATCCGAAAGAGACGGGCCTCAACACCAAAATTTTGTAGGCGGCGATCGTCATCAAACAAAACCAGCTAAGTATCGAGGACAGTGAAATGAACCAGAATCAATCTTATCCGAAAGAGACGGGCCTCAACACCAAAATTTTGTAGGCGGCGATCGTCATCAAACAAAACCAGCTAAGTATCGCCAAGAAGCGCCAAGGACTCAGAAGAAGACGAGGACTTCCTCTGCAGATCCATGCATGGTATGCGAAATGCAGATTCATTGGGAGCGATCGCTTCTTTAGACAGCTGGGTCTTGCGCTTCAGGGACTCCGCAGCACGTGCCACGGAGCAACCTGGTTTCGCTCTACGGTCCACCTCAATTTCAAACCTTTACCTTACGTCTTAGAACGTTTCATTGTTTCAATCTTTTCGGTCAAGAGTAACCTTATTGGTTCCCACGAATCTGGTAGTGCCTGAAGCGACCCATAATTTGTTTCTAATCGTTGACAGGTGAGCCAGCGTCTTAAAATCTCTGAATATCAGGTCTATCATTCTCGATTGGAATTTAATGTCTTGACCACGATCATCTTGTTGTTAGTCAGTCAGACATAAAACGCTCGGACCTTCGACAGAGTGATTTCTCTGAACCTCTTCTCGAGTAACTCCCACTGGCACCTGGCTGTCGGGAAGTGCTCAAACCGAATAATTCGATCATTCCTCATCACGGCTAGCATTGTAATGACGCGTGGAACGATCCTTCTGGCTCCATGTCTTATAATCATTCAGCTCGTTCTTATACTAGGATGCACTAATCGTTCCTTGTATTGTCACAACCATCTCACTAGCGATGCAATTCAAATTCTCTTGGCCATTCAACAAGAAGTAAATCTTGAGACGCTATATGTCATGGTTGTTATCGTTTCGCTCTTCATCTTTGTTAAGGTCAGCAATCATGTTCTTTGTAGCCATCTGCAATTATTTTTTATATTAGTCTTATGGTTGTATGAAGATTTTATGCATTTAGCTGCTTTCCAAATATTAATTCCACTTCCATGAATGGTTATAGCATTATATAGCAGAGAGGGGACCGCTAAATCTCCAATACACACACACACACACACACAGAATCGTCCTATAATTATCAAAAACAGATTCTCAATCTCAAGTGTAGACGATAGATAGGTGGTTGCATCATTCTCTTATCCACCAGAAACCCCCCACAAGAAATTATTTTAGTAACTAGGGTATGTACATGTTTCTTCACCAATTACCGTGCAATAGGCAAACATCAAACATGCAATAATTCTAAACGTTTCTCATTTTAACTGTCCTATGTAATCTCGATATTTATTACCATATGCGTCTCTGGGATAAAATTGTTTGGATTGTGTCTCGTATCCATATGCATTTATGGTTCATTTGGATTGGGTCATCTATTGGTGCAGGCTACTAATAGATATTAGGGTTTTATATATATATATATAGAGAGAGAGAGAGAGAGAGAGAGAGAGAGAGGGGATGAATTGTGTGAGGATATTTTGTGCCTCCTCTCCCTTGTGGTGTGAGAACAAGAGATGAGGATGAAAGAGAGATTGTTGAGTGGTGCGATACTTTGTAATCTCTTTTATGTATTAATGAGATCCTCATTTTTTACCCTGTGGATGTAGGCCGAGAGGTGGTCAAACCACGTTAAATCCGATGTTCTTCTTTTTTAGTGTGATTATGTTATTTATGATTTTGATATGCTTTATATGGTGAAGGGATCAATTTCTCCAACAAGTGGTATGAGAGCTATGGTGGCCACATGATATTTGTGGAATTGCTTCAAAGAGCCTTTTTATCTCCTTTGTTCTACAATGCCTATAAAGTGTTTGTGAAATTACTTCAAAACTCTTTTTGTCTCTTTGATTGCATTTGGGTGAACCATTTGGATTCTGAGTTCACAAGTTAGCCGTGCTTGATAAAGAAGAGCTAGATCTGATGTGTTTTATCACTGTCCGGGGTTGATTGGTCGAGGTGGAGCTTGCAAAGGCTCGTGGTGACCGGATCTTGTTAATGGACAACGGGTATTGGCGAATCTAAAGTTGGGAAGCCGGTAGTGATGAGATTTGGTCGGATTTGGGCAAATTGTGGCTCTAAAAATTTTAATGGGATTTTTTTGAATCAACGGCTTAGATTGATTTAGTTGTGGATCAAACATCTGAAATCCAATTTTGGAGATCCATTTATACAGTCCTATGTTTTGAGGCGCTTCGGATGTGGTGGTGGTGTCGGATTTGCGAAATTACGCTTTTTAGAGCTGATATGGTACAACTTAGTGTTTGTTCGACTATGTTCATATGTTTATGATGATTGGGTAGATTGGAGGTTGATCAGACTCGATGGGGCACTATGGTGCATTGTGTGGAACGATGCTTATGGTCGAAAGATGCATGATATGTATCAGACATGGTGGCACATGGTGAGCAAGTTATCGGTGGTGTCTCGTTATTGTGTCCTCGGGGTTAGCCTGAGGTAGAGCAGTGAGTTGTTCATGAGAACCCGGTGCATAGTATGTTGCCCAGTCTTGTTACTTTTGAGGAATGTTCAGTGAAGAGTGCGGTGTAGTGATCATGAGTGCTCGGAGGGAGAGTACGGTGTTCAAGGAACAGACAAAACTCCTCTGCTCAGTGATTATGAGTGTTTGTGAGAGAATCGAGGTTGTTCGTGTAGGGCAGGTTGAGTTGATCATGATATTTGTGTTAGAGACAATGATGACAGTGAGATGTTCCCTACGGGTGGAGCATGGTGCATGTGCCAGTGGATGTTTTTGAAGCGAATTACGAGAACAATAGCGTATCTCCGGAAGATGGGCTAGGGATTCGAGCCAAGGTGAAAATTGTTGGGATTATGTCTTGTATCCGTATGCATTTATGGATCATTTGTGCCGGATCATCTATTGGTGTGGGTTACCAATAGATATTAGGGTTTTGGTGGTGTATATATATATCTTTTTGAGGAAGAGATAGATTAGCCCGGGAGATGTAATTGTGTGAGAATATTTTATACCTCCCCCCCCATTTGTGGTGTGAGAACAAAAGAGGAGGATGAAAGAGAGATTGTCGAGTGGTGCGATACTTTGTAATATGTTTTGTGTATTGATGAGATTCTCGTTTTTAACTCCATGGATGTAGACCGAGGTAGTCGAACCACGTTAAATCCAGTGTTCTTCTTTAGTGTGATTATGCTACTTGTGATCTTGATATGCTTTATATGATGAGGAGATCAATTTCTCTAACAAAAATCTCATCAACGTGTTCTCTCTAGAGTAAACTACCATGCGCAATCCCTGACAGGAATGTTGTGGAAAGCGTAAAGCGTAGCATAGCGGAAGAATAAGGTTTAGGCTTTAGCGGGTTTTATCGGGGCTTTAGTGGCAAAAAGCGCCAAGACGGTTTTTAATATTAAACAAGAATATATGATGGAAAAGTTAGATAGATAGAAATGTTTATATACAAAAGATAAAAAAAAGATGTTTTTCTTTTGGGTAAATTGTTGAAAAACCTCCGCCCTAAATAAAACCTGTTAAAATGTCCCTAGGCTTTTTGAACATATTAAAAACCTCTAGGCCAATCATTTTTTTCAACACTCACAGCAGTTGGTGTTTTAGTATATCCTAAAAATGTCCTTAAAGACCCATATACCTAAATACAACTTGACAACTGGGAATTTTTGGAAAAAATTATGATATTGTAGTTGCCTATAACTTTTATCAGCTTACCTGCAACTTCTATCCTGAGTTGAGTTTTATTGATTTTTCCTCAAAAGACTGAGTAATAAATACTCCAACTAAGCCATTTTCCTTCCAAATTCACTACTTTCCTCCCAAAAACCCTATCTGCCAACTGAACCACAATTATCTCTATCATTTTCTCCATTATCCTTCTCTCATTTACTCAATTTTCATTTAACTTCTAATAACTTACCTGTAATTTCTAATAACCAGCATGTAATTTCTAAACAGTTGCTTGTAACTTTTAATAAACTGCTTGTAACTTCTAAGTCGTTGCCTGTAACTTCTAATAAACTGCATGTAACTTCTAATAAACTGCATATAATTTCTAAGCAGTTGCATGTAATTTCTAATAACTTGTCTGTAATTTCTAATAACTTATTCTTATTCATTTTCTTTCATTTTTGTTCAATTTTCTTCAAACCCTTAAATTTTCCAGGGTTTTTTCTCCTGGGTTTGAGTTGGGTTTTCTTTAGAATTCAATCTAGAGTTTAAATTTCATGCATATGTCTCTCATCATTCATTAAAGTTTTCCTCTTTTTACCAGGTTCACTTTGAAGTTTTATTCTTCTTGTTGCTTTTCCTTAGGTTATTGTCACGACCCGGAATTTAGCTCGTGACCGGCATTTAAACACGCAACGTTTAAAGGCATAACGTAATTCAAGTAAGCCGAAGCCCAGAAATTTAAAAAAATTTGTGGAAAATAGTGGAGGTGCAGTTTTAAAATAAAGGTATAATGAAATCAAGTGTTTCTTTAAATGCAAAAATAATGTTATATAAAAATACAATGGATTATATACTAGGATTGAAAACATTTTTCATCCTTTAAAAATTTGGGCAGCACCTCTCTTGTATATTTTGATCCAAAAACCACGTACAAGCAATATATATAGGCATCCCCAAGCGAGAGCTAGCTCTTCGCCAATCGGCGGAATCATAACCACACAAGCAAGCAATATATATATGATGCCCAACGGCGAAGATCAAAACAGAAGGAATAAATAAATACAGCTAGACATCAACAACTCAAAAGAAGCGAACATACACCCATCGCTCTAAGTCTCGCAAAATAAGTCTGTCTAGGTCTACCAATATACAAAATCTAGCTTCTGACTGATGGAGTTTATCTAGATATAATATAAATAAAAGTACAAGAGTGGGCATGATCCAATATGTGTCCTACCTACTATAGCAAAACATCCTGGAGGAACTGTGTGCCAGCGATACCGCTACTGATCCAAGTGGTCGAACATGCAAAAAAACTGTAGCACAACGGGGGTGAGTTGCCAACTCGTGAGTAGAAAATATCAGCAAGTAGAAATCGAATAAACAACGATTTCTAGGTCAAACTGTATCATGAAGGTGATACTATGGTATCTAGGATGACTATATATACATATATGTCAACAATAGAGTCAATACCAATGGCATGTAGAAATAAACATCTGAAATCATATGCCTATATATATATGGATATCATCCACGTGCGTCCATCAACGACACACCAATATCATGGAACCTGAGTGTCCAACATAGACACTCGAAATATCATGAAATCAAATGCCTGTATGCATGTGGATATCAACCAACGTGTGTCCATTAACGACACATCAACACCATGGAACCTGAGTGTCCAACATCGACACTCGAAACATCATGAAACCAAATGCCTGTATGCATGTGGATATCAACCAACGTGTGTCCATCAACGACACATCAACATCATGGAACCTGAGTGTCCAACTTCGACACTCGAAACATCATGAAATCAAATGCCTGTATGCATGTGGATATCAACCAATGTGTGTCCATCAACGACACATCTGTAGGGTTATCTAGCGCAGCAGCAAGGTTTCGGGAGACATTGTTTCCGCCAAAATTTTCGACCAAGAGCTACTTGTTCCCTTACAAAAAAGGGGGAGAATCCTTAAAATAGCAGGTATCACGTGCTCACACGTGACCAGGCCTCACGTGCAAACACGTAACATTTTATGGGCAGATTCTATCTGTGTTTGAATGCCTAAATTGATAAAGTCACGTGCCCACACGTGATGTGTCACGCCCTGCTTCCCAAAATACGGAATGCGAGGGGTTGACAAGGCCAGCCATGCTCCTACGGTCGAGGTAATATCTCTCCGTAGTCACACTTCGGATTCTAGCTTTACGTGGTAGTCAGTAAACGACGCACATGTAATGAGTGATGCATTAAATGAAACAAAACAGATACAAGGAACTAACCTGATGAAGATCAACAGGGGTATAGCTCTGGATAGCTAATCAAGATGTCCGCGATGTACGTCTGGTCCTGTTCCAAGCTAGATCCACATCTCACTCTGAGCATGCATACTCAGGTCGTCAGAGCGACACGATAGCAATGTATATATAGTTACAAATGGTAACTCGTACAATAATAAAGAATACGCAACAGTAATCAATGGGTAAAGACGTGAAAATTAAGTAGCCAATGCAAGTAGCTAAAAGGACAGGTAAACAGTAACGCGGTAAACAGTATATCAGGTATGTTAAATCAGTAAATGATGCATGTCAATGTCACTAATCCTATCAGTCTCTAAGTCTCACTGTACAGGTCACTAAGACTACCGTCAGTCCAAGTGTGAGAGTCAACCACTCGTGAGTATCCCCCACCCAAGGGTAGGACCCAAGGGCAAGGGACCACGGACCCTAAAACGCACGGTAATAATCAGTGATATCCCTGTAAATCTCCATATATCTCCATATATGCCGGCATGGGACTCCCGAGATTCTGTTGAACTCACACTCAAACTACCCCACACCCCGTGGTCTACATCAAACGCCAACCATAAGCTCAAATACCGGTCGGCCCTTGACAAGTCTGCGCGAGAACTGGAGACAGGATCTCCATCAAGCATGTTCCGACTGATACCCGAGATAATGGTCAGTATTTTGTGCCTTACCTGTGACACCCATACAAGTGCTTCCATAAGTGTCCCATACCACTTATAGTCATACTTATACACGTCCCACAGACGTCGACAATGCAATAGAACAATAGGGTCCACTGATTGTGTACAACTACGTGTCACTTTCACTTATCCATTCATGCTCGACCACTAACGTACTTGCCACAATCAGACGCTAAAACCTAACACTGGGTAATGCACATGATCACTGGGTTACCAACGCAATGACATATGTATAATGTGATGAGAATACGATAATTCAAGCATGATTAAGGAGTCATAAGTCGGTGTCCTACCACTTGCATAATTCATCAGAAATCCTACGTGCAAAATTTAGCGAAACAATAAAAATGGGGTAAGCAGTATGTCTAACTATATATCCATCGAAATTAGTTTCACGTTAATCGGGTTTCAGGATCACTAGATATGGCCATTTCATTTTAAGCGTTCACTGCTGGAAATCCGGTTTCAGAATCGGAAGTCCGTTTCGTAGTGCATTTTAATCACAGTTGGGATCGGAATTTAGCGATGCTACAGTTGAATGAAATTTGGGGTTTTCAATGAGGTTTCTAACACACTAGACAGATTCTCAATCGCGTCTCTACGTCAGAAGTTATGTACTGTTCAACACTAGAGTATCAGTTCTGGTTCTGTTTAGGACTGCTATACGTCCCGATCTTTTAAATTGCAGTTTAAATAGTAAACGACTATAAAACCGGGTGAAATCACTTGCGTTATTTATCTAACAGATTCATCTTCAATAAGGTGTAGGGTTCCGCAACATACAAGTTCAGGCAGCGAGGTAGTAAACATTACGGGACAGAAAACAAAACCAGAGTTGCTCTGGACTGCAGTCCAGAGCCGCTCTCCGAACCGATTCTCGTCATAATATCAGTACAGAAACAGTTAAAAACTTGCATAGGGTTACAGGTCGTCGAGTCGGCTTCGATTTGAGCCCTCGAACGCATCATTTCAATATGTACACAATTAATTATAATTTTAACAAGTTTCAGGTGCGGGAAATTCCCAGTTTTTACGGGTGTAATTGGGGGTGTTCGTTTAAGCCAGCAACAATCGTATTTTCAGTGAAATTCCTACACAAGGTTCATCGCCAGACGGGCCAGAATATGCAATTAATTTCCGTTAAATTAAATGAAGGTTTTCATTCAGATCTTGCATCGAACACTTATGTTATATAAGGTTTCACGAAACGAAAACGTGGAATTTATAGTATTATGAAATGTAACGGATATAATATAGCATGCAGCAAGTAGGGTACTTGCCTGGAGACGCTTTGGCGATGCACGGCAGCGGCAGCGGCACGGACGCGCGACGAATGGCGCGGCTAGGGTTCACGGCCTCAGCTCGCGTTTCGGTTTCGTCGTCGGAGTTGCCCGGAGATGTCTCGCGATCACCGGAGGCGGAGTGTGGTGCTGCGGATCTCCAGGGATGTGCTGGGGTCGACGATGGTCGGCGGGGTCGCTCCGGCGGCGGGCAGCAGTGGGTGTATGGAGTTCGCAGTGAGGGTTTGAGAGAGAGAGAGAGGTAGTGGGGGCTCAAGTTCGTAGTGATGGTGATGATGCTGGTGACGAGGAGGGTGCAGGGGAGTCGACGGGGTGCAGTGGGGGCTCGCCGGCGAGAGGGTGCAGGGGCTCGAGCTTGGGTGCAGTGAGCTCGGCGTTGGTTGGGTGGCGACTGGAGGTGCAGGGGGCTCGGTGAGGGCGTGTTCTGGAGAGAAGAGAGCGAGGGAGGAAGGATGAGGGGTGTAGTCGTCGTAGTCGTCGGCGGTGGCGAGGGGGCTCGGAGCAGTGGGTTTCTGTATGGAGAAAGAGAGAGTTTGAGGGAGAGTGTGTTTTCTGTAGAGAGGAGAAAGGAGGAGGAGTTGAGATTGAGAGGGAGAGAGGAGTTGAGACGAGGGTGAGGGCGAGGAATCGTGGCCGAGGTCGTGGGGCACGGCGCGGGCGACGTGGGCGCGAGGGGGAGACGTGGGTGCAACGGGAAAAGTGAGCGGGAAAATTTTTGGTGGTGTGGGGAAGAGAAGTAAAGTGAAGCGGGTCGGGTCGGGTCGTGCGGGTTCGAAGCGGGTAATGGGTGAGGGAAAGGAGTGGGAAGCTGGGCTGGGGAGGGAGTGTTGGGCTGGGCCGGGGAAAAAAGGGGTTTAGGGTTTAATTTAAATTGTTTATTTTATTTTCTTTTGGGCTGGGTTGAATTGGGCTGAGGAAGGGAATTAATTAATTTATTAAGGGGGAAAAAGAGTGGGACGGGAATTTAGGAAATTATAATTAGTGGTTTCATTAGTTTCGATTAATTTGGAAAAGCAAAATGCATATGGCTGGGCTTGGAGAATAGAGAATAAAATGAAATAGGGTTTGGGTTTGGTGTTTAAAGGCAATAAAATAATTATAAATAAAAATAACTAAATTTTGTAAGCAATACTTTATGAAGAATACGGACAATGGTGTCCAAAAAGAACTGGGTATTACATCATACCACCCTTACAAAAATTTCGACCTCGAAATTTAAAATAAACGATAAGTTATAAAACCATAAGCGAAAGCTACTACATCGAACACTAGTACATAGTGGTTTACAAAAGGTCAGATAGAAAAATTTTGAAGGTCTATATATGTAAGAATAACACAACTAAAAGGATAAGTATAAGGCAGAACCAACTATTAGGGCAACCTATATGTACAAAAGAATAAAATAGCAATAACGAATAATAACATTCGAGGCGTGCTAGATAAAATCAAAATCCTAAATATTTGCACATATACGTATATCAAAATAGCGCAGCTAAAATAATAGTATCAGGCACAGCCATTTATGATAGCAACGATAATCACAATACCTGGAAAAATAAGGTAACAATAATAAAATAGTGTAGGATTTGTCGATAGGTTAAAACATTCTAGTATAATGTATCGATCAAAAGAGATTTTTTTTTAAATAACTTAGAAAGTCCACACGGTGAAAATAAGAAACATAGCACAAAATAATATGTGCAATATATGGTTGCGCTATCTAAAAAAATGGGAAGGTAGGTAGTAAAGTACTTGAAATGCATAAACTGTAAATAGTTAATAACACGCACTTTTCGATAAACACAGAATACTGAAAACTATATTTTCGAATAACGATGTTCCTAAATATGGTTAGGGTAATAGGAAATAGCACAAAATGTATAGGGCTAGCTAGGATAGGGATTACAATAGAGTATGGCTCACTCAAAAGGTCGGAGTGTGACGGCTTTAGACTGAAGGTCGAAGAGATTGGGGTCGGGTCATCCCGGGGTGTAAGGGTGAGCAGCAACGAAACAGAGGAGGGAAAGGGAGGTATGGAAAGGAAAACGGTCGATACATCATGTGAATCAAAGATCTGAAGGGTTAGCTAACTCGGAAATTTCACTATCAGTTCCTCCTCCAGAAGGATCTCAAACGAGGCACATACGAAGGATGAAAGGTGGCCCATTCAAAAGATCGGGGTGCGGTACTTTTTAATCTAAGTGAGGGTCAAGACAGCACAAGGTGCAGGGGTGGACAGTCAGGGATCTCAGGAGGAAAATAAATGTATAGGGGAAACAGTCAAGCATCATGTGAACCAAAAAGATCAAAAGATTAGCGAACTCAGCAAATTTATTTCATTCCAGAAAAGTCCGAACAAGGCATCCACGACGAATAAAAGATAGCCCTAACTATACATAGATTTTATTTAGCCAGAGGAGACGAAATCTCAATCACGTCAGTCGCGGTTGTGGAGGTGCAGCAGGTTACGGTAGGCTCGCGCGCTCAGATAGGGGCGTCCATTCCCATATCGCCTCGCAGGGTTTGCCACTGGAAGTTCTTCTGCCATGGGGTCTTCTTCTTCTGGCCCTTTTTCCTCGGTTGGAGCTTCTTCATCGAGGTCTGATTCTACGTGATCTTTTTCTGCTGGATCCTCTTCTATAGGATTTTCTTCCACTGGATCCTCCCCAGGGTTTTCCTCTCCAGGATTTTCTTCTATCGGGTCCTCCTCGGAATCTTCCCCTATTGGGTCTTCCTCGAGGTCCTCCTCTTCGTCGTCAGAGTTGCTGACTATGTCGACTTCTGGGGCTGCGAATCCCTCACCCTCGGAATCGCTGTTTCCGAAAATAACCTGTGGGCCGTTAATCTCGTCATCTGATCCTACCAGCATGTAGTCCAAGGAAACGCACGACCGTGTGTCCTCATCTAGAGGCGGCGCTTCTCCAAAGTGGGCCATGACCTGAAAAGAGGGAGTCATGATTAGGCAGTGGGACACATTAAGAAGATATCCAAGGATACGGTGGCACAGGGAGGATATGATGGAGGCAAGGACGGAAAATTAAAATGTAAAGATGCTGATGCAATGAATAGTATAAATAAAGTGAGAAGCAAGAGAACGATACATACATCACAACTCAGAATTTTGTTGCATTCAGCTAAAGTTCGACGGATACAAGTTTTCAAATGAAAAGAAATATTTACAAAGGAGTGACAACATTTTTTTTGAAAGCAGAAAAAACGATAACTCTTCTTGGATTTCTAGATCCCTGCAACCTCGTCACGCGAGTTGAATCCTACACTGGTCCGTACTGTTCTTCGACGCTCGAACTACGAAATAACTATCACTTAGCCGAAGTGGAGAGCGTGGACGAACCGCCTTTTTGTAGCTCCTTCCTATTAGGTCAACTATTGATAAAGTGTTCGCTGGATCCGCAAATCAGGCATTTCCCTCTGGCGCGGTGATAATCCCTCTGAAGGTGTCCTGGCTTCTTACAGTACCCACAACATTGGGTCTTCTGCAGCTTCTGTCGCGGAAGAACAAGTGGGCGTTTCATCTTCACCTCTTTTCCTCGTCTAACAGGGGTCCCTTTACGATTGGAGACTTCCGCTGGTGCCTGAGTCATCTGCCTTCTTAGTCCTTCAGCTAACAGGTCATTTGTTCGCTCCTGGGCCTCCTTCAGACTTTGCAGTGCATTCAGAATCTCTACGGTCTGATTCTAGGGAGTGGAGATAGAGGAAGGGTCATTGGAAGACATGATCCTGAAACAACCATTTTAGGACGGCATAAGATACAGGGAAAAATCATAACAAGATATAAAATTGACAATGAAACAAGAATATCGGGTGAGGTGAAATTCATTCAAACGGAAAAAGAAATGTAGAACTCTAAGTTACCCAATAGAGTACAGTATTGTAGCTATGCTGCAGTTCATAATTACAACCACGTAACTCTACTAAGTCACTCAAAACTCTGACGGATGGAGTCAAAATATGGCATGACGAATCATAAAGATTCAAGTCAAAGATAACATGTCACAATCTGGACCGAAAGAGCGACTTAAACTGTCAAGCCCTACTCGGAAACTGCAATTCCAATCATAGCAAAACCTGGCTCTAATACCAACAAAACCATGTCACGCCCCGCTTCCCAAAATACGGAATGTGAGGGGTTGACAAGGCCAGCCATGCTCCTACGGTCGAGGTAATATCTCTCCGTAGTCACACTTCGGCTTCTAGCTTTACGTGGTAGTCAGTAAACGACGCACAGGTAATGAGAGATGCAGTAACTGAAACAAAACAGATATAAGGAACTAACATGATGGAGATCAACAGGGGTATAGCTCTGGATAGCTAATCAAGATGTCTGCGATGTACGTCTGGTCCTGTTCCAAGCTAGATCCACATCTCACTCTGAGCATGCATACTCAGGTCGTCAGAGCGACACGATAGCAATGTATATATAATTACAAATGGTAACTCGTACAATAATAAAGAATACACAACAGTAATCAATGGGTAAAGACGTGAAAATGAAATAGCCAATGCAAGTAGCTAAAAGGACAGGTAAACAGTAACGCGGTAAACAGTATATCAGGTATATCAAATCAGTAAACGATGCATGTCAATGTCACTAATCCTATCAGTCTCTAAGTCTCACTGTATAGCTCACTAAGACTACCGTCAGTCCAAGTGTGAGAGTCAACCACTCGTGAGTATCCCCCACCCAAGGATAGGACCCAAGGGCAAGGGACCACGGACCCTAAAACGCACGGTAATAATCAGTGATATCCCTGTAAATCTCCATATATCTCCATATATGCCGGCATGGGACTCCCGAGATTCTGTTGAACTCACACTCAAACTACTCCACACCCCGTGGTCTACATCAAACGCCAACCATAAACTCAAATACCGGTCGGTCCTTGACAAGTCTGCGCGAGAACTGGAGACAGGATCTCCATCAAGCATGTTCCGACTGATACCCGAGATAATGGTCAGTATTTTGTGCCTTACCTGTGACACCCATACAAGTGCTTCCATAAGTATCCCATACCACTTATAGTCACACTTATACACGTCCCACAGACGTCGACAATGCAATAGAACAATATGGTCCACTGATTGTGTACAACTACGTGTCACTTTCACTTATCCATTCATGCTCGACCACTAACGTACTTGCCACAATCAGACGCTAAAACCTAACACTGGGTAATGCACATGATCACTGGGTTACCAATGCAATGACATATGTATAATGTGATGAGAATACGATAATTCAAGCATGATTAAGGAGTCATAAGTCGGTGTCCTACCACTTGCATAATTCATCAGAAATCCTACGTGCAAAATTTAGCGAAACAATAAAAAGGGGGTAAGCAGTATGTCTAAATATCTATCCATCTAAATTAGTTTCAAGTTAATCGGGTTTCAGGAGCACTAGATATGGCCATTTCATTTTAAGCGTTCACTGCTGGAAATCCGGTTTCAGAATCGGAAGTCCGTTTCGTAAGGCATTTTAATCACAGTTGGGATTGGAATTTAGCGATGCTACAGTTGAATGAAATTTGGGGTTTTAAATGAGGTTTCTAACGCACCAGACAGATTCTCAATCGCGTCTCTACGTCAGAAGTTTTGCACTGTTCAACACTAGAGTATCAGTTCTGGTTCTGTTTGGGACTGCTATATGTCCCGATCTTTTAAATTGCATTTTAAATAGTAAACGACGATAAAACTGGGTGAAATCACTTGCGTTATTTAGCTAACAGATTCATATTCAATAAGGTGTAGGGTTCCGCAACATACAAGTTCAGGAAGCGAGGTAGTAAACATTACGGGACAGAAAACAAAACCAGAGTTGCTCTGGACTGCAGTCCAGAGCCGCTCTCCGAACCGATTCTCGTCATAATATCAGTACAGAAACAGTTAAAAACTTGCATAGGGTTACAATTCGTCGAGTCGGCTTCGATTTGAACCCTCGAAGGCATCATTTCAATATGTACACAATTAATTATAATTTTAACAAGTTTCAGGTGCGGGAAATTCCCAGTTTTTACGGGTGTAATTGGGGGTGTTCGTTTAAGCCAGCAACAATCGTATTTTCAGTGAAATTCCTACACAAGGTTCATCGCCAGACGGGCCAGAATATGCAATTAAGTTTCGTCAAATTAAATGAAGGTTTTCATTCAGATCTTGCATCGAACACTTATGTTATATAAGGTTTCACGAAACGAAAACGTGGAATTTATAGTATTATGAAATGTAACGGATATAATATAGCATGCTGCAAGTAGGGTACTTGCCTGGAGACGCTTTGGCGATGCACGGCAGTGGCAACGGCACGGACGTACGACGAATGGCGCGGCTAGGGTTCGCGGCCTCGGCTCGCGTTTCGGTTTCGTCGTCGGAGTTGTCCGGAGATGTCTCGCGATCACTGGAGGCGGAGTGTGGTGCTGCGGATCTTCAGGGATGTGCTGGGGTCGACGATGGTCGGAGGGGTCGCTCCGGCGGCGGGAAGCAGGGTGTATGGAGTTCGTAGTGAGGGTTTGAGAGAGAGAGAGAGAGAGAGAGATGTGGTGGGGGCTTGAGTTCGTAGTGATGGTGATGATGCTGGTGACGAGGAGGGTGCAGGGGAGTCGACGGGGTGCAGTGGGGGCTCGCCGGCGAGAGGGTGTAGGGACTCGAGCTCGGGTGCAGTGAGCTCGGCGTGGGTTGGGTGGCGACTGGAAGTGCAGGGGGCTCGGTGAGGGTGCGTTCTGGAGAGAAGAGAGCGAGGGAGGAAGGATGAGGGGTGTAGTCATCGTAGTCGTCGTCGGCGGCGAGGGGGCTCGGAGCAGTGGGTTTCTGTATGGAGAAAGAGAGAGTTTGAGAGAGTGTGTGTTTTCTGTAGAGAGAGAGAGAAAGGAGGAGTTGAGATTGAGATGGAGAGAGGAGTTGAGATGACGGTGAGGAATCGTGGCCGAGGTCGTGGGGTACGACGCGGGCGACGTGGGCGCGAGGGGGAGACGTGGGTGCAACGGGAAAAATTTTGGTGGTGTTGGGAAGAGAAGTAAAGTGAAGCGGGTCGGGTCGGGGTCGTGCGGGTTCGAAGCGGGTAATGGGCGAGGGAAAGGAGTGGGAAGCTGGGCTGGGGAGGGAGTGTTGGGCTGGGCCGGGGAAAAAGGGGGTTTAAGGTTTAATTTAAATTGTTTATTTTATTTTCTTTTGGGCTGGGTTTAATTGGGCTGAGGAAGGAAATTAATTAATTTATTAAGGGGGAAAAAGAGTGGGCCGGGAATTTAGGAAATTATAATTAGTGGTTTCATTAGTTTCGATTAATTTGGAAAAGGAAAATGCATATGGCTGGGCTTGGAGAATAGAGAATAAAATGAAATAGGGTTTGGGTTTGGTGTTTAAAGGCAATAAAATAATTATAAATAAAAATAACTAAATTTTGTAAGCAATACTTTATGAAGAATACGGATATTGGTGTCCAAAAAGAAATGGGTATTACATGATGGGCTCTTAAACCCACTGAATTAATAGAATTAAAATTCTAATTGAAAGCAGCAAGGAAACCCCCAAAGGGGGGGTCACGTGCCCACACGTGACCGGGTCTCACGTGTGGACACGTGACCTTTTGCAGGAAAAGTCTATAGGCACTGAATAAATAAACAATTGGAAATGCTTAATCAGTGGGGTGACGTGCCAACACGTGATGGGTTCCCGAGCCCTGTGAACTAATTCTAATTAAATGTTGTATCAGCGGGGTCACGTGCCAACATATGATGGGCTCCTGAACCCTTTTGAACTAATAGAATTAAATTCTAATTAGATACTTTATCAAGTGGGGTCACGTGCCAACACGTGATAGACTGCTAAACCCTTTGAACTAATAGAATTAAATTCTAGTTAAAGGGAAATCAAAAACCCTAATATTTCCCTAGATCTTTCCAAACAAAAAAAAGATTGCGCTCTGTAAAGTGGAGTACCGTTGGATTAAAAATCCAATGGTGATTAAAAATCACCAATTTATAGAAAGATTCTATATAAGGAAATATTTTCCTAAAATCGGACAGGAACAACAAATAAAATATCTTTTGGATTAAAAATCCAATGGTGAATAAAATTCACCGGGTGATCTAAAAGATCATGTTGGTTACAAAATCAATCAAAATCTTTCAATGAAAGATTGACTAAACAACCTGATTCTTTTCTTTCTCCTATAAATAGAAGCTAAGAAGGATACACAAAAAAAAGAGAGATACAACAACAGAGAGAGAAAAAAGAAGAGAATTTAATTCTCCAGAGAGAAAGAAGATCTCTTCAGAAAAAGAAAGAAACCCTAGGTGAGAAAGGGAAAGAGATCATAAGCTCCAAAAACAAAAAGAAAAGAATTTAATTCTCAAACTAAGAGTTTAACTCTTCTGAATAAGAACTTAGTTCTTTCTCTGGTTGAAGATCTGCAGAAGAAGATCTCCCCATAAGTTGAGAATTTAATTCTCATCGGGGAGATTCTGTCATGCAGATCTAAAACCTAAGGGAGGACCTAAATTCAGAGAATTTTATTCTCCCAAAAAAGCACATAGGAATTTAATTCCTCCAACAAAATTAGGTTTAACCCTATAAAAGAATTTAATTCTTCCAGATACATAGGAATTTAATTCCTCTAAATAAAATTAGGGTTTAACCCTATAAAAGAATTTAATTCTTAAACAAGAGACTTAGACTTTTCATGTACGTAAAAAGATCAAAAGTACCCAACATGATCACGCGGCAACACGTGACTCTACCCCTTAATGATCAAAAGAGAATGAATAAAGTTAGGTCACGTGCTCCCACGTGACCCTTGAACAAACTTCTCAAAATAAAGGCAGAACAGACTTTGGGCGCCCTCACGTGTCCCCACGTGACCCCTAGCAAATCCTTTAAAATCCAGTGCATGGGTACCCATCACGTGCCCACAAGTGATAGCCGTGAAGACTAAAGTGTTTAACACTTACCTTCATATTCTGAGAATAAAATAAAGGAGGTTTGGGCCCAACATTCAAACGCCTCACGTGATCCCACGTGAGCGCTTCTTTTTTTAGTGTTTAACACTATTTTGTGCGCTGCATCCTTAGTGTTTAACACTATTTTAAGCGCATCACGTGGGAGCACATGATAGCCGAGTGTACTCTAGTGTTTAACACTACATTCGAGCCAATCTTAGCTCAAATTAGCTAAGTCTTCCAGAGGCGGTACCCCCTTTTGACTGAATCTCAAACACACTTTTGTCTTCCAAAATTGGTCATCTCATATGACATTCAAAATAATTCCCAAAGCCCTCTCAGTCAACTTTGGTTCGAGGATATATCTCTTCACACCTCTGATACATGTCGTTGTAATTCTTCAACGTCTTTAGAGAGGTGGTGGGTCCCGATGACCAATAACCATCTGGTGCATTTCCAAACCCATGTTTGCATCTAAACTTGGACCGCAAAGTCCCTAAACTAAAACGATAGAGCCCTAATGCTCTTTTGTTGGATATAAATGATCCTGTTAAGTTGATCTTAGTCTAAAAATTAGACTAACATATCTTTAACAAATATTTAAGTTGATATTAATCTAAAACAAGATTAACGATCCTTAAATCAATCCAACTACAGATCCCCCAACCAATATTGGTTCAAGGGTACATCTCTTCACTCCTCTGATATTTGTCGTTGTAATTCTTCAACGTCTTCAGAGATGTGACAGGTTCCGACAACCAGACATTCCATGGACTGTGGGGTCCTTAAGCCCATGGACTATGATGTCCTTAACCTCAGACTGTGGGGTCCTTAAGCCCATGGACTATGATGTCCTTAACCTCAGACTGTGGGGTCCTTAAGCCTATGGACTATAATTTCCTTAACCATGGACCACCATGTCCTTAAACTGGTAATGGGCCGCAATGTCCCTAAAGTAAACAATAGAGCCCAAATGCTTTTTTGTTGGATCTAAATGATCCAGTTAAGTTGATCTTAGTCTGAAATTAGACTAACGTATCCTTAACAAATGTTTCAGTTGATCTTAGTCTCAAATGAGACTAACGTATTCTTAAACCCAACCCCAAACCCAAATCTAAGAAAATACAGATTTGGACTAATCCACGCCCTACGGGCGACAACATAAATTAGTCTCCGTATACAATCCACGGACAACCAAAAACAAAACAAACACACACGACATGAAGTGACCATCCGAAGAAGGAGAAAGTTGTTACCGTGATGCGGAAGCGTAATTAACTGCAGGGGCTTACACCTGCAGGGAAGAGCGTCCCCACAATCAAAAACCCCTCGAATGAGGGGGAATCTGACGAAGTCTGCTACAACGGCTGCATCCGTCTAAACCTTATATACATGGTGTCATAAATCAACTTGGCATCTTCGGAGAGGTGGACGGATAGCATCTAATAGCATCTGCCCTCGAAATTCAGGCGGGACGTCCCAATGTCCCGGTCCCGGTCTTTCGGCGGAGAACATGCATCGTCTATGCCGATTTCAAATTTTTGCCGTTCTAAAGAACCCTGACTCTAGAATCTTAACTAGAGAATTAAACAATACAACATGCAACCAACTTTGCATACAAAGTGAATGAGGAATATAACGTTTGTAGACCGGTCCTTCACTTCGAAAGCTCCGTGTAGTAGTCCCTTCGCTCCAAGTAGTGAACACCCGAACTCTAGTAAGGGTTCACATGAAGAAATGAATGAGCTTACTCGATATCTTCGAGGCCGAAGATGATCTACGTCGAGGAGACTCAATCTCATGCTATCTCTTCACTAATGGTAGATTAGTGAAGCAAACACCATAAACTAAATGACTAATATAGTAGAGGATGATGAAGTAGAAAATGGGCTCTCTTTAGATTTCTTTTTCTAACAATATTTTCTCACTTAGAAAAAGCTAGCAAGCTTTTTCTCAAAAATGAAGAAGATGAAGATGAGATGAGAATAAAACTCATGAGGTGAGAATAGCAACCATGAGTGAGTTAGTGTTATACACTAACTCATATAGAGAATAAACCATGGGTAATCAATAATGGTTAGGTTAATAAATATCTTCAAGTAAAACAAAAAGAGTGGACTTGGTCAATGGTTCCACAAGCTTCTACAAGCTTCAATCATATGACAATTTCCAACCATTTTTGATTTACTTTAAATAAATAAAACCCTTCATTATTAATAAGCATGGTGTGAGTCTGAAACACCCATGAACCATGTGGCATCAAGCATAACACAAAATAATGTACATTAATATATATCACATATATACTAAGTGTACACTAGAGAGAAAAATAAATGTTTAAGTGAGCTAATATTAGTTAATGTAAGTTAATATATCAAATATATAATTATACATTAAATTATCAAATCAACACTTAATTTAATAATCTGGCTATATCACATACAACCGGCTAATATCAAATGTAACAATCTATCGAATCAACACTTGATCCGATAACCCGGCTATATCACACATAACCGACCGATATCACATATCGCGAGAATAAAATGCGGTATCACATACACACATTAATCTCGGTCCCGCACATATCACATATGTGCTCATATTTCGTTTCGCATGAACCAGGAAACCTCTGTGTAGGACTCTACAGACTCGTCATTACGCCGGCAGTAAGTGATGATCATATCAAACAACCACAAGCCGCAAGCGGTCTGCTAAACGTAACGGCCACCCGGGTATTGAGCGATCAGAAGATCAACAAGCAAGCCTACTCATACTCCTGCGAATCCAATCAATAACACTACCGTACAGTCCGGTCTCTTTGTCTGATATGTCGCATATCTCAGCCTGGGGGTGGTAAACGTCAGACCCCAATAACCCTGATAATGTCACGCCCCGTTTCTCGGTGTACGGCGAAGGGGACGCGACGGGGTCCGCTACGTATATACTCAGAAGTACATACGATAAGCGTATCTAAGCAATATAAAAAGAATACACAATAGACAAGAGGTAATGAAAACATCAACTTTTATTTATTAACATTCTTTTGTACAATGCATGAAAAGGAAATACAACTGAAATAAAAAGATGCCTAAACAGTGGCATAACAGGAAATGAAAAGTACAGAAAGGAAAAGTGTACAATGAAACTAAAGTGCAGGGTCTTCGGCAAACTGCTCCAAGTCTTCTATAGATAGCTCGATCTCTGCCGAGTCCAAACCACCTGACGACATTCAAAGAAGAAAGAAATAGAATGTCGTCAGCGAACAGGTCGCTCGGTAAGTCCCAAAGATAAGGGAGAAATAGACAGAGGGTAAGAGAGAGAGAGAGTAGCTTTTAATGTTGTATTATAATATTGTAATGTTGTATTAACGCTGTTGTTTATAGCCTGGTACAGAAGATGCCAGTGTATACGAGGGGAGTCCCACTTACATCGGGGACCTTGGTAACCTGTAGTACAAAGCTCCATCGATAATACCACAGAACAACGGTATGGATGTAATTACGTCTTAAGTGACCACCTCGTGCCACCTTTAACATATTCCGTACCAGTCTACCCCTTAAACCCCGCGATATCTTGTTTGTATTGTTATCTTGTAAATTGTATTGATTGTAAGATTGATTGACTGACCGAAACCATGATATCGGTAAACGGATATAACTGTAGAGTCATGTAAATGGAATAACTGAGAATCATGTAAAAGGAATATATATATATCCATGGTTCGGTTCGGTCAAGTTGTATAAATTGATAATTGAATTCATGGATTCATATCGAATTGGAATATTGTAGATTGTAGATTGACTTGAATCATATTCAAGTCAGAACGATCAGACTCAAACCCGAGTCAGACAGGCAGGAATGTAAATCGAAGTCTTATAATTGCTAGGGTCCTTAGGGTAATTTATAAAACTTGAGGGGGTTTTATGTAAAAATATTTTTATACACTTTTCCAAAATACACCTCAAGTATTTGTTACTCGTCTTTAGAGTTGTAATGAGAGTGGATTTTATATTGTGACATTTCTAGTGAAAATATCCTAATTTTTTTTTATAAATAAAGGTATTTATCTATAATATTAATTTATTTGAAGTTCATGGTATTTTAATGTAAAATTTATTCTTGTGATTTTTAGAAAAATGTGAAATATTTATATTATAATAAAATAGATATTTAAATGATAAAAATACATATATTTATACAAAGATAATTTTAATAAATATTTTATATTCCAAAAATCTCATTTTCTTAAGATGTCGTATTTTAAACCTTTCGAGACCGAATGCTTCTTGCGGAGGTCTGAATCTCGCACTACTAAGCCCGAGGATGTGCGATAATCCGCACCATCCCGAACGGGTTCCCCAAAAATGGGTTGTAGCGGCGCTTTGCAAAAATTGTAAACTACCAAATCCTTTAGAAAACGGTTTTATAAAGTAAAAGGTATTTATTTGTAAAAATGTCAATTTTCCGTATTTTAGATTCTAGGGTTTCCTAAGTCAACTAGCCTATTTCTAAATGGTCTAAACGACAAGTCGTTAGATGTCTCAAATCGCCTCTTCACCGCTAATTGTGGCCAGGTAAGTACAAATGAGGAAAGGAGGGATCCGCTCACGAATCACCGTGAGACGGGCCTTTTAAAGTTACCTTTCTCACTTGCCTAGCCTAGACACCACAACTTATCGTGTTTTCCTAATAAAATGTATTTATTTAAAAGTGTATCAAAGCTAAAACTTTTAGAAATGGTTTTATTAAGAATATGGTATTTAAATGAAAGTATTGTTTTATCGTATTCTAAGTTTTGATGATATCGTTTTAGGTTGTATATGCGTGTGTGTGGAGGTATGTCATTATCTCGTGCTCTACTTTAAATGTATAGCAAGGTTAAGGGGGTTAAATGTGAAATCGAAACATTATGGTATTTAAGTGAAAAAATACGATAAATTGAAGAGGCTATCATTTCATGTGATGAAACTTGTTCAAATTATTTGTTAAATGTTTAATAGTCAATAATAAGATGTTTAAGCATGATTGAATTGGTGAGAAGTGAAATTTTATAGAAAACCGAATCGGAAATCGTATTTGTTCCGATTCCGTCGGATTTTGTAATTTCGTATTTTAGAGAATACGAAAGAGGGATAGAATGGGACTTACGGGTTTCGATTAAGTAAAGGAGTGAGAGGGGGGGACTAAAGGGGTTGCCGAGGCGTTGCTTCGTCGCCGGTTGTTCCTAAAAACGTCGCCGGAATTTCCGTCGGAATTTCGTCGGGCTTTGCCGTGAACTTGTTTTCAAAGTACATAACTCTTGAGAAGATTTTGAGAGAGTGGGCTCAGGATTTTGGGATGAGAGGGTAGAGGGTAGGGTGTGTATTTATAGGGTAGGCTAGGGGTAGGGTGGGTGAAGGTTTTCTTTAATAAAAAAATTGTAAAAATATAGAAAATTCATTAAAATTTAGAGTAATTAGGTGTTAATGGGCATTTTGGAACCGATCCAATAAATTAGAGTGTGCAGGAGAGTTGGGTAGTTGAAAAGGCAGATTTTTCATGTTTGCGACTCGGCCGTCCGGCCGAGTCCGGCCGGCGGTGCCGGCCCGAGTCGGGGTGCCGGGGGGTCGTCAGGTGAAGGCTCTGGTATTTTTAACTTTTCAGGTGCAGTTCATGTTTTCGAAGTTATGGTGTGTGGACTGTTGGGCTTCCAAATAATTTAAAACAAAATAAATACAAAAATAATGTGGGGTATGGGATTTGAACTCTGGTGGATTGGTTCAGCAGTGCAAGGTATTACCAATGAGCTACAAGCTCCTTCTTGTAATTATTTGTGTGAAATAATTATTTAAAAAGATATCAGCAACATTAAATACTCCAAGTATACTTTGAATTTAAATCAATTCTTTGTACTTTAAAAATGGAGTTATTTAATTACTTAAGTCTTGTACTCGGGTAATAAAATACCCCTTTACGAATTTTTGAAAAAAATACTTTGAAAAATTTGTATCGGAAATTTAGGGTTGTTACATTCTACCCTCCTTATAAAAATTTCGTCCTCGAAATTTGAAAAAGGAAAGTGTAACCGATTCAAGGAAAGTTTGGTGAGAGTGTGTGAAGAATGAAAAAGTGATGCAAGGGTGTGAAAAGGTTGAAGAGAATTACCAGGGTTATCCTGACCAACCGTATCAGCTTCTACGGCCGCCAAATTGTAAGCCTGGCGTCTCGGCACGTTCCTCCTAGCTGGAGGCATATTCCCCTGTACTCGAGGCATGTTTCTCAGTGCCTGATGGAATTGGAGATTTGGCTGAGCCGGGAATCCAGGTGGAGGTGGTGCTGGGAGTGCAGGACGAGTTGCAGGAGCCTGGATAGCTGGCTGCTGTGGGTAGTTGACGGGTGTGTGTGCTGGGTTGCGTCTATAAGGACAGTTTTCAATTCCGTGATTGGACGCGCCACAAACTAAGCATAGGACTTTTGCGCGCCTACAGTCCTTCCACAGGCGTCCTTCTCTCTTGCAATAAAAGAAAAAATCGGGTCTTGGCCGATCCTTGCTTCTTCCAGTTTTCTGAGTTCAACAGCTGGCCTTGAAGAGGCCCCTCCTGCCATTTGAGTGGCAGGGCGTTTCACTCCTGCAGATTGAGATCTGCTCCTTGCCTTTATCACCGCTTCATAACGGCGGGCAGCTTCCAGAGCATCCTCGTGAGTCAGAAATTTTCCTGTGGCTAGTGCAGCCTGGATTTCCGTGTCCAAACCTTGTTGAAATCGACGGGCTCTGATCTCATCCGTCGGTATCAGGTGTGCCGCAAATCTGTTATGGTCTTGTGTTAGTTGTGTAGTATGTGATATTTAAAAATTGAACTATTGTGACATATCTTACCGTCTTAGCATGGTGAATTCAGCGTCATATTCATCCACTGACTTGTCCCACATTGAACCTTGTTGTAGATGAATGAACTGCTGCTCCATGGCAAACCTGGCAGTCACAGAGAAGTACTTCGCGTCGAACTTCTCGCGAAAAGTCTTCCATTCAATGGGCTGATCAAGATGGCTTTCTTCCGCCTTCCACCAGTTCCTTGCATTGTCTGTGAGTTGCAGCTTTGCAACTCGGACCCAAGCTATGTCTGGCACTTGTGCTGCTGCCAGATCATCTTCTATGCTTTGTGCCAATTCCTCAGCTTCAAGAGGACTTCCCTTTCTGGAGAACTGCTTGGGATGTAAAGCCCTGAATTGCTTTACCCCAGGTGCGTCAGTCTCGGGACGATTCAGGAGTTGTTGTTGTCCCTCAAGATGGCTGCGGATCGCCTCAAGTAGCACTGTTTGCTTGGTGGGTGGCGTAGGAATAGCAGGAACGATTGGTAGTGGAGGTGGAGGTGTGTTGTTGACGTTGGTGCTGGTGTTGTTTGGTGAATCCATAACCTAGAATGAAAAATTTAGGTTAGGACAGATTCAAGATATATGATTCAAGGAATATGAAATTGATAAGATTCAAGGAACATGAATTGTAAAGAATGTTTTAGTTGCTGGTTCTTGTGTTATATTGCTTAGGTTTGTTCACGCAGAACAGAACTGCATAATAGGGTTTCATACAGCTCTGACCTGCATGGGCCACCAACAAAACCTGTCACGCCCCGCTTCCCGGTATACGGCGAAGGGGACGCGACGAGGTCCGCTACGTATATACTCAGAAGTACATACGCTAAGCGTATCTAAGAAATATAAAAAGAATGCACAAGAGACAAGAGGTAATGAAAACAACAACTTTTATTTATTAACATTCTTTTGTACAATGCATGAAAATGAAATACAACTGAAATAAAAAGATGCCTAAACAGTGGCATAACAGGAAATGAAAAGTACAGAAAGGAAAAGTGTACAATGAAACTAAAGTGCAGGGTCTTCGGCAAACTGCTCCAAGTCTTCTATAGATGGCTCAATCTCTGCCGGGTCCAAACCACCTGACGACATTCAAAGAAGAAAGAAATAGAATGTCGTCAGCGAACAGGTCGCTCGGTAAGTCCCAAAGATAAGGGAGAAATAGACAGAGAGTAAGAGAGAGAGAGAGAGTAGCATTTTAATGTTGTATTATAATATTGTAATGTTGTATTAACGCTGTTGTTTGTAGCCTGGTAGTGTATACGAGGGGAGTCCCACCAACAAAACCTGTCACGCCCCGCTTCCTGGCGTACGGCGAAGGGGACGCGACGAGATCCGCTACGTATATACTCAGAAGTACATACGCTAAGTGTATCTAAGCAATATAAAAAGAATACACAAGAGACAAGAGGTAATGAAAACAGCAACTTTTATTTATTAACATTCTTTTGTACAATGCATGAAAATGAAATACAACTGAAATAAAAAGATGCCTAAATAGTGGCATAACAGGAAATGAAAAGTACAGAAAGGAAAAGTGTACAATGAAACTAAAGTGCAGGGTCTTCGGCAAACTGGTCCAAGTCTTTTATAGATGGCTCGATCTCTGCCGGGTCCAAACCACCTGACGACATTCAAAGAAGAAAGAAATAGAATGTCGTCAGCGAACAGGTCGCTCGGTAAGTCCTAAAGATAAGGGAGAAATAGACAGAGAGTAAGAGAGAGAGAGAGAGTAGCTTTTAATGTTGTATTATAATATTGTAATGTTGTATTAACGCTGTTGTTTGTAGCCTGGTACAGAAGATGCCAGTGTATACGAGGGGAGTCCTACTTACACCGGAGACCTTAGTAACCTGTAGTACAAGGCTCCGTCGATAATATCACGGAACAACGGCATGGATGTAATTACGTTTTAAGTGACCACCTGTTCACACCATAATATTGCATTATTATATTCCCCATTCTTATTCTTTTTATAAATAAACAGGTGCTTTTGACGCATGTCTGCTACATATTACAGATTACAGGTTCTTAGACAGAAAACAGTGAAAACGATGTAAAGACGATGAAAAAGTGGACTTTGACCAACAAATAGAAGACTCTTGATCAAGCCTACATCAAAGATAAAATTCACAAAGTACAAGGCAATGCAAGGTCCAAGATTACAGAGCGAACGGTTAAAAATCCACCGCAATTATTCACTGGAGATCTGGATGAAACATAGAAGCTATTTTAATAAAGAACCAAATAATAAGGAAGCCCAAAGATCCAAGGCCCAATACTTTCTTTTAATAAAAGACAGAGACATAAAATTTTACCAAAGCTTGAAGTCTACTTTGACTAGGTCTTCCTAAAGATATTTTGGTAAATGTAGACATGCAAATCAATTGTAACCTAGGATTTTCTATTCTCTATAAATAGGAACTCTCCCCATTGTAATTTCTTATGCCTCCCTATGCCTCCCTTCATTAATAAATTTCAGCATTCTTTTGGAGAGCATCAAGTTGTAAGTTCTTTATTTTCTGCCCTAGATTAATTTTCTATTCTTGCCCTAATTAAATTTAATTCTTTGCCCTAGTTAATTTTTCATTCTCTGCCCTAGATAAATGTTCTTTAATTCCCTAATGAGTGAGTAGTCTCCTCGCTTGTTAGGGTTAGATCTGGGGAAGGTTTGAGAGACGAAGATCTCTCATCCCCTTTCTTGCCCGTCATATATTTTCATAGAACTCCATGCATACCTTCTTATTCCGCTCCCTACGGCACTCTACCCACGAGGTAGCGGTGATACCGTAGTCTAAAGGCCCGGATTTTAAGGTTTTCCATGGAGGTTAGGGTAAAGATTAAGAAAGGAAGGACAAGGATCTAGAGGAAGAACAATCTTCCCAATCATCCTAATCCCTTTTATTAATATTTACCATAACACCTAATTAGATCTTCATATGGGTATAGAAAGCGGTGAGATTTATTGACTTTCCAAACTTAACCTAGACCTAACCCTAGCAAGATTTAGATATAGATTAATTCAATTTTTAGATTTAATAATCAATCCGAACACCCTTCGGAATTAACTCGTAAGAACGAATCGGAAATTCACAACATCCCTGTGGACCGACCCGTACTCACCGGCTAGCTGCAAAGCGACGCCGTTTTTGATTGCGGTTATAAATATTTTTGATCTATCTTTTAGAAAGCGCAAGCACGCTAAATCTCTACAATCAAATGGCGCCGTTGCCGGGGATGGCGTAGAACTTTTCTTTTCGCAATTTCAGGTTAATCATAAAATTAAAAAAAAAATCATAAAAATCTGAAAAATCACAAAAAAATATAAAAATATATCATCTGTTATTTTTGGAAAGGGTATCTTTGTGTGAATTTTGCAGGATCTACGCACAAATTCGGATCTGGAAATCTACAGAAAGCGAAACAGCAAATAAACGATCCTATCAACAGAAGATTGCAACAACAGAGGAACAGAAGAAATTTGGAGGACCGAGTCAACAAGTCAACCGCGCGATCTGGTGCCCAAAAAAAAAAAAAAGCGCCGGAGACCAAAAAAAAAAAAAAAACAGGGGGCAGAAGCGCGGGAGAAAAAAAAAAAAACTCTGTAAGTTTCTCTGTTCCTCCTCTGCAAAAATTTGCATATATTTTCTGAAAAATTCCTGCAAGATTTTGTGTGCTTTAAAAATCTTTCTCTTTCCAAATAACAATCTGGTACAGGATTTTTGCGCCTAGATTAAAATAGAAATTGATTGCAAGTAATCTTTTTGTTGCACATCTTTTCTCGAAAATCTTTTTGCAACATTTTTTTCCAAATAAAGATTCTTTGTGATATTCTTAAAATAATAATTGATTGCAAGTGATCTTTTCTAATTTGCATATCCTTAATTTTTTTTTGCTAAAAATATCTTTCCAAATAAAGAGCAAACGGAAAAAGGAAAATTTTAATTAGAAAACTTGCAAACCTTGAAATTCACAAAAAAGATTTGATTTTAAGTGATTTACTGTTTTGCATATCTTTAATCGGATTTTAAGGGGCTTTTGACCAACTCAGATTGGGTGGGGATTTCATCACCCTTCTCAGGACCCCAGAAAACATCTAAAGCATTTTGCATCGACCACAATTAATAAAAAATACTAGACTCAGCCCTAAGGAAATCGAGCTCAATAGGAAAAGGACTGGTATAGGCATCGACCGTTTATCCTAACTGATTTTGCTGTGTCTAGGCTAGTGGTTTTTAATTAGGCCCACTGTCGTGGTGGTTCCTTCCCACTTACCTGGCCGCAATTGGCGGTGAAGAGGCGGTTTGAGGTCCTATTTCTAGCCTTTTGGAACAGTTAGGAGCTGTCTAGCTGACCTAGGTGACCCTAGATCTAGGTCTGATTGTGCATTTCTGGTTGATTACATTTGTGTCTAAACCCTTTATCGAAATTTTTTCTGCAAACAGTCTCAAATAAAGAGAAAAGGGAAAAAGGAATTTTTTAAAAAAAAGACTTGCAACTTTTGTCGCTCGGAAATCCTTGCACCAACAAACTTTCTTTCTTTCTCCCTTTCTTCTAACATGGGTACCCCACATAACAAATCACTTGCCGAACTTTGGTATCCCGAACCTAATTTTGCGTCGTTTGGTAATTTGTTCGATCAATTTAAAGACGATCCTTCCTTGCCTAAAATATCTTTGAAAGATCAAATAGAGGCGTCTAGGAGAAACAATTCGACTTTTCAGTCCACTTTGTATCAACCAAGTCAACCTTCACCACTTCCATATGTTGATACCACTCTTTCGAGTCCTTCTATCACTCCTAAGCCGATGTCCATTGCTGAGCATATTGCTCAATCTCGCAGTCGATCTTTCACCCCTCTCCACTCATCCAGTTCTAGAGATCAACACGACTATTCACCTTTTTATCCATATATTGACCCTACCCCTGCCCAACCATCCACTTCCTACCAGTCTTACCCGACCTTCCCACCTTCACTAGACACTGCTTCTACACAGCCTTTTGGGAGTTTCACATATCCAAACAATTTCGAATCTTTTGCCGAAACCCTTTTACCACCAAAGTCTAGTTTGGAAGAGGCGTTGGAGGCGTATATCGCAGCAACAAACAAAATGGTTAGGAATGTGGAAACGTCCGTGGCCACCCTTATGCAACCTGCTGAACCGGTAGCTAGTTTTCCGCTAGCTCCAAATTTTTCAATGTATGAGGCGGCAGTTGGACAGAGTGAGAATGAGAGAGGATTTTCAAATCAAACCTACCCTTACCCAATTGAAGCCCACAACTCCTGTTTTCCATCGATTGCCCTAAATAGTTCACCTGTTGAAAATAAAAACGAGTTGTGTGATTTTGTAGTGTTTGATTTGCCAGATTGTGAGGAACCCCTTTCGAGTGAAACAACACCTAATCCGTTTGACCTTTACACTTCCACTCTAGAACCTACATTGATAAACATCCATGCTTTTGAGGAGGTGTCTAAAGAAATTGACTTTCACTTGATTGAGGATATAGACGCCGGGAATATTTCGGATGATGAACCTGTCGATTTAATTGAAATTTTATATTCAAATCATCATCCCGAGTTATTAAATGTTTCTCCCGAATCTCATATGCGTCTTGATTTTGATGATAATGGCATGGATGAGTTGAATATTGAGGAGAATTATGAGTTGAATATTGAGGAGAATAGTGAGGATCATATTGAGGTTAAACCATTTTTCTTTGATGTGTCGGATTTTCCAATTCATCCTCTTGAACATTTACCTAAATCACCCTCCCTCTTTTCCATCGTTCCGACCACGCCTCATTTCACGCTTGACGACTGTGAGCTTGAAAACTTTTCCTTTGAATCTGACACAGTTCTCACAGCCGATGACACTTACGAGTGTTTCACTTTTTCGGACGATGTTGAAGTCTCACCGCCCGAGTTTGAGTCCTTTGCATTTTCAGATGAGTTAGTTAATCCATCAGACTCGGTTGCTTATAGTCGTTTCGAACCATTGATGGAATCTTTCCAGTTCGACACAGTTTACTACGGTGAGAATGAGACCATCCCTAATTCACTCCCTTTCGTCCTTCCTATTGTTCCAACCGTGCAAGTGACCGTTACGCTTTCATCTCCTATACCAAGTTCGGCGTACCCATGTTTTCTTGCGAATCTTGAGGGATTTGACCCCATTTCTCGACGGGTTGATAGGTTAGCGCAATCGCTTTTAACACATCGGTCATCACAAATTGCGCTAATTTATTCACTCGCTTTACACCCTCAAGATCGTACTCCACTTCCTTCTTCTTTTCGCCATTCTTCTCCTCCGCCGAGACCATCTTCATTCTTCTTTCCACACGGTCTCGTATGCTTTTCATCTCTTTTCTTGTCGCCCCATTCTTGCACCAACTATACCATTACCACGATAAGATCTTTGAATGGTTGGTGCTAACCTTTGGTTTGTGTAAGGCCAAGCTTAAGTTTGGGGGGAATCTTGTTGTATATATGTATATATATTTTTTGTTTTTCTATAAAAAATATAAAAAAAATTTCAAAACATTAATAAAATAAAAAAAATTGTAAATAAATAAACAGGGGAGTATCGGTATTTTGACCCTCTTGGTTTAGCATGACAGTGAGGACACTGTCAAGTTCAAGTTTGGGGGTATGCTCGGTACGTCTTCTTCCTTCGCATCCATTTGTATATATTTTTGCATTTGCATATTTATTTGAAAACCCATAAAAATTTGAAAAATTTTCAAAAAATTATAAAAATTATTGTATTCAATTTTGGCTAATTGACTTGAGTTTGACATATAGGTTAACTAGCTAGGAACAACTAGATCTTAGACTTAGTGAATTAAAAACCCTAAAAATAACCTTCCTTAAAGTTTAACGGTAGAAAGTATATGCCTTGTAGTTTATTTAGAAATAGGCAAATTTTGGGTTCACTTCTTGGGCTAAGTCAAAATGAGGGAAGAGTATTGATGTTCTTATTAGAGTATAAGTTTGAAAAATAATTCCTAACTTAAGTCTAGATTCTGAAAACGTATACCCTACAAAATGCACAATCACGCACCTTGAAACTTGGAATAGTAGAGGAGACCTTGAAATGCTCTTGTCTAAAGTCCTTAGTACGATGAAAATAAAAAAAAAATGTGAATGAAGAATAAAAAAATGGACACTGGTTTTTGTGATTACTTAAGGCTGCAAAAATAGAAAAATATTTAGCGAGGGTGCTTCATCACCTAGTGCCTTAGACCAACTGGTTTGGGAGTCACTGCTAAAGCCTTGGGTGTTGCAAGACTAGGAATTACGCTTTAAAGTGCAAACATATCTTGTAATCGGTTGTTGGTACCTCAAGAAGTATTAACGGTCGCATGAAGGATGTGTAAGCAAAATTCAATTAAAAATTCACCTACTAATAAGTACTTTGGACAACGGACAAGGGTCTGATTGCTTGATTTGAATTTCCAAGTGTAGGGGTGATATTTACACACACGTGGGGATATGTGATTGGAGTTTAGATGAGAGAAAGGAATGAAGAATAAAACTTGTATCTTTAGTAGGGTTGATAGAAATTCCTAAGTGGAGATGGAACCCTAGAAGGAAAACTTAAGAAATACCGAAAGCTAAGTAGATCTGCAAGATATATATAATCTTAAGTTAAATGATAAGGAAGTGTGAAGAATATGGGTGGATAATTTACAAGTATGAGATAATAGAATTCCTTGTTAGAAAACCTAATTGGAGAACAAAAGTCAATGGGCCGAGTTGATAGGATTTTGTGGGTGTAATCCGCTGAAAACCCTCAGGAGACAACACTCCTCCTACTAGGGACACCTAGAGGTTTAACGGCTTGTTGCACGTGCTCAGTGCAATCGCGTTTCCCTGCGAAAGTGCGGTTAGGATTTTAGTGAATAAAAATAAGTTTGCTCGAGAACGAGCAAAAGATAAGTTTGGGGGTATTTGCTCAGTACAAGGCTCCGTCGATAATATCACGGAACAGCGGCATGGATGTAATTACGTCTTAAGTGACCACCTCGTGCCACCTTTAACATATTCCGTACCAGTCTACCCCTTAAACCCCGCGATATCTTGTTTGTATTGTTATCTTGTAATTTGTATTGATTGTAAGATTGATTGACTGACCGAAACCATGATATCGGTAAACGGATATAACTGTAGAGTCATGTAAATGGAATAACTGAGAATTATGTAAAAGGAATATATATATATCCATGGTTCGGTTCAGTCAAGTTATATAAATTGATAATTGAATTCATGGATTCATGTGTTCATATCGAATTGGAATATTGTAGATTGTAGATTGACTTGAATCATATTCAAATCAGAACGATCAGACTCAAACCCGAGTCAGACAGGCAGGAATGTAAATCGAAGTCTTATAATTGCTAGGGTCCTTAGGGTAATTTATAAAACTTGAGGGGGTTTTATGTAAAAATACTTTTATACACTTTTCCAAAATACACCTCAAGTATTTGTTACTCGTCCTTAGAGTTGTAATGAGAGTGGATTTTATATTGTGACATTTCTAGTGAAAATATCCTAATTTTTTTTTATAAATAAAGGTATTTATCTATAATATTGATTTATTTGAAGTTCATGGTATTTTAATGTAAAATTTATTCTTGTGATTTTTAGAAAAAGGTGAAATATTTATATCATAATAAAATAGATATTTAAATGATAAAAATACATATATTTATACAAAGATAATTTTAATAAATATTTTATATTCCAAAAATCTCATTTTCTTAAGATGTCGTATTTTAAACCTTTCGAGACCGAATGCTCCTTGCGGAGGTCTGAATCTCGCACTACTAAGCCCGAAGATGTGCGATAATCCGCACCATCCCGAACGGGTTCCCCAAAAATGGGTTGTAGCGGCGCCTTGCAAAAATTGTAAAATACTAAATCCTTCAGAAAACGGTTTTATAAAGTAAAAGGTATTTATTTGTAAAAATGTCAATTTTCCGTATTTTAGATTCTAGGGTTTCCTAAGTCAACTAGCCTATTTCTAAATGGTCTAAACGACAAGTCGTTAGATGTCTCAAATCGTCTCTTCACCGTCAATTGTGGCCAGGTAAGTACAAATGAGGAAAGGAGGGATCCGTTCACGAATCACCGTGAGACGGGCCTTTTAAAGTTACCTTCTCACTTGCCTAGCCTGGACACCACAAAGTCAGGTTTAGATAAACGATCGATATCCACAACTTATCGTGTTTTCCTAATAAAAGGTATTTATTTAAAAGTGTATCAAAGCTAAAACTTTTAGAAATTGTTTTATTAAGAATATGGTATTTAAATGAAAGTATTGTTTTATCGTATTCTAAGTTTTGATGATATCGTTTTAGGTTGTATATGCGTGTATGTGGAGGTAGGTCATTACCTCGTGCTCTACTTTAAATGTATAGTAAGGTTAAGGGGGTTAAATGTGAAATCGAAACATTATGGTATTTAAGTGAAAAAATACGATAAATTGAAAAGGCTATCATTTCATGTGATGAAACTTGTTCAAATTATTTTTTAAATGTTTAACAGTCAACAATAAGATGTTTAAGCATGATTGAATTGGTGAGAAGTGAAATTTTATAGAAAACCGAATCGAAAATCGGATTTGTTTCGATTCCGTGGGGTTTTGTAATTTCGTATTTTAGAGAATAAGAAAGAGGGATAGAATGAGACTTACGGGTTTCGATTAAGCAAAGGAGTGAGGGGGGGGGGACTAAAGGGGTTGCCGAGACGTTGCTTCGTCGCCGGTTGTTCCTAAAAACGTCGCCGGAATTTCCGCCGGAATTTCGTCGGAGCTTTGCCGCGAACTTGTTTTCAAAGTACACAACTCTTAAAAAGATTTTGAGTGAGTGGGCTCAGGATTTTGGGATGAGAGGGTAGAGGGTAGGAGTTGTATTTATAGGGTTGGCTAGGGGTAGGGTAGGTGAAGGGTTTTTTTTTGTAAAAAAATTGTAAAAATATAGAAAATTCATTAAAATTTGGAGTAATTAAGTGTTAATGGGCATTCTGGAACCGATCCAATAAATTAGAGCGTGCAGGAGAGTTGGGTAGTTGAAAAGGCAGATTTTTCATGTTGGCGACTCGGCCGTCCGGCCGAGTCCGGCCGGCGGCGCCGGCCCGAGTCGGCCAGTCCGCCGGCCGACTCGGCCGAGTTGGGCCGAGTCGGGGTGCCGGGAGGTGGGGGGTCATTAGGTGAAGGCTCTGGTATTTTTAACTTTTCAGGTGCAGTTCAAGTTTTGGAAGTTATGATGTGTGGACAGTTGGGCTTCCAAAGAATTTAAAACAAAATAAATACAAAAATAATGTGGGGTATGGGATTTAAACTCTGGTGGCTTGGTTCAGCAGTGTAAGGTATTACCAATGAGCTACAAGCTCCTTCTTGTAATTATTTGTGTGAAATAATTACTTAAAGAGATATCAACAACATTAAATACTCCAAGTATACTTTGAATTCAAATCAATTCTTTGTACTTTAAAAATGGAGTTATTTAATTACTTAAGTCTGTGCTCAGGTAATAAAATACCCTTTTAAGAATTTTTGAAAAAAATACTTTGAAAAATTTGTATCGGAAATTTAGGGTTGTTACAGATAAGTCATGCTGATGTGAGGCTCATAATGGTTCGAGAAACTACTGATAACACTTACCAGTAGATCTCAGCAACTCTGGCCAGGGATTTCCTGTTGTGGCCAATCGAGCATAACGCAACATCAACTCCCAATACAAGGAGAGACGAATCCCCTCCTATCGCTCATTGCCTCCATGTGACTCAGGATTGTACCCAAAAACCACCTTTTTGCACGATCTCTTGACCGTGGTATGGTGGAAATCAAAGCACAGTGGGAATCACACAAGACTCTATGACGATCTCGGGTCGACAGACTAACCTGTACCAGTGTCACCAGAGAACTGCTATCTGACAATAGGTATAATGTAGGGATTGTTTAGCACCATGCCTAAGGTTAAGGTTGCATCACACATGCTATAACAACAATTTAGGGGGTGCTAAACAATCCTAACCATGAATCGAACTAGAAAGTTAGGGTAACAACTTGTAATATCACATATTAACTAGTGTCTAACACTAAGTTGGGAGAAATACAACCTTTGTAGACCTTCTCTTATGACTCCTTGGATCTCCTAGAGTTTGAACCGGCTTGCTTAAATCCTTCCAAGTCTACGACGATCCACCCGGAGTCCCTTTGCTCAAGCTCCTTGCTCCACTTGATCAAGATGAAGATGAAGCAAACAATCTACACTAATGGGCTAGAGTAGTATAGATTGATGATGTGGTTTTTGTTCTCACTTAAAAACTCTTTCTTTTTAAGTTCCTCACTCTTTGGAAATCTCAAGAGAGCATGAGAGAGGAAGAAGATGAAGATCGCAAAGCTTTTAGCTCTTTTGTTTTGGATAAAACTCAAAATAAAATGAGAAAAGAAAAATATATATGAGAGACACTCTCTCAAGTAACCATGGTCAATAAATATCTAGATACTTTCATCATTGAGTTAAAGAGCAAAGGAAATTAAACCATGGTCTTACTTTGATCAAGTAAAGAATAGTGATGAAGAAAATTCAACCATGATTTAATCATTTCTTTTTCTCAATAATGAAATATATATACATATATATCTACCATGTGAGTCTTGCATTGCCATCTTTAGTGTATCAACAACCATGACACACATGTATGCATGTATGTATGCATTCACATCAACATGTGTATGTGCATACATGCACACACATCCAAATAGAAAAGGTTTATATAAATGAGATAAAAGTCAATATTAAATCAACACTTGATTTAATAAACCGGTCATATCTCATATGACCCGACCAATAGAAAATGCCCGATTAAAACACGGTATCATATACACGTATTTAATCGAGCTCCCGCACATATCTCATATGCACAAACACATCTTTTCGCCTGAGCTAGGAAACTCCTATGTAGGACTCTGAGACTCGTCAATACGCCGGCAGTAAGTGATGATCATATCAAACACCCACAAGCCGCAAGCGGTCGGCTAAACGTAACGGCCATCCGGGTATTGAGCGATCAGAAGATCAACAAGCAAACCTACTCATACTCCTGTAAATCCTGTCAGTAACACTAACCGTACAGTCCGGTCTCTTCGTCTGATATGTCGCATATTTAGTCTAGGGGTGGTGAACGTCAGACTCCGGTAACCGATAAGTCGTGTCGATGTGAGGCTCATAACGAGTCAAGAAACTACTGATAACACTTACCAGTAGATCTCCATATCAGCCCTGGCCAGGGACTTCCAGTTATAGCCAATCGAGCACAGCGCAACATCAACCCCCAATACCGGGAGAGACGAAACCCCTCCTATCGCTCATTGCCTCCATGTGATTTGGGACTGTACCCAAAAGCTACCGTTTTTCACGTTCTCTTGAACGTGGTAAGGTGGAAATCAAAGCACAGTGGGAATCACACAAGACTCTATGACGATCTCGGGTCTACAGACTAACCTGTACCAGTGTCACCAGATAACTGCTATCTGACGATAGGTATAATACCAACTAGGAGTTCTCAGCGAGTCCGTTCAGTGTACCCAGTCTCCACTGAGCACCCTTATACCATCTTTGATGTCAAACACCAATAGATGTGGGATCATCCATCGCCCATCATATGGGTTAAGAGGCGTATACGCCAGTCTACTCTGGAGTATCGATGCCCTATCTCGATACACCCTCGACTAGGAACAATTATAGGATGTACTTGTGGACTACCCTTGGCCCCACTAGTATGATCTCCATCATAGTCCTGGTAGTCTAGTACACATCCTAAGGGCTTTATCAACATGTGATAGCAAGACAGTATCACAATACAAATCAACATGTTAAGACAAAGAGCAACCATATAGCATACTATCATGTCGAGAAAGAAAGTCTTCTCTATATATGTCCAAGCATCCACTATAATATACATCATATGCACAACAATGGCCTCTAGGGCATATATATAACTAACAATCTACCACTTGCACTAAGGCCAGTTGTTATAGTATCTCATACCCAACATCCCGAAGAGTCTTTCTAATTGTATCTGGGGTATGGCTTTTGTGAGTGGATCCGCTGTGTTTTCCTTCGTGTCAACTCTCCTGACCTCGATCTCCCGGCGATCAACTATCTCCCGGATCAGGTGATACCGCCTCAGAATATGCCTGGATCTCTGATGGGACCTGGGTTCCTTGGGCAAAGCCTTAGCTCTATTGTTATCACAATACAAAGGTATTGGATGCTCGATGGACGGAACCACACCAAGTTCGTTTATAAACTTCTTCATCCAGATAACCTCTTTGGCTGCATCGTTGGCAGTGATGTATTCAGCCTCCATCGTCGAGTCTGCTACGGTTTCTTGTTTAGAACTCTTCCAACAAACCGCCCCTCTTTTGAGGGTAAAGACAAATCCTGAACGCGACTTAGAGTTGTCCTTATCACTCTGGAAGCTCGAATTAGTAAAGGACTCCACTTGGAGTTCTCCGTTACCATACACCAAGAACATCTCTTTTTTCCTTCTCAAGTACTTGAGAATGTTCTTTACAGCTGTCCAGTGATTCTCTCATGGATCTGCTTGATACCTACTCACTACACTTAGTGAGTATGCTACATCGGGTCTCGTACACAGCATCGCGTACATGATAGAGACTACTTCCGAAGCGTAGGGTATCTCTTGCATGCGAGCTCTCTCCAAATCAGTCTTGGGAGACATCTCTTTGGAGAGAGTGAGTCCAGAGATCGTGGGTAAAAACCCACGCTTGGATTCTTCCATACTAAACCTCTTTAGTACGGTGTCAATGTACCTGGATTGGGACAATCCCAGTATCCGTTTAGATCTATCTCTATAGATCTTAATCCCCAAGATGTAGGAAGCATCACCTAGATCTTTCATTGAGCATCTTTATGATAAGAAGAGCTTGACCGAGTGCAGCATAGGAACATCATTTCCTATCAAGAGTATGTCATCCACGTATAATACGAGAAATACAACCTTACTCTCTGCCACCTTCTTGTATATACAAGGTTCATCTATGTTTTTGATGAAGTCAAACTCTTTAACTATGACATCAAAACAGATGTTCCAACTCCGCGATACCTGCTTTAACCCGTAGATGGATTTAAGCAGCTTGCACACCTTCCCGCTGCTCCCGATGTCCACGAAGCCCTCTGGCTGAGTCATGTACACGCTCTTTTCTAAATCAACATTTAGAAAGGCTTCCTTAACATCCATTTGCCAGATTTCATAGTCATGGTATGCAGCAATGGTAAGTAGGATCCGGATGGACTTAAGCATAACCACTGGAGAAAATGTTTTATCATAGTCCACACCTGGTCGTTGACGAAAACCTTTTGCAACAAGTCTAGTTTTGAAAGTCTCAACTTTTCCATCTATACCAAGTTTCTTCTTAAAGATCCATTTGCTCCCGATGGGTTTTACCCCTTCAAGAGCAACTTCCAAAGTCCATACTTTGTTGGTGTACATGGATTCCATCTCAGATCGCATTGCATCTAGCCATTTCACAGAGTCCCCACTCGTGATGGCCATCTCGAAGCTAGTTGGGTCATCATCTTCCATGATGCAATCCTCGCTCCCACCATCAATGAGAAAACCGTAGTATCTCTCAGGTGGATGAGGAACCCTACTAGATCGACGGAGAGGCTGGGGTTCATTGGAGACTACTGAATTCTCTGGTTCCACCAAATCTTCTGTCTTAGTTTGTATAGCTGGAACTTCTTCCAGTTCTACCTCCTTGCTACTAATTTCTTTCATAAAAAGGTGGCATGTCGAGAAACAAACACCTTTTGTTCCTCGGAATGGTAGAAGATATACCCTCGTGAATGTTTGGGATATCCTATAAACTTGCACAGAATTGACCTTGCCTCGAGCTTGTCCAGATTTTTTGTTTTCATATAGGCCAGACAACCCCATATCTGAATAAAATTAAGATATGGCCTCTTCCCATTCCATATCTCATATGGAGTGGTAGGCACTGATTTGGTGGGAACTCTATTCAATAGATATGCTGCTGTCTCAAGCGCATAACCCCAAAAGGAAATAGGTAACTCAGCGGTGCTCATCATAGAGCGCACTATATCTAATAAGGCGCGATTCCTCCGTTCTGATACACCGTTGTGCTGTGGTGTATACGGAGGAGTAAGCTGAGAGAGAATCCTATTCTCTTTTAGATAGTCCAGGAACTCATTGCTCAAGTATTCTCCTCCCCGATCAGATTGAAGGATTTTAATACTTTTACCCATTTGGTTCTCGACTTCGTGCTTATATTCTTTGAATTTCTCAAAAACTTTAAAATTGTGTTTCAACGGGAACACATGCCCGTATCTTGAGAGATCGTCAGTGAATGTAATGAAATACGAAGAACCATTCCTGGCATGTGTAGACATGGGACCGTATACATCACTATGTATCAGTCCTAAGAGTTCCGTAACTTTTTCTCCGTGTCCAGTAAACGGAGTTTTGGTCATTTTGCCTTTGAGACATGACTGGCAAGTGTCATAAGATGAAAATTCGAATGAATTCAAATATCCATCCTTATGTAACTTAGCTAGTCGTGTCGCATTGATATGACCTAGTCTACAATGTCACAAGAAGGATTCGTTCATTTCTAAACTCTTCCTCTTGTGTGTGTTTTGTACATTAAGAACCGTATTTTGATCTAGAACCTATATGCCATTATTTAACGAGCCTGATCCAATCAACTTTTGATTCAGGAAGATATTCATAACATTATCCTGCACTACATAATTATATCCTTCTTTACTTAATAAAGAAACTGATATAAGATTGCATATCAGGGTCGGTATGTAATAGCATTCGTTCAGAATCAATGTATTACCATTTGGTAATACAAGGTGATATTCACCTACTGCTTTGGCTGCAACATCTGCACCATTCCCTACTCTTACGGAATAATCATCCATTCCCAACTCTCTAGCTTTCCTTAGCCCATGTAACATATTACATATGTGGGATCCCGATTCGGTATCTAATACCTAGGACGTAGAGTGAACCGAAAAACAGTTCTTGATAACAAACACATCCGAAGATGATGCATCAACATGCTTTTTCTTCGTTTGGGCGGCGTGGGAATCCGGATATGTCCCTATTCGCTGCTCAGTCTTATAACAATTATAAGAAAGAACGGAACCAACGTTCCCCTGCTCAGTATAACAAGCGGGTTCGGTCAATACATCCATATTATTATCTTGATTAAGGCCTGATATGGTCGCTACTTGGAGAGAGAGAGAGAGAGAGAGAAGAAAACACTTTAGCATATGCTCTTGCAAGATTAGATTGGTTATTATCTTATCTAATCAGGATGGCTCCCACTGTTTTTATCAAATCTTCCTTCAAATCCTAAAAGGTAAGACTAGCCGGGATTAATTACACCTTACAAGTTCACCAATCTTTCAGCCAGGTCAGTGTTGGTACTTTGAAGGAGGTTCCCCATGCTTTCGCACGGACTTATTTAAATAAACCTTATTTTCCCAGGGGCATAACCCCGTAAACACCTTTTTAGACACCTACTTGATCGGCTAATTGTAATGTGTAAAACTCTCCCAGGAGTAACTCTTACTCGCAGTGGGTATCGGGATCCAACTATCTCATAGAAGGTATGCAGCCTCATTACAAATTTCAACACTTGAAATTCTCGATAATACTTTTTACCCCTAGCGTCCTATGACGTTGACGGAGGCCAAACTACCTATAGGGCGCTAGTCAAGTTCAACCCGTTCATTTCTTGATTGAATTAGACCCACCCGCACGACCCTTGACGGAGACCAAACTATGCCGTATGAATACCCTAATCCAATCGCATCTCATGCTATAGATAAGTACTAATCAGCTACCGTACACTACGTCATGACGAAAGCCAAACTATCGTAGCACGAATACTAAATAATACTTATCTGAAATGACGGAGGGCTACGCAGGATTTTAAGAAAACCATGAGCATAATGAACTTGATATCGTTGTAGAATCAAGTGATTTTGAAAAGGAGTGTTTTTGAGGTTTTTACTAGTTTCGCTAAAGAGGTCACTCCCGGTGAAGGGATATCGGCTCTTTCCTTATCGAATAAGGTGCAAGATATTTCATAAATACCACAATACAAAGCAAGAACTATAGAAGTAATCAAAAACTAAACCGAATGAGTTGTAGCATCTTCTAGTTTTGCTAAAGAGGTCACTCCCGGTGAAGGGATATCGGCTCTTTCCTTATCGAATAAGGTGTTGGATATGCTACAAGGAATACCGCTATGCAAAGCAAAAACTAGAGCTACCCTTTTTGAAAATTTGATTCTACAACATCTTTTAGGTTTCTTTTCTTTCATTAATCTCATTAATGACGTCCCATCATTTATGCTTCCTAAGCATCACAGAAGAAACGAAAATACAACGTACGCTTATGCCATCCGCATTCGCCACAGTGTCCCGTTATGCACCGTTAGGTTACTTAACTAACGGCATAGCGGGGCGGGACTAGCGAGGGTGCAAAATATAAGCAACGTTTATTATATATCATATATATAATACCATTCGTCTCAGCATATAAAGTGATCACATCACAGAATATCAACAGCAGAAGCACATATGAAAATATAGGATATTCTAGGAGGTCCGTATTTTGTATTTAGCGAACAATAGAAAATACGGATTTTACGGTTGCGATGAATGGCCAAGCCCACACCCCTAAACCCCTACGAGAGTGGCAAGTGACCCTACCAATTCTAGAGTTTAGGAGACCCGGTCTCGACTCCTCGAGATGGCCTCCCACTGAACCCTAGAACCCGGTCACTTGTGCTCCCCTCCTTGGGTCTATCCTAATGCGGAAAAGTAAATAATATACAACAATGGTGACATCATCCTTAACCCGGAAGTGCCCCAAATAAAAGAATATTACATACAAATGAATTTTACATGAATGAAAATAAAAACTCTCATCTTACATAAAACCCCCGGCCATTCATTCACGACAATCCTGTACATCATATCTCAGCAACACATAATATCACATGTCATCAACGTAAGTAAGTATGCGTACCCCAATTGTTGTTGATGTATAGCAATGAAACCGGCGATACACCACATACTACACTTACGGTCGCAGAAAAGAAAATGTCAAACTACAACATTTGAAATCCACAATTACCTTAGACATCATAAACCCGAAATATCACATACTTTGGATTTCATACCTAACTATATGAATTCCACATATTGTATCATATTCCATAAATATCTAGACGATGTTAAATGTTTCGATCGAATCAATAAACACCCACAAATTACCCCGAGAGCTCAACACTTATGCAAAGTTAAGATACCCAAATACGTGCCACAGTGTTTATAGACCAGCCGTAGAAGGGTCAACCCTTGCCTCACTTATGGCGCCACAGGACTATGGAAAACCCTAAGGTTTAGCGGCCGTTCCATGGTCATAGGATCGAGTTAGGGTTACGTTCTTCTAGAGGCTCCATAGGGATACTTGCACGATCTTCCGAATATGTTCAACTTGGGAAATTCCAACACTTGAAAATTTCCAGCGAGGGTAATGAGGTGGTGTGTGATATTCGTTCGAACTATTAAACGTCATCAAAGTTACTAAAACAATGTTAAAATTACGACTACGAAATGCTCCGAAATAGCCCATAGACAAAATTAACATCACATGAAATTTTGGGCTAAACAAACAATACATGAAACCCCAAAACCTAGAGACAAGAGCACAAAGGAAAAACAAGGCAAAATGGAGCAACTTTGGCCGGCCTCCTCGAATTTTGAGGGGTTGTGCTTGGGTGAAATCCGATGGATTTGCCTCATTTTTCATCTGTGTTCTATATGTATCATATACAAGCTTCTGCAGTTGTTTAAATAATTTTTCAAGACCATTTTAAAATCGACAGAGAGCAGTTTTCAGGTTCCAGAAATCCGTATTTTTCGGAGTTGTTTCAGTTTCGTAATGTTTTTAATATTGTCTAAGTTTCTAGCTTGGCTCTGAACCACTGTAGGGATTTTTAGCACCATGCCTAGGGTTAAGGTTGCATCACACATGCAATAACAAAAATTTAGGGGGTGCTAAACAATCCTAACCATGAATCGAACTAGAAAGTTAGGGCAACAACTTTTAATATCACATATTAACTAGTGTCTAACACTAAGTGGGGAGAAATACAACCTTTATAGACCTCCTCTTATGACTCCTTGGATCTCCTAGAGTTTGAACCAGCTTGCTTAAATCCTTCCAAGTCCACGACGATCCACCCGGAGTCTCTTTACTCAAGCTCCTTGCTCCACTTGATCAAGATGAAGATAAAGCAAACAATCTACACTAATGGGCTAGAGTAGTATAGATTGGTGATGTGGTTTTTGTTCTCACTTAAAAATCCTTTCTTTTTAATTTCCTCACTCTCTGGAAATCTCAAGAGAGCATGAGAGAGGAAGAAAATGAAGATGGCAAAGCTTTTAGCTCTTTTGTTTTGGATAAAACTCAAAATAAAATGAGAAAAGAAAATATATATGAGAGACACTCTCTCAAGTAACCATGGTCAATAAATATCTAGATATTTTCAACATTGAGTTAAAGAGCAAAGGAAATTAAACCATGGTCTTACTTTGGTCAAGTAAAGAATGGTGATGAAGAAAATTCAACCATTATTTAATCATTTCTTTTTCTCAATAATGAAAATATATATACATATATATCTACCATGTGAGTCTTGCATTGCCATCTTTAGTGTATCAACAACCATGACACATATGTATGCATGTATGTATGCATTCACATCAACATGTGTATGTGCATACATGCATACACATCCAAATAGAAAAGGTTTATATAAATGAGATAAAAGTCAATATTAAATCAACACTTGATTTAATAAACCGGTCATATCTCATACGACCCGACCAATAGAAAACGCCCGATTAAAACACGGTATCATATACATGTATTTAGTCGAGCTCCCGCGCACATCTCATATGCACACCACATCTTTTCGTCTGAGCTAGGAAACTCCTATGTGGGACTCTAAGACTCGTCAATATGCCGGCTGTAGGTGATGATCATATCAAACACCCACAAGCAGCAAGCGGTCAGCTAAATGTAACGGCCACCCGGGTATTGAGCGATCAGAATATCAACAAGCAAACCTGCTCATACTCCTGTAAATCCTTTCAGTAACACTAACCATACAGTCCGGTCTCTTCATCTGATATGTCACATATCTAGTCTAGGGGTGGTGAACGTCAGACCCCAGTAACCGATAAGTCGTGTCGATGTGAGGCTCATAACGGGTCGAGAAACTACTGATAACACTTACCAGTATATCTACATATCAGCCCTGGCTAGGGACTTCCAGTTATAGCCAATCGAGCACAGCACAATATCAACCCCCAATACCGGGAGAGACGAAACTCCTCCTATCGCTCATTGCCTCCATGTGATTCAGGACTGTACCCAAAAGCCACCGTTTTGCACGTTCTCTTGAACGTGATAAGGTGGAAATCAAAGCACAGTAGGAATCACACAAGACTCTATGACGATCTCGGGTCTACAGACTAACCTGTACCAGTGTCACCAGAGAACTGCTATCTAACGATAGGTATAATACCAACTAGGAGTTCTCGGCGAATCCGTTCATTGTACCCAGTCTCCACTGAGCACCCATATACCATCTTTGATGTCAAACACCAATGGATGTGGGATCATCCATCGCCCATCATATGGGTTAAGAAGTGTATACGTTAGTCTACTCTGGAGTATTGATGCCCTGTCTCGATACACCCTCGACTAGGAACAATTATAGGATGTACTCGTGGACTACCCTTGGCCCCACTAGTATGATCTCCATCATAGTCCTGGTAGTCTAGTACACATCCTAAGGGCTTTATCAACATGTGAGAGCAAGAAAGTATCACAATACAAGTCAACATGTTAAGACAAAGAGCAACCAGATAGCATACTATCATATCGAGTAAGAAAGTCCTCTCTATATATGTCCAAGCATCCACTATAATATACATCATATGTATAAAAATGGCCTCTAGAGCATATACATAACTAACATATAATACAATCTAGGAGTTCTCGGCGAGTCCGTTCAGCGTACCCAGTCTCCACTGAGCACCCGTATAGCTTTTCTGATGTCAAACACCAATGGATGTGGGATCATCCATCGCCCATCATATGGGTCGAGAAGCGTATACGCTAGTCTACTCTTGAGTATCGATACCCCGTCTCGATACTCCCTCGACTAGGAACAATTATAGGGTGTACTTGTGGACTACCCTTGGCCCCACTAGTATGATCTACATCATAGTCTTGATAGTCAAGTACACATCCTAAGGGCTTTATCAACATGTGAGAGCAAGACGACACCACTTATACAAGTCAACATGTTAATACAAAGAGCAACCAGATAGCATGCTATCATGTCGAGCAAGAAAATCCTCCCTATATATGTCCAAGCATCCATTATAATATACATCTCATATACAATAATGGCCTTTAGGGCATACATATAACTAACAACATCAACATCATGGAACCTGAGTGTCCAACATCGACACTCGAAATATCATGAAACCCGTGTCTAGTATCGACACGTAAATCCACATATCTCAGGCGTCGCATTCTCTGATCGGCCCTCAGGCGCCGCATCCTCTAATCGGCCCTCATATCCATCTCACGACTCCGGTTGGTATCCTCCGGATAACCGCCGGGTGCAAGCTTTCACCGGTAGGTAGTGCTCCCTCCTGCCAAGCTCATCGCCTGACTCTACGATCTTCTTGCCTCGGGGTACCTTACCGGGTCTACCATATACCCACAGATGGCTCCTCCTCACTCCTCGAATCGGGTCTCGAAACAACCTCAGAACCGAGAAAACTCATGGTGGACGCCTCGAAATCACATCACGAGAAACGATGTTTTTAAAACAATTTATAATTTTCTTTGAAATATAGCCACGGTTCTCAAATCTAGAGATCTCATGAAAACATCATTTCAATGCATATAATCATAAAGTACGATGTATGCAAAACATAGAACAGTAATGTGAGCATATCAAGTATATCATGTAAACGTGTCATACGATAGTACTGAATAATGAATGTACTTTACAATTATGAATAATATCATGATATAGCAATTATACTGTGTAAGTGGCATAACAATTACCGATGATGAATGTGTGAGCCGGAAAATCTGTGTAAGTGTAACATGCGCATCATCGGTAATAGTGCAGGTGTTGTTAGGAATATGTATCTCCTAGAGGCATTATTGTATGATATAGTGGATGCTTGGACATATATAGAGAGGATTTTCTTGCTCGACATGATTTTATGCTATCTGCTTGCTCTTTATCTTAACATATACACATTGTATTATTATACTGTCTCTCAGACATGTTGATAAAGCCTTTAGGATGTTTGCTTGACTACCAGGACTATGATGCAGATCATACTACTGGGACTTGTGTAGTCTAAAACCACATCCTTTAATTGTTCCTAGTCGAGGGGATATCGTGATAGGGCATCGATATTCCAGAGTAGACTAGTGTGTATATTTCTTAACCCTATAGGGGTTGATGGTTGATCCCATATCCATTGGTGTTTGACATCAAAAATTGTACACAGGTGCTCATTAGAGAATGGATACACCGAACATGACTCGCCGAGAACTCTTAGATGGTACCATACATATCGTCAGATAGCTGTTCTCTAGTGACACTGGTACAGGTTAGTCTGTAGACCCAAGATCGTCATAGTGTCTTGTGTGGTTTCCACCGTGCACCGATTTCCCCCCTACCACGGCTCAAAGGAGTCATGCAAACAAGTGGATTTTAGGTATAGTCCCGAGTCACATGGAGGAAGTGAGCTATAGGAGGGGTTTCGTTTCTCCCGGTATTGGGAGTTGATGTTGCGCTATGCTCGATTGGCTATAACGGTAAGTCTCTGGCCAGGGCTGATGACATTTACTGGTAAGAGTTATCGGTAATTTCTCGAACCGTTATGAGCCACACATTGGCATGACTTATCAAGTTACTGGAGTCTGACGATTCCCCCTAGACTTGATATGCGATAGATCAAACGAAGAGACCGAACTGTACTGTAAGTATTACTTATAGGCTTCATGGGAGTTTGGACAAGCTTGCTTGTTGATCTTCTTTTCACTCAATACCTGGGTAGCCATTACGTCCAGCTTGTACCGCTGACGGCTTGTAGGTAACTGATGTGATCATTACGTACTGCTTGCATATTGACGAGTCTTTAGAGTCCCACACAGAAGTTTTCTAGTTCAAGCGAAACGAAGTAGGGCACATATGTTGATATGTGCGAAGGCCTGATTAAATACGAGCATGTGATACCGTATTCTAATCTGGCGATAAATATTATCAGTTAGGTTATATGTGATATAACTAGATTATTAAATAAAGTGTTGATTTGATAACGTGATATATGGATAAATGATATTAGTCGGTTATATGTGATATAACCGGATTATTAAATCAAGTGTTGATTTAATAATATGATATATATTTTTATTTGATATAATTATATATTAACTAATATTATGCTCACTAATTATTATCTTCTCTTAATATATATATATATATATATATATATATATGACATATATATATATATTATTTATGAAGCATGGTTGGTTTTTTCTATTTTATGAAAATAGAAAAAATGAGGTGGAAAAATGGGGAGATATTTATGGAATGGTGAGGCATGGCTTGGTCATTATTTTATTACTCTTGACTCACTATTGAAGCATGGTTCTTATTTTTATTGAGATAAAATGGCATGCTTCAATAAGTGAGAAAAACATGAGGAGCCATTCTATTCTTCACTTGAGATTTTCTCTAGCTCATTTCACTCTTTAGCTCTCTCCATCTTCTTCATCCTCCACCTCAAAGCCCTAACCCTCACATGTGATATGAACCATAGGGTTTTGCATCAACCTAGTGAGCTTACAACCCCTACTTCACCATCCTACACTTGATTAGCACTTGAGTTTAGGCCGTTTCCTTCACTAAAGTGAGTTTAGTGAAGTGGTAGCTTAGATTAGAGAAGCTTCGGGTGGATCATCTTCAGCACCAAGGTCATCACAAGGAAGCTCGCTCATTCTTCAAGTGGAGCCTAGTAGAGTCATAGGGACTACTGCCCGGAGCTTTAGAAGAGAAGGACACGGTCTACAAAAGTTGTAGTTTCTTTCTCTTTGTGTAAATCTTTTGATATCATCATATAAATCCTAATCATCCAGTTTGATCCTTAGTTAGTGTAGCTTAGCATCCCAAATTTTTAAAATTGCATGCTTGATGCCGGTTTAAATTTTATGGTGGTGCTAGGGTAGACTTTCATGGTATCAGAGCCAAGCTAGAACATTAGGGGAAGTTTACACGACGTTAAAGTGTTCGATCGAACTTTGAAACCCAGTTTTTCTCAAGTTTCTGTCCAGTTTTCAAAAGTTGAAAGTTTTGTGATTAAAAATATGCAGAAAATCGTGCAGGGTATTTAGTGGAGCCCTAAGAAATTCGAGGAGGCAACTCCATCAAAGTGCCGCGGAACCTCGGCCTAAGCTCTAGTTTGGCCGCGGTTCCGCCGCAACTTTGTGGTGTTTTGCCATCGTTTTTCTTATGCTGCTCCAGTATCTTATTTTGCATTTTCTGGGTGTTTTTAGTGTGTCTCAAGTTGTTAAGGTCTCTATGATTTGTGGGTGTTTGATGAATCGATCGAAGCGTCGTATAGATTATGCTGATATGTGATATAATATTTGGAATCCAAAATAATTAGTTTTGAGAAAACTAGTTAGTGTTTTATAAATCTAGTGTTTTAGTCTCGGTTGATCGATTGCCACGGAGTTTCGATTCGGATCAAAACTCCGTCGCAATTGTGTATTGTACGCGATCACTTAGTCAGGAATCTTGTTGAATTATCCGACTGCTTATTGAAAAGAGTTTTCGGTTTGAGACTAAAATGCAAGGTTTATAGGGTTAGGCATGGAATTCGGAATATGAGATATTCCGGGTTTATGATGTCTAAGGGATTTGCAGATTCTAAACATTGTAGTTTTTCATTTCTTTTTTGCGAGCGTAAGTGTAATATGTGGTGTATCCCTGATCTCGTTGTTATATGTCAACGGAATTTGAGATACGCATATTTACTTACGTTGATGACATGTGATGTTATGTGTTGCTGTGATATGTTATATCGGATCGTCGTGATTGAATAGCCGGGGATTTTGCGTGAGATGAGAGTTTTTAATTTTCATTCATGTAATCAAATGTATGTAATATTTTTTTATTAGGACACTTCCGGGTTGAGGATGATGTCACTATTGATGTATACTATTTACTTTTCCGCATAAGGATAGACCCAAGACAGGGAGCACAAGTAACCGGGTTCTGGAGTATAGTGGGAGACCATCTCAAGGAGTCGAGACCGGATCTCCTAACTCTAGAATTGGAAGGGTTGCTTTCCGCTCTCGTAAGGGTCTAGGGTTGTGGGTTTGGCTATTCATCACGACCGTGGAATCCGTGTTTTTCATTACTGGCTGAATTTAAAACACGGACCTCCTAGTATATTTAATATTTCATATGTTGACTTCTGCTGCTTGGTTCTGTGATGTGATCATATAACTACGTGAGACGAACGCTATATATATGATATATATAATAAACGTTGCTTATGTTTTGCACCCGCGCTAGTCCAGCCCCCGATCTGTGTCATGACCCGAAATTTAGTTCGTAACCGACACTTAAATCACGCTACGTCTAAAGGCATAACGTAAATTAAGTAAGCCGAAGCCCAAAAATCTAAACATTTTAAAGAAAACAAAAGAGGTGAAGTTTTGGAATAAAAGTATGATGAAATCAAATGTTTTCTTAAATGCATAGATAATGGAACATGAAAAATGCAAGTGGATTTTACTAGTTGAAAAACATGTTTCGTCTTTTAAAAATTTGGACAGCACCTCCCTTGTATATTTTGATCCAAAACCACATATACATGATAATATAAAAGGCATCCCCAAGCGGGAGCTAGCTCTTCGCCAATCCGCTGAATCATAACCACACAAGTCAAAAAATATGTATACGACGCCCAACGGCGAAGATCAACATAAAGAATAATAAATAAGGTAAGACATCAACCCACCAAGCGAACATATAACCCATCGTTCTAAGTCTCGCAACCACAAGTCTCTTCTGAGTCTTACTACTTATACAAATACTGGTTTCTGATTGATGGAGTTAATTAGATACAACGGAATAGTAAACACAAGAGTGGCACGATCCAATATGTCCCACCTACCAAAGCAAATCACCCAAAAGCAAGCTGTGTGCCAACAATACCGCTACTGACCCATGCGGTCAAACCTGCAAGAACTGTGGCACAACGGGGGTGAGTTGCCAACTCGTGAGTAGAAAACATCAACTGGTAGAAATCGAATAAAACAACGATTTCCTAGGTCAACTATATCATAAAGGTAATACTATGATATCTAGGGTGACCGTGTCTGCATATATACCAACAATATAATCAATGCATGTATGCATGTGGATATCATCTATGTGTCCATCAATGACACAATAACATCATGGAACTTGAGTGTCCAACATCGACACCCGAAACATCATGAAAGCATATGCATGTAAATATGAGGATATCAACCAACGTGTGTCCATCAACGACACATCAAAATCATGGAACCTGAGTGTCCAACATCGACACCCGAAACATCATGAAAGCATATGCATGTAAATATGAGGACAACCAACGTGTGTCCATCAACGACACATCAAAATCATGGAACCTGAGTGTTCAACACCGACACTCGAAACATCATGAAACCCATGTCCAGCATCGACACATAAATCCTCATATCTCAGACACCGCATCCTCAGATCGGCCCTCAGACGCCACATACTCTGGTCGGCCATCATATCTATCTCATGACTCCGGTCGGTATCCTCCGGATAACCGCCGAGTCCAAATACCATCACCGGTAGGTAGTGCTCCCCTGCCAGGCTCACCGTCTAACTATACGAGTCTTCTTGTCCCGGGGTATCTCACCGGGTCCACCATGTACCCGCATACGGTGCCTACCGCTCCTCGAATCGGGTTTCACATACCAATCTCAGAACCGAAAAAACTCATGGTGGACGTCTCGAAATATCATATCAAGAGAAACCGGGTTTTTAAAATAATACATACTTTCTTTTGAAATATAACCGCGGTTCTCAAATCCAGAATCTCATGAAAACAACATCTCAATCTTATCATATTTATCGATCTCATGTCATATCCTTATACATCTCGTTTCATATCTTATATCAATCATATCCACTCGTATTATCTTTCTCATCGCCTAATAACTCTTTTAACCACATCCATAAGTTTCTCACATGGTTTCCCTAACCATATTCTATATATATATATATTGGTTTCCATTTATGATTTGCGGGGATGCTATACGCCATCCACCCGACTTTCCCCGTAAATATAAATCTACTCACCTGCGGAACTCCTTGTTCAGCCATAGTCGATATACTTCGTCGTCTCGGAATCCACGCGAAGGTACCTACAATAAATACACAGTCGCAATGCTATTAAAATCAAGCCCGGAAAACCGATATGGCACACAGTGCGCTCATAGGTTAGAACCTACAGCCTACGGATGCAAAAACAACCAAACAACCCTCGTCGTTGATGTACAAACATCCAACGACAAAATCTCATAACTAATATCAAAACCAAGAATTCCAATATCGGAAAACATAACCCAAAACCACCCCAATATGCTCCCAGATTTTAGCTCAGGTAATCTGGGACAAAAAGAAAAATACAGTATCTATGTTATAAGGTATGTGAGCTACTGACAAAACCTCAACATAAATACCCAAATTTTGGCCAGCCTATTTGCTATAGTAACCGCCCCCGCAGGCCCCACCTTGGAGTTTGGGTCTCGTCTTCTCGTGGTGGTCTCTTATTGGTCTAACTAGGTTAATGTATATGATTGATTTTTTTTATAAAGGTCCCGGGTTGCTCCAGATTCCCTGTAGACCTCCAAAAATGTCACAAAACCGACAAGGAAAGTTTCTAAGTTCATATTTTGGTTTCTATTCAGTGTTCTAGGCCATAAAATCAACACTAGGGACTTGTAAACAGCCACTATACATCACAAGTCCACACAATCACCCAAACCCTCTCTTGGAATTTCCAAACCTCTCTAATCTAAATCGATTTAACTCTAAACTACTATAGGGTGCTAGGAAACTCAAAAACTAAACTAGAAATGTAGAAATTAGCTCATTTGGCAACTCAAGAAAATTCTTGAGTTGCTCAAAGTCTTCAAAATCCAAGCTTGAAAGGTCCATAGGGTGTAGGATGATGTGGGGACCATTTTTAATGAAGGGAGTATAGGATTTTGGTGAAGGATTGGAGATGAAACATGAGGGTAGAGGAGGTGGAGGGAGTATGAGGAAGATGAAGGAAAACAATGGGAGTGAGGAAATGAGGCAGCCCTCTCTCTCTCTCTCTTTCTTATTCTCACCCTCTCACAAGCCTATGCCATGTCACACACACTCTCTCTCTCTCCAATAATACACTCTTTTATCTTCATTTATTTTCTCACAATAATACATATAAAACCAATAAAACAACACAAATGAAACAACATACAACCAAATGCAACATGTCATGGTGCACTAACCATGGAAAAATGTAGAAACACAGATTTGGTCTAATCGCGATTAGTAGTGCACTAATCAATTTTTATTTAAACTGCATATAATTAATTATAAAAATTACAAATCCAATAAATATATTTTTAAATGAATAAATCATTTTAATCTCCAATTATTCCATAAATATTGGTATATATTTATACCATTTTACGAAAACCCCAAATTCGCAAATCGGGTAGTTTTCGCGAAATATATTATTTTAATATTAAATTCCAAAAATAATATTTTATATTTTCTGAAATGTTAAAATCTTCCATTAGTTAAGTAACCTAACGGTGCATGATGGGGCCCCATGGCGAATGCGGATGGCATAAGCGTACGTTCTATTTTCGTTTCTTTTCTGTGATATTTAAGGAAACATAAAAGATGAGACTTCATTAATAAGATTAATGGAAAGAAAAGAAGCCTAAAATTGTTGTAGAATCAAAATTTTAAAAAGTTATCTCTAGTTCTTGTTTTGCATAATGGTATTCCTTAATGAATATCCAGCACCTCATTCGATGAGGAAAGAGCCGAGATCTCTTCACCGGGAGTGACCTCTTTAGCAAAACTAGCAGATGCTATAACCCACTCGGTTTTGTTTTTATAGCTTCTCTAGTTCTTGCTTTGCATAGTGGTATTCCTTGATCAATATCCAGCACCTCATTCGATGAGTAAAGAGCCGAGATTCCTTCACCGGGAGTGTCCTCTTTAGCGAAACTAGAAAAGGCTACAAAAAACACTCATTTTTCAAATCACTAGATTCTGCAACGATATCAAGTTCCTTACGTTAAAGGTTTTCATCAAAACCAATCGTAGCCCTCCGTCATTTCAGATAAGTGCTATTTAGTATTCGTGCTGCGTTTGTTAACCTTGTCAAGACGTAGTTTGTGGTAGCTGATTAGTGCTTATCTTTCGTATATGATGCGATTTGATTAGGGTAGTCGTACGACTTGTTGACCTTGTTAAAGGTCGTACGGGTTGGTTTAATTCAATTACGAAATGACGGTCTGAACTTGGCTAGCGCTTATGATTTTTTGACTTTGTTAAGGTCATAAGTTGCTAGGGGTAAAAACAGATATTGGGAATTTCAAGTGTTGAAATTTGCACTGAGATTGCATACCTTCTATGAGATAGTTGGATCCCGATACCCACTGCGAGTAAGAGTTACTCCTGAGAGAGTTTTCCACTTTACAATTAGCCGATACAGTAGGTGTCTAAGAAAGGTGTTAACGGGGTTATGCTCCTGCAGGAATGAGGTTATTTAATTAGTTCCATGCGAAAGCATGGGGAGACTCCCTCGGAGTACCAATACCTGCCTAACTAACCAATTGGCGAACTTGTAGGGTGTAATTAATCCCGGCTAAACTTACCTTTTATGGTTTGAAGGAAGATTTGATAAAAACAGTAGGAGCCATCCTGATTAGATAAGATAATAACCAATCTTATCTTGCAAAGAGCGCACGCTAAAGTGTTCCCCCCCCTCTCTCTCCAGGTAGCGACCAATGACACGCCTTAATCAAGATAATAATATGGATGTATTGACCGAAGCCACTTATTATACTGAGCCGGGGAACGTTGGTTCCACTTTTTCTTATGATTGTATAAGTCTGAGCAAGGAATAGGGGAATACTCGGATTCCCACGCCACCCGAACGAAGAAGAAGCATGCTGATGCATCTTCTTCGGGTGTGTTCGTTTCCGAGAACTGTTTCTCTGTTTGCTCTATGTCCTAGATATTAGATACCGGATCAGGATCCTATGTCTGTAATTTATTACATAGGATAAGAAGAGGTAGAGAACCAGGAAAGAGTGATATGTCTCTAAAAGTAGGGAATGGAGCAATTGTGGCAGCCAAAGCAGTTGGCGAATATTACCTAGTTTTACCAAATGGTAATACAATGATTCTGAACGACTGTTATTACGTACCAAACATGATATGCAATATTATATCAGTTTCTTTGTTGCATAAAGAAGGATATAATTTTGTATTAGAGGATAATGTTATGAACATTTTCCTAAATCAAGTGTTGATTGGGTTTGGTATATATACGTTCTAAATTAAACGACAGTTCTAAGCATACAGAACACACACAAGAGAAAAAGTTCAGAAATGAACGAAGCCTTCTTATGGCATTGTAGACTAGATCATATCAATGCGACAAGACTAGCTAAGTTGTATAAAAATGGATATTTGAATTCGTTTGAATTTACATCTTATGAAACTTGTCAGTCATGTCTCAAGGGAAAGATGACCAAAACTCCATTTATGGGACACGGAGAAAGAGCTACTGAACTCTTAGGTCTGATGCATAGTGATGTATACGGTCTTATGTCTACACATGCCAGGAATGGTTCCTCATACTTCATTACATTCACCAATGATCTCTCAAGATACGGATATGTGTTCCTGATGAAACAAAAATCTGAATTTTTTAAGAAATTCAAGGAATATAAGTACGAACTTGAGAACCAGACGGGAAAAAGTATTAAAGTCCTTCGTTCTGATCGGGGAGGTGAATACTTGAGCACGAAATTCCGTGACTATTTAAAAGAGAATGTGATTCTCTCTTAGCTTACTCCTCCGTATACACCACAGCACAACAGTGTATCGGAGCGGAGAAATCGCACCCTATTAGATATAGTGCGCTCTATGATGATTACTACTGAGTTACCTATTTTATTTTGGGGTTATGCACTTGAGACAGCTGTATACCTATTGAATCAAGTTCCATCAAAATCTGTGCCTAAAACACCATATGAGATATGGAGTGGAAAGATACCATATCTTAAATGAGTTAAGATATGTGGTTGTCCGGCCTATGGCAAAAAGAAAAATCCGGACAAGCTCGAGGCAAGGTCAGTTCTTTGTAAGTTTGTGGGATATCCTAAAAATTCACATGGATATATCTTCTACTATACTGAAGAACAAAAGGTGTTTGTTTCTCAATATGCCACCTTTTTAGAAAAGGAATTTCTTGTGAAAGAAATTAGTGGTAATGAGGTAGAAATGGAATAAGTTCCAGCCGTACAAACTACAACTGATGATTTGGTGAAACCGGAGGATTTAATAGTCCCCGACAAACCTCAACCACTCCGCAGATCTAGTAGGGTTTCTCATCCACCTGAGAGATACTACGGTTTTCTCATACACGGTGGGAGTGAGGATTGCATCATGGAAGATGATGACCCAACTAGTTTCGAGCAAGCCATCACAAGTGGAGACTCTGTGAAAAGGCTGGATGCTATGCGATCTGAGATGGAATCCATGTACATTAACAAAGTATGGACTCTGGAAGTTGCTTCTGAAGGGGTAAAATCTATTGGGAGCAAGTGGATCTTCAAGAAGAAAATTGGTGTAGATGGAAAATTTGAGATCTTCAAAACTAGACTTGTAGCAAAAGGTTTTCGTCAACGACCAGGTGTCGCCTATGATGAAACCTTTTCTTATGTCACTATGATTAAGTCCATCAGGATCCTACTTTCCATTGCTGCATGCCATGAATAAGAAATCTGGCAGATGGACGTCAAGACCGCTTTTCTAAATGGCGATTTAGAAGAGAGTGTGTACATGACACAGCCAGAGGGCTTCGTAGACAGTGGGAGTAGCGGAAGCGTGTGCAAGCTTCTTAAATCAATCTACGGATTAAAGCAGGCATCGCGGAGCTGGAACATCTGTTTCGATGAAGCTATCAAAGGGTTTGACTTCACCAAAAATGTAGATTAACCATGTATATACAAAAAGGTTGTAGAGAGTAAGGTTGTCTTCCTCGTATTGTACGTGGATGGCATACTTTTGATAGGAAATAATGTTCCTATGCTACACTCGGTCAAGCTCTTCTTATCACACAAGTTCTCCATGAAAGATCTAGGTGATGCCTCCTACATTCTGGGGATAAAGATATATAGAGATAGATCTAAACGGGTGTTGGGATTGTCCCAATCCAGGTACATTGACACCATACTAAAGAGGTTTAGTATAGAAGATTCTAAGCGTGGTAATTTACCCGCTTGCTCAGGAATCACTCTCTCCAAAGAGATGTCTCCAAAGACTGATTTGGAGAGGGCTCGCATGCAAGGGATACCCTATGCTTCGGTAGTCGGGTTAATCATGTATGTGATATTATGTACCAGACCGGGTGTAGCTTACTCACTAGGTGTAGTGAGTAGGTATCAATCAGATCTTAGGGAAAAGCCCTGGACAACTGTGAAGAACATTCTTAAGTACTTGAGAAGGACTAAAGAAATGTTCTTGGTGTATGGTAACGGTGAACTCCAGGTGGAGTCTTTTACCGATTCGAGCTTCCAGAGTGATAAGGACGACAGTAAGTCAGTCTCGGGTTTTTTCTTCACCCTCAATGGAGAGGCGGTATGTGGGAAGAGTTCCAAGCAAGATACCGTAGCAGACTCGATGATGGAGGCTGAATACATTGCTGCCAACGATGCTGCCAAAGAGGCTGTCTGGATGAAGAAGTTCATTGCTGAACTTGGTGTGGTTCCATCCATTAAGCATCCAATACCTGTGTATTGTGATAACAATGGAGCTGTGGCTTTGGCCAAGGAACCCCGGTCCCATCAGCGATCCAGACATGTTCTTAGGCGGTATCACCTGATCCGGGAGATAGTAGATTGATGTTAGGAGAGTTGACACGAAGGACAACGTAGCGGATCCACTCATGAAGGCCCTCCCCCAGACGCAGTTTGAGAGACTTTTTGGGATGTTGGGTATGAGATACTACAACAACTGGCCTTAGTATAAGTGGGAGATTGTTAGAAATATGTATGCCCTAGAGGACATTATTGTATGATATAGTAGATGCTTGGACATATATATAGAGGACTTTCTTGCTCGACAATATAGTATGCTATCTGGTTGTTCTTTATCTTAACATGTACACCTTGTATTATTATACTGTCTCTCAGATACATGTTGATAAAGCCCTTAGGATGTTTGCTTGACTACCAGGACTATGATGCGGATCATACTATTGGGACTTGTGTAGTCTACAAGCATATCCTTTAATTGTTCCTAGTCGAGAGGATATCGAGATAGGGCATCGATGTTCCAGAGTAGACTAGTGTGTACGTTTTTTGACCCTGTAGGGGGCGATGGTTGATCCCATATCCATTGGTGTTTAACATCAAAGATTGTACACAGGTGCTCATTAGAGAATGGGTACACCAAACAGGACTCGCCGAGAACTCCTAAATGGTACCATACCTATCGTCAGATAGCAATTCTCTGGTGACACTGGTACAGGTTAGTCTATAGACCCGAGATCGTCATAGTGTCTTGTGTGGTTCCCACTATGCTTTGATTTCCTTCCTACCACGGCTCAAAGGAGTCGTGCAAACAGGTGGATTTTGGGTACAGTCCTGAGTCACATGGAGGCAGTGAGCAATAGGAGGGGTTTCGTCTCTCCCGATATTGGGAATTGATGTTGTGCTATACTCGATTGGCTATGACAGTAAGTCCCTAGCCAGGGCTGTTGAGATTTATTGGTAAGAGTTATCAGTAGTTTCTCGAACCGTTATGAGCCACACATCGGCATGACTTATCAAGTTACTGGGGTCTGACGATTCCACCCCTAAACTTGATATGCGACATATCAGATGAAGAGAATGGACTCTACAGTAAGTGTTACTTATAGGTTTCATGAGAGTTTGGACAAGCTTGCTTGTTGATCTTCTTTTCGCTCAATACCTGGGTAGCCGTTACGTCCAGCTAGTACTGCTGACGGCTTGTGGGTAACTGATATGATCATTACCTACTGCTGGCGTATTGACGAGTTTTTAGAGTCTCACACAGAAGCTTCCTAGTTCAAATGAAATGAAGTAGGGCATATATGTTGATATGTGCGGGGGCTGGATTAAATACGAGTATGTGATACTCTATTCTAATCTGGTGATAAATGTTATCGGTTAGGTTATATGTGATATAGCCGGATTATTGAATCAAGTGTTGATTTGATAATGTGATATACAGATAAATGATATTAGTCGGTTATATGTGATATAACCGAATTATTAAATCAAATGTTAATTTAATAATATGATATATATTTATATTTGATATAATTATATATTAATTAATATTATGCTCACTAATTATTTTCTTCTCTTAATATATATATATATATATATATATATATATATATATATATATATATAATGGAGGAAAGAGGCCATAGGAGGGAATTTCCTCCTATGGCGTCGAAAAAACACACCCTCCATCGTATTTTCCGACGATCGGAATGCATCTTCATCGTTATCTTCTGAGATGTGGGTACACCAAATTTCATGTGATTCTACAACTTTTTCACCGTTGATTTAGCAATGTAAAAAGTTCTATTATCGGTAAACCGTTAATTTTGAACCCATTAATTCAATGGTGAAAAAGTTGTAGAATCACATGAAATTTGGTGTACCCATATCTTAGATGATAACGATAAAGATGATGCATTTCGATCGTCGGAAAACATGATGGAGGGTGTGTTTTTTTGACGCCATAAGAGGAAATTCTCTCCTATGGCATATTTCCTCCATTATTCTCTCTCTCTCTATATATATATATATGATATATGTGTGTGTGTGTGTGTGTGTGTGTGTGTGTGTATTATTTATGAAGCATGGTTGGTTTTTTCTATTTTATGAAAATAGAAAAAATGAGGTGGAAAAATGGGGAGATGTTTGTGGAATGGTGAGGCATGGCTTGGTCATTATTTTATTATTCTTGATTCACTATTGAAAAATGGTTCTATTTTTTTTTTTTGAGATAAAATGGCATGCTTCAATAAGTGAGAAAACCATGAGGAGCCATTCTATTCTTCACTTGAGATTTTCTCTAGCTCATTTCACTCTCTAGCTTTCTCCATCTTCTTCATCCTCCACCTTAAAGCCCAAACCCTCACATGTGATGTGAACAATAGGGCTTTGCATCAACCTAGTGGGCTTACAACCCCTACTTCACCATCCTACACTTGATTAACACTTGAGTTTAGGTTGTTTCCTTCACTAAAGTGAGTTTAGTGAAGATATAGCTTGGATTAGAGGAGCTTCGGGTGGATCATCTTCGACATGAAGGTCATCGCAAAGAAGCTCGTTCATTCTTCAAGTGGAGCCTAGTGGAGTCGTAGGGACTACTACCCGGAGCTTTAGAAGAGAAGGACACGGTCTACAAAGGTTGTAGTTTCTTTCTCTTAGTGTAAATCTTTTGATATCATCATATAAACCCTAATCATCTAGTTTGATCCTTAGTTAGTGTAGCTTAGCACCACAAATTTTTAAAATTGCATGCTTGATGCCGGTTTAAACCTCATGGTGGCGCTAGGGTAGACTTTTAGGTGTACTAGCAGATGATATCATACAACGTTAAATACCGAAAACATAACACATATCTCACGAGGGATAATCTAACATAAACATGAACTATAATAAGGTATATATCTACACATGAACCATACGGCCAGTTTTAAAAGATACGAGTCGTAGTTTTGAAAGTAGGGGCTACGGTATTTTGAGGAAAAAACACCATTTGAAAATCCATAGCATCCCTTGAGGTTTCCATTTAAAAGTGCATACGATTCGTCGGTTTTGGAAATAAGTATGGTTCAGCTGAAATCTTACGTCGGCGATCCAGCCTCATAGTATCCGATATGGCAATATCCACGATCATCATTCTCAAATCATGAGCGCGGGTCAATCATCCGGTATATCTTATCGCGTACGGTAATCCATCATACAGTAACATCAAACAGAATAAGGATTCTATCGTCCTATTCATCAAAGAGGGTAAGGATCTATAGTCCCGTACGTATCACTCTTTATTCTCATGTATATATATATGTGTGTGTGTGTGTACACATATATCTCAAGTTACATCTGTATCAATCTCATATCATGCCTTGGCAAAAGTATCTATATTCTCATATCGCCTCGCATCCATATATCGACTTATTAAACCAAGTCATCTTATTTCATCATATTCTCTTTTCATCACATCAATATCTCACATCAACGCATCTTTCATATACATCGTATTCTCATATATCAAACCGAGTCATCCTTAGCTATCATACCATCTCACACTAAAACCTTTGATCATATTCGTGAATTCATACCTAGGTTTCTCCAACTATAACTTAAATGACGATTTTTTCCATATCCAAGGTTGCGGGGGTGCTATACGCCATTCACCCGACTTCCCCCGTAGATATAAATCTACTCACCTGCAATCTCCTTGCTTATCGGAAGTCGATGTGCTTCGTCGTCTCGGGAGTCCACGGGAAGGTACCTACAAATCAACACACGTTGTAACGTTATTAAAACTAAGTCCGAAAACTGATATGGCACATGAAGTGCTCGTAGGTTAGAACCTATAGCTTACGCATGCAAAAACAATCAAATAACTCTCGTCGTTGACGTACAAACGTCCAATGACCAAATCACATCAAGAAATTCATAAATCCAAGTTTCAAATATGGGAAAACATTATCAAACCAACTCAAACAGCTCCCAGATTTTGGCACAGGTTGTCTAGGATAAAACTAACAATACAGAGGCTAAATCATAAGGAGTGTGAGCTACAGGCCAAAACCCAACATCAAACCCTACAATATGGCCAGCGAGAAATGCTACACAGGACCCGGTGTCGCTAGCCCTACCTTGGAATTTTAGTCTCGTTCTTCTGTGGTGGTCTTATAGTGGTCTAATTAGGTTAATGTAGTTGTTTGTTTTTCTTATAAATACACCAAGTTGCTCCAGATTCCATTTGAGCAACATAAATCAAAGAAAACCGACACGGGAAAATTATATGTTCATGTATTGGGTTCTAGTCTCTGTTCTAGGCCAGTAAACATCACTAAGGTCAAGTAAAACACTTACTACACCTCAATTTCACTTTCACAACTCCAATTATCCCCTAACCTCATCTTGGAAAATTCTAACATCGCTAATCTACATAAGCTTAACTTTAAACTACACTGGGACATTAGGAAAACTAGAAACTTAACCAAAAGTTTAGGAATATATCTCATTTGGCAACTCAAGAAAATTCTTGGATTGCCCAAAGTGCTCAAAGTTCCAACTTGATTCCTTCATAGGGTTTCTAGTGAGGTTGGGATCATTTTTTGTGAAGGAAGTATGGTGTTTTGGGATGGTTTTGGAGATGGTAGAGGGTGGTAGTGGACGTGGAGGAATGAGGAAGGAGGTGGAGGAAGAGATGGAGAAGAAAATGAATAAGGTATGGTAATGAGGAAAGGTGCCATGGTGATGAGAAGACCCCCCCTCTCATGCCCATACCCCCCATGCCTCCCAAGTCATCTCTCTTTTCTTTTATTTTCCATTTTCCTTTAAATTTTAAAACAAAAATCAAAATCATAAAGTAGCAAATGAAGCATGGTTTAAAATAAGGTGAGCAAGTTTTGCAACATGTTGTGTTGCACATCACATACACATAAACAAGATTAATGCATAATTAGTGAGATATAAATCAAGTTTAGTATTAAATTTGTATACTAACAATTATATAATAATTTATAAAATGTCTAAATCACACAAATTCTTTCAAAATCAATAATCATATTAATTTTCCCAATATTTCCCCAAACCATACATATTTAATTATACCATATCATTAAAACTAATTCTCATATTTTAATAATATTCTTGACATTTATTATTTTAATTATTTAAATTACAAAAACAATATTTTATTTTCCTAAAATGTTACAATCTTCCTCTCTTAAATAAATTCGGTCCCCGAATTTAAATTTAAACCCACAAATACTAAAACATTTCAATAATCAGCTCGAATCAACAGGGCTCCGAAATCACGGAATACACAGAAATACCACAGCGCATCGAGTGCGCATGAAAACGAATGCGAAACTCAAAATCGAACCCCTTCAAGCATCACGCAATCACTAGAGTTATAAAGGAGATGCAATTCTCGAAATCCACTATCGAAATCCGAATATGCTATAGTCAAAATCATAATACATATATAACATGCATCCTTGTAAAACCATCTAAAAGCTGGATAAAACACATGTAAAATCTTTTCCGAATCGCCGTGCGATGCGTACTCACGGCACAAATGGCGGAACTCATTTGTAAAGAAATAGATATATAGCTATATGTATTTTGCTCAAAATATACATTCCGCCTTTTTGAAATATCCCAAAAGGTTCTCCTCATAAAAGTTCGTGTCACTCACTGAGACGTAGGAAATAGTGAGACTATAGCTCATTTTTGAAAACCTCTTGGTTAACTTTTTATGCATGTAAAAGTACTCAGGTACTATTCTCAGATCAGTCCTGCTCGGCTACTATATAATATAGTATCCATCATGAAAATATGATACTCAAACGTAAAATCAGCCTCAAAAAGCGTATCTAATATCATGTGCATCTGGTGCAAACGGAAACAAAGTCAAATACAAGTGCCACGAATGTGTACAAAAGCCGAACTAAGTGCAACAGGTGTGCACGAAAGCACCTGTCAAGTGCAACGGGCGTGTACAACAACATCAAGTGTATCTAAAGTGCACGAAAATCTCCATCTAGTGCAACTAATATGCACGAATAAAAATCTCAATCAAGTGCATCTGGTGTGCACAAAATCTCATCACATGCGCCCCTTGTGCGCGAAACATCTAAATCAAGTGCGTCAGGTCCGCACAAAAACATCTAGTGCAGCAAATGCACGAAAATATAAATCTGGTGCACCAGGTGCCCAAAAAATCATCAATATCTCAAATGCGTACTAAAACAACACCGAGCATGCCAAGGTGTATAAAATCATAAACGTGTGCAACTGTGTGCACAAAACACGTATCAATGCACTGCAAGCACATGTGAGCTATACCGAGTGAAAAAATCAAATCGAGTGCGTACAACATGTATAAAATCGAATCAACGGTATCAAAATCTACGGAATCATAAATATGTGCAGCCAAGGCACAAAATCGATATCAAGTGCAATAACTGTGCACAATGAAAATATCCACTAGTGCAGCCATGGTGCATGAAAACAAATATCACGAATCCGAATCATCAAAACTCAAGTCCAAGCGATAAAAGTGTGATACTCGGATCACAAAACACAAATCGCAAAAAATGACATTGAGGTACACCTCCTTCAGTGTCGAAAAATGCTGGTGCGCCCAAGGCTGGCAGAGCAAAAACATCCACTTGCCTCCTGCTCACGGTCTGGCGTCCTCTATCTCTGGGTCTTTGTCTCCTCTGTGGATTGCCAATCCACAATCCTTCTGCTCGTCGACTCGGTCAGGTGTACTAATGGAACAATTCCGCTCTGTAACTCCTGTGATCATATCTTGGCCAATCAACACGACCACTCGCAAAACAACGCGTTACTGGCGGTGGTAGCTGGCCCTCCGAATACACGCGATACAATTAATCCTGGGTGTAAATCTTATCACTGCGGTATCCTGGAAAGAACCTACTTAGGGTCTCTTCCGATCTCATCTATGCTGAGCTATACAAAGGTTGCCTCTCATGCTTAACTTCTTTTCTCATCCGGATGGCTGTTTCCTCAGCATGGCTTTCCTCTGGAATTTGGCCGTATCCAGCGCCTCTGCATACATAACAATTCTCTGGTATCAACGGGGAGTAACAATAGTTCGTTAACATCCCGCACGAACCTCTTGTTTCACCCGTCTTCATTATCATCCACTTTGACGTTATTTCTTGCTGGCTGCGTACTGTGATTCGTTCTCGGCTACAGTCAATCCGGAGTCTCTCACATGGACTTGAAATTACGAACTCAGGTATCTTCACAACTCTATGGAAGATATCTAGTCGATTACGTCCTCGGGAACTCTTCCAAAACATTGGAGGAATACGCTTCATTCGTCCGTTCTCGATCAACTCACAACGCATCTGGGAGAGGTCCTTCTATTCGAAGCCGGTGAACTTACCGATCTCATATCGGAGCATCCAATGACAATTTCCTCACTTGCTCGATTCACTCTAGATCTGAGTAAGATCCTTCAAACTGGAATTCTTCAACTCAACTGAGCCTGCGTCGGCGCATCCAATGAGACGAATCATCTCCGTCACTCTATCCAAGATGGACTAGCGGTCTTCTATCACATCTCTGTCTGAAAGATCCTGTGGTTTCAGCTCATAAACTCTGGAGGAGACATCCCGTCAATCACAGCAATAACTGGGTCATCAATATGCATGGTAGATAACATTGTGACCTCTGGGGTAGGCTGTACATCAACAGTCCTCTCAATCTAGCAGCCTCTATCAATGGCCCGATCATCCGGTGCAAATCCGAACGCTTGCCTCAAACGAGAGATCACAACACAAACACTATACTGATACGTTCCTATGTCACCAGAAAATATCATGGTCAGCCCTTGTCCGTGACGAGCTCGCTCTGACCTCATCTCTAGCAGCAGCTCTCTTTGCGCTCAACACCCCAGTGACAGGAACCTCATGCAGGTAACGATGAAGATAGATTGAAGGAACGAAAGGAATTAATAGGTCCGAAATGGATATATGATCATAGGAAAGAATGGAATCAACGGGAGTATGATCATAGGAATGAATACAAGCACGGATCTCAAGAATGTACATCCTAAGGCTACTTAAGCGGAGCAGCGTATCGTAAGTATACCGTGGAACATACACACGGTACGCCACTCTACTCAAGCTACCTACTCCATCAATCAAGGTCAACCTATGCGACGAAAGTTCGGGTTTAATACCCCCTCAGTCAAGTCTAAGTTCCGTAAGGTCAAACATAAACTTGAACCAAGGTTAAATCTAATGCTCTGATACCAAATTTGTCATGACCCAGAATTTAGCTCGTGACCGGCACTTAAATCACGCAACGTCTAAAGGCGTAACGTAATTCAAGTAAGCCGAAGCCCAGAAATCTAAAGCTTTTTGCAGAAAATAGTGGAGGTGCAGTTTTGAAATAAAGGTATAATGAAATCAAATATTTCTTTAAATGCATAAATAATGTTATATAAAAATACAATGGATTATATACTAGGGTTGAAAACATTTTTCATTCTTTAAAAAATTTGGGCAGCACCTCCTAGTATATTTTGATCCAAAAACCACATACAAGCAATATATATAGGCATACCCAAGCGGGAGCTAGCTCTTCGCCAATCGGCGGAATCACAACCACGCAAGTAAGCAATATATATATGACGCCCAACGACGAAGATCAACACAGAAGGAATAAATAAATACAACAAGACATCAACAACTCAAAAGAAGCGAACATACACCCATTGCTCTAAGTCTCGCAAAACAAGTCTGTCTAGGTCTACCAATATAAAAAATCTCGTTTCTGACTGATGGAGTTTATCTAGATACAATAGAAATAAAAGTACAAGAGTGGGCACGATCCAATGTGTGTCCCACCTACCACAGCAAAACACCTTGGAGGAAATGTGTGCCAGCGATACTGCTACTGATCTAAGCGGTCGAACCTGCAAGAAAATTGTGGCACAATGGGAGTGAGTTGCCAATTCATGAGTAGAAAACATCAGCATGTAGAAATCGAATAAACATCGATTCCTAGGTCAAACTGTATCATGAAGGTAATACTGCGGTATCTAGGGTGACCACGTATACATACATGTCAACAATAGAGTCAATGCCAATGGCATGTAGAAATAAACATCTGAAATATTGTGCCTGTATGCATGTGGATATTATCCACGTGTGTCCATCAATGACACAGCAATATCATGGAACCTGAGTGGCCAACATCGACACTCGAAATATCATGAAATCAAATGCCTGTATGCATGTGGATATCAACCAACGTGTGTCCATCAACGACACATCAACATCATGGAACCTGAGTGTCCAACATCGACACTCGAAACATCATAAAACCAAATGCCTGTATATATGAATGTGGATATCAACTAACGTGTGTCCATCAACGACACATCAATATCATGGAACCTGAGTGTCCAACATCGACACTCAAAACAACATGAAATCAAATGCCTGTATGCATGTGGATATCAACCAACGTGTGTCCATCAACGATACATCAACATCATGGAACCTGAGTGTCCAAAACCGACACTCGAAACATTATGAAACTCGTGTCCAGTATCGACACGTAAATCCACATATCTCAGGCACCGCATCCTCTGATCGACCCTCAGGTGCCGCATCCTCTAATTGGCCCTCATATCCATCTCACGACTCCAGTCGGTATCCTCCGGATAACCGCCGGGTCCAAACTATCACTGGTAGGTAGTGCTCCCTCCTGCCAGGCTCATCGCCAAACTCTACGATCTTCTTATCCCGGGGTACCTTACCGGGTCCACCATGTACCCGCAGACGGTTCCTCCTCACTCCTCGAACCGTGTCTCGAAAACAAGCTCAGAACCGAAAAAAACTCATGGTGGATGCCTCAAAATCACATCACGAGAAACCGTGTTTCTAAAAAATTTTATAATTTCCTTTGAAATATAGCCACGGTTCTCAAATCCAGAGATCTCATGAAAACAGTATCTCAATGCATATAACCATAAAGTATGATGTATGCAAACATAGAATAGTAATGTGAGCATATCAAGTAAATCATGCAAACGTGTCATATGATAGTACTGAACAATGAATGTACTTTATAATTAAGAATAATATCATGATATAGCAATTCTACTGTGTAAGTGACATAGCAATTACCGATGATGAATGTGTGAGCCGACAAATCTGTGTAAGTGTAACATGCACATCATTGGTAATAATGCAGGTGTACTAGCAGATGATATCATACAACGGTAAATACCGGAAACATAACACGTATCTCACAAGGGATAATCCAACATAAACATGAACTATAATAAGGTATACATCTACACATGAACCATACGGTCGGTTTTAAAATATACGAATCGTAGTTTTGAAAGTGGGGGCTACGGTGTTTTTGAGGAAAAGACACCATTTGAAAATCTATAGCATCCCTTGAGGTTTCCATTTAAAAGTGCATACGATTCGTCGGTTTTGGAAATAAGTATGGTTTAGGTGAAATCTTGTGTCAGCGATCCAGCCTCATAGTATCCGATATGGCAATATCCTCGATCATCATCCTCAAATCACGAGCGTGGATCAATCATCCGATATATCTTATCGCGTACAGTAATCCATCGTACGGTGACATCAAACAAAATAAGAATTCTATCGTCCTATTCATCAAAGAGGGTACGGATCTATAGTTTCATACGGCATATCAATATTTATTCTCTCTCTCTCTCTCTCTCACACACACACATATCTCAAGTCACATCTGTATCAATCTCATATCATGTCTTGGCAAAAGTATCTATATTCTCATATCATCTCGCATCCGTATATCAACATATTAAGCCAAGTCATCTTATTTCATCATATTCTCTTTTCATCACATCAATATTTTACATCAAGTCATCTTGCATATACCTTATATTCTCATATATCAAACCGAGTCATCCTTAGCTATCATACCATCTCACACTAAAACTTTTGATCATATCCGTGAATTCATACATAGGTTTCTCCAACTATAACTTAAATGACGATTTTTTCCATATCCAAGGTTGCGGGGGTGCTATACGCCATCTACCCGACTTCCCCAGTAGATATAAATCTACTCATCTGCAATATCCTTACTTATCCGAAGTCGATGTGCTTCGTCGTCTAGGGAGTCCACGCGAAGGTACCTACATATCAACACACATCGTAACGTTATTAAAACCAAGTCCGAAAATCGATATGGCACACGAAGTGCTCATAGGTTAGAACCTATAACTTATGCATGCAAAAACTACCAAATAACCCTCGTCGTTGACGTACAAACGTCCAACGACCAAATCACATCAAGAAATTCATAAATCCAAGTTTCAAATATCGGAAAACATTGTCAAAACCAACTCAAACAGCTCCCAGATTTTGGCATAGGTTGTCTAGGACAAAACTAACAATACAGAGGCTAAGTTATAAGGAGTGTGAGCTACAGGCCAAAACCCAACATCAGCCCTACAATATGGCCGGCGAGAAATGCTACAGGACCCGGTGTCGCCGGCCCCACCTTGGAATTTTAGTCTCGTTTTTCTGTGGTGGTCTTATAATGGTCTAACTAAGTTAATGTAGTTTTTTTTTTTTTTTTTATAAATACACCAAGTTGATCTAGATTCCATTTGAGCAACATAAATCAAAGAAAACCGACACGGGAAAATTCTAAGTTCATGTATTGGGTTCTAGTCTCTTATCTAGGACAGTAAACATCACTAAGGTCAAGTAAAACACTTACTACACCTCAATTTCACTTCCACAACTCCAATTATCCCCTAACCCCATCTTAGAAAATTCTAACATCGCTAATCTATATAAGCTTAACTCTAAACTACACTAGGACATTAGGAAAACTAGAAACTTAACCAAAAGTTTAGGAATATAGCTCATTTGGCAACTCAAGAAAATTCTTGAGTTGCCCAAAGTGCTCAAAGTTCCAACTTGATTCCTTCATGGGGTTTGTAGTGAGGTTGGGATTATTTTTTGTGAAGGAATTATGGTGTTATGGGGTTATTTTGGAGATGGTAGAGGGTAGTGGAGGAGGTGGAGGAATGAGGAAGGAGGTGGAGGAAGAGATGGAGAAGAAAATGAATAAGATATGGTAATGAGGAAAGGTGCCATAGTGATGAGAAGACCCCCCTCTCTCATGCCCATACCTCCCATACCTCCCAAGTCATCTCTCTTTTCTTTTATTTTTCCTTTTCCTTTAAATTTTAAAACAAAAATCAAAACCATAAAGTAGCAAAATGAAGCATGGTTCAAAATAAGATGAGCAAGTTTTGCAACATATTGTGTTGCATGTCACATACACATAAACAAGATTAATGCATAATTAGTGAGATATAAATCAAGTTTAGTATTAAAATTGTATACTAACAATTAAATAATAATTTATAAAATGTCTAAATCACACAAATTCTTTCAAAATCAATAATCATATTGATTTTCCCAATATTTTCCCAAATCATACATATGTAATTATACCATATCATTAAAACCAATTCTCATATTTTAATAATATTCATAACTTTTATTATTTTAATTATTTAAATTCCAAAAATAATATTTTATTTTTCTGAAATGTTATAGTTATTTTTTGAATTCAAAAAAGGCCCAGAATTATCTCTTTGTATAATTATGATCAGTAGGTACACCTCAAAATTATATCATAACTCTTTACAGAAAATTGATTATCTGTGTGTTTAAGATGAATCCAATTTTTTCTAATGGATTGACTAATAACTTATCTGTAATTTCTAATAAGCTGCATGTAATTTTTAAGCACTTGTTTGTAACTTTTAAGAAGTTGCATATAACTTTTAATAAGCCGCATGTAATTTCTAAGCAGTTGCATGTAATTTCTAATAACTTGCATGTAAATTCAAATAACTTATGCCTGTTCATTTTCCATTTTTTGGGTCAATTTTCTTCAAACCTCAAATTTTCTAGGGTTTTTTCCTCCTGGGTTTGAGTTGGGTTTTCTTTAGAATTCAATCTTGGGTTTAAATTTCATACATGTCTCTCATTATTCATTAAAGTTTTCCCCTTTTTATCAGGTTCACTATAAAGTGTCATTCTTCTTATTGGTGCTCCCTGGGTTGTTCTTTGAATTCAACAAAGGCCCAAAATTATCTTTGTATAATTCTTCAGCAGCTACACCTCAAAATTATATCATAGCTATTTACATAAGATTGATTACCTGTGTGTTTAAGATGAATCCAACGTCTGCTAGTGGATTGACTGATAATTTGCCTGTAATTTCTAATAAACTGCATATAACTTTAAAGCAGTTGACTGTAATTTCTAACTAGTTACCTGTAATTTCTAATAAGCTGTATGTAAATTCTAAGAAGTTGCCTGTAACTTTTAATAACTTATTCTTGTTCATTTTCCTTTATTTTGCTTCAATTTTCTTCAAACCCTCAAATTTTCAAGGGTTTTTTCTCCTGTGTTTGAGTTGGGTTTTCTTTAGAATTCAATTTAGAGTTTAAATTTCATGAATATGTCTTGCATTATTCATTAAAGTTTTCCCTTTTTTATCAGGTTCACTATGGAATTTTATTCTTCTTGTTGCTGCTCCTTGGATTGTTCTTTTAATTCAACAAAGACCCAAAATCATGTCTTTATATAATCCTTCAATAGCTATGCCCCAAAATTATATCATAGATGCTTGCTTAAGACGAATCCAATGCCTGCTAGTGGATTGACTAATAACTTATTTGTAACTTCTAATAAGCTGCATATAATTTCTAACCAGTTATCTGTAATTTCTAATAACTTGCCTGTAATTTCTAATAACCTGCATGTAATTTCTAAGCAGTTGCCTGTAATTTCTAACCAGTTGCATATAATTTCTAAACAGTTACATATAACCTTTAACATCATCAAGGATATATAAACAATTTTTGACATCAACAAAAATATATCATCAACAAAAATACCACAATTACAATTTTTACATAGTTCCAAAAAATCATCTAAAAGCAGATTATTCTAGAGAAAAAAGATATGAAATGGAGATTAGAATCATGGCAGAACTCCTCAAAATTTACCAAAAAATCACAAACTCACAATCCCTTTCAGTGCCTGCCTCCTTCATCACCCATCACATTTACATTCTTATTAAAGAAAAAGAAAAAAAGGAGTGATGCTGAACTAGGAGTCGATCGCTGCAAGGTGCGGGATTTTTTAAGGCTTCGGCAATGAGGAAGCTAATATCGACCTTAGCATCGCTGCCGGCAAAAGATTTTCTAGAGGTTTTGGACGCGAAAAAGTTGATGTCGATCTTAGCATCGCTGTTGGCCGGGGACTTTCTAGAGGCTTCGGCAGCGAGGAAGCTGATTCGATCTTGGCGTCGTTATCGGCGAGGGCCTTTTAGAAGCTTCGACAGCAAAGAAGCTTCGGCGGCGGGATTCGTCGATAGCGATGGCGACGACGATGAGGAAACAAAGGATTTAAGAGAGAGATCTTTGAGAGCCAGAAAGTGATTTGTTGATTTGAGGAGAAGGGTAATTTGGTAATCTCATCTAATTTGTAATACTAGGCCAAATTCAAATACAGTCCAAGAGGTTTCTCACAAAGATTTGTGAATAGTAGGCTCCTCCCAACCATTTTGAAAATACCAAGGACTTTTCGACAGGTTTTTTTTGGGCTGAGGGCTTTTCAACAATTTACCCTTTTCTTTTTTTCCATTCTATAAAGTTTATATCTAATAATAGTAGTAATATATTGAATAATTTTAAGACAACATTAATAAACATGTCATAATATAAGGTCGAAAAAATATTGGTATAGATTAAAGACAACAATAAGACTCACTGGTTCTATTGCTTAATATGATAATTTGAAAACTTTCATAGATTAAGAAGTTTATTATATCATGACCGATTAAAAAAAAGGGTTTAAGCGGGGTTTCAAGCTCTAAAACTGGACCAAAAAGGGATTTCAAGCCACTAAATAAGCACAGAGGTTTTATACTACCACTTTATACGAAAGCGAAGCGCTTCATGATCGATTTCCGCTAAAGCGGGGCTTTAGCGGAGCTTTATGGGGCTTTTTACAACAGTGCCCGACAGCTTACAGATAATTTGATTTTGTCATTTACGAAAATATTTTTTTAACTTGGCTACCACCATATAAATGTGCTCTTAAGCCCTTTGAAATTTTTCGCGGCTTTCAAACCATCTTTCTAAAGTATTTTGTAATTTTCTTGAATTTTCTAAAATTATTTTGATCTTAAAAGACATTCAAAACCCTAAAAGATTCCATTTTTATCATAATTTTTTTTACCAAGGTCGGTCTAATAGGGCCCAAGGCACATTGGGCTTAGCCCAAGCTCCCCCCAGTCCGCTCTGTGTTGGGTCAGGTCACCTTGAGCAAGCGACCCACTTCGGCTGTGAGCCGAGCCTCCTAATTGTGCTCGGCTCGGCTTATAGCAAACTGTACTTTCAACAATCGCCCTTTATTAATAAAAATATTTTAAAATTTTTCACAGTTAGTGTTAGGGTTTTGCGAGTGGGTAATGGGCATGAGGCCTCGCTTCTCACGACAACCACTGTTGTTGTGACCGCCTTCGCCGCTACCGCCTCTACAGTCACGTTACCGCTGCAGCGGTGCTGCCTACTCTTACGGCATAGTGGTCGCGACCATAGGCCCATGGCCACCACCAATCCTTTATCATCGTGGCACAATCATCTATCCCATCAAGATTAAAACTATTGTAAATTATTTTTGTAAAGCAAAATCATATTCTCACTATGAAAAAATATCAAGTTTAATCAGTAAAACCATTACTCTGCAGGGATTGATCAGAAAGTAGACCTAGGGTTATCTATGATGCAATTTTGAAATGATCTTAAATTTCAAAATGTGAGTTTTGTGGTCAAATCTATTGGATAGATCCATGCCTATTATTGCATGATCAAATCTATTAACAGTGTTGTAGTAAACAACTAACAATTCAACGATCAAAGACCCTATCGACGTCTTCTGATACCATAGATTAATTGTAAAATAATCAATCCTGGTGCTGAATTCATATTCAGCACCTGATCCAAGGCAAAACATAACTAAATTAATAGGCTACAATCATTAAGCAGATCGAGTTACAATATAAGATGCCGATATAGGTCTTCCTTTTGAATTCCTGGATCCTCAAAATCTTTTGCGTCCTTTATAGTTGGCTAGTTGCAACATTAGTGATGAGGGAAGCACTCTTAATGGCAATGGGGCTCGATAGCGAACCGAAGATGAAGAAAAGTTAAGGACCTAGTTTGGAGGAGGCACCAAACCCCTAGATATGGATTGCCTCTTAGAATTGTCTTGATTAGCCTTAAATATTTAGCTCGTGAGAGATAGAAATGGATGGCCAAGATTAACTGGAGCTCCAACCCTAAACTTACTAGGGTTCGTGATGGAGCTCTGGATCTCTTTTAGATGTTGTCTTTCGACGATCTGCCGAGAGCGTTGGCGAACGGTTGAGATTGGATTTGAGGATTGTTTCCTGAGGCGTGTGGATCTCAATGGGTTTGGTTTGGTGTGAAGCCGGGCTACCTGCAAAGAAGTCCCAGGGTGGTTGTACCACCGTGGACCCTCCGACGATCAAGTTAGTCGAGATATTTGGGCAAAGTAGCGGCCTATTGGATAAGAATTGCCTTATCTGAGTCGTCTGAGAGAGGGGTTTATATAGTGGCAGCCATGGGCTAGCGGCCGCGAGATTCTCTTCGGCTGTTACGCCCCTGGCGTTGCGCCTGCGAGAATGGCGGGATCTCCCATTAATGACGAGATACGCTCGTTAATGGGGGGATGCGACGGCGTGGAACGTGGGATCATGGGGCGGCGGCTATCTCGCATCTGGCGAGATTCGTGGAGCTGTGGCGGAGATGCCTGTGATCTGCGTTCTGGGTCGCTCAATAGGACCGAGGAAGTTTAGCTCGGCGGGAGGCTCGGAGGCGAGCGGGAGGCCGAGAAAGCTCGGTTCTGTGATAGCTCGGAGGTGAGCTGGGAGGGCTGAGGAAGCTCAGCGTGTAGCAGGGCTCAGAGATGAGCCAATGGTTGTATACCCACCGACCACAGGACTGTTCAGGGAATCCTCGAAGGTCGAGTCCAGGCAACGGGACGATAGCCCGAGAGACGCTTTCAATGTGTAGTCCTTGCCCTGTTTCCGTGTGCATCGGGACACGTCTTCTGCCACGTGTCATGATCTGGGAAGCTCCCACTTATGAGCATCATCATTATCCCTCCACTCTCATCCTGACCAATTTATGGGTCGGGTCGAGAGTGGTCTGATCGGTCACCCGGGCTCAATTCGTAGTTGAAGACCTCGTTGGCACGGATTCCCGAGGCAGTTAGGCGTATCTTTTGATGACGTCGTCGGATCAGAGAGAAGATCGTGCATTAAAGAGGGGGCGCCGATTCGATCGTACGTTTGTTGAGGCGCTAGGCCACGTGTCTAACGCCTGTTGGCTGACGTGACGGGTCACCACTATCCTCAGCGCTCAAAAGGACGCGTTCAATGGTCGTGCGACACGTGGAACCTCGACGGCCGTCAAGCGCGAAGTGTTGTTTTGGCGGGAAACGATCTACGCTGTTGGATGCGTTTTCCAAAACGCTATAAATAGGGGTGGGATCCCCACAGGGTCCATACTTCGCTATCATTTCTCCATCGCTGCGAGAGTTAGCTCGGCGCTCTTTCCTTTAGGTCGGATCTCTCGCGCTCTTTCCTCGGAGGACTCCTTCTTTGACTCAGGTTAGATGTCTTCCTCTGAGGAGTCTGTTGAGATAGTTAGGGTAGAGTCTAGGGAGTCTCTCATTGTTTCTTCCTCTGCCTTATCCGAGTCGGATTTCCCCCATAAAGTTAGGGTTACTCGGGCTTCCCGTGGTCATGCGACGGGGAGGGTCCCTAAAGTGCGCATCAGGAATGCTCGCGATGTGCCCTCTATCCTGAGGAATGTGGATGAGCTCACCACAATCCGGGCTCACTTCCACATTCCTCCTAGCTATTCGCTTTGCTTAGCTAGGGAGGGAGAGAAGGCAGACCAGGTGCAGATGTCACGACCCGGAAATAGCACGTGACTGGCACCTGAATCATGTGAAGTCTATAAGACCCCACATAATTCAAGTAAGCCAAAAGCCCAGAAATCTAAACCATTTAAAAGAAGAAGTGAAGGAAAACCTGTTTAAAGCAAGTGGTTTTAACCAAGTAAGTGGCATTAAACATTTAAAAGTAACATCATATTTTTCCGAAAAATTCGGCAGAGTCTCCTTTGTAAATACTGGTCCCAAACGGGTACAACACATGAAATACATATAAATGATGAATAAGGCATCTCCAAGCGGGAGCCAGCTCTTTGCCAATTGACGGATACAACCACGCAAGACATATAATATACAACGCCGAAGGGTGAGTATCCAAAACTCAGAAAGAAATCCAATATCCTCAAGAAAACCAGAAAACCATAATAATACAAGCGCGCAACTCTAAGGTCGAAAGAATATACATAGGTTTTCTAAGTCTATCAATAATACAAGTCTGGTTGATGGAGTTTACTAGATACAACTGAATATAAATAAAAGTACAATGGTGGTCACGATACAAGCGAACCCACCTACCAAAGCAATCACCCGGAAGGAAGCAGTGTGCCGCAAGACGCGACGAAACCTGTACGACAAAACCTACAAGAACTGTGGCACAACGGGGGCGAGTTGCCAACTCGTGAGTAGAAAATATCACCGAGCAGAAATCGCATGTATGATTCTATCCTAGGTCATACAATAATATCCTCAATATAAATATAACCTGGAGCATCTAATAATGGCAAGATAATCATCTAACATACGTATGATACCAAGTGCTCGTGTCAGTGCCTCAGGTAGCAACATATCACATATATGATGTATGAATGCAATAAAAATGAAAACAGAATGCAATAAGAATGAAAACAGAATACATCTTGAATCAGAAAACTGTTTTCTTGTCTCAGTGAGATTTTAGTATAAAAACCGATGTATCATCAAAGAAATCACATAGAATCTGTGTCAAGTATCGACACAAAACATATATCCCAATATCCAATATCTCAGGCTCCGACAATCCGGACTGGCCCATATCATCAAATCTCACTATCTCGGGCTCCGCATGATCAGGATCGGCCTATATCCATCTCTCTCATAACTCCGAACGGTATCCTCCGGATATCCGTCAAGTTTCCATACAATCACCGGTCGGTAGTGCTCCCCTGCCGGGCTCAACGCCTTTCTATACGATCTTCTTGCATAGGGGTACCGCACCGGGTCCATTATGCACCCGCAGACGGTCCCTCCCCTACCTTGAATCAGGTGTATGATACTGCTCAAGAACCGAGAAAACTCATGGTGGACATCACAATATCATATCACGAGAAAACCGCAAATTTCTATTTTTTTGAACTGATAATGAGTTTATAAATCCTTACGGTTTCTCCAAATCTAGAAATCTCATGGAAAATCCGAAACTCAAACTCAAGAGTAAATAAACAGTGAATTACCAGCATAAAGCCCCATAATATTGCATATCAGAATGAATGTATAAATGCATGAAGTATCTCGGTAATAAATGCAATGTCTAAACTAGCATATGAAAGCAAGCGTACTAGTATTATGTCGAAACTACCAGCTAGCAATTTATACCAATGAAGTAGTGGTTTCTAATGTGTATGTGATATGAAAATTACCGATGATGATATGTGTGAGCCGGCAAGCAAGTGTATGTGGAGCATACGCATCATCGGTAATGGTGCTGGTGTCCTAACAACAGGGTTTCATAATAACTAACGAGAACACATTTAAGCATGCAATGCGATGCGAACAGAAAGAATATATGGAAAACTACAGGACGAAGCTAATAGACTAAACGAAAGGATAAGGAAAAACCACCTAAGTCCGAGTCGATATATCTAGTAATCGGTGATCCCGCCTCAATAGCGTCACATACGATAAAATATATAATACGACATCCTAAAATCAAGAATGCCGATAAATCATCATATTTATACTTCGTACGGTAAAATCCATCGTACGGCATCCCAAAATCGGGGTACGGGTCAATTATTACATTTATCTCATTATTCATATGGCATCATTATCATAATATCAAAAACTAGGGTACTGATCTAAGTCTAGTACATTCCGATACCATCAACATATATCCGCGTGTGTATGAAAACACATCGCCCAACGATCCACTCATATATCATGTCGTATTTCATAATACGACCCAATTCACATCACCGATCTCACGGTATCATGCCTAATCACATCGACTCATCTCCAAGAATCATATATCATCCTCATCATCCGTGTATATGTATATGTATACACACACACACACACACGCACCAACACATCCACACACACACACACATATATATATATATATATATATATACATATGAACATATACACCCATAATTCAATCATGTGTGTGCATGTGTGTGTGTGTGTCAACCTTATTCTAGGGTTTTGCGATTAAGAAATTACACTATAAGCACTATCTTATAATTACACTAAAACTAACCCGGGAACACCTAAAGCCTATCTTGATAATCATCCACGTATCACAATACACATATTTATATACATATATAACGTATTCATATACTACATTACGAAACTGCGGGGGTGCTATACGCCATCCACCCGACTTCCCCGTAGATATATATCTACTCACCTGGACGCCTCGACTCATCTGATCCGATTTCAGCTCTGTCATTCCCGCGCCACGTCCGACGCCTCTACACTCGATCCTTGGAATGTACACAAGGAAAACAAGAGAATAAATATAAATAGTTGCGGACACAAACAATACAAGTCAACCACGCGCATTAACTCGACGCGTGCACACTTGGTGCACGAAACGCGCCGCGACAACACCGCAAACTACAACTAGGGTCGCAATACGTGACAACTACCAAATCAAAAACCCAATCGCACCAATCGCGCGTTCACAACACACTAAATATTATATGAAATAGGGTGCAAATCATCAAAACCTTAAAATTGATCAAATCGATTTATTCAAGAAACCTAGTAAGCATCAATTTCCATTTTTATTCAAAACTTGATATTTTAGCAAAACTAGTGCTCACAATATTCACTAAATATCTTAATTAGGTCACATAAATATTAACTAGATTTTAATCTCACATAATTTCATTAATCCTAAAATCTAGTTTGCAATATAGCTTAATTTAAAACAAATTAAATGTTCCAATTAGCAATTTAGCAACTAGATTAGGTTTTGTAAAACTTAAGATGTTAGACTACACATTGTAATCATGATTAAGTGATAAAACCCTAACATTAATTTAACCCTTCTCTTGAATATTTAATCTTGAAATTAAAGCCATAATTACACAACTAATAAGCTAAATTAAGTAATTTATCAACAATCAAACCATGGCTTAGGATTATACCTCAACAAGTTTGAGATCTAGCATGCTAACATAGTCTCCAAATTGTCATCTTGCTCCTTGATTCATGCTAGCTTGGGCCAAGGAAAAATGGATAGAAATTTAATTGAAGAATTAATGAGGTTTTTGTTGATTTTAAAAGGAATTTTGGGGATATTTTGTAGTGAGAAGAAGAGGAGAAACAAAGGGGAGGGGGCTAGGCTTGGCCAAGCATTGGGAGAAGGAGAGAGAGTGAAGTGAGGGAGTGATGGCCAAGTCAAAGGAAGCCATACCTCATTTGACTTCAACTCTTCTTTTTTTATTCCTTCATTTTATTTTTTTTATTTGATGAGGTGAAGAAAAGAAATCGAGGGAGATGGGGGCTATTGTGGTTCAGCCAGCCCATGAGGGGAGAGTGTGTGTGTGAGTGAGTGAGTGGACACAAAAAAGATAAACACCATACCTCAATTTCTAATTACATTTATTTTCACAACTTAAGCCTTTTTTTACATTTTCTAAAACCATCTTGACAACTTCTTTTTATTCCAAAAACAACATGTTACATTTTAGTTTAACGTGTCATGGTTCCCTAAAGCATAGTTTATAAGACTACGGTAGCGCCCGACCGTCTTTCCGAGGCCAAAATGCGGAAAAAAAAAAATTTCTTAACTTGGAACCGGCGCTATCGTATGCTTAAAAACCCGGATCGAACTATTAACCTACTACTAGCAAACTAGAGAAAGGGTTGGAAGGCTATACCGATCGATCCGCGTCCTTCGGTCTTTGGCCACCATCCCAAGCTCTTCGCGGCATCTCCGGTCTCGATCTCCTCGTCGGAAAGGGCACCACATCATCGATTCTTTTTAGCGGCTCCCGCTTCATCCGAAGAAACTCGGGCATGAAATGTGCTACCCGACGTGTCCAAGGTGATGCAGAGAATGTTTGTGATCACTTTGTCTCTTAAATCCATTGCATGGATGGAGGTTAGAGGTGTTGCCATTAATGGATGTTGTGAGCTAGAGGAGGAAGAAGAAGAAGAAGCTTTCTTTTACTTGAGTTGTATGATAAAATGAGAGTGTGTGAGAAAAAGAAATACAAGAGCTCACCATAACCTTGGCTGCCTCTCTCTCTCTTGCTCTTATTTCATCACTCAAATCAATCTCATAATGTGACACATGCACAAGAAAAGAGACCATGAGTCATCACTTGTGCATGTGTCACCATTAATTCTCTAAATGATGATTTCTAGCTCATAATATCCATATGCAAACATTAATCCAAATGTTTGCAACAATAAAAAGATACGGCAACATCTCAAGTAAACTCGTGACGGATCATAAGGATACCCCTCACCTGTATATACATACCTGCATCCGCATTCCGACTGAATGCGAATGCGACGTGACTAAAGTAATCCAACAAATCTAATACTAGGATCCGGCTTAAACCAAAGCCCACTAGTATGATCTGCCCGATCATGATGCGTGCACTACTGCACGTATATGATCGGACCCTGCCATATATCATACGGCCTCTACAACGTTTCGCCCGAAACTTGAGAAACTGTCTGTGGGGGACTCTAAAGACTCATCAATACTTTGGCTGTAGATTTAACCACTAGCACGTCAGAGGTATTAGCCATACGTAACGAGCTACCAGGAATTGACCAAAAGGGAGGTCGATGAGCGAACTCATCCTGATACCCTACTGAGCCTGTCAGTGATAATATCCGTACAGTCCGGTCCGTTCGTCTATGAGCATCGAATGGCGGGCCTAGGGGTTTGTAAAAGTCAGACCCCCAAAAGCGGTACAAGTCGTATCGGAGTGTAGCCTGAAACACCCTGAGATACTACTGGAATACCTACCAGTAAATCTCCTGCCTCGGCCGAGGGCTTTGTGTAATGGCTCTCCTAGACACAGCGCGATCTCACCCCCAATACCGGGAGAGACGAAACACCTGCCGATCCGCTCACTGCCTCCATGTGGCTCGGGACTATACCCAACTAAAACCTGTTTGCACGACTCCTTTGAGCCGTGGTAGGGTAGTAATCAAAGCACAGTGGGAACTCACACGAGACAAATGACGATCTCATGTCAATGAACTAACCTGTACACATGTCACTAGGGAACTGCTATCTGACGTCAGGTATAATACCAACTAGCATGTTCCCAGCGAGTCCTGTCCAGTGCACTCATAACCCAATGAGCACCTGTATACATCTTAGGTTAACCAACTGACACCAATGGCTTGTGAGATCGGCTACCGCCCCTCGTCGGGGTTTCGACTGTATATACTAGTTTACTTCAGAGTATCGATGCCCTGTCTCGAAAACTCCCACGACTAGGGACCTTTTAAGGATGTGCTTATAGACCCCAGCTCCCACATATATGATTGTCATCATACTGCTGGCAGTCAAACAGGATCCTAAGGGCTCTATCAACGTGTAATAGTGAACATGTCACCTGAAACTGTACACGACTGATAAAGACAAACCATGGTAGCATACTATTCTCTATCAACGTGTAATAGTGAACTACAATGTCACCTAAAGTATGTACACGATGATAAAGACAAACCAGATAGTATACAAACCTCTCGAGTAAGACTGTCCTACCGGTATAGGTCCTCCCTCAATCATTGCAATCACGTGCCTGTGATCCAATAATTGACTCTGAGGGCACTATATCCAACAATCTCCCACTTGCACTCAAGGCTAATTGTTGCGATGTCGCATACTCATAGCCCGTGTGATACCGAACACCCAACTCCTCTACTAATCAGTCTCACAAAGCCCATTTGCGAAACTATTGCGTTCGAGGAATAGCCTCAGTGAGTGGATCCGCCCTGATGTTTCTTTCTATGTATCTCTTTATCTCAAATTCGCGGAGAAAGCCATCTCCCGAAATGAGCAATACCTGTCTTAGAATATGTCTGGATATCTGATGGGATCCAGTTCATAAATGAACTCCAAATCTATCAAACTTCTTAGACTGTATCGTCAACTGAACTTAATCAGTATCCTGCGCCACACCTCCCTCAGTATCCGCTTGGACCACCTGTCCAAAATACTGCCCCTCGTCAGAGGGAAAACTATAACTCTGACAGTCATTCTGTCATCCAAGTCACTTTGGAAGCCTGGAATGATAACCGTCCCCGGAAAGAGGCTGTCATTATCATATCCCTAGAACATCCACTTGTGTTCTAAAACTGCTCCCGATCGTTTCTCCAGGATTGGATCAATATCAACATATTGCATCTCGTGCAAAAACAACATTTGGTGTGGTACTTGATATCTCATGATCAACTCAATTGCCTAAGCAAGTGATTTGCCAATCATGCACATCCCTCTCCCCTTTAGTCTGTAAGACACCTTCAGAGAGGGTGACTCCATCACCTGCAGGTACACTACCGTGCCAGGAGTCGTCCATTCTAAAACACCTTTAGAATGCTGTTTAAGTACCCAGATTAGGACACTTCCCAAATCTAGATCTAAAACCATAGATCTAGTAACCAGAATGTCTGATATTATATCTATATCCTTTGTGGAGAAACCACTGTGTGACAACCAAATCATAACCGATCGTAGTATAGGAATTTCACTTCCTACTCTGTGTATGTCATCCAAATATCAGGACATCACACCCTACTACCTTCTTAACAGATCCATCCCCTATTCTGATGAAGTCATACCTATGACTGTCATATTAGAAATAGATGATCTATCTCCGCTATATCTGCTTTAGTCCATAAATAGACATAAGCTACTTTTCCACCAATACTTCCGCTGCTCCTATTGACTACGACAACCCTCTGGCAGAGTCATATACACGTACACTTCTAAAGCTAATTTAGAACGACGCTATACTCATCCTGATGCCGGGTCTCACAGTCTGGAACAACAGCAATGGCAAGTCTGGGTAAACAAGAACCTCCCTGTCACCGTCCTTGAGCATACCGAAGTACCTCTCGAGTGCCTGAGGTTACCCACCATATCTGTGGAGTGGCCAATGGAATATCAAACCAGATTGAATGTTTAGGTTCTTATCAAATTTTCAGTAATCGTTTGTGGTTCTGGAATCACTTCCAGTTCTACCATACTCCCACTTCTGTTTTCTGAAAAATCCATTTTTATTAAAACTGTGGCGAGTCAAGAACAATATCACTATTGATCTTCCAGATGGTAGAAAATCAACCCTCGTCATAGCCCGGGTCAACCCACAAACGACCATTACAGAAAAGTGCCTTGAGTTATCCAGAGTCTAGTTTAAAGCATATGCCGGACAACTCCCCGTACCTTAACATTGTTAAGATATGAACTATTCTATATCCAGTATAGAAACAGATGCGCTGATTTAATTGGAACCAGATTCAAATCATGCAGCTGTCTCCAGTGCATGTTAACTAAATGGAGAGAGGCCGATCATCATTACTCAACTTAGGAATACATCCAGATATGAGTAACCTGAAAGAGAAGCAAGTTCTCATAATCATCACTATCAACTGAATACCATACACAAGTATCCACATCTTCGATCACCTTGAAGAATCCTGATACTTGCAATACCTGGTTCTCTACTTTATTCATATACCTATAACTTCTCAAAACTTGGATCTTGTATTTCTACGAAACACATGTCTAAGAACTAGAGAAGTCATAAGTAAACAGAATATAGTACAAGGACCAACCCCTCTGTCCTAATGGACACTGGACAACATACAATACTCTGTATAAGTCCCTTGAGTCTAACAACTCATTCCCTGTGTGTTGTAGGTTGAAAACTGTATTTATGGTTAAGAAGAATTACACCGTTATTTAATGCTCCTTACCTAACCATCCACTGATATAGGTAAATGTCATGGACATAATTTCAAAAAGTTATATCTCACTTTATAAAAATAAACGTACAGATATATCAATTTGAAATTGGTGCATAACAACGGATATTCAAAACCAAATATTTGCCGTCCGGCAAACAACCCAGGCGATTTCCTCAAATATCACCAATTACATCGAATCTCGATATAATGAGGATAATCACCCAATTCCCAATAACTTACTCCCACTCATCATCTGTAAAACCATACAGATGTGAGAATCAAACCTGGTAAATACATACCCTGGAGCAAGGGCTAATTGGGAAATCAGTTTTCTTTTAACAGTACACAATGCGAATGCGACGGGACTAAAGTAATCCAACAAATCTAATACTAGGATCCGGCTTAAACCAAAGCCCACTAGTATGATCCGCCTGATCATGATGCGTGCACTACTGCACCTATATGATAGGACCCTACCATATATCATACGGCCTCTACAACGTTTCGCCCGAAACTTGAGAAACTGTCTGTGGGGGACTCTAAAGACTCGTCAATACTTTGGCTGTGGATTTAACCACTAGCACGTCAGAGGTATTAGCCGTACGTAACGAGCTACCAGGTATTGACCAAAAGGGAGGTCGATGAGCGAACTCATCCTGACACCCTACTGAGCCTGTTAGTGACAATATCCGTATAGTCCGGTCCGTTCGTCTATGAGCATCGCATGGCGGGCCTAGAGGGTTGGTAAAAGTCAGACCCCCAAAAGCGGTACAAGTCGTATCGGAGTGTAGCCCATAACACCCTGAGATACTACTGGAATACCTACCAGTAAATCTCCTGCCTCGGCCGAGGGCTTTGTGTAATGGCTCTCCTAGACACAGTGCAATCTCACCCCCAATACCGGGAGAGACGAAACCCCTGCCGATCCACTCACTGCCTCCATGTGGCTCGGGACTGTACCCAACTAAAACCTGTTTTCGCGACTCCTTTGAGCCGTGGTAGGATAGTAATCAAAGCACAGTGGGAACTCACACGAGACAAATGACGATCTCAGGTCGATGAACTAACCTGTACACATGTCACCAGGGAACTGTTATCTGACATCAGGTATAATACCAACTATCATGTTCCCAGCGAGTCCTGTCCAGTGTACTCATAACCCAATGAGCACCTGTATACATCTTAGGTGAACCAACTGACACCAATGGCTTGTGAGACCGGCCACCGCCCCTCGTCGGGGTCTCAAATGTATACACTAGTCTACTCCGGAGTATCGATGCCCTGTCTCGAAAACTCCCATGACTAGGGACCTTTTAAGGATGTGCTTATAGACCCCAGCTCCCACGTATATGATCGCCATCATACTGCTGGCAGTCAAGCAGGATCCTAAGGGCTCTATCAACGTGTAATAGTGAACATGTCACCTGAAGCTGTATACGACTGATAAAGACAAACCATGGTAGCATACTATTCTCTATCAACGTGTAATAGTGAACTACAATGTCACCTAAAGTATGTATACGATGATAAAGACAAACCAGATAGTATACAAACCTCTCGAGTAAGACTGTCCTACCGGTATAGGTCCTCCCTCAATTATTGCAATCACGTGCCTGTGATCCAATAATTGACTCTGAGGGCACTATATCCAACATGGTTACCCCACTCCAAATTGCAATTATCACTAATTAAATATATTAGTGAATGCTTAAAATAATATTTAAAATAATTAATTACGGAAAATATTTTAGTAAACTATAAATTTTATAAGTGACCTATTAAATACCAAATACTAGCAATTACATAGCTAGAATAGGTATATTTAATTTTTTGTTGAAAGATAATTATATCTTGGTTTTTACAGAAAACACCAGCTATTTTACCGATTATCCGAAATTTCACCTAAACGATTTTCAAAACGTTACAATATTCCCTCTTTAACGAAATTCGGTCCCCGAATTTAAATTTAAAACTTCCCCAAATAATAAAACATTTCAGTAAAGCACTCGAATCGGTGGGGCTCCGAAATCTTAAATACTTAAGACGCATCTCAGCGCAATGCATGCACATGAAAACGAGTATATAACTCAAAATCAAAACTCCGTCAAGCATCATGCAATCATCGGAGTCAAGGTGAAGATACCAATGTCAAGGTCCAATACGAAAACCAACATGATATACATCAAAACTATAACATGCACATAATACGCATCGTTGTAAACTCGTCAAAATATCTGAAAGAAATGCATGCCAAACCCCTTTTCAAGTCGCTGTGCGATGCGCGTATCACAGCACAAATAGCGGACGTTTATTGTAGAAAAAAATAACTATATATATACATATATATATATATATATATATATATATATATATCCTTTGTTTATCACACACGTCCCACCATTTTTGAAAATAATTTAGAAGGGTTTTCTTTGTAACATGTTTTGTGTCATCTCGGTCACATAGGAAAATACTGAAACTATAGCTCCTTTTTGGAAATTCCTTCGATAACTATCGATGCATGCAAAAACATATTCAGGTACTGTTCTCGGACTAGTCCTGCTCAGCTACTGTACCAAATAGTAAATATCATAAAAACGTACTGCTCAAAGGAAATCATACTCAATAGTATATGTAATAATGCCACGTGCGTCTGGTGCGCACAGAAATCAAAATCAATGAATGTGCCATACATGCGTACAGAAACAAAATCTTAGTACAACGGGTGTGCACGAAACACCTGTCAAGGGCAACGGGTGTGCCTGACAACAAAAAAATCAGGTGCATCTGATATACACGAAGAATCCCGATTTAGTGCATCTGGTGTGCACCAAAATCGCATCAAGCGCGCCACGTATGCGCAAAAATCCAAATCAAGTGCACAAGGTGCACGAAAACAGATATCGAATATCACAATCGAAAACGACGGTATACAACAAACCTCAATCCAAAACAGGTATACCGTGGTATATAATCTCACAACCACGTGCATCAGCGTGCACAAAATCGAATCAAAGTACTAAAAGTGCAGGAAAAACTACACCGAAAGCACAACTCAAATCACATTCATACCGTAGGCATGAAATCAAAATGAACATCTCGAATGACATCAAATCGAAGTCGAGTGCAACTCTGGTGGACAAAATCTCAGTCATGCAAATAAATTGCCCAAAATACCGAAATCCAAAATGACGGACGCGTGATGTGCGAATCACCAAGTCACAAATCGTAAACACTGTCGTCGATATGTCCTTTCTTCAAAGTCGAGAAGGTGTTGGTGCTTCCAAAGCTAGAAGAGTAAGATATCTACTTGCCTCCTATTCATGGTCTGGCGCCTTGTGCCCTTAGGCTCTCGTCTCTTACTGCGGATTGTCAGTTACATAGCTCTTCGGCTCAACGGCCCAACATAGAATGATGACGGAAACAGTTCCGCTCTGGCACATCCTCTAAAATCTCTGGCCAACTATCATGGTCACTCATAACATGTCTCATCGATGATGTCGAACTCTGGCCTACTGGGTGTGCGTAATACGACCAATCCTGGGTCCAAGTCTTCTCGTGTATTTAAGTGCACGGCGGTGCCCCGGCCGTCAAACCGACGCCGGAATGCGGAAGCGGTGAAAAACTTAAATTTTTGCGGACTTAGCAAACCGGCACCACCGCGCACTAAACACCCGGATCGTAACCATTAACAAGTCTAAGCTAACTAGAAGATGGGTTAGAGATATACCGACGATCCAAGTCCTCCGGTCTTCTCGTCATCGTCCCGATCTCCTGCGGAATGTCCCGTCTCCTTCTCGTCGCCGGAAGTGCACCACATCGCCTACTTTGTTTACGGGCTCCCACCTCAATGCCGAGGCAACTCGGGCACGAAGCCGGCTACTCGACGTGCCCAAGATATACTGTAGAATGTTTGGTAGAGCTTGTGTCTCACTTTTGGGGTATTGGAGATGCCATTGTGGTGGAGGGATGATGCAAGGAGTTTTATGGAGGAACTTGGAGAATTTTGGTGTATCAAAATGAACAACATTTTTCCCCACCTCAATTTTGGACAGCCCATTCAAGGGGGAGGCCGGCCATGCTCTAGTGAGGGAGGGAGAGAATGAGAGGTCTTGCAAAAGGAATGAGAAGCCACTATGACAATAATGCAAAGAGGGCATCATGAAAGAATATGATGACAATACCAAAACCACACTCAACACCACCATCATCACCTCACAAAGTCCAACCATGATGAGAAAGGAAAAGTCAAGCCATCATGATAGCTAGAAGTCAAGGTCAATGAGAGACTATCATGATACAAATATATGCAAAGACCCCCTCCACAAATGCCTATTTGCAACAATGCAAATAAACCTTCCTCCACCAATCTTCGGCCAATGAACGGAATAAAGGAAATCGGCCGAAACGGAAAGCAAACTGGCAACTCCAGAAAACTGGTCCCGTAATAAATTACAGGAAAACCCCGATACTGTGCATACACACCTGCATCTGTATTTCGACCGAAATACAAATGCAATGAGACAAACTCTACACTGTACTATACTAGGATCCAGCTTATACCAAAGCCGGCCAGTAATATCCGTTCGATCCTGATCCGTGCAATACCGCACGTATCTGATCGACCCCTGCCATATATCCATACGGCCTATAGTACAAACTGTCCGATCCCGATCCGTGCAATACCGCACGTATCTGGTCGGACCTTGCCATATCTCCATACGGCCTCTACAACCTTTCGCCCGAAAGCTGAGTAACTGAATGTGGGGGACTCTAAAGACTCGTCAACACCTTGGCTGTGGATTTAACCACTAGCACGTCAGAGGTATAAGCCAATACGTAACGGGCTACCAGGTATTGACTAAAAAGGACGTCGATGAGCGAACTCATCCTGACACCCTACTGAGCCTGTCAGTGACAATATCCGTGCAGTCCGGTCCGTTCGTCTATGAGTATCGCATGGCGGGCCTAGGGGGTTGGTAAAAGTCAGACCCCCAAAAGCGGTACAAGTCGTGTCGGAGTGTAGCCCAGAACACCCTGAGATACTACTGGAATACCTACCAGTAAATCTCCTTGCCTTGGCCAAGGACTTTGTGTAATGGCTCTCCTAGACACAGCACGACCTCACCCCCAATACCGGGAGAGACGAACCCCTGAAGATACGCTCACTGCCTCCATGTGGCTCGGGACTGTACCCAACTAAAACCTGTTTGCATGACTCCTTTGAGCCGTGGTAGGGTAGTAATCAAAGTACAGTGGGAACTCACACGAGACAAATGACGATCCCCAGGTCGATGAACTAACCTGCACACCTGTCACCAGGGAACTGCCATCTGACGTCTGGTATATGACCAACTAGCATGTTCCCGGCGAGTCCTGTCCGGTGTACTCATAACCCAATGAGCACCTGTATACATCTTAGGTGATCCAACTGACACCAGTGGCTTGTGAGACCGGCCACCGCCCCTCGTCGGGGTCTCGACTGTATACACTAGTCTACTAATGGAGTATCGATGCCCGGTCTCGAAACTCCCACGACTAGGGACCTTTTAAGGATATGCTTGTAGACCCCCAGCTCCCACTTATATGATCGCCCTCATACTGCTGGTGGTCAAGCAAGAATCCTAGGGGCTCTATCAACGTGTAATAGCGACGTGTCAGGTCACCTAAAGCAGTACACGATGATAAAGGTAAACCAGATAGCATACTATCATCTCGAGTAAGACTGTCCTACCGGGATAGGTCCTCCCTCAATCATTACAATCACGTACCTGTGACCTAATAATTGACTCTGAGGGCACTATCTCCAACAATCTCCCACTTGCACTCAGGGCTAATTATTGCGATGTCGCATACTCACAGCCCGTGTGATACCGAACACCCAACTCCTCTACTAGTCAGTCTCACAAAGCTCGTTTGCGAAACTATTGCGTTCGAGGAATAGCCTCAGTGAGTGGAACCGCTTAGTTGTTTCTTTCTATGTCTCTCTATATCTCAAGTTCGCGGAGAAAGCCATCTCCCGAAAAGAGCAATACCTGTCTCAGAATATGTCTGGATGTCTGATGGGACCTAGCTCATAAATGAACTCAAAATCCAAACTTCTTAGACTGTATCGTCAACTGAACTTAATCAGTGTCCTGCGCGCCATGCCTCCCTCAGTATTGCCTTGGACCACCTGTCCAAAATACTGCCCCTCATCAGAAGGAAAACTATAACTCTGACAACCTCCTTGTCGTCCATGTCACCTTGGAAGCCTGGAATGATAACTGTCTCCTGAATGAGGCTGTCGTTATCATATCCCTAGAACATCCACTTATGTTCTAAAACTGCTTCCGACTGTTTCTCCAGGATTGAATTAATATCAACTTATTGCATCTAGTGCAAGAACAACATCTGGTGTGGTACTTGACATCTCACGATTGACTCAATTGCCTGAGCAAGTGATCTGCCAATCATGCACGTCCCTCTCCCCTTTAGTCTGTAAGACACCTTTGGAGAGGGTGACTCCATTACCTGCAGGTACACTACCGTGCCAGGAGTCGTCCATCCTAAATACTCTTAGAATGCTGTCAAGTACCCTGATTGGGAAACCACCCAAATCTAGATCTAAAACCATAGATCCAGTAACCAGTATGTCAGATATAAAATCCATTTGCTTTGTGGAGAAACCACTGTGTGACGACCAAAGTATAACCGATCGTAGTGTAGGAGTTTCTTTTCCTACTCTGTGTATATCATCCAAATACCAGGATATCACACCCTACTACCTTCTCAACAGATCCATCCCCTGTTCTGATGAAGTCAAACCCACGACTATCACGTCAGAAATAGATGATCTATCTCCGCTACATCTGCTCTAGTCTATAAATAGACATAAGCAACCTGTCCACCAATGCTTCCGCTGCTCCCACTGACTACGACAACCCTCTGGCAGAGTCATATAGACGTACACTTCTAAAGCTAGTTTAGAACGACGCTATACTCATCCTCCCGCCGGGTCTCGCAACTTGGAACAACAGCAATGGCAATTGTGGGAAAACAAGAACTTCCCTGTCACCGTCCTTGAGGCTACCGTAGTACCTCTCGGGTGCCTGAAGTTACCCACCTTATCTGCGGAGTGGCCAGTGGAATGTCAATCCAGATTGAATCTTTAGGTTCCTTATCAAATCTTCAGTAATCGTTTGTGGTTCTGGAATCACTTCCAGTTCTACCATACTCCCACTACTGTTTTCCTGAAAAAATCCATTTTTAATTTAAAACTGTGGCGAGTCAAGAACAATATTGCTATTGATCTTCCAGATGGAAGAAAGTCAACCCGCGTCATAGCCTGGGTCAACCCACAAACAGCCATTACAGAAACGTGCCTCGAGTTGTCCAGTGTCTGGTTTTAAGCATAAGCCGGACAACTCCCCGTACCTTAACATCGTTAAGATATGAACTGTTCTATATCCCATATAGGACCAGAGGCACTGATTTAATTGAACTAGATCCAAATCATGCAACTATCTCCAGTGCATGTCAACTAAATGGAAGGAGGCCGATCAGCGTTACTCAACTTAGGAATACTTCCAATTATGAGTAACCTGAAAGAGAAGCAAGATCTCTTTATCATTACTATCAACTGAATACCATACACAAGTATCTACATCTTCGATCTCTTTGAAGAATCCCGATACTTGCTATACCTGGTTCTCTACTCTATTCAAATACCTATAACTTCTCAATATTGGACCCTGTGTTTCCGCGAAACACTTGTCTAAAAACTAGAGAAGTCATAAGTAAACCGAATATAGTACGAGGACCAACCCTTCTGTCCTGATGGACCCTGGACAACATACAATCCTTTGTATAAGTCCCTTGAGTCTGATAACTCATTCATTGTGTGTCGTAGGTTGAAAACTGTACTTATGGCTAAGAAGAATTACACCGCTGTTTAATGCTCCTTACCTAACCATCCACTGATATAGGTAAATGTCGTAGACATAATTTCAGAAAGGTATATCTCACTCTATGAAAATAGACGTACAGATATATCAATTTGAAATTGGTGCATAACAGCGGATATTCAAAACCAAATATTTGCCGACCGGCAAACAGCCCAGGTGATTTCCTCAAATATCACCGATTACAACGAATCCCGATATAATGAGATAATCACCCAATTCCCAATAACTTACTCCCACTCATCATCTGTAAAACCATACAGATGTGAGAATCGTACCTGGTAAATACATACCCTGGAGTAAGTATCTAATCGGGAAATCAGTTTTCCTTTAACATTACACAGTGAAACTGAAACATTGAAATGTTCCGATGGGGTATTCTGGTATTCCTAGTAATGCCTCTTCCAGATTCACGACTGTAACCGTATAGTTCTTTGCCATCTCTCCAAATCCCTTCATATGTCTTTAGTCTTTACCTTCTGCACACCCTTTTTAGGCCAAATGGTTTTCTTCCTTCCCTACCGTTCGGCACCAGCCTATGGTTTGGAAGAAGACTATCCAATAAGCATAATGGGTGTACTGTCCCAATCCTAGGAACACTCGCAATGAGAGAGGGTGAAGATAAAAGACAACCGAATAAACCTTATTCCTATTTCTCCTGAACCAGAATCCATCCCCGAACTGGAACAAGTTCCATTCGAGTTCGTATATAACCATACGATGGAGTATCCAAATAAACTGTGGATCTTCGTAGTGATACGGAGTGTCCTGGAGAAATACAAAGATGATGTGGGAGTGGTAACGAAATATTTGGTTTGGTCGTGAATATCTGTTGCAATTTACTTTGCCCTCTTACTAATCCCTTGCTTTGTCTGAACTTATTACCTTCTGCACACCATCGTTATGCTAATTGGTTTTCTTCATTCCCTACCGGTTGGCACCAGCCTAAGGTTTGGAAGAAGACAATCCAATTTGCGTAATAGGTGTACTACCCCTAAACCAAGGAGTACTCGTAACCTGAGAGAGGGTAAAAGGAAAAGACAACTGAATAATCCTATCCGTTTTCTCCAGAACCGGAAACCATCCTCGAATAAATTCTTTCGAGTTCGTATCTAACCATACGATGGTTTTGTCCAATGGAAGTGGACGTTCGTAGTAATACGGGGTGTCCTGGAGAAAAGGGTAAAAGTAGGAGTGGCAATGAGGTTCGCAACTCTGACAATCCAAAAGCCAGTGTTTAAGAAGGTTCGGTCAACTTGGTCACTGAGTCAAAGTCTTAGGGTCGGGTCAATGGTCGCTGCCAAAGAGAGAGAGAAAAGAAACACTCAGCGTGCACTCTAACCTAGATCAGAATGGTCACCAATTTATCTAATCTGGAATCCTCCCACTGTACCTCAAATTCTCCTCCAAACCTGAAAGAAGAATTAGTCGGGGTTACCCGAGGAGTAAACTAACTCATCAGTGGGAATCGGGATCCAACTATCATTGCATGATAACGTGACGGAATCCGCTCACGCTATCACACTCCAGAAGGTATGCGCATATCTGGCAAGTTTCAGTTCTTTTGAAACTCCCGATGTGATTTCTGCCCCATGCTCTTATGACCTTGACTTTGGCCAACATATCATAAGTCACATGTCAAGTTCTACCCGTCATTCTCCAGGTTAATTTGAATCCACCCGTACATACCCTTGACTTTGGCCAAAATGGCAGTACGACTGTCCCAAACCAACGCATCTATCTATGCTGCATATGAATGTTCCAATAGCTACCAATCACTGTGCCTTGACTTTGGCCAACATACACAGCTTGAATACTATTGACCACCCATATGAAACGACGGAGGGCTACGAATGGTTTCTGGCAAAAACCTTTAACGTAAAGAACTTGATATCGTCGAAGGAACTGATAGCTTTTTGAAAATATAGTGACGAAAACTGTTGCTAAAGAGGTCACTCCCGGTGAAGGGATCTCGGCTCTTTCCCCGTAGAATGGGGTGCAGGATATTCCAACTGAATACCACGATGCAAAGCAAAAGTAATCGGCTATAGTGAAGTTAATGCCCTGACGCAAACTTTTTGTCCAAGGGGTCACTCCCGGTGAAGGGATCTCGGCCCTTGCCTCGTCGACTGAGGAGCAGGATATTCCGACTGAATACCACGATGCAAAACAAAAGTGAACGTCCTTGCAATAACAGCTTTTTGAAAAGTGTTCCAACAACATCAGATTAGGTTTGTTTTTAACTTGCATTGATCCGAATCAACGCAGTCCCATCAATTGATCACACCACAAAGAACGAAAATATACTGATGTACGTATATGCCATCCGCATTTGCCACTGGGTCCCGTCATTACCCGTTAGGTTAGCTTACTAACGACAGAGCGGGGACTGGACTAGCGCGGATGCAAAACATATACGACATCTACTAATATATATACCAATATATAGTATTTCGCTCAAGGCGTGAATAAAATGCAACATCACAGAAATGTACAGCATCACAGAAACAATACAGATATCTGGGATCCCCGGGTTTCACAGAGCCACTACTGAAACCCGACGTTCCCCTGGTCGTGTGGATAGCCTGTGCAATGAAATCCTAGACCCCTACGGGTGCGGCAAGTCACCCGCCAAAACCTGAAGCGAGACAGCCCCCTTCAGCGACGTGAATGGACCACCCGGCACTCCACGGAATCCGGCAACTTGGGCACCCCTCCTGGGTCAACCTGTACCCCCTACGAGTGCGGCGAATAGCCCGCCAATCCTAGAGTGAAGCCCCCTCCGTCTCAATGCCATGAGATGCGGGCTTGTTGCCCTCCAGAACCCGGCTATCCGTGCACCCCTCCGCGGGGCAATCCTAGTACAGAAAGTAAAATATACATACACCGGGTACATCGACCGCAACCAGGTCGTGCCCCAAAATAATAATACAAACAGGCAGTGACGGCAGTCCACATGTCGGACGCTCGCCCCGCAATATCAAATGTACATAATACAACAAAACTGTACTAGCATTGCATCCAGGCTATCCCGCACGACCAATCCGCAACATCACAGCAAAAACAGAACATCAACGTGAAAGTCACGTTCGCAAATCCGTCTAACCGGGCTATAGCAGTTAGACCGGATTTACCGATCAAGTGACATTCACGGTCGCATATATAATGTAAATACTGTGAAAAATGTGTTTAAAATATCCGATCGATCAAAAATTAACAAGTGGGCCCCCAATCAAAACTGTAGCACTCACAGAAATCCTGGGCCCAATTTTAATATTCCAAAACCCATATTTTAAGCCCAGAAGGCCTCTGTAAAAAATTGGTGAAGTGATCTCCACAGTGCGCGGCGGAAGGGCGGCGGGAGGGTGGTTTTCGCGGCGGTTCCGCGCTCCCACTGTGGAGTTACTTCGTCGAATTTTTACAGAGCTCTTAGATTTTCCAGTACATCAATATTTTACAACCTGAAAAATTTTTCGACACCAAAAATTTCCAACAGAAAACTGATGTGGGCAAATACGGGTTTTTGGACATTTCGATCGATCGGAACTGAAAAACACATTACACAAAGCTAGACTAAGTTAATGGCGAGGCTCTGATACCACTGTAAGTGCACGGCGGCGCCCCGGCCGTCAAACCGACGCCGGAATGCGGAAGCGGTGAAAAACTTAAATTTTTGCGGACTTAGCAAACCGGCACCACCGCGCACTAAACACCCGGATCGTAACCATTAACAAGTCTAAGCTAACTAGAAGATGGGTTAGAGATATACTGACGATCCAAGTCCTCCGGTCTTCTCGTCATCGTCCCGATCTCCTGCGGAATGTCCCGTCTCCTCCTCGTCGCCGGAAGTGCACCACATCGCCTACTTTGTTTACGGGCTCCCACCTCAATGCCGAGGCAACTCGGGCACGAAGCCGGCTACTCGACGTGCCCAAGATATACTGTAGAATGTTTGGTAGAGCTTGTGTCTCACTTTTGGGGTATTGGAGATGCCATTGTGGTGGAGGGATGATGCAAGGAGTTTTGTGGAGGAACTTGGAGAATTTTGGTGTATCAAAATGAACAACATTTTTCCCCACCTCAATTTTGGACAGCCCATTCAAGGGGGAGGCCGGCCATGCTCTAGTGAGGGAGGGAGAGAATGAGAGGTCTTGCAAAAGGAATGAGAAGCCACCATGACAATAATGCAAAGAGGGCATCATGAAAGAATATGATGACAATACCAAAACCACACTCAACACCACCATCATCACCTCACAAAGTCCAACCATGATGAGAAAGGAAAAGTCAAGCCATCATGATAGCTAGAAGTCAAGGTCAATGAGAGACTATCATGATACAAATATATGCAAAGACCCCCTCCACAAATGCCTATTTGCAACAATGCAAATAAACCCTCCTCCACCAATCTTCGGCCAATGAACGGAATAAAGGAAATCGGCCGAAACGGAAAGCAAACTGGCAACTCCAGAAAACTGGTCCCGTAATAAATTACAGGAAAACCCCGATACTGTGCATACACACCTGCATCTGTATTTCGACCGAAATACAAATGCAATGAGACAAACTCTACACTGTACTATACTAGGATCCGGCTTATACCAAAGCCGGCCAGTAATATCCGTTCGATCCTGATCCGTGCAATACCGCACGTATCTGATCGACCCCTGCCATATATCCATACGGCCTATAGTACAAACTGTCCGATCCCGATCCGTGCAATACCGCACGTATCTGGTCGGACCTTGCCATATCTCCATACGGCCTCTACAACCTTTCGCCCGAAAGCTGAGTAACTGAATGTGGGGGACTCTAAAGACTCGTCAACACCTTGGCTGTGGATTTAACCACTAGCACGTCAGAGGTATAAGCCAATACGTAACGGGCTACCAGGTATTGACTAAAAAGGACGTCGATGAGCGAACTCATCCTGACACCCTACTGAGCCTGTCAGTGACAATATCCGTGCAGTCCGGTCCGTTCGTCTATGAGTATCGTATGGCGGGCCTAGGGGGTTGGTAAAAGTCAGACCCCCAAAAGCGGTACAAGTCGTGTCGGAGTGTAGCCCAGAACACCCTGAGATACTACTGGAATACCTACCAGTAAATCTCCTTGCCTTGGCCAAGGACTTTGTGTAATGGCTCTCCTAGACACAGCACGACCTCACCCCCAATACCGGGAGAGACGAACCCCTGAAGATACGCTCACTGCCTCCATGTGGCTCGGGACTGTACCCAACTAAAACCTGTTTGCACGACTCCTTTGAGCCGTGGTAGGGTAGTAATCAAAGTACAGTGGGAACTCACACGAGACAAATGACGATCCCCAGGTCGATGAACTAACCTGCACACCTGTCACCAGGGAACTGCCATCTGACGTCTGGTATATGACCAACTAGCATGTTCCCGGCGAGTCCTGTCCGGTGTACTCATAACCCAATGAGCACCTGTATATATCTTAGGTGATCCAACTGACACCAGTGGCTTGTGAGACCGGCCACCGCCCCTCGTCGGGGTCTCGACTGTATACACTAGTCTACTAATGGAGTATCGATGCCCGGTCTCGAAACTCCCACGACTAGGGACCTTTTAAGGATATGCTTGTAGACCCCCAGCTCCCACTTATATGATCGCCCTCATACTGCTGGTGGTCAAGCAAGAATCCTAGGGGCTCTATCAACGTGTAATAGCGACGTGTCAGGTCACCTAAAGCAGTACACGATGATAAAGGTAAACCAGATAGCATACTATCATCTCGAGTAAGACTGTCCTACTGGGATAGGTCCTCCCTCAATCATTACAATCACGTACCTGTGACCTAATAATTGACTCTGAGGGCACTATCTCCAACAGTGTAGTATTCCAGAAAGATTCTATCGGGGTCTCTCCCAAATCTCGTTCCTGCCGAACTGCCGAACTCTGGCCTACTGAGTGTGCGTAATACGACCAATCCTGGGTCCAAGTCTTCTCGTGTAGTATTTCAGAAAGATTCTGTCGGGGTCTCTCCCAAATCTCATTCCTGCCGAACTGCCCGGAAGTTGTCACCCTTTACTAAATCTATTTCTTGTTCCGGAACAGCTGTATACTCATCACGACTCCTTCTGAAAGATATATCTATCTTCAATACCTATGCATGCGTATCACATCTCTGATGTCAACGGAGTGGAACGTCATCTCATCAAAATCCCGTGGAAACCGATAAACTGAGACTAAATTGCTAGATTCATAAAATTCAAATTAGTCTTCTGTGGATTCCAAGTATTGTATCCCATTACATGATATCTGGACGACGTTAACTTTTGGATCGATTCATCAAAGTCCCATAATTCTCCGAGAGCTCAACACTTGAGCACAGTTTAATAATATCCAGTACATACCACAGTACCTATAAACCAGCCGTAGAAGGGCAGACCCAAGCCTCATTAATGGCACCGCGGAACCGCCGCAAACCCTAAGATTCAAAAGTGGTTCCATGGTCATTATGTCAAGTTAGGATTTCATTCCTCTAGAGGGTTCACAGGATTACTTGCATGTTATTCCGAATACCCTAAACTTGGAAAAATAGGCTTCTGACATTCGTTCGAACTTTTTAACTTCTCCTAGACAACATGTGAATACCTTCGTCCGCATGCTAAACAATGCCTCAATCCTCAAGGATAGACGATACATTAACGGTCATCACATTCTAGCCGGCCTCTAGCAGTGGCCCAATCCTCTTGTGCTGATCTGAACGTTTGAGAAATCTTAGTAAAAACAATCCATCAAAATGCTCATGTCATAAAAAACACAAATAAATGACACATCTGCACAATCGTGTGTCACCGGAATACATCATGGTCAGTCCTCGTCCCAGACGAGCTCGTGCTGACCGCAACTCTAACAGTAGCTCTCTCTGCCCGTGCAACCGTGGTAAAAGAAACCACAATCCGAATCGATGAGGATAAATCATATGAAAGAATAGAATTACCATGCATAAGAAATGTACATCCTAAGGTTTCTTAAGCGGAGTAGCGTATCGTAAGTATACCGCGGAACATACACACGATACGTCACTCTACTTAAGTCACCTACTCCATCAACCAAGGTCAACCTACGCGACGAAAGTTCGGGTCTAATACTCTCTTGACCAAGTCTAAGTTCCGTATGGTCAAGCCTAGGTTCCGAATATAAATATACGCCCTAGACTCCGCATAGTCAAACCTAGACTCGAACCAAGGTTAAACCTAGCGTTCTGATACCTGTAGGGTGTTTTTCGTCACCCCATTGAGATGGGAATACGCGCGTGCTTGTCAGGCGCATTACAGATTCCCCCTGCCTAGGGTAGGCCGGGTTTTAATGATTGTGGGGATCCGAATCTCCGGCAGCCGCGGACTAAGCTGCCGTTAATTACCCCTCGCCTTTGGAGCGAGGGAACCTCAGATTGACGGGTTAAACTGGTCATGCGAACTCAATGTGCAGTGTTGTGTTTTTGAAGGGGTTTTGGATATATCGGGCGCCCCGCAGAGTTTTTACGGGGGTTCCGCTACCCGGATAGCGGGCTGGGGGGGCAAGGGGGCTAGCAGCCCTCTTGCGGGGTGCGAGGCAGCGTCCCGTTAGAAATTTTTTTCTAACAGGGACAGTGTCATGGAGTATGTGTGTATGTACATGTGTATACATATGTATATATATAAAAAAGGGGGGAAAGGCATCCAAAGGATGCGTGGGGTCAGCGCTAGCGCTTTGAGCGCTAACGCACCACGTGTCAGCACGTGGGTGCTCGGGCGCTAGCGCGCCACGTGTCAGCACGTGGGTGCTCGGGCGCTAGCGCTCTGAGCACAAGAGCGCTAGCGCACCACGTGTCAGCACGTGGGCGCTCGGGTGCTAGCGCTTTGGACGCTAGCGCTCTGAGCACAAGAGCGCTAGCGCTTTGAGCGCTAGCGCGCCACGTGTCAACACGTGGGCGCTCGGGCGCTAGTGCTTTGGGCGCTAGCGCTAGCACGCCACGTGTCAGCACGTGGGCGCTTGAGCGCTAGCGCTCTGGGTGCATGAGCGCTAGCGCACCACGTGTCAGCACGTGGGCGCTCGAGCAGCAAAAGGGACTTGGTCCCTGCAATGGAAGTTGTACTCCCAGAATGGAGCACTTATTATTCTGTATATATATATATATATATATATATATATATATATATATACACATACAGAGAGAGAGAGAGAGAGTTAAACTCCTAAGATGTTTTGAAGCTGATGAAGGGCTTCTCCCCTTGAGCTCTAGTTCTTCCCCAAAGTGGGGTTTCTGGAGACGGGTCTCCTTCTTCTTCTTTTGTTGGCCGGATCTTGAAGATCAAGAAATATGAGATTCTAAAAATCCCTCCTTTCTGAGATCTGATGGTAGATCTGAGTTCCCCTTTGTGGGTTTTGTGGTGAAAAACTATTTAGTTTTGGAAAAGGAAGAGTAAAACTCTTGATTTAATTAAAAAAAGAGGAAGGTTTAAAACCTTGAGGAAGGAGAAGATCACAGATCTAGATTTTTTTTTGGAGAGAGAAAAAGTTGTGAGATATTTTCATTATCCTTGCCTTTATAGGCTATACACTTTACATATAGCCCCTTGGGCTTCACAAAATGGCATTTTGCCTATCTCATGGCTTATGTGCCATTTCTTTTTGCACATAAGCCATGGGCTTTACAAAAATTTGGCTTTATGCCATTTTTCTTACATTTATCCATAAAATAAAAGAAATACAACAAAATTATTTATTACAAAATTTTTATCTTGGCATGGGGGAGGCCAGCCGCTTCATGTTCGGGCTCGACCCGGGCATGGGCCCACTGGATCTGGGCTTATGCCCACTTGGCTTGGGGTTGACTTTGATTTTGACTTGGTCAACCGGGGTGTAAATTTTTACCCCAACAAATTGCCCCCCATCAATAAATGCACACAACATATTTGAGTTGTGTGCATGAAATTGATGGATCTTGAAGCTGAACTTCGAGGTGGAACATCATTCCGGGGGCGGAGCATCATCCCGGGGAGCATGATTCCCGAGGATCGGAGCATCATTCTGATTCGTGGAGCATAATTCCAGGGTCGGAGTATCCCTCGGGGAGCATGATTCCCGAGGATCGGAGCATCATTCCGATGAGCGGAGTATGATTCCACGGGATCGGAGCATCATTCCGATGAGCGGAGCTTGATTACAGGGGATCTGAGCATCATTCCGATAAGCGGAGCATGATTCCAGGGGATCGGAGCATCATTCCGAAGAGCGGAGCATGATTCTAGGGGATCAGAGCATCATTCCGAAGAGCGAATCATGATTCCAAGGATCGGAGCATCATTCTGAAGAGCGGAGCATAATTCCAGGATTCAGAGCATCATTCCGAAGGGTGGAGCATGATTCCAAGGATCGGAGCATCATTCCGAAGAGCGGAGCATGATTCCAGGGGATCAGAACATCATTCCGATGAGCGGAGCATGATTCCAGGATTCGGAGCATCATTCCGAAGAGCGGAGCATGATTCCAGGATTCGGAGCATCATTCCGAAGCGCGGAGCATAATTCCAGGGTCGGAATATCCCTCGGGGAGCATGATTCCCGGGGATCGAAGCATCATTCCGATGAGCGGAGCATGATTCCAGGGTCGGAATATCCCTCGGGGAGCATGATTCCCGGGGATCGAAGCATCATTCCGATGAGCGAAGCATCATTCCATGGATCGGAGCATCATTCCGAAGAGCGGTAGACATTCTGACCGAAGCATAATTTCGATGCAGAGGTTGATTCCCAGGCGAAGTATAATTCCGACAGGGAAGGCAGGTACTCCGAGACGAAGTATGATTCCGACACGGGGTACATTCTGAGACGAAGCATGATTTCGACGCAGAGCTTTCTGGTTGACCTGATTCCTAGACGAAGTATAATTTCGACAAGGAAAGCAGATACACCGAGGCAAAGCATGATTTCGATACGGGGTACACTCTGAGACGAAGCATGATTCCGACGCATAGCTTGTTGGTTGATTCCGAGCCGAAGTATAATTCCGACAGGGAAGGTAGATATCCCGAGGCAAAGCATGATTTCGACACGGGTTGAATTCTGGGACAGAGCATGATTCCGCCGCAGAGGTTGTTGGTTTGATTTGATTTAGGTTGATATCAGCATCGCTACACTGGAATATGGTACCAGGAGCGAATCATTATTTGTCATGACGGGATTTGGGGATTTTTGTTTTGGTTTGGCATCAGCATCGCTGCACTGGAATATGGTACCAGGAGCGAATCATCATCTGCCATGAGGAGATTTCCCTCGTTCCCAGTTTAACGACTTAGGGGTCATCTGTTCCCAGTTTAACGACTTAGGGGTCATCTGTTCCCAGTTTAACGACTTAGGGGTCTATTGGATTGGAGTTTGGGATTTTGGGTTAGGGTAGGCATCAGCGTTGCTAACACTGAAGCACACATGCCAGGAGCAATTCGTCATTTTCCTATTCCTGTTGGGGGAGCGATGGCTTAGGAGACAGGTTTAGGTCCCTATCACCTAAGGCTTTTCAATTTTATGGGCTGTGAGGGTCCCATAAAAGCATTTTCTCCCTACGAGTCGTAAGGATCCCGCAGGTGTGTTTTCTCCTTAGGAGTCGTGAGGACTCCTAAGTGTGTTTTTCTTTTATGAGTCGTAAGGATCCCACAAAGGTTTGTTCTCCACATGTATCGTGAGGACACATGAGTGGGTCTTCTCAATGGAGCATAATTCCAAAGGCGAAGACCAGCCGTGTAACTGGTGATTGTGATGGGGCATGGGTATGACGAGAATTATTTGAGCCCGTGGATTGTATACGGCAGTCAATTTGGGGACTGGCCGTAGGGCTGGAGAATTTTGAGAAATTGGATTTTGGTTGGCGTCTGCATCGCTACACTGGAATATGGTACCAGGAGCGACTCATCATTCGCCGTTTGGGGACTTGGAATTTGGATCTTGTTCGGCATCAGCATTGCTGCACTGGAATAATGCCAGGAGCAACTCATCATTTGCCTTGGGAGGACTTAGGATTTGGGTTTTTGGTCGGCATCAGCACCGCTAACACTGAAGCGAAATGCCAGGAGCGACTCATCATTTGCCTTTGCCCGTTGGGGAACGATGGCTTTGGAGACAGGTTTGGGTCCCTATCACCCAAGGCTTTTCAATTTTATGAGCCATGAGGGTCTCATAAAAGCATTTTCTCCCTACGAGTCGAGAGGATCTCACAGGTGTATGTTCTCCTTAGGAATCGTGAGGATTCCTAAGTGTGTTGCTCCTTTGTGAGTCGTAAGGATCTCACGCAGGGGTTTTCTCCTCACAAGGTCGAGAGGACTTTGCGAGTGTATTTCATCTTTTTTCACAATTTTGCGCCCTTTCGGGTTTTCACAAACTCGCCGGTAGTCCTGCTGTTTTTACTCACGGAGCCCTTTCGGGTTTTCATCCGTGCCCATTTTGCTTGTGGACATACCTTTTTTTTTTCTTTTTTCTTTTTCTTTTCTTTTTTTTTTTGCCGCTGGTGGGACTTTAAAAGTAGTCTCACCGGCAGGATTTGGGAGAGATAGGGGTCATTTACGCCCGTGGATTGTATACGGTTTTGCAGGATGTATGATCCAGACCGTAGGGCTAGAAACATTTCGGGACTTTCTTGGCGTCTACATCGCTGCACTGGAATATGATACCAGGAGCGACTCATCATTCGCCGTTGAGATTTGAGTTTGGAATTTGGTTGGCGTCTGCATCGCTGCACTGGAATATGATACCAGGAGCGACTCATCATTCGCCATTAGGATTTGGCATTTGGATGGCGTCTGCATCGCTGCACTGGAATATGGTACCAGGAGCGACTCATCATTCGCCGCTTGGGGGTTAGGAAGCGATGGCTTAGGAGACAGGTTTAGATCTCTATCATCTAAGGCTTTCCAATTTTATGGGCCGTGAGGGTCCCATAAAAGCATTTTTTCCCTACGAGTCGTGAGGATCCCGCAGGTGTATTTTCTCCTTAGGAGTCGTGAGGACTCCTAAGTGTGTTTTTCCATTGTGAGTCGTAAAGATCCCACAAAGGTTTGTTCTCCTCATGTATCGTGAGGACACATGAGTGGGTCTTCTCAATGAAGCATAATTCCAAAGATGGAGATCAGCCGCGTAACCGGTGGTTGCGGTGGGGCATGGACGTGATGAGAATTATTTGAGCCCGTGGATTGTATACGGCAGTCAATTTGGGGATTGGCCGTAGGGCTGGCAGAATTTTGGAAATTTGAATTTTTGTTGGCGTCTGCATCGCTGCACTGGAATATGGTACCAGGAGCGACTCATCATTCGCCTTTGTTTTGTTTGTTTTTTGTTTTGTTTCATTTTTGTTTTATCGCGATTGCTCTATTATTTCAGCTTTTCTTATCGCGAAGGTCACGATTACCTTATCATTTCGGCTATTTATTCGCGGTTGCCCCATCATTTCAGCTTTATTTTCATTTTTATTTTACTCGATAATTTTTATTGCGAGTTGCCCTATCATTTCGGCTTTTCTATATTTTTCTTTTATTTACACATTTTTTTTCTTTATTTACATAAATAAATAAATATATATATATATATATATATATATTTTACATTCCCAGTTTAACGACTTAGAGGTCGACTGTTCCCAGTTTAATAACGTGGTGGTCGATTGTTTTCAGAGAAAGGCAAATGTCTGATAGAATCAGTTTCACGAAGAACTTCGGTCTCCGTTTGTATGAAATTGGTGGTTGCGACTTGACTGTTTATTAACACGCCTTTGTACAGTTCTATCTCTCCTGCCTTGTATTGCTTTTCGACCCAATCTTTGAAGACGAAGCAGTCCTCAATGGTATGAGCTATCACTCTGTGATAGGGGCAGTATTTGGGGTCGTTGGTTATATTCTCTTCCTGCGTTCTTTTTGACTCTGGCAGTTGTAGACCGTTCCTCAGGGCATCTTTAAATATTTTACGGATTTTGTCCCTTCTGAAGGAATAGACCTTGTCCAGCTTCTCTTTCAGTGGAGATTCTCCCCCCTCTCCGAACACTGGCTTCCGAGGCTGGTTGGCACTAGGCCCGCTTATCCCTCACTTATTTCGGTTAGCCGAAGTGTTGAAAGACTCAGAATCGTCAGGATTTCCGCCTTTGCGATTATCGTCCTTTCGGTTTCTCCAGACCTATTGTTATTTTGGGAGTCAGAGGAGGACTCCTGCTTTAAGCGTTCCAACATCTGGACTTTCCTGGTCAGCTCTTGGAATGTTTTGAGACCCGCGGTGCATAGAAACGGGGCCATCCAATTGTTGAGATTTCCGACGAGGAGACTGACAGATTGGTCCTGCTCTATCGGCGGTTCACATTTGACGGAGAGATTGCGCCATCGGGTTATAAAATCCGTACTGTTTTCGTTGTTCTTGGGCTTGGTCCTTACGAGCTCGGCAATGGTGATCTTATCGCTGACGCTCATGAACCTTTGTCGAAACAAAGATTCCATTTGGACGAAAGTAGTAACGGAGCCATCCGGTATGCTCGCGTACCAGTCGAAAGCAACATCGGTCAAGCTATTAACGACCTGGTGGAGGAGAAGCGCATCGTTGCCCCCAGTGTTCCCGCATGAGGCTTTGAAGTGGGCGGTGTGCTGATTCGCATTTCCCGTCCCATCGAATCTTCCGAATTTGGGGATGACATAGCTGCTAGGAAATTCTACCAGATCATACTGAGCAGGATATGGTCTCCCACTACTGCTGATATCTTTTTGCGCTTCGGCTTTGGCCACCAATGCTTTGACTTTGCCGACAACCAAATCCATGATTTGATCTTGAGTTAGCGGGCTACTGTCATCGGTAGCCAAGACATCTCCCGAGATAGGATGCGACTGATTTTCATGCGGTTCGCCCACTTTTGGATTTGAAGGAATAGGCGTCGGCTGCTTTGGGGCACCATTTCCCGGTTCACAAGCAGAGCCTTGCGCTTGATTAGGCGGCTTAGAGGCAAGTTGGGCTGTGAGCTGTAAGACGACGTTTGTCAAGTCGTCAATTCTTGAGTAAAGCTTGGCCATCTCCTTGTCTTTGTTTCTGAGCTGCTTTCGGAGCTCTTGGAGAAGTTGCTGCTCTGCGTTTTTGGGACGGAAGATTGGCTCATCTTCGCTTTCCGAGCCCGACTCCTCATGAACTGAGAGCTCTCTGCTTATCAGCCTCACTGGGAGGGTCTTCATTACCTTCCAGAGGAGGCTGGCCTTGGAATATGGCAGCCATATTCACGCCAGATTGGATTTGGGATGTGGTGGCCCCGTCCTTGCTCTTGCTGCGCGTGCCCATCATGTAGACAGTGTGGATAACACATTCAGCCATCCCCTCATCTTTGGCGGGGTAACCCTGTTCCTCGAACCTCATGAGGTTCAGCCTAGCAGGAACCCTAGCCCTTTTGTTGGCTTTGTATCTGAGCCTTTTCTGCCTTAGCTTCTCAATTTTAAGGGCTTGGCGGGCATCTGTTTCCTGGTAAGCCACCGTAAGTCGATTAGCGGGAGCTTAGAGAAGACACCCGATCGAGCAGTTGTCAAGGGCACCGCTGGAGCTTGCTCGGTATGCCTTGTTGCTTTGCTGGTGTTGATGGCCTTACCCCCAGCTGGGGCCAAGGAAAGTCGTTCAAACACCGACTTGCGTTTGAGTTGGGGTATCTTCGAGACCACCACATTTGGCCTCTTGCCTTTTGAGACCGGCTTGTCTGTCACCGGGCCTTGAGGTGCAGGGATGACATTAGCCGAGACAAACAGGATAGAGCCGAATAGTAGCGGCGGCTCTTCCTATTGTCACCCAAGACTGGCTGGAAGGACCGTCCTGGCGTCCATCTTCATCATGTAGAAGATGGGAGCTGAGTTCATCTTCGGAGACATTGTTGAAAGGTGATTGCTTGAAAATCCTGCATGAAATAGCATTATTTTAGTATAAATATAGATATGTATATTGATTGAGTTCGCATGAACGTTTAACCCGAAATATGGGAGGAGAGATTGGTCCCACCGGGCGTGCAAGAATCTGTAGGGTGTTTTTCGTCACCCCATTGAGATGGGAATACGCACGCGCTTGTCAGGCGCATTACAGATTCCCCCTGCCTAGGGTAGGCCGGGCTTTAATGATTGTGGGGATCCGAATCTTCGGCAGCCGCGGACTAAGCTGCCGTTAATTACCCATCGCCTTTGGAGCGAGAGAACCTCCGATTGACGGGTTAAACTGGTCATGCGAACTCAATGTGCAGTGTTGTGTTTTGAAGGGGTTTTGGATATATCGGGGTGTTAGTGTATATGCCCTAGAGGCCATTACTGTATCATACTAGTTTGTATATTACTTAATGGAAGCTTGGGATATTCACCTTGTATAAACAATCTTGCTCAATATTGTAGTATGCTACTTGGTTTGTTTCTACTTCAATGTGTACATGTGTTTATTTTGCGATATCACCTATACGCATTAGTGGAGCCCTTAGGATCTTTGCTTGATTACCAGCGTTGTGATGGCAGTCACACTAGTGGGGGCTGGGTAATTTATAAGCACATCCTTATACAGGTCCCTAGTCGCAGGACTATCGAGACAGGGCATCGATACTCCGGAGTAGACTAGCGTATGCGCTTCTCATCCCAGTGTGGGAGATGGTCTGTCCCACAGCCATCAGTACGTCGTACTGGAGATAGTATATGGGTGCTCGTTAGGTTACGAGTACACTGGACAGGACTCGTCGGGAACTGAAAGGTTGGTATTATACCTATCGTCAGTTATCAGTTCCCAGGTGACATGAGTACAGCTTAGTCCGCTGACTTGACACTGGCACTTCGCCTCGAGTGTGTTCCCACTGCACTTTGATCACTACCCTACCACGGCTCAAAGGAGTCGTGCAAACAGGTAGTGGTTGGGTGCAGTCCCGAAGCACTTGGAGGCAGTGACGGTTAGACAGGATTCGTCTCTCCCGGTATTGGGGGTTGACATCGCGCTGTGTCTAGGAGAGCCATTACACAAGTAGTCCCTGGCCAGGGCAAGCGAGATATACTGGTAGGCTTCCAGTGTTATCTCAGGGTGTTTTGGGCTTCACTCCGACACGACTTGTACCGCTATTGGGGGACTGACGTTTTACCGCCCCCTAGGCCCGACATGCGATGCATCAGATGAACAGACCGGACTGTACGGAGAATGTCACATTCAGACTCAGTAGGAGATCAGATGGGGTTCACCTCGTCAGCCTTCTTGTCGGCATCTACCTGGGGACCGTTACGCACAGCTAGTGCCGCTTGCGGTCTGTGGTTAAACCCACTGCCAGCGTAGTGTCGAGTCTTTAGAGTCCCACACAGAGGGTATTCGCCTCTGGGCAAAACAGAGTAGAGGTCGCATGGTTTTGCGACAGGGTTCGTTCTCGTCCGCGCACTTGTGCACGTTTGGAGTCCGGACGGATATTGCCAGCGGGCTCTGGTTTGAGCCGGATACTGGTATATGTTTTGGGGTTGCTTTTATATCTCGGTATTCTTGTTCCTCGGAACGAGAATGCAGGTGTGTATGCACAGTTGCTTAAGGCGGAGGATGAGGTATTTCATTAGGGTTTCGGAACGGGTGCGTATGCACAGTTGACAGTCATCATTTTCCAAACCCTAATGGATTTATGGATTATCTATTAATAATAGTAATTAAATGAGAATTATGTTATGGTTGGTTTTGTTGACTTGTTGACCATGGTTGACTTGTTGACCATGGTTGAATGTTGACCACCATCATGCTTTGTAAAGATACTCCTTGATTCATGCTTACATTTCATTTAATGAAGCATGATAGTGGTCATTCCAAAACTACCATCAACTATTCTCATTTTGAATTATTATTATTTAGATAATTCTTTTTCTTTTTGATATGGTTGCAAAAAGAAAAATATAGCTCATTCTTTCATAACCATTCTCTCTCCTCACTTCATCTTCTTCTTCCTCAAGCTTAAGGTGAATCCTTCTCATGAGTTGAGAATCCCTCACCTTAAAAGAAAAACAACCCCTAGACACTCTCTACTCACTCTAGGATCAAGGGTTTAGCAAGCCGGAGATTCTAGTTCACTCAAAGTTCGAGGAAGAGCCCGAAGGTTGAACCCTCAGGTGGATCCATCTTCGACGGAAGAAGGCTACGAGGCAAGAACCATCAACCTCTACAAGGTTTGAAGAAGGAGTTCAAGTTTAGGTATAACTCTTCATCCGAGTAGCTAACGCTCCTTTGTATGCTTGCTAGTTTAGTTTAGACACGATCCCGACCTTGTTTAGTCCATGTTGCCCCTTTGCGATAAAAATTTGTTTTTTATACCGTTTCCGCCTCCCCGTAAGCACCGGGGGTCGCAACGTGGACTTACAGTGGTATCAGAGACTAACTAAACTTAAACTAGCTTGGTAGTGAAGTGTAACGAAGTTCGGAACCGAAAAATCGCAAAACCGGAAAAACTAAAACCCTAAGTTTCTGTTGAAATTTTTTATGCTCTAAATGAAAAACTTTATACTCCTAAAATCGGCTCAGGGTTTTCTGAGAACACCCACAAAAAACGATCTCATGATTCCTTCAAAGCGCCGCCCATCCGCGGCCCCACCTGTTCATCTAGCCGCGGATCCGCCGCCGTTTGGGCACTTCATGAGATCGTGTTTTGTGCAGTGTTCTTCTGGTAGGGTTTTGGGATTTTTCAAATATGTTATATGTGCCCAGATTTTCCAGAACAGAAATTTACTTTTGGGGTCCTATAATTCCGTATTTTTTCCGAACTTCACTGCACTTTGACTATGATGGTTATATCTGTGATGTTTGCATGTATTGAACGTCGGCTAATCGCTATAAGTCGATTGGTCAGGGTTATACATGATCTGTGTTTGATATTGGATTGTGTATATGAATCTGTTGGACTGTCGCGGGTGAATAGCCGGGGTGGATGTGAGATGAGCTTTTTGTTTTTCTTCCATTCATTTGTAAATGTAAATTGATGTAATAATATTATTTGTATGGCCGCACAACCGGGTCGGGGTTGTAGCCGTCATTGTATAATTCTTTTTACTGTTTTTTGCTCCTAGGATAGACCCATGGAGGGGTGCACAAACTACCGGGTTCTTGGCGGGTAGTTTGCCGCACCCGTAGGGGTCTTGGGTGGGGTATTTGCTATTCACCGCGACCGTGTATTCCGCTTTTCGTTGCAGGCTCGAACGGATTGCGAATTGCTAGTATATCCAATGTATTCATCTGTGATCTGTAATGTCTATCATTGCTTTATATTTAGGCGTTGCTTATGTTTTACAGCCGCGCTAGCCCAGCCCCCGCTCTGTCGTTAGTTAAGTAACCTAACGAGTGATGACGGGACCCCGTGGCGAATGCGAATGGCATAAGCGTACGTCATATTTTGGTTGTTTTCTGCAATGGTAGTATTAAATGATGGGACGCATTAAAAGAACTAATGCAAGAATATCACGCATTAAAAGAACTAATGCAAGATAATAAACCAAGTTAAAGTCGTTGGAACACTTTCGAAAAACCACTCGGTTCTTTTCAAAACTAACTTTTAAATGCGGAGCTTGAGCCACTCCTTCTAAAAGCTATCTCGTTCCATCGATTATATCAAGTTCACTACGTTCACGGTTTCGCTAAAACCATTCGTAGCCCTCCGTCGTTTCGTATGAATATTCAATAGTATTCAAGCTATGTTTGTTGACCTTCATCAAGACATAGAGATTGGTAGCTGTTGGGTGTTCATATGTAGCATAGATAGATGCGTTGGTTTGGGACAGTCGTATTGCCTTGTTGACCTTCGTCAAGGGTATATACGGGTGGGTTCAAATTAACCTGGATAATGACGGGCAGAACTTGACATGTGACTTATGATTTGTTGACCTTCGTCAAGGTCATAAGAGCATGGGGCAAAAATCCACATCGGGAGTTTCATAAGTACTGAAACTTGCTAGATTTGCATACCATTTGGAGTGTGATGATTATGGTAGGATTCCTTCATTTTCGTCACGCGATGATATTTGGATCCCGATCCTACTGTGAGTATATGCTACTCCTCGGGAAATTTCTCACTAAACGATCAATGCTATAAACCTAGTAGGTGCCTAGAAAGGTGTTAGCGGGGCTACGCCCCCAGGGAAAAGAGGTTCTTAAATTAAGGAACTTCACGAAAGCGTTGGAAAACCTCCCTCGAAGTACCGACACTGGCCTGGCTGAACGGTTAAGCAAGTATTGTACGGTGGGATTGATCCCGACTAATTCTTCCTTTGTGGTTTGAGGAGGGATTCGAGAGACAGTGGGAGCCATCCTGTTTAGACAAATTAAAAACCATTCTAAACTTGCAAGAGCATCGCGCTAAGTGTTTCTTCTCTCCCCCCTGCAGCAACCAAATCGAAATGACTGGACTTAAGTTACTTCTAGATAAAAACATACTGACAGGGCCAAACTACAAAGATTGGCTCAGGAATGTCAAATTGGCAATCACTTACGACAAGCTGGGGTATCTTCTTACCACCAAAGCTCCCCCCGTCCCAGGTCCCACCTCCAGTGTCGCGGATAAGGAAATCCGTAAGACTTGGGAGATTGATTGCGCGAAGGCCAGGTGCCTCGTGCTTGCCTCTATGGACAACGAACATCAGAGGAGGCATGAGAATATGGACCTGGAGTCCATATTTCTCCATACAAAAGAACTGTATGGAGAGCAGTCTCGTATCGCTAGATACGAAATGTCGAAGAAGTTATTTTCAACAAAGTTGGCCGTCGGATCATCGGTAGCGGACCACGTGCTTAAGATGATTGGCTACACTGAGGAGCTCGCGGAACTTGGGACCACGTTGGATAGTGAACTCTATACAGATTTAATTCTCCAGTCCCTTCCATCCACTTACGCCCAGTTTATACTGAACTTCAACTTACAAGAAAAGGAAGTTGAACTTTCAGAACTCCTCAACCTGCTGAGGAGCGCAGAGGGCACCCTACAGAAGGGTAGGGAAACACCCGCTTTGTTTGTAGGAGGATCTTCTTCCTCTAGGTCCAAGGCGAAAGCCAAGGGAAAGAGAAAGAAAGCCCCCGCCAAACCAAGAGGCGGTGTTAGTAAAGTGGGTACGAAGGGAAAGGAAAAGGCAACAATGATTGCGGGGAAGCTTGTTGGTAAAGAGGAATGCTTCTATTGTCACAAAAATGGACACTGGAAGAAAGATTGCAGGGCTTGGAAAGCCAGGACACAGGAACTGAAGCAGGTTGCGGCTTCAGCTTCAGGTGTGTATGTTATTGAAAACTGTCTTTCTATAAACTCTACTTCCTGGGTATTGGATACCGGATCAGGATCTCATATCTGTAATTCTTTGCAGGCGTTGAGAAACCGTAGGTTTTTGAAGGCAGGTGACATGACCCTCAGAGTTGCGAACGGAGCTAGCATGGATGCTAAAGCCGTGGGGGACTATCACCTGGGAATGACAGATGGGCATGTTTTGGTTTTGCGTAATTGCTTTTTTGTACCCAACGCAACTTGTAATATCATTTCTGTATCTTTGGTTTCTAAAGAAGGTTATGAATTTGCGTTTATAAGTAATGTTGTAAACATTCACCTTAATCAAGTTCTGATTGGGTCAGGTACACTGAGCAATGGTATATACGTATTAAACCAACCACAGATTTTTAATGTCCAGAATACACACAAAAGAAAGTCTCCAGATATTAATCAGACTTTCTTATGGCATTGTAGACTGGGTCACATCAATGAGACACGGTTGACTAAGTTACATAAAGAAGGATACTTGGATCCGTTCGAGTATCAGTCTTATGCCACTTGTGAATCTTGTCTCATGGGAAAGATGACAAAGACTCCGTTCACTGGACACGGAGAAAGAGCGAGCGAGCTCTTGGGACTCATACACAGTGACATGTGTGGTCCAATGTCTACACATGCGCGAAGCGGTTATTCATACTTCATTACTTTCACAGACGATTTCTCTAGGTATGGACATGTCTTCTTAATGAAGCACAAATCCGAGGCCTTTGAGAAATTTCGGGATTACAAGAATGAAGTTGAAAAACAAACAGGCAAAAGTATTAAGATTCTAAGATCGGATCGAGGTGGTGAATACTTGAGTGCCGAGTTCCTGGACTATTTAAAAGAGAATGGAATTCTCTCTCAGCGTACTCCTCCATACACTCCGCAACATAACGGTGTATCGGAAAGGAGGAATCGAACCCTATTGGATATGGTTCGTTCCATGATGAGTAAGGCTGAGTTACCGCGATCTTTCTGGGGCTATACACTAGAAGCAGCTGCATATCTCTTGAACAAGGCTCCTACCAAGACTGTGCCTACCACTCCATATCAGATGTGGAGTGGGAAGAAACCCTGTCTTAAGTACCTTAAGATATGGGGATGTCCAGCTTTTGTAAAAAAGCAGCATGCGGACAAGCTCGAGGCACGTTCAGTACAATGTAAGTTTGTGGGATACCCAAAGAACTCCAGGGGGTATCTGTTCTATTCCGCTGAGGAACAAAAAGTTTTTGTTTCTCAACATGCCCGCTTCTTGGAAACTGAGTTTTTGGAAACCCAGATAAGTGGGAACGCAATAGAACTGGAAGAGATTCCAGAACCACAAGCTATTACTGAAGACTTGGAAGAGCCAGTAAGTTCAAAAGAACAGGACATTCCTATGCCGCTCCGCAGGAGTAGTAGGCAGTCTCATCCGCCCGAGAGATACTACGGTTTTCTCATAGACGGGGATAGAGAGGATTGCATCATAGACTATGATGAGCCTACTAGCTTCCAGCAGGCCGTTCAGAGCGTTGACTCGGTAAAATGGCTGGATGCAATGCGGACCGAAATGGAGTCCATGTACACCAACAAAGTATGGACGTTGGACATTGCTCCAGACGGGGTAAAACCCGTAGGATGCAAGTGGATCTTCAAAAGGAAGATTGGTGTAGATGGACAGGTTGAGACCTATAAAGCTAGACTTGTAGCAAAGGGTTTCCGTCAAAGACCTGGCTTGGACTATGACGAAACCTTTTCTCCAGTGGCTATGCTGAAATCCATTCGGATCCTTCTTGCCATTGCTGCCTTCCACGATTATGAGATTTGGCAGATGGACGTAAAAACCGCTTTTCTAAATGGAAATTTAGAGGAGTGTGTCTATATGGATCAGCCAGAGGGTTTCATTCAGAGTGGGAGCAGCGGAAAGGTGTGCAAGTTGCTTAAGTCCATCTATGGACTAAAGCAGGCATCGCGGAGTTGGAACATCTGTTTTGATGAGACGGTCAAGGAATTTGGCTTTATCAAAAATCCAGATGAACCATGCATCTATAGTAGATTTGTAGCGAGAACTGTAGTATTCCTCGTTTTATACGTGGATGACATTCTCTTAATAGGAAATGACATTCCTATGCTACAATCTGTCAAAGGTTTCTTGTCACACAGGTTCTCCATGAAAGACCTGGGTGATGCCTCTTACATCCTGGGGATCCGGATCCATCGTGATAGATCCAAGAGGATATTAGGACTTTCACAGTCCAGGTACATCGACACCGTGCTGAAAAGATTCAGTATGGAAGATTCCAAGCGCGGTAACCTACCGGCTTGTCACGGGATCACCCTCTCTAAAGAGATGTCTCCCAAGACTGATTTGGAGAGGGATCGCATGTCTATTATACCCTACGCTTCTGCGGTAGGCTCTATAATGTATGCGATGTTGTGTACCAGACCGGATGTAGCTTATGCACTGAGTGTAGTAAGCCGGTATCAGTCAAACCCTGAGGAGAAACACTGGATAGCAGTAAAGAACATTCTCAAATACCTGAGAAGGACTAAGGAGATGTTCTTGGTGTATGGCGGAAAAGACCTCCAGATCGAGGCCTTTGCTGACTCCAGCTTCCAGAGTGACAAGGATGATTCCAAGTCCATGTCGGGTTTTGTATTTACCCTCAATGGAGGGGCGGTGTGTTGGAAGAGTTCCAAACAGGAAACCGTTGCAGACTCGACGATGGAAGCGGAATACATCGCTGCATCTGATGCCGCAAAAGAAGCTGTCTGGATGAGGAAGTTCTTGAAAGAACTTCAGGTGGTTCCGTCCATTGTTGACCCAATACCTCTGTATTGCGACAACAACGGGGCTATAGCTTTAGCGAAGGAACCCAGGTCCCATCAGAGATCCAGGCACATCTTGAGGCGGTATCACCTGATCAGGGAGATCGTGGATCGCAAGGAGATCGAGGTTCGGAGGGTTGCTTCAGAAGAAAACACTGCAGATCCATTCACCAAGGCCCTACCCCAGACTCAGTTCGAGCGGCTGATCGAGATGATAGGTCTTCGATACGCCAGTACATGGCCTTAGTGCAAGTGGGAGATTGTTAGTGTATATGCCCTAGAGGCCATTACTGTATCATACTAGTTTGTATATTACTTAATGGAAGCTTGAGATATTCACCTTGTATAAACAATCTTGCTCAATATTGTAGTATGCTACTTGGTTTGTTTCTACTTCAATGTGTACATGTGTTTATTTTGCGATATCACCTATACGCATTAGTGGAGCCCTTAGGATCTTTGCTTGATTACCAGCGTTGTGATGGCAGTCACACTAGTGGGGGCTGGGTAATTTATAAGCACATCCTTATACAGGTCCCTAGTCGCAGGACTATCGAGACAGGGCATCGATACTCCGGAGTAGACTAGCGTATGCGCTTCTCATCCCAGTGTGGGAGATGGTCTGTCCCACAGCCATCAGTACGTCGTACTGGAGATAGTATACGGGTGCTCGTTAGGTTACGAGTACACTGGACAGGACTCGTCGGGAACTGAAAGGTTGGTATTATACCTATCGTCAGTTATCAGTTCCCAGGTGACATGAGTACAGCTTAGTCCGCTGACTTGACACTGGCACTTCGCCTCGAGTGTGTTCCCACTGCACTTTGATCACTACCCTACCACGGCTCAAAGGAGTCGTGCAAACAGGTAGTGGTTGGGTGCAGTCCCGAAGCACTTGGAGGCAGTGACGGTTAGACAGGATTCGTCTCTCCCGGTATTGGGGGTTGACATCGCGCTGTGTCTAGGAGAGCCATTACACAAGTAGTCCCTGGCCAGGGCAAGCGAGATATACTGGTAGGCTTCCAGTGTTATCTCAGGGTGTTTTGGGCTTCACTCCGACACGACTTGTACCGCTATTGGGGGACTGACGTTTTACCGCCCCCTAGGCCCGACATGCGATGCATCAGACGAACAGACCGGACTGTACGGAGAATGTCACATTCAGACTCAGTAGGAGATCAGATGGGGTTCACCTCGTCAGCCTTCTTGTCGGCATCTACCTGGGGACCGTTACGCACAGCTAGTGCCGCTTGCGGTCTGTGGTTAAACCCACTGCCAGCGTAGTGTCGAGTCTTTAGAGTCCCACACAGAGGGTATTCGCCTCTGGGCAAAACAGAGTAGAGGTCGCATGGTTTTGCGACAGGGTTCGTTCTCGTCCGCGCACTTGTGCACGTTTGGAGTCCGGACGGATATTGCCAGCGGGCTCTGGTTTGAGACGGATACTGGTATATGTTTTGGGGTTGCTTTTATATCTCGGTATTCTTGTTCCTCGGAACGAGAATGCAGGTGTGTATGCACAGTTGCTTAAGGCGGAGGATGAGGTATTTCATTAGGGTTTCGGAACGGGTGCGTATGCACAGTTGACAGTCATCATTTTCCAACCCCTAATGGATTTATGGATTATCTATTAATAATAGTAATTAAATGAGAATTATGTTATGGTTGATTTTGTTGACTTGTTGACCATGGTTGACTTGTTGACCATGATTGAATGTTGACCACCATCATGCTTTGTAAAGATACTCCTTGATTCATGCTTACATTTCATTTAATGAAGCATGATAGTGGTCATTCCAAAACTACCATCAACTATTCTCATTTTGAATTATTATTATTTAGATAATTCTTTTTCCTTTTGATATGGTTGCAAAAAGAAAAATATAGCTCATTCTTTCATAACCATTCTCTCTCCTCACTTCATCTTCTTCTTCCTCAAGCTTAAGGTGAATCCTTCTCATGAGTTGAGAATCCCTCACCTTAAAAGAAAAACAACCCCTAGACACTCTCTACTCACTCTAGGATCAAGGGTTTAGCAAGCCGGAGATTCTAGTTCACTCAAAGTTCGAGGAAGAGCCCGAAGGTTGAACCCTCAGGTGGATCCATCTTCGACGGAAGAAGGCTACGAGGCAAGAACCATCAACCTCTACAAGGTTTGAAGAAGAAGGAGTTCAAGTTTAGGTATAACTCTTCATCCGAGTAGCTAACGCTCCTTTGTATGCTTGCTAGTTTAGTTTAGACACGATCCCGACCTTGTTTAGTCCATGTTGCCCCTTTGCGATAAAAATTTGTTTTTTATACCGTTTCCGCCTCCCCGTAAGCACCGGGGGTCGCAACGTGGACTTACACGGGGCCCCGCAGAGTTTTTACGGGGGTCCCGCTACCCGGATAGCGGGCTGGGGGTCAAGGGGGCTAGCAGCCCCCTTGTGGGGTGTGGGGCAGCGCCCCGTTAGAAATTTTTTCTAACAGGGACAGTGTCGTGGAGTATGTGTGTGTGTACATGTGTATACATATGTGTATATATATATATATATATATATATATATATGTATATATAAAAAAAGGGGGGAAAAGCATCCAAAGGATGCGTGGAGCCAGCGCCAGCGCTTTGAGCACTCGCGCGCTGATTGATGTGAAAAAGTGTGTGTTTGTAGTAATTAACCGCAATCAAAACGGTGTCGCGTGTAGCTAGACCGAGATGAGTACGGGTCGTCCTCTGGGAAATGTGGAACCTTTTACTTTTACTTTAGATGTGTTGAGAAAGAGAGGAGGGATAAAGAATTTATAGAAAGATTTCTAGATCTACGTTAAACAAGAATGTAAAATATAGATCTAGATTATTTTAACGATGTAATAAATATAATAAGAGGGCTTGTAGGGTTCGTTAGGATTTAGTAGTTATGGACGATTAATTAAAAGTTACCATTTTTATCCATTAATAGATTTAGAACTAGAACGACGGTGATGCGTGTAGATTAGGGTTTCTAGAGGGAAAAGGAATCCCACTCTTAACCCTTATCTCGACACGGAACTCCGTTCATATCTAGCCTTTACCAAAACAATCATTAATCTAATCTCTAATCGCGGTCGGAACTAGCAAAGAATTGCTAGCGCGCCCGATTAGGATATTAATGATTCTTTTGATAAAGTTCCTAAACTTTATAGGACTTAAAAAGGGTTTAATTATTTTCATCGTCCATTAGCCTACCCTAATCCTACGAACCCTAACAAGCGGAGAATTACTCGCGCATGTTGGGAAAAGAAGATGAAAAGATAGAGAGGGAATACATAATGTAAAATGCAAAAGAATTAAATAAAACAACTACCTTTATTAATCAACTTGAACAATCTACACTTTGATTCCTTAGAAAATGATTACAAAGACTAGTTTGCTTCTCGAACTCTGCCGAAGGAGGTAGATGAACAGTTGATGATCAGCCTGGATACGTGAGCCGTCTTAGACTTCATGATCTCTTCGGCTTGATAGCTTTTCCAAGAGGCTCTCGGTGCCCTTTTATAGTGCAAAGCCAGAATCTTATTGTTGAAAACTTGGTAAAATTCAGCAATGAATGATCTCCCAAAATCTTTCCTTCCAACTCCATAATATTGCGGCGGATCCGCGGCCCAAGGGGGTGTTTGGCCGCGGATCCACGCTCAAAGGTGGGGATCTGTCGATCAAATTTCTTAGGCTTTATCTTTGGGACATATGGCAATCCTAGGCACCTTCATAATTCAGAAATCTTCTCTCGGTTGCTCCCAGACTTGGTCTCCAAGTTTTGCCTCTTAATTTGGCAAGTTTTCTTCAACAAATTGATTTGTTTGATAAATTCTGCATAACAACTTGGAAAATTCTGCACAACAACTCAAATAAGATTTAGTAGACCTAGTTCTACTAGGATTAGGTCAATGAATTTATTTGCATACATTTTTCTACCAAATACTAATTAAAATATATTAACACATGGAAAATGGTGTCTTTACACATAAACCCTCATATGTATAATATATCATAATAAAGTCTTTTTTTTATATGAAAATGGTAGGAAAAATGTAATACAAATGTGCAGTTTTATCAACTAAACAAATACCCCCAAACTTATCTTTGATCGTCCCGAGCAAACTAGTTTATTCAAGAGGAGAAAAAGAAAGGAGAAAACTAAGCACACTTTCATGGGCAGACACGATTGCACTGAGCACGTGCAACAAGCCGTTAAACCTCTAGGTGTCCCTAGTAGGAGGAGTGTTGTCTCCTGAGGGTTTTCAGCGGATTACACCCACAAAATCCAATAACAAAAGAAAGATGGTGAAATTTACATATAAAGATAAGAACCATAAAAGAAAGGCCTTGAAAAGAAGAGTTTCCAACTATACTAGCTTTTCAGTTGTCATGAGCCCTATCTTAATAGTCATGAAAAAATGTTAGAAATCACATCATCCCTCAATAAAACATCGTCTTTATTCTTCATTCCTACCTTTCATCCAAACATTGATCATATAACCCCACGTGTGTGAAATGGACATCCCTACACTCGGAGAATTCAATTCAAGCTATCATACTCTTGTCCATCTACCTTAGTACTTTTTAATTTTATGAATATTTAGATTTGCTCACACATTTTCATGCGACCGTTAATACTTCTCGAGGTACTAACCGACCGATTACTCATGTGCTTGCTGATTAGGTGATAATATTTTCCTCGTCTTGCACCGCCTAAGGCTTAGCAGTGACTCCCAGACCAGTTGGCCTTAGGGCACTAGGTGAAGAGGCACCCTCGCTATATTTTTTTATTGCTGCCTTGGCGATAACAAAACCAGTGTTCATTTTTTTCTTTTCACCATTTTTATATTTTCTTTATTTTTTTTTATTTCCTTCATACTTTGGCTTTTAGATAAGAGCATTTCAAGGTATCTTCTACTATCCCGAGTTTCAAGACGTGTGTAAGTGCATATAGTAGGGTATCAACATTCAAATGTTTGGCTTCCAGAATAGAAACTATTTTTCAGACTTATTTTTATCCTCAGATTAGTGACTTCCTTCATTTTACTAACCCTTGGGACAACAGCTCATAACTACTTATTACTAGTTCGTTTAAGAAAACTTCTAATTTTCTTGGTCTTCTTAAACTATTCCTATCTTTTGGATGTAATTTTTCACTTTCTACTCGTTTGTTATAATTTTTTTTAAAATTTTTTTGAAAATGTTGTGCTTATGCAAAATATGATGCAAACTGATGTGTAAATAAGCACAAACCTCCCCCAAACCTGTTTACAGCAGTGTCCTCACTGATGTCATCCGTTAAGCTCAAAAACCTGTAGACTTGGGAGGAAATTATTAATGGGGGCAAGAATATATGAAAGTGAAAATCCTCCCCCAAACTTATTTTTGGCTCACAATTTTGTAAAAATCATTTTCTTTCAAGAGCCCAAAATATAACCCCCCCAAACTTGAGTTAAACAATTTTAATCTTTTAAAATCATACGAGGGGGTCAAGATTATTGGTCAATGCCAAGCTTTGCAAAGACCGAAGGTCAACACCAACCATTCAAAAATTTTATCGATGAAGCACCAAGGTTGGTGGAAGAACATGTCACCTTTCGACGTGAAGAAGTGGGGAGGTGATAAGAGGTGTGATGGAAAAGGATTGCGTCTCAATTTGGAGATACGACACAGTGATAGTAATGATGGATTACTCGCATTATCATGATTATCCAAAAGAAGGGGTGGAGGTCCAATTTCTATATCTTGGAGTTGATTCATCTCAACACCCGTGTCTTGTAAAAATGCAAGCTCATCAGCGAAAATTTCCTCAAAGCTTTCGTCGATACCCCAAAGAATAATGTCCTCAGAAAAAATGGGGTGATCGTCCGACTCTATAAAAAGTTCCTCATCAGTGTTAGATGTTGACCCGGACAACTCGGTGGAAGAGTCTGTGTCAAGCAACAACATATGAAAAGAGTCAATATTATGAGGTTGATCAAATTCACTGCTGTCGACATCCATTAATTCGACAGAACACACATGAGCATAGGGTTCGGAGGGTTCACTTCCCAACTTGTAAATGGTAAGCTCAATTGACTTCTTTCCAAAGGATAGGGTCATAGAGCCGTTTCTACAATTGATTACTGCGTTGGAAGTGGCCAAAAAGGGTCGACCGAGTATCACCGGGATTTGATTGCGTGGGTTTGCTACAGGTTGTGTATCTATAACGATAAAGTCCACAGGGAATATGAATTTCCCGACTTTGATTAACACATCCTCTAGCTCACCCCTTGGTTGGGTGATAGATCGATCGGCCATCTGAAGAGTGCAATATGCAGGTTTTAACTCTCCGATCCCTAATTGCTCATAAACAGAATACGGAAGTAAGTTAACACTAGCACCTAAATCGAGTAGAGCACGATTGATATTTTTACCCCCAATAGAAATAGAAATTGTAGGACTTCCGGGGTCCTTTCGTTTCTTGGGTAGTTGTTGTGTAAAAGCAGTGCTCACATTACTCGCAAGGAAAACTTTTTTAGGTACTTGAACTTTTCTCTTCCTAGTGCACAAGTCCTTTAAGATTTTTGCATATGACGGAACTTGTTGAATAGCATCTAGGAGAGGAATGTTTATGTTAATTTGCTTAAAAATTTCCATAATCTTCTCCATTTGTGGACTTGGTCTGTTGCCCCTTAACCTGTTTGGATAAGGTGCTTTATCAATAAGTTTTGGGTCCAACATTGGAGAAGATTGTGGGGACGGATTCGATCCCAAAACTGGAGTGGGAATCGACTTAGATAGATCTGGCAAAATGGGCGAAGGGTTCGAGCCTTGGGGAAAACGGAGAATAGGCTCGGGTGAAGGTGGGAGACTAGACGAATTAGGGGAAGAAGAAGAAGCTGGGGTCTCATTGGTGTCACTATCATCACACTGCTCACCCACTCGGTTATTCAGCACTTTTCCCGATCTCAACGTGGTAACAGCACTCACATTATAGCTTTGTGAATGGCCAGGATTCGGTAGGGGTTGAGATGGGAGTTTCCCTTTTTCTCTCGCACTCATTGCGGCGTTTAACTGTGCGATTTGGTTTTCTATTGATTTAATACTCTCACCATGGGAGGATGAGTTTTTCGTTAGGGCATCAATAGAAGACCTCATCTCAGCCGAATTTTGCATGGATTGTTTCATGAACATATCCAAAGTTTGTGCAAGTGAGTTGTCAGTACCGGCCACTTGTGGTGCAGAAATGTTGGCCGGATTTTGGAAATTCTGTGACTGAAAGGGGGGCTGATTCTGTGGTTGTGGTTGCTGTGGAGGAGGTCTTTGATAATTGCTTTGTTGGTTTTGATTCCAAGCAAAATTAGGATGATTCCTCCATCCTTGATTGTACGTGGAAGAATAAGGGTCGTTTCTAGGTCGCTGCTGAAAAGCAACATTAGCTTGAAACGAAGCATTCATAGGACATTCTTCCGTTAAGTGTGAAGGATCCGAACAGCAACCACAGACGGTCTTCGGAAGCGTGACCTGATTTAGGGAGAATGATGAGAACTTGTTTTCAATAGCATCGAGTTTCTTCTGAATCGCTGCCATTTCGGCTTTTACTGCGATAGAAACATCGAGCTGGTGAATACCTCCCTTAGTTGAAGGTGGTCTTACGCTTTCCCACTGCAAAGTGCTTTCTGCGAGATCTTCCAGATATTTCCATGCTTCACCGTCATCTTTAGACATGAAATTGCATTGACACATTGTTTCAAGCATCTGCTTTGTCGCTGGATTAATGCCCTCATATATAATCCGACATAAATCCCATCTTTGTATTCCGTGATGGGGGCATTGGACAAGCAGATCTTTGAAACGTTCAAAGCACTTCCAAAATGGTTCATTGGGAAGCTGGGTGAACTGGTTGATCTCGCTCCTAATATGGGCAGTCTTATGGTTTGGGTAAAACTTCTTAAGAAATGCTATGACGAATTCATCCCAATTAGTGATAGAGTGTGCGGCAGTATTATAAAGCCATTTTTCTGCCAAGTCGCACAGTGTGAATGGGAGAAGACGTAAGCGCATAGCATATAAAGTCAATTGTGAAGTACCCATCATTGCGCATACGTTTTCGAATTTGGTGATGAAAACGTACACGTCTTCCGACTCAAGCCCGTGAAATTTGGGCAGCAGATTGATGTAGTGGGGTTTAATTTCGAAATTATCCCCGTTAGGTGGTGGAAGAGATAGACAAGTAGGAAGGGGACCACGAATAGGATAGCATCTCTCTTGGAGAGAGATGCGCGGTGGATTCTGCTCACCTGCGGGCGGTGATAGCGTGGTGTTATAATTAGATGGAGTGCCGTCCATCATAGTCGATGTGGTGTGTGGTGGGGGAAAAGAAGATGAAGAAGTACCGACTTCGGCGTCGATAGCAGGAACGCGGACAAGACGGGCACTGGGATCCCATGTCCAGCCGAGCATGCACTAATGTGGGACTAGGGTTTAGTGCAAGTGGCAGCGTGTGTGTGGTTTTAAAATTGGCTTGTTTTTGAAAAATGTGGGACTCAAGACAAATCATCCTAAGATGCACAAGCAACCCTAGAACTAAGGTCACCTAGGTCCAGTCTCTAGACCACTCCTAGACTTCCAAAGGACAAGCCGCAGGATAAATCCTCTACCGCCTCCGTACTACCCTTGTAGCCAGGTAAGTGCCAGGTAAGTGCCAGGTAAGTGGGAAGGAACCACGTCGTGGGGCTAATTAAAAACCACTAGCCTTTGTCACACTTGCCTAGGCACTACAAAAGTAATGCGGATAAACGATAGATTACCCACGACCTTCCTCTGTCCTTATTGAGCGCGACAGTCCTTAGAGTCTGGTCTAGATATTTTTTAAATTAATGAAAGGTTGATCTATATGCTCAGTTTGTGATTTGTGGGGCTTAGGAAGGGTGATGAAATCCCCACCTAATCTTGATTTGGTCTTTGCCCCTTAAATTCCATATTAAAATATGCAAAACAAAACCAATCACAAAACTTTTGCAAAAAGATTTTTGAGCGGCGCTATTTTGCAAAGAATCCTGCAGAAAATAGATTTTATTGGATTTGAGAGGAGAGAGAAGGAGTTGAGAATCTTACCAGAGAAGTATGAACCCTAGATCTCCTGTTTCCTCAAGTCCGTGACTCCAGATTCCCTCACAAAATTCACACACAAATCGTTAAATATGCAATTTGCAGTTTTGTTTTAATTATGATATGGATCGTATAAGAATTCAACACAAATAGTAAGAATAAAAAATTACGCACGTATCCCCGGCAATGGCGCCATTTGATTGATGTGAAAAAGTGTGTGTTTGTAGTAATTAACCGCAATCAGAACGGTGTCGCGTGTAGCTAGACCGAGATGAGTACGGGTCGTCCTCTGGGAAACATGGAACCTTTTACTTTTACTTTAGATGTGTTGAGAAAGAGAGGAGGGATAAAGAATTTATAGAAAGATTTCTAGATCTACGTTAAACAAGAATGTAAAATATAGATCTAGATTATTTTAACGATGTAATCAATATAATAAGAGGGCTTGTAGGGTTCGTTAGGATTTAGTAGTTATGGACGATTAATTAAAAGTTACTCTTTTTATCCATTAATAGATTTAGAACTAGAACGACGGTGATGCGTGTAGATTAGGGTTTCTGGAGGGAAAAGGAATCCCACTCTTAACCCTTATCTCGACACGGAACTCCGTTCATATCTAGCCTTTACCAAAACAATCATTAATCTAATCTCTAATCGCGGTCGGAACTAGCAAAGAATTGCTAGCGCGCCCGATTAGGATGTTAATGATTCTTTTGATAAAGTTCCTAAACTTTATAGGACTTAAAAAGGGTTTAATTATTTTCATCGTCCATTAGCCTACCCTAATCCTACGAACCCTAACAAGCAGAGAATTACTCGCGCATGTTGGGAAAAGAAGATGAAAAGATAGAGAGGGAATACATAATGTAAAATGCAAAAGAATTAAATAAAACAACTACCTTTATTAATCAACTTGAACAATCTACACTTTGATTCCTTAGAAAATGATTACAAAGACTACTTTGCTTCTCGAACTCTTCCGAAGGAGGTAGATGAACAGTTGATGATCAGCCTGGATGCATGAGCCATCTTGGACTTCGTGATCTCTTCGGCTTGATAGCTTTTCCAAGAGGCTCTCGGTGCCCTTTTATAGTGCAAAGCCAGAATCTTATTGTTGAAAACTTGGTAAAATTCAGCAATGAATGATCTCCCAAAATCTTTCCTTCCAACTCCATAATATTGCTGCGGATCCGCGGCCCAAGGAGGTGTTTGGCCGCGGATCCGCGCTCAAAGGTGGGGATCTCTCGATCAAATTTCTTGGGCTTTATCTTTGGGACATATGGCAATCCTAGGCACCTTCATAATTCAGAAATCTTCTCTCGGTTGCTCCCAGACTTGGTCTCCAAGTTTTGCTTCTTAATTTGGCAAGTTTTCTTCAACAAATTGATTTGTTTGATAAATTCTGCATAACAACTTGGAAAATTCTGCACAACAACTCAGATAAGATTTAGTAGACCTAGTTCTACTAGGATTAGGTCAATGAATTTATTTGCATACATTTTTCGACCAAATACTAATTAAAATATATTAACACATGGAAAATGGTGTCTTTACACATAAACCCTCATATGTATAATATATCATAATAAAGTCTTTTTTTAATATGAAAATGGTAGGAAAAATGTAATACAAATGTGCAGTTTTATCAACTGAACACGCGCCACGTGTCAGCACGTGGGCGCTCGGGCGCTAATGTACTGAGCGCTAGCGCGCCACGTGTCAGCACGTGGGTGCTCGGGCGCTAGCGCTTTGGGCGCTAGCGCTCTGAGCGCAAGAGCGCTAGCGCGCCACGTGTCAACACATGGACGCTAGCACTCTGGGCGCTAGCGCTCTGAGTGCAACCGCGCTAGCGCTATGAGCGCTAGCGCGCCACGTGTCAGTACGTGGGCGCTCGAGCGCTAGCGCTCTTTGCGCAAGAGCGCTAGCGCACCACGTGTCAGCACATGGACGCTCGAGCAGCAAAAGGGACTTGGTCCCTGCAATGGGAGTTGTACTCCCAGAATGGAGCACTTATTATATATATATATGAGGAGTTAAACTCCTAAGATGTTTTGAAGCTGATGAAGGGCTTCTCCCCTTGAGCCCTAGTTCTTCCCCAAAATGGGGTTTCTGGAGATGGGTCTCCTTCTTCTTCCTTTGTTGGCCGGATCTTGAAGATCAAGAAATATGAGATTCTAAAAATCTCTCCTTTCTGAGATCTGATGGCAGATCTGAGTTCCCCTTTGTGGGTTTTGTGGTGAAAAACTATTTAGTTTTGGAAAAGGAAGAGTAAAACCCTTGATTTAATTATAAAAAAAAGAGGAAGGTTTAGAACCTAGAGAAAGGAGAAGATCACAGATCTAGATTTTTCTTTGGAGAGAGAAAAAGTTGTGAGATATTTTCATTATCTTTTTCTTTATAGGCTATACACTTTACATATAGCCATTGGGCTTCACAAAATGGCATTTTCCCTATCCCAAGGCTCATATGCCATTTCCTTTTGCACATAAGCCATGGGCTTTACAAAAATTTGGCTTTATGCCTATTTTTCTTACATTTATCCATAAAATAAAATAAAATAAATACAACAAAATTATTTATTACAAAATTTTTATCTTGGCATGGAGGGAGGCCGGCCACTTCATGTTCGGGCTCGACCCGGGCATGGGCCTATTGGATCTTGGCTTGGGCCTACTTGGCTTGGGGTTGACTTTGATTTTGACTTGGTCAACCGGGGTGTAAATTTTTACCCTAACAATACCAACTTTGTCACGACCCGGAAATAGCACGTGACTGGCACCTGAATCATGTGAACTTTATAGGACCTCACCTAATTCAAGTAAGCCAAAAGCCCAGAAATCTAAACCATTTAAAAGAAGAAGTGAAGGAAAACTTGTTTAAAGCAAGTGGTTTTAACCAAGTAAGTGGCATTAAACATTTAAAAGCAACATCATATTTTCCCGAAAAATTCGGCAGAGTCTCCTTTGTAATTACTGGCCCCAAACGGGTACAACACATGAAATGTTAGTTATATGTATGCCCTAGAGGCCATTACTATACATAGGATGTATATTGTAGTGGATGCTGGGACATATATAGGGAGGACTTTCTTGCTCGACATGATAGTATGCTATCTGGTTGATCTTTACCTTAACGTGTATACTGTTTGTCTCTCTGTTACATGTTGGTAAAGCCCTTAGGATGTGTACTTGACTACATGGACTATGATGCAGATCATATTAGTGGGGACAGATAGTCTATAAGTACATCCTTCAAAGTCCCTAGTCGTGGGTATATCGAGCATCGATATACCAGAGTAGACTAGCGTATACCTTCTCGACCCATACAGATGGGCGATGGATGATCCCATATCCATTGGTGTTTGACATCAGAGATGATATACGGGTGCTCAGTAGAGACTGGGTACACTGGACGGACTCGCCGAGAACTCCCAGATGGTATTATACCTCACGTCAGATGGCAGTTCTCTGGTGACACTGGTACCGAGTAGTCTGTTAACCCGAGATCGTCATAGAGTCTTGTGTGGTTCCCACTGTGCTTTGATTTCCATCTTACCACGTCCAAGAGGGCGTGCAAAACGGTGGTTTTTGGGTACAGTCCCGAGTCACATGGAGGCAATGAGCGATAGGAGGGGATTCGTCTCTCCCGGTATAGGGAGTTGATGTTGCGCTGTGTTCGATTGGCTATAACAGGAAATCCCTGGCCAGGGTTGCTGAGATTTACTGGTAAGTGTTACCAGTAGTTTCTCGAATTGTTATAGACCTCATATCGACACGACTTATCGAGCTATTGGGGTCTGACGTTTACCACCCCTAGGCGAGATATGCGACATATCAGACGATCAGACCGGATTGTACGGTAGTGTTACTGGTTGGATTCACTGGAGTGTGAGCGGGCTTGCTCGTCGATCTTCAGATCGCTCAATACCCGGGTGGCCGTTACGTTTAGCAGACCGCTTGCAGCTTGTGGGTGCTTGATATGATCATCATCTGCTACCGGCGTATTGACGAGTCTTTAGAGTCCTATACAGAGGTTTCCTGGCTCAAGTGAAACGAAATAGGAGCGCATATGAGATATGTACGGGACCGAGAATAATGCGTGTATGTGATACCGTATTTCATTCTCGCGATGAATGTGTCGAAAGGTTGTATGCGATATAACCTAGTTATCGAATCAAGGGTTGGTTCGATAAGCCGATACATAGAATACTAGTCGGTTATATGCGATATGACCGGATCGTTAAATCAAATGATGATTTAATGATTTAATGCATAATTATATATTTGATATATTACTTTGCATTAACTAGTATTGGTTCACTTTAAATGGATTTTCTCACTTGGTTTGTGCACATTGTATATGTGATATATTTTTGTGCACTTGTATGTATCATGTTTGATGATGCATGCTAACTTGTGTTTTGTGTAAAGTTTAAACCATGGTTATGTAATGGTTAGGGTTTTCATTTTCATATCTATTTATTTATTTGTTTATTCATATTGGAAAATGATAAGCATAATGCAAAATGGTGGCTTTCTTTGGAAGCTTGTTGAAGCTTCATGAAGACTTTGACCAAGTGACCATTTTGTCTCATGCTTAACCCTAACCATTCCATTCAACCATGATTAACTCTCTACACTTGACCATGGTTATTATTATGATAAGTATTGATTTACTTTTGATTTTAAAATTAACTTATCATAATATTCATTATCTTCTTCTTCTTCTTCTTCTTCAAGAAGAGAAACTAGATTCCATCAATGGTGATTGATGAATTAGAGTGAGAAATCCAATTCTAAAGTCTACCCACTTCCTATTTCTTCATCCTCTACCTCTTGCCAAGTAGTAGAGTGTGTTTCCTTCACAAGTTTTCATGGCTTGGTGAAGGTGGAGCTTGATCTAGTGATGCTTCGACGTAGATCATCTTCGGCACGTTGTCGACGACCTAGCCCGGTCTTTTCTCCGATGAAACCACCGTGAGAGTCATGGTTCGATTTGGACAGCGGAAAGGACTTTATTGCGGAGCCGTGGAGGTGGAGCACCGGATCTACAAAGGTTGTATTTCCGATTCTTATAGTTAAGTGTTAACTAGTTACTTTGTTCGCCTAGAAATCTAGCCAACGATCCGTTCTAGGGTTTCTCGGCACCGTTTAAATTTGGAATTGGCATGGTTGATGCCTTATGAGACCTCCTTAGGGTGCCTAGGAACCCTACAGTGGTATCAGAGCCTAGCTAGAGCCTTAGGCGAAGTCCAGACGGATTTTGAAGTCCGAACGAACCCGAAACCCGATCACAAAAATGCTCTCTGTCCTTTTTCCAAAAACTGGGATTTTTCCAAATTAAAAATTGCTAAAAAATTCAGCAGGGAAATATAAGAATTACGATGCAAAAATTGTTCAATGAACAGTACTTATTGCGGCGGAACCGCGGCAGAAGCCTAGCTTCTGCCGCGGTTCCGCGGTTATCTGGTGACGTCAGCCCTCAATCTTTGCACAGTAATTCCTGATAAATTATGCTGAGTTTTCTGGGAATTTTTAATATTTTTTCAAGAGTTGAATTTTCTGGAGTTGTTTTGGGGATTCGGTGTTTCGATCGGGGTATCAAATTTCGTCTTTGTGTTTTTCCGGATAATTTTTAGAATATGTTAAAAAGTTCGACCGGATATAAATACCCAATTTTTCCCCTGTCGGGAAATTTCCAAGTGTTGGATTTTTCCGTAGTTTAACGACGTTTTAAGTAGTGCAAGTAACGCGATGGTCCCTCTAGAAGACAACAAACCTTAACTCGATTATGTGACCGTCTTGAACTGCCCTTTGAACCTTAGGGTTTGGGGTAGTACGGCGTGCCACATGTGAGGCGTTGGCTTGACCCTTCTACGGCTGGACCGTTGGTACTGAGGCACGAACTGAATGTTGTTAGACTTATTTCATGTGTTGATCTGTATCGGGAAAACTTGGATGTTTGAATGTTCGATCGGAAAGTTTAACATTTTCTGATTATCTGGAATGTGATACAATAATTGGAATTCACAAGAAGTTATGAGATAACTGAATGAATGTTATAAACATAGCACTTTAGTCTCACTTGATCGGTTGCCACGGAATTTTGATGTGATCAAAAGTCCGTCGCAATCACGTAGCGTACGCGGATACTCGCCGGGTAAACTTAATAGACAGCCTCACTCCATAGCCCCGACCAAGTGACTGTAGGAGAACCCCGTCGCCGAAAGCATCCGTTCGGGTGCTCGCGGTAGCGGTGTTCCGCCTTGGTGCACTTCGTCGACGGTATCAGGGGTGCAGCCGTCTACTAAAGTTTGCGACGAGCATTCGATCAGGATGTCGGGAATCTTGTTGAATTGCCCGACTTGATATTGAAAAGTGTTTTCGATAATGAGACTAAAATGCGGGGTTTATAATTATTAGGCATGCGATGTCTAAGGAATTCATTTGGTCAGGCATGCGATGTCTGAGGTGGTTGCGGATTCCAACTGTTGTAGTTTTACACTTTCTTTTCTGTGACCGTAAGTGTAATATGTGATATCGCCGGTTTCGTTGCTATATGTCAACGACAATTGGGATGCGCATATTTACTTACGTTGATGACATGTGATGTTATGTGTTGCTGGATATGTTATATTGGATCGTCGTGTTTGAATAGCCGGGGGTTTTTATGTGAGATGAGTGTTTTTCATTTTCATTCATGTAAAAACTTGTATGTAATATTCTTTTATTGGGGTGCTTCCAGGTTGCGGAAGATGTCACCGTTTGTATATTATTTACTTTTCCGCACTAGGATAGACCCAAGGAGGAGGGCACAAGTAACCGGGTTCTGGAGTCCAGTGGGAGACCAACTCGAGGAGTCGAGGCCGGGTCTCCTAACTCTAGAATTGGTAGGGTTGCTTGCCGCTCTCGTAGGGGTCTAGGGGTGTGGGTTTGGCTATTCATCGCGACCGTGGAATCCGTGTTTTATACTGGCTCGTATTGAAAACACGGACGTCCTAGTATATCCAATATTTCATATGATTCTTCTGCTGCGATATCTGTGATGTGATCATCTGATGTTCTGTGATAGATACAGTATATAGTATAAATGATATATTATATAGACGTTACTTATGTTTTACACCCGCGCTAGCCCTGCCCCGCTCTGCCGTTAGTTACCTAACCTAACGGTGCACGAGGGGACATCGAGGCGAATGCGGATGGCATAAGTGTACGTCGTATTTATCTGTGATGTTTAGGTACATTAAATGATGGGACTTCATTAATATGATTAATGAAATAAAAGAAACCTAAGATGTTATAGAATCGAATTTCAAAATAAAACAGGTAGCTACAGTTCTTGCTTTGCACAGCGGTATATGTGATATATCCTGCACCTTATTCGATGAGGAAAGGACCGAGATCCCTTTACAGGGAGTGACTCCTTTAGCAATGACTGGCAGATGCTACACACTCGGTTTGTCTTTTGATAGCTTTTAAGAGTTTTTGCTTTGCACAGTGATATATATGATATATCCTGCACCTCATTCGACGAGGAAAGGACCGACGATCCCTTCACCGGGAGTAACTCCTTTAGCAAAACTAGAAAAGCCTCAAAAGCACTCCATTTTTAAAATCATTTGATTCTACAACGATATCAAGTTCATTACGCAATACGTTTTCAGAAAAACCTGTCGTAGCCCTCCGTCATTTCAGATAAGTGCTAGTTAGTATTCGTGCTACGTTTGTTGGCCTGCGTCAAGGCGTAGTGTGCGGTAGCTAACTAGTATTTATCTGCTTATGCATATGATGCAGATTGGATTAGGGTAGTCGTGCGACTTTGTTGGCCTGCGTCAAGGGTCGTGCGGGTGGGTTTAATTCAATCAGGAAATGACGGGTTGAACTTGACTAGCGGACTATGGTTTGTTGGCCTGCGTCAAGGTCATAGGACGCTAGGGGCAAAATATTATCGGGAATTTCAAGTGTTGAAATTTGCAATGAGATTGCATACCTTCTATGAGATAGTTGGATCCCGATACCCGCTGCGAGTAAGAGTTACTCCTGGGAGAGTTTTACACATTGCAATTAGCCGATCAAGTAGGTGTCTAGAAAGGTGTTAACGAGGTTACGCCTCTGGGAAAACGAGGTTTACATTAATTAGGTTCGTGCGAAAGCACGGGGGACCTCCCTCAAAGTACCGACACTGGCCTGGCTGAAAGATTGGCGAACTTGTAGTGTGTAATTAATCCCGGCTAGTCTTTCCTTTTAGGGTTTGAAGGAAGATTTGATAAAAAGCAGTGGGAGCCATCCTGATTAGATAAAATAATAACCATTCTATTCTTGCAAGAGCGCACGCTGAGTGTTTTCTTCTCTCTCTCTCCTGGTAGCGACCATATCACGCCTTAATCAAGATAATAATATGGAATATTGACCGAACCCGCTTGTTATACTGAGCTGGGGAACGTTGGTCCCGCTCCAACTTATAATTGTTATAAGACAGAGCAGGAAATTGGGGAATACCAGATTTCCCGTGCCGCCCAAACGAAGAGAGTGCATGCTGATGCATCATCTTCGGGTGTGTTCATTATACAGAGAACTGTTTCTCAGTAACCTTTACGTCCTGGGTATGTGATACCAGATCAGGATCCCAGATATGTAATCTGTTACATAGGGCTACAGATAGGTAGAGAACTGAGAACGGATGATAAGTTTCATGAGGCAGAAAACGGGGCAAGAGTTGCAGCCAAGTCTGTTGGTCACTGTCACCCTGTATTACAATACATTGATTCTGAACGAATGTCATTAGATACCGAACCTGATATACAAAATCATATCAGTTTCTTTATTAGTAAAGAAACGATAAAATTTTGTATTGTTGGATAATGTTTTGAACATTTCCTGTATCAAAAGTTGATCGGTTCAGCCACGTTATCTAAAAGCATTGATGTTCTAAATCAAACTACAGTTCTTCAGTATACCGAACACACAAAAGAGGAAGAGTTCACCATTGAACGATTCCTTCTTGAGGCATTGTAGACTAGGTCATATCAATGCGACCCGACTAGCTAAAGTTACATGTAGATGCATATTTAAATTAGTTTGAATTTACATCTTATGAAACTTGCCAGTCATGTCACAAAGATAAGATGACTATAGCTCCGTTTACTGGAAACAGAGAAAGAGTTAGTGAACTCTTGGGACTGATACATGATGATGTATGTAAGGTCTCCTGTCTACACATGCCAGGACTGGTTCTTTATACTTCATTACATTCTCTGATGATCTTTCGAGATTCAGACCTATGTTCCTGTTGAAACACAAGTCCGAACCTTTTGAGATATTCATAGAATATAAGCGAGAAGTAGAGAACCAGAATACGGGTATAAGTATTAGGTCCTATGATGAGATCAAGGAGGAGAATACTTGTGCACGGAATTCCTGGACTTTTCTAAAGGAGAATGAGATTCTCTTTCAGCATTACTCCTCTGTATACACCATAGCACGATGGTATATCGGGGCGGAGCAGATACACCCTATTTGATATGGTGTGCTCTATGATGAGTACTACTGAATTACCTATTTCCTTTTGGGAGTTATGCACTTATGAAGTTGCATACCTATTGAATAGGGTTCAAATCAAATCAGTTGCCTACCACTTCATATGTGATATGGAAAAGGAAGAGCCTATTTCTTAAGTTAGTTAAGATTTGGGGTTGTCCGGCCTATATCTGAAAAGCAAAATCCGGACAAGCTCGAGGCAAGGTCAGTCATGTAGAACTGGAAATGTTCCAGCTATACAAAACTGCAGCTGAAGATTTGACAGAACCAAAGGATTCAATAGTTACCAACGAACCTCAGCCTCTCCGCCGATCTAGTAGGATTCCTCACCCACCTGAGAGATACTTCGGTTTCTCTATGACAGTGGGAGCGAGGATTGCATCATGAGATGATGACCCAACTAGTTTCGAGCTGGCCATCAGGAGTGGGACTCTGTAAGAATGGCTGGATGCTTAGTGATCTGAGATGGAATCCTTATACACCAACAAAGTATGGACTTTGGTTGCTATATCTGAAGGGTTAAATCCCCATCAGGAGCAAGTATATCTTGAGAAGATTACTTGGTGTACATGGAAAGGTTGAGACTTTCAAAGCTAGACTTGTTAAAGGTTTGCATCATTGACCAGGTATGGATCATGATGAAACTTTTTCTAAGCATCTATGCTTAAGTCCATCCAGATCCTACTTGCCATGGCTTCATACCATGACTACGATATCTGGTGGTTGGGTGTCATGACTGCTTTTCTAAATGTTGTTTTGGAAGAGTGCGTCTATTAGTACACAGCCAGAGGGCTTCGTAGACAGTGGGAGCAGCGGAAACGTGTGCAAGATGTTTTATGTGATGAAGCAGGCATCGCGGAGTTGGAACATCTATTTTGATGAGTTTGTCAAAGAGTTTGACATCATCAAAATGGTAGATGAACCTTGTATATACAAAAAGGTAGTAGAGAGTGTGGTGGCGATCCTCGTAGAGTACGTGGATGACATACTCTTGATAAGGAAAGAGTTTCCTATGCTACGCTCGGTCAATCTCCGCTTATCACAAAGATTCTCCATGGAGGATCAAAGTGATACCTCCTAAATTCTGAGTTCTCATCTATGAGATAGATGTAATTGGATGTTAGGATACTCACTAGATGTAGTGAGATGGTATCAAACGATCCTGGGGAGAATCACTGGAAAGGTTCCAAAGTGATAAAGACGACTTAGTGTCAGTCACAGGCATTGTCTTTACCCTAAGTAAAGGGACGGTATGTTGGAAGAGTTCCAAACTATAGATACCGTGACATACTAGACGATAAAGGCTGGATACATCGCTACTTAAGATGCTACCAAAGAGGCTGTTTGGGTGTATATTGGTTCATGAGATGAACTATGTTCCTCCCATTGTGTGACAATGGAGTTGTGGCTTATGCCAAGGAACGCAGGTCCCATCAGTGATCCAGACATATTCTAAGGCAGCATCACCTCATCATGGAGATGGTTGATCTCCAAGGGAGTCGAGGACAGGAGAGTAGACTCAGAGGACAACACAGCGGATCCACTCACAAAGGCCTGTTCCCAGAGAGAGACTTTTATGGGATGGTTGAGTATGAGATACTACAACCACTGCTACAGATGGCCCTAGTGCAAGTGGGAGATTGTTAGTTATATGTATGCCCTAGAGGCCATTACTATACATAGGATGTATATTGTAGTGGATGCTGGGACATATATAGGGAGGACTTTCTTGCTCGACATGATAGTATGCTATCTGGTTGATCTTTACCTTAACGTGTATACTCTTTGTCTCTCTGTTACATGTTGGTAAAGCCCTTAGGATGTGTACTTGACTACATGGACTATGACGCAGATCATACTAGTGGGGACAGATAATCTATAAGTACATCCTTCAAAGTCCCTAGTCGTGGGTATATCGAGCATCGATATACCAGAGTAGACTAGCGTATACCTTCTCGACCCATACAGATGGGCGATGGATGATCCCATATCCATTGGTGTTTGACATCAGAGATGATATACGGGTGCTCAGTAGAGACTGGGTACACTGGACGGACTCGCCGAGAACTCCCAGATGGTATTATACCTCACGTCAGATGGCAGTTCTCTGGTGACACTGGTACAGAGTAGTCTGTTAACCCGAGATCGTCATAGAGTCTTGTGTGGTTCCCACTGTGCTTTGATTTCCATCTTACCACGTCCAAGAGGGCGTGCAAAACGGTGGTTTTTAGGTACAGTCCCGAGTCACATGGAGGCAATGAGCGATAGGAGGGGATTCGTCTCTCCCGGTATAGGGAGTTGATGTTGCGCTGTGTTCGATTGGCTATAACAGGAAATCCCTGGCCAGGGTTGCTGAGATTTACTGGTAAGTGTTACCAGTAGTTTCTCGAATTGTTATAGACCTCATATCGACACGACTTATCGAGCTATTGGGGTCTGACGTTTACCACCCCTAGGCGAGATATGCGACATATCAGACGATCAGACCGGACTGTTCGGTAGTGTTACTGGTTGGATTCACTGGAGTGTGAGCGGGCTTGCTCGTCGATCTTCAGATCGCTCAATACCCGGGTGGCCGTTACGTTTAGCAGACCGCTTGCTTCTTGTGGGTGCTTGATATGATCATCATCTGCTACCGGCGTATTGACGAGTCTTTAGAGTCCTACACAGAGGTTTCCTGGCTCAAGCGAAACGAAATAGGAGCGCATATGAGATATGTACGGGACCGAGAATAATGCGTGTATGTGATACCGTATTTCATTCTCGCGATGAATGTGTCAAAAGGTTGTATGCGATATAACCTAATTATCGAATCAAGGGTTGGTTCGATAAGCCGATACATAGAATGCTAGTCGGTTATATGCGATATGACCGGATCGTTAAATCAAATGATGATTTAATGATTTAATGCATAATTATATATTTGATATATTACTTTGCATTAACTAGTATTGGTTCACTTTAAATGGATTTTCTCACTTGGTTTGTGCACATTGTATATGTGATATATTTTTGTGCACTTGTATGTATCATGTTTGATGATGCATGCTAACTTGTGTTTTGTGTAAAGTTTAAACCATGGTTATGTAATGGTTAGGGTTTTCATTTTCATATCTATTTATTTATTTGTTTATTCATATTGGAAAATGATAAGCATAATGCAAAATGGTGGCTTTCTTTGGAAGCTTGTTGAAGCTTCATGAAGATTTTGACCAAGTGACCATTTTGTCTCATGCTTAACCCTAACCATTCCATTCAACCATGATTAACTCTCTACACTTGACCATGGTTATTATTATGATAAGTATTGATTTACTTTTGATTTTAAAATTAACTTATCATAATATTCATTATCTTCTTCTTCTTCTTCTTCAAGAAAAGAAACTAGATTCCATCAATGGTGATTGATGAATTAGAGTGAGAAATCTAATTCTAAAGTCTACCCACTTCCTATTTCTTCATCCTCTACCTCTTGCCAAGTAGTAGAGTGTGTTTCCTTCACAAGTTTTCATGGCTTGGTGAAGGTGGAGCTTGATCTAGTGATGTTTCGACGTAGATCATCTTCGGCACGTTGTCGACGACCTAGCCCAGTCTTTTCTCCGATGAAACCACCGTGAGAGTCATGGTTCGATTTGGACAGCAGAGAGGACTTTATTGCGGAGCCGTGGAGGTGGAGCACCGGATCTACAAAGGTTGTATTTCCGATTCTTATAGTTAAGTGTTAACTAGTTACTTTGTTCGCCTAGAAATCTAGCCAACGATCCGTTCTAGGGTTTCTCGGCACCGTTTAAATTTGGAATTGGCATGGTTGATGCCTTGTGAGACCTCCTTAGGGTGCCTAAGAACCCTACATGAAATACATGTAAATGATGAATAAGGCATCCCCAAACGGGAGCCAGCTCTTCGCCAATTGGCAGATACAACCACGCAAGGCATATAATATACAACACCGAAGGGCGAGAATCCAAAACTCAGAAAGAAAACCAATATCCTTAAGAAAACCAGAAAACCATAATAATACAAGTGCGCGACTCTAAGGTCGAAAGAATATACACTAGTTTTCTAAGTCTATCAATAATACAAGTCTGGTTGATGGAGTTTACTAGATACAACTGAATATAAATAAAAGTACAATGGTGGTCACGATGCAAGTGAACCCACCTACCAAAGCAATCATCCGGAAGGAAGTAGTGTGCCAGTAAGCCGTGACGAAACCTGTACGACAAAACCTAAAAGAACTGTGGCACAACGGGGGTGAGTTGCCAACTCGTGAGTAGAAAATATCACCGAGCAGAAATCGCATGTATGACTCTATCCTAGGTCATACAATAATATCCTCAATATAAATATAACCTGGAGCATCTAATAATGGCAAGATAATCATCTAACATACGTATGATACCAAGTGTTCGTGTCAGTAGCTCAGGTAGCAACATATCATATATATGATGTATGAATGCAATAAGAATGAATACAGAATACATCTTGAATAAGAAAACTGTTATCTTGTCTCAGTGAGATTTCTGTATAAAAACCGATGTATCATCAATGAAATCACATAGAATCCATGTCAAGCATCAGCATAAAACATATATCCTAATATCCAATATCTCTCTGGCAATCCGGACTGGCCCATATCATCAAATCTCACTATCTCGGGCTCCGCATGATCAGGATCGGCCCATATTCATCTCTCTCATAACTCCGAACGGTATCCTCCGGATATCCGTCGAGTTTCCATACAATTACCGGTCGGTAGTGCTCCCCTGCCGGGCTCAACGCCTTTCTATACGATCTTCTTGCCCCAGGGTACCGCACCAGGTCCACCATGCACCCGCAGACGGTCCCTCCCCCTACCTCGAATCGGGTGTATGATATTGCTCAAGAACCGAGAAAACCCATGGTGGAAATCACAATATCATATCACGAGAAAACCGTAGATTTCTATTTTTTTGAAATGATAATGAGTTTATAAATCCTTGCGGTTTCTCTAAATCCAGAAATCTCATGGAAAATCCGAAACTCAAACTCAAGAGTAAATAAACAGTGAATTACCAGCATAAAGCCCCATAATATTGCATATCAGAACGAATGTATAAATGCATGAAGTATCTCAGTAATAAATGCAATGTCTAAACTAGCATATGAAAGCAAGCGTACTAATACTATGTCGAGCTAGCAATTTATACCAATGAAGTAGTGGTTTCTAATGTGTACGTGACATGAAAATTACTGATGATGATGTGTGTGAGCCGGCAAGCAAGTGTACGTGGAGCATACGCATCATTGGTAATGGTGCTGGTGTCCTGACAACAGGGTTTCATAATAACTAACGAGAACACATTTAAGCATGCGATGCGATGCGAACAGCAAGAATATATGGAAAATGAATAGTAATCGCAACAATGAAGAATATACATTATTCTATATACGAGTCATATTGTGTTGACATTTGAAATAGCACAAATCGTGGTTTTTAGAAAATAGGGGCTACGGTGTTTCTATGAAAATGTATATCCTTTGAAAAATCCGTAGTATCCCTCGACCTGTCTTTAAAATACTCACGATTCATTAGTTTTAGAAATAAGTATGACTCGAGCCTAGTCTAACATCTCCTAAGTAAACTACAGGACGAAGCTAATAGACTAAACGAAAGGATAAGGAAAAACCACCTATGTCCGAGTCGATATATCTAGTAGTCGGTGATCCCGCCTCAATAGCGTCACGTACGATAAAATATATAATACGACATCTTCAAATCAAGAGTGCCGATAAATCATCATAGTTATACTTCGTACGGTAAAATCCATCGTACGACATCCCAAAATCGGGGCACAGGTCAATTATTACATTTATCTCATTATTCATATGACATCATTATCATAATATCGAAAACTAGGGTACTGATCTAAAGGCTAGTACATTCTGATACCATCAACATATATCCGCGTGTGTATGAAAACACATCGCCTAACGATCCACTCATATATCATGTCGTATTTCATAACACGACCCAATTCATATCACCGATCTCACGGCATCATGCCCAATCACATCGACTCATCTCCAAGAATCATATACCATCCTCATCATCCGTGTATACGTATACGTATATGTGTGTGTGTGTGTGTGTATATATGTGTGTGTGTGTACCAAAGCATCCACACACACACACACACATATACATATGAACATATACACCCATAATTCAATCACGTGTATGCATGCGTGTGTGTGTCAACCTTACTCTAGGGTTTCGCGATTAAGAAATTACACTATAAGCACTATCTTACAATTACACTAAAACTAACCCGGGAACACCTAAAGCCTATCTTGATAATCATCCACGTATCACAATACACATATTTATATACATATATAACGTATTCATATACTACATTACGAAACTGCGGGGGTGCTATACGCCATCCACTCGACTTCCCCCGTAGATATATATCTACTCACCTGGACGCCTCGACTCATCTGATCCGATTCAGCTCTATTATTCCCGCGCCACGTCCGACGCCTATGCACCCGATCCTAAGAATGTACACAAGGAAAATAAGAGAATAAATATAAATAGTCGCAGACACAAACAAAACAAGTCAACCACGCGCATTAACTTGACGCGCGCATACTTGGTGCACGAAACGCGCCGCGACAACGCCGCAAACTACAACTAGGGTCGCAATACGCGATAACTACCAAATCAAAAACCCAATCGCACCAATCGCGTGTTCACAACACACTAAATATTATATGAAATAGGGTGCAAATCATCAAAACCTTAAAATTGATCAAATCGATTTATTTCAAGAAACCTAGTAAGTATCAATTTCCATTTTTATTCAAAACTTGATATTTTAGAAAAACTAGTGGTCACAATATTCACTAAATATCTTAATTAGGTCACATAAACATTAACTAGATTTTAATCCCACATAATTTCATTAATCCTAAAATCTAGTTTGCAACATAGCTTAATTTAAAACAAATTAAATGTAGCAATTAGCAATTTAGCAACTAGATTAGGTTTTGTAAAACTTAAGATGTTAGACTACACATTGTAATCATGATTAAGTGATAAAACCCTAACCTTAATTTAACCCTTCTCTTGAATATTTAATCTTGAAATTAAAGCCATAATTACACAACTAATAAGCTAAATTAAGTAATTTATCAACAATCAAACCATGGCTTAAGATTATACCTCAACAAGTTTGAGATCTAGCATGCTAACATAGCCTCCAAATTGTCATCTTGCTCCTTGATTCATGCTAGCTTGGGCCAAGGAAAAATGGGCAGAGATTTAATTAAAGAATTAATGAGGTTTTTGTTGATTTTTAAAGGAATTTTGGGGATCTTTTGTAGTTAGAAGAAGAGGAGAAACAAAGGGGAGGGGGCTGCTGGAATTTGGAGAGGGGGGGCTCGGCCAAGCATTGGGAGAAGGAGAGAGAGTGAGGTGAGGGAGTGGTGGCCAAGTCAAAGGAAGCCATACCTCATTTGACTTCAACCCTTCTTTTTTCATTCCTTCATTTTATTTTTTTTATTTGATGAGGTGAAGAAAAGAAATTAAGGGAGGGGAGGCTGTTGTGGTTCAGCCAGCCCATGAGGGGAGAGTGTGTGTGTGAGTGAGTGAGTGAGTTGGCACAAAAAAGATAAACACCATACCTCAATTTCTAATTACATTTATTTTCACAACTTAAGCCTTTTTCTTTTACATTTTCTAAAACTATCTTGACAACTTCTTTTTATTCCAAAAACAACATGTTACATTTTAGTTTAATGTATCATGGTTCACTAAAGCATAGTTACCCCACTCCAAAATTTTAATTATCACTTATTAAATGTATTAGTGAAGGCTTAAAATAATATTTAAAATAATTAATTACGGAAAATATTTTAGTAAACTAGAAATTTTATAAGTGACTCATTAAATACCAAATACTAGCAATTACATAGCTAGGATAGGTATATTTAATTTTATGTTGAAAGATAATTATATCTTGGTTTTTACGGAAAAAACCAGTTATTTTATCAATTATCCGAAATTTCACCTAAAGGATTTTCAAAACGTTACAGCAGAGCAAGGAGACCGCCTTGTACCTGGATGCCTTTTGGGATCGAATGCGTCTGCCCTTCTCCCCCGAGGTATGCGGGGCGCTGCATTGTTTTCAACTAACTCCGGGCCAGCTTGTGCCGAACTCGTGGAGGATTCTCCTCGGGTTTCTGGTCTGGTTGAGACTCGAAGAAATCCCGTTCTGCTTGACCCTTCTCCTTTCCTCCTTTTGCTATAAAAATCATCCCGGCACCCGTAAGGACGAGCCGAGCTGAGTGTATGTTTCCTTTAGAAAACATAGGGGAGGGACGGCCGGGTCGAGGTCGTTGCAGTTCCTTCATCCATCTATGAATGGACGGAGAAGTTCATATTTGTCGGTCCACCCGAGGGTGAGGATTCGCCTGTGTATGTATAGTGGCATAGGCCCGACTGCCTGTGGGTAAAGCGGTCGTCCTCTTCCGAAGCGAGGGCGGTGTCGACGGGGGAACCTATCCAATGGGCCGATGTTTTGCTTTCCTAGCAGGCCCTCAGTTGGGCTGGGCTCAGCCCCGCTCAATTCATGGGTAAGATAAGAGCCTAGGTGACCAGTCTAGACTTGCATATTCTTCTTCTGTTCTTTCTGGCATCATTAACTCCCTTTGTGTATTTTCCTTTTTTGCAGAACCGATGGACCGATCCAAATCCATGGCTGCCATGGCCGAGAAGAAGGGGAGGAAGGCCGGGGGCGTCGGCCCGTCTCGCCCTGCTACGAGCCCGGCCCCACCGGCAGCTGCCTCGGGTAGGCGTTCCACCATGCCTCGAGCTTCGGAGACCAGCCGCGGGGAGAGCCGTAAGCATGCTCGGGAGCCAGAGCCCCAGGTTTTGGAGGTGGAGGACGAGGCTGACCTCCCTGAGGTCCCCCTCAAGAGGTACAAAAGGACGGTACCTCGATCAACGTCCTCCCCGATCTTCATGCAGGAGGGGGACGTTTGTTTCGAAGTTCCCTCAGGGCTTTCTGTCACCGACAGCTTGCTCTCAGAGATGCAACGATCGGCCGGGGGCAAGATTTCCCGGGGGACCCTCAAGGCCTAAGTCGCCGCCATTGCTCAGGAGGCTATTTAGGTCGGTATTCGCTTTCCGTTTAGGTTCTTGATTTGGATATTTTTTTCTATCCTCCTCTTTCATCTTCCCCAGGTCCTCCAATACTGCGCCCTTATCGCCAACATGGACCACGAGGAAATTGCCCCGACAATGCAGATGGCTGGCGAGTCTTCTTTGCGGGAGGAGGGCCTATGCCGGGAGCTACGTCAGGCAAAGGAGAAGATTGCCGCCCTCGAAAATCGGGCGGCCGCCGAGGAGGCGGTGAACTCCAAATGCAAGGAGTCCATCCGAATTTTGAAGGAGTTCAATAAGGCCATCGAGGCTAGGTTGGAGGAGGCCAGGGTGCTTAACGCCATGATGAAGAAGACGTGGAATACCCTTAAGAAGGAGAATGAGACGGCGAAGGAAGGGATGAAGCTCGTCGACCTCCAGGCCGGAAAGGCGGTGGAGAAGTACAAGACGTCGGATCAATTCTACGCCGACCTTGCTGACGTCTCAACCCTCGTCTGGCATCAGCCTCTCGATGCCGTCAAGGAGTTAATGCCGGAGTTTGCCGATAGCAAGCTCCGGCTCGAGTACCCCCTCGAGGATGAGACGAAGGGGATACCGCCGGAAGTGCCGTCGGGGAGAGGCTCATGGTGGGGGTGTTGGGGATAAGGCGATCCCTCCGGCTCCCAGCGCTGAAGCTCCTGGTGGGGCGCCGACCCTAAAGCCACTACCCTGGCTACCGATGCTGGCATAGAGCAAATCGAAGTCCTCCCCTGTCCCGAGGTCTGAGCCTTTCTGCCTTCTTCCTTTTTTTGTTTTGGAATCTTGTAAGCCTTCGGACAATTTTGTAAGGCTGAGGAGCCTATAATACCTTTGTAAAGACTCCCAAGTTATGAATAAAGCCGTTTTATAAATTTTTGCATGGCAATATTTTCTTGTATGTGTGACCGGTCCTTTAGTTGGCGATCGCGCGTCGAGTGAAATCCAATTATTTGTCAAGTGTACAAAGGTTAGTGTCCTTATGCCCCCGGAGTCGAGGCGATGATCGCTCACTTAAGTTACGTCGGTTGTCTCTTTCGAGTAGAAAGGTGTAGATCTGCCCATTCCGTTGAGTAGGACTGGCGATCCCTTCTTTTAGAATAAGTTAGACAAGAGCCTAGTTTGGATTGGTCGGTGTTTGCTAAGGTTAAGGGCTTTAGATCCTTGGTGTAGATGGGTAGGAAGTTTCCTGTTAAGGACAGACCGAGCAGGGAAGTTGCTTGGTGGCCTCCTGATGAGGGCTTTGATCCTTAGCGTAGATGGCAGGAGCTACCCGCCATGGATTGACTGAGCAGGGAAGCTGCTCGGTGGCCTCTTGATGAGGGCTTTTGATCCTTCGCATCGGTGGGTAGTAAACTACTAGCCAGGGATTGACCGAGCAGGGAAGCTGCTCGGTGGCCTCTTAATGAGGGCTTTTGATCCTTGGTGTTGGTGGGTAGTAAACTACCAGCTATAGATTGACCGAGCATGGAAACTGCTCGGTGGCTTCTTGAGGAGGGATTTGATCCTCAGCGTAGTTGGGTAGGAGCTACCTGCTAAGGATGGACCGGGCGGGGAAGCTGCTCGGTGGCCTCTTGATGAGGGCTTTGATCCTTGGCATCGGTGGGTAGTAAATACCAGCCATGGATTGACCAAGCAGGGAAGCTGCTCGGTGGCCTCTTGAGGAGGGTTTTGATCCTTTGCGTAGATGGATAAGAAGTTACCCACTAAGGATGGACCAAGCAGGGAAGCAACTCGGTGGCCTCTTGATGAGGGCTTTGGTCCTTAGCAAGTTGGGTAGGAGCTACCCTCTAAGGATGGACTGGGCAGGGAAGCTGCTTGGTGGCCTCTTGATGAGGGCTTTGATTCTTCGCGTCGGTGGATAGTAAATTACCAGCCATGGATGGAACAAGCAGGGAAGCTTCTCGGCGGCCTCTTGATGAGGGTTTTTGATCCTTGGCGTCGGTGGGTAGTAAACTACCAGCCATGGATTGACTGAGCAGGGAAGCTGCTCGGTGGCCTCTTGAGGAGGGCTTTGATCCTTAGCGTAGATGGGTAAGAAGTTACCCACTAAGGATGGACCGAGCAGGGAAGCTGCTCGGTGGCATCTTGATGAGGGCTTTTGATTCTTGGCGTTGGTGGATAGTAAACTACCAGCCATGGATTGACCGAGCAGGGAAGCTGCTCGGTTTTGTGAGGCGTCGCCCGACCTCCCCCGACGTGTGAAAATCTGGAAGAGTGACCGTCACGGGTGGTACGTGGCTGAAACGCATAGGTGAGGTGTTCCAAGATCCGAGTCGCTCCGACTTTGGTCGGCCCTGAGTCCCAGGATGCCCTACACGTGGCAGTTCCGTATTGGAAAAATTGAAAATATCCCAGGATTCGCGCCCATGTGCGTGCAAATTTCGGCCCTCGGGGGATTCTGTTGTGGCTATAAATAGAGATGGAGATGGGTTTCTTTCAGCATTGCTTTTCCGAGATGGTCAGGCGCATTTACATGATTGAAAAGATCGTCACTTCCGATGATGTCTACTTGTACAACCAGTCCTTCTCCGAGGAGACGTACCTGGGTGTGGTCCAGCGCATTGAGGACCATTTCGGCCGTCTACTTCCTCGTCGGTCGTCCCTCCTCCAATTGCTGATGTATGCAATTTGGAGGAGGTCCCTGTTCCCGCCAAATTTCTGCACAAAAGAGCCCAAGGCATCAAATGGCAGCGATACGCTTAAGAAAATGTGAAGCTGTATTTTCCGGGCTGTATTTTGACAAACTCACAAATAAGAAACAGCTATATTCTGATGGTATTGAAAGAATTTCAAAAAAACCTTCGATTTGATATATTATGGGCCTCATAATTCATCCGGGATCAAAAGTTATGAGCAAATGTCTATGCACATGTGATCTAAGGAAGAAGATTCGAACCAGTATTTTCCGAGCTGTATTTTGACAAACTCCGGAATGAGAAACAGCTAAATTCTAATGTTATTGAAAGGATCTCAAAAAAACTTTCGATTTGATATATTATGGGCCTCATAAATCATCCGGGATCAAAAGTTATGAGCAAATGTCTATGCACATGTGATCTAAGTAAGAAGATGCGAACCAGTATTTTCCGAGCTGTATTTTGACAAACTCAGGAATGAGAAACAGCTAATTTTTTATGGTATCAAAAGTATCTCGAAAAATCCTTCGATTTGATATATTATGGGTCTCATAATTCATCCGAGATCAAAAGTTATGAGCAAATGTGTTATGCACGTGTAATCTAAAGTAATGCTCTACTATATGGGGAATGCATTTTTAGTGCCACATCGGGAAAAGGAGAGATGGCTTCTCTACCACTCCCATATAAATAAGAGGGGATACCTCTTAGAAAGGGTAGAGTTCAATCCTTAAAGGATTCAATATTCAAAGGAGCTTAGTTCTCCATAGGAGCTTAGTTCTCCATATATAGAAGCATTGCTTCTCCCCCATAATGCGCATGTGCGCTACGTGCAACGCACGTGCGCTCGCCACGCGCACACCATGTGCAACGCATGTGCGCACCATATGAGAACATTTAATAATATTAAAAGAAGCTTAGTTCTCCATAGGAACTTAGTTCTCCATATATAGAAGCCCTGCTTCTCCCCATAATGCGCATGTGCGCTACGTGCAACGCACGTGTGCCCGCCACGCACGCACCACGTGCAACGCACGTGCGCACCACACGAGAACATTTAATAATATTAAAAGGAGACTCGTTCTCTATAGGAGCTTGCTCCCCCCATAATGCGCATATACGCAAGCTCCATGTGCGCTACGTGCAAATATGAGCGCCCAACACGTGCGATGCACGTGCGCGAACACAAAGAAGTCTTTTTCAGCAGCGAGAAGCTTAATCTCCAGCCTGTTCTTCCCCCCTAATGAGTGAGACATGGTTCAAAGGGTACATCCCTCCACACCTTCGATATATGGCACTGTAATCTCTCAGTGTCATCGGAGAGGTGGTGGGTCCCAACGACCAATGATCCTTCTTTCTAAAATAAAAAAAAAAGAAGAAAAGATATATAGACATAGAGAAAAGGGAAAACTCAGAAAAATTTGAAAGGCAAGCCTTTGAAGAAAAGAAGATCATCTTCTTCAAGGTAAAGAATTAAATTTTTGGAAGAACAGAGATGAAAACACCTCACAAAAAGAAGAATTTCTTCTAAAAAGATCCAAGATCAAGATCTTCACTACAAAAAAGAAAAAAAAGATAAAAAAAGATCCAATCATAAAAAATTAATGAAGTAATTTACTTCATCCCTAGATCTTTTGATCTGTATAAAGGCACAGCCTTTTGATGAACCATTGGTTCTTGAATCTTGAGGTAGAACCTCTTTGGAACAAGAAAAACTTGTTTCTTTGATCTAAATTGGATCAAGATGTGCTCTGCGCTATTGGACAGTGCCTTGCACTTTTGAAATGAGTCTTTGCGCTCCTTGGATTGGCGCACTGCGCCAGAGAGTGCCACGTGTCAATCACAGAACAATCTGCGCTCTGCGCTCCTAAATATAGTGCACTGCGCTCTTGGATTGGCGCATAGCACCAGGGCGCGCCACGTGTCAGCAGCGCACTAGCATAGCACACTGGCGCAGCGCACTGCGCTAACAGACTTGCGCTCAGCAGAGCGTGACACGTGTCACCTCCACATGCGCTGTCACCTTGCGCTCTTTAATTGGCGCAAAGCGCCTGACAGACCACGTGGCGCACTGTCAGACCACTAAATGCTATCCATTATTAAAAAAGGGCAGAGCCCAAGTAAAGTCTATCAGACTAATCTAAAATGCTATGCATTATTTAAAAGGGGCAGAGCCCAAATAAAGGCCTAACAGGCCAAATATACATGCTATGCATTTAATTGCAGAGCCCAATGCTATGCATTATAAAAGGGCTAAGCCCAAATAAAAGCTCAACAGCTAGAACAATAAAATGTTGAACCGAGCCCATATGCTCACAAACCTTCAAACAGACTTTAGTCCCAAATTGGACTATAGATCTCTCAACCAATATTGGTTCAAGGGTACATCTCTGAACTCCTCTGATATTTGTCGTTGTAATCTTTCAACGTCTTCAGAGAGGTGACGAGTCCCGACCGCCATACATTCCATGGACCAGCATGTCCCTAAACTGGCAATCGACCGCAATGTCACTAAACAAAACAATAGATCCCCCAAATGTTCTTTTGTTGGATCTAAACGATCCTGTTAAGTTGATCTTAGTCTGGAAATTAGACTAACGTATCCTTAACAAACGTTTAAGTTGATCTTAGTCTCAAATATGGCTAACGTATCTTCAAACCAAAACCCCAAACCCAAATCTAAGAAAATACGGATTTGGACTAATCCACGTCCTACGGGCGACAACATAAATTAGTCTCCGTATACAATCCACGGGCAACCACAAATAAAACAAACACCCATGACACGAAGTGATCAGCTGGAGAAGGAGAAAGTTGTTACCGCGATGCGGTAGCATAATTAACTGCAGGGGCTTGCGCCTGCAGGGAAGAGCGTCCCTACAATCAAGCGAGGGGGAATCTGACGAAATCTGCTACATCGGCCGCATCCGTTTAAACCTTCGATACATGGTGCCATAAATCAACTTGGCATCTTCGGAGAGGTGGACGGATAAAACCAAATAGCATCTGCCCCGAATTTCAGGCAAGACGTTCATCGCGTCTCCGCCCCGTGATTCGGAGGGGAATAGATTCTGGCACGCCCGGTGGGACCTCTTCCTCTTTCCACTCCACACTTCGTGTGTCGTGTTCGCGAACGAATCGCGGTTTGCTATGGTTGCCTGTGGATTCGAGGTACTAATATTTGGTGTCTCGCTCCGTGCAGAAAACAGAAGATCAATGGCTTCAAACTGCACTACCTGCAACTGCAACTCTCGCTCCGTCCTTGCTGGAGGAGTGACTTATGGACCCCAAGCGGCCTCCCTTTTTAAGATGTCAGTGGAGCAGGTATCTCAAGCCACCGCTGGACTATTCTTCGGAACCCTGCTCCCACCAATGAGCTTTAATGCCCCAATGACATCGCAAGAAGCTCCAAAGAAGTCGGTCTTTGATCGGCTTGCTACTGCCGCGGCCCCTCTCAATGGGTCGCCCAACTTCAATACCTCAGTTTTCAACAGACTGGGCCAGAACGTCTACAAGCCCGCGATACCCGAAGCTGCCATCCCAAAGCGGATAGCCATCCCGGCTCAAGCGGACGAAATCATTGGAAAGGCTCCTCCTTCCAAGAAGTCAGTTTTTACAAGGCTGGCCATTCCGGTTGCTGCTCCAGGCGAGGTCCTCAAAGCTGCTTCCCCTGCCCAGAGGGGGCACGACGAAGTCACTCTTATAGCTAAAACAACTCCATCCGCACGACACGCTCGACGTCGCCACTGGCGCTGAGTAAGGAAGGCTGGGGGCAACTCTCCCTCTGGGCTAACTCCACCAGCCCCAACGGTGGAAGTCAATACTGCTGTTCCAACTGGGAACAGCTTTGAATTGCTTAACAAGGTGCGCAGGAACTCTCCTACTGCAGTGCTGAAGAAATCTCCTCCACCCATGGAAAATGCACCGAAGGCAAAGCCGGAGCAGCCCCCTCAGCGGATGTCCTCCAAAATCTACAAAGTCTAGCGACAGGTTCAGGACTCAGTAATTGATCAAGATTACTCTCGCCGACAGAAAAGGGTGAAGGTTCAACAGGAAGAGAACTGTCCTGTCAAGACGCAAAAGACAACAGCTACTTGGGTGCCCACTGCAACGGCCCCCTCGACTTCAACTGCTCAAAAGGGCAGGAAGCCAAAGATAGCCTCTGTGACTGCGGCAAACCACAAAGATGTTGAGCCCAAACGCCCCAAGTCTGGGGGCATGGTGGTGCATACAGTCTACATGGCATCCGAGAAAGAGGATAGCCGCGCTTCGATGGGTCACGGACCGCTCACTCGATCCGTGACAAAAGCCCAGAAGCAGCAACAGAAGCTTCAGGAAATGCTGACGCAAATGGCTGCACTCACCGGGCCAAAAGAAAGCCCGGAGGCATCATCAGAGCAGCGTTACGAACAAGAAACCGATGCTGACTTCTTACGCAGAGTCCTCGAAAAGAAGGACAAAGAAGCCGCAGAGCAAGTGGCTAACATAAAGCGAATGACACTTCTCTTCCAAGACATGGTCGAGATGATGTTACAGCCAGATCCTCCAGCTGAAGACCCTCCTATCATCATTGAAGACGATAGAGGGGAAACATAGAATCCTCCCCCGACTCTTTCAGCAGCCAAGGAGGAAACTATCTCCAAGGCCGCCCTAGATGATTATATTACTCAGCAGATATGAGTTCATCAGGCGAATGAAGCGGCTGGGCAAATTGTTAGAACTGGACAACCCTACCCGGGCTGGTATTACCAAATCAGTTACCCGCCGGGCTATACGATCCCTAAATTCCATGTGTACAAGGGGACATGGAATCCACATCAGCATGTCGCTCAATTCAGGGCCTTATGCAGCAACACTGGAGGCGATGACAAGCTGTTGCTTCGCCAATTCGTCGGCAGCTTAGCAGAAATGGCCTTTGAATGGTATTCGGAACTACCTAACTACTTTGTCAAAACATTTGTGGAGATGGAGCTATTGTTTACACAAAGATTCGCGAGTGCTAGTGAACGCACCCCGATAATAGCACTGATCAATGCCAGGGTGAAGCCAGGCGAGACGTGGGTCCAATACGCAATACGGTGGCGAAACTTATGGTCGAAGTGCGAACAACGCATCGAAGAAGCACCTGCGGTAGGCATGTTCGTGGGCACTCTTGATCCGCAAGCGACCATCTCACAATTCATGATGTTCTTCAAGCCAACTACTTTCCAGGCCTTGATTGACAAACTGGCCCAAATGGACCAGAAGGGTCACAGACCGTCTACTCCAAAGTCAGACTCTCGAAATGAAAAAGGGAAAGCGATCGTTGTCGCTAATACTCAACAACAGCCGAGCAACTCAAAACCGGTTGTTCGCCAAAACAACGTGCGTCCATGCCCATCCCTTGAGGAGAGACTGGGATGTCCTTACTCGTTTCCTCAGAATAAAACAAGGAGACTGTTCGAGCTGGCAGAGCGCAACAGACTCATCAATCTGCCGAATCCAAAACGTCCGTTGCAGCCAGGCGATGTCAACGATCTTAATTACTGCCCTTACCACCAAGCGGTAAGCCATCCAATCGAAGATTGCTTCGTCTTTAAGGGATGGATCGAAGATCAGTACCAACAAGGCAAGTTCGCGTTATCCGAAAACTGGAAGGTGAACCCGCCACAGCCTCACACTCCTAAGAAGACAAACACACCGGGGGCAACGTGCTCTTTTGTTGAGGAAGCTCCATGGGAGGTGGCTCTTTCGGCCAAGACCAAAAGGATGCTGAATGATCTTCAGACATGCCCGGTGCTCAGTTGATAAAACTCCACATTTGTTATTACATTTTCCCTACTATTTCCATATTAAAAAGGGTCTTTATTATAATATATCATACATATGAGGGTTTATCTGTAAAAATAATATTTTCCATGTGTTGATATATTATAATTAGAATTTAGTAGGAAAATGTATGCAAATAATATCATTGACCAAATCCTAGTAGAACAAAGTCTACTAAATATTATTTGAGTTGTTGTGCAGAATTTTTCGAAGTTGTTGTGCAGAATTTTTCCAAGACTAAAATCAAGGAAATCAAGTTGTTAAAGAAAACTTGCCTAATTAAGAAAGCAAAACTTGGAGACCAAGTCTAGCAGCAACTACGAGAAAATTTCAAATATTCAAAGATTCCAGAGAAGTCCACATGCCAAGTAGAGAGAAGCCCTAAAAAGAAAATCAACGGCTCTGATAAAATGGCCGCGGATCCACGGCCATACCCCTCTTGGGCCGCGGATCCGCGGCAATCTTGATGACTTATTTGCTAAAAAAATTTGTGGAAAATCTCTGCTATTATTTATCTAATTTAGAAGCAAAAGTTTCTGGCTTTGAACTATAAATATGGACCGAGAGCCTCTTGGAAAAATTATCAAGCCAACGCGATCACGAAGTCCAAGACGACTCACGCATCCAGGCTGGTCATCAACTGTTCGTCTACCTCCTTAGAAGAGATCGAGAAGCAACTAGAAATTGTAATCATTTTCTAAGGATTCAAGTGTAATGAATATTGTTGATTAATAAAGGTAGCTTTCTTTTTCTTATTCTATTTCTTCGTAGTTTAATTATGCAATTTCTTTCCATCTCTTTTTCTCCCAACATGCGCAAGTAATTCTCCGCTTGTTAGGGTTCGTAGGATTAGGGTAGGCTAATAAATGATGAACATCCCTAAACCCTTTTTATGTCCTATAAAGTTTATGAACTTTATCAAAAGAATCATTAGCATCCTAATCGGGTGCGCTAACAATTCTTTATTAGTCCCGACCGCGATTAGAGATTATATTAATGATTGTTTTGGTAAAGGCTAGATATGAACGGAGTTCCGTGTCGAGATAAGGGTTAAGAGTGGGATTCCTTTTCCCTCCAGAAACCTTAATCTACACGCATCACCGTCGTTCTAGTTTTAAATCTATTAAAGGATAAAAATGATAACTTTTAATTAATCGTCCATAACTACTAAATCCTAACGAACCCTATAAGCCCCCTTATTATATTAACTACATTCCTAAATTAATCTAGATCTATATTTTTGCATTAGTGCTTAACGTAGATCTAGAAATCTTTCCACAAAATTCTTTATCACTCCCCTCTTTTTCAACACATATAAAGTAAGAGTAAAAGATTCAACGTTTCCCTGAGGACGACCCATACTCATCTCGGTCTAGCTACACGCGACACCGTTCTGATTGCGGTTAACTACAAACAAACACTTTTTCGTATCAATCAAATGGCGCCGTTGCCGGGGATACGTGCGTAATTTTTTATTCTTACTATTTGTGTTAAATTCTTATACGATCTATATCATAATTAACACAAAACTGCAAATTGCATATTTAACGATTTGTGCGTGAATTTTGCAAGGAGATTTGGAGTCACAGAATTAAGGAAAACAGAAGACAGAGACATTCTTAGAGATACAGAGGAGCACAGAAGGGAACAGAGAAAATTTTATCAAGAGATCCCTCTCTCTTGTGGCGGAACCGCGGCAAAGGAGAGCATCTGCGGCGGAAGCGCGGTGCAATAGGGGATCTAGGGTTCCAAACTTCTCTGGTATCTTTCTTAACTCCTTCTCTCTCCTCTCAAATCCAATAAAATCTATTTTCTGCAGGATTCTTTGCAAAATAGCGCCGCTCAAAAATCTTTTTGCAAAAGTTTTGTGATTGGTTTTATTTTGCATATTTTAATACGGACTTTAAGGGGCAAAGACCAAATCCAGATTAGGTGGGGATTTCATCACCCTTCCTAAGCCCCACAAATCACAAACCGAGCATCTAGATCAACCCTTCATTAATTTAAAAAATATCTAGACCAGACTCTAAGGACTGTCGCGCTCAATAAGGACAGAGGAAGGTCGTGGGTAATCTATCGCTTATCCGCATTACTTTTTTGGTGCCTAGGCAAGTGTGTCAAAGGCTAATGGTTTTTAATTAGGCCCACTACTGTGGTTCCTTCCCACTTACCTGGCACTTACCTGGCTACAAGGGTAGTATGGAGGCGGTAGAGGATTGATCCTGCGGCTTGTCCTTTGGAAGTCTAGGAGCGGTCTAGAGATTGGACCTAGGTGACCTTAGTTCTAGGGTTGCTTGTGCATTTTAGAGTGATTTGTCTTGAGTCCCACTTTTTTCAAAACAAACCAATTTTAAATCACACACACGCTGCCACTTGCACTAAACCCGCTTAGTGCATGCTCGGCTGGACACGGGATCCTAGTGCCCGTCTTGTCCGCGTTCCTGCTATCGACTCCGAAATCGGTACTTCTTCATCTTCTTTTCCCCCACTACACACCACGACCGAGATGGACGGCACTCCATCAGATTATAACACCACGCTGCCACCATCCGTAGGTGCGCAGAATCCACCACGCATCTCTCTCCAAGAGAGATGCTATCCTATCCGTGGTCCCCTTCCTACTTGTCTATCCATTCCACCAGCTAACGGGGATAATTTCGAAATTAAACCCCACCACATCAATCTGCTGCCCAAATTTCACGGGCTTGAGTCGGAAGACGCGTACGTTTTCATCACCAAATTCGAAAACGTATGCGCAATGATGGGTACTTCACAATTGACTGTCGATGCTATGCGCTTACGTCTTCTCCCATTCACACTGTGCGACTTGGTAGAAAAATAGCTTTATAATACTGTCGCACACTCTATCACTAATTGGGATGAATTCGTCATAGCATTTCTTAAGAAGTTTTACCCAAACCATAAGACTGCCCATATTAGGAGCGAGATCAACCAGTTCACCCAGCTTCCCAATGAACCATTTTGGAAGTGCTTTGAACGTTTCAAGGATCTGCTTGTCCAATGTCCTCATCATGGAATACAAAGATGGGATTTATGTCGGATTATATATGAGGGCATTAATCCAGCGACAAAGCAGATGCTTGAAACAATGTGTCAATGCAATTTCATGTCTAAAGATGACGGTGAAGCATGGAAATATCTGGAAGATCTCGCTGAAAACACTTTGCAGTGGGAAAGCGTAAGACCGCCTTCAACTAAGGGAGGTATTCACCAGCTCGATATTTCTATCGCAGTAAAAGCCGAAATGGCAGCGATGCAGAAGAAACTCGACGCTATTGAAAACAAGTTCTCATCATTCTCCCTAAACCAGGTTACGCTTCCCAAAACTGTGTGTGGTTGCTGTTCAGATCTTTCACACTTAACGGAAGAATGTCCTATGAATGCATCGTTTCAAACTAATGCTGCTTTTCAGCAGCAACCTAGAAACGATCCTTATTCTTCCACGTACAATCAAGGATGGAGGAATCATCCTAACTTTGCTTGGAACCAAAACCAACCCCAAAATCAAAATCAGTTCCAAAGCAATTATCAAAGACCTCCTCCACAGCAACCACAACCATAAAGTCAGCTCCCCTTTCAGTCACAAAATTTTCAAAATCTGGCCAACACTTCTACACCACAAGTGGCCGGTACTGATAACTCTTCACTTGCACAAACTTTGGATATGTTCATGAAACATTCCATGCAATTGTCGGCTGAGATGAAGTCTTCTATTGATACCATACAGAAAGACTCCGCCTCCCACGGCGAGAGTATTAAATCAATAAAAAACCAACTCACACAGTTAAACGCCGCAATGAGTGCGAGAGAGAAAGGGAAACTCCCATCTCAACCCATACCTAATCCTGGCCACTCACAAAGTTATAATGTGAGTGCTGTTACTACGTTGAGATCGGGAAAAGTGCTGAATAACCGAGTGGGTGAGCAATTTTATGTTAATGACACCAATAATATCCCAGCTTCTTCTTCTTCCCCTAATTCGTCTAGTCTCCCACCTTCATCCGAGCCTATTGTCCGTTTTCCCCAAGGCTCGAACCCTTCGCCCATTTCCTCGAATCTACCTAAAACAATCCCCACTCCAATTCTGGGATCCACTCTATCCCCACAATCCTCTCCAATGTTGGACCAAACCCTTATTGATATAGCACCTTATCCAAACAAGTTAAGGGGCAACAGACCAAGTCCACAAATGGAGAAGATTGTGGAAATTTTTAAGCAAGTTAACATAAACATTCATCTCCTAGATGCTATTCAACAAGTTCCGTCATATGCGAAAATCCTAAAGGACTTGTGCACTAGGAAGAGAAAAGTTCAAGTACCTAAAAAAGTTTTCCTTGCGAGTAATGTGAGCACTGCTTTTACACAACAACTACCCAAGAAACGAAAGGACCCCGGAAGTCCTACAATTTCTATTTCTATTGGGGGTAAAAATATCAATCGTGCTCTACTCGATTTAGGTGCTAGTATTAACTTGCTTTCGTATTCTGTTTATGAGCAATTAGGGATCGGAGAGTTAAAACCTGCACATTGCACTCTTCAGATGGCCGATCGATCTATCACCCAACCTAGGGGTGAGCTAGAGGATGTGTTAATCAAAGTCGGGGAATTTATATTTCCTGTGGACTTTATCGTTATTGATACACAATCTGTGGCAAACCCACGCAATCAAATCCCGGTGATACTCGGTCGACCCTTTTTGGCCACTTCCAACGCAGTAATCAATTGTAGAAACGGCTCTATGACCCTATCCTTTGGAAAGAAGTCAATTAAGCTTAACATTTATAAGTTGGGAAGTGAACCCTCCGAACCCTATGCTCATGTATGTTCTGTCGAATTAATGGATGTCGACAGCAGCGAATTTGATCAACCTCATGATACTGACTCTTTTCATATGTTGTTGTTTGACCCAACCATGTACTCTTCCACCGAGTTGTCCGGATCAACATCTAACGCTGATCAGGAACTTTTTATAGAGTCTGACGATCACCCTATTTTTTCTGATGACATTATTCTTCGGGGTATCGATGAAAGCTTTGAGAAAATTTTCGCTGATGAACTCGCATTTTTAAAAGATACGGGTGTTGAGATAAACCAACTCCAAGATGAAGAAATTGGACCTCCACCCCTTCTTTTGGGCAATCATGATAACGCGAGTAATCCATCATTACTATCACTGTGTCGTCTCTCCAAATTGAGACGCAATCCTTTTCCATTACACCTCTTATCACCTCCCCACTTCTTCTTGTCGAAAGGTGACATATTCTTCCACCAACATTGGTACTTCATCGATAAAATTTTTGAATGGTTGGTGTTGACCTTCGGTCTTTGCAAAGCTTGGCATTGACCAATAACCTTGACCCTCTCGTGTGATTTTAAAAGATTAAAATTGTTTAACTCAAGTTTTGGGGGGGTATATTTTGGCTCTTGAAAGAAAATGATTTTTACAAAATTGTGAGCCTAAAATAAGTTTGGGGGAGGATTTTCACTTTCATACATTCTTGCCCCCATTAATAATTTCCTCCCAAGTCTACAGGTTTTTGAGCTTAACGGATGACATCAGTGAGGACACTGCTATAAACAGATTTGGGGGAGGTTTGTGCTTATTTACACATCAATTTGCTTCATATTTTACATAAGCACAACTTTTTAAAAAAAAAAAAATTTATAACAAAAGAGTAGAAAGTGAAAAATTATATCCAAAAGATTGGAATAGTTTAAGAAAACCAAGAAAATTAGAAGTTTTCTTAAACGAACTAGTAATAAGTAGTTATGAGCTGTTGTCCTAAGGGTTAGTAAGATGAAGGAAGTCACTAATCTGAGGATAAAAATAAGTCTGAAAAATAGTTTCTATTCTGTAAGCCAAACATTTGAATGTTGATACCCTACTATATGCACTTACACACATCTTGAAAGTCGGGATAGTAGAGAATACCTTGAAATGCTCTTGTCTAAAAGCCAAAGTATGAAGGAAATAAAAAAAAATGAATAAAATATAAAATGGTGAAGAAAAAAAAATGAACACTGGTTTTGTTATCGCCAAGGCAGCAATAAAAAAATATAGTGAGGGTGCTTCATCACCTAGTGCCTTAGACCAACTGGTCTGGGAGTCACTGCTAAGCCTTAGGTGGTGCAAGACGAGGAAAATACTATCACCTAATCAGCAAGCACATAACTAATCGGTCGGTTAGTACCTCAAGAAGTATTAACGGTCGCATGAAAATGTGTGAGCGAATCCATATAAATATTCATCAAACTAAAAAGTACTGAGGTAGATGGACAAGAGTATGATAGCTTGAATTGAATTCTCCGAGTGTCGGGATGTCCATTTCACACACTTAGGGGTATATGATCAATGTTTGGATGAAAAGTAGGAATGAAGAATAAAGACGTTGTTTTATTGAGGGATGATGTGGTTTCTAACATTTTTTCATGACTATTAAGATAGGGCTCATAACAACTGAAAAACTGGTGTAGTTGAAAACTCTTATTTTCAAAGTATTTCTTTTATGGTTCTTATCTTTCTATGTAAATTTCACCATCTCTCTTTTATTATAGGATTTTGTGGGTGTAATCCGCTGAAAACCCTCAGGAGATAACACTCCTCCTACTAGGGACACCTGGAGGTTTAACGGCTTGTTGCACGTGCTCAGTGCAATCGTGTTTGCCTACGAAAGTGTGCTTAGTTTTCTCCTTTCTTTTTTCTCCTTCTCTTGAATAAACTAGTTTGCTCGGGACGATCAAAGATAAGTTTGGGGGTATTTGTTCAGTTGATAAAACTGCACATTTGTTATTACATTTTTCCCTACTATTTCCATATTAAAAAAAGGTCTTTATTATAATATATCATACATATGAGGGTTTATCTGTAAAAATAATATTTTCCATGTGTTGATATATTATAATTAGAATTTGGTTGGAAAATGTATGCAAATAATATCATTGACCAAATCCTAGTAGAACAAAGTCTACTAAATATTATTTGATTTGTTGTGCAGAATTTTTCCTAGTTGTTGTGGAGAATTTTTCCAAGACTAAAATCAAGAAAATCAAGTTGTTAAAGAAAACTTGCCTAATTAAGAAAGCAAAACTTGGAGACCAAGTCTGGCAGCAACTACGAAAAGATTTCAAAGATCCAAAGATTCCAGAGAAGTCCACATGCCAAGTAGAGAGAAGCCCCCAAAAGAAAATCAATGGCTCTGATTAAATGGCCGCAGATCTGCGGCCATACCCCCCCTTGGGCCGCGGATCCGCGGCAATCTTGATGATTTATTTGCTGAAAATTTTTGTGGAAAATCTCTGCTATTATTTACCTAATTTGGAAGCAAAGGTTTCTGGCTTTGGACTATAAATATGGACCGAGAGCCTCTTGGAAAAATTATCAAGCCAACGCGATCACGAAGTCCAAGACGGCTCATGCAACCAGGCTGGTCATCAACTGTTCGTCTACCTCCTTAGAAGAGATCGAGAAGCAACTAGAAATTGTAATCATTTTCTAAGGATTCAAGTGTAATGAATATTGTTGATTAATAAAGGTAGCTTTCTTTTTCTTATTCTATTTCTTCGTAATTTAATTATGCAATTTCTTTCCATATCTTTTTCTCCTAACATGCGCGAGTAATTCTCCGCTTGTTAGGGTTCGTAGGATTAGGGTAGGCTAATGGATGATGAACATCCCTAAACCCTTTTTAAGTCCTATAAAGTTTATGAACTTTATCAAAAGAATCATTAACATCCTAATCGGGCGCGCTAACAATTCTTTGTTAGTCCCGACCGCGATTAGAGATTAGATTAATGATTGTTTTGGTAAAGGCTAGATATGAACGGAGTTCCGTGTCGAGATAAGGGTTAAGAGTGGGATTCCTTTTCCCTCTAGAAACCCTAATCTACACGCATCACCGTCGTTCTAGTTTTAAATCTATTAAAGGATAAAAAGGGTAACTTTTAATTAATCGTCCATAACTACTAAATCCTAACGAACCCTACAAGCCCCCTTATTATATTAACTACATCCCTAAAATAATCTAGATCTATATTTTTGCATTAGTGCTTAACGTAGATCTAGAAATCTTTCCACAAAATTCTTTATCCCTCCTCTCTTTTTCAACACATCTAAAGTAAGAGTAAAAGATTCAACGTTTCCCTGATGACGACCCGTACTCATCTCGGTCTAGCTACGCGCGACACCGTTCTGATTGCGGTTAACTACAAACAAACACTTTTTCGTATCAATCACCCGGCGATCAGATGGAAGAACCCGTTGGAACCTAAGAGCATCAAGGGAATGCTGAAGCCGCGCCCAACTCCAAATATTGGTGGTGATAGCCAAAGCGTTCACACCCAGCCGTCAAAATCTTCGAAAAAGAAAAAGAAATCCAAGAAGCCCGTGAAGCCTGGCGACAAACGCACGGACCTACAAAAGCAGATTGACGCGCTGGAAGAATATAACCAGAAGGCGCGGACTCCAATCATGCTCCAAGAGTTCCTCAACCACGTTCTTGAGGACGGAGATGATGGAGAAAATCGTCGGACGAATCTGAAGATTACGTAGCAAGTTGCCATGTGATCTCTCATTCATCGCTAGACAATGAAGAGGCTCCTTGCACAAAGAAATTGGGGGCAGAGCCTGAATCGGAACTTCTGGGGCCGTCAGATGAAATGATCGACGCATTCCTGAGTGAAAATCATCTAAAAAAGTAAAGCTGATCGGGAGCGCGAGATGGCCATATTTGAAAAGGCCAAACGCCGGCGACTGGACAAAAGGGTCGAAACACTCCCACTAGATCAAAGTACATTCGCCGCAAATGAAAGCAGGATCAAGACAAGGAAACGATTCGCCAAAGCCATATCGATGGGGATGAGGCCGCCCTCTTTCAGAGAAAATTCTCCTGGTGGAATACATCTTGATGAAGCGGACGTACATCCTAAGTTCTGCTTATATCATCAGAAGATCACACATCCTACTGAAGATTGCAACTCCTTTAAGTGTTGGTGGCAAGAGTATGTCGCACACAGGCAACACTTCAACAGGACAAAGCGTGAAGCTCGTAGACAGCAGAAAAGTGCGACAGATGAGCATATAAGAATAGCAGGCAATTGTCATAAGGTTGATCCCGAGGGACCGCGAATTCTCACCTTCGGGAGCGACTCCGATGAAAAAGTAGCCCTCGGCCCTCTCTTCAAGGAATCCATCTCTGAAACGAAAGAATTGAGGAGTTGCGAGAACATTCAGCCGTGCAATTGTACGCTACCCGGAAAGAATCTCAGACCCGCAAACGAAGGACCAAATAAAAAGGATAAAGGGAAGGGAAAAACGCCCTTCATCGCCAACGCTCAACAAAAGACCGGTTGTTTGCCAAAGCAACAAGCGGCAACCCCTCTATGAGAAATTGAAACATCCTTACTCATTTCCTCAGGATGAAACGAGGAGGTGGTTCGAACTAGCAGTGCATAACGGGCTTATCACTCTACCGGAGCCAAAATGCCAGCTACAACTGAATGAGGTCAACAATCCTAATTACTGCCCTTACCACCAAGTATTGGGCCATCCGATCGAAAACTGATACGTTTTCAAAAACTGGGTTGAAGACCAATACCAACAGGGCAAGTTCGCGTTGTCCGAGAACTGGAAGGTGAGCCCGCCACAACCACATGCTCCGAGAAAGATGGATACGCCAGGGGCATCATGCTCATTCATAAGGATAGACCGAAAAGTCAGTAAACTAGAGATCCGCCTTAAATACGGCAATAACGGACCGAAACGTCCTTAAACTAACAGTAGACCGAAACGTCCCTAAACTAACAGCGGACCGAAACGTCCTTAAACTAATGACGGACCAATATGTCCAAAAACTAATTGTTGACCGAGATGTCAAGAAGCTACGGCGGATCGCAGCCTCCCAAAGCTGATAAAAAAAACGGTATGTCCATAAGCAAAATGGGCACGGATGAAAACCCGAAAGGGCTCCGTGAGTAAAAACAGCAGGGCTACCGGCAAGTCTTGTGAAAACCCGAGAGGGCGCAGTAAGTCCACGGTAGCGCCCCGGCCGTCTAACAGACGCCAAATGCGGAATAAAAACTTTTTAGCTGGCGCTATCGTATACTATAACCCGGATTTGCCATTAAAGCTAAACTAACAAACTAAAAGTGGGTAGAAATGTTATACTGAACGATCTGAGTCCTTCGGTCTTCAACCATTATCCCATGCTTTGTTGCGGCTGCTCCGATCTCCTGAATCTCCAGTCTTCTCGTCCAGGTGGCACCACGTCGACGGATCTTTAAACGGGCTCCCGCCTCTGAACCGAGGCAACTCGATCATCAAGTTTGCTAAAAGAGATGACCAATATTGATGTAGAGAATGAGTAGAACACTTTGTCTCGTTATGTCCAAAGCTATGGACAAACGGTTATTGAAGTTGCCTTTTGGATCAAAATGAAATGAGAAACTATGCTATCTAATTTCCATGAATCCATAACCTTAATCTTTTTTTCAAAACCAACCATGATTCTATCAAGAGGGGGCCGGCCACATATATGAGCAAGGGGGTGAGTGTAGAAGGAGGGAGAGTGACCACAACCATAAATGAATGAGTGATTCATCTAAACACCTAGCACAAACATTAAATGCATACATTGAACCAAAATCTAGTCATCATCCATCATTAATGCATAATCAATGCACTAATGACTCACTAGCCACCTTATCATCCTAATCACCATCTAGAAGCTTCCACACACTCATGACTCACCCTCATGACGAAAAGATAAATCAATATTAAACCGAATGTTTAATACGGCCGATAGAAAACTGGAAACTGGCAACTTCCAAAAGTGATCCCGAAACGAATTTCAGGATAACCCCGTAACAGTATAAACATACCCGCATTTGTATTACGACCGAATACAAATGCAACTGAGACAAAGATATTATATCTACACAGTATAATACTCGGATCCGGCTAAAACCAAAGCCCACCAGTATTATCTGCCCGAAATATGACACGTGCGTAAACGCACGTGCATTTTCCGAACCCTGCCATAAAACCATACGGCCTCTACAACGTTTCGCCCGAACTTGGGAAACAGTCTGTGGGGAACTCTAATGACTCATCAACACACTGGCACTGGGTATAACCACTAGCATGTTACAGGTACTAACTGTACGTAACGGTTGCCTATGTATTGATTGGAAGGGAAGCTGACGAGCGAACTCATCCAGAAACCCTACTGAGGCTGACAGTGACAATATCCGTACAGTCCGGTCCGTTCGTCTAAGAGTATCGCATATCGAGTCTAGGGGGTGGATAAAGTCAGACCCCTAATAACGCGATAATTCGTGTCGGTATGAAGCCTATCACCTCCTGAGAAACTACTGATCCAAATCAGTAATTCTCCACTATCTGGGCCGAGGATTTCTATTGATGGCCACCCGTGCACTGTGCGACATCAACCCCCAATACCGGGAGAGACGAATCCCCGACGATCCGCTCACTACCTCCGGGACTGTACCCAACTAAAACCTGTTTGCACGTCTCCTTTGAGCGTGGTAGGGTAGTAATCAAAGCACAGTGGGAACTCACATGAGACAAATGACGATCTCAGGTCGACAAACTAACCTGTACACATGTCACCAGGGAACTGCTATCTGACGATATATATAATACCAACTAGCATGTTCCCGGCGAGTCCTGTCCGGTGTACTCATAACGCAATGAGCACCTGTATACATCTTAGGTAAACCAACTGACACCAATGGCTTATGAGACCGGCTATCGCCCCTCGTCGGGGTCTCGACTGTATACACTAGTCTACTCTGGAGTATCGATGCCCTGTCTCGAAACTCCTACGACTAGGGACACTTTAAGGATGTGCTTACAGACCCCAGCTCCCACGTATATGATCGCCATCATACTGCTGGCAGTCAAGCAAGAATCCTATGGGCTCTATCAACATGCAATAGAGAACTAAAGCATGTAAACGATGATAAAGACAAACCAGATAGTATACTATCATCTCGAGCAAGACTTTCATATCGGTATAGGTCCTCCCTCAATCATTGCAATCACGTACCTGCAATCCAATAATTGACTTTGAGGGCACTATATCCAACAATCTCCCACTTGCACTTAAGGCTAATTATTGCGATGTTGCATACTCATAGCCCGTGTGATACCGAACATCCAACTCCTCTACTAATCAGTTTCACAAAGCTTAGCCTCGGTGAGTGGATCCGCCCTGATGTTTCTTTCTATGTCTCTCTTAATCTCAATTTCGCGGAGAAAACCATCTCCCGAATCGAGTAATACCTGTTTTAGAATATGTCTGTATATATGATGGGACCTAGTTCATAAATGAACTCCAATTCCAAACTTCTTAGACTTTATTGATAACTGAACCTAATCAGTATTGCGCACCATGCCTCCCACAGTATCCTCTTGGACTACCTGTCCATAATACTGTCCCTCGTCAGAGGGAAAACTATAATTCTAACAATCACTCTGTCATCCATGTCACCTTTGAAGCCTGGAATGATAACCGTCTCCTGGAGGAGGCTGCCGTCATCAAATCCGTAGAACATGCACTTATGTTCTAAAGCTGCTTCCTTATGTTTCTTCAGGATTGGATTAATATAAACTTATCGCATCTAGTGCAAAAACAACATCTGGTGTGGTACTTGACATCTCCCGATTGACTCAATTGCCTAAGCAAGTGATCTGCCAATCATGCACATCCCTCTTCCCTTTAGTCTGTAAGACACCTTTAGAGAGGGTGACCCCATCACCTACAGGTACACCACCATGCCAGGAGTCATCTATTCAAAATACCTTTAGAATACTGTCAAAGTACCCACATTGGGAAACTACCCAAATCTAGATCTAAAACTATAGATCTAATAACCAGAATGTCTGATATTATATCTCTATCCTTTGTGAAGAAACAACTGTGTGACGACCACAGTATAACCGATTGTAGTATAGGAATTTTACTTCCTACTCTGTGTATGTCATCCAAATACCAGGACATCACACCCTACTACCTTCTTAACAGATCCATCCCCTATTCTGATGAAGTCAAACACATGACTTTCACATCAAAAATTAGACGATCTAATTTCCGCTATATCTGCTCAAGCCTATAAATAGACATAAGCTACTTGCCCACTATGCTTCCGCTACTCCCACTGACCACAACAACCCTCTGGCAGAATAATATATACGTGCACTTTTAAAGCCAGTTTAGAACGACGCTATACTTAATCTCCTGCCGGGTCTCATAGCCTGGAACAACAGTAGTGTCAAGTCTGGGTGAATAAGAACCTCCCTGTCACCGTCCTTGAGGCTACTGGAGTACCTCTCGGGTGTCTGAGGTTACCCACCATATCTGCGGAGTAGCTATTGGAATGTCAAACTTGATTGAATATAAAGGTCCTATTAAATTTTCCGTAATCGTTTACGGTTCTGGAATCACTTCCAGTTCTACCATACTCCCACTACTATTTTCTGAAAAAAATCTATTTTACTAATACTGTGGCGAGTCAAGAACAATATCACTATTGATCTTCCAGATGGTAGAAAATCAACCCTCGTCAAAGCCAGGGTTAACCCACAAACTGCCATTACAGAAACGTGCCTTGAGTTATCCAGTGTCTGGTTTTAAGCATAAGCTGGACAACTCCCCGTACCTTAACATCGTTAAGATATTAACTATTCTATATCCAATATAGAAACATTTGGCACTTATTTAATTGGAACCGGATTCTAATCATGCAACTGTCTCCAGTGCATATCAACTCAATGGAGAAAGGCTAATCAGTATTACTCAACTTAGGAATACATCTAATTATGAGTAACCTGAAAGAGAAACAAGTCTCTCAAAACCATTACTATCAACTGAATACCAATCACAAGAATCTACATCTTCGATCTGTTTGAAGAATCCCGATACTTGCGATATCTGGTTCTCTACTTTATTCTTATACCCACAACTTCTCAAAACTTAGATCTTGTATTTCTACGAAACACTTGTCTAAAATCTAGGGAAGTCATAAGTAAACAGAACATAGTACGAGGACCAACCCCTTTGTCCTGACGGACTCTGGACAACATACAATACTCTGTATAAGCCCGCTGAGTTGAATAACTCAAAACCTGTGAATCGTAGGTTGAAAACTGTACTTATGGTTAAGAACTACTCCGTTGTTCAATGCTCCTTACCCAATCGTATCTGATATAGGTAAATGTCACGGACATAATTTCAAAAAGTTATATCTCACTTTATAAAAATAAATGTACAGATATATCATTTTGAAATTGGTGCACAACAACGGATATTCAAAACCAAATACATATCGTCTGGCAAAATCCTTAGGCGACTTCCTCAAATATCACCAATTACAACGAATTTCGATATAATAAGGATGATCACCTTATTCCCAATAACCTACTCCCACTCATCATATGTAAAACCATACAGATATGAGAATAAAACTTGGTAAATACATACCTTGGAGTAAGTATCTAATCGGGAAATCAGTTTTCCTTTAACAATGCACTGAAACATGAAAATGTTTCGTAGGGGTATCCTGGTATTCCTAGTAATGCCTCTTTCATAATCCAATTCATAACTATAACCGTATATTTCTTTGTCATCTCTCCAAATCCCTTTATTTGTCTTTAGTCGTAACCTTCTGTACAGCTTCGTTAGGCTAAATGGTTTTCTTCCTTCCCTACCGTTCGGCACCAGCCTATGGTTTGGAAGATGACTATCCAGTAAGCATAATGGGTGTACCCTCCTAAACCAAGGAGTACTTGCAACTTGAGAGAAGGTGATGATAAAAGGCAACTGAATAATACCTTATTCAATTTCTCCCGAACTGGAGAAAAAAGCAAAGGTGAAATAGGAGTGGCGATGAAGTACGCGGTTTGATCGTGAATGATAACAGTCGCAATTTACTTTGCCATCTTTCTAATCCCTTTATTTTTATCTTTAGTTATTACCTTCTGTACACCCTACTTAGGCTAATTGGTTTTCTTCATTCCCTACCTTTCGGCACCAGCCTATGGTTTGGAATAAGACTATCCAATAAGCATAATAGGTGTACTCTCCTAAACTAAGGAGCTCTCGCAACCTGAGAGAAGGTGATAATAAAAGACAAATGAATAAACCAATTCTATTTCTCCTGAACCTTGATCCATCTTCGAAGAAGTCCCTCCGAGTTCGTATATAACCATACGATGGATCAATCCAATGGAAGTGGATGTCCGTAGTAATACGGGGTGTTCTGAGAAATACAAAGGGTAAAAGAAGGAGCGGCAATGACTTATGCAACTTTAGACAATCCAAAAGCCAGTATTTTAAGTAGGTTCGGTCAACTTGGTCACTGAGTCATAGTCTAGGGTCGGTCAATGGTCGCTACCAAAGAGAGAGATAGAAGAGAAACACTCTGCGTGTACTCTAACCTAGATCAGAATGGTTATCACTTTATCTAATCAGGAAACCTCACACTGTACCGTCAAATTCTCCTCCAAACCTAAAAGAAGAATCAATCGGGATCACCCGAAGAGTAAACCAACTCATCAGTGGGAATCGGGATCCAACTCTCATCGTGTGATAACGTGACGTAATCCACTCACGTTATCACACTCCAAAAGGTATGTGCATACTTGGCAAGTTTCAGTTTCTTTAGAAACTCCCGATATCATTTTTACCCCATACTCTTATGACCTTGACTAAGGGCCAAAATGTCATAAGTCACATGTCAAGTTCTATCCATCATTATCCATGTCAATTTGAACCCACCCGTACATACTCTTGACTAAGGGCCAAAATAGTAATACGACTGTCCCAAACCAACGCATCTATCTATGCAACATGTGAACACCCCAGCAGCTACCAATCACTATGTCTTGACTAAGGGCCAAAATACATAGCTTGAATACTACTGAATATCCAAAAGAAATGACGGAGGGCTACGGCTGGTTTTTGGCGAAAAATCTTTAACGTAATGAACTTGAAATCGCTGAAGGAACCTGATAGCTTTTTATAAAAATATAGTGGCGAAAACCTTTTGCTAAAGATGTCACTCCCGGTGAAGGGATCTCGGCTCTTTCCTCGTGGAATGAGGTGCAGGATATTCTAACTGAATACCACGATGCAAAGCAACTTGTAATCGACTATAGTGAAGTTATTACCCTGACGCAAACTTCTGCCCAAGGGGTCACTCCCGGTGAAGGGATATCGGCCCTTGCCTCGTCGAATGAGGTGCAGGATATTCCAACTGAATATCACTATGCATAACAAAAGGAAACGTCCTTGTAATAACACCTTTTAAAACTGTTCCAACAACTTCAAATATAGGTTTGTTTTATCCTTGCATTGATAAGAATCAATGCAGTCCCATCAAATAATCACACCAGGAAAGAACGAAAATAAAATATACGTATATGCCATCCGCATTCGTCACTGGGTCCCGTCATCACCCGTTAGGTTATTTAACTAACGATAGAGCGGGGACTAGCGCGGGTGTAAAACATATACAACATCTAATAGTATATATACCAATATACAATAATCGCTCCAGGCGTGATAATATGCAACATTACAGAAAAGTAATAAGCATCATAGAACAATACAGATAATCTGGGATCCCCGGGTTTCACAGAGCCGCTACTGAAACCCGACGTTCCCGTGGTCGTGTGGATAGCCTGTGCAATGAAAACCTAGACCCCTACGGTTGCGGAAAATTACCCGCCAAAACCTGAAGCGAGGCAGCCCCCTACAGCAAAGTGAATGGACTACCCAGCACTCCACGGAATCCGGTAACTTGAGCACCCCTCCTTGGGTCAACCTGTACCCCCTACGAGTGCGGCGAATAGTCTGCCAATTCTAGAGTGAGGCCCCTCTGCCTCTCAAAGCCATGAGATACGGACCCTTTGCCTCCAGAACCCGGCTATCCGTGCACCCCTCCATGGGGTAATCCTATTACAGAAAATAAAAATATGTACAACGGGTATATCGACCTCAGCCCGGTCGTGCCCTAAAAGAATATTATACAAACAGGCAGTGACGGCAGTCCACATGTTGGACGCTCGCCCCGCAATATCAAATGTAAAAATAAATCCCAACTGCACTACCATTGCACACTGCTATCCACCACGACAAATCCGCAACATCACAGCACAACACAGAACATCAACGCGAATGTCACGTTCGCAAATCCGTCTAAAAGAGCTATAGCAATTAGACACAATTTACCGCTCGAATGACATTCACGGCCGGAGATATAATGTAATTACTGCATACTAACAAGTTTAAAATTTCGATCGACAAAACTTCCCGAAGTGGGCCCCACGTACATCTGGTGTACAGTAATAAAATCTGGGTCCAAAAGAAATATACCAAAAACCACAATTTCTCATGGAAAGCTCACTGGAAAATTTTGGTGCACTGTTCCCACAAACAGGCCGCGGTTCCGCGGTCAAACCTTAGCTTTGACAGCGGATCCGCGGCGGTATTGTGGGATCACGTGCCCAAATTTCACCAGAATGCTTAAAAAGGCCTGCTTAATTTTCTGTGATATGCAAAATAATTTTTAGACCCTTTTAAAAATCGACAGAAACTTTAACCCGGAAAATTGCAGTTTTCGAAATTCCGTTCGATCGATGTTTTAAATGTTAGTTATATGTATGCCCTAGAGGCCATTGCTATACATAGGATGTATATTGTAGTGGATGCTGGGACATATATAGGGAGGACTTTCTTGCTCGACATGATAGTATGCTATCTGGTTACTCTTTACCTTAACGTGTACACTGATTGTCTCTCTGTTACATATTGGTAAAGCCCTTAGGATGTGTACTTGACTACCTGGACTATGATGTGGATCATACTAGTGGGGACATGGTAGTCCATAAGTATATCCTTCAAAGTCCCTAGTCGTGGGTGTATCGAGACGGGGCATCGATATACCAGAGTAGACTAGCGTATACCTTCTCGACCCATATAGATGGGCGATGGATGATCCCATATCCATTGGTGTTTGACATCAGAGATGATATACGGGTGCTCAGTGGAGACTGGGTGCACTGGACGGACTCGCCGAGAACTCCCAGATGGTATTATACCTTACGTCAGATGGCAGTTCTCTGGTGACACTGGTACAGAGTAGTCTGTTGACCCGAGATCGTCATAGAGTCTTGTGTGGTTCCCACTGTGCTTTGATTTCCACCTTACCACGTCCAAGAGGGCGTGCAAAACGGTGGTTTTTGGGTACAGTCCCGAATCACATGGAGGCAATGAGCGATAGGAGGGGATTCGTCTCTCCCGGTATAGGGAGTTGATGTTGCGCTGTGTTCGATTGGCTATAACTGGAAATCCCTGGCCAGGGTTGCTGAGATTTACTGGTAAGTGTTACCAGTAGTTTCTCGAATTGTTATAGACCTCATATCGACACGACTTATCGAGTTATTGGAGTCTGACGTTTACCACCCCTAGGCGAGATATGCGACATATCAGACGACGAGACCGGACTGTACGGTAAGTGTTACTGGTTGGATTCACAGGAGTGTGAGCGGGCTTGCTCGTCGATCTTCTGATCGCTCAATACCCGGGTGGCCGTTACGTTTAGCAGACCGCTTGCGGCTTGTGGGTGATTGATATGATCATCATCTGCTGCCGGCGTATTGACGAGTCTTTAGAGTCCTACACAGAGGTTTCCTAGCTCAAGCGAAACGAAATAGGAGCGCATATGAGATATGTGCGGGACCGAGAATAATGCGTGTATGTGATACCGTATTTCATTCTCGCGATGAATGTGTCGAATGGTTATATGCGATATAACCTATTTATCGAATCAAGGATTGATTCGATAAATCGATACATTGTATACTAGTCGGTTGTGTGCGACATGACCGGATCATTGAATCAAGTGTTGATTTAATGATTTAATGCATAATTATATATTTGATATATTACTTTGCATTAACTAGTGTTGGTTCACTTTAAATGGATTTTCTCACTTGGATTGTGCACATTGTATATGTGATATACTTTTGTACACAAGTTTGTATCATGTTTGATGATACATGCTCACTAGGGTTTGTGTAAAGATTAAACCATGGTTGTGTAATGGTTAGGGTTTTCATTATCTTATTCATTTATTTATTTATTTCATTTATTTTATTTTGGAAAAGAAAAAGGGAAAATGGTGGCTTTGTTTGTTTGTATATTGAAGCTTCATGAAGCTTTGACTAAGTGACCATTTTGTCTCATGCTTAACCCTAACCATTCCACTTAACCCTAGTTCATTCTCTACACTTGACCATGGTTTGATTATGATAAGTATTGATTTTTATTTTCTTTTTGATATACTTATGATAATCATCTTCATCTTCTTCTTCTTAAAAAAAAAGATGAAGAAAGCTTGCTTCATCAATGGCAACTTGAGCAATTGAGTGAGAAATCCAATTCTAAAGTGAACCCACCTCCTATTTCTTCATCCTCTACCTCTTGCCATGTAGTAAAGGGTGTTTTCTTCACAAGTTTCATGACTTGGTGAAGTGGGAGCTTGATCTTGTGATGCCTCGACGTAGATCATCTTCGGCACGAAGCCGACGACCTTGCCCGCCCATTTCTCCGATGAAGCCGACGCTAGAGCCCGGATTTCCATTTGGACAGCGAGGAGACTTCATTGCGGAGCTATGGAGGTGGAGCACCGGATCTACAAAGGTTGTATTTTCGTTAACTCATAGTTAAGTTGTTAACTAGTTGCATCTTTCGCCTAAAATTCTAGTCAACGATCCGTATTAGGGTTTCTCGGCACTTGTAAAATTTGAAATTGGCATGGTTGATGCCTTGTGAGACCTCTTGAGAGTGCCTAGGAACCCTACATTAAACGCGTTAGCACAAGTTAGTAAAGCTTAATGGTGAGGCTCTGATACCACTAAAAGTCCACGGTAGTGCCCCGGCCGTCTAACAGACGCCAAATGCGGAACAAAAACTTTTTAGCTGGCGCTATCGTATACTATAATCCGGATCTGCCATTAAGGCTAAACTAACAAACTACAAAATGGGTAGAAATGTTATACCGAACAATCCGAGTCCTTCGGTCTTCAACCATCATCCCACGCTTTGTTGCGGCTGCTCCGATCTCCTGAATTTCCAGTCTTCTCGTCCAGGTGGCACCACGTCGACGGATCTTTAAACGGGCTCCCGCCTCTGAACCGAAGCAACTCGATCATCAAGATTGCTAAAAGAGATGACCAAGATTGATGTAGAGAATGAGTAGAACACTTTGTCTCGTTATGTCCAAAGTTATGGACAAACGGTTATTGAAGTTGCCTTTTGGATCAAAATGAAATGAGAAACTATGCTATCTAATTTCCATGAATCTATAACCCTAATCTTTTTTTCAAAACCAACCATGATTCTATCAAGAGGGGGCTGGCCACATATATAAGCAAGAGGGTGAGTGTAGAAGGAGGTAGAGTGACCTCAACCATAAATGAATGAGTGATTCATCTAAACACCTAGCACAAACATTAAATGCATACATTGAACTAAAATCTAGTCATCATCCATCATTAATGCATAATCAATGCACTAATGACTCACTAGCTACCTCATCATCCTAGTCACCATCTAGAAGCTTCCATACACTCATGACTCACCCTCATGACGAAAAGATAAATCCGTATTAAACCGAATGTTTAATACGGCCGATAGAAAACTGGAAACTGGCAACTTCCAAAAGCAATCCCGAAATAAATTTCAGGATAACCCCGTAACAGTATAAACATACCCGCATTTGTATTACGACCGAATACAAATGCAACTGAGACAAAGATATTATATCTACACAGTATAATATTCGGATCCGGCTAAAACCAAAGCCCACCAGTATTATCTGCCCGAAATATGACACGTGCGTAAATGCACATGCATTTTCCGAACCCTGCCATAAAACCATACGGCCTCTATAACGTTTCGCCCGAACTTGGGAAACAGTCTGTGGGGAACTCTAATGACTCATCAACACACTGGCACTGGGTATAACCACCAGCATGTCAGAGGTACTAACTGTACGTAACGGTTGCCTATGTATTGATTGGAAGGGAAGCTGACGAGCGAACTCATCCAGAAACCCTACTGAGCCTGACAGTGACAATATCCGTACAGTCCGGTCCGTTCGTCTAAGAGTATCGCATATCGAGTCTAGGGGGGTGGATAAAGTCAGACCCCTAATAACGCGATAATTCGTGTCGGTATGAAGCCCATCACCTCCTGAGAAACTACTGATCCAAATCAGTAATTCTCCACTATCTCGGCCGAGGATTTCTAGTGATGGCCACCCGTGCACTGTACGACATCAACCCCCAATACCGGGAGAGACGAATCCCCGACGATCCGCTCACTGCCTCCATATGGCTCGGGACTGTACCCAACTAAAACCTGTTTGCACGTCTCCTTTGAGCGTGGTAGGGTAGTAATCAAAGCACAGTGGGAACTCACACGAGACAAATGACGATCTCAGGTTGACAAACTAACCTGTACATGTCACCAGGGAACTGCTATCTGACGATATATATAATACCAACTAGCATGTTCCCGACGAGTCCTGTCCGGTGTACTCATAACGCAATGAGCACCTGTATACATCTTAGGTGAACCAACTGACACCAATGGCTTGTGAGACCGGCCATCGCCCCTCGTCGGGGTCTCGACTGTATACACTAGTCTACTCTAGAGTATCGATGCCCTGTCTCGAAACTCCTATGACTAGGGACACTTTAAGGATGTGCTTACAGACCCTAGCTTCCACGTATATGATCGCCATCATACTGCTGGCAGTCAAGCAAGTATCCTATGGGCTCTATCAACATGCAATAGAGAACTAAAGCATGTAAATGATGATAAAGACAAACCAGATAGTATACTATCATCTCGAGCAAGACTTTCATATCGGTATAGGTCCTCCCTCAATCATTGCAATCACGTACCTGCGATCCAATAATTGACTTTGAAGGCACTATATCCAACAGGAACAACCTCGTTAGATAAAAAAAAGAGAATAAACAAATAAAAAAGAAAACGGTATGTCCATAAGCAAAATGGGCACGGATGAAAACCCGAAAGGGCTCCGTGAGTAAAAACAGCAGGGCTACTGGCGAGTCTTGTGAAAACCCGAGAGGGCGCAACCTCGTTAGATAAAAAAAAGAGAATAAACAAAAAAAAAATGGTATGTCCATAAGCAAAATGGGCACGGATGAAAACCCGAAAGGGCTCCATGAGTAAAAACAGTAGGGCTACCGACGAGTGTTTGTGAAAACCCGAAAGGGCGCAATCTCGTTAAAAGACACTTGCAAAGTCCTCTCGAGCTTGTAAGGAGAAATCACCCTCGTGAGATCCTTACGACTCACAAGGGAGCAACACACTTAGGAATCCTCACGATTCCTAAGGAGAAATTACACTTGTGAGATCCTCACGACTCGTAAGGTGAAACCTCTTATGGGACCCTCACGGCTCATAAGATTTGAAAGTCTTAAGTTACAGAGACCTGAACCTGTTCTTAAGCAACTCCCACAACCTCCGATACTGCCCTACAAGCGGCTCAATGCTGACCCTTGTATACAATCCACGGACGCGAATAAACATTTCCCTAACAAAGTCCCATCAGAGACTAGGGATATGTCTACACGGTGAACAACCCTTGTAAGTCCTCTCGACTTATAAGGAGAAAACACTCTTGTAAGATCCTTACGACTTATAAGAGACCATGCACTTAGGAATTCTCACGATTCCTAAGGAGAAAACGCACCTACGAGATCCTCACGGTTCGTAGGGAGAAACACCTTTATGAGACCTTTACGGCTCATGAAGTCAAAAGCCTTAGTCGACGGGATCCTAACCCTGTTTGCTAAGCCACCTTTGTTCGACATCGACAGAGGCAAATGATGATTCGCTCCTGGCAATATCCCAGTTGTAGCCATGCTGATGCCAAAATCGGTGTCTAATTCCAAGCTTGCAGCAAAGAAGCCAGCGAGCCACACATGCATACGAAATAGCCAAAATGATGGGGCAACTAGCAAATAAAATCAGCAAGTAAAAATGTATGCATGAAAAATAGCCGAAATGATTGGGCAACTAGCAATAAAAAGCAGCGAGTAAAAATAAAAAAATATAGCCGAAATGATTGGGCAATCGCGATTTTCGCGATATAAAAAGTTGAAATGATAGAGTATCGCGGAAAGAATAAAAAAATGATGAATGAATGAAACTTTTTGCCCTACAGGTGAGATCACATCGATCCCTGTATACAGTCCAGGGGCACAAACAAAGAGGGAACCATACCTTCCCAACAGGCTCCATCAGAAAGCGAAGCCAAATCTCGACGGTCCATAGACAACCTAAAGACAACCTCGACATTTGTCGCAATATTGCAAACACAATGTCAACAAACGAAGCAACGGAAGATCCCTAGCTTCAGGGTCTCGACGTCAATATCGACAACTTAGAGATCACCAACGGCGTTTCTCCTCACTCCAACCAGATGCAGACGTGACGTCAACAACCGACCTCAGAGTCGCAACGAAACGGAGCCATGGCAAAGTCCCTAGTTCCAAATCTCAATAGCCACATCTACAGCCTGGAGACCAACAACGGTGTGCCTCCTCATTCCAGCAGGACACAGATGTTACACCATCAAATGGAGTGACGGCGAAATCCCAGCTCCACCTCAGCATTCATCTCGTTACACCAGACGCAATGTCAACAACGGCGTTCCTTCGCAGTCCAGCAGGATGCAGATGCAATGTCAACAAAAGACCTCACGGTCGAAACAAAGCGGAGCGACGGCAAAATCCCAGCTCCACCTCAGCATTCGTCTCGATACAGCAGACGGGAGATCACCAACGGCGTTCCTCAGCAGTCCAGCAGGATGTTGATGCAACGTCAACAAAAGACCTCACGGTCGAAACAAAGTGGAGCGATGGCAAAAACCCACCACAACCTCGACACTCATCTCGATACAGCAGACGAGATGTCACTACAGCATCCTTCCTCCAACAGGATTCGGACGCGCCAAAGCAAATGAAGCGAAGGCCAAATTCCTAGCTTCAGGGTCTTGAAGGCAACTCATATAAAACCTGAAAGACTATCGGAGATCATCCCACATCAGCGCGGAGTGGTCACCACTTCGACGTTCGTCTCGATACAGCAGACGAGATGTCACTACAGCGCCCTTCCTCCAACAGGATTCGGACGCGACAAAGCAAACGAAGCGAAGGCTAAATTTCTAGCTTCAGGGTCTTGAAGGCAACTCATATAAAACCTGAAAGACTATCGGAGATCATCCCACATTAGCGCGGAGTGGTCACCACCTCGACGTTCGTCTCGATACAGCAGACGAGATGTTACTACAGCGTCCTTCCTCTAACAGGATTCGGACACGCCAAACCAAATGAAGCGAAGGCCAAATTCCTAGCTTCAGGGTCTTGACGGTAACTCATATAAAACCTGAAAGACTATCGGAGATCATCCCACACCTGCGCGGAGTGGTCACCACCTCGACGTTCGCCTCGATACAGCAGACGATATGTCACTACAACATCCTTCCTCCAACAGGATTCGGATACGCCAAAGTAAACGAAGCGAAGGCCAAATTCCTGGCTTCAGGGTCTTGACGGCAACTCATATAAAACCGGAAAGACCATCGGAGATCATCACACATCAACATGGCGTGGTCACCACCTCGATGTTCGTCTCGATACAGCAGACGAGATGTCACTACAGCGTCCTTCCTCCAACAGGATTCGGACACGCCAAAGCAAACGAAGCGAAGGCCAAATTTCTAGCTTCAGGGTCTTGACGGTAACTCATATAAAACCTGAAAGACTATCAGAGATCATCCCATACCAGCGCGGAGTGGTCACCACTTCGACGTTCGTCTCGATACAGCAGACGAGATGTCACCCCAGCGTTCTTCCTCCAGCAGGGTTCAGACGCGACAATCAAACAACGGAGCCATGGAAAAATCCCTAGTTCCAAACCTCGACGGTTCACATGCAACCTAAAGACAACCGCGACATTCGTCTCGATACAGCAGACGCAGTGCCAGCAAACGAAGCGAAGGCCAAATTCCTAGCTTCAGGGTCTTGACGGCAACTCATATAAAACCTGAAAGACTATCAGAGATCATCCCACACCAGCGCGGAGTGGTTATGACTCATCGGGACTCTCCAAAATGAGCCTAACCTCAAGTAAAAAGCGGCATGGCAAAATTCCTAACGCTTGCTCTTCCAACGATCAAACTGCCTAGGAAGATTGCTTGAAGACATCTTGTCCAGCCCCCGAAGGGATCAGAGACACGACAGCCGTAAGGCAACTCGAACGGCAAGATTGCCTATCGAGAGATACATGAGCCAACGCGACGGTACGACGGGCAAAACCCTAGTACTACAGACCCTAATGGACCTCTGTCGTAAAGAGCAAAGGTTAACTGTGGCGTTAGGACATCCTTGCGAGAACTTCTTGATTCGTCTCGACTCGTAGGGAAAAGCCTTACGCAATGGGGATAAAAAACTGTTTCCTAAGCACTGGGGCCCTGCAAGTTGGTCCAAAACGGACTCTTGCATACTATTCACAGACCACACTCTCCGAAGTCGAATCTCGACAAGGAGGGAAACAACCACTTACGAGTCCTCTCGACTTATAAGCGGAAAAATTCTCTTATGAGATCCTTACGACTCTCAAGAGAAAACACACTTAGGAGTCCTCACGACTCCTAAGGAGAAAAGACACCTACGAGATCCTCACGACTCGCAGGGAGAAAAGTCTTTATGAGACCCTCAAGGCTCGTAAAGTTGAAAAGTCTTAGGTGGCAGATCCTACCCCTGTTTTCTAAGCCATCACTACCTTATAAAGGATTCAAGATGAATTGTTATCTACCATCTATGGGTCACACTTGCCAAAGCTACATGCCATTGAAATGGAGAAGTTACTCTTGAGCATATAAACTACTTCACGCCAGAGTAAAACATAAAGAAATAGAAGGGTGCGGCTCATGGAGCTGAGGGTTTGGAACTATATCCCTTAAGATTCGAGATTTGAGTCAATGATAAATGACGACGCTTGTGTCCGCTCGTTATCTTCTCAGATCAAGATTCTGAAAATTATATACCAACCTGAAACTAGTCATACGCCATGCATAACTCAGCACTACTTCACCCACGTACATACTTACATGGGCAAAGTAGTGGGGGGCATTTGTTCCCGCCAAATTTCTGCACAAAAGAGCCCAAGGCATCAAATGGCAGCGATACGCTTAAGAAAATGTGAACATGTATATTCCGGGCTGTATTTTGACAAACTCATAATGATAAACAGCTAAATTCTGATTGTATTGAAAGCATCTCGAAAAAACCTTCGATTTGATATATTATGGGCCTCATAATTTATCCGGGATCAAAAGTTATGAGCAAATGTCTATGCGCATGTGATCTAAGGAAGAAGATGCGAACCAGTATTTTCCGAGCTGTATTTTGACAAACTCCAGAATGAGAAATAGCTAAATTCTGATGTTATTGAAAGCATCTCAAAAAAACCTTCGATTTGATATATTATGGGCCTCATAATTCATCCGGGATCAAAAGTTATGAGCAAATGTCTATGCACATGTGATCTAAGGAAGAAGATGCGAACCAGTATTTTTCGAGCTGTATTTTGACAAACTCCGGAATGAGAAACTGCTAAATTTTGATGATATCGAAAGTATCTCGAAAAATCCTTCGATTTGATATATTATGGGTCTCATAATTCATCCGAGATCAAAAGTTATGAGTAAATGTGCTATGCACGTGTAATCTAAAGTAATGCTCTACTACATGGGGAATGCATTTTTAGTCCCACATCGGAAAAAGAAGAGATGGCTTCTCTACCACTCCCATATAAATAAAAGGGGATACCTCTTAGAAAGGGTAGAGTTCAATCCTCAAAGGATTCAATACTCAAAGGAGCTTAGTTCTCCATAGGAGCTTAGTTCTTCATATATAAAAGCCCTGCTTCTCCCCATAATGCGCATTTGCGCTACGTGCAACGCACGTGTGCCCGCCACGCGCGCACCACATGCAACACATGTGCGCACCACATGAGAACATTTAATAATATTAAAAGGAGATTAGTTCTCCATATATAGAAGCCCTGCTTCTCCCCATAATGCGTATGTGCGCTACGTGCAACGCAAGTGTGCCCGCCACGCGCGCACCACGTGCAACGCACGTGCGCACCACACGAGAATATTTAATAATATTAAAAGGAGACTCGTTCTCCATAGGAGTTTGCTCCCCCCGTAATGCGCATATGCGCAAGCTCCATGTACGCTACGTGCAAATATGAGCGCCTAACACGTGCGACGCACGTGCGTCCAACACGTGCGACGCACGTGCGCGAACGCAAAGAAGTCTTTTTCAGCAGCGAGAAGCTTAAGCTCCAGCCTGTTCTTCCCCCCTAATGAGTGAGACATGGTTCAAAGGGTACATCCCTCCACACCTTCGATATATGGTACTGTAATCTCTCAGTGTCATCGGAGAAGTGGTGGGTCCCAACGACCAATGATCCTTCTTTCTAAAATAAAAAAAAAGAAGAAAAGATATACAGACATAGAGAAAAGGGAAAACTCAGAAAAATTTGAAAGGCAAGCTTTTGAAGAAAAGAAGATCATCTTCTTCAAGGTAAAGAATTAAATTCTTGGAAGAACAGAGATGAAAACACCTCACAAAAAGAAGAATTTCTTCTAAAAAGATCAAAGATCTAAGAACAAGATCAAGATCTTCACTATAAAAAAGAAAAAAAAAATCAAAAAAGATCCAATCATAAAAAATTAATGAAGTAATTTACTTCATCCCTAGATCTTTTGATCTGTATAAAGGCACAGCCTTTTGATGAATTATTGCTTCTTGAATCTTAAGGTAGAACCTCTTTGGAACAAGAAAAACTTGTTTCTTTGATCTAAATTGGATCAAGATGCGCTCTGCGCTATTGGACAGTGCCTTACACTTTTGAAATGAGCCTTTGCGCTCTTTGGATTGGTGCACTGCGCCAGGGAGCGCCACGTGTCAATCACAAAACAATCTGCGCTCTGCGCTCCTAAATATAGCGCACCGCACTCTTGGATTGGCACATAGCACCAGGGCGCGCCACGTGTCAGCAGCGCACTAGCATAGCGCACTGGCGCAGCGCACTGCGCTAACAGACTTGCGCTCAGCAGAGCGTGACACGTGTCACCTCCACATGCGCTGTCGCCTTGCGCTCTTTAATTGGCGCAAAGCGCCTGACAGGCCACGTGGCGCACTGTCAGACCACTAAATGCTATGTATTATTAAAAAAGGGCAGAGCCCAAGTAAAGTCTATCAGACTAATCTAAAATGCTATGCATTATTTAAAAGGGGCAGAGCCCAAATAAAGGCCTAACAGGCCAAATATAAATGCTATGCATTTAATTGCAGAGCCCAATACATGCATTATAAAAGGGCCAAGCCCAAATAAAAGCTCAACAGCTAGAACAATAAAATGTTCAACCAAGCCCATATGCTTACAATCCTTCAAACAGACTTTAGTCCCAAATTGGACTATAGATCTCTCAACCAATATTGGTTCAAGGGTACATCTCTGAACTCCTCTGATATTTGTCGTTGTAATCCTTCAACGTCTTTAGAGAGGTGACGGATCCCGACGGCCATACATTCCATGGACCACCATGTCTCTAAACTGGCAATCAACCGCAATGTCACTAAACTAAACAATAGAGCCCCCAAATGCTCTTTTGTTGGATCTAAACGATCCTGTTAAGTTGATCTTAGTCTGGAAATTAGACCAACGTATCATTAACAAACGTTTAAGTTGATCTTAGTCTTAAATATGGCTAATGTATCCTCAAACCAAAACCCCAAACCTAAATCTAAGAAAATACGGATTTGGACTAATCCACATCCTACGGGCGACAACATAAATTAGTCTTCGTATACAGTCCACGGGCAACCACAAACAAAACAAACACCCACGACACGAAGTGATCAGCTGGAGAAGGAGAAAGTTGATACCGCGATGCGGTAGCGTAATTAATTGCAGGGGCTTGCGCCTGCAGGGAAGAGCGTCCCCACAATCAAAAACCCCTCAAGCGAGGGGGAATCTGACGAAGTCTGCTACATCGGCCGCATCCGTTTAAACCTTCGATACATGGTGCCATAAATCAACTTAGTATCTTCGGAGAGGTGGACGGATAAAACCAAATAGCATCTTCCCCGAATTTCAGACAAGACGATCATCGCGTCTCTGCCCCGTGATTCGGAAGGGAACAGTCCCCGGGCTGTACAACCCCCTCTCCGAGGAACTGCAAGATGGGGCGCTCGATAAGAACACACACTCTATATCCTCAGCCTTATCTCGAAGAACAGGCATGATCGGTCGGCGGCCCTTCATTTGGAGTGTTTCCGAAAGAGGCAGATCGCGGACTCTTGCCCGACGGATGGAAGTTTCGGTGCTTCCGTGGCGTCCCGGGTACGTGGGTAGCATCAGAGGGAGCGGGCTGAAGGGGCCAGGGCTCGGCTGGTGGAGATCTCCACGGAGCACCATCAGCAGTGCTTTCTCGACCCCGTACCCTCTCTATTATAATTTTAATTTTCATGTAAGGATGAGGAGCTCATAATACCCATGATAAATAAAATTCTCCTTTTGCGACGCACTATTGTTTCCTTTTTGTTTTCTTGGTGTGTTTGGGTATTTTCATAAAATGAAACCCGTGACCTTTGAACCGAGGAAGAGGGAAACACATAGGAGAAGTTTCTTCTAATTCAAAAGACTTAGAAAAATTTACATCACTTTGGTAAAGAAGAAACATATATTCATAGATACAATTTTCAAATTCAGTTGTACAACTTGAGCTTCTCGGCATTGTAAGCCTGTGGAAATTTGCGACCCGCCGTGTCTTGCAAGCGATAGGCCCCGCAGGGCAATACTTCGGAGACGAGGAATGGGACGTCCCACTTCGGAGAAAATTTGTGCAACTTTCCTTGGTCTACGAACTCGTTTCGCCTTAAGACCAGATCCCCGGTCTTAAAGGTACAATGCTTGACTCGTGCGTTATACTAGCGAGCAGTTTGCTGTTGGTAAACGGCGGCTTTGATCTGCGCCCGTTCCCGCTTCTCCAGCAAGATGTCCAAATTATTCCAGAGAGCCAAGGTATTAGCCTCGTCGTCGAAGTGCTCGACTCCGTAACTGGGCAGTCCGATCTCTGTTGGGACCATCTCCTCTGTGCCGTAGCAGAGGCTGAAGGGGGTCTCTCCGGTGGGGTCTTCTTCGAAGTGCGCAGAGCCCATAAAACCCGGAGTAATTCATCGACCCAACTGCCATTCCTTCCTTCTAGAAGAGTTCAAAAACCTTGGATTACATCTCGGTTAGCGACCTCGGCCTGCCCATTACACTGAGGATGCGCGATCGCAGAAAATTTCATCAGTATGTGGTATTTGCTGCAGAATCCTTTAACTTTGTCATTTTCGAAGTTCATCCCGTGGTCAGTAACGATACACCTCGGGATCCAAAACCGGGATATTATATTGTTTTGCAGGAATTTGATGGTCGTGGTGGCGTCCTATTTTTTGATGGGGACGGCCTTGATCCACTTCGCAAAGTAGTCCACCACGACGAGGATATATCTGTGACTGCCCGTACCAGTAGGGAGTTGGCCTACCATGTCCATTCCCCACTGGGAAAACGGACATGAGGAGGTCGGGGTCGTTAGCTCGGTAGCCGGAAGATAGGGTATGCTTCTATGGAGTTGGCAGCTCTTGAACCTTCTGATGAGCTTCTGAGCATCCTGATGGATGGACGGCCAATAGTATCCTTGGAGTAGCGTCTTCTGGACTAAGGTGCGGGCCCCTTGATATGCTCCGCCTACCCCTTCATGAACCTCATGGAGGACGGAGTCAGCCTTGTAGGAGTCGACGCACCGAAGCAGAGGTTGAGTGAAGGATTTCTTGTAGAGGTTTCCACTGCTCCAAACGAAATGGCGGGCTTTGGGTCGGAGGCGATGCGCTTCCCCTCGATCTTCTGGGAGTGTACCCTCCTTCAGGAATTCTACGAGGGGCTTCCTCCAATCTCGATCTTCTACCCGGGCATCGTAAACCTGAAGTGTTGTCGCTCTGTCTTCTGCGCTGGGCCGTGTCAAGGCCTCGAAAAGGATATTTCTCTTGTTGTTGGTCGTATAGGAGGAAGCTAGCTTTCTCAGAGCGTCGATCTGGGCGTTTAGGTGCCGGGGATCTACTCCACTTGAACCTCGTCAAAGTCTTTTCATAGTCTTCTTACCTCGGCTAAGTATTTCACCATCAGAGGCTCCCGTGCCTCGAAGTGGCCAGTCACCTGGTCTATGACCAGGGCAGGGTCACTGCGGATCCGGACCATCTTCAGCGCCACTCCAGAGGCGATTTGTAGTCCAGCCAACAAGGCCTCATACTCCGCGGCGTTGTTTGAGGCTTTGAATCCAAACTTTAAAGAATACTCCATCTCTACCTCGTTCAGCCCTCGAATGATGAGGCCGGCCCCACTCCCGTCGTCAGTAGATGACCCATCGACGTAAAGGACCCAATCGAAGACGGGGTCGGGTCTCTCCTCGATCGAGGGTTGAGACCCCGGGGCCGGCGCCGACACTGCCCCCTTGTTGGGGATAGTGCATTCGACAATAAAGTCATCTAGGACTTATGCCTTGATAGCCTGCCTTGGGCAGTACTTGATGTCGAATTGAGATAACTCCCACCTCCATTTTTCCAAGCGACCAGATGATTCGGGGGAGGCGAGAATAGTCCCTAAGGGACGCTTAGTGAGGACAAGGATGGTGTGTGCCTGAAAGTAGTGTCGTAGTTTCCTTGAGGCCACGATAAGCGCCAAGACAATTTTTTCTATGGCCAGGTACCTTGTTTCTACGTCCTTAAAGACATGGCTTACGTAGTAGACCGGCTTCTAGTCTTTTTCGACTTCTCGGATGAGCACCGAGCCTGTAGCCTGATCGGACACCGCTAGATACAGTGATAGCTCGTCTCCTTCAATTGGCCAGGTGAGCAGTGGGGGAGTCGCCAGGTGCATTTTTAATTGCTCGAAAGTGATCTGACACTCCTCCAACCATTCGAACCTTGGGATCTTTCTCAGGGTTTTGAAGAATGGGAGGCACTTTTCTCCGGACCTTGACATGAAGCGACTCAGAGTGGCTACTCTCCCAGTGAGCCGCATGATTTCGATGTTGGTCTTTGGTGCGGCCATGTTGAGGATGGCGCTGATTTTCTTCGGGTTAGCCTCGATTCCTCGGTGGGTAACCATGAACCTGAGGAACTTTCCACTAGTGACTCCGAACGCGCACTTGGCGGAATTCGGCTTCATTTTGTACTTGCGGAGGATGTCGAAAGTCTCGCCAAGATCTTTAGCATTCTCATCTGACGAGGTCGACTTAACGATCATGTCATCGACGTAAACCTCCATGTTCCTTCCGATCTGTCGTTTAAACATCCTGTTGACCAAGCGTTGGTACGTAGTCCCGGCGTTTTTGAGGCCGAAGGGCATCACTTTATAGCAGTATACCCCCCTGTCCGTTGTGAATGAGGATAGCTCTTCGTCTGCCGGGCTCATACGGATCTGGTTGTAGCCGGAGAAAGCGTCTATGAAGCTGAGTAATTCGTGGCTTGCTGAGCTGTCGACGAGCTGATCTATCTGAGGGAGGAGATAGTTGTCTTTCGGGCATGCCTTATTGAGATCTGTGAAGTTGACGCACATGCGCCACTTCCCGCTTGCTTTTTTAACCATTACCACATTCGCCAGCCATTCTGAGTATGCCACGTTTCGAATGAAGTTGGCTGCAAGCAATCTGTCAACTTCGTCCTCGATCGCCCTTTGTTTGATCGGCGCGAAACTTCGTTTCTTCTGCCTGACGGGTCGGACCGTCGGGTCGACTTCGAGCTTATGTGAAATTACTTTGGGGTCGATCCCGGGCATGTCGGTAGGCACCCAAGCGAACACGTCCGAGTTTCTTCTGAGGAAATGGATCAAGTCGTCGCGCCGGGCCTTCGTTAAGAGTGACCCGATCTGGACGGTTCGTTTATTATCCCCTTCGATGAGGGGGGTCTCTGTTAGCGGCTCCACTGGGGCCTCTCGGATTTCTTTTTGTTCGTCCCGGGTATCCAAGGACCCCTGGAAATCACCCGCGCTTTCAAGGTCGTCGCTTCGTTCCTCGTGCGTAGATGTCGTTGTGAAGAAAATTTTTGCGATTTGCTGGTTCCCGTAGGCCCGACCTATTTCGCCTTGGTCGAGTGGAAACTTGATCGCGAGGTGGTAGGTCAGGATCTGGGCCCGAAGGGAGTTTAGCGTCGGGCGTCCCAGGAGGATACTATAGGTCGATGGAATTCTATCGACGATGAACTCCACTGGTATGGTTCGTGTACGGCCTGTCTCCCCGATGTTAAGTAGGAGGGTGACCAATCCTTCTGCCGGGATGGAATGGTTAGTAAACCCCGATAGAATGTGGGTGGTCGTCCTCAGGTCCGACGGGCCGAGCCCCATACGTAAAAAGCAGTCGTAGAAAAGGATGTTTGCCAAGCTCCCCTAGTCGAACAGTATCCTTTAAACCTCGTAGCGGTGGACCCGTGCTGTAATCACCAGGAGATCGTTGTGAGGCAAAGATATCCCGTGGAGGTCCTCATCGGTGAAAGTGATGGGCTCGACTGCTTTGCTATTCTTCTGGGGCTGGCTGCTAGTCTCCTTGAACGGCAGGAGGCGTCGAATCTCGCCGGTTGCAGGCGCACTCCCCGTTGATACGACCATGATTTTGCCGATCGTCAACTCGCCGGAAGGGGGACGGTTCTCTTGCTCCCGGTCTGCTTGTCGCTTTTCTCTCAAATAGTTTGCCAGGTGCCCCGAGCGAATCAACTCTTCGATGTAGTTGCGGAGCTGTTTGTAGTTCTCAGTTGGGTCTGCCTGCGACATGTGGAAAGCGCAGTAAGGGCCTCGTGTTTGTTTGGCCACCCTATTGGTGACCGTAGGGAGCTTAAAAAATCGCTCGCCCTTTACCTCCTCCAACAGCTCAGTCTGGGAGATGTTGAGCAGAGTATACTCCTGGAACTTCCGAGAGTATGGCTTTGGCCGGTCAACCATCTTATTCTCTTCTCTATCCCTCTTCTTTTGATCGGCCTGGTCGCTCCGAGGCATGTTCGCATTTACCTTGGACTCAAGCTGGACTTCTCGCTCAGTCCAGGCTTTGACCTCCGCTATGGTCTTAGGTTGCGCTAATGCAAAGGAGCGGAGCCACTCCTTGTGCCTAAGACCCGACCTAAGGGCCATGATGACAGTTTCGTCCCGGTGCTCTAGGGCCTCAAGAAGAGCGTTGTAAAAGCGTGTGACGTATCCTTTGAAAGATTCCTTGTCCCCACTCTTTATAGAGAAGAGGTAATCGACGGTCCTCTTCTGCCGTCTGTTCCCGACGAAATGCCCAAGGAACTGGGCGGCCAACTCATCGAAGGTAGAGATGGAGTGTGGCGTGAGTCCTCGAAACCAATCTAGTCCGGCGCGGAGGAGAGTGGCGGGGAACGCTCGGCATTGGGCGGTGTCAGAGTTGTCCTGGAAGCTCATCCCCGCGGTGAACGCGTCTAGGTGGTCTTTCGGGTCGGACTTTCCGTCGAAGAGGGCCACCTTTGGAGGCTTGTTTCTGGAGGAGACGCGGACATCGAGCAGTTCTTCAGTGAAGGGCTTCGTAAGCGAGTCGGCGGCATACCTGGCCCCCTCGGTCGAAGGAAGACTCACCCGATGTATACCTTCGATCTTCTTTTCGAGGGCATCGAGGCGGTCGTGGTATCCCGAGGATTCGGCGTACTCGAAGTTATGGCCCTTCCCGCTGGCGGCCTACGCCTGGCCGTGGTTCCGGTTCCGTTCTATGAGGTTCCTCAGGTCCCCTGGCGAGGTCGTCCTCGAGCCACCGTGGTGAGTGTCGTCCGCGCGACCCTGTCGAGGGAGAGGGTGCCGGCCATGCCTGGGTGCAGGCGAGCTGACCGATAACTCTTCGGGAGGGACTTGAGCACGATGGGCCTCGGGGTAGGGTGCTCTTTCATGAGACCTCGGCGTGGAGCTGTGAGGTGTCCAGCGGGTCATTGAATTGGTCGCCATGGGGGGCCTATGGAAATAGCGAGATGGTGTTCAGTCGTGCCGGCTTGGGCAGTGTCATCTCCCTCTCTGTGGAGGTCACGGCCCCGAGGTGGGGGAACGGTGACCTGGGGGGCTTGTCCAGCTGTTTGGACACGGACCAGGGCATCCACGATGGACGCGAGCCTGTCGATCCATGCAGACAGGGCGTGAAAGGCATTAGGGGGAGGAGAGGATTCATCCGCGCCCTCGTTGTGGGGAGGACAGCGGCTAGTGCTGGGATCATCGCGATGATCACTCGCCATCAGCTCGAGATTGGAAGATCAACTTTCGATGAGTGGAATTTTCGAGAATTCCCACAGACGGCGCCAACTGATGAAGCTCTGGATCTCCTTTAGATGTTGTCTTCCGACGATCTGCCGAGGGCGTTGGCGAACGGTTGAGATGAAGTTTGAGGATTGTTTCTTGAGGCGTGTGGATCTCAATGAGTTTGGTTTGGTGTGAAGCCGAGCTATCTGCAAAGAAGTCCCGAGGTGGTTGTACCACCATGGACCCTTCGACGATCAAGTTAGTCGAGCTATTTGGACAGAGTAGCCGTCTATTGGATAAGAATTGCCTTACCTGAGTCGTCTGAGAGAGGGGTTTATATAGAGACAGCCATGGGCTAGCGGCCGTGAGATTCTCGCCGGCCGTTACGCCCCTGGCGTTGCACTTGCGAGAATGGCGGGATCTTCCATTAATGACGAGATACGCTCGCTAATAGGGGGATGCGACGGCGTGGAACGCGGGATCGTGGGGCGGCGGATATCTCGCGTCTGGCGAGATTCGCGGAGCCGTGGCGGAGACGCCTGTGATCTGCGTTCTGGGTCGCTCAATAGGACCGAGGAAGCTTAGCTCGGCGGGAGGCTCAGAGGCGAGTGGGAGGCCGAGGAAGCTCAGTTTTGTGATAGCTCGGAGGCGAGCAGGAAGGGCTGAGGAAGCTCAGCGTATAGGAGGGCTCGGAGGTGAGCCAATGGTTGTATACCCACCGACCATAGGACTATTCAGGGAATCCTCGATGGTTAGGTCCAGGCAGCAGGACGATAGCCCGGGGACGCTTCCAATGTGTAGACCTTGTCCTGTTTCCGTGTGTATCGGGACACGTCTTCTGCCACGTGTGGGGAGCTCCCACTTATGAGCATCATCAGTTCGACTCCTAGCTGACTTAGCACACCGTGCGGGTAGCTTGCCAATCCCCGCCCCATCAAGACTCTGGTTTTGACAAGTGGATCGGATCTCGTTGTTAACTGTCCTGCCCACTTAATTGGGCGGGTATGGGTCAGGCCGACACTCAATGCCAACAAATTATTACGTGCATAGTTATTTAGAGTTAAATATCTTGTGCATTAATTGTCAATTAAATTAATTATTATTTCTAACACATCTCATCTACAGGGACAAGTCCAAGGATCTTCGATAAGATCAGACTGCATGTTTTACTATGGTCTAGTAGATGCATAATGAAATCTATGTAACCTGAAAAATTCATAGGAACGAACAGTTTAATTTGCAGACATTTCTGCTAATGAAATTGACTCGTTGGTTATTCCCTGGTTTCTTCTTGATTTTCATGAAGATCATCGGACTTTGCTCTCTTTCTATTTGGGCGAGTAACTTGCGACGGCCAATCCTGATTAATGGAATTCATGTGCTTCGTCGTGTTAAGGATCAGCAAACGGTTCTCAATGCTAGTCTCGATCTTCACTTGGATCATCTCTGGTGTCATCCCTTTCTGCCAAGAAAATGTGTTGCGATACAAAATTTTATTCCTTATCAGTACACATTAATATACCTTCAGAGATTTTGTTAGATCGATCAGCGCAGCGAAAAACTTTTAACAATGGCTGGGGGAAGCCAGGGGCCGGGGACGGGTAGGGCCCGGCCCCCAAAGGCTCTAGGAAACTATAATAATATTAATCATTTCTATTTCTATATAAACTAAAATATATATAATAAAAGTGATACATTCCTAATGAAATGAAGTTTGCCCATTGGTATGATATTTTTTTTTTTTTGAGCTTGAAGATCATGAGTTCGAGCCTCTCTTTGGAAGTCAAACTTTAACAAGAAAAATTCGAAGAAATCCCCAGATATTTCGTATTATAATTTCTTGAAAACTCTTAAATATTTAGCATTTAATGTGAGGTATATAATCAATAGGTTATATTTTGGGTTTGATAAAGTTTCAACTATAAACATTACATATTACAAGCAAAAATAATAAATAAAATAATATGAGTACGACTTTTCTACTTCTAAGAAGGGAGAGAATCTTCACCTCTTATGTTTTTCACAGTTATTCAATGGTTGGATTCAAAATTGGTAGTTATTGATGATATCCTATTAAAAATGGTAGTGACATCATCCCATTTCATTTACCACTAGATGAAACAATCCAACGATTAGAATAGTGGAAGCGCCAAATTCCCTCTCCTTTTAGAAGTAAAATGGTCTTACTCAAATAATATAGTCTATTTAAACTATTAACTATCAAGATTACTATGTTAATACAAAATCCGAAGCGGGTTATTTCAGGGGATTTTCGTTATGCGTCAATTTCTTGACGTCAACATGTGTATGTATAGTGCGCGCGCACGCGTGTTTGAATAGATATACATATATGTGTATGTGTTGGTTGATTTAAATGGATGTTAGAAACCGTTGCTTGAACTTTAAGCTTGGTTGTGATTTGAGCTAAAATTTGTGATAAATATATAGTTATGGGTGTAATTGAGGGTTAGAGATTATTTTTTTTATTTGGAGGTGAACTTTAAGATTAGGGTGTTTTTTGAAGGCCAAAGCAATGTTGAAATGAGGTTAATTTGAGGGTCGAGGTAGCAAGTGGGTTGATAGTATATATGTGTGTGTGTGTGGTAGAGTGTGTGTGTGTATGCATGTATGAAGCAAGTGGGTTGATGACTTCTCAAAAAAGTTGTGGGTGTACGTTCTTAAGCCTAAAATCGAGAATTTTGAGTTTTTCAGAAAGGCTGGTGTGGAGAAGCAATTCGGAAAGCGTGTGAAGGTTTTTCGTTCTGATCATGGTGGAGGGTCCCGCAAGTCAAGGAGGATCATACATCAGTATACCACTTTTGATCCTAAGTATATTGGCAAAGCAGATAGATGATTCGGGCAGTGTTTTGGAAGAATCGATATTCACAGCCTACAGCTGGATTTTCGAGGAAGTTTCGGGTGAAGGCCCTATCTACTAACGAGTACCTCATCGATCAATCATTATCGACTGCAGTAGACAGGACAATCCTATGGAGGTATGGACTGGAGGGGCTGGGAATTACTCAGGGCTTCGTGGTTCTAGATGCGGAGCAAAAGGGTACAGGTTGTGATGTTTACGTACTAATAGTAGAGTAATCAGCCGATATTTGATAGTCAATGAGCTTGCGATGTCTTGGAGAAAACACTCAGGAAGATGGTGAACAGAGAACATGGCCACCGATCCAGATGGTGTTTGAGGCTTCAGTCCAGGTTACAGGTACAGATGAGATGGCATGTATTTTGATTCAGGTGAAGAATCAGGTACATTCAGTTGTGCGGAGGCCTATGCGAGTTAAGGGCACAAGAGAGGCTTAGAACGAGTTTCCGAGGATATTGGATCAGGAGTTCGATAGAAAGTCTGTATGGGAGATTATTGGCATGGATATTGTTATGGATAGTGAGTTACGTCCGTTGCAACAGTGTATCAAGCAAGTTCTCACTCGATATGAAAGAGAGAAGACTCAGCCTATGTCTTTTTAATTAGTTGCGGAAAAGTGTAGTAAGAGCTTCGTACGAGATCTTGATGAGATGGCGTTCCACTCCGCCTACCTTAGAGATGTGACACGCATACAGAGGCGTTATATATGGATATATCTTCCAGAAGGAGTCGTGATGAGTATGTAGCCGTTCCAGAACAAGAAATAGATTTACTAAAGGACGATGACTTCCGGGCAGTTCGACAGAAACGAGATTGGGGAGAGACCTCGACATGACCTTTCTAGAATAATTTACGAGAAGACTTGGACCCGGGAGTGGTTATTTTGTGCACACGTAGCAGGCCAGAGTTCGGCACCGTCGACGAGACATTTTATAAGTGACCACGATAGTTGGCCAGAGATTCTTTAGAGAATGTTCTTGAGCGGGACTATTCCGCCATACTTGATTTCGGTATTTTGGGCGATCTATTCGCATGATTGAGTTTTGATGACCGAGTTTCATGATATTTGTTTTCGTGCACCATGGTTGCACCTACTGGGTATTCATATTTTGTGCACAGTTATTACACTTAAGATATGCTTTATACACCGTTGTATTGATTTATGATTCATGCACAGTATCACACTTGATATTGTTTTGTGCCTTGGCTGCACATGTTTATGACTTCATGGATTTTATACAGTTGAGTTGCTTTTGTGCATATGGTACGCACACGATTTGGTTTTTGCACTCGGTATAGTTCACATATGCTTGCAGTGCATTGATACGTATTTGTGCACCGCAGTTGCACTGGACTACAATTTGATATCATTTGAGATATGGATTTTGATTGTGATACACGATATTTGTTTTGTGCACCTTGTGCACCTGATTGGATTCTTGTGCATATTTGACGCGCTTGGATTGGATTTTGCGCATGTTCGGTGCTTGATATTGGATTTCATGATTTCGTGCATGTTGGATACACATGATTTAGATTTTATTCGTGCATGATGGATGCACCTGATTTGGATTTTCGCGCATGTTGGGCGCATGATTTGAGATGTGATTTTGGTGCACACCAGATGCACTAAATCGGGATTCTTGGTGCATATCAGATGCACCTGATATTGCTGTCAGGTTCACCCGTTGCCCTTGACAGATGTTTCGTGCACACCCGTTGCACTTAGATTTTGTTCTATGCACATGTACGGCACATTCATGGATTTCGATTTCCGTGCGCACCAGACGCACGCGACATTCTTATGCATGTTTTGGGATTGGTTTCTTATGGAGCAGTACGTTTTTATGATATTTACTATTGGTTTTCGTACTGAGCAGGACTAGTGAGAGGACAGTACCTGGATATATTTTGCATGCATTGATAGTTATCGAAGGGATTTCCAAAAAGGGAGCTATAGTCTTAGTATTTACCTACGTGTCTGAGATGACACGAAACATTTAAAAACAAGCAAACCCTTCTAAATTGTTTTCAAAATGGCGGGATGTGCATAATAAACAAATGATATACAGATATATATATAGTTATTTCTTACGATAGGCGTCCACCACTGTGCAGTGTTACGCGTATCGCACAACGACTTAAAAAGGTTTGGCATGCATTTCCTTCAGATGTTACATGTATAGATTCGATATTTACATGTATAGTTTTGATATATATCATATTGTTTTCGTATTGGATTTAGACATTGATGTCTTCCCCATGACTCCGATGGGATGCTTGGCGGAGTTTTGTTTTTGAGTTATCTGCTCATTGTTCATGCGCGATGCATTTTATATATTGATGATTTCGGAGCCCCGACGATTTGATCATTTTACTAAAATGTTTTAGAAATTGGAGGAGTTTAAATTTAAATTCGGGGACCGAATTTCTTTAAGGGGGGAAGACTGTAACATTTCAGAAAATAAAATATTATTTTTGGGAATTTTTATAATTAAATAATGAATATATTGAATATTTTAATAAGGCGGTATAATTAAATACCGATAAATGGGGAAAAATTTGGAAAATTATAGAAATTACTAAAAAGAGGATGTTTTATTAGATTTAAGAAAATTGTGAAATTTTATGATTTATTATACATTAATTTTGTGCTAATCGCGATTAAATATCGCTAATCGGGCACTAAACGTGTTTTGTGCACATGACATGCAAAAGTCTTTTTTTACACTTGTTACATTTCTTATCATGGCATTTCTTCATGTTTCATGCATGGTTGTTGAATTTAAAGAGAAGAGAAAGGAAACAAAAGAAAAGAAAAAGAAAGGAAAACAATAAAGAATAGAATAGTGAGGGTATTGGCATGAGAGAGAAGAGAGAGGTGAGGGGTCAAATCTTTGTTTTAGCCATTTGTTTCATTCTCATCTTCATCCTTCTCTCTTCTTCTCTCTCAATGGCAGCACCCCCTCTCCCTCCTCCACTACAACCCCCACTTCATCATCAAATCTTCACCAAAACCCCATCTCCATTTCATAAAAAATATGCACAAGGCTTCTAACTATACTTTGGACCAAGAAAGGGTGGATTTTGAGCACTTGGGGCAACTCATGAATTTTCTTGAGTTGCCAAATTAGGTAATTTCTGAACCATTAGTGTAGTATTTGGTTTACTTTATCACCTATACAAGTTTAGAAGTGATTTAGTTCGGTTTAGTGAACTTTGAAAATTTCAAGTTAGGCTTTGAGAAATTTTGAATTGAGATAGTGTAATTGAGCCTTAATTTTGACCTTAAACCCCTGTGGTGATTGATTGGAGAACTAAACCAGAGACTATAACCCCGGAACACGAACTTAGAAAACCCGATATCGGAGAATTTTGGAAATTGTGATGGTTTTTGGATATCTGCTATTACTCGGGGACCTGAAAAATTATTTAGCAAAGACTGGGATACAAGCAGGCACCTAGAAAGCATCACCCAAGACACGAGCCCCCAACTCCATTCACTGGCCGCAAATAAAAGCATTCTGGCCGCAAATTGCGGCCAGGACTTGGCCATTGGGTCTCGTTCTTGTTCTGTAGTTCCTACATCTGTAAACTAGACCTTCCATATGTAAGTGCACGGCGGCGCCCCGGCCGTCGATCCGACGGCCAAATGCGGAAACGGTAATAAACTTTAATTTTTGCGGACTTAGCAAACCGGTACCACCGCGCACTAAACACCCGGATCGTAACCATTAACAAGTCTAAGCTAACTAGAAGATGGGGAAGAGATATACCGACTGATCCGAGTCCTCCGGTCTTCATCTCCACACCGATCTCCTCGCGGGATCTCCGTCCGACTCCTCCTCGTCGGAAAGGGCACCACGAAGCCGGGTACTTTTACGGGCTCCCACCTCAATACCGAGGCAACTCGGGCGCGAAGTTGGCTAACCGACGCGCCCAAGATATGCTGTAGAATGTGTAGTGTAGAGGCTATGTCTCACTTTGGGGTTATGTTGCCTTTGAAAGATGATGGAGGAATCAAGAAGAAAAATGGTGCTTGCATTTTTCTAGCATCAAATGAGATCAAGAATGCCACAAGCTCAAAAATGAAATTCTCTCATTCTCCCCTCCTTGAAGTGGCCGGCCTTGCTCTTTTTAGAATGGTGGAGGGAAAGAATAAATCAAGAAGGGAGGTGAGGGTAGGAGAAATCAAGAGGTGACCACATCCATAAACATAATCATCACAATCTTACATGCAAACCATACCCTCTCAAATCACCATTAATGCAAAAGCATGGAGCAAAAGAAATGAAGCTATCATAATAAAACCTTTTGCAAGAAACCCCCTCCACAAATGTTATTTGCACAATTGCAAATAACCCCCTCCATCGGAAAAGTCCGGCCGGGAAAGAACAAAGGAAAACCGGCCGGAACGGAATGCAAACTGGCAACTCCAGAAAACTGGTCCCGTAATAAATTACAGGAAAACCCCGATACTGTGCATACACACCCGCATCTGTATTCCGTCCGGATACAAATGCAAAAAGACAAAATCTACACAGTACTAAACTAGTATCCGGCTTAAACCAAAGCCGGCTAGTAATGTTCGTCCGATCCTGATCCATGCAATACCGCACGTATCAGATCGAACCCTGCCATATATCCATACGGCCACTAGTACAAACCGTCCGATCCTGATCCGTGCAATACCGCACGTATCTGATCGGACCCTGTCATATCTCCATACGGCCTCTACAGCGTTTCGCCCGAAAGCTGAGTAACTGAATGTGTGGTGGGCTCTAAAGACTCGTCAATACTATGGCTGTGGATTTAACCACTAGCACGTCAGAGGTATAAGCCAATACGTAACGGGCCACCAGCTATTGACCAAAAGGGACGTCGATGAGCGAACTCATCCTGACACCCTACTGAGCCTGTCAGTGACAATATCCGTACAGTCCGGTCCGTTCGTCTATGAGCATCGCATGTCGGGCCTAGGGGGTAGGTAAAAGTCAGACCCCCAAAAGCGGTACAAGTCGTGTCGGAGTGTAGCCCAGAACACCCTGAGATACTACTGGAATACCTACCAGTAAATCTCCTGCCTTGGCCAAGGACTTCGTGTAATGGCTCTCCTAGACACAGCGCGACCTCACCCCCAATACCGGGAGAGAAGAACCCCCGAAGATCCGCTCACTGCCTCCATGTGGCTCGGGACTGTACCCAACTAAAACCTGTTTGCACGACTCCTTTGAGCCGTGGTAGGGTAGTAATCAAAGTACAGTGGGAACTCACACGAGACAAATGACGATCCCCAGGTCGATGAACTAACCTGTACACATCTCACCAGGGAACTGCTATCTGACGTCAGGTATAAGACCAACTAGCATGTTCCCGGCGAGTCCTGTCCGGTGTACTCATAACCCAATGAGCACCTGTATACATCTTAGATGATCCAACTGACACCAGTGGCTTGTGAGACCGGCCACCGCCCCTCGTCGGGGTCTCGACTGTATACACTAGTCTACTCTGGAGAATCGATGCCCTGTCTCGAAACTCCTACGACTAGGGACCTTTTAAGGATGTGCTTATAGACTCCAGCTCTCACTTATATGATCGCCCTCATACTGCTGGCAGCCAAGCAAGAATCCTAGGGCTCTATCAACGTGCAATAGCGACCTGTCAGGTCACCTAAAGCAGTACACGATGATAAAGGTAAACCAGATAGCATACTATCATCTCGAGTAAGACTGTCGTACCGGGATAGGTCCTCCCTCAATCATTGCAATCACGTGCCTGTGATCCAATAATTGACTCTGAGGGCACTACCTCCAACAATCTCCCACTTGCACTCAAGGCTAATTATTGCGATGTCGCATACTCACAGCCCGTGTGATACCGAACACCCAACTCCTCTACTGGTCAGTCTCACAAAGCTTGTTTGCGAAACTATTGCGTTCAAGGAATAGCCTCAGTGAGTGGATCCGCCATGATGTTTCTTTCTATATCTCTCTATATCTCAAGTTCGCGGAGAAAACTATCTCCCGAAATGAGCAATACCTGTCTTAGAATGTCTGGATGTCTGATGGGACCTGGTTCATAAATGAACTCCAAATCCAAAATTCTTAGACTGTATCGTCAACTGAACTTAATCAGTATCCTGCGCCATGCCACCCTCAGTATTGCCTTGGACCACCTGTCCAAAATACTGCCCCTCGTCAGAAGGAAAACTATAACTCTGACGATCACCCTGTCGTCCATGTCACCTTGGAAGCCTGGAATGATAACTGTCTCCCTAATGAGGCTGTCGTTATCATATCCCTAGAACATCCACTTATGTTCTAAAACTGCTTCCGACTGTTTCTCCAGGATTGGATCAATATCAACTTATTGCACCTACTGCAAGAACAACATCTGGTGTGGTACTTGACATCTCATGATTGACTCAATTGCCTAAGCAAGTGATCTGTCAATCATGCACATCCCTCTCTACTTTAGTCTATAAGACACCTTTAGAGAGGGTGACTCCATTACCTGCAGGTACACTACCGTGCCAGGAGTCGTCCATTCTAAATACTCTTAGAATGCTGTCAAAGTACCCTGATTGGGAAACCACCCAAATCTAGATCTAAAACCATAGATCTAGTAACCAGTATGTCTGATATAATATCCAAGTCCTATGTGGAGAAAACACTGTGTGACGACCAAAGTATAACCGATCGTAGTATAGGAATATCACTTCCTACTACCTTCTCAACAGATCCATCCCCTATTCTGATGACGTCAAACCTATGACTGTCACATCAGAAATAGATAATCTATCTCCGCTACATCTGCTTTAGTCTATAAATACACATAAGCCTGATGTCCACCAATGCTTCCGCTGCTCCCACTGACTACGACAACCCTCTGGCAGAGTCATATAGACGCGCACTTCTAAAGCTAGTTTAGAATGACGCTATACTCATCCTCCTGCCGGGTCTCGCAGCCTGGAACAACAACAATGGCAAGTGTGGGTAAACAAGAACTTCCCTGTCACCGTCCTTGAGGCTACCGGAGTGCCTCTCGGGTGCCTGAAGTTACCCACCTTATCTGCGGAGTGGCCAATGGAATGTCAAATCAGATTGAATCTTTAGGTTCCTTATCAAATCTTCAGTAATCGTTTGCGGTTCTGGAATCACTTCCAGTTCTACCATACTCCCACTACTGTCTTTGAAAAAATTCATTTTTAATAAAACTGTGGCGAGTCTAGAACAATATTACTATTGATCTTCCAGATGGTAGAAAATCAACCCTCGTCAAAGCCTGGGTCAACCCACAAACAGCCATTACAGAAACGTGCCTTGAGTTGTCCAGTGTCTGGTTTTAATCATAAACCGGACAACTCCCCGTACCTTAACAACGTTAAGATATGAAATGTTCTATATCCAATATAGAACCAGAGGCACTGATTTAATTTAACCAGATTCAAATCATGCAGCTGTCTCCAGTGCATGTCAACTAAATGGAGAGAGGCCGATTAGCGTTACTCAACTTAGGAATGCTTCCAATTATGAGTAATCTGAAAGAGAAGCAATTTCTCTTTATCATTACTATCAACTGAATACCATACACAAGTATCTATATCTTCGATCACTTTGAAGAATCCCGATACTTGCTACACCTGGTTCTCTACTCTATTCAAATACCTATAACTCCTCAAAACTTAGACCCTGTGTTTCTACGAAACACATGTCTAAGAACTAGAGAAGTTAAAAGTAAACAGAATATAGTATGAGGACCAACCCCTCTGTCCTAATGGACACTGGACAACATACAATACTCTGTATAAGTCCGCCGAGTCTAACAACTCTTTCACTGTGTGCCGTAGGTTGAAAACTGTACTTATGGTTAAGAAGAATTACACCGCTGTTTAATGCTCCTTACCTAACCATCCACTGATATAGGTAAAGTCATCAACATAATATCAAAAGGTATATCTCACTCTATGAAAATAGACGTACAGATATATCAATTTGAAATTGGTGCACAACAGCGGATATTCAAAACCAAATATTTGCCGACCGGCAAACAGCCCAGGTGATCTCCTCAAATATCACCGATTACAACGAATCCCGATATAATAAGGATGATCACCCTATTCCCAATAACTTACTCCCACTCATCATCTGTAAAACCATACAGATGTGAGAATCAAAACTGGTAAATACATACCCTGGAGCAAGTGTCTAATCAGGAAAACAGTTTTCTTTTAACAGTACACAGTTGAACTGAAACATTAAAATGTTTCGAAGGGGTATCCTGGTATTCCTAGTAATGCCTCTACCATTATCCAGATTCACAACTATAACCGTATATCTCTTTGCCATCTGTCCAAATCCCTTTATATGCCTTTAGTCATTACCGTCTGCACACCCCTTAGGCCAAATGGTTTTCTTCCTTCCCTACCGTTCGGCACCAGCCTATGGTTTGGAAGAAGACTATCCAATAAGCATAATGGGTGTACTGTCCTAATCCTAGGAGCACTCGCAATGCGAGAGAAGGTGAAGATAAAAGACAACCGAATAAACCTTATTCCTATTTCTCCTGGACCAAAATCCATCCCCGAACTGGAACAAGTTCCTTTCGAGTTCGTATATAACCATACGATGGAGTATCCAATAAACTGTGGATCTTCGTAGTGATACGGAGTGTCCTGGAGAAATACAAAGGTGATTTAGGATTGGCGAAGAAATATTTGGTTTGGTCGTGAATATCAGTCGCAATTTACTTTGCCCTCTTACTAATCCCTTGCTTTGTCTTAATCTTAATACCTTCTGCACACCGTTTAGGCTAATTGGTTTTCTTCATTCCCTACCGGTCGGCACCAGCCTAAGGTTTGGAAGAAGACTATCCAATTTGCGTAATAGGTGTACTATCTCCTAAACCAAGGAGTACTCACAACTTGAGAAAAGGTAAAAGGGAAAATACAACTGAACAATCCTATCCGTTTTCTCCAGAACCGGAAACCATCCTCGAATCCCTTCGAGTTCGTATCTAACCATACGATGGTTTTGTCCAATGGAAGTGGACGTTCGTAGTAATACGGGGTGTCCTGGAGAAAAGGGTAAAAGTAGGAGTGGCAATGAGGTCTGCAACTCTGATAATCCAAAAGCCAGTGTTAAGAAGGTTCGGTCAACTTGGTCACTGAGTCATGGTCTTAGGGTCGGGTCAATGGTCGCTGCCAGAGAGAGAGAAAAGAAACACTCAGCGTGCACTCTAACCTAGATCAGAATGGTTATCCCTTTATCTAATCTGGAAACCTCCCACTGTACCTTAAATTCTCCTCCAAACCTGAAAGAAGAATTAGTCGGGGTCACCCGAGGAGTAAACCAACTCATCAGTGGGAATCGGGATCCAACTATCATCGCATGATAACGTGACGGAATCCGCTCACGCTATCACACTCCAGAAGGTATGCGCATATCTGGCAAGTTTCAGTACTTTTGAAACCCCCGATGTGATTTTTACCCCATGCTCTTATGACCTTGACTTTGGCCAACAAATCATAAGTCACATGTCAAGTTCTGCCCGTCATTCTCCAGGTTAATTTGAGCCCACCCGTACAAGCCCTTGACTTTGGCCAACAAGGCTATACGACTGCCCCAAACCAACGCATCTATCTATGCTGCATATGAATAACCAACAGCTACCAAACACTGTGCCTTGACTTTGGCCAACAAACACAGCTTGAATACTATTGACTACCCATATGAAACGACGGAGGGCTACGAATGGTTTCTGGCGAAAACCTTTAACGTAATGAACTTGATATCGTTGAAGGAACGGATAGCTTTTTAGAAAATATAGTGACGAAAACCTTTACTAAAGAGGTCACTCCCGGTGAAGGGATCTCGGCTCTTTCCCCGTAGAATGAGGTGCAGGATATTCCAACTGAATACCACGATGCAAAGCAAAAGTAAACGGCTATAGTGAAGTTACTGCCCTGACGCAAACTTCTGTCCAACGGGTCACTCCCGGTGAAGGGATCTCGGCCCTTGCCCCGTCGACTGAGGAGCTGGATATTCATAACCGAATATCACTGTGCAAAACAAAAAGTGAACGTCCTTGCAATAACAGCCTTTTTTTGAAAAGTGTTCCAACAACATCAGAATAGGTTTGTTTAACTTGCATTGATCCGAATCAATGCAGTCCCATCAATTGATCACACCACAAAGAACGAAAATATACTGACGTACATATATGCCATCCGCATTCGCCACTGGGTCCCGTCATCACCCGTTAGGTTAGCTAACTAACGGCAGAGCGGGGACTGGACTAGCGCGGATGAAAAACATATACAACATCTACTAATATATATACCAATATATTATATTTCGCTCAAGGCGTGAATAAAATGCAACATCACAGAAATGTACAGCATCACAGAACAATACAGATATCTGGGATCCCCGGGTTTCACAGAGCCACTACTGAAACCCGACGTTCCCCTGGTCGTGTGGATAGCCTGTGCAATGAAAACCTAGACCCCTACGGGCGCGACAAGTTACCCGCCAAAACCTGAAGCGAGGCAGCCCCCTTCAACACCGTGAATGGACCACCCAGCACTTCACGGAATCCGGTAACTCGGGCACCCCTCCTGGGTCAACCTGTACCCCCTACGAGTGCGGCGAATAGCCCGCCAATTCCAGACTGAAGCCCCCTCCGTCTCAATGCCCTGAGATGCGGGCCCGTTGCCCTCTAGAATCCGGCTATCCGTGCACCCCTCCGCGGGGTAACCCTAGTACAGAAAGTAAAATATACATACAACGGGTACATCGACCGCAACCTGGCCGTGCCCCAAAAAAATAATACAAACAGGCAGTGACGGCAGTCCACATGTCGGACGCTCGCCCCGCAATATCAAATGTACATCATACAACAACACTGTACTAGCATTGCATCCAGGCTGTCCCCCACGACCGATCCGCAACATCACAGCATAAACATAGAACATCAACGTGAAAATCACGTTCGCAAATCCGTCTAACCGGGCTATAGCAGTTAGACCGGATTTACCGATCGAGTGACATTCACGGTCGCAGATATAATGTAAATACTGTGAAATACTGTGTTTAAAATATCCGATCGATCAAAAATTAACAAGTGGGCCCCCAAGCAATACTGTAGCACTCACAGAAATTCTGGGCCCAATTTTAATATTCCAAAACCCCTATTTTTAGCCCACAAGCCCACTGGAAAATTTCAACCCATTGATCCCTCAAACCTGCGGCGGAACCGCGGCAACAAGGGGGGTTTTGCCGCGGTTCCGCACTCTACCTGAGAGATCAATGTCTCGAATTTTTACAGTAGTCTTAGGTCTTCTAGCACAGTACTATTATACAACCTGAAAAATTTTTGGAGACCAAAAAATTTCTACAGAAAACTGTCGCTAGCAAAAATGTAGATTTTGGAATTTTGGTCGATCGGAAATGCAAAACACATCAAACGAAGCTAGACGAAGTTAATGGCGAGTCTCTGATACCACTGTAAGTGCACGGCGGCGCCCCGGCCGTCAAACCGACGGCCAAATGCGGAAGCGGTGATAAACTTTAATTTTGCGAACTTTGCAAACCGGCACCACCGCGCACTAGACTCCGGATCGGGCCATTAAACTAGATCTAGCTAACTACAAGACGGGGAAGAGATATACCGACTGATCCGAGTCCTCCGGTCTTCATCTCCACACCGATTTCCTCGCGGGATCTCCGTCCGACTCCTCCTCGTCGGAAAGGGCACCACGAAGCCGGGTACTTTTACGGGCTCCCACCTCAATACCGAGGCAACTCGGGCGCGAAGTTGGCTAACCGACGCGCCCAAGATATGCTGTAGAATGTGTAGTGTAGAGGCTATGTCTCACTTTGGGGTTATGTTGCCTTTGAAAGATGATGGAGGAATCAAGAAGAAAAATGGTGCTTGCATTTTTCTAGCATCAAATGAGATCAAGAATGCCACAAGCTCAAAAATGAAATTCTCTCATTCTCCCCTCCTTGAAGTGGCCGGCCTTGCTCTTTTTAGAATGGTGGAGGGAAAGAATAAATCAAGAAGGGAGGTGAGGGTAGGAGAAATCAAGAGGTGACCATATCCATAAACATAATCATCACAATCTTACATGCAAACCATACCCTCTCAAATCACCATTAATGCAAAAGCATGGAGCAAAAGAAATGAAGCTATCATAATAAAACCTTTTGCAAGAAACCCCCTCCACAAATGTTATTTGCACAATTGCAAATAACCCCCTCCATCGGAAAAGTCCGGCCGGGAAAGAACAAAGGAAAACCGGCCGGAACGGAATGCAAACTGGCAACTCCAGAAAACTGGTCCCGTAATAAATTACAGGAAAACCCCGATACTGTGCATACACACCCGCATCTGTATTCCGTCCGGATACAAATGCAAAAAGACAAAATCTACACAGTACTAAACTAGTATCCGGCTTAAACCAAAGCCGGCTAGTAATGTTCGTCCGATCCTGATCCATGCAATACCGCACGTATCAGATCGAACCCTGCCATATATCCATACGGCCACTAGTACAAACCGTCCGATCCTGATCCGTGCAATACCGCACGTATCTGATCGGACCCTGCCATATCTCCATACGGCCTCTACAGCGTTTCGCCCGAAAGCTGAGTAACTGAATGTGTGGTGGGCTCTAAAGACTCGTCAATACTATGGCTGTGGATTTAACCACTAGCACGTCAGAGGTATAAGCCAATACGTAACGGGCCACCAGCTATTGACCAAAAGGGACGTCGATGAGCGAACTCATCCTGACACCCTACTGAGCCTGTCAGTGACAATATCCGTACAGTCCGGTCCGTTCGTCTATGAGCATCGCATGTCGGGCCTAGGGGGTGGGTAAAAGTCAGACCCCCAAAAGCGGTACAAGTCGTGTCGGAGTGTAGCCTAGAACACCCTGAGATACTACTGGAATACCTACCAGTAAATCTCCTGCCTTGGCCAAGGACTTCGTGTAATGGCTCTCCTAGACACAGCGCGACCTCACCCCCAATACCGGGAGAGACGAACCCCCGAAGATCCGCTCACTGCCTCCATGTGGCTCGGGACTGTACCCAACTAAAACCTGTTTGCACGACTCCTTTGAGCCGTGGTAGGGTAGTAATCAAAGTACAGTGGGAACTCACACGAGACAAATGACGATCCCCAGGTCGATGAACTAACCTGTACACATGTCACCAGGGAACTGCTATCTGACGTCAGGTATAAGACCAACTAGCATGTTCCCGGCGAGTCCTGTCCGGTGTACTCATAACCCAATGAGCACCTGTATAATCTTAGGTGATCCAACTGATACCAGTGGCTTGTGAGACCGGCCACCGCCCCTCGTCGGGGTCTCGACTGTATACACTAGTCTACTCTGGAGAATCGATGCCCTGTCTCGAAACTCCTACGACTAGGGACCTTTTAAGGATGTGCTTATAGACTCCAGCTCTCACTTATATGATCGCCCTCATACTGCTGGCAGCCAAGCAAGAATCCTAGGGCTCTATCAACGTGCAATAGCGACCTGTCAGGTCACCTAAAGCAGTACACGATGATAAAGGTAAACCAGATAGCATACTATCATCTCGAGTAAGACTGTCGTACCGGGATAGGTCCTCCCTCAATCATTGCAATCACGTGCCTGTGATCCAATAATTGACTCTGAGGGCACTACCTCCAACACCATATGTGCAAAATTGGCTAATTTGACCTAGGGTAAAATCTGGGACCATTTTTCTAAGTTTCTGCATTATTTTATGACTTCATTTTAACATGGATTTTGGTATTTGATATTTCATTCCCTTCGTGTGGCGTTTGAACGTCAACGACTAGGTTTATCGGTCGTGTTTTGCATGCGAGGCTATAGGTTCTAACCTATAAGCGTTTGATGTGCCGTTTTGGTTTCCGACTTGATTTTAATGTGCATTACGATTGTGTTATCTATGTAGGTACCATCACGTGGATTTCTTACTATGAAGAAGAGGATAGCGACATCGACATCGACAAGCAAGAATCGAGGTGAGTAGATATATATCTATGGGGGAAGTCGGGTGAATGGCGTATAGCACCCCCGCAGTTTCGTAGTATATAACGCATATGCGTTATGTTATATATTATATATTTATATACCTATGTATATGGAGATGTGCTTTGTAGCTAGAAATGCTTTAGATGACTTACTGATAGCGTCATTAGTTAATTGTAGTCGCGAACCCCAGATTTGAGATTACACCCACACGCACGCACACACATGCATACATTTATTTTACTTGTGCGTATATGAGGATATGTATATATATATATATACACATAGGTATGGGACTATGTATATATATATATATACGTATACATATACACGGATGATGAGGATAGTACTTGGAATTGGAGATGAGTCGATGAGATTGGGCTTGAGGTTGTGAGATCGGTGATGTGACATGGTTCGTATTTGAGATATGACATGATGTTTTAGCGGGTCCTTTCGACGTGGTGTTTTCATACACACGTATACATACATATATGCTATCAGTATTGTACTAGACATAGATCAGTACCCCGGATCATGATATTTGATAAAGAGGATACTAGATGAATACTGTGATAGATGTGACATTTGACCCGTACCCAGATTTAGGAGGCCGTACGACGGATTTACCGTACGAGCTATATATTGATGATAGATCCGCACTCTAGACTCGAGGATGTCATATTATATTAGGGTATCGTATGTGATACTATTGAGGCGGGATCACCGACTATTACATATATATATGTATCGACTCAGATGTTAGACGGTTTCCTTACCTTTCGATCAGCCTGTTTAGTTTAGTCCGGTAGTTTACTTGTAAATGGTAGATTAGACTCGAGTCATACCTATTTCAAAACTAACGAATCGTGAGTATTTTAAAGACAGGCCAAGAAATTCTACGGATATTTCAAAGGACGTATATTTCTTACAAACACCATAGCCCTTATTTTCAAAATACCACGATTCGTTTTATTTTAAATGGCAAAACTGTATGACTCATATTTATATAAATGCAGATTAGTTATCATTGTATTTATCATTCAGCTCCCGCATATTATTACTGTTCGCATCGCATCGCATGCTTATATTGTGTTTTTATACACCATTGTTGAGATCATGTTGTCAGGACACCAGCACCATTACCGATGGTGTGTATGTTCCACATACACTTACTTACCGGTTCACACACATCATCATCGGTAATTGCCATGTCACGTACACTTTAGAGAATATTACTCATTGACATAGCTTGTTAACTGATAGTTCGATATGGTATTAGCGTACTCGTCTTTATATGCTAGTTTAGACATTACAGTTATTACTTGCTACTTCATGCATATTATTATTCACCGTTATGCAGTATTATGGAGTTTTATGCCGATATTCACTGTTTACTTCCTATTGATGATTGGATTTCGAATTTTCATGAGATTTCCTGGATTTGGGGAAAATCGCAAGAATATATATAAATTTCTCTCTCTCTCTCTCTCTCTCTTTTTAAAATGAAAAGTGCGGTTTTCTCGTGATGTATGGTTTGTTCACCATGATGTTTTCTCGGTTATGAGATAGATTTCGAGACCCGATTCGAGAAGTCGTATGAACCGTCTCGGGTACATGGTGGACCCGGTATGGTACCCCGGGACAAGAGTGATTTCATGGAGGATGATGAGCCTGGCACGGGCAGACTGCCTACCAGTGATTGTTTGGCGCGTCGGATATCCAGAGGATACCGTTCGTGGTCGTATGATTTATGATATGGGCCGATCCAGACTGATGGAGCCTGAGGTATTGAGACACTGAGATTTTAAGATTTGCTGATACAGGCCAGTCCGGGTAGCCGAAGCCTGAGATATTGAGATATTGGGGTTTATGTTTTGTGTCGATACTTGATACGGATTCCTCTATTGATTTCATTGATGATACTCGATTTATATACATACAGAAATCTTATTAAATAAAAGAAAACAGTTGTCTCACTCATTTCATTACATTACATTCATACCTCATATACATGATATATTGCTACCTGAGGCACTGACACGAGCACATGAGATTACACTTATGTATAGATGTTTACCCTTGCCGCCTTTTCATGCTTCAGACTTTATCATTTGAGAATTATATATATTTGATCGTATTGACCTAGGATGAGTCATACATATGATTTCTGCTCGGTGATATTTTCTACTCACGAGTTGGCAACTCACCCCCGTTGTGCCACAGTTTCTTGCAGGTTTTACCGTATAGATTTCGTTACGGCCTTGCTGTCACACTGCTCCCTTTCCGGGTGATTTGCTTTGGTAGGTGGGTTCACTTGTATCGTGACCACCATTTTACTTATTTTATTCAGTTGTATCTAAAAACTCCATCAACCAGACTTGTATATTTATTTCAGACATAGCAGACCAGTGATGTTTATTCTTTCGACCTTAGAGTCGCGCGTTGTATTTGTCACGCCCCGCTTCCCTGTATACGGCGAAGGGGACGCTACTGGTCTTCCACGTATTTACTTAGAATCAAATACGTTAAGCGTAATTAAGCAATATAAAAGAAAATAAACACAAGAGACAAGGTATAATAAAAACATCAACTTTATTTATTAACATTCTTTTGTACAATACATGAAAAGGAAATACAACTGAAATAAAAGCGATGCCTAAACAATGGCATAACAGGAAATGAAAAGTACTTAATGGAAAATGTACAATATCTAGAGCTCAGGGTCTTCGCTGTACTGATCCAAGTCTTCTGCAGTTGGCTCGATCTCTGACGTGTCCAAATCACCTGACGACATTCAAAGAAGAAAGAAATAGAATATCGTCAGCGAACAGGTCGCTCGGTAAGTCCCAAAGATAAGAGGAAAGTAGAATAGGCAGAGAGTAAGAGAGAGAGAGAGAGTAGCTTTTACAGTTGTATTATATTGTTATATTGTTGTATTTAGTGTTAACGCTGTTGTTTGTAACTTGGTACAGAAGGATGCCAGTGTATACGAGAGGAGTCTCACTTGCCCCGGAGATTAAGGTATCAGGAACTCAAGGAACCGTTGGGCCACGGTGCAACAGCAACGGAATACAGGTTAGGTGTTTTAATCTTACCGTCTCGTGCCACTTTTAACACCTTCCGTACCAATCTACCCCTTAAACCCTATAGTGTTTTGATTGTATTGTTTGTCTTGTAAATTGTATTGATTGTATAATTGGTTGACTGACCGAAACCATGATATCAGTAAACGGATGTAACCGTAGAATCATGTAAATGGAATAACTGGAGAACCATGTAAATGGAATGTATATCTATAGTTCGGTTTAGTCAAGTTGTATAGATTGATAATTGGATTTATGAATTCAGGTTGAATTGTAATATTGAAGATTGTAGATTGTAGATTGTACTTGAATCATATTCAAGTCAGATTATACTGAGACTCAAACTGAGTCAGACAATCAGCAAAGTAACTTGAAGTCCTGATTGTTTTTATTAATTTGTCTACCTTAGATAGGCAAGCACCCACTTCTTCGGCTCCCTGAGGCTCAAGAGTTTGGTTCCGCTTAAACCTATATTTACTAGGGTCCTTAGGGTAATTTATAGAACTTGAGGGGTTTTTATGTAAAAATACTTTTATATACTTTTTCAAAATATACCCCAAGCATTTATTATTCGTCTTTAGGGTTGTAATGAATGTGGATTTTATATTGTGATATTTCTAATGAAAATATCCTAATAAAGGTATTTATTTGTAATATTGATTTATAAGGAATTCATGGTATTTTGGTGTAAAATTGATTCTTGTGATTTTTTAGAAAAAGATGGAATATTTATAACATAACAAAATAGGTATTTTAATGATAAATATACATATATTTATACAAAAATAATTTTAATATATTTTTTATATTCTAAAAATCTCATTTTTCTTAAGACGTCGTATTTTAAATCTTTCGAGACCGAATGCTCCTTACGGAGGTCTGAATCTCGCACTACTAAGCCCGAGAATGTGCGATAATCCACACTATCCCGAACGGGTTCCCCAAAATGGGTTGTAGCTGCGCTTTGCAAAGATTGTATAAATACTAATCCTTTAGAAAACGGTTTTATGAAATAAGTGGTATTTATTTGTAAAGATGTCAATTTTTCTTATTCTATGTTCTAGGGTCTCCTAAGTCAACTAGACTATTCTTAATTGGTCCAAAACGATAAGTTGTGAGATGCCTCAAATCGCCTCTTCACCGCCAATTGTGGCCAGGTAAGTACAAGTGAAGAAAGGAGGGATCCGCTCATGAATCACCATGAGACGGGCCTTTTAAAATTACGTTTCTCACTTGCCTAGCCTAGACACCACAAAGTCAGGTTTAGATAAACGACTGATATCCACAACTTATCCTATTTTCATAATAAGTGGTATTTATTTAAAAAGTGTATCAATACTAAATCTTTTATAAATGGTTTTATTTAGGAAAGGGTATTTAAATGAAAATATTCGTTTTCCCGTATTCTGAGTTCTCGAGGGTATCGTGTTAGGTTGTATATAAGTGTGTGAGGAGGTAGGTCGTTACCTAGTACTCTACTTTAAAGGCATCGCAAGTTTAATGGATTTAAATGTAGAATTGAAACAATATGGTATTTAAGTGAAAAATACGATAAATTGAAATAGCCATCATTTAATGTGATGAAACTTGATCAATTTGGTTGATTAGTATTTAATAGTCAACATGAGAAAGTTTAAATATGATTGTATTAGTGAGAAGTGGAATTTTATAAGAAACCGAACCGGAAATCGGATTTGTTCCGATTCCATCGGGTTTTGTAAAACCGTATATTTTTTTTGATAGAAGAGATAGGTAGGAATTGGGACTTACAGGTTTTAGATCACACAAGAGAGTGAGAGGGAAGTAGAGGAATCGCCGATGTGTTGCGTCGTCCCCGGTAGTTCCTAAAACGATCGTCGGAATTTTGCCGTAGATTTCGCCGGAGCTTCGCCTCGAGCTTGTTTTCAAAGTACATAAGTTTTCTTGGAATTTTGAGAGAGTGGACTTAGAATTTTGGGGTGAGAGGATAGAGGGTAGGGGTGGTATTTATAGGGTTAGGCTAGGGTTAGGGTAGGTGAAAGGTTAAAATGAAAAATGTGATAAAATGTATTAAAATGTATTAAAAATGGAGTAATTGGGGTTTTAAAAGAGCTCTGGAAATGGTCTGAGGCTGAAATTTTGCAGGTGCATAGGGAATATGAAAAGACACAAATTTCATGTTAGGTTCGTTGCCGGAATCGGCCGACTCGGCCGTGACTCGGTCGGAGGACTGAGTCGGCCGAGTCGGGGCTGATTTGGCTGATTCCTGGCCGAGTCAGGCCGCCGGGATCCCTCCCGACGGTTCATCTACCCTCTGGCAATGTTATATTTTTGGGTGTAGTGGGGGGTTTTGTGAGATATGCACGTGTAAACTCTTGGCATTCTAAAGGTTCAAAATAAAAAAAATATTAAAAATAATGTAGGGTATGAGATTTGAACTCTGGTGGCTTGGTTCATCAGTGCAAGGTATTACCAATGAGCTACAAGCTCCTTCTTGTAATTATGGAGCTAATTAATTATTTAAAGTAATAACAGTAAATGTAAATACCCCAAGTATACATTAATTTTAAAGCAAATTTTTGTACACTAAAAATAGAGTTGTTACATTCTTTTAACTTGTAATTAAAAAGCAAAATAATTACTTATAACTTGTGCTCAGGCTAAAATACCCCTTTATGGATTTTAAAAATTTTTTTTGTAAAAACTTGTATTGAAAATTTGGGGTTGTTACATTTCACCCTCCTTATAAAAATTTCGTCCTCGAAATTTGTAAAAGGAAAGTGTAACAGATTCAAGAAAGTTTAGTGACCGAAGTACTGACAGTGTGTGAAAAAATAACAAAGTGGTGCAAGGGTTTTAAAAATATGAAAAGGCTTACCGATGTTACCTTGACCTACAGTCTTGGCTTCTACGGCTGCTAATGTGAAGGTCTGTCGTCTTGGTACCTTTCTTCTAGCTGGAGGCACATTCTGTCCTTGGGGCTTGTTTCTCTGCCCTCGAGACATGTTCCTCATTACCTGTTGGAATTGGCGAGCAGGATGTGCAGGAGTTCTGTCTGGAGGTGGTGCTGGGAGCGCAGGACGAGTTTCAGGAGCCTGGATAGCTGACCGCTGCGGGTAGTTGGTAGGTGTGTGAGCTGAGTTGTATCTATATGGATAGGTCTCAATTTTGTGATTGGACGCGCTACAAACTAGGCACAGACCTTTTGCGCGCCTACAGTTCTTTATCAAATGTCCACCCCTCTTGCAATAAAAGCAAAAATCGGGTCTTAGCTGATTCTTGGCTTCTTCCAGTCTTCTGAGTTCAACAGCTGGCCTTGAAGAGGCCCCTCCTGCCATTTGAGTTGCAGGGCGTTTCACTCCTGCAGACTGAGGTCTGCCCCTTGCCTTTATCACTGCCTCATAACTGCGGGCAGCTTCTAAAGCATCTTCATGAGTCGGAAATTTCCCTATGGCTAGTGCAGCCTGAATTCTGTGTCCAAACCTTGTTGAAATCGACGGGCTCTGATCTCATCCGTCGGTATCAGGTGTGCCGCAAATCTGTTACGGTATTGTGTTAGCTGTGTAGTATATGATATTAAAAATTTGAAATACTGTGACATATCTTACCGACTGAGCATGGTGAATTCAGCGTCATACTCATCTACTGACTTGTCCCACATCGAACCTTGTTGTAGATTAATGAACTGTTGTTCCATGGCAAACCTGGCAGTCACAGGGAAGTACTTCGTGTCGAACTTATCGCGAAAAGTCTTCCATTCAATGGGCTGATCAAGACGGTTTTCTTCCGCCTTCCACCAGTTCCGTGCATTGTCCGTGAGTTGCAGCTTTGCAACTGGGACCCAAGCTATTTCTGGCACTTGTGCTGCCGCCAGATTATTTTCTATGCTTTGAGCCCATTCCTCAGCTTCCAGCGGGCTTCCCTTTCCTGAGAACTGCTTGGGATGTAAAGCCCTGAATTGCTTCACCCCAGGTGCGTCAGTCTCGGGACGGTTCAGGAGTTGGTGCTGTCCCTCAAGGAGGCTGCGGATCGCTTCAAGTAGTACTGTTTGCTTGGTGGGTGGCGCAGGAACAGCAGGAACGATTGGTAGTGGAGGTGGAGGTGTGTTATTGACGTTGGTGCTGGTGTTGTTCGGGGAATCCATAACCTTGAAGAAAAATTTGGGTTAGGACATATTCAAGTACATGAAATGATAAGATTCAAGAAATATGAAATTGTAAGATTCAAGGAACATGAATTGTAACGAATGTTTTAGTTGCTGGGTCTTGTGTTATATTGCTTAGGTTGTTCACGCAGAACAGAACTGCATGATAGAGTTTCATACAGCTCTGAACTGTATGGGCCACCAACAAAACCTGTCACGCCCCGCTTCCTGGTGTACGGCGAAGGGGACGGGACGAGGCCGCCACGTATTTACTTAGAAGCAAATATGTTAAGCGTAGCTAAGCAATATAAAAGAAAATATACACAAGAGACAAGGTGTAATAAAAACAGCAATTTTATTTATTAACATTCTTTTGTACAATGCATGAAAAGGAAATACAACTGAAATAAAAGCGATGCCTAAACAATGGCATAACAGGAAATGAAAAGTACTGAAAGGAAAATGTACAATGTCTAGAGCTCAGGGTCTTCGCTGTACTGATCCAAGTCTTCTGCAGTTGGCTCGATCTCTGACGGGTCCAAATCACCTGAAGACATTCAAAGAAGAAAGAAATAGAATGTCGTCAGCGAACAGGTCGCTCGGTAAGTCCCAAAAATAAGAGGAAAGTAGAATAGGCAGAGAGTAAGAGAGAGAGAGAGAGAGAGAGAGTAGCTTTTACAGTTGTATTATATTGTTATATTGTTGTATTTAGTGTTAACGCTGTTATTTATAGCTTGGTACAGAAGGATGCCAGTGTATACGAGAAGAGTCTCACTTGCTCCGGAGACTAAGATATTAGGAACTCAAGGAACCGTTGGGCCACGGTACAACAGCAACGGAATATAGGTTAGGTGTCTTAATCTTACCGTCTCGTGCCACTTTTAACACCTTCCGTACCAATCTACCCCTTAAATCCTGTAGTATTTTGATTGTATTGTTTGTCTTGTAAATTGTATTGATTGTATAATTGGTTGACTGACCAAAACCATGATATCAGTAAACAGATTTAACCGTAGAATCATGTAAATGGAATAACTGGAGAACCATGTAAATGGAATGTATATCCATGGTTCGGTTCAGTCAAATTGTATAGATTGATAATTGGATTCATGGATTCAGGTTGAATTGTAATATTGAAGATTGTAGATTGTAGATTGTACTTGAATCATATTCAAGCCAGATTATACTGAGACTCAAACTGAGTCAGACAATCAACAAAGTAACTTGAAGTCCTGATTATTTTTATTAATTTGTCTACCTTAGATAGGCAAGCACCCACTTCTCCGGCTCCCTGAGGCTCAAGAGATTGATTCCGCTTAAACCTATGTTTACTAGGGTCCTTAGGGTAATTTATAGAACTTGAGAGGATTTTATGTAAAAATACTTTTATATACTTTTTCAAAATATACCCCAAGCATTTATTATTCGTCTTTAGGGTTGTAATGAATGTGAATTTAATATTGTGATATTTCTAATGAAAATATCCTAATAAAAGTATTTATTTGTAATATTGATTTATATAGAATTCATGGTATTTTGGTGTAAAATTGATTCTTGTCATTTTTTAGAAAAAGATGGAATATTTATAACATAACAAATAGGTATTTTAATGATAAATATACATATATTTATACAAAAATAATTTTAATATATTTTTTTATATTCTAAAATTCTCATTTATCTTAAAACGTCGTATTTTAAATTTTTCGAGACCGAATGCTCCTTGCGGAGGTCTGAATCTCGCACTACTAAGCCCGAAGATGTGCGATAATCCGCACTATCCCGAACGGGTCCCCAAAATGGGTTGTAGCGGCGCTTTGCAAAGATTGTATAAATACTAATCTTTTAGAAAACGGTTTTATAAAATAAGTGGTATTTATTTGTAAAGATATCAATTTTCCGTATTCTATGTTCTAGGGTCTCCTAAGTCAACTAGACTATTCCTAACTGGTCCAAAACGATAAGTTGTGAGATGCCTCAAATCGTCTCTTCACCGCCAATTGTGGCCAGGTAAGTACAAGTGAAGAAAGGAGGGATCCGCTCACGAATCACCGTGAGACGGGCCTTTTAAAGTTACCTTTCTCACTTGCCTAGCCTAGACACCACAAAGTCAGGTTTAGATAAATAACTGATGTGCACAACTTATCCTATTTTCATAATAAGTGGTATTTATTTAAAAAGTGTATCAATACTAAATCTTTTAGAAATGGCTTTATTTAGTAAAGGGTATTTAAATGAAAATGTTCGTTTTCCCGTATTCTGAGTTCTCGAGGGTATCGTGTTAGGTTGTATATGAGTGTGTGGGGAGGTAGGTCGTTACCACGTGCTCTACTTTAAAGGCATCGCAAGTTTAATGGATTTAAATGTAGAATTGAAACAATGTGGTATTTAAGTGAAAAATACGATAAATTGAAATAGCCATCATTTCATGTGATGAAACTTGATCAATTTGGTTGATTAGTGTTTAATAGTCAACATGGGGAAGTTTATGTATGATTGAATTAGTGAGAAGTGGACTTTTATAAGAAACCAAATCGGAAATCGGATTTGTTCCGATTCCGTCGGGTTTTGTAAAACCGTATTTTTTTTGATAGAAGAGATAGGTAGGAATTGGGACTTACGGGTTTTAGATCACACAAGAGAGTGAGAGGGAAGTAGAGGAATCGCCGATGTGTTGCGTCGTCGCCGGAAGTTTGCCGTAGATTTCGCCGGAGCTTCGCCTCGAGCTTGTTTTCAAAGTACATAAGTTTTCTTGGAATTTTGAGAGAGTGGGCTCAGAATTTTGGGGTGAGAGGGTAGAGGGTAGGGGTGGTATTTATAGGGTTAGGCTAGGGTTATGGTAGGTGAAAGGTTAAAATGAAAAATGTGATAAAATGTATTAAAAGTGGAGTAATTGGGGTTTTAAAAGAGCCCTGGAAATGGTCTGAGGCTGAAATTTTGCAGGTGCATAGGGAATATGAAAATACACAACTTTCATGTTGGGGTCGTCGCCGGAATCGGCCGACTCGGCCGTGACTCGGTCGAAGGACTGAGTCGGCCGAGTCGGGGCTAATTTGGCTGATTCCCGGCCGAGTCAGGCCGCCGGGATCCCTCCCGACGGTTCATCTACCCTCTGGCAATGTTACATCTTTGGGTGTAGTGGGGTTTTTGTGAGATATGCACGTGTAAACTCTTGGTATTCTAATGGTTCAAAATAAAAACAATATTAAAAATAATGTGGGGTATGTGATTTGAACTCTGATGGCTTGGTTCAGCAGTACAAGGTATTACCAATGAGCTACAAGCTTCTTCTTGTAATTATGGAGCTAATTAATTACTTAAAATAATAACAGTAAATGTAAATACCCCAAGTATATATTAATTTTAAAGCAAATTTTTGTACACTAAAAATGGAGTTGTTACATTCTTTTAACTTGTAATTAAAAAGCAAAATAATTACTTATAACTTGTGCTCAGGCTAACATACCCTTTTATGGATTTTTTTGAAATTTTTTTGTAAAAACTTGTATTGGAAATTTGTGGTTGTGACAGTATTATTATGGATTTCATGTTGTTTTGAGTTTCCTTTTCAGTTTTGATCCTCACCCTTTGGCGTTGTATATTATATTGCCTGCGTGGTTGTGACCGTCGATTGACGAAGAGCTAGCTCCCACTTGGGGATGCCTTTTATCATTCATGTATATATTTATCATGTTGTACCCCGTTCGGGGCCAGTTTTTACAAAGAAAACTCTGCCGAAATTTTCAGAAAAGACTTGATGTTTTAAAAACGCATATTCGGCTTATTTTATCAAAACACTTTCTTTAAAAATGGTTTAGATTTCTGGGATTTTTGGCTTACTTGAATTAGATGGAGCCCTATAGACTTCATATGATTCAAGTGCCAGTCACGTGCCATTTCCGGGTCGTGACAATTCAGTTGTGCGGAGGCCTATGCGAGTTAAGGGCATAAGAGAGGCTTAGAACGAGTCTCCGAGGATATAGGATCAGGAGTTCGATAGAAAGTCTGTATGGGATATTATTGGCATGGATATTGTTATGGATAGTGAGTTACGTCCGTTGCAGCAGTGTATCGAGCAAGTTCTCACTCGATATGAAAGAGAAAAGACTCAGCCTATGTCTTTTTAATTAGTTGCGCTCTTCGGATTGGTGTCATCATCAGGGATAGTTGGCAATGAGGACAGATAAAGGTCGATGATGTGTTACAGAGACACGGGGTAGTGTTGGGTAGATCGACGGTCCAGTTTGTTATTGCGGCATCTACAGAAAAGACAGGGTTGTTAATCATCTTGGAGGCGGTTAGAGAGATCATGTATTGTTGGTTTTACGTATTCCACAGGAGGTGAGAGTGTTCTTCTTGGAGGATTGGAAGACGATTGAGGCTCTTACGAAGGTTGATATCCATGAGAGTCCGACAGTTGCATTTACGGAGGTGGTTCCGGATATCAAGTTCAAGCAGTGTTTGGACTTAATCTGCCTAGTTGAGTGATGATGGTACGGCGACGACGAGAGCAGGAGTTCCAAGGTTTTCAAGAAAGTATCGAGATTGTGGAAAATTTAAATCAACGTGGAGATTGTTGATTTTGATTTAAATTAACCAAGATTTGAAGCCTAGATCGAGTAGGAGTCGATGATTAAGATTTAAATTAATCCTTAATTTTATATCTTAAGCTTATCTCTTTGTAATCCTAGTCTAAATGTAAGTCTTATCTCTAGATTCATGTAGGCTATAAAATATTAAGCCAAATAGCCTTGGGTTTTAGAAGAGGGTTATTAATTTTCTCTACAATTAAAAGAGGCAGCTATAAAACCAAGAGAGAGGGAGATAAAGAAGAGATTTTTGTGAGAATTAGATTTCTTTGTATTGGGCGGTGATCGGAGAGGGCAGTTCTCGTGTAATCTTTTTTTGATAGTGGAAGCTCTCGTTATCGGTTTGCAAATTAGATGCAATTCCGCCAAATCTGGATAAAATCTTGTGCTTGTGTTGTTTGGTGTGCTCTTCTGATAACTTGCGGTGTTTTGGTAGTTATCCGGTTAATTTTTTCCAGATAGATTCGATTCACATGATCCTGATAGTTTTTCCGCTGCGCTTTTTTGTGTGGTTTTTTTTATTCCTTCGAGTATCACAGGTATAGAAATTACAACACTCAATTCTAGGCGAGGCCAACAAGGTGTTGAAAGGGGAGCAGGTTGTGTTGCATGGACAGGTGGTGCGTGGGTTGGCGGCTTGTAGGATGTTTAGTTTTGAGTGGGGGCAATCATCTTGGTCCCACCAGGGCACTCAAAAACGTTGGTTCTGTCATGTTCGAGTCATAATTTCCTGTGTTGTGATTAGTCATACGGTTACCATTGGTGTGGGTATGGCCTAAGTAGGTTTGTGCATCTAAAGAAAGAGATGTGGTAGATGTTTGCAGAATTCAAGTAAATATGGAGATTTTCGGTTTATGACTCCTACCTGCACATGTTGGATATCAACCCAGTTCAGCTGTTTTAATATTGTTGTGAACCTATATAATCTATATGTGTTTTGGTTAGAGTAGTTTGTTGATTGTGTGATTGGCTAAAATTCGAAAGTCATATAAATACTTTCTTAGGGTTTAGAGATGGGATTTGGAAGGTTGTGTTGTGTGTATCGTGGCTTAGCATGTGAATTGGGCTTGGTTTTGTGGTGGCTAAGAGTGGTTGTAGGAGGGGGAGCGAAGTGGGTCTTTTTTAAAAAAAAAATTATTTTGCATTTTTTCCTGAAGAGTCAAAATGTTAGTTGATAGTGCTCGGTATTGACGGTCCCTAAGATCATGACACGTGGCAGGTGACATGTCCTAGAACTCAGAAGAAGGGACCGACTAAGCCACCCTGTACCCGACCTGCAAGCGCAAGCTGGCCCTCCTCAGGGCCCCCTGCAGATTGGCCTCCTCTGTCCCGCGGCTCGCGCCGAGCTGCCGCGAGGCCTGGACTCCTCGGTCTCCTTGCTCGTCCCGATCTTCGGTCCGTGGCCATCTCCCTCGGCCCTCCAACCTGGCCGCCGCTCACAGGCATGACCGCCGCTCTGCGAATCTCGCCATGCGCTGATTCTACGCCAGCAACATCTCACGTTCCATGCCATCAATCCCCATTAATGGGCGATCCGCTTTCTCCGTGGGCGTGACGTCGGGGGGCGTAACCGCCGGCGAGATTCTCGCGCCCGCTGCTGCGTGCTCCACCACTATATAAACCCCCATCACAGAGGGGTCAAGTAAGCCATTTTTCACTCTTTTAAGCCATTACCCTGCTCGGATCTCATCACTAATTTGAGCGTCGGAGGGTCCTTGGTGATACTAAACCACCCCGGGACTTCTTTGCAGGTACTCGGCACGACCTCCCTCACTTCACCTCCTCCTCCAAAAACCCATTGAGACCCACACGCAACGGAGGATAACCAACTAAGTCCACCGCGAGATCAACGGAAGACAACATCTGACGGAGGCTTGAAAAGAAGCTCCATCAGTTGGCGCCGTCTGTGGGAACACAACTCCACAAAAACAAAAGTTGGCCTTCCGATCTCCGCCCACATGACAACCGATTCCCCTAAAGATCCAAACGACCACTGTCACCTCCCCCGCAACGGAGACGCGGGCGAACCCTCGCTTAAGGTCGTCGGTCTCCCCGCTGGCTTCCGTTTCACAGGCTCCGGCGACCGCCCGAGCAAAAGGGCTAGGGGCCGAGAGCCCATCACCTTTGGCGACGAGGATCTCCATGGCATATCTGTGCCCCATAGCGACCCGCTGGTGCTCGTAGCAAAAATTCACTGATACGAGGTCCACCGAATACTCATCGATTCGGGCAGCTCGGCTGACATCCTCTTCTACGACTGCTTTTTGCGTATGGGGCCTGCCCCAGCATACTTGAGACCGACCTCCCATGTCCTCTCAGGGTTCACCAACCACTCCATCCCGGCACAAGGGGTGGTCACCCTGCAGTTCACGATCGGGGAGCCCGGCCGCACGCACACTCTGCCTGTGGACTTCATTATGGCGAGGGTCCCATCGGCCTACAACGTCCTCCTCGGCCGGCCGACGCTGAACTCCCTCCAGGACCAGATCTCGACATACCACCTGGCGATAAAATTCCCCCTCGATCAGGGTGGGGTAGGTCGGGCATACGGGAGCCAGCGGGTTGCGGAGATAGGCCTGATAGAAGCATCTTCCCCCGAGCAGTACGCTGATAGTGCCGATGCATGCGGCGACATTAAAGGGTCCCTGGACACCCGAGACGAGCGGAAGGAGGTCCGTGGAGCACCGGTCGAACCTCTGACCGAGGTGCCCTTAGCGGAAGGAGACCCAGGAAAGACCTTCCAGGTCGGATCACTCCTGACGAGAATTCAGCGGGATGGCCTGATCGAGTTCCTCAGAAGCAACTCCGACATCTTCGCCTGGGCACCGGCTGACATGCCTGGGATCGACCCCAAAATCATATCCCACAAGCTCGGAGTTGATCCTACGGCCCGACCCGTCAGGCAGAAGAAAAGAAGCTTCGCCCCGGTCAAACAGAGGGCTATCGAAGTGGAAGATGACCGGCTCCTCGCCGCCAACTTCATCAGGAATATGCCCTACTCGGAGTGGCTGGCAAACATGGTTTTGGTCAAGAAGTGTAGGGGTGATTTATACACATACGTAGGGGTATGTGATTGGAGTTTAGATGAGAGAAAGGAGTGAAGAATAGAACTTGTATCTTTAGTAAGGGTTGATAGAAATTCCTAAATGGAGATGGAACCCTAGAAGGAAAACTTAAGAAATGCCGAAAGCTAAGTAATTCTATAGAACATATATAATCTTAAGTTAAATGGTGAGGAAGTGTGAAGAATATGGGTGGATGATTTATGAGTCGAAGATAATAGAATTCGTTGCTAGAAAACCTAATTGGAGAACAAAAGTCGAAAAGCCAAATTGATAGGATTTTGTGGGTAGTATCCGCTGAAAACCCTCAGGAGACAACACTCCTCCTAGTAGGGACACCTAGAGATTTAACGGCTTGTTGCACGAGCTCAGTGCAATCGCGTTTCCCTGCGAAAGTGCGGTTAGGTTTTTTGTAGAGAATAAAAATAAGTTTGCTCGAGGACGAGCAAAAGATAAGTTTGGGGGTATTTGTTCACACCATAATATTGTATTATTATATTCCCCATTCTTATTCGTTTTATAAATAAACAGGTGCTTTTGACGCATGTCTGCTACATATTACAGGTTACAGGTTCTTGGACAGAAAATAGTGAAACGATGAAAAGACGATGCAAAAGTGGACTTTGACCAACAAACAGAAGACTCTTGATCAAGGCTACATCAAAGATAAAATTCACAAAGTACAAGGCAATGCAAGGTCCAAGATTACAAAGCGAACTGTTAAAAGTCCACCGCAATTATTCACTGGAGATCTGGAAGAAACATATAAGCTATTTTAATAAAAGAACCAAATAATAAGGAAGCCCAAAGACAGAAGAGCCAACAAAGGAAATTTCAAGGCCCAATACTTCCTTTTAAAGAGATAGAGACATAAAATTTTACCAAAGCTTGGAGTCTACTTTGACTAGGTCTTCCTAAGGATATTTTGGTAAATGTAGACGTGCGAATCAATTGTAACCTAGGGTTTCCTATCCTCTATAAATAGGAACTCTAAATCATTGTAAAGGCTATGCCTCCCTTCATTAATAAATTTTAGAATTCTTTTTGGAGAGCATCGGTGCCTCTTTTCAATTCATGAATTCAGATCTGACAACCCTGTGTTGATGTTTGGAGAGAGCCATCTGTAAGTAGTTTTATTTAATTGCTCTAGTTTAGATTTTAATTCCTTACCTTAGATGTTAGCTTTGGGAAAGGCTTTTGAGAGATGAGATCTCTCATCCCTTTCTTACCCATCACATAGAATCAATAGGACTCTATGCATACACGCACACACCGCGCCCTACGGCACCCTATCTCTCGAAGTAGCGGTGATACCGTAGTATAAAGGCCCGGTTGCGCGCGTTTTCCATGGAGGTTAGGATAAGGATCTCTAAAGGAAGGACAAGAACCTAGAGGAAGGAACACCTTCCCGAATGGATCTAATCCCCTTTATTGATAATTATCATAACTCCTCATAGATCTTCATTTGGGTATTGAAAGCGTTGAGATTTATTTACATTTCCAAACCATTCCTAAACCTAACCCTAGCAAGATTTAGATCTAGATTAATTTAGTTTTTAGATAGATTCAGTTTTTAGATTTAATAATTAATCCGAACACCCTTCGGAATTAACTCGTAAGAGCGAATAGGAAATTTACAACATCCTTATGGACCGACCCATACTCACCGGCTAGCTGCAAAGTGACGCCGTTCTTGATTGCGGTTAATAGATAGTTTTTGAGATCAATCAAATGGCGCTGTTGCCGAGGATGGCATGTTATTTCCTTTTTGCAATTTCGGGTTAATCAAAATTAAAAAAATCATAAAAATCTGAAAAATCAAAAAAATATAAAAATATATCATCTGTTATTTTTGGGAAGGGTATTTTTGTGTGAATTTTGCAGGATCTACGAACAAATTCGGATCTGGAAATCTACAGAGATCAAGACAGCAAATATCAAATCCGAACAAACAGAAGATCACAACAACCGAGAAACAGAAGAAATTTGGAGGACCGAGTCTACAAGTCATCCGCGGAGATCTGGTGACAAAAAAAAAACTGCTGAACCGTCCAACCGGCCGCGGAACCGCCGCGGCCTGGTCGATTCAGGGCTTGAAAAAAAAACTCTGTAAATCTTCTGATCTCCTCCTCTGCATATCTCGATATATCTTCTGAAAAATTCCTGCAGGATTCTGTGCGCTTTAAAAATCTTTCTCTTTCCAAATAACAAATCTTGTGCAGGATTCTTTGCGCCGCATAAAATAAAAATCTTTGATTGCAAGTGATTTACTGTTTTGCATATTTTTAATCGGACTTTAAGAGGCTTTTGACCAATTCAGATTGGGTGGGGATTTCATCATCCTTCCCAGGACCCCAGAAATCACATAAGGCATGTGCATTGACCATATTTAATTAAAAAATACTAGACTCAGCCCTAAGGACTTCGAGCTCAATAGGACAGAGGACTAGTTATAGGCATCGACCGTTTATCCTAACCTGACTTTGCGGTGTCTAGGCAAGTGTGTCTAAGGCAAGTGGTTACTTAATTAGGACCGCTACTTATAGCGGGGAGCCTCCCACTTACCTGGCACTTACCTGGCCGCAATTGGCGGTGAAGAGGCGGTTTGAGGTCCTATTTCTAGCCCTTTGGAACAGTTAGGAGCTGTCTAGCTGACCTAGGTGACCCTAGATCTAGGCCTGATTGTGCATTTGTGGTTGATCGCATTTGTGTCAAAACCCTTTATCGAAAATCTTTTTTGCAAACAGTTCCAAATAAAGAGAAAAAGAAAAAAGGAAATTTTTTTATAAAAACTTGCAAACTTTTGTCGCTAAGAAATCCGTGCACCCCACATTCCTTTTTCTCCTTTCTTCTATCATGGGTACCCCACATCACAAATCTCTTGCTGAACCTTGGTATCCCGAACCTAATTTTGCCTCGTACGTCAATTGTTTCGGTTGATTTAAGGAAGATCCATCCATGCCTAAAATTTCTTTGAAAGATCAAATAGAAGCGTCAAGGAGAAACAGTTCGACTTTACAACCCACTTTGTATCAACCTTCACCACCTTCGTACGTTGACACCACTTTTCCAAGTCCTGCTGTAACTCCTAAGCCGATGTCAATTGCTGAGCATATTGCTCAATCTCATAGCAGATCTTTCACCCCTCTCCCCTCATCTAGTTCTAGGAATCAACAAGTCCATCCACCTTTTTATCCACATGTTGATCCTAATCCTGTCCAACCATCCACTTCCTACCAGTCCTACCCGACTTTCCCACCTTCACTAGACCCTGTTTCTACACAGCCTTTTGGGAGTTCTACGTATCCAAACAATTTCGAATCTTTTACCGAAACCCCTTCACCACCCATGTCTAGTTTGGAACAGTCGTTGGCAGCTTATATTGCAGCAACAAACAAAATGACTAGAAATGTGGAAGCGTCCATGGCCGTCCTTATGCAATCGAGTGAACTGGTAGCTAGTTTCCAACTAGCTCCAAATTTTCCAATATATGAGGAGGCGGTTGGACAGAGTGAGAATTTGAGAGGATTTCCAAATCAAACCTATCCATACCCAATTCCAGCCCACAACTCCGGTTTCCCATCGATTGTCCCAAATAGTTCACCAGTTGAAATAAAAACAAATTGTGTGATTTTGTAGTGCTTTATTTACCAGATAGTGAGGAACCCCTTTCGAGTGAGACCGCACCTAATCCGTTTGACCTTTACACCTCCAATCTAGAACCTAAATCGATAAATATCCATGCTTTTGATGAGGTGTCAGAAAAAATTGATTTTCACTTGATTGAGGATATAGACGCCGAAAATATTTTGGATGATGAACCCGTTGATTTGATTGAAATTTTATATCCAACTCATCATACCGAGTCATTAGATGTTTCTCCCGAACTTCATATGCGTCTTGATTTTGATGATAATGGCATGGATAGGCTAAATATTGAGGAGAATTATGAGGATAGTATCGAGGAGAGTATTGAGGATAATATTGAGGTTGAACCATTTCTGTTTGATGTGTCGGATTTTCCAATTCATCCTCCTGAACCTTTAACTGTTATATCACCCTCCCTCCTTTCTATCGTTCCGACCACACCTAATATCACGCTTGAAGACTGTGAGCTTGAAAATTTTCCTTTGAATCTGACACAGTTCTCACAGCCGATAACACGTACGAGTGTTTCACTTTTTCGGACGATGTTGATGACTCACCGCTCAAGTTTGAATCCTTTACATTTTCAGATGAGTTAGTTGAACCATCGGACTCGGTTGCTTACAGTCAGTTCGAACCATTGATAGAATCCTTCAAGTTCGAGACAGATTACTTAGGTGAGATTACGACTATCCCTAAATCACTCCCTTTCGTCCTTCCTATCATTCCGACTGTACAAGAGACCGTTACGCTTTCATCTCCTATACCAAGTTCGGCGTACCCATGCTTTCTTGCGAATCTTGAGGGATTTAACCCCATTTCTCGACGGGTTGATAGGTTAGCACAATCGCTTTTAACATATCGGTCATCACAAATTGTGCTAATTTATTCACTCAATTTACACCCTCAAGATCGTGCTACCCTTCTTTCTCTTTTCCGCCCTTCTTCTCCTCCACCGAGACTATATTCTACTCTTCTTCCTATACGGTCTCGTGTGTTTCTCATTTCTTTTCTTTCCACTCTATTCTTTCACCAACTCGACGATTACCACGATAAGATTTTTGAATGGTTGGTGCTAACCTTTGGCTTGTGTAAGGCCAAGCTTAAGTTTGGGGGGAACCTTGTTGTATATATGTATATATATTTTTTTTCTTTTTCTATTAAAAAAAAAATTCAAAACAATAAAAAATTCAAAATTTTTTTTATATAAATAAATAAACAGGGGAGTGCTGGCATTTTGACCCTCTTGGTGTGGCATGACAGTGAGGACACTGTCAAGTTTAAGTTTGGGGGTATGCTCGGTAAGTCTTCTTCCTTCGCATTCATATGTACATTTTTGCATTTGCATAATTATTTTAAAATCCATAAAAATTTAAAAATTTCAAAAATTATAAAAATTATTGTATTCAATTTTGGCCATATTTGATTTGAGTTTGACAAATAGGTCAACTGGTTAGGAACAACTAGATCTTAGACTTAGTAAATTAAAAACCCTAAAGATAACCTTCCTTAAAATTTAGCGGTAGAAAGTATATGTCTTTGTAGTTTATTTAGAAATAGGTAAATTTTGAGTTAACTTTTTGGGTTAAGTCGAATCAAAGGAAAAGTATTGATATCTTTATTAAAGTGTAAGTTTGAAAAATAATTCCTAGTTTAAGTCTAGATTCTGAAAATGTATACCCTACAATTTGCACAATCACGCACCTTGAAACTTGGAATTGTAGAAGAGACCTTGAAATGCTCTTGTCTAAAGTCTTTAGTACGAAGAAAATAAAAGAAAAAAAAGTGAATAAAGAAAAAAAAATGATGAACACTGGTTTTTATGATTACTTAAGGCTGCAAAAATAGAAAAATATTTAGCGAGGGTGCTTCATCACCTAGTGCCTTAGACCAACTGGTTTGGGAGTCACTGCTAAAGGTTTGGGTGTTGCAAGAATAGGAATTACGCTTTAATGTGCAAACATATCTTGTAATCGGTCGTTGGTACCTCAAGAAGTATTAACGGTCGTATGAAGGATGTGTAATCAAAATTCATTTAAAAATTCACCAATTAATAAGTGCTTTGGACAAAAGGACAAGAGTACGATTGCTTGATTTGAATTTCCAAGTTTAGGGGTGATTTATACACACACGTAGGGGTATGTGATTGGAGTTTAGATGAGAGAAAGGAGTGAAGAATAGAACTTGTATCTTTAGTAAGGGTTGATAGAAATTCCTAAGTGGAGATGGAACCCTAGAAGGAAAACTTAAGAAATGCCGAAAGCTAAGTAAGTCTATAGAATATATATAATCTTAAGTTAAATGGTGAGGAAGTATGAAGAATATGGGTGGATGATTTATGAGTCGAAGATAATAGAATTCTTTGTTAGAAAACCTAATTGGAGAACAAAAGTCGAAAAGCCAAATTGATAGGATTTTGTGGGTAGTATCCGCTGAAAACCCTCAGGAGACAACACTCCTCCTAGTAGGGACACCTAGAGGTTTAACGGCTTGTTGCACGAGCTCAGTGCAATCGCGTTTCCCTGGGAAAGTGCGGTTAGGTTTTTTGTAGAGAATAAAAATAAGTTTGCTCGAGGACGAGCAAAAGATAAGTTTGGGGGTATTTGTTCACACCATAATATTGTATTATTATATTCCCCATTCTTATTCATTTTATAAATAAACAGGTGCTTTTGACGCATGTCTGCTACATATTACAGGTTACAGGTTCTTGGACAGAAAACAGTGAAAACGATGAAACGACGATGCAAAAGTGGAATTTGACTAACAAACAGAAGACTCTTGATCAAGGCTACATCAAAGATAAAATTCACAAAGTACAAGGCAATGCAAGGTCCAAGATTACAAAGCGAACTGTTAAAAGTCCACCGCAATTATTCACATGAGATCTGGAAGAAACATAGAAGTTATTTTAATAAAAGAACCAAATAATAAGGAAGCCCAAAGACAGAAGAGCCAACAAAGGAAATTTCAAGGCCCGATACTTCCTTTTAAAGAGACAGAGACATAAAATTTTACCAAAGCTTGGAGTCTACTTTGACTAGGTCTTCCTAAGGATATTTTGGTAAAGGTAGACGTGCGAATCAATTGTAACCTAGGGTTTCCTATCCTCTATAAATAGGAACTCTAAATCATTGTAAAGGCTATGCCTCCCTTCATTAATAAATTTTAGAATTCTTTTTGGAGAGCATCGGTGCCTCTTTTCAATTCATGAATTCAGATCTGACAACCCTGTGTTGATATTTGGAGAGAGCCATCTGTAAGTAGTTTTATTTAATTGCTCTAGTTTAGATTTTAATTCCTTGCCTTAGATGTTAGCTTTGGGAAAGGCTTTTGAGAGATAAGATCTCTCATCCCTTTCTTACTCATCACATAGAATCAATAGGACTCTATGCATACACGCACACACCGCGCCCTACGGCACCCTATCCCTCGAAGTAGCGGTGATACCGTAGTATAAAGGCCCGGTTGCGCGCGTTTTCCATGGTGGTTAGGATCTCTAAAGGAAGGACAAGAACCTAGAGGAAGGAACACCTTCCCGAATGGATCTAATCCCCTTTATTGATAATTACCATAACTCCTCATAGATCTTCATTTGGGTATTGAAAGTGTTGAGATTTATTTACATTTCCAAACCATTTCTAAACCTAACCCTAGCAAGATTTAGATCTAGATTAATTTAGTTTTTAGATAGATTCAGTTTTTAGATTTAATAATCAATCCGAACACCCTTCGGAATTAACTCGTAAGAGCGAATAGGAAATTCACAACATCCCTATGGACCGACCCATACTCACTGGCTAGCTGCAAAGTGACGCCGTTCTTGATTGCGGTTAATAGATAGTTTTTGAGATCAATCAGATGCCCTTCGGCCTCAAGAATGCCGGAGCCACATACCAGAGGCTGGTCAATCGCATGTTCAAGCCACAGATCGGCAGGAACATGGAAGTCTACATTGACGACATGCTCGTCAAGTCCGTCTCGTCGGCCGACCATGCCAAGGACCTGAGCGAGGCGTTTGGAGTGCTCCGCAAATTCAACATGAAGCTGAACCCCACCAAGTGCGCATTCGGAGTCACCGGAGGGAAATTCCTCGGGTTCATGGTCACTCACAGCGGAATCGAAGCTAACCCAGAGAAGATCGACGCCATCCTGAGCATGGCCGCACCCAAGACCAGCGTCGAGATCATGCGGCTCACAAGGCGGGTCGCCGCTCTGATCCGTTTCATGTCCAGGTCGGGGGAGAAGTGCCTCCCGTTCTTCAAAGCGCTGAGGAAAATTCCGCGGTTCGAGTGGTCGGAGGATTGCCAAGCTGCCTTCGACCAATTGAAGAAGCACCACGCAACACCGCCCCTGCTCACCCGGGCAGTGGAAGGGGACGAGCTGTCGCTGTACCTGGCAGTATCCGACCAAGAAGCAGGCTCGGTGCTCGTCCGAGAGGCCGGGGGAGCACAGAAGTCGGTATACTATGTGAGCCATGTGTTCAAGGACGCGGAGACGAGGTACCCTGCCATAGAGAAGATTGTCCTGGCCCTCGTGGTAACCTCGCGGAAACTGCGGCACTACTTCTAAGCACACACCATCATCGTCCTCACTGAGCGCTCGTTGGGGGATATCCTGGCATCACCGGAATCCTCAGGCCGTCTAGAGAAATGGAGATGTGAGCTATCTAAATTCGACATAAGGTATCACCCGAGGCAAGCCATCAAGGCGCAGGCCCTGGCCAATTTCATCGTTGAATGCACCATCCCTAGCAGGAAGCCGGATTCCACGCCGCCCCTCATAGCCCGGCATCCCGTCCAGGAAGGCCCTAGCTCAGCTCCGGAGTGGATCATCTACGTCGACGGGTCTTCTACCGAGGAAGGATGCGGTGCCGGCCTCATCATCCGGGGCCCAAACGAAGCTGAGATGGAGTATTCCTTGAGGCCCGGTTTCAAAGCGTCGAACAACGCGGCAGAATCAAGAAGCCCTCCTGGCCGGACTGGGCATGGCCGTCAGGCTGGGGCTGAAGATTATTCGAATCCGCAGCGACTCGGCCCTGGTTGTCGAACAAGTAACTGACCGCTTTGAGGCCCGAGAGCCTCCAATGATGAAGTACGTGGACGAAGTGAGGAAGCTCCGAAAAAACTTTGACGAAGTCCAGGTAGAACAAATACCCAGGCAACTGAATGCTCAAGCAGACGCCCTGAGCAAGCTGGCTTCATCATACTCGGCCAACAATAGGCGGTCAATACTCTTCGTAACCTTGACCCGACCCAGCATGGGAGACGAGGCGGCGACACTCCACGTATACACGGCGCAGGAGAGAGACCAGGATTGGACGAAGCTCCTTGTGGAATTCCTGAAGGACGGCATGCTCCCGGAGGACAGGGCAGCCGCCCACCGCCTCCGGGCCAAAACCACCCACTTCTTCTGGAGCAACGGGAACCTCTACAAGAAGGCCTTCACCTAGCCCCTGCTCCGGTGCGTTGACTCCCACGAAGCCGACTACGTCCTGCGGGAAATCCATGAAGGGGTGGGCGGCGCATACCAGGGGTCTCGAACCTTGATCCAAAAGGCGCTACTCCAAGGGTACTACTGGCCCACCATGCACGAGGACGCCCTGAAGCTGGTCAGGAGGTGCAAGAGCTACCAACTCCATGGCAGCATTCCCCGCCTCCCGGCTACCGAGGTAACCGTCCTGACGTCCCCGTGGCCATTCGCCCAGTGGGGGTTGGATATGATCGGCCAGTTCCCTACCAGAACTGGCGGGCATAAATACGTCCTCGTCGCGGTGGACTACTTCACCAAGTGGATCGAGGCCGTCCCCATCAGGAAACTGGACGCCGCTACAACCATCAAGTTCCTGCAAAACAACCTGATACTCCGGTTCGGAATCCCGAGGTGCATCATCATCGACCACGGGACGAACTTCGAGAACGAGAAAGTAAGAGACTTCTGCAAAGAATACCATATCCTCATGAAGTTCGCCGCGGGCGCATCCCCAATGTAACGGGCAGGCCGAGGTCGCTAACCGAGACGTCCTCCGGGGTCTTTGAACTCGCCTGGATGGGAGGAAAGGCAGTTTATTCGAAGAGCTACCCCGGGTCTTATGGGCCCTGCGCACGTCAAAAAAGACTCCCACCGAGGAGACCCCTTTCAGCCTCTGCTACGGGACCGAAGCGATGGTCCCGGCGGAGATCGGACTACCCAGTCACCGGGTTGAGCATTTTGACGATGACGCAAACACCATGGCACTACGAACCAACCTCGACATACTGTTGGAGAAAAGGGATTGGGCCCAGATTAGAGCCGCCGCCTATCAACAGCAGATGGCCCGATACTACAACGCTCGGGTGAAACACCGCTCCTTCAAGACCGGGGACCTAGTCCTGCAGCGGAACGAATTCATCGACCAAGGAAGGCTTCACAGGTTCTCCCCAAGGTGGGAAGGTCCTTTCCTCGTCTCTGAAGAGCTCCCCGGCGGAACCTACCGCCTATAGGACGCGGACGGACGGAAACTCCCGCGGCCTTACAACGCCGAAAAACTCAAGCTATACCAATGAGGTCAAAGCCAGCGAAGTGTCGCACCCCAGCCACCTCTCGAGATTTCCCTTTAACAAGATGGTGTAAAGCGTTGTCTAAAATTCCTACCCATACGAATAAAGAAACGTCGAATATTTTTCCCCGGTAGAGTTCCCCCTTTACAACGAAAAAGCCCTCCCAGAGGCGGTCGAGCCCGAGGTTCCCTCGTTCGGCTATCCCCTACGGGCAGCTTCCCTGCCACAATGCCGGGGATCAAGAAGCCCTCCCAGAGGCAGTCGAGCCCGAGGCTCCCTCGCTCGGCTATCCCCTGTGGGAAGCTTTCCTGCCGCAACGCCGGGGATCAAGAAGCCCTCCCAGAGGCAGTCGAGCCCGAAGCTCCCTCGCTCGGCTATCCCCTGCGGGCAACTTCCCTGCCGCAACGCCGGGGATCAAGAAGCCCTCCCAGAGGCAGTCGAGCCCGAGGTTCCCTCGCTCGGCTATCTTTCAGGACAAAAGCCCTCGCCAAAAGGCACTGGGCGGTAACCCTACCCGGCCAAGGGTCCTTGGTAGGCTTCTTACAGCCTTATAGCTCTTCCTGCGCCAAGGACCAAAGTCTTCCCAGAGGCAGTCGGGTCCTTGCTCGGCTATCCCCGGCTGGTAGCTTCCTACTACAACCGTCAGGGATCAAAGTCCTCGTCAAGAGGCACTGGGCAGTAACCCTGCTCGGTCCCCGTCCTGAAAGATTAAAGCCCTCGCAAGAGGCAACCGAGCAGCTACCCTGCTCGATCTACTCCGGCTGGTAGCTCCCTACCCTCGACGCCACGGATCAAAGGCCCTCACAAGAGGCACCAGAGCGGCTACCCCGCTCATTCGTCCCAGGCTGGTAGTTGCCTACCTACGACGCCAGAGGTCAAAGCCTTCACCAAGAGGCATTCGCGCAGCTTCGCTGCCCGGTCATTCTTAATGGCCTTCCGCAGCCCTTCCCGCGCTAAGGCCCAACTTCCTGCCACAACCGACAGGGATCAAAGCCCTCGCAAGAGGCAACCAAACAGCCACCCTACTCAGTCAAGCCCGGCTGGTAGCTCCCTACCCCAACGCCAGCGATCGGTAAAACCGCGCAAGAAGCACCTGCACAACTACCCTGCCCAACCCCCACATCTGGGAATCGATGCTCAAAGGTGCGTTGTGGCCAGCAGAGGATCCAAGACACCCGGGAGGGACGTCAGGTTCATCCAAGTCTGAACGATCTCCCATCGACCTCGGGGGCCATGAGGATACCTCCGCGACAGTGCTTGACATGCCCGCCGGCTAGTGGTTGAAGTCAACTCGACAGGAGATCGCCAGACAAATGTCCAACCTGACACGAAAACACGAAAATACAAGCAAAGATATCCTGCAAACATCATTCACACACAGAAGATGAAATGCAAACCGACGAAACAAAAATTTTTTCTCTTAACACCGAAGCAAAGTTTTTACAAAGGGTAATCTGGGCCTCCCCTGCCATACAAACTGCCCGGAGGCTTACTCCGGTCCCTTCATCGCTGGCATCTCGGCCCACCGGGGGCTCTGCTGCCAGAGATCTTGTCGCCCGGGGCGCGCACTGCTCCCCTCGCCATCTCCTACCGGAGGCCTTGCCACTGGAAGCGGAGCCCGAGCACGGAGCTCACCATCATTGAATTCAGGAAGCCGTTCCTTCACGGCGTCCAGGGCATTGTTCCATGCGATTGCAGAATACTCCCTGAGCTCGGCGTAAAACTGCTCCGACGTCTTATAATCGGCCACAACCTTCTTAGCCCGAACCTCGGCAACCCGGGCCACCATAAGGGCCGCCTCGGCATCTCTTCTGCTGGCATCCATCTCTTTTTCCAGGGCCGCGAAGCATTCGGCCATGTCTGCCAGCTTCCTATCGGCAACCCGGAGTGACGCATTCAGACGACGGAGGGCACCCCGAGTCACCGAGTTGGCAAGTTCCGCAGCCTCCGCCCGGCCCGCCGCAACGTCAGCCCTTGCCCTCTCCTGGCGCAGGCCGCGTTGCAAAATCTCGACCTCCGAAGGGAACGCCTCCACTGGCCTCGGAGCGTGGAACACCCCCTCGGCCTCCATGCGAGTGGCAAGGGCGCAGTGTTGAAGAACCTGACGGAAAGTCGATGAGAAACCAGGAGGCCCCCGAGCCAAGGGAAGGTGTACCAAGGCAAATACACATGAAGGGATTCATACCTGGACCGCCCCCTGGGCCATGGCCTCCAATTGATCCCTCAAGGAGCCATAAGGGAGCTTTCCCCCAGCCGACTCCTCCATCCCGGTGAGCAGGCCAGCGGCGACAGAAAGTCCAGACGGAACCGTGAAGACGGCACCCCCTCCCGCACGGTAATTCCCTCAAGGACTCTCGACGACGGCGCGTGAGAAACCGTCCTCTTCCTCTTGAGAAGGGGCCTGCCCTCGCCCTTCCCTCTGTCCCCCGCCTGGGACTCGGGTAACTATGGACGACTCTGGCCGCTACCGAAGAAACCGCCAGATGCCGTCGACGAAGCGGACAGACCTACCGTCGGCAGAGAATTCGGTGGGGGGCATGAGCTAGCAGGGAGCTAGTAGGGGGCTCGAGGTGGAGCTCGGTGTACAACTCTCGGGTGGATCGTCTTCGGCTCAAGAAGGCCACGGAGGTGACCAAGATCCGGATCGATCCTCGGAGTGTGCATGGACGAGCCGGACAGCGGAATGAAGACCCGAAGGACCGGTATCGTGAGGTATAATTTCTATGGCATAGTAGATAACACCTCTTGTAGTTTGCTAGTTCATAGTTTAGCAAAGATCCGTGTTTTAGTCCATGTTGCCTTTGTGCCCAAAATTGTTTTTCGCCGTTTCCGCCTCCCCGTAAGAACCGGGGTGAACAACGTGGACTTACAGTGGTATCAGAGCCTAGCTAAACATAAACTAGCAAGTTAGCAAAGTGTTAAGAATTTCGATCGGAAAAAAATCACAAAACACGTCCAGAAAATCCTAGTTTCTGTCGATTTTTTAAACAGCTCTAAAAATAATTTAACATACATGAAAAATCGGCTCAGGGTTTTTATAGAACACACAGCAAAAATGAGCCGCTGACTCGGCCAACTCACCACGGAACCGCGGCCAAACCATGTGTTTGGCCGCGGATCCGCAGCCGAGTTGACTCGGTCGCGACTCCGTTTTGCTGCAGTTTTCTTAGTGTGTTGTTTTGGGATTTTTGATATAGTTTGTTTCTGCTCAGATTTTCCAGAGAACAAATTGATTTTTTGGGGTGGTTACAAATCCGTATTTTGATCGATATTCCGTAGAATTTGGCTAATGGATATTATCTGTGATGTGATATATGTATTGAACGTCTGCTAATCACTATACGTCGATTAGTGGGGGTTATACATATCTGTGATCTGTAATGTTGATGGTTTGTGTATACGAACTCGTTGGATTGTCGCGGATGAATAGCCGGGTGGATGTGAGATGAGAGTTTCTTTTTCTTTCATTCATGTAAAATTTGTAAATTGATGTAATATTATTTGTTTGGTCGCACATCCGGGATGAGGTTGTAGCCGCCATTGTATAATTTCTTTTTACTGTTTTTGCTCCTAGGATAGACCCAAGGTGGGGTGCACAAACTACCGGGTATCTCGAAGTGCCGAGTGGCCTACTCACGTTGTTGAGGGAGGTTGCTTCGCTTCGGGTACTTGGCGGGTAGTTTGCCGCACCCGTAGGGGTCCAGGGTGGGGTATTGGCTATTCATCACGACCGTGTAATCCGCTTTTCGTTACAGGCTCGTACGGAATGCGGATTCCTAGTATATCCAAAGTGTTCATCTGTGATCTGGAATGGCTATCATTGCTATATATCTATATATGGTATCTATTTAGGCGTTGCTTATGTTTTGCATCCGCGCTAGTCCAGCCCCCGCTCTGTCGTTAGTTAAGTAACCTAACGGGTGATGACGGGACCCCGTGGCGAATGCGGATGGCATAAGCGTACGTCATATTTTCGTTATTTTCTGCAATGGTAGGATTAAATGATGGGACGCATTAAATTTAATGCAAGAAAATAAACCAAGTAAAAGTTGTTGGAACACTTTCAAAACCACTCGGTTCTTTTCAAAAACCAGCTTTTTAAATGCGGAGCGTGAACCACTCCTTTTAAAAGCTATGTCATTCCATCGATTATATCAAGTTCACTACGTTCACAGTTTCGCCAAAACCATTCGTAGCCCTCCGTCGTTTCATATGAATATCCAACAGTATTCAAGCTGTGTTTGTTGGCCCTAGTCAAGGCACAGTGTTTGGTAGCTGGTGGGTATTCATATGTTGCATAAATAGATGCGTTGGTTTGGGACAGTCGTATTACTTTGTTGGCCATAGTAAAGGGTATATACGGGTGGGTTCAAATCAACCGGGACAACGACGGGTAAAACTTGACATGTGACTTATGATTTGTTGGCCCTAGTCAAGGTCATAAGAGCATGGGGCAAAAATCCACATCGGGAGTTTCAAAAGTACTGAAACTTGCTAGCGCTGCATACCATTTGGAGTGTGATGATTCTGGTAGGATTCCTTCAGTTTTGTCACGCGATGATATTTGGATCCCGATCCTACTGTGAGTATATGCTACTCCTCGGGAAATTTCTCACTTAACGATCAATGCTATAAACCTAGTAGGTGTCTAGAAAGGTGTTAGCGGGGCTACGCCCCCAGGGAAAAGAGGTTACTTAATTAAGGAACATCGCGAAAGTGTTGGAAAACCTCCCTCGAAGTACCGACACTGGCCTGGCTGAACGGTTAAGCAAGTATTGTACGGTGAGATTGATTCTGACTAATTCTTCCTTTATGGTTTGAGGAGGGATTTAAGAGACAGTGGGAGCCATCCTGTTTAGATAAATTAAAAACCAATCTAAACTTGTAAGAGCATCATGCTGAGTGTTTTCTTCTCTCTCTCTCTCTTAATTGCAGCGACCCAGTGACCACTCCTAGGTTACATCTAGATAATAAAATGACTGAATCTGACTGTTATGATTGGCAAAGGTCTGTCCAGATGTCCATTGCCCATAACAAGCTAGGACACCTCTTAACTAATCCAACCCCTGCCGTCTTAGGTCCAGTTTCCCCTGTCGCGGATATTGATATCCGTAGGACATCAGAAAAAGACTGTGCGAAAGCCAAGTGCCTCGTGTTAGCCTCAGTTGATGGTGCATACCAGGGGCAGCACGAGAAGATGGACTTAGTTTCTATCTTCCTCCATAACAAAGATTTATATGGAGAGCAATCTCGTATCCCAAGATATGAGATCTCGAACGAATTGCTTCCAGCGAGGTTGGCTATCGGGTCATCTGTAGGGGCAACGTCCTTACAGAGACCAGCTATTTTGAGCTCACGGACCTGAAGACCACGTTGAAGAACGAGTCAGGTGCTGACTTGATTTTGCAATCTCTACCTTCTACCCTGAAGGAAACCAGGGAAATAGAAGGAAAGAGAAGGGCAGAAGTTTCGGGAATAGATGTAGTAAAAGAGGGACGTTCCTATTGTTACAGGAATGAACATTGGCAGAAGGATTGCAGGGCTAGCAAAGCCAGTAGCCAGAATTCGAAGCATGTTGTGGTTTCGGCTTCGGGTGTGTTTGTAATAGAGAACTGTATGTCAGTTAACCCTACTTCCTGGGTATTGGATACCGGATCAGGATCTCATATCTGTAATTCGTTACAGGCTCTGAGAAATCGTAGGGTTATCAAGATAGGTGATATGACTCTCAGGGTTGCTAACGGAATGAGCATGTACGCTGAATCCGTAGGGGAATATCATCTTGGACTGACAACTGGGCAGATATTGATTCTGCGTGACTGTTTTTATATACCAGGTGTGACTTGTAATATCATATCTGTATCCTTACTTTCTAAGGAAGGATATGATTTTACTTTTGTAAGCGATGTAGTAAATATCCACCTAAATCAAGTTCTGATTGGGTCAGGTACATTGCAAAACGGTATATACGTACTGAATCAAGCTCAGGTTTTTAGTGTCCAGAACACACCTAAAAGAAAGTCACCGGAATTAAATCAGGCTTTCTTATGGCATTGTAGACTGGGTCACATTAATGAGACACGGTTGACAAAGTTACATAAAGAAGGATATTTGGATCCGTTCGAGTACCAGTCTTATGCCACTTGTGAATCTTGTCTCATGGGAAAGATGATAAAGACTCCGTTCACTGGACACGGAGAAAGAGCAAGCGAGCTCTTGGGACTCATACACAGTGATGTGTGTGGTCCAATGTCTACACATGCGCGAAGTGGTTATTCATACTTCATTACTTTCACAGATGATTTCTCTAGGTATGGACATGTCTTCCTAATGAAGCACAAATCCGAGGCCTTTGAGAAATTTCGGGAATACAAGAATGAAGTTGAAAAACAAACAGGCAAAAGTATCAAGACACTGAGATCTGATCGAGGTGGTGAATACTTGAGTGCCGAGTTTCTGGGCTTCTTAAAAGAGAATGGAATTCTCTCTCAACTTACTCCTCCATACACACCACAACACAACGGTGTATCGGAAAGACGGAATAGAACCCTATTGGATATGGTTCGTTCCATGATGAGTAAGGCTGAGTTGCCGCGATCGTTCTGGAGTTATTAACTAGAAACAGCTGCATATCTTTTGAACCAAGTTCCTACTAAGTCAGCCCTACCACACCATATCAGATGTGGAGTGGGAAGAAACCCTGTCTTAAACACTTTAAGACATGGGGATGTCCAGCTTTTGTTAAAAAGCAGCATGCGGACAAGCTCGAGGCACGATCAGTACAGTGTAAGTTTGTGGGATACCCAAAGAACTCCAAGGGGTATCTTTTCTATTACGCAGAGGAACAAAAGGTTTTTGTTTCTCGTCATGCCCGCTTCTTGGAAACTGAGTTTTTGGAAAACCAGATAAGTGGGAGCGCAATAGAACTGGAAGAAATTCCAGAACCACAAGCTATTACTGAAAGCTTAGTAGAACCAAAGGGTTCGAAATAACAGGACATTCCAGCGCCACTCCGAAGGAGTAGTAGCCAGTCTCATCCGCCCGAGAGATACTACGGTTTTCTCATAGACGGGGATAGAGAGGATTGAACTATGGATTATGGTGAGCCTACTAGCTTCCAGCAAGCCATTCAGAGCGGTGACTCGGTAAAATGGCTGGATGCAATGCGGACCGAGATGGAGTCCATGTACACCAACAAAGTTTGGACTTTGGACTTTGCTCCTTGCTCCAGAAGGGTAAAACCCGTAGGCTGCAAATGGATCTTCAGAAAGAAGATTGGTGTAGATGGGCAGGTTGAGACCTATAAAGTTAGACTTGTTGCAAAGGGTTTTCGTCAAAGACCTGGTTTGGACTATGACGAGACCTTTTCTCCAGTGGCTATGCTCAAATCCATTCGGATCCTTCTTGCCATTGCTGCCTTCCACGATTATGAAATCTGGCAGATGGACGTAAAGACGGCTTTCCTAAATGGAAATTTAGAAGAGTGCGTCTATATGGATCAGCCGGAGGGATTCATTCAGAGTGGGAGCAGCGGTAAAATGTGCAAGTTGCTCAAGTCCATCTATGGACTGAAGCAGGCATCGCGGAGTTGGAACATCTGCTTTGATGATACCGTCAAAGAATTCGACTTTATCAAAAACCCAGATGAACCATGCATTTACAGTAAGATTGTAGGGAGAACTGTGGTATTCCTCGTCTTGTACGTAGATGACATTCTCCTAATAGGAAATGATATTCCTATGCTACAGTCAGTCAAAGGATTCTTGTCACAGAGGTTCTCCATGAAGGACCTGGGCGATACCAACTACATTCTGGGGATCCAGATCTATCGTGATAGATCTAAGAGGATGTTGGGAGTTTCACAGTCCAGGTACATTGACACCATACTGAAAAGGTTCAGTATGGAAGATTCCAAGCACGGTAATTTACCGGCTTGTCACGGGATCACCCTCTCCAAAGAGATATCTCCCAACACTGATTTGGAAAGGGATCGCATGTCTATTATACCCTACGCTTCTGCGGTAGGCTCTATAATGTATGCGATGTTATGTACCAGACCAGATGTAGCATACGCATTGAGCGTTGTAAGCCGGTATCAGTCGGACCCAGGGGAGAAACACTGGATAGCGGTAAAGAACATTCTCAAGTTCCTGAGAAGGACTAAGGAGATGTTCTTGGTGTATGGCGGAAAAGACCTCCAGATCAAGGCCTTTGCTGACTCCAGCTTCCAGAGTGATAAGGATAGCTCCAAGTCCATATCGGGTTATGTCTTTACCCTCAATAGAGAGACGGTATGCTGGAAGAGTTCCAAGCAGGAGACCGTTGCTGACTCAACTATGGAAGCGGAGTACATAGCTGCTTACGATGCCGCAAAGGAAGCTGTCTGGATGAAGAAGTTCCTCACGGAGCTTCAGGTGGTTCCTACCATTGTTGATCCAATACCGCTGTATTGCGACAACAACGGCGCTATAGCTTTAGCGAAGGAACCCAGGTCCCATCAGAAGTCCAGGCACATTTTGAGGCGGTACCACCTGATCAGGAAGATCATAGATCGCCGGGAGATCGAGGTGAAGAGAGTAAATTCGGAGGATAACACTGCAGATCCACTTACGAAGACCCTACCCCAGACTCAGTTCGAGCGGCTGATCGAGATGATAGGTCTTCGATACGTCAGTACATGGCCTTAGTGCAAGTGGGAGATTGTTAGTGTATATGCCTTAGAGGCCATTACTGTATCATACTAGCTTGTATATTACTTAATGGAAGCTTGGGATATTCACAGTTGTATAGACAATCTTGCTCAAAATAGTAGTATGCTACTTGGTTTGTCTCTACTTCAATATGTGCATGCGTTTCTTTTAGCATATCGCTTATATACATATTAGTGGAGCCCTTAGGATCTTTGCTTGATTACCAGCGTTGTGATGGCAGTCACACTTGTGGGGGCTGGATAATCTATAAGCACATCCTTATACAGCTCCCTAGTCGTAGGACTATCGAGACAGGGCATCGATATTCTGGAGTAGACTAGCGTATGCGCTTCTCATCCTAGCAGGGGATGTGGTCTGTCCCACAGCCATCAGTACGTCGTACTGGAGATAGTATGCGGGTGCTCGTTGGGTTACGAGTATACTGGACAGGACTCGTCGGGAACTGTTGGTTGGTATTATACCTATCGTCAGTTATCAGTTCCCAGGTGACATGAGTACAGCTTAGTCCGCTGACTTGACACTGTCACTTCGCCTAGAGTGTTCCCACTGTACTTAGATTACTACCCTACCACGGCTCAAAGGAGTCGTGCAAACAGGTAATAGTTGGGTGCAGTCCCGAAGCACTTGGAGGCAGTGACGGTTAGACAGGATTTGTCTCTCCCGGTATTGGGGGTTGACATCGCGCTGTGTCTAGGAGAGCCATTACACGAGTAGTCCCTGGCCAGGGCAAGCGAGATATACTGGTAGGTTTCCAGTGTTATCTCAGGGTGTTATGGGCTACACTCTGACACGACTTGTACCGCTATTAGGGGACTGACGTTCACCACCCCCTAGGCCCGCCATGCGATGTATCAGACGAACAGACCAGACTGTACAGAGATTGTCACATACAGGCTCAGTAGAAGTTCGGATGGGTTTACCTCACCGGCCTTCTTATCGACATCTACCTGGGGACCGTTACGTACAGCTAGTGCCGCTTGCGGTCTGTGGTTAAACCCACTGCCAGCGTAGTGTCGAGTCTTTAGAGTCCCACACAGAGAGTTTTCCTGCATTGAGCGAAACGTGTAAAGGCCGTATGGTTTTACGGCAGGGCTGCGATCACTTACGTGCACTTGTGTGCGTATGCTGTTCGGGCAGGCAATACTAGTGGGCTTTGGTTTAAGCCGGATCCTAGTATTGCACGGATGGATTAGTTTTGTCTTCTGTGCATTCGCATTCTACGGAATGCGGATGCGGGTGTGTATGCACAGTTTTGAGGAGCGATGAAGGAGGAGGTGCCTTATTAGGGTTTTGACAGTTGATTCGGTCAAAACCATTTTGAGGCGAACTCATTAGGGTTTTGGCAATTCGTTCGGTCAAAATCATTATGAGCCGCGTACATTATTTACTAATCATTTTAGTGATAATTATATGATAGCTAATTGCTTTGACCATTTGACCACCTTGACCACTCTTGACTTTGTTGATCAGTTGACCAAAGTTGACCTTGACATTCATGAGAGGTCTACACACTTCTTTGGTTTTCTTTTTCATTTTGGATTATGAAAATGGTCATGTCAATGTAGCCATCAACTTTATCATGATAGGATTAGTAATGATGATGTTTAGTATTATTTCAACCATGGTTCATTTTTCTATAGTTATCATTTTCATTTCTCTTTTCTCACTCTCTCTCTTGCAAGTGAGAAGAAAGAAAGAGCTCCATGGTTGCTAGTGCTCCTCCTTCTTCCTCCTCTTGATTTCTTCTTTTGATCTCATGTGTTGAGAGAAAAAGAATCCACATAGATAAACACTTCCATCAACCTCTTCTATACAATCTAGGGCATCAAGACTAGCGATCTTGTTGCCCTAGTTGCCTCGGCTCGAGGTGGAGCTCGGTGTACAACTCTCGGGTGGATCGTCTTCGACTCAAGAAGGCCGCGGAGGTGACCAAGATCCGGATCGATCCTCGGAGCGTGCATGGACGAGCCGGACAGCGGAATGAAGACCCGAAGGACCGGTATCGTGAGGTATAATTTCTATGGCATAGTAGATAACACCTCTTGTAGTTTGCTAGTTCATAGTTTAGCAAAGATTCGTGTTTTAGTCCATGTTGCCTTTGCGCCCAAAATTGTTTTTCGCCGTTTCCGCCTCCCTGTAAGAACCGAGGTGAGTAACGTGGACTTACAAATTCAATATGCAATATACATGTGTTGTGTTTGGGGACAAGTTTGAGGGTGCTTCGTGCATATCGGGGGCCTCACAGAGTTTTTACGGGGGTTCCGCTACCCGGATAGCGGGCTGGGGGTCAAGGGGACTAGCAGCTTCCTTGCAGAGTACGGGGCAGTGCCCCATTAGAAATTTTTTTCTAACGGGAGAGGTGATAATTGTATATATGCCATATGCGCACTTAGTAATGTGAACACATAGTAAGGTAAACACGTGATAAGTTCGCACCTGCCGAGACGCGCATCCGGTAAGGTGCACACCTGGCAAGGTACGCACTTAGCAAAGTGCGCACTTACCGAGATGCGCACCTAGCAAGGTGCACAACTGACGAGGTGTGAGAGAGTGAAGGGGGCTAAAGGGTCCCGAATAGTCCAGTAAGGTGCGCACTTAGGGAAGTGCGCACCTAGCGAGGTGCACACTTGGCTCGATGTACACCCAACGGGGTATGCACCTAACCAAATGAGCACCTAGTACGGTGCGCATCTAGCATTGTGCAAATAGGGTCGAAACCCAATAGAGCAACAGTTCAAAAACATAAAGATTTTGACTTTTGAAGATTAAAAGGGGATCTTTTCCCTTTTTATAAGACTTCCTGACATGCGCATTTGGATTTAATTGAAAAAAAGAAAGGAGGAAGGAGAAAGAGACTTTCACAATAAATAGTGGCTCAAAACTCGAGATTTGCTTTTGGGGAATCAAGATTAAGATATCTTCTCTTTTCAAATCATCATAGGGGCCTTTTATAGGCTTACATATTTACACTTAACCCCATGGCTTGTACAAAAATTGACTTATTGCCTTACATATAGTTTTTCTTTCACTTTTCTTCTCTTTGGTTGGTCCCTTCTTTATGATTTGGCTTGACTTGGGTTCGGGTTTGAGCTTGGGTCCACTTGGCTTTTGATTTTAATTTTGGTTCTGATTTTAAGCTTGATTTTGAATTTTTAGTTTGGCAACGGGGTGTAAATTTTTACCCCAACACTAGGGAGAGAAAGAGACGTTGTTAACCCTAGGTTTTGGAAACAAGGGTTTATTATTGCTTTTGTGGATCCGTGTCAGGTTTTTTTAGTAAACTACCAATTAAAACACTTTTGCGATATAGCTTAAATAGCATAAGCTACACATATAGCATACTTTGTTGCGTACGCTAGCTTGTAAATACGCTATGTTGGCGCTCTACGTAGCATAATGGCCATGCTATGCTTCATAGCATGATGTTTTTGCTATGTAGCGCACTATTTTCAATATTGTTCCATACTTGAGCAGTAGGTCCTTCCCGTATTTTACTGGCAGAAAAACATTACTTCTTTTCTTTGACTAATTTCAAGCCCGAGAAAGTGCTTTAGTTGTCTAATCTTTTTCATCTGAAAGCGAATTGAGATATTTTCTATTGTTCTTTTGGTCTCTGCTTTGTCATCTTCAATTACGATCAAATCGTTCACATAGACTAGTACCACGGCCAACTTGACTTCTTGTAGCTTGATGAACAAACTGGAATCCGCAGGAGCGACAAAATATCCACTTTTTACGAGGAACTCTGCTATCTTTCCATACGATGTCCTTGACGCTTGCTTTAATCAATATAGAGCTTTTCTTAACCTGCATACATAAATGTGATGATCTCTTTATTTTCAAATCACATATGCTGTTCCATATATATATCTAGATCGACCTCGCCGTGCAAGAATGCATTCTTCATGTCCACATGCAAGAGTTTCCATACTTTACTTATCGCAAAAACTATAAGAACTCGTACAGCTGTAATCTTAACAACTAGACTAAACGTTTCATCGTAATCAAGTCCATATTGCTGAAAAAACTCTCGAGCCACCAATCGAACCTTGTACCTCTCAATCAAGCTTCTACATATCTCTCCCAAATGCCAATTCTTCCTTTTGACAACACTGTTCTGTTATGGAGTGTTGGGACAAGTTAATTATCGACGAATCTTATGTTGATGCAGATAGTCGGAGAACTTCTTCTATTATCACTACGCAGGCAGCAGATATTTTTGCCAACTTCTCCTTATATCTTTTTCTAAAACTCCTTAAACTTGGAAAGAACTTTTGACTTCTCTTTAAGAAAATAGATCCACACATATTTTGAGAAGTCATCTATAAATGTCACAATATAATGCATTTCGCCAATGGATTCTTGCTTTACGGGCCCGAAAACATCAAAGTCAACAAGCTCCAATGATTCTTTAGCTTTGAAATTGGATTCTTGGTACGACAGTTGATGGCCTTACTATATTGACATGCCGCACATATTATGTCCTCTCGAATATCTAACTGTGGAAGTCCTTTTAACATTGATCGTTCCATCATAGCCTTAGCTTGTGATAGCACACATGCCTAAGCCTTGCATGCCACGGATCCGCCGTCTCATTCTTCCGAGTCTTCTCTGCATATGCCTACTCAGTCGGCATTACATAAATAGATTCAAGCTTCTACCCCTTCATGATTGGCTCATCCACGGGCTTCAAGTTATTATACACCTTTACATCTTCTGGCCTAATTACCACATATTTATCGGTAGCGGTAAGTTGTGATACAGACGAAAGATTTTTCTTCATTCTCGGAACATGATAAAAATTTTGTAATTGTATTGGATAAGAGTTGAAATAAGAAGCTATCATCGTCTTGCCGATATGTGTGATCGACAACTTTGAATTATCTGCCATCACAACCACTCGTCTTCTTTTGTTCTGTCACATGTTCATAAGCTTTCCCATGTCTCCAGTCATATGATTGGAATATCTGGAGTTGACGATCCAGTCTTCACCGTAGTTGACTTCTCGATCAGCCAAAGTTGCAAGTGTTGATTCTTCTTTAATTACAGTTGAAGCTAGAGACAATTCATTGACATCCTCCTCTATGGTACAAGGTTCCTCGACAACAAAAGATGCGTGAAAATCCCACTCATCTTCGCTATCTTTTTTGATGCAATTAGATGTTACCGTGTTACCCTCGGCTTGCTTTTTCTTTCGTTTGGAACGACAGTATCTGGCAAAATGCCCTTTTTTGTCGCAGATGAAACATTCTCCGTTTCTTCACTTATTGGGCTGTCAGTCTTCTTGGTTTTTACTTTTTCATGCGCCACCGGTGTCGTAGGTTCTTTCTAGTCATTTTCATAGATCGTCTCTTTCAGGACACATGCAGGGTAGGTGAATAAAAGTCTTCAAGTGTTAATACATGCTAGGCAAAAGTAGGGATATGCAATTTACATTTGTACTCTTATACATTGGAACTTCTATATATAGGGGTGCATAAAGTAATGAAGTATTAAGAGAAAGTGAAAACAATGAGTAAAGAGTGAGAGAGGTAGAGAGAAATAAAGTCTGAAAGGCGAGTTGTTTCAAGTAGCAGAGCTAGGTGTGCTTTTTTTGTAATCAACTCCCTTCGGGGATCGAACTTGCGACCTCTCACATTGAGAGGAAATTGGTACCAACTTACAGTAGAGCTAGTGTGTTTCTAAATGTTGTAATATACTATTTGAATTGTGTTGTAAGAGAAAAAGGCTAGTGCTATTATTGTAAGAAAGTGGTGTGTGTGTGTGTGTGAAGCTTTGTATTCTTGTTTATTTGTACATTTGGTATCATTTAGAAGTTTACAAAGAAAAAAAACATTGGAGCAACAACATTAAATTATTTATTACTAGAAAAACAACATTTGACCATCTTTAACTAATATTAAAACTCATGGTTTATGTGGCATAACTTCTTACAGTTTATAACAACAAACAACAAAAGAAAAGCCCTAATAGAGGTTGGGGTATTGGTTTCTCGGCATTTAAATTGTGACAAGGGGTCATAAGTTCAAGGGGTCACAAGTTCAATACTGCAACCGACGCAGAGAGATCAACGTTATTTATTAAATGGGAAAGAGCGGGTTGTTCAACACGTTTTATTGCATTTTATACTACCACCCAATTCTATCGACTTTTGTATATATATAAGTGCTACGGACGTATGTCTGCTATATATTACAGGATAAAGGGATTCTGGGGACTTAAGACGGAAATGAACACAATTTGAATGCATTCATGGCTAATCAAAGATAACACAAACAAGTGCCCAAGTGTTGCAAGCATCTCAGTGGAATAAGAAAGACCTAAAAATATTCAGGTAGAATATATAAACAGAAGAACAAATCAAGAGAAAGACAAACACCAAATTTGGAGCCGTTTGGCCATAATTCCACCGCGGATCGGTGGTGGAATTAGTTCATTTACACCGTGGATCCGTGGTGGAACCCATTTTGGTCCGTGGCTTCAGTTGTGGATTCTTAGCCCACTCTAATTCCTTGAACTGACTTTTGAAGGCCCATCTGATCTCTCAGCAAAATTCTATCATGTAGGAATTAGGAATTAGAATAGAATAATTAGATTCTTTTCTTGTAATACGGATAGCTTAGGAGTAGAGTAGCCATTATTATCTTCTTCCTTGTAATAGGTAGGATTTAGATTACAGTTTCAATTCAATTGTAATTTTTTGTTTTCTTTTGTTATCTTTTCTTTGTGAACTTCCCTCTATAAAAGTTAGATGATGTTTTCATTGTTCTTTTCTCTTGATTCCTTTTCTTTTCTTTTTATGATACTTTCTAATGTCTTCATCTTGCTTGAGATGAGGAGAGGGTAGTTAATGGATGGCTTGCCTCCTTCTAGCGTCTCCTATAATCCAAATTTAGAATCGAACTTCGAACTAATTAGCTTGAATATCCCTAACACTTGAACATCTCATTCTCTTTAGATCCATTATGAGGCTAGCATGTTGACTTGCTTCAATGAAGAAAAGATTCAAATTAGTTAAGCCTCCTCTCAAGCTATTCCGCAGATGCACTCTAAATTCACATTCATTAGAATTGGTCTTGGCATCTATTCAACCAAATTAGTTACTAGTTAGAGCGTCTAATTTAACGGTTTATGCTCCACCACCTTGTTAGGGCTGTGTTTGATATTCCGTTCTCATAACGCTTAACTAGTAGGTAATTAGGGTTTCTAACTTTACGAGATGCAAATGAGTTGTTGATTTGACGTTTATGCTCTACCACCTTATTAGATGTGTGTTTGATATTCCGTGCTCTTCGCAGCAACGATTCGTATCTCGCAAGGTAAGGATCGAAGGAGGAATTAGAGGAGTTAGCCATTCGACTCTATCTAATCTGAGTCTCGAGCAAGTATTTCTTTATTTTACACTTACCCACTTTGTGACAACAATCTTTATCTCAACCCCTCTCTACTTAGCTCACCTTAATCATTTTCCATAGAAGCCAACTTCCTCGTGGGATCGACCCGTACTCAACCGGCTGGCTTTATCATGATACTGTTCTTGATTGCTGCTTAGGATACATAATTTCGTATCAATCACGGGTGGATCCAAAAGGATTCAATCTCATAACTCAAAATCATAATAAATGAATAAATAAGAATATGTACCCAAAGTAGATTTAGTGAAGTTTTGTGACAGGTCCTCAACCTCACATTACCACTCTTTTAATTAGTAACACCAGATTCCTAAACAAGGAAATAAAGAGACCAAGGGAACAATATGAAGGGAGGAAAATGATGGATTTGATATAGGGTGCTTAAATTATGACTTAATTGCAACCCAAAAACTAGCTTGTTATTTCAGCAAAACCATTATGGCCTAGTTTAAGTTAAAACAATAGCACAGATTGCATGCATTATTTAGGAAGTGTAATTGCTAGATATATTGATCTTAATATGATGCAATTAGAAATTATAGCTAGTTATCCTAATTTGCTGGTTTAAGGATCATAATTGATTCAAATCTCTCTTACACCTTTCTTCTTGGAACATGCTTAAATTGGGCATGGATGATTGTAGCACAAATTCATCCCATGATTGTAGAATCCGAATCATAGGCTCCCAATGTTTATAAGGGTTGTATATATGTAGAACATTGCATATCAATGATAGAATATATTTCGTGTCTTTAATCCTTGCTTTTTATTCACCATTTAACATGCATGCAAACCGCAGTATTGTAAATTTGGGGTTTTCATGAAGTTTAGGATCGTTCGGCAACGTAGTTTTATGAAACAACACTGATCTTTTTAGGTGCGGGAGAGAGAGAAAAGGCTGACGGAAGGAAACCTGGGTTTCGGCAACTGTAACCCTTTTGCCAAACAAGGTTTAACTCATTCTGCATAAAACTGCTCTTCACTAAGTTCCATTAATTCCGTTAGTCGAAACTCGAAAGCCCTCCATACTTTTTGTTCTCTAATACCACACCACACCACCCCCTCTTAGGATCAGCTTCCATACAAAATAGTAATTCTTTAAAGCACAAATACCCACCCACCTTGTAATAATTAATCTCATCTTGCTTGCATAAATAAATAAAAAGCAGAAACAAAAAGAAAATGTAATGTAGTGTAACTTGTTGAGAGGCCAAAAAAAGATAGTCCCACATCCAAAAGGTCGATCCTTTTGGAGCTGAGAAGCAACAAGGAAATTATGATTGTGAAGAAAGAGGAGGCCATGCATGGGGAGGCGAAAAGCATGCATGATGGAATTCTAAGGAGATGGAATGAGAGGGGGCAGCTTTGCAAGGGTACTGTAACAAAAAACCTGTGTCATTTGACGACTGGCTTGTAATTCTGAAAACAAACTAAAATTAAGAGCCTTTTTTTTTTGCATGTCTTCTCTTGGAAATCATTTCCTTGTTAATTAATGGGGTTTTCAATACATCCCTCATGTCTTGTTTAGCAGCAAGTTTTCGGAATGCATGGTTTCGTTCAAAACCAAACTGTAAACCACAGTTTTAATTTGTATGCAAAATTCAGGGTTGTTCAGCAAGCAAGGTAGTTTTGAAACAAGGGTTTCAGAAAATTAATTTCTAAAATAAACTATCAGCAATTTCAAATTGACACCCTTTTTATTTCGTAAAATGCATAATAACGACCAAATCATTCATAAAATTTTTTAGGTTTCGATATAAGAAAAATAAATTACTAAAGAGAAAAAATTATCTTGGTCTGAGAGAGGGGAGAGAGGGGAAAGGATTTATGAGAAAAGAAAAGAAATTAAAGCTAAGGGGAGAGAGAGAGAGAGAGAGAGAGAGGGAAGGGCTTAGAAAGCTCGGAAGAGAGAGGGGGCGGGACCAAATAAAGAAAAGGGTATATTACTAATTTTTTCTTAAAGATTTCCCAAAAAAAACCTAATTTTTTCTTAACATGGGAGAGAATGGAGCTGAGTAGAAACCTTTTGCAACTCCAGTCTTTTTGGAGTTCAGAAAAATATGGTTTCAAGTCTTCGAAACTTTTTTAAACTGTTGTTTCAGAAACTCCATTTTGGTTTGTTATAAATTTTGAGAGGAGATTGAGTTGTAACGAAAAGAAATTAGAGTTTCTTGTCCCGGAGTTAGCTGATAAGTAACAACCTAACTGTCCAAGAGAGTACAACGATGTGCACTCTGGGACAAGAAACAAGATCTAGAGAGGAAAAGGACATGTGAAAATACAAATTGAGTTGCAATTAAGGGCTCTAATTAAAGGTAACCATAGAGTCTAAGATGACTAAATTGCCCTCTTATTAACTAAAAAAGTTCCACAAAATCCCTAATATCTCAACTCTCTCTTTCTTCTTTTCATCAGTTCATCCAAATCCACTTCCTATTATTTCGTTTGAACCAAATATTTACTCAATTTGTTTTGAGAAAAAAAAAGGTGGGATAAATATTTCCTCAATTTGTTCATCTTAAAAACCATTTTATAACCTGTAATAAATTCATTAAAGCAAATTGATGGCCTATAAAGGAAGCTACGCAGTTTCAACAACACATTTAGTGATTTGGTCAAAAAATTACTGTTTTTTAAAGCAAATTTAGAGATTTGGCCAAAAAAAATGTGTTGTTTTTGTGGGTGGGGGTGGGGGTGGGGGATGGGGGTAGGAGTTTTGAGTATGTATCCTCGGTGTGGGGGGATTCATAAAATTTAATTTGGGATCAAAATGTCCCGGAATGCACGTGCATTTCGGAAGTAAAGTTTGGCATTACTTTAACATATGCATTTTTTGATAGTTTTGGGATAAGGATCTAGTTGAGAAGTACTGTATGTCCAAAAACGTTATATGGGCATTTCATCATACACTTGCAAGGCATATTAAGAGACATAAACTGAACATTAACTAACGGCCATCAAATCCAACTTTAAGCATAACCCAGATACCAAATCCTTATATAAATCAATAAAAAGGGTTCAATTTCCATATTAATATCTCATCTTGATAGAGGGGTCTTTCCGGTTTCCTTCAAATGTTGTCTTCCGTTGATCTGCCGATGGCTGCGATTGACGGCTGCGATTTGATCTGGAGCGTGATCTCCTGCGATGTATGGATCTCAATAGGTTGGAGGAGATTTGCGCCTAGTACCTGCAAGAAAGTCCCTGGGTGGTTTGGCACCACCGAGGACCCTCCGACGATCAAGTCAGTAACAAGATCCGAGCAGAGTAACGGCTTAGTGGAGTAAAAATGGCTTACTTGATCCCTCTGAGAGAGGGGTTTATATAGCGGCGGCAGTATGCAGGGGCAGGCGTGAGAATCACGCCGGCCGTTACGCTCCCGACGTCACGCCCGCGTGATAAGCGGATCTTCCCATTAATGGCGAGACATGCTCGTTAATGGAGATCGTAATGGCGTGGAACGTGGGATGTGGCCGGCGGAGATTTGGCGCATGGCGAGATTCGCGGGGCGGCGGTTACGCCTACGAGTGGTACCGTTGGTCGGTTGATGAGACCGAAGAAAATGGCCTCGGCGGGAGAGCCGAGGCATCTTGGTCCTGTGATAGCTCGGAGGCAAGCTGGGAGGCTGAGGAAGCCAATTTGTGCTTGGGGGCTCTGAGGAGAGCCAGCTTATGCTTGTGGGTCGGACACAGGAGTGGCCTTGTCGGCCCCTGTAGGCCCTTTCTTCTAAGCTCTGGGACACGTTATCTGCCACGTGTCACGATCTAGGAGATCGCCGATATCGAGCATCATCATTAGCCCCCCACTCTTGTCTCGACCAGCTGACGGGTTGGATCGAGAGTAGACTGTCGGGCCACCCGGGATGAGCCCCCTTTGAAGATATCGCCGGGACATGTCCCCGGGCAATCTGTTGTCTTTTCTGCCAGCGAATCATAGGCAAGATCTCTGCATTTAAGGAAGGTGCGCCAGTTCGTGCGTTCCGTCACTGAAGCGACAGTCCACGTGTCGAGCGTCGGTTGTGCGATGCGACGTGTTGCAGACCCGCGGCGTCTGATGGGATGCGGCCTAATGCTGGAGCGACAGGTGGAGCAATCGGGGTCGTCGGACGCGAGGAATCGTTTTGACGGGAGATGAAGGGCGCCGTTAGATGAGAGCGATGGCAGCAATAAATAGGGATGGGGTTCACTCCATGGCCCCTATCTCTTCATATTTTCCTTGCTTTAAGTCCTGATAGCTCGATGCTCTTCTTCCTTAGGTCGGATCTATGGACCGATCCAAAGCTTTGGTTGTCTCGTCCCGGAGGGAGGCCAGTTGTGCGGCCGTGCCCCCGGCCGGCTCGAGCCCTGCGCCGAATGTTCTGCCGGCGGCGGGGCCGTCTACTTCGCTGGGAGCTCCTGGCGATTGTCCCGGCAGCGGCCTGAGGCGTCCACGGGTTTCTGAGCCCCAGACGAGGGATGCAGGGGAGGGTGAAGACGGGACTCCCCTTAAGAGGAAGAGGACGGTCTCTCGTGCACCGCCGTCGAGGGTCCCTGAGGGAACTCCCATGCAGGAAGGGGACGCCATTTTCATGGTTCCGTCTGGGCTTTCTGTTGCTGCCGGCCTGCTCGCTAGAATGGAAGAGTCGGCAGAGGGCAAACTCCCGCATGGCACCCTTAGGGTCCAAGTGGCGGCCATAGCTCAAGAGACGGTTCAGGTATGAACTCCTTCTAGTGTTGTTTTGACTCTCCTTTCTTTGGCTCGAGCATCTCGAAGTTTCTCATCTGTTTCTCGTCAGGTCCTTCAACACTGCGCCCTTGTTACCCGCATGGAGGCCGAGGGGGCTTTCCATGCTGCGAGGCCGGTGGGAAAGTCTTCTTCGGAGGCCGAGGTCCTGTGACTTGACCTGCGTCTGGAGAGGGAGAGGGCCGATGTCCTGGCATCCTGATCGAAGTACACGGAGCTTGTCGTCTTAGTGTGTCGGGAGTCCTATCGTCGCCTGAGCGAGTCCCATCGAGTCGTTGAGGCGAAGCTGACGGAATTGGCCGATCGCTTTCCGGCCATGAAGAAGGAGAGAGATGCCAGCAGGAGGGATGCCGAGGTGGCGCTTCAGGCTGCCGAGGTCGCCGAGGTTCGGGCTAGGAAGGCGGTGGTCGATTACAAGGTATCGGAGCAGTTTTACGCCGAACTTGGTGAGTATACCGACATCGCGTGGAACAAGGCTCTTGATGCCGTCAAGGAGCAGCTTTCTGAGTTTGTCGATGGTGAGCTCCGTGCTCGGGTCCCGCTCTCGGTGGTCAAGCCTCCGGCAGACAGTGATGAGGGAAGTGAGGCGTAGGGGGGCTTATGACTTAGGCTTTTTATTTGATATTTCCTTTTCTATCTTTTTGTAATCTTCCGGGCCATTTGATAAGGCTGGGGAGCCCACAACACCCTTGTAAAGATATTGGCTTTTAGGCGAATAAAACTTTTGCCGTTTCATTGCTTGCACATTATCCTTTGTTTGGTCTGAATACTCGCAGAATATTCGGACTTGCACTGTTGAGATTCCATGTCAGGTCAGTTCTTCGTCTGGCAATTGTGCGTCGAGTTGGTTTTGATCACTTGCCAAGTGCAAAGGCTGTTGGGAAGAAGGTATCTCCGTGGCCCCGAAGTCGAGGGGGGATCGCTCGGACTTATATAGACCCGGTGTCTCTTAGAGAGTGCTTCAGATACGCGGCATTTGATGGGCAGTAGGCTGCCCGTTGCAGATGCGCCAAGCCGAAAAGAGCTCGGTGCCTCATTCTGAGGGCTTCAGATGCCTCTTGGCGAGGGCTTTGATCCCTGTTGCCGTGGGTAGGGAGCTACCAGCAGGGGATGACCGAGCAGGGTAGCCGCTCGGCTGCCTCTTGGTGAGGGCTTGGATCCCTGGCGTCGTGGGTAGGGAGCTACCAGCCGGGGATGACCGAGCAGGGTAGCTGCTCGGTGCCTCTTGGCAAGGGCTTGGATCCCTGGCGTCATGGGTAGGGAGCTACCAGCCGGGGATGACCGAGCAGGGTAGCCGCTCGGTGCCTCTTGGCGAGGGCTTGGATCCTTGGTGTCGTGGGTAGAGAGCTACCGGCCGGGGATGACCGAGCAGGGTAGCCTCTCGGTGCCTCTTGGTGAGGGCTTGGATCCCTGGCGTCGTGGGTAGGGAGCTACCAGCCGGGGATGACCGAGCAGGGTAGCCGCTCGGTGCCTCTTGGCGAGGGCTTTGATCCCTTGCATCATGGGTAGGGAGCTACCGGCCGAGGATGACCGAACAAGGGCGGGTCCGGTTGCCTCTTGCGAGGGCTTTGATCCTTCAGGACAGGGGCTGAGCAGGGTTACTGCCCGGTGCCTCTTGGCGAGGGCTTTGATCCCTGTCGGTTGTGGTGAGAAGCTACCAGCCGGGGATAGCCGAGCAAGGGTCGGGCTCGGCCGCCTCTAGGGAGGACTTTGATCCTTAGCACGGGAGGGGCTGTAAGAAGCTTACTAAGGATGGGGGTCGGGCAGGGTTACTGCCCGGTGCCTCTTGGAGAGGGCTTTTGTCCTTTAGGATGGGGCCGAGCAGGGTTACTTCCAGTGCCTCTTGGTGAGGGCTTTGATCCCTGGCATCATGGCTAGGGAGCTACCAACCGGGGATAACCGAGCAGGGTAGCCGCTCGGCTGCCTGTAGGCGAGGGCTTTGATCCTTAGTGTTGAAGGGGCCATAGGAGGCCTGCTAAGGATAACCGGGCAGTGAAGCTGCGGTTGCCTCTTAGCGAGGGCTTTGATCCCTGGCGTTGTGTGTAGGGAAGCTACCGGCCAAGGATAGCCAGGAAGGGTAGCTGCACGGCTGCCTCTAGACGAGGTCTTTGATCCTTAGCGCTGGAGGGGCCGTAGGAGGCCTGCTAAGGATAACCGGACAGTGAAGTTGCGCGATTGCCTCTTGGTGAGGGCTTTGATCCCTGGCGTTGTGTGTAAGGAAGCTACCGGCTAGGGATAGCCAGGCAGGGTAGCTGCGCGGCTGCCTCTAGACGAGGGCTTTGATCCTTAGCGCTGGAGTGGCCGTAGGAGGCCTGCTAGGGATAACTGAGCAGTGAAGCTGCTCAGTTGCCTCTTGGAGAGGGCTTTGATCCCTGGCGTTGTGTGTAGTGAAGCTACCGGCCAGGGATAGCCGGGTAGGGTAGATGCTCGGCTGCTTCTAGAAGAGGGCTTTGACCCCTGGCGTTATGCGTACGGAAGCTACCGGCCAGGGATAGCCGGGCAGGGTAGCTGCTCGGCTGCCTCTAGACGAGATCTTTGATCCTTAGTCTTGGAGGGGTCATAGGAGGCCTGCTAAGGATAACCGGGAAGTAGAGCTGCACGGCTGCCTCTTGGCGAGGGCTTTGATCCCTGGCATTGTGCGTAGGGAAGCTACCGGCCAGGGATAACCGGGCAGGGTAGCTGCTCGGCTGCCTCTAGACGGGAGCTTTGATCCTTAGCACTGGAGGGGCCGTAGGAGGCCCGCTAAGGATAACTAAGCAGCGAAGTTGCTCAGTTGCTGCCTCTAGGTGATGGCTTTGATCACAAAGACAGAACTCCTCTTTTTTGCAATATTCTAACATTCCCTTTATTTGAAGTAGAAAGAATTTTTAGAGAACATTTACATCGTCTTGCGAAAGGAGAGGTACACACTCGTAGGCTTTGGTCTCATTGGTACAGCTTGAGCTTCTCGGCGTTGTAAGGCCGTGGGAACTTGTGTCTCTCCGCGTCTTGTAAACGATAGGCTCCGCCGAGGAGTACTTCGGAGACGAGGAAAGGACCGTCCCTCTTTGGGGAAAACTTGTGTAGCCTGCTTTGATCGACGAACTCGTTCCGCCGTAAGACCAGATCTCCGGTCATGAAGGAGCAACGCTTGACCCGCGCGTTGTAGTATCGAGCAGTTTGTTGCTGGTAAGCGGAAGCTCTGATTTGAGCCCGGTCTCTCTTCTCCAGCAAGATGTCCAGGTTGGTCCGTAGCGCCGAGGTGTTTGCTTCGTCGTCGAAGTGGTCGACCCGATGACTGGGTAGCCCGATCTCCACTGGGACCATTGCCTCGGTCCCGTAGCAAAGGCTGAAGGGGATTTCCCCAATGGGGGTCTTCTTTGATGTGCGCAGGGCCCATAAGACCCGGGCAGTTCCTCGACCAAACTGCCTTGTCGTCCTTCTAGGCGGGTCTGAAGACCTCGGAGGACGTCTCGGTTAGCAACTTCGGTCTGTCCGTTGCATTAGGGGTGCGCGACCGTGGAGAATTTCATGTGGATATGGTATTCGCCGCAGAAATCTTTCACTTTTTCATTTTCGAAGTTCGTCGCGTGGTCGGTGATAATACACCTTGGGATGCCGAACCGAAGTATCAGATTGTTCTGCAGGAACTTGATGGTCGTGGCGGCGTCCGGTTTCCTGATGGGGACGGCCTCGATCCACTTTGTGAAGTAGTCTACCGTGACGAGGACATATTTGTACCCGCCCGCACCGGTAGGGAACTGGCCTATCATGTCCAACCGCCACTGGGCGGATAGCCACGGGGATGTTAAGACGGTCAGCTCGGTAGCTGGAAGGCGTGGTATGCTGCTGTGGAGTTGGCAACTTTTGCATCTTCTGACGAGCTTCTGGGCCTCTTCGTGAATAGTGGGCCATTAGTACCCCTGGAGCAATGCCTTCTAGATCAAGGTTCGGGCCCCTTGGTGTGCGCCATCGACCTCTTCATGGATTTCACAGAGGACGTAGTCGGCTTCGTGGGGGTAGACGCACCGAAGCAGGGGCTGGGTGAAGGATTTCTTGTAAAGGTTTCCATTGCTCCAGATGAAGGGACGGGCTTTGGTCCGAAGACGGCGGGCTGCTCCCCGATCTTCTAGGAGCATACCGTCCCTTAGGAACTCTACGAGGGGTTTCCTCCAGTCTTGGTCATCTTCCCGCGCCGTATATATATAGAGTATCGTCGCTCCGTCCTCCACGCTGGGCTTGGGTAAGGTCTCAAAAGGATAGATCGCTGTTGTTGGCCGAGTAGGACGAAGCCAGCTTGCTCAGGGCGTCGTCTTGGGCATTGAGCTGCCTGGGTATTTGCTCCACCTGGACATCGTCAAAGTTTTTCCGAAGCTTCCTTACTTCGTCGAGGTACTTCATCATCAGGGGTTCCCGAACCTCGAAGCGGTCACTTGGCCGACGACTAAGGCTGAGTCGCTGCAGATTCGAATTGTCTTCAGCCCCAGCCCGGAGGCCATGCGCAGTCCAGCCAGTAGGGCCTCGTACTCTGCCGCGTTGTTTGTGGCCTTGAATCCGAGCTTCAGAGAGTACTCCATTTCTGCCTCGTTTGGGTCCCGGATGATGAGGCCGGCACCACAGCCTTCCTCGGTTGAAGACCTATCGACGTAGATGACCCACTCAGGGACCGAGCCGAGCCTCTTCGTGATGGGGTGTCGGGCTGCGAGGGTTGGCGCGGATTCCGGTTCTTTGTCGGGGATGGTGCATTCAACGATGAAATCGACCAGGGCCTGCGCTTTGATGGCTTGCCTCGGGCGATATTTTATGTCGAACTGAGATAGCTCCCACCTCCACTTCTCTAAGCGGCCCAAGGATTCCGGTGATGCGAGGATAGCCCCCAATGGGCGCTCGGTGAGGACGAGGATGGTGTGTGCCTGGAAGTAGTGCCGTAGCTTCCTTGAGGCCACCACGAGGGGCAAGACAATCTTTTCTATGGCCGGATACCTCGTTTCTGCATCCTTGAAGACATGGCTCACATAGTACACTGGCTTCTGCACTCTATTGAACTCTCGGACGAGCACCGAGCCCGCTGCTTGGTCGGATACCGCCAGATACAGCGACAACTCGTCTCTTTCAACTGGTCGGGTGAGCAATGGTGGGGTCGCGAGGTGCCTCTTCAATTGGTTAAAAGCGATCTGGCACTCCTCCGACCACTCGAACCTCGGGATCTTCCTCCGAGCTTTGAAGAACGGGAGACACTTCTCGCCCGACCTTGACATAAAACGGCTCAGAGCGGCCACTCGCCCTGTGAGCCGCATGATCTCGACGTTGGACTTGGGCGTGGCCATGTTGAGGATAGCGTCGATTTTCTCTAGGTTAGCCTCGATTCCACGGTGAGTGACCATGAAACCGAGGAACTTCCCCCCGGTGACTCCGAATGCACATTTGGCGGGGTTTAGCTTCATTTTGAACTTGCGGAGCACTTTGAAGGCCTCGCCCAGGTCCTTGGCGTGGTCGGCCGACGAAATGGACTTGACAAGCATGTCGTCGACGTAGACTTCCATATTCCTGCCAATCTGCGGCTTGAACATGCGGTTGACCAACCGTTGGTATATAGCTCCGGCGTTCTTGAGGCCGAAGGGCATCACCTTGTAGCGATATACCCCTCGGTCCGTAGTGAATGCGGTAAGATCTTCGTCTGCCGGAATCATACGGATTTGATTGTAGCCAGAAAAAGCATCAATGAAACTCAACAGCTCGTGGCCGGCCGAGCTGTCGACGAGTTGCTCTATCCGAGGGAGGGGGTAGTTGTCCTTGGGGTAGGCCTTATTGAGGTCGGTGAAGTCGACGCACATGCGCCACTTCCCGCTTGACTTCTTGATTAGAACTACATTTGCCAGCCACTCCGAGTAGGGTACATTCCGGATGAAGTTGGCGGCGAGAAGTTGATCAACTTCGTCCTCGATAGCCTTCTGTTTGACCGGGGTGAAGCTTCGCTTCTTCTGCCTGACGGGTCGGGCCGTAGGGTTAACCTCGAGCTTGTAAGAAATGATTTTAGGGTCGATCCCAGGCATGTCAACAGGCGCCCAAGTGAAGACGTTGGAGTTTTTCCTTAGGAAACCGATCAGGTCATCCCGCTGAGTTTCTGACAGAAGTGATCCGACTTGGACGGTTTTTTTCATCGTCCCCCTCTTCCAGGGGCACCTTGGTCAGTGGTTCGACCGGGATCCCCCGAACCTCTTTTTGCTCGTTTCGGGTGTCCAGCGAGCCCCTGATGTCGTCTTCAACCTCGGCTCCGTCGGCCGGCTGCTCGGACGAAGACGTCTCGGTGAAGCATACCTTTACGACCCGTTGGTCTCCATAGACCCGACCTATCCCACCCTGATTGAGCGGGAACTTCATTGCCAGGTGATAGGTCGATATCTGGGCCCGGGGTGAGTTCAGCGTCGGGCGGCCGAGGAGGATGTTGTAGGCCGATGGGATTCTTACTACGATGAACTCCACGGGCAATGTTCGCGTGCGGCCGGCCTCCCCGACGTTAAACTGCAGAGTGACCACCCCTTCCACCGGGATGGAGTGGTTGGTGAACCCTGAAAGGACGTGCGAGGTCGGGCTTAGGTCTGCCGGGGTGAGCCCCATGCGCAGAAAACAGTCGTAGAAAAGGATGTTCGCCGCGCTACCCGAGTCGACCAGTATCCTGTGCACCTCATATTGGTGGACCCGAGTAGTGATCACTAGAGGGTCGTTGTGTGGCAGAGATATTCCATGGAAGTCCCCATCGTCAAAAGTGATCGGCTCGCGGTCCCTGGCTTTCTTCATCGGGCGGCTGTCGGCCTCTACTGCCTGCGGGGGGTGCGGAGTCTCGCAGAGGCCTGATGGACTCCCTGCTGACACGCCGATGATTTTTGATCAGCCTCGGCTCCTTCCAGCGAGGCCCCTTAGATCCTCCGGCGAGGACGTCGCTGAGTTGTTCTGGTGAGTCTCGTGTGCGTGACCCCGTTCAGGGAGGGGGTGCTGGTCATGCCTGGAAGCAGGAAAGCTGACCGCCATCGCCTTGTAAGAGACAGGAGTGCGATGATATTCAGGACGAAGCTCTATGATGTGAGACCTCATGGTTAAATAGGACGTCTTGGGGGACCTGCGACTGTCGAAGGCCGCGAGGCAGCGGCCAACGGAGGAGGAGGTAAGGTCATTCGGCAGAGGATGATCCGCGCCTCCATTGAGGGGGAGGCGCCAGCTGGTGCTTGGATCTTCAGGGTGATCGCTCGCCATGCGGTCGGATATCGGGAGACGAACTTTTATTTTTGTGGAGTTAGTTCCTACAGACGGCGCCAGCTGATGGAGGGGCCTTTCCGGTCTCCTTCAGATGCTGTCTTCCGCTGATTTGCCGATGGCTGTGATTGACGGCTGGGATTTGATCTGGAGCGTGATCTCCTACGGTGTGTGGATCTCAATGGGTTGGAGGATATTTGCGTCGAGTACCTGCAAGGAAGTCCCGGGGTGGTTTGGTACCACCGAGGACCCTCCGACGATCAAGTCAGTAACAAGATCCGAGCAGAGTAACGGCTTAATGGAGTAAAAATGGCTTACTTGATCCCTCTGGGAGAGAGGTTTATATAGCGGCGGCAGCATGCAGGGGCAGGCGCGAGAATCACACCGGCCGTTACGCTCCCGACATCACGCCTGCGTGATAAGCGGATCTTCCCATTAATGGCGAGACAGGCTCATTAATGGGGATCGTAATGGCATGGAACGTGGGATGTGGCTGGCGGAGATCTCGCGCATGACGAGATTCACGGAGCGGCGGTTATGCTTGCGAGTGGTACCATTGGTCGGTCGATGAGACCGAGGAAAGTGGCCTCGGCGGGAGAGCTCGGGAATGAGCGGGAGAGCCGAAGCATCTTGGTCCTGTGATAACTCGGAGGCGAGCTGGGAGGCCGAGGAAGCCAATTTGTGCATGGGGGCTCTGAGGAGAGCCAGCTTGTACTTGCGGGTCGGGCACAGGGGTGGCCTGGTCGGCCCCTGTAGGCCCTTTCTTCTGAGCTCTGGGACACGTCATCTGCCACGTGTCATGATCTGGGATATCGCCGATATCGAGCATCATCACATCTCATTGAATCTCCAAACCTCATCTTTCTTAACTTCTTTTACCTAAAATAATTATGGGTCAACCTCAAATATCCAAAACCATATGCAGAAAAATCTATTTCAACTCTCGTTTTTGTTCGAGGATGAGTGTATGGTGGTTTGATTACTTAAAGAGGGTAAGAAATGGAGAAGAGTCCAACGATGGGTTTATTTTGGGGGGAAGGAGGGGGAACGAAAGAGAACGCCTACTGGGTGAATGAGAAAGATAAACAAATGAGGTAGAATGAAAGAAAAGGTGAAAGATGAGTTTATCAAGAAAAGGGAGAAAGAAAAGGTTAAGGATTATAAAAAAACTACGCATGTGCCAACTTTTAAAATCCGGAAGAATGGTCATATTTGCGAGGTTTTGCCCCTTCGAAAGAGAAACAAGAATGCATGTGAATCGTATAGCTTGCGCACTTGCATAGAGTGCGTCTTATGGGAAAAAGCTTAAGCTTTTAAGTGAAGTGTATGCTTCTGTATGTTGAAGGCCAGGCTTATGTGTATTCCTCCCTTTATGAATGGGGTGTGGTTTAGAGTACATCACTCCACACTTCCGATATACAGTGCAGTAATCTCTTAGCGTTATCGGAGAGGTGGTGAGTCCCTGCGACAACCGATTCCCCATCATCTTCCTCCTCCCATTGAAGCCTAGGCTTCATGAAAATTTAAGTTCTAAAAGAACTTTGAAAGGTTAACCTTTCTGGACCAAGAAAACAGAGCTTAAGCTCTCAAGCCCTGGCGTTGCGCCATGTGCAATGCACGTGCGCCAGTGCCGATGATATTTCTGTCAAGTTACGCCAAAGCGCTACGTGCAAAGCATGTGTGCTAGCGCCAACCCGCACCAAATGTGTTAGTGCCAATTTTCATTGCACAGCGCCACGTACAAAGCACGTGTGCTAGCGTCATTGCCAAAACAAGCACCATGTCCCATCAAGCGTGCCAGAATCTATTTACCGTCGAAAACTGAAGATGACTTGGGTTAGAATATCTTGCCTGGATTTGAGAGCAGATGCATAGGTTAATCCATTCATCTCTCCGAAAAAGATAAGGGATTAAGCGTTGTATATCGGAGGTTTGAATGGATGCGACCGATGTAACATGACTTCAGATTCCCTCTCAGGATGAGAGCTTTATTGATTGTGGGGATATACTTTTTCTACAGGCGTAAGCCTCTGTAGTTAATCACGTTTAGGCGGACGACAACAACTTTCTACATTCGACGTTGTTTCTTCGTGTGTTCCTACAGGCGTGCACCCTATACAATTCACATGCATTCCTAAAGTAAAGTTGGGATGTTTTTAACATATGCATTTTTTGACAATTTTAAGATAAGGACTAGTTGATAAGTGTATGTCCAAAAACGTTACATAGGCATTTCATCAAACACATGCAAGGCATATTAATGGACATAAACTGAACATTAACTAACGACCATCAAATCCAACTCTAACCATAACCCAGATACCAAATCTTTATATGAATCAATAAAAAGTGTTCAATTTCCATATTGATCTCTCATCTCATTGAATCTCCAAACCTCATCTTTCCTAACTTCTTTTCCTTAAAATAATTATGGGTCAACCTCAAATATCCAAAACCATGTGCATAAAAATCTATTTCAACTCTCGTTTTTGTTAGTGTTATATGCCATAGAGGCCATTATTGTATCATACTGGTTTGTATATTACTTAATGGAAGCTTGAGATATACACGGATATAGTAACAGTCTTACTCGAAATAGTAATATGCTACCTGGTTTGTTTCTACCTCAATAGATGCATGTGTTTTTTTAGCATATCGCTTATACATATTGGTAGAGCCCTAAGGATCTTTGCTTGATTACCAGCGTTGTGATGGCAGTCACACTGGTGAGGGATGGATAGTCAATAAGCACATCTTATACAGGTACCTAGTCATAGGATTATCGAGACGGGGCATCGATACTACAGAGTAGACTAGTGTATACGCTTCTCATCCCAGCAGGGGAGATGGTCTGTCCTACATCCATTAGTACGTCGTACTGGAGATAGTACACAGGTGCTCATTTGGTTATGAGTACACTGGACATGACTCGTATGGAACTACTGGTGGGTACTATACCTATCGTCGGGTGGCAGTTCCCAGGTGACATGAGTACAGCTTAGTCCGTCGATTTGACACTGCTATTTCGCTTCGAGTGTGTTATCACTGTTCTTTAATTACTACCTTACCACGGCTCAAAAGAGTCGTGCAAACAGGTAGTAGTTGGGTGCAGTCCCGAAGCACTTGGAAGCAGTGGCGGTTAGATAGGATTCGTCTCTCCCGGTATTGGGGGTTGATATCGCGTCGTATTCAGAAAGTCATTATACAAAGTCCTTGGCCAAGGCAAACGATATTTATTGGTAGATACTCCAGTAGTTTCTTAAGGTGTTTTGGGTTACACTCCGACATGACTTATTGCGCTATTAGGGGTCTGACGATTACCGTCCCCTAAGCCTGATATGCGATACTCTTAGACGAACAGATCAAACTGTACAGAGATTGTCACAGATAGGCTCAGTAGGAGTTTGGATGAGTTTGCTCATCGGACATCTTATCGACAGATACCGGGGCAGCCGTTACGTGCAGCTAGTACCGCTTGCGACTTATGGTTAAACCCACTGCCAGCGTAGTGTCGAGTCTTTAGAGTCCCACACAGAGGGTTTCCCTGCATCGGGCAAAAGATGTCGAGGACGTATGGTTTTACGGCAGGGCTTTGATCACATACGTGTACTTATGCACGTACGATGTTCGGATTGATAATACTAGTGGGCTTTTGTTTAAGCCGGATCCTAGTATTATATTGATGGATTATTTTCATCTCATTGTATTCGTATTCTTCGGAATACGGATACAGGTATGTATATACGGATAAGGGGCATTTTCGTAATTTGCTTAGGATTGCTTCTAGAAGGAGACACCTCATTATGGTTTTTATCTTTTGATTAAAACAATTATGAGGTAGAGGAAATGAGGTGGAGGTTTGCATTAAATGAAGCATGGCTCTTGATGACTCATTGTGATGACTCACTCCTTAGATATTTTTGAAGTATGCTTGATATTTTTGCTAGATATTTTTATCTCCTAAATTATTAGTATGCTTCATTATTCTTCACAAGAGAGCTGTCACGACTCGAAAGTAAGGAACGCGAATGGCACTTAAATTACGAAACGTCTCAAGGCGCAACGTAATCTAAGTAAGCCAAAGCCTAAAAATCTAAACCATTTAAAGCAATAGAGTGAAGGAAAAATTAATTAAAGAAAGTGATTTAAATCAAATAAGTCACATTATATAAGTAAAAAAACATCAAAATTCCCCAAAAATTTCGGCAGAGTCTCCTTTGTAAAAACATGCTCCTATACGGGTACAACACGTGAAAATACATATAAATCATAATAAAGGTATCCCCAAGCGGGAGCTAGCTCTTCGCTAATGGCGGAATCACAACCACATGCAATATGTATATCAAAAGTACGAAAATAAGCATCAGAAAGCAAGAAATAAGAAATACCAGGTCGGCTCAAGTGAGCATCGACACCAAAAATCCCAAATACAAGTCTCACAAGTCTCACTGTCTAGTCCAATATATAAGGGTAGATGGAGTATACTAGATACAAAATAAAATATATGGTGTGAGCAAAAGAAAATCCTCCAAAACCCACCTGTGAGCAAAGCTGCCAATCGATGCAATGAAGCAAAAGAGGAAGTATGCCCGCCGTTACTGCGCTGACGGGTCAGACCTGCAAGATACTGTGGCACAACGGTTGAGTTGCCAACTCGTGAGTAGCAAATAATATCTAATAAGGCTATCGTAAGCATGCACGCAAACGTGTCACAAATCAATGAAATCAACTGAAATTCCGTGTCAATCATCGACAATAAATATGTATATCTCAATGCCTCAATACCTCAATGTCTCGACATCTCAATGTCACAATATCTCAATGTCTCAATATCTCAATACCTCAATATCTCGGGCTCCGTCAGTCTGGATCGGCCCATATCATCAGTCTCACGACTACGGTTGGTATCCTTCGGATATCCGCCGCGCCATAAATAACCGGTAGGTAGTGCTCCCCTGTCGGGCTCATCGTCATCCCTACGAAAACTATCTCGCCCCGGGGTACCATACCGGGTCCACCATGTACCCGCAGACGGTGCATCCCCCTTCTCGAATCGGGTATATGATACAACTCAAGAACCGAGAAAATTCATGGTGGACACCACACACATCATATCACGAGAAAACTGCAATTTCTATTTTTAAAGCGACAACAGGTTTATAAAATTCTTGCGGTTTTCCCAAAAATCCAGAAATCCCATCAATACTAAAATCCTCGAAAAGAATCACAATATATAAACATGCCGGTGATGATAGAAATCTATGATACGGTAGTATATACCATGCAAAATACGGCCAGAAGCTATGCATGAATCATGATGCAGTGAGGTATGCATATATAACTAACAATCCTACATAACCATTCAGTGAAATGAACATACAATTATAAGTCTATTGATCATATATGATGCAAATGCACCGTTACCGATTTTAAACAAGTTCTATAGTGTTCGTGACATAGCAATTACCAAAGGCGTGTGTGTTCACAAGAATAGTGCACACGCTGCATGAACCAATGGTAATGGTGCAAGTGTCCTATGATGTCACACACACATGCACACACACATATAAAAGATGATGCAATGCAATGAGATGCATAACTAGGAAACTATGCATATAATGCAAGCACTACAAGTAATAGTAAACCATCGGGCGCCTCGCGCCATCCAGATGATCCCCCCATAGATGTGTACATCTACTTACCGGGACACCTCGGCTAATTTGATCTGATCTCCGCCCTGTCTTTCCGCGCCGCGTCCGACGCCTCTGCACTCGATCCTAGAATCGCACACAAGAAATTAAGAAAATAAATATACAAATAGTCGCGGAACAAACGACATAAGTCAATCACGCGCACAAACTAGACGCGCACACACTTGGTGCACATAACGCGCTAGCGACAACGCCACAAACTACAACTAGGGTCGCTATACGTGAAAACCACCAAGCCTAAAACCCAATTGTACCATTCATGTATTTACAACACACTAAATATTATGTAAAATAGGTTATATATCAACAAAACCTCAACTTAAATTAAAATCGATTTATTCCACAAACCTAGTAAGCATCAATTTCCATTTTAGTTCAAAACATGATGTTTTTACAAAACTAGTGGCCACAATATTCATTTAATAACTTAATTGAGCCACACAAATCTTTACTAGAATTTTATCTCACCTATTTGCATTAAATATAAAAATCTAGTTTGCAAGATAGTTTAATTCGGACAAATTAAAGTAACAATTTGAAATTTAATAACTAGACTAGAATTTTGCATTCCTTAAGACGTTAAACTACACTTTATAACCATATTCAAATGATAAAAACTCCCACTTCCAATTCAAACCCTTCTCTTGAAAACTCAAGACTTGAAATTAAAACCATATTAATACCTAATTAAATTTGATTTAAAGTAATTAACCAACAATATAACTATAGGGTTAGGATTTATACCTCACAAACTTGAGATCAAACTTGAAAACTTGCCCCCCAAAATGGCCTCTTACTCCAAAATTCAATCTAGAATTGGCCAAGGTATAATGGGTAAAGATTTATCTATGAATTAGTGGGAATTTATGTGGATTTTTGATACATTTCTTTAAGATTTTGAAGGTGAAATGAGGTGGGGAAATTTGGGGCAGCAGCAGGAGGGGTTTCGTCCAGCAAGGAAATGAGGGGGGAGGAGAGAAAAGTCTGTGGGTGAGTGTAGAACTTCACTAATTATTACACCTATTAATTCTTTTAACACATTTCCTTAATTATTTAATTTTCTTAATTAAATCCATCCTAGAATTCTCTAGAAACATGAAGACAAAATGAGAAAAAGAGAATATTTTATCAACTTGTATTTAAGTTGTCATAGTGCACAAATGTATAATTAACCCATTCCAATTTGTAATTTATGCTAATTTAATGTATAAATGAAAACTTATAATAATATTTAAAATAATTAATTAAGGAAAAATATTTAAGTAAACTAACAATTTATAAGTGACAGTTAAATACCAAATACTAGTAATTTCATAGCTAAAAAGGCGTATTAAATTCTATGTTGAAAATTAATTATATCTTGGTTTTTACAGAAAACACAATTTATTTTACCGATTATCGGAAAATTCGCCTAAACGATTTCTAAAACGTTACAATCTTCCCCCCTTAAAGCAATTCGGTCCCCGAATTTAAAATCTAACTACGCGTTCCCTCAAAGAGATGTGAATATTTCTTCCTCATCTCGACCCCGGCTTCCTACGTGTCCTCTTCGCCGTTCGGACCACGCCAAAGAACATTTACGGACGGTATGTCCTCGAACCTCGGTTTCTTCACCTGCCGATTTAGAATGACTATCGGCTGCTCGGTGAAAAAAAGATTGCACTCTAGCTGGATCGTCTGATACTGTATCGCGTGAGAAGGGTCATGAAGGTACTTGCGGAGCATCGATACGTGAAACACGGGGTGAACATCTATAAAGATGGATGGAAGAGCCAAACGATACACAACTGTGCTGATACACTCGAGAATCTCTAAGGACCCACATATCTAGGACTAAGCTTCCCTTTCTTCCAAATCTCAACACATCCTTCATCGGTGAAATCTTCAAGAAAGTAAGATCGCCTACTATAAGCTTAAGTCTTTGCCAACGTCAGTCTGTATATGATTTCCGCCTGCTCCGGGCCCCTCTCATCCAATCCTGAACCAACTGGACCTCTTTTCGGCCATCTCCTGTACAAGCTATGGCCCCAAAAACTGCTCTTTGTTCAACATACGGGTGGTCGACATTTCTTCCCCATATAATACCTCAAGGGTGCCATCTAAATCTCCTCCCAGAAGTTGTTATTATTATAGGAAAACTTATCAAGGTCGAATGACGATCCCTGATGCCACCGAAAACTAGAATGCAAGCACGGAACACGTCCTCAAGAATCTGAATAGTCCTCTCTGATTGACCATCGGTCTGCGGATAGAAAACTGCACTGAAACTTAATTGGTGTCCAAAACCTCCTGAAGTTTCTGCCATGGTCGGCTGGCGAACTGGGTGCCTCTGTTAGACACAATACAAGTCGAAACTCCATGTAGTCGCACTATCTTATCAATATATATCTGAGCATACTGAACGAATCCGAAAATGGTCTTGACTGGCAGAAAATGAGCTGCTTTCCGTCAATCGGTGTACGATCTACCAAATAGAGTCATACTCTTGACTGGTCCTAGGTAGACCCACGATACAATCCATAGAAATCTGTTCCCATTTCCACTCCGGAATGGGCAAAGGTTGTAACTCTTCAGCTGGCCTCTGATGCTCGGCCTTGACTTGCTGACAAGTCAGCATCCCGAAACAAAATCTGTGACATCTCTCTTCATCCCTTCACACCAGTAGACTTCTCACAAATCATAATACATCTTGGTGGAAACCGGATGAACACTATATACTGACTGATGCGCCTCCTCTAAGATCTTACGTCTCAATCCCTCTGAATCTGGCACACATAGTCGAGTCCTAATTCATAGTACTCCCTAATCATCAATCATGAACTCTGAATCTCTGCCCTGTCGAACCTGCTCCAAGATCTCTGATAAACAAACGTCATCAGACTATGCATCACGGATATGATTAAATAACTATAAATGTGCACGGACACGGACGAGTTCTTCCCCGGTCGACGTAAGCTCGAACCGTACTCGGCTGTCATATAGAATCTGCTAATCTGCCGTAGACTGTTTCTGAACTATGCTAAAACAAGAAAAACTACACCCGGGCCTCCGACTAAAAGCATCTGCCACAACATTCGCCTTGCCCGGATGATAAAAAAAATCTCGCAGTCATAGCCTTTCATTAGCCCCATCCAACGACGCTGTCTCAAATTTAGATCTCACTACTAAAAATGTACTTTAACCCTGGTGGTCCGTGAATATCAAGCACGACTCATCGTATAGGTAGTGTCTCCAGATCTTGAGTGTACAAATCACTGCAGCCATCTCTAAATCATGCATGGAATAGTTCTGCATGCGCTTCTTCAATTGCCGAGAAGCATTGCAATAACCAACAAAACCGCCTGATCCTGAAGGCATAGATAAAACTGGCACCGTAGTCAAACGAGTCTTCAACTGTTGAAAGCCCTGCTCGCATGCTTCGGTCTAAAGAAAAAGGAACTCCCTTCCGGGTCAACCCGGTCAACGTTGCAGCTATATGCGAAAATCCTGTACGAAATATTGGTAGTATCCGTCCAAACCCAAAATGCTGCGAATCTCCGTCACTGATACAGGTCTAGGACAATGTTGAACGGCCTCGATCTCATTCGGTTCCATACATATACTATCTCTCTTAACCATGTGACCCAAGGAGTCAACACCATCCAACCAGAAAACACACTTAGATAAATTAGCGAATAGTTAGCGCTCCCTCAAGGTCTGCAACGAAATCCTCAATTACTGCCTAGGCTCCACTCGGCTCCAAAAGTACACTAAGACGTCCTCAATGAACATGATGATAAACTGATCATGAACGGCGTGGATATTCGATTCATCTAATCCATAAACGCTGCTGGGGTATTGGTGAGCTCGAACGACATCACCAAAACTCATAATGCCCGTAACTTGTGTGAAAAAAATAATCTTCGAAATATCATCCTCTCGAACCCACAACTGGTAGTAGCCTGACCGCAAACCAATCTTCGAGAAATGTCCCGCACCCTAGAGCTAATCAAATAAATCGTCGATGCGAGGTAGGGGATATCTATTCCGCACAGTAACCCGATTCAACTGACAATAATCAATACATCAACACACACTGCCATCTTTCTTCTTAATGAATAGGACATGAGCTCCCCAAGTGACGCGCTCGGACAAACAAGCCCTTATCCAAAAAATCTTGCAACCGATCCTTCAGTTCTTTACGCTCCGCTGGGTCCAACCGATATGGCGGTATAGAAAAAGGCTCCATGCCAGGAATCATGTCAAAGCAGAACTCAATATCGCGCTCTAACGACAAACCAAGTAACTTGTCAGGAAAACATTTGGAAACTTTCTCCCAATCGGGACCTGGTCCAACGGGACGTCTACGGCTCTAACATCAGAAACATATGCCAAGAATTTCTGACATCCCTTTTTTCAAAAGCTGACTAACGCGAAGAGAAGAAATCAAACTGGGAAAGGCGACGCTACGGTCTCCCCGAAAACAAACAAGAACTGGTTCACCTGGAAAACTAAATCCGACTTTCCTCTTACGGCCGTCCACAAATGCATAACACGTGGCTAACCAATCCATGCTCAGAAGAACTTCGAAGTCAAACATATCGAGAAGCATCAAATTGACAGAAGAATCCCTATTTCCGATATGTATAACACAAACACGAATGAGAAATATATCGAGCAACAAAAGATTAGCCTACGGAAGAAATCACAACAACCGGCTGATTTAGTAAGGGCTACAATCGGCTAGACTTCGATACAAAGTATGTGGATACCATTTCAAATGACACCAGAAAGAAATATGCATCAGAAGAAAACACAAAACGAATACATGTCACAACGACGTCTATCCAACTGCCTTAGAGCTGACATACCTGTACAAATCCTCTTCGATCCAAAAACGACTGAAGTCTCAGAAATGCGCTCCTCCAATAGTAGGATTGCGTTCATAGAAACGACGTAAGTGTTAAAAGGCTGGGTACCGACAGAAAGAAATAACTGCATGTCCAATCTCCACACGAACCTATTTATCCGTTTCTTTTCAGTGTCCACCAGGTAAGGAGCATATCGGACCGCTGAGTAAACTAAATGCCGTACCCGGACACTGTCATCCTTGGAGTCTTGCGCAAAGACTCAAAACTATGAGCTCGGACATCTCGAACGCTCTTCGGAAGGAAACGAGCAAGAATTACAGCTGTGAATTTATCCCAGGTCATAGGAGGTAGATCTGTAACTCGGCCTGTCTCAACCGACTCGCACCACGTCTGAGACAGACGCTCTAGACGAAAACTCGCAAGATCAACCCATATCTCGTCAGAACATCTCTGTGAATGGCAATTCCTAGCCATCCTGTCAAGGATTGTCTGCGTATCCTCCGCTTCATCTGTGCCTGTAAAAACTAGAGGCTTCAGCCAAAAAAACTCCTGTAGGGATACGGAAGTAATCTCAGTAACAACATAACAGCTGCCTGAGCAGCAGGTACAATCACATTCCCTGCAGCAGGAGGGACATCATCGGCCCTCGGAGCCCGGCTAACCTTAACTAACAATCCAACCATCCGTTGCAAGTCCTGAATGCTCGACTCCAGCCTAGCCATTCGTCCTGGAAAATGCGGACCACTCTATCCCTGAGGGGTAGGCGTACCTTCCCGATCGGTCCTCGTCTCAAACGAGCCTGCTCTAATCTCATCCCTGGCGGCAGCCCTCTGGCCCTCGTAGTCTCCGGCGGCATAGTGGCTGGAGCAAGAACAGGATTGATAGGAACCTTGCGATCGAATCAAGGGATTTCCGGAATCAAGGAAGGAATACAAGCAACAATATATATCCTAAGGTCACTTAGGCGGAGTACCGTATCGTAAGTATGCCGCGGAACATACACACGCTATGCCACTCTGCTTAAGTCATATACTCCATCTACCAGGGGTCATCCTATACTCAGAAAGGTAAAATCTATGGCTCTGATACCAACTTTGTCACGGCCCGAAAGTACGGAACGCGACTGGCACTTAAATTACGAAACGTCTCAAGGCGCAACATAATCTAAGTAAGCCAAATCCCAGAAATATAAACTATTTAAAGAAATAGAGTGAAGGAAAACTTAATTAAAGAAAGCGATTTAAACCAAATAAATCACGTTATATAGGTAAAAAAAACATCAAAATTTCCTGCAAATTTAGGCAGAGTCTCCTTTGTAAAAACTGGCCCTTAAACGGGTACAATACATGAAAATACATATAAATCATAATAAAGGCATCCCCAAGCGGGAGCTAGCTCTTCTCCAGTGGCGGAATCACAACCATATGCAATATGTATATCAAAAGAAAGAAAATAAGCATCAGAAAGCAAGAAATAAGAAATACCACGACGGCTCAAGTGAGCATCGACGCCAAAAATCCTAAATACAAGTCTCACCGTCTAGTCCAATATATAAGGATAGATGGAGTATACTAGATACAAAATAAAATACACGGTGGGAGAAAAAGAAAATCCTCCAAAACCCACCTGTGAGCAAAGCTGTCAATCGATGCAACGAAGCAAAAGAGGAAGTACGCCCGCCGCTACTATACTGACGGGTTAGACCTACAAGATACTGTGGCACAATGGGGGTGAGTTGCCAACTCGTGAGTAGCAAGTAATATCTAATAAGTCTATCGTAAGAATGCACGCAAACGCGTCACAACCTACATATACCGATATGATGCAATGCATTAGTATGTGTGCAACATGAATGCATAATCATATGAAACCTGAATATGTTTGGTACGAGAAAATCTATATTCTTATCTTAGAAAAACTTTTGTGAAATAACTGAAGTATCATCAATGAAATCAACTGAAATTCCGTGTCAATCATCGACAATAAATATGTATTTCTCAATGCCTTAATACCTCAATGTCTCGATATCTCAATATCACAATATCTCAATGCCTCAATATCTCGGACTCCGTCAGTCCGGATCGGCCCATATCATCAGTCTCACGACTACGGTCGGTATCCTCCGGATATCCGCCGCGCCACAAATAACCGGTAGGTAGTGCTCCCCTGCCGGTCTCCTCATTATCCCCACGAAAACTATCTCGCCCCGGGGTACTATACCGGGTCAACCATGTACGCGCAAACGATGCATCCCCCTCCTCGAATCGGGTATATGATACAGCTCAAGAAGCGATAAAACTCATGGTGGACACCACACACATCATATCATGAGAAAACCGCAATTTCTATTTTTAAAGCGATAACAGGTTTATAAAATTCTTGCGGTTTTCCCAAAGATCCAGAAATCCCATCAATACTGAAATCCTTAAGAAGAATCACAATATATAAACATGCCGGTGATGATGGAAATCTATGATACGATAGTATATACCATGCAAAATACGGCCAGAAGCTATGCATGAATCATGATGCAGTGAGGTATACATATATAACTGTCATGCCCCGCTTCCCAAAATACGAAATACGAGGGGTTGACAAGGCCAGCCATGCTCCTACGGTCAAGGAATATTCTTTCGTAGTCACACTTCGGCTTCTAGTATTACGTGGTAATCAGTAATCAATCCACAGGTAATGAGAAATGCAGTCACTAATCTATCAAAAGGTATATAAGATATACCAGATAGGGATCAAGAGAAAGACAGTGCTGGCGTGGCTGATCTGGATGTCCGCGATATCCTCAAGATACGACAGGTGCTGATCCGAGCTAAGTCCACTTCTCACTCTGAGCATGCATACTCAGGTCTTCACAGCGACACGATAGCAATATATATAAATACAAATGTGAACACATGTAATAATAATGAATATGAAACAATAAGCATGGAGTGATGACATGAGCATGAAGTAACCGGTGCAGGTAAACAGTAAAGCAGGTAAACAGTAAGGCAGGTATATCGAATCAGTAATTAATGCATGTCACTAAACCTATCAGTCTCTAAGTCTCACTGTCCAGGTAGCTAAACCTATCGTCAGTCCAAGTGTGAGAGTCAACCACGCAGGAGTATCCCCAACCCAAGGGTAGGGCCCCAGGGGCAAGGAACACGAGCCCGAATCATACACGATAATAATCAGTAACACCATCCATACAACTCCCAAAATCACGGTATATGCCGGCAATGGGACTCCAGAGATTTCGTTGAACTCACACTCAAACTACCCCACACCCCGTGGTCTACATCAAACACCGACCATAAACCCAAATACTAGTCGGTCCATGACAAGTCTACGCGAGAACTGGAGACAGGATCTCTATTAAGCATGTCTCGATTGGTACCTAAGATAAATGGACTGTGTTTGACTCCTTACCTATAACACTAATATAAATGCTTCCATAACTGTCTCATACCAGTTATGGTTACACTTACATATGCCCCATAGGCGTCGACAATGCAATAATTTAACTGGGTCCGCAGATTGTGTACAAGTACGTGTCACTTCACTTATTCATGCACGCTTTAACACTAACGTACTTGCCACAATCCAATACTAATATCTATCACTGGGTAATGTACACGATCACTAGGTTATCAATGTATGCGACCACTATTCAAATGAGGATACAACTGCTACATGATATGATGAGAAAGCAACTAATTACGATAGGAATAAAATATCAGCAGCCAGTGTCGTACCACTTGAATAATTTACTATAAATCACACGCGCAGAATTTAGCAAAGAAATATAAAAGTGATAAGCAGTATGTTTAATTATCTGTCCATCGAAATTGGTTTCACGTCAATTGGGTTTCAGGTTTGCTAGTTATGGTCATTTCATTTTAAGTGTTTACTGCTGGAAATCCAATTTCTGAACCGGAAGTCCGTCTCGTAACACGTTTTACCCCTGGTTGGGAGCATAATTAGGCAATACTACAGTTGGACAATATTTAGGTTTAACAGTTAAGTTTCCAACGCATCATACGGATCAATAACATCCACTGTGTACTGGGAGATATGTTTAGTTTAATATCAAAGTGTACAAACTATCACTGCAGAAAACTGCAGGATACTTAGGTACGTTAAAATGCAAATTAAATATCAAATGGCGACGAAAAAGCACGGGACTAGATTCAGGTGTTAGCTAACTAAATTATCTATGTGACCAAATGGGGCTCCATACATTTTCAATTAAAAAAAGGGGTATACAGGTGTTCCAAATCCAGGTATCCAAAACGAAACGCTGCCCCAGACTGCAGTTCAGGGCCGCGAATCGCCTCAGTATTCATTATTATAACTTATCAAAATGCAAATATGAACTATGGGGTGCTATAAGTTTATCTATTTTCTTCGATACGAGCCCTATAACTCTGAGATCCGATATATAGATAATTTATTATGATTTTAACCGTTCAGCTTGTCCGAGAAAAATCAGCTTTCACAAGGGTTATTGGGTTGTCGTTTTAGGGGAGGTAACCAACTTTATTTTACAGCCAAATTTATATACGATATTCGTTAACCATGCAGGGTTTCATTGATCATGAGTTTCGCCATTCTAAAGTATATTTTCGCTTAGGGTCTAGCGTCAAACACTTGATCAATTAGAGCAATGTAAATTTATATATAAATGTGTATCAATATATATAGCATATTAGCATGTAAAGAAAGTGAGGGGTTCATTTGCCTTCGGTCGCTTGATATAGAAGCGATGCCGCTGCAGAGTTTGTCTCGACACACGAGACGGCGCGATGCTGGACACGGGCGCGTGGCGCGAGCGCGATACGCGGTGATTCGGTACTGGACGCGTTGGTGACGCGGGCGCGATACGGTAGTGGACGTGGCGATGACGTGGGCGTGACACGGTACTGCGCACAGTCTTGAATCGGTGCGTGGTACGGGAGCGGCACGACACGTGCACTGGATCGAGCGCGATGTGGCACGGGGGCTGGCACGACGTGGCATGGTGAGTAGTTACGGGGCGTGACATGTGAGTGGGTCCGATGGTGGCACGGTGGTTCTGGGAGTAGGCACGTACACGACACAACGACTTTGGGTTCGACACACGCACGTTACGGCACGGCAACAGCGATGAGCACAGCATGGGCACGTTGCACGTATGTGCTAAGCACGGCGACAACATGGTTTGAGCTCGGCTCGGCTGCAGTGATCGTTCGGTGATCTCGACGGCGAAGTAATCTCCGGCGAGGAGGGTGTGCAGGCGAGGTTCTGTGCCGGGTCGGGTGATGGTTGCAGGCTCGGGGATCTCTTCAGAGGTGAAGTAGAGGGGAGAGAGGGAGAAGAGAAGATGGCGGCGAGCGGGTGAGGCCGAAGACGGCGAGGTGGTGACAGCGGCAAAACTTGCAGCTACTAGGGTTCTCGGGTGCACGGTGAGGGTACTTTGGTTGGCGGCGAGGTAGGGTTCGGTGCTGGGTCGAAGTTGTGATGGGTTCTCGGCTAGGGGTCGAAGGCAGGAGGTGTTCTCGGTCGTTGAGGGGTGCGCCAGAGTTGAGTTGTTGATGGTGGTTGTTGGGTTGGGTTCTGGCGGTGGATGGATCTCGACGATGACGGGGGTCGGCAACAGAGGTTGTGAGAGGAGGCGACGTGGAGATCGACGGCGATGAGGAAGGAGGCGGTGGGCTCGTAGGTGATGTCGGGGGTCTGTCGGAAGACTTGCAGTGAGACTCGACAAGATTCGATGGGTCGGAGGAGGAGGAGCTGGGGTCACAGAAAGAAACCGAGTGAGGTGAAGAGAGGGTAGAGAGAGAGGTGAGATGAGGTAGTGGGTGCTGTGGAGTTAAGTTGTGAGGAGAGAGGGAGTGAGGCAAGCGGGGGATCACGGGTTGTTGAGGGGGGCGAGTTGTGGGGTAGCACGAGAAAGAGAGAACGTTGAGGAGGTGGAGGAGTTTGGCGTGAGAACGAGGGGGAACGTTGGGGGCGAAGACGGGGTCGCGGGGCATGGGGGAAGTGGGTGCGGCCGCTGGGGAAGTGGGGAAAACGAGCGGGAAAAGAAGCGAGGGAGAAGAAGAAGAAAGGAGTAGGGGTAACGGGTCGGATCGGGTTCGGGTTCGGGTAGGGTTAAAGCAGGTCGGGCGAGTGAAGTGGGTAGTGGGCTGGGCCTGGACTGGGTTTGGGTTATGTAAAAAGAAAAACAAAATAAAATGAAAAGGGTTTAAGGTTTGGATTAGGTTTTAAAGAAGAAAGGATTTAGAAAAATTAGAATAAATAAATTAAAGGTTAGGGTTTATAAATAAAATATAGAAAATTTGGGAAACATAATTTACAAATACAGAAAATATTCACAAGGAATCCGGGTATTACATCATACCCCACTTATATAAATTTTCATTTTCGAAATTTAAAATAAACAATAAGCTATGAAAGTCATGCGAAAGCAACCAATAGAAAATCGAACATCTATATGTAAGCAAACAGGGCAGGAAAAATCATATGTAAGATCAAAACAAATAACAAATAATAGTAATAAACTATACACACACACACACACACAATTTCAATGAATTTTTTTTTAGAATGATAATAATAAGTAGTAGTAAATGATTGACTGATAGGGCTTAAGAACGAAACTACTTTAGTAAAACTACAAACCAATCCATTATAAAATAACTTGAGAATACTCATACGGTAAAATATGGGAAAAATAAAATGAACATATAGGTGGTTAGTCAACAAACGGGATATCAACAATTTACGTAAAAATCAAGACTAAACTATATTTGCAAAATGCGGAGATAATACAATACCAAGAAGTTAAAATAATACCGAGATGTTTACAAGTAAATAAATGATAACAATAATTCATATTACCGCAAATAGAAAATTTATATCGATTGGAGCAAAAGAATATGTAAGTAACTTACAAAGTAGTTAGCATAAATATGAACAAAGAAAAGGAAATACTATATAGAAAGTCAGTATGAAACTAATTTTTTTTTTGGAAAACTCGAACCGCAAATAATATAAATTTTGAAAGTTAATCAAAAGAATACAAACGAACGAAATGAATATGGATAATAACAGTATAATAAACAATAAAATATTAAAAGAAATATAGAAAAGCAAATAACTCAACATGACATCATGTAATTAAGGCAGATAAAAAAATTTCAAGACGAAAGGCACGGAGAATGGAACTTCGTAATAAAAGGACGATAGTATGAAAAGTATAAATAAGAACAATTTACTAGAAATAGATATGCTGTGTAAATTTGAACAACTGAAAAAATAGAAATAGTAGAGCATTTCAAGACAAGAACTAAAACTAAAATGCTTACTAACATATAATGGAAATCTAACTTATTATAAATAGGCAAAACTTTAAAATTTTAAAATAGTAAATGTACTAATTATAATTATATCAACAGAAAAATAATACTGGTAAGGTACAATAGACTAGCTGAAGAATGGATTGCGATATATATAGTGAAGATCGACGCCGTGAGCAAGCACCCGAATGGGAGAAATATAAGGAGGAATTGGGTTGTCCAGAATGATATATAGATAAAAGATGAAATCAGATTCAAAATCAGGGAGATATATCAATTTAGAAAGAGTATAGAGTTTGAAAATTTTAGACGGGGCTATGCGGTAAGATACAACTTAATCGAAAAAAGAGTCAGGGGGTGCGGTGACGAACCATGATGTCGACTAAGCTTAGGGTATAAACATAGTGAGTCAAACAAAAGTAGTTAGTCACAATTCACAACTTTATTGCATCCATACTGGAACTTTCAACAGATATAAGATTTAAACGAAAGGAGACAACTACAAATAACGAAGTAACAATATCTTTATTGAAAGCAGGTAAGATGACAACTCTGCATCGATATCTAGATCTCTACAATCTCGTAAAGCAAGTCTGAATCCTGTTGTCACGCCCCGCTTCCCGGTGTACGGGCAGAGGACGCGACTGGCCGCTACGTATTTACTGTGAAGTAAATACGCTAAGCGTATCTAAGCAATATAAATATAAATGCACAAGAGACAAGATATAATAAAACAACAACTTTATTTATTCACATTCTTTTGCACACTGCATGGAAGTAAATACATCTGATGAAAGCAATGCCTAAACAATGGCATAACTAGAAAAGAAAAGTACTGAAATAAAAGTGTACAATGCAGCTAGAGCTCTGGATCATATGCAGGCTGGTCCAAGTCCTCGCTGGTAGGCTCGATCTCTTGAGTGTCCAGATCACCTGACAACATTCTAAAGAAGAAAGAAAAGAAATGTCGTCAGCGAATAATCGCCCGGTAAGTCCCAAAGATAAGGGAGAAATAGAATAAACAGAGGAAGAGAGAGAGTAGCTTTTAAAGTTGTATTATATTGTATTACTTTAAGGCTGTTGTTTGTAGCTTGGTAAAGAAAGATGCCAGTGTATACGAGAGGAGTCTCTATATGCCAGAGAATAGAGCAAACAGAAGTACAAGAAACCGTTATGCCACGGTACAACAGTAACGGAATATAGGTCAGGTGTCTTAATATTGCAGTCTCGTGCCACTTCTAACACCTTCCGTACCAATCTACCCCTTAAACCCCGCGATATCTTGTTTGTATTGTTTGTGTTGTATTGTAAATTGTAATATAGATTGTATAATTGAATGACTTGCCGAAACCATGATATCAGTAAATGAATGTAACTGGAGAATCATGGATGTAACTGGAGAATCATGTAAATGGAAGTATATCCATGGTTCGGTTTAGTATATACAGATTGAATAGATTGAATATACGTATTCATGGTTTCATGTAGGATTGTATATTGTACTTGAATCATATTCAAGTCAGATTATTAATGAGACTCAGTCTGAGTCAGACAATTAGAAAAGAAATTGAAGTCCTGAATTAAGTTTTGATGTTATTGGTAACCGCTGCACATGGACGGCAGGATTTGTGTCTTTTCAAAGATGATTACAGTGTTGATAACACCGTTGTTAAGTTGTCTACCTTAAGTAGGCAAGCACCCACTTCTCCGGCTTCCTGAGGCTCAAGACATTGGTCCCGCTTAAACCTATATTTACTAGGGTCCTTAGGATAATTTATAGAACTTGAGGGGGTTTTATGTAAAAATACTTTTGTATAATTTTCAAAATACACCCCAAGTATTTAATTACCGTCTTTAGCGTTGTCATAGATGTAGATTTTATATTTGTGATATTTTTAGTGAATAAACCTATTTTTCATAATACATGGTAGTTAATTGTAATATTGAACTTGTATGGAATTCATGGTATTTTAATATAAAGTGATTCTTGTGATTTTTAGAAAAAAGTTGGAATATTCATATTATCACAAAATAGATATTTTAATGATACATATATATATATATATATATATATATATATATATATATAAAATAATTTTAGAAATCTCATTTTCTTAAGATTTTCGTATTTTAAATCTCTCGAGACTGAATGCTCCTTGTGGAGGTCTGCATCTCGCACTACTAAGCCCAGGGATGTGTGATAATCCACACCATCCCAGTCGGGTTCCCCAAAATGGGTTGTAGCAGCGCTTTGCAAAGATTTATAAAATACGAATTCTTATAGAAAACGGTTTTAGTAGTTAGTGGTATTTATATGTAAAGTTTCGTTTTCCCGTATTCTATATTCCCGAAACGTATTGTGCTATGTTGCATATGAGTGTGTGAGGAGGTAGGTCATTACCTCGTGATCTACTTAAATGTATAGCAAGATTGTGATATTTTAATGTCGAATTTAAACTACATGGTATTTTACTGAAAAAGCACGATAACAATTGAAATAGAAATCTTTTTGATATGGAACTTGTTCAATATGACTTGTTAATGTTTAATAGTCAACATCTAAAGGTTTAGTATGATTGTATTTAAGAAAAGTTGAATTTTTAGAAAGAACCGAATCGGAAATCGGATTAACTCCGATTCCGTCGGGTTTTAGTAATGTGAGTTTTTAGAAATGAATAGTGAAGAGGGAGGTGGGAATTACTCGCTAAAAAGAAGGAGAGGAGATAGAGGGTGAGAGAGGAATCGCTGGTGCGTCGTTTCGTCGCCGGTTGCTCCTTGAAACGTCGTCGGAAGATCGTCGGAGTTTCGCCCCTTTTGCTAACTCTAAAAGTACACTAAACTTCTATGGATTTCTTGAGAGTTTTGATCAAAATTTTGGAGTGAGGGGGGTGAGTCTAGGGGTTGTACTTATAGGGTAAGGCTAGGGTTTAGGGTAGGTGAAAGGTTGAATTGAAAATATGTATTAAAATGTATTAAACTAGAGTAATTAGGGTTTTAAAAGAGTTCTGGTACTGGTCTGAGGAATTAAAGTATACAGGAGTACAAGGGAGATGAAGGGGCTTACTTTTATGTTGGTGACTCGGCGGTCCGGCCGGCGGCGGCGGCCTGAGTCGGCCGATCCGTCGGCCGAGTCCGGCCGAGTCAGGCGGCCAGAATGCTCCCCGTCGCTTCATTACCCCCTTGGTACAGTTAGTTTATTTAGTGTAGTGGGGTTTTACGGATTTAGCACATGTAGACTCTTGAACTTCTAAAATTATAAAAAGAAAATAATATTAAAAATAATGTGGGGTATGGGATTTGAACTCTAGTGGCTTGGTTTAGCAGTGCAAGGTATTACCAATGAGCTACAAGCACTTGCTTGCTATTAAAAAGCAAATTAATTACTTATAGAAATCACAGTAAATGCAAATACCCCAAGTATACATTAATTTTTAAACAAATTTTTATACACCAAAATTGGAGTTGTTACAGTCTACCCTCCTTACAAAAATTTCGTCCTCGAAATTTACAACTTTTATTTTAAGGACTAGTTTACAAAGAGGTGAGAATATCTTGCACGCATCTCATCTTTTCTTTCCCAAGTTGATTCTCCTGGAGTGTCTTTTCTCCACATCACTCGAACCAAGTTGACTTTCTTGTTCCGAAGTGACTTCACTTTTCTATCCAGGATCTCCATAGGTTGTTGCTCACAGGATATGTCGGGCTGTATAGTGAGCTCGGAATGATCAAGAACATGGCTGGGGTCACTCACATACCTTCTGAGTTGGGATATGTGGAACACATTATGCACTTCTTCCAATGAAGGTGGAAGTGCTAAGCAGTATGCTACTTCACCGACTAGTTCGAGTATGTCGAACGGTTCAATGTACCTTAGACTTAGCTTTCCCCGTCTTCCAAATCGGATCACTCCACGGTTTGGAGATATCTTTAAGAATACGTGATCTCATGGCTGGAACTCCAAGTGACGTTGCTTTGCATCAGCCCGGTGCTTCTGTCAATCTTGGGCTATGCGCATTCTTTCTCTGATAGTACGAACCACATCAACAGTCGCTACTCTCATCTCAGGTTCAAGAAGTTCTCTATCTCCGATGTCGTCCCAACTTAATGGCGATTGACACTTCCTTCCATAGAGCACTGCAAAATGTGCCATTCCAATGCTTGCTGGGTAGCTGTTGTTGTACGAAAACTCCACAAGATGTAGGTGATCTTCCCACGTTCCTCCGAAGTCTAACATACACGCTCTGAGCATATCCTCTAAGATCTGAATAGTTCGCTCAGACTGACCATCTGTTTATGGATGATAAGCTGTGCTGAAGTTCAGACTTGTTCCCAAGCTTGCTTGCAGGCTCTGCCAAAATTGCGATCTAAACCTGGTGTCACGATTGGAGACAATGCAGACCGGTACTCTATAAAGTCTCATAATTTCCTGTATGAGTTCATGGGTATCAGAGATAGTACATATTTAAAGAGTTTGAATCTTAAGTAGATTATTATCTCCATGTACTTCTTGCTAATGTCTCAGTTGATTGGCCAACTCGGAATGAGATGAAGTGAGCCGACTTTGTGAGTCGATCCACAATGACCCATACTGCATCATTACTCTTTGTGCTGCGAGGAAGAGCAGTCACAAAATCATTGTGATGTGTTTCCACTTCCATTCCGGAATAGGTAACGGTTGAAGTAATCCAACAGTCCTGTGATGTTCAGCCTTTACTTGCCGACACACCAAGCATTTAGCGACGCTTCTGGCTACTTCACACTTCATTCCATACCTCCAGTAATTCTGACGTAGATCTTTGTACATCTTTGTACCTCCAGGGTGTACTGAGTAGGGAGAGCAGTGAGCTTCTTTCATTAACTCTTCCTGAACAGAACCTTTTGGTACACATAATGTGCTGCCGTATCTCAAAGATCCGTCTTCATGGATGATGAAGTCTGTTCTGAGTCCATTCTCCACTTGTTCTCTGATCTTTTGCAACTTAGCATCACTTACTTGAGCTGCTTTGATTTGGTTGACAATGATAGATTGAACTTGTAAATTCATCATACTTGAAGCATTACCTGGCATGACTACTTCAATCTCCATCTGATGCAAGTCCTGTTGTAGCTTCCACTGAGCGGTGAGATGCATTGCTAATGGTTGGCAACTAAGAGCATCTGGAACCACATTCACCTTTCCTGGGTGATATTGCAGGTTGATATCAAAGTCCGCCATGAGTTCTAACCATCGTCCCTGCTGCATATTCAACTTCTTCTGAGTAAACACATATTTCAGGATCTTATGATCTGTGTATATGTTCACTCGTTCACCAAGAAGATAATGGTGACAAATCTTGAGAGCAAAGATGACGGCTGCCAACTCCAAATCATGCGTTGGATAATTGCGCTCATGATTCTTTAGCTGTCTTGAAACATAATCTACAACCTTACTGTGCTGATATAGAACACGTCCTAATCCATTACCGAATGCATCACAGTGCACTTCGAAACCTCCAGACTAGACCGGTATAACAAGAATAGGCGCTGATGTCAACCTTGACTTGAGTTCTACGAAAGCTTGTTCGCATGATTCTGACCACACAAATTCTTCATCTTTACGTGTGAGCTTGGTCAGGGGTGTTGCTATCTTTAAAAAGCCTTCAATGAACCTTCTGTAATATCCAGCTAAACCCAAGAAACTCTGAATGTCCTTCACTGACTTTGGTGTCAGCCATTCGCTTACTGCTGAAACTTCACTGGATCCACAGAGATTCCTTTTCTTGATATGATATATCCAAGAAAACCAACTTGATTTAGCCAAAACTCGCATTTGCTGTACTTGGCATATAATTGATGTTGTCGTAGAGTTTTCAGGACAATTCGTAGGTGCTCGGCATGTTCTTTCCGACTCTTGGAATACACCAGGATGTCGTCGATGAAGATGACAACAAACCTATCTAAGTATTCCCAGAAAACTTGATTCATCAGGTTCATGAATATTTCTGGTGCGTTGGTCACTCCAAATGGCATCACTAGAAATTCATAATGTCCATAATGAGTTCTGAAAGCCGTTTTATGAATATCAGCTTCCTTGACCTTCACCTGATGATAACCTGAACGAAAATCTAATTTAGAGAAAACACAAGAACCACTTAGCTGATCGAATAAATCGTCGATGCACGGGAGTGGATACTTGTTCTTTATCGTGACTTCGTTCAAGGCTCTGTAATCAATGCACATTCTGTATGAACCTTCCTTCTTCTTCACAAGCAGTACTGGTGATCCCCAACTTGAAGTGCTAGGACGAATCCATCCTTTCGCCAATAATTCATCCAACTGTGTTCGGACTTCCTTCAAACCTTCCGGACTTAATCAATAAGGTGCTTTGATCACCGGTTGTGCTCCTGGTACTAAATCAATGCTGAATTCAAGAGCTCGATCGGGAGGCAAACCTAATATATCGTTAAGAAACACGTCGTCGAACTCTCGAACCACTTCTGGCCTTGATTCTTCCTCTGCTTGAGTTGCTGCAATCACTGTGTCCCTTGGCTTCGCTTTGTATGTACTTGGCTCCAGTGTACGGTCTCCACTTTTGAAATAGAAGACAGGATGGTCTGGAATCTCGAATACTACCCTCCTTTGACGACAGTCGATGGTAGCATAAAAAGTTCCGAGCCAATCCATACCTAGAACCACATCGAAGTTCGGTATGTCCAGCACTTTGAAGTCAGCGTAGAATTCTCTGCTGTAGACGACTACTGGACACAAGCTGTATCCCATTGTTGCTTTTAGAACGCCATTCCCTGAACTGAAATTCTAGCTGGATACTAGCGGTGTGACTGGAATCGCATGGGTTCGGACGAACCGTTGCGACATAAAGCAGTGCGATACTCCAGTATCGAACAGTTTTAGTGCAGGAAGTGAGGCTACTAAGACTATACTTAAGGTATGTGGGATATGTTTTAGGTATAGGTAAAAGTATGTAGATAAGTAGCAAGACTGAAAGAAAATTTGAGAAAGAAAGGGTTACCAATGATAACTTGGCCAGTGGCCTCAGCTTCTTCCACGGTCATCGTGAAAGCCTGGCACCGTAGTACATTCCTCCTGGCCTAAGGAGCATTCCTCGGAACGTTCCTTTGAGCTTGATGGAACTGACGAGGAGGAGGTGCAGCTTGTGGTCCTCTAGGTGGTGGAGCAGGTAGTGCAAGTCTTGGAGCAGGTGCTTGGAGGGCTGGTTGCTGCGGGTAAGTGATTGCTGGCCTGGGTGCAGTAACTGGGTTTTGTCTTTTGGGACAAGACCCAATATCATGAGCAGCTGAGCCGGAGACTAAGCAAAGATGGTTGGCTCGCCGGCAGTCTTTCATCATATGTCCAGTTCTCTTGCAGTAGGTACAAAAGGATGGGCTAGGATGGTTGTTCGGTACTCCCGGTCTCCTTGGCAAAAAAGGTGGCCTTGACGAGGCTCCTCCTGCCATCTGGTTGATAGGGCGCTTAACTCCTGCAGACTGAGGTCTGCCCCTTGCCTTTACCACTGGCTCATAACGGCAGGCAGCTTTCAGAGCCGATTCATGAGTCGGAAAATCTCCTGTGGCCAATGCAGCCTGGATCTCCGAATCTAAACCTTGTAGAAATCAAGAGGCTTTGATCTCATCCGTCGGTATCAGGTGTGCCGCAAATCTGTTAAAGGATTGTGTTAGCTGTGTAGTATGTGATATATTGAACAATTCGAATTATTGAGACATATCTTACCGACTAAGCATGGTGAACTCAGCGTCATATTCATCTACCGACTTGGTCCACATCGAACCTTATTGCAGATCAATCAACTGCTATTCCATGTCGAACTTGGCAGTCTCAGGGAAGTACTTAGTGTCGAACATGTCGCGGAAAGTCTTCCATTCGATGGGTTGTTCAATACGGCTTTCTTCCGCCTTCCACCAGTTCCGTGCATTGTCCGTGAGCTGTAATTTTGCAACACGAATCCAAGCTATTTTTGGCACTTGTGCTGCTGCCAGATCATCTTCGATACTCTAAGCCCATTCCTCAGCATCCAGTGGGTTCTCCTTTCCTGAGAACTGTTTGGGGTGCAAAGTCCTGAATTGCTTCACCCTAGATGCTTCTGCCTCGGGACGGTTCATTAAAAGAGCAGTTTGCTGCTGCTGTCCCTCGAGGAGGCTACGGATTGCCTCAAGCAGAACTGTTTGCTCATTGAGCAGAGCAGGGACGGCAGGTGTGAGTGGTAGTCGTGGAGGTGTGTTGTTGACATTGGTGTTGGTATTGTTCGGGGAATCCATAACCTTGAAAGAAAAATTTAGGTTAGGACAGATTCAAAGTATATGGAATGATAAGATTCAAGGAACATGAATTGTAAAGAATGTTTTAGTTGCTGGTTCTTGTGTTATATTGCTTAGGTTGTTCACGCAGAACAGAACTGCATGGTAGTGTTCCATACAGCTCGGACCAGCATGGGCCACCAACAAAACCTGTCACGTCCCACTTCCCGGTGTACGGGCAGAGGGTGCGACTGGCCGCTACGTATTTACTGTGAAGTAAATACGCTAAGCGTATCTAAGCAATATAAATATAAATGCACAAGAGACAAGATATAATAAAACAACAACTTTATTTATTTACATTCTTTTGTACAATGCATGGAAGTAAATACATCTGATGAAAGCAATGCCTAAACAGTGGCATAACAGAAAAGAAAAGTACTGAAATAAAAGTGTACAAAGCAGCTAGATCTCTGGATCGTATGCAAGCTGGTCCAAGTCCTCGCTGGTAGGCTCGATCTCCTGAGTGTCCAGATCACCTGACAACATTCCAAAGAAGAAAGAGAAGGAATGTCGTCAGCGAACAATCGCCCGGTAAGTCCCAAAGATAAGGGAGAAATAGAATAGACAAAGGGAGAGAGAGTAGCTTTTAAAGTTGTATTATATTGTATTAGTGTAACACTGTTGCTTGTAGCTTGGTACAGAAGGATGTGTATACGAGAGGAGTCTCTATATGCGAGAGACTAGAGCAAACGGAAGTACAAGGAACCGTTATGCTATGGTACAACAGCAACAAAATATAGGTTAGGTGTCTTAATCTTGCAGTCTCGTGCCACTTCTAACACCTTCCGTACCAATCTATCCCTTAAACCCCGCGATGTCTTGTTTTTATTGTTTGTGTTGTATTGTAAATTGTAATATAGATTATATAATTGGATGACTTACCGAAACCATGATATCGGTAAATGGATGTAACTGGAGAATCATGGATGTAACTGGAGAATCATATAAATGGAAGTATATCCATGGTTCGGTTCGGTCAATACAGATTGAATAGATTGAATATATGTATTCATGGTTTTATGTTGGATTGTACTTGAATCATATTCAAGTCAGATTATTAATGAGACTCAGTCTGAGTCAGACAATTAGAAAATAAATTGAAGTCCTGAATTAGGTTTTGATGTTATCGGTAACCGCTGCACATGGGCTGCAGGATTTGTGTCTTTTTCAAAGACGATTACCGTATTGATAACACCGTTGTTAAGTTGTCTACCATAAATAGGCAAGCACCCACTTCTCCGGCTTCCTGAGGCTTAAGAGATTGGTCCCGCTTAAACCTATATTTACTAGGGTCTTTAGGATAATTTATAGAACTTGAGGGGGTTTTATGTAAAAATTCTTTTGTATAATTTTCAAAATACACCCCAAGTATTTAATTATCGTCTTTAGAGTTGTCACAGGTGTAGATTTTATATTTGTGATATTTCTAGTGAATAAACCTATTTTTCAAAATACATGGTATTTAATTGTAATATTAAACTTATATGGAATTCATGGTATTTTAATGTAAAGTGATTCTTGTGATATTTAGAAAAAAGTTGGAATATTTATATTATCACAAAATAGATATTTTAATGATACATATATATCTATATAAAAAATAATTTTAGAAATATCATTTTCTTAAGATTTTCGTATTTTAAATCTCTCGAGACCGAATGCTCCTTGCGGAGATCTGCATCTCGCACTACTAAGCTCAGGGATGTGTGATAATCCACACCATCCCAGTCGGGTTCCCCAAAATGGGTTGTAGCGGCGCTTTACAAAGATTTATAAAATACGAATTCTTATAGAAAACGGTTTTAATAGTTAGTGGTATTTATACATAAAGTTTCATTTTTCCGTATTCTATGTTCCCAAAAGGTATTGTGCTATGTTGCATATGAGTGTGTGAGGAGGTAGGTCATTATCCCGTGATCTACTTAAAGGTATAGCAAGATTGTGATGTTTTAATGTAGAATTTAAACTACATGGTATTTTAGTGAAAAAGTACGATAACAATTGAAATAGAAATCTTTTTGATATGGAACTTGTTCAATATGACTTGTTAATATTTAATAGTCAACATGTAAAGGTTTAGTATGATTGTATTTAAGAAAAGTTGAAATTTTAGAAAGAACCAAATCGGAAATTGGATTAACTCCAATTCCGTCGGGTTTTAGTAATGCGAGTTTTTAGAAAAGAATAGAGAAGAAGGAGGTGGGACTTACTCGCTATAAAGAAGGAGAGGAGATAGAGGGTGAGAGAGGAATCCTCGGTGCGTCGTTTCGTTGTCGGTTGCTCCTTAAACGTCGTCGGAAGATCGTCGGAGTTTCACCCTTTTTGCTAACTCCAAAAGTACACTAAACTTCTATGGATTTCTTGAGAGTTTTGATCAGAATTTTGGAGTGAGGGTGTGTGTCTAGGGGTTGTATTTATAGGGTAAGGCTAGGGTTTTGGGTAAGCGAAAGGTTGAATTGAAAATATGTATTAAAATGTATTAAAATAGAGTAATTAGGGTTTTAAAAGAGTTCAGGTACTGGTATGAGGAATTAAAGTATACAGGGGAGATGAAGAGGCCCAACTTTTATGTTGGTGACTTGGCGGTCCGGCTGAGTCCGGCCGAGTCAGGCGGCCGGAATGCTCCCCGTCGCTTCATTACCCCCTGGTACAGTTAGTTTATTTAGTGTAGTGGGGTTTTACGGGTTTAGCATGTGTAAACTCTTGAACTTCTAAAATTTTAAAAAGAAAATAATATTAAAAATAATGTGCGGTATGGGATTTGAACTCTGGTCGCTTGGTTCAGCAGTGCAAGGTATTACTAATGAGCTACAAGACTTGCTTGCTATTAAAAAGCAAATTAATTACTTATAGCAATCACAGTATATGCAAATACCCCAAGTATACATTAATTTTTAAATAAATTTTTGTACACCAAAATTGGATTTGTTACACCTGTGCTGGGTCCATATCATCCTCGAACTCGAACTACGAAACAACCAACTCGCATAAGTAGATGTGGAAGGCGTTGACGAATCTCCTCCTTACAGCTCCTTCCTTCTAGGGCAACCATTGATAAGATGTTTGTCGGATCCACGAATCAAGCACTGCCCTTTGGCCTGGCGACAGTGGCTCTGAAAGTGTCCTGGCCTCTTGCAATAACCATAACGCTGGGTTCTCCGCTGCTTCTGTTGCTGAGGAATAAAGGAGCGCTTCATCCGCACACCTCCTTTTCGTCTATCAGGGATTTCCCTACGATTGGGGGCTCCTGCTGATGCTTGATCCATTTGCCTTCTTAGCCCTTCAGCTATGAGATCGTTTGTTCGCTATTGGGCTTCCATCAAATCTTGCAGTACGCCCAAAATCTTTACTTTCTGACTCTGGAGAGTAGAGTTGGAAAAAGAGTCGTTGGAATACATGGTCCTGAAACAACAATTTTAGGATGACATAACGTACAAGGTATATAAGGATCCAAATAAGATGTAGAATGGATAACGAAACAAGAATATATGGTGAGGTGGAACTCAAACGAGTGGAAATCAAATGTAGAACTCCAAGTCACTCAAGCAGAGTGCTGCATCATAACCCTTCCGTAGTTCATAGTTACAATCACATAACTTTACTAAGTCACCCAAAACTCTAGCGGATAGAGTCAAAATAAAGCTTGACGAACAATAAGGATTCAAGTCAAGGATAACAAGTTCACAATCTGGACCAAAAGAGCGACTTAAATTGTCAAGCCCTACTCGGAAACTGCAATCCCAATCGTAGCTAACCTGGCTCTGATACCAACAAAACCATGTCACGTCCCGCTTCCCAAAATACGGAATACGAGGGGTTGACAAGGCCATCTATGCTCCTACGGTCAAGGAATATCCTGCCGTAGTCACACTCCGGCTTCTAGCTTTACGTGGTAATCAGTAATCAATGCACAGGTAATGAGAAATGTAGTCACTAATCTATCAAATGGAATATAAGAGATACCAGATAGGGATCAAGAGAAAGACAGCGCTGGGATGGCTGATTTGGATGTCCGCGATATCCTCAAGGTACGACAGGTGCTGATTCAAGCTAAGTCCACTTCTCACTTTGAGCATGCATACTCAGGTCGTCACAGCGACACGATAGCAATATATATAAATACTAATGTGAACACATGTAATAATGATGAATATGAAACAATAAGCATTGAGTGATGACATGAGCATGAAGTAACCGGTGCAGGTAAACAGTAAAGCAGGTAAACAGTAAGGCAGGTATATCGAATCAGTAATCAATGCATGTCACTAAACCTATCAGTCTCTAAGTCTCACTGTCCAGGTCGCTAAACCTATCGTCAGTCCAAGTGTGAGAGTCAACCACGCAGTAGTATCCCCAACCCAAGGGTAGGACCCCAGGGGCAAGGGAACACGAGCCCGAATCACGCACGATAATAATCAGTAACACCATCCATACAACTCCCAAAATCACGGTATGTGACGGCAATGAGACTCTCAAGATTCCGTTGAACTCACACTCAAACTACCCCACACCTCGTGGTCTACATCAAACACCGACCATAAACCAAAATACTAGTCGGTCCATGACAAGTCTACGCGAGAACTGGAGACAGGATCTCCATCAAGCATGTCTCGACTGGTACCCAAGATAAATGGACTGCGTTTGATGCCTTACCCATGACACTAATATAAGTGCTTCCATAACCGTCCCATACCAGTTATGGTTACACTTACATATGCCCCATAGGCGTCAACAATGCAATAATTTAACTGGGTCCGCAGATTGTGTACAAGTACGCGTCACTTCACTTATTCATGCACGCTTTAACACTAACGTACTTGCCACAATCCAACACTAATATCTATCACTGGGTAATGTACACGATCACTAGGTTATCAATGTATGCGACCACTATTCAAATGAGGATACAACTACTACATGATATGATGAGAATGCAACTAATTACGATAGGAATAAAATATCAACAGCCAGTGTCCTACCACTTGAATAATTTACTATAAATCACACGCGCAGAATTTAGCAAAACAATATAAAAGAGATAAGCAGTATGTTTAATTATTTGTCCATAGAAATTGGTTTCGTGTCAATTGGGTTTCAGGTTTGCTAGTTATGGTCATTTCATTTTAAGTGTTTACTGCTGGAAATCCAATTTCTGAACCGGAATTCCATCTCGTAACACGTTTTACTCTTAGTTGGGAGCATAATTAGGCAACGCTACAGTTGGATAATATTTAGGTTTAATAGTTAAGTTTCCAACTCATTAGATGGATCAATAACATCTACTGTGTGCTGGGAGATATGTTCAGTTTAATATCAAAGTGTACAAACTGTCACTATAGAAAACTGCAGGATACCTAGGTACGTTAAAATGAAAATTAAATATTAAATGGCGGAGAAATAGCACGGGACATGATTCAGGTGTTAGATAACTATATTATCTACGCGACCATATGGGGTTCTGTGCATTTTCAGTTTAAAGAAGGGGTATACAAGTGTTCCAAATCCAGGTATCCAAAACGAAAAGCTGCTCCGGACTGCAATTCAGGGCGGCGAATCGCCTCAGTATTCATTGTTATAACTTATCAAAATGAAAATATGAAATATGGGGTACTGTAGGTTTATCTTTTGTCTTCGATAAGAGCCCTAGCACTCTGATATCCGATAAATAGATAATTTATTATGATTTTAACCGTTCAGCTTGTCCGAGAAAAATCAGCTTTCACAAGGGTTATTGGGTTGTCGTTTTAGGGGAGGTAACCAACTTTATTTTAGAGCCAAATTTATATACGATGTTCGTTAATAACGCAGGGTTTCATTGATCATGCGTTCCGCCATTTTAAAGTAGATTTTCGCTTAGGGTCTAGCGTCAAACACTTGATTAATTAGAGCAATGTAAATTTATATACAAATGTGTATCAATATATATAGCATATTAGCATGTAAAGTAAGTGAGGGGTTCACTTGCTTTCGGTCGCTTGATATAGAAGCGACGCCACTGCAGAGTTTGTCTCGACATACGAGACGGCGCGATGTTGGACACGGGCGCGTGGCGCGAGCGCGATGCGCGGTGATCCTGTACTAGACGCGGTGGTGACGCAGGCGCGATACGGTAGTGGACGTGGCGATGATGCGGGTGCGACACGGTACTGAGCACGGTCTTGACTCGGTGCGTGGTCCGGGAGAGACACGGCACGTGCACTAGATCGAGCACGACGTGGCACGGGGGCTGGCACGACGTGGCACAGGGAGTAGGTACGGGGCGCGACACGTGAGTAGGTTCGATGGTGGCACGGTGGTTCTGGAAGTGGGCACGTACATGACACGGCGACTTTGGGTTCGACACACGTCCGGTACGGCACGGCAACAGCAACGAGCACAACACAGGCACATTGCACGTACGGGCTAAGCACGGCGACAACATAGTTTAAGCTCGGCTCGGCTGCAGTGATCGTTCGGTGATCTCGACGGCGAAGCGATCTCCGGCGAGGAGGGTATGCAGGCGAGGGTTCTGTGCTGGGTCGGGTGATAGTTGCAGGCTCGAAGATCTCGTCAGACGTGAAGTGGAGGGGAGAGAGAGGAAGAAAAGAAGATGGCGGCGAACGGGTGAGGCCGAAGACGGCGAGGTGGTGACAGCGGCAAAACTTGCGGCTACTGGGGTTCTTGGGTGCACGGCAAGGGTACTTTGGTCGGCGGTGTGGTAGGGCTCGGTGCTGGGTCGAAGTTGTGATGGGTTCTCGGCTAGGGGTCGAAGGCAGGAGGTGTTCTCGGTCGTTGAGGGGTGCGCCGGAGTTGATTTTTTGATGGTGGTTGTTGGTTTGGGTTCTGGCAGTAGATGGATCTCGACGATGACGTGGGTCGGGTGCAGAGGTGGTGAGAGGAGGCGACGTGGAGATCGACGGCGACGATGAAGGAGGCGGTGGTCTCGTGGGTGATGCCGGGGGTCTGCCAGAAGACTTGCAGTGAGGCTCGACAAGATTCAATGGGTCGGAGGAGGAGGAGCTGGGGGTCACAGAGAGAAACTGAGTGAGGTGAAGAGAGGGAGGAGAGAAAGGTGAGATGAGGTAGTGGGTGCTGTGGAGTTAAGTTGTGAGGAGAGAGGGAGCGAGGCAGACGGGGGATCGCGGGTTGTTAAGGGGAGGGGGAGGCGAGTCGTGGGGTAGTATGAGAGAGAGAGAACGTTGAGGAGGCGGAGGAGTTTAGCGCTAGAACGAGGGGGAACGTTGGGGGCGAAGACGGGGTCGCGGGGCATGGGGGAAGTGGGCACGGCCGCTGGGGAAGTGGGGAAAACGAGCGAGAAAAGAAGCGAGGGAGAAGAAGAAGAAAGGAGTGGGGGTAACGGGTCGAGTCGGATTCGGGTATGGGTAGGGTTAAAGCGGGTCGGGCGAGTGAAGTGGGTAGTGGGCTGGGGCTGGGCCTGGGCTGGGGTTTGGGTTGTGTAAAAGGAAAAACAAAATAAAATGAAAAGGGTTTAAGGTTTGTATTCGGTTTTAAAGAAGAAAGGATTTAGAAAAATTAGAATAAATAAATTAAATGCTAGGGTTTATAAATAAAATAAAGAAAATTTGGGAAACATAATTTACAAATATGAAAAAATATTCACAAGGAATCCGGGTATTACAATAACTAACAATCCAACATAACCATTTAGTGAAATGAACATACAATTATAAGTCTATTGATCATATATGATGCAAATGCACCGTTACCGATTTTAAACAAGTTCTATAATGTTCGTGACATAGCAATTACCAAAGGCGTGTGTGTTCGCCTGAATAGTGCACGTGCTGCATGAACCAATGGTAATGGTGCAAGTGTCCTATGATGATGTCACACACACACGCGCACACACACACATAAGATGATGCAATGCAATGAGATACATAACTAGGAAATTATGCATATAATGCAAGCACTACAAGTAATAGTAAACCATCGGGCGCCTCTCGCCATCCAGACGATCCCCCATAGATGTGTACATCTACTCACCGGGACATCTCGGCTAATCTGAACTGATCTCCGCCCTGTCTTTCTACGCCGCGTCCGACGCCTCTGCACCCGATCCTAGAATCGCACACAAGCAATTAAGAGAATAAATATACGAATAGTCACGGAAAAAATGACACAAGTCAATCACGCGCACAAACAAGACGCGCACACACTTGGTGCACAGAACGCACTCGCGACAATACCACAAACTACAACTAGGATCGCTATACGTGAAAACCACCAAGCCCAAAATCCAATCGTACCATTTGCGCATTTACAACACACTAAATATTATGTAAAATAGGTTATATATCAACAAAACCTCAACTTAAATTAAAATCGATTTATTCCACAAACCTAGTAAGCATCAATTTCCATTTTAGTTCAAAACTTGATGTTTTTACAAAACTAGTGGCCACAATATTCATTTAATAACTTAATTGAGCCACACAAACCTTTACTAGAATTTTATCTCTCCTAAATTGCATTAATTATAAAAATCTAGTTTGCAAGATAGTTTAATTCAGACAAATTAAAGTAACAATTTGAAATTTAACAAATAGACTAGAATTTTGCATTCCTTAAGACGTTAAACTACACTTTATAACCTGTCATGACCCGAAATATTAGCTCGTGACCCGCACTTGAATCACGCCACGTCTAAAGGCGTAACGGAATTCAAGTAAGCTGAAACCCAGAAATCTAAACCTTTTTAGAAAAATAAAGGAGGTGAGGTTTTGAAATAAAGGTATAATAAAATCAAGTGTGCTTAATGCATAGAAAGAAACACGAATGATGCAAATTAAATTTTCTAGTTTGAAAACATGTTCTTCTTTTGAAAAATTTTGGCAGCACCTCCTTTGTATATTTTGATCCAAAACCACAAATACATAATAAGAATAATGGCATCCCCAAGCGGGAGCTAGCTCTTCGCCAACCGGCGGATCTCAACCACGCAAGATAATATAAATAATTATACGACGCCCAACGGCGAAGTTCACCACAAAAAGATAAAGAAAAGAGCAAGATATAACCCCAAAGGGAAAATAAAACACATCGCTCAAATCTCGCAACTACAAGTCTCACTAAGTCTCATCACTTATACAATTGCAAGTTTTGATTGATTGATGGAGTTAACTAGATACAATATGAAATATAATACAAGAGTGGGTACGATACAAATGTCCCACCTACCAATGCAAAACACCCAGAAGAATCTGTGTGCCAGCGAATCTGCTACTGATCCAAGCGGTCAACCTGCAAGAACTGTGGCACAACGGGGGTGAGTTGCCAACTCGTGAATAGAAATATATCTACAAGTAGAAATCGAATAAACAACGACTCCTAGGTCAACTATATCAAAAGGTAATACTATGATATCTAGGGTGACCGGGTCGTATATGTGCCAACAAGGTAGTCAATATCTATATGCATGTGGATAACATCCAACAGTAATCATCAATGCATGCGGGTATGTGGATCTCGTCCACCCATAAATCAATATCTATAAGCATGTGCAAAATCTCCGATAGTAGAATCGGTGTATGTATGTATGTATGTATGTGGATCTAGTCCACGCGTCAACCACTGACGCAACAATATCATGCATGTACATATCATAAAAGAGTGTGCATGAAAGTATGGGGATATATATATATCAACGGTGTCCCTCCCGACACATCTAAATCATGGAACTTGAGTTCCTAGCATCGACACTCAAAAACATCATGAAAACCGTGCCCAGCATCGGCACGTAAATTCTCATATATCTCAGGCGCCGTATCCTCAGATCGGCCCTCAGGCGCCGCACTCCTTGGTCGGCCCTCATATCCATCTCGCTACTCCGGTCGGTATCCTTCGGATAACCGCCGAGTCTACATACTATCACTGGTAGGTAGTGCTCCCCCTGCCGGGCTCACCGTCTAACATATACGAGTCTTCTTGCCCCGGGGTACCTCACCGGGTCCACCATGTACCCGCAGACGGTGCCTACCACTCCTCGAATCGGGTTTCACATGCCACTCTCAGAACCGAGAAAACACATGGTGGACGCACTGAAATATTATATCAAGAGAAACCGGGTTTTTAAAACAACACATAATCTCATTTGAAATATCCACGGTTCTCAAATCCAGAAATCTCATGAAAACAACATATCTCAATACGTAAAATAATAGGGCATGATGTATGCGACATGTAAAAAGAAATGCGAGCATATCCGTGTATCATGCAATATGGAATAGTGATATGACATATTAAGGGGAAAACCGCTCTTTTAAAATGATTCCAGTTTTTAAAATATAACATGCGGTTCCCAATTTCACAATAAAACCAGTTATCTATATAGGTACAATATGAATATGCACAAGTATAGATGTACTATGTATGTGTGCACAAATATGAATATAAAATGTGTATGTGCACAAGTATGGGTGTATCAAGGTATATGTACACCAATATGGATATACGAATGTGTATACCCGCCAGTATGAATGTATCAATGTATATGTGCAAGCAAGTTATGCGAAGAGTCATATCATGATGCAGCAACCCTACTGTGTAGTGACATGGCAATTATCGATAATGAAGTGTGTGAGCCGGAAAATATGTATACGTGTAACATATGCATCATCGATAATGGTGCAGGTGTACTATCACAGGTATATACGATGCAATAATAATAACATGAATGCAGCAAGTAAATCATTAGCTAACAGGTATAAGGTATACATAACTATCATATGTCCGAGTCGGTGAATCTATCAATCGGCATCTAGCCCAATAATGCCGCGTACGGTATAATCCCTCGTACGGCAACCTTTAGTCAAGGGTAAGGATCAATCATCAAGTCAACTCATCACGCACGGAATATCATCGTGCGGCGGCATTAAGCTAATAGGGATCCTATCATCCTATACGACAAATGAGGGTATGGCCTAATATCACATACGGCCTATCATCCATGATTCACAACATTCTATATATAAATATAACCCTATATACCTATGTCCCAGGTCGCATCTGCAATAATCTCATATCAAGGGACCGGCAGGGTATAAATCATCTCGATCGACTCGCATCCGTATACCATCATATCATATCATCATCTCATCATATCATCAAATTCGGCTTGTATTCTTTCATCGCATTTATGTCTCATATCATGTCAAGTTTACATAAACATGCTATCTATACTAAGTAATAGTATCTAATCAAACAAACGCACCCGAACCATACAATCAGACTTTTAAAGAAGTGAATCGTAGTTTTGAAAACAGGGGTTACGGTGTTTTTAAATAAAAGATATCATTTGAAAATCCGTAACATCCCTCAAGATATACATTTAAAGATACATACGATTCTTTGGTTTAGAAAAAGGTATGGTTCGGATGACGCATCTGCATCGGCTATCTAGTCCTACAGTACCCTAAGTGGTAATATCGCTAAACGTCATCCTAGGGTAGTATTAGCATATCACACTTAACTATCCTCTAGTTTCTAATATGACTACATAGCTATCTATGTTCTAACCCTAGTTTCCTAATCTAGGTTTCCTAACCATACTTTATAAATCGGTTTTCCATCAGAAGTTTGCGGGGGTGCTATACGCCATCCACCCGACTTCCCCGGTAGATATAGATCTACTCACCTTGCTTCTTCCTTGCCGAAGTCGATGAAGCCACGCTCCGTCGCCTCGGAATCCATGCGAGGGTACCTACAATAATAACCAATCGCAATACGTATTAAAATCGACGCAGAAAACCGATACAGCGCACAGTGTGCTCACAGGTTAGAACCTATGGCCTAAACGTGCAAATCATCAAACAACCCCTGTTGTCGATGTACGAACACCCGACAACCAAATACAAATCCAAATATCAAGAAAGTGCATTTAAAAATACGGAAAACATCGCCTAAAACACACCAAAATGCTCCCAGATTTTCCCCAGATGACAATTAGCCAAAACTGCATATAGGAGGGGTCTAATTTAGTGCAAAATGAGCCCTGGAACAAAAATGGACCCATTCCCTTCTACTCTGGCCGCAAATTGCGGCCAGAATGATTAAATCTACGGCCGTAGGTTTGAATTAGGGGCTCGGGTCTTGGTGGTAGCTTCCTAGGTTCCTGCACGACTCACTGTCCGCTCAATTTTATTTTAGGGGTCTCGGGGTGATAGCAGATTCCTAATTACCTTCACAGATCACACATTTATCCGATGTCAGGTTTCTAAATCCGTGTTTTGGGGTTTCTAGGGTCTAGTCCAGGTTACTAAACAACACCTAAGTTTGGTTCACAGCTACTAGGTATAACCCAATTCAAACCAACACTCAAACATTCACTAGGGTTTCCCAATGTCCACTAATCTTCACAAAACAACATCTAAACATGATATCTCACAAAACTAATATAAAGGAAACAAATTATGCCTCATATAGTCCACTCTAGGCAGCACTAACTTTCCAACATCGTCAAAATCCCATTTTGCTCGGTCCATCGTGTAGAGGTTGAAGAGGGGATAAAGTTTTGTGAAGGGAGTGTAGAGTTTTGGGGCATGGTTGGAGATAGATCTAGGGATTTTTGTGGAGGGTTGTGGAGTTGAGGAGATGAAGAGGAAGATGAAAAAATATGATGGGGATTCAAAATGGCAGCAGCCCCCCTCCCTCTCTCTCACAATTCACACACACTCTCTCTCTCTTCAAAAGCACACCTAACCTAATCATTATGTTTCCCTTGACTTTTTCCTTTTTCTTTTTCTTTTCTCTCCACCAAAAACCAATAATATATAGCCCAAATGAAATGAAACATATAACAAGATAAAACATGCCATGGTGCACTAACCATGGAAACTGTAAAAACGCGGATTTGGCTTAATCACGATTAGCAGTGCACTAATCGGGTTTTTATCGAAACTGCATATAATAAATTTTAAAATTGCCAAATCCCTTAAATATATTTTTAAATGAATAATTCATTTTAATTTCTATTTATTTCACAATTATTGGTATATATTTATACCCTTTTTCGAAAACCCCAATTTCGCAAATCGGCAGTTTTCGGGAAAAATATTATTTTAATATTAAATTCCAAAAATAATATTTTATATTTTCTGAAACATTACATAACCATGTTCAAACGATAAAAACTCCCACTTCCAATTCAAACCCTTCTCTTGAAATTAAAACCATATTAATACCTAATTAAATTTGATTTAAAGTAATTAACCAACAATATAATTATAGGGTTAGGATTTATATCTCACAAACTTGAGATCAAACTTGAAAACTTGCCTCCCAAAATGGCCTCTTGCTTCAAAATTCAAGCTAGAATTCGTCAAGGAATAATGGGTAAAGATTTATCCATGAATTAGTGGGAATTTATGTTGATTTTTGATGCATTTCTTTAAGATTTTGGAGGTGAAATAGGGTGGGGAAATTTGGGGCAGCAGCAGGAGGGGTTTCGGCCAGCAAGGAAATGAGGGGAAAGAGAGAGAAAAGTGTGTGGGCGAGTGTAGAAACTTCACTAATTATTACACCTATTAATTCTTTTAACACATTTCCTTAATTATTTTATTTTCTTAATTAAGTCCATCCTAGAATTCTCTAGAAACATGAAGACAAAATGAGAAAAAGAGAACATTTTATCAACTTGTATTTAAGTTTTCATGGTGCACAAATGTATCATTAACCCATTCCAATTTGTAATTTACGCTAATTTAATGTATGAATGAATGCTTATAATAATATTTAAAATAATTAATTAAAGAAAAATATTTAAGTAAACTAACAATTTATAAGTGACAATTAAATACCAAATACTAGCAATTTCATAGCTAAAATAGGCGTATTAAATTCTATGTTGAAAATTAATTATATCTTGGGTTTTACGGAAAACTCAATTTATTTTACCGATTATCGGAAAATTCGCCTAAACGATTTCTAAAATGTTACAAGAGCCATCTTTTATTACATGCTCATTACTTCACTCTCTCTTTCTCAAGCTCTCCTTCTTCTTCCTCTAGCATTTCATGTCTCATATGTTGAGAAACCTAAGGCTATTAGAGACATATTAATCCATCTACACTCTTTACGTCATCTATGCCATCTAGTTTAGCGAACTAGGTGCCCTAGTTATCTCGGATTTAAGGTAGGAGCTCGGACTATAGACTCTCAGGTGGATCGTCTTTTACTCGGGGAGGCCGACGAGGAAGCATTGATCCGTTACGACCCTCGGAGCTTATGACGAGGTGGAGGACAGCAAAGAAGACCCGAAGGACATGTAACGTGAGGTATAAACTTCTTTCATAGTAGTTAACCTCTCAGTAGTTAGCTAGTTAGGGTTTAGCATCGATCCTGGAGTTCAAGTCGGTGTTACGACACCCGTAAAAATCATTTTTTTTTATGTATTCCGCCTTCCCGCGAACCCGCGGGGTGTGCGACATCGACTTACAGTGGTATCAGAGCCTACTGAACCTTTACTAGCTTGTTAGCAAGTAGTTAGAATTTCGATCGTCGGAAAACACGAAAACGGAACACCCGCACCCTCAAGTTTCTTTCAAATTTTAAAACTGCCAGAGGGATGAAAATTCAGTGCCAGGAATTCTAAGATCACTGTAGAAAAATGAGTTACTGACTCGCCAAGAAGATGGCGGAAGCGCGGCGAAACGGTGGGTTTCGCCGTGGTTCCACGGCCGAGTCGGCTCGTTTTTCCACTGTGTTTCTTATTTTGGGTGTTCTATCTTCTTGTGTATTTGGTTTCTACCCAGTATTTTTCTATGTGCCGGTTTGCACTTGGGGTAGACATGGAAAATATGTTTCGATCGAAATTCTAAAGTTCTTGGCTATCGAGTTTTCTGTGTTTGTTATATGAGGAGAACGTCTGCTAATCGCTATACGTCGATTAGTGGGGGTTGTACATATCTGTGATCTGTGATATTGGTTTGTGTATATAAACTTTATTGGATCGTCGTGGATGAATAGCCAGGGATGTGAGAAAAGAGTTTTCTTTCATTCGATGTAAATTGTAAAGTGATGTAATATTCTGTTACGGGGCACATACGGGTTGAGGTTATAACCAACGCTGTATTATTTCTTTTACTGTTTTTTGCTCTTAGGATACACCCAAGGTGGGGTGCACAAACTACCAGCTTCTTTGAAGTGTCGAGTGGCCTACTCATTTTACTAAGGGAGGTTGCTTCATTTCGAGAATTTGGCGGGTAGTTTGACACATCCGTACGGGTCTGGGGTAGGGTATGTCTATTCATCATGACCGTGGAATCCGTCTTTCGTTATAGGCTTAAAAGAAATGCGGAATTTCTAGTATATCTAATATGTTCATCTGTGATCTGGAATGCCTATTATTGCGTGAGACGAATGGTTATTATATATATGCTATATAGTAGACATTGCTTATGTTTTGCACCCACGCTAGTCTAGCTCATGCTCTGGCGTTAGTTAAGTAACCTAACGATGTTAGACGAGGCCCAGCGGTGAATGCAGATGTCATAAGCGGACGTGGTATTTTCGTTTCTCTCTGTGATGATTGGTGTAAATGATGGGACTGCATTAGATTAATGCAAAGCAAACAAACCAAAACTGAATTGTTGGAACAATTTCAAAACCACTCGGTTTTTTCAAAACAGAAACTTTTAAATGCAGAGTTTAAACCACTCCTTTAAAAGCTATCAGGTTCCTTCGATTAAATCAAGTTCATTACGTTCACGGTTTCGCCAAAACCAACCATATCCCTCCGTCATTTCAGTTGAATATTCAGTAGTATTCAAGCTATGTATTTTGACATTCGCCAAGGCATAATGATTGGTAGCTGCTGGATATTCATCTGTAGAATAGATAGATGTGTTGGTTTGGGTCAGTCGTACTACTATTTTGGCCTTCGTCAAGAGTATGTACAGGTGGGTTCAAATTAACCTAGACAATGACGGGCAGAACTTGACATGTGACTTATGATATGTTGTCCTTCGTCAAGGTCATAAGAACATGGGGCAAAAATCCACAATGAGAGTTTCTAAAGAAACTAAAACTTGCTAGTGCTGCATACAATTTGGAGTGTGATAATATTGGTAGGATTCTTTCAGGATTATCACACAATGATATTTGGATCCCGATCCTACTATGAGTATCCGCTACTCCTTGGGAGATTTTTCACTAACACAATCAATGCTATAAACCAAGTAGGTGTCTAGAACAGTGTTAGCGGGGCTACGCCTCGAGGGAAAAGAGGTTATGTAATTAAGGAACTTTGCGAAAGCGTTGGAAAACCTGCCTCGAAGTACCAACACCAGCCTGGCTGAAAGGTTAAGCAAGTATTGTAGGGTGAGATTAATCCTGACTAATTCTTTTTTATGGTTTGAGGAAGGATTCGAGATACAGTGGGAGCCATCCTGTTTAGATAAACTAAAAACCAATCTAAACTTGTAAGAGCATCATACTGAGTGTTTTCTTCTCTCTCCTAATTGCAGCGACCAAGTGACCAAGATTAGGTTACAGCTAGATAATAAAATGACTGAGTTATAGTTTATTAACTGGAAAAGGTTTGTCCAGATGTCCATTACCTATGACAAGATGGACCACCTCATTACTACTCAAGCCCCCGCCATCCCAGGTCCAGATTCCACCATCACAGATAATGATATCCATAAGACATCGAAAAACGACAGTGCAAATGTCAAGTGCCTCGTGTTGGCCTCAGTAGATGATGCAAACCAGAGGCAGCACGAGAAGATGGACTTAGTTTCCATCTTTCCCCATAACAAAGATTTATATGGAGAGCAATCTCGTATCGCAAGGTATGAGACCTCGAAGGAATTGCTTCAAGCGAGGTAGACTATCGGGTCATCTATAGAGGACCACGTCCCTACAATGATCAGCTGTAATAAACAGCTCACGGACCTAGGGACCACGTTGGAGAACGAGTCATATGCTGACTTGATTCTACAGTCCCTACCTTCTACTTACGTCCAGGGAAGAAATTTATACTTCCAGTTGAGGGCACCCTGAAGGAAACCAGGTTGACACCCACTCCACTTATTGGGGAATCTTCCTCTTCTGGATCCAAGGCGAAAGCCAAGGGTGAGAAGAAGAAGACCTCTACAAAGCCGATAGGTGGTGTCAGTAAGGTAGAAGGAAAGGACATGGCAAAAGTTTCAGGTCTAACAGTAGGGAAGGAGGGATGTTCCTATTGTCTTGGGAAAAGGGCATTGGCAGAAGAATGCAGTGCTTGGAAAGCCAGAATCCAGGATCCGAAGCATGTTGTGGCTTCGATTTCGGGTATGTTTGTGATTGAAAACTGTATGTCAATTAACTCTACTTCCTGGGTACTTGATACCAGATCAGGATCTCATATCTGTAGTTCATTACAGGCTTTGAGAAACCGTAGAGTTATCAGGGCAGGTGATATGACTCTTAGGGTTGCTAACAGAATGAGCATGGACGCTGTATTCATAGGGGAATATCACCTAGGATTGACAAGTGGGCAGATATTGATTTTACATAACTGTTTGTGTATACCTAGTCTAGCTTATAATATCATATATGTATCTTTACTTTCTAAGGTAGGATATGATATTACATTTGTAGGCGATGTGGTCCACATCCACCTAAATCATGGTTTGATTGGGTCAGGTACACTAGATAATGGTATATACGTGTTAAATCAAGCTCAAGTTTTCAACGTTCAGAACACACTCAAAAGAAAGTCTCCAGCATTAAATAAGGCTTTCTTATGGCATTGTAGACTGGGTCACATCAATGAAACACGGTTGACGAAGTTACATAGAGAGGGATATTTGGATCCGTTCGAATATCAGTTTTATGCAACTTGTCAATCTTGTCTCATAGGAAATATGATAAAGACTCTGTTCACTGGACATGGAGTAAAAGTGAGCAAGCTCTTAGGACTCATACACAGCGATGTGTGTGGTCCAATGTCTACACATGCACGAAGTGGTTATTCCTATTTCATTACTTGTACGAATAATTTCTCTAGGTATGGACATGTCTTCTTGATGAAACATAAACCCGAGGCCTTTGAGAAATTCCGGAAATATAAGAATGAAGTGGAAAAACAAACAGGCAAAAGTATCACGACACTGAGATCTGATCGAGGTAGTGAATACTTAAATGCCGAGTTCCTGGATTACCTAAAAGATAATGGAATTCTTTCTCCGCTTACTCCTCCATACACACCACAACATAACAGTGTATCGGAAAGGCGGAACAGAACCCTATTGGATATGGTATGTTCCATGATAAGTAACACTGAGTTACCGTGATCCTTCTAGGGTTATGCACTAGAATCAGATGCATATCTTTTCAACAAGGTTCCTACCAAGACCGTGCCTCCCATACTATATCAGATGTGGAGTGGGAAGAAACCCTATCTTCAGTATCTGAAGATATGGGGATGTCCAGCTTTTGTAAAAAAGCAGCATGCAGACAAGATCGAGGCACGCTCAGTACTGTGTAAGTTTGTGGGCTACCCAAAGAATTCAAGGGGGTATCTTTTCTATTACGCGGAGGAACAAAAGGTTTTTGTTTCTTGTCATGCCCACTTTTTTGGAAAATTAATTTTTGGAAAAAGGAACTAGTGGAAGCGCAATAGAACTGGAAGAAATTCTAGAACCACAAGTTATTACTGAAAGCATGGTAGAACCAGAGGTTTCGAAAGAACAGGACATCCCCACGCCACTCCGCAAGACTAGTAGGCAGTCTAATCCGCCCGAGAAATACTACGGTTTTCTCATAGACGGGGATAAAGAGGATTGCATCATTGACAATGATGAGCCAACTAGCTTCCAACAAGCCATTCAGAGCGATGACTCAGTAAAATGGCTGGATGCAATGCGGACCGAGATGGAGTCCATGTATACCAACAAAGTATGAACTTTGGACATTGCTCCAGAAGGGGTAAAACCCGTAGGCTGCAAGTGGATCTTTAGAAAGAAGATTGGTGTAGATAGACAGGTTGAAACTTATAAGGCTAGACTTGTTGCAAAAGTATTTTGTCAAAGACCTGGTTTGGACTATGATGAAACCTTTTCTCCAGTGGCTATGCTCAAATCCATTCGGATCCTTCTTGCTATTGCTGCCTTCCACGATTATGAGATTTGGCAGATGGACATAGAGACCGCTTTTCTGAATGGATATTTGGAAGAGTGCGTCTATATGGATCGGCCAGAGGGTTTCAATCAGAGTAGGAGCAGTGGAAAAATGTGCAAGTTGCTTAAGTCCATTTATGGACTAAAGCAGGCATCGCGGAGTTGGAACATCTGTTTTGATGAGACGAACAAAGAACTCGACTTTATCAAAAATCCAGATGAACTATGCATCTATAGTAAGATTGTAGCGAGAACTGTGGTATTTCTCATCTTGTATATGGATGATATTCTCTTGATAAGAAATGGCATTCCTATGCAACAATCAGTCAAAGGATTCTTCTCACAGAGATTCTCTACGAAAAGCCTGGTTAATGCCAACTACATTCTGGGGATCCAGATCTATCGTGATATATCTAAGAGGATGTTGAGACTTTCACAGTCAAGGTACATCAACACCATACTGAAAAAATTCAGTATGGAAGATTCAAAGCGCGGTAGTCTACCGGCTTGTCACAGAATCACCCTCTCCAAAGAGATGTATCCCAAGACTGATTTGGAAATGGCTCGCATCACATCTATACCCTACGCTTCTGCGTTTGGATCTATAATGTATGCGATGTTGTATACCAGACCAGATGTTGCTTACGCACTAAGCGTGGTAAGCCGATATTAGTTAAACCCAGGGAAGAAGCACTGGGTAGTAGTAAAGAACATTCTCAAGTACCTAAGAAGGATTAAGGAGATGTTCTTGGTGTATGGTGGAAAAAACCTCCAGATCGAGGCCTTTCCTGACTCCAGCTTCCAAAGTGATAATGATGACTCCAAGTCTATGTTGGGTTATGTCTTTATCCTCAATGGAGGGGTGGTCTGTTGGAAGAGCTCCAAACAGAACACCGTTGCTGACTCGATGATGGAAGCGGAGTATATCGCTGCTTGTGACGCTGCAAAAGATCCAGTCTGGATAAGGAAGTTCTTAACTGAACTTTAGGTGGTTCCAACCATTGTTAATCCAATACCGCTGTATTGCGACAACAATGGTGTTATAGCATTAGCGAAGAACCCAGGTCCCATCAGAGATCCAGACATATCTTGAGGCGGTACCACCTGATCAGGGAGATCGTTGATCGCCGGGAGATTGAGGTGAGGAGAGAAGATACGGAGAACAACACTGCAGATCCACTCACAGAGGCCATCCCTCAGACATAGTTCGAGAGGCTATTTGAGATGATAGGTCTGCGATATGCCAATATATGGTCTTAGTGCAACTGGGAGATTGTTAGTGTTATATACCTTAGAGGCCATTATTATATCATACTGGTTTGTATATGACTTAATGGAAGCTTAGGATATACATGGATATAGTAACAGTCTTGCTTGAAATGGTAGTATGCTACCTGGTTTGTTTCTACCTCAATATGTGCATGTGTTTCTTTTAGCATATCGCTTATACATATTGGCAGAGCCCTTAGGATCTTTGCTTGATTACCAGCGTTGTAATAGCAGTCACACTGGTGGGGGTTGGGTAGTCTATAAGCACATCCTATATAGGTCCCTAGTTGTAGGATTATCGAGACAGGGCATCGATACTCCAGAGTAGACTAGTGTATACATTTCTCATCCTAGCAGGGGAAATGGTCTGTCCCACAGCTATTAGTACGTCGTACTGGAGATAGTATGCAGGTGCTCATTGGTTTATGAGTACACTGGACATGACTCATAGGGAACTGCTGGTGGGTACTATACCTATTGTCGGGTGGCAGTTCCCAGGTGACATGAGTACATCTTAGTTTGTCGACTTTACATTGCTACTTCGCCACGAGTGTGTTCCCACTGTTATTTGATTATTACCCTACCACGGCTCAAAGGAGTCATGTAAACAGGTAGTAATTGGGTGCAGTACCGAAGCACATGGAGGCAGTGGAGGTTAGATAGGATTCGTCTCTCCCGGTATTGGGGGTTGATATCGCGCTGTGTTTGGAAAGCCATTACACAAAGTCCTTAGCCAAGGCTAGCGAGATTTACTGGTAGGTACTCCAGTAGTTTCTCAGGGTGTTTTAGGCTACACTCCGACATGACTTATTGCGCTATTAAGGGTCTGGCGATTACCGTCCCCTAGGCCCGATATGCGATACTCTTAGATGAACAGACCGAACTGTACGGAGATTGTCACAGATAGGCTCAGTAATAGATCGGATGAGTTTGCTCATCGGCCTTCTTATAGACAGATACCTGAGTAGCCGTTATGTGCAGATAGTACCGCTTGCGGCTTATGGTTAAACCCACTGCCAGCATATTGTCGAGTCTTTAGAGTCCCACACAGAGGGTTTCCCTGCATCGGGAAAAAGATGTAGAGGCCGTATGGTTTTACGGAAGGGCTTCGATCACATACGTGTACTTGTGCACGTACGATGTTCAGGCGGATAATACTAGTGGGCTTTGGTTTAATCCGGATTCTAGTATTATATTGATGGAATATTTTTATCTCGTTGTATTCGTATTCTTCGGAACACGGATACAGGTATGTATATACGGATGAGGGGCATTTTCGTAATTCGCTTGGGATTGCTTCTAGAAGGAGACACCTCATTAGGATTTCTATCTTTTGATAAAAACAATTATGAGGTGGATGAAATGAGGTGGAGGTTTGCATTGAATGAAGCATGGCTCTTGATGACTCGTTGTGATGACTCACTCCTTAGATATTTTTGAAGCATGCTTGATATTTTTGCTAGATATTTTTATCTCCTCAATTATTAATATGCTTCATTATTCTTCACAAGAGGGCCATCTTTTATTACATACTCATTACTTCACTCTCTCTTCCTCAAGCTCTCCTTCTTCTTCCTCTAACATTTCATGTCTCATGTGTTGAGAAACCTAAGGCTATTAGAGACATATTAATCCATCTACACACTTTACATCATCTAGGACATCTAGTTTAGTGAACTAGGTGCCCTAGTTACCTCGTATTTGATGTAGGAGCTCGGACTATAGACTCCCGGATGGATCATCTTTGATTCGAGGAGGCCGACGAGGAAGCATCGAACCGTTACGATCCTCGGAGCTTATGACGAGGTGGAGGACATCAAAGAAGAACCGAAAGACATGTAACATGAGGTATAAACTTTTTTTCGAGTAGTTAATCTCTTAGTAGTAAGCTAGTTAGGGTTTAGCATCGATCCTGGAGTTCAAGTCGGTGTTGCGACATCTGTAAAAATCGTTTTTTACATATTCCGCCACCCCGTGAACCCACAGGATGCGCGACATCGACTTACAGTTTTTTATTAGAGGATGAGTGTGCAGTGGTTTGATTACTCAAAGATGGTAAGAATTGGAGAAGAGTCCATCGATGGGTTTTTTTTTCTTTAGGGATGGGGAGAGAATGCCAACCAGATGAATGAGAAAGAAAAAGAAATGGGGTGGAATAAAAGAAAGGGTGAAATATGAGGTTATCAAGAAAAGGGAGAAAGAAAAGGTTCATGATTAAAAAAAACTAGGTATGTGCCAATTTTTAAATTCCGGAAGAATGAGCATCTTTGCGGGGTTTTGCCCGTTCGAAAGAGTAAATCCGGAGGGGCAAAACCCTGCAAATAAGCGCATTCTTCTGGATTTTAAAAATTGGCACATACCAAGTTTTTTTTAAACCTGAACCTTTTCTTTCTACATTCTCTTGAAAAACTCATCTTTATCCCTTTCTTTCATTATCCCCCATTTTTTTCTTTTTCATTCACTCGGTAGACATTCTCTCTCCTTCCCCGAAGAAAAAAACCCCTTCGATGGACTCAATTGGATACAGTGCTCTCAAAGCAGTTATTATGATTTTAAGTCGGCGATTATGATAATTGAGGGAGGACCTATACAGGTATAACAATCTTACTTGAGACGGTGGTATGCTATCTGGTTTGTCTTCATCATTGATGAAGCCCGTAGAATTGTTGCTTGACAACCAGCATTATGATAGCGATCATATATGTGGGAGCTGGGTTGTCCATACATACATCCTTAAATGTCTTTAGTCGTGGGAATATTGAGACTGGGAATCGATATTCCGGAATAGACTAGTATATACGCTTCTAGACCTCGACGAGGGACGGTGGCCGGTGTTACAAGCCATTAGTGTTGTGTCACCTAAGATAGTATACAGGTGCTCACTGGAGGTGAGTACACTCGACGGACTCACCGAGAACTTCTAGATGGTATTATATCTATCGTCAGATGGAAGTTCTCAGGTGTCATGAGTATAGCTTAGTCTTTTGACCTGAAGTCGTCATTTGTTTCGTATGAGTTCCCACTGAACTTTGATTACTACCCTACCACGGCTTAAAAGAATCGTGCAAACAGGTTTTAGTTGGGTACAGTCCCGAACCATATGGAGGCAGTGGTCGACTGTCAGGGATTCGTCTCTCTTGGTATTAGGAGCTGTCGCGCTGTGTTCAGTTGGATATTGATTGGTTCTATGAAAGTGTAGTAGTAATAACCGCAATCAATAACGGTGTCGCGTGTAGCTAGTCGAGATGAGTACGGATCGTCCTCAGGAATATATGGAATCTTTTAATCTTATTTTAGACGTGTTGATTAGAAAAGAGGAAGGAGAATAGAGAATAGTGAAGAATAGTTTCTAGAAACGCCGAAATATGGATGTAGAATTTATAGTTTTAAGATCTAGTTTAAATACGGATATAGAATATATAAAAAGAAGGTTTGTAGAATTCGTTAGGATTTAGTAGTCATGGATGACTAATAAAGATGACTCCTTTTATCTATTGATAGATTTAAAACTAGATAGATAATGATGAATAAGGATTATGGTTCTTGGAAGAAACTAGGCTTTCTCCACTATTGACCATTATCCTTTCATTGATATCTATTCATGTCTAGCCCTTAACAAAACAATTGTTAATCTAGTCTCAATCCGCGGTCGAGACTAGCAACAAATTGATAGCGCGCCCGATTAGGATGTTAATAATTATTTTGCTAAAGTTTATAAACTTCATAAGACTTAAAAGAAATTAAAATATTTTCTCATCTATTGTTCTACCCTAATCCTACGAACCCTACCAAGTGGAGAATTACTCGCACATGATAGAGATAGAAGAAGAACGGTTAGAGATCATGATTTAAATACAGAAAATAAATGCAAACCAATTAATCTAATGATCTACCTTTATTAATCAACTTCACAATTAAAAAACTTTCGAGTTTAGATTACAAGAGGAAGAAGAAGTTGCTCTCGATCTCTGCCTCATAAGAAGTAGATGTTCTGTCGAATCTCACGTCGCCTTATCATGTCGAATCGCGGACCTGTCTTTGATCACTTGTTCTTTGACAGTGATTTGCTTCGTGTAAAAGATTAATGGTTTCTAAGTTTAGCCCTCGGTCCTTTATATAGCCTCAAAACCAGAAACTATAGATCCCAGGAATTAGGGATTGTTATGAAGATCCAAACCATAAAATCCCAACTCTTAACTCGGTGAATCGGCTGCGGATCCGCCGCATATGGCATGTTTTGGCCGCGGAACCGCGGCCGTTTGGTTGGATCATTGCTTCAAAATTCTGGGGCTGCTTAGTTGTGACAGTTAGAGATTTATTTGATGTCTGGAATCTTCATATCTTTTCTGAGTCTCTGCCGGTATTGATTCTTCGATTTTATCTAACTTTATCGGTGGATTTTTGATTCCCGACATCTCAATATCTCGATCTCCTGACCCGAGCTAAACCTTGCATAATATCTCCATGAATAATATTAGTAATATTTGGTATTTTTGAGATATTATCCTAACCATTTGATATGATATTATATTTTAAGAATATTAATTAAGGATATTTAATATGATATGCATATTTAAATTATCAAAATATTATATAAATATTATATGCATACATTTTCCTTCATAATGTTAATTATAATATATAAACCTATGGTAAATAGTATTTTTACAGATAAACCTAAATATGTTCTATATTTATAATAAACAGCTTTAGATATTTAAGAAAAGTAAGGAAAATGTCATATCAAAAGTGCGATATTTTCGACTGAACAAATACCCCCAAACTTAACTTTGATCGTCCTGAGCAAACTTATTTATTCAAGAGAGGGAGAGAAAGAAAAAAAAAAGAAAAACCTAAGTAGCACATTTTTGTAGGCAACACGATTGCACTGAGTACGTGCAACAAGCCGTTAAACCTATAGGTGTCCCTAGTAGAAGGAGTATTGTCTCCTGAGGGTTTTCTGCGGATTACACCCACAAAATCCTATAATAAAAGAAAGAACATGAAAATTACATACAAAGATAAGAACTATAATAGAAAGAACTTGAAAATAAGAGTTTCCAACTACACTAGTCTTTCAGTTTCCATGAGCCCTATGTTAATGGTCGTGAAAAGATGTTAGAAATCACATCATCCCTCACTAAAATATCGTCTTTAGTTTTCCTCCCTATCTTTCTTTCAAACATCGATCATTTACCCCGACGTGTGTGTAAAAGAAATCCCTACACTTAGAGAATTCAATTCAAGCTATCATACTCTTGTCCATCTTCTAAAGTACTTTATAGCCGGTGAATATTGTAGATGGAATTGCTCACACATCTTTCATGCGACCATTAATACTTCTTGAGATACTAACCGACCGATTACTAAATGTGTTCCCTCATTTAGGCGTAATTCCTCGTCTTGCAATACCTAAGGCTTAGCAGTGGCTCCCAAACTAGTTGGTCTAAGGCACTAGGTGATAAAGCACCCTCACTATATTTTTTTATGCTGCCTTGGTAATTACAAAACCAGTGTTCTTTTTTTCATCAGCACTTATATATTTTTATTTTCCTTCATACTAAGCCTTTTAGACAAGAATATTTCAAGGTATTCTCTACTATCCCAAGTTTCAAGATGTGTGTAAGTGCGTATAGTAGGGTATTAACGTTCAAAATTTTGGACTCAAGAATAGGGACTATTTTCCAAACTTATTTTTATCCTCAGATTAGTAATTTCTTTCATCTTACTAACCCTTGGGACAACGACTCATAACTACTTATTACTAGTTTCATTTAAAAAAATATCTAACTTTCTTGCTTTTCTTAAACTTTTCCAATCTTACATATGTAAATTTTTCACTTCAAACTTTCATTATCAAAATTTTTTATGCTTATATATAGTATAATGCAAAATAATGCGTGAATAAGCACAAACCTCCCCCAAACCTGTTTGCAGCAGTGTCCTCATTGAGGTCATCTGTTAAGCTTAAAAAAAACTGTAGACTTGGGAGGAAAAGTTAGTAACGGGGCAAGAAATAATGACAGTGAAAATATCCTCCAAACTTATTTTTGGCTCATAATTTTGTAAATTTTTTTTTTCAAGAGACAAAATATATACCCTAAATTCAAGTAAAACCGTATTAAGCATTTAAAATTACGAGGGGGGGTTAAATTTATTGGTCAAAGTAAAGATTTACAAAGAACAAAAGTCAACACCAACCATTCAAAAATTTTATCGATGTAATGTATTAGTTGGTAGAAGAACATGTTATATGTAGACAATAAGTGGGGAGGAGATAAGAGGTGGTATGGTTTATGTCTCGGTTGACAGTGATGGTGAATTAAAACGAGAATGTGAATGATTAGGAATGGGAAGAATAGTCACATTCTCGTATGGGATAATAAGAAATGGTGGTGGTTCAACTTCTTTGGGTAGAGGTTGATTAATCACAAAATTCGTGTCATTTAGGAATGCGAGTTCGTCGACGAAAATATCTTCGAAACTTTCATCGATGGTCCGATTGAACGTTTCAATGTCAATAAGTGTAGCGCCAGAATTCAACACACTTGATTTGTCAAAAATTATGGAGGTAGGAGACTCGAAAGGTTCATCTACTTCATTCTCAAAAGAATCTAAATCATGTTGTCTTTCTAGAATTATCAAACTTAAAATATCAGATTGTGATTCATCAACACTCGCTATCATTAAAGGAAGATTAGAAGAAGAACCAGAGAAAGTGGGAGATGAAATGGGTAAACAAATTGGTGTGTCCAGTATTGCTGAACCAAATGTTGGAAATGAAGGCTGAATTTCGTTCTGCTTTTCGGTCATACATTTATCATCAATTTCAAGACGCATATAGGGTTCGGGAAGAACAGTTAAAGGTTCGAGATGATGTCTACAGGAAAGTGAAATGACCTGATGAGTTGGTGGGACAAACTCATCTAAAATTTTGGGTTCATCATCCAATATATCCCCAACGTCAATATCCTTAATCAAGTGAAGGTTAAAATTCTCAGACACCTCATCAAAAGCAGGGTTTTCAATCAATTGTGGTTCTAGAGTGGAGGTGTAAAGATCACAAGGATTGGGTGTGGCTTCACTTGAAATGGACCCTTCACAATCGGGTAAATCAAACACTACAAATTCATACAACTCATCATACATTCTATCTTCAATTGGTGAATCATTTAGTGTACTCGATAGATTTGTGAAACTGGAGTTATGGATTTCAATTTGGGATGGGGAGGTTTGACTTGGAAGGGTGTACCGCTCTCTCTCACAACCAAAATTCTCAATTTATCCTATGGCCGTATCATACGTTGAAAATTATTGAGCTAGTTTGAAACTAGTTGCTCGTTCGTTTTGTTTATTGAAGACGACCATGGACGCGTTCAATTCCTCTATGGCACGGCGCGACACTACCAGATATTCTTCCACGGTCCGTTCAAGACCGTTCAAGACTAGACATGGGTCGGAAAGGGATTTCAGCATAAGATTGAAATTCTTGTGGATAAATAAAACTCCCAAATGACTGATTAGAAGGAATGTCTATAGAAGGTGTAAAAGTCGGGTAGGATTGATAGGAATCGAATGGTTATGAAAATTGGGCAGGAGTAGGATCAACATTATGATAAGAAGAATATTGATATTGGTTGGTGGGTTGGCGACTGTCAATAGATGCCATATACGCCACAAACTGAGTAGTAAAATCTTCTTTAGAAAGTGGTGGTGTTTGTTGTCCTAACGGTTTGACCGGATTGAAACTTTGGCCGTTAGTCCTTACTATATACTCAGTGATGGACATCTATTTAGGAGTTCCTTCACACGTGTTAGATGGAGTATCAATAGAGGAAGATGTAGAATTTTGATGCGGTTGATAGGATCTGGAGTGAGGGGGCCAACTGTTTCTTTCTGCTTGCTCTATCCGATCTCTTAAAAACATGGTAGAGTTGGATGGTATACCATGTAGGGTTCCTAGGCATACTAGTGAGGTCTCATAAGGCATCAACCATGCCAATTTAAAATTTTACAAGTGCCGAGAAACCCTAATACGGATCGTTAACTAGAATTTTAGGCGAAAGATGCAACTAGTTAACAATTTAACTAAGTGAACGGAAATACAACCTTCGTAGATCCGGTTTTCCACCTCCATAGCTCCGCAATGAAGTCTCCTCGCTGTCCAAATGGAAACCCGGGCTCTAGCGTCGGCTTCATCGGAGAAATGGGAAGGCTTGGTCGTCGGCTTCGATGCCGAAGATGATCTACGTCGAGGCATCACAAGCTCAAGCTCCCACTTCACTAAGTCATGAAACTTGTGAAGATAACACCCTATACTACTTGGCAAGAGGTAGAGGATGAAGAAATAGGAGGTGGGTTCACTTTAGAATTGGATTTCTCACTTATTTGCTCAAGTTGCCATTGATGGAGCAAGGTTTCTTCATGAAGAAGAAGAAGAGGAAGAAGATGATAGAATGTGATAAGTCTTTTTCAAAAAGAAAATAAAAACAATACTTATCATATGGCAACCATGGTCAAGTGTAGAGAATAAATCATGGTTAGATGGAATGGTTAGGGTTAAGCATGAAGACAAAATGGTCACTTAGTCAAAGCTTCATGAAGCTTCAACTTGGAAACAAAAATAGCCACCATTTTCCCTTTTGCCAAAATGAATAAATAAATGAATAAGTAAATAAATTCAAAACCCTAACCATTACATAACCATGGTTTAGTCTAAACATACACTTAAACATTCATGTATCATCAAACATGATACAATCAAGTGTACAAAATATATCACATATACAATGTGCACATCAAGTGAGAAAATCCATTTAAAATGAACCAATACTAGTTAATGCAAAGTAATATATCAAATATGTAATTATACATTAAATCATTAAATCAACACTTGATTCAATGATCCGGTCATATCGCATATAACCGACTAGTATTCAATGTATCGATTTATCGAATCAATCCTTGATTCGATAACTAGGTTATATCGCATACAACCAATCGACACATTCATCGCGAGAATGAAATACGGTATCACATACACGCATTATTCTCGGTCCCGCACATATCTCATATGCGCTCCTATTTCGTTTCGCTTGAGCCAGGAAACCTCTGTGTAGGACTCTAAAGACTCGTCAATACGCTGGCAGCAGGTGATGATCATATCAAACACCCACAAGCCGCAAGCGGTCTGCTAAACGTAACGGCCACCCGGGTATTGAGCGATCAGAAGATCGACGAGCAAGCCCGCTCATACTCCTGTGAATCCAACCAGTAACACTTACCGTACAGTCCGGTCTGATCGTCTGATATGTCGCATATCTCGCCTAGGGGTGGTAAACGTCAGACCCTAATAGCTCGATAAGTCGTGTCGATATGAGGTCTATAACTATTCGAGAAACTACTGGTAACACTTACCAGTAAATCTCAGCAACCCTGGCCAGGGATTTCCGGTTATAGCCAATCGGACACAGCGCAACATCAACTCCCTATACCGGGAGAGACGAATCCCCTCCTATCGCTCATTGCCTCCATGTGATTCGGGACTGTACCCAAAAACCACCGTTTTGCACGCCCTCTTGGACGTGGTAAGGTGGAAATCAAAGCACAGTGGGAACCACACAAGACTCTATGACGATCTCGGGTCAACAGACTACTCTGTACCAGTGTCACCAGAGAACTGCCATCTGACGTAAGGTATAATACCATCTGGGAGTTCTCGGCGAGTCCGTCCAGTGTACCCAGTCTCCACTGAGCAACCGTATATCATCTCTGATGTCAAACACCAATGGATATGGGATCATCCATCGCCTATCTGTATGGGTCGAGAAGGTATACGCTAGTCTACTCTGGTATATCGATGCCCCGTCTCGATACACCCACGACTAGGGACTTTGAAGGATGTACTTATGGACTACCATGTCCCCACTAGTATGATCCGCATCATAGTCCAGGTAGTCAAGTACACATCATAAGGGCTTTACCAATATGTAACAGAGAGACAATCAGTGTACACGTTAAGGTAAAGAGCAACCAGATAGCATACTATCATGTCGAGCAAGAAAGTCCTCCCTATATATGTCCAAGCATCCACTACAATATACATCCTATGTATAGCAATGGCCTCTAGGGCATACATATAACTAACAATCTCCCACTTGCACTAGGTCCATCTGATAGCAGTGGTTGTAGTATCTCATACTCAACCATCCCATAAAAATCTCTCTCTGGGAACAGGCCTTTGTGAGTGGATCCGCTGTGTTGTCCTCTGAGTCTACTCTCCAAACCTCGATCACCCTGGAGATCAACCATCTCCATGATCAGGTGACACTGCCTTTGAATATGTCTGGATCACTGATGGGACCGGCGTTCCTTGGCATAAGCCACAACTCCATTGTCACACAATGGGAGGAACAAAGTTCATCTCATGAACTAATATACACCCAGACTGCCTCTTTGGTAGCATCTTAAGTAGTGATGTATCGAGCCTTTATCGTCTAGTATGCCACGATATCTAGCTTGGAACTCTTCCAACATACCGTCCCTTTACTGAGGGTAAAGACAATGCCTGTGACTGAATTTCAGTCGTCCTTATCACTCTGGAACCCTTCCAGTGATTCTCCCCAGGATCGATTGATACCATCTCACTACAACTAGTGAGAATCCTAACATCCAATTAGATCTATCTCATAGATCCAAAACCCAGGATTTAGGAGGTATCACTTTGATCCTTTATGGAGAATCATTGTGATAAGCGGAGATTGACCGAGCGTAGCATAGGAAACTCCTTCCCTATCATGAGCATGCCATCCACGTACGTTACGAGGATCGTCACTATACTCCCTACTACCTTTTTGTTTATAAAAGGTTCATCTACCATTTTGATGATGTCAAACTCTTTGACTAACACATCAAAACAGATGTTCCAACTCCGCGATGTCTGCTTTATTCTATAAAGCATCTTGCACACACGTTTCCGCTGCTCCCACTGTCTACGAAGCCCTCTGACTGTGTACTTATAGACTCTCTCTTCTAAAATATCATTTAGAAAAGCAGTCATGACACCCAACCGCCAGATATCGTAGTTATGGTATGTAGCCATAGCAAGTAGGATCCGGATGGACTTAAGCATAGCCACTGGAAAAGGTTTCATCATTATCCACGCCTGGTCGATGAAGAAAACCTTTAACAAGTCTAGCTTTGAAAGTCTCAACTTTTCCATCTACACCAAGTAATCTTCTCAAGATATACTTGCTCCTGATGGGGATTTAACCCTTCAGATATAGCAACCAAAGTCCATACTTTGTCGGTGTACATGGATTCCATCTCAGATCGCTAAGCATCCAGCCATTCTTACAGAGTCTCACTCTGATGGCCAGCTCGAAACTAGTTGGGTCATCATCTCATGATGCAATCCTCGCTCCCACTGTCATAGAGAAACCGAAATATCTCTCAGGTGGGTGAGGACCCTACTAGATCAGCGGAGAGGCCGAGGTTCGTTGGTAACTATTGAATCCTTTGGTTCTTTCAAATCATCAGCTGCAGTTTGTATAGCTGGAACATTTCCAGTTCTACATAACTGACCTTGCCTCGAGCTTGTCCGGATTTTGCTTTAAGACATAGGCTGGATAACCCCAAATCTTAACTAACTTAAGAGATGGGCTCTTCCGTTATCATATCAAATATGAAGTGGTAGGCAACTGATTTGATTTGAACCCAATTCAATAGGTATGCAGCTTCTCAAGTGCATAACTCCCAAAAGGAAATAGGTAACTCAGTAGTACTCATCATAGAGCACACCTTATCATATAGGGTGTGATTGCTCCACCCCGATATACCATCGTGCTATGGTGTATACGGAGGAGTAATGCTGAGAGAGAATCTCATTCTCCTTTAGAAAAGTCCAAGAATTTCGTGCTCAAGTATTCTCCTCCTCGATCTCATCAAAGGACATAATACTTATACCCGTATTGGTTCTCTACTTCTAGCTTATATTCTGTGAATATCTCAAAAGGTTCGGACTTGTGTTTCAACAGGAACATATGTCTGAATCTAAAGAGATCATCAGAGAATGTAATGAAGTACAAAGAACCGGTCTTGGCATGTGTAGACAGGGGACCTTACATACATCAACATGTATCATCCCAAGAGTTCACTAACTCTTTCTCTGTTTCCAGTAAACGGAGCTATGGTCATCTTATCTCTGTGACATGACTGGCAAGTTTCACAAGATGTAAATTCAAACTGATTTAAATATGCATCTGAAATGTAACTTCAGCTAGTCGGGTCGCATTGATATGACCTAGTCTACAATGCCTCAAGAAGGATTCGTTCATTTCTGAACTCTTCCTCTTGTGTGTATTCCGTATACTAAGAACTGTAGTTTGATTTAGAACATTAATGCTTTTAGATAACGTGCCTGAACCGATCAACTTTTGATATAGGAAATGTTCAAAACATTATCCAACAATACAAAATTATATCCTTTCTTTACTAATAAAGAGACTGATATGGTTTTGTATATCAGGTTCGGTATCTAATAACATTCGTTCAGAATCAATGTATTGGTAATACAGGGTGACAGTGACCAACAGACTTGGCTGCAACACTTGCCCCGTTTTCTGCCTCATGAAACTTATCACCCGTTCTCAGTTCTTTACCTATCTGTAGCCCATGTAACATATTACATATGCGGGATCCTGATCCGGTATCATATACCCAGGACGTAAAGGATACTGAGAAACAGTTCTCTGTAATGAACACACCCGAAGATGATGCATCAGCATGCACTCTCTTCGTTTGGGCGGCACGGGAATTCTGGTAATCTCCAATTTCCTGCTCTATCTTATAACAATTATAAGTTGGAGCGGGACCAACGTTCCCCAGCTCAGTATAACAAGTGGGTTCGGTCAAAACATCCGTATTATTATCTTGATTAAGGCGTGATATGGTCGCTACCTGGAGAGAGAGAGAAGAAAACACTCAGCGTGCGCTCTTGCAAGAATAGATTGATTATTATTTTATCTAATCAGGATGGCTCCCACTGCTTTTTATCAAATCTTCCTTCAAACCCCAAAAGGAAAGACTAGCCGGGATTAATTACACACTACAAGTTCGCCAATCTTTCAGCCAGGCCAGTGTCGGTACTTTGAGGGAGGTCCCCCGTGCTTTCGCACGAACCTAATTACAGTAAACCTTGTTTTCCCAGAGGCGTAACCTCGTTAACACCTTTCTAGACACCTACTTGATCGGCTAATTGTAATGTGTAAAACTCTCCCAGGAGTAACAATTATTCGCAGCGCGTATCGGGATCAGAAGGTATGCAATCTCATTGCAAATTTCAACACTTGAAATTCCCGATAATATTTTGCCCCTAGCAGCTATATGACCTTAACATAGTCAACAAATCATAAGCGCTAGTCAAGTTCAACCCGTCATTTCCCGATTGAATTAAACCCATCCGCACGACCCTTAACATAGTCAACAAAGTCGCACGACTACCCTAATCCAATCGCATCATATGCTAATACAGATAAGCACTAATTAGCTACCGCACACTACGCCTTAACATAGTCAACAAACGTAGCACGAATACTAACTAGTACTTATCTGAAATGACGGAGGGCTACGACAGGTTTTTCTGAAAACCTATTGCGTAATGAACTTGATATCGTTGTAGAATCAAATAATTTTAAAATGGAGTGTTTTGGAGGCTTTTCTAGTTTTGCTAAAGGAGTCACTCCCGGTGAAGGGATCGTCGGTCCTTTCCTCGTCGAATGAGGTGCGGGATATATCATATATATCACTGTGTAAAGCAAAAAAACTCTTAAAAGCAATCAGAAAAGAAACCGAGTGTGTAGCATCTGCCAGTTATTGCTAAAGGAGTCACTCCCGGTGAAGGGATCTCGGTCCTTTCCTCATCGAATAAGGTGCAGGATATATCACATATACCGCTGTGCAAAGCAAGAACTGTAGCTACCTATTTTATTTTGAAATTCGATTCTACAACATCTTAGGTTTCTTTTTATTTCATTAATCATATTAATGAAGTCTCATCAATTAAGTACCTAAACATCACGGATAAATACGACGTACACTTATGCCATCCGCATTCGCCTCGATGTCCCCTCGTGCACCATTAGGTTAGGTAACTAACGGCAGAGAGGGGCAGGGCTAGCGCGGGTGTAAAACATAAGTAACGTCTATATAATATATCATATAGTCTATATAAAGTATCCATCACAGAACATATCACATGATCACATCACAGATATTGCAGCAGAAGAATCATATGAAATATTGGATATACTAGGACGTCCGTGTTTTCAATACGAGCCAGTATAAAACACGGATTCCACGGTCGTGATGAATAGCCAAACCCACACCCCAAGACCCCTACGAGAGCGGCAAGCAACTCTACCAATTCTAGAGTTAGGAGACCCGGACTCGACTCCTCGAGTTGGTCTCCCACTGGACTCCAGAACCCGGTTACTTGTGCTCCCCTCCTTGGGTCTATCCTAGTGCGGAAAAGTAAATAATATACAAACGGTGACATCTTCCGCAACCTGGAAGTGCCCCAAATAAAAGAATATTACATACAAGTTTTTACATGAATGAAAATGAAAAACACTCATCTCACATAAAAAAAACCCCGGCTATTCAAACACGACGATCCAATATAACATATCCAGCAACACATAACATCACATGTCACCAACGTAAGTAAATATGCGCATCCCAATTGTCGTTGACATATAGCAACGAAACGGGCGATATCACATATTACACTTACGGTCACAGAAAAGAAAGTGTAAAACTACAACAGTTGGAATCCGCAACCACCTCAGACATCTCATGCCTGACCAAATGAATTACTTAGACATCGCATGCCTAACAATTATAAACCCCGCATTTTAGTCTCAAAATCGAAAACTCTTTTCAATACCAAGTCGGGCAATTCAACAAGATTCCCGACATCCTGATCGAATGCTCGTCGCAAACTTCAGTAGACGGCCGCACCCCCGACGCCGTCGACAAAGTGCACCGAGGCGGAACACCGCTGCCGCGAGCACCCGAACGGATGCTTTCGGCGACGGGGTTCTCCTACAGTCACTTGGTCGGGGCTATGGAGTGAGGCTGTCTATTAAGTTTATCCGGTGAGTATCCGCGTACGCTACGTGATTGCGAGGGACTTTTGATCACATCAAAATTCCGTGGCAACCGATCAAGTGAGACTAAACTGCTATGTTTATAACATTCATTCAGTTATCTCATAACTATTAGTGAATTCCAATTATTGTATCCCATTCCGGATAATTTTAAAATGTTAAAATTTCCGATCGAACATTCAAACACCCAAGTTTTCCCGGGCTCGCTGTCCAAATGGAAACCCGGGCTCTAGTGTCGGCTTCATCGGAGAAATGGGCGGGCTTGGTCATCGGTTCGATGCCGAAGATGATCTACGTCGAGGCATCACAAGCTCAAGCTCCCACTTCACCAAGTCATGAAACTTGTGAAGATAACACCCTATACTACTTGGCAAGAGGTAGAGGATGAAGAAATAGGAGGTGGGTTCACTTTAGAATTGGATTTCTCACTCATTTGCTCAAGTTGCCATTGATGGAGCAAGGTTTCTTCATGAAGAAGAAGAAGAGGAAGAAGATGATAGAATATGATAAGTCTTTTTCAAAAAGAAAATAAAAAAAATACTTATCATATGGCAACCATGGTCAAGTGTAGAGAATAAATCATGGTTAGATGGAATGGTTAGGGTTAAGCATGAAGACAGAATGGTCACTTAGTCAAAGCTTCATGAAGCTTCAACTTGGAAACAAAAATAGCCATCATTTTCCCTTTTGCCAAAATGAATAAATAAATGAATAAGTAAATAAATTCAAAACCCTAACCATTACATAACCATGGTTTAGTCTAAACATACACTTAAACATTCATGTATCATCAAACATGATACAATCAAGTATACAAAATATATCACATATACAATGTGCACATCAAGTGAGAAAATCCATTTAAAATGAACCAATACTAGTTAATGCAAAGTAATATATCAAATATGTAATTATACATTAAATCATTAAATCAACACTTGATTCAATGATCCGGTCATATCGCATATAACCGACTAGTATTCAATGTATCGATTTATCGAATCAATCCTTGATTCGATAACTAGGTTATATCGCATACAACCAATCGACACATTCATCGCGAGAATGAAATACGGTATCACATACACGCATTATTCTCGGTCCCGCACATATCTCATATGCGCTCCTATTTCGTTTCGCTTGAGCCAGGAAACCTCTGTGTAGGACTCTAAAGACTCGTCAATACGCCGGCAGCAGGTGATGATCATATCAAACACCCACAAGCCGCAAGCGGTCTGCTAAACGTAACGGCCACCCGGGTATTGAGAGATCAGAAGATCGACGAGCAAGCCCGCTCACACTCCTGTGAATCCAACCAGTAACACTTACCGTACAGTCCGGTCTGATCGTCTGATATGTCGCATATCTCGCCTAGGGTGGTAAACGTCAGACCCTAATAGCTCAATAAGTCGTGTCGATACGAGGTCTATAACTATTCGAGAAACTACTGGTAACACTTACCAGTAAATCTCAGCAACCCTGGCCAGGGATTTCCGGTTATAGCCAATCGGAAACAGCGCAACATCAACTCCCTATACCGGGAGAGACGAATCCCCTCCTATCGCTCATTGCCTCCATGTGATTCGGGACTGTACCCCAAAAACCACCGTTTTGCACACCCTCTTAGACGTGGTAAGGTGGAAATCAAAGCACAGTGGGAACTACATAAGACTCTATGACGATCTCGGGTCAACAGACTACTCTGTACCAGTGTCACCAGAGAACTGCCATCTGACGTAAGGTATAATACCATCTGGGAGTTCTCGGCGAGTCCGTCCAGTGTACCCAGTCTCCACTGAGTACCCGTATATCATCTCTGATGTCAAACACCAATGGATATGGGATCATCCATCGCCCATCTGTATGGGTCGAGAAGGTATACGCTAGTCTACTCTGGTATATCGATGCCCCGTCTCGATACACCCACGACTAGGGACTTTGAAGGATGTACTTATGGACTACCATGTCCCCACTAGTATGATCCGCATCATAGTCCAGGTAGTCAAGTACACATCCTAAGGGCTTTACCAACATGTAACAGAGAGACAATCAGTGTACACGTTAAGGTAAAGAGCAACCAGATAGCATACTATCATGTCGAGCAAGAAAGTCCTCCCTATATATGTCCAAGCATCCACTACAATATACATCCTATGTATAGTAATGACCTCTAGGGCATACATATAACTAACATACCGAAGCGATCACGATAACAAGAAATATCTGGTTCTGGATAGCAAAGCTCGGCAAGAGTTCGTCTATTTGGGTTACTCATTATAAGAAGGTGAAAAGAGGAAGGAGGGTGAAAAGATTTAAACTCTAGTTGGATTGTTTTGCTTTAAAAGTAGGACTTAAAGGTTAATTCGACAAATCACAAAATACACAAGCAAACCCTATAACTAAGGTTACTAGGTCAAGCACTACACCGCTCCTAGACTTCCAAAGGACAAGCCGCATGATCAATCCTCTATCACCTCTTTATCGCTCCTGTGGCCAGGTAAGTGCCAGGTAAGTAGGAGGTATCCACTATATGAATCACCGAAAATAGTGGGCCTAATTAAATAACCACTTGCCTTAGTCACGCTTGCCTAGACATCACAAAAGAAATGCGGATAAGCGATAGATTACCCATGACCTTCCTCTGCCATAATTGAGCACGACGGTCCTTAGAGTCTTGATCCAGATATTGTTTAATTAATGTAGGGTAATGCGGATGCTCATTTTGTGATTTGTGGGGCCTAAGAAGGGTGATGAAATTCCCGCCTAATTTGAATTTTAGTCTTGCCCCTTAAATTCCGTATTAAAATACGCAAAAAGATTTTTGAGCGGCGATATTTTGCAAAGAATCCTGCAGAAAAAATATTTTATTGGATTTCAGAGGAGAGAGAAAGTTCAGAGTAAGATACCAGAGAAATTTGGCACTCTAAAGCCCCTACTCCGCCGCGGTTCCGCCGCATTTTGTATGCAATAGCCGCGGTTCCACCATGCTTTAAGGAGTTCTTTGTGTAATTTTTTCAATGTGGCCTCCTTTACTCCTCTGGGTCTTGATAAATGTCACTGAATCTTTATCTCCTCGCTATAGTGACTCCAGAATCCCTCACAAAAATCGCACACTAATCGTTAAATATGCAAGATGCGGTTTTGTTTTATTTTTATGATATAGATCGAATAAGAATTCAACACGAATAGTAAGAAAAAATATTACACATGTATTCCCGGCAACGGCGCCATTTGATTGATTCTATGAAAGTGTAATAGTAATAACCGCAATCAATAACGGTGTCGCGTGTAGCTAGCCGAGATAAGTACGGATAGTCCTTAGGGATATGTGGAATCTTTTAATCTTACTTTAGACGTGTTGATTAGAAAAGAAGAAGGAGAATAGAGAATAGTGAAGAATAGTTTCTAGATCTACGTCGAAATACGGATGTAGAATTTACAGTTTTAAGATCTAGTTTAAATACGGATATAGAATATATAAGAAGAAGGTTTGTATGGTTCGTTAGGATTTACTAGTCATGGATGACTAATAAAGATGACTCTTTTTATCTATTGATAGATTTAAAACCAGATAGATAGTGATGAATAAGGATTAGGGTTCTTGGAAGAAACTAGGATTTCGCCACTATTGACCCTTGTCCTTTCATTGATCTCTATTCATATCTATCTCTTAACAAAACAATTGTTAATCTGATCTCAAATCGGGTCGAGACTAACAATAAATTGGTAGCGCTCCCGATTAGGATGTTAATAATTCTTTTGCTAAAGTTTATAAACTTTATAAGACTTAAAAGAAGTTAAAGTATTTTCTCATCCATTGTTCTACCAAAATCCTACGAACCCTACCAAGCGGAGTATTACTCACGCATGATGGAGATAGAAGAAGAACGGATAGAGATCATGATGTTAATACAGAAAGTAAATACAAACTAATTAATCTAATGATCTACCTTTATTAATCAACTTCACAATTACAAAACCTTCGAGTTTAGATTACAAGAAGAAGAAGAAGTTGCTCTCGATCTCTGCCTCGTAGGAAGTAGATGTTCCATCGAATCTCACGTCTCCTTATCACGTTGAATCGCAGACCTGTCTTGGATCACTTGTTCTTTGACAGTGATTTGCTTCGTGTAAAATATTGATGATTTCTAAGTTTAGCCATCGGTCCTTTATATAGCCCCAAAACCAGAAACTATAGATCCCAGGAATTAGGTATTGTTATGAATATCCAAACCACAAAATCCCAACTCCTAACTCGGTGAATCGGCTGCGGATCCGCTGCATATGGCATGTTTTGGCCGCGGAACCGCGGCCGTTTGGTTAGATCATTGCTTCAAAATTCTGTGGCTGCTTCGTTGTGATAATTGAAGATTTATTTGATATCTGGAATCTTCATATCTTTTCTGAGTCTCTGCCGATATTGATTCTTCGATTTTATCTAACTTTATCGGCAGATTTTTGATTCCCGACATCTCAATATCTCGATCTCCTGACCGGAGCTAAATCTTGCACAATATCTCCATGAATAATGTTAGTAATATTTGGTATTTTTGAGATATTATCCAAACCATTTGATATGATATTATATTTTAAGAATATTGATTAAGGATATTTGATATGATACGCATATTTAAATTATCAAAATATTATATAAATATTATATGCTTATATTTTCCTTCATAATGTTAATTATAATATATAAACATATGGTAAATAGTATTTTTACAAATAAATCCTAATATGTTCTATATTTATAATAAACGCCTTTAGATATTTAAGAAAAGTAAGGAAAATTTCATATCAAAAGTGTGATATTTTCGACTGAACAGCTATCACCAGAAATCCGTAGCCACAGTGAATGAGATTTACTGATAGTTGATCAGTAATATCTATGTTGGTAATGAGATTGACTCAGACACGACTTATCAGGTTAGTAGTGGTTTGACGTTATCCACCCCTAGACCCAATATGCGATACTCTTTGATGAAGAGACCGGACTGTACAGAGATTGTCACATTCAGGCTCAGTAGTGTAAGGACGTACTTGATTGTCGACCCCCCGTTTCGACAAGTACCTGGGTAGCCGTTACGTACAGCTAGTGCCGCTGACGTGCTTGTGGTTAAACCCACTGCCAACGTATTGTCGAGTCTTTAGAATCCCACACAGAGGGTTTTTCCCGGTTCAGGCGATAGATGTAGGAGCCATACATTAGTACGCGCAGGGGTCCGATTAAATACGTGTAAAGGATACATGGACTTTAATTGGGCGGTTAATAATACTAGCCTGCTTAGGATTAAGCCGGATTATTAAATCAGGATTTGATTTAATAATTTATATATGTATTTTGATACATATATTTTAGTATTATTGTTCACTATTCATTTTCTCCCTTTGGTGCTATCCGTATTTTTATACGTATACGCATATATGTAGCGATACTTATACAAGGTGAAGTATTCATATTTATACAGGAATGCTTCTAGAAGAAGGACACCTCATATTTGTTTTACTTTTTAGAAAAAAAATGGAAAATGAGGTGTTAATGAGGTGGCAATGAAGCATAGTGATGAGTATGGCTTGGGCATTTATTATGCACTATTGCATCATGGTTGTGTTATATGTAGCCATCCTTTTTCATTTAGACTTGATGATTTTTCCATTTCACTTGAGCATGCTTCATGTTTGCAAGCTTGAGCAACCATCTCCTCATGTCTTCTCCTTCTTCTTCCTTCTCTTGCTTTTATGAGCTTGAGATAAAGAAGAGAGAAGGATTTAGTGAGATATTTCTACATCACCGACCATCCACACCTAGCAAGTTTGGATCATCGGTTAGAGCCTCCTCCGGTTTCCCTCGGGTGGATCATCTTCGGCGAGGGTGGTCGATTTTCAAGCGTGATCCCGACGTCTATGAGCTTGGAGGGGTCTTCTAAAATTAGGTTGACACGCGACAAAGGTTATAGATTCTCAACTCTTGCAATCTTAGTTAGCTAGTTTAGGTTATTGGATCATATCTTGGGTTTTACGGGTGTTCGGTGCTCGCAAAAGTTTTTGTTTTTACTTCAGCCTCGGCCGCGGCTTCTGCGGCACAGGCACCGAAACCCAACCTGGTATCAAAACCACTCCATAAATCTTAACTTGCTAGTTTACACTTGTTTAGAATTTCGATCGACGGATTTTTCCGAATCGCATTTCCAAATGCATGCCTGCAGTTCAAATTTTAAAGTTGTTCAAAAAAATTGTTCTGGTTGTCTTAAAATTATGTGCAGGCAATACTATAGGCCACGAAGAAATTGGAGCACAAGTACCTAACGTTTGGCCGCGGAACCGCCGCCTATCATGGCATTTGGCCGCGGTTTTGTGGTCAACTTTGGGCCGTTGTACCCCAAATTTCTTCAGGTGCTCTAGTATATGGAAATGTGATTTTTGGGATGTTTAGTTTTGACCCAGATTTGCTGGAGTACTGGTTTTTGCTTGGGTCCAATGTGGAAAGTTTTAGTCGATTGAAATTTTGAATTCGTGGCTTTCAGTGTGTTTGTTAGTGATTGATGTGAAAAAAGTGTTTGTTGTAAATAAAGTTAACCGCAATCAATAACGATGTCGCATGTAACTAGCCGAGATGAGTACGGGTCGTTCTCGAGGATGCGTTGAACTTTTAATCTTGCTTTAGACGAGTTGATTGAAAGAAGGGGAGATTGGTTGTAGATCTATGATACACGGATGTAGAATCTATAAAGAAAATGTTTGTAGAGTTCATAGAATTTAGTAGTAATGGATAATTAATTAAAGATGACTATTTTTTATCTTTTAATAGATTTAAAACTAGATCGATAGTAATGAATGTGGATTAGGGTTCTTTTGGAAGAAACTAGGGTTTCCCCACTCTTAACCCTTATCCTTGCATTGATCTCTATTCATGTCCAGCCTTTACCAAAACAATTATTAATCTAATCTCAAATCACAGTCGAGACTATCAATAAATTGGTAGCGCCCCGATAGGGATGTTAACAATTACTTTGCTAAAGGTTATAAACTTTATAAGATGTAAAAGAAATTATAATATTTTTTTCATCCATTGATCTACCCTAATTCTACGAACCCTGGCAAGCTGGGAATTACTCACGCATGGTTGAGATAGAAGAGAAGATGAAGAAGGAGATCATATTGTAAATGCAGAAAATAAATGCGAAATAATTAAACTAATGATCTACCTTTATTAATCAACGTTACAAGTATAAATCCTTCAAATTTAGATTACAAGAAGAAGTTGCTCTCGATCTCTGCCTCGTAGAAAGTAGATATTCCGTCAATATTCACATCACTCTATCACATCGAATAGCGAACCTGTTGTGGATCTCTTGTTCTTTGACGGTGATTTTCTTCGTGTTAAAAGTGATGCCTTCTAACTTTAGCCCTCGGTCCTTTATATAGCCCTCAAATCAGAAACCATAGATCCTATGTATAAATATTTATGGTTTCGATCCTGATAAAAAAATCACAGATTCTACGGCCATTAAATAGACGCGGATCCACCGCTAATAAGCCTATTTGGCCACGCAACCGCGGCTATTTGGTGGACTTAGGATTTGGGTTTCTTGCTGTGGCCTCATGTTGACACGTGGAGATCCTCTAGATATCTGGATTTTTGAAATATTTCCTGAGTCTCTGCCAGTATTGATTCTACGATTTTATTAGCAGATTTTGATCCTGACATCTCGAATATCTCGATCTCCCGACCTGAGCTAAATCTGCACAATATCTCCATGAATAATATTAGTAATATTTGTTATATTAGAGATATAATCTTAATCATTTTATATGGTAATAAATCTTTAAGAAATTTGATTAAGATTATTTGATATGATATGCATAATAAAAATATTTTCCTTCATAATGTTAATTATAATATATAAACATATAGTAAAGAGTATTTTGCAGATAAACCCATATATGTTCTATATTTATAATAAACACCTTTAAATATTTAAGAAAAGTAAGGAAAATGTTCTATCAAATGTGTAATATTTTCGACTGAACAGTTACTTTCTGCGACCGTGAATATCATAGCACAGAATAATCTGACTGGTTGCTATATGTACAATCAGACGAATTTACGAACATGATATTCACGTTATTATTCTGTGTTGCACTGATGTTATGGATGGATTGTCGTGGTGGATAGCCTTGTGTGCGATGTTAGATGTACAGTTTAGATTCATTTGTATATTGATTATTGCAGGGCGGGCGTATGACATGTGGACTGCCGTTTCTGCCAGTTTGTATATTCTTTTATTAGGGTACGACCGGGTTGAGGTCGATATCACCGTTGTATATATGTTTTCTTTTCTCTACTAGGATTACCCCTCAGAGGAGTGCTCGAATAGCCGGATTCAAGAGAGCAACGGGTCCGCATCTCATGATGTTGAGACTGGGGGGCTTACTATAGAATTGGTAGGCTATTCACCGCACTCATAGGGGGTATAGGTTGACACACGGAGGGGTGCTCAAGTTACCGGATTCCGTGAAGTGTTGGGTGGTCCATTCACTTTGTTGATTGGGGCTGCCTCACTTCGGAGATTGGCGGGTAACTTGCCGCACTCGTAGGGGTCTAGAATCTTCATTACACTAGCTATCTACATGACCGGGAAATGTCGCGTCTCATTTACAGCTCAAATGAAACGCGGGGCTCCTAGATTATCCGCTATTCCATATTGTTGTTCGCAAGCTTGCGATGATTTTTATCTGCTTGTGATGACTATTATCTGCATGCGATGTTGATATATATATATATATATATATTATATATATATATTAAGCAGATGCTTCTATATATTTTGCATCCGCGCTAGTCCTGCCTCCGCTCTGCTGTTATTAAGTAACCTAACGGTGCATGACGGGGCCCCGTAGCGAATGCAGATGGCATATAAATAGCACGTTATTTTGGTTGTTTCTTTTGTATCTTGGAAAAATAAAATGATGGGAACGCATTATTGATATAATACAAGGAAAATAAACCTAAATGATGTTGTTGGAACCAATTTTAAAACTACTCGGTTTTCTTCAAAACTCATAGTCATATTCTTTTGCTTTTCATAGAGATATTCGGTTAGAAATATCCTGCACCTCATTCTATGAGGGAAGAGCCTTGATCCCTTCAATGGGAGTTCGCTCTTAAGCAAAAGTTTATGTTACTAGTTTTAGAAAGCGGAGCTTAAGCCACTCCATTTCAAAGCCACTCGAGTTCCTTCACCGATATCAAGTTCATTACGTTAAAGGTTTTTCGCCAAAAAACATCCGTAACCCTCCGTCATTTCAGATTAGTATTACTTAGTATTCGTGCTATATTTGTCATTGTTATTCGCCGAGGCATAGTGTGCGGTAGTGTTCAATCAAAATTATTGCAATTTTTAACGTAACAATTTCCTCACTTTTCTAATCATCTAAGCGTGTTTGTTATAAATATAACACATGTTACAAGTTCATCTGGAAAATATAATTTAGCATGTGTTATACATTATAATCAACATTTTTGAAGGAAATTGTATGTTTATTATTTTACGCATAATATTGTATATCTCTAACATTCTTCATTGAGATCTTGTGCAAAAATTAGCCTAGATCAGAAACCGGAATCAGAAATTCGCCGATAAAATACAGAAAATCAAAGAGTTAAATTCTGGAAGAGATTCAGTAGAGAGAAGAAGATTCTAGATATCACATATAAACCCAGAGAACAATAGTAGAAGACTAAAGAAAATTGAAGCTATGATCTCACCAACCGGCCGCGGATCCGCGGCCGAGTCAAGCCGAGTCGCCGCGGATCCGCGGCCGATTCAGGGAGTCAGCGATCGAGTCTCCAGAAGCTTCATTGCAATGTCCTATCTTGTTGGGGACGTTTCATTATAACAACCTTGTTCTGGAAACTTCTCTATAATAACCTAGCTTATTGAGGAAGCTTGATAACTATCTAGCTTATTCTAGAAGCCTCCTTGTAACAATCTAGCTTATGGGGGAAGCTTGATTAGGGGCTATAAAAAGGACCTAATCCTTGAAGTGATGGGTTCAAAACTTTTGATCCGAAAACCAAATCAAGAAAAGAGCTAAAAAGATCCAATTCCAAATCAAGATTCAAGATCAAGAATCATTGAGAAATTCATCGAGCGAGATCATTCAAGATTCCTTTACGCGAAGCCGATCGTCATCAACGAACATATGATCCTCGATAGATCCAAGACTCACGGTGATCGAGCAAAGTGAAGATCAACGGAGAAATTACCTCTTCAAGGGAGTAATCGAGAGCTATTCTTCTTATAATCTCGGATTGAAGAAGTTGTAATTTGAAGTTGAATAATAAAGGTGATCATTACTTTTCATCTCGCTTTCTTTAAATTTTCTCATTATGAAATCTCTATTTGTTGATTCTTCTATTTTCATAATGAGTGAGTAAATCTCCGCTTGCTAAGGATTCGAAGGAATTTGGTAGATCACATGGTGAGAGAATTCTATATTCATCTTAAGTCTTATGGAGATTATAAAATTTAGCAAAAAGAATCATTAATGTCCAAATTGTGAGTGAGATCAATTTATTGATAATTTCATCACAATTTGGGGATTAGATTGATGATCCTTCTTGTTAAAGGTTAGATAAGAATGACAATCAATGAAAGGACAATAGGCAATGAAAGAGAAACCGTAGTTTCTTCAAGGGATCCCTAATTCTCATTTTTAGCCATCGATCTAGTTTTAATTCTACCAATTGATAAGATGAATCATTTTGAATAGTCATCCATGGCTACCAATTCCGTTCGAATCCTACAAGCCTTCTACAATTTTCTTGATAACTAAATCTTAAATATTTTCTTGAATTTTTTTTCTTGAAAACAATTTCTTGAATTTCTTAAAACTATTACTTCAATCAACTCTTAAAACAATTTCTTGATTTCTTTACTAGTTCTTTCGACTCAACTAAAGCAAGAATTTACGAATTCCTCAAATCCCAGAGGAAGCCCCGTGCTCACTAACGCTCGCTACACGCGACACCGTTATTGATTGCGGTTACTAAACTACAAACCTATATTCTTATTTTTTTTGAAACAAATCAGGTAGCTCTGTAATAATTTTTTATCGCAAGGATATATGGATTGGTTAGGACAGTCGTACGACTTTGTTGATTATTCATCAAGGGTCGTGCGGGTGGGTTTAACGCAATCAAGATAATGACGGGTTGAACTTGACTATGACCCTTGATTTTTTGATTATTCGTCAAGGTCCTTGGGTCCTAGGGGCAAAAACCATATCGGGAGTTTCGAACATACGGGAAACTTGGCAGGCATGTGCATACCTTCTGGAGTGTGGTGACTTGAGTGCATTCCGTCAGGTTATCACATGATGATAGTTGGGTCCCGATTCCCACTGATGAGTATGTATTACTCCTTGGGAGAATTTTCCACTTCACAATTATCTAACCTATTAGGTGTCTAGAAAATGTTAACAAGGTTACGCCTCTGGAAAAACGGGGTTATTATTTGGGTCCATGCGAAAGCATGGGGGACCTCCCTCGGAGTACCAACACTGGCCTGGCTGAACGGTTAGCGAACTTGTAAAGTGTAAATGATCCCGACTAGTTCTCATTTTAGGGTTTGAAGGAGAATTCAAGGAAGCAGTGAGAACCATCCTGATTATATAAAGTGAAAACCAATCTAATTTTGATAGAGTGCACACCGAGTGTTTCTTTTCTTTCTCTCTGGTACAGTGACCTATGACCTACCTTAAAAACTCATGAACCAATTTGACCAACCTTTTTACACCCTTGGTTTTGGCTTGTCTTGATTCACGACAAAGCTGCATATATCCCTGCTACTCCTACTTTACCCTTTGCATTTCTTCAGAACCTTTTGTATCACTACGATGATCCATATTGTTTGGAACTGCCATCGTATAGTTACATACGAACTCGAAGATGTTACTTCAGTTGAGGATGACCACAGGTTCTGGAGAAATTGAATAGAATTATTCGGTTGTCTCTTCCCTTTAGCTTCTCTCAGGTTGTGAGAGCTCTTTGTATTAGGAGAGTACATCTATTATGCTTATTGGATAGTCTTCTTCCAAACCTTAGGCTGGTGCCGAAAGATAGGGAAGGAAGAAAACTAATTAGCCTAAGGATGGTGTACAGAAGGTAAGATGTAGAGACATATAAAGGGATTGAAGTGAGGGCCAAGAAAATTATGACTACTATCACGAATCTGGATAATGGAAAAGACATTATTAGAAATACCTGACCATCCCCTATGAAACTGTCATTACTCGAAGATATGGAACGCGACTGGTACTTAAATTACGAAATGTCTGGAGGCGTAACGTAATCTAAGTAAACCAAATCCCAAAAATCTAAACCATTTTTAAATGAAAGGAGTGAAGGAAAACTTGTTTTAAAGCAACGTCATATTTTCCCAAAAATTTCGGCAGAGTCTTCTTTGTAAATGCAGGCCCCCAAACGGGTACAACACATGAAATACATAAATAATGAATAAGGGCACCCCCAAGCGAGAGCTAGCTCTTCGCCAATTGGCGGAAATAACCATGCAAGCAGTATAACATACAATGCCGAAGGGCGAGGATCAAAACTCAGAAGAAAACCAAACATTCTCATGAAAACCAGAGAAGAACCATAAATATACAAGCGCGCGACTCTAAGGTCAAAAGACTAAACAACTGGTCTTCTAAGTCTATCAAATAATACAATTATGGCTGATGGAGTTTACTAGATACAACTGAAATAAATATAAGTACAACGGTGGTCACGATACAAGTGAACCCACCAACCAAAACAATCACCCGGAAGGAAGCAGTATGCCAGCAAAGCCGTCAAGAAAAACCTGTACGGCAAAACCTGCAAGAAACTGTGGCACAACGGGGGTGAGTTGGCAACTCGTGAGTAGAAAACATCACCGAGAAAAAATCGCATGTTTGACTCTTTCTTAGGTCATACCATAAAAATACATAATACTACAACAAGGGTAACAATATATTATGAATGTGATATCAAAGTACTCGTGTATGTGCTAAGAATAATAATATATCGATGCATGACATGTAAGAATGCACCATCCAACGTGTGTCCAACAATGACACACAAATCATGATAAAACCTGAGTGTCCATCACCGACACTCGAAACATCATAAAACTCGTGTCCAGCATCGACACGTAAATCTTTATATCTCAGGCACCGCATCCTCAGATCGGCCCATGGGCTCCGCAGTTCGGATCGGCCCATATATCCATCTCTCTCATAACTCTAAATGGTATCCTCCAGATATCCGTCGAGTTTCCATACAATCACCGGTAGATAGTGCTCCCCTGCCAGGCTCATTGTCATCCCCACAAAACCACTCTCGCCCCGGGATACCTCACCGGGTCCACCATGTACCCGCAGACGGTTCATCCTCCTCCTCGAATCGGGTCTCGAAAACTAACTCAGAATCGAGAAAACATCATGGTGGACGCTACTCATCATATCAAGGAAAACCGCATCTTTCTCTTTTAAAAAACCCATAAGTTAATAAACATTCACACGCGGTTTCCCAAATCCAGAAATCTCATGAAAGATCCAAAATCTCAAAATCACAAGTCAGTGAACAGTGAATATCGGCATAAATCCCCACGATACTGCATAACAGAATGTATGTATACATGCATGAAGTGTCTAAGTAAGAAATGCAATATCTAACTAGCATATGAAAGCAATCGTACAAGTACTTTGTTGCAACTACCAACTAGCAATTTATACTAACGAAGTAATGTTTTCTAATGTGTACGTGACATGAAAATTATCGATGATGATGTGTGTGTGCCGGCAAGCAAGTGTATATGGAGCATACGCATCCTCGGTAATGGTGCTGGTGTCCTGACAACATAGGTTCATAATAACTAAAGAAAACACATTTATAAGCATGCAATACGATGCGAACAACATGAATATACGGAAATGATGTAGTAACCGCAACCTTTAAGAATATACATTTCTATATACGAGTCATATAGTTTTTGGTAATTGAAATAGCACGAATCACGGTTTTAGAAAAAATAGGGGCTACGGGGTCCATGAGAAAAGATACGTCTTTTGAAAAATCCGTAGTATCCCTCGGCCTGTCTTTAAAAATACTTACGATTCGTTAGTTTTGAAAATAAGTATGAATCGAGCCCAGTCTATCATCTACCTAAACAATTACAGTACTAAACTAAGAGACTAGTCGAAAAGGTAAGGAAATCCACCTAAAGTCCGAGTCGATATCTAGTAGTCGGCAATCTCGCCTCAATAGCGTCACATACGGTAAAATACATAGTATGACATCCTCGAGTCTAGAGTGCGGATCAATCATCATATCTATATCTCGTATGGTAAAATTCATCGTACGGCATCCCAAATTTGGGGTACGGGTCAAATATCACATATACCTCATTATCCATATAGTATCATTATCGATAAATCAAGAATTAGGGGTACTGTTCTAAAATCCAGTACATTCCCATATCAGCAAACATATATCTCGTGTGTATGAAAACACATCACCCAACGATCCACTATAATATCATGTCGTATCATATCATGACCCAATCACATATCACAATCTCACGGCATCATGTCCGATCATATCGGCTCATCTCCAAGTATCATATACTGGGCTCATCATCCGTGAATACGTATGTATATAACACACACACACACACACACACACACACACACACATACATATAAACATATACACCCAAAAATCATATCACGAATGTGCATGTGTATGTGTGTCAACCTTTACTCTAGGGTTTCGTGACTAAGAAGTTAAACTAAAGCACTTTCCTTCCATTACACTAAATCCACCCCGGGGTCTCCTAAAAGCCTTTCTTGCTAAGTATTCATATCTCTCAAATAACACATATGTATACATATCTGAACACATCAAATCCTATGAAATTGCGGGGGTGCTATGCGCCATCCACCCGACTTCCCTCGTAGATATATATCTACTCACCTGGACGTATCGGCTAATCTGATCCAATTTCAACTCTGCCATTCCCACGCCACATCCGACGCCTCTGCACCCTATCCTAGAGATGTACAGAAGGAAAATAAAAGAATAAATATAAATAGTCGTGGACACAAACAATACAAGTCAACCACGCGCATTAACTCGACGCGTGCACACTTGGTGCACGAAACGCGCCGCGACAACGCCCCAAACTACAACTAGGGTCACTATACGTGAAAATCCCCAAACATAAAACCCAAACGTACCAATTGTGGTTTCACAACTCACTAAATACTATATGAAATAGGTTGTAAATTACCAAAATCTCAAACTTAGTTCAAACGATTAAATCCAAAAACCTAATAAGCAATAATTACCCGTTTTAATACTAATCTAGATGTTTTAGCAATTTTAATGGCTACATAGCTCACTTAACATCTTAATTAGGCCACACAATTATTAACTAGATTTTAATCTCACATATTTATATAAATTCTAAGATTCTAGTTTGCAAGATTATACAATTTGGACAAATTAAAACTAACAATTTGCAATTTAGCAACTAGGTTAGGTTTTGCAAAACTCAAGATATTAAACTATATCTCACAACCAAAATTAAATGATCAAAACCCCTAACATGATCCAAACCCTAATCTTGAATTTCTTGAACTTGCAATTAGAATAAAATTAACACCTAAATAAGCTAGATTAAAGCAATTAAACAACAAATTCACTATAGGGTTAAGATTTATACCTTACAATTTGAGATCTAGCATGCAATCTTAGGCTCTAAAAATAGCTTCCAGGCTCTTAGATCCGTACTAGTTTGGCTAAGAAATAATGGGTAACGTTTTAATTAGGAAATTGTGAGGTTTTTGCTTGGATTTTTGATGATTTTAGAGGTGAAAATGAGATGGGGAAAAGAGAAGGCAGCAGCAGAATTTTTCTGGCCAAAATGGAGAGAGAGAGAGGGGTGTGTGAGTATGGGTGAGTGAGTGGGCTCAAGTGACATGCAACCCATACCTCTTTAATGCACCAAGCTCTTAGTTTAATTATTGTTTTCTTTTTTATTTGATGAGATGAAGTGATTGAATGGAGAGAGAGGGGGGCTGTGCAAGAATGGCTTGGCCAGTAGAGGAGTTGGAGTGTGTGGGTTTATGTGGAAGTTTCCAAGTCAAGAGAAACATTTCCTAGCTCATTAAGGCAACATACAACCTAAATCATATTTTTATTTTATTTTATTTCTAATTCCTTTTTAACCTAGAAATCACTAGAAACTTGGAAACAAATTAAGAAGAGAAGAGTATGTTATAAACTTGATTCTAAGTTGTCATGGTTGACATTTGTCCAATTAACCCATTCCAATTTGTAATTTATACGAATTTAATGTATTAATGAAGACTTAAAATAATATTTAAAATAATTAATTACGGAAATATTTTAGTAAACTAGTAATTTTATAAGTGACCCATTAAATACCAAATACTAGCAATTACATAGCTAGAATAGGTATATTTAAGTCTATGAAGAAAAATAATTATATCTTGGTTTTTACGGAAAACGCCGGTTATTTTACCGATTATCGGAAATTTCACCTAAATGATTTTCAAAACGTTACAGTCTTCCGCCCTTAAAGAAATTCAGTCCTTGAATTTAAATTTAAAACTCCTCCAAATATTAAAATATTTCAGCAAAACAATCAAGTCGTCGAGACTCCGAAATCACCAAAACTTAAAACACATCTCAGCGCAATGCATGCGCATGAAAACGAGTATATAACTCAAAATCAAAACTCCGTCAAGTATCACGCAATTATCGGAGTTATGGTGAAGATACCAATGTCAAGGTCCAATACGAAAACCAACATAATATATTTCACAACTATAACATGTACATAGTATGCATCGTTGTAAACTCGTCAAAACATCTGAAAGAAATGCATGCCAAACCTTTTCAAGTCGCTGTGCGATGCGCGTATCACAGCACAAGTAGCGGACGTTTATTGTAAGAATATATATATATATATATATATATATATATATATATATATATATATCCTTTGTTTAACATACACGTCCCGCCGTTTTGAAAATAATTTAAAAGGGTTTCCTTTGTAAAATGTTTCGTTTCATCTCGGACACACAGGAAAAATATAGAGAATGTAGCTCCTTTTTGGAAATCCCTTCGATAACTATCGATGCAAGCAAAAACACCTAGGTACTGTTCCCAGAACAATCCTGCTCGGTTACTAAACCAAATAGTAAATATCATAAAAACGTACTGCTCAAAGGAAATCATACTCAATAGTATATGTAATAATGCCACGTGCGTCTGGTGCGCACATAAATCGAAATCAATGAATGTGCCATACATGTGCACAGAAACAAAATCTAAGTGCAAGGGGTGTGCACGAAAACACCTGTCAAGGGCAACGGGTGTGCCTGACAACAATATTAGGTGCATCTGATATGCACGAAGAATCCCGATTTAGTGCATCTGGTGTGCACCAAAATCGCATCAAGCGCGCCAAATATGCGCAAGAATCCAAATCAAGTGCACAAGGTGCACGAAAACAAATATCGAAATTGACGGTATACAACATACTTCAACCCAAACAGGTATACCGTGGTATAAAATCTCACAACCACGTGTATCAGCGTGTACAAAATCGAGTCAAAGTACTAAAAGTGCATGAAAACTACACCGAAGGCACAAGTCAAATCACATACATACCATAGGCATGAAATCAAAATCAAATATCTCAAACGACACCAAATCGAAATCGAGTGCAACTGTTGTGCACGAAAACTCAATCATGCAAATAAATCGCCCAAAATACCGAAATCCAAAAATGACGGACACGTGATATTCGAATCACCAAATTGCAAATCATAAACACTGTCGTTGATATGCTCCTTCTCCAATGTCGAAGGGTGTTGGTGCATCCTTCCGGAGCAGCTGCAATCTTTTCATGACTTCTATCTGAAAAATATTCAACGCCTCTGCAGGCGTATCATATCTCTGATGTCAACGGAGTAGAACGTCATCTCGTCAAAATCTCATACGAACCTCTTACTCTACCTATCTTCAACATGGACCAATTCGGAATCATCTCTTCGTAACTGTATGGACTATGCTACAAACGATTATACTCATATCTGGAGTCTCTATTCCGAAACTACGAACTCGACCGCTCCATATCTTTTAGTAGGCATCTTGCCAATTACCTTCTTAGGAACTCGTTCAAATTATTGGAGTGATGCGCTTACGCCCGTCCTCTCTCGATCGACTCACAATGTGCCTGTGTGAAGTCCTCTTCCAGCTAAAGCTAGCAAATCCAGCGATCTCGCATCGGGGTACCATATTTCTATTCATTCCTATGGTCTATCATCATCGATATCGGATTGTGGTTTTTGTTACCACGGTTGCACGGGCAGAGAGAGTTGCAGCTGGAGTTGCGGTCAGCGTAAGCTCGTCTTGGACGAGAACTGACCAGGGCGTAATTTTGGTGGCACACGATTGTATAGATGTGACGTTTATTTGTGTTTTTCGTAACATGAGCATTTTGATGGATTGTTTTTACTAAGATTTCTCGAACGTTCTGATCAGCACCAAAGGATTGGGCCACTGCTAGAGGCCGGCTAGAATGTGATGACCATTAATGTATCGTTTATTCTTGATGATTGAAGCATTGTCTATCATGCGGGCGAATGAGCCAGTTGTTGCTGCGACTGATAAGATATCGCTCCAGATATTGAAGCTATTGCAGCACGAGTTTGTACTTAGTGATATGATAGAAGATCGCTAGTCACCCATTAAGGAATGACTAGGACATGAGATTCGTTTGGAAATGTACATCCTAAGGCTTCTTAAACGGAGTAGCATATCGTAAGTATGCCGCGAAACATACACACGGTACGTTACTCTACTTAAGTCGCCTACTCCATCAAACAAGGTCAACCTACGCGATGAAAATTCGGATCTAATACATACCAACTTTGTCACGACCTGAAGGTACGGAACGCAACTGGCACTTAAATTACGAAACATCTAGAGGCGTGACGTAATCCAAGTAAGCCAAAGCTCAGAAATCTAAACCATTTTTAAATGAAAAGAGTGAAGGAAAACTTGTTTTAAAGCAACGTCATATTTTCCCGAAAATTTCGGCAGAGTCTCCTTTATAAATACAGGCCCTCAAACGGGTACAACACATGAAATACATAAATAATGAATAAGGGCATCCCCAAACGGGATCTAGCTCTTCGCCAATTGGCGGAAACAACCACGCAAGCAGTATAATATACAACGCCGAAGGGCGAGGATCAAAACACAGAAGAAAACCAAACACCTCAAGAAAACCAGAGAAGAAGCATAAATATACAAGAGCGCGACTCTAAGGTCGAAAGACTAAACAACTGGTCTTCTAAGTCTATCAAATAATACAAGTATGGTTGATGGAGTTTACTAGATACAACTGAAATAAATACAAGTAAAACGGTGGTCACGATGCAAGTGAACCAACCTACCAAAGTAATCACCCGGAAAAAAGCAGTGTGCCAACAAAGCCGCCAAGGAAAACCTGTACGGCTGCAAGAAACTGTGGCACAATGGAGTGAATTTCCAACTCGTGAGTAGAAAACATCACCGAGAAGAAATCGCATGTATGACTCTTTCCTAGGTCATATCATAAAAATACATAATACTACAACAAGCGTAACAGTATATCATGAGTGTGATATTAAAGTACTCATTTCTGTGCCAAGAATAATAGTGTATCGATGCGTGACATGTAAGAATGCACCATCCAACGTGTGTCCAACAACGACACACAAATCAATATGAAACCTGAGTGTCCATCACCGACACTCGAAACATCATAAAACTCGTGTCCAGCATCGACACGTAAATCCTCGTATCTCAGGCGCCGCATCTTCAGATCGGCCCATGGGCTCCGTCAGTCCGGATCAGCCCATATATCCATCTCTCTCATAACTCCGAACGGTATCCTCCGGATATCCGTCGAGTTTCCATACAATCACCGGTAGGTACTGCTCCCCTGCCAGGCTCATCGTCATCCCCACAAAACTACTCTCGCCCCGGGGCACCTCACCGGGTCCACCATATACCTGCAGACGGTTCATCCTCCTCCTCGAATCGGGTCTCGAAAACCAACCCAGAACCGAGAAAACATCATGGTGGATGCTACTCATCATATCAAGGAAAACCGCATCTTTCTCTTTTAAAAAAAATCATAAGTTTATAAACATTCACATGTGGTTTCCCAAATCCAGAAATCTCATGAAAGATCCGAAATCTCAAAATCACAAGTCAGTGAACAGTGAATATCGGCATAAAGCCCCACGATACTGCATAACAGAATGTATGTATACATGCATGATGTGTCTAAGTAAGAAATGCAATATCTAACTAACATATGAAAGCAATCGTACTAGTACTTTATTGTAACTACTAGCTAGCAATTTATACTAACGAAGTAATGTTTTCTAATGTGTACGTGACATGGAAATTACCGATGATGATGTGTGTGAGCCGGCAAGCAAGTGTACATGGAGCAAACGCATCCTCGGTAATGGTGCCGGTGTCCTGACAACAGGGGTTCATAATAACTAAAGAAAACACATTTATATGCATGCAATACGATGCGAACAACATGAATATACGAAAATGATTTAGTAACCGCAACCTTTAAGAATATACATTTCTATATACGAGTCATATAGTTTTTGGTATTTGAAATAGCACGAATCGTGATTTTATAAAAAATAGGGGCTACGGGGTCCTTGAGAAAAATACGTGTTTTGAAAAATCCGTAGTATCTCTCGGCCTGTCTTTAAAAATACTCAAGATTCGTTAGTTTTGAAAATAAGTATGACTCAAGCCCAGTCCATCATCTACCTTAACAATTACAGGACTAAACTAAGAGACTAGTCGAAAAGGTAAGGAAATCCACCTAAAATCCGAGTCGATATATCTAGTAGACGGCGATCCCGCCTCAATAGCGTCACGTATGGTAAAATAAATAGTACAACATCCTCGAGTCAAGAGTGCGGATTAATCATCATATCTATATCTCGTACGGTAAAATCCATCGTACGGCATCCTAAAATCGAGGTACGGGTCAAATGTCACATATACCTCATTATCCATATAGTATTATTATCGATAAATCAAGAATTAGTGGTACCGTTCTAAAATCTAGGACATTCCTATATCATCAAACATATATTCTCGTGTGTATGAAAACACATCACCCAACAATCCACTATAATATCATGTCGTATCATATTACGACCCAATCATATATCACAATCTCACGGCATCATGCCCGATCATATCGGCTCATCTCCAAGTATCATATACTGGGCTCATCATCCGTGTATCTATATATGTATGTATACACACACACACACACACACACACACACACACCCCAACGCATCTACATATATATATATATATATATATACATATATATGCATATACACACACACACACACACATACATACATATATATAAACATATACACCCAAAAATCATATCACGTGTGTGCATGTGTGTGTGTGTCAGCCTTTACTCTAGGGTTTCGTGACTAAGAAGTTAAACTAAAGCACTTTCCTCCCATTACACTAAATCTAACCCGGGGTCTCCTAAAAGCCTTTCTTGCTAAGTATTCATATCTCTCAAATAACACTTATGTATACATATCTAAACACATCATATCTTACGAAATTGTGGGGGTGTTATACGCCGTCCACCTGACTTCCCCCGTAGATATATATCTACTCACCTGGACGCCTCGGCTAATCTGATCTGATTTCAGCTCTGTCATTCCCGCGCCACATCGGACGCCTCTGCACCCGATCCTAGAAATGTACACAAGAAAACTAAGAGAAAAAATATAAATAGTCGCGGACACAAACAATATAAGTCAACCACGCGCATTAACTCGACGCGCACACATTTGGTGTACGAAACGTGTCGCGACAACGCCACAAACTATAACTAGGGTCACTATACGTGAAAATCCCAAAACTTAAAACCCAAACGTACCAATCGTACTTTCACAACACACTAAATACCATATGAAATAGGTTTTAAATCACCAAAATCTCAAACTTAGTTCAAACGATTAAATCCAAAAACCTAATAAGCAATAATTACCCGTTTTAATACTAATCTAGATGTTTTAGCAATTTTAACGGCCATATAGCTCACTTAACATCTTAATTAGGCCACACAATTATTAACTAGATTTTAATCTCACATATTTATATAAATTCTAAAATTCTAGTTTGCAAGATTATATAATTTGGACAAATTAAAACTAACAATTTGCAATTTAGCAACTAGGTTAGGTTTTGCAAAACTCAAGATGTTAAACTATATCTCACAACCAAAATCAAATGATCAAAACCCCTAACTTGATCCAAACCCTAATCTTGAATTTCTTGAACTCGCAATTAAGACAAAATTAACTCATAAATAAGCTAGATTAAAGTAATTAAACAACAAATTCACTATAGGGTTAAAATTTATACCTTACAATTTGAGATCTAGCATGCAATCTTAGCCTCCAAAAATAGCTTCCATGCTCCTAAATCCATACTAGTTTGGCTAAGAAATAATGGGTAAAGTTTTAATTAGGAAATTGTGAGGTTTTTGCTTGGATTTTTGATGATTTTAGAGGTGAAAATGAGATGGGGAAAAGAGAGGGCAGCAGCAGCATTTTTCTGGCCGAAATAGAGAGAGAGAAGGGTGTGTGAGTGTGGGTGATTGAGTGGGCTCAAGTGACATGCAACCCATACCTCTTTAATGCACCAAGCTCTTAGTTTAATTATTGTTTTCTTTTTTATTTGATGAGATGAAGTGATTGAATGGAGAGAGAGGGGGGGCTGTTCAAGAATGGCTCGGCCAGTAGAGGAGTTAGAGTGTGTGGGTTTATGTGGAAGTTTCCAAATCAAGAGAAACCTTTCCTGGCTCATTAATGCAACATACAACCTAAATCATATTTTTATTTTATTTTATTTCTAATTCCTTTTTAACCTAGAAATCACTAGAAACTTGGAACAAATTAAGAAGAGAAAAGTATGGTACAAACTTGATTCTAAGTTGTCATGGTTCACATTTGTCCAATTAACCCATTCCAATTTGTAATTTACACTAATTTAATGTATTAGTGAAGGCTTAAAATAATATTTAAATAATTAATTACGGAAATATTTTAGTAAACTAGCAATTTTATAAGTGACCCATTAAATACCAAATACTAGCAATTACATAGCTAGAATAGGTATATTTAAGTTTATGAAGAAAAATAATTATATCTTGGTTTTTACGGAAAACACCGGTTATTTTACCGTTTATCAGAAATTTCACCTAAACGATTTTCAAAACGTTACAGAAACATTTTCATGTTTCAGTTCTTCTGTGTACATGTAAAAAAGAATTATTTTCCCAATTAATTCTAACTCCATGGTATATATTTACCAGATTTGGATCTCACATCTATACGGTTCTTCTCAATCTTTAGTCTAAAACTTCTACTTTTCAAAATCGTCGAAAGCGGAGTTATTCTGACTTCCGATTCTCTTTTCTTTAAAAACTCAAATTTTTCTTAAACAAAAATTTACCATCTCTTATTATATTGTTTAACAAACATAATACAACAATCACAACAAGTTTCAATTTAAAATAATATGTATTGCAACTTCTATTTCATTTTTACGGTAAAATACCATCATATTTACATATGACATGCTTATTCATTTTACCCATATTACTTTTAGAAAACTCATGAGGTAATAACCTACCTCATCACAACACACATTCTTTACATAACACGATGACTTTTGGAATATTAATTTGTGTGAAAATACGAGTTTACAATAAAATACCCTAAACATTCAAAAACCATTTTCTTTAAAAGTGTATTATTTAATTCCTTACAAATGCACCTCTACAACCCATTTTGGGGAACCCCGATTGGGATAGTGCGGGTTATTGCACATTCTCGGGCCTAGTAGAGCGAGATGCAGATCTCCTCACGGAGCATCCGATCTCGATGAAATTTTTAATGCAATTTTTAAGAAAATGTGATTACTATTTAATAAATAAGTTCTATTATATATATATATTATCAAAATATCTACTTTAAGTATACAATATATATTCCATGTTTTATAAATCAAAGCAATCACAAATTTCATGAAACTACCATTACAAATCAATACAATTCCAATATTATATTAAAATACCATATACAATGAAATCTAGGTTATATCTACTAGAATATTTCACTTTATAAAAATTACAATTATGAAAACCCTAAAGACGATAATTAAATATTTGAGGTGTATTTTGAAAATATATCAAAACTATTTTTCATAAAACCCCCTCAACCTATATTAATTTATAATAAGGACCCTAGTAAACATAGGTTTAAGTGTGACCAGTTTTCTTGAGCCTCAGAGAGCCGGAGAATATGGATGCTTGCCTATCTAAAGTAGACGACCTAAAAAAGGGGTTATCAATACGGTAATTGTCTTGGAAAAAGACATAAATCCTACCGTCTATATGCAACAGTTACCGATAACTCCAAAACATAAATCAGGACTTCAATTCTGTTTAAAAGTCTGACTCAGTTCGAGTCACGGTCAAATATGAAAATAATCTGACTTGAATTTAATTCAAGTATAACTACAATACAACATGAATCCATTTATACCAGAAATCAATCTATATCAACATGACTCGACCGAACCGAACCATGGATATACTGATTACATGACTATCCATTTATATCCATTCTGTTTATATGATATAATGGTTTCGGCAAGTCTTCCATCTATAAAACAAAACAATACAAATCAATACAAAAGACATTACGGGGTTTTAAAGGGGTAGACTGGTACGGAATATGTTAGAAGTGGCACAAGGCGGTCACATTAATACACCTAATCTGAATATCCATTGCTGTTGTAGCATGGCTTAATGGTTCCTTGTGCTCCGTATACCTTAGTCTCCGGAATAGCGGGACTCCTCTCGAATACACTGGCATATTCTGTACCAAGCTACAAACAACTGCGTTAACAGAACAAAAGATTACAATATACCAGTTATATTCTCATTTGTCTATTCTTACCTATCTTTGGGACTTACCGAGCGATTGTTCGCTGACGACATTCCTTCTCTTCTTTCTTTGAAATGTTGTCAAGTGGATCGGACTCCATGGAGGTCGAGCCCAGTACTGAAGACTTGGAGCAGTTCGCCATTGACCCAGAGCTCTAGATACTTGTATATATTATCTTTTCAGTTCATGCCATTATTTAGGCATTGCTTTCCATTTCTGTATTTACATTTTCAGTTGTACTTGTAAAGAAATGTTTAATTAATAAAAGTTGTTGTTCAGTTACATCTATTATCATTTTTTCTTGTATACATTCATTATATTGCTTAGTTACGCTTAGCGTGTTTACTTCTGAGTATATATGTAGCGGGCCTCGTCGCGTCTTCTTACCCATACACTAGGAAGTGGGGCGTGACATTCTTCATCCTTTCTTCTCCAATCATGCGTGAGTAATTCCTAGCTTGCTAGGGTTCATAGGCTAGGGTAGATCAATGGATGATAAAATCATTTAACTCCTTTTATATATTTTAAAGTCTATAAAGTTTAGCAAAATAAATGTTAACATCCTTATCGGACACGCTACCAATCTATTGCTAGTCACGACCACGATTCGAGATCTGTTCAACACTTGTTTTGGTAAAGGCTATACATTAATAGAGATCAATGCAAGGACAAGGGTTAAGAGTGGCGAAACCCTAGTTTCTTCTAAAATAACCCTAATCTACATTCATTACTAACGATCTAGTTTTACACTATTATAAGATAAAAGAAGTTATTTTTAATTAATCATCCATTACTACTAAGTCTTATGAACCCTACAAGTCTCTTCTTTATAAATTCTACATCCGTATCAAATTAGATCTACAACCAATCAACCCATCTTTCAATCAACTCGTTTAAAGCAAGAAAAAAGATTCACGTTTTCCTGCGGACGAGCCGTACTCATCGCGGCTGGCTACCAGCGACACCGTCCTGATTGCGGTTGCTTTACGAAAACACTTGTTCAGTCGAAAATATTGCACGTTTGATGGAACATTTTCCTTACTTTTGTTAAGTACTTAAAGATGTTTATGGTAATTATGGTACATATATGGGTTTATCTGCAAATTTACTCTTTACTATATGTTTATATATTATAATTAACATTATGAAGGAAAATATATGCATATAATATTTATAAGATATTTTGATAATTTAAATATGCATATCATATCAAATATTCTTAATCAAATTTCTTAAAGATTTATTATCATATAAAATGATTAAGATTGTATCTCTAATATAACAAATATTATTAACATTATTCATGGAGATATTGTGCAGATTTAGCTCAGGTCGAGAGATCGAGATATTCGAGATTTCAGGATCAAAAATCTGCCAATAAAATTGCAAAATCAATCCTGGCAGAAACTCAGAGAAGATATGAAGAATCAAGACATCCTAATAATCTCCACGTGTCAACATAAGGCCACTGAAGAAATTTAAAACCCTAACTCCACCAAACCGCGGCGGTTGCGCAGCCAAATACCCCTATATGCGGCGGATCCGCGGCCATATCATGGCCGTAGGATCTGGGATTTTCTCAGTATGATCGCAATAGGAAATCACCATATTAGGCAACTAGGGTTTCTGCTTCTGAGCTATATAAAAGACCGAGGGCTAAACTTAGAGGACTATCACTTTTAACACGAAGCAAATCACCGTCAAAGAACAAGAGATCCACGACAGGTCCGCGATTCGACGTGATAGAGCAACATGAATATCGACGGAGCAAATACTTCCTACGAGGCATAGATCGAGAGCAACTTCTTCCTCTTGTAATCTAAATTCGAAGGATTTATACTTGTAATGTTGATTAATAAAGGTAGATCATTAGTTTAATTATTTCGCATTTACTTTCCGCATTTACAATATGATCTCTAACCCTTCTTCTTCTTCTTCTCCAAACGTGCGTGAGTAATTCCTAGCTTGATAGGGTTCGTAGGATTAGGATAGATCAATGGATGATAAAATCACTTAACTTCTTTTACATCTTATAAAGTTTATAAACTTTATCAAAAGAATCGTTAAAATCCTAATCGGGCGCACTACCAATTTATTGATAATCTCGACCACGATTTGATATCAGATTAACTATTGTTTTGGTAGAGGCTAGACATGAATAAAGGACAATGAAAAGATAAGGGTTAAGAGTGGGAACCTTATTCCCTCCAAAAACCCTAATCTTCACTCATCACTATCGATCTAGTTTTAAATCTATTAAAAGATAAAAGGAGTCATCTTTATTTAATCATCCATTACTACTAAATTCTAACGAACCCTACAAGCCCTCTTCTTATATATTCTACATCCGTATTCAACATAGATCTAGTATCACTCTTCTCTATTTCTAATCAACTCGTCTAAAGTAAGATTAAAAGTTCCATGCATCTCTGCGGACGACCCGTACTCATCTCGGCTAACTACACGCCATACCGTTATTGATTATGGTTAATACAAACACTTTTTTTCATATCAATCAACACTCTTTACAAACATCAATCAGCTGCAAACGGTGCCATACCAATACTCGCTTGCTAGCTGTTGTTGTATGAAAACTCCACAAGATGTAGGCGATCTTCCCACGATCCTCCGAAGTCTAACTTACATGCTCTTAGCATATCTTCAAGTATCTGAATTGTTTGCTCAGACTGACCATCTGTTTTTGGATGATAATCTGTGCTGAAGTTCAGACTCGTTCCCAGGCTAGTTTGCAGACTCTGCTAAAACTGCGATCGGAATCTGGTGTCACGATCGGAGACAATGCAAACCGGTACTCTATGTAATCTCACGATCTCTTTCATGAGTTCATGGGTATCAGAAATAGTACACTATGAAGAGTTAAATCTTACTTAGATTTAGACTTACTTCTATGTACTTCTTTGCTAGTGTCTCGGTAGATTGGCCAACTCGAAATAGGATGAAGCGAGCCGACTTTGTGAGTCGATCCACAATAACCCATACCACATCGTTACCTTTCGTGCTGCGAGGAAGTGCAGTCACGAAGTCCATGGTGATGTGTTTCCACTTCCATTCTGGAATAGGTAACGGTTGAAGTAAACCAGCAGTCCTGTGATGTTCAGCTTTTACTTGCTGACACACCAAGCATTTGGTTATGCTTCTGGCTACTTCACGCTTCATTGTATGCCACCAGTAATGTTTTCGTAGATCTTTGTATATCTTTGTACCACCAGGATGTACTAAGTATGGGGAGCTGTGAGCTTCTTTCATCAACTTTTCCTGAACAGGACCTTATGGTACACACAATCTACTTCCGTATCTCAAAGATCCATCTTCATAGATGATGAAGTCTATTCTAAGTCCACTTTCTACTTGTTCTCTGATCTTTTGCAACTTGGCATCACTTGCTTGAGCTGTTTTGATCTGATTGACAATAGTAGACTGAACTTGTAAGTTCATCAACTTTGAAGTATTACCTGGCATAACCACTTCTATCTCTATCTTGTGTAATTCTTGTTGAAACTTCTACTGTACGGTGAGATTCATTGATAGTGGTTGGCAACTAAGTGCATCAGGAACTACATTCACCTTCTCTAGATGATATTGTAAGTTGATGTCGAAGTCCGCCATAAGTTCTAACCATCTTCTCTACCGCATATTCAACTCTTTCTGAGTAAACATATATTTCAGACTTTTATGGTCTGTGTATATATCTACTCGTTCTCTAAGCAGATAATGACGCCAAATATTCAGTGTAAATTTAAGGGCCGCCAACTCCAAATCATGTGTTGGAAAATTGCGCTCATGAATCTTCAGCTGTCTTGATGCATAAACTACAACTTTTCCCTGCTGGTGTAGAACACATCCTAATCCCTTACCAGATGCATCGCAATGCACAACGAAACCTCCAGATTGGTCCGGTATTACAAGGATAGGAGCTGATGTCAATCTTGACTTAAGTTGTACAAAAGCTTGTTCACATGATTCTGACTACACGAATGCTTCATCTTTACGTGTGAGCTTGGTCAGGGGTGTTGCAATCTTCGAAAAGCCTTTTATGAATCTTCGGTTGTATCCTGCTAAACCCAAGAAACTTTGAATGTCCTTCACTGTCTTTGGTGTCGGCCATTCGCTTACTGCTGATACTTTAGCCGGATCCACAGAAATTGCTTCGCCTGAAACGATATGTCCGAGAAATCCGACTTGATCTATCCAAAATTCGCACTTGCTATACTTGGCATAGAGTTGATGTTTTCTCAAAGTCTCCAGGAAAATCCTCAAATGTTCAGCGTGCTCTTTCCGATTCTTTGAATATACCAGGATGTTTTCGATGAAAATAACAACAAACCTGTCTAGGAACTCTCGGAAAAGTTGGTTCATTAGATTCATGAATATGGCTGGTGCATTGGTCACTCCAAATGGCATCACGAGAAACTCATAATGACCATAACGAGTCCTGAATGCCGTCTTCAGAATATCAGACTTCTTGACCTTCACCTGATAATAACCCGAACGAAGATCTAATTTTGAGAAAACGCAAGACCCACTTAGCTGATCGAACATATCGTCGATTCACGGTAGTGGATGCTTGTTATTTATCGTGACTTTGTTCAGAGCTCGGTAGTCAATGCACATTCTGTATAAACCTTCCTTCTTCTTCACAAGAAAGACTGGAGATCCCCAACTTGAAGTATTGGGATGAATCTAACCTTTCTTCAGAAGTTCGTCCAGCTGAGTACGGATATCCTTCAATCCTTCAGGACTTAAGCGATATGGTGTTGTTTCCCTAATAAAAGAGCAAAGCTCTGTTCAAAAACTCAAGAGGCAACGCCTCACATGTCTTCCACGAAGGCACCAACGTCAGAGTTAAAAAAACTCTTAGAAGAGAAAAGCTCTGTTCAAAACTCAAGAGACATCGCCTCACGTGTCTGCCACGAGGGTGCTAGCGCCGGAGTTAAAAAACTCTTAGAAGAGTAAAGCTCTATTCAAAACTCAAGAGGCAGCGCCTCATGTATCTGCCACGAGGGCGCCAGAGCCAGAGTTAAAAACTCTTATTAGCGCCGCAAGTGCACAACACGTAAGCGCCTGCGCCTGGTAGAATTAAATTCTACTCTCTGTTAAACAGAGCCGTTGGATCAAATATCCAACGGAGATGATAAATCATCAGAGTGCATAATTAATTTCTGTTGAGAAAATATTCCTCAAATCTTTCTAAACAATAAAGATTACTCTCTGTAAAACAGAGTACCGTTGGATTAAAAATCCAATGGTGATTAAAGAATCACCGAGTTATAGAATAAATTCTGTATGGGAAAATATTTCCCTAATCTTGTTAAAAATAAGAAAAATATGTTCTGTAAAACAGAAGTTCTTGGATCAAAACGGTAGGCAAAATCCCCAAATCAATTAGGATCTCTCAATGAGAGATTTTTTCAACTAATCAACAGACTTGCCTCTACTATATAAAAGACCCAAGACTTCAAGTCTAAAGAAGAAGAACCCCCCACAAACTTTAAGAAAAAGGAGAAAGCACTGAAAGAACAAAAAATTAAATTCTCGAGGAAGAAGAACTCTCTTCTTTGAAATTTTAGGTAAATAAAATTAGATAATGATCCTGTGGATCATTCAAAAAAAAAGAAGAAGAGAGAGAACTCAGGAGTGCTTAGCACTCAGTAGGCGGAGCTCAGCGCCCCCACGTGCCCCTTATGTAGGCGCCATAAAATAAAGAGTGCTTAGCACTTAGTGGCTGGCGCTCAGCACCCAGCACCTCACGTGCTTCGTACGTGAGCGCCACAGAACATAAAGTGCTTGACACTCATCATTCAGCGCTCGCGTGCTTCATACGTGGGTGCCATAAAGAGTGCTCAGCACTCCATATAGAGACAAAGAAAAGAGAAAGTAAAGTGTGAACGTCAGAACTCACATAAGTGCTCAGCACTTTTTGCAAGAAAAAGAAGGGCTGAGCCCTAACAAGTGTTTAGCACTTCTTTCAAATAAAAGAAAACTCAGTAGGCCAAGCCCAAGTTGGCTAAGTCCCTGATTTAAATCAACTGAGCCCATGGGTTCATTGCTTCCCAAACATGACTCATGATATCCAAAATGATGTTCATCCCACATTTTCTAAGTTAATCATAGTCCCCCGAAAATGGCTAATGATTCTTAGATGGTCCACCATGATCTCTTCCCTCAGACACGGGAATCGGTTCAAGGGTACTGATTGATCGTATGGATTGTGTTTTGAAAAGTATAATCACAACCAAAGAATTTGTAACCGCAATCAATAACGGTGTCGATGTAGCTCGTTAATGAATACGGATCGTCCACTGAGATGCGAGGATTTATTCGATCTTGCTTTAGATGAATTGAAAGAAAATATAAAAGAAAATTCAAGAAAGTAATTCGAGATTTAATTGAGTTGTCATTTCAAGAAAATCAAGAACATGATCAAGAATTAGAAATCAAGAAAAAGTCCAAAATCAATTTGAATTATTAAGAAAATGAAGAATAGCCTGTAAGATTCGATAGGGAATCGTAGCAATGATGAACACTAATAATGACTTATCTTATCTATTGATGAATTATAGCTAGAGCGATGATGATGAATGAAGATTAGGGATCTATTGAAGAAACTAGGGTTTCTCCTTCACTATCCCTTGTCTTTTCATTGATCATCATTCAAATCTAGCCTGTAGCAAAGAAAATCATCAATTATTTAATTCCCCAAATTGCAACAAAATTATCAAGAATGGTGATCTCGATCCAAATTAGGCCATTGATGATTATTTTTCCTAAAATTCATAATTCTCATAAGACTTAAAATTAGTTTTAGGATTTCATCATCATTTGATCTATCGATCTCACTCGAATCCTTAAAAAGCGGAGATTTCACTCATGCATCATGAAAATAAAAGAATCAAGAATTATAAATTTCATAATGCAAGAATTTAAAAAAAGCGAGAATGAACAATTTATCACCTTTATTAAATCTTCTTCAAATTACACCTCTCAATTTAAGATTACAAGACTAGCTCTCGATCGTTCCTTTTAAAAGGGAATTTATCGTCGATTTTAGCATGGCTCAATCTCCGTGAGTCGTGGATCGGTTGCGGATCTCTTGCTCTTGATGACGATCGGCGTTGCGATAAAGGATTTTCGATTGTCGCTTGATTTTGCTCTCAATGGATATTGATTTGGATTGGATCTCAAGTTGTATCACTCAACTTGAATTGAATTGTATTGAATTAAATTGTGGCTCAATTGTGTAACCCCAAATATTAAGACTTAGATCCCCTTTTATAGCCCCCAAATCAAGCTTCTTTCATAAGCTTGGTTGTTATGCAGAGCCTTCTCAAAGAAGCTAGGTGGTTACAGAGCGTCTTGAGGAAGCTAGGAGGTTACATAGAATATTCTGGAGAAGTCTCGACCGCTGACGATCCAAGTCAGCCGCGGATCCACGGCGGATCCGCCTGACTCAGCCGTGGCTCCGCGGCCATTTGATGAGATCATTGCATTGTATTTCAGGGGTGTTCTTATGTGTTGGGTATTCTTTTGATGTCTGGAATCTTATAATGTTTGCTTGGTTGCTGCCAGTATTTGAATCTTTGGTTTTTCTGTATTATATTGGCAGATTTCTGATTCCTGTTATTTGATCTGAATAATCTGATACAAGATCTTAATAAAGAATGTGAGAGATACAGAATATTATGCGTGAAATATTAACACACAATTTCCTTCATAAGACACTAATTATATAACACGTGGTATTTGATATTTTCCAGATGAACTGGTAATATGTGCTATATTTATAACAACTATCTTTAGATGTTTAGAAAAGTGAGGAAATTGTTATGTTAAAGATCGCAATATTTTCGACTGAACAGATACATCTCTCCATACCTCTGATGAATGTCGTTGTAATTCCTCAATGTTTTCAGAGAGGTGGCGGGTCCCGATAACCAACTGTTTTTGGGTGCACTTCCCAAGTTGACGTGCACACCTTAAACCAAACCACACCCCAAATAGGTGTATCCCACATCATTGCCATGCATCTTGTCACGTAACAAATACATGGGCATAAAATGGTGATATACGGACCGTAATGTCCTCAAACTACTACGGACCATAACGTTCTCAAACTAAACCCTCACTTCGAAAATGGTGATCTACGGACCGAAACGTCCTTAAACTAACAACGGACCGTAACGTCCCTAAACTAAAATAATGGAGCCCAAATGCTCTTTTGTTGGATCTGAATGATCATAAAACCCTGTTAATCTTAGTCTCAAATTGGACTAACGTATCCTTAACAAAAATTTAAGCTGATCTTAATCTCAAACGAGGTTAATGATCCTTAAATCAACCCAAACCCAAATCTAAGATATACGGATTTGGACTAATCCACACTCTACAGGCGACAACATAAATTAGTCTCCATATACAATCCACGGGCAACCAAAAATAAAACAAACACACATGACACGAAGTGAACTTCTGAAGTTAGAGAAAGTGGTTATCGCGATGCGGTAGCGTAATTAACTGCAGTGGCTTGCGCCTGCAGGGAAGAGCGTCCCCATAATCAAAACCCCCTCACAAATGAGGGGAATCTGACGATGTCTGCTACAACAGCCGCATCCGTCCGAACCTCCGATATACGGTGCTATAAATCAATTTGGCGTCTTCGGAGAGGTGGACAGATAAATCCAAATTGCATCTGTCCCCAAATTCAGGCAAGACGACCTACGCGGTTCGTCTCTGTTTTCAGCTGTGAACAGATTCTGGCACGCCCGGCGGGACCTTTTCCTCTTTCCACTCCACATTTCGTGTGTCGTGTTTTGCGAACAAAATCGCGGTTTTCTATGGTTGCCCTTGGATTCGAGGTACTAAGATTTGGTGTCTTGCCCATGTGCAGAGAAAAGAAGAATCAATGGCTTCCAAGTGTACCTGCAACAGTAACTCCTACTCCGTCCCCACTGGAGGAGTGACGTACGGACCAAATGCGGCCTGCAACTTCTCAATGCCATTGGAATAGGTGACTCGGGCCACCACTGGATTGTTCTTCAGGACCATACTCCCGCCGACAAGCTTTATCGCCCCGGTGCCGTCACAGGAAGCTCCAAATAAGTCGGTCATCGATCGACTTGCAGCCACCACGACCCCTCTCAATGGGTCGTCCAAGTCTTCCACCTCAGTCTTCAACAGACTAAGCTAAAGCTCTAGTGGGCCTGCAAAGAGGCTTGCAATACCTAAAGGGGTTATCCCGAAACGAATAGCCATTCCAGTTCCGGCGGATAAAGTCGTCAAAGGGGCTTCTCCTATTAAAGGATCGATCTTCTCAAGATTGGTCGTTCCAACTCCTGCTATGGGTGAAGTCGTTAAAGGAGCTTCCCCTACCAGATAGTCGGCCTTCGAAAGATTGGCTGTTCTATCTCAACGGATGTCAGTCTTCAACAGGCTGGCACCAGCAGCAGCCCCTAACCAAAGTAGGAGGCACAATGGAGCCGCTTCCACGAATGAGGTGGTCCCAACGACGAGACATGCTCGTTGTCGCCACTGGCACCGGATGAGAAGAGCTAGGGGAAACTCCCCCTCTGGACTTACTCTACCAGCTCCAACGGTGGAAGTCGATGCTGCTGTTCCAACTGGGAACAACTTTGAACTGCTAAAGAGGGTGCGGCGGAACTCCCCAACTGCGGTGCTGAAGAAATTGCCCCCACCTGTTGAAAACATGATACAGACGAAGCCGGAGCAGCCTCCACAGCTGCTGTCCTCCCAAGTCCACAGGGTCTGGCAGAAGGTCCAAGATTCTGTGATCAATAAAGATTACTCTCGTCGACTGAAGAAAACAAAGGCTCGGCAAGAGGAGGGCCATCCCTCCACCATGCAACGAGGGACTTCTTTCATGAAGGCGCCTGTTACAATGGCTCCTTCAACTTCGACTTCTCACAAAAAGAGAAGGTCGGAGAATCTCCAACCGCCGGAGGCAAATTCCAAGGGTGCTGGATCCAAATGCCCCAAGTCTGGGGGCATGATCGTGCACACGATGTACATGGGTTTTGGAAAAGAGAAGAGCCGTGCTTCCGTGGCTCATCAGCCGCAAACTTGAACGTTGACGAAAGCTCAGGAGAAGCAACAAAAGCACCAGGATATGCTGACGAAAATGGTAGCACTCACCGGGCAGAAAGAAAGCCCGGAAGTAGCGTCTGAACAGCGCCAAGAGCAGAAGACAGATACGGAATTCTTGCGAAGGGTGCTGGAGAGAAAGGATAAGGAGGCCACGGAACAATCGGCTAATATAAAACAGATGGCGCTCCTATTCCAAAACATGGTTGGAATGATGATCCAACCAGAACCTCCAACCGAAGATCCAACGATAATCATCAAGGACGACAGAGAAGAAACATCAAAACCTCTTCCGGCCTTATCAGCAGCCAGGGAGGAAACGATCTCCAATGTTGCCCTCGGTGACTATATAGCTTAGCAAATACAAGCTCATCAGGCAAATGAAGCGGCTGGCCAAGTCGTCAGAATCGGGCGACCTTACCCAGGCTGGTACAATCAAATCAAGTACCCGCCGGGATATACGATCCCGAAGTTCCACGTATACAAGGGGACAGGCAACCCGCATCAGCACATCGCCCAGTTTAGAGCATTATGTGGCAATACTGGAGGTGATGACAAATTGTTGCTTCTCTAGTTCGTCGGCAGCTTGTCGGAGACAACATTTGAATGGTACTCGGAGCTCCTAAATGACTCCATCAAAACATTCACAGAAATAGAGCTTCTATTCACACAGTGGTTCACCAGCGCAAGCGAGCGCACCCCGATCACGGCATTAATCAAAGCCAGGGTGAAGCCAGGAGAGACCTGGGTTCAATACGCAATCCGATGACGGAACCTATGGTCAAAATGCGAAAAACGCATCGAAGAGGCTCCTGCCATGGGCATGTTCGTAAGGACCCTCGATCCTCAGGCTACTGTATCCCAGTTCATGACGTTCTTTAAGCCGACCACCTTCCAGGCTTTGATCGACAAGCTGGCCCAAATAGACCAGATGGGCCACGAGCCGCCCTCTTCAGAAACGGACCCTCGAAATGCAAAGAGCAAAGGGAAAGCGGCCTTCGTTTCCAACACTCAACAACAACCGAGTAACCCAAAACCAGTTGCTCGCCAAAGTAACGCGCGCCCGCGCCAATCCCTCAAAAAGAAGCTAGGACGTGCTTACTCGTTTCCCCATGATAAAACAAGGATACTGTTCGAACTGGCGATATGCAACAAACTCATCACTCTGCCGGATCCGAGACGTCCACTGCAGCCTGGTGACGCCCACAGTACCAACTACTGCTCCTACCACAGAGTAGTGGGCCACCCAATTGAGGATTGCTACGTCTTCAAAAACTGGGTCAAGGACCAATACCAACAAGGGAAGTTTACGCTATCCGAAAACTGGAGGGTGAAACTACCGCAGAAGCATGTTCCTAAAAAGGTGGACATGCCGGGGGCATCATGCTCGTTTATTGAAGAAGCTCCGTAGGAGGTTGTCCTTTCAGCTAAAACTAAAAGAATGCTGAAGGACCTTCAAGCATGTCCGGCGATCAGATGGAAAAGCCTGCTGGAGCCCGAGTTCATTGAGGGAATTCTTAAACTATGCCCAACACCGAAAACTACTAACGAGGGGCAAGACCTCCAAGCCAAGCCTTCGAAGTCTTCAAAGAAAAGGAAGAAGACCAAGAAACCCGTGCAGCTCGACGACAATCATACTGACCTGCAAAAATATATCGACGCACTGGAGGAATACAACCAAAAGGCATGGACTCCAGTCACACTCGAAGAGTTTCTCAACCACATACTTGAGAACGGAGATAGTGACATTGATGAGGGAAACGGCTCGTCAGAAGAACCCGGGGATTATGTAGCAAGTTGACACATGGTCTCTCACTCGTCGTTAAAAGATGAAGAAACCCCCTCGGTATCGGAAAACAACGCAGAGGAACTGGGGGCAGTACCGGCGCCAGAATCCCTGGAACTGTCAGAAGACCCAATTGACAGGTTGCTAAATGAAGCATTTCAAAAGAGAAAAGCTGACCGAGAAAGTGAAACAGCCATATACGAAAAGGCCAAGCGTCAGTGTCAGGCTGAAGAACCTGCGGTAATGATGAGTCATAAAGTACTCCAACCGAGTCGAAACACACCTGCTACAAACAAGAGCAGGATCAAAGCAGAGAAGCGGTTCGCGAAAGCCTTGTTAATGGGAATGAAGCTGCCCCCTCACATGGAAAACACTCCCGGGAGTACGTGCCTTGACGAAGAGAATGTACATCCAAACTACTACTTATACCATCGGAGGGTCATGCACCCCACCGAAGAGTGCAATGCATTCAAGAAGTGGTGGTAAGGATACGTTGCTCACCGGCAACACTTCAAGCGGATGAAGCGCAAAACCCATCGACAACAAAGGAGCGCGACAGACGAGCGTGAAGGAACGGCTGGCAATTGTCACATAGTTGATACCATTTTGACAAAAGGAAAATCTCAAGTTCTTACATTCGGGAGCGATTCTGAGGATGAAATAACCCTCAGCCCTCTCTTCAAAGAATCCACCTCTGGAAAAGAAGAGGAGAAGAAGAACTGTGAGAACATTCAACTGCGTAACCGTACGTTGCCCGAAAAGAACCTCGGGCCTACAAACAAAGGTTTAAGCAAAAGAGACAAGGGAAAGGAAAAGTCCCTGAGGAAATTGCCCTCGATGATAGAGTCGTCAAAGAGCTCGCAGCCAAGGATCCGCCTGAGAAAAACAAGGTGGATTACAATGCCCTGGCACATCTGAGAAAGATGCCTTCACAACTGAGCATACTGGATGCTCTCCTCCTGTCCAAAGAGGCACGAGATTCTCTGATCAAGGCATAACAAGAGCCTGATCAGTTCCAAGCTTTCCTTACAGAAGAAAAGATGAAGGACGAGCTGGCAGAGGTTTATACAGCTGACATTACAATCGGCGATGAAGATCTCCTCCTTGGAACGTGCGAGCATAACAGTCCTTTATATGTCATCGGGTATTGCCACGATATTAAGATAGGGAAGATCCTGGTCGACAACGGGTCCTCTGTCAACCTTCTCAACGTGAAGGTGCTGAAGGAGATTTGCATGAACGTTCAGCACCTGGCCCAGGACAAAATTACTATCTCCGGTTTTGACTCGCAGTTATCACGAATGCTTAGGTCCATGATATTGACATTACGCTTTAGTATGCTCGTCACCGACATCAAATTTCATGTCATTGACGCAAAGACTTGCTACAATGCCCTGCTCGGCCGGCCTTGGTTATATGAGTACAACATCATCCCTTCTACAAAACATCAATGTATGAAGTATTTCAAAGACGGCCTCGAGTAAACAGTTACAGGGGAGCTAAACCCGTTCTCCATAAATGAAGTCCGCAAATATGAAGACGCCAAGTACTTCCTACCAGACTTCGAAGACACGGAAAGATGTTGTAAACCGGAGAACCAACAAAAAGCTGTTGCCACTATCCCGATCTTTGGGAGCGATACCGAGGAAGATGAAGAAGTAATCTATTCGGGGCAACCCCAAGGCAACAGGCTCGAACCATCTACCCCTATTTTGGTCATCAGCAGTGACTCTGAGGACGAGGCCAACGCAGTGTTCTCCGTCCTCCCGTCAGTGCAGACCTTCACTGGAGCTGATTAGAGTTTACAAGTTACCATGGTTCTGCGGCGGCATTATAGGGAACTTGATGCGCTCGATACATACGGCGTGCAAGAGCTGCAGACCTTCTACGTCCCTCCTAGGCGAAGAGGTGAAAAGGCGATCCTCTTCTACCAATCTACGGAGACTAAAGTGGAAAAAGAAGTCTGGCATGGTGCCGAACTTGCGCTTGACAGGCTTCAACCAATCTGTCTGCCCAGATATTATGCAGGGGGATTGAAAAGGTTAGTAAGATGCCAAGACATACCCCTCAAGAAAACCGCTCGACAAGCCCAGTTCTACAACAAGATTTAGGACATTACCGGGACTCAGCGAAAGATGCCCAACGGGAAAATGGAGACAACTAGACTTGAATACGTTTGGTCTAAGAAACGGGAGTGGCTCCATGACTGTCGTGTCATAAATAACTCTGGTGGGGTAGGGAATGCTTTTCCAGATAGCACTGACATTGAACCAGAGCGAGATCCCGCCGTAAAAATGCTAAGCCCGACATTTAAAGAACAGATTGACAAGCTAATAAGGGAAGCCGGTGAAAAGGCAAGGGATGACCACAACCGCGAAATGACCATTTACGAGAAATCCAGGACGCGGCGTCTCACTCAGCAGTCTGCGGGAAGAAAATGCTATGATGCCCTTGACCCTCAGCCCGCTGTGCGCTCTCATGGCAAGGAAAAAGCCCGACGTAGAGGAAACAATAAGGTGAAGAACGAGAATGACGTTCGAAAATAGCGAAGCGGATCCAAGAAGCCACGCAATCGAGAAAGAGTCAGCTGGAATCCGTCTTTTATGAAGAAGATAGGTCGGAAATACTCTTTCCCCCAAGACAAGACAAGGAAAATATTCGACCCTTTCATGAAGCATCAAATGATGATGCTTCCGGAGTCTCAGTACCCCGAACAAGTAAATGAGGTCCACCATTCAGCTTATTGCTCCTACCACCGAGCAGTAGGACATCCTTTTGAAGACTGTTTCACCTTCAAAGACTGGGTCGATGATCGGTATCAGTAAGGCCGGTTTGCTCTATCCGACAGTTGGAGGGTAACCCCACTACGAAAACATGAGCCAAAAGCAACCTATATTGCGAGGGTAAGTCCAGATCAACATCGAGCTTGGAAACGAACTCGTACCTGCCACGTGATAACATTCTCAAAAGAGGGGGAGCATGAGAATATGGATGAGCTCACCTAGTGCTTCGCAGATAAGGATGAAGACGAGGTGATTTCAGAATTTCCACCGGCTCCAAAAGAGCTGGAGGATGGGATACACACCACGGTGGACAATCTAAAGAAAATTGACTTAGGGACGAAAAACGATCCAAGGCCAACGTTCGTCAGTAAGCTGTTGTCTAAAACATAGGTGACCACACTAAAGAACGTGCTTATGCAGTATAAAGACTATTTCATATGGAACTATTCCGAGATCCTGGGATTAGATCCAGAAATAGCGGTGCATAAATTGGCTATATCGCCGGACGTTAAGCCAGTCAAGCAAATGCCAAGAAGAATGCGGCACGAACTTAAAATCAGTATCAACGCCTGTTCCCGCCAAAATTTTGGCGCACCACCTGCTCCCTTAATAAAAAAAAAATAATAATAATATAATAAAAATAATAATAATAAATAAATAAATAATAAATAAAAAATAATAATAAAATAAAAATGAAGGGAAAACCTCCACATGCAAAGAATGTAACAAATACCTCAAAGCCAAGAGTTAAAATATTGTGAAGCAACGCTTTAGATGCAGCGCCAAGTGCGCTGCGCCCTAACCAGCGCACCACGTGCAAAGCACGTGTGCGCTCGCGCTAGGTGCGCTGCGCTCCAAGCAGCGCACCACGTGTCATACACGTGTGTGCTTGCGCAATGTGCGCTGCCTTTTAAGCAGCACACTACGTGCAAAGCATGTGTGCGCTAGTGCTAGGTGCGCTGCACTCCAAGCAGTGCATCACGTGTCATATACGTGTGCGCTAGCGCAATGTGTGCTGCCTTTTAAGCAGCGCACCACGTGCAAAGCACGGGTGCGCCAGCGCTGGAACCTAAAAGCTCCCCAACCGTCAGATCAAAGATCTAATAATAATGATAAATCATTAATTAATCAGAAATTAAATTCTGTTAAGAAAAGATTCCTCAAAATCTTTCCAAATAACAAGATTGTGCTATGTAAATCAGAGCACCGTTGGATCAATGATCCAATGGTAAATAAAAATTACCAAAATACAGAACAAATTCTGTAAAGAAGGAAAGATTTCTTAATCTTATTAAAAGAAGAAGATTATCTTCTGTAAAACAGAAGCCTTAAGATCAAAGATCCAACGGTGGGAAATATTCCCAAATCAATCAGAGAAAAATCTCTTAAACTGATTCAACAAATTATTTGGCCCTATATAAAGGCCTCTAGACTTCAAGTCTAAGGGGGAGAGACAGAAAAAGAGAGAGAAAACCCTCTGCAAAAAAGAGTAAACTCTTAAGAAAAAGAAGATTTTTCTTCATCTAAAAGGTAAAGAACTATGTTCTTGAATAACAGAGATGAATCCATCTCATAAAAAAGAAGAACCATCTTCTAAAAAAATCTTAGATCTACCAAAAGACCAAGGTCTTTTGATTTAAAAGAAAAGATCAAAAAGATCTAATCATAAAAAGACTAAAACAAGTATTTTACTTCATTCACAGATCTTTTGATCAATAAAGGCAAAGCCTTTTATAAAAAACAAGAACTTTTGTTCTTGAATTTTGAGGCAAAGCCTCCTTTAAGAAGAACATAAATTTGTTCTTTGACCTTAAAATTGATCAGATGCACTTTGCGCTATTGAAAAGTGGCTTACACTCATGAATTGCGCCCTTGCGCTCATTTGACCGGCGCTCAGCGCCAAAACCTGCCACGTGTCAACCAGATGCACAATCTGCGCTTTGCGCTTCTAAAAACAGAGCACTGCGCTCATGGGCTGGCGTTCAGCGCCAAGCGCGCCATGTGTCACTCACTGGTGCGCCAACAGACTAGCGCAACGCGCTCATACACTAAAAGCGCAATGCGCCAATAAACAGCGCTTAGCGCTAAGCGCAACACGTGTCCTCCTCGTGTGCGCTATCCAATAGAAGCGCAATGCGCTCTTTTCTTGGCGTAAAGCGCCTGACACGCTACGTGGCGCACTGTCAGAACATACTTTGTTCTGATAAATGCTATGCATTATTAAAAGGGTCGAGCCCAAATGAAGGCTCAATAGCCAGAACAATAAAATGTTCAACCCATATCAACTGAGCCCATATGCTCATAAACCTGCAAACAGACTTTATTCCCAAATTGGACTATAGATCTCCCAACCAACATTGGTTCAAGGGTACATCTCTGAACTCCTCTGATATTTGTCGTTGTAATCTTTCAACGTCTTTAGAGAGGTGACGGGTCCCGACAGCCATACATTCCATGAGCTATGATGTCCTTAACCTTGACCGAGATGTATTTAAACTAACAATGGACCACCATGGCCTTAAACTGGTAATCGACCGCAATGTCACTAAACTAAACAATAGAGCCCAATTGCTCTCTTGTCGGATCTAAACGATCCCGTTAAGTTGATCTTAGTCTAAAATTAGACTAACGTATCCTTAACAAACGTTTAAGTTGATCTTAGCCTCGAAAAGGCTAACGTATCCTTGAACACAACCCCCCAAACCCAAATCTAAGAAAGATACGGATTTGGACTAGTCCATTCCCTACGGGCAACAACATAACTTAGTCTCCGTATACAATCCACGGGCAACCAAACACAAAACAAACACCCACGACACGAAGTGACCATATGGAGAAGGAGAAAGTTGTTACCGCGATGCGGTAGCGTAATTAACTGCAGGGGCTTGCGCCTGCAGGGAAGAGCGTCCCCACAATCAAAAACCCCTCAAACGAGGGGGAATCTGACGAAGTCTGCTACATCAGCCGCATCCGTTTAAACTTTCGATACATGGTGCCATAAATCAACTTGGCATCTTCGGAGAGGTGGACGGATAGCACCAATTAGCATCTGCCCCCAGATTCAGGCAAGACGTCCAGTCTTCCCGGCTTCCGGCGGTGAACAGATTCTGGCACGTCCGGTGGGACCTTTTTCTCTTTCCACTCCACACTTCGTGTGTCGTGTTCGCAAACCAATCGCGGTTTGCTAATGGTTGCCCTTGGGTTCGAGTTACTAAGATTTGGTTTCTTGCTTGGCGTAGAACGCAAAGGATCAATGGCGTTCACCTGCTCAAAGTGTTCCACATGCAGCTGCAACCCACGTCCTGCCTCAACTGGGGGCATAACCTACGGGTCCCAAGCGGCTTCCCTGTTCACGATGCCCATGGAACAGGTCACTCAAGCTACCACAGGGTTGTTTTTCGGGACCATTCTCCCGCCAACGAGCTTCACCGCTCCTGTGCTGATACCGGAAGCTCCCAAGAAGTCGGTTTTTGATCGGCTTACACCTACTGCGGCCCCTCTCAGCAGGTCGTCCAGCTCCAACACTTCAGTCTTCGTCAGATTGGGCCAAAGTTCCTATAGGCCCAGGATGAAGCCTGCACCTCAAGAAAAGGTTATTCCGAAAAGAGTGACCAAACCTGCTCCCGAAGTTGTCAAGGTTTCTTCTCCTACCAAAGGGTCAGTTTTTACAAGACTGACTGTTCCGGCTCCCGCTACGGCTCCTGTCCCTACTCAGAAGTCTGTTTTCAACCGATTGGATACTACTTCTCAAAGGACATCCGTCTTCAACAGGCTGACACCAGCAGCAGCCCCTCACCTGAACAGGGGGCAAGACAAACCCATCCCCGTCACCGAACTAACTCCATCAGCTCGACGCGCTCGACGTCTCCACTGGCGTCGGGTAAGGAATGCCGGGGGAAACTCCCCCTCTGGGCTAACTCCACCAGCCCCAACGGCAGAAATTAATGCTGCTGTTCCAACCGGGAACAGTTTTAAGCTGCTGAATAAGGTGCGCATGAATTCTCCTACCGCCGTACTGAAAAGATCTCCTCCTCCGGTGGAGAATATTGCGGAAGCAAAGCCAGAACAGTCCCCTCAGCGGCTGTCCTCTAAGATCTACAAGGTCTGGCGTCAAGTCCAAGACTCGGTGATTGATCCAAATTTCTCCCGCCAGCAGAAGAAGCTGAAGGTCCGACAGGAAGAAAACCGTCCTGTTAAGCCACAAAAGATGATGACTACTTGGGTGCCTATTGTAGCGGCCCCCTCAACTTCGACCGCCCATAAGAGGAGGAGGCCGAAGAAAATCCCCATGCCTGCGACAAATGTCAAAGGCACTAAGCCCAAACGCTTTAAGTCTGGGGGCATGGTGGTGCATACCGTCTACATGGCATCCGGGAAAGAGGATAGCTGCGCTTCTACAGGCCACCGACAACTCACCCGATCCATCACAAGAGCTCAGGAACAACAGCAGCAGAAGCTTCAGGAGATGCTGACTGCGATGGCCGTGCTCACCGGGCCAAAAGAAAGCCCGGAAACATCCACAGAGCAGCCCCGTGATCAGGAAACTGATGCTGAATTCCTTTAGAGAGTGCTTGAGAAGAAAGACAAAGAGACTGCTGAACGAGCGGCTAATATAAAGCAAATGGCGCTTCTCTTCCAAGACATGGTAGGGATGATGTTACAGCCAGATCCTCCAGCTGAAGACCCTCCGATCATTGTTGAAGACGATAGAGGGGAGACATCTAATCCTCCTCCGGCTCTTTCAGCAGCCAAGGAGAAAACCATCTCCAAGGCCGCACTCGATGATTATATAGCTCAACAAATACGAGCTCACCGAGCGAACGAAATGGCTGGCCAAGTTGTCAAGACCGGACGACCCTATCCGGGCTGGTATGACCTAATAAGTTACCCGCCGGGATATACGATCCCTAAGTTCCATGTGTATAAAGGGATGGGGAATCCATATCAGCATGTCGCTCAATTCAGGGCTCTATGCGGCAACACTGAAGGTGATGACAAACTGTTGCTTCGCCAATTCGTCGGCATCTTAGCGGAAACGGCCTTCGAATGGTATTCGGAGATACCTAACGACTCTGTCAAAACATTTGCGGAGATGGAGCTGCTGTTTACACAAAGATTTGCAAGCGCCAGCGAGCGCACCCCGGTCACTGCATTGATCAACGCCAGAGTAAGGCCAGGCGAAACGTGGGTTCAATATGCAATACGGTGGCAAAACTTATGGTCGAAGTGCGAACAACACATCGAAGAAGCACCTGCAGTAGGCATGTTCGTGGGCACTCTTGATCCACAAGCGACCATCTCGCAATTCATGATGTTCTTCAAGCCAACTACTTTCCAGGCCTTGATTGACAAGTTGGCCCAAATGGATCAGATAGGTCATAGACCATCTCCTTCAATGACGGATCCTCGGAATGAAAAAGGGAAAGGAAAAGCAACTTTCGTCGCTAATACTCAACAACTGCCGAGCAACTTAAAGCCGGTTGTCCGTCAAAACAATATGCGTCCATGCCCATCCCTTGAGGAAAGATTAGGACGTCCTTACTCGTTTCCTCAGGATAAAACGAGAAGACTGTTCGGGCTAGCAGTGCGCAACAGACTCATCAATCTGCCGAGTCCAAAACGTCTGTTGCAGCCAGGCGATCTCAACAATCCTAATTACTGCCCTTACCATCAAGCAATAAGCCATCCAATCGAAAATTGTTTCATTTTCAAAAGCCGGATTGAGGACCAATACCAAAAAAGCAAGTTCGCATTATCCGAAAACTGGAAGGTGAACCCGCGACAACCTCATACCCTTAAAAAATAGACATGCCGGGGGCATCGTGCTCTTTTATAGAAGAAACTCCGTGGGAGGTCGCCTGATCGATTGATTTTCCGTTGTGTTTGTATAAAATTGTAAAGAAATCACAACCAAAAATTATTTTGACCGCAATCAAACTACGGTGTCAATTGTAGTTCATGAATGAGTGCGGATCGTCCACAGGGATTGCACGATTCATTTATATCTTTGATATGTTTGAATTGAAAAGTTAAGTAACGATAAACGAAAACATGATTCAAGAGTATTGATTTTCAAGTGTCACTATTCTATTCAAGAATCAAGAAAAAGATAAACAATCAAGAATCGGTGTATCGATGATATTTCCAATCAACAATCAAGAATCTAAAAGAGGCTCGTAGGAATCGATAGGATCAATAGACGTGATGTAATCTAAAGATATCGTGTTCTTCTCCTTCGAAGGATTGATACTAGATCGATGATCATCGACGAGAGTTAGGGCTTTCTTGATGAAACTAGGGTTCATCTTTTAACCCCTGTTCTTTCGTCGATATCATTCCTTTTCTAGCCTCTACCAAATTCAAGAAACGATCGTGACTCCCCAATTTCGATCGATGTCAATCAAGAAAGCATCGAAACGAAATGGGTCGTCGTTTCTTGAACTTGCTAAGGTTTACAAAACTCGTAGGACTCAAGAATCGATTAAAGCTATGTTACATCATCATTCTATTAACCGTCTCGACTCCTCGACGAGCGGAGTTTTATTCACACATCACCACACAGAAAAGATTCACAAATTGTAAAGATATCATGATGCAGAATTTAAAGAAAACAAGATAAAAGAATATCACCTTTATTTATCTCAACAATTTTGATTACATTCGCTTCAAGAACTACAAGAGGAAGAATCTAAATCGTTGATCGGGCGTTGCTCGGCTTCGTGAGTCGTGGATCGGCTCGGATCGCTTGCTCCGTTGAAGATCGGCTCTGCTCCTAAAGGTTGTAAGGCTTCTTGCTTAATGGGTACTCGAGATCTTGATCTTTAATTGGAATTAGGGTTAGGGTTTCCTACAAGCTTTCTCACTAAACTTGTGGAAGAAGGAGATGAAGAAGGAGATTGGAAAGGCTCTAGTTTGATACTAGATTGGGGATTCCAAGATTAGATCATTCACCCTAAGTCTAGGCTTCTATTTATAGACTTCCCAAACCCTAGGTTTAGGTTTGAAATGGTAGTTCCCTCCAAAAGTTTGTTGAGTCTTCTAGAAGGTAGTTTGTTAGAAGCTAGCTTAGGGTTTAAGCTAGGATTAATTAAGCTTTAGAAACCCTTGTTTGCTGATCTGGCAGAAACCTCTGGAGTCTTCTGGAAGTTGACATACTTTTCTGAACTGTAGCCACTGAGAGAAGCAACTTGGGCCAACTTTGAGGAGATAACTTCATCAATAGGCCGCGGATCCGCGGCACAAGGAGGCTATGGCCGCGGATCCACGGCTCCTTGAGGGGCTTGGGTCTTGTGCTTTCTGGAGTGGTCTTATACTGCTATTTGGGGCTTTGTATGATATGTTGATTTGTGATTGCTCCTTTGGATTGATACCAGATCTGAAATTAGTGAGTTTACGTATCTTTTGAGCGGTGTAATGTTCGAGCGAGCTTCTCCTTTTCCTGCACGGACTTCAAAACACGGGTTGCGACATATAGAAATATTGCGATGTCATGCAATGCAGTCAATTTCCCTAGAAATGCCGGTTTTAAGGTCTAATACATGTAATATGATAATCTGTGATAGATTTGCTAATATGTGAAATACGGATACCGAACACTTCTATATGAATGCAAATGATGAGGAAATTGCCGGTTAAAATATGAAATATTTTCGACTGATCAAATACCCCCAAACTTAATTTCGATCGTCTCGAGCGAATGTTTTATTAAAAAGAGAAGGAGAAAATAAAGAAAGAGAAAAACTAACTAGCACACTTTCGTAGGCAACACGATTGCACTGAGCACGTGCAACAAGCCTTTAAACCTCTAGGTGTCCCTAGTAGGAGGAGTGTTGTCTCCTGAGGGTTTTCAGCGGATTGCACCCACAAAATCCAAAAAATAAAAGCAAGATCATGAATATTACATTTAAAGAAGAGAATCGTAAAAGAAAAGCTTTGAAAATTAGGGTTTCCAACGAAGCTAGCTTTTCGGTTGTCATGAGCCCTATCTTAATGGTCATGAAAAGATGTCGGAAATCACGTCCTCCCTCAATAAAACATCGTCTTATTCTTCATTCCTATCTTTCTTCCAAACATCGATCATATAACCCTGCGTGTGTGTAAAATACATCCCTACACCCGGAGAATTCAATTCAAGCTATCATACTCTTGCCCATCAGCCTCAGTACTTTTTAATTAATGAATATTTAGATGAGATTGCTCACACACTTTCATGCGACTGTTAATACTTCTTGAGGTACTAACCGACCGATTACTCCTGTGCTTGCTTACTTGGTGTATTTTCCTCGCCCTGCACCACCTCAGGCATAGCAGTGACTCCCAGACCAGTTGGCCTTAGGGCACTAGGTGAAAAGGCACCCTCGCTATACATTTTTTATTGCCCTCGGTGATAACAAAACCAGTATCCATTTTTCTCACCACTTTATATTTTTATTCATTTTTTTTTCTTTTTATTTCCTTCATACTTTTGGCTTTAAGACAAGAGCATTTCAAGGTATGCTCTACTATCCCAGGTTTCAAGACGTGTGTAAGTGCGAATAGCAGGGTAGCAACGTTCAAAATGTTTGGCTTCCAGAATAGAAACTATTTTTCAGACTTATTTTTATCCTCAGATTAGTGACGTCCTTCATCTTACTAACCCTTGGGACAACGGCTCATAACTACTTATTACTAGTTCGTATAAGAAAACTTCTAATTTTCTTGATTTTCTTAAATTTTTCTAATCTCATGGATGTAATTTTTCACTATCTAAACTTTCATTATCTTATTTATATACAAAAAAGTGTAAATATTAAAATTATTTTTATATTTGAAACTTTTTAAATTTTTATGGTTTTTGAAAAAAAATTTCAATTTTTATAGATTTTTTTTTTTAAAAAAAAAAGTTTTGTGCTTATGCAGATGATATGCAAATGATGCGAAAATAAGCACAAACCTCCCCCAAACTTGTTCTCAACAGTGTCCTCACTGTTGCCAAATGCTATACCTACAAAACTGTAAGTCTAGGAAGGATTATTAGTGGGGGCAAAACATATAAGTGAAGAACTTCCCCCAAACTTACTCTTTTCACTCACCTTCATTCAAAAAATATGCAATGATATACTGGACATGAAGGTGAGACGGAGGAATTTTAATCTAAATAAACTGGCTCTTGTAAGAACAAGAGCTCCTCCGTGGGGTCAGTGGAATAATACGGCTTTAGTCTATGACCATTTACTTTGAAAAAGGTGCCGTTTTTAACATTTTCTACTTCTACTGCCCCGTGCGGGTATACAGACCGCACAACAAATGGTCCCTTCCATCGAGATCGGAGCTTACCCGCGTGAAGGTGTAATCGTGAATCATAAAGAAGGACTTGTTGACCAGGTAAAAATGTTTTCCTTAAAATGCTTTTATCGTGAAAAACCTTAGTCCTATTCTTTGTGATTACAGCATTATCATAAGCTTCATCGCGGAGTTCGCTTAGCTCGTTAAGTTGCAGCTTCCGAAAGTTGCAAGCAAGGTTTAAATCAAAATTTATTTCTTTAATAGCCCACAATGCTTTATGCTCTATCTCGACAGGTAAATGACATGCTTTTCCAAACACTATCCTATATGGAGACATTCCTAGGTCGGTCTTATATGCAGTCCTGAATGCCCAAAGAGCATCCGTCAATTTGTTCGACCAGTCTTTTCTATTTTTAGCAACAGTTTTCTCCAGGATAAGTTTGATTTGTCTGTTTGAGATTTCAGCCTGCCCGCTTGTTTGAGGATGATAGGGTGTAGAAAGTCGGTGGTTGATTGAGTATTTTCGCATCAGAGTCTCAAAAGATCTGTTGCAGAAATGTGTCCCATTATCGCTAATAATAGCGCGTGGGTGTCCAAATCGCGAGAAGATATTCTCTTTTAAGAACTTAATGACAACTTTCTTGTCATTAGTGCGACATGGAATGGCTTCTACCCACTTGGAGACATAATCAACCGCCAGCAATATGTACAGATTCCCAAAGGGGTTGGGAAAAGGACCCATAAAATCAATGCCCCAAACATCAAATATTTCAACAACCAAGATGGGTTGCTGAGGCATTTCATTCCTCTGGGATATTCTACCCGTATACTGACATTGTGTACAGGTTTTGCAATACTCAAATGCGTCCTTGAATAAGGTCGGCCAATAAAATCCACATTGCAAAACCTTTTCCGCTGTCTTTCTAGGACCAAAGTGACCCCCACAAGCCTGGTCATGACAAAATGAAAGAACACTCTTGAACTATTCATTCGGGACACACCGGCGAATGATCTGATCAGGACAATATTTAAACAAATAGGGCTCGTCCCAGTAAAAGTGTTTAACTTGGGAAAGAAAACGATATTTATCCTGTTTTGACCAATCGCTCGGTATTAGTCCCGTGGCATGATAGTTCACAATATCCCTGAACCATGGTTCAGTGGATATGCTCAAGAGTTGTTCGTCAGGGAACGAGTCATTAATCGGCAGGGTCACAGGGGAAGAAATGATGCGTGAAAGGTGGTCAGCTACTACGTTTTCACATCCTTTCTTATCTTTGATAACAAGATCAAATTCTTGTAACAGTAGGATCCAACATATTAGTCGACCTTTTGCATCTTTCTTCGCCAGAAGATGTTTTAAAGCGGAATGGTCAGTATACACAACTATAGGTGAGCCGATTAAGTAAGGCCTGAACTTTTCTAATGCAAATACAACCGCTAAAAGTTCTTTTTCTGTGGTTGTATAATTGATTTGCGCATCATTCAGGGTCTTACTAGCATAGTAAATCACGTGTGGCATCTTTTCGATGTGCTGTCCTAAGACTGCACCTACTGCAAAATCAGATGCGTCACACATCAGCTCAAAGGGGTAGTCCCAGTTTGGTGATGATAAAACGGGGGCTGAAGTGAGTGAGTGTTTAAGTGAGTCGAAAGCTGTCTCGCAATCCGAGTCAAAATGGAAGGTCGTATCCTTGGCCAGGAGTAGTGTTAAAGGTCTAGCAATTTTGCTAAAATCCTTAATGAATCTCCTATAAAAGCCCGCATGGCCAAGGAAAGAGCGAATATCTTTGACGCTTTTGGGATGAGGGAGGTTTTGAATGACATTTATTTTAGCTCTGTCAACCTCAATGCCTTTCTGTGAAATGACATGTCCAAGGACTATTCCTTCTTGGACCATAAAGTGGCATTTTTCCCAGTTCAAAGTCAAGTTCTTCTCTTTGCAACGAGTAAGAACAGCGTCTAGATTCGCTAGGCAATCAGAAAAAGAGTCTCCAAAAATTGAGAAATCGTCCATAAAGATCTCCAAAAAATTCTCTACCATATCAGAGAATATCCCCATCATACACCGCTGAAAGGTAGCGGGAGCATTGCATAACCCAAAGGGCATGCGACTGTAAGCAAAGGTACCAAAAAGACAAGTAAAAGTGATTTTATCTTGATCCTTTTTGGCGATGGGGACCTGATTGTAGCCTGAGTATCTGTCCATAAAACAATAGTACTCTCGTCCCGCTAAGCGTTCCAGCATCTGATCAATGAATGGTAGAGGAAAGTGATCTTTCCTCGTAGCAGCGTTGAGTTTTCTATAATCGATGCATACACGCCACCCAGTTTGGGCGCGTGTCTGAATCAACTCATTCGCCTCATTTGTTATAACTGTGATGCCGGATTTCTTAGGAACGACATGTATAGGACTCACCCACTGGCTATCGGAGATGGGGTATATGATACCATTATCTAAGCATTTGACGATCTCTTTCATGACCGCCTCCTTCATGACGGGATTCAACCGTCTCTGTGGTTCTCGGGTAGGTCTGGCATCATCCATCACATGTATATGATGTTCAACTATCAAGGGACTAATCCCTTTGATGTCCGCCATACTCCAACCAAACGCCTCTTTGTTAGATCTCAATACCGATAAAAGTGCATTCTCTTGCTCTGATGCAAGAGAAGCAGATATGATAACCGGTAAAGACTCATTCTCACATAGATATGCATATTTGAGGTGAGAAGGTAAAATTTTTAGATCTAACTCAGGCGGAGAAATGATAGAAGGAGGGATCATTGAGTGATTTTTGGATCTACAAAGAAGCTCAGAGCCTGTGAAAGATACAGACTCGGGTGGAGAAAAGTCAGAAGTGCAGGACTCATATGTAGGTAAAGTGTCCTCACTAAGATCTTGTGCAAAGTCAAACAGAGATGTGGTAATGTCATCGAGATCAGTAAAGCAAAGATCTTCAGCTCCACAACTATCGGGAGCGATCTCATGGACAGAGCACACATCTAAAATATGAGCAGAGGGTTCTGATGGCTGACTTCCAACTTTGTAGATATTTAGTTCAATGGTCATATTTCCAAATGATAAGTTCATTGAACCGTTTCTACAGTTTATAACAGCGTTGGAAGTGGCAAGGAAAGGACGACCCAGAATCACCGGAATTTGGCCCCAGGGGTTTGCTACAGGATGTGTGTCGAGCACAATGAAGTCTACAGGGAAAACAAACTCCCCGACCTTTATCAACACATCCTCTAATTCACCCCTTGGTTTGGTGATAGATCGTTCTGGCATCTGGAGAGTGCAATGAGCAGGTTTCAACTCTCCAATCCCTAATTGCTCATAGACAGAATAAGGGAGCAGGTTAACACTTGCGCCAAGGTCTAAAAGAGCACGATTTATGTTTTTACCCCCAATCGAAATCGATATTGTAGGACATCCTGGGTCCTTTCTTTTCTTTGGAAGCTGGGGTATAAAAGCAGTGCTGATATTATTAGACATAAAGACCTTCTTTGGCACTTGAGTCTTCCTCTTCCTAGTGCACAAGTCCTTAAGAATTTTCGCATAAGCGGGGACTTGCTGAATCGCATCTAGGAGAGGGATATTGATGTTAACCTGTTTGAACATTTCTATAATTTTCTCCATATGAGGACTCGTTCTATTAGCCCTTAACCGGTTCGGGTAAGGAGCTTTCGCAATAAGCGCAGGGTCCATCACAGGAGAAAGAAGAGGGGGTAGACAAGGTCCCAAAGGAGGTGTGGGGACCGTCTGTGGAGAACTATAAGGGTTGGGTGAAGGTGTTGAGCCTAGTGGGAAATGGAGAATAGGCTCGCTAGAAGGTGGTTTGGTAGAAGAAGAAGGATCAGAAGGAGAAGTGTGTGTGTGTGGAAAGGACTCAGCCGGGGTGTTGATATGATTTTCAGTATCATCAATACCTTCCCCGACATTATTGTTCAGCACTCTTCCCGATCTCAACGTTGTAATGGCATTTACATTGTAATGCCCAGGATTCTGTAGGGGTTGAGAGGGAAGTTTCCCTTTTTCTCTCGCACTCATTTCGGCTTTAAGTCGTGCGATTTCAGCTTCCATCGTTCTGATACTCTCAGCTTGGGACGCTGAGTTTTTCTTTATCTCACCGACGGAAGATCTAACCTCAGCCGAAACCTCTATGAAATTTGATAAAAGTGATTTCATGGTTTGAGTGAATTGAGAGAAATCGTCAGGACAGGACAACTGCATAGGATTAGACTGTGCAGGATTGTTGCCCTGGTTTTGGAAATTTTGTGACTGATAGGGGTGCTGAGTGAGTTGAAGGGGTTGCTGTTGTGGTGGAGGAAGAGCCCTTTGAAAATTATTCGTGTTTGGAACCGTGTTTTGAGATTGGTTTTGGTTCCAAGCAAAATTCGGGTGATTCCTCCAACCCTGATTGTACGTGGAAGAATATGGATCGTTTCGAGGTCTTTGAAATGCGGCATTAGAATGCTCGTGACCTTGAAACGCCGAGTTTAATGGACATTCTTCCGTTAAATGTGACGGATCAGAACAGCACCCACAAACAGTTTTGGGGAGTGACACTGGGTTTAGGGAGGCTGCTGCAAATTTGTGTTCCATAGCGTCGAGCTTCTTTTGCATTGCTGCCATTTCAGCTCGAACACCTATGGACACATCTATTTGGTGTACGCCACCCCTATTCAATGGTTGGGTTCCACTCTCCCACTGTAGTGACTTTTCAGCGAACTCTTCTAAGTACCTCCAAGCTTCCCCATCATCCTTAGTCATAAATGTACCTTGACACATATTTTCAAGGCTCTGTTTAGTGTTAGGGTTACTGCCCTCATATATGATTCGGCAAAGCTCCCATCTTGGGATGCCGTGATGAGGACATTGAACCAATAGATCCTTGAAACGTTCAAAGTATTTAGAGAATGGTTCAGCAGGGAGCTGGGCAAATTGGTTCAGTTCGCTACGGATTCGAGCTGTCTTTTGGTGTGGGTAGAATTTCTTAAGGAATGCAGCGACGAATTCTTCCCAATTCGTAATAGAATGTGCGGTAGTGTTGTATAGCCACTTCTCGGCTATATCGCACAAGGTAAATGGAAGAAGTCGTAGACTCATCGCATCCACTGAAAGTTGTGACGTACCCATCATTGCGCATACGTTTTCAAATTTGGTAATGAAAACGTAAGCGTCCTCAGTCTCGAGTCCGTGGTATTTGGGTAAAAGATTGATATACTGGGGCTTAATTTCAAAGTTATCCCCATTGGCTGGTGGTGTGGATAAGCAGGTTGAAAGAGGACCTCTATGTGGATAGCATCTCTCCTGGATAGAAATGCGGGGTGGATTCTGCGCACCAACGGACGGCGGCAGATTAGGGTTAAAGAAGTTTGATGGATTTGGATCCATCGGTGTGGGTGTGGTAGTGGGTAAAGAAAAGGTAAATGGAGAAATATCGACTTCGGAGTCGATAAGGGGTACGCGGACTAAACGGGCACTAGAATCCCGTGTCCAGCCTATCTTGCACTAAAATGGGTTAGTACAAGTGGCAGCGTTGGCTTATAATTAGGGGTAAAATGAATGCGGTGTTTGCTTTTGAAAAAGGGACGGATTTTTGAAAAAATGATGCGACAAAACAAATGCAGCACACAACCCTAGAATCTAGTGGTCACCTAGGTCCGGCTCTAGACCGCTCCTAACTGTCAAAAGACAAGTCGCAGGATAGAATCCTCCACTGCCTCTTTGTCCCCCTGTGGCCGGATTAGTGCCAGGTAAGTGGGAAGGTACTCCACTACGTAAGTAGTGGGCCTAATTAAAAACCACTAGCCTTAGACACACTCGCCTTAGGCACCACAAGAAAACGCGGATAAGCAATGAATTACCCACGGCCTTCTCTTGTCCTAATTGAGCGCGACAGTCCTTAGAGTCTTCTCTAGATTTCTTTTAATTAATGAGGGTAATGCGGATGCAAGTTTTGCGATTTTCGGGGCCTAGGAAGGGTAATGAAATCCCCACCTAATTTGGATTTGGCCGTGCCCCTTAAATTTCCGTATTAGAATGCAAACAACCAAGAAATCACAATCACGCACAATTTTTAATTTTGCTTTGGCGGCGCTGCGATTATTTGCAAAGAATCCTGCAGCAAAGTGTTAGTTGGAGCTAAAAGAGGAGAGGGGAGAGAGCAAGAAATCACCTGCAGGCAAAACTTTCCAGAGAACCCCCAACCCAGCCGCGAAAACGCCGCAAATCGTGGGTTCTGGCCGCTCTTCCGCGATCTTATGTGCAGATCACTGCACCAATTTTCTTCAGAAGGCTTCTGTGGCCTTCCTCTACTCTCAGGTATATCCCAAATAATTTTTCCACAGCACAGAATGCTCCAGATCACATTGCAATCAATCACAACACACGTATAAGAGTTTGTACGAATTTTGATCTCAAAAAACAACAATGGAATAATTCTTTCAATTCAAACTATAAAATGTAAACGAATTAGCGCGTAATCCCCGGCGACGGAGCCATTTTGATCGATTGATTTTCCGTTGTGTTTGTATAAAATTGTAAAGAAATCACAACCAAAAATTATTTTGACCGCAATCAAACTACGGTGTCAATTGTAGTTCATGAATGAGTGCGGATCGTCCACAGGGATTGCACGATTCATTTATATCTTTGATATGTTTGAATTGAAAAGTTAAGTAACGATAAACGAAAACATGATTCAAGAGTATTGATTTTCAAGTGTCACTATTCTATTCAAGAATCAAGAAAAAGATAAACAATCAAGAATCGGTGTATCGATGATATTTCCAATCAACAATCAAGAATCTAAAAGAGGCTCGTAGGAATCGATAGGATCAATAGACGTGATGTAATCTAAAGATATCGTGTTCTTCTCCTTCGAAGGATTGATACTAGATCGATGATCATCGACGAGAGTTAGGGCTTTCTTGATGAAACTAGGGTTCATCTTTTAACCCTTGTTCTTTCGTCGATATCATTCCTTTTCTAGCCTCTACCAAATTCAAGAAACGATCGTGACTCCCCAATTTCGATCGATGTCAATCAAGAAAGCATCGAAACGAAATGGGTCGTCGTTTCTTGAACTTGCTAGGGTTTACAAAACTCGTAGGACTCAAAAATCGATTAAAGCTATGTTACATCATCATTCTATTAACCGTCTCGACTCCTCGACGAGCGGAGTTTTATTCACACATCACCACACAGAAAAGATTCACAAATTGTAAAGATATCATGATGCAGAATTTAAAGAAAACAAGATAAAAGAATATCACCTTTATTTATCTCAACAATTTTGATTACATTCGCTTCAAGAACTACAAGAGGAAGAATCTAAATCGTTGATCGGGCGTCGCTCGGCTTCGTGAGTCGTGGATCGGCTCGGATCGCTTGCTCCGTTGAAGATCGGCTCTGCTCCTAAAGGTTGTAAGGCTTCTTGCTTAATGGGTACTCGAGATCTAGATCTTTAATTGGAATTAGGGTTAGGGTTTCCTACAAGCTCTCTCACTAAACTTGTGGAAGAAGGAGATGAAGAAGGAGATTGGAATGGCTCTAGTTTGATACTAGATTGGGGATTCCAAGATTAGATCATTCACCCTAAGTCTAGGCTTCTATTTATAGACTTCCCAAACCCTAGGTTTAGGTTTGAAATGGTAGTTCCCTACAAAAGTTTGTTGAGTCTTCTAGAAGGTAGTTTGTTAGGAGCTAGCTTAGGGTTTAAGCTAGGATTAATTAAGCTTTAGAAACCCTTGTTTGCTGATCTGGCAGAAACCTCTGGAGTCTTCTGGAAGTTGACTTACTTTTCTGAACTGTAGCCACTGAGAGAAGAAACTTGGGCCAACTTTGAGGAGATAACTTCATCAATAGGCCGCGGATCCGTGGCACAAGGAGGCTATGGCCGCGGATCCACGGCTCCTTGAGGGGCTTGGGTCTTGTGCTTTCTGGAGTGGTCTTGTACTGCTATTTGGGGCTTTGTATGATATGTTGATTTGTGATTGCTCCTTTGGATTGATACCAGATCTGAAATTAGTGAGTTTACGTATCTTTTGAGCGGTGTAATGTTCGAGCGAGCTTCTCCTTTTCCTGCACGGACTTCAAAACACGGGTTGCGACATATAGAAATATTGCGATGCCAAGCAATGCAGTCAATTTCCCTAGAAATGCCGGTTTTAAGGTCTAATACATGTAATCTGATAATCTGTGATAGATTTGCTAATATGTGAAATACAGATACCGAACACTTCTATATGAATGCAAATGATGAGGAAATTGCCGGTTAAAATATGCAATATTTTCGACTGATCATCGCCCTTTCAGCCAAAACTAAAAGAATGCTGAAGGATCTTCATACATGCCCAGCCGTCAGGTTGAAAAGTCCGCCAGAGCCCGAGGTCATTGATGGGATGCTGAAACCACGCCCAACACCGAGAATAGATAACAGTGGGCAAAACACCCAGGCACAGCCGTCAAAGTTTTCAAAGAAAAAGAAGAAGACCAAAAAGCTCGCGCAGTTTGATGACAAGCACACGGATCTACGAAAACATATTGACGCACTGGAAGAATATAATCAGAAGGCGCGGACCCCAGCCACATTCCAAGAATTCCTCAGCCACGTCTTTGAGGACGGAGATGATGACGAAGACTCGTCGGATGAACCTGAGGATTATGTAGCAAGTTGCCATATGATCTCTTACTCGTCGATAGACAATGAAGAAACTCCTGACGCAGAGAAACCGGGGGAAGATCCCGAACCAGAACTTCTAGGGCTATCAGACGAAACAATTGACGCATTCCTGAACGAAGCCCGTCTAAAAAGCAAAGCTGATCGGAAGCGCGAGATGGCCATATTTGAAAAGGCCAAACGCCGGCGACTGGACAAAAGGGTCGAAACACTCCCACCAGATCAATGTACATCCGCCGGAAATGAAAGCAGGATCAAGATAAGGAAACGATTCGCCAAAGCTATATCGATGGGGATGAAGCTGCTCTCTTTCAGAGAAAATTCTCCTGGCGGTATACATCTTGATGAAGCGGATGTACATCCTAACTTCTGCTTATATCATCAGAAGATCGCACATCCTACTGAAGACTGCAACTCTTTTAAGTGTTGGTGGCAAGGGTATGTCGCTCACAGGCAACACTTCAAGAGGGCAAAACGTAAAGCTCATAGACAGCGGAAAAATGCGACAGATGAGTGTAAAAGAATTGCCGGCAATTGTCAGAGGGTTGATCCCGGGAGATCGCGAGTTCTCACCTTCGGGAGCGGCTCCGACGAAGAAGTAGCCCTCGGCCCTCTCTTCAAGGAATCCATCTCTGAAACGAAAGAACTGAGGAGTTGCGAGAACATTCAGCAGTGCAATCGCACGCTACCCGGAGAGAATCTCGGACCCGCAAACAAGGGATCGAACAAAAAGGGTAAGGGGAAGGGAAAAACGGCCTTCGTCGCCAACTCTCAATAACAATCGAGTGGCCTTAGACCGGTTGTTTGCCAAAGAAACAAGCGGAAACCCCTCTATGAGAAGTTGAAACGTCCTTACTCATTTCCCCGGGATGAAACAAGGAGACTGTTCGAACTAGCAGTGTGCAGCAGGCTTATCACTGTACCGGAGCCGAAACTCCCACTACAACTAAACGATGTCAACAATCCTAATTACTGCCCTTACCACCGAGTATTGGGCCATCCGATCGAAAACTGCTACGTCTTCAAAAACTAGGTTGAAGACCAATACCAACAGGGCAAGTTCGCGCTGTCCAAAAACTGGAAGATGAGCCCGCCTCAACCACATGCTCTGAAAAAGATGGATATGCCGGAGGCATCATGCTCATTCATACGGAAAGCCCCATGGACCGAAAAGTCCGTAAACTAGAAATTCACCTCAAATACGGCAACGACGGACCGCAATGTCTTAAAACTTACAAATGACCGAAACGTCGTTAAACTACTATCAACCCGCGGCATCCTCAGGCTGACGTAAAAAAAAGGGTATGTCCATAAGCAAAATGGGCACAGATGAAAACCCGAAAGGGCTCCGTGAGTAAAAACAGCAGGGCTACCGGCGAGTCTTGGAAATACCCGAAAGGGCGCAACCTCGTTAAAAAAAATGGTATGTCCATAAGGGAAATGGGAACGGATGAAAACCCGAAAGGACTCCGTGAGTAAAAACAGCAGGGCTACCGGCGAGTGTTTGTGAAAACCCGAAAGGGTGCAACCTCGTTAAAAGAAACTTACAGGGTCCTCTCGACCTTGTAAGGAGAAACCACCTGCGTGAGATCCTTACGACTCACAAGGGAGCAACACACTTATGAATCCTCACGATTCCTAAGGAGAAATTACACTTGCGAGATCCTCACGACTCGTAAGGAGAATTCTCTTATGAGACCCTCACGGCTCATAAGATTTGAAAGTCTTAAGCTACAGAGACCTGAACCTGTTCTTAAGCAACCCCCACAACCTCCGATACTGCCCTACAAGCGGTGCAGCACTGACCTTTGTATACAATCCATGGGCGCGAATAAACATTTCCCTAACAAAGTCACATCCGTGTCTAGGGATATGTTTGCACGGTGAACAACCCTTGTAAGTCCTCTCGACTTATAAGGAGAAAACTCTCTTGTAAGATCCTTACGACTTACAGGAGAACATGCACTTAGGAAACCTCATGACTCCTAAGGAGAAAACACACCTACGAGATCCTCACGGCTCGCAGGGAGAAATACCTTTATGAGACCCTTACGGCTCATGAAGTCAAAAGCCTTAGTCGACAGGATCCTAACCCTGTTCGCTAAGCCACCTTTGTTCGATATCGACAGAGGCAAATGATGATTCGCTCCTGACAATATTCCAGTTGTAGCGGTGCTGATGCCGAAATCGGTGTCTAATTCCAACCTTGCGGCAAAAAGCTTGCGAGCCACACATGCATACGAAATAGCCGAAATGATGGGGCAATTTGCAACAAAATCAGCAAGTAAAAAAATGTATGCATGCAAAATAGCCGAAACGATTGGGCAACTCGCAATAAAAAGCAGCGAGTAAGAATAAAATAAATAGCCGAAATGATTGGGCACCGCGAAAAATAGCCGAAATGATTGGGCAGTCGCGACCTTCGCGATATAAAAGCTGAAATGATAGAGCATCACGGAAATAAATAAAAAAATGAATGAAAAAAGTGAAACCTTTTGCCCTACAAGTGATATCACATCAATCCCTGTATACAATCCAGGGACGCAAGCAAAGAAGGAAGCACACCTTCCCTCCCCAGGCTCCATCAGAAAGAGAGCCAAGTCTCGACGGTCACATCTGCATCCCAGAAGACCAACAACGGCGTTCCTTTACAGTCCAGCAGGACACAAACACAACGTCAACAAAAGACCTCACGTCAAAACAAAGCGGAGTGATGGCAAAATCCCAACTCCACCTCAGCATTCGTCTCGTTACACTAGACTCAATGTCAACAACGGCGTTCTTTCGCAAGTTCACCAGGATGCAGATGCAACGTCAACAAAAGACCCCATAGTCGAAACAAAGCGGAGTGATGGCAAAATCCCAACTCCACCTCAGCATTTGTCCTGATACAGCAGACGCAATGCCAGCAAACGAAGCGAAGGCCAAATTCCTAGCTTTAGGGTCTTAACGGCAACTCATATAAAACCGGAAAGACCATCGGAGATCATCTCACACCAGCGCGGAGTGGTCACCATCTCGACGTTCGTCTCGATACAGCAGACGAGATGTCACCCCAACGTTCTTCCTCCAACAGGATTCGGACGCGCCAAAACAACAAAGCGAAGGCCAAATTCCTAGCTTCAGGGTCTTGACGGTAACTCATATAAAACCCAAAAGACCACCAGAGATCATCTCACCCCAGCATGCAGTGATCACCACCTCGACGTTCGCCTCGACACAGCAGACGAGATGTCACTACAGCGTTCTTCCTCCAGCAGGGTTCAGACGCAACAATCAAATAATGGAGCCAGGGCAAAATCCCTAGTTCTAAATCACGACGGTTCGCCAGCAACCTAGAGACAACCGCGACATTCATCTCGATACAGCAGACGCAATGCCAGCAAATGAAGCAAAGGCCAAATTCCTAGGTTTAGGGTCTTAACGGCAACTCATATAAAGCCTGAAAGACAATCGGAGATCATCTCACACCAGCGCGGAGTGGTCACCACCTCGACGTTCATCTCAATACAGCAGATGAGATGTCACCCCAGCGTTCTTCCTCCAACAGGATTCGGACGCGCCAAAACAACAAAGCGAATGCCAAATTCCTAGCTTCAGGGTCTTGACGGTAACTCATATAAAACTCGAAAGACCACCAGAGATCATCTCACCCCAGCGTGGAGTGATCACCACCTCGACATAGCAGACGAGATGTCACTACAGCGTTCTTCCTCCAGCAGGGTTCAGACGATACAATCAAATAACGGATCGACGGCAAAATCCTTAGTTCCAAACCTCGACGGTTAGCCAGCAACCTAGAGACAACCGTTACATTCATCTCGATACAGCAGACGCAATGCCAGCAAACGAAGCGAAGGCCAAATTCCTAGCTTTAGGGTCTTGACGGCAACTCATATAAAACCGGAAAGACCATCGGAGATCATCTCACACCAGCGCAGAGTGGTCACCATCTCAACGTTCGTCTCGATACAACAGACGAGATGTCACCTCAGCGTTCTTCCTCCAACAGGATTCAGACGTGCCAAAACAACAAAGCGAAGGCCAAATTCCTAGCTTCAGGGTCTTGACAGTAAGTCATATAAAACCCGAAAGACCACCAGAGATCATCTCACCCCAGCGTGGAGTGATCACCACCTCGACGTTCGCCTCGACACAGCAGACGAGATGTCACTACAGCGTTCTTCCTCCAGCAGGGTTCAGACGCAACAATCAAATAACGGAGCCACGGTAAAATCCCTAGTTCCAAACCTTGATGGTTCGCCAGCAACCTAGAGACAACCGCGACATTCGTCTCGATACAGCAGACGCAATGCCAGCAAATGAAGCAAAGGCCAAATTCCTAGCTTCAGGGTCTTAACGGCAACTCATATAAAGCTTGAAAGACAATCGGAGATCATCTCACACCAGCGCGGAGTGGTCACCACCTCGACGTTCATCTCGATACAGCAGACGAGATGTCACCCCAGCGTTCTTCCTCCAACAGGATTCGGACGCGCCAAAACAACGAAGCAAAGGCAAAATTCCTAGCTTCAGGGGCTTGACGGCAACTCATTTAAAGCCTGAAAGACAATCGTAGATCATCTCGCACCAGCGCGGAGTGGTCACCGCCTCGACGTTCATCTCGACACAACAGATGAAATGTCACTACAGCGTCCTTCCTCCAACAGGATTTGGACATGACAAAACGAAAGAAGCAAAGGCCAAATTCCTAGCTTCAGGGTCTTAACGGCAACGCATATAAAGCCTGAAAGACAATCGGAGATCATCTCACACCAGCATGGAGTGATCACCACCTCGACGTTCGTCTCGACAAAACAGACGAGATATCACTACAGCGTCCTTCCTACAACAGGATTCGGACACGACAAAACAAACGAAGCAAAGACAAAATTCCTAGCTTCAGGGTCTTGACGGTAACTCATATAAAATCTGAAAGACTATCAGAGATCATCCCACACCAGCGCGGAGTGATCACCACCTCGACGTTCGTCTCGACACAGCAGACTAGATGTCACTACAGCGTTCTTCCTCTAGTAGGATTCAGCCGCGACAATCAAACAACGGAGCCACGGAAAAATCCCTAGTTCCAAACCTCGATGGTTCACCAGCAGCCTAGAGACAACCTCGACATTCGTCTCGATACAGCAGACGCAATGCCAGCAAACGAAGCAAAGGCCAAATTCCTAGCTTCAGGGTCTTGATGGCAACTCATATAAAACCTGAAAGACTATCGGAGATCATCCCACACTAGCGTGGAGTGGTTATGACTCATCAGGGCTCTCCAAAATAAGCCTAACCTCAAGTAAAAAGCGGCATGGCAAAATTCCTAACGCTTTCTCTTCCGACGGTCAAACTGCCTAGGAGGATTACTTGAAAACGTCTTGTCCAGCCCCCGAAGGGATCAAAGATATGACAGTCGCAAGGCTACTCGAACAGCAAGGTTGCCTATCGAGGAATACATCAGCCAACGCGACGGTACGACGGACAAAACCATAGTACCACAGACCCTAACGGACCTCTGTCGTAAAGAGTAGAGGTTAACTGTGACGTTAGGATATTCTTGCGAGAAATGCTCGATTCGTCTCGACTCGTGAGGAAAAGCCTTAGGCAGCGGGGATTAAAAAACTTGTTTCCTAAGCACTGGGGCCCTGCAAGTCGGTCCAAAATGGACTCTTGCATACTATTCACGGACCACACTCTCCAAAATTGAATCTCGACAAGGAGGGAAACAACCTCTTACGAGTCCTCTCGACTTGTAAGAAGGAAAATTCTCTAGTGAGATCCTTACGACTCTCAAGAGAAAACGCACTTAGGAGTCCTCACGACCCCTAAGGAGAAAATACACCTACGAGATCCTCTCGACTCGTAAGGAGAAAAGTCTTTATAAGACCCTCAGGGCTCATAAATTTGAAAAGTCTTAGGTGGTAAATTCTAGCCCTGTTTCCTAAGCCATCAGTGCCCTACAAGGAGGTCAAGATAGACTATCTGCAGGCCACATTCTCCGAAGTCGAATCTCGACAAGGAGGGAAACAACCGCTTATGGGTCCTCTCGACTTGTAAGAGGGAAAATTCTCTTATGAGATCTTTACGACTCTTAAGAGAAAACGCACTAAGGAGTCCTCACGACTCCTAGGGAGAAAATACACCTACGGGATCCTCTCGACTCGTAGGGAGAAAAGTCTTTAAGAGACCCTCACGGCTCATAAAGTTGGAAAGTCTTAGACTACAAGGACCCTAAACTTGTCTCCTAAGCACTCAATTTTGTGGCCTTGCATAACTCTGCACTATTTCACCCACGTACATACTTACGTGGGCAAAGTAGGGGGGGCATTTGTTCCCGCCAAAATTTTGGCTCACAACCTGCTCCCTTATTAAAAAAAATAATAATAATAATATAATAAAAATAATAATAATAATAATAATAATAATAAATAATAAAATAAAAATGAAGGGAAAAACTCCACATGCAAAGAATGTAACAAATGCCTCAAAGCCAAGAGTTAAAATATTGTGAAGCATCGCTTCAGATGCAGCACCAAGTGCGCTGCGCCCTAAACAGCGCACCACGTGCAAAGCACGTGTGCGCTAGCGCTAGGTGCGCTGCGCTCCAAGCAGCGCACCACGTGTCATACACGTGTGCGCTAACACAATGTGCGCTGCCTTTTAAGCAGCGCACCACATGCAAAGCACATGTGCGCTAGCGCTAGGTGCGCTGCGCTCCAAGCAGTGCACCACGTGTCATACACGTGTGCGCTAGCACGATGTGCGCTGCCTTTTAAGCAGCGCACCACGTGCAAAGCACGGGTGCACCAGCGCTGGAACCTAAAAGCTCCCCAACCGTCAGATCAAAGATCTAATAATAATGATAAATCATTAATTAATCAGAAATTAAATTCTGTTAAGGAAAGATTTCTCAAAATCTTTCCAAATAACAAGATTGTGCTCTGTAAATCAGAGCACCATTGGATCAATGATCCAATGGGAAATAAAAATCACCAAAATACAGAACAAATTCTGTGAAGAAGGAAAGATTTCTCAATCTTATTAAAATAAGAAGATTATCTTCTGTAAAACAGAAGCCTTAAGATCAAAGATCCAACGGTGGGAAATATTCCCAAATCAATCAGAGAAAAATCTCTTAAACTGATTCAACAAATCATTTGGCCCTATATAAAGGCCTCTAGACTTCAAGTCTAAGGGGGAGAGACAGAAAAAGAGAGAGAAAACCCTCTGCAAAAAAGAGTAAACTCTTAAGAAAAAGAAGATTTTTCTTCATCTAAAAGGTTAAGAACTATGTTCTTGAATAACAGAGATGAATCCATCTCATAAAAAAGAAGAACCATCTTCTAAAAAGATCTTAGATCTATAAAAAGACCAAGGTCTTTTGATTTAAAAGAAAAGATCAAAATGATCTAATCATAAAAAGACTAAAAGAAGTATTTTACTTCATTCACAGATCTTTTGATCTATAAAGGCACAGCCTTTTATAAAAAACAAGAACTTTTGTTCTTGAATCTTGAGGCAAAGCCTCCTTTAAGAAGAACATAAATTTGTTCTTTGATCTTAAAATTGATCAGATGCGCTATTGAAAAGTGCCTTGCACTCATAAATTGCGCCCTTGCGCTCATTGGACCGGCGCTCAGCGCTAAAACCTGCCACGTGTCAACCAGAGGCACAATCTGCGCTTTACGTTTCTAAAAACAGAGCACTGCACTCATGGGCTGGCGCTCAGCGTCAAGCGCGCCACGTGTCACTCACTGGTGTGCCAACAGACTAGCGCAATGCACTCATACACTGAAAGCGCAATGCGCCAATAAACTAGCGCTTAGCGCTAAGCGCAACACGTGTCCTCCTCGTGTGCGCTATCCAACAGAAGCGCAATGCGCTTTTTTCTTGGCGCAAAGCGCCTGACGCGCCACGTGGCGCACTGTCAGAACATACTTTGTTCTGATAAATGCTATGCATTATTAAAAGGGCCGAGCCCAAATGAAGGCTCAATAGCCAGAACAATAAAATGTTCAACTCATATCAACTGAGCCCATATGCTCATAAACCTGCAAACAGACTTTAGTCCCAATTTGGACTATAGATCTCCCAATCAACGTTGGTTCAAGGGTACATCTCTGAACTCTTCTGATATTTGTCGTTGTAATCCTTCAACGTCTTCAGAGAGGTGATGGGTCCCGACAGCCATACATTCCACGGACTATGATGTCCTTAATCTTGACCGGGATGTCTTTAAACTAACAATGGACCACCATGTCCTTAAACTGGTAATCGACCGCAATGTCACTAAACTAAACAATAAAGCCCAATTGCTCTCTTGTCGGATCTAAATGATCTCATTAAGTTGATCTTAGTCTAGAATTAGACTAACGTGTCCTTAATAAACGTTTAAGTTGATCTTAGCCTCGAAAAGGCTAACGTATCCTTGAACACAACCCCCCCAAACCCAAATCTAAGAAAGATACGGATTTGGACAGGTCCATGCCCTACGGGCAACAACATAACTTAGTCTCCGTATACAATCCACGGGCAACCAAACACAAAACAAACACCCACGACACGAAGTGACCATATGGAGAAGGAGAAAGTTGTTACCGCGATGCGGTAGCGTAATTAATTGTAGGGGCTTGCGCCTGCAGGGAAGAGTGACCCCACAATCAAAAACCCCTCAAACGAGGGGGAATCTGATGAAGTCTGCTACATCGGCCGCATCCGTTTAAACCTTCGATACATGGTGCCATAAATCAACTTGGCATCTTCGGAGAGGTGGACGGATAGCACCAATTAGCATCTTCCCCCAGATTCAGGCAAGACGACCAGTCTTCCCGGCTTCCGGCGGTGAACAACGCCGAAGTCAAGAAACTAATTGACTCCGGATTCATCCAAGAAGTTCAATATCCTGACTAGATCGCCAATATCGTTCCGGTAATGAAGAAAAATGGGACAGTACGCATCTGCGTGGACTTTCGGGATCTCAACAAAGCTTGTCCGAAGGATGACTTCCCAGTGTCTGTTATCGAGCTGATGATTAATAACACATCCACTCATGAGGTCTTCTTCTTCATGGATTGATCTTCTGGGTATAATCAAATAAAGATGCATCCCGAAGACCAAAAGCATACTTCCTTCCGGACTCCGCTGGGCATATTCTGCTATAAAGTGATGCCCTTCGGTCTGAAGAACGCTGGCGCTGCCCACCAGAGAGCCATGACGAAGATCTTCGATGACCTCATACACGAGATTGCCGAATGTTATATCGACGACCTCGTGGTGAAAAGCAAATCGTACGATGAGCACTGTGAGTATTTGAAAATAGTGTTCCAGCGTCTTCGGAAATATAATCTGAAGATGAACCCTCTGAAATGCGCGTGTGGAGTCTCCTCAAGCAAATTCCTAGGATGAATCGTACGACACCGAGGCATCGAAATAGACCCATCAAAGATCAAGGCGATTATAGAAATGCCCTCACCAAGAACTCTCAAGCAACGACGGTCTCTCTAAGGAAAGCTCACGTATATCCGACGGTTCATAGCTAACCTCTCCGGAAAATGATGCCCATACAGCCATCTAATGAAGAAGGGGACCCCGTTCGTTTGGGATCATAAATGCCAAAATGCACTGGATGAAATCAAGAAATATCTGTAGAACCCGCCGGTACCGACCGCTCCGATCAAGGGAAAGCCCATCATCCTGTATACAACAGCCCTTGAAGGTTCTTTAGGCATGCTGTGGGCACAGAAGAACGATCAAGGAAAGGAGAGAGCTCTCTACTATTTAAGTCGAGTCCTTTTAGGGGTAGAAAACAATTACTCCCCCATTGAAAAGCATTGCCTGGCACTAATCTTCACGATAACGAAGCTCGGGCACTATGCCCTGGCAAATGAGGTCCATCTCATATCAAAGGTGGATACTCTCAAATATCTGATGTCAAGGGCCATACTAATAGGCATGCTTGCCAAATGGGCCCTCCTCTTGATGGAATTCTCGATAACATATCGACCCCTCAAGGCAGTGAAAGACCAGGCCATCATCGACTTTCTCGCTGAGCATTCGATACCAGCCGATTCTCCCTTAAATTGTGAGTTGCCGGACGAACACGCGTTTGACACAATCGAAGGGGAGAAGGAAGGAAATAATGCCCGATGGGAACTATACTTCGACGGAGCATCTTCCTTTAAGAAGCAAAAGCAAAGCACCCCCATAATCAAAGCTGGGGTAGGCCTTATCTTCGTGACTCCACAAGGAGGGATAATGCGTTTCGCCATTTCCTTAACAGAACCAAGGACAAACAATGAGGCTGAATATGAAGCTTTAATAGCAGGTCTTGAGATTGCTGTCGACATGGGAATAGAAGATCTCCTCATATATGGAGATTCCCAGATGATCGTTAGCCAAGTAAATGGCAACTATCAGACCTGTAAACCGGAGTTGGTAAAATATGGCGAATGAATACAGCAACTGTTAGTTATATGTATGCCCTAGAAGCCATTACTGTACATGAGATGTATATTGTAGTGGATGCTTGGACATATAAAGGGAGAACTTTCTTGCTCGACATGATAGTATGCTATCTGGTTACTCTTTATCTTAACATGTACACTGATTGTCTCTCTGTTACATGTTGGTAAAGCCCTTAGGATGTGTACTTGACTACCTAGATTATGATGCAGATCATACTAGTGGGACAAAGGTAGTCAGTAAGTACATCCTTTAATGTCCCTAGTCATGGGTGTATCGAGACGGGGCATCGATATACCAGAGTAGACTAGCGTATAGCTTCTCGACCCATGTAGATGGGCGATGGATGATCCAATATCCATTGGTGTTTGACATCATAGATGATATACGGGTGCTCAGTGGAGAATGGGTACACTGGACGGACTCGCCGAGAACTCCCAGATGGTATTATACCTCACGTCAGATGGCAGTTCTCTGGTGACACTGGTACAGGTTAGTCTGTCGACCCGAGATCGTCATAGAGTCTTGTGTGATTCCCACTGTGCTTTGATTTCCACCTTACCACGTTCAAGAGGATGTGCAAAACGATGGTTTTTCGGTGCAGTCCCGAGTTACATGGAGGCAATGAGCGATAGGAGAGGATTTCGTCTCTCCCGGTATTGGGGTTGATGTTGCACTGTGCTCGATTGGCCATAACAGGAAGTCCCTGGCCAGGGCTGTTTATGAGATTTACTGGTAAGTGTTATCAGTAGTTTCTCGACCCGTTATGAGCCTCATATCGGCACGACTTATCGAGTTATTGGGGTCTGACGTTTACCACCCTTAGACGAGATATGCGACATATCAGAAAAAGAGACCGGACTGTACGGTAGTGTTACTGACGGGCTTTACAGGAGCTAGAGCGGGCTTGCTTGTTGATCTTCTGATCACTCAATACCCGGGTAGCCATTACGTCCAGCTAGTACCGCTGACGGGTTGTGGGTGTTTGATGTGATCATCACCTACTGTCGGCATATTGACGAGTCTTTAGAATTCTACATAGAGGTTTTACTGGCTCAGGAGAAACGAAGTAGGAGCACATATGTGATATGTGCAGGACCGAGAATAATCGAGTATGCGATACCGTATTCTATTCTCGCAATTTTTGTATCGTTCGGTTATATATGATATAGCCGTGTTATCGAATCAAGTGTTTATTCGATAAGTTGGTACATATAATATTAGTCGGTTATATGAGATATAGCTGGATTATTAAATCAAGTGTTGATTTGATAATTTAGTGTATAATTGTATATTTGATATACTAGTTTACATTAACTAATATTATCTCACCTAAGCATTTATTTTCTCACATGTGCACACTTAATATATATGTGATATATATTAATTGTGTTTTCTTTTGTCTCATGGTTGTTGATACACACTACATGGGTGTATGAGACTTATACCATACTAATTATAATGTGGGGTTTAAATATTTAAAGTAAATCCAAATTAGTGGATAACTGCTCACATGCATGAAGCTTGTGGATGCATTGACTTAATCCACTCATTTTGTTTTACTTAAGATATTTATTAACCTAACCATTATAATTTAGCCATGGTTATATCTCTACATAAGTTAGCTATATGATACAAACTCACCCATGGTTGATTCTCTCACCTCATTAGTTCATTCTCATCTCTTTGCTTCATCTTCTTCTTCAAAGCTCAAGAGCTCTCTAGGTTTTGTTCAAGTGAGAAAATATTATGAGAAAAATAAGACTAAAGTGAGCCCACGTCCTACTTCATCATCCTCTACAAGATTATCACTTTAGTATAGGGTGTTAGCTTCACTAATCTCTCATTAGTGGAGTAGTAGCTTCAGTTAGTGTCTCCTCGACGTAGATCATCTTCGGCCTCGAAGACTTCAAACAAGATCGTTCCTTTCGCCTTGAGAAGCCATGGAAGAATCCGGGAGTTTCACAATCGCAGCGAAGGGACCACTACAAGGAGCCATTGAAGTGAAGGACCAGTCTAGAAAGGTTGTATTCCATTATCACTTAGAAATAAAGATATTTACTTTCTTGTTTTGCTCCTAAAACTCTAGTTTGATTCTTGCTTAGGGTTGTTTAGCACACTAAATTTTTAAATATAGCATGTTTGATGCCTTGTGAAACCTTATGATTGTGCCTAAAAACCCTACAGCAACTGCTGACCCAAATTCCCTCCTACATCCTGGAAAGCATACCAAGGGAGGAAAATAGCAAGGCGGATGCGTTAGCCAAGCTCGCTAAAGAACTGGCCGACGAAAACCTCGATGACGTAAGAATCATTGTGCAAAGCTGCCGGATTCTCGCGCCAGCAGAAATATCTCCAGAGTCGTCTGAAAGAAAGGAAGCAACCGAATAGGCGCCTTCCAATTAGAGGATGAAGAAAAGGCGAAGGATTGGAGAGAAGTCTTCATAGACTACTTTAAATCCCATCGAACTCCTGAAAGCGCATCTTCAAGACATCAGCTCATGAAACGAGCTCTGTCTTTTGCTTTTGTCAATGATATATAAGAGATCATTTGACAATTTGTGGCTAAGGTGCATGGGACGAGGAGAAGCAAGAAGGGTCGTCCAAGAAACTCACGACGGACTCTGCGGTTCCCATCAAGCCGGGCCAAAGATGAAGCTGAAGATCAAGAGAATGGGCTGCTATTGGCCCACGATGATTCAGGATTGCCTCGAATATGCGAAGCAGTGTCACTCATGCCAAATTCATGGGGACTTCATTCACCAATATACAAATCCGCTACACCCAACGGTAGCCAGCTGGCCATTCGAAATATGTGGAACCGATATAATTGGTCCTATCGAACCAGCATCATCCAAAGGACATCGGTTTATATTGTCAACAACCGATTACTTCTCTAAGTGGGCAGAGACAATACCGCTAAGGGAAGTGAAGACGGAGAACATCCTCCATTTCTTCAGGATACATGTTATCTACCGATTCGGCACTCCGCGACGTATCATCTCAGATAATGGGCCGGCCTACAGAAACCATATGATCACCCGCTTCGCACAACAGCATAATATAGATTGGAGATACTCTTCAGTCTATAATCCCCGAGCTAATAGTCTAGCTGAGGCTTTCAACAAGACCTTAACGAAGATCATAAAGAAAATGGTGTCTAGAAACAAAAAGGATTGGCACGAAAGACTGCATGAAGCTCTCTGGGCGTATCGAACCACGTTCAAAACAGCTATGAATACAACACCATACGCGTTGGTATTCGGCACGGAAGCGTACTTCCCTTAGAGATAGAACTACCCTCTCTACGAGTGGCAGTTCGATATGAGCTGACGGATGAAGAAAATGCCCATCTTCAGCTTGAGGAGCTCGATGCCCTCGATGAAACTCGTCTCACGGCACAGCAAAACCTGGAAGCTTACAAAGCAAGGATGACGCGCTCATACAAAAGAATAACCAGACCGAGAACATTCCGCCAAGGCGAACTCATGTTAGTCGTAAAAAGACCTATGATCCCCAACCGTGGAATGCGGGAGAAATTCGAGCCGAACTACGAGGGTCCTTACATCATAGACAAGGTCTACCAAGGTGGGGCCTACTTGCTCATGGATATACATGGCGAAAGACCCCTCCAGCCAATAAACGGTCAGTTCCTTAAGAAGTACAACGCTTGACAAGTCACGACTCAGGTTAATGATAGATGACGACACTCGTGTCCGCTTGCTGTCCTCCTGAGTCAAGACTCTATAAATAGTATCCGGCAAAACTTCGTCTCAAAGCTGGTCATGGACCGAGATGTCCCTAAACTAAAAACGGACCAAGATGTCCCTAAACTAACAATGGACCATACTGTCCTTAAACTAAATACGTCGCCTCAAACACGACGATAGTGGAATTCAAGTCCATAAGTCCCAGCGGCGAGGAGTGCAACTCAAGTCTCGCTGGCTGCACAGCTGCCCCGGTGGCGAAGTCCCCCATAAGTTCCATTGGCGAACAGAGGGGTAAAAAAATGGTACGTACATAAGCAAAATGGGCACGGATGAAAACCTGAAAGGGCACCGTGAGTAAAAACAGCAGCGCTACCGGCGAGCTTGTGAAAACCCGAAAGGGCGCAATCTCGTAAAATTTTCACTTATAAGATCCTCTCGACTTGTAAGGAGAACTCCCCCTGTAAGACCCTCATGACTCATAGGATTCAAAGTTTTAAGTTACAGGGATCCAAACATGTCCTTAAGCCATCATACTCCCCAAGTTGCCCTACAGGCGGTCCGATATTAGCCCTTGTATACAATCCACGGGCGCAAATAAACATTTCCCCCATCGAATTCCACCAATCAAGAGGAATGTCCTCATATAGTGAACGACACTTGTAAGTCCTCTCGACTTATAAGGAGAAAACACTCTTGCAAGATCCTTATGACTTATAAGAGAACACACACTTAAGAATCCCCATGATTCCTAAGGAAAAAATACGCCTACGAGATCATCACGACTCGTAGGGAGAAATACCTTTATGAGACCCTTATGGCTTGTAAAATCAAAAAGCCTTAGTCGACAGGATCTTAACCCTGTTTGCTAAGCCACCTTTGTTCAAACCGAAAAGGGCAAATAATGATTCGCTCTTTGCAATATCCTAGTTGTAGCGATACTGATGCCTAAATCAGTATCAAATTCCAAGGCCTTTCACAGCAAATAATGATTCGCTACTGGCAATATTTCAGTCGCAGCGATGCTGATGCCAAAATTAGTATCAAATCTTAAGTTCCATACTCGCAATAAAAATCAGCGAGGAAAAAAATATGCATATAAAAATAGCTAAAATGATGGGGCAACTCGTAATAAAAATCAGCGAGCAAAAAATATGCATATAAAAACAGTCGAAATGTTTAGGCAACTTGCAATAAAAAGCAGCGAGTAAAAAGAAAAAATAGCCGAAATGATTGGGCACCGCGATAAAAAGACGAAATGATTGGGCAATCATGACTTTCACGATATAAAAGCTGAAATGATAGAGCGTCGCGGAAAGAAAAAAATGAATGAAAATGAAACTTATGCCCTGCAGATGAGTCTACATCGACCCCTATATACAATTCATGGGCACAAACGAAAAGGGAACTATATTTTCCTACCAGGCTTCATGATAAGGAGAGCCAGGTCTCGACGGCAACATCTACGGCCTATAGATCAACAACGGCGCTTCTTCTCACTCCAATAGGATGCAGACGCAACGTCAACAAAACGGAGCCATGGCAAAGTCCCTAGTTCCAAATCTCGACGGTTCACAGACAGCCTAGAGATCAACAATGGTGTTTCTTCTCACTCTAACAGGATTCAGACGCGACGTCAACAAGCGACCCCAAGGTCAACAAAACGGAGCCATGGCAAAGTCCCTAGTTCCAAATCTTGATGGTTCACAGACAACCTAGAGACCACCTCAACATTCATCTCGTTACAGCAGACGCAACATCAACAAAGCGGAGCCACGGTAAAGTCCCTAGTTCCAAGCCTCGACGGTTCACAAACAACCTAGAGATCACCTCGATATTCATCTCATTACAGTAGACGCGATGTCAACAAAGGAAGCGAATGCCAAATTCCTAGCTTCAGGGTCTTGACGGCAACTCAAATAAAACCTGAAAGACTATCGGAGATCATCCCACACCAGCGCGGAGTGGTTATGACTCATCGGGGCTCCCAAACTGAGCCTAATCTCAAGTAAAAAGCATTATGGAAAATTCCTAATGTTTGCTCTTCCAACGGTAATATGACCTAAGGAGATTACTTGAAGATGTCTTGTCCAGCCCCCGAAGGGGTCAGAGACACGACAGTTGCTGGGCTACTCGAACAGCAGCGTAAAGTCTGTATATCGGGGAATGCATCAGCCAACGCGACAGTACGACGGACAAAACCCTACTACCACAGACCCTAACAGACCTTTATCGTAAAGAGCAGGGGTTAACTGTGACGTTATGCCAGATTTTCCTAAAAGCCCAAGGAAGGTAAACTACAAACTCCAAAATCAGTTCATAAACTAGAGACTCCAGGATGAGTGAATAAACTACAAACTCCAAAATGAGTATATAAACTACTTCACACCAGATCGAGACATCAAAGAAAATGCCAGTTTGAAATAAAATATGTCTTTTATTCATGAATTCAAGTGAATACAGGATACATTTCATAAAGGAATCAAAATGAATACATGTTATTCATGAATCACAAGTTTATAACCAATACAAGAAAAAGGGTACAATAACAGTTATTAAGGAGGAGGCGTCTTCAACAAATTGACAAGCCGCTCGCTCGCTCCTCTCAATTCTTTCTCGTAGTCAGCTACAGCGGCCAACTCCACTTCAATTTGAGCCATTGCTGCAAACAGGATGAAAGCTTTTCATCGATTTCTTGCTTGGCAGCTTCGCAGTCCTGCGCGACGCACTCAGTGAAGTCAAGCTTCTGCCTTAGCGTCAACCCATCTGAAATACATCGCTGGAGCTTGTTGAAAATAGCTTTTAGCTGCGCAGCATTTCACTTAAACCTGGGCGCACAATTGGACGAATTCGCTGGAAGCCGCCTCATGCTCCTTTCGCCTCAGTGCCACCTCTTGTTCAAAATAGCGAATGAAAGGAACACTATGCTCGACCCACGTAGCCCGTTGAGAGTTCGAGACCAAAACCTCAGGAGTGAGACGCTTAAGTTCAATCTCGTGCAGGCAAGCCTCGATCTCCCTGTAATAATCAACCCAAGAACCGACGAGATCTTCATTATGGATGTTCACGAGCATCGCCAGCATTGGATTGACTTCGACAGCAAAATCTATAGTAGAAGTGAGGGCCTCAGCATTGAGATCTTCGATAAACTCGCTTAACGTTCGCCGGCTATTTGCGGTGCCCCTGGAGGATGTATGTTTAGCGAAAGGCCCCACGAGCATTGGAATGCGAGACTCAAAAGGAGCTAGAGCCGGTGTAATCGCTGTAAAATGAATTACGATCAAATTTCAACTTGGGAGACAAAGAAAACACCTGAAGGATGGAATCTATCGTACCGGCTGTGGCAGGCGGCAGAATTGGGAGTACTGGAGGCGCGGCTATTCTTTCGCTTCCTCCTCCGACCCGTGATACTGTGGTCAATATAAGGAAGGCTTAGTAACAATAAGTCTACTCATAAAAAGAGGGGAGAAACATTAGGTGAAGAATATACTGATTAATACCAGAAGGTGGAACGATTTCCGACTGAAAGGAAAAATGTGGGTTTAACACCTGGTACAAATGGTCGAAAAGTACTCTTGTAGAGTTGCGACAATATACAGTCAATACAAGGAGGATTGTATCCACAGTTAAACAAATAAGTGAGAAACACATACCTTCCAAGATTTGAGGAGGCGTAGAAAAAAGCAAAGGGACAGCGACCGTCAAAATAGCGGTCGGTGACACTTCTTCAACCGGCACAGTTTTAGGGTTTATCGCGCCTATGCTCAAGATAAACAAAATATCATTAGAAGGGCTTAATAGGATTGAAAAACTCAAAAATAACAACCCAAGGACTACCTGATAGATCAGGGACTGAAACCGCGCCAGAAGCGTCACTAAGTGTAACGGCTTCCTCAGTCTCTCTTGGGGGAATAGATTCTGCACCCATAGCTTCATCCCTTGACTCGATGAGGGCCGTCGTAATGCTTGCGACACCCGTCTATACCAAGGAGCCACAAGGAGAAAGAGCAGCAATCTGCACATCCCAAATTCCCGAGAAAGAGTGGCCACTTCGGGCTCTATAATCATCGACGTTTCACCTGCCATACCATCGTCAGGGCTCGACCCTACTTAAAAGGAAATACGTATGTGAGAATTCAAGGACCAAGTTCTAATAAAGGACTAGGCGATATGTTACCTTGAAGTATCTTTTCAGTTTCTTCCCGAGCTGCACGTGCAACCTGTCTATGGCCGGTAGACAGGGCGGAAGGAACATCTGCCGAAGGAATGTCAACAGGCGGAATACCGCTTGATGCCGCACCTGCGGCCAAAACAGCACCGTGTTCCCTCGCCACATGCTTCATACACTTCCTTTCAGTCTAAGCAGTGAGAACTGACCTTCTTAAGACCTCCGACAGGGGAACGTCGTCGTCCGAACCGAGCTCTGCCTCCGGAGCCGCTTCGGCGTCCATCATCGGCTGCTTCAGCAACGCCTCCTGTGGTGACTTTAGGATGGCCATGGCCATAGTAGTTGGCTCTAGAATCTTTGCTGCATCGCCACTTGGGTTTGGCACTGCACTTGGAATGACCTGAGTTGCGGTAGTTCCTGCAATAGGGCGAAGAGAAGGGTCAGATCATGAATAAAAAAGAGTAAAGGCATAATGAAATGAATTATACCAAGGCCCAAAGAAGCGCGAAGCTTCTCTTCCTTCTCGAACGTCCTGAGGAAATCCGCGAGAGCCTCTTTAGCAGAAATACCTGTTGAAGAAGAAAGCGTTAATAGAAGCATAATAAAGAGAGAAGGGATATGCGCAGAAGAATATAATTCAAGTATACCTGACTTCGCGATAGAGATCAATGCCGCATCCTCGCGAGTCAGTCGCTCGGAAGCTGCAAGGGCAGCCTGTAGATCAGTATCGGTCGCAGGCATGTCGAGCATACCCTCGTTGGTGCCGTATTCGCACAAGCCTTCACTATAGGGAGCATGTGGCTCCTGGCTGAATACGACATTGGCAGAAAATAGAGATTTCTTCTTTTTCTGCGAACGGACACCAGCGGCCGATGATAAGAGCTTGCGCTTGATAGGCATTTTCGCGCGGAGGGTCCCGATTTCTGTACCAGCACCGGATTCCGGGGATGCCATGGCTACCGCATTTGCGGGAACACCCGATTGAAGCTTCTCAGGGAAAGCTCGTGGGATCACAGTCGTAATATCTTCTCTTAAGGAGGGGCGAACGGCAGTCGATCGCTTTAAGGGGACAGATGGATTATCAGCGGGGACTGCATCCTTGTGATTGAGCAATAGCCTCCTTTCTTTCCTGATAACATCACTCATCGCATGCTGGTACCACACTACGTAAGTGTTCGAAGCTTTCGGCACATAGCTCGGCTCGCTAATGAGAAAATTGGACCCCGTATTTATTCACATAAAGTGGTGCAACGCACTGCGAATACCCTCCTCCATAGCAACCAGCTTGGCTAAGAATGCCTAGAGAGGAACACCCTGATTATAACCTGACTGTTGAGCAAAGCGGTGCGGGTTGTACCTCATATACAATACCGAAGCGCTCTGTCTGAATACTAAGAAGCCCGGCCTGACAGAATACAAGTGCAATATTTCCCGAGCCTTCAACATAGAAGCCTCGTTTTTGAAAGTGTCACGCAACGGTTGCACCACCTTAGTAGATTCATTGCCGATAGTTAAGACTCTATCGACAAAGTTCATGCTGTCCCCAACCATGCGCGGGCGGAGGACCAGTCGCCGAGCCTCTCACTGCGACGGGTCTGACGCAGAAGCGTCAACCAGATACATGACCCGAGAAAAGTTGTAGCTGTCATAGAAGGGGGGTCATTTGTGAACACCGAAATCGCCTAACATGTGCATTTTGATCCACGACGTGAAGTAGTGCAACATAAGATGTACGGGATTTACCCCCGGCTGAGCAGTGTCTGCCACTAAGCTCAAGCCGTGATATAGATGAGCTAGCTCTGCGATCCCAATGGCCACACGCGTCTCTGCAATCATGCGGTGGGCCGAATAAAAGACAGACGACCTCATATAGCGAGGATGCATCGGAAGCACAAACCAATTCAACCACAGGCCGATGAACCCCAGAAAGAATGTCTCTTCGTCGAGTTCACTTTTCTTCATTAATAGCTTATCGTCTACCTACTTTTTGATTTGAATCGAAGGGTCCGCATGTTATAGACTTCCGTCTGATAAAAATACCGAGACACAAACGAGAGCTACAGATGGCTTTTCGCAAATATGAGATCGGCTTGGGAACCTCGTGCCCCAGTCAGCCAGTGATCGACACGGCTTAAGGCAAAGAAGGAACCTTCAGAATCTACCTTCCACTGATGTCTGGAGCAGCGAGCTCTACGAAAGGGATGACCAAAACGTCTGGAATGAAGAAATTCTTCCAATCCGCCTCTGTCGTCGGCAAGTTATCCAAACCAAAACCAAACGGGTCATCATGCTTAGCGAATTTCACGGCATGTTTTGACAAGACTTCTGGGCGAAGAAAGCGGGCAATGAAATCTGCAAAGATAACTCTGTGCTCTCCAGACTCTAAGAACAAACTCTCATAAATGTTCAACACCTTAATTAGGCTTGGGAACCGGTGTTGAACAGCATTTTCTGGAGTTAGGCTTATCACCACTGATTTGGTGGCAAAGATGTACTTATCAGGGGGAAGTATCTCCTTGTAATGTTCTCCTTTGACAGGTAAGCCAAAAATTTCTGCAAACTCCTCCAAGGAAATTGAGACCTCCCTGTCCGATAGAAGAAATGTGTGGGTTGGGATGTTCCACTATTCCAGAAAAGCCTTAACCTACCATACATGAGGCGTGGGATATTAGAAAAGGGACGCATATATTGAAGGATACAGCCCAAGCTTCAGCAGCATCGACTTCTTGGCCGACAAGATATACCGAGCCCACTGCTGGTAGTCGGCTGAATGGCGAGGAGTCAATCCTATCATATAGACTTGCCCCCAAGGGCGTGACTCGCCTTGGCATATACGCCGCCCCAAAATATCCAAAGCCATCGGTGGTTGTATGGGTATTGATGCCATGGAGGGCTGAAGGCGACCCTCCGAGGTCTAGTTGACCTCTTCTACGATATAAATCACTTAAGGTGAATCGGTATAATGAATCGCTGAAATTGGCTATGAGGGCGCTGCACAAGAAAAACTGCGCCGACCCCGAATGATCTGATTATACCACGCTCCCTACAGGTGAAGAGATTTCTACTCCGGGTCATGATCTTTAATAAGCGCGAAGACTTCTCGATCCACGGGTGTGTCGGCAAAGGCGCTCTCTGAACATATGAAAGGGAAGGAAGAGTCGAAGGCCATTGCACCTGCACAAAAGGAGAAGGTTCGGCTATTGACGTTATGTTCAGAACTTTAACGTTTTTTGATACTTAATAAAAGTTGTACTGCATTGCAGTGGGACAAAGGGGGGCCCACAAAATTAAGGTGACGCCCCATCGTTGATGGGGAAGTCACTCATTAAGAATAGAATCCTAAAAGGATTCTCATTTAATGAGAAATATCATTGGACTAAGGAGTTAAACTCCCTCGAGAGCTGTGCTCTGCAAACAGATTTCACATCTGTCAGAAAATTAAGGAAGGAATAAAATTCTCCAAAATTTCTTAGATCCATGCTCTATAAAACAGTGGGATAATCTACCAAAACCCTCAAAAGAAAAGCTTTTTAACAGGGTAAAACCCAAAGATCTTTAAGATCTGCAAGAAAAATCCTAAAAACTCTAAGAGTTCTTCATGAACGATGAGCAAAGCTCTGATTAACGGGTTAAGAAACCCTAAAATATATTTTTAAGATCTACGATCCAAGAAGAGCAAAGCTCTGTTAATGGGTTCGATTGTAATCCTTACCAAGTTTTTGGCAAAGTTCTAACTCTAAAAGAGTTTTCTTGGGCAGAGATCTAAGCTTTAGAAAGAGAATTATATTCTCATAAAGAAGTAGTCTAGGGAAGATCAACAGCAGTCATCTCAAGGGCCAAAGGCCCTACTTATAGGCACAAGGAGACGGTTCCAGTTCCGAGAAGATCCAACGGTGGAAAAGATGTCACCCACTCACGTGTGAGCCACGTGAGCACGGCGGTGGGGGGCATTTTTTCCCCAATAAAAGAGCAAAGCTCTGTTCAAAAACTCAAGAAGCAGTGCCTCACGTGTCTGCCATGAGGGCGCCAGCGCCAGAGTTAAAAAAACTCTTAGAAGAGCAAAGCTCTGTTCAAAACTCAAGAGGCAACGCCTCACGTGTCTGCCATGAGGGCGCCAGCGCCAGAGTTAAAAAACTCTTAGAAGAGCAAAGCTCTGTTCAAAACTCAAGAGGCAGTGCCTCACGTGTCTTCCATGAGGGCGCCAGTGCCAGAGTTAAAAACTCTTATTGGCGCCGCACGTGCACAGCACATGAGCGCCGGCGCCTGGTAGAATTATATTCTACTCTCTGTTAAACAGAGCCGTTGGATCAAAGATCCAACGGAGATGATAAATCATCAGAGTGCAGAATTAAATTCTGTTGAGGAAATATTCCTCAAATTTTTCTGAACAAGAAAGGTTACTCTCTATAAAACAGAGTACTGTTGGATTAAAAATCCAATGGTGATTAAAGAATCACCGAGCTACAGAATAAATTCTGTATGGGAAAATATTACCCTAATCTTGTTAAAAATAAGAAAAATATCTTCTGTAAAACAGAAGTCCTTAGATCAAAGATCCAACGGTGGGTAAAATCCCTAAATCAATTAGGATCTCTCAATGAGAAATTTCTTCAACTAATCAACAGACTTGCCTCTACTATATAAAGGACCCAAGACTTCAAGTCTAAAGAAGAAGAAACCCCCCCCATAAGCTTTAAAAAGAGGAGAAAGCTCTGAAAGAACAGAGAATTAAATTCTCGAGGAAGAACTCTCTTCTTGGAAATTTTAGGTAAATAAAATTAGATAAAGATCCTTTGGATCATTCAAAAAAAAAAGAAGAAGAGAGAGAACTCAGGAGTGCTTAGCACTCAGTGGGTGGAGCTCAGTGCCCAACGCCCCACATGCCCTTCATGTGGACGCCATAAAATAAAGAGTGCTTAGCACTCAGTGGCCGGCGCTCAGTGCCCAGCGCCTCACGTGCTTCGTATGTGGGCGCCACAGAACATAAAGTGCTTGACACTCATCATTCAGTGCCTAGCGCCTCACGTGCTTCACATGTGGACGCCATAAAGAGTGCTCAGCACTCCATATAGAGACAAAGAAAAGAGAGAGTAAAGTGTGAGCGTCAGAACTCACATAAATGCTCAACACTTTTTTCAAGAAAAAGAGGGGCTGAGCCCTAACAAGTGTTTAGCACTTCATTTAAATAAAAGAAAACTCAGTGGGCCAAGCCTAAGTTGGATAGGTCCCTGATTTAGATCAACTGAGCCCATGGGTTCATTGCTTCCCAAACATGACTCATGATATCCAAAATGATGTTCATCCCATATTTCCTAAGTTAATCTTAGTCCCCCGAAAATGGCTAATGATTCTTAGATGGTCCACCATGATCTCTTCCCTCAGACGCGGGAATCGGTTCAAGGGTACATCTCTTCATACCTCTGATGCATGTCGTTGTAATTCCTCAACGTCTTCAGAGAGGTGGCGGGTCCCGACAACCAACTATTTTTGGGTACACTTCCCAAGTTGACGTGCACACCTTAAACCAAACCACACCCCCAAATAGGTGTATCCCATATCATCGCCATGCATCTTGTCACGTAACAAATACACAGGCATAAAATGATGATCTACGGACCGTAACGTCCTCAAACTACTACGGACCGTTACGTCCTCAAACTAAACCCTCACCTCCAAAATGGTGATCTGCGGACCGAAACGTCCTTAAACTAACAACGTTTCGTAACATCCCTAAACTAAAATAATGGAGCCCAAATGCACTTTTGTTGGATCTGAATGATCCTAAAACCCCGTTAAGTGGATCTTAGTCTCAAATTGGACTAACGTATCCTTAGCAAAAATTTAAGTTGATCTTAATCTTAAACGATATTAATGATCCTTCAATCAACCCAAACCCAAATCTAAAATATACGGATTTGGACTAATCCATGCCCTACGGGCGACAACATAAATTAGTCTCCGTATACAATCCATGGGCAACCAAAAATAAAAAAACACACACGACACGAAGTGAACTTTTGAAGCAGGAGAAATTGGTTATAGCGATGCGATAGCGTAATTAACTGTAGGGGCTTGCACCTGCAGAGAAGAGCGTCCTCACAATCAAAAACCCCTCACAAACGAAGGGGAATCTGATGAAGTCTGCTACAACGGCCGCATCCGTCCGAACCTCCGATATACAGTGCTATAAATCAACTTGGCATCTTCGGAGAGGTGGACGAATAAATACAAATAGCAGCTTCCCCCAAATTCAGGTAAGATGACCTATGCGGTTTGTCTCCATTTTCGGCGGTGAACAGGTGCTTTGATTACCGGTTGTGAACCAGGAACTGAGTCAATACTGAATTCAAGAGCTCGATCAGGGGCAAACCTGAGATGTCTTCAAAAAATACATCTTTGAAATCACGAACAACCTCTGGCTTGTCTTCTTCGGCTTGTATTGTTGCAATCACTGCCTTCTTTGGTTTAGCTTTGTAAGTGCTAGGCTCCAGTGTACGGTCTCCACTCTTGAAACAAAAGATCGGATGGTCTGGAATCTCGAACACTATCCTCCTTTGATGACAGTCGATGGTAGCGTAGAAAGTTCCTACCCAGTCCATACCCAAGACTACGTCAAAGTTCGGTATGTCCAGAACCTTGAAGTCAGCATAAAATTCTCTGCTGCAGACGACCACTGGACACAGGTCGTATCCCAAAATTGCTTTTAGAACGTCGTTCCCTGAACCAGCATTCCACTTGGATACGAGCGGTTTTACTGGAATCGCATGAGTTCGGACAAACCATTGCGACATAAAGCAATATGATGCTCCAGTATCGAAGAGTGCTAGTGCAGGAAGTGAGGCTACTAAGATTGTACCTAAGTTATGTGGGATATGTTTAGGTATAAGAAAAGATATATATGGATGTAAAAAAGTATTTAATAGATTTGAAATATGGGAAGTTACCAGTGATGACTTGGACAGTGGCTTCAGTTTCTTCCACAGTCATTGTGAAAGCCCGATGCCTGGGTATGTTTCTCCTTGCTGGGGGAGCATTCCTCTGTCCTTGAAGTAGATTCATTTGTGCTTGATGGAACTGATGAGGAGGAGGTGCAGTAGGTCCATGAGGAGGTGGAGCTGGGAGAGCAAGTCGAGGTGCAGGTTCTTGAATAACTGGCCGTTGCGGATAAGTGATGGCTGGTCTGTGAGCTAGGTTCGGATGGAGTCTACGAGGACATGCACCAATGTCGTGAGTGGATGAGCCGCAGGCTAAGCACAGGCCATTTGCAGTCCTTAGCCAGGTGTCTATTCCTCCTATAGTAGGTGCAAAAGTCTATACTAGGCCGGTTAAAAGTTACTCCCGGTCTCCTTGGTACAAACGGTGGCCTGGAAGAGGCTCCTCCTGCCATCTGAGCAGTAGGGCGCTTCATACCGGCAGATTGAGCTCTACCCTTCTTCTTCACCACTGCTTCATATCTTCGGGCAGCCTTCAAAGCTAAATCATGTGTTGGGAAATCCCCTGTAGTTAGAGCAGCTTGGATCTCCTGGTCCAACCCTGCTGAAATCGTCTAGCTCTGATCTCAGCAGTCGGTATGAGATGTGTTGTGAACCTGTTATGGTCCCGTGTTAGCTATGTAGTATATAATATTAGAAAACATGAATATTTGAGGAATCTCTTACCTGCTCAGTATGGTGAATTCAGCTTCATACTCATTTATAAATTTGCTCCGCATAGAGCCTTGTTGCAGGTGGATGAATTGCTGCTCCATGTCAAAACGGGTATTCTCGGGAAAATATTTCGCATCGAACATATTGCAAAATGTCTTCCATTCAATCGGCTGGGTAAGTCGGCTTTCTTCAGCCTTCCACCATACCCTGGCATTGTCTGTAAGTTGCAGCTTCACAGCCCTTACCCATGCAATATCTGGCACTTGTGCTGCTGCCAGATCGTCCTCAATCGACTGAGCCCATTCCTTTGCTCCAAAGGGCTCTCTTTCCCAGAGAATTGTTTAGGGTGCAGTGCCCAAAATTGTTTCACATCGGGTGCCTCAGCTTCTGGGCGATTCAGGAGGATGGCAGTCTGCTGCTGTTGTCCCTCCAAGAGACTATTGATCATCTCGAGTAATACCGTCTGCTCGTTGATAGGAGCTGCTACGGTAGGTGTAAGTGGAAGAGGTGATGGTGGGGTGTTGCCATTGACGTTCGTGCTCGTATTGTTGGGAGAATCCATAACCTTTGAAAGAATAAATAGGGTTACGATAGATTCAAGGAATATGAAATGTAAATAATGTTTAGTTTCTGATTCTTATAATTCTTATGACTTATATTACTTAGGATTTCATGCAGAACTGACTCTGCATGGTTATGTAGGTTTCCACGTAGAACAGGCCTGCATGGGCCACCAACAAAACATGTCACGCTTCGCTTCCCAATGTACGGGTAAGAGGACATAGTAGGGACGCGACGTATTTACTCAGAAGTAAACACGTTAAACGTAAATAAGCAATATAAAAGTAAAGCACAAGAATGACAAGAGATGTAATGAACCAACAACTTTTTTTATTTATATTCATTCTTTACATACATTGGAAAGTAAAATACAATAATAGAAAGCGGTGCCTAAACAATAGCATATGAACTGAAAGTAAGATAAGTACAAGTATGAACTAAAACTCTGGCTCCTCAGCAAATTGCTCCAAAACTTCCTGGCTGGGCTCGATCTCCTGAGAGTCGGATCCTCCTGACAACATTCCAAGAAAGAAGAAATAGGAATGTCGTCGGTGAACAATCGCTCGGTAAGTCCTAAGAGAGAGATAAGAATAAATCAAGTAAATGAAATAGATATGGTAATTTATCTATTTTTGTTATACAAACGTAGTTGTTTGTAGTTTGGCACAGAATGCATCAGTGTATACGAGAGGAGTCCAACTATCCGTGGACTAAGGTATACGGAGCACAAGGACCCGTCATGCCACGGAACAATGACATGGATATTCAGCTTAGGTCTATTATGGTGACCGTCTCATGCCACTTCTAATACATTCCGTACCAATCTACGCCGTTAAATCCCCGTAATGCATATTGTATTGATTGTAATGATTTGTTGTATAAGACTTGCTGAAACTATGGTATAAGTTGTTCATGTAAACGAATAGGATATAAATGGATAGTCAAGTAGTCAAGTTCAAATCATATCCATGGTTCGGTCCAGTCGAGTCATGTTGCATGCTCATGTTCAAGTGTTCATACTTGATACATTGGATTCATATTGAAATGGAGCTATAGTTGGAATCATGTTTGGATTGCATTTAGATTAAACTGAGACTCAGATTGAGTCAGACACTTTAAACAGATTTGAGTCCTGAATTAGGTTTAGGAGTTATCAGTAACTGCTGCACATGGACGGCAGGATTTATGACTTTTTCCAAGCCAATTACCATTGATAACCCCGTTTTAGTTTTCTACCTTAAATAGGCAGGCACCCACTTTCTCCGGCTCCCTGAAGCTCAAGAGAATTGGTCCCGCTTAAACCTATATTTACTAGGGTCTTTAATGTAAATTAATATAACTTAAAAGGGTTTTTATGAAAAATATTTTAGTATAATTTCAAAATAAATCTCAAGTATTTATTTATCGTATTTAGGGTTTTCATGGATGTAACTTTTAAAAGTGAGATATTCTAGTGAATAAATACCTAGTTGAATAGTTCATAGTATTTTTGTGTAAATTTTATTTGTATGGATTCTTGATGGTATTTTCATGGAAATGTAATTATTTTCTTTTGTTTAGAAATACATGGATTTTATTATATATTTAAAATATATGGATTGATAATATTTATATATAATTATTAAAAATAAAATTTATTTATTAAATAGAAATCACATTTTTTTCTTAAAAATTCCATCGAGATCGTATGCTCCGTGAGGAGGTCTGCATCTCGTTCTACTGATCCCGAGGATATGAGATAACCCGCACCATCCCGATCGGGTTCCCTAAAATGGGTTGTAGAGGCATAATTGCAAGGAATATAAATAACACAATTTAAAGAATACGGGTTTTGATGGTTTATGGTATTTTGTCGTAAAATTCGTATTTGCCTCAAAGTTGTTCAAGGAAAACGTGCTATGTCAAGATGCGTGCTTGTGAGAGTAGGTCATTACCTCATGAGGTTTTCTAGAGGTAATATAAGCTAGAATGATTAAACGATGTCATATGTAACTTCATGGTATTTAAGCGTAAAAACTTAATAAAAGTTGTATTACTTGGAGTTTTAAAATGAAACTTGTTTCTAAATTTTAGTTAATATTTAACAAGCAAGATATAATTATATGGTTAAGTAGTTCTTAAGAGAAAATTGATATTTAAAAGAGAATAGTATTAAGGGTCGGTATAACTCCACTTACCAACGTGATTTGAAAAGAGAACATTTTAAGTTAAGAAGAGGAGAAGAGAAGGGGGACTTACTAGTTGTTTGGGTTAAGAATAGAGGGAGGAAGGTATTGAGATCGTCGTGGTGTCGCGGAGTCGCCGGAAGTGCTTCAAATCTTTGTCGGAAAGGAACTAGGGCTAACTCCACTTGTACTCTTCTTTGGCTTGGAAATTTTTGAGAATTTTAACAATAAACTTCAGAATGAGGAAGGCTAGGGTGTGATGTTGTATTCATAGGGTAGAATTAGGGTTTTCTGAGTGAAGAGAGAATTAAAAATGTATTAAAAATAGGATTTATGAGTAAATTTAAGTTCTCTGTTAATTACAGAGAAATCAAACAGTACTGGAGTTGTAGGGGTAGGCCAAGGGACCAGGGTGCAGAGTATGGGAGTATTTGGTACGGGGGGCCCGGCGACGCCGGCCTAATGGCGAATCTCGTCGACCGTTTGTATGGGGTGGGGTCTTGGATGTTTGCTACGTGTCCTAGTCTGTTTAAATACTCATTTGCACATGTTTATTTAATCCGACTTTTCATTTTTACGTGTATTGCATGTGTAAACTTTTGGGCTTCCAAAAAGTTTAAAAGAAAAATTAGTAAAGATATATGTGGCTGATGGGATTCGAACACAGGGGCTACGTCACAGCAGTGCAAGGTTTTACCAATGAGCTACAAGTGCTTTCTTGCTGTTCTTAAACAATTTTAATTTATAACTTGTGCTTAGGCTTGAAACTTTATTCTGTACATTAATTTGAAAATTTTTGTACAAATGAAATTGGAGCCATTACAGGTGCTAACCTAATAAGGCTAGACTTGTTGTAAAAGATTTTCATCAAATATCCGTTGTGAATTGTGATGAGACTTTTACTTCAGTGTCTATGCTGAAGACCATACGGATATGGCTTGACATCGCTATTCTCCCTACTTGTTATCAACATGTCATAGGAAGTGGTAACTTCCAGGTAATTGGATATTTCATATCCAAGATGGACTCCATGCACTTCAGCAAATCATGGATTTTGTACTTTTGCTGGGTGCTCCTGAAGGGGTAAAACCCATTAGGAGCAAGAAAATCTTTCGAGATCTGTGCAGGTGGAAAGGTACTAACCTAATAAGGCTAGACTTTTTGTAAAGAGTTTTCATCAAATACCCATTGTGGATTGTGATGTGACTTTTACTTTAATGTCTACGCTAAAATTTATATGGATATGATCTGGCGCTAATGCAATTCATGGCTATGATAGTTGGAAGGTAGATGACTATAACGTCTTTCCAAGTGGGAATTTGGAAGTGCACGTGTATATGACTCTGCCAGAGGGTTATCGTAGTCAGTGGAAGCAACGGAAGCTGTGCAAGATGCTTATGTCTATTCGAAAACTGAAGCATGGATAGAGAAGACAGATCGTCTGTTTTGATGTGATCAAGGTGATTGACTTCTTCAAAATAAAAGATAAATCTGGTAAGAAGGATATAGGGAGTACTGTCCTGGATTTGGATGACATAATCCAAATAGGAAGTGATGTTCCTGTACTACAATCGGTCAAACTTTGGTTATTACATAGTGTTTTATTCACGTTGGATGCAGATAGTATATCAGGAATTTTGGTGACTAGATCTAGATTTGGGATGTTTCCCAAATCGAGTATTTAGACAGCATTCTCAAAGAATTTTAGAATGGACGACTCCCGGCGTGGTGGTGTTCCCGCAAGTGGTGGAGTCACCCTTTCTAAAGAGATGTCTTCTAGACTGATGAGGAGAGCGACTGGCATGAATGATACATCATTTTCTTAGGCAATTGAGTCAAAAATGCAATGTCTTGTACAAAACCAGATAGATAATACTGGTTTTAGATCTAGATTTGGGAAGTTTTCCAATCGGTTACTGAGACAGTATTCTAAAAGTATTTTAGAATGGACGACTCCTGGCATGGTTGTTTCCACAATAAAAGAGCAAAGCTTTATTTAAAAATTAATGAGACAGCGCTTCACGTGCTTCCCACGAAGGCGCCAACGCCAAGACCAATCTGATAGGAATTAATCCTATGGTTGCGTCTCACGTGCTCCTTACACGGGCGCCAGTGCCAAGACCAATCTGATAGGAATTAATCCTATGGTAGCGCCTCACGTGCTCCTCACGCGGGCACCAGCGCCAAGACCAATAAGATAGGAATTAATCCTATGGTGGCGCCTCACGTGCTCCTCATGCGGGCGCCAATGTGCAAAGCACATGAATACCCATTATAAGAATTAAAACCTTGAGTAGCGCCCACGTGCACAAAACGTGAGCGCCGGCGCCCAGGTAGAATTAAATTCTACTCTCTATTAAACAAAGCCGTTGAATCAAAGATCCAACGGAGATGATAAATCATCAAAAATACAGAATTAAATTCTTTCGAGAGAAAACATCCTCCAAATTGGATTATAGAATAAAATTCTATTTTGGGATATATTCTCTCAATTTTTCTAAATAAGAAAGATTGCCCTCTGTAAAACAGAGGACCGGTAGATTAAAAATCTAATGGTAATTAAAATATCACCGTTTTATAGAATAAATTCTATATAAGGGAAAATATTTCCCCAATCTTGTTAGAAAAAAGAAAATATGTTCTGTAAAACAGAAACACTTAGATCAAAGATCTAATGGTGGGTAAAAATCCCCAAATCAATTAGGATCTCTTAATGAGAGATTTCTTCGAAAACTAATTACCAAACTTGTTTTTACTATATAAAGGAACCAAGACTTCAAGTCTAAGAGAGAGAAACCCCCCATAAGCTTCTAAAAAAACTAAAGCAGAAAACTTCAGAAAGGAACAGAGAAGAAGATCTCCCTCCTCAAGAAACTCTAGGTAAATAAAAAAAGAGAGAGATCAAAACATTTCATTTACCTACTGAAGGGTTTAACTGTAACAACCCTAAACTTTCTGTATATTTTTTTCAAAAATACAGAAAAGGGTATTTGAGCCTGAGCACAAGTTATAAATTTGTTTTTCTTTTGAACAGCAAGAAAGAGCTTGTAGCTCATTGGTAAGACCTTGCACTGCTGAACCAAAGCACCACAGTTCAAATCCCATAAGCCATATTATTTTTTATATTGATTTCTTTTAATCTTTTTAGAAGCCCAAGAGTCTACACGTGCATAACCCGTAAAAACCAAAAGTCACATATAAAACAAACGAGTTCCGGAGGTAGACCAAACGACGATGTACACGTAGCGACGAGTCCCGACCCGACTCGGCCGACTCGGGCCGGCGACTCGACCGAATCGGCCGGCGGCGCCGGTTCGGGTGAGTTGGATCGCCGATTTTCTTCACTCCTCTGAGACTTTTGGCCTACCCCACTCCTCCTGCACTGTTTAAAACCTCTGAAATTAAACAGAGAATTAAAACACTCTCTTTTAAAAAATTTTAATGCAAAATTAATACAATTTTCTCACACCCTTTCATCTACCATAAACCCTACATTTTCCAATAAATACCACACCTAAACTCAACCCTCCTCACTTCCAAAACTCTTTCCAAACTCTTAAGAAAAATCTCTAGACTTTTTGTGTACAAGTGGAGTTAGCAAAGGGCGAAGCTTCGATGAAGTTCCGGCGTTGTTCCGAGGAGTTTCCGGCGATGAAACAATGCACCAGCACCTCCCATTTCTTCCTCTTCCTCTCCTCTACACAATAAACCCGTAAGTCCCTTCTCCCCCTTCTCTTTACTATTCTAAAAACTTAGAATTCTAAAACCCGACAGAAGTGGAGTTAATCCGACTTCCGATTTGGTTTTTCCTTAAAAATCATATTTTTCTTAAGAACAATAATACCAAACTCTCACATCATGATCATTAACCATTAATAAAATATCGTGATAAGTTTCAAATCAAAAGAATTCGTATTTAAATTTTTATAGCATTTTTACAGAAAAATACAAATATCTTAAGAAAATGAGATTTCAAGAAAATGAGATTTGTAGAAAAACAAATAATAAATTTAAATATGTATTATCAAAATATATATTTTTGATATAGTATAAATATTCAAAGTTTTCTAAATCAAAAAGAATCACTTTACATGAAAATACCATGCAATTCCATACAAGTTCAATACATTACAAATAAATACCATATATTATGAAAAATAGGTTTTATACACTAGAAATGTCACAATGGTAAAATATACATCAATGAAAACTCTAAAGTCGATAATAAAATACTTGAGGTGTATTTTGAAAATTATATAAAATTGTTTTTACATAAAATCCCCTCAAGTTATACTAAATTACAATAAGGACCCTAGTAAACAAAGGTTTAAGCGGGACCGGTCTCTTGAGCCTCAGGGAGCTGGAAATATGGGTGCTTTCCTATTTAAGGTAGAGAACTTAACAAACGGTATTATCAACACGGTAATCATCTTTGAAAAAGACACAAATCTTGCCGTCCATGTGCAGTGGTTACCGATAACACCAAAACCTAATTCAGGATTCAATTTCTTTTCTAATTGTCTGACTCAGACCGAGTCTCTATATAATCAATCTGACTTGAATGAGATCCAAGTATATATATATATATATATAACAATTCAATATGAATCCATATAATCAATTTGTTCAATCTATTCAATCTATATTGACCGAACCGAACCATGGATATACATCAATCTACATGATTCTCTAGTTACATCCATTTACTGATATCATAGTTTCGGCAAGTTATCCATTTATACAATATATAATACAAGACAATACAATTTACAATACAATGCAAACAATACAATCAAGATATCATGGGGTTTAAGGGGTAGATTGGCACGGAAGGTGTTAGAGCTGGCACGAGGTGGTCACTTAAGACGTAATTACATCCATACCGTTGTTCTATGGTATTATCGACGGAGCCTTGTACTCATGATTTCGTTCACCTTAGTCTCTGGTCTACTGAGACTCCTCTCGTATACACTGTCCTCTTCTGTACCAAGATACAAACAACAGTGTTAACACTAAATACAACATTATAACAATATAATATAACTTTAAAAGTTACACACACACTCTCTCTCTCTCTCTCTCTGTGTGTGTGTCTATTCTACTTCTCTCTTATCATTGCGACTTACCGAGCGATTGTTCGCTGACGACATTCCTCTCTTTCTTCTTTGGAATGTTGTCAGGTGATTCAGACCTTCAGGAGATCGAGCCCACCAGCGAGGACTTAGATCAGCTAGCCTTTGACCCGGAGCTCTAAATACTTATACATTTCATTTCAGTACTTTCCATTTCTGTTATGCCACTGTTTAGGCATTGCTTTTCATTCCATATATTTACCTTTCAGATATATTGTAAAAGAGTGTTAATAAATAAAGTTGATATTCATTTACATCTTGTCTCTTATGCATTTTACTTATATTGCTTAGATACACTTAGCGTGTTTACTTCAGAGTAAATACGTAGCGGCCTCGTCGCGTCCTCTACTCGTATACTGGGAAGCGGGGCGTGACATTAACCCTTTTAAAAGAATTTAGTTCTTTCTCTGGATCTGAGATCCACAAGACAAGTCTTCCATAAGTTAAGAATTTAATTCTCATTGGGAAGAACTTGTTCTTGAGAATCAAAGATTCAGAAAAGAACTAGGAATCAAATTCCTCAAAACAAAGTATATAAGGAAAAACCAAGCGCCCAGCGCCTCACGCATCCCTCACGTGGACGCCACAGAAGAAAGGAGTGCTTAGCACTCATCAGGCAGCGCCTAGCACCCAGCGCCTCACGTGTCTCTCACGTGGGTGCCACAGAAGAAAAGAGTGCTTAGCACTCATTGGGCAGCACCTAGCGCCCAACGCCTCATGTGTCCCTTACGTGGGTGCCACAGAAGAAAAGAGTGCTTAGTACTCATTGGGCAGCGCCCGGCGCCTAGCGCTTCACGCGCTCCCTATGTAGACGCCATAAAGAGCGCCTAGCACTCCATATAAAGACAAAAGGAGTAAAATGTTTTACACTTATTGGGTAATCCCCCATGACTGAAAGCTTCACATGATCATATGTGGGCGTCAGAACTTATATAAGTGCTCAGCACTGTTTGCATAAAAGGGGGACTGATTAAACAGAGCCCAAGCAAGTGCTTGACACTTTTCAATAAAAAAAGACCACTGAGCAGATCATGCCCAAAATTGGCTAGGCCCTCTATGGAAAGAACCTTCTTGATTCAAATCAACCGAGCCCATATGCTCATGATTGCCTAAACTAATCTTAGTCTCGCATATGACTATTGATCTTTCAATTGATGATATCCCAAATAATATTCATCTTATATCTCCTAAGATAATTTTAGTCTCAAACATGACTAACGATTTCTAGGGTCACCATAACCCGTTTTACTCAAATACGGGATTTGGTTTAAGGGTACATCTCTCCATGCCTCTAATATACATCGTAGTAATTCTTCAACGTCCTCAGAGAGGTGGCAGGTCCCGAAAACCAACAATTTTTTAGTGCATTCCCAAACTGTCCAAACCGACGTGCACACCTTAAATCAGACCGCATCCCATACTGGGTGAATTCCATATCACCCATGTTCATTCCGTCACATAACAAATACACGTGCGCACAATATGAACATACGAGACCACTACGTTCTTAAACTGGCAAAAGACCGAAATGTCTTTAAACTAATATTCGCCTCTAAAATGGCGATAAGGGACCGAAATGTCCTTAAACTAATATTCGCCTCCAAAATGGCGATAATGGACCGAAACGTTCTTAAACTAAAAAAATAGAGCCTAAATACTCTTTTGTTGGATCTGAAATAAAAATGATCCTAAAACCTTGTTAAGTAGATCTTAACCTCAAATTGGACTAACGTATCCTTAACAAAAATAAAACGAGCCCCAAATGCTCACATACATTTAAGCCAATCTTAATCTTAAAATAGATTAACGGTCCTTAAATAAAAACCCAAATCTAAAAATATACGGATTTGGACTAATCCACGCCCTACGGGCGACGACATAAATTAGTCTCCGTATACAATCCATGGGCAACCTAAATAAACAAAAACACACGATACGAAGTGAACTTCCGGAGCAGGAGAAAATGGTTATCGCGATGCGATAACATAATTAACTATAGGGGTTTGCGCCTGCAGGAAAGAGCGTCCCCACAATAAAAAAACCCCTCGCAAATGAGGGGGAATCTGACGAAGTCTACAACAACGGCCGCATCCGTCCAAACCTCCGATATACGGTGCCATAAATCAACTTGGTATCTTCGGAGAGGTGGACGGATAAATCCAAATAGCATCTTCCCCTAAATTCAGGCAGGACAATCCATCTCGGTTTCGTCCCCGTTTTCGGTGGTGAACAGATTCTGGCACGCCCGGTGGGATATTTTCCTCTTTCCACTCCACACTTAGTGTGTCGTATTTCACGAACAAAATCGCAGTTTGCTATGGTTGCCTTTGGGTTTGAAGTACTAAGATTTGGTGTCGTGCTCCTATGCAGGAAGAAGAAGAAGAAAAAGATTAATGGCTTCAAGCTGCACAAATTGCAACAGCAACTCTCACTCCGCCCCAACTGGAGGAGTGACATATGGGCCTAATGCGGCCTCCATCTTTTCATTGCTGGTGGGGCAGGTAACTCAAGCCACCACTAGATTGTTCTTCGGGACCATGCTCCCGCCAGCGAGTTTCAGCGCCCCAGTGTCACCACAAGAAGCACCCAAGAAGTCGGTCTTCGATCGACTGGAAACCACCACGACCCCTCTCAATGGGTTGTACAAGTCTGCCACCTCAGCCTTCAACAGGCTGAGTCGAAGCTCAAGTGAGCCCGCAAAAAGGCTCGCGATACCTGAAGGGGTTTTCCCAAAATGGATAGTCCTCCCAACTCCTTCGACAGGTGAAGTCGTCAAAGGTGCTTTGCTTACCAAAAGATCGGTATTCGACAGATTGGCCATTCCAACTCCTGCTATGGGTGAAGTCGTCAAAAGTGCTTCCCATACCAGAAAATCGGCCTTCGAAAGATTGGTCGTTCCCTCTCAACGGACGTATGTCTTTAACAGGCTGACACCAACAGTAGCCCCTCATCAAAGTCGGGTGTATGACAGAGCCGCTTCCACAACTGAGGTGGTCCCATCTGCAATACACGCTCGACGTCGCCACTGGCGCCGGGTGAGAAGAGCAGGGGGAAACTCCTCCTCTGGACTTACTCCACCAGCTCCAATGGTGGAAGTTGACGCTGCTGTTCAAATCAAGAACGGCTTTGAGGGTGCGCAAAAACTCCCCAACCGCGGTGCTGAAGAAATCTCCCCGACCTGCTGAAAACATGACGCAGGCAAAGCCGGAGCAGTCCCCTAAGCGGTTGTCCTCCCAAATCCACAGGGTCGTGCGGAAAGTCCAAAATTCTGTGATCAACAAAGATTACTCTCGCCGACTGAAGAAAATGAAGGCTCGGCAAGAGGAGGACCATCCCTCCGTCATATAGAGAGGGACGTCTTCAACACGAGTGCCTGTTACAATACCTCCTTCAACTTCGACCTCCCATAAAAGGAGGAGGCCGGAGAAAATCCCACTGCCTGCGGCAAATTCCAAAGGCGCTGGATTCAAACGTCCCAAGTTTGGGGGCATAATCATCCATACGGTCTTTATGGCTTCCGGGAAAGAGGAAAGCCGTGCTTCCGTGGGTCATCGACCGCAAACTCGGTTGTTGAGAAAAGCTCAGGAGCAAGAACAAATACTCCAGGAGATGCTGACGAAAATGGCAGCACTCACCGGACAGAAAGAAAGTCCGGAATCAGCAAGTGAACAGCACCATGAGCAGGAAACCGATACAGAGTTCCGGCGAAAGGTGCTAGAAAGAAAAGACAAGGAGGCTGCGGAACAAGCTTCTAATATAAAGAAGATGGCGCTTCTGTTCCAGGACATGGTTGGAATGATGATTCAGCCAGAACCTCCAGCCGAAAATCCACCGATAATCGTCGAGGACGACAGAGGGGAAACATCGAACCCTTTTCCGGCTCTATCAGTGGCCAAGGAGGAAACGATCTCCAAAGATGCCCTTGACGATTACATAGCTCAAAAAATACGAGCTCATCAAGCCAATGAAGCGGTTGGCCAAGTCATCAGAACCGGGCGACCATACCCTGGCTGGTACGATCAAATCAAGTACCCGCCGGGATATACGTGTTAGTTATATGTATGTCCTAGAGGCCATTACTGTACATGCGATGTATATTGTAGTGGATGCTTGGACATATAGGGAGGACTTTCTTGCTCGACATGATAGTATGCTATCTTTTGCACTTTATCTTAACATGTACACTTATTGTCTCTCTATTATATGTTGATAAAGCCCTTAGGATCAGTACTTGACTACTAGGACTATAATGCATATCATACTTATGGGGACAGGGTAGTCTATAAGTACATCCTTTAAAATTTTCTAGTCATGGGAGTATCAAGATAGGGCATCGATATTTCAGAGTAGACTAGCATATACGCTTCTCGATCCATGTGATGGGTGATGGATGATCCCATATCCATTGGTGTTTGACATCAGAGAAGGTATACGGGTGCTCAGTGGAGACTGGGTACACTGAACGGATTCGCCGAGAACTCCTATATGGTATTATACCTATCGTCGGATAGCAGTTCTCTGGTGACACTGGTACAGGTTAGTCTGTAGACCCAAGATCGTCATAGAGTCTTCTGTGATTCCTACTATGCCTTTGATTTCCACCATACCACGGTCAAAAGATCGTGCAAAAAGGTGGTGTTTGGGTACGGTCCCGAGTCACATGGAGGCAATGAGCGATAGGAGGGGTTTCGTCTCTCCCGGTATTGGGAGTTGATGTTGATCGATGCTCGATTGGCCATAACAAGAAATCCCTGGCCAGGGTTGCTGAGATTTACTGCTAAGTGTTATCAGTAATTTCTCGAACCGTTATGGACCTTGCATCGGCATGACTTATCAGGCTATTGGGGTCTGATGTTATACCACCCCCAGGCTGTGATATGCGACATATCAGACAAAGAGACCGGACTGTACGGTAGTGTTACTGATTGGATTCGCAGGAGTACGAGCGGGCTTGCTTGTTGATCTTCTGATCGCTCAATACCCGGGTGGCCGTTACATTTAGCAGACCGCTTGCGGCTTGTTGGTGTTTGATATGATCATCACCTACTGCCGGCGTATTGACGAGTCTTTAGAGTCCTACACAGAGCTTTCCTGGTTCATGCGAAACGGAGTAGGAGCACATATGTGATATGTGCGGGACCGAGATTAATACGAGTATGTGATACCGAATTCCATTCTCGCGATATGTGATATCGGTCGGTTATATATGATATAGCCGGGTTATCGGATCAAGTGTTGACTCGATAAGTTGATTCAAATGATATTAGTCGGTTATACACACTATAGCCGGATTACTAAATCAAGTGTTGATTTAATAATTTAATGTAGAATTATATATTTGATATATTAAAATAAATTAACTAATATTAGCTCACATAAGTATTACTTTTTCTCACTTGATGATATATTGATATATATGTGATATATGTTAATTGTATTATTTTCTTTTTGTACACAAAATATATATGTGATATATATTGTTGTGTCATGTTAGGTTACTCTTGCAACATGTATGTATGAGACTTATACCATGCTAGGGTTTTATTTATCAGTAAGTAATTCACAAAAGATTTGGAATGAGTCATGGATGAAGCTTGGAGAAGCTTGTAGAAAACATGGACTCTTTTGTCATTGCTTAAGATATTTCTTAACTCAACCCTTAACTCATAGCTATGGTTTATTCTCTACATGAGTTCGGCATGACACTAACTCACCCATGGCTGCAATTCTAACCTCACTCTCTCATTCATTTTCTTCATCGCTTCTTCTTCCTCAAGAGAAAAAACATGCTAGCTTTTTCTAAGTAATGATTTAAAGTGAGAAAAATAAAACTAAAGTGAGCCCACTTCCTACTTCATCATCCTCTACTACTTGCCATTTAGTTTAGGGTGTTTGCTTCACTAATCTCACCATTAGTGAAGAGATAGCATGAGCTAGTATCTCCTCGACGTAGATCATCTTCGGCCTCGAAGACTTCGATGCAAGCTTGTTCTGTACATCTACTGGAGCCTCTCTTGAGTCTGGGAGTTCGTGATCGCAGCGAAGGGACTACTACACGGAGCTATTGAAGTGAAGGACCGGTCTACAAAGGTTGTATTCCTTCTTCTCTTTAGTTTGTAAAGTGTTTACAATCTAGAAAACCCTAACTCTCTAGTTCGATCCTCGTTCGGGTTTTTTAGCTCTCTAGAAATTTTGAAATGGCATGTTCGATGCCCTAGTAAACACCGTGAGGGTTCTAAGGAACCCATCAGTGGTATCAGAGCCTAGCTAGAGCATTAGACATTGCGTAGGCGAAATTAAAAGTGATCAAACTCCGAAAACCCTAATTTTCCCACTTTCTGGAAATTTTTCAAAACGTTGAAATTTTTCATGTTAAAAATACTCAAAAAATCATGTAGATAATTCTATGGACACACTTGAAGAAAGAAACCCTAACTCGTATAAGTGACCTTGGATCCGCGGCTAAAACATGGTTTTGGCGGCGGATCCGCTGCGCCACTTAAGAGGCTTGGATCGGGCCCTTCAGCTGTTGGTCTGTAGGTACTAGGGCATGCTTCTAGGTATTTTTAATTCTGCTTAAGTGTTGAGCTCTCCAGGAATTTTGGTCATTCGTTGATTCGATTGAAATATTTAACGTCACCTAGCTTTCTGTGATTGTGATACAATATTTGGAATCCACAAATAGTTATAAGATAACTAGTTTGAATTTTATAAATCTAGCAGTTAATCTCATTTGATCGGTTGCCACAGAATTTTGATGTGGATCAAAAGTCCATCGCAATTACGTAGTGTACGCGGATACTCGTCGGGTAACCTTAATAGATAGCCATGCCCCATAGCCCCGACCAAGTGACTGTAGGAGAACCCCGTCGCCAAAAGCATCCATTCGGGTGCTCGCGGATGCGGTGTTCCGTCTAAGTGCACTTCGTCGACGGTATCGGGGGGTGCGGCCGTCTACTAATATTTCCAACGTGCATTCGATTAGGTTATCGGGAATCTTGTTGAATTACCCGACAGGTTATTGAAAAGTGTTTTCAATATCGAGACTAAAATGCAGGGTTTATAATAGTTAGGCATGCGATGTCTATGGAATTCATTTGGTTAGGCATGAAATCCAAAGTATGTGATGCATTGGGTTTATGATGTCTAATGTGGTTGCGGATTCCAACTGTTGTAGTTTTTCACTTTCTTTTTTGCGACCGTAAGTGTAATATATGGTGTATCACCAGTTTCATTGCTATACGTCAACGACAATTGGGATACGCATATTTACTTACGTTGATGACATATGATGTTATGTGTTGCTGTGATATGTTATATTGGATCGTCGTGTTTTGAATAGCCGGGGTTTTTTTTATGTGAGATGAAAGTTTTTCATTTTCATTCATGTAAAATTCATTGTATGTAATATTCTTTTATTGGGGCACTTCCGGGTTGAGGATGATGTCACCATTGATCTATATTATTTACTTTTCCGCATTAGGATAGACCCAAGGCGGGGAGCACAGGTAACCGGGTTCTAGGGTCCAGTGGGAGACCATCTCGAGAAGTCGAGACCGGGTCTCTTAACTCTAGAATTAGTAGGGTTGCCTGACGCTCTCGTAAGGGTCTAGGGATGTGGGTTTGGCTATTCATCGCGACCGTGGAATCCGCGTTTTTTACTGGCTTAAATAAAACACGGAATTCCTAGTATATCCAATATTTCATATATGTTCTTCTGCTGCTGATATTCTGAGATGTGATCACATGATATGTTCTGAGACGAATGCTTATATATTATATATATGAGATATAATTAATATTGTTGCTTTCGTTTCTTCTATGATGCTTAGGAAGCATAATTAATGGGAATTCATTAATGAGATTAATGAAACTAAAAGAAACCTAAAAGATGTTGTAGAAACTTGTTTTAAAAACTGGTAGCTCTAGTTCTTGCTTTGAAAAGCGGTATTCCTTGTAGAATATCCAGCACCATATTCGATAAGGAAAGAGCCGAGATCCCTTCACCGGGAGTGACCTCTTTAGCGAAACTAGCAAATGCTACAACCCACTAGGTTTGGTTTTTGATTGCTTCTATAGTTCTTGCTTTGCATAATGGTATTTGTGAAATATTCTGCGCCTTATTCGATAAGGAAAGAGCCGAGATCTCTTCACCGGGAGTGACCTCTTTAGCAAAACTAGTAAAGGCCTCAAAAACACTCCTTTTCAAAATCACTCGATTCTACAACGATATCAAGTTCATTACGCAAAGGGTTTTCTTAAAAACCTGTCGTAGCCTTTCGTCATTTCAGATAAGTAGTATTTAGTATTCGTGTTGCGTTTGTTGACCTTGTCAAGGCATAGTGTGCGGTAGCTGATTAGTGCTTATCTGCAAAGCATATGATGCGATTGGATTAGGGTAGTCGTGTGGCCTTATTAACCTTGTCAAGGGTCGTGCGGGTGGGTTTATATCAATCGAGAAATGACGGGTTGAACTTCACTTGCGGTCTATGGTTTGTTGACCTTGTCAAGGTTATAGATCGCTTGGGGAAGAATATTATCGGGAATTTCAAGTATTGAAATTTGCAATAAGATTGCATATCTTCTATGAGATAGTTGGATCCCGATACCACTGCGAGTAAGAGTTACTCCTGGGAGAGTTTTACACATTACTATTAGCCAATCAAGTAGGTGTCTAGAAAGGTGTTAACGGGGTTACGCCCCTGGGAAAACAAGGTTTATTTTAATTAGGTCCTTGCGAAACCGCGGGGAACCTCTCTCAAAGTACCGATACTGGCCTGGCCGAAAGATTGGCAAACTTGTACGGTGTAATTAATCCCGGCTAGTCTTACCTTTTAAGGTTTGAAGGAAGATTTGACTAAAACAGTGGGAGCCATCTTGATTAAATAAAATAATAACCAATCTAATTTTGCAAGAGCGCACGCAGAGTGTTTTCTTCTCTTTCTCTCTCTCCTGGTAGTGACCATGTCACGCCTTAATCAAGATAATAATATGGATGTATTGACCGAACATGCTTATTATACTGAGCTAGGGAACGTTGGTTCCGCTCTATCATATAACTGTTATAAGTCCGAGCAGGAAATAGGGGAATATCTGGATTCCCATGCAACCCAATTGAGGAATAAGCATGCTGATACATATTCTTCGGGTGTCCTTATTACCGAGAACTGTATCTCGGTATCCTCTACGTCCTAGGTATGAGATACCGGATCAGGATCCCACATATGTAAGAGTTACATGGACTACAGACAGGTAGAGAACTGAGAAAGGTGATATGCCTCTAAGTGTTAGAGAATGGTGTAATTGTTGCAGCCAAGTCGGTCGGAAGATATCACCTTGTATTAAATACATCGATTCTGAACCAATGTTATTGCATACCAAACCTGATATACAATATTACATAATTTTCTTTAATGAGTTAAAAAAGGATATAATTCTGTATTGGAGAATAATATTGTGAACATTTTCCTGGATCAAGAGTTGATTCGATCAGGCACGTTATACAATAGCATATACGTTCTAAATCAAACCACAGTTCAAATTATGTAGTACACACACAAGAGGAGTAGTTCAGAAATGAACGAATCCTTCTTGTGGCATTGTAGACAAAGTCATATCAATGCGACACGGCCAGCTAAGTTACATAAAGATGAATATGAGAATATGTTCGAATTTTCATCTTATGCTACTTGTCAGTCTTGTCTCAAAGGTAAAATGACCAATACTCCGTTTACTAGAAATAGAGAAAGAGTTAGTGAACTCTTGGGACGGATACATGCTGATGTATATGGTCCAATGTCTACAAATGCCAAGGTAGGTTCTTCGTACTTCGTTATATTCATCGACTATCTCTCAGGATTCGGACATATGTTCCTGTTGAAACACAATTCTAAAACTTTTGAGAAATTCAAAGGAATATAAGCTTAAAGTTGAGAACCAGATGGGTAAAAGTATTAAGTCCTTTGATGTGATCGAAGAGAGGAATACTTGCGCATGTAGTTCCTGGATTTTTTAGAGAATATGATTCTCTCTCAGCTTACTCCTTCGAATACACCACATCACAACGGTGTATCGGGGCGGAGGTATCGCACCCTATGGGATATGGCACGCTCTATGATGAGTACTATCGAGTTACCTTTTTCCTTTTGGATGTTATGCACTTGAGAAGCTGCATACCTCTTGAATAGAGTTCCATCCAAATCAGGGCCTACCACTGCATGTAAGATATTGAATGGGAAGAGACCATGTCTTAAACGAGTTAAGATATGGGGTTGTTCGACCTATGTTAAAAGGCAGAATCCGGACAAGCTCGAGGCAAGGTCAGTTCTGTAAGTTTGTTAGGATATCCCAAACATTTGCGAGGGAATATCTTCTACCACTCTGAGGGCAAAAGGTGTTTTGTTTCTCAGCATGCACTTTTTTGGAAAAGGTATTTCTTGTGAAGAAATTTGTGGACATAAGGTAGAACTGGAAGGAGTTCCAGCTAGACAAACTAACAGCCGATGATTTGGTGAAACTAAAGGATTCAATAGTCTCCAACGAACCTCAGTCTCTCCGTGAATCTGGTAGGGTTCCTCATCCGCCTGAGAGATACTTCGGTTTTCTCTATGACAGTAGGAGCGAGGATGGCATTACGAGATGATGACCCAACTAGTTTCGAGCAGGCCATCAGGAGTGGGGACTCTGTAAGAATGGCTGGATGCTAAGCGATCTGAGATGGAATCCATATACACCAACAAAGTATGGATTTTGGTTGCTTTATCTGAAGGGTTAAATCCCCATCAGGAGCAAGTATATCTTAAGAAGATTACTTGGTGTGCATGGAATGGTTGAGACTTTCAAAGCTAGACTTGTTGTAAAAGGTTCTCGTCATCGACCAGGTGTGGATAATGATGAAACCTTTTTCTCCAGTGCCTATGCTTAAGTCCATCCGTATCCTACTTGCCATTTCTACATACCATGACTAAGATATCTGACGATTGGGTGTCATGACTGCTTTTCTAAATAGCGATTTAGAAGAGAGCGTCTATAAGTACACAGCCAGAGGGCTTCGTAGACAGTGGGAGCAGCGGAAATGTTTGCAAGTTTCTTTATGGGTTAAAGCAGGCATCGCAGAGTTGGAACATCTGTTTTGATATGGTAGTCAAAGAGTTTGACTTCATCAAAATGGTAGATGAACCTAGTATATACAAGAAAGTTGTAAAGAGTAAGGTTGTCTTCCACGTATTGTACGTAGATAACATACTCTTGATAGGAAATGGTTTCCTATGCTACACTCGGTCAAGCTCCTCTTATCTCGGGGATTCTCAATAAAAGATTTAGATGATACCTACTACATCTTGTGGATTATGATCTATGGTGATAGATCTAAGTGGATGTTGGGAGTGTCCCAAATCCAGGTACATTAGCACCGTACTAAAAGGGTTTTAGTATGAATGATTCTAAGCATGGTGGTTTGCCCACTTATTCATGAATCACTCTCACCAAAAAAAATGTCTCCCAAGGCTAATTTGGAGAGAGCTCGCGTGCAAGTGATATCCTATACTTCGGCAGTAGGCTCTATCAAGGTATGCGATGTTATGTACCAGACTAGATGTAGATGACTCACTAGGAGTAGAGATCAGGAATCAATCGGATCTTGGGAGAATCACTGGACAGCAGTAGAGGACATTCTTAAGTACTTGAGAAGCACTAAAAGAAAGTTTTTGGTTTGAGCTTCCAGAGTGATAAGGTCGACTGAGGGTCAGTCACAGGTATTGTCTTTACCCTCGGTGCAGGGATGGTATGTTGGAAGAGTTCCAAGCTAGATACCATGACATACTAGACGATAAAGAATGAATACATTGCTACCAATGATACTGCTAAAGTGGTTGTCTGGGCTGTTGGGGTCGAAATTTACACCCCGGTTGACCAAGTCAAAATCAAAGTCAACCCCAAGCCAAGTGGGCCCAAGCCCAGGTCAAATGGGCCCAAGCCCAGATCAAGTGGGCCAATGACCGGATCGAGCCCGAACACGAAGCGTCCGGCCTTCCGCCATGCCAAAATAAAAATTCTGTAATAAATAATTTTGGTGTATTTTCTTTTTTTTTATTTTTTGAATAAATGTAAGAAAAATGGGCATAAAGCCAAATTTTTGTAAAGCCCATGGCTTATGAGCAAAAAGAAATAAAACATGAGGCATGGGATAGCAAGATGCCATTTTTGTAAAGCCCAAGGGGCTATATGTAAAGTGTATAGCCTATAAAGGAAAAGAGAATAAAAATATCTCAACAAATTTTTTCTCTCTCCCAAAAAAGAATCAAGATATGTGATCTTCTCCTTCCTCAAGGTTCTAAAACCTTCTTCTTTCTGTTGAATTAAATCAAGAGTTTTACTCTTCCTTTTCCAAAACTAAATAGTTTTTCACCACAAAACCCACAAAGGGGAACTCAGATCTCCCATCTGATCTAAAAAATAAGAGATTTTTAAAATCCCATACTTCTTGTTCTTCAAGATCCAGCCGACAGAAGAGGAGAAAGGAGACCCATCTCCAAAAATCCCACTTTGGGGAAGATCCAGGGATCAAGGGAGAAACCCTTCATCAGCGCCAAAAATATCTTAGGAGTTCAACTCCATAAGTCAAATCGGGAGCACAGCTCCCGGTACAGGGACCAAGTCCCTTTTGCTGCTGACGTCTAGCACCCGCGTGCCAGGCATGCACAGCGCCCGCGTGCCAGGCATGTGGTGCGCTGGCGCCCTGGCGCACAGCGCCCGCATGCCAGGCATGTGGGGCGCTGGCGCTGGCGCACAGCGCCCGCGTGCCAGGCACATGGGGCGCTGGCGCTCTAGCGCACAGCGTCGGTGTGCCTGGCACGTGGGGCGCTGGCCCACGCATCTTTTGGATGCCCTTTCCTTTTTTGATATATATACTGCATACACACACACATACTCTACAATACTGTCCCCCGTTAGAAAAAATTTCCAACGAGGCGCTGCCCCGCACCCCGCAAGAGGGCTGCTAGCCCCCTTGACCCCCAGCCCGCTATCCGGGTAGCGAAAACCCCGTAAAAAACTCTGCGGGGTCCCCGATATATCCAAAACCCCTTTCAAAACACAACACACGTACACTGCACATTGAGTTCGCAAGACCTGTTTGACCCGTCAATCGGAGGTTCTCTCGCTACAAAGGCGGGGGTAATTAACGGCAGCTTAGTCTGCGACTGCCGGCGATTTGGATCCCCACAATCAATAAACCCTAGCCTACCGCAGGCAGGGGGAATCTGTAATGCGCCTGACAAGTGCACGCGTATTCCCATCTTAATGGGGTGACGAAAAACACCCTACAGATTCTGGCACGCCCGGTGGGACCTTTCTCTCCTCCTATATCTCGGATCAAGTGTTCATGCGAACTCATTTAACGTATATGCCGATATTTGTACTAAAATAATGTTTTTTTTCCGTGCAGCAATCAAATTTAAACGACAATGTCTCCTAAGATGGATCCAGCTTCTGATGCGACCCCGATTCCGTACGTGGTCAAGATCAATACGCGTGTGGTTCTCCCCGCAAGCCTCAGTCGACAGTAGGAAGAACTGCACCGCCGGTTTGGTTCCATCGTCATCTACTCTGCCGGAAGCGCTCATCTGGCAGAAATCCCGGCAAAACAGGTGGCCAAGCTGGTCTCAAGGGGCAAGAGGCCGAATGTTGTGATCGTTAAGGCACCACAACCGAAACTTAAGACGATATCTGAACGACTCTCTTGTGCTCCAGCTGGGGGCAAGACTTCTGGTACAAAGGGCAACATCAAACGTTGCGGACGAGCTCAGGCGATGACTCTAACAAATGCACAATCGGGCGTCTTCTCTGGACTTTCTATCAATCGGTCTACGACGTCTTCCCGAAGGGCCGAAGTCTGCCAAGTGCTTAAAATAGAGAAGTTAAGGCAGAAGCAGCTCAGGTATCGAGCCAACAAGAGGGCGAGGACTCCGGCCAAGTGGAATCTTGTGAGATTACAAGAGCAGAATCATCCTGCGACGACGGTTGGGTTGACCGTAAAAGTCAGCAATTCTTTCGAACCTCTGAAGTGGGTTCAGAAAAATGCCATGACCGCCAGAATCAAGAAGACAAAGATTCATACGTTGCTGCAAAGAGACATGTCCCGGCCCCAACAGAAAAAGTATGACACTATCTCTTCAAGAGTCTATCAGGTACTCTGTGCCGCGCGAAAATAGCGGGGCAAAACCAAAAAGGAAGTGTCAGCACCATTCAAGAATCTGGTCAGGCCAACCGCCTTCAATCGACTGCCCGTTACCGAAATAGGGGGGTCAAGACCACCCCGTTGTGCACCAGCCACCGATAATAAAAAGACGGCTGGATATGTTATCCATACGGTCTATATGGCGGGCGGGCGCCCCAGCGACAACCTTCGCAGCAAAAGTAAGGATGGGGCCACCACATCCCAAGCCCAGTCTAGCTTGAATGTGGTTGCCGCTTCCTAAGAACAGCCGCCTCCGCTGGATGATGAAAACCCTCTCGATGAGGACGATAGGCAGAAAGACCCCTCAGTCCATGCAGAGTCAAGCTCGGACAGCGAGGAAGAGCCGACTTTCCGCCCCAGGACCGTGGAGCAAGAGCTGCTTCAAGAGCTTTGAAAACAGCTCAGGAGCAAAGATAAAGAGATGGCCAAGCTCTATTCAAAAATTGACGACCTAACGAACGTTGTGATTCAGCTTATTGCTCGAGCGCTTCCCAATCAAGCACAAGTCGCTACTCATGAGCCAGATGATGACAATCCAAAGCGGCCGATGCTTGTCCCTTTGGGTCCAAGATTGGTCGAGCTGCACGAAAGCCGACCACATTCCGCTTCTGGAGACGCCTTGGCCCCAGATAACACTATCCCGCTAACACAAGACCAGATAATGGATTTGGTCACCAGCAAGGTTAAAACATTGGTGGATGAAGCTGAAGCTCAGAAAGAAATTGGCAGTAGTGGGCGGCCATATCCCGCACAATACGATCTAATCGAGTTCCCGAGTGGCTACGTTATTCCTAAGTTTAGAAGATTTGACGGGACGGGAAATGCAAATCAGCATGTCGCCCACTTTAAAGTATCGTGCAGAAATACAGGGGGCAATGATGCGCTCCTTCTTCGTCAGTTTGTCAACAGCCTGACCGGTATTGCTTTCGACTAGTACGCGAGTATACCAGACGGATCCGTTATTACTTTTTCCTAAATGGAGTCTCTGTTTCATCAAAGGTTCATGAGTGTCAGTGAAAAAATCTCCATTGCTGACCTTGTGAGGACCAAGCCGGGGAAGAATGAAAGCAACACCGACTTTATCGCCCGATGGCGTAATCTCACAGTCAAGTACGAACCGCCGCTAGAGCAGGACAGTTCGTCAGCCTTCTCATTAGGAACCTCAGCAATTGGATGGTCTCATTCTTGTGTACAGCAGGCCTTAAGATGTTTCAAGAGCTAACCAAGAAAGTCCAAATGCTGGAACGCTCGAAGCAAGAGTCCACCCCGGACTCTTAGAGAGACAAGACTTGGAAAAGCAAGCGGGATGACAACCGTAGAAGCGGGAGTTCCTGCAGTACCAATGTCTTCAATGCGTTCGACAATGAAGAAAAGCAAAGGGCGGGCGAATTCAAAACCAACCGGTCTCGAACACCATTGCTGGAAGGAGATGGGCCTTCCTTATAGGAGAAAAAGAACAAGGTTTACTCTTTCAAAAGGGACAGGGTCTGCAAGATATTTAAAGATACCTTGAACAACGGTCTACAATTGCCGGAGTCGAAAAGACCTCAAGAAGCAAAAATGACCAAAAATCCCCTATATTGCCCGTACCACCGAGTAGTGAGCCATGCGATCGAGGATTGCTATATCTTCAAGGACAGGTAGAGAAGCAGTACAAGGCTAGAGAGATCGAGCTGTCCAAAAGTGTGTTAGTGAACAATCAAGTTGCAACCACCAATTTTATACAGACAGAAGCTGAAGCCTTCTGGGAGCAGACAACTGAACCCGCTGCCCTGACAAACAAAACTGACTCACCGTAGCCTCCGTGGAGTATGCACATATCTAATAAGACGAAGAAGATGATAAAGCTACTTCGGAAAGAGCCCAGGACGGAAAGGGAAGGGTAGAAGAAGCCTACCTTTCCAGCTGCCAATGCGGTTCCATCAGGCTCAAAATCCAAAATGCTCAAGAAGAAGAAAAGTGCAGCTCGGCGCGAAAAGGAGTCTGCAGGGAGATCGACCATTCAAAAATATATCGATTCTCTCGAATACTATGAACAGAAGGAAAGAACTCTGATTCAATTGAACGAGTTCCTCCCTGTACAAGCGGCTGAAATTCTGGAGGAGTTAGAAGAAGACTCCAATGAGAGATCCCAGTAGTGACCTGCTACGCCATCCATCTTGGCAGCGACTCTGAGGAGGAGCTCTGTTTTCCCAAAAAGACGAGGAACTCGCCACAAAGGCCAACCAAATCCAGCTTAGAAGCGGCAGGGCTCTACCGCTAAATCAGGGAAACGCCCCAAAAGGAAAGGAAAAACAGGTGGCTAATGAGGAAGATGGCAGAGAGCCGGCTAATGAAAACTCAAGTCCTTCCTCAGTAGACTACAATGTCTTGGCTCATCTCCGAAAGCTCCCGTCTCTCCTGAGCATCTATGATGCCTTGGTTCTATCTAAAGAGCTTAGAGATGTTCTCACTCATGCTCTACAAAACCCCGAGCGGTATCAGGCTCGCTTTGTAGAAATTAATATGAAAGAATCCCGGTACGCTCTACATGCCGCCGCAATCACGTTTAAGGATGAAGACTTACTACTGGGAACGGCTGAGCATAATCGGCCGCTTTACATGACGGGTACAGCGATGGAGATCGGATTAATCGTATATTGATTGATCCGGGATCCTCAGTGAACATCATGAACTTGCAGACTCTGAGGAGTATGTCAATGGACGTCCGACACCTGTCAAGGGAAAGGATTGTCATTCAAGGTTTCAATCAAAACTGCCAGCAAGTTCTGGGGTCTATAGCTTTGCCAATAAAACTTGGGGATCTGCAAACTGAAGCTAAGATATACGTGATTAACGCTGACACATCTTATAAAATTCTCTTGGGATGGCCGTGGCTCCATGATTACGGCATCATTCCGTCAACTCTCCATCAATGCATGAAGTATACTAAAAATGGCGAAGAAAGACGCATTGATGGAGACATCCAGCCGTTCGGTGTGCATGAAGTCCAATATGAAGATTCTCGGTACTTTATGAACCACCAAAATGCTAAGCCACAACTGACTGAGGATAGAGCGGCCCCAAGACTCAAAAGCAAATATGAGCCAGTTGTCACTTTTAAAAGAAAAAACGCCCAAGTGCGTCCGCGTTTCGGTAGCGATACTGATGAGTCCGACGCTGGATGTCCGTCCTTCCGTAAAACTCGCTCTCGTTTCGGTAGCGATACGGATGAATCCGATACTGAAAGCTATCTAGCAGCAAAGTCCGCCCTCATCTTGGCAACGACACTGAAGAGTCAGAGGAAGAGGACCTGCCGTGCAACAGCTGTGCAGATTGGACCCCCATGCAGCAAGCGAAACTATGAGAGACCTTCGGAATTTAAGAAGGGTCCCTGGCCATCACAAGGGTGCCGGAATGGATGTGGAAAGAGCTCGATGTATTGTCAGTCTCTACCGTGGACCAGCTGAAAACTTTATACGTTCCCGGGTGGAAAAGTGGACAGAAGGGCATCTTGTTTTACAGATCAAACCCCATTGTGCACCCAGACGATTTGTCTGTCGCGTGCCTTCCCTATGAGATAGGCATAAGAGCCGTCCTCAATCCCAGATACTATGCACCCGATATGCGGGAATATTTCAAAAGGTGCGGATGCCGGTTATATCAAACAGAGTCCGAAGCAAAATTTTATGAAGGGCTATAGCATCCGCCCCAGGTCCAAGCACTCATCGATGGACGAATTCCAGATAGGAGGGGCATAAGCTTCATTCAACCTGATTCTAAAGCATGCTATATGATCCATGTTGGTGAAGCCAGCGAAAGATCAAATGATGATGACGAGATAGCCAAGCCAGAAGAAGCTCCTCAAGAGCTCGAAGATGGCGGACAAGAAACCTTTGATGAGCTAACCGAGATTGACTTAGGAATGCCCGATAATCTAAGGCTGACCTACATCAGCTCACTCTTGTCAAAGGAAATGAAAGAGCAAATAATTTCCCTGCTGTATGAGTTCGTCGACTACTTCGTGTGGACATACAAAGAAATGCATGGCCTTTCCCTTGAAGTGGCCATGCATAAACTGGCTATATCTCCTGATGCTAAGCCAGTCAAACAAGCTCCTCAAAGAATGAGAAGGGAACTAGAAGAAAAGGTCATCGAGGAAACCAAGAAGCTCATCGATGCCGGATTCATCAGGGAAGAGAAATATGCGGACTGGATCACATGCATAGTCCCAGTGAAGAAGAAAAATGGGCAGATCCGAGTTTGTGTCGATTTTAGGGACCTCTACAAGGCTTGTCCAAAAGACGACTTCCCGCTACCGGTCATGAAAATGATGGTCGATGCCACCTCAAATTACGAGCTGTTCACCTTTATGGATGCTCATCTGGGTATAATCAGATAAAGATGCCGTCTGAGGATGAGAAGCACACAGCATTTCGAACCCCGATTGGAATATACTGCTATAAAGTGATGCCGTTTGTTCACACTAGAATATTGCATTATTATATTCCCCATTCTTATTCTTTTTATAAATAAACGGGTGCTTTTGACGTATGTCTGCTACATATTACAGGTTACAGGTTCTTGGATATAAAACAGTGAAAACAATAAAAGACGACGGAAAAAATGAGACTTTGACCAACAAAGAGAAGGATCTTGATAAAGCCTACAAAAAGATCGGTTTACAAAGAACAAAGGGCAGCGCAAGGTCCAAGATTACAAAACGAACGGGTTGGAGTCCACTACAATGTTCACTGGAAATCTGGAAGAGAACCAGAACCTAAATTGAGAAAAGATATATAGAAACAAAAAGCCCAAGCCACCAGAAATAAGCCCAAGAAAATGCAAAGCCCAATTCTACTTTCTGGCTGCGGAACCGCGGCCAAACCAGGCCTTGGGCCGCGGTTCCGCGGCGGGCTTAAGGGAACAGTGAATTAATTTTTACCAAATTGTGAGGCGGCTTTGACTAGGTCTTTTCTTAGGGGTATTTTTGTAATTTCAGACATGCGAAACAAATGTAACCCTAGGGTTTCCTATTCTTTATAAATAGGAACTCTAATCATTGTAATTCTGGATGCCTCCTTTTAATAAAAATTCAGAAATCTTTTGGAGAGCATCGGTGCCTCTCTTTAATTCAGAAATTCAGATCTGACAACCCTGCTTTGATGTTTGGAGAGAGCCATCTGTAAGTAATTTAATTTCTTGCTCTAGTGTAGATTTCAATTCCTTGTCCTAGGTAGATTTAATTTCATGCCCTAGGAACTTGTTTAGAGTTAGCTTTGGGGAAGGATTTTGAGAGATGAGATCTCTCATCCCTTTCTTGCCCACCAAACATTTACAATAGGACTCCATGCATACATGCACATACCGCTCCCTACTGTTAGTTATATGTATGCCCTAGAGGCCATTACTGTACATTGGATGTATATTGTAGTGGATGCTGGGACATATATAGAAAGGACTTTCTTGCTCGACATGATAGTACGCTATCTGGTTGCACTTTATCTTAACATGTATACTTTCTGTCTCTCTGATTACATGTTGATAAAGCCCATAGGATGTGTGCTCGACTTCCAGGACTATGATGTAGATCATACTAGTAGGGCCTGGGTAGTCCAAGAGTACATCCTTGAATTGTTCCTAGTCGTGGGAATATCGAGACGGGGCATCGATATTCCAGAGTAGACTAGCGTATATCTTCTCGACTCATGCGATGGGCGATGGATGATCCCATATCCATTGGTGTTTGACATCAGAGATGGTATGCGGGTGCTCAGTGGAGACTGGGTACACTGAACGGACTCGCCGAGAACTCCCAGATGGTATTATACCTCACGTCAGATGGCAGTTCTCTGGTGACACTGGTACAGCTTAGTCTGTTGACCCGAGATCGTCATAGAGTCTTGTGTGTCTCCCACTGTGCTTTGATTTCCACCCTACCACGGCTCTACTGAGTTGTGCAAACAGGTGGTTTTTGGGTACAGTCCCGATTCACATGGAGGCAATGAGCGATAGGAGGGGATTCGTCTCTCCCGGTATTGGGGGTTGATGTTGTGCTATGCTCGACTGGCCATAACAGGAAATCCCTGGCCAGGGTTGCAGTGATATACTGGTAAGAGTTATCAGTAGTTTCACAAATGTTATGGACCTTAAGTCGGCATAACTTATCGAGCTATTGGGGTCTGACGTTTACCACCCCTAGGCGAGATATGCGACATATCAGACGAACAGACCGGACTATACGGTAGTGTTACTGGTCGGATTCGCAGGAGTGTGAGCGGGCTTGCTCGTCGATCTTCTGATCGCTCAATACCCGGGTGGCCGTTACGTTTGGCAGACCGCTTGCGGCTTGTGGGTGTTTGATATGATCATCATCTGCTGCCGGCGTATTGACGAGTCTTTAGAGTCCTACACAGAGGTTTCCTGGCTCAAGCGAAACGAAATAGGAGCGCATATGAGATATGTGCGGGACCGAGAATAATGCGTGTATGTGATACCGTATTCCATTCTCGTGATCTGTGTATCGATTGGTTATATGCGATATAACCTAGTTATCGAATCAAGGATTGATTCGATAAGCCGATACATAGGATACTGGCCGGTTATATGCGACATGACCGGATCATTGAATCAAGTGTTGATTTAATGATTTAATGTATAATTATATATTTGATATATTACTTTGCATTAACTAGTAATGGTTCACTTTAAAAAGATTTTCTCACTTGAATTGTGCAAGTTGTATATGTGATATACTTCTTTGTGCACATGATTGTATCATGTTTGATGATACATTCTTCTTTGGTTTTGTGTAAAGTATTAAACCATGGTTAGTTAGTGATTAGGGTTTCATCTTATTCATTTATCTTTTTATTTTATTTATTTCAAATGAAAAAGAAAATGAGAAATGAATGGTGGCTATTTTTGTTTTTAGTTGAAGATTCATGAAGCATTGACTTAGTCACCATTCTTGTCTCATGCCTAACCCTAACCACTCATCTAACCTAAGTTAAGTCTCTACACTAAACCATGGTTAAAGATATGATAAGTATTGTATTTTCTTTTCTATTTTTAATTAAGTTATCATATCTTCTTCTTCTTCTTCATCTTCTTCAACATTGAAGAAAGCTTGCTACTTCAATGGCAAGTCATGAAGTCTAGTGAGAAATCCAAAACTAAAGTTTACCCACTTCCTATTTCTTCATCCTCTACCTATTGCCAAGTAGTATAGGGTGTTTCCTTCACAAGTTTTTCCGACTTGGTGAAGTTGGAGCTTGTTCTAGCGATGCCTCGACGTAGATCATCTTCGGCATCGAACCGACGATCAAGCCCGCCCATTCTTCGATGATGCCGACGCTAGAGCCCAAGACATGATTTGGACAGCAAGGGGACTTCATTGTGGAGCCGTGGAGGTGGTGGACCGGATCTACAAAGGTTGTATATCCGTTCCCTTAGTTAAAATGTTAACTAGTTTATGTTTTTGCCTAAATATCTAGTAAACGATCCGTAGTCGGGTTTGTAGGCACCCGTAAAATTTGATTTGTGCATGTTTGATCACTTGTGAGACTTCACTTGAGTGCCTAGGAACCCTACAGTGGTATCAGAGCCTAGCTAGAGCCTTAGGCGAAGTCCAGACGGAATTTGAAGTCCGAACGAATCCGAAAACCCAAACCTAACATGCTCTCTGTCCAGATTTTAAAATCGTGGATTTTTCCATATTAAAAATATTCAGTAAAGTCAGCAGGAAGTTCTAAGGGATACTGTAAATTTCGTGCGCCTGATTCCTTCAATGAGCCGCGCTTCCGCGGCACGAGCATGGCTCGTGCGGCGGAACCGCGGCCGATTTGTCGTTTTGCGCATATAATTTTGTACAGTAATTCCTCTTTTTCAATGCTGGCTTTCCTGGGAATTTTTAATTGTTTTTCAAGAGTTGAATTTTTTGCAGTTGTTTTGGGGATTCGGTGTTTCGATCGGGGTATCAAATTTTGTCTGTGTGGCTTTCCGGATAAATTTTAGAATATGTTAAAAAGTTCGACCGGATATAAATACCCAATTTTTCCCCTGTCGGGAAATTTCCAATTGTTGGATTTTTCCGTAGTTTAACAACGTTCTAAGTAGTGCAAGTAACGCGATGGTCCCTCTAGAAGACAACAAACCTTAACTCGATTATGTGACCGTCTTGAACTGCCCTTTGAACCTTCGGGTTTGGGGCAGTACGGCGTGCCACATGTGAGGCGTTGGCTTGACCCTTCTACGGCTGGACCGTTGGTACTGAGGTACGAACTGAACGTTGTTAGACTAGTTTCATGTGTTGATCTGTATCGCGAAAAGTTGGGTGTTCGATTGTTCGATCGAAAAGTTTAACATTTTCTGTTTATCTGGAATGGGATACAATAATTGGAATTCACAAGTAGTTATGTGATAACTAAATGAATATTATAAACATAGCAGTTTAGTCTCATTTGATCGGTTGCCACGAAGTTTTGATGTGATCAAAAGTCCGTCGCAATCACGTAGCGTACGCGGATACTCGCCGGGTAAACTTAATAGACAGCCTCACTCCATAGCCCCGACCAAGTGACTGTAGGAGAACCCCGTCGCCGAAAGCATCTGTTCGGGTGCTCGCGGTGGCGGTGTTCCGCCTTGGTACACTTCGTCGACGGTATCGGGGGTGCGGCCGCCTACTAAAGTTTGCGACGAGCATTCGATCAGAATGTCGGGAATCTTGTTGAATTGCCCGACTTGATATTGAAAAGAGTTTTCGATTTTGAGACTAAAATGAGGGGTTTATAATTGTTAGGCATGCGATGTCTAAGTAATTCATTTGGTCAGGCATGCGATGTCTGAGGAGGTTGCGGATTCCAACTGTTGTAGTTTTACACTTTCTTTTCTGTGACCGTAAGTGTAATATGTGATATCGCCGGTTTCGTTGCTATATGTCAACGACAATTGGGATGCGCATATTTACTTACGTTGATGACATGTGATGTTATGTGTTGCTGGATATGTTATATTGGATCGTCGTATTTGAATAGCCGGGGGTTTTTATGTGAGATGAGTGTTTTTCATTTTCATTCATGTAAAAACTTGTATGTAATATTCTTTTATTGGGGCGCTTCCAGGTTGCGGAAGTAGTCACCGTTTGTATATTATTTACTTTTCTGCAGTAGGATAGACCCAAGGAGGGGAGCACAAGTAACCGGGTTCTGGGGTCCAGTGGGAGACCAACTCGAGGAGTCGAGTCCGGGTCTCCTAACCCTAGAATTGGTAGGGTTGCTTGCCGCTCTCGTAGGGGTCTAGGGGTGTGGGATTAGCTATTCATCACGACCGTGGAATCCGTGTTTTATACTGGCTCGTATTGAAAACACGGACGTCCTAGTATATCCAATATTTCATATGTTTCTTCAGCTATGTTTTGTCTGTGATCATGCGATGTTCTGTGTTCTGTGACAGATATTATATATAAGTATATATGATATATTATATAGACGTTGCTTATGTTTTACACCCGCGCTAGCCCTGCCTCGCTCTGGCGTTAGTTACCTAACCTAACGGTGCAGACGGGACATCGAGGCGAATGCGGATGGCATAAGTGTACGTCATATCTATCTGTGATGTTTAGGTAATTTAAATGATGGGATATTCATTAATAAGATTAATGAAAGAAAATAAACCTAATTGATGTTGTGGAATCGAATTTCAAAGTAAAAACAGGTAGCTACAGTTCTTGCTTTGCATCGCGGTGTTCATTATAGAACATCTTGCACCTTATTCGATGAGGAAAGGACCGAGATCCCTTCACCGGGAGTGAATCCTTTAGCAATAACTGGCAGATGCTACACACTCGGTTTGTCTTTGATCGCTTCTATAGTTTCTGCTTTGCACAGAGATATATATGATATATCCCGCACCTCATTCGACGAGGAAAGGGCCGACGATCCCCTCACCGGGAGTGACCCCTTTAGCAAAACTAGAAAAGCCTCGAAAACATTCCATTTAAAAACCATTTGATTCCGCAACGAGATCAAGTTCAAAGCGTTAAAGGTTTTTCACAAAAACCAGCCGCAACCCTCCGTCATTTTAGGAAGTAGAGTACTTAGTATTCGTGCTGTGTTTGTTGACCATAGTCAAGGCACAGTGTACGGTAGCTAAGTGATGTCTTCCTACACCGCATATGATACGATTAGTTAGGACAGTCGCGTGACTTTGTTGACCTTAGTTAAGGGTCATGTGGGTGGGTCTAATTAATCACGAAATGACGGGTAGAACTTGACTAGTACTTGTGATTTGTTGACCATAGTTAAGGTCATAGGTGCTAGGGGTAAAAACCTTTATCGGGAGTTTCAAGTGTTGGAATTTGCAATGAGATTGCATACCTTCTATGTGATAGTTGGATCCCGATACCCACTGCGAGTAATTGTTACTCCTGGGAGAGTTTTGCACTTTACAATTAGCCGATCAAGTAGGTGTCTAGAAAGGTGTCAACGGGGTTATGCCTCTGGGAAAACGAGGTTTACTGTAATTAGGTCCGTGCGAAAGCACGGAGAACCTCCCTCAAAGTACCGACACTGGCCTGGCTGCAAGATTGGTGAACTTGTAGAGTGTAATTAATCCCGGCTAGTCTTTCCTTTTAGGGTTTGAAGGAAGATTTGATAAAAACAGTGGGAGCCATCCTGATTAGATAAAATAAATAACCAATCTGATCTTGCAAGAGCGCACGCAGAGTGTTTTCTTCTCTCTCTCTCCAGGTAGCGACCATATCACGCCTTAATCAAGATAATAATATGGATGTATTGACCGAACCCGCTTGTTATACAGAGCTGGGGAACGTTGGTCCCGCTCCGACTTATAATTGTTATAAGACAGAGCAGGAAATTGGGGAATACCAAGATACCTATGCCGCCCAAACGAAGAGAGTGCATGCTGATGCATCATCTTCGGGTGTGTTCATTATACAGAACTGTTTCTCAGTATCCTCCGCATCCTTGGTATGTGATACCGGATCAGGATCCCAGATATGTAAGCTGTTACATAGGGCTACAAAAAGGTAGAAAAACTGAGAACGGGTGATAAGTTTCATGAGACAGAAAACGGGGCAAGTGTTGCAGCCAAGTCTGTCGGTCAATGTCATCCTGTATTAAAAAAAATACATTGATTCTGAACAAATGCTATTAGATACCGAACCTGATATACAAAATCATATCAGTCTCTTTATTAGTAAAGAAAGGATATAATTTTGTATTGATAGATAATGTTTTGAACATTTCCTATATCAAAAGTTGATCGGTTCAGGCACGTTATCTAAAAGCATTGAAGTTCTAAATCAAACTACAGTTCCTAGTATACAGAACACACACAAGAAGAAGAGTTCAGAAATGAACGAATCCTTCTTGAGGCATTGTAGACTAGGTCACATCAATGCGACCCGACTGGCTGAAGTTGCATTTTAGATGCATATTTAAATCAGTTTGAATTTACATCTTGTGAAACTTTCCAGTCGTGTCACAAAGATTAGATGACCATAGCTCTGTTTATTAGAAACAGAGAAAGAGTTAGTAAACTCTTGGGACTGATACATGATGATGTATGCAAAGTCTCCTGTCTACACATGCCAGGACTGGTTCTTTATACTTCATTATATTCTATGATAATCTCTCAAGATTCAATCATATATTCCTGTTGAAATATAAGTCCGAACCTTTTGAGGTATTCACAGAATATAAGTAGGAAGTAGAGAACCAAAATACGGGTATAAGTATTATGTCCTATGATGAAATCAGGGAGGAGAATACTTGTGCATAGCATTCCTGGACTATTCTAAAAGAAAATGAGTTTCTCTCTCAGCATTACTCCTCCGTATAAACCATAGCACGATGGTATATCGGGGCGGAGCAATCACACCCTATATGATAAGGTGTGCTCTATGATGAGTACTACTGAGTTACCTATTTCCTTTTTGGGGGTTATGCACTTGAGAAGCTGCATACCTATTGAATTAGGTTCGAATCAAATCAGTACCTACCACTCCATATAAGATATGGTGCGGGAAGATCCTATCTCAGTAAGTTAAGATTTGGGGTTGTCCGGCCTATGTTTAAAGCAAAATCCGGACAAGATCGAGGCAGGATCAGTTCTGTAAAACTGGAAAGGTTCCAGCTATACAAAACTGCAGTTGATGATTTGACAAAACCATAAGATTCTATAGTTTCCGACAAACCTCAGCCTCTCCGCCGATCTAGTAGGGTTCCTCACCCACCTGAGAGATACCTCGGTTTCTCGATGACAGTGGGAGCAAGGATTGCATCATGAGATGATGACCCAACCAGTTTCGAGCAGGCCATCAAGAGTAGGGACTCTGTAAGAATGGCTGGATGCTTAGTGATCTGAGATGGAATCCTTATACACCAACAAAGTATGGACTTTGGTTGCTATATCTGAAGGGTTAAATCCCCATCAGGAGCAAGTATATCTTGAGAAGACTACTTGGTGTAGATGGAAAAGTTGAGACTTTCAAAGCTAGACTTGTTAAAATTTTGCATCATTTACCAGGTTTGGATTATGATGAAACCATTTTCAAGTAGCTATACTTAAGTCCATCCAGATCCTACTTGCCACGGCTACATACCATGACTACGATATCTGGTGGTTGGGTGCCATGACTGCTTTTCTAAATACTGATTTAGAAGAGAACGTCTATAAGAACACAGCCAGAGGTCTTCGTAAACAGTGGGAGCAGCGGAAACGTGTGCAAGTTGCTTTACATAATGAAGCAGGCATCGCGGAGTTGGAACGTCTGTTTTGATGTGATAGTCAAAGTGTTTGACTTCATCAAATTGGTAGACGAACCTTGTATATACAAAAAGGTTGTAGAGAGTAAGGTGGTTATCTTCGTATTGTACGTAGACAACATACTCTTGATAGGAAAAGAGTTTCCTATACTACGATCGGTCAATCTCCTATTATCACTAGGATTCCCCAAATAGGATCAAAGTGATAACTCCTGAATCCTGAGTTTTCATCTATGAGATAGATGTAATTGGATGTTGGGATTCTCACTAGATGTAGTGAGATGGTATCAATCGATCCTGAGGAGAATCACTGGAAGTGTTCCAGGGTGATAAAGACGACTGAATGTCAGTCACGGGCATTGTCTTTACCCTCAATAGAGGGACGGTATGTTGGAAGAGTTCCAAGCTAGATACCGTGGCAAACTAGACGATAAAGGCTGGTAACATCGCTATTGTAGATACTACCAAAGAGGATGTTTGGGTGTATATTGGTTCATAAGATGAACTTGGTTCCTGCCATTGTATGACAATGGAAGTGTGGCTTAGGCCCTGGAACCCTGGTCCCATCAGTGACCCAGACATATTCTGAGGAAGCATCACCTGATCATGGAGATAGTTGATCTCCAGGTTGATCGAGGTTAGGAGAGTAGACTTAGAGGACAACACGGCGGATCCACTCACGAAGGCCCTTTTCCCAAAGAGAGACTTTTAGGGGATGGTTGAGTATGTGATACTGCAACCACTGCTACAGATGGCCCTAGTGCAAGTGGGAGATTGTTAGTTATATGTATGCCCTAGAGGCCATTACTGTACATTGGATGTATATTGTAGTGGATGCTGGGACATATATAGAAAGGACTTTCTTGCTCGACATGATAGTACGCTATCTGGTTGCACTTTATCTTAACATGTATACTTTCTGTCTCTCTGATTACATGTTGATAAAGCCCATAGGATGTGTGCTCGACTTCCAGGACTATGATGTAGATCATACTAGTAGGGCCTGGGTAGTCCAAGAGTACATCCTTGAATTGTTCCTAGTCGTGGGAATATCGAGACGGGGCATCGATATTCCAGAGTAGACTAGCGTATATCTTCTCGACTCATGCGATGGGCGATGGATGATCCCATATCCATTGGTGTTTGACATCAGAGATGGTATGCGGGTGCTCAGTGGAGACTGGGTACACTGAACGGACTCGCCGAGAACTCCCAGATGGTATTATACCTCACGTCAGATGGCAGTTCTCTGGTGACACTGGTACAGCCTAGTCTGTTGACCCGAGATCGTCATAGAGTCTTGTGTGTCTCCCACTGTGCTTTGATTTCCACCCTACCACGGCTCTACTGAGTTGTGCAAACAGGTGGTTTTTGGGTACAGTCCCGATTCACATGGAGGCAATGAGCGATAGGAGGGGATTCGTCTCTCCCGGTATTGGGGGTTGATGTTGTGCTATGCTCGACTGGCCATAACAGGAAATCCCTGGCCAGGGTTGCAGTGATATACTGGTAAGAGTTATCAGTAGTTTCACGAATGTTATGGACCTTAAGTCGGCATAAGTTATCGAGCTATTGGGGTCTGACGTTTTCCACCCCTAGGCGAGATATGCGACATATCAGACGAACAGACCGGACTATACGGTAGTGTTACTGGTCGGATTCGCAGGAGTGTGAGCGGGCTTGCTCGTCGATCTTCTGATCGCTCAATACCCGGGTGGCCGTTACGTTTGGCAGACCGCTTGCAGCTTGTGGGTGTTTGATATGATCATCATCTGCTGCCGGCGTATTGACGAGTCTTTAGAGTCCTACACAGAGGTTTCCTGGCTCAAGCGAAACGAAATAGGAGCGCATATGAGATATGTGCGGGACCGAGAATAATGCGTGTATGTGATACCGTATTCCATTCTCGTGATCTGTGTATCGATTGGTTATATGCGATATAACCTAGTTATCGAATCAAGGATTGATTCGATAAGCCGATACATAGGATACTGGCCGGTTATATGCGACATGACCGGATCATTGAATCAAGTGTTGATTTAATGATTTAATGTATAATTATATATTTGATATATTACTTTGCATTAACTAGTAATGGTTCACTTTAAAAGGATTTTCTCACTTGAATTGTGCAAGTTGTATATGTGATATACTTCTTTGTGCACATGATTGTATCATGTTTGATGATACATTCTTCTTTGGTTTTGTGTAAAGTATTAAACCATGGTTAGTTAGTGATTAGGGTTTCATCTTATTCATTTATCTTTTTATTTTATTTATTTCAAATGAAAAAGAAAATGAGAAATGAATGGTGGCTATTTTTGTTTTTAGTTGAAGATTCATGAAGCATTGACTTAGTCACCATTCTTGTCTCATGCCTAACCCTAACCACTCATCTAACCTAAGTTAAGTCTCTACACTAAACCATGGTTAAAGATATGATAAGTATTGTATTTTCTTTTCTATTTTTAATTAAGTTATCATATCTTCTTCTTCTTCTTCATCTTCTTCAACATTGAAGAAAGCTTGCTACTTCAATGGCAAGTCATGAAGTCTAGTGAGAAATCCAAAACTAAAGTTTACCCACTTCCTATTTCTTCATCCTCTACCTATTGCCAAGTAGTATAGGGTGTTTCCTTCACAAGTTTTTCCGACTTGGTGAAGTTGGAGCTTGTTCTAGCGATGCCTCGACGTAGATCATCTTCGGCATCGAACCGACGATCAAGCCCGCCCATTCTTCGATGATGCCGACGCTAGAGCCCAAGACATGATTTGGACAGCAAGGGGACTTCATTGTGGAGCCGTGGAGGTGGTGGACCGGATCTACAAAGGTTGTATATCCGTTCCCTTAGTTAAAATGTTAACTAGTTTATGTTTTCGCCTAAATATCTAGTAAACGATCCGTAGTCGGGTTTGTAGGCACCCGTAAAATTTGATTTGTGCATGTTTGATCACTTGTGAGACTTCACTTGAGTGCCTAGGAACCCTACACCTACGGCACCCTATCCCTCGAGGTAGCGGTGATACCGTAGTATAAAGGCCCGGGTGTGATGTTTTCTTTGGAGGTTAGGGTAAGGATCTCTAAAGGAAGGACAAGAACCTAGAGGAAGGAACACCTTCCCGAACGGATCTAATCCACTTTATTGATAATTACCATAACTTCTCATAGATCTTCATTCGGGTATTGAAAGCGGTGAGATTTAATTACATTTCCAAATCATCCCTAAACCTAGCCCTAGCAAGAGTAGATCTAGATAATTGCCCTAAGTTAATTAGATTTTTAGATTTAATAATTAATCCGAACACCCTTCGGAATTAACTCGTAAGCGCGAATCGGAAACTCACAAAATCCCTGTGGACCGACCCGTACTCACCGGCTAGCTGCAAAGCGACGCCGTTCTTGATTGCGGTTACAAATATTTTTGATCTATCTTTCAGAAAGCGCAAGCACGCTAAATCACTTCAATCACCGTTAGGACTGAAGAACGCAGGTGCTACATATCAAAGGGCAATGACTAATATCTTTGATGACCTAATCCATAAAGTCGTTGAATGCTATGTTGATGATCTGGTCGTCAAGACTAAAGCCAAGGCCGATCACATCCAAGATCTTAGGACCGTGCTCACTAGACTGAGGGAATACGATCTAAAGATGAATCCTCTAAAGTGCGCTTTTGGCGTGTCATCAAGAAAATTCCTGGACTTTATAGTCCGACATCGAGGGATCGAAGTTGACCCATCAAAGATAAAGGCCATCATGGAGACGCCTCCTCCGAAGAGTCTGACGCAGCGAAGAACTTTTCAAGGCAAGCTTGCTTATATACAAAGGTTTATCTCAAATTTATCGGGGAGATGTAGGCCCTTCTCAAAGCTCATGAAGAATGGAGCTCCTTTTGTCTGGGATGCTGAATGTCAAGAAGCGTTCGAAAGCATCAAACAGTACTTGTTGCACCCTCCAGTGCTGGCCGCTCCCATTCCAAATAAATCACTGATTCTCTACACTGCCGCGCTAGATGAGTCACTCGGTGTGCTCCTTGCCTAGAACAATGAGGAGGAAAAAGAGAATGCCCTCTACTACCTCAGTCGAACTTTAGTCGGGGCGGAACACAACTATTTCCCCGATCGAAAAGCAATGCCTGGCTTTGATGTTCACTGTGAAGAAGCTGAAGCACCATCTGCTCGCTCATCGGGTTATGATGATCTCTAGGGTCGACCCGCTCAAGCACTTAATGACCAAACCAAGCCTAGCCGGTAGAATGTCAAGATGGGCTGTCATGCTGCTTGAGTTTGACATAGTTTATACTCCTCAGAAAGCAGTAAAAGGGCAAGCTCTCGCAGACTTCCTTGCTACTCATCTCGTATTAGAGGGGTCACTGCTTAATTGCGAGCTACCCGAAGAACAAGTGCTGCACCTCGAGGAAGATGAGCCATGTTGGGAGCTCTGCTTCAATGGAGCCTCATCAATGAGGACCTCTAGCAAATCAAACGTCCTGGAGATAAAAGCAGGGATAGGATTGGTGTTCATCACACCCTCAATGGGAACCCTACGGCATTCTTTTGCTCTCACCGAGCCTCGCACAAACAATGAGGCCGAGTATGAAGCTCTGATAGCTGGTTTGGAGCTCGCCATAGAAATGGAAATCCTTCGGCTACGAGTCTACGGTGATTCCCAGCTTGTCATCAACCAAGTAAGCGGCGACTATAAGATATACAAACCCGAGTTAGCTCGGTACAGAAGCCGAGTGGTGGAACTCATGAAACGGTTCAATCACATTGAACTAATGAGAGTCCTTAGAGCGTTGAACGGGAAAGCCGACATACTCTCTCACCTAGCTAAAGAGCTAGCTGATCCTAATATGGACGAAATTCTAATCACAGTCAGAAGCCAGCAAATTCTGCGTCCAGCCACTTTGCGTGAAGAAGAAAGCGTAGAACAAGAGAACACTCCTGCCGAAGAAGCTTCGATCATCCAAGACGAGCCCGATTGGAGAGAACCCTTCATAAAATACCTCCGATACGACAAGCTGCCCGAAGGAAAATCTATGAGGATTCAGTTGAAGAAGAGAGCTCTCTGATGCGTGTTTGTAAATGACAAGCTGCCCGCAGGTCATATGACCAACTCTGGCGCAGGTGTTTGTCATTGGCCGAAACCCAAAAGGTCATGAAAGAAGTTCACTCAGACGTCTGCGGGGCTCACCAGTCTGGCCTCAAAATGCAGCTTCAGATCAAACGGCTAGGATATTACTGGCACACCATGATAAGGGATTGTGAAGAGCATGCAAAGAAATGTCATCTCTGCTAAATCCATGGTGATTTCATTCATAAGCATCCCAATCCGTTGCATCCTACGGTAGCGTCGTGGCCCTTCGAAGTTTGGGGCACCGACATAGTTGGTCCAATTGATCCTCCGTCATCCAAAGGCCACCGGTCCATACTGGCTGCAACAGACTACTTCTCCAAATGGGCTGAAGCTTTCCCGCTAAAAGAAGTCAAGATAGAAGATATTCTAACATTCTTCCAGCATAATATTTTATACCGCTTCGGTACGCCAAGAAGAATCATTTCTGACAACGGGCCTTCTTTCAAGAGCTTCAAAGTCTCAAGGTTCGCTACTCAGCACAAAATAGACTGGAGATATCCCTCCATATATAATCCAAGAGCCAATGGGCTAGCCGAAGCCTTCAATGAGACTCTATGCAAGCCCTGAGGAAAAATGCTTCAGCCAACAAGAGAGACTAGAATCTCAAACATCACGAGGCGTTGTGGGCATATCGTACCACGCACCGTACTCCAACTCAGTCTACTCCATACTCATTGCTCTTCGGAGTGGAGGCTGTCCTCCCCCTCGAAGTCGAAGTTCCAAGCTTAAGAATGCCCGTTCAGCATGAGTTGACGGAGGAGGAAAACGTGCTCCTTCGGCTTGAAGAGCTCAATGCCCTCGAAGAAAAGAGCCTTGCAATACAGCAAAATCTGGAGCTGTACCGAGCCCAAATTTCATGGGCCTATGACAAAATGACTCATCTCCATACTTTCAAGAAAGGTGAATTGGTGTTGGTCCTCAAAAGACCGATCATCCCCAATCGACATGCTAAGGGAAAATTCAAGCCAAACTGGGAAGGACCATACGTCATCGATAAAGTGTTCGACGGAGGATCCTACCAACTAAAAAGTGCCGAGGGAGAAAGGCCTATGCCACCCATCAATGGCCGATATCTCAAGAAATAGTACGCGTGAATGCTCCAAGTCGCAGGCGAATTGAGTACACCAGCCCTGCAGTCTAGATCATACATCCTGTAAAAACCGTATACAATCCACGGGCGTAAACGACCCCTATCTCTCCCAAGTCCTGCCAGTACCTATCTCTCCCAAGTCCTGCCGGTTAGACTACTTTTAAAGTCCCAAGTACTGCCTATCTCTCTCAAGGTTCGCTACTCAACACAAGATAGATTGGAGATATTCCTCCATCTATAATCCAAGAGCCAATAGGCTAGCTGAAGCCTTCAATAAGACTCTATGCAAGCTCCTGAGAAAAAATGCTTCAGCCAACAAGAGAGACTGGAATCTCAAACTTCACAAGGCGTTGTGGGCATATCGTACCATGCACCGTAATCCAACTCAGTCCACTCCATACTCATTGCTCTTCGGAGTGGAGGCGGTCCCCCATTTAAAGTCGAAGTTCTAAGCTTAAGAATGGTCGTTCAGCACGAGTTGACGGAGGAGGAAAACGTGCTCCTTCGGCTTGAAGAGCTCGATGCCCTCGAAGAAAAGAGGCTCGTAGTACAGCAAAATCTGGAGCTGTACCGAGCCCAAATGTCATTGGCCTATAACAAGATGACATGCCTCCGTGCTTTCAAGAAAGGTGAATTGATGTTGGTCCTCAAAAGACCGATCATCCCCAATCGACATGCTAAGGGAAAATTCGAGCCAAACTGGGAAGGACCATACGTCATCAAGAAAGTGTTCGACGGAGGATCCTACCAACTAATAAGTGCCGAGGGAGAAAGGCCCATGCCACCCATCAATGGCCGATATCTCAAGAAATACTATGCATGAATGCTCCAAGTCACAGGTGAATTGAGCACACCAGCCCTACGGTCTAGATCATACATCCTGTAAAATCGTATACAATCCACAGGCGTAAACGACCCCGATCTTTCCCAAGTCCTGCCGGTGCCTATCTCTCCCAAGTCCTACCGGTGAGACTACTTTTAAAGTCCCACCAGCGATGGAAAAAAATGGTATGTCCACAAGCAAAATGAGCACGGATGAAAACCCGAAAGGGCTTCGTGAGTAAAAACAGCAGGACTGTCGACGAGTTTGTGAAAACCCGAAAGGGCGCAAACTCGTGAAAAGAGATAAAATACACTCGCAAAGTCCTCTCGACCTTATGAGGAGAAAATCCCTGTGTGAGATCCTTATGACTCACAAAGGAGCAATACACTTAGGGATCTCTACGATTCCTAAGGAGAACATACACCTGCGAGATCCTCTCGACTCGTAGGGAGAAAATGCTTTTATAATACCCATACGGCTCATAAAATTAAAAAGCCTAAAGTGATTGGGATCTAAACCTGTCTCCTGAGCCATCGCTCCCCAACGGGCAACGACAAATGATGAGTCGCTCCTGGCATTTCGCTTCAGTGTTAGCGGTGCTGATGCCGACGAAAAAACCCAAATCCCAAGTTTTCCCAACGGCAAATGATGAGTCGCTCCTGGCATGGCTTTAGTGTTAGCGGTGCTGATGCCGACCCAAAAACCAAATCCCAAGTCCTCATGGGGCAAATGATGAGTTGCTCCTGGCATCATTCCAGTGCAGCAATGCTGATGCCAAACAAGATCCAAATTCCAAGTCCCCAAATGGCGAATAATGAGTCGCTCTTGGTACCATATTCCAGTGTAGCGATGCAGACGCCAACCAAAATCCAATTTCTCAAAATTCTCCCGGCCCTACGGTTAGTCCCCAAATTGACTACCGTATACAATCCACGGGCTCAAATAATTCTCATCATACCCATACTCCACCGCAATCACAAGTCCAGTAGCTGGTCTCCGTCTTTGGACGTATGCTCCATTTGCGAAGACCCACTCATGTGTCCTCACGATACATGAAGAGAACAAACTTATGAGATCCTCTCGACTCGTAAGAAAACACCTTCGTGGGATCCTTACGACTCACAAAGAAAATACACACTTAGGAGTCCTCACGACTCCTAAGGAGAAAGTACACCTACGAGATCCTCTCGACTCGTAGGGAGAAAATGCTTTTATGGGACCCTTATGGCCTATAAAATTGAAAAGTCTTAGGTGATAGGGACCTAAACCCGTCTCCTAAGCCATCGCTCCCCAACAGGAAAAGGCAAATGATGAATTGCTCCTGGCACATGTGCTTCAGTGTTAGCAACGCTGATGCCTACCCTAATACCAAAATTCCAAACTCCAATCCAATAGACCCCTAAGTCTTTAAACTGAGAATAGATGATCTCTAAGTTGTTAAACTGGGAACAAATGACCCCTAAAGTCGTTAAACTGGGAACGAGGGAAATCTCCTCATGGCAAATGATGATTCACTCCTGGTACCATATTCTAGTGAAGCGATGCTGATGCTAAACCAAAACCAAAATCCCCAAACTCTGTCATGGCAGATGATGATTCGCTCCAGGTACCATATTCCAGTATAGCGATACTGATGTCAACCCAAATCATATCAAGTCAGCAAGACAACCAATAACCTCCCTGGCGGAATCATGCTACACCTCGAAAATAAGTCAAATCCTGACACCGCAGAAAGCGGAGCAAGTCAAATCAGAACATTCGACCGTCCAAGTCGCTAAAAGGGTAGCACCGACCGTCCAAGTCGCAAAAAGGGAAGTATCGACTGTCCAAGTCTCTAAAAGGGCAGTACCGACCGTCCAAGTCGCAAAAAGGGCAGAACCGACCGTCCAAGTAGCTAAAAGGGCAGCACCGACCATCCAAGTCACAAAAAGGGCAACATCGACCGTCCAAGTCGCTAAAAGGGCAGCACCGACTGTCCAAGTCGCAAAAAGGGCAGTATCGACCGTCCACGTCGCTAAAAGAGTAGCATCGACCGTCCAAGTCGCAAAAAGGGCAGAACCGACCGTCCACATCGCTAAAATGGTAGCACCGACCGTCCACTTCGCTAAAAGGGCAGCACCGACCGTCCATGTCGCTAAAAGGGCAGCAACGACCTCCTCGTCGGAATTGTGCTCCGCCTTGGAATCAAGTCAACCAGACACTCCATCTTGGAGACACGTCAAGAATCGACCGTCCATGTCGTAAAAAGGGCAGTGCCAGCTTCCCAAAAAGCGGGAACCAAATCAAGTCGCCTCCACGTGAAAGAAGATCCATCAATTTCATGCACACGACCCACATATGCTGTGTGCATTTATTAATGAGGGCACTTTGTTGGGGTCGAAATTTACACCCCGGTTGACCAAGTCAAAATCAAAGTCAGCCCCAAGCCAAGTGGGCCCAAGCCTAGGTCAAGTGGGTCCAAGCCCAGGTCAAGTGGGCCAATGACCGGGTCGAGCCCGAACACGATGCGTCCGGCCTTCCGCCATGCCAAAATAAAAATTCTGTAATAAATAATTTTAGTGTATTTCCTTTTTTTTATTTTATTTTCTTGAATAAATGTAAGAAAAATGGGTATAAAGCTAAATTTTTGTAAAGCCCATGGCTTATGTGCAAAAAGAAATAGAACATGAGGCATAGAATGGGCAAAATGCCATTTTTGTAAAGCCCAAGGGGCTATATGTAAAGTGTATAGCCTATAAAGGCAAAGGGAATAAAAATATCTCAACTTTTTTCTTTCTCCCAAAAAAGAATCAAGATCTGTGATCTTCTCCTTCCTCAAGGTTCTAAAACCTTCTTCTTTCTTTTGAATTAAATCAAGAGTTTTACTCTTCCTTTTCCAAAACTAAATAGTTTTTCACCACAAAACCCACAAAGGGGAACTCAAATATCCCATTAGATCTCAAAAATAAGAGATTTTTAAAATCTCATATTTCTTGTTCTTCAAAATCCAGCCAACAGAAGAGGAGGAAGGAGACCCATCTCCAAAAATCCCACTTTGGAAAAGATCCAGGGCTTAAGGGAGAAGCCCTTCATCAGCTCCAAAAATATCTTAGGAGTTCAACTCCATAAGTAAAATCGGGAGCACAGCTCCCAGTGCAGGGACCAAGTCCCTTTTGCTGCTGACGCCTAGCGCCCACGTGCCAGGCATGTAGGGCGCTGGCGTCCGCGTGCCAGGCACGTGGGGCGCAGGCGCCCTGGCACACAGCGCCCGTGTGCCTGGCACGGGGTCGCTGGCCCACGCATCTTTTGGATGCCCTTTCCTTTTTTATATATATACTGCATACACACACACACACATACACACACACATATACTCTACAACACTATCCTCCATTATAAAAAATTTCTAATGGGGCGCTGCCTCGCACCCCGCAAGGGGGCTGCTAGCCCTCTTGACCCCCAGCCCGCTATCCGGATAGCGGGACCCCCATAAAAAACTATGCGGGCCCCCGATATATCCAAAACCCATTTCAAAACACAACACACATACACTGCACATTGAGTTCACATGACCTGTTTGACCCGTCAATCAGATGTTCTCTCGCTACAAAGGCGAGGGATAATTAACGGCAACTTAGTCCGCGGCTGCCGGAGATTTGGTTCCCCACAATCAATAAACCCCAGCCTACCCCAGGTAGGGGGGATCTGTAATACGCCTGACAAGCGCGCGCGTATTCCCATCTCAATGGGGTGACAAAAAACACCCTACATGGGCATTTCTTGTTCATGAGATGAACAAGGTTCCTACCATTGAGCATCCAATAACTGTTATTGTGACAACAATGGAGTTGGGGCTTTGGCCTAGGAACGCAGGTCCCATCAGCATTCCAGGCATATTCTGAGGCAAGTATCACCTGATCAAGGAGATGGTTAATCTCCAAGGGTTAGAGGTCAGGAGAGTAGACATGAAGGATAACCAAACCGATCCACTCACAAAGGCCTTACCCCTAGAGAGACTTCTATGGGATGGTTGAGTATGGGATACTACAACCACTGCTATACTGTTGAGTATGAGATACTGCAACAAATAGCCTTAGTGCAAGTGAGAGATTGTTAGTTATATATATGCCCTAGAGGCCATTACTGTACATGCGATGTATATTGTAGTGGATGCTTGGATATATATTGGGAGGACTTTCTTGCTCGACATGATAGTATGCTATCTGGTTGCTCTTTATCTTAACATGTACACTTATTGTCTCTCTATTACATGTTGATAAAGCCCTTAGGATCAGTACTTGACTACCAGGACTATAATACAGATCATACTAGTGGGGACAGGGTAGTCTATAAGTACATCATTCAAAAGTTCCTAGTCGTGGGAGTATTGAGACAGGGCATCGATACTCCAGAGTAGACTAGCGTATACGCTTCTCGACCCATGTGATGGGCGATGGATGATCCCATATCCATTGGTGTTTGACATCAGAGAAGGTATATGGGGATCAGTGGAGACTGGGTACACTGAACGGACTTGCCGAGAACTCCTAGATGGTATTATACCTATCGTCGGATAGCAGTTCTCTAGTGACACTGTTACAGGTTAGTCTGTAGACCCGAGATCGTCATAGAGTCTTGTGTGATTCCCACTATGCTTTGATTTCCACTATACCACGGTCAATAGATCGTGCAAAAAGGTGGTTTTTGGGTACAGTTCCGAGTCACATGGAGGCAATGAGCGATAGGAGGGGTTTCGTCTCTCCCAGTATTGGGAGTTGATGTTGCGCGATGCTCGATTGGCCATAACAGGAAATCCCTGGCCAGGGTTGCTGAGATTTACTGGTAAGTGTTATCAGTAGTTTCTCGAACCATTATGGACCTTGCATCGGCATGAATTATCAGGCTATTGGGGTCTGACGTTATACCACCCCCAGGCTGTGATGTGCGACATATCAGACGAAGAGACCGGACTGTACGGTAGTGTTACTGATTGGATTCGCAGGAGTACGAGCAGGCTTGCTTGTTTATCTTCTGATCGCTCAATACCCGGGTGGCTATTACGTTTAGTAGACCGCTTGCGGCTTGTGGGTGTTTGATATGATCATCACCTACTGCCGGCGTATTGACGAGTCTTTAGAATCCTATACAAAGGTTTCCTGGTTCATACGAAACGGAGTAGGAGCACATATGTGATATGTGTGGGACTGAGATTAATGCGAGTATGTGATACCACATTCCATTCTCGCAATATGTGATATCGGTCGGTTATATATGATATAGCCGGGTTATCGGATCAAGTGTTGATTTGATATGTTGATTCAAATGATATTAGTCGGTTATACACACTATAGCTGGACTATTAAATCAAGTGTTGATTTAATAATTAAATGTAGAATTATATATTTGATATATTAAATTACATTAACTAATATTAGCTCACATAAGTATTACTTTTTCTCACTTGATGATACATTGATATATATGTGATATATGTTAATTGTATTATTTTCTTTTTGTACACAAAATATATATGTGATATATATTGTTGTGTCATGTTAGGTTACTCTTGCAACATGTATGTATGAGACTTATACCATGCTAGAGTTTATGTTTGGGTTTTATTTATCATTAAGTAATTCACAAAAGATTTGGAATGAGTCATGGATGAAGCTTGGAGAAGCTTGTAGAAAACATTGACCAAGTCCACTCTTTTGTCATTGCTTAAGATATTTCTTAACCCAACCCTTAACTCATAGCTATGGTTTATTCTCTACATGAGTTAGACATGACACTAACTCATCCATGGTTGCAATTCTAACCTCACTCTCTCATTCATTTTCTTCATCACTTCTTCTTCTTCCTCAAGAGAAAAAACTTGCTAGCTTTTTCTAAGTGATGATTTAAAGTGAGAAAAATAAAACTAAAGTGAGCCCGCTTCCTACTTCATCATCCTATACTACTTGCCATTTAGTTTAGGGTGTTTGCTTCACTAATCTCACCATTAGTGAAGAGATAGCATGAGCTAGTGTCTCCTCGACGTAGATCATCTTCGGCCTCGAAGACTTCGATGCAATCTTGTTCCGTACATCTTGTGGAGCCTCTCTTGAGTCCGAGAGTTTGTGATCGCAGCGAAGGGACTACTACATGGAGCTATTGAATTGAAGGACCAGTCTACAAAGGTTGTTTTCCTTCTTCTCTTTAGTTTGTAAAGTGTTTACAATCTAGAAAACCCTAAGTCTCTAGTTCGATCCTTGTTCAGGTTCTTTAGCTCTCTAGAAAATTTTGAAATGGCATGTTCGATGCCCTAGTAAACACCGTGAGGGTGCTAAGGAACCCATCAGTATGATCCCCAAGTTTCATGTGTACAAAGGGACATGCAATCTTCATCAGCACGTTGCTCAGTTCAGATCTTTGTGAGGCAATACTGGAGGCGACGAAAAATTGCTGCTTCACCAGTTCGTTGGCAGCCTGTCGGAAACAGCATTCGAATGGTACTCGGAGCTCCCAAATGACTCCATCAAAATATTCACAGAAATGGAATTGTTGTTCACACAGCGGTTTGCAAGCGCAAGCGAACGCACCCCGATCACAGCATTAATCAATGCCAGGGTGAAGTCAGGAGAGACCTGGGTCCAATACGCGATCCGGTGGCGGAACCTATGGTCAAAATGCGAATAGCACATCGAAGAATCTCCTGCTGTGGACATGTTCATCGGGACCCTTGATCCTCAACCGACTGTGTCCCAGTTCATGACGTTCTTCAAGCCGAGCACTTTTCAGGTGCCGATCGACAAGCTGGCCCAAATGGATCAGATGGGCTATGGGCCTTCCTCCTTAAAAATGGACCCTCAAAATACTAAGGGTAAAGGGAAAGCAGCCTTCGTTGCCAACACTCAACAATAGCCGAGTGACCCGAAGTCACTTACTCACTAAAACAACATGTGTCCGCGTATATCCCTGGAACAAAGGCTAAGACGTGCTTACTCATTTCCCCGTCATAAGATGAGGAGACTGTTCGAGCTGGCAGTGCGCAATAAACTTATCACGCTGCCAGACACATGACATCCATCACAACCGGGCGACATCAACAACCCCAACTATTGCTCCTATCACAGGATGGTGAGCCACCCAATTGAGGATTGCTACGTCTTCAAAAACTGGGTCGAGGATCAGTACCAACAAGGGAAGTTTACGCTATCGGAGAACTGGAGGGTCAACCCACCATAGAAGCATGCTCCCAAGAAGGTAGACATGCTGGGGGCATCATTCTCGTTCGTGGAAGAAGCTCCATGGGAAGTTGTCCTTTCAGCTAAAACTAAAAGAATGTTGAAAGATCTTCAGGCGTGTCCAGCGATCAGATGGAAAAGCCCGCTGGAGCCCGAGATCATTGAAGGGATGCTGAAACCGCGTTTCGCACCGAAAACAATTGACAAGGGGAAAACCTCCCAGGTCAAGCTTTCAAAGTCTTTAAAGAAAAAGAAGAAGACCAAGAAGCCTATATAGCCTGCCGAGTATGACGACAAGCGCATGGACCTACAAAAGTATATCGACGCGCTGGAGGAGAACAACCAGAAGGTGCGGACCCCAGTTACTCTCGAAGAGTTTCTCAAGCATATCCTTGAGAACGGAGATAGTGATGATGATGAGGGAAATGGCTCATCAGAAGAAACCCAGGACTATGTAGCAAGCTGCCATATGGTCTCCTATTCGTCGTCAAATGTCAAAGAAGCCCCCTCAGTGTCGAAAAGAAACGCAGAGGAACTGGGGGCAGGAGCGGCGCTAAAATCCCTGGAACTGTCAGAAGACCCAATCGATAGGCTATTAAACGAAGCCTTTCGAAAAAGCAAAGCTGACCGAGAACGCGAAACGGCCATATACGAAAAGGCTAAACGTCAGCGTGAGGATGAAGAAGCTGCGGCAAGGAGGAGTCATAAAGTACTCCGATCAAACCAAAGCACACCTGCGGCAAACAAGAGCAGGATCAAGACAGAGAAATGATTCACCAAAGCCCTATCAGTGGGAATGAAGCTACCGCCTCTCAAAGGAAACATGCCCGGGGTCATATGCCTCAACGGAGAGGATTCACATCCGAACTACTGCTTATACCATCGGAGGGTCACTCACCCCACTGAAGAATACAGTGCCTTCAAGAAGTGGTGGTAAGTATACGTTGCCCATCAACAATGCTTCAAGGGGATAAAACGTGAAGCTCATCGACAGCAAAGAAGTTTGACAAGTACACGTGAGAAAACGACTGGCAACTGTCATATGCTTGATACCAGTCGGGAAAGCGAAAAACTCCAAATTCTTACCTTCGGGAGAGATTCTGAGGAAGAAATGACCCTCATTCCTCTCTTCAAGAACTCCACCTCCGAAATAGAAGAGGGGGAGAAGAACTGCGAGAACATTCAGCTGCGTAACCGCATGCTGCCTGAGAAGAACCTCGGACCTACAAATAAAGGTTTGAGTAAAAGAGACAAGGGGAAAGAAAAGGCCCCGGGGAAATCACCCTCGATGATGGCGTCATTAAAGAGCTCGCAGCCAAGGACCCACTTAGGAAAAATAAGGCGGATTACAATGTCTTAGCACATCTAAGGAAGATGCCCTCACAACTGAGCATATTGGATGCTCTTCTCCTGTCCTAAGAGGTGCGAGATTCTTTGATCAAAGCATTGCAACAGCCTAATCAATTTCAAGCTTTCCTCATAGAAGAAAGGATGAAGGACGAGTTACCAGAGGTTCACACGGCTGACATCACATTCAGCGATGAAGATCTCCTCCTCGGAATGTGCAAGCATAACCATCCACTATTCGTCATCGAGTATTGCCACGACATTGCAAAATCCTTGTCGACAACGGACCCTCTGTCAACCTCCTCAACGTGAAGGTGATGAAGGAGATTTGCATGAATTTTTAGCACCTGGCTCGGGACAAAATCACCATCTCTGGATTCGATTCACATTCATCATGAACGCTCGGGTCCATAATACTGACATTATGCTTCGGGCTGCTCGTCACTGACATTAAATTTCATGTCATTGACTCCAAGACTTGCTACAATGCTCTGCTCGGCAAGCCTTGGTCACATGAGTACAACGTCATCCCTTCTACATAACACCAGTGTATGAAGTATTTCAAGTACACCGTTACGGGGGAGCTAAATCCATTCTCTGTAAACGATGTCCAAAAATATGAAGACGCCAAGTACTTCTTACCAGACTTCAAAGACACAGAAAGATGTCATAAGCCGGAGGTTAAACAGAAGCCCGTCGCTAGCATCCTGATCTTTGGGAGTGACACCGAGGAAGATGAGGAAATAGTCTACTCGTGGCAACCCTACGGCAATAGGCATAGACCATCTACTTATATTTTGGTCTTCGGCAGCGACTCTGAGGATGAGGCCAATGCCGTATTTTCCATTCACCCGTCAGCACAAGCCATTACTGGAGCTGATCAGAGTTTACAAATCACCATGGTTCTGCCACGGCATTACAAAGAACTTGATGCGCTTGATACATACAACGTACAAGAGCTGCATACTTTCTACGTCCCTCCCAGGCGAAGAGGTGAAAAGGCGATCATCTTCTATCAATCTACAAAGACCGAAGTGGAAAAAGAATTCTTGCATGGTGCCGAGCTTGCGCTTGACAGACTTCAACCAATCCGACTTCCCAGATATTACGCAAAGGGATTGAAAAGGCTATTAAGATTCCAAGGCGTACCCTTCGAAAAAACAGCTCGGCAAGCCCGGTTCTACAACAAAATTTGGGATATTCCCGGGACTCAGCGAAAGATGCCCAACGGGGGGATGGAGACGACTGGGCTTGGATACGTTCGGTCCAAAAAACGGGAGCGATTCCATGGTGGCCGCGTCATAAATAGCTCCAGTGAAAAGGGGAATGTTTTTCCAGATAGCGCTGACGTTGAAAGGGAGCAAAATTCCGCTATAAGAACGCCAAGTCTGTCGCTCAATAAGCAAGTTGACATGATAATAAGGGAAGCCGGTCAAAAGATTCGGGATGATCACAGCTGCGAAATGGTTATTTACGAAAAGGCCAGGACGCAGCGCCTCACTAAGCAGTCTGCAGAAAGAGAAGATTACGATGCCTGATTTGGTAAAAAAAGAATAGGTAGTAATAGTAACCGCAATCAATAACGGTATCGCGTGTAGAGAGCGTTAGTGAGCATGGGTCGTCCTTTGGGATTCGAGAAATTCGTAAATTCTTGCTTTAGATGAATCGAAAGAACTAGTAAATAAATTCAAGAAATTGTTTAAGATTTAGTTGAAGGAATAGTTTCAAGAAAATCAAGAAATCGTTTTCAAGAAAAGAAATCAAGAAAATGTTCAAGATCTAATTATCAAGAAAATATGAAGAAGGCTTGTAGGATTCGATCGGATTTAATAGCCATGGATGACTAATAAAGGTAACTCATCTTTTCTATTGACAGTTTAACGCTAGATTGATGGCGAAGAATGCGGATTAGGGTTTTTTTGGAAGAAACTAGGGTTTCTTCACTATAGTCCCTTGTCCTTTCATTGATCCCATTCATTTTCTAACCCTTCACAAAAAGATCGTTAATCTTATCTCACATCGTGGTCAAGATAATCAATAATTTGATATCGTACCCAATGAGGATGTTAACGATTCTTTTGCGAAGGTTTGTAAACTTCATAAGGCTAAAGAAAAGTATAGAATTCTATCATCCATCGATCTACCCTAATCCTACAAATCCTATCAAGTGGAGATTTACTCGCGCATTGACCGCACGCTTTTGGCGTGTCGAGTTTTAAGAGTTCTAAAGTTTAACAGCGATCAGGATGGTATCGCTTTGCAGCTAGCCGGTTGAGCACGGGTCGATCCACAGGGAGACGGAGCGTTTTACATTCTTGTCGTAACGAGTTAATGCGTGTGGGCAGAAAGTTATTTATCTAACCTATGTGTATTATATGCAAAAATACAATTGTTAGTATTAGATATGATAGTGTAAGCTAAACAATTCTGTATTCAAGTCCTTTGAGCCGAACTTAACAAATTAAGCTAGAGCAATTGGCAACAACGTGAATTAGGGTGCTTAAGCAAGGTATTCGTGGAATCCGGCTTATTGACCCTTGTCCGTCCGTTCTTGTCTCTTGCTTTCGCCTCCAGCCAATCCGAACGCAACCGGTCGCGGTTAGGGATCACCGTTACCTAGGTAGGGTAGGGTGCCTAATGGAGCGCTTGCGTAAGCTTTAGGCGGAGTTTCAAATGAAAAATACGGGAAAAGGATATGAGGAACGAAACTTTAACTTACAATATCTTTCTCTTTTCCTAACAACACCAATTTACAACCATTTCAACAACAAACCAAAGAGTAAAAGAAAAGATAAGAAAAGACAAGAAAAGAATTACAAGAATGTAAATGACATGGTAATAAATTGCAAGAATGTAAAGCATGAATGTAAAAGACATGAATGTAAAGCAAGTAATAAAAAGCAAGTAAGAAATAACTAGGAACCAAAGTGCAAGTGACAATCCATGGATTCAGTAGCCCAATCTTAAACTTGCAAGCTCAATGAAGAGATTGCAAGATCAAGAGAAAACTAAGAACCCAAGGGAAATGAAGGCACAAATAAGATAACTTTATTAATCTTCAAGAAGATACAACCCTTGAGATCAAATACCAACCCTTAAATCTTCAAGCTCAATGAAGAGGTTGAAAGATCAAGAGAAGGCAAGAATCTCAAGGGGAAGCTATGTACAAGAACTAAAAAGAAAACAAAAGCTTGAACAAAGAATCACAATCCAAGACTAAAGAATGACCCTTGAACCTTTGCCCACTACCTGCTTTTATAGGCAAAAAAAGAAGATTAAATAAACAATAAAAATAAGACCGCGTGGCAGTAGGGGACGAGCTGTAGAAATTTGGGACACATTGGAGCCTGTTGGGCCGACCACACCGGATTTTCTGGGCATGTGGCCGGCCCAAATCCGATGGATGATGCCCGTACTTAGTGTGTGGTCTATTATTATCCTAGTATCATTTTGATGCAGTTTATTTTCTCTAATTGGAGGTATGCACCCAGGGTTTTGGAGGGAAACTTGATGATACAAATCACATCACACCTTTATGCATTGAATGCACCATTAATGCACATCACACCATGCCACCTGCTCCCTGATTCATGGCTGCCCCTTCATGGTCTATGCTATCAAAGAGCTAGTGCACAATTTGTCATGTGTTGGACCAAAATGTGTGTACACTAGTTTATTTACAAAAACTCTTTGATTCTTGATCGATTTGCAGTTCTGGTTGCAGTGTCAGCTCACAAATGTAATATCCGTGATTCTGGATGTATTTCTAGTATTTTGTCACGGATACCTGTAATCTATATTACTAAGCAACCACCGGTTAATAGTACCGATATATACAAAAAATAGATAATGAATGAGTGGTATTAAAATGCAATATTCTGGTCTGAACACGCATCCTGAAAATAGAAAAAAGATTAGAAAAAGAACTCATAATGCGGAATTTAAAAGAAAGCGAAATCGAAACTAATTATCACCTTTATTATTCAACTTCAAATTACAACTTTTTCAATTCGAGATTACAAGAAAAATTGGTCTCGATCACTCCCTTGAAGAGGTAATTTTTCCGTCAATCTTCATGTCGCTCGATCATCGTGACTCTTGGACCTGTCGTGGATCACGTGCTCGTTGATGACGATCGGCTTCGTGTAAAGGATATTTTGTTGAATCGCTTGATGAACTTCTCGATGATTCTTGATTTTGGATATTGGATTTGATGTTGTTCTTAGATTTATGTTGAATTGGATGAATGAATTTGGGGGGAAAATTCCATCCCCCTTAATGTAGCTTTAGGTCCTTTTTTATAGCCCCTAATCAAGCTTCTCCAACAAGCTAGGTTGTTATAGAGAAGTTTACAGAACAAGATTATTACAACGAGGCTTCTCAAACAAGCTAGGACGTTGAGAAGAAGTTTTCAGAGAGTTCCCAACCCCGAAACCGACGAATCGGCCGCGGATCCGCAGCGACTCGGCCTGACTCGGCCGCGGTTCCGCGGCAGATTGGTGAGCTCATTGCTTCAAAATTATGTGGTCTTATTCTGTTGATCTCTGGGTCTTTATTTGATATCTGGAATCTTCTTATCCTTTCTGAATTTTTTCCGGTATATAATTCTTCGATTTTCTTGTATTTTATCGGCAGATTCCTGATTCCGATATTTGACCTGAGCTAATCTTGCACAAGATCTCAATGAAGAATGTGAGATATAAAATATTATGCGTAAAAATATTAAACGTACAATTTCCTTCATAATGTTGATTATAATGTATAACACATGGTAAATGATATTTTGCAGATGAACTTCTAATATGTGTTATTTTTATAGAAAATACCTTTAGATGATTAGAAAAAGTAAGGAAATTGTCCTGTTAAAAATGCGATAATTTCGACTGAACAAATTCCCCCAAACTTGATTTTGATCGTTCCGAGCAAACTTTATTTATTCAAGAGAAGGAGAAAAATAGAAAAAAAAAAACTAACTAGCACGCTTTCATAGGCAACACGATTGCACTGAGCATGTGCAACAAGCCTTTAAACCTCTAGGTGTCCCTAGTAGGAGGAGTATTGTCTCCTGAGAGTTTTCAGCGGATTAGACCCACAAAATCCCATAATAAAAGAAAGACTGTAAAAGTTACATATAAAGATAAGAATTATAAAACAAAGAAACTTGAAAATCAGAGTTTTCAACTACACTACCTTTTCGGTTGTCATAAGCCCTATCTTAATAGTTATGAAAAGATATTAGAAATCACATCATCCCTCAATAAAACATCGCCTTTATTCTTCATCCCTACCTTTCCTCCAAACACCGATCATATACCCCTACGTGTGTGTAAAAGACATCCCTACACTCGAAGAATTCAATTCAAGCTATCATACTCTTGTCCATCTACCTCAGTAATTTGTAGTCGGTGAATATTTTAGATGGAATTGCTCACACATTTTTCATGCGACCGTTAATATTTCTTGAGGTACTAACCGACCGATTACTAAATGTGCTCACATATTAGGCGTAATTAGCAATTTCATTGTCTTACAACACCTAAGGCTTAGCAGTGACTCCCAAACCAGTTGGTCTAAAGCACTAGGTAATGAAGCACCCTCGCTATATTTTTTTAATGCTGCCATGGTGATTACAAAACTAGTGTTCATTTTTCTTCACCATTTTATACTTTATGCTTCATTTAAACTTATTTTCTTCATACTTTGGCTTTTAGACAAGAGCATTTCAAGGTATCCTCTACTACCCCGAGTTTCAAGACGTGTGTAAGTGCATATAGTAGGATATCAACGTTCAAATATTTGGCTTTCAGAATAGAAACAATTTTTCAAACTTATTTTTATCCTCAGAGTAGTGGCTTCCTTCATCTTACTAACCCTTAGGACAACGGCTCATAACTACTTATTACTAGTTTCGTTTAAGAAAACATCTAACTTTCTTAGTTTTCTTAATTTCTTCTAATCTTTTCCAATGTAATTTTTCACTTTATAATCTTTCATTATAAAAGAAGAAAATTTTGAAAATTTTGTGCTTTTACAAAGTGTAATGCAAAGTAATACGTAAATAAGCACAAACCTCCCCCAAATCTGTTTACAGCAGTGTCCTCACTGTTGTCATCTTTTAAATCTCAAAAACCTTTAGACTTGGGAGGAAAAGTTATTAACGGGGTACAAGAATAAATGAAAATGAAAATCTCCCCCAAACTTATTTTTAATCATATGGATATTCAGTTAAGTCCTTTTTAACTCACCTCCATTCTTATGATGAGACAATATTATCGAGACATGGAGGTGAGGCGGAGGAAATTCAGTTATGATAAAGTGGCTCCTGTAAAAACAGGAGCTCCTCCGTGGGGTCAGTGGAAAAATACGGTTTTAATCTATGCCCATTCACTTTAAAAATATAACCGTTTTTAATATTTTCAACTTCAACTGCCCCGTGCGAGTATACATACCGCACCACAAATGGTCCTTTCCAACGAGATCTTAGCTGACCCGCATGAAGATAGAGACGGGAATCGTAAAGAAGGACTTTTTGTCCTGGGATGAAATTTTTTCTCAAAATATTTTTATTGTGAAATACCTTAGTCCGGTTCTTTACTATAACGGCATTATCGTAAGCTTCATCGCGGATTTCGCTTAGCTCATTTAATTGCAGCTTCCGAAAGTTGCAGATTTGATTTAAATCGAAGTTAAGTTCTTTAATAGCCCACATTGCTTTATATTCGATCTCGATAGGAAGGTGGAAAGCCTTGCCAAACACTAGGCGGTAAGGAGACATACCAAGATAAGTCTTATAAGCGGTACGGAATGCCCAAAGAGTATCCGTCAATTTGGTTGACCAATCTTTACGGTTTTTAGAAACTGTCTTATCCAAAATTTGTTGGATTTGCCAATTGGAAATCTCAGCTTGCCCGCTCGTTTGGGGATGATAGGGCGTAGAAAATTTATGGTTGATTGAATATTTCCGCATCAAAATATTGAAAGACCGATTACAGAAATGCGTCCCATTGTCGCTAATTATAGCGCAAGGGTGTCCAAATCGCGAAAAGATATTTTCTTTAAGGAACTTAATAACAACCTTGTTGTCATTAGTGCGACATGGTATTACTTCTACCCATTTTGAGATGTAATCAACTGCAAACAAGATATATAAATTCCCAAAAGAGTTAGGAAAAGGGCCCATAAAATCAATACCCCAAATGTCAAAAATTTCCACAACCAAGATAGGTGGGAGTGATATCTCATTTTTTCGAGAGATCCGACCCGTGTGTTGACACCATGGACAAGTTTTGCAATGATCAAATGCATCTTTGAATAATGTAGGCCAGTAAAAATCACATTGCAAAACTTTCTCCGCCATTTTACGTGGACCAAAGTGACCACCACATGCCTGATCATGACAGAAAGACAAAACACTCTTGAATTCATCATTGGGGACACATCTGCGAATGATTTGGTCAGGACAATACTTAAACAAATAAGGTTCATCCCAGTAAAAATGCTTTACTCGAGATAGAAATCGATGATTGTCTTGTTTAGACCATTCGCTAGGAATAAGTCCCGTTGCTAGATAATTCACAATATCCACGAACCAAGATTCGCAGGATACTGTCAAGAGCTGTTTGTTAGGGAAAGCGTTATTTATTGGCAAGGTCGCAGTAGGTGAAGAAGAGATGCGTGAAAGATGGTCGGCCACTACGTTTTCACATCGTATTTTATCTCGTATGACAAGATAAAATTCTTGTAATAACAAGATCCAACGTATTAACCTGGCCTTAGCATCCTTCTTAGATAAAAGATGTTTTAGGGTGGAGTGATCGGTGTAAACCACAATCAGTGAGCCAATCAAGTAAGGCCTGAATTTTTCTAATGCAAACACAACTGCCAAGAGTTCTTTCTCGGTGGTTGTATAATTAATTTGGGCATCATTCAAGGTCTTACTTGCGTAATAAATTGCATGTGGCATCTTATCAATGTGTTGTCCTAAGACTGCACCAATAGCAAAATCTGATGCATCACACATTAGCTCAAACGGGTGATTCCAATCAGGAGATGATAGAACAGGGGCTGTAGTGAAAGATCTTTTAAGTGATTCAAAATCAGCCTCACAATCCGAATCAAAGTGAAATGTAGTATCCTTGGCCAAGAGAAGAGTTAAAGGTCTAGTAATTTTGCTAAAATCCTTAATGAATTTCCTATAAAATCCTGCATGACTAAGGAAAGATCGTATATCTTTGACACATTTAGAATGAGGAAGGTTATGGATGACATCTATTTTAGCTCTGTCTATCTCAATGCCTTTTCGTGAAATGACATGTCCAAGTACGATACCTTCTTGGACCATGAAATGACATTTTTCCCATTCAAAATTATGTTCTTATCCTTACAGCGGGTAAGAACTGCGTCAAGATGACGTAAGTAATCTTCAAATGAGTCCCCAAATATAGAGAAATCGTCCATGAAAATCACCAGAAAATTCTCAACCATGTCTGAGAATATCCCCATCATACCGCTGAAATGTAGCGGGAGCATTGCATAACCCAAAGGGCATGCGTCTATAAGCAAAAGTACCAAAAGGACAAGTAAATATTGGTTTATCTTGATCCTTTTCGGTGATAGGGACCTGGTTATAGCCAGAGTCCCCGTCCATGAAACAATAATATTCATGTCCAGCTAATCGTTCCAATATCTGGTCAATGAAAGGTAGGAAGAAGTGATCTTTCCTCGTTGCGGTATTGAGTTTTCTATAATCAATATATACACGCCACCCAGTTTGGGTGTGTGTTTAGATCAACTCATTAGCCTCATTAGTAATGACCGTGATGCCAGACTTTTTAGGAACCACATGAATAGGACTTACCCATTGGCTATCAGAGATTGGGTAAATTATACCACTATCTAGGCACTTGATAATTTCTTTCTTTACCGCCTCTTTCACGACCTGAAACATTAGCACTTGACCAGCACTTAAATCACGCAACGTCTAATGGCGTAACGTAATCCAAGTAAGCTGAACCCCAGAAATCTAAACCTTTTTAAGAAAATAAAGTAGGTGAAGTTTTGAAATAAAGGTATAATCAAATCAAGTTTTCTTAATGCACAGAAAAGGAACATGAAATGCAAGTGAAATTTACTAGTTTGAAAACATGTTTCGTCTTTTAAAAATTTGGGCAGCAACTCCTTTGAATATTTTGATCCAAAACCACAAATACATAATAAAATAAAAGGAATCCCCAAGCGGGAGCTAGCTCTTCGCTAAACGGTGGATACACAGCTACGTAAAGCATAAATATAAGTATACGACGCCCAACGACAAAGTTCACCACAAAAGATAAAGGAAAAAGCAAGACATCAAAACCACAAGTAGCGGAAAGCCCCTCGCTCTAATTCTCGCAACCACAAGTCTCACTATATCTCATTACCTATACAAATACTAGTATGATTGATGGAGTTGAATAGATACAATATGAATAGTAAATACAAGAGTGGGCACGATACAATGTCCCACCAACCAAAGCAAAACACCCGAATGCAACTGCATGCCAGCGATGCCGCTACTGATTCATGCGGTCAACCTGCAAGAACTGTGCACAACGGGGGTGAGTTGCCAACTCGTGAGTAGAAAAATATCAACAAGTAGAAATCGAATAAAATAACGATTTCCTAGGTCAACTACATCATAAAGGTAATACTATGATATCTAGGATGACCGGGTCTGTATATGTGCAAACACTATAAATAAACGCCTATCAGCATAAGGATAACCTCCAACAATAATCAATGCGTGTATGCATGTGGATCTTGTCCAACCATATAATCAATGTATGTATGTATGTGGATCTCGTCCACCCATATAATTAATGTATGTATGCATGTGGATCTCATCCACCCATATAATCAATGTATGTATGCATGTGAATCTCGTCCATGTGTCAACCACCGACACAACAACATCATGCATGTAAATATCATAAAAGCACATGCCTGAAAGTATGAGGATATAAACCAACGTGTGTCCCTCGCAACACATCAAAATTATGGAACCTGAGTGTCCAGCATCGAGACTCACAACATCATGAAAACCCGTGTCCAGTATCAACACGTAAATCCTCATATCTCGGGCTTCATCGGTCCGGATCGGCCCTCAGGCTCCGTCAGTCCGGATCAGCCCATCTCATCTTTCGACTCCGGTCGGTATCCTCTGGATATCCGCCGATCCCAAAAACTATCACCGGTAGGTAGTGGTCCCTCTGCCAGGCTTACCATCTACTGCACAGCAATCCGTTCTCGCCCCGGGATACCATACTGGGTCCATCATGTACCCGTAATCCAGTTCTTCGAATCGGGTATCACTCACACGTCTCAGAACCGAGAAAACGCATGGTGGACGCACCGAAATATCATATCAAGAGAAACCGGGTTTTTAAAACAGTACATAATTTCTTTTGAAATACCCACGGTTCTCAAATCCTGAAATCTTATGAAAACAACATATCTCAATGCGTATAATCATAAAGCATGATGTATGCGACATATAATAGAAATGTAAGCATATCCGTATATCATGCAACATAAAACAGTAATATGCACATATCGAGGGAAAACCGCTCTTTTAAATGAACACAGTTTTAAAATATATTATGTGGTTCCCAAATCTCCAACATCAAGCCAACATCATTTATGTATGTGCAAATATGTATGTACGCAAGTATGGGTGTACAATATGTATGTACGCAAGTATGGGTGTACAATATGTATGTACGCAAGTATGTCATGCAAGGAGTCATATCCAGATGCAACAATCCTACTGTGTAGTGACATGGCAATTATCGATGATGAAGAGTGTGAGCCGAAAAATCTTTGTAAGTGTAACATGCACATCATCGATAATGGTGCAGGTGTACTAGCACAGGTATAAGCAATGCAATGAGAATGACATGAATGCAGCATAAGGTAAATCATCAGCTAACAGCTATAAGGTATACGTATCTAACATGATTGAGTCGGTGAATCTATCACTCGGCGTCCAGCCTCACAACAACACGTACAGTATAATCCATCGTACGACATTCTCTAGTCAAAGGTATGGATCAATCATCAAGTCAAACTCATCACGTACGGAATATCATCGTACGGCGGCATTAAACCATTATGGATCCTATCAGCCTATATGACAATGAGGAGTACGGACCTAACGTCTTGTATGGCATATCACTCATGATTCTCGAGATTCTGTATATATCTATACACCTATGTCCCAGGTCACATCCATAACAAACTCATATCAGGGGACCGGCAAAGGTATCAATCATCTCAATCGACTCGCATCCGTATACCAACATACCATCAAGTCATCATATCACATCGTATATTCTTTTCATCGCATTTATATCTCACATCAAGTCAATATATATATATACATTCTACCCTATACATCAAATGTCATGTTACTCTAAAATTTATACTTATTCTAGTGCACTATATATCTACAAGTCGTGATTCACATTCTCTTTTCATATCTTAAAAGCTTTCATGTTATATCTCAATACATGTATTCCATCATTCACCTCTAACTATCATTTAACAATAATCCTAGTTTCCAAATCTAGGTTTCCTCACCCATATTCTATATATAAATCGATTTCCATCAAGTTTGCGGGGGTGCTATACGCCATCCACCCGACTTCCCCCGTAGATATGGATCTACTCACCTTGAGCTTCGCTTGCTGGAGTCGATGACGCCACGCTCTCCTTGTCGTCTCGAATTCCATATGGGGTACCTACAACCAATACGCAATCGCAATCGCGTATTAAAATCAAAGCGGAAAACCAAAATGGCATACGCTTTGCTCATAGGTTAAAACCTATAGCCTCGCATGCAAAACACGACCAATAAACATAGTCGTTGACATTCAAACGCCACACGACGAAAACACAATATCAAATACCAAATCAAAATTCATTAAAAACCGCATAACGAAATCAGAAACTTTGTAAAATGCCTCAAGATTTTACCCATAGTGAAATTAGCCAATTTTGCATATGTGGAGGGTCTAGTTTATAGATAAAGGGACCACAGACCAAGCACGAACCAAAAAGGAAGTAGCCAGGCCGCAATTTGCGGCCAATGAGTTTAAATCTGCGGCCTGGGTGAAGTATTTTGGGCTCGGGTCTCTAGGTTAGCTTCTAGGTTGCCTGCATGACTCTCTGTGTTTGCTAAATAATTTTCAGGTCACCCGGGTTATAGCAGATACCAATTTCCCATCACAAATTTCACAAAAAACCAATATCGGCAGATTTTCAAGTTTGCATTTGGGGTTTAAGTCTATGGTTTCAGTTCAATATACCATCACTAAAGGGGTTGTATGGTCTCTACTAAGCTCAATTACACATTTGGATTCAATCAAACCCTAATCCTTTTGTAGAAATTTTCAAAGTCCACTATACTACATGATATCGATTCTAAACTTGTATGGATGCTAAAGGAAATGAAATACAATTCTAATAGTGCAGAAATTACCTTATTTGGCAACTCAAGAATTTTCTTGAGTTGCCCCAAGTCTTCAAAATCCGATTTTTCTTGGTCCAAAGTGTTTGTAGTGGGCTTGTGCATACTTTTGAAGAAATGGAGATGGAGTTTTGAGTTGTTTTTTATGATGTTTTAAGGTGGTGAAGGTGGTAGAGGAGAAGGGGCTGCCATGGGGTTGAAAGGGAGAGAGAATGATGAAGGGAAAAGGAGAGAAGAAATGAGACCGAGACCAAGGTTTGACCCCTCACCCTCTCTCTCTCTCTTGCCCATACCCTTTATTTTATCATTTCTTTTTCTTTTCTTTTCTATTTACTCTTCTCATTTAATACAACAACCATACAAGAAAATGAAGAGAAAGCCATGATAAAATGTAACAGGTGCTAAAAAAAGACTTGGTGCATGTCACATGCACAAAACTAGCTTAATGCATGATTGGCGATATTTAATCGCGATTAGTATTAAAAAGCAATATAATTAATTATATAACAATCTATAAATGCTCAAATCTTATAAACTACCCTCTTTTCAATAATTCCTATAATTTTCCAAATATTTTCCACTTTATCGGTATTTAATTATACCGCATATTAAAATATTCACAATATTTATTATTTAATTATTTAAATTCCCAAAATAATATTTTATTTTTCTGAAATGTTACATTGTTCCCCCCTTAAAGAAATTCGGTCCCCGAATTTAAATTTAAACCCTCAAACACTAAAACATTTCAACAATCAGCTCAAATCAACGGAGCTCCGAAATCACAAGAGATACCGAATAACACAGCGCATCAAGTGCGCATGAAAATGAGTACAAAACTCAAAAACCGAACTCCGTCAAGCGTCACGCAAATCATCGGATTTGCACCCATATCCTCGGAGTTACAATGGAGATACGGATCTCGAAATCCACTACTGAAATCCAACGTACACTAGCCAAATACTGTAATATGTATATAGTACGCATCTTTGAAAAATCCTCATAAATTGAATAAAATACATGCAAAATCTTTTCTGAATCGCCGTGTGATGCGTAACTCACGGCACAAGTGACGGACGCTCATTTGTAAAATAATAAATATAGTTTTCATATATGTTTCGCTCGGATATACGTCTCGTCCTTTTTGAAATATCCCAAAAGGTTTTCCTTTATAAACGTTCATGTCTCTCACGGACACATAGAAAATAGCGAGACTATAGCTCCTTTTTGAAAACCTTATGTTAACTTTTAATGCATTCAAGGTACTCAGGTACTGTCCTCAGATCAGTCCTGCTCGGCTACTACATAATATAGTACCCATCATGAAAACAAAGTGCCTCAAAGCAAAATAAGCCCCAAAAGGCGTATCTAATAATCACGTGCGCCTGGTGCTCACGGAAATCAAATCCAAATACAAGTGCCACAATATGCAAAAAAGCAAAACTAAGTGCAACAAGTGTGCATGAAAGTATCCGTCCAGTGCAACGGGTGTGCATGACAACAAAATCAAGTGCATCTAGAGTGCATGAAAATCTCAATCCAGTGCAACTAACATGCACGAATGAAAATCCCAAATGAGTGCATCCGGTGTGCACAAAAACCACATCTCATATCATGCGCCCAACATGCGCGAAAATCCAAATCAAGTGCATCTATCATGCACGAATAAAATCTAAACCAAGTGCATCCAACATGCACAAATCCAATATCAAGCGCCGAATGTACGCAAAATCCAATCTAAGCGCGTCAGGTCCGTAAAAAGCATCTAGAATGCACAAAAACGAACGGCAAACGCCAACGCGCATGAAAACACAAATCTGGTAAAACGAATGCCCAAAGGCATAAATCGGCGCAACCAATGTACGAAATATAAATCTAGTGCAATCAACGCACGAAATAGCCACCTGGTGCAACAAACGCATGAAATGCAATTCTAGTGCAATCAGTCCACGAAATACAAATACAGTGTATCCAGTGCACGAAAACTCATCAATAACTCAAATGCATATAAAAGCCACGCCGAGTGTACCCAGATGTATAAAATCATAAACGTGTGCAACTACGTGCACAAAACGCATATCAATGCACTGCAAGCACATATAAACTATACCGAGTGCAAAATCAAATCGAGTGCGTACTACACGCACAAAATCAAATCAACTATATGAAATCCATGAAATCATACGTGCTACCAAGGCACAAAACCGATAACAAGTGCAATAAATACACACAAATCATAAACCAACACAACGGTGTATAAAGCATATCTCAAGTGCAGTAACTATGCACCAAATATAAATACCCAGTAGGTGCAGCCATGGTGCACGAAAACAATATCATGAAATCATCATCAAAACTCTAATCCAAGCGATATAAACGTGATACTCGGATCACAAACGCAAATCGCAACAAATGACATTGAGGTATACCTCCTACAACATCGAAAAATGTCGATGCGTCCCAGAACTGGCAGAATAAGAACATATGCTTACCTCCTACCCACGGTCTGGCGTCCTCTGTCTATGGGTCCTTATTTCTCTGTGGATTACCAATCCCGCAATCCTTCGGCTCGTTGGCCCGGTCAGGTGTGCTAACGGAAATGTTCCGCTCTGGCACTTCTCGGGTCAACTCTCGGACAATTAGCATGACCACTCGTAAAGCAGCACGTCACTGGCGTCGGCCTCTGGCCCTCTGAATACACGTGACACAACTGGTCCTCGGTGCAAATCTTATCGCAGCAGTGACCTGGAAGGAACCTGCTCAGGGTCTCTTCCGATCTCGCCTATACCGAACTGTACGGAGGCTGGTACTCTTGCATAATCTTTTCTCGTCTTCTGGACATCTGCGTTCTCAGCACAGCAATTCCTCGGGAACTAGTCATGTCTCATGCCTCTGTATACATATCAGATCTCCAACCTCCATGGGGAGTAACAACAGCTAGTCAGTATCTCGTACGAACCTCTGGTTCCACTCGTCTGTATCATCATCCACTTCAACGTCACGTCATGCTATCTGCGTACTGCAATTGTCCTCGGCAACAGTCAATCCGAATTCTCTCACACGGACTCGAAATCACGAACTCGGTATCTTCATCACTCTTATAGAAGATATCTAGCCGAACACGTCCTCGGGAACTCATCCCAACCCTCGGAAGAATACTCAATACTCGTCCGTCCTCGATCGACTCACAACGCATCTGGGTAAGGTCCTCTATCCGAAGCTTGTCATCTTACTGGTCTCCTATCACATGATATCTAGACTACGTCATACTTTTCGATCAAGTCATCGAGATCCTAAAATTTCCCGAAAGCTCAACACCTGAGCAAGGTCTAAAAATATCTGGTACATACTACAGTTCCTCTAAACCAGCCGTAGAAGGGCAAACCCAAGCCTCACTGATGGCATCGCTAAACTGCCACAAACCTTAAGGTTCAAAAGCGGTTCCATGGTCATCATGTCGAGTTAGGGCTTTATTCTTCTAGAGGGTCCACAGAATCACTTGCATGTTCCTCCGAACACTTTAAACTTAGAAAAATGGGTTTCTGACACTCGCTCAAACTCTTTAGCTTTGCCTAGCCAACATGTGAATACCTTTCATCCGCATGCTAAACAATGCCTCAATCCTCCAGGAAGGACGATACATCAACGGTCATCTCTGGAGCGGTCTACTCCAGATCTGAGTAAGACTCTCCACACTGGAAATCTTCAACTCAACTGGACCCGTGTCAGCGCATACGAATCGTCCTCGTCTCTCAACTCAGGATAGACTAGCTATCATCTGTCGCATTTCTGCGTGGAAGCTCCAGCGATCTTAGCTCGTAAAGTCTGGAGGCGTCATCCTATCAATCTCAGCAACAGCTAGGTCATCTGTCTGCACGGTAGACGGCATCATAATTTCTGAGGTAGGCTGTACATCAACAGTCCTCTCGCAACTAGCAGCTCTAACAATGGCCCGATCATCCAGTGTAAAACCAAACAGTCGCCTCAACAAGAGGTCACAACACAAACACTACATCGAGACATTCCCATATCACCATAAAACACAATGGTCAGCCCTCGTACCAGACGAGCTCGCCTTGACCGCAACACTAGCAGCAGCTCAACCTGCGCTCAAACCATGGTGACAGGAACCTCAATCGTGTGTCGACGAAAACAGATCAAGGGCATGGAAGGAAACGACAGATCCAGAATGGATACATGATCATAAGAAGAAACAACATCAATGAAAGTATGATCATGGAGACGAACAGAACCAAGGATTTCAAATGGATGTACAATCATGGGTACGAAGAGAATCACAGATCTCAGAATATGTACATCCTAAGGTTTCTTAAGTAGGGTATCGTATCGTAAATATGTCGCGGAACATACGTACGGTACGTCACTCTACCCAAGCTTCATACTCCATCAATCAGGGTCAGCCTATGAAACGAAAGTTCGGGTCTAATACCCTCCCCACCGGTTCAAGTCTAAGTTCCGTAAGGTCAAGCCTAGGTTCCGAAATACATACCCACCCTAGACTCTGCATAGTCAAGCATAGACTCGAACCAAGGTTAAACCTAGCGCTCTGATACCAACTTTGTCACGACCCGAAATATTAGCTCGTGACCAGCACTTAAATCACGCAACGTCCAAAGGCATAACGTAATCCAAGTAAGCTGAACCCCAGAAATCTAAAACTTTTTAAGAAAATAAAAGAGGTTAAGTTTTGAAATAAAGGTATAATGAAATCAAGTTTTCTTAATGCGCAGAAAAGGAACATGAAATGCAAGTGAAATTTACTAGTTTGAAAACATGTTTCGTCTTTTAAAAATTTGGGCAGCACCTCCTTTGAATATTTTGATCCAAAACCACACCATCCCCAAGCGGGAGCTAGCTCTTTGCCAAACGGTGGATAGACAACCACGCAAAGCATAAATATAAGTATACGACACCCAACGGCGAAGTTCACCACAAAAGATAAAGGAAAAAGCAAGACATCAAAACCACAAGTAGCGGAAAGCCCCTCGCTCTAAGTCTCGCAACCACAAGTCTCACTATGTCTCATTACTTATACAAATACTAGTTTGATTGATGGAGTTGACTAGATACAATATGAATAGTAAATACAAGAGTGGGCATGATACAATATCCCATCTACCAAAGCAAAACACCCGAAAGCAACTGCATGCCAGCGATGCCGCTACTGATCCATGCGGTCAACCTGGAAGAACTGTAGCACAACGGGGGTGAGTTGCCAAATCGTGAGTAGAAAAACATCAACAAGTAGAAATCGAATAAAATAAAGATTCCCTAGGTCAACTACATCATAAAGGTAATACTATGATACCTAGGGTGACCGGGTCTGTATACGAGCGAACACTATAAAGAAACGCCTATCAGCATAAGGATAACCTCCAACAATAATTAATGCGTATATGCATGTGGATCTCGTCCACCCATATAATCAATGTATGTATGCATGTGGATCTCGTCCACCCATATAATCAATGTATGTATGCATGTGGATCTCGTCCACGTGTCAACCATCGACACAACATCATGCATGTAAATATCATAAAAGCATATGCCTGAAAGTATGAGGATATAAACCAACGTGTGTCCCTCGCGACACATCAAAATCATGGAACCTGAGTGCCCAGCATCGACACTCGCAACATCATGAAAACCTGTGTCCAGCATCAACACGTAAATCTTCATATCTCGGGCTCCGTCAGTCCGGATTGGCCCTCGGGCTCCGTCAGTCCGGATCGGCCCATCTCATCTCTCGACTCCAATCGGTAACCTCCGGATATCCGCCGAGCCCAAAAACTATCACCGATAGGTAGTGGTCACTCTGCCAGGCTCATCGTCTACTGCACAGCAATCCGTTCTCGCCCCGGGATACCATACCGGGTCCACCATGTACTCGTAATCGGCCTCATCCAGCTCCTCGAATCGGGTATCACTGTCACACGTCTCAGAACCGAGAAAACGCATGGTGGACGCACTGAAATATCATATCAAGAGAAACCGAATTTTTAAAATAGTACATAATTTCTTTTGAAATACCCACGGTTCTCAAATCCAGAAATCTCATGAAAACAACATATCTCAATGCGTATAATCATAAAGCATGATGTATGCGACATATAATAGAAATGTAAGCATATCCGTATATCATGCAACATAAACAGTAATATGCACATATCGAGGGAAAACCGCTCTTTTAAATGAATATATTTTTAAAATATATCATGCGATTCCTAAATCTCCAACATCAAGCCAGCGTCATCTATGTATGTGCAAATATGTATGTACGCAAGTATGGCTGTACAATATGTATGTACGTAAGTATGGGTGTACAATATGTATGTACGCAAGTATGGACGTACAATATATATGTATGCAAGTATGGGTGTATAATATGTATGTACGCAAGTATGGGTGTACATATGTATGTATGCAAGTATGTCATGCAAGGAGTCATATCCAGATGCAACAATCGTACTGTGTAGTGATATGGCAATTATCGATGATGAAATGTGTGAGCTGGAAAATCTTTGTAAGTGTAACATGCGCATCATCGATAATGGTGCAGGTGTACTAGCACAGATATAAGCAATGCAATGAGAATGACATGAATGCAGCATAAGGTAAATCATCAGCTAACAGCTATAAAGTATACATATCTAGCATGATTGAGTTGGTGAATCTATCACTCGGCGTCCAGCCTCACAACATCACGTACAGTATAATCTATCGTACGACATTCTCTAGTCAAAGGTATGGATTAATCATCAAGTCAAACTCATCACGTACGGAATACCATCGTACGGCGGCATTAAACCATTAGGGATCCTATCAGCCTATATGACAATGAGGAGTACGGACCTAACGTCTCGTACGACATATCACTCATGATTCCCGACATTCTGTATATATCTATACACCTATGTCCTAGGTCACATCTATAAAAAAAACTCATATCAGGGGACCGGAAAAGGTATCAATCATCTCAATCGACTCACATCCGTATACCAACATACCATCAAGTCATCATATCACATCGTATATTCTTTTCATCGCATTTATATCTCACATCAAGTCAATATATATATATATATATATATATATATATATATATATATATATTCTACCCTATACATCAAATGTCATGTTACTCTAAAATTCATACTTATTCTAGTGCACTATATATTTACGAGTCGTGATTCAGATTCTCTTTTCATATCTTAAAAGCTTTCATGTTATATCTCAGTACATATATTCCATCATTCACCTTTAACTATCTTTTAACCATAATCCTAGTTTCCAAATCTAAGTTTCCTCACCCATATTCTATATATAAATCGGTTTCCATCAAGTTTGCGGGGGTGCTATACGCCATCCACCCGACTTCCCCCATAGATATAGATCTACTCACCTTGAGCTTCGCTTGCTGGAGTCGATGACGCCACGCTCTCCTTGTCATCTCGAATTCCACGTGGGGTACCTACAACCAATACACAATCGCAATTGCGTATTAAAATCAAAGCGGAAAACCAAAACGGCACACGCTTCGCTCATAGGTTAAAACCTATAGCCTCGCATGCAAAACTCGACCAATAAACATAGTCGTTGACGTTCAAATGCTATATGACGGAAACACAATATCAAATACCAAATCAAAATTCATTAAAAGCCGCATAACGAAATCAAAAACTTTGTAAAATGCCTCCAGATTTTACCCTTAGTGAAATTAGCCAATTTTGCATATGTGGAGGGTCTAGTTTATAAATAACGGGACCACAGACCAAGCACGAACCAAAAAGGAAGTAGCCAGGCCATAATTTGCGGCCAATGAAGTTAAATCTGCGGCGTGGGTGAAGTATTTTGGGCTCGGGTCTCTAGGTTAGCTTCTAGGTTGCCTGCATGACTCTCTGTGTTTGCTAAATAATTTTCAGGTCACCCGGGTTATAGCAGATACCAATTTCCCATCACAAATTTCACAAAAAACCAATATCGGCAGATTTTCAAGTTCGCATTAGGGGTTTAAGTCTATGGTTTCAGTTCAATATACCATCACTAAAGGGGTTGTATGGTCTCTACTAAGCTCAATTACATATTTGGATTCAATTAAACCCTAATCCTTTTCTAGAAATTTTCAAAGTCCACTATACTATACGATATCGATTCTAAACTTGTCTAGATGCTAAAGGAAATGAAATACAATTCTAATGGTGTAGAAATTACCTTATTTGGCAACTCAAGAATTTTCTTGAGTTGCCCCAAGTCTTCAAAATCCGATTTTTCTTGGTCCAAAGTGTTTGTAGTGGACTTGTGCATGCTTTTAATGAAATGGAGATGGAGTTTTGAGTTATTTTTTATGATGTTTTGAGGTGGTGAAGGTGGTGGAGGAGAGGGGGATGCCATGGGGTTGAGGGGGAGAGAGAATGATGAAGGGAAAATGAGAGAGGAAATGAGACCAAGACCAAGATCTGACCCCTCACCCTCTTTCTCTTTCTTGCCCATACCCTTTATTTTATCATTTCTTTTTCTTTTCTTTTCGATTTACTCTTCTCATTTAATACAACAACCATGCTAGAAAATGAAGAGAAAGCCATGATAAAATATAACAAGTGCTAAAAAAAGACTTGGTGCATCTCACATGCACAAAACTAGCTTAATGCATGATTAGCGATATTTAATCGCGCTTAGCATTAAAAAGCAATATAATTAATTATATAACAATCTATAAATGCTCAAATCTTATAAAACACTCTCTTTTCAGTAATTCCTATAATTTTCCAAATATTTTCCACATTATCTGTATTTAATTATACCGCATATTAAAATATTCACAATATTTATTATTTAATTATTTAAATTCCTAAAATAATATTTTATTTTTCTGAAATGTTAAAAGATCGATCTGTCATCTGGAGAGTGCAGTGGGCAGGTTTCAACTCTCCAATACCTAACTGCTCGTAGACAGAGTAAGGAAGTAGGTTAACACTCGCGCCAAGGTCAAGTAGAGCACGGTTAATATTTTTACCCCCAATAGAAATAGAGATTGTAGCACAGCTAGGGTCCTTACGTTTCATTGGTAATTGCTGAGTAAAAGTTGTGCTAACATTATTTGTCATGAACTCTTTTTTCGGCACTTGCGTTCTTCTTTTCCTAGTGCACAACTCCTTAAGTATTTTCGCATAAGCCGGAACTTGTTGGATAGTATCTTGAAGAGGGATATTTATGTTAACTTGTTTAAACATTTCCATAATCTTCTCCATTTGTGCATTAAGTTTATTGGCCCACAACCTATTTGGATAAGGAGCTTTATCAATAATAGTTGGGTCCAACATTTGTGGAGAAGTTCGTATGGGTAGAACGGATCCCAAAATTAGAGTGGGGATCGTTTCAGGTTGACTCAATGAGGTGGGCGGAGGGTTCAAGCCTAGGGGAAAACGGAGAATAGGCTCGAAAGAAGATGAACTAGGGTCAGAAGTGGAAGTGGAAGACAGGGTGTCATTGATTGATTCATCATTATCAACCTGTTCACCGACTTGGTTATTCAACACTCTTCCGGATCTCAACGTGGTAATGGCATTCATATTATGATATTGTGAGTGGCCAGGATTCGGTAAAGGTTGAGATGGAAGTTTTCCTTTCTCTCTAGCACTAATTGCGGCATTTAATTGTGCAATTTGTGCTTCTATCGATTTTATACTCTCACCGTGTGAGGCAGAGTCTTTCTTTATGGTATCGATAGAAGACCTTATATCAGCCGACATTTGCATGGAATGTTTCATAAACAAATCCAAGGTTCGTTCGAGTGAAGAGGAGTTTTCGGTACCAGCCGTATGGAAAGAATTATTATAAGGTGCAGAATTGTTGGCTGGATTTTGAAAAATTTGTGGTTGAAAGAGGTGTTGATTTTGTGGTGCTTGCTGTTGCTGTGGAGAAACCTTTTGAAAGTTATTTTGGTTTGGAACCATATTTTGAGTTTGGTGTTGATTCCAAACAAAATTATGGTGATTCCTCCAACCTTGATTATATGTGGAAGAATAAGGATCGTTTGTAGGTCGCTGTTGAAAAGCAGCATTAGTGTGTCCTTGACCTTGAAACAGAGAATTCAAAAGACATTCTTCCGTCAGATGTGATGGATCGGAACAGCATCCACACACGGTTTTAGGGAGCGTCACCTGGTTACGGAGGCTAATAAAAATTTGTTTTCCATAGCTTCGAGTTTCTTTTGCAATGCTGCCATTTCGGCTTTTACGGCAATGGAAACATCAAGTTGATGGATACCTCCCTTAAATGATGGACTAACGCTTTCCCATTGCAAAGTGTTTTCAGCAAAATCTTCCAAGAATTTCCAGGCTCCACCATCATCTTTAGACATGAAATTGCCTTGACACATAGTTTCAAGCATCTGTTTTGTCGTTGGATTAATACCCTCATATATAATTCGGTACAGATCTCATCTATGGATTCCGTGATAAAGACATTGGACAAGCAAATCCTTGAACCGTTCAAAGCATTTCCAAAATGGTTCATTAGGAAGCTGAGTAAACTGGTTGATTTCACTCCTAACACGGGCGGTCTTATGATTGGGATAAAATTTCTTAAGGAATACTATAACGAATTCATCCCAATTGGAAATAAAGTGTGCAGTTGTGTTATAAAGCCATTTTTCGGCTAAATCACACAAGGTAAAAGGGAGAAGGCGTAAACGTATAGCATCCATAGAAAGTTGTGAAGTGCCCATCATAGCACATACTTTTTCGAATTTGGTGATAAAAACGTATGTATCTTCAGACTCTAGAATGTGGAATTTAGGCAAAAGATTGATAAAGTGTGGTTTGATTTCAAAATTATCCCCATTGGCTGCTAGAATAGAAAGACAAGTCGAAAAAGGACCACGTATAGGGTAGCATCTCTCTTGGAGAGATATACGCGGTAGATTCTCCACACCTGCGGGTGGTGGCAGAGTGGTGTTATTGAAATTTGATGGAAAACCGTCCATCTCGGTGAATGTTGTAGGTGGTGAGGAAAAAAAATGAAGAAATACCGACTTCGGAGTCGATAGAAGAAACGCGAATAAGACGGGCACAAGAATCCCGTGTCCAGCCGAGCATGCACTAAGCGGGTTTAACGCAAGTGGCAGCGTATATGTAAATTAAAAGAAAGGTTTATTTTATGGTTTGTTTTGAAAAAGAAGGATTTAGATAAATCACTAAAATGCACAATCAACCCTAGATCTAAGGCCACCTAGGTCAAGTCATTAGACCGCTCCTAGACTTCCAGGGGACAAATCGCAGGATCAATCCTCTACTACCTCTTTATCCCTCTTGTGGTTAGGTAAGTACCAGGTAAGTGGGAGGTATCCGCTATGTAAATAGCGGGCTTAATTAGGTAACCACTTGCCTTAGACACACTTGCCTAAACACCACAAAAGAAATGCGGATAAGCAATAGATTACCCACGCCCTTCCTCTGTCCTAATTGAGCGCGACGGTCCTTAGAGTCTTGGTCTAGATATTTTTTTAATTAATGAAGGGTAATGCGGATGCTAGTTTTATTATTTGTGGAGCTTAAGAAGGGTAATGAAATCCCCACCTAATCTGAATTTGGTCTTTGTCCCTTAATTTCCGTATTACAATATGCACAAACAACCAATATCAAAACACGCAACAAAAAATTTTTAAGCGGCGAATTTTTGCAAAGAATCCTGCAGAAAAATTGTTATTGGACTATTTAGAGGAGAGAAGAGAAGATAGGAAATATACCAGAGAGAGTTGAAACCCTAATTCTTCCAAGAGCCGTAGTTCCGTGGCCAATTCCAGTTTCTTGCCGCGGTTCCGTGGTCAATTGAACTGTTCTTTGAACAAAACTTTTTTCTGATGCTTCCTTTGCTCCTCTGGTCTCGATGAAATGCTCTGAATATTTATCTCCCTGCTATAGTGATTCCAGATCTATGTGCAAAATGCACACACTAATCGTTAAGCACACGATGCGTTCCTGATTTATATTTCGATAGAATAATAATACTTCCCAAATAGCAAGAAAGAATAAATTACGCACGTATCCCCGGCAACGGCGCCATTTGATTTGGTCAAAAAAGAATAGGTAATAATAGTAACCGCAATCAATAACGGTATCGCGTGTAGTGAGCGTGTAACGTTTTGAAAATCGTTTCGGTGAAATTTCGGAAAATCGGTAAAATGAGGGGGTTTTCTGTAAAAAGTCAAAATACAAATATCTTTATTATAAAATTAAATAACATATTCTAGCTACATAATTGCTAGTATTTGATGTTTATTAAGCCACTGGAGAAATTTTAAATTTTCTGAAAAATTTTCCGAAATTAATTATTTTAATATTATTTTAAGCCGTCACTAATACATTTAATTATGGAAAATTACAAATTGGAATGAGTTGAAACAAATTTTTTGCATCATATCACATTAAAAAAAATTTATCATGTGGTTTTTGAAATGAAATGGTTTGCCAAAACGGTTTAGAAAATATCGAAGAAAAAGGGCTTAAATGGTGAAATATAGCTAAATAGAATTGGGGTATGGTTGCATGTAGCTTAATATTTCTCATATACACACACACACCCTCACCCTCTCCCCTATCAGGGCTGAACTCAGCAGCCCCCCACTCATCTCCTCACTTAAAAGTCAAAGGAAACCAAGAAAAGAAAAGGAAAAAAAAATAAAGGAAAAGAAGTTTAAGTGTTGACTTGAGGTATGGCTCCTTTGATCTTACCAACACCCCCACCTCACTCTCCCTCCTCCTCCCTCAAAAATTCTGGCTGAAACCCCTCCCTCTTGCTGCCCCCATTTTTTCTCCTCTCATTTCATCACAAAAAATTCATCAAAATGCTTCAAATCCCTACAAATTCAAAGCAAAAGCAAAATCTACTCACTACCCATTATTCCTTGGCTATACTATTATGGATCTTGGTGATAAGTTGGCATTTTGGAGACATGTTGCATGTGGGATCTCATGATCTTTGAGGTATAACTCTTTGTCCCATGGTTTGATTGTGGATTAGTTGCTTAATTAAAGTTGTTAGGTGTTTAATTGTGGGTTATTTGAGAGGTTGGAAATTTCTAGTGAGGATTTTGATTGAGTTAGGGTTTTGTTGTGGAATTGGGTTGTGATCAATTGTGCATGGATATGTAATGTGGATTAACATCTTAAGGCTTGTTGAAAGCTAATCTAGTTGTTTATTACAACCATTTCTTATAAATGTCCTAATTAAGCTAGTTTGCTAACTAGAGTTTTTGAAAAATTATCAAATGCTTAGATTAAAATATAATTAAACTTTCATGTCATTATAAATATTATATTGAGTGGTTTAATGCTTTTAGTTTATGAAAATCCAAGCTAAATTATTGTTTGTGCATTTTTGGTATAAATTGTTAAAATTTGGGTATATTGTAAACTAGAATTTTGGGGTTAATGAAATTTATTGGGATTAAATTATGAAAATAGTTTTTATGACTTTAAGATATTTAATATGTATTATGGCCACTAGATTTGTTTAAACGTTGAGTTTTGTACTAAAACGGTTAATATTGGTTGCTAGATTTTCGGAAAAATGGCTTTTAAAGTGAGTTTGTGGTTTTTTTGAATTTTAACCCATTTTATATTATAATTAGTGTTCGTGAATGTGCAAATGAGTGTGGTTGGGTTTTTCTCGATGGTTTGACGTTTGTACATCGACATCGAGGGTTGGTTTGACTATTCTTGCATGCGTAGGCGATAGGTTTTGACCTATGCTTGATACGCGTATCGATTTGATTTTCGTATGCCGTTTCGATTTCGAATTTGGTTTTAATGTGATACAGTGCGTTATGATATGTAGGTAACCCATGTGTACTTCGAGACGACAAGTAAGCGCGTGGCGACGTCGGCACCGGCGAGCGAGGACCAGGTGAGTAGATTTATATCTACGGGGAGAAGTCGGGTGGATGGCGTATAGCACCCCCGCAGTCCGTAGTATAGTTCATATATATATGTTTATATAGGTGTTTTATGATACGAGAATGTTTATTCATGATATGTTTATGTGTTCATGGATTACTCTTGGGTTAGTTGCGAAACCCTAGAGTAGTTGTTATACCCACATACGCACACACAGACTTCCATACATTACTTTCTTGTGCGTAGATGGGGATGTGTATATATGTATATATGCATGGGTATGGGACTATGCTTATATACATTCATATACACATGCATGGATAATGAGGATAGTACTTGGGATTTAAGATGAGTCGATGAGATTTGATTTGAAGCCGTGAGATCGGTGATATGGCAGGGTTCGTATTTGAGATACGACATGACGATGTAGCGGGTCCTTGACGTAGTGTTTCACACACGTGCATGCATACTTAGGCGGTATCAGTATTGTACTAGACGTAGATCGGTACCCCGATCATGATATTTGATAAAGAGGATACCAGATGAATAGTATGATGAATGTGATATTGACCTGTACCTAGATTTGGGATGCCGTACGACGGATTTACGTACGAGCTATATATTGATGACTGATCCGCACTCTTGACTTGGGATGTCTGATTATAGATATGGTATCGGATATGATATTATTGAGGCGGGATCACCGACTATACATATACAGGTATGTATATGTATCGACTCAGATGATAGGCGGTTTCCTTACCTGTAGTTCAGCTTGTTAGTTCAGCCGTATAGTTTAGTGTAGTTGTTAGATTAGATTAGACTCTTGCCTATATCAAAACTAGAGGATCGTGGGTATTTTAAAAGACTGGTCAAGGGATCTACGGATATTTCAAAAGACATATCCTTTCTTAAAACCACCGTAGCCCCTATTTTCAAAACCCCACGATTCGTGTTATTTCAAATGGCACCATTGTTTAATATTTAGCTCCCGCTCATTTTGGTTGCTCGCTCCGCATCGCATACTTACATTGCTATTTCATATCGCACTGTTGATATTACGCTGTTAGGACACCAGCACCATTACCGATGATGCGTATGTACCACGTACACTTACTTGCCGGCTCACACACATCTTCATCGGTAATTGCCATGTCACGTACACCTTAGAAAATATTATTGCTTGACTTAGCTTGTTAGTTAGTAGTTTGACATGATATTAGTGTACTTGCCTTATATGCTAGTTTAGACATTGTAGTTATTACTTGCTACTTCATGCATACTGTTATTCATTGTTATGCCGTATTCATGGATTCTCATGCCTATATTCATGGGTTTATATGCTATTGATGATTTGGATTCGGATTTCTATGAGATTTTCTGGATTTGGGGGAAAAACCGCAAAGCTTGTATAAGCTTCTTTCCTCTTTTTTAAATTAAAAGTGCGGTTTTCCCATTATGTATGAGTCTTCCACCATGAGTTTGCTGATGGATTTCGAGACCCGATTCGAGGAGATGGATGAACCGTTTCGGGTACATGGTGGGCCCGGTGCGGCACCCCGGGGCAAGATGATCGTGTTGTTGACGTTGAGCCTGTGCAGGGGAGCACAACCGACCGGTGATTTTACCCGACGCATCGGATATCCGGAGGATACCGTCGTGGTCATGAGATGGATGGTAAGGGCCGGCCTGGACTGACGGCGCCCTAGTCATTGTGATTGAGATATTGAAATTTCAAGATATTGAAGTATAGAGACTGTGATACAGAGATATCGAGATATTGGGATTACGTTTTGTGCTGATGCTAGGCACTGTTTTATGCTGATTTTATTATGATACTTCATTTTAAAAATACAGAAATCTCACTAATTTATGAAAGCAGTTTTCTTCAGTACATGCATTCTGTTTCATGCATTCATACATCATCCATATGATATATTGCTACCGAGGCACTGACACGGGCATATGGGATTACACTTGGGTTAGATATTTACGCTAGTCATTGTTATAGACTGCTGGTTATATTTGAGGATATATTATGATCATATGACGTAGGATTGCGTTGTTCATGCGACTTCTGTTCGTAAATGTTTTTCTATTCACGAGTTGGCAACTCACCCCCGTTGTGCCCCAGTTTCTTGCAGGTTTGCCGTACAGGTTTCATTACAACTTTGCGGGCACAGTTTCGTTCGAGTGACTTGCTAGTAGGTGGGTTTATTGGTATCGTACCCATCATATTACCTTATATAATATTATTCAGTTGTATCTAGTAAATCCCATCAACCAAACATGTATTTAATTTTGAGATAGAGACCAGTGATGTTATTATTTCGACCTTAGAGTCGCGCGTTTTATTTCTTGTGGTTTTGAGTTTCTTTTTGAGTTTTGATCATCGCCCTTGGCGTTGTATATTATATTTCTTGTGTGGTTGTGACCGTCGATTGACGAAGAGCTAGCTCCCGTTTGGGGATGCCTTTTTATTGATTTCGTATATTATTCATGTTGTATCCCGTTTGGGGGCCAGTATTTATAAAGGAGACTCTGCCGAAATTTTCAGAAAATACTTGATGTTTTTAAACAAAAATGCATAATTCGGCTTATGCTATTAAAACTACTTGTTTTAAGTTGGTTTTCCTTCACTCTACTACTTTTCTTAGTTTGGATTTCTGGGTTCTCGGCTTACTTAGATTACGTACGCCTCGAGACGTTCGTAGTTTAAGTGCCGGTCATGTTCCGTACTTTCGGGACGTGACAAAGTTTGTATCAGAGCGTTAGGCTTTACCTTCGGAGCGTAGGATGACCCTTGGTTGATGGAATAGGTGACTAAAGTAGAGTGGCGTACCGTGGGTATGTTCCGCGGCATACTTACAATACGCTACTCCACTTAAGAAGCCTTAGGATGTACATTTCTTTGTTCTGTATTATATTCATTTCTGATTTAGCCTCATCGGTATCAGTTATGGTTTTGCTGCCACGATTACGGGCAGGGAGAGATACGGCTAGAGTTGCGGTCAGCACGAGCTCGTTACGAACGAGGACTGACCAGGGCGTGATTCCGGCGACACACGATTGCAGAGATGTGTCTTTTTATTGTGATTTCGCGCCACGAGCGTTCGATGGATTGCTGTATGAGATTACTCGAACGTGCCGATTTGCACTAGAGGGTTGAGCCACTGATAGAGGCCGGCCAGATTTTGATGACCGTTGACGTATGGCTTATTCATGACGATTGAGGCACTGTTCAGGGTGCAAACGAATGAGCCAGTTGTTGCTGCGAACGACGAGATATCGCCCCAGATGTTGGAGCTTTCACAGTACGAGTTGTACTAAGAGATGATAGAAGGTCGCTAGTCATCGAGGATGAATGACTAGGGCATGTGGTTCGTTCACTATCCCGATGCGAGATCATCAGATAGATTGATTCCAGCTAGAGACGACTTCACGTGGAGACGTTGAGTGTCGACAGAGACGATCGAGTGTCAGAAACCTATTATTCCAAGTTTAAAGTATTAGGAAAGACATGCAGGCAATTCTATGGTCCCTCTAGAAGAATAAAACCCTAACTCGACATAATGACCGTGTGAAAGCCTTTGAACCTTAGGGTTTGCGGCAGTTCCGCGGCGCCATTATTGAGGCTTGGGTTTGCCCTTCTACGGCTGGACCATCGATGTTGTGGTACGTACTCGATACTATTATACTGTACCCAAGATGTTGAGCTCTTGGGGGATTATGAGGTTTTGACGAATCGATCGGATGGTTCGACTTCATTCGGATGCTAGGTGGTGAGATGAGTTTCTTGGGAGACGCCAGATACGAGGATAGCCGTTGGAGCTCAGTCCATGCAGCCACGACGAGATGAGTCCGAAGCAGTCGACATTAGAGAAAATGGAGTAAGAGGTTCGTACGAGATCTCGATGAGACGATGTTCCACTCCATCGACGTCAGAGATGCGATACGCATGCCGAGGCATTATACTTGGATCTGTAGGGTTCCTAGGCACTCTCAAGAGGTCTCATAAGGCATCAACCATGCCAATTTCAAATTTTACGGGTGCCGAGAAACCCTAATACGCATCGTTGACTAGAAGTTTAGGCGAAAAACGAAACTAGTTAACAATTTAACTAAAGGAGAGAGGCTACAACCTTTGTAGATCCGGTTCTCCACTTCCTTAGCTCCACGTAGGCATCCTCTCGCTGTCCATCTCGAATCCTGGACTCAATCATCGGCTTGATCGGAGAAATAGGCGGGCTAGGTCGTCGGCTTCGTGCCGAAGATGATCTACGTCGAGGCATCACAAGTTCAAACTCCAACTCCATCAAGTTGTGAAACTTGTGAAGAAAACACCCTATACTACTTGGCAAGAGGTAGAGGGTGAAGAAATAGAAGGTGGGTTCACTTTAGATTTGGATTTCTCTCACTTTTGCTCAAGTTGCCATTGATAGACTTAAGCTTTTCTTGAAGAAGAAGATGATGAAGAAGAAGAAAGAATATGACAAGTCTTCTAAAATGAAAAAGAAAATGAAAACTTATCATAATCTTAACCATAGTTAAGTGTAGAGAATGAACTAGGGTTAGTTCAAATGGTTAGGGTTAAGCATGAGACAAGAATGGTGACTAAGTCAAAGCTTCATGAAGCTTCAATAAGAAACAAAGAAAGCCACCATTCTCATCTTTATCTTTTCCAAATAAATAAATAAACAAATAAATAAATAAATGAAAAAGCAAAACCCTAATCATTAACTTAACCATGGTTTAATTCTATACACTTAACCAAATGAGCAAGCATCATCAAACATGATACAAACATGTGCACAAAAGTATATCACATATACAACTTGCACATCAAGTGAGAAAATCCATTTAAAGTGAACTAATACTAGCTAATGCAAAGTAATATATCAAATATATAATTATACATTAAATCATTAAATCAACACTTGATTTAACGATCCAGTCATATCGCATATAACCGACTAGTATCCTATGTATCGGCTTATCGAATCAATCCTTGATTCGATATCTAGGTTATATCGAATATAACCAATCGATACATCCATCGTGAGAATGAAATACGGTATCACATACACGCATTATTCTCGGTCCTGCACATATCTCATATACGCTCCTATTTCGTTTCGCTTGAGCCAGGAAACCTCTGTGTAGGACTCTAAAGACTCGTCAATACGCCGGTAGCAGATGATGATCATATCAAGCACCTACAAGCCGCAAGCGGTCTGCTAAACGTAACGGCCATCCGGGTATTGAGCGATCAGAAGATCGACGAGCTAGCCCGCTCACACTCCTGTGAATCCAACCAGTAACACTTACCGTACAGTCCGGTCTGTTCGTCTGATATGTCGCATATCAAGTCTAGGGGTGGTAAACGTCAGACCCCAATAACCGATAAGTCGTGCCGATGTGAGGCTCATAACGGGTCGAGAAACAACTGGTAACACTTACCAGCAAATCTCTGATCAGCCCTGGCCAGGGACTTCCCTGTTACGGCCAATCGAGCACAGCGCAACATCAACCCCCAATACCGGGAGAGACGAAACCCCTCCTATCGCTCATTGCCTCCATGTGACTCGGTACTGTACCCAAAGACCACCGTTTTGCACGCCCTCATGGACGTGGTAAGGTGGAGATCAAAGCACAGTGGGAATCACACAAGACTCCATGACGATCTCGGGTCTACAGACTAACCTGCACAAGTGTCGCCTGAGAACTGCCATCTGACGTAAGGTATAATACCATCTGGGAGTTCTCGGCGAGTCCGTCCAGTGTACCCAGTCTCCACTGAGCACCCGTATATCATCTCTGATGTCAAACACCAATGGATATGGGATCATCCATCGCCCATCTCATGGGTCGAGAAGCGTATACGCTAGTCTACTCTGGTATATCGATGCCCCGTCTCGATACACCCATGACTAGGGACCTTGAAGGATGTATCTATAAACTACCATGTCCCTACTAGTATGATCTGCATCACAGTCCAGGTAGTCAAGGACACATCCTAAGGGCTTTACCAACATGTAACTATAAGACAGTGCAAAGAGACAAGTGTACATGTTAAGATAAAGAGTAACCAGATAGCATACTATCATATCGAGCAAGAAAGTCATCTCAATATATGTCCAAGCATCCAATATAATATACATCATCTGTACAATACTGGCCTCTAGGGCATACATACAACTAACAATCTCCCACTTGCACTAGGGCCAGCTGCTGTAGTATCGCATACCGAGCATCCCGAAGAGTCTCTCAAACTGTATCTGGGGAATGGCCTTCGTGAGTGGATCCGCCGTGTTGTTCTTCGTGTCAACTCTCCTGACCTCGATCTCCCGGCGATCAACTATCTCCCAGATCAGGTGATACCGCCTCAGAATATGCCTGGATCGCTGATGGGACCTGGGTTCTTTGGCCAAAGCCACCGCTCCATTGTTATCGCAATACAAAGGTATTGGATGCTCAATGGATGGAACCACTCTAAGTTCAATAATGAACTTCTTGATCCAGACAGCCTCTTTAGCAGCATCGTTGGCAGCGATGTATTCAGCCTCCATCGTCGAGTCTGCCACGGTTTCCTGCTTGGAACTCTTCCAGCTAACCGCCCCTCCGTAAAGGGTAAAGACAAATCCCGACTGCGACTTAGAGTCGTCCTTATCACTCTGAAAGCTTGAATCGGTAAAGGACTCTACTTGGAGTTCTCCATTACCATACACCAAGAGCATCTCTTTAGTCCTTCGTAAGTACTTGAGAATGCTCTTCACAGCTGTCCAGTGACTCTCTCCAGGATCAGCTTGATACCTGCTCACTACACTTAGTGAGTATGCTACATCGGGTCTGGTACATAGCATCGCATACATGATAGAACCTACAGCGGAAGCATAGGGTATCCCTTGCATGCGAGCTCTCTCTAAATCAGTCTTGGGAGACATCTCTTTGGAGAGAGTGACTCCAGAGATCGTGGGCAAGTTCCCACGCTTGGATTCTTCCATACTAAACCTCTTTAGTATGGTGTCATTGTACCTGGATTGGGACAATCCCAAAATCCGTTTGGATCTATCTCTATAGATCCTAATTCCCAATATGCAGGAAGCATCACCAAGATCTTTCATTGAGAATCTTTGTGATAAGAAGAGCTTGACCGATTGCAGCATAGGAATATCATTTCCTATCAAGAGTATGTCGTCCACGTATAATACGAGGAAGACAACCTTACTCTCTGCCACCTTCTTGTAGATACAAGGTTCATCTGGATTTTTGACGAGATCAAACTCTTTGATAACGACGTCAAAGCATATGCTCCAACTCCGCGATGCTTGCTTTAATCCATAAATGGATTTAAGCAGCTTGCACACCTTTCCGCTGCTTCCACTGTCTACGAAGCCCTCTGGTTGAGTCATGTACACGCACTCTTCTAAATCACCATTTAGAAAGGCGGTCTTAACATCCATTTGCCAGATTTCGTAATCATGATATGCAGCGATGGCAAGCATGATCCGGATGGATTTAAGCATAGCCACTGGAGAAAAGGTTTCGTCATAGTCCACACCTGGTCTTTGACGAAAACCCTTTGCTACAAGTCTAGCTTTGAAAGTCTCCACTTTCCCATCTACACCAAGTTTCTTCTTGAAGATCCACTTGCTCCCGATGGGTTTTACCCCTTCAGGAGCAACATCCAAAGTCCATACTTTGTTGGTGTACATGGATTCCATCTCGGAACGCATAGCATCCAGCCATTTCACTGAGTCCCTACTCGTGATGGCCTGCTCGAAGCTAGTTGGGTCATCATCCTCCATGATGCAATCCTCGCTCCCACCATCCATGAGAAAACCGTAGTATCTTTCAGGTGGGCGAGGAACCCTACTAGATCGGCGGAGAGGCTGAGGTTCATTTGGAGCTACTGAATCTTCTGGTTCCACTAAATCTTCAGTTACGGTTTGTGTATCTGGAACTTCTTCCAGCTCTACCACTTTGCCACTAATTTCTTTTTCAAGGAATTCCTTTTCTAAAAAGGTGGCATATTGAGAAACAAACACCTTTTGTTCTTCAGTATGGTAGAAAAAATATCCCTGTGAATTCTTAGGATATCCCACAAACTTGCAAAGAACTGACCGTGCCTCGAGTTTGTCTGGATTTTGCCTTTTGACATAGGCTGGACAACCCCATATCTTAACTCGTTTAAAATATGGTCTCTTCCCACTCTATATCTCATATGGTGTGGTAGGTACAGATTTAGATGGAACTTGATTCAATAGGTATGCAGCTGTCTCCAGCGCATATCCCCAGAAAGAAATAGGTAACTCAGCTGTGCTCATCATAGAGCGCACCATATCTAATAGGGTGCGGTTCCTCCGTTCTGATACACCGTTGTGCTGTGGTGTATATGGAGGAGTCAGCTGAGAGAGAATCCCATTCTCTTTTAGGAAGTTCAGGAATTCATTGCTCAAGTATTCACCTCCTCGATCGGATCGTAGGATTTTAATATTTTTTCCGGTTTGGTTCTCAACTTCTTGTTTATATTCTCTAAATTTCTCAAAAGCTTCTGATTTGTGTTTCATCAGGAACACATACCCGAACCTAGAGAGATCGTCAGTGAATGTAATGAAGTATGAAGAACCATCCCTGGCATGTGTAGACATAGAACCGCATACATCACTATGTATCAGTCCTAAGAGTTCGGTAACTCTTTCTCCGTGTCCCGTAAACGGAGTTTTGGTCATCTTGCCTTTGAGACATGACTGGCAAGTGTCATAAGATGAAAATTCGAATGGCTTCAAATATCCATCCTTATGCAACTTAGCCAGTCGTGTCATATTGATGTGACCCAGTCTACAATTCCACAAGAAGGATTCGTTCAGTTCTGAACTCTTCCTCTTGTGTGTGTTTGTTATGCTCAGAACTGTTGATTGATTTAGAACATAAATGCCATTGCACAACGTGCCTGATCCAACCAACTTTTGGTTACGGAAAATGTTCATAACATTATCCTGTAATACAAAATTATATCCCTCTTTACTTAATAAAGAAACCGATATAATGTTGCATATCAGGTTCGGCATGTAATAGCATTCGTTCAGAACCAATGTATTACCAGTAGGTAATTCAAGGTGATATTCCCCGACAGTCTTAGCTGCAACAATTGCACCATTTCCAACTCTAATGTCTTTATCACCTTCTCCAAGTTCTCTACCTTTCCTTAGCCCATGTAACTGATTACATATATGGGATCCTGACCTAGTATCTAATACCCAGGACGTAGAGCAAATGGAGAAACAGTTCTCAGTAACGAACACACCCGAAGAAAATGCATCAACATGTACTTTCTTCATTCGGGTGGCATGGGAATCCTGGTATTCCCCTATGTCCTGTTCATTCCTATAACTCTTATAAGAAAGAACGGAACCAACGTTCCCCAGCACAGTAAAACATGCGGGTTCAGTCAATACATCCATATTATTATCTTTATTAGGGCATGACATGGTCGCTGCCTGGAGAGAAAGAGAAGAAAACACTTTAGCGTATGCTCTTGCAAGATCAGATTGGTTTTTATCTTATCTAATCAGGATGGCTCCTACTGGTTTTTATCAAATCTTCCTTCAAACCCTAAAAGGAAAGACTAGCTGGGATTAATTACACACTACAAGTTCGCCAATCTTTCAGCCAGGCCAGTGTCGATACTTTGAGGGAGGTCCCCCGTGCTTTCGCACGAACCTAATTAATGTAAACCTCATTTTCCCAGAGGCGTAACCCCGTTGACACCTTTCTAGACACCTACTTGATCGGCTAATTGTAATGTGCAAAACTCTCCCAGGAGTAACTCTTACTCGCAGTGGGTATCGGGATCCAACTATCTCATAGAAGGTATGCAATCTCATTGCAAATTTCAACACTTGAAATTCCCGATAATATTTTGCCCCTAGCAGCTATATGACCTTAACATAGTCAACAAATCATAAGTGCTAGTCAAGTCCAACCCGTCATTTCTCGATTGAATTAAACCCACCCGCACGACCCTTAACATAGTCAACAAAGTCGCACGACTACCCTAATCCAATCGCATCATATGCTTATGCAGATAAGCACTAATTAGCTACCGCACACTACGCCTTAACATAGTCAACAAACGTAGCACGAATACTAACTAGTACTTATCTGAAATGACGGAGGGCTACGACAGGTTTTTCTGAAAACCTATTGCGTAATGAACTTGATATCGTTGTAGGATCAAATGAAGTTTTGAAATGGAATGATTTTGAGGCTTTTCTAGTTTTGCTAAAGGGGTCACTCCCTGTGAAGGGATCGTCGGCCTTTTCCTCGTCGAATGAGGTGCGGGATATATCATATATATCACTGTGCAAAGCAGAAACTATAGAAGCAATCAAAAACAAACCGAGTGTGTAGCATCTGCCAGTTATTGCTAAAGGAGTCACTCCCGGTGAAGGGATCTCGGTCCTTTCCTCATCGAATAAGGTGCAGGGTGTATCATATATACCGCTATGCAAAGCAAGAACTGTAGCTACCTGTTTTATTTAAAATTTGATTCTACAACATCTTTTGGTTTCTTTTATTTCATTAATCACATTAATGAAGTCCCATCATTTAAATACTTAAACATCACAGATAAATACGACGTACACTTATGCCATCCGCATTCGCCTGGATGTCCCCTCGTGCACCGTTAGGTTAGGTAACTAACGACAGAGCAGGGCAGGGCTAGTGCGGGTGCAAAACATAAGTAACGTCTATATAATATATCATATATACTATATACAGTATCTATCACAGAACATCACATGATCACATCACAGAAATCGCAGCAGAAGAAATATATGAAACATTGGATATACTAGGACGTCTGTGTTTTCAATACGAGCCAGTATAAAACACGGATTCCACGGTCGTGATGGATAGCCAATCCCACACCCCTAGACCCCTACGGGAGCGGCAAGCAACCCTGCCAATTCTAGGGTTAGGAGACCCGTACTCGACTCCTCGAGTTGGTCTCCCACTGGACCCCAGAACCCGGTTGCTTGTGCTCCCCTCCTTGGGTCTATCCTAGTGCAGAAAAGTAAATAATATACAAAGGGTGACAACTTCCGCAACCTGGAAGTGCCCCAATAACAGAATATTACATACAAGTGTTTACATGAATGAAAATGAAAAACACTCATCTCACATAAAAAAAACCCGGCTATTCAAACACGACAATCCAATATAACATATCCAGCAACACATAACATCACATGTCATCAACGTAAGTAAATATGCGCATCCCAATTGTCGTTGACATATAGCAACGAAACCGGCGATATCACATATTACACTTACAGTCACAGAAAAGAAAGTGTAAAACTACAACAATTAGAATCCGCAACCTCTTTAGACATCACATGCCTAATCAAATGAAATACTTAGACATCACATGCCTAACAGTTATAAACCCCGCATTTTAGTCCCATTATCGAAAACTCTTTTCAATATGAAGTGAGACTAAACCGCTAGATTTATAACATTCATTCAGTTATCTCATAACTGTTTGTGAATTCCAATTATTGTATCCCATTCCGGATAAATAGAAAATATTAAACTTTCCGATCGAACATTCGAACACCCAAGTTTTCCCGAAACTGTTCAACACATGAAAAAAGTTCAAAGACATTCACTTCATGCCTCAGTACCAACGGTCCAGCCGTAGAAGGGTCAAGCCAACGCCTCACATGTGGCACGCCGTACTGCCCCAAACCCGAAGGTTCAAAGGGCAGTTCAAGATGGTCACATAATCGAGTTAAGGTTTGTTGTCTTCTAGAGGGACCATCGCGTTACTTGCACTACTTAGAACGTCTTTAAACCACGGAAAAATCCAACACTTGGAAATTTTCCGGCAGGGGAAAAGTTGGGTATTTATATCCGGTCGAACTTTTTAACATATTCAATAATTATCCAGAAAACACATAGACAAAGTTTGATAACCCGATCGAATATTCGAACTCCCAATACAACCCAAAAAACTCAACTCTTGAGTTCAAATTAAAAATTCCCAGGAAAACCAACACTAAAAACTAGGAATTACTGTGTAAACAAAATCGTCTGAAGAGACAAACTGGCCGCGGAACCGCCGCAATAGGCATGCTATTGCCGCGGTTCCGCCGCGCCTTTAGCGATTCAGGTTCTTGAACTTCACAGTAATTCTTAGAAATACCTGCTGATTTTTCTGCATATTTTTAATTCTCAAAAATCCACGATTTCAGAAAATGTACAGAGAGCATTTTGGATTTAGGGTATCGGGTTCGTTCGGGTTTCAAACGTCGTCTAGACTTCGCCTAAGGCTCTAGCTAGGCTCTGATACCACTGTAGGGTTCCTAGGCACTCTCAAGAGGTCTCACAAGGCATCAACCATGCCAATTTCAAATTTTACGGGTGCCGAGAAACCCTAATACGGATCGTTGACTAGAAGTTTAGGCGAAAAACGAAACTAGTTAACAATTTAACTAAAGGAGAGAGGCTACAACCTTTGTGGATCCGGTTCTCCACTTCCTTAGCTCCACGTAGGCATCCTCTCGCTGTCCATCTCGAATCCCGGACTCAATCGTCGGCTTGATCGGAGAAATAGGCGGGCTAGGTCATCGGCTTCGTGCCGAAGATGATCTACGTCGAGGCATCACAAGTTCAAGCTCCAACTCCATCAAGTTGTGAAACTTGTGAAGAAAACACCCTATACTACTTGGCAAGAGGTAGAGGGTGAAGAAATAGGAGGTGGGTTCACTTTAGATTTGGATTTCTCTCACTTTTGCTCAAGTTGCCATTGATAGACTTAAGCTTTTCTTGAAGAAGAAGATGATGAAGAAGAAGAAAGAATATGACAAGTCTTCTAAAATGAAAAAGAAAATGAAAACTTATCATAATCTTAACCATAGTTAAGTGTAGAGAATGAACTAGGGTTAGTTCAAATGGTTAGGGTTAAGCATGAGACAAGAATGGTGACTAAGTCAAAGCTTCATGAAGCTTCAATAAGAAACAAAGAAAGCCACCATTCTCATCTTTATCTTTTCCAAATAAATAAATAAACAAATAAATAAATAAATGAAAAAGCAAAACCCTAATCATTAACTTAACCATGGTTTAATTCTATACACTTAACCAAATGAGCAAGCATCATCAAACATGATACAAACATGTGCACAAAAGTATATAACATATACAACTTGCACATCAAGTGAGAAAATCCATTTAAAGTGAACTAATACTAGCTAATGCAAAGTAATATATCAAATATATAATTATACATTAAATCATTAAATCAACACTTGATTTAACGATCCGGTCATATCGCATATAACCGACTAGTATCCTATGTATCGGCTTATCGAATCAATCCTTGATTCGATATCTAGGTTATATCGAATATAACCAATCGATACATCCATCGCGAGAATGAAATACGGTATCACATACACACATTATTCTCGGTCCTGCACATATCTCATATGCGCTCCTATTTCGTTTCGCTTGAGCCAGGAAACCTCTGTGTAGGACTCTAAAGACTCGTCAATACGCCGGTAGCAGATGATGATCATATCAAGCACCTATAAGCCGCAAGCGGTCTGCTAAACGTAACGGCCATCCGGGTATTGAGCGATCAGAAGATCGACGAGCTAGCCCGCTCACACTCCTGTGAATCCAACCAGTAACACTTACCGTACAGTCCGGTCTGTTCGTCTGATATGTCGCATATCAAGTCTAGGGGTGGTAAACGTCAGACCCCAATAACCGATAAGTCGTGCCGATGTGAGGCTCATAACGGGTCGAGAAACAACTGGTAACACTTACCAGCAAATCTCTGATCAGCCCTGGCCAGGGACTTCCCTGTTACGGCCAATCGAGCACAGCGCAACATCAACCCCCAATACCGGGAGAGACGAAACCCCTCCTATCGCTCATTGCCTCCATGTGACTCGGGACTGTACCCAAAGACCACCATTTTGTACGTCCTCATGGACGTGGTAAGGTGGAGATCAAAGCACAGTGGGAATCACACAAGACTCCATGACGATCTCGGGTCTACAGACTAACCTGCACAAGTGTCACCTGAGAACTGCCATCTGACGTGAGGTATAATACCATCTGGGAGTTCTCGGCGAGTCCGTCCAGTGTACCCAGTCTCCACTGAGCACCCGTATATCATCTCTGATGTCAAACACCAATGGATATGGGATCATCCATCGCCCATCTCATGGGTCGAGAAACGTATACGCTAGTCTACTCTGGTATATCGATGCCCCGTCTCGATACACCCACGACTAGGGACCTTGAAGGATGTATCTATAGACTACCATGTCCCCACTAGTATGATCTGCATCACAGTCCAGGTAGTCAAGTACACATCCTAAGGGCTTTACCAACATGTAACTATAAGACAGTGCAAAGAGACAAGTGTACATGTTAAGATAAAGAGTAACCAGATAGCATACTATCATATCGAGCAAGAAAGTCATCTCAATATATGTCCAAGCATCCAATATAATATACATCATCTGTACAATACTGGCCTCTAGGGCATACATACAACTAACAGGATATACCTTCCAGAAGGAGTCATGATGAGTATGCAGCCGTTCCGGGACGAGAACAGATCTAGTAAGGGACGATGACTTCCGGACAGTTCGGCAGAGACGAGATTTGGGAGAGACCTCGACAGGACCTTTCTGGAATAAATTACGAGAAGACTTGGACCCAGGAGTGGTCATGTTATGCACACCGGCAGGCCAGACTTCAGGATCGTCGATGAGACATGCTATGAGAGACCACGGCAGTTGGCCAGAAATTCTTGGAGGATGTGATTGAGCGGGACTATTCCGCCATACTTAATTTTGCGTATTTTGGGCGATCTATTCGCATGATTGATTTTGATGATTGAGTTTCATGATATTTGTCTTCATGGACCATGGTTGCACCTGCTGAGTATTTACGATTTTGCACGGTTGTTGCACTTGATATCGTTTTTGTGCCTTGGTTTCTCATGTTTGTGATTATATAGATACAGTTGAGTTCATTTGTGCGTATGTACGCATACGATTTGGTTTTTGCACTCGGTATAGTTCACATATGCTTGCAGTGCAGTGATACGCATTTTATGCACTTAGATGCACTAGACTTCGATTTCGATTGTGATACTCGATATTTGTTTTGTGCACCTTGTGCACCTGATTTGATTTTACGCATGTTCGGCGCTTGATATTGGATTTCATGATTTTGTGCATAATGGATGCACCTGGTTTTTGATTTTCGTGCATGTTGAGCGCATGTTTTGAGAAGCGATTTCGGTGCCCACCAGATGCACTAAATCGAGATTCTTCGTGCGTGTCAGACGCTCCTGTCCTTGCTGTCAGGCGCACACGTTGCCTATGACCGATGTTGTGTGCACCACCATTGCACCTTGATGTTGTTTCTGTGCACATGTAGGGCACATTCATGGATTTTGATTTCCGTGCGCACCGGACGCACAGAGTATTCATATGCGTATTTTGGGATTGATTTCTTATAGAGCAGTACGTTTTTATGATATTTGCTATGTGTTTTCGTACTGAGCAGGACTAGTCAGAGGACAGTACCTGAATGTATTTTGCATACATTGATAGTTATCGAAGGGAATTCCAAAAGCGAGCTATAGTCTCAGTATTTATCTATGTGTCTGATATGACACGAAACGTTTAAAACAAAGAAACCCTTCTAAATTGTTTCCAAAATGGCGGAATGTACAGTTCAAACAAAAGGTATATATGTATATGATTATTTTCTTATGATAGACGTCCGCCACTGTGCAGTGTTATGCGCATTGCACAGCGACTTTAAGAGATTTGGCCTGCATTCCCTTCAGATATTTACATATATAGATTTGATATTTACGTGTATAATTTCAAGTTATATCATATTGGTTTTGTATTGGATTTGACATTTGTGTCTTTACTATGACTCCGATGATTGCGGGATGCTTGACGGAGTTTTGATTTTGAGTTATATGCTCATTTTTCATGCGCATGCGCTGCACTACGATTTGTTTTATGTATTTACGATTTCGGAGCCCCGACGACTTGATGGTTTTGGCTTAGATATTTTAGTATTTGGGGGGAGAGTTTTAATTTAAATTCGGGGACCGAATTTCTTTAAGGGGGGAAGATTGTAACGTTTTGAAAATCGTTTCGGTGAAATTTCGGAAAATCAGTAAAATGAGGGGGGTTTCTGTAAAAAGTCAAAATACAAATATCTTTATTATAAAATTAAATATACATATTCTAGCTACATAATTGCTAGTATTTGATATTTATTGAGCCACTGGTGAAATTTCAAATTTTCTGAAAAATTTTCCGAAATTAATTATTTTAATATTATTTTAAGCCGTCACTAATACATTTAATTAGGGAAAATTACAAATTGGAATGAGTTGAAACAAATTTTGTGCATCATATCACATTAAACAAAATTTTATCATGTGGTTTTTGAAATAAAATGGTTTGCCAAAACGGTTTAGAAAATATCGAAGAAAAAGGGCTTAAATGGTGAAATATAGCTAAATAGAATTGGGGTATGGTTGCATGTAGCTTAATATTCCTCATATACACACACACACCCTCACCCTCTCCCCTATTAGGGCTGAATTCAGCAGGCCCCCACTCATCTCCTCACTTAAAAGTCAAAGGAAACCAAGAAAAGAAAAGGAAAAAAAAATAAAGGAAAAGATGTTTAAGTGTTGACTTGAGGTATGGATCCTTTGACCTTACCAACACCCCCACCTCACTCTCTCTCCTCCTCCCTCAAAAATTCTAGCCGAAACCCCTCCCTCTTGCTGCCCCCATTTTTTCTCCTCTCATTTCATCACAAAAAATTCATCAAAATGCTTCAAATCCCTATAAATTCAAAGCAAAATCAAAATCTACTCACTTCCCATTATTCATTGGCTATACTATTATGGATCTTGGTGATAAGTTGGCATTTTGGAGACATGTTGCATGTGGGATCTCATGATCTTTGAGGTATAACTCTTTGTCCCATGGTTTGATTGTGGATTAGTTGCTTAATTAAAGTTGTTAGGTGTTTAATTGTGGGTTATTTGAGAGGTTGGAAATTTCTAGTGAGGATTTTGATTGAGTTAGGGTTTTGTTGTGGAATTGGGTTGTGATCAATTGTGCATGGATATGTAATGTGGATTAACATCTTAAGCCTTATTGAAAGCTAATCTAGTTGTTTATTACAACCATTTCTTATAAATGCCCAGATTAAGCAAGTTTGCTAACTAGAGTTTTTGAAAAATTATCAAATGCTTAGATTAAAATATAATTAAGTTTTCATGTCATTATAAATATTATATTGAGTGGTTTAATTCTTTTAGTTTATGAAAATCCAAGCTAAATTGTTGTTTGTGCATTTTTGCTATAAATTGTTAAAATTTGGGTATATTGTAAACTAGAATTTTGGGGTTAATGAAATTTATTGGGATTAAATTATGGAAATTGTTTTAATGACTTTAAGATATTTAATATGTATTATGGTCACTAGATTTGTTTAAACGTCGAGTTTTGTACTAAAACGGGTAATATTGCTTGCTAGATTTTCGGAAAAATGGTTTTTAAAGTGAATTTGGGGTTTTTGTGAATTTTAACCCATTTTATATTATAATTAGTGTTCATGAATGTGCAAATGACTGTGTTTGGGTTTTTCTCAATGGTTTGACGTTTGTACATCGATATCGAGGGTTGGTTTGACTATTCTTGCATGCGTAGGCGATAGGTTTTGACCTATGCCTGATACGCGTGCCGATTTGATTTTCGTATGCCGTTTCGATTTCGATTTTGGTTTTAATGCGATACGGTGCGTTATGATATGTAGCTAACCAATGTGGACTTCGAGACGACAAGTAAGCGCGTGGCGACGTCGGTACCGGCGAGTGAGGACCAGGTGAGTAGATTTATATCTACGGGGAGAAGTCGGGTGGATGGCGTATAGCACCCCCGCAGTCCGTAGTATAGTTCATATATATATGTTTATATATGTGTTTTATGATACGAGAATGTTCATTCATGATATATTTATGTATTCATGGATTACCTTTGGGTTAGTTGCGAAACCCTAGAGTAGTTGTTATACCCACATACGCACACACAGACTTGCATACATTACTTTCTTGTGCGTAGATGGGGATGTGTATATATGTATATATGCGTGGGTAAGGGACTATGCATATATACATTTATATACACATGCATGGATAATGAGGATAGTACTTGGGATTTAAGATGAGTCGATGAGATTTGATTTGAGGCCGTGAGATCGGTGATATGGCAGGGTTCGTATTTGAGATACGACATGACGCTGTAGCGGGTCCTTGACGTAGTGTTTCATACACGTGCATGCATACTTAGGCGGTATCAGTATTGTACTAGACGTAGATCGGTACCCCGATCATGATATTTGATAAAGAGGATACCAGATGAATAGTATGATGAATGTGATATTGACCCGTACCCAGATTTGGGATACCGTACGACGGATTTACGTACGAGCTATATATTGATGACTGATCCGCACTCTTGACTTGGGATGTCTGATTATAGATATGGTATCGGATATGATATTATTGATGCGGGATCACCGACTATACATATACAGGTATGTATATGTATCGACTCAGATGATAGGCGGTTTCCTTACCTGTAGTTCAGCTTGTTAGTTCAGCCGTATAGTTTAGTGTGGTTGTTAGATTAGATTAGACTCCTACCTATTTCAAAACTAGAGGATCGTGGGTATTTTAAAAGACCGGTCAAGGGATCTATGGATATTTCAAAAGACGTATCTTTTCTTAAAACCACCGTAGCCCCTATTTTCAAAACCCCACGATTCGTGTTATTTCAAATGGCACCATTGTTTAATATTTAGCTCCCGCTCATTTTGGTTGCTCGCTCCGCATCGCATACTTACATTGCTATTTCATATTGCACTGTTGATATTACGCTGTTAGGACACCAGCACCATTACCGATGATGCGTATGTACCACGTACACTTACTTGCCGGCTCACACACATCTTCATCGGTATTTGCCATGTCACGTACACCTTAGAAAATATTATTGCTTGACTTAGCTTGTTAGTTAGTAGTTTGACATGATATTAGTGTACTTGCCTTATATGCTAGTTTAGACATTGTAGTTATTACTTGCTACTTCATGCATACTGTTATTCATTGTTATGCCGTATTCATGAATTCTCATGCATATATTCATGGGTTTATATGCTATTGATGATTTGGATTCGGATTTCTATAAGATTTTCTGGATTTGGGGGAAAAACCGCAAAACTTGTATAAGCTTCTTTCCTCTCTTTTAAATAAAAAGTGCGGTTTTCCCATGATGTATGAGTCGTCCACCATGAGTTTGCTGATGGATTTCGAGACCCGATTCGAGGAGATGGATGAACCGTTTCGGGTACATGGTGGGCCCGGTGCGGTACCCCGGGGCAAGAAGATCGTGTTTTTGACGTTGAGCCTGTGCAGGGGATCACGACCGACCGGTGATTTTACCCGACGCGTCGGATATCCGGAGGATACCGTCGTGTTCATGAGATGGATGGTTGGGGCCGGCCTGGACTGACGGCGCCCTAGTCATTGTGATTGAGACATTAAGATTTCGAGATATTGAAGTACAGAGACTGTGATACAGAGATATCGAGATATTGGGATTACATTTTGTGCTGATGCTAGGTACTGTTTTATACTGATTTCATTATGATACCTCATTTTAAAAATACAGAAATCTCACTAATTTATGAAAGCAGTTTTCTTCAGTACATGCATTCTGTTTCATGTATTCATACACCATCCATATGATATATTGCTACCTGAGGCACTGACACGGGCATATGGGATTACACTTGGGTTAGATATTTACCCTAGTCATTGTTATAGACTGCTGGTTATATTTGAGGATATATTATGATCATATGACCTAGGGTTGCGTTGTTCATGCGACTTCTGTTCGTAAATGTTTTTCTATTCATGAGTTGGCAACTCACCCCCGTTGTGTCCCAGTTTCTTGCAGGTTTGCCGTACAGGTTTCATTACGGCTTTGCGGGCACAGTTTCGTTCGAGTGACTTGCTAGTAGGTGGGTTATTGGTATCGTACCCATCATATTATCTTGTATAATATTATTCAGTTGTATCTAGTAAATTCCATCAACCAAATATGTATTTATTTTTGAGATAGAGACCAGTGATGTTATTATTTCGACCTTAGAGTCGCGCATTTTATTTCTTATGGTTTTGAGTTTCCTTTTGAGTTTTGATCCTAGCCCTTGGCGTTGTATATTATATTGCTTGTGTGATTGTGACCGTCGATTGACGAAGTGCTAGCTCCCGCTTGGGAATGCCTTTTTATTGATTTCGTATACTATTCATGTTGTATCCCGTTTGGGGGCCAGTATTTACAAAGGAGACTCTGCCGAAATTTTCAGAAAATACTTGATGTTTTTAAATAAAAACGCATAATTCGGCTTATGCTATTAAAACTACTTGTTTTAAGTTGGTTTTCCTTCACTCTACTACTTTTCTTAGTTTGGATTTCTGGGTTCTCGGCTTACTTAGATTACGTACGCCTCGAGACGTTCGTAGTTTAAGTGCCGGTCATGTTCCATACTTTCGGGACGTGACAGAGTGTTAGTGAACACAGGTCGTCCTCTGGGATTCGAGGAATTCGTAAATTTTTGCTTTAGATGAGTCGAAAGAACTAGTAAATAAATTCAAGTAATTGTTTAAGATTTAGTTGAAGGAATAGTTTCAAGAAAATCAAGAAATCGTTTTTAAGAAAGGAAATCAAGAAAATGTTCAAGATCTAATTATCAAGAAAATATGAAGAAGGCTTATAGGATTCGATCGGATTTAGTAGCCATGGATGACTAATAAAGGTAACTCATCTTTTCTATTGACAGTTTAACACTAGATTGATGGCAAAGAATGCGGATTAGGGTTTTTTGGAAGAAACTAGGGTTTCTTCACTATAGTCCCTTGTCCTTTTATTGATCCCATTCATATTCTAACCCTTCACAAAAAGATCGTTAATCTTATCTCATATTGTGGTCAAGATAATCAATAATTTGATATCGTACCCAATGAGAATGTTAATGATTCTTTTGCGAAAGTTTGTAAACTTCATAAGACTAAAGAAAAGTATAGAATTCTATCATCCATCGATCTACCCTAATCCTACGAATCCTATCAAGCGGAGATTTACCCGCGCATCCTGAAAATAGAAGAAAGATTAGAAAAAGAACTCATAATGCGGAATTTAAAAGAAAGCGAAATCGAAACTAATTATCACCTTTATTATTCAACTTCAAATTACAACTTCTTCAATCCGAGATTACAAGAAAAATTGGTCTCGATCACTCCCTTGAAGAGGTAATTTTTCCGTCAATCTTCACGTCGCTCGATCACCGTGACTCTTGGACCTGTCGTGGATCACGTGCTCGTTGATGACGATCGGCTTCGTGTAAAGGATCTTTTGTTGAATCGCTTGATGAACTTCTCGATGATTCTTGATTTTGGATCTTGGATTTGATGTTGTTCTTGGATTTGTGTTGAATTGGATGAATGAATTTGGGGGGGAAATTCCAACCCCTTTAATGTAGTTTTAGGTCCTTTTTATAGCCCCTAATCAAGCTTCCCCAACAAGCTAGGTTGTTATAGAGAAGTTTTCAGAACAAGATTGTTACAACGAGACTTCTCCAACAAGCTAGGACGTTGATAAGAAGTTTTCAGAGAGTTCCCGACCCCGAAGCCCACGAATCGGTCGCAGATCCGCAGCGACTTGGCCTGACTAGGCCGCGGTTCCGCGGCAGATTGTTGAGCTCGTTGCTTTAAAATTATGTAGTCTTATTCTGTTGATCTCTGGGTCTTTATTTGATATCTGGAATCTTCTTATCTTTTCTGAATTTCTGTCAGTATTTAATTCTTCGACTTTCTTGTATTTAGCGGCAGATTCCTGATTCCCGATATCTGACCTGAGCTAATCTTGCACAAGATCTCAATGAAGAATGTGAGATATAAAATATTATGCGTAAAAATATTAAACATACAATTTCCTTCATAATGTTGATTATAATGTATAACAAATGGTAAATGATATTTTGCAGATGAAGTTCTAATATGTGTTATTTTTATAGCAAATACCTTTAAATGATTAGAAAAAGTAAAGAAATTGTCATGTTAAAAATGCAATAATTTCGACTGAACAACGCCCTTCACCCTCAGCCCGCTGTACGTTCTCGCAACAAGAGAAAAGCCCGAAACGGGGGCAAAAATAAGGTGAAGAGCGAGAATGACGTTCTAAAACAGCAAACGGATCCAAGAAGCCACGCAATCGAGAAAATGTCAGCTGGAATCCATCTTTTATAAAGAAGATGGATCGGGAATACTCTTTCCCCTAAGACAAGACAAGAAAAATATTTAACTTTGTCATCAAGCATCAAATGATGACGCTTTCAGAGTCTCGGTACCCCGAACAGATAAATGAGGTTCATCACCTGGATTATTGCTCCTACGACTGAGCAATATGACACCCCTTGAAGATTGCTTTACCTTTAAAGACCGGGTCGAAGAACAATATCAATAAGGCAGGTTCGCTCTATCTGACAGCTGGAGGGTAACCCCACCACAGAAGCATGAGCCAAAAAGAACCTATATCATGAAGGTAAGACCGACTCAACATCAAGACTGGAAGCAAACTCGTACCTGCCACGTAATAAAATTCTCAAAAGGAGGGCACGAGAATATGGATGACTTTTTCAAGTGCTTCGCAAATGAGGACGAGATGATCTCAGAGTTTCTACCGGCCCCGAAAGAGCTGGAAGATGGGATACACACTACGGCGGATAACCTAAGGAAAATTGACTTAGGGACGGAAAATGGTCCGAGGCCCTCGTTTGTTAGTGAGATACTGTCTAAAAAATAGGTGGCCACACTGAAGGACGTGCTTATGCAATATAAAGACTGCTTCGCATGGAACTATTCCGAGATGCCGGGACTAGACCCAAAAATAGCGGTGCATAAACTGGCTATATCGCCAGACGTCAAGCCAGTCAAGCAGGCACCAAGAAGAATGCTACTCGAACTCGAGATGAGTATCAACGCCGAAGTCAAGAAACTAATTGACTCCGGCTTCATCCAAGAAGTTCAGTATCCCAACTGGATTGCCAACATTGTTCCAGTGCTGAAGAAAAATGGGACGGTACACATCTGCGTAGACTTTCGAGACCTCAATAAAGCTTGTGCGAAGGATGACTTCCCAATACTTGTTACTGAGCTGATGATCGATAACACGTCTACCCATGAAGTCTTCTCTTTCATGGATAGATCTTCAGGATACAACCAAATAAAAATGCATCCTGAAGACCAAAAGCATACCGCCTTCTAGACTCCATTGGGTATATTCTGTTACAAGGTGATGCCCTTCGGTCGGAAGAACACCGGCGCTACCTACCAGAGGGCCATGACAAAAATCTTCGATGACCTCATTCATGAGGTAGTTAAATGCTACATTGACGACCTTATGGTAAAGAGAAAATCTCATGTGGAACACTGGGAGTATCTAGACATAGTGTTCCAACGTCTTCGGAAATATAATCTGAAGATGAACCTCTCAAATGCGTGTTTGGAGTCTCCTCAGGCAAATTCCTAGGATTCATTATACGGTACCGGGGTATCGAAATTGACCCTACAAAGATTAAGGTGATTATGGAGATGCCCATGCCAAGAACTCTCAAACAACTGCGGTCTCTCCAAGGAAAGCTCGCTTATATCCTGCGGTTCATAACCAACCTCTCTGAAAAATGCCGTCCCTACAGTCATTTGATGAAGAAGGGGACCTCGTTCGTCTGGGATCAAAAGTGCCAAAATGCACTAGATAAAATCAAACAGTACTTGCAAAATCTACCGGTACTGACCGCTCCAGTTAAAGGAAGGCCCCTTATTCTGTATATAACGGCCCTTGAAGGTTCTCTGGGTGCACTATGGGCACAAGAGAATAACCAGGGAAAGGAGAGAGCTCTGTGCTATTTGAGTCGAGTTCTTATGGGGTAGAAAACAAATACTCCCCCATCGAAAAACATTTTCTGGTACTGATCTTCGCAATAACGAAGCTCAGGCACTACGCCTTGGCACATGAGGTCCATCTCATATCAAAGGTGGATCCCTTTAAATATCTAATGTCAAGGGCCATTCTAACAGGAAGGCTTGCCAAATGGGCCCTCTTCTTGATGGAATTCTCGATAACGTACCAACCCCTCAAAGCGGTGAAGGGCCAAACCATCGCCGACTTTCTCGCCGAGCATCTGATATCTGCTGACTCCCCCTTAAATTGTGAGTTACCGGACGAACATGCGTTCGACGCAAAGGAAGAAGAGAATGATGCTCGATGGGAACTCTACTTCGATGGAGCGTTTTCCATGAAAAGGTGGAAGCATAACAACCCCATAATCAAAGATGGGGCGGGTCTCATCTTCGTGACTCCGCAGGGAGGGATACTGTGTTACGCCTTCTTCCTGACGAAGCCAAGGACTAACAACGATGCTGAATATGAAGCTTTGATAGCAGGTCTCGAGATCGTTGTTGACATGGGAATCAAAGACCTCCTCATATATGGAGACTCCCAGCTCATTGTCAGCCAAGTAAATGGCGACTATCAAACATGCAAGCCAGAACTGATCAGGTATGGTGAAAGAGTGCAGCAACTGCTGACACAAATCCCCTCCTACATCTTGGAGAGTATACTGCATGCGGAAAATAGCAAAGCGGATGCATTAGCTAGGTTGGCCAAATAATTGGCCGACGAAGACCTCAATGACGTAAAGATCATCGTGCAAAGCCGTCGGGTTCTCACGCCAGCAGGGATACGTTCGGAGGATTTAACAGAATAATCCGAAGAAAAGGAAACGACCAAACAAGTAGTCCTCCAGATAGAAGACGAAGAAAAGAGCAAGAATTGGAGGGAAGTCTTTATAGACTACTTCAAATCCCATCGAACGCCCAAAAACGCGTTGTCAAGACATGTTCATGAAACGGGCTCTGTCTTTCGCTTGTGTCAATGATACTCTATATAGGAGATCGCTTAACGGTTTGTGGTTAAGGTGTTTGGGGCCAGAAGAAGCAAAGAAAGTCATCCAAGAAACTCATGACGGACTCTGCGGTTCTCATCAAGCCGGGCCAAAGATGAAGCTGAAGATCAAAAGAATGGGTTACTATTGGCCCACAATGATTCAGGACTGCCTCAAATATGCGAAGCAGTGTCACTCGTGTCAGATTCACGGGGACTTCATCCACCAACATCCAAATCCGCTACATCCAACTGTGGCTAGCTGACCATTCGAAATGTGGGGAATCGACAAAATTGGCCCCATCGAACCAGCATCATCCAAAGAACATCGGTTCATACTAGCAACGACCGATTACTTTTCTAAGTGGGCAGAAGCAATACCACTAAGGGAAGTGAAAACGGAGAATATTCTCCATTTCTTCAAGACACATGTCATCTACCGGTTCGGCACTCCGCGACGGATAATCTCGGATAATGGACCAACCTACAGGAGCCATAAAATCAGCCGCTTTGCAGAACAGCATAAAATAGACTGGAGATACTCTTCCGTCTATAATCCCCGAGCTAACGGTCTAGCTGAAGCTTTCAACAAGACATTGACCAAGATTATAAAGAAAACGGTGTCGAGAAAAAAAAAGACTAGCACGAAGCTCTCTGGGCGTACCGGACGACATTCAAAACAGCTACGAATACGACCCCATACGCGTTGGTATTCGGCACGGAAGCAGTCCTTCCTTTGGAAATAGAACTCCCTTCTTTCCGAGTAGTGGTTCAATATGAGCTAACAGATGAAGAAAACATTCATCTCCGGCTTGAGGAGCTCGACGCCCTCGACGAAACTCGCCTTATAGCACAGCAAAATCTAGAAGCTTACAAGGTAAGGATGACGCGCTCATATGAAAGACTGACTAGCCCGAGAATATTCCGCCAAGGCGAGCTCGTGCTAGTTGTCAAACGACCTATGATTCCCAACCGTGCTAAACGGAGGAATTTCGAGCCGAACTATGAAGGCTCGTACATCATAGACAAGGTCTACCAAGGTGGGGCCTACCTGCTCGTGGATATGCATGGCGAAAGACCCTTCCGGCCAATAAATGGCTGATTCCTCAAAAGATACTACGCCTAACGGGTTATAATTCAGGTCAATGATAGATGACGAAGCCTGTGTCCGCTTGCTATCTTCCTGAGTCAGAACCTTGAAAGTAGTAACCAAAAGATCCGTTGCCTCGAAAATGGTAACAATGAACCACTACGTCCTTAAACTGGCCATGGACCACTACGTCCTTAAACTGGCCATGGACTGAGATGTCCCTAAACTAACAATGGACAGAGACATCCTTAAACTAAAACTTCGCCTCGAACGGCAACACTGGACCAAGATGTCCCTAAACTAACAATGGACCGGAATGTCCTTAAACTAGCGCGTCGCCTCAAACACGACGATAATGGACTGAAATGTTCCTAAACTAGTGCTCCGCCTCAAACATAGCGCAACGCCCCTAATACGGCGATATCCTCCCTTGAGAGCTATATTGCAATCAAAGCTCCAACGACGAAGACTGCAACTCAAGTCTCACTGGCTACACAGCTACACCAGCAGTGAAGTCACCCGCAAGTCCCATTGGCAAACAGATGGGTCGTTAAAAAACGGTATGTCCACAAGAAAAATGGACACGGATGAAAACCCGAAAGGGCGTCGTGAGTAAAAACAGCAGGGCTACCGGCGAGTTTGTGAAAATCCGGAAGGGCGCAATCTCGTAAAACTTTCACTTATGAGATCCTCTCGACTCATAAGGAAAACTCCCCCTATGAGACCCTCACGACTCGTAGAATTCAAAAGCCTTAAGCTATAGGGATCCAAACCCATTCTTAAGCCATCACATTCCCCGAGTTTCCCTACAAGCGGTTCGATATTGACCTTTGCATACAATTGACGGGCACGAATAAATACTCCGTTACCAAGTTCTACCAATGGCGAGAAATATCCCATATGGTGAATGACACTTGTAAGTCCTCTCGATTTATAAGGAGAAAACATTCTTGTAAGATCCTTACGACTTGCAAGGGAAAACACCACTTAGAAGTCCTCACGACTTCTAAGGAGAACATACACCTACGAGATCCTTACGAATCGTAAGGAGAAAAACCTTTATGAGACCCTTACGGCATATAAAGTCAAAAAGTCTTAGTCGACAGGATCCTAACCCTGTTTACTAAGCCATCTTTGTTCAAATCGACAAAGGCAAATGATGATTCACTCCTGGAAATATTCCAGTGGGAGCGATGCTGATGCCTAAACAGGTGTCAAATTCCAAGTCCTTTCATACCAAATGATTATTCGCTCCTGACAATACTCTAGTCGTAGCGATGCTGATGCTCAGATTGGTATCAGGTTCCAAACTCGCAATAAAAATCAGCGAGCAAAAAAATATATGCATATGATGTTAGTGTTTATGCCCTAGAGGCCATTACTGTATCATACTAGTTTGTATATTACTTAATGGAAGCTTGGGATATTCACAGTTGTATTGACAGTCTTGCTAAAAATGGTAGTATGCTACTTGGTTTGTGTCTACTTTAATATGTGCATATGTTTCTTGTAACGTATCGCTTATACATATTAGTAGAGCCCTTAAGATCTTTGCTTGATTACCTGCGTTGTGATGGCAGTCACACTAGTGGGGGCTGGGTAGTCTATAAGCAACATCCTATACAGGTCCCTAGTCGTAGGATTATCGAGACAGGGCATCGATACTCCGGAATAGACTAGTGTGTACGCTTCTCATCCTAGTTGGGGAGATGGTCTGTCCCACAGCCATCAGTACATCGTACTGGAGATAGTATACAGGTACTCATTGGGTTAAGGGTACACCGGACAGGACTCGCGGGGAACTGTTGGTTGGTATTATACCCTTCGTCAGTTAACAGTTCCCAGGTGACATGAGTACAGCATAGTCCGCAGACTTGACACTACTACTTCGTCTCGAGTGTGTCCTACTGTTCTTAGATTGCTACCCTACCACGGCTCAAAGGAGTCATGCAAACAGGTAGCAGTTGGGTGTAGTCCCGAGCACTTGGAGGCAGTGGTGGTTAGACAGGATTCGTCTCTCCCGGTATTGGGAGTTGATATCGCGCTGTGTCGGAGAGCCATTATGCAAAATCCCTGGCCAGGGCAAGTGAGATTTACTGGTAGGTTCCAGTAGTTTCTCAAGGTGTAATGGGCTACGCTCCGACACGACTTATACCGCTATTAGGGGATTGACGCTTGCCGCCCCCCTAGGCCCGATATGCGATAGTCTTAGACGAACAGACCGGACTATACGGAGATTGTCACATCAGGCTCAGTAGGAGTTCGGATGGGTTTCCTCATCGGCCTTCTTATCGACATCTACCTGGGGACCGTTACGTACAGCTAGTGCCGCTTGCGGTCTGTGGTTAAACCCACTGTCAGCGTAGTGTCGAGTCTTTAGAGTCTCACACAGAGAGTTTCCCTGCTTCGGGCGAAACGATATAGAGGTCGTATGGTTTTACGACAGGGTTCGGACGCATACGTGTTTTTACGCACGTACGATGTTCGGACAGTTTTTACTAGTCGGCTTTGGTTTAAGCCAGATTCTAGTATCGGATCATTGGATTTATATAGTCTAAAGTTTTTCCGTGTTTTCACGGATAGGAGGGGCGTTCTCATAATTTGTCGGGAAGCTTCTAGAAGGATGATGACTTGGAGGGTAAGGTGGCATTTGCATTTATTGAATTAATGAGTCATGAGAGTGAATCATCCATGGAGTTAATGATTCATTTATGATTCATATGACTCATGTGATGAATCACTTAGTGTATTAATGAAACATCATGATATATCATTATTTGGTATTCATTTAATAATATGATATGTTTCATATATACACAAATGATATCATTCATCCAAAAGGATTCTCATTCTCACCTTCTCTCCTCAAGCTTTCTCTCTTCAAACCCTAACCCTAACCTCTCATGTGTTGAGATCAAGGGTTAGCTAGACTAATACATCCATAATCCAACTCTATATCACCTAGGTTGTTTAGATTAGCACTTTGAGAAACCTAGTTACCTCAAGTTAGAGGTCAAGCTTGGAGTAAGAGCTCTCGGGTGGATCGTCTTTGACTCGAGGAGGCCGTTGAGGTGCCGACGTTCCAAAGAGCCTACGAGGAGTGGAGGACAGCGATGAAGACCCGAAGGACAAGTAACGTGAGGTATAAAATCTGAGTAGTTAAACCTTTCGTAGTTTGCTAGTAATGGTTTAGACACGATCCGTGTGCTTAAGTCCGTGTTACGAAACTTTGATAATTGTTTTTCATATATTCTACCTCCCCGCAAGCTCGTGGGGTGCGTGACATGGACTTACATATGAAATAGCCGAAATGTTTGAGCAACTCGCGAAAAAATCAGGGAGCAAAAAATATGCATATGAAACAGCCGAAATATTTGGGCAACTCGCAATAAAAAGCAGTGAATAAAATTATAGAAATAGCCGAAATGGTTAGGCACCGCGATAAATAGCCGGAATGATTGGGCAATCACGACTTTCACGATATGAAAAGATGAAAAGATAGAGCATCGCGGAAATAAAAAATAAAATAAAATAAAATTTTCTCTGCCCTGCAGGTAGTCTACACCGACCCCTGTATACAATCCATGGACACAAATGAAAAAGGGAACCATATTTTCCCACCAGGCTCCGTCAAAAGGAGAACCAGATCTCAACAGCAACATCTACAGCCTAGAGATCACCCCGTCGTACCTTCTCATTCCATTAGGGTGCAGACATGACGTCAAAAAAGCTCCGACGAGCCAAATCAAAAAAGGAGTGACGGCAAAATCCCAGCTCCAGCTCGGCGTTACTTTTCATTCCAGCAGGATGCAGACGCAACGTCAACAAAAGGCCCAAGTATAACACTTCAGAATGCGATTAGTGTTAATTAAGCGATAATGCGAGTTTTAGTAAAAAGTTTACCAAAATAGTTTTCTCATATTTTATAAAAATTAATTAATATTTTATTATTATTTATTTCTGGCTCGCACACACTTGTGCATGTTAACCTAGGGTTAATTAGGGTTAACCATGCTTAACTAGCCATGGCACCTTAACCCCATTCCATTAAGTGTAAGTATTTATTTAAATTGTTAGTTTTAAAAATATAAAGTTTGAAATTTGTTGACTTGAAAGAGAGGGGGGTTGACATGCATCATGAGGCATGAGGCAAGCATGGCTTGCATTAAATGAGGAGAGAGAAGAGGGAGGAATGGCTCATCTAAACTCACATCCCATTTGTGTTCACCACTCTCAACCTTCACTCACATAATCCCTCACTCTCACCTCCTTCTCTCATTCTCACAATTTTTCTTCATCTCGTTTCCCTCACACCCTCAAACTGAAACCCTAACCCAAACCCTCACAAACCCAAACAAAATCTCCACTAAACCCCACTAAAACCCTTCACAAGCCAAGATTAAGCCACTAAGATTACTTGGAGTATGGAAAGCTAGGATTTTAAGCAATTGTGGATAGGTAATGACCTCTAAACTGTTAATTAGGTTGTTACAATGTTGTGTGGCATAGTAGCTGTTAATTAGAACACTAAAGATGTAGTTTCGAGAATATATCGTATTTTTAGGATCATTTTTTAGTCTCTGTGACCTGCTACGACCACGAACTTTTACTGGAAAATCTAGCAATTTAGAAGTGTTGTACTAGTTGCCCTGAGTGTTCACCTGAAACCCTGACCCAACCCAACCTAGGAAAACCGGCGACATTGGGGTAAATTCTGGCGAGCTCGGCCGTGTAGGGGACTGGGAAGTTGTGGTTTTTAGGGTAGCTGTCTGTAGTTAGTTTAAGGTGTTTGGTACTGCTAGATTTTTAGGTTTGACAGTGGGTAAAATCTGGGAGCACTTAGCTAAATTTAAGCGTTTCGGCAAAGTGCGATACGATTGATCCGACGTAGTTTTAGTGTTTCGGGTAGCTTGCTACCGTGGGTTTGTTTTAGTGATGTCGTCACACACATTAGCCGCTAAGCGAACCCTTTTGTAGCTTAAGGGAACCGATTCGTTAAATTGGCGTTGTGTTCGTTATTATTGCGTAGTTTGCTAAATCCACGCGTTATTGTGTTTTGTGTTAATAGGATCGCAGGCAGGGACTTCAGACACTGCGAAGAAAGGAAAGTAGGTGGTCGGATTTACCTAGCTCGAGATCATCGGTAAGTAGATTTAACATCTACGGGAAAATCGCCCGTACGGCGTTAAGCGTCAGGGCTAGATATGATATTATAGTCGCATGTTTATATGCATATATATTGATTATGCATGAGCATCATTGCATACCATTACTTGTTGTGCCTTGACTTAGTACCTAGTGGACACTGCACCGTTACTGACGGTTCATGTTGCACGAGCACTAAATTGTATGCTACACCCACACCGTCGGTAATTGCCATGACACGCACAACCTATACACATATGCGGTATTGTATTGTTATTGATATTTATACATTGATTCTTGTTCTATTGCGCTTATGAAATGCATCGTGCATACATAGTTACATGTACACCCTTATATGATGTTGTATTTGATTTTGGAAAAATTGGGAACTGCATGATATATTTAAAAATTGGATTCATTTGAAAAAGCGGTTTTCCCTTGATATGCTCATATTACTGTTTTATGTTGCATATATCACATTTCATGGATTTACGCATTGAGATACGGATTTCATGTGATTTATGGATTTGAGAACCGTGGGGATATTTCAAGAAAGTATGCATTATTTTGAAAACCCGGTTTCTCTTGATATGATATTTCAGTGCATCCACCAAGAGTTTTCTCGGTTCTGAGACTTGTGTTAGAAACCCGACTCGAGGAGTTGGATGATCCGTTTGCGGGTTCATGGTGGACCCGGTATGGTACCTCGGGACAAGAAAGGGATGTTGTGTAGTAGACAATGAGCTTGGCAGAGGGACTACTACCTACCGATAATTGGTTGGACATGGCGGTTATCCGGAGGATACCGACCGGAGTCATGAGATGGATATAGGCCGATCCGGACTGACGGAGCCCGTGGGCCGATCCAGACTGACGGAGCCCAAATTATGTGGATTTGTGTGTCCATGTTGGACACGAGTTTTCATGATTTTTTCGAGTGCCGATGTTGGGCACTCAGGTTCCATGAGATTTACAGGATATGAGGACCGATCAGAGTGACGGCACCTAAGGTATTAGGATTTGGGGTGTTGTTGATGGACACCGGTTTTTCTACAATGATGATTCAATGATGATGATATGTTTTATCCCATACTCAGTATTTATTTGATATGCATTACTTCATGTATTTATAGTACCTGATAGAGTAATAGAGTACCTTTCATGATTGTTGTATATCCATATTACCATATTTATGCGACCAGATTTCATGTGATAGATTATCGCTGTACGTGCATACCTGCGATTATCTGTATGATATTACTTACTATTTACGAGTTGGCAACTCACTCCCGTTGTGCCACAGTGTTTTGCAGGATTTACCCTCAGAGTAGTCACGGCAAGGCTTCATATTATCTCTATTTTTGCGGATACCGCTACGGTTGGCTGTGAGGCCGTTTGGTATAGGTGGGTTGCGGCTATCCGATTCTATCTATTGTACATCTTATTATATCTAGTATTCTCCATCTACTATTTCCATGTATTGACTTACAGACGAGTTGTGAGGATCGATATTGTATATTTTGTGACTCTGGGTGTCGAGGTCGTGTGAGCCGACTTTTATTATATAGTTTTATCTCTTTATGTTGTTTTTCACTTATATTGTCTATTTCTTCGCTACGACGTCATATATTATGCTTGTGGTGGTTGTTTCCGCCTATGGGCGTGATTTGCTCCCGTTTGGGGATGTTTTACTTACATTCTATGTTTGTACCCATTTCGGGGCTAGTTTTTACAAAGGAGGTGCTGCCGAAATTTTTAAGAAAATAAACTTAAGTTTAAAGATTTTTACTTGAGATTTCCAAATGTTTTTAACAATGTTTTTATCACTTACTACTTTTGATGGTTTAGATTTATGGGTTTTCGGCTTACTTAAATTGTGTTATGCCTATTGACGTCACGCGGTTTAAGTGCCAGTTGCGTGCCAAATTTTGGGTCGTGACACCAAGGGTTGAAACAAAACGGAGCCATGACAAATTCCTAGCTCCAAGTCTTGATGGTTCACATACGACCTAAAGACTACCCCGGCGTTACTTCTCATTCCAGCAGGATACAGACGCAACGTCAACAAAAGACCCCAGGGTCAAAAGAAAACGGAGCCATGGCAAATTCCTAGCTCCAAATCTTGACGGTTCATATGCGACCTAAAGACTACCCTGTCATACCTTCTCCTCATTCCATCAGGGTGTAGACACGATGTCAACAAAGGCTCCAAATAGCCAAACCAAAAAAGAGTGATGGCAAAATCCCAGCTCCAGCTCGACATTTTTCTCGTTAGAGCAGACGCAATGTCAACAAAGGCTCCAAATAGCTAAATCAAAAAGGAGTGACGGTAAAATCCGAGCTCTAGCTCGACATTCTTCTCATTACAGCAGACGCAATGTCAACAAAGGCTCCAAACAGCCAAATCAAAAAGGAGTGACGGCAAAATCCCAGCTCCAGCTCGACATTCTTCTCATTACAGCAGACACAATGTCAACAAAAACTCCAAATAGCCAAATCAAAAAAGGAGTGACGACAAAATCCCAGCTCCGGCTCGACATTCTTCTCGTTACAGTAGACGCAATGTCAACAAAGGATCTAAAAAGCCAAATCAAATTGAAGCAACTGCATATTCCTAGCTTCAGGGTCTCGATAGAAAGTCATATAAAGCCTAAGAGATTATCAGAGAACACCCCACACCAGCACGGAGTGGTTATGACTCATCGGGGCTCCAAACTAAGCCTAACCTCAAGTAAAAAGCGACATGGCAAATTCCTAACGCTTGCTCTTCCGAAAGTCATATATCCTAAGGAGATTACTTGAAGACGTCTTACCCAGCCCCCGAAGGGATCAGAGACACGACAGTCGTGGGGCTACTCGAACAACAGCTTAAAGACTGCATATCGAGGAATATATCAACCAATGCGACGGTACCACAAACTAAAACCCTAGTACCACAAAACTTAACGGACCTCTGTCGCAAAGGGCAGGGGTTATCTACATATAACGTTAGGAAAAGTTTGCCTATAAACCCAAGGGAAGTAAACTAAACAAACTCCGAAATGAGTCCATAAACTAGAAACTCCGAAACGAGTGAATAAACAACTAACACTGAAATGAGTCCATAAACTAGAAACTCCGAAACGAGTGAATAAACTATAAACTCCGAGACGAGTAAATAAACTAATTAGCGCCCCATTAAGACACAGATAAGCGCATGCAAAAAATGTGTATTCTTGTTCACGAATCAAAGTGTTTAAGAGATACAATTAATACAAAAAGGGGAATACAATTACAATTGTTAAGAAGGCGGGGCTTTTCTTTTAACAAGTTGGCAACCCGCTCACGCATTCCCCACAGCTCCTCCTCACATGCTTCTACTGCGGCCAACCCCGTTTCAATTTGAGCCCATTGTTGCAAGCATGATGAAATCTTCTCAGCGATTTCCTGCTTGGCAACTTCGCAATCTTGCATGCCCCGCTCGGTAAAGTCTAATTTCTTCCTCAGCGCCAGCCCATCAGAAATACATTGTTGGAGGTTTTCGAAGATAACTTACAGCTGCGCGGCATTCGCTTCAAGCTAGGCATGCAATTTGATGGATTCGCCAGAAGCCATCTCCTGCTCCTTCCGCTTCAGGGTCAACTTTTGTTCAAAATGTTGAATGAAATTGGCACTCTGCTTAACCCATGCGACCCGCTAAAACCTTCAAGGTCAATACTTCAGAAGCGATATGTTTGAGCTTGATCTCATGCAGACAGGTCTCGATCCTCTAACAATAGTCGACCCAAAAGCCGACAAAATCTTCGCTGTGGAAGTTCACAAGCGTCGCCAACATAGGATTGACTTCGTCATCGAAATCTGCAGCAGCGGTGAGAGCCTCAATGTCAAGATCTTCGATAAATTCTTGTAAGATCCGCTCTCTAGTTGCACACCCCTAGAAGATTGACGCTTAGCAAAAGGCCCCATAGGCATGGGAATGCGAGACTCAAAAGGAACCGAAGCCGGTATAGTCACTGCAAAATAAATCATGCACAAATGAGGGTCAGATTTTGATTTAAAAAAAAATAAAGAAGACGGTTGATGGACGAGATCTACCGTACCATCTATTGAAGGCGGCACGACAGGGAGCACAAGAGACTCAGCTATCCCTTCACTTCCTCCCTCGAGCCATAGTACTGTGGTCAACATGGGGAAAGCTTAGCAACAGAATCAAAAGAAGAAACACCAAGCAAGGAGTATACTGACCAATGCCGGAAGGAGGAACCAATTCCGACTGGAAGGCAAAGTGCGGGCTTAACACCTGGTGTAAGCGATCAAAGAGCACTCCTGCAGAATTGCAAAAATATAGGGTCAATACAGGAAAATGGTATCTATATTGAAGTAAAGAAATGAGAAATCTTCACCTTTTAGAGTTCGGAGAGACGCAGAAGAAAGGGGTGGAACCGTAGCAGTCAGAGCAATGATCGGCGATAATTCTTCAGTCAATACAGCATTAGAGTCTACTGCACCTATACTCAGGATAAAGAAGATATCATTAGATGCCTAATGGGATAAACTCAAAGATAATAACTCAAGGAGTACCTAACAGAGCAGAAACTGAGACTGTGCCCGAAGCGTCAGCAGTTGTGACAGCTTCCTCGGTTTCCACTGGGAAAGTGGATTCAGCACCCCCATCATCATCCCCTGACTCGATAATGGCCGTTATAACACTTGCATCCCCCGCTGATACTAAGGACCCACAGGGAGAAGAAGCGGCAGTCGGAACAATCCCAGATTCCAGAGGAGGGTTCACCACTTCAGGATCTTTAATCAACGGCATTTCACTTGCCATACCACCACCAGAACTTGGCCCTACTTTAAAAAAAAAAGAGGAAGTGTGTCATGATTCGGAAAAAAAAGCGGTTACTAAGCTCTAATAAAAGACTGCGCGTCGTTATACCTTGAAGCAACTGCTCGGCCTCTTCCCAAGCCGCACGCGCAACTCGCCTATGAGCAATAAACAAGTCAGAAGGGACATCCGCCATGGGAACGACAGAAGGTCGAACTTCACTCGAACCTGCGCCTACGGCCATGATAGCCTGACGTTCCCTCACAGCATGCTTTCTACGCTTCCTCTCAGCCTGGGCGGTATGAGCCGATCGCTTCAAAATGTTTGATAAGGGGACATCATCGTCCAAATTGAGCTCAGCCTCCGGATCCGCTATGGTATCCATCATCGGCTGTATCATCGACACCTCCTGTGATGGTCTCGGGGGGCCTAAGCTGTAATCAGTGGCTCTGAAGGCCTTTCTGCATCACCACTCAGGGTTGGCCTTACAACCTGGGTTGTAGTGGTTCCTGTAACAGGATAAAGAAAAGGGTCAGATCATGAATAAAAGGGACTAAAATTACAAAAGTGTGGCGAAACGAATCTTACTATGGCCCAAGGAGGCCCCTCCACCTTAAACGTCTTGAGGGAAGCCGAGAGAGCCTCTTCAGCAGAAATACCTATTAAGGAAGAGAGCGTTACTAAGGCATAATAAATTCAAAAATAAGGGGGAAGGGATATATACAAGAGAGTATAAATAAAGTATAACGGACTCCGCAATAGAGGCTAACGCCGCCTGTTCACGGGCCAGTCGCTTCGATGCTTCAATAGCGGCCTGAAGATCGGTATCAATTACAGGCGAATCAAACAGACCGACATTAGTGCCATACTCGCACAAGCCTTCACTATAGGGAGCAAGGGGCTCCTGGCCGAATACGAAGTTAGCAAAGAATAGATATTTCTTCTTCTTCAGCGAACTGACACCAGCTGCCGACGATAAAAGCTTTCGCTTGACAGGCTTCTTCGGACGGCGGGTCCCGATCTCCGAACCAATGCCCGACTCCAGGGACGCCACGATTACCACAGTCGCAGGAAAATCGGGTCAAAGCTTATCAGGAAAAGATCGTGGGACTACAACCGTAGTGACCTCTCTTAAAGAAGAATGAACGATTGTCCGTCGCTTCAGCGGGACCGCTGGATTACTAGCGGAAACGGCATCCTTATGGTCAAGCAGCAGCCGCCTCTCCTCCCTAATGATAGCACCCATTGCATGTTGGTACCAAGCAACGTAAGCATTTGATGCCCTTGGAGTATAACTCGGCTCACTGAGAAGGAAGTGGTGTTCAGACCAGAATATTGCATTTTAATACCACCCATTCATTATCTATTTTGTTTATATATCGGTACTATTAAACAGTGTTTGCTCAGTAATACAGATTACAGGTATCCGTGACAAAATACTGGAAATACATTCAAAATCACGGATATATCATTTGTGAGCTGACACTGCAACCAGAACCGCAAATCAACCGATATCCCAAGAGTTATTTTGCAAATAAGTGTGTGCACAATATTTTGGTCCAACACATAACATGTGTACACACTAACTCTTAGAGCTTGGACCATGGACCAAGTGGGGCTGCAATGGCATGATGGCTATGAGCAAGTAGGCACACAAGTGGGCAATATGGTGTGATGTGCATTTATTGCATAAAGTGTTGATGTGATTTGAAGCTACAAGTTCCCTCCAATATCCCTGAGTGCATCCAAAGCCTTTACTGAGAAAACGAACTGCACCAGAGTGATATTGGGGACAACACAAGACCACATTACAAATATGAGCACCAGAGCTCGGATTTTGGCCGAGCACTTCCCACTCAAAACCGAGCAGGCCGGTCCCATCTCCTCCAATGGGTCCCAGTTTTCTGTGGGCCCTCCCTTGATGCCAAGTCAGCTCATTTTTATTGTTTGTTTATTTAGTTTTTGAGCCTATAAAAGAAGGCGGTGGCCAAGGGAGAAGGGGTCCAAGTTTTGTTCACATTTTGTAACTCTCAAGTTTTTCTTTTCTCTTTTCTTGTACATAGCTTAGCTTTCCCTTGAGTTCATACTCTTCTCTTGATCTTTCAACCTCTTTAGTGAGCTTACAAGTTTAAATTTAGGGTATTGATCTCAAGGTTGTATCTTGGACATAATAGAACTATCATTTTGCACACTTGGGTTCCTAGTCCTTCTTACCTTGCTCTTTTATATTCATGCTTTACTTTCTTGCAACTTTAATTCATGCCCTTTACTTACTTGCTCTTTAAATTCCTTGCACTTACTTATAATGCTCTTTTCTTTTCTTTGTTCTCTTCTTTGTTCTTTTCTCTTGCTCTTTTTAGTTTGTGTTGTGAATGGTTGTTAATATGGTGTTGTTAGGAATAAATACGGTATTGTAAGTTAACTTTCTTTGCTAATTTCCTCTTTCCGTATTTTCCATTGAACTCCGTCCAAACGTTACGCAAGCGCTCTGTTAGGCACCCTACCCTACCAAGGTAACAGTGATTCCTAACCGTGACCGGTTGCGTTCGGTTTGGCCGGAGGCAAAAGTAAGAGACAAGAACGGACGGACAAGGGTCAATAAGCCGGATTCCACGAACACCGTGCTTAAGCACCCTAATCCACGTTGTTGCCGATTGTTCTAGCTTCCATCGTTAAGTTCGGCTCAAAGGTTTTAGTGCGGATTCCTTAGCTTACACTTTTATATCTTTTCCTAACAACTTTATACTTGCATATAACACTAAGGGTAGATAAAGAACTTTCCGCCCACGCGCATTAACTCGTAAGAACAAGAACCTAAAATACTCCGTCTCCCTGTCGATCGACCCGTGCTCATCGCGGCTAGCTGCAAAGCGATACCGTCTTGATTGCGGTTAACTCTAATTCTTTCAATCAAATGGCGCCATTGCCGGAGAGATGGTAACATTTTTAGTTTTTGTAATTTCAGGTTAATCTCTGTACATTTCACTTATACAACTAATCCTATTCTAAAAACAAACTAAAAATTCAAAAAAAATTCAAAACCAAACAAAAAACTAACTAAACTAACAATTTTGCTCTCTGGATTCTAGACCTGCTTGCACTCTGTAACTCAGCTGAAGAAACAAACAATACCAGTGTAACATTAGTATAACAGTGTGAACCCAGAAGAAGATTGGAGCCCATTATCCAAAGGAAAACCGGCGACATTAGCTCAGGATCCGAGCTCGCCGGCCGTACCTCCTCTATTTGCCTCCAATTTTTCCTCTGTTCTCTATTGTTCTATTTTTGTCCCATTTTTATTGTTTGTTTTTTATAATTTTTAGTGTGCAGGTATTTGGGCATTCGTATCGCTTTTCCGCACTAATATCCATTTTTTCCGACATTTGCAGATTTTGCGGAATTGCGAATGGCGATTGTGGGGAGCAAAGTGTACATTCCAAGCTAAGGTGATTGCGAAGTACAGTGCCAAAGATCCGAGTAGTTTGACCCGCGTAAGCGAACTTTTCAAGCTTACTGGATTTGCTTCAACGGGAGTTTCTTAACCAAAAACTGATCGGTACGTATTTTACTAACACCTTCTTCTCAAATCCGACGCATCCACTATCATATCTTTGCAGGATTCTTTGCAAGTTTGCTTTCAAACACTAAAACTTGATTAACCCGTATTTGTTGCAGTGCTGTGCATAAAAATAAAAAAAAATGATTGTTTGAAATTTTGAACAAATTTTTTTATTGAATTGCGCATTGCATACATTAATACGGACTTAAGGGCAAGCGAACCCCACAACATACGGTAAAGAATTTCATCACCTTTTCCGTGGCCCACAAATCACAAATTGAGCATAACGTATACCCACACAAATTTTTAAAAGAAACTAGAGTTTAAGCCTTAGGGACTTCGCGCTCACTACGAGAGATTAACTGTGTTTAGAACACCGCTTAACGGTATAACGTTTACGGGGTGTTTAGGAAAGTGTTAACGGCGAAACCGTCAAAAGAGAAAGGGTTATTTAATTAAGGATCTTCGCGAAAGCGTCGGAAAACCTCCCCTTATCTCTGCACTTACCTGGCCTCGTGATCAGTGTATCTTGAGCTCGTTTCTCGACACAGTTTTACTTCGACAATCAAGTTCTGGAGCAGGTCTAGTTGACCTAGGTGAACCCTAGACCGATTAGGTGCGTGGTATTTTTGTGTCGTGATTGTTTTTGTCCAGATTCTTATTGTATGTATATTTCATTCTTTTGTTCATAACTAACTAAAAAACTAAAAAAAATCACATTCTTTTTTCTCCTTTTCTCTTCCTTTCTTTCTTTCTCTCTTAATATCATGGGTACCCCACCTCGCAAAACTCTTGCCGAACTTTGGTACCCACAACCAAATATTACTTCCTACGGTTCTTAGTTTGGACGAACGTCGAAAAATCCATCCATACCAAAAATTTCTTTGAAAGATTGGATAGACGCGTCTAGGACAACCAATTGGACTCCGCAATCTACCTTGTATCAACCATTTCAACTTTCACCACCTTCTTACGTTGATACCCCTTTTGAGAGTCCAGTTGTAACCCCAAGGCCTATATCTCTTGCTGAACGTATTGAACAATCTCGTAACCGATCTTTCACTCCTTTCACCACTGCGAATTCGTTGGATCAACAATTCCATTCACCTTCTTATCCGTATGTTGATCCTACCCCTGTCCAACCATTCAATTCCTATCCATCCTACCCAACTTTTGCACCTTCCCTAGACATTGCTTCTGAACAGCCTTTTAGGAGTTTCCAGTATCAAAACAACTTTGAATTTTTTACTGAAACCCCTTCACAACCCATGTCTAGTCTGGAACAGTCGTTAGAAGACTTCCAGGTAGCATCGTACCAACAGATGATGGATTTGAATGCATCCATGGCCGCCCTCATATAACCTAGTGACCCGGTAGCTAGTTTCCAACTAGCTCCACCTTTTCCTCTGTATGATGAGGCGGCAGGACAGGCTAAGAATTGGATTGGAGAGAGTGAGCTGTACACCCTTCCAATTCAAACCTACCCATTGCAAGTTGAATCGCACAACTCCAGTTTTAAATGTCTATCAAGTGTCCCAAATGATTTACCAAGTGAAGATAGAATGTTTAATGAGTTGTGCAACTTTGTAGTGTTTGATTTATCCGATTGTGAAGGGTCCCTTCCAAGTGAAACCAATCCTAAACCTTTTGACCTCTACACCTCCATCTTAGAACCTGAATTGATTGAAATCCATGCTTTTGACGAGGTGTCTGAGAAATTTTCACTTGATCGAGGATATTGACGCTAGGAATATTTTGGATGATGAACCCGCTGCTTTTGATGAGTTTTTCTCTCCAATTCATCATCCCGAGTCATTAAATGTTTTTCCCTAACTTCATATGCGTCTTGATATTGATGAAAATTGCATGGAGAAGCTGAATTTTGAGAATATTGAGGAAAATTTTGAGGATGAACCAGTTTTAATTGATGGGTCGGATTTTTCAATTCATCCTATCCTTTTCATTGACTGTGTACACCCTCCTGAACCTTTAACCGATAACCTTCCTCAATCACTCCCCTCCATCCTTTCCATCGTTCCGACCTTACAAGAAACCGTATCACTTTCATTTCCAGTGTCTGGTTTACCAAGTTCGGCTTACCCATAGTTTCTCACGAATCTTGAGAGATTTGACCCAATTTCTCGCCATATTGATAGATTAATACAATCCATCTTTTCACATCGATCATTACAGATTGTACTAATTTATTCATTCCATTTCAACCCTCAAGTTCGTATTCCACTTCTTTCTCTCTTCCGCCATTCTTCTCCTCCGCCGAGACCGGACGCCGCTTCTATCCCCACACGGTCTCGCGTGTTTCTCATTTCTTTTCTCTACACTCCATTCTTGTACCAACCGCCACTTTATAACGATAAAATCTTTGAATGGTTAATGCTCACTTTTGGCCTTTGTAAGGCCTTATATAGCTTGATACTGTTCTCTCCCCCTAACTCTAAACTTCAAAGATTAACAGTGGAAACACTGTTTCACTTAAGTTTGGGAGGATCCTTTTTGTGTATATGTTTTTTTGGTTTGCTTTGTATATATTTTGTTTAGGGAGCGCCAACAGTTTTGACCCTCTTAGTGTAGCCTGACAGTGAGGGCACTATTAAGTTTAAGTTTAGGGGTGTGCTCGGTGAGCTTTCTACCTTCGCATTCATTTGTGTATTTTGCATTTGCATACCTTATTAAAACCCATAAAAATCGAAAAAAAATTCCAAAAATATAAAAACTTTATCGTCAAGTTAGCTAATAGGGTAACTTAGATTTTATTCCGAAAGATTAGTTGATACGTTAGAAATAACTAAATCCTAGGCTTAGGAATTGAAAACCCTAAAAATAACCCTCATTCTGCTTAACCTTGGTAAGTATACGTCATTACAGTTTTTTTTGAGAAATAGGTAATCTTGCGTTCAGTTCTTGAGTTAAGTCAAGATGAAGGGAAAGTATTGATGCTTTACTGAAGATACGTCTGAAAAATAGTTTCTATTCTTGAGTCCAAATTTAAAAAGTATATACCCTACAAACTGCACATACACGCACCTTGAAACTTGGGATAATAGAAGATACCTAGAAATACTCTTGCCTGAAAACCTAGTATGAAAGAAAAAAATGGTATTTAAAGTTAAACACCAAAAGAGCATCGGTGAAAAATATATCCGGTCTTGAAAAAGAAAAAAAACAAAAAGAAACAAAAATAGAATAAAGTCAAGACCTGGAAACTGCTATTTATGTTTTAAGCTCACACATTCAGTAATCGGCCGGTAGTACCTCAAGAAGCATTAATAGTCGCATGAAAGGTGTATGAGCAGCACCGTCCATCATTTAATGAAAAGATGTAATATTAGGTATTAAGGGCAAGGGTATTATAGCTTGAATTGAATTCTTGAGTGTAGGGGTGCAAATATACACACACGTAGGGGTATACAATCGATATTTGGAGAAAAGATAAAATGAAGAATAAGACTTATGTTTTCTGTAAAGTTGATAAAAATTCCTGATTTAAGACCGCGCTTTAGAAGGAAAACTCAGGAGATACCAACATCTTTCTAAAACTTTTTGGAACGTATAGGATCTAAGGTTAAATAGATAGGAGCTGTGAAGCATAAGGGTTGGATATTTCTAACTTAGGATGATAGAATTTCTAACGTAAATACTAAACTGTAGGAGTAGAATCGATATTAACTTATGAAACTAACATGACAGGATTTTGTGGGTAGTATCCGCTAAAAACCCTCAGGAGACAACACTCCTCCTATTAGAGATACCTAGAGCTTTAACGGTTTGCTGCACGAGCTCAGTGCAATCGCGTTCCCTGTGAAAGTGAGGCTAGAATTTTGTTTTGCTCGGGACGAGCAAAAGATAAGTTTAGGGGTATTTGTTCAGACCAGAATATTGCATTTTAATACCGCTCATTCATTATCTATTTTTTGTATATATCGGTACTATTAAACAGTTTTTGCTCAGTAATACAGATTACAGGTATCCGTGACAAAATACTGGAAATACATTCAAAATCATGGATATATCATTTGTGAGCTGACACTGCAACCAGAACCGCAAACCGACCGATATCCCAAGAGTTATTTTACAAACAAGTGTATGCACAATATTTTGGTCCAACACATAACATGTGTACACACTAACTCTTGGAGCTTGGACCATGGACCAAGTGGGGCTGCCATGGCATGATGGCTATGAGCAAGTAGGCACACAAGTGGGCAATATGGTGTGATGTGCATTTATTGCATAAAGTGTTGATGTGATTTGAAGCTACAATTTCCCTCCAATATCCCTGAGTGCATCCAAAGCCTTTACTGAGAAAACGAACTGCACCAGAGTGATATTGGGGACAACACAAGACCACACTACAAGTACGAGCACCAGAGCTCGGATTTTGGCCAAGCACTTCCCACTCAAAACCGAACAGGCCGGTCCCATCTCCTCCAATGGGTCTCGGTTTTCTGTGGGCCCTCCCTTGATGCCAAGTCAGCTCATTTTTATTGTTTGTTTATTTAGTTTTTGAGCCTATAAAAGCAGCCAGTGGCTAAGGGAGAAGGGGTCCAAGTTTTGTTTACATTTTGTAACTCTCAAGTTTTTCTTTTCTCTTTTCTTGTACATAGCTTAGCTTTCCCTTGAGTTTATACCCTTCTCTTGATCTTGCAACCTCTTTAGTGAGCTTGCAAGTTTAAGTTTAGGGTATTGATCTCAAGGTTGTATCTTGGACATAATAGAACTATCATTTTGCACACTTGGGTTCCTAGTTCTTCTTACCTTACTCTTTTATATTCATACTTTACTTTCTTGCAACTTTAATTCATGCCCTTTACTTACTTGCTCTTTAAATTCCTTGCACTTACTTATAATGCTCTTTTCTTTTCTTTGTTCTCTTCTTTGTTCTTTTCTTTTGCTCTTTTTGGTTTGTGTTGTGAATAGTTGTTAATATGGTGTCGTTAGGAATAAATACGATATTGTAAGTTAAGCTTTCTTTGCTCATTTCCTTTTCCCGTATTTTCCATTGGACTCCGTCCAAACGTTACGCAAGCGCTCCGTTAAGCACCCTACCCTACCAAGGTAACGGTAATTCCTAACCGTGACCGGTTGCGTTTGGTTTGGCCGGAGGCGAAAGCAAGAGACAAGAACGGATAGACAAGGGTCAATAAGCCGGATTCCACGAACACCGTGCTTAAGCATCCTAATCCACGTTGTTGCCGATTGTTCTAGCTTCAATCGTTATGTTCGGCTCAATGGTTTTAGTGCGGATTCCTTAGCTTACACTTTTGTATCTTTTCCTAACAACTTTATACTTGCATATAACACTTAGGGTAGATAAAGAACTTTCCGCCCACGTGTATTAACTCGTAAGAACAAGAACCTAAAATGCTCCGTCTCTCTGTGGATCGACCCGTGCTTATCGCGGCTAGCTACAAAGCGACACCGTCTTGATTGCGGTTAACTCTAATTCTTTCAATCAAGTGGGACCCCGTATTTAGACGCATGAAATGATGCGTCGCGTTCCGAACACCTTCCTCGGTAGTAACGGGGTCCACGATGAACGCCTCGAGAGGAATGCCTTGATCGTAACCCAATTGTTGAGTGAAGCGATGCGGGTTATACCTCATGAACAACACCGAAGTATTCTGTCTAAATACTAGAAAACCCGGCCTGATAGAATACAGATGGACGATCTCACGGGCCCTCAACACAGAAGCTCCGTCCTTTTAAGCATCATGCAACGGATGGACCGCTATTAAAGGTTCTTTGCCAATGGTTAGAACTTTGTCGACGAAGGTCATGCTATCCCCGACCATGAGCAGTTGCCGAGCCTCCCGTTATATCGGGTCGGGTGAAGAAGCATCGACTAAGTACATGACCTGAGGAAAATTGTATCCTTCGTAAAATTTGGGTTTTTTATGCATACCAAAGGCACCCAGTACATGCATCTCAATTCAAGAGGTGAAGTAATGCAGTGGGAGATTGACGGGCTTGAGACCCGGCTGAGTGGTGTCGGCTGCTAAGCTCAGGCCTTGGTATAAGTAAGCTAATCCTGTGACCCCAACGGCTACGCGCGTCCCCGCAGCGATACGATGAGCCGGGTAAAAAATAGATGGTCTCATGTAGCGGGAGTGCGTCGGAAGCCAAACCAGCTCAACCACAAGCTAATGAACCTCAGGAAGAATGTCTCATCATCAACGTCTGGGGCGGCAATCTCTGCGAAGGGGACGACTGGAGTATCCGAAACAAAGAATTTCTTTAAATCCACCTCCGCAATCGGCAAGTTGTCTAAACCAAATCCGAACGGGTCGTCGATTTTGGCAAACTTCGCAGCTTGTTTAAACAGAGCCTCTGGACGAAGGAAGCGGGCAATGAAATCTGTGAAGTTAACTCCGTGCCCACCAGACTCCAGGAATAAACTCTCGTACATGTTCAACACCTTGATCAAGCTCAGGAACTGATTTGAATGGCATTCTCCGGAGTAAGGCCCATTACCACTGACTTGGTAGCAAAGATATACTCGTCTGGGGGAAGTAGCTCCTCATAATGCTCCCCTCTGACAAAAAAGCCGAAGATCTCCGCAAACTCCTCCAATGAAATTGAAACCTCCCAATCTGATAAGAGAAAAGTATGGGTCAGGATGTTCCATTGTTCTAAAAAGAATTTGATCCACCACACATAAGGAGCGTAGTAGTGAAAGAGGGACGCGTAGATCGCGGGATACAACCCGGTCTTTAATAACAGCAATTTCTTGGCCAACAGGATATATCGATCCCACTGTAGATAGCCACCCAAATGACGGGGAGTCATTCCTATCATGTAAACCTACCCCTAAGAACGTGACTCTCCTTGGCATATGCGTCGCCCTAAAATGTCTAAGACCATCGGCGGCTGCACTAGTATTGAGGCCATGGAAGGCTGAAGACGACCTTCCGAGGTCCAGTTGACCTCTTCTGCTGCGTAGGTCACCCACGGAAGATTAGCATAACTGATCGACGGGATCGGTTTCGAAGGCGCTGCGCAAGTAAAACTACACCGACCCCGGATAATTTGACTGTACCATAACCCTCATAAATGAAGAGACTTTTACTCTGGGTCATGGTCCCGAATAAGTGCGAAGGCTTCCCGATCTGTAGGTGCGTCGGCGAAAGCACTCTCCGAGCGAAAGAAGGGAAAGGAGGAATCGAAAGCTATAGTACCTGCACAAAAAGGGAAGGGTTAAGTGTCGACGCAATGTTCAAGACTTTAAGATTCTCTTACATCTAAAATTGTACTGCACCGCAGTTCAAAGAGAAAGGGACAGGGGGCCCCACAAAATCAAGGTAACACCCCATCAATGATGGAATAGTCACTCATTGAAAGAATCCAAAAGGATTCTCATTTAATGAGAAAGTATCATTACACTCGGGAGTTAAACTTCCTCGGAAATCGTGTTCTGCAAACAGATTTCAAATCTGATAAGAAAGGAAATAAAATTCCCAAAATAATTTCTTTAAAAGAAATTTTTTTAGAGCCAAGCTCTGTAAAACAATGAGATAATATCTCAGAACTCCGCTCGAGAAAAGGAATTAAATTCTAAATAACCTTCAAAAAGATTAAAATTAATAAGAGGGTAAAACCCTAAAGATCTTTAAGATCTTCGATCTACTCAAGTAAAAGTTTTGGATCTCTAAGAGATCATTACAAAAGAAGAGCAAAGCTCTGTTAATGAGTTAAAAACCGCAGAACACGAAGAGATTCCTCCAAAGATTTCTTCAGGAGTTAAATCATGAGCGTGATTCTTACCAATTTTTGACAGAGTTTTAACTCTGGGGGAAGTTTCTTTGGACAGAGATCTGAGCTCTGGAAAGAGAATTAAATTCTCAGAGAAGAAAGAAGACTAAAGAAGATGAACAGCGGCCATCTCAAGGGCCAAAGGCCCTACTTATAAACACAAGGAGACAGTTCAACTCCCTAGGAGATCGAAGGATAGAAAAGATGACACCGCTGCACTCACATGAGGGCCACGTGAGCGCAACGATGGGGGGCATTTGTTTCCCCAATAAAAGAGCAAAGCTCTGTTTAAAAATTAATGAGGCAGTGCCTCACGTGCTTCCCACGAGGGCGCCAGCGCCAAGACCAATCTGATAAGAATTAATCCTATGGTGGCGCCTTACGTGCTCCTCATGCAGACGCCAGCGCCAAGACCAATCTGATAGGAATTTATCCTATGGTGACGCCTTACGTGCTCCTCACGCGGACGCCAGCGCCAAGAACAATCTGATAGGAATTAATCATATGGTGGCGCCCCACGTACTCCTTACGCGGGCGCCAATGTGCAATGCACATGAATACCTATTATAAGAATTAAAACCATGAGTAGCGCCGACGTCCATAACACGTGAGCTCCGGCGCCCAGGTAGAATTAAATTCTACTCTCTATTAAATAGAGCCGTTGGATCAAAGATCTAACGGAGATGATAAATTATCAAAAATACAGAATTAAATTCTGTCGGGAGAAAACATCCTCCAAATTGGATTATAGATTAAAATTCTATTTTGGGATATATTCACTCAATCTTTCTAAACAAGAAATATTGCCCTCTGTAAAACAGAGAACCGGTAAATTAAAAATCCAACGGTGATTAAAAAATCACCGTTTTACAGAATAAATTCTATGCAAGGGAAAATATTTCCCCAATCTTGTTAGAAACAAGAAAATATGTTCTGTAAAACAGAAACCCTTGGATCAAAGATCCAATGGTGGGTAAAAATCCCCAAATCAATTAGGATCTCTTAATGAGAGATTTCTTCAAAAACTAATTAACAAACTTGCCTCTACTATATAAAGGACCCAGGACTTCAAGTCTGAGAGAGAGAAATCCCCCTACAAGCTTCTAAAAAAAGCTAAAGCAGAAAACTTCAGAAAGGAACAGAGAAGATCTCCCTCCTCAAGAAACTCTAGGTAAATAAAAAAAGAGATCAAAACATCTCATTTACCTATTGAAGGGTTTAACCCTTTTAAAAGAACTTAGTTCTTTCTCTGGATTTGAGATCCACAAGACAAATCTCCTACAAGTTGAGAATTTAATTCTCATCGGGAAGAACTTGTTCTTGAGAATCAAAGATTCAGAAAAAAACTAGGAATCGAATTCCTCAAAACAAAGAATATAAGGAAAAACATAGCGCCCAGCACCTCGCGCGTCCTTCACGTGGGCGCCACAGAAGAAAGGAGTGCTTAGCACTCATCGGGCAGCGCCTAGCACCCAGCGCCTCACGTGTCCCTCACGTGGGTGCCACAAAAGAAAAGAGTGCTTAGCACTCATTGGGCAGCGCCTCACGTGTCCCTCATATGGGCGCCACAGAAGAAAAGAGTGCTTAGCACTCATTGGGCAGCGCCCGGCGCCTCACGTGGACGCCATAAAGAGCGCTTAGCACTCCATATAAAGACAAAAGAAGTAAAGTGTTTTACACTTATTGGGTAATCCCCCATGACTGAAAGCTTGACATGATCATATGTGAGCGTCAGAACTTATATAAGTGCTCAACACTGTTTGCATAAAAAGGGGACTAATTAAACAGAGCCCAAGCAAGTGCTTAGCACTTTTCATTAAAAAAAGACCACCGAGACGATCAAGCCCAAAATTGGCTAGGCCCTCTGAGGAAAGAACCTTCTTGATTCAAATCAACCGAGCCCATATGCTCATGATTGCCCAAACTAACCTCAGTCTCACATATGACTATTGATCTTTTAATTGATGATATCCCAAATGATATTCATTTTATATCTCCTAAGATAATTTTAGTCTCAAACATGACTAACGATTCCTAAGGTCACCATAACCCGTTTCCCTCAAATACGGGATTTGGTTTAAGGGTATATCTCTCCACACCTCTGATATACGTCGTTATAATTCTTCAACGTCTTCAAAGAGGTGGCGGGTCCCGACAACCAACAATTCTTTAGTGCATTTCCAAACCGTCCAAACCGACGTGCACACCTTAAATCAAACCACATCCCATACTGGGTGCATTCCATATCACTCCTGTTCATTCCGCCACGTAACAAATACACATGTGTGCAAGATGAACACATTGGACAACCACGTCCTTAAACTAGCAAGAGATCGAAATGTCCTTAAACTAACATGTGGCGATAATAAACCGAAACGTCCTTAAACTAAAACAATAGAGCCCAAATTCTCTTTTGTTGGATCTGAAATAAAAATGATCTTAAAACCTTGTTAAGTGGATCTTAGCATCAAATTAGACTAACTTTGTCACGACCCGAATGTACGGAACGTGACTGACACTTAAATTACGCAACTTCTAGAGGCGTAACGCAATCTAAGTAAGCCAAAGCCCAAAAATCTAAACCATTTAAAAAAAATAGAGTGAAAGAAAACTTGTTTAAATGTCAACATAGAAAATCATTTTGAAAGTCTTTATAATAAGCTCAAATTTTTATAAAAATTTCGGCAGATTTTCCTATGTAAATACTGGCCCCAAACGGGTACAAAACAAGAATATACATAAGCAATGAATAAAGGCATCCCCAAATGGCAGCTAGCTCTTCGCCAATTAGCAGAAACAACCACACAAGCAATAAAATATACAACGCCGAAGACGAGGAACAAAACTAAGAAAGAAAACTAAGCATTCTCAAGAAAACCAGAAAACCATAATAATACAAGAGCGCAACTCTACGGCCGAAAGAATATACAACTGGTTTTCTAAATCTATCAAATATACAAGTCTGGATGATGGAGCTTACTAGATACAACTGAATAAATAAAAGTACAACGGTGGTCACGATGCAAGTGAACCTGTCACGACCCAAAATTGGCCCGTGACGGCCCTAATACTACGCAACGTAGTAAAAGAAAGCTAAACCCAGAAATCTAAACCATGAAAAATACGGAAAAGATAATATAAGTTTTGAAACAATTGAAATCGCAACCCAAATTCTTTAAAAGTCTTACTTTCTTTCTTTAAATTTTTAGCAACACCCCATTTGTAGAAACCAGCCAAAATGAATACAACAGAAAATAATAACAGTAGAGAAAGAAGCTGTATATATAAAAGACATCAAATCCACAATAATACACATAACGTCCTCACCAAGTCTCTATGTCAACAATACAGTAGTAGATGGAGAGTACAAAATACAACGAATATACAATATGAAATACAGATAACCATCTAACCCACCTAAGCAAAATGGTACTGTGAGCTGATGCGATATCTGTAGCAAAAGGTGGTAGCTGGATAGCTGAATAAAGGAATAGCCTGCCTCGACTACTCTGGGGAAAAACCTGAAACACCTGTGGCACAACGGGGGTGAGTTGCCAACTCATGAATAGTATAAAACATATGCAGGTAATCGCAGGAATGCACGTACAGCATGAATCTAAGATATGCGATTACAATAATTGTATATCATGCAAATGCTGAAATAAGGAGAGTACGCTAGCAGGTACAATCAATATGCGAAGCAATAGTAACATGACAATAGTATGCACTAACTATGCAATAGAGATATGAGAAAGCAAATATGCAACTATCATAAGGGTACAATACAAGTACTACCAATATATGAATCTGGGCATAAGTAGGTAAAAGTGAGGTATGAGGTGGAATATGTCATTTCCCACGGAAACCTGACGTCGTGGCAGGATCACAATCCAACAAGATACTCAAATCCCAAATCCTCAAACCAGCCCCCACATAGGGCACTCACATCACATAAGTCTCGCATCTCCTCAATGTACAATATCGAGTAATCACCTATATCCCGAATGTACAAATCACCAATCACATAGGTATATCCAATGTCCAAGTCCCAATGAATCACCTAGTATCCCAAGTCCAATCTCAAGTAAGAATCTAACATCCTAAAGGTATATATATATGTACAGAATAAATATGATGGAGGCAATACACATATATTAGCGTCCCATTCCACTAATATTGGTGTAAGGGTATATATAACAACGGCTAAATCCCCTGTTATATATACAAAAAGGGGTTAAAGAAATATCATGAAACCGTATGCCAAGCATCGACACAGAAATCCTCGTATATCGGGCTCCGTCAGTCCGGATCAGCCCACGGGGTCCGTCTGCGGTATCGGCCCTCGGCCCCGCCAGTACAGATCCTCCCGCATCCAACTCTCGACTCTGGCCAGTAGCCTCCGGACAACTGCCAGGTCCAAACAATCACCAGTAGGTACTCGCCCGCCTCCAGGCTCAATCGGCAAACCCATCGATCTTCTTGTCGAGGGGAACCATACCGGGCCCCACCATGTACTCTCATACGGCAACCACACCTCGTATGGAGTAGATAATCAGCACCGATAAAACTCATGGGGGACGCTCAAATATCATATCAAGGAAACCGGGTTGTTACATGTATGCATAATTTCATGAACTCCCGCGGTTCCCAAATCCCGAAAACATCATATAAAATCCAGATAAACAATGCATAAATCCAGGAATAAATGTATGCGATATATCTGAATGCGAGCAGGTAAACACAAGTATATAGCTGAACCAGATGTATGCGAAATCATGATAAGGTACAGCTAAGTAACATCAGTAAATGTGAATATGCAACAACTGAATATGTATCTAACATACAGGTGTAGCAAAGTATAGGTATCTACCTATAGGAACTAATGTCGTATACCCCCCTGGGTATAAGTAACATATGTAGGAAATCCCTCCCGGTGTAGGTAAAATATGTAGGGGGTATACCTGTAGCTGTATCGCAAAGTGAAAATATACCTATTACTAAAGGTATGATACACTATAGGTATACCGATAAGCTAGGTGTCAAGTGTGGCAAGCAATAGTAGCTATAAGGGGCAGTGTGTGACATGGCAATTATTGACGGCGTGTGTGTAGCATGCAATCCGTGCTCGTGCAACATGAACCGTCAATAATGTGTGCAGTGTCCTACGGCTGCTAGTCACAGTATATAACTATATCAAAGAAATGCAGTAAGGCGCAATTCTACAATGACGTAGAATGTGCGACAGGTAATTGAATCCTAGCCCAGACGCATAACGCCATGCGGGCGATTCCCCTGTAGATGTTATATCTACTCACCTATACTCCACGCTAGGTGAATCCTACCATCTGCTCCCCCTGTAGTAGTGTCCGTAGCTCCTGCCTGCAAACCTGTAAATACGACATGAATATCACATATAAGCCAAAATATTCCGCGAAACGCGATATCGAATCGAAACGAGAAACTCGCGTCGCGAACTAAACGCGCGTGTGCACGATACGCTGAATCGTGTGTGTACGCGTCTAAAACCATCGCGACACGCCGCGATACGCTGGATCACAGAACCCACTCACGTATCGCGCGTATCGCGCAAACACATCGGACATGCAAAACGACATATAGTCCCAGATTTCTATACAGAGCTAAACTTACAAAAATATACATATATCAACACCCTACACACTAGCAGACACCCATAGGGCCAAACACCCACCCAAACCCTACCTGTCTGGCCGCAATTTGCGGCCAGAAAGAGGAAATTGGCGGCCAAGAGGTGGAATTTGGGGGTCGGGTTCTAGCTAGGGTATCAGCACAACTCCAATATACTGCAGTCTTCGCAATTTCACTCAGTACACATCGTGTTCAAAGCAGTTCCAGAAAAACTCAGTTTTGCTTAAAAACGACAAATTTGCATCAATTAGGGAAACTGGTGGTATTTTAATGCAAGAGGGGTTAAGCTAAGTTAATAAGGTCTCAATAACTCATTAACAACCTACTGGAACCAAATCACACCACACTAGCACAAGGTTCCCACTAAACACCCCATATCACACTAAAACGCACTAAAAACCAATAACCGATGCAAAACCATACTAACTAAGCAAGCTAGGGAGTAAGTTCAGGAATAATACCTCAAATTTAACCCTAGGGTGCTGCAGGAAGCAGAAGAAATGAAGGGGAGGAGCTGCAGTTGCTGTTGTTGCTGCCTGCTGCTACTGCTGAAGCTTGCTGTTGCTGTTGCTGCTATTGGTGCTGCTGCTGATGATGATGATGTCTTTGTTGTTGTTGCTGTTGAGATGATGATGAGGATGATGATGTTGCTTGCTTCAGCTGCTGCTGAAACTGCCTGCTGCTGCTGCCTCTGCTGAGTTTGTGTGTGTGTGTGTGTTTGAGAGAGTGAGGGAAATGAGGGTGAGATGTGAGAATGAGAGGAAAGTCAAACACCCCCCTCTTCTCACTCTCTCTCACTTCATTTAAGAAGCATGGCACAAGCCATGTTGTCCCATGCCTTCTCTCTCCCAAAGTCAACAATTCAACCAAATGAAAAATCATTTTTAATTCCTAATAACAACCATAACTATTTAACCCAAAACACCTAAACAAGCTTAACACTAGATTAAGCAATGGTTAAACCACAATTTACATCCTAGTTGTCATGCACAAGTGTGTGTGTGCCTAACAAAAATCTAATAAAATACACAATAAATAGGATAAAATATTTAAAACTTAATTTGGTAAACTTTTTATTAAAAACCACACATTAAAATATAATTAGCTACAAAACACATTCTAAGGTGTTACAATCTCCCCCCCTTAAAAGAAATTCGTCCCCGAATTTAAAACTTATACTGTTACGCGTACCTTCAAAAGAAGATTAAAATCCTCAAATCTCGCTCGCAGCCTCCCAAGTGACTATCTCACAACACGGCTACGCCCGAGAAACCCTTCACAGATGGCAAGACCCTTGACCGATGTCCCTCCACCTGCCGTGCCATTAACACACATGGCTGCTGGTGAACGAAAGATCGCGTCCAGCCAAATGGTCTGGTGCCAAATCATGTGAGAAAGGTTATGAAGGAAATTGTAAAGTATCATCACAAGGAATACGGGGTGAAAATCCAATAATCTGGGCGGAAGTGCCAATTTGAAGGCAACGAAACTAACTCGCTTATAAGATCTAAAAGGACCCAAAATCTTGGAATAAGCTTCCCAAAATCCAACACGTCATTCATCGGAAAGTCCATAGGAATCCATGATTTGCCACTGCGCACTCAAGCCTGCGACCAGCACAGTCGCATAAGACATCCGTTTGCAATGGACAATCCTCATCCTGACCTAACACAACTGGACTATCTCCGAGACTCTAGACTAGCTGGGGTCCAAAATCCTACTTACGCAGAGTCAGAAAACAACAGGCTGGCGATCGACACGACCTAACCCCTATGCCTAAGGGTGGCCAATTGGAGTGTCTCCTGATAATAGCTATCGTAGGAGAACCCTAACGATGGCAAGTGACGATCCCAAGCTGCTGACGACCAAACAAAACAAATACACAACTTAACAAAACAACTGAGCAACTGAGTATAACCGGATGACAAGAATCCGAATGGAGTCACACCCTAACCAACTTGGGTAGAAACCATAACGGAATTCATGGAGATCTGCTCCCATTCCTTCTTCGGAACGGTAAAAAGATTGCAATTCTCCAGCCGGCCTCAGATGCTCGACCCAAAGCACACAACAAGACAGACACTTGAAACGAAACCTGAAACTTCTCCTTACATCCTGTCCACTTGTAACTATCTCACAAGTCACGCCAAAGCTGGTGGAACTTGAATGCATAGAGGGAGTTGATAGATGTGCATGTTCTAGGATTACACGTCTCTGCCCGAAGAAACCAGGTACACACAAACGCGTCCCAACTTAGCACATCATTGTCACAAATCAAGGTCTCCGAATCGTTACCCAGCCGAGTATGCTCAAGTACCTCTGACGTACGAGCTTCGACGGGCGGTGTCTCGCGAAAACGATTCAAGGGAAATGGTCGGGCGCGGACATGAGCAAGCTGTCCCCTCCGTAGAGACGAACTAAGCTATACTCAATGATCACACAAGAACTGTAAATCTGCAGAAGACCATCACAACAATCCAAATCTGCTGCAGGAAGATGTACATTAAGCTCTAGTGGTCCGTGGAAAAATCTGACACGACTCTCAAGCAAGTAGTGTCTCCAAATCTCCAACGCAAAACCACCGCGGCCATCTCCAGATCATGAGTGGAATACCCTCCTCGTACTTCCTCCAAATGTAGGGAAGCAAAAGCGATAACTCTATAGTGTCACCTCAGTACACAATCGAGCCCACTCAAGAAACACTACAGTTAAACAACAAGGTCGCCCGAACCAAAAGCAAAGAAAGACTGATGCAGTTGTTAACTGAATCTTCAACTGCTGAAAATTCCGTACACATGCCTCAGTCCAAGGAAAAGAAACCTCCTTACTGGTCATTTCAGTCGACGGTGCAGCACTACTCTAGCTACCCTGCATGAAACGGTGGCAAAAACCTGCTAAGCCCAACAATCTGCGGATCTCCGTCCTGCACACAAGTCTGGGCCTGAGCTGTACGGCCACGATCTCCCTCGGAACCATACGAAACCGTCCCCCGCGACATACAAGTCCTAGGAGTCAACACAAAGCAAGCCTGAAGAAACACTCCGAGAATTTAGCAACTGCTGGTGCTCTCCCAGCATCTGCATAACAAATCCTCAAGTGCTACTACTGTCCCTCAAAACACATTAAGTAGACCAAAGTGTCGTAAGTAACACAACAGAAACTGGTCGAGGAACGGCCTGCAGAAATCTGGTTCATCATATCTACGAATGCTGCTAGGGCGACAGGGAATCCAACGACTCACAAAAACACACAAAGCCCGTAGCACGCACAAGGCAGTCTTCGGAATGCCATCATCCGAATCCGCAATAATGATGACCCGATCCCAAACACACTTAGGAAATGCCTCGCAATCTGGAGCTGATCGAAGAAATCGTCACGGCGAGGTGAAGGATACCTATCCGCACCGTAAGCCGGTTCAATTGACGATCCGTCGATACACAACCTCAAACTGCCGTCTTCCTTCTCGACGAACAGAAATCGGAGCTTCCAAAAGCGAAACACTCAGACGCACAAAACTCCCCAAATCAAAACTCTGCAGCTGATCCTTAAGCTCCCTCAGCTTCGCCGGCTCATCCGGAACAACGTCGGAAAAACTCTCGCACGAAAAGGACCCGGTCCAACAATCCCACTGTGGCTCCGGTATCACGAATGAATGCCAAGAATCCACGACATCTCCTCAGAAGCCGACTAGCGAAAAAGGCTGAATTCAAGCTGTGAGAGGCGGCACAACTATCCACCTGCACAACAAGAACTGACTTGCCGGGGAAAACAAAACCTAACTTTCTTCCACACGGTAGTCCACAGACGCCTAACACGTAGTTAACCAGTCCGTGCCCAGGAGAACGTTAAATCCAACATCTCTAGAAGGATCAAAACGACGGACGAAATCTCTATCTCCTATCCGATTGGCACACAACTGAAATACGTGTCGCGCAGCAAAAGAATCGCTGACAGAAGTTAAAACAACTACTACTAATCTACCCAACCACGGTACAAGCAAGAAACAAACAAATACACCAAGAGAAAATATAACTCGAGGGTACCTGAAAACTCCACATTGGACGTCTGCGCGTCCCGATGAGTAGAAGCAAACTCCTGTGTCTGCCCTCTACTCGCAGCTGGATGAACTCCTCTGGTAGACTGAGCCCTCTGAGCAAATCTTCCACGTCCACGGCCTCTCTGAAAACGATCATGACGAGGTGCTAAGGAACAATCCCTGACGAAGTGCTGAAGGCTTCCGCATCGAAAACATCCATGTGCTGACTGCTGACCATCCTGGGGATGAGAGCTGAACGACTGTCCTCGTCCTAAGCCTCTGCTATTCCCGCGACGGCCACGAAATCTGTCTCGACGACCAAACCTCTGTCTCTGGGCTGGTACACTGGTACGAGTCCTCCACTGTCCTGGAACATGTGCCTCGTCAACTGGAGCTGCAACCACTGGTGCTATGTAGGTGACGGACTACTGCATACTGATCGTAAGGGACATCTGAGTAACAGGGGTGACAACTTCCTGTCGTAGCTCCCGAACGACGTCAACTAAAGAACTCATCGTCTGGCGGAACTCCTGCATCTCTACCAAAAGTCTATCCATAGTATAGGTCGTAGGCCGATCCGTCTGCACCTGTGCAACTAGAGTGCCATCCTGGTCAGTACTCGTCTCACCCGAGCCAACTCTGACCTCGGCCCTCGCTGCATCACTCTGAGTCCCCATAGTCATCGGCGGCAAGGCTATAAATAGATATAAGATGAGATTCGATAAGAATGAGGAAATCGAATCTCAAAGATATGAATCATCAAGAAAGGAATGTCAAGCAAATTGTACTTAGGTCACTTAATGCAAGGTACCGCGCTGTGGGTATGCTGCAGACATACACACACTACGTTACTCTGCTTAAGCTACCTACTCCATCATACTAAGGTCATCCTACACTCCGAAAGGTAAAACCTAACGCTCTGATACCAACTTTGTCACGACCCAAAATTGGCCCGTGACGGCCCTAATACTACGCAACGCCTAAAGACGCAACGTAGTAAAAGAAAGCCAAACCCAGAAATCTAAACCATGAAAAATACGGAAAAGATAATATAAGTTTTGAAACAATTGAAATCGCAACCCAAATTCTTTAAAAGTCTTACTTTCTTTCTTTAAATTTTTAGCAACACCCCATTTGTAGAAACCAGCCAAAATGAATACAACAGAAAATAATAACAGTAGAGAAAGAAGCTGTATATATAAAAGACATCAAATCCACAATAATACACATAACGTCCTCACCAAGTCTCTATGTCAACAATACAGTAGTAGATGGAGAGTACAAAATACAACGAATATACAACATGAAATACAGATAACCATCTAACCCACCTAAGCAAAATGGTACTGTGAGCTGATGCGATATCTGTAGCAAAAGGTGGTAGCTGGATAGCTGAATAAAGGAATAGCCTGCCTCGACTACTCTGGGGAAAAACCTGAAACACCTGTGGCACAACGGGGGTGAGTTGCCAACTCGTGAATAGTATAAAACATATGCAGGTAATCGCAGGAATGCACGTACAGCATGAATCTAAGATATGCGATTACAATAATTGTATATCATGCAAATGCTGAAATAAGGAGAGTACGCTAGCAGGTACAATCAATATGCGAAGCAATAGTAACATGACAATAGTATGCACTAACTATGCAATAGAGATATGAGAAAGCAAATATGCAACTATCATAAGGGTACAATACAAGTACTACCAATATATGAATCTGGGCATAAGTAGGTAAAAGTGAGGTATGAGGTGGAATATGTCATTTCCCACGGAAACCTGACGTCGTGGCAGGATCACAATCCAACAAGATACTCAAATCCCAAATCCTCAAACCAGCCCCCACATAGGGCACTCACATCACATAAGTCTCACATCTCCTCAATGTACAATATCGAGTAATCACCTATATCCCGAATGTACAAATCACCAATCACATAGGTATATCCAATGTCCAAGTCCCAATGAATCACATAGTATCCCAAGTCCAATCTCAAGTAAGAATCTAACATCCTAAAGGTATATATATATGTACAGAATAAATATGATGGGGACAATACACATATATTAGCGTCCCATTCCACTAATATTGGTGTAAGGGTATATATAACAACGGCTAAATCCCCTGTTATATATACAAAAAGGGGTTAAAGAAATATCATGAAACCGTGTGCCAAGCATCGACACAGAAATCCTCGTATATCGGGCTCCGTCAGTCCGGATCAGCCCACGGGGTCCGTCTGCGGTATCGGCCCTCGGCCCCGCCAGTACAGATCCTCCCGCATCCAACTCTCGACTCTGGCCAGTAGCCTCCGGACAACTGCCAGGTCCAAACAATCACCGGTAGGTACTCGCCCGCCTCCAGGCTCAATCGGCAAACCCATCGATCTTCTTGCCGAGGGGAACCATACCGGGCCCCACCATGTACTCTCATATGGCAACCACACCTCGTATGGAGTAGATAATCAGCACCGATAAAACTCATGGGGGACGCTCAAATATCATATCAAGGAAACCGGGTTGTTACATGTATGCATAATTTCATGAACTCCCGCGGTTCCCAAATCCCGAAAACATCATATAAAATCCAGATAAACAATGCATAAATCCAGGAATAAATGTATGCGATATATCTGAATGCGAGCAGGTAAACACAAGTATATAGCTGAACCAGATGTATGCGAAATCATGATAAGGTACAGCTAAGTAACATCAGTAAATGTGAATATGCAACAACAACTGAATATGTATCTAACATACAGGTGTAGCAAAGTATAGGTATCTACCTATAGGAACTAATGTCGTATACCCCCCTGGGTATAAGTAACATATGTAGGAAATCCCTCCCGGTGTAGGTAAAATATGTAGGGGGTATACCTGTAGCTGTATCGCAAAGTGAAAATATACCTATCACTAAAGGTATGATACACTATAGGTATACCGATAAGCTAGGTGTCAAGTGTGGCAAGCAATAGTAGCTATAAGTGGCAGTGTGTGACATGGCAATTATTGACGGCGTGTGTGTAGCATGCAATCCGTGCTCGTGCAACATGAACCGTCAATAATGTGTGCAGTGTCCTACGGCTGCTAGTCACAGTATATAACTATATCAAAGAAATGCAGTAAGGCGCAATTCTACAATGACGTAGAATGTGCGACAGGTAATTGAATCCTAGCCCAGACGCATAACGCCATGCGGGCGATTCCCCTGTAGATGTTATATCTACTCACCTATACTCCACGCTAGGTGAATCCTACCATCTGCTCCCCCTGTAGTAGTGTCCGTAGCTCCTGCCTGCAAACCTGTAAATACGACATGAATATCACATATAAGCCAAAATATTCCGCGAAACGCGATATCGAATCGAAACGAGAAACTCGCGTCGCGAACTAAACGCACGTGTGCACGATACGCTGAATCGTGTGTGTACGCGTCTAAAACCATCGCGACACGCCGCGATACGCTGGATCACAGAACCCACTCACGTATCGCGCGTATCGCGCAAACACATCGGACATGCAAAACGACATATAGTCCCAGATTTCTATACAGAGCTAAACTTACAAAAATATACATATATCAACACCCTACACACTAGCAGACACCCATAGGGCCAAACACCCACCCAAACCCTACCTGTCTGGCCGCAATTTGCGGCCAGAAAGAGGAAATTGGCGGCCAAGAGGTGGAATTTGGGGGTCGGGTTCTAGCTAGGGTATCAGCACAACTCCAATATACTGCAGTCTTCCCAATTTCACTCAGTACACATCGGGTTCAAAGCAGTTCCAGAAAAACTCAGTTTTGCTTAAAAACGACAAATCTGCATCAATTAGGGAAACTGGTGGTATTTTAGTGCAAGAGGGGTTAAGCTAAGTTAATAAGGTCTCAATAACTCATTAACAACCTACTGGAACCAAATCACACCACACTAGCACAAGGTTCCCACTAAACACCCCATATCACACTAAAACGCACTAAAAACCAATAACCGATGCAAAACCATACTAACTAAGCAAGCTAGGGAGTAAGTTCAGGAATAATACCTCAAATTTAACCCTAGGGTGCTGCAGGAAGCAGAAGAAATGAAGGGGAGGAGCTGCAGTTGCTGTTGTTGCTGCCTGCTGCTACTGCTGAAGCTTGCTGTTGCTGTTGCTGCTATTGGTGCTGCTGCTGATGATGATGATGTCTTTGTTGTTGTTGCTATTGAGATGATGATGAGGATGAGGATGTTGCTTGCTTCAGCTGCTGCTGAAACTGCCTGCTGCTGCTGCCTCTGCTGAGTTTGTGTGTGTGTGTGTGTTTGAGAGAGTGAGGGAAATGAGGGTGAGATGTGAGAATGAGAGGAAAGTCAAACACCCCCCTCTTCTCACTCTCTCTCACTTCATTTAAGAAGCATGGCACAAGCCATGTTGTCCCATGCCTTCTCTCTCCCAAAGTCAACAATTCAACCAAATGAAAAATCATTTTTAATTCCTAATAACAACCATAACTATTTAACCCAAAACACCTAAACAAGCTTAACACTAGATTAAGCAATGGTTAAACCACAATTTACATCCTAGTTGTCATGCACAAGCGTGTGTGTGCCTAACAAAAATCTAATAAAATACATAATAAATAGGATAAAATATTTAAAACTTAATTTGGTAAACTTTTTATTAAAAACCACACATTAAAATATAATTAGCTACAAAACACATTCTAAGGTGTTACAGAACCCACCCACCAAAGCAATCGCCCGGAAGGAAATGGTGTGCCCGCAAAGCCGCTATGGAACCTGTACGGCAAAACCTGCAAGAAACTGTGGCACAATGGGTGTAAGTTGCCAACTTATGAGTAGAAGACATCACCGAGTAGAAATCACATTTAGAACGACCTCCTAGGTCATAAAATAATATACTCAAATATAATACTGGACATCCAGAAGTTGCGGGATAATAATCTATGCATAAGTGTAATACTCGGTACTCGGGTCTGTATCACTAAGCAGCAACAAGTCATAAATCTGATGTATGAATGCATCATGAATGAAACAATCCACCGTGAAATCTGGATATATCTGGCATAAGAAAATCTATATTCTTATCTTAGTAAAACTTCTGTGCAATAAATTCAAGTATCATCAATGAAATCAACAGAAAATCCGCGTCAAGTATCGACACAATATATGTATATCTCAAAATCTCAATGTCTCGGTATCTTAATATCTCGGGCTCCGTCAGTCCGGATCAGCCCGTATCATCAATCTCACGACTACGATCGGTATCCTCCGGATATCCGCCGCATCAGACATCACCGGTAGGTAGTCTACCCCTGCCAGGCTCACCGTCTACAACTCGAGCTTCTCGCCCCAGGGTACCGTATCGGGCCCACCGTGTAACCGAGACGGTTCATCCTACTTCTCGACTCAGATCTCGAAAACCAACAGAAATCAGGAAAACTCATAGTGGACAACACATACATCATATCACGAGAAAACCGCAACTTACATTTTAAAATGATAATGAGTTTATAAAAGTCTTGTGGTTCCTCCCACCCCCAAAATCCAGAAATCTCATAGAAATCCGAAATCCCAAAATCAAGAATCAATAAACCGTGAACATCGGCATAAAGCCCCATAATATTGGATAACAGAAAGAATGTATAAATTCATGGAGTATCCAAGTAAGGAATGCAACATTTAAACTAGCATATGAGAGCAATCATACTACTATTGTGTTGAACTACCAGCTAGGAAGTTAGATCAATGAAATAACATTTTCTAAAAGTGTACGTGATATGGAAATTACCGATGATGATGTGTATGAGCCGAAAAACATGTGTACGTGGAACATACGCATCATCGGTAATGGTACTGGTGTCCTAACAGACGAGGTTCATAATAGCTAAAGAAAACACATGCAGTAAATATGCAATGCAATGAGAACAACATAAAAATGACAGAACAAGTGAATAGTAAATGTAGCATTATAACATATACGTATCAATGTAAGAGTTATACAGTTTTAGTGTTTGAAATAGCACGAATCGTGGCTTTTAGAAAAGTAAGGGCTACGGAGTTTTTGAGAAGGATACGTCCTTTGAAAAATCCGTAGTATCTCTCGGGCTGTCTTTAAAAGTACCCACGATTCATTAGATTTGAAAATGAGTAGGACTCGAGTCTAGTCTAGCATCTATCTAAACAACTAAAAAGACTAAACTAAGAACCTAATTAGAAGTATAAGAAAATCTAAGTATATAAACCGAGTCGATATACCTAGTAGTCGGCGATCCAGCCTCATAGCGTCATGTACTGTATAATACATAGTACGGCATCCTCGAGTTAAGAGTGCGGATCAATCATCATATATATATCTCGTACAGTAAAATCCATCGTACGGCATCCCTAAAATCGAGGGTATGGGTCAATTATCACATATATATCATCATTCATACGGTATCATCATCGCACCATATCAAGATTAGGGGTACTGTTCTAAAGTCTAGTACATTCCAATATCATCAAACATATATTATCGTATGTATGAAAACACATCGCCCAACGATCCACTATAATATCATATCGTAACTCAATCACATATCAAACATCTCACGACTTCATGCACAATCATATCGACTCATTTCCACATATCACATACTATTCTCATCGCCCGTGTATATGTATGTGTGTGTGTGTGTATAGACACACATCCACACATACACACACACACATACACACAAAATCAAGTGTGCGTATCTGTGTGACTACATGTAACCTGCGATTCGCCACCAAGGTAAATCAGTCTATGGATAGGTCTTCCTAGATCAACCTAATCTACCATAAAGTCTCCTAAATACCCTACTCGCCAAGTATCCAATATCGTATCCAAACTCATAATAATATAGTAACAACCATATCCTACGTTTGCGGGGGTGCTATATGCCATCCATCCGACTTTCCCTGTAGATATATATCTACTTACCTCGATCCTTGCTTGCCGAAGTCGATTACGCCACGCTCTCCTCATCGTCCCGAATTCTACGTAGGGGTTGCATTCTCGAAGAATCAATCGTGTTGCTCTGTACGTATTACAATACAATACGTTGGAATTACCTTGCTCAAACTATGCCTAAAGTGCAAGTACAAACATTGAAGAAGATCCAAGTACTAGCGCAAAATACAAAGCCTTCTTCAGCTGAGGATTCCAAGTCATTATTTTATTATGAAAGAATTCTGCAGCTATCAGCTCCACAAGCACCATGTACAATAAGATTCCGGCAGACAGCGAACCCAGTAGACCTTCGAGTATTAGAGCCATTAGGCTTCTATCGTCGTAGCCAGTAATATAAAAGATAATCATCCCCACAACTATTCCTAAAGGTGTCGTCACTGAGAACATTAAGCATAAGTACCAAATTGTTACCAATCCAAAACCAGCCTGAGCAATGCATCCGTTGAAGCCCATCCCCTCGAAAACCTGACGAAACCTGACGAAACGCCAGGGCCACCACCAGCGGCATTATCGTGCACAGGTTCTGCGACATCCCATGGTGACCCCAATGATCACAGAAAGGAAAATGGTCTCGATATCCAGCACTTTTCTCACCATTCTCTGCCTTAATCTCACCACTCCCTCCATCTAGTCTTTGGCCTCGACCTCCTCCTCCTCTTCTCCGGCCCCAGCCACTTCATTCTCTCCCACAAGATAGCCATGGCAGTTCCCCCCGATCTTCTCGATTCTCACAAAATTGTTGTTATTCAATTTCACAGGCTTCAATTTGGGACCGCAGCTGTTCTCGACGTGAGAGGAGGCGACGACGTCGACAAGGAGGGCGACGAGGGCACAGATGAAGGCGACGAAGCCAGAGAAGGGGAAGTCTCACCATGGGTGGAAGGCCGCCACGTGGTAGTTGGAGAGGGCGGCGAAGGCGTCGGGGAGCACGTGGACTAGGGAGGTGGAGAGGATCACGCCGGCGGCGAATGACTTGATTAGAGTTATCGTAGCGGCGTTGCTGCTGCTGTTTCTCTTGCCGCTGAAGAGGCGGGAGAGGACCACCGGCGACGAGATGCCGACGGCGCAGATGGCGAGGATGAGGGCGAGGGAAAGGATCTTCCGGTGGGTCGCGGCAGGAAGCGGAGCGGGTCGGGTCGGTGAAGATAGGACACCCGTTAGCGGCAGCGGCCATTGTTGGGTTATGTTTTTGGAGGGTTAAGGAATAGGAGAATGAGGAAGGAGTAGGAGAAGAGAGAGAAAAAATGAAGAGGAGAAAATTAGTGAAGGAGCTATGGCTAGTAGGATCTCCCCCCCCCCCCCCCCCCTTCTTAAAGTATCTTCTCTATTATCTTTTTTTTTTTCTATAACTCTTCTAAAAATAAAAACAATTGAAATAATCAAATGAAGCCATGGTTTCCATAAAATGAACAAGTTTTGTTGCGTGTCATGATACATTTATGAGGTAAATGCCTAATTAGATAAGTATTAATCAAGTTTAGCATTAAACTTGTATCTAAATAATAGCATAATGATTTATAAAATGCCCAAATCACATAATTTCTTCCAAAATCAAAAATTTAAATAATTTTCCAATTATTTTCTAAAATATAAGTATATAATATTACTACTTCATTAAACCAATCTCCATCCTTTTTAAACCAAAATATTTATTATTTAATTATTTAATTTCCAAAAATAATATTTAATATTTTTTTATTGTTACAAACGTATCCTTAACAAAAACAAATCGAGCCCCAAATGCTCACATACATTTAAGTCGATCATAATCTCAAAATAGATTAACGGTCCTTAAATAAAAACCCAAATCTAAAAATATACGGATTTGGACTAATCCATACCCTACGGACGACGACATAAATTAGTCTCCGTATACAATCTACGGGCAACCTAAACAAACAAAAAAAAACACGATACGAAATGAACTTCCGGAGCAGGAGAAAGTGGTTATCGCGGTGCGATAACGTAATTAACTGCAGGGGCTTGCGCCTGCAGAAAAGAGCGTTCCCACAATCAAAAACCTCTCGCAAACGAGCAGGAATCTGACAAAGTCTGCTACAACGTCCGCATCCGTCCAAATCTCCGATATGCGGTGCCATAAATCAACTTAGTATTTTCGGAGAGGTGGACGGATAAATCCAAATAGTATATGCCCCCAAATTCAGGCAGGACGATCCATCCCGGTTTCGTCCCCGTTTTCGGCGGTGAACAGTAGTGGTATACATGCAGGTGATGGAGTCACCCTCTCTAAAATGAATGTCCTCTAAACTGATGAGAAGAGGGACTGGCATGAATGACATATCATTTGCTTAGGCAGTTGAGTCAATCATCTAATGTCTTGTACAACACCAAACACCAAATATTGCTCTTACACTAGCTGCAATAAGCATATATTAATCCAATTCTCGAGAAACAAAGGGAAGCTATCATGAACATAAGAGAACGTTCTTGGTATAAGATAATAGCAGCCTCCTCTGGGAGGCGGTTATCGGTTCAGGCTTCCAAGATGGCCTAAATGACAGAGATGCTATCAGAGTTTTGAGTTAGCCTCTTTCGAGGATCAATATATTGGATAATGTTCTAATAGAGATACTGAGATAATTATGGTACAGGATGCTGGTTATGACTCAACAAGAGAATACAGCCCAAGAAGTTTATTGGGTAGGAGTTGTTCATTGATGAAATTGGTCCCATCAAGTATCCAGACAAATTCTTGAGGCGGGGTATCGCTCAGTTTGGGTGACCGTTCCTCTCCGCAAAGTTGAGATATAGAGAGATAAAGTTGGAATATTGTAGCGGATCCACTCGCTGAGGCTATTTCTTGAACAAATTAAGTTTCATAAATATGGTTTGCGAAACTGATTAGTAGAGAAGTTGGGTATTCGGTAGCACACGAGCTGTGGGTACGTGATACTACAATAATTGGGTTTAAGTGCAAGTGGGAAATTGTTGGATATATTGCCCTCAAGGCAATTATTTTAATCGCAAGTAGACGATTATGATAATTGTAACAGTCTTACTCAAGATGATAGTATGCTATCCGGTTTGTTTTCATCATTGATGAAGCCTGTAGGATTGTTGCTTGACAACCAGTATTATGATGGCAATCATATATGTGGGAGCTGGGTTGTCCATAAGCACATACTTAAGTATCTCTAGTTGTAGGAATATCGAGACTGGGCATCGATATTCCGGAGTAGACCAGTATATACGCTTCTAGACCCCGACGAGAGCCGGTGGCCGGTCTCACAAGCTATTAGTGTTGTGTCACCTAAAATAGTATACAGGTACTCACTGGAGGTGAGTACACTCGACGGACTCGCCGAGAACTTCTAGATTGCATTATATTTATCGTCAGATAAAAGTTCTCAGGTGGCATGAGTATAGGTTAGTCTTTTGACCTGAAGTCATCATTTGTCTCGTGTGAGTTCCCACTATACTTTGATTACTACCCTACCACGGCTCAAAAGAGGCGTGCAAATAGATTTTAGTTGGGTACAGTCCCGAGCCATATGGAGGCAGTGGTCGACTGTCAGAGATTCGTCTCTCCTAATATTAGGAGTTGATGCCGCGCTGTGTTCAGTTGGCTATCATCAGAAATCCGTGGCCACGGTGGATGAAATTTACTGATAGTTGATCAGTAGTATCTCTGTTGGTGATGAGCTTGACTCAGACACGACTTATCGGTTTAGTAGTGGTCTAACGTTATCCACCCCTTAGACCCGATATGCGATACTCTTTGATGAAGAGATCGAACTGTATAGAGATTGTCACATTCAGGCTCAGTAGGGTAAGAACGTACTTGATTGTCAACCAATCTTTTCGACAAGTATTTGGGTAGCCGTTATGTACAATTAGTATCGCTGATATGCTTATGGTTAAACTCATTACCAGCGTATTGTCGAGTCTTTAGAGTCCCACACGGAGGGGTTTTCCCGGTTCAGGCGATAGATGTAAGAGCCGTACGTTGGTATGTGCAGGGGTCCGATTAAATACGGGTACAGGATACACGGATTTTAATTGGGCGGTTGATAATACTAGCCGGTTTAGGATTATGCCGGATTATTAATTCAGGATTTGATTTAAATATTTATATATGTATTTTGATACATATATTTTAATATTATTATTCACTATTCATTTTCTCTCTTTGGTGCTATCCGTATTTTTATATGGATACGCGTATATGTAGCGATACATATACCAGATGAAATATTTCGTATTTATACGGGAATGCTTCTAAAAGAAGGACACCTCATATTTGTTTTTCTTTTTAGAGAAACAAATTGTTAATGAGATGGCAATGAAGCATGGTGATGAGTATGGCTTGGGGATTTATTTTGCACTATCGCTTCATGGATGTGTTATATGTAGCCATCCTTTTTCATTTGGACTTGATGATTTTTCCATCTCACTTAAGCATGCTTCATGGTTGCAAGCTTGAGCAACCATCTCCTCATGTTTTCTCGTTCTTCTTCCTCATCTTGCTCTTATGAGCTTAAGATAAAAAAGTGAGAAAAATTTAGTGAGATATTTCTACATTACCAACCATCCACACCTAGCAAGTCTGGATCAACAGTTAGAGCCTCCTCCGGTATCCCTCAGGTGAATCGTTTTCGGCGAGAGTGGTCGATTTTCAAGCGCGATCCCGACGGCTACGAGTTTGGAGGGGTCTTCCACAATTGGATAGACACGCGACAAAGGTTTTAGGTTCTTAACCTATGCATACTTAGTTAGCTAGTTTAGGTTATTGGACCGTATCTTGGGTTTTACAGATGTTCGGTGTTTGCAAAAGTTTTTGTTTTCGTTTACTCCTAGGCCGCAGTTTCCGCGGCACGGCACCGAAACCCAACAGACTCTTCTTCATTTCTTACCCTCTTCGAGTAATCAAACCACTATACACTCATCCTCTAACAAAAACTAGAGTAGAAATAGATTTTTCTGCACATGGTTTTGGATATTTGAGGTTGACCCATAATTATTTTAGTAAAAAGAAGTTAGGAAAGATGAGGTTTGGAGATTCAATGGAATGAGAGATCAATATGGAAATTGTACACTTTTTATTGATTTATATAAGGATTTGGTATCTGGGTTACTTAGAGTTGGATTTGATGGACGTTAGTTAATATTCAGTTTATGTCTATTGATATGTTTTGCAAGTGTTTGATGAAATGTCCTTATAAAGTTTTTAGATATATATACACTTCTCAAATAGATCCTTATCCCAAAACTATCAAAAAATGAATTTGTTAAAAAAAGCTTTTACTTTAGGAAAGCTTGTGCATTTTGGGATTTTTGATCCCAAATTAAAATCTATGAATTTTAACCCTACATGCCCCTCCCCCAAGGATACAAACTCAAAACTCCAATCACCCCCTCCCCCCCCTCAAAACTCCAATCACCCCCTCCCCACACCACACACACACACACAAAAAACACTACACACATTTTTTTGGAAAATCTTCTCTCTAAGGGATGATTGTAGAGAAATTTCTCTACAACCCCTTTTAAGCCCTTGGATTGGTTTTGAGATTCGTGCAAGGAAAGAGCGAGAGTGCAAAAAAGATCTGTACGAATCTCAAAACCCATCCAAGAGCTTATAAGGGCTTGTAGAAAAAAATTCTCTACCAGTTCTTGTAAAGAAATTTTTTCCCATTTTTTTGGCCAAATCTCTCAATTTGCTTAAAAACCCCTAATTTTTTGACCAAATCACTAAATGTGTTCGTAATTTTCTATAGGCAATCAATTTGCTTTAATGAATTTCTAATAGGTTATAAAATGGTTGTTAAGATGATTAAATTGAGGAAATATTTATCCCACCTTTTTTCTCAAAACAAATTGAGGAAATATTTCGTTAAAACGAAATAATAGGAAGTGGATTTGGATGAATTGATGAAAAGAAGAAAGAGAAACATTTCATATCAATCTTATTGTTTTTCAATGCATAATCTTCGTTCTTGCTGTTTTTTTCCTTCTATATTTCGTTGCCGAATAACCTTCGTCAACAAAGGGGAAAAAATAATTTGAATATTAAGATTCGTTATATTAGAGAAAAAATCCATAATCCATTTTACTAAATAAAATTTACAATCAACAACAATTATTACTATGATGTATTTATTCCTAATTTAAAACAACAATGTTCCTCAATTGAGCAAACACAAAGTCTTATTTAAAAGAAAATCGAAAAATGAAAAATCCTAAGAAAAAACATTCAATTATCCAAGCATTTTACGTGAATTTTCAATTTTGATTTCAATTTTCCGCATTAATGTTTTGCAAAAGAAAAAAGAAGAATATTTTTTATATGAAATGTTTTGCATATAATCTAATTAATTGATTTCTTCATATTTTAATCGATTAATACTCATATTATCTTATTAAACAATAAGAGTATATATAAACACGCTGATAACTTATACCCGTTCATTCTAAATAGACAGTTGGGTATCATCCAACGGACTCTCCATTAAATAGTGTCAATGGAGACTATCTGAATCCACCGATACCGAGCCCGATATCGATACCTGATATGTGCGTCCGATATGTAACTCATATCAGTGATATATCGTCCAATAGCGCTATCTGATAGAGAAAGCACCCATCCGTTATGATTCCGAAATTGTGAAACACTTGATTATTTGCATTACTTAATAATAATAAAATTTACTTTCTATTTTACCAACATATAGATTGAAAAGAATGCTATCGAACACATAATATGCAATTTGAAGTTTTCCTATTTATTTAATGGAATCCATAAAATTGTCTTTCTTTATCAAGAATAAAAGTAGGAGTAGAAAAAATGATTATGTAAAATTATCAAAAAGAATATTTTATTTAAGTGAACCTGTTTAAACTAATTCCCCCCCCCCCCCCCCCCCCCCCCCATCTTCTGCGTTCTTTCTCTTAAAATTCTTTCTGTGGGGTTTAGTTTGTTCTTAGAATTAAGAACTTTCTTGTTTTTTTATATTCCAGAGATGGATGTTTTTCCCTTACCATGGAAGTCTTGATTATTTAAAATGCTTTGAAAGCTTGACTTTGACTTGTTAGACGATTGGAACTTTTAAATTAAATTAATTAGGAGTTTTAAACCTAAAACATCTATAGTATTTGATATGTGCGATGCACGTTAGTAATTGAGAAAGATTTATAAAATTGGTTATTGGAAGAGATAGTGGAGGAGTAGTTAGTCCAGAGAGAGGGAGATGGTAGTTTGCAAATTTTGTTTTGTTTGTGCTTGAAAAAATGAGAAAATTTTATAGTCATTTAGAAGACTGTCATTGAAATTGGATTCTTAATTTTGAGACCCCCTCCTTTTGGCACTATATATAATAATAGAGATATAAAAATTTGGCTTATTTTTAAGAAACTCATTTGGAGAGAATGGGAAGGAGAAGAAGATGAAGATGGTGGTGGTGGTGATGATGATGGAGTGGTGAAGACGAAGAAGATGATGGTAGTAGGGTGGTGATGGTGGGGGGATAAAGAATAAAATGGCGGATTGGATTGGTGGTGGTGGTGATGGTTATAGGGTTCCTAGGCACATCCATGAGATTCTACAACTGATCAAACATGGCTAATTCAAAATTTATCTATGTGCCAAGTAATCCTAAGCAAGATCGTAATTAGAGGTAAGGCGAAAACGATATAAGTTAACAACTTAACTAAGAGTGAACGGAAAATACAACCTTTGTAGATCCGGTCCTCCACCTCCATAGCTCCGTGACGATATCCCTTCGCTGCGATCATCGGATCCCGAACTCTGGCGATGGTTTCGTCGGAGAAATGATCGGGCTAGATCGTCGACTTCGACGCCGAAGATGATCTACGTCGAGGCAACTCAAGATCAAGCTCCAACTTCATCAAGTCATGAAACTTGTGAAGAAAACACCCTATACTACATGGCAAGTGGTAGAGGATGAAGAAATAGGAAATGGGTTCACTTTAGAATTGGATTTCTCACTCTTTTTCTCAAGGCACCATTGAGGCTAGCAAACTTTTATGAAGCTTGATGAAGATGAAGATGAAGAAAGAATAATAAAAATTATCTTAAAAAGAAAATCCAAGTCATTCTTATCATAATGCAACTATGGGTGAGTTTTACAAGTGTAGAGAATAAACTAGGGTTTAGTTGAATAGTTAGGGTTAAGGAAAAACAAAGTGGTCAAAGCTTCATGAAGCTTCAAGATAAAAACAAAAGAAGCCACCAATTTGTTTCTTGCCTTAAAAATAAATAAATAAAATAAATAATTAAAAAAAGATAACAAAACCCTAACCATTCACTTAAACATGGTTTAAAATAAACATACACCCAAGCTTGCATGTATCATCAAACATGATACAATCAAGTGCACAAAAATATATCACATATACAATGTGCACATCAAGTGAGAAAATCCATCTTAAATGAACCAATATTAGTTAATGCAAAGTAATATATCAAATATATAATTATATATTAAATCATTAAATCAACACTTGATTTAATGATCCGGTCATACTGCATATAACCGACTAATATCAAGTGTATCAATGTATCGAATCAACACTTGATTCGGTAACCCGGCTATATCACATATAACATGCCGATGATACAAATCGCGAGAATAGAATACAGTATCACATACTGGTATTATTCTCGGTCCCGCACATATCTCATATGCGCTCCTATTTCGTTTCGCTTGAGCCAGGAAACCTCTGTGTAGGACTCTAAAGACTCGTCAATACGCCGGCAGCAGGTGATGATCATATCAAACACCCACAAGCCGCAAGCGGTCTGCTAAACGTAACGGCCACCCGGGTATTGAGCGATCAGAAGATCAACGAGCAAGCCCGCTCACACTCCTGTGAATCCAACCAGCAACACTTACCGTACAGTCCGGTCTGTTCGTCTGATATGTCGCATATCTCGCCTAGGGGTGGTAAACGTCAGACCCCAGTAGCTCGATAAGTCATGCCGATGTAAGGTCCATAACAATCGTGAAACTACTGATAACTCTTACCAGTATATCACTGCAACCCTGGCCAGGGATTTCCAGTTATGGCCGGTCGTGCATAGCGCAACATCAACCCCCAATACCGGGAGAGACGAATCCCCTCCTATTGCTCATTGCCTCCATGTGAATCGGGACTGTACCCAAAAACCATCTGTTTGTACGACTCAGTAGAGCCGTGGTAGGGTGGAAATCAAAGCACAGTGGGAGACACACAAGACTCTATGACGATCTCGGGTCAAAAGACTAAGCTGTACCAGTGTCACCAGAGAACTGCCATCTGACGTGAGGTATAATACCATCCGGGAGTTCTCGGCGAGTCCGTTCAGTGTACCCAGTCTCCACTGAGCACCCGCATACCATCTCCGATGTCAAACACCAGTGGATATGGGATCATCCATCGCCCATCGCATGGGTCGAGAAGATATACGCTAGTCTACTCTGGAATATCGATGCCCCGTCTCGATATTCCCACGACTAGGAACAATGAAGGATGTACTCATTGACTACCCAGGCCCCACTAGTATGATCTGCATCATAGTCCTGGAAGTCGAGCACATATCCTAAGGGCTTTATCAACATGTAATAGAGAGACAGAAAGTATACATGTTAAGATAAAGAGCAACCAGATAGCGTACTATCATGTCGAGCAAGAAAGTCCTACCTATATATGTCCCAGCATCCACTACAATATACATCCAATGTACAGTAATGGCCTCTAGAGCATACATATAACTAACAATCTCCCACTTGCACTAGGGCCATCTGTAGCAGTGGTTGTAGTATCTAATACTCAACCATCCCATATAAGTCTCTCTCTGGGAAAAAGCCTTTGTGAGTGGATCCGCCGTGTTGTCCTCTGAGTCTACTCTCCTAACCTCGATCACCCTGGAGATCAACTATCTCCATGATCAGGTGATGCTGCCTTAGAATATGTCTGGGTCACTGATGGGACCAGGGTTCCAGGGCCAAAGCCACACTTCCATTGTCACACAATGGTAGGAACCTAGTTCATCTCATGAACTACTATACACCCAAACTGCCTCTTTGGTAGTATCTTTGATAGCGATGTTACCAGCCTTTATCGTCTAGTCTGCCACGGTATCTAGCTTGGAACACTTCCAACATACCGTCCCTCCACTGAGGGTAAAGACAATGCATGCGACTGACATTCAGTCGTCCTTATCACCCTGGAACCTTTCCAGTGATTCTCCCCAGGATCGATTGATACCAACTCACTAAACCTAGTGAGAACCCTAACATCCATTTAGATCTATCTTATAGATCCAAAACCCATGATTTAGGAGGTATCACTTTGATCCTATATGGAGAATCCATGTGATAAGAGGAGATTGACCGAGCGTAGCATAGGAAACTTTTTTCCTATCAAGAGTATATTGTATACGTACAATACGAGGATGACCACCTTACTCTCTACTACCGTTTTGTATATACAAGGTTCATCTACCATTTTGATGAAGTCAAACTCTTTGACTAACACATCAAAACAGATGTTCCAACTCCGCGATACCTGCTTTATTCTGTAAAGCAACTCACATACATTTCCGCTGCTCCCACTGTTTACGAAGCCCTCTGGCTGTGTTCTTATAGACGTTCTCTTCTAAATCATTATTTAGAAAAGTAGTCGTGGCACCCAACCACCAGATATAGTAGTCATGGTATGCAGCAATGGAAAGTAGGATCTGGATGGACTTAAGTATAGCCACTGGAAAAGGTTTCATCATTACCCACGCCTGATCGATGACGAAAACCTTAAACAAGTCTAGCTTTGAAAGTCTCAACTTTTCCATCTACACCAAGTAATCTTCTCAAGATATACTTGCTCCTGATGGGAATTTGACCCTTCAGATATAGCAACCAAAGTCCATACTTTGTTGGTGTACATGGATTCCATCTCAGATCGCTAAGCATCCATCCATTCTTACAGAGTCCCCACTCTTGATGGCCTACTCGAAACTAGTTGGGTCATCATCTCATGATGCATTCCTCGCTCCCACTGTCATCGAGAAACCGAAGTATCTCTCAAGCAGGTGAGGAACCCTGCTAGTTCGGCGGAGAGGCTGAGGTTCGTCGGAGATTATTGAATCCTTTGGTTCTATCAAATCATCAGCTGTAGTTTGTATAGCTGGAACCTTTCCAGTTCTACAAAACTGACCTTGCCTCGATCTTGTCCGGATTTTTCTTTTGACATAGGCCGGACAATCCCAAATCTTAACTTACTTAAGAGATAGGTTCTTCCCATACCATATCTTATATGGAGTGGTAGGCACTGATTTGATTCGAACCTAATTCAATAGGTATGCAGCTTCTCAAGTGCACAACCCCAAAAGGAAATAGGTAACTCAGTAGTACTCATCATAGAGCACACCATATCTAATATGGTGCGATTGCTCCGCCCCAATACACCGTTGTGCTGTGGTATATTCAGAGGAGTAATACGGAGAGAGAATCTCATTCTCATTTAGAATAGTCCAGGAATTCTATGCACAAGTATTCTCCTCCTTGATCTTATCATAGGACATAATACTTATACCCGGTTTTTGGTTCTCTACTTCTAACTTATATTCTGTGAATATCTCAAAAGCTTCGGACTTATGTTTCAACAGGAACATATGGCTGAATCTTGAGAGATCATCAGAGAATGTAATGAAGTACAAAGAACCGGTCCTGACATGTGTAGACAGGGGACCTTACATACATCATCATGTATCAAGCCCAAGAGTTTACTAACTCTTTCTCTGTTTCCAATAAACAGAGCTATGGTCATCTAATCTTTGTGACATGACTGGCAAGTTTCACAAGATATAAATTCAAACTGATTTAAATATGCATCTTAAATGTAACTTAAGCTAGTCGGGTCACATTGATATGACCTAGTCTATAATACCTCAAGAAGGAATCGTTCATATCTGAACTCTTCCTCTTGTGTGTGTTCTGTATACTAGGAACTGTAGTTTGATTTAGAATGTCAATGCTTTTAGATAACGTGCCTGAACCGATCAACTTTTGATATAGAAAATGTTCAAAACAATATCCAGCAATACAAAATTATATCCTTCTTTACTAATAAAGAGACTGATATGATTTTGTATATCAGGTTCGGTATCTAATAGCATTTGTTTAGAATCAATGTATTGGTAATACAGGGTGACAGTGACCAACAGACTTAGCTGCAACACTTGCCCCGTTTTCTGTCTTATGAAACTTATCACCCGTTCTCAGTTCTCTGCCTTTCTGTAGCCCTATGTAACAGATTACATTTGCGGGATCCTGATCCAGTATCAAATACCCAGGACGTAGAGGACTTGAGAAACAGTTCTTTATAATGAACATACCCGAAGGAGATGCATCTCATGCACTTTCTTCGTTTGGGCGGCATGGGAATCCTGGTATTCCCCTAATTCCTGCTCTGTCTTATAACAATTATAAGTTGGAGCGGGACCAACGTTCCCCAGCTCAGTATAACAAGCGGGTTCGGTCAATACATCCATATTATTATCTTGATTAAGGCGTGATATAGTCGCTACCTGGAGAGAGAGAGAAGAAAACACTCTGTGTGTGCTCTTGCAAGATTAGATTGGTTATATATTTTATCTAAGCAGGATGGCTCCCACTGTTTTTATCAAATCTTCCTTCAAACCCTAAAAGGAAAGACTAGCCGGGATTAATTACACTCTACAAGTTCGCCAATCTTTCAGCCAGGCTAGTGTCGGTACTTTGAGGGAGGTTCCCCGTGCTTTCGCACGGACCTAATTACAGTAAACCTCGTTTTCCCAGAGGCGTAACCCCGTTGACACCTTTCTAGACACCTACTTGATTGGCTAATTGCAAAGTGCAAAACTCTTCCAGGAGTAACAATTACTCGCAGTGGGTATCGGGATCCAACTATCGTATAGAAGGTATGCAATCTCATTGCAAATTTCAACACTTGAAACTCCCGATAAAGGTTTTTACCCCTAGCACTTATGACCTTAACTATGGTCAACAAATCATAAGCACTAGTCAAGTTCTACCCGTCATTTCGTGATTAATTAGACCCACCCACATGACCCTTAACTAAGGTCAACAAAGTCACGCGATTGTCCTAACTAATCGCATCATATGCGGTGTAGGAAGACATCACTTAGCTACCGTACACTGTGCCTTGACTATGGTCAACAAACACAGCACGAATACTAAGTACTCTACTTCCTAAAATGACGGAGGGTTGCGAATGGTTTTTAATAAAACCTTTAACGCTTTGAACTTGATCTCGTTGCGGAATCAAATGGTTTTTAAATGGATTGTTTTTTAGGCTTTTCTAGTTTTGCTAAAGGGGTCACTCCCGGTGAAGGGATCGTCGGCCCTTTCCTCATCGAATAAGGTGCAGGATATATCATATATACCGCTGTGCAAAGAAAAAACTATAGAAGCAATCAAAAGACAAACCGAGGGTTGTAGCATCTGCCAGTTATTGCTAAAGGGGTCACTCCCGGTGAAGGGATCGTCGGCCCTTTCCTCATCGAATAAGGTGCAGGATATATCATTTATACCGCTGTGCAAAGCAAGAACTGTAACTACCTGTTTTTAAGAAATTTGATTCCACAACATCTTTTAGGTTTATTTTCTTTCATTAATCTTATTAACGAATGTCCCATCATTTAAGTCCACCTAAACATCACAGATAAATATAACGTACGCTTATGCCATCCGCATTCGCCTCGATGTCCCGTCTGCACCGTTAGGTTAGGTAACTAACGCCAGAGCGAGGCAGGGCTAGCACGGGTATAAAACATAAGCAACGTCTATATAATATATCATATATACTATATACAATATCTATCTGAACAAATTACATGATCACATCACAGATAACGCAGCAGAAAATATCATATGAAATATTGGATATACTAGGACGTCCGTGTTTTTAATACGAGCCAGTATAAAACACGGATTCCACTGTCGTGATGAATAGCCAATCCCACATCCCTAGACTCCTATGAGAGCGGCAAACAATCCTACCAATTCTAGGGTTAGGAGACCCGGACTCGACTCCTCGAGATGGTCTCCCACTGGACCCTAGAACCCGGTTACTTGTGCTCCCCTCCTTGGGTCTATCCTAATGCGGAAAAGTAAATAATATACAAATGGTGATATCATCCGCAACCTGGAAGTGCCCCAATAAAAGAATATTACATACAAGTTTTTACATGAATGAAAAAGAAAAACACCCATCTCACATAAAAACCCCCGGCTATTCAAACACGGCGATCCAATATAACATATCCAGCAACACATAACATCACATGTCATCAACGTAAGTAAACATGCGTATCCCAATTGTCGTTGACATATAGCAACGAAACCGGCGATATCATATATTACACGTACGGTCGCAGAAAAGAAAGTGTAAAACTACAACAGTTGGAATCCGCAAACTCTTTAGACATCGCATGCCTAATTAAATGAATTCCTTAGACATCGCATGCCTAACAATTATAAACCCCGCATTTTAGTCTCATTATCGAAAACTCTTTTCAATATCAAGTCGGGCAATTCAACAAGATTCCCGACATCCTGATCGAATGCTCGTCGCAAACTTTAGTAGGCGGCCGCACCCCCGATGCCGTCGACGAAGTGCACCAAGGCGGAACACCGCTGCTGCGAGCACCCGAACGAATGCTTTCGGCGGCGGGGTTCTCCTATAGTCACTTGGTCGGGGCTATGGGGTGAGGCCGTCTATTAAGTTTACCCGGCGAGTATCCGCGTACGCTACGTGATTGCGACGGACTTTTGATCACATCAAAATTCCGTGGAAACCGATCAATTGAGACTAAAGTGCTATGTTTATAACATTCATATTAGTTATCTCATAACTACTTGTGAATTCTAAATATTGTATCACATTCCGGATAAATAGAAAATGTTAAACTTTCCGATCAAACAATCAAACACCCAAGTTTTCCCGAAACAGCTCAACACATGAAATAAGTTTAAAAACATCCACTTCATGCCACAGTAGCAACGGTCCAGCCGTAGAAGGGTCAAGCCAACGCCTCACATGTGGTACGCCGTACTGCCCCAAACCCTAAGGTTCAAAGGTCAGTTCAAGACGGTCACATAATCGAGTTAAGGTTTGTTATCTTCTAGAGGGTCCATCGTGTTACTTGCACTACTTAGAACGTCATTAAACTACGGAAAAATCCAACAATTGGAAATTTCCCGGCAGGGGAAAAAGTGGGTATTTATATCCGGTCGAACTTTTTAACATATTCTAAAATTATCCGGAAAAACACATAGACAAAATTTGATAATCTAATCGAATCTACGAACTCCCAATACAACCCAGAAAACTCAACTCTTGAGTAAACATTAAAAATTCCCAGAAAACTCAGCAATGAAAGAAAGAAATTACTGTGCAAAAAGTAATGAAAAAGGTGACCATACGGCCGCGGAACCGCCGCATTAGCCCTGCTCTTGCCACGGTTCCGCGGCGCTTTGATCGATTCAGGAGCTCGTTTTGCACAGTAGTTCTTAGAAAACCCTGCTGATTTTTCTGCATATTTTTAATTCGGAAAAATGCACAGTTTTGAAAAATGTACAGAGAAGGGGTCGGATTAGGGTTTCGTGTTTCGATCAGACTTAAAACATCGTCTACACTTCGCCTAAAGCTCTAGTTAGGCTCTGATACCACTGTAGGGTTCCTAGGCACACCCATGAGGTTCTACAACTGATCAAACATGGCTAATTCAAATTTTTTCTATGTGCCAAGTAACCCTAAGCAAGATCGTAACTAGAGGTAAGGCGAAAACGATATAAGTTAACAACTTAACTAAGAGTGAACGGAAAATACAACCTTTGTAGATCCGGTCCTCCACCTCCATAGCTCCGTGACGATGTCCCTTCGCTGCGATCATCGGATCCCGAACTCTGGCGATGGTTTCGTCGGAGAAATGATCGGGCTAGGTCGTCGACTTCGATGCCGAAGATGATCTACGTCGAGGCAACTCAAGATCAAGCTCCAACTTCACCAAGTCATGAAACTTGTGAAGAAAACACCCTATACTACATGGCAAGTGGTAGAGGATGAAGAAATAGGAAGTGGGTTCACTTTAGAATTGGATTTCTCACTCTTTTTCTCAAGGCACCATTGAAGCTAGCAAGCTTTTATGAAGCTTGATGAAGATGAAGATGAAGAAAGAATAATAAGAATTATCTTAAAAAGAAAATCCAAGTCATTCTTATCATAATGCAACCATGGGTGAGTTTTACAAGTGTAGAGAATAAACTAGGGTTTAGTTGAATGGTTAGGGTTAAGGAAAAACAAAGTGGTCAAAGCTTCATGAAGCTTCAAGGTAAAAACAAAAGAAGCCACCAATTTGTTTCTTGCCTTAAAAATAAATAAATAAAATAAATAATTAAGAAAAGATAACAAAACCCTAACCATTCACTTAAACATGGTTTAAAGTAAACATACACCCAAGCTTGCATGTATCATCAAACATGATACAATCAAGTGCACAAAAATATATCACATATACAATGTGCACATCAAGTGAGAAAATCCATCTTAAGTGAACCAATATTAGTTAATACAAAGTAATATATCAAATATATAATTATACATTAAATCATTAAATCAACACTTGATTTAATGATCCGGTCATACTGCATATAACCGACTAATATCAAGTGTATCAATGTATCGAATCAACACTTGATTCGGTAACCCGGCTATATCACATATAACCTGCCGATGATATAAATCGCGAGAATAGAATACAGTATCACATACTGGTATTATTCTTGGTCTCGCACATATCTCATATGCGCTCCTATTTCGTTTCGCTTGAGCCAGGAAACCTCTGTGTAGGACTCTAAAGACTCGTCAATACGCCGGCAGCAGGTGATGATCATATCAAACACCCACAAGCCGCAAGCGGTCTGCTAAACGTAACGGCCACCCGGGTATTGAGCGATCAGAAGATCAACGAGCAAGCCCGCTCACACTCCTGTGAATCCAACCAGCAACACTTACCGTACAGTCTGGTCTGTTCGTCTGATATGTCGCATATCTCGCCTAGGGGTGGTAAACGTCAGACCCCAGTAGCTCGATAAGTCATGCCGATGTAAGGTCCATAACAATCGTGAAACTACTGATAACTCTTACCAGTATATCACTGCAACCCTGGCCAGGGATTTCCAGTTATGGTCGGTCGTGCATAGCGCAACATCAACCCCTAATACCGGGAGAGACGAATCCCCTCCTATCGCCCATTGGCTCCGTGTGAATCGGGACTGTACCCAAAAACCATCTGTTTGCACGCCTCAGTAGAGCCGTGGTAGGGTGGAAATCAAAGTACAGTGGGAGACACACAAGACTCTATGACGATCTCGGGTCAACAAACTAAGCTGTACCAGTGTCACCAGAGAACTGCCATCTGACGTGAGGTATAATACCATCTGGGAGTTCTCGGCGAGTCCGTTCAGTGTACTCAGTCTCCACTGAGCACCCGTATACCATCTCCGATGTCAAACACCAATGGATATGGGATCATCCATCGCCCATCGCATGGGTTGAGAAGATATACGCTAGTCTATTCTGGAATATCGATGCCCCGTCTCGATATTCCCACGACTAGGAACAATGAAGGATGTACTCATTGACTACCCAGGCCCCACTAGTATGATCTGCATCATAGTCCTGGAAGTCGAGCACATATCCTAAGGGCTTTATCAACATGTAATAGAGAGACAGAAAGTATACATGTTAAAATAAAGAGCAATCAGATAGCGTACTATCATGTCGAGCAAGAAAGTCCTACCTATATATGTCCTAGCATCCACTACAATATACATCCAATGTATAATAATGGCCTCTAGGGGATACATATAACTAACAATGGTGATGGTGGGGGGATAAAGAATAAGATGGCGGATTGGTAGGCCGTGAGGTGATGGTGGTGAGGTGTTGGCGATCGAGGATGGAGGTGGTCGGATGGTGGTGATGGTGATCGAGGGAGGATGCAGTACTGAGATGATGAAGAGGAAGATGGTGGTGATCGAGGGAGATGGTGATGATGGTGGTGATGGTCAAGGAGGAGAGCAAGGAGGAAGGGGCGCCGGCGGTGGTTGGCGTTATTTTATTTTATTTTTATTTTTATTTTTATTTTTATTTTTCATTTTTACCTTTTTAGATTTTTACCTTCATTTTCATTTTTACCTTTTTAGAAATTGGTCAGGGTTAGACGAGAGTATTTTGGGGTTTTAAATTTTTTTGCTAACGTGGCGAGATAGTTGACCTGACGCTAACGTGACACAAACGATGTTAAACTTGGCCGTTAAAATGGATAATTTCTCATCATTTTGAAAGTACATGGTAGTTTTGTGAAAAACGGGTAACTGCTTGAAAGTTTCTTTAAAATAAGCCTAATTTTTTTGTAAAACGGAGATTGTTTTATGGGAATTTACAACCACTATAACTATATTAGAACTGGTATTGAAAGTATATTATAATACATGATGATATAGCATCATATTCTATTTATTTATAAATTTATTAGTCCAAATCAAAAATTTGCGTTGAATTAGCACTGCTAATTATGATCATGTTGTTCATAAATAATCATTAATAATGATAATACATAAATAGAATTATTATTATACTAACTATAAATATTGGTATTAATAAAAAAAATTAATAAATATGAATAAGGACCAATACTTATTAGATGAAAATTATTTAATTAATTGTAACCGATTTCAAAGATTAAAAGACATTTGACATGTCTAATTATGACAGATGAGAGGTCTCATTAAACTAATAATACAAGAGCTGAATATTTCATCATTCCATTGATATATCCAACATTTATGCTGGGTGTACCAAGAAGTTACTTTATATTTATGTATAATACTATTTTAGTTTCATTTATTTATACAATTATTAATAATTTTAAGGGGTGGTTTTTTTTAAAATACAACCCGTAAAACTTAGCTAATTTGAAAAACAACCCCTAAAAAATATATTTTAAAAAACAACCCTTAAAAACAGTTCGTTAACTAATACCATCTTTTGTTAGGTTAACTCAACATGTGCCTTCGGTCAGAGGTAACCAGGGTTAAATGGGTTGAATACTTGCCATAATTACCCTCAACCCCCTCCCCCTCCCCCTCCCAGCAATAAGCACCCAAAACCCTAAAATCCTCCTTCAATCCTCAATCCCCAGTCCCCTCTGATCTCTCATAAAATCAATCATCTTCTTGTTTAAATTTGAAGAATCTCAATTTAGAGCCCACGGCCCTCTAAATTCATCCTTAAGGCTTGTTGATGTATTGGCTCGCGATGAAGGTTCAAGGCAAAATTTTAGACATGCTTTATGGTGCAGTTTTGACTTTGTATGCTAATTTTACTTTAGCTGTGTTGATTCCAACTATTTCCCCAATTTTTACCAATTTTGCCATAGTTTTCAAAATTTTGCACTTCAGGGTTTGTGTCATAACCCAAATGTGGCACGTGGCCGGCACTTAAATCACGTGATATCTAAAACCGTCGACGCGGTTCAAGTAAGCCGAAAACCGGAATCTAAACCTTTTTTGAAATTATTGGAGGTGAGTTTAAAATAGTCATTAGATAGAATCAGTTTAAATAACATCTAAATTTAACTAAGTATGTTGAAAATGTAAGTCCATGTCACGCACCCCACGAACTTGCGGAGAGGCGGAATATATGAAAAACGATTATCAAAGCTTCGTAACACGGACTTGAGCGCATGAATCGTATCTAAACCATTGCTAACTATATGCTAGAGGTTTAACTACTCGGATTCGAAGTTATACCTCACGTTACATGTCCTTCGGGTCTTCATCGCTGTCCTCCACTCCTCGTAAGCTCCTTGGAACATCGGCACCTCACCGGCCTCCTCGAGTCAAAGACGATCCACCCGAAAGCTCCTTCTCCAAGCTTGATCTCTAAATTGAGATAACTATGTTGCTTAAAGTGCTAATCTAAGCTACCTATGGGATATAGAGTGAGATTATGGATGTATTAGTCTAGCTAACCCTTGATCTCAACACATGAGAGGTTAGGGTTAGGGTTTGAAGAGAGAGTGAGCTTGAGGAGAGAGAAGGTGAAGATGAGAATGATCATGAGATAATGATCTATCATAATATATATGAAGCATTATTATTTATCCAAAAATGAAATAATAGATTTAACAACCATGCTTCATAAATATATATGAGTGATTCATCTCCATGAGTCATTAAGCATTTATGATGCATTAATGACATGGACGAATTACACAAATGAGTCACTAATCTCATTTAATACAATGCCACCTTACCCCCCCCAAGTCACCACTCTTCTAGAAGCTTCCCGACAAATTACGAGAACGCCCCTCCAATCCGTGAAAACACGGAAAAAACTTTAGACTGTATAAATCCAATAACCCGATACTAGAATCTGGCTTAAACCAAAGCCGGCTAGTATAAACTGTCCGAAAAGTCGTACGTGCGTAAACACACGTATGCGTCCGAACCCTTGTCGTAAAACCATACGATCTCTATATCGTTTCGCCTGGAGCAGGGAAACTCTCTGTGTGGGACTTTAAAGACTCGACACTACGCTGGCAGTGGGTTTAACCACAGACCGCAAGCGACACTAGCTGTACGTAACGGTCCCCAGGTAGATGTCGATAAGAAGGCCGATGAGGAAACTCATCCGAACTCCCACTGAGACTGATGTGACAATCTCCGTACAGTCCGGTCTGTTCGTCTAAGACTATCGCATATCGAGCCTAGGGGGCGGCAAGCGTCAGTCCCCTAATAGCGGTATAAGTCGTGTCGGAGCGAAGCCCATTACACCGTGAGAACTTACTGGAACCTACCAGTAAATCTCGCTTGCCCTGTCCAGAGACTTTGCGTAATGGCTCTCTGACACAGCGCGATATTATCTCCCAATACCGGGAGAGACGAATCCTGTCTAACCACTACTGCCTCCAAGTGCTTGGGACTGCACCCAACTGCTACCTGTTTGCACGACTCCTTTGAGCCGTGGTAGGGTAGGAATCTAAGAACAGTGGGACACACTCAAAGCGAAGTAACAGTGTCAAGTCTGCGGACTATGCTGTACTCATGTCACCTGTGAACTGTTAACTGATGACGGGTATAATACCAACCAACAGTTCCCCTGCGAGTCATGTCCGGTGTACTCGTAACCTAAAGAGCGCCTGTATACTATCTCCAGTACGACGTACTGATGGCTATGGGACAGACCATCTCTCCAACTGGGATGAGAAGAGTACACACTGTAAGTGCACGGCGGCGCCCCGGCCGTCAATCCGACGCCAAAAATGCGGAAGCGAAAAACTTTAATTTTGCAAACTAGCAAACCGGCACCACCGCGCACTAAAACCTGGATCGAACCATTAACTAGTCCTAGCTAACTACAAGATGGGTTAGAGATATACCGACTGATCCGAGTCCTCCGGTCTTCTCGTCGTCGTCCCGATCTCCCGCGGAAACTCCGGTCGTCGCCTCCTTACCGGAAGGGCACCACATCGTCTGCATCTTTTACGGGCTCCCACCTCAATACCGAGGCAACTCGGGCACGAGCTGGCTAGTCGACGTGCCCAAGATTTGCTGTAGAATGTGTAGTGCTCAAGTCTCATTTTGGGGTTTATGGAATTGCCTTATTGGTGGAGGAAATGATATCAGCTTGTGGAGATGGAACATGTGGGATTTTACAAAGCTCGAAGAACAAAAATCCCACCCCAACAAATTGGGACAGCCCCCCTCCCTCTATGTGGCCGGCCATGACAATAGAATGGAGAGAATGAGAGTGAGAGCAATGAGGGAGTGAGTGGCTTGATCAATAATGCAAGAGGGAATCAAAAATGAAATCATGAAGGAACATGATCACAAAAACATCCACACTCAACCACAACCATCATCAACAATCATGTCCACAAAAGTCATGCCATCATGACACTACAAGACTAGCCATGATGAGAAGGAGAAGTCAAATGGTGGAGGAATTATCATGATACAAGAATATGCAAAGACCCCCTCCACAAAAGCTTATTTGCACAATGCAAATAAGCCCTCCTCCACCAATTTTCGGCCAATGAACGATACAAAGGGAATTGGCCGAAACGGAAAGCAAACCGGCAACTCCAGAAAACTGGTCCCGTAAGAAATTACAGGAAAACCCCGCTACTGTGTGTACACACCCGCATTTGTATTCCGAACGAATACAAATGCAATGAGACAAAATCTACACTGTACTATACTAGGATCCGGCTTAAACCAAAGCCGGCTAGTATTATCCGTCCGATCCTGATCCGTGCAATACCGCACGTATCTGATCGAACCCTGCCATATCTCCATACGGCCTCTACAGCTTTTCGCCCGAAAGCTTGAGTAACTGAATGTGGGGGACTCTAAAGACTCGTCAACACCTTGGTTGTGGATTTAACCACTAGCACGTCAGAGGTATAAGCCAATACGTAACGGGCTACCAGGTATTGACCAAAAGGGACGTCTGTGAGCGAACTCAGCCTGACACCCTACTGAGCCTGTCAGTGACAATATCCGTACAGTCCGGTCCGTTCGTCTATGAGCATCGCATGGCGGGCCTAGGGGGTTGGTAAAAGTCAGACCCCCAAAAGCGGTACAAGTCGTGTCGGAGTATAGCCCAGAACACCCTGAGATACTACTGGAATACCTACCAGTAAATCTCCTGCCTCGGCCGAGGGCTTTGTGTAATGGCTCTCCTAGACACAGCGCGACCTCACCCCCAATACCGGAAGAGACGAACCCCTGAAGATCCGCTCACTGCCTCCATGTGGCTCGGGACTGTACCCAACTAAAACTTGTTTGCACGTCTCCTTTGAGCGTGGTAGGGTAGTAATCAAAGTACAGTGGGAACTCACACGAGACAAATGACGATTATCAGGTCGATGAACTAACCTGTACACATGTCACCTGGGAACTGCTATCTGACGTCTGGTATAAGACCAACTAGCATGTTCCCGGCGAGTCCTGTCCGATGTACTCATAACGCAATGAGCACCTGTATACATCTTAGGTGATCCAACTGACACCAATGGCTTGTGAGACCGGCCACCGCCCCTCGTCGGGGTCTCGACTGTATACACTAGTCTACTCTGGAGTATCGATGCCTTGTCTCGAAACTCCCACGACTAGGGACCTTTTAAGGATGTGCTTATAGACCCCAGCTCCCACTTATATGATCGCCCTCATACTGCTGGTGGTCAAGCAAGAATCCTAGGGGCTCTATCAACGTGTAATAGCGACATGTCAGGTCACCTAAAGCAGTACATGATGATAAAGATAAACCAGATAGCATACTATCATCTTGAGTAAGACTGTCCTACTGGGACAGGTCCTCCCTCAATCATTGCAATCACGTGCCTGTGATCCAATAATTGACTCTGAGGGCACTATCTCCAACACACACTAGTCTACTCTGGAGTATCGATGCCCTGTCTCGATAATCCTACGGCTAGGGACCTGTATAGGATGTTGCTTATAGAGTACCCAGCCCCCACTAGTGTGACTGCCATCACAACGCAGGTAATCAAGCAAAGAACCTATGGGCTCTACTAATATGTATAAGTGATACGTTACAAGAAACATATGCACATATTAAAGTAGACACAAACCAAGTAGCATACTATCATTTTTAGCAAGACTGTATATATACAACTGTGAATATCCCAAGCTTCCATTAAGTAATATACAATCTAGTATGATACAATAATGGCCCCTAGGGCATATACACTAACAGAAAAGTCTTTATGACGTTTTGAAACTTGACATCACCTCCTTTACATTTTTATAAAAACCCGATACAACATAATAAAATAGCATCCCAACGGAAACTAGTCTCCACATCTAAATGATGGAGCAACCAACTATCTAAATCAGAAATCGACTCCAAAGAGTGCGACATCACCACACATAAACTCTAGGTCTTGTTTCTAAGTCAAAAATATACCAATTCTAAGTTGATGGAGTTTCCACTAGATACAAAAATATATGAATAATCAAGAGTGAGTATGATATAATAATAACCCACTTACCAATCAATCCCTGAAAAGAATGTGTGCCCAAGCCGCTGATAATCCAAACGGTAAAACCTGGAAAAAACTGTGGCACAACGGGGATGAGTTGCCACCTCAGTGAATAAAAGTATATCTAAAAATAGAAATCGAAATGCATGACGATACCTAGGTCATAAGTATAATCCTATTATAGTCTGTACCAATATACTATATGATATGCATATGTGCAATACTATCTCTCATGCAATCCCAAGTATAATATCTCCATGTCATATGAATCAAAATCATGAATCTATATTTCGTGTTGGAATTCCTTTTTGTATATGAATGTATGTACCAATATATGCAGATACTGTCCCCCTGATCAGTCCTGGTTGAATCCACTAAATAATATCCAACTGTGTACCTCATGATAATGATCATATCAATATATATATATATATATATATATATATATATATAGATAGATAGATAGATAGATAGATAGATGTCCAGCATCGACATCGAAATCCGAAATCTCTCGTGTCCAGCTTCGACACGTAAATGCAGATACCGTCGACACCATCTCAACAGATGATTGTCACCTGATATCCTGGCTACGATCAGTATCCCCTGGATATCCGCCGTGCCCAATCGAATCCCGGTCAGTATCCCCTGGATATCTGCCATGCTCATTTCTATCTCCGGAATCGAGTATACTCGTTAGGCTCCCCGCCTATAATGCGGCTATCCTGCCCCTCGGCCACGACCGGGTCCACCATGTATCCAACTGTATGGCTACCAACTCAGTCTGGATAACTAGTAAATCCATAACCGTATGACCCCCAACTCGGTTCGGAATGAAATCAGAAAACACAAAACTCATGGTGGACGTTTAACTCATCATATCAAAATATCAAGTAAGAAATAAGAATACTTGCATAGATTATATTGATGATATATTATATATATACATATATAACAGTGTCCCATACTACCGATATATATCATCAGGAGTAAAATACCCAGAAAATCCAAAGAATCAAATACAGCATTTATAATAGTAATATTCATAATTCACAACAGGAATAAAGAAGACTACGTAATTATATCACATAAGCATAGATTTCAATTCTACTGTGACATGGTACTACTAATGATATTTAGTGTAGCATATGCGTCTGTACTCGTGCAACATGGCAATCATTAGTATTTGTGCAAGTGTTCTACGGTGTAACAACCTATTTATTTTAATACATATATAACAGCACGATTCTACAGTGACATGACAGTATCAATGAGGTATAGTGTAACATACATTCACGTGCTTGTGCAGTATAGTACTCATTGGTTGTGCAGTGTTCTATTAGAGTGTGCGTAACGCAGAAACGTAAAATATGGATAATATAATGCAAACATGTAAAGTAATCTAAACGTAACTATTGTAATTACTTGTTATGAGCTATACCCTTATGTTTAGAAATGATCGAAACGTTAAGTTTGAAATAAGGAAGCTGCCCTAAATTTAAAATAGATATCCGTTTTAGAAACTGGCACGCATCCTAGTATTTTTTATTTAAAAGACAAACGAATCGTAGTTTTTAAAAGAATATAGCTCACAAAAGTATTACATCCTAAAACAGAATATAATCTAACTCTACGAGTCAAAAGATAAATTGGCCGTTATTCGGCATACAAAGTTCATCATTTCCAATACATATAAATCCTTGTATTATATCTCATCATATCACTGTATCTGTATCATCTCAGGTCTAGCGTGATCCCTCATACAAATCCATCAAACCATATCCATATAGTATCACTGTATCTGTATCATCAAGAGTATGGCACGATCTCTCGTACAAATCCATCAAACCATATCCATATCGTATCACTGTATCTCATCTATACTATGCATGAAACTGTATGAAATTGCAGGACATACTAGATGCGATACTATATAAATATCTTGAATAAATACTAAACTAACTAGATATCATAATACTAATTGTAAGGTTGCGAGGGTGCTATACGCCATCCACCCGACTTTCCCAGTAGATATAAATCTACTCACCAACTTAAAAGCTCGCTAAATCTACGCCGCTATTTCGCCCACTCCGTCTCGGAATCCTCGAATCGTACATATATTCGTATTTAAATCGCATTGATGTAAATATCATATCGAAAACCAAAACAACAAGTTAAACGCCCGTATGTTAGAACCTACAGCATACTTAACCCAAAAACGACAACAAAACTCTGTCGTTAACGTATAAATATCAACGGTTCAGCTGCAACATCAAATTACGAAAACTCTGTATCTTAAATATCTGAAATTTGATAAACCATTTCTAAAACGTTTCCAGATTTTACTGTGTAATTATTTAGATAACACAAACAATACAGAGACTTGTAACATACCAACTCAAACTTACAGAAGAAGAATCAACACCAAAGGCCATAAGATGGCCGGCGTCGCCGGAATTTTGGTGAGTGTCGCCAGATTAATTTAGGAGTTTGGGGCTCTGGTTTCAAGTGGTGTTTTATATTGATCTCTTTATACTTTTGGTCATGCTAGTTTTTCTAGTGATTATACCTATTAGTTCCAGATTCACTTTCTGTAGTTAAATTATCACAAATACTAAACATGCTACGTGTCGTATATATATTTTTACTCATAAACTGATATTAGCTTACAGATTTAACCTACTGAAAAACTAACTTATTTAAACAATACCAAACATGCCTAAACACCTACAGAGAGATACCCCAAAAACCCACAACACTCAATTCCCTTAAAGGTCCGGCGAGATCGGATTTTCTGTGATGGTCGCCGGCCAAAATCCGAGTTTCATGGGTTATTTTCCTATGGTTTATTCTAGGTCTAGTCTATAAGATTATTTAGTAGTTTGATTACTTTATTTATCAACTAAACTAGAGCAGATTCAAATAGAGCCTAAGTTTCTCAAAATACGATATTACGATATTCGATTTCTAATGTAAAGCAGTTTCAGAACTAGAATCATACAGGGTTCAAGGATTATACCTACAGCAAGATCATTAGAAAAGCTTTCTCTGAGATGCACAAGCTCAAGGTCCTAGCTAGAGGGTGATGGTGAAACCTTAGCACTTAGCTCATCTTTTCACTCATTCTTTTTTTCTTTTGTGGGTTCTTACTGTTTTCTTTCTCTTCCCTTTCTTTAACTTCTGATCTTATGAACTGAACAATGGGGTAAGCTAAGGAAAAGAGTGAGGGTTTGTGGTAGAGAAAGGAGAAGGTGGAAAGTGCAAGGTGGTGGTGTAAAGGGAAGGAGGAGGATGTGTCACACATGAAGTGAGGTGGGGTTTCATGCAAGGAGGAGGTGGAGGGAGGAAAATGTGGTGAGGGTAAGGTGTTATGAGGGTATAACCTAACATATTTTATACCAATCATAATTTTAAAGGAATGAAAAAAATAAAGATAAACCTTCATATTGAAAAATCCAAATTCATATAACATAAAGATATGAAATGATAAATCTATCACTTAACTATCATTAGCTTAATGACAAATACAATGTCATGATAATATAATTAAAATATCATTTTCTTGATATCACCCACTTTATTCATATTTATCAAAATAATTACATTTTTCGGATGTGATTCCGATACTCCATTTCATAAGCGATATCATTTTTTGTAAAAATATCATTTTCATTATTTATAATAAAAATTATAATTAAATATTCTTAATTTTCCAAAATGTTACAGTCTCTCCCCCTTAAAGAAATTCGGTTCCCGAATTTAAATTAAACCTCTTAAAATATTTTCTCAATCCAATAAACTCATTTCAAAATAATTTCCTGGGGTCAAACTTTAAAAATATGAAAATTTCTGTTATAGCAAGACTCCAAAGTCCCATACGAGCTAAAACGCATCATATCGCAACTGTGTGCGTGAAGACTCAAAAGATACAATTTCACATAACTGTAACTCTAGCGGTTGCTATGAGATTCATTCCAGTTATGATTAAAATTGTGTTAAATACGAAAACCGTTGTGTATCCTAAGTACACACAATCAATGTCATGATCGTAGTGCAATATCAGTGCATCCAACCAAGCGAAAAATTCTTTTATATAATTTAAATCTATAACATATCCTATCAAGTGCAAAACACGAAAACAAAATCAACCCTAATGGGTTTGCATGTAAGTCTCAAACCACATTTCACGGTGTGCATGAAAACAACAGCACTAAGTGCAACAGGCGTGCACGAAACGATATCCACTGCATCCACTGTGCATGGAATAAAAGTATACAAAATAATACTAAGTGTATCGGGGTGCACAAAACTAAAATCAAATGCATCAGAGTGCACAAAATCAAAACGGCCAACTAGTGTGCACGAAATCAAACCAAGTATACCTAGAAAATATATATAAATTCTCAACCATGTGCATCTGATATGCACGGAAATTCAGTGTAGTGCATCCAGTGTACACAACACTCTAATCAAGGGCAGTCACCTCGCACTAAAATCTCAACAAGTGCACCTAGTGTGCACAAAACATAAGTCAAAGTGAAATTACTGTATATAGAAATCTCATCAAGTGCACCTGGTGTGCACAAAACATAAATTGATCCTTAAATCCTTAAAATACATATATCAAAATCACGGACGTCGAGTTGTTCTTTCCCCGAGCTGAAAATGAAAGTTTTAGATTTTAAAAACGTAAACTGAACTCAAAGGACATCGAAGCATATTCTCTTCAATGTCAGAAGGTGTTTATACTACCGGAATTGGCATAGCAAGAATTACTACTTGCCGTCTGCCACTTTCTAATGTCTTCTATCTCTGAATTCTAGTTCTTCTTGTGAATCTCTAATATCATGGCTTCTTGATGTGATCGTCTAGTGAGGAGCAACGACACCATTCTTCTTATTGCGGATACATCCCATCACACCTTTTTGACCAGTAGTCCAGTCCTTTGTGACGTAACATGTTGATAACGGAATCTCTGTCCTCAGCTTGTGTGCTAACAACTAATCCCAGTTCAATCTTATTTATTACAAATTCCTGGAAGAGAATCCATCAAGTCTTTTGCTAAAATCATTTATCCAGCCTGCCCGGAACTAGCACTCATTTCTTGACCTGTTCTCCTTTTCATAACCATTGTCATTCCTTTTTTATTTCCTCTTAAAAGTGTAGTTGCACGCGTCATCAAATTTTCAATATTTACTGTGTAGAACAACTGTCCACTGAAACTTCGTGCCAATCTCCTATCCTATAAATTCCTTATATCAAACACTTACGGAGCGTATCTGTATTGTCACCCGAATTTGCAAGTCATACTTAGTTATGACCCACTCGGAGTCTTTCAACTCGGAAACATGAATCCGTTACTTCTGATACTCTGTAGAGAAATTTGGCTAATTTCATCTTCGAAGACTCGTCCTAATTTGTCGGAGGAAAACTTACTGTACGATCTTTTTCTGGAACTACTTGCATCTGGTCTGAACAAGCTCGATTGGAAGAAGTACATCAACTTCACCGATCTCGTATCGAAACTCCACCATGGATTTAAAAGTCTTAACCACCACACACTTGAATTGCTATAAATCCTCCTAATCCATCTATACTGGTAACATCGTCAAGTTTTAACTTTACGAACTTTGGAAACAACTTCTCTATAATCTCAGCAATGAATGGTGCCGCTGTCTGAACAGTACACAACACCATGATCTTCGAAGAAGGGAAAACATCATGTCTCAAGTCCGACTGATCTCTAGCAATGACTCCACCATCTAGTGCGGATCCCGAAGAAACTCGCTCCACTATTAGAACTCGATCAAATATGAATAAACGACGTGTCTCTATATCCTCGGAAAGTCACCCCAGTCAGTTCTTGTCCCAGACAAGTCTGCCCTGACCGTATCTCTAACTGCAGCCCTCTCGGCCCTCATAAACATAGTGATCGAAACAATCAATCATGCACTGATGAAGATAGATCAACGGAAGGAATAGAAGGAAGATCTCAAGATATAGTTCCTAAGGTATCTTAGGTGGAGTATCATATCGTAAATATGCCGTGGAACATATGTACGGTACGTCACTCTACTTAGTACCTACTCCATCAACAAAAGTCATCCTATATAACGAAAGGTTAGGTATAAGACCCCCAAAGTCAAGTCTAAGTCCTATAAGGTCAACCCCAGGTAACAAAATATATGCCCAGACTCCATATAGTCAACTTAGACTCGAACAAAGGTTAAACCAATCACTCTGATACCAACTTTGTCACGACCCAAATGTGGCACGTGACCGGCACTTAAATCACGTGACATCTAAAGACGTCGACGCGGTTCAAGTAATTCAAAACCCGGAATCTAAAACATTTTTGAAATTATTGGAGGTGAGTTTAAAATAGTCATTAGATAGAATCAGTTTAAATAATATCTAAATTTAACTAAGTATGTTGAAAAGTCTTTATGACGTTTTGAAACTTGACATCAGCTCCTTTATATTTTTATAAAAACCCGATACAACATAATAAAATAGCATCCTAACGGAAGTTAGTCTCCACGTCCAAATGATGGAGCAACCAACAATCTAAATCAGAAATCGACTCCAAAGAGTGCGACATCACCACACATAAACTCTAGGTCTTGTTTCTAAGTCCATAATATACCATTTCTAAGTTGATGGAGTTTCCACTAGATACAAGAATATATGAATAATCAACAGTGAGTATGATATAATAATAACCCACTTACCAATCAATCCCTGAAAAGAATGTATGCCCAAACCGCTGATAATCCAAGCGGTAAAACCTGCAAGTAACTGTGGCACAACGGAGATGAGTTGCTGATTGTATCTCAAAAACTATCTATTAACCGCAATCAAGAACGGCGTCGCATGTAGCTAGCCGGTGAGTACGGGTCGGTCCATAGGGATGTTGTGAATTTCCGATTCGCTCTTACGAGTTAATTCCGAAGGGTGTTCGGAATGATTATTAAATCTAAAATCTAAATCTATCTAGATCTAGTCTTGCTAGGGTTAGGTTTAGGGATGGTTTGGAAATGCTAGTAAATCTCAACGCTTTCTATACCCGAATGAAGATCTATGAGGAGTTATGGTAATTATCAATAAAAGGGATTAGATCCATTCGGGAAGGTGTTCCTTCCTCTAGGTTCTTGTCCTTCCTTTAGAGATCCTTACCCTAACCTCCATGGAAAACGCGCGCAACCGGGCCTTTATACTACAGTGTCATCATTACCTCGAGGGGTAGGATGCCGTAGGGCGCGGTATGTGCGTGTATGCATGGAGTCCTATTGAAAATATATTATGGGTAAGAAAGGGGATGAGAGATCTTCGTCTCTCAAACCTTCCCCAGATCTAACCCTAACAAGCGAGAAGACTACTCACTCATTAGGGAATTAAAATACATTTATCTAGGGCAGAGAATAAAAGACTAACTAGGGCAAGGAATTAAATTTATCTAGGGCAAGAATAGAAAATTAACCTAGGGCAGAAAATAAAAAACTTACAAAAAATGATGCTCTCCAAAAGAATGCTGAAATTTATTAATGAAGGGAGGCATAAGAAAATACAATCTTTAGAGTTCCTATTTATAAAGAATAGGAAACCCTAGGTTACATTTTGATCCGCATGTCTAAATTTACAAATATGCTCTTAGGTTAACTTCCCAGCGCCGCCAAAACATTTTAGTAAAAAATTATACGAGTCCGGGCACTAGACGGCCGCGGAACCGCGGCATTAGTGGGCTTGGGCCGCGGTTCCGTAGCCCATTAATGAGTTCAGGTGATAAAAATTTGTGGGCTGGCTCTGGTGATCTTTATCTTCTTATTTCTTTATGTCTTTTCTCAATTTAGCTTCCGGTTCTCTTCCAGATTTTCCAGTGAACATTGTAGTGGACTTCTACCCGTTCACTTTGAGTCGATGTCTTGAATCTTGCTTTGTGAATTGTTTCTTATGTAGGCTTGATCAAGAGTCTTATATTTATTGGTTAAAGTCCACTTTTTCATCGTCTTTACATTGTTTTCACTGTTTTTTGTCCAAGAACCTGTAACCTGTAACATGTAGCAGACATGCGTCAAAAGCACCTGTTTATTTATAAAAAGAATAAGAATGGGGAATATAATAATGCAATATTATAGTGTGAACAAATACCCCCAAACTTATATTTTGCTCGTTCTCGAGCAAACTTATTTTTTATTCTCTACAAAAACATAACCGCACTTTCGCAGGGAAACGCGATTGCACTGAGCTCGTGCAACAAGCCGTTAAACCTCTATGTGTCCCTAATAGGAGGAGTGTTGTCTCCTGAGGGTTTTCAGCGGATACTACCCACAAAATCCTATCAACTCGGCCCATTGACTTTTGTTCTCCAATTAAGTTTTCTAACAAGGAATTCTATTATCGTCGACTCGTAAATTATCCACCCATATTCTTCACACTTCCTCATTATCTAACTTAAGATTATATATGTTCTGCAGACCTACTTAGCTTTCGGCATTTCTTAAGTTTTCCTTTTAGGGTTCCATCTCCACTTAGGAATTTTTATCAACTCTACTAAAGATACAAGTTCTATTCTTCATTCCTTTCTCTCATCTAAACTCCAATCACATATCTCTACGCGTGTGTATAAGTCACCCCTACACTTGGAAATTCAAATCAAGCAATCATACCCTTGTCCGTTGTCCAAAGTACTAATTAGTTGGTGAATTTAAATGAATTTTGCTTACACATCCTTCATGCGACCGTTAATACTTCTTGAGCTACCAACAACCGATTATAAGATATGTTTGCACTTTTAAAGCGTAATTCCTAGTCTTGCAACACCCAAGGCTTTTAGCAGTGACTCCCAAACCAGTTGGTCTAAGGCACTAGGTGATGAAGCACCCTCGCTAAATATTTTTCTATTTTTACAGCCTTGAGTAATCACAAAAACCAGTGTTCATTTTTTTTCTTTTCTTTATTCACTCTTTTTTCTTTTATTTTCTTCATACTAAGGACTTTAGACAAGAGCATTTCAAGGTCTCCTCTACTATTCCAAGTTTCAAGGTGTGTGATTGTGCAAATTGTAGGGTATACATTTTCAGAATCTAGACTTAAGTTAGGAACTATTTTTCAAACTTATACTCTAATAAGAATATCAATACTTTTCCTTTGTTTCGACTTAGCCCAAAAAGTGAACTCAAAATTTGCCTATTTCTAAATAAACTACAAAGGCATATACTTTCTACCGTTAAACTTTAAAGAAGATTATCTTTAGGGTTTTTAATTTACTAAGTCTAAGATCTAGTTGTTCCTAGCCAGTTAACCAATTTGTCAAACTCAAATCAATTAGACCAAATTGAATACATTGATTTTTATAATTTTTGAAATTTTTCAATTTTTATGGGTTTTCAAATAAATATGCAAATGCAAAAATATGTACATATGAATGCGAAGGGAGAAGACGTACCGAGCATACCCCCAAACTTAAACTTGACAGTGTTCTCACTGTCATGCTACACCAAGAGGGTCAAAATGTTGGCACTCCCCTGTTTATTTATTTACAATTTTTTTTTATTTTTTTATGTTTTGAAATTTTTTTATTTTATTATAGAAAAAGAAAACAAAAAAAATATATATACATATATACAACAAGGTTCCCCCCAAACTTAAGCTTGGCCTTACACAAGCCAAAGGTTAGCACTAACCATTAAAAAATCTTATCGTGGTACTGATCTAGTTGGTGAAAGAATGGGGTGGAAAGAAAAGAGATGAGAAACACACGAGACCGTGTGGGAAGATGAGAATATGGTCTCAGTGGGGGAGAAGAATGGCAGAAAGAAGAAAGAAGTTGAGTACGATCTTGATGGTGTAAAGCGAGTAAATAAATTAGCGCAATTTGTGATGACCGATGTGTTAAAAGCGATTGCGCTAACCTATCAACCCGTCAAGAAATGGGATCAAATCCCTCAAGATTCGCAAGAAAATATGGGTACGCCGAACTTGGTATTGGAGATGAAAGCGTAACGGTATCTTGTTCGGTCGGAACGATAGGAAAGACGAAAGGAAGTGAACTAGGGATAGTATCATTCTCACCGTAGTAAACTGTCTCGAACTTGAAAGATTCCATTAATAGTTCGAAACTACTGTAAGCACCCGAGTCTGATGGTTCAACTAACTCATCTGAAAATGTAAAGGACTCAAACTCGGACGGTGAGTCATCAACATCGTCCGAAAAAGTGAAACACTCGTACATGTTATCGGCTGTGAGAACTGTGTCCGATTCAAAGGAAAAATTTTCAAGCTCACAGTCTTCAAGCGTGGTCGGAACGATGGAAAGGAGGGAGGGTGATATAACAGTCAAAGGTTCAGGAGGCTGAATAGGAAAATCAGACATATCAAACAAAAATAGTTCAACCTCAATATGATCCTCAAAACTCTCCTCAATACTATCCTTATAATTCTCCTCAAGATTCAACTCATCCATGCCATTATCATCAAAGTCAAGACGCATATGAGATTCGGGAGAAACATTTAATAACTCGGGATGATGATTTGAACATAAAATCTCAATTAAATCGACAGGTTCATCATCCGAAATATTCCCGGCGTCTATATCCTCAATCAAGTGAAAATCAATTTTCTTAGACACCTCATCAAAAGCATAGATATCTATCGATTTAGGTTCTAGAGTGGAGGTGTAAAGGTCAAACGAATTAGGTGCGGTTTCACTCGAAAGGGGTTCTTCACAATTTGGTAAATCAAACACTACAAAGTCGCATAACTCATCATTTTGGACACATGTTTGAAAATTGGAGTTGTTGGATTCAGTTGGGTATGGGTAGGTTTGATTTGGAAATCCTCTCTCATTCTCACTCTGTCCAACCGCCTCCTTATACATTGAAAAATTTGAAGTTAGCGGGAAACTAGCTACTGTTTCACTAAGTTGCATAAGGGCGGCCACGGACGCTTCCACATTCCTAGTCATTTTGTTTGTTGCTGCGATATATGCCTCCAACGACTCTTTCAAACTAGACTTGGGTGGTAAGGGTGTTTCGGTAAAAGATTCGAAATCGTGTGGATATGCAAAACTCCCTAATGGCTGTATGGAAACAGTATCTAGTGAGGGTGGTAAGGTCGGGTAGGACTGGTAGGAAGTGGGTGATTGGACAGGGGTAGGGTCAACATGTGGATAAAAAGGTGAATAATCGTGTGGATCCCTAGAACTAGATGAGTAGAGAAGGGTGAAAGATCGGCGGCGAGATTGAGCAATATGCTCAACAATGGACATCGGCTTAGGAGTGACAGTAGGACTTGAAAAAGTAGTATCAACATATGGAGGTGGTAAAGGTTGACTTGGTTGACACAAAGTGGGTTGAAAAGTCAAACTGTTTCTCCTAGACGCCTCTATTTGATCTTTCAAAGATATTTTAGGTAAGGAAAGATCGTCTTTAAATTGACCGAACAAATTGACGTACGATGCAAAATTAGGTTTGGGGTACCAAAGTTCGGCAAGTGATTTATTATGTGGGGTACCCATGTTAGAAGAAAGGAAAAGAAAGAAGGTTGGTTGGTGCAAGGATTTATTTGCGGCAAAAGTTTGCAAGTTTTCTAATACTAATTTTCCTTTTTCTTTTTCTTTATTTGAAAATTGTTGCAAAAAGATTTTTAATTAAAGATATGCAACCGAAAAATATTACTTGCAATCAGTTATTATTTTAAGCATATCACAAGAATCTTTATTTGGAAAAAATTGTTGCAAAAAGATATTCGAGAAAAGATATGCAACAAAAAAGATTACTTCCAATCAATTTCTATTTTGAGCGGGGCCCAAAAATCCTGCACAAGATTGTTATTTAGAAAGAGAAAGATTTTTAAAGCACACAAAATCTTGCAGGAATTTTTTAGAAAATATATGGAAATTTTTGCAGAGGAGGAACAGAGAAGCTTACAGAACTTTTTTTCACGAGCTGAAGACACAAGAAAACCGCGTTTCCGCGGCCTTATGTGGGTTCCCGCGGCGGAATGGCGGCGGTCTAAGCGGCGCGGATCCCCAAATTTTTTTTCAAGCGACGACTCGACAAGTAGGCCGCGGTTCCGCGGCCTAAAGCAGGTTATGGTCGCGGAAAGGCGGCGCTTTGGGGGGTTCACTGCTCCAAAATTTTTGTGCTGTTCTGTTGTTTAAAATCTCTTCTGTTCCGATATCCCGTTTTCTTTTTCGCTTTCTGGAAATCTCCAGATCTGTCTCGATTGTTCCTGCAAAATTCACACAATAAAGTACCCTTTCCAAAAAAATAACAATTAATATATTTTTATAAGTTTTGGATTTTTTAGATTTTTATGATTTTTTTTTTAATTTTGATTAACCCAAAATTGCAAAAAGGAAAGTTTTACGCCATCCCCGGCAATGGCGCCATTTGATATAGTGGTGAGTATTCCCGCCTGTCACGCGGGTGACCCGGGTTCGATCCCCGGCAACGGCGCCATTTGATTGTATCTCAAAAACTATCTATTAACCGCAATCAAGAACGGCGTCGCATGTAGCTAGCCGGTGAGTACGGGTTGGTCCACAGGGATGTTGTGAATTTCCGATTCGCTCTTACGAGTTAATTCCGAAGGGTGTTCGGAATGATTATTAAATCTAAAATCTAAATCTATCTAGATCTAGTCTTGCTAGGGTTAGGTTTAGGGATGGTTTGGAAATGCTAGTAAATCTCAACGCTTTCTATACCCGAATGAAGATCTATGAGGAGTTATGGTAATTATCAATAAAGGAGATTAGATCCATTCGGGAATGTGTTCCTTCCTCTAGGTTCTTGTCCTTCCTTTAGAGATCTTTACCCTAACCTCCATGGAAAACGCGCGCAACCGGGCCTTTATACTACGGTGTCATCGTTACCTCGAGGGGTAGGATGCCGTAGGGCGCGGTGTGTGCGTGTATGCATGGAGTCCTATTGAAAATATATTATGGGTAAGAAAGGGGATGACGGATCTTCGTCTCTCAAACCTTCCGCAGATCTAACCCTAACAAGCGAGAAGACTACTCACTCATTAGGGAATTAAAATAGATTTATCTAGGGCAGAGAATAAAAGACTAACTAGGGCAAGGAATTAAATTTATCTAGGGTAAGAATAGAAAATTAAGCTAGGGCAGAAAATAAAGAACTTACAAAAAATGATGCTCTCCAAAAGAATGCTGAAATTTATTAATGAAGGGAGGCATAAGAAAATACAATCTTTACAGTTCCTATTTATAAAGATTAGGAAACCCTAGGTTACATTTTGATCCGCATGTCTAAATTTACAAATATGCCCTTAGGTTAACTTTCCAGCGCCGCCAAAACATTTTAGTAAAAAATTATACGAGTCCGGGCACTAGACGGCCGCGGAACCGCGGCATTAGTGGGCTTGGGCCGCGGTTCCGCGGCCCATTAATGAGTTCGGATGATAAAATTTGTGGGCTGGCTCTGGTGATCTTTATCTTCTTATTTCTTTATGTCTTTTCTCAAATTAGCTTCTGGTCCTCTTCCAGATTTTCCAGTGAACATTGTAGTGGACTTCTACCCGTTCGCTTTGAGTCGATGTCTTGCTTTGTGAATTGTTCCTTATGTAGGCTTGATCAAGAGTCTTCTATTTATTGGTTAAAGTCTACTTTTTCATCGTCTTTACATTGTTTTCACTGTTTTCTGTCCAAGAACCTGTAACCTGTAACATATAGCAGACATGCGTCAAAAGCACCTGTTTATTTATAAAAAGAATAAGAACGGGGAATATAATAATGCAATATTATGGTGTGAACAGTTGCCAACTCAGTGAATAAAAGTACATCTAAAGGTAGAAATCGAAATGTATGACGATACCTAGGTCATAAATATAGTCCTATCATAGTCTGTACCAATATATTATATGATATGCATATGTGCAATACTATCTCTCATGCAATCCCAAGTATAATATCTCCATGTCATATGAATCAAAATCAAGAATTTATATTTCGTGTTGGAATTCCTTTTTGTATATGAATGTCTGTACCAATATATGCAGGTACTGTCCTCCGGATCAGTCCTGATTGAATCCATTAAATAATATCCAACTGTGTACCTCATGAAAATGATCATATCAATATATATATATATAGATGTCCAGCATCGACATCGAAATCCGAAATCTCTAGTGTCCGGTATCGACACGTAAATGCAGATACCGTCGACACCATCTCAACAGATGATCGCCACCCGATATCCTGGCTACGATCAGTATCCCCTGGATATCCACCGTGCCCAATCGAACCCCGGTCAGTATCCCCTGGATATCTGCCGTGCTTATTTCTATCTCCGGAATCGAGTATCCTCGTTAGGCTCCCCGCCTATAATGCGGCTATCCTGCCCCTCGGCCCCAACCGGGTCTACCATATATCCAACTGTATGGCCACCAACTCAGTCTGGATAACTAGTAAATCCGTAACCGTATGACCACCAACTCGGTTCGGAATGAAATCAGAAAACAAAAAACTCATGGTGGACGTTTAACTCATCATATCAAAATATCAAGTAAGAAATAAGAATACTTGCATAGATTATATTGATGATATATTATATATATACATATATAACAGTATCCCATACCACCGATCTATATCATCAGGAGTAAAATACCAAGAAAATCCAAAGAATCAAATACAACATTTATAATAGTAATATTCGTAATTCACAACAGGAATAAAGAAGACTACGTAATTATATCACATAAACATAGATTTCAATTCTACTGTGACATGGTACTACTAATGATGTGTAGTGTAGCATATGCGTCTGTGCTCGTGCAACATGGCAATCATTAATATTTGTGCAAGTGTTCTACGGTGTAATAACCTATTTATTTTAATACATATACAACAGCACGGTTCTACAGTGACATGGCAGTATCAATGAGGTGTAGTGTAACATACATTCACGTGCTTGTGCAGCATAATACTCATTGGTAGTTGTGCAGTGTTCTATCAGAGTGTGCGTAACGCAGAAACGTAAAAAATGGATAATATAATGCAAACATGTAAAGTAACCTAAACATAACTATTGTAATTACTTGCTATGAGCTATTATCTTATCTTTAGAAATGATCGAAACGTTAAGTTTGAAATAAGCAAGCTGCCCTAGATTTAAAATAGATATCCGTTTTAGAAACTGGCACGCATCCTAATATTTTTTATTTAAAAGACAAACGAATCGTAGTTTTTAAAAGAATATAGCTCACACAAGTATTACATCCTAAAACAGAATATAATCTAACTCTACGAGTCAAAAGATAAATTGGCTGTTATTCGGCATACAAAGTTCATCATTTCCAATACGTATAAATTCTTGTATTATATCTCATCATATCACTGTATCTGTATCATCTCAAGACTAGCATGATCCCTCATACAAATCCATCAAACCATATCCATATAATATCACTGTATCTGTATCATCACAAGTATGGCATGATCCCTCGTACAAATCCATCAAACCATATCCATATCGTATCACTGTATCTCATATATACTATGCATGAAACTGTATGAAATTGAAGGACATATTAGATGCGATACTATATAAATATCTTTAATAAACACTAAACTAATTAGATATCATAATACTAATTATAAGGTTGTGGGGGTGCTATACGCCATCCACCCGACTTCCCCAGTAGATGTAAATCTACTCACCAACTTAAAAGCTCGCTGAATCCACGCCGCTACATCGCCAACTCCGTCTCGAAATCCTCGAATAATACCTATATTCGTATTTAAATCGCATTGATGTAAATATCATATCGAAAACCAAAACAACAAGTTAAACGCCCGTAGGTTAGAACCTACAGCATACTTAACCCAAAAACGACAACAAAACTCTGTCGTTAACGTATAAACATCAACGGTTCAACTGCAACATCAAAATACGAAAACTCCGTATCTTAAATATTTGAAATTTGATAAACCATTTCTAAAACGTTTCCAGATTTTACTGTGTAATTATTTAGACAACACAAACAATACAGAGACTTGTAACATACCAACTCAAACTTAGAGAAGAAGAATCAACACCAAAGGCCATAAGATGGCCGGTGTCGCCGGAATTTTGGTGAGTGTCGCCGGATTAATTTAGGAGTTTGGGGCTCTGGTTTCAAGTGGTGTTTTATATTGATCTCTTTATACTTTTGGTTTTACTAGTTTTTCTAATGATTATACCTATTAGTTTCAGATTCACTTTCTTTAGTTAAATTATCACAAATATTAAACATGCTACGTGTCGTATATATAATTTTACTCCTAAACTGATATTAGCTTACAGATTTAACCTACTGAAAAACTAACTTATTTAAACAATACCAAATATACCTAAACACCTACAGAGAGATACCCCAAAAACCCACAACACCCAATTCCCTTAAAGGTCCGGTGAGATCGGATTTTCTGTGATGGTCGCCGGCCAAAATCCGAGTTTCATGGGTCGTTTTCCTATGGTTTATTCTAGGTCTAGTCTATAAAATTATTTAGTTGTTTGATTACTTTATTTATCAACTAAAGTACAGCAGATTCAAACAGAGGCTAAGTTTCTCAAAATACGATATTTCGATATTCGATTTCTAATGTAAAGCAGTTTTAGAACTAGAATCATACAGGGTTCAAGAATTATACCTACAGCAAAATCACTGGAAAAGTTTCCTCTAAGATGCACAAGCTCAAGGTCCTGGCTAGAGGGTGATGGTGAGGCCTTAGCACTTAGCTCTTCTTTTCACTCATTCTTTTTTTCTTTTGTGAGTTCTTAATGTTTTTTCTCTCTTCCCTTTCTTTAACTTCTGATCTTATGAACTGAACAATGGGGTAAGATAAGGAAAAGAGTGAGGGTTTGTGGTAGAGAAAGGATGAGGTGGAAAGTGTAAGGTGGTGGTATAAAATGAAGGAGGAGGAGGTGTCACACATGAAGTGAGGTGGGGTTTCATGCAAGGAGGAGGTGGAAGGAGGAGAGTGTGGTGAGGGTAAGGTGTTATGAGGGTATAACCTAGCATATGTTATACTAATCATAATTTTAAAGGAATGAAAAAAATAATGACAAACCTTTATATTGAAAAATCCAAATTCATATAACATAAAGATATGAAATGATAAATCTATCACTTAACTATCATTTGCTTAATGACAAATACAATGTCATGATAATATAATTAAAATATCATTTTCTTGATATCACCCACTTTATTCATATTTATCAAAATAATTACATTTTTCGGACATGATTCCGATACTCCATTTCATAAGCGATATCATTTTTTGTAAAAATATCATTTTCATTATTTATAATAAAAATTATAATTAAATATTCTTAATTTTTCTAAATGTTACAGTTTGATTGTTGTCTATGCCATGCATATTATCATTCTTTACTGAATGCATGCTATCCTTGTATGCGAATTCATCTAATTTCCTCAATTTTTACTCACTTTGCCAAAGTTTCCGCAAATTCTCGCCTTTAGGGTTTGATTTTTGTCCATATTTATGCATATTGTTGGTTCTTTAAAATATGTATGCACTGCTTGTATGTACATTTATCAAATTTTTACCTAGGTTTTTGCACGTGCCACACATGTAGAATTCTGATAATAAGACAATCACATTAGGCTAAAGCAATAATGTTTACCTAAAAGTTTTCATTAAAAAACACAAAAGTGACATAAGCAAACTAATGATCTAGTTTAAAGAACAGCTCATTTTTCAACAAGTTTCCTGCCTTTCAAACAAGAATGAGCAATTGAATCTATATCTAGCAACTGATAAATAAAGAAGAGATATAAAAAATAACGCCACTATTAAGAAATATCACGTTGAGTTATCTTTAAAGTTTAGGACTCTTAAGTTGAAACATAAGAAGATGAAGATGTGTGAGAACAGAGAATAATAACTGACGCGGGTAGGGATCGCGTCAAGATGTTACCTTCCGTTGATCTACTGTTGGCGATGATGGACGGTCGAGATTCGAGTTGGAGGATAGCTGTTGAAGTGTGTGGATCTCAATAGGTTTGAGGTGGTTGGGCCCGAGCTACCTGCAAGGAAGTCTCAGAATGGTTGTACTACCGAAAACCCTCCGACGATCAAGTTAGACGGGAAATCCGAGTAGAGTAACGGCCTAGTGAGTGGAAAATGACTTACTTGAACCGTCTGAAGGAGGGGTTTATATAGCGATGGCAGCAGACAGGCAGGTGCGAGAATCACGCCGGCCGTTACGCCCCCGACGTCATGCTCGTGTGATGGGCGGGATCTCCCATTAATGGCGAGACAGGCACGTTAATAGGGATCGTGATGGCGTGGAACGCGGGATCGTGGGCAGCGGAGATCTTGCGCATGGCGAGATTCACGGAGGCAAGGCGGAAGCACCTGCGAATGATGTCGTTGGTCGGTCGAAAGGACCGAGGAAGATGAGCTCGGCGGGGCTTGGGACCGAGTGGGAGGCCAAGATATCTTTGTTTTGTGGTAGCCCGGAGGCGAGCTGAGAGGGCCGAGGAGGCCAAATGTGCAGGAGGCTCAGAGGTGAGCCAGCGGTTGTCTGTAGGACGGACATAGGAGTGGTCCGGTCGGCCACTGCAGGTCCTTTCTTGGACGCTTCGGGATACATCATCTGCCATGTGTCATGATTTGGGAGATCACCGATATCGAGCATCATCATTAGCCCCCCAATCTCGTCCCGACCTGTTCACGGGTTGGGTCGAGGGTGGTCTGCTGAGTCACCCAAGATGAGCTCCTCGTTGTAGATATCGTGAGCGTGTGTTCCCGAGCAATCTACTGTATCTTCTTGGTGATGTCAGCGGATCAAGGGCCAGATCTCGCATTAAAGAGGATACGCTGGATCATGCGTACAATCACCGAAGCGACAACCCACGTATCGGGCGCTGCTTGGTTGACGCGACGGGCCGCAGACTTCTGGCGTCTTATGGGATACGACCAATGCGACAGGTGGAGCGATCGTGGCCGTCGAATACACTGAGCTGTTTCGGCGGGAGATGACTGTCGCCGTAGGATGTGTACGCCGGCAGCCATAAATAGAGGTGGGGTCCTTATCATGGCCCGTACCACTTCACATTTTCCTCGCCTTGGGTCTCATTAGCTCGGCGCTCTCTTTTTGAGGTCGGATCTCTGCGCTTTCTCTCCCGAGCACTTCTCTCCATCAGGTTAGGTGTCTTCTTCTGAGGAGTCCGTAGAAATAGTTCGGGTAGAGTCTAAGGAGCACCCCGTAGATTCTTCCTTTTCTTTCTTCTGCTTTTTCTCCTTCTGAGTTGAGCCTGCCTCTCCTTTTGGCAGGACAAATGGATCGATCCTGGACTCTTGGTGCCCTCGATGCTCTGTCCCGGAAGGGGGCCGGCGGTGCGGCCCCGCCTCCGGCTGACCCGAGCCCCGCACCAAATGTGCCGCCGCCGGCGGGGCCATCTGCCTCGTCATGAGCTCCCGATGATTGCCCCGGCGGCGGCCAAAGGCGTCCACGGGTTCCCGAGCCCCGGACGAGGGATGCAGGAGAGGACGAAGATGGGGTTCCTCTTAAGAGGAAGTGGACGGTCTCTCGCGCGCCACCGACGGAGATTCCTGAGGGGATTTCAGTGCAGGAGGGGGACGTCCGTTTCGTAGTCCCGTCTGGGCTTTCTATTGCTGCCAGCCAGCCTGCTGGTATGGAAGAGTCGGCCGGGGGCAAGATTCCGCGGGGGGCCATAAGGGCCCAAATGGCGGTTATAGCTCAGGAGGCGGTGCAGGTATGTACTCCCTCATGTGTTATTTCGAGCGCTCTTTCTTTATATCGAGTGTCTCTAAGTCTCTTTGCTGTTTTTCGTCAGGTCCTTATGCACTGCGCCCTCTTTACTCGCATGGAGGCCGAGGGGGCTATCCATGCTACGAGGCCGGCGGGAGAGTCTTCTTCGGAGGCCGAGGATCTGCGACTTGAGCTGCGTCTGGAGAGGGAGAGAATGGCCGTCCTTGAAGCCCGATCGGCCGCCGCGGAGCTCGTCGTCTCAAAGTGCCGGGAGTCCTATCACTGCCTAAATGAGTCCCACCGAGTCATCGAGGCGAAGTTGATGGAACTGGCTGATCGCTTTGCAGCCATGAAAAGGGTGAGGGATGCCAGCAGGAGGGATTCCGAGGCGGCGGTTCAGGCGGCGGAGGTTGCCGAGATTTGGGCTAGAAAGGTGGTGACTGATTACAAGGGGTTGGACCAGTTTTACGTCGACCTCGGCGAGGCCTCCGCCATTGGATGGAACAAACCTCTTGATGCCGTCAAGGATCAGTTTCCAGAGTTTTCCGATGATGAGCTCCGTGCCCGGGTCCCACTTTCGGTGGTCATGCCTCCGGCCGATGGTGATGAGGAAGGTGAGGTCTAGGCGGGACTTGCGGCCCGAACATTTTGGCTTTTCCTCCTCTCTCTTTTGTAAGCCTCTGGGTAATTTAATAAGGCTGGGAAGCCCACAATACCCTTGTAAAGACTTTTGGCTTTGTGAATAAAAACTTTTTGCAGTAGTATTTGCGCGCGTATTTTCCTTTGTCGGTAAACACTTGTATTTGCACAGTTCAGCCTTCACGTCGGGTCGGTTCTTCGTCTGGCGATCACACGTCGAGTTGAATTCGACTATTTGCCAAGCGTGCAAAGACCGGTGAAGGGTCGGTATCTCCATCGCCCCGAAGTCGAGGTTAGGATCGCTTAGACGTGGATGGCCTCAGGGCGAGGGCTTGGACAGTGGCGTTGGCGGTTAGTAACACTAGCTACGGATGACCGAGCATGGTAGATGCTCGGTTGCCTCTTGGTGAGGGCTTAGGTATCTGGCTTCGTAGGGGTAGTGAACGACATCCATCATAACCGAGCATGGTAGCTGCTCGGTTTCCTCTTGGTGAGGGCTTCAATCCTTAGCGCTGAAAGGGCTGTAAGTGGTGGCTAAGGATGGACCGAGCAATGAAACTGCTCAGTGGCCTCTTGGCGAGGGCTTCGATCCCTGGCGTTATGGGGTAGGAAACTACCAGCCAGGGATAACCAAGCAAGGGCGGGCCCGGTTGCCTCTTGATGAGGGCTTTGGATTCTTAGCGCGGGAGAGGCCGTAAGAGGCCTACTAAGGACGGGCCAAGCAGGGTAGCTGCCCGGTGCCTCTTGGTGAGGACTTAGATCCCTGGCGTTGTGGGGTAGGAAGCTACTAGCTAGGGATAACCAAGCAAGGGCGGGCCCGGTTGCCTTTTGGTGAGGGCTTTTGATCCTTAGCGCGGGAGGGGCCGTAAGAGGCCTACTAAGGATGGGCCGAGCAGGGTTGCTGCCCGGTGCCTCTTGGCGAAGGCTTTGATCCTTAAGGACGGGGCCGGGCAGGGTTGCTGCCTGGTGCCTCTTAGCGAGGGCTTTGATCCCTGGCGTTGTGGGGTAGGGAGCTACCAGCCAGGGATAACCGAGCAAGGGCGGGCCCGGTTGCCTCTTGATGAAGGCTTTTGATTCTTAGCGCAGAAGGGGCCGTGAGAGGCCTACTAAGGACGGGCCAGGCAGGGTTACTGCCCGGTGCCTCTTGGCAAGGGCTTTGATCTTTAAGGACGGGCTGAGCAGGGTTACTGCCCGGTGCCTCTTGGCGAGGGCTTTTGATCCCTGGCGTCGTGGGGGTAGGGAACTACTAGCCAGGGATAGCCGAGCAGGGTGGCCGCTCGGCTGCCTCTTGGTGAGGGTTTTGATCCCTGGCGTCGTGGGGTAGGGAACTACCAGCAGGGATAGCCGAGCTGGGTAGCCTCTCGGCTGCCTCTTGGTGAGGGCTTCGATCCCTGGCATCGTGGGGCAGGGAACTACCAGCCGGGGATAATCGAGCAAGGTAGCCGCTCGGCTGCCTCTTAGTGAGGGCTTTGATCCCTGGCGTCGTGGGGTAGGAAACTGTTAGTTGTATGTATGCCCTAGAGACCAGTATTGTACAGATGATGTATATTATATTGGATGCTTGGACATATATAGAGATGACTTTCTTGCTCGATATGATAGTATGCTATCTGGTTGCTCTTTATCTTAACATGTACACTAGTCTCTTTAAACTGTCTTATAGTTACATGTTGGTAAAGCCCTTAGGATGTGTACTTGACTACCTGGACTATGATGCAGATCATACTAGTGGGGACATGGTAGTCCATAGGTACATCCTTCAAAGTCCCTAGTCGTGGGTGTATCGAGACAGGGCATCGATATACCAATGTAGACTAGCGTATACGCTTCTCGACCCATGAGATGGGCGATGGATGATCCCATATCCATTGGTGTTTGACATCAGAGATGGTATACGGGTGCTCAGTGGAGACTGGGTACACTGGACGGACTCACCGAGAACTCCCAGATGGTATTATACCTCACGTCAGATGGCGGTTCTCAGGTGACACTTGTGCAGGTTAGTCTGTAGACCCGAGATCGTCATAGAGTCTTGTGTGATTCCCACTGTGCTTTGATCTCCACCTTACCACATCCATGAGGGCGTGAAAAACGGTGGTTCTTGGGTACAGTCCCGAGTTACATGGAGGCAATGAGCGATAGGAGGGGTTTCGTCTCTCCCGGTATTGGGGGTTGATGTTGCGCAGGGCTCGATTGGCCATAACAGGGAAGTCCCTGGCCAGGGCTGATCAGAGTTTTGCTGGTAAGTGTTACCAGTACTTTCTCGACCCGTTATGAGCCTCACATCGGCACGACTTATCGGTTACTGGGGTCTGACGTTTACCACCCCTAGACTTGATATGCGACATATCAGACGAACAGACCGGACTGCACGGTAAGTGTTACTGGTTGGATTCACAGGAGTGTGAGCAGGCTTGCTCGTCGATCTTCTGATCGCTCAATACCCAGGTGGCCGTTACGTTTAGCAGACCGCTTGCGGCTTGTGGGTGCTTGATATGATCATCATCTGCTGCCGGCGTATTGACGAGTCTTTAGAGTCCTACACAGAGGTTTCCTGGCTCAAGCGAAACGAAATAGGAGCGCATATGAGATATGTGCGGGACCGAGAATAATGCGTGTATATGATACCGTATTTTATTCTCGTGATGAATGTTTCGATTGGTTGTATGCAATATAACCTAGTTATCGAATCATTGATTCGATAAATCGATACATTGAATACTAGTCGGTTATGTGCGACATGACCGGATCATTGAATCAAGTGTTGATTTAATGATTTAATGTATAATTATATATTTGATATATTACTTTGCATTAACTAGTATTGGTTCATTTTTAAAAGGATTTTCTCACTTAATGTGCACATTGTATATGTGATATATTTTTGTGTGCACTTGATTGTATCATGTTTGATGATACATGTTAACTTGAGTTTGTGTAAAGATTAAACCATGGTTATATGAATGGTTAGGGTTTTGTTTACTTATTCATTTATTTATATTGATTATTTATTTTGGAAAAGAAAAGGGAAATGGTGGCTTTCCTTGGTTCTTTCATGAAGCTTCATGAAGAGTTGAAAAGGTTGACCATTTTGTTTTCTTCTCTTAACCTAACCATTCACCTAACCCTAGTTTGCTCTCTACACTTGACCATAATTAGGATATGATAAGTATTCATATTATTTTCATTTTTAATCCAACACTTATCATATTCTATCTTCTTCTTCTCCATCTTCATCAAGAAGAAAAGCTTGCCTCCATTAATGACATCTTGAGTAAAAGAGTGAGAAATCCAATTCCAAAGTGAACCCACCTCCTATTTCTTCACCCTCTACCTCTTGCCAAGTAGTATAGGGTGTTTTCTTCACAAGTTTCACGACTCGGTGAAGTTGGAGCTTGATCTTGTGTTGCCTCGACATAGATCATCTTCGGCATCGAAGCCGACGACCTAGCCCGTCCATTTCTCCGATGAAGCGGATGCAAGAGTCCGGGATTCGAGATGGACAGCGAGAGGACGTCTACGTGGAGCTAAGGAAGTGGAGAACCGGATCTACAAAGGTTGTAGCCTCTTTCTTTTAGTTAAAATGTTAACTAGTTTCACTTTTCGCCTAAACTCTAGTCAACGAATCCGTATTAGGGTTTCTCGGCACTTGTAAAATTTGAAATTGGCATGGTTGATGCCTTGTGAGACCTCATTAGTGTGCCTAGAAACCCTACAGTGGTATCAGAGCCAAGCTAGAGCCTTAGGCGAAGTCTAGACGACGTTTGAAATCCGAACGAACATCGAAACCCTATTTTTTCAAGCTCTCTGGACTTTTTCAAATACTGGGTTTTTTCCAGATTAAAAATGCTTAAAAAATTCAGCAGGGAATTCTTAGAATTACGGTGCAAAAATTATCTCATGATATGTTTAAAGCGCAGCGGAACCGCGGCAGAAGCCTGGCTTCTGCGGCGGTTCCGCGGCCAAATGATGGGATCTGCTTCCAATATTTGCACAGTAATTCATGTTTTCAGGTGCTGAGTTTTCTGGGAATTTTTAATTTGCACTCAACAGTTGAGTATTCTAGGGTTGTATTGGGAATCGAAGATTCGATCGGATTATCAAACTTTGTCTATGTGTTTTTTCCGGATAATTTTAGAATATGTTAAAAAGTTCGACCGGATGCAAATACCCAATCTTTCCCCTGCCGGAAAATTTCCAAGTGTTGGATTTTTCTGAGGTTTAAAAACGTTCTAAGTAGTGCAAGTAAAGCGATGGTCCCTCTAGAAGACAACAAACCTTAACTCGATTATGTGACCGTCTTGAACTGCCCTTTGAACCTTAGGGTTTGGGGCAGTACGGCGTGCCACATGTGAGGCGTTGGCTTGACCCTTCTATGGCTGGACCGTTGGTACTGAGGCATGAAGTGAACGTCTTTGAACTTATTTCATGTGTTGAACGGTTTCGGGAAAAACTTGGGTGTTCGAATGTTCGATCGGAAAGTTTAATATTTTCTATTTATCCGGAATGGGATACAATAATTGAAATTCACAAACAGTTATGAGATAACTGGATGAATGTTATAAATCTAGCGGTTTAGTCTCACTTGATATTGAAAAGAGTTTTCGATAATGGAACTAAAATGCGGGGTTTATAATTGTTAGGCATGTGATGTCTAAGTATTTCATTTGATTAGGCATGCGATGTCTAAAGAGGTTGCGGATTCTAACTGTTGTAGTTTTGCACTTTCTTTTCTGTGACCGTAAGTGTAATATTTGATATCGCCGGTTTCGTTGCTATATGTCAACGATAATTGGGATGCGCATATTTACTTACATTGATGACATATGTTGTTATGTGTTGCTGGATATGTTATATTGGATCGTCGTGTTTGAATAGCCGGGTTTTTTTTATGTGAGATGAGTGTTTTTCTATTTTCATTCATGTAAAAACATGTATGTAATATTCTTTTATTGGGGCACTTCCAGGTTGCGGAAGTTGTCACCTTTTGTATATTATTTACTTTTCCGCATTAGGATAGACCCAAGGAGGGGAGCACAAGTAACCGGGTTCTTGGGTCCAGTGGGAGACCATCTCGAGGAGTCGAGTCCGGGTCTCCTAACCCTAGAATTGGTAGGGTTGCTTGCCGCTCTCGTAGGGGTCTAGGGGTGTGGGATTTGCTATTCATCACGACCGTGGAATCCGTGTTTTATACTGGCTCGTATTAAAAATACGGACGTCCTAGTATATCCAATATTTCATATGATATTTTCTGCTGCGATATCTGTGATGTGATCATTTGATATGTTCTGATGGATACTGTATATAGTATATATGATATATTATATAGACGTTACTTATGTTTTGCATCCGCACTAGCCCAGCCCTGCTCTGTCGTTAGTTACCTAACCTAACGGTGCACGAGGGGACATCGAGGCGAATGCGGATGGCATAGGTGCACGTCGTATTTATCTGTGATGTTTAAGTGACATAAATGATGGGACTTCATTATTGTGATTAATGAAAGAAAAGAAACCTAAAAGATGTTGTAGAATCAAATTTTAAATAAAATAAGTAGCTACAGTTCTTGCTTTGCACAGAGGTATATGTGATATATCCCGCACCTTATTCGATAAGGAAAGGACCGAGATCCCTTCACCGGGAGTGACTTCTTTAGCAATAACTGGCAGATGCTACACACTCGGTTTGCTTTTGATTGTTTCTGGAGTTTTTGCTTTGCACAACGATATATATGATATATCCCGCACCTCATTCGACGAGGAAAGGGCCGACGATCCCTTCACCGGGAGTGACCCCTTTAGCAAAACTAGAAAAGCCTCAAAATCACTCCATTTCAAAACTTCATTCGATTCTACAACGATATCAAGTTCATTACGCAATAGGTTTTCAGAAAAACCTGTCGTAGCCCTCCGTCATTTCAGATAAGTCCTGTTTAGTATTCGTGCTGCGTTTGTTGACCTTGTCAAGGCGCAGTGTGCGGTAGCTGATGTAACCCTTCGAAAATCGTTTAGGCAGTTTTTCGGTAATCGGCTAAGTTTTCGGCTTTTTCCATAAAAAGTCAAATTAGGTATTTTTCATTGTAGACCTAATTATACAAAATTTAGATAAGATATTACTATAATTTTGTCACTAAAATGTCACTTATAATTTTCTAGTTAAATAAATTTTTTTCGTAATTAATTATTATTTTTTATTATTTTAAGCCTTTTTAAATACATTAAATTAGTGATAAATACAAATTTAATTAGGTAAATTTCATAATTAGGAGTCTTTATAAGCTAAAATATGGTGTTAATAAAATTGTATCATGACTTGCAACATTTTATTTTATGGTGTGAAAATTATGAAAAAAATGATGTAAAAAGGGGTTTTTTTGTAAAAAGTTGATGTGAAATGCATTAAATGAGATGTGAGGGATCTTTTTGACCTATAAACTTCTCCAAAAACCCCACACCCTCCTCCTCTTCACCTCTGGATGAAAATAGCAGCAGCTCCCCCCTCTTTTCACCTCAATTCTTGCTTCAAAAATCATGAAAAATCATGAAAAATCCATAAAAATTCACCATTTTCTTCTCCAATTCAATGCTAAGCCCTAATCCACTCTCTCCTCAACCAAATTTAGTTCAAAACTAGAAGAAAGGAGGCTTCTTTGGTGGCTTGATCATGCTAGGGTTCCATTTATGAGGTGAAATTCTAAACTAGTTTGTTAACTTGTAGTTTATGTGTGCTAAAATTCAATTTTGAAGTATTAATTTAGTTGTAAATTCTTGTTCATGAAAATCAAGAATGGGATTTGGTGTTGAACTAGGGTTTGAAGCATGGTTGTTAGAGTTAAGTTAGGGCTTTGGTTACCTATTTGATTAGAGTGGTTAATTGCGGAGGGTTACGCTCGCTAAGTCGTTAAATTGCGACGTTTGCATCGAATCGGTTTGAAATGTGCTTACTAGATTTTTACAAAAATTAGAATGCGATCAAATTGTGTTATGTTAGCGATATAATTAGCTTCGTATAGGACTATTAGAGTGCGCGAACGTGGGGTTTCGTCTAGTCGGGTTTTAGTCTTGTCGATTTCCCCGAAATGACGATTCTAGTTAACGATTAGCGATTTTCGTGCGTTTTCCCGCGCACCGAGTGTATGTTATGTTTAATTCGAGAGCGTCGATAATTGTATACTGTGACTTGCATCGTTTTAGGTTTTGTAATCTTATGCTTGGTGTTGTGCAAATATAGGATCGGTCGGGGAAACATCGGACACGGCACGTAAAGGCAAGGCGGTGGTCGGATCGGATTAGCGGGGATTTCAGGTGAGTAGATGTATTCATCTATGGGGGAATCGTCTGAATGGCGCGAGGCGCCCCCCCAGTTAGGATTACCCTACTTTTTGCAAGATTTATATTGTTAGCTAGCTTATCCATTCATGTACACTGCATACCCTTATAGCGAACAGTATATTAGATTGCATGGACATTCATCTATACTTATGCGTATCACTTTGTAGGACACGAACACCATTACCATTGGCATCTGTTGCACGCGCATTATTCATGTGACACACACGCCTTTGGTAATTGCCATGCCACGTGCACTATAGAACCTGTTTAACTTAATAACGCCATTTGCATTCATACATGATATATGGAATTGCATAGCATGCATATACCTCGTATTACCATCATATCTACATAGATTTCTAGCCAAAACTCACATCATATGCATTGATATCATAGACATTTATCATATATAACATGTGGACATTATGATTTTCTTGAGGATTTCAGTATTGCTGCGATTTCTGGATTTTTGGGGAAAACCGCAAGAATTTAACAAAACCTTATATTTATCATTTTCAAAACAAAGTTGCGGTTTTCTCGTGATGTATGTGTCGTCCACCATGAGTTTTCATGTTTTCTGTTGGATTTCGAGACCCGATTCGAGGAGTGGATGAACCGTCTCGGGTACATGGTGGGCCCGGTATGGTACCCCGGGGCAAGAAGATCGAGTTGTAGACGATGAGCCTGGCAGGGGAAGACTACCTACCGGTGATGTCTGGCACGGCGGATATCCGGAGGATACCGACCGTTGTCGTGAGATTTATGATATGGGCCGATCCGGACTGACGGAGCCCGATATTGAGACAGATATGATTCCTACTTGGTGTCGATGCTTGACACGGGTTTTCAGATGATTTCTTGATGGTACTTAGCTATTATACAGATATTCATTTTCTAAAGTTAAGAACGCAGTACCCTTAGCATTTAAAACACTTAAAGAGTTAGAAATGGCATTGTATACATGTGCATGCATACTAGAGCTATTATATCACATATGGACATGCATGTTGTGGTGCATTGCGTGCATTCTTACTATTGCCTTATTAGATGTTATATTTACTCACGAGCTGGCAACTCACCCCTGTTGTGCCACAGTGTCTTGCAGGTCGGACCCGTCACCCTTGTAGCGGCGGGCTATCCTATCATCAGCTCCTTTTGCTCAGACTCGCGACATCGCCCGTAGGTGGGTTGCGAGCACACTTTATTTCTTTTGCTTTATCATTGTATCTATTATTCTCCATCTACCACTTTATATTGTATATGCGACCTAGTGATGAGACTGAGAGATTTGTATATTTGTGGTTTCTTTTGGTCGAGCTCACTTGAGCCGACGTTGTGTTTTCTGATATTTGGCGTTTCTTTTATGCTCTTTTCTTGATATTACTATTATATTGCATGTGGTTATGATCCGCCTTGGGCGAAGAGCTAGCTCCCGCTTGGGGATGCCATTTTTATGATTACAGGTTTATTATCTTGTTGTACCCATTTTGGGGGGATAGAAAATACAGGGGAGACTCCGCCGAAATTTTCGGAAATTTTTGATGTTTTAAAAAGGGATTCTATGCAATTTAAATAATTTTTAAAAACCATTTTCATTAAAGGTTTTCCTTCACTCTCTTTTGATTTTGGTTTAGATTCTTCTGGGCTTTGGCTGACTTAGGTTACGGTACGCCTTTAGACGTCTCGTAATCTAAGTGCCAGTCGCGTTCCGTACTTTCGGGTCGTGACAGCTGACCAGTATTTATCTGTTTATGCATATGATGCAGATTGGATTAGGGTAGTCGTACGGCCTTGTTGACCTTGCCAAGGGTCGTGCGGGTGGGTTTGATTCAATCAAGAAATGACCGGTTGAACTTGACTTACGGTCTATGGTTTGTTGACCTTGTCAAGGTCATAGATCGTTTGGGGAAAAAACATTATCGGGAATTTCAAGTGTTGAAATTTGCAATGAGATTGCATACCTTCTATGAGATAGTTGGATCCCGATACCCACTGCGAGTAAGAGTTACTCCTGGGAGAGTTTTACACATTATAATTAGCCGATCAAGTAGGTGTCTAGAAAGGTGTCAACGGGGTTACGCCTTTGGGAAAACGAGGTTTACTTTAATTAGGTCCGTGCGAAAGCACGGGGAACCTCCCTCAAAGTACCGACACTGGCCTGGCTGAAAGATTGGCGAAGTTGTAGGGTGTAATTAATCCCGGCTAGTCTTTCCTTTTAGGGTTTGAAAGAAGATTTGATAAAAACCAGTGGGAGCCATCCTGATTAGATAAGATAATAACCAATCTGATCTTGCAAGAGCATACGCTAAAGTGTTTTCTTCTCTCTCTCTCCAGGTAGCGACCATTTCATGCCCTAATCAAGATAATAATACGGATGTATTGACTGAACCCGCATGTTATACTGTGCTGGGGAACGTTGGTTCCGTTCTTTCTTATAAGAGTTATAGGAATGAACAGGACATAGGGGAATACCAGGATTCCCAAGCCACCCGAATGAAGAAAGTACATGATGATGCATTTTCTTCGGGTGTGTTCGTTACAGAGAACTGTTTCTCCATTTGCTCTACGTCCTGGGTATTAAATACCGGGTCAGGATCCCATATATGTAATTAGTTACATGGGCTCAGGAAAGGTAGAGAACTTGGAGAAGGTGATAAAGACATAAGAGTTGGAAATGGTGCAATTGTTGCAGCTAAGACTGTCGGGGAATATCACCTTGCATTACCAACTGGTAATACATTGGTTCTGAACGAATGCTATTACATGCCGAACCTGATATGCAACATTATATCAGTTTCTTTATTGAGTAAAGAGGGATATAATTTTGTATTACAGGATAATGTTATGAACATTTTCCGTAACTAAAAGTTGGTTGGATCAGGCACGTTGTGCAATGGCATTTATGTTCTAAATCAATCAACAGTTCTGAGCATAACAAACACACACAAGAGGAAGAGTTCTGAACTGAACGAATCCTTCTTGTGGCATTGTAGACTGGGTCACATCAATGCGACACGACTGGCTAAGTTACATAAGGATGGATATTTGAAACCGTTCAAATTTTCATCTTATGACACTTGCCAGTCATGTCTCAAAGGCAAGATGACCAAAACTCCGTTTACGGGACACGGAGAAAGAGTTACCGAACTTTTGGGACTGATACATAGTGATGTATGCGGTCCCATGTCTACACATGCCAGGGATGGTTCTTCGTACTTCATTACATTCACTGACGATCTCTCTAGATTCGGATATGTGTTCCTGATGAAACACAAATCAGAAGCTTTTGAGAAATTTAGAGAATATAAACAAGAAGTTGAAAACTAAACCGGAAAAAGTATTAAAATCCTTCGATCTGATCGAGGAGGTGAATACTTGAGCAATGAATTCCTGGACTTCCTAAAAGAGAATGAGATTCTCTCTCAGCTGACTCCTCCATATACACCACAGCACAACGGTGTATCAGAACGGAGGAATCGCACCCTATTAGATATGGTGCGCTCTATGATGAGCACAGCTGAGTTACCTATTTCCTTATGGGGATATGCGCTGGAGACAGCAGCATACCTATTGAATCAAGTTCCAACTAAATCTGTACCTACCACATCATATGAGATATGGAGTGGGAAGAGGCCATATCTTAAACGAGTTAAGATATGGGGTTGTCCAGCCTATGTCAAATGACAAAATCCGGACAAACTCGAGGCACGGTTAGTTCTTTGCAAGTTTGTGGGATATCCAAATAACTCATATGGGTATTTTTTCTACCACAGTGAGGAACAAAAAGTGTTTGTTGCTCAATACCTTTGAGCATCCAATACCTTTGTATTGTGATAACAATGGAGCAGTGGCTTTGGCCAAGGAACCCAGGTCCCATCAGCGATCCAGGCATATTCTGAGACGGTATCACCTGATCCGGGAGATAGTTGATCGCCGGGAGATCGAGGTCAGGAGGGTTGACACGAAGAACAACACGGCGGATCCACTCACGAAGGCCATTCCCCAGATACAGTTTGAGAGACTCTTCGGGATGCTCGGTATGCGATACTACAGCAGCTGGCCCTAGTGCAAGTGGGAGATTGTTAGTTGTATGTATGCCCTAGAGGCCAGTATTGTACAGATGATGTATATTATATTGGATGCTTGGACATATATAGAGATGACTTTCTTGCTCGATATGATAGTATGCTATCTGGTTGCTCTTTATCTTAACATGTACACTAGTCTCTTTAAACTGTCTTATAGTTACATGTTGGTAAAGCCCTTAGGATGTGTACTCTACTACCTGGACTATGATGCCGATCATACTAGTGGGGACATGGTAGTCCATAGGTACATCCTTCAAAGTCCCTAGTCGTGGGTGTATCGAGACAGGGCATCGATATACCAGTGTAGACTAGCGTATACGCTTCTCGACCCATGAGATGGGCGATGGATGATCCCATATCCATTGGTGTTTGACATCAGAGATGGTATACGGGTGCTCAGTGGAGACTGGGTACACTGGACGGACTCACCGAGAACTCCCAGATGGTATTATACCTCACGTCAGATGGCAGTTCTCAGGTGACACTTGTGCAGGTCAGTCTGTAGACCCGAGATCGTCATAGAGTCTTGTATGATTCCCACTGTGCTTTGATCTCCACCTTACCACGTCCATGAGGGTATGCAAAACGGTGGTTCTTGGGTACAGTCCCGAGTCATATGGAGGCAATGAGCGATAGGAGGGGTTTCGTCTCTCCCGGTATTGGGGGTTGATGTTGCGCAGTGCTCGATTGGCCGTAACAAGGAAGTCCCTGGCCAGGGTTGATCAGAGTTTTGCTGGTAAGTGTTACCAGTACTTTCTCGACCCGTTATGAGCCTCACATCGGCATGACTTATCGGTTACTGGGGTCTGACGTTTACCACCCCTAGACTTGATATGCGACATATCAGACGAACAGACCGGACTGCACGGTAAGTGTTACTGGTTGGATTCACAGGAGTGTGAGCAGGCTTGCTCGTCGATCTTCTGATCGCTCAATACCCGGGTGGCCGTTACGTTTAGCAGACCGCTTGCGGCTTGTGGGTGCTTGATATGATCATCATCTGCTGCCGGCGTATTGACGAGTCTTTAGAGTCCTACACAGAGGTTTCCTGGCTCAAGCGAAACGAAATAGGAGCGCATATGAGATATGTGCGGGACCGAGAATAATGCGTGTATATGATACCGTATTTTATTCTCGCGATGAATGTTTCGATTGGTTGTATGCAATATAACCTAGTTATCGAATCATTGATTCGATAAATCGATACATTGAATACTAGTCGGTTATGTGCGACATGACCGGATCATTGAATCAAGTGTTGATTTAATGATTTAATGTATAATTATATATTTAATATATTACTTTGCATTAATTAGTATTGGTTCATTTTTAAAAGGATTTTCTCACTTAATGTGCACATTGTATATGTGATATATTTTTGTGTTCACTTGATTGTATCATGTTTGATGATACATGTTAACTTGAGTTTGTGTAAAGATTAAACCATGGTTATATGAATGGTTAGGGTTTTGTTTACTTATTCATTTATTTATATTGATTATTTATTTTGGAAAAGAAAAGGGAAACGGTGGCTTTCCTTGGTTCTTTCATGAAGCTTCATGAAGAGTTGAAAAGGTTGACCATTTTGTTTTCTTCTCTTAACCTAACCATTCACCTAACCCTAGTTTGCTCTCTACACTTGACCATAGTTAGGATATGATAAGTATTCATATTATTTTCATTTTTAATCCAACACTTATCATATTCTATCTTCTTCTTCTCCATCTTCATCAAGAAGAAAAGCTTGCTTCCATTAATGGCATCTTGAGTAAAAGTGTGAAAAATCCAATTCCAAAGTGAACCCACCTCCTATTTCTTCATCCTCTACCTCTTGCCAAGTAGTATAGGGTGTTTTCTTCACAAGTTTCATGACTCGGTGAAGTTGGAGCTTGATCTTGTGTTGCCTCGACGTAGATCATCTTCGGCATCGAAGCCGACGACCTAGCCCGCCCATTTCTCCGATGAAGCCGATGCAAGAGTCCGGGATTCGAGATGGACAGTGAGAGGACGTCTACGTGGAGCTAAGGAAGTGGAGAACCGGATCTACAAAGGTTGTAGCCTCTTTCTTTTAGTTAAAATGTTAACTAGTTTCACTTTTCGCCTAAACTCTAGTCAGCGAATCCGTATTAGGGTTTCTCGGCACTTGTAAAATTTGAAATTGGCATGGTTGATACCTTGTGAGACCTCATTAGTGTGCCTAGGTGAAACTACCAGTCAGGGATAGCCGAGTAGGGTAGCCGCTCGGCCGCCTCTTGATGAGGGCTTCGATCCTTAGCGTGGGAGGGGCCGTAAGAGGTCTGCTAAGGATGGTCCGAGCAGTGAAGCTGCTCGGTTGCCTCTTGGCGAGGGCTTCGATCCCTGGCGCTGTGTGGCAGTGAACTACTAGCCGGGGATAGCCGAGCAGGATAGCCATTCGGCTGCCTCTTGGTGAAGGCTTCGATTCTTAGCGCCGGAAGGGCCGGAAAAGGCCCGCTAAGGACGGACCGAGCAGTGAAGCCGCTCGGTTGCCACTTGGCGAGGGCTTCGATCTCTGGCGCTGTGTGGCAGTGAACTACCAGTCGGGGATAGCCGAGCAGGGTAGCCGCTCGGCTGCCTCTTGATGAGGGCTTTGATCCTTGGCGTTGTGGTGTAGGGAGCTATCGGTCGGGGATAGCCGAGCAGGGTAGCCGCTCGGCTGCCTCTTGATGAGGGCTTCGACCCTTAGCGCGGGAGGGGCCTTAAGAGGCCTGCTAAGAATGGTCCGAGCAGTGAAGCTACTTGGTTGCCTCTTGGCGAGGGCTTCGATCTCTGGCGCTGTGTGGCAGTGAACTACTAGCCAGGGATAGCCGAGCAGGGTAGCCGCTCAGCTGCCTCTTGATGAGGGCTTTTATCCCTGGCATTATGGGGTAAGGAGCTACGAGCCGGGGATAGCCGAGCAGGGTAGCCGCTCGGCTGCCTCTTGATGAGGGCTTCGATTCTTAGCGCTGGAAGGGCCGTAAGACGTGGCTAAGGATGGACCGAGCAGTGAAACTTCCCAGTCGATTTTGGAGGTTCTGTCCGACCTTCTCGGTGTAAGTATGGGGAATAGGGACAGTCGCGGGCAACACGTGTATCGAACGCGTGGGGGAGGTGAAGCGCCGGAGCCACGTCATTTCGATTTCTCCTAGAAAGGCTTGAGGTCTGCCGCGTGGCGGCACAGCTGTGGGTGAAACGGGCGACCGTTGGATTTTCGAGGGCGTAGCGAGCTATAAAACGGAGGGAGCATTGATCACTCCTTTCTTCACACCTAAAACTTAAGAATGGAGGACTTCCCTTTTACGATCCCCGACATCATGAATTTTGAGGACGTGTACTTCTATGACCAGTACTACACCGAAGACATGGTGCAGCTAGTGGTTGGCCGCATTGAAGATCATTTCGCCGACTGCTCCCCCCGCTCCCCCCTGCTCCAGCTGCTAATGTACTCCATCTGGAGGGTGTCGCCGGGGCTCTACAACCCCTTGTCCGAACAGCTGAGGGACGAGGCGGTTGGTAAGCTAAGGTCCTTGCGGCGCTTTGGCCTGATCTCTGCGGGTCGGCGGGATCACTCGGTGGAGCTCATCCTTGAGTGCTATCAATTGAGGCACCACGCCGACATTCGTGGGCGGCATCAGAGGCAAAGGGCTGAAGCGGCGAGGGCTCGGCTGGCGGAAATATGCTCGGAGTACCACGAGCAGTGTTTCCTGTACCCCCTTCCCCCGCTATTGTAATTTTTCTTTTTCGGTGTACGGCTGAGGAGCCTATAGTACCCCTTGAATAAATAAACTCTTCTTTTTGCAATATTTTATTGATCTCTTCTTATTATATAAACAGAAAGATCCTGAGAAAGTTTACATTGCCTTAGTAAAAGAAGTACAAGCTAGTAGATGTTCTTTTTATTTGTGCAGCTTGAGCCCCTCGGATGTCTGTTGGCCTCCGCTACCGGCGCGGGGTGTTGAGCCTCGTAGATATCCGATATACCCTCCGCTGACACGACCATGATTTGGCCGATTTTCAAATCACCGGGAGGGGGACGCTGCTCCTGCTCGCGGTCAGCTTGTCGCTTGTCCCGCAAGTACGCTGCAAGGTGTCCCGAACGGATGAGCTCCTCAATGTAGTCTCAGAGCTGCTTACAGCTCTCCGTGGAGTGGCCTAGCGATCTGTGAAAACCGCAGTAGGGCCGAGTACGCTTTGCCGCCATGCACGAGATCGGGGGGAGCTTGAAGAACCCTTCACCCTTGGCCTCCTCAAGCAGTACCGTCTGGGAGATGTTAAGTGGGGTGTACTCCTGAAATCTCGGGGAGTAGGGCTTTGGCCGCTCAAGTCTCTTTCCCTCATCCCTCGCCCTTTTCTTCTGGTCGGTTTGCTCTGCCCCGGGGAGATTTGCGTTCACCTCGGACTCGAGCTGGATTTCGCGCCCAGTCCAGGCCTTTACCTCGGCCATGGTCTTACATTGCGCTAATGCAAAGGAGCGTAACCACTTTTTGTGCCTAAGACCAGACCTCAGGGCTGTGATGACTGTCTCATACCGATGTTCAGGGACTTCGAGAAGGGCATTGTAGAAGCGGGTGACATACGCTTTGAACGTTTCTTTGTCCCCGCTCTTGATTATGAAGAGATGGTCGACGGTCCATTTCTGCCGTCTGTTCCCGACGAAATGGCCGAGGAATTGGGTGGCCAGCTCATCGAAGGTTGAGATCGAGTGTGGCGCGAGTCCTCGGAACCAGTCTAGTCTGGAGCGGATGAGAGTGGCCCGGAAAGCTCGGCATTGGACGGCGTCAGAGTTGTCTTGGAAGCTCATCCCGGCGGTGAACGCGTCCAGATGGTCCTTCGGGTCTGACTTCCCGTCGAAGAGTGAGACTTTGGGGGACTGGTTCCGGGAGGAGACATGGACGGCGAGAAGCTCTTCAGTGAAGGGCTTTGTGAGAGAGTCGGCGGCATATTTAGCCCCGTCGCTCAAGTGGAGACCTTCTCGATGCATGCCCTCGATCTTCTTTTCGAGGGCGTCGAGCCGGCCATGGTACCCTGACGATTCGGCACATTCCGATCTTTGGCCCCTGCCGTTGGAAACTTGCGTTTGGCCGCGGCCTCAGTTCCTTTCAATGAGATTTCTTAGGTCGCCCGGCGAGGTAGTCTTCGAGCTGCCGTGACGAGTCCCGTCCGTGCGACCCCGTCGAAGGAGGGGGTGTCGGTCATGCCTGGGAGCAGGCGAGCTGACCGACATCTTCTCCGGAGGGACAGGAGCGCGTAGGGGCTCGGGGCGAAGCACTCGGGCGACAAACCTCGGTGTTGAACTGTGGGGCGCCCAGCGGGTCATAGAATATGTTGGCCCAGGAGATCTGCGGCCATGAGAGGCAGCGAGGCAGTGGTCGGCAGTGCCGATGCGAGCATAGTCTTCTCTCCCTCTGTAGGGGTCCCGGTCCCGAGGTGGGGGAGCGGCGACCTAGGGAGCTTGCCCTGCCGTTTGGACACGGACGAGCGCGTCCACGATGGACGCAAGTCGATCTATCCGGACGGCTATGGCGTTGATGGCGTTCGGGGGAGGAGATTCGTTCGCGCCTCCGTTGTAGGGGAGACAGCGGCTAGTGCTTGGATCGTCGTGGTGACCGCTCGCCATTGGGTTGAGATCGGAAGATGAAATTTGTCTTAGTGGAATCAAGTTTCCCACAGACGGCGCCAGCTGACGCGGGTAGGGATCGCTTCAAGATGTTACCTTCCGTTGATCTGCTGTTGGCGATGATGGACGGCCGAGATTTGAGTTGGAGGATAGCTGTTGAAGTGTGTTGATCACAATGGGTTTGAGGTAGTTGGGGCCGAGCTACCTGTAAGGAAGTCTCGGGATGGTTGTACCACCGAGGACTCTCCGAGGATCAAGTTAAACAGGAAATCCGAGCAGAGTAACGGCCTAGTGAGTGGAAAATGACTTACTTAAACTGTCTGAAGGAGGGGTTTATATAGCGGTGGCAGCAGACAAGTAGGTGCGAGAATCACGCCGGCCGTTACGCCCCCGACGTCACGCCCGCGTGATGGGAGGGATCTCCCATTAATGGAGAGACAGGCTCGTTAATGGGGATCGTGATGGCGTGGAACACGGGATCGTGGGCAGCGGAGATCTCGCGCATGGCGAGATTCACGGAGGCGGGGCGGAAGCACCTGTGAATGATGCCGTTGGTCAGTCGAAGGGACCGAGGAAGATGAGCTCGGCGGGGGCTCGGGACTGAGTGGGGGGGGCGAGCTATCTTGATTCTGTGGTAGCCCGGAGGCGAGCTGAAAAGGCCGAGGAGACCAAATGTTCCGGAGGCTCGGAGGTGAGCTAGCGGTTGTCTGTAGGACGTGCATTGGAATGGTCTGGTCGACCACTGCAGGTCCTTTCTTGCACGCTTCGGGACACGTCATCTGCTATGTGTCATGATCTGGAAGATCACCGATATTGAACATCATCAATAACTAAATTAGAGGGAAACTAAATTCTAGAAATTGAAGGGTGGGAAATGAAGCAAGAAATATTGTTGCACACTTAATCTTTAGAATGAAACAAACCATAAAGCATAACACTTCGTGATAGATGGCAAAGTTTGTTAAAACCCATGAATGGGTTTGGCAACAACACTAAATATTGATAAAAGAGAGCCAGATATGTAAGTATTTATACTATCCACTGTTCTTAAAAAGATTTGAATTCTTCTACATGTTTTTAACTTCCCAAATTAAAATAAAAACTAATCAAAACTACGGACCTTGAGTCTATTTCATCGTTACTATAAGAAATAATAGGAATGGAAAGGACTAGTTCATTTTATTTTATTTTTGATAAACTCTAATAAGAGGGATCACCGCTTTGTAAGAGAATATATTCTGTCAAATCAAAATCATCCAAGAGGAAAAAATCTATAAACAACATAACAAGTAGGATTAATGCCAATCATCGAAGAAATTATTAGAAAATCAAAGAAAAAATATCTAACAGAAAATCATTCATGAAAAACATAACGCATTATACAAAAATACATCGCAACTCAAATTTGAAGACAAATGTACAGAATTATTTGTATTGATCAACATTAATTTCCAGAAGAAGGGTTAATTGCACAATACACCCTTACTGTTTCCCCCTTGCAGCACTTGTACAATTGTACGACCAAAGCACAAAAGGGTGAAAAACACACTCAAAATTCTGCTCTAAAAAACACAAATAAGTTCTAGAGTCAAAAAAAAAAAAAACCATTTGAGTTCTTTAGAGTTGAAATTAAAGGGAACAATGGTACTGCTCAATCAACTGATCCCAATAACGAAAATATAAAATTAAAAATGCATATATACTTGTTGACTCAGCATGATAGTTATTATCTTCTCCGCAGAAAATGGAATTCTCACTCCCAATCTGAAAGAACCAAACTACCCATGATGTGCGATTGATGATGCTCGATATCGGCGGTCTTCCAGATCGTGACACGTGGCAGATGACGTGTCTTAGAGCTCAGAAGAAAGGGCCTACAGGGGCCGACCAGGCCATCCCTATGCCCGACCCCCATGCACAAATTGGCTTCCTCGGCCTCTCAGCTCGCCTCCGAGCTACCACAGGACCAAGATGTCTCGGCTCTCCCGCTCGTCCCGAGCTCTCCCGCCGAGGCCATTTTCCTCGGTCTTATCGACCGACCAACGGCACCACTCGCCGACGTAACCGCCGCTCCGCGAATCTCGCCATGCGCGAGATCTCCGCCGGCACATCCCACGTTCTACACCATTACGATCCCATTAACGAGGCTCTCCCGCCATTAATGGGAAGATCCGCTTATCACGCGGGCGTGACATCGGAAGCGTAACGGCCAGCGTGATTCTCGCGTCTGCCTCTGCATGCTACCGCCGCTATATAAACCCCTCTCCCAGAGGGATCAAGTAAGTATTTTCTGCTCCACTTAAGCCGTTACTCTGCTCGGATCTTGTTACTGACTTGATCGTCGGAGGGTCCTCGGTGGTACCAAACCACCCCGGGACTTCCTTGCAGGTACTCGGCGCAAATCTCCTCAAACCCATTGAGATCCACACATCGAAGGAGATCACACTCCAGATCAAATCTCAGCCACACATCGCAGCCGTCGGCAGATCAACGGAAGACAATATCTGAAGGAGACCGAAAAAGGCCCTCCATCAGCGATCAATACATGAAATAGTTTCTTTCAAGAAGTAAGATATAAAAGATTCAAATATATTTGTAGTTCTCTTTACAAAAAAATTTAAAAAATTCGGAACTCAATTCAAATGCAGAATTCAAGCAATTAGAATATAGGAAATTCAAGAGAAGGGGCTATTGGTGCCCAAAACAATACAAAATATAATTTTATTCATTAGACTCATAACAAATAATTAACAAAGTAGTTCCAACATAATTTATAATAAAGATCTTAAAGTTTTGGACACCTTCTAACACTCTAATTATCTACACCACAATACAAAAAATTATGATGGATCATGAGAATGATCTGAAAAGAAAGATGATAATTTTCAAAAACTTTGAAAGTTTGACATGAGCACAAAATAGAAGTTGTATTCTCCTGAATGTTTGGCCAATCCTGGGGTTGGCGATCTTGATACAACATTGTCCTTCACATATCATTGGCCAAAGATCGAACCCATGAGGTTCTTCATCTAGAAGCCTGTACCTTCAAAACTGATGATGCTCACAAGTGGTATTTCCTCATATTACGACATGTGGCGGATGACATGTCCCGAAAGCTACGGAGGTGGAATAAATGAGTTGCAATATGGGCATTCCTCGGGACCTCGTCTCGAGAAAGTGTTTGACCTTTCAGGAGACCTCCGTGAGTACTTTCCACCTTCACCTAGGAAATTACCTTGCCCGTCTCCGAGCCATCTGACAAGCCGAGCGTCCTCGGCCTCACTGCTCGTCTCCGAGCAATCTGACAGGCCGAGCTTACTCGGCTTCCCCGATCAAGCACGGAACCCAAGCGCCCCCGCAACAGCTCCGCGTATCTCGTCAGGGTGAGATATCCACCTCCCCACGTTCCGCGTCCCATGCTAGCGCGTCCCCCCATTAATGAGCGTATCCCGCCATTAATGCGAGTATAACACAGGGGCGTAACTGATGACGATGATCTCGCGTCTGCTCGCTCTACACGACCACTATATAAACCCCTCTTTCAGACGACTCAGATAACTTGAACTCATTTCCTATACGCCGTTACTCTTCACTTATTCCTCGGCACTAACTTGATCGTTGGAGGGTCCTACGGTATTCACCTACTCCGGGACTTCTTTTGCAGATAGTTCAGCGTCGACGCTAACCCATTGAGATCCACAAGCTCAACAACTCTCAAATCAAATCTCAACCGTCAAAGACCGCCATCATAAAATCGACGGAGGATAACATCTGAAGGAGATCACAGCCTCCATCAGTTGGCACCGTTTGTGGGAAGCGCTTCGGAAGCTTATCCACCCCTAAAGTTGATCTTCCGCTCTCGACCTGATGGCGAGCGACAACCGCGACGATCCGACTATGAGCCGCCACTACGGAGGCGGGAGCGGCTCGTCTCCCCTTCCTAACATGATCAACGCCTTATCCACTCGGATAGACAGGCTCACATCGTTGGTGGATGCCCTTGTCTGCGTTCAAGCGGCGGGCCCTACCCACCAGACCGCAGTTCCCCTTTCCCGGGATAACGACGTACGCAGAAGGACGAATAGGCACGCTCAAGCCCTTGATTTCACTCGTGCTCATCCCAGCGTCATCGAGCGCCGGTGTGCTGACTCCGGCCACCATGGCCTGCATGTGATGATTGATTCCATGACCCATTGGGTGCCGGACAGCTCCAAGCCCCAACCCCAGGGAAGACTGGGCCGTCGCTCCGATGCCTGCTATGCATTCTCTCCCTCTGAGGAGGTGTCGGTCAGCTCGCCTGCTTCTAAGCATGACCGACGACCCCACTCTCGCCGGGGCAGCGCGAACAGCGAACGTCGGGACTACTCGAGAAGGGCCTTGCCCGAGGATGTGAGAAATTTGATAGAGCGGAATCGAAGCCGCACCATAGCGCAGACCCAGAGTGGGGTAGCCACCACTCCAAATGTGCAGAATTCTCGGGATACCATCACCGACTTGAGTCCCTCGAAAAGAAAATCGAAGGCATACGATGTGATGGCCATATGTGCGGCGAAGGGGTTGGGTACTCTGCCGACTCACCGACAAAGCCCTTTATAGAATAGCTGCTGGCCGAGCACGTCTCGTCCAGGAACAAGCCGCCCAAAGTGGCCATTTTCGACGGGAAGTTCGACCCGAAGGACCACTTGGATGCATTTACAGAGGGGATGAGCTTCCAAGATAACTCAGACGCAGCTCAATGCCGAGCTTTTCCCGCCACTTTGATCCGAGCTGGCCAGGACTGGTTCCGGGGGCTTACACCGCGCTCTATCTCCAGATTTGAAGAGCTGGCTACCGAATTCTTCAGTCATTTCGTTGGTAACCGACGACAAAAGAAGACAGTCGACTACTTATTCACTGTCAAAAGCGGGGACAAGGAATCTTTCAAAGGGTATGCCACCCACTTCTACAATGCCCTCCTGGAGGTACCCGAGCACCGTGATGAAACGGTCATCACCGCGCTGAGGTCAGGTCTCAGGCACAAAGAGTGGCTTCGCTCTTTTACATTGGTGCAACCTAAGACCATGGCTGAAGCGAAAGCCTGGACCGAGCGAGAAATTCAACTTGAATCAGAAGTAAACTCAAACCTGTCCCGAGCCGACCAAGAAGACGGGAAGAAGAGGGACAGGGAAGAGAAAAGGAAAGACGATCGTCCGAGAATTTATTCCCCAAGGTTCCAGGAGTACACCCCTCTGAACATTTCCCAAGCCGAGCTGTTAGAGGAAGTTAAGGGCGAGAGGTTCTTCAGGCTCCCGCCGGCAACCCGAAGCACGGGCAAATGGCTCCGAGGCCCGTATTATGCCTATCACTGGACACAAGGATATCTGACCGAGGATTGTAAACAGCTGTGCGATTACATCGAAGAGCTGATCCGCTCCGGTCACTTGGCGAAATACCTGCGAGACAAACGCCAAGCAGATAGGGGGCAAGACGGCCAAGTTACAGCCGAAGAGCTGACAATAGGGCAGATCATGGTCGTCACCAACTGACCTAAGTCCGAGCAACGAGGACACCCGCCGAATCCGTTCATTTGATACGGGAGAGTTTAAATTAAATCATTGAATCTGTATTTTCTTTAATCATAAAATTTCTTTCTTCCCTGCAATCTGAATTGCTTCTCTCTATTTCCATGTTATAACTTATTGCAGGGCCACCGAGTAGCTTCCTGCTCGGTCCATCCGCAGTGGGTAGCTTCCTGCCCATCAATGCTGTAGATCTAATGCCCTCCTCACGAGGCCACCGAGTAGCTTCCTGTTCGGTCCATCCGCAGCGGGTAGTTTCTGACCAACAACTCTGGGGATCCAACGCCCTCGTCTCGAGGCCACCGAGTAGCTTCTTTCTTGGTCCATACGCAGCGAGTAGATTCCTGCCCTATAAAGAAGCGGATCTAAAAGCCTTCCTCACGAGGCCACCGAGTAGCTTCCTGCTCGGTCCATCCGCAGTGGGTATCTTCCTTCCCAACAACGTTGTGGATCAAAAGCCCTCATCACGAGGCCACCGAACAGCTTTCTGCACGGTCCATCTACAGTGGGTAGCTTCTTGCCCATCAATGCTGTGGATCTAAATCCCTCCTCACGAGGCCAACTAGTAGCTCCCTGCTCGGTCCATCCACAGTGGGTAGTTTCCTGCCCAACAACGCTGTAGATCCAAAGCCCTCCTCATGAGGCCACCGAGTAGCTTCCTGCTCGGTCAGTCCTCAATGGGTAGCTTCCTGCCCAACAACGCTGTGGATCCAAAACCCTCATCACGAGGCCACCGAGTAGCTTCCTGCTCGGTCCGTCCAAAGTGGGTAGCTTCCTTCCCAACAACGCTGTGAATCCAAAGCCCTCATTACGAGGCCACCGAGTAGCTTCCTGCTCAGTCCATCCGCAGTGGGTAGCTTCCTGTCCAACAACGCTGTAAATCAAAAGCCCTTCTCACGAGGCTACCGAGTAGCTTCCTGCTCGGTCCATCCGCAGTGGGTAGCTTCCTGCCCAATAATACTGTGGATCTAAAGCTCTCCTCACAAGGCCACCGAGTAGCTTCCTGCTCGGTCTATCCACAGTCGGTAGCTTCCTGCCCATCAACGCTGTGGATCTAAATCCCTCCTTACGAGGCCAACTAGCAGCTCCCTGCTCGGTCCATTCGCAGTGGGTAGCTTCCTGCCCAACAATGCTGTGGATCCAAAGCCCTCCTCACGAAGCCACCGAGTAGCTTCCTGCTCGACCCATCCGCAGTGGGTAGCTTCCTGCCCAACAACGCTGTGGATCCAAAACCCTCATCACGAGGCTACCGAGTAGCTTCCTGCTTGGTCCGTCCACAGTGGGTAGCTTCCTGCCTAACAACACTGTGGATCAAAAGCCCTCCTCACGAGGCCATCGAGTAGCTTCCTGCTCGGTCCGTCCGCAGTGGGTAGCTTCCTGCCCAACAACGCTGTGGATCCAAAACCCTCATCATGAGACCATTGAGTAGCTTTCTGCTCGGTCCGTCCACAATGGGTAGCTTCCTGCCCAACAACGCTGTGAATCCAAAGCCCTCATTACGAGGCCACCGAGTAGCTTCCAGCTCAGTCCATCCGCAGTAGGCAGCTTCCTGCCCAACAACGCTGTGGATCAAAAGCCCTCACCATGAGGCGGTCAGGCAGATTCCTGCTCGGTTCATCCTCAGCGGGTAGTTTCCTGTCCAATAAATGCTGTAGATCTAAAACCTTCCTCACGAGGCCACCGAGTAGCTTTCTGCTCAGTCCATCCGCAGCAGGTAGTTTCCTGACCAACAACGCTGGGGATCCAAAGCCCTCGTTCCGAGGCCACCGAGTAGCTTCCTGCTCGGTCCATCCGCAGCGGGTAGATTCCTTCCCTATAAAGAAGCGAATCTAAAAGCCCTCCTCACGAGGCCACCGAGCAGCTTTCTGCTCGGCCCATCGATTGATTCATACTCGATGCGCGATCACCACCTTGACTCTGAGGAAAGGGAGGATACCGACCTTTCTACACTTGGCCATCGACCGATTCATACTCGACGCGTGATCACCACCTCGACTCCGAGGAAAAGGAGGATACCGATCTTCCTGTACTTGGCCATCGATCGATTCATACTCGATGCGCGATCGCCACCTCGACTCCAGAGAAAGAGAGGATACCGACCTTCCTACGCTTGGCTACCACGCCTATAAATACTCGCAGAAAAGGTGGACACCGGCCTAACACTCGCAAGATAAAGAAACCTACGAGCTAAAAATACTTGCGCAATGAAGATTTAAAAAATGAAAAGTATACGAGCTAAAGTACTTGCGCAGGGAGCAGACATTTGGGCAAATGAAAAAAGAGTACTTTATTTATAATCAAAGATAAATACAAGGTATTATGGGCTCCTCGGCCTTGCAGAAATGCCCGGAGGCTTATAAAATTTTAATGGGTTATTTCAAAAGAAAAAAATCTTCAAGGGAGGAAAGCTTAGGCAGCCCGCTCGGCCGAGATCTCACCCTGCTCGAAGCCGCCATCAGGGACCAAAACTACGACCTTAGGGTCGGCGCTTCCGCTAACAGCCTCACCCCCAACTGCCGCCTTGGCGACTTCCTCTTGCGGCGCTTCCTCGGTCAGGAGGTACTTAGCACGGAGCTCACTGTCATCGGACGGCGTCGAGGGCGCTGTGCCACACGACAGCTGCGAATTCGGCGAGATCGGCTTAAAATTGGTCAGACGCCTTGTATCCCTCTACGGCCTTCGCCGCCCGGCTCTCAGAGAGCTTCACCGCGTCCATAGCCACCCGGACATCCCTCTTGAGGACGTCCCTCGACTTCTTCATCAAGTTGTAGAGGCTGTTCATCTTCTCTAACTTGGCCTGGATAGCCCGGTTGGACTCATCCATGAGCCGATGAGACTCCTTCAGCTTGAAGTTCGTTAGCCCCTCGGTGACCAGTTGAGTGTCGAGGAGAGCCTCCTTCTCCTCCGCCTGCCGCAGTTGGAGGCGGAGTTCCTCCTCCCACGAGGAGGATTCACCCGCCTTTTTCATGGCCAGGGCTACCTCCTCTTTCCACGGCGATGAGGAGAGTGCAGTGATGAAGGAGATGATGAAAGCAGCAAACGGATTAGAAAGCTCAAACTGAGAAAACAAGACTTAAAGAAATTTTTAAGAAAAATCAAGTATCGACCTGAACCGCCTCCTGCGCTATGGCGGCCACCTGGGCCTTCATGGTCCCCCGGGGAATCTTGCCCCCGGCTGCTTGCTCCATGTTTGAAAGAAACCTGTCGGCGACAGAGAGTCCCAAGGGCACCTCAATGCAGAAGTCGCCCTCCTGCAGTGGGATCCCAGTAGAAGGTGGCCGAGAGACCATCCGCTTCAGCTTTTTGAGGGGGATTTCGGCGAGCTCAGCCTCCTCCTCCTCTCTTGCCCGGGGAGTCGGGTCCCGTGCGTGCTTATGACCCCCCTCCCCCCGCGGTCTTCTTCTGGGGCTCGGGGAGCAGCGGAAGGCTTGGACGGTGGATTTGGCTTCGGGGCCGAGCTCAGACCGGGTCGGGACGAGTTTGTACCCCCGTCCTTCCTTCCTTGGTTCTTGGTGGCCATGGCGGCTAGGATCTTCGATCGGTCCATGGGCTCTGCAAAAAAGAACACACAAACAAAAGGGAGTTAGCGACACTGAAAAGGCGAAAGAAGTTAACGAAGTCTAAACAGGTCATCGAAGGCCCTAACTTACCCAAAAAATGCGCATGACTAAGCCCAGCCTAGCTCAGTGTCTGCTCGGATAGCAGAACATCCGCCCGCTGGATTGGTTCCCACTGGGACACCACCCTCACCTCGGGGGAAGTTGACTGCTTTGCCCTAGGGCAGTTGGCCTTGTGCCACTGTATAGGAATAGGCCAATTCTCGCCCTCAGGTGGCCCGACGAATACAAACTTCTCCTTTCATTCGTGGATGGAAGAATGGATGACTACTACTCTCGACCCGTCTGTCCCAGCCTTACGTTTTTTATACGAAAAATACACCCAGCTCGGCTCTTCCTTGCTGGTGCCGGGGTGATTTTTATATCAAAGGAAAGATACAAGGAGGGTCAAACTGAAGGGGATCTGATCGAGTTTTAACCGGACCAGAAACCCGAGGAGGATTCTCTACAAGTTCGACGCTAGCTGGCCCGGGGCAAAGCGGAAGCAACGACACAAATCTCAGTTGGAAAAGGCAGACGCATTCCTGCCCGGAATGCTTCCAAATACAGGGCAATCTTCTTGCCCTGCACCTGTTCTGCCCGCTCACCCTCTCTAGCTAAATGGAGTGAGTAGCTGGAGGGGATGTGGAATCGAGTCCGAATTTCGGAAAGCTCGTCCAAACTCTTCAAAATGGAGGGCGCATCGTGGGTGTTCCCGATGCACACCTTGGGAGCCCTCGTCGCCGCCTGTTCAGTCGAAAATATTGCAATCTTTAACATAACAATTTCCTTACTTTTCTAATCATCTAAGGATGTTTGTTATAAATATAACACATATTACAAGTTCGTCTGTAAAATATCAATTACTACGTGTTATACATTATAATCAACATTTTGGAAGGAAATTGTGTGTTTATTATTTCACGCATGATATTGTATATCTCAACATTCTTCATTGAGATTATGTGCAGATAATTATCTCAGGACATATATCGGAATCGCAAATTCGCCGACAAAATACAGGAAATCAAAGAGTTAAAATCTGGCAGAGATTCAAAAGAGATAAGAAGATTCCAGATATCACCTAAATAAATATAGACCAACACCGGAGGACACAAGAAAAATGAAGCATCAAGCCTACCAAATGGCCGTGGATCCACAGCCGAGTCAGGCCGATTCGCCGCGGATCCGCGGCCGAGTTAGGGCATCGGGTGACAAGTTCTTTCCAGAAGCTTCATTACAACTACCTAGCTTGTTGAGGACGCTCTATTGTAACAACCTTGTTCTGAAAACTTCCCTACAACAACCTAACTTCTTGAGGGAGCTTGGTAATTACCTTATTTTAGAATTTTCTCTACAACTAACCTAGCTTCTTAGGGAAGATTGGCCTAATTTCTAGTGGAAGATTGGTGAAGGACTATATAAAGGACCTAAGCCTTCATTTCGAGGGTTACACAATTAATACGCAATTTGGGGAGACAATTTGAGAGCTAATTTAATCTAATTCAATTCCAATTCAAGATCCAAAATCAAGAATCGTTGAGAACAACATCGAGTGACGATATCCAAGATCCTTTACGCAAAGCCGATCGTCATCTACGAGCAAGAGATCCTCGACAGGTCCAAGTCTTACGGTGATCGAGCAAAGCGAAGATCGACGGAGAAATTACCTCTTCAAGGGAGTGATCGAGAGTATTCTTTCTTGTAATCTCGAATTGAGAAGTGAAATTCGAAATTGAATAATAAAGGTGATCATTTGTTCAATCTCGCTTTCTTTAAATTTTCACATTATGAAACATCTAATTGTTGATTTGTCTATTTTCAGGATACGTGAGTAAATCTCCGCTTGCTAAGAATTCGAAGGAATTTAGTAGATCAAATGGTAAGGAAATCCTATACTCATCTTAAGTCTTATGAGAATTATGAACTTTAGGAAAAAGAATCGTCAACCAAATTTGGAGTGAGATCACCGTTGTTGATAATTTCGTTGCAATTTGAGATTCAATGACTGATGATTTTTTTGCTAAAGGCTAGATTTGAATGGTGATCAATGAAAAGATAAGGGATAGTGAAGGAGAAACCATAGTTTCTTCAATAGATCTCTAATCTTCATTCATCACAATCAACCTAGCTATAATTCATCAATAGATAAGATGAGTCATTTTTAGTATTCATCATTTCTACTAATTCCTATCGAATCGTACAAGCTATTCTTCAATTTTCTTGATAACTAAAATTGATTTTGGATATTTTCTTGATTACTAAATCTTAAACTCTTTCTTGATTTTCTTGAAAACATTTCATTAACTAAATCTTGAATCATTTTCTTGAATTTTCTTTACTATTTCTTTCGACTCAACTAAAGTAAGAGTGATCAAATACATGAATCCCAGAGGACGACCCGTACTCATCTCGGTCTAGCTACGTGTGACACCGTTATTGATTGCGGTTACTTTTATGACTAAAACAAAACATCGCTTCTTCTTTAGTAATATCTTTTCTTTCTTTTAAAATCGTGAAGAAGTGAATAAACTACAAATTCGTTGAATCAATCAAATGGCGCCGTTGCCGGAGATGCGTGCGTAATTTGTTTGTTCTTACTATTTGAGTTGAAGCATTATTATTCTATCAAAATTTAATTCAAGAATCGCATCGTGTGCTTAACGATTAGTGTGTGAATTTTGCGAGGGAATCTGGAATCCCTGTAGCAGAGAAAAAAATATTCAGATCATTTAATTAGGACCAGAGGAGCCAGGGGAGCATCAGAACCAAAACGTGTTCAAAGAACCGTTCAATAGACCGCGGAACCGCGGCGGATAGCAAGTATTGGCGACGGAACCGCAGCGATCTTGACGAGTTAGGGTTTGAGCTCTCTGTGGTATAATTTCTATTTTCTTCTCTCTCCTCTTCTTAGTCCAATAACAACTTTTCTGCAGGATTTTTTGCAAAAAATTCGCCGCTCAAAATTTTTTTGTGTTACGTGCCTTGAAATTGGTTGTTTGTGCATATTGTAATACGGAAATTAAGGGGTAAAGACCAAATTTAGATTAGATGGGGATTTCATTACCTTTCCTAAGCCCCAAAAATCACAAAACTAGCATCCGCATCACCCTTCATTAACTAAAAAATATCTAGACAAGACTCTAAGGACCGTCGCGCTCAATTAGGACAGAGGAAGGTCGTGGGTAATCTATTACTTATCCGCATTTCTTTTGTGGTGTCTAAGGAAAGTGTGTCTAAGTCAAGTGGTTATTTAATTAGGCCCTCTACTTACATAGCGGATACCTCCCACTTACCTGGCACTTACCTGGCCACAGGAGGGATAAAAGGTAGTAGAGGATTTATCCTGCGATTTGTCTTCTGAAAGTCTAGGAGCGGTCTAGTGACTTGACCTAGGTGACCGTAAATCTAGGCTTGATTGTGCATTTTTTGTTGTGATTTTTCTAAATCCGTCTTTTTTAAAAACAAACCAAATCACTTTCTCTAATTATCGCATACGCTCCCACTTGCGCTAAACCCGCTTAGTGCATGCTCGACTGGACACGGGATTCTAGTGCCTGTCTTGTCCGCGTTTCTTCTATCGACTCCGAAGTAGGTATTTCTTCATCTTCTTTTTTCTTACTACACACCACATCCACTGAGATGGACAGTTCTCCATCAAACTTTAATAACACCACACTGCCACCGTCCACAGTTGCGCAGAACCCACCACGTATCTCTCTCCAAGAGAGATGCTACCCTATTCGAGGTCCCCTCCCTACCTGTCTTTCCATTCCACCAGCCAACGGGGATAATTTTGAAATCAAACCACATTATATCAATATTTTATCTAAATTTCACGGTCTTAAGTCTGAAGACGCATATGTTTTTATTACTAAATTTGAAAACGTATGTGCTATGATAGGCACTTCACAATTTTCTGTGGATGCTACGCGTTTACGTTTTCTCCCGTTCAGTTTGTGCGATTTAGCCGAAAAATGGCTTATAACACAGCAGCGCACTCTATTTCCAACTGGGTTGAATTCGTCATAGCATTACTTAAGAAATTTTATTCCAATCATAAGACCGCCCCTTTCCGTAGCGAAATCAATCAATTTACCCAGCTTCCCAATGAACAATTTTGGAAGTGTTTTGAACGGTTCAAGGATCTGCTAGTCCAATGTCTTCATAATGGAATTCATAGATGGGATCTCTTTCGAATCATCTATGAGGGCATTAATCCAATAACAAAGCAGATGCTTGAATCCATGTGTCAAGGCAATTTCATGTCTAAAGACGATGATGAAGCTTGGAAAATTTTGGAAGATTTTGCTGAAAAAACTTTGCAATGGGAGAGTGTTAGTCAACCATCGTCTAGGGGAGGTATCTATCAACTTGATGTTTCCATAGCAGTCAAAGATGAAATGGCAGCAATGCAAAAGAAACTTGAAGCTATGAAACACAAATTTTTATTAGCCTCCCTAGACCAGGTAACACTCCCTAAAACCGTGTGTGGATGCTGTTTCAATCTATCACATTTGACGGAAGAATGTCCTTTGAATTCTCTGTTTCAAGGTCAAGAACACACTGTTGGGGTAAAAATTACACCCCGGTTGACCAAGTCAAAATCAAAGTCAACCCCAAGCCAAGTGGGTCCAAGCCCAGGTCAAGTGGGCCAATGCCCGGAGCAAGCCCGAACATGAAGCGGCCGGCCTTCCCCATGCCAAAATAAAAATTTTATAATAAATAATTTTGTTGTATTTCTTGTATTTTTTTTTATGAATAAATGTAAGAAAATGGGCATAAAGCCAAATTTTGTAAAGCCCATGACTTATGTGCAAAAAGAAATGGCATATGAGCCATGGGATGGGCAAAATGCCATTTTTGTAGAACTCAAGGGGCTATATGTAAAGTGTATAGCCTATAAAGGCAAGGAAAATGAAAATATCTCAACAACTTTTTTCTCTCTCCAAAAAAAAAATCAGATCTGTGATCTTCTCCTTCCTCAAGGTTCTAAAACCTTCTTCTTTGTTTTGAATTAAATCAAGAGTTTTACTCTTCTTTTTATAAAACTAAATAGTTTTTCACCACAAAACCCACAAAGGAGAACTCAGATCTGCCATTAGATCTCAGAAAAGAGAATTTTTTTTCTCATACTTCTTGATCTTCAAGATTCGGCCAACAAAGGAAGAAGAAGGAGACCCATCTTCAGAAACCCCACTTTGGGGAAGAACTAGGGCTCAAGAGAAGAAGCTTTTCATCAGCTTCAAAATATCCTAGGAGTTTAACTCCTCATACACACACACACAAAAAAAAAAATAAAAAAAATAATAATAATAAGTGCTCCTTTCTGGGAGTACAACTCCCATTGCAGGAACCAAGTCCCTTTTGCTGCCCGAGCGCCCACGTGCTGACACGTGGGGCGCTAGCGCTCAAAGCGCTAGCATCCTTGCGCTAAAGGCTCTAGCGCCCAAAGCGCTAGCGCCCGAGCATCCACGTGCTGACACGTGGGGCGCTAGCGTGCAAAGCGCTAGCGCTCTTGTGCTCAAAGCGCTAATGCCCGAGCGCTCACATGCTGATACGTAGGGCGCTAGCGCTCTTGCGCTCAGAGCGCTAGCGCCCGAGCGCCCACGTGCTGATACGTGGGGCGCTAGCGCACAAAGCGCTAGCGCTCTTGTGCTGAGAGCGCTAGCGCCCGAGCGCCCACGTGCCTGGCACGTGGGGCGCTAGCGCTCTTGCGCTCAAGGCGCTAGCGCTCAAAGCGCTAGCGCCCGAGCGCTTTCTGTGGGAGATAGTGCCCTCAGAGTCAATTATTGGATCACAGGCACGTGATTGCAATGATTGAAGAAGGACCTATCCCGGTAGGACAGTCTTACTCGAGATGATAGTATGCTATCTGGTTTATCTTTATCATCGTGTACTGCTTTAGGTGACCAGACAGGTCGCTATTACACGTTGATAGAGCCCCTAGGATTCTTGCTTGACTGCCAGCAGTATGAGGGCGATCATATACGTGGGAGCTGGTGGTCTATAAGCACATCCTTAAATGGTCCCTAGTCGTGGGAGTTTCGAGACAGGGCATCGATACTCCAGAGTAGACTAGTGTATACATTCGAGACCCCGACGAGGGGCGGTGGCCAGTCTCACAAGCCACTGGTGTCAGTTGGTTCACCTAAGATGTGTACAGGTGCTCATTGGGTTATGAGTACACCGGGCAGGACTCGCCGAGAACATGCTAGTTGGTCTTATACCTGACGTCAGATAGCAGTTCCCTGGTGACATGTGTACAGGTTAGTTCATCGACCTGGGGATCGTCATTTGTCTCGTGTGAGTTCCCACTGTACTTTGATTACTACCCTACCACGCTCAAAGGAGACGTGCAAACAGGTTTTAATTGGGTACAGTCCCGAGCCACATGGAGGCAGTGAGCGGATCTTCAGGGGTTCGTCTCTCCCGGTATTGGGGGTGAGGTCGCGCTGTGTCTAGGAGAGCCAGTACATGAAAAGTCCTTGGCCAAGGCAGGAGATTTACTGGTAGGTATTCCAGTAGTATCTCAGGGTGTTCTGGGCTGATCTCTGACACGACTTGTACCGTTTTTGGGGGTCTGACTTTTACCAACCCCCTAGGCCCGCCATGCGATGCTCATAGACGAACGGACCGGACTGTACGGATATTGTCACTGACAGGCTCAGTAGGGTGTCAGGATGAATTCGCTCATCGACGTCCCTTTTGGTCAATAGCTGGTGGCCCGTCATGTATTGGCTTATACCTCTGACGTGCTAGTGGTTAAATCCACAACCAAGGTGTTGACGAGTCTTTAGAGTCCCCCACATTCAGTTGCTCAAGTTTTCGGGCGAAACGCTGTAGAGGCCGTATGGAGATATGGCAGGGTTCGATCAGATACGTGCGGTATTGCACGGATCAGGATCGAACGGATAATACTAGCCGGCTTTGGTTTAAGCCGGATCCTAGTATAGTACAGTGTAGATTTTGTCTCTTTGCATTTGTATTCGGTCGGAATACAGATGCGGGTGTGTATACACAGTAGCGGGGTTTTCCTGTAATTTATTACGGGATCAGTTTTTTGGAGTTGCCAGTTTGTTTTCCATTTCGGCCATATTTCTTTGTATCTTTCATTGGCCGAAGATTGGTGGAGGAGGGCTTATTTGCATTTGTGCAAATAAGCATTTGTGGAGGGTGTTCTTTGCATTTTCTTGTATCATGATAATTCTTCCACCATTTGACTTCTTCTTCTTCTCATCATGGCTTGACTTTTGAGTCATCATGGTTGTTGATGATTAGCTTGTTGGAGTGTTGGTTTTGGTGCAATCATGGTTGTTGATGATTGGTTGATGGAGTGTGAGTTTTAGTGGGTGATCATTTCCTTTTTCATGATAACCCTTTTCTCTCTCTTGTTTATTGGCTCACACTCATTCCTTTGATACTACACTCTCATTCTCACTCTCCACTCACTTTGCATGGCCGGCCACTTCCTCAAGTGGGCTGTCCCAATTTTTTGTGGAGGGATTTTATCTCTTTTGGCTTGTAAAAAATCCCATAGCTCCACAAAAATTCCACAACTCATCCCTCCACCAAATGGCAACCTCCATAAACCCCAAATGAGACATATAGATCTTCACTATATTCTACAGCAAATCTTGGGCACGTCGACTCGCCAGCTTCGTGTCCGAGTTGCCTCGGTATAGAGGCGGGAGCCCGTAAAAGAAGCAGGCGACGTGGTGCCCTTCCGGCGACGACGTGGAGACCGGAGCTTCCGCGGGAGATCGGGACGACGACGAGAAGACCGGAGGACACGGTTCACTCAGTATATCTCTCTTCCCCATCTTATAGTTAGCTAGGACTAGTTTAATGGTACGATCCGGGTTTTAGTGCGCGGTGGTGCCGGTTTGAAAAAAAAATTAAAGTTAAGTATCGCTTCCGCATTCCGGCGTCGGATTGACGGCCGGGGCGCCGCCGTGCACTTACAGTGGTATCAGAGTCTCGCCATTAACATAGTCTAGCTTTGTCTAATGTGTTTTACATTTCCGATCGAACAAATGTTCCAAAACCGTGTTTTTCAAAACAACAGTTTTCTGTCGAAATTTTTTTTGTCTCGAAATTTTTTTCAGGTAGTCTCAGAATACTGTTCAGGGAAGTATAAGCCTACTGTAGAAATTTGGTCGCGAGATCTCATTATTCCACCGCGGAACCGCGGCCAAACCCATGCTTGGGCCGCGGTTCCGCCACTGTTTTGACTGATCGTTGCACCAATTTTATACAGAGGCCTTCTGGGTTGAAAATAGGGTTTTTGGAATATTAATTTTGGGCCCAGAATTTCTTGATGTGCTACAGTAGTACTTGGGGGCCCACTTGGTAAAATTTGATCGATCGGATATTTTAAACACATTATTTCACAGTATTTACATTATATCTGCGACCGTGAATGTCACTCGATCGGTAAATCCAGTCTAACTGCTATAGCCCGGTTAGACGGATTTGCGAACGTGACATTCACGTTGATGTTCTGTGTTTTGCTGTGATGTTGCGGATTGGTCATGGGGGATAGCCTGGATGCAATGCTAGTACAGTTTTTGTTGTATTATGTGCATTTGATATCGCGGGGCGAGCGTCCGACATGTGGTCACTGCCTGTTTGTATTATTTTGGGGCATGACCAGGTTGCGGTCGATGTACCCGTTGTATGTATATTTTACTTTCTGTACTAGGATTGCCCCGCGGAGGGGTGCACGGATAGCCGGGTTCTAGAGGGCAACAAGCCCGCATCTCATGGCATTAGGACGGAGGGGGCTTCACTCTAGAATTGGCGGGCTATTCACCGCACTCGTAGGGGGTACAGGTTGACCCAGGAGGGGTGCCCAAGTTACCGGATTCCGTGAAGTGCCGGGTGGTCCATTCACGTTGCTGAAGGGGGCTGCCTCGCTTCAGGTTTTGGCGGGTAACTTGCCGCGTCCGTAGGGGTCTAGGATTTCATTGCACAGGCTATCCACACGACCAGGGGAACGTCGGGTTTCAGTAGTGGCTCTGTGAAACCCGGGGATCCTAAATATCTGTATTGTTCTGTGATGCTGTACATTTCTGTGATGTTGCATTTTATCACGCCTTGAGCGAAATATTATATATTGGTATATATATTAGTAGATGTTGTATATGTTTTGCATCCGCGCTAGTCCAGTTCCCGCTCTGTCGTTAGTTAGCTAACCTAACGGGTAATGACGGGACCCAGTGGCGAATGCGGATGGCATATACGTACATCAGTATTTTTTCGTTCTTTGTGGTGTGATCAATTGATGGGACTGCGTTGATTCGGATCAACGCAAGTTAAAACAAACCTAATCTGATGTTGTTGGAACACTTTTCAAAAAGCTGTTATTGCAAGGACGTTCACTTTTGTTTTGCATCGTGGTATTCAGTTGGAATATCCTGCTCCTCAGTCGACGAGGCAAGGGCCGAGATCCCTTCACCGGGAGTGACCCCTTGGACAAAAAGTTTGCGTCAGGGCAATAACTTCACTATAGCCGATTACTTTTTCTTTGCATCGTGGTATTCAGTTGGAATATCCTGCACCTCATTCTACGGGGAAAGAGCCGAGATCCTTTCACCGGGAGTGACCTCTTTAGCAAAGGTTTTCGTCACTATATTTTTATAAAGCTATCCGTTCCTTCAACGATATCAAGTTCACTACGTTAAAGGTTTTCGCCAGAAACCATTCGTAGCCCTCCGTCGTTTCATATGGATGGTCAATAGTATTCAAGCTGTGTATGTTGGCCAAAGTCAAGGCACAGTGATTGGTAGCTATTGGGGTATTCATATGCAGCATAGATAGATGCGTTGGTTTGGGACAGTCGTACTGCCATTTTGGCCAAAGTCAAGGGTAGGTACGGGTGGGTTCAAATTAACCTGGAGAATGACGGATAGAACTTGACATGTGACTTATGATATGTTGGCCAAAGTCAAGGTCATAAGAGCATGGGGCAAAAATCACATCGGGAGTTTCAAAAGAACTGAAACTTGCCAGATATGCGCATACCTTCTGGAGTGTGATACCGTGAGCGGATTCCGTCACGTTGTCATACGATAATAGTTGGATCCCGATTCCCACTGATGAGTTAGTTTACTCCTCGGGTGATCCCGACTAATTCTTCTTTCAGGTTTGGAGAAGAATTTGACGGTACAGTGGGAGGTTTTCAGATTAGATAAATTGGTAACCATTCTGATCTAGGATAGAGTGCACGCTGAGTGTTTCTTTTCTCTCTCTCTTTGGCAGCGACCATTGACCCGACCCTAAGACTATGACTCAGTGACCAAGTTGATCGAACCTTCTTAAACACTGGCTTTTGGATTGTCAGAGTTGCATACCTCATTGCCACTCCTACTTTTACCCTTTTCTCCAGGTCACCCCGTATTACTACGAACGTCCACTTCCATTGGACAAAACCATCGTATGGTTATATACGAACTCGAAAGAATTTATTCGAGGATGGTTTCTGGTTCTGGAGAAAACGGATAGGACTATTCAGTTGTCTTTTCCTTTTACCTTCTCTCAGGTTGCGAGTACTCCTTAGTTTAGGAGATAGTACACCTATTACGCAAATTGGATAGTCTTCTTCCAAACCTTAGGCTGGTGCCGAATGGTGGGGAATGAAGAAAACCAATTAGCATAACGATGGTGTACAGAAGGTATTAAGTTAAGACAAAGCAAGGGATTAGTAAGAGGGCAAAGTAAATTGCGACTGATATTCACGACCAAACCAAGTATTTCATTACCACTCCCACTTCACCTTTGAATTTCTCCAGGACACTCCGTATCACTACGAAGATCCACAGTTTATTGGATATTCCATCGTATGGTTATATACGAACTCGAAAGGAACTTGTTCCAGTTCGGGGATGGATTCTGGTTCAGGAGAAATAGGAATAAGATTTATTCAGGTTGTCTTTTATCTTCACCTTCTCTCGCATTGCGAGTGCTCCTAGGATTAGGACAGTACACCCATTATGCTTATTGGATAGTCTTCTTCCAAACCATAGGCTGGTGCCGAACGGTAGGGAAGGAAGAAAACCATTTGGCCTAAATGGGTGTGCAGAAGGTAATGACTAAAGACATATAAAGGGATTTGGAGAGGTGGCAAAGAATTATATGGTTACAGTCGTGAATCTGGAAGAGGCATTACTAGGAATACCGGGATACCCCATCGAAACATTTCAATGTTTCAGTGCCACTGTGTACTGTTAAAAGAAAAATGATTTCCCAATTAGTCCTTACTCCAGGGTATGTATTTACCAGGTACGATTCTCACATCTGTATGGTTTTACAGATGATGAGTGGGAGTAAGTTATTGGGAATTGGGTGATCATCCTCATTATATCGGGATTCGTTGTAATAGGTGATATTTGAGGAAGTCACCTGGACTGTTTGCCGGTCGGCAAATATTTGGTTTTGAATATCCGCTGTCATGCACCAATTTCAAATTGATATATCTGTACGTCTATTTTCATAGAGTGAGATATACCTTTTTGAAATTATGTCTACGACATTTACCTATATCAGTGGATGGTTAGGTAAGGAGCATTAAACAGCGGTGTAATTCTTCTTAACCATAAGTACAGTTTTCAACCTACGACATACAGTGAATGAGTTATCAGACTCAAGGGACTTATACAGAGTATTGTATGTTATTCAAGGTCCATCAGGATAGAGGGGTTGGTCCTCGTACTATATTCGGTTTACTTATGACTTCTCTAGTTTTTAGACAGGTGTTTCGTGGAAACACAGGGTCCAAATTTTGAGAAGTTATAGGTATATGGATAAAGTAGAGAACCAGATGTTGCAAGTATCGGGATTCTTCAAGGTGATCGAAGATGTAGATACTTGTGTGCGGTATTCAGTTGATAGTAATGACTAAGAGAACTTGCTTTTTTTTCAGGTTACTCATAATTGGAAGTATTCCTAAGTTGAGTAACGCTGATCGGCCTCTTTCCATTTAGTTGACATGCACTGGAGACAGCTGCATGATTTGAATCTGGTTCAATTAAATCAGTGCCTCTGGTCCTATATTGGATATATAACAGTTCGTATCTTAACGATGTTAAGGTACGGGGAGTTGTCCGGCTTATGATTAAAACCAGACACTGGACAACTCAAGGCAAGTTTCTGTAATTGCTGTTTGTGGGTTGACCCAGGCTATGACGAGGGTTGACTTTCTACCATCTGGAAGAACAATAGCGATATTGTTCTAGACTCACCACAGTTTTAAATAAAATGGATTTTTCAGAAAACAGTAGTGGGAGTATGGTAGAACTGGAAGTGATTCCAGAACCACAAACGATTACTGAAGATTTGATAGGAACCTAAAGATTCAATCTGGTTTGACATTCCATTGGCCACTCCGCAGATATGGTGGGTAACTTCAGGCACCCGAGAGGTACTCCGGTAGCCTCAAGGACGGTCACAGGGAAGTTCTTGTTTACCCAGACTTGCCATTGCTGTTGTTCCAGACTGTGAGACCCGGCAGGAGGATGAGTATAGCGTCATTCTAAACTGGTTTTAGAAGTGTACGTCTATATGACTCTGCCGGAGGGTTGTCGTGGTCAGTGGGAGCAGCAGAAGCATTGGTGGACATGTGGCTTATGTCTATTTATAGACTAAAGCAGATATAGCGGAGATAGATCATCCATTTCTGATGTGACAGTCATAGGTTTGACTTCATCAGAATAGGGGATGAATCTGTTGAGAAGGTAGTAGGGTGTGATATCATGGTATATGGATGACATACACAGAGTAGGAAGTGATATTCCTATGCTACAATCGGTTATACTTTGGTCGTCACACAGTGGTTTCTCCACATGGGACTTGGACATTATATCAGACATACTGGTTACTAGATCTATGGTTTTAGATCTAGATTTGGGTGGTTTTCCAATCAGGGTACTTAGACAGCATTCTAAGAGTATTTAGAATGGACGACTCCTGGCACGGTAGTGTACCTGCAGGTGATGGAGTCACCCTCTCTAAAGGTGTCTTACAGACTAAAGGGGAGAGGGATGTGCATGATTGGCAGATCACTTTCTTAGGCAATTGAGTCAATCATGAGATGTCAAGTACCACACCAGATGTTGTTCTTGCACTGGATGCAATAAGTTGACATTGATCCAATCCTGGAGAAACAGTCGGAAGCTGTTTTAGAACATAAGTGGATGTTCTAGGGATATGATAACGATAGCCTCATTAGGGAGACGGTTATCATTCCAGGCTTCCAAGGTGACCTGGACGACAAGGAGGTTGTCAGAGTTATAGTTTTCCTTCTGACGAGGGGCAGTATTTTGGACAGGTGGTCCAAGGCAATACTGAGGGAGGCATGGCGCAGGATACTGATTAAGTTCAGTTGACGATACAGTCTAAGAAGTTTGGATTTGGAGTTCATTTATGAGCTAGGTCCTATCAGACATCCAGACACATTCTAAGACAGGTATTGCTCATTTCGGGAGATGGGTTTCTCCGCGAACTTGAGATATAGAGAGACATAGAAAGAAACATCAAAGCGGATCCACTCGCTGAGGCTATTCCTCGAATTCAATAGTTTCGCAAACAGGATTTGTGAGACTGACTAGTAGAGGAGTTGGGTGTTCGGTATCACACGGGCTGTGAGTATGCGACATCGCAATAATTAGCCTTGAGTGCAAGTGAGAGATTGTTGGAGATAGTTCCCTCAGAGTCAATATTGGATCACAGGCACGCGATTGCAATGATTGAAGAAGGACCTATCCCGGTAGGACAGTCTTACTCGAGATGATAGTATGCTATCTGGTTTATCTTTATCATCGTGTACTGCTTTAGGTGACCAGACAGGTCGCTATTACACGTTGATAGAGCCCTTAGGATTCTTGCTTGACTGCCAGCAGTATGAGGGCGATCATATACGTGGGAGCTGGTGGTCTATAAGCACATCCTTAAATGGTCCCTAGTCGTGGGAGTTTCGAGACAGGGCATCGATACTCCAGAGTAGACTAGTGTACACATTCGAGACCCCGACGAGGGGCGGTGGCCGATCTCACAAGCCACTGGTGTCAGTTGGTTCACCTAAGATGTGTACAGGTGCTCATTGGGTTATGAGTACACCGGACAGGACTCGCCGGGAACATGCTAGTTGGTCTTATACCTGACGTCAGATAGAAGTTCCCTGGTGACATGTGTACAGGTTAGTTCATCGACCTGGGGATCATCATTTGTCTCGTGTGAGTTCCCACTGTACTTTGATTACTACCCTACCACGCTCAAAGGAGACGTGCAAACAGGTTTTAGTTGGGTACAGTCCCGAGCCACATGGAGGCAGTGAGCGGATCTTCAGGGGTTCGTCTCTCCCGGTATTGGGGGTGAGGTCGCGTTGTGTCTAGGAAAGCCAGTACATGAAAAGTCCTTGGCCAAGGCAGGAGATTTACTGGTAGGTATTCCAGTAGTATCTCAGGGTGTTCTGGGCTGATCTCTGACACGACTTGTACCGCTTTTGGGGGTCTGACTTTTACCAACCCCCTAGGCCCGCCATGCGATGCTCATAGACGAACGGACCGGACTGTACGGATATTGTCACTGACAGGCTCGGTAGGGTGTCAGGATGAATTCGCTCATCGACGTCCCTTTTGGTCAATAGCTGGTGGCCCGTCACGTATTGGCTTATACCTCTGACGTGCTAGTGGTTAAATCCACAACCAAGGTGTTGACGAGTCTTTAGAGTCCCCCACATTCAGTTGCTCAAGTTTTCGGGCGAAACGCTGTAGAGGCCGTATGGAGATATGGCAGGGTTCGATCAGATACGTGCGGTATTGCACGGATCAGGATCGAACGGATAATACTAGTCGGCTTTGGTTTAAGCCGGATCCTAGTATAGTACAGTGTAGATTTTGTCTCTTTGCATTTGTATTCGGTTGGAATACAGATGCGGGTGTGTATACACAGTAGCGGGGTTTTCCTGTAATTTATTACGGGATCAGTTTTTTGGAGTTGCCAGTTTGTTTTCCATTTCGGCCATATTTCTTTGTATCTTTCATTGGCCGAAGATTGGTGGAGGTGGGCTTATTTGCATTTGTGCAAATAAGCATTTGTGGAGGGTGTTCTTTGCATTTTCTTGTATCATGATAATTCCTCCACCATTTGACTTCTTCTTCTTCTCATCATGGCTTGACTTTTGAGTCATCATGGTTGTTGATGATTAGCTTGTTGGAGTGTTGGTTTTGGTGCAATCATGGTTGTTGATGATTGGTTGATGGAGTGTGAGTTTTAGTGGGTGATCATTTCCTTTTTCATGATAACCCTTTTCTCTCTCTTGTTTATTGGCTCACACTCATTCCTTTGATACTACACTCTCATTCTCACTCTCCACTCACTTTGCATGGCCGGCTACTTCCTCAAGTGGGCTGTCCCAATTTTTTGTGGAGGGATTTTATCTCTTTTGGCTTGTAAAAAATCCCATCGCTCCACAAAAATTCCACAACTCATCCCTCCACCAAATGGCAACCTCCATAAACCCCAAATGAGACATATAAATCTTCACTATATTCTACAGAAAATCTTGGGTACGTCGACTCGCCAGCTTCGTGCCCGAGTTGCCTCGGTATAGAGGCGGGAGCCCGTAAAAGAAGCAGGCGACGTGGTGCCCTTCCGGCGACGAGGTGGAGACCGGAGTTTCCGCGGGAGATCGGGACGACGACGAGAAGACCGGAGGAAACGGATCACTCGGTATATCTCTCTTCCCCATCTTGTAGTTAGCTAGGACTAGTTTAATGGTACGATCCGGGTTTTAGTGCGCGGTGGTGCCGGTTTGAAAAAAAAAATTAAAGTTAAGCATCGCTTCCGCATTCCGGTGTCGGATTGACGGCCGGGGCGCCGCCGTGCACTTACACTTTCTTCTACGCATCTTTTGGATGCCCTTTCCTTTTTTTGTATATATACGTATATATACATACACACACACACACACATACTCCACGGCACTGTCCCTGTTAGAAAAATTTTTCTAACGGGGCGCTACCCTGCACCCCGCAAGGGGGCTGCTAGCCCCCTTGTCCCCCAGCCCGCTATCTGGGTAGCGGGACCCCTGTAAAAACTCTGCATGGCTCCCGATATATCCAAGCCTCCCTCCAAAACAAAACACACGTACACTGCACACTGAATTCGCATGACCAGTTTTACCCGTCAATCGGAGGTTCCCTCGCTCCAAAGGCGAGGGGTAATTAACGGCAGCTTAGTCCGCGGCTGCCGGAGATTCGGATCCCACAATCAATAAACCCCGGCTTACCCTAGGCAGGAGGAATCTGTAGTATGCCTGATAAGCGCGCGCGTGTTCCCATCTCAATGGGGTGACGAAAAACACCCTACAGATTCTGGCATGCCCGGTGGGACGTTTCTCTTCTCCCATATTTCGGGTTAAACATTGATGCGAACTCAATCAATGTACATATCGAATGCCTATACTGAAATGATGTTTTCTTTTCGTGCAGCAATCAACTTTCAATGACAATGTCTCCAAAGACGAATTCAGCTTCCAACGCGACCCTGATCCCGTACGTGGTCAAGGTCAATGCTCGTATGGTTCTCTCCGCAAGCCTCAGTCGACAGTGGGAGGAACTGCCCCGCCAGTTTGGCTCCTTCATCATCTACCATGCCGGAAGCGCTCATCTGGCAGAAATCCCGGCAAAACAGGTGGCCAAGCCGGTCTCAAGGGGAAAGAGGCCGAATGTTGTGATTGCCAAGGCACCACAACCGAAACTTAAGACGGTGTCTGAACGGCTCTCTTGCGCTCCAGCTGGGGGCAAGACTTCCGATACAAAGGGCAACATCAAACGTTGCGGACGAGCCCAGGCGATGACTCCAACAAATGCACGATCGGGCGTCTTCTCTGGTCTCTCTATCAATCGGTCTACGGCGTCTTCCCGAAGAACCGGAGCCTGCCAAGCGCTCAAATCAGAAAAATTAAGGCAGAAGCGGCTCAGGTATCGAGCCAACAAGAGGGCCAGGACTCCGGCTAGGTGGAATCGTGTAAGATTCCAGGAGCAGAGTCATCCTGCGGCGATGGCTGAATCGGCCGTAAAAATCAGCAATTCCTTCGAACCTCTGAAGTGGGTTCAGAAAAATGCCGTGACCGCCAGAATTAAGAAGACAGCGGTTCGAACGTTGCTACAGAGAGACGTGTCCCCGCCCCAACAGAAAAAGAATGACACTGTCTCTTCAAGAGTCTATCAAGCGCTCTGTGCCGCACGAAAGCAGCGGGCAAACCCAGAAAAGAAGCGCCAGCACCATTCAAGAACCTGGTCAGGCCAGCCGCCTTCAATCGACTGCCCGCTACCGAAACAGGGGGGTCAAGACAGTGATCTATGAAATCATCCGCCGATGATAAAACGACGGCTGGATATATTATCCATACGGTCTATATGGAGGGCGGGCACCCCAGCGACAACCTTCGCAGCAAAAGTAAGGATGGGGCCACCACATCCCAAGCCCAATCTGGCTTGAATGTGGTTGCCGCTTCCCAAGAACAGCCGCCTCCGCTGGATGATGAAAACCCTCTCGATGAGGACGATAGGCAGAAGGACCCTTCGGTCCAGGCAGAGTCAAGCTCGGACAGCGAGGAAGAGCCAACTTTCCGCCCCAGGACCGCAGAGCAAGAGCTACTTCAAGAGCTTTGAAAATAGCTCAAGAGCAAAGATAAAGAGATGGCCAAGTTCTATTCGAAAATCGACGACCTAACGAACGTTGTGATGCAGCTTACGGCTCAATTTGCTCGAGCGCCTCCCAATCAAGCACAAGTCGCTACTCATCAGCCGGGTGATGACAATCCGAAGCAGCCAATGCCTGTTCCTTTGGGTCCAAGACTGGTCGAGCTGCACGAAAGCCGGCCACATTCCACTTCTGGGGACGCCTTGGCCTCAGATAGCACTATCCCGCTAACACAAGATCGGATAATGGATTTGGTCACCAGCAAAGTTAAAATATTGGTGGCTGAAGCTGAAGCTCAGAAAGAAATTGGCAGTAGTGGGCGGCCATATCCCGCACAGTACGATTTGATCGAGTTCCCGAGCGGCTACGTCATTCCTAAGTTCGGAAGATTTGACGGAACGGGGAATGCAAATCAGCACGTCGCCCACTTCAAAGCATCATGCGGAAATACAGGGGGTAATGACGCGCTTCTTCTTCGTCAGTTTGTCAACAGCCTGATCGGTGTCGCCTTCGACTGGTACACGAGTATACCAAACGGGTCCATCATTACCTTTGCCTAAATGGAGTCTCTGTTTCGGCAAAGGTTCATGAGTGTCAGTGATAAAATCTCCATTGCTGATCTTGTGAGGACCAAGCCGGGGAAGAATGAAAGCAACACCGACTTTATCACCCGATGGCTTAATCTCACAGTCAAGTGCGAACCGCCGCTAGAGCAAGACCAGTCCGTCAGCCTTCTCATTGGGAACCTCAGCAATTGGATAGTCCCATTCTTGTGTACAGCAGGCCTCAAGACGTTTCAAGAGCTAACCAAGAAAGTCCAAATGCTGGAACGCTCGAAGCAAGAGTCTACCCCGGACTCTCAGAGAGACAAAACTTGGAAAAGCAAGCGGGACGACAACCGTAGAAGCAGGAGTTCCAGCAGTACCAATGTCTTCAATGCGTCCAACAATGAAGAAAAGCGAAGGGCGGGCGAATCCAAAACCAACCGGTCTCGAAAGCCAGTGCTGGGAGGAGAAGGCCTTCCCTAGAGGAGAAAAAGAACAAAGTTTACTCTTTCAAAAGGGACAAGGTCTACAAGATATTTAAAGATGCCTTGAACAACGGTCTACAATTGCCGGAGTTGAAAAGATCTCAAGAAGCAAAAATGACCGACAATCCCCTGTATTGCCCGTACCACCGAGTAGTGAGCCATGCGATCGAGGATTGCTATATCTTCAAGGACTGGGTCGAGAAGCAGTATAAGGCTGGAGAGATCGAGCTGTCCAAAAGTGTGTTGGTGAACAATCAAGTTGCAACCACCAACTTTATACAGACAGAAACTGAAGCCTTCTAGGAGCAGACAGCCGAACCTGCTGCTCTGAGAAATGAAACGGACTCACCGCGGCCTCCGTGGAGTACGCACATATCTAATAAGACGAAGAAGATGATAAAGCTACTTCGGAAAGAGCCCAGGACGGAATGGGAAGGGCAGAAGAAATCTACCTTTCCATCTGCCAATGCGGCTCCATCAGGCTCAAAATCCAAAAAGCTCAAGAAGAAGAAAAGTACAGCTCGGCGCGAAAAGGAGTCTGCAGGGAGATCGACCATTCAAAAATATATCGATTCTCTCGAAGAATATGAACAGAAGGAAAGAACTCTAATTCAATTGAAGGAGTTCCTCCCTGTACGAGTGGCTGAAATTTTGGAGGGGTTAGAAGAAGACTCCAATGAAGAGATCCCAGTAGTGACCTGCTACGCCATCCATCTTGGCAGTGACTCTAAGGAGGAGCTCTGTTTTCCCGAAGAGGATGAGGAGATCGCCACAAACGCCAACCAAATCCAGCTCAGAAGCGGCAGGGCTCTACCGCCAAATCAGGGCAACGCCCCAAAAGGGAAGGAAAAACAAGTCGCTAATGAAGAAGATGGCAGAGAACTTGATCATGAAGATTCGAGTCCTTCTCCAGTAGACTATAATGTCTTGGCTCACCTCCGAAAGCTTCCGTCTCTCCTTAGCATCTACGATGCCTTGGTTCTATCTCAAGAGCTTAGAGATGTTCTCATTCATGCTCTGCAAAACCCTGAGCGGTATCAAGCTCGCTTTGCGGAAATTAATATGAAAGAAGCTCAATACACTCTGCATGCCGCCGCAGTCACGTTTAAGGATGAAGACTTTCTACTGGGAACGGCTGAGCATAATCGGCCGCTTTACGTGACCAGGTACAGCGACGGAGATCGGATTAATTCCATATTGATTGATCCGGGGTCCTCAGTGAACATCATGAACTTGCGAACTCTGAAGAGTTTGTCAATGGACGTCTGACACCTGTCAAGGGAAAGGATTGTCATTCAAGGCTTCAACCAAAATTGCCAGCAAGTTCTAGGGTCCATAGCTCTGCCAATCAAATTTAGGGATCTGCAAACTGAAGCTAAGATATATGTGATCGACGCTGACACGTCTTATAAAATTCTCTTGGGGCGGCCGTGGCTTCATGATTACGGCATTATTCCGTCAACTCTCCATCAATACATGAAGTATACTAAAAATGGCGAAGAAAGACACATTGACGGAGACATACAGCCGTTCGGCGTGCATGAAGTCCGATATGAAGATACTTGGTACTTCATGAACCACTAAAATGCTAAGCCACAACTGACTGAGGATAGACCGGCCCCAAAACTCAAAATCAAATCTACGCCGGCTGTCACTTTCAACAGCAAAAGCACCCAAGTGCGCCCGCGTTTTGGTAGCGACACTGATGAGTTCGACACTGGAAGTCCGTCCTTCCGTAAAACTTGCCCTCGTTTCGGTAGTGATACGGACGAATCTGACGCTGAAGGCCCATCTAGCAGCAAAATTTGCCCTCATCTTGGCAGCGACACTGAAGAGTCGGAAGAAGAGGACCTGCCTTGCAATAGCTGCGCAGATTGGACCCCCATGCAACAAGCGAAACTACGAGAGACCTTCAAAATTATTGAAGGGTCCCTAGCTGTCACAAGGGTGCCGGAGCAGATGTGCAAAGAGCTCGATGCATTGTCAGTCTCTACCGTGGACCAGCTGAAAACTTTCTACGTTCCCGGAAGGAAAAGTAGACAGAAGGGCATCCTGTTTTATGGGTCAAATCCTGTTGTGCACCCGGACGATTTGTCTGTCGCGTGCCTTCCCTATGAGAGGGGCATAAGAGCCGTCCTCAATCCCAGATACTATGCACCCGAGATGCGGAATATTTCAAAAGGTGCGGATGCCGGCTATATCGAACGGAGTCCGAAGCAAAGTTTTATGAAGGGATATGGCATCCGCCCCGGGTCCAAGCACTCATCGATGGACGAATTCCAGATAGATGGGGCATAGGCTTCATTCAACCTGATTCCAAAGCATCCTACATGATCCATATTGGTGAAGCCAGCGAAAGATCAAACGATGATGACGAGATAGCCGAACCAGAAGATGCTCCTCAAGAGCTTGAAGATGGCGGACAAGCAACCTTTGACGAGCTAACCGAGATTGACTTAGGAACGCCCGATAATCCAAGGCCGACCTACATCAGCTCATTCTTGTCAGAGGAAATGAAAGCGCAGATAATCACCCTGCTGCACGAGTTCGTCGACTATAAAGAAATGCCTGGCCTTTCCCCTGAAGTAGCCGTGCATAAGCTGGCTATATCTCCTGATGCTAAGCCAGTCAAACAAGCTCCTCGAAGAATGAGAAGGGAGTTGGAAGAAAAGGTCATCGAGGAAACCAAGAAACTCATCGATGCCGGCTTCATCAGGGAGGAGAAATATGCGGACTGGATCGCATGCATAGTCCCAGTGAAGAAGAAAAATGGGCAGATCCGAGTTTGTGTCGATTTCAGGGACCTCAACAAGGCATGTCCTAAAGACGACTTCCCGCTACCGGTCATGGAAAAGATGGTCGATGACACCTCAAATTATGAGCTCTTCACCTTTATGGATGGCTCTTCTGGATATAATCAGATCAAGATGTCGCCTGAAGATGAGAAACACACAGCATTTCGAACCCCGATCGGAATATACTGCTACAAAGTGATGCCGTTCGGACTGAAGAACGCAGGTGCTACATATCAGAGGGCAATGACCAATATCATTGATGACCTAATCCATAAGGTCATCGAATGTTATGTTGATGATCTGGTCGTCAAGACTAAAGCCAAGGCCGATCACATCCAAGATCTTAGGACCGTTCTCACCAGACTGAGGGAGTACGATCTGAAAATGAATCCTCTGAAGTGCACTTTTGGCGTGTCATCGGAAAAATTCCTGGGCTTTATAGTTCGACATCCGGGGATCGAAGTTGACCCATCCAAGATAAAGGCCATCATGGAAATGCCCCCTCCGAAGAGTCTGACGCAGCTAAGATCTTTTCAAGGCAAGCTTGCTTGTATACGGAGGTTTATCTCAAATTTATCGGGGAGATGTAGGCCCTTCTCAAAGCTCATGAAGAAAGGAGCTCCTTTTGTCTGGGATGCCGAATGTCAAGAAGCGTTCGAAACAATCAGTACTTGTTGCACCCTCCAGTGCAGGCCGCTCCCATTCCAAATAAACCGCTGATTCTCTACACTGCTGCGCTGGATGAGTCACTCGGTGCGCTCCTTGCTCAGAACAACGAGGAGGGAAAAGAGAATGCCCTCTACTACCTCAGTCGAACTTTAGTCGGGGCGGAACACAACTATTCCCCGATCGAAAAGCAATGCCTAGCTCTGATGTTCGCTATGAAGAAGCTGAGGCACTATCTGCTCGTTCATCGGATTATGCTAATCTCTAGGGTCGACCCGCTCAAACACTTAATGACCAAAGCAAGCCTAGTTGGTAGAATTTCAAGATGGGCTGTCATGTTACTTGAGTTTGACATAGTTTATACTCCTCAGAAAGCAGTGAAAGTGCAAGCTCTTGCAGACTTCCTCGCCGCTCATCCTATACCAGAAGGGTCACCGCTAAATTGTGAGTTACCCGACGAACAAGTGCTGCACCTCGAGGAAGATAAGCCATGTTAGGAGCTCTACTTCGATGGAGCCTCATCAATAAGGACCTCCAGTAAATCAAGCATCCCGGAGATAAAAGCAGGGATAGGGTTGGTGTTCATCGCGCCATCAATGGGAACCCTACGGCGTTCTTTCGCTCTCACCGAGCCTCGAACAAACAATGAAGCTGAGTATAAAGCTCTGATAGCTGGTCTGGAGCTTGCCATAGAAATGGAAATCCTTCGGCTATGGATTTACAGTGACTCCCAGCTTGTCGTCAACCATGTAAGCGGAGATTATAAGATATACAAACTCGAGTTAGCTCGGTACAAAAGCCGAGTGGTGGAACTCATGAAACGCTTCACTCATATTGAGCTGATGAGAGTTCCAAGGGCGTTGAATGGAAAGGCTGACGTACTCGCTCGCTTAGCCAAGGAGCTGGCTGATCCTGATATGGACGAAACTCTGATCACAGTCGGGAGCCGGCAAATTCTGCCCTCAGTCTCTCTACGAGAAGAGGAAAGCGCGGAACAGAAGAACAGTCCCGCCGAAGAAGCTTCGATCGTTCAAGACGAGCCCGATTGGAAAGAACCCTTCATAGAGTACTTCCGATATGACAAGCCACCTGAAGGAAAATCTGCGAGGGTTCAGCTGAAGAAGAGAGCTCTCCAATACGTGTTTGTAAATGAAACGCTATACCGCAGGTCATATGACCAACTCTGGATCAGGTGTCTGTCATTAGCCGAAGCCCAAAAAGTTATGAAAGAAGTTCACTCAGGCGTCTGCGGGGCTCACCAGTCCGGCCCCAAGATGCGACTTCAAATTAAACGGCTTAGGTATTACTGGCCCACCATGATACGGGATTGCGGAGAGCATGCATAGAAATGTTATATCTGCCAAAATCACGGTGATTTCATTCACAAGCACTCCAATCCGTTGTATCCTATGGTGGCATCGTGGCCCTTCGAAGTCTGGGGAACCGACATAGTTGGTCCAATTGATCCTCCGTCATCCAAAGGCCACCGGTTCATATTGGCCGCAACTGACTTTTTCTCCAGATGGGCTGAAGCTGTCCCGCTAAAGAAAGTCAAGACAGAAGATATTCTGATGTTCTTCCAGTATAATATTCTATACCGCTTCGGTACACCAAGAAGAATCATATCTGACAACGGGCCCTCTTTCAAGAGCTTCAAAGTTGCAAGGTTCGCTACTCAGCACAAGATAGACTGGAGATATTCCTCCATCTATATTCCAAGAGGCAATGGGCTATCCGAAGCCTTCAATAAGACTCTATGCAAGCTCCTGAGGAAAAATTCTTCATCCAACAAGAGAGACTGGAATCTCAAACTTCACGAGGTATTGTGGGCATATCGTACCACGCACCGTACTCCAACTCAGTCCACTCTATACTTATTGCTCTTTGGAGTGGAGGCGGTCCTCCCCCTCGAAGTCGAAGTTCCAAGCTTAAGAATGGCCGTTCAGCACGAGTTGACGGAGGAGGAAAATGTGCTCCTTTGGCTTGAAGAGCTCGTCGCCCTCGAAGAAAAGAGGCTCGTTGTGTAGCAAAATCTGGAGCTATACCGATCCAAAATGTCACGGGCCTATGACAAGATAACCCGTCTCCGCGCTTTCAAGAAAGGTGAATTGATGTTGGTCCTCAAAAGACCGATCATCCCCAATCAACATGCCAAGGGAAAATTCGAGCCAAACTGGGAAGGACCATACGTCGTCGAGAAAGTGTTCGACGGAGGATCCTACCAACTAATAAGGGCCGAGGGAGAAAGGCCCATGTCACCCATCAATGGCCGATATCTCAAGAAATATTATGCGTGAATGCTCCAAGTCGCAGGCGAATTGAGCACACCGGCCCTACAGTCTGGATCATACATCCTGCGAAACCGTACACAATCTACGGGTGCAAACGACCCCTATCTCTCCCAAATCTTGCCGGTGAAACTACTTTTAAAATCCCACCAGCGCAAAAAAAAATGGTATGTCCACAAGCAAAACGGTCACGAATGAAAACCCGAAAGGGCTCCGTAAGTAAAAACAGCAGGACTACCAGCGAGTTTGTGAAAACCCGAAAGGGCGCAAACTCGTGAAAAGAGATGAAATACACTCGCAAAGTCCTCTCGACCTTGTGAGGAGAAATCCCCGCGTGAGATCCTTACGACTCACAAAGGAGCAACATACTTAGGAATCCTCACGATTCCTAAGGAGAACATACACCTGTGAGATCCTCTCGACTCGTAGGGAGAAAATGCTTTTATGAGACCCTTACGGCTCATAAAATTGAAAAGTCTTAGGTGACAGGGACCTAAACCTATCTCCTAAGCCACCGCTCCCCAACGGGAAATGACAAATGATGAGTCGCTCCTGGCATTATGCTTCAGTGTCAGCAGTGCTGATGCCGACCAAAACCCAAATCCCAAGTCCTCCCGAGGCAAATGATGAGTTGCTCCTGGCATTGTTCCAGTGCAGCAATGCTGATGCCAAACAATATCCAAATTCCAAGTCCCCAAACGGCGAATGATGAGTCGCTCCTAATATCATATTCCAGTGCAGCGATGCAGACGCCAACCAAAATCCGACTTCTCAAAATTCTCCCGGCCCTATGGTTAGTCCCCAAATTGACTGCCGTATACAATCCACGGGCTCAAATAATTCTCAGCATACCCATGCCCTACCGCAATCACCAATTACGTGGCCGGTCTCCACCCTTGGAATTATGCTCCATTAGGAAAGGCCCACTCATGTGTCCTCACGATATATGAGGAGAACAAACCTTCGTGGGATCCTTACGACTCACAAAGGAAAAACACACTTGGGGGTCCCCACGACTCCTAAGGAGAAAGTGCACCTACGAGATCCTTTCGACTCGTAGGGAGAAAATGCTTTTATAGGACCTTTACGGCTCATAAAATTGAAAAGCCTTAGGTGATTGGGACCTAAACCTGTCTCCTAAGCCATCGCTCCCCAACAGGAAAAGGCAAATGATGAATTGCTCCTGGCACGTGTGCTTCAGTGTTAGCAACGCTGATGCCTACCCAACCCCAAAATCCCAAAACTCCAGTCCAATAGACCCCTAAGTCTTTAAACTGGGAACATATGACCTCTAAGTCGTTAAACTGGGAACAGATGACCCCTAAGTCGTTAAACTGGGAACGAGGGAAATCTCCTCATGGCAAATGATGATTCGCTCCTGGTACTATATTCCAATACAGCGGTGCTGATGTCAACCCAAGTCACATCAAATCAGAAAAACAATCAATGGCCTCCCTGGCAGAATCAAACTCCACCTCATAAACAAGTCAACTTCATCTCTGACACCGCAAGGATCGGAGCAAGTCAAATCCAGCATCGACCGTCCACGTCACAAAAAGGGCAGCACCGACCGTCCAAGTCGCAAAAAGGGCAGTATCGACCGTCCACGTCGCAAAAAGGGCAGCACCGACCGTCCACGTCGCTAAAAGGGCAGCACCGACCGTCCACGTCGCAAAAAGGGCAGAACCGACCGTCCACGTCGCTAAAATGGCAGCACCGACCGTCTACGTCGCTAAAATGGCAGCATCGACCGTCCAAGTCGCTAAAAGGGAGGCATCGACCGTCCACGTCGCTAAAAGGGCAGCACCGACCGTCCACGTCGCTAAAAGGGCAGCACCGACTGTCTACGTCACAAAAAGGGCAGAACCGACCATCCATGTCGCTAAAAGGGCAGCATCGACCGTCCAAGTCGCTAAAAGGGCAGTATCGACCGTCCACGTCGCTAAAATGGCAGCATCGACCGTCCACGTCGCTAAAATGGCAGCATCGACCGTCCAAATCGCTAAAAGGGCAGCATCGACCGTCCAAGTCGCTAAAAGGGTAGCACCGACCGTCCAAGTCGCTAAAAGGGCAGAACCGACCGTCCACGTCGCTAAAAGGGCAGCACCGACCGTCCAAGTCGCAAAAAGGGCAGCACCGACTGTCCACGTCGCTAAAATGGCTGCACCGACCGTCCACGTCGCTAAAATGGCAGTATCGACCGTCCAAGTCGTAAAAAGGGAAGCACCGACCGTCCATGTCGCTAAAATGGCAGCACCGACCGTTCACGTCGCTAAAATGGCAGCATCGACCATCCAAGTCGCAAAAAGGGCAGAATCGACCGTCCATGTCGTAAAAAGGGTAGTGCCAGCTTCCCAAAAGCGGGAACCAAATCAAGTCGCCTCCACGTGAAAGAAGATCCATCAATTTCATGCACACGACCTACATGTGTGGTGTGCATTTATTGATGGGGGGCAATTTGTTGGGGTAAAAATTTACACCCCGGTTGACCAAATCAAAATCAAAGTCAACCCCAAGTCAGGTGGGCCCAAGCCCAGGTCAAGTGGGCCAATGCCCAGAGCGAGCCCGAACATAAAGCGGCCGGCCTCCCCCCATGCCAAAATAAAAATTTTGTAATAAATAATTTTGTTGTATTTCTTGTGTTTTTATTTTATGAATAAATGTAAGAAAATGGGCATAAAGCTAAATTTTGTAAAGCCCATGGCTTATGTGCACACACTAATGCTGATTTTCAGCAATAACCTAGAAACGATCCTTATTCTTCCATTTATAATTTGGGTTGGAGGAATCACCCTAATTTTGCTTGGAACCAACACCAAACTCAAAATTCGGTTCCAAACCAAAATAACTTTCAAAGGGTCCCTTCACAACAACAGCAACCACTACAATTGAGTCAGCACCCTTTTCAACCACAAAATTTTCAAAATCCTGCCAACACTTCTAGACCGTATAATAATTCTTTACAATTGACCGGTACCGATAATTCCTCTTCACTCGAACAAACTATGAATTTGTTTCTGAAAAATTTCATGTAAGTTTCGGCTAAGATAAAGTCTTCTGTCGATACTATAAAGAAGGACTCCGCCTCCCACGGTGAGAGTATTAAATCGATAGAAGCACAAATTGCACGATTAAACGCCGAAATGAGTGCTAGAGAGAAAGGGAAACTTCCATCTCAACCCCTACCGAATCCTGGGCATTCACAACACTACAATGTGAGTGTCATTACAATGTTGAGATTCAGAAGAGTGCTGAATAACCAAGTCGGTGAGAAGATTGATATTGATAATGATGAAATAACTAATGACACCCCGGCTTCCACCTCCACTTCTGATCCTACTTCGTCTAGTCAACCATCTTCTTCCGAGGCTATTCTTCATTTTCCCCAAGGCTCGAACCCTCCCCCACTTCTTTGAGTCCACCTCACTTGATCCCAACTCCAATTCTGGGATCTGTTCCACCCACACGACCTTTTCCAATGTCAGACCCAGCTCTTATTGCTAAAGCTCCATATCCGAATAGGCTAAGGGGAAACAAACCAAGTCCACATATGGTGAAGATTATGGAACTGTTTAAACAGGTTAACATAAATATCCCTTTCTTAGATGCTATACAACAAGTTCAGGCTTATGCGAAAATTCTTAAGGACTTATGCACTAGAAAGAGGAAGACTCAAGTGCCCAAAAAGGTATTCATGACGAATAATGTTAGCACAACTTTTACCCCACAATTACCAAAGAAACGTAAGGACCCTGGCTTTTCTACAATCTTTATTTCTATTAGGGGTAAAAATATTAACCGTGCATTACTCGACCTTTACGCTAGTGTTAACCTGCTTCCATACTCTATCTACGAGCAGTTAGGGATTGGAGAGTTGAAACCCGCTCATTGTACTCTTCAGATGGCAGAGCGATCCATCACCAAATCTAGGGGTGAGCTTGAGAATGTGTTGATAAAAGTCGAAGAATTTATATTCCCTGTGGACTTTATTGTTTTGGATACACGGCCTGTAGCAAACCCACGGAACCAAATTCCGGTGATTCTTGGTCGACCCTTCCTATCCACTTACAATGCTGTCATTAATTGTCGAAACGGTTCCATGAACCTATCCTTTGGGAAAATGACAATTGAGCTTAATATTTACAAGATAGGAAGTCAACCATCTGAACCTTCAGCTCATATTCTTGATGTTTGTTCTGTCCACGAGATAGCTCTCGAAAGCTGAAAGGTTGATGGACTTTGCTTTGATGATCTTGACGACATTAGCGCATCATTATTTGATCTTGCACAGTATCATAGTGATGACACTTTTGACGAGTCTACCCCTGAGTTTGAACCTTTTGACTCATCACTTTCCGAGTCAATATCCTATACAAGTTATGAACTTTTTCGAGAATACGAATATCATTCCCTTACCCCACCTACTATTGTCTCTCCGTCGCCATTAGATCTCAAACTGTTACCTTCTCATCTTAAATATGCATATTTATGTGAGAATGAGTTTTTACCCGTGATCATATCCTCTTCTCTAGCTTTAGAGCAAGAGAATACTCTTTTGATGGTCTTGAGATCTAACCGGCAAGCATTTGGTTGGACAATGGCAGACATCAAAGGGATTAGTCCCTTAATTGTAGAACATCATATACATTTGATGGATAAAGCCAAGCCAATCCGAGAACCATAAAGACGGTTAAATACCGTCATGAAGGAGGCGGTAAAGAAAGAAATAGTTAAATGCCTTGACAGTGATATCATTTACCCAATCTCTGATAGCCAATATGTAAGTCTTATTCATGCAGTCCCTAAGAAGTCCGGCATCACGGTCATAACTAATGAGGCTAATGAGTTGATCCAGACACGCACCCAAACTGGGTGGCGCGTATGTATTGATTATAGAAAACTCAATACCGTGACGAGGAAAGATCACTTTCCTCTACCTTTTATTGACCAGATATTGGAACGATTAGCTGGACATGAATATTATTGTTTCATGGACGGATACTCTGGCTATAACCAGGTCCCTATTGCTGAAAAGGATCAAGATAAAACAACATTTACTTGTGCTTTCGGTACATTTGCTTATAGAAGCATGCCCTTTAGGTTATGCAATGCTCCCACTACATTTCAACGGTGTATGATGGGGATATTCTCTGACATGTTCGAGAATTTTCTGAAGATTTTCATGGACGATTTCTCTATATTCGGGGACTCATTTGAGAATTGCCTTTGTCATCTTGACGCAGTTCTTACCCGCTGTAAGGATAAGAACTTAACTTTGAATTGGGAAAAATGTCATTTCATGGTCCAAGAGGGTATTGTGCTTGGACATGTCATTTCATGGAAAGGCATTGAGGTCGACAGAGCTAAAATAGATGTCATTCATAACCTTCATCATCCCAAGTGCGTCAAAAATATACGATCTTTCCTTGGTCATGCAGGATTTTATAGGAGATTCATTAAGGATTTTAGCAAAATTGTTAGACCCTTAACTCTTTTCTTGGCCAAGAATACAACATTTCACTTTGATTCGGATTGTGAGGCTGCATTTGACTCGCTTAAAAATTGCCTCACTACAGCCCCCCCTCTATCATCTCCCGATTGGAACCACCCGTTTGAGCTAATGTGATCAGATTTTGCTGTTGGTGCAGTCTTAGGACAACACATTGATAAAATGCCACATGTGATTTATTATGCAAGTAAGACCTTAAATGATACCCAAATTAATTATACAACTACCGAGAAAAAACTCTTGGTAGTTGTATTTGCATTAGAAAAATTCAGGCCTTACTTGATTGGCTCACCGATTGTGGTTTACACTGATCACCCCGCCTTAAAATATCTTTTATCGAAGAAGGATGCTAAAGGCAGGTTAATACGTTGGATCCTATTATTACAAGAATTTGATCTTGTCATTCGAGATAAAAAAGGATGTGAAAACGTAGTAGCCGACTATCTTTCATGCATCTCTTCACCAACTGTGACCTTGCCAATTAACGACTCTTTTCCGGACGAACAACTCTTAACCGTATCCTGCGAACCTTGGTTCATGGATATTGTGAATTATCTTGCAACGGGACTTATTCCAAGTGATTGGTCTAAACAAGACAATTATCGATTTCTATCCCAAGTAAAGCATTTTTACTGGGATGAAACTTATTTGTTTAAGTATTGTTCCGACCAAATCATTCGCAAATGTATCCCCAATGATGAATTCAAAAGTGTTTTGTCTTTCTGTCATGATCAGGCATGTGGAGGTCACTTTGGTCCTCATAAGACGGCGGAGAAGGTTTTGCAATGTGGTTTTTACTGGCTTACTTTATTTAAAGATGCATATGATCATTGCAAAACATTTCCATAATGTCAAAACACGGGTTGGATTTCTAAAAGAAATGAGATGCCACTTCAACCGATCTTGGTTGTTGAAATTTTCGACGTTTGGGGTATTGATTTTATGGGTCCTTTTTCCAACTCTTTTGGGAATTTGTATATCTTGTTAGCGGTTGATTACGTCTCGAAATGAGTGGAAGCAATTCCATGTCGCACTAATGACAACAAGGTTGTCATTAAATTCCTTAAAGAAAATATCTTTTCGCGATTTGGACACCCTCGCGCTATCATTAGCGATAACGGGACACATTTCTGTAATCGATCTTTCAAAACTTTGATGTGGAAATATGCAATCAACCACAAACTTTTCACGCCCTATCATCCCCAAACGAGTGGGCAAACTGAGATTTCCAATAGGCAGAACAAACTAATTCTGAAGAAGACAGTTTCTAAAAATCGGAAAGATTGGTCAACCAAATTGACGGATGCCCTTTGGGCATTTCGTACTGCATATAAGATTGATCTTGGTATGTCTCCTTATCGCCTAGTGTTTGGAAATGCTTGCCAACTTCCTGTCGAGATTGAACATAAAGCAATGTGGGCCATTGAAGAACTTAATTTCGATTTAAATCAAGCCTGCAACTTTCGGAAGCTGCAATTAAATGAGCTAAGCGAACTACGCAATGAAGTTTACGATAATGCGGTGATAGTAAAGAACCGGACTAAGGTATTTCACGATAAAAATATTTTGAGAAAAACTTTTACCCCGGGACAACAAGTCCTTCTTTATGATTCCCGTCTCCATCTTCATGCGGGTAAGCTACGATCTCATTGGAAATGACCATTTGTGGTGCGGTATGTCTACCCGGACGGGGCAGTTGAAGTTGAAAATAGAAAAAACGGTATAATTTTCAAAGTGAATGGGCATAGATTAAAACCGTATTTTTCCACTGACCCCACGGAGGAGCTCCTGTTTTTACAGGAGCCGCTTTATAATGACTAATTTTCCTCCACCTCATCTTCATGTCTCGGTAATATTTTCTCATCTTTAGAATGGAGGCAAGTCAATAATATATATATATATATCTATATATAATAAAAAAATTAAAATAAAAATATTATATATATATATATATATATGCAAAATTGTACATAAACAAAAAAATAAGTTTGGGGGAAGATTTTCACTTTCATTTATTCTTGCCCCCGTTAATAACTTTTCCCCCCAAGCATACAGGTTTTTGAGATTTAAAAGAGACAACAGTGAGGACACTGCTGTAAACAGATTTGGAGGAGGTTTGTGCTTATTTACGCATTACTTTGCATAAGCACAAAATTTTCAAAAAAAATTCTTTTATATTAAAATATTAGAAAGTGAAAAAGTACATTTAAAAGATTGGAAAGTTTAAGAAAAACAAGAAAATTAGATATTTTCTTAAACGAAACTAGTAATAAGTAGTTATGACCCGTTGTCCTATAAGTTAGTAAGATAAAGGAAGTCACTAATCTGAGAATAAAAATAAGTCTGAAAAATAGTTTCTATTCTGGAACCCAAACATCTGAACGTTGATACCCTACTATATGCACTTACACACGTCTTGAAATTCGGGATAGTAGAGAATACCTTGAAATGCTCTTGTCTAAAACCCAAAGTATGAAGAAAATAAATAATAATTGAAGCATAAAATGGTGATAATAATTGAAGCATAAAATGGTGAAGAAAAATGAACACTGGTTTTGTAATCACAAAGGCAGCATAAAAAAATATAGCGAGGGTGCTTCATCACCTAGTGCTTTAGACCAACTGGTTTGGGAGTCACTGCTAAATTTTAGGTGTTGCAAGACAAGAAATTGTTAATTATGCCTAATATGTAAGCACATTTAGTAATCGGTCGGTTAGTATCTCAAGAAGTATTAACGGTCGCATGAAGAATGTGTGAGCAATTCCATCCAAAATATTCACCGAGTAAAACGTATTGAAGTGGAAGGAAAAGAGTATGATAGCTTGAATTGAATTCTCCGAGTGTAGGGATGTCTTTTACACACACGTAGGGGTATATGATCGGTGTTTGGAAGAAAGGTAGGGATGAAGAATAAAGGCGATGTTTTATTGAGGGATGATGTGATTTCTAACATCTTTTCATGACTATTAAGATATGGCTCATGACAACCGAAAAGCTAGTGTAGTTGAAAACTCTGATTTTCAAGTTCTTTTTTTATAATTCTTATCTTTATATGTAATTTTCACTGTCTTTCTTTTATTATGGGATTTTGTGGGTGCAATTCGCTAAAAACCCTCAGGAGACAACACTCCTCCTACTAGGGACACCTAGAGGTTTAAAGGCTTGTTGCATGTGCTCAGTGCAATCGTGTTGCCTACGAAAGTGTACTAGTTAGTTTTACTTTTTCTTTTCCATTTTCTCCTTCTCTTGAATAAAAGAAGTTTGCTCGAGATGATCAAAGTCAAGTTTGGGGAAATTTGTTCAGTCGAAAATATTGCAATATTTAACATAACAATTTCCTCACTTTTCTAATCATCTAAGGATGTTGGTTATAAATATAACACGTATTATAAGTTCGTCTGGAAAATATCAATTACTACGTGTTATACATTATAATCAACATTTTGGAAGGAAATTGTGTGTTTATTATTTCACGCATGATATTGTATATCTCAACATTCTTCATTGAGATTTTGTGCAGAAAATTATCTCAGGACAGATATCGGAATCGCAAATTCGCCGAAAAAATACAGGAAATCAAAGAGTTAAAATCTGGCAGAGATTCAGAAAAGATAAGAAGATTCTAGATATCACCTGAATACATATAGACCAACACCGGAGGACACAAGAAAAATGAAGCATCAAGCCTACCAAATGGCCGTGGATCTGCGGCCGAGTCAGGCCGATCCGCCGCGGATCCGCGGCCGAGTTAGGGCATCGGGTGACAAGTTCTTTCCAAAAGCTTCATTACAACGACCTAGCTTGTTGAGGATGCTCCATTGTAACAACCTTGTTCTGAAAGCTTCCCTACAACAATCTAGATTCTTGAGGAAGCTTGGTAATTACCTTATTCTAGAAGTTTCTCTACAACTATCTAGCTTCTTGGGGAAGATTGACCTAACTTCTAGTGGAAGATTGGTGAAGGGCTATATAAAAGACCTAAGTCTTCATTTCGAGGGTTACACAATTAATACGCAATTTGGGGAGACAATTTGAAAGCCAATTTAATCCAATTCAATTCCAATTCAAGATCCAAAATCAAGAATCGTTGAGAACAATATCGAGCGACGATATCCAAGATCCTTTACGCAAAGCTGATCGTCATCTACGAGCAAGAGATCCTCGACAGGTCCAAGTCTCACGGTGATCGAGCAAAGCGAAGATCGACGGAGAAATTACCTCTTTAAGGGAGTGATCGAGAGCATTCTTTCTTATAATCTCGAATTGAGAAGTGTAATTCGAAGTTGAATAATAAAGGTGATCATTTATTCAATTTCGCTTTCTTTAAATTTTCGCATTATGAAACATCTAATTTTTGGTTTGTCTATTTTCATGATGCATGAGTAAATCTCCGCTTGCTAAGGATTCGAAGGAATTTAGTAGATCAAATGGCGAGAAAATCCTATACTCATCTTAATTCTTATGAGAATTATGAACTTTAGGAAAAAGAATCATCAACGAACAAATTTGGAGCGAGATCACCGTTCTTGATAATTTCGTTGCAATTTGGGATTAAATGATTAATGATTTTCTTTGCTAAAAGCTAGATTTGAATGGTGATCAATGAAAAGACAAGGGATAGTGAAGGAGAAACCCTAGTATCTTCAATAGATCCCTAATTTTCATTCATCACAATCAACCTAGCTATAATTCATCAATAGATATGATGAGTCATTTTTAGTATTCATCATTGCTACTAATTCCTATCGAATCTTACAAGCTATTATTCAATTTTCTTGATAACGAAAATTGATTTTGGATATTTTCTTGATTACTAAATCTTAAACTCTTTCTTGATTTTCTTGAAAATATTTCATCAACTAAATCTTGAATCGTTTTCTTGAATTTTCTTTACTATTTCTTTCGACTCAACTAAAGCAAGAGTGATCAAATACACGAATCCCAGAGGACGACCCGTACTCATCTCGGTCTAACTACGCGCGACACCGTTATTGATTGCGGTTACTTTTACGACTAAAACAAAACACCGCTTCTTCTTTACTAATATCTTTTCTTTCTTTTAAAATCGCGAAGAAGTGAATAAACTACAAATTCGTTGAATCAATCACCGCCCGACGGCGAGTGACAAGGGCGGCCCTGACTCTAGGGGGCAAACCCGACACAGAAAACGAAGAAGAAGAACCATCTTGGCATTCTGAAGACGAAGAGGAGGAAGACCCGCTGGACTCGGTCCCAGAAACTGAGGCTTCATCGCCCGACTCTATCCTTACTACCTCTACAGACTCCTTGGATGAAGACATCTAACTTGATTCAAAAGAAGGGACTCACCGAGGAAAAATCAACAGAGGATCCGATCTGAGAAGTGGAGCGCCGGGAAATTTTCAACAATGAAAGAGAATTATAGCAAAGTGTCAGCCCTAGGATCGTCCCCTCCTATTTATACACCCCAAAAGAGAACATCCTACAGCCCAGATTGATTCCCGCCAAAATGAAACGTCGCGCCCAAGCAGCAGTCAAAGCTCTACGTGGCGGTCAACCATTGGGGATGTCTCTTCGGTGGCAGGAGTCAAAGACAGCCTTTCTCGCCCGCCAACCGATGTCCGACACGTGGTCCGTATCCCAACTGGCGAATCGACTGAAATGACACCCCCTCTTTAAAGCTCAATCATTTCACTGATCCGCTGACGCCATCGAAGATACGTGCGAAAACTCAGGCGCACGTCGAGACGACACATGGGCTCAAAGATCGAAACGATGCAACCGCCAAACGCCATGTCATTCCCGGGCGATCCATGTTCTGATTCTCTGCGCCAAACTGAGCCGAAGAAAAACCGAGCAGGCCACTCTTGACCCGATCTATAAATAGGTCGAAACGAGAGTGGGGGGCTAATGATGATGCTCACAAATGGTATTTCCTTAGATTACGACACGTGGCGGATTACATGTCCCGAAGGCCACGGAGGTGGAATAAATGAGTTGCAATAGGGGCATTCCTTGGGACCTCATCTCGAGAAAGTGTCCGACCTTTCAGGAGACTTCTTGAACCGCTTAGAAGTCTGTTCCCCGCCGAAACACGGAGACGCGACCGCGCGGGTCTGTCTTGCCTGAATTTCAGGGCAGATGCTAATTGGTGCTATCTGTCCACCTCTCCGAAAATTCCAAGTTGATTTATGACACCGTATATCGAAGGTTTAAACAGATGTGGCCGATGTATCAGACTTTGTCAGATTTGTTGGATATAGTGCCCTCAAAGTCAATTATTGGATCGCAGGCATGTGATTGCAATGATTGAGGGAGGACCTATGCCGGTAGGACAGTCTTACTCAAGATGATAGTATGCTATCTGCTTTATCTTTATTATCGTGTACATGCTTTAGGTGACCTTACATGTCACTATTGCACGTTGATCTCCTCCTCGAGTTGGTCTCCCACTGGACTCCAGAACCCGGTTACTTGTGCCCTCCTCCTTGGGTCTATCCTAGTGCGGAAAAGTAAATAATATACAACGGGTGACAACTTCCGCAACCTGGAAGCGCCCCAATAAAAGAATATTACATACAAGTTTTTACATGAATGAAAATGAAAAACACTCATCTCACATAAAAACCCCCGGCTATTCGCACACGACGATCCAATATAACATATCCAGCAACACATAACATCACATGTCATCAATGTAAGTAAATATGCGCATCCCAATTGTCGTTGACATATAGCAACGAAACCGGCGATATCACATATTACACTTACGGTCACAGAAAAGAAAGTGTAAAACTACAACAGTTGGAATCCGCAACCACCTCAGACATCGCATGCCTGACCAAATGAATTCCTTAGACATCGCATGCCTAACAATTATAAACCCCGCATTTCAGTCTCATTATCGAAAACACTTTTCAATATCGAGTCGGGCAATTCAACAAGATTCCCGACAACCTGATCGAATACTCGTCGCAAACTTCAGTAGATGGCCGCACCCCTGATACCGTCGACGAAGTGCACCAAGGCGGAACACCGCTACCGTGAGCACCCGAACGGATGCTTTCGGCGACGGGGTTCTCCTACAGTCACTTGGTCGGGGCTATGGAGTGAGGTTGTCTATTAAGTTTACCCGGCGAGTATCCGCGTACGCTACGTGATTACGACGGACTTTTGATCACATCAAAATTCCGTGGCAACCGATCAAGTGAGACTAAAGTGCTATGTTTATAACATTCATTTAGTTATCTCATAACTATTTGTGAATTCCAATTATTGTATCCCATTCCGAATAAATAGAAAATGTTAAACTTTCCGATCGAACAATCGAATACCCAAGTTTTCCCGATACAGATCAACACATGAAATAAGTCTAACAACATTCAGTTCGTGCCTCAGTACCAACGGTCCAGCCGTAGAAGGGTCAAGCCAACGCCTCACATGTGGCACGCCGTACTCCCCCAAACCCGAAGGTTCAAAGGGCAGTTCAAGACGGTCACATAATCGAGTTAAGGTTTGTTGTCTTCTAGAGGGTCCATCGAGTTACTTGCACTACTTAGAACATCGTTAAACTTCGGAAAAATCCAACACTTGGAAATTTCCCGACAGGGGAAAAATTGGGTATTTATATCCGGTCGAACTTTTTAACATATTCTAAAATTTATCCGGAAAGCCACATAGACAAAATTTGATACTCCGATCGAAACACCGAATCCCCAAAACAACCCAGAAAATTCAACTCTGGAAAAATTATTAAAAATTTCCAGAAGACTCAGCAGCACAAAACATGAATTACTGTGCAAGCCACGTGGGGTAACTCAATAGAGTGGCCGCGGAACCGCCGCGCATCCCATGGTGGGGGCCGCGGTTCCGCGCCTACTTTGAGGAGTTATCGACACGTGCTTCACACTATCTCATAAAATTCCCTGCTGAATTTTTTGGGAATTTTTAATATGGAAAAATCCCAGATTTTACAAAATGACCAGAGAGCATGATTGTGATCGGGTTTCGGGTTCGTTCGGACTTCAAATTCCGTCTGGACTTCGCCTAAGGCTCTAGCTAGTCTCTGATACCACTGTAGGGTTCCAAGACATCCTAATGAGGTCTCACAAGGCATCAACCATGCCAATTTCAAATTTTACGGTGCCTACAAACCCTAAACTACGGATCGTTTGCTAGAAGTCTAGGCGAAAAAGCTAACTAGTTAACACTTAACTACAAGATACGGATATACAACCTTTGTAGATCCGTTTGTCCACCTCCACGGCTCCGAGATGAGGTCCTCTCCGCTGTCCAAATCAAATCCGGGCTCTAGCGTCGGCTTCGTCGGAGAATGGGCAAGTTAGGTCGTAGATGTCCATGCCGAAGATGATCTACGTCGAGGCATCGCTAAATCAAGCTCTCACTTCACCAAGTCATGAAACTTGTGAAGAAAACACACTCTACTACTTGGCAAGAGATAGAGGATGAAGAAATAGGAAGTGGGTAGACTTTAGATTTGGATTTCTCACTTGTTTGCTCAATTCACCATTGATGAAGAAAGCTTTTTCTTCTTAAGTTCAAGGAAGAAGAAGAAGAAATGTTATGATAAGTTAATTAAAAAACAATAGAAAAATCAAAACTTATCATAATGTTAACTAGAGTCAAGTGTAGAGAATGAATCATGGTTAGTGGGAATGGTTAGGGTTAAGGATGAGATAAGAATGGTTGACTTGATCATAGTTTCATGAAGCTTCAACTAAACTCCAAATTAAGCCACCATTCTTTTCTCCTCTTTTCCAAAATGAATAAACAAATAAATAAATGAATAAATAAAGGAAATGAAACCCTAACCATTCTTTTAACCATGGTTTAATTCTTTGCACTTAACCAAGTAAACATGTATCATCAAACATGATACAATCAAATGCACAAAATCATATCGCATATGTAATGCGCACACCCGAGTGAGAAAATCCATTTAAAGTGAACCGATACTAGTTAATGCAAAGTAATATATCAAATATATAATTATGCATTAAATCATTAAATCAACGCTTGATTTAACGATCCGGTCATATCGTATATAACCGACTAGTATGCAATGCATCGGTTTATCGAATCAACCCTTGATTCGATAATTAGGGTATATCGCATATAACCTAATCGATACATTCATCGCGAGAACGAAATACGGTATCACATACACGCATTATTCTCGGTCCCGCACATATCTCATATGCGCTCCTATTTCGTTTCGCTTGAGCCAGGAAACCTCTGTGTAGGACTCTAAAGACTCGTCAATACGCCGGCAGCAGATGATGATCATATCAAGCATCCATAAGCCGCAAGCGGTTTGCTAAACGTAACGGCCACCCGGGTATTGAGCGATCTGAAGATCGACGAGCAAGCCCGCTCATACTCCAGTGAATCCAACCAGTAACACTACCGTACAGTCCGGTCTGATCGTCTGATATGTCGCATATCTCGCCTAGGGGTGGTAAACGTCAGACCCCAATAGCTCGATAAGTCGTGTCGATATGAGGTCTATAACTATTCGAGAAACTACTGGTAACACTTACCAGTAAATCTCAGCAACCCTGGCCAGGGATTTCCTGTTATAGCCAATCGAACACAGCGCAACATCAACTCCCTATACCGGGAGAGACGAATCCCCTCCTATCGCTCATTGCCTCCATGTGACTCGGGACTGTACCCAAAAACCACCGTTTTGCACGCCCTCTTGGACGTGGTAAGATGGAAATCAAAGCACAGTGGGAACCACACAAGACTCTATGACGATCTCGGGTCAACAGACTACTCTGTACCAGTGTCACCAGAGAACTGCCATCTGACGTGAGGTATAATACCATCTGGGAGTTCTCGGCGAGTCCGTCCAGTGTACTCAGTCTCTACTGAGCACCCGTACATCATCTCTGATTTCAAACACCAATGGATATGGGATCATCCATCGCCCATCTGTATGGGTCGAGAAGGTATACGCTAGTCTACTCTGGTATATCGATGCCCCGTCTCGATACACCCACGACTAGGGACTTTGAAGGATGTACTTATGGACTACCATGTCCCCACTAGTATGATCCGCATCATAGTCCAGGTAGTCAAGTACAGATCCTAAGGGCTTTACCAACATGTAACAGAGAGACAATCAGCATACACGTTAAGGTAAAGGGTAACCAGATAGCATACTATCATGTCGAGCAAGAAAGTCCTCCCTATATATGTCCCAGCATCCACTACAATATACATCCTATGTACAGTAATGGCCTCTAGGGCATACATATAACTAACAATCTCCCACTTGCACTAGGGCCATCTGTAGCAGTGGTTGCAGTATCTCATACTCAACCATCCCATAAAAGTCTCTCTCTGGGAACAGGCCTTTGTGAGTGGATCCGCTGTGTTGTACTCTGAGTCTACTCTCCTAACCTCGATCCCCTGGAGATTAACCATCTCCATGATCAGGTGATACTGCCTTAGAATATGTCTGGATCACTGATTGGACCGGCGTTCCTTGGCATAAGCCACAACTCCATTGTCACACAATGGGAGGAACATAGTTCATCTCATGAACCAATATACACCCAAACAGCCTCTTTGGTAGCATCTTAAGTAGCGATGTATCCAGCCTTTATCGTCTAGTATGTCACGGTATCTAGCTTAGAACTCTTCCAACATACCGTCCCTTTACTGAGGGTAAAGACAATGCCTGCGACTGACATTCAGTCGTCTTTATCACCCTGGAACACTTCCAGTGATTCTCCCCAGGATCGATTGATACCATCTCACTACAACTAGTGAGAATCCTAACATCCATTTAGATCTATCTCATAGATCCAAAGTCCAGGATTTAGTAGGTATCACTTTGATCCTATGTGGAGAATCATAGTGATAAGCGGAGATTGATCGAGCGTAGCATAGGAAACTCCTTCCCTATCAAGAGTATGTCATCCACGTACTCTACGAGGATCGTCACCATACTCCCTACTACCTTCTTGTTTATACAAGGTTCATCTACCATTTTGATGATGTCAACTTCTTTGACTAATTCATCAAAACAGATGTTCCAACTCCGCGATGCCTGCTTTATCCTATAAAGCACTTGCACACGTTTCCGCTGCTCCCACTGTCTACGAGGCCCTCTGGCTGTGTACTTATAGACGCTCTCTTCCAAATCATCATTTAGAAAAGCAGTCAAGACACCCAACCACCAGAGATCGTAGTCATGGTATGTAGCCGTGGCAAGTAGGATCTGGATGGACTTAAGCATAGATCCTTAGAAAAAGGTTTCATTATGATCCATATCTGGTCAATTATGCAAACCTTTAACAAGTCTAGCTTTGAAAGTCTCAACTTTTCCATCTACACCAAGTAATCTTCTCAAGATATACTTGCTCCTGATGGGGATTTAACCCTTCAGATATAGCAACTAAAGTCCATACTTTGTTGGTGTATAAGGATTCCATCTCAGATCACTAAGCATCCAGCCATTCATATAGAGTCTTACTCCTGATGGCCTGCTCGAAGCTAGTTGGGTCATCATCTCATGATGCAATCCTCGCTCCCACTGTCATAGAGAAACCGAAGTATCTCTCAGGTGGGTGAGGAACCCTACTAGATCGGCGGAGAGGCTGAGGTTCGTTGGAATCTACTGAATCCTTTGGTTCTACCAAATCATCTGTTGTAGTTTGTATAGCTGGAACACTTCCAGTTCTACATAACAGACCTTGCTTCGAGCTTGCCCGGATTTTGCTTTTAGACACAGGCCGGACAACCCCAAATCTTAACTGACTTAAGACATGGGCTCTTCCCATACCATATCTCATATGGAGTGGTAGGCAACTGATTTGATTCGAACCCTATTCAATAGGTATGCAGCTTCTTAAGTGCATAACTCCCAAAAGGAAATAGGTAACTCAGTAGTACTCATCATAGAGCACACCATATCAAATAGGGTGTATCTGCTCCGCCCCGATATACCATCTTGCAATGGTGTATACGGAGGAGTAATGCTGAGGGAGAATCTCATTCTTCTTTAGAATAATCCAGGATTTTCGTGCTCAAGTATTCTCCTCCTTGATCTCATCAAAGGACATAATACTTATACCCGTATTTTGGTTCTCTACTTCTAACTTATATTCTGTGAATATCTCAAAAGGTTCGGACTTGTGTTTCAACAGGAACATATGTCTGAATCTTGAGAGATTATCAGAGAATGTAACGAAGTACAAAGAACCAGTCCTGGCATATGTAGACAGGGGACCTTACATACATCAACATGTATCATATCCCAAGAGTTCGCTAACTCTTTCTCTGTTTCCAGTAAACGGAGCTATGGTCATCTTATCTTTGTGACATGACTGGCGAGTTTCACAAGATGTAAATTCAAACTGATTTAAATATGCATCTAAATGTAACTCCAGCCAGTCGGGTTACATTGATATGACCTAGTCTACAATGCCTCAAGAAGGATTCGTTCATTTCTGAACTCTTCCTCTTGTGTGTGTTCCGTATACTAAGAACTGTAGTTTGATTTAGAACATCAATGCTTTTAGATAACGTGCCTGAACCGATCAACTTTTGATATAGGAAATGTTCAAAACATTATCCAACAATACAAAATTATATCGTTTCTTTACTAATAAAGAGACAGATATGATTTTGTATATCAGGTTCGGTATCTAATAACATTCGTTCAGAATCAATGTATCGGTAATACAGGGTGACAGTGACCGACAGACTTGGCTGCAACTCTTGCCCCGTTTTCTGCCTCATGAAACTTATCACCCGTTCTCAATTCTCTACCTTTCTTTTGCCCTATGTAACTGACTACATATCTGGGATCCTGATCTGGTATCATATACCCAGGACGTAAAGGATACTGAGAAACAGTTCTGTATAATGAACACACCCGAAGATGATGCATCCGCATGCACTCTCTTCGTTTGGGCGGCACGGGAAATCTGGTATTCCCCAATTTCCTGCTCTGTCTTATAACAATTATAAGTTGGAGCGGGACCAATGTTCCCCAGCTTAGTATAACAAGGGTGTTCGGTCAAATATCCGTATTATTATCTTGATTAAGGCGTGATAGGGTCGCTACCTGGAGAGAGAGAGAAGAAAACACTCAGCGTGCGCTCTCGCAAGAATAGATTGGTTATTATTTTATCTAATCAGGATGGCTCCCACTGCTTTTTATCAAATCTTCCTTCAAACCCTAAAAGGAAAGACTAGCCGGGATTAATTACACATTACAAGTTCGCCAATCTTTCAGCCAGGCCAGTGTCGGTACTTTGAGGGAGGTCCCCCGTGCTTTCGCACGAACCTAATTAATGTAAACCTCGTTTTCCCAGAGGCGTAACCTCATTAACACCTTTCTAGACACCTACTTGATCGGCTAATTGTAACGTGTAAAACTCTCCCAGGAGTAACTCTTACTCGCAGCGGGTATCGGGATCCAACTATCTCATAGAAGGTATGCAATCTCATTGCAAATTTCAACACTTGAAATTCCCGATAATATTTTGCCCCGAACGATCTATGACCTTGACAAGGTCAACAAACCATAGACCGCAAGTCAAGTTCAGCCCGTCATTTCTTGATTGAATCAAACCCACCCGCACGACCCTTGACAAGGTCAATAAGGCCGCACGACTACCCTAACCCAATCTGCATCATATGCATAAGCAGATAAATACTGGTTAGCTACCGCACACTGCGCCTTGACAAGGTCAACAAACGCAGCACGAATACTAAACAGGATTTATCTGAAATGACGGAGGGCTACGACAGGTTTTTCTGAAAACCTATTGCGTAATGAACTTGATATCGTTGTAGAATCAAATGATTTTAAAATGGAGTGCTTTTAAGGCTTTTCTAGTTTTGCTAAAGGAGTCACTCCCGGTAAAGGGATCGTCGGTCCTTTCCTCGTCGAATGAGGTGCGGGATATATCATATATATCACTGTGCAAAGCAAAAACTCTTAAAAGCAATCAAAAGACAAACCGAGTGTGTAGCATCTGCCAGTTATTGCTAAAGGAGTCACTCCCGGTGAAGGGATCTCGGTCCTTTCCTCATCGAATAAGGTGCAGGATATATCACATATACCTCTGTGCAAAGCAAGAACTGTAGCTACCTGTTTTATTTTGAAATTTGATTCTACAACATCTTAGGTTTCTTTTATTTCATTAATCACATTAATGAAGTCCCATCATTTAAGTACCTAAACATCACAGATAGATATGACGTACACTTATGCCATCCGCATTCGCCTCGATGTCCCCTCGTGAACCGTTAGGTTAGGTAACTAACGACAGAGCAGGGCAGGGCTAGCGCGGGTGTAAAACATAAGTAACGTCTATATAATATATCATATATACTATATACTATATCTATCACAGAACATCACATGATCACATCACAGATATCGCAGCAGAAGAATCATATGAAATATTGGATATACTAGGACGTCCGTGTTTTCAATACGAGCCAGTATAAAACACGGATTCCACGGTCGTGATGAATAGCCAAACCCACACCCCTAGACCCCTACGAGAGCGGCAAGCAACCCTACCAATTCTGGAGTTAGGAGACCCGGACTCGACTCCTCGAGTTGGTCTCCCACTGGACTCCAGAACCCGGTTACTTGTGCCCTCCTCCTTGGGTCTATCCTAGTGCGGAAAAGTAAATAATATACAACGGGTGACAACTTCCGCAACCTGGAAGCGCCCCAATAAAAGAATATTACATACAAGTTTTTACATGAATGAAAATGAAAAACACTCATCTCACATAAAAACCCCCGGCTATTCGCACACGACGATCCAATATAACATATCCAGCAACACATAACATCACATGTCATCAACGTAAGTAAATATGCGCATCCCAATTGTCGTTGACATATTGCAACGAAACCGGCGATATCACATATTACACTTACGGTCACAGAAAAGAAAGTGTAAAACTACAACAGTTGGAATCCGCAACCACCTCAGACATCGCATGCCTGACCAAATGAATTCCTTAGACATCGCATGCCTAACAATTATAAACCCCGCATTTCAGTCTCATTATCGAAAACACTTTTCAATATCGAGTCGGGCAATTCAACAAGATTCCCGACAACCTGATCGAATACTCGTCGCAAACTTCAGTAGATGGCCGCACCCCCGATACCGTCGACGAAGTGCACCAAGGCGGAACACCGCTACCGCGAGCACCCGAACGGATGCTTTCGGCGACGGGGTTCTCCTACAGTCACTTGGTCGGGGCTATGGAGTGAGGTTGTCTATTAAGTTTACCCGGCGAGTATCCGCGTACGCTACGTGATTGCGACGGACTTTTGATCACATCAAAATTCCGTGGCAACCGATCAAGTGAGACTAAAGTGCTATGTTTATAACATTCATTTAGTTATCTCATAACTATTTGTGAATTCCAATTATTGTATCCCATTCCGAATAAATAGAAAATGTTAAACTTTCCGATCGAACAATCGAACACCCAAGTTTTCCCGATACAGATCAACACATGAAATAAGTCTAACAACATTCAGTTCGTGCCTCAGTACCAACGGTCCAGCCGTAGAAGGGTCAAGCCAACGCCTCACATGTGGCACGCCGTACTCCCCCAAACCCGAAGGTTCAAAGGGCAGTTCAAGACGGTCACATAATCGAGTTAAGGTTTGTTGTCTTCTAGAGGGTCCATCGAGTTACTTGCACTACTTAGAACATCGTTAAACTTCGGAAAAATCCAACACTTGGAAATTTCCCGACAGGGGAAAAATTGGGTATTTATATCCGGTCGAACTTTTTAACATATTCTAAAATTTATCCGGAAAGCCACATAGACAAAATTTGATACTCCGATCGAAACACCGAATCCCCAAAACAACCCAGAAAATTCAACTCTGGAAAAATTATTAAAAATTTCCAGAAGACTCAGCAGCACAAAACATGAATTACTGTGCAAGCCACGTGGGGTAACTCAATAGAGTGGCCGCGGAACCGCCGCGCATCCCATGGTGGGGGCCGCGGTTCCGCGCCTACTTTGAGGAGTTATCGACACGTGCTTCACACTATCTCATAAAATTCCCTGCTGAATTTTTTGGGAATTTTTAATATGGAAAAATCCCAGATTTTACAAAATGACCAGAGAGCATGATTGTGATCGGGTTTCGGGTTCGTTCGGACTTCAAATTCCGTCTGGACTTCGCCTAAGGCTCTAGCTAGTCTCTGATATCACTGTAGGGTTCCAAGACACCCTAATGAGGTCTCACAAGGCATCAACCATGCCAATTTCAAATTTTACGGTGCCTACAAACCCTAAACTACGGATCGTTTGCTAGAAGTCTAGGCGAAAAAGCTAACTAGTTAACACTTAACTACAAGATACGGATATACAACCTTTGTAGATCCGTTTGTCCACCTCCACGGCTCCGAGATGAGGTCTTCTCCGCTGTCTAAATCAAATCCGGGCTCTAGCGTCGGCTTCGTCGGAGAATGGGCAAGCTAGGTCGTCGATGTCCATGCCGAAGATGATCTACGTCGAGGCATCGCTAAATCAAGCTCTCACTTCACCAAGTCATGAAACTTGTGAAGAAAACACACTCTACTACTTGGCAAGAGATAGAGGATGAAGAAATAGGAAGTGGGTAGACTTTAGATTTGGATTTCTCACTTGTTTGCTCAATTCACCATTGATGAAGAAAGCTTTTTCTTCTTAAGTTCAAGGAAGAAGAAGAAGAAATGTTATGATAAGTTAATTAAAAAACAATAGAAAAATCAAAACTTATCATAATGTTAACTAGAGTCAAGTGTAGAGAATGAATCATGGTTAGTGGGAATGGTTAGGGTTAAGGATGAGATAAGAATGGTTGACTTGATCATAGTTTCATGAAGCTTCAACTAAACTCCAAATTAAGCCACCATTCTTTTCTCCTCTTTTCCAAAATGAATAAACAAATAAATAAATGAATAAATAAAGGAAATGAAACCCTAACCATTCTTTTAACCATGGTTTAATTCTTTGCACTTAACCAAGTAAACATGTATCATCAAACATGATACAATCAAATGCACAAAATCATATCGCATATGTAATGCGCACACCCGAGTGAGAAAATCCATTTAAAGTGAACCGATACTAGTTAATGCAAAGTAATATATCAAATATATAATTATGCATTAAATCATTAAATCAACGCTTGATTTAACGATCCGGTCATATCGTATATAACCGACTAGTATGCAATGCATCGGTTTATCGAATCAACCCTTGATTCGATAATTAGGGTATATCGCATATAACCTAATCGATACATTCATCGCGAGAACGAAATACGGTATCACATACACGCATTATTCTCGGTCCCGCACATATCTCATATGCGCTCCTATTTCGTTTCGCTTGAGCCAGGAAACCTCTGTGTAGGACTCTAAAGACTCGTCAATACGCCGGCAGCAGATGATGATCATATCAAGCATCCACAAGCCGCAAGCGGTTTGCTAAACGTAACGGCCACCCGGGTATTGAGCGATCTGAAGATCGACGAGCAAGCCCGCTCACACTCCAGTGAATCCAACCAGTAACACTACCGTACAGTCCGGTCTGATCGTCTGATATGTCGCATATCTCGCCTAGGGGTGGTAAACGTCAGACCCTAATAGCTCGATAAGTCGTGTCGATATGAGGTCTATAACTATTCGAGAAACTACTGGTAACACTTACCAGTAAATCTCAGCAACCCTGGCCAGGGATTTCCTGTTATAGCCAATCGAACACAGCGCAACATCAACTCCCTATACCGGGAGAGACGAATCCCCTCCTATCGCTCATTGCCTCCATGTGACTCGGGACTGTACCCAAAAACCACCGTTTTGCACGCCCTCTTGGACGTGGTAAGATGGAAATCAAAGCACAGTGGGAACCACACAAGACTCTATGACGATCTCGGGTCAACAGACTACTCTGTACCAGTGTCACCAGAGAACTGCCATCTGACGTGAGGTATAATACCATCTGGGAGTTCTCGGCGAGTCCGTCCAGTGTACCCAGTCTCTACTGAGCACCCGTACATCATCTCTGATGTCAAACACCAATGGATATGGGATCATCCATCGCCCATCTGTATGGGTCGAGAAGGTATACGCTAGTCTACTCTGGTATATCGATGCCCCGTCTCGATACACCCACGACTAGGGACTTTGAAGGATGTACTTATGGACTACCATGTCCCCACTAGTATGATCCGCATCATAGTCCAGGTAGTCAAGTACAGATCCTAAGGGCTTTACCAACATGTAACAGAGAGACAATCAGCATACACGTTAAGGTAAAGTGTAACCAGATAGCATACTATCATGTCAAGCAAGAAAGTCCTCCCTATATATGTCCCAGCATCCACTACAATATACATCCTATGTACAGTAATGGCCTCTAGGGCATACATATAACTAACACGATGCTCATAGACGAACGGACCGGACTGTACGGATATTGTCACTGACAGGCTCAGTAGGGTGTCAGGATGAGTTCGCTCATCGACCTCCCTTTTGGTCAATACCTGGTAGCCCGTTACGTACAGCTAGTACCACTGACGTGCCGGTGGTTAAATCCACAGCCAAATCAGCCCGTTACGTACAACTAGTAGCTCTGTTTAGTTTGTGGGTCAGCTGACCATACGATTGGTATGTTCCTTTCAAAACTACAGTTGAGAGAAGATGTCCAGAAAACACCACAAAAGCAGACTTATAGGCAGAAGTAGATTACTCAGATGCTAAATCAGGGATGGGTATAATGACTGCGTTTTCTATATATAAATAAAATCATTTATTTATTTTGAGGTCAATAATTATTTCTTAATATTGTTTTTATGGAAAAGAATGAAAAGAAAAAGGTCTCTTTAAGTTAAGAATATTCAATATAGTTTTTAGATGAAGAAAAATATATAATGCTATTTTTGGTATTTTCTAAGATTTATTTAGAAAAGAGACCTTGAAGAAAAGGATTTATTTTTTGACATAAAAAATTAGAAAAAAAATTGAAAAGATAATTATTTAGAATTTTTGTAGAATTTCCCGATATCTGAAACTAATTTTATGAAGTATTTTGTTCTAAAGGAAAATATATTAAAACTTTTATTAAAAAAATAAAAGAATAGAAAATGAAGAAGCAGCATGTAGCCACAATTTTTAAATGGGAAGGCCCCTCATCAAGTGGGCAATGCACATGAGAGAAGAGAAGAGAGAGAGAGGAGGTTGCGAACTCATTTAATGGGCGAGGCCCATACCCTTAGTGAGCACTGAACGTGTAAGCTTTGTGAGTGTGAAAGGGCAGCGGCGTGGCTGATTTCTGGCCATTCGTTCATGTGATCGGACGGCCTGGGATAACCAGTGACAAAACTACAATATTTAGTTAGCCTTAGGTTATGAGAAACCTATAAATAGCCCCCATTCCCTAACACTTTTCTCACAACTCTGGGTCTCAAAAAAATCCACGAAAATTCCTACGCGATCTTCTATCGACGCTCTTCGCAAGGGCGGTGGTTTTGAGCTCTAGAAAAATTATAAATTTTTTTCCTTGGAAGTAAAAGGAGCTTGAGGATAACGTGGTTAGTTTCTCCAACATTCTTCTTGATGTAGGATCCGTCTCTCCTCTTGATCTTATTCTTAATTAAATGTTTAGATTTTAAATGTCTAATAATTAAATTAGTCATAGAATATTTTATGACAATGGTATTGTAGTCATTAATTAATAGTCATAGTTGTTTCTACATCATTTTCAAAGATTATGGGTGTCTAATTAGGCTTTTCCATTTATCAAATTTACATTTCACATGTTTTATTTCAATCAAATAGTTTATTAATTATTGTTTTTAAGCCATCAGTATTTTTGGTTTGAAGATAGTGTTCCCACCAAAATTTTGGCTCAAAACTTGCTCCCTTATAAAATAATAACAATAAAATAAAAATAAAAATAAAGGGAAAGCTCCACATGCAAAACATATAGGTACTGCCTCGGATAGAGTTAAATCCTATGATGGCGCCTCACGTGCTCCTCACGCGGGCGCCAATGTGCAAAGCTCAAAAAGAAATTTATTAAATAAGAGTTGAACTCTTAGGAGGCGCCGCACATGCTCCTCAAGCGGGCGCCAATGTGCAAAGCACAAAAAGAAATCTATTAAATAAAAGATAAACTCTTAAGAGACGCCACACGTGCTCCTCACGCGGACGCCAATGTGCAAAGCACATAAGAGTTCATAAGAGTTAAATCTCTTAGATGGCGCCGCACGTGCTCCTCATGCCGGCGCCCTATAGAATCAAATTCTACTCTCTGAGCCGTTGGATCAAAGATTCAACGAAGATGATAAGTAATCAAAATATAGAATTAAATTATGTTGAAGAAATATTTCTCGAATCTTTCTAAACAAGAAATATTGCTCTCTGTAAAACAGAGCACCGTTGGATTAAAAATCCAATGGTGATTAAAAATCACCAAGCTACAGAATAAGCTCTGTATGGGGAAATATTTCCCTAATTTTGTTAAAAACAAGAAAAATATCTTCTGTAAAATAGAAGTCTTTGGATTAAAAATCCAACGGTGGATAAAATCCCCAAATAAATTAAGATCTCTTAATGAGAGATTTCTTTAACTAAATCAACAAACTTGCCTCTACTATATAAAGGACCTAAGACTTCAAGTCTTGAACAGCGGAACCCCCCATAAACTTCAAGTTCAAAAAGAAAAGCAAGCAAAAAAAAGCTTTAAGAGAGAAGAAAGAAGAACTTTTATCAAGGTAAATAAAAATAATAGAGATCAGATGATCTCATCTGCATATCTAAGGGTTTAACCCTTATAAAAGAACATAGTTCTTTCCCTCGATCTGAGATCCATAAGACAAGTCTCCCATAAATGAGAATTTAATTCTCATGGGGATGAATTTGTTCTTGGGGATCGAAGATCAAGAGAAGAACAGAGAATTGAACTCTTCAGAACATAATACACGAAGAAAAAAATCAACGCCAAGCGCCTCACGTGCCCCTCACGTGGGCACTGCTCGATAAAGAGTGCTTAGCACTCAATGGTTGGCTCTCAACACCAAGCACCTCATGTGCCCTTCACGTGGGCACCGCTTACTAAAGAGTGCTTAGCACTCAGTGGTCGGCGCTCGGCGTCAAGTGCCCCTCACGTGGGCGCCGCTTAATAAAGAGTGCTTAGCACTCAGTGGTCCGCGCTCAGTGTCAAGCGCCCCACGTGCCCCTCACGTGGGCGCTATTCAGCATAAAGTGCTCTGTACTCATAAACCAGTGTCCAACGCCTGGCGCTTAGCACCAAGCACCTCACGTGCTCCACACGTGGGCGCCATAAAGAGTGTTTAACACTCTATAAAAAATACAAAACAAAAAAGGGAAAAGCGAGATAAAGTGTGGGCGTCAGAACCTATATGGATGCTCAGCATCGTTGGCACAGAAAAAGGACCAAGCCCAAGCAAGTGTTTAACACTTTATTCAAAAATGAAATGACTGGGCTGAGCCCAAGTTTGGCCAAACTCCTAATCCACCGAGCACATGGGCTCTTTATTTTCCAGAGTGGTCTTAGTCCCAATCAAGACTACCGAGCTTCTGACGAATATTCATTGGTTCCAGGATACATCTCCCCACACCTTTGATATATGTCGTTGTAATTTTTCAACGTCGTCAGAGAGGTGGGATAACCAACAACTCCCTGGACCGCAACGTCCTTAAACTAGTTTTGGACCGCAACGTCCCTAAACTAACACAATAGAGCCCAAATGCTCTTTTGTTCGGTCTGAACACTCCCAAAATCCTGTTAAGTAGATCTTAGCCTAAAATTAGACTAACGTATTCTCAAAAAACATTTAAGTTGAACTTAGTCTCAAACAATATTAACGTTCCTTAAATCAACCTAAACCCAAATCTATGAATATACGGATTTGTACTAATCCACGCTCTACGGGAGACAACATAAATTAGTCTCCGTATACAATCCACGGGCAACCAAAAATAAAACAAACACACACGACATGAAGTGGTCTTCTGGAGCAGGAGAAAGTGGTTACCGCTACGCGGTAATGTGATTAACTACAAGGGCTTGCGCTTGCAGAGAAGAGCAACCCCACAATCAAAAACCCCTCGCAAAAGAGGGGGAATCTGACGGAATCTGCTACAATGGCCGCATCCGTCCAAACCTCCGATACACGGTACCATAAATTAGCTTGGCATGTTTGGAGAGGTGGACGGATAAATCCAAATAGCATCTGCCACCAAATTCAAGCAAGACGTCTGTCTTCCCGGTTTTCGGCGGTAAACAAATTCTGGCACGCCCGGTGGGACCTTTTCCTCTTTCCACTCCACACTTCGTGTGTCGTGTTTGCGAACGAATCACGGTTTAATATGATTGCCCCAGGATTCGAGGTACGAAGATTTGGTGTCTTGCTCCTATGCAGAAGAGAAAAGAAATCGATGGCTTCCAACTGCACTTGCAACAGCAACTCTCGCTCCACCCCAAATGGAGGAGTGACTTATGGGCCCCAAGCGGCCCCCATCTTTGTAATGCCAGTGGAGCGGGTGACTCAAGCTACCACTGGACTGTTCTTTGGGACCATGCTCCCGCCAATGAGCTTCAATGCTTTAATACCATCACGAGAGGCTCCAAAGAAGTCGGTCTTCGATCGGTTTGCAACTACTACGGCCCCTCTCAACGGGTCGTCCAATTCCAATGCCTTGGTCTTTGACAGACTGGGCCAAAGCTCCAGTGGGCCCGCAAAGAGGCCCGCAATACCTGAAGAGCTTATCCCGAAGCGGATAGCCATTCCTGTTCCGACAGATGAAGTCGTCAAAGGGGCTTCTCCTGCTAAGGGATAGGTCTTCGCAAGACTGGCCGTTCCAACTCCTGCTGCAAGCGAGGTCGTTAAAAATGCTTCCCCTGCCAGAAAGTCTGCTTTCGACAGATTGACCGTTCCCTCTCAGCGGACGTCAGTCTTCGATAGGATGACACCGACAGCGGCCTCTCATCAAAGCAGGGGGCATAACGAGGTCGCTTCTACAACAGAGGTGGTCCCGTCTGCACGACGTGCTCGACGTCGCCACTGGTGCCGAGTGAGGAAAGCTGGGGGCAGTTCCCCCTCTGGACTTACCCCACCAGCTCCAACGGTGGAAATTGACGCTGCTGTTCCAACTGGGAATAGCTTTGAGCTGCTCAGGAGGGTGCGCAAGAACTCTCTAACTGATGTACTGAAGAAGTCTCCTCTGCCTATTGAAAATACAACGCAGGCAAAAATGGAACATCCTCCTAAGCGGCTGTCCACCAAGATCCACAGAGTCTGGCAGAAAGTCCAAAACTCTGTAATTGACAAAGATTACTCTCGCCGGATGAAGAAGATGAAAGCTCGGTAAGAGGAAGACCATCCCTCCGTCGTACCACGGAAGGTATCATCTGCGTAGGTGCCTGCTACAATGGTCCCTTCAACCTCGACCTCCCACAAGAAGAGAAGGCCGGAGAAGATCCTCATACCGGCAGCAAATATCAAAGGCAGTGGAGCCAAACGCCCCATGTCTAGGGGCATGGTGGTGCACACGGTGTATATGGCTTCCAGCAAAGAGGAAAGTCATACTTCCGCAGGTCATCGACCACTTACACGGTATGTGACAAAAGCTCAGGAGCAACAACAAAAGCTCCAGGAGATGTTGACAAGGATGGCCGTGCTCACTGGGCAGAAAGAAAGCCCGGAAGCATCGTCTGAGCAGCGCCAGGATTAGGAGACCGATATGGAGTTCCTGCGGAAGGTACTAGAAAGAAAGGATAAAGAAGCCAGGGAGCAAGCCGCTAACATGAAGCACATGGCGCTCCTGTTCCAAGATATAGTCAGGATGATGATCCACCATGACCCTCTAGTCGAAGACCATCCAGCCGAAGACCCTCCAATAATCGTTGAAGATGACGGAGGGGAGACGTCAAACCCTCTTCTGGCTCTATCAGCAGCCAGAGAAGATACGATCTCCAAAGCTGCCCTTGACGACTACATAGCTCAACAAATACGAGCTCATCAGGAAAGCGAAGCGGCTGGCCAAGTTATCAGGACTGGGTGACCTTATCCAGGCTGGTACGATCAAATTAAGTACCCGCCAGGATATACGATCCCCAAATTCCATGTGCATAAGGGGACGGGCAATCCACACCAACACGTTGCTCAATTCAGAGCTTTGTGTGGTAATACCAGAGGCGACGACAAACTGCTACTTTGCCAATTCGTCGACAGCTTGGCAGAGACAGCATTTGAACGGTACTCTGAGCTCCCAAATGATTCTATCAAAACATTCACAGAGATGGAATTATTATTCACACAGCGGTTCGCGAGCGCAAGCGAGCGTACCCTGATCACGGCGTTATTCAATGCTAGAATAAAACCAGGTGAAATCTGGGTTCAATACGCAATTCGATGGCGTAACCTATGGCTAAAATAAGAACAACGCATAGAAGAAGCGTCTGCCGTGGGCATGTTCATGGGAACCTTTGATCCCCAGGCAACTATATCCCAGTTTATGATGTTCTTCAAGCCGACCACATTCCAGGCCTTGATTGACAAGCTGGCCCAAATGGACCAGATGGGTCATAGGCCGTCCTCTTCAAAGACAGATCTTCGGAATGAAAAGGGCAAAGAGAAAGCGACCTTCGACGCCAACTCTCAACAACAACCGAGTGACCCAAAACCAGTAGCTCGCCAAAACAACAAACCAAGATCCCTCGAAGAAAAGTTGAGACGTCCTTACTCGTTCCCCTGGGATAAAACGAGGAGACTATTCAAACTGGCAGTGCACAACAGGCTCATCACTCTGCCGGATCCGAGACGCCCACTGCAACCGGGCGACGTCAACAATCCCAATTACTGCCCCTACTATCGAATTGTGGGCCACCCAATCAAAGATTGCTATGTTTTCAAAAACTTGGTTGAAGACCGGTACCAATAGGGAAAGTTCACGCTGTCCGAAAACTAGAATTTAAACCCGCCACAACAGCACGCTCCTAAAAAGGTGGATACGCCGGGAGCATCATGCTCATTTGTAGAGGAAGCTCCGTGGGAAGTTGTCCTCTTAGCTAAAACTAAAAGAATGCTGAAGGATCTTCAAGCGTGTCCGGCCATCAAATGGAAAAGCCCGCTGGAGCCCGAGATTATAGACGGGATGCTGAAACCGCGCCCGACGCCGAAAGTTGGTAACAATGGACAAAACCTCCAGGCCAAGCTTTCGAAGTCTTCAAAGAAAAAGAAAAGGACTAAGAAGCCCGTGCAGCTTGACGACAATCATACGGATCTGCAAAAATATATCGACGCACTGAAGGAATAGAGCCAAAAGGCGCAGACCCTGGTCACATTGGAAGAGTTCCTCAAGCATATTCTTGAGAATGGAGACAGTGACATTGATGAAGGAGACGGCTCGTCAGAAGAACCCGAGGATTACGGGGCGAGTTGCCACATGATCTCTCACTCGTTGGAAAATGGCAAAGAAGCTCCTGACATAGAGAAACTGGGGGCAGAACCAGAGCTAAGATCCCTGGAACCGTCAGACGACCTGATCGACAGGCTGCTGAGCGAAGCTCTTCAAAAAGAGCAAAGCTGATCGAGAACGTGAAGCAGCCGTATACAAAAAGGCCAAGCGTCAGTGTCAGGCTGAAGAAGCTCCGGTAATGAGAAGCCATAAAGTACCTCAACCGGATCGAAGCGCCCCTGCCACCAGCAAGAGCAAAATCAAGATAAGGAAGTTGTTCGCCAAAGCTCTGTCAGTGGGAATGAAGCTCCCACTTTTCAAAGAAAATACTTCCGGGAGTATGTGCCCCGACGAAGTGGATGTACATCCGAACTACTGCTTGTACCATCGGAGGGTCACACACCCTACCGAATAGTGCAATGCTTTCAAGAAGTGGTGGCAGGGATACGTTGCCCACCGACACCACTTCAAGCGGATGAAGCGCAAAGCTCGTCGGGAACAGAGAACCATGACAGATGAGCGTAAAGGAACAGCTGGTAACTGTCATATGGTTAATGTCATTTTGACAAAAGGAAAATCTCAAGTTCTTACCTTCGGGAGCGACTCTGACGAAGAAATAGCCATTGGCCCTTTCTTCAAGGAATCCACCTCCGGAAAAGAAGAAGAGACGAAGAACTATGAGAACATCCAGCTGCGTAATCGTACGTTGCCTGAAAGGAACCTCGGACCTACAAAAAAAGGTTCGAGCAAAAGAGATAAGGGGAAAGAAAAAGTCCCTGAGAAGATTGCTCTCAATGGAGAGTCGTCCAAGAAACTCACGACGGACTCTATGGTTCCCATCAAGCTAGGCCAAAGATGAAGTTAAAGATCAAGAGAATGATGGGTTACTATTGGCCCACAATGATTCAGGACTATCTTGAATATGCAAAGCAGTGTCACTCATGCCAGATTCATGGGGACTTCATCCATCAGCATCCGAATCCGTTATACCCAACACTGGAAAGCTGGCCGTTCGAGATGTAGGGAACCGATATAGTTGGGCCTATCGAACCAATATCATCCAAGGGACATCGGTTCATATTGGCGACAACCGATTACTTCTCTAAATGGGCCGAAGCAGTACCTATGAGAGAGGTGAAGACGGAGAACATCCTCCATTTCTTCAAGACACATGCCATTTACCGGTTCGGCATTCCGCGACGGATCATCTCGGATAATGGGCCGGCCTACAGAAGCCATAAGATCAGCCGCTTCGCATAGCAACATAATATAGATTGGAGATACTCTTCAGTCTATAATCTCCGAGCTAATGGTCTAGCTGAAGCTTTCAACAAAACTTTGACGAAGGTCATAAAGAAGACGGTGTCCAGAAACAGAAAGGACTGGCACGAGAGATTGCATGAAGCTCTCTGGGCTTATCGAACCATGTTCAAAACAGCCACGAATACCATGCCATTTGAGTTGGTATTCGGCACGGAAGTGGTACTTCCCTTGGAGATAGAGCTACCCTCACTACGAGTAGCGGTCCGACATGAGCCGACGGATGAAGAAAATGCCCACTTTCGGCTTGAGGAGCTCAATTCCCTCGATGAAACTCGTCTTATGGCACATCAAAACCTAGAAGCTTACAAAGTAAGGATGACGCGCTCATACGAAAGACTAACTAGGCCGAGAGCATTCCATCAAGGCGAACTCGTGCTAGTTGTTAAAAGACCTATGATCCCCAACCGTGCCAAACGGGGGAAATTCGAGCCGAACTATGAGAGCCCATACGTCATAGACAAAGTTTATCAAGATGGTGCCTATTTGCTCATGGATATGCATGGCGAAAGACCCTTCCGGTCAATAAACGGCCGCTTCCTTAAGAAATACTACCCCTGACAAGTCACAACTCAGGTTAACGATAGATGACGACACTCGTATCAACTCGCTATCTTCCTGAGTCAGCACTCTGTAAGTAGTATCCGGCAAAAAACTTCGCTAACACTGGACCGAAATGTCCTTAAACTAACACTGGACCGAAATGTTCCTAAACTAACAACAGACCGAGATGTCCCTAAACTAATAATGGACCGTAATGTCCTTAAACTGAATACGTCGCCTCAAACACGGCGATAGTGGAATTCAAGTCCGCAAATCCTATCGGCGAGGAAGGCAACTCAAGTCCCGCCGGCTGCACAGCTACCCTGGTGGCGAAGTCCCCCATAAATTCCATTAGCAAACAGAGGGGTAAAAAAACGGTACGTCCATAAGCGAAATGGGCATGGATGAAAACCCGAAAGGGTGCCGTGAGTAAAACAGCAGGGCTACCAGCGAGCTTGTGAAAAGTCGAAAGGGCACAATCTCGTTGTAAAAAAAAAGCGGTACGTCCAAAAGCAAAATGGGCACAGATGAAAACCCGAAAGTGCTCCGTGAGTAAAAACAGCAGGGCTACCGGCGAGTTTGTGAAAACCTGAAAGGGCACGATCTCGTTAAAATAAAAAACACCTGCAAGGTCCTCTCGACCTTGTGAGGAGAAAACACCTGCCTGAGATCCTTACGACTCACAAGGGAGCAACATACTTAGGGATCCCCACGATTCCTAAGGAGAAATTAAGCTTACGAGATCCTTACGACTCGTAAGGAGAATTACCCCTGTGAGACCCTCACGGCTCACTGGATTCAAAAGCCTTAAGTTATAGGGATCTGAACCAGTTCTTAAGCCATCACACTCCCCAAGTTGCCCTACAAGCGGTTCGATATTGTCCCTTGTATACAATCCACGGGCATAAATAAACATTTCCCCCACCAAGTCCTACCAAAGACGAGGAATGTCTTCATGTGGTGAACGACACTTTTAAGTCCTCTCGACTTATAAGGAGAAAACACTCTTGTAAGATCCTTAAGACTTATAAGAGAACACACACTTAAGAATCCTCACAATTCCTAAGGAGAAAACACACCTATGAGATCATAGGGAGAAACACCTTTATGAGACCCTTATGGCTCGTTAAGTCGAAAAACCTTAGTCAACAGGACCCTAACCCTGTTTGCTAAGTCACCTTTGTTCAAATCGACAAAGGCAAATGATGATTCGCTCCTGGAAACATTCCAGTGGTAGCGATACTGATGCCTAAATTAGTATCAAATTCCAAGTCCTTTCAAAGCAAATGATGATTCGCTCCTGGCCATATTCCAGTCGCAGCGATGCCGATGCTAAGATTGGTATCAGATCTCAAATTCCAAACTCACAATAAAAATCAGTGAGCCAGAAATTCATATGAAATAGCCGAAATGATGGGGCAACTCACAATAAAAATCAGCGAGTAAAATATATGCATATAAAAATAGCCGAAATATTTGGGCAACTCACAATAAAAAGCAGCGAGTAAAAAGAAAAAATAGCCAAAATGATTGGGCACCGCGAAAAAATAGCCGAAATGATTGGGCAATCATGACTTTCGTGATATAAAAAGCTGAAATGATAGAGCATCGTGGAAAGAAACATAAAAAATGAAACTTTTGCCCTACAAGTGAGATCACATTGACCCCTGTATACAATCCATGGGCACAAACAAAAAGGGAACCATATGATCCCACCGGGCTTCGTCAAAATAAAGCCACATCTCGATGGTTACATCTACAGCCTAAAAATCAACAACGGCGTTACTTCTCGTTCCAACCGGAAGCAGATACGACGTCAGCAAAATGGAGTCATGGCAAAGTCCCCTAGTTCCAAATCTCAACGGTTCACAGACATCCTAGAGACTACCTCGGAGCCATAGCAAAGTCCCCTAGTTCAAAATCTCGACGGTTCACAGACAGCCTAAAGACTACCTCAGAGCCACGGCAAAGTCCCCTAGTTCCAAATCTCGACGGTTCATAGATAGCCTAGAGACTACCTCGGAGCCACGACAAAGTCCCCTAGTTCCAAATCTCGACGGTTCATAGACAGCCTAGAGACTACCTCGGAGCCACGGCAAAGTCCCCTAGTTCTAAATCTCGACGGTTCACAGACAGCCTAGAGACTACCTCGGAGCCACGACAAAGTCCCCTAGTTCTAAATCTCGACGGTTCAAAAACAACCTAGAGACTACCTCGGAGACATAGCAAAGTCCCTAGTTTCAAGTCTCAACGGCAACATCCACAGCCTAAAGATCAACAACATTGTTCTTCCTCCCTCCAGCAGGATACAGACACGACATCAATAAACGGAGCCATGGCAAAGTCCCCTAGTTCCAAATCTTGACGGTTCATAGACAACCCAGAGACAACCTCGACAATCGTCCCAATATTGCAAACACAATGTCAACAAACGAAGCAAAGGAAGATCCTTAGTTTCAGGGTCTTGACGGCAACTCAAATGAGACCTGAAAGACTATCGGATATCATCCCACTCTAGCGCGGAGTTGTCATGACTCATCGGGGCTTCCAAACTGAGCCTAACCTCAAGTAAAAAGCGACATGGAATATCACTAACGCTTGCTCTTTCGACTGTAATATCACCTGGAAGATTACTTGAAGACGTCTTGTCCAGCCCTCGAAGGGATCAGAGACACGACAGTCGCGGGGCTACTCAAACAACAAGATTGCATATCGAGAAATACATCGGCCAACGTGACGGTACGACGGGTAAAAACCCTATTACCATAGACCCTAACGGACTTCTATTAGCAGGAGTTAACTGTGACGTTAGGACATCCTTGCGAGAACTTCTCTATTCGTCTTAACTCGTGGGGAAAATAATGTTTCTGCGAGAACTTCTCGACTCGTAGAGAAAAGCCTTAGGCAATGGGGATAAGGACATGTTTCCTAAGCACAGGGGCCCTGCAAGTCGGTCCAAGATGGACTATTGCATACTATTCACGGACCACACTCTCCAAAGTCAAATATCGATAAGGAGGGAAACAACCACTTACGTGTCCTCTCGACTTTAAGGGGGGAAATTCTCTTGTGAGATCCTTACGACTCTCAAGAGAAAACGCACTTAGGAGTCTTCACGACTCCTAAAGGAGAAAATACACCTACGGGATCCTCTCGACTCGTAGAGAGAAAAGTCTTTATGAGACCCTCATGGCTCATAGAGTTGAAAAGTCTTAGGCTGCAGATCCAAACCTGTTTCCTAAGCCATCGCTGTCCTGCAAGTAGGTCCAAGATGGACTATTGTATACTATCCACGGGCCACACAATCCAAAGTCGAATATCGACAGGGAGGGAAAAAACCACTTACGAGTCCTCTCGACTTGTAAGGGGGAAAATTCTCTTATGAGACCCTTACGACTCTCAAGAGAAAACACACTTAGGATTCCTCACGACTCCTAAGGAGAAAATACACCTACGGGATCCTCTCGACTCATAAGGAGAAAAAACCTTCTTGAGTCCCTTACGGCTCATGAAGATGGAAAAAGTCTTAGGCTACAAGAACCCTAAACTTGTCTCCTAAGTCATCAATTCTCTGGTCACGCATAACATTGCACTACTTCACCCACGTACATACTTACGTGGGCAAAGTAGTTGGGGGGGCATTTTTTCCCGCCAAAATTTTGGCTTAAAACTTGCTCCCTTATAAAATAATAACAATAAAATAAAAATAAAAATAAAGGAAAAGCTCCACATGCAAAGCATGTAGGTACTGCCTCGGATAGAATTAAATCCTATGATGGCGCCTCACGTGCTCCTCACACGGGCGCCAATGTGCAAAGCACAAAAAGAAATCTATTAAATAAGAGTTAAACTCTTAGGAGGTTCCACACGTGCTCCTCACGCGGACGCCAATGTGCAAAGCACATAAGAGTTGATAAGAGTTAAAACTCTTAGATGGCGCCGCACGCGCTCCTCATGCCGGTGCCCTATAGAATCAAATTCTACTCTCTGAGCCGTTGGATCAAAGATTCAACGGAGAAGATAAATCATCAAAATACAGAATTAAATTCACTTGAGGAAATATTCCTCGAATCTTACTAAACAAGAAAGATTGCTCTCTGTAAAACAGAGCACCATTGGATTAAAAATCCAATGGTTATTAAAAATCACCAAGTTACAGAATAAGCTCTTTATGGGAAAATATTTCCCTAATCTTATTAAAAACAAGAAAAATATATTCTGTAAAACAGAAATATTCGGATCAAAGATCCAACGGTGGATAAAATCCCCAAATCAATTAAGTTCTCTCAATGAAAGATTTCTTTAACTAAATCAACAAACTTGCCTCTACCAAGACGTCAAGTCTTGAACAGCGGAACCCCCCATAAACTTCAAGTTCAAAAAGAAAAGCAAGCAAAAAAGCATTAAGAGAGAAGAACGAAGAACTTTCTTCAAGATTGTCACGACCCGAAATTGGCACGTGACGGCCCTAATACTACACAACGTCTACAGGCGTAACGCAGTAAAAGAAAGCCAAAACCCAGAAATCTAAACCATTAAAAGACAAAAAAAGATAAGAAACATTGTTTAAACTTTTGAAAATCTCAAGTATAAATTCTTTAAGTCCAATTTACTTTCTTGAAAATTTCGGCAGCACCTCCTTTGTAAAAACCAACCCCAAAAATGGGTACAATATAAATATAAAATAAAGCATCCTCAACGGGAGCAAATCCACGCCCAACGGCGGAAAACAACCACCACAACAGATATACGACGCCGCAGCGAAGAAATAAAAGACGATAAAATGGAAACTGTATAAAAGACAACCCAGTCACAAAATAATATACAATATCGTCCTCACCAAGTCTCTAAGTCAACATGAAAATAGTAGATGGGGATTACAAGGATACAACGAATATACAATACAACAACGAATAACCACAAAACCCACCTAAGCAAACTGCACACTGTGAGCTGATGCGGTATCCGCAGCAAAAGATAATAAGATAGATGAATAGCCTGCCTCGACTACTCTGGGGAACAACCTGCAAACACTGTGGCACAACGGGGGTGAGTTGCCAACTCGTGAATAGTAAATAACATATGCAGGTAATCGCAAGTATGCATGTACAGCGCGAATCTAACATAAGCAACTAATAGCAACAAAATTCATATGTGTGCAATAGTCAATAGTCATGAAAGGTACACTAGCAGGTATCACTAATACATGAAGCAGTAATATGACAATCTGTATGCAACAATCATGTAAGGTACTCTATCAGGTACAACTAATACATGAAGCAATGATACGACAATGTATATATGCAACAGTCATGAAAGGTACTCTATCAGGTACTATTAGTATATGAAGCAATGCATATAAAGTAAAAGTATGTAAATGCAACAGTCATAGAAGGTACTCTATCAGGTACTACTAATACATGAAACAGTACATAAACAATAAATGTGGAGTATGGAATGAAACATGTCATTTCCACGGAATCCTGACATCGCGGTAGGAACAAAGTCCATCAAGACAATCCAAATCCCAATTTCCTCAAATTGGCTCTCATATCATATAAGTCTCAAAATCCTTAATGTACAATATCGAATAAATCTCATATATATCCTGTATCCAATATCAAATGAATCACCTATATCCCAAATCCAATATCAAATAAATCTCTAACATCCTAAATATATTTGCATGAATAAATATGATGATGTATATAAATTGATATCAATACACATATATTAGCGTCCCATTCCACTAATATTGGTGTAAAGGCATATATAACAGCGTCCCATTCCACTGTTATATAAACTTAGGAGTAAAAAGAAATATCATGAAACCAATGAGTCAAGCATCGACACAGAAATGCTGATCTATCAGATGCTGTCACCAAGACTGGCCCCCTGATAGGTACGTATCATACGCTATCCCGAAAGCTCGAGTGCCTAGCTCTGACCCTCGCCTCTCGACGCATCCATACACACATGACTCCCGTCGGTATCCCCATCATAACGGCCGAGTCATTGGTAATGTAACTGGAAAGTATGGTTCCCCCACTAACTCATCTCTTCACTGAGATTCTTGCCCTGGGGTACCTCCGGGCCCCACCATGTACCCGCACACGGACCCCTCCGTTCCTCGCGTGGGGTATATATATATCCGAACCGATAAATCTCATGGTGGCTGCTGAAATATCATATCAAGTGAAACCGGGTTTTTCAAATAATGCATAATTTAATGAACTCCCACGGTCCCCAAATCCAGAAAACATCATGAAAAATCCATATCTCAATACGAAAATCCATGAATATAATATATGCAACATAAAACTGTAATGAAAGCATATAAAGGGAAAGCCGCTAATTAACTGCAACAAATTAATATAAAATATCATGCGGTTCCTATTTTCTCCAATTCTAAATAACATCAATTAAAGGTAAACATGTAGCTATAACCAGATATATGTGTAAACATAAAGGTATAGCAAGGTATATGTATCTACCTATATGTAATGATGTAATATACCCCCTGGGTATAAGTGAAGTATGTGTGCAAGGTATACCTATAGCTATGTCATGAAGTGTGTATGTACCTATCGCTAATGGTACAATACTCTATAGGTATATAGGTAACTAGCATGTAAGCATGTTAAAGCATATGTGTAAGCATGTAGGTATACAGGTATGCTATATGTCATATGCATAAAGAAATATGAATCAATGTCTCAATGTCCCTATCCAAACAATATTATATCTATACGGGTGTTGTGCGTGACATGGCAATTATTGACGGTGTGTGTGGTATACAATCAGTGCCCGTGCAACAAGAGCCGTCAATAATATGGACAGTGTCCTAAGGGTACTAGTCTAAGCACAACAATTAATTAAGCAATAAGGTGTATGCGCAAATTCTAAATATGAAATAGAATGTGCGACAAGTCAAGTCATCTCTAGCCCAGACGCATAACGCCATGCGGGCGATTCCCCTGTAGATGTTAAATCTACTCACCAACGCTCCTGGCTAAGTGAAGCCTACCACCTGTTTTCCCTTCGTCGCAGCGTCCGAAGTCACCGCCTACGAACCTAAAATTTCACAAACACATCACATAAGCTAAATATCCTGAAACGACGAAAAGACAACGAAACGCAAGGATAACGCCCTGAAAAATGCACTATGCACTTAGCGCATCTATCGCGCACGACATCGGCCAAAAACACTAACTAGGGTCGCTAAACTGCGAAACACTATGCCTAGACTCCGATCGTCCCGATTGCGCAACACAACACAATAAATACGAGAAATATAATAGATATAATCTCGAAACGACTAATCGAACCCACGTCGAAAAAACCCGAAAGCTAGAATACAACTTATCGCAATATTTCGCAGTAGAATCAAGCTAATATATTTCTAGCGATTACAAACACCTTAAAATAGCTTAACTAAGCTATCAAAACCAATTCTATATTTTTAACACTTGCAAAATAAGTTTTAGCAAAAACCTAGTAAGCAATATAACATAATTAAACAAAGTATTCATTAACAATAATTAACATTTTCTATTAGGTTAAGCTTTTCCTAATCACAAATTAACACTTCAATAAAACATTAAACACTTAAATCAAGTTTTAACCTTAACTTTAATTTCTATAACCATTTCTAGAATTTTGAAATATGAAATTAAAGCTTAAATTAACATCTAATTAAGATAGCATAAAGTATTAAGCAACAAAAAAGAGATTAGAGTTAAGGTTTTATACCTTCAAAAACACCACTTGAATCAAGAATAAAACCAAACTTTAGCCTCCAAAATCCTCACTAAAATGAAGATCCAAGCAACTTTTGTGAAGAAGAATGAAGGTTTTGGATTTTATTTGAATTTCTATGAATTAATTTGGATTTTTCATGATTTATTTGAAGCAAAATGAGAAGAAATGAAACAAAAATGATGAAGGGCAGCAAAGAAATGATTGTGGCCGGCCAAGGAGGAAGCTAGGTTTTGTGTGGAGTTGTGTGGAATTTTCTAGAAGGAAAAAATACAATAATTTGCATAATAAAACAAAAATAGCATTATTCACCATTTTCTTTATAAAAAAATCCATTAATTCCACCAAAAATCAAGATATTTGGAGAGAAGGTTCTAAACATATTTCTAATGATTAGTTTAGCATAAAAACCCATTTGTAGTATTTTACCTGCATAAAAAAATTATTACCACAAATAAAGTGTCCAAATAAAGTATTAAAATAATAATTTAAATAGGGAAAAAATCTATCTGAACCAAAACCTCTCATATACCCCCAAATTTCGCGCACTAGCTTTATTTTAGAAAAACTAGGTGCCGGCAAGTTTCTATGGACGTTTGATCGAAATCGGGTTAAAACGGAAAATACCGACTATTTCGTCCTAAAACGGAAAAATTCGCAAAACGATTTCTGAAACGTTACAATCTTCCCCCCTTAAAGAAATTTGGTCCCTGAATTAAAATTCATCTACGCGTACCTTCAAGAAGATGAGTACAAAACTCCCAAATCTCGCTCGCAGCTTGCCAAGTGATCACATCACTATACAGCTACGCCAAAGAACCCTCACAGACGGCAAGACCCTTGACCGAAGTTCCTCCACCTGCCGATCCACTATAACTAGCGGCTGCTGGTGAACGAAAGATCCCGTCCAAGCTAATTGGTCTGATGCTGAATCATGTGAAAAAGGTCATGAAGGTAATTGCGAAGTATCGACACAAGGAATACGGGTGAATACTCAAAAATCTGGGCGGAAGTGCCAAATTATAGGCAACGGAACCAACTCGCTTCAAAGATCTCAAAAGGACCTACAATCCTGGGATACTTCCCAAAACTCAACCCGTCATTCATCGGAAAATCCCGTAGGACTACATGATCTCCCACTGCGAACTCAAGTCTGCGACCACTACGGTCGGCATAAGAGCTCTGTCTGCACTGGACCACTCTCATCCTGACCTGAACCAACTGGATCATCTCCAAAATTTCTAGACTAGCTGGGGTCCAAAAATCCTACTTACGCAGAGTCAAAAAACAGACTGGAGATCGACACGACCTAACAACTATACTTAAAGGTTGCCAAATGGAGTGCCTCCTGATAACTGCTATCGAAGGAGAACCCTAACAATGAAAAGTGACGATCCCCACAGCCGACAACAATTAGTACGCACGCACAAGTATATCCTCCAGAGGCGGTATAGCCCGCTCTCACAAAACCATCATTCTGCGGATGGAAAGGTGGACCTAAAGCTCAACCAGTACCCAAAGCTTCCTGAAGCTCCTGTCCAAGACGGCAAGCGAACAGGGTGCCTTCATTGGATACGACCCATGAAGGAACTCCGTGCAACGCACAAACTTAACAAAGAACAACTGAGAAACCCGAGTATAACCGGACAACTAGCATCCGAATGGAGTCACACCTTGACTAAACCTGGTTAGACGCCATAACGAATATTCATGGAGACCTGCTCCCATTCCCACTCCAGAACGATTAAAGGTTGCAACTCTCCAGCCGGTCCCAGACGCTCAACCTTAGCAATCAACAAGACAGACACCCTGAAACGAAATCCGAAACCTCACTCTTCATCCCTGCCCACCCGTAACTATCTCATAAGTTACGCTACAAATTGGTGGAACTTGAATGAACACCGAAAGTTGACTGATGTGCCAGCTCTAGGATTTGGCGTCTCTGCCCATCAGCAAAAGGTACACAAACGCGTCCCTAAATGTAGCACACCTTGGTCACAAATCAAGGACTCCGAATCATTACCCAGCCAAGTATGCTCAAGTATCTCTGACGAACGAGCATCGGCAAGCAGTGCCTCGCGAAAGCGATTAAGGAAAAGTGGTCGGGCACGGACATGAGCAAGCTGTCCCCTCAGTAGAGGTGAACTTAAGCTGTACTCAACGATCGAATAAGAACTATAAACCTGCAGAAGACTATCTCAACAATCAAAATCCGCTGCAAGAAGATATACATTAAGCTCTGGTGGTCCGTGAAAATCTGACACGACTCTCGAACAAGTAGTGTCTCCAAATCTCCAACGCACGACCACCGCGGCCATCTCTAGATGATGAGTGGGATATCCTGCTCGTACTTCTTCTAGATGTAGGGAAGCAAAAGCGATAACTCTATAGTGTCGCCTCAGTATACAATCGAGCCCCACTCGCGAAACATTACAGTTAGACAACAAAGTCGCCCGAACCAGAAAGCAAAAAAAGAACTGATGTAGTTGTTAACCAAGTCTTCAACTGCTGAAAAACTCCGCACGCATGCCTCAGTCCAAAGAAAAGAAACCTCCCTTCCGGCCAGTTCAGTCAACGGTGCAGCACTACACTAGCAATCCTGCACGAAACGGCGGTAAAAACCTGCTAAGCCCAAAAATCTGCGGACCTCCGTCCGTACACAAGTCTGGGCCAAAGTTATATGGCCTCGATCTTCTTCGGAACCATACGAAAACCGTCTCCCGTAACTACAAGACCTAGGAGTCAACACAAACAAACCTGAAGGAACACTCCGAGAATCTAGCAACAGCTGGGGCTCTCCCAATGTCTGCAAAACAAATCCTCAAATGCTACTCCTGTCCTTCACGACACATTGAATAAACCAGAATGTCGTCAATAACACAACAATAACCGGTCGAGGAACGGCCTGAAGAAATCTGGTTCATCACCTCTCCGAATGCTGCTAGGGCATTGTTGAGGCCAATGACACCACCAAAACACACAAAGCCCGTACCACGCATAAGGCAGTCTTCGGAATGTCATCACTCCGAACCCGTAACAATGATGACCTGATCCCAAACAAACTTAGAAAATGTTTTGCACTCGGAAGCTGATCGAAGAAATTGTCAATGCGAGGTAAAGGATACATATCCGCACCGTAAGCCGGTTAAATTAACGATCAATCGATACACAACCCCAACTGCCGTCCTTCTCCTGAAGAACAGAATAGGAGCTCCCCAAATGCAAAACACTCATACGTACAAGCCCCCCAACAAACAACTCTGCAGCTGATCCTTAAGCTCCCTAAGCTTCACCGGCTCATCTGGAACAACGTCGGAAAACTCTCGCACGAAGGAAAGCCGGTCCAACAAACCCACTGTGGCTCCAGTATCACGAATGAACAACAAGAATCCTCGACATCTTCTCCTCAAAAGCCGACTCGCGAAAAAGGCTGAATTCAAGCTGTGTGAGGCGGCACCACTGCTCTCCCATGCACAACAAGAACTGACTCGCCGGGAAAACAAACCCTGTTTGTTTTCTCACGGCAGTCCACAGACGCATAGCACGTAAGTAACCAGTCCGTGCCCAGGAGAACATCAAATCCAACATCTCTAGAAGGATCAAAATGATGGACGAATCTCTATCTCCTATCCGATTGGCACACGACTGAATTACGTGTCGCGCAACAAAAGAATCGCTGACAGAAGTTAACACAACAAACGGCTGATCTAGCTAACTGACTCTCATCCCAACCACGGCACATGTGTGTAAAACAAAAAAGTACATCAACAGAACATACGATTTTAGAATACCTAAAACTCTGCATTGGACGCTCGCGCGTCCCGATGAGTAGAAGCAAACTCTCGTGTCTGCCCCCTACCCGCAACTGGCTGAAATCCTTCTCTGCCAACCTGTCCCCTCTGAGCAAATCCTCTACGACAATGACCTCTCTGCACATAAGCCTGACGCGGTGCTAAGGAACAATATCTGACGAAGTGATGAAGGCTCTCGCATCGAAAACATCCATGCGATGACTGCTGACCCTCCTGGGGATGAGAACTGAACGACTGTCCTCGTCCTAAACCTCTGCTACTCCCGCGACGGTCATGAAATCTGTCTCGACGACTAGGCCTCTATCTCTGGGCTGGTACACCGGTATGAGTCCTCCACTGTTTCGGAACTCTCAAAGTCTCTGGAATACGTGTCTCGTCAACTGGGGTTGCATCCACTGGTGCTATGTAGGTGACGGAATGCTGCATGCTGATTGCAAGGAACAACTGGGTAACAGGGGTGACAACCTCCTGTCGCTGGCTCGAACGGCCTCAACCAATGAACTCATAGTCTGGCGCTTGTCCTGCATCTTTGCCACAAGGCTAGCGATACTATCTGTCGAAGGCGAATCCATCTGCAACTGTGCAACGAGCGTGCCATCCTGGTCAATCCTCGTCCTACCCGAGTCAATCCTAACCTCGGCCCTTGCTGCATCACTCTGAGTCCCCATAGTCATCGGCGACAAAGGATATAAATAGAAATAAGATTCGATATGAACACGGAAATCGAATCACAAGGACATGTCATCAAGGAAGGAATTTCAAGCAATTTGTACTTAGGTTACTTTAGACGGAGTACCACATCGTGAGTATGCCGCGGACATACACACACTACGTTACTCTGCTTAAGCTACCTACTCCATCATACCAAGGTCATCCTACACTCCGAAAGGTAAAACCTAGCGCTCTGATACCAACTTTGTCACGACCCGAACTTGGCACGGGACGGCCCTAATACTACGCAACGTCTACAGGCGTAACGCAGTAAAAGAAAGCCAAAACCTAGAAATCTAAACTATTAAAAGACAAGAAAAAATAAGAAACATTGTTTAAACTTTTGAAAATCTCAAGTATAAATTCTTTAAGTCCAATTTACATTCTTGAAAATTTTGGCAGCACCTCCTTTGTAAAAACCAACCCCAAAAATGGGTACAATATAAATATAAAGTAAAGTATCCCGAACGGGAGCAAATCCACGCCCAACGGGAGCAAATCCACGCCCAACGGCGGAAAACAACCACCACAACAGATATACGACGCCGTAGCGAAAAAATAAAAGACGATAAAATGGAAACTGTATAAAAGACAACCCAGTCATAAAATAATATACAATATCGTCCTCACCAAGTCTCTAAGTCAACATGAAAATAGTAGATGGAGAGTACAAGGATAAAACGAATATACAATACAACAACGAATAACCACAAAACCCACCCAAGTAAACTGCACACTGTGAGCTGATGCGGTATCCGCAGCAAAAGATGATAAGATAGATGGATAGCCTGCCTCGACTACTCTGGGGAACAACCTACAAACACTGTGACACAACGGGGGTGAGTTGCCAACTCGTGAATAGTAAATAACATATGCAGGTAATCACAAGTATGCACGTACAGCGCGAATCTAACATAAGCAACTAATAGCAACAAAAGTCATATGTGTGCAATAGTCATAAAAGGTATACTAGCAGGTATCACTAATACATGAAGCAATAATATGACAATCTGTATACAACAATCATGTAAGGTACTCTATCAGGTACAACTAATACATGAAGCGATGATATGACAATGTATATATGCAACAGTCATGAAAGGTACTCTATCAGGTACTACTAGTATATGAAGCAATGCATAAAAGTATGTAAATGCAACAGTCATGGAAGGTACTCTATCAGGTACTACTAATACAAGAAACAGTGCATAAACAATAAATGTGGAGTATGGAATGAAACATGTCATTTTCACGGAATCCTGACATCGTGGTAGGATCAAAGTCCATCAAGACAATCCAAATCCCAATTTCCTCAAATTGGCTCTCATATCATATAAGTCTCACAAATCCTTAATGTACAATATCGAATAAATATCATATATATCCTGTATCCAATATCAAATGAATCACCTATATCCCAAATCCAATATCAAATAAATCTCTAACATCCTAAATATATTTGCATGAATAAATATGATGATGTATATAAATTGATATCAATACACATATATTAGCGCCCCATTCCACTAATATTGGTGTTAAGGCATATATAACAGCGTCCCATTCCACTGTTATATATACTTAGGAGTAAAAAGAAATATCATAAAACCAATGTGTCAAGCATCGACATAGAAATACTGATCTATCAGGTGCTGTCACCAAGACTGGCCCCCTGATAGGTACGTATCATACGCTATCCCGAAAGCTCGAGTGCCTAGTTCTGACCCTCGCCTCTCGACGCATCCATACGCACATGACTCCCGTCGGTATCCCCATGATAACCGCTGAGTCATTGGTAATGTCACCGGAAAGTATGGTTCCCCCACCAACTCATCTCCTCACTGAGATTCTTGCCCCGGGGTACCTCCGGGCCCCACCATGTACCCGCACACGGACCCCTCCGTTCCTCGCGTGGGGTATATATATATCCGTACCGATAAATCTCATGGTGGCTGCTGAAATATCATATCAAGGGAAACCGGGTTTTTTAAATAATGCATAATTTCATGAACTCCCACGGTCCCCAAATCCAGAAAACATCATGAAAAATCCATATCTCAATGCGAAAATCCATGAATATAATATATGCAACATAAAACTGTAATGAAAGCATATAAAAGGAAAGCCGCTAATTAACTGCAACAAGTTAATATAAAATATCATGCGGTTCCTATTTTCTCTAATTCTAAATAACATCAAGTAAAGGTAAACATGTAGCTATAACCAGATATATGTGTAAACATAAATGTATAGAAAGGTATAGGTATCTACCTATAAGTAATGATGTAATATACCCCCTGGGTATAAGTGAAGTATGTGTCCAAGGTATACCTGTAGCTATGTCATGAAGTGTGTATGTACCTATCGCTAATGGTACAATACTCTATAGGTATACAGGTAACTAGCATGTAAGTATGTCAAGGCATATGTGTAAGCATGTTGGTATACAGGTATGCTATATGTCATATGCATAAAGAAATATGAATCAATGTCTCAATGCCCTATCCAAACAATATTATATCTATACGGGTGTTGTGCATGACATGGCAATTATTGACGGTGTGTGTGACATACAATCAGTGCTCGTGCAATAAGAGCCGTCAATAATATGGACAGTGTCCTAAGGGTACTAGTCTAAGCACAACAATTAATTAAGCAATAAGGAGTATGCGCAAATTCTAAATATGAAATAGAATGTGCGACAAGTCAAGTCATCTCTAGCCCAGACGCATAACGCCATGCGGGCGATTCCCCTGTAGATGTTAAATCTACTCACCAACGCTCCTGGCAAAGTGAAGCCTACCACCTGTTTTCCCTTCGTCGCAGCGTCCGAAGCCACCGCCTGCGAACCTAAAATTTCACAAACACATCACATAAGCTAAATATTCTGAAACGACGAAAAGACAACGAAACGCAAGGATAACGCCCTGAAAAATGCACTGCGCACTTAGCGCATCTATCGCGCACGACATCGGCCAAAAACACTAACTGGGGTCGCTAAACTACGAAACACCATGCCTAGACTCCGATCGTCCCGATTGCGCAACACAACACAATAAATACGAGCAATATAATAGATATAATCTCGAAACGACTAATCGAACCCACGTCGAAAAAACCCGAAAGCTAGAATACAACTTATCGCAATATTTCGCAGTAGAATCAATCTAATATATTTCTAGCGATTACAAACACCTTAAAATAGCTTAACTAAGCTATTAAAACCAATTCTATATTTTTAACACTTGGAAAATAAGTTTTAGCAAAAACCTAGTAAGCAATATAACATAATTAAACAAAATATTCATTAACAATAATTAACATTTTCTATTAGGTTAAGTTTTTCCTAATCACAAATTAACACTTCAATAAAACATTAAACACTTAAATCAAGTTTTAACCTTAAGTTGAATTTCTAAAACCATTTCTAGAATTTTGAAACATGAAATTAAAGCTTAAATTAACATCTAATTAAGCTAGCATAAAGTATTAAGCAATAAAAAAGAGATTAGAATTAAGGTTTTATACCTTCAAGAACACCACTTGAATCAAGAATAAAACCAAACTTTAGCCTCCAAAATCCTCACTAGAATGAAGATCCATGCAACTTTTGTGAAGAAGAATGAAGGTTTTGGATTTTATTTGAATTTCTATGAATTAATTGGGATTTTTCATGATTTATTTGAAGCAAAATGAGAAGAAATAAAGCAAAAATGATGAAGGACAGCAAGGGAATGATTGTGGCCAGCCAAGGAGGAAGCTAGGTTTTGTGTGGAGTTGTGTGGAATTTTCTAGAAGGAAAAAATACAATAATTTGCATAATATAACAAAAATAGCATTATTCACCATTTTCTTTATAAAAAAAATCCATTAATTCCACCAAAAATCAAGATATTTGGAGAGAAGGTTCTAAACATATTTATAATGATTATTTTAGCATAAAAACCCTTTTTTAGTAATTTACCCGCATAAAAAAATAATTACCACAAATAAAGTGCCCAAATAAAGCATTAAAATAATAATTTAAATAGGGAAAAAATCTATCTTAACCAAAACCTCCCATATACCCCCAAAGTTCGCGCACTAGCTTTATTTTAGCAAAACTAGGTGCCAGCAAGTTTCTACGGACGTTTGATCGAAATCGGGTTAAAACGGAAAATGCTGACGATTTTGCCCTAAAACGGAAAAATTTGCAAAACGATTTCTGAAACGTTACAATGGTAAATAAAAGTAATAAAGATCAGATGATCTCATCTGCATATCTAAGACTTTAACCCTCATAAAAGAACATAGTTCTTTCCCTGGATCTGAGATCCATCAGACAAGTCTCCCATAAATAAGAATTTAATTCTTATGCGGATGAATTTGTTCTTGGGGATCGAAGATCCAGAGAAGGACAAAGAATTGAACTCTTCAGAACATAATACACGAAGAAAAAAATCAGCGCCAAGTGCCTCACGTACCTCTCACATAGGCGCTGCTCAATAAAGAGTGCATAGCTCTCAGTGGTTGATACTCAACACCAAGCGCCTCACGTGCCCCTTACGTGGACGCCGCTTACTAAAGAGTGCTCAGCTCTCAGTGGTTGGCGCTCAGCGTCAAGCGCCTCATGTTCCCCTCATATGGGCGCCGCTTAATAAAGAGTGCTTAGCATCCAGTGGTCGGCGCTCAGCGTCAAGCGCCCTACGTACCCCTCACATGGGCACTATTCAGCATAAAGTGCTCTGCACTCATAAACCAGTGTTCAACGCCTGGCGCTTAGCACCAAGCGCCCTACGTGCTCCACACGTGGGCGCCATAAAGAGTGTTTAACACTCCATAAAAAAACAAAACAAAAAAGGGGAAAAACGAGATAAAGTGTGGGCGTCAGAACTTATATGGATGCTCAGTACCGTTGGCACAAAAAGAGGACCAAGCCCAAGCAAGTGTTTAACACTTTATTCAAAAATGAAATGATTGGGCTGAGCCCAAGTTTGGTCAAACTCTTAATCAACCGAGCACATGGGCTTTTTTTTTTCGAGAGTAATCTTAGTCCCAAATAAGACTACCGAGCTTCTGTGGGGTTACTTAGCACGACAGCAAGGTTTTGGGAGGTATCGACCATGCCATTTTCAAAAATTTGCTATGCTGCTTAACCCTAACCCTAAAATCTTAACTTGAGAATTAGACAATACAATATGTAAACAACTTTACATCTAAGTGAATATGGAATACAACCTTTATAGACCGGTCCTTCACTTCAAATGCTCCGTGTAAAAGTCCCTTCGCTCTAAGTAGTGGTGATCCGGACTCTCCGTAGGCTCCACTAGTCGAAATGAACGAGCTTGCTCAATGATCTTCGAGGACGGAGATGATCTACTTTGAGGAGACACCAACTCAAGCTACCTCTTCACAAATTAGGGATTAGTGAAGCTAACACCCTAAACTAAACGGCTAATCTAGTAGAGGATGATGAAGTAGGAATTTTGCTCACTTTAGATTTCTTTTTCTCACTATTTTTCCTCACTTCCTCAAAAGCTAGAGAGCTAAGCTCTTGATGAAGATGAAGATGAAGAAGATAATGTTGTGTGTGAGAATAGCAACCATGGGTGAGATAATATCTCATATTAACCCTTGTAGAGACATAACCATGGCTAATTAGAATGGTTGGGTTAATAAATATTTTAAGTAAAACAAAATTAGTGGACCAAGTCAATGGTTCCACAAGCTTCTACAAGCTTCAACCACGAACAATTTTCCATCTAATTTTAGATTACTTTAAATAAATAAACCCTACATTATAATGAGTATGGTGTAAGTCTCATACTCCCATATTGCATGTATAATCAAGCATGACAAAAAAGAAAACACAAATAATATATATCACATATATATTAAATGTGCACATGTGAGAAAAGAAATGTATAAGTGAGCAAATATTAGTTAATGTAAATTAGCATATCATATATACAACTATACATTAAATTATTAAATCAACATTTGATTCAATAATCTGGCTATATCATATATAACCGACTAATATTATATGTATCCATTTATCGAATCAACACTTGATTCGATTACCCGACTATATCATATAAAACCGACCAATATCACATATCGCGAGAATAGAATACGGTATCACATACTCGTATTAATCTTAGTCCCCCACATATCACATATGTGCTCCTACTTCATTTTTCCTAAGCCAGTAAACTTCTATATAGGACTATAAAGACTCGTCAATACGCCGGCAGTAGGTGATGATCATATCAGTCACCCATAAGCCATCAGCAGTACTAGCCGGACGTAACGGCTACCCGGGTATTGAGCGATCAGAAGATCAACAAGCAAGCCTGCTCATACTCCTGTAAAGCCTGTCGGTAACACTACCGTACAGTCCGGTCTCTTCGTCTGATATGCCGCATATCTAGTCTAGGGGTGGTAAACGTCAAACCCCAGTAACCGATAAGTCGTGCCGATATGAGGCTCATAACGGGTCGAGAAACTACCGATAGCACTTACCAGTAGATCTCCGTATCAGCCCTGGCCAGGGACTTCCTGTAATAGCCAATCGAGCACAACGCAACATCAACCCCCAATACCGGGAGAGACGAATCCCCTCCTATCGCTCATTGCCTCCATGTGATTCGGGACTATACCTAAAAGCCACCGTTTTGCACGTTCTCTTGAACGTGGTAAGATGGAAATCAAAGCACAGTGGGAATCACACAAGACTCTATAACGATCTCGGGTCTACAGACTAACATGTACCAGTGTCACCAGAGAACTGCTATCTGATGATAGGTTTAATACCAACTAGGAGTTCTCGGCGAGTCCGTTCAGTGTACCCAGTCTCCACTGAGCACCCATATACCATTTTTGATGTCAAACACCAATAGATGTAGGATCATCCATCGCCCATCATATGGGTCAAGAAACGTATACGCTAGTCTACTCTGGAATATCGATGCCCTGTCTCGATACACCCTCGACTAGGAACTATTAAAGGATTTACTTGTGGACTACCCTGGCCCCACTAGTATGATCTCCATCATAGTCCTAGTAGTCAAGTACACATTCTAAGGGCTTTATCAACATGTGAGAGCAAGACAGTATCATAATACAAGTCTACATGTTAAGACAAAGAGTAACCAGATAGCATACTATCATGTCGAGCAAGAAAGTCCTCTCTATATATATCCAAGCATCCACTATAATATATATCATATGTACAATAATAGCCTCTAGGACATACATATAACTAACAGCTACTGACGAATATTCATTGGTTCCAGGGTACATCTCCCCACACCTCTGATATATGTCGCTGTAATTTTTCAACGTCGTCAGAGAGGTGGGATAACCAACAACTCCCTGGACCGCAACGTCCTTAAACTAGATATTGACCGCAACGTCCCTAAACTAACACAATAGAGCCCAAATGCTCTTTTGTTGGGTCTGAACGATCCAAAAATCCTGTTAAGTAGATTTTAGCCTAAAATTAGACTAACGTATTCTCAACAAATATTTAAGTTGAACTTAGTCTCAAACAAGATTAACGTTCCTTAAATCAACCCAAACCCAAATCTAAAAATATACGGATTTGTACTAATCCACGCCCTACGGGCGACAACATAAATTAGTCTTCGTATACAATCCACGGGCAACCAAAAATAAAACAAACATACACGACACGAATTGATCTTTTGAAGCAGGAGAAAGTGGTTACCGCTACACGGTAATGTAATTAACTGCAGGGGCTTGCGCCTACAGGGAAGAGCGTCCACACAATCAAAAACCCCTCGATAAAGAGGGGGAATCTGATGAAATCTGCTACAACGGCCGCATCCGTCCAAAACTCTGATACACGGTGTCATAAATCAACTTGGCATTTTCGGAGAGGTGGACGGATAAATCCAAATAGTATCTGCCCCCAAATTCAGGCAACACGTCTGTCTTTCCGGTTTTCGACGGTAAACAGATAGTATTACTAATTAATCAACTAATATGCTTCCATATTCGTTTAATCAACAGAGCACTAAACTTAGGTATTATATAAATATAATTAATCAGTTAATATGCTTCCATATTTGTTAGTCATTTATTTTAGTCAACAGCGCACTCTTTTTAGTTATAATATAAACATTGTTTACTACACATGTTAAATCAGTAGTTTACTACAGCTATCATTAAAATTAACAATATTATAAATCAACAGTAATCGGTAGATAGCACTCGCAAAACTGAATTGAAATTACAAAACTTTTCATCCATACATTGATACATAACGAGTGAGTGAGAAACTAAAAATATTAAAACATGCCAACTAAATAATATGGACTTTGTAACAACTCCAATTTTTGTATACATAAAATTGATTTAAATATGAAGTATACTCGGGATATTTAATGTTGCTGTTACCACTTTAAGTAATTATTTTCCCACAATAATTATAAGAAGGAGCTTGTATCTCATTGGTAACACCTTGCACTGCTGAACCAAGCCACCAGAGTTCAAATCTCCTGCCCCATATTATTTTTATATTGTTTTTGTTTTAAATTCTTAGGAAGCCCAACAGTCCACACACCATAACACCCAAAAGTTGAAATGTACCTGAAAAATTAAAAGTACCAGAGGACCCACCTGAAGACTCCCCACCTTCCGACGTCCCGACTCGGCCGAGTCGGCCTGCGGACCGGCCGACTCGGGCCGGCGCCGCCGGCCGAACTCGGCCGGACGGCCGAGTCCCCAACATGAAAGTTAGGGCTCTTCGTCTCCTGTACACTCCTGTATACTTTAAATGTTTGGATCGGTTCCAGAAACAAAATTATACCTCATTTACTCCATTTTTTTTATTACTTTTCCTATATTTTTTACATTTTTATTTAAAAAGACCCTTCACCTACCCTACCCCTGGCCGATCCTATAAATACACCTCTTACCCTCTACCCTCTCATCCCAAAACCCTAATCTCACTCTCTCAAAAAATTTCTAAGAGTTGTGTACTTTGAAAACAAGTTCGCGGCGATGCTCCGACGAAATTCCGGCGGAAATTCCGGCGACGTTTTTAGGAATAACCGGCGACGAAGCAACGCCTCGACAACCCCTTAGTCCCCCCTCACTCCTTTGCTTAATCGAAACGCGTAAGTTCCATTCTATTGCTTTTTTTTATTCTCTAAAATACGAAATTACAAAACCCGACGGAATCGGAACAAATCCGATTTCCGATTCGGTTTTCTATCAAATTTCACTTCTCACCAATTCAATCATGCTTAAACATCTTATTGTTGACTATTAAACATTTAACAAATAATTTGAACTAATTTCATCACATGAAATGATAACCTTTTCAATTTATCATATTTTTCACTTAAATACCACAATCGATTTCACATTTAACCCCTTAACCTTGCTATACATTTAAAGTAGAGCACGAGGTAATGACCTAACTCCACACACACGCATATATAACCTAAAACGATATCATCAAAAAACTTAGAATACGATAAAACAATACTTTCATTTAAATACCATATACTTAATAAAACTATTTCTAAAAGATTTAGAGTTGATACACTTTTAAATAAATACCTCTTATTAGGAAAATACGATAAGTTGTGGACATCGGTCGTTTATCTAAACCTGACTTTGTGGTGTCTAGGCTAGGCAAGTGATAAAGGTAACTTTAGAAGGCCCGTCTCACGGTGATTCGTGAGCGGATCCTTCCTTTCCTCACTTGTACTTACCTGGCCACAATTGGCGGTGAAGAGGCGATTGAAGGTATCTAACAACTTGTCGTTTAGACCATTTAGAAATAGGCTAGTTGACTTAGGAAACCCTAGAATCCAAAATACGGAAAATTGACATTTTTACAAATAAATACCTTTTACTTTATAAAACTGTTCTATAAAGGATTTAGTATTTTACAATCTTTGCAAAGCGCCGCTACAATCTACCTTTGGGGAACCCGTTCGGGATGGTGCAGATTATCGCACATCTTCAGGCTTAGTAGTGCGAGATTCAGACCTCCGCAAGGAGCATTCGGTCTCGAAAGATTTAAAATACGATATCTTAAGAAAATGAGATTTTTAGAATATAAATTATTTATTAAAATTATTTTTGTATAAATATATGTATATTTATCATTAAAACATTTATTTTGTTATGATATAAATATTCCACTTTTTTCTAAAAATCACAAGAATAAATTTTACACTAAAATACCATGAACTTCAAATAAATCAATATTATAGATAAATACCTTTATTTATAAAACCTAGGATATTTTCACTAGAAATGTCACAATATAAAATCCACTCTCATTACAACTCTAAAGACGAGTAATAAATACTTGAGGTGTATTTTGAAAAATATATAAAAGTGTTTACATAAAACCCTATCAAGTTTTATAAATTACCCTAAGGACCCTAGTAATTATAAGACTTCGATTCATATTTCTAACTGTCTGACTCGGGTTTGAGTCTGATTAATCTGACTTGAATATGATTCAAGTCAATTTACAATCTACAATATTCCAATTCAATATGAACACATGAATCCATAAATTCAATTATCAATTTATACAACTTGACTGAACCGAACCATGGATATATTCTTTTTTTTCATGATCCTCCAGTGATTCCATTTACATGATTCTACGGTTACAGCCGTTTACTGATATCATGGTTTCGGTCAGTCAATCAATCTTACAATCAATACAATTTACAAGACAAATAATACAAATAAGACATCGCGGGGTTTAAGGGGTAGATTGGTACGGAAGGTGTTAAAGGTGGCATGAGGTGGTCAGATTAAGACACCTAACCTATATTCCGTTGCTGTTGTACCGTGGCTTAACGGTTCCTTGTATATTCTGTTTGCCCTGGTCTCTAGCATATAGAAACCCCTCTCGTATACACTGGCATCCTTCTGTACCAAGCTACAAATAACAGCGTTAACACAACATTTCAACAATATTATACAACTTTAAGAGACACATTCTTATTCTGTCTAATCTACTTTCCTTTTTCTTTAGGACTTACCGAGCGACCTGTTCGCTGATGACATTCTATTTCTTTCTTCTTTGAATGTCGTCAGGTGATTCGAACCCGGCAGAGATCGAGCCATCTGCAGAAGACTTAGAGCAGTTTGCCGAAGACCCAGCGCTTTAGTTCATTGTACACTTTTCCATTTAGTATTTTACATTTCCTGTTATGCCACTGTTTAGGCATCTTGTTATTTCAGTTGTATTTCCTTTCATACATTGTACAAAGAATGTTAATAAATAAAAGTTGCTGTTATTTTTATATCTTTTCTCTTGTGTACTCATTTTATATTGCTTAGATACGCTTAGCGTATGTACTTCTGAGTATATACGTAGCAGACCTCGTCGCGTCCCCTTCGCCGTACACTGGGAAGCGGGGCGTCACAGGTATTGTTGGTGGCCCAAGCAGGTCATAGCTGTATGAATCCCTATCATGCAGTTCTGTTCTGCATGAAAAACCTAAGCAATATAACATAAGAACCAGCAACTAAAACATTCTTTACAATTCATGTTCCTTGAATCTTGCAATTTCATATTCCTTGAATCTTATCATTTCATGTACTTGAATCTGTCCTAACCCAAATTTTCTTCAGGGTTATGGATTCCCCGAACAACACTAGCACCAATGTCAACAACACACCTCCAACTCCAGCACTACCTCTCACACCAGCTGTTCCTGCGCCACCCACCAAGCAAACGGTGCTACTTGAGGCGATCCGCAGCCTTCTTGAGGGACAGCAACAACTCCTGAACCGTCCCAAGACTGACGCACCGGAGGTAAAGAAATTCAGGGCTTTACATCCCAAGAAGTTCTCCGGAAAAGGAAGCCCCCTTGAAGCTGAAGAATGGGCACAAAGCATAGAAGATGATCTGGCAGCAGCACAAGTGCCAGACATAGCTTGGGTCCGTGTGGCAAACTACAGCTCACGGACAATGCTCGCAACTGGTGGAAGGCGGAAGAAAGCCGTCTTGCACAGCCTATTGAATGGAAGACTTTTCGTGAGAAGTTCGACGCGAAGTACTTCCCTGTGACTGCCAGGTTTGCCATGGAGCAGCAGTTCATTCATCTACAACAAGGTTCGATGTAGGACAAATCAGTAGATGAGTACGACGCTGAATTCACCATGCTGAGCCGGTAAGATATGTTACAATAGTTCAATTTTAAATATTACATACTACACAGCTAACACAATCCTTAAACAGATTCACGGCACACTTGATACCGACGGACGAGATCAGAGCCCGTCGCTTTCAACAAGGTCTGGACACGAAAATTCAGGCTTCTCTAGCCACAGGAAAATTTCTGACCCATGAGGATGCTCTGGAAGCTGCCTGCAGTTATGAGGCAGTGATAAAAGCAAGGGGCAGACCTCAGTCTGCAGGAGTCAAGCGCCCTGCCAACCAGATGGCAGGTGGAGCCTCGTCCAGACCACTTTTTGTGCCAAGGCGACCCGGAGTACCGAACTATCGTCCCAGCCCAGCCTTTTGTGCCTACTGCAAGAGAGCCGGACATATGATGAAAGACTGCCGGCGAGCTAACCATCTTTGCTTAGTCTGCAGCTCAGCTACTCATGATATTGGGTCTTGTCCCCAAAGGCAAAACCCAGTTGTTGCACCCAGACCAGCAAACAATTACCCACAGCGCCCAGCCATCTAAGCCCCCGCTCCAAGACTTGCACTACCTGCACCACCCAGAGAACCACAAGATGCACCACCTCCTCGTCAGTTCCATCAAGCTCGAAGGAATGTTCCGAGGAATGCTCCTCAGGCTAGGAGGAATGTACCAAAGCGCCAGGCTTTCACGATGTCCATGGAAGAAGCTGAGGCCACTGGCCAAGTCATCACTGGTAAACTTTGCTTCTCAAACTTTTCTTTCAGTCTTGGGTATGTACACGCTTTCCCTATATCTAAAACATATCCCACATACCTTAAGTACAATCTTAGTAGCCTCACTACCTGCACTAGCACTATTTGATACTGAAGCATCTCACTGCTTTATGTCGCAACGGCTCGTCCGAACCCATGCGATTCCAGTCTCACCGCTTGTATCCAGCTGGAATGTCAGTTCAGGAAATGGCGTTCTAAAGGCAACTATGGGATACAGCTTGTGTCCAGTCGTCGTCTGCAGCAGAGAGTTTTATGCTGACTTTAAAGTACTGGACATACCGAACTTCGATGTGTTTCTAGGAATGGATTGGCTTGGAACTTTTTATGCTACCATCGACTGTCGTCAAAGGAGGGTAGTATTCGAGATTCCAGACCATCCGGTCTTCTATTTCAAGAGCGGAGACCGTACCTTGGAGCCAAGTATCTACAAAGCGAAGCCAAGAGAAGCAGTAGTTGCAGCAGCTCAAGCGGAAGAAGAATTAAGACCAAAGGTAGTTCGAGAGTTCGATGATATATTTCCTGACGATATATCAGGTTTGCCTCCCGATCGAGCTCTTGAATTCAGTATTGATTTAGTACTAGGAGCACAACCTGTGATCAAAGCACCTTATAGGCTAAGTCCGGAAGGTTTGAAGGAAGTCCGAACACAGTTGGACGAATTATTGGCGAAAGGATGGATTCGTCCCAGCATTTCAAGTTGGGGAGCACCTGTACTACTGGTGAAGAAGAAGGAAGGTTCATACAGAATGTGCATCGATTATAGAGCCTTGAACGAAGTCACTATAAAGAACAAGTATCCATTCCCGCGCATCGATGATTTATTCGATCAGCTAAGTGGATCTTGTGTTTTCTCTAAATTGGATCTTCGTTCAGGTTATCATCAAGTGAAGGTCAAGGAAGCTGATATTCACAAAACAGCTTTCAGAACTCGCTATGGACATTACGAATTTCTAGTGATGCCATTTGGAGTGACCAATGCACCAGCAATATTCATGAACCTAATGAATCAAGTTTTCCGGGAGTACTTAGACAGGTTTGTTGTCATCTTCATCGACGACATTCTGGTGTATTCTAAGAGTTGGAAAGAGCATACAGAGCACCTACGAATTGTCCTGGAAACTCTTCGACAACATAAGCTCTATGCCAAGTACAGCAAGTGCGAGTTTTGGCTAAAGCAAGTTGGTTTCCTTGGGCACATCGTATCAGGAGAAAGAATTTCTGTGGATCCAGCAAAATTTTCAGCAGTTAGCGAATGGCCTACACCAAAGTCAGTGAAGGACATTCGGAGTTTCTTGGGTTTAGCTGGATATTAAAGAAGGTTCATTGAAGGATTTTCGAAGATAGCAACACCCCTGACCAAGCTCACACGAAAAGATGAGGAATTTGTGTGGTCAGAAGCATGCGAACAAGTTTTCGTAGAACTCAAGCCAAGGTTGACATCAGCACCTATTCTCGTAATACCGGATCAATCTGGAGGATTCGAAGTGCATTGTGATGCATCCGGTAAGGGATTAGGATGTGTTCTACATCAGCACGGTAAGGTTGTGGGTTATGCTTCAAGACAACTGAAGACTCATGAGCGCAATTATCCGACGCATGATCTGGAGTTGGCAGCTGTCATTTTTGCTCTCAAGATTTGGCGCCATTATCTACTTGGTGAACGAGTGAACATCTACACAGATCATAAAAGTCTGAAGTACGTGTTTACTCAGAAGGAGTTGAATATGCGGCAGAGAAGATGGTTAGAACTCATGGCAGACTTTGACATCAACTTGCAATATCACCCAGGAAAGGTGAACGCAGTACTTGATGTTCTTAGTCACCAACCATTATCGATGAATCTCACCGCTCAGTGGAAGCTTCAGCAAGACTTGCATCAGATGGAGATTGAAGTAGTCATGCCAGGTAATGCTTCAAGTTTGATGAATCTACAAGTTCAATCAACCATTGTCAATCAGATCAAAGCAGCTCAAGCAAGTGATGCTAAGTTGCAAAGGATCAGAGAATAAGTGGAAAATGGACCCAGAACAGACTTCATCATCCATGAAGACGGATCTTTGAGATACGACAGTAGGTTGTGTGTACCAAAAGGTCCTGTTCGGGAAGAGTTAATGAAAGAAGCTTACAGCTCTCCCTACTCAGTACATCCTGGAGGTACCAAAATATACAAAGATCTACGTCAGAATTATTGGTGGCATGGAATGAAGCGTGAAGTAGCCAGAAGCGTCGCAAAATATTTGGTGTGTCAGCAAGTAAAGGCTGAACATCACAGGACAGCTGGACTACTTCAACCATTACCAATCCCAGAATGGAAGTGGCAGCACATCATGATGGACTTTGTGACTGCTCTTCCTCGCAGCACAAAGGTAACGATGCTATATGGGTCATTGTGGGTCGACTCACAAAGTCGGCTCACTTCATCCCATTTCGAGTTGGCCAATCAACTGAGACACTAGCAAAGAAGTACATGGAGGTAATAATCTATTTAAGATTTAAACTCTTCATAATGTACTATCTCTGATACCCATGAACTCATACAGGAAATTGTGAGACTTCATGGAGTACCAGTCTGCATTGTCTACGATCGTGACACCAGGTTCCGATCGCAATTTTGGCAGAGTCTGCAAGCAAGCTTGGGAACAAATCTGAACTTCAGCACGGCTTATCATCCACAAACAGATGGTCAGTCGGAATGAACTATTCAGATCTTGGAGGATATGCTCAGAGCGTGTATGCTAGACTTCAAAGGATCGTGGGAAGATCACCTGCATCTTGTGGAGTTCGCGTACAATAACAGCTACCAAGCAAGCATAGGAATGACCCCTTTTGCAGCATTGTATGGAAGGAAGTGTCGATCACCATTAAGTTGGGATGACATTGGAGATAGGGAACTTCTTGGACCAGAGATGATAGTAGCGACCGTTGATGTGGTTCGTACTATCAGGGAAAGGATGCGCATAGCCCAAGATCGACAGAAACACTGGGCTGATGCGAAGAGGCGACACTTGGAGTTCCAGCCAGGAGATCATGTATTCCTGAAGATATCTCTGAACCGTGGAGTGATCCGATTTGGAAGACGGGGTAAATTAAGTCCGAGATACATTGGACCGTTCTACATACTCGAACGAGTCGGTGAAGTGGCATACCGCTTAGCACTTCCGCCCTTATTGGAAGGAGTGCATAACATGTTCCACATATCCCAACTCAGAAAGTATGTGAGTGACCCCAGCCATGTTCTTGATCATTCCGAGCTCACTATACAGCCCGACTTGTCTTGTGAGCAACAGCCTGTGGAGATCCTGGACAGAAAAGTGAAGACACTCCGGAACAAAGAAGTTAACTTGGTCCGGGTAATGTGGAGGAAAGACACTCCAGGAGAATCCACTTGAGAAAGAGAAGATGAAATGCGTGCAAGATATCCTCACCTCTTTGTAAACTAGTCCTCAAATAAAATTTGTAAATTTCGGGGACGAAATTTTTATAAGAAGGGTAGATTGTAACAACTCTAATTTTTGTATACATAAAATTGATTTAAATTTGAAGTATACTTGGGGTATTTAATGTTGCTGTTACCACTTTAAGTATTTATTTTCCCACAATAATTACAAGAAGGAGCTTGTAGCTCATTGGTAACACCTTGCACAGCTGAACCAAGCCACCAGAGTTCAAATCCCCTGCCCCACATTATTTTTATATTGTTTTTGTTTTAAATTCTTAAGAAGCCCAACAGTCCACACACCATAACTCCCAAAAGTTGAACTGTACTTGAAAAAGTAAAAGAACTAGAGGACCCACCTGAAGACTCCCCACCTTCCGACGTCCCGACTCGGCCGGGATCAGCTGAGTCGGCCGGTGGACCGGCTGACTCGGACAGGCGCCGCCGGACGGCCAAGTCCCCAACATGAAAGTTGGGGCTCTTCGTCTCCTGTACCCTCCTGTATACTTTAAATGTTTGGATCGGTTCCAGAAACACAATTATACCTCATTTACTTCATTTTTTTTATTACTTTTCCTATATTTTTTACATTTTTATTTAAAAAGACCCTTCACCTACCCTATCCGTAGCCTACCCTATAAATACACCCTCTACCCTCTAACCTCTCATCCCAAAACCCTAAGCTCACTCTCTCAAAAATTTTCCAAGAGTTGTGTACTTTGAAAACAAGTTCGCGGCAAAGCTCCGACGAAATTCCGGCGGAAATTCCGGCGATATTTTTAGGAACAACCAGCGACAAAGCAACGCCTCGGCAACCCCTTTAGTCCCCCCTCACTCCTTTGCTTAATCAAAACCCGTAAGTTCCATTCTATCCGTCTTTCTTATTCTCTAAAATACGAAATTACAAAACCCGACGGAATCGGAACAAATCCGATTTTCGATTCGGTTTTCTATAAAATTTCACTTCTCACCAATTCAATCATGCTTAAACATCTTATTGTTGACTATTAAACCTTTAACAAATAATTTGAACAAGTTTCATCACATGAAATGATAACCTTTTCAATTTATCGTATTTTTCACTTAAATACCACAATATTTCGATTTCACATTTAACCCCTTAACCTTGCTATACATTTAAAGTAGAGAACGAGATAATAACCTAACTCCACACACACGCATATATAACCAAAAACGATATCTTCAAAAAACTTAGAATACGATAAAACAATACTTCATTTAAATACCATATACTTAATAAAACTATTTCTAAAACATTTAAAGTTGATACACTTTTAAATAAATACCTCTTATTAGGAAAATACGGTAAGTTGTGGATATCGGTCGTTTATCTAAACCTGATTTTGTGGTGTCTAGGCTAGGCAAATGAGAAAGGTAACTTTAAAAGGCCCGTCTCACGATGATTCGTGAGCGGATCCCTCCTTTCCTCACTTGTACTTATCTAGCCACAATTGGTGGTGAAGAGGCGATTTGAGGTATCTAACAACTTGTCGTTTAGACCATTTAGAAATAGGCTAGTTGACTTAGGAAACCCTAGAATCTAAAATACGGAAAATTGACATTTTTACAAATAAATACCTTTTACTTTATAAAACCGTTTTCTAAAGGATTTAGTATTTTGCAATCTTTGCAAAGCGCCGCTACAACCCACCTTTGGGGAACCCGTTCGGGATGGTGCGGATTATCGCACATTCTCGGGCTTAGTAGTGCAAGATTCAGAACTCTGCAAGGAGCATTCGGTCTCGAAAGATTTAAAATACGATATCTTAAGAAAATGAGATTTTTAGAATATAAAATATTTATTAAAATTATTTTTGTATAAATATATGTATATTTATCATTAAAACATTTATTTTGTTATGATATAAATATTCCACCTTTTTCTAAAAATCACAAGAATAAATTTTACACTAAATACCATGAACTTCAAATAAATCAATATTATAGATAAATACCTTTATTTATAAAAACTATGATATTTTCACTAGAAATGTCACAATATAAAATCCACCCTCATTACAACTCTAAAGATGAGTAATAAATACTTGAGGTATATTTTGAAAAGTATATAAAAGTGTTTTTACATAAAAACCCCTCAAGTTTTATAAATTACCCTAATGACCCTAGTAATTATAAGACTTCGATTCACATTTTTAACTGTCTGACTCGAGTTTGAATCTGATTAATTTGACTTGAATATGATTCAAGTCAATCTACAATCTACAATATTCCAATTCAATATGAACACATGAATCCATGAATTCAATTATCAATTTATACAACTTGATTGAACCGAACCATGGATATATACTTTTTTTCATGATCCTCCAGTGATTCCATTTACACGATTCTACGGTTACAGCCGTTTACTGATATCATGGTTTCGGTCAGTCAATCAATCTTATAATCAATACAATTTACAAGACAAACAATACAAACAAGATATCATGGGGTTTAAGGGGTAGATTGGTACAGAAGGTGTTAAAGGTGGCACGAGGTGGTCAGATTAAGACACCTAAACTATATTCCGTTGCTGTTGTACCGTGGCTTAACGATTCCTTATACATTTCGTTTGCCCTGGTCTCTAGCATATAGAGACCTCTCTCGTATACACTGGCATTCTTCTGTACCAAGCTACAAACAACAGCGTTAACACAACATTACAACAATATTATACAACTTTAAGAGAAACCTTCTTATTCTGTCTAATCTACTTTCCTTTTTCTTTGGGACTTACCGAGCGACCTGTTCGCTGACGACATTCTATTTCTTTCTTCTTTGAATGTCGTCAGGTGATTCGGACCCGACAGAGATCGAGCCATCTGCAGAAGACTTAGAGCAGTTTGCCGAAGATCCAGCACTTTAGTTCATTGTACACTTTTCCATTTAGTATTTTACATTTCCTGTTATGCCACTGTTTAGGCATCTTGTTATTTCAGTTGTATTTCCTTTCATACATTGTACAAAGAATGTTAATAAATAAAAGTTGCTGTTATTTTTATACCTTGTCTCTTGTGTACTCATTTTATATTGCTTAGGTATGCTTAGCGTATGTACTTCTGAGTATATACGAAGCGGACCTCGTCGCGTCCCCTTCGCCGTACACTGGGAAGCGGGGCATGACAGACTTTAGTGTTTGTGTTTTATACTGAGAATACAACGTATGGTAATTTGTCTTTATACATACTTACAAACAACTCGCATTTCAATAAAACAATATGTGAAATTAACTGCAAACCTTTACTGGATCCTAATTACACCGTCACAATATTTGTACTAAATGAATAATTAGTTAAAGTTTGAAATATTTTGAAATTAGTATGTGAGTGATGTTTGTACAGTAGGATGAACCTCTGTTATAATATTTACTATAGTTAATGATACTAAATAAATTTTATTATACATTGTTTAATAAATTTTTTTGGTATTTATTAATTAATGATAGTTAAAGTAATAGCTATTTGGCATTAAGCTTAAGGTTAGATATTGTTTAAGATAAATTATCTTCTTATTAAAGTTCTTGTGACTTAACTACCAAATTTATACGGTAAATAAAAAATACGTACATTTACAGATTACTCAAACAGCCACAATTTAAGCATAAGCTTATTTATCACATAGCCCAATAGAACATATATGTTGCCATAATAATATTGAAAATATTATATAAAAAAGTTGAAATCAACTATTAAGCTGCTTACTTTACACGTATACATCCTAAATGCTATAAACACTTTTAGATACACTATACGACATACCACATAATAAGATTATGATTAGACACACGAATCCTAGGTATGGAATCCTATCCCGTTTTTATGGATGATTTTATTATAACTGGAAATTCCATGCCTAGAAAAGGTTATGGAATACTATCCCGATTTATCGGATGACCATATTACAATTGAAATTCCATGCCCAGTAAAACTACGTGCTGATACCAACCTGTACCCCTATAACTACATGTCATAATAAGGTTTGGATTAGACACGTGAATCCTAGATATGGAATCCTATCCTGTTTTTACGAATGACTTTACTATAAATGGAAATTCCATGCCAAGAAAAGGATATGGAATACTATTCCGATTTATCGGAAGACCATATTACAATTGAAATTCCATGCCTAGTAGAACTGCATGCTATATCCAACCCGTACCAATATATCGCCGTATAACTCCAAAGGTAGAATACTCATGTCCAACAAATTAATGTGAACATAATACCCGGTAGATGCTTTATAAAGTTACCACAACACTCACATGACTTTATCGCACACACTCGTCTTCTTTACCTATACCTTTTCTAAAGGCAATCCTACCCGAGTGTAACTCGCTGACGAACTTCCTTTCCTTTTTCCTCTATCTCTGGAATGTCCGTTAGATGAGAATGAGTTTTATGAAGAAGACGGAGGAGTGAAGCCCACGGAGGAAGACTATGCATTGCTGACGCCTGATTATTAGATTGCTCTTTATTTTTCAATTGCCCACCTGTCAGGGCTTATCTTTCTAGTGCAGTTGATGTAATAAACAATTTATTTACCTTCAGTACCTTGAGATGTAATAAAGTTTTTGGTTAATGGAAATAATTGCTTTGACTTTTATTTGTTTGTTCTAGTACATTACCTGCATGTTTATATACACTTAACGTAACTGCATTGAGTTAGACCACATTCAATACAATTAGGTTGTGGACCGTGTCACGTCTCCGTTTCTGTCCCTTTGGAAGTGGGTCGCGACAAGTTTTAGTGGTGGCCCAATGTAGGTCCTCGGTGTACTAAAACAAAAACATTAACTAGCTTTATTATGTCTTTGAATCTTATCCACATTTATCGTCTCCATATATATATTTCACATGATCCGTTGTTATTTTCCTTTGCATTCTATTGTTGACCATGGCCTTTCCTTTCAATCATGGCCAACCTAGGAGCCGTACCCTTTCCTGATGAAGATGACCAGTCAGACATTACTTTTGAGACCACCTGTGGGAATTCGGACGATGAGATCGTAGGCTCCCAGACGGTTATTTCTGACAGTGATTCTGAGGAGGAAGGAGTTGAGGCTGCAGCTCCAGAGCCCATGGTGGAAAATCCTATAAAGGAAGATCCAGATGAGGAGGATCCGAAAGAGGGGGGCATGTTGAGGAAGAGGCCCCTGCTAAAGCCGAGGAGGCTCCCGTTGAGACAGAGGAGCCGGAGGAATATGGTCTCCATATGTAGTTCATTGGAGAGATGTTGTATATTCGAGGTGATGCTTTTCGATGGGTACGACGCACTCCTCCGCGTGTCTACCGCCGGGACATCCTAGGCTCTCTCCGGTACTACAGCTTCGCGAGAAGGGTTAACAACCGCCGCGCTAGAGCTGCGCAAGCCCACCCTTACGCTCGTTAGGAAAAGAATAGGATTAATAAGAATTTCTTTTGGACAATAAAACCATGTATAGGGCTTTGTCGCTCCTTTGTCAGCTGTACTCTTTTGTTTGAAATTATGAATAATAAATTTCAGTTTCAAGCAAATCTTCTATTGTGTCTCATGTCTATGGCATTCTTTACTTTTATATGCATAAGTCATTCTTTTCCCTTGCAATAATTATTGATCCTTCTTGCAAGTTACTATCTTGCCATGAATTCATAAGTTATTTAACCTCATACTCTTCCTCAGATCGTAATGGCAGGACGTAACTTCAACCGTAACCGATGGGGCAACAGGAACAACGACACTACTGGTCAACAGGCATCGATGATACAACTGATGCAGGGGTTGTTGGAACAACAACAACAGACCACTTCCCACCACTAAGAGTTGCATGAGAGTCGGCAACAACAGGCCGAAATCCTTGAGAAAACTTTAGCCCCGAACCACCAGGGAACAGTAGGAGTTAAACAGTTTAGGTCGCTGCACCCAAAGACTTTCTCTGGGAAAGGGAGACCTTTGGAAGCCGAGGAATGGCTATGGGGTACTATCAATGATCTCGGTGCTGCACAAGTCCCGATAGAGGCTTAGGTTGACATAGAAAAGCTATAGCTCACCGACAATGCATGCATTCGGTGGGATGCCGAGGAAAGTAGACTTCAGAAGCCCATCACCTGGGAAACGTTCAACGAATGTTTCGATACTCAGTACTTCCTAGTGATGTCATATTTGGAGATGGAACAAAAGTTTATCCAGCTTCAACAGGGATCAATGTGGGATAAATCAGTAGATGAGTATATGGCTGAGTTTGCAATGTTGAGTCGATTCGCTTTTCATCTCATGGCAACCCCCGAACAGTATGCAAAGAGATTTCGATAAGGATTGGACTTGAAGACACAAACTTCCATGTCCTCTGCCATCCTCATGACTTACAATGCGATCCTAGACGCAGCTTTTTGAGGATCTCGAGAGACGCATTAGGAAGAGTGACCAATCATCTGGTATAAAGCGACCGACAAATCACATGTCCGAAGGAACATCTTCCATGTTTCATGGAAAACAACCATTCAAGAGGCCAGTAGGGCCAACAGTCTCGAGACCACCCACAGTAATCTGCAATCACTGTGGCAGAACCGGGCACTACATGCTGGAATGCCGAGTCTTAAACAAACTCTGTATAATTTTTTGGTCTCCAGATCATTCGATTGGGGACTGTTCCCAAAGAAAGAGACAACGTGTCCCAGTGAACAAGCTGGTCAATAATAGGTTACCGCAACAAGGAACCTGACCACCTCCCGCTGCTAGGCTAACTGGACAGGGGGCACCATCGAGGGGACCACCTTTGCCTACCCAGAAGCGTGTTTTTCAGCAGGCCCAGTGATTGAGTGATGATTTGTAAAAGTGTATATTAAGTAACCGCAATCAATAACGATGTCGCGTGTAGCTAACCGAGATGAGTATGGGTCGTCCTCAGGGAAACGTTGAATCTTTTAATCTTAGTTTAGACGTGTTGATTAGAAATAGAAAGGAGAATAGAAGAATAAAGAATAGTGAAGAATAGTTTCTAGATCTACGTCAAAATACGGATGTAGAATACAGATCTAGTTTGAATACGGATATAGATTTTATAAGAAGAGGGCTTGTAGGGTTCGTTAAGATTTAGTAGTCATGGATGAATAATCAAGATGACTTCTTTTATCTTTTGATAGATTTAAAACGAGATCGATAGTGATGAATGAGGATTAGGGTTCTTGGAAGGAACTAGTGTTTCCACACTATTGACCCTTGTGATTTCTTTGATCTCTATTCATGTCTAGCCCTTAACAAAACAATTGTTAATCTAATCTCAAATCGCAGTCAAAACTATCAATAAATTGACAGCGCGCCCGATTAGGATGTTAACATTTATTTTGCTAAAGTTTATAAACTTCATAAGACATAAAAAAGTTAAGAAATTTTTCATCATCCGTTGATCTATCTGTTTGGTCCCGGTAGCGCCCCGGCCGTCGAAACGCGGCCAAAATGCGAAACGAAAATTTTCTAAACCGGCGCTACCGCTACGTGAATCCCGGATCGAATTTAAGCCCTAAACTAGCAAACTAACTAAGAGTTAGAAAGGTTATACCGAGATGATCCGAGTCCTCCGGTCTTCATTCCAAGCTCCTAGCGATCCTTTGATGATGTTTGATTGCCGGTCTTCCTCCATCTCCGATGATCCACCCGAGGGAAACGGCGCAAGCTCCAACCTCGTCGAACGAGATAACCGACGCTCCAACGTCGCTAACGATGGAGAGTGGGGGTGTATGAATATGTCACTACAATTTTCTTTCTACCATGTGCTCATGGGAGCAACCAAAGAAGACGAAGAAGGAGGTGATGAAGACTTTGGCATGAACTAAGGAAATTTGCCAAGTTATTTTTCAAGCATGAGAGAGTGAGAGAGAGAGCTAGCATGTAATGTAATCAAATGAAAATGACCCCCACACCAAAATCTTGGCCCCCTCTCTCTCTCGTCAAAAAATTTCCACCACATTTCATTAAACAATTAAACAAAGTGCAACCCATACTTTGCTACATGCAAAAACCCATGCCCAAAGTCATGTTCATGCCACATCATACCTCCTTTCCACCTCATTTCCAAATGATTTTCAATAAATAAAATCATTAATGAGGTGGCAACTTCTAGAAGCTATTCCGTATAAAATACGGAATACTTCCGGTACATGTACCGAAATACATATACGCGTATTCGTACCAAAATACGAATAACCGAGAGAGAAAACGTATAGTGAACAATAATACTAGAATACGTATATACAAATACACATATAAATTATTAAATCAAAACCTGATTTAATAAACTGGCTTAATCCTAAGCCGCTAGTATTATCAACCGTCCAATTAAAGTCTGCGCAGCAAGTGCACATATTTAATCGGACATCTGTATGTATCAACATACCTCATGTACACCATATCGTCTGAACCGTGAAAACCCTCTGTGTGGGACTCTAAAGACTCGTCAATACGCTGGCAGTGGGTTTAACCACAAGCACGTCAGCGGCACTAGCTGTACGTAACGGCTACCCAGGTATTGAGCGAAAGGGAGGCCGACGAGCAAACTCATCCTGAACCCCTACTGAGCTTGTCAGTGACAATATCCGCACAGTCCGGTCTGTTCATCTAAGAGTATCGCATATCATGTCTAGGAGGGTGGATAAAGTCAGACCCCCAACAACGCGATATTTAGTGTCGGTATGAAATCCATCACCACCTGAGAAACTATCGATCCTGGATCGATAATTCTCGTCCACCGTGGCCACGGATCTATGGTGATGGCCATCCGTACATAACGCGATATCAACCCCCAATACCGGGAGAGACGAATCCCCGACGATCCGATCACTGCCTCCATATGGCTCGGGACTGTACCCAACTAAAACCTGTTTGCACGACTCCTTTGAGCCGTGGTAGGGTAGTAATCAAAGCACAGTGGGAACTCATACGAGACAAATGACAATCTCAGGTCGACAGACTAACCTGTACACAAGTCACCTAGGAACTGCTATCTGACAATAGGTATAATACCAACTAGCAGGTTACCGGCGAGTCCGTCCAGTGTACTCATAACCCAATGAGCACCTGTATACTATCTTAGGTGAACAAACTAACACCAATAGCTTGTGAGACCTGGCCGCCGCCCCTCGTCGGGGTCTCGATTAGTATACACTAGTCTACACTGGAGTATTGATGCCTGGTCTCGATACTCCTACGACTAGGGACATTTAAGGATGTGCTTATAGACCCCAGCTCCCACATATGTGATCGCCATCTACTGCTGGCAGTCAAGCAAGAATCCTAAGGGCTCTATCAACATGTATATGATGATAAAGACAAACCAGATAGCATACTATCATCTTGAGTAAGACTGTTTCATCGGTATAGGTCCTGCCTCAATCATCATAATCACAAGTCCGCGATTATGATAATTGCCTTGAGGGCACTATAGCCAACAATCTCCCACTTGCGCTTAAGGCCAATTATTACGATGTCGCATACTCACAGCCCGTGTGATACCGAACACCCAACTTCTCTACTAATCAGTTTCGCAAAGCCCGTTTGCGAAAATGATTACGTTCGAGGAATAGCCTCAGTGAGTGGATCCGCTCCAATGTTTCTTTCTGTATCTCTCTTAATCTCAACTTCGCGGAGAAAACTATCTCCCGAAATGAGCAATACCTGTCTTAGAATTTGTCTGGATATCTGATGGGACCCAGTTCTCAACTGAACTCCAAATCCAGCAAACTACTTATACTGTATCGTCCACTGAATTTAATCAGTATCCTGCGCCATGCCTTTCCTCAGTATTCGCTTGGACCAACCGTCCAACATATTGTCCCTCAAAAGAGAGAAAACTATAACTCTGACAGTCACTCTGTCATCCAGGTCACCTTGGAAGCCTAAAATGATAATCGTCTCCCGAAGGAGGCTGCCATTACCATATCCATAGAACATCCATTTATGTTCATGAACTGCTTCCCAATGTTTCTCCAGGATTAGAATAATATATGTTTATTGCATCTAGTGCAAAAGTAATATCTGGTGTGGTACTTGACATTTTATGATTAACTCAATTGCCTAAGCAAGTGATATGCTAATCATGCAGATCCCTCTCCCCTTTAGTCTGTAAGACACCTTTAGAGAGGGTGACTCCATCACCTGCAGGTAAACCACCATGCCAGAAGTCGTCCATTTAATGTCAAAATACCCAGATTGGGATACTTCCCAAATCTAGATCTAAAACCATAGATCTAGTAATCAGAAAACCTAATATTATATCCATGTCCTATGTGGAGAAACAACTTTGTGACAACCACAGTATAACCGATCGTAGTATAGGAATATCTTTTCCTATTAAGTGCATGTCATACCAATACCTGGACATCACTCTCTACTACCTTCTTACCAGATCCGTCTCCCATTCTGATGAAGTCAAGACCTATGACTGTCACATCAAAATTAGATGATCTATTTCCGCTATACCTGCTTTAGTCTATAAATAGACATAAGCTACTTGCCTACTATGCTTCCGCTACTCCCACTGACTACAACAACCCTCTGGCAGAGTCATATACACATGCACTTCTAAAACTAGTTTAGAACGACGCTATACTCATCCTCCTGCCGGGTCTTATAGTCTAGAACAGCAGCAATGGCAAGTCTGGGTAAACAAGAACCTCCCTATCACCGTCTCTGAGAAGACCGAAATACCTTTCGCGTGCCTGAGGTTACCCACCAAAATCTGTGGAGTGGGTAATGGAATGTCGAAACTAATTGAATCCTTAGGTTCTATTAAATCTTCAGTGATCGTTTGTGGTTCTGGAATTACTTCCAGTTCTACCATACTCCCACTTTTGTTTTCTGAAAAAGTCCATTTTACTAAAACTGTGGCGAGTCAAGAACAATATAAATATTGATCTTCCTGATGGTAGAAAGTTAACCCTCGTCAAAGCCCGGGATAACCCACAAACAGCCATTACTGAAACGTGCCTTGAGTTTATCCGGATTCTGGTTTTATGCATCAGCCGGACAACTCCCTATACCTTAACATCGTTAAGATATAAATTGATTCTATATTAATCTAATATAGAAACAAAAGCACTAATCTAATTTGAACCAGATTCAAAAACATGCATCTGTCTCCAGTGCATATCAACCAAATGGAAAGAGGACAATCAGTATTACTCATCTAGGAGTGCATCCATATATGAGTAACCCGAAAGAGAAGCAAGTTCTCAAAACCATTACTATTAACTGAATACCAAACACAAGTATCTACATCTTCGACTTCCTCGAAGAATCCTGATACTTCCAACAAATGGTTCTCTACTTTATTCTTATACCTATAACTTCTGAATATCTGGACCTTGCATTTCAACGAAATACATATCCAGAACTGGAGAAGTCATAAGTAAATAGAATATAGTACGAGTACCAACCCCTTTGCCCTAATGGACACTGGACAACATACAATACTTTGTATAAGTCCCCTGAGTTCAATAACTCAAACCCTGTGCGTCATAGGTTGAAAAACTGTACTATGGTTAAGAAGAGTTACACCACTGTTGAATGCACCTTACCTAATCACCAGCTGATATAGGTAAATGTGACAGACATAATATCAAAAAGTTATATCTCACTTTATAAAATAAATGTACAGATATTTCAGTTTGAAATTGGTGCATAACAACGGATATTCAAAACCAAATATTTGCCATCCGGCAAAATCCAGATGATTTCCTCAAATATCACCAATTACAACGAATTCTGATATAATGAGGATCTAATCACCCAATTCCCAATATCTTACCCCCACTCACCATCTGTAATAACATGCAGATGTGAGAAACTGATCTGGTAAATACATACCCTAGAGTTAGATTCCAATTGGGAAAACAGTTTTCAATTAACATCGCACAGTGAAACTGAAACATGAAAATGTTTCAAAAGGGATTAACTGGTATTCCTAGTAACGCCTCTTCCACTATCCTGATTCACGATAGTAACCATATACTTGCCTGCCCTCTCTGCAATCCCTTTATTATATCTTTACTTATTACCTTCTGTACACCTCTTTTACCCTAATTGGTTTTTTTCATTCCCTACCTTTCGGCACCAGCCTAAGGTTTGGAAGAATACTATCCAATAAGCGTAATAGGCGTATTCTCCTAATCCTAGGAGCCCTCGCAACCTGAGAGAAGGTAAAGAGAAAACACATCTGAATAATCCTATCCAATTTCTCTTGAACCGGAAACCATCCCCGAATCTGGAACGAATTCCTTCGAGTTCGTATGTAACTATATGATGGCATATCCAATGGAAGTGGATATCCGTAGTGATACGGAGTGTCCTAGAGAAATGCAAAGTGGATGTAGGAGTAGCAGGGGTATACCTGGTTTCATCGTGAATGATGGTGATCGCATTTCCTTTGCCATTATTCTAATCCCTTTATATGTCTTTACTTATTACCTTCTGTACACCACACTTAAGCTTAATTGGTTTTCTTCGTTCCCTACCGTTCGGCACCTGCCTATGGTTTGGAAGAAGACTATCCAATAAGCTTAATAAGTGTACCCTTTCCTAATCCTAGGAGCCCTCACAATCTGAGAGAAGGTAAAGACAACCGAATAATCCTATTCAATCTCTCCAGAACCAGAATCCATCCTCGAAACAGATCCTTCGAGTTCGTATATAACCATACGATGGATTTATCCAATGGAAGTGGATGTTCGTAGTAATACGGGGTGTTCTGGAGAAATGAAAAGGTGATATAGAAGTGGCAATGATGTATGCGACACCGTGACATTCCAAAAGCCAAAGTGTTTTAAGAAGGTTCGGTCAACTTGGTTCATGAGTTTTAGTCAAAAGTCGAGTCATAGTCGCAGCCAGAGAGAGAGAGAGAAGAAACACTCAGCGTGCACTCTAACCTAGATCAGAATGGTTAATCATTTTATCTAATCTGGATGGCTCCCACTGTTTTCTCAAATTCTCCTCCAAACCCAAAATGAGAATTAGTCGGAATCACCCGAGGAGTAATCCTACTCATCAGTAGGAATCGGGATCCAACTATCATCGCATGATAACTTGATGAAAGCCACTCAAGTCACCACACTCCAGAAGGTATGCGCAAGCCTGGCAAGTTTCCTATATGTTTGAAACTCCCGATATGATTTTTACCCCAAGCGGTTTATGACCTTGACTTTGGCCAACAAATCATAACCCGCAAGTCAAGTTCTACCCGTCATTGTCCTGATTAATTTAGACCCACCTGCACACACCCTTGATTTTGGCCAACAAAGTGGTACGACTGTCCTAAACCAATGCATGTCCATGCAACGGGCAAGCAATACACAGCTACCGCACATGATGCCTTGACTTTGGCCAACAAACACCGCACGAATACTATGCACTATTTATCCGAAATGACGGAGGGCTACGGCTGGTTTTTGGCGAAAAACCTTCAACGTACTGAACTTGATATCGTTGAAGGAATCCAAGTGGTTTTATAAATATATATAGTGGCGAAAACTTTTGCTAAAGAGGTCACTCCCGATGAAGGGATCTCGGCTCTTTCCCCGTCGAATGGGGTGCAGGATATCCCAAACTGAATACCACGATGCAAAGCAAAAATAATCGACTATAGTAAAGTTATTACGTTGATGCAAACTTTTACTCAAGGGGTCACTCTCGATGAAGGGATCTCGGCCCTTGCCTCGTCGAATGAGATGCAGGATATTCCAAATGAATACCACGATGCAAAGCAAAAGAAAACGTCTGTAATGTCAGTTTTTAAAAGCTTGGTTCCAACATCATATATAGGTTTGTTTTATCCTTGCATTGATAAGAATCAACGCAGTCCCATCAATTAATCACACCAGAAAAGAACGAAAATAAAATGTACGTATATGCCATCCGCATTCGCCACTGGGCCCCGTCATCACCCGTTAGGTTACGTAACTAACGACAGAGCGAGGGCTGGACTAGCGCGGGTGCAAAACATATACAACATCTACTAATATATATAAATATATATATAACATTCGTCCCAGGCATGATATAAGAAATATCACAGAAACATCACAGAAGCAATACAGAATGGTGGATAATCTGGAGCCCCGGGTTTCACTTGAGCCGCAAGTGAGACCCGACGTTCCCTGTCGTGTGGATAGCATGTGCAATGAAACCTATACCCCCTACGAGTGCGGCGAATAGCCCGCCAATTCTAGAGTAAGGTCCTCTCCGTCCCAACGCCATGAGATGCGGACCAGTTTCCCTCTACAATCCGGCTATTCGTACAATCCACCGCGGGGTAATCCTAGTACAGAAAAGAAAATAATATACAGGGGTGGCATCGACCTCAGCCTGGTCGTGCCCCAAAAGAATAATATACAAACTGGCAGTGATGGCAGTCCACATGTCGGACGCTCGCCCCGCAATATCAAATGTACAAATAAAATAAAACTGTACTAACATTTCACCATAGCTATCCACCACGACGATCCAACCAACATCACAGCACATCACAGAACATCAACGTGAATGTTACGTTCGCAAACCCATCTAAAAGACATATAGCAACTAGACGAGTTTACCGATCAAGTGACATTCACGGTCTCAGAATATAATGTATGTACTGTCAAACACACGCTTAAAATATCGATCGACTAAGTTCCAAGTTGGCCCCAATAGCAAAAACAGTACTGCACAGAAAACTGGGCCAAAAAGAATATCACAAAAACCACAATTTCACATCAGGGGGCTACAGTAAAAATTTGGAAGCCCGTCGCCACTAAACGACCGCGGATACGCCGCCAAAATGGGGTTATTGCGGTGGATCCGCGGCTCTTTAGAGGCTTCAGGGGCTCAAATTTTTTGTGTATCCTTATATTTGCCTGCACAGATTTTTAAGCTACTGAAAATAATTTTTTGAATACTTTTGAAAATCGACAGCAACTTGAGAAATGAAACCGAGATTTCGGAAAAATCCGTCGATCGATCTTTTAAGCACGTCTAAACAAACTAGTAAGGGGTTTAAAGGATGGCTCTGATACCATGTTTGGCCCCGGCTTTCGAAAAACGGCCAAAATGCGGAACGAAAATTTTCTAAACCGGCGCTACCGCTACCTGAATCCCGGATCGACCTTAAACCCTAAACTAACAAACTAACTAAGAGTTAGAAAGGTTATACCGAGATGATCCGAGTCCTCCGGTCTTCATTCCAAGCTCCTAGCGATCTTTTGATGATGTTTGATTGCCGTTCTTCCTCCATCTCCGATGATCCATCCGAGAGAAACGGCGCAAGCTCCAATCTCGTCGAACGAGATAACCGACGCTCCAACGTCGCTAGAGATGGAGAGTGGGGGTGTATGAATATGTCACTACAATTTTCTCTCTACCATGTGCTCATGGGAGCAACCAAAGAAGAAGAAGAAGGAGGTGATGAAGACTTTGGCATGAACTAAGGAAATTTGCCAAGTTATTTTTCAAGCATGAGAGAGTGAGAGAGAGAGAGCTAGCATGTAATGTAATCAAATGAAAATGACCCCCACACCAAAATCTTGGCCCCCCTCTCTCTCTCATCAAAAAATTTCCACCACATTTCATTAAACAATTAAACAAAGTGCAACCCATACTTTGCTACATGCGAAAACCCATGCCTAAAGTCATGTTCATGCCACATCATACCTCCTTTCCACCTCATTTCCAAATGATTTTCAATAAATAAAATCATTAATGAGGTGGCACCTTCTAGAAGCTATTCCGTATAAAATACGGAATACTTCCGGTACATGTACCGAAATACATATACGCGTATTCGTACCAAAATACGAATAGCCGAGAGAGAAAACGTATAGTGAACAATAATACTAGAATACGTATATACAAATACATATATAAATTATTAAATCAAAACTTTATTTAATAAACTGGCTTAATCCTAAGCCGCTAGTATTATCAACCGTCCAATTAAAGTCTGCGCAGCAAGTGCACATATTTAATCGGACATCTGTATGTATCAACATACCTCATGTATACCATATCGCCTGAACCGTTGAAACCCTCTGTGTGGGACTCTAAAGACTCATCAATACGCTGGCAGTGGGTTTAACCACAAGCACGTCAGCGGCACTAGCTGTACGTAACGGCTACCCAGGTATTGAGCGAAAGGGAGGCCGACGAGCAAACTCATCCTGAACCCCTACTGAGCTTGTCAGTGACAATATCCGCACAGTCCGGTCTGTTCGTCTAAGAGTATCGCATATCGTGTCTAGGGGGGTGGATAAAGTCAGACCCCCAACAACGCGATATTTAGTGTCGGTATGAAACCCATCACTACCTGAGAAACTATCGATCCTGGATCGATAATTCTCGTCCACCGTGGCCACGGATCTATAGTGATGGCCATCCGTACATAATGCGACATCAACCCCCAATACCGGGAGAGACGAATCCCCGACGATCCGATCACTGCCTCCATGTGGCTCGGGACTGTACCCAACTAAAACCTGTTTGCACGACTCCTTTGAGCCGTGGTAGGGTAGTAATCAAAGCATAGTGGGAACTCACACGAGACAAATAACGATCTCAGGTCGACAGACTAACCTGTACACATGTCACCTGGGTACTGCTATCTGCCAATAGGTATAATACCAACTAGGAGGTTCCCGGCGAGTCCGTCCAGTGTACTCATAACCCAATGAGCACCTGTATACTATCTTAGGTGAACAAACTAACACCAATGGCTTGTGAGACCTGGCCACCGCCCCTCGTCGGGGTCTCGATCAGTATACACTAGTCTACACTGGAGTATCGATGCCCGGTCTCGATACTCCCACGACTAGGGAAATTTAAGGATGTGCTTATAGACCCCAGCTCCCACATATGTGATCGCCATCATACTGCTGGCAGTCAAGCAAGAATCCTAAGGGCTCTATCAACATGTATATGATGATAAAGACAAACCAAATAGTATACTATCATCTTGAGTAAGACTGTTTCATCTGTATAGGTTCTGCCTCAATCATCATAATCAAAAGTCCGCGACTATGATAATTTCCTTGAGGGCACTATAGCCAACAATCTCCCACTTGCACTTAAGGCCAATTATTGCGATGTCGCATATTCACAGCCCGTGTGATACCGAACACCCAAGAGGGGCTTTGGGTTCTATTTATACTCACAGAAGTTGCAATCCCTAGATTCCATAAATTAGGGTTTATTGAGACGATCCTACACAGAAAATCCCACATCCCAACTCCCCCATATAGCCATGGATCTGCTGCATATTGCATGGTTTGGCCGTGGTTGGGCAGCACTCTGGTGGGATCTTAGCTTCAAAATTCTGGAGCTTTATCTTGTTGACATGTGGTGATCTTTTGGATATCTGGATTTTGGAAATCTTCTATGAGTCTTTGCCAGAATTGATTTCATGATTTACTTTAATATTTCAGCAGTTTTGATCTCAATATCTCAGATTTCCTTGATTCCAGTCCTGATGTAATTTCCGCATAATATCTCAATGAATAATGTTAGTAATATTTGGTATTTTTTAGGTATTATCCTAACCAATTTGATATGATATTATAGTTTAAGAAAATTGATTGAGGATATTTGATATGATATGCATATTTAAATTATCAAAATATTATATAAATATTATATGCATACATTTTCTTTCATAATGTTAATTATATTATAAACATACGGTAAATTTTATTTTGCAGATAAACCCCAAATATGTTTTATATTTATAATAAACACCTTTTATTACTTAAGAATAGTAAGGAAAATGTTATATCAAAAGTGCAGTTTTTTCAACTGAACAAATACCCCCAAACTTAATTTTGATCTCCCCAAGCAAACTAGTTATTCAAGAGAAGGAGAAAAAGAAAAAGAAAAACCTAAGTAGCACACTTTCGTAGGCAACACGATTGCACCGAGCTCGTGCAACAAGCCGTTAAATCTCTTGGTGTCCTTAGTAGGAGGAGTGTTGTCTTCTGAGGGTTTTCAGCGGATTACACCCACAAAATCCCATAATAAAAGAAAGATGGTGAAAGTTACATATAAAGATAAGAAATATAAAAGAAAGAACTTGAAAATAAAAATTTTCAACTACACTAGTTTTTCAGTTGTCATGAGCCCTATCTTAATGGTCATGAAAAGATGTTTAAAATCACATCATCCTTAAATAAAATATCGTCTTTATTCTTCCTCCCTATCTTTTATCCAAATATTGATCATATACCCCTACGTGTGTGTAAAAGAATCCCTACACTTAGAGAATTCAATTCAAGCTATCATACTCTTGTCCATTTTCCTAAGTATTTTTTTAGTCGGTGAATATTTTAGATGGAATTGCTCACACATCCTTCATGCGACCGTTAATACTTCTTGAGGTACTAACCGACCAATTACAAAATGTGCTTGCATTATTAAGACGTAATTTCTCGTCTTGCAACACCTAAGGCTTAGCAGTTGCTCCCAAACCAGTTGGTCTAAGGCACTAGGTGATAAAGCACCCTCGCTATATTTTTTATGCTTCCTTAGTAATTACAAAACCAATGTTCATTTTTTTTTCTTCACCACTTTTTTCTAAATATTTTTATACTAAGACTTTTAGACAAGAGCATTTCAAGATATCCTCTACCATCCCAAGTTTCAAGATATGTGCAAGTGCATATAGTAGGGTATCAATGATCAAATGTTGGGACTCAAGAATAGGAACTATTTTTCAGAATTATTTTTATCCTCAGATTAGTAATTTTCTTCTTCTTACTAACCCTTGCGACAACGGCTCATGGCTACTTATTACTAGTTTTGTTTAAAAAAAAATCTAATTTTCTTGCTTTTCTCAAACTATTCCTATCTTTCATATATAATTTTCACTTTCAAAATTTCATTATCAAAAAAAAATTTGTATAGTGCCTAGTGCCAAAAGATAATTCAGTGAATACAAACCTGTTTTCAGCAGTGTCCTCACTGATGTTGTTCTTTGAGCACATTGACCTATAGACTTGGGGAGAGAAAATGATAGGGGTAAAATAATAGTTAAATGAAAACTACCCCCAAACTTATGCTTTGACACGCCCGGATATTCAGTTAAGTCCTTTTTCACTCACCTCCATTCTTAAGATTGGACAATGTTACCAAAACATGGAGGTGAGGCGGAGGAAATTTAGTTATAATAAAGCGGCTCCTGTAAAAACATGATCTCCTCCGCTGGGTCAGCAGAAAAATACGATTTCAATCTATGCCTATTTACTTTAAAAATTGAACCGTTTTTAATATTTTCAACTTCTACTGCCTCGTGCTGATATACATACTGCACCACAAAAGGTCCCTTCCAACGAGATTTTAGCTTACCCGGATGAAGATGAAGATAGGATCGTAAAGAAGGACTTGTTGTCCTGGTGTAAAGGTTTTTCTAAAAAGGTTTTTATCGTGGAACACTTTAGTCCGGTTCTTTACTATAACCGCATTATTGTAAGCTTCATCGCGGAGTTCACTTAGCTCATTTAATTGCAGCTTCCGATAGCTGCTAGCTTGATCAAAATCGAAGTTAAGCTCTTTAATAGCCCACATTGCTTTATGTTCGATCTCGACAGGAAAGTAATATGCCTTTCCAAACACAGGGCGGTATGGAGACATACCAAGATCGATCTTATAAACGGTACGAAATACCCAAAGAGCATCCATCAATTTGGTTGACCAATCTTTATGGTTTTTTAAAAACCGTCTTCTCCAAAATTTGTTTTATCTGCCTATTGAAAATCTCGGCTTGCCCGCTCGTTTAGGGATGATAGGGCGTAGAAAGTTTGTGGTTGATTGAATATTTCTGCATTAAAGTCTCGAAAGACTGATTACAGAAATGCGTCCCGTTGTCGCTAATTATAGGGCTAGGGTGTCCGAATCATGAAAAGATATTTTCTTTAAGGAACTTAATAACAACCTTGTTGTCATTAGTGCGACACAATATTACTTCCACCCATTTTGAGACATAATCAACTGCTAACAAGATATATAAATTCACAAAAGAGTTAGGAAAAGGGCCCATAAAATCAGTACCCCAAACATCGAATATCTCCACAACTAAAATAGGTTGGAGAGGCATCTCATTTCTTCATGAAATCTGACCCATGTGTTGACACCAATGACAATTTTTGCAATGATCATATGCATCTTTAAATAATGTTGGCCAATAAAATCCACATTGCAAAACTTTCTCCACCGTTTTACGTGGACCAAAGTGACCGTCACATGCCTGATCATGACAAAAAGACAATACACTCTTGAATTCATCGTTAGGGACACATATGCGAATGATTTGATCGGAACAATAGTTAAACAAATAAGGTTCATCCCAGTAAAAGTGTTTTACTTGGGATAGAAATCGAAAATTGTCTTGTTTCGACCAATCGCTAGGAATAAGTCCCGTCGCTAGATAATTCACAATATCTACGAACTAAGGTTCACAGGATACGGTCAAGAGCCGTTTTTCAGGGAAGGAGTCGTTTATTGGCACGGTCAACGTTGGTGAAGAATTGATACGTGAAAGATGATCGGCTATAATGTTTTCACATCTACTCTTGTCTCGTATGATAAGATCAAATTCTTGTAACAACAGGATCCAACATATTAGCCTGGCCTTAGCATCCTTTTTCGATAAAAGGTGTCGTAGGGTGGAGAGATCGGTGTAAACCACTATTGGCGAGCCAATCAAGTAGGGCCGAATTTTTCTAATGCAAATACAACTGCCAAGAGTTCTTTCTCGGTAGTTGTGTAATTAATTTGTGTATCGTTCAATGTCCTACTTGCATAGTAAATTACATGCGGCATTTTATCAATGTGCTGTTCTAAGACTGCACCAATAGCAAAATCTGATGCATCACACATAAGCCCGAACGGGTGGTTCCAATCCGGAGATGATAGAACGGGGGCTGTAGTGAGAGATCTTTTAAGCGATTCAAAAGCAGCCTCACAATCCGAATCGAAGTGAAATGTTGTATCTGCAGGGTTCTCTAGGGCAACAACGGGGTTTCGGGAGGCATCGTCCATGCCTTTTTAAAAAATTGCCGCGCTAAAGAACCCTAACCAAGAATCTTAACTAGAGAATCGGACGAATCAAGAATGTAAACAACTTTACATCTAAGTGAATAAGGAATACAAGCTTTGTAGACCAGTCATTCACTTCAATAGCTCCGTGTAGTAGTCCCTTCGCACCAAGTAGTGAACTCCCGGACTCTAGAAAGACTCCACAAGATGAACGGAATAAGCTTGCTTGAAGTCTTCGAGGCCGAAGATGATCTACGTCGAGGAGACACCAACTCAAGCCAGCTCTTCACTAATATGGAATTAGTGAAGCAAACACCCTAAACTAAATGGCTAATATAATAGAGGATGATGAAGTAGGAATTTTGCTTACTTCAGATTTATTTTTCTCACAATATTTTATCACTTTTTGAAAAGCTAGAAAGCTTTCTCATGAGGAAGAAGAAGATGAAGTGGAGACGAGAATGAAACTCATGAGGTGAGAATAGCAACCATGGGTGAGTTTGTGTCATACACTAACTCATGTAGAGACTAAACCATGGGTAAAGATAATGGTTATATTAATAAATATCTTAAGCAAGACAAAACTAGTGGACTAAGTCAATGGACACAACAAGCTACTCCAAGCTTCTTGCCATAACCAATTTCCAACCAATTATGATTTACTTTGATAAATAAAAACCCTAGGATTATCATAAGTATGGTGTGGGTCTCATACACCCATGTAGCATGTATCATCTAGCATGACACAAAAAATATACATTAATATATATCATATATATATATATATATATATATATACACACACACACACACCAGAGCACATGTGAGAAAAAGAAATACTTAGTGAGCATATATTAGTTAATGTAAGTTAATATATCAAATATATAATTATACACTAAATTATCAAATCAACACTTGATTTAATAATCCGGCTATATCTCATACAACCGACTAATATCATATGAATCAACATATCGAATCAACACTTGATTCGATAACCCGGCTATATCACATATAACCGACCGATATCATATATTGCGAGAATAGAATACGGTATCATATACGCGTATTAATCTCGGTCCCGCACATATCACATATGTGCTCCAACTTGAGCCATGAAACCTCTGTGTAGGACTTTAAAGACTCGTCAATACGCCGGCAGTAGGTGATGATCATATTAGTCACCCACAAGCCGCAAGCAGTCTGCAAAACATAACGGCCATCCGGGTATTGAGGGATTAGAAGATCAACAAGCAAGCCTGCTAATACTCCTGCGAATCCAATCATTAACACTACCGTACAATCCGGTATCTTCGTCTGATATGTCGCATATAACAGCCTAGGGGTGGTAATCGTCAGACCCCAATAGCCTGATAAGTCATGCCGATGTGAGGCTCATAACGGTTCGAGAAACTACTGATAACACTTTTCAGTAGATCTCAGCAAACCTGGCCAGGGATTTCCTGTTATGGACAATCGAGCATAGCGCAACATCAACCCCCAATACCAGGAGAGACGAAATCCCCTCCTATCGCTCATTGCCTCCATATGACTCAGGACTGTACCCAAAAATTACCGTTTTTCACGATCTCTTGAACGTGGTAAGGTGGAAATCAAAGCACAGTGGGAATCATACAAGACTCTATGACGATCTCGGGTCGACAGACTAACCTGTAACAGTGTCACCAGAGAATTGCTATCTGACGATTGGTATAATACCATCTAGGAGTTCTCGGCGAGTCCGTTCAGTATACCCAGTCTCCACTGAGCACCCGTATACCATCTCTGATGTCAAACACCAATGGATATGGGATCATCCATCATCCATCATATGGGTCGAGAAGCGTATACGCTAGTCTACTCTGGAATATCGATGCCCCGTCTCGATACTCCCATGACTAGGAACATTTGAAGGATGTACTTACCGACTACCTTTGCCCCATTAGTATGATCGGCATCATAATCCTGGTAGTCAAGTACTCATCCTAAGGGCTTTATCAACATGTAATAGAGAGACAATAAGTGTATATGTTAAGATAAAGATCAACCAGATAGCATACTATCATGTCGAGCAAGAAAGTCCTCCCTATATATGTTCAAGCATCCAGTATAATATACATCACATGTATAATAATGGCCTCTAGGGCATACATATAACTAACAATCTCCCAGTTGCACTAAGGTCATTTGTTGTAGTATCTTATACCCAACGCCCCATAAAAGTCTCTCTAGGGTAAGGCCTCTGTGAGTGGATCTGCCGTGTTATCCTTCGCGTCAACTCTCCTTACCTTGATCCCTTGGAGATCAAGCATCTCCTAGATCAGGTGATACTATCCTCAGAATATGTCTGGATCGCTGATGGGACCGACGTTCCTAGGCCAAAACCACAACTTCATTGTTGTCTCAATAAAAGTTATTGGACGCTCAATTGTAGGAACCATGTTCATCTCATGAATAAGAATTATCCAAACATCCACTTTGGTAGCATCGTTGGTAGCGATGTATTTATCCTTTATCGTCTAGTTTGCCACGGTATATAGCTTGGAACTCTTCTAACATACTGTCCCTCCACTCAGGGTAAAGACAAAGCCCGTGACTGACTTTCAGTCGACCTTATCATTCTGGAAGATCGAATTGGTAAAGGACTCCTACTGGAGTTTACCATTACTAAACCCTAAGAACATTTCTTCAGTGCTTCTCAAGTACTTAAGAATGTCCTTCGCAGCTGTCCAGTGATTCTCCCAAGATCCGATTGATTCCTGATCACTACACCTAGTGAGTTAGCTACATCTGGTCTGGTACATAACATCGCATACATGATAGAGCCTACTGCCGAAGCATAGGGTATCCCTTGCATGTGAGTTCTCTCCAAATTAGTCTTGGAAGACATCATTTTGGAGAGAGTGATTCCTGAGTAAGTGGGTGAACCACCACGTTTAGAATCTTCCATACTAAACCCTTTAGTATGGTGTTAATGTACCTGGATTTGGGACACTCCCAACATCCACTTAGACCTATCATCATAGATCATTATCCACAAGATATAGTAGGTATCATCCAGATCTTCCATGGAGAATCCTCGTGATAAGAGGAGCTTGACCGGGTGTAGCATAGGAAACCATTTCCTATCAAGAGTATGTCATCTACGTACAATACGCGGAAGACAACCTTACTCTCTACAGCCTTCTTGTATATACAATATTCATCTACTTTTTTGATGAAGTCAAACTCTTTGACTGCCATATCAAAACAGATGTTCTAACTCTGCGATGCATGCATTGATCCTGATGGACTTAAGCATAGCATCCAGCCTTTTCACAGAGTCCCCACTCATGATGGCCTGCCTGAACCTAGTTGGGTCATCATCTACCATGATGCAATCCTCGCCCCCACCGTCACCGAGGAAAAACCGTAGTATCTCTTAGGTGGATTGAGGAACCCTACCAGATTCGCGGAGAGGCTGAGGTTTGTCGGAGACTATTGAATCCTTTGGTTTCACCAAATCATCAGCTGTTAGTTTGTCCAGCTGGAACTCTTTCCAGTTCTACCTTATGACCACTAATTTCTTCATTAGAAATTCCATTTCTAAAAAGGTGGCATCCTAAGAAACAAAACACCTTTTTCTCCTCAGTGTGGTAGAAGATATACCCTTGCAAATGTTTGGGATATCCAACAAACTTATACAGATATGACCTTGCCTCGAGTTTGTCCGGATTTTGCCTTTCAACATAGGCCGGACAACCCCATATCTTAACTCGTTTTAGACATGGTCTCTTCCCATTCCATATCTCTTATGTAGTGGTAGGCACTGATTGATCTGTTTTTTTAGAGAAGTGTTTATAGTATAACCGCAATCAATAACGGTGTCGCGTGTAGCTAGACCGAGATGAGTACAGGTCGTCCTCAAAGAAACGTTGAATCTTTTAATCTTACTTTATGCGTGTTGATTAGGAAAAGAGGAAGAATAATGAATAGTGGCAATAGTTTCTAGATCTACGTTGAACACGGATGTAGAATATAGATCTAGATTAACTACGGATGTATGTTTTATATTAGAAGGGGGCTTGTAGGGTTCGTTAAGATTTAGTAGTCATGGATGATTAATTAAAGATTACTCCTCTTATCTTCTAATAGATTTAAAACTAGATCGACAATGATGCATGTAGATTAGGGTTTCTGAAGGTAAAAAGGTTTCCACTCTTAACCCCTACCTTGACATGGATCTCCGTTCATGTCTAGCCTTTACCAAAACAATCATTAATCTAATCTCTAATCGCGATCGTGAATATCAATGAATTGATAGCGCGCCCGATTAGGATGTTAACTATTCTTTTAATAAAGTTTATAAACTTTATAGGACGTAAAAAGAGTTTAAGGATCTTCATCATCCATTAATCTACCATAATCCTACGAACCCTAACAAGCGGAGAATTACTCGCGCATGATGGGAAAAGAAAAGGTAAAAAGGGAAATCATATTGAAAACTACAGAAAATAAAAATGATATAAGAAAACAACTACCTTTATTAATCAACAAGGTCAAGTACACTTTGTTCCTTTAGAAAATGATTACAAAACCCTAGTTTGCTTCTCGATCTCTTCTAAGGAGGTAGATGAACTGTCGATGATCAACCAGGATTCTTGAGCCGTCGTGGACTTCGTGATCGCGTCGGTTTGATAATTTTTCCAAGAGGCTCTCGGTCCTTATTTATAGTCACAGAGCCAGAATCTCTAGTTTTCTAATAAGGCAACTAGTTGTTAAGATCCTATCCAAAAAATCCAAAATCCCAACTCCCTCAACTTGCGGCGGAACCGCGGCCATTTTGTGGGTTTGGCCACGAATCCGCGGTGGATTAGGAGGATCATGGGTTCGTTTCAATTGTGGCTTCTTCTGGTGACACATGTAGACTATTTTGATATTTGGAATCTGAAAATCTTCTCTACGTCTCTGCCAGAATTGATTTCTTCAATTTACCTGAACATTTCGGCAGATTTGATCTCGCCAACTCGAATTTCCTTGATTTTAGTCTTGATATAATTTCTGCACAATTATCTCAATAAATAATGTTAGGGAAATTTGTTTTTATTGAGATATTATTTAACCATTTGACATTATATTATAGTTTTAAGAGAATTGGTCAAAAATATTTAATAAGGTAAGCATATTTAAATGGACCAAATTTTACATAGATATTATATACTTACATTTTCCTTCATAATGTTAATTATAGTATATAAACACATGAAAATAGTATTTTTTACAGATAAACCTTCATATGTGTCATATTTATAATAAACACGTTTTATTATATAGAAATAGTAAGGAAAATGTCATATCAAAAGTGCAGTTTTATCAACTGAACAAATACTCCCAAACTTAATTTTGATCGTCCCGAGCAAACTAGTTATTCAAGAGAATGAGATAAAAGAAAAATAAAAACCTAAGTAGCACACTTTCGTAGGCAACATGATTGCACTGAGCCGTTAAACCTCCAGGTGTCCCTAGTAGGAGGAGTGTTGTCTCCTGAGGGTTTTCAGCGGATTACACCCACAAAATCTCATAATAAAAGAAAGATAGTGAAAGTTACATATAAAGATAAGAATTATAAAAGAAAGAACTTGAAAAAAAAATAAGAGTTTCCAACTATACCAGCTTTTCAGTTGCTATGAGCCCTATCTTAATGGTCATGAAAAAATGTTAGAAATCACATCAACCCTCAATAAAACATCGCCTTTAGTCTTCCTCCCTATCTTTCTTCCAAACATTGATCATATACCCCTACGTGTGTAAAATACATCCCTACACTTAGAGAATTCAATTCAAGCTATCATACTCTTCTCCATCTTCCAAAGTACTTTATGGTTGATGATTTTTTTTTTTATGAAATTACTCACACATTCTTCATGCGACCGTTAATACTTCTTGAGATACAAACCGACCGATTACAAAATGTGCTTGCGTATTAAGGTGTAATTTCTCGTCTTGCAACACCTCAGGGTTAGCAGTGGCTCCCAAACCACTTGGTCTAAGGCACTGGGTGATAAAGCACCCTCGCTATATTTTTTTATGCTTCCTTGGTAATTAAAAAACTAGTGTTCATTTTTTTTTCTTCACCGCTTATATTTTATTTTATTCTCCTTCATACTAAGGCTTTTAGACAAGAGCATTTCAAGGTATCCTCTACTATCCCAAGTTTCAAGATGTGTGTAAGTGCATATAGAAGGGTATCAATGTTCAAATGTTTGGCCTCAAGAATAGGGACAATTTTTCAGACTTATTTTTATCCTCAGATTAGAAATTTCCTTCATCTTACTAACCCTTGGAACAACAGCTCATAACTACTTATTACTAGTTTTGTTTAAGAAAACCTCTAACTTTCTTGTTTTTCTCAAACTATTCATATCTTTCATATATAATTTTTCACTTTCTACTCTTTTATTATAAAATATTTTTTTAATGTCCAGTGCCAAAGATAATTTAGTGAATACAAACCTCCCCCCCAAACCTGTTTTCAGCAGTATCCTCACTGATATTGTCCTTTGAGAGCATAGACCTGTAGACTAGGGGAGAGACAATAATAGGGGTAAAATAATAGTTAAATGAAAATTACCCCCAAACTTGTTCTTTGGCACGCACAGATATTCAACTAAGTCCTTTTTTTCACTCACCTGCATGCTTAAGTTGATACAATGTTACCGAAACATGGAGGTGAGGCGTAGGAATTTAGTTATGATATAGTGCCTCCTGTAAAAACAGGAGCTTCTCCGCTGGGTCAGCAGAGAAATACGGTTTTAATCTATGCCCATTTACTTTAAAGATTGAACCGTTTTTCATATTTTCAACTTCTACTGCCCCGTGCGGGTGTACATACCGCACCACAAAAGGTCCTTTCCAACGAGATTTAGGCTTACCCGGATGAAGATGGAGACGGGAATCGTAAAGAAGGACTTGTTGTCCCGGTGTGAGTTTTTCTACAAAGTTTTTATCGTGGAACACTTTAGTCTGGTTCTTTACTATCACCGCGTTATCGTAAGCTTCATCGCGAACTTCGCTTAGCTCATTCAATTGCAGCTTCCGATAACTGCTAGCTTGATCAAAATCAAAGTTTAGCTCTTTAATAGCCCACATTCCTTATGTTCGATCTCGACAGGAAGGTGACATGCCTTCCCAAACATAAGGCAGTATGGAGACATACCACGATCGGTCTTATAAGCGGTGCGAAATGCCCAAAGAGCATCCGTCAATTTGGTTGACCAATCTTTAGCGGTTTTTAGAAACCATCTTCTCCAAAATTTGTTTGATTTGCCTATTTGAGATCTCAGCTTGCCCGCTTGTTTGGGGATGATAGGGCGTAGAAAGTTTGTGGTTGATTGTATATTTCCGCATCGAAGGCTCAAATGACCGATTACAGAAATGCGTCCCGTTGTCGCTAATTATAGCGCGAGGGTGTCCGAATCGCGAAAAGATATTTTCTTTAAGGAATTTAATGACAACCCTGTTGCCATTAGTGTGACACGGTATTGCTTCTACCCATTTCGAGACGTAATAAACCGCTAACAATATATATATAAATTCCCAAAGAGTTGGGAAAATGGCCTATAAAATCAATACCCCAAATATCGAATATTTCCACAACCAAGATAGGTTGGAGCGGCATCTCATTTCTTCGTGAAATTCGACCCAAGTGCTGATATCTCGGGTAAGTTTTGCAATGATCATATGCATCTTTAAATAGTGTTGGCCAATAAAAACCACATTGCAAAACTTTATCCGCCATTTTTCGAGGTCCAAAGTGACCATCGCATGCCTGATAATGACAAAATGATAACGCACTCTTGAATTCATCGTTAGGGACACACCTGCGAATGATTTGATCGGAACAATACTTAAACAAACAAGGTTCATCCCAGTAAAAGTATTTTACTTGGGATAGAAATCGAAGTTTGTCTAGTTTCGACCAATTGCTAGGAATAAGTCCCGTCGCTAGATAATTCAAAATATCCACGAACCAAGGTTCGTAGGATACAGTCAAGAGCTGTTCGTCAGGAAATGAGTCATTTATCGGCACGGTCAACGTTGGTGAAGAAGAGATGCGTGAAAGATGGTCAGCTACTACGTTTTCATATCCACTCTTGTCTCGGATGATAAGATCAAATTCTTGTAACAACAGGATCCAACGAATTAGCCTGGCCTTAGCATCCTTCTTCGATAAAAGGTGTCGTAGGGCGGAGTGATCAGTGTAAACCACAATTGGCGAGCCAATCAAGTAGGGCCTGAATTTTTATAATGCAAATACAACTTTCAAGATTTCTTTTTCGGTAGTTGTGTAATTAATTTGTGCATCGTTCAAGGTCCTAGTTGCACAGTAAATTACATGTGGCATCTTATCAATGTGTTGTCCTAAGACCGCACCAATAGCAAAATATGATGCATCACACATAAGCTCGAACGGGTGGTTCCAATCCGGAGATGATAGAACGGAGTCTGTCGTGAGAGTTCTTTTAAGCGACTCAAAAGCAGCCTCATAGTCCGAATCGAAGTGAAATGTTGTATTCTTGGCCAAGAGAAGAGTTAAGGGTCTAGCAATTTTGCTAAAGTCCTTAATGAATCTCCTATAAATCCTGCATGGCCAAGGAAGGATCGTATATTTTTGATGCATTTGGGACGAGGGAGGTTATGGATGACATCTATTTTAGTTCTATCAACCTTAATGTCACGCCCCGCTTCCCAAAATATGGAATACGAGGAGTTGACAAGGCCAGCCATGCACCTACGGTCGAGGAAATATCCCTCCGTAGTCACACTTCGGCTTCTAGCACTACGTGGTAATCAGTAATCAATGCACAAGTAATGAGAAATGCAGTCACTAAATCAAAACAAATAAAAAAGAACTAACCAGATGGAGATCAAGAGAGTATAGCTCTGGGTCGCTGATCAGGATGTCCACGATGTCCTCGGGGTACGTCTGGTCCTGGTCCAAGCTGGATCCACCTCTCACTCTGAGCATGCATACTCATGTCGTCAGAGCGACACGATTGTTAGTTATATGTATGCCCTAGAGGCCATTACTATACATAGGATGTATATTGTAGTGGATGCTTGGACATATATAGGGAGGACTTTCTTGCTCGACATGATAGTATGCTATCTGGTTGCTCTTTACCTTAACGTGTATACTAATTGTCTCTCTGTTACATGTTGGTAAACTCTTAGGATGTGTACTTGACTACCTGGACTATGATGCGGATCATATTAGTGGGGGCATGGTAGTCCATAAGTACATCCTTCAAGGTCCCTAGTCGTAGGTGTATCGAGACGGGGCATCGATATACCAGAGTAGACTGGTGTATACCTTCTCGACCCATACAGATAGGTGATGGATGATCCCATATCCATTGGTGTTTGACATCAGAGATGATATACGGGTGCTCAGTGGAGACTGGGTACACTGGACGGACTCGCCGAGAACTCCCAGATGGTATTATACCTTACGTCAGATGGCAGTTCTCTGGTGACACTGGTACAGAGTAGTCTGTTGACCCGAGATCGTCATAGAGTCTTGTGTGATTCCCACTGTGCTTTGATTTCCATCTTACCACGTCCAAGAGGGCGTGCAAAACGGTGGTTTTTGGGTACAGTCCCGAATCACATGGAGGCAATGAGCGATAGGAGGGGATTCGTCTCTCCCGGTATAGGGAGTTGATGTTGCGCTGTGTTCGATTGGCTATAACCGGAAATCCCTGGCCAGGGTTGCTGAGATTTACTGGTAAGTGTTACCAGTAGTTTCTCGAACTGTTATAGACCTCATATCGACACGACTTATCGAGCTACTGGGGTCTGACGTTTACCACCCCTAGGCGAGATATGCGACATATCAGACGAACAGACCGGACTGTACGGTAAGTGTTACTGGTTGGATTCACAGGAGTATGAGCGGGCTTGCTAGTCGATCTTCTGATCGCTCAATACCCGGGTGGCCGTTACGTTTAGCAGATCGCTTGCGGCTTGTGGGTGCTTGATATGATCATCATTTGCTACCGGTGTATTGACGAGTCTTTAGAGTCCTACACAGAAGTTTCCTGGCTCAGGCGAAACGAAATAGGAGCGCATATGAGATATGTGCGGGACTGAGAATAATACCAGTATGTGATACTGTATTCGATTCTCGCGATTTGTGACATTGATCGGTTATATGCGATATAGCCGGGTTATCGGATCAAGTGTTGATTCGATAAGATGTTACTATTGATATTAGTCGGTTATATGCACTATGACCGGATCATTAAATCAAGCGTTGATTTAATGATTTAATGCATAATTATATATTTGATATATTACTTTGCATTAACTAGTATTGGTTCACTTTAGATGGATTTTCTCACTTGAAGTGCACATTGTATATATGATATAGTTTTGTGCTCTAGTTTGTATCATGTTTGATGATACATGCAAGTTTGGGTGTAGGTTTACTTTAAACCATGTTTAAGTGAATGGTTAGGGTTTTGTTATCTATTTATTTTGTTTATTTCCTTTTAAGGCAAGAAAAGAAATGGTTGCTTTTTGGATTTGCTTGAAGCTTCATGAAGCTTTGAAAAAGTTCAACCATTTTTGTTTCTTTGCCTAACCTAACCATTCACCTAACCTTGGTTTATTCTCTACACTTAACCATGGTTTTATATATGATAAGAATCATTTTTATTTTGATGATGAATAATTCTTATCATATTCTTTTTCTTCTTCCTCTTCTTCTTCAAGAAGAAAAAGCTTGCTAGCTTCAATGGTGATTTGAGAAAAAGAGTGAGAAATCCAATTCTAAAGTGAACCCACTTCCTATTTCTTCATCCTCTACCACTTGCCAAGTAGTATAGGGTGTTTTCTTCACAAGTTTCATGACTTGGTGAAGTTGGAGCTTGATCTTGTGTTGCCTCGATGTAGATCATCTTCGGCATCGAAGTCGACGACCTAGCCCGCCCATTTCTCCGATGAAGCCGATGCTAGAGCCCGGGATCCGATGATCGCAGCGAGGGGACTTCATCATGGAGCTATGGTGGTGGAGGACCGGATCAACAAAGGTTGTATTTCCGTTCACTTTTAGAGTAAAGTCGTTTATTCGCATTTGTTTCGCCTAAACTCTAGTTAACGATCCGTATTAGGGTTTCTCGGCACTTGTAAAATTTTAAATTGGCATGGTTGATGCCATGTGAGACCTTATTAGTGTGTCTAGAAACCCTACAGTGGTATCAGAGCCTAGCTAGAGCCTTAGGCGATGCGTAGACGATATTAGAAACCCGATCGAACCCGAAACCCCAATTTTTCAACCTTTCTGGACAATTTTCAAAACTGTGGATTTTTGTGAATTAAAAATTCTCAGAAAATAGAGCAGGAAATTCTAAGAATTACTGTAGAAAACGAACCCCTGACTCCACTAAAGCGCCGCGGAACCGCGGCATTACCATGCTATTAGCGGCGGTTCCGCGGCCGTTTGTACTGATTAGAGGTTAATTTTTTATATAGTAATGTCCGTATCTGTTTCCTCTGTTCTCTGGGAAGTTTTAATCTGCACTAAAGAGTTGAGTTTTCTGGGTTGTATTGGGGACTCGGTGTTTCGATCGGATTGTCTAATTTTGTCTATGTGTTTTTCCGGATAATTTTTTGAATATGTTATAAAGTTCGACTGGATATGAATACCCACTTTTTCCCCTGTCGGGAAATTTCTAAGTGTTGGATTTTTCCGTAGTTTAAGAATGTTCTAAGTAGTGCAAGTAACGCGATGGACCCTCTAGAAGAAAACAAACCTTAACTCGATTATGTGACCGTCTTGAACTGCCCTTTGAACCTTAGGGTTTGGGGCAGTACGGCGTGCCACATGTGAGGCGTTGGCTTGACCCTTCTACGGCTGGACCGTTGGTACTGAGGCATGAAGTGAATGTTTTTAAACTTATTTCATGTGTTGAGCTGTTTCGGGAAAACTTGGGTGTTTGAATATTCGATCGGAAAGTTTAACATTTTCTATTTATCTGGAATGGGATACAATATTTGGAATCCTCAAGTAGTTATGAGATAACTGATTTGGATGTTATAAATATAGCAGTTTAGTCTCACTTGATCGGTTGCCACGGAATTTTGATGTGATCAAAAGTCCGTCGCAATCACGTAGCGTACGCGGATACTCGCTGATAAACTTAATAGACAGCTACACCCCTTAGCCCCGACCAAGTGACTGCAGGAGAACCCCGTCGCCGAAAGCATCCGTTCGGGTGCTCGCGGTAGCGGTGTTCCGCCTTGGTGCACTTCGTCGACGGTATCGGGGGTGCGGCCGTCTACTAAAGTTTGCGACGAGTATTCGATCAGGATGTCGGGAATCTTGTTGAATTGCCCGACTTGATATTGAAAAGTGTTTTCGATTTTGAGACTAAAATGCGGGGTTTATAATTGTTAGGCATGCGATGTCTAAGGAATTCATTTGGTCAGGCATGCGATGTCTGAGGAGGTTGCGGATTCCAACTGTTGTAGTTTTACACTTTCTTTTCTGTGACCGTAAGTGTAATATGTGATATCGCCGGTTTCGTTGCTATATGTCAACGACAATTGGGATACGCATGTTTACTTACGTTGACGACATGTGATATTATGTGTTGCTGGATATGTTATATTGGATCGTCGTGTTTGAATAGCCGGGTTTTTTTTTATGTGAGATGAGTGTTTTTCATTTTCATTCATGTAAAAACTTGTATGTAATATTCTTTTATTAGGGCACTTCCAGGTTGCGGAAGATGTCACCTTTTGTATATTATTTAATTTTCCGCACTAGGATAGACCCAAGGAGGGGAGCACAAGTAACCGGGTTCTGGAGTCCAGTGGGAGACCAACTCGAGAAGTCGAGTCCGGGTCTCCTAACTCTAGAATTGGTAGGGTTGCTTGCCGCTCTCGTAGGGGTCTAGGGGTGTGGGATTGGCTATTCATCGCGACCGTGGAATCCGTATTTTATACAGGCTCGTATTGAAAACACAGACGTCCTAGTATATCCAATATTTCATATGTTTCTTCTGCTGCGATATCTGTGATGTGATCATGTGATGTTCTGTAATAGATACAGTATATTGTATATATGATATATTATATAGACGTTACTTATGTTTTACACCCGCACTAGCCCTGCCCCGCTCTGCCGTTAGTTACCTAACCTAACGGTGCACGAGGGGACATCGAGGCGAATGCGGATGGCATAAGTGTACGTCGTATTTATCTGTGATATTAAGGTACTTAAATGATGGGACTTCATTAATGTGATTAATGAAAGTAAAAGAAACCTAAAGATGTTGTAGAATCAAATTTCAAAAATAAAACAGGTAGCTACAGTTCTTGCTTTGCACAGTGATGTATATGATATATCCCGCACCTCTTTCGACGAGGAAAGGATCGAGAACCCTTCACCGGGAGTGACTCCTTTAGCAATTACTGGCAGATGCTACACCCCTCGGTTTGTCTTTTGATTGCTTCTATAGTTCTTGCTTTGCACAGTGATATATATGATATATCCCGCACCTCATTCCACGAGGAAAGGGCCGACGATCCTTTCACCGGGAGTGACCCCTTTAGCAAAACTAGAAAAGCATCAAAAACACTCCATTTCAAAATCATTTGATTCTACAACGATATCAAGTTCATTACGCAATAGGTTTTCAGAAAAACCTGTCGTAGCCCTCCGTCATTTCAGATAAGTAGTAGTTAGTATTCGTGCTGCGTTTGTTGGCCTTTGCCAAGGCGTAGTGTGCGGTAGCTAACTGGTGCTTATCTGCTTATGCATATGATGCAGATTGGGTTAGGGTAGTCGTGCGACCTTGTTGGCCTTTGTCAAGGGTCGTGCGGGTGGGTTTAATTCAATCAGGAAATGACGGGTTGAACTTGACTAGCAGCCTATGATTTGTTGGCCTTTGTCAAGGTCATAGGAGGTTTGGGGCAAAATATTATCGGGAATTTCAAGTGTTGAAATTTGCAATGAGATTGCATACCTTCTATGAGATAGTTGGATCCCGATACCCACTGCGAGTAAGAGTTACTCCTGGGAGAGTTTTACACATTACAATTAGCCGATCAAGTAGGTGTCTAGAAAGGTGTGAACGAGGTTACGCCTCTGGGAAAACGAGGTTTACATTAATTAGGTTCGTGCGAAAGCACGGGGGACCTCCTTCAAAGTACCGACACTGGCCTGACTGAAAGATTGGTGAACTTATAGTGTGTAATTAATCCCGGCTAGTCTTTCCTTTTAGGGTTTGAAGGAAGATTTGATAAAAACAGTGGGAGCCATCCTGATTAGATAAAATAATAACCAATCTGATCTTGCAAGAGCATACGCTGAGTGTTTTCTTCTCTCTCTCTCCAGGTAGCGACCATATCACGCCTTAATCAAGATAATAATACGGATATATTGACCGAACCCGCTTGTTATACTGAGCTGGGGAACGTTGGTTCCGCTCCAACTTATAATTGTTATAAGACAGAGCAGGAAATTGGGGAATACCAGATTTCCCGTGCCGCCCAAACGAAGAAAGTGCATATGATGCATCTCTTTCGGGTGTGTTCATTACAAAGAACTGTTTCTCAAATGTCCTCTACGTCCTGGGTATTTGATACCGGATCAGGATCCCAGATATGTAATCTGTTACATAGGGCTACAGATAGGTAGAGAACTGAGAACGGGTGATAAGTTTCATGAGACAGAAAATGGGGCAAGTGTTGCAGCCAAGTCTGTTGGTCACTGTCACCCTGTATTACCAATACATTGATTCTAAACGAATGTTATTAGATACCGAACCTGATATACAAAATCATATCAGTCTCTTTATTAGTAAAGAAACGATAAAATTTTGTATTGATGGATAATGTTTTGAACATTTCCTATATCAAAAGTTGATCGGTTCAGGCACGTTATCTAAAAGCATTGAAGTTCTAAATCAAACTACAGTTCTTAGTATACAGAACACACACAAGAGGAAGAATTCAGAAATGAACGGATCCTTCTTGAGGTATTGTAGACAAGGTCATATCAATGCAACCCGACTAGCTAAGTTACATAAAAATGCATATTTAAATCAGTTTGAATTTACATCTTATGAAACTTGCCAGTCATGTCACAAAGATAAGATGACCATAGCTCCGTTTACTGGAAACAGAGAAAGAGTTGGTAAACTCTTGGGATTGATACATGTTGATGTATGTAAGGTCCCCTGTCTACATATGCCAAGACCGGTTCTTTGTACTTCATTACATTCTCTGATGATCTCTCAAGATTCAGTCATATGTTCCCGTTGAAACACAAGTCCGAACCTTTTGAGATATTCACAGAATATAAGTTAGAAGTAGAGAACCAATACGGGTATAAGTATTATGTCCTTTGATGCGATCAGGGAGGAGAATACTTGTACATGGAATTCCTGAACTATTCTAAAGGAGAATGAGATTCTCTCTCAGCATTACTCCTCCGAATACACCACAGCACAACATTGTATCGGGGCGGAGCAATCGCACCCTATTAGATATGGTGCGCTCTATGATGAGTAATACTGAGTTACCTGTTTCCTTTTGGGAGTTATGCGCTTGAGAAGCTGCATACCTATTGAATAGGGTTTGAATCAGATCACAGCCTACCACTCCATATGAGATATGATAAGGGAAGAGCCCATCTCTTAAGTCAGTTAAGATTTGGTGTTGTCCGGGCTATGTCTAAAAGCATAATCCGGACAAGCTCAAGGCAATGTCTGTAATGTAGAACCGGAAAGGTTCCAGCTATACAAACTACAGCAGATGATTTAATAGAACCAAAGAATTCAATAGTTACCAACGAACCTCAACCTCTCCGACGATCTAGTAGGGTTCCTCACCCACCTGAGAGATACTTCGGTTTCTCTATGACAGTGGGAGCGAGGATTGCATCATGAGATGATGACCCAACTAGTTTCGAGCTGGCCATCGAGAGTAGGGACTCTGTAAGAATGGCTGGATGCTTAGCAATCTGAGATGGAATCCATGTACACCAACAAAGTATGGACTTTGGTTGCTACATCTGAAGGGTTAAATCCCCATCAGGAGCAAGTATATCTTGAGAAGATTACTTGGTGTACATGGAAAGGTTGAGACTTTCAAAGCTAGACTTGTTAAAGGTTTGCATCATTGACCAGGTATGGATTATGTTGAAACCTTTTCTAAGGATCTATCTTAAGTCCATCCAGATCCTACTTGCCACGGCTACATACCATGACTACGATATCTGGTGGTTGGGTGTCATGACTGCTTTTCTAAAATGATGTTTCAGAAAAGAGAGTCTGTAAGTACACAGTCAGAGGGCTTCGTAGACAGTGGGAGCAGCGGAAACGTGTGCAAGATGTTTTATGTGATAAAGCAGGCATCGCGGAGTTGGAACACCTGTTTTGATGTATTAGTCAAAAAGTTTGACTTCGTCAAAATGGTAGATGAACCTTGTATATACAAAAAGGTAGTAGGGAGTATGGTGGTGATCCTCGTAAAGTACGTGGATAACATACTCTTGATAAGAAAAGAGTTTCCTATGCTACGCTCGATCAATCTCCGCTTATCACAATGATTCTCCACATAGGATCAAAGTGATACTTGCTATATCCTGGGTTTTGGATCTATGAGATAGATCTAATTGGATATTAGGATACTCACTAGCTGTAGTGAGACGGTATCAATTGATCCTGGGGAAAATCACTGGAAAGGTTCCAGGGTGATAAGGACGACTGAATGTCAGTCACATGCATTGTCTTTACCCTTGGTAAAGGGACGGTATGTTGGAAGAGTTCCAAGCTAGATACCGTGGCATACTAGACGATAAAGGCTGGATACATCGCTACTTAAGATGCTACCAAAGAGGCAGTCTGGATGTATATTTGTTCATGAGATGAACTTAGTTCCTCCCATTGTGTGACAATGGAGTTGTGGCTTATGCCAAGGAACATCTGTCCCATCAGTGATCCAGACATATTCTGAGGCAGTGTCACCTGATCATGGAGATGGTTGATCTCCAAGGGATCGAGGTTAGGAGAGTAGACTCAGAGGACAACACGGCGGATCCACTCACAAAGGCCTTTTCCCAGAGAGAGACTTTTATGGGATGGTTGAGTATGAGATACTACAACCACTGCTATCAGATGGACCTAGTGCAAGTGGGAGATTGTTAGTTATATGTATGCCCTAGAGGCCATTACTATACATAGGATGTATATTGTAGTGGATGCTTGGACATATATAGGGAGGACTTTCTTGCTCGACATGATAGTATGCTATCTGGTTGCTCTTTACCTTAACGTGTATACTAATTGTCTCTCTGTTACATGTTGGTAAAGCCTTTAGGATGTGTACTTGACTACCTGAACTATGATGCGGATCATATTAGTGGGGACATGGTAGTCCATAAGTACATCCTTTAAGGTCCCTAGTCGTGGGTGTATCGAGACGGGGCATCGATATACCAGAGTAGACTGGCGTATACCTTCTCGACCCATACAGATGGGCGATGGATGATCCCATATCCATTGGTGTTTGACATCAGAGATGATATACGGGTGCTCAGTGGAGACTGGGTACACTGGACGGACTCGCCGAGAACTCCCAGATGGTATTATACCTTACGTCAGATGGCAGTTCTCTGGTGACACTGGTACAGAGTAGTCTGTTGACCCGAGATCGTCATAGAGTCTTGTGTGATTCCCACTGTGCTTTGATTTCCATCTTACCACGTCCAAGAGGGCGTGCAAAATGGTGGTTTTTGGGTACAGTCCCGAATCACATGGAGGCAATGAGCGATAGGAGGGGATTCGTCTCTCCCGGTATAGGGAGTTGATGTTGCGCTGTGTTCGATTGGCTATAACCGGAAATCCCTGGCCAGGGTTGCTGAGATTTACTGGTAAGTGTTACCAGTAGTTTCTCGAACTGTTATAGACCTCATATCGACACGACTTATCGAGCTACTGGGGTCTGACGTTTACCACCCCTAGGCGAGATATGCGACATATCAGACGAACAGACCGGACTGTACGGTAAGTGTTACTGGTTGGATTCACAGGAGTATGAGCGGGCTTGCTCGTCGATCTTCTGATCGCTCAATACCCGGGTGGCCGTTACGTTTAGCAGACTGCTTGCGGCTTGTGGGTGTTTGATATGATCATCATCTGCTACCGGCGTATTGGCGAGTCTTTAGAGTCCTACACAGAGGTTTCCTGGCTCAAGCGAAACGAAATAGGAGCGCATATGAGATATGTGCGGGACCGAGAATAATACCAGTATATGATACTGTATTCGATTCTCGCGATTTGTGACATTGATCGGTTATATGCGATATAGCCGGGTTATCGGATCAAGTGTTGATTCGATAAGATGTTACTATTGATATTAGTCGGTTATATGCACTATGACCGGATCATTAAATCAAGCGTTGATTTAATGATTTAATGCATAATTATATATTTGATATATTACTTTGCATTAACTAGTATTGGTTCACTTTAGATGGATTTTCTCACTTGAAGTGCACATTGTATATATGATATAGTTTTGTGCACTAGTTTGTATCATGTTTGATGATACATGCAAGTTTGGGTGTAGGTTTACTTTAAACCATGTTTAAGTGAATGGTTAGAGTTTTGTTATCTATTTATTTTGTTTATTTCCTTTTAAGGCAAGAAAAGAAATGGTTGCTTTTTGGATTTACTTGAAGCTTCATGAAGCTTTGAAAAAGTTCAACCATTTTTGTTTCTTTGCCTAACCTAACCATTCACCTAACCTTGGTTTATTCTCTACACTTAACCATGGTTGATATATATGATAAGAATCATTTTTATTTTGATGATGAATAATTCTTATCATATTCTTTTTCTTCTTCCTCTTCTTCTTCAAGAAGAAAAAGCTTGCTAGCTTCAATGGTGATTTGAGAAAAAGAGTGAGAAATCCAATTCTAATGTGAACCCACTTCCTATTTCTTCATCCTCTACCACTTGCCAAGTAGTATAGGGTGTTTTCTTCACAAGTTTCATGACTTGGTGAAGTTGGAGCTTGATCTTGTGTTGTCTCGACGTAGATCATCTTCGGTATCGAAGTCGACGACCTAGCCCGCCCATTTCTCCGATGAAGCCGATGCTAGAGCCCGGGATCCGATGATCGCAGCGAGGGGACTTCATCACGGAGCTATGGAGGTGGAGGACCGGATCTACAAAGGTTGTATTTCCGTTCACTTTTAGAGTAAAGTAGTTTATTCGCATTTGTTTTGCCTAAACTCTAGTTAACGATCTGTATTAGGGTTTCTCGGCACTTGTAAAATTTGAAATTGGCATGGTTGATGCCATGTGAGACCTCATTAGTGCGCCTAGGAACCCTACAACGATAGCAATATATATATATATATATATATATATATATATATATATATACAAATGTGAACTCATGCAATAATAATGAATATGAAACAGTAATCATGGAATAATGATGTGAACATGAAGTAGCCAATGCGGGTAGCTAATAGAGAAGGTAAACAGTAAAGCGGTAAATAGTATGGCAGGTATGTTGAATCAGTAAGCAATGCATGTCAATGTCACTAACCCTATCAGTCTCTAAATCTCACTGTACAGGTCACAAAGCCTATCGTCAGTCCAAGTGTGAGAGTCAACCACTCGTGAGTATCCCCCACCCAAGGGTAGGACCCAAGGGAAAGGGAACACGGGCCCGAGTCGCTCGCTAATAATCAGTAATATCCCCATATATCTCCAGAATCGCTGTATGTGCCGGAATGGGACTCCCGAGATTCTGTTGAACTCACACTCAAACTACCCCACACCCCGTGGTCTACATCAAACGCCAATCATCAACTCAAATACCCGTCGGTCCATGACAAGTCTACGCGAGAACTGGAGACAGGATCTCCATCAAGCATGTCTCGACTGATACCCAAGATAAATGGACAGTGTTTGGTGCCTTACCTATGACACCCATATAAGTGCTTCTATAATCGTCCCATACCAATTATAGTCACACTTATACACGTCCCATATGACGTCGACAATGCAATAAATCAATAGGGTCTACTGATTGTGCACAAGTACGTGTCACTTTCACTTATCCATTCAGGCTTACACACTAACGTACTTGCCACAAACAAACACTAAAACCTAACACTGGGTAATGCACATGATCACTAGGTTACCGATGCGATGACCTCTACACGATATGATGAGAATACAACAATTGTGATTTGAACAAAATATCATCACTCCGTGTCCTACCACTTGCATAAATTACTATAATTCATACATGCAGAAATAAGCAAAACTTTATAAAAGGGGTAACCAGTACATTGAATTATCTATCCAACAAAATTGGTTTCAGGTTGATCGGGTTTCAGGTTTGCTAGTTATGACCATTTCAATTTAAGTGTTCACGGCTGGAAATCTAGTTTCAGAATCGGAAGTCCATTTCGTAACATACTTTAATCCCAGTGGGGATCGCAATTAGGCGACGCTATAGTTGAACAATATTTAGGGTTATCAGTTAGGTTTCCATCTCAATTGGTAGATAAGTAATATACTATGTCGACAGGGAGTTACGGACAGGTTATGTTCGATGTGTAAGATCTGCCTCTGCAGAATTCAGCAAAATGTATCGACATTATAAAATGAGTTAAAAATATCAAACAGTTGAGGAATCCAGTGGGACCAGTGGAGCAAGAAATATAACTCAATTTTCTACATAACGATATAGGGTTCCGCGCATTCTCATATTTGAGCAGGAAAATACAGGGGTTTAGAAACATGGGTTAACTGGGATTTCCGTTCTGGACTGCAGTCCAGAATCGTAATCCCCCGCAATTATCTCCAACATAATTAGTTATAATTCAGTGACCAACTATATAATACTGTAGGTTAAACAGTTAGCTTCGATACGAGCCATCGAACGCTAAAATCCGGTTTGTACACAATTTATTATGAATTTTACGGTTTAGCATGCATGAAAGTTTTCAGGTTTTACGACAGAAATTGGGACGTCATTTTACGTGAGCAAACGACATCGAATCGTAACCAAAGTCTTAAGGGACAATCATTATAACTCAGGCCACCCAATGTTATTTGTTGTCATCAATTTAACGGGGTTTGTAGGTCATGGTCTACGACAAACACTTATAATAGTATCAAATCGCAATCGAAAAGAATGAATGTAGCATGAAGCAAGCATTAAAACTTGCCTGACGACGATCGATGGTCACGAAGGCGATGATGGCGGATGCCTGCAGCGACGAAACGGTTAGCACAGCGACTTGCACACGACACGGCAGTAAAATGGCCAGGTTTGAGCTTGGCTAGGCTTTGGTGAAGCAGACGAAACTTGGAGGCGACGGTAACCGGAGGTGACGGTCAAGGCCACGACGATGTTAAGCCCAGCAGCAACGACGGTGAGTGGTCACGTACGGGTCCTGGCACGACACCACCAGCGGCGACGGTAGCAAGCTCAGGGGTGAGCTCGGGTCTGTTCTCGGGGCAGCGGAGAGCGACGTTGGTTGGCCAGAGCAGGTGAGGGCGATGGGTGTGGGCGAGGGGTGCTCGAGGGAGATAGTCGGAGCTCCGGTGACATAGGGACAACGAGGGTGCTCGCGCAGGGAGTAGGTGCAGTGAAGGAGGTGAGGGAGCTCGGAAAGACGGTGGGTGTTGCGGCCGGCGTGGGTTGGAGTTGCGGTGGTGGTGCTGTTAGTTATATGTATGCCCTAGAGGCCATTACTGTACATAGGATGTATATTGTAGTGGATGCTGGGACATATATAGGGTGGACTTTCTTGCTCGACATGATAGTATGCTATCTGGTTGAACTTTACCTTAACGTGTATACTGATTGTCTCTCTGTTACATGTTGGTAAAGCCCTTAGGATGTGTGCTTGACTACCTGGACTATGATGCGGATCATACTAGTGGGGACATGGTAGTCCATAAGTACATCCTTCAAAGTCCCTAGTCGAGGGTGTTTTGAGACGGGGCATCGATATACCAGAGTAGACTAGCGTGTACCTTCTCGACCCATACAGATGGGCGATGGATGATCCCATATCCATCGGTGTTTGACATCAGAGGAGATATACGGGTGCTCAGTAAAGACTGGGTACACTGGACGGACTCGCCGAGAACTCCCAGATGGTATTATACCTCACGTCAGATGGCAGTTCTCTGGTGACACTGGTACAGAGTAGTCTGTTGATCCGAGATCGTCATAGAGTCTTGTGTGGTTCCCACTGTGCTTTGATTTCCATCTTACCACGACCAAGAGGGCGTGCAAAACGGTGGTTTTTGGGTACAGTCCCGAGTCACATGGAGGCAATGAGCGATAGGAGGGGATTCGTCTCTCCCGGTATAAGGGGGTTGATGTTGCGCTGTGTTCGATTGGCTATAACAGGAAATCCCTGGCCAGGGTTGCTGAGATTTACTGGTAAGTGTTACCAGTAGTTTCTCGAACAGTTATTGACCTCATATCGACACGACTTATCGAGCTATTGGGGTCTGACGTTTACCACCCCTAGGCGAGATATGCGACATATCAGACGATCAGACCGGACTGTACGGTAGTGTTACTGGTCGGATTCACTGGAGTGTGAGCGGGCTTGCTCGTCGATCTTCAGATCGCTCAATACCCGGGTGGCCGTTACGTTTAGCAGACCGCTTGCGGCTTGTGGGTGTTTGATATGATCATCATCTGCTGCCGGCGTATTGACGAGTCTTTAGAGTCCTACACAGAGGTTTCCTGGCTCAAGCGAAACGAAATAGGAGCGCATATGAGATATGTGCGGGACCTAGAATAATGCGTGTATGTGATACCGTATTCTATTCTCGCGATGTATGTGTCGAATGGTTGTATGCGATATAACCTAGTTATCGAATCGTAGATTGATTCGATAAATCGATACATTGGATATTAGTCGGTTATATGTGATATGACCGGATCGTTAAATCAATTGTTGATTTAATGATTTAATGTATAATTATATATTTGATATATTACTTTGCATTAACTAATATTGGTTCACTTTAAATGGATTTTCTCGCTCGGTTTTGCACATTGTATATTCGATATATTTTCGTGCACTTGATTGTATCATGTTTGATGATACATGTTTAACTATAGTTAAGTGTAATGGATTAAGCCATGGTTAAACTAATGATTAGGGTTTTTCTTTTCTTACTTATTTATTTATTTATTTATTTTGAATAGATAAGAAAAGAATGGTTGCTAATTTTGGAGTTTAGTTGAAGCTTCATGAAGCTTTGACTTTGTAACCATTCTTGTCTTCATCTTTAACCCTAACCATTAATCTAACCTTAGTTAATTCTCTACACTTGACCATGGTTCTAATATGATAAGTATTCATTTTCTTTTCCAAATATAATTAACTTATCATATCATTTTTCTTCTTCTTCTTCCTTGAACTCAAGAAGAAAAGCTTAGGTCATCAATGGTGATTGATGATAAAGAGTGAGAAATCCAATTCTAAATTGAACCCACTTCCTATTTCTTCATACTCTACCTCTTGCCAAGTAGTAGAGTGTGTTTTCTTCACAAGTTTCTTGACTTGGTGAAGTCGGAGCTTGATTTAGCGATGCCTCGACGTAGATCATCTTCGGCATGGACATCGACGACCTAGCTCGCCTATTCTCCGATGAAGTCGACGCTAGAGCCCGGATTTGATTTGGACAGCGGAGAGGACCTCATATCGGAGCCGTGGAGGTGGAGGACCGGATCTACAAAGGTTGTATTTCCGTTTCCCATTAGTTAATTGTTAACTAGTTTACTTTTCGCCTAGTTTTCTAGCAAACGATCCGTAGTTTAGGGTTTCTCGGCACCGTAAATTTTGAAATTGGTATGGTTGATGCCTTGTGAGACCTCTTGAGGGTGCCTAGGAACCCTACAGTGGTATCAGAGCCTAGCTAGAGCCTTAGGCGAAGTCTACACGGAATTTGAAGTCCGAACGAAACGAAAACCCGACCCGGATCATGCTCTCTGTACATTTTTGAAAACAGTGGATTTTTCCAAATTAAAAATTGCTAAAAAATTCAGCAGGGAAAAATAAGAATTACGGTGCAAAAAGTTTATGGTGAACAGTAAATTTCGCGGCGGATCCGCGGCAGAAGCATGGCTTCTGCGGCGGATCAGCGGCCCCTTGATGACGTCAGCCCTGTTCCTTTGCACAGTAATTCCTAGTTCAAAGAGCTGAGTTTTCTGGGAATTTTTTAATATTTATTCAAGAGTTGAATTTTTCTGCTGTGTTTTTGGGGATTCGGTGTTTCGATCGGGGTATCAAATTTTGTCTATGTGGCTTTCCGGATAAATTCTTGAATATGTTCGATCGTTCGATCGGAAAGTTTAACATTTTCTGTTTATCTGGAATGGGATACAATAATTGGAATTCACAAATAGTTATGAGATAACGGAATGAATATTATAAACATAGCAGTTTAGTCTCACTTGATCGGTTGCCACGGAATTTTGATGTGATCAAAAGTCCGTCGCAATCACGTAGCGTACGCGGATACTCGCCGGGTAAACTTAATAGACAGCCTCACTCCATAGCCCCGACCGAGTGACTGTAGGAGAACCCCGTCGCCGAAAGCATCCGTTCGGGTGCTCGCGGCAACGGTGTTCCGCCTTGGTGCACTTCGTCGACGGTATCGGGGGTGCGGCCGTCTACTGAAGTTTGCAACGAGCATTCGATCAGGATGTCGGGAATCTTGTTGAATTACCCGACTTGATATTGAAAAGTGTTTTCGATTTTGAGACTAAAATGCGGGGTTTATAATTGTTAGGCATGTGATGTCTAAGTAATTCATTTGGTCAGGCATGCGATGTCTGAGGTGGTTGCGGATTCCAACTGTTGTAGTTTTACACTTTCTTTTCTGTGACCGTAAGTGTAATATGTGATATCGCCGGTTTCGTTGCTATATGTCAACGACAATTAGGATGCGCATATTTACTTACGTTGATGACATGTGATGTTATGTGTTGCTGGATATGTTATATTGGATCGTCGTGTTTGAATAGCCGGGGGTTTTTATGTGAGATGAGTGTTTTTCATTTTCATTCATGTAAAAACTTGTATGTAATATTCTTTTATTGGGGCGCTTCCAGGTTGCGGAAGTTGTCACCTGTTGTATATTATTTACTTTTCTGCACTAGGATAGACCCAAGGAGGAGGGCACAAGTAACCGGGTTCTGGAGTCCAGTGGGAGACCAACTCGAGGAGTCGAGTCCGGGTCTCCTAACTCTAGAATTGGTAGGGTTGCTTGCCGCTCTCGTAGGGGTCTAGGGGTGTGGGTTTGCTATTCATCACGACCGTGGAATCCGTGTTTTATACTGGCTCGTATTGAAAACACGGACGTCCTAGTATATCCAATATTTCATATGATTCTTCTGCTGCGATATCTGTGATGTGATCATGTGATGTTCTGTGATAGATACAGTATATAGTATATATGATATATTATATAGACGTTACTTATGTTTTACACCCGCGCTAACCCTGCCCCGCTCTGCCGTTAGCTACCTAACCTAACGGTGCACGAGGGGACATCGAGGCGAATGCGGATGGCATAAGTGTACGTCATATCTATCTGTGATGTTTAGGTACTTAAATGATGGGACTTCATTAATGTGATTAATGAAAGTAAAAGAAACCTAAGATGTTGTAGAATCGAATTTCATAATAAAACAGGTAGCTACAGTTCTTGCTTTGCACAGCGGTATATGAGATATATCCTGCACCTTATTCGATGAGAAAAGGACCGAGATCCCTTCACCGGGAGTGACTCCTTTAGCAATAACTGGCAGATGCTACACACTCGGTTTGTCTTTTGATTGCTTTTAAGTGTTTTTGCTTTGCACAGCGATATATATGATATATCCCGCACCTCATTCGACGAGGAAAGGACCGACGATCCCTTCACCGGGAGTGACTCCTTTAGCAAAACTAGAAAAGCCTCAAAAGCACTCCATTTCTAAAATCATTTGATTCTACAACGATATCAAGTTCATTACGCAATAGGTTTTCAGAAAAACCTGTCGTAGCCCTCCGTCATTTCAGATACGTACTAGTTAGTATTCGTGCTGCGGTTGTTTGGCCTCCGTCAAGGCGTAGTGTACGGTAGCTAACTAGTGCTTATCTGCTAGCATATGATGCGATTGGATTAGGGTATTCGTACGGCGTTGTTTGGCCTCCTTCAAGGGTCGTGCGGGTGGGTTTAATTCAATCAGGAAATGACGGGTTGAACTTGACTAGCGGACTATGGGTTGTTTGGCCTCCGTCAAGGTCATAGCGAGCTAGGGGCAAAATATTATCGGGAATTTCAAGTGTTGAAATTTGCAATGAGATTGCATACCTTCTATGAGATAGTTGGATCCCGATACCCGCTGCGAGTAAGAGTTACTCCTGGGAGAGTTTTACATATTACAATTAGCCGATCAAGTAGGTGTCTAGAAAGGTGTTAACGAGGTTACGCCTCTGGGAAAATGAGGTTTACATTAATTAGGTTCGTGCGAAAGCACGGGGGACCTCCCTCAAAGTACCGACACTGGCCTGGCTGAAAGATTGGCGAACTTGTAGTGTGTAATTAATCCCGGCTAGTCTTTCCTTTTAGGGTTTGAAGGAAGATTTGATAAAAAGCAGTGGGAGCCATCCTGATTAGATAAAATAATAACCAATCTATTCTTGCAAGAGCGCACGCTGAGTGTTTTCTTCTCTCTCTCTCCAGGTAGCGACCATATCACGCCTTAATCAAGATAATAATACGGATTATTGACCGAACCCGCTTGTTATACTGAGCTGGGGAACGTTGGTCCCGCTCCAACTTATAATTGTTATAAGACAGAGCAGGAAATTGGGGAATACCAGATTTCCCGTGCTGCCCAAACAAAGAGAGTGCATGCTGATGCATCATCTTCGGGTGTGTTCATTATAAAGAACTGTTTCTCTGTAACCTCTACGTCCTAGGTATGTGATACCGGATCAGGATCCCAGATATGTAATCTGTTACATAGGGCTACAGATAGGTAGAGAACTGAGAACGGGTGATAAGTTTAATGAGGCAGAAAACGGGGCAAGAGTTGCAGCCAAGTCTGTCGGTCACTGTCACCCTGTATTACCGATACATTGATTCTGAACGAATGTTATTAGATACCGAACCTGATATACAAAATCATATCAGTCTCTTTATTAGTAAAGAAAGGATATAATTTTGTATTGTTGGATAATGTTTTGAACATTTCCTATATCAAAAGTTGATCGGTTCAGGCACGTTATCTAAAAGCGTTGATGTTCTAAATCAAACTACAGTTCTTATTATATGGAACACACACAAGAGGAAGAGTTCAGAAATGAACGAATTCTTCTTGAGGCATTGTAGACTAGGTCAGATCAATGTGACCCGACTAGCTAGAGTTACATAGATGCATATTTAAATCAGTTTGAATTTACATCTTGTGAAACTCGCCAGTCATGTCACAAAGATAAGATGACCACAGCTCCGTTTACTGGAAATAGAGAAAGAGTTAGTGAACTCTTGGGATGATACATGTTGATGTATGTAGATCCCCAGTCTACATATGCCAAGACCGGTTCTTTGTACTTCATTACATTCTCTGATAATCTCTCGAGATTCAGACATATGTTCCTGTTGAAACACAAGTCCGAACCTTTTGAGATATTCACAGAATATAAGTTAGAAGTAGAGAACCAATAAGGGTATAAGTATTATGTCCTATGATGAGATCAAGGAGGAGAATACTTGTGCACGGAAATCCTGGATTGTTCTAAAGGAGAATGAGATTCTCTCTCAGCATTACTCCTCCGTATACACCATAGCACGATGGTATATCGGGGCGGAGCAATCACACCCTATATGATAAGGTGTGCTCTATGATGAGTATTACTGAGTTACCTATTTCCTTTTTGGGAGTTATGCACTTGAGAAGCTGCATACCTATTGAAAAGGTTCGAATCAAATCAGTTGCCTACCACTCCATATGAGATATGGAAAGGGAAGAGCCCATCTCTTAAGTTGCTTAAGATTTGGGGTTGTCCGGCCTATGTCTGAAAGCAAAATCCGGACAAGCTCGAGGCAAGGTCTGTAATGTAGAACTGGAAAGGTTCCAGCTATACAAACTGCAGCTGATGATTTGAAAGAACCAAAGGATTCAATAGTTACCAACGAACCTCAGCCTCTCCGCCGATCTAGTATTGTTCCTCACCCACCTGAGAGATACTTTGGTTTCTCTATGACAGTGGGAGCGAGGATTGCATCATGAGATGATGACCCAACTAGTTTCGAGCAGGCCATCGAGAGTAAGACTCTGTAAGAATGGCTGGATGTTTAGTGATCTGAGATGGAATCCTTATACACCAACAAAGTATGGACTTTAGTTGCTATATCTGAAGGGTTAAATCCCCATCAGGAGCAAGTATATCTTGAGAAGATTACTTGGTGTACATGGAAAAGTTGAGACTTTCAAAGCTAGACTTGTTAAAGGTCTACATCATTGACCAGGTATGGATGATGATGAAACCTTTTCTAAGTAGCTATGCTTAAGTCCATCCAGATCCTACTTGCCACGGCTACATACCATGACTACGATATCTGGTGGTTGGGTGTCATGACAACATTTCTAAATGATGTTTTAGAAGAGAGCGTCTGTAAGTACACAGCCAGAGGACTTCGTAAACAGTGGGAGCAGCGGAAACGTGTACAAGATGCTTTATAGGATAAAGCAGGCATCGCGGAGTTGGAACGTCTGTTTTGATGAATTAGTCAAAGAGTTTGACATCATCAAAATGGTAGATGAACCTTGTATAAACAAAAAGGTAGTAGGGAGTATGGTGACGATCCTCGTAGAGTGCGTGGATGACATACTCTTGATAGGGAAGGAGTTTCCTATGCTACGCTCGATCAATCTCCGCTTATCACTATGATTCTCCATATAGGATCAAAATGATACCTCCTAAATCCTGATTTTTGGATCTATGAGATAGATTTAATTGGATGTTAGGATTCTCACTAGTTGTAGTGAGATGGTATCAACCGATCCTGGGGAGAATCACTGGAAGGGTTCCAGGGTGATAAACATGACTGAGTGTCAGTCACAGGCATTGTCTTAATCCTCAGTAGAGGGACGGTATGTTGGAAGAGTTCCAAGCTAGATACCGTGACATACTAGACGATAAAGGCAGGATACATTGCTACTTAAGATGCTACCAAAGAGGCTGTTTGGGTGTATATTGGTTCATGAGATGAACTATGTTCCTACCATTGTGTGACAATGGAGTTGTGGCTTATGCCAAGGAACGTCCGTCCCATCAGTGATCCAGACATATTCTAAGGCAGTATCACCTTATCATGGAGATAGTTGATCTCCAGGGTGATCGAGGTTTGGAGAGTAGACTCAGAGGACAACACAGCGGATCCACTCACAAAGGCCTGTTCCCAGAGAGAGACTTTTATGGGATGGTTGAGTATGAGATACTGCAACCACTGCTATCAGATGGCCCTAGTGCAAGTGGGAGATTGTTAGTTATATGTATGCCCTAGAGGCCATTACTGTACATAGGATGTATATTGTAGTGGATGCTGGGACATATATAGGGAGGACTTTCTTGCTCGACATGATAGTATGCTATCTGGTTGAACTTTACCTTAACGTGTATACTGATTGTCTCTCTGTTACATGTTGGTAAAGCCCTTAGGATGTGTGCTTGACTACCTGGACTATGATGCGGATCATACTAGTGGGGACATGGTAGTCCATAAGTACATCCTTCAAAGTCCCTAGTCGAGGGTGTATCGAGACGGGGCATCGATATACCAGAGTAGACTAGCGTGTACCTTCTCGACCCATACAGATGGGCGATGGATGATCCCATATCCATCGGTGTTTGACATCAGAGGAGATATACGGGTGCTCAGTAGAGACTGGGTACACTGGACGGACTCGCCGAGAACTCCCAGATGGTATTATACCTCACGTCAGATGGCAGTTCTCTGGTGACACTGGTACAGAGTAGTTTGTTGACCCGAGATCGTCATAGAGTCTTGTGTGGTTCCCACTGTGCTTTGATTTCCATCTTACCACGTCCAAGAGGGCGTGCAAAACGGTGGTTTTTGGGTACAGTCCCGAGTCACATGGAGGCAATGAGCGATAGGAGGGGATTCGTCTCTCCCGGTATAAGGGGGTTGATGTTGCGCTGTGTTCAATTGGCTATAACAGGAAATCCCTGGCCAGGGTTGCTGAGATTTACTGGTAAGTGTTACCAGTAGTTTCTCGAACAGTTATAGACCTCATATCGACACGACTTATCGAGCTATTGGGGTCTGACGTTTACCACCCCTAGGCGAGATATGCGACATATCAGACGATCAGACCGGACTGTACGGTAGTGTTACTGGTCGGATTCACTGGAGTGTGAGAGGGCTTGCTCGTCGATCTTCAGATCGCTCAATACCCGGGTGGCCGTTACGTTTAGCAGACCGCTTGCGGCTTGTGGGTGTTTGATATGATCATCATCTGCTGCCGGCGTATTGACGAGTCTTTAGAGTCCTACACAGAGGTTTCCTGGCTTAAGCGAAACGAAATAGGAGCGCATATGAGATATGTGCGGGACCGAGAATAATGCGTGTATGTGATACCATATTCTATTCTCGCGATGTATGTGTCGAATGGTTGTATGCGATATAACCTAGTTATCGAATCGTAGATTGATTCGATAAATCGATACATTGGATATTAGTCGGTTATATGTGATATGACCGGATCGTTAAATCAATTGTTGATTTAATGATTTAATGTATAATTATATATTTGATATATTACTTTGCATTAACTAATATTGGTTCACTTTAAATGGATTTTCTCGCTCGGTTGTGCACATTGTATATTCGATATATTTTCGTGCACTTGATTGTATCATGTTTGATGATACATGTTTAACTATAGTTAAGTGTAATGGATTAAGCCATGGTTAAACTAATGATTAGGGTTTTTCTTTTCTTACTTATTTATTTATTTATTTATTTTGAATAGATAAGAAAAGAATGGTTGCTAATTTTGGAGTTTAGTTGAAGCTTCATGAAGCTTTGACTTTGTAACCATTCTTGTCTTCATCTTTAACCCTAACCATTAATCTAACCTTAGTTAATTCTCTACACTTGACCATGGTTCTAATATGATAAGTATTCATTTTCTTTTCTAAATATAATTAACTTATCATATCATTTTTCTTCTTCTTCTTCCTTGAACTCAAGAAGAAAAGCTTAGGTCATCAATGGTGATTGATGATAAAGAGTGAGAAATCCAATTCTAAATTGAACCCACTTCCTATTTCTTCATCCTCTACCTCTTGCCAAGTAGTAGAGTGTGTTTTCTTCACAAGTTTCTTGACTTGGTGAAGTCGGAGCTTGATTTAGCGATGCCTCGACGTAGATCATCTTCGGCATGGACATCGACGACCTAGCTCGCCTATTCTCCGATGAAGTCGACGCTAGAGCCCGGATTTGATTTGGACAGCGGAGAGGACCTCATCTCGGAGCCGTGGAGGTGGAGGACCGGATCTACAAAGGTTGTATTTCCGTTTCCCATTAGTTAATTGTTAACTAGTTTACTTTTCGCCTAGTTTTCTAGCAAATGATCCGTAGTTTAGGGTTTCTCGGCACCGTAAATTTTGAAATTGGCATGGTTGATGCCTTGTGAGACCTCTTGAGGGTGCCTAGGAACCCTACAGGTGCGCGGGAGGAGAGGAAGGTAGTGACAGGCTCACGGGAGGAGGAGGGGATGCAGGGCTTGGCGAGGGGGTGAAGAGGTCGGTGGCGAGGTGGAGGAGGCGTCGGCGCTGGGGTTCCTGCGTAGGGAAGGAGGGGGAGACGGCTGTGGGAGAAAGAGAGAGAGAGAAAGAGATGTTGCAGAGGGAGAGAGAAAGAGATGTTGCAGAGGGAGAGAGAAAGATGGAGAGGCGTGAGAAGGAGGAGGGAGCCGTTGAGGGGAGCGGGTCGTGGGAGGGAGCGTGCGCACGTCGTGGGTGCGAGAGAGATGGAGGCGCGGTTGAAAGGGTCGTGGCGGTTGCAGCGACGTGGAGACGCGGGGGGGACGAGCGCGAGAACGGGGAAAGAAATGAGCGGGAAAGAATTTAGTGGGGAAGAAGATGGAGTCGGGTCGGGTCGGGTTGGCGTGATTCGTGGGCCGGGGAAGTTGGGCTGGAATAATTAAAAGAAAAAATAAAGGGAAAGGAGAGAGAGATGGGCCGGGCTGGGGAGTTGAAAATAATTGGGAAAAGGGAGAGAGAGATGGACCGGGGATAATGAAAGGAAAATGGGAGTTAGGGTTTGGCTTGGGCTGGGTTTAGAGATAGGAAATAGGGAAAAGGAATAAGTAATTTAGGTTTAGGGTATGAGTTTAATAAACTAATTTAAATAAAAGTTATACAATATATATATATATATATATATATATATATTTAAATCGGAATAGATTTGGATTAAATTCTGGAAAAATACGGAAAATTTGTAGAAAATTCAGGAAAATATCTGGAGACTTATTTATTAAAATACGCTAAATATTTATAGGAGACTGGGTATAGAAAAGGGAAAATAATAAAGGGAAAAATAAAAAGGTAATAAGTAATAGGATTAGTTTTAAGTAAAAGAATTTAAGAATGGAAATAGAATAAAGGAATTAGGATTTTTAAATACTTAAAATAATTATAAGTATAAATAGGTAAATTTGTAAGTGACCCCTATTTAATAAAAATACTGCTATTGGCGTATAAAAGAACTGGGTATTACACTCAATGCCTTTTCGTGAAATTATATGTCCAAGGACAATACCTTCTTGGACCATAAAATGGTATTTTTCCCAATTCAAAGTTAGGTTCTTATCCTTACAGCGGGTAAGAACTACGTCAAGATGACGAAGACAGTCCTCAAAGGAGTCCCCAAATATGGAGAAATCGTCCATAAATATTTCCAGAAAATTCTCAACCATGTCTGAGAATATCCCCATCATACACCGCTGAAATGTAGCGGGAGCGTTGCATAACCCAAAAGGCATGCGTCTGTAAGCAAACGTACCGAAAGGACAAATAAATGTGGTTTTATCTTGATCCTTTTTGGCGATAGGGACCTGGTTATAGCCAGAGTATCCGTCCAAGAAACAATAGTATTCATGTCCAGCTAATCGTTCTAACATCTGGTCAATAAAAGGTAGAGGGAAGTGATCTTTTCTCGTGGCGGCATTGAGTTTTCTGTAATCAATACATACGCGCCACCCAGTTTGGGTGTGTGTTTGGATTAACTCATTAGCCTAATTTGTTATGACCGTGATGCCAGACTTTTTAAGGACTACGTGAATATGACTTACCCATTGGCTATCGGATATAGGGTAAATTATACCACTATCAAGGCACTTGACGGTTTTTTTCTTTTCTGCCTCCTTCATAACGGGATTTAACCGTCTTTATGGGTCTCGGGTTGGTTTAGATTCATCCATCAAATGTATATAATGTTCAACAATTAAGGGACTAATCCTTTTTATGTTAGTCATTGTCCAACTAAATGCTTGCTGATTTGATCTCAACACCGCCAAAAGTGCGTTCTCTTACTCTAAAGCTAGAGAAGCGGATATGATCATAGGTAAAGACTCATTCTCACCTAAATATGCATATTTAAGATGAGAAGGCAGTAGTTTGAGATCTAGTATTGGCGGAGTGACAATAGAAGGTAGGGTAAGGGAATGATGCTCGGACTCCCCAAGAGGTTCATAACTTGTATAGGATATTGACTCGGAAAGCGCTACTGACTTTTGCGACGAGTCAAAAGATTTGAACTCGGGGGTGGACTCGTCAAAAGTATCCTCACTATAATGATTTTCCAGATCAAACAATGTCACAATAGTGTTGTCGAGATCATCATAGAAAAGTGCTTCCGCTTCACAGCTGTCGGAAGCTATCTCGTTGATGGAACATACATCAAGAAAATGAGCAGAAGGTTCAGATGGTTGACTTCCTAACTTGTAAATATTAAGCTCAATTGTCATCTTCCTGAAAGATAAGTTCATAGAACCGTTACGACAATTAATTACAGCGTTGGAAGTTACTAGGAAAGGTTGACCGAGTATCACCAGGATTTGGTTGTGTGGGTTAGCCACAGGTTGTGTATCCAAAACAATAAAGTCCACAGGGAATATGAATTCCCCGACTATAATTAACACATCCTCTAGTTCACCCCTAAGTTTTGTGATTGATCGGTTTGCCATCTGGAGAGTACAATGGGTGGGTTTCAACTTTCCAATCCCTAACTGCTCATATACGGAATATGGAAGCAAGTTAACGCTAGCGCCAAGGTCAAGTAAAGCACGATTAATATTTTTACCCCCAATAGAAATAGAGATGGTAGGACAGCCAGGGTCCTTACATTTCTTTGGTATTTACTGGGTAAAAGTTGTGCTAACATTACTCGTCATGAAAACTTTTTTCGGCACTTGAGTTTTTCTCTTCTTAATGCACAAGTCTTTAAGAATTCTTGCATAAGATGGGACTTGTTGAATAGCATCTAGGAGAGGAATATTGACGTTAACTTACTTAAACATTTCCACAATCTTCTCCATTTGTGGGTTAGGTTTGTTTGCCCTTAATCTGTTTGGAAACGGAGTTTTATCAATAAGGGTTGGGTCCAACATTGGAGAAGATTGTGGGGATGGAATGGATCCCAAAATTGGAGTGGGGATCTCTTTAGATAAATTCGAGGAAGTGGGCTGAGGGTTCAGGCCTTGTGGGAAGCGTAGAACAGTCTCGGAAGTATGTGGGAGACTAGACGAATTAGGGGAAGAAGTAGAAGCCGGGGTATCATTGGTATCACTAACGTCATCAACTTGTTCAACCACTCGGTTATCCAGCACTCTTCTCGATCTCAACGTAGTAACGGTACTCACATTATAATATTGTGAGTGGCAAGGATTCGGTAGGGGTTGAGATGGAAGTTTCTCTTTTTCTCTCGCACTCATTGCGGCATTCAACTGTGCAATTTGGGCTTCTATTGATTTAATACTCTCACCATAGGAGGCGGAGTCTTTCTTTATGGAATCAATAGAAGACCTCATATCATCCGACTTTTGGATCGAATGTTTCATAAACAAATCCAAAGTTTGTGCGAGTGAAGAGGAGTTATTGGTACCGGTTGTTTAGAAAGAATTATTGGTCGGGTTTTGAACAGGTTGCGATTGAAAGGGGTGCTGACTCTGTGGTGGTGGTTGCTGTTACTGTTGCTATGGAGGAGATCTTTGGTAATTGCTTTGGAACTGGTTTTGATTTTGATTTTGGTTTTGGTTCCAAGCAAAGTCAGGGTGATTCCTCCATCCCTGATTGTATGTGGAAGAATAAGGATCATTTCTAGGTCGCTGCTGAAAAGCAGCATTAATTTGCTCGTGACCTTGAAATAGTGCATTCATAGGACATTCTTCCGTCAAGTGTAATGGATCGGAACAGCAACCACACACGGTTTTGGGAAGCGTTACCTGGTTTAGGGAGACCGATGAGAATTTGTCCTCAAAAGCATCGAGTTTCTTTTGCATCGCTGCCATTTCGGCTTTTACTGCGATGGAAACATCGAGCTGATGAATACCTCCCCTAAATGAAGGTGGTCTAACGCTTTCCCACTGCAAAGTCTTTTCAGCGAATCTTCCAGATATTTCCAGGCTTCACCATCGTCTTTAGACATGAAATTGCATTGACACATGGTATCAAGCATTTGCTTTGTTGCTGGATTAATGCCTTCATATATAATTCAGCACAGATTCCATCTATGTATTCCATGATGAGGGCATTGGACAAGCAGATCCTTAAACCGTTCAAAGCACTTCCAAAATGGTTCATTGGGAAGCTGGGTAAACTGGTTGATTTCGCTCCGAACACGGGCGGTCTTATGATTGGGGTAAAATTTTTTAAGGAATGCTATCATGAATTCATCCCAATTGGTAATAGAGTGTGCGACAGTATTATAAAGCCAATTTTCTGCCAAGTTGCACAAAGTGAACGGGAGAAGACGCAAGCGCGTAGCATCCACGGACAGTTGTGAAGTACCTATCATTACGCATACGTTTTCGAATTTAGTGATGAAAACGTACGCATCTTCAGACTCAAGCCCGTGAAATTTGGGCACTAGGTTGATGTAGTGGGGTTTAATTTCAAAATTATCCCCGTTGGCTGGTGGAATGGACAGACAGGTAGGAAGTGGACCACAGATAGGATAGCATCTTTCTTGGAGAGAGATGCGCGGTGGATTCTGCTCACCTACGGGCAGTGGCAACGTAGTGTTATAATTTGATGGAGTACCGTCCATCTCGGTCGATGTGGTGGGTGGTGGGGAAAAAGAAAATGGAGAAGTTCCGACTTTGGAGTCGATAGCAGGAACACGGACAAGACGGGCACTAGAATCCCGTGTCCAGCCGAGCATGCACTAAGCGGGTTTAGCGCAAGCGGCAGTGTGTGTGATTTAAAATTGGTTTGTTTTGAAAAGTGGGACTTAAACCAAATCACATAAAAATATACAAACAACCCTGGAACTAAGGTTACCTAGGTCAAGTCTCTAGACCGCTCCTAGACTTCCGAAGGACAAGCCGCAGGATTAATCCTCTATCACCTCTTTACTACCCTTGCAGCCAGGTAAGTGCCAGGTAAGTGCGAGGTATCCGCTATACGAATCGCTGAAAATAGCGGACATAATTAAGTAACAACTTGCATTAGACACACTTGCCTAGACACCACAAAAGTAACGCGGATAAGTGATAGATTACCCACGACCTTCCTCTGTACTTATTGAGCATGACAGTCCTTAGAGTCTTGTCTATATATTTTTTAATTAATATTGGGGTGATGCGGATGCTCGTTTTGTGATTTGTGGGGCTTAGGAAGGGTGATAAAATCCCCACCTAATCTGAATTTTGGTCTTGCCCTTTAAAATCCGTATTAAAATATGAATAAACAAACCAAGTAAAAAAATTTGCAAAAAGATTTTTGAGCGGCGATATTTTGCAAAGAATCCTGCAGAAAAGATATTTTATTGGATTTCAGAGGAGAGAGAAAGATACAGAAAAGATACCAGAGAAGTTTTCAACCCTAAATCCCTAATTGCACCACGGTTCCGCCGCCAATTGGCCCTTCTTGTCGCGGTTCCGCTGCCGACTTGGAAGATGTGGTGGAGATTTTTGCTACGTGGCCTCCTTTGCTCCACTGGATCTTGATGAATGTCTCTGGCTCTCTGTTTCCTCAATTCTGTGACTCCAGATCCCCTTGCAAAATTCACACAATAATCGTTAAATATACAATTTGCAGATTTGTTTTGTTTATGATATGGATCGAATAAGAATTCAACACGAATAGTAAGAAAAATAAATTACGCACGTATCCCCGGCAACGGCGCCATTTGATTGATCTGTTTTTTTTATAGAAGTGTTTATAGTATAACTGCAATCAATAACGGTGTCGCGTGTAGCTAGACCGAGATGAGTACGGGTCGTCCTCAGGAAAATGTTGAATCTTTTAATCTTACTTTAGATGTGTTGATTAGGAAAAGAGGAAGAATAATGAATAGTGGCAATAGTTTCTAGATCTACGTTAAACACGGCTGTAGAATATAGATCTAGATTAACTACGGATGTAGGTTTTATATTAGAAGGGGGCTTGTAGGGTTCGTTAAGATTTAGTAGTCATGGATGATTAATTAAATATTACTCCTCTTATCCTTTAATAGATTTAAAATTAGATCGACAATGATGCTTGTAGATTAGGGTTTCTGGAGGAAAAAGGGTTCCCACTCTTAACCCCTACCTTGACATGGATCTCCGTTCATGTCTAGCCTTTACCAAAACAATCGTTAATCTAATCTCTAATCGCGGTCGTGAATATCAATGAATTGATAGCGCGCCCAATTAGGATGTTAACTATTCTTTTGATAAAGTTTATAAACTTTATAGGACGTAAAAAGAGTTCAAGGATCTTCATCGTCCTTTAATCTACCCTAATCCTACGAACCCTAACAAGCGGAGAATTACTCGCGCATGTTGGGAAAAAAAAAGATAGAAAGGGAAATCATATTGAAAACTACAAAAAATAAAAATGATATAAGAAAACAACTATCTTTATTAATCAACAAGATCAAGTACACTTTGTTCCTTTAGAAAATGATTACAAAACTCTAGTTTGCTTCTCGATCTCTTCTAAGGAGGTAGATGAATTGTCGATGATCAACCAGGATTCTTGAGCCGTCGTGGACTTCGTGATCGCGTCGGTTTGATCATTTTTCCAAGAGGCTCTCGGTCCTTATTTTTAGTCATAGAGCCAGAATCTCTAGTTTCCTAATAAGGCAACTAGTTGTTAAGATCCTACCCAAAAAATCCAAAATCCCAACTCGCTCAACTTGCGGCGGAACCGCGGCCATTTGGTAGGTTTGGCCACGGATCCGCGGTGGATTAGGAGGATCGTGGGTTCGTTTCACTTGTGGCTTCTTCTGGTGACACATGTAGACTATTTTGATATCTGGAATCTGAAAATCTTCTCTACATCTCTGCCTGAATTGATTTCTTCGATTTACTTGAACATTTCAGCAAATTTGATCTCGCCAACTCGAATTTCCTTGATTTCAGTCCTGATATAATTTCTGCATAATTATCTCAATAAATAATATTAGTAGAATTTTTTTTAATGAGATATTATCTTAACCATTTGACATGATATTATAGTTTTAAAAGAATTGGTCAAAAATATTTAATAAGGTAAGCATATTTAAATGGACCAAATTTTACATAGATATTATATACTTACATTTTCCTTCACAATGTTAATTATAGTATATAAACACATGAAAATAGTATTTTTTACAGATAAGCATTCATATGTGTCATATTTATAATAAACACCTTTTATAATATAGAAATAGTAAGGAAAGTGTCATATCAAAAGTGCAGTTTTATCAACTGAACATGCACTGATTTGGATGGAACCACATTCAATAGGTATACAGCTTCTCAAGTGCATAACTCCAAAAGAAAACAGGCAACTCAGCAGTACTCATCATAGAGCGTGCCATATCTCATAGGGTGCGATACCTCCGCCCCGATACACCGTTGTGCTGTGGTGTACTCGAAGGAGTAAGCTGAGAGAGAATCTCATTCTCCTTTTAGAAACTCCAAGAACTCCATACCTAAGTATTCGCCTCCTCGATCTCATCGAAGGACTTTAATACTCTTACCCGTCTGGTTCTTATCTTCAAGCTTATATTCCTTAAATTTCTCAAAAGTTTTAGACTCGTGTTTCAACAGGAACACATGTCTGAATCTTGAGAGATCGTCGATGAATGTAATGAAGTACGAAGAACCAACCTTGGCATTTGTAAACAAAGGACCGTATACATCATCATGTATCTGTTCCAAGAGTTCAGTAACTATTTCTCTGTTTCTAGTAAACGGAGTATTGGTCATTTTACCTTTGAGACAAGACTGGCAAGTATCATAAAATGAAAATTCGAACAGATTTTAATATTCATCCTTATGTAACTTAGCTGGTCATGTCGCATAGATATGACTTAGTCTATAATGCCTCAAGAAGGATTCGTTCATTTCTGAACTACTCCTCTTGTGTGTGTTCTATATACTTTGAACTGTGGTTTGATTTAGAAGGTATATGCTATTATATAACGTGCCTGATTCAATCAACTCTTGATTCAGGAAAATGTTCACAACATTATTCTCCAATACAGAATTATATCCTTCTTTAACTTAATAAAGAAACTGATGTAACGATGTATATCAGGTTCGGTATGTAATAACATTCGTTCAAAATTAATGTATTTTACCATTTGGTAATACAAGGTGATATTTGCCAACTGATTTGGCTGCATCTATTGCACCATTCTCTAACACTTAGAGACTATATCACCCAATCTCAATTCTCTACCTTTCTGCATCCCATGTAACGGATTACATATGTGGGATCCTAATTCGGTATCTCATACCTAGGACGTAGAGGATACTGAGAAACAGTTTTCGGTAACAAACACCCCCGAAGAAGATGCATCAACATGCACATTTCTCGATTGGGTCGCGCAAGAATCCGGATATTCTCCTATTTCCTGCTCGGACTTATAACAATTATAAGATAGAGCGGAACCAATATTCCCCAGCTCAGTATAATAAGCAGGTTCGGTCAATGCATCCATATTATTATCTTGATTAAGGCGTGACATGGTCGCTACCAGGAGAGAGAGAGAGAAAAACACTCTGCGTGCCCTCTTGCAAGATCAGATTGGTTATTATTTTATCTAATCAGGATGGCTTCCACTGTTTTTATCAAATTTTCCTTCAAAACCTAAAAGGTAAGACTAGCTGGGATTTATTACACCCTACAAGTTCGCCAATCTTTCGGTCAAGCCAGTGTCGGTACTTTGAGGAAGGTTCCCTGTGCTTTCGCACGGACCTAATTAAAATAAATTTCGTTTTCCCAAGGGCGTAACCCCGTTAACACCTTTCTAGAGACCAACTTGATCGGCTAATTGTAATTTGTAAAACTCTCCCAGGAGTAACTCATACTCGCAGTGGGTATCGGGATCCAACTATCTCATAGAAGGTATGCAATCTCATTGCAAATTTCAACACTTGAAATTCCTGATAATATTTTACCCCTAGTGTCCTATGACCTTGACAGAGGTCAACAAACCATAGTGCGCTAGTTAAGTTCAACCCGCTATTTCATAATTGAATTAAACCCACCAGCACGACCCTGACAGAGGTCAAAAAGGTCGTACGACTACCCTAATCCAATTGCATCATATGCTTTGCAGATAAGCACTAATCAGCTACCACACACTACTCCTTGAGAGAGGTCAACAAACGCAACACGAATACTAAATACTACTTATCTGAAATGACGAAGGGCTACGACAGGTTTTTAAGAATACCTTTTGCGTAATGAACTTGATATCATTGTAGAATCGAGTGATTTTGAAAAGGAGTGTTTTTTTAGGTTTTTACTAGTTTTGCTAAAGAGATCACTCCCGGTGAAGGGATCTCGGCTCTTTCCTTATCGAATAAGGTGCTAGATATTTCACAAATACCACTATGCAAAGTATGAACTAAAAAAGCAATCAAAAGACAAAACCGAGTGGGTTGTAGCATCTGCCAATTTCGCTAAAGAGGTCACTCCCGGTGAAGGGATCTCGGCTCTTTCCTTATCGAATAAGGTACTGGATATTCTTACAAGGAATACCGCTTTGCATAGCAAGAACTAGAGCTACCAGTTTTTAAAACAAAATTCTACAACATCTTTAGGTTTCTTTTATTTCATTAATCTCATTAATGAAGTCCCATCATATATGCTTCCTACGTATTACATAAGAAATGAAAGCATGAATATTTATTATATTTCATATATATAATATAAGCAATCGTCTCAACATATCAAGAAATCACATCAAAGAATATCAGCAGCAGAAGAACACATATGAAATATTAGATATACTAGGAATTCCATGTTTTAAATTAAGCCCAAAATAACGCAGATTCCACGGTCGTGATGCATAGCCAAACCCACATCCCTAGACCCCTATGAGAGCGGCAAGAAATCCTACCAATTCTAGAGTTAGGAGACCCGAACTCGACTTCTCGAGATGGTCTCCAACCGGACCCTAGAACCCGGTTACTTATGCTCTCCTCCTTGGGTCTATCCTAATGCGGAAAAGTAAATAATATATATCAATGGTGACATCATCCTCAACCCGGAAGTGCCCCAATAAAAGAATATTACATACAAGCTTTTACATGAATGAAAATGAAAAACTCTCATCTTACATAAAACCCCCGGCTATTCAAACACGACGATCCAATATAACATATCACATCAACACATAACATCACATGTCATCAACGTAAGTAAATATGTGTATCCCAATTTCCGTTGACATATAGCACTGAAACTGGCGATACACCACTTATTACACCTACGGTCGCAGAAAAGAAAGTGAAAAACTACAACAATTAGAATCCGCAACCACCTTAGACATCATAAACCCAATGTATCACATACTTTGGATTTCATGCCCAACCAAATGAATTCCTTAGACATCACATGCCTAACAATTATAAACCCCGCATTTTAGTCTCGATATTGAAAACACTTTTCAATAACCAGTCGGGTAATTCAACAAGATTCCCGACAACCTGATCAAATGCTCGTCGAAAACTTTAGTAGACGGCCGCACCCCCGATGCCGTCGACGAAGTGCACTAAGACGGAACACCGCGGCCGCGAGCACCCGAACGGTTGCTTTTGGCGATGGGGTTCTCATACAGTCACTTGGTCGGGGCTATGGAGCATGGCTATCTAGCAAGGTTACCCAGCAAGTATCCGCGTACGCTACGTGATTGCGACGGACTTTTGATCCACATCAAAATCCCGTGGCAACTGATCAAATGAGACTAAACTGCTAGATTTATAAAATTCAAATTAGTTTTCACAAAACTAAATATGTGCATTCCAAATATTGTATCACAATCACAGATAGCTAGACGATATTAAACTTTCCGATCGAATAAACAAACATCCAAAATTCCCAAAGAGCTCAACACTTGAGCGGAGTCTAAAAAATACCCAGAACATGCCACGGCACCTATGGACCAACCGTAGAAGAGTCAACCCTTGCCTTACCTATGACGCCGCGGAACTACCACAAACCCTAAGGTTTAGTGGCGGTTCTGACGGTCACAGAATCGAGTTATGGTTTCGTTCTTCTAAAGGGTCCACAGAATCACCTGCATGATTTTTTGAATATCTTAAACTTGGAAAAAATCCAACTCTTGGAAAATTTCCTGCGAGGGAAAATATGAGTTATTGATATCCGTTCGAATTTTTTAACGTCGTCTAAATAACCCGAAACAATGTTAAAATTGCGAATACGAAACACTCCGAATTGCCAATACAGTAAGACCACATCACATGCAATCTTAGAAAAAACAAGCAACACCTGAAACACCAAAACTCAGAGACTGGAACACCACAAAAATTTGAAGCCAAAAAGAGCTTCCAAAACCTGTAACAACCCTAAACTTTCTGTACAATTTTTTCAAAAATATAGAAAGGGGTACTTGATCCTGAGCACAAGTTATAAATTTGATTTGCTTTTTAACAGCAAGAAGGAGCTTGTAACTCAATGGTAAGACTTTTCACTGCTGAACCAAAGCACCAGAGTTCAAATCCAATCAACCACACTTTTTTTAAAATTAAATTTCTTTTAATATTTTAGAAGCCCAAGATTCTACACGTGCACTACACGTAATAGGGTAGTTACAAAATAAACAAACATGACCACGAGGCTAGGCCAAGCGTCAGGGATACGTGGCGAAGACACGAGCCCCGACTCGCCCAACTCGGGCCGGCGACTCTCCTGACTCGGCCGGCGCCGTCGGGTCAACTCGGCCCGATCCCAACTTTTCTTCATTCCCCTGCACCTTTTGGACTACCCCACACCCCCTGCACTATTTAAATTCTCTGCAATTAACCATAGAATTAAAATACCCCATTGTAATCTCTTTTAATGCAAATTTAAATACAATTTTTATCACACCCTTTCACTACCCTAAACCTTTGATTTTTTCCTATAAATACCACCTCTTAAATCACCCCCTCACTCACAAATCCCTACCCAAACTCTCAAGAAAATTCTCAAGACTTTTTGTGTGCAAGTGGAGTTAGCAAAGGGCGAAGCTCCGACGAACTTCCGACGACGATCCAAGGAGATTCCGACGATGAAACGATGCACCGACACCTCCTGCCTCTTCCTCCTTCTCTCTTCTAGTCTAATAACATGTAAGTCCCAACTTCTCCTTCTTCTCTCTATTCTAAAAACATTTAAAATTAAAACCCGACGGAAGCGGAGTTTATCCGACTTCCGATTCGGTTTTTCCTTAAAAATTTCTATTTTTCTTAAACACAATAATACCAAACTCTTATGTCATGACCATTAAATATTAACGAAGACAATAGAATAAGTTTGACATCAAAATAATAACCGTAGCAAGTTTTATTCCATTTTTACATTAAAATACCTTAATGTTTTATTTCGACATACTTGAATTTTTTAAACCGTATTACCTTAGAAAACTCACGAGGTAATGGCCTATCTCCTCACAACACACATATCTAATATATCACAATGAAATTTGGGAACATAGATTTGGGAAAAATAAGATTTTACACATAACTACCTCCGACTTATAAAAACCTTTTTCTACAAGATATGTATTTTAACAAATCTTTGCAAATGCGTCTCTACAACCCATTTCGGGGAACCCATTCGGGATGGTGCGAATTATCGCACATCATCGGGCTTAGTAGAGTGAGATGCAGACCTCCGCAAAGAGCATACGATCTCGAAAGTTTTAAAATACAATTTTCTTTAGAAAATTTGATTTCTATTATAAATAAAACTTATATTTTTAATAAATAAATATATATGTAATTAATATCAAAATATCTATTTTTAATATTTATAATATTCCACATTTCCAAAACCAAGAAAAACATCTCATTTACTAGAAAATACCATACAAATCCAATATTACAAATAAATACCCTGTATTATGAAATTAGGTTTTATTCACTAGAAATATCACATTGATAAAATATACATCCATGAAAACTCTAAAGAAGATAATAAAATACTTGAGGTGTATTTTGAAAATATAACAAAACTATTTTTACATAAAAACCCCTCGAGTTATACTGAATTACAATAGGACCCTAGTAAACATAGGTTTAAGCGGGACCAGTCTCTTGAGCCTCAGGGAGCGGAAGATATGGGTGCTTGCCTATTTAAGGTAGACAACATAACAAACGGTGTTATGAACACGGTAATTGTCTTTGAAAAAGACACAAATCTTGTCGTTCATGTGCAGCAGTTACCTATAGCACCAAAACATAATTCAGGATTCAATTTCTTTTCTAATTGTACGACTCAGACTGAGTCTCGATATAATAAATCTGACTTGAATATGATTCAAGTATCAAACTTCAATACAACATGGATCTATGAATCCGTCTATTCAATCTAATCAATCTATATTGACTGAACCGAACCATTGATATACATCCATCTACATGATTCTCCAGTTACATCAATTTATTAATATCATGGTTTCGGTAAGTCATCCATCTATAGAATTTAATTTACAAGACAATACAATACAAACAATACAAATAAAATATCGCGGGGTTTATAAGGGATAGACCGGTACGGAACATGTTAAAGGTGGTACGAGGTGGTCACTTAAGACGTAATTACATTCATGCCGTTGTTCCGTGGTATTGTTGACTAAGCCTTGTACTCCTGATAGCTTAGGCTCCGGGGAAAGTGAGACTCCTCTCGTATACACCGGCATCTTCTGTACCAAACTACAAACAATTACGTTAACATAACAAACAACATTATAATAGTTATACTCTCTCTTTGTCTATTCTACTTCTCCCTCCTCTTTGGGACTTACCGAGCGATTTGTTCGCTGACGACATTCTCTTTCTTTTCTTTGGAATGTCGTCAGGTGATTCAGACCTTCAGGATATCGAGCCCACTTTCGAGGACTTGGATCAGCAAGCCTTCAACCCGAAGCTCTAGTTCCTTGTACACATTTACATTCTGTATTTTCCATTTCTGTTATGCCACTATTTAGGCATTGCTTTTCATTCCATGTTTTTACTTTTCAGATGTATTGTAAAAAGAATGTGAATAAATAAAGTTGCTGTTCATTTATATCTTGTCTCTTGTGTACATTATATTTTATATTACTTAGATACGCTCAGCGTGTTTACTTCTGAGTAAATACGTAGCGGCCTGTCGCGTCCCCTTCGCCGTATACCGGAAAGCGGGGCGTGACAAGTTTTGTTAGTAGCCCATGCAGGTCAGAGCTGTATGGAACCCTACCATGCAGTTCAGCACTATGTGGACAACCTAAGCAATATAACACAAGAACCAGCAAGTAAAAACATTCTTTACAATTCATATTTCTTGAATCTTATCACTTTGAATCTATCCTAAACCAATTTTTTCTTTCAAGGTCATGGATTCTTCAAACACCACCAGCACGAATGTCAACAACACTCCACCACCCCTACCAATTTCACCTGCCATAGCTGCTCTGATCAATGAGCAGACGGTATTGCATGAAGTGATCTGCAACTTCTAGGAAGGACAGCAGCAGCAGACTGCTATTCTCTTGAACCGTCCATAAGCGGAAGCACCCGGAGTGAAGCAATTCCGGGCACTGCACCCCAAGAACTTTTCGGGAAAAGAGAGCCCTCTGAAAGCGGAGGAATGGGCTCAAAGCGTTGAAGGACCTGGCGGCAGCACAAGTGCCAGAGGTCGCTTGGGTACGAGTTGCAAAGCTTCAGCTCACTGACAATGCACGGGTTTGGTGGAAGGAGGAAGAAAGCCGTCTTAACCAACCTATCGAATGGAAGTCTTTCCGTCACATGTTCAATGCGAAGTACTTCTCTGAGACTGCCCGCTTTGATATAGAACAGAAGTTCATCCACCTGCAACAAAGTTCAATGTGGACCAAATCTATAGATGGGTATGATGCTGACTTTACCATGCTCAGTAGGTAAGATATGACTCAATGTTCGATTTTATATCACATACTACACAGCTAACGCAAGACCGTAACAGGTTTGCTGCCCATCTTATACCGAGTGCTGAGATCAGGGCCAAAAGATTTCAGCAAGCGTTGGACCAGAAAATCCAAGCTGCATTAGCCACAGGAGATTTTCCGACCCATGAATCGGCTCTGAAAGCCGCCCGCCGTTACGAGGTAGTAGTGAAGAAAAAGGGCAGACCTCAATTTGCCGGAGTTAAGCGTCCTGCCAACCAGATGGAAGGAGGAGCCTCTTCAAGGCCAACTGTTGAACCCAGAAGACCGGAAGAAACCAATAACCAGCCGAGTCCAGATTTTTTCTTTTATTGCAAGAGGAATGGACACTTGTGGAAGGACTGTAGGCGCGCAAAAGGCCTGTGCCTAGTTTGTGGTGCATCCAATCACGGAATTGGAAACTGTCCTTATAGACGCAACCCAGCTCACACACCCACCAACTACCCGCAGCGGCCAGCTATCCATACTCCTGCACCTCATCTTCCACTCACAGCTCCACCACCTGCACAGCCTAATCGCCAATTCCATAAGGTACCAAGAAACATGCCTCGAGAGCAGAGAAACATGCCCCCAGGACTGAGGAAGGTGCCCCCGGCTAGGAGGAATGTACCACGGCGTCAGGCTTTCCTTTTAGCGGCCGAAGAAGCAGAGGCCGAAGACAAAGGTAACCTTGGTAATTTCCTCAACTCTTTTCAAATCTTTCGTTCTTTCACATATTTCTCATACACTACCAATAGTTCTATCACCAAACTTTTCTTGAATCCGATACACTTTCCCTTTACAAATTTTGAGAACGAAATTTTTATAAGGAGGGTAGAATGTAATAACCCTAAACTTTCTGTACAATTTTTTCAAAAATACAGAAAGGGGTACTTGAGCCTGAGCACAAGTTATAAATTTGATTTGCTTTTTAACAGCAAGAAGGAACTTGTAGCTCATTGGTAAGACCTTGCACTGCTGAACCAAAGCACCAGATTTCAAATCCTATCAACCACACTTTTTTTTAAAATTAAATTTCTTTTAATCTTTTAGAAACCCAAGAGTCTACACGTGCACTATATGTAATAAGGTAAGTTACAGAATAAACAAACGTGACCATGAGGCTAGGCCAAGCGTCAGGGACACGTAGCGAAGACACGAGCCGGCGACTCGCCCGACTCGGGCCGGCGACTCGCCCGACCGGGCCGCCGGGTTAACTCGACCCGATCCCAACTTTTCTTCATTCCCCTGCACCCTTTGGACTACCCCACTCCCCCTGAACTATTTAAATACTTTGCAATTAACCAGAGAATTAAAATACCCCCTTTTAATCCTTTTTAATGCAAATTTAAATACAATTTTTATCACACCCTTTCACTACCCTAAACCCTAGATTATTCCTATAAATACCACTACTCAAATCACCCCCCTCACTCATAAATCCCTGCCCAAACTCTCAAGAAAATTCCCAAGACTTTTTGTGTGCAAGTGGAGTTTGCAAAGGGCGAAGCTCCGACGAACTTCCGACGACGATCCGAGGAGATTCCGACGACGAAACGACGCATCGGCACCTCCTACCTCTTCTTCCTTCTCTCTTGTAGTCTAATAACCTGTAAGTCCATACTTCTCCTTCTTTTCTATATTCTAAAAACATTTAAAACTAAAACCCGATGAAAGCGGAGTTAATCCGACATCCGATTCGGTTTTTCCTTAAAAAGTCCTATTTTTCTTAAACACGATAATACCTAACTCTTATGTCATGACCAATAAATATTAACGAAGACAATAGAACAAGTTTGACAACAAAATAATAGCCGTAGCAAGTTTTATTCCATTTTTACATTAAAATACCTTCTTATTTCATTTCGACATTCTTGAATTTTTTAAACCGTATTACCTTAGAAAACCCACGAGGTAATGACCTACCTCCTCACAACACACATATCTAACATAGCATGATGAAATTTGGGAATATAGATTTGGGGAAAATACGATTTTACACATAACTACCTCCGACTTATAAAAACCATTTTCTACAACATGTGTATTTTAACAAATCTTTGCAAATGCGCCTCTACAACCCATTTCGGGGAACCCGTTCAGGATGATGCGGATTATCGCACATCCTCGGGCTTAATAGAGTGGGATGCAGACCTCCGCAAGGAGCATACGATCTCGAAAGATTTAAAATACAATTTTCTTTAGAAAATGTGATTTCTATTATAAATAAAACTTATATTTTAATAAATTAATATATATGTAATTAATATCAAAATATCTATTTTTAATATTTATGATATTCCACATTTCCAAAATCCAAGAAAAACGTCTCATTTACAAGAAAATACCATACAAATCCAATATTACAAATAAATACCATGTATTTTGAAATTAGGTTTTATTCACTAGAAATGTCACATTTATAAAATATACATCCATGAAAACTCTAAAGACGATAATAAAATACTTGAGGTGTATTTTGAAAATATAACAAAACTATTTTTATATAAAACCCCCTCGAGTTATACTAAATTATAATAAGGACTCTAGTAAACATAGGTTTAAGCGGGACCAGTCTTTTGAGCCTCAGAGAGCCGAAGATATGGATGCTTGCCTATTTAAGATAGACAACATAACAAACGGTGTTATGAACACGGTAATTGTCTATGAAAAAGACACAAATCCTGCCGTCCATGTGCAGCAGTTACCGATAGCACCAAAACATAATTCAGGATTCAATTTCTTTTCTAGTTGTACGACTCAGACTGAGTCTCGATATAATAAATCTGACTTGAATATGATTCAAGTATCAAACTTCAATATAACATGGATCTATGAATCCGTCTATTCAATCTAATCAATCTATATTGACCGAACCGAACCATGGATATACATCCATCTACATGATTCTCCAGTTATATCCATTTACTGATATCATGGTTTCGGCAAGTCATCCATCTATACAATTCAATTTATAAGATAATACAATACAAAAAATACAAATAAGACATCACGGGGTTTATAAGGGGTAGACTGGTACAGAACATGTTGAAGGTGGCACGAGGTGGTCACTTAAGACGTAATTATATCCATGTCGTTGTTTCGTGATATTATCGACGGAGCCTTGTACTCCTGATAGCTTAGTCTCCGGGGAAAGTGAGACTCCTCTCGTATACACTGGCATCTTCTGTACCAAGCAACAAACAACTACGTTAACATAACAAACAACATTATAATAGTTATACTCTATGTTTGTCTATCCTACTTCTTCCACCTCTTTGGGACTTACCGAGCGATTTGTTCGCTGAAAACATTCTCTTTTTTTCCTTTGGAATGTCGTCAGGTGATTCGGACCTTCAGGATATCGTGCACACCTTCGAGGATTTGGATCAGCTAGCCTTCGACCCGGAGCTCTAGTTCCTTGTACACATTTACATTCTGTATTTTCCATTTCTGTTATGCCACTGTTTAGGCATTGTTTTTCATTCCATGTATTTACTTTTCAGATGTATTGTAAAAAGAATGTTAATAAATAAAGTTGTTGTTCATTTATATCATGTCTCTTGTGTACATGATATTTTATATTGCTTAGATACGCTCAACGTGTTTACTTCTGAGTAAATACGCAGCGGCCAGTCGCGTCCCCTTCACCATACACCGGGAAGCGGGGAATGACAAAACCGGTGAGCTCGGAATTTTCCTTGATGTCGCCGGCCAAAATCCGGCCAAGTGCTCTCAAATTTCTATGGTGTTCATGTTATATCACATACAACATTCTGCAATTGCTTCAAAAAATTTTAGACACTCTGAAAATTTTGACAGAAACTAGATTTTAGTTTCGGGTGTTTCGAAGTTGTTTCGGTTTCGTAATCTAACAAATATCGTCTAATTCTCTAGCATGGCTCTGATACCACTGCAGGGTTCCCTAGGACGACAGCGGGGTTTCGGGAGGCATCATCGATGCCTTTTCAAAAAATTGTCGCGCTAAAAAACCTTAACCTAGAATCTTAACAAAAGAATTGGACGAATCAAGAATGTAAACAACTTTACATCTAAGTGAACAAGGAATACAACCTTTGTAGACCGGTCCTTCACTTTAATAGCTCCGTGTAGTAGTCCCTTCACTCCAAGTAGTGAACTCCCGGACTCTAGAAAGACTCCAAAAGATGAACGGAACAAGCTTGCTTGAAGTCTTCGAGGCCGAAAATGGTCTACGTCGAGGAGACACCAACTCAAGCTACCTCTTCACTAATATGGAATTAGTGAAGCAAACACCCTAAACTAAATGGCTAATATAGTAGAGGGTGATGAAGCAGGAATTTTGCTCGCTTTATATTTATTTTTCTCACAATATTTCATCACCTTTTGAAAAGCTAGAAAGCTTTCTCATGAGGAAGAAGAAGATGAAGTGGGGATGAGAATGAAACTCATGAGGTAAGAATAGCAACCATGGGTGAGTTTGTGACATACACTAACTCATGTAGAGACCAAACCATGGGTAAGAGTAATGGTTAGGTTAATAAATATTTTAAGCAAGACAAAACTAGTGGACTAAGTCAATGGACACAACAAGCTTCTCCAAGCTTCTTGCCATGACAAATTTCCAACCAATTTTGATTTACTTTGATAAATAAAAACCCTAGGATTATCATCAGTATGGTGTGAGTCTCATACACCCATGTAGTATGTATCATCTAGCATGACAAAAAAAAATGTATATTAATATATATCATATATATACCAAAGCACAAGTGAGAAAAAGAAATACTTAGTGAGCATATATTAGTTAATATATGTTAATATATCAAATATATAATTATACATTAAATTATCAAATCAACACTTGATTTAATAATCCGGCTATATCACATACAACCTACTAATATCATATGAATCAACTTATAGAATCAACACTTGATTCGATAACCCGGCTATATCACATATAACCGACCGATATCATATATCGCGAGAATAGAATACGGTATCACATACGCGTATTAATCTCGGTCCCGCACATATCACATATATGCTCCTACTTCGTTTCGCTTGAGCCAGGAAACCACTGTGTAGGTGTAACATTTCAGAAAAATAAAATATTATTTTTGGGAATTTTTATAATTAAATAATATTATATTGAATATTTTAATTGGACGGTATAATTAAATACCGATAAATTGGAAAAAATTTGGAAAATTATGAAAATTACTGAAATGAAGGTGTTTTATGTAATTTATGCAAATTATAAGTTTTTATGATTAATTATACGCGATTTAGTGCTAATCGCGATTAAATATCGCTAATTGCGCATTAAGCTTGTTTTGTGCAAAACATGCACAAGTCTTTTCTTTTACACTTGTTACATTTCTTATCATGGCATTTCTTCATGATTCTTTCAGGGTTATAAATTAAAGAGAAGAAAAGAAGAGGAAAAGAAAAGAAAAGAAAAGGGATTTGATTAAAGAATGGAGGGTTGGGCATGAGAGAGAGTGAGAGGGTAAAGGATCAAACCTTGGACCAAACTCCCATTACTTCATTTCTTCATCATCTTCTCTCCTCTCCCTCACTCTTGCTGATGCTACTGCTGCCCTCACTCCCTCCCCCTCTTCAATCCTCTCAAACACCATTAAAAACATCTCAAAACCCAATACCCACTTCATTAAAAATATGCATGAGCTCACTAGCAACACATTGGACCAAGAAAGCTTGCATTTTGGACACTTGGGGCAACTCAAGAAAATTCTTGAGTTGCCATATGATGTATTCTCTTAACCATTAGCCTAGTATTTCCATTGCTTTTACATCCATGTTTGTTTAGAACTGATTTGGTGTCGTTTAGTGAGACTTGGGAAATCCTCGTTAGGGTTTATGGAATTTTTGAGTTGTGATGTGTAATTGAGCTCAGTAGAAGCCACACAAACCCCCTAGTGATAGAATTCAGACCTAAACCAGAGACTAGAACCCCGGAATACGGATTTAGAAACCCGATATCGGAAAATTGTGGATTCTGTGAGTGTAAAATGAAATTTACTATCACTCGGAGCCTCTGAAAATTGTTTACCAAGTACAGAGGAGTGTGCAGGCACCTAGGAAGCTAACCCCAAGACCCCAGCCCCTACCCTCTTCCCTGGGCCGCAAATAAATTCATTCTGGCCGCAATTTGCGGCCAGAGCTGTGTGGAATCGATTCGTATTTGTTCTGTGGCTCTATCTCCAGTAAACTAGACCCTTGGCATATGTAAAATTGGCTGATTTGACCTAGGGTAAAATCTGGGACCATTTTCAAGAGTTGTTGTTTTGATTCGAGGTTTCGTTTTGCGTATTCTGAATTCTGGATTTTTGTGATTTGTGTCGTATTCGATTGATTGACGTTTGTACATCGAAATCGAGTGTTATTAGGTGGTTTTGAAAGCGTAGTCCATAGGTTCTAACCTATAGGCCTTTAACGTGTCGTTTTGGTTTTCCAATGTAATTTTAATACGCATTTGCGATACGTTATAATGTGTAGGTACCTCATGAAGACTTCGAGATGACAAGCAAGCACGTGGCGACGTCGGCAACGAAAAGCGAAGAACAAAGTGAGTAGATTATATCTACGGGGGAAGTCGGATGGATGGCGTATAGCACCCCCGCAGTTCGATGTATAGTATGCTATATATATATATATATATATATATGATATCTGTTATGTGTGACATGGATATTCAAGATATGATTAGGTGTTCAATGGTTAGATTAGGGTTATTAGATGTGGGCCAGTATAGCTTCTTAGTCGTGAACCCTAGAATAGGTTTACACCCATACGCGGACACATGCTTACCTTGTTATATTTGTGTGTATATGGGGATAGGTATATATATCTACACACACATAGGTATGGGACTATGTATATATATACACGTATACCTACACATAGATGATGAGGATTGTATATGGTATTTGTAGATGAGTCGATGAGATTGGGCATGGTGCCATGAGATCGGTGATATGATGTGATTCGTATTATGAGATACGACATGAGATTTTAGCGGGCCTTGGGGCGTGTGTTTTCATACACGCATATATATATATCGATGGTATCAGTTTGTACTAGACTTAGATCAGTACCCCAGTTCATGAGATATGATGATAAGGATACCAGATAATTGATGAGATAAATGTGAGATTCGACCCGTACCCAGATTTGGGATGCCGTCCGACGGATTTACGTAAGAGCTATATATTGATGATAGATCTGCACTCATGACTCGAGAATGTCATATGATATATTGTATCGTACGCGGTACTATTGAGGAGAGATCACCGACTATTATATATGTATATATATATCGATTCAGATTTAGGTGGTTTCCCTTACCCTTTCGATTAGACTGTTCGTTTAGTTCTGTAGTACTTGTAGATGTTAGACTAGACCCGAGTCATACCTATTTCAAAAACTACCGAATCGTGAGTATTTTAAAAACAGGCCAAGGGAATTCTACGGATATTTTCAAAAGACGCATCCTTTCTTAAAAACACCGTAGTCCTTATTTTTCTAAACACCACGATTCGTCTTATTTCAAATAGCAAAACGGTATGACATTTACATATTGATGTAGATTCTTCAATGTTGCGTTTATTATTCGATTTCCGTATGTTCTTGCTATTCGCATCGCATTGCATGTGTAAATATATTTATTGTTATATTAAACCCATGCTGTCAGGACACCAGCACCATTATCGATGATGCGTACGTTTTACGTACACCTGCTTGCCGGCTCACGCACTTCATCATCGATAATTGACATGTCACTACACGGTAGGATTGTTGCATCAGGATATGACCCCTTGCATGACATACTTGCGTACATACATATTGTACACTCATACTTGCGTACACACATATGGTACACCCATACTTGCATACATACGTATTTGCACATACATTGATGATTCTGGCTTGATTTTGGAGATTTGGGAACCGCAAGATATATTTTAAAACTGGATTCATTTTAAAAGAGCGGTTTTCCCTCGATATGTGCATATATCATGCTTTAGATTATACGCATTGAGATATTTGTTTTCATGAGATTTCTGGATTTGGGAACCGTGGTTATTTCAAAAGAGAGTATGTATTGTTTTAAAAACCCGGTTTCCCTTGATATGATATTTCAGTGCGTCCACTATGTGTTTTCTCGGTTCTGAGACGTATGACATGTGAAACCCGATTCGAGGAGTTGGATGAGGCCGATTGCGGGTACATGGTGGACCCGGTATGGTACCCCGGGGCAAGAAAGGGATACTGTGTATACAGACGGTGAGCCTGGCAGAGGGACTACTACCTACCGGTGATTGGATTTGAACTCGGCGGATATCCGGAGGATACCGACCGGAGTTGAGAGATGATACGGGCCGATCCGGACTGACGGAGCCCTATATATATAAGTATTTACATGTCGATGCTGGGCACAGGTTTCATGATGTTTTCGAGTGTCGATACTGGACACTCAGGTTCCATGATTTTGATGTGTCGCGAGGGACACACGTTGATTTATATCCTCATACTTCCATGCATATGCTTTATGATATTTACATGCATGATGTTTTGTGTCATTGGTTGACCCGTGGACGAGATCCACATGCATACAGGCATTGATTATATAGTTGGATGATACCCACATACTTATAGACTTCATGATATAGTTGACACTGATTCATGTTGATTACATTGGTCATACCTCATATTTATGATATGTTGCTACCTGAGGCACTGACACGAGCTTGGTATTACATTGATGTATAGATGTTTACCCTTGCCATCTTATCATGCTTTAGACTTTACCATATTGAAGATATATATTACTGATCGTTTGACTTAGGATTGAGTCATACATACGATTTCTGCTCTGTGATGTTTTCTACTCACGAGTTTGCAACTCACCCCCGTTGTGCCACAGTTCTTGCAGGTTTTGCCGTACAGGTTTCATTGCGGCTTTCTAGCACACTGCTTCCCTTTCTGGGTGATTGCTTTGGTAGGTGGGTTCACTCGCATCGTGACCACCATTGTACTTATTTATTTTTATTTTTGTATCTAGAAGTATATTTGTTTTAGACTTAGGAAAACCAGTTGTGTATTATTTCGACCTTAGAGTCGCACGTTGTAGTATTATGGTTTTCTTGTTGATTTTGAGTTTTCTTTTGAGTTTGATCCTCCCCCTTCGGCGTTGTATATTATATTGCTTGCATGGTTGTAACCGTCGATTGACGAAGAGCTAGCTCCCTCTTGGGGATGTCTTTTATCATTGTGCATATATTATTCATGTTGTACCCCGTTTGGGGCCAGTATTTACAAAGAAAACTCTTTCAAAATTTTTAGAAAAGACATGAGATTTTTAAAATACATATTCGGCTTATGTTATTTAAAAACACTTGTTTTAAAATTAGTTTTCTTTACTCCTTCCTTAAAATGGTTTAGATTTTCTGGGATTTCTTGGCTTACTTGAATTAGATGGGGTCCTATAGACCTCATATGATTCAAGTGCCAGTAGCGTACCATTTCAGCTCGTGACAAAGTTGGTATCAGAGCGCTAGGTTAATCTTGGTTCGAGTCTAAGTTTGACTATGCGGAGCCTAGAGCGTTTGTATATATTCGGAACTTAGGAACTTACGGAACTTAGACTTAGTCGAGGGGGTATTAGACCCGAATTTTCGTCGCATGGGTTGACCTTGGTTGATGGAGTAGGTGACTTCAGTAGAGTGACGTATCGTGTGTATGTTCCGCGGCATACTTACGATACGCCACTCCGCTTAAGGAGCCTTAGGATGTATATTTCCTTGCACAGTATTATATTCATTCCTATGATCTATCCTCATTGATATTGGTTATGATTTTGCTGCCACGATTGCACGAGCAGAGAGAGCTACGGCTAGAGTTGCGTCAGCACGAGCTCGTCACAGATGAAGGCTGACCAGGGCGTGATTCCAAGGACATACGATTGCATAGAGGCATCGTTTTATTGTGTTTTCGCGCCATGAGCGTTGACGGATCGCTTTTACGAGATTTCTCAGACGTGCAGATCAGTACCAGAGGATCGAGCCACTGATAGAGGCCAGCCAGAATGTGATGACCATTGATGTATCGCTTATTCATGATGATTGAGGCATTGTTCAGCGTGCAGACGAATGAGCCAGTTGTTGTTGCGAACGACGAGATATTGCCCCAGATGTTGGAGCTATTGCAGTACGAGTTGTACTTAGAAATATGATAGAAGGTCTCTAGTCACCCGAGGATGAATGACTAGGACATGTGGTTCGTTCGCTTACCCCGATGCGAGGTCATCAGATAGATTGATTCCAGCTAGAAACGACTTCACGCAGGTACGTTGAGAGTCGATGGAGACGATCGAATGTCAGGAGCCCATTTTCCAAGTTTAAAGTATTCAGAGACAAATGCAAGTAATGCTATGGATCCTCTAGAAGAATGAAATCCTAACTCGATGTAATGACCATGGAACGCCTTTGAACCTTAGGGTTTGCGGCAGTTTAGCGGTGCCATTTGTGAGGCTTGGGTTTGCCCTTCTACGGTTGGTCCACAGGTACTGTGGCATGTACTGGAGTACTATTAAACTGTACCTAATATGTTTAGCTCTTGGGGGAATTATAGAGCCTTGACAAATCGATCGAAAGGTTCGACATCTTTCGGATATCATGTGATGGGATGCATTGCTTGGGAGACTCCAGATACGAGTATAGCCGTTGGAGCACAGTCCATGCAGTCATGAAGAGACGAGTCCAAAGCGGTCGACATTAGAGAAAAGTGGAGTAAAGAGTTCGCACGAGATTTCAACGAGATGACATTCCACTCCGCTGACATCAGAGAAGCGATACGCATGCAGAGGCGTTGTATATGGATATACCTTCCAGTAGGAGTCACGATGAGTATGCAGCCGTTCCGGAACAAGAAACAGATATAGAAAAGGGTGATAACCTCCGGACAGTTCGGCAGAAACGGGATTTAAGAGAGACCTCGACAGGACCCTTCTTGAATACTATGAGAAGACTTGGACCCAGGAGCGGTGATATTGCGCACACCCAGCAGGCCATAGTTCGGCATCGTTGACGAGATAGTTGGCCAGAGACCTGTAGAGGATGTGCCAGAGCGGGACTGTTTCCGTCGTCATTCCATATTGGGCCGTTGAGCCGAGGAGCTATATATCTAGTAATGCACAGTAAGAGACAAGAGCCTAAAAGCACCAGGCGCCAGACCATGAACAGGAGGCAAGTAGATATCTTGCTCTGCTAGCATTGGATGCACCGACACCTTCTCGACTTTGAAGGAGGAAATATCGACGACGGTATTTATGATTTATGATTTGGTGATTCGATTATCACGTATCCGTCACCTTGGATTTCGGTATTTTGGGCGATCTATTCGCATGATTTAGTCTTGATGACTGAGTTTCATGATATTCGTTTTTGTGCACCACGGTTGCACCTGACTTCGGTTTGATGTCATTCGATATGTTGATTTTGATTTCATGCCTATGTTATGCATGTGATTTGAATTATGCTTTCGGCATAGTTTTCATGCACTTTTAGTGTTTTGATTTGATTTGTACACGCTGATGCACATAGTTATGAGATTATATACCGCGGTATACCTGATTTGGATTGAGCTGTATTGTATACCGTCGATTTCGATTCTGATATTGATGTTGATTTTGTGCACTCTGTGCATTTGTTTTGGATTTTTGCGCGTGTTGAGCGCATGTTCTGAGATGCGATTTTTGTGCACACCAGATGCACTAAATCGAGATTCTTGGTGCATATCAGATGCACCTGATTTTGCTGTCAGGCACACACGTTGTCTCTGACAGGTGTTTCGTGCACACCCGTTACATTTAGATGTTGTTTCTGTACACATGTATGGCACATATATGGATTTTTATTTCCGTGCGCACCAGACGCGCATAGCATTCTTATGCACATTTTGGGATTGATTTCTTATGGAGCAGTACGCTTTTATGATATTTGCTATTTGTTTTCGTACTGAGCAGGGCTAGTCAGAGGACAGTACCTGGATATATTTTGCATGCATTGATACTTATCGAAGGGATTTCCAAAAGAGGAGCTATAGTCTCAGTATTTACCTACGTGTCTGATATGATACGAAGCGTTTAAAACAAGAAAACCCTTCTAAATTGTTTTCAAAACAGCGGAACGTACATATTAAACAAAAGATATATACATATATGGTTATTTTTTTACAATAGACGTCCGCCATTGTGCAGTGTTATGCACATCGCACAGCGACTTAAAAAGGTTTGGCATGCATTTCCTTCAGATATTTACATGTATAAAAATTTGATGTTTACATGTATAGTTTTAATGTATATCACGTTGGGTTTCGAATTGGATTTGACATGGGTGTCTTCACCATGACTCCGATGATTGCGGGATACTTGACGGAGTTTTGGTTTTGAGTTATCTGCTCATTGTTCATGCGCATGCATTACGCTATGATGCGTTTTATGTATTGATGATTTCGGAGCCTCGACGACTTGGACTTTTTACTGAAATGTTTTAGTATTGAGGGGTTTAAGTTTAAATTTAAATTCGGGGACCGAATTTCTTTAAGGGGGAAGATTGTAACATTTCAGAAAAATAAAATATTATTTTTGGGAATTTTTATAATTAAATAATATTATATTGAATATTTTAATAGGGCGGTATAATTAAATACCGATAAATTGGAAAAAATTTGGAAAATTATGGAAATTACTGAAATGAAGGTGTTTTATGTGATTTATGCAAATTATAAGTTTTTATGATTAATTATACTCTATTTAGTGCAAATCGCAATTAAATATCGCTAATCGCGCATTAAGCTTGTTTTATGCAAAACATGCACAAGTCTTTTTTTTACACTTGTTACATTTCTTATCATGGAATTTCTTCATGATTCTTGCATGGTTGTAAATTAAAGAGAAGAAAAGAAGAGGAAAAGAAAAGAAAAGAAAAGAAAAGGGATTTGATCAAAGAATGGAGGGATGGGCATGAGAGAGTGTGAAAGGGTAAGGGGTCAAACCTTGGACCAAGCTCCCATCACTTCATTTCTTCATCATCTTCTCTCCTCTCCCTCACTCTTGCTGCTGCTGCTGCCCTCACTCCCTCCCCCTCTTCAATCCTCTCAAACACCATTAAAAACATCTCAATACCCACTTCATTAAAAATGTGCATGAGCTTACTAGCAACACATTGGATCAAGAAAGCTTGCATTTTGGACACTGGGATAACTCAAGAAAATTCTTGAGTTGCCAAATGAGGTATTCTCTTAACCATTAGCCTGGTATTTCCATTGCTTTTACATCCATGTTTGTTTAGAACCGATTTGGTGTCGTTTAGTGAGACTTGGGAAATCTTAGTTAGGGTTTATGAAATTTTTGAGTTGTGATGTGTAATTGAGCTCAGTAGAGGCCACACACACACCCTAGTGCTAGAATTCAGACCTAAACCAGAGACTAGAACCCCGGAATACGGATTTAGAAACCCGATATCGGAAAATTGTGGATTCTGTGAGTGTAAAATGAAATCTGCTATCACCCGGAGCCTCTGAAAATTTTTTAGCAAGTACAGAAGAGTGTTCAGGCACCTAGGAAGCTAACCCCAAGACCCAAGCCCCTACCCTCTTCCCTAGGCCGCAAATAAATTAATTCTGGCCGCAATTTGCGGCCAGAGCTATGTGGAATCGATTCGTATTTGTTATGTGGTTTTATCTCCAGTAAACTAGACCCTTGGCATATGCAAAATTGGCTGATTTGACCTAGGGTAAAATCTGGGACCATTTTCAAGAGTTGCTGTTTTGATTCGGGATTTCGTTTTGCATAATCTGAATTCTGGATTTTTGTGATTTGTGTCGTATTCGAGTGTTATTTGGTGATTTTGAAAGCGTAGTCCATAGGTTCTAACTTATAGGCCTTTAGCGTGTCGTTTTGGTTTTCCGATGTGATTTTAATACGCATTTGCGATACGTTATTATGTGTAGGTACCCCATGAATACTTCGAGACGACAAGCAAGCACGTGGCGATGTCGGCAACGGAAAGCGATGAACAAAGTGAGTAGATTATATCTACGGGGGAAGTCGGGTGGATGGCGTATAGGACCCCTACAGTTCGATATATAGTATGCTATACACACACACACACACTATATATATATATATATATATATATATATATATATATATATGATATCTGTTATGTGTGACATGGATATTCAAGATATGATTAAGTGTTCAATGGTTAGATTAGGGTTATTAGATGTAGGCTAGTATAGCTTCTTAGTCGCGAACCCTAGAATAGGTTTACACCCACACGCACACACATGCTTACCTTGTTATATTTGTGCGTATATAGGGATAGGTATATATACATACATAGGTATGGGACTATGTATATATATACACGTATACCTACACATAGATGATGAGGATTGTATATGGTATTTGGAGATGAGTCGATGAGATTGGGCATGGTGCCATGAGATCGGTGATATGAAGTGATTCGTATTATGAGATACGACATAAGATTTTAGCGGGCCTTGGGGCGTGTGTTTTCATGCACGCATATATATATCGATGGTATCAGTTTGTACTAGACTTAGATCAGTACCCCAGTTCATGAGATATGATGACAAGGATACCAGATAATTGATGAGATAAATGTAAGATTCGACCCATACCCAGATTTGGGATGCCGTCCGACGGATTTACGTACGAGCTATATATTGATGATAGATCCGCACTCAAGAATCGAGGATTTCATATGATATATTTTATTGTACACAGTACTAATGAGGCGAGATCACCGACTATTATATATGTATATATATCGACTCAGATTTAGGTGGTTTCCCTTACCCTTTCGGTTAGACTGTTCGTTTAGTTCTGTAGTATTTGTAGATGTTAGACTAGACCCGAGTTATACCTATTTCAAAAACTACCGAATCGTGAGTATTTTAAAAACAGGCCAAGGGAATTCTACGGATATTTTCAAAAGACGCATCCTTTCTTAAAAACACCGTAGCCATTATTTTTCTAAACACCATGATTCGTCTTATTTCAAATGGAAAAACTGTATGACATTTACATATTGATGTAGATTCTTCACTGTTGCATTTATTATTCGATTTCCGTATGTTCTTGCTATTCACATCGCATTGCATGTGTAAATATGTTTATTGTTATATTAAACCCATGCTGTCAGGACACCAGCACCATTATCGATGATACGTATGTTTCACGTACACATGCTTGCCGGCTCACACACTTCATCATCGATAATTTCCATGTCACTACACAGTAGGATTATTTCATCAGGATATGACCCCTTGCATGACATACTTGCATACATACATATTATACATTCATACTTGCGTACACACAAATTGTACACCCATACTCGCATACATACGTATTTGCACATACATAGATGATTCTAGCTTGATTTTGGAGATTTGGGAACCGCAAGATATATTTTAAAACTGGATTCATTTTAAAAGAGCGATTTTCCTTCGATATGTGCATACATCATGCTTTAGATTATACGCATTGAGATATTTGTTTTCATGAGATTTCTGGATTTGGGAATCGTGGTTATTTCAAAAGAGAGTATGTATTGTTTTAAAAACCCGGTTTCCCTTGATATGATGTTTCAGTGCATCCATCACGTGTTTTCTCGGTTCTGAGACTATGACATGTGAAACCCGATTCGAGGAGTTAGATGAGGCCGATTGCGGGTACATGGTGGACCCGGTATGGTACCCCGGGGCAAGAAAGGGATGTTGTGTATACAGACGGTGATCCTGGCAGAGGGACTACTACCTACCGGTGATTGTATTTGAGCTCGGCGGATATCCGGAGGATACCGACCGGAGTTGAGAGATGATACGGGCCGATCCGGACTGACGGAGCCCGTGGGCCGATCCGGGCTGACGGAGCCCTATATATATGAGGATTTACGTGCCGATGCTGGGCACAGGTTTCATGATGTTTTCGAGTGTCGATGCTGGACACTCAGGTTCCATGATTTTGATGTGTCGCGAGGGACACACGTTGATTTATATCCTCATACTTCCATGCATATGCTTTATGATATTTACATGCATGATGTTTTGTGTCATTGGTTGACCCGTAGACGAGATCCACATGCATACAGGCATTGATTATATAGTTGGATGATATACACATACCTATAGACTTCATGATATAGTTGACACTGATTCATGTTGATTACATTGGTCATACCTCATATTTATGATATGTTGCTACCTGAGGCACTGACACGAGCTTGGTATTACACTGATGTATAGATGTTTACCCTTGCCATCTTATCATGCTTCAGACTTTACCATATTGAGGATATATATTACTGATCGTTTGACCTAGGATTGAGTCATACATACGATTTCTGCTCTGTGATGTTTTCTACTCATGAGTTGGCAACTCACCCCCGTTGTGCCACAGTTCTTGCAGGTTTTGCCGTACAGATTTCATTGCGTCTTTCTGGCACACTGCTTCCCTTTCTGGGTGATTGCTTTGGTAGGTGGGTTCACTCGCATCGTGACCACCATTGTACTTATTTATTTTCATTGTTGTATCTAGAAATTCCATCAACCAGACTTGTATATTTGTTTCAGACTTAGGAAAACCAGTTGTGTATTATTTCGACCTTAGAGTCGCGCGTTGTAGTATTATGGTTTTCTTATTGATTTTGAGTTTTCTTTTGAGTTTGATCCTCGCCCTTCGGCGTTGTATATTATATTTCTTGCGTGGCTGTGACCGTCGATTGACGAAGAGCTAGCTCCCGCTTGGGGATGCCTTTTATCATTGTGCATATATTATTCATGTTGTACCCCGTTTGGGGCCAGTATTTACAAAGGAAACTCTGTCGAAATTTTTAGAAAAGACTTGAGATTTTTAAATTGCATATTCGGCTTATGTTATTTAAAAACACTTGTTTTAAAACTAGTTTTCTTTACTCCTTCCTTAAAATGGTTTAGATTTTCTGGGATTTCTTGGCTTACTTGAATTAGATGGGGTCCTATAGACTTCATATGATTCAAGTGCCAGTCGCGTACCATTTCGGGCCGTGACAGTCACTACTAGAAATAAGGGTTGCCCCTACGGATTTATCCGTAGGGGCAACCCACTGCCCCTACGGATATCTCCGTAGTCTGTAGGCGCAAACGCCGTAGGTGCAAGTTGAAGCCCTGAACTTGCCCCTACGGAGTTCTATGTAGGTACATTTGCACCTACGGATTAGGGCGTAGGGGAAAAAAGTTATTTTATTTACGGTTAATTTAATTATATTAACTGTACCTACGGATATATCCGTAGGGCCAAGTAGTATCCCCTACGGATATATGCGTAGGTACTTATCCGTAGGGGCAAAATATCAGGATTCCTGATATTTTGCCCCTACGGTTATAGCCGTAGGGGTCTTTTTTGGCCCCTACAGATAAATCCGTAGAAAATAACTCTTAATATTGCAGAATATCACAAAGGTCGGTCTATTGTAATTTACCGATAACTTCATGGCTTGAGTAACATTCCTCGAGCCACCTGTGTAAGTGGGGCGACCCCTCTTCGCCACGGTCCTTTTCTCTGTATTCTGAGCGGCCTGTTTCTGCACAACGCATTAACATTTAGTTTTCTAATTAAGGAACACAAAGAAATAAATTATATCATAAACAATGAATTACATTTAAAATACATACCTGTTTGCGTTGGGAGTCGAAATAATCGCACATTAGAGGCCATGTCTCTACGTCGACTCTCGCAAACGCCGGAGTAGATAGGAGGGCCGCTCTCTCTGCCTCAGGGGTCGCCATCCACAGGGAGTAGCAGTCGGCCTTCAGCTCATTCCTGTTGTATCGGACCTTGGTCTGCATGTTCTTTATCAGGCCATTGTACAGTGCATGAAGGTCGAGTACCCTCCTAGGGTGATCAGGGTCGGGTACAGGCTGAAAATCGTAATCCGACTGAAAATACAAAAAAAAACATTGTTATTAGATTGCAAGTGTTAATAATAAATATATTGGATAAATCAAATGAAAATAAACCGTTAATAGGTACCCAAGCCTGATCAAAGAAGAGGGCGAATGAGCGCCGGTGCTGCTCGCCCCACTCAACGTGAAGTGGATAGTTCTTCACGAGCCGGATCTCATCCCCCATATACCGGCCGAACCTCTCGGCATGAGGACCGGTATAGCGATAGTCAAGGGTAAAAAAGAAGGGGAATGCTGCCTCCCCCTAGCTCTGTCAGGCCTCAGCCTATGGGACTGATTCGGGCCTCGAGTCCCCCTCTGGGGATGGGGAGGCCCTGCGTCTGCACGAAATATCAAGACAATCAATATTAAGACAAAGTTGTATTAAGAAATCAAGCTTAAGCGAAAATTGAAGTGTGATATATACCTCCGGTGACTATCGCACGAGCCTGGGCCCGGACAGCAGCACGAGCGGGACGATAGTTCCTCCGGTGAGGAACAACCGGGGTCCCGGATGAGGACGCATCCCCTGCAACTAGAAAATAAACATTGACGCTAAATTTCCATGAAGTTCATATTTATTCTATAGAGCATATGTAAAATGAATAAATATTTTATATTTATTCATACTAACCTGCAGACGATGCGGATGGTATGGAAGTGGCAGGAGTGGACCCTGCGGAAGATGTGGACGCACCACCTATAATTAGACAATTAAAATTATATTATATAAGTAATTGCAAAAAGAATGTGTAGATCAATAATATAACGTTCTAAATCAATATGCATGCACTATAGGATATATAAACATACCCGCAGGTGCGATGGTGTCACCACCTATAGCTAGACAATAATAAAAATTGCTAAGTAAGAGCAAAAGGAATGTGTGTATATTTATGATATAGCATTCTAAATCAATATACATACACTATATGATATATAAACATACCTGAAGGAGCGGGAGTGGCCTCTGTCCCAGATGTGGACGCATCACCAACAACTAGACAATCAAACATTGACAATATAAGTAATTTTGACATAAACAGGCATGAATATCTGTAATATTACATTCAAAATGGATATGCGTGCAGTATACCTGGAAAGATGGCAAAATCCACACGGAAGGAGGTATCCGAAGGGGTCTCCGATCTGGGTGCAAGACCGGCCCTCTGAAGCTCCCTACGAAGCTCTCCGGGCGGCAGAACCGCTCTGCCTCTGCCGCGGCTGGAGCTCCTGCCGCCCCTCGCTGCTCCCGACATCGTCATCAAATCTAGATAAACGGTTCGTGGACGCATTAGACAATCATTAAAGTATTGACTATATATGTATAGAGCGTAAAATGTGAAGTAATAATATAACATTACTGATAACCTTTTTCGTTTCGTGGGCGCATTATACATATCTACTTGGATTTCATCGTCGATGTCATTTCTAACCCACGTAACTTCATGATTGGTCGAAGACAACCCGTCCTTCGAAACAGACGGTCGGAGCACTTTAAGCCTTCTCTCTTCTTCGTCCTCATCGCTGTCCTCGTATTCTGGGACATCGTAGACATCTCTGGGTTTCCATCGGCATACAACACACCACCCCGGATGCTTCAAACACTGTGAGTAGTATACTTGGAACGCTTGGTTCGGAAAGATAAACGGATCTTCCTGACCGTAAAATCGAAGTGTGTTCACACTGGTCAATCTATATTCATCTTTCCAAGTCCCAAGATTGCTTCTCCACCTGTCCGTATCGGTTCGCGTATCGTACCAAGTATACTGGAATATATAAAAGGGTTCTGATCGTCCGGGATAGTGGATGCCGAGTATACAATTTAAGTACCCATAATAAATCACACCGTCCGATCCTACCGTCGCAATCCCATTATTCTGAGTGGTTCTTGATGTTTCTAATTCCTTAACTTCGAATTTGTATCCAAGGACACCAAATTCTTTGTAATATGCAACCTCCGTACTAGGAAATTGAGCTAAACATCTTGAATCACTCATAAATGATGCAGACAAGTTCGGATCGTGGATCTAACAAAACAAATTTTACGACAAATACATAACGATACAAGTTTAGATTAAAACTGCTAGTAATAAAATGTTATTCGAATAACTTACATGATCTGTGACCCAATCACAAAAATTATCCTGATGATATTTTTCCAATTGTTCTTCATTCCAATCAGGATGCCCCTCACGTACCTCGTTAAAATGAATTTTGTTTTCAACAAATAATTGTGACATTAATATTATATCATTTCATACACACACAAACACAGATATAACAATTAATCCAAAAAAACTTACTCTTTAATTTGTTCAAAACATGTGCAATTAAGCAAGATAAACCGATATATCTTGTTGATAAACATAGTGTCTACCCTCTTATACTCGGCTTTACCATATGGTCCGTCTTGAATTCTTCGTGGTCGGTTAAGCCTTGTCTCAATGTTCTCGTCCAGATAGCGGGAACAAAATGTGGTTGCTTCATCAAGAAGATAACCTTGCATGATAGAACCCTCTGGTAGATTTTTATTGCGTATATACTTCTTAAGAGTGTAGAGGTACCTAATGAAAATATGTTGAATAAATAAATATGGGCATACAGGACAACAATAAATTTATAAATTGCGCGAAACGAAAAATTACACGTACCTCTCGACGGGATACATCCATCGATATTGTACCGGTCCGGCTAATTTCGCTTCAGTTGCAAGATGAACCGTCAAGTGTATTATGATATCGAAGAATGACGATGGGAAAATACGCTCAAACTTGTAAAATATCAACGCATTAGAATTTTCTAGTTTATCCAGCGTCACAACCTCCAGTGTTTTAGCACACAACTCCCTGAAAAAACAACATAGGTCGTTGATTACTAGACCAACCGAGTCGGGAAGAGAAGTCCTGAGGGCTAAGGGAAGAAGGTGCTCCAAGATAACATGGTGATCATGACTTTTCAGCCCATCGATCTTGCCCTTCACAATTTTTATTTTCTTGCTGAATGATCCTGAGAAACCTGTGGGGACTTTCAAATCATGCAACACCTGCAGGAATCTTTTCTTCTCCGGTTGTGACATATGATAAGCGGCATTGGGAAGTAAAAACTTGCCCGGTTTACCCGCTACTGGTCTAGGGTGCAATTCACTTCTTATTCCCCACTCTTGTAGATCCATCCGAGCATTCATGTTGTCTTTAGATTTCCCGTCTTTACAAAGAAGCAAGTTAAGTATGTGCTCTGATACTCCCTTCTCTATATGCATGATGTCCAGACAATGACGCACTGAATTTGTAGACCAGTACGGAAGCTCGAAGAAAATGCTTAACTTGTTCCAATATGGTAGTTTGACCTGTTTCGTCGGATCCATCCCGAAGGTCACGTTATTGTAACCATCCCATTTAGCAGTCACGTCCTCTCCGGACAATGGGGATGGAGGTCCAAGAAGCTCCAGATGACCATCAAAGTGAACCTTGTCTAACCTATAGGGGTGGTCTGGAAGCAGGAAATGTCAATGGCCGCAATAACAAACCTTCCTGCTAAAATTCAAGAATTTCAATGTTGTGTGTTCATGGCAATGAGGACATGCTTTGTGACCATGTACAGACCAACCTGATAGCATTCCATACGCAGGAAAGTCATTAATTGTCCACATTAAAGCTGCACGCAGTATGAAGGTTGTATTTGTGTTTGCATCATATGTCTCTACACCATCAATGAACAAAGATTTCAACTCCTCGATCAGAGGTCGGAGATAGACGTCGATATTGTTCCCCGGTGAGTTTGGTCCGTCGATAAGAAGAGGCATCATAAAGTATGATTGGTCCGTAGCCCACCAAGACGACAGATTATAAATTATCATTACAACGGGCCATGTGCTGTGACTTCCAGCCATATAGTTGAATGGGCAGAAGCCATCAGTAGCCAGTCCGAGCCGGACATTGCGAGGATCGCTACTGAATATTGCATGTCTCGTATCGAAATCCTTCCATGCCGGTGAATCTCTTGGATGGCTCATTTTTCCATCTTCACTTGGAGGAGCACGGTGATGCCAAATCATTGCCTCGGCTGTTTTCTTGCACCTGAATAGCCTCTGTAGCCTCTGTGTTATGGGAAAGTATCTTGCTATCTTCACAGGTATATCAGGCTTCTTATCAGAATCTTTCGGCTTATACCTGGCCTCTCCGCATGTTGGACACTCTTTCAAATCTGAATTCTCTTTCCGGTACAACACGCAATTTTTAGGACATGTTTGAATCTTCTCGCACTTTAGACCCAAATCAGACATCATCTTCTGGGCTTCGTACCAGCTGTCGGGCACATTATTTCTCGGAGGCATAGACTCTTTCAAGAACGAAAGAAGCATTGTGAATGACTTGTTGCTCCATCCATTTAGACACTTAATCTGGAAAAGTTGGACGAACCATGAGAGGGTGGAATACTTCGCATTCTCATAAATTGGTTTCCTAGCATCATTCATGAAATTTTCATATTTATCCGCACGCGGTCCTTGACCGGAAGGAATGTCATCTTCGGTACGAATAGATTCACCTAGGGCAGCCTCTATCATATCCTCCATTTCTTCTGATGGAAATAAATTACCGCCTTCTCCTTCTGCCGCATTACCGAATTCTTCTTCTTCTCCTGCCGCATTATCGTGTTCTACTTCTTCTGCCGCAGTACTGCATTCTTCTCCTTCCCCGTGATATTTCCAAGTTGTATAAAGTCTAGTAAACCCATGTTTTACAATATGAAGCTCTGCCAATTCTACCTTCTGCCAGTACTTATTGCCACATCTATCGCACGGACAGAGAATCTTCTCTATTATGATCTTATTATGTGCAAGTGCAAATTCAAGGAAAGCAGCAACTCCTGCGACAAACTTAGGTTGCACACGTTGTTTCCAATCCACATACATCCAGTCCTTAACTCTGACGTACTCATGGGCCATGTTAGACTGTATAACATATAAATTGTAGGTTATGCTGACTATATTGAGAAATATAAGAACGGGATAGTTACTGACAAAAGAGAAAATCCGTGTATATGTTTTGTGTGTGCGTTTGTCGTTGAAAAGAATAAATTATCGCACGTATGTTAACCGATAGACGGGGACTAAGTGGCGCTTTTAGTTTCATATATGAGTATCGATGAGAATATGAAGGTTTCATATTATCATATAGTGGTTTTAACCCGAACATCTCGAATCGCTCTCTAATTATGCGTTTGTTGTGTATTCTTGTTGTATATGTGTGTTCCGGCTGTCGGGGGTAGGCTTCTATCCCATTAAGAATGTATAGAGCGAACACCCATCACTTGTGCTTTCAACCGTTTCGAGTAAATTTCGGCAGCACCTCCCCGCTGTTCTCCGAGTACACTGTAATAGAATAGATAATCATTTCAAAGCTATGAAACAACGTTGAAATGAACATCTAATCTATCTTTGTACACGGAGACCAGCGGAAAGGTACCGACGAATTATCTCGAAACGGATGAAAACACAAGTGAATGAAAGCGTTTGCTTTATACATTCTTAACTTGTCCACACGGGACAAATCTATGGGTTACCATACGATTGAATTTTCTCGTCGCGTAGACTATACGACGGTTGTTAGTATCGAGCTATACTGTCCGATATTTAACAACCTTCGTATAGTTCTATGTCACGACGAGCATCACACGTATGTTAACCGATAGACGGGGTCTAAGTGGCGCTTTTAGTTTCATATATGAGTATCGATGAGAATATGAAGGTTTCATATTATCATATAGTGGTTTTAACCCGAACATCTCGAATCGCTCTCTAATTATGCGTTTGTTGTGTATTCTTGTTTTATGTGTATGTTCCGGCTGTCGGGGGTAGGCTTCTATCCCATTAAGAATGTATAGAGCGAACACCCATCACTTGTGCTTTCAACCGTTTCAAGTAAATTTCGGCAGCACCTCCCCGCTGTTCTCCGAGTACACTATAATAGAATAGATAATCATTTCAAAGCTGTAAAACAACGTTGAAATGAACATCTAATCTATCTTTGTACACGGAGAACCAGCGGAAAGGTACTGACGAAATATCTCGAAACGGATGAAAACACAAGTGAATGAAGGCATTTGCTTTATACATTCTTAACTTGTCCACACGGGACAAATCTATGGGTTACCATACGATTGAATTTTCTCGTCGCGTAGACTATACGACGGTTGTTAGTATCGAGCTATACTGTCCGATATTTAACAACCTTCGTATAGTTCTATGTCACGACGAGTATCGCACGTATGTTAACCGATAGACGGGGACTAAGTGGCGCTTTTAGTTTCATATATGAGTATCGATGAGAATATGAAGGTTTCATATTATCATATAGTGGTTTTAACCTGAACATCTCGAATCGCTCTCTAATTATGCGTTTGTTGTGTATTCTTGTTGTATGTGTGTGTTCCGGCTGTCGGGGGTAGGCTTCTATCCCATTAAGAATGTATAGAGCGAACACCCATCACTTGTGCTTTCAACCGTTTCGAGTAAATTTCGGCAGCACCTCCCTGCTGTTCTCCGAGTACACTGTAATAGAATAGATAATCATTTCAAAGCTGTGAAACAACGTTGAAATGAACATCTAATTTATCTTTGTACACGGAGAACCAGTGGAAAGGTACCGACGAAATATCTCGAAACGGATGAAAACACAAGTGAATGAAGGCGTTTGCTTTATACATTCTTAACTTGTCCATACGGGACAAATCTATGGGTTACCATACGATTGAATTTTCTCGTCGCGTAGACTATACGACGGTTGTTAGTATCGAACTATACCGTCCGATATTTAACAACTTTCGTATAGTTCTATGTCACGACGAGCATCGCATGTATGTTAACCGATAGACGGGGACTAAGTGGCGCTTTTAGTTTCATATATGAGTATCGATGGGAATACGAAGGTTTCATATTATCATCGAGTATCATATATTGGTTTTAACCTGAACATCTCGAATCGCTCTCTAATTATGCGTTTGTTGTGCATTCGTGTTGTATGTGTAACATGATTTTAAACCATTGAGATCAAGATTGATAGAACTGATCATCCTACATTGCAATAGAATTCATCAACCAAAAACTATTATTGCAATGGCATTCATCTATAACAATCAAAAATTAAAACTACAAATGTAGAATACTGATATCATAAAGCGTTATACGCAACATATGAATTCACATGACTGAAACATGCATAAAAAAAACATGTTCATCCAAAAGAAAGGCCACCGTCAACAAATATAGACAAATACGTTATAAAAACAGTAACTAATTAACAAGTTGATTAGCATCTGGATCAAGAAAATGATAGGAAAAACAATTGACTATGATCTATAATGACAAGTCTATTACCATGACTATCGACTAACAAAGGTGGCTTTTCGTCCTCGGTAGCTTGATAATTGGGATTTCTTGGCGAATAAAAATATGCATATGCCGTTTGACCGGGAACTTCAATAGGAAACTCAATAAGGTCGGGTGTACTGAAGTACGCTTTGTATTTCGCTATATCAGGTGATGAAGCCCAAGCCCTAGCTAGCCCACCCCCACCCCAACCGAACCCTATCGAAGGTAAAGAACGTCCTTACACTTTCATATTTCCATTAATGATGGAAGTCTCCACGAAGTCAAGTTCTTGCAATATCATTCTTTTTAGAGTATGTCTAATTTAATAGATAGAATTTTCAAAGTTGGGCAACCAAGAAAAAGTAACAAGGGATTTTACATACATGCCAAAGCTTTGATTATTTATTTATTTATTTTCCATTTCATATTAGTACTTTTATATGTTTGATGATGGCAAGAAATACAAATTATATTAGAATATTGTACATACCTAATTTCCACTTGAAATCGGTTTTTTCTTTTATCAGTACTCGTTGACATATAGTAACAAACAATGTTTGATTAGAAGGACCTAAGATTTTCTCGATCAACAATAATTTTAGTAATTAAACTAAGCTAAAATTGCTGGAAATTCCTCTCAGGTTTGCCAAATTCAGCAAACCCCAACCCCAACCAGACCTTAGCCCCAGCCCAGCCCCACCCCAACCCCAACCTAACCCCAGCCCAGCCCCAGCCCCAACCTAACCTTAACCCTAACCCCAGCCCCAGCTAAACCCCAACCCCAACCCTAAGCCAAACCCTAACCCCAGACCCAGCCCCAGCCCAGCCCCACCCCAACCCCAACCTAACCCTAGCCCCAGCCCAGCCCTAGCCCCAGCCCAGCCCAGCCCCAACCTAACCCTAACCCCAGCCCCAGCTAAACCCCAACCCCAATCCTAAGCCAAACCCTAACCCCAGCCCCAGCCCTACCCCAACCCCAACCTAACCCTAGCCTCAGGCCCAACCCCAGTCCAGCCCAGCCCCAACCTAACCCTAACCCCAGCCCCAGCTAAACCCCAACCCTAAGCCAAACCCTAACCCCAGCCCCAGCCACAGCCGAACCCTAACCCTAACCCTAACCCTAACCCTAACCCCAACCCCAACCCCGACCACAACCCCTGCCGAACCCCAACTCCAACCGCAACCCCAGCCCCAGCCATGAACCCTAGCCCTAAATAATCAAAAATTTCTTTAATTTAGTTGAAGATTTACTAACCTGAACGGCGGTGGCGACGACGAGAACGGCGGCGGAGACGACGAGAACATCGGTGGCGACGACGAGAACGGCGGTGGCGACGACGAGAACGACGGGAATGATTTGGGGATTTTGTTTCGCGCGCGATCGAGAGAGGGAGAAAGAGATAACGGGCATAGGCGATCGATCTGTGCCCTTTATTAAATCGCTATTTAGTTGCCCCTACGGATTTGTCCGTAGGTCCTTGGTTTGCGGCTCCGTAGGAGCAAACACCAAATTAAGAATTAATATTTTTATTCTTGAACGTCTTGGCCCGTAGGGGCAACCTTCTAGCCCCACGGATTAATCCGTAGGGCCAACATAAATATATCCGTAGAGGCAACCCCCTATTTTAGTAGTGAGTAGGACTCTAAAGACTCATCAATACGCCGGCAGTAGGTGATGATCATATCAGTCACCCATAAGCTACAAGCGGTCTGCTAAACGTAACGGCCACCCGGGTATTGAGTGATCAGAAGATCAACAAGCAAGCCTGCTCATACTCCTGCGAATCCAATCAGTAACACTACCGTACAGTTCGGTCTCTTCGTCTGATATGTCGCATATCACAACCTAGGGGTGGTAATCGTCAGACCCCAATAGCCTGATAAATCATGCCGATGTGAGACTCATAGCGGTTCGAGAAACTACTGATAACACTTTCCAGTACATCTCAGCAACCCTGGCCAGGGATTTCCTTTTATGGCCAATCGAGTATAACGCAACATCAACCTCCAATACCGGAAGAGACGAAATCCCCTCCTATCGCTTATTGCCTCAATGTGACTCGGGACTGTACCCAAAAACCAACGTTTTGCACGATCTCTTGAACGTGGTAAGGTGGAAATCAAAGCACAGTAGGAATCACACAAGACTCTATGACGATCTCGGGTCGACAGACTAACCTGTACCAGTGTCATCAGAGAACTGCTATCTGACAATAAGTATAATACCATCTAGGAGTTCTCAGTGAGTCTGTTCAGTGTACCAAGTCTCCACTGAGCACCCGTATACCATCTCTGATGTCAAACACCAATGGATATGGGATCATCCATCGCCCATCATATGGGTCGAGAAGCGTATACGCTAGTCTACTCTGGAATATCGATTCCCCGTCTCGATACTCCCACGACTAGGAACATTTGAAGGATGTACTTACCGACTAGCTCTGCCCCACTAGTATGATCTGTATCATAATCCTGGTAGTCAAGTACTCATCCTAAGGGCTTTATCAACATGTAATAGAGAGACAATAAGTATACATGTTAAGATAAATAGCAACCAGATAGCATACTATCATGTCGAGCAAGAAAGTCCTCCCTATATATGCCCAAGCATCCACTATAATATTCATCACATGTATAATAATGGCCTCTAGGGCATACATATAACTAACAGTATCCTTAGCCAAGAGAAGAGTTAAGGGTCTAGCAATTTTGCTAAAGTTCTTAATGAATCTCCTATAAAATCCTGCATGACCAAAGAAGGATCGTATATCTTTGACGCATTTAGGAGAAGGTTATGGATGACATCAATTTTAGCTCTGTCTACCTCAATTCCTTTTCGTAAAATGATATGTCTAAGGACAATATCTTCTTGGACCATGAAATGGCATTTTTCCTAATTCAAAGTTAAGTTCTTATCCTTACAGCAGGTAAGAACCGTGTCAAGATGACGTAGGCATTCCTCAAAGAAGTCCCCAAATATGGAGAAATCGTCCATAAATATCTCCAGAAAATTCTCGACCATGTCTGAGAATATTCCCATCATACACCACTGAAATATAGCGGGAGCATTGCATAACCCAAAGGGCATGCGTCTATGAGCAAAAATACCGAAACGACAAGTAAATGTTGTTTTATCTTGATCCTTTTCGGCGATGGGGATCTGTTTATAACCAGAGTATCCGTCCAAAAAACAATGGTATTCATGTCCAGCTAATCGTTCCAACATCTGGTCAATGAAAGGTAGAGAGAAGTGATCTTTCCTCGTTGCGGCATTGAGTTTTCTATAATCAATACATACGCGCCATCCAGTTTGGGTGTGTATTTGGATCAACTCATTAGCCTCATTAGTTATGATCATGTTGCCAAACTTTTTAGGGACCACATGAATAGGACTTACCCATTGGCTATCAGATATTGGGTAAATTATATCACTATCTAGGCACTTGATGATTTCTTTCTTTACCGCCTCCTTCATAATGGGATTTAACCGTCTTTATGGATCTCGGGTTTGTTTGGCTTCATCCATCAAATGTATATAATGTTCAATAATCAAGGGACTAATCCTTTTGATGCCAGCCATTGTCCAACCAAATACTTGCCGATTTGATCTCAATACTGCCAAAAGTGCATTCTCTTGCTCCAAAACTAGAGAAGTGGATATGATCACGGGTAAAGACTCATTCTCACCTAAATTTGCATATTTAAGATGAGAAGGTAGCGGTTTGAGATCTAGTATCAGCGGAGAGACGATAGAAGGTGGGGTAAGGGAATGATACTCGGACTCCCTAAGAGGTTCATAACTTGCGTAGGATATTGACTCGGAAAGTGGTACTGACTTTTGTGACGAGTCAAAGGATTCAAACTCGGGGATGGACTCATCGAAGATATCCTCACTATAATAATTTTCCAGATCAAACAATGTCGCACTAGTGTTGTCGAGATCATCATAGCAAAGTACTTCAGCTTCGCAGCTGTCGGAAGCTATCTCGTTAATAGAACATACATCGATTAAATGAGCAGAAGGTTCAAATGGTTGACTTCCTAGATTGTAAATATTAAGATCAATTGTCATCTTCCCTAAGGATAAGTTCATAGAACCGTTACGACAATTAATGACAGCGTTGGAAGTTACTAGGAAAGGTCGACCGACTATCACCGGGATTTGATTGCGTGGGTTCGCCATAGGGCTGTATATCTAAAATAAAAAGTCCATAGGGAATATGAATTCCTCGACTTAGATTAACACATCCTCTAGTTCACCCCTAGATTGGGCGATAGATCGGTCTGTATCACGACCCGAAGGTACGGAGCATGACTGGCACTTAAATTACGAAACGTCTAAAGGCATAACGTAATCTAAGTAAGCCAAAGCCCAGAAATCTAAACCAAATTATAAATAGAGTGAAGGAAAACTTGTTTAAAAGAAAGAAATTTTAAAATGAATAAGTCGCATTAAACATTTTATTAAAACAACAAAATCTCCCAAAAATTTCGGCAGAGTCTCTGTTCCCCTCCGAAGGACGCGACGAAGACGCGATAGACGTCTTTGCCTGAGATTCGGGGAAGATGCTAATTGGTGTTATCCGTCCATCTCTCCGAAGATGCCAAGTTGATTTATGGCACCATGTATCGAAGGTTTAAACGGATGCGGCCGATGTAGCAGACTTCGTCAGATTCCCCCTCGCTTGAGGGGTTTTTGATTGTGGGGATGCTCTTCCCTGCAAGTGCAAGCCCCTGCAGTTAATTACGCTACCGCATCGCGGTAAGAACTTTCTCCTTCTCCAGATGGTCACTTCGTGTCGTGTGTGTTTGTTTTTATGTTCGGTTGCCCGTGGATTGTATACGGAGACTAATTTTTGTTGTCGCCCGTAGGACGTGGATTAGTCCAAATCCGTATCTTTCTTAGATTTGGGTTTGGGGTGTGTGTGTTTAAGGATACGTTAGCCTTGTTTAAGGACTAAGATCAACTTAAACGTTTGTTAAGGACACGTTGGTCTAATTTAAGACTAAGATCGACTTAACAGGATCGTTTAGATCCAAGAGAGCATTTGGACTCTATTGTTTAGTTTAGAGACATTGCGGTCGATTACCAGTTTAAGGACATGGTGGTCCATGGAATGTATGGCTGTCGGGACCCGTCACCTCTCTGAAGACGTTGAAGGATTACAACGACAAATATCAGAGGAGTTCAGAGATGTACTCTTGAACCAATGTTGGTTGGGAGATCTATAGTCCAATTTGGGACTAAAGTCAGTTTGAAGGTATATGAGCATATGGGCTCAATTGATATGAGTTGAACATTTTATTGTTCTGGCTATTGAGCCTTTATTTGGGCTCGGCCCTTTTTAATAATGCATAGCATTGGGCTCTGCATAGCATTTATATTTGGCATGTTAGGCCTTTACTTGGGCTCTGCCCTTTAAATAATGCATAGCATTTATAGTGGTCTGATAGTGCGCTACGTGGCTTGTCAGGCACTTTGCGCCAATTAAAGAGCGCAATGCGCTAGCGCATGTGGAGGTGACACGTGCCACGCTCTGCTAACGCAAGTCTGTTAGCGCGGTGCACTGCGCCAGTGCGCTGCGCTAGTGCGCTGCTGACACGTGGCGCGCCCTGGTGCTATGCGCCAATCCCAGAGCGCAATGAGCTATATTTAGAAGCGCAAAGCGCAGATCATTCTGTGGTTGACACGTGGGGCGTTCTGGTGCAGTACGCCATTCCAAGGAGCGCAAAGGCGCATTTCAAGAGTGCAAGGCACTGTACAATAGCGCAGAGCGCATCTTGCTCCAGTTCAGATAAAAAAAACAAGTTTTTCTTGTTCTAAAGAGGTTCTACCTCAAGATTCAAGAACCAATGGTTCTTATTCTCATCAAAAGGCAATGCCTTTATATAGATCAAATGATCTAGGAATGAAGTAAATTACTTCTTTTTTAATCTTTTAGATCTTCTTGATCTTTTTTCTTTTTATTGAAGATCTTGATCTTGTTCTTAGATCTTTGATCTTTTTAGAAGAGAATTCTTCTTTTTTAATGAGGTATTTTCATCTCTGTTCTTCAAGAATCAAATTCTTTACCTTCGAAGATGAAGAAGATGATCTTCTTTCTTCAAAGGCTTGCCTTTCAAATTTTTCAGAGGGTTCTCTCTTTTCTGTATTTCTGTATCCATGAGACTTGGAGTCTAGGGGCCTTTATATAGGGCCAATTGATTTGTTAAGTTAGTTACTGAGATTTTTCTCTGATTGATCTGGGGATATTCCCCACCGTTGGATCTTTGATCCTTAGGCCTCTGTTTTACAAAAGATAATCTTCTTATTTTAATAAGATTGGAAAGATCTTTCTAGAATTTTAATTCTAATTAATTAATAATTTATTATTTAAATTCCAGTGCTGGCGCAATTGGCGCTAGCGCACCTGCGCTTGACACGTGTCGCGCAGCGCACCTGCGCTTGACACATGTCGCGCAGTGCAGAGCGCAGCGTAACTGCGCTAGCGCGCCTGTGTTTGACACATGGCGCGCAGCGCAGAGCGCAAGAGATCTGAAGCGTTGCTTCATTTATTTTAAAATTTGAATTTTTAAAACAGAGCCTTGCTCTGATTGGGGTGCGCTGCCTTGGGCGCAGCGCTCCTTGCGCTGGCGTGTCTGCTTTTGACAAGTGGCGCACAGCGCTAGAAATCTGAAGCGTTGCTTCAATTTTTGAATTTTGAAATTCAAACAGAGGTTTGCTCTGATTAGGGGAAACAAATGCCCCCCCCACCGTTGCGCTCACGTGGCGCACACGTGAGTGCAGCGGTGGCAACATCTGAACCGTTGGATCGATTCAGGAGTTGAAGAGACGCTTGAGCGCCTATAAATAGGACCCTTGGTCCTCCTCAGATGATTATCATCTCCTTTAAGAATTTTATTTTCAGAGCCTTGCTCTCATTTTCAAGAACTTCAAGAGTTAAACTCTAGAAAAATTTTAGGTAAAAATTAACTTCAATTAAATTAATTTTATTTTAACAGAGCCTTGCTCTCATAGATCCTTTGATCTAAAGAAAATCCCTTTGGGGTTTCATAAACAGAGCTTTGCTCTCAAGAATTTGTTTCAGGGTTTCTTAACCCATAAACAGAGCTTTGCTCATTGACAAAATACAGATCTTTTGATCTTTTGATGAAGAACTCTTAAGAGTTTTTTCATGGATCTTTAAGATCCCAGAACTTTAATTCTTATGAATTAATTTTTCTTTGATGGATTTTTCCATCTTTATTACAGAGTTAGACTCTTTAAAGAATTTTATTCCCTTGTGACCAGAGTTTGACAAGTGTCACTCTGTGACAGAGCTTTGCTCTGAAAGGGAGATTTTCTCCTTGTCTCAAGGGATTTCTCATTTAATGAGAATATTCTTTGAGGATTTCCTCATTAATTGACAGTCTCATCCAATGATGAGGCTGTCTTATTAACTGATGCATTGTTATCTGGATTTTATGGGTCCCCCTTTGGTCCCCTCTCCACTGCATTGCAGTGTGGTACAAATTTTAAAGTACCAAGCGTCGGGCTTTTAAAATTATGATACTGATAATCGAATTTCGCTTTTTCTTGCAGGCAACATGTCTACTGATCTTTCGTTCCCGTTTTTCCGTTGAGAGGGAGGATTCCCGGAGGCACCGGTAGACCGGGAGGTTCTTGCTCTCATTAAGGACCACGACCCGGAGTACAAGAACCTTCATCTGTGGGGTAGGTGGTACAGCGAAATTATCAAAGGTCGCCGAAGCTTCTCTTGTGCGATGCCGTCAGATCCGATCTCATCGATCCCATATGCAGATGTACCCCCGGTGAACTATGCCGTGGAGGTCGTAAATTGGAATTCGGAGGATCTTCTTCAACCTTCGATTGCTGGCATACCCGTGTAGCCGCCGGCAGCCGTGGATATTCTGGGGCGGCGCATATGCCAGGGTGAGTCGTGCCCTTGGGGACAACCCTATAACATTAGATTGACCCCACGACATTCGGCCGGGTATTTGCAGTGGGCCAGGTATATTTTGTCAGCGAAGAAGGCGCATTTGCTGAAGATTGGTCTGTATCCCGCAGTCTACGCCTCGCTGTTCGAGTATCCTGCTCCTCCGACGTGGTGGGTTAAGGCGTTCGTGGAACAATGGAACATCCCCACCCATACCTTTCTTCTGACAGACAGGGAAGTCTCCATCCTCCTAGAAGAATTTGCTGAGATTTCCGGTCTGCCAGTGAGGGGGGAGCACTATAAGGAGATGCTTCCTCCTGATGAATATGTCTTCGCCACTAAGCCGTTGGTAATGGACCTAACGCCGAAGAATGCTATTCAGCACCAGTTTCCAAGCCTGGTAAAGGTGCTGAATATGTACGAAAGTCTCTACTTAGAATCGGGAGGTCGGGGAGTTAGTTTCGCAGACTTCATCGCCCGCTTTCTTCGACCGGAGGTTCTATCGCAGCGGGGCGAAAAATTTGCCAAGCTTGACAACCCTTTCGGCCTGGGCTTAGATCGTCGACCAGTACTGGAAGACGACCAAAAGGGTTTTTACCTCCCCGATGCTGCAGTCATTCCCTTATCGGAAATCGCCGCTCCGGGCATCGACGAGGAGACCTTCTTTCTCGGGTTTCTGGGGCTATGGCTGTGCTGGTTCGCGCTCCCCATGCACCCGCGCTACATGTGGCCGTCCGTTTTCTACCCAGCGTATCGGATGGTGGCTGGTATACAATTGTTGATTAGAATCGCCGGATTGGCCCACCTGTACCATGGACTCAGCATGGCGGCGGACGCAAATGAACCGGGGGTGCAACCTGCCAATTTCCCGATGCACTATTTTACTTCATGGATGGAAATGCATGTGCTCGGGGTATTCGGTATTCATAAGAGACCCTCGTTTTACGAGAAGTACAGACTCCCAAGAGTTATGTGACTGGTCGGTGCTTCTATTGTGAATCCGCCTCCGCGGGAGGCTAGGGGTTGCTTCTTCGTCCGCGCACGGTCGGAGCAGGCATCTCTTTCACGAACAAGGTCATGACAATCGGCCCGGATACCTCTAAGGCGGTGTTGGCGCTGCGTGATAATTTCAAGGACGGGGCCTCCGTATTGAAAGCCCGGGAGATCCTACATTTATACTCCATCCGGTCGGGCTTCTTTGTGTTCAGGCAGAATGATATGGCGCTTTTCATGAGGTACAACCCCCATCGGTTCGCCCAACAACTAAGCTATAACCAGGGGGTCCCACTGGAGGCATTTTTGGATGTGCATGCGGCCACCAGGGAGGGAATACAAAGCGCGTTGCACCACTTTATGCGGTTAAACACGGGCTCCCACTTCTTCATTAGCGAGCCAAGTTGCATTCCAAGGGCCCTCAACGTGTATGGGGCTTGGTATCAGCACGCGATGGGTGCTGTTATCCGGGAAGAGAAGCGGCTGCTGGTTGACCGCAAGGGTGTGCCCCCGCCAGCGATCGCAAAGTCCCCCTAAGGCAAAGGACCCCTGTCGTTCCTCCACTAAGAGGAGATGCTGGAGCTGAGCCCCCACGCGTGCTGAGCCCTCCATATGGATTGCCCCGTGATTCTGTGGACGTGCCCTCAACGTCCCGTACTCCGGTGGAGACGGTGAATGTGGTTTCGCCTGAATCCGGCGTGGGCTCGGACATCGGGACCCGTCGTCCCAAGGTGCCCACGAAGCGTAAACTGATTTTGGGTGCGACCGGGGTTCGCGCGCAGAAGAGGAAGAAGAACTCGGTTCTTTCTCTTGATGCCATACTCGGCTTAGAGCCTCAGGCCCCTCTTACCGAAGGCCTAAGTGAGTATGGAACCAACGAGGGTTTCTTCGTAAAGCTAGAAGACACTGATCTGGCGGCCGCCATCGCAGCTTCTGAGCGATTGGAAAGGCGCGACACGTGGTTGGCTAAACTCGCGCAATCAGGTAATCACCAGTTGTATTCTTCGTCATTTCATCGTATCTTTATCATTGTTTTTTACTAACGCTTTTCCTTTTTAAACAGGCATTTCTACCGAAGAAGCCATCACTGCCTCTCTCAAAACTTTCGAGGAGGAGGAAAAGAAACGAGCTCTATCTGGCGTTGGTACGTCTCGGCTGACTTAGTCTTTATTTCTCCTTTTTATGGCCAATCTAACCTTTTCTTTGTCTCATTGCAGGGACCGCGGGACCTACTTCGCAAGCCGATGTAGGGATTCTCCCCGGGCCAGCTACTGAAGTCTCGGCCTCTTCGGGGTTGCCACGCGAGAGGCCCTACTTAAAAAACCGATGATGGATGCCTTGAAGGCTCTAGAGGCAACCCTGAATGCGGACGACGACGCCTTGCTGAAGGAGGGTTCTAAAAGGTTTGTCGTGACGGCCCGGGAGGAAAGGAAGCGCCTGAGGAGCGCAGCGAAGGAGCGTAGCGCTGCTTTAGCCGTGGGGGCGGGCTCAAGCACCGTCACTCCTGTTGCTACTCCTTCGGAGGAGCTCCCGGTCGCCTTGTCTACTGCTCATAGACGGGCGGCGCGTGCGACTCGGGAGGCCAACGGTAAATCCGTATCAGGTAATGTGCTTTTGAGACTTTTTTATCAAAGTTTTAAAACCGTCGGTTCTTATATATCTTGTCCTGCAGGGCCGAGTCCTACTGAAGGAGCGGCGGCAACCGTTGAGCCTAAGGGGACAGTGGAGAAGGTAGCAGCTGAACCCGAGGTGACGGTAGGTGATGCAGCCGTAGTTGCCGGGCCCGAGCTAGTGGCTGACGAGACAGTCACAACTGCTATGCCCGAGACGGCCATCACTGCCGAGCGCGAGGTGACGGAAGATGAGACGGCTGCTACAACCGAGCCTGAGGCAGCAGCGGATGGAGCGGCTGCGACCGATGAACCTATGGCAGCGGTGGACGAGACGGCTGCGACCGCTGAGCCCGAGGTGGTAGCGGGTGAGACGGGCATGATTGCTGAGGACGAGACGGCTGCTCTTTCTCAAGAGTCGGGCACCGCTCCGATCATCACTCTCCCTGCATACGGTCCTTTGCCGTCTCCCGGCCTCGCGAGCACGACGACGGCTCCTGTAGAGTCTGGCGATGAGGCAACGGGAGGTGAGACAATCCCAATGGAGGAGGGAGACGCCACCGTTGTATCAAGTGACGCCCTTGTAAGGGTTCCGGCCGGTGGCTCTTCAGGTAAATCTTGGGCCACCGCCCTTCTTTCTTTATTCTGCAATCTTTCCTAATAAAGTTTATCTTGCTTCTAACGCAGGTGCGGCTAGTGTGGATGCCGCGTTACCCGAGGGAGCGCCGTCAGTTACCGCTCTGACGGTGACCACTTCTCTTCCTTCTCTCGCACCGTCACAAATACTGGAAGGTATGGATTTGTGACCCACCAGTCTTATCTTGGCTGCATAATTTATGTATTGACGTTGAACTATTGCGTCTTTGCAGGAGTCCTTTTTGACCACATGTACCAGGTGCTGCATCCCCACTTTTCCTTCCCGTCGGAGCTTGCTTCATCCAGTGGCGCTGGTGAGTATAGTTTTCAATTAATGCTCTTTCTTTTTCCAATAATGAAATTATTTCTGATTCTTCCTTGCTCTGATTGCAGTGCTACAGATTAAAGGAGGGGATAAGAGATCAATTTCGCCACCGGTCCTCCCGGCTTTGCCACCTGCTGCAGCTGGTATAGTAAATTCCATTGTTCATGAACTTCCTATATTTCTTGAACCGTCATTTGATTGTGATTTGTTTTGCAGCTGTCCCTCCGACTCCGGCCCCTTTCGAGTCTCATATTATGATGCCGGCAGGTCCATTCTCCAGACGTCCATCCTCAAAGGGTGCTACGATGAGTTTGAGTATGCTGAGCGGATGCGTCGAGGAGCTTGACGCAGAAGCTCCTACATCTGCCGCAGATTTCGCTACCGAGGTTAATCCGATGCCGGCGACACTTGTAAATTTCCATAATGAAGGCGTCGTCGAGTCTTGGGTTAATCATTGCAGGGAGATCGAGGCCTGTCTGCATCAACTTGAAATTATGCGTCCGGCACCTGAGATTTTGGCCACGAGCACTCAACGGGCGGCATGGATCGAGCAGAGCGCTTCTTACTTCCGCCATCTTGAACAAGAAGCGGCTTTAAAGTGGAGGGAATGCAAAGAAACTTCAAGCGAGTCTGCTCGACTGCGTGCTGAGGTTGACGCGAACGCTGCCCGGATGAAAGTTATCTTCGAGGGCCTTCTGCAAAGTATCTCTGATGGGTTAACATTGAAGCAGAAGCTCGATGCGGTTGAGCGCGATGCCTAAGGTCGTGAAGTAGCTCAGCGAGCCGTCGAAGAACAACTTTCACCCTACTTGCAGCAGCGAGCCCAGGTAGAAGCAGAGTTGGCCGCGGCAGCCGATCTGGAAGAGGCGTTGAAAGAAGTGCGAGAATAGCTTGCGAATTTGTTAAAAACGCTTCCTTCTCAATGAAAATCTTGTATCATTTGTAATTGTGAATAAAATGTATTTGTTTCTTTTATTCTTTAACACAATGTATCTTGTACTCAATCGAATTCATGAATAAAAGATATACATTCTTCATAATGTCTTGTGTCATTTCTCTGCTTTCTTCTTTCTTGCTGCCTTTTTTGTCATGTGATTTTAGCAAGTGTGATTCGTAGATGGTATATAATTGTCAATCTTATGCTTTTTGTAGAGTGGCGATGACTTAGAAAACAGGGTTAGGATCTGTTACCTAAGACTTTTCTACTTTATGAGCCGTGAGGGTCTCATAAAGAATTTTCTCCCTACCGGCCAGGAGGGTCCGGTAGGTGTAATTTTTTCCTTAAGAATCGTGAGGATTCCTAAGTGCGTTTTCCCTTATAAGTCGTAAGGATCTTATAAGAGAATTTTCCCTCTTACGAGTCGAGAGGACCCTTAAGCGGTTGTTTCCCTCCTTGTCGAGATTCGACTTTGGAGAGTGGGACCCGTGAATAGTATGCAAGAGTCCATTTCGAACTGACTTGCAGGGCCCCAGTGCTTAGGAGACAAATTTTTTAATCCCCGCTGCCTAAGGTTTTGCCTCACGAGTCGAGACGAATCGAGCATTTCTCGCAAGAATATCCTAACGTCACAGTTAACCTCTGCTCTTTACGACAGAGGTCCGTTAGGGTCTGTGGTACTAGGGTTTTGTCCGCCGTACCGTCGTGTTGGTTGATGTATTTCTCGATAGCCAACCTTACTGTTCGAGTAGCCTTGCGACTGTCATGTCTCTGATCCCTTCGGGGGCTGGACAAGACGTCTTCAAGCAATCTTTCTAGGCAGTTTCACCATTGGAAGAGCAAACGTTAGGAATTTTGCGATGCCACTTTTTACTTAAGGTTAGGCTCATTTTGGAGAGCCCCGATGAGTCATAACCACTCCGCGCTGGTGTGGGATGATCTCCGATAGTCTTTCAGGTTTTATATGAGTTGCCGTCAAGACCCTGAAGATAGGAATTTGGCATTTGCTTCGTTTGCTGGTATTGCGTCTGCTGTATCGAAACGAATGTCACGGTTGTCTCTAGGTTGCTGGTGAACCGTCATGGTTTGGAACTAGGGATTTTGCCGTGGCTCCTGTTAGTTATATGTATGCCCTAGAGGCCATTACTATACATAGGATGTATATTGTGGTGGATGCTGGGACATATATAGGGAGGACTTTCTTGCTCGACATGATAGTATGCTATCCGGTTACCCTTTACCTTAACGTGTATACTGATTGTCTCTCTGTTACATGTTGGTAAAGCCCTTAGGATGTGTACTTGACTACCTGGACTATGATGCGGATCATACTAGTGGGGACATAGTAGTCCATAAGTACATCCTTCAAAGTCCCTAGTCGTGGGTGTATCGAGACGGGGCATCGATATACCAGAGTAGACTAGAGTATACCTTCTCGACCCATACAGATGGGCGATGGATGATCCCATATCCATTGGTGTTTGACATCGGAGATGATATACGGGTGCTCAGTGGAGACTGGGTACACTGGACGGACTCGCCGAGAACTCCCAGATGGTATTATACCTTACGTCAGATGGCAGTTCTCTGGTGACACTAGTACAGAGTAGTCTGTTGACCCGAGATCGTCATAGAGTCTTGTGTGGTTCCCACTGTGCTTTGATTTCCACCTTACCATGTCTAAGAGGGCGTGCAAAATGGTGGTTTTTGGGTACAGTCCCGAATCAAATGGAGGCAATGAGCGATAGGAGGGGATTCGTCTCTCCCGGTATAGGGAGTTGATGTTGCGCAGTGTTCGATTGGCTATAACCGGAAATCCCTGGCCAGGGTTGCTGAGATTTACTGGTAAGTGTTACCAGTAGTTTCTCGAATTGTTATAGACCTCATATCGACACGACTTATCGAGCTATTGGGGTCTGACATTTACCACCCCTAGGCGAGATATGCGACATATCAGACGATCAGACCGGACTGTACGGTAAGTGTTACTGGTTGGATTCACAGGAGTGTAATGGCTCTCCTAGACACAGCGCGACCTCACCCCCAATACCGGGAGAGACGAACCCCTGAAGATCCGCTCACTGCCTCCATGTGGCTCGGGACTGTACCCAACTAAAACCTGTTTGCACGACTCCTTTGAGCCGTGGTAGGGTAGTAATCAAAGCACAGTGGGAACTCACACGAGACAAATGACGATCCCCAGGTCGATGAACTAACCTGTACACATGTCACCTGGGAACTGCTATCTGACGTCAGGTATAAGACCAACTAGCATGTTCCCGGCGAGTCCTGTCCGGTGTACTCATAACCCAATGAGCACCTGTATACATCTTAGGTGAACCAACTGACACCAGTGGCTTGTGAGACCGGCCACCGCCCCTCGTCGGGGTCTCGACTGTATATACTAGTCTACTCTGGAGAATCGATGCCCTGTCTCGAAACTCCCACGACTAGGGACCATTTAAGGATGTGCTTATAGACTCCAGCTCTCACTTATATGATCGCCCTCATACTGCTGGCAGCCAAGCAAGAATCCTAGGGGCTCTATCAACGTGCAATAGTGACCTGTCAGGTCACCTAAAGCAGTACACGATGATAAAGGTAAACCAGATAGCAAACTATCATCTCGAGTAAGACTGTCGTACCGGGATAGGTCCTCCCTCAATCATTGCAATCATGTGCCTGTGATCCAATAATTGACTCTGAGGGCACTATCTCCAACAGGTATATCGGGGCGGAGCATTCACACCCTATATAAGGTGTGCTCTATGATGAGTACTACTGAGTTACCTATTTCCTTTTGGGAGTTATGCACTTGAAAAGATGCATACCTATTGAATAGGGTTCAAATCAAATCAGTTGCCTACCATTTCATATGTGATATGATAAGGGAAGAGCCCATATCTTAAGTTAGTTAAGATTTGGGGTTGTCCGGCCTATGTCTAAAAGCAAAATCCGGACAAGCTCGAGGCAAGATCTGTTATGTAGAACTGGAAATGTTCCAGCTATACAAACTGCAGCTGATGATTTGATACAACCAAAGGATTCAATAGTTACCAACGAACCTCAGCCTCTCCGCCGATCTAGTAGGGTTCCTCACCCACCTGAGAGATACTTCGGTTTCTCTATGACAGTGGGAGCGAGGATTGCATCATGAGATGATGACCCAACTAGTTTCGAGCTGGCCATCAGGAGTGGGACTCTGTAAGAATGGCTGGGTGCTTAGCGATCTGAGATGGAATCCATGTACACCAACAAAGTATGGACTTTGGTTGCTATATCTGAAGGGTTAAATCCCCATCAGGAGCAAGTATATCTTGAGAAGATTACTTGGTGTAGATGGAAAAGTTGAGACTTTCAAAGCAAAGACTTGTTAAAGCTTTTCGTCATCGACCAGGCGTGGATAATGATGAAACCTTTTCAAGTAGCTATGCTTAAGTCCATCCAGATCCTACTTGCCACGGCTACATACCATGACTACGATATCTGGCGGTTGGGTGTCATGACTGCTTTTCTAAATGATGTTTTAGAAGAGAACGTCTATAAGTACACAGCCAGAGGGCTTCGTAAACAGTGGGAGCAGCGGAAACGTGTACAAGATACTTTATAGGATAAAGAAGGCATCGCGGAGTTGGAACATCTGTTTTGATGTGTTAGTCAAAGAGTTTGATATCATCAAAATGGTAGATGAACCTTGTATAAACAAAAAGGTAGTAGAGAGTATGGTGACGATCCTCGAAGAGTACGTGGATGACATGCTCTTGATAGGGAAGGAGTTTCCTATGCTACGCTCGGTCAATCTCCGCTTATCAAAATGATTCTCCATATAGGATCAAAGTGATACCTCCTAAATCCTGGGTTTTGGATCTATGAGATAGATCTAATTGGATGTTAGGATTCTCACTAGTTGTAGTGAGATGGTATCAATCGATCCTGGGAAGAATCACTGGAAGGGTTCCAGGGTGATAAAGACGACTGAATGTCAGTCGCAGGCATTGTCTTTACCCTCAGTAAAGGGACGGTATGTTGGAAGAGTTCCAAGCTACATACCGTGACATACTAGACGATAAAGGCAGGATACATCGCTACTTAAGATGCTGCCAAAGAGGCTGTTTGGGTGTATATTGGTTCATGAGATGAACTACGTTCCAACCATTGTGAGACAATGGAGTTGTGGCTTATGCCAAGGAACGCCGGTCCCATCAGTGATCCAGACAAATTCTAAGGCAGTATCACCTGATCATGGAGATGGTTGATCTCCAGGGTGATCGAGGTTAAGAGAGTAGACTCAGAGGACAACACGGCGGATCCACTCACAAAGGCCTTTTCCCAGAGAGAGACTTTTAAGGGATGGTTGAGTATGAGATACTACAACCACTGCTATCAGATGGCCCTAGTGCAAGTGGGAGATTGTTAGTTATATGTATGCCCTAGAGGCCATTACTATACATAGGATGTATATCGTGGTGGATGCTGGGACATATATAGGGAGGACTTTCTTGCTCGACATGATAGTATGCTATCCGGTTACCCTTTACCTTAACGTGTATACTGATTGTCTCTCTGTTACATGTTGGTAAAGCCCTTAGGATGTGTACTTGACTACCTGGACTATGATGCGGATCATACTAGTGGGGACATGGTAGTCCATAAGTACATCCTTCAAAGTCCCTAGTCGTGGGTGTATCGAGACGGGGCATCGATATACCAGAGTAGACTAGCATATACCTTCTCGACCCATACAGATGGGCGATGGATGATCCCATATCCATTGGTGTTTGACATCGGAGATGATATACGGGTGCTCAGTGGAGACTGGGTACACTGGACGGACTCGCCGAGAACTCCCAGATGGTATTATACCTTACGTCAGATGGCAGTTCTCTGGTGACACTGGTACAGAGTAGTCTGTTGACCCGAGATCGTCATAGAGTCTTGTGTGGTTCCCACTGTGCTTTGATTTCCACCTTACCACGTCCAAGAGGGCGTGCAAAACGGTGGTTTTTGGGTACAGTCCCGAATCACATGGAGGCAATGAGCGATAGGAGGGGATTCGTCTCTCCCGGTATAGGGAGTTGATGTTGCGCAGTGTTCGATTGGCTATAACCGGAAATCCCTGGCCAGGGTTGCTGAGATTTACTGGTAAGTGTTACCAGTAGTTTCTCGAATTGTTATAGACCTCATATCGACACGACTTATCGAGCTATTAGGGTCTGACGTTTACCACCCCTAGGCGAGATATGCGACATATCAGACGATCAGACCGGACTGTACGGTAAGTGTTACTGGTTGGATTCACAGGAGTGTGAGTGGGCTTGCTCGTCGATCTTCTGATCGCTCAATACCCGGGTGGCCGTTACGTTTAGCAGACCGCTTACGGCTTGTGGGTGTTTGATATGATCATCACCTGCTGCCGGCGTATTGACGAGTCTTTAGAGTCCTACACAGAGGTTTCCTGGCTCAAGCGAAACGAAATAGGAGCGCATATGAGATATGTGCGGGACCGAGAATAATGCGTGTATGTGATACCGTATTCTATTCTCGCGATGAATGTATCGATTGGTTGTATGCGATATAACCTAGTTATCGAATCAAGGATTGATTCGATAAGCCGATACATTGGATATTAGTCGGTTATATGCGATATGACCGGATCGTTAAATCAAGTGTTGATTTAATGATTTAATGCATGATTATATATTTGATATATTACTTTGCATTAACTAGTATTGGTTCACTTTAAATGGATTTTCTCACTTATTTTGTGCAAGTGGTATATGTGATATACTTTTATGCACTTGATTGTATCATGTTTGATGATACATGTTTACTTGGTTAAGTGTAAAGAATTAAGCCATGGTTAAACAAATGATTAGGGTTTTGTTATTTATTTATTTATTCATTTATTTTTTTGTTTATTCATTTTGGAAAAGATATGAAAAGAATGGTGGCTTTATTTGTAGTTTTGTTGAAGCTTCATGAAACTTTGACCTAGTCCACCATTCTTGTCTCTTGCTTAACCCTAACCATCATATCTAACCATGGTCTATTCTCTACTCTAAACTAAGGTTAGTATTATGATAAGTATTCATTTTTCCTTTTCATTTTAAAAAACTTATCATAACATTATCATCATCTTCTTCTTCTTCTTCAAGAAGAAAACCTAGACTTCATCAATGGTGACTTGATGAAATGAGTGAGAAATCCAATTCTAAAGTGAACCCACTTCCTATTTCTTCATCCTCTACCTCTTGCCAAGTAGTAGAGTGTGTTTTCTTCACAAGTCTCATGACTTGGTGAAGTGGGAGCTTGATCTTGCGATGCCTCGACGTAGATCATCTTCGGCACGAAGCCGACGACCTTGCCCGCCCATTTCTCCGATGAAGCCGACGCTAGAGCCCGGGATTTGATATGGACAGCGAGGAGACTTCATTGCGGAGCTATGGAGGTGGAGGACCGGATCTACAAAGGTTGTATTTCCGTCTACTCATAGTTAAGTTGTTAGCTAGTTTCATTTTATCGCCTAAACTTCTAGCCAACGATCTTGTTAGGGTTTCTCGGTACCTATAAAATTAGAAATTGGCATGATTGATGCCTTGTGAGACCTCACTAGAGTGCCTAAGAACCCTACAGCTCCGTTGTTTGATTGTCGCGTCTGAACCCTGCTGGAGGAAGAACGCTACTGTTAACATCTCGTCTTGTTATATCGAGATGAATGCTGAGGTGGAGTTGGGATTTTTCCATCACTCCGCTTTGTTTAGATACAGCGTCTGCATCCTGTTGGATTGCGAAGGAACGCCGTAGTTGACATTGCGTCTATTGTAACGGGACGAATGTTGAGGTGGAGCTGGGATTTTGCCGTCACTCTCTCTGTTTTGACCGTGAGGTCTTTCGTTGACGTTGCATCTGCATCCTGGTGGACTTGCGAAGGAATGTCGTTGTTGACGTTGCGTCTGTTGTAACGAAACGCATGTCGAGATGATCTCTAGGTTGTCTGCGAACCATCGAGGTTTGGAGCTAGGGACTAAGTCGTGGCTCCGTTTGGTGATGTTGCGTCTGAGTCCTGCTGGAATGAGGAGGAACGCTGTTGTGGTCTCCTGGCTGTAGACGTGGCCGTCGAGACTTGGCTCCGTTTTCTGATGGAGCTTGGGGGGGAGGAGTGTGATTCCTTCTTTGTTTGCGCCCCTCGATTGTATACAGGGATTGAAATGATATCACCTGTAGGGCATAAATTTCATTTTTATTTTTATTTTATTTCTTTCCACGATGCTCTATCATTTCAGCTTTTTATATCGCGAAGGTCGCGATTGCCCAATCATTTCGGCTATTTTTCGCAGTGCCCAATCATTTCGGCTATTTTTTTTATTTTTACTCGCTGTTTTTTATTGCGAGTTGCCCAATCATTTCGGCTATTTTGCATGCATACAATTTTACTTGCTGATTTTGTTGCAAGTTGCCCCATCATTTCGGCTATTTGGTATGCATGTGAGGCTTGCTGGCTTTCCGCTGCAAGCTTGGGATTAGACACCGATTTCGACATCAGCACCGCTACAACTGGAATATTGCCAGGAGCGAATCATCATTTGCCTCTGTCGATATTGAACAAAGGTGGCTTCACGAACAGGGTTAGGATCCTGTCGACTAAGGCTTTTGACTTCATGAGCCGTAAGGGTCTCATAAAGGTATTTCTCCCTGCGAGTCGTGAGGATCTCGTAGGTGTGTTTTCTCCTTAGGAATCGTGAGGATTCCTAAGTGCATGTTCCTCTGTAAGTCGTAAGGACCTTACAAAAGGGTTTTCTCCCTATAAGTCGAGAGGGCTTACAAGGGTTTTCACCATGTAGACATATCCCTAGCCACGGATGGGACATGGTTAGGGAAATGTTTATTCGCGCCCGTGGATTGTATACAAGGGTCAGCATTGAGCCGATTGTAGGGTAGTATCGGAGGTTGTGGGGGTTGCTTAAGAACAGGTTCAGGTCTCTGTAACTTAAGACTTTCAAATCTTATGAGCCGTGAGGGTCCCATAAGAGAGTTCTCCTTACGAGTCGTGAGGATCTCGCAAGTGTAATTTCTCCTTAGGAATCGTGAGGATTCCTAAGTGTATTGCTCCCTTGTGAGTCATAAGGATCTCATGCGGGTGGTTTCTCCTCGCAAGGTCGAGAGGACCCTGAAAGTGTCTTTTACGAGGTTGCGCCCTTTCAGGTTTTCACAAACACCCGCCGGTAGCCCTGTTGTTTTTACTCACGGAGACCTTTCGGGTTTTCATCCGTGCCCATTTTGCTTATGGACATACCATTTTTTTTATTCTCTCTTTTTTTAATATAACGAGATTGCGCCCTTTTGTGTTTTCACAAACACTCGCCGGTAACCCTGTTGTTTTTACTCACGGAGCCCTTTCGGGTTTTCATCCGTGCCCATTTTGCTTATGGACATACCGTTTTTTTTTATTTATTTTATCAGCTTCGGGATGCTGCGATCCGCCGTAGTTTCTCGACATCTCGTTCAACAGCTAGTTTTAGGACATAGTGGTCCGTTGTTAGTTTAAGAACGTTTCGGTCCACTGTTAGTTTAAGGACGTTTCGGTCCGCCGTCGCCGTATTTGAGGCGGATTTTTTAGTTTACGGACTTTTCGGTCCATGGGGCTTTCTCTATGAATGAGCATGATGCCCCTGGCATATCCATCTTTCTCGGAGCATGTGGTTGTAGCGGGCTCACCTTTCAGTTTTCGGACAGCGCGAACTTGCCCTGTTGGTATTGGTCTTTTTTTAAGACGTAGCAGTTTTCGATCGGATGGCCCAATACTTGGTGGTAAGGGCAGTAATTAGGATTGTTGACATCGTTCAGTTGTAGTGGGAGTTTCGGCTCCGGTAGAGTGATAAGCTCGTTGCACACTGCTAGTTCGAACAGTCTCCTTGTTTCATCCCGATGAAATGAGTAGGGACGTTTCAACTTTTCATAGAGGGGTTGCCGCTTGTTGCTTTGGCGAACAACCGGTCTAGGGTCACTCGATTGTTGTTGAGCACCAGCGACGAAGGCCGTTTTTTCCTTCCCTTTATCCTTTTTGTTCGATCCCTTGTTCGCGGGTCCGGGATTCTCTCCGGGTAGCATGCGATTGCACGGCTGAATGTTCTCACAACTCCTCAATTCTTTCATTTTAGAGATGGATTCCTTGAAGAGAGGGCCGAGGGCTACTTTTTCGTCGGAGTGGCTCCTGAGGGTGAGAACTCACGATCCCTAGGGATCAACCCTATGACAATTGCCGGCAGTTCTTATACGCTCATCTGTCACACTTTTTCGCTGTCTACGGGCTTCACGCTTTGTCCCGTTGAAGTGTTGCCTGTGAGCGACATACCCTTGCCACCAACACTTAAAGGAGTTGCAGTCTTTAGTAGGATGTGCGATCCTCTGATGATATAAGCAGAAGTTAGGATGTACGTCCGCTTCATCAAGATGTATATCACCAGGAGAATTTTCTCTGAAAGAGGGCAGCCTCATCCCCATCGATATGGCTTTAGAGAATCGCTTCCTTATCTTGATCCTGCTTTCATTTGCGGCAGATGTGATTTGATCTGGTTGGAGTGTTTCGATTCTTTTGTCCAGTCGCCGGCGTTTGGCCTTTTCAAATATGGCTATCTCACGTTCCCGATCAGCTCTATTTCTCAGGAGAGCTTTGTTTAGGAATACATCGATCATTTCATCTGAAGGCCCCAGAAGTTCCGATTCAGGCTCTGCCCCCAGTTTCTTTGTGCAAGGAGTCTCTTCATTGTCTAGCGATGAATGAGAGATCACATGGCAACTTGCTATGTAATCCTCAGATTCATCCGACGATTCTTTTCCATCATCTCCGTCGTCAAGAACGTGACTGAGGAACTCTTGGAGCATGATTGGAGTCCGCGCCTTCTGGTTATACTCTTCTAACGCGTTCATCTGCTTTTGTAGGTCCGTGTGCTTGTCGCCAGGCTTCACGGGCTTCTTGGTTTTCTTCTTCTTTTTCGAAGATTTCAACGGCTGGGTGTGAATGCTTTGGCTATCACCACCAATATTTGGAGTTGGGCGCGGCTTCAGCATCCCCTCGATGGTCTGGAGTTCCAGCGGGTTCTTCCATCTAATCGCCGAACATGTGTGGCGATCATTCAGCATCTTTTTGGTTTTGGCCGAAAGAGCCACTTCACATGGGGCCTCTTCAACAAAAGTGCACGTTGCCCCCAGTGTGTTTGTCTTCTTAGGAGTGTGAGGCTGTGGTGGGTTCACATTCCAGTTTTCGGATAACGCGAACTTGCCTTGTTGGTACTGATCCTCGATCCATCCCTTAAAGACGAAGCAATCTTCGATTGGATGGCTTACCGCTTGATGGTAAGGGTAGTAATTAGGATTGTTGAGATCTCCTAGCTGCAACGGACGTTTTGGATCCGGTTGATTGATGAGTCTGTTGCTCACCTCCAGCTCGAACAATCTCCTCGTTTTATCCTGAGGAAACGAGTAAGGACGTCCCAATCTCTCCTCGAGGGATGGGCGTGAACGCACGTTATTTTGGCGAACAACCGGCTTTGAGTTGCTCGGCTGTTGTTGAGTATTGGCGACGGCGATCGCTTTCCCTTTTCCTTTCTCATTTCGAGAGTCTGCCTTTGGAGGAGACGGTCTGTGACCCATCTGGTCCATTTGGGCCAATTTGTCGATCAAGGACCGGAAAGTAGTTGGCTTGAAGAACATCATGAACTGGGAGATGGCCACTTGAGGGTCAAGAATGCCCACGAACATGCCCACCGCCGACGCTTCTTAGATCCGCTGTTCGCATTTCGACCATAGATTCCTCCATCGGACAGCGTACTGGACCCACGTCTCGCCTGGCTTCACCCTGGCATTAATCAGTGCCGTTATCGGGGTGCGTTCACTAGCACTCGCGAATCTTTGTGTAAACAGTAGCTCCATCTCCGCAAATGTTTTGACAGAGTCGTTAGGTAGCTCTGAATACCATTCAAAGGCTGTTTCTGCTAAGCTGCCGAAGAATTGGCGAAGCAACAGTTTGTCGTCGCCTCCAGTGTTGCCGCATAAGGCTCTGAATTGAGCGACATGCTGATTTGGATTCCCCGTTCCTTTATATATATGGAACTTAGGGATCGTATATCCCGGCGGGTACTTTATCTGATCATACCAGCCTGGATATAGTCGCCCAATTTTAACGACTTGACCGGCCGCTTCATTTGCCTGGTGAACTCGTATTTGCTGAGCTATATAGTCGTCTAGTGCAGCTTTGGAAATGGTTTCCTCCTTGGCTGCTGAATGAGCCGGAGGAGGATTAGATGTCTCCCCTCTATCGTCTTCAATAATGATCGGAGTGTCTTCAGCTGGATGGTCCGGTTGTAATATCATTCCTACCATGTCTTGGAAGAGAAGGGCTATTTGTTTTATGTTGGAAGCTTGTTGTGATGCCTCTCTGTCCTTCTTTTCGAGGATTCTGCGTAAGAAGTCAGCGTTAGTTTCCTGTTCGTGACGCTGTTCTGATGATGTTTCTAGGCTTTCTTTTGGCCCGGTGAGTGCGGCCATCACAGTCATCATCTCTTGAAGCTTCTGCTGTTGCTCCTGGACTTTTGTCACGGATCGGGTGAGCGGTCGGTGACTCGTCGAAGCGCGGCTATCCTTTTTCCCGGATGCCATATAGACAGTGTGCACCACCATGCCCCCAGACTTGGGGCGTTTAGATTCAGTGTCTTTGCAATTTGCCAAAGACGCAGGGATCTTCTCCGACCCCCATCTTTTGTAGGCGGTCGAAGTTGAGGGGGCTGTTGTAGTGGGCACCCAAGTAGCTGTTGCTTTTTCTGGCTTGACAGAGTAGTCCTTCTCCTGCCGAACCTTCATCTTTTTCTGTCGGCGGAGATAGTCTTGAGCCATTACGGAGTCTTGGACTTGACACCAGACCTTGTAAATTTTAGAGGACAGCCGTTGAGGGGGCTGCTCCAGCTTCACCTTTGGGGCACTATCCACAAGTGGAGGAGATCTTCCTAATACGGCAGCTGGCGAGTTTTTGTGCACCCTTCTTAGCGGTTCAAAGCTATTCCCATTCGGAATAGCAGCATTGATTTCCACCATCGAAGCCGGCGGAGTTAGCCCAAAGGGGGAGTTGCCACCCAGCCTTCCTTATTCGGCGCCAGTGACGACGGTGAGGATGTCGCGGGATTGGAGTTGGTTTAGCCTTAAGGGTGACCTATTCATGCCCCTGTGTTGGTTAGAATTCGCTGGTATCAGCCTTTTAAAGACCGACGTCCATTGAATGGGGACGGCCAACCTATCAAAAGCAGACTTCCGAGTAAGGGAAGCAACCTTGGTGATTTCGCCTGGAACGGGAGCAGAAATAGTCAGTCTTGTGAAGACCGATCCTTTGGCAGGAGAAACCGCCTTGACGATTTTGGGAGCAGGGATGACTATCCGCTTCGGGATAACGCCTTCTGGTATTGCAGGCTTCTTCATGGGACCATTGGAGCTCTGGCCTAGTCTGTTAAAAACCGAGGCAGTGGAGTTGGGCGACCCGTTGAGAGGGGCCGCAGTAGTAGCAAGCCGATCGAATACCGACTTCTTGGGAGCTTCTTGTGACGGTACAGGGACGTTGAAGCTCATGGGTGGGAGTATGGTCCCGAAGAATAGTCCAGTGGTGGCTTGAGTTACCTGCTCCACTAGCATCTTGAAAAGGGAGGCCGCTTGGGGCCCGTAAGTCACTCTTCCAGCAAAGACGGAGTGAGAGTTGCAGTTGCAGGCAGTACAGTTTGAAGCCATTGATCTTCTGTTTTCTGAACGGAGCAAGACACCAAATCTAAGTACCTCAAATCCACAGGCAACCATAGCAAACCGCGATTGGTTTGCGAACACGACACACGAAGTGTGGAGTGGAAAGAGGAAAAGGTCCCACCGGGCGTGCCAGAATCTGTTCCCCTCCGAAGGACGCGACGAAGACGTGATAGACATCTTTGCCTGAGATTCGGGGCAGATGCTAATTGGTGCTATCCGTCCACCTCTCCGAAGACGCCAAGTTGATTTATGGCACCGTGTATCGAAGGTTTAAACGGATGCGACCGATGTAGCAAACTTCGTCAGATTCCCCCTCGCTTGAGGGGTTTTTGATTGTGGGGACGCTCTTCCCTGAAAGCGCAAGCCCCTACAGTTAATTACGCTACCACATCGCGGTAACAACTTTCTCCTTCTCCAGATGGTCACTTCGTATCGTGTGTGTTTGTTTTTATGTTCGGTTGCCTGTAGATTGTATACGGAGACTAATTTGTGTTGTCGCCCGTAGGACGTGGATTAGTCCAAATCCGTATCTTTCTTAGATTTGGGTTTGGGGGTGTGTGTTTAAGGATACATTAGCCTTGTTTGAGGACTAAGATCAACTTAAACGTTTCTTAAGGACACGTTAGTCTAATTTAAGATTAAGATCGATTTAACGGGATCATTTAGATCTAAGAGAGCATTTGGACTCTATTGTTTAGTTTAGAGACATTGCGGTCGATTACCAGTTTAAGGACATGGTGGTCCATGGAATGTATGGCTGTCGGGACCCGTCACCTCTCTGAAGACATTGAAGGATTACAACGACAAATATCAGAGGAGTTCAGAGATGTACCCTTGAACCAATATTGGTTGGGAGATCTATAGTCCAATTTGGGACTAAAGTCGGTTTGAAGGTATATGAGCATATGGGCTCAATTGATATGAGTTGAACATTTTATTGTTCTGGCTGTTGAGCCTTTATTTGGGCTCGGCCCTTTTTAATAATGCATAGCATTGGGCTCTGCATAGCATTTATATTTGGCCTGTTAGGCCTTTACTTGGGCTCTGCCCTTTAAAAAATGCATAGCATTTATAGTGGTCTGATAGTACGCCACGTGGCTTGTCAGGCGCTTTGCGCCAATTAAAGAGCGCAATGCGCTAGTGCATGTAGAGGTGACACGTGTCACACTCTGCTAAGCGCAAGTCTGTTAGCGTAGTGCACTATGCTAGTGCGCTACTGACACGTGGCGCGCCCTGGTGCTATGCGCCAATCCAAGAGCGCAATGCGCTATATTTAGAAGCGCAAAGCGCAGATCATTCTGTGGTTGACACGTGGCGCGCTCTGGTGCAGTGCTCCATTCCAAGAAGCGCAAAGGCGCATTTCAAGAGTGCAAGGCACTATACAATAGCGCAGAGCGCATCTTGATCCAGTTCAGATCAAAGAAACAAGTTTCTCTTGTTCTAAAGAGGTTCTACCTCAAAATTCATGAACCAATGGTTCTTATTCTCATCAAAAGGCAATGCCTTTATATAGATCAAATGATCTAAGAATGAAGTAAATTACTTCTTTTTTAATCTTTTAGATCTTCTTGATCTTTTTTCTTTTTATTGAAGATCTTGATCTTGTTCTTAGATCTTTGATCTTTTTAGAAGAGAATTCTTCTTTTTTAATGAGGTATTTTCATCTCTGTTATTCAAGAATCAAATTCTTTACCTTCGAAGATGAAGAAGATGATCTTCTTTCTTCAAAAGCTTGCCTTTCAAATTTTTCAGAGGGTTCTCTCTTTTGTGTATGTCTGTATCCATGAGACTTAGAGTCTAGGGGCCTTTATATAGAGCCAATTGATTTGTTAAGTTAGTTACAGAGATCTTTTCTCTGATTAATCTGGGGATATTCCCCACCATTGGATCTTTGATCCTAAGGCCTCTGTTTTACAGAAGATAATCTTCTTATTTTAATAAGATTGGAAAGATCTTTCTAGAATTTTAATTCTAATTAATTAATAATTTATTATTTAAATTCCAGTGCTGACGCAATTGGCGCTAGCGCGCCTGCGCTTGACACGTGGCGCGCAGCGCAACTGCGCTAGCGCGCCTGCGCTTGACACGTGGCGCGCAGCGCAGAGCGCGGCGCAACTGCGCTAGCGCACCACTGTTTGACACGTGGCGCGCAGCGCAGAGCGCAAGAGATCTGAAGCGTTGCTTCATTTATTTTAAAATTTGAATTTTTAAAACAGAGCCTTGCTCTGAGTGGGGGTGCGCTGTCTTGGGCGCAGCGCTCCTTGCGCTGGCGTGTCTGCTTTTGACACGTGGTGCGCTGTGCGCAGCGCAAGGAATCTAAAGTATTGCTTCAATTTTTGAATTTTGAAATTCAAACAGAGCTTTGCTCTGATTGGGGGAAACAGTCTCCTTTGTAAATACTGGCCCCGAAACGGGTACAAACAAGAGAAATAGATATATATCATGAATAAGGCATCCCCAAGCAGGAGCTAGCTCTTCGCCAAAGGCGGAATCACAACCACATACAATATATATATATCATCAAATGCGAAAACAAGTATATGAAAGTACGAAATTAAGAAGACAACACGTCGGCTGAAGTAAGCATCGACACGAGAAATAGAATAGATACAAATCTCACAATCTCACCATCTAAGTCCAATGTACGAAGGGTAGATAGAGTAGACTAGATACAAATAAAATACACGGTGGGAGCAAAAGAAAATCCTCCAAACCCACCTATGAGCAAGCTGCAATCCGAAGCAACGAAGCGGAATGGAAGGTACACCCGCCGCTACTGTACTAACGGGTCAGACCTGCAAGATACTGTGACACAACGGGGGTGAATTGAAAACTCATGAGTAGTAAGTAACATCTAATAAGGCTATCGTAAGTATGCACGCAGTGCGTCACAACCTACGTATATCAATATGATACTATGTACTAGAATGAATGCAACATGAATGCATAATCAACGTGAAATCATGATATGTCTAATATGAGAAGATCTATATCTTTAACTTGGTAAAACCTTTTGTAAAGTAAAACTGGATTATAATTAGTGAAATCAACAGAAATGTCCGTGTCAAATATCGACATAATATGTTTATCAGAGAAATCGACGGAAATGTCCGTGTCAAATATCGACACCAAATCCTCAATATCTCGGGCTCCGTCAGTCCGGATCGGCCCATATCATCAAATCATACGACTACGATCAGTATCCTCCGGATATCCGCCGCGCCAGACATCACCGGTAGGTAGTCTGCCCCTGCCAGGCTCATCGTCATCCTCACAAAAACACTCTCGCCCAGGGGTACCATACCGGGCCCACCATGTACCCGAAACGGTTCATCCTACTCCTCGAATCGGGTCTCGAAAACCAAAAACAATCATGAAAACTCATGGTGGACGACACATACATCACGAGAAAACCGCAACTTTCATTTTTAGAAAGGATAATAAGTTTATAAATTCTTGCTGTTTTCCCCAAAATCCAGAAATCTTATAAATACTGAAATCCACGAGAAGAATCACAATATATAAACATGCCAGTGATGTGGAAATCTATGATATGGTAGTATATACCATGCGAAGTACGGCCAGAAGCTATGCATGAATCATGATGCAATGAGGTATGTGTACGGCTAACAACCCTACGTATCCATTTTAATGGAATGAATATGCAAGTATAAGTATTGGATCATATATGATGCAATTGCACTAATAATAATACTAAGCAATTTCTATAGTGTTCGTGCCATAGCAATTACCACTGGCGTGTGTGTTCGCATAAATAGTGCACGTGCAGAAGGAACCAATGGTAATGGTGAAAGTGTCCTATGAAATGATATCACATATATATAAATATAACGATGCGATGCAACAAGACGGTTAACTAGGAAACTATGCATATAAATGACATTACTACTAGTAATCCTATTGTCAGGCGCCTCGCGCCATCCAGACGATCCCCCCATAGATGTATACATCTACTCACCGGGACGCCTCGGCTAAACTGATCCGATCTCCGTCCTGTCTTTCCGCGCCGCGTCTAACGTCTCTGCACCCGATCCTAGAATCGTACATAAGCAATTAAAAGGATAAATAAATGATGGTCGCGGAAACAAACGACACAAGTCTATCCATACGCAAAACAAGACACGCACACTCACTTGGTACACAAACGCGCTCACGACCATGCTACAACTACAACTAGGATCGCTATACATGAAAAACAACAAACCTAAAACCCAAATCGCATTAATTGCGCACTCACAACACTCTAGATATTATATGAAATAGGTCAGAATTTATCAAAACCTCCAACTCATTTAAAACCTATTTATTCCGAAACCTAGTAAGCATCGATTTCCATTTAAGTTCAAATCTAGATGTTTTAACCATTCTAGTGGTCACAATGCTTACTAAATATTTTAACTAAGTCACACAAATATTAACTATATTTTTATCTCACCTATTTAATTAATTATAAAAATTTAGTTTGCAAAATTGTTTAATTAGGACAAATTAAATGTAAAAATTAGCCATTTTGCAACTAGATTAGGTTTTGCATGCCCACTAGACAACAAAATACACTAAACTAACATAGTTAATGATGCGAAAAACCTAACTTAATTCAAAACCCTTCTCATGAAAATTTAAAACTTGAAATTAAAATCATAATTAAACACCTAATTAGCTTAGATTAAAATAATTATCTACCAATTAAGCTATAGGTTAAGATTTATACCTCACAACATGAGATTTAGTATGCTAACATAGCCTCCCAAATGGCCCTCTTGCTTCAAGATTCCAAGCTAGAATAGGCTAAGGAGAATTGGATGAGGAATTTGCTTTGAATTAGCGAGTTTTTATTTGAATTTTTTTGATGGATTTGTGATGATTTTGGATAAGAAAAGAGATGGGAAAATGAGAGGCAACAGCAGCAGGAGGATGGCTCGAAAATTCTGCAAGGAAGGGGTTAAGTGAGTGTGGGGGTGTGTAGATAAATGTAGAAACCTCCATACTTAACACCTTTTTTAACTCCTTTTTCTAATTATTTAATTTCCTTTCATTTTAAACTTTGAAGTGAGGAACAATGGGAATGGGGTAGCAATGGGGCTCGGTCAAGTTGGTGTGTGTGTGGAAATTTCTAGTAAAGAACCCCCCCCCCCCCACACACACACATTGTTACATCTATTAGTCTTTTCAATAATTATTTGTTATTAATTTATTTCCTAATTTATTTCATCCTAGAATTCTCTAGAATTTTGAAGACATTATGAGAACAAGTGAACATATTATAACTTGCTATATTATTGTCATGGTTCACAAATGAATGATTAACCCATTCCAATTTGTAATTATCATTAATTTAATGTAGAAATGAAAGCTTAAAATACTATTTAAAATAATTAATTAAGGAAAAATAATTAAGTAAACTAATAATTTATAAGTGGCTAAATAAATACCAAATACTAGAAATTATACAGTTTGCGTATTTAAATCCATGTTGAAAAATAATTAAAGTTAAATTTTACGGAAAATACAGTTTATTTTACCGATTATTTGAAAAATTCAACTTAACGATTTATTTATTTATTTATTTAAAACGTTATAATCTTCCCCCCTTAAGGAAATTCGGTCCCCGAATTAAAATCTAACTACGCTTACCCTCGAAGAGATGGGGATATTCCTTCCGCATCTCGTCCTCGACTTCACACGTGTCCCTTTTCGCTAGTCGGGCCGCGCCAAAGAACCAATACGGTCGGTACGTCCTCGGATCTCGGTTTCTTCACCTGACGATCTAGAATGACTATTGGCTGCTTGGTGAAAGAAAGATTGTGCTCCAGCTGGATCGTCTGATGCTGTATCGTGTAAGAGGGTGATGAAGGTACTAGCGGAGCATCGATACATAAAATACGGGACGAACAATCTGGAAAACTAGGCAAAAGAGCCACTGATTGATTTCAAAAACTATCTATTACCACAATCAAGAACGGCGTCGCATGTAGCTAGCCGGTGAGTACGGGTCGGTCCACAGGGATGTTGTGAATTTCCTAATCGCTCTTACGAGTTAATTCCAAACGGTGTGAATGGATTAATTAAATCTAAAAACTAAATTAATCTAGGGCAATTGAATTAAAGATCTAACTATCTAACTAGGGTAAGGAATTAAATTTAATCTAGGGCAGAGAATGAAAAATTACCTAGGGCAAGAATTGAAATCTGAACTAGGGCAATTAAATAAATCTACTTACTTTACAAATGGCTCTCTCCAAACATTTACACAGGGTTGTCAGATCTGAATAGATGATATGAAAAGAGGCATCGATGCTCTCCAAAAGATTTCTAAATTTTATTCATAAAAAGAGGCATGAGGGAGGCATAACCTAATACAATGATTTAGAGTTCCTATTTATAGAGAATAGGAAACCCTAAGTTACAATTGATTCGCACATCTACATTTACTAAAATATCCTTAGGAAGACCTAGTCAAAGTAGACTCCAAGTTTTGGTAAAATTTTATGTCTCTGTCTCTTTAAAAGGAAGTATTGGGTCTTGAAATTTCCTTTGTTGGCTCTTCTGTTTTTGGGCTTCCTTATTATTTGGTTCTTTTATTAAAATAGCTTCTATGTTTCTTCTAGATCTCCAGTGAACAATTGCGGTGGACTTTTAACTGTTCGCTTTGTAATCTTGGACCTTGCATTGCCTTATACTTTGTGAATTTTATCTTTGATGTAGGCTTGATCAAGAGTCTTCTGTTTGTTGGTGAAAGTCCACTTTTGTATCGTCTTTTCATCGTTTTCACTGTTTTCTGTCCAAGAACCTGTAACCTGTAATATGTAGCAGACATGCGTCAAAAGCACCTGTTTATTTATAAAACGAATAAGAATGGGGAATATAATAATACAATATTATGGTGTGAACAAATACTCCCAAACTTATCTTTTGCTCGTCCTCGAGCAAACTTATTTTTTATTCTCGACAAAAAACCTAACCGCACTTTCGCAGGGAAACGCGATTGCACTGAGCTCGTGCAACAAACCGTTAAACCTCTAGATGTCCCTAGTAGGAGGAGTGTTGTCTCCTGAGGGTTTTCAGCAGATTACACCTACAAAATCCTATCAATTTGACTTTTTCGACTTTAATTCTCCAATTAGGTTTTCTAATAAGGAATCTATTATCGTCGACTCGTAAATTATCCACCCATATTCTTCACACTTCCTCATCATTTAACTTAAGATTATATATGTTGTATAGACTTATTTAGCTTTCGGCATCTCTTAAGTTTTCCTTCTAGGGTTCCATCTCTACTTAGGAATTTTTATCAACTCTATTAAAGTTACAAGTTCTATTCTTCATTCCTTTCTCTTATCTAAACTCTAATCACATATCCCCACGTGTGTGTATAAATCACCCCTACACTTGGAAATTCAAATCAAGCAATCATACCCTTTTCCGTTGTCCAAAGTACTTATTAATTGGTGAATTTTTAATTGAATTTTGCTTACACATCCTTCATGCGACCGTTAATACTTCTTGAGGTACCAACGACCGATTACAAAATGCGTTTGCACTTTAAAGCGTAATTCCTAGTCTTTCAACACCCAAGGTTTTAGCAGTGACTCCCAAACCAGTTGGTCTACGGCACTAGGTGATGAAGCACCCTCGCTAAATATTTTTTCTATTTTTTTAGCCTTAAGTAATCACAAAAACCAGAGTTCATTTTTTTCTTTATTCACACTTGTATTTTTTTATTTTCTTTGTACTAAGGACTTTAGACAAGAGCATTTCAAGGTCTCTTCTACTATTCCAAGTTTCAAGGTGCGTGATTGTGCAAATTGTAGGGTATACATTTTCAGAATCTAGACTTAAGCTAGGAACTATTTTTCAAACTCATACTCTAATAAAAATATCAATACTCTTCCCTTGTTTTGACTTAGCCCAAGAAGTGAACCCAAAATTTGCCTATTTCTAAATAAACTACAAAGGCATATACTTTCTACCGTTAAACTTTAAGGAAGGTTATTTTTAGGGTTTTTAATTTACTAGGTCTAAGATCTAGTTGTTCCAAGCTAGTTAACTTTTTTGTCAAACTTAAGTCAATTAGGCCAAAATTGAATACATTAATTTTTATAATTTTTGAAAATTTTTCAAATTTTTATGGGTTTTAAAATAAGTATGCAAATGCAAAAAATGTACACATGAATGCGAGGAAAGAAGACTTATCGAGCATACCCCCAAACTTAAACTTGACAGTGTCCTCACTGTCATGCTACACCAAGAGGGTCAAAATGTCGGCACTCCCCTGTTTATTTATTTACAAAATTTTTTTTTTATTTTTTTAATGTTTTGAAATTTTATTTTATTTTTTATAGAAAAAGAAAACAAAAAATATATATACATATATACAACAAGGTTCCCCCCAAACTTAAGCTTGGCCTTACATAAGCCAAAGGTTAGTACCAACCATTCAAAAATCTTATCGTGGTAATGGTAGAGTTGGTGAAAGAATGGAGTGGAAAGAAAAGAGATGAGAAGCACACGAGACCATGTAGAGGTAGAAACGGGATACGGTCTCGGTGGGGGAGATGAATGGCGGAAAAGAGAAAGAAGTGGAGCAAGATCTTGAGGGTGTAAGTCGAGTGAATAAATTAGCACAATTTATGATGACCGATGTGTTAAAAGTGATTGGGCTAATTTATCAACCCGTCGAGAAATGGGATCAAATTCCTCAAGATTCGCAAGAGAGCATGGGTACGCCGAACTTGGTATTGGAGACGAAAGCGTAACGGTCTCTTGTACGGTCGGAACGATAGGAAGGACGAGAGGGGGTGAATTAGGGATAGTCTCATTCTCACCATAGTAAACTGTCTCGAACTTGAAAGATTCCATCAATGGTTCGAAACGACTGTAAGCAACCGAGTCTGATGGTTCAACTAACTCATCTGAAAATTCAAAGGACTCAAACTTGGGCGGTGAGACATCAATATCGTCCGAAAAAGTGAAACAGTCGTAATCGTTATCGTCTGTGAGAACTGTGTCAGATTCAAAAGGAAAGTTTTCAAGCTCACAGTCTTCAAGCATGATCTTTTGCGTGGTCGGAACGACGGAAAGGAGGGAGGGTGATATAACAGTTAAAGGTTCGGGAGGATGAATTGGAAAATCAGACACATCAAAGAAAAATAGTTCAACCTCAATATGATCCTCAAAACTCTCCTCAATACTATCCTTATAATTCTCCTCAATATTTAACTCATCCATACCATTATCATCAAAATCAAGACGCATATGAAGTTCGGGAGAAACATTTAATCACTCGGGATGATGAGATGGGGATAAAATTTCAATCAAATCTACGGGTTCATCATCCAAAATATTCCCGGCGTCTATATCCTCAATCAAGTGAAAATCAATTTTTTCTGACACCTCCTCAAAAGCATGGATATTTATCAATTTAGGTTCTAGGTTGGAGGTGTAGAGATCAAAGGGATTTTTGATGGTTTCACTCGAAAGGGGTTCTTCACAATCTGGCAAATCAAGCACTACAAAGTCGCACAACTCATTTTTATCCTTAACTGTTGAATCATTTGGGACATTCGATGGAAAACTGGAGTTGTGGGCTTCAATTGGGTAAGAGTAGGTTTGATTTGGAAATCCTCTCAAATTCGCACTATGTCCAACCGCCTCCTTATACATTGAAAAATTTGGAGCTAGTGGGAAACTAGCTACCGGTTCACTAGGTTGTATAAGGGTGGCAATGGACGCATCCACATTCCTAATCATTTTGTTTGTTGCTGCGATATATGCCTCCAACGACTGTTCCAAACTAGACATGGGTTGTGAAGGGGTTTCGGTAAAAGATTCGAAATTGTTTGGATACGTGAAACTCCCATAAGGCTGTGTAGAATCAATGTCTAGTGAAGGTGGGAAAGTCGGGTAGGACTGGTAGGAATTGGATGGTTGGACAGGAGTAGGGTCAACAGTTGGATAAAAAGGTGAATGGACTTGTTGACCCCTAGAACTAGATGTGTTGAGAGGGGTGAAAGATCGGTTACGAGATTGAGCAATATGCTCAGCAATGGACATCGGTTTAGGAGTTACAGCAGGATTTGGAAAAGTGGTGTCAACGTACGAAGGTGGTGAAGGTTGATAAGGTTGACACAATGTGGGTTGCAACGTCAAACTGTTTCTCCTAGACGCTTCTATTTGATCTTTCAAAGATATTTTTGGCATGGAAGGATTTTCTTTAAATCGACCGAAACAATTGACGAACGAAGCAAAGTTAGGTTCGGGATACCAAAGTTCGGCAAGTGATTTATGATTTGGGGTACCCATGATAGAAGAAAGGGGAAAAGAAAGAATGTAGGTGGTGCAAGGATTTCTTAGTGACAAAAATTTGCAAGTTGTTAAAAAAGATTTTTCCTTTTTCCTTTTTCTTTATTTGGAAATTGTTGCAAAAAGATTTTTGATAAAGGGCTAAGACACACTTTCGATCAACAAAAAATGCACAAACAGGCCTAGATCTAGGGTCACCTAGGTCAGCTAGACAGCTCCTAACTGTTCCAAAGGGCTAGAAATAAGACCTCAAACCGTCTCTTCACCGCCAATTGCGGCCAGGTAAGTGCCAGGTGAGTGGGAGGCTCCCCACTACAAAAGTAGTGGTCCTAATTGAGTAACCACTTGCCTTAGACACACTTGCCTAGACACTGCAAAGTCAGGTTAGGATTAACGGCCGATGCCTATAACTATTCCTCTGTCCTATTGAGCTCGAAGTCCTTAGGGCTGAGTCTAGTATTTTTTAATTAAAGATTGGTTAATGCAAATGCTTTATGTGATTTCTGGGGTCCTGGGAAGGGTGATGAAATCCCCACCCAATTTGAATTGGTCAAAAGCCCCTTAAAGTCAGTTTTAAAGATATGCAAAACAGAAAAATCACTTGCAATCAAATCTTTTTATTTCATGCGCGGCGCAAAAAATCCTACACAAGATTGTTATTTGGAAGGGGAAAATTTTTTTTAAGCGCAAAGAATCCTGCAGGAGATTTTTCAGAGGAGATATCAGAGATTTGCAGAGGAGGAGATCAGAAGACTTACAGTTTTTTTTTTATGAACCGCAGAGGAAGTTTGGGGATCTGATCTGTTGAGATGACCGCGAAACCGCCGCCCGAAGCCACCAACGACCGCGGATCCGTCGCAAGGCGATGACGTCAGCAGGCGCTTTTTTTTTTGGGACCAGATCACCGCGATTCTTCTTGTTGACTCGGTCCTCCAAATTTCTTCTGTTGTTTTTTGTGATATTCCTCTGTTTGTTCGGATTTGATATTTGCTGTTTTGATCTCTGTTGATTTCCAGATCCGAATTTGTTCGTAGATCCTGCAAAATTCACACAAAAATACCCTTCCCAAAAATAACAGATGATATATTTTTATATTTTTTTGATTTTTCAGATTTTTATGAATTTTTTTTTAATATTGATTATCCTGAAATTGCAAAAAGGAAATAACACGCCATCCCCGGCAACGGCGCCATTTGATTGATCTCAAAAACTATCTATTACCGCAATCAAGAACGGCGTCGCATGTAGCTAGCCGGTGAGTACGGGTCGGTCCACAGGGATGTTGTGAATTTCCTAATCGCTCTTACGAGTTAATTCCAAACGGTGTGAATGGATTAATTAAATCTAAAAACTAAATTAATCTAGGGCAATTGAATTAAAGATCTAACTATCTAACTAGGGCAAGGAATTAAATTTAATTTAGGGCAGAGAATGAAAAATTACCTAGGGCAAGAATTGAAATCTGAACTAGGGCAATTAAATAAATCTACTTACTTTACAGATGGCTCTCTCCAAACATTTACACAGGGTTGTCAGATCTGAATAGATGATATGAAAAGAAGTATCGATGCTCTCCAAAAGATTTCTAAATTTTATTCATAAAAAGAGGCATGAGGGGGGCATAACCAAATACAATGATTTAGAGTTCCTATTTATAGAGGATAGGAAACCCTAGGTTACAATTGATTCGCCCATCTACATTTACCAAAATATCCTTAGGAAGACCTAGTCAAAGTAGACTCCAAGTTTTGGTAAAATTTTATGTCTCTGTCTCTTTAAAAGGAAGTATTGGGCCTTGAAATTTCCTTTGTTGGCTCTTCTGTTTTTGGGCTTCCTTATTATTTGGTTCTTTTATTAAAATAGCTTCTATGTTTCTTCCAGATCTCCAGTGAACAATTGCGGTGGACTTTTAACCGTTCGCTTTGTAATCTTGGACCTTGCATTGCCTTGTACTTTGTGAATTTTATCTTTGATGTAGGCTTGATCAAGAGTCTTCTGTTTGTTGGTCAAAATCCACTTTTGCATCGTCTTTTCATCGTTTTCACTGTTTTCTGTCCAAGAACCTGTAACCTGTAATATGTAGCAGACATGCGTCAAAAGCACCTGTTTATTTATAAAACGAATAAGAATGGGAAATATAATAATACAATATTATGGTGTGAACAGCCACATTATAAACACTGCGCCAACACGTTTGAGAATCTCTAAGAGACCCACGTATCTGGAACCAAGCTTTCCTTTCCTCCTGAATCTCAACACGCCCTTCATCGGAGAAACCTTTAAGGAAAACATGATCGCCAACAATAACTTAAATCTATGCCGACGTCGGTCTAGATAAGATTTCTGCCTGCTCTGGGCCACTCTCAACCTATCCTGAATCACTGAATCCATTCAGTCATTTCTTACACTATCTGTGGCCCTAAAATACCGCTCTCACTGAGCTCTGTCCAACATATTGTTCAACTTACGGGTGATCGACGTTTCCTCCTATATAATACCTTGAAGGGCGCTGTCAGAATCTTCTCCTGGAAGTTGTTATTATGAAAAACTCTATCAATGGTAAGTGGAGATCCTTACTGCCACAAAATCTAGAATACAAACTCGGAGCATGTCCTCAAGAATCTGAATGGTCTTCTCTGATTGACCGTCGGTCTAAGGATAGAAAACTGTACTGAAACTCAATTGGTGTCCAAAGCCTCCTGAAGTTTCTGCCATAGTCTGCTAGTGAACTGGATGCCTCTGTCGGACATAAAACAAGTCGGAACACCATGTAGTCACGCTATCTTATCAACATACGTCTGAGCATACTGAACGATCCGAAAGTGGTCTTACTGACAGAAAGTGGGCCGCCTTCGTTAATCGGTCTACGATTACTCAAATAGAGTCATACTCTCAACTGGTCCTAGGTAGACCCATGATAAAATCCATAGAAATTTTCTCCCATTTTCACTCCAGAATGGGCAAAGGTTGTAATTCTCCTGCTGACTCCTGATGGTCGGCCCTGACTTGCTGATAAGTCAGCATCCCGAAACAAATCTATGACGTCTCTCTTCAACCTTTCACATTAGTAGACATCTCTTAAGTCATGATACATCTTGGTGGGAACCGGATAAACACTACATGTCGATTGGTATGCCTCATCTAAACTTTCGCATCACAGTCCCTCGGAATCTGGCACGCACGGTCAAATCCCAAATCTTAGTACTCCTTGATCATCAATCACGAACTCTGAATCTCTGCCCCGTCGAACTTGCTCCATGATTTCTGACCAACAAACGTCATTGGACTGTGCCTCACTGATACGATCATATAACGGTGGATGTACACAGACACGGACAAGTTGTCCCCCGGTCGAAGTAGACTCGAACTGTACTCGGCTGTCGTATAGAATCTGCCATTCTGCCGTCGTCTGTCTCTAAATTGTGCTCAAACAACAAAAACTACCTCCGGGCCTCCAACTCAAAGAATCCACCAGAACATTCGCCTTGCCCAGACGATAAAGAATCTCGCAGTCATAGTTTTCACTAGCTCCACCCATCGGTGCTGTCTTAAAATTTGATCTCGCTGCTGAAAGATAATGTACCTTAAACTCTTATGGTCCGTGAATATCTGGCACGATTCGTCTCCAAATCTTAAGTGTAAAAATCACCGCGGCTATCTCTAAATCATGCATGAAATATTTCTACTCACGCTTCTTCAACTGCCGAGAAGCATCGCTATAACCAAATAACACCGCCTGATCCTGAAGGTAAAGACATTACTAGCTCTGTAGTCAAACGGATCTTTAACTGCTAAAAGCTCCACTTAGATGCCTTAGTCCACGAAAAGAAATGCCCTTCCGGGTCACCCGGTTAATGTTGCAGCTATATGAAAAAATCCTGTACGAAATATCAATAGTATCCGCCCAAAATCCAAAATGCTGCGAACCTCCGTCACTAATACAGGTCTGGGCCAGTGCTGAATGGACTCGATCTTCTTCAGTTCCATACTTACCATCTCTTGTAACTACGGGTTCCAAAAGTCCACACTATCCAACCAGAAAACACACGCGGATAATTTTAGCGAATAGCTGGCACTCCCTTAAACTCTGCAACAAAATCCTTAATTACTGCCCAGGCTGCACTCGGCTCCAAAAGTACACTAAGACGTCCTTAATGAATACGTTGATAACTGATCAAGAACCGGCCTGGATATTAGGTTCACCTAATCCATAAATGTTGCTGGGGCATTGGTGAATCCGAACGATATTACCAAGTACTCATAATTCCCTTAATGTGTGCGAAAAGCAGTCTTCAGAATATCATCCTTTCGAACCCGCAACTGATAGTAACCTGACCGCAAGTCAATCTGCGGGAAATGTACTGCACAGTAACCCGATTCAACTGACGTTAATCGATGCATCAACACAACTACCATCTTTCTTCACGACGAAAAGAACCGGAGCTCCCTAAGTGACGCGTTCGGACAAACAAGCCCTCTATCCAACAATCTTGCAACTGTTCCTTTAGTTCTCAGCTCTGCCGGGTCCATCCGATATGGAGGTAAAGGAGAAGGCTCCGTACCGGAGATCAAGTCAAAGAAGAACCCAACATCACACTCTGGCGACAAACCAAACAACTTGTCAGAAAGGACATCTTGAAATTTCCTCACAAACGGGACCTGGTCCAACGGGACCTCTGCAGCTCCAACATCACAAACATACGCTACGAATCCCTGACGTCCTTTCCTCAAGAATGGAGTAGCGCGAAGAGAAGAAATCAAATCGGGAAGGGTGGCGCTACTGTAACAACTCAGCTACGGTCTCCCCGAAAAACAAGAACTGCATCACCCAGGAAACTAAATGCGACTACCTTCTCACGGCAGTTCACAGATACATAAACACGTAGTTAACCACTCCATGCTCAGAAGAAATTCCAAGTCAAACATATAGGAAGAATCGAATCGACAAAAGAATCCTTACCTCCGATGCGAACGAATCACGAACGAACAACATATCGAGCAACAACAGATTAGCCTGCGGAAGAAATCACAACAAGCGCCTGATTTAGCAAGGACTACTATCGGCTAGACTTCGATACAAGGCATATGGATACCATCTTAAACGACACTGGAAAGAAATACGTATCGGAAGAAAACACCGAACGAATACCTGTCACAACGGCGTCTATCTAACCGCCTCTGTGCTGGCATACCGGTACAAATCCGCTTCGATCCAAGGAACGATTGAAGTCTCAGAAATGCGCTCCTTCAACAATAAGGCTGCGTTCATAACAGCGACGTAAATGTCAATATGCTGGGCACCAATTGCAAGAAATAACTACATGTCCAATCTTTGCCCGAACCTCTTTATCCGTATCTCTTCAGTGTCCCCCAGGTAAGGAGCATATCGGAATAACTTAGCAACTGAAGGTCATACTCAAATACTGTCATCCCTGAAGTCTTGCGCAAAAACTTGGAACTACGAGCTCAGATATTTCGAACGCTCTCCGAAAGGAACAAGCAAGAATTATAGTTGTGGTCTTCATCCTAAGTCATAGGAGATAGACCTGTAACTCGGCTCCTCTCAATTGACTCGCACCACATCTGAGCAAGGCCTCCTAGATAGAAACTCGCAAGCTCAACCTATATCTCCTCAGGACATCTTTGTGAACGAAAAATTCTAGCCATCCTGTTGAGGATTGTCTACGGATGCTCCGCTGCATCTGTACCGATGAAAACTGGAGGCTTCAGCCTCAAAAACTCTTGTATGGATACGGCGATAATCTTGGTAATGACAGAAACAGCTGCCTGTGCAGCAGGTACAAACACGGTCCGTGAAATAGGAGGGACATCATCGACTCTCGAAGCTCGACTAACCACCGTTAACAATCCAATCATCATTCGCACGTCCTGAATACTCGACTCCAGCCTATCCATCCGTCCTGGAAAAAGGCGGACCACTTTGTCCCTGAAGGGTAGGCATACCGCACTGATCGGTCCTTGTCTCAAATGAGCCCACTCTAACATCATCTCCGGCGGCAGCCCTCTGGCCCTCGTAGTCTCCGACAGCATAGTGGCTGGAACGAGAAACAGGATTGATAGGAACATTGCGATCGAATCAAAGGGTTTCCGAAATCAAAGAATGAAATACAAGCAAATATATATCCTAAGGTCACTTAGGCGGAGTACCGTATCGTAAGTATGTCGCGGAACATACACACGCTACGCCACTCTGCTTAAGTCACCTACTCCATCTACCAAGGGTCATCCTGTACTCAGAAAGGTAAAACCTATCGCTCTGATACCAACTTTGTCACGACCCGAAGGTACGGAGCGTGACTGGCACTTAAATTACGAAACGTCTAAAGGCGTAGCGTAATATAAGTAAGCCAAAGCCCAGAAATCTAAACCAAATTAGAAATAGAGTGAAGGAAAACTTGTTTAAAAGAAAGAAATTTTAAAATGAATAAGTCACATTAAATATTTTATTAAAACAACAAAATCTCCCAAAAATTTCGGCAGAGTCTTCTTTGTAAATATTGGCCCCGAAACGGGTACAAACAAGAGAAATACATATATATCAAGAATAAGGCATCCCCAAGCGGGAGCTAGCTTTTCGCCAAAGGCGGAATCACAACCACATACAATATATATCATCAAATGCGAAAACAAGTATATGAAAGCACGAAAGTAAGAAGACAACACGTCAGCTCAAGTGAGCATCAAAACCAGAAATAGAATACATACAAATCTCACAATCTCACCATCTAAGTCCAATGTACGAAGGGTAGAAGGAGTATACTAAATACAAATAAAATACACGGTGGGAGCAAAATAAAATCCTCCAAACCCACCTATGAGCAAGCTGCAATCCGAACCAATAAAGCAGAATGGAAGGTACACCTGCCGCTACTATACTAACGAGTCAGACCTGCAAGATAATGTGGCACAACGGGGGTGAGTTGCCAACTCGTGAGTAGTAAGTAACATCTAATAAGGCTATCGTAAGCATGTGCATAAGTGCCAGTCACGCTCCGTACCTTCGAGTCGTGACATAGCAATTACCACTGGCGTGTGTGTTCGCATAAATAGTACACGTGCGGCAGGAACCAATGATAATGGTGCAAGTGTGCTATGAAATGATATCACATATATATATAAATATAACGATGTGATGCAACGAGAGAGTTAACTAGGAAACTACGCATATAAATGACATTACTCTAGTAATCCTATTGTCGGGCGCCTCGCGCCATCCAGACGATCCCCCCATAGATATATATATCTACTCACCAGGACGCCTCGGCTAAACTGATTCGATCTCCTTCCTGTCTTTCTGCGTCGCGTCTGACGTCTCTGCACCCGATCCTAGAATCGCACATAAGCAATTAAAAGGATAAATAAATGATGGCCGTGGAAACAAATGACACAAGTCTATCCATACGCAAAACAAGAAACGCACATTCACTTGGTGCACAAACACGCTCACGACCACACTACAACTACAACTAGGGTCGCTATACATGAAAAACACCAAACCTAAAACCTAAATCGCATCAATTGCGCACTCACAACACTCTAGATATTATATGAAATAGGTCAGAATTTATCAAAACCTCCAACTCATTTAAAACCTATTTATTCCGAAACCTAGTAAGCATTGATTTCCATTTAAGTTCAAATCTAGATGTTTTAACCATTCTAGTGGCCACAATGCTCACTAAATATTTTAACTAAGTCACACAAATATTAACTATATTTTTTATCTCACCTATTCAATTAATTATAAAAATCTAGTTTGCAAAATTGTTTAATTAGGAAAAATTAAATGTAAAAATTAGCCATTTTGCAACTAGATTAGGGTTTGCATGCCCACTAGACAACAAAATACACTAAACTAACCTAGTTAATGATGTGAAAACCTAACTTAATTCAAAACCCTTCTCATGAAAATTTAAAACTTGAAATTAAAATCATAATTAAACACCTAATTAGCTTAGATTAAAGTAATTATCCATCAATTAAGCTATAGGTTAAGATTTATACCTCACAACATGAGATTTAGTATGCTAACATAGCCTCCCAAATGGCCCTCTTGCTTCAAGATTCCAAGCAAGAATAGGCTGAGGAGAATTGGATGAGAAATTTGCTTTGAATTAGCGAGTTTTTATTTGAATTTTTTTGATGGATTTGTGATGATTTTGGATAAGAAAAGAGATGGGAAAATGAGAGGCAGCAGCAGGAGGAGGATGGCTCGGAAATTCTGCAAGGAAAGGGTTAAGTGAGTGTGGGGGTGTGTAGATAAATGTAGAAATCTCCATACTTAACACCTCTTTTAACTCCTTTTTCTAATTATTCAATTTCCTTTCATTTTAAACTTTGAAGTGGGGAACAATGGGAATGGGGCAGCAATGGGGCTCGGCCAAGTTGGAGTGTGGGTGGGTGTGGGTGTGGGTGTGGGTGTGTGTAAATTTCTAGTAAAGAAACCCCCCCCCCCCCATTGTTACATCTATTAGTCTTTTAAATAATTATTTGTTATTAATTTATTTCACCCTAGAATTCTCTAGAATTTTGAAGACATTATGAGAACAAGTGAACATATTATAACTTGTTATATTATTGTCATGGTTCACTAATGAATGATTTACCCATTCCAATTTGTAATTATCACTAATTTAATGTAGAATGAAAGCTTAAAATAATATTTAAAATAATTAATTAAGGAAAAATAATTAAGTAAACTAATAATTTATAAGTGGCTAAATAAATACCAAATACTAGTAATTATATAGTTAAAATAAGCGTATTTAAATCCATGTTGAAAAATAATTATAGTTAAATTTTAAGGAAAATACGGTTTATTTTACCGATTATCGAAAAAATTCAACTTAACGATTTATTTATTTAAAACGTTACAGTCTGCCATCTGGAGAGTGCAGTGGGCAGGTTTCAACTCTCCTATACCTAGCTGCTCATAGACGGAATAAGGAAGCAAGTTAACACTAGCGCCGAGGTCAAGTAGAGCACAATTAATACTTTTACCCCCAATAGTTATAGATATTCTAGGACAACCGGGGTCCTTACGTTTCTTAGGTAATTATTGGGTAAAAACTGTACTCACATTACTCGTCATGAATACCTTTTTTCGGCACTTGAATTTTTCTCTTCCTAGTGCATAAGTCCTTAAGGATTTTGCATATGATGGAACTTGTTGAATAGCATCTAGGAGAGGGATATTTATGTTAACTTGCGTAAACTTTCCACAATCTTCTCCATTTATGCGATAGGTTTGTTGGCCCTCAACCTATTTGGAAATGGAGCTTTATCAATAAGTTTTGGTTCCAACAATTGTGGAGAAGTTTATGGGGATGGAATCGATCCCAGAATTGGAGTGGGGATCATTTTAGGTTGACTCGATGAAGTGGGTGGAGTGTTCAAGGCTTAGGGAAAACGGAGAATAGGCTCGGAAGAAGGTGGGAGACTAGACGAATTAGGGTAAGAAGTGGAAGTCGGGGTTTCAATTGATTCCTCATCATCAATCTGTTGACCGACTTGATTGTTCAACACTCTTTCCGATCTCAACGTGGTTTCGGTACTCACATTATGACTTTGTGAGTAGCCAAGATTCGGTAGGGGTTGAGATAGAAGTTTCCCTTTTTCTCTCGCACTCATCACGGCATTTAGTTGTGCAAATTGTGGTTCTAACGATTTTATACTTTTACCGTGGGAGGTGGTGGTTTGTATTAATGCAAGGATAGAAGACTTTATATCATCCGTCGATTGCATGGAATATTTAATAAACATATCCATGCTTCGTTAGAGTGCTGATGAGTTTTCAGTACCGGCTGTTTAGAAAGAATTATTATAAGGTGTAGAATTGTTGGCCGGATTTTGAAAAGGTTGTGATTGAAAAGGGTGCTGACTCTATGGGTGTGGTTGCTGTTGTTGTGAAGGAGGTCTTTGATAATTGCTTTGGAACTGGTTTTGATTTTTAGTTTGGTTTTGGTTCCATGCAAAATTAGGATGATTCCTCCATGATTGTATGTGGAAGAATAAGGATCATTTCTAGGTCGCTGCTGAAAAGTAGCATTAGTGTGTTTTGACCTTGAAACGGTGCATTCAAAGGTTATTCTTCCGTCAGATGTGATGGGTCAGAACAGCAACCACGCACGGTCTTGGAAAGCGTAACCTGGTTTAGGGGGGCTGATGAGAATTTGTTCTCTAAAGCGTCGAGTTTCTTTTGCATCGCTGCCATTTCGGCTTTTACTGCAATCGAAATATCGAGCTGATGGATACCTCCCCTAGATGATGATCTAATGCTTTCCTACTGCAAAGTGTGTTCAGCGAGATCTTCCAGAAATTTCCAAGCTTCACCATCGTCTTTGGACATGAAATTGCATTGACAAGTGGTTTCAAGCATCTGCTTTGTCATTGGATTAATGCCATCATATATAATTCGGCACAGATCCCATCTATTTATTCCGTGATGAGGACATTGGACAAGCAGATCCTTAAACTGTTCAAAGCATTTCCAAGATGGTTCATTGGGAAGCTGGATAAACTGGTTGATTTCGCTCCGAACACGGGCGGTCTTATGATTGGGGTAAAATTTCTTAAGGAATGCTATCACGAATTCATCCCAATTGGTAATAGAGAGTGTGGCAGTGTTATAAAGCCATTTTTTCTGCTAAATCACAAAGTGAAAGGGAGAAAACGCAATCTCATAGCATCCACTGAAAGTTGTGAAGTACCCATCATTGCGCATATGTTTTCGAATTTGGTGATAAAAACGTATGCGTCTTCAGACTCGAGCCCGTAAAATTTGGGCAATAGGTTGATGAAGTGGGGTTTAATTTCAAAATTATCCCTATTGGCTGGTGGAAGGGACACACAGGTAGGAAGGGGACCGCGTATAGGATAGCATCTTTCTTGGAGAGAGATGCGTAGTGGATTCTTCGCACCTACGGGTAGTGGCAGGGTGGTGTTATAATCTGATGGAGAACCGTCCATCTCGGTCGATGTGGTGGGTGGAGGAGAGAAAAAAGATGAAGAAGCACCGACTTCGGAGTCGATAGCCGAAACTCGAACAAGACGGGCACTAGAATCCCGTGTCCAGCCAAGCATGCACTAAGCGAGTTTAGCGCAAGTGGTAGCGTGTATGTGATTTAAAATTGGTTTGTTTTGAAAAGTGTCGGACGTGAGACAAATCACACAAAAAATGCACAATCAACCCTAGAACTAAAGTCACCTAGGTCAAGTCACTAGACCGCTCCTAAACTTCCAAAAGACAAGCCGCATGATCAATTCTCTACCATCTCTTTATCACTCTTGTAGCCAAGTAAGTGCCAGGTAAGTGGGAGGTATCCGCTATACGAATCAACGAAAATAGCGAGCCTAATTAAGTAAGCACTTGCCTTAGTCACGCTTGCTAGATGCCCAAAAGAAATGCGGATAAGCGATAAATTACCGACGATCTTCCTCTGTCCTTATTAAGCACGACGGTCCTCAGAGTCTTGGTCTAGATATTTTTTTAATTAATGTAAGGTGATACGGATGCTCGTTTTGTGATTTATGGGGCCTAGGAAGGGTGATGAAATCCCCACCTAATCTGAATTTGGTCTTTGCCCCTTAAAGTCCGTATTAAAATATGCACAAACCAATTACAAAATATGCAAAAAGATTTTTTTTAGCGGTGATATTTTGCAAAGAATCCAGCAGAAAAATATATTATTGGATTTTTCAGAGGAGAGAGAAAGTATAGAGAAAGTTACCAGAGAAGTTTGGAGGCACGATTCCCCAATTCCACCGTGGTTCTGCCGCAATTAAGGTACTTAGGCCGCGGAAGCGCCGCAGGAAGGAGGGTTCGCTTGAAATTTTTTTTTACTGTGACCTCCTTTGCTCCTATGGTCCTCTCTGAAGGTCTCTGAATCTCAATTTCCTCATTCTATTGTCTTCAGATTCCCTCACAAAAATTGCACACTAATCGTTAAATACACAATTTGTTGTTTTGTTTTATTTATGATATAGATCGAATAGAATTCAACACGAATAGTAAGAAAAAAAAATTTATGCACGTATCTCCGGCAACGGCGCCATTTGATTAAGTGATGATTTGTAAAAGTGTATAGTAAGTAACTGCAATCAATAACGGTGTCGCGTGTAGCTAACTAAGATGAGTACGGGTCGTCCTCGGGGAAATGTTGAATTTTTTAATCTTACTTTAGACGTGTTGATTAGAAATAGAAAGAAGAATAGAGGAATAAAGAATAGTTTCTCGATCTACGTCAAAATACGGATGTAGAATACAGATCTAGTTTGAATATGGATATAGATTTTATAAGAAAAGGGCTTGTAGGGTTCATTAGGATTTAGTAGTCATGGATGAATAATAAAGATGACTTCTTTTATCTTTTGATAGATTTAAAACTAGATCAATAGTGATGAATGAGGATTAGGGTTCTTGGAAGGAACCGGTGTTTCCACACTATTGACCCTTGTGCTTTTATTGATCTCTATTTATGTCTAGTCCTTAACAAAACAATTGTTAATCTGATCTCAAATCGCAGTCAAGACTATCAATAAATTGATAGCGCGCCCAATTAGGATGTTAACATTTATTTTGCTAAAGTTTATAAACTTCATAAAACTTAAAAGAAGTTAAGAAATTTTTCATCATCCATTGATCTACCTTAATCCTACGAACCCTATCAAGCGGTGAATTACTCGCGCATGATGGAGATAGAAAAACAGATAGAGATCATGATGTAAATATAGAAAATAAATGCAATAAAAATAAAACAACTACATTTATTAATTAACTTGATCAAATACACTTTTTGTTTTTTTAGAAAGTGGAATACAAAACCCTAGTTTTCTTCTCGATCTATCTTGAAGGAGGTAGATGAACAGCTGGTTGATCAACCTGGATGCGTGAGTTAACTTGAACTTCGTGATCTCTTCGGTTTGTTGAACTTCCAAGAGAGGCTCTGGGTTCTATTTATACTCACAGAAGTTGCAATCCCTAGATTCCATAAATTAGGGTTTGTTGAGACGATCCTACACAGAAAATCCCACATCCCAACTCCCCTATATAGCCGTGGATCCGCCGCATATTGCATGGTTTGGCCGCGGTTGGGCTGCACTCTGGTGGGATCTTGGCTTCAAAATTCTGGAGCTTTATCTTGTTGACATATGGTGATCTTTTGGATATCTGGATTTTGGAAATCTTCTCTGAGTCTCTGCCAGAATTGATTTCATGATTTACTTTAATATTTCGGCAGTTTTGATCTCGATATCTCGGATTTCCTTAGTTCCAGTCCTGATGTAATTTCTGCACAATATCTCAATGAATAATGTTAGTAATGTTTGGTATTTTTGAGATATTATCCTAACCAATTTGATATGATATTATAGGTTAAGAAAATTGATTAAGGATATTTGATATAATATGCATATTTAAATTATCAAAATATTATATGCATACATTTTCCTTCATAATATTAATTATAATATAAACATATGGTAAATAGTATTTTGCAGATAAACCCAAAATATGCTTTATATTTATAGTAAAAACACCTTTTATTATTTAAGAATGGTAAAGAAAATGTTATATCAAAAGTGCAATTTTTTCAACTGAACACCCAGCGTAACGGTCCCAAGCGACAAGCATTCACCATGACAGCTGAGGAGGCTGAGGCTACTAGGGAGGTTATTACAGGTATTCTTATCTTTTAAATATCCATATTACTTCTAGTAACGCACTTATTCTTTCATCTCGATTCTAGTTAGGCTCATCCATAACCTTTCCTTTTAAACGTAGGTATTCTCTTAGTAGCATCCACGCCCGCACTTGCACTCTTCGACTCGAGCGCATCCCACTGCTTCATGGCATAAAAGTTTGTAACCGCCCACTCTATTCCAGCGGCACCTCTCATCACTGGATGGAAATTAACATAGGTAACAGCGAGATCAAGTCCACCACGGGATATGATCTGTGTCCCATGGTGGTCTGTGGTTGAGGATTCTACGCCAATTTCATGGTAATAGATATGCTTAATTTTGACGTAGTCTTGGGCATGGATTGGTTAAGAACATTTTACGCTATCATTGACTGCCGTCAAAAGAGGGTAGTGTTCGAGATTCCTAATCATCCAATGTTCATCTTTGAGAGCGGAAGTAAATCATTGGATCCAACAACTTACCAAGCTATACCGAGAAAAGAGGAGGTGTTGAATACCTTGCAGGGAGAGGAAGAGATGCCTATAGTAGTCCGAGAGTTTGAAGACATGTTTGCTGAAGTGACTGGTCTACCACCAGATCGAGCGATCAAATTCACGATAGATCTGATGCCAGGCACAACCAATTTCTAAGACACCGCATCGGATAGGGCCAGCAGAATTGATAGAACCACAAGCGCAAATTGATGATCACCAGCAGAAGAAATTTATTAGACCGAGTGTCTTGCCTTGGGGTGCTCCAGTTCTTTTGGTACCGAAGAAGGATGGAACGAGACGGATGTGTATAGACTATCGGGAGCTAAACAAGGTCACTATCAAGAATAAGTACACTTTGCCGAGAATAGATGATCTGTTCGATCAGTTGGAAGGATCTCGAGTGTTCTTGAAGCTAGATCTCTGGACGAGTTATCATCAACTCAAGGAGAAGACGTCTGATATTCCCAAGACGGCTTTTAGGACTAAATATGGACACTATGAATTTCTAGTGTTAGAGTGACCAATGCCCCGACGGTATTTATGAATCTGATGAAACAAGTGTTCTATGAAAATTTGGACAAGTTTGTCGTCATCTTCATCGACGATATCCTTATGTATTTGAAGAATTGGGAAGAACACGCAGAGCATTCGCGCATTGTGCTCGAAACTATGCGTCAACATCAACTGTATGCGAAGTTCAGTAAATGTGAGTTTTGGTTAGAGCAGGTAGCTTTCCTGGGACACATTGTGTCTGGTGAGGGGATTTCGGTAAACCCGGGCAAAATTGATGATATACACAAATGGCCGACTCCAGAAATAGTTACGGAGATCATGAGCTTTTTAGGACTTGCCGGATATTACCGTCGTTTTATAGAAAATTTCTCCAGGATTGCAGGGTCGTTAACTAGTTTGACCTGGAAGGATGTGTTGTATATATGGTCTGAAGCTTGTGAGAAATCATTCTCGGAGCTAAAAACTCGTTTGACCACAGCACCGATCCTTACCATTCTAGACAGAACTGGAGGTTTCGACATTCATTGTGATGCCTCGGGAAAAAGATTGGGATGTGTATTACATCAGCACGGTGGGGTAGTGGCGTATGCATCGAGACAATTAAAGATTCATGAACGCAACTATCCAACGCATGACTTGGAGCTCGCCGCAGTTATCTTCGCACTTCAGATCTGGAGGCATTATTTATTGGGGGGAAAAGTGGAAATTTATAGCGATCACAAGAGTTTGAAGTATATCTTCACTCAGAAGGAGCCCAGCTTGAGGCAAAGGAGATGGCTGGAGTTGATGGAGGATTTCGATATAAACTTACAGCATCATCCGGGAAAAGTGAATGTAGTGCCGGACGCACTGAGTCGTCAACCGATGGCTTTGAGTATGACTGCTCACTGGAGAAATCGACAGGATCTCAATGAACTAGAGACAGAGATGATTATGCTAGGGGTACTCTCGTCACTTATGAGTCTACAAATTCAGTCCACATTAGTTGATCGGATCAAGGAAGATCAAGTTGGGGATGTCAGATTGCAAAAGATCCGGGAGCAAGTAGAAGCAAACTTGATAACAGACTTTTTTATACACGGGGATGGATCCTTAAGGTACGGAAGCAAGATATGTGTACCTATGGACTAAATCAGAGAAGAATTGTTGAAAGAAGCGCACAGTTCCCCATACTCCGTTCATCCAGGGGGTACGAAGATGTATAAAGACCTCCGACAGAATTATTGGTGGCATGGTATGAAGCGGGAAATAGCAAAGAGTGTTTCCAAGTGCCAGGGTTATCAACAAGTGAAAGCTGAATACCACAGAGCTGCTGGTTTACTTCAGCCTTTACCCATACCCGAATGGAAGTGGCAAAACATTACGATGGATTTCGTGACTACACTCCCTCACAGCACGAAAGGCAATGATGCAGTGTGGGTAATTGTAGATCGACTTACTAAGTCTGCACATTTCATTCCATTCCGTGTTGGCTAGTCAACAGAAAGCTTAGCAAAGAGATATATGGAGGAGATTGTCCGATTGCATGGAGTACTAATATGCATAGTTTCCGATCGAGACACTCATTTCAGATCCCGGTTCTGGCAAAGTCTTCAAGAGAGTCTTGGAACGAGTTTGAGCTTCAGTACGGCTTATCACCCCCAGACCGATGGACAATCTGAGCGAGTCATTCAGATCCTTGAGGATATACTCCGAGCCTGCATGTTGGATTTTAAGTGATCTTGGGAAGATCACTTGCACTTGGTAGAGTTTGCATACAAAAATAGCTACCAGGTAAGTATTGACATGGCACCATTTGCGGCCTTATACAGGAGAAAGTGCAGGTCTCCATTGAGCTAGGATGATATTAGAGATCGAAAACTTTTGGGCCCTGAGATGATCGTCGAGACGGTAAGTGTGGTAAGAACAATCAAAGAACAATTATGGATAGCCCAAGATCGACAGAAACAATGAGCCGATACAAAAAGGAGGCACCTAGAATTCCAACCGGGCGATCATGTCGTACACCGCCGAAAACAGAAACGAACTGGGATGGATCGTCTTGCCTGAATTTGGGGGCAGATGCTATTTAGACTTATCTACCCATCTCTCCGAAGATACCAAGTTGATTTATGGCACCGTATATCGGAGGTTTAGATAGACGCGACCGTTGTAGCATGACTTTATCATATTCCCCCTCATTTGTGAGGGGGTTTTGATTGTGAGGATGCTCTTCCCTGTAAGCGCATGCCCCTGCAGTTAATTACGTTACCGCATTGCGATAACCACATTCTTCTGCTCTAGCAGTTCACTTCGTGTCGTGTATTGTTTGTTTTATTTTGGGTTTGGGTCAAGGATTTGCTTGACGGGGTCCATGTTGGTAGCTTGGTTTTCCAACGGGAGTGAATTTAGGATGCAGATCTCATACAAATGAGAGCCATCAGTTCATATGAAATTTGGGTTTGATCTAATGATCGTTAGTCATATTTGAGACTAAGATTGACTTATGAGCAGTGAGCATATGGGCTCAACTGATTATTAGATCATATATGAATAGTCCATGAATAGTATACGACAGTCGTTATGGAGACAGTCCGCAGGGTAAAACATATTAGTTTAAGGGCGTCGCGGTCCAACATTCCCTGTTTGGGATGAATGTTAGTTTAAGGACATTTCGGTCCAACATTGCCATGTTGGGAACGAATGTTAGCTTAAGGAAATTTAGATCCAACATTTCTGTTTTGGGGACAAATTTTAACTTAAGGACATTTCGGTCCAACATTCCCATTTTGGGGACGAATGTTAGTTTAAGAACATTTCGGTCCAACATTTCCATTTTGGGGACGAATGTTAGTTTAAAGACATTTTGGTCCATTTTCTCCTTACGCACACGTGTATTTGATACGTGGCAGAGTGGACGTTGGTGACATGAAATGCGCCCAATTTAGGGTGCGATCCGATTTGAGGAGTACATGTCAGTTTGGAAGTGCATCAATGTGGGGTGTATAATTCCCTATCTTGATGAAATTTTACATCAAGTTGGGATGAGGAGTTGTTGTTGGTTGTTAGGACTCACCACCTCTCTGAAAACGTTGAGGAATTATAACGACATATATCAGAGGTGTGGAGAGATGTACCCTTAAACCAAATTCCGTATTTGAGGGAAAGGGGGTGATGGACCTAAGAATCGTTAGTCATATTTGAAACTCGGATTACCTTAGGAGATATGTGATGAATATCATTTTGGATATCATCAATGAGAGATCATTAGTCATGTTTGAGACTAAGATCATTTTGGAAATCACGAGCATATGGGCTCGATTGATTTAAAACCAAAAAGGTTTAACCTCAGGAAACTTAGCCAATTTGGGCTGAAATTGGGTTTCTATACTACCCAGCAGTGTTAAGCACTAAGATATACAGCGCTCACGTGTGTTTCATGTGAGACGCTGGATAGTGCTAAGCACTAATCTTTTCTGGCGCTCACATGCTTTTCACGTGAAGCGCTGGGTTTTTAGCCTTGGGCGCTCGCGTGCTTTTCACGTGAGGCACTGAGTTTTTAGTCTTGGGTGCTCACGCGCTTTTCACGTGAGGCGCTATATTTTTAGAGATTCAATCTATGTTAATATTTTTTAGAGAACTTAAATCTCTGTTAATGGTATTTTGACCATTAACGATCACCAAGATCACTATTTTGAGGATCTAAGATCTGGTTCTTTAAGAACTAAATTATTGTTTTGAAGGGACTAAGTTCCCGGAGTATTATGGACTCCATTTTCTCCACGTTCTTTTATCTATCCTCTCTTGTTCATGTTTTCAGAGAGTTTAAACCTCTGTTAATGGTATTTTGACCATTAACAATCACCAAGATCACTATTTTGAAGATCTGGGATCAGATTCTTTAAGAACTAAGTTCTTGATTTGTGAGGAACTAAATTACTAGAGTATTATGGACTCCGTCTTCTTTCTTTTCAACTTTGTTTTTTCCTGATTATTTGATTCTCAAGAACAAGATCTTCCCAATGAGAATTAAATTCTCAACTTGTGAAGACGTGTCTTGTGGATCTCAGATCCAGAGAAAGAACTAAGTTCTTGAGAAGGGTTATACCCTTAGATATGATATGATAGGTAAAGGAGATATTTTTGATCTCTGTGATTTCATCACCTAGGGTTTGAGAGAAGGAAAATTTTCTTCTTTATTGAGAATTAAATTCTTTGTTGTTTTGAGAGCTTTCTATATTTTTACATAATCTTATGGGGTGGTCTCTTCCTTATTTGGAAAGAGAGATCATTGGTCGTTGGGACACACCATCTCTCCGACGACGCTGAGTGATTACAGCGCCATATATCGAAAGTGTGGAGGGATGTATCCTTCGAACCATGTCCCATTCATCAGGGGGAAGAATAGGTTGGAGCTTAAACTCCTAACTACTGAAAAAGGGCTTCTTTGTGTTCGCGCATGTGCATCGCACGTGTTGGGCGCACGTGCGTCACACGTGTTACGCACGACGTGGGCTTACGTGCGTCGCACGTATTACGCACAATGTTGGCGTACGTGCATCGCACGTGTTGCGCAGTTGGCCGACGCGCGTGCGTCGCACGTGTTGCGCACTTGGTGGGCACACATGGCCTGCGCACATGCATCGCATGTGGCGCCGCATGTGGCGCTTGTGCATATACGCATCATGGGGGACAACTAAAGCCCTAACATAGAGAATTAAGCTCTTTTGAGGATTGAATCCTCGCACGTGGTGCACACATGGTGTGCGCACGTGGCGGCCGCACGTGCGTTGCACGTGATGTGCACGTAGCGCACGTGGCGATTGTGGATATGCGCATTATGGGGGGCAACTAAGGCCCTAGCTTAGAGAACTAAGCTCCTTTAAGGATTAAATCATCGCACGTGGTGCGCACGTGCCGGGCGCACATGCGTCACGCGTGGCGCACATGGCGCTTGAGCATTATGGGGAGGGTAGCTAAGGCCTTAACTTGAAGAACTAAGCTCTTTTGAGGATTGAATCCTCATTTTTTGTGAGAAGTATCCCCTTTTATTTATAGAGGAGTGGTAGAGAAGGAATCTCTTTTTTTCCCGATATGGGACTAAAAATGTATCCCCCATTTGGTAGAGCATTAGTTAGACTAAACGTGCATAGCATATTTGCTCATAACTTTTGATTCTAGAAGAGTTATGAAGCCCGTAATATATCAAATCGAAGGATTTTTCGAGACGTTTTTGATGCCATCAGAATTTACCTAATTGTTATTCGGGAGTTTGGAAAAATACAGCCCAGAAAATACTAGTTTGTATTTTCTTAAGCACATTGCTGCCATTTGATACCTTGGGTTTTTTTGCGCAAAAATTTTTGGCAGGATCACATGTGTTTCTAAAGATTTCCCCAAATCGAAGAGTGATACGTTTCGGGAAGTGCGGAAAGCTCAGCCCACGTTTTATTGGCCCGTTTGATATCCTTGAACGAGTTGGTGAAGTTACTTATCGTCTGGCCTTGCCACCATCATTGGAGGCCATGCACAAGGTCTTCCACATCTCACAGTTGAAGAAGTAAGTTTGCAACCTTAGTAACATCGTAGATCATTTCGAAATTACCGTGAGGGGCGACCTAACTTACAAGCAGCAGTCGGTTGAGATCTTAGATGGGAATGAGAAGACATTGAGAAACAAGATAATTCGACTTGTTAAGGTTATGTGGAGGAAGGGCTCCCAAGAAAAGTCGACGTGGGAGAGAGAAGATGAGATGAGAGAACGTTATCCCACCTTTTTGTAACCCCCTCTATGTAAATCTTTTCTATCCCTGTAATTTCGAGGACGAAATTGTTTTAAGGAGAGTAGATTGTAATGACTGCGTTTTCTATATATAAATAAAATCATTTATCTATTTTGAGGTCAATAAATATTTCTTAATATTTTTTTTATGGAAAAGCTTGAAAAGAAAAAGGTTTCTTTGAGCTAAGAATACTTAATATAGTTTTTAAATGAAGAAAATAATATAAATACTATTTTTAGTATTTTCTAAGATTTATTTAGAAAAGGGACCTTGAAGAAAAGGATTTATTTTTTGACATAAAAAAATTTTAAAAAATTGATAAAATAATTATTTAGAATTTTTGTAGAATTTATTTAGAATTTCCCGATATCTAAAACTATTTTTTAAAAGTATTTTATTCTAAAGGAAAATGTATTAAAACTTTTATTTAAAAAAATAAAAGAATAGAAAATGAAGAAGCAGCATGCAGCCACAATTTTTAAATGGGAGGGCCCCTCATCTAGTGGGCAATGCATGTAAAGGAAGAGAGGGGGAGAGAGAGAGGAAGCTGCGAACTCATTTAATGGGCTGGGCCCATACCTTTAGTGTGCGCTGCACGTGTAAACTTTGTGAGTGTGAGAAGGCAGCGACGTGGCTGATTTCTGGCCATTCGTTCATATGATCGGACAGGCTGGAATAACCAATAACATAATTACCATATTTAGTTAGTCTTAGGGTTATAAGAAACTTATAAATAGCTCTTATTCCCTAACACTTTTCTCACAACTCTAGGTCTCAAAAAATCCACAAAATTCCCACGCGATTATCGTTTGGCGCTCTTCTGGTGGTGGTTTTGAGCTCTAGAAAAATTATAAATTTTTTTTCTTGGAAGAAGGAGGAGATCAAGGATAACGTGGTTTGTTTCTCCAACATTCTTCTTGAGGTAGGATTCGTCTCTCTTCTCTTAATCTTATTCTTAATTAAATGTTTAGATTTTATATGTCTAATAATTAAATTAGTCATATTATAGAATATTTTATGACAATGGTATTATAGTCATTAATTAACAGTCATAATTGTTTCTACAACATTTTCAAAGATCATGGGTGTCTGATTAGGCTTTTCCATTTATCAAATTTACATTTCACATGTTTTATTTCAATCAAATAGTTTATTAATTATTGTTTGTAAGACATTAGTATTTTTTGTTTGAAGATAGTATTACTAATTAATCAACTAATATGCTTCTATATTTGTTTAGTCAACAGTGCACTAAACTTAGGTATTATATAAATATAATTAATCAATTAATATGCTTTTATATTTGTTAGTCATTTATTTTAGTCAACAACGCACTATTTTTAGATATTGTAATGACTCTGAATTTTCTGTACAAAATTTTTCTTCTTAAAGTACAGAAAGGAGTTTGCAAGCCTGAGCACAATTTAAAATTATTCTTGTTTAAGAATAGCAAGAAGCAACTTGTATCTCACCGGTAAAGCCTCTACACTGCTGTGACATAGCTCATGTGTTCGAATCCTATCAGCCACATATTATTTTTTTCTAATTTTTTTTAAAAAAATTTTGGAAGCCCAAAACTTTACACGTGCACTGCACACAAAAATGAAAAGTCAGGGAAAACAATCATGTGCATAATGCTATTAACATCGACATGGACATGTGGCTTCGATCCAACAACTCCCCTCACAACTTTGGCCGGCGAGATCTTTGTTTGGGCCGGCGGGGATGGGCCCCCCATGGGGAAAGTCCCCGTGCTCTGCACACAAACCCTTTGGCCTACCCCTTTTACCCCTGCACTGTTTGATTTCTCTGAATTTAAACAGAGACTTCAATTTCATCTTTAAATCCAATTTTAATGCATTTTAATTCAATCTTTCAATTTCAAAACCCTAATTCCACACTATAAATACAACATCATACTCTAGCCCCTCCTCATTCTGAAATTCTTAGCCGAAATTATCAAATTTTTCTAAGTACAAGTGGAGTAGAAATGGAGTTAGCCTAAAGTCAACTTCCGGCAAGGATCTACGCAAGTTCCGCGACCCCACGATGCCACGGAGACTACCACCTTTTCGTCTACCTCTCCTCACTCTTTCTAGCTAGTAAGTCCCACCCCCTTCTTCTCTTTTTATATAAAAAGTCTCTTTTTATAAAACATGTCAGAAGTGGAGTTAACACCGACATCTTCTTTAAAAACCTTATAAATTCCACTCTTCTTACATTTTCTTCATGTATATTCCTACACCATACTTATTAATCATGAAAACTAATAATTAAAAACAATTACCTTAAAACGTCATGTTATATAACTTAAACCTAGTTTTTACATGAAAATACCATGAACTTCATATATTCATCCTTTAGTTCTTTTTATAAGTATTACCTCTAGAAAACTTCATGGGGTAATGACCTACCCCTCACATACACATATATTGACATAGCACGATACTCTTGGAAATCTATTTTTGTGGCGATTACAACATTTCATCAAAATACCATAAACTATAAAATCCCGGTTTTCTTTGAATTGTATTATCAAAATTCTTTGCGATTATACCTCTACAACCCTTTTTAGGGGACCCGCTATTGGATGGTACGGATTATCGCACATCCTTGGGTTAGTAGAGCGAGATGCAGACCTCCTCACGGAGTATTCGCTCTCGAAATAATTTAATACGATTTTTAAGAAAAACAACATTTTCTATTTAATAATAAAATTAATTTTTTATAAATATATAAATATTTTCAAGATATAATAAAATTCTGTATTTTCTAAAAAAATAAAAGAATGACAAGTTTCACCAAATTACCCTCAAGTTATCCAAAAGACAAGTTTTACACTTAAATACTATGAATTATTCAAGCTAAGTTAATATTTACTAAAATACCTCAAATCTTAAAATTTTCATCCATGAAACCCTAAATACGATAAATAAATACCCGAGCTTTATTTTGAAAGTATATAAAATATTTTTCATATTATATAAATTACATTTAAGGACTTTAGTAAATATGGGTTTAAGCGGGATCAATTCTCTTGAGCCTCAGGGAGCCGGAGAAAGTGAGTGCTTGCCTATTTAAGGTAGAAAAACTTAACGATGTTATCAATGGTAATTGTCTTGAAAAAATACATAAATCTTGCCGTCCATGTGCAATAGTTACCGATAACTCCTAAATCTAATTCAGGATCCAAATCAATTCTAAGTGTCTGACTCAAGTCTGAGTCCAAATCAATCTGAGTCTAATCCAAATCATAATCCAATTCAACATGAATTCAATATATCCAACATGAATACTTGAGCATGAATCTGAATACCATAACAAGATCAACATGCAAATATGACTTGACTTGACCGAACCATGGTTACATCTTGATTTGGTTACATACCTACTTGATACATCCTGAAACTGTTTACATGAACAACTTATATCCATGGTCTCGGCAAGTCTGATAACTACAATTTATATAATATACATTACGGGATTTAACGGGGTAGACTGATACGGAATGTATTAGAAGCAGAACGAGATGGTCACTAAAAGACACCTACGTGAACATCCGTGTCGTTGTCCTGTGGATTTTGACGGGGCCTTGTACTACCGATTACCATAGTCCACAGAGGAAGTTGGACTCCTCTCGTATACAATGATGCATTCTGTACCAAGCTACAAACAACTACGATAGCATAACAAACATATACTTGTACCAATTACTAGTTCTATTCCCTTTATTTGACCTATTCCTATCTCTCTTTTGGGACTTACCGTGCGCTAGTTCGCTGACGACATTCCTGTTTCTTTCTTTCTTTAGAATGTTCGTCAGGAGGACCCGACTCTTAGAAGACCAAGTCCAGCCAGGAGGACTTAGATCAGTTCACAGAGGAGCCAGACTTTTAGCTTTTACTTGTACTTATCTTTTCATTTGTGTGTTAGTGTTTAGGCATTTCTTTTATCTTTGTACATTTCCTTTTAAAATAAGTTGTAATGTAAAGAAAGAATATTAATAAAAGTTGATGTTTAATTATTACATCTCTTGTTATTCATGTGTATTCATTTATATTGCTTATTTACGCTTAACATATTTATTTCTGAGTAAATATGTTGTGGCCCATCACGTCTACTTCCCCATACACTGGGAAGAGGGGCGTGACAGTTATAATATAAACAGTGTTTACTACACATGTTAAATCAGTAGTTTACTACAGCTATCATTAAAATTAACTATATTATAAATCAACAGTAATTGGTAGATAGCACTCGCAAAACTGAACTGAAATTACAAAACTTTTCATCCATACATTGATACATAACGAGTGAGTAAGAAACTAAAAATATTAAAACTTGCCGACTAATTAATAAGGACTTTAGTGTTTGTGTTTCATACTGAGAAAACGACGTATGGTAACCTGTCTTTATACATACTTACAAACAACTCTCATTTCAATAAAACAGTATGTGAAATGAACTGCAAATCTTTACTGGATCATAATTACACCATCACAATATTTGTACTAAATGAATAATTAGTTACAATTTGAAATATTTTGACATTAGTATGTAAGTGACGTTTGTACAGTAGGATGAACCTCTGTTATAATATTTACTATAGTTAATGATACTAAATAAATTTATTATACATCGTTTAATAAATTTATTTGGTATTTATTAATTACTGATAGTCAATGTAATAGCTATTTGGCATTAAGCTTAAGGTTAGATATTGTTTAAGATAAATTATCTTCTTGTTAAAGTCCTTGTGGCTTAACTTCCAAATTTATACGGTAAAAAAACATACGTGTATTTACAGATTACTCAAACAGCCACAATTTAAGCATAAGCTAATTTATCACATAGCCCAATAGAACATATATGTCGCCATAATAATATTGAAAATATTATTAAAAAAAAGGTGAAATCGACTATTAAGCTGCTTACTTTACATGCATGCATCCTAAATGCTATAAACGCTTTTAGATACACTATACGACATGCCACATAATAAGGTTAGGATTAAACACGTGAATCCTAGGTATGGAATCCTATCCCGTTTTTACGAATGATTTTATTATAACTGGAAATTCCATGTCTAAAAAAGGGTATGGAATACTATCACTTTTTATCGGATGACCATATTACAATTGAAATTCCATGCCGAGCAGAACTATGTGCTGATACCAACCTGTACCCCTATAACTACATGTCATAATAAGGTTAGGATTAGACACGCGAATCCTAAGTGTGGAATCATATCCCGTTTTACGGATGACTTTACTATAACTGGAAATTCCATGCCAAGAAAAGGATTTGGAATACTATCCCGATTTATCAGATGACCATATTACAATTGAAATTCCATGCCTAGTAAAACTGCGTGCTAAATCCAACCCATACCAATATTTCGCCGTATAACTCCGAAGGTAGAATACTCATGTCCAACAAATTAATGTGAACATAATACCCGGTAGATGCATTATAAAGTTACCACAACACTCGCATGACTTTATCGCACACACTCGTCTTCTTTACCTATACCTTTTCTAGAGAAAATCCTACCCGGGTGTAACTCGCTGACGTACTTCCTTTCCTCTTTCTTCTATCTCTGGAATGTCCGTTAGATGAGAATGAGTTTAATGAAGAAGACGGAGGAGTGAAACCCACGGAGGAAGACTATGCAGAGCTGACGCCTGATTATTAGATTGCTCTTTATTTTCAGTTGCCCAACTGTTGGGGCTTATCTTTCCATTGCAGTTGATGTAATAAACAATTTATTTACCTTCAGTACCTTGGGATGTAGTAAAGTTTTTGGTTAATGGAAATAATTGCTTTGGCTTTTATTTATTTGTTCTAGTACATTACATGCATGTTTATATACGCTTAACGTAACTATATTGAGTTAGACCACCCTCAATACAGTTAGGTTGCAGACCGTGCCATGTCTCCATTTCTATCCCTTGGGAAGCGGGTCGTGACAATGGGCCTTCACCCTGACGGCTGAGAAGGCCAAAGCTTCAAACGATATTGTTTCAGCTATCCTACTTGTTTATAATTTTCCCGCATTAGCATTACTTGATTCAGGTGGATCCCATTGCTTTATGTCGTCCAAATTTATTAGTGCACACTCTATTCTACACACGGCCTTATCTAGCAGTTGGGACATACACACTGGGAATGGAAGAATTATATCTAGTAGTGAATGCAATGGTTGTTCTATTGTTATTTGCGGACGGAAGTAATTCGCAAATTTCTTGGTGATAGATACAAGCAGTTATGACGTTGTCTTGGGAATGGACTTTCTTGGCATTTTTCACGCCCACATAGATCGTAGAGCAAAGAAAGTAATTTTCCAAATTCCCGGACATCCGGAGTTCGAATTCTTAGGGGGCAGCAAATTTATCGGGCCAGTCGAATTTAGGGCTAAGCCGACAAATGCCGTTTTTCGTCGATGGAGGTAATCAAGGAGGAAGCACCAATAGTAGTTTGGGATTTCATAGATGTATTCAAGGACATCTCGGGTTTACCACCTAAACGAGATGTGGAGTTCGCGATTGATTTTATTCCTAGAGCAACGCCAGTTTCAAAGGCTTATTGTCCGATGGCACCGGTAGAACTGGAAGAGGTAAAGAGACAAGTTTCTTAATTATTAGAGATGGATTGGATTCGCAGCTGTGGTTCACTTTGAGGACTCCAGTTTTTTTTTGGTCAAGAAGAAATATGGCATGTGGAGAATGTGCATCGACTATCGAAAGTTAAATCGGGTGATCATCAAGAATAAGTACCAAATTCCTCCCATAGGCGAATTATTCGATCAACTCAATGGCGTGAGAGTATTCTCGAAGTTGGAACTGCGATCAGGTTATCACCAAGTTTGGGTGAAAATAGAAGACATTTGCAAGAGAGCGTTCCAAACTCGATATGGGCATTATGGGAATCTAGTTATGCCATTTGGAGTTACTAACACGCCGGAGATATTTATGGATGATGAATTGGATCTTTTCACCATTTCTAGATCATTTCGTGGTGGTATTCATTGATGATATTCTGGTCTACTCAAGGAGCAAAAAAGAGCTTGAAGAACACTTAAGAATCGCACTACAAACGTTGAGACAAGAAAAGTTGTATACTAAGATAAGCAAGTGTGAGTTTTGGCTCGATGAAGTGAAGTTATTAGGTCATATTGTATCCGGAGATGGAATTGTAGTTGATCCTAAAAAAATTGCAGCTATTTATGATTGGCCGACTCCAAAGAATATAGGGGAGATCAGAAGTTTCCTTGGGCTGGCTGGATACTATCGAAAGTTTGTGGAGAACTTCGATTGGATAGCAGAACCCTTAACCAAGCTAACATAAAAGGAGCTACCATTTGTTTGGTCCGAGAAGTGTGTGTTAACTTTTGAGGTGCTGAAGCAAAGGTTGACAACCGTTCCTATTTTAACCATGTCAGATGGTTCCGGAGGATTAGTTATTCACATCGACGCATCTGCAAAAGGCTTAGGATGTGTTTTGATGCAGCATGGAAAGGTTGTAGCTTTTGTGTCGAGGCAGTTGAAGACTCATGAGAAAAACTACCCGACTCACGACTTAGAACTAGCAGCACTTATCATTGCGCTAAAAATTTGGAGACACTATTTATTGGGCGAAAAGGTCAAGGTATTTACTGATCACAAGAGCCTAAAGTATGTGTTTACCCAGAAAGAGCTCAACATGAGGCAGCGTAGGTGGTTGGAGCAGATGGCCGACTATGATCTTGATCTAAAGTACCATATGGGGAAAGTTAATATAGTACCGGATGCTTTAAGTCGGTTGCCAGCAATACAGATGTTGACTTCGCAGAAGGAGATTATAACGTATTTTCAGAGATTCAAGTTGGAGCTTGTACTACCAGATTCTTTGGGACAGTTGATGCAGTTGCAAGTACAGTCATTGTTGATCGATAACATTAAGGCAGCGCGATTGCACGATCCTAAATTGCAGAAATTTCAAGGACAGGTAGTGGCAGGACTTTGAACGGATTTATTGATTTATGAAGATGGTTATTTGAGGTATGGAAGTCATTTGTGTGTGCCTAAAAGAGAAGTTCGTGAAGAAGTCATGAAGGAGGCTCATAGTTCCGTATATTTGGTACATTCAGGAGGCACAAAGATATATAGAGATTTGCGACAACACTTTTGGTGGAAAGGCATGAAAAGAGAGATTGCTCGTTACATGTCGAGATGCTTGGTGTGTCAGCAAGTCAAGGCTGAATATCAAAGGGTAGCTAGTTTGTTGCAACCACTTCCGATTCCCCAATGGAAGTGGGAACATATAACTATGGATTTCGTGACAGTATTACCCCGGAGTCCAAAGGGCAATAACGCTGTATAGGTGATTGTCAATCGACTGACCAAGGCAGCTCATTTTATACAATTTCGAGTCGGTCAGCCGAATGATGCTTTAGCAGAGAGGTACATGCAGGAGATTGTGAGATTGCATGGAGTACCAGTGACTATTATTTCTGATTGTGATACCCGGTTCCTATCACATTTTTGGAGAAGTCTACAAGAAAGTTTGGGAACTCGCTTGAAATTTAGTACAGCCTATCGTCCTTAGATGGACAACCCGAGAGAACGATCCAAATTCTTGAAGATATGTTGAGAGCTTGCATGTTAGACTTCAAGGGTTCGTGGAAGGATCATTTACATTTGGTAAAGTTCTCTTACAATAACAGTTTTTAGGCGACTATACAAATGGCTCCATTTGAAGCATCGTACAGTCGTAAGTGTCGCTCACCAGTATGTTGGGACGATGTTGTAGAAAGAAGATTGTTGGGACTGGAACTGATTATGCAAACTGTGGAGAAAGTTAACTTGATTCGGTGTAATATGAAGGTGGCAAAAGATCGACAGAAAAATTGGGCAAATACTGGAAGAAAAACTTTAGTGTTTGCTGTTAGTGATCATGTGTTCTTGAAGGTATCACCGACTAGGGGAATAATCCGGTTTGGTAGTCGAGACAAACTTAGTCCTCGATTCGTGGGGCCTTTCGATGTCATTGAGCAAATTGGAAAAGTGGCTTATTGATTGGCTTTACCACCATCCTTGGCGGGTATTCATGACATGTTTCATGTATGTCAACTTTTCAAATATGTTCAAGATGAGACGCACGTTCTAGACCACTCGAAATTGACAGTGAGGGAGGATTTGACTTATGAAGAGCAACCGATAGCTATTGTGGATCAACGAGAAAAGATTCTCAAGAATAGAGTGATCCCTCTAGTGCTTGTTTCATGGTAAATCGTTCGCATGGAGAATCTACTTGGGAACATGAAGACGAAGTTCGATAAAAGTATCCACATAGATCTGTATCTTCATTGTTCTTGTCTTTCCTGTTTCGTGAATTTCGAGAATGAAATTCTTTTTATAATTGGGTATAATGTAACACCCTAGGATGATCGTACGTTATTTAACGATATTAATTAGTATTTTGAATTTCTTTAATAATTATTGTTTGGGTTGTGATTGGTTTGAACGGTATATGTGTTTATCAGACCTGGCCCGCTTGCGTAAAACCCGTTATGGTGCTAAAGTATCTTTTTATTGATATTTATCCGTTGACTAAATCTATATGAATCTTAAATAATAGATATATAATATTTAACTTATATATATATATATATATATTGGTAGCCATACGTTATGGATATTTTCATATATTAATTGTCAGTATGTTTTATCTTATTTAAACATCTCATGATATTATATTGACGATTATCTATTACAGGTAAATCTTAAGCATCCTGTGATACCATGTATAATATATTAGATTAAAATATATTCTTTTAACCCTTAGATTTATGGTCTAAGTGGGCTACTTATGTGTAGATAATTTCCAATATATTTTCTTTAAGACTTAGTAGAGAAGGATCAGGGATTTGTAATATCTTTTAAAATATTATTAGTTATATACAAAACTATATATATATTATATACATATACTATATAAATATATATTTATATTTTCCTATTTAAACCAAAACTCCCTCTCTCTACATCATCTCTTTTTGCTTCTCTCTCTCTCTTTCCCGTTCTCTCTTTCTTTCTCCATCTCCCTCTCCGACATTACGCCCCTAACTCCTCACCATCGACACCCATCATCCCGATCAGCACTCCAACCTCGTCTTCGTCACCGTCTCCACCTCCGACCACAATCATCGTCATCTTCATCGTCTCTTTCTTTGGCCGAACCCATCTCCATCAACCGACACCCATAGCCACCATCACCGTCATCTTCGTTGACCCTGTCTCGCGAGCACCCTCGCCACCATCAACCACCATCGTCTCCTTCCTCTAAAACTTTGGTCAAACCCTAGCCATCCTCGCCTCCTTCCCCCTCACCTGCAATCCAACTGCCGGCGCCTCCTAACACTGTCACAATCTCCCTCCTCATCTCAGCCTTAATCATTATCGTCACAGCACCATCATCATCTCCATCTTCTGCCATCGATTGAACTCAAACCACTAAGACCAACACCATCGCTACCTCAACTTCTCCGGCTTCAAAACCCAACTCCGGTCACCACCAAACTCGCCAGCAACCTTCTCTTTGATCTCTAGCACCCACCATTGCCGAGACCACAATCGGCAGCAGTTCAAGTCGTCGTCGACTTCATCTCCGAGCCTAGCAAGTTGGAGGTTGCTTCGTGTTGTCGTTGTTCCACGTCTGTATTGCTCCGATCGTGTTCGTACCTGCATTTGTCGAGACCGAGGCAAGTTTATAACTTGCTACATGCTATAGTTTATATATATATCGTCGTAATATTATTTATTATTATTATACCATTATATATATATAATTCGTATATCATTAGTTAGTTAACAATAATAAGTTTATAATTGCATTTTATAATGGTTATGCAAATTAAATCTATAACTAGTAATTATAACAAACTATTCTAGTTTAGTCACTCGATAAGTCGAAGTGTAGGAATTAATGTGGTTATTTTTCATTACATTATTTATCGCACCTAGATAACAGTTACAACCGTATTTCATCACGACATGTTTGCACGATATTATTACAAATAAACACTTTATCAAATTTAATATATTATCCTTGACATACTTATAACCCGTCATCTTGTTACTGATATTGCTATCTTGCTTGTACCTACTTACCTATAATACTTACAGATGCCAACAATTCTGACTTGTTGTCCTGATGGACGTCCTGTTGTCTAGATAGACATAACATGTACCTGCATGTTCCTGTGTTGGCATTAGATAGATATTATTCATACCTGACTTGGAAAACGAAAACTGAGAAAATGGGGAAATCAAAAGTATAGCTGAAGTGTAATTTAAAAGGATATTACATGTTTCCGTGGTTCCGGGGGGGTTACGAAACAGAATCATTCTTGATTCATACATCTTGCATTCGTGATCCCAGGGGGTAATGGGATATAGCTTGTGTTCGTGGTCCCGGGGCATAACGGGATATATACTTTTGAGTTATATGGAGCAGTACATTCATTGGTTTCAAATACCTATATGATAGTTAACTTAAAACTGTAAGTCGATGTACAACACCCCACGAGTTGCGGGGAGGCGGAAATATGAAAAACGATCTTGTTTCTTATGTAAACATCGACTAACCGAATATCTTTACTAAACGATAATTAACAACAAGCATAGAGTTCTAAGCTACTATGTAAAGAGATTATACCAAATGATTCTAGTTCTTCGTCTTTATGATCTCTAAGTCCTCCTCGGCCTCCTATCCGTGATAGATGATCTACCCAAGAACCCTAATCCAAGCTATAACCTCTAAACTTGAGGTTACTTAGTTTCTCTAGTTGCTAATCAAAGTAACAAAGATGATATAAAGTTAGGTTATGGAGTGTTTAGTCTATACTAATCCTTGGTCTCAACTCATGAGTGGTAGGATTAGTGTTTGAAGAGAGAGTGAGTTTGAGGAGAGAAGGTGGAGATGATAATGATAATAGAAAAGCTTCTCACTTGAATATATAAAACATAATGAATTATCAAATAAATGAATTTAAATGATTATTCACCATGCTTCATTAATTCAATATGAGTGATTCACTATGTGAGTCATTAAGCAATAAATGATGCATTAATGACATAGTGAATCACACAAATGAGTCACAATTTGCATTTAATGAAAATGCCACCTTAACCTCCTTAGTCACCATCCTTCTAGAAGCTTCCCGGAAAATTACGAGAACGCCCCTCGCATCCGTGAAAACACGGAAAAACTTTAGACTGTATAAATCCAATAACCTGATACTAGAATCTGGCTTAAACCAAAGCCGGCTAGTAAAAACTGTCCGAATGTCGTACGTGCGTTTAAACACATATGCGTCCGAAACCTTTGTCGTAAAACTGTACGACCTCTATATCTTTTCGCCTGGAGTTGGAAAAACTCTGTATGGGACTCTAAAGACTCGACTACTACGCTGGCAGTAGGTTTATCCACAGACCGCAAGCGGCACTAGCTGTACGTAACGGTCCCCAGGTAGATGTCGATAAGAAGGCCGGTGAGGATACCCATCCGAACTTCTACTGAGCCTGTGCGTGACAATATCCGTGCAGTCCGGTCTATTCATCTAAGAGTATCGCATGTATGGTCTAGGGAGGTGGTAAACGCCAGACCCCTAATAACCGTACAAGTCGTGTCGGTATGGCTCTATCACCATCCGAGAATCTACTGATCAATCTATCAGTAATTCTCAATCAGCCCTGGCCAAGGACTTTATGGTAATGACCAACCGATCACTGTACGATATCAACTCCCTATACCGGGAGAGACGAATCCCAAACAGTCACTCACTGCCTCTACGTGGCTCGGGACTGTGCCCAACTAAAACCTGTTTGCACGACTCCTTTGAACCATGGTAGGGTAGTAATCAAAGCACAGTGGGAACTCACACGAGACAAATGACGACTTTAAGTCAACGGACTATCTGCACACATGTCACCTGAGAACTGCTATCTGACGTTAGGTATAAATACCATCTAGTCAGTTCTCGGCGAGTCCTGTCCGGTGTACTCACACCCAGTGAGCATCTGTATACAATCTTAGGTGCACTCCACCAATGGCTGTGGGACCAATCCATCGCCCCTCCTCAGGGTCTAGATATGTATACACCAATCTACTCCGGAGTATCGATGCCCAGTCTCGATACTCCTGCGACCAGGGACATCTAAGGATGTGCCTATTGACTATCCAGCTCCCACTAGTATGACTGCCGTCATAATGCCGGAAGTCAGGCAAACACCCTATGGGCTTTATCAACACATATATATATGAATACTAAGCAAAATATATCATACGTTAAGATAAAGACAAACCAAATAGCGTACTATCATATTAAGCAAGACTGTTATGTACATATATATCCTAGTATCCTATACAATGAAGGCCTATAGGGCATATATATCCAACAATCTCCCACTTGCACTAAGGCCTATAATTGGCGCAATGAGTACCCACTGTCTTCACTATATCCAGTTGCTGGAGTACCGCATGCCCAACATCTCAAACAGTCTCTCGAACTGAACTTGAGGGATAGCCTTTGTGAATGGATCTGCCGTGTTGTCTTTTGTATCCACTCTCCGTATCTCGATCTCCCGACGATCAACGATCTCCCTGATCAGGTGAAAACGCCTTAAGATATGCCTGGATTTCTGATGGGACCTGGGTTCCTTCGCCAATGCTACGGCCCCATTGTTATCACAATACAAAGGTATTGGATTGGCAATGGACAGAACTACCTGAAGTTCAGAGATGAACTTCTTCATCCAGACAGCTTCTTTTGCGGCTTCACTAGCAGCTATATACTCAGCCTCCATAGTTGAGTCTGCGACGGTATCCTGTTTGGAACTCTTCCAACATACCGCCCATCCATTGAGGGTAAACACAAAACCCAAAATGGATTTAGAATCATCTTTGTCACTTTGGAAGCCGGAGTCGGTAAAAGCCTCTACCTGGAGGTCCCCATTACCATAAATCAAGAACATCTCCTTAGTCCTTCTCAGGTACTTGAGAATGTTCTTTACCGCTATCCAATGTTTCTCACCTGGGTCAGACTGATACCTGCTTACCACACCAAGTGCGTAAGCTACATCCGGTCTTGTACATAACATCGCATACATTATAGATCCTACCGCCGAAGCGTAGCGTAAAATGCTCATGCGATCCCTCTCTTCATCAGTCTTTGGAGACATCTCTTTGGAGAGGGTGATCCCGTGACAAGCGGGCATGTTACCGCTCTTGGAATCTTCCATACTAAACCTCTTTAGTATAGTGTCAATATACTTAGACTGTGAAAGTCCCAACATTCTATTAGATCTATCACGATAGATCTTAATGCCCAAAATGTAGGTTACATCTCCCAAGTCTTTCATGGAGAATTTCTGTGACAAGAAGAGCTTTACTGATTGTAGCATGGGGACATCATTCCCTATCAGTAGTATGTCGTCGACGTACAAAACGAGGAAGACTACTGCTCCTTCTACAATCTTCCTATAAATACATGGTTCATCTACATTTTTGATAAAGTCAAACTCTTTGACTGTCTCATCAAAGAAGATGTTCCAACTTCGCGATGCTTGCTTTAATCCATAAATGGATTTAAGCAACCTGCACACTCTTCCGCTGCTCCCACTGTCTAAGAAACCTTCTGGTTGATTCATGTAAACACTCTCTTCTAAATATCCATTTAGAAAAGCTGTTTTTACATCCATTTGCCAGATTTCATAGTTATGGAAGGCAGCAATGGCAAGCAGGATCTGAATGGATTTAAGTATAGCTACAGGTGAAAAGGTTTCATCATAGTCCAATCCTGGTCTTTGACGAAAACCTTTTGCAACGAGTCTAGCTTTGTAGGTTTCCACTTGTCTAAGTGCACCAATCTTCTTTTTGAAGATCCATTTGCATCCAACTGGTTTCACCCCAGGAGAAGCAACTTCTAAAGTCCATACTTTATTGGTGTACATGGATTCCATTTCGGATCTCATAGCATCCAGCCACTTCATCGAGTCAATACTCGTGATAGCCTGCTGAAAACTAGTACGCTCATCATCATCGATGATGCAATCCTCTCGATCCCCATCTAGAAGAAAACCATAGTATCTCTCTGGAGGATGAGAAAAAATACTAGATCTGCGGAGTGGCGTTGGTTCATCATGTTCTATTGAAATCTGAGGTTCTTCTAAGTCCTCGGTAGCAGTTTGAGGTTCTGGAATTTCTTCCAGCTCTACCGTGCTCCCACTAATTTCTTTTGCAAGAAATTCGCTCTCTAAGAAGATAATGTGGCGAGCGACAAACACCTTTTGTTCTTCAGTGTGGTAGACCATGTACCCCCTTGAATGTTTGGGGTATCCTACAAACTTGCACAAAACCGATCGTGCCTCGAGCTTGTCCGGTCTATACTTTTTAACATATGCCGGACACCCCCATATCTTGATATACTTGAGATATGGTCTCTTCCCGCTCCACATTTCATATAGAGTGGTAGGCACAGACTTAGTTAGAACTCTATTCAATAAGTATGCTGCTGATTCTAGAGCAAATCCCCAGAAGGAAAGTGGCAACTCAGCACTACTCATCATTGAACGCACCATATCTAATAGCGTGCGATTCCTCCTTTCTGATACACCATTATGCTGAGGTGTATAAGGCGGAGTAACCTGAGAGAGAATTCCATTCTCTTTTAAGTATTCAAGGAAACTGGTACTTAAGTATTCTCCACCTCGATCAGATCGAAGTGTCTTGATGCTTTTACCAGTTTGTTTCTCTACTTCATTTTTATACTCCTTAAACTTCTCAAAGGCCTCTGATTTATGTTTCATTAAGAATACATGTCCATACCTAGAGAAGTCATCAGTAAAAGTGATGAAGTAGGAGTGACCGCTTCGCGTATGTGTAGATATTAGACCACATACATCACTGTGTACAAGTCCCAAGAGTTCAGTAGCTCTTGCTCCGTGTCCGGAGAACGGAGATTTGGTCACTTTTCCTTTGATACATGATTGACAAGTTGCATATGATGAATATTCAAACGGATCTAGATATCCATCTTTACGTAACTTAGTCAACATTGTTTTGTTTATATGACCAAGTCTACAATGCCATAAGAAGGCTTGATTTGAATCTGGAGCTTTTCTTTTAAGTGTGTTTTGAATATTGAAAATTCGAGGTTGATTAAGTATGTATATGCCGTTTTCCAGTGTGCCATACCCAATCAGTTCTTGATTTAGGAGAATGTTCATGACATTACTTTCAAGTGCAAAATTATATCCTTTATTAGACAACAAAGATACTGATATAATATTACACAGCATACTGGGAATACAAAAACAGCTGTACAACACCAAAACGTGCCCACTAATCAACCCTAGGTGATACTCCCCTATTGCAACAGTATCTATATGCATTTGCCATCCGGAGAGTCATATCACCTGCCCCCAGTACTCTACTATTTCTCAGATCCTGCAATGAATTACAGATGTGAGAACCAGAACCGGTATCAAGTACCCATGATGTAGAGTTTACTGAAAGACAATTTTCGATTACGAACACACCTGAAATAGAAGCAACCGCTTGCTCCGTGTCCTTTGCTTTGAAGGCCATACAGTCCTTCATTCAGTGCCCTTGCTTGTGACAATAATGGCATTCGTTTATATCCTCTTTCACCCTTCCTGCCTTGTTCTTTCCCTGCACCTTCTTGACCCCACCTTTCGGTTTGATGGCTTTCATCTTCTTCTTCCCTTTAGCTTTCGCTTTAGATTTAGAAAAGGATAATTGGCCAGCATACAGAACGGGGGCCTTCTCCTTTTTCAAGGAGGTCTCTGCTACCCTCAACATGTTGAGGAGCTTTGGAAGATCAGCTTCCATTTCGTGCATGTTGAAGCTAAGCATGAACTGAGAGAAGGTGTGGGGAAGGGACTGAAAAATCAAGTCGATATACAAATCATTCTCTAGCACGCATCCCAAGTTTGCGAGTTCCTCAATGAGGCTGATCATTTTGAGGAAGGGCTCTCCTACAAGCGATCCTGGAGCTAACCTTATCTGGAAGAGTTCCTTGAGGTCTTGTACCTTGCGATACGGGAGTGCTCTCCATATAATTTCTTAACATGGAGAAAGATGGATACAATATCCATACTCTCGTGCTGTTTCTGGAGTTCATTGTTCAAGGACGCCAGCACGATACACTTAGCTCGCTCACAATCCAGATCCCAAGTTTTGCGAACTTCCTTGTCCACAACTGAGGAATCTGGTCCAGGGATAAGGGGAGGAACAGCGGTGGTAACATATGCTACTTTGTCATAAGTCAGTGCAATATTGACGTTCCTTAGCCAATCTTTATAGTTCTGCCCGGTCAGTATATTTTTTTCAAGTAATAGTTTTAGTCCTGTCATGGTAGCTGCCAGAGAGAGAAAAAAGGAAATACTCAGCATATGCTTCTTGCAAGTTTAGATTGGTTATTAGTTTATCTAAACAGGATGGCTCCCACTGTTTCCTCAAATCCTTCTTCAAAACCTAAAAGAAGAACTAGTCAGGATTTAATCACACGTCACAATACTTGCTTAACCTTTCAGCCAGGCTGGTATTGGTACTTCGAGGGAGATTTTCCAACGCTTTCGCGAAGTTCCTTAATTAAATAACCTCTTTTCCCTGGAGGCGTAGCCCCTCTAACACCTTTCTAGTCACCTACTTGGTTTATAGCATTGATTGTTAAGTGAGAAAAATTCCCGAGAGTAATCCTACTCATCAGTGGGATCGGGATCCAACTATCATTGTATGATGCCCTAGATGGAAGCCACTCTAGTCACCACACTCCAGAAGGTATGCTAAATCTGCAAGTTTCCTTTATGTTTGAAACTCCCGATATGATTTTTATACCCCAAGCTCTTATAGACCATGACGTAGGCCAACAAGTCATAAGACGCAAATCAAGTTCTACCCGTCATTGTCCTGATTAATTTAGGTACATCGTACATGCCCTTGACGTAGGCCAACAAGGCTGTACGTCTGTCCTATACTAATGCATCTATCTATGCAACAAATAAGCAAGCCACACTGCTACCATTCACTATGCCTTGACGTAGGCCAACAAGCATAGCATGAATACGATGTGCTGTCTATTTGAAACGACGGAGGATTACGGCTGGTTTTTGGCAAAAAACCGTTAACGTAATGAACTTGATATGATCGAAGGAACCATGATAGCTTTTATTAAATGGAGTGGTTTAAGCTCCGCATTTAAAATTTGCTTTTTGAAGAAAAACCGAGTGGTTTTAGAAATTGTTCCAATGATTCAGTTTAGGTTTTATTTTCCTTTGCATTAATAATAATGCATCCCATCAATTAACCTATCATTACAGATAACAACGAAAATACAACGTCCTCTTATGCCATCCGCATTCTCCACTGAGTCCCGTCATCACCCGTTAGGTTACTTAACTAACGGCAGAGCGGGGGCTGGGCTTGCACGGGTGTAAAACATAAGTGACGTCTAAATAGCTATCATATATAGATATTGTACATTCGTCAGACGCAATAATAGGCATTCCAGATCACAGATAAACAATATTGGATTTGCAAGCAATCCGCGTTTCTTTTGAGCCTGCAATGAAAGACGGATTACACAGTTGTGATGAATAGCCATAACCCCATCCCAGACCCCTACGGGTACGGCAAACTACCCGCCAAGTACCCGAAGTGAAGCGGTCTCCTTCATCTACGTGAGTAGGCCACTAAACACTTCGAAATACCCGGTAGTTTGTGCACCCCACCTTGGGTCTATCCGCAAAAACAGTAAAAAGAAATAATACAATGGTGGCTACAACCGCAACCTGGATGTGCCCCGAAAAATAATATTACTGCTTTATTACAATTACATCGAATGAATTAATACAATAACCCATCACACAACCCGGCTAATCATCACAACAGTCCAATACAGTTCATATCCACAAACAGCTAAAAAACATTACAGATATGTGCAACCCCCTGCCAACCGACATACTAGCAGTTAGGGGAGGTTTACGAACACATAATACAGTTCACAGATATAATCAAATAAGCAAACATCGTATAATTTCGATCGATTAAACACATTAAATTCTACTCCAAATCTTCTCTGTAAATTTGAAACCTGAGCAGAAAATAAACAATACCAGAAAATACAAAATATCACAAAAGATGCACAGAGGAAAACTGGGCTGAATCGGCCCCAACTTGGCCGCGGATCCACGGCAGATCGGTGGGATCGGCCGTGGTTCCGCGGCTCAGTGGCCGATTCAGGAGCCCAATTTTCTTCTGTGTTCTTATATTTTCATGCTGGTCATACTGGAGGTCCCTGAAAAATTTTTAGACCTCATTTTTAAATCGACAGAAACTATGCAACATCGGTGTATTTTCCAGTTTGTTTTCCGTTCGAAATTCATACGACTTTGCAAGTGAGTTAATTATAGTTTAGTGAGGCTCTGATACCACTGTAAGTCGATGTACAACACCCCACGAGTTGCGAGGAGGCGAAAATATGAAAAACGATCTTGTTTCGTATGTAAACATCGACTAACCGAAGATCTTTACTAAACGTAATTAACAACAAGTATAGAGTTCTAAGCTACTATGTAAAGAGATTATACCAAATGATTCTAGTCCTTCGTCTTTATGATCTCTAAGTCCTCCTCGGCCTCCTATCCGTAATAGATGATCCACTCGAGAACCCGAATCCAAGCTATAACCTCTAAACTTGAGGTTACTTAGTTTCTCTAGTTGCTAATCAAAGTAACTAAGATGATATAGAGTTAGGTTATGGAGTGTTTAGTCTATACTAATCCTTGGTCTCAACTCATAAGTGGTAGGATTAGTGTTTGAAGAGAGAGTGAGCTTGAGGAGAGAGAAGGTGGAGATGATAATGATAATAGAAAAGCTTCTCACTTGAATATATAAAACATAATGAATTATCAAATAAATGAATTTAAATGATTATTCACCATGCTTCATTAATTCAATATGAGTGATTCACTATGTGAGTCATTAAGCAATAAATGATGCATTAATGACATAGTGAATCACACAAATGAGTCACAATTTGCATTTAATGAAAATGCCACATTAACCTCCTTAGTCACCATCCTTCTAGAAGCTTCCCGGAAAATTACGAGAACGCCCCTCGCATCCGTGAAAACACGAAAAAACTTTAGACAGTATAAATCCAATAACCTGATACTAGAATCTGGCTTAAACCAAAACCAGCTAGTAAAATCTGTCCGAATGTCGTACGTGCGTTTAAACACGTATGCGTCCGAACCCTTTGTCATAAAACCGTACGACCTCTATATCTTTTCGCCTGGAGTTGGGAAAACTCTGTGTGGGACTCTAAAGACTCGACTACTACGCTGGCAGTGGGTTTAACCACAGACCGCAAGCGGCACTAGCTGTACGTAACGGTCCCCAGGTAGATGTCGATAAGAAGGACGGTGAGGATACCCATCCGAACTCCTACTGAGCCTGTGCGTGACAATATCCGTGCAGTCCGGTATGTTCGTCTAAGAGTATCGCATGTATAGTCTAGGAAGGTGGTAAACGTCAGACCCCTAATAACCGTACAAGTCGTGTCGGTATGGCTCTATCACCATCCGAGAATCTACTGATCAATCTATCAGTAATTCTCAATCAGCCCTGGCCAGGGACTTTATGGTAATGACCAATCGATCACTGTGCGATATCAACTCCCTATACCGGGAGAGGCGAATCCCTAACAGTCACTCACTGCCTCCACGTGGCTCGGGACTGTGCCCAACTAAAACCTGTTTGCACGACTCCTTTGAACCGTGGTAGGGTAATAATCAAAGCACAGTGGGAACTCACACGAGACAAATGACGACTTTAAGTCAACGGACTATCTGCACACATGTCACCTGAGAACTGCTATCTGACGTTAGGTATAAATACCATCCAGTCAGTTCTCGGCGAGTCCTGTCCGGTGTACTCACACCCGTGAGTATCTATATACAATCTTAGGTGCACTCCACCAATGGCTGTGGGACCAATCCATCGCCCCTCCTCAGGGTCTAGATATGTATACACCAGTCTACTCCGGAGTATCGATACCTAGTCTCGATACTCCTGCAACCAGGGACTTCTAAGGATGTGCCTATTGCCTATCCAGCTCCCACTAGTATGATTGCCATCATAACGCCGGAAGTCAGGCAAACACCCTATGGGCTTTATCAACACGTATATATATATATGAATACTACGCAAAATATATCATACGTTAAAATAAAGACAAACCAAATAGCGTACTATCATATAAAGCAAGACTGTTATATACATACATATCCCAGTATCCTATACAATGAAGGCCTCTAGGGCATATATATCCAACAATAACCACAGACCTTAGGATATGTATGAGATGTTTGACTATCTATAGCCTGTTGTTATAACACATGGATTTGATTTTGTTTATACTCACACCTCACTCATGCACGTGACATCCTATATAGCACACTGTTCAGTTTATTACTATTATTATGATATTTATAACGCACTGACGTCTTGGTTTTGTATGGCCCGGTTCCTTTAACCTTATCATAGGAAGATCAAGAATATATTGAAAGGAAAGCTGAGCAGTGAAGAGTTTTCTGCTGATTTAGTTTAGTAATACTTTAGATTTATTTTCTAGTTATGGTTTTGTCGTTGTGATCTCATAAGGGACGATGCTAGGATATTATTTATTTTGTTAGATCTTTATTTGTTTCCGCTACCTTTCATTATTATTTATTGTGGCAGTTTAGACATATGATAGGTAGATATTTATTTACCGTTCTTGATATCTGATTGACAGTCGTAATGTGACTATGGAAGGATATTTCCTCACTATAGGTAGCATGGTTGGCTTTGTAACGTTCCGTATTTACGTATTTTGGGAAGCGGGACGTGACACAGATTGTCTGTTACGAGTTATTGGTTTACTCTCTTTAATTGGAGCAGTATATTGGAAAGAGTTCCAAATAGAATACTAGGGTAGTCATAGCGTTGAGTGATGATTATGAATCAGCAAAAGTATACACCCTAAGAAATTGCTGGATAAAATTTTTCATTTATGAACATCGTCCCATCATCTATCCAGACAAATTATAAGGAAGTTATCGCTTAGTTCAGGAGATAGTTGATCTCCGCAAAGTTAAGAAATAGATAGACACAGATAGAAACATCGCAGGGGATCCACTCAGTGAGGTTGTTTCTTATACACAGTTTGTGAAACTGTTAGTAGAGAAGGTGTGAATGCGATACCACAATAATTGGCCTTAAGTGCAAGTGAGAGATTGTTGGATATAGATGCCCTTAAGGCAATTATTGTAATTGCAAAATGGCAATTAGTAATTGAAAGAAGACCTATACAGAGAACAATCTTATTCAAGATGAAAGTATGCTATCTAGTTTGTCTTTATCCTTCATGTGTATACGTTTTAATCGTTATCACGTATCGTTAATGCATGATGATAAAACCCATAGGATCTTTGCTTGGCTACGAGGATTATGATAGAGATCACACTAGTAGGGTCTACTAGTCTATAAGTACATCCTTAAATGCTCCTAGTCGAGGGAGTATCGAGACAGGGCATTGGTACTCCAGAGTAGACTAGTGTATACATTTTCTGACCCAGTTGGGGGGCGATAGCTGGTCCCACAGCTATTGGTGTTTGACACCAAGGATTGTATACAGGTTCTCATTGGAGAATGAGGACACTGAGCGGACTTGCCGAGAACTCCTAGATGATTTTATACCAATGTCAAATAGCAGTTCTCTGGTGACGATAGTACAGGGTAGTCACTTGACCTAAGATCGCCATGGTGTCGTGTGTGTTCCCACTATGCTTTGATTATTACTCTACTACGGCTCTACTAAGTCGTGCAAACAAGTTTTAGTGGGTATAGTCCCGAAGCACATGGAGGCAGTGAGCGGTCGAAGGGATTCGTCTCTCCCCGGTATAGGGAGTTGATGTTGCACAGTGCATGATTAACCATAACCAGAAATTCTCGGCGGAGTTGGTTGAGATAAACTGATAAGTGTTATCAGTTGTATCTTAAGGTGGTTATGAATTTTATATCAGCACGACTTATCGGGTTACTAGGAGTCTGACAGGTTCCACCCCCTAAACCCATTATGCGATACTCTTTGACGAAGAGACCGGACTGTATGGCACTCGTCGCTTATAGGCTTTGTTGGGTTCGGATGAGTTCGCTCGTCGACCTACCTCTATGTTCAATACCTGGGTAGCCGTTACGTACATCTAGTACCGCTGACATGCTTGTAGGTTAACCCATAAGGGGATTGAATCTGAAAGTGTTTTATATTCAATCGAATATGATCCTATTTAATCTACTGCCGGTGTATTGTCAGGTCTTTAGAGTTCCACAACGAAAGTGTCTGCTCAGGCAAAATGATGATGTGTCATGCGTATGGGGATACGTACGGGGGTTCGATCGAATACGTGTATGCGATACGCGTAATTTAATAGGACTGTGGATAATACCAATCAGCTTATTCCTAAGCCGGAATATTAATTCAAGTGTTAACTTAATAACCTTATATGTTATATGGTTTCTATTATTGTGTATATGATACACGCTCTCTATATTATTGGTATTTGATACCAATGTATTGTTATGTGTACGATACATAACAAGTGTATGTATTTTATACATGCATTCTTCTCTTTATGATTATATATTATTATTATATATATGGATACATAATACGTATATGTATATGGATACGTATACACTCTTTTATTTATACGTATAAGGCACGTATAATACATGCTTCGTATTTTGATACGAAATGTATTCGTATTTTGATACAGATACATTTACTTTGTCACATGGTATATTTGCATGTGGGTCCCACACTCTATTTGGATAGGGTTAAGAGTGAGAGACTGAGGATATGTATCATATTAAAGAAGAAATAAGAATGAGAAAAGAAAAGAAGAGAAGAGAAGGAAAAAGGAGAGGTGTATGTGTGATATTTTCACACCCTCTTTTGCACCAATTCTCTACACTTCTATTCTAATTCTCATAATATGATGAGAGGCTCTCTAAGCTTCTTCTTACTCCTCATTTTCACTCTAGTTTTTTATGGAGATGATGAAAATAAATCACATCATCACTACCTCATCTCATTAGCAATGATCTTGAGCTAGTGACTTCACCACTGTAGGGAAGTTAAAGTTTCGGGCATCGGTTCTTTCATATGGATCTTCTTTGATTAGATGGTCGGCCTCTTAGCTCGTCCATGATGCCAATGGAGACTAGCATAAGTCCAAGGAGAGGATGTCTAACATTTCAGAAAATAATTTGGAAAATGAATATAATTATTGATTTTGAAAGAAGGAAATGTGATTTGTATATTTTATAAATATTATACGATTAATTATATACAAATTATGTTAAACTTGATTAACATTTCACTAATCATGCATTAATATTGTTTATGCATGTGACATGCAACATAGCATGTTGCAAAACACTTGTTACATTTTGTTGAACCATATTTTATTTGCATTTACATATGGTTTTTGTTTATAAAATAAAAAGGAAAAGAAAATGCAATTTAAAATGGACAATGTGACATGGGAGGTATGGGAAAGAGAGAGAGAGAGTGAGTGGGGGTAAATCATTAGCCATGGCTCATTTATTCATTTGTGTTCTCATCTTCATCTTCTCCATCTCCTTCTCCTCCTCCTCAATCTCCACTACACCCCATGAAACACCCTCTAAAACACCACCAAATACCATGCCATCTTTACAAAAATCATTCCTTACCTTGTCACAAACACCTTGGGAAGATCAAGTTGCAACCTTGAAGACTTTGGGCAACTCAAGAATTTTCTTGAGTTGCCAAATAAGGTATAATTTCACACCTTTAGTTAAGATGTTAGCTTCCTTTGTATTCTATAGTGTGTAGAGTTAAATTTGTATAGTTTAGTGATGTCGGAAAATTCCAAGTTGAGGTTTAGATGATATTATGAGTTGTGAGAATATAATTGAGTATAATTAGTGACCACAACCCCTCTAGTGTCATCCTGGACCAACCGAGTGTAGTTAAAACCCAAGACTTGAGTTAGAAATGTTCCGATGTCGGTTTTCTTGGATTTGTGATGCCTACAGGGAATCTGGAGTAACCTGGTTTATTTCTGAGAAAACAAACAACTCCAGTAACCTAGATAAACCATTAGAAGACCACCACATAAAGACGAGACACCAACTCTTAGTTTGGGCCGGCGAGACCGAAGATTGTGATAATGTCGCCGGGACAATGGTGGGCATTGGAGTAGGGGTTTGTTCTGTAGCTCACACACTTTATAATCTAGCCCATGTATTGTTAGATTTGTCCCTATATACCTGAGCACAAATCTGGGAACATTTTGAGTTGATTTTGGCAATATTTTCCGATTTCAAAAACTTGGTTTTTGGTGTTTGAATTTGGAATTGGTCGTTGGACGTTTGTACGTCAACAACGAGGGTTATTTGGCTATTTTTGCATACGTAGACCATTGGTTCTAACCTATGTACGTTTCGTGTGCCGCTTTAGTTTTCGTATTGGTTCATGGTTACGATATAACGTATTGTAAACTGTAGGCACCCCACGTGGACTTTGGGACGACAAGGAAAAGCGTGGCGTCATCGATTTCGGCAAGCGAGGAACAAGGTTAGTAGATGTATATCTACGGGGAAAGTCGGGTGGATGGCGTATAGCACCCCTGCAACCGTAGCTTAGGGTTATTTAATTATATATATATTTATGTTGATGTGAGTTTCGGATACTTAGCAAGTAGAATCCTAGGAGACTTGATTGGTGCGAGAAAGTGTTTGTTTTGTAGTTTAACCGCAATCAATAATGGTGTCGCGTATAACTAGACCGAGATGAGTACGGGTCGTCCTCTGGGAAACGTGAAACCTTTTACTCTTACTTTAGATGTGTTGAGAAAGAGAGGAGGGATAAAGAATTTTATAGAATGTTTTCTAGATCTACGTTAAACAAGAATGTAAAATATAGATTTAGATTATTTTAAAGATGTAGTTAATATAATAAGGGGGCTTGTAGGGTTCGTTAGGATTTAGTAGTTATGGATGATTAATTAAAAGTTACACTTTTTATCCTTTAATAGATTTAAAACTAGAACGACGGTGATGCGTGTAGATTAGGGTTTCTGGAGGGAAAAGGAATCCCACTCTTAACCCTTATCTCGACACGGAACTCCGTTCATATCTAGCCTTTACCAAAACAATCATTAATCTAATCTCTAATCGCGGTCGGAACTAGCAAAGAATTGCTAGCACGCCCGATTAGGATGTTAATGATTCTTTTGATAAAGTTCCTAAACTTTATAGGACTTAAAAAGGGTTTAGTTATTTTCATCATCCATTAGCCTACCCTAATCCTACGAACCCTAACAAGCGGAGAATTACTCGCGCATGTTGAGATAAGAAGAGATAGAAATCATGAAGAAAATAAAATGCAATAAACTACCTTTATTAATCAACAAGATCAAGTACACTTTGATTCCTTGGAAAATGATTACAAAAACCTAGTTTTCTTCTCGATCTCTTCTAAGGAGGTAGATGAACCGTTGATGACCAGCCTGGATGCGTGAGCTGTCTTGGACTTCGTGATCTCGTCGGCTTGATAAATTTTCCAAGAGGTTCTCGGTGCCTTTTTATAGTCCAAAGCCACAATCTTTTGTTTCAAAAGTTGGTAAAATATAGCAGAGATTTAAGCCACAAAATCTTAGCAAATGATCTCTCAAGATTGCCGCGGATCCGCGGCCAAATAGGGGGTATGGCCGCGGATCCGCGGCCATTTGATCTCATCCCTCCATCATTTTTCTGGGGATTGGTCTTTGGGACATGTGGCAATCCTAGGCACCTTCAGAATTCAGAAATCTTCTCGGTTGCTTCCAGACTTGGTCTCCAAGTTTTAATTCTTAATTAGGCAAGTTTTCTTCAACAACTTGATTTGCTTGCTAAATTTTGCATAACAATTTGGAAAATTCTGCACAATAATCTTAAATAATATTTAGTAGACTTAATTCTACTAGGATTTGGTCAATGAATTTATTTGCATATATTTTTCTACCAGATACTAATTAAAATATATTAACACATGGAAAATGGTGTCTTTACACATAAACCCTCATATGTATAATATATTATAATAAAGTCCTTTTTTTAATATGAAAATGGTAGGAAAAATGTAATACAAATGTGCAGTTTTATCAACTGAACAAATACCCCCAAACTTATCTTTGATCGTCCCGAGCAAACTAGTTTATTTAAGAGGAGAAAAAGAAAGGAGAAAACTAAGCACACTTTCGTAGGCAACACGATTGCACTGAGCACGTGCAACAAGCCGTTAAACCTCTAGGTGTCCCTAGTAGGAGGAGTGTTGTCTCCTGAGGGTTTTCAGCGGATTACACCCACAAAATCCTATAACAAAAGAGAGATGGTGAAATTTACATATAAAGATAAGAACCATAAAAGAAAGACTTTGAAAATAAGAGTTTCCAACTACACTAGCTTTTCAGTTGTCATGAGCCCTATCTTAATAGTCATGAGAAGATATTAGAAATCACATTATCCCTCAATAAAACATCGTCTTTATTCTTCATTCCTACCTTTCGTCCAAACATTGATCATATACCCCTACGTGTGTGAAATGACATCCCTACACTCGGAGAATTCAATTCAAGCTATCATACTCTTGTCCATCTACCTTAGTACTTTTTAATTTAATGAATATTAAGATTTGCTCACACATTTTCATGCGACCGTTAATACTTCTTGAGGTACTAACCGACCGATTACTCATGTGATTGCTGATTCGGTGATAATATTTTCCTCGTCTTGCACCACCTAAGGCTTAGCAGTGACTCCCAGACCAGTTGGCCTTAGGGCACTAGGTGAAGAGACACCCTCGCTATATTTTTTTATTGCTGCCTTGGCGATAACAAAACCAGTGTTCATTTTTTTCTTTTCACCATTTTTATATTTTCTTCATTTTTTTTTCATACTTTGGCTTTTAGACAAGAGCATTTCAAGGTATCCTCTACTATCCCGAGTTTCAAGACGTGTGTAAGTGCATATAGTAGGGTATCAACATTCAAATGTTTGGCTTCCAGAATAGAAACTATTTTTCAGACTTATTTTTATCCTCAGATTAATGACTTCCTTCATCTTACTAACCCTTGGGACAACGGCTCATAACTACTTATTACCAGTTCGTTTAAGAAAACTTCTAATTTTCTTGGTTTTCTTAAACTATTCCTATCTTTTGGATGTAATTTTTCACTTTCTACTCTTTTGTTATAAAAAAAATTTTTTTTTTTTTTTGAAAATGTTGTGCTTATGCAAAATATGATGCAAATTGATGTGTAAATAAGCACAAACCTCCCCCCAAACCTGTTTACAGCAGTGTCCTCACTGATGTCATCCGTTAAGCTCAAAAACCTGTAGATTTGGGAGGAAATTATTAATGGGGGCAAGAATATATGAAAGTGAAAATCCTCCCCCAAACTTATTTTAGGCTCACAATTTTGTAAAAATCATTTTCTTTCAAGAGCCAAAATATACCAACCCCCACCCCCAAACTTGAGTTAAATAATGTTAAGCAATTAAAATCATTGGGGGGTAAAGTTATTGGTCAAAGTAAAGCCTTACACAGACCAAAAGTCAACACGAACCATTCAAAAATTTTATCGATGAAGCACCAAGGTTGGTGGAAGAAGTGGAGAGGTGATATGAGGTGTGATGGAAAAGGATTGCGTCTCAATTTGGAGAGACGACACAGTGATAGTGATGATGGATTACTCACATTATCATGATTGTCCAAAAGAAGGGGTGGAGGTCCAATTTCTTCACCTTGGAGTTGATTCATCTCAACACCCGTGTCTTGTAAAAATGCGAGTTCATCAGCGAAAATTTCCTTAAAGCTTTCATCGATACCCCGAAAAATAATATCATCAGAAAAAATGGGGTGATCGTCAGACTCTATAAAAGGTTCCTCATTAGATGTTGACCCGGACAACTCGGTGGAAGAGTACATGGTTGGGTCAAACAACAACATATGAAAAGAGTCAGTATCATGAGATTGATCAAATTTGCTGCTGTCGACATCCATTAATTCGACAGAACACACATGAGCATAGGGTTCGGAGGGTTCACTTCCCAACTTGTAAATGTTAAGCTCAATTGACTTCTTTCCAAAGGATAGGGTCATAGAGCCGTTTCTACAATTGATTACTGCGTTGGAAGTGAACAAAAAGGGTCGACCGAGTATCACCGGGATTTGATTGCGTGGGTTCGCCACAGGTTGTGTATCTATAACGATAAAGTCCACAGGGAATATGAATTCCCCGACTTTGATTAACACATCCTCTAGCTCACCCCTTGGTTGGGTGATAGATCGATCGGCCATCTGAAGAGTGCAATGCGCAGGTTTTAACTCTCCGATCCCTAATTGCTCATAAACAGAATACGGAAGCAAGTTAACACTAGCACCTAAATCGAGTAGAGCACGATTAATATTTTTACCCCCAATAGAAATTGAAATTGTAGGACTTCCGGGGTCCTTTCGTTTCTTGGGTAGTTGTTGTGTAAAAGCAGTGCTCACATTACTTGCAAGGAAAACTTTTTTAGGTACTTGAACTTTTCTCTTCCTAGTGCACAAGTCCTTTAGGATTTTCGCATATGACGGAACTTGTTGAATAGCATCTAGGAGAGGAATGTTTATGTTAACTTGCTTAAAAATTTCCACAATCTTCTCCATTTGTGGACTTGGTCTGTTTCCCCTTAACCTGTTTGGATAAGGTGCTTTATCAATAAGGGTTTGGTCCAACATTGGAGAGGATTGTGGGGACGGATTCGATCCCAAAACTGGAGTGGGAATCGACTTAGATAGATTTGGCGAAATGGGCGAAGGGTTCGAGCCTTGGGGAAAACGGAGAATAGGCTCGGGTGAAGGTGGGAGACTAGACGAATTAGGGGAAGAAGAAGAAGCTGGGGTATCATTGGTGTCACTATCATCACATTGCTCACCCACTCTGTTATTCAGCACTTTTCCCGATCTCAACGTGGTAACAGCGCTCACATTATAACTTTGTGAGTGGCCAGGATTAGGTATGGGTTGAGATGGGAGTTTCCCTTTCTCTCTTGCACTCATTGCGGCGTTTAACTGTGCGATTTGGTTTTCTATTGATTTAATACTCTCACCATGGGAGGCGGAGTTTTTCGTTAGGGTATCAATAGAAGACGTCATCTCAGCCGACAATTTCATGGATTGTTTCATGAACATATCCAAAGTTTGTGCAAGTGAGTTGTCAGTACCGGCCACTTGTGGTGTAGAAATGTTGGCCGGATTTTGGAAATTCTGTGACTGAAAGGGGGGCTGATTCTGTGGTTGTGGTTGCTGTGGAGGAGGTCTTTGATAATTGCTTTGTTGGTTTTGATTCCAAGCAAAGCTAGGATGATTCCTCCATCCTTGATTGTACGTGGAAGAATAAGGGTCGTTTCTAGGTCGCTACTGAAAAGCAACATTAGCTTGAAACGATGCATTCATAGGACATTCTTCCGTTAAGTGTGAAGGATCCGAACAGCAACCACAGACGGTCTTAGGAAGCGTGACCTGATTTAGGGAGAATGATGAGAATTTGTTCTCAATAGCGTCGAGTTTCTTCTGTATCGCTGCCATTTCGGCTTTTACTGCGATAGAAACATCGAGCTGGTGAATACCTCCCTTAGTTGAAGGTGGTCTTACGCTTTCCCACTGCAACGTGTGTTCAGCAAGGTCTTCCAGATATTTCCAAGCTTCACCGTCATCTTTAGACATGAAATTGCATTGACACATTGTTTCAAGCATCTGCTTTGACGCTGGATTAATGCCCTCATATATAATCCGACATAAATCCCATCTTTGTATTCCGTGATGGGGGCATTGGACAAGCAGATCTTTGAAACGTTCAAAGCACTTCCAAAATGGTTCATTGGGAAGCTGGGTGAACTGGTTGATCTCGCTCCTAATATGGGCAGTCTTATGGTTTGGGTAAAACTTCTTAAGAAATGCTATGACAAATTCATCCCAATTAGTGATAGAGTGTGCGGCAGTATTATAAAGCCATTTTTCTGCCAAGTCGCACAGTGTGAATGGGAGAAGACGTAAGCGCATAGCATCTAAAGTCAATTATGAAGTACCCATCATTGCACATACGTTTTCGAATTTGGTGATGAAAACGTATGCGTCTTCCGACTCAAGCCCATGAAATTTGGGAAGCAGATTGATGTAGTGGGGTTTAATTTCGAAATTATCCCCGTTAGGTGGTGGAAGAGATAGACAAGTGGGAAGAGGACCACGGATAGGATAGCATCTCTCTTGGAGAGAGATGCGCGGTGGATTCTGCGCACCTACGGACGGTGGCAGCGTGGTGTTATATTCTGATGGAGTGCCGTCCTTCTCGGTTGTGGTGTGTGGTGGGGGAAAAGAAGATGAAGAAGTACCGACTTCGGCGTCGATAGAAGGAACGCGGACAAGACGGGCACTAGGATCCCGTGTCCAGCCGAGCATGCACTAAGCGGGTTTAGTGCAAGTGGCAGCGTGTGTGTGATTTTAAAATTGGTTTGTTTTGAAAAAGTGGGATACAAGACAAATCACCCTAAGATGCACAAGCAACCCTAGAACTAAGGTCACCTAGGTCCAGTCTCTAGACCGCTCCTAGACTTCCAAAGGACAAGCCGTAGGATCAATCCTCTACCGCCTCCGTACTACCCTTGTAGCCAGGTAAGTGCCAGGTAAGTGGGAAGGAACCACGGTAGTAGGCCTAATTAAAAACCACGACTAGCCTTCGACAACGGCGCCATTTGATTGGTGCGAGAAAGTGTTTGTTTTGTAGTTTAACCGCAATTAATAACGGTATCGCGTATAGCTAGACCGAGATGAGTACGGGTCGTCCTCTGGGAAACGTGGAACCTTTTACTCTTACTTTAGATGTGTTGAGAAAGAGAGGAGAGATAAAGAATTTTATAGAATGTTTTCTAGATCTACGTTAAACAAGAATGTAAAATATAGATCTAGATTATTTTAAAGATGTAGTTAATATAACAAGGGGGCTTGTAGGGTTCGTTAGGATTTAGTAGTTATGGATGATTAATTAAAAGTTACACTTTTTATCCTTTAATAGATTTAAAACTAGAACGACGGTGATGCGTGTAGATTAGGGTTTCTGGAGGGAAAAGGAATCCCACTCTTAACCCTTATCTCGACACGGAACTCCATTCATATCTAGCCTTTACCAAAACAATCATTAATCTAATCTCTAATCGCGGTCGGAACTAGCAAAGAATTGCTAGCGCGCCCGATTAGGATGTTAATGATTCTTTTGATAAAGTTCCTAAACTTTATAGGACTTAAAAGGGTTTAGTTATTTTCATCATCCATTAGCCTACCCTAATCCTACGAACCCTAACAAGCGGAGAATTACTCGCGCATGTTGGGATAAGAAGAGATAGAAATCATGAAGAAAATAAAATGCAATAAACTACCTTTATTAATCAACAAGATCAAGTACACTTTGATTCCTTGGAAAATGATTACAAAAACCTAGTTTGCTTCTCGATCTCTTCTAAGGAGGTAGATGAACCGTTGATGACCAGCCTGAATGCGTGAGCCGTCTTGGACTTCGTGATCTCGTCGGCTTGATAAATTTTCCAAGAGGTTCTCGGTGCCTTTTTATAGTCCAAAGCCACAATCTTTGGTTTCAAAATTTGGTAAAATATAGCAGAGATTTAAGCCACAAAATCTTAGCAAATGATCTCTCAAGATTGCCGCGGATCCGCGGCCAAAGAGGGGGTATGGCCACGGATCCGCGGCCATTTGATCTCATCCCTCCATCATTTTTCTGGGGATTGGTCTTTGGGACATGTGGCAATCCTAGGCACCTTCAGAATTCAGAAATCTTCTCTCGGTTGCTTCCAGACTTGGTCTCCAAGTTTTAATTCTTAATTAGGCAAGTTTTCTTCAACAACTTGATTTGCTTGCTAAATTCTGCATAACAATTTGGAAAATTCTGCACAATAATCTCAAATAATATTTAGTAGACTTAATTCTACTAGGATTTGGTCAATGAATTTATTTGCATATTTTTTTCTACCAGATACTAATTAAAATATATTAACACATGGAAAATGGTGTCTTTACACATAAACCCTCATATGTATAATATATTATAATAAAGTCCTTTTTTTTAATATGAAAATGGTAGGAAAAATGTAATACAAATGTGCAGTTTTATCAACTGAACAAGACTATAGGATAGTTTGTAGAATCCTAGGAGACTATAGGATAGTTTATGTGTAGTTGTAGGAAGCTATACCCTTAGCCTTTTTACCTTTGTCGTGAATCCTAGATTATATGTTGTTGCGCACACACACGCATACACTTGGTATACATTGATGTGTGTATATGCTTATATAGATGTGTGTGTGTGTGTGTGTGTGTGTGTGTTTGTTCACACACACACACACACACACACACATACACACACACACGTGAGATGAGGATAGTATATGTTATGGATATGAGTCAATATGATCGGACATGATGCCGTGAGATTTTGATATGTGATTGAGTCGAGACACTGTTTATGATATGATATAATAAAGGATTGTTGGGCGATATGTTTTCAAACATGCGATAACATGTTATTTGATAATATTAGAATGTACGAGACCTTAGATCCGTACCACTGATTTATGATATTGATATTGTACGACGATTGATACCGTACGAATGATAATATATATATATATGATACGTGACCCGTACTCTCGACTTTGAGGATACCGTACGATGGATTTTATCGTATGAGACGTATATGATGATTGATCCGATCTCTTGACTAGAAGATGCCGTACGATGTATTATTACCGTACATGATGATACGAGGCTGGATCGCCGACTATTAGATATATCGGATCAGGATATTATAGATTTCTTTTTACCTTCGACTAGGTTCTTAGTTTAGTCTTTAGTTGCATAGATATAGATCAGCTTAGGCTTGAGTTATACCTATTTTCAAAATCGATGAGTCGTAGGCTTTTTCAAAGTATATTACGAGGGAAGCTACGGATTTTCAAAAGACATCTTTTTTCTTATAAACACCGCAGTCCCTACTTTTCTAAAAACAACGATTCGTGCTATTTAAACACGGTAGACGGTATGGCTCGTATATAGTTTGATATACCTTATTATTACCTTTACTGTTTACTTCTGTTATGATCTCATTTACTAGGACACCTGCACCCTTACCGATGATGCGCATGTTGCACGTACACTTGCTTGCCGGCTTACATACATCATCATCGGTAATTGCCATGTCACATACACTTTAGAAAACGTTACTTCATTGGTATAACCTGCTAGCTGGTAGTTTAAACATATTATTAGCATACTTGCTCTCATATGCTAGTTTAGATAATCCATTCCTTACTTAGATGCCGCATGCATTCATATATATATATATATATATATTCTGCTTATGCACTGTGGTGGGGTTTTATGCCGATATTCATGGTTTTCTTATATACTCATGATTATAAGATTTTGGTTTTTCCATGAGATTCTGGATTTGGGGAAACCGCGTGCGAATTAGAAAACATATATATTAAATTTTAAAAGGAAATGTGGTTTCTCGTGATATGATGTGTGGGGTCCACCATGAGTTTTCTCGATTACTGAGCCACGTATGTACATATACCCGATTCGAGGAGAGAGACGCCGTCTGCGGGTACATGGTGGGCCCGGTGCGGTACCCCGAGGCAAGAGGATCGTATAGCGAGACTTTCAGCCCGGCAGGAAAGCACTACTGACTGATGATATTGACGCGGCGGACATTCGAAGGATACCGATTGTAGTCGTGTGATTAAATGATTTGAGCCGATCCAGACTGACGGAGCCCGAGATATATTGTATTATGTGTCGTTGATGGACACGGTTTTTATGATATTTTGGAATGTCGATGTTTGGCACTCGGGTTTATCATAATTTATGTATGTCGATGATGGACATACCCATTAATGATGCATTCATGCATAGCATACATAACATGTAGTTACTCTGTGACACGGACACGAGTACTTGACCTTATACATCCGCTTATATTGATTGCTCATACTGCTACTCGCTGTTACTGTGTTATTACTATTATTGTATTGTACTGTATGACCTAGGAGATGGTCGTATATTCGGTTTCTACTCGCTGATGTCTTCTACTCACGATTTGGCAACTTACCCCCATTATGCCACAGTTTCTTGCAGGTTTGGCCGTACAGGTTCCGTTGCGGCTTGCTGGCACACCACTTCCTTCAGGGTGTTTGCATTGATAGGTGGGACACATTGCATCGTGACCACTATTATGTCACGACCCGAAAGTACGGAACATGACCGGCACTTAGACTACGAACGTCTCAAGGCGTACGTATGCTAAGTAAGCCGAAACCCAGAAATCCAAACCAAGAGAAGTAGTAGAGAATAGGAAGAACCATATCAAACCAACCTGTATGCAACATAATATACAACGCCTAAAGGCGAGGATCACAAAAGAAATGGAACTCAACCAGCAAGAAACTCAAGAAATATAACATGCTACTCTATGGTCGAAAGAATAACATTACTGGTCTCTATCTCAAAAAATACAAGTTTGGTTGATGGAACTTCTAGATACAACTGAAATATAATATACAAGGTATAATGATGGGTAAGATACAATAAACCCACCTACTAGCAAGTCACCCGAAAAGAAACCGTGCCCGCAAAGCCGTAATGAAATCCGTACGGCAACACCTGCAAGAAACTGGGGCACAACGGGGGTGAGTTGCCAACTCGTGAGTAGAAAAAGATCTACGAACAGAAAATCGCATGAATAACGCAACCTAGGTCAATGATCATAATATATCCTCAAATATATGAATAACATGCAGCCTATAACAATGGCTAGGGTAATATCTAACCCGAGTGTGATCTCATGTGCCCGTGTCAGTGCCTCAGGTAGCAATATATCATATGAATGAGGTATGAATGCATGAAAACAGAATACATGTAAATGAAGAAACTGTTTTCATAAATTAGTGAGATTTCCTTTGTATTTTTAAAATGAGGTATCATAAATGAAATCAGCATCAACAGTGTCTAGCATCGACACAAAACATAAATCTCAATGTCTCAAAACCTCAGGCTCCGGCCATCCGGACTGGCCTGTATCATCAAATCTCAGTACCTCAATATCTCGAAATCTCAATGTCTCAATCTCAATATCTAGGGCGCCGTCAGTCCAGACCGGCCCCTACCATCCATCTCAAGACCACGACGGTATCCTCCGGATATCCGACGCGTCGGGTAAAATCACCGGTAGGTAGTCTCCCCCTGCCAGGCTCATCGTCATCACCACGAGCTTCTTGCCCCGGGGTACCTTACCGGGTCCACCATGTACCCGAAACGGTTCATCCAACTCCTCGAATCGGGTCTCCAAATCTATCAGCAAACTCATGGTGGACGACTCATACATCATGGGAAAAACCGCGCTTTTTATTTAAAAAGAGAAAGAAGAAGTTTGTATATGTTTTGCGGTTTTCCCCAAATCCAGAAAATCTCATGGAAATCCAAATCCAAAACCTCAATAGCACGTAAAAAGTGAATATATGCATGAGAATCCATGAATGCGGCATAACAATGAATAACAGTATGCATGAGGTAGCAGGTAATAACTATAATGTCTAAACTAACATATAAGGCAAGTACACTAATATCATGTCTAAACTATTAGCTAACAGGCTATGTCAAGCAATAATACTTTCTAAGGTGTACGTGACATGGCAATTACCGATGAAGATGTGTGTGAGCCGGCAAGTAAGTGTACGTGGTACATACGCATCATCGGTAATGGTACTGGTGTCCTAACCACAAGATATCAACGGTAGAATATGAAGCATAATATAAGCATGTGATGCGGAGCAAACAACAATAATGAGCGGGAGCTGAATACTAGACGCAACGATAATTAATCTGTTTTAACCTAATGTAAGTCCTACAATGGTGCCTTTTGAAATAACACGAATCGTGGGGTTTTGAAAATAGGGCTACGGTGATTTTAAGAAAAGATACGTTTTTTTGAAATATCCGTAGGATCCCTTAGGCTGTCTTTAAAAATACGCACGATTCGTAAGCTTTGAAATAGGTAGGAACCGAATCTAATCTAACAACTAACTAAACTAAAGGGCTACGCTATAAGCTAGACTACAGGTAAGGAAACCGCCTAACATCTGAGTCGATACATATACATACCTGTATATATATTAGTCGGTGATCTCGCCTCAATAACATCATATCCGATACCATATCTATAATCAGACATTCTAAGTCAAGAGTGCGGATCAATCATCAATATAGCTCGTACGTAAATCCGTCGTACGGCATCCCAATCTGGGTACGGGTCAATATCACATTCATCATACTATTCACCTGGTATCCTCTTTATCAAATATCATGATCGGGGTACTGATCTACGTCTAGTACCATACTAATATCACTATTCACATGGCATTGTCATCCAAAGATCCGCTATAACATCAGGACGTATCTCAAGTACGAATCATGCCATATCACCGATCTCACGGCCTCAACTCAAATCTCATCGACTCATCTCAATCCCAAGTATCATCCGCAAATCCAGTATGTGAACACCTAGTCCCATACCCAGGTGAACACATAACCACATCTCCCCATATACGCACAGGTAATAACATAGATGTATGCATGTGTGTGCGGGTGTAACAACTACTCTAGGATTTCGCAACTAACACTAAACTAATCCATGAACACCTAGAATCCACCTTTATCATCAAGTCTCATATCAACATAATATATATAATCAAAATATATTTGTGTATACGTATTCGTATACATCACCACGAACTGCGGGGGTGCTATACGCCATCCACCCGACTTCTCCCCGTAGATATAAATCTACTCACCTGGTCCTCGCTAGCCGGTGCCGACGTCGCCACGCGCTTGCTTGTCGTATCGAAGTCCACATGGGGGTACCTACATATCATAACGTACCATATCGTATTAAAACTAAATTCGAAATCGAAACGGCATACGAAAATCAAATCGGCACGCGTATCACGCATAGGTCCAAACCTATCGCCCACGCATGCAGGAATAGTCAAACCAACCCTCGATGTCGATGTACGAACGTCAAACCATCGAGAAAAACATCAAACATACCAATCATGGTTTCACAAATCACTAATTATATATAAAATAGGATTTAAATCATTAAAACATTAAAATTAATCAATTCGTTTTATTTCTCAAAAACCTAGTTAGCAAAAGTTTTCGTTTTAATTCGAAACTTGATGTTTTAACAAAACTAATGCCCAATATATTCACTAAATATCTTAATTAGGTCATATAAACCACTTCTATATTTTTATGACACTAATTTGTAAAAATTCAAAAATTCTAGTTTGCAATTATACCCAAATTTCAACCATTTTAGCAAAAATGCATAAACAACAATTTAGCTTGGATTTGCATGATCTAAAACATTAAAATACAATTTATAATGTTAATAATGTGATAAAAACCCTAACCGTATTTTTAATCTCACATTCTAATTCAATTTTAAAAAAAACTAGTAAGCATGAATACTAGAAAATTGACGCAACCATCGCGGATTTGCGACAAAAAAACTACAATCTAGCATGAACAACCAATCCACACTACAAGCAATCTACCACACTCAAATAATCCACAAGCAATGCTTCAATTCTCATTTCCAAAATCAACACCTTCTCTTGATTTTTTTATAAACTAGCAACAACAACAATTTCACACTTTAAATAACTAATTTAGCATATACAAGCTACAATTTAACCATTAGATAAAAATTATACCTCCAATTTTGAAACCCTAGGTTGCTCTAGACACCAAAGACACCTCCTTTCTCCATGCTTTAAACCAATTTGGGTGTGAGGAGGGATAGAAATAGGATTTGCTTTGAATTTGTGAAGAAATTGTGGATTTTTTTAATGTGTTTTGAGATGAAATTTGAGGCCAAAAGAGATGGGAACATGGGGGAAAATGGGGCTGTTGGAGCTCAGATTTTGGCCATGGGAGGAATGGGGAATGGGTGAGGGAATTGGTGAAAAATTTCCAAGTCAAAGCCCTCCCAAATTACCATAATACCCCCACCTACTTTACTATATATAAAAACCCTTATTTTAACCCATTTCTTCACATGATTTAAGGTCAAAAAGAGGGAAAGAAAATTCTTGGGCTGCTACAACAATGTGGGGCCGGCCAAGGGGAGTGAGGGTGAGTGTGAGAGACTTTACAAAAAAATTCTATGCAAAAAGACCCCCCACAATACCATATTTGCAAGTTTTAGTCAAAATAATTATATTTTTGTTTTCCATAATAAAAACCAATTAAAACTTGAAATAAAATACTAAAAAATTATATTACAACTAGATTTTAATTAACATGATTTTAAAGATTAAAATTAGCCCATTTAAATTTGTATTTATCGCTAATTTAATATATTTTCTTACCGGCTTAAAATAATATTAAAAATAATTAAATTCGGAAAATTTTTCAGAAAACCAGAAACTTTACCAGTGGCTCAATAAACACTAAACTCTAGCAATTTCATAGCTAGAATATGTATTTTTAATTTTATAATAAATATATTTATATTTTGACTTTTTACAGAAAACGCTCTTATTTACCGATTTTCCGAAATTTCACCGAAACGATTTTCAAAACGTTACAATCTTCCTCCCTTAAAGAAATTCGGTCCCCAAATTTAAATTAAACTCCCCCCAAATACTAAAACATATACGCAAAACCATCAAGTCGTCGGGGCTCCGAAATCATAAATACATAAAACAAATCGTAGCGCAGCGCATGCGCATGAAAAATAAGCATGTAACTCAAAATCAAAACTCCATCCAGCATCCCGCAATCATCGGAGTCATAGTGAAGACACAATGTCTAAATCAAAAATGAAAATCAATATGATATACATCATTAAAACATCTGGAAGCAATGCATGCCAAATCTTCTTCAAATCGCTGTGCGATGCTCGCAGCACTGCACAGTGGCGGACGTCTATTGTAGGAAAATAACTACATATATATATATATATATATATATATATATATCCTTTGTTTAATATGTACGTTCCGCCGTTTTGGAAACAATTTAGAAGGGTCTCTTTGTTTTAAACATTTCGTGTCATATCAGACACGCAGGTAAATACTGAGACTATAGCTCGCCTTTTGGAAATCCCTTCAATAACTATCAATGCATGCAAAATATATTCAGGTACTGTCTCCTGACTAGTCCTGCTCAGTACAAAAACTCATAGCAATCATCATAAAAACGTACTGCTCTATACGAAATAAATCCCAAAATATGCACATGAATGCTACGTGCGTCTGGTGCGCACGGAAATCAAAATCCATATATGTGCCATATATGCGCACAGAAACAACATCTAAGTGCTTCGGGTGTGCACACAACATCTGTCATAGGCAACGTGTGTGCCTGACAGCAAGGACAGGTGCATCTGACACGCACGAAGAATCTCGATTTAGTGCATCTGGTGTGCACCAAAATCGCTTCTCAAAACATGCGCTCAACATGCGCGAAAATCCAAACCAGGTGCATCCATCATGCACGAGATCATGAAATCCAATATCAAGCGTCGAACATGCGCAAAATCAAATCAGGTGCACAAGGTGCACAAAATAAACATCGAGTATCACAATCGAAATCGAAGTCCAGTGCATCTAAGTGCACAAAATGCATAACACTGCACTGCAACATATATGAACTATACCGAGTGCAAAAACCAAATCGTGTGCGTACATATGCACAAAATCAACTCAACTGTATGAAACCCATAAAATCATAAACATGCGAAACCAAGGCACGAAAATGATATCAAGTGCAACAACCGTGCAAAAATCGTAAATACTCAGTAGGTGCAACCATGGTACATGAAAACAAATACCATGAAACTCAATCATCAAAATCAGTCATGCGAATAGATCGTCCCAAATACCGAAATCAAATATGGCGGAATAGTCCCGCTCAAGTGCATCCTCTAAGAATCTCGGGCCAACTGTCGCGGTCACTAGTGGGACGTCTCGTCGATGATCATGAACTCTGGCCTGCTGGTGTGCGTAACATGACCACTCCTGGGTCCAAGTCTTCTCCGTGGATTACCAATCTCATAATCCATCGGCTCATCGGCCCTGTCAAGGCAGCATATCACTGGCGTCGGCCTCTGGCTCTCTGAATGCACGTGACACATCTGATCCTGGGTGCAAGTATCATTGCAGCAGTGTCCGAAGGAATCCTGCTCACGGTCTCTTCCATGTCTCGTCTCTGCCAACTGTCCGGAAGTCATTGTCCTTTCCTATATCTGCATCTTGCTCTGGAACGACTGCATACTCATCGCGACTCCTTCTGGAAGGTAAGTCCAAGTACCATGCCTCGGCATGCGCATCGCCTCTCAGATGTCGGTGGAGTGGAACGTCATCTCATCTAGATCTGGTGCGAACCTCTTACTCCACTTTTCTCTAATGTCGTCTGCTTTGGACTCGTCTCGTCGCGGCTGCATGGACTGAGCTCCAACGGCTATCCTCGTATCTGGAGTCTCCCAAGAATGCATCTAACCACCTAGCATCCGAATTAAGTCGAGCCATCCGATCGAGTCGTCAAAACCTCATAATCCCCCAAGAGTTCAACCTCTTGGGCACAGTTTAATAGTATCGAGTACATACCACAGCATCGGTGGTCCAGCCGTAGAAGGGCAAATCCAAGCCTCACTAATGGCGCCGTAGAACTGCCGCAAACCCGAAGGTTCAAAGGCTTTCACACGGTCATTAAGTCGAGTTAGGGTTTCATTCTTCTAGAGGGACCATAGAATTGCCTGCATGTCTTTCCGACTACTTTAAACTTGGAATAATAGGTTTCTGACATTCGATCGTCTCTGTCGACTCCCAACGTCTCCACGTGAAGTCGTCTCTAGCTGGAATCAATCTATCTGATGACCTCGCATCGGGTTAGGCGAACGATCCACATATCCTAGTCATTCATCCACGATGACTAGCGACCTTCTATCATCTCTTAGTACAACTCGTTCTGCACTAACTCCAGCATCTGGGGCAATACCTCGTCGTTCGCAGCAATAACTGGCTCGCTCGTCTGCACGCCGAACAGTGCCTCGATCATCATGAATAAGCAACACACCAACGGTCATCAAGATCTGGCTGGCCTCTATCATTAGCTCAATCCTCTAATGTCGATCAGCACATCCGAGTAACCTCATAAAGGCGATCCGCCAAACGCTCGTGGCGCGGAAACACAGTCAAAAGACACCTTTCTATAATCGGGTGTCGCCGGAATCATGCCCTGGTCAGTCCTCGTTCGTGCCGAGCTCGTGCTGACCGCAACTCTAGTCGTAGCTCTCCCTGCCCGTAATCGTGGCAGCAAAACCAAACTGGTACCGATGAGGCTAGATCAGGAAGGAAAATAATACTGAACAAGGAAATGTACATCCTAAGGCTTCTTAAGTGGAGTGGCGTGTCGTAAATATGCCGCGGAACATACCAACGGTACGTCACTCTACTTTAGTCACCTATTCCATCAACCAAGGGTCATCCTACGCTCCGAAGGTAAAACCTAACGCTCTGATACCAACTTTGTCACGACCCGAAAGTACGGAACATGACCGGCACTTAGACTACGAACGTCTCAAGGCGTGCGTATGCTAAGTAAGCCGAAACCAAGAAATCCAAACCAAGAGAAGTAGTAGAGAATAGGAAGAACCATATCAAACCAACCTGTATGCAACATAATATACAACGCCTAAAGGCGAGGATCACAACAGAAATGGAACTCAACCAGCAAGAAACTCAAGAAATATAACATGCTACTCTATGGTCGAAAGAATAACATTACTGGTCTCTATCTCAAAAAATACAAGTTTGGTTGATGGAACTTCTAGATACAACTGAAATATAATATACAAGGTATAATGATGGGTAAGATACAATAAACCCACCTACTAGCAAGTCACCCGAAAAGAAACCGTGCCCGCAAAGCCGTAATGAAATCCGTACGGCAACACCTGCAAGAAACTGGGGCACAACGGGGGTGAGTTGCCAACTCGTGAGTAGAAAAAGATCTACGAACAGAAAATCGCATGAATAACGCAACCTAGGTCAATGATCATAATATATCCTCAAATATATGAATAACATGCAGCCTATAACAATGGCTAGGGTAATATCTAACCCGAGTGTGATCTCATGTGCCCGTGTCAGTGCCTCAGGTAGCAATATATCATATGAATGAGGTATGAATGCATGAAAACAGAATACATGTAAATGAAGAAACTGTTTTCATAAATTAGTGAGATTTCCTTTGTATTTTTAAAATGAGGTATCATAAATGAAATCAGCATCAACAGTGTCTAGCATCGACACAAAACATAAATCTCAATGTCTCAAAACCTCAGGCTCCGGCCATCCGGACTGGCCTGTATCATCAAATCTCAGTACCTCAATATCTCGAAATCTCAATGTCTCAATCTCAATATCTAGGGCGCCGTCAGTCCAGACCGGCCCCTACCATCCATCTCAAGACCATGACGGTATCCTCCGGATATCCGACGCGTCGGGTAAAATCACCGGTAGGTAGTCTCCCCCTGCCAGGCTCATCGTCATCACCACGAGCTTCTTGCCCCGGGGTACCTTACCGGGTCCACCATGTACCCGAAACGGTTCATCCAACTCCTCGAATCGGGTCTCCAAATCTATCAGCAAACTCATGGTGGACGACTCATACATCATGGGAAAAACCGCGCTTTTTATTTAAAAAGAGAAAGAAGAAGTTTGTATATGTTTTGCGGTTTTCCCCAAATCCAGAAAATCTCATGGAAATCCAAATCCAAAACCTCAATAGCACGTAAAAAGTGAATATATGCATGAGAATCCATGAATGCGGCATAACAATGAATAACAGTATGCATGAGGTAGCAGGTAATAACTATAATGTCTAAACTAACATATAAGGCAAGTACACTAATATCATGTCTAAACTATTAGCTAACAGGCTATGTCAAGCAATAATACTTTCTAAGGTGTACGTGACATGGCAATTACCGATGAAGATGTGTGTGAGCCGGCAAGTAAGTGTACGTGGTACATACGCATCATCGGTAATGGTGCTGGTGTCCTAACCACAAGATATCAACGGTAGAATATGAAGCATAATATAAGCATGTGATGCGGAGCAAACAACAATAATGAGCGGGAGCTGAATACTAGACGCAACGATAATTAATCTGTTTTAACCTAATGTAAGTCCTACAATGGTGCCTTTTGAAATAACACGAATCGTGCGGTTTTGAAAATAGGGCTACGGTGATTTTAAGAAAAGATACGTTTTTTTTGAAATATCCGTAGGATCCCTTAGGCTGTCTTTAAAAATACGCACGATTCGTAAGCTTTGAAATAGGTAGGAACCGAATCTAATCTAACAACTAACTAAACTAAAGGGCTACGCTATAAGCTAGACTACAGGTAAGGAAACCGCCTAACATCTGAGTCGATACATATACATACCTGTATATATATTAGTCGGTGATCTCGCCTCAATAACATCATATCCGATACCATATCTATAATCAGACATCCTAAGTCAAGAGTGCGGATCAATCATCAATATAGCTCGTACGTAAATCCGTCGTACGGCATCCCAATCTAGGTACGGGTCAATATCACATTCATCATACTATTCACCTGGTATCCTCTTTATCAAATATCATGATCGGGGTACTGATCTACGTCTAGTACCATACTAATATCACTATTCACATGGCATTGTCATCCAAAGATCCGCTATAACATCAGGACGTATCTCAAGTACGAATCCTGCCATATCACCGATCTCACGGCCTCAACTCAAATCTCATCGACTCATCTCAATCCCAAGTATCATCCGCAAATCCAGTATGTGAACACCTAGTCCCATACCCAGGTGAACACATAACCACATCTCCCCATATACGCACAGGTAATAACATAGATGTATGCATGTGTGTGCGGGTGTAACAACTACTCTAGGGTTTCGCAACTAACACTAAACTAATCCATGAACACCTAGAATCCACCTTTATCATCAAGTCTCATATCAACATAATATATATAATCAAAATATATTTGTGTATACGTATTCGTATACATCACCACGAACTGCGGGGGTGCTATACGCCATCCACCCGACTTCTCCCCGTAGATATAAATCTACTCACCTGGTCCTCGCTAGCCGGTGCCGACGTCGCCACGCGCTTGCTTGTCGTCTCGAAGTCCACATGGGGGTACCTACATATCATAACGTACCATATCGCATTAAAACTAAATTCGAAATCGAAACGGCATACGAAAATTAAATCGGCACGCGTATCACGCATAGGTCCAAACCTATCGCCCACGCATGCAGGAATAGTCAAACCAACCCTCGATGTCGATGTACGAACGTCAAACCATCGAGAAAAACATCAAACATACCAATCATGGTTTCACAAATCACTAATTATATTTGAAATAGGATTTAAATCATTAAAACATTAAAATTAATCAATTCGTTTTATTTCTCAAAAACCTAGTTAGCAAAAGTTTTCGTTTTAATTCAAAACTTGATGTTTTAACAAAACTAATGCCCAATATATTCACTAAATATCTTAATTAGGTCATATAAACCACTTCTATATTTTTATGACACTAATTTGTAAAAATTCAAAAATTCTAGTTTGCAATTATACCCAAATTTCAACCATTTTAGCAAAAATGCATAAACAACAATTTAGCTTGGATTTGCATGATCTAAAACATTAAAATACAATTTATAATGTTAATAATGTGATAAAAACCCTAACCGTATTTTTAAACTCACATTCTAATTCAATTTTAAAAAAAACTAGTAAGCATGAATACTAGAAAATTGACGCAACCATCGCGGATTTGCGACAAAAAAACTACAATCTAGCATGAACAACCAATCCACACTACAAGCAATCTACCACACTCAAATAATCCACAAGCAATGCTTCAATTCTCATTTCCAAAATCAACACCTTCTCTTGATTTTTTTATAAACTAGCAACAACAACAATTTCACACTTTAAATAACTAATTTAGCATATACAAGCTACAATTTAACCATTAGATAAAAATTATACCTCCAATTTTGAAACCCTAGGTTGCTCTAGACACCAAAGACACCTCCTTTCTCCATGCTTTAAACCAATTTGGGTGTGAGGAGGGATAGAAATAGGATTTGCTTTGAATTTGTGAAGAAATTGTGGATTTTTTTAATGTGTTTTGAGATGAAATTTGAAGCCAAAAGAGATGGGAACATGGGGGAAAATGGGGCTGTTGGAGCTCAGATTTCGGCCATGGGAGGAATGGGGAATGGGTGAGGGAATTGGTGAAAAATTTCCAAGTCAAAGCCCTCCCAAATTACCATAATACCCCCACCTACTTTACTATATATAAAAACCCTTATTTTAACCCATTTCTTCACATGATTTAAGGTCAAAAAGAGGGAAAGAAAATTCTTGGGCTGCTACAACAATGTGGGGCCGGCCAAAGGGAGTGAGGGTGAGTGTGAGAGACTTTACAAAAAAATTCTATGCAAAAAGACCCCCCACAATACCATATTTGCAAGTTTTAGTCAAAATAATTATATTTTTGTTTTCCATAATAAAACCCAATTAAAACTTGAAATAAAATACTAAAAAATTATATTACAACTAGATTTTAATTAAAATGATTTTAAAGATTAAAATTAGCCCATTTAAATTTGTATTTATCGCTAATTTAATATATTTTCTTACCGGCTTAAAATAATATTAAAAATAATTAAATTCGGAAAAATTTTCAGAAAACCAGAAACTTTACCAGTGGCTCAATAAACACTAAACTCTAGCAATTTCATAGCTAGAATATGTATTTTTAATTTTATAATAAATATATTTATATTTTGACTTTTTACAGAAAACGCTCTTATTTACCGATTTTCCGAAATTTCACCGAAACGATTTTCAAAACGTTACATATTATTACTTGTATATTTTATTTCAGTTATACCTAGTTAAAATCTCCATCAACCAGACTATGTATATTTATTAGACTTAGAAGCCACGATTTGTTATTCTTCGGCCTTAAAGTCGCGCTCATGTATTTATTGCTTTCTGGTCTTTCTTGATTACGTTTAGTTTTCTTGTTGTGTTTTGATCCTCGCCCTTCGGTATTGTATATTTATTATCCGCATGGTTGTTTCTACCTTTCGGCGAAGAGCTAGCTCCCGCTTGGAGATTCCTTTTATCATTATTACTTGTACTCGTTTTCGGGTTAAAATATACAAAGGAGGTGCTGCCGAAATTTTTCAATGACGAAACATGTTTTAAAGATAGTTACAAAACATTGTTTTTTCGTCTACTATTACTTATCTTTTAAAGAAAGAACTTGTTTTTATTATACCGTTATTTCAAAACTTCACCTCCACTATTTTCCCCCTAAAAGGTTTAGATTTTCTGGATTTTTGGCTTACTTGGATTAGGTGGAGTCCTATAGACTTAATATGATTCAGGTTCCAGTCACGTGCTTTTCCGGGTCGTGACAAAGTTGGTATCAGAGCGTTAGGTTTAACCTTGGTTCGAGTCTAGGTTTGACTATGCGGAGTCTAGGGCGTATGTATGTATGTATGTATATATATATGTATGTATGTATATATATATATATATGTATGTGTGTGTGTGTGTGTGTGTGTATATTCGGAACCTAGGCTTGACCTTACGGAACTTAGACTTAGCCGAGGGTGTATTAGACCCGAACTTTCATCGCATAGGTTGACCTTGGTTGATAGAGTAGGTGACTTAAGTAGAGTGGTGTACCGTGTGTATGTTCCGCGGAATACTTACGATACGCTACTCCGCTTAAGAAGCCTTAGGATGTACATTTCTTATGCACCATATTTCTATTCATTCCTATGATCTATCCTCATCGATTTCAGATTGTGGTTTTCTTTACCATGGTTACACGAGCAGTGAGAGCTGCAGTTAGAGTTGTGGTCAGCATGAGCTCGTCATGGAAGAGGACTGACCAGGATGTATTCTGGTGACACGAGCGTTTTGATATATCGTTTACTATGTTTTCTCGTTGACGCGAGCGTTCAAGATCTACACCAGATAATTAGGCCATTGTTAGAGGACAACCAGATTGTGAAGACTGATAGCTTACTATCTACTTCAAAAGATTGAGGCGTTGTCTACCGTGTAGATAGACGAGCCAGCTGTTACTGAGTTGATAAGGTAACGCCCCCAGACTTGTGAAGCTAATGTAGCATGAGTTTATACATGGGGATATGATAGAAGACCGCTAGTCACCCCTGGATTAGGAAATGTTGTTCGTTTGGATACTCTGATGCGAGATCATCAGATTGACTAATTTCAGCTAGAAGAAGACCTCATACAAGCATATTATGAGTCGATCGAGATGGGACGAACGTCAGCGCATTACTCCGATAATTTGGACGAATTTCCGAGGACGTTTTGGCCAGATGCTTACTACGGGATATTAAGGATATCGAGTCCATAGCTTCAGAAAAGGGGACTCTAGATACGACTATAGCCAAATGGAGCGTCGTCCACACAGCTGCGAAAGGATGATTCCAAATTGGTCCATACTGAAGGAAAGGCGGAGTAAGAGGTTCGTACGAGATCTTGACGAGATAACGTTCCACTCCATTTACATCATAGACTGGATGCCTATGCAGAGGCATTGAATGCAGCCATAATTCCAGAGAAAAGTCATGAAGAGAATGCAGCTGTCCCGGAACAAGGAATGGATTTAGTAAAGGGTGATAACTTCCGGGCAGTCCGGCAGGGACGAGATTTGGGAGAGACCCCGACAGAATCTTTCTGGAATACTACACGAGAAGACTTGAACCCAGGATCAGTCGTATCATGCATACTCAGTGGGCCAAAGATGAGAACCTAAGGGCAGAAGGCGCCAGACCGTGAACAGGAGGCAAGTAGATACTTGCTCTGCTAACTTTGGATGCACCGACACCCTTCGACATTGAAGAAGGGGCACATCAATGACAGTATTTATGATTTTCGATTTAATGATTCTGATATCACATTTCCGTTGTTCTGGATTTTCGGTATTTCGACGATTCGTTTTATGATTGATATTTTCTAGGTGCACTGCAGTTACACTTGATTTGTATTCTTATGTATTGGTTGTACTGATTTTTGTTTTGCACATACCCACTGCACTTGATTTTGATTTTTATGCATTTTGAGATATTTAATTTTGATTTCATATATACAGTTGCACATGATTTTGACTTATACTTTTGGTGTAATTTACACCCACTTTTAGTATTTGATACGGCCTTATGTGTATAGATGCACATGTTTATGAGTTTACATACTACGTTATAATTGATTTGATTTGGTGTATGTTGTATACCGTTGATTTTGATTTCGATATTTGATATTCATTTTGTGCACCCCTAGTGCACGGGATTATGTTTTCGTGCACATTGTGCACTTGATTAAGATTCTTGCGCACACTTGGTGCATTAGATGCGATTTTGTGCACACCAGATGCACTAAATCGAGATTTTTCGTGCATATCAGATGCACCTGATATTGTTGTCAAGCACATCCATTGCACTCGACGTATGTTTTCGTGCATACCCGTAGCACTTAGTTTTGGTTTCTGTGCACATTCGTGGCACCTGTATTGATTTCGATTTTCGTGCGTACCAGACGCACGTGGTATTTTTTTATGTACACTATTTGGGATTGATTCCTTTCTTGCATCATGTTTTCATGATATATATTATACGGTTTAGTAACCGAGAAGGACTGGTCTAAGGACAGCACCTGAGTATTTTTGCATGCATCGATATTAATGGAAGGGATATTCAAAAGGAGTTATAGTCTCAATATTTTCCTACGTGTCCGTGAGTGACATGAGAATTTACCAGAAAAATCCTTCCCAAGGTTATTTCAAAAAAAAATAGAGCGGGACGTGTATCTTAAACAAGACATATATAGATATGTAGCTATTTTCCTTATAATGACATCTGCTACTTGTGTCGTGGTTTGCGCATCGCGCAGCGATTTGAAAGGGATTTTGCATGCGTTTTTATTCGGTTGTTCAGACGAATTCGCAACGATGTGTACTATATATGATATAGTCATAACTACTTATACTTTATTTTCGTAATGGATTTTGACATTAGTGTTTTCGCATTAACTCCCATGATAGCGTGACGCTGGACGAAGTTTTGATTCTGAGTTTTGCACTCGTTTTCAAGCGCATGCATTGTGTTATGATATGCTTTATGTATTCGTGATTTTGGAGCACCGACGACTTGATTGTTTTGCCGAAATGTTTTAGTAATTGAAGGAGTTTAAATTTAAATTCGGGGACCGAATTTATTTAAGGGGGGAAGATTGTAACATTTCAGAAAATAATTTGGAAAATGAATATAATTATTGATTTTGAAAGAAGAAAATGTGATTTGGATATTTTATAAATATTATATGATTAATTATATGCAAATTATGTTAAACTTGATTAACATTTCACTAATCATGCATTAATCTTGTTTATGCATGTGACATGCAACATAGCATGTTGCAAAACACTTGTTACATTTTGTTGAACCATGTTTTATTTGCATTTACATATGGTTTTTGTTTATAAAATAAAAAGGAAAAGAAAATGGAATTTAAAATGGACAATGTGATATGGGAGGTATGGGCTAGAGAGAGAGAGAGTGGGGGGGTAAATCATTAGCCATGGCTCATTTATTCATTTGTGTTCTCATCTTCAACTTCTCCATCTCCTTCTCCTCCTCCTCAACCTCCACTACACCCCATGAAACACCCTCCAAAACACCACCAAATACCATGCCATCTTCACAAAAATCATTCCTTGCCTTATCACAAACACCTTGGGAAGATCAAGTTGCAACTTTGAAGATTTTGAGCAACTCAAGAATTTTCTTGAGTTGCCAAATGAAGTATAATTTCACACCTTTAGTTAAGATGTTAGCTTCCTTTGTATTCTATAGTGTGTAGAGTTAAATTTGTGTAGTTTAGTGATGTCGGAAAATTCCAAGTTGAGGTTTAGGTGATATTATGAGTTGTGAGAGTGTAATTGAGTGTAATTAGTGACCACAACCCCTCTAGTATCATCCTGGACCAACCGAGTATAGTTAAAACCCAAGACTTGAGTTAGAATTGTTCCGGTGTCGATTTTCTTGGATTTGTGATGCCTACAGGGAATCTAGAGTAACCTGGTTTATTTCTGAGAAAAACAAACAACTCCAGTAACCTAGATAGACCATTAGAAGACCACCACATAAAGACGAGACACTAACTCCTAGCTTGGGCCGGTGAGACTGGGGATTGTGACAATGTCGCCGGAACAATGGTGGGCATTGGAGTAGGGGTTTGTTCTGTAGCTCACACACCTTATAACTTAGCCCATGTATTGTTAGATTTGTCCCTATATACCTGAGCACAAATCTAGGAGCATCTTGAGTTGATTTTGGCAATGTTTTCCGATTTCTAAAACTTGGTTTTTTGTGTTTGAATTTGGAATTGGTCATTGGACGTTTGTATGTCAACGACGAGGGTTATTTGGCTATTTTTGCATGCATAGAACATAGGTTCTAACCTATGTGTGTTTCGTGTGCCGCTTTAGTTTTCGTATTGGTTCGTGGTTATGATGTAATGTATTGGAAACTGTAGGTACCCCGCGTGGAATTCGGGACGACAAGAAAGAGAGTGGCATCATCGACTTCGGCAAGCGAGGATCAAGGTGAGTATATGTATATCTACGGGGGAAATCGGGTGGATGGCGTATAGCACCCCCGCAACCGTAGCTTAGGGTTATTTAATTATATATATTTATGTTGATGTGAGTTTCGGATACTTAACAAGTAGAATCCTAGGAGACTATAGGATAGTTTATTTGTAGTTGTAGGAAGTTATACCCTTAACCTTTTTACCTTTGTCATGAACCCTAGGTTATATGTTGTTGCACACACACACGCATACACTTGGTATACATTGATGTGTGTATATGCGTATATGTGTATGTGTGTGGTGTGTGTGTTTGTTCACACACACACACACACACACACACACACACACACACATGAGATGAGGATAATATATGTTATGGATATGAGTCGATATGATCGGGCATGATGCCGTGAGATTTTGATATGTGATTGAGTCGAGACACAGTTTATGATATGATATAATAAAGGATTGTTGGGCGATATGTTTTCAAACATGCGATAACATGTCATTTGATGATATTAGAATGTACGAGACCTTAGATCCGTACCACTGATTTATGATATTGATATTGTACAACAATTGATACCATACGAATGATAATATATATATGATATGTGACCCGTACCCTTGACTTTAAGGATGTCGTACGATGGATTTTACCATACGAGACGTATATGATGATTGATCCGCTCTCTTAACTCGAGAATGTCGTAAGATGTATTATTACCGTACATGATGATACGAGGCTGGATCACCGACTATTAGATATATCAGCTCGGAGTATTATGGATTTCTTTTTACCTTCGGCTAGGTTCTTAGTTTAGTCTTTAGTTGCATAGATATAGGTTAGCTTAGGGTCGAGTCATACCTATTTTCAAAACCGACGAGTTGTAGGCTTTTTCAAAGTATAATACGAGGGAAGCTACGGATTTTCAAAAGACATCATTTTCTTAAAAACACCGTAGTCCCTACTTTTCTAAAAACAACGATTCATGCTATTTAAACACGATAAACGGTATGGATAGTATATAGTTTGATATACCTTATTGTTACCTTTACTGTTTACTTCTGTTATGATCTCGTTTACTAGGACACCTGCACCCTTACCGATGATGCGCATGTTGCACGTACAATTGCTTGCCGACTCACACACATCATCATCGGTAATTGCCATGTCACGTACACTTTAGAAGACGTTACTTCATTAGTATAACCTGCTAGCTGATAGTTTAAACATATTATTAGTATGCTTGCCCTCATATGCTGGTTTAGATACTGCATTCCTTACTTAGACACCGCATGCATTCATATATGTGTGTGTGTGTGTGTGTGTGTGTGTGTATTCTGCTTATGCACTGTGGTGAGGCTTTATGCCGATATTCATGGTTTTCTTATATACTTATGATTATGTGATTTTGGTTTCCATGAGATTCTGGATTTGGGAAAACCGCGTGTGAATTTGAAAACATATATATTAAATTTTAAAAGGAAGTGCGGTTTCTCGTGATATGATGTGTGGGGTCTACCATGAGTTTTCTCGGTTACTGAGCCACGTATGTACATATACCCGATTCGAGGAGAGAGACACCGTCTGTGGGTACATAGTGGACCCGGTGAGGTACCCTGGGGCAAGAGGATCGTATAACGAGAAGTTGAGCCCGGCAGGAGAGCACTACCGACCGATGATATTGACGCAGTGGACATTCAGAGGATACCGACTGTAGTCGTGTGATTAAATGATTTGGGCCGATCCAGACTGACGAAGCCCGAGATATATTATATTATGTGTCACTGATGGACACGGTTTTTATCATGTTTTGGAATGTCGATGTTTGGCACTCAGGTTTATCATGATTTATGCAAGTCAATGCTCGACATACCCATTACTGATGCATTCATGAATAGCATACATAAGATGTAGTTACTCTGTGACACGGACACGAGTACTTGACCTTATACATCCGCTTATATTGGTTACTCATATTGCTACTCGTTGTTACTGTGTTATTACTATTATTGTATTGTACTGTATGACCTGGAGATGGTCATACATTCGGTTTCTACTCGCTAATGTTTTCTACTCACGAGTTGGCAACTCACCCCCGTTGTGCCACAATTTCTTGCAGGTTTTGCCGTACAGGTTCCGTTGCGGCTTGCTGGCACACTACTTCCTTCAGGGTGTTTGTATTGATTGGTGGGACACATTGCGTCGTGACCACTATTATTACTTGTATATTTTATTTCATTTGTATCTAGTTAAAATCTCTATCAACCAGACTATATATATTTAGTAGACTTAGAAGCCACGGCTTGTTATTCTTTCGGCCTTAGAGCCGCGCTCATGTATTTATTGTTTTCTGGTCTTTCTTGATGATGTTTAGTTTTCTTGCTGTGTTTTGATCCTCGCCCTTCGGCGTTGTATATTTATTATCTGCGTGATTGTTTTCTCCTTTCGGCGAAGAGCTAGCTCCCACTTGGGGATGCCTTTTATCATTATTACTTGTACTCGTATTCGGGTTAAAATATACAAAGGAGATGCTGCCGGAATTTTTCAATGACGAAACATGTTTTAAAGATAGCTACAAAACATTATGTTTTCGTCTACTATTTCTTATCTTTTAAAGAAAGAACTTGTTTTCATTATACCGTTATTTCAAAATTTCACCTCCACTATTTTTCGCCTAAAAGGTTTAGATTTTTTGGGCTTTTGGCTTACTTAGATTAGGTGGAGTCCTATAGACTTCACATGATTCAGATGCCGGTCACGTGTTTTTCCGGGTCATGACAGGTGGCTAACACGCTTCAAAAGTTGTAGCCTTCACTTTTCCTCTCCAGCTCTCTTGGTTTTTGAAATTAGTTTGAAAATGATACGATCTTGTGTTGCTAATTGATGTTATGTCTTAAAAATTATTGTTTTTAAAATTCCACCGTGGTTCGTGAATGTCACGACCCTAGCATCATTAGCTTACAACTTTTACTTAAAATATTCTTTGTAATCCCCAAAAATGGTCCTTACACTTAGTAAAATAAATCCTCTATTTCGCTGCACCCAAGGTAGCCTCTATTTAGCGGCCGCGAGACCTTACCGGAGGCCCCCTCTCCGCCGCGATCTTCTGACTGGTGCCTCCACCTCGCCACCGCTGCCACCTTCATCCTTGCTGTCGTCTCTTCTTTCTCGCCGCTATGACATCCTCACCCGTGTCCCCTTCACCCACCTACCTGCCGTCCTCCTTACCTTTGGAAACAAGAGTTCGAGTCCTAGCACTTCCACTCCCTATGCCATTGGAGATGTTGAGAGAGAGAAGAGGAATAAGAAGAAGAAAAGAGTGATGACTTGTTTCGCTGTTTATGTCGTTAACGATGGCCGATAGATTCGGTGTGAATGATTTTTCTACAAAAATATTATGTGGCAAACAAATAACATTTTGTGGAATCTAATGGGTTGTATAGGAAGTATCTTTTTGATGTAATTACGGTCTGCTTGGTCACAAGTCAGAAAATTTGGAAAGAAAATGGCTTTGACATCTTTTTGTCTCTTGATTGCTTTTTCCCTCCCACGATTGAGGCCTCACCATGCTTGGCGGGCGGGACCCCCTCACCTGGGCCCCCACAGACGAAGTTAGTATCTTTAACGAGTGTGAGGTTCAAGAAGAGCATGAAGGTGCTGAGGGACGGGGAGTAGGGCCCGGTGAAGGGGTTCCTACACGTATCCAAGTATGTTGACGGCGGGAAAAAGAGGGTAGGCATTGTATATTAGAGGACAAGTGTAAGAGGCAGGGCTGAAAGGAGGAATTGGCGGTGGCGAGGAGGTCGAGGCCAGAGGAGGAGGGGAGTGGTGGAGATGGATTTAGAGGCCCTGCTATTCCTGCTATGAAGATCAACGACCCATAATTTTTTTATCTTAAAATCAACGGTCATGATCGGCTGCCAAACAGTGTATAACACGAGGGCTTTGGTGTTGATATTTTCACGTGCTTCGCACGTGTGATGTGCGGTCTGGATGCTCCCAAAGCACCAGAATAGCAGGGAGAAGAATAGCAGATGTTCCAAATCCGGTGGATATGATATACCGTCACCGTAAAACCTATTATTTTTGAAATTTTATTACTAGGGGTTTCGTTGGGTGAAGGAAGGTAATTTTGGAATTGAAATTTTTATTTTTGTTCAAACTTAACACGACATTAACGTTGTTAACTTAAGGGGGCATAGTGCAGCTTTTCAAAAGTTATGGGTATTTCCTACCATTGGGCTATATTGTAGGGGTATTTCCTGCCATTTAGCCGAGATAAAAATTTGTAAAGATGCGACAGACGAAAAATTTTATCAATTGCTTATAAGAGTAATATACAATAGATAGATATATCTCTGCTATTATCACCACAAAACTCTAGAGGTAAAGAAATTGAGATTCAAATCTAACTAACAATCCCTTAGGAAATGACACATGTCCCGTGAAGTGGAGAGTTTGCTCATCCCATATTTTTAAAAAATAAGAAAAAAAAGAAAAATCCAAAAAGAAGTTATAAAATTAGATTTTTCTTGCTCTCATTTACAAAACAATTTATTTATTTATTTAGTCTAAATTATATATAAATACCTAAGATTTTAGGCTTTTAATAGATAAATACCTATATTTCTGTGAGTAGCGGATAAATACCCAACGTTTTGCTCCGTTTGCACTTAACTGCCTACCGTTAATCAACCGTCTAAATATTTCTTTTTTATTCTCAGCTGCATTGCATATGATATTTGTGGACCATTTTGCCCTCCCCTTCTTCTTCTTCTCCTCCTTCTCAAATTGAACCCAAACCCGAGCCTTCTTTCTCTCCTCTTCTTCTTTTTCTTAAATTGAACCCTAATCCAAGCCCTCTTCCCCTATGCTTCTTCTTCTTCCCTACTTCTTCTTCTTCCCTTTCCCCCTATTCTTCTTATTTCTCAAATTGAACAATAATTCTATCTTCTACAACAGTCAAATTTTTTATTTCTGATAATACATGGCTCTTTCTTGAAGATTTATATGCTCATCTTTAGAAACATGAGATGCAATAAGCCTTCGCTCTTAAAAAAACCTATTTTTCTTAATAAATATGCAAAAGAAAAAAGAAAGTGAATTGCAGAATTATATTGGGGAGGCTTGATTTGGCGCTAGGGTTAGAGAAGGGTAATGATGTGGGAGCTATATTGAGATTAAGAACTATGGATTTTGAGTTAAGAATTTTCTTTCAATCCCTGTTGATAGAGGAGGTCGATGCGTGGAAGAGAAATAAGGTCGGCGGAGGAGGAGGAAGGAGAGTGAAGGAGAGAGGAGGAGGCCATGGCCATGTGGTTTGAGAGCTTTCTCAAAGAAAGAGAGGAGAGAGCGAGCAAGAAAGTGATTTTTTTTGTTTTTGGCCTATCAAAGGGGGAGGGTATAACGGTAATTTTGCAATTTCCGTTACCGCCATCAGGTATTAAACTGGTGGTGCGAAAGATAGGTATTTATATGCAACTCCCAAAATCTTAGGTATTTAAATGGGTGAAACTTTCGGTATTTACGTACAATTTAGCCATTTATTTATTTTGAAAAAGCGACCCACTCATGGTTTTATCAGTTAGTTAGAAAAAATATTTGATCGCATTGTATTTGCATAAAAATAAAAAACAGGGAAGGAAAAATTTTAAAAAATATTGTAAAAGAAAACAGAAAAATAAGGGAAAAAGGAGAAGAAGGTTGAAGATAAGATAAAGATATAAGAGAGACCACAATGGGAAGAGAAAATACATGCTATTTTCTAATTGAGAGTCCTTCATCATATCAAGTTTTGATGCCTGGATCACGTGATTAATTGTTATTTACATATGTCCATTTAAAATTTTATGTTATGATTGGTATCACATTAAATTTTTTTAAATGCGGCATCATGAGTAAGCATTTATATAGACTTAGCCATTCAAAAAATTGAATAGAAAACATCAAATTTAGGATATCAAGATATGCTACCCATATTTAAGTGCACATTTAATGGAGTGAGATTTTATGTTCTTCATACATACGTGCATCGCACATGTAAAATACTATTAAATATATAATGATAATAGTTTGATAGAAAATAACATCGGTCAACATAAAATCGGGTTAAAAAGATAATTTTTAAAATTAGAGGGAATTTGATGAGGGAAATTTAAAAACCTAAATAAAAATCTCAACTAACTCAATGGTTGATATGATAGGCTCCATATGATTATTTAAATAAATTGTATTTTTTTTTAAAAATAATTTTATAAAAGATAAAAGTTAGTTAAGAAGTGACGGACCAAAAATGTCATTAATTTGCTTATAAGAGTAGTATAGGTATTGAAGTATACATATAGATAATATTTATAGTCGAATAAAAGGAATGCATATATCAAAACCAAAATATACATTAAACTTGCACTACAAACTAACTAGTAACCATTTAAACGGAGGAATAAGAAGAAATATGAGTAAAATATATATACAGAAAGGCGAGATGTACTGAATTGTGTTTAAATATCTAAGCCTACAAAAATAAGAGATCGGCCATAGATACTTTAATTCCAATTCATAATATATATACGTGTATCACACATCCATGAAACCTGGTTATACAAAGAAAAATTAAAAGGGCCTTCACAAACAGTCACTACTGCAATAATCGCTTTCCCCTACAGACTTATCCGTAAGAGCAAATCACTGCCCATATGGATAAATCCGTAGGGACATAAAATTCCTCCGTAGGTCCAAAAACCGCAGGTGCAAGTTTTCGTCCTGAACATACCCCTACGGAGTAATGATCGCCCTTACGCTTTAATCCGTATAGACATTTATCCCTACGGATTATTCCATAAGGACATAATCTTTATTTAATTTATCTGTTTATAAAATAAAATACTTTCGCCTACGGATTTATCCGTAGGGCCGGATAAATGCCCATACAGATTAAACCGCAGGGGCAAGCTTTGCCCCTATTACTGAGTCCTTAGAGACAAAATATCAGATATTCTGATATTTTGTCTCTACAGAGAAATGTGTAGTACTGAGTCCTTAGGGACAAAATATCAGATATTCTGATATTTTGTCCCTGCAAAGAAATGTGTAGGGTCAAAGCTTGCCCCTACGGATTAATCCGTAGTTGCAACAGTTGCCCCTATGGAGTAATCCGTAGGGACATTATATCAGGGTTTTTTTTAAAAAGAGGCTTCCCGTTTTTTCCCCGCTCTGTGCACAATAATATATATATCATATAGCCAAATACAGAAATATTCATAATCAACATCTAACGCATAATATATAAAAGAAATAAACAAACAGAATACGAAATCAATCTAAAATCATCGTGAACATACAAACAACCACCAATATCGTCCAAAATATATACAATATGTATCAGATAAGCACATACATCCTCAAAAATATAAATAAAGCTACCCTAGCTCGGTCCAGCTCCTCCACCTCTGATAATCGCCGTAATCTGGCATATCTGCTCCTCGGTGCAATTCTGAGTCGTCAAAAACTCGACTAATGAAGGAGCGGACTGTACGGGAGTCTGAGAAGGCTGTGGAGCTGTAGGAGTGGTCTGAGCAACCGCAGCCGATAGTGGGTTGCGGAGACGCGGCCGATAGTGGGTTGCGGAGACGCAGCCGAAGTAGCCTGCCGAATCTGTAAAATTTTGTGTGCGTAATAAACGAGTAAGAACGGTATATTAGATTTTAGTCGAATTCGTATCATTATCAGATTATTATGAAACCGCGAATTTATATATGCTTTTTTGAGATTCCACACGTTCTGTTGAAATCCATATGTTATGTATGAGAATTTATACATCTTAAAATTCCACACATTCAGGGCTATGCTTTTATACCCCAATCTAAAATACTTAGGGACTTAGGCCTAGTTTGGGTATCTAGTTTAGAAAACCGAACTTTAATTTAAGTGGGGGTAGAAATGATGCTTACTCTAATTTATAAGCCCGTATCTCTCTTTAATTGTTTAGCTTTGATTAGATGCTTAGTTTTGGAGTTATCTAATTTACAAAGAAATGTTTTCTTCTCAAGTTTTGAATTTGGATAATCATAACTTTTTAAATTCCAAAATGAAGAAAGATGCGGCATGGTTATAATTATAGAGTCAGTTTAATTAGATATTTTTATGTAAGTATGATTAATCAAAGCTAAGTATACAACCAAATAAACTCAGACTACTAATGTTACATATGTTACTATCTATAATGTGATATAATATTTTACTATTAAGTAATATACGTACCAACATCTCCTTCAACTCATCGACGGTGGTCTTCAAGGCAGCAGCATCATGCTCCAGACGTCGCTCATGTGGGGTAGGGGAAGTAACCGCCGGAGTGGAGACCAACTTCATATGGGCCCTACTAGGACCCAGTCCCCGGCCTCTCTCCCAACCTCCGTGGTACCCTCCATGTGCGGCGTCTAGGAATGGAGTCTGTAGCATTGGATCGGTCTGTACACTAAAATCGATCCCCGATGCCTCCGTCTGCTCCACCACCCGCTCCTACACCCACATTAACCATTAAAATATAAGTATATCGTTTAAATTTGAACTTATCAAAACAAAAATTCCATTCAAATTAGAATAAATATTAACACTTACGGAATACTCCTGGATAGCGGTGTCGGGAAATCGAAGCTCGCCCGTAGCGGGATCCGTTGAGGTGCCGTGGAAGGCAAGGTACGCGGTCAACACGCTCGGTATACCACCCTACGCCGGGGTTTGAGCTCTCTGCAATTCACAAAAAATTTACATATATTATAAAATAGCACTTAATATTGCATTATATCAAAATAGATCTATTGTAATTTACCGATGCCTCCATGGCACGAGTACTGATCCTCGAGCCACCTGTGTAAGTGGGGCGGCCCCTTTTCGCCGACTTCCTATTCTCTTTATTTTGATCAGCCTGTCTCTGCACAACACAATCAGATTTAGTTTTCTAATTAAGCAACACAAAATAATAAATTATATATTAAACAATGAATTACATTAAATTACAAATCTGTTTGCGCTCAGAGTCATAATATTGGTACAAGAGAGGCCATGTATCTACGTCGACTCTGGCAAAGGCCGGAGAATGTAGAAAAGACGCTCTCCCTGCCTCGGAGGTCGCCAGCTATACCAAATAGCAATCGATTTTCAGCTCGTTCCTATTATATCAGACCTTAGATTCTATGTTCTTCATGAGGCCCAGGTAAATAGCGTGAATATTGAGCACTCTGTTAGGGTGATCAGGGTCGGGTACAGGCTGAAAGTCATAACCCAACTGCAAATACAAGAAAATATTGTATTAAATTATAAGTGTTAAATAATAATAAATTTATTTGATAATTCAAATGAAAATATATATTAATACCCGAGCCTGATCCCAAAAGAGGGAAAATGAGAGCCGGTGCTGATCGCCCCACTCAACGTGAAGTGGATACTTCTTTTGGATGCGGCTCTCATTCCCTTTATACTGGCCGAACCTCTCGGCATTATCGCCAGTATAGCGATAATCGGGGGTAAAGAAGAGGGGAAATGGTGCCTCCTCCCGAACTCTATCGGGCCTCAGCCTATGGGACTGATTCAGCCCTCGAGTCCCCCTTTCGGAATGGGGCTGCCCTGATCTACATGAAATATCAAGATAAGCAATATTAAAACAAAACGGTATTTAGAAATCAAGGATTAACGAAAATTGAAATGTGATGTATACCTCCGGTGACAGCAGCACAAGCCCGGGCCCAGGCAGCAACACGAGCGGGACGATAGTTCCTCCAGTGAGGAACAGCCAGTGACCCGGACGTGGATGCATCCCCTCCAACTAGAAAATAAACATTGACGATAAAATTACATAAAGTTCATAGTTATTCTTAAAGGATATGTAAAATAAATAAATATTTTATATTTAAGAATACTAACCTGCAGACTGAGTGGAGGGTACGAAAGTGGCTGGAGCGGCCTCTGCGCCAGATGTGGATGCATCACCTAGACAATTAAAAATAGATTATATAAGTAATTGCAAAAAAGAATGTGTATATTTATAATATAACATTCTAAATCAATATGCATGCAATATAGGATATATAAACATACCCACAGGTGCGGTAGTAGCCTCTGCCCAGTATGTGGAGGCACCACCTACTGCTAGACAATCAAAAATTGATTATCTAAGTAAGAGCAAAAATAATGTGTGTATTTATGATAAATTAATATGCATGTAATATAGGATATATAAATATACCCGCATGTGCGGTGGTGGCCTCTGCCCGGGAAGTGGAGGCACCACCTACAACTAATGTGGAGGCACCACCTACAGCTAAACAATCAAAATTTGATTATCTAAGTAAGAGCAAAAAGAATGTGTGTATATTTATGATATAACATTCTAAATCAATATGCATGCACTATAGAATATATAAACATACATGTAGGTGCGGTAGTGGCCTCTGCCTCTGATGTGGAGGCATCACCTACAGCTAGACGATTAAATAGTGACTATATAAGTAATTTTAAAATAAATATACGTGTATATCTATAATATTACATTCAAAATGAATATGCGTGCAACATACCTGGAGGTGTAGCAAAGTCCACACGGAAGGAGTCATCTGAAGGGGATACGGATCGAGGTGCAAGACCAGCCTTCTGAAGCTCCCCAGGCGGTAGAACCCCTCTGCCTCTGCCGTGGCTGGTGCTCCTACCGCCCCTCGTTGCTCCGGGCATCGTCATCAGACCTAGATAAGAGTACAACCATTACATATGCATGCAATATATGTATAGATCGTAGAAATATGAAGTAATAATATAACATTACTGATAACCTTTTTCGTTTCGTAGACGCATTAGACATATCTACTTGGATTTCATCATCGATATCATTTCTAACCCATGCAACTTCACGATCAGCCGAAAACAACCTGTCTTTTGAAACAGGCGGTCGGAACACTATAAGTCTTCTCTCGTCTTCATCCTCATCACTGTCCTCCATACGATCCTCAAATTCTGGGACATCGTAAATATCCCTGGGTTTCCAACGGCATACGACACTCTATCCCAGATGCTTTAAGCATTGTGAGTAGTATACTTGAAACGCTTGTTACAGAAAGATAAATGGATCGTCCTGATCGTAAAATCGAAGTGTGTTCACACTAGTCAATCCATATTCATCTTTCCAAGTACCGAGATTGTTTCTCCACTTATCCGTATCGGTTCGAACATCGTACCAAATACACTGAAATATATAAAACGGTTCTGATCGTCCGGGATATTGGATGCCAAGTATGCACTTTAAGTATCCATAATAAATCACACCATCCGATCCTACGGTTTCAATTCCACTATTCTGAGTGGTTCGAGATGTTTCTATATCCTTAACTTCAAATTTTTATCCAACGACACTGAATCCTTTATAATAGGCAACCTCCATGCTAGGAAACTGAGCTAAACATCTTGAATCTCTCTCTAATGATGCAAACAAGTTCGGATCACGGATCTGACAAAACAAATTTTACGGCAAATACATAACGATATAAATTTAGATTAAGACTGGTAGCAATAAACAACTTACATGATCTGCAACCCAATCGCAAAAATTATCCTGATGATATTTTTCCAATCGTTCATCATTCCAATCAGGATACCCCTCACATACCTCATCAATATGAATTCTATTCTCAACAATAAATTATGACATTAATATTATATCATTTCATACACACAAATACAAATATAACAATTAATCTAAAAAAACTTACTTTCTAATTTCTTCAAGACATACGCTATTGAGGAGAATAAACCGACATATCTTGTTGATAAATATAGTGTCTACTCTCTTATAATCAGCTTTACCATACACCCATCCTCAATTCTCCGAGGCCGGTTAAGCTTCGTCTCAATGTTCTCATCCAGATAGCGAGAACAAAATGTGATTACTTCATCTAGAAGATAACCTTGTATGATAGAATCCTCTGGTCGATTTCTATTGCATATATACTTTTTTAGAATGTAGAGAAATCTAAAGATAAATATATTAAATAAATAAATACGGGCATATAGGACAACAATAATTTTACAAAATGTGTGAAATGAAAATTTCAACGTACCTTTCGACGCGGTCCGGCAAACTTAGCCTCGGTTGCAAGATGAACCGTCAGGTGTATTATGATATCGAAGAACGACAGCGGGAAAATACGCTCAAGCTTGCAAAGTATCAATGGAATGGAATTTTCTAAATTCTCCAGCGTCACAACATTCAAGATTTTAGCGCACAATTCTCTAAAAAAGCAACAAAGGTCATTGATTACTAGACCAACCAATTCGGGAAGAGATGTGCTGAGGGCTAATGGGGGAATGTGCTCCATAATAATATGGTGATCATGACTTTTCAGCCCATCGATCTTACCTTTCATAATTTTTATCTTCTTGCTAAATGATCCTGAGAAACCTGTGGGAACTGTCAAATTTTGCAACACCTGCAGAAACCTTTTCTTCTCTCGTTGTGACATATGATACGCGTCATTGAGAAGTACAAAATTGCCTGGTTTACCCGCTATCGGTTTAGGATGAAATTCACTTCTAATTTCCCAGTCCTGAAGATCCATCCGAGTACGGAGGTTGTCTTTCAATTTTCCGTCTTTACAAAGAAACAAGTTAAGTACATGCTCGGATACTCCCTTCTCTTTGTGCAAGACGTCCAGACAATGACACACTAAATTTGTTGATCGGTATGGAAGCTCATAGAAAATACTTAACTTGTTCCAGTATGGTGGTTTGACATGTTTAGCCGGATCTATCCCGAAAGTCAAATTATTGTAACCATCCTACTAAGCAAACTTGTCCTCTCCGGATAATGAGGTTGGAGACCCAAGAAGCTCCCGATGACCATTAAAGTGAGCAACGTCTAACCTGTAGAGATGATCTAGTGGCAGGAAACTGTTAAGGTTATGCCAGTGCCTTGGCCATCTACCGTGACCGTTTGCGGAACAAAAATTTTCAAAACCGGCGCTAGAACAACTCTATAATCCGGATCTACCATAAACCTAAAGCTAGCAAACAAAGAGGAGTTTAGAATGGTTATACAGAATGATCCAAGTCTTTCGGTCCTCTACCATCTTCCTAAGCTCCTAGAGGCCACCATGATCAAGCTTGATTACCGGTCTCCCTCCATCGAAAATGATCCACCTGAGGATTTGTAGTTCGAGCTCCAACCTCATAGTCGAGATAACTAGGGTACCTAGTTCGCTAAACTAGATAGCCTAGAGAATGTTGAGTCTAATGATGGATTAATTTTTCTCATAACACCTTAGGTTTCTCAACATATGAGACTTTTAAGTTGGAGGTAGAAGAAGAAGCTTGAGGATGAGAGTGTGAAGCAACCATGAAAAAATGGCTAAGTGTTGTGAAGCCAAAAGAAAAATGAATCCCCACAAAAATATCTCACAACACCAAATAAATATCAAGCATGCCACAATAGTAACTCATGAGTCACCCCATGAGTCACTAAGTGAGCCATGCTTCCATATAAAGCCAAAGAATACCTCATCCCTCCACCTCATTAACCATTTAACAAAATGGTTAAAACAAACAAATGAGGTGGTATCTTCTAGAAGTATATTGTAATGAATTACAAGAATACCCTTCATCCGTATATACATACTCGTATCCGTATTCCGAAAAATATGAATACAAAGAGACGAAATAATCCAATAATATAATACTATAATCCGGTTTAAACCAAATCCCATTAGTATTATCCGTCTGAATCATGATACGTGCACAAGTGCACATATATGACCGAACCCCGCCGTAAAACCATACGGTGTAACATTTTGAAAATTAGAAATAAATAAAATTAATTAAATAAATAATAAAGTGATAAATCAAAAAGTTGTTAAAAGCAAATAAGATAATTCCATAAGTTCTATGTAAAACAAATTAAATAAAAATTTTAGTATGCAACATAAATAAGTTATAAGGGTTTTAAAGTGAATTTTAGCTTCATTTTTATAAAAAGGGTGTTTTATAATAACATAAGTTGTGAAGGGTTTCTAGGTAAAGTTTAAGTTTCTTGTGCAAATGGAATTTGTTAAGGGTATAAATAAAAAAAGGGGTAGAAAACCATTTATTTCAGAATTTTATTGCTAATTAAAATAAAAATTAGGAGATAAGGTAATGATACCTCTTCCTTACATGCACACACACACACACCAACACCTCCTCCTTGCATGAAGAGGGCACATCTAATTCATTGACACCTCCTACTACCACCTCCTTCTTCCCATCACCATATATAAACCTTGTTCAGATCAGTTGGTTAATTAAAAATCTAAAAATTTAAAGAAAGAAAAATAAATCAAGAACAAACAAGGAAGAACAAGAGGAAGGAGAAGAAAAGCTAATGTTCTAGGATTTCCACACCATCAAGCTAGGACAAGGAGCTTGTGCATCTTGGAGGGTGTTATTCCAACAAATTATTGTAGATAAAATTCTTAACCACAGTAGGAAATTGAATTCTGTAACTAGTTTAATTTAAAATGAACAAGTTCTATAATATCGTATTTTAGTGAAAAAGAGACTCTGTTTGAATCTGCTTTAGTTTAAATAAAAATAAACTTAACAAAACAGTGCTAAAATGATGTATGTTGAACATAAAGCAAACTATAGGAACACGAAACCAAGGGATCGGAATTGGGCCGGCGACTCATATTGAAATTCCGGCGTCGCCGGATTTGTAGGAAGCTAGGTGGTTTTGGCTTGTTGAGTAGGTTTCTGTGTATGATTTTGGCTATTTTGGTATTATTTAAACAAGTTAGTTTAATTGTATATACAATTTGGAAGCTAATATCGGAAAAGGTATCTAAAAACACAAAATACGACACGGTTAAAGTGTATCGCGAACTGTTTTCTGCCGCGATACAGGTTTGGGTTAAAATCCAGTAAGGTTATGTGTATGATAACTTGGAATAGTCGTATGTAATATAACTAGTACGTGGGAACGGGTGTTTTTCATTTCCGCCGTGTCGGCGTAGCCGTTTCCTTATATAAGTTAAATTTTGATGTTAGATTCAAATACGGGATTTTCAGAGGCAGCGAGAAAAGGAAAAGGGTTGGCAATTCCTGAGTAGATACGACGTTTTCCGGTGAGTAGACTAAACATCTACCGGGGAATTTTGTAAAGATGGCGTGTTACACCCGTAGTTTTATTTAAATAAATGCTTTACTTTGGTATGCTAAATTGATAATATGCACTCATAATTCACATATACTTTGCTTAGTTGCTAGGACACTGCACAAGTATCGACGAGTTATGCCACGTGCACATCTTATATATTACACACACCTCGTCGATATTACCATGTCACTTTTACACTTAGTAAAATTCTTGTTAAAAATGATTCATATCATATCTTAAACACCAATAACAGTAGTAAATTGCATCATTAACATCATGTTTAGTATTTGAATATTTTATGTTGGTATAAGAGGTAATTGTATTATTGAGGATTTATGGTTTTGAGTTTTGAATACTATTACATAAATCCAGTGATTCCATGATTGATGTGTCATATCCACCATGAGATGTTTTATGATTTTGTTTTATTCCGGACCGAGTGGGGGAGATATACGGTCGCGGATTTTACGTTATCCATACTGAGTGGGGGAGATATACAGTTGGATACATGGTGGACCTGGTCGAGACCGAGGGGCAAGATAGCTGCATTTGAGACGGGCGAGCCTAGCGAGGATACTCGATACCGGAGATAGTTGTGAAACACGGCAGATATCTAGATGATACCGACCGCTGTTTTGATTGCAGGGTCATTCGAGGAATGATGCCTAAAAGAAAGGGAAGTTTTGTGTCGATGATGGACACGAAAAAATATCAATTATTGGAAATAAACGATGAGATTTCATTTCGGTTCTGATATTTATAATACATATTCATGCTTTCCACATACATCATACATTTTACTTGTTCACATTTTAGTTAGTATGATAGTCATATTTACATTATTAGTTGTTATATGTTAGTTTATTCACTGAGTTGGCAACTCACCCCCCGTTGTGCCACAGTTCCTTACAGGGGTAGAGGGGACAGTTAGCGGCCGGGCAGATCTACTTTTCGCAGCTTATATCGCATCTTTTGATAGGTGGGTTACATATGTAGTAACCTTCTCTTTTGGTATTGTATTTTGTATCTAGAAAATCTCCATCAGACATGTATATGACTTAGAGTGAGAGATGATTATATGTATATTATTTGACAGATGAGACGGGTTAGTTCTATATATTAGTATTTTCTTACTTATTGAATATTCTTGTTAATGTCTTATACTCCTTGATATTTGTCTCCACTATCAATGTTGTTAATCCCAACTAGGGATGCAACCAAACTTAACACTTTATACTTGTTTAATATTTAACTTCATAAACTGTGATTTTTACTTAAAAACTAAATTTTTATATAAATAATTCCGCAAAAAGGATTTTGATCTTGGTTTTCGGCTTCCTTGGACTGTATGCATATCTTTAGATATTATACAATCTAAATATCGGTCACATCCAAACTTTGGGTCGTGACATATGGCATCTACATCATTTCGTCCGAAGCAGGGAAACCCTCTGTGTGGGACTCTAAAGACTCGTCAATATGCTGGAAGTGGGTTTAACCACAAGCACGTCAGCGGCACTAGCTGTACGTAACGGCTACCCAGGTATTGAGCGAAAGGAAGGCCATGAGCAAACTCATCCGAACCCCTACTAAGCCTGTCCATGACAATCTTCGCACAGTCCGGTCTATTCATCAAAGAGTATCGCATATCGAGTCTAGGGGTGGATAAAGTCAGACCCCTAATAACGCAATATTTCGTGTCGGTATGAAGTTCATCACCAACTGAGAAACTACTTATCCAAACCAGTAATTCTCGACTACCTTGGCCAAGGATTTCTGGTAATGGCTACCCGTGCACCTCGCGACATCAACCCCCAATACCGGGAGAGACGAATCCCCGATGATCCGCTGACTGCCTCCATGTGGCTCAGAACTGTACCCAACTAAAACCTGTTTACACGACTCCTTTGAGCCGTGGTAAGATAGTAATCAAAGCACAGTGGGAACTCACACGAGACAAATGACTGTTTCCCCAATCAGAGCAAAGCTCTGTTCAAATTCCAAGACTGGAAATGAAGCGACGTTTCTGCTTCCCCCAATCAGATCAAAGCTCTGTTTAGAAATTTAAGAGTCAAAAATTGAAGCAACGCTTCAGATCCTGCGCTCTGCGCTGCGCGCCACGTGTTTAATACAGGTGCGCTGGCGCAGTTGCGCTGCGCGTTGCGCTGCTCGCCACGCGTCTAACACTGGTGCGCTAGCGCAGCTGCGCTGCGCGCCACGGGTGCGCTAGCGCATTTGCGCTGCACTCAGGGTCAAGATGCCTAGCTCTGTAATGATGATGGAAAAACCCATCAGAATAGAAAATTAAAATCAGTTAATTTTATGAATTGAAAATTCTGAGATATTCAAGATCTATGAGAAAAATCTTAAGAGTTCTTCATCAAAGATAAAGAAATCTACATATGATTCAGAGGAGCAAGGCTCTGTATTAAAATTCTAAAGGGAAGGATTGAAGCAAAGCTTCAGGTTCCGCGCCAGGCGCGCTGCGCGCCACGTCTCAAGCACGAGTGTGCTAGCGCTAAGCGCGCTGCGCACCACGTGTTAAAACACGAATGCGCTAGCGCTAGCGCAATTGCGCTGCGCACCCCAAATTAGAGCAAAGCTTTGATTCCAAGATTGGAAAGCGAAGTAACGCTTCATGAAAGGTACTAACATCAGATGCGCTTATGATAAGAGTCAAAGACTCTGAAACGGCGCCCATGTGTAAAGCACGAGAGCGCTACGCGTCAGAAGCGCTAAGCGCCAGAAGCGCTTCATCCTTACAAGAATTACTTGCACATGATTATAGAAAATTAAATTATGCAGCGCATAAACATCTTACAGAGGAATAACAAAGAATTAAAAACAAGGGAACACTTAACAGATAATAAAATACTAAATTAAAACATCTTTTTATTATTATTATTATTACATTTAAAAAAGATCACCAAATATGGGATCAAAAGGACAAGGGTTCACAAAGCGAAAGAGGAGATTATCCAGTTCCCTCTCCGTCTTCTCCACCATGCCAAAACGGTGATCCTCCAGAGGGGTAGCCATCCAACGATCGACGCCGCACTCCTCAGAGAAAGTGGTGATGACAACCCGACGAGCCCGTATCTGGCTCAGCAGGTGGATGGAGCAATTCCTCAGGGCTTGAGTGATTAAGTGCGCCTCGAAGAAGCACTCAATCTTGTCTTCAGCAGTATCGAACACTGCCGCGGACATCTCTGCTGGAGGAGGGGGAAGATCGGCGAGCACAGACGCAAGGATCATCCGAAGCCAAATAGAGTGTGGGGGAAGGGGAGACCCCACACGAGTCAAAAGATCGTGCAGTGCAGCGTCGCACTGCTGATCCGTAAGAGAAGGAGCCACTAAACGCACAGCAAAACGAGGAACAAGGTCCTGAATGGGCACTTCCCACGGCTGTCTACGAGCATAGGGCGGTTACAAGCCATAGTTGAGAGGGTTCTTTGGAGATGAAAAAAAGGAAGAAGCCTTGCTTCGAGTTATAAAGACGAAGCACAGAAAATTTTGTGCACAATGGAACTATTTCCAAGATTGGGAAATGAAAGATTCTAGGGAATATAAGTTTGACTTAAAAAGGAAGGTGAAAAGACACCTCTGTTGAAGCAATGCTTCAGATCCAGCGCTCCGCTGAAGCAACGCTTCAGATCCAGCGCTCTGCTGAAGCAACGCTTCAGATCCAGCGCTCTGCACGCCACGTGTCAAGCATGGGTGCGCTAGCGTAATTGCGCCGCGCTCTGCGCTGCGCACCACGTGTCGAGCGTAGGTGCGCCAGCGCTGGGATTAAAGATTCCCACCGTTGGATCAAAAGATCTGATAATGGTGATAAATCATTAATTAACCAGAAATAAATTCTGTTAAGGAAAGATTCCTCAAAATCTTTCCAAACAACAAGATTGTGCTTTAAGCACCGCTGGATCAATGATCCAATCGTAAATAATGAATTACCAAAAAACAGAACAAATTCTGCATGGAAAGATTTCTTAATCTTATTAAAACAAGAAGATTATCTTCTGTCAAACAGAAGCCTTAGGATCAAAGATCCAACGGTGGGAAGTATTCCCCAATCAATCAAGAGAAAGATCTCTCAAAACCGATTTAACAAATCATTCGGCCCTATATAAAGGACCCTAGACTTCAAGTCAAAAGAAGAGGAGGGAAGAAAATACAGAAGAAGAGAGAGAAAAACCCTCCGCCAAAAAAAAGAGCGAGCTCTTAAGAAAAGATGAGTTTTCTTCATACTCAAGGTAAAAAAAACTATATTCTTGAAAAACAGAGATGAAAACATCTCAGAAAAAGAAGAACCCTCTTCTAAAAAGATCACAGATCTGAAAAAAGACCAAGGTCTTTGATAATAAGATCAAAAGATCTAATTATAAAAAAAAATATAAGAAGTATTTTTACTTCGCCCACAGATCTTTGATCTATAAAGGCAGAGCCTTTTATCAAAAACAAGAACTGTTGTTCTTGAATCTCGAGGCAAAGCCTTCTTAGAAGAACATAAAAGTTGTTCTGTGATCTTAAAATCGATCAGATGCGCTTTGCGCTATTGAAAAGTGGCTTGCACTCATGAACTGCGCCCTTGCGCTCATTGGACCGGCGCACAGCGCCAGAACTTGCCGCGTGTCAATCAGAGACACAATCTGCACTTTGCGCTCCTGAAACAGAGCACTGCGCTCATAGACTGGCGCTTAGCGCCAAGCGCACCACGTGTCGCTCGCTGGCGCGCCAACAGACTAACGCAAAGCGCTCATAGATGGAAAGCGCAAGTGCACTAATGAACCCGCGCTTAGCGCTGAGCGCGACACGTGTCACCCTCATGTGCGCTAGCGCAATGCGCTCTTTAATTGGCACAAAGCGTCTGGCGCGCCACGTGGCGCACTGTCAGACCACCACTTTGTTCCTGATAAATGCTATACGTTTAATACCAGACAAAATGACAGAGCCCAATGCTTAGCATTATTAAAAAGGGCCGAGCCCAAGTAAAGGCTTAATAGCCAGAACAAAAATAAAATGTTAAAACATTTTAATTGGATTTAGCCCGATTCTGGACATAAGTCCTCAACATATTTTGAAGCGAGCACATCTGCTCTTTCAACCAAATCACCCCGGTTCAAAGGTACATCTCTTCACTCCTTTGATATTTGTCGTTGTAATTCCTCAACGTCTTCAAAGAGGTGACGGGTCCCGACACCCACACATTTTATGGACTATGGGGTCCTTAAACTCATGGACTATGATGTCCTTAACCTCGACCGTGATGTCTTAAAACTAATATTGGACTGTGGAGTCCTTAAATCCACGGACTATGATGTCCTTAACCTTGACCGTGATGTCTTAAAACTAACGTCGGACTGTGGAGTCCTTAAATCCACAGACTATGATGTCCTTAACCTCGACCGTGATGTCTTAAAACTAACATTGGACTGTGGGGTCCTTAAACTCATGGACTATGATGTCCTTAACCTCGACCGTGATGTCTTAAAACTAATATCGGACTGTGGAGTCCTTAAATCCACGGACTATGATGTCCTTAATCTTGACCGTGATGTCTTAAAACTAACGTCGGTCTGCGGAGTCCTTAAATCCACGGACTATGATGTCCTTAACCTCGACCGTGATGTCTTAAAACTAACATCGGACTGTGAGGTCCTTAAACTCATGGACTATGATGTCCTTAACCTCGACCGTGATGTCTTAAAACTAACACCGGACTGTAAGGTCCTTAAACTCACGGACTATGATGTCCTTAACCTCGACCACGATGTCTTAAAACTAACAATGGACCGTAATGTCCTTAAACTAACTATCGACCGCAATGTCATTAAACTAAACAATAGGGCCCAATTGCTCTCTTGTCAGATCTAAACGATCCCGTTAAGTTGATCTTAGTCTAGAATTAGACTAACGTGTCATTAACAAACGTTTAAGTTGGTCTTAGCCTCAAATAAGGCTAACGTATCCTTAAACACAACCCCCCCCCAAACCTAAATCTAAGAAAGATATGGATTTGGACTAATCCACGTCCTACGGGCGACAACACAAATTAGTCTGTGTATACAATCCACGGGCAACCAAACACAAAACAAACACCCACAACACGAAGTGACCATATGGAGAAGGAAAAAGTTGTTACCGCGATGCGGTAGCGTAATTAACTGCAGGGGCTTGCGCCTGCAGGGAAGAGCGTCCCCACAATCAAAAACCCCTCAAGCGAGGGGGAATCTGACGAAGTCCACTACATCGGTCGCATCCGTTTAAACCTTCGATACATGGTGCCATAAATCAACTTGGCATCTTCGGAGAGGTGGACGGATAGCACCAATTAGCATCTGCCCCCAGATTCAGGCAAGACGTCCAGTCTTCCCGGCTTCCGGCGGTGAACAGATTCTGGCACGCCCGGTGGGACCTTTTTCTCTTTCCACTCCACACTTCGTGTATCGTGTTCGCGAACGAATCGCGGTTTATTAATGGTTGCCCTTGGTTTTCGAGGTACTAAGATTTGGCATTTTGCTTGGTGCAGAAAGCAAAGGATCAATGGCGTTCACCTGCTCAAAGTGTTCCACATGCAACTGCAACCCACGTCCTGCATCAACTGGGGGCATAGCCTACGGGCCCCAAGCCGCTTCCCTGTTCACGATGCCCGTGGAACAGGTCACTCAAGCCACCACGGGATTGTTTTTCGGAACCATGCTTCCGCCGAGGAGCTTCAGCACCCCCGTGCCCATACCAGAAGCTCCCAAGAAGTCGGTCTTTGATCAGCTTACACCTACTGTGGCCCCTCTCAAAGGGTCGTCCAACTCCAGCTCCTCGGTCTTCGCCAGACTGGGCCAAAATTCCTGTGGGCCCATAATGAAGCCTGCAATCCTAGAGAAGGTTATTCCGAAGAGAGTAACCAACCCTGCTCCTGAAGTCGTCAAGGCGGCTTCTCCTGCCAAGGGGTCGGTCTTTACAAGATTGACTGTCCCAACTCCCGCTCCCGCTCCTGCTACTCAAAGGACATCAGTCATTAACAGGCTGACACCAGCAACAGCCCCTCACCTGAACAGGGGGCAAGACGAAGCCATCCCCGTCATCGAGCCAACTCTATCAGCTCGACGCGCTCGACGTCGCTACTGGCGCATGGTAAGGAAGGCCGGGGGTAACTCCCCCTCTGGGCTAACTCCACCAGCCCTAACGGCGGAAATTAATGTTGTTGTTCCAACCGGGAACAACTTCGAGCTGCTGAATAAGGTGCGTAGGAATTCTCCTACCGCCGTACTGAAAAGATCTCCTCCTCTGGTGGAGAGTGTTGCGGAAGCAAAGCCAGAACAGTCCCCTCAGCGGCTGTCCTCCAAGATCTACAAAGCCTGGCGGCAGGTTCGGAACTCAGTAGTTGATCAAGATTACCCTCACCGGCAGAAAAGGACGAAGGTTCAACAAGAAGAAAGCCATCCTGCCAAGCCACGGAAAGCTATCAAGGTGCCCACTGTGACGGCCCCCTCAACTTTGACCGCTCATAAGAAGAGAAGGCCGGAGAAGATCGCCCGCGACAATGTCAGAGACACTGAGCCCAAACGCCCTAACTCTGGGGGCATAAAGGTCCATACTATTTACATGGCATCCGGGAAAGAGGATAGCCGCACTTCTACGGGTCACCGACCGCTCACCCGATCCGTAACAAGGGCTCAGGAACAGCTGCAGCAGAAACTTCAGGAGATGCTGACTGCAATGGCCGCACTCACTGGACCAAAAGAAAGCCCAGAGGCATCATCGGAGCAGCGTTATGAACAAGAAACCGATGCTGACTTCCTTCGCAGAGTCCTCGAAGACAAAGAAGCCGCAGAGCAAGCTGCTGTAAGTCGACGTTAGACACCCCACGAGTTGCGGGGAGGCGGAATAGGTAAAACAATCATTTTGTTTAAAACAAGCATCGACTAACTTACGGATCTTTGCCAAACCTTAACTAACAACATCATAGAAGTCATTAGCTACTATGAAAGAAAATTATACCTAATGAACCAAGTCCTTCTTGTTCTCGTTGACCACCTCCTCGTCGGCCTCCTCTTTGTAATAGAAGATCCACCCGAGAGCTACTACTCCAAGCTTGACCTCTAACTTGAGGTAACTAGGTTACTCAAAGTGCTAATCAAAGCAACCTAGGGAATATAGAGTAGGATTAGGGATTAATAAGTCTTGCTAACCCTTGATCTCAACACATGAAAGGTTAGGGTTAGGGTTTGAAGAGAGAGAGCTTGAGGAGAGAGAAGGTGAGAGTGAGAATCCTTTTGGAATAATGAAATCATTGAGAATATATATGAAGCATAAGATATTTATTAAATGAATAAAAAATAACAATTATCATCATGCTTCATTAACTCACCTAGTGATTCATCTCATGAGTCATTTAAACAATAAATGCATCATTAACTCCATGGATGAATCACACCATGACTCATTAAACCAATTAATGCAAATGCCACCTTAACCTCCAACTCATCAAACTTCTAGAAGCTTCTTGACAAATTACGAGAACGCCCCTCCTATCCGTGAAAACACGGAAATACTTTAGACTGTATAAATCCAATAATCTGATACTAGAATCTGGCTTAAACCAAAGCCCGCTAGTAAAAACTGTCCGAACATCGCACGTGCGTAAAAACACGTATGTGTCCGAACCCTGTCGTAAAACCATACGACCTCTATATCGTTTCGCCCGAAGCAGGGAAACTCTCTGTGTGGGACTCTAAAGACTCGACTACTACGCTGGCAGTGGGTTTAACCACAGACCACAAGCGGCACTAGCTGTACGTAACGGTCCCCAGGTAGATGTCGATAAGAAGGCCGATGAGAAAACCCATCCGAACTCCTACTGAGCCTGATGTGACAATCTCCGTACAGTCCGGTCTGTTCATCTAGGACTATCGCATATCGGGCCTAGGGGGCGGCAAGCGTCAGTCCCCTAAAAGCGGTATAAGTCGTGTCGGAGTGAAGCCCATTACACCTTGAGAAACTACTGGAAAACCTACCAGTAAATCTCGCTTGCTCTAGCCAGGGACTTTGCGTAATGGCTCTCCAGACACAGCGCGATATCAACTCCCAATACCGGGAGAGACGAATCATGTCTAACCGCCACTGCCTCCAAGTGCTTCGGGACTGCACCCAACTGCTACCTGTTTGCACGACTCCTTTGAGCCGTGGTAGGGTAGCAATCTAAGAACAGTGGGAACACACTCGAGGCGAAGTAGCAGTGTCAAGTCTTTGGACTATGCTGTACTCATATCACCTGGGAACTGTTAACTGACGACGGGTATAATACCAACCAACAGTTCCCTGCAAGTCCTGTCCGGTGTACCCGTAACCCAACGAGCACCTGTATACTATCTTCAGTACGACGTACTGATAGCTGTGGGACAGACCATCTCCCCAACTGGGATGAGAAGCTCACACACTAGTCTACTCCAGAGTATCGATGCCCTGTCTCGATAATCCTACGACTAGGGACCTGAAAAAGGTGTTCTTATAGACTACCCAGCCCCCACTAGTGTGACTGCCATCACAACGCTGTTAGTCAAGCAAGATCCTAAGGGCTCTATCAATACGTACACACATATTAAGATAGATTTAAACCAAGTAGCATACTACCATTTTTAGCAAGACTGTTAATATAACTGTGAATATCCCAAACTTCCATTAAGTAATATACAAGCTAGTATGATACAATAATGGCCCCTAGGGCATATACACTAACAATCTCCCACTTGCACTAGGGCCATGTACTGGCGGATCGAAGACCGATCATCTCGAGTAGCCTCTCGAACTGTATCTGAGGTAAGGCCTTTGTGAATGGATCAGCAGTGTTCTCCTCTGTAGCAACTCTCCGGACCTCGATCTCCGGGCGATCTATGATCTCCCTGATTAGGTGATCCCGCCTTAAGATGTGTCTGGACTTCTGATGGGACCTGGGTTCCTTTACTAAAGCTATTGTTGGAGATAGTGCCCTCAGAGTCAATTATTGGATCACAGGCACATGATTGCAATGATTGAGGGAGGACCTATGCCGGTAGGACAGTCTTACTCAAGATGATAGTATGCTATCTGGTTTATCATTATCATCGTGTACTGCTTTAAGTGACCTTACAGGTCGCTATTACACGTTGATAGAGCCCCTAAGATTCTTGCTTGACGGCCAGCAGTATGATGGCGATCATATACGTGGGAGCTGGGGTCTATAAGCACATCCTTAAAAGGTCCCTAGTCGTGGGAGTTTCGAGACAGGGCATCGATGCTCCAGAGTAGACTAGTGTATACAGTCGAGACCCCGACGAGGGGCGGTGGCCGGTCTCACAAGCCACTGGTGTCAGTTGGTTCACCTAAGATGTATACAGGTGCTCATTGGGTTATGAGTACACCGGACAGGACTCGCCGGGAACGTGCTAGTTGGTCTTATACCTGACGTCAGATAGCAGTTCCATGGTGACATGTGTACAGGTTAGTTCATCGACCTGAGATCGTCATTTGTCTCGTGTGAGTTCCCACTGTACTTTGATTACTACCCTACAACGCTCAAAGGAGACGTACAAACAGGTTTTAGTTGGGTACAGTCCCGAGCCACATGGAGGAAATGAGCGGATCTTCAGGGGTTCGTCTCTCCCGGTATTAGGGGTGAGGTCGCGCTGTGTCTAGGAGAGCCCTTACACGAAGTCCTTGGCCAAGGCAGGAGATTTACTGATAGGTATTCCAGTAGTATCTCAGGGTGTTCTAGGCTACACTCCGACACGACTTGTACCGCTTTTGGGGGTCTGAATTTTACCAACACCCTAGGCCCGCCATGCGATGCTCATAGATGAACGGACCGAACTGTATGGATATTGTCACTGACAGGCTCAGTAGGGTGTCAGGATGAGTTCGCTCATCGACGTCCCTTTTGGTCAATACCTGGTAGCCCGTTACGTATGGCTAATACCTATGACGTGCTAGTGGTTAAATCCACAGCCAAAAGTATTGACGAGTCTTTAGAGTCCCCCACAGACAGTTTCTCAAGTTTCGGACGAAACGCTGTAGAGGCCGTATGGAGATATGGCAGGGTTCGATCAGATACGTGCGGTATTGCACGGATCATAATCGGACGGATAATACTAGCGGGCTTTGGTTTAAGCCGGATCCTAGTATTGTACAGTGTAAATTTTGTCTCTTTGCATTTGTACTCGGTCGGAATACAAATGCGGGTATGTATATACAGTCGCGGGGTTTTCCTGTAATTTATTACGGGATCAGTTTTTTGAAGTTGCCAGTTTGCATTCCGTTTCGGCCATTTTCCTTTGTTTCTTTCCTTGGCTGAAAATTGGTGGAGGAGGGCTTATTTGCAAATGTGCAAATTAGCATTGTGGAGGGTGGTCTTTGTATATTGTTGCTTCATGATAGCTCTTGTTTGACCTTGACTTCCTTTGATCATCATTGCTTGCAATGATGGGTTGAGTGTTGGGTTTTTGGTGTAAGATTTTGGGTTATCATTATTCCTCATGATAACATTCTTGCATTATTGCTTCCCTCCCTCTTGACTTTTGCTCTCTCTCTCATTCTCCTATCAAAAGGGGCCGGCCAATACACTTGGGGGGCTGTCCAAAAATTGGAGTGAGGATTTTGATCTCTTGATGCTTGCAAAAATCCCCTTGTTCATCAAAAAAAGCTTTCATATCATTCCTCCACCAAAAACCATGGCAACTTCAACCCCAATAGAGACAAACCACTCTACACTAGCCTACAGCATTTCTTGGACACGTCGACTCGCCAACTTCGTGCCCGAGTTGCCTCGGTCCAGAGGTGGGAGCCCGTAAAAGAACCCGGCGATGTGGTGTCCTTCCGACGAGGAGATGAAGACCGGAGATTCCGCGGGGCGATCGGGACGATGAAGAGAAGACCGAAGGACACGGATCGCTCGGTATATCTCTCTACCCCTTCTCTAGTTAGCTAGGAGTAGGTTAATGGCCCGATCCGGGTTATAAAGTGCGCGGTGGTGCCGATTTACAAGTTTCGTAAAAGTATCGTTTCCGCATTTTGGCCTCGTTCAGACGGCCGGGGCGCCGCCGTGCACTTACACTGGTATCAGAGCTAGGCCATTAACCTAGTCTAGCTTGCTCTAACGTGTTTACAAGTTCGATCGAACGGATTTTCCGAAAACCCGCATTTTCTGGTTCAGTTCTCTGTCGAAATTTTTTGTGCTCGAAAAATAATTTGGTATATTGCATAAATACAGGCAGGGTTTTTAATGGAATCTGGGAAAATTTGGTGGAATGATATTCTTGTTTAGCCGCGGAACCGCGTCCGTACCCCTACTTTGGCCGCGGTTCCGCCGCAGTAAAGGAGAGTCACTGCACCAAATTTTTTCTGTTGGTTCCTGAGTTGAAAATGGGGGTTTTTGTATATTATTTTTGGGCCTAGATTTTCTTTGAGTGCTACAGTAGTGCTTGGGGCCCACTTTGGTAAATTTGATCGATCGAAAATTTTAAACATGTTAGTTCACAGTATTTACATTATATCTGCGACCGTGAATGTCACCTGATCGGTAAATCCTGTCTAACTGCTATAGCCCTTTTAGACGGATTTGTCAACGTGACATTCACGTTGATGTTCTGTGTTGTGCTGTGATGTTGCGGATTGGTCGTGGGGGATAGCCTGGATGCAATGTTAGTACAGTTTGGTTATTTATGTACATTTGATATTGCGGGGCGAGCGTCTGACATGTGGACTGCCGTCACTGCCTGTTTGTATATTATTCTTTTGGGGCACGACCGGGCTGAGAATGATGTACCCATTGTATGTATATTTTACTTTCTGTACTAGGATTACCCCACGGAGGGGTGCACGGATAGCCGGATTCTAGAGGGCAACGGGCCCGCATCTCATGGCATTGAGATGGAGGGGGCTTCACTCTAGAATTGGCAGGCTATTCGCCGCACTCGTAGAGGGTACAGGTTGACCCAAGGAGGGGTGCCCAAGTTACCAGATTCCGTGAAGTGCTGGGTGGTCCATTCACGTTGCTGAAGGGGGCTGCCTCGCTTCAGGTTTTGGCGGGTAACTTGCCGCGCCCGTAGAGGTCTAGGATTTCATTGCACAGGCTATCCACACGACCAGGGGAACGTCGGGTTTCAGTAGCGGCTCTATGAAACCCGGGGATCCCAGATATCTGTATTGTTCTGTGATGCTTATTACATTTCTGTGATGTTGCATGTTATCACGCCTTGAGCAAATATTATATATTGATATATATACTAGTAGATGTTGTATATGTTTTGCATCCGCGCTAGTCCAGTCCCCGCTCTGTCGTTAGTTAACTAACCTAACGGGTAATGACGGGACCCAGTGGTGAATGCGGATGGCATATACGTACATCATTATTTTCGTTCTTTATTGGTGTGATCAATTGATGAGACTGCATTGATTCGGATCAATGCAAGCTAAACAAACCTAATCTGATGTTGTTGGAACAATTTTTCAAAAAGCTGTTATTGCAAGGACGTTCTCTTTTGTTTTGCACAGTGGTATTCGGTTATGAATATCCAGCACCTCAGTCGACGAGGCAAGGGCCGAGATCCCTTCACCGGGAGTGACCCCTTGGACAGAAGTTTGCGTCAAGGTAATAACTTCACTATAGCCGATTGCCTTTTGCTTTGCATCGTGGTATTCAGTTGGAATATCCTGCACCTCATTCTACAGGGAAAGAGCCGAGATCCCTTCACCAGGAGTGACCTCTTTAGCAAAGGTTTTCGTCACTATATTTTTATAAAAGCTATCCGGTTCCTTCAACGATATCAAGTTCATTACGTTAAAGGTTTTTCGCCAAAAACCATTCGTAGCCCTCCGTCATTTCAGACGAGTAGCACGTAGTATTCATGCTATGTTTGTTGGCCTTCGTCAAGGCATAGTGTATGGTAGCTGCTTGTTACCTTTTCTGCTTCATAGATAGATGCGTTGGTTTGGGACAGTCGTATAGCCTTGTTGGCCAAAGTCAAGGGCTTGTACAGGAGGGTTCAAATTAACCTGGATATTGACGGGTAGAACTTGACATGTGACTTATGATTTGTTGGCCTTCGTCAAGGTCATAAGAGCATGGGGCAAAAATCACATCGGGAGTTTCTAAAGAAGCTGAAACTTGCCAGATATGCGCATACCTTCTGGAGTGTGATAATGTGAGTGGATTCCATCACATTATCATGCGATGATAGTTGGATCCCGATTCCCACTGATGAGTTGGTTTACTTCTCGAGTGATCCCGACTAATTCTTCTTTCAGGTTTGGAGGAGAATTTGACGTTACAGTGGGAGGTTTCCTGATTAAATAAAGTGATAACCATTCTGATCTAGGTTAGAGTGCACGCTAAGTGTTTCTTTTTTCTCTCTCTCTCTCTCTCTCTGGCAGCGACCATGACCCGACCCTAGACTATGACTCAGTGACCAAGATTAACCGAACCTTCTCAAACACTGGCTTTGGATTGTTAGAGTTGCAAACCTCTTTGCCACTCCTACTTTTACCCTTTTCTCCAGAACACCCCGTATTATTACGAACGTCCACTTCCATTGGATAAAACCATCGTATGGTTATATACGAACTCGAAGGAATTTATTCGAGGATGGTTTCCGGTTCTGGAGAAAATGGATAGGACTATTCAGTTGTCTTTTCCTTTTACCTTCTCTCAGGTTGTGAGTGCACCTTGGATTAGGGGATAGTACACCCGTTACGCCTATTGGATAGTCTTCTTCCAAACCTTAGGCTGGTGCCGAATGGTAGGAAATGAAGAAAACCAATTAGCCTAAGTGTGGTGTACAGAAGGTATTAAGTAAAGACAAATAAATGGATTAGAAGGAGGGCAAAGTAAATTGCGACTGTTATTCACGACCAAACCAAGTATTTCATTACCACTCCCACTTCACCTTTGTATTTCTCCAGGACACTCCGTATCACTACGAAGATCCACAGTTTATTGGATATTCCATCGTATGGTTATATACGAACTCGAAAGGAACTTGTTCCAGTTCGGGGATGGATTCTTGTTCAGGAGAAATAGGAATAAGGTTTATTCGGTTGTCTTTTATCTTCACCTTCTCTCGCATTGCGAATGCTCCTAGGATTAGGACAGTACCCCCATTAGGCTTATTGGATAGTCTTCTTCCAAACCATAGGCTGGTGTCGAACGGTAGGGAAGGAAAAAAACCATTTAGCCTAAAGGGGTGTACAGAAGGTAATGACTAAAGACATATGAAAGGATTTGGAGAGATGGCAAAGAAATATACGGTTACAGTTGTGAATCTGATGATGGAAGAGGCATTACTAGGAATACCAGGATACCCCTACGAAACATTTCATGTTTCAGTTTCCCTGTGCATTGTTAATAGAAAACTGATTTCCCAATTAGACACTTGCTCCAGGGTATGTATTTACCAAGTATGATTCTCACATCTGTATGGTTTTACAGATGATGAGTGGGAGTAAGTTATTGGGAATTAGGTGATCATTCTCATTATATCGGAATTCATTGTAATTGGTGATATTTGAGGAAATCGCCTGGGCTGTTTGCCGGAAGGCAAATATTTGGTTTTAAATATCCGTAGTTATGCACCAATTTCAAATTGATATATCTGTACGTCTATTTTTATAGAGTGAGATATACCTTTTTGCAATTATGTCTATGACATTTACCTATATCAGTGGATGGTTCGGTAAGGAGCATTAAACAGCGGTGTAATTCTTCATAACTATAAGTACAGTTTTCAACCTACAACACGCATGGATTGAGTTATTAGACTCAGGGGACATATACAGAGTATTGTATGTTGTCCAGTGTCCATTAGGACAGAGGGGTTGGTACTCGTACTATATTCTGTTTACTTGTGACTTCTCTGATTCTTAGACATGTGTTTCGTAGAAACACAAGGTCCAAGTTTTGAGAAGTTATAGGTATATGAATAAAGTAGAGAACCAGGTGTTGCAAGTATCGGGATTCTTCAAGGTGATCGAAGATGTAGATACTTGTGTATGGTATTCAGTTAATAGTAATGATTAAGGGAACTTGCTTCTCTTTCAGATTACTCATAATTGGAAGCACTCCTAAGTTGAGTAACGCTGATCGGCCTCCTTCCATTTAGTTGACATGCACTGGAGATAGCTGCGTGATTTGAATCTGGTTCAATCAAATCAGTGCCTCTGTTTCTATATTGGATATAGAACGGTTCATATCTTAACGATGTTAAGGTACGGGGAGTTTTCTGGCTTATGCTTAAAACCAGACTCTGGATAACTCCAGGCACGTTTCTGTAATGGCTGTTTGTGGGTTGACCCAGGCTATGACGAGGGTTGACTTTCTACCATCTAGAAGATCAATAGTGATATTGTTCTTGACTCGCCACAGTTTTAATAAAAATAGATTTTTCAGAAAATAGTAGTGGGAGTATGGTAGAACTGGAAGTGATTCCAGAACCGCAAACGATTACTGAAAATTTGATAAGAACCTAAAGATTCAATCTGACTTGACATTCCATTGGCTACTCCGCGGATATGGTGGGTAACCTCAGACACTCGAGAGGTACCTCGGTATGCTCAAAGACGGTGACAGGGAGGTTCTTGTTTACCCAGACTTGCCATTGCTGTTGTTCCAGACTGTGAGACCCGGCAGGAGGATGAGTATAGCGTCTTTCTAAACTAGCTTTAGAAGTGTACGTGAATATGATTCTGTCAGAGGGTTGTCGTAGTCAGTGGGAGTAGCGGAAGTATTGGTGGACAGGTGGCTTATGTCTATTTATAGACTAAAGCAGATATAGCGGAGATAGATCATCTATTTCTGATGTGATAGTCATAGGTTTGACTTCATCAGAATAGGGGATGGATCTGTTAAGAAGGTAGTAGGGTGTGATGTCCTGGTATTTGGATGACATACACAGAGTAGGAAGTGCAATTCCTATACTACGGTCGGTTATACTTTGGTTGTCACACAATAGTTTCTCCACATAAGGCTTGGATATTATATCAGACATTCTGGTTACTAGATCTATGGTTTTAGATCTAGATTTGGGTAGTTTCCCAAATTTAGGTACTTAGACAGCATTCTAAAGATGTTTTAGAATGGACAACTCCTGGCACGGTAGTGTACCTGCAGGCGATGGAGTCACCCTCTCTAAAGGTGTCTTACAGACTAAAGGGGAGAGGGATGTGCATGATTGGCAGATCACTTGCTTAGACAATTGAGTCGGTCATGAGATGTCAAGTACCACACCAGATGTTGTGTTTGCAGTAGATGCAATAAGTTGATATTGATCCAATCCTGGAGAAACATTCGGAAGCAGTTTTAGAACATAAGTGGATGTTCTAGGGATATGATAACGACAGCCTCATTCAGGAGACAGTTATCATTCCAGGCTTCCAAGGTGACCTGGATGACAGAGTGACTGTCAGAGTTGTAGTTTTCCCTCTGACGAGGGGCAGTATTTTGGACAGGTGATCCAGGCGGATACTGAGGGAGGCATGGCGCAGGATACTGATTAAGTTCAGTTGACGATTCAGTCTAAGAAGTTTGGATTTGGAGTTCATTTATGAGCTAGGTCCCATCAGACATCCAGACACATTCTAAGACAGGTATTGCTCATTTCGGGAGATGGCTTTCTCCGTGAACTTGAGATATAGAGAGACATAGAAAGAAACATCAAAGCGGATCCACTCACTAAGGCTATTCCTCGAACGCAATAGTTTCGCAAATGGGTTTCATGAGACTGACGAGTAGAGGAGTTGGGTGTTCGGTATCACACGGGCTGTGAGTATGCGACATCGCAATAATTAACCTTGAGTGCAAGTGGGAGATTGTTGGAGATAGTGCCCTCAGAGTCAATTATTGGATCACAGGCACATGATTGCAATGATTGAGGGAGGACCTATGCCGGTAGGACAGTCTTACTCAAGATGATAGTATGCTATCTGGTTTATCTTTATCATCGTGTACTGCTTTAAGTGACCTTACAGGTCGCTATTACACGTTGATAGAGCCCCTAGGATTCTTGCTTGACGGCCAGCAGTATGATGGCGATCATATACGTGGGAGCTGGGGTCTATAAGCACATCCTTAAAAGGTCCCTAGTCGTGGGAGTTTCGAGACAGGGCATCGATGCTCCAGAATAGACTAGTGTATACAGTCGAGACCCCGACGAGGGGCGGTGGCCGGTCTCACAAGCCACTGGTGTCAGTTGGTTTACCTAAGATGTATACGGATGCTCATTGGGTTATGAGTACACCGGACAGGACTCGCCGGGAACATGCTAGTTGGTCTTATACCTGACGTCAGATAGCAGTTCCCTGGTGACATGTGTACAGGTTAGTTCATCGACATGAGATCGTCATTTGTCTCGTGTGAGTTCCCACTGTACTTTGATTACTACCCTACCACGCTCAAAGGAGACGTGCAAACAGGTTTTAGTTGGGTACAGTCCCGAGCCACATGGAGGCAGTGAGCGGATCTTCAGGGGTTCGTCTCTCCCGGTATTGGGGGTGAGGTCGCGCTGTGTCTAGGAGAGCCCTTACACGAAGTCCTTGACCATGGCAGGAGATTTACTGGTAGGTATTCCAGTAGTATCTCAGGGTGTTCTGGGCTACACTCCGACACGACTTGTACCGCTTTTGGGGGTCTGATTTTACCAACCCCCTAGGCCCGCCATGCGATGCTCATAGACGAACGGACCGGACTGTACGGATATTGTCACTGACAGGCTCAGTAGGGTGTCAGGATGAGTTCGCTCATCGACGTCCCTTTTGGTCAATACCTAATAGCCCGTTACGTATGGCTAATACCTCTGACGTGCTAGTGGTTAAATCCACAGCCAAAAGTATTGACGAGTCTTTAGAGTCCCCCACAGACAGTTTCTCAAGTTTCGGGCGAAACGCTGTAGAGGCCGTATGGAGATATGGCAGGGTTCGATCAGATACGTGCGGTATTGCACGGATCATGATCAGACGGATAATACTAGCAGGTTTTGGTTTAAGCCGGATCCTAGTATTGTACAGTGTAGATTTTGTCTCTTTGCATTTGTACTCGGTCGGAATACAAATGCGGGTATGTATATACAGTCGCGGGGTTTTCCTGTAATTTATTACGGGATCAGTTTTTTGAAGTTGCCAGTTTGCATTCCGTTTCGGCCATTTTCCTTTGTTTCTTTCCTTGGCTGAAAATTGGTGGAGGAGGGCTTATTTGCAAATGTGCAAATTAGCATTGTGGAGGGTGGTCTTTGTATATTGTTGCTTCATGATAGCTCTTGTTTGACCTTGACTTCCTTTGATCATCATTGCTTGCAATGATGGGTTGAGTGTTGGGTTTTTGGTGTAAGATTTTGGGTTATCATTATTCCTCACGATAACATTCTTGCATTATTGCTTCCCTCCCTCTTGACTTTTGCTCTCTCTCTCATTCTCCTATCAAAAGGGGCCGGCCAATACACTTGGGGGGCTGTCCAAAAATTGGAGTGAGGATTTTGATCTCTTGATGCTTGCAAAAATCCCCTTGTTCATCAAAAAAAGCTTTCATATCATTCCTCCACCAAAAACCATGGCAACTTCAACCCCAATAGAGACAAACCACTCTATACTAGCCTACAGCATTTCTTGGACACGTCGACTCGCCAACTTCGTGCCTGAGTTGACTCGGTCCAGTGGTGGGAGCCCGTAAAAGAACCCGGCGATGTGGTGCCCTTCTGACGAGGAGATGAAGACCGGAGATTCCGCGGGAAGATCGGGACGACGACGAGAAGACCGAAAAACACGGATCGCTCGGTAGATCTCTCTACCCCTTCTCTAGTTAGCTAGGAGTAGGTTAATGGCCCGATCCGGGTTATAAAGTGCGCGGTGGTGCCGGTTTACAAGTTTCATAAAAGTATCGTTTCCGCATTTTGGCCTCGTTCAGACGGCCGGGGCGCCGCCGTGCACTTACAGCTATAGCTCCGTTGTTGTCGCAATACAGAGGTATTGGATCAACAATGGTAGGAACCACCTGAAGTTCTGTGAGGAACTTCTTCATCCAGACCGCTTCTTTTACGGCATCGCAAGCAGCAATATACTCTGCTTCCATCATCGAGTCAGCAACGGTGTCCTGCTTGGAACTCTTCCAGCACACTGCCCCTCCATTGAGGGTTAAGACATAACCTGACATGGACTTGGAGTCTTCCTTATCACTCTGGAAGCCGGAATCAGCAAAGGCCTCGATCTTGAGGTCTTTTCCGCCGTAAACCAAGAACATCTCCTTAGTCCTTCTCAGGTACTTGAGAATGTTCCTTTCTGCTATCCAGTGCTTCTCCCCTAGGTCTGACTGATACCTGCTTACCACGCTCAGTGCGTAAGCAACATCTGGTCTGGTGCACAACATCGCATACATTATAGAGCCTACCGCAGAAGCGTAGGGTATAATAGACATGCGATCCCTTTCCAAATCAGTCTTGGGAGACATCTCTTTGGAGAGGGTGATTCCGTGACAAGCCGGTAGATTACCGCGCTTAGAATCTTCCATACTGAATCTTTTCAGTATAGTGTTGATATACCTGGACTACGAAAGTCCCAACATCCTCTTGGATCTATCACGATAGATCCGGATCCCCAGAATGTAAGAGGCATCACCCAGGTCTTTCATGGAGAACCTGTGTGATAAGAATCCTTTGACAGATTGTAGCATAGGAATGTCATTTCCTATCAATAGAATGTCATCCACGTACAAGACGAGGAATACGACAGTTCGTGCTACAATTTTACTATATATACATGGTTCATCTGGATTTTTGATAATGTCATATTCTTTGACCGTTTCATCAAAACAGATGTTCCAACTCCGCGATGCCTACTTCAGTCCATAAATGGACTTAAGTAACTTGCACGCTTTCCCGCTGCTCCCACTCTGATTGAAACCTTCTGGCTGATCCATATAGACGCACTCTTCCAAATTACCATTTAGAAAAACCGTCTTTACGTCCATCTGCCAGATCTCATAATCATGGAAGGCGGTAATAGCAAGAAGGACTCGAATGGATTTGAGCATAGCCACTGGAGAAAAAGTTTCATCATAGTCCAAACCAGGTCTTTGACGAAAACCCTTTGCAACAAGTCTAGCCTTATAGGTTTCCACCTGTCCATCTACACCAATCTTTTTCTTGAAGATCCATTTGCATCCTATGGGTTTTACCCCATCTGGAGCAAAGTCCAAAGTCCATACTTTGTTGGTGTACATGGACTCCATCTCGGTCCGCATTGCATCTAGCCATCGTACCGAGTTGCCGCTCTGGATGGCCTGCTGGAAGCTAGTAGGTTCATCATCATCAATGATGCAATCCTCTCTATCCCCATCTATGAGAAAACCGTAGTATCTCTCAGGCAGATGAGACGGCCTACTACTCCTGCGGAAGGGTGCAGGAATGTCTTGTTCTTTTTGAACTACTGGTTCTACCAAACTTTCAGTAGTAGTTTGTGGTTCTGGAATTTCTTCCAGTTCTATTTCGCTCCCACTTGTTTCCTTTTCTAAAAACTGCTGTTCTAGAAAATGGGTATGACGAGAAACAAAAACCTTTTGCTCCTCTGCGTAATAGAAGAAATACCCCTTGGAGTTCTTTGGATATCACACAAACTTACACTGTACTGATCGTGCCTCGAGTTTGTCCGCATGCTGCTTTTTAACAAAAGCTAGACATCCCCATATCTTCAGATGCTGAAGATAGGGTTTCTTCCCACTCCATATCTGATATGGCGTGGTAGGCACAGTCTTGGTAGGAGTCCTGTTCAAAAGATATGCTGCTGATTCTAGCGCATAACCCCAGAAAGATCGCGGTAACTCAGCATTACTCATCATGGAACGTACCATATCCAATAGGGTTCGATTCCGTCTCTCCGATACACCGTTATGCTGTGGAGTGTATGGAGGAGTAAGCTGAGAGAGAATTCCTTTCTCTTTTAGGTAACCTAGGAACTCGGCACTTAAGTATTCACCACCTCGATCAGATCTCAGTGTCTTGATACTTTTGCCGGTTTGGTTTTCTACTTCATTCTTATACTCTTAGAATTTCTCAAAAGCCTCGGATTTATGTTTCATCAAGAAAATGAATCCGTACCTAGAGTAATCATCCGTAAAAGAAATGAAATATGAAAAACCACCTCTTGCATGTGTAGACACTGGACCACTTACATCGCTGTGTATGAGTCCTAAGAGCTCGCTCGCTCTTACCCCATGTCCAGTGAATGGAGTCTTTATCATCTTTCTTTTGAGACATGATTGACAAGTGGCATAAGATTGATATTCGAAAATATCCTTCTCTATGTAACTTAGTTAAACTTGTCTCATTGATGTGACCTAGTCTACAATGACATAAAAAAGCCTTATTTAAATCTGGAGACTTTCTTTTTAGTGTGTTCTGGAAAATGAAAATCTGTAATTGGTTTAAGACATATATACCGTTATCTAGTGTACCGAACCCAACCAAACCATGATTAAGGTGGATGTTAACAACATCGCTTACAAACGTGAAATTATAACCTTCTTTTGATAACAACGAAACCGATATGATATTACACGTTAAACTGGGTACATAAAAACAGTTATGCAAAACCAAAATATGGCCACTCGTCAATCCTAGGTGATAATCCCCTACGGACACAGCACCCATGCTAGCTCCGTTAGCAACCTGGAGGGTCATATCACCAACTTTCTGAACTCTACGGTTTCTCAGTGCCTGCAATGAATTGCATATATGAGATCCTGATCCGGTATCCAATACCCAGGAAGTAGAGTTGATTGACAGACATTTTTCAATTATAAACACACCTGAAGTCGAAGCCACAGTTTGCTTCGGTTCCTGGTTCTTGGAAATCCAAGCTTTGCAATCTTTCTTCCAATGGCCTTTTCTACGACAGTGGAAGCACTCGTCCTTTGCCACTACTAGCACCGCAACCTTTGCTTTTCCCTTAACTCCCACCTTACCAACACCTCCTCTTGGTTCGGTGGTGGCCTTCATCTTCCTTCCTTTGGCCTTTGCCTTGGACCTGGAAGAGGAAGCACCGCGAACAAACATAGTGGGTGTATCCCTTGCTTTCTGCAAGGTGCCCTCTGCACTCCTCAACATGTTAAGGAGTTCTGAAAGTTCAACTTCTTTTCCTTGAATGTTGAAATTCAGAATAAACTGGGCGTAGGTGGAAGGAAGGGACTGAAGAACCAAGTCTGTATACAGCTCGTTCTTTAAAGTTTTCCCGAGGTCCGCGAGCTCTTCTATATAGCCAATCATCTTTAGGACATGTTCTCCTACAGATGATCCGACGGCCAGCCTCGACTGAAACAAGTTCTTCGAGGTCTCGTATCTTGCTATACGAGATTGCTCTCCATACAGATCTTTTGTATGGAGAAATATGGATTCAAGATCCATATCCTCGTGCCTCCTCTGATGTTCATTATTCATAAAGGCAAGCACGATGCATTTGGCCTTAGCGCAATCTAACTCCCAGATTTTGTGGATTTCCTTATCCGCAATACTGGAATCTGGACCAGGGACAGCAGGTGCCTTAGCGGTAAGGACATACCCCAATTTGTCATAAATCAAATACATCTTAACATTCCGGAACCAATCTTTATAGTTTGGCCCTGTCAATATATTTTTCTCTAATAGTAACTTATGGCCTGTCATATTTTGGGTCGCTGCAATGAGAGAGAGAGAGAGGGAACACTTTAGCATGATGCTCTTGCAAGTTTAGAGTGGTTTTTAGTTTATCTAAACTGGATGGCTCCCACTGTTTCTCGAATCCCTCCTCAAACCAAAAAGGAAGAACTAGTCAGGACTATTCTCACTGTACAATACTTGCTTAACCGTTCAGCCAGGCCGGTGTCGGTACTTCAAGAGAGGTTTTCCAACGCTTTTGCGAAGTTCCTTAATTAAATAACTTCTTTTCTCTGGTGGCGTAGCCCCGCTGACACCTTTCTCGGCACCTACTTGGTTTATAGCATTGATCGTTAAGTGACGAATCTCCTGATGAGTAGCGGATACTCACAGTAGGATCGGGATCCAAATATCATCGTGTGATAAACCTGAAGGAATCCTACCAAAATTATCACACTCCAAATGGTATGCATCTCTTTGCAAATTTCAGTTTCTTTAGAAATTCCCGATATAAATTTCTGCCCCATGCTCTTATGACCTTGGCTTTGGTCAAAATGTCATAAGTCACATGTCAAGTTCTACCCATCATTATCTTATTAATTTGAACCCATCCGTACATACCCCTGACTTTGGTCAAATGATAATACGACTGTCCCAAACTAACTCATCTATCTATGCAACAAATGAATACCCAGCAGCTACCAAACACTATGCCTTGGCTTTGGTCAAAATGCATAGCTTGAATACTACTGAATACCCAAATGAAATGACGGAGGGCTACGAATGGTTTTGGCGAAACCGTGAACGTAGTGAACTTGATATGACCGAAGGAACCTGATAACTTTTAAAATGAGTGGTTAAAACTCCGCAATTAAAAATATCCACTGTTTTAAAATAACCGAGTGGTTTCTTTTAAACTGTTCCAATGATTCAACTTTGGTTTATTTTCTTTGCATTAATATAATGCGTCCCATCAATTAACTTATCATTGCAGAAAACAACGAAAATACAACGTCCTCTTATGCCATCCGCATTTGCCACTGGGTCCCGTCATTCACCCGTTAGGTTACTTAACTAACGACAGAGCAGGGGCTAGACTAGCGCGGGTGTAAAACATAAGTGACGCCTAATAGCTATCATATACAGATATTGTACATTCGTCAGACACAATAATAAGCATTCCAGATCACAGATGAACATATTGGATTTTCTACGAATCCGCATTCCTTTTGAGCCTACAAAGAAAGACGGATTACACAGTCGCGATGAATAGCCAAAACCCCACCCTAGATCCCTATGGGTACGGCAAACTACCCGCCAAGTACCCGAAGTGAAGCGGTCTCCCTCAACAACGTGAGTAGGCCACTAAACACTTCAAAGTACCCGGTAGTTTGTGTACCCCATCTTGGGTCTATCCTAGGAGCAAAAATCAGTAAATGAAATAATACAACGGTGGCTACAACCGCAATCTGGATGTACCCCACAAAAGAATATTACAACAATTTACAAATTACATTTGAATGAAAGAAACACTCGTCTCACATCCCCGGCTATCCATTCACGACAATCCAACAAGTCCACAAACACAAACCATTACAGAAATGTGCAACCCCCTGCTAACCGACATACTAGCAGTTAGAGGAGCTTTACGAACACATTATATAAATCACAGATATAATCAAATTAGCCAAACATCGTAGAATTTCGATCGAGCAAACACAAATGATTCTACTCCAAAAACATCTCTGTGCACCTGAGACTTGAGCAGAAAAAAATATCCCAGAAAAAACAAAATCAACACAGAAGAGTTACTGGGGAATTTTGGACTAACTCGGCCCCAACTCGGCGGCGGATCCATGGTGGATCGCTTGAATCAGCCGTGGATCCGCGGCGGTTTGGTCGAGTTAGGATCCCAAATTTCTCCAGTAACCTTATAATTCTCTGCATGTAATTTTAAGGATCCCTGAAAAATATTTAGACCCCGTTTTAAAAACGACAGAAACTTGGTGAAAATTCATGTTTTCGGGATTTTTTCGCGATCGAATTTCTAACGACTTTGCTAATAAGTTAGTTATGGTTTAGCGAGGCTTTGATACCACTGTAAGTCGACGTTAGACACCCCACGAGTTGCGGGGAGGCGGAATAGGTAAAATAATCATTTTGTTTAAAACAAATATCGACTAACTTACGGATCTTTGACAAACCTTAACTAACAACATCATAGAAGTCATTAGCTACTATGAAAGAAGATTATACCTAATGAACCAAGTCCTTCTTGTTCTCGTTGACCACCTCCTCGTCGGCCTCCTCTTTGTAATAGAAGATCCACCCGAGAGCTACTACTCCAAGCTTGACCTCTAACTTGAGGTAACTAAGTTACTCAAAGTGCTAATCAAAGCAACCTAGGGAATATAGAGTAGGATTAGAGATTAATAATTCTTTCTAACCCTTGATCTCAACACATGAGAGATTAGGGTTAGGGTTTGAAGAGAAAGAGCTTGAGGAGAGAGAAGGTAAGAGTGAGAATCCTTTTGGAATAATGAAATCATTGAGAATATATATGAAGCATAAGATATTTATTAAATGAATAACAAATAACAATTATCATCATGCTTCATTAACTCACCTAGTGATTCATCACATGAGTCATTTAAACAATAAATGCATCATTAACTCCATGGATGAATCACACCATGACTCATTAAACCAATTAATGCAAATGCCACCTTAACCTCCAACTCATCAAACTTCTAGAAGCTTCTTGACAAATTATGAGAAAGCCCCTCCTATCCGTGAAAACACGGAAATACTTTAGACTGTATAAATCCAATAATCCGATACTAGAATCTGGCTTAAACCAAAGCCCGCTAGTAAAAACTGTCCGAACATCGCACGTGCGTAAAAACACGTATGCGACCGAACCCTGTCGTAAAACCATACGACCTCTATATCGTTTCGCCCGAAGCAGGGAAACTCTCTGTGTGGGACTCTAAAGACTCGACTACTACGTTGGCAGTGGGTTTAACCACAGACCGCAAGCGGCACTAGCTATACGTAACGGTCCTTAGGTAGATGTCGATAAAAAGGCCGATGAGGAAACCCATCCGAACTCCTACTGAGCCTGATGTGACAATCTCCATACAGTCCGGTCTGTTCGTCTAGGACTATCGCATATCGGGCCTAGGGGGCGGCAAGCGTCAGTCCCCTAAAAGCGATATAAGTCGTGTCGGAGTGAAGCCCATTACACCTTGAGAAACTACTGGAAAACCTACCAGTAAATCTCGTTTACCCAGGCCAGCGACTTTGCGTAATGGCTCTCCAGACACAGCGTGATATCAACTCCCAATACCGGGAGAGACGAATCCTATCTAACCGCCACTGCCTCCAAGTGCTTCGGGACTGCACCCAACTGCTACCTGTTTGCACGACTCCTTTGAGCCGTGGTAGGGTAGCAATCTAAGAACAGTGGGAACACACTCGAGGCGAAGTAGCAGTGTCAAGTCTGCGGACTATGCTGTACTGATGTCACCTGGGAACTGTTAACTGACGACGGGTATAATACCAACCAACAGTTCCCTGCGAGTCCTGTCCGGTGTACCCGTAACCCAACGAGTACATATATACTATCTCCAGTACGATATACTGATGGCTGTGGGACAGACCATCTCCCCAACTGGGATGAGAAGCGCACACACTAGTCTACTCCGGAGTATCGATACCCTATCTCGATAATCCTATGACTAGGGACCTGAAAAAGGATGTGCTTGTAGACTACCCAGCCCCCACTAGTGTGACTGCCATCACAATGCTGGTAGTCAAGCAAGATCCTAAGGGCTCTATCAATACGTACACACATATTAAGATAGATTTAAACTAAGTAGCATACTACCATTTTTAACAAGACTGTTAATATAACTGTGAATATCCCAAGCTTCCATTAAGTAATATACAAGCTAGTATGATACAATAATAGCCCCTAGGGCATATACACTAACAGCTGCTAACATAAAACAAATGGCGCTTCTCTTCCAAGACATGGTAGGAATGATGTTACAGCCGGATCCTCCAGCTGAGGACCCTCCGGTCATTGTTGAAGACGATAGAGGGGAGACATTGAATCCTCTTCCAGCTCTTTCAGCAGCCAAGGAGGAAACCATTTCTACATCCGCTCTGGATGATTATATTGCTCAACAAATACGAGTTCACCAGGCAAATGAAGCGGCCGGCCAAGTCGTCAAAACTGGGCGACCGTATCAAGGCTGGTATCATCATATTAAATACCCGCCGGAATACACGATCCCCAAATTCCACGTGTACAAGGGGACGGGCAATCCCCACCAGCATGTCGCCCAGTTCAGAGCTCTGTGCGGCAACACCGGGGGCGATGATAAGCTTTTGCTCCGCCAATTCGTCGGCAGCTTATTGGAGACGGCGTTTGAGTAGTACTCCGAACTTCCAAATGACTCCGTCAAAACTTTCGCAGAAATGGAGTTGTTATTCACCCAGTGATTCGCAAGTGCTAGTGAACGCACTCCAATAATGGCAATGATCAATGCAAAGGTAAATCCGGGAGAAACTTGGGTTCAATACGCAATCCGATGGCGAAATCTGAGGTCGAAGTGCGAACAGCGCATCGAGGAAGCACCAGCAGTGGGCATGTTCGTGGGCACCCTAGACCCTTATGCAACTATTTCACAGTTCATGATGTTCTTCATACCGACCACATTCCAGGCTTTAATCGACAAGCTAGCCCAGATGGATCAAATGGGTCATAGACCGTCTCCTCCGAAATCGGAGCCACGGAACGAAAAAGGTAAAGGGAAGGCGACCTTCGTTGCGAACACTCAACAACAGCCCAGTGCTCCAAGACTAACGGATCAATTGGAAGAGAGACGGCGCTATTACAATGAGGAAATGAAGCACCCTTACTCATTCCCGCAGGATAAAACGAAGAGGCTGTTCGAGCTGGCGGTACGCAACATGCTTATCAATTTTCCAAATCCAAGGCGACCACCGTAACCCAGCGAAGTGAATAATCCCAATTATTGCCCTTACCACCAAACGGTAAGCCATCCAATCGAAGATTGCTTCGTCTTTAAAGGATGGATCGAGGATCAGTACCAACAGGACAAGTTCGCGCTGTTCGAAAAGTGGAAAGTGAGCCCACCACAACCGCACACTCCTAAGAAGACGGACACACCGGGGGCAACGTGCTCTTTTGTTGAAGAAGCTCCATGGGAGGTCGTGCTTTCAGCCAAAACCAAAAGGATGTTGAATGATCGCCAGACATGCCCGGCGATCGGGTGGAAGAACCCGCTGGAACCCCAGATCATCGAAGGGATGCTGAAGCCGCGCCCAACTCCAAAGATTGGTGGTGATAGCCAAAGTGCTCACACCCAGCCGTCAAAATCTTCGAAAAAGAAGAAGAAATCCAAGAAGCCCGTGAAGCCTGGCGACAAGCGCACAGACCTACAGAAACATATTGACGTGCTGGAAGAGTACAACCAGAAGGCACGAACCCCAATCACGCTTCAAGAGTTCCTCGGCCACGTCCTTGAGGACGAATATGATGGAGAAGACTCATCGGATGGATCTGAGAATTACGTAGCAAGTTGTCATGTAATCTCTCACTCGTCTACGGACGATGAAGAAGCTCCTTGCACAGAGATACCGGGGGCAGGTCCCGAGCCGGAACTCCTATGGCCGTCAGACGAAATGATCGACGCCTTCCTGAATGAAATTCATTTGAAAAGTAAAGCCGATCGGGAGTGTGAGATGAACATATTTGAAAGAGCCAAACGTCGACGACTGGACGAAAGGGCTGAAATACCCCCACCAGATCAAGGAACATCCGTCGCGGATAAAAACAAGTTCAAGACGAGGAAAAGGATTGCTAAAGCCATATCAATGGGAATGAAGCTACCACCCTCCGAAGAAAACACTCCCGGTGAAGCAGAGATGCATCCCAGCTACTGCCGATATCACCAAAGGATGGCACACCCCACCGAAGAGTGCAATGCTTTTAAAAGATGGTGGCAGGGATATGTTGCTCACCGGCAACATTTTAAGTGGATGAAACGCAAAACTCGTCGGGAGCAGAGAAGTACGACCGAGGAGCATATAAGAACTACCGGTAACTGTCGCACGGTCAGCGCCGGAGGATCGCAGGTTCTCACCTTCGGGAGCGACTCTGACGAGGAAATGGCTCTGGGCCCTCTCTTTAAAGAATCCACCTTGGGGAAAGAGGAAGAACCGAAGGCCTGTGAAAACATTCAGCTGCGCAATCACACGCTTCCAGAAAAGAATCTCGGACCCACGAGTAGAAAAGATAAGGGAAAAGAAAAGGTCTCTGAGGATATCGTCCTGGATGACCAAGTCATGAAAGAGCTGACTGCCAAGGACCCGCCAAAGAAGAACAAGATGGACTACAACGTTCTGGCACACTTGAGGAAGTTACCCTCGCAGCTCAGCATTCTTGACGCCCTTTTACTATCCAAAGAAGCGAGAGATTCATTGATCAAGGCGCTACAAGAGCCAGAGAAATTCCAAGCCTTCCTTGCCGAAGAAAAGATGAAGGACGAGCTGGAGGAATTGCACACAGCCGATATCACCTTCGGCGACGAAGACCTCCTCCTTGGGACGTGCGACCACAACCGTCCCCTCTATGTCTTAGGGTACTGCCACGATATAAAGATAGGCAAAATCCTGGTCGACAATGGGTCTTCCGTCAATCTCCTCAACGTGCGAGTGTTGAAGGAAATCTGCATGAGTGTCCAGCATCTCGCTCGTGATAAAATCACCATCTCCGATTTTGACTCCCAGTCATCGCGGACTCTCGGGTCTGTGATATTGACATTACGATTCGGGCTGCTTGTCACGGATATTAAATTTCATGTCATTGACGCCAAGACATGCTATAACGCTTTGCTTGGCCGGCCTTGGTTACACGAGTACAACATCATCCCTTCCACACAACATCAGTGTATGAAATACTTTAAGGATGGTCTCGAGTATACCGTGACACGAGAGCTAAACCCATTCTCCGTGAACGAAGTCCGGAAATACGAAGATGCAAAATACTTCTTGCCAGATTTCGAGGACTCGGAGAGATGTCGCAAACCGGAGAACAAATCTATCACCACCATTCCTTTCTTTGGGAGTGATACTGAAGAAGAGGAAGAGATAGTTTATTCAGGTCCACCCCAGTACAACAAGCCGAGACCGTCCGCTCCTATGTTGATCTTTGGCAGCGACTCGGAAGATGAGGTCCATGCTATATTCTCCGCTCGGCCACCAATACAAGCATTCGCTGGTGATAATCAGAGTTTGCAAATTACCATGATTCCACGGGAGTGCTATAAAGATCTCGATGCACTTCAAGCTTATAGCGTGCAAGAGCTACAAACATTTTATGTCCCTCCCAGGCAAAAAGGTGAACAGGAAATCCTATTCTACCGATCCACGGAAACAAAAGTGGAGAAAGAAGTTTGGCATGGCGCGGATTCTACACTTGACAGGCTCCAGCCCATCCGTCCACCTAGGTATTACACAAAAGGCTTGAAAAGGCTGTTGAAGCACGAAGGGATACCCTTCAAACAGACCGCTCGAAAAGCTAAGTTCTATGACAGGATCTGGAATGTTCCCGGAACTCAACGCAAGTTGCCCAACGGGAGAATGGAAGCGATCAGGCTTGGATATGTTCGGTCCAAGAAACGGGAGCTACTCCACGACTGCTATGTCGTACATGACTTTGATGAAAAAGGAGATGCTCAATGGGAGAATGCTAACCCTGAACCAGAAAGAGCCCCCGACGTGAAAATGCCCAGTCCGTCATTCGAAGAACAAATGGACAAGCGTATAAGGGAAGCTGGTCAAAAAGTTCAAGACGACCATAATCGCGAAATGGCCATCTACGAGAAAGCCAGGACGCAACGCCTTCTTCAACAGGCTGCGAAAGATGAAAATGCCCCTCCCTGTCAACCTGTTGTACAAAAAGGCCAACGCAGAGGCAGAAAAAAGTCAAAGAGCGGAAAAGGCGTTCGACAGCGACGAAGCTGGACCAAGAAGTCACGTAATCGGGAATCGATCGATCCGGATTCGTCCCTTATGAAGAAGATGAGTCGAGCATACTCTTTTCCTCAGAGCAAAACACGGAAGATACTTGATCTCGTCATAAGACATCAAATGATTACACTTCCGAAGTCTAAACACCCCGAGCAAGCTAACGAGGTCTCTCACCCAGACTACTGCTTTTATCATCGAGCAGTAGGACATCTTCTCGAAGACTGCTTCACCTTCAAGAACTGGGTCGAAGATCAATATCGACAGGGCAGGTTTGTTCTATCCAGCAGCTGGAGGGTAACCCCGCCGCAAAGGCATGAACCCAAATCCACGAGGGTAGAACCAGATCAACGTCGGTCTTGGAAGCGAGCTTGTACCTGTCACGTGATAACGTTATCAGAAGAAGACCCCGACGGTATGGATAATCTCCCCTGGTGCTTCGAAAACAATGATAACGAGGTGATCTCAGAGTTTCCACCGGCGCCGAAAGAGCTGGAAGATGGAATACATGCCACTGCAGATAACCTCAAGAAAATTGATTTGGGGACGACAAGTGACCCGCGACCGACATTCGTCAGTGAGCTGCTATCTGAAGAAAGGGTGGCTGCGCTAAAAAACGTGCTTATGCAGCATAGAGATTGCTTCGCATGGAACTATTCCGAAATGCCAGGACTAGATCCAGAGATTGCTAACCACAAATTGGCGATATCCCCGGACGTTAAGCCAATCAAACAAGCACCAAGAAGAATGCGGCTTGAGCTTGAGATGAGTATCAACGCCGAGGTCAAGAAGCTAATCGACTCCGGCTTCATCCAAAAAGTTCAGTATCCTGATTGGATCGCCAACATCGTCCCAGTGATGAAGAAGAATGGGACAGTGCGCATCTGCGTAGACTTTCGGGATCTCAATAAAGCTTGCCCGAAGGACGACATCCCAGTACCGTTCACCGAGCTGATGATAGACAATACGTCCACTCATGAAGTTTTCTCCTTCATGGACGGATCGTCGAGATATAACCAGATAAAGATGCATCCCGAGGCCCAGAGGCACACCGCTTTCCGGACCCCTTTGGGTATATTCTGCTACAAAGTGATGCCCTTCGGTCTAAAGAACGCCGGTGCCACCTATCAGAGGGCTATGACAAAGATCTTCGATGACTTCATACATGAAATCGTCGAATGCTATATCGACGACCTTGTGGTTAAAAGAAAATCATACGAGGAACATCTCGAGCATCTGAAGATCGTATTTCAACGTCTTCGGCAATACAACTTGAAGATGAACCCCCTCAAATGCGCATTCGGAGTTTCCTCGAGCAAATTCCTAGGATTCATTGTCCGACACCGAGGCATCGAGATAGATCCGTCAAAGATCAAAGCAATTATGGAGATGCCCCCGCCAAGGACTCTCAAGCAATTGCAGTCTCTCCAAGGAAAGCTCGTGTATATTCGGCGATTTATAGCCAATCTCTCCGGCAAGTGCCGCCCCTACAGTCACTTGATGAAAAAAGGGACCCCATTCATCTGGGATCACAAATGCCAAAGTGCGCTGGATGAAATCAAGCAATACCTGCAGAATCCGCCAGTACTAGCTGCTCCAGTCAAGGGAAAGCCCCTTATTCTTTATACAACAGCCCTCGAAGGTTCCTTAGGCGCATTATGGGCACAAGAGAACGACAAAGGAAGAGAGAGAGCCCTCAACTATTTGAGTCGAGTTCTCCTGGGGGCAGAAAGCAATTATTCTCCAATTGAAAAACACTGCCTGGCGTTGATCTTTGCGATAACGAAGTTCAGACACTATGCGTTGGCGCATGAAGTACGTCTCATATCGAAGGTGGATCCTCTTAAGTATTTGATGACTAAGGCCATATTGATGGGACGGCTCGCTAAATGGGCCTTTCTCTTGATGGAGTTCTTAATAACTTATCAGCCTCTTAAGGCAGTGAAAGGCCAAGCCATCGCCGACTTCCTCGCTGAGCATCCAATACCTGCCGATTCTCCTTTGAATTGCGAACTGCCACACGAGCATGCGTTTGACACGATCGACGGTAGTGGCACCCGATGGGAACTTTACTTTGATGGAGCGTCTTCTATGAAGAAGCGCAAACAGAACACGCCCATAATCAAATCAGGGGTAGGCCTCATCTTCGTGACTCCACAAGGAGGGATAATGCGCTTTGCTTTCTCCTTAACAGAGCCGAGGACAAACAATGAAGCCGAGTATGAAGCTTTGATAGCAGGCCTCGAGATCGCCATCGACATGGGAATTGAAAACCTCCTCATATACGGAGACTCCCAACTGGTCGTTAGTCAAGTAAATGGCGACTACCAAACGTGCAAACCAGAACTAGTAAAGTACGGTGAAAGGGTACAGCAACTGCTGACCCAAATACCTTCCTACACCTTGGAAAGCATACCGCTTGCGGAAAATAGCAAAGCGGATGCATTAGCCAAGATTGCTAAAGAATTGGCCGATGAGAACCTCGATGACGTAAGAATCGTGGTACAAAGCCGTTGGGTCCTCACACCGGCAGAAATATCTCCGGAATCATCCGAGGAAAAGGAAGCGACCGAGCAGACGGCCCTGCAAATAAAAGACCAAGAAATGGTTGAAGACTGGAGAGAAGTCTTTATAGACTACTTCAAATCCCGTCGAACGCCTGAAGATGCGTCCTCAAAACATCAGCTCATGAAGCGAGCCTTATCTTTTGCCTTCGTCAATGACACTCTGTACAAGAGGTTATTTGATTCTCTGTGGTTAAGATGCCTGGGACATGAAGAAGCAAAAAGAGCCATCCAAGAAGTTCACGACGGACTATGCGGTTCTCACCAAGCAGGCCCGAAGATGAAGTTGAAGATTAAACGGATGGGCTACTACTGGCCCACGATGATTTAGGACTGCCTTGAATATGCGAAGCAATGCCACTCATGCCAGATCCATGGGGACTTCATCCACCAGCATCCAAATCCGCTACACCCGACAGTGGCTGGCTGGCCGTTCGAAATGTGGGGAACTGACATAATCGGCCCCATCGAACCAACATCGTCCAGAGGACATCGATTCATTTTGGCGACAACTAATTACTTCTCCAAATGGGCAGAAGCGGTACCGCTGAGGGAAGTGAAGACGGAGAATATCCTCCATTTCTTCAAGACACACGTCATTTATCAGTTTGGAACTCCGAGACGGATCATATCCGATAACGGGCCAGCCTACAGAAGCCACAAAATCAGCCGCTTCGCACAACAACATAACATAGACTAGAGATATTCATCAGTCTATAATCTCCGAGCTAATGGTCTAGCCAAAGCTTTCAACAAGACCTTGACAAAGATCGTGAAAAATACGGTGTCCCGAAATAAGAAGGACTGGCACGAGAGACTGCAAGAAGCTCTCTGGGCGTATTGAACTACGTTCAAAACGGCCATAAACACAACGCCGTACGCATTGGTATTCGGTACAGAAGCAGTACTTCCCCTCGAGATAGAGTTACCCTCTCTACGAGTGGCAGTTCACTACGAGCTAACGGACGAAGAGAACGCTCACCTTCGGCTTGAGGAGCTCGATGCCCTTGATGAAACCCGGCCCCTGGCGCAGCAAAATCTGGAAGCTTATAAAGCAAAGATGACGCGCTCATATGAAAGATTGACCAGGCCGAGGACATTCCGCCAAGGCGAACTCGTACTAGTGGTCAAAAGACCTATGATCCCCAATCACGCCAAGCGGGGAAAATTCGATCCGAATTATGAAGGCCCGTACATCATAGACAAGGTCTACCATGGTGGAGCCTATCTACTCATGGACATGCATGGCGAAAGGCCCTTCAGGCCAATAAACGGTCGCTTCCTGAAGAAGTACTATGCTTAACAAGTCACGGCCTAGGTCAATGATAGATGACGACGGCTATGTCCGCTCGTTATCTTCTTAATCCCAAACTCTATAAGTAGTAGCCGGTTTTCTTTTCTCGGACCGAAATGTCCTTAAACTAACAGCAGACCGAAACGTCCCTAAACTAACGACGGACCGAAACATCCTTAAAACTAACAATGGACCACTATATCCTAAAACTGGTCGTTGATCGAGACGTCGATAAACTACCATGGATTACAGCATCCCAAAGCTGATAAAAAAAATTTAAAAAAAGGGAAGAAAGAAAACGGTATGTCCATAAGCAAAATGGGCACGGATGAAAACCCGAAAGGGCTCCGTGAGTAAAAACAGTAGGGCTACCGGCGAGTCTTGTGAAAACCCGAAAGGGTGCAATCTCGTCAGAATAAAAAAAAGGAATAAACAAAAAAAAGAAAAGAAAACGGTATGTCCATAAGCAAAATGGGCACGGATGAAAACCCGAGAGGGCTCCGTGAGTAAAAACAGCAAGGCTACCGGCGACTGTTTATGAAAACCCGAAAGGGAGCAACCTCGTTAAAAGACACTTGCAAGGTCCTCTCGACCTTGTAAGGAGAAATCACCCGCGTGAGATCCTTACGACTCACAATGGAGCAACACACTTAGGGATCCCCACGATTCCTAAGAAGAAATTACACTTGCGAGATCCTCACGACTCGTAAGGAGAATCCTCTTATGGGACCCTCACGGCTCATAAGATTCAAAAGTCTTAAATTACAAAGACCTGAACCTGTTCTTAAGCAGCCCCCACAACATCCACTACTGCCCTACAAGCGGCTCAATGCTGACCCTTGTATACAATCCACGGGTGCGAATAAACATTTCCCTAACAAAGTCCCATCCGTGACTAGGGATATGTTCGCACGGTGAACAACCCTTGTGAGTCCCCCCGACTTATAAGGAGAAAACTCTCTTGTAAGATCCTTACGACTTACAAGAAGCCATACACTTAGGAGTCCTCACGATTCCTAAGGAGAAAACACACCTACGAGATCCTCACGACTTGTAGGGAGAAATACCTTTGTGAGACCCTTACGGCTCATGAAGTCAAAAGTCTTAGTCGACAAGATCCTAACCCTGTTCGCTAAGCCACCTTTGGTCGATATCGACAGAGGCAAATGATGATTCGCTCCTGGCAATATCCCAGTGGTAGCGGTGCTGATGCCAAAATCGGTGTCTAATCCCAAACTTGCGGCAAAAAGCTAGCGAGTCACACATGCATACGAAATAGCCGAAATGATGGGGCAACTTGCAAATAAAAATCAGCAAGTAAAAAAAAGTATGCATGCAAAATAGCCGAAATGATTGGGCAACTCGTAATAAAAAGCAGCGAGTAAAAATAAAACAAATAGCCGAAATGATTGGGTACCGCGAAAAATAGCCGAAATGATTGGGCAATCGCGACCTTCGCGAAATAAAAGCTGAAATGATAGAGCATCGTGGAAAGAATTGAAAAATAAAAATGAAATTTATGCCCTACAAGTGATATCATATCAATCCCTGTATACAATCCAGGGGCGCAAACAAAGAGGGAATCACACTCCTCCCCCCCCAGATTTCATCAGAAGAAGAAGCCAAATCTCGACGGTTCACAGATAGCCTGGAGATCACCTCAACATTCGTCTCATTACAACAAACACAACATCAAGCAAAGCAAAACAGCGGCAACTCCCAGTTCCATGACTCGGCTGTGTATAGATGACCGAGAGTCAAATCCCGACTCTGTGAAATGCGGATAAAGTCAACCCTTCCTGGCTACGTGGAACGCGGATTATGTCACTTCTGACCCTGTGGAAAATGTCCAGAGCGGATCCTGGTCCTCACAGAGCACGGCAGCGAACCCGTGTGAAGCATCCAGAGTAGAGCCTAGTCCTCGCCGAACACGGCAGTGAACCCGTGGGAAGCATCTAGAGCAAAATTCCTGGCTACGTGGAACGTGGATTATGTCGCTTCTGACCCCGTGGAAAGAGTCCAGAGCGAATCCTGGTCCTCGCAAAGCAGGGCAGTGAACCCGTGTGAAGCATCCAGAGCGGAGCCTAGTCCTCGCCGAACACGGCAGTGAACCCGTGGGAAGCATCTAGAGCAAAATTCCTGGCTACGTGGAACGCGGATTATGTCACATCCGACCCCCGTGGAAAGCGTCCAGAGCGGATCATGGTCCTCGCAGAGCACGGCAGTGAACCCGTGTGAAGTATCCAGAGCGGAGCCTAGTCCTCGCCGAACACGGCAGTGAACCCGTAGGAAGCATCTAGAGAAAAATTCCTGGCTACATGGAACGTGGATTATGTCATTTCTGACCCCGTGGAAAACGTTCAGAGCGGATCCTGGTCCATGCAGAGCACGGCAGTGAACCCGTATGAAGCATCCAGAGTGGAGCCTAGTCCTCGCCGAACACGGCAGTGAACCCATGGGAAGCATCTAGAGTAAAATTCCTGGCTACGTGGAACACAGATTATGTCACTTCTGACCCCATGGAAAGCATCCAGAGTGGATCCTGGTCCTCACAGAGCACAGCAGTGAACCCGTGTGAAGCATCCACAGCGAAGCCTAGTCCTTGCCGAACACGGCAGTGAACCCGTGGGAAGCATCTAGAGCAAAATTCCTGGCAATGTAGAACACGGATTATGTCACTTCTGACCCCGTGGAAAACGTCCAGAGCGAATCCTGGTCCTCGCAGAGCACGGCAGTGAACCCGTGTGAAGCATCCAGAGCAGAGCCTAGTCCTCGCCAAACACGGCAGTGAACCCGTAGGAAGCATCTAGAGTAAAATTCCTGGCTACGTAGAACGCGGATTGTGTCACTTCTGACCCCGTGGAAAGCATCCAGAGCGGATCCTGGTCCTCGCAGAGTACGGCAGTGAACCCGTGTGAAGCATCCAGAGCGGAGCCTGGTCCTCGCCGAACACGGCAGTGAACCCGTGGGAAGCATCTAGAGAAAAATTCCTGGCTACGTGGAACGCGGATTATGTCACTTCTGACCCCGTGGAAAACGTCCAGAGCGGATCCTGGTCCTTGCAGAGCACGGCAGTGAACCCGTGTGAAGCATCCAGAGCGGAGCCTAGTCCTTGCCGAACACGGCAGCGAACCCATGGGAAGCATCTAGAGCAAAATTCCTGGCTGCGTGGAACGCGGATTATGTCACTTCTGACCCCGTGGAAAGCGTCCAGAGCGGATCCTGGTCCTCGCAGAGCACGGCAGTGAACCCGTGTGAAGCATCTAGAGCGAAGCCTAGTCCTCGCCGAACACGGCAGTGAACCCATGGGAAGCATCTAGAGTAAAATTCCTGGCTACGTGGAACGCGGATTATGTCACTTCTGACCCCGTGGAAAACATCCAGAGCAGATCCTGGTCCTCGCAGAGTACGGCAGTGAACCCGTATGAAGCATCCAGAGCGGAGCCTAGTCCTCGCAGAACACGGCAGTGAACCCATGGGAAGCATCTAGAGCAAAATTCCAAGCTACGTGGAACGCGGAATATGTCACTTGTGACCCCGTGGAAAACATCCAGAGCGGAGCCTGGTCCTCGCCGAGCATGGCAGTGAACCCGTGGGAAGCATCCAAAGCAAACATCGGACTGTGGAGTCCTTAAATCCACGGACTATGATGTCCTTAACCTCGACCGTTATTTCTTAAAACTAACATTGGACTGTGGAGTCCTTAAATCCACGGACTATGATGTCCTTAACCTCGACCGTGATGTCTTAAAACTAACATCGGACTGTGGAGTCCTTAAATCCACGGACTATGATGTCGTTAACCTCGACCGTGATGTCTTAAAACTAACAATAGACCATAATGTCCATAAACTAATTATACCTTGGTTCAAGGGTACATCTCTTCACTCCTTTGATATTTGTCGTTGTAATTCCTCAACGTCTTCAAAGAGGTGACGAGTCCTGACAACCACACATGTCATGGACTGTGAGGTCCTTAAACTCATGGACTATGATGTCCTTAACCTCAACCGTGATGTCTTAAAACTAACATTGGACTGTGAGGTCCTTAAACTCATGGACTATGATGTCCTTAACCACGACCGTGATGTCTTAAAACTAGCATTGGACTATGAGGTCCTTAAACTCATGGACTATGATGTCCTTAACCTCGACCGTGATGTCTTAAAACTATCGACGGACTGTGGAGTCCTTAAATCCATGGACTATGATGTCCTTAACCTTGACCGCGATGTCTTTAAACTACGGTATCCTGGAAAACGTCCAGAGCGGAGCCTGGTCCTCGCAAAACACGGCAGTGAACCCGTGGGAAGCATCCAGAGCAACCCTTAACTCCGTAAAATGCAGATAAGAACAACTTCACCCATCACTTGCGGGTCCTCACGACTCGTAAGGAAGTAAATTCTTTTGTGAGATCCTTACAACTTTCAAGAGAAAACGCACTTAGTAATCCTCACGATTCTTAAGGAGAAATTACACCTACGGGATCCTCTTGACCGGTAGGGAGAAAATTCTTTATGAGACCCTCACGGCTCATAAAGTTGAAAAGTCTTAGGTGACAGATTCTAACCCTGTTTTCTAAGCCACTACCGCCCTACAAAGAGCACAAGACTAACAGCTGTATGCTACCTACAGATCGCACTCGCTAAAATCACATGGCAACAACACTGCAAAGAAAAGAAAGCAACAAGGAGAACATCTGATTTCCATTTAATTAAGCATTCGAGGCATACCTCATTCATGCATGTGCAAAAGACTTAGAACATGAAATAAAACACGCTAAAATGAGAAATTTGCCGTTCATATTGCAAAAAGATTCTTACAATTATGAAAACAATAAACAAAGACATTATTAAAATAATTACAATGTTAAAACCTCAGATCCAGGGCATGGATTGAGGAACTCAAAAGTGACTTTGTCCAGAATTTTCCAGGCCTGGCGAACCATCCTAGTATGCTTTCTTTCGCGATCGCAAGCGTCGGGATCCCCATGGATGTCCTCCACCCTCCGATAGGCAGCAAGTATGGCAGACTGTTGAAAAGCCTGGTGAAGGAGATCGACAAGATTGTCTCGCCGTCTCTTTGAGATTAGGCTCATCAGATACACCGAGTGCACCTTATCCTTAGCGGCATCCAATGCTCTAATCGGCACGCCGGTACAGAATAGAGGGAGCGCTTCCCAGATCGCTCCCGCAATAAGCTTCAGGAGAGGGGAACGCCGAGGAAGCAGTTGACCATTGTATGCGTCAAAGCGACTCATAATTTCGGCACACTCGGCGTTTGTGAATTCTCGATTCTGAGAACGGCTGAGTGAGCGGATGTCTCCGTAATAGATAATCTCGTCGAGATCATACAAGTGAGCATCCATTACTCCTATAAATGGAAATCAGCAAAAGATTAGCAGACAGACTGAATAAGCAATTTCTTATTCAAAATAGGCACATGGAGTTAAACTCCTCGAGAGCAATGCTCTGCAGACAGTAGTGACACCTGTCAAAATCAGTTATGAAGGGAATTTAAAGAAATCCCCCGAGAACATTGAGAGCTTTGCTCTGAAAAGATGATATAATTCATCAAAAATAAAATTCCATCTTTAATCTTCAAGTTCCATGAAAAACTCTTAAGAGTTCTTCTATATGATTTGAAACGAGCAAAGCTCCATTAATGAATTAAGAAATTATAAATAAAATCCTTTTAAAGAGCTCTATTAATGGAACCCTAAAAGGGTTCTCTTTAGATCAAAGATCTATAAAGAGCAAAACTCTGTTAATGGGTAAAACCCTGGTTTATTAGAAATTTTAAAATATACCTAAGTTCTGAAAGAGTTTTACTCTTGAGAAGTTCTTAAAACTGAAGAGCAATACTCTGAATAGGAGAAAATTCTCAAGAAAGAAGATGAAAATCATCTAAGGGGACCAAAGGTCCTATTTATAGGCATTGAGAGCCGTTTCAACTCCCCAAAAGTTGATCCAACGACTGAGATGCTATCACCGCCGCACTCACGCTTGGGCCGCGTAAGCGCAATGGTGGGGGGCATTTGTTTCCCTAATCAGAGCAAAGCTCTGTTCAAATTCCAAGACTGGAAATGAAGCGACGCTTCTGCTTCCCCCAATCAGAGCAAAGCTCTGTTTAGAAATTTAAGAGTCAAAAATTGAAGCAACGCTTTAGATCCTGGGCTCTGCGCTGCGCTCCACGTGTTTAACACAGGTGCGCTGGCGCAGTTGCGCTGCGCGTTGCGCTGCTCGCCACATGTCTAACACTGGTGCGCTAGCGCAGTTGCGCTGCGCGCCACGGGTGCGCTAGCACAATTGCGCTGCGCTCAGGGTCAAGATGCCTAGCTCTGTAATGATGATGAAAAACCCATCAGAATAGAAAATTAAAATCAGTTAATTTTATGAATTGAAAATTCTGAGATCTTCAAGATCCATGAGAAAAATATTAAGAGTTCTTCATCAAAGATTAAGAAATCTACATATGATTCAGAGGAGCAAGGCTCTGTATTAAAATTCTAAAGGGAAGGATTGAAGCAACGCTTCAGGTTCCGCGCCAGGCATGCTGCGCGCCACGTGTCAAGCACGAGTGCGCTAGCGCTAGACGCGCTGCGCGCCACGTGTCAAAACACGAATGCGCTAGCGCTAGCGCAATTGCGCTGCGCACCCCAAATTAGAGCAAAGCTCTGTTTCCAAGATTAGAAAGCGAAGCAACGCTTCATGAAAGGTACTAACATCAGATGCGCTTACAATAAGAGTCAAAAACTCTGAAACCGGCGTCCACGTGCAAAACACGAGAGCGCTAGGCGCTAGAAGCGCTAAGCGCCAGAAGCGTTTCATCCTTACAAGAATTACTTGCACATGATTATAGCAAATTAAATTATGCAGCGCATAAACATCTTACAGAGGAATAACAAAGAATTAAAAACAAAGGAACACTTAACAGATAATAAAATACTAAATTAAAACATCTTTTTATTATTATTATTATTATATTTAAAAAAGATCACCAAATATGGGATCAAAAGGACAGGGGTTCACAAAGCGAAAGAGGAGATTATCCAGTTCCCTCTCCGTCTTCTCCACCATGTCAAAACGGCGATCCTCCCGAGGGGTAGCCATCCAACGATCGACGCCACACTCCTCAGAGAAAGTGGTGATGACAACCCGACGAGCCCGTATCTGGCTCAGCAGATGGATGGAGCAATCCCTCAGGGCTTGAGTGATTAAGTGTGCCTCGAAGAAGCACTCAATCTTGTCTTCAGCAGTATCGAGCACTGCCGCGGACATCTCTGCTGGATGAGGGGGAAGATTAGCGAGCACAGATGCAAGGATCATCCGAAGCCAAATAGAGTGTGGGGGAAGGGAAGACCCCACACGAGTCAAAAGATCGTACAGTGCAGCGTTGCACTACTCATCCGTGAGAGAAGGAGCCACCAAACGCGCAGCAAAATGAGGAACAAGGTCCTGAATGGGCACTTCCCACGGCTGTCTACGAGCATGGGGGCGGTTACTAGCCATAGTTGAGAGGGTTCTTTGGAGATGAAAAAAGGAAGAAGCCTTGCTTCGAGTTATAAAGACGAAGCACAGAAAATTTTGTGCACAATGGAACTATTTCCAAGATTGGGAAATGAAAGATTCTAAGGAATATAAGTTTGACTTAAAAAGGAAGGTGAAAAGACACCTCTGTTGAAGCAACGTTTCAGATTCAGCGCTCTACTGAAGCAACGCTTCAGATCCAGCGTTCTGTGCGCTGCACGCCACGTGTCAAGTACGGGTGCACTAGCGCAATTGCGCTGCGCTCTGCGCTGCGCGCCACGTGTCGAGCGTAGGTGCGCCAGCGCTGGGATTAAAGATTCCCACCGTTGGATCAAAGGATCTGATAATGGTGATAAATCATTAATTAACCAGAAATAAATTCTGTTAAGGAAAGATTCCTCAAAATATTTCCAAACAACAAGATTGTGTTTTAAGCACCGCTGGATCAATGATCCAATGGTAAATAATGAATTGCCAAAAAACAGAACAAATTCTGCATGGAAAGATTTCTCAATCATATTAAAACAAGAAGATTATCTTCTGTTAAACAGAAGCCTTAGGATCAAAGATCCAACGGTGGGAAGTATTCCCCAATCAATCAAGAGAAAGATCTCTCAAAACCGATTTAACAAATCATTCGGCCCTATATAAAGGACCCTAGACTTCAAGTCAAAAGAAGAGGAGGGAAGAAAATACAGAAGAAGAGAGAGAAAAACCCTCTGCCAAAAAAAAGAGCGAGCTCTTAAGAAAAGAAGAGTTTTCTTCATACTCAAGGTAAAAAAAAACTATATTCTTGAAAAACAAAGATGAAAACATCTCAAAAAAAGAAGAACCCTCTTCAAAAAAGATCACAGATCTGAAAAAAGACCAAGGTCTTTGATAATAAGATCAAAAGATCTAATTATAAAAAAAAATATAAGAAGTATTTTTACTTCGCCTACAGATCCTTGATCTATAAAGGCAGAGCCTTTTATCAAAAACAAGAACTGTTGTTCTTGAATCTCGAGGCAAAGCCTCTTTAGAAGAACATAAAAGTTGTTCTGTGATCTTAAAATCGATCAGATGCGCTTTGCGCCATTGAAAAGTGCCTTGCACTCATGAACTGCGCCCTTGCGCTCATTGGACCGGCGCACAGCTCCAGAACTTGCCACGTGTCGATCAGAGACACAATCTGCGCTTTGCGCTCCTGAAACAGAGCGTTGCGCTCATAGACTGGCGCTTAGCGCCAAGCGCGCCACGTGTCGCTGGCTGGCGCGCCAACAGACTAGCGCAAAGCGCTCATAGATGGAAAGCGCAAGTGTGCTAATGAACCCGCGCTTAGCGCTGAGCGCGACACATGTCACCCTCATGTGCGCTAGCGCAATGCGCTCTTTAATTGGCGCAAAGCGCCTGACGCGCCACGTGGCGCACTATCAAACCACCACTTTGTTCCTGATAAATGCTATGCATTTAATACCAGACAAAATGACAGAGCCCAATGCTTAGCATTATTAAAAAGGGCCGAGCCCAAGTAAAGGATTAATAGCCAAAACAAAAATAAAATGTTAAAACATTTTAATTGGACTTAGCCCAATTCTGGCCATAAGTCCTTAACTTATTTTGAAGCGAGCACATCTGCTCTTTCAACCAAATCACCCCGGTTCAAGGGTACATCTCTTCACTCCTTTGATATTTGTCGTTGTAATTCTTCAACGTCTTCAAAGAGGTGACGGGTCCCGACGACCACACATTTTATGGACTGTGGGGTCCTTAAACTCATGGACTATGATGTCCTTAACCTCGACCGTGATATCTTAAAACTAATATTGGACTGTGGAGTCCTTAAATCCACGGACTATGATGTCCTTAACCTTGACTGTAATGTCTTAAAACTAACGTCGGACTGTGGAGTCCTTAAATCCACGGACTATGATGTCCTTAACCTCGACCGTGATGTCTTAAAACTAACATCGGACTGTGGGGTCCTTAAACTCATGGACTATGATGTCCTTAACCTCGACCGTGATGTCTTAAAACTAATATCGGACTGTGGAGTCCTTAAATCCACGGACTATGATGTCCTTAACCTTGACCGTGATGTCTTAAAACTAACGTCGGACTGTGGAGTCCTTAAATCCATGGACTATGATGTCCTTAACCTCGACCGTGCTATCTTAAAACTAACATCGGACTGTGAGGTCCTTAAACTCATGGATAATTATGTCCTAAACCTCGACCGTGATGTCTTAAAACTAACACCGGACTGTAAGGTCCTTAAACTCACGGACTATGATGTCCTTAACCTTGACCGCGATGTCTTAAAACTAACAATGGACCGTAATGTCCTTAAACTAACTATCGACCGCAATGTCATTAAACTAAACAATAGGGCCCAATTGCTCTCTTGTCGGATCTAAACGATCCCGTTAAGTTGATCTTAGTCTAGAATTAGACTAACGTGTCCTTAACAAACGTTTAAGTTGATCTTAGACTCAAATAAGGCTAACGTATCCTTAAACACAAACCCCCCCACAAATCCAAATCTAAGAAAGATACGGATTTGGACTAATCCACGTCCTACGGGTGACAACACAAATTAGTCTCCGTATACAATCCACGGGCAACCAAACACAAAACAAACACCCACGACACGAAGTGACCATATGGAGAAGGAGAAATTTGTTACCGTGATGCGGTAGCGTAATTAACTGCAGGGGCTTGCGCCTGCAGGGAAGAGCGTCCCCACAATCAAAAACCACTCAAGCGAGGGGGAATCTGACGAAGTCTGCTACATCGACCGCATCCGTTTAAACCTTCGATACATGGTGCCATAAATAAACTTGGCATCTTCGGAGAGGTGGACGGATAGCACCAATTAGCATCTGCCCCCAGATTCAGGCAAGACGTCCAGCCTTCCCGGCTTCCGGCGATGAACAATGACGATCTTAGGTCGACAGACTAACCTGTACACATGTCACCTGGGAACTGCTATCTGAAAATAGGTATAATACCAACTTGTATGTTCCCAGCGAGTCCGTCCAGTATACTTATAACCTAATGAGCACCTGTATACTATCCTAGGTGACAAACAGACACTAATGGCTTGTGAGAATGGCCACCGCCCCTCATCGGGTTCTCGATAATTACACACTAGTCTACTCTAGAGTATCAATGCCCAGTCTCGATACTCTCTCGATTAGGGGCATTTAAGAATGTACTTATAGACCATCCATCTCCCACGTATATGATCGCCATCATAATGCTGGTAGTCAAGTAAGAATACTATGGGCTTTATCAGCATTTAATAGTGATATATAATACCACATAATGCAAATACATGATGATAAAAACAAACCGGATAACATACTATCTTTTTTAGTAAGACCGTTCTACCCGTATAGGTCCTCCCTCAATCATTGTCACGCCCTGCTTCCCAGAATACGGTAAGAAGACGTGATGGGTCACGCAACGTATTTACTCAGAAGTAAATACGTTAAGCGTAATTAAGCAATATAATATAAATTAAACAAGAAAGACATGTGTAACAACTCCATTTTTAATGTACAAAGAATTGATTTAAATTCAATGTATATTTGGAGTATTTATTGCGGCTGATATCTCTTTAAGTATTTATTTCACTTCATAATTACAAGAAGGAGCTTATAGCTCATTGGTAATACCTTGCACTGCTGAACCAAGCCACCAGAGTTCAAATCCCATGCCCCATATTATTTTTGTATTTATTTTGTTTTAATTTATTTTGGAAGTCAACAGTCAAAAGGTCATAACTCACAAAATATGTACTGGATATGAAAAAGTAAATATACCAATAAATACCCCCGAAGTTTCCCCGGCCTCTGGTGGTGTGACTCGGCCTGACTCGGCGCCGCCGGCCGGCGAACCGGCCGACTCGGTCCGGCGCCGCCGGCCAGACTTGGCCGGACGGCCGAGTCACCAACAGAGAAAAGTTGGGTCTTGAAGTGGTCAACCCTCCTGCACACTTATTATACCTGAATCGGTTTTAAATTGCCCAATAAATCCCTTTTACTCCTATGTTTAATGAATTTTTAATGATTTTATATATTTTTATATTTTTTCTATTAAAACCCTAACCCTAGCCTAACCCTATATAAACCCCCCATACCCTCTACCCTCTCATGACTTTTTCTAAGTCCACTCTCCCAAAATCTCAAGAGAACTTGGTACGTTAGAAAACGAGTGAAAGGCGAAGCGCTGATGAAATCGACGGCGAAATCCCGGTGATCGTGCTAGGATCTATCAATGACGATTCGACGCTCCGGCAAACCCACTACCTTCCTCTCACTCTATAGTATTGTCCAAACCCATAAGTCCCCCTTTTCTACCTTTCTTTTCCTTCATAATAATACGACTTTATAAACCCGACGGAAATCGGAACAAACCGATTTCCGATTCGGTTTTCTATCAAATCTCACTTATCACTAATTCCATAATGCTTAAACATCTTCATGTTGACTACTAATCACTTAAAAATTAATTTGAATAAGTTTTCACAAATGAAATGATAGCTTTTGCAATATATCGTATTCTTTTACTTAAATACCACCATGTTTAGTTTATCACATTTAACCTCTTAACATTGCTATACCTTAAAGTAGATCACGAGGTAATGACCTACCTCCTCACACACTCAAATGCAATCATAACACGCTACCTTAAAACTTAAAATACGATAAAACAAGATTTTACATTAAAATACCATTTTCTTAATAAAACCTTTTCTAAAAGTTCTAGGTTTTGTACAATTTTAAAACAATATCTTTTAATAGGAAATACGATAAGTTGTAGACATCGATCGTTTATCTAAACCTGACTTTGTGGTGTCTAGGCTAGGCAAGTGAGAAAAGGTAACTTTAAAAGGACCGTCTCACGATTTGTGAGCGGATCCCTCCTTTTCTCATTTGTTCTTACCTGGCCACAATTGGCGGTGAAGAGACGATTTGAGACTTCTAATGACTTGTCGTTTAGACCATTTAGAAATAAGCCAGTTGGCTTAGGAAACCCTATAATCTAAAATACGGAAACTTACACCCTTCTACAAATAAATACCTTATCTTTATAAAACCGTTTTCTAAATGATTAGTATTTATTAAATCTTTGCAAAACGCCACTACAACCCACCTTTGGGGAACTCGTTAGAGATAGTACGGTTTATCGTGCACCCTCGGGCTTAGTAGTGCGAGATTCAGACCTCTGCAAGGAGCATTCGGTCTCGAAAGGTTTAAAATACGACATTTAAGAAAAATGAGAATTTTGGAAAATAAAATATTTATTAAAAATTATTCTTGTATAAACATATGTATATTTATCATTTAAATACCTATTTTATTATAAGATAAAATTTCCACCTTTTCCTAAAAATTACAAGATTAAAAGTTACATTAAAATACCATGAATTTCAAATAAATCAATATTACAATTAATACCTTTATTTATGTAATTAGGATATTTTCACTAGAAATAAGACAAAATAAAATCACACTCATTATAACTATAAAGACGAATAATAAATACTTGAGGTGTATCTTGAAAACTATACAAAAGTATTTTTACATAAAACCCCCTCAAGTTTTATAAATTACAATAATGACCCTAACAAATATAGAACTTCGTTTTACATTTCTTTTAGTCTGACTCGGGTTTGAGTCTGATTATTTCTGACTTCAATATGATTCAAGTCAATCTATATTCCTTAATATTCCAACTCAATATGAACATATAAATCCCAGAATCCAGTTAACATTGTATATAACTTGACTGAATCAAACCATGGATATACATCCATTATTCCGTTATTCCATTTACCTGATTATGCAGTTACAATCTGTTACTGATATCATGGTTTTGGTCAGTCATCCAACTTACACAATACCATACAACAATACAATCAAAACACTACGGGGTTTAAGGGGTACATTGGTACGGAAGGTGTTAAAGGTGGCACGAGGTGGTCAGATTAAGACACCTAACCTATATTCCGTTGCTGTTATACCGTGGCTTAACGGTTCCTTGTATATTCCGTTTGCCCTGGTCTCTAGCATATAGAGACCCCTCTCGTATACACTGGCATCCTTCTGTACCAAGCTACAAACAACAGCGTTAACACAACATTACAACAATAGTATACAACTTTCAAAGATATTCCCTTATTCTGTCTTTTCTAATTCTTCTTTATCTTTGGGACTTACCGAGCGACCTGTTCGCTGACGACATTCTATTTCTTTCTTCTTTGAATGTCGTCAGGTGCTTTGGACCCAGCAGAGATCGAGCCCACCAGTGAAGACTTGGATCAGTTTCACGAAGACCCCGAGCTCTAGATATTGTACCTTGTTCTATTCAGTATTTCATTTCCTATTATGCCATTGTTTAGGCATCGCTTTTCATTTCAGTTGTATTTACTTTTCATGCATTGTACAAAGGAATGTTGTTAATAAAATTGTTGTTATTTCTATATCTCATGTCTCTTGTGATTTATTTTATATTACTTAGATACGCTAAGCGTATGTACTTCTGAGTATATACGTAGCGGACCTCGTCGCGTTTCCCTTCGCTTTATACTGGGATGTGGGACGTGACGGGTTTTGTTGGTGGCCCATGCAGGTCTGAGCTGTATGAATCCCTATCATGCAGTTCTGGTCTGCGTGAACAACCTAAGCAATATAACACAAGAACCAGCAACTAAAACATTCTTTACAATTCATGTTTCTTGAATCTTACAAATTTCTATTACTTGAATCTTATCATTTCATGTATTTGAATCTGTCCTATCCCAAATTTTTCTTCAAGGTTATGGATTCGCCAAACAACACCAGCACCAACGTCAACAACACACCTCCAGCACTACCTCTCACACCAGCTGTTCCTGCGCCAACCACCGAGCAAACAGTGCTACTTGAGGCGATCCGCAGCCTTCTCGAGGGACAACAACAACTCCTGAACCGTCCTGAGACCGACGCACCAGGGGTAAAGCAATTCAGGGCTTTACACCCCAAGTAGTTCTCTGGTAAAGGAAGCCCACTTGAAGCTGAGGAATGGGCACAAAGCATCGAAGACGATCTGGCAGCAGCACAAGTGCCAGACATAGCTTGGGTCCATGTGGCTAAACTACAACTCACGGACAATGCTCTCAATTGGTGGAAGGCGGAAGAAAGCCGTCTGGTACAACCTATTGAATGGAAGACATTTCGCGAGAAGTTCGACGCGAAATACTTCCCTGTGACTGCCAGGTTTGCCATGGAGCAGCAGTTCATTCATCTACAACAGGGTTCAATCTGGGACAAATCAGTAGATGAGTACGACGCTGAATTCACCATGTTAAGCCGGTAAGATATGTCACAATAGTTCAAATTTTTTAAAAATATCACATACTACACAGCTAACACAACCTTTAAACGAATTCGCGGCACACTTGATACCGACGGACGAGATCAGAGCCCGTCGCTTTCAATAAGGACTGGACACGGAGATTCAGGCTGCTCTAGCCACGGAAAAAATTTTGACTCATGAGGATGCTCTGGAAGCTGCCCGCAGTTATGAGGCAGTGATAAAACCAAAAGGCAGACCTCAATCTGCAGGAGTCAAGCACCCTGCCAACCAGATGGCAGGTGGAGCCTCGTCCAGGCCACCTTTCGTGCCAAGGCGACCCGGAGTACCGAACCATCTTTCCAGCCTAGCCTTTTGCACCTACTGCAAGAGAACTGGACATATGATGAAGGACTGCCGTCGAGCCAACTGCCTTTGCTTAGTCTGCGGCTCAGCTACTCACGATATTGGGTCTTGTCCCCAAAGACAGAACCCAGTTGCTGCACCCAGGACAGCAATTACTTATCCGCAGCGACCAGCTCTTCAGGCACCTGCTCCCAGACCTGCACTCCCTGCACCACCCAGAGGACCACAAGCTGCACCACCTCCTCGTCAGTTCCATCAAGCTCAAAGGAACGTTCCGAGGAATGCTCCTCAGGCCAGGAGGAATGTACCAAGGCGCCAGGCTTTCACGATGTCCGTGGAAGAAGCTGAGGCCATTGGCCAAGTCATCACTGGTAAACTTTTCATTTCTAACTTTGCTTTTCTATCCTGCTACTTAGCAACATATTTTCTATACCTAAAACAAATCCCACATACCTTAGGTACAATCTTAGTATCCTCAATCTCTGCACTTGCACTGTTTGATACTGGAGCATCACACTGCTTTATGTCGCAACGGTTTGTTCGAACCCATGCGATTCCAGTCTCACCGCTTATATCCAGCTGGAATGTCAGTTCAGGAAATGGCGTTCTAAAGGCAACTATGGGATACAGCTTGTGTCCAGTCGTTGTCTGCAGTCGAGAGTTTTATGCTGACTTCAAAGTGTTGGAAATACCGAACTTCGATGTGGTTCTAGGAATGGATTGGCTTGGAACTTTTTATGCTATCATCGACTGTCGTCAAAGGAGGGTAGTATTCGAGATTCCAAACCATCCGGTCTTCTATTTCAAAAGCGGAGACCGTACACTGGAGCCAAGTACCTACAAGGCGAAGCCAAGAGAAGCAGTAGTTGCAGCAGCTCAAGCGGAGGAAGAATCAAGACCAGATGTGGTTCGAGAGTTCGATGATGTATTTCCTGACGATATATCAGCTTTACCTCCCGATCGAGCTCTTGAATTCAGTATTGATTTAGTACCAGGAGCACAACCGGTGATCAAAGCACCCTATCGATTAAGTCCAGAAGGTTTGAAGGAAGTCCGAACACAGTTGGACGAATTACTGGCGAAAGGATGGATTCGTCCCAGCACTTCAAGTTGGGGATCACCTGTACTACTTGTGAAGAAGAAGGAAGTTCATACAGAATGTGCATCGATTACAGAGCCTTGAACGAAGTCACTATAAAGAAAAAGTATCCACTCCCGCGCATCGATGATTTATTCGATCAGCTAAGTGGATCTTGTGTTTTCTCTAAATTGGATCTTCGTTCAGGTTATCATCAAGTGAAGGTCAAGGAAGCTGATATTCACAAAACAGCTTTCAGAACTCGCTGTGGACATTACGAATTTCTAATGATGCCATTTGGAGTGACCAACGCACCCGCAATATTCATGAACCTAATGAATCAAGTTTTCCGGGAGTACTTAGACAGGTTTGTTGTCATCTTCATCGACGACATCCTGGTGTATTCTAAGAGTCGGAAAGAACATTCAGAACATCTACGAATTGTCCTGGAAACTCTTCGTCAACATCAGCTTTATACCAAGTACAGCAAGTGCGAGTTTTGGTTAAAGCAAGTTGGTTTTCTTAGACATATCATATCAGGAGAAGGAATTTCTGTCGATCCAGCGAAAGTTTCGGCGGTTAGCGAATGGCCTACACCAAAGTCAGTGAAGGACATTCAGAGTTTCTTGGGTTTAGCTGGATACTACAGAAGGTTCATTGAAGGCTTTTCGAAGATAGCAACGCCCCTGACCAAGCTCACACGTAAAGATGAAGAATTTGTGTGGTCGGAAGCATGCGAACAAGGTTTCGTAGAACTCAAGTCAAGGTTGACATCAGCACCTATTCTCGTCATACCGGATCAATCTGGAGGATTCGAAGTGCATTGCGATGCATCCGGTAAGGGATTAGGATGTGTTCTACATCAGCACGGTAAAGTTGTAGCTTATGCTTCAAGACAGCTGAAGATTCACGAGCGCAATTATCCGACGCGTGATTTGGAGTTGGCAGCCGTCATCTTTGCTCTCAAGATTTGGCGTCATTACCTACTTGGAGAATGGGTGAACATCTACACAGATCATAAGAGCCTAAAGTACGTGTTTACTCAGAAGGAGTTGAATATGCGGCAGAGAAGATGGTTAGAACTCATGGCGGACTTTGACATCAACTTACAATATCACCCAGGGAAGGTGAATGTAGTACCTGATACTCTTAGTTGCCAACCATTAGCAATGAATCTCACCGCTCAGTGGAAGCTTCAACAAGACTTGCATCAGATGGAGATTGAAGTAGTCATGCCAGGTAATGCTTCAAGTTTGATGAATTTACAAGTTCAATCAACCATTGTCAATCAGATCAAAGCAGCTCAAGCAAGTGATGCTAAGTTGCAAAAGATCAGAGAACAAGTGGAGAATGGACTCAGAACAGACTTCATCATCCATGAAGACGGATCTTTGAGATACGGCAGCAGATTGTGTGTACCAAAAGGTCCTGTTCGGGAAGAGTTAATGAAAGAAGCTCACAGCTCTCCCTATTCAGTACACCCTGGAGGTACCAAAATGTACAAAGATCTACGTCAGAATTATTGGTGGCATGGAATGAAGCGTGAAGTAGCCAGAAGCGTCGCAAAATGCTTAGTGTGTCAACAAGTAAAGCTTGAACATCACAGGACTGCTGGATTACTTCAACCGTTACCAATCCCAGAATGGAAGTGGCAACATATCACGATGGATTTTGTGACTGCTCTTCCTCGCAGCACAAAGGGTAACGATGTCATATGGGTCATTGTTGATCGACTCACAAAGTCGGCTCACGTCATCCCATTTCGAGTTGGCCAATCTACTGAGACACTAGCAAAGAAGTACATGGAGATAATAATCTAATTAAGATTTAAACTCTTCATAATGTACTATCTCTGATACCCATGAACTCATACAGGAAATTGTGAGACTTCATGGAGTACCGGTCTGCATTGTCTCCGATTGTGACACCAGATTCCGATCGCAATTTTGACAGAGTCTGCAAGCAAGCTTGGGAACAAGTCTGAACTTCAGCACGGCTTATCATTCACAAACAGATGGTCAGTCGGAACGAACTATTCAGATCTTGGAGGATATGCTTAGAGCGTGAATGCTAGACTTCAAAGGATCGTGGGAAGATCGCCTACATCTTGTGGAGTTTTCGTACAACAACAGCTACCAAGCAAGCATAGGAATGGCACCTTTTGCAGCATTGTATGGAAGGAAGTGTCGTTCGCCATTAAGTTGGGACGACATCGGAGATAGGGAACTTCTTGGACCGGAGATGATAGTAGCAACTATTGATGTGGTTCGTACTATCAGGGAAAGGATGCGCATAGCCCAAGATCGACACAAGCATTGGGCTGATGCAAAGAGATGACATTTGGAGTTCCAGCCAGGAGATCACGTATTCCTGAAGATATCTCCGAACCGCGGAGTGATCCGTTTTGGAAGACGGGGTAAGCTAAGTCCAAGATACATTGGATCGTTCGACATACTCGAACGAGTCGGTGAAGTGGCATACCGCTTAGCGCTTCCACCCTCATTGGAAGGAGTGCATAATGTGTTCCATATATCCCAACTCAGAAAGTATGTAAGTGACCCCAACCATGTTCTCGATCATTCCGAGCTCACTATACAGCCCGACTTGTCTTGTGAGCAACAGCCTATGGAAATTCTGGACCAAAAGGTGAAGACACTTCGAAATAAGGAAGTTAACTTGGGTCGAGTGATGTGGAGGAAAGACCCTCCAGGAGAGTCCACTTGGGAAAGGGAGGATGAAATGCGTACTAGATATCCACACCTCTTTGTAAACTAGTCCTCAAATAAAAGTTGTAAATTTCGAGGACGAAATTTTTGTAAGGAGGGTAGACTGTAACAACTCCATTTTTAATGTACAAAGAATTGATTTAAATTCAATGTATACTTGGAGTATTTATTGCGGCTGATATCTCTTTAAGTATTTATTTCACTCCATAATTACAAGAAGGAGCTTGTAGCTCATTGGTAATATCTTACACTGCTGAACCAAGCCACCAGAGTTCAAATCCCATGCCCTACATTATTTTTGTATTTATTTTGTTTTAATTTATTTTGGAAGTCAACAGTCAGAAGGTCATAACTCACAAAATATGTACTGGACATGAAAAAGTAAATATACCAATAAATACCCCCGATGTTTCCCCGGCCTCTGGTGGTGTGACTCGGCCTGACCCGGCACCGCCGGCCGGTGAACCGGCCGACTCGGTCCGGCGCCGCCGGCCAGACTTGGCCGGACGGCCGAGTCACCAACAGAGAAAAGTTGGGTCTTGAAGTGGTCAACCCTTCTGCACACTTATTATACCTGGATCGATTTTAAATTGCCCAATAAATCCCTTTTACTCCTATGTTTAATGAATTTTTAATGATTTTATATATTTTTATATTTTTTCTATTAAAACCCTAACCCTAGCCTAACCCTAGCCTAACCCTATATAAACCCCCCATACCCTCTACCCTCTCATCACTTTTTCTAAATCCACTCTCCCAAAATCTCAAGAGAACTTGATACGTTAGAAAACGAGTGAAAGGCGAAGCGTTGACGAAATCGACGGCGAAATCCCGGTGATCGTGCTAGGACCTATCAACGACGATTCGATGCACCGGCAAACCCACTACCTTCCTCTCACTCTCTAGCGTTGTCCAAACCCGTAAGTCCCCCTTTTCTACCTTTCTTTTCCTTCATAATAATACGACTTTATAAACCCGACGGAAATCGGAATAAACCGATTTCCGATTCGGTTTTCTATCAAATCTCACTTATCACTAATTCCATAATGCTTAAACATCTTCATGTTGACTACTAATCACTTAAAAATTAATTTGAACAAGTTTTCACACATGAAATGATAGTTTTTGCAATATATTGTATTCTTTCACTTAAATACCACCATATTTAGTTTATCACATTTAACCTCTTAACATTGCTATACCTTAAAATAGATCACGAGGTAATGACCTACCTCTTCACACACTCAAATGCAATCATAACACGCTATCTTAAAACTTAGAATACGATAAAACAAGATTTTACATTAAAATACCATTTTCTTAATAAAACCTTTTCTAAAAGTTTTAGGTTTTGTACAATTTTAAAACAATATCTTTTAATAGGAAATACGATAAGTTGTAGATATCGATCGTTTATCTAAACCTGACTTTGTGGTGTCTAGGCTAGACAAGTGAGAAAAGGTAACTTTAAAAGGTCCGTCTCACGATTTGTGAGCGGATCCCTCCTTTTCTCATTTGTTCTTACCTGGCCACAATTGGCGGTGAAGAGGCGATTTGAGGCTTCTAATGAATTGTCGTTTAGACCATTTAGAAATAGGCCAGTTGGCTTAGGAAACCCTAGAATCTAAAATACGGAAACTTACACCCTTTTACAAATAAATACCTTATCTTTATAAAACCGTTTTCTAAATGATTAGTATTTATTAAATCTTTGCAAAGCGCCACTACAACCCACTTTTGGGGAACTCGTTAGGGATAGTACGGTTTATCGTGCACCCTCGGGCTTAGTACTGCGAGATTCAGACCTCCGCAAGGAGCATTCGGTCTCGAAAGGTTTAAAATACGACATTTAAGAAAAATAAGATTTTTGGAAAATAAAATATTTATTAAAAATTATTCTTGTATAAACATATGTATATTTATCATTTAAACACCTATTTTATTATAAGATAAAGTTTCCACCTTTTCCTAAAAATTACAAGATTAAAAGTTACATTAAAATACCATGAATTTCAAATAAATCAATATTACAATTAATACCTTTATTTATGTAATTAGGATATTTTCACTAGAAATAAGACAAAATAAAATCACACTCATTATAACTATAAAGACGAATAATAAATACTTGAGGTGTATCTTGAAAACTATACAAAAGTATTTTTACATAAAAACCCCTCAAGTTTTATAAATTACAATAATGACCCTAACAAATATAGAACTTCATTTTACATTTCTTTTAGTCTGACTCGGGTTTGAGTCTGATTATTTCTGACTTGAATATGATTCAAGTAAATCTATATTCCTTAATATTTCAACTCAATATGAACATATGAATCCCAGAATCCAGTTAACAATCTATACAACTTGACTGAATCAAAGCATGGATATACATCCATTATTCCGTTATTCCATTTATCTGATTATGCAGTTACAATCTGTTACTGATATCATGGTTTTGGTCAGTCATCCAATTTACACAATACCATACAACAATACAATCAAAACACTACGGGATTTAAGGGGTAGATTGGTACGGAAGGTGTTAAAGGTGGCACGAGGTGGTCAGATTAAGACACCTAACCTATATTCCGTTACTGTTGTACCGTGGCTTAACGGTTCCTTGTATATTCCGTTTGCCCTGGTCTCTAGCATATAGAGACCCCTCTCGTATACACTGGCATCCTTCTGTACCAGGCTACAAACAACAGCGTTAACACAACATTACAACAATAGTATACAACTTTCAAAGATATTCCCTTATTCTGTCTTTTCTAATTCTTCTTTATCTTTGGGACTTACCGAGCGACCTGTTCGCTGACGACATTCTATTTCTTTCTTCTTTGAATGTCGTCAGGTGCTTTGGACCCAGCAGAGATCGAGCCCACCAGTGAAGACTTGGATCAGTTTCACGAAGACCCCGAGCTCTAGATATTGTACCTTGTTCTATTCAGTATTTCATTTCCTATTATGCCATTGTTCAGGCATCACTTTTCATTTCAGTTGTATTTACTTTTCATGCATTGTACAAAGGAATGTTGTTAATAAAGTTGCTGTTATTTCTATATCTCTTGTCTCTTGTGATTTATTTTATATTGCTTAGATACGCTAAGCGTATGTAATTCTGAGTATATATATAGCGGACCTCGTCGCGTTTCCCTTCGCCGTATACTGGGAAGTGGGGCGTGACAACATGAGATGTAAATGAACAGCAACTTTTTATTTATTAAACATTTCTTTACAATACAGCTGGAAAGTAAATACAGGACTGGAAAGCAATGCCTAAACAATGGCATGAACTGAGAGTAAATTATATACAAGTGACTAAAGCTCTGGGTCTTCTGCGAACTGCTCAAAGTCGTCTGAGCTGGGCTCAATTTCTAAAGAATCGGATCCTCCTGACAACATTTCAAAGAAAGAATAGAAAAGGAATGTCGTCAGCGAATAATCGCTCGGTAAGTCCCAAAGAGAGATAGAAATAGGATAGACAGATAGAGAGTATAACTGATATAATGTATGTTTGTTATGTTATCGTTGTTATTTATGGATTGGTACAGAATATGCCAGTGTATACGAGAGGAGTCCAACTATTCCGTGGACTAAGGTATACGGAGCATAAGGAACCGTTAAGCCACGGAACAACAGCATGGATTTCAGATTAAGTGTATTATGATTACAGTCTCGTGCCACTTTTAACACATTCCGTACCAATCTACCCCTTTTAAACCCCGTAATGTTTATTGTATTGTTTTGTGGTGATTTGTAGATATAAGACTTGCCGAAACTATGATATCAATTGTTCATGTAAACGGATAAGGATATAAACGGATAGTCATGTAGACAAGTCAATGTATATCAATGGTTCAGTCAAATCAAGTCATGTTGATATAGATGGATTCATGTTGTAATGGAATTATATCAAGTATAGATTGTATTCGAATTAAACTGAGACTCTGTCTGAGCCAGACACTTAAATAGAATTGAAGTCCTAAATTAGATTTTGGAGTTATCGGTAACTGCTACACATGGACGATAGAATTTGTGTCTTTTTCCAAGACAATTACCGTATTGATAACCCCGTTTTAGTTGTCTACCTTAAATAAGTAAGCACCTACTTTCTTCGTCTTTCTGAAGCTCAAGAGAATTGGTCCCACTTAAACATATATTTACTAGGGTCCTTATTGTAAATTAATATAACTTCAGGGGGTTTTATGAAAAATAGTTTTAATATATTTTCAAAATAAACCTCAAGTATTTATTTATCATCTTTAGGGTTTTCATAGGTGTAATTTTTATAAGATGAGATATTTTAGTGGATATAAACCTAAATTGAATAGTATATGGTATTTTCATGTAAATTGACCTGTATTGATTTGTGATGGTAGTTTCATGAAATTTGGGATTCCTTTGTTTAGAAAATATGGATATTTTTATGTATATTTAAAATAGATAGGTTAATAATATTATATATAATTATTAAAAAATAAATTTATTTATTAAATAGAAATCACGTTTTCTTAAAAATTGTATTATAAATTCCATCGAGATTGTATGCTCCGTGAGAAGGTCTGCATCTCGCCCTACTAGTCCGATGGATGTGCGATAACCCGCACCAATCAAATCGGATTCCCCAAAATGGGCTATAAGAACATAATCATACGGAATTTGGTTAAAACAATTAAAAGAAATACGGTTTTGATAGTTAATGGTATTTAACTGTAAATTCGTCTTAGCCATTAAAATATTATTTTCAAGCCATCGTGTTATGTCATGATGAGTGTTTTGATGAGATAGATCATTATCTCGTGAGTTTTCTAAAAGTAATATGAGCAATATGATGAAGTAATGTCGTAGGTAAATTTTGTGATATTTAAACGAAAAAGTGTAATACAAGTTACATAGCATTTTATTTTGAATTGAAACTTATTCTAAATGTTGTTTTATGGTTGTTAAACAATATATAAAGAGATGGTTAATTTATTATTAAGAAAAGTTGGGTTTTTAACGAAATTAGAATCAGAAGTCGGAATAACTCCGCTTCCGACGAGTTTTAATAAAAGATCGTTTTAGAATAGAAAGAGAGGAGAGGAGAGGGGACTTATGGGTTTGGAGAAGAGAGAAGAGGTATAGGAACAAGTTGTGAACTTCGCGGAGTCACGGTGTCATCAGATTTGTCTCGAATCGTCATCGGAACTTGACCTTTGGCTAACTCCACTTGTATAACTTTTTGAACTTGGAAAACTTTGAGAGTTTTGACAATAGATTTCAGAATAGAGAGGGATTTGGTGTAGAGTGGTATTTATAGGATAGAATTAGGGTTTAAGGTATTAAAATGAGAATTAAAATGCATTAAAATTTGTTTTTAAAGCTCATTTTAATTTTCTATTAATGTGCAGGTTAATCAAATAGAAGAGGAGTGGTGAGGGGAGGTCAAAAGGGTGTTAGGGCAAAATTTGAGAGCATTTGGGATGGAGGGGCTCGGCGGCACCGGCCCAATATGGGATCTCGCCGGTCGTTTGGGGTGGGGTGGGTCTTGGATTGAAGCCACGTGTCATGTTCGGTACATATAACATTTTCCATATGTTTGATTTTAGTGACTTTTCATTTTTACTTGTATTGCACTGTAAACTTTTGGGCTTTCAAAAAGTTTAAAAGAAAAATCAGCAAAAATAATATGTGGCTGGGGGGATTCGAACACAGAGGCTATGTCACAGCAGTGCAAGGCTTTACCAATGAGCTACAAGATATTTCTTGCTGTTCTAAAACAATTCAAATACTTATAGCATACTCAGGGTTGCAAATACTCCATTTAGTACTTTAACTTTAATCAATTTTTGTATATTATAAACAGAGTCGTTACATTCATCATAATCACTTGCTTGCGATTACAATAATTGCCTTGAGGGCACTATAGCCAACAGAAACGCCGATACCGCAATAACAAACCTTCCTGCTAAAATTCAACCATTTCGATCTTGTATCTTGATGGCAATAAGGGCATACTTTGTGACCATGTATGGACTAACCTGATAGCATTTCATACGCAGGAAAGTCATTAATTGTTCACATTAAAACCGCACGCATTGTGAAGCTTGTATCTGTTTTGTATCTTATGTCTCTACACCATCAATGAATAAAAAATTTAACTCATCGATCAGAGGTCGAAGATAGACGTCGATATTATTTCCCGGTGAGTTTGGCCCGTCAATAAGATGAGGTATCACAAAGTAGGATTGATCCATAATCAACTAAAGCGACAAATTATAAACTATCATTACAACGGGCCATGTGTTGTGGCTTCCAGCCATATAATTGAATGGGCAGAAGCTATCACTAGCCAGTACAAGCCTGACATTGCGAGGATCACTACTGAATATTTGGTGCCTCCTATCGAAAACCTTCCATGCCAGTGAAGCTCATGGATGACTCATTTTTCCATCTTCTCTTGGAGCAGCACGGTGATGCCAAATCATTGTCTCGGCTGTTTTCTTGCACCAGAATAGCCTCTGCAGCCTCTGTGTTATGGAAAATTATCGTGCTATCTTGACAGATCTGTCGGGCACGTTATTTCTTGGCATTTCTTGCACCAGAAATGCCAAATCAAATTCTTTCGGCTTATATCTGGCCTCTCCGCATGTTGGACACTCTTTCAAATCTGAATTCTCTTTCCGCTACAACACGCAACCTTTGGGACATGCATGAATCTTCTCACAATTCAGATCCAAATCAGACATCATCTTCTGGGCTTCGTACCAGCTGTCGGGCACGTTATTTCCCGGGGGCATAGAATCTTTCAGGACCTTCAGAAGTATCGTGAATAGCTTGTTGCTCTATCCATTTAGACACTTAATTTGAAAAAGTTGGACGGACCATGATAGGGTGGAATACTTTGCATTCTCATAAATTGGTCTTCTAGTATCATTCCTAAACTTTTCATATTTATCCGCACGCGGTCCTTGACCGGAAGGAATGTCATCTTCGGTAGGAATACTATCACCGAGGGCAGTCACTACCATATCCTCCATTTCTTCTCCTGAAAAGAAGTTACCGTCTTCTTCTTCTTTCGCCGTATTACCGTCTTCTTCTTCTTTCGTCTCATTACCGTCTTCTTCTTCTTTCATCGCATTACCGTCTTCTCCTTCTTGCTCTGCCGCCGTCTTCTTCTTGTCCTTCCCCGTGATATAACCAAGTTATATAAAGTCTTGTAAAACCATGTTTAACTATATGAAGCTCTACAATTTCTACCTTCTGTCAGAACTTATTCCCACATCTATCACACGGACAGAGAATCTTCTCTAATATGATTTATTATGTGTGTGTGCAAATTCAATGAAAGCAGCAACTCCTGCGACAAACTTAAATTGCATACGTAGTTGCCAATCCACGTATATCCAGTCCTTAACTCTGATGTACTCATAGACCATGTTAGACTGTATAACATATAAATTATAAGTTATGGTGACTATATTGATAAATCTAAGAACGGTATGGTTATTAACAAAGAAGAAAATCCGTAGAGTCAAGTTTATCGTTGAAAAGAATAAATTATCGATTAACAAAGTTGGATTTGAAGATACCCAAGTATGATTTGTATTCTGTGTATGTGTGTTTCAATTTATGATTTTGCTTAGGTGTAGGGTTGTTAGTGTGTATGTGCTTTGTGTATGCGTTTGTTGTATATTCGTGTTGTATGTATGTGTTTCGGCTATCGGGGGTAAGGCTTCTATCCCATTAAGAATGTATAGAGCAGACACCCATTCGCTTGTGTTTTCATTCGTTTCGAGTAAATTTCGGCAGCACATCTCCGATGTTCTTCGAGTACACTGTAATAGAATAGATAATTATTTCAATGCTGTAAAACAACGTTGAAATGAACATCTAATATATCTTTGTACATAGAGAACCGGCGGAAAAGTACCGACGAAATAACTCGAAACGAATGAAAACACAAGTGAATGTAGGTGTTTGCTTTATACATTCCTAACTTATGTCTAAACTGGACAAATCTATCGGTTATCATACGATTGAATCTTCTCGTCGCATAGACTACACGATAGTTGTTAGCACTGAACGATACCGTCCGATATTTAATAACCTTCGTATAAATCTATGTCACGACGAACATCAAACGTGTGTTAACCGATAGACGGGGACTAAGTCGCGCTTTGATTTTCACATATGACTATCGATGAGAATATGAAAGTTTCATATTGTCATCGAGTATCATATATTGATTTTAACTTGAATAGGTTTTTCGTTTACGTTTCAATTTTAAGAGTTTGAAGTTTTTAGTTTAGGATAAAGTTTTCTTACGTTTACGGTAAAGTTTTACTTTTACGTTATCATCAAGTATCCTACTGAATGAACTAGTGCACCCTAAACCCTAACCCTAATTAACCCAAATTAACCCTAATCATCACCCTGACTCAAATTATCCCTAATTAACCTAAAATTAACCCTAATCATCACCCACACCTTAACCCAAATTAACCTAATTAAACCAAATTAATCCTAATCAACACCGTAACCCAAATTAACCCTATTTTACCTAATTAACCCTAATCCCCCTAACCCAAATTAACCTTAACCCAAACCAAAATTAACCCAAATTAATCTAATTAAGCTTAACCCTAATCATCACCAACCATATTTTACCTTATTAACCCAAATTAACCCCAATCCTAATCATCACCCAAACCCTAACCCAAATTAACCCTAACCTAAATCAAAACTAACCCAAATTAATCTAATTAACCCTAACCCTAACCCTAATCATCACCATATAACCCAAATTAACCCCTAATTAACCCGGCCCTATAACCCTAACCCTAACCCTAAAATCAACAACAATAACACCAAAAACAACAAAATTATAAATTAAATTCCTAATTAATTTAAAGAAATCAAAAACATAATTAAGGAAAATTCAATTTCAAATTAAAGAAAATAACCTAGCTGGCAAAGACCGTCGGCGAAGAGCTCGAGGAGGTGGAGAAGGCTAAGAGCTCGATGAAGTGGAGGAGGCCGAGAAGATGGAGCTCGAAAAGGTGGAGGCGGTGATGAGGATCTCGATATCGATCGGCGGTGATGAGAAACTCGACGGCGATGGAGGAGGAAGTCGATGACGAGCTTGATCGACGACGAGGAAGTCGACGACAAGAGACGAGAAAATCGATAACGAGATCGACGACGAGGGCGTGAAAGAGAAGGTTGGTGGGAAATTTTAGGGGACGAGGGTTTTACTTAACTTTATTTTTTTTTAAATAACCTTTTGTTGCCTCCATGGTTCAATCCGTATGGTTTTCTTTTGCGGCACCGTAGAGACAAATAAAAAGATTACATTTTAATATTTTTTAAATTTATTTATGCCCTTACAGTGGGCACCGTAAAGACATTGTTGACCCCTACGATTTACACCGTAGGGACAATAAAAAGTTGCCCCTATGGATTTCTCTATCCGTAGGGGCAACTCCTAGTTGTAGCAGTGAGTTTTATATTGAAGAATATTTTTTGAGGAAAAAAAAAAGAGAGGAGGGAGACAGGTAGCATGGACAATGTAGAGTCCGAATAAATCCAAGATTTAAGGTGAAAATATCTATGTTCTACGAATGCAAAAATACCAGCCGTGCTTTGTTTGTTAATTGTCGTATTTTTCTTTTCCTAAGAACGATAATTATTTACACGCGCGTGTGTGTTTGCATGTGTGTTAGACTTTGGAAATTTCTAAAAGAGGTTCCTACTCCAAACAAGATTCCAAGATAAATCTGAAGTAGAGAATTGAACTTGAGAAATTTGTGAAGATTTAAGCAGTTAGATGTTTTAAAAAAAATAAACTGTTATTATTCTAAAAACTGCGAAGAGTATATCTTAACGTGAATCATGTTTACAATCAAATGAAGAATTTTTTGAGAGCCCCTTATTTTTTTTGTATATAATTTTTAGTTGAAATAGTAAAGATTTATAAGACATTTAGATCCAAATAGGTACATAAATAATATATTGAAACTTATTAATATATAGCTGATTTGCCCGAGAGGTTAAGGGGGAAGACTTGAGATCTTCTGCACATTAATGCGCATGGTTTCCAGCCCCATAGCTAGCAATTTTTTTATTTAGTTTGCATTTTTTCCCCCTCCAACCTATTGCAATCAAATCCTTTTTTTTTCTCCGTTACAATTTCCTTTTACAAACACCCGTCACTCTGCTCGTTTTGGAATCAAACGATTTTATACATCACTAGTTGCTTCAAGTCATTCCCAACTTTTATAGAAAAAAGGTAAAAAAAAAATTCGCTAACCGTTTTTGAACTTGACTTATTTTTAAGACCAAAAAGGTTCCAATATTGTGAAAACCCCCACAGTTATTATTGAATTTGTTTAAAACCGAACTTTGGCTTGTCTATATATGTATATGCTTGTGCTATCAATAATATTTTTTTTTCTATTTTTTAAAATATGTGTTTGATATATAAAGTTGGATTTTGATAAATAATATTATAATTTAATAAACAATTAATAATAATTAGTATTATGTTTTAATAAATAATGTTTCATTGTGGCCACTTTCCTCCATTGGGGATCGAACTTCCGTACTCTCCTCAAAGAGATAGGTGTCATACCAACTGAGCTATTGTTCATTGGTGTAGAAAATTGTTTTGAATTTGGGTGAAACTTGATTGCAGATTGACACGTCGGGTTCAAGAGAGAAGTTGACGAGGGACCAGAATAGTTGTTTTATCCTTATATTACTATTTTATGTTCAATCATTTAAGTGTTTTGCATTTATTTGGGATCTACTAGTAGGTTGTGATTTCGTATTATTGGGCTTATTTGAAATTTTGAGTAATGTAAAAAGTCTCTACATATATTGAGAGGATATTGAATGGTTAATGATATTTTTCTGTTGATAGAATTGTATTTAGAAATCTATACAGAGTTTTCCTTGATAACCGGCTGCGGTCGATCATTATTTTTCAGCTAGAGTCGAGAGCAGTCGAAACCCTGGATCGGTCCAACATGTCATTGTCTTCGTCTCTCGCTGCATTCACCTTGTCATCATCTTTGCTGTTTGCATGGTCAACTGATCTTTAACTTCTTCGTCACCATCATCAAGGCTTGCATCAACATCAACAAGATCCACAGCATCTGCCACACACACCACTAACCTCATCATTTTCAAATCCAATATTCACCCATCGAACGAGGCCATTATCATTAATCTTATCCGTTTCATGTTCAGATCAGAGAGAAGGAAGGAAAAAAAAAAAAGGATTGTCGTGTTCATTGTAGAATAATTCAGATCTGATCAAAATCATCAAGCCGTCAATTTTCTGGTTTGTTCAAATACAAATTGTCAACTTTATATGATACGGTATATTTATTTGGGGTTAGAACCTGATGAGGCTCGATATCGGTGACTCTCCAGATGCTGACACGTTGCAGATGACGTGTCCCGAAACCTTCAGTTTGGATCACACCTTGCAGTCGAAACCCTGGATCGGTTACGGTCAAATCTAACATATCATCGTCTTCATCTCTCGCTGCATTCACCTTGTCATCATCTTTGCTGTTTGCATGGTCAACTGATCTTTAACTTCTTCGTCACCATCATCAACGCTTGCATCAACATCAACAAGATCCACAGCATTTGCCACACACACCACTAACCTCATCATTTTCAAATCCAATATTCACCCATCGACGAGGCCATTATCATTAATCTTATCCGGTTCATGTTCAGATCAGAGAGAAGGAAGGGGAAAAAAAGGATTGTCGTGTTCATTGTAGAATAATTCAGATCTGATCAAAATCATCAAGCCGTCAATTTTCTGGTTTGTTCAAATACAAATTGTCAACTTTATATGATACGGTATATTTTTTTGGAGTTAGAACCACAACCGCCAAGCCAGTTAAAAAAAGAGAGAGAGAAACATTGAGTTGAGTTGGCTGTTTGGATCGGGAAACAAAGAGCAAATATATGGTCAAGCTAAAGCTTTATTTAAATGCTTTAGGGATTTTTGGGAGAAATATTAATTAACTTGATGATTTTGGATTATAGAATTTTTTTGTAATATAATAACGAGATTAATTACCGAAACAACAACTCCTACAACTGAACTTTTTATTCCAAGTATATGGGGTTGGCTATATGAACCCACATGAGAATCACGCCGGTTCCGGCACATGAATCCTCCGTCTCCACTCACTCCTATCGAATAATATACTTTCATTGGGGCCTTTGGCAACCATATCTTTTCGTATCACCTCCATCCATGTTTTCTTCGGTCACCCTTTCGTCCTTTTGACATTGCCTATATCGAGAGTGTCCATTCGTCGAACATGTGCTTCCATAGGTCTGCGTCGTACATGATCAAACCATCTTAGCCGATTTTCCCGCATCTTCTCCTCCACAGATGCTACACCAACTTTTACACGAATATCCCCATTTCGCACCTTATCTTTTCTAGTGCTAACCATTCAATATACTCTCAATATATGTAGAGACTTTTTACATTACTCAAAATTTCAAATAAGCCCAATAATACAAAATCACAACCTACTAAGAGATCCCAAATAAATGCAAAACACTTAAATGATCCAACATAAAATAGTAATTTAAGGATAAAACAGCTATTATGGTCCCTCGTCAACTTCTCTCTTGAACACGACGTGTCAATCTGCAATCAAGTTTCATCCAAATTCAAAACAATTTTCTACACCAATGAACAATAGCTCAGTTGGTATGAAACCTATCTCTTTGAGGAGAGTATGGAAGTTCGATCCCCAATGGAGGAAAGTGGCCACAATGAAACATTATTTATTAAAACATAATACTAATTATTATTAATTGTTTATTAAATTATAATATTATTTATCAAAATCCAACTTTATATATCAAACACATATTTTAAAAAATAGAAAAAAAAATATATTATTGATAGCACAAGCATATAAATATATAGACAAGCCAAAGTTCGGTTTTAAACAAATTCAATAATAACTGTGGGGGTTTTCACAATATTGGAACCTTTTTGGTCTTAAAAAATAAGTCAAGTTCAAAAACGGTTAGCGAAATTTTTTTTACCTTTTTTCTATAAAAGTTGGGAATGACTTGAAGCAATTAGTGATGTATAATCGATCGATTCCCAAACGAGCAGAGTGACGGGTGTTTGTAAAAGGAAATTGTAACGTAGGAAAAAATGGATTTGATTGCAATAGGTTGGAGGGGGGAAAATGCAAACTAAATAAAAGATTTGCTGGCTATGGGGTTCGAAACCATGCGCATTGATGTGCAGAAGATCTTAAGTTTTCCCCCTTAACCTCTCGGGTAAATCATCTATATATTAATAAGTTTCAACATATTATTTATGTACCTATTTGGATCTTAATGTCTTATAAACCTTCCCTTTCAACTTTAACGGAAGCCGAATAGCGATATAATAAAGCAAGCCGAATAGCGTTCCGATAAAACTTCCCTTTCAACTTTAACGGAAAGTTACGATCACACAAAATCTCTGCTGCACTCCTCCATTTCAACCAACCAACTTGGATCCTTTGATTAACATCGCTATCGATCTCCTCATCCTTTTGGATGATGGAACCTTGATATCTAAACTGATCGCTCGGTGATATTTCTTGCCCTTCCAATATTATATCAATATAGTTTTGACTTCTCTATTTGCTTAATTTGCAATGCATATATATTGTTTTGGACCTGCTCAATCTGAACCCCCGAGATTCCAACGTTTACCTCCATAACTCCAATTTGGCATTAACCCCTGCTTTCGTCTCATTTACTAGAACAATATCATCAGCGAATATCATACACCAAGATACCTCATCTTGGATAGTTCTAGTAAACTCATCCATCATGATGGTAAACAAGAATAGGCTTAATGCAGATCCTTGATGTAAACCAATTGTAATCGGAAAATCGCTCATTAGGCTGCCGCAAGTTCTGACATTTGCCACTACTCTATCGTATTTGTCCTTGATTATGTCAATGTACTTGACGGGGACTCACTTCTTCATCATTGTCCTCCATAATACCTCTCTAGGTATCTTGTCAAACGCTTTCTCTAAATCAATAAGTATCATATGCAAATCTCTTCTGCTATCTCGAAAACGCTCGACAAGTTGACGAAGCAAATGAATGGCCTCTATTGTCGATCGTCCAAGTATGGACCCAAACTGATTCTCTGTTATTTTAACATCCTTTTTTAGCCTGTGTTCAATCACTCTCTCCCAAAGTTTATAATGTAACACATAAGTTTTATTCCACGGTAGTTTGAGCAACTTTGAATGTCACCCTTGTTCTTATAGATAGGTACAAGAGTACTTTTCTTCCATTCATTTGGTATTTTTTTGGTCTGCCAAATCTTATTAAACAGACCTGTCGGCCATTTAACGCCTATTTCTTCTAAATATCTCCAAATTTTAATAGGAATCCCGTCTGGACCAACCGCTTTTCTTGATCTCATTCTCTTCAAAACTTCTTTAACCTCAGATAGTCTTATTTTACGCATGAAATCACGATTTATATCTTAAAATTGAATGACAAGTCCATCTAAATTCTTAGTAAAGCTCTCATTGAACAATTTATCAAAATAATCTCTCCACTTTTCCTTGATATTCTCATCTCGAACTAAAACCTTTTGATCTTCATCTTAGACACATTTCACCGCACATAAGTTTCTGGTCTTCCTTTCCCGCATCCGAGTAATCCAGTATATATCATTTTCAGCCTCCTTAGTGTCTAACTTATCGTACACCTTCTTATAGACCTTAGCTTCCCGAACAGCTTTCTTAACTTCCTTTTTAACCATTTTATACTGTTAGTTATATGTATGCCCTAGAGGTCATTACTGTACATACGATGTATATTGTAGTGGATGCTAGGACATATATAGGGAGGACTTTCTTACTCGACATTATAGTATGCTATCTGGTTGTACTTTATCTTAACATGTACTCTGATTGTCTCTATATTACATGTTGATAAAGCCCTTAGGATATGTACTCGACTACTGGGACTATGATGAGATCATACTAGTGGGGCCACGGTAGTCAACGAGTACATCCTATAACTGTTCCTAGTCGAGGGTGTATCGAGACAGGGCATCGATACACCAGAGTAGACTGGCGTATACGTATCTTGACCCATATGATGGGTGATGGATGATCCCATATCCATCGGTGTTTGACATTAAGGATGGTGTACGGGTGCTCAGTAGAGACTGGGTACACTGGACGGACTCGCGGAGAACTCCCAGATGGTATTATACCTCGCGTCAGATGGCAGTTCTCCGGTGACACTGGTACAGAGTAGTCTGTTGACCCGAGATCGTCATAGAGTCTTGTGTGATTCCCACTGTGCTTTGATTTCCATCATACCACGTCCAAGAGGGCGTGCAAAAAGGTGGATTTTGGGTACAGTCCCGAATCACATGGAGGCAATGAGCGATAGGAAGGGATTCGTCTCTCCCGGTATAGAGAGTTGATGTTGTGCTGTGTTCGATTGGCTATAACTGGAAATCCCTGGCCAGGGTTGCTGAGATTTGCTGGTAAGTGTTATCAGTAGTTTCTCTAACTGTTATAGACCTCATATCGACACGACTTATCAAGCTACTGGGGTCTGACGTATACCACCCCTAAGCGAGATATGCAACATATCAGACGACGAGACCGGACTGTACGGGAGTGTTACTGATTGGATTCACAGGAGAATGTACAGGCTTGCTTGTTGATCTTCTGAGCGCTCAAAACCTGGGTGGCTGTTACGTTTAGCTGACCGCTTGCAGCTTGTGGGTGTTTGATATGATCATCACCTACTGCCGGCGTATTGACGATTCTTTAGAGTCCTACACAGAGGTTTCTTGACTCAGGAAAAACGGAGTAGGAGCACATATGTGATATGTGCGGGACCGAGGATAATGCGATATGAGATACCGTATTCTATTATCGCGATATTTGATATCAGCCGGGTCATTGGATCAAGTGTTGATTCGATGAATCGGTAAATGAGATATTAGTCGGTTATATGCGATATAGCCGGATTGTCAGATCAAGTGTTGATTCGATAATTTAATGTATAATAATATATATGATATATTAAATTATATTAACTAATATTAGCTCACTAAAAGATTCTTTTTCTCACTCAGCTAATACATTGATATATATGCGATATATGTTAATTATATTATTTTATTTTGTTACAATAAATATTATATATGTGATATATAATATTGTAACATGATATGATTACTAATACAACATGTTTAGTGGAGATTAAACAAGGTTAGGGTTTGAATTGGGTTAGTTCTTTCAGGAACATTCTAGAAGGTTTCTTTTTGTTTTTAGTTAAGATATCATGCTTGATATTTTGTAATGACTTATTCTTAACCCAACCCAAACCCTAGCCCTAGTTAAATCTCTACAAAGGTTTAGTTGACCATGCTTACATTATTAATCATATATTATTTCATTATTCATCACAAAAGTTTTTTAATTGATTTTTCCTTCTTCTTCTTCCTTGAGTTCTTCATGGAAAAGCTTTCGAGCTTTTTCAAAGGTGATGAAAATGAGTGAGAAATAGAAAACAAATGAGAGCATAAATCCTACTTCATCATCCTCATCCATCCTTGCCATTTAGATGAGGGTGTTCACTTCATTTAGGGAGTGAGAGCTTGTGTTAATGAAACTTCAAGGTAGATCATCTTTATTATCGAAGATCGGAAGCAAGTTTGCATCATTCTCTTCGTGGAGCCTCTCTAGAGTTCGGATGCACGATGATCGCAGCGAAGAGACCTCAACACGGAGCTTTAGAAGTGAAGGACAAGATCTACAAAGGTTGTAATCGCTCTCACTTAGTGTTAAAGTGTTTAACATGCTTTGTTTCGCCTAATCTCAAGTAGTCTAAGATCTTGGTTTAGGGTTGTTCGGCAAGGCTAAATTTTAAATTGGGTATGGTTGATGCCTTGTAGACCCTTATTAGAGTGCATAGCAACCCTATAGTGGTATCAGAGCCAAGCTAGAGCTTTACGCGAAGTCTAGGCGAAATTTAAAATCCGATCGAACTCCGAATACCTGAAAAACCCTAGTTTCTGGAAATTTTTCAAAACTGTTTATTTTTTCATATTAAAAATACTCAAAAATATCAGCATGGTATTTTAGGAATTACTGTGAAATACGACATCTTAATTCCACTAAAGAGCCACGGAACCGCGGCAATACCTTGCTTGCGCGGCGGTTCCGCGGCGGAATAGTAGAATTAGGGTTAGGGTTTTGTACAGTAACTTCAGTACCAACTTCCTGATTCTTCTGGGAATTTTTAATTATACTCAAGTGTTGAGTTTTCTGGGTTGTATTGGGGACTCGTTGATTCGATCGGATAATTTAATTTCGTCTATGTTTTTTCCAGATAATTTTAGAAACTGTTAAAAAGTTTGAACGGATATCAATAAATCACTTTTTCCCCTGTCGGAAATTTTTTCAAAACTTGGATTTTTTCTCGAGTTTGAAACTTCCGGAAAATCATGCAAGTAACGCGGTGGACGCTCTAGAAGAACACAAACCTTAACTCGATTATGTGACCATCTAAACCGCCTCTGAACCTTAGGGTTTGGGGCAGTACGGCGTTTCCACATGTGAGGCGTTGACTTGACCCTTCTACGGCTGGACTATTGGTACTGTGGCATGTGATGGATACTTTTTGAACTCCGCTCAAGTGTTGAGCTATTTGGGAAAACTTGGGTGTTTGTTTATTCGATCGGAAAGTTTAACATTGTCTATATATCTGGAATGTGATACAATATTTGGAATCCACATGTAGTTATGAGATAACTAATTTGAATATTATAAACATAGCAGTTTAGTCTCAATTGATCGGTTGCCACGGAATTTTGATGTGATCAAAAGTCCGTCGCAATCACGTAGCGTACGCAGATACTCGCCGGGTAAATTTAATTGATAGCCACGCCCCATAGCCCCGACCAAGTGACTGTAGGAGAACCCCGTCGCCAAAAGCATCCGTTCGGGTGCTCGCGGCAGCGGTGTTCCGCCTTAGTGCACTTTGTCGACGGCATCCGGGGGTGCGGCCGTCTACTAAAGTTTGCGACGAGCATTCGATCAGGATGTCGGGAATCTTGTTGAATTGCCCGACTTGATAATGAAAAGAGTTTTCGATAATGAGACTAAAATACGGGGTTTATAATTGTTAGGCATGCGATGTCTAAGGAATTCATTTGGTTAGGCATGCGATGTCTAAGGAGGTTGTGGATTCCAACTGTTGTAGTTTTACACTTTCTTTTCTGTGACCGTAAGCGTAGTATGTGGTGTATCGCCGGCTTCGTTGCTATACATCAACGACAATCGGGATACGCATACTTGCTTACGTTGATGATATGAGATATTATGTGTTACTGTGATATGTTATATTAGATCGTCGCGTTTTGAATAGTAGGGGGTTTTATGTGAGATGAGAGTTTTTTCTTTTTCATTCATGTAAAATTCATATGTATGTAATATTCTTTTATTGGGGCACTTCCGGGCTGAGGATGATGTCACCATTGTATATTATTTACTTTTCGCATTAGGTAGACCCAAGGCGGGGAGCACAAGTAACCGGGTTCTAGGGTCCAGTGGGAGACCATCTCGAGGAGTCGAGACCGGGTCTCCTAATCCTAAAATTGGCAGTGTTGCTTGCCGCTCTCGTAGGGGTCTAGGGATGTGGGTTTGGCTATTCATCGCGACCGTGGAACCCGTGTTTTATACAGGCTCGTATTAAAACACGGGCGTCCTAGTATATCCAATATTTCATATGTTATCTTCTGCTGCAATGTTCTGTGATGAGATCATATTACTGCCTGAGATGAATGTTTATATTATATATATGAGATATATGTTATATTTCAGATTTCGTTTCAAATATGATGCTTGTGAAGCATAATAAAATGGGACTTCATTAATGAGATTAATGAAACTAAAAGAAACCTAAAGATGTTGTAGAAACTTGTTTAAAAACTGGTAGCTCTAGTTCTTTCTTTGCATAGCGGTGTTCCTTGTAGAACATCCAGCACCTTATTCGATAAGGAAAGAGCCGAGATCCCTTCACCGGGAGTGACCTCTTTAGCGAAACTAGCAGAAGCTACAAACTCGGTTTGTCTTTTGATTGCTTATATAGTTTTTGCTTTGCATAGTGATATTTTTGAAATATCCTGCACCTTATTCGATGAGGAAAGAGCCGACGATCCCTTCACCGGTAGTGACCTCTTTAGCAAAACTAGAAAAGGTCTCAAAAACATTCCATTTAAAATCACTCGATTCTACAACGATATCAAGTTCATTACGCTCATGGTTTTCTTAAAAACCTGCGTAGCCCTCCGTCATTTCAGATAAGTACTACTTAGTATTCGTGCTGCGGTAGTTTGGCATGCGTCAAGGCGTAGTATACGGTAGCTAACTAGTGCTTATCTGCTAGCATACGATGCGATTGGATTAGGGTATTCGTACGGCGTTGTTTGGCATGCGTCAAGGGTCGTGCGGGTGGGTTTTGTAGGACTACGGTAGCGCCCCGGCCGTCTATCCGAGGCCAAAATGCGGAAACGAAAATTTTTCTTTACTTAAAAACCGGCACTACCGCATCCTAAAAACCCGGATCGTAACCATTAACCTACTACTAGCAAACTAGAGAAAGGTAGAGAGCTATACCGAGCGATCCGTGTCCTCCGATCTCCGGCCTCCACTCCGATCTCCTCACGGAATCTCCGGTCTTCATCTCCTCGTCGGAACGGGCACCACATCGCCGGTTCTTTTACGGGCTCCCACCTCTGGACCGAGACAACTCGAGCATGAAGTTGGCGAGTCGACGTGCCCAAGGATGCTGTAGGCAAAGTGTAGAATCCATTTGTCTCAAGGGGTTGAAGTTGCCATAATGATGGAGGTGGAATGAACTTTGGAGATCAACTAGAATTTTGTAGCAAGCTAGGAAAAATGAGATGAATGAATTTTCTTCCCACAAAATCAATCCTCATCTCCCTCTAAGTGGCCGGCCCCTACAAAAAAATGAGGAGGGAAATGTACAAGGGGGGTGAGCACAAGAGGAGTGAGGAGGTAACCATAAGAAATGTGAAGATAATGAGGTTATAATGTCACATCCAATTCTAATCAAATCGTATCTCATTAATGCAAACCAAGTGATACAAAAAGAATCTCATGATGCAAAGAACCATCATGAAGCCACAAATCACAAAAAACCCCTCCATAATTGCTAATTTGCAAATATGCAAATTAGCCCCTCCATCACAAAAGTCCGGCCGTGAAGGAACAAAAGAAAACGGCCGAAACGGAATGCAAACTGGCAACTTCAAAAAACTGATCCCGTAATAAATTATAGGAAAACCCCGCGACTGTATATACATACCCGCATTTGTATTCCTACTGAATACAAATGCAAAGAGACAAAATCTACACTGTACAATACTAGGATCCGGCTTAAACCAAAGCCCGCTAGTATTATCCGTCCGATCATGATCCATGAAATACCGCACGTATACGATCGAACCCTGCCATATCTCCATACGGCCTCTACAGCGTTTCGCCCGAAACTTGAGAAAACGGTCTGTGGGGGATTCTAAAGACTCGTCAATACTTTGGTTGTGGATTTAACCACTAGCACGTCAGAGGTATTAGCCATACGTAACGGGCTACCAGGTATTGACCAAAAAGGATGTCGATGAGCGAACTCATCCTGACACCCTACTGAGCCTGTCAGTGACAATATCCGTACAGTCCGGTCCGTTCGTCTATGAGTATCGCATGGCGGGCCAAGGGGGTTGGTAAAAGTCAGACCCCCAAAAGCGGTACAAGTCGTGTCGGAGTGTAGCCCAGAACACCCTGAGATACTACTGGAATACCTACCAGTAAATCTCCTGCCTCGGCCGAGGGCTTTGTGTAATGGCTCTCCTAGACACAGCGCGACCTCACTCCCAATACCGGGAGAGACGAACCCCTGCAGATCCGCTCACTGCCTCCATGTGGCTCGGGACTGTACCCAACTAAAACCTGTTTGTACGACTCCTTTGAGCCGTGGTAGGGTAGTAATCAAAGTACAGTGGGAACTCACACGAGACAAATGACGATCTCAGGTCGATGAACTAACCTGTACACATGTCACCAGGGAACTGCTATCTGACGTCAGGTATAAGACCAACTAGCATGTTCCCGGCGAGTCCTGTCCAGTGTACTCATAACCCAATGAGCACCTGTATACATCTTAGGTGAACCAACTGACACCAGTGGCTTGTGAGACCGGCCACCACCCCTCGTCGGGGTCTCGACTGTATACACTAGTCTACTCTGGAGTATCGATGCCCTGTCTCGAAAACTCCCACGACTAGGGACCTTTTAAGGATGTGCTTATAGACCCCAGCTCCCACGTATATGATCGCCATCATACTGCTGGTCGTCAAGCAAGAATCCTAAGGGCTCTATCAACGTGCAATAGTGACTTATAAGGTCACCTAAAGCAGTACACGATGATAAAGATAAACCAGATAGCATACTATCATATTGAGCAAGACTATTCTAACGGTATAGGTCCTCTCTCAATCATTGCAATCACGTGCATGCGATCCAATAATTGACTCTGAGGGCACTATCTCCAACAATCTCCCACTTGCACTCAAGGCTAATTATTGCGATGTCGCATACTCACAGCCCGTGTGATACCGAACACCCAACTCCTCTACCAATCAGTCTCACAAAACCCGCTTGCGAAACTAATGCATTCGAGGAATAGCCTCAGTGAGTGGATCCGCTCAAATATTTCTTTCTATGTCTCTCTTTATCTCAAGTTCGCGGAGAAAGCCATCTCCCGAAATGAGCAATACCTGTCTTAGAATGTGTCTGGATATCTGATGGGACCTAGTTCATTAATGAACTCCAAATCCAAACTTCTTAGACTGTATCGTCAACTGAACTTAATCAGTATCCTGCGCCATGCCTCCCTCAGTATCCGCTTGGACCACCTGTCCAAAATACTGCCCCTCGTCAGAGGGAAAACTATAACTCTGACAGACACTCTGTCATTCAGGTCACCTTGGAAGCCTGGAGTGATAACTGTCTCCCGAAGGAGGATGCCGTTATCATATCCGTCGAACATCCACTTATGTTCTAAAACTGCTTCCAATCATTTCTCCAGGACTGGATTAATATCCTATGTGGAGAAACCACTGTGTGACAACCAAAGTATAACCGACCGTAGTATAAGAATTTCACTTCCTACTCTGTGTATGTCATCCAAATACCAGGACATAACACCCTACTACCTTCTTAACAGATCCATCCCCTATTCTGATGAAGTCAAACCTATAACTGTGACATCAGAAATAAATGATCTATCTCCGCTATATCTGCTTTAGTCTATAAATAGACATAAACTACTTGTCCACTATACTTCCGCTGCTCCCACTGACTACGACAACCCTCTGGCAGAGTCATATAGTCGTGCACTTCTAAAGCTAGTTCAGAACGACGCTATGCTCATCCTCCTGCCGGGTTTCATAGTCTGGAACAACAGTAGTGTCAAATCTGGGTAAACAAGAACCTCCCTGTCACCGTCCTTGAGGCTACCGGAGTACTTCTCGGGTGCCTGAGGTTACCCACCATATCTGCGGAGTGGCCAATGGAATGTCAAACCAGATTGAATCTTTAGGTTCTTATCAAATTTTCAGTAATCGTTTGCGGTTCTGGAATCACTTCCAGTTCTACCATACTCCCACTACTGTTTTCTGAAAAAAATCCATTTTTATTAAAACTGTTGCGAGTCAAGAACAATATCACTATTGATCTTCCAGATGGTAAAAAGTCAACACTCGTCATAGCCCGGGTCAACCCACAAACAGCCATTACAGAAACGTGCCTTGAGTTGTCCAGTGTCTGGTTTTAAGCATAAGTTGGACAACTTCCCGTATCTTAACAATGTCAAGATATGAACTGTTCTATATCCAATACAGAAACAGAGGCACTGATTTAATTGAACCAGATTCAAATCATGCAGCTGTCTCCAGTGCATGTTAACTAAATGGAAAGAGGCCGATCAGCATTACTCAACTTAGGAGTGCTTCCAATTATGAGTAACCTGAAAGAGAAGCAAGTTCTCTCGATCATTACTGTCAACTGAACACATACACAAGTATCTACATCTTCGATCACCTTGAAGAATCCCGATACTTGCAACATCTAGTTCTCTACTCTATTCTTATACCTATAACTTCTCAAAACTTGGACCTTGTGTTTCTACGAAACACATGTCTAAGACCCAGAGAAGTCACAAGTAAACAGAATCTAGTACGAGTACCAACCCCTCTGTCCTAATGGACACTGGACAACATACAATACTCTGTATAAATCCCTTGAGTCTAATGACTCATTCCCTGTGTGTCGTAGGTTGAAAACTGTGCTTATGGTTAAGAAGAATTACACCGCTGTTTAATGCTCCTTACCTAACCATCCACTGATATAGGTAAATGTCATGGACATAATTTCAAAAAGGTATATCTCACTCTATAAAAATAGGCGTACAGATATATCAATCTGAAATTGGTGCATAACAGCGGATATTCAAAACCAAATATTTGCCGTCCGGCAAACAACCCAGGCGATTTCCTCAAATGCAACGAATCCCGATATAATGAGAATAATCACCTAATTCCCAATAACTTACTCCCACTCATCATCTGTAAAACCATACAGATGTGAGAATCAAACCTGGTAAATACATACCCTGGAGCAAGGGCTAATTGGGAAATCAGTTTTCTTTTAACAGTACACAGTGAAACTGAAACATTGAAATGTTTCGTAGGGGTATCCGGGTATTCCTAGTAATGCCTCTTCCATTATCAGATTCACAACGGTAACCGTATATTTCTTTGCCATCTCTCCAAATCCCTTTATATGTCTTTAGTCGTTACCTTCTGTACACCCCTTTAGGCCAAATGGTTTTCTTCCTTCCCTACCGTTCGGCACCAGCCTATGGTTTGGAAGAAGACTACCCAATAAGCATAATGGGTGTACTGTCCTAATCCTAGGAGCACTCCCAATCCGAGAGAAGGTAAAGATAAAAGACAACCGAATAAACCTTATTCCTATTTCTCCTGAACCAGAATCCATCCCCGAACTGGAACAAGTTCCTTTCGAGTTCGTATATAACCATACGATGGAGTATCCAAATAACTGTGGATCTTCGTAGTGATACGGAGTGATATGGAGAAATACAAAAGGTGAAGTGGGAGTGGTAATGAAATACTTGGTTTGGTTGTGAATAGCAGTCGCAATTTACTTTGCCCTCTTACTAATCCCTTTATTTGTCTTTACTTAATACCTTCTGTACACCATCATTAGGCTAATTGGTTTTCTTCATTCCCTACCGGTCGGCACCTGCCTATGGTTTGGAAGAAAACTATCCAATTTGCGTAATGGGTGTACTGCCCTAATCCAAGGAGCACTCGCAACCTGAGAGAAGGTAAAAGGAAAAGACAACTGAATAGTCCTATTCGTTTTCTCCAGAACCAGAAACCATCCTCGAATAAATTCCTTCGAGTTCGTATATAACCATACGATTGTTTTATCCAATGGAAGTGGACGTTCGTAGTAATACGGGGTGTTCTGGAGAAAAGGGTAAGAGTAGGAGTGGCAAAGAGGTTTGCAACTCTGACAATCCAAAAGCCAGTGTTTAAGAAGGTTCGGTCAACTTGGTCACTGAGTCATAGTCAAGGGTCGGGTCATGGTCGCTGCCAAAGAGAGAGAGAGAAAAGAAACACTCAGCGTGCACTCTATCCTAGATCAGAATGGTTATCAATTTATCTAATCAGGAAACCTCCCACTGTATCGTCAAATTCTCTTCCAAACCTGAAAGGAGCATTAGTCGGGATCACCCGAGGAGTAAACCAACTCATCAGTGGGAATCGGGATCCAACTATCATCCCATGATAACGTGATGGAATCCACTCACGTCGTCACACTCCAGAAGGTATGCGCATGCCTGGCAAGTTTCAGTTTCTTTAGAAACTCCCGATGTATGTTTTTACCCCTAAGACCCAAGTGACATTGACTGAGCCAACATATCAAAGGATCCTAGTCAAGTTCAACCCGTCATTATCTTGATTGCATTAGACCCACCCGCACGAGTCCTTGACTGAGCCAAAATGACCGTACGACTGTCCTAACCAATCACATATCCATAAGACAGAAAAGCATTACAGAGCTACCGCACACTACGCCTCGGCTGAGCACGACATACGTAGCACGAATACTAAGCAATACTAATCTGAAATGACGGAGGGCTACGTTTGGTTTTTGGCGAAAACCCTTTAACGTAATGAACTTGATATCGTTGAAGGAACCGGATAGCTTTTTATAAAAGTATAGTGGCGAAAACCTTTTGCTAAAGAGGTCACTCCTGGTGAAGGGATCTCGGCTCTTTCCCCGTAGAATGAGGTGCAGGATATTCCAACTGAATACTACGATGCAAAGCAAAAGGCAAAAGGCTATAGTGAAGTTATTACCCTGACGCAAACTTCTGTCCAAGGGGTCACTCCCGGTGAAGGGATCTCGGCCCTTGCCTCGTCGACTGAGGTGCTGGATATTCATAACCGAATACCACTGTGCAAAACAAAAGAGAACGTCTTTGCAATAACAGCTTTTTTTTGAAAAATGTTCCAACAACATCAGAATAGGTTTGTTTAGCTTGCATTGATCCGAATCAATGCAGTCCCATCAATTGATCACACCAATAAAGAACGAAAATAATGATGTACGTATATGCCATCCACATTCGCCACTGGGTCCCGTCATCACCCGTTAGGTTACTTAACTAACGACAGAGCGGGGACTGGACTAGCGCGGATGCAAAACATATACAACATCTACTAGCATATATATATCAATATATAATATTCGCTCAAGGCGTGATAAAAAGCAACATCACAGAAATGTAATAAGCATCACAGAACAATACAGATATCTGGGATCCCCGGGTTTCATAGAGCCGCTACTGAAACCCGACGTTCCCCTGGTCGTGTGGATAGCCTGTGCAATGAAATCCTAGACCCCTACGGGCGCGGCAAGTTACCCGCCAAAACTTGAAGCGAGACAGCCCCCTTCAACAACGTGAATGGACCACCCAGCACTTCATGGAATCCGGTAACTTGAGCACCCCTCCTTGGGTCAACCTGTACCCCCTACGAGTGCGGCGAATAGCCCGCCAATTCTATAGTGAAGCCCCCTCCATCTCAACGCCATGAGATGTGGGCCCGTTGCCCTCTAGAACCTGGCTATTCGTGCACCCCTCCGCGGGGCAATCCTAGTACAGAAAGTAAAATATACATACAACGGGTATATCGACCTCAGCCCGGTCGTGCCCCAAAAGAATAATATACAAACAGGCAGTGACGGCAGTCCACATGTCGGACGCTCGCCCCGCAATATCAAATGTACATAAAACGAAACTGTACTACCATTGCATCCAGGCTATCCACCACGACAAATCCGCAACATCACAGCACAACACAGAACATCAAAGTGAATGTCACGTTCGCAAATCCGTCTAAAAGGGCTATAGCAGTTAGACAGGATTTACCGATCAAATGACATTCACGGTCGCAGATATAATGTAAATACTGTGAACTAACATGTTTAAAATTTTCGATCGACAAAATTTTCTGAAGTGGGCCCCAAGCACAATACCCAGTACTCAAAATAAATCTGGGCCCAAAAAGAATATTCCAGAAACCCTATTTCCATGTCCCAAGAGCACTGTAGAAATTTGGTACTGTGAAGAGTCAAAATGGCGGCGGAACCGCGGCCAATGCATGGGTTTGGCCGCGGTTCCGCGGTGTAACAGTAACTTCATACGACCAAATTTTCACAGAATGCTTAAAAAACCCTGCACGATTTTTTGACATGTACCAAATAATTTTTTGAGCACTGCAAAAATTCGACAGAAAACTGATACATGAAAACGCGGTTTTTGGAAAATCCGATCGATCGAAGTTCTAAACACATTAGAGCAAGCTAGACTAGGTTAATGGCGTGGCTCTGATACCATGTAGGACTACGGTAGCGCCCCGGCCGTCTAACCAAGGCCAAAATGCGGAAACGAAAATTTTTCTTTACTTTAAAACCGGCACTACCGCATCCTAAAAACCCGGATCGTAACCATTAACCTACTACTAGCAAACTATATAAAGGTAGAGAGCTATACCGAGCGATCCGTGTCCTTCGGTCTTCGGCCTCCACTCCGATCTCCTCGCGGAATCTCCGGTCTTCATCTCCTCGTCGGAACGGGCACCACATCGCCGGGTTCTTTTACGGGCTCCCACCTCTGGACCGAGGCAACTCGAGCACGAAGTTGGCGAGTCGACGTGCCCAAGGATGCTGTAGGCAAAGTGTAGAATCCATTTGTCTCAAGGGGTTGAAGTTGCCATAATGATGGAGGTGGAATGAACTTTGGAGATCAACTAGAATTTTGTAGCAAGCTAGGAAAAATGAGATGAATGAATTTTCTCCCCACAAAATCAATCCTCATCTCCCTCTAAGTGGCCAATCCCTGCAAAAAAATGAGGAGGGAAATGTACAAGGAGGGTGAGCACAAGAGGAGTGAGGAGCTAACCATAAGAAATGTGAAGATAATGAGGTTATAATGTCACATCCAATTCTAATCAAATCTTATCTCATTAATGCAAACCAAGTGATGCAAAAAGAATCTCATGATGCAAAGAACCATCATGAAGCCACAAATCACAAAAAACCCTCCACAATTGCTAATTTGTAAATATGCAAATTAGCCCCTCCATCACAAAAGTCCGGCCGTGAAGGAACAAAAGAAAACGGCCGAAACGGAATGCAAACTGGCAACTTCAAAAAACTGATCCCGTAATAAATTATAGGAAAACCCCGCGACTGTATATACATACCCGCATTTGTATTCCCACTGAATACAAATGCAAAGAGACAAAATCTACACTGTACAATACTATGATCCGGCTTAAACCAAAGCCCGCTAGTATTATCCGTCCGATCATGATCCGTGAAATACCGCACGTATACGATCGAACCCTGCCATATCTCCATACGGCATCTACAGCGTTTCGCCCGAAACTTGAGAAAACGGTCTGTGGGGGAATCTAAAGACTCGTCAATACTTTGGTTGTGGATTTAACCACTAGCACGTCAGAGGTATTAGCCATACGTAACGGGCTACCAGGTATTGACCAAAAGGGACGTCGATGAGCGAACCTATCCTGACACCCTACTGAGCCTGTCAGTGACAATATCCGTACAGTCCGGTCCGTTCGTCTATGAGTATCGCATGGCGGGCCTAGGGGGTTGGTAAAAGTCAGACCCCCAAAAGCGGTACAAGTCGTGTCGGAGTGTATCCCAGAACACCCTGAGATACTACTGGAATACATACCAGTAAATCTCCTGCCTCGGCCGAGGGCTTTGTGTAATGGCTCTCCTAGACACAGCGCGACCTCACCCCCAATACCGGGAGAGACGAACCCCTGCAGATCCGCTCACTGCATCCATGTGGCTCGGGACTGTACCCAAGTAAAACCTGTTTGCATGACTCCTTTGAGCCGTGGTAGGGTAGTAATCAAAGTACAGTGGGAACTCACACGAGACAAATGACGATCTCAGGTCGATGAACTAACCTGTACACATGTCACCAGGGAACTGCTATCTGATGTCAGGTATAAGACCAACTAGCATGTTCCCGGCGAGTCCTGTCCGGTATACTCATAACCCAATGAGCACCTGTATACATCTTAGATGAACCAACTGACACCAGTGGCTTGTGAGACCGGCCACCGCCCCTCGTCGAGGTCTCGACTGTATACACTAGTCTACTCTGGAGTATCGATGCCCTGTCTCGAAAACTCCCACGACTAGGGACCTTTTAAGGATGTGCTTATAGACCCCAGCTCCCACGTATATGATCGCCATCATACTGCTGGTCGTCAAGCAAGAATCCTAAGGGCTCTATCAACGCGCAATAGTGACTTATAAGGTCACCTAAAGCAGTACACGATGATAAAGATAAACCAGATAGCATATTATCATCTTGAGCAAGACTGTTCTAACGGTATAGGTCCTCTCTCAATTATTGCAATCACGTGCCTGTGATCCAATAATTGACTCTGAGGGCACTATCTCCAACAGATTTAATTCAATCAAGAAATGTATGGGTTGAACTTGACTAGCGGACTATGGGTTGTTTGGCATGCGTCAAGGTCATAGCACGCTAGGGGTAAAATATTATTGGGAATTTCAAGTGTTGAAATTTGCAATGAGATTGCATACCTTCTATGAGATAGTTGGATCCCGATACCCCCTGCGAGTAAGAGTTACTCCTGGGAGAGTTTTACACATTACAATTAGCCGATCAAGTAGGTGTCTAGAAAGGTGTTAACGGGGTTATGCCTCTGGGAAAACGAGGTTTACTTTAATTAGGTCCGTGCGAAAGCACGGGGAACCTCCCTCAAAGTACCGGCACTGGCCTGGCTGAAAGATTGGCGAACTTGTAGAGTGTAATTAATTCCGGCTAGTCTTTCCTTTTAAGGTTTGAAGGAAGATTTGACTAAAACAGTGGGAGACATCCTGATTAGATAAATTGATAACCAATCTAATCTTGTAAAAGTGCACGCTGAGTGTTTTCTTCTCTCTCTCTCTCCAGGTAGCGACCATGTCACGCCTTAATCAAGATAATAATACGAATGTATTGACCGAACCCGCTTGTTATACTACGCTAGGGAAAGTTGGTCCCGCTCCAACTTATAATTGTTATAAGACAGAGCAGGAAATTGGGGATTACCAGAATTCCCGTGCCGCCCAAACGAAGAAAGTACATGTTGATGCATCTTCTTCGGATGTGTTCATTACACAGAACTATTTCTCAATATCCTTTACGTCCTGGGTATTTGATACCAGATCAGGATCCCATATATGTAATTTGTTACATGGGCTACAGATAGGTAGAGAACTGAGAACGGGTGATAAGTTTCATGAGATAGAAACGGTGCAAGTGTTGCAGCCAAGTCTGTTGGTCACTATCACCCTGTATTACCAGAATACATTGATTCTGAACGAATGTTATTAGATACCGAACCTGATATACAACATCATATCAGTCTCTTTATTAGTAAAGAAGGATATAATTTTGTATTGTTGGATAATATTTTGAACATTTCCTATATCAAGAGTTGATCGGTTCAGGCACGTTATCTAAAAGCATTGACGTTCTAAATCAAACCACAGTTCTTAATATACAGAACACACACAAGAGAAAGAGTTCAGAAATGAACGAATCCTTCTTGAGGTATTGTAGACTAGGTCATATCAATGCGACCCGACTAGCTGAAGTTACATAAAGATGCATATTTAAATTAGTTTGAATTTACATCTTGTGAAACTTGCCGGTCATGTCACAGAGATAAAATGACCACAGGTCCGTTTATTGGAAACAGAAAAAGAGTTAGTGAACTCTTGGGATTGATACATGATGATGTATGTAAGATCCCCTGTCTACACATGCCAAGACTGGTTCTTTGTACTTCATTACATTCTCTGATGATCTCTTAAGATTCAGACATATGTTCCTGTTGAAACACAAGTCCGAAGCTTTTGAGATATTCACAGAATATAAGTTAGAAGTAGAAAACCAAAAACGGGTATAAGTATTATGTCCTTTGATGAGATCAAGGAGGAGAATACTTGAGCATGGGATTCCTGGACTATTCTAAAGGAGAATGAGATTCTCTCTCAGCATTACTCCTCCGTATACACCATAGCACGATGGTGTATCGGGGCGGAGCAATCACACCCTATTTGATATGGTGCGCTCTATGATGAGTACTACTGAGTTTCCTATTTCCTTTTGTGAGTTATGCACTTGTGAAGCTGTATACCTATTGAATAGGGTTCAAATCAAATCAGTTGCCTACCACTTCATATGTGATATGGAAAGGGAAGAGCCCATATCTTAAGTTTGTTAAGATTTAGGGTTGTAGCTCATTGGTAATACATTGCATTGCTGAACCAAGCCATCAGAGTTCAAATCTCGTGCCCTACATTATTTTTAATATTTATTTTATTTTAAATTTTATAGAACTCTACACCCACAAAACTGAAAGTACCAGTGACTACCTCCGGCGACCCCCCACCTTCTCGGGCCGGCGCCGCCGGTCGGCCGAGTCTTTAACACCAAAAGTGTGACTTTTCCCCTTCCCAACTCCCCTGCATACTTTAAATGTTCAGATCGTTTCCAAAGAGCCTTTAATACCTCTTTTACTCCATTTTTAATGAATTTTCATACATATTTTACATTTTTTAATTTAAAACCCTTCATCTACCCTAACCCTATAAATACCAACCCTACCCTCTCACCCCAAACTCTGAGCCAACTCTCAAAAATTTCCAAGAAACCTTGTGTACTTTGAAATCGAGTATGAGGCGAAGCTGCGCCGAATTTTCCGGCGAACTTCCGACGATCATATTAGGAGCTCCCGACGACGAAGCGACGCACCGGTGACTCCTCCCATTCCACCTCCCTCTCCTTGTTGTCCTAAATCCGTAAGTCCCAATTCTATCTTCGCTATTCTTATTCTAAAATACGGAATTACAAAACCCGACGGAATCGGAACAAATCCGATTTCCGATTCGGTTTCTTTATAAAACTTCACTTTTCTTTAATACAATTATGCTTAAACCCTTTCATGTTGACTATTAAACACTAATCAACCAAATTGATCAAGTTTCATATCATAAAAATAATTACTATTACATTTTACCGTATTTTTCATTTAAATACCACATATTTTCAATTCTACATTTAACATCACAAAACTTTGCTATAACTTTGAGTAGATCACGAGATAATGACCTACCTCCTCACACACTCATATGCAACATAGCACAATAACCTTGGGAACATAGAATACGGGAAAAACGATATCTTTACAAATAAATACCATAATTAATAAAACCGTTTTTCCTTAATGATTAGTATTTATACAAATCTTTGCATAGCGCCGCTACAACCCATTTGGGGAACCCGTTCGGGATGGTGCGGATTATTGCACATTCTCGGGCTTAGTAGTGCGAGATGCAGATCTCCGCAAGGAGCATTCGGTCTCGAAAGATTTAAAATACGACATCTTAAGAAAACGAAATTTCTAGAATATTATATATATACTAAAATTATTTTCATATAAATATATGTATATGTAACATAAAAAATATCTATTTTGAATTATTATAAATATTCCACTTTTTTCTAAAAATGTCATAAGAATCATTTTACACTAAAATACCATGAATTCCATACAAATCAATATTACAAATAAATACCTTTATTTATGAAATTAGGATATTTTCACTAAAAATATCACAATATAAAATCTACATTCATTACAACTCTAAAGACGAATAATAAATACTTGGGGTGTATTTTGAAAAGTATATAAAAGTATTTTTACATAAAACCCCCTCAAGTTCTATAATTTACCATAAGGACCCTAGTAAATATAGGTTTAAGCGGGACCGATCTCTTAAGCCTCAGGGAGCCGAAGAAGTGGGTGCTTGCCTATCTAAGGTAGACAACTTAACAACGGTATTATCAATACGGTAATCGTCTTGGAAAAAGACACACATCCTGCCGTCCATGTGCAGCGGTTACCGATAACATCAAAACAATCAGGACTTCAATTTACTTTTCTAATTGTCTGACTCAGAGTGAGTCTCATTATAAACTGACTTGAATATAATTCAAGTATAATCTACAATCTACAATCTACAATCTACAATCTTCAATATTACAATTCAACATGAATTCATGAATCCAATTATCAATCTATACAACTTGACCGAACCGAACCATGGATATACATTCCATTTACATGGTTCTCCAGTTATTCTATTTACATGATTCTACGGTTACATCCGTTTACTGATATCATGGTTTCGGTCAGTCATCCAATTATACAATCAATACAATTTACAATACAATACAAATAAGACAACTCGGGGTTTAAGGGGTAGATTGGTACGGAAGGTGTTAGAAGTGGCATGAGACAGTAAGACTTAATACACCTAACATGAATCCAGTTGCTATTGTACCGTGGCATAAACGGTTCCTTATACTATACTTGCCTCTAGTCTCTGGCATATAGAGACTCTTCTCGTATACACTGGCATTCTTCTGTACCAAGCTACAAACAACAGCGTTAACACAATATTATAACAATATAATACAACTTTAAAAGCTACCTTCTCCTTCTGTCTATTCTATTTCTCCCTTATCCTTGGGACTTACCGAGCGATTTGTTCGCTGACGGCATTTTCTTTCTTTCTTCTTTGAATGTCGTCAGGTGATTCGGATCTTCCACAGATCGAGCCCAGCGCTGATGATTTGGACCAGTTTGCTGAAGACCCCGAGCTCTAGTTTCATTGTACACGTTTTCTTTCAGTACTTTACATTCTGTTTTGCCACCGTTTAGGCATTGCTTTTATTTTAGTTGTATTTACTTTCCATGCATTGTACAGAAAGAATGTGAATAAATAAAGTTGTTGTTTTTATTTTATCTTGTCTCTTGTGATTTATTTTTATATTGCTTAGATACACTTAGCGTATTTACTTCACAGTAAATATGTAGCGGACCAGTCGCGTCCCCTTCACCGTATACCGGGAAGCGGGGCGTGACATAGATGGTTAAGAAAATTTGATCAAATCAACTTTTCTTTTCATATCTTTTTTTTAAAGTTTTCACCGTAACTCTCTCTCTATATATATATTAACTAGTTTTTAAATTTGCTTTTAGGATGGTTATGAAAATTTGATCAAATCAATTTCGTATGAAAAACCCGTTCGTATGAATAATTAGTTGGTATGAAAGGACCGTAAAATATTTCCTATTTACTTTTAGGAGTACTATTGTAACATTTAAGAAAAATAAAATATTATTTTTGGGAATTTATATAATTAAAATAATAAATATTATGAATATTTTAATGATGTGGTATAATTATATACCGATAGTTTGGAAAAATGTTGGAGAATTAAATTGAATGGTGGGATTTATGTGATTTAGGCAAATTATAAATTTTATAATTAATTATATACAAGTTTATCCAAAACTTGATTAATGTTCACTAATCACACATTGATGGTATTTTGTGCATGTGGCATGCATCATATTATATTACACATTTGTTATATTTTTCTACTATGGCTCTTTTTTCTTCATGCATGGCTTTGTTTTAAATGAGATGAAGAAATAAAGAAAAAGAAAAGAAAAGAAAAAGGAAAATGAATAAAGAAATGGGTATGGACAAGAGAAAGAAGAGAGAGAGAGAGAGGTGAGGGGTCATTTGACCTTAGCTCTCATTTGTTATCCCTTCATTTTTCTTCTCCCTCTCCTCAACCATGGCTGCCCTCCTCCTTCCACCTCCTCCTACACCTCATATCAACCCCAAAAATATATCAAAACATTGCATTCTCTTCATTAAAAATATGCACAAGCTCACTACAAGCATAGGAGATCAAGAAAATTTTGATTTTGAGCACTTGGAGCAACTCAAGAATTTTCTTGAGTTGCCAAATGAGGTATTCCTTTCACCATTAGTGTAGTAATGCATTTCCTTTAGCTTCTAGTTTAGTTTAGAGTTGATTTAGTGAGATTTAGTGATCTTGGAAATTTCCAAGATGAGCTTTAGGGCATGAATTGGTTTGTGAAGGTGTAATTGAGGGTTGATCATGGCTACAGCCCCTGTAGTGATTGTATATTGGACTAAACCAGAGACTAGAACCCCAAACCCCAAACTTAGAAATCCCCGATATCGGATTTGTGTAGGAATTGTAGTGTAGTTTTGAGATCTGCTTTCACCCAGGGGCCCTGAAAATTATTTAGCAAAGACTGAGAGGTGTGCAGGCAACCTAGAAGCTATACCCAAAACCCGAGACCCCAATTCCACTTTTAAGCCGCAAATTTAATCCCTTGGGCCGCAAATTGCGGCCTGGGTAGGTTAGAATTGGTTCATGTTTGATTTGTGGCTCCTATATCAGTTAATTAGACCTCCCCTATATGCAAAATGTCCCAATTATCACCTGAGCTAAATCTGTAAGTGTTTTATATCGTTTCTGATTTCGGTTTTGCGAATTCTGTAACTTGAACTTTGGGTATTTGTGTTTTGTCTCGGTCACTTGACGTTAGTACGTCGATATCGGGTGTGCATTGGTTGATTTGCATGAGTAGACCATAGGTTTTTACCTATGTGCAATTCGTGTGACGTTTTGGTTTTCGTGCGCGATTTCGGTTTATGATACTATGTGTTTATATGTGTAGGCACCCTCGCGTGGACTTCGGACGATAAGGACGAGCATGGCGACGTAGACTTTGGCAAGCAAGGATTAAGATGAGTAGATATATATCTACGGGGGAAGTCGGGTGGATGGCGTATAGCACCCCCGCAGTTCGTAGTGTAGTTTATGATATATTAGTATATATATTTTCATATATGCGTTTTGTGAAACGTGGATAATTAGCAAGAATGGTTTTAGGAAATCACGGGTTAGTGTAGTGTAATTGAAAGTTAGTGTTTTTAGTTTAGTTTCTTAGTTGCGAAACCCTAGTGTAAAGGTATACACACACACATGCACACACGTGATATGTTTTTTGGTGTATATGGTTATATGTATATATATGTGCGTGTGTGTGTGGATGTGTTAATACACACACACATATAGGTATACACGGGTGATGAGGATACTATTTGATATTTGGAGATGAGTCGATGTGATTGGGCAAGATGCCGTGAGATCGGTGATGTGATTTGGGTCATGTGATGAGACACGACATGATATTATAGCGGATCGTTGGGCGGTGTGTTTTATACACACACGATATATGTTGATGGTATCGGAATGTACTAGACTGTAGACCTATCCAGGATATGATAATAATGGTACCAGATGAATAATGAGGTATATGTGATATTGACCCGTACCCCGATTTTGGGATGCCGTACGATGGAGTTTACCGTACGATGTATAAATATGAGGATAGATCCGCACTCTTGACTCAAGAATGTCGTATTATATATATTCTATCGTACGTGACGCTATTGAGGCGGGATCACCGACTACTAGATATATCGACTCGGACTTAGGTGGTTTCCCTTACCTTTTGATTAGTCTCTTAGCTTTGTCCTGTAGCTTACTTAGTAGATGTTAGACTGGGCTCGAGTCATACTTATTCCAAAAACTAATGAATCGTGAGTATTTTAAAGACATGCTAAGGGATACTACGGATATTTCAAAGGACGTACCTTTTCTTAAAAATACCGTAACCCCTATTTTCTAAACACCACGATTCGTGTTATTTCAAATGCCAAAACTGTATGACTCGTATATATAATGTATATTCTTGCTGTTCGCATCGTATTGTATGCTTAATTGTGTTTTAATTAATTATTATGAACCCATGTTGTTAGGACACCAGCACTATTACCGATGATGCGTATGTCTACGAACACTTGCTTGCCGACTCACACACATCATCATCGGTAATTGCCATGACACATACTCTTTAGAAGTATTACTTCATTGACATGACTTGGTAGCTGATAGTTCCAATATGTTATTGCTTTTATATGCTAGTTTAATTATTGCATTCCTTACTTGATATCCGATGCATTCTGTCACGCCCCGCTTCCCAGAGTGTGCTAAGATAGGCCCGTGACAGAGCCAACCATGCTACCTGTGGATAGGAAATATCCCTCCACAGTCACATTACAGCTGTAGAGATATCAAGAACAGTAATAAACTATCTAACACATGTCCATAAGCCAGAATAAACGAGTCATGAAATAAAATAATGCGGAAGCAAAAGATCCAAGTACAATAATAAACTAGAATGTACGTCCCATAATGCGGGCTCACATCAGGAATGAAAATACTGAAAGGAAACTAAACTAAACTAATAACAGGTCCTCACTGCTCGGCCTATTGATCAAAATACTCTTGGACTGCCTGCGACAAGGATAATGGATTTGGGCCATGCAAAACCCAGACGTCAGTGCGCCATAAAATCAATAATTCAAACCAAGCAGGATGTAATGAAATATGCAGGTATGAAGTATAAACAAGTTATCAGGAAATAAATAGTAACATGAATAAAGATCAGGGAACAAGATATAAACGGGTGAAGTGCAGTAAGTAGTCCAAACCGTGCTATAGGGTTATCTACTCTAAAGTTCTTTGAAATCAATTAATGTAATCCTCAGCGTAACCCATCGGTCTATATCCCGTTCAACCCCACGGGACCACGGTAAAAGGATAATAGACTATGAGTCTATGTCCCGTTCAACCCCACGGGACCACGGCAAAAGGATAATAGCTCTTTGAGTTACGTTCAGCTACATTCTTGATTTCCCCATACCCCCAAGTTATGTGTGTAAGTCAAGTATTGATAAATCTGGAGCTAATGCCAACACAGGATTAAGCAGGTACAAGTCTGTCTAAATAGACAACAGGATATGTCCGTAGGGACAACAGGTCGAGACTATTGGCATTAGTAACAAGATCAGGTAACAAGTCAAGTAGTGGTATATCAGGTCATGTCAAGTAGTGCACAAGTATCAAGTTATGTCAAGTAGTGTATTAGGTCATGTTAGGTAGTGCATAAGTATCAAGCGGGTGCTCATAATCAAACTGTAACAAGTATGGGTGCACAAAATCAAGTATGGAGTACTAATATAACAATAAAATGAAACATTGTGACATGGTATGCAAATAGATATAAAATCAATGATATGGATGCACAATTATCGATTAGAGTAACATTTATAGTTCCAATACTAATTTGGATGCACTTTATTAAACATGGGATGTTAATATCACAGTATTATATATTAATGTGATCTATAGATGCAGTTATATATATTTTAAATGAGATGGATGCAAACGGGTATCCGAAAACAGTAAAACTGTAAAATGGTAATGTGGGATGTACAGCTAAGCAATATGAAATGTAAATATTCCATTGGATGCAGTATATTGTAGTATAGTATGTAACAAGATAAGTTTGCATGCGCTAGATATAAAGTAACACGTACGGATGCAGACGGATGTCGAAAAACTGTAAAAGTAAACATGGGGTGCATAATTTGAAATACCAGTATTATATTTATTAAAATAGATGTATATAAAGTAATGTAGCATGTAGCAAGATAAACTTGCCTAGACGGATCAAGAAATAGATATGTACAGTACGTCCGACGTCGGAAAAATGTCGCGGCGCACGCACGGCACACGGAATGGGTCCAAGTAACGCACGAGAGTGATCACGCAGGTAAGGTACGTCGTCTGGATCGTCGGCGTCGATTCCGGCTCCGGCGAACTACGGAAACAGAATTCATAAGAATAAAGAAAAGAGAAAGAAAAAGAAGAGGAGGAAGAAGAAGAAGAAGAGAGGGAGGAGGCTCACTGGATTGTGGTTGCAGAGAAGTCAGAAGAGAAGGTGCTGGTGTTGTGGGGATGATCGGAGCTCCGGCGATGAGGTTAGGGTATTAGGGTTTTGTTTGCTGGGGTGTTGGTGCAGGGGTGTGCAGGGGTATTGGTGAGGGAGAATGCAGAGGAGAGGGAGAGGAGGAGATGAAGGAGATGGCGATGAGATGAGGTGGTGGTGATCGGCGGTGAGGTGCAGGTGGGTTCTTGGTTCTCTGTGGGTGCAATGGTGTGTGCAGGGGTGCTCGGGGAGAGGGGGGAGATGGCGGAGGAGGAAGAGAGGAGGCTCTGAGGGAGTTGAGGTGATGAGGCAGTGGGGAAACTTAGGGTTAGGGTTTAAGTTGATGGGTTAAAAGAGAAGGAGCTCGGGTTTTTATAGGAGATGATGAAGATGAGAATCGAGTGGGTTGTTGAGGGAGGTGAGTGTAGCGCTCAGGGCGGTGACGCGATCCAAGCTACCGCGAGAGGAGACAGAAAGATACGCGAGAGGAGAGAGATAGAGAGTAGCGAGAGAAGAGAGAGGGAGAGGAGAGATGAAGTTGGCGTTTTGTGGGGGGGAGAGAGAGAGAAGAGAGAAAGAGTGTGTGCGATGTGGTGGGGGCCAGGATGGAGAGAGAGAAGGAAAGTTGTTATAATAAGTTAGGATTTTAATTTAGAAAATATTTTAGTTAGTTTATTAAAAGATTTGAACTGTTAAGAAATTTAAACGGTTAAATAAATTTTAAATATTGAATAAATTTGAATTTTGGCGGGATACAAAAATATTCTAAAACACGCCCGGGTCGGGTCTATAATTTCAGTTTTAAAATATGAAAAATATATGCGACGTTCAAAATTCAAAATGAATACTCGGGTAACGAAAATGCATACCCCCAAGAACGGATACACGTACATGCGCGCAGCCATCCAAACACGTCCGTTTCACTGAACGGGACGAGAACAAGATGCGCGGATGCTACCACGGGGTTAGGGGTATCAGGCAGGCCATGTTATGTAATTTTAAATTATTTTATATGACTTAAAATGTTATATGGTAAAAGATGCAATGCCAGATAAAATGCCAGTATGCACTAAACATGAAAATGCAACAGTCTACGTAACAAATCCAGATAATTCATGAATATGAATCAAACAAGTTTCAAGCAAGCGGGTTGGGTCGAATGCAATGTAAAAATGTAAAATACCATTCGCACCCAAAATACGATAATCAGAAAAATACCACAAATAAGGAAAATACGAGAACTGGAACTGGTATAAATGAACTAGGGTGTTACATTATACCCAGCTACAAAAAGAATTTCGTCCTCGAAACTCCCAAGACAAGGAAAGATAAACAATCAGGAATCTACAAGAATAGGTGTGGAAACTTCTGTCGAATCTCGTCTTCTCGTTCCCAAGTCAATTCTCCGTGCGAGCGATTTCCCCAAGAAACAAGTACGAGAGGGATAACCTTGTTCTTAAGGACTTTTTCTCTTCGATCAACAATCGACATTGGTCGCTCCTCAAAAGTCAAATCCTCTCTTATAGTCAGCTCCGAATGATCTACCACGTGTGTTTCATCTCGCACATACTTACGAAGTTGAGATACATGAAACACGTCATGAACATTCGCCAAAGACTGCGGTAAAGCCAATCGATAAGCCACTTCTCCAACACGCTCCAAAATCTCGAAAGGCCCTACGAATCGAGGACTAAGCTTGCCTCGACTCCCAAAACAAATCACTCCTCTAGTCGGTGATATCTTCAAGAATACCAGATCACCAACAGCGAACTCTAGAGGTCTTCTCGATGTATCGGCCCAACTCTTCTGTCGATCTTGTGCTGCCTTCATATGATTCCGGATAGTGTTAACTTTCTCTACAGTCTGCACGATCAAATACGGTCCCAACAGTCTTCGTTCTCCAACATCGTACCAATAAACAGGTGAATGACACTTGCGACCATACAACGCTTCGAATGGAGCCATCTGAATAGTCGCCTGAAAGCTGTTATTGTAAGAAAACTCCACCAAATGTAGATGATCCTCCCACGAACCCTTGAAGTCTAACATGCAAGCTCTCAACATGTCTTCAAAAGTTTGGGTCGTTCTCTCCGACTGGCCATCTGTCTGAGGATGATAAGCTGTGCTAAAACTTCAATCGAGTCCCCAAACTTTCCTGTAAGCTCCTCCAGAAGTGTGATAAGAAACGGGTGTCACGGTCGGACACGATGCTCACCGGTACTCCATGCAATCTCACAATCTCCTGCATGTACCATTCCGCCAACGCTTCCGTTGATTGACCAATTCGAAATGGTATGAAATGAGCTGCCTTGGTCAATCGATCAACAATCACCCAAACTGCATTGTTGCCCTTTGGACTCCGCGGTAAAGCTGTCACGAAATCCATGGTTATATGTTCTCACTTCCATTGAGGAATCGGAAGTGGTTGCAATAAACCAGCAACCCTTTGATGTTCAGCCTTAACTTGCTGACACACCAACCACTTCGCCATAAAACAGGCGATCTCCTTATTCATGCCTTCCCACCAGAAATATTGTCATAGATCATGATACATCTCCGTGCCTCCTTGATGTACGGAATATGCAGAACTGTGCGCCTCTTTCATAACTTCTTAACAAATGTCTCCTTTCGGCACACACAAATGGCTACCATAACGCAACGAACCATCTTCATGAATCAACAAGTCTGTTCGAAGTCCCGCTTCTACCTGTTCTCGAAACTTTTGCAACATTGGATCTTGTGATTGCGCTGCTTTAATACTCTCGATCAACGACGACAGTACTTGCAGCTGCATCAACTATCCCGAAGAATGCAGTAGCACGATCTCCAACTCGAATCTCCGAAAGTCTTCGATAAGTTCCTTCTGTGCAGTCAACATCTGAATTGCTAGCAACCGACTAAGCGCATCCGGCACAACATTAACTTTCCCCGGATGGTACTTAAGATCAAGATCGTAGTCAGCCATCAGCTCCAACCATCTACGCTGCCTCATGTCAAGCTCTTTCTGTGTGAACACGTACTTCAGGCTTTTGTGATCGGTGAATACTTAGACTCAATAAGTAGTGTCTCCAAATCTTCAAAGCGAAAATCACAGCTGCTAGCTCCAAATCATGAGTTGGGTAATTATTCTCATGGGTCTTCAACTGTCTTGATGCGTAAGCTATAACCTTCCCATGCTGCATCAAAACACATCCCAAACCTTTCCCAGATGCGTCGCTGTGAATCACCAATCCTCCGGAACTGTCTGGTACAGTCAAAATAGGAGCGGTTATCAATTTCTGCTTTAACGCCTCAAAATTGACGCACATTTATCTGCGTGCCGTCTTTTACTAGAAGAACTGGAGCTCCCCAAGGTGAATTACTGCGGCGAATCCAATCCTTTCTCAAGCAATTGACTTCTTCCAACTCCATTGATGCCATTGGATAATACGCCTTTGAGATTGGCGCTGCACCAGGAACAAGGTCGATCGCGAACTCCACATCTCGCTTTGGGTAAACCCGAGATGTCCTTGAACACGTCCATGAAATCTCGAACTACAGCATCAGGAAGAAAAAGCCCAAGAAACCCAAGAAAGAAAGCCACCTCGTCAATGCCCGGAGCGGCGATTTCCGACAGAGGGATGATCGCAGCATCAGGAAGAAAAAGCCCTTCTGATCATCTTCCAGTACCGGTTGACGGTCCAAGCCAAAGCCGAAAGGATCATCAAGCTTAGAAAACTTTTCGCCTCGTCACGACAAAACCTCCGGGCGAAGAAAACGGGCAATGAAGTCCGCAAAACTGACCCCTCGGCCTCCGGATTCCAGGAAGAGGCTCTCGTACATGTTCAGCACCTTTATCAGACTAGGGAACTGGTGCTGAATGGCATTCTCTGGCGTGAGGCCCATCACCACTGGCTTGGTAGCAAAAATGTATTCATCCGGAGGAAGTAGCTCCTCATAGTGCTCCCCCCTGACCGGTAGACCAGAAACCTCGGCAAATTCTTCCAAGGAAATGGAAACCTCTCTGTCCAGTAAAAGGAAGGTATGGGTAGGGATATTCCACTGCTCCAAGAAAGCCTTAATCCACCATATGGGAGGTGCAAAATACTGGAACAACGAAGCGTAGACCGCAGGGTATAAGCCGAGCTTTAACAGCTGCGATTTCTTCGCCGACAAGATGTACCGGGCCCACTGCATGTACCCGGCCGGATGACGGGGAGTTAGCCCGATGTTGTAGGGCTGTCCCCAAGGGCGCGACTCATCCTGGCATATGCGCCGCCCCAGGGTATCCAAAGCTGCCGGCGGCTGCATGGGTACTGCGGCGATCGAAGGTTGAAGAAGACCCTCCGAAGTCCAATTCACAACCTCCACGACATAGCTCACCGGGGGTGCGTCCGCATACGGGATCGCCGAGATAGGTTCTGACGACATCGCATAAGAGAAGCTTCCACGACCTCTGATAATCTGGTCGTACCATCTACCCCACAAGTGAAGTTTTTTGCGCTATGGGTCACGGTCTCGGATAAGCGCAAGAACCTCCCGATCCACAGGTGCCTCAGGGAATCCTCCCTCTGAACGAACGAACGGAAATAAGGCATCGAAAGACATGTCGCCTGCAAAAAAGAGGGGACAGAAGTCAACTGTCAGTACTATAATTTAATTCCAAATTTTAACGGTACTTTACAATTTGTACCATACTGCAATGCAGTGGAAAGGGGACCAAAGGGGACCCACAAAATCTAGATGACAATGCATCAATTAAATAAAGCAGCCTCATCATTGGATGAGACTGTTAATTAATGAGGAAATCCTCAAGAAAATTCTCATTGAATGAGAAATCCCTCGGGAAAAAGAGAAAATCTCCCTTTGAGAGCAAAGCTCTATGACAGAGTGACACTTGTCAAACTCTGATCATGAAGGAATAAAATTCCTTAAAGAGCCAGGCTCTGTAATGATGATGGAAAAACCCATCACAAAAGAAAATTAAAATCAATTAATTTTTATGAATCAAAAATTCTGGGATCTTCAAGATCCGTGAAAAAACTCTTAAGAGTTCTTCATCAAAGATTAAGAAATCTACACATGATTCAAAGAGCAAGGCTCTGTTTATGGGCTAAGAAACCCCAAGAAAAGATCTCTTTAGATCTGTGGGTTCATGAGAGCAAAGCTTTGTTAATAAAATCCTAAATGGGTTTTCTTTAGATCAAAGATCTATGAAGAGTAAGGCTCTGTTAATGGGTAAAACCCTAATTTATTAAAAGTTCTTAACTTTACCTAAGATTGGAAAGAGTTTTTACTCTTGAAAAGTCCTTAAACAGAAGAGCTATGCTCTGAACAAGAATTCCCAAAGAAAGAAGATGATAATCATCTAAGAGACCAAATGTCCTATTTATAGGCATTGAACCGCCTCTTCAACTTCTGAGTTGATCCAAGGGCTAGATGCAGCCACCGCTGCACTCACGTGTGCGCCACGTGAGCGCAACGGTGGGGGGGGCATTTGTTTCCCCCAATCAGAGCAAAGCTCTGTTTGAAATTCGAATTTCAAAAATTGAAGCAACGCTTCAGATTCAGCGCTAGGCGCGCTGCGCGCCACGTGTCAAACACAGATACGCTAGCGCCAGGTGCGCCGCGCCTTAGGCAGCGCCCCCCAATCAGAGCAAAACTCTGTTTTAAAATTCAAAATTCAAAAATTGAAGCAACGCTTCAGATCCAGCGCTCTGCGCTGCGCGCCACGTGTCAAACACAGGTGCGCTAGAGCAGGCTGCGCTCTGCGCTGCGCGCCACGTGTCAAACACAGGTGCGCTAGAGCAGGTTGCGCTGCGCGCCATGTGTCAAACACAGGTGCGCTCGCGCAAGGTGCGCCAGCGCTGGAATTAAAAATTCCCCACCGTTAGATTAAAAGATCTGATAATAAATTATTAATTAATCAGAATTAGAATTATGTTATGAAAGGATCTTTCCAATCTTGTTAAAAACAAGAAAATTGCCTTCTGTAAAACAGAAGCCCTAGGATCAAAGATCCAACGGTGGGGAGGCATCCCCAAATCAATCAGAGAAAGATCTCTTAAACTGATTTAACAAATCAATTTGCCCTATATAAAGGCCCCAAGACTTCAAGTCTGATATAGAGAAACCCCCCTACAAATATTGAGAAAACTCAAAGAAAGAAAAGTAAGCTTTTAGCAAAAGCAGATCACTTCTTCAAGGTAAAGAACATGATTTTTGAACACAGAGATGAAATCATCTCATGAAAAGAAGAACTATATTCTAAAAAAGATCGTAGATCTACAAAAGACCAAGGTCTTTGATAAAAAAGATATCAAAAGGCAGAGCCCTTTTATAAATAAGAACTTTTGTTCTTGAATCTTGAGGCAAACCCTCCTTTAAAAGAACATAAACTTGTTCTCTGATCATAAATTTGATCAAATGCGCTTTGCGCTATTGGAAAGTGTCTTGCACTCATGAATTGCGCTTTTGCGCTCCTTGGACCGGCGCTCAGCGCCAAAACATGCCACGTGTCAACCACAGACACAGCTTGCGCTTTGCGCTTCTGAAACAGCGCACTGCGCCCATGGACTGGCGCTCAGCGCCAAGCGCGCCACGTGTCACTCACTGGTGCGCCATTAAACCAGCGCAAAGCGCTCATAAATTGAAAGCGCGATGCGCTAATAAACTGGCGCTTAGCGCTAAGCGCGACACGTGTCATTTTCGTGTGCGCTACTTGGCAGAAGCGCAATGCGCTCTTTGATTGGCGCAAAGCGCCTGGCGCACCACGTGGTGCACTGTCAGAACACACATTGTTCTGATGAATGATATGCATTCAATACAAGATAAAAGATGTCAGAACCCAATGCTTAGCATTATTAAAAGGGCCAAGCCCAAATAAAGGCTCAATAGCCAGAGCAATAAAATGTTAAACATTTTAATTAGACTTAGCCCAATATTGGCCGTAAGTCCTCAACTTATATTGAACTGGGCCCATCTGCTTATGAATATTTCAACAGATCTTAGTCCCAAACTGGAGTACAAATCTTTCAACCAATTTACACCCGGTTCGAGGGTACATCTCTTTACTCCTCTGATATCTGTCGTTGTAATCCTTCAACGTCTTCAGAGAGGTGACGGGTCCCAACAACCACACATTTCATGGACTATGGGGTCCTTAAACTCATAGACTACGATGTCCTTAAACTTCATAGATTACGATGTCTCTAAACCACGGACTGTGGGGTCCTTAAACTCATGGACTACGATGTCCTTAACCTGTATCGTAATGTCCTTAAACTAATATTGGACCACCATGTCCTTAAACTGGTAATCGACCGCAATGTCCCTAAACTAAACAATAGAGCCTAATTGCTCTCTTGTTGGATCTAAATGATCCTGTTAAGTTGATCTTAGTCTAGAAATTAGACTGACGTATCCTTAACAAACGTTTAAGTTGATCTTAGTCCCAAATGAGGCTAACGTATCCTTAAACCCAACCCCCAAACCCAAATCTAAGAAGATACGGATTTGGACTAATCCACGCCCTACGGGCGACAACATAAATTAGTCTCTGTATACAATCCACGGGCAACCACAAACAAAACAAACACCCACGACACGAAGTGACTATCTGGAGAAGGAGAAAGTTGTTACCGCGATGCGGTAGCGTAATTAACTGCAGGGGCTTGCGCCTGCAGGGAAGAGCGTCTCCACAATCAAAAATCCTCATACGAGGGGGAATCTGACGAAATCTGCTACATCAGCCGCATCCGTTTAAACCATCGATACATGGTGCCATAAATCAACTTGGCATCTTCGGAGAGGTGGACGGATAGCACCAATTTGCATCTGCCCCGAATTTCAGGCAAGACGAACCTACGCGGTCGCGTCTCTGTTTTCGGCGGGGAACAGATTCTGGCACGCCCGGTGGGACCTTTTCCTCTTTCCACTCCACATTTCGTTGTCGTGTGTTGGATATAGTGCCTTCAAAGTCAATTATTGGATCGCAGGCACGTGATTGCAATGATTGCGGAGGACCTATACCGGTAGGACAGTCTTACTCGAGATGATAGTATGCTATCTGGTTTGCATTTATCAGTCGTGTACAGGTTCAGGTGACTGATCACTGTTACACTTTGATAGAGCCCTTAGGATCTTGCTTTACTACTAACAGTATGATGGCGATCATATACGTGAGAGTTGGGTAGTTTATAAGCATATCCTTAATTGTGGTCCCTAGTCGTGGGAGTTTCGAGACAGGGCATCGATACTCCGGAGTAGACTAGTGTATACAGTCGAGACCCCGACGATGGGCGGTGGCCGGTCTCACAAGCCACTGGTGTCAGTTGGATCACCTAAGATGTATACAGGTGCTCATTGGGTTATGAGTACACCGGACAGGACTCGCCGGGAATCTGCTAGTTGGTATTATACCTATCGTCAGATAGCAGTTCCCTGGTGACATGTGTACAGGTTAGTTCATCGACCTGAGGTCATCATTTGTCTCGTGTGAGTTCCCACTGTGCTTTGATTTCTACCCTATCACGGCTCAAAGGAGTCGTGCAAACAGGTAGTTTTTGGGTACAGTCCCGAGCCACATGGAGGCAAGTGAGCGGATCGGCAGGGGATTCGTCTCTCCCGGTATTGGGGGTGAGATCGCGCTGTGTCTAGGAGAGCCATTACACATAGCTCTCGGCCGAGGCAGGAGATTTACTGGTAGGTACTCCAGTAGTATCTCAGGGTGTTTTTAGGCTACACTCCGACACGACTTATACCGCTATTGGGGGTCTGACGTTACTAGCCCCCTAGGCCGGATATGCGATACTCATAGACGAACGGACCGGACTGTATATACATTGTCACTGTTAGGCTCAGTAAGGTTTCCGGATGAGTTCGCTCATCGGCTTCCCTTGAGGTCAGTACATGGGCAGCTGTTACGCATAGCTAGTGCCGCTGACGGCTTGTGGTTAAACCCACTGCTTGGGTACTGACGAGTCATTAGAGTCCCCCACAGATAGTTTCCCAAGTTCGGGCGAAACGTTGTAGAGGCTGTATGGTTTTATGGCAGGGTTCGGAAAATGCACGTGCGTTTACGCACGTGACATATTTCGGGCAGATAATACCGGTAGGCTTTGGTTTAAGCCGGATCCATGTATTATACTTTGTAGATATAATATCTTTGTCTCAGTTTCATTTGTATTCGGTCGTAATACAAATGCGGGTATATTTATACAATTACGGGGTTATCCTGAAATTCGTTTCGAGATCACTTTTGGAAGTTGCCAGTTTCCAGTTTTCTATCACCCGTATTTAACATTCGGTTAAATATGGATTTATCTTTTCTTCACTTGGGTGAGTCATAAGGTGAGTCGTGATTCTAGAAGGTTCTAGAAGTGGTGACTAGGTTCATGACTCATTAGTTTGCATTAATGGTTGATGATGTGTTATTATGTGTCACCATTTGCATTAATGAGTTTTGTTCTTGCTTAGATATTTCTTCTTGATCTTTATCCTTGTGGTCACCCCCTTTTTCCTCCTACACTCACCCCCCCACCATATAATGGCCGGCCCCTCATTTGCAAGTGGAGATGGTTGCTTGAGAGAAAAAAGTATATGGAATTTGGTTCATGAAAATTAGAATTGCTCATTTCTCATTTACCCGATTCAAATGGCAACTTCATTAACCGTTCGTCCATGGCTTTGGACGAAGTGAGACAAAGTGTTCTACTCATTCTTTACATCCATCTTGGTCATCTCTTTTAGCAAACTTGATGACCGAGTTGCCTCGGGTCAGAGGCGGGAGCCCGTTTAAAGATCCGTTGACGTGGTGCCACCTGGACGAGGAGATCGGAGCAGCCGCAACAAAGCGTGGGATGATGGTTAAAGAACGAAGAACTCGGATCGTTCGGTATAACCTTTCTACCCTCTTTGTAGTTTGTTAGTTTAGCAATAATGGCAGATCCGGGTTATAGTATACAATAGCGCCAGTTAAAAGTTTTTGTTCCGCATTTGGCGTCAGTTTGACGGCCGGGGCGCTACCGTAGACTTACAGTGGTATCAGAGCCTCGCCATTAAGCTTTACTAACTTGTGCTAACGCGTTTAAAATATCGATCAAACGGATTTTCGAAAATCGCAATTTCTAGTGTTAAAGTTTCTGTTAATTTTAAATCTGGTCTAAAAATTATTTTGATGATCCCAGAAAATTGAGCAGGGTTTTTTAAGCACACTGTAGAAATACGGTCACGTGATCTTACTATACCGCCGCGGATCCGCGGTCAAACCTAGGGTTTGACCGCGCATCCGCGGCCAGTATATTGGAACAGTAGTCCAAATTGCTTCAGTGTGCTTGACTTGGTAAATTGTGGTTTTTGGCATATTTCATTTAGGCCCATATTTTGTTACTGTACAGCAGATGTTCATGGGGCCCACTTCAGGAAGTTTTGTCGATCGAAATTTAAACGTGTTAGTTTACAGTACTTACATTATATCTCCGACCGTGAATGTCATTCGAGCGGTAAACCGCGTCTAATTGCTATAGTTCTTTTAGACGGGTTTGCGAACGTGACATTCGCGTTGATGTTCTGTGTTGTGCTGTGATATTGCGGATTTGTCGTGGTGGATAGCAGTGTGCAATGGTAGTGCAGTTTGAATTTATTTGTACATTTGATATTGCGGGACGAGCGTCCAAAATGTGGACTGCCGTCACTGCCTGTTTGTATAATATTCTTTTGGGGCACGACCGGGCTGAGGTCAATGTACCCGTTGTACATATTATTTATTTCTGTACTAGGTTTACCCCACGACGGAGTGCACGGATAGCCGGGTTCTGGAGGGCAACGGGTCCGCATCTCATAGCTTTGAGAGGCAGAGGGGCCTCACTCTAGAATTGGCAGACTATTCGCCGCACTCGTAGGGGGTACAGGTTGACCCAAGGAGGGGTGCTCAAGTTACCGGATTCCGTGAAGTGCAGGGTGGTCCATTCACTATGCTGTAGGGGGCTGCCTCGCTTCAGGTTTTGGCGGGTAACTTGCCGCACCCGTAGGGGTCTAGGTTTCATTGCACAGGCTATCCACACGACCAGGGGAACGTCGGGTTTCAACAGCGGCTCTGTGAAACCCGGGGATCCCAGATTATCTGTATTGTTCTGTGATGCTTATTACTTTTCTGTAATGTTGCATATTATCACGCCTGGAGCGATTATTATATATTGGTATATATACTATTAGATGTTGTATATGTTTTGCACCCGCGCTAGTCCAGTCCCCGCTCTGTCGTTAGTTAAGTAACCTAACGGGTGATGACGGGACCCAGTGACGAATGCGGATGGCATATACGTACATTTTATTTTTGTTCTTTTCTGGTGTGATTAAATGATGGGACTGCGTTGATTTTGATCAATGCAAAGGAAAACAAACCTGTTTGGATGTTGTTGGAACAGTTTTAAAAAGTGTTATTACAAAGACGTTTCCTTTTGTTTTGCATAGCGGTATTCGGTTGGAATATCCTGCACCTCATTCGACGAGGCAAGGGCCGATATCCCTTCACCAGGAGTGACCCCTTGGGCAGAAGTTTGCGTCAGGGTAATAACTTCACTATAGTCGATTACAAGTTGCTTTGCGTCGCGGTATTCAGTTAGAATATCCTGCACCTCATTCCACGAGGAAAGAGCCGAGATCCCTTCACCGGGAATGACCTCTTTAGCAAAAGGTTTTCGCCACTATATTTTTATAAAAAGCTATCGGGTTCCTTCAGCGATATCAAGTTCATTACGTTAAAGGTTTTTCGCCAAAAAACAACCGTAGCCCTCCGTCATTTCTTTTGGGTATTCAGTAGTATTCAAGCTATGTATTTTGGCCAAAGTCAAGGCATAGTGTTTGGTAACTGCTGGGTATTCATTTGTTGCATAGATAGATGAGTTGGTTTGGGACAGTCGTTCTGCCATTTTGGCCAAAGTCAAGGGCATGTGCGGGTGGGTTCAAATTGACAAGATAATGACGGGTAGAACTTGGCATGTGACTTATGACATTTTGACCAAAGCCAAGGTCATAAGAGCATGGGGTAAAAATCATATCGGGAGTTTCTAAAGAAACTGAAACTTGCCAAGTATGCGCATACCTTCTGGAGTGTGATAACGTGAGTGGATTCCGTCACGTTATCATGCGATGAGAGTTGGATCCCGATTCCCACTGATGAGTTGGTTTACTCTTTGGGTGATCCCGATTGATTCTTCTTTTAGGTTTGGAGGAGAATTTGACAGTACAGTGGGAGGTTTCCTGATAGATAAAGTGATAACTATTCTGATCTAGGTTAGTGTGCACACAGAGTGTTTCTTTTTCTCTCTCTCTCTGGCAGCAACCATTGACCGACACTAGACTATGATTCAGTGACCAAGTTGACCGAACCTTCTTAAAATACTGACTTTTGGATTGTCCGAGTTGCATAAGTCATTGCCACTCCTTCTTTTACCCTTTGCATTTCTCAGAACACCCCGTATTACTACGGACATCCACTTCCATTGGATAGATCCATCATATGGTTATATACGAACTCGAGGGGATTTCTTCGAGGATGGATCCAGCTTCAGGAGAAATTGAATTGGTTTATTCAGTTGCCTTTTATTATCACCTTCTCTCAGGTTGCGAGGGCTCCTTAGTTTAGGAGAGTACACCTATTACGCTTATTGGATAGTCTTCTTCCAAACCATAGGCAGGTGCCGAAAGGTAGGGAATGAAGAAAACCAATTAGCCTAAGTAGGGTGTACAGAAGGTAATATAAAAAGACAAAATAAAGGGATTAGAAAGAGGGCAAAGTAAATTGCGACTGCTATCATTCACGATCAAACCGCGTACTTCATCGCCACTCCTATTTCACCTTTGCTTTTTTCCCCAGTTCGGGAGAAATAGAATAAGGTATTATTCAGTTGTATTTTATCATCACCTTCTCTCAAGTTGCGAGTACTCCTTGGTTTAGGAGAGTACACCTATTATGCTTAGTGGATAGTATTCTTCCAAACCATAGGCTGGTGCCGAACGGTAGGGAAGGAAGAAAACCATTTAGCCTAACGATGGTGTACAGAAGGTAACGACTAAAGACAAATAAAGGGATTTGGAGAGATGGTAATGAAATATACGGTTATAGTCATGAATTGGCTTATGAAGAGGGATTACTAGGAATACCAGGATACCCCTATGAAACATTTTCATATTTCAATGCATTGTTAAAGGAAAACTATTTTCCCGATTAGATACTTATTCCAGGGTATGTATTTACCAGGTATGATTTTCACATCTGTATGGTTTTACAGATGATGAGTGGGAGTAAGTTATTGGGAATAAGGTGATCATCCTCATTATATCGAAATTCGTTGTAATTGGTGATATTTGAGGAAATCGCCTGGGTACAGTTTTCAACCTACGACGTACAGGTTTTGAGTTATTCAATTCAGCGGACTTATACAGAGTATTGTATGTTGTCCAGTGGCCATCAGGACAAAGGGGTAGGTCCTCGTACTATGTTCTGTTTACTTATGACTTCTCTAGTTTTTAGATAAGTGTTTCGTAGAAATACAAGGTCTAAGTTTTGAGAAGTTGTGGGTATAAGAATAAAGTAGAGAACCAGATGTCGCAAGTATCGGGATTCTTCAAAGAGATCGAAGATGTAGATTCTTGTGATTGGTATTCAGATGATAGTAATAGTTTTGAGAAACTTGTTTCTCTTTCGGGTTACTCATAATTTGATGGATTCCTAAGTTGAGCAATACTGATTAGCCTCTCTCCATTAAGTTGATATGCACTGGAGACAGCTGCATGATTTGAATCTGGTTCCAATTAAATAAGTGCCAAAGTTTCTATATTGGATATAGAATGGTTCATATCTTAACGATGTTAAGGTACGGGGAGTTGTCCGGCTTATGCTTAAAACCAGACTCTGGATAACTCAGGGCACGTTTCTGTAATGGCAGTTTGTGGGTTGACCCAGGCTATGACGAGGGTTGACTTTCTACCATCTGGAAGATCAATAGTGATATTGTTCTTGACTCGCCACAGTTTTAGTAAAATGGATTTTTTCAGAAAACAGTAGTGGGAGTATGGTAGAACTGGAAGAGATTCCAGAACTGCAAACGATTACGGAAAATTTAATAGGACCTATATATTCAATCAGGTTTGACATTCCATTAGCCACTCCGCAGATATGGTGGGTAACCTCAGACACCAGAGAGGTACTCAGGTAGCCTCAAGGACGGTGACAGGGAGGTTCTTGTTTACCCAGACTTGACACTACTGTTGTTCCAGACTATGAGACCCGGCAGGAGGTTAAGTATAGCGTTGTTCTAAACTAGTTTTAGAAGTGCACGTATATATTATTCTGCCAGAGGGTTGTTGTGGTCAGTGGGAGCAGCGGAAGCATAGTGGGCAAGTAGCTTATGTCTATTTATAGACTTAAGCAGTTATAGCGAAGATAGATCATCTAATTTTTATATGATAGTCATGGGTTTGACTTCATCAGAATAGGGGATGGATCTGTTAAGAAGGTAGTAGGGTATGATGTCATGGTATTTGGATGACATACACAGAGTGGGAAGTAAAATTCCTATACTACGATCGGTTGTACTGTGGTCGTCACACAGTTGTTTCTCCATACAGGATATGGATATAATATCTGACATTCTGGTTTCTAGATCTATGGTTTTAGATCTGGATTTGGATAGTTTCCCAATGTGGGTACTTTGACAGTATTCTGATAGTTTTTAGAATAGTTGACTCCTGGCATGGTGGTGTACCTGCAGATGATGGAGTCACCCTCTCTAAAGGTGTCTTACAGACTAAAGGGGAGAGGGATGTGCATGATTGGCAGATCACTTGCTTAGGCAATTGAGTCAATCGTGAGATGTCAAGTACCACACCAGATGTTGTTTTTGCACTAGATGCAATAAATTTGTATTAATCCAATCCTGGATAAACATAAGGAAGCAGTTTTAGAACATAAGTGGATGTTCTACGGATTTGATGACGGCAGCCTCTTTCGGGAGACGGTTATCATTTCAGGCTTCAAAGGTGACATGGATGATAGAGTGATTGTCAGAGTTATAGTTTTCCCTCTGACGAAGAGGGACAGTATTATGGACAGGTGGTCCAAGAGGATACTGTGGAAGGTATGGTGCAGGATACTGATTAGGTTCAGTGATCGATACAGTCTAAGAAGTTTGGATTTGGAGTTCATTTATGAACTAGGTCCCATCAGATATCCAGACATATTCTAAGACATGTATTACTCAATTCGGGAGATGGCTTTCTCCGCGAACTTGAGATTAAGAGAGACATAGAAAGAAACATCAGGGCGGATCCACTCACCGAGGCTATTTCTCTAACACAATAGTTTTACAAACGGGCTTTGTGAAACTGATTAGTAGAGGAGTTAGATGTTCGGTTTCACACGGGCTGTGAGTAGTCGACATCGCAATAATTAGCCTTAAGTGTAAGTGGGAGATTGTTGGATATAGTGCCCTCAAAGTAAATTATTGGATCGCAGGCACGTGATTGCAATGATTGCGGAGGACCTATACCGGTAGGACAGTCTTACTCAAGATGATAGTATGCTATCTGGTTTGCATTTATCAGTCGTGTACAGGTTCAGGTGACTGATCACTATTACACTTTGATAGAGCCCTTAGGATCTTGCTTTACTACTAACAGTATGATGGCGATCATATACGTGAGAGTTGGGTGGTTTATAAGCATATCCTTAATTGTGGTCCTTAGTCGTGGGAGTTTCGAGACAGGGCATCGATACTCCGGAGTAGACTAGTGTATACAGTCGAGACCCCGACGAGGGGCGGTGGCCGGTCTCATAAGCCACTGGTGTCAGTTGGATCACCTAAGATGTATATAGGTGCTCATTGGGTTATGAGTACACCGGACAGGACTCGCCGGGAATCTGCTAGTTGGTATTATACCTATCGTCAGATAGCAGTTTCCTGGTGACATGTGTACGGTTAGTTCATCGACCTGAGGTCGTCATTTGCCTCGTGTGAGTTCCCACTGTGCTTTGATTTCTACCCTACCACGGCTCAAAGGAGTCGTGCAAACAGGTAGTTTTTGGGTACAGTCCCGAGCCACATGGAGGCAAGTGAGCGGATCGGCAGGGGATTCATCTCTCCCGGTATTGGGGGCGAGATCGCGCTGTGTCTAGGAGAGCCATTACACATAGCCCTCGGCCGAGGCAGGAGATTTACTGGTAGGTACTCCAGTAGTATCTCAGGGTGTTTTTGGGCTACACTCCGACACGACTTATACCGCTATTGGGGGTCTGACGTTACCAGCCCCCTAAGCCGGTTATGCGATACTCATAGACGAACGGACCGGACTGTATATACATTGTCACTGTTAGGCTCAGTAGGGTTTCCGGATGAGTTCGCTCATCGGCTTCCCTTGAGGTCAGTACATGGGCAGCCGTTACGCATAGCTAGTGCCGCTGACGGCTTGTGGTTAAACCCACTGCCAGGGTACTGACGAGTCATTAGAGTCCCCCACAGATAGTTTCCCAAGTTCGGGCGAAACGTTGTAGAGGCCGTATGGTTTTATGGCAGGGTTCGGAAAATGCACGTGCGTTTACGCACGTGTCATATTTCGGGCAGATAATACCGGTAGGCTTTGGTTTAAGCCGGATCCATGTATTATACTTTGTAGATATAATATCTTTGTCTCAGTTGCATTTGTATTCGGTTGTAATACAAATGCTGGTATATTTATACAGTTACGGGGTTATCCTGAAATTCGTTTCGGGATCACTTTTGGAAGTTGCCAGTTTCCAGTTTTCTATCACCCGTATTTAACATTCGGTTAAATGCGGATTTATCTTTTCTTCATTTGGGTGAGTCATGAGGTGAGTCGTGATTCTAGAAGGTTCTAGAAGTGGTGACTAGGTTCATGACTCATTAGTTTGCATTAATGGTTGATGAGGTGTTATTATGTGTCACCATTTGCATTAATGAGTTTTGTTCTTGCTTAGATATTTCTTCTTGATCTTTATCCTTGTGGTCACCCTCTTTTTCCTCCTACACTCATCCCCCACCATATAATGGCCGGCCCCTCATTTGCAAGTGGAGATGGTTGCTTGAGAGAAAAAAGTATATGGAATTTGGTTCATGAAAATTAGAATTGCTCATTTCTCATTTACCCGATTCAAATGGCAACTTCATTAACCGTTCGTCCATGGCTTTGGACGAAGTGAGACAAAGTGTTCTACTCATTCTCTACATCCATCTTGGTCATCTCTTTTAGCAAACTTGATGACCGGGTTGCCTCGGGTCAGAGGCGGGAGCCCGTTTAAAGATCCGTTGACGTGGTGCCACCTGGACGAGGAGATCGGAGATCGACGAGATCGGAGCAGCCGCAACAAAGCGTGGGATGATGGTTAAAGAACGAAGGACTCGGATCATTCGGTATAACCTTTCTACCCTCTTTGTAGTTTGTTAGTTTAGCAATAATGGCAGATCCGGGTTATAGTATACGATAGCGCCAGTTAAAAGTTTTTGTTCCGCATTTGGCGTCAGTTTGACTGCCGGGGCGCTACCGTAGACTTACATCGTGTTCGCGAATGAATCGCGGTTTGATATGGTTGCCCTTGGGTTCGAGGTACTAAGATTTGGTTTCTTGCTTGGCGCAGAAAGCGAAACATCAATGGCATCTACTTGCATGAAGTGTTCCAACTGCAATTGCAACTCGCGCTCCGCCTCATCTGGAGGCATAGATTACGGGCCCCAAGCGGCCTCCTTGTTCACGATGCCGGTGGACCAGGTGACTCAGGCCACCACTGGATTGTTCTTTGGGACTATGCTCCCTTCGATGAGTTTCAGCGCCCCTGTACCAACACCAGAAGCTCCCAAGAAGTCGGTCTTTGATCGCCTTGCTACTACCGCGGCCCCTCTCAACGGGTCGTACAGCTCCAGTGCCTCGGTCTTCACTAGATTGGGCCAAAGTTCATGTGGGCCCATGATGAAGCCTGCAGTTTCAGAAAAGGTTATTCCGAAAAGGATAGTCATCCCTGCTCCCGAAGTCGTCAAGGCGGCTTCTCCTGCCAAAGGGCCAGTCTTTACAAGACTGACTGTTCCGACTCCCACTCCGGCTCCCGCTCCTTCTCAAAAGTCTGTATTTAACAGGTTAGACACTGCTGCTGGACGGACCTCGGTCTTCAAGAGGCTGGTACCAGCAACGCCTCACCAGAACAAGGGGCATAACAAAGCCATCCCCATCACCGAACCAACACCATCGGCTCGACACGCTCGACGTCGCCACTGGCGCCGAGTAAGGAAGGCTGGGGGCAACTCCCCCTCTGGGCTAACTCCACCAGCCCCAACGGTGGAAGTCAATGCTGCTATTCCAACCGGGAACAACTTTGAATTGCTGAACAAGGTGCGCAGGAATTCTCCTACCGCCGTATTGAAAAGATCTCCTCCACCCGTGGAGAATGTTACAGAAATAAAGCCGGATCAGCCCCCTCAACGGTTGTCCTCCAAAATTTACAAAGTCTGGCGACAGGTCTAGGAGTCAGTGATCGATCAAGACTATCTTCGCCGACAGAAGAAGCTGAAGGTTCAGCAGAAAGAGAACCGTCCCGGCAAGCCACGAAGGACGACAACCACCTGGGTTCCCGCTGCAACGGCCCCCTCAACCTCAACCACTCAAAAAAGGAGGAAGCCAGATAAAGCCCCTGTGAACGTGGCGGACCACAAAAACGCTGAGCCCAAACGCCCCAAGTCTGGGGGCATAACGGTGCACACTGTTTATATGGCTTCCGGAAAAGAGGAAAGCCGTGCTTCCACGGGCCACCGACCGCTCACCCGATCAATAACAAGGGCTCAGGAACAACAACAGCAGAAACTTCAGGAGATGCTGACTGCAATGACCGCACTCACCGGGCCAAAAGAAAGCCCGGAGGCGTCATTAGAGCAGCGTCATGAATAAGAAACTGATGCTGACTTCCTCCGTAGAGTCCTTGAAAAGAAGGACAGAGAAGCAGCAGAACAAGCTGCCAACATCAAACGAATGGCGCTTCTCTTCCAAGACATGGTAGGGATGATGTTACAGCCGGATCCTTCAGCTGAAGACCCTCCGATCATTATTGAAGACGACAGAGGGGAGACATCTAACCCTCCTCCGGCTCCTTCAGCAGCCAAGGAGGAAACCGTTTCCAAGGCCGCTCTGGATGACTATATAGCTCAGCAAATACGAGCTCACCAGGCGAATGAAGCGGCCGGCCAAGTCGTTAAAACTGGGCGACCGTATCCAGGCCGGTATGACCAAATAAAATACCCGCCGGGATACACGATCCCCAAATTCCATGTGTACAAGGGGACAGGCAATCCTCACCAGCACGTCGCTCAGTTTAGAGCTCTTTGCGGCAACACCGAGGGCGATGATAAGCTTTTGCTCCGTCAATTCGTCGGCAGCTTGTTGGAGACGGCCTTCGAATGGTACTCCGAACTTCCAAACGACTCCGTTAAGACTTTCGCAGAAATGGAGTTGTTATTCACCCAGCGATTCGCGAGTGCTAGTGAACGCACCCCGATAACGGCATTGATCAATGCCAGGGTGAAGCCAGGCAAGACGTGGGTCCAATACGCCATACGATGGCGGAATCTGTGGTCGAAGTGCGAACAGCGCATCGAAGAAGCACCGGCGGTGGATATGTTTGTGGGCACTCTGGACCCTCATGCAACTATCTCCCAGTTCATGATGTTCTTCAAGCCGACTACTTTCCAGGCCTTGATCGACAAACTGGCCCAAATGGACCAGATGGGTCATAGACCGTCTCCTCCAAAGCCGGACTCTCGAAATGAGAAGGGAAAGGGGAAGCGATCGTTGTCGCCAATACTCAACAGCAGCCCGGTAGCCCGAGACCAGTTGATCGCCAAAGTAACAGAACTCGATCTCTCGAAGATAAAATGAGACGCCCATACTCGTTCCCTCGAAACAAGACGAAGAGGTTATTCGTGCTTGCACAGCGCAACAGGCTCATCAATCTGCCGGAGCCAAGACGCCCAGCGCAACCCGGCGATATTAGCAATCCTGACTATTGCCCTTATCACCGAATGTTGGGCCATCCGATCGAGAATTGTTACATCTTCAAAAGCTGGATAGAAGATCAATACCAGCAGGGCAAATTCGTATTATCTGAGAATTAGAAGGTGAACCCGCCTTGCCCACACACTCCCAAGAAAACGGATACACCGGGGGCATCATGCTCTTTCGTAGAAGAAGCTCCAGAGGAGGTCGCTCTTTCAACCAAGACGAAAAGAAGACTGAAGGATCTCCAAACATGCCCAGCGATCAGGTGGAAAAATCCACTCGAACCCGAGATCATCGAAGGAATGTTAAAGCTGCGCCCAACTCCAAAAATTGGTGGTGATAGCCAAAGCACTCACACCCAGCCGTCAAAATCTTCGAAGAAGAAAAAGAAGACCAGAAAACCCGTGAAGCCTGGTGATAAGCGCACGGACCTACAAAAACAGATTGACGCGCTGGAAGAGTATAACCAGAAAGTGCGGACTCTAATCACGCTTCAAGAGTTCCTCAGCCACGTCCTTAAGGACAAAAATGATGGAGAAGACTCATCTGATGAATCTGAAGATCACGTGGCAAGTTGCCATGTGATCTCTCATTTGTCGATAGACGATGAAGAAGCTCCTTGCACAAAGAAACTGGGGCCAGGTCCTGAGCCAGAACTTCTGGGACCATCAGATGAAATAATTGATGCATTCCTGAACACAGCTCTTCTTAAAACCAAAGCTGATCGGGAGCGTGAGATGGCCATATTTGAAAAGGCCAAACGCCAGCGACTCGTACCTGTCACGTGATAATGTTGTCAGGAGAAGAGCCCGAGAATATGGATGACTCCCCTGGTGCTTCGAAAACGATGATGACAAGGTAATCTCAGAATTTCCACCGGCACCGAAAGAGCTGGAAGATAGAATACATACTACTGCAGATAACATCAAGAAAATTGACTTGGGGATGGCAAGTGACTTACGGCCGACGTTCGTCAGTGAGCTGCTGTCTGAAGAAAGGTTGGCTACACCAGAAGACGTGCTCATGCAGCATAAAGATTGCTTCGCATGGAACTATTCCGAGATGCCAGGATTAGATCCAGAGATTGTTGTGCACAAATTGGCAATATCTCCGGACGTCAAACCGATCAAACAAGTGCCGAGAAGAATGCGGCTCGAGCTTGAGATGAGCATCAACGCCGAGGTCAAGAAGCTAATCGACTCCGGTTTCATCCAAGAGGTTCAGTATCCTGACTGGATCGCCAACATCATCCCAGTGATGAAGAAGAATGGGACGGTGCGTATATGTGTGGACTTTCGAGATCTTAATAAAGCCTGCCCGAAGGATGACTTCCCAGTACCGGTCACCGAGATGATGATAGATAACACGTCCACTCACGAAGTCGTCTCCTTCATGGACGGATCGTCAGGATATAATCAGATAAAAATGCATCCCGAAGACCAGAAGCATTCCGCTTTCCGGGCCCCTTTGGGCATATTCTGCTACAAGGTGATGCCCTTCGGTCTAAAGAACGCCGGCACCACCTATCAGAGGGCCATGACGAAAATTTTCGACGACCTCATACATGAAATTGTCGAATGCTATATCGACGATCTCGTAGTTAAAAGCAAATCATACAAGGAACATTTAGAGCATCTGAAGATCGTATTTCAACGCCTTCGGCAATACAACTTGAAGATGAACCCTCTCAAATGTGCGTTCGGAGTCTCCTCGGGCAAGTTCCTAGGATTCATCGTTCGACACCGAGGTATCGAGATAGATCCGTCAAAGATCAAGGCGATTATGGAAATGTCCCCGTCAAGGACTCTCAAGCAATTGCGGTCTCTCCAAGGAAAGCTCGCGTATATCTGGCGATTCATAGCCAATCTCTCCGGCAAGTGCCGTCCCTACAGCCACCTAATGGAGAAGGGAACCCCTTTCGTCTAGGATCGCAAATGCCAAGATGCACTAGACGAAATCAAGCAATACCTGCAGAATTTGCCAGTACTGGCTGCTCCCGTTAAGGGAAAACCTCTCGTCCTGTACACAACAGCCCTTGAAGGTTCTTTGGGCACACTGTGGGCACAAGAGAACGACCAAGGGAAAGAAAGATCTCTCTACTACTTGAGTCGAGTTCTACTGGGGGCAGAAAGCAACTACTCCCCCATCGAAAAACACTGCCTAGCGTTGATCTTCGCAATAACGAAGCTCAGACACTACGTGTTGGCACATGAGGTCCATCTCATATCAAAAGTGGATCCTCTCAAGTACTTGATGTCGAAGGCCATATTAACAGGACGACTCGCTAAATGGGCCCTGCTCTTGATGGAGTTCTCGATAACTTATCAGCCTCTTAAGGCAGTAAAAGGCCAGGTCATCGCCGACTTCCTCGCTGAGCATCCGATACCTGCCGACTCCTTTGAACTGCGAACTGCCAGACGAACATGCGTTTGACACGATCGACAGGGAGAGAAGAGAAAGTGATACCCGGTGGGAACTTTACTTTGATGGGGCGTCTTCCATGAAGAAGCGTAAACAAAACACCCCTATAATCAAATCCGGGGTAGGCCTCATCTTCGTAACTCCACAAGGAGGGATAATGCGCTTCGCCTTCTCCTTAACAGAGCCGAGGACGAACAACGAAGCCGAGTATGAAGCTTTGATGGCAAGTCTCGAGATTGCCATCGACATGGGAATTGAAAACCTCCTCATATACGGAGATTCCCAACTGATCGTTAATCAAGTAAACGGCGACTATCAAACGTGCAAACCGGAGCTGGTAAAGTACAGTGAGAGAGTACAACAGTTGCTGGTTCAAATTACTTCCTACCCCTTGGAAAGCATATCGCGTGCGGAAAATAGCAAGGCGGATGCACTAGCCAAGCTCGCTAAAGAACTGGCTGACGAAAACCTCGATGACGTGAGGATCGTTGTGCAAAGCCGTCGGGTTCTCGCACCGGCAGAAATATCTCTGGAGTCGTCCGAAGAAAAAGAAGCGACCGAGCAAACGACTCTACAAATAAAAGACCAGGAAAAGGCTATGGATTGGAGAGAAGTCTTTATAGACCACTTCAAATCCCGTCGAACACCTGAAGATGCATCCTCAAGGCATCGGCTTATAAAACGAGCTCTGTCTTTCGCGTTCGTCAATGATACTCTGTATAAAAGGTCATTTGATTCTCTGTGGCTAAGATGCCTGGGACCCGAAGAGGCAAGGAGAGTTGTCCAAGAAACTCACGATGGACTCTGCGGTTCTCACCAAGCCGGGCCGAAGATGAAGTTAAAGATTAAAATGATGGGTTATTATTGGCCCACGATGATTCAAGACTGCCTCAAGTATGCGAAGCAGTGCCACTCGTGCCAAACTCACGGAGACTTCATTCACCAGCATCCAAATCCACTACATCCAACGGCGGCTAGCTGGCCGTTCAAAATGTGGGGGACTGACATAATCGGCCCCATCGAACCAGCATCGTCCAGAGGACATCAATTCATTTTGGCGACAACTGATTACATCTCCAAATGGGCAGAAGCAGTACCGCTGAGGGAAGTGAAGACGGAGAATATCCTCCATTTCTTCAAGACACACGTCATTTATCGGTTTGGAACTCCACGACGGATTATCTCCGATAACGGGCCAGCCTACAGAAGCCACAAGATCAGTCGCTTCGCACAACAGCATAACATAGACTGGAGATACTCCTCAGTCTATAATCCCCGAGCTAATGGTCTAGTTGAGGCTTTTAACAAGACCTTGACGAAAATCGTGAAAAAGATGGTGTCCCGAAATAAGAAGGACTGGCACGAGAGACTGCATGAAGATCTCTGGGCGTATCGAACTACGTTCAAAACGGCCATGAACACAACGTCGTACGCATTGGTATTCGATACAGAGGCGGTACTCCCCTTTGAGATAGAGTTACCCTCGCTACGAATGGCAGTTCACTACGAGCTGACGGACGAAGAAAATGCTCACCTTCGGCTTAAAGAGCTCGACGCCCTTGATGAAACCCGGCTCATAGCACAACAAAATCTGGAGGCTTATAAAGCAAAGATGACGCGCTCATATAAAAGATTGACTAGGCCGAGGACATTCCGCCAAGGCGAACTCGTGCTAGTGGTTAAAAGACCTATGATCCCCAATCGTGCCAAACGGGGGAAATTCGAGCCGAACTAAGAAGGCCCGTATATCATAGACAAGGTCTACCAGGGTAGGGCCTATCTACTCATGGACATGCATGGTGAAAGACCTTTCAGGCCAATAAATGGTCGCTTCCTGAAAAAGTACTACGCCTAACGAGTCATGGCCTAGGTCAATGATAGATGACGACGACTATGTCCGCTCGCTATCTTCCTAAGCCCAGACTCTATAAGTAGTAGCCGGCTAACGGACCGAAACGTCCTTAAGCTAACAGCGGACTGAAACGTCCTTAAACTAACAACGGACCGAAACGTCCTTAAACTAACATCGGACTGAAACGTCCTTAAAACTAACAATGGACCACTATGTCCTAAAACTAGCTGTTGACCGAGACGTCGATAAACTACGGTGGATTGCAGCGTCCCAAAGCTGATAAAAAAAAAAGAAAACGGTATGTCCATAAGCAAAAAGGGAACGGATGAAAACCCGAAAGGGCTCCGTGAGTAAAAACAACAGGGCTACCGGCGAGTTTTGTGAAAACCCGAAAAGGCACAATCTCGTTAAAAGACACTTGCAAGGTCCCCTCGACTTTGTAAGGAGAAACCACCTGCGTGAGATCCTTACGACTCACAAGGGAGCAACACACTTAGGGATCCCCACGATTCCTAAGGAGAAATTACACTTGCGAGATCCTCACGACTCTTAAGGAGAACCCTCTTATGAGACCCTCAAGGCTCATAAGATTTGAAAGTCTTAAGCTACAGGGATCTAAACCTGTTCTTAAGCAGCCACCACAACCTCCAACATTGCCCTACAAGCGGCTCAATATTGACCCTTGTATACAATCCACGGGCGCGAATAAACATTTCCCTAACAAAATCCCATCCGTGACTAGGGATATGTTTGCACAGTGAACAGCCCTTGTAAGTCCTTACGACTTATAAGAGTTTATACACTTAGGAGTCCTCACGACTCCTAAGGAGAAAACGCACCTACGAGATCCTCACGACTCGCAGGGAGAAATACTTTTATGGGACCCTTACGGCTCATGAAGTCAAAAGCCTTAGTCGACAGGATCCTAACCCTGTTCGCTAAGCCACCTTTGTTTGACATCGATAGAGGCAAATGATGATTCGCTCCTGGCAATATTCCAGTTGTAGCGGTGCTGATGCCGAAATCGGTGTCTAATTCCAAGCTTGCGGCAAGAAGCTAGCGAGCCACGCATGCATACGAAATAGCCGAAATGATAGGGCAACTTGCAACAAAATCAGCAAGTAAAAATGTATGCATGCAAAATAGCCGAAATGATTGGGCAACTCGCAATAAAAAGCAGCGAGTAAAAATAAAATAAATAGCCGAAATGATTGGGCACCGCGAAAAATAGCCGAAATGATTGGGCAATCGCGACCTTCGCGATATAAAAGCTGAAATGATAGAGCATCGCGGAAAGAAATAAAGAAAAATAAAATTTATGCCCTACAGGTGATATCACATCAATCCCTGTATACAATCCAGGGGCGCAAACAAAGAAGGAAACACACCTTCCCTCCCCAGGCTCCATCAGAAAAAGAAGCCAAATCTCAACGGTTCACAGACAACCTAGAGACCACTTCGATATTCGTCTCATTACAACAGACGCATCGTCATTCACATGACCCCGCTCGGAAATACGTCACCCATATGACCCCGCTCGGAAATACGTCATCAACATGACCCCGCTCGGAAATACGTCATCCACATGACCCCGCTCGGAAATACGTCGTCCACATGACCCCGCTCGGAAATACGTCGTCCACATGACCCCGATCGGAAATACGTCATCCACATGACCCCATTCGGAAATACGTCATCCGCATGGCCCCGTCTCAGAAATACGTCAACCGCATGGCCCCGTCTCGGAAATACGACATCTATATGACCCCGTCAGGGAAATACGTCATCCATATGACTCCGTTTCGGAAATACGTCATCTACATGTCAATCCCACTAAATACTTACGGGTCCTCTCGATTCGTAAGGAAGAAAAACTCTCTTATAAGATCCTTACGACTTATAAGGGAAAACGCGCTTGGGAATTCTCATGATTCCTAAGGAGAAAATACACCAACGAGATCCTCACGACTCGTAAGGAGAAAAATCTTTATGAGACCCTCACGGCTCATAAAATTGAAAAGTCTTAGGTGACAGATCCTAACCCTGTTTCCTAAGCCATCACTACTCTACAAAGAGTCCAAGATGGATAGCTATATACTATCTACAGGCCACACTTGCTAAAATCACATGGCAACAACACAGCAAGGAGAAGAAAGCAACAGTGGAACAAAAAAATGTGTATCTTTTATTCATGAATTCAATCGAGTACAAGGCAAATCATATAAAAGAGTAAAAATGGATACATGTTATTCAAAGATTACAAGTGTTCAATCTATACAAAAACAGCTACTGGGAGGGAGGCGTCTTAAATAAATCAGCTAGCTGCTCGCGCACTCCTCTCAACTCCTTCTCACGATCAGCCGCCGCGGCCAGTTCTTCTTCAATTTGGTCCCGTTGCTGCAGACAGGATGAAAGTTTCTGATCAATTTCCTGTTGAGAAGCCTCCTGACTCTGCGCAACCTGCTCACTAAGATCAAGCTTCTTCCTCAACACCAGCCCGTCAGAGATACATCGTTGAAGGTTTTCAAAGATGGAGTTCAGCTGGGCAGCATTTGCCGCAACCTCAGGTTGAACAGATTCAGCGGAAGTCGCCTCACGTTCCTTTCGCTTAAGGGTTGCCTCTCATTCAAAATGGCGAAGGAACGGAACGCTCTGCTCAACCCATGCGGCCCGCTGGGAGTTCAAAGCCTGAGTCTCAGGGGCAGGACGCATAAGCTCAGGCTTGTGCAGGCAGGCCTCAATCTTCCGGCAGTAGTTAACCCAAGACTCGACAACGCTTTCATTATGGAAGTTCATAAGCGTCGCCGGCATTAGATTAACCTCCGCAGCAAAGTCCGCAGCAGATGTGGGAGTCCCCGTGTCAAGCTCCTCAATATAGTCGCTTAACACGCGCAGACTATTTGCGCACCCTTCGAGGATGGACGTCTGGAAAAGGGTCCGGCCGGCATTATGACGCGAGACTCGAACAGGGCTGGAGTCGATGTGACCGCTGCAAAACAGATCACAATCAGATCACGGCTCGAGAAATAATAAAATACACAAATAGAGTCTACTATACCGGCTGCAACAGGAGGCAGAGCTGGGAGTACTGGTGGCGCAACGATAGTCGCGTCCCCGCCTTCGATTTGTAGGGCTACAAGCAATACAAAGAGGGATTATCAATAATGTGACTGCCTGTTAAAGAGAGGATGTCGTTTAGAAAAGATACTCACCGACACCACCTGCCAGACTAATCTCTGACAGGAAGGAGAAGTATGGATGCAGCACCTGATACAGGTGGTCAAAAAGGACTCCTGCAAAGACGCAGTAATGCAATGTCAGTACGTAAATTATACAGCTTAGAAGTAAGACTGATGGGTCACAAATCCGTACCTTCCAACATCTGAGACAGTGCGAGAGAAGGTAAAGAAGGAGTCACCATAAAAACGGTAGCTGATGGCGTTGCCTCGGGTAGCGCGACCTCAGCGCTCGCCACACCTGCATTAGAAACAGGATAAATACTGTCAGGAAAGATTGAAAAGGATTGCAGAATAAAAAGAAAAGAAATGACCCAAAATCTACCTGATGAGTTGCCAGTCGGAACCGCGATGAGGGCGCCACTTGATACAGCGACGGCTTCTTCCTCCTCCATCGGGATGGTCTCACCTCTCGTTGCCTCATCCCCTGACTCTACAAGAGCCGTCATAACGCTTGTGACGCCAGGAGATGGCCAAGAGCCGTAAGCGGGAAGAGCAATGATTGGGGCAGTGCTCGACTCTTGAGAGGGAGCGGCCACCTCGGGCTCAGCAATTATGGCTACCTCACCCATAGCCACCCCGGGCTCAGCAATTGTGGCCACCTCACCCATAGCTACCTCGGACTCGGCAATGGTGGTCATCTCACCTACCACCATCTTAGGCTCGGCGATGGTGGTCATCTCACCTACCGCCATCTCAGGCTCGGCGATCGTGACTGTCTCACCCACCGCTATCTCGAACTCGGCGATCGCAGCCATCTTGCCTACCGTCGCCTCAGGTTCAGCAATCACGGCTACCTCCTCTACCGCTACCACAGGCTCAGGGGTCGCCGCCGCTTCTTCGGTAGGACTCGGCCCTGCAAGATAAGATGTGTGAGAACTGGTAATTTAAAGCTTTGACAACGAAACCCCATGTCACATTACCTTGAATTGATCTTCCGTTTGCTTCCCGAGCCACACGTGCTGCCCGTCTGTAGGCTGTGGACAAGGCAGCCGGAGATTCCTCTGAGGGAGTAGGTGCAGGGATAGCGGTGCTCGAACCCGCACACATGGCTAAGGCAGCGCTACGCTCCCTTGCTGCACGCATTCTGCGCTTCCTTTCCGCCCGGGCCGTGAGAGCCGATCTTCTCAAGACCTCCGTCAATGGGACGTCATCATCCACGCCATGACATACCTTTAGAGCCATTACGGCGTCCGTCATCGGTTGCTTGAGTAAAGCCTCTTTTGGCAATCCTAAGGAGGCCGGGACTTCGGTGACTGGCCCGGGAAGAATCTCCGCATCACCTTGCGGAATTGGCATTGTGGTCCCTGCAATAAGATAGAGAAAGAGTTAGATTGTCCATAAGAAAAGAGGATGAGGATGCAATGAGCCGAGACATACTGATGCCCAACAAAGCACGATTCCTCTCCTCCTCCTCGAAGGTCTTGAGGGAAGCCGCCAGAGCCTCTTCAGTGGTAAAGCCTGTTACAAAAAGAAAAATGTCAGTCAAGACATGATAATAAAAATAAGGGTATAATGCAATAACAGAAGGTGCGACTGATATTTACTTGATTGCGCAAGGGTGGCCATTTCCGCTTGGTGGCTTGCGGATCGCACAGAAGCTGTAATGGCGGCCTCGAGATCAGTGTCTTCTGGCGCTATGAAGAGACCCTCATTGGTCCTATATTCGCTCAGACCCTCACTATAAGGAGCGTGAGGCTCCAGGCCAAGTACAACATCTAGGGAGAGTACCGACTTCTTCTTCCTCTTCTGCGCGTGAGCTCTAGTCGCAGCAAGCACAAGCTTACGCTTGGTGGGCACCTTGGGACGACGAGTCCCGATATCTGAGCCCACGCCGAATTCGGGGGAAGCTACATTTACCGTCTCCACGGGAGCACGGGGCACCGGTAGCTCAGGCCTATCCTCGGGGACTTCAATCGCGGCAACCACTTCTTTTTTAGACACGCTGGAAGGGGCAACCCGCGCGTAGGGCTTAGCACACATGGAGGCTCAACTGCAGTGACCTCTCTTAGCGGAGGGGGACAGTGGTCCGTCGCTTCAAAGGGACGTTGCGATCGCTGGCAGGGGGTGCACTCTTGCGATCGAGCAGCAGCCGCCTCTCTTCCCTGATAACAGCACCCATTGTATGTTGATACCAGGCCACGTGTACGTTAAGGGCCCTCGGGACGCAACTCGGCTCGCTGATGAAGAAGTGAGAGCCCGTATTCAAGCGCATGAAGTGATGCAGCGCACCCCGCATTCCCTCTTTGGTGGCAGCGGGTTCTACCAAGAAAGCCTCCAGCGGGACCCCCTGATTATAACTCAGCAGCTGGGAAAAATGATGGGGGTTGTATCTCATGAATAGCGCCACATCATTTTGCCTGAATACAAGAAAGCCCGGCCTGATGGAGTATAAATGGAGAATCTCCCGGGCTTTCAACACGGAGGCCCCGTCCTTAAAAATGTCGCACAATGCCAGCACCGTCTTGGAAGTTTCCTGGTCGATCGTCAGGACTTTGTCCGTGAAAGACATAGCATCTCCGACTGTGCGCGGACGAAGGAGCAAGCCCCTAGCTTCCCGCTGCGACGGACTCACGATGGAGGCGTCAACCAGCCGCATAATTCGCGGGAACTTGCATTTCTCGTAAAACGAAGGTCTCTTGTGAATGCCAAAGACCCCGAGCACGTGCATCTCCACCCATGAAGTGAAGTAATGCATCGGGAAGTTGGCAGGATGCACCCCCGGTTCAGTGGTATCCGCCGCCACGCTAAGACCATGGTATAGGTGGGCTAACCTGGCGATCCCGATGGCCACTTGTATTCCGGCAACCATGCGATGCGCGGGGTTGAAGATGGAAGGCCTCATGTAACGAGGATGCATAGGGAGCGCGAACCAACTCAACTATAGCCCAAGAAACCCAAGAAAGAAAGCCTTCTCGTCAATGCCCGGAGCGGCGATTTCCGACAGAGGGATGATCGCAGCATCAGGAAGAAAGAGCCCTTCTGATTATCTTCCAGTACCGGTTGACGGTCCAAGCCAAAGCCGAAAGGATCATCAAGCTTAGCAAACTTTTCGCCTCGTCGCGACAAAACCTCCGGGCGAAGAAAACGGGCAATGAAGTCCGCAAAACTGACCTCTCAGTCTCCGGATTCCAGGAAGAGGCTCTCATACATGTTCAGTACCTTTATCAGACTAGGGAACTGGTGCTGAATGGCATTCTCTGGCGTGAGGCCCATCACCACTGGCTTGGTGGCAAAAATGTATTCATCCGGAGGAAGTAGCTCCTCGTAGTGCTCCCCCCTGACCGGTAGACCAGAAACCTCGGCAAATTCTTCCAAGGAAATGGAGACCTCTCTGTCCAGTAAAAGGAAGGTATGGGTAGGGATATTCCACTGCTCCAAGAAAGCCTTAATCCACCATGTGGGAGGTGCAGAATACTGGAACAACGAAGCGTAGACCGCAGGGTATAAGCCGAGCTTTAACAGCTGCGATTTCTTCGCCGACAAGATGTACCGGGCCCACTGCAAGTACCCGGCCGGATGACGGGGAGTTAGCCCGATGTTGTAGGGCTGTCCCCAAGGGCGCGACTCACCCTGGCATATGCGCCGCCCCAGGGTATCCAAAGCTGCAGGCGGCTGCATGGGTACTGCGGCGATCGAAGGTTGAAGAAGACCCTCCGAAGTCTAATTCACAACCTCCACGGCATAGCTCACCGGGGGTGCGTCCGCATACGGGATCGCCGAGATAGGTTCTGACGACATCGCACAAGAGAAGTTTCGACGACCTCTGATAATCTGGTCGTACCATCTACCCCATAAGTGAAGTTTTTTGCGCTATGGGTCACGGTCTCGGATAAGCGCAAGAACCTCCCGGTCCACAGGTGCCTCAGGGAATCCTCCCTCTGAACGAACGAACGGAAATGAGGCATCGAAAGACATGTCGCCTGCAAAAAAAGGGGGGACAAAAGTCAACTGTCAGTACTATAATTTAATTCCAAATTTTGACGGTACTTTAAAATTTGTACCACACTGCAATGCAGTGGAAAGGGGACCAAAGGGGACCCACAAAATCTAGATGACAATGCATCAATTAAATAAAGCAGCCTCATCATTGGATGAGACTGTTAATTAATGAGGAAATCCTCAAGAAAATTCTCATTGAATGAGAAATCCCTCGGGAAAAAGAAAAAATCTCCCTTTGAGAGCAAAGCTCTATGACAGAGTGACACTTGTCAAACTCTGATCATGAAGGAATAAAATTCCTTAAAGAGCCTGGCTCTGTAATGATGATGGAAAAACCCATCAGAAAAGAAAATTAAAATCAATTAATTTTTATGAATCAAAATTTTTGGGATCTTCAAGATCCGTGAAAAAACTCTTAAGAGTTCTTCATCAAAGATTAAGAAATCTACACATGATTCAAAGAGCAAGGCTTTGTTTATGGGCTAAGAAACCCCAAGAAAAGATCTCTTTAGATCTGTGGGTTCATGAGAGCAAAGCTCTGTTAATAAAACCCTAAATGGGTTTTCTGTAGATCAAAGATCTATGAAGAGTAAGGCTCTGTTAATGGGTAAAACCCTAATTTATTAAAAGTTCTTAACTTTACCTAAGATTGGAAAGAGTTTTTACTCTTGAAAAGTCCTTAAACAGAAGAGCTATGCTCTGAACAAGAATTCCCAAAGAAAGAAGATGATAATCATCTAAGGGACCAAAGGTCCTATTTATAGGCATTGAACCGCCTTTTCAACTTCTGAATTAATCCAAGGGCTCAGATGCTGCCACCGCTGCACTCATGTGTGCGCCACGTGAGCGCAACGGTGGGGGGGCATTTGTTTCCCCCAATCAGAGAAAAGCTCTGTTTGAAATTCGAATTTCAAAAATTGAAGCAACGCTTCAGATTCAGCGCTAGGCGCGCCACGTGTCAAACACAGATACGCTAGCGCCAGGTGCGCTGCGCCCTAGGCAGCGCCCCCCAATCAGAGCAAAGCTCTGTTTTAAAATTCAAAATTCAAAAATTGAAGCAACGCTTCAGATCCAGCGCTCTGCGCTGCGCGCCACGTGTCAAACACAGGTGCGCTAGAGCAGGCTGCGCTGCGCGCCATGTGTCAAACACAGGTGCGCTAGAGCAGGCTGCGCTGCGCGCCACGTGTCAAACACAGGTGCGCTCGCGCAAGGTGCGCCAGCGCTGGAATTAAAAATTCCCCACCGTTAGATCAAAAGATCTGATAATAAATTATTAATTAATCAGAATTAGAATTCTGTTATGAAAGGATCTTTCCAATTTTGTTAAAAACAAGAAGATTGCCTTCTGTAAAACAGAAGCCCTAGGATCAAAGATCCAACGGTGGGGAGGCATCCCCAAATCAATCAGAGAAAGATCTCTTAAACTGATTTAACAAATCAATTTGCCCTATATAAAGGCCCCAAGACTTCAAGTCTGATATAGAGAAACCCCCCTATAAATTTTGAGAAAACTCAAAGAAAGAAAAGTAAGCTTTTAGCAAAAGAAGATCACTTCTTTAAGGTAAAGAACATGATTCTTGAACACAGAGATGAAATCATCTCATGAAAAGAAGAACTATCTTCTAAAAAAGATCGTAGATCTACAAAAGACCAAGGTCTTTGATAAAAAAGAGATCAAAAGATCTCATCATAAAAACAAAAGAAGTATTTACTTCGTTCACATATCATTGATCTATAAAGGCAGAGCCCTTTTATAAATAAGAACTTTTGTTCTTGAATCTTGAGGCAAAACCTCTTTTAAAAGAACATAAACTTGTTCTCTGATCATAAATTTGATCAAATGCGCTTTGCGCTGTTGGAAAGTGTCTTGCACTCATGAATTGCGCTTTTGCACTCCTTGGACCGGCGCTCAGCGCCAAAACATGCCACGTGTCAACCACAGACACAGCTTGCGCTTTGCGCTTCTGAAACAGCGCACTGCGCCCATGGACTGGCGCTCAGCGCCAAGCGCACCATGTGTCACTCACTGGTGCGCCATTAAACCAGCGCAAAGCGCTCATAAATTGAAAGCGCGATGCGCTAATAAACTGGCGCTTAGCGCTAAGCGCGACACGTGTCATTTTCGTGTGCGCTACTTGGCAGAAGCGCAATGCGCTCTTTGATTGGCGTAAAGCGCCTTGCGCACCACGTGGCGCACTGTCAGAACACACATTGTTCTGATGAATGATATGCATTCAATACAAGACAAAAGATGTCAGAACCCAATGCTTAGCATTATTAAAAGGGCCAAGCCCAAATAAAGGCTCAATAGCTAGAGCAATAAAATGTTAAACATTTTAATTGGACTTAGCCCAATATTAGCCGTAAGTCCTCAACTTATATTGAACTGGGCCCATCTGCTCACGAATATTTCAACAGATCTTAGTCCCAAACTGCACTACAAATCTTTCAACCAATTTACACCCGGTTCGAGGGTACATCTCTTTACTCCTCTGATATATGTCATTGTAATCCTTCAACGTCTTCAGAGAGGTGATGGGTCCCAACAACCACACATTTCACGGACTGTGGGGTCCTTAAACTCATGGACTACGATGTCCTTAAACTTCATAGACTACGATGTCTCTAAACCACGGACTGTGGGGTCCTTAAACCCACGGACTACGATGTCCTTAACCTGGACCGTAATGTCCTTAAACTAACATTAGACCACCATGTCCTTAAACTGATAATCGACCGCAATATCCTTAAACTAAACAATAGATTCTAATTGCTCTCTTGTTGGATCTAAATGATCCTGTTAAGTTGATCTTAGTTTAAAAATTAGACTGACGTATCCTTAACAAACGTTTAAGTTGATCTTAGTCCCAAATGAGGCTAACGTATCCTTAAACCCAACCCCCAAACCCAAATCTAAGAAGATATGGGTTTGGACTAATCCACGCCCTACGGGCGACAACATAAATTAGTCTCCGTATACAATCCACGGGCAACCACAAATAAAACAAACACACACGACACGAAGTGACCATCTGCAGAAGGAGAAAGTTGTTACCGCGATACTGTGGCGTAATTAACTGCAGGGGCTTGCGCCTGCAGGGAAGAGCGTCCCCACAATCAAAAACCTCTCATACGAGGGGGAATCTGACGAAATCTGCTACATCGGCCGCATCCGTTTAAACCTTCGATACATGGTGCCATAAATCAACTTGGCATCTTCGGAGAGGTGGACGGATAGCACCAATTAGCATCTGCCCCGAATGTCAGGCAAGACAAACCTACGCGGCCGCGTCTTTGTGTTCGGCGGGGAACAGGTCTATGTCCCGTTCAACCCCACGGGACCACGGTAAAAGGATAATAGACTGTGAGTCTATGTCCCGTTCAACCCCACGGGACCACGGTAAAAGGATAATAGCCCTTTGAGTTGCGTTCGGCTACATTTTTGATTTCCACATACCCCCAAGTTATGTGTGTAAGTCAGGTGTTGATAAATCTGGAGCTAATGCCAACACAAGATCAAGCAGGTACAAGTTTGTCTAAATAGACAACAGGATATGTCCGTAGGGACAACAGGTTGAGACTGTTGGCATTAATAACAAGATCGGGTAACAAGTCAAGTAGTGATATATCAGGTCATGTCAGGTAGTGCACAAGTATCAAATTATGTCAAGTAGTGTATTAGGTCATGTCAGGTAGTGCACAAGTATCAAGCGGGTGCTCATAATCAAACTGTAACAAGTATGGGTGCACAAAATCAAGTATGGAGTACTAATATAACAAAAAAATGAAATTTTGTGACATGGTATGCAAATAGATATAAAATCAATGATATGGATGCACAATTATCGATTAGGGTTACATTTATAGTTCCAATACTAATTTGGATGCACTTTATTAAACATGGGGTGTTAACATGACAGTATTATGTATTAATGTGATCTATAGATGCAGTTATATATATTTTAAATGAGATGGATGCAAACGGGTATCCGAAAACAGTAAAATTGTAAAATGGTAATGTGGGATGTACAACTAAGCAATATGAAATGTAAATATTCCATTGGATGCAGTATAATGCAGTATAGTATGTAACAAGATAAGTTTGCATGCGCTAGATGTAAAGTAACACGTACGGATGCAGACGGATGTCGAAAAACTGTAAAAGTAAACATATGGTGCATAATTTGAAATACCAGTATTATATTTATTAAAATAGATGTATATAAAGTAATGTAGTATGTAGTAAAATAAACTTGCCTAGACGGATTAAGAAACGGATATGTACGGTACGTCCGACGTCGGAAAAATGTCGCGACGCACGCACGGCACACGGAACGGGTCCAAGTAACGCACGAGGGTGATCACGCAGGTAAGGTACGTCGTTTGGATCGTCGGCGTCGATCCAGGCTCTGGCGAACTACGGAAACAGATTTCACAAAAGAATAAAGAAAAGAGAAAGAAAAAGAAGAGGAGGAAGAAGGAAGAAGAAGAAGAGGAGGAGGAGGCTCACTGGATTGTGGTTGCAGAGAGGTCAGAAGAGAAGGTGCTGGTGTTATAGGGATGATCGGAGCTCCGGCGATGAGGCTAGGGTATTAAGGTTTTGTTTGCTGGGGTATTGGTGAAGGAGAATGCAGAGGAGAGGGAGAGGAGGAGAGGAAGGAGATGGCGACGAGATGAGGTAGTGGTGATCGGCGGTGAGGTGCAGGTGGGTTCTTGGTTCTCTATGGGTGCAATGGTGTGTGCAGGGGTGCTCGGGGAGAGGGAGGAGATAGCGGAGGAGGAAGAGAGGAGACTCTGAGGGAGTTAAGGTGATAAGGCAGCGGGGAAACTTAAGGTTAAGGTTTGAGTTGATGGGTTAAAGGAGAAGGAGCTCGGGTTTTTATAGGAGATGATGAAGACGAGAATCAAGTGGGTTGTTGAGGGAGGTGAGTGCAGCGCTCGGGACGGTGACGCGATCCAAGCTACCGTGAGAGGAGAGAGAAAGATACGTGAAAGGAGAGAGGTAGAAAGTAGCGAGAAGAGAGAGGGGGAGAGGAGAGATGAAGTTGGCATTTTGTGGGGGAGGGGGAGAGAGAGAGAGAAGAAAGAAAGAAGAGAGAGTGTGTGTGCGGTGTGGTGGGGGCCAGGATGCAGAGAGAGAAGGAAAGAGAGAGTTGTTATAATAAGTTAGGATTTTAATTTAGAAAATATTTTAGTTAGTTTATTAAAAGATTTGAACTGTTAAGAAATTTAAACGGTTAAATAAATTTTAAATATTAAATAAATTTGAATTTTGGCGAGATACAAAAATATTCCAAAACACGCGCGGCCGGGTCTAAAATTTCAGTTTTAAAATATGAAAAATATATGCGATGTTCAAAATTCAAAATGAATGCTCGGGTAACAAAAATGCATACCCCCAAGAATGGATGCACGTACGTGCGCGTAGCCATTCAAACACGTCCGTTTCGCTGAGCGGGACGAGAACAGGATGCGCGGATGCTACCACGGGGTTAGGGGTATCAGGCAGGCCATGTTATGTAATTTTAAATTATTTTATATGACTTAAAATGTTATATGGTAAAAGATGCAATACCAGATAAAATGCCAGTATGCACTAAACATGAAAATGCACCAGTCTACGTAACAAATCCAGATAATTCATGAATATGATTCAAACAAGTTTCAAGCAAGCGGGTTGGGTCGAATGCAATGTAAAAATGTAAAATACCATTCGCACCCAAAATACGATAATCAGAAAAATACTACAAATAAGGAAAATACGAGAACTGGAACTCGTATATATGAACTAAGGTGTTACACATTCATATACCCATTTGTCATGCAATATTATGGGGCTTTATTCCAGTATTCACTGTTTATTGACATCGTGATTTTGAAATTTCGGATTTCCATAAGATTTCTGAATTTGGAGAAACCGCAAGGATTTTATAAACTGATTATCATTTCTAAATTTAGAAATTGCGATTTTCTCGTGATATGATATGAGATATGTCTACCATGAGTTTTCTCGGCTCTTGAGCGATATTATACACCCGATTCGAGGAGGTGGAGGAACCGTCTGCGGGTGCATGGTGGACCCGGTACGGTACCCCCGGGGCAAGATGGTCGCAGGAGATGGCGTTGAGCCCGGCAGGGGAGCACTATCGACCGGTTATTTATGACGCGGCGGATATCCGGAGGATACTGACGTAGTCGTGAGATTTGATGATTTGGGCCAGTCCGGATTGCCGGAGCCCGGGGCCAGTCTGGATTGTCGGAGCTCGAGATATTGATATTTTATATTATGGGCCAGTCCGGATTGCCGGAGCCCTAGATATTGAGATATTGGGATTTACACATTTTGTATCGATACTTGACACGGATTCTCTGTTGATTTCATTGATGATACTTCGATTTTTATACAGAAATCTCACTGAGATATGAAAACAGTTTTCTCATTCAGTTACATTCTGTTTTCATGCATTCATACATCATATATATGATATGTTGTTACCTGAGGTACTGACACGGGACTTGATATTGCACTTATGTGTAGATGTTTCAGGGTTATATTATTTTATAAAGCTATTATCGTATGACCTAGGATGGAGTCATACATGCGATTTCTGCTCGGTGATATTTTCTACTCACGAGTTGGCAACTCACCCCCGTTGTACCACAGTTTCTTGCAGGTTTTGCCGTACAGGATCCTTGGCGGCTTTGCTGGCATACTGATTTCCTTCCGGGTGATTGCTTTGGTAGGTGGGTTCACTTGCATCGTGACCACCATTGTACTTTATTTATATTCAGTTGTATCTAGAAAAACTCCATCAAGCAGACTTGTATTAATTTATAGACTTAGGAAACCGGTTGTATATTCTTTCGACTTTAGAGTCGCGCGCTTGTATTATTATGGTTTTCTGGTTTCCTTGATGATTTTGGATTTCATTCTGAGTTTTGATCCTCGCCCTTTGGCGTTGTATATTATATTGCATTGCGTGGTTGTATCCGCCAATTGGTGAAGAGCTAGCTCCCGCTTGGGGATGCCTTTATTCATTATGTATATTATGCATGTTTGTACCCGTTTGGGGCCAGTTTTTACAAAGGAGACTCTGCCGAAATTTTCGGGAAAATATGATGTTGCTTTAAAATGCTTAATGCCACTTATTTTATTAAAACCACTTACTTTAAAACAAGTTTTCTTCACTTCTTCTTTAAAATGGTTTAGATTTCTAGGATTTTGGCTTACTTGAATTAGATGGGGTCCTATAGACTTCATATGATTCAAGTGCCAGTCACGTGCTATTTCAGGTCGTGACAACTATAGATATAGATAGATTATATCTCGTATGTGTTTAAGCATTAGTCATAATTTATCTCTAGAGTTTTCATTTGCATCAATTGCTTATGATTGCCACATATTTGCACCAACCATATCTTTCTCGTTGTGTGTCAAAAGTTGAACCTCAAATCTGTATCATCATCAAGCATTAAAACAAAATTAAATATAAGATTGAAACACATTTGGTGCATTTAGAGTCGTCTATATGAAAAATCATTTAGAAGTATGTGTAATTAGGAAATTAAAAAATATACATATTTCTTTACACAAGAAACTTAATAGGTTTCTAACTAGTATACGCTATGTCTGAGCACTGCAGAAAACTGCTTATACACTTGTCATTGCTGTATTTCATCTTGAAATTGACTCATGCGACTATTTAACAATTTTCAATCGCATAACTTAATATCAGATTATTCCATATTATTATTCACTAGCTAGATATTTTACAATCTAGACCATTAGAAAATCTAAGAACATACTTAAAACCTCATTTAGAAAGTTTAGAAAGTGGCAAAAGATCTATGGTTTAAGCATAAAGTATATATAATGGTGTTCTTAAAAATTAAAAAGTGTAAATAAGAAAACCCAAAATAAAATAAGTTTTTTTTGCCCTATTGCGCCCTTAATCTTTTCTTACCTTATAAACACACACTAATATTTGTAGTTTTATATTTGACCAATAGATCTATATTTACTCTAAATATCACTTCCAAAGTTTAGTATTTTTATTTTTCACTTTTGTTGTTCCAAAAATAACCTCATAAACTTCAAATGCAGTATTTTCTTTTGATATATCTGTACCAATTCATCATTCACGTTAAAATGAATCTAGATTCATTTTTTGTCAAGATGTCTTCTTAAAAATAATTGGATTAGAGGTAAATTAAAGAGAAATTTAAGGGGATTTTTTTTATAATAGTTATATTAGAAGGTGCTTTTTGAAACTTAAAAAGAATTTTAGGTGTACTATAAAAAACAATCCAAGTCTTTAAGGGTGAACTTAAAAAATTATTCCTGCGTGCGGCTCGTGATTCCCAATCGAACCCCACGCTTTCATTATTCAAATCCTTTCTCAAAATTAGATTTTCTAAAAGTTACAGAAAACCCCCGCAACAAATCGAGCCAGTTCACTCCCCTCACAGCTTACTTAAAACAGAAGCGTGATCTGAGCTTCATCTCACGTGAGCGGTCACCAGAACACCGCCGAATCGTTCACCATCTCCTTCATCTCCGCAGCTTATCTCGGCGGCGATCGGAGCCCGAGTCCAACGCAATGGGCGGTAACTTCACCGCCGCCGTTTTCAAGCTTCGCACTTCACTTTCACAAATTTTCTCTCTTTTTTAAAAAATGGTTTTGCTTTGAGCTACAGCAATGGACTCGCCTTTCTTCTTGTTTTCGTACCATTTGTTAGGGTTTCGATATGTGGTTGTTGAATCTACAGGGATCGAGGAGAAGCGGAGAGATAAAGGATCGAAGGGCTTGAAAGAGGGCAAAAGCCTGTGGTTTGCTTCGAATTTGAGCAAGAGATGGGGCGAGACGTTCTTTCTTTTGTATACGCCTCTCATTTTCACGCTGTGCCTTGGGATCATTATTCCCTACAAGCTTTACGAGGTTTGTGTTTTTTCTCTTAGTCTTGATTATTTTTGTTGTGTTGATAAAACTCGTGAAATTTAAAGGTGAAAGTGGAGAAAGTTTGAATCTTGGCCCTAATTCTTTTAGGGAATGTATGGATTTAATCAAACGGGATGTATCAATTTGATAACAGAAGTGAAGATTTTACCTTTTTTTTAGAGGAAGGAAGAATTTTAGTCCAAAAATGGAAAATCTATCAAAACTTTGAAAAATTGATTGATGGCATCAGCATGTAAAGATACTTTTTTGTTAAATATTGATGATTTTAATTGGTTGACTTGAAGTTTGTAATTGTTTCAAGTATAATTCTGGTAGCTGACATTTCTTATGTCTTGATGTTTGCTTTCTATTGGAAAATAATATAGGGATCCAGCTCTTATTTGTGTGTTTTTGTGACTATCTTGATTTATCCATTAAACTTTGTATGTTTTTAATTCTGGTGGCAGAGCTTCACCGAGCTGGAGTATTTGATCTTGGGATTGGTTTCGGCCGTCCCATGTTTCTTGGTACCCCTTGTCCTTGTCGGGAAGGTATGCAGTGGACAGTTATATTATTGTTGCTTCGACTATCATCATAATTAGCATCTTTCCCAGCTGCATTATTATCTTACAAAATTATGTCAGGCAAATTAACACAAGCACTAGCAAATTTCATGGCTTTGTCAAGGCTGGAAATAGGTGTTCCTGTTCCTGCTGATACCTAATAATGCCTAAAATTTTATTTAAAAAGAAATGGTTGATTATGTTGAATGGTAAACTTTGACCTTACACTGCAATATAAACATAATCAGCATAGCCATCCTTCTATGTTCACCAACCAATAGACTCTAATCACTACCCAGGACTGGAAGTCGTGTAGCTAGATGTCAAGGCAACATAAATTTCTTCTTATGTTGCTCTGTTCTTTTCACGGCTTGATAATATTTAGTTTACTATTGATGAAATTTCTTCCTTTCTATTACATTGCTTGTGACTGCACCTTCTGATGTATGACTTTAAATTCTCCTTTTTTCCTTAAAATACTAAGCATTGACTCTATGTTACAATATTTTTTTGTTGACAAAATCTTAGTCATTACAACTTGGAATCCTCCTACCAAATCTGAAAGCTGCAATGCACAGATGTGCATTTTTGCATGGATATGATATTTTATGTAGGATCTAGAAGTTTAACCTTAACATGTATTTCCGTGTTTGATCTGTTTCTTTCCCTTGTGTCATTATTTGCATTACTATTACTTTGGCTGTTTTCAAATCCAGCTGTTGGTATTGGTTTGGCTTTGTTATTTTGATATATTTAATCTGAAAAGAGTAATAAAATGCTTGATCATAGCTACAGCTGAATTTCTTTGTAACCAAAGCTAAATACTCTTGAAAGTTTGTACCTTTCATTTACACGGCTATGGTACTTAACCTCCTGCTGTTTATATCCAGGTTGATCTTGTAATCATGGCATTCTTAGCAACTAAATGCATATAGTGGTTCAACCATTTAAATATGTTATGTGATGGCTTTAACCATTGGATCTTCCTTGCAGGCCGATAGTGTCAAATGTTTGAAAGATCGTTACTGGGTGAAGGTAATTCCTGTATGAAATCTCTTGCAAATTAGTAAGGATAAGCCATATGAGTTTTCCTAGTCTGCTTCTTAACTTCGTTCATGCTGTTGCAGTTATTATTTTCTGAAAGAGTGAATGCATGTGCACATGTATTTACAATTTTTCTACTAATTTATCATATCAGAATTTACAGTATAACTATGTATTATTGCATGCTATGTACTTGTCTTACTTAATCATGCATTGACATATGCTGATACTGTTTCCGGGTGCTTCGGGTGCTCCAGTTCATTTTCCCTATTAAATAGAACCACTTGAACTGGATATTTGGGTTTATAAATGAGGTTTGACCACATAAAACAACATGCCATTAATAGTGTTCTAAATATCGGCGATATAAATCGGATTCAACCGATATAGCGGTTTTAGAGAAGAAAGCTACAATTTTTTAAAATTATAATTTTTAGAAAATATTGGTCAACATATCTAAATATCGGCTGATATATCGGAAATATCATATGTTAATATATGTGATATTTTCTCATAAACTTGTTTTTGACTTATTAGGTTTCAGGTAGTATTCTAACAGGCGCGGACCGTCTTGGAGTAATCCCATACCCATTAAAATAAAGAAAAGGGCATACCAAAGCAAAAACTCGCTTTCTTTGTATTTCTATTTTGCTCGTTCAAAGTCTACGAACCCTAGATCTCTCGATCTCGTGTTTTGGAAGCGCAACGCAACGACTGACCTCTATCTCTTGATCGACAAACCCTATAACCCTAGATACCCTTTCTTGATGCCGAGCCTACTTATTATCTGAAATTGATCGTTCCTTTCTTTCTCCCTATCGTTTTTTCTTTTTGGATGTGAGTAATTTTGAAATTGATGCCAAACTCAGTGTCAATTTCAACCCACGGATTTTTTTGCCAAATTTTTGCTATGTTAAACTCATTTAAGAAAGCCAACACTTTTTATATAATTACTAAGTTATATTTACGGTAGTTGTATTATAAAGCTTTGTTGTCCGATATTTAGAAAACATGTCCCGATATGTCACATATCCTCTATCCGATATGAAAATCTTCGGGCCGATACAATACCGATATTCGGTATTTAGAACACTGGCCATTATTCATTCTCATAATTGTACATTAGCTTAAAAATAATTTATATTGCAATTTGCGAACTGGTGCAATATATTACTTTTGCATCAATTTCCAAGTATTATTGTTCCAGTGTTTACCGGTCTACAATTTTGCGGAGTGAAAATTTTCATGAAGTTAAGGTTTTTATTGTAAATTATTATTTCTATGTGTTCTAGGTCACATCTCAGTTTCTTACATATACAAACTTTTATTGGGACTCAATCTATCCCATATAGCATGAACTTGGATATGGATATGAGTCGGATTCGCGGATTCACAATTTATCAAAAATTAAGGATACTAGTCGGTTTCGTGGATTCACAATTTATCAAAAATTAAGGATATGATTCATTAGGATATATTAAATTTTTGTTGTATAAATTATATGTACATACTAACAAAAAAATTATTATAGCAAATCTAAACTAAAATTATCAGTAGCCATTATGCTTATTATGCTTGTTGTATAGATAGTTGATGTTTTAGTCAGTCGTCCATCTTCCATCTTTGCTATATCTAATACATAATATAAGTTTCATAATGTGCCAATAAGAGTTCCACAAGCATTCTAGACAAATTAGAAAGAATCCAACATGAATCCGTGCTACATCGAATCTATCAAATACTGGTTTTGAAGTGGTTTGTACTTGCATGTGCACATATATAGTATGTATATTAGGGATGTAAATGGACCCGGATAATCCAATCCGGATCCGTTTTCGAATCCGACAACTTGCGGATATGGATACTAAAAATCCATATCCGGACGGGTTTTTAGTATCCGGGTTCGAATCCGGATCCGATTTGGATACGAATTTCCTATCCGAATCCGAATATACGAAATAATGATACCCACTATCCAACTACTAATTACTATTAGTTATAGCTATACTAATGGATGGCCTGTAGACATGAAGTTATATGAAAAAGCCATTTGAAATTATTAAGACTTTAATTGATGTGATTGCTTGAATCTAAAAATATTGGTTGACCCGTTTAAATATTTTATTAGTTGTAGTTATGAATCATGCCTTTTTATATTTATCCTAATAGTATTCGTATATGATTTTAGCGGATATGGTTTTTACAACATCCATCCGTATTCGTATTCGATTTGTAGTGGATACAGATAGTAAATTTTTGTTACCGACAACTATCCGTATATGCATTTTCATCCGTAAACAGGTGCCGGATACGGATATGGTAATGCCTATATCCGATCTGTATCCGATCCATTTACATTCCTAATGTATATAATACATAGATGCTCATTCATAACTCATAAGTAGACACTTTTGTTTGCACATGCATATGCATATAGTTACATTTGTTCTCAGAGATACCTTGTATATGTATCTAAAGCTTACAAAGCCAATGTTTAATTACCACAATAAAATGCCATATATATATATTTATTGCCATATATATATATGAGAGTGATCAATTGCAAACCGGTCCGCGTTTTTTAAAAACTGGAACTCCCTGTATGTGTGTGTGTGTGTGTGTAGAGAGAGAGAGAGGAGTGATCCATTGCAATCCGGTCTGCGTTTTTTAAAAACGAGAACTTCCAATATACGACATATTTTAACGATCCGAACCGTTGAAGTTCAAGTTGATCATTATACCCTCAAATATATGTGTGACATATCAAAAGATTTTAAGACCTATGCATCGGATGAAGTTCATGTTGCATTATCGAAAGGCGTTCATTTTTGCACCCATCGATGCATAGGCTAGAAATCTTTAAATCTTTTGATTTGTCATCCACATATATTTGAGGGTATGGTGATCAACTTGAACAGTTCGGATCGTTAAAATATGTCATAGATCGGGAGTTCCTGCTTTGAAAAAACGTGTACCGGTTTGCAATGGAGCACTTCCTTATATATATAGAGAGAGAGATAGAGAGAGAGATGCAGGAGTATTAGGCAATGAGTGCACTAATGACATTGCCAAATTTTTTATTTCAGATAAGAAAGATATTTGGGTCTCACCTAGTAAATTTATGTCAAACTTGATAATAGTTTTCAGAATGTTTGACTCTTTAATTGTTCAAAAAAGGTTAAATTTTGCATAAAAAAGTGTTGGGAGTTATAATTGTTGCTTGCTCACACAATCGGAATCTATTAGAGCTCACTAATTTATGGAAATAGATATTCAATAATTTTATCAATCTTTATTCTTTAATGATGGTCATTTTCCAAATCAGTAACAGTACATGTTACACAAGTTGCTCTATTTTAGGATGTGAACTAATCGGACTTGAGATGCAACTACTCGTATTGCAAATAAAAAAGAGGTGCTCAGTAATGCTAAGCCATTAATCAAATTTTAGTTATGAGATAGAATGCAAATGTGAGGAATCTATTAGCTTGATTTCAAATGTTGTAAACACCGTTGGTGAAAATCAAATAAAAAACCTTTAATTGTTATCAGAGTAATTGTTTGTGTTTTAGGGTTAACCACGAATGCTTGATATAAAAAATCAGATCAAAATCCTAAATATGGTTTCAATAATCAAGAAAGAGACGTCTTATGTGTGATGATAAATAGAGTGGGTGCTCCACTGCTCCTTTATGCAGATGTATAGTTTTTCCCGAACTAATTAGGATTCACACGAATTTGTTGTACATGATTTATTTGTTTGAAAAGATTTGTTTTCTGTGTTAAAAAATATTGGTATAACTTAATGATTTGTTTAGATTTTAATTTAATTTAAATACGTCATTTGTATTTGTTATGGCTAGGAAATTTTACTTTATATCAAAATTTAAATACAAGGGAAAAATGGATCCAACTCCCGACCTTTGAAAAGAAATAGGTTTAGGTCCCTTACTCAAAAACAGTTGTAGAAAACTCCCCAAACTGAAAGATTTTTATGTGTTAGTCCCTATAGTATATTTACTATTTTTTATGCCAACACCGACCTTTAAGTTAAACTACTATATTTACCCTTTAAAGTGCTACATATATCTTTTAAAGTGCTACATTTATCTTCTAAAGTGTTGCATTTATATTAAAATAGGTCAAATGCAATAGATATAGTAATTTTAGTAAAAATGTAACAATTTAATGTCAAACGTAGTATTTTAACACAAATGTGGTACTTTATAACATAAATATAGTATTTTGAAAGATAACTATAGTACTTTAAAAGATAAATGTTTTGGATATGTACGCCCTAGAGGCTATTATTGTATAGTACATAATTGCATATTACATGTGGATGCTTGGGATATATATGTACAGGACAGTCTTGCTCGATATGATAGTATGCTATCTGGTTTGTCTTTACCTCAACATGTGTATATATTCTATTTATATTACTTATCTCGAATACATGTTGGTAAAGCCCGTAGGATCTTTGCTTGACTATTAGAGTTGTGATGGCGATCACACTCGTGGGGTCTAGGTAGTCTATAAACACATTCTTAAATTGTCCCTAGTTGGAGTTTCGAGACATGGTATCGATACTTCGGAGTAGACTAGTGTATATGTTTCTTATTCCCATGAGGAAATGTGGCCTGTCCCACAGTCATTGGTGTACGACACCAAAGATAGTATACATGTGCTCATTAGGTTATGAGTTACACTGTACAGACTCGCCAAGAACTTCTAGATGGTAATATACCTATCTTCAGATAGCAGTTCTTTGATGACATAGATGCATGTTAGTGTTTAGACCTGACATCGTCATTAGTCTTGAGTGTGTTCCTACTGTATTTAGATTTCTACCTTATCACGGCTTTAAAAAGTCGTGCAAACAGGTTTTAGTTGGGTACCATCTCGAAGCACTTGGGGTCAGTAAGCGATAGATGGGATTTGTCACTCTCGATATAGCGAGTCAATGTCGCGTAGTGTTCGATTGGTTATCACTATAAGACCTTGGCCAAGACAGTTGAGATTTACTGATTGTGAGATCAGTAGTTTCTCAAGACGGTTTTGAGCCACATCGACACGACTTATCAGGTTATTAGGGGACTGACGTTTTCCACGCTCTAGACCCGATATGCAATACTTTCAGACGAAGAGACCGGACTGTACGTAGGTTGTCATTTTCAGGCTCAGTAGGGATACAGACGAGTTTGCTTATCGACATTCCTTTCGTTCATTACCTGGGTAGCCGTTACGTACAGTTAGTGTCGCTGACGTGTTTATGGTTAAACCTACTGTCAGCGTATTGTCGAGTCTTTAGAGTCCCACATAGAGGGTTTCCCAGCTCAGGAGAAACGATGTAGTATACGTATTTTGATACGTACTTAGGTTCGATTAAATATGTGTTTTGGTACACGTACTTTTAATTGGACATTTTATTAATACTAGCCGGTTTGCAAGATAGCCAGATCATCACATTTGGATGAATTGTGAGCTAGTATTATATATCTCTTTTAATATCTCTTTTTTTACAGTATTTGTATTTTAATACGAAAACGGTATTTATACGAATACGTGTATTCGTATAAATACGGGTATTTGTGTCTTGATACAAATACGAGTATTGGATCTTAATACGAATAAGGATGTATGTATTTTGATACGAATACGGGTGTGTATTTTGTAGCATATACTTGTATTGGTGTATTTATACACACACATGTATACGTGTACATATGACATTGCTATTCTTTTTCTTCTCATCTCTTCAAGAACTCTTTAGAATAATGTGGGCTTGTGACTCACAATGGCGAGTCACAATTCCACTCAATTATTCTAAAGATATAAAAAGAGAAAAAGAATGAGATAAGGTTATCGTTATATTTTTGTAGCCATGCTTGCTCATCACTATTAGCTTCTTCCTCTTCTCATGAGTTTTGAAAATAGAGCAAGGAAAAAGAAAAGAGAGAAAAACCAAGAGATAAACACTACTACATCTTTAATGACCAATTCCTAGCAAGTCTTGTTCACTAGTTACTTCACTTGTTATTTTAGTGTGAAGCTAAAGCCTAGGATAAGGTTCCTTCGGGTGGATCATCTTCGACGACGAAGACCGACTCTTAAGCCCGTTCTCGGTGGACCTAGGAGCTAAAGAAATGTGATATAAGACGAAGGACACGACTACAAAGGTAACCAATATCTATCCGAATAGTTTAACTCATTCTAGTTGCTAGTTTAGTGTTTGGATTCGATTATAGGTCGTAGAGTTCATGCTCTTGTTTGAAATTTTTTGTTTTGCATTCCGTCTTGACCGCAAGTTAGCGGCACGAGCACGCGCATCTATTTACATGGTATCAGAGCCACCCAAACACTAGAACTAGTATTGGATGGTATTTACGTTTCGAAACAAAATTTTTTTATTTTTCGAAACCATGAAAACCAAGTTTCTGTTCGAATTTTTTATGGTTTCTAAATTTTTTTTAAACTATTGCAGAGGGCTTGTTATGAGATATAAAAACTTGGAAAGAAATTCGAGGACCTAACTCCACTTTAAAACTGCCCCAAATTGCAATTTTCCTAACCTGGTTGGTTGGATTTTAGCTTCAGGTCCCTGAATTTTTCCAGGGGCTTAATCTAATGAAAACTTAGTTTTTGGTTATGTTTGTTTTGCCCAGATTTCATCTAATGATTATCTTTGTATTCGGACAACTCGGAAAGTTTTAAAACTCGAAACTTTTGCATCGTTTATATCTGTGAGTTTGTATGTGTTTGTAAATGTCGTTTAATTGCTATAGTTCGATTAGACGGGGTTGCAAATACTTGCTTGTGTTGTGGTTTTGTATATCTTGTAATGGTTTAGCCATATAGTCATTGTGGATAGCCCCTCATCGTAGAATGATTGCATATTCATATATTCGGAACGAGCGGCCGGATTGTGGCCGTCGTTATCGCTTCATGTATATTGTTTTATTGGAATACGACCGGGTTGAGGTCGATGTTACCATTGTATATTCACTCATTCTTGTATTAGGTCCTCGAATGATTGCATATTCATATATTCGGAACGAGCGGCCGGATTGTGGCCGTCGTTACCGCTTCATGTATATTGTTTTATTGGAACCCACGGAGAAGTGCTCGAGTAGCCAGATTCTAGAGTGTGTAGGTGGTCGTTTTATAGTGATGAGTTTGAGCCGTCTCGCTCTAGAATTGGCGGGCTATTTGCCGCACTTTTAGGGGTTTAAGATAAACCCACGGTCGAGTTCTCAAGTTACTGGATTCCATGAAGTACCGGGTGGCCCACTCATGTCATTGACTGATGGCTGCCTCACTTTTAGAATTGACAGGTAGCTTGCTGCACTCTCATAGGGGTCTTGGTTCAGGTGATGTTCGAGCTATCCATACGATCGGAGAACGTTGGTTTTCGTTTGCGGCTCAAACGAAACACAGACCTCCTAGTGTATCCATTATTCCATTTTGATTATCGCATGTCCGTGATGTTTATTACCTGCCTGTGATATATGTAAATGATGTATATGTTTTGCACCTGCGCTAGCCCTGCTCATGCACTGCAGTAAGTAACTTTACGGTGAAGTCTTTAGATCCCGTGGTGAATGTGGGTGGCATGTACGTATATTTTATTTTGGTTGTTTCTGTGATGCATAGGCCTAATTGATGTGACCGCATTAATTCTAATTAATGCAAGAAAATAAACCTAAAAAGATGTTGGAATCAAATTTCAAAACCATTCAGTTCTTTTCAAAACTAGGTTTTTTCATAAAACCAAAAGTTTTCAAAATTGAGCTTGAACCACTCGTTTCGAAATCACTAGATTCCTTCAATGAAATCAAGTTCATTACGTTAAAGGTTTTTCGCCAAAAACCAGATGTAGCTCTCCGTCATTTCCTATGAGTAATACCTGGTATTCGTGCTGCATTTGTTGATCTTGTCAAGGCGTAATGTACGGTAGCTAAGTGTTGCTTGTTTGTAGCATACGATGCTATTAACTAGGACAGTCACATAGCCTTGTTGACCTTGTCAAGGGCTTATGCGGTTGGGTCTAGAGTAATCAAGATAATGACTGGTTGAACTTGACTAGCGACTTATGGTTTGTTGACCTTGTCAAGGTCATAGGTCGTTAGGGGTAAAATTCACATCGGGAGTTTTAAATATACAGGAAACTTGCCAGTGTTGCATATCTTCTGGAGTGGTGACTAGAGTGATTTCCATCTAGGTTATCACACGATGATAGTTGGGTCCCGATCCCACTGATGAGTAGGATCTCCCGGGAAATTTTCACTTCACAACTAGCTAATCCATTAGGTGTCTAGAAAGGTGTTAATGGGTTTATGTCTCTGCGGAAACGGGGTTATTTAATTAAGTCCGTGTGAAATCACGAGAAGCCTCCCTCAAAGTACCAACACTTACCTGGCTGAACAGTTAGCAAACTTGTGGAGCGTACATGATCCTGACTAATTCTCTTTTTAAGGTTTGAAGGAGAATTCAAGGGAACAATGTGAGCCATCCTGATCAGATAAAATAATTACCAATCTAAACTTGTAAGAGCATACGCCGAGTGATTCTTTTCTCCCTCCTAATTGCAGCTACCATGTCACGCCTTTATCAAGATAATAAAATGTATGACTTGACCAACCCGAATTCTTATTTGGGGCTGAGAACGTTGGTTCGGCTCTGACTCGTGACAAATGTCACGAGCATGAGAAAGGGAAAGAGGATTGCATGAATTTCTTGATGACCCCGGCGGAGAAGCATACTAATGCGTCTCCTTCAGGTGTTCTTGTAATTGAAAACTGTTTTTCGGTCAGTCCTACCTCTTGAGTACTAGATACCGGATCATGATCTCATATCGGTAATTTATTACAAGGACTGAGAAAAAATAGGATGGTTGGATCTGGTGATGCCTCTCAGAGTAGGGAACGGAGCATAAGTTGATACCTGCCGTTGGTGAATATCACCTAGTATTGCCAAGCGGCAACACTATGATTTTGAACAATTGCTACTGTGTACCTTCAATGTTTTGCAATATCATATCAGTTTCTTTACTTAATAAAAATGGATACAATTTTGTTCTAAATAGAAATACTATGAACGTTTACCTTAATGAGGTATTGGTTGCAGAAGATACACTGTATAATGGTATTTATGTTCTTAATTAAAATACAGTTCTTAATGTACAAAACACACGTAAGAGGAAAAGTTCAGATACGAACGAAACCTACTTGTGGCATTGTAGACTTGGTCGTATCAACGAGAAAAGATTAACTAAGTTGCATAAGGATGAGTATTTGAATCCGTTCGAATTTACATCTTATGAAACTTGCCAATCTTGTCTCAAAGGTAAGATGATCAAATTTCCGTTCACCAGACACGGAGAAAGAGGAACAGAGCTCTTGGGACTCATACATAGTGATGTATGTGGTCCAATGTCTATACATGCAAGGGGTGAGTTATACTGAATCACATTCACTGATGATCTCTTTAGGTTCGGATATGTGTATCTTTTAAAACACAAATCTGAAACTTTTGAGAAATTCGAAGAATACAGAAACAAAGTTGAGAACCAGACTAGCAAAATTACCAATATCCTCCGATCTGATAGAGAATAGGAGTATTTAAGCACAGAATTCCTCGACTATCTAAAAGAGAATGGTATTCTCTTTCAGCTCACTCCTCCGTATACACCACAGCACAACGGTGTGTCGGAACAGAGGAATCATACCCTATTAGATATGGTTCGCTCAATGATGTGTAATGCTGAGTTACCTCTTTTCATTCTGGGGACATACGCTTCAAATAGCAGCTTTCCTATTGAATCATGTTCCATCCAAATCCGTGCCTAAGACACCATTCGAAATATGGAATGGTAAGATCATATCTTAAACGATTTAAGATATGGAGTTGTCCGGTTTACGTTAAAACACATAATCCGGGCAAACTAAAGGCACAGTCGGTTCTATGTAAGTTTGTGAGATATCCAAAGAATGGTTATGAATATCTGTTTTACCATACTGAGGAACAGAATGTGTTTGTTGCTCAGCACGCCACCTTTTTAGAAAAGGAATATCTTGCAAAAGAAATTAGTGGGAGCATGGTAGAACTGGAAGAAATTCAAGAACCACATACTGTAACTGAAGATTTGGTAGAACCGGAGAATTCAATAATCTCCGCAGATTTAGTAGGATTTCTTATCTGCTCGAGAGATACTACGGTTTTCTTGTAGACGGGGATCGAGAAGATTGCATCTTGGAAGAAAATGATCCTACTAGTTTTGAGCAGGCCATTTCTAGTAGGGATTTTGTGAAATGGTTGGATGCTATGCGATCCGAAATTGAGTCCATGTACACCAACAATGTTTGGACTTTGGACATTGCACCGTCAGGGATAAAACCTGTTGGCTGCAAATGGATCTTCAGGAAAAAAATTGGTGCAGATGGACCGGTGGAAACCTATAAGACTAGACTTGTTGCAAAAGGTTTTCGTCAAAGACCTGATGTAGACTATGACGAATCCTTTTCTTCAGTGACTATGCTGAAATTCATTAGGATCCTACTTGCCATTGCTGCCTTTCATGACTATGAGATCTGACAGATGGACGTAAAGACCGCTCTTCTAAATGGCGCTTTAGAAGAGTGTCTATGGATCAGCGAAAGGGCTTCATAGACAGTGTGAGCAGCGAGAAGGTGTGCAAATTGCTTAAATTTTTTTATGGATTAAAGCAGACATCGCGGAGCTGGAATATCTGTTTTGATGAAACAATCAAGAAATTTGATTTCATCAGAAACACTGATGATGCTTATATATATCTGTTTTGATATTTCTATGTTGCAGTCGGTCATGCTGTCTTGTCTCAAAAATTCTTTATGAAGGACCTGAGTGACGCCTCCTACATTTTGGGGATCAAGATCCATCGTGATAGATGCAAGAGTATGTTGGGATTTTCACAGTTCAGGTACATTGACACTATACTAAAGAGATATAGAATGGAAGATTCCAAGCGCGGTAGTCTACCGGCTTATTACGGAATCACCCTCTCTAAAGAGATGTTTTCCAAGACTGATGAAGAGATGGCTTGCATGAGCATTATACCCTACACTTCGGCGATGAGATCTATAATGTATACAACATTATGTATTAGACCAGATGTAGCTTACACACTTATCATGGTAATTAGGTATCAGTCAAACCCAGGGAAGAAACATTGGACAGATGTGAAGAACATTCTGAAGTACCTGAGAAGGACTAAGAATATGTTCTTAGTGTACGGTGAAGGAGACCTCCAGACGGAGTCCTTTACCGATTCAAGTTTCCAAAGTGATAAGAATGACTGTAAGTCTGTCTCGGGTTATGTGTTTACCTTCAATGGAGGGGCAGTCTGTTAGAAGAGTTCTAAACAGGATACCATAACAGACTCGACGATGGAGGCTGAATACATTGCTGCTAGCGATGTCACAAAAGAGGCTGTTTGGATGAGGAAGTTCATTTATGAACTTGAGGTGGTTCCATCTATTGTTGATCCAATACTTTTGTATTGGGACAATAATGGGGCTATAGCGTTAGCGAAGAAACCATGGTCCTATCAGAAATCCAGACACATCTTGAGACGGTATCACCTGATCAGGAAGATCGTAGATCGCTGAAATATTGAGGTCAGGAGAGTAGATACAAAAGACAACATGGTGGACCCATTCATGAAGGCACTTTCTCAAACTTAGCTTGAGCGACTATCGGAGATGATTGGTCTTCGATACACCAATACATGAGCTTAGTGCAAGTGGGAGATTGTTGGGTATGTATGCCCTAGAGGCCATTATTGTATAGTACAAGATTGCATATTATATATGGATGTTTGTGATATATATGTACATGACAGTCTTGCTCGACATGATAGTATGTTATCTGGTTTGTCTTTGCCTCAACATGTGTGTTCTATTTATGTTACGTATCTCGAATACATATTGGTAAAGTCCGTAAGATCTTTGCTTGACTACTAGAGTTGTGATGATGATCACATTCGTGGGGTCTAGGTAGCACATCCTTAAATTGTCTTTAGTCGTTGGAGTTTCAGGACAGAGCATCGATGCTCCGGAGTAGACTAATGTATATGTTTCTTATTTCTATGAGGGAAGGTGGCCTGTCCCACAGCCATTAGTGTACGACACCAAAGATAGTATACATGTGCTCATTAGGTTATGAGTTACACTAGACGGACTTGCCGAGAACTTCTAGATGGTAATATATCGTCAGATAGCTGTTCTTTGGTGATATAGGTATAGGTTACTCTTTAGACCTGACATCGTCATTTGTCTCGAGTGTGTTCCTATTGTATTTAGATTTCTACCTTACCACGGTTTTAAAGAGTCGTGCAAATAGTTCTTAGTTGGGTACAGTCCCGAAGCACCTGGGGCAGTGACCGATAAAAGGGATTCATTTCTCCCGTTATAGGGAGTCGATGTTGCGTAGTGTTCGATTGGTCATCACCATAAGACCTTGGTCAAGGCAGCTGAGATTTACTGATTGTGAGATCAGTAGTTTCTCAGGATGGTTTTGAGCCACATCAACACGACTTATCAGATTATTAGGGGTATGACGTTTTCCACCCCTAGACCCGATATGCGATACTCTCATACGAAAAAACCGGACTATACAGAGATTGTCACATTCAGGCTCAGTAGGGATACAGACGAGTTTGCTTGTCGACCTTCCTTTCGTTCAATACCCGGGCAACCGTTATGTACAGTTAGTGCCGCCGCCGTGCTTGTGGTTACACCCACTGCCGACGTATTGTCGAGTTTTTAGAGTCCCATACAGAGGGTTTCCCAGCTCAGACGAAACGATGTTTTTGTACATGTACTTTAAATCAGATATTTTGTTAACACTAGTCGGTTTGAAAGATGGTCAGACCATCACATTTGGATGAAATGTGAGTAAATATTATCTCTTTTACGGTATTTGTATTTTATCACTAATACGGTATTTATATGAATACATGTATTTGATATAAATACGGGTATTCGTGTCTTGATACAAATACGGGTATTCGTGTCTTGATACAAATACGGATATTCGTGTCTTGATACAAATACGGGTGTATGTATTTTGATACGAATACAGGTGTGTATTTTGTAGCATATACTTGTATTGATGTGTGTGTATATATATATTTATACACGCACACATGTATATGTATACATATGACACGGCCATTCTTTTTCTTCTCATCTCTTCAAGATCTTTTAAGAATAATGTGGCTTGTGACTCACAATGGTGAGTCACAATTCCACTCAATTATTCTAAAGAGATAAGAAGAGAAAAGAGAAAAAGAATGAGATAAGGTTATCATTATATTTTTGTACCCATGCTTGCTCATCACCATTAACTTCTTCTTCCCCCTCTCTTGAGTTTTGAAAATAGAGAAAGGAAAAAGAAAATAGAGAAAAACCAAAAGATAAACACTACTGCATCTCTAGTGACCAATTTCTAGCAAGTCTTGTTCACCAGTTTCTTCACTTGTTATTTTAGTGTGAAGCTAAAGATTAGGGTAGGATTCCCTTGGGTGGATCATCTTCGACGAGAAAGACCGACTCCCAAGCTCATTCCTGGTGGACCTAGGAGCTAAAAAAGTGGGATAGAAGATGAAGGACACGACTACAAAGATAGCCAATATTTATCCAAGTAGTTAAACTCCTAGCCGCTGCCGCAAGTTAGCGGCACAAACACGAGCATCTACTTACAAATGGAGCAGTTTTCGTGTCAAATGCAGTATTTTATAATATAAATGTAGTACTTTGAAAGATAACTATAATATGTTGGATATAGTGCTCTCAAGGCAATTATTGTAATTGCAGGAAGGCAATTATTGTAATTGAATGACCTATATGGATAGAACACTCTTGTTCGAGATGATAATATGCTATCTGGTTTGTTTTTATCTTTCTTGTGTATACGTTTTACTCGTTAGCACGTATTGCTAATACATGTTGATAAAGCCCATATGATATTTTCTTGACTATCAGGATTATGATAGGAATAATACCAGTGGGGTTTGGGTAGTCCATAAGCACATTCTTAAATGTCCCTAGTCGTAGGAGTATCGAGACTGGGCATCGGCTCTCCAGTTTAGATTAGTGTATACGTTTCTTGACCCCGATCGGGGCGATGGCTGATCCCATAGCTATTGGTGTTTGACACTGAAGATTGTATACATGTGCTCATTAGGTTATGAGTTACATTAGACGGACTCACCGAGAACTCTTAAATGGTATTATACTTATTGTCAGATACCAGTTTTTTGGTGACATGAGTACAAGGTAGTCTGTAGACTCGAGATCGCCATAGTGTCTTGTGTGTGCTATCACTATGCTTTGATTACTTTTCTACCATGGCTTTAAAGAGTCGTGCAAACAGGTTTTAGTTGGGTACAGTCCCGAAGCACATGGAGGCAGTGAACGGTCGAAGGAATTCGTCTCTTCCGGTATAAGGAGTTGATGTCGCGCTGTACGTGATTGACCATAACCAGAAGTCGGCACCGAGGCTGTAGAGATAAACTGATAAGTGTTATCAGTTGTATCTCAGGTGATTATGTATTTGATATCAGCACGATTTATCGGGTTATTGGGGGTCTTATAGTTTCCACCCCCAGACCCGATATGCGACCATCTCTGACGAAGAGACTGGACTCTACGGTGATTGTTACTGAGAGGCTCTGTTAGGTATGGATAAGCTTGCTTGTTGACTTACCTTTCGATCAATACATGGGTAGCCGTTACGTGCAGCTAGTATCACTGACGTGCCTGTGGGTTAACCCGTGAGGGGATTGATCTGAAAGTGTTTCAGATTAGTCGGATGTGATCCTAATCTACTGCTAGCGTATTGTCGAGTCTTTAGAGTCTCACGCAGAGGTTTTTCCCGCTCAGGCGAAACGATGTACGCGCATGGTGAAATGTGCGGGAGTTCGATTAAGTATGTGTATTTGATACATTTACTTTAATCGGATGTTTGATAATACCAGCTGGCATATGTTTAAGCCGGATTATTAAATTATATATATATATATATATATATATATATATATTCATTCTTGTATTATGTTCATTTTCTATTTATTTGTCATTTGCTATTCATATTTTTATACGAATACATGTATATGCATGCGATACATATACGTGTATTGTGTAATTGTTACACAAAATCATCTCATTTTCTTTATTCTTTTTCTTTGTATAAAAGAATAACGAGTCATGGATAGGGATGAGTAGTGAGTCGTGGGTTTTTCATTGGTGGATTTCAAAGGTCATTGATTTTTGCATATTTGCTAAATATCAAAAGCCAATCTCTTGCCCATTCTCTCTTCGCTCATTCTTCTTTCTTGAGAGTTGATGAGAGCTAAAAAATGAGATAAAAGTATAGCGAGCACACTACATCACTTTCTTCATGCCCTAGCAAAGTAATACTTCACTTGTCTACATCACTTCCTTCATGCCCTAGCAAAGTATTACTTCACTTGAAGCTTGCTTTTGGTGAAGTTGGGGCTTGGGTAGGGGTTTCGTCGATGTGGATCATTTTCGGCGAGGAAATCGTCTTGCAAGCTCGATCCTTACGACAATGGAGTCTAGTATGGGTTTTCCGTAATTGGACGGACACACTACAAAGGTTGTGACATCTTAAACTTGACTCTTTTGGTTACTTGAGTTTGTGCAATCGATAGTAAATGATGCAGCTTGATGTTGGAAATTGGTGCTATGTCTTGACTATTTTATGCTTCCGCCGGGTCCGCAAGTGTTGTGACTCTAGCACCGGTTCCCTTCATTGTATCATAGCCTAATCATTTACTTGTAATTGCATAGATGATTCAATTGATTGAAAACCGAACTATCCCAAGATGTTTTCATCTCACAAGTCTCTGTTGGAATTTAAGTCTTTGAAATTTTTTTGGGTGATCATTTTAAGATCATCTGATAGTATTTTAAACAACCCAAAACATGAGGTCCTAATTCCATGTTATGGCCGCCTGGATCCGCCCCAAGGCCGCCCCAGTCGGCTCCAATATTGATTTATGCCTCGAGTTTTGGGCATTGATGTGTTTGGTTGAAAACTAAGATGTTTTGAGGTATCAAACTTTCCCAAATCTTATGGTGTTAAATCTGGAATGTTTGGCACATTGGGAAAGCCTAGTTTTGAATGTTATTGCATCATTTTATCATTGCATAATGTCGACGAATTGATGTGATCAATTCGACGGGGTTCCACATTGTGAGTTTGCAATGTTGGTGTATTTGGTTTGGTTTGGATTGTCGCAATGAATACCCCCGCGTGTGTATGTTTGTATGTAAAGTTTTGTATTCATATTCATGTGTTGTATAATGTCAAATGTATATTCTTTTTCGGGACGAGCTGTCGGATTGTGACCGTCGTTACTGGTGTATGTATTATTTATTTTCGGGACGCGGTCAGGTTGAGGCCATTGTTGCTGATGAATGTATACAATATAAGTTTTACCCCGTGGAGAAGCGCTCGAGCGGCCAGATTTTAGAATGCGATAGGTGCCATCTTAAGGCTTTGAGAACGGATCGCCTCGTTCTAGAATTGGCGGGTTGCTCGCCGCACTTATAGGGGCATATGATTGACCCGCGGAGGAGTGCTCGAGTTGTCGGATTCTAGAAAGTATCGGATGGCCCCTCATGGTGTTGAGGCCGGGTTGTCTCGTTTATAGGATTGGCGGTGGCTCGCTGCGCTCATAAAGGTCTTGGTTTGGCTATGTACGACTATCCACGCGACCGAGGAATGTCGCGTTTCGTTTGCGGCTCAAACAAAACGCGGGAGTTCTAGAAAATCCGACTATTCCATTTCTGTGATGTTTACCGCATGCCTGTAATGTGATTATATGCCTGTGATGTTTACCGTATGCCTGTGATGATGATTACCTGCATGCGATGATTTATATATATACACTGATATATATGATATATAAATAAATGTTTTTATATGTTTTGTATTCGCGCTAGCCCGGCGTCCGTCCTGCCGTAAGTTAAGTAACCTTACGGTGAAGACCCGATGTCCCGTGGCGAATGCAGATTGCATATAAAAACATTATATTTTCTTTTCATATTATGTTTTTCTGGTGAGGAGATACTAGATAATATGTTTTATCATCTAAATGTTGCGTTAATTGGATTAATACAAAGAAAACAAACCTAAAATACGTTGTAGGAATCATATTTCTTAAAAGGAAACTATAGCCGTTTTCTTTTACTTTGTCTATAGATATTCAGTTAGGAATATTCTGCACCTCATTCGACGAGAAAAGAGCCTTGATCCCTTCACGGGGAATTCGCTCTTGAGCAAAAGTTTATGTTACTATGAACTTGCAAAACCACTTGGTTCTTTCAATAATATCAAGTTTATTACGTTAAAGGTTTTATTCAAAACCAGCCGTAACCCTATGTTATTTCAGAAAGTAGAGTACTTAGTATTCGTACTGCGTTTGTTGACCTAGTCAAGGCGTAGTGAACGGTAACTAAGTGATGTCTTCCTGTTTATATGTTGATATGATTAGCTAGAACAGTCATATAGCCTTGTTGATTTAGTCAAGGGATCGTGTAGGTGGGTATAAATTAATCACGAAATGACGGGTTGAACTTGACCAGCGGTTTATGGTTTGTTGACCTAGTTAAGGCCATAAGCCAATAGGGGCAAAAACCATATCGGGAGTTTCAAGTGTTAAAACTTGCAATGTGATTGTATATCATTCTATGTGATAGTTTGGGTCCCGATTCCCACTGTGAGTAAGAGTTACTTTCGGGAGATTTTCACTTCATAATTAGCTAACTTATTAGGTGTTTAGAAAGGTGTTACGAGTTTATGCCTATAAGGAAATGAGGTTATTTAATTAGGTTCATGCGAAAGCGCGAGGAGCCTCCCTCGGAGTACTTATACTGGCCTGGCTGACCGGTTAGCGAACTTGTAGAGTGTACATGATCCCAGCTGGTTCTCCTTTTAGGATTTGAAGGAGGATTCGACGAAACAGTAGAGCCATCATGATTAGATAAATTAATAAACCAATCTAATCTTGTAAAAGCGCACGTTGAGTTTCTTTTCTCTTTCTGGCAGCGACCATGACTGATCTTTTCAAGATCATTGGCTTTGGAATGTCATGATTGCCCTAATTCACGATAAAGTCGCATATGTCTTTGCCGTTTCTACTTTCCTTTTTCCTTCTCCAGAGTCTTCTATTAGAACAGAGATCCATATTGCTTGGAAAGGCCATCTCGTATAGTTACATACGAACTTGAAGAAATAGTTTCTGTCCGAGAATGGCCACTGGTTCTGGAGAAATTGAATTGTATATTGATATAATTCAGTTGTTTCTTTCCTCCACCTTCGCTCAAGTTGAGAGCTCCTTGAAGAAGGAGAGTACATCCGTTATGCTTTTTGGATAGTCTTCTTCCAAATCTTAGGCTGGTGCTGAAAAGTAGGGAAGGAAGAAAACCAACCAGTCTAAATATTGTGTATGGATGGTAAGATGTAGAGACACATATAAAAGAGGGTTGAACTAAGCGGAAAGAAAATTGTAACTGTTATGAGCCTGGGCAGTAGAAGAGCCATTACTAGGAATACCAAGCCATCCCCTTGAAACATTTTGATGTTTCATTTTTCCTATGATTATAATTGAAAATTGTTTCTTAATGAACTCTGAACTTCTGGGTATATGGATACCGGATTAGAATCCCACATCTGTAAGGTATTACAGATGTTGAGGAGTAGAGTACTGGGATAGGGTGATTTGATCCTCAATGTCGAATAACGGAGCCATTGTTGCTATTGGGGAAAGTCACCTGACTTTTCCTAGCGGCAAACTTTTGGTTTTGAATAACCGTTATGCACCAACTTTTAAAACTAATATATCCATCTCTTTATTTGATAAAATGGGATATAAATTTTGAAAATTATGTTCAGAATATTAACCTTTATTAATTGTTGATTGGGTAAGATACATAAAGACAACGGTATAGACATTCATAACCAAATTATAGTTTTCAACTTACAACACAAGGAGTATGAGTTAGTGAACCTATAGGACTTATACATAGTGGTGTATGTTGTTCGATGTCCACACGAACAAGGGGTTGGTACTCATACTTCATTCTGTTTACCTATGAGTTCTCTAATTTTAGACACACATTTTTGCTGAAATGCAAAGTCTAAAGATTTTGAGAAGTTTATAGGATATAAGAATAAAGTAGAGAACCAGACGTTGGATGTATCAAGATTCTTCGAAATGATCGAAGATGCGGATACTTATGCTCAGTATTCCGTAGTTGTCTAATTGAGAATTTGATTCTCTTTCAGATTACTCTTCTATATTACCATAGTTTTATGGAATATCGGAGAGGATGACTCGCACTTTATCGGATACGGTGCGTCCTATGACGAGTATTGCTGAGTTACCTCATTCATTTTAGGATATGCACCGGAAATAGCTGCATACCAATTGAATATGGTTCCATCTAAATTAGCGTCTGAGATTCTATATGTGATATAGAATGTGTAAATATCTTAAGATTGTTAAAATATGGAGTTATCCGGTTTATGCTTAAAAACAGAATCCGAACTAATTCGAGGCATGTTTCAGTAATGTGCAGTTTGTGGGTTATCACAAGCTTTCGTAAGGGTTTAACTTCTACCATTTTCAGGATCAAAAGTTGTTTTGTTCTTGACTCGGTCACTTTTTTAGAAAAAGAGTTTCTTGCAAAAGAAATTAGTGGAAGTATGGTAGAACTGGAAGTGATTTCAGAACCACAAACGGTTACTGAAAATTTAGTAGAACCTGATGATTCAATTGTTCCCGACAAATCTTAGCCATTCCTCAGATTTAGTAGGCGACCTCAGCCATCCGAGAGATATTCCTCGTAGACGATGACAGGGTGGTTTGCATCATGGTGATGATGGCCCTACTAGTTATCAGCAGGCCATGGAAAGTAGTGACTTCCGTCTGATGGCTGGATGCAAGATATCCAAGTTGGACTCCATGCACTTCAGCAAACTCTAGACTTTGTTGGATGCTCCTGAAAGGGTAAAACCTATTGGGAACAAGTAGATTTTTCAAGATCAGTGCAGATAGAAAGGTAGTAATCTAATAAGGCTGGACTTATAGTAAAAGATTTTCTTTAGATACCCGGTGTGGATTATGATGAAACTTTTACTTCAGTGTCGGTGGTGAAATCCATAAGGATATAACTTCTCACTGCTGATATTCATAACTATGATATCTGGCAGGTGGATGACTATAACGTCTTTTTAAATGGGAATTTAGAAGTGTACGTATATATGATTCTGCTAGAGGGTTATCGTAGTCAGTGGGAGCAGCGGAAAATGTGCAAGTTGCGTTGGTCTATTTATAGACTAAACCAGGTATGGCGGAGATGGATCATCTGTTTTGATCTTACGGTTAAAGTGTTCGACTTCATCAAAATAATAGATGAACCTTGTATTTGTAAGAGGGATGTAGGGAGTACTGTTTTATTCCTCATATGGTATGTGGATGACATATTCCTGATAGAAAATGATGTTCCTATGTGATAATTCGGTATATCTATGGATGTCACATTTGCTTCTCTATATAGGATTTGGGCAATATATATAAATCGTTATGGTGACTAGATCTATAGAGATAGATCTAGATGGATTTTGGAATTGTCCCAATCTGGATATTCGGATACCATTCTAAAGGGGTTTAGAATGGACGACTCATAGCGCGGTAGTGTACCCGCATATTATGGAGTCACTTTCTCTAAAATGATATCTTCTAGACTGATGAGGAGAGGGACTCGCATGTATGGCAGTAACGTCAATCATGCGATGTTATGTACCAGACCAGATGCAGCTTATGCAGTTTCTGTAGTAAGCATATATCCATCCAATCTTGGAGAAACATAGGTAAGCAATGAAGAGCATATAAGGATGTTGGTGTATAGTAATGGCAGCCTCCTACAGGAGGCGGTTACCTATTCCATCTTCTAAGGTGATATGGATGAATGAGTCTGTCACGAGTTATAAGTTTACCCTCTTCTAAGAAGCAGTATATTGGAAAGGGTTTCAAGCGGGATGCCGAGGTAAACATGGCGCTGGATGCTGATTATGACTTAGCAGAGAATACAGCCTAAGAGGTTGTTGGATAAATTGTTCATTTATGAACTTGGAAACCATCATCTATCCAGACAAATTCTAAGGCAGGTATCGCTTAATGCGGGAGATAGTTGATTTCCGCGAGATAGAGATATAGAAAGATAAAGAAAGAAACATTGTAGCATATCCACTCACTAAGGCCGTTTCTCGAACATGGTTTGTGAAACTGTTAGTAGAGAAGTTGGGTATGCGATATCACATGAGATGTGGGTATGCAATACCGCAATAGTTTGACTTAAGTGCAAGTGGAAGATTGTTGAATATAGTGCCTTCAAGGCAATTATTGTAGTTGCAGGAAGACAATTACTGTAATTGAAGGATTTATATGGATAGAACGATCTTGCTCGAGATGATAGTATTCTATTTGGTTTGTATTTATCTTTCATGTGTATACGTTTTACTTATCACGTATCGCTAATACATGATGATAAAGCCCATATGACATTTGCTTGATAACCAGGATTATGATAGGGATCATACTAGTAGGGCATGGATAGTCCATAAGCACATCCTTAAATGCCCCTAGTCGTAGGAGTATTGAGACTGGGCATCGGTACTCCAATTTAGACTAGTGTATACGTTTCTTGACCCTGACCGGGACGGTGGTTGATCCCATACCCATTGGTGTTTTGACACCGAAGATTGTATACATGTGCTTATTAGGTTATAAGTTACACTGGACGGACTCACCGGGAACTCTTAGATGGTATTACCCCTATTGTCAGATAGCAGTTCTTTGGTGACATGAGTACAAAGTAGTCCTTAGACCTGAGATCGCCATAGTTGGATATAGTGCCCTCAAAGTCAATTATTGGATCACAGGCACGTGATTGCAATGATTGCGGAGGACCTATACCGGTAGGACAGTCTTACTCGAGATGATAGTATGCTATCTGGTTTGCCTTTATCAGTCATGTACATGTTCAGGTGACTGATTACATGTTACACGTTGATAGAGCCCTTAGGATCTTGCTTGACTACCAACAGTATGAGGGCGATCATATACGTGAGAGTTGGGTAGTCCATAAGCACATCCTTAATAGTGGTCCCTAGTCGTGGGAGTTTCGAGACAGGGCATCGTTACTCCGGAATAGACTAGTGTATACAGTCGAGACCCCGACGAGGGGCGGTGGCCGGTCTCACAAGCCACTGGTGTCAGTTGGATCACCTAAGATGTATACATGTGCTCATTGGGTTATGAGTACACCGGACATGACTCGCCGGGAACCTGCTAATTGGTATTATACATATCGTCAGATAGCAGTTCCTTGGTGACATGTGTACAGGTTGGTTCATCGACCTGAGGTCGTCATTTGTCTCGTGTGAGTTCCCACTGTGCTTTGATTTCTACCCTACCACGGCTCAAAGGAGTCGTGCAAACAGGTAGTTTTTGGGTACAGTCCCGAGCCACATGGAGGCACGTGAGCGGATCGGCAGGGGATTCGTCTCTCCCGGTATTGGGGGTGAGATCGTGCTGTGTCTAGAAAAGCCATTACACCAAGTCCTTGGCCAAGGCAGGTGAGATTTACTGGTAGGTACTTCAGAAGTATTTCAGGGTGTTCAGGGCTTGTCTCCGACATGACTTATACCGCTATTCGGGGTCTGACGTTACTAGCCCCTAGGCCATATGCGATACTCATAGACGAACGAACCGGACTGTATATACATTGTCACTGTTAGGCTCAGTAGGGTTTCTGGATGAGTTCGCTCATCAGCCTACCTTGAGGTCAGTGCATGGGCAGCCGTTACGCACAGCTAGTGCCGCTGACGGCTTGTGGTTAAACCCACTGCCAGGGTACTGACGAGTCATTAGAGTCCCCCACAGATAGTTTCCCAAGTTCGGGCGAAACGTTGTAGAGACCGTATGGTTTTATGGCAGGGTTCGGAAAATGCACGTGCGTTTACGCACGTGTCATATTTCGGGCAGATAATACTGGTGGGCTTTGGTTTAAGCCGGATCCATGTATTATACTTTGTAGATATAATATTTTCGTCTCAGTTGCATTTGTATTCGGTCGTAATACAAATGCGGGTATATTTATACAGTTACGGGGTTATCCTGAAATTCGTTTCGGGATCGCTTTTGGAAGTTGCCAGTTTTCAGTTTTCTATCACCCGTATTTAACATTCGGTTAAATGCGGATTTATCTTTTCGTCACTTGGGTGAGTCATGAGGTGAGTCGTGTTTCTAGAAGGTTCTAGAATGGTGACTAGGTTAGTGACTCATTAGGTTGCATTAATTGTTTTGCAAGATGTTAAGTGAGTCACCATTTGCATTAATGGGGTTTTGTTTGCATGAAGGATATTTGTTAAGATCTTTTGCTTATGGTTACCCTCCCTTGCTCCTACCCTCACCCCCTCCTCATATATGGCCGGCCCCTCCCCTCCTCACTCACTCACTTGATTGGGAAAAAAAATGATAGATTTTGGTTCATGAAAATTTGTATGCTCATTTCTCATTTACCCGATTCCAAAAGGCAACTTCATTAACTGTTCGTCCATGGTTTTGGACGAAGCGAGACAAAGTGTTCTACTCATTCTCTATATCAATCTTGGCCATCTCTTTTAGCAAACTTGATGACCGAGTTGGCTCGGATCAGAGGCGGGAGCCCGTTTAAAGATCTTATGACGTGGTGCCACCTGGACGAGCAGACCGGAGATCGACGAGATCGGAGCAGCCGCAACGGAGCGTGGGATGATGGTTAAAGAACGAAGGACTCAGATCGTTCGGTATAACCTTTCTACCCTCTTTGCAGTTTGTTAGTTTAGCGTTAATGGCAGATCCGGGTTATAGTATGCGATAACGCCAGTTATAAAAGTTTTTGTTCCGCATTTTGGCGTCTGAAAGACGGCCGGGGCGCTACCGTAGACTTACAATAGTGTCATGTGTGTGTTCCCACTGTACTTTGATTACTACCCTACCACGACCTTAAAGAGTTGTGCAAATAGGTTTTAGTTGAGTACAGTCCCGAAGCACATGGAGGCAGTGCGCGGTCGAAAGAATTCGTCTCTCCCGATATAAGGAGTTGATGTCGCGTTGTGCATGATTGACCATAACCAGAAGTCCTCGGTGCCAAGACGGTAGAGATAAACTGATAAGTGTTATCAGTTGTATCTCAGGTGGTTATGTGCTTGACATTAGCACGGCTTATCGGGTTATTGAGGGCCTGACAGTTTCCACCCACGACTCGATATGCGACCATCTCTGACAAAGAGACTGGACTGTACGGTAATTGTCACTGATATGCTCTATTAGGTATGGATAAGCTTACTTGTTGACTTACCTTTCGATCAATACCTGGATAGCCGTTATGTGCAGCTAGTACCGCTCATGTGCTTGTGGGTTAACCCGTGAGGGGATTGATCTGAATTCGGATCAATCAGATGTGATCCTAACCTACTGCCAGCTATTGTCGAGTCTTTAGAATCCTACGCAGTTTAGGTTTTTCCTGTTCAGGCGAAATGATGTATTGCGCATATGGTGTTACGTGCGGGAGTTTGATTAAGTACGTGCATTTGCTACATGTATTTTAATCAGACGTTTGATAATACTAGCCGGTTTATGTTTATGTCGGATAATTAAATCAAGTATTGATATAATAATATAATATATATTCTAGTATTATGTTCATTTTCTATTTATCTCTCATTTGATATTCGTATTTTTATGCGAATACGTGTATATGTATGCAATACATATACTTGGGGTGTATTGTGTAATTGTTACACAAAATACATTTTGAAAGGAGTCATCACATTTTCTTTATTCTTTTTCTTTATAGAAAAGAATAATGAGTCATGAGATAAGGATGAGTAGTGAGTTATAGGGTTTTGATTGGTGGATTTCAAAGGTTATTGATTTTTGCATATTTGCTAAATATCAAAAGCCAATATCTTGCCCATTCTCTCTTCACCCATTCTTCTTCTTTCTTGAGAGTTTATGACAGCTACAAAATGAGAGATAAAAGTATAGTGAGCACACTACATCGCTTCCTTCATGCTCTAGCAAAGTATGAAAGCAAAGTTACTTCACTTGTAGCTTGCTTTTGGTGAAGTTGGAGCTTGAGTAGGGGTTTTCTCGATATGGATCATCTTCGGCGAGGAAGTCGGCTTGCAAGCTCCAATCCCTATGACGATGGAGTCTAGTATGGGTCTTCTGTAATTGGACGGACACACTACAAAAGTTATAGCACCATAAACTTGACTCTTTTGCTTACTTGAGTTTGTGCAATTGACAGTAAATGATGCATCTTGTTGTTGGAAATTGGTGCTATGCCTTGATTTTTTTTATGCTTCCGCCGGGTCTGCAAGTGTTGCGACCCTAGCATTGGTTCCCTTCATAGTATTTTAAAGGGTAAATGTAGTAGTTTTCCTGAAAGGTAGGTGTTGGCATAAAGAATAGTAAATAGACTATAAGGACTAAGACACAAGAATCTTTCAGTTTAGAGAGTTTTCACAACTGTTTTTTAAGCCAGGGACCTAAACCTATTGTTTTTCAAAGTTAGGGAGCTAAACCCATCTTTCCCAAATAACAATGAGAAAAAATATTAGTTTTGATGGGAAAAGATTACAATCATCTTTTAGGAATTATTGATTAAAGGTGGCCCACTTGTTTTAAAGAATGCATGACCAGATGTGAAATGAAATAAAAGGATAAGAAAATGGATCTCGGGGAGTTATAATTTGTGGTTATAATACATTGATCTCTCAGTATTTGGTTTTATGTGGTAGCAAACATAACTAGAAGTAAAAAAGAAATAAAAGAAAGCAAATTTTATTTAGGTTTCCCATTCGCTGCTTTTTATGCAACTTTCGTAAAGCATAAACATCAATATTCTGTAGAAACAATTATTTCTTTTCATTGAAATTCATACAATATCTGACCAAACTATTCTTGCAGGCGAACCTTTGGATAATAATTTTTAGTTATGTCGGAAACTACTTTTGGACTCATTATTTCTTCACTGTACTTGGAGCATCATATACTTTTCCATCGTGGAGGATGAACAATGTAAGATACAAGAACCACTCGAAGTTCATTTTTTAAAATCTTATTTTATTGTTAAACTGTTGTCTTTGACTTCTACATGGTTTACTTATAATTAGGAGGGTTCAATAACCTAGTAAGCAATATTCTATCAGATGACCAATTGTGATCAACTTACTTCCTATGTGCAAGCACAAGTGATCATTATTGACCAACCTGCACCATTTATATGAAATCAGGGGCGCATTCTCAGTGAACAAAATTGTTTTTTTCCCTTAGTCATGTTATATGGATAACAAAAATATTACAGCCTCACAGATTGCTTATTGATGATGGGTATATCTGGTAGCAGATTTTTGTATCATATTATACGCCATACAAATGTCATGATATCTTGTGTGGTATGAGGCAGGGCCACAAATAATGAGGTTTATGCTCCTCATGGCATATAAGAAGCAACACAGCAAGTGCAGATCGTTACTTCTCAACTCTTTTGACCACAATGAGGCTATACTACTATACTAGAAATTGAAAATTTTGGAATCCTTTCCTGTATGGGTGTACTGCAATATCCATTCTCAAAGTTTAGTTTTCAGTTATATATGCCTTTCAAGAAGCAGGCTTAGAAATTTTGAGTTATATTGAATTCTCATATTCCAAAATTACTATAAAAGAAAAAGAGTCTCAGTTGAAAAATTTCCAATCTACCCCGTTAATATGCACACTTCTTATCTCTTAAAAGACCCCTCTGTTTTTATTTGAGGCGAACATCATGTTATATCATTTAGGTACAACAACAACTGAGCCTTTATCCCAAGCATATGGGGAGCTACATGAACCAACATGAGAATCACGCCGGGTCAAGCACATCTATCCTCCGCCTAGGCCTCCACTCACTCCTATTGAACAATATACTTCATTAAGGCCTTTGGCATCCATATCTTTTCCTATCGTCTCCATCCACGTTTTCTTCGGTCTCCTTTTCACCCTTTTGGCTTGGCCTAAATCGAGAATATCCATTCGTCGAACCGGTGTTTTTATAGGTCTGCGTCGCACATGACCAAGGTATCTTAGACGGTTCTCTCATCTTCTCCTCCACGGGTGCTACATCGACCTATCATTTTGGTACAACGTACAAAAAATGTTAAATGTTTCTATTTTAGTACTTCTTAAAGCTGAAGTATGAGAAGAATTTAAAATGTCCGTCATCAGCAACATAAGTCTATCAGCTTGAGTATCTTATGCATGTATGAACACTCGGCTATAAATTTTTATACATGAATTATGCAACTTATTATATCTCAATCTTCATTAATCCATCATCTGTATGAATTGTATGGTTCGTAGTTTCAGAAGACAGTGAATTGTTATTTAGTATTTCTCAACCTTCATTATTGCATCAGCCTTTGTATACCAAAACCAAATACTGTTTCTCACATTGTTCTTATAATTTTATAAATCTGTTGTTGAAAGAGAGAAGATTATTCCCTTTTCTTTCCAGAAATAAATATTGTAGGTGATATCTTGGTAAAATTATGCATGATATTATAGTGGAATGCCTAAAGCTAACATGCAATCATTTTTTAATATATTGTAGGTGCCACATACTACATTCCTTCTCACTCATGTTTGTTTCCTATTTTACCACATGGTGTCCAATATGACACTTCGTAGACTGCGCCACTCCATTTCTGGCTTGCCAAAGTCAGTTAGGTTCACTGCTGAAGCTGCATGGATATTGGCCTTCAGTTATTTCATTGCATTCTTGGAGACTTTGGCTATATCAAATGTAAGTGTTAACGTAATCCTCTGTTATTTGCAGTGATTTGCATATTGATTAATATCTTGTGATTTGTTTGTGGAGCAGTTTGCATTAGGCACAAGCATATGTGATATTGGAATTATTTGCATACAAATGCGGGTCAATTAAGTCTTGCATATGGCATGCCAATTTTGTGATGCCTTCACTTTAAATTTAATAAATATTAGAATTTCGTCTCTTCTCGATAACTTTATAATTATACAGATGGTCTTGACTTGAACCTTGTGGTATCTATCTTCTTGTGAACACATCAAGAAACTATGATCAACGCCTGAATGCATGCTGTGTTCTGCAGATAACTCCCACTTGTAACTTCGCATCTGAAAAATTATACTTTACGGAAAAAATATGCATACTTTTTCCAGGTCTGCCCTTTTAGCTAAACTATATTGGAGATTTACAGCTAATGTACTACAGTGCAGTGAATCTAGTGATACTTAATGCTCGTAGTATCATGATTTAGGTCATTTTAATGGCTCTCTTCCATTTCTTCTATAGTTAAATTGATATTAACATCTTGATTTTGATTTCCTGCAGTTCCCTTACTACGACTTTGTTGATCGGGACATCATGTACAAAGTAGGATCACTATTCTATGCTATCTACTTCCTTGTGAGCTTTCCTATGTTTTCAAGGTAAGAAGCTGGCCGTGTAGTAATGCGGAAATAGGAGTTCAATGCATCATACTCCGTTTTATCTTATACATGCAGTTTATCTTTATTTGCCGTTTTATTCTCTTTATAATATTGGTAAATTGCATGTAGTTGAGATATAGGCCCATCATCTTCCATTATTAAATGCCTGATTCAATCTATATATGACGGCATGACCTACTGAATCATTATCAATCTGTTTATGGCATATTTTAGGTAAATTGCCCACGCCTTCACCTGCTTGCACATAACTTTTATTTTGTGTCCATTTTACAGGTGTTCATGTTTGTTTTACAGAATATTCATGTATATATTAGTTTTCCAATAGAGAATTATCTTTTGAGCCAAAATCATGGACTTTTTGTTGGATATAGTGTCCTAAAGGCAATTTTTGTAATTGCAGGCAGGCGATTATGATAATTGAATGGGGACCTATACAATAGAACAATCTTACTCGAGATGATAATATGCTATCTGGTTTGTCTTTATCATTTATGTGTATATGTTTTACTTGCTATTATGTGTCGCTAATATATAATGATAAAGCACGTAAGATCCTTGCTTGACTACCAGCGTTATGATGATGATAATACTTGTGGAAGCTGGGTAGTCTATAAACACATTCTTGAATGTTCCTAGTCGTGGGAGTATCGCGACTGTGCATCGATATTCCTGAGTAGACTAGTGTATACTTTTTAGACCCCGACGAGAGACGGTGGCTGGTCTCACAAGCCATCGGTGTTATGGCATTTAGGATTGTATACCTACTCACTGGAGGTGAGTACACCGAACGGACTCGCCGAGAACTTCTAGATATTATACCTATCGTCAAATAGCAGTTCTATAGTGACATGAGTACATGGTAGGATTTTGACCTGAGACCATTTATCTCGTATGAGTTCTCACTGTATTTTGATTACTACCCTACCACGGTTCAAACGAGTTGTGCAAACATATTTTAGTTGGGTACAGTCCCGAGCCACATGGAGGCAATGAGCGATCGGAAGGGATTCGTCTCTTTCGGTACAGAGAGTCGATATCGTGCTGTGTTCGGTTAGCCATCATTATAAGTCCCTGGTCAAGACGGATGAGATTTACCGATAGAAGATCAGTAGTTTCTCGGTTGGTCATGAGCTTGACATCGGCACGACTTATCGGGTTATTAGGAGTCTGACGTTATCCACCCCTTGACCCGGTATGCGACGCTCTCAGATGAAGAGACCGGACTATACGGAGATTGCCACTTACAGGTTTAGTAGGGTACGAACGTACTTGATTGTCGACCTCACTTTTGACATATATCTGGGTATATGTTACGTACAGCTAGTGTCGCTGAAGTGCTTGTGGTTATGGATTTATCCAGTAAATCACTGCCAGCGTATTGTCGAGTTTTTAGAGTTCCACACAGGGTTTTCTCGTTTCAGACGATATGATGTACATGCCGTATGTTAATACGTGCAGGGGTTCGATTAAATACGTGTACTGGCTATACGGATTTTAATCGGACGTTTGATAATACTAGACGGCTTATGTTTAAGCCGGATTATTAAATCAAGTATTGATTTAATAATATACATATATATTTTTTGATATATATTTTAGTATTATGTTCACTATTCGTTTTCTCTCTTGGTTATTTGTATTTTTTTACGGATCCACGTATATGTATGCGATACATATACCGGGTATTATGTATTTATACATAGATACTTCTAGAAGGGGACATCTCATTATTTAGTTTTCCATTTATGGAAAAGAAAGAAATGAGGTGGAAAGGAGAGCATGGTTGAGAGGGATGTGCATTTTTTGAAAATGGGAAATGTTTTTTTAAATGTGGTATGATTGCTAAAATCCCCCTCTCCATTTTTTTACACTTGCTCACTCTCTCTCATCCTTTCCTCCTTCCTCGAGCTCTTGCGTTCTCTTGAGGTTTGATAAATGAGAGATAATGATAGTGATAAATCTCTACATCCCTCACATTTTATTTCTAGCAAGATTAAAGTGTCAGTTGCTTTCTCAAAGTTCATTTGGAAGGAAGGCTAGAGTTTGGATTGGTTTCCCTCAGGTGGATCATTTTCGACAAGGGCGATTGTCTTTTAAGCTCGTTCCCGATAGCCTACGGAGTTTGGAGGGGTCTTGCACGATTGGGTGTACATGCTACAAAGGTTGTATGCTCGAAACCAAGTAGTGTAGCTTTCTAGTTAGCTGCTAGTTCTAGTGTATGGATGTATCCTTCGGTTTGATGACTTGTGCTTCCTTTAAAATTATTGTTTTTCGTTTTGCCTAGGCTACGGCTCTCACGGTGCGAGCACAAGGAACCCTTCACTCTTTCCATCCATTATGGTTGAGAGGGATGTGCATTTTTTGAAAATGGGAAATGTTTTTTTAAATGTGGTATGATTGCTAAAATCCTCCTCTCATTTTTTTACACTTGCTCACTCTCTCTCATCCTTTCCTCCTTCCTCGAGCTCTTGCGTTCTCTTGAGGTTTGATAAATGAGAGATAATGATAGTGATAAATCTCTACATCTTTCACATTCTATTTCTAGCAAGATTAAAGTGTCACTTGCTTTCTCAAAGTTCATTTTGGAATGAAGCTGGAGTTTGGATTGGTTTCTCTCGGGTGGATCATTTTCGACAAGGGCGATTGTCTTTTAAGCTCGTTCCCGACAGCCTACGGAGTTTGGAGGGGTCTTCCACGATTGAGTGTACATGCTACAAAGGTTGTATGCTCGAAACCAAGTAGTGTAGCTTTCTAGTTAGCTGCTAGTTCTAGTGTATGGATGTATCCTTCGGTTTGATGACTTGTGCTTGCTTTAAAATTATTGTTTTTCGTTTCGCCTAGGCTACGACTCTCGCGGTGCGAGCACAAGGAACCCTTCACTCTTTCCATCCATTATGGTGATAGGGATGCCACCTAATTAGGCTTACGCCGCGCACACATAAATGAGTAATATAGTCTCCATCAAAGCGCAAAGATCTTAGGTTCAGGCGCTCAATCAATCCAACAACGTTCAAGTACCAGAGGTCGGTAAGTATAACCATGATTATGTATGTGAAATTACAGGTGACTTCCAAAAAGTTCAAACTAATTTCAGCTAGCTCGAATAAGTAGTAAACCATAAAAATAAAAAACTTTATGATTCAACTGTGCAACTTATGGCAAACTATTTGGCCCCAAAAAGGGCAAATAAACTATAGGCAAACGATTCGACAAACAAAATGGTACCATATAACAATCTATCAATGGGTTTTCCCCCAAGAAGGTAAAAAGATTAAGGTTAACTTAACTAAAACTTCCAATTAATGAGAATATATGAAGTTTCAAAATTTCAGGGCAAGTTCTGGTACAATGTGTGGTTACAAGGACTGGTTCAAGTCAATCAACACAGACAAGTTTAAACCTTTATATCAAGTAATAATAAATATGCACAGACTACTGAATAAGCCCATAAGATATTCTAAAGTTGCAATCGGAGTCCTGGTGTATGAGGGCCATTATCACTGGGACGAAAAGATTTAAATCTGGAAAATAAAGAATTATAATAAATCATAACTGAAACTCAGATATACTGAAATATAAAATGAATCTATGTCTTGCAACAACGGACCATTTGACTGGTGTGATACATAGATATTAGAGCTGCTGTTAAGTATTATAAAAATAAGTAACAAATGATAAATATCAAAGCGAAAATTCTAAATTTTACCGCTAAGAATCAAAAAACCATGGGCAGTTATGTTACCCTTCCGAACCATGCCAAACTAATGCAAATCACACTTTAAAATGTACCACCAGTTATAGAAAACACTCAATTTTCTAAAATTCACCTATGTATCCTGAAACTTTGCAGCTAGTAAAAATCATACAGCAATAATAAGGAATTCATTGAAGAATAACATAGAGGTGTTATTATTATTCACAGAACGGGAAACCTGTAGTCCCAGACTGGTTGTCGAGATAGAAAGGAATATGTTTAGTTAGGATTTTAGCTTTGGTATCAAGGACTTCCTCTTGATATTCTTAAAATCAACCATCCAACTACTAGTTGGAGCTCATATAAATTAATATTACCATTTTGTTTTTAGTCCCCACTTTCTACTTCTCAACACGCATACACAAATTACTCACATGGCATATAATTACTTTCATGGTGGTAGCTAGCACTTGATTGGATTGAAGTGATGCCTGATATCTCCTCTTATATTGTTAGTTCAGAATCTCAGTTTCAAAAATTAAGATCTTGCAACTTGCCTCAGAGGCTTCCATCAGATTCCAATATCTAAAATCAAAGGCTCTATTGTATCTTGCATTTGCATTGTCTAACAAATCCCTTTTCTATCTTCGAAACATATGCAGGATCGATGAGAAAGAAAAAGAAAGCGATGCATGGGATCTACAGAGGGTAGCAGTTGATGCGTTGGGCGCGGCTATGCTTGTTACAATAATACTTGATTTATGGCGCATATTTCTGGGTCCCATTATCCCAATCTCAGGATCGAGACAGTGCAATCACCCGGGGCTTGCTTGGTTCCATATACCGGAGAACTCCATGCAAAATGGCAGTGCATGAAATATCTCAATTAACATTTTGTTGTAACCAATGTATTTATTTATGAATAATTTCCATGGGCTTTTTGTCCTCTATTCTAGCGGCTAATATATGAAAGTGAGCAAATTGGAGGCTAGCAGTGAGTTAAACGAGTAAGCCAAACAAGCATGAAGGTCGAGAAAAGTCATTGGAATTATTATAGGGTTCATGTCAGCAGAGGACTTGTGTGCTTGTTAAAAAAAGCATGCGTGAAATCTATTCATTCGATGTATCCAGGAGTGGATCCACATTCAATCCAGAGGGGCACGTACTCTCTTGGGAATTTTGGGAAAATAAAGTTTAGTATTAATTACTATTGAATTCTGATATTCTTTAATGTATCTTAAATATATTTATTTCTTCAGAAAAATCAGCAAGAGTGAATAACTCAAGTGGTGGTGTATTGCAATTCTCAAATGGGGGATCATGGGTTTAAATCTCATCAAACTCGTTATTATTTTAGTTTTTATTTAGCATTCTTTTAAAAGGAAGCTTCGTCTCATAAAGAACTTACAGAAAAAACAAAAAAAATATTTTAAATAAGATTTTGTATATACATAATAAGATTACAATGTGTATAAACATAATTATTGTATGTACAGATTATTATTTTCATATTAATATAAAATTTCATTATGCTGTTATTAAATTATATAATGGTTTAAATAAATAATGTAATTGAGTGTATTAATTAGTATTATATGTGATTGTCGGTGTGCCTTTTCTAACTTAAAATCTGTTGGATATAGGTGTCCTCAAGGCAATTATTATAATTACAGGATCTGTATGGATAGAACCGTCTTGCTCGAGATAATAGTATTCTATCTGATTTGTCTTTATCATTTATGTGTATATATTTTATTTGTTATTACGTATCGCTTATACATGATGATAAAGTTCATAAGATCTTTGTTGGACTATTAGGATTATGATGGGGATCATAATAGTAGGGCCTGGATAGTTCATAAGCACATCTTGAAATATCCCTAGTCGTAGGAGTATCGAGAGTGGGTATTGGTATTGCAGTTTAAACTAGTGTATATGTTTTCTGATCCGGTTGGAGGGCGATAGCTGGTCTCCACAGCTTTTGGTGTTCGACACCGAGAATTGAATACATGTGCTTATTGGAGAATGGGTTTCACTAGACGAACTCACCGAGAACTCTTAGATGATATTATATATATTTTTAGATAGCAGTTCTTTGGTGACATGAGTACGGGTGTCGCGACCCGGAAATGGCACGTGACCGGCACTTGAATCACGTGAAATCTATAAGACCCCATCGTAACTCAAGTAAACCGAAAACCAGGAATCTAAACCTTTTAAAGAAAATAACGGAGGAGAAGTTTTGAAAAAGGGTATAAATGAAATCAAGTTCTTTCTTTTTAAAGTATAAATAAAGTTTATAAAAATGCAAGTGGATTATATACTATAATTTGAAAATATTTTCGTCATTTGAAATTTAGGCAGCACCTACTTTGTAAATTTTGATCAAAACCATTATATATACAATAATAATATAGGCATCCCCAAACGGGAGCTAGCTCTTCTCCAATCGGCGGAAACACAACCACGCAAATAAGTATATGATGTCCAAGGCGAAGATCAATCACAGAAAAGAGTAAAGAAAACCAAACATCATCAAATCCAATATAAGAATAATACAAGTCTCGTCATTAATCCCAAAGAATATACCACTGGTCTCTAAGTCTACCAAATATATATAGTCTGGTTGATGGAGTTTTTAACTAGATTACAACTGAATAAATATATACAAATAGCGGCCACAATCCGAAATGTAAACCACACATCAAGCAAACCACCCAAAAGAAGCAATGTGCCAGCAAGCCGCTAATAATCCGAGCGGTCGATCCTGCAAAAAAATTATGGCACAACGGTGGTGATTTGCCAACTCGTGAGGAGAAGATATTATCAGGTAGAAATCGAATGTAGAACGATCTCCTAGGCCGTACTGTAATATAATAATATCATACCGTATGGGATCAAGGTGATCGTGTATACATATGTATATAAATATATAATATCGTGCCTGTGTCAATACGTGGTACCATGACATCCATATCATGTATATATACATATCATCCAAGGAGTGTCCATCAACGACACTCGAAATTATTATAAAATCCTGAGTGCCCAGTATCGACACTCGAAATCATCATAATCCCGTATCCAGCATCGACACATAAATCTTCATATCTCAGGCACTATTTCAATCGATCGGCCCTCATATCTCAGGCACCATCTCATTAGATCGGTCCTTATATCCATCTGTCTCATATCACTCCGGTCGGTATCCTCCAGATATCTGCCGAGTCCAATACTGTCACCGGTAGATAGTGTTCCTCTACTAGGCTCAATGCCTTTCTATACGATCTTCTTGCCCCGGGGTACCGTACCGAGTCCACCATGTATCCGCAATCGGTCTCTCTCCCCTTACCTCGATTCGGATAATCATTATAGCTCAAAACTGAGAAATCTCAAGGTGGACGCCGAAATACCATATCAAGAGAAAACAGCGTTTTTAAAATATTCACAAGTTTTTAAATAATATCTATGGTTTTTCAAATCCAGAAATATCATGAAAACAGAATCTCATAAGAATATGGTAATAATGAACAATATGTACAGGCACAGAACAATACTGTAATACATAGCAAGTGTGTACATATGAGTGTGTCGTATAATAATATAAAGAAAGTGCAATATCTGTAATAATATGTGGTACTGGGTACTAATTAGTAACTAAAATGCTAACAGCTTATAAGGTGATACAGTGACATAGCGAGTTCTACTTGTGTACGTGGCATGACAATTACCGATGATGTATGTGTGAGCCGGCGAGTAGGTGTACGTGCAACATGTGCATCATCGGTAATGGTTTGTGTCCTAGCAACGAAGTCATGTAAAGACAAGGGTATGAAACGTAGTATATATGTCATAAATATAAGAAATGCGAGCGTATGCAGAAATAAGAAATCGTAACGTGAGCATAAGCAGAATAAAGAAATCGTAAACGCGAACAGTATAAAAATATGCAACCACGTATGAGCCATACAGTTATAGTTTAAAATAGTACGAATCGATATTTTAGAAAATTAGATGCTACGATGTTTTTGAAAAAGATACCATTTGAAAAGTCGTAGCGTCCCTTAAAGTTATCATTTAAAAGTATATAACAATTCGTTAGTTTTGAAAATAGGTATGGCTCTAAACATAACATAATATCTACTATGTGAATTTAAACAAGATTTTCTCAAGTCGATATATAAGTCGGCGATCCATCTTCATCATATCACGTACGGAATATCTATCGTACGATATCATCATATCAATAGTACCGATCTATAGTCACGTACATCATCTCATATCATATCATCATATATCATTTCATGTCCTCATATATCATATCATATAATATCGCTTCATATCATCATATCCAATCATATCGACTTGTGTCATCATATCGGATCATATTCTCATCTCTGTAGGGTTACGGCAGCGCCCCGGTCATCAATCCGTGGCCAAACACGGAACAAAAACTTTAAAAACCCGGCGCTAACGGAACCCTAATCGACGGATCGTACCATTAACCATATACTAGTTTTATGAAAAGAGTTTAGAGAGGTTATACCAATCGATCCATGTCCTTTGGTCTTCAACCTCTGTCCCAAGCTCCTCGCGGTTTTCTCGATCAAGTTCGATCTCCGGTCTCCCTCGTCGAAGACGATCCACGTCGAGAATTAGTAATACGGGCTCTCGGCTCAAAACCGAAGCAATTTGGGTATTTAGTTTGCTAACCTAGATAGCCAAGATGAAGTATAGATAGTGTGTGAATACTTTGTCTCAATACACCCATGGATTCTCAACTCATGAGACAATAGGGTGGAAGTGAAGAAGAAGCCATGAAGGAAAAATATGAGCTCAAGAGTTTTGGCCAAGTGAAGAAAAATGGGCTTGCTGCTCTTTTCTCTTGAGTTGAGTTGTGAGGTATTTGTGTTAGCAACTAAAGAAAAAACCTTCACCAAAAAAATATCTGCCTTTGCCTCCACAAATATCTCACAACCAAACCAATAAAGAATCAAGCATGGCACATGTGCATCATAAATGAATCCATGACAAAAGTCACACTCATACTTTCACCTCACAATAATATTAAACATTTAAACTAAAATGTTTAATCCAAAAAGAAAATGCAACTTCCAAAGTAAACTTGTAACGAATTACAAGAATACCCCTCATCCGTATATACATACCCGCATCCGTATTCCGACTGAATACGAATACTACGAGGCAAAAATAATCCAACAATATAATACTAGGATCCGGTTTAAACCAAAGCCCACTAGAATTATCTGTCCGATCACGATCCGTGCACAAGTGCACGTATATGATCGAACCCTGCCATAAACCATACGGCCTCTACAACGTTTCGCCCGAATGAGAGAAACCCTCTGTGTGGGACTCTAAAGACTCGTCAATACGCTGGCAATGGGTTTAACCACAAGCACGTCAGTGGCACTGGATGTACGTAACGGCAACCCAGGTATAGAGCGAAAGGGAGGCCGACGAGCAAACTCATCCTGAAATTCTACTGAGCCTGACAGTGACAATATCCGTACAGTCTAGTCTGTTCGTCTATGAGTATTGCATATCGAGTCCGGGAGGGGGGGGATAAAGTCAGATCCCTAAAAACTTAACATTTAGTGTCGGCATGAAACCTATCACCAACTGAGAAACTACCGATCCTAGATCGGTAATTCTCGTCTACCCCGGCCGAGGATTTCTGGTGATGACCACCTGTGCACTCCGCGACATCAACCCCCAATACCGGGAGAGACGAATCCCTTGACGATCCGCTCACTGCCTCCATATGGCTCAGGACTGTACCCTACTAAAACCCGTTTACACGACTCCTTTGAACCGTAGTAGGGTAGTAATCAAAGCACAGTGGGAACTCACACGAGAAAAATGACGATCTCAGGTCGATAGAATAACCTGTACACATGTCACCAGGGAACTACTATCTGACTATAGGTATAATACAAACTAGCATGTTCCCGGCGAGTCCGTCCGGTGTACTCATAACCCAATGAGCATCTGTATACATCTTGTTAGTTATATGTATGCCCTAGAGGCCATTGCTATACATAGGATGTATATTGTAGTGGATGCTGGGACATATATAGGGAGGACTTTCTTGCTCGACATGATAGTATGCTATCTGGTTGCTCTTTACCTTAACGTGTACACTGATTGTCTCTCTGTTACATGTTGGTAAAGCCCTTAGGATGTGTACTTGACTATCTGGACTATGATGCGGATCATACTAGTGGGGACATGGTAGTCCATAAGTACATCCTTCAAGGTCCCTAGTCGTGGGTGTATCGAGACGGGGCATCGATATACCAGAGTAGACTAGCGTATACCTTCTCGACCCATACAGATGGGTGATGGATGATCCCATATCCATTGGTGTTTGACATCAGAGATGATATACGGGTGCTCAGTGGAGACTGGGTACACTGGACGGACTCGCCGAGAACTCCCAGATGGTATTATACCTTACGTCAGATGGCAGTTCTCTGGTGACACTGGTACAGAGTAGTCTGTTGACCCGAGATCGTCATAGAGTCTTGTGTGGTTCCCACTGTGCTTTGATTTCCACCTTACCACATCTAAGAGGGCGTGCAAAACGGTGGTTTTTGGGTACAGTCTCGAGTCACATGGAGGCAATGAGCGATAGGAGGGGATTCGTCTCTCCCGGTATAGGGGGTTGATGTTGCGCTGTGTTCGATTGGCTATAACCGGAAATCCCTGGCCAGGGTTGCTGATATTTAATGGTAAGTGTTACCAGTAGTTTCTCGAACTGTTATAGACCTCATATCGACACGACTTATCAAGCTGTTGGGGTCTGACGTTTACCATCCCTAGGCGAGATATGCGACATATCAGACGACGAGACCGGACTGTACGGTAAGTGTTACTGGTTGGATTCACAGGAGTGTGAGCGGGCTTGCTCATCGATCTTCTGATCGCTCAATACCCGGGTGGCCGTTACGTTTAGCAGACCGCTTGCGGCTTGTGGGTGTTTGATATGATCATTACCTGCTGCCGGCGTATTGACGAGTCTTTAGAGTCCTACACAGAGGTTTCCTGGCTCAAGCGAAACGAAATAGGAGCGCATATGAGATATGTGCGGGACCGAGAATAATTCGTGTATGTGATACCGTATTCTATTCTCGCGATGAATGTATCGAATGGTTGTATGCGATATAACCTAGTTATCGAATCAAGGATTGATTCGATAAGCCGATACATTGGATATTAGTCGGTTATATGCGATATGACCGGATCGTTAAATCAAGTGTTGATTTAATGATTTAATGCATAATTATATATTTGATATGTTACTTTGCATTAACTAATATTGGTTCACTTTAAATGGATTTTCTCACTTGTAGTTCACAAGTTGTATATGTGATATACTTTTGTGCACTTGGATGTATCATGCTTGATGATACATGTTTGCTAGGGTTTGTGTAAAGAATTTAACCTTGGTTAAGTAAATGGTTAGGGTTTTTAGTTATTCATTCATTTATCTTTTTAATTGGATTATAAAGAAATGGGATAAGAAAACAAAATGGTTGCTTTCATTCTTGAAGCTTGTTGAAGCTTCATGAAGCTTTGACCAAAGTGACCATTTTGTCTTCATCCTTAACCCTAACCATTCATCTAACCTTAGTCAATTCTCTACACATAACCATGGTTCATATTATGATAAGGATTCATTTTCTTTTGGTTTTAATTAACTTATCATAATATACTTCATCTTCTTGTTCTTCTTCAAGAAGAAAACCTAGCTTTCATCAATGGTGATTTGATGAAAAGAGTGAGAAATCCAATTCTAAAGTGAACCCACATCCTATTTCTTCATCCTCTACCTCTTGCCAAGTAGTATAGGGTGTTTTCTTCACAAGTTTCATGACTTGGTGAAGTGAGAGCTTGATCTTGTGATGCCTCGACGTAGATCATTTTCGGCATCGTAGTCGATGACCTAGCCCGCCCATTTCTCCGATGTAGCCGACGCTAGAGCCCGGGATTTGATTTGGAAAGCAAGGAGACTTCATCATGGAGCTATGGAGGTGGAGAACCGGATCTACAAAGGTTGTATTTCCGTTCACTTAGAGTAAAGTCGTTTACTTGTATTTCTTTCGCCTAAAATTCTAGTTAATGATCCGTATTAGGGTTTCTCGGCATTTGTAAAATTTGAAATTGGCATGGTTGATGCCTTGTGAGACCTCATTAGTGTGCCTAGGAACCCTACAGTGGTATCAGAGCCTAGCTAGAGCCTTAGGCGATGCGTAGACGAAGTTTGAAACCCGAACGAACCCGAAACCCTAAAATTTCACGCTCTCTGGACTTTTTTCAAAAACTGGGTTTTTTCCAGATTAAAAATGCTTAAAAAATTCAGTAGGGAATTATAAGAATTACGGTGCAAAATTTGACCAATGATACCTCAAACATGCGGCGGAACCACGGCAGAAGCCTAGCTTCTGCGGCGGAACCGCGGCTCTCTGGTGACGTCAGCCCTCCATATTTGCACAGTAATTCCTCTTTCACAGTGCTGAGTTTTATGGGAATTTTTAATATTTATTCAAGAGTTGAATTTTCTGGGGTTGTTTTGGGGATTCGATGATTCGATCGGATTGTCAAACTTTGTCTATGTGTTTTCCGGGTAAATTTTAGAATATATTAAAAAGTTCGACCGGATATAAATACCCACCTTTTCCCCTGTCGGGAAATTTCCAAGTGTTGGATTTTTCCGTGGTTTAAAGACGTTCTAAGTAGTGCAAGTAACGCGATGGTCCCTCTAGAAGACAACAAACCTTAACTCGATTATGTGACCATCTTGAACTGCCCTTTGAACCTTCGGGTTTGGGGCAGTACGGCGTGCCACATGTGAGGCGTTGGCTTGACCCTTCTACGGCTGGACCGTTGATACTGAGGCATGAACTAGATGTTTTTAAAACTTGTTTCATGTGTTGATCTGTTTCGGGAAAACTTGGGTGTTCGAATGTTCGATCGGAAAGTTTAACATTTTCTGTTTATCCGGATTGTGATACAATAATTGGAATTCACAAGTAGTTATGAGATAACTGAATGAATGTTATAAATCTAGCGGTTTAGTCTCACTTGATCGGTTGCCACGGAATTTCGATGTGATCAAAAGTCCGTCGCAATCACGTAGCGTACGCGGATACTCGCCGGGTAAACTTAATAGACAGTCTCGCTCCATAGCCCCGACCAAGTGACTATAGGAGAACCCCGTCGCCGAAAGCATCCGTTCGGGTGCTCGCGGCAGCGGTGTTCCGCCTTGGTGCACTTCGTCGACGGCGTCGGGGGTGCGGCCGCCTACTAAAGTTTGCGACGAGCATTCGATCAGGATGTCGGGAATCTTGTTGAATTGCCCGACTTAATATTGAAAAGTGTTTTCGATTTTGAGACTAAAATGCGGGGTTTATAATTGTTAGGCATGTGATGTCTAAGGAATTCATTTGATTAGGCATGCGATGTCTATGCAGGTTGCGGATTCCAACTGTTGTAGTTTTACACTTTCTTTTCTGTGACCGTAAGTGTAATATGTGATATCGCCGGTTTCGTTGCTATATGTCAACGACAATTGGGATGCGCATATTTACTTACGTTGATGACATGTGATGTTATGTGTTGCTGGATATGTTATATTGGATCGTCGTATTTGAATAGCCGGGTTTTTTTATGTGAGATGAGTGTTTTTCATTTTCATTCATGTAAAAACTTGTATGTAATATTCTTTTATTGGGGCACTTCCAGGTTGCGGAAGATGTCACCTTTTGTATATTATTTACTTTTCCGCACTAGGATAGACCCAAGGAGGTGAGCACAAGTAACCGGGTTCTGCAGTCCAGTGGGAGACCAACTCGAGGAGTCGAGTCCGGGTCTCCTAACTCCAGAATTGGTAGGGTTGCTTGCCGCTCTCGTAGGGGTCTAGGGGTGTGGGTTTGGCTATTCATCACGACCGTGGAATCCGTGTTTTATACTGGCTCGTATTGAAAACACGGACGTCCTAGTATATCCAATATTTCATATGTTTCTTCTGCTGCGATATCTGTGATGTGATCATGTGATGTTCTGTGATAGATACTGTATATAGTATATATGATATATTATATAGACGTTACTTATGTTTTACACCCGCGCTAGCCCTGCCCCGCTCTGCCGTTAGTCACCTAACCTAACGGTGCACGAGGGGGACATCGAGGTGAATGCGGATGGCATAAGTATACGTCTTATTTATCTGTGATGTTTAGGTGATTTAAATAATGGGACTTCATTAATAAGATTAATGAAATAAAAAGAAACCTAAAGATGTTGTAGAATCGAATTTCAAAATAAAACAGGTAGCTACAGTTCTTGCTTTGCACAGCGGTATATGTGATATATCCTGCACCTTATTCGATAAGGAAAGGACCGAGATCCCTTCACCGGGAGTGACTCCTTTAGCAATAACTGGCAGATGCTACACACTCGGTTTGTCTTTTGATTGCTTTTAAGAGTTCTTCTTTGCACAGTGATATATATGATATATCCCGCACCTCATTCGAAGAGGAAAGGACCGACGATCCCTTCACCGGGAGTGACTCCTTTAGCAAAACTAGAAAAGCCTCAAAAGCACTCCATTTTTAAAATCATTTGATTCTACAACGATATCAAGTTCATTACGCAATAGGTTTTCAGAAAAACCTGTCGTAGCCCTCCGTCATTTCAGATAAGTACTAGTTAGTATTCGTGTTACGTTTGTTGACTATGTTAAGGCGTAGTGTGCGGTAGCTAATTAGTGCTTATCTGCATAAGCATATGATGCGATTGGATTAGGGTAGTCGTGCGACTTTGTTGACTATGTTAAGGGTCGTGCGGATGGGTTTAATTCAATCGGGAAATGACGGGTTGAACTTGACTAGCACTTATGATTTGTTGACTATGTTAAGGTCATATAGTTGCTAGGGGCAAAATATTATCGGGAATTTCAAGTGTTGAAATTTGCAATGAGATTGCATACCTTCTATGAGATAGTTGGATCCCGATACCCGCTGCGAGTAAGAGTTACTCCTGGGAGAGTTTTACACATTACAATTAGCCGATCAAGTAGGTGTCTAGAAAGGTGTTAATGAGGTTACGCCTCTGAGAAAACGAGGTTTACTGTAATTAGGTTCGTGCGAAAGCAAGGGGGACCTCCCTCAAAGTACCGACACTGGCCTGGCTGAAAGATTGGCGAACTTGTAGTGTGTAATTAATCCCGGCTAGTCTTTCCTTTTAGGGTTTGAAGGAAGATTTGATAAAACCAGTGGGAGCTATCCTGATTAGATAAAATAATAACCAATCTATTCTTGCTAGAGCGCACGCTGAGTGTTTTCTTCTCTCTCTCTCCAGGTAGCGACCATATCACGCCTTAATCAAGATAATAATACGGAATATTGACCGAACCCGCTTGTTATTCTGAGCTGGGGAACGTTGGTCCCGCTCCAACTTATAATTGTTATAAGACAGAGCAGGAAATTGGGGATTACCAGAATTCCCGTGCCGCCCAAACGAAGAAAGTGCATGTTGATGCATCATCTTCGGGTGTGTTCGTTACAAAGAACTGTTTCTCTGTATCCTCTACGTCCTGGGTATGTGATACCAGATCAGGATCCCAGATATGTAATCTGTTACATAGGGCTACAGCTAGGTAGAGAACTGAGAACGGGTGATATGTTTCATGAGGCAGAAAACGGGGCAAGTGTTGCAGCCAAGTCTGTTGGTCACTGTCACCCTGTATTACCAATACATTGATTCTGAACAAATGCTATTAGATACCGAACCTGATATACAAAATCATATCTATCTCTTTATTAGTAAAGAAATGATAAAATTTTGTATTGATGGATAATGTTTTGAACATTTCCTATATCAAAAGTTGATCGGTTCAGGCACGTTATCTAAAAGCATTGATGTTCTAAATTAAACTACAGTTTTTTAGTATACGGAACACATACAAGAGGAAGAGTTCAGAAATGAACGAATCCTTCTTGAGGTATTGTAGACTAGGTCATATCAATGCGACCCGACTAGCTTAAGTTACATTTAGATGTATATTTAAATCAGTTTGAATTTACATCTTGTGAAACTTGCCAGTCATGTCACAGAGATAAGATGACCATAGCTCCGTTTACTGGAAACAGAGAAAGAGTTAGTGAACTCTTGGGATGATACATGTTGATGTATGTAGGTCCCCTGTCTACACTTGCCAAGACCGGTTCTTTATACTTCATTACATTCTCTGATGATCTTTCGAGATTCAGACCTATGTTCCTGTTGAAACACAAGTCCGAACCTTTTGAGATATTCACAGAATATAAGCAAGAAGTAGAGAACCAATACGGGTATAAGTATTTTGTCCTTTGATGTGATCAAGGAGGAGAATACTTGAGCACGGAATTCTTGGACTTTTCTAAAGGAAAATGAGATTCTCCCTCAGCATTACTCCTCCGAATACACCATAGCACGTTGGTGTATCGGGACGGAGCAATCACACCCTATATGATAAGGTGTGCTCTATGATGAGTACTACTGAGTTACCTATTTCCTTTTGGGAGTTATGCACTTGAGAAGCTGCATACCTGTTGAATAGGGTTCAAATCAAATCAGTTGCCTACCATTTTATATGTGATATGATAAGGGAAGAGCCCATATCTTAAGTTGGTTAAGATTTGGGGTTGTCCGGGCTATGTCTAAAAGCAAAATCCGGACAAGCTCGAGGCAAGGCAAGTTATGTAGAACTGAAAATGTTCCAGCTATACAAACTACAACAGATGATTTGATAAAACCAAAGGATTCAATAGTTACCAACGAACCTCAGCCTCTCCGCCGATCTAGTAGGGTTCCTCACCCACCTGAGAGATACTTCGGTTACTCTATGACAGTGGGAGCGAGGATTGCATCATGAGATGATGACCCAACTAGTTTCGAGCTGGCCATCAGGAGTGGGACTCTGTAAGAATGGCTGGATGCTTAGCGATCTGAGATGGAATCCATGTACACCAACAAAGTATGGACTTTGGTTGCTATATCTGAAGGGTTAAATCCCCATCAGGAGCAAGTATATCTTGAGAAGATTACTTGGTGTAGATGGAAAAGTTGAGACTTTCAAATCTAGACTTGTTAAAGGTTTGCATCATTGACCAGGTGTGGATCATGATGAAACTTTTTCTAAAGATCTATGCTTAAGTCCATCCATATCCCACTTTCCACGGCTACATACCATGACTACGATATCTGGTGGTTGGGTGTCATGACTGCTTTTCTAAATGATATTTTAGAAGAGAACGTCTATAAGTACACAGCCAGAGGGCTTCGTAGATAGTGGGAGCAGCGGAAACGTGCACAAGATGCTTTATAGGTTAAAGCAGGCATCGCGGAGTTGGAACATCTATTTTGATGTGTTAGTCAAAGAGTTTGATATCATCAAAATGGTAGATGAACCTTGTATATACAAAAAGGTAGTAGGGAGTATGGTGATGATCCTCGTTGAGTACGTGGATGACATACTCTTGATAGGGAAGGAGTTTCCTATGCTACGCTCGGTCAATCTCCGCTTATCACAATGATTCTCCATATAGGATCAAAGTGATACCTCCTAAATCCTGGGTTTTGGATCTATGAGATAGATCTAACTGGATGTTAGGATTCTCACTAGTTGTAGTGAGATGGTATCAATCGATCCTGGGGAGAATCACTGGAAGGGTTCCAGGGTGATAAGGACGACTGAAAGTCAGTCACAGGCATTGTCTTTACCTTCAGTAAAGGGACGGTATGTTGGAAGAGTTCCAAGTTAGATACCGTGGCATACTAGACGATAAAGGGTAGATACATCGCTACTTAAGATGCTACCAAAGTGACTGTCTGGGTGTATATTTGTTCATGAGATGAACTTAGTTCCTCCCATTGTGTGACAATGGAGTTGTGGCTTATGCCAAGGAACGTCCGTCCCATCAATGATCCAGATATATTCTAAGGCAGTATCACCTGATCATGGAGATGGTTGATCTCCAGGGTGATCGAGGTTAGGAGAACAGACTCAGAGGAAAACACGGCGGATCCACTCACAAAGGCCTTTTCCCAGAGACAGACTTTTATGGGATGGTTGAGTATGAGATACCACAACCACTGCTTTCAGATGGCCCTAGTGCAAGTGGGAGATTGTTAGTTATATGTATGCCCTAGAGGCCATTGCTATACATAGGATGTATATTGTAGTGGATGCTGGGACATATATAGGGAGGACTTTCTTGCTCGACATGATAGTATGCTATCTGGTTGCTCTTTACCTTAACGTGTACACTGATTGTCTCTCTGTTACATGTTGGTAAAGTCCTTAGGATGTGTACTTGACTACCTGGACTATGATGCGGATCATACTAGTGGGGACATGGTAGTCCATAAGTACATCCTTCAAGGTCCTTAGTCGTGGGTGTATCGAGACGGGGCATCGATATACCAGAGTAGACTAGCGTATACCTTTTCGACCCATACAGATGGGCGATGGATGATCCCATATCCATTGGTGTTTGACATCAGAGATGTTATACGGGTGCTCAGTGGAGACTGGGTACACTGGACGGACTCGCCGAGAACTCCCAGATGGTATTATACCTTAGTCAGATGGCAGTTCTCTGGTGACACTGGTACAGAGTAGTCTGTTGACCCGAGATCGTCATAGATTCTTGTGTGGTTCCCACTGTGCTTTGATTTCCACCTTACCACGTCCAAGAGGGCATGCAAAACGGTGGTTTTTGGGTACAGTCCCGAGTCACATGGAGGCAATGAGCGATAGGAGGGGATTCGTCTCTCCCGGTATAGGGGGTTGATGTTGCGCTGTGTTCGATTGGCTATAACCGGAAATCCCTGGCCAGGGTTGCTGAGATTTACTGGTAAGTGTTACCAGTAGTTTCTCGAATTGTTATAGACCTCATATCGACACGACTTATCGAGCTGTTGGGGTCTGACGTTTACCACCCCTAGGCGAGATATGCGACATATCAGACGACGAGACCGGACTGTACGGTAAGTGTTACTGGTTGGATTCACAGGAGTATGAGCGGGCTTGCTCGTCGATCTTCTGATCGCTCAATACCCGGGTGGCCGTTACGTTTAGCAGACCGCTTGCGGCTTGTGGGTGTTTGATATGATCATCACCTGCTGCCGGCGTATTGACGAGTCTTTAGAGTCCTACACAGAGGTTTCCTGGCTTAAGCGAAACGAAATAGGAGCGCATATGAGATATGTGCGGGACCGAGAATAATTCGTGTATGTGATACCGTATTCTATTCTCGCGATGAATGTATCGAATGGTTGTATGCGATATAACCTAGTTATCGAATCAAGGATTGATTCGATAAGCCGATACATTGGATATTAGTCGGTTATATGCGATATGACCGGATCGTTAAATCAAGTGTTGATTTAATGATTTAATGCATAATTATATATTTGATATGTTACTTTGCATTAACTAATATTGGCTCACTTTAAATGGATTTTCTCACTTGTAGTTCACAAGTTGTATATGTGATATACTTTTGTGCACTTGGATGTATCATGCTTGATGATACATGTTTGCTAGGGTTTGTGTAAAGAATTTAACCTTGGTTAAGTAAATGGTTAGGGTTTTTAGTTATTCATTCATTTATCTTTTTAATTGGATTATAAAGAAATAGGATAAGAAAACAAAATGGTTGCTTTCATTCTTGAAGCTTGTTGAAGCTTCATGAAGCTTTGACCAAAGTGACCATTTTGTCTTCATCCTTAACCCTAACCATTCATCTAACCTTAGTCAATTCTCTACACATAACCATGGTTCATATTATGATAAGGATTCATTTTCTTTTGGTTTTAATTAACTTATCATAATATACTTCATCTTCTTGTTCTTCTTCAAGAAGAAAACCTAGCTTTCATCAATGGTGATTTGATGAAAAGAGTGAGAAATCCAATTCTAAAGTGAACCCACATCCTATTTCTTCATCCTCTACCTCTTGCCAAGTAGTATAGGGTGTTTTCTTCACAAGTTTCATGACTTGGTGAAGTGGGAGCTTGATCTTGTGATGCCTCGACGTAGATCATCTTCGGCATCGTAGTCGATGACCTAGCCCGCCCATTTCTCCGATGAAGCCGACGCTAGAGCCCGGGATTTGATTTGGACAGCAAGGAGACTTCATCATGGAGCTATGGAGGTGGAGAACCGGATCTACAAAGGTTGTATTTCCGTTCACTTAGAGTAAAGTCGTTTACTTGTATTTCTTTCGCCTAAAACTCTAGTTAACGATCCGTATTAGGGTTTCTCGGCACTTGTAAAATTTGAAATTGGCATGGTTGATGCCTTGTGAGACCTCATTAGTGTGCCTAGGAACCCTACACATCTTAGGTGAACCAACTAACACCATGGCTTGTAACACAGGCCACCGCCCCTCGTTGGGGTTTCGATCCGTATACATTAGTCTACTCTTGGAGTATCGATGCCCGGTCTCGAAACTCACACGACTAGGGACAATTTAAGGATGTGCTTATAGACCACCCAACTCTCACGTATATGATCGCCAGCATACTGCTGGTAGTCAAGAAAGAATCATATGGGCTCTATCAACATGTAATAGTGATCTGTAATGTCACCTGAAGCATGTACACGATGATAAAGACAAACCAGATAGCATACTATCATCTCGAGTAAGACTGTTTTACCGGTATAGGTTCTCCCTCAATCATTGCAATCACGTGCCTGCGATCCAATAATTGACTTGAGGGCACTATAGCCAACAATCTCCCACTTGCACTTAAGGCTAATTATTGCGGTGTCGCATACTCACAGCCCGTGTGATACCGAACACCCAACTTCTCTACTAATCAGTTTCACAAAGCTCGTTTGTAAAACTATTGCGTTCGAGAAATAGCCTCAGTAAGTGGATCCTCTCCAATGTTTCTTTCTATGTCTCTCTTTATCTCAAGTTCGCGGAGAAAGCCATCTCCCGAAATGAGCAATACATGTCTTAGAATATGTCTGGATATCTGATGGGACCCAGTTCACAAATGAACTCCAAATCCAGTAAACTTCTTAGACTGTATCGTCAACTGAATTTAATCAGTATCCTGCGCCATATCTCCCTCAGTATCCGCTTGGACCACCTTTCCAAACAACCGCCCCTCGTTAAGAGGGAAAACTATAACTCTGACAGTTACTCTGTCTTCCAGGTCACCTTGGAAGCCTGGAATGATAACCGTCTCCCGAAAGAGGCTGTCATTACCAAATCCCTAGAACATTTACTTATGTTCATAAACTGTTTCCGAACGTTTCTCCAGGGTTGGATTAATATATCAACTTATTGTATCTAGTGCAAAAACAACATCTGTGTCGTACTTGACATCTCATGATTGACTCAATTGCCTAAGCAAGTGATATGCCAATCATGCACATCCCTCTCCTCTTCAGTCTGTAAGACACCTTTAAAGAGGGTGACTATATCACCTGCAGGTACACCACCATGCCAGGAGTCGTCCATTCTAAAACACCTTTAGAATACTGTCTAAGTACCCAGATTGGGAAACTACCCAAATCTAGATCTAAAACCATAGATTTAGTAACCAGAGTGCCTGATATAATATCCATATCCTATGTGGAGAAAACACTGTGTGACAACCACAGTATAACCGATCGTAGTATAGAAATTTCACTTCTTACAAAATGCATGTCATCCAAATACCAGGACATACCACCCTACTAGATTCTTAACAGATCCATCTCCTATTCGGATGAAGCCAAAACCTATGACTTTCACATAAAAAAAAGATGATCTTTCTCCGCTATACCTGCTTTAGTCTATAAATAGACACAAGCTACTTGTCCACTATGCTTCCGCTGCTTCCACTAACTACAACAACCCTCTGGCAGAGTCATATACACGTGCACTTCTAAAGCTAGTTTAGAAAGACGCTATACTCATCCTCATACCGGGTCTCATAGTCTAGAACAGCAGTAATGGCAAGTCTGGGTAAACAAGAACCTCCCTGTCACCGTCTTTGAGGATACTGAAGTACCTCTCGGGTGCTTGAGGTTACCCACCATATCTGCGGAGTGGCTAATGGAATGTCAAACATGATTGAATATTTAGGTTCTATTAAATTTTCAGTAATCGTTTGTGGTTCTGGAATCACTTCCAGTCCTACGATACTCCCACTACTGTTTTATGAAAAAGTCCATTTTGCTAAAACCGTAGCGAGTCAAGAACAATATCACTATTGATCTTCCAGATGGTAGAAAGTTAACCCTCGTCATAGCCCGGGATAACCCACAAACTGCCATTACAGAAACGTATCTTGAGTTATCCAGAGTCTGGTTTTAAGCATAAGCCAGACAACTCCATATACCTTAACATCGTTAAGATATGAACCATTCTATATACAATATAGAAACAGAGGCACTGATTTAATTGGAACCAGATTCAAATCATGCAGCTGTCTCCAGTGCATGTCAGCTAAATGGAGAGAGGCCGATCAACATTACTCAACTAGGAGTGTATCCAGATTTGAGTAACCTGAAAGAGAAGCAAGTTCTCAAGACCATTACTATCAACTGAATACCAAACACAAGTATCTACATTTTCGATCACTTTGAAGAATCCTGATACTTGCAACACATGGTTCTATACTTTATTCTTGTACCTATAACTTCTCAAAACTTGGACCTTATATTTCTACGAAACACTTGTCTAAAACTGGAGAAGTCATAAGTAAACAGAATATAATACGAGCACCAACCCTTTGGTCCTAAAGGACACTGGACAACATACAATACTTTGTATAAGTCCCTTGAGTTGAATAACTCAAACCCTGTGCGTCGTAGGTTGAAAACTGTACTATGGTTAAGAAGAATTACACCGCTGTTTAATGCTCCTTACCCAATCATCAACTGATATAGGTAAATTGCATAATTTCAAAAAGTTATATCTCACTTTATAAAATAAACGTACAGATATATCAGTTTGAAATTGGTGCATAACAACGGATATTCAAAACCAAATATTTGCCGTCAGGCAAAACCTCAGGTGATTTCCTCAAATATCACCAATTACAACGAATTCCGATATAATGAGGATATAATCACCTAATTTCCAATATCTTACTCTCACTCATCATCTGTAAAACTATACAGATGTGAGAATCAAACCTGGTAAATACATACCCTGGAGTAAGGATCTAATTGGGAAATCGGTTTTCAATTAACAACGCATTAGTGAAACTGAAACATGAAAATGTTTCGAAGGGGTAACGGGTATTCCTAGTAATGCCTCTTCCATTATCCAGATTCATGACTATAACCGTATATTTATTTGCCATCTCTCCAAATCCCTTTATTTGTCTTTACTCATTACCTTCTGTACACCCCGTTCGGCACCAGCCTATGGTTTAGAAGAAGACTATCCAATAAACGTAATAGGTGTACTCTCCTAATCCTAGGAGTACTCACAACTTGAGAGAAGATAAAGATAAAAGACAACTGAATAAACCTTATTCTATTTCTCCTGAACTAGAATCCATTCTCGAACTAGAACAAGTTCCTTTGAGTTCGTATGTAACTATATGATGGATTATCCAATAAAATGTGGATTTTCGTAGTGATACAGGGTGTTCTGGAGAAATTCAAAGGTGAAGTAGGAGTGTCGATGATATACGCGGTTTGGTCGTGAATAATAGCAGTCGCAATTTACTTTTCCCCCTTTCTAATCCCTTTATTTGTCTTTACTTATTACCTTCTGTACACTACACTTAGGCTAATTAGTTTTCTTCCTTCCCCACCTTTCAGCACCTGCCTGTGGTTTGAAAGAAGACTATCCAATAAGCGCAATAGGTGTATCCTCTCCTAATCCTAGGAGCCCTCACAACCTGAGAGAAGGTAAAAGGAAAAGACAACTGAAAAGTCCTATTCAATTTCTCCAGAACCGGAAACCATTTTCAAATCTGAAACAAGTTTCTTCGAGTTCGTATATAACTGTACGATGGTCATATCCAATAAATGTGGATTTTCGTAGTGATACGGAATGTTCCAGAGAAAAGCAAAGGGTCAAAGTAGGAATGGCAATGAAGTATGCAACTTTGACAATCCAAAATTCAATGTGTTTTAAGAAGATTCGGTTAACTTGGTTACTGAGTTATAGTCTAGGGTTGGGACATGGTCGTTGCCAAAGAGAGAGATAAAATAAACACTCAGCGTGCACTCTAATCTACATCAGAATGGTCAATCACTTTATCTAATCAGGATGTCTCCCACTGTTTCCTCAAATTCTCCTCCAAACCTAAAAGAAGAATTAGTCAGGATCATCTAAAATCACCCGAAAGGTAAACCAACTCATCAGTGAGAATCGGGATCTAACAATCATCGCATGATAATTTGATGGAATCCACTCAAGGTTTCACACTTCAGAAGGTATGCGCATGCCTGGCAAGTTTCCTGTATGTTTGAAAATCCCGATGTGATTTCTACCCTATGCTCTTATGACCTTGACGAAGGCCAACATATCATAAATCACATATCAAGTTCTACCCGTCATTATTCATGTTAATTTGAACCCACCCGTACATACTTTTGACGAAGGCCAAAATAGTAGTACGACTGTCCCAAACCAACACATCTATCTATGCAACAGAAAAGTAACAAATAGCTACCATACACTATGCCATGACGAAGGCCAACAAACATAGCATGAATACTAAGTGCTACCCATCTGAAATGACGAAGGGCTACAAATGGTTTTTGGCGAAAAACTTTTAACGTAATGAACTTGATATCGTTGAAGGAAGCAGATAGCTTTTTATAAATATATAGTGGCAAAAACCTTTGCTAAAGAAGTCATTCCTGGTGAAGGGATCCTGGCTCTTTCCTCGTGGAATGAGGTGCAGGATATTCCAACTGAATACCTCGACGCAAAGCAAAAAGTAATCGATTATAGTGAAGTTATTACCCTGACGCAAACTTCTGCCCAAGAGGTCACTCCCGGTGAGGGGATCTCGGCTCTTGCCTCGTGGAATGAGGTGCTGGATATTCATAACCGAATACCGCTGTGCAAAATAAAAGAAAACGCCCTTATAATAACAGCTTTTGAAAATTGTTCCAACAACATCAAATTAGGTCTGTTTTCTTTGCATTGATCAGAATCAACGCAGTCCTATCAATTAATCACACCACAAAAGAACGAAAATATGATGTACGTATATGCCATCCGCATTCGCCACTGGGCCCCGTCATCACCCGTTAGGTTATTTAACTAACAACAGAGCGGGGGCTGGACTAGCGCGGGTGTAAAACATATACAACATATACTAGTATATATAACAATATATAATAATCTCTCCAAGCGTAATAAATACAACATCACAGATAAGCGATAAGTATCATAGAATAATACAGATAATCTGGGAGCCCCGGGTTTTCTTTGAGCCGCAAGTGAAACCCGAAGTTTCCCTGGTCGTGTGGATAGCCTGTGCAATGAAAACCTAGACCCCTACGAGCGTAGAAAGTTACATGCCAAAACCATAAGTGAGGCATCCCCCTTCATCAAAGTGAATGGGTCACCCGGCACTTCATGGAATCCGGTAACTTGAGCACCCCTCCTTGGGTCAACCTGTAACCCCTACGTGTGCGGCGAATAGCCCGCCAATTCTAGAGCGAGGCCCCCTCCTTCTCAATGCCATGAGATGCGGACCCGTTGCCTTTTAGAACCCGGCTATCCGTGCACTCCATCACGGGGTAATTCTAGTACAAAAAATAATATGTACAACGGTGACACCGACCTCAACCCGGTCGTGCTCCAAACAAATAATATACAAACATGCAGTGACGGCAGTCCACATGTCGGACGCTCGTCCCACGATATCAAATGTATAAATGAAACTAAACTGTACTAATATTGCACCTAAGCTATCCATCACGACGAATCCGCAACAACACAGCACAACACAGAACATCAACGCGAATGTCACGTTCGCAAACCCATCTAAAAGAACTATAGCAATTAGACAAGTTGTACCGCTCTAATTGTTGGGTTTCCCTTGCACCTAGTCTAGGGTTTGGTAGCATCACTCATGCCACTTTAAAATTTAGAGAGGTCCAAAGCAAACAAACCATGAATCTTAAATAGAATTTCTAGGGTAACAACAACTTGTATCATATACAAAGAAGATTCTATCACTAAGTACTGAGATTACAACCTTTGTAGACCTCCCTTGTTGACTCCTTGGACCTTTAAAAGTTTGGAACGGATCGCTAGCAACCTTCCAAGTCCACGATGATCCACCCGAAGTCCCTTTGCCCAAAACTCCTTGCTTTACTTGATCCATGGAAGAAGTGTAGCAAACACACTACACAAATGGGCTAGATGTGTGTAGAATGATGAGGTGGTTTGTATTCTCTAATCAAAACCCTTTCTTTTTTAACTAACTCACTCAAATGAAAACTCAAGAGAGAGAGGAAGAAGAAGATGATGGCTAAGCTTGAGCTCCAAAGCTTTTTTGATGAATAATAATATCAAAAGAGATGAGAATGAAATAATCATAGTAAATCTTTCTCACCTCAAACCATGGTAAGTTAATATCTAGATATTTTATCATTGAGTTAAAAGGCAAAAGATAATTAACTCAAGGTTAAAAGTTAGGTCAAGAATGGTCACAAAGTCAAAGCAAGATAAACATTAATCATGAGTTATCTTTAAATAAAACTCAATATAAATGAATATGCACATATTAACAACCATGTGAGTCTTGCATTGCCACCATATAGTGTATCATCAACCATGATACTCATCCATGTATGTATGTATGTGTCCATGCACATCATCATGTGCATACATGCATGCATACATCTTCTTCAAAGAAAAGGGTTTAAATAAAGAATTAAACTAAAAGTCATATGTTAAATCAACACTTGATTTAACAAACCGGTCATATCACATATGACCCGACCAATAGAAAAGCACCCGATTAACATACGGTATCACATACTCGCATTCAATCGGGTCCCCGTGCATATCTCATATGCACACCACATCGTTTCGCCTTGAGCTAGGAAACTCCTGTGTGGGACTCTAAGACTCGTCAATACACCGGCAGTGGGTGATGATCATATCAAACACCGACAAGCCGCAAGCGGTTAGCTAAACATAACGGCCACCCGGGTATTGAGCGATCAGAAGAAAACCAGCGAAGCTGTCAAAACTCCCGTCGAGCCAATCAGTAACACTACCGTACAGTCCGGTCTCTTCGTCTCATATGTCGCATATCTAGGTCTAGGGGTGGTAAACGTCAGACCCCAGTAACTGATAAGTCATGTCGATGTGAGGCTCATAACGGGTCGAGAAACTACTGATAACTCTTACTAGTAACACTCCATATCAGCCCTGGCCAGGGACTTCCAGTTATAGCCAATCGAACACAGCGCAACATCAACTCCCAATACCGGGAGAGACGAAACCCCTCCTATCGCTCATTGCCTCCATGTGATTCGGGACTGTACCTAAAAGCCACCGTTTTGCATGCCCTCTTGGACGTGGTAAGATGGAAATCAAAGCACAGTGGGAATCATACAAGACTCTATGACGATCTCGGGTCTACAGACTAACCTGTACCAGTGTCACCAGAGAACTGCTATCTGACGATAGGTATAATACCATCTAGGAGTTCTCAGCGAGTCCGTTCAGTGTACCCAGTCTCCACTGAGCACCCGTACACCATCTTTGATGTCAAAAACCGATGGATATGGGATCATCCATCGCTCATCATATGGGTCAAGATACGCATACGCTAGTCTACTCTGGTGTATCGATGCCCTGTCTCGATACATCCTCGACTAGGAACAATTATAGGATATACTCTTGGACTACCCTGGCCCCACTAGTATGATCTGCATCATAATCCTTGTAATCGAGTACATATCCTAAGGGCTTTATCAACATGTGAGAGCTATACTGTAAACCAATACTTGTCAACATGTTAAGACAAAGTAAAACCAGATAGCATACTATCATGTTGAGCAAGAAAGTCCTCTCTATATATATCCAAGCATCCACTATAATATACATCATATGTACAACAATGGACTCTAGGGCATATATACAACTATCAATCTCCCACTTGCACTAAGGCCAGCTGTTGTAGTATCTCATATCCAAAATCCCGAAGAGTCTCTCAAATTGTATCTGGGGTATGGCCTTCGTGAGTGGATCCGCAGTGTTGTCCTTCATGTCAACTCTCCTGACCTCGATCTCGCGGCGATCAACTATCTCCCGGATCAGGTGATACCGCCTCAGAATATGTCTGGACTTCTAATGGGACATGGGTTTCTTGGCCAAAGTCACAGCTCCATTGTTATCACAATACAAAGGTATTGGATGCTCAATGGATGGAACCACACCTAGTTCAGTGATGAACTTCTTCATCCAGACAGCCTCTTTGGCAGTATCGTTGGCAGCGATGTATTCAGCTTCCATCGTCGAGTCTGCCACCGTTTCTTGCTTGGAACTCTTCAAACAAACCGCCCCTCCATTTAGGGTAAAGACAAATCCCGAGTGCGACTTAGAGTCGTCCTTATCACTTTGGAAGCTCGAATCGGTAAAGGACTCCACCTGGAGTTCTCCGTTACCATACACCAAGAACATCTCCTTAGTCCTTCTCAAGTACTTGAGAATGTTCTTCACAGCTGTCCAGTGACTCTCTCCTGGATCTGCTTGATACTTACTCACTACACTTAGTGAGTATGCTACATCGGGTCTGGTACACAGTATCGCGCACATGATAGAGCCTACTGCCGAAGCATAGGGTATCTCTTGCATGTGAGCTCTCTCCAAATCAGTCTTGGGAGACATCTCTTTGGAGAGAGTGAGTCCAGAGATCGTGGGTTGATTCCCACGTTTGGATTCTTCCATACTAAACCTCTTTAGTATGGTGTCAATGTACCTGGATTGGGACAATCCCAGTATCCTCTTAGATCTATCTCTATAGATCCTAATCCTCAAAATGCAGGAGGCATCACCTAGATCTTTCATTGAGAATCTATATGATAAGAAGAGCTTGACCGAGTGCAGCATAGGAACATCATTTCCTATCAAGAGTATGTCGTCCACGTACAATACGAGGAAGACAACCTTACTCTCTGCAACCTTCTTGTAAATACAAGGTTCATCTACGTTTTTGATGAAGTCAAACTCTTTGACTACTACATCAAAACAGATGTTCCAACTCCGCGATACCTGTTTTAACCCGTAGATGGATTTAAGCAGCTTGCACACCTTTCCGCTGCTCCCACTATCTACGAAGCCCTCTGGCTGAGTCATGTACATGCACTCCTCTAAATCACCATTTAGAAAGGCGGTCTTAACATCCATCTGCCAGATTTCGTAGTCATGGTATGCAGCAATGGCAAGTAAGATTTGGATGGACTTAAGCATGGCCACTGGAGAAAAAGTTTCGTTATAATCCACACCTGGTCGTTGACGAAAACCCTTTGCAACAAGTCTAGCTTTGAAAGTTTCAACTTTTCCATCTACACCAAGTTTCTTCTTAAAGATCCATTTGCTCCCAATGGGTTTTACCCCTTCAGGAGAAACTTCCAAAGTCCATACTTTGTTGGTGTACATGGATTCCATCTCAGATCGCATTGCATCCAGCCATTTTACAGAGTCCCCACTCGTGATGGCCTGCTCGAAGCTAGTCGGGTCATCATCTTCCATGATGCAATCCTCGCTTCCACCGTCCATGAGAAAACCGTAGTATCTCTCAGGTGGATGAGGAACCCTACTAGATTGGCAGAGAGGCTGAGGTTCGTTGGGAACTATTGAATCCTCTGGTTCTACCAAATCTTCTGTCGTAGTTTGTGTCGCTGGAACCTTTTCCAGTTCTACCTCATTTCCACTAATTTCTTTTTCAAGAAATTCCTTTTCTAAAAAGGTGGCATGCTGAGCAACAAACACCTTTTGTTCCTCAGGGTGGTAGAAGATATGTCCCCGTGAATGCTTAGGATATGCTACAAACTTGCACATAACTGATCTTGCCTCGAACTTGTCCGGATTTTGCTTTTTGACATAGGCCGGGCAACCCCATATGTTAACAAAATTAAGACACGGTCTCTTCCTCTCCCATATCTCATATGGAGTGGTAGGCACTGATTTGGTTGGAACTCTATTCAATAGGTATATAGCTGTCTCAAGCGCATACCCCCAAAAGGAAATAGGCAACTCAGTAGTGCTCATCATAGAGCGCACCATATCTAATAGGGTGCGATTCCTCCGCTTCGATACACCGTTGTGCTGTGGTGTATAGGGAAGAGTAAGCTGAGAGAGAATCCCATTCACTTTTAGATAGTCCCGGAACTCATTGCTCAAGTATTCTCCTCCTCGATTAGATCGAAGGATTTTAATACTTTTACCCTTTTGGTTCTCGACTTCGTGTTTATATTCTTTGAATTTCTCAAAAGCTTCAGACTTGTGTTTCAACAGGAACACATGTCCGTATCTTGAGAGATCGTCAGTGAATGTAATGAAGTACGAGGAACCATCCCTGGCATGTGTAGACACGGGTCCACATACATCACTATGTATCAGTCCCAAGAGTTCCGTAACTCTTTCTCCGTGTCTACTAAACGGAGTTTTGGTCATCTTGCCTTTGAGATATGACTGGCAAGTATCATAAGATGATAATTCAAACGGATTCAAATACCTATCTTTATGTAATTTAGCTAGTCGTGTCGCATTGATATGACCTAGTCTACAATGCCACAAGAAAGATTCGTTCATTTCTGAACTCTTCCTCTTATGTGTGTTTTGTACATTAAGTACTGTAGTTTGATTGAGAACGTATATGCCATTATTTAATGAGCCTGATCCAATCAACTTTTGATTCAGGAAGATATTCATAACATTATCCTGTACTACAAAATTAAATCCTTCTTTACTCAATAAAGAAAATGATATAATATTGCATATCAGGGTCGGAATGTAATAACATTCGTTCAGAATCAATATATTACTATTTGGTAACACAAGGTGATATTCGCCAACCGCCTTGGCTGCAACATTTGCACCATTCCCTACTCTTATGGAATGATCACCCTCTCCTAGTTCCCTACCTTTCCATAGCCCATGTAACATATTACATATGTGGGATCCCGATCCGGTATCTAATACCCAGGATATAGAGTGAACTGAGAAACAGTTCTCGATAACTAACACACCCGAAGAAGATGCATAAGCATACTTGTTCTTCGTTTGGGTGGCGTGAGAATCTAGATATTCTCCTATTCCCTGCTCGGACTTATAACAATTATAAGTTGGAGCGGGACCAACGTTCCCCTGCTTAGTATAATAAGCGGGTTTAGTCAATACATCCATATTATTATCTTGATTAAGGCCTAACATGGTCGCTACCTGGAGAGAGAGAGAAGAAAACACTTTAGAGTATGTTCTTGCAAGATTAGATTGGTTATTATCTTATCTAATCAGGATGGCCCCCACTGATTTTATCAAATCTTCCTTAAAACCCTAAAAGGTAAGACTAGCCGGGATTAATTACACTTTACAAGTTCGCCAATCTTTCGGCCAGGCTAGTGTTGGTATTTTGAGGGAGGTTCCCCGTGCTTTCGCACGGACCTAATTAAAATAAACCTCGTTTTCCCAAAGGCATAACCCCGTAAACACCTTTCTAGACACCTACTTGATCGGCTAATTGTCATGTGTAAAACTCTCCCAGGAGTAACTCTTACTCGCAGTGGGTATCAGGATCCAACTATGTCATAGAAGGTATGCAATCTCATTGCAAATCTCAACACTTGAAATTGCCGATAATATTCTTCTCCTAACATCCTATGACCTTGACGGAGGTCAACAAACCATAGGCTAATAGTCAAGTTCAACCCGTCATTTCCTGATTGAATTAAACCCACCCGCACGACCTTTGACGGAGGTCAACAAGGTCTTACGACTACCCTAAAACAATTGCATCATATGCAGCAGATAAATACTAGTCAGCAACCGCACACTACACCTTGATAGAGGTCAACAAACGTAGCACGAATACTATGTAGGACTCATCTGAAATGACGGAGGGATACGCAGGTTTTTCAGAAAACCATGAGCGTAAAGAACTTGATATCGTTGTAGAAACAAGTGATTTTGAAAAGGAGTGTTTTTGAGGCTTTTTCTAGTTTTGCTAAAGAGGTCACTCCCGGTGAAGGGATCTCGGCTCTTTCCTTATCGAATAAGGTGCAGGATATTTCATAAATACCGCTGTGCAAAGCAAGAACTATAGAAGCAATCAAAAAAAAACCCGAGTGAGTTGTAGCATTTGCTAGTTTCGCTAAAGAGGTCATTCCCGGTGAAGGGATCTCGGCTCTTTCCTTATCGAATAAGGTGTTGGATATTCTACAAGGAATACCGCTATACAAAGCAAAAACTAGAGCTACCCTTTTTTATAAAATTTGATTCTACAATATCTTTTAGATTTTTTTTCTTTCATTAATCTCATTAATGAATCCCATCATTTAAGCTTCCTAAGCATCACAGAAGAAACGAAAATACAACGTACGCTTATACCATCCACATTCGCCACTGTGTCCCGTTATGCACCGTTAGGTTACTTAACTAACGGCATACTGGGATGGGACTAGCGCTGGTGTAAAACATAAGCAACGTTTATTATATATCATATATACAATAATAAAGCGTTCGTCTCACGCATATAATATGATCACATCACAATATATCAGCAGCAGAAGAATCATATGAAATATTGGATATACTAGGAGGTCCGTGTTTTATTTTGAGCCTGTATAAAACACGGATTCCACGGTCGCGATGAATAGCCAAACCCACACCCCTAGACCCCTACGAGAGTGGCAAGTGACCCTGCCAATTCTGGAGTTTAGGAGGCCCGGTCTCGACACCTCGAGATGGCCTCCCATTGAACCCTAGAACCCGGTCACTTGTGCTCCCCTCCTTGGGTCTATCTAATGCGGAAAAGTAAATAATATACAATGGTGCATACAATGAATTTTACATGAATGAAAATAAAAACCCTCATCTCACATAAAACCCCCGGCTATTTAAAATACGACGATCCAATATAACATATCTCCGCAATACATAACATCTCATATTATCAACGTAAGCAAGTATGCGTATCCCGATTGTCGTTGATGTATAGCAACGAAATCGGCGATACCCCATATACTACACTTACGGTTGCAGAAAATAAAGTGAAAAACTACAATATTTGGAATCCAAAATCATCTTAGACATCGTAAACCCAAAATATCACATATTGCGGATTTTATGCCTAACTTTATGAATTCCACATATTGTATCACATTACAGATATATCAAGACAATGTTTAACGTTTCGATCGAATCAACATACACTCATAAATTACCCCGTGAGCTCAACACTTGAGCAAAGTCAAAAATATTCAAAAACCGTGCCACAGTGTCCATGGACCAGCCGTAAAAGGAGTTAACCAATGCCTCACCTATGACACCACGGAACTACGGCAAACCCTAGGGTTCGATCGCGGTTCCATGGGTATAGAATCGAGTTAAGGTTGGTATGTTCTTCTAGAGGGTCTATTGGGGTACTTGGACGATTTTACGAATACAATCAACTAAGGAAAATCACAACACTTGGAAATTTTAGCGGGGTACAAAATGTGGTGTTCGAAGTTCGTTCGAACTGCTAAACATTGTCAAGGTTACCAATACAGTGTTAAATTATACGACTACGAAACATTACGAATTAGCCCCGAGTCAAAATAATCATCACATGAAAATTGGGCCAAATAAACAATACTAGAAACCCCAAAATGAAGACAATAGAGCACAGGAGAAATACGGGGAGCAGAGGAGGCTAGGGGGCCGGCTATGCCGGAATTCCTAGCTTGGTGCTCGGCCAAAATCCGAGCACCATCCCCCGTATTTCACCCATGTTCATATATTGTCTCATACTACATTCTGCACCTGTTTGAAAAATTTTAAAACGACTTTTTAGAAAATTTCCAGAGAGCAATTTTAGGGTTTCATAATACCGTATTCTCGGAGTCGATTTCATTTTCGTAATTGTTCTAACACCGTGTCTAAAATTCTAGCTTGGCTCTGATACCACTGTTGGGTTTCCCTTGCACCTAGTCTAGGGTTTGGTAGCATCACTCATGCCACTTTAAAATTAGAGAGGTGCAAAGCAAACAAACCATGAATCTTAACTAGAATTTCTAGGGTAACAACAACTTGTATCATATACAAAGAAGATTCTATCACTAAGTGTTGAGATTACAACCTTTGTAGAGCTCCCTTGTTGACTCCTTGGACCTTTGAGAGTTTGGAACGGATCGCTAGCAACCTTCCAAGTCCACGATGATCCACCCGAAATCCCTTTGCCCAAAGCTCCTTACTTTACTTGATCCATGGAAGAAATGTAGCAAACACCCTACATAAATGGGCTAGATGTGTGTAGAATGATGAGGTGGTTTGTATTCTCTAATCAAAACCCTTTTTTTTTAACTAACTTACTCAAATGAAAACTCAAGAGAGAGAGGAAGAAGAAGATGATGGCTAAGCTTGAGCTCCAAAGCTTTTTTGATGAATAATAATATCAAAAGAGATGAGAATGAAATAATCATATTAAATCCTTCTCACCTCAAACTATGGTTAGTTAATATCTAGATATTTTATCATTGAGTTAAAAGGCAAAAAATAATTAACCCAAGGTTAATAGTTAGGTCAAGAATGGTCACAAAGTCAAAGCAAGATAAACATTAACCATGAGTGAATTATCTTTAAATAAAACTCAATATAAATGAATATGCACATATTAACAACCATGTGAGTCTTGCATTGCCACCATATAGTGTATCATCAACCATGATACTCATCCATGTATGTATGTATGTGTCCATGCACATCATCATGTGCAAACATGCATGCATACATCTTCTTCAAAGAAAATGGTTTAAATAAAGAATTAAACTAAAAGTCATATGTTAAATCAACACTTGATTTAACAAACTGGTCATATCACATACGACCCGACCAATAGAAAAGCGCCCGATTAACATACGGTATCACATACTCGCATTCAATCGGGTCCCCGCGCATATCTCATATGCACACCACATCGTTTCGTCTGAGCTAGGAAGCTCCTGTGTGGATCTCTAAGACTCGTCAATACGCCGGCAGTGGGTGATGATCATATCAAACACCCACAAGCTGCAAGCGGTCAGCTAAACGTAACGGCCACCCGGGTACTGAGCGATCAGAAGAAAACCAGCGAAGCTGTCAAAACTCCCGTCGAGCCAATCAGTAACACTACCGTACAGTCCGGTCTCTTCATCTCATATGTCACATATCTAGTCTAGGGATGGTAAACGTCAGACCCCAGTAACTGATAAGTCGTGTCGATGTGAGGCTCATAACGGGTCGAGAAACTACTGATAACTTTTACCAGTAGCACCCCATATTAGCCCTGGCCAGGGACTTCCAGTTATAGCCAATCGAACACAGCGCACCATCAACCCCCAATACCGGGAGAGACGAAACCCCTCCTATCGCTCATTGCCTCCATGTGATTCGGGACTGTACCCAAAAGCCACCGTTTTGCACGCCCTCTTGGACGTGGTAAGATGGAAATCAAAGCATAGTGGGAATCATACAAGACTTTATGACGATCTCGGGTCTACAGACTAACCTGTACCAGTGTCACCAGAGAACTGCTATCCGACGTAGGTATAATACCATCTAGGAGTTCTCGGCGAGTCCGTTCAGTGTACCCAGTCTCCACTGAGCACCTGTACACCATCTTTGATGTCAAACACCGATGGATATGGGATCATCCATCGCCCATCATATGGGTCAAGATGCGTATACGCTAGTCTACTCTGGTGTATCGATGCCCTGTCTTGATACACCCTCGACTAGGAACAGTTGTAGGATGTACTCTAGGACTACTCTGGCCCCACTAGTATGATTTGCATCATAATCCCAGTAGTCGAGTACATATCCTAAGGGCTTTATCAACATGTGAGAGCTAGACTGTAAACCAATACTTGTCAACATGTTAAGACAAAGTAAAACCAGATAGCATACTATTATGTCGAGCAAGAAAGTCCTTTCTCTATATATCCAAGAATCCACTATAATATACATCATATGTACAACAATGGCCTCTAGGGCATATATACAACTAACACTAATGACATTCACGGTCGCAGATAGTAATGCATGTACTGTAAAACTTTAAACAGTGTTAGAAATATCGAGTTCAAAATAACCCCGAATAGCCCCAAATAACTAGATAAAACCATATCCAAACTGGGTTAAACAAGCAATACCACCAAACTAATATTCCAGAGACTAGACCACACAATAAATTCCAAGTCCAAAGCCCTCACAAAAACCGGCCATGCCGGAATTTCTAGCAATCTCGCCGGCCCAGTAGAGGATTTTAGGGCTCGTGTTTGGTGTGTATTCTAGTTGTCACCTGAGTAGTCTTCTGCAGTTACTAAAATATTTTTAGAAGACTCAGAAAAATTCGACAGAGACTGGATTACTAGTTGGTGTTGTTTTGGAGTTATGTCGGTTTCGGTACTTTAATATTGTCTAAACAAACTAGTATGTGGTTAATGGGTTGGCTCTGATACCATGTAGGGTTACGGCAGCGCCCCGGCCATCAATCCGTGCCCAAACGCGGAACAAAAACTTTAAAAACCCGGCGGTAACGGAACCTAATCGACAGATCGTACCATTTACTCTATACTAGGTCTATGAAAAGAGTTTAGAGAGGTTATACCGATCGATCCATGTCCTTCAGTCTTCAACCTCTGTCCCAAGCTCCTCGCGGCTTCCTCGATCAAGTTCGATCTCGGGTCTCCTTCGTTGAAGACGATCCACGTCGAAGATTAGTAATATGGGCTCCCACCTCAAAACCGAAGAAACTCGGGTATCTAGTTTGCTAACCTAGATAGCCAAGACGAAGTAGAGATAGTGTGTGAATACTTTGTCTCAATACACCCATGAATTCTCAACTCATGAGACAATAGGGTGGAGGTTGAAGAAGAAGCCATGAAGGAAAAATGTGAGCTCAAGAGTTTTGGCCAAGTGAAGAAAAATGGGTTTGCTGCTCTTTTTTATTGAGTTGAGTTGTGAGGTATTTGTGTTAGCAACTAAAGAAAAAACCTTCACCAAAAAAATATCTGCCTTTGCCTCCACAAATATCTCACAACCAAACCAATAAAGAATCAAGCATGGCACATGTGCATCATAAATGAATCCATGACAAAACTCACACTCACACTTTCCACCTCACAATAATATTAAACATTTAAACTAAAATGTTTAATCCAAAAAGAAAATGCAACTTCTAACGTAAACTTGTAACGAATTACAAGAATACCCCTCATCTGTATATACATACCCGCATCTGTATTTCGACTGAATACGAATACTACGAGACGAAAATAATCCAACAATATAATACTAGGATCCGGCTTAAACCAAAGCCCACCAGTATTATCCGTCCGATCATGATCCGTGCACAAGTGCACGTATATGATCGAACCCTTTCATAAAACCATACGGCCTCTTCAACGTTTCGCCCGAATTAGGGAAACTCTCTGTGTGAGACTCTAAAGACTCATCAATACGCTGGCAGTGAGTTTAACCACAAGCACGTCAGTGGCACTAGCTGTACGTAACGACAAACCAGGTATTGAGAGAAAGGGAGGCCGACGAGAAAACTCATCCTGAAACCCCTACTGAGCCTGACAGTGACAATATCCGTACAGTCCGGTCCGTTCGTCTATGAGTATCGCATATCGAGTCTAGGGGGGATAAAGTCAGACCCCTAAAAACTTGATATTTAGTGTCAGCATGAAACCTATCACCAACTGAGAAACTACCGATCCTAGATCGGTAATTCTCGTCTACCCTGGCCGAGAATTTTTGGTGATGGCCACCCGTGCACTCCGCGACATCAACCCCCAATACCGGGAGAGACAAATCCCCTGACGATCCGCTCACTGTCTCCATGTGGCTCGGGACTGTACCCACTAAAGCCTGTTTGCACGACTCCTTTGAGCCGTGGTAGAGTAGTAATCAAAGCACAGTGAGAACTCACACGAGACAAATGGCGATCTTAGGTCGATAGACTAACCTGTACAGTTGTCACCAGGGAACTGCTATCTGACAATAGGTATAATACCAACTAGTATGTTCCCGGCGAGTCCGTCCGGTGTACTCATAACCCAATGAGCACCTGTATACATCTTAGGTGAACCAACTAACACCAATGGCTTATGAGGCCGGCCACCACCCCTCGTCGGGGTCTCGATCCGTATACACCAGTCTACTCTTGGAGTATCGATGCCCAGTCTTGAAACTCCCACGACTAGGGACACTTTAAGGATATGCTTATAGACCACCCAACTCTCACGTATATGATCGCCATCATACTGCTGGTAGTCAAGCCAGAATCCTATGGGCTCTATTAACATGTAATAGTGATCTGTAATGTCACCTGAAGTATGTACACGATGATAAAGACAAACCAGATAGCATACTATCATCTCGAGTAAGACTGTTCTACCAGTATAGGTCCTCCCTCAATCATTGCAATCATGTGCCTGCGATCCAATAATTGACTTGAGGGCACTATAGCCAACAATCTCATCATATCATGTGTGTGTATGTGTGTGTGTGTGTTTATATACTTTCATAAGTAGATATAGCTCATAGGCTAAGAAATAATACTAGGGTATATCTTTATACTAAATTCACTACCATCGCATATAGTGTTCTAATAACCCTATAGGCTAGGTATACATATCTAATATATATATATATATATATACATATATCCTAATTCTACAGTTGCGGGGGGTGCTATACGCCATCCACCCGACTTCCCCCGTACATATACATCTACTCATCTAATTTGCCTTGCCCTAGCCGATTCCGACGGATGTCTTTCCCTCCTTCGTCATCTCGGATGTCCCCAAGATTGTACCTACAAATCAAACCATATCGTATTGCATAAAAATCCAAATCGAAAACCGATACGACGGGCGAAGCGCACGTAGGTTAGAACCTATGGTCAACGCAGGCTAAAACGACGAAATACTCTCCGACGTCAACGTATGAACGTCGAACGACTGAGTCAATACAGTAGCTAAGTTATCAAGTGTGTGAGCTACATACAAACCCTGACATCCAATTCAAAAATTCGACCAACGGAAAGTGCTACAGTAACCGCTACCGGCGGTCAACCTTTAGAATTTGGGTCTCGTTCTTCTATGGTGGTCTCCTAGTGGTCTAATTAGGTCAGTGTAATTGTTTGTTTATCTTATAAAAATGCCAAGTTGCTCTAGATTCCATTTGATTTTAAAAAACTCCACAAAACCGACATCGGAAAATTCTAAACTCATGTTATTCAAGGATTTCTCTACTAAAACACTCTCACTTATCACTAAGGAGCTTGTATACACTCACTAAACCTTTACTATATCACCACTACAAGTTTTACTCACTAAATTTCACTTTAGAAATTCTAAGTCTAGAAAACATGCACATTTAAGGTCTAAACTAGTTGTGAATGCATGAATACTTGAAAACTTACCTAAAGGTGGAATTATTACCTTAAAATGCAACTTAAGAAAATTCCTAGATGGCCAGAGGAGCTCAAAACCCAAACTTGATCATGCCATGTTGCTTAGATTGAGGTTGGGAACATTTTTTGTGAAGAGTTTGTGAGGTTTTAGTGAGGTTTTGAGGGTGTTGTATGGTGGTGGTAGGAGGTAGAGATTGTAACGACTCTGAAATTCCTGTACAGAAATTTCTTGTTATTGTACAGAAAAGAGTATTACAGTATGTGTAAGAGTTATAGGTTATTTTTGTTAAATAAAAATAAAAAGCAACTTTTAGCTCACTGGTAAATCCTCTACAATGCTGTGGTATAGCCTGTATGTTTGAATCCCATCAGTCATAATTATTTTTTAAAGATTTTTTTTAAATTTTTCGGAAGCCCAAGAGTTGCACGTGCAATTCACGGAGAAACGAAAAGTTTCAGAAAAATCAAACATGCGCAAAGAGGAGTAAACACCCAACTTGACACATGTTATGAATCTCGAGACAACCCAATCAAATCCGACCGCCCATTCTTCCCTATTGGCCGCCGCCGACGGATGAGATGTGCCCAATTAGCTCCGTGCTTTGCACACTTGTCCCGTTGACTCTCCTCAACTCCCCTGCACTATTTGGATTTCCTGCAATCAAACAGAGATTCTTCAATTAACCATTTAACACCATTTTAATTCTTTTAATCCATATTTTTAATTCCCAAACCCTAATTCTCCACTTTAAATACCACCCCATGCCCTAGCTTCCCTCTATTCTGAAATTTCTAGCAAAATTTATCCCAAAAGTTCTAGGTACAAGTGGAGTCAAGTGGAGTTAGCAACCAAGCTCTTTTCGACGAAGATCGAAGTCGTTTCCGGAGCTTCCGCGACACCACGGAACCCCTCCCTCTTATTTAACCTCTTTCTAATGCTACACAATGAGTAAGTCCCCCTTTCTCTCTTTTCTTTCATCTCAAATCTTTTTTTTAAAAACATGTCGGTAAAGTGGAGCTATCTCCGATACATGTTTATTTAACCTTGGAACTCCCCTCTTTAAAGCAAAATAAGTCAAACTAATTTTCTCACATTACTTGTATCTTGTTCACAAACTTTTAGTTTTTAGTTTAATTAAAATTTTCATGTGAGACAATCATATAACGAACTTTTCATTAAAATACCATGAATTTTAGTGTAAGCTCTTTTCGATATCTAGTATACCCAAACCTTAGAACCTTTATGGGGTAATGACTTACCCCACACGTACACTATGGTTTCATAGCACGGTATTCTAAGTATATGGGTAATTCGAAGTAAAATCTTTTCATTAAAATACCACACATTTTCAAAACGGGTTTCTTTTAATCGGTATTTTAAAATCCTTGTCAATTAATTCTCTACAACTCTCGTTAGAGGATCCGCTAATGGATGGTGCGGATTATCGCACATCCTTAGGATAGTAGAGCGAGATGCAGAACTCCTCACGGAATATTCGGTCTCGAAAGGAAATAAAAATACGGTTTTTAAGAAATACGACTTTTCTAAATAAAAACTAAACTTTGGAAAATTATATAAAACTATGAATCCGTATTTTCAATAAAAATGTATTATGAAACTATATTTTTAAAATGAAAAATTAGAATTTTAATAAAATACCATCAAGTTTCCAAAAGAGCTAGTTTTCATAAAAATATTGCAAACTTCTAAAAGCTAGGTTTTGTCACTAAAATACCACAACAATTAAAATACATGTTCATGAAAACCCTGAATATTATAAATCACCCTCGAGATTTATTTTAAACAATATTAAAGTATTTTTCATAAAACCCTCTCGAGATATGCAAACAATACTTAAGGACTTTAGATTAATATAGGTTTAAGCGTGATCGATTCTCTTGAGCCTCGGGGAGCCGGAGAAAGTGAGTGCTTGCCTATTCAGGTTAGACAACTTAACGGAGTTATCAAGTGGCAATTATTTTGGATAAAGACACAAATCCTGTCGTCCATGTGCAGCAGTTGCCCGATTAGTCCCGAACTTAAGAAATTCAAGAACTAAATCCTTTCATAAGATATTTACTCTAACCTGAATATAAACTCAATCAGGATCTAAACTTTAATATAAACTTGAACCCTTGATCATGAACCAGAACACTTGAACTTGAATATCCCAAAACTTGAATACTAGAATACTATGACTTGACATGAACTTAACATGAATACCAGAACACAATGGCTGCTATTGAAACTGACTTGACTCGAACCATGAATACAACTTGACATGAATACATGAACACTTGACATGAATACTTGACATTGACATGAACTCAATCTTGCAACTTGATATATTCATGGATTTGAGCAAGCATGGTAATTTTAACTGTAACCTAAAATACACAGGGTGTTGGGGTAGTTCAAGTGTGAATCCAACGAAATCTTAGGAGTCCCTCTAAATCATGAATCCATATCTACTAACACAAGCAAGCTATCATGAGAGCCCGTGTTTTCTTGGTCCTGGATTATAGCCTGTTGAGTTTGGAATACTTCAACACTAGATTGAAGTCTCGTTACTAACACTTGATTCGGGCCTGTGGTTCCTTACCTCTGGATTACAGCCTGTTGGGTTCGAGAACACTCTTGAGATTGGTTGACATTCACCCTTGAACTTACGTTAAATTAGTGTAACCATATAGAGACCTTTTAGGACACTTACACGCACTTCATATTCACTATATCTACACTACACGACTATACTATACTATACTCATGTTATTTTTCTATGATATATATAGAACTGCATGTTAAATAGAATTACCATGCTTACATTAAATGACATGTTTAAACACCATATCTCCTAGTCCATTACTTCATGATATCCATTTTTCCTGTCATTATACTTTTATACTTCACACCATTTTTCTTGGGGACTTACCGAGTGAAAGTTCGCTGATGGGCATTCCGCCCACCTTTGTTTCTTGGAATGTTCATCAGATACTCTGGAGGTTGAGGAGGTGGACACCACCGAGGAGGAGCACGATCAGATCGCTATTCAGGCCTAAACTAGTTATCCTCTCTTTCAGTTTATGTATGCTACCTGTTTAGGCATTTCTTTTCTTGTATTTTCTTTCAGTTAAACTCACGTATTGTAAATGTATCAAGTTGAATATAAATAAAGTTGTTGAATTTTAAATCTCATGTCAATTTCTTGTCATTTCATATTGCCCAATTACGCTTAAACATATTTATTCCAAAAAATGACCTTCTCGAAATAAGTACGTCGTGGGCCTCGTCACGTAACTGTTTCCGTCTTTTAAGAAGCGGGGCGTGAAGAGATGAAGATGAAGAAGGAGATGAAGAAGAGATGAAATAAAGAAAAGAAATGAAGGAAGAAAAGCTAACCATTTGTGTGACCAAGGCTCCTTCTTTCTCTCTCCCTCTCTCACCCCATACTTCTTTATCCCCTCCCCAATTTTCTTTTCTTTTCTTTTCTTTTTCCCCATTTTATATTTGAAAACATAAAACTAAATACCACAAATAAAATGGCTACATGTCACAATATGCTGTTGGCTATAGTGCCCTCAAGTCAATTATTGGATCGCAGGTATGTGATTGCAATGATTGAGGGAGAACCTATACCGGTAGGACAGTCTTACTCGAGATGATAGCATGCTATCTAGTTTGCCTTTATCATCGTGTACATGCTTCAGGTGACATTACAGATCACTATTACATGTTGATAGAGCTCATAGGATTCTTGCTTAACTACCAGCAGTATGATGGCATTCATATACGTGAGAGTTGGGTAGTCTATAAGCACATTCTTAAAGTGTCCCTAGTCGTGAGAGTTTCGAGACTGGGTATAGATACTCCGAGAGTAGACTAGTGTATACGGATCGAGACCCCAACGAGGGGCGATGGCCGGTCTCACAAGCCATTGGTGTTAGTTGGTTCACCTAAGATAGTATACAGGTGCTCATTGGGTTATGAGTGTAAGTACACGTTGCCCACCCCGGTGCTTGCGGGGAGGCGGAAAACGGAATAAAAATCGGATTTTTATGAGCTTAGGCAACATGGACTAGAGCTAGAAGGATCTTTGCTAAACAAAAACTTGCTAAAGCTAACTAGAAACTAGCTAAGTGCTAGAAAGGTTATACCTTTGGTCTTTATGTCCTTCTCTCCTTGCTCCTTGGAGTAGTGGAAGGAGGTCACCTTGTCGTCTTCTCCCGTCAAAGAAAGATCCACCCGAAAGCCTCAACCTTTGGCTTCAACTCCAACCTAGAAGTAACTAGGGTGCAAGAAGTGCTAGTCCTTGAACCCTAGATGAGAGTAAAGATGATCAAGAGAGGGTTTTTCTCAAGCTCAAGTGTTTCTCAACACATGAGAGGGAGAGAGCTTGAGGGAGAGAGCTTGAGGGAGAAGAAGAACAAGAGAGAGAAAGGATATGATAGAATGAGAATAGAATAAACCATTCTCACTAATATATGTGTATTATTTTAATTAGATAATTAGTAAGATAATTGTCATGGCATAATCAAGACATGACCATTATCATTTCATTTTAAATGCAAATTGCAAGGATCAAAGAGCATCTTCCAAATGAAATGATGATGGTCAAAGTGTCAACCAAGGTCAACAAGTCAATAAGGTCAATTGGTCAACAACCATAACCATGCTCAATTATTAAACTAATATCAATTAACAATAATACACACATAAGCATTAGGGTTAGCAAAATGACAATGGTCACTAACCCTAAACAAAGTCCTCTCCCTCTGTCTCAAACAACTGTGCATACACACCCGCATTCGTGATCCGAGGAACACGAATACAATGAGAAAAACCAATCCCAAATCATATACTAGGATCCAGCTTAAACCAAAGCCCGCTAGTATAAACTGTCCAGACAGCAAACGTGCACAAGTGCGCGGATGCGAACGAACCCTGTCGCAAAACCATGCGACCTCTACTCATTTTGCCTAAAGGCGAATAGCTCTCTGTGTGGGACTCTAAAGACTCGACACTACGCTGGCAGTGGGTTTAACCACAGACCGCAAGCGGCACTAGCTGTACGTAACGGTCCCCAGGTAGATGTCGATAAGAAGACTGACGAGGTGAACCCCATCTGAACTCCTACTGAGCCTGTATGTGACAATCTCCGTACAGTCCGGTCTGTTCGTCTGATACATCGCATGGCGGGCCTAGGGGGGCGGTGAACGTCAGTCCCCTAATAGCGGTACAAGTCGTGTCGGAGTGTAGCCCAGAACACCCTGAGATAACACTGGAAACTTACCAGTATATCTCGCTTGCCCTGGCCAGGGACTACTCGTGTAATGGCTCTCCTGGACACAGCGCGATGTCAACCCCCAATACCGGGAGAGACGAATCCTGTCTAACCGTCACTGCCTCCAAGTGCTTCGGGACTGCACCCAAAAACTACCTGTTTGCACGACTCCTTTGAGACGTGGTAGGGTAGTAATCAAAGTGCAGTGGGAACACACTTGAGGCGAAGTGACAGTGTCAAGTCAACGGACTAAGCTGTACTCATGTCACCTGGGAACTGATAACTGACGATAGGTATAATACCAACCAACAGTTCCCGACGAGTCCTGTCCAGTGTACTCGTAACCTAACGAGCACCCGTATACTATCTCAAGTACGACGTACTGACGGCTGTGGGACAGACCGTCTCCCACGCTGGGATGAGAAGCGCATACGCTAGTCTACTCCGGAGTATCGATGCTCTGTCTCGATAGTCCAACGACCAGGGACCTGTATAAGGATGTGCTTATAGATTACCCAGCTCCCACGAGTGCGAGTGCCATCACAACGCTGGTAATCAAGCAAAGATCCTAAGGGCTCTACTAATATGTATATCAGCGATATGCTAAAAGAAACACATGCACATATTGAAGTAGAGACAAATCAAGTAGCATACTACCATTTCGAGCAAGATTGTATATACAACTGTGAATATCCCAAGCTTCCATCAAGTAATATACAAACTAGTATGATACAGTAATGGCCTCTAGGGCATATACACTAACAATCTCCCACTTGCACTAAGGCCATGTACTGGCGTATCGAAGACCTATCATCTCGATCAGCCGCTCGAACTGAGTCTAGGGCAAGGCCTTGGTGAATGGATCTGCTGTGTTATCTTCTGAAGCAATCCTCCGAACCTCGATCTCCTGGCGATCTACGATCTTCCTGATCAGGTGATACCGCCTTAAGATGTGTCTGGATTTCTGATGGGACCTGGGTTCCTTCGCTAAAGCTATAGCCCCGTTGTTGTCGCAATACAGAGGTATTGGGTCAACAATGGACGGAACCACCTGAAGTTCTCTTAAGAACTTCCTCATCCAGACAGCTTCTTTTGCGGCATCAGATGCAGCGATGTATTCCGCTTCCATAGTCGAGTCGGCAACGGTTTCCTGTTTGGAGCTCTTCCAACACACCGCCCCTCCATTGAGGGTAAAGACAAAACCCGACATGGACTTGGAATCATCCTTGTCACTCTGGAAGCTGGAGTCAGCAAAGGCCTCAATCTGCAGGTCTTTTCCGCCATACACCAAGAACATCTCCTTAGTCCTTCTCAGGTACTAGAGAATGTTCTTTACTGCTATCCAATGTTTCTCCCCAGGGTTTGACTGATACCTGCTTACCACACTCAGTGCATAAGCCACATCCGGTCTGGTACACAACATCGCATATATTACAGAGCCTACCGCAGAAGCGTAGGGTATAATAGACATGCGATCCCTCTCCAAATCAGTCTTGGGAGACATCTCTTTGGAGAGGGTGATCCCGTGACAAGCCGGTAGATTACCGCGCTTGGAATCTTCCATACTGAATCTCTTCAGTATGGTGTCGATGTACCTGGACTGCGAAAGTCCTAATATCCTCTTGGATCTGTCACGGTAGATCCGGATACCCAGAATGTATGAGGCATCACCCAGGTCTTTCATGGAGAACCTGTGTGACAAGAACCCCTTGACAGATTGTAGCATAGGAATGTCATTTCCTATTAAGAGAATGTCATCCACGTATAAAACGAGGAATACTACAGTTCTCGCTACAAATCTACAATAGATGCATGGTTCATCTGGATTTTTGATAAAGCCAAATTCCTTAACCGTCTCATCAAAACAGATGTTTCAACTCCGCGATGCCTGCTTTAGTCCATAAATGGACTTAAGCAACTTGCACACCTTTCCGCTGCTCCCACTCTGAATGAAACCCTCTGGCTGATCCATATAGACACACTCCTCTAAATGACCATTTAGAAAAGCTGTCTTTACGTCCATCTGCCAAATCTCATAATCGTGGAAGGCAGCAATGGCAATAAGGATCCGAATGGATTTCAGCATAGCTACTGGAGAAAAGGTTTCGTCATAGTCCAAACCAGGTCGCTGACGAAAACCCTTTGTTACCAGTCTAGCTTTATAGGTCTCAACCTGTCCATCTACACCAATCTTCCTTTTGAAGATCCACTTGCATCTTACGGGTTTTACCCCATCTGGAGCAATGTCCAACGTCCATACTTTGTTGGTGTACATGGACTCCATCTCGGTCCGCATTGCATCCAGCCATTTTACCGAGTCGACGCTCTGAATGGCTTGCTGGAAGCTAGTAGGCTCATCAAAGTCTATGATGCAATCCTCTCTATCCCCGTCAATGAGAAAACCTTAGTATCTCTCGGGCGGATGAGACTGCCTACTACTCCTGCGGAGTGGCGTGGGAATGTCCTGATCTTTCGAACGCTCTGGTTCTACTAAGCTTTCAGTAATAGCTTGTGGTTCTGGAATTTCTTCCAGTTCTATTGCGCTCCCACTTATTTCTTTTTCTAAGAACTGATGTTCCAGAAAATGGGCATTACGAGAAACAAGGACTTTTTGTTCCTCTGCGTAATAGAAAAGATACCCCCTGGAGTTCTTTGGGTATCCCACAAACTTGCACAGTACTGAGCGTGCCTCGAGCTTGTCCGTATGCTGCTTTTTGACATAAGCTGGACATCCCCAAATCTTTAGGTATTGAAGATAGGGTTTCTTCCCACTCCATAACTCATATGGTGTGGTAGGCACAGTCTTAGTGGGAACACGGTTCAAAAGATATGCAGCTGTTTCTAGCGCATATCCCCAGAACGATCGCGGTAACTCAGCGTTACTCATCATGGACCGTACCATATCCAATAGGGTCCGGTTCCGTCTCTCCGATACACCGTTATGTTGCGGAGTGTATGGAGGAGTAAGCTGAGAGAGAATTCCATTCTCTTTTAAGTAACCCAGGAACACGGCACTCTAGTATTCACCACCTCGATCAGATCTCAGTGCCTTGATACTTTTGCCTGTTTGTTTTTCTACTTCATTCTTATATTCCTGGAACTTATCAAAAGCTTCGGATTTATGCTTCATCAAGAAGACATGTCCGAATCTTGAGAAATCATCCGTAAAAGTAATGAAGTAAGAATAACCGCTTCGTGCATGTGTAGACATTGGACCGCACACATCGCTGTGTACGAGTCCCAAGAGCTCGCTCGCTCTTTCTCCGTGTCCAGTGAACGGAGTCTTTGTCATCTTTCCTTTGAGACAGGATTGACAAGTTGCATACGATTGATATTCGAACGGATCCAAATATCCTTCTACATGTAACTTAGTCAACCTTCTCTCATTGATGTGACCCAGTCTACAATGCCATAAGAAAGTTTTATTTATTTCTGGAGACTTTCTTTTGTGTGTATTCTGGACATTGAAAATCTGTGGCTGGTTTAATACGTATATACCGTTGTTCAATATACCTGATCCAATCAAAACTTGATTAAGGTGAATGTTCACTACATTACTTACAAATGCAAATTCATAACCTTCTTTAGATAATAAAGATACAGAAATGATATTACAGGTTGCATTTGGTACATAATAACAACTACGTAAAACCAAAAAGTGTCCATCAGACAATCCCAGGTGATAGTCCCCCACGGCCTCAGCATCCATGCTAGCACCGTTTGCAACTCTGAGGGTCATGTCTTCTGCCTTCAAAACTCTACGCTTTCTCAACGCCTGCAAAGAATTACAGATATGAGATCCTGATCCGGTATCCAATACCCAGGATGTAGAGTTTATTGATAGACAGTTTTCAATAACATACACACCTGAAGCTGAAGCTGCAACTCGCTTCAAATCCTGTGTTCTGGCTTTCCAAGCCTTGCAATCCTGTTTCCTGTGACCACTTTTGTGACAATAGAAGCATTCTTCCTTCCCCACTAGCTTCCCCGCTATCTTTGTTGCTTTTCCTTTTCCCTTCGTATCCACTTTACTGACACCGCCTCTTGGTTTGGCGGGGGCTTTCTTCTTCTTGCCCTTGGCTTTCGCCCTGGACCTAGAAGAGGAAGATCCTCCTACAAACAAAGTAGATGTCTCCCTACCCTTCTGTAGGGTGCCCTCAGCAGTCCTCAACATGTTCAGAAGCTCGGAAAGTTCAACCTCCTTTCCTTGCATGTTGAAGTTAAGAATGAACTGGGCGTAAGTGGAAGGAAGGGACTTGGGAATCAAATCAGTATAGAGTTCATTCTCCAACGTGGTCCCAAGGTCCGCGAGCTCCTCAATGTAGCCAATCATCTTAAGCACGTGTTCCGCTACCGATGATCCGACAGCCAACCTTGCCGAAAATAACTTCTTCGACACTTCGTATCTTGCGATACGAGACTGCTCTCCATACAGTTCTTTTGTATGAAGAAATATGGACTCTAGGTCCATATTCTCATGCCTCCTCTGATGTTCGTTGTCCATCGAGGCAAGTACGAGGCATCTGGCCTTCGCGCAATCTATTTCCCAGGTCTTGTAGATTTCCCTATCTACGACACTGGTTTTGGGACCTGGGACAGGGGGAGCTTTGGTGGTAAGGACATACCCCAACTTGTCATAAGTGATTGCCATCTTGACATTCCTGAGCCAATCTTTGTAGTTTGGCCATGTCAATATGTTTTTATCTAGTAATAACTTAAGTCCGGTCATGTTGAATGGTCGCTGCAATTAGGAGAGAGAAAAAAAACACTTTAGCATGATGCTCTTGCAAGTTTAGAGTAGTTTTTAATTTGTCTAAACTGGATGGCTCCCACTGTCTCTCGAATCCCTTCTCAAACCGTAAAGAAAGGATTAGTCAGGATCAATCTCACCGTACAATACTTGCTTAACCGTTCAGCCAGGCCAGTGTCGGTACTTTGAGGGAGGTTTTCCAACGCTTTCGCGAAGTTCCTTAATTAAGTAACCTCTTTTCCCTGTGGGCGTAGCCCCGCTAACACCTTTCTAGACACCTACTAAGTTTATAGCATTGATCGTTAAGTGAGAGTTTTCCCGAGGAGTAGCATATTCTCACAGTAGGATCGGGATCCAAATATCATCGCGTGATAAAACCGAAGGAATCCTACCAGAATTATCACACTCCAAATGGTATGCAGCGCTAGCAAGTTTCAGTACTTATGAAACTCCCGATGTGGATTTTTGCCCCATACTATTATGACCTTGGCGTGAGGTCAAAATGTCATAAGTCACATGTCAAGTTCTTCCCATCATTATCCTGGTTAATTTGAACCCACCCGTACCTACCCTTGACGTAGGCCAAAATGGCAGTACGACTGTCTCAAACCAAAGCATTCTATCTATGTAACAGATAAATATCCGGCAGCTACCAATCACTATGCCTTGGCGTGAGGTCAAAATACATAGCTTGAATACTACCGAATATTTAACTGAAATGTGTAGGGTTCCTAGGCACACTAATGAGGTCTCACAAGGCATCAACCATGCCATTTTCAAATTTTACGGGTGCCGAGAAACCCTAATACGGATCGTTGGCTAGAAGTTTAGGCGAAAAAGAAACTAGTTAACAACTTAACTAAATGGTAAACGGAAATACAACCTTTGTAGATCCGGTTCTCCACCTCCATGGCTCCGCGATGATGTCTCCTCGCTGTACAAATCGGATCTTGGGCTCTGGCGTCGGCTTCATCGGAGAAAAAGCGGGCTAGGTCATCGACGACGATGCCGAAAATGATCTACGTCGAGGCATCGCTAGATCAAGCTCCAACTTCACCAAGTCATGAAAACATGTGAAGGAAACACCCTATACTACTTGGCAAGAGGTAGAGGATGAAGAAATAGGAAGTGGGTTCACTTTAGATTTGGATTTCTCACTCTTTTTCATTAATCACCATTGATGAAGTCAAGGTTCTTCATCTTGAAGAAGAAGAAGAAGAAGAAGAAGATGAAAGAATATCATAAGTATTTTCAAAATAGAAAATAATATGAATACTTATCATATCCTAACCCTAGTTAAGTGTAGAGAATAGACCATGGTTTGTTTAAATGGTTAGGGTTAAGCATGAAGACAAAATGGTTACAAAGTCAAACCTTCATGAAGATTCAACTACAAACAAAGAAAGCCACAATTTTCTCTTTATTCTTTCCAAAATAAATAAATAAATAAATAAGAAAGAAAAGCAAAACCCTAATCATTAACTTAACCATGGTTTAATCTTTACACTTAACCAAGTTAACATGTATCATCAAACATGATACAATCAAGTGCACAAAAGTATATCACATATACAACTTGTGAACATCTAGTGAGAAAATCCATTTAAGTGAACCTATATTAGTTAATGTAAAGTGATATATCAAATATATAATTATACATTAAATCATTAAATCAACACTTGATTTAACGACCCGGTCATATCGCATATAACCGACTAATATCAATAGTAACAACTTATCGAATCAACACTTGATCCTATAACCCGGCTATAACGCATATAACCGATCAATGTTACAAATCGCGAGAATCGAATATAGTATCACATACTGGTATCATTCTCGGTCTCGCACATATCTCATATGCGCTCCTATTTTGTTTCGCTTGAGCCAGGAAACCTCTGTGTAGGACTCTAAAGACTCGTCAATACGCCGGCAGCAGGTGACGATCATATCAAGCACCCACAAGCCGCAAGCGGTCTGCTAAACGTAACGGCCACCCAGGTATTGAGCGATCAGAAGATCGACGAGCAAGCCCGCTCATACTCCTGTGAATCCAACCAGTAACACTTACCGTACAGTCCGGTCTGATCGTCTGATATGTCGCATATCTCGCCTAGGGGTGGTAAACGTCAGACCCCAATAGCTCGATAAGTCGTGTCGATATGAGGCCTATAACAGTTCGAGAAACTACTGGTAACACTTACCAGTAAATCTTAGCAACCCTGGCCAGGGATTTCCGATTATAGCCAATCGAACACAGCGCAACATCAACCCCCTATACCGGGAGAGACGAATCCCCTCCTATCGCTCATTGCCTCCATATGACTCGGGACTGTACCCAAAACCACCATTTTGCATGCCCTCTTAGACGTGGTAAGATGGAAATCAAAGCACAGTGGGAACCACACAAGACTCTATGACGATCTCGGGTCAACAGACTACTCTGTACCAGTGTCACCAGAGAACTGCCATCTGACGTAAGGTATAATACCATCTGGGAGTTCTCGGCGAGTCCGTCCAGTATACCCAGTCTCCACTGAGCACCCGTATATCATCTCTGATGTCAAACTCCAATGGATATGGGATCATCCATCGCCCATCTGTATGGGTCGAGAAGGTATACGCTAGTCTACTCTGGTATATCGATGCCCCGTCTCGATATACCTACGACTAGGGACTTTGAAGGATGTACTTATGGACTACCATGTCCCCACTAGTATGATCCGCATCATAGTCCAGGTAGTCAAGTACACATCCTAAGGGCTTTACCAACATGTAACAGAGAGACAATCAGTGTACACGTTAAGGTAAATAGCAACCAGATAGCATACTATCATGTCGAGCAAGAAAGTCCTCCCTATATATGTCCCAGCATCCACTACAATATACATCCAATGTACAGTAATGGCCTCTAGGGCATACATATAACTAACAATCTCCCACTTGCACTAGGGCCATCTGATAGCAGTGGTTGCAGTATCTCATACTCAACCATCCCATAAAAGTCTCTCTCTGGGAAAAGGCCTTTGTGAGTGGATCCGCCGTGTTGTCCTCTGAGTCTACTCTCCTAACCTGGATCACCCTGGAGATCAACTATCTCCATGATCAGGTGATACTGCCTTAGAATATGTCTGGATCACTGATGGGACCGGAGTTCCTGGCATGAGCCACAACTCCATTGTCACACAATGGGAGGAACAAGTTCATCTCATGAACCAATATACATCCAGACTACCTCTTTGGTAGCATCTTAAGTAGCGATGTATCGAGCCTTTATCGTCTAGTATGCCACGGTATCTAGCTTGGAACTCTTCCAACATATCATCCCTTTACTGAGGGTAAAGACAATGCCTGCGACTGACTCTCAGTCGTCCTTATCACCCTGGAACCCTTCCAGTGATTCTCCCCAGGATCGGTTGATACCATCTCACTACAACTAGTGAGAATCCTAACATCCAATTAGATCTATCTCATAGATCCAAAACCCAGGATTTAGGAGGTATCACTTTGATCCTATATGGAGAGTCATTGTGATAAGCGGAGATTGACCGAGCGTAGCATAGGAAACTCCTTCCCTATCAAGAGCATGTCATCCACGTACTCTACGAGGATCGTCACTATACTCCCTACTACCTTTTTGTTTATACAAGGTTCATCTACCATTTTGATGATGTCAAACTCTTTGACTAACACATCAAAACAGATGTTCCAACTCCGCGATACCTGCTTTATCCTACAAAGCATCTTGTACACGTTTCCGCTGCTCCCACTGTCTACGAAGCCCTCTGGCTGTGTACTTATAGACGTTCTCTTCTAAAACTTCATTTAGACAAGCAGTCATGGCACCCAACCGCCAGATATCGTAGTCATGGTATGTAGCCGTGACAAGTAGGATCTGGATGGACTTAAGCATAGCCACTTGAAAAGGTTTCATCATTATCCACGCCTGGTCGATGACGAAAAAGCTTTAACAAGTCTAGCTTTGAAAGTCTCAACCTTTCCATCTACACCAAGTAATCTTCTCAAGATTTACTTGCTCCTGATGGGGATTTAACCCTTCAGATATAGCATCCAAAGTCCATACTTTGTTGGTGTACATGGATTCCATCTCAGATCACTAAGCATCTAGCCATTCTTACAGAGTCTTACTCCTGATGGCCAGATCGAAACTAGTTGGGTCATCATCTCATGATGCAATCCTCGCTCCCACTGTCATAGAGAAACAGAAGTATCTCTCAGGTGGGTGAGGAACCCTACTAGATCGGCGGAGAGGCTGAGGTTCGTTGGTATCTATTGAATCCTTTGGTTCTATCAAATCATCAGCTGCAGTTTGTATGGCTGGAACATTTCCAGTTCTACATAACAGATCTTGCCTCGAGCTTGTCCGGATTATGCTTTTAGACATAGCCCGGACAACCCCAAATCTTAACCATCTCAAGATATGGGCTCTTCCCTTTCCATATCTCATATGGAGTGGTAGGCTGTGATCTGATTCAAACCCTATTCAATAGGTATGCAGCTTCTCAAGTGCATAACTCCCAAAAGGAAATAGGTAACTCAGTAGTACTCATCATAGAGCACACCTTATCATATAGGGTATGATTGCTCCGCCCCGATATACCATCGTGTTATGGTGTATACGGAGGAGTAATGCTGAGAGAGAATCTCATTCTCCTTTAGAATAGTCCAGGAATTCCATGCACAAGTATTCTCCTCCCTGATCTCATTATAGGACATAATACTTATACCCGTATTTTGGTTCTCTACTTCTCGCTTATATTCTGTGAATATCTCAAAAGGTTCGGACTCATATTTCAACAGGAACATATGACTGAATCTTGAGAGATTATTAGAGAATTTAATGAAGTATAAAGAACCGGTCCTGGCATATGTAGACAGGAGACCTTACATACATCATCATGTATCATTCCCAAGAGTTCACTAACTCTTTCTCTGTTTCCAGTAAACGGAGCTATGGTCATCTTATCTCTGTGACATGACTGGCAAGTTTCATAAGATATAAATTCAAACTAATTTAAATATGCATCTATATTTAACTTCCGCTAATCGGGTCGCATTGATATGACCTAGTCTACAATACCTCAAGAAGGATTCGTTCATTTCTGAACTCTTCCTCTTGTGTGTGTTCCGTATACTAAAGAACTGTAGTTTGATTTAGAACATCAATGCTTTTAGATAACGTGCCTGAACCGATCAACTTTTGATATAGGAAATGTTCAAAACATAATCCAACTATACAAAATTTTATCATTTCTTTACTAATAAAGAGATTGATATGATTTTGTATATCATGTTCGGTATCTAATAACATTCGTTCAGAATCAATGTATTCGTAATACAGGGTGACAGTGACCAACAGACTTGGCTGCAACACTTGCCCCGTTTTCTGCCTCATGAAACTAATCACCCGTTCTCAGTTCTCTACCTATCTGTAGCCCTATGTAACAGATTACATATCTGGGATCCTGATCTGGTATCAAATACCCAGGACGTAGAGGATACAGAGAAACAGTTCTTTGTAACGAACACACCCGAAGATGATGCATCAGCATGCACTCTCTTCATTTGGGCGGCACGGGAATTCTGGTATTCCCCAATTTCCTGCTCTGTCTTATAACAATTATAAGTTGGAGCGGGACCAACGTCCCCAGCTCAGTATAACAAGCGGGTTCGGTCAATATTCCGTTTTATTATCTTGATTAAGGCGTGACATGGTCGCTACCTGGAGAGAGAGAAGAAAACACTCAGCGTGCGCTCTGTCAAGAATAGATTGGTTATTATTTTATTTAATCAGGATGGCTCCCACTGCTTTTTATCAAATCTTCCTTCAAACCCTAAAAGGAAAGACTAGCCGGGATTAATTACACACTACAAGTTCGCCAATCTTTCAGCCAGGCCAGTGTCGGTACTTTGAGGGAGGTCCCCCGTGCTTTCGCACGAACCTAATTAATGTAAACCTCGTTTTCCCAGAGGCGTAACCTCGTTAACACCTTTCTAGACACCTACTTGATCGGCTAATTGTAATGTGTAAAACTCTCCCAGGAGTAACTCTTACTCGCAGCGGGTATCGGGATCCAACTATCTCATAGAAGGTATGCAATCTCATTGCAAATTTCAACACTTGAAATTCCTGATAATATTTTGCCCCTAACGTGCTATGACCTTGACGAAAGCCAACAAACCATAGCCCGCTAGTCAAGTTCAACCCGTACATTTCTTGATTGAATTAAACCCACCCGCACGACCCTTGACGAAATCCAACAAAGCCGCACGACTACCCTAATCCAATCGCATCGTATGCAGCAGATAAGCAGCATATAGCTACCGCACACTGCACCTTGACGAAAGCCAACAAATGCTGCACGAATACTATATACAACTTATCTGAAATGACGGAGGGCTACGACAGGTTTTTCTGAAAACCTATTGCGTAATGAACTTGATATCGTTGTAGAATCAAATGATTTTAAAATGGAGTGTTTTTGAGGCTTTTCTAGTTTTGCTAAAGGAGTCACTCCCGGTGAAGGGATCGTCGGTCCTTTCCTCGTCGAATGAGGTGCGGGATATATCATATATATCACTGTGCAAAGCAAAAACTCTTAAAAGCAATCAAAAGTCAAACCGAGTGTGTAGCATCTGCCAGTTATTGCTAAAGGAGTCACTCCCGGTGAAGGGATCTCGGTCCTTTCCTCATCGAATAAGGTGCAGGATATATCACATATACCGCTGTGCAAAGCAAGAACTGTAGCTACCTGTTTTATTTTGAAATTCGATTCTACAACATCTTAGGTTTCTTTTATTTCATTAATCTCATTAATGAAGTCCCATCATTTAAGTACCTAAACATCACAGATAAATACGACGTATACTTATGCCATCCGCATTCGCCTCGATGTCCCCTCGTGCACCGTTAGGTTAGGTAACTAACGGCAGAGCAGGGCAGGGCTAGCGCGGGTGTAAAACATAAGTAACATCTATATAATATATCATATATACTATATACAGTATCCATCACAGAACATATCACATGATCACATCACAGATATCGCAGAAGAAGAATCATACGAAATATTGGATATACTAGGACGTCCGTGTTTTCAATACGAGCCAGTATAAAACACGGATTCCACGGTCGTGATGAATAGCCAAACCCACACCTCTAGACCCCTACGAGAGCGGCAAGCAACCCTACCAATTCTGGAGTTAGGAGACCCGGACTCGACTCCTCGAGTTGGTCTCCCACTGGACTCCAGAACCCGGTTACTTGTGCTCCCCTCCTTGGGTCTATCCTAGTGCGGAAAAGTAAATAATATACAAAAGGTGACATCTTCCGCAACCTGGAAGTGCCCCAATAAAAGAATATTACATACAAGTTTTTACATGAATGAAAATGAAAAACACTCATCTCACATAAAAACCCCCGGCTATTCAAACGCGACGATCCAATATAACATATCCAGCAACACATAACATCACATGTCATCAACGTAAGTAAATATGCGCATCCCAATTGTCGTTGACATATAGCAACGAAACCGGCGATATCACATATTACACTTACGGTCACAGAAAAGAAAGTGTAAAACTACAACAGTTGGAATCCGCAACCTCTTTAGACATCGCATGCCTAATCAAATGAAATACTTAGACATCACATGCCTAACAATTATAAACCCCGCATTTTAGTCTCAAAATCGAAAACTCTTTTCAATATCAAGTCCGGCAATTCAACAAGATTCCCGACATCCTGATCGAATGCTCGTCGCAAACTTAAGTAGGCGGCCGCACCCCCGATACCGTCGACGAAGTGCACCAAGGCGGAACACCGCTGCCGCGAGCACCCGGACGGATGCTTTCGGCGACGGGGTTCTCCTACAGTCACTTGGTCGGGGCTATGGAGCGAGGCTGTCTATTAAGTTTACCCGGCAAGTATCCGCGTACGCTACGTGATTGCGACGGACTTTTGATCGCATCAAAATTCCGTGGCAACCGATCAAGTGAGACTAAACTGCTATGTTTATAACATTTATTCGGTTATCTCATAACTACTTGTGAATTCCAATTATTGTATCACATTCCGGATAAACAGAAAATGTTAAACTTTCCGATCGAACAGTCAAACACCCAAGTTTTCCCGAAACAGATCAACTCTTGAAATAAGTTTAAAAACATCCAGTTCATGCCTCAGTACCAACGGTCCAGCCGTAGAAGGGTCAAGCCAACGCCTCACATGTGGCACGCCGTACTGCCCCAAACCCTAAGGTTCAAAGGGCAGTTCAAGACGGTCACATAATCGAGTTAAGGTTTGTTGTCTTCTAGAGGGACCATCACGTTACTTACACTACTTAGAACGTCTTTAAACCACGGAAAAATCCAACACTTGGAAATTTCCCAACAGGGGAAAAATTGGGTATTTATATCCGGTCGAACTTCTTAACATATTCTGAAATTTATCCGGAAAGCCACATAGACAAAATCTGATACTCCGATCGAAACACCGAATCCCCAAAACAACCCCAGAAAATTCAACTCTTGAATTAATATTAAAAATTCCCAGAAAATCCAGCATAATAAAATAGGAGTTACTGTGCAAACAGGGGATGATGATGTTATACTTTAGCCGCGGAACCGCCGCAGAAGGCATGCTTCTGCCGCGGTTCCGCCGCTCTTTGTACTGTTCATGAGTCAAATTTTGCACCGTAATTCTTATAATTCCCTGCTGAATTTTTTAAGCATTTTTAATGTGGAAAAATCCCTGTTTTTAGAAAAAGTCCAGAGAGCATGTTTCGGGTTAGGGTTTTGGTTCGATCGGACTTCAAACTCCGTCTACGCATCGCCTAAGGCTCTAGCTAGGCTCTGATACCACTGTAGGGTTCCTAGGCACACTAATGAGGTCTCACAAGGCATCAACCATGCCATTTTCAAATTTTACGGGTGCCGAGAAACCCTAATACGGATCGTTGGCTAGAAGTTTAGGCGAAAAAGAAACTAGTTAACAACTTAACTAAATGGTAAACGGAAATACAACCTTTGTAGATCCGGTTCTCCACCTCCATGGCTCCGCGATGATGTCTCCTCGCTGTACAAATCGGATCTTGGGCTCTAGCGTCGGCTTCATCGGAGAAAAAGCGGGCTAGGTCATCGACGACGATGCCGAAGATGATCTACGTCGAGGCATCGCTAGATCAAGCTCCAACTTCACCAAGTCATGAAAACATGTGAAGGAAACACCCTATACTACTTGGCAAGAGGTAGAGGATGAAGAAATAGGAAGTGGGTTCACTTTAGATTTGGATTTCTCACTCTTTTTCATCAATCACCATTGATGAAGTCAAGGTTCTTCATCTTGAAGAAGAAGAAGAAGAAGAAGAAGATGAAAGAATATCATAAGTATTTTCAAAATAGAAAATAATATGAATACTTATCATATCCTAACCCTAGTTAAGTGTAGAGAATAGACCATGGTTTGTTTAAATGGTTAGGGTTAAGCATGAAGACAAAATGGTTACAAAGTCAAACCTTCATGAAGATTCAACTACAAACAAAGAAAGCCACCATTTTCTCTTTATTCTTTCCAAAATAAATAAATAAATAAATAAGAAAGAAAAGCAAAACCCTAATCATTAACTTAACCATGGTTTAATCTTTACACTTAACCAAGTTAACATGTATCATCAAACATGATACAATCAAGTGCACAAAAGTATATCACATATACAACTTGTGAACATCTAGTGAGAAAATCCATTTAAGTGAACCTATATTAGTTAATGTAAAGTGATATATCAAATATATAATTATACATTAAATCATTAAATCAACACTTGATTTAACGACCCGGTCATATCGCATATAACCGACTAATATCAATAGTAACAACTTATCGAATCAACACTTGATCCGATAACCCGGCTATAACGCATATAACCGATCAATGTTACAAATCGCGAGAATCGAATATAGTATCACATACTGGTATCATTCTCGGTCCCGCACATATCTCATATGCGCTCCTATTTCGTTTCGCTTGAGCCAGGAAACCTCTGTGTAGGACTCTAAAGACTCGTCAATACGCCGGCAGCAGGTGACGATCATATTAAGCACCCACAAGCCGCAAGCGGTCTGCTAAACGTAACGGCCACCCGGGTATTGAGCGATCAGAAGATCGACGAGCAAGCCCGCTCATACTCCTGTGAATCCAACCAGTAACACTTACCGTACAGTCCGGTCTGATCGTCTGATATGTCGCATATCTTGCCTAGGGGTGGTAAACGTCAGACCCCAATAACTCGATAAGTCGTGTCGATATGAGGCCTATAACAGTTCGAGAAACTACTGGTAACACTTACCAGTAAATCTCAGCAACCCTGGCCAGGGATTTCCGGTTATAGCCAATCGAACACAGCGCAACATCAACCCCCTATACCGGGAGAGACGAATCCCCTCCTATCGCTCATTGCCTCCATGTGACTCGGGACTGTACCCAAAAACCACCAATTTGCACGCCCTCTTAGACGTGGTAAGATGGAAATCAAAGCACAGTGGGAACCACATAAGACTCTATGACGATCTCGGGTCAACAGACTACTCTGTACCAGTGTCACCAGAGAACTGCCATCTGACGTAAGGTATAATACCATCTGGGAGTTCTCGGCGAGTCCGTCCAGTGTACCCTGTCTCCATTGAGTACCCGTATATCATCTCTGATGTCAAACACCAATGGATATGGGATCATCCATCGCCCATCTGTATGGGTCGAGAAGGTATACGCTAGTCTACTCTGGTATATCGATGCCCCGTCTCGATATACCTACGACTAGGGACTTTGAAGGATGTACTTATAGACTACCATGTCCCCACTAGTATGATCCTAATCATAGTCCAGGTAGTCAAGTACACATCCTAAGGGCTTTACCAACATGTAACAGAGAGACAATCAGTGTACACGTTAAGGTAAATAGCAACCAGATAGCATACTATCATGTCGAGCAAGAAAGTCCTCCCTATATATGTCCCAGCATCCACTACAATATACATCTAATGTACAGTAATGGCCTCTAGGGCATACATATAACTAACAAAATGATGGAGGGCTACGGATGGTTTTGGCGAAATCGTGAACGTAGTGAACTTGATATAATCGATGGAACGAGATAGCTTTTAAAAGGAGTGGTTCAAGCTCCGCGTTTAAAAGTTTAGTTTTGAAAAGAACCGAGTGGTTTTCAAAGTGTTCCAATCGACTTTTACTTGGTTTATTTTCTTGCATTAGTTCTTTTAATGCGTCCCATCATTTAATCCTACCATTGCAGAAAACAACCAAAATATGACGTACGCTTATCCCATTCGCATTCGCCACGGGGCCCCGTCATCACCCGTTAGGTTACTTAACTAACGACAGAGCGGGGGCTGGGCTAGCGCGGCTATAAAACATAAGCAACGCCTAAATAGTTATCATATATAAATATATAGCAATGATAGACATTACAGATCACAGATGAATACATTGGATATACTAGGAATCCGCAATCCGTTCGAGCCTGCAACGAAAAGCGGATTACACGGTCGCGGTGAATAGCCAAATACCCCACCCAAGACCCCTACGGGTGCGGCAAACTACCCGCCAAGTACCCGAAGCGAAGCAACCTCCCTTAACACCGTGAGTAGGCCACTCGGCACTTCGAGATACCCGGTAGTTTGTGCACCCCCTCCATGGGTCTATCCTATGAGTAAAAACAGTAAAAAGAATTATACAATGACGGCTACAACCCCGACCCGGTTGTGCGGCCAAGCAAATAATAATATTACATCAAATTACATGTTATAATGAATGAAAGAAAAAGCAACACTCATCTCACATCCACCCCGGCTATTCACCCGCGACAATCCAACCCATTCATATACACAAACCAGTATCAATCACAGCTCACAGATATGTATAACCCCGACTAATCGACATATAGCGATTAGCCGACGTTCAATACATGCAAACATCACAGATATAACCGTCATAGTCAAAGTGTAGTGAAGTTCGGAAAAAATACGGATTTATAGGCCCCAAAAAATAAATTTCTATTCTGGAAAATCTGGGCACATATAACATATCTAAAAAATCCTAAAACCAAGCCATAAGAAAACTGCACCAAACTCGACTCAGTGAAGAGTCCAAACGGCGGCGGTTCCGCGGCAATAGCTTGCTATTGCCGCGGAAACGCGGCGGTTTAGACGAATCACTGGACCGGGTTTGGTGGTTTTCTTTAAAAAACCCTGAGACGATTTTTGGAGTGTAACAAATTTTGTTTTGACCAGAAATTTTTTTAACAGAAACTAGGGTTTTTGAAATTTTGGTTTTTGGATTTTTCGGTTTCGAACTTCGTTACACTTCACTACTTAGCTAGTTTATGTTTAGTTAGGCTCTATACCACTGTAAGTCTACGTTGCCCACCCCGGTGCTTGCGGGGAGGCGGAAAACGGAATAAAAATCGGATTTTTATGAGCTTAGGCAACATGGACTAGAGCTAGAAGGATCTTTGCTAAACAAAAACTTGCTAAAGCTAACTAGAAACTAGCTAAGTGCTAGAAATGTTATACCTTTGGTCTTTATGTCCTTCTCTCCTTGCTCCTTGGAGTAGTGGAAGGAGGTCACCTTGTCGTCTTCTCCCGTCAAAGAAAGATCCACCCGAAAGCCTCAACCTTTGGCTTCAACTCCAAGCTAGAAGTAACTAGGGTGCAAGAAGTGCTAGTCCTTGAACCCTAGATGAGAGTAAAGATGATCAAGAGAGGGTTTTTCTCAAGCTCAAGTGTTTCTCAACACATGAGAGGGAGAGAGCTTGAGGGAGAGGAAGAACAAGAGAGAGAAAGGATATGATAGAATGAGAATAGAATAAACCATTCTCACTAATATATGTGTATTATTTTAATTAGATAATTAGTAAGATAATTGTCATGGCATAATCAAGACATGACCATTATCATTTCATTTTAAATGCAAATTGCAAGGATCAAAGAGCATCTTCCAAATGAAATGATGATGGTCAAAGTGTCAACCAAGGTCAACAAGTCAATAAGGTCAATTGGTCAACAACCATAACCATGCTCAATTATTAAACTAATATCAATTAACAATAATACACACATAAGCATTAGGGTTAGCAAAATGACAATGGTCACTAACCCTAAACAAAGTCCTCTCCCTCTGTCTCAAACAACTGTGCATACACACCCGCATTCGTGATCCGAGGAACACGAATACAATGAGAAAAACCAATCCCAAATCATATACTAGGATCCGGCTTAAACCAAAGCCTGCTAGTATAAACTGTCCAGACAGCAAACGTGTACAAGTGCGCGGATGCGAACGAACCCTGTCGCAAAACCATGCGACCTCTACTCATTTTGCCTAAAGGCGAATAGCTCTCTATGTGGGACTCTAAAGACTCGACACTACGCTGGCAGTGGGTTTAACCACAGACCGCAAGCGGCACTAGCTGTACGTAACGGTCCCCAGGTAGATGTCGATAAGAAGACTGACGAGGTGAACCCCATCTGAACTCCTACTGAGCCTGTATGTGACAATCTCCGTACAGTCCGGTCTGTTCGTCTGATACATCGCATGGCGGGCCTAGGGCGGCGGTGAACGTCAGTCCCCTAATAGCGGTACAAGTCGTGTCGGAGTGTAGCCCAGAACACCCTGAGATAACACTGGAAACCTACCAGTATATCTCGCTTGCCCTGGCCAGGGACTACTCGTGTAATGGCTCTCCTGGACACAGCGCGATGTCAACCCCCAATACCGGGAGAGACGAATCCTGTCTAACCGTCACTGCCTCCAAGTGCTTCGGGACTGCACCCAAAAACTACCTGTTTGCACGACTCCTTTGAGCCGTGGTAGGGTAGTAATCAAAGTGCAGTGGGAACACACTCGAGGCGAAGTGACAATGTCAAGTCAACGGACTAAGCTGTACTCATGTCACCTGGGAACTGATAACTGACGATAGGTATAATACCAACCAACAGTTCCCGACGAGTCCTGTCCAGTGTACTCGTAACCTAACGAGCACCCGTATACTATCTCAAGTACGACGTACTGACGGCTGTGGGACAGACCGTCTCCCACACTGGGATGAGAAGCGCATATGCTAGTCTACTCCGGAGTATCGATGCCCTGTCTCGATAGTCCAACGACCAGGGACCTGTATAAGGATGTGCTTATAGATTACCCAGCTCCCACGAGTGCGAGCGCCATCACAACGCTGGTAATCAAGCAAAGATCCTAAGGGCTCTACTAATATATATATCAGCGATATGCTAAAAGAAACACATGCACATATTGAAGTAGAGACAAACCAAGTAGCATACTACCATTTCGAGCAAGATTGTATATACAACTGTGAATATCCCAAGCTTCCATCAAGTAATATACAAACTAGTATGATACAGTAATGGCCTCTAGGGCATATACACTAACAATGAGTACACCAGACGGACTCGCCGGGAACATGCTAGTTGGTATTATACCTATCGTCAGATAGCAGTTCCCTGGTGACATGTGTACAGGTTAGTCTGTCGATCTGAGATCGTCATTTGTATCGTGTGAGTACCCACTGTGCTTTGATTACTACCCTACTACGGCTCAAAGGAGTCGTGCAAGCAGGTTTTAGTTGGGTACAGTCCTGAGCCATATGGAGGCAGTGAGCGGATCGTCAGGGGATTCGTCTCTCCCGGTATTGGGGGTAGAGGTCGCAGTGTGCATGGGTGACCATCACCAGAAATCCTTGGCCAAGGTAGTCGAAAATTACTGATTCGGATCAGTAGTTTCTCAGGTGGTGATGGGCTGCATACCGACACAAAATATTGCGTTATTAGGGGTCTGACTTTATCCACCCCTAGACCCGATATGCGATACTCATAGACGAACGGACCAGACTGTACGGATATTGTCACTGTCAGGCTCAGTAGGGTTTCAGGATGAGTTCGCTTATCGACCCCCCTTTCGCTCAATACCTGGGCAGCCGTTACGTACAGCTAGTGCCACTGACATGCTTATGGTTAAAACCACTGCCGGCGTATTGACGAGTCTTTAGAGTCCCATACAGAGGTTTTCCTGATTCGGGCGAAACGTAGTAGAGGCCGTATGGTTTTATGGCAGGGTTCGATCATATACGTGCACTTGTGCACGGATCATGATCGGACGGATAATACTAGTGGGCTTTGGTTTAATCCGGATCCTAGTATTATATTGTTAGATTACTTTTGTTTCGTTGTATTCGTATTCAGTCGGAATACGGATGCATGTATGTATGTACAGATGTGGGGTATTCTTGTAATCCGTTACAAGATTACTTTTGAAGATGCCATTTACTTTCTTTGATTAAACATTAAGTTTTAATGTTTATTGTGTGGAATTTGTGAGGCTATGTTTTGGCAATTGGCATTGATCATGGCACATGCTCACTTAGTGACTCATGGTGTTGGGTCTTGTGTGAGTTGGTGAATTGATGTGTTTTGTTTTGGTGGAGATTTTTGTGAGATATTATTGAGTGTAGAGGCAGTTCTTTTAGTGGCTGGGATTTATATTTTCTTCACTTTCCCAAACTCAAAGATACCTCACAACACTCACAAAAGAAAACAACAGAGCCTTTTTCTTGCCTTGCCAAATTCTTGAGTTCCCACTTTCTCATCCATGGCAACTTCTTTCACTTCCATCCAAACCCTCTTATGAATTTAGAATCCTTGGATGTTATGAGACAAAGTAATCACACACACTCTCTACTTTACCTTGGGCATCTAGGCTAGCAAACTTGTTGTCCGAGTTGCTTCGGTTTTTGAAGCGGGAGCCCGTATTACTAATCCTCGATGTGGATCCTCTTCGACGAGGGAGACCGGAGAGCAAACTTCGTCGAAGCAGCCACGACAAGCTCAGGACAGAGGTTGAAGACCGAAAGACACGGATCGATCGGTATAACCTCTCTAAACTCTTTACAGTTAACTAGTATAGGGTTAATGGCATGATCCGGGTTTTAGGGTTCCGTTAGAACCAAGTTTAAAAAGTTTTTGTTCCGCGTTTGGCCACGGATTGATGTCCGGTGCGCTGGCGTATCCTTACATGGTATTAGAGCCAACCCATTAACCGCATACTAGTTGGTTTAGACAATGTTAAAGTATCGAAACCGAAACAACCGCAAACACCACTCGATGTATTCCATTCTCTGTCGATTTTTAAAGTGTCTTCTAAAAATATTTTTGCAACTGCAGAAGACTACTTAGGTGACCACTAGCCTGCACCCCAAATACGAGCCCATTTCACAAAAATTGACCCGAGCACAATGCCCATTTTTTCGAGCCGGCCGGCCACTTTTAGGGATCTTGGTTTGAAATTTGCAGTGTAGTCTAGTCTCTGGAATATTGGTTCAGTGGTATTGCTAGTTTAGCCCAGTTTGGATATGGTTTTATCTACTAGTTTGGGGCTATTTGGGGTTATTTCAAACTCAATATTTTCTAACATTGTTTAAAGTTTACAGTACTTACATTACTATCTGCGACCGTGAATGTCATTAGAGCGGTACAACTTGTCTAATTGCTATAGTTCTTTTAGATGGGTTTGCGAACGTGACATTCACGTTGATGTTCTGTGTTGTACTGTGTTATTGCGGATTCGTCGTGGTGGATAGCTTGGATGCAATGATAGTACAGTTTAGTTTTATTTGTACATTTGATATCGCGGGGTGAGCGTCCGACATGTGGACTGCCGTCACTGCCTGTTTGTATATTATTCTTTTGGGGCACGACCGGGTTGAGGTCGATATCACCGTTGTACATATTTTCTTTTCTGTACTAGGATTACCCCGCGATGGAGTGCACGGATAGCCGGGTTCTGGAGAGCAACGGGTCCACATCTCATGGCGTTGAGAAGGAGGGGGCCTCACTCTAGAATTGACGGGCTATTCGTCGCACTCGTAGGGGTACAGGTTGACCCAAGGTGGTGTGCTCAAGTTACTGGATTCCGTGAAGTGCCGGTTGGCTCATTCACTTTGATGAAAGGGGCTGCCTCACTTCTGGTTTTGGCGGGTAACTTGCCGCGCTCGTAGGGGTCTTGGTTTTCATTGCATATGCTATCCACACGATCAGGGGAATGTCGGGTTTCACTTGCGGGTCAATGGAAACCCGGGGCTCCCAGATTATCTGTATTGTTCTGTGATGCTTATTACTTTTCTGTGATGTTGCATTTATCACGCCTGGAGCGATTATTGTATATTGTTATATATATACTAGTAGATGTTGTATATGTTTTACACCCACGCTAGTCCAGTCCCTGCTCTATCGTTAGTTAAGTAACCTAACGGGTGATGACGGGACCCGGTGGCGAATGCGGATGGCATATACGTACATCATATTTTCGTTCTTTTGTGGTGTGATTAATTGATAGGATGCATTGATTCAGATCAATGCTAGGAAAACAGACATATTCGATGTTGTTGGAAATTTTTTCAAAAAGCTGTTATCGCAAGAACGTTTTCTTTTGTTTTGCACAGAGGTATTCGGTTATGAATATCCAGCACCTCATCCGACGAGGCAAGGGCTGAGATCCCTTCATCGAGAGTGACCCCTTGGGCAGAAATTTGCATCAGGGTAATAACTTCACTATAGTCGATTACTTTTTTGCTTTGCATCGCGATATTCTGTGGGAATGTCCTGCACCTCATTCCACGAGGAAAGAGCCGAGCTCCCTTCATCGGGAGTGACCTCTTTAGCAAAGGTTATCACTACTATATATTTGTAAAAAGCTATCCGGTTCCATCAACGATATCAAGTTCATTACGTTAAAGGTTTTTCACCAAAAACCATTCGTAGCCCTCCGTCATTTCAGACGAGTAACACTTAGTATTCATGCTATGTTTGTTGACCTTCGTCAAGGCATAGTATATGGTAGTTGTTTGTTACTTTTTTATTGCATAGATAGATGTGTTGGTTTGGGAAAGTCGTACAGCCTTGTTGACCTTCGTCAAGGGCGAGTACGGGTGGGTTCAAATTAACCTGGGCAATGACAGGTAGAACTTGACATGTGACTTATGATTTGTTGACCTTCGTCAAGATCATAAGAGCATGGGGTAAAAATCACATCAGGAGTTTCAAACATACAGGAAACTTGCCACACTTGTGCATACCTTCTGGAGTGTGACAACGTGAGTGGATTCCATCAGGTTATCATGCGATGATAGTTGGATCCCGATACCCACTGATGAGTTGGTTTACTCCCCAGGTGATTTTAGATGATCCCGACTAATTCTTCTTTCAGATTTGGAGGAGAATTTGAGGATACAGCGGGAGACATCCTGATTAGATAAAGTGATTAACCATTCTAATCTAGGTTAGAGTGCACGCAGAGTGTTTTTTCTCTCTCTCTCTTTGGCAGTGACCATGTCCCAACCCTAGACTATAACTCAGTGACCAAGTTAACCGAACTTTCTTAAAACACTGGCTTTTGGATTGTCTGAGTTGCATACTTCATTGCCACTCCTACTTTTGCCCTTTGCATTTCTCCGGAACATTCCGTATCACTACGAAGATCCATATTTATTGGATATGACCATCGTATAGTTACATACGAACTCGATGAAACTTGTTTCAGATTCGAGGATGGTTTCCGGTTTAGGAGAAATTGAATAGGACTATTCAGTTGTCTTTTCCTTTTACCTTCTCTCAGGTTGTGAGGGCTCCTAGGATTAGGAGAGGGTATACATATTACGCTTATTGGATAGTCTTCTTCCAAACTATAGGCAGGTGCCAAAAGGTGGGGAATGAAGAAAACCAATTAGCCTAAGTGTGGTGTACAGAAGATAATAAGTAAAGACAGATAAAAGGATTAGAAAGAGGGCAAAGTAAATTGCAACTGCTATCATTCATGACCAAACCACGTATTTCATCGCCACTCCTACTTCACCTTTGCATTTTCTCCGGTTTAGGAGAAATTGAATAGGATTATTCAGGTTGTCTTTTATCTTTACCTTCTCTTAGGTTACGAGTACTCCTAGGATTAGGAGAGTACACCTATTACGCTTATTGGATAGTTTTCTTCCAAACCATAGGCTGGTGCCGAATGGTAGGGAAGGAAGAAAACCATTTAGCCTAAGGGTGGTGTACATTAGGTAATGAGTAAAGACAAATAAATGGATTTGGAGAGATGGTAAGGAAATATACGGTTATAGTCATGAATCTGGATAATGGAGGAGGCATTACTAGGAATACCCGGCTACCCCTTCGAAACATTTTTATGTTTCAGTTTCACTGTGCATTGTTAATTGAAAACCGATTTCCCAATTAGATCCTTACTTCAGGGTATGCATTTACCAGGTTTGATTCTCACATCTGTATGGTTTTACAGATGATGAGTGGGAGTAAGTTATTGGGAATTAGGTGATCATCCTCATTATATGATGATATTTGAGGAAATTACCTGGGTTTGTTTGCCTGACGGCAAATATTTGGTTTTGAATATCCGTTGTTATGCACCAATTTCAAACTGATATATCTGTACGTTTATTTCATAAAGTGATATGTAACCTTTTGAAATTATGTCCATGACATTTACCTATATCAGTTGATGGTTAGGTAAGGAGTATTAAACAGCGGTGTAATTCTTCTTAACCATAGTACAATTTTCAACCTACGACGCACAGGGTTTGAGTTATTCAACTCAGGGGACTTATACAAAGTATTGTATGTTGTCCAGTGTCCATTAGGATAGAGGGGTTGGTACTCGTACTATATTCTGTTTACTTGTGACTTCTCCAGTTTTAGACAAGTGTTTCGTAGAAATACAAGGTCCAAGTTTTGAGAAGTTATAGGTATAAGAATAAAGTAGAGAACCATGTGTTACAAGTATCAGGATTTTTCGAGGTGATCGAAAATGTATACTTGTGTTTGGTATTCAGTTGATAGTAATGGTTTTGAGAACTTGCTTTTCTTTCAGGTTTCTCATATGTGGATGCACTCATAAGTTGAGTAATGCTGATTGGCCTCCTTCCATTTAGTTGACACGCACTGGAGACAGCTGCATGATTTGAATCTGATTTCAATTAAATTAGTGTCTTTGTTTCTATATTGTATATAGAACGGTTCATATCTTAACGATGTTAAGGTATATGGAGTTGTCCGGCTTATACTTTAAACCAGACTCTGGATAACTCAAGGCATATTTCTGTAATGGCAGTTTGTGGGTTATCCCGGGATATGACGAAGGTTAACTTTCTACCCTCTGGAAGATCAATAGTGATATTGTTCTTGACTCGCCACAGTTTTAGTAAAATGGACCTTTTCAGAAAACAGTAGTGGGAGTATGGTAGAACTGGAAGTGATTCCAGAACCGCAAACGATTAATGAAAATTTAATAGAACCTAAAGGTTTAATCAGGATTGACATTCCATTAGCCACTCCGCAGATATGGTGGGTAACCTCAGGCGCCCGAGAGGTACTTCGGTATTCTCAAGGACGGTGACAGGGAGGTTCTTGTTTACCCAGACTTGCCATTACTGCTGTTCTAGACTATGAGACCCGACAGGAGGATGAGTATAGCGTCGTTCTAAACTAGCTTTAAGAGTGCACGTGTATATGACACTATCAGAGAGTTGTTGTAGTCAGTAGGAGCAGTGGAAGTATAGTGGACAAGTTGCTTATGTCTATTTATAGACTAAAGCGAATATAACGGAGATAGATCATCTATTTTTGATGTGACAGTCATAGGCTTTGACTTCATCAGAATAGGAGATGGATCTGTTAAGAAGGTAGTAGGGTGTGATGTCCTAGTATTTGGATGACATACACATAGTAGGAAGTGAAATTCCTATACTACGACCGGTTATACTGTGGTTGTCACACAGTGGTTTCTCCACATAGGATCTGGATATTATATCTGGCATTCTAGATACTAGATCTAGATTTGGGTAGTTTCCCAATTCAGGTATTTAGACAGTATTCTAAAGGATTTTTAGAATGAACGACTCCTGGCATGGTGGTGTACCTGCAGGTGATGGAGTCACCCTCTTTAAAGGCGTCTTACAGACTAAAGGGGAGAGGGATGTGCATGATTAGCATATCACTTGCTTAGGCAATTGAGTCAATCATGGGATGTCAAGTACCACTCCAGATGTTGTTTTTGCACTAAATGCAATAAGTTAGTATATTAATCCAATCCTGGAGAAACGTTCGGAAGCAGTTTATGAACATAAGTGGATGTTGTAGGGATTTGATAACGACAGCCTCCTTCGGGAGATGGTTATCATTCCAGGCTTCCAAGGTGACCTGGATGACAGAGTGACTGTCAGAGTTATAGTTTTTCCCTGATGACGAGGGGCGGTAGTTTGGACAGGTGGTCCAAGCGGATACTGAGGGAGGCATGATGCAGGATACTGATTAAATTCAGTTGACGATACGGTCTAAGAAGTAAACTGGATCTGGAGTTCATTTGTGAACTGGGTCCCATCAGATATCCAAACATATTCTAAGACGGGTATTGCTCATTTCGGGAGATGGCTTTCTCCACGAACTTGAGATAAAGAGAGACATAGAAAGAAACATCAGAGCGGATCCACTCACTGAGGCTATTTCTCGAACGCAATAGTTTTACAAACGAGCTTTGTGAAACTGATTAGTAGAGGAGTTGGGTGTTCGGTATCCCACCGGCTGTGAGTATGCGACATCGCAATAATTAGCCTTAAGTGCAAGTGGGAGATTGTTGGCTATAGTGCCCTCAAGTCAATTATTGGATCGCAGGCATGTGATTGCAATGATTGAGGGGGGACCTATACCAGTAGGACAGTCTTACTCGAGATGATAGTATGCTATCTGGTTTGCCCTTATCATCGTATACATGCTTCAGGTGACATTAGAGATCACTATTATATGTTGATAGAGCCCAAAGGATTCTTGCTTGACTACCAGCAGTATGATGGCGATCATATACGTGAGAGTTGGGTAGTCTATAAGCACATCCTTAAAGTGTCCCTAGTCGTGGGAGTTTCGAGACCGGGCATCAATACTCCGAGAGTAAACTAGTGTATATGGATTGAGACCCCGACGAGGGGCGGTGGCCGGTCTCACAAGCCATTGGTGTCAGTTGGTTCACCTAAGATAGTTTACAGGTGCTCATTGGGTTATGAGTACACCGGACGGACTCGCCGGGAACATGCTAGTTGGTATTATACCTATCGTCAGATAGCAGTTCCCTGGTGACATGTGTACAGATTAGTCTATCGACCTGAGATCGCCATTTGTCTCGTGTGAGTTCCCACTGTGCTTTGATTACTGCCCTACCACGGCTCAAAGAAGTTGTGCAAACAGGTTTTAGTTGGGTACAGTCCCGAGCCATATGGAGGCAGTGAGCGAATCGTCAGGGGATTCGTCTCTCCCGGTATTGGGGGTAGAGGTCGCAGTGTGTACGGGTGGCCATCACCAGAAATTCTTGGCCAAGATAGTCGAGAATTACTGATTCGGATCAGTAGTTTCTCAGGTGGTGATGGGCTTCATACCGACACTTAATATTGTGTTATTAGGGGTCTGACTTTATCCACCCCCTAGACCCGATATGCGATACTCATAGACGAACGGACCAGACTGTACGGATATTATCACTGTCAGGCTCGGTAGGGTTTCAGGATGAGTTCGCTCGTCGGCCTCCATTTCGCTCAATACCTGGGCAGCCGTTACGTACAGCTAGTGCCACTGACGTGCTTGTGGTTAAACCCATTGCCGGCGTATTGACGAGTCTTTAGAGTCCCATACAGAGGGTTTCCCTGGTTCGGGCGAAACGTTGTAGAGGCCGTATGGTTTTATGGCAGTGTTCGATCATATACGTGAACTTGTGCACGGATCATGATTGGACGGGTAATACTGGTGGGCTTTGGTTTAAGCCGGATCCTAGTATTATATTGTTGGATTACTTTTGTCTCGTTGTATTCGTATTCAGTAGGAATACGGATGCATGTATGTATGTACAGATAAGGGGTATTCTTGTAATCCGTTATAAGATTACTTTTGAAGATGCCATTTATTTTCTTTGATTAAACATTAAGTTTTAATGTTTATTGTGTGGAATTTGTGAGGCTAAGTTTTGGCAATTGGCATTGATCATGGCACATGCTCACTTAGTGACTCATGGTGTTGGGTCTTGTGTGAGTTGGTGTATTGATGTGTTTTGTTTTGGTGGAGATATTTGTGAGATATTATTGAGTGTAGAGGCAGTTCTTTTGGTGGCTGGGATTTATATTTTCTTCACTTGCCCAAACTCAAAGATACCTCACAACACTCACAAAAGAAAACAACATAGCCTTTTTCTTGCCTTGCCAAATTCTTGAGTTCACACTTTCTCATCCATGGCAACTTCTTTCACTTCCATCCAAACTCTCTCATGAGTTGAGAATCCTTGGATGTTATGAGACAAAGTAATTATACACACTCTCTACTTCACCTTGGGCATCTAGGCTAGCAAACTTGATGTCCGAGTTGCTTCGGTTTTTGAAGCGGGAGCCCGTATTACGAATTCTCGACGTGGATCCTCTTCGACAAGGGAGACCGGAAAGCGAACTTCGTCGAGGCAGCTGCGACAAGCTCAGGACAGAGGTTGAAGACCGAAGGACATGGATCGATCGGTATAATCTCTCTAAACTCTTTACAGTTAACTAGTATAGGGTTAATGGCACGATCCGGGTTTTAGGATTCCGTTAGCGCCAAGTTTTAAAAGTTTTTGTTCCGCGTTTGGTCACGGATTGATGGCCGAGGTGCTGGCGTATCCTTACATATGCCATGCACACTAAATATAGTTTAACAAATTAAACTTGGTTTAATGCATAATTAATTAATACTAATCAAGTTTAATATTAAGCCTGTATGTAAATAATTATATATTAGTTTATAAAATCCCAAATCAATAAATGCTTTCATAATTAATAATTCATTTTTAAATCCCAATTAATTTCCAAAAATATAGGTATATAATTGTACCAATCTACGGAAACTCAAATCTATTTTCGTATAATATCCGTGAAATTTATTATTTTATTATTTAAATTCCAAAAATATAATTTTCTATTTTCTGAAATGTTATAACGGGGTAGTCCCTTCATCTGAGATCGCCATAGTGTCTTGTGTGTATTTCCACTGTACTTTGATTACTACTCTACCATGGCTTTAAAGAGTTGTGCAAATAGGTTTTAGTTGGGTACAGTTTCGAAGCACATGAAAGCAGTGAGCGGTCGAGAGGATTCATCTCTCCCGGTATAGGGAGTCGATATCGCTCTATGCAAGACACAACTATAACCCGAAGCCTGTGGCCGCGGCAGCTGAGATAAATTGATAAGTGTTATCAGTTATATTTTTGATGGTTATGAATCCAATATCTGCATGGCTTATTAGTGGTCTGACAGATTCCACCCCTCAAGACCCGGTATGCGACACTCTTTGACAAAGAGACCGGACTGTACGGTGACCGTCACTGATAGGCTTTGATTTCGTTTGGACGAGCTTGATTTTCGACCTTTCTTTTGATTAATAGCTGGGTAGCCGTTATGTACAGCTGGTGTCATTGACATGCTTGTGGGTTAACCCATGAGGGGATTGATTTGAAAGTGTTTCAGATCAATCGGATATGATCCTAACTTACTGCCAGAGTATTGATTGAGTCTTTAGAATCCCACGCAGAATTTTTCCCCACTGAAGTGAAACGATATAGTGTGCGTATGGCGATACCTATGGGAGTTTGATTAAATATGTGTATATGATACATATATGTTATTCGGGCGTTTTATAATACCAGCCGGCTTATGTTTAAGCCGGATTATTAAATCAAGTGTTGATTATATATATATATATATATATATATATATATATATATTCATATATTCTAGTATTATGCTCACTTTTATTTTCTCTCATTTCGTATTTTGTATTCGATACAAATACGGGTATATGTATACAACACATATACTTTGTGTATATAATACACAAACTAGAATTTTAATGTATTATAAAACATTAAACATTCTAGATGAGGGACACCTCATTTCTCATTTTAGAAAATAAAAAGAAAATGTGTATAGTAGAAGGTATGGTCAAGAGAGTAAGGTTTTTATTTTAATTGGAAAAAGATTTTTTTTTAAAAAACGGGAATGAATCATACTCTCTCCTCTAATCCAACCATATACATTCTCTCTCTTATTTTTCCTTCTTCTTGTAGAGAATAAGATTTCCATGAGAGAAAATGAGAGAAAAATTATTATAAGTCTCTTGATCCTTTTCATTAGTAAAGAAAATGATCAAGTTACTTCACAAGTTGCTTTCATTGGGTGGAGTTGAAGCTTAAGTCGGGGTTTCCTCAATGTGGATCATTTTCGACTACGAGATTGGCTTGCAAGCTCGATCCGGAGGTGGCAGAGTTAAGCTCGGGTCTTCCACGATTAGGTGGACATGCTACAAAGGTTGTAGTCCCCTAAACCCCTCTCTAGATTTCTAGTTTTTACAATTCTAGTAAATGAGTGAACTTGGTTTTGTGCAATTGGTGTTATGCATGTTAAATATTTTTGTTTGATGTTTCCGCCGAGTCCGCAAATGTTGCTACCCTAGCATTGGTTGCCCAACAAATTCCTGGGTTCTCCCCTGGATGTATCTGTAGAGTTTGTTTTATTTGGCTCGCATGTTGTTGTTGTTGACTTATGAGTGTGTGCAAGAGAGAAAACGATGAAGTTAAAAACGACAAATTTCTACTCGGTTAGTCAATTGGAACAAATAGTTTGAACTGGAATATACCGTGATAATAAATCAGTTACTGATGGTCAATTAGAACCGGGACTTAAAGTTCTAAATTTGGTGTTAGTCAAAAATGGAATGAAACTGCAAAAATGTTCTGACTAGAACTTTGTTATATATCAAACGAGTGTTCTCCAACCTTAAAAAAACATCTCGTTTATTTGGATGGAATAAAAAACTAAAAATTAAAACTACATGAAACCTATTAGACACTTAACCCCTTCTCTTTTCCCTTCCCCCACCTCTCTCCTCTTACCATTTTCTTTCTGTAAGCTTTCAAATCTCATTTGTCCTTCTTCTCCATCAACCAAATCCAATTGATTCAATACTAAGTTTGTTGATCGCTTTTAAATCCAACTAATTTGAAGACAACCTATTTAATCAGAAAGTTAAAAAATATTTAAACCTGTATCTAAGCCTAATTAGTCAAACTAAAACAAAGACTGGTTTAATTATGTTTTATCAGTATACAGAAATCTCATTTGCTATAATTAAAACAGTAAAATGGTTTTTAATCTTGTAAACCAATTGGAAATAATTAGATATTTTCTAGTTTATTGGTCTGAATTTTTTCATATATCTTATAAATATATCGTTATCATTAGAGAAAAAGGAATCTCAGATGCTATCGGAGGAACATGGCATCGAAAAAAGTCAACATGCCATCAATTTTTTTGACGATTGGCATCCACCACATTCATCTTGCAAGATATGGACATACCAAATTTGATATGAATCCAATACCTTTTCACCGTTGATTTTATGATGTAAAAATACAAAAAATGTTATACTATCGAAAAACTGTTAATTTTGCATCCACTACATTAACGGTGAAAAGTATAAGATCTTGAAGAAGATGCAATTTAGGGTTTGAATTTAATTGATTTGTATTGAATCTCAAAGGTGTATATATACACTTTACATGATGAAGAAATAAAATAAAATCTTTTCTAATAAGAATAAAATCTTTCCTAACAAATAAAATTAGAAAAGTTATGGAAATATTTTTAATCACAAAAATCTGCATTAGTTATGAAAATATTTCCTAATACGCCCCCGCAAAATTGAGACTCCGATCTTGGAACAAAATTTGAGAAATTGACTGTATCCAAGTGCTTTTATGAGAACATCCAGAAGTTGATCATGAGTACTGATGCGGTGAAAACGAATGGTTCCATCTTCAACGCATTCCCAAACAAAGTGATAGTCAAGAGCAATGTGCTTCATCCGAGAGTGGAAGACTGGGTTAGGTAAGGTAGATAGAATGTGAAGTTTGATAGGTCGGGTATACTTACGCCAGGGGAGGCCAAATCTTGCGGAAGAGCCTCTTAATGTCTACTAGATACCGGCATGGGAAAATTGGTTTCGACGAATTTGACATTACGAGAAATGTAATTTTGTGAGTGACATGATCTAGACATTTAGACGCAGATTGAGATGTTAAATAACATAGAAATATGCAGGGAGTAGATCTAAGTTGAAGTTTGGAGGATGTGTACAGTCTTAACCAGGGATAACAAAGATACCCAAAAATCTTAAGACGTTTGTAGTTTGGGGAACATTGAAATAGTTTTTCAAATAGGAATTGGAAATTAAGAACCGGCGTGGAAAGACGATTTATAAGATAAACAATGGTTTGAAAGGCTTGACTCCAATACTTAGAGGGAAGAGAAGCCGTATGCAAGAATGTAAGACCGGTTTCGACAATATGACGACGACGATGTTCTGACGTGCTATTGTGTTCAGGGGTGTGTGGAGGAGTAGTGAGATGAAAGACACCATAGGATGTGAGAATGGAGGCAAGAGATGTGTATTCACCATCATTATCAGAGTATATTGATATGAGCGATAATTGAAAATATTTTTCGACAAGCTTTTTGAATTGGGGAAAAATGGTGGCAACATCAGATATACGTTTCATATGGTATAGCCAAACAAATTTTGTGTAATAATCAACAAAAATTACATAATAGCGAAAACCATCAAAAGACAATTCGGTGGGCCCCCAAACGAGTAAATTAATTGCAAAGGCATAGAAGCACGAAGTGAATTTTCAGAAAAAGGAAATTTATGACTTTTATTGCAATCACAAGAGTTGCATTGAATAGTATTAACTATCGAAATATTAGACACTAACTTATTTTTCCGAACAAATGACTGAAGGATGTGGATGGAGGGATGGACAAGACGACATGGCCACTCACTTATTTCTGATTTAGAAGTAGCATGAATTTGATGTTGGGGAGAAGGGGATAATTATGGAGATGGTAAATGAGATTGAGCGGTTGTGGAAGAAGGTGGGGAGGTAGGGATTGGGAGGTTGGCAAGATTATCGAAATTGGAGGATGGGGATTGCGAAGAGTCAGTGGAAGGGGAGAGTTTAAGAGTATGAGATGTTGATGATTGAGGTTCAGTGGGGTTTTTGTTGGATATGTATACCCTAGATGCCCTTATTGTATATATATAGTGGATGCTTGGACATATGTATATACAGGACAGTCTTGCTCGATATGATAGTATGCTATTTGGTTTGTCTTTATCTTAACATATGTATATGTTTTACTTGTTATTACATATCGCTAATACATGTTGATAAAGCCCGTAGGATTATTGCTTGACTACCAGCGTTATGATGGCGATCATACTTGTGGGGGCTGGGTAGTCCATAAGCACATCCTTAAATATCCCAAGTCATAGGAGTATCGAGAGTGGGTATCGATACTTCAGAGTAGACTTGTGTATACATTTCTAGACCGTGACGAGGGGCGGTGGTTGGTCCTACAGCCATTGGTGTGATCCACCTAAGATTGTATACATGTGCTCACTGGAGGTGAGTACACCGGACGGACTCGACGAGAAATTCTAGATGGTATTATACTTATCATCAGTGTTGGGGTTCCTAGCGCCCTGGCCGCTAACCGCGGTCGTTGTGGAACAAAAAACTTTAACTTTTAAATAACTTGGTGCTAGAAACCACTACCTAGAATCTAACCAAATATTAAACTAGCAAACTAATGGAGTTTAGCTGCTGTGATAGAGAGTTATACCAAAAGATCCGTGTCCTTCGGTCTTCTACCATTTTCCTTAGCTCCATGGGGACTCCGTGATTGAGCTTGATCTCCGGTCCTCCATCGAAAATGATCCACCCGAGAGATGTGGTTCATAGCTCTAGCTCCACTCAAAAACCTAGTGGAGCAACTAAAAGCTCTAGGTTGCTAATCTAGAGTGTCTAGTGATATAGTATGTGGTTCTAGTAATTTTTTTTATCTTTCTTCCTCCTTTATTTTCTAACTCATGAAAGAGTAGGGAGGAAGATGAAGGAGGAACTCAAGAAAAGAGCTGGTGCAGAGAGAGAAGCAAAATTGTGAGAATAAAAATTTTCACTTCAAAACAATAATGCAAGCATGGTTTTGTATAAAACATTTTTTCAATAAAAATATATCAACCATACTTGAATAGTTTGCACAAATGAAGATATAATTCATTTGTTAAAACTATTCAAGCATGGTTCTCACCATTTTCATCTCACTACCTTTACACCTCATTTTCCATTTAAATTAATAAATGGATAATCTAAAATGGGGTGTCCACCTTCTAGAATGTTTTCCGTATAAATACGGAATACATTCTACCGTATATACATACTCGTATTCGTATCAAAATACGAACACCCAAAGTGATTGAATAATACAGAGAACATAATACTTGAATATACATATCGAAATATATATATATGTAAATTATTAAATCAATACCTGATATAATAATCCGGTTTAATCCTAAGACGGCTATTATTATCAACCGTCCGATCGAAAGTCCGGATAACACTAGAATATACATATCGAAATATGCATATGTAAATTATTAAATCAACACCTGATTTAATAATCCGGCTTAATCCTAAGCCGACCAGTATTATCATTCAATCGGAACCCTACACGTATCAAAATTGTAAGTGCACGGCGGCGCCCCGGCCGTCAATCCGAGGCCAAAATGCGGAAACGATACTTTACTTTAACTTTTGAACCGGCACCACCGCGCACAAAAATCCCGGATCGGGCCATTAAACTAATTCTAGCTAACTAAAGAACGGGGTAGAGAGATATACCGAGCGATCCGTGTCCTTCGGTCTTCTCGTCGTCGTCCCGATCTCCCGCGGAATCTCCGGTCTCCACCATGTCGCCGGAAGGGCACCACGTCGTCGGCTTCTTTTACGGGCTCCCACCTTTGGACCGAGGGAACTCGGGCACGAAGTTGGCGAGCCGACGTGCCCAAGGATACTGTAGGTTAACTGCAGAACTTATGTCTCTTTGGGGTTGTGGAAGTTGCCATATAAGTGGAGGAATGATATGTGAACTTTTTCTAGATGAATTTGGGGATTTTTCTAGCATGTAGAGAACAAAATCCCACTCCTCAAAAATGGGCAGCCCCTTCCCTCATTTGGCCAGCCATCTCAAAGGGAAAATGAATGAAGTGAATTGAAAATCAAAGAGAGTGAACCACAACATAATGCAAGAGAGAGAAAGGGTGATGATGACAAGCAATGATCATCAACCAAAACCAATACTCCATCAACTAATCATCATACCCAAAGTCAAGCAATCATGAAGTCATGGAGTCAATGAAAGTGCACCATCATGATGCAACAATATGCAAAGACAACCCTCCAAAATGCTTATTTGCACAAATGCAAATAAGCACTCCTCCACCATTTTTCGGCCAATGAAACTTACAAAGAAAAATGGCCGAAACGGAAAGCAAACTGGCAACTTCAGAAAACTGGTCCCGTAATAAATTACAGGAAAACCCCGCTACTGTATATACATACCCGCATTTGTATTCGGACCGAATACAAATGTAATGAGACAAAATCTACACTGTACTATACTAGGATCCGGCTTAAACCAAAGCCTGCTAGTATAAACCGTCCGATCATGATCCGTGCAATACCGCACGTATCTGATCGAACTCTGCCATATCTCCATACGGCCTCTACAGCGTTTCGCCCGAAACTTGAGCAACTGTCTGTGGGGGACTCTAAAGACTCGTCAATACTATGGCTGTGGATTTAACTACTAGCACGTCAGAGGTATTAGCCATACGTGACGGGCTACTAGCTATTGACCAAAAGGGACGTCGATGAGCGAACTCTTCCTGACACCCTACTGAGCCTGTCAGTGACAATATCCGTACAATCCGGTCCGTTCGTCTATGAGCATCGCATGGCGGGCCTAGGGGGTTGGTAAAAGTCAGACCCTCAAAAGCGGTACAAGTCGTGTCGGAGTGTAACCCAGAACACCCTGAGATACTACTGGAATACCTACCAGTAAATGTCCTGCCTTGGCCAAGGACTTCGTGTAAGGGCTCTCCTAGACACAGCGCGATCTCACCCCCAATACCGAGAGAGACGAACCCCTGAAGATCCGCTCACTGCCTCCATGTGGCTCGGGACTGTACCCAACTAAAACCTGTTTGCACGTCTCCTTTGAGTGTGGTAGGGTAGTAATCAAAGTACAGTGGGAACTCACACGAGACAAATGACGATCCTCAGGTCGATGAACTAACCTGTACACATGTCACCAGGGAACTGCCATCTGACGTCAGGTATAAGACCAACTAGCATGTTCCCGGCGAGTCCTGTCCGGTGTACTCATAACCCAATGAGCACCTGTATACATCTTAGGTGAACCAACTGACACTAGTGGCTTGTGAGACCGGCCACCGCCCATCGTCGGGGTCTCGACTGTATACACTAGTCTACTCTGGAGTATCGATGCCCTGTCTCGAAACTCCACGACTAGGGACCTTTTAAGGATGTGCTTATAGACTACCAGCTCCCATGTATATGATCGCCCTCATACCGCTGGCAGTCAAGCAAGAATCCTAGGGGCTCTATCAACGTGTAATAGCGACCTGTCAGGTCACCTAAAGCAGTATACGATGATAAAGGTAAACCAGATAGCATACTATCATCTTGAGCAAGACTGTCCTACTGGGATAGGTCCTCCCTCAATCATTGCAATCACGTGCCTGTGATCCAATAATTGACTCTGAGGGCACTATCTCCAACAAAAATACGACCACTATATCATTTCGCCTGAACCAGGAAAACCCTCTGTGTGGGACTCTAAAGACTCGACAGTACGCTGGCAGTGGGTTTAACCACAAGCACGTTAGCGGCACTAGCTGTACGTAACGGCTACCCAGGTATCTGTCGAAAAATAAGGCCGATAAGCAAGCATATCCGAACCCCTACCAAACTTATCCATGACAATCTCCATACAGTCCGGTCTCTTCGTCTAAGAGTATCGCATACCGGGTCTAGGAGGGTGGTAAACGTCAGACCCCCAATAACCTGATAAGTCATGTCGATTTGGTTCAGGACCGATCCGAGAAACTACTGATCTAACCATCAGTAAATCTCAATTGCCTTGGCCAAGGTCTTATGGTTCTAGCCAACCGGACACAGTGCGATATTGACTCCCAATACCGGGAGAGACAAATCCCTGACAATCACTCACTGCCTCCATGTGGCTCGGGACTGTACCCAACCAAAACTTGTTTGCACGACTCAGTAGAGTCATGGTAGGGTATTGATCGAAGTACAGTGGGAACTCACACAAGACAAATGATACTCTCAGGTCTAAAGACCAACCTGTACTCATGTCACCTGAGAACCGCTATCTCACGATAGGTATAATACTATATAGAGGTTCTCGGTGAGTCCGTCCAGTGTACCCACCCCCTAGTGAGCACCTGTATATAATCTTAGGTGATCACACATATGGCTGTGGGACCAACCACCGCCCATCTTCGGGGTCTAGAAACGTATACACAAGTCTACTCTGGAATATCGATACCCGGTCTCGATACTCCTGCAACTTGGGACCTTTAAGGATGTGCTTATGGACTACCGAGCTCCCACAAGTATGATTGCCATCATAATGCTGGTAGTCAAGCAAAATCCTACGGGTTTTATCAATATGTACCAGCCATAAGTGATATCGAGTATAACACATGCACATGTTAAGATAAAGACAAACCAAAATAGTATACTACTGTAACGAGTTTTTATCAACATGTATAAGCAATACAAAGCATTAAGAAAAACAAATACACATGTTCAGATAAAAATAACTCAAATAACATATTATATAACTGAGCAAGATTGTCCTGTAAATATATATCTCAACATCCTATACGATACAGGCCTCTAGGGCATACATATCCAATATATACATATCCCTGGTATCCTATACAATACAGGCCTCTAGGGCATACATATCCAACAATCTCCCACATGCACTAAAGCCTGTAATTGACGTACCAAATACCCAACGTCTGCTCTAGGGTCAGTTGTTAGTGTATCGCATACCCAACATCTTAAAAATTTGCTCGAACTGTGCTTGGGGGAGGTCCTTGGTAAATGGATCCGCCGTGTTGTCTTTTATATCTACTCTCCGGACCTTGATCTCCCGGCGATCTACGGTCTCCCTGATCAGGTGATACTGCCTCAAGATGTGTCTGGATTTCTGATGGGATCGTGGTTCCTTCGCTAAAACCATAACTCCATTGTTATCACAATACAAAGGTATTGGATTAACAATGGACGGAACCACCTCAAGTTCAGTAATGAACTTCTTCATCCAGACCGCTTCTTTTGCGGCATCGTTGACAGCAATGTATTCAGCCTCCATTGTTGAGTCTGCAACGGTGTCCTGTTTGGAGCTCTTCCAACAGAACACCCATCCTTTGAGGATAAACACAAAACCCGAGATAGACTTGCTGTCATCCTTGTCACTATGGAAGCTTGAGTTGGTAAAGGACTCGACCTGGAGGTCTCCATCACCATAAACCAAGAACATCTCCTTAGTCCTTCCCAGGTACTTCAGAATGTTCTTCACTGCTGTCCAGTGGTTCTTTCCTGGATTTGACTGATACCAGCTCACCATGCTAAGCGCATAAACTACATCTAGTCTGGTACATAGCATTGCATACATTATAGATCCCACCACCGAAGCAAAGGGTATAGTGCTCATGCGAACCCTCTCCTCATCAGTCTTGGGAAATATCTCTTTGGAGAGGGTGATTCTGTACAAAGCGGGTATATTACCGCGCTTGAAATCTTCCATACTAAATCTATTTAGTATGGTCTCTATATTTCTGGACTGTGAGAGTCCTAACAATCATTTGGATCTATCTCTATAAATGTTAGTCCCCAGAATGTAGGAGGCTTCACCCAGGTTTTTCATCGAGAACTTTTATGAGAAGAACAACTTAACCGATTGTAGTATAGGAATGTCATTTCCTATCAAGAGAATGTCATCCACTTATAAGACGAGGAATACTACAGTTCTCCCTACAATCTTCTTATAGATACATGGTTCATCCTCATTTTTGATAAAGTCAAATTCCTTGACTGTCTCATCAAAACAGATGTTTCAGCTCCGCGATACCTGCTTTAATCCATAAATGGATTTAAGTAACTTGCACACCTTTCCGCTGCTCCCACTATCTACGAATCCCTCCGGCTGATCCATATAAATGCACTATTCTAAACTTCCATTTAGAAAATCCATTTTAACGTCCATCTGCCAGATATCATAGTCATGGTATGTAGCAATGGCAAGTAGAATCCGAATGGATTTCAGCATAACCACTGGAGAAAAGGTTTTGTTATAGTCCACTCCTGGTCTTTGACGAAAACCTTTTGTAACAAGTCTGGCCTTATAGGTTTCCACCTGTCTATCTACACCAATCTTCTTTTTGAAGATCCACTTGCATCCAATGGGTTTTACCCCAAGACGAGCAATATCCAAAGTCCATACTTTGTTGGTGTATATGGATTCCATTTTGGATCGTATAGCATCCAGCCATTTATCAGAGTCCCTACTGGTAATGGCATGTTTAAAACTAGTAGGATCATATTCTTCCAAGATGCAATCCTCTCGATCCCCATCTATGAGAAAACCGTAGTATCTTTTGGGCGGATGAGAAATCCTACTAGATCTATGGAGTGGCTGAGGTTCGTCCGGGATTATTGAATCCTCTGGTTTTATCAAATCTTCAGTTATAGTTTGTGTTTCTGGAACTTCATCCAGTTCTATCGCGCTCCTACTAATTTCTTTTTCAAGAAATATCCTTTCAAGAAAGGTGGCGTGTCGAGAAACAAATACCTTTTGTTCTTCGACATGGTAGAATAGATATCCATTCGAATGCCTGGGATATCCCACAAACTTACATAAAACTGATCGTGCCTGAAGTTTGTCCGGATCCTGGTTTTTAACGTAGGTTGGACAACCCCATCTCTTAACTCGTTTAAGACATGATTTTTTACCACTCTATATTTCATATGGAGTCTTAAGCACGGATTTAGATGGAACCTGATTCAATAGGTATGCTGCTGTTTCAAGCGCAAGTCCCCAGAATGAAAGAGGCAATTCAGCATTACTCATTATAAAGCGAACCATATCCAATAGAGTACGGTTCCTCCGCTCCGATACACCGTTATGTTGTGGTGTATACGGAGGAGCAAGCTAAGAGAGAATACCATTCTCTTTTAGAAAGTCCTGGAATTCCGTACTCAAGTACTCCCTTCCTCGATCAGATCGAAGGATTTTGATAATTTTTCCTGTCTGGTTCTCTACTTCGCTTTTAAATTCTTTGAACTTCTCAAAAGCTTCAGATTTGTGTTTCATGAGAAATATATATATCCGAACCTAGAAAGATCATCAGTGAATGTAATAAAGTACGAGAACCCACCCCTTGCATGTATGGACATTCGACCACATACATCACTGTGTATGAGTCCCAAGAGCTCTGTAACTCTTTCTCCGTGTCTGGTGAATGGAGATTTGGTCATCTTTCCTTTGAGACAAGACTGATAAGTTTCATAGGATGAAAATTTGAATGGATTCAGATATCCATCTTTATGCAACTTACTTAGTCTTTTCTCACCGATATGACCAAGTCTACAATGCTATAAGTAGGTTTCGTTCGGATCAGAACTTTTCCTCTTGCGTGTGTTTTGTATATTATAAACTGTGTTTTGATTTAGGACGTAGATACCATTACACAGTGTACCTTCTGCAACCAATACCTGATTAAGGTAAATGTTCATAATATTTCTATCTAGAACAAAGTTATATCCATCTTTATCAAGTAAAGAAATTGATATGATGTTGCAAAGCATGGAAGGTACATAATAGCAGTTGTTCAAAATCATAGTATTGCTGCTTGGCAATACTAGGTGATATTCACAGATGGCAGCAGCATCAACTTGTGCTCCGTTCCCTACTCAGAGGGACATATCACCCTGTCCAACCATTCTACTTTTTCTCAGTCCTTGTAATAATTACAGATATGAGATCCTGATCCGGTATCTAGTACCTAGGAGGTAGGGTTGATCGAGAAGCAGTTTTCAATAACAAATACACCTGAATAAGATGCATTAGAATGCTTCTCCTTCAATAGGGTCATCAGAAATTCCTTACAGTCCTCTTTCCCTTGCCCATACTCGTGACAGTTGTCATAAGTTAGAGCTGAACCGACGTTCGCCAGCCCAGTGTAATAATCTGGTTCGGTTAAGTCAAACATTTTATTATCTTGATTAGGGCGTGGCATGGTTGCTACCTGAAGAGAGAGAAAAGAAACACTTAGTGTGCGCTCTTGCAGGATTAGATTGGTTATTAGTTTATCTAATCAAGATGGCTCCCATTGTTTTCTCGAATTCTCCTCCAAACCTTAAAAGGAGAATTATTCGGGATCATTCGCACCTTACAAGTTTGCTAACCGTTCAGCCAGGTGAGTGTTAGTACTCCGATGGAGGTTCCCCGTGCTCTCGCATGGACCTAATTAAAATAAACCTTGTTTCCGCAGGGGTATAGCCCCGTTAACACTTTTCTAGACACCTAATATGTTAGCTAATTGTGAAGTGAGTAATCCTACTCATCAGTAAGATCAGGATTTGTAGGGTTGCTAGGCACGCGCACAAGGGTCTACGAGGCATCAACCATGCCCGATTAAAATTTTAGCCGTGCCGAACAGCCCGAAGCCGGATCTTTAAATTAGGGTTTAGGCGAAAACGAACATGTTAAACACTTTAACACTAAGTGAGAGAGATTACAACCTTTGTAGATCCGGTCCTTCACTTCTTAAGCTCCATGTTGAGGTCCCTTCGCTGCGATCATCGTGTTCCGGACTCTCGAGAGGTTCCACAAAGAGAAAGATGTAGTCTTGCTTCCGATCTTCGATACAAAGATGATCTACCTTGAAGTTTCGTTAACACAAGCTATCACTCATGAAATGATGTGAACACCCTCATCTAAATGGCAAGGATAGATGAGGATGATGAAGTAGAATTTTTGCTCTCATTTTTTTTCTTATTCTCACTCATTTTTCATCACTTAGAAAAAGCTAGAAAGCTTTTTCAATGAATAACTCAAGGAAGAAGATGATAGAATTCATTTGTGATGAATAATAAAAAGTTATCATAATCATTTATGCAACCATGGTTGTAGTAACCAATGTAGAGAGTTTACTAGGGTTAGGGTTTGGGTTGGGTTAAAGGGTGAGTCACAAAGAAATATCTATCATAATATCTTAGCAAATGACAAAGTAAAACCATCTAGAAACATCTAGAATACATTAACCCAAATCAAACCCTAATCTTGTTTAAACTCCTCTAAACATGTTGTATTAATAATTATAACATGTTACAATATTATATATCACATATACAATATTTATTGTAACAAAATAAAATAATACATTTAACATATATCGCATATATATCAATGTATTACCCGAGTGAGAAAAAGAATCTTTTAGTGAGCAAATATTAGTTAATGTAATTTAATATTTCATATATATTATTAGACATTAAATTATCGAATCAACACTTGATCCGACAATCCAGCTATATCGCATATAACCGACTAATATTTATCCGTACCGATTCATCGAATCAACACTTGATCCGATGACCCGGCTGATATCAAATATCGCGAGAATAGAATACGCTATCTCATATCGTATTATCCTCGGTCCCGCACATATCACATATGTGCCCCTACTCCGTTTTGCCTGAGCCAAGAAACCTCTGTGTAGGACTCTAAAGAATCGTCAATACGCCGGCAGTAGGTGATGATCATATCAAACACCCACAAGCTGCAAGCGGTCAGCTAAACGTAACAGCTACCCAGGTATTGAGCGCTCAGAAGATCAATAAGCAAGCCTGTACATTCTCCTGTGAATCCAAACAGTAACACTCCCATACAGTCCGGTCTCGTCGTCTGATATGTCGCATATCTCGCCTAGGGGTGGTAAACGTCAGACCCCAGTAGCTTGATAAGTCGTGTGGATATAAGGTCTATAACAGTTCGAGAAATTACTGATAACACTTACCAGTAAATCTCAAAAACCCTGGCCAAGGATTTCCGGTTATAGCCAATCGAACACAGCACAACATCAACTCCCTATACCGGGAGAGACGAATCCCCTCCTATCGCTCATTGCCCCCATGTGCTTCGGGACTGTACCCAAAAGCCACCTTTTTACACGCTCTCTTGGACGTGGTATGATGGAAATCAAAGCACAGTGGGAATCACACAAGACTCTATGACGATCTCGGGTCAACAGACTACTCTGTACCAGTGTCACCGGAGAACTGCCATCTGACGTGTGGTATAATACCATCTGGGAGTTCTCGGCGAGTCCGTCCAGTGTACCCAGTCTCCACTGAGCACCCGTACACCATCCTTGATGTCAAACACCAATGGATATGGGATCATACATCGCCCATCATATGGGTCAAGATGCGTATACGTTAGTCTACTCTGGTGCATCGATGCCCTGTCTCGATACACCCTCGACTAGGAACAGTTATAGGATGTACTCGTCGACTACCATGGCCCCACTAGTATGATCTCATCATAGTCCCCGTAGTCGAGTACATATCCTAAGGGCTTTATCAACATGTAACATAGAGACAATCAGAGTACATGTTAAGATAAAGTACAACCAGATAGCATACTATCATGTCAAGCAAGAAAGTCCTCCCTATATATATCCAAGCATCCATTACAATATACATCGTATGTACAGTAATGGCCTCTAGGGCATACATATAACTAACAATCTCCCACTTGCACTAGGGCCATCTGTTGTGGTATCACATACCCAACAATTAGCTGCGGTTGAAGTATCTCATACTCAATCATCCCATAAAAAGTCTCTACTGGGAAAAAGGCTTTTGTGAGTGGATCCGCGCTGTTGTCCTCTGTGTCTACTCTCCTAACCTCGATCTCCCTGGAGATTAACCATCTCCATGATCAGGTGATACTGCCTAAGAATTATATTTGGATTTCTGATGGGACGGGGGTTCCTTGGCATAAGCCACAACTCCATTGTCACACAATGGTAGGAACGAAGTTCATCTCATGAACTTATATATATCCAGACTGCCTCTTTGGTAGCATCCTTAGTAACGATGTATCTTGCCTTGAATCGTCTAGTAAGTCATGGTATCTAGCTTGGAACTCTTCCAATATACCGTCCCTCCACTGAGGGTAAAGACAATGCCTGCGACTGACATTCAGTCGTCCTTATCACCCAGGAACCTTTCCAGTGATTCTCCCCAGGATCGATTAATACCATCTCACTACAACTAGTGAGAATCCTAATATCCAATTAGATCTATCTCATAGATCCAAAACCCAGGATTTAGGAGGTATCACCTTGATCCTATATAGAGAATCCTTATGATAAGCGGAGATTGACCGAGCGTAGCATAGGAAACTCCTTCCCTATCAAGAGTATGTCATCCACGTACTCTACGAGGATCACCACCATACTCCCTACTACCTTTTTGTATATACAAGGTTCATCTACCATTTTGATGAAGTCAAACTCTTTGACTACCACATCAAAACAGATGTTCCAACTCCGCGATACCTGTTTTATTATATAAAACATCTTGCACACGTTTCCGCTGCTCCCACTATCTACGAAGCCCTCTGGCTGTATACTTATAGACGCTCTCTTTTAAAACATCATTTAGAAAAGCAGTCATGACACCTAACCGCCAGATATCGTAGTCATGGTATGTAGTCGTGGCAAGTAGGATCTGGATGGACTTAAGCATAGCTTTGAAAGTCTCAACTTTTCCATGTACACCAAGTAATCTTCTCAAGATATACTTGCTCCTGATGGGGATTTAACCCTTCAGATAAAGCAACCAAAGTCCATACTTTGTTGGTGTATAAGGATTCCATCTCAGATCGATAAGCATCCAGCCATTATTATAGAGTCCCACTCCTGATAGCTTGCTCGAAACTTAGTTGGGTCATCATCTCAAGATGCAATCCTCGCTCCCACTGTCACAGAGAAACCGAAGCATCTCTCAGATGGGTGAGGAACCCTACTAGATCGGCGGAGAGGCTGAGCTTTGTTGGAAACTACTGAATCCTTTGGAGTTCCACCCGAGAGATGTGGTTCATGGCTCTAGCTCTACTCAAAAACCTAGTGGAGTAACTAAAGGCTCTAGTTTACTAATGTAGAGTGTCTAGTGATACAGTGTGTGGTTCTAGTAATTTTCTATCTCTCTTCCTCCTTTGTTTCTCAACTCATGAGAGGGTAGGGAGGAAGATGAAGGAGGAGCTCAAGAAAAGAGCTAGTGAAGAGAGAGAAGCAAAATGGTGAGAATGAAAATTTTCACTTCAAAACAATAATGCAAGCATGGTTTCCTATAAAACATTTTTGCAATAAAAATATATTAACCATACTTGAATAGTTTACACAAATGAATATATAATTCATTTATCAAAACTATTTAAGCATGGTGAAAATTCCTAGTGCCCTCGCCGCTAACCCGCGGCTAATGTAGAATCCGAAAACAAAAATTTTCAAGGCACTAAAAACTTATACGCTAGAATCTAAACCAAAACACCTAAACTAGCACTACAACAAGATAGAAATTACAACTTTAGTAGCGTCTTCATTTGCTCCAATTGTGTTAGACTCTAGCATGCTCTTAAGAGCTCCGGATCGCGCTTTCAAATCAGTCTTTCTTCACCAAAGATGATCCACCCAAGAGAACCAAGTTCAAGCTTCAATTTTATCCATGAAATAACTAAAGATTCTAGGATGCTAATCTAGGATGCTTATTGATGTGTGTGAGTGTTCTAATGATTTTTCTTTCTCTTAACCCTCTTGAATCTGAACTCTTGAGAAGGTAGAGGAAGAAGAAAAAGGAGGAGCCATGGTAGAGAGAGAAAACCAAAATGGTAGAATGAATAAAACATTTCACTCATTCAAGCATGCTTACTTTCTTTTGTTAAAAGAATTTTTTCATTTTAAAACTACAATCATGCTTGAATAGTATTTGCGAATGAATAATAAATTCATTTGCCTATACCCTCCACCATTTCTCTTTTCCATCTTATTTCTTAATTTCTTAAAAAGAAAAACTTTGAAATGAGTTGTCCTTCTTCTAGAAGTATTCTTGTATAAATACAAGAATACGTCCCTACAAATACATGCCTGTATTCGTATCAAAATATGAATACCTAAGAGATATAAAAGTACAATTAACATAATACTAGAATATACATATCGAAATATATATATGAACATTATTAAATCAAAACTTGATTTAATAATCCAGCTTAATCCTAAGACGGCTAGTATTATCATCCGCCCGATTAAAATCTGCTTGGCCAGCACACATACTTAATCGGAACGCTGCATGTATCAATATACGACCACTATATTATTTTGTCTGAACTAGAAAAACTCTCTGTGTGGGACCCTAAAGACCCGTCAATACGCTGGCAGTGGGTTTAACCACAAGCACGTCAACGGCACTGGCTGTACGTAACGGCTACCCAGGTATTGAACGAAAGAAAGGCCGACAAGAAAACTCATTGTCACGAATCGAAAGTGGCACATGACTGGCACTTAAATCACATGACGTTTAAAGATGTCGACGCGATCCAAGTAAGCCAAAACCCTGGAATCTAAACCTTTTTAAGAAAATATTGGAGGTGAAGTTTAAAAATAGTCATTAGATGGAATCAATTTAAAAATAGTCATTAAAATCTAAATAAGTTTGTTTGAAAAGCATCTATGATGTTTTTAAAAAAATTGGGTAGCACCTCCTTTGTAAATTTTGAATAAAACTGATACAAGTATAATAAATAAAACACCCCAACGAGAGCTAGCTTCCACGTCCAAACGGTGAAGCAACCACGCAGATAATATATGACGCCCAATGGCGAAGAAAAGAAAAGCGAAACAAAACCAACAAGTATAAAAAGTCGACTCCAACGAGTGCGACACCCACAAACACATAAACGCTAAGTCTCGCTTCTAAGTCCACAAATATACAAGTTTTGGGTCGATGGAGTTTTAACTAGATACAAAAGAATATATATATACAAGTGTGGTTATGATATAACAGTAACCCACTTACCAAAGCAATCACTGAAGAAAAGAGTGTGCCACAAGCAGCTAATGATCCGAGCGGTAAATTCTGCAAGAAACTAGGGCACAACGGGGGTGAGTTGCCAACTCAGTGAATAAAAGTATATCATAAGGTAGAAATCGAAATGCATAACAATAAACCTAGGTCATAAAGTATAGTACTATCATATCCTGTACTAATATATGAATAATGCATAAATACTATAAATGCATCACTATCGATCGTGTAAACCCGAAAATATATCATCTCATATGTATATAACATGCATCCAGGTATAAGCCTATAAAGTAGCTGATATATGTATGTAAAACCCCTTTTAAAATAGCCGCGGGATACGTATGTCACGGCATAAGAAGCAGACGTAATAGTATGAAGTATTGTATGTATTTTATTTAAGATATACATCTCACTATTTAGTAAAGAGTTTTAAGAGGTTTATAATTTAAGAGATCCTTGTGTCATCTTAGACACGTCAAAATAATGAGACTATAACTTGTTTAGAAACCCTTTTATATGTATCAACAGGTAAAAATAGTATTCAGGTACTGTCCTCTGGATCAGTCCTGATCGGCTACTATATCGCATAAACTATAACGGCGATCGTAGAACATCAATATATGAGTGTTCAGCATCAACACCCTAAATCATCATATTTCTCGTGTTCATCACCGACACGCAAAATTATCAAATCTCTCGTGTCCATCACTGACACGCAAATCCAGATATCGTCAACACCGTATCATTAGATCGGTCGCCCCTTGATATCCCCAGCCCCAGTCAGTATCCCCTGGATATCCGTCGTGCTCACATCTATCTCCGGTATCGAGTGTCCTTATTAGGCTCCTCGCCTCAACTGCGACTTTTCTGCCCCTTGACCTCGACCAGATCCACCATATATCTGACTGTAAAATCCCCCACTTAGTTCTGATATGTAGCATGTCCGTAACCGTATAGCTCCCCCACTCGGTTCGGAATAAAATCAAATCAGAAAATATCAAGCTCATGGTGGACGTCAACTCATCGTATCCAGAAAATATCAAGTAAAGAAGAATGATAATTGCATATATCATTCTGATGATATAATCTATCTATCTATCTATATATATATATAGCAGTGTCCCATACCACTGATATATATCATCGAAGGTAAAAATATCATAAAAACTCATAAAAATCAAATACGAATACCCATGGTAATGGTATTCGCAATTAATTAACAAGTAATAAAGGCATCATATGTAAATATTGTTAATCGTACAAACAAACGTAACAGTTCTACCGTGTCATGGTAATACTAATAATGTGTGGTGTAGCATACGCGTCTGTGCTCGTGCAGCATGGCAATCATTAGTATTTGTGCAAGTGTTCTATAAGTGTTCATAGCAAAATATAATTCTATCCTTATCCAAAGCATATGAATACAACCCAATTCCCAGGATATAGGGAAGTCATAACACATCATATTGGCATCTATATAGATATCGCATGGTATAACGGTCCTACAGTGTCATGGCAGTACCAATGAGGTATAGTGTAACATAAGCGTCTGTGCTCATGCAACATAGTACTCATTGGTAGTTGTGCAGTGTTCTATCAGTGTGTTCGTATAAAAGAATAACGTAATTAATGTATATAATCGATAAGCGTATCACGAGCATATAAAGGTAATCTAAGCGCATCGCGTAATTATTAAATGTAATTAATTGCTATGAGCTATACCATTATCATTGGAAATAGAACGAAACGTTATTTGGAAATCAGGTAGCTGCATTATTTTTAAATAGATATTCGTTTTGGAAATAGTATCGCATCCTTGTCATTTATCATATAAAAGTGAAAACGAATCGTTGGTTTTTTAAAAGAGTATAGCTCAATCAATCGTAATGTCCCAAGTCGTGATAACGCATGACTCCACGAGTCCAAATGAAACTCAGCTGTATTCGACACATTATCCTCATCATCACAAGTACGGTATGATTCCTCATACAATTTCCATCACAGTTATATCCATATCGTATGGATCTATCATCGCGCACATATGTCCCCAATACCATATATGAAAGTATAACCATACCTATATGAAATTTACTAGGTACTTACCATACACTAATATAATGTAAGCTAAGTTCGCTAACATATCACTAAAATCTAACTAGATAGTATAACTATCCTAGTAAATTGGTTGCCGGGGTGCTATATGCCATCCACCCGACTTGCCCCGTAGATATAAATCTACTCACCAACCTGTCGAGATAGTCGAAATCCACGATAACTTTGTCCGTCCTTGCCGTCTTAGAATTCCTCGATTGGTCATACAATCGTAATCATGACAAAACGACATAAATATCAAATCAAAAGAAATATAACGAGCTAAGCGTACATAGATTAGAACCTATAGCTCACTTACTCCAAATACGACCAAATACCCCCGACATCAATGTACGAACGTCAACAATTTAGTCGAGGTATAGAAATATGAAAAACCGTATAATAAATATCGGAAACATTGTTAAAACAAAACTAAAACACTCCAACTAAAGATACATTCTAAAACCCAAAACACAATTCAACAGGAAAACCGCCACCGGCGGGAAATTTGGGAAAACAGCTGGTTTTATTGAGGAGTTAAGGGCTCGAGCTTTAGGGGTTGCCTTTTATTGGTCTTACCATATTCTAGTATTGTTATTTTTTCCTATAGACCACCCTACTAGTTCCATATTCTAATTGATCCTCACAAATATCACAAAAATCATAGTTCCTGATATTTGCACACTAAAAACTGATTTTTAACAAAACAAGACTTGTAAAAGATGTGAGATTTACCTATAGAGAATGTGCACAAGAGATATCTAACTCAAGAAGTGCATGGTTGAGGCTCCTAGAGCTTGTAGTGGCTCTAGCTTGATGATATGAACAATATTGGTGAAGGAACCCTCCAATTTCTTTTTTGATTTGATGTTACTTGAGAATTTTGGTGTTGGAGCTTGAGGGAACTCATTGTTTCAGTTTGAGAGCTCAAAGAATATCCTAAGGATTGTGATAAGAGAAAGGTGGATGTGTAAAGGGTTTATGTAAAGCAAGTAGGAGGTGTCAAGGGAGAAGGATGAGGTGGAGTGAGGTAAGGGTGTGTGTGTTGTGGAGGTTGTGAGGGTTTAACTAGCCTAAACATATACCCACCCTCTTAACAAAATAAAAACCTCTTTTTAAAATAAATACCTCCATGTTACACTAAATCTCAATTCATGTTTTTAAAATAAATAAAACACTTATCATAACACTTAAATACCACCACATTATAATAAAATCTCATATCATATTAAAAACAAAAACTTGTCATTTTATAAGATATCACATATATCTTATTTTCTCCAAAATAATTACATTTTTACGGATATCAATTTGATACCAAAATTCATATATGATATCATTTTTGTAAACTCATTATATCCATATTTAAATTATAAATTACTATTTATAATTTTTTAAAATGTTACAATATCCCCTCCTTAAAGAAATTCGGTCCCCGAATTTAAATTTAACCCCAATCTTAATACATTTTTCCCAATCAAATCAAATCAATCGCCGGGGTCCAAATTCTAAAAACATATAGTCCACTCCAATTAATGGAACTCTGAAGTTCCACACGAGCTAAGACGTATACTGACGCAACTCATGCGTATGAAAACTCAGAAATATAAAACTCCCATAACTGTAACTCTAGCAGATGCTATGAGAATTACACCAGTTATGATGCAAAATACCAAATGCAAAATCAACTGTGTACTTCGAGTACACAATCATTGCCATATCCATAATGCAATATCTTTAGCATACGACCAAGCGAAAATATATAATCAAAGCTATAATATATCTCCTTAAGTGCAATGCACGAAAACAAAATCACCCCCAACGGGTTTGCATGAAAACCAAATTACATGCCACAGGTGTTCATGAAACAAAAACAATGTCAAGTGCAACAGGTGTGCATGACAACAACATCTACTGCATCGAATGTGCACAAAATCAACCTCAAGGGCATCTAGAGTGCACAAAATCAACCTCAAGGCCATAGGGATGCACAAAATCAATCTCAATTGCATCAGGGTGCACAAAATCAATACTGAGTGCATCAAGGTGCACAAAACATCAACACGTGAAACTTGTGTGCACAAAATCAACATCAAGTACGTCTAGAGTGTATAAAAATCTTAATCAAATGCAGCTACTGTGCATGGAAATCTCAAACAAGTGCACTTGGTGTGCACAAATCATATGTGTGACCCTCAAATCCTCAAAACACATAAGTCAAAATAACGGATGTCGAGTTATTCTTTCTTCAACGTTGAAAACGAAATATTCGGATCATCAAAATGCAAATCAACAACAAATGACATCGAAATACACCTTCTTCAATGTCGAAAGGTGTTTATACACCCGGAACTGGCAGAGTAAGGATTACCACTTGCCTTCTGCCCACGGTCTAGCGTTCTGTCTCTAGTTTCTTGTTCTCTCAGCGGATCACTAAAACTATGGCTTCTCTATACAATCGTTTGGTGAGGAGCAGCGACGTAAACATTCCTATGCTGACACTTCTCAAGACACTTCCTTACCAAGTAATCTAGTCTTTCGCAATGTAACACGTCAACGATGGCGATCTCTAACCTCTGAGTATGCGTCATACAACTGACCATGGGCCTAATCTCAATCACTATAGAATCCTTGAAAGAACCCGTCATGGCTCCTGCCGATCTCATCTATCCAATCTGCCCGGAACTAGCACTCCTTAATGAATTCACTTCCGTTATGGAACAACTGCAATCTCATCAAGAATTTCCTCTAAAAGTGTGGTTGTTCACAATGCCTCTGCATACATATCGAATCTCCATTACCGACGGAGAAGAACAACTGCACATTGAGGCATCGCACAAATCTCTTAATCCATTACTCTTCAGTATCGATCAAATAAGGAGCGTATCGTGATAGCTACGCGAACTGCAAGTCATACTTGGCTACGATCTTGCCCGGAGTCTTACACAAAGACTCGAAAATACAAATTCGGCATCTCTGACACTCTGTGGAAGAAATCTGGCTAAGCACACCTTCGAGAACTCATCCCAAGTCGTCGGAGGAAGACTCACTATACGGTCTCTCTCGAGCGACTCACACCAGGTCTGAGCAAGACCCCTCAAAAATAAGCTAGTCAACTTCATCGAGCTCGCTTCAGAGCCTTACAATGAACTACACATCCTAACCATCATATCCACGAATGACTAAAAATCCTCTGGCATATCTATACTCGTAAACACCGGCGACTTTAGCTTCATGAACTCTTGGAAGCGATGCCTCGATAATCTCAGCAACGGCTGGTACAACTATCTGAATGGTAGGCAACACAACAATCTCTAGAGTAGGCTGAACAACATCAGGCCTCTAAATTCGGTTGGTCTCAAGTGATGACCCGACCCTCTGGTGCGAATCCCAAAGAATACTCGCTTCAAAACTAGAAATCTTATCATATAAGGATAAAAAAACATGTTCCTATGTCACCGGAATATCACCCTGGTCAGACCTCGTCCCAGACAAGTCTGCCCTAACCGTGTCTCTAACTGCAGCCTATTCGGTTTGCGTAGACATGGTGACTGGAACAACCAACATGTATCGATGAGGATAACTCAACAGAACGAATAGAAGGAAGATATCAATATATATATCCTAAGGTAACTTAGGCGGAGTATCGTATCGTAAATATGCCGCGGAACATATATACGGTACGTCACTCTACTTAGTACCTACTCCATCAACCAAGGTAAACCTACGTAACGGAAGTTCGGGTATAAGACCCCCAAAGTCAAGTCTAGGTTCCGTAAGATTAAGCCTTGGTAACGAAAGTGTATCCTTTAGACTCCACATAGTCAAACCTAGGCTCGAATAAAGGTTAAACCAAACGCTCTGATACTAATTTTTTCATGATCCGAAAGTGGCACATGACCGCCACTTAAATCATGTGATATCTAAACATGTCGATGCGATCCAAGTAAGCCAAAAATCCAGAATCTAAACCTTTTTACGAAAATATTGGAGGTGAAGTTTAAAAATAGTCATTACATGGAATCAGTTTAAAAATAGTCATTAAAGTCTAAATAAGTTTGTTTGAAAAGCATATATGACGTTTTAAAAAAAATCGGGTAGCACCTCCTTTGTAAATTTTGAATAAAACCCGATACAAGTATAATAAATAAAGCATCTCAACGGGAGCTAGCTTCCACACCCAAACGGCGGAGCAACCACACAGATAATATACGACGCCCAATGGCGAAGAAACATAATTTTAGTAAGTGAGAATGGTTATTACATGAAATACACAAGGTAAGCAAATCTAAAGCAAGTTTTCAAATCATATTGTACTCAAGTTTTAAAAGATTGAAAGTTTGAAACAAAGAGCACACAAATTCACAAATGAGCATGAGAATGATACCAATTGTAAATATCAATAGAAATAATCTATGGATATCATCTTAAACATGAATCAAAAGCACGAAAAGATAAGCAAGGTGATCACAGCTGCATCATACGGGGTATATCTAAATAACACATACTCAAATAGAATGTCAATATTTAAGCACAAATGAATATATGATATTTTAAGCAAGTATAGCAAGAAATACGATACCCCACAAATTGATGAGCCAAACAAATTTTCCATTGAGTTGATCTTGCTCATCAGAATCTTGAATCTCTCACTTCATCGAATTGTGCATACCTACAAAAGAAGATATGGAATGGGATTTCGGTATCCAAGTCTTCTTGGATCCGTATGAGTTAAGTTTTGTTAATGCAAAGATATATTTTTCTTTAACGTGCAACTGTATGCCAAGTGTCCATGTGCACCACAAAAGTGACAAGTGTGTGTATGTGCATACATAGAAATTGAAATGTCAACTAAGATATGAGATGAAGCAAGTTTATTATGCGCATGCTTTTTAAAAGTTTGTCTTGAACTAAATCTATAAAGATATGCATGAGTATGTGCATGAGATTTAGTATGATGAGAAGTATGTTTGACAAATCTAGACAAAGAGGGTTTTTGAAACTTCGAATTTTTAAAATCAACATCTCTTTGATTTAAAACCTTTTCCTTGCTAAATAAAGAATTGATGTTTGAAAACTTAGCAAGGGAATCGCTCAAAATCTCATTTTCTTTCTTAAGAGAAGCTTTTTCGAAAACTAGAGATTCTTGAGATAAAATAGACAATTTTAAAATATCAATCTCGGTTTTAAAACTTGAAATTGTATCAATGTTTTCCTTTCTCAATATTTCGCATGATAAAAACAAGTTCTCGTTTTTCTTTCTAAGAGATGTAAAATCACAAACCAGTGCATCATGAGAATCAAGAGAAGATTTCAACAAATCAATATCACATTTAAAACTTGAAATCATATCATTGTTTTCCTTTCTCAAAGCATTGCAAGTGGAAACCAAATTTTCATTTTCTATTTTCAAAGCATTAAAAGAACACATTGTAAATCCAACTTTGAAAGCAACTCATTCTTTTCAAGTTCTAATCTATCAATTAAGGCAACTTGAGAATCTTGAATGGAAGTTAAAGCACTAAATTTGGAAATCAAATTTTTATTCAACCTCTTAAGGGAATCACAACAAGAAACCAAATCCCTTCTCATTTTCAAAAATGGAAATACGTTTTTCAAAAGAACTATTTTTAGATGCAAAGGAGATATGAATATCATGAAGAGAGTTGAATGCATCTAATAATTGATCATGCGTAAGTTTGCGGAAATCATAAAAAGGATTACTTGCAACCTAATGATCAAAACACCCTTTAACCGACTCTGTTGAGTTGGAATATCCCTTGAGATGTGAGCTTTGTTGAGACATATCCAATGCCGCGATAGAAGTCGTTCTCTTGGCTTTCTCTTTTTTATTGCACACGGCTTGCTCTCCATATATTTTCTCCAATGAGCACCACATATTATGAGCCGTCTTGCAAGAATAGACATTGTTAAGAACATCAACATTTAAAGCACAATGCATATTTTTAAAGCTTTAATGTTTAAAACAAATAGATTCTTATCATGAGTACTCCACATAGATTTAGCAATAGTAAGAATCAAGTAATCATTATCAACTATTTTCTAAATATCCCTACCCCGAGATTCAAGAAAACATTGCATCATAATTTTCCAAAAATCAAATTTTGAACCATCAAAATATGTAGGGTTATGAATAGATTATTTATCATGATAAGAACACGAAGGTAAACATGATGCCATGGGATCACTTTAGGATGTTAAGCCTACACAAGAAGAGCACCAAGCTCTGATACCAATTGAAAAACCACGGAAGCTCACACCAAATAGTCCTAGAGGAGGGGAGTGAATAGGACTATGCTAACTATATGCCTAAATTAAAAATTCTAACAAGCACTTGCTAATATAAAACACATTTGCAAAGATGATATAATACTAAGCAAACTACAATTGTGAACTATAACATATAGCAAGAGATAAAGATCACAATCAAGCAAGAATGAGCATATAGAGCAAAGATAATCTAGCATGCAATTTCTATCAATGAAAACTTGCAATCAAATAAGCACAATATAAATGGCAAGTAATAAAAGAGAGATATAGAGAAATTGCAAACTCAAGACATAAGAGATTTTTAGAGTGGTTCGGGAGATCCCCTAATTCACTTTCTTTAGGAGTACGAGCCTGCTCCACTAAACACGTCTTTTTCGGAGACAACACGTTGCCCGCAAGCAACCCACAACCCTGCTTCTGGTTGAGGCCTAACCAACACGTCTTCTTAAAAGACTACATGTTGTTTGCCACTACGAACAACACTTCTTACAAGCTCTTCCCGCCTCTCTCTTAGTACAACCACACATGCTCATACTTGAGCACTTCTTCTCTCAACAAGCTCTTCTCTTTTACAAGGCACTCTTTCACTCAAGAATTCTCTCAATGAAGAAAGAAGGCAAAATACAACCTCAAGATTACTCTCAAAGAAGTTTTACAATTGAAGCACTAGAACTCAAGAAAAATGGAATATCAAAGTAGAAGCTCTTGAGTGATTTTGCGTGTTAAGGTGATTTTAGATAAGTAAATAAAAATCTCTTTTAAACTCCCACATATGTGATTTTTCTCTCTTTATCACTTAGGAATTTAACAAACTGAAATATTGAGTGATAAGAGCTCAAAAAACCAACCCAAAACCCTTTTATAATCCCATACAAAAAACTAGCCGTTATAAGTCAAATCAGCATTTTTCCAGTAAGAACAGATGATTGAAGAACAATAGGACAGACCTCTGAAGTTTTAACAAAATAAAACCCAACGGCTATATTTTCAAAAAAATACTACTGCAGATGTCTATCGAATATAGGTTTAGACGTCTGCCTTGAGTTTTCAAAGATGGCTAAAGAAAGTACAGAGAATAAACAGATGTCTGAATAACATTGGACAAACGTCTAAAGAAGAAATAATTTTCAAAGATTTTGAACTGCAGACGTTTGTTGTCTATACCTTCAGACGTTTGTTTCTTAAAAGAAATTCATTCCAATTGAGCTTTCGGGCAAGTTTGGGAGCTTTCGGGATTCAAGTTTTGGCAATATGATTAGTTTTTGGATTGCGGAGTGCACTTGATTTTTGCCGCTTGCAAAATTCGAGTGTTAACTTCACGGGTGATGAATTCTATGGTCATGGTTTTCTTGTGTTGATGTATATATGTTGGTAAATATCGTCTAATTGCTATAGGTCGATTAGACGGGGTTGCACATATTTACTTGTGTCGTTGTGATGTATATCTTTGTGATGGTTTAGACAGATTGTCGTGTTGGATAACCTCTCGTGCGATATTGTTTGTACAGTTATGTCATTTGTATATTCATTATTGCGGGGCGAGCGTCTGACTTGTGGATTGTCGTTTCTGCCTGTTTGAATATTTTTTTATTGGGGCTCGACCAGAATGCGTTCGATGTCACCATTGTATATTATTTCATTTTTGTACTAAGATAAACCCGCAGAGAAGTGCTCGAATAGTCGGGTTCTAAAGTGTGCTAGGTGGTCGTCTCACAATAGTGAGTTCGAGCCGTATCGCTGTAGAATTGGCGGGTTATTCGCCGCACTTGTAGGGTTTTAGGATGACCCATGGTGGAGTGCTCAATTTACCGGATTCCATGAAGTGCCGGGTGGCCCACTCATAACATTAAGTATGGGTTACCTCATTTCTAGAATTGACGGGTAACTTACCGCACTCGTAGGGGTCTTGGTTTGATGTTGTATGGCTATCTACATGACTGGAGAATGTCGCGTTTTATTTGCGGCTCAAATGAAACGCGGGGCTCCTAAATTATCCTCTATTCGATATTGTTTATCACATGACTGTGATGTTTATTATATCATGCCTGAGATGACTATATATATGTGTGTGTTTTTATGTTTTGCATCCGCGCTAGCCTTGTCCCCTCCCTGTTGTAAGTTACGTAACCTTACGGTGAAGACCCGGGATCTCGTGGCGAATGCGAATGACATATAAAGCATTGTATTTTTGTTGTTTCTAGTGTGATAGGAACTTAAATGATGGGACCGCATTAATTTTGATTAGTACAAGGAAATAAACCTAAAATTATGTTGTAAGAACCAAATTTTTTGAAAACTATAGCCGTATTTTTTTACTTTACATAGAAGTATTCGGTTAGGAATATCCTGCACCTCATTCGATGAGGAAAGTGCCTTGATCCATTTATGGGGATTTTGCTCTTAAGCAAAAGTTTGTGTTACTATAGATTACTCAGTTTACTTCAAAACCACTGGTTTTAAAACTGGAGCCTAAACCACTTTTTTTGAAAACTACTCGGTTCCTTCAATGATATCAAGTTCATTACGTTAAAGGTTTTTGCCAAAAATCAGTCGTGCTCCTCCGTCATTTCAGATAAGTAGTGCTTAGTATACATGCTATGTTTGTTGATCTTTAGTCAAGGCGTAGTGTGTAGTAGCTAAGTAATGCTTTTCTGTTTCATGGTGATGCGATTAGATAGGACAGTCGTGTGATTTTGTTGATCTTTAGTCAAGGATCGTGCAGGTGGGTTTATGCTAATCAAGAAAATGATGGGTAGAACTTGACTAGGACCTTTTGATTTGTTGATCTTTAGTCAAGGTGTGACGACCCTAAAAATCCTATACACTTTTATTGATCCAATATTAATATAAAAGTGTATTTCTGTTCTGATTTTGAGTTATAGATTATTTTTGATAACTTATGATCAAGAAACTCCTTGTAGCTCACTGGTTAAGCCTCTACACTTCTGTCCCATAGCCTGCAAGTTCGAATCGCATCAGTTCCAATTATTTTTAATACTTTTCTTTTTAAATTTTCAGAAGCCTAATAGTTGCACGTGCAATACACGGAGAAGCGAAGAGTTGCAAATAAATCAAACAATAAAAACGAGATATAAATACCCAGATGAATGCACCACACGAACCCCGAGACCAAGCTCCACTTTTGGACTGTCGATTTCTTCATTTTGACCTCTACCGGCAGTTGATATGGCCCTAAATCCCTCCATTTTTTACCCATGCATCCTTTCAGCTCCCACTACTTCTTTTTCCTATTTGATTTTCCTACAATTAACCAGAGAACCCCAGACCCTTCATTTATCCCTTTACCTTCACCTTTAATACATTTTATTATCTTTTTTAATTTCCTCTACATCTTTATTTACCTCTATAAATACCTAGCCTATCTTCTTAGTTCTTCTCCTAGATTATTCTGAAAATACCACTCAAAATTCTCTCTCTCAAGCCTCACTCTAGCAAAGGAAGTTAAGCGCACAAGTCTAAACCAACTTGTTAGTGCACGGCAGTGCCCCGGCCGTCAATCCGACGGCCAAATGCGGAAACGGTGATAAACTTTAATTTTGCGAACTTAGCAAACCGGCACCACCGCGCACTAAACCCCGGATCGGACCATTAAACTAGATCTAGCTAACAACAAGACGGGTTAGAGATATACCGAGTGATCCGAGTCCTCCGGTCTTCTCATCATCGTCCCGATCTCCCGCGGAAACTCCGGCCGTCGCCTCCTTGCCGGAAGGGCACCACATCGTCTGTATCTTTTACGGGCTCCCACCTCAATGCCGAGGCAACTCGGGCACGAAGCTGGCAAGTCGACGTGCCCAAGATGTGCTGTAGAATGTAGTGTAGAATGCGCTTTGTCTCAATGGGGTTTGTAGTTGCCTTGATGGAGGAATCAACAAGATATGAACTTGGGGATTTTTGGTAGCAATGAAAAAATGAGATGGATGATTAATTTCCCACACCAAATGAAAATGAACCTCTCTCATTTTTTTTTCTCTCCTCAAAGTTGTGGCCGGCCCTTTCAATTGAGAATGGTGGAGGGATAAACCAAAAATCATGAAGGGAGGTGAGTGTAGGAGAAAAGAAAAGGTGACCACATCCAAAGCAAAACCTCACATCAACACCTTAATCAACCCATACCCATTCAAATCACAATTAATGCACCACCATGGATGAAAGATGCTAAACATATCATAATGAAAATATTTGCAAGAAACCCCCTCCACAAATGTTATTTGCACAATTGCAAATAACCCCCTCCATCGGAAAAGTCCGGCCGGGAAAGAACAAAGGAAAACCGGCCGGAACGGAATGCAAACTGGCAACTCCAGAAAACTGGTCCCGTAATAAATTACAGGAAAACCCCGATACTGTGCATACACACCCGCATCTGTATTCCGACCGGATACAAATGCAATGAGACAAAATCTACACTGTACTATACTAGGATCCGGCTTAAACCAAAGCCGGCTAGTAATATCCGTTCGATCCTGATCCGTGCAATACCGCACGTATCCGATCGAACCTTGCCATATAACTATACGGCCTCTAGTACTAACCGTCCGATCCTGATCCGTGCAATACCGCACGTATCTGATCGGACCCTGCCATATATCCATACGGCCTCTACAGCGTTTCGCCCGAAAGCTGAGTAACTGAATGTGTGGTGGACTCTAAAGACTCGTCAATACTATGGCTGTGGATTTAACCACTAGCACGACAGAGGTATAAGCCAATACGTAACGGGCCACCAGCTATTGACCAAAAGGGACGTCGATGAGCGAGCTCATCCTGACACCCTACTGAGCCTGTCAGTGACAATATCCGTACAGTCCGGTCCGTTCGTCTATGAGCATCGCATGTCGGGCCTAGGGGGTTGGTAAAAGTCAGACCCCCAAAAGCGGTACAAGTCGTGTCGGAGTGTAGCCCAGAACACCCTGAGATACTACTGGAATACCTACCAGTAAATCTCCTGTCTTGGCCAAGGACTTCGTGTAATGGCTCTCCTAGACACAGCGCGACCTCACCCCCAATACCAGGAGAGACGAACCCCTGAAGATCCGCTCACTGCCTCCATGTGGCTCGGGACTGTACCCAACTAAAACCTGTTTGCACGACTCCTTTGAGCCGTGGTAGGGTAGTAATCAAAGCACAGTGGGAACTCACACGAGACATATCACGATCCCCAGGTCGATGAACTAACCTGTACACATGTCACCAGGGAACTGCTATCTGACGTCAGGTATAAGACCAACTAGCATGTTCCCAGCGAGTTCTGTCCGGTATACTCATAACCCAATAAGCACCTGTATACATCTTAGGTGAACCAACTGACACTAGTGGCTTGTGAGACCGGCCACCGCCCCTCGTCGGGGTCTCGACTGTATACACTAGTCTACTCTGGAGAATCGATGCCCTGTCTCGAAACTCCCACGACTAGGGACCTTTTAAGGATGTGCTTATAGACTCCAGCTCTCACTTATATGATCGCCCTCATACTGCTGGCAGTCAAGCAAGAATCCTAGGGGCTCTATCAACGTGCAATAGCGACCTGCCAGGTCACCTAAAGCAGTACACGATGATAAAGATAAACCAGATAGCATACTATCATCTCGAGTAAGACTGTCCTACCGGGATAGGTCCTCCCTCAATCATTGCAATCACGTGCCTGTGATCCAATAATTGACTCTGAGGGCACTATCTCCAACAATCTCCCACTTGCACTCAAGGCTAATTATTGCGATGTCGCATACTCACAGCCTGTGTGATACCGAACACTCAACTCCCCTACTAGTCAGTCTCACAAAATCCGTTTGTGAAACTATTGCGTTCGAGGAATAGCCTCAGTGAGTGGATCCGCCTTGATGTTTCTTTCTATGTCTCTCTATATCTCAAGTTCGCGGAGAAAGCCATCTCCCGAAATGAGCAATACCTGTCTTAGAATGTCTGGATGTCTGATGGGACCGAGCTCATAAATGAACTCCAAATCCAAACTTCTTAGACTGTATCGTCAACTGAACTTAATCAGTATCCTGCGCCATGCCACCCTCAGTATTGCCTTGGACCACCTGTCCAAAACACTGCCCCTCGTCAGAAGGAAAACTATAACTCTGACAACCTCCTTGTCGTCCATGTCACCTTGGAAGCCTGGAATGATAACTGTCTCCCAAATGAGGCTGTCGTTATCATATCCCTAGAACATTCACTTATGTTCTAAAACTGCTTCCGACTGTTTCTCCAGGATTGGGTCAATGTCAACTTATTGCATCTAGTGCAAGAACAACATCTGGTGTGGTACTTGACATCTCATGATTGACTCAATTGCCTAAGCAAGTGATCTGCCAATCATGCACATCCTTCTCTACTTTAGTCTATAAGACACCTTTAGAGAGGGTGACTCCATCACCTGCAGGTACACTACCGTGCCAGGAGTCGTCCATTCTAAATACTCTTAGAATGCTGTCAAAGTACCCTGATTGGGAAACCACCCAAATCCAGATCTAAAACCATAGATCTAGTAACCAGTATGTCTGATATAATGTCCAAGTCCCATGTGGAAAAACCACTGTGTGACGACCAAAGTATAACCGATCGTAGTATAGGAATATCACTTCCTACTTTGTGTATGTCATCCAAAACCCGGATATCACACCCTACTACCTTCTCAACAGATCCATCCCCTATTCTGATGACGTCAAACCTATGACTGTCACATCAGAAATAGATGATCTATCTCCGCTATATCTGCTTTAGTCTATAAATAGACATAAGCTTGATGTCCACCAATGCTTCCGCTGCTCCCACTGACTACGACAACCCTCTGGCAGAGTCATATAGACGTGCACTTCTAAAGCTAGTTTAGAACGACGCTATACTCATCCTTCTGCTGGGTCTCGCAGCCTGGAACAACAACAATGGCAAGTGTGGGTAAACAAGAACTTCCCTGTCACCGTCCTTGAGGCTATCGGAGTACCTCTCGGGTGCCTGAAGTTACCCACCTTATCTGCGGAGTGGCCAATGGAATGTCAAATCAGATTGAATCTTTAGGTTCCTTATCAAATCTTCAGTAATCGTTTGCGGTTCTGGAATCACTTCCAGTTCTACCATACTCCCACTACTGTTTTTGAAAAAATCCATTTTTAATAAAACTTTGGCGAGTCAAGAACAATATCACTATTGATCTTTCTTATGGTAGAAAATCAACCCTCGTCATAGCCTGGGTCAACCCACAAACAGCCATTACAGAAACGTGCCTTGAGTTATCCAGAGTCTGGTTTTAATCATAAGCCGGACAACTCCCCGTACCTTAACAATGTTAAGATATGAACTGTACTATATCCAATATGGAACCAGAGGCACTGATTTAATTGAACCAGATTCAAATCATGCAGCTATCTCCAGTGCATGTCAACTAAATGGAGAGAGGCCGATCAGCGTTACTCAACTTAGGAATGCTTTCAATTATAAGTAACCTGAAAGAGAAGCAATTTCTCTTTATCATTACTATCAACTGAATACCATACACAAGTATCTACATCTTCGATCACTTTGATGTTAGTTATATGTATGCCCTAGAGGCCATTACTATACATAGGATGTATATTGTAGTGGATGCTGGGACATATATAGGGAGGACTTTCTTGCTCGACATGATAGTATGCTATCTGGTTGCTCTTTACCTTAACGTGTACACTGATTGTCTCCCTGTTACATGTTGGTAAAGCCCTTAGGATCTGTACTTGACTACCTGGACTATGATGTGGATCATACTAGTGGGGACATGGTAGTCCATAAGTACATCCTTCAAAGTCTCTAGTCGTGGGTGTATCGAGATTGGGCATCGATATACCAGAATAGACTAGCGTGTACCTTCTCGACCCATACAGATGGGCGATGGATGATCCCATATCCATTGGTGTTTGACATCAGAGATGATATACGGGTGCTCAGTAGAGACTGGGTACACTGGACGGACTCGCCGAGAACTCCCAGATGGTATTATACCTCACGTCAGATGGCAGTTCTCTGGTGACACTGGTACAGAGTAGTCTGTTGACCCGAGATCGTCATAGAGTCTTGTGTGGTTCCCACTGTGCTTTGATTTCCATCTTACCACGTCCAAGAGGGCGTGCAAAACGGTGGTTTTTGGGTACAGTCCCGAGTCACATGGAGGCAATGAGCGATAGGAGGGGATTCGTCTCTCCCGGTATAGGGAGTTGATGTTGCGCTGTGTTCGATTGGCTATAACAGGAAATCCCTGGCCAGGGATGCTGAGATTTACTGGTAAGTGTTACCAGTAGTTTCTCGAATTGTTATAGACCTCATATCAACACGACTTATCGAGCTATTGGGGTCTGACGTTTACCACCCCTAGGCGAGATATGCGATATATCAGACGATCAGACCGGACTGTACGGTAGTGTTACTGGTCGGATTCACTGGAGTGTGAGCGGGCTTGCTCGTCGATCTTCAGATCGCTCAATACCCGGGTGGCCGTTACGTTTAGCAGACCGCTTGCGGCTTGTGGGTGTTTGATATGATCATCGCCTGCTGCCGGCGTATTGACGAGTCTTTAGAGTCCTACACAGAGGTTTCCTGGCTCAAGCGAAACGAAATAGGAGCGCATATGAGATATGTGCGGGACCGAGAATAATGCGTGTATGTGATACCGTATTCCATTCTCGCGATGAATGTATCGATTAGGTTATATGCGATATACCCTAGTTATCGAATCAAAGGTTGATTCAATAAGCCGATACATAGGATACTGGTCGGTTATATGCGATATGACCGGATCGTTAAATCAAGTGTTGATTTAATGATTTAATGTATAATTATATATATTTGATATATTACTTTGCATTAACTAGTATTGGTTCACTTTAAATGGATTTTCTCACTCGGGTGTGCGCATTGCATATGCGATATGATTTTTGTGCACTTGATTGTATCATGTTTGATGATACATATCTTTTTTGTTAAGTGTAATGAATTAAACCTAGGTTAAGTAAATGATTAGGGTTTTCTTTTATTCATTCATTTATCTTTTCATTTGCATTTAAAAGATAAATGAGAAAAGGAAAAGAAGTGAAAAATGGTGGCTAGTTTTGTTTTCAACATGAAGCTTCATGAAGCTTTCATTAAGTCACCATTTTTGTCTCATCTCCTTAACCCTAACCATTCTTTAACCTTGGTCAATTCTCTACACTTAACTTGGGTTATGTTATGATAAGAATGGATTATTCTTTTCTTTTTTAATGTTTTTTTGATCATATCTTTTCTTCTTCTTCTTCCTTGAACTCAAGAAGAAAACCTTGAGGTCATCAATGGTGATTGATGATAAAGAGTGAGAAATCCAATTCTAAATTGAACCCACTTCCTATTTCTTCATCCTCTACCTCTTGCCAAGTAGTAGAGTGTGTTTTCTTCACAAGTTTCTTGACTTGGTGAAGTCGGAGCTTGATTTAGCGATGCCTCGACGTAGATCATCTTCGGCATGGACATCGATGACCTAGCCCGTCCATTCTCCGATGAAGCCGACGCTAGAGCCCGGGGTTCGACTTGGACAGCGAGGAGACCTCATTGCGGAGCTATGGAGGTGGAGAACCGGATCTACAAAGGTTGTATTTCCGTATCTCTTAGTTAAGTGTTAACTAGATTACTTTTTCGCCTAGACATCTAGCCGACGATCCGTAGTTTAGGGTTTCTCGGCACGTTAAAATTTGAAATTGGCATGGTTGATGCCTTGTGAGACCTCTCTAGTGTGCTTAGGAACCCTACAGTGGTATCAGAGCCTAGCTAGAGCCTTAGGCGAAGTCTAGACGGAATTTAAAGTCCGAACGACCCGAAAACCCAAACCATAACATGCTCTCTGTCATTTTTCTAAAAACTGGGTTTTTTCAAAATTAAAAATATGCAGAAAACTCAGCAGGGAATTATAAGAATTACGGTGCAATTTTTTTTCCATGAACAGTACAAACCGCGGCGGAAGCTCGGCAGAAGCCTGGCTTCTGCCGCGGTTCCGCCGCACTTTGATGACGTCATTTGTACAATCTGCACAGTAATTCCTAATTCTTAGAGCTGTATTTTCTGGGATATTTTAACCTTTACTCCACAGTTGAGCATTCTAGCTTTGTTTTGGGGATTCGAATGTTCGATCGGATTATCAAATTTTGTCTGTGTGGCTTTCCGGATAAATTTTAGAATATGTTAAAAAGTTCGACCGGATATAAATACCCAATTTTTCCCCTGTCGGGAAATTTCCAAGTGCTGGATTTTTCTGTAGTTTAACGATGTTCTAAGTAGTGCAAGTAACGCGATGGTCCCTCTAGAAGACAACAAACCTTAACTCGATTATGTGACCGTCTTGAACTGCCTTTTGAACCTTCGGGTTTGGGGCAGTACGGCGTGCCACATGTGAGGCGTTGGCTTGACCCTTCTACGGCTGGACCGTTGGTACTGAGGCACGAACTGAATGTTGTTAGACTTGTTTCATGTGTTGATCTGTATCGGGAAAACTTGGGTGTTCGAATGTTCAATCGGAAAGTTTAACATTTTCTAATTATCTGGAATGGGATACAATAATTGGAATTCACAATGAGTTATGAGATAACTGAATGAATGTTATAAACATAGCAGTTTAGTCTCACTTGATCGGTTGCTACGGAATTTTGATGTGATCAAAAGTCTGTCGCAATCACGTAGCGTACGCGGATACTCGCCGGGTAAACTTAATAGACAACCTCACTCCATAGCCCCGACCAAGTGACTGTAGGAGAACCCCGTCGCCGAAAGCATCCGTTCGGGTGCTCGCGGAAGCGGTGTTCCGCCTTGGTGCACTTCGTCGACGGTATCAGGGGTGCGACCGCCTACTGAAGTTTGCGACGAGTATTCGATCAGGATGTCGGGAATCTTGTTGAATTGCCCGACTTGATATTGAAAAGAGTTTTCGATTTTGAGACTAAAATGCGGGGTTTATAATTGTTAGGCATGCGATGTCTAAGTAATTCATTTGGTCAGGCATGCGATGTCTGAGGTGGTTGCGGATTCCAACTGTTGTAGTTTTACACTTTCTTTTCTGTGACCGTAAGTGTAATATGTGATATCGCCGGTTTCGTTGCTATATGTCAACGACAATTGGGATGCGCATATTTACTTACGTTGATGACATGTGATATTATGTGTTGCTGGATATGTTATATTGGATCGTCGTGTTTGAATAGCCGGGGGTTTTTATGTGAGATGAGTGTTTTTCATTTTCATTCATGTAAAAACTTGTATGTAATATTCTTTTATTGGGGCGCTTCCAGGTTGCGGAAGTTGTCACCGTTTGTATATTATTTACTTTTCCGCACTAGGATAGACCCAAGGAGGAGGGCACAAGTAACCGGGTTCTGGAGTCCAGTGGGAGACCAACTCGAGGAGTCGAGTCCGGGTCTCCTAACTCTAGAATTGGTAGGGTTGCTTGCCGCTCTCGTAGGGGTCTAGGGGTGTGGGTTTGGCTATTCATCACGACCGTGGAATTCGTGTTTTATACTGGCTCGTATTGAAAACACGGACGTCCTAGTATATCCAATATTTCATATGTTTCTTCTGCTGCGATATCTGTGATGTGATCATGTGATGTTCTGTGATGGATATAGTATATAGTATATATGATATATTATATAGACGTTACTTATGTTTTACACCCGCGCTAGCCCTGCCCTGCTCTGTCGTTAGTTACCTAACCTAACGGTGCACGAGGGGACATCGAGGCGAATGCGGATGGCATAAGTGTATGTCATATCTATCTGTGATGTTTAGGTACTTAAATGATGGGACTTCATTAATGTGATTAATGAAATAAAAGAAACCTAAGATGTTGTAGAATCGAATTTCAAAATAAAAAAGGTAGCTACAGTTCTTGCTTTGCACAGCGGTATATGAGATATATCCTGCACCTTATTCGATGAGGAAAGGACCGAGATCCCTTCATCGGGAGTGACTCCTTTAGCAATAACTGGCACATGCTACACACTCGGTTTGTCTTTTGATTGCTTTTAAGTGTTTTTTCTTTGCACAGTGATATATATGATATATCCCGCACCTCATTCGACGAGGAAATGACCGACAATCCCTTCACCGGGAGTGACTCCTTTAGCAAAACTGGAAAAGCCTCAAAAACACTCCATTTTAAAATCATTCGATCCTACAACGATATCAAGTTCATTACGCAATAGGTTTTCAGAAAAACCTGTCGTAGCCCTCCGTCATTTCAGATAAATCCTGTTTAGTATTCGTGCTGCGTTTGTTGACCTTGTCAAGGCGCAGTGTGCGGTAGCTAACCAGTATTTATCTGCTTATGCATATGATGCAGATTGGGTTAGGGTAGTCGTGCGGCCTTGTTGACCTTGTCAAGGGTCGTGCGGGTGGGTTTGATTCAATCAAGAAATGACGGGTTGAACTTGACTTGCGGTCTATGGTTTGTTGACCTTGTCAAGGTCATAGATCGTTCGGGGCAAAATATTATCGGGAATTTCAAGTGTTGAAATTTGCAATGAGATTGCATACCTTCTATGAGATAGTTGGATCCCGATACCCGCTGCGAGTAAGTGTTACTCCTGGGAGAGTTTTATACATTACAATTAGCCGATCAAGTAGGTGTCTAGAAAGGTGTCAACGAGGTTACGCCTCTGGAAAAACGAGGTTTACATTAATTAGGTTCGTGCGAAAGCACGGGGGACCTCCCTCAAAGTACCGACACTGGCCTGGCTGAAAGATTGGCGAACTTGTAGTGTGTAATTAATCCCAGCTAGTCTTTCCTTTTAGGGTTTGAAGGAAGATTTGATAAAAAGCAGTGGGAGCCATCCTGATTAGATAAAATAATAACCAATCTATTCTTGCAAGAGCGCACGCTGAGTGTTTTCTTCTCTCTCTCTCCAGGTAGCGACCATATCACGCCTTAATCAAGATAATAATACGGATTATTGACCGAACCCGCTTGTTATACTGAGCTGGGGAACGTTGGTCCCGCTCCAACTTATAATTGTTATAAGACAGAGCAGGAAATTGGGGAATACCAGATTTCCCGTGCCGCCCAAACGAAGAGAGTGCATGCTGATGCATCATCTTCGGGTGTGTTCATTACAAAGAACTGTTTCTCTGTATCCTCTACGTCCTGGGTATGTGATACCAGATCAGGATCCCAGATATGTAATCTGTTACATAGGGCTACAGATAGGTAGAGAACTGAGAACGGGTGATAAGTTTCATGAGGCAGAAAACGGGGCAAGAGTTGCAGCCAAGTCTGTTGGTCACTGTCACCCTGTATTCCAAATACATTGATTCTGAACGAATGTTATTAGATACCGAACCTGATATACAAAATCATATCAGTCTCTTTATTAGTAAAGAAACGGTAAAATTTTGTATTGTTGGATAATGTTTTGAACATTTCCTATATCAAAAGTTGATCGGTTCAGGCACGTTATCTAAAAGCGTTGATGTTCTAAATCAAACTACAGTTCTTAGTATATGGAACACACATAAGAGGAAGAGTTCAGAAATGAACGGATCCTTCTTAAGGTATTGTAGACTAGGTCAGATCAATGCGACCCGACTGGCTAGAGTTACATAAAGATGCATATTTAAATTAGTTTGAACTTACATCTTGTGAAACTCGCCAGTCATGTCACAAAGATAAGATGACCATAGCTCCGTTTACTGGAAACAGAGAAAGAGTTAGTAAACTCTTGGGATGATACATGTTGATGTATGTAAGGTCCCCTGTCTACACATGCCAGGACAGGTTCTTTGTACTTCATTACATTCTCTGATAATCTCTCAAGCTTCAGACATATGTTCCTGTTGAAACATGAGTCCGAGCCTTTTGAGATATTCACAGAATATAAGCGAGAAGTAGAGAACCAAAATACGGGTAAAAGTATTATGTCCTATGATGCGATCAAGGAGGAGAATACTTGTGCACGGAATTCCTGGACTATTCTAAAGGAGAATGAGATTCTCTCTCTCAGCATTACTCCTCCGAATACACCATAGCACGTTGGTGTATCGGGGCGGAGCAAATACACCTTATATGATATGATGTGCTCTATGATGAGTACTGCTGAGTTACCTTTTTCCTTTTGGGAGTTATGCACTTGAGAAGCTGCATACCTATTGAATAGGGTTCCAATCAAATCAGTTGCCTACCACTTCATATGTGATATGGAAAGGGAAGAGCCCATGTCTTAAGCTAGTTAAGATTTGGGGTTGACCGGCCTATGTCTAAAAGCAAAATCCGGACAAGCTCGAAGCAAGGTCTGTTATGTAGAACTGGAAATGTTCCAGCTATACAAACAACAGCAAATGATTTGGCAGAACCAAAGGATTCAATAGTTACCAACGAACCTCAGCCTCTCCGCCGATCTAGTAGGGTTCCTCACCCACCTGAGAGATACCTCAGTTTCTCTATGATAGTGGGAGCGAGGATTGCATCATGAGATGATGACCCAACTAGTTTCGAGCAGGCCATCGAGAGTGACGACTCTGTAAGAATGGCTGGATGCTTAGTGATCTGAGATGGAATCCTTATACACCAACAAAGTATGGACTTTGGTTGCTATATCTGAAGGGTTAAATCCCCATCAGGAGCAAGTATATTTTGAGAAGATTACTTGGTGTAGATGGAAAAGTTGAGACTTTCAAAGCTAGACTTGTTAAAAGTTTGCATCATTGACCAGGAGTGGATTATGATGAAACCTTTTCTAAGGATCTATGCTTAAGTCCATCCAGCTCCTACTTGCTACGGCTACATACCATGACTACGATATCTGGTGGTTGGGTGTCATGACAGCTTTTCTAAATGATGTTTAGAAGAGAGCGTCTATAAGTACACAGCCAGAGGGCCTCGTAGACAGTGGGAGCAGCGGAAACGTGTGCAAGATGCTTTATAGGATAAAGCAGGCATCGCGGAGTTGGAACATCTGTTTTGATGAAGTAGTCAAAGAGTTTGACATCATCAAAATGGTAGATGAACCTTGTATAAACAAAAAAGGTAGTGGGGAGTATGGTGGTGATCCTCGTAGAGTACGTGGATGACATACTCTTGATAAGAAAGGAGTTTCTTATGCTACGCTCGATCAATCTCCGCTTATCACAATGATTCTCCACATAGGATCAAAATGACACCTCCTAAATCCTGTGTTTTAATCTATGAGATAGATGTAATTGGATGTTAGGATACTCACTAGATGTAGTGAGATGGTATCAATCGATCCTGGGGAGAATCACTGGAAGTGTTCCAGGGTGATAAAGACGACTGAGTGTCAGTCACAGGCTTTGTCTTTACCCTCAGTAAAGGGACGGTATGGTGGAAGAGTTCCAATCTAGATACCGTGACATACTAGACGATAAAGGCTAGATACATCGCTACTTAAGATGCTACCAAAGAGGCAGTCTGGGTGTATTTTGGTTCATGAGATGAACTTAGTTCCTCCCATTGTGTGACAATGGAGTTGTGGCTTATGCCAAGGAACGTCCGTCCCATCAGTGATCCAGACATATTCTAAGGCAGTATCACTTGATCATGGAGATGGTTGATCTCCAGGGAGATCGAGGTTAGGAGAGTAGATTCTGAGGACAACACAGCGGATCCACTCACAAAGGCATGTTCCCAAAGAGAGATTTTTTTTATGGGATGGTTGAGTATGAGATACTGCAACCACTGCTACAGATGGCCCTAGTGCAAGTGGGAGATTGTTAGTTATATGTATGCCCTAGAGGCCATTACTATACATAGGATGTATATTGTAGTGGATGCTGGGACATATATAGGGATGACTTTCTTGCTCGACATGATAGTATGCTATCTGGTTGCTCTTTACCTTAACGTGTACACTGATTGTCTCCCTGTTACATGTTGGTAAAGCCCTTAAGATCTGTACTTGACTACCTGGACTATGATGCGGATCATACTAGTGGGGACATGGTAGTCCATAAGTACATCCTTCAAAGTCCTTAGTCGTGGGTGTATCGAGATTGGGCATCGATATACCAGAGTAGACTAGCGTGTACCTTCTCGACCCATACAGATGGGCGATGGATGATCCCATATCCATTGGTGTTTGACATCAGAGATGATATACGGGTGCTCAGTAAAGACTGGGTACACTGGACGGACTCGCCGAGAACTCCCAGATGGTATTATACCTCACGTCAGATGGCAGTTCTCTGGTGACACTGGTACAGAGTAGTCTGTTGACCCGAGATCGTCATAGAGTCTTGTGTGGTTCCCACTGTGCTTTGATTTCCATCTTACCACGTCCAAGAGGGCGTGCAAAACGGTGGTTTTTGGGTACAGTCCCGAGTCACATGGAGGCAATGAGCGATAGGAGGGGATTCGTCTCTCCCGGTATAGGGAGTTGATGTTGCGCTGTGTTCGATTGGCTATAACAGGAAATCCCTGGCCAGGGTTGCTGAGATTTACTGGTAAGTGTTACCAGTAGTTTCTCGAATTGTTATAGACCTCATATCAACACGACTTATCGAGCTATTGGGGTCTGACGTTTACCACCCCTAGGCGAGATATGCGACATATCAGACGATCAGACCGGACTGTACGGTAGTGTTACTGGTCGGATTCACTGGAGTGTGAGCGGGCTTGCTCGTCGATCTTCAGATCGCTCAATACCCGGGTGGCCGTTACGTTTAGCAGACCGCTTGCGGCTTGTGGGTGTTTGATATGATCATCACCTGCTGCCGGCGTATTGACGAGTCTTTAGAGTCCTACACAGAGGTTTCCTGGCTCAAGCGAAACGAAATAGGAGCGCATATGAGATATGTGCGGGACCGAGAATAATGCGTGTATGTGATACCGTATTCCATTCTCGCGATTAATGTATCGATTAGGTTATATGCGATATACCCTAGTTATCGAATCAAAGGTTGATTCAATAAGCCGATACATAGGATACTGGTCGGTTATATGCGATATGACCGGATCGTTAAATCAAGTGTTGATTTAATGATTTAATGTATAATTATATATATTTGATATATTACTTTGTATTAACTAGTATTGGTTCACTTTAAATGGATTTTCTCACTCGGGTGTGCGCATTGCATATGCGATATGATTTTTGTGCACTTGATTGTATCATGTTTGATGATACATATCTTTTTTGTTAAGTGTAATGAATTAAACCTAGGTTAAGTAAATGATTAGGGTTTTCTTTTATTCATTCATTTATCTTTTCATTTGCATTTAAAAGATAAATGAGAAAAGGAAAAGAAGTGAAAAATGGTGGCTAGTTTTGTTTTCAACATGAAGCTTCATGAAGCTTTCATTAAGTCACCATTTTTGTCTCATCTCCTTAACCCTAACCATTCTTTAACCTTGGTCAATTCTCTACACTTAACTTGGGTTATGTTATGATAAGAATGGATTATTCTTTTCTTTTTTAATGTTTTTTTGATCATATCTTTTCTTCTTCTTCTTCCTTGAACTCAAGAAGAAAACCTTGAGGTCATCAATGGTGATTGATGATAAAGAGTGAGAAATCCAATTCTAAATTGAACCCACTTCCTATTTCTTCATCCTCTACCTCTTGCCAAGTAGTAGAGTGTGTTTTCTTCACAAGTTTCTTGACTTGGTGAAGTCGGAGCTTGATTTAGCGATGCCTCGACGTAGATCATCTTCGGCATGGACATCGATGACCTAGCCCGTCCATTCTCCGATGAAGCCGACGCTAGAGCCCGGGGTTCGACTTGGACAGTGAGGAGACCTCATTGCGGAGCTATGGAGGTGGAGAACCGGATCTACAAAGGTTGTATTTCCGTATCTCTTAGTTAAGTGTTAACTAGATTACTTTTTCGCCTAGACATCTAGCCGACGATCCGTAGTTTAGGGTTTCTCGGCACGTTAAAATTTGAAATTGGCATGGTTGATGCCTTGTGAGACCTCTCTAGTGTGCCTAGGAACCCTACATTTGAAGAATCCCGATACTTGCTACACCTGGTTCTCTACTCTATTCAAATACCTATAACTCCTCAAAACTTAGACCCTGTGTTTCTACGAAACACATGTCTAAGAACTAGAGAAGTTAAAAGTAAACAGAATATAGTATGAGGACCAACCCCTCTGTCCTAATGGACACTGGACAACATACAATACTCTGTATAAGTCCGCTGAGTCTAACAACTCTTTCATTGTGTGTCGTAGGTTGAAAACTGTACTTATGGTTAAGAAGAATTACACCGCTGTTTAATGCTCCTTACCTAACCATCCACTGATATAGGTAAATGTCATCGACATAATATCAAAAGGTATATCTCACTCTATGAAAATAGACGTACAGATATATCAATTTGAAATTGGTGCACAACAGCGGATATTCAAAACCAAATATTTGCCGACCGGCAAACAGCCCAGATGATCTCCTCAAATATCACCGATTACAACGAATCCCGATATAATGAGGATGATCACCCAATTCCCAATAACTTACTCCCACTCATCATCTGTAAAACCATACAGATGTGAGAATCAATCTTGGTAAATACATACCCTGGAGCAAGTGTCTAATCGGGAAATCAGTTTTCTTTTAACAGTACACATTGAACTGAAACATTGAAATGTTTCGATGGGGTATCCTGGTATTCCTAGTAATGCCTCTACCATTATCCAGATTCACAACTATAACCGTATAATTCTTTGCCACCTCTCCAAATCCCTTTATATGTCTTTAGTCATTACCTTCTGCATACCCCTTTAGGCCAATTGGTTTTCTTCCTTCCCTACCGTTCGGCACCAGCCTATGGTTTGGAAGAAGACTATCCAATAAGCATAATGGGTGTACTGTCCTAGTCCTAGGAGCACTCGCAATGCGAGAGAAGGTGAAGATAAAAGACAACCGAATAAACCTTATTCCTATTTCTCCTGGACCAGAATCCATCCCCGAACTGGAACAAGTTCCTTTTGAGTTCGTATATAACCATACGATGGAGTATCCAATAAACTATGGATCTTCGTAGTGATACGGAGTGTCCTGGAGAAATACAAAGGTGATTTAGGATTGGCGAAGAAATACTTGGTTTGGTCGTGAATATCAGTCGCAATTTACTTTGCCCTCTTACTAATCCCTTGCTTTGTCTTAATCTTAATACCTTCTGCACACCATCGTTATGCTAATTGGTTTTCTTCATTCCCCACTGTTCGGCGCCAGCCTAAAGTTTGGAAGAAGACTATCCAATTTGCGTAATAGGTGTACTATCTCCTAAACTAAGGAGTACTCGTAACTTGAGAGGAGGCAAAAAGGAAAAGACAACTGAATAATCCTATCCGTTTTCTCCAGAACTGGAAACCATCCTCGAATTCCTTCGAGTTCGTATCTAACCATACGATGGCTTTGTCCAATGGAAGTGGACGTTCGCAGTAATACGGGGTGTCCTGGAGAAAAGGGTAAAAGTAGGAGTGGCAATGAGGTCTGCAACTCTGACAATCCAAAAGCCAGTGTTAAGAAGGTTCGGTCAACTTGGTCACTGAGTCATAGTCTAGGGTCGGGTCAATGGTCGCTGCCAGAGAGAGAGAGAAAAGAAACACTCAGCGTGCACTCTAACCTAGATCAGAATGGTTACCAATTTATCTAATCTGGAAACCTCACACTGTACCTCAAATTCTCCTCCAAACCTTAAAGAAGAATTAGTCGGGGTCACCCGAGGAGTAAACTAACTCATCAGTGGGAATCGGGATCCAACTATCATTGCATGACAACGTGACGGAATCCGCTCACGGTATCACACTCCAGAAGGTATGCGTATATCTGGCAAGTTTCAGTTCTTTTGAAACTCCCGATGTGATTTTTACCCCATGCTCTTATGACCTTGGCGTGAGGTCAAAATATCATAAGTCACATGTCAAGTTCTACCCATCATTGTCCAGGTTAATTTGAACCCACCCGTACATACCCTTGACGTAGGCCAAAATAGTAGTACGACTGTCCCAAACCAACGCATCTATCTATGCAACAGATAAATACCCGGCAACTACCAAATACTATGCCTTGGCGTGAGGTCAAAATACATAGCTTGAATACTACCGAATATTTAACTGAAATGATGGAGTGCTACGAATGGTTTCTGGCGAAAACCTTTAACGTAATGAACTTGATATCGTTGAAGGAACGGATAGCTTTTTAGAAAATATAGTGACGAAAACCTTTACTAAAGAGGTCACTCCCGGTGAAGGGATCTCGGCTCTTTCCCCGTAGAATGGGGTGCAGGATATTCGAAATGAATACCACGATGCAAAGCAAAAGTAATCGGCTATAGTGAAGTTAATGCCCTGACGCAAACTTCTGTCCAAGGGGTCACTCCCGGTGAAGGGATCTCAGCCCTTGCCTCGTCGACTGAGGAGCAGGATATTCCAAATGAATACCACGATGCAAAACAAAAGTGAACGTCCTTGCAATAACAGCTTTTTTTGAAAAGTGTTCCAACAACATCAGAATAGGTTTGTTTTAACTTGCATTGATCCGAATCAACGCAGTCCCATCAATTGATCACACCACAAAGAACGAAAATATACTGATGTACGTATATGCCATCCGCATTCGCCACTGGGTCCCGTCATTACCCGTTAGGTTAGCTAACTAACGACAGAGCGGGGACTGGACTAGCGCGGATGTAAAACATATACAACATCTACTAATATATATACCAATATATTATATTCGCTCAAGGCGTGATAAAAATGCAACATCACAGAAATGTACAGCATCACAGAACAATACAGATATCTGGGATCCCCGGGTTTCACAGAGCCGCTGCTGAAACCCGACGTTCCCCTGGTCGTGTAGATAGCCTGTGCAATGAAATCCTAGACCCCTACGGACGCGGCAAGTCACCCGCCAAAACCTGAAGCGAGGCAGCCCCCTTCAGCACCGTGAATAGACCGCCCAGCACTTCACGGAATCCGGTAACTTGGGCACCCCTCCTGGGTCAACCTGTACCCCCTACGAGTGCGGCGAATAGCCCGCCAATTCCAGACTGAAGCCCCCTCCGTCTCAATGCCCTGAGATGCGGGCCCGTTGCCCTCTAGAACCCGGCTATCCGTGCACCCCTCCGCGGGGTAACCCTAGTACAGAAAGTAAAATATACATACAACGGGTACATCGACCGCAACCAGGTCGTGCCCCAAAAGAATAATACAAACAGGCAGTGACGGCAGTCCACATGTCGGACGCTCGCCCCGCAATATCAAATGTACATAATACAACAAAACTGTACTAGCATTGCATCCAGGCTATCCCCACGACCGATCCGCAACATCACAGCAAAAACAGAACATCATCGTGAAAGTCACGTTCGCAAATCCGTCTTACCGGGCTATAGCAGTTAGACAGGATTTACCGATCGAGTGACATTCACGGTCGCAGATATAATGTAAATACTAAGAAAAAATGTGTTTAAAATATCCGATTGATCAAAAATTAACAAGTGGGCCCCCAAGCAATACTGTAGCACTCACAGAAAATATGGGCCCAATATTAATATTCCAAAACCCCAATTTTAACCCCAGAAAGCCTCTGTAAAAATTGGTGCAGCGAATCCAAAGTAGTGCGGCGGAACCGCAGCGACAAGGGGGTGTTTGCGGCGGTTCCGCGCTCCCACAGTGGAGTCACTTCATCGAATTTTTACAGAGCTCTTAGATTTTCCAGTACATCAATGTTTTACAACCTGAAAAATTTTTCGAGACCAAAAATTTTCAACAGAAACTGATGCTAGTGAAAATGTAGATTTTGGAATTTTGGTCGATCGGAAATGCAAAACACATTAAGGCAAGCTAGACTAAGTTAATGGCGAGGCTCTGATACCACTGTTAGTGTACGGCGGCGCCCCGGCCGTCAATCCGACTGCCAAATGCGGAAACGGGGATAAACTTTAATTTTGCGAACTTAGCAAACCGGCACCACCGCGCACTAAACCCCGGATCGGGCCATTAAACTAGATCTAGATAACAACAAGATGGGTTAGAGATATACCGAGTGATCCGAGTCCTCCGGTCTTCTCGTCATCGTCCCGATCTCCCGCGGAAACTCCGGCCGTCGCCTCCTTGCCGGAAGGGCACCACATCGTCTGTATCTTTTACGGGCTCCCACCTCAATGCCGAGGCAACTCGGGCACGAAGCTGGCAAGTCGACGTGCCCAAGATGTGCTGTAGAATGTAGTGTAGAATGCGCTTTGTCTCAATGGGGTTTGTAGTTGCCTTGATGGAGGAATCAACAAGATATGAACTTGGGGATTTTTGGTAGCAATGGAAAAATGAGATGGATGATTAATTTCCCACACCAAATGAAAATGAACCTCTCTCATTTTTTTTTCTCTCCTCAAAGTTGTGGCCGGCCCTTTCAATTGAGAATGGTGGAGGGATAAACCAAAAATCATGAAGGGAGGTGAGTGTAGGAGAAAAGAAAAGGTGACTACATCCAAAGCAAAACCTCACATCAACACCTTAATCAACCCATACCCATTCAAATCACAATTAATGCACCACCATGGATGAAAGATGCTAAACATATCATAATGAAAATATTTGCAAGAAACCCCCTCCACAAATGTTATTTGCACAATTGCAAATAACCCCCTCCATCGGAAAAGTCCGGCCGGGAAAGAACAAAGGAAAACCGGCCGGAACGGAATGCAAACTGGCAACTCCAGAAAACTGGTCCCGTAATAAATTACAGGAAAACCCCGATACTGTGCATACACACCCGCATCTGTATTCCGACCGGATACAAATGCAATGAGACTAAATCTACACTGTACTATACTAGGATCCGGCTTAAACCAAAGCCGGCTAGTAATATCCGTTCGATCCTGATCCATGCAATACCGCACGTATCCGATCAAACCTTGCCATATAACTATACGGCCTCTAGTACTAACCGTCCGATCCTGATCCGTACAATACCGCACGTATCTGATTGGACCCTGCCATATCTCCATACGGCCTCTACAGCGTTTCGCCCGAAAGCTGAGTAACTGAATGTGTGGTGGACTCTAAAGACTCGTCAATACTATGGCTGTGGATTTAACCACTAGCACGACAGAGGTATAAGCCAATACGTAATGGGCCACCAGCTATTGACCAAAAGGGACGTCGATGAGCGAGCTCATCCTGACACCCTACTGAGCCTGTCAGTGACAATATCCGTACAGTCCGGTCCGTTCGTCTATGAGCATCGCATGTCGGGCCTAGGGGGTTGGTAAAAGTCAGACCCCCAAAAGCGGTACAAGTCGTGTCGGAGTGTAGCCCAGAACACCCTGAGATACTACTGGAATACCTACCAGTAAATCTCCTGCCTTGGCCAAGGACTTCGTGTAATGGCTCTCCTAGACACAGCGCGACCTCACCCCCAATACCGGGAGAGACGAACCCCTGAAGATCCGCTCACTGCCTCCATGTGGCTCGGGACTGTACCCAACTAAAACCTGTTTGCACGACTCCTTTGAGCCGTGGTAGGGTAGTAATCAAAGCACAGTGGGAACTCACACGAGACATATCACGATCCCCAGGTCGATGAACTAACCTGTACACATGTCACCAGGGAACTGCTATCTGACGTCAGGTATAAGACCAACTAGCATGTTCCCAGCGAGTCCTGTCCGGTATACTCATAACCCAATGAGCACCTGTATACATCTTAGGTGAACCAACTGACACCAGTGGCTTGTGAGACCGGCCACCGCCCCTCGTCGGGGTCTCAACTGTATACACTAGTCTACTCTGGAGAATCGATGCCCTGTCTCGAAACTCCCACGACTAGGGACCTTTTAAGGATGTGCTTATAGACTCCAGCTCTCACTTATATGATCGCCCTCATACTGCTGGCAGTCAAGCAAGAATCCTAGGGGCTCTATCAACGTGCAATAGCGACCTGCCAGGTCACCTAAAGCAGTACACGATGATAAAGATAAACCAGATAGCATACTATCATCTCGAGTAAGACTGTCCTACCGGGATAGGTCCTCCCTCAATCATTGCAATCACGTGCCTGTGATCCAATAATTGACTCTGAGGGCACTATCTCCAACACAACTCCGTCGCTCAAGTTCGTTCCTCCGCGTGTTAACTACCTAGAGTCTGTTCTTGTGCGCATAATCGGACCCAAGCTCAAGTCTCCACACACCGTAGGTCTCGGTTTCTCAACCGAGGCTTCTTCTCTTCTTTTTCTTACTTGTACGAGTACAAGCGGAAACCGTAAGTCTCCATCCTTATCTTCATTTTTCTTTCTATCCTACATTCAAATTTATAAGTCGCAACCCTTTTGACTTCTCTTTTTGCCCCTTCTTACACCAACATCAAAATACGACTTTTAAAGGCTAACATCACTTTTAATTTAATCGTTGTTAAGTTTTGATATATCCATTATAGTTTTTGGTAGTTATATGTATGCCCTAGAGGCCATTACTGTACATGTGATGTATATTGTAGTGGATTCTTGGACATACATAGGGAGGACTTTCTTGCTCGACATGATAGTATGCTATCTGGTTGCATTTTATCTTAACATGTATACTTATTGTCTCTCTATTACATGTTGATAAATCCCTTAGGATGAGTACTTGACTACCAGGATTATGATGCAGATCATACTAGCGGGGACAGAGTAGTCGTTAAGTACATCCTTCAAATGTTCCTAGTCGTAAGTGTATTGAGATAGGGCATCGATATACCAGAGTAAACTAGCGTATAGCTTCTCGACCCATACAGATGGATGACGGATGATCCCATATCCATTGGTGTTTGGCATCAAAGATAGTATACGGGTGCTCAGTGGAGACTGGGTACACTGAACGGACTCGCCAAGAACTCCTAGATGGTATTATACCTAACATCAGATGGCAGTTCTCTGGTGATACTGGTATAGGTTAGTCTGTAGACCCGAGATCGTCATAGAGTCTTGTGTTATTCCCACCGTGCTTTGATTTCCACCTTACCACGTTCAAGAGAACGTGCAAAACGGTGGCTTTTGGGTACAGACCCGAATCATATGGAGGCAATGAGCGATAGGAGGGGTTTCGTCTCTCCCGGTATTGGGGGTTGATGTTGCGCTGTGCTCGATTGGCTATAACAGGAAGTCCCTGGCCAGGGTTGATTCAGAGATATACTGGTAAGTGTTATCAGTAGTTTCTCGACCCGTTATGAGCCTCATATTGGCACGACTTATCGAGTTACTGGGTCTGACGTTTACCACCCCTAGACGAGATATGCGACATATCAAACGAAGAGACCGGACTGTACGGTAGTGTTACTGATTGGATTCACAGGAGTATGAGCATGCATGCTTGTTGATCTTCTGATCGCTCAATACCTGGGTGGCCGTTACGTTTAGCAGACCACTTGCAGCTTGTGAGTGTTTGATATGATCATCGCCTACTGCCGGCGTATTGACGAGTCTTTAGAGTCCTACACAGAGGTTTCCTAGCTCAAGCGAAATGGAGTAGGAGCACATATGTGATATGTGCGGGACCGAGATTAATACGATATGTGATACCGTATTCTATTCTCGCGATATGTGATATCGGTCGGTTATATATGATATAGCCAGGTTATCGGATCAAGTGTTGATTCGATAAGTTGATTCATTTGATATTAGTCGGTTATATGTAATATAGTCGGATTATTAAATCAAGAGTTGATTTAATAATTTAATGTATAATTATATATTTGATATATTACATTACATTAACTAATATTAGCTCACTTAAGATTTCTTTTCTCACTTGATGATATATTGATATGTATGTGATATATGTGAAATGTATTGTTTTCTTTTTGCACACATAAATATATATGTGATATATATTATTGAGTCATGCTAGGTTACACATGCAACATGGATGTATGAGACTCATACCATGCTAGGGTTAAAGTTAGGGTTTATGTTTAATAAGTAATTCAAATAAAGAGGATTTTTGTCATGGTTGATTTTTTGTTGAAACTTGATAACCATTGACTAAGTTGTCAGTAATATGTATGCCCTAGAGGCCATTACTGTACATACGATGTATATTATAGTGGATTCTTGGACATATATAGGGAGGACTTTCTTGCTCGACATGATAGTATGCTATCTGGTTGCTCTTTATCTTAACATGTACACTGAATGTCTCTATGTTACATGTTGATAAAGCCCTTAGGATGAGTACTTTACCTGGATTGTGATGTAGATCATACTAGTGGGGACAGTGTAGTCGCTAAGTACATCCTTCAAATGTTCCTAGTCGAGGGTGTATCGAGACAGGGCATCGATATACCAGAGTAGACTAGCGTATAGCTTCTTGACCCATGTATATGGGCGATGGATGATCCCATATCCATTAGTGTTTGACATCAGAGACAGTATACGGGTGCTCAGTGGAGACTGGGTACACTGAACGGACTCGCCGAGAACTCCTAGATGATATTATACCTAACGTCAGATGGCAGTTCTCTGGTGTCACTGGTATAGGTTAGTCTGTAGACCCGAGGTCGTCATAGAATCTTGTGTGATTCCTACTGTGCTTTGATTTCTACCTTACCACATTCAAGAGAACGTGCAAAACGGTGGCTTTTGGGTACAGTCCCGAGTCACATGGAGGCAATGAGCGATAGGAGGGGTTTCGTCTCTCCCGGTATTGGGAGTTGATGTTGCGCTGTGCTCGAATGGCTATAACAGGAAGTCCTTGGCCAAGGCTGCTTCAGAGATATACTGGTAAGTGTTATCAGTAGTTTCTCAACCCGTTATGAGCCTCATATCGACACGACTTTTCGAGTTACTGGGGTCTGACGTTTACCACCCCTAGACGAGATATGCGACATATCAGACGAAGAGACCGGACTGTACGGTAGTGTTACTGATTGGATTCGCAGGAGTGTGAGCAGGCTTTCTTGTTGATCTTTTGATCGCTCAATACCCGGGTGGCTGTTACGTTTAGCAGACCGCTTGAGGCTTGTGGGTGTTTGATATGATCATCACCTACTGCCGGCGTATTGACGAGTCTTTAGAGTCCTAAACAGGGGTTTCTTGGCTCAAGCAAAATGGAGTAGGAGCACATATGTGATATGTGCGGGATCGAGATTAATGCGATATGTGATACCGCATTCTATCTCACGATGTGTGACATGGATGGTTATATGTGATATAGCTGGGTTATCAGATTAAGTGTTGATTCGATAAGATGTTACATTTCGATATTAGTCGGTTATTATGTAATATAGCCGGATTATTAAATCAAGTGTTGATTTAATAATTTAATGTATAATTATATATTTGATATATTACATTACATTAACTAGTATTAGCTCATTTAAGATTTCTTTTCTCACATATGATATACTTTACATATATGTGATATATGTATTGTTTTCTTTTTGTCACAATATATATATGTGATATATATAAGTGTGTCATGCTAGGTTACACATGCAACATGGATGTATGAGACTTATACCATGCTAGGGTTAAGTTAGGGTTTTTATTTATCTTAAGCTAATTCAAAAGAGTGTGAGTTTGTCATGGTTAAGCTTAGACAAAAGCTTTTGGATAACCATTGACAAAGTCAACTCTTTTGTCAAGTTTAGGATATTTATTTAACCCAACCCTTAACCTTAGTGTATGGTTTATTCTTTACATGAGTTAGCCATGATATTTTATGACCATGGTTGCATTTGTAACCTCATGAGTTCATTCTTGAGTTCATCACTTGCTTCATCTTCTTCTTCTTCCAAAAAGCTCACTAGCTTCAATGGAGTTGTGAGAAAAAGTGTGAGAAAATGAAATCTAAAGTGAGCCCACTTCCTACTTCATCATCCTATACTACTTGCCATTTAGTATAGGGTGTTCTCTTCACAAAGTTCTTGACCTAGTGAAGAAATAGCTTGGGTTAGTGTCTCCTCGACGTAGATCATCTTCGGCCTCGAAGACATCGAAGCAAGCTTGTTCGTTTCTTCATGGGAGCCTTTCTAGAGTCTGGAGTTCACGATCGCACAGAAGGGGACTACTACACGGAGCTATTGAAGTGAAGGACCGGTCTACAAAGCTTGTATTCATTGATCACTTCTTATTGCAAAGTGTTTGCATTTGATATTCCGTCGATTTCTAGTTAACGATTCTTAGTTAGGGTTAGCTAAAACGGCAAATTTTTGAATTTGGTATGGACGATGCCTCCCGAAACCTTGTTGCCGTCTTAGGTAACCCTGCAGTGGTATCAGAGCCATGCTAGAAATTTATACGGATTTTGTTAGAATTACGAAACCGAAATACTCTAAAACTTGCATCGCCAAAACCTGCTAGCTGTCGATTTTAAAATGTTGTCCAAAAAATTTTCAAATAAGTACAGAGTGATGTATGGGATATATCATGAACACACACAAAATTTTAAGGCATTCCATGAAAATTGGGTCAGCCACCACCTTGAAGATCTCGGCCAAATCCGAGCCGTTTCCCCTGAAATTTTGCCTGTGTTCCAGTGACTTGGTTTTGATATTTCAGGTGTTGTTTGTTTTTACTAATTTTTCATGTGATTTAATCTTACACTATAAACAATTCGGAGTGTTTCGTATTCGTAGTTTTAACATTGTTTCGGGTTATTCGCATGTTGTCTAGACAAAATTAAAAAGTTCGATCGAATGTCAAAAACCCATTTTTCCAAGTTTAACTTATTCGGAAAAACATGCAAGTGATCCTATGAACCCTCTAGAAGAATGAAACCCTAACTCGATATTTTTGGATCGCGGAACCGCGGTCAAACCCTAGGGTTTGCCGTAGTTCCGTGGCGACATGAGTGAGGCTTGGGTTTGCCCTTCTACGGCTGGTGCACAGGTACTGTGGCATATTCTGGGTATTATTAAAACTGTGCTCAAGTGTTGAGTTGTTGGGAAATTGTGGGACTTTGATAAATTGATCAAAAAGTTTAACGTTTGTCCGGATATCATGTGATGGGATACAATATTTGGAATCCACATGTAGTTATGAGATAACTAATTTGAATGTTAGAAATCTAGCAATTTAGTCTCATTTGATCGGTTGCCACGGGATTTTGATGTGATCAAAAGTCTGTCGCAATCACGTAGTGTACGTGGATACTCGCCGGGTAAACTTAATAGATAGCTACGCCCCATAGCCCCGACCAAATGACTGTAGGAGAACCCCGTCGCCAAAAGCATCCATTCGGGTGCTCACGGCAGTGGTGTTCCGCCTTAGTGCACTTCGTCGACGGCATCGGGGAGTGCGGCCGTCTACTAAAGTTTCCAACGAGCATTCGATCAGGATGCCGGGAATCTTGTTGAATTGCCCGACTTGATATTGAAAAGTGTTTTCGAGATCGGGACTAAAATGCAGGGTTTATAATTGCTAGGCATGCGATGTCTAAGGAATTCATTTTGTTAGGCATGAAATCCAAAGTATGTGATACGTTAGGTTTATGATGTCTAAGGCGGTTGCGGATTCCAACTGTTGTAGTTTTTCACTTTCTTTTCTGCGACCGTAAGTGTAATATGTGGTGTATCGCCGGTTTCGGTGCTATATGTCAACGACAATTGGGATATGCATATTTACTTACTTTGATGACATGTGATGTTATGTGTTGCTGTGATATGTTATATTGGATTGTCGTGATTGAATAGCCGGGGGTTTTATGTGAGATGAGAGTTTTTCATTTTCATTCATGTAAAATTCATCGTATGTAATATTCTTTTATTGGGGCACTTCCGGGTTGAGGATTGTTAGTTATATGTATGCCCTAGAGGCCATTACTATACATAGGATGTATATTGTAGTGGATGCTTGGACATATATAGGGAGGACTTTCTTGCTCGACATGATAGTATGCTCTCTGGTTGCTCTTTACCTTAACGTGTACACTGATTGTCTCTCTGTTTCATGTTGGTAAAGCCCTTAGGATGTGTACTTGACTACCTGGACTATGATGCGGATCATACTAGTGGGGACATGGTAGTCCATAAGTACATCCTTCAAGGTCCCTAGTCGTGGGTGTATCGAGACGGGGCATCGATATACCAGAGTAGACTAGCGTATACCTTCTCGACCCATGCAGATGGGCGATGGATGATCCCATATCCATTGGTGTTTGAAATCAGAGATGATATACGGGTGCTCAATGGAGACTGGGTACACTGGACGGACTCGCCGAGAACTCCCAGATGGTATTATACCTCACGTCAGATGGCAGTTCTCTGGTGACACTGGTACAGGTTAGTTTGTAGACCCGAGATCGTCATAGAGTCTTGTGTGATTCCCACTGTGCTTTGATTCCCACCTTACCACGTCCAAGAGGGCATGAAAAACGGTGGTTTTTGGGTACAGTCCCGAATCACACGGAGGCAATGAGCGATAGGAGGGGATTCGTCTCTCCCGGTATAGGGAGTTGATGTTGCGCTGTGTTCGATTGGCTATAACCGGAAATCCCTGGCCAGGGTTGCTGAGATTTACTGGTAAGTGTTACCAGTAGTTTCTCGAACTGTTATAGACCTCATATCGACACGACTTATCGAGCTACTAGGGTCTGACGTTTACCACCCCTAGGCGAGATATGCGACATATCAGACGACGAGACCGACTGTACGGTAAGTGTTACTGGTTGGATTCGCAGGAGTGTGAGCGGGCTTGCTCGTTGATCTTCTGATCGCTCAATACCCGGGTGGCCGTTACGTTTAGCAGACCGCTTGCAGCTTGTGGGTGTTTGATATGATCATCACCTGCTGCCGGCGTATTGACGAGTCTTTAGAGTCCTACACAGAGGTTTCCTGGCTCAAGCGAAACGAAATAGGAGCGCATATGAGATATGTGCGGGACCGAGAATAATTCCAGTATGTGATACTGTATTCTATTCTCGCGATATGTAACATTGATCGGTTATATGCGATATAGCCGGGTTATCGGATCAAGTGTTGATTCGATAAGTTGTTACTATTGATATTAGTCGGTTATATGCAATATGACCGGATCATTAGGTCAAGTGTTGATTTAATGATTTAATATATAATTATATATTTGATATATTACTTTACATTAACTAATATTGGTTCACTTAAGATGTTTTTCTCACTTGATTGTGCACATTGTATATGTGATATATTTCTGTGCACAAGATTGTATCATGTTTGATGATACATGCAAACTTGGGTGTATGTTTGCTTTAAACTATGATTAGGTTAATGGTTAGGGTTTGAATTATCTATTTATTTATTTATTTATTCATTTTGGAAAAGATGAAATGGTGGCTTTCTTTTCTTTCTTTGCTTGAACCTTCTTGAAGCTTCAAAGCATCTTTGAAAGTCTACCATTTTGTTTTTATCCTAAACCTAACCATTACCTAAACCCTAGTTTATTCTCTACATGAGTTAGCCTCACCCATGGTTGCATTATGATAGCATCACTTGATTTTCTATTTTCATGATTCATTCATTTTCATATCTTTCTTCTTCTTCTTCTTCAAGAAGAAAGAAAAACCTTTGCTTGAAAATTCTAAGTGATGATTCCAAGTGAGAAATCCAAATTCAAAGTGAACCCACTTCCTATTTCTTCATCCTCTACCACTTGCCATGTAGTATAGGGTGTTTTCTTCACAAGTTTCATGACTTGGTGAAGATGGAGCTCGAGTTAGAGTCGCCTCGACGTAGATCATCTTCGGCATCGAAGTCAACGACCTAGCCCGATCTTTTCTCCGATGAAACCACCGCGAGAGTCCAGGATTCCGATGGTTGCAGCGGAGGGACGTCATCACGGAGCCAAGGAATTGGAGGACCGGATCTACAAAGGTTGTATTTCCATTCACTTAGGAGTCAAGTTGTTAACTAGCTTGTTGTTTCGCCTAATTTCTAGTTAACGATCTTCATTAGGGTTTCTCGGCACCTAGATTTTTGAATTTGGCATGGTTGATGCCTTGTGGAACCTCTTGAGTGTGCCTAGGAACCCTACAGTGGTATCAGAGCCTAGCTAGAGCCTTAGGCGAAGTGTAGACGATATTAGAAGTCCGATCGAACCCCAAAACCCTAAACGGAACCCTTCTCTGTACATTTTTTTAATTTGTGGATTTTTGTGAATTAAAAATTTGCAGAAAAATATGCAGGGTTTTATATGAATTACTGTGCAAAACGTGGCCCTAAGTCGATCAAAGCGCCGTGGAACCGCGGCACTTGCAGGCTTGTGCGGCGGTTCTGCGGCCGTACGGTCAGGTCTTTCATTAAATTTTGCACAGTAATGTCACTATTTTATTCCTGAGATTTCTGGGAATTTTTAATTTATATTCCACTGTTGTGTTATCTGGAGTGTATTGGGGATTCGATGTTTCGATCGGAAAGTTTAACTTCGTCTATGGTTTTTTCCGGATAATTTTAGAAAATATTGAAAAGTTCGACTGGATATAAATACCCACTTTTTCCCCTGTCGGGAAATTTCCAAGTGTTGGATCTTTCCGTAGTTGTAGAACGTTCGAAGTAGTGCAAGTAACGCGATGGACCCTCTAGAAGACAACAAACCTTAACTCGATTATGTGACCGTCTTGAACTGCCCTTTGAACCTTAGGGTTTGGGACAGTACGGCGTGCCACATGTGAGGCGTTGGCTTGACCCTTCTATGGCTGGACCGTTGGTACTGAGGCATGAAGTGAATGTTTTTAAACTTATTTCATGTGTTGAGCTGTTTCGGGAAAACTTGGGTGTTCGATTGTTCGATCGGAAAGTTTAACATTTTCTATTTATCCGGAATGTGATACAATATTTGGAATCCACAAGTAGTTATGAGATAACTGATTTGAATGTTATAAACATAGCAGTTTAGTCTCACTTGATCGGTTGCCACGGAATTTTGATGTGATCAAAACTCCGTCGCAATCACGCAGCGTACGCGGATACTCGCCGGGTAAACTTAATAGACAGCTACACCCCATAGCCCCGACCAAGTGACTGTAGGAGAACCCCATCGCCGAAAGCATCCGTTCGGGTGCTCGCGGCAGCGGTGTTCCGCCTTAGTGCACTTCATCGACGGCATCGGGGGTGCGGCCATCTACTAAAGTTTGCGACGAGCATTCGATCAGGATGTCGGGAATCTTGTTGAATTTCCCGACTTGATATTGAAAAGAGTTTTCGATAAAAAGACTAAAATGCGGGGTTTATAATTGTTAGGCATGTGATGTTTAAGGAATTCATTTGGTTAGGCATGCGATGTCTAACGAGTTTGCGGATTCCAACTGTTGTAGTTTTACACATTCTTTTCTGTGGCCGTAAGTGTAATATGTGATATCGCCGGTTTCGTTGCTATATGTCAACGACAATTGGGATGCGCATATTTACTTACGTTGATGACATGTGATGTTATGTGTTGCTGGATATGTTATATTGGATCGTCGTGTTTGAATAGCCGGGGTTTTTTTATGTGAGATGAGTGTTTTTCATTTTCATTCATGTAAAAACTTGTATGTAATATTCTTTTATTGGGGCACTTCCAGGTTGCGAAAGTTGTCACCGTTGATGTATATTATTTACTTTTCCGCACTAGGATAGACCCAAGGAGGTGGGCACAAGTAACCGGGTTCTGGAGTCCAGTGGGAGACCAACTCGAGGAGTCGAGTCCGGGTCTCCTAACTCTAGAATTGGTAGGGTTGTTTGCCGCTCTCGTAGGGGTCTAGGGGTGTGGGTTTGGCTATTCATCGCGACCGTGGAATCCGTGTTTTATACTGGCTCGTATTGAAAACACGGACGTCCTAGTATATCCAATGTTTCATATGATTCTTCTGCTGCGATATCTGTGATGTGATCATTTGATATGTTGTGATAGATACTGTATATAGTATATATGATATATTATATAGACGTTACTTATGTTTTACACTCGCGCTAGCCCTGCCCCGCTCTGTCGTTAGTTACCTAACCTAACGGTGCACGAGGGGACATCGAGGCGAATGCGGATGGCATAAGTGTACGTCGTATTTATCTGTGATGTTTAGGTGATTTAAATGATGGGACTTCATTAATATGATTAATGAAAGAAAAGAAACCTAAGATGTTGTGGAATCGAATTTCAAAAATAAAACAGGTAGCTACAGTTTTTGCTTTGCACAGCGGTATATATGATATATCCTGCACCTTATTCGATGACGAAAGGGCCGACGATCCCTTCACCTGGAGTGACCCCTTTAGCAATAACTGGCAGATGCTACAACCCTCGGTTTGTCTTTTGATTGCTTTTATAGTTTCTGCTTTGCACAGTGATATATATGATATATCCCGCAGCTCATTCGACGAGGAAAGGGCCGACGATCCCTTCACCGGGAGTGACCCCTTTAGCAAAACTAGAAAAGCCTAAAAAACACTCCATTTTAAAATCATTTGATTCTACAACGATATCAAGTTCATTACGCAAAAGGTTTTCAGAAAAACCTATCGCAGCCCTCCGTCATTTCAGATAAGTTGTATATAGTATTCGTGCTTCATTTGTTGGCTTTCGTCAAGGTGTAGTGTGCGGTAGCTATATGCTGCTTATCTGCTGCGTATGATGCGATTGGATTAGGGTAGTCGTGCGGCTTTGTTGGCTTTCGTCAAGGGTCGTGCAGGTGGGTTTAATTCAATCAAGAAATGACGGGTTGGACTTGACTAGTATCCTATGGTTTGTTGGCTTTCGTCAAGGTCATAGGATGCTAGGGGCAAAATATTATCGGGAATTTCAAGTGTTGAAATTTGCAATGAGATTGCATACCTTCTATGAGATAGTTGGATCCCGATACCCGCTGCGAGTAAGATTTACTCCTGGGAGAGTTTTACACATTACAATTAGCCGATCAAGTAGGTGTCTAGAAAGGTGTCAACGGGGTTACGCCTCTGGGAAAACGAGATTTACATTAATTAGGTTCGTGCGAAAGCACGGGGGACCTCCCTCAAAGTACCGACACTGGCCTGGCTGAAAGATTGGCGAACCTGTAGCGTGTAATTAATCCCGGCTAGTCTTTCCTTTTAGGGTTTGAAGGAAGATTTGATAAAAACAGTGGGAGCCATCCTGATTAGATAAAATAATAACCAATCTGATCTTGCAAGAGCATACGCTGAGTGTTTTCTTCTCTCTCTCTCTCCAGGTAGCGACCATATCACGCCTTAATCAAGATAATAATACGGAATATTGACCGAACCCGCTTGTTATACTGAGCTGGGGAACGTTGGTCCCGCTCCAACTTATAATTGTTATAAGTCAGAGCAGGAAATTGGGGAATACCAGATTTCCCGTGCCGCCCAAACGAAGAAAGTGCATGCTGATGCATCGTCTTCGGGTATGTTCATTACAGAGAACTGTTTCTCAGTATCCTTTACGTCCTGGGTATGAGATACCGGATCAGGATCCCGCATATGTAATCTGCTACATGGGCTACAGAAAGGTAGAGAACTGAGGACGGGTGATAAGTTTCATGAGACAGAAAATGGTGCAAGTGTTGCAGCCAAGTCTGTTGGTCACTGTCACCCTGTATTACCAAAATACATTGATTATGAACAAATATTATTAGATACCGAACCTGATGTACAAAATCATATCAGTCTCTTTATTAGTAAAGAAATGATAAAATTTTGTATTGTTGGATAATGTTTTGAACATTTCGTATATCAAAAGTTGATCGGTTCAGGCACGTTATCTAAAAGCATTGATGTTCTAAATCAAACTACAGTTCTTAGTATACGGAACACACACAAGAGGAAGAGTTCAGAAATGAACGGATCCTTCTTGAGGTATTATAGACTAGGTCATATCAATGCGACCTGACTAGCTAAGTTGCACATAGATGCATATTTAAATCTGTTTGAATTTACATCTTGTGAAAACTTGCCAGTCATGTCACAAAGATAAGATGACCATAGCTCTGTTTATTGGAAATAGAAAAAGAGTTAGTAAACTCTTGGGATTGATACATGCTGATGTATGAAGGTCCCCTGTCTACATATGCCAAGATCGGTTCTTTGTACTTCATTACATTCTCTGATAATCTCTCAAGATTCATACACATGTTCCTGTTGAAACACAAGTCTGAAACTTTTGAGATAATCACAGAATATAAGTTAGAAGTAGAGAACCAAAATACGGGTATAAGTATTATGTCCTTTGATGTGATCAGGGAGGGGAATACTTTAGCACGGAAATCCTGGACTATTCTAAAGGAGAATGAGATTCTCTCTCAGCATTACTCCTCCGTATACACCACAGCACGTCGGTGTATCGGGGCGGAGCAATCACACCCTATATGATAAGGTGTGCTCTATGATGAGTACTACTGAGTTACCTATTTCCTTTTAGGAGTTATGCGCTTGAGAAGCTGCATACCTATTGAATAGGGTTCCAATCAAATCAATTGCCTACCATTTCATATGTGATATGGAAAGGGAAGAGTCCATATCTTAAGTTTGTTAAGATTTAGGGTTGTCCGGTCTACGTCTAAAAGCAAAATCCGGACAAGCTCGAGGCAAGGTCAGTTCTGTAGAACTGGAAAGACTCCAGCTATACAAACTACAGCAGATGATTTGGTAGAACCAAAGGATTCAGTAGATACCAACGAACCTCAGCCTCTCCGCCGATCTAGTAGGGTTTCTCACCCACCTGAGAGATACTTCTGTTTCTCTATGACAGTGGGAGCGAGGATTGCATCATGAGATGATGACCCAACTATTTTCGAGCTGGCCATCAGGAGTGGGACTCTATAAGAATGGCTGGATGCTTAGCGATCTGAGATGGAATCCTTATACACCAGCAAAGTATGGACTTTGGTTGCTTTATCTGAAGGGTTAAATCCCCAACAGGAGCAAGTATATTTTAAGAAGATTACTTGGTGTAGATAGGAAAGTTGAGACTTTCAAAGCTAGACATGTTAAAGATTTTCATCATCGACCAGGCATGGATAATGATGTAACCTTTTTCAGTGCCTATGCTTAAGTCCATCCATATCCTACTTGCCACGGCTACATACCATGAATACGATATCTGGCGGTTGGGTGTCATGACTGCTTTTCTAAAATGATGTTTTAGAAGAGAGCGTCTGTAAGTACACAGCCAGAGGGCTTCGTAGACAGTGGGAGCAGCGGAAACGTGTACAAGATGCTTTATAAGATTAAAGCAGGCATCACAGAAATGGAACATCTGTTTTGATGAGATAGTCAAAGAGTTTGACATCATCAAAATGGTAGATGAACCTTGTATATACAAAAAGGTAGTAGGGAGTTTGGTAGTGATCCTCGTAGAGTACGTGGATGGCATACTCTTGATAGGGAAGGAGTTTCCTATGCTATGCTCGATCAATCTCTGCTTATCACAATGATTCTCCACATAGGATCAAAGTGATACCTACTAAATCCTGGGTTTTGGATCTATGAGATAGATCTAAATGGATGTTAGGACTCTCACTAGATGTAGTGAGATGGTATCAATCGATCCTGGGGAGAATCACTGGAAAGGTTCCAGGGTGATAAGGACGACTGAATGTCAGTCACAGGCATTGTCTTTACCCTCAGTAAAGGGACGGTATGTTGGAAGAGTTCCAAGCTAGATACCGTGGCATACTATACGATAAAGGATGGATACATCGCTACTTAAGATGCTACCAAAGAGGCTGTCTGGGTGTATATTAGTTCATGAGATGAACTTAGTTCCTCCCATTGTGTGACAATGGAGTTGTGGCTTATGCCAAGGAACGTCCGTCCCATCAGTGATCCAGACATATTCTAAGGCAGTATCACCTGATCATGAAGATGGTTGATCTCCAAGAAGATCGAGGTTAGGAGAGCAGACTCAGAGGACAACACGGCGGATCCACTCACAAAGGCCTTTTCCCAGAGAGAGACTTTTATGGGATGGTTGAGTATGAGATACTACAACCACTGCTATCAGATGGCCCTAGTGCAAGTGGGAGATTGTTAGTTATATGTATGCCCTAGAGGCCATTACTATACATAGGATGTATATTGTAGTGGATGCTTGGACATATATAGGGAGGACTTTCTTGCTCGACATGATAGTATGCTATCTGGTTGCTCTTTACCTTAACGTGTACACTGATTGTCTCTCTGTTACATGTTAGTAAAGCCCTTAGGATGTGTACTTGACTACCTGGATTATGATGCGGATCATACTAGTGGGGACATGGTAGTCCATAAGTACATCCTTCAAGGTCCCTAGTCGTGGGTGTATCGAGACGGGGCATCGATATACCAGAGTAGACTAGCGTATACCTTCTCGACCCATGCAGATGGGCGATGGATGATCCCATATCCATTGGTGTTTGACATCAGAGATGATATACGGGTGCTTAGTGGAGACTGGGTACACTGGACGGACTTGCCGAGAACTCCCAGATGGTATTATACCTCACGTCAGATGGTAGTTCTCTGGTGACACTGGTACAGGTTAGTCTGTAGACCCGAGATCGTCATAGAGTCTTATGTGATTCCCATTGTGCTTTGATTCCCACCTTACCACGTCCAAGAGGGTGTGCAAAACGGTGGTTTTTGGGTACAGTCCCGAATCACATGGAGGCAATGAGCGATAGGAGGGGATTCGTCTCTCCCGGTATAGGGAGTTGATGTTGCGCTGTGTTCGATTGGCTATAACAGGAAATCCCTGGCCAGGGTTGCTGAGATTTACTGGTAAGTGTTACCAGTAGTTTCTCGAACTGTTATAGACCTCATATCGACACGACTTTTTGAGCTACTAGGGTCTGACGTTTACCACCCCTAGGAGAGATATACGACATCTCAGACGATGAGACCGGACTGTACGGTAAGTGTTACTGGTTGGATTCACAGGAGTGTGAGCGGGCTTGCTCGTTCATCTTCTGATCGCTCAATACCCGGGTGGCCGTTACGTTTAGCAGACCGCTTGCGGCTTGTTGGTGTTTGATATGATCATCACCTGCTGCCGGCGTATTGACGAGTCTTTAGAGTCCTACACAGAGGTTTCCTGGCTCAAGCGAAACGAAATAGGAGCGCATATGAGATATGTGCGGGACCGAGAATAATTCCAGTATGTGATACTGTATTCTATTCTCGCGATATGTAACATTGATCGGTTATATGCGATATAGCCGGGTTATCGGATTAAGTGTTGATTCGATAAGTTGTTACTATTGATATTAGTCGGTTATATGCAATATGACCGGATCATTAAGTCAAGTGTTGATTTAATGATTTAATGTATAATTAAATATTTGATATATTACTTTACATTAACTAATATTGGTTCACTTAAGATGTTTTTCTCACTTGATTGTGCACATTGTATATGTGATATATTTCTGTGCACAAGATTGTATCATATTTGATGATACATGCAAACTTGGGTGTATGTTTGCTTTAAACTATGATTAGGTTAATGGTTAGGGTTTGAATTATCTATTTATTTATTTATTTATTCATTCTGGAAAAGATGAAACGGTGACTTTCTTTTCTTTCTTTGCTTGAACCTTCTTGAAGCTTCAAAGCATCTTTGAAAGTCTACCATTTTGTTTTTATCCTAAACCTAACCATTACCTAAACCCTAGTTTATTCTCTACATGAGTTAGCCTCACCCATGGTTGCATTATGATAGCATCACTTGATTTTCTATTTTCATGATTCATTCATTTTCATTTCTTTCTTCTTCTTCTTCTTCAAGAAGAAAGAAAAACCTTTGCTTGAAAATTCTAAGTGATGATTCCAAGTGAGAAATCCAAATTCAAAGTGAACCCACTTCCTATTTATTCATCCTTTACCACTTGCCATGTAGTATAGGGTGTTTTCTTCACAAGTTTCATGACTTGGTGAAGATGGAGCTCGAGTTAGAGTCGCCTCGACGTAGATCATCTTCGGCATCGAAGTCAACGACCTAGCCCGATCTTTTCTCCGATGAAACCACCGCGAGAGTCCAGGATTCCGATGGTTGCAGCGGAGGGACGTCATCACGGAGCCAAGGAAGTGGAGGACCGGATCTACAAAGGTTGTAATTCCATTCACTTAGGAGTTAAGCTGTTAACTAGCTTGTTGTTTCGCCTAATTTCTAGTTAACGATCTTCATTAGGGTTTCTCGGCACCTAGATTTTTGAATTTGGCATGGTTGATGCCTTGTAGAACCTCTTGAGTGTGCCTAGGAACCTTACAAGGAAGATGTCACCATTGTATATTGTTTACTTTTCCGCATTAGGATAGACCCAAGGCGGGGAGCACAAGTAACCGGGTTCTAGGGTCCAGTGGGAGACCATCTCGAGGAGTCGAGACCGGCTCTCTTAACTCTAGAATTGGTAGGGTTTCTTGCTGCTCTCGTAGGGGTCTAGGGGTGTGGGATTGGCTATTCATCACGACCGTGGAATCCGTATTTTATACAGGATTAATTTAAAACACGAAAATCCTAGTATATCCAATATTTCATATGTTTTATTCTGCTGCGATATTCTGTGATGTGATCATTGATTATATTCTGAGACGAATGCTTATATTATATATATATGATATATATTATATATTACTGCTTTCTTTTCATAAGTGATGCTTGAGAAGCATAATAAATGAGACTTCATTAATGAGATTAATGAAATAAAAGAAACCTAAAGATATTGTAGAAATTTGTCTCGAAAACTGGTAGCTCTAGTTCTTGCTTTGCATAGCGGTATTCCTTGTAGAATATCCAGCACCTTATTCGATAAGGAAAGAGCCGAGATCCCTTCACCGGGAGTGACCTCTTTAGCGAAACTAGCAGATGCTACAAACTCGGTTTGTCTTTTGATTGCTCTTATGGTTTTTGCTTTGCATGGTGGTATTTATGAAATATCCTGCACCTTATTCGATAAGGAAAGAGCCGAGATCCCTTCACCGGGAGTGACCTCTTTAGCGAAACTAGCAGATGCTACAAACTCGGTTTGTCTTTTGATTGCTCTTATGGTTTTTGCTTTGCATGGTGGTATTTATAAAATATCCTGCACCTTATTCGATAAGGAAAGAGCCGAGATCCCTTCACCGGGAGTGACCTCTTTAGCAAAACTAGTAAAGGCCTAAAAAACACTCCATTTCAAATTCACTCGATTCTACGACGATATCAAGTTCATTACGCAAAAGGTTTTCTTAAAAATTTGTCGTAGCCCTTCGTTATTTTAGGAAGTAGAGTACTTAGTATTCGTGCTGCGTTTGTTGACCTTAGTTAAGGCGCAGTGTGCGGTAGCTAAGTGATGTCTTCCTACATAGCATATGATGCGATTAATTAGGACAGTCTTATGACTTTGTTGACCATAGTTAAGGGTCATGTGGGTGGGTCTAATTAATCACGAAATGAACGGGTAGAACTTGATTAATGGTTATGATTTGTTGACCATAGTTAAGGTCATAAGTCACTTGGGGTAAAATATTATTGGGAATTTCAAGTTTTGAAATTTGCAATGAGATTGCATACCTTCTATGAGATAGTTGGATCCCGATACCCACTGCGAGTAAGAGTTACTCCTGGGAGAGTTTTACACATTACAAATAGCCGATCAAGTAGGTGTCTAGAAAGGTGTCAACGGGGTTACGCCCCTGGGAAAACGAGGTTTATATTAATTAGGTCTGTGCGAAAGCACGGGGAACCTCCCTCAAAGTACCGACACTGGCCTGACCGAAAGATTGGCGAACTTGTAGGGCGTAATTAATCCTGGCTAGTCTTTCCTTTTAGGGTTTGAAGGAAGATTTGACTAAAACAGTGGGAGTGATTGAAACGATTTCGGATTGTATAGTATGAAAATTTGTATAAAAATCACAACCAAAAATATTTTGACCGCAATCAATAACGGTGTCGAATGTAGCGCGTTAGTAAGTGCGGATCGTCCACAGGGAAAGTGTAATCATTCGTGTTTCAATTTAGATGAGTTGAAACTTTAAAGGAAAGAAAACAAACAATTCATGATTTGTAAATTGAATTTCAAGAATTAGAAAAATCTAGATCTAAGAAAACATTAAAATCAAGAATTGAGATGTGATGATTTCCAAACCAACAATCAAGATTCGAAGTGTGGCTCGTAGGAGTAGATCGGATCTATAGATGTGATAAGATCTAATGATTTCATATTCTTATCCATTAACGAATTGATACTAGATCGATGACGATTTATCGAGGTTAAGGATCTTGCGAAGAAGCTAGGGTTTCCTCATCTTATCTTTTGTCCTTTCGATGAATCTCATTCACAAACTAGCTTCTAGTAAATCAAATGATCGATCGTTGATCTCTAGTTTCGAGCGAACACAATCAAGAAAGCATCGTATCGAAACTAGGTCATCGATCATTCGATTCACAAGAATTTACAAACGTTATAGGATTTAAGAATTGTAAAAGAATCTAAATCATCATCATTCTATCGATCGTCTCGACTCCTTTACGAGCGGAGTTTTACTCAAACAATATCACAAAGCAAACATTCAAGAATCTAGATTGAATCATAATGCTTGAATTGAAAGATAAGCAAGTTAAAAGAATCTCACCTTTATTTATTCAACAATTTGTTACACTTTGCTAAAAGAACTACAAGAATTTGAGAAGGGAACAAGATCGTCGAATCTAGCGTTGCATCGGCTCCTTGAGTCGCGGATCGGCTTGGATCACATGCTCCGATGAAGTCCGGCTTTGCTTCTAAAGGCTTTGAAGGCTTCTTGCTTTGATTGAACTCAAAGATCTTGATCTTGGATTGGAATTAGGGTTAGGGTTTTGAGGCACAAGTTGTGTCACTCAACTTGTGTTAGAAATGGGGGAGATGAGAGAAGAATGAACTAATGAACAACTAACTAATGATTAACCTTTAACCTTAGATCTAAGTTCCCTTTTATAGACTTCACAACCCTAGATCTAGAATTCAAAATTTGAATTTCCCTCCAAAAGTTTGTTATAGGGAGACTTCTAGAAGTAGTTTGTTGGAGGGAGCTTCTAGAACTAGGTTGTTAGGCCGAGCCTTCTAGATGAAGCCACGCGGAGTTTCTGCAATATTCTGGAAGCTTGGCCATTAAAATTAAGCACATGGGGAAAAATTGAGCCGCTGACATCATCATATTGCCGCGGATCCGCGGCACGTGCCTGCTCCTGCCGCGGATCCGCGGTCACGTGAGGGATGCACTGTGCAAAATTTCTTGTACTGATTTCTTTTGACTTCAGGAATGTTCTCTGATATGCTGAATTATGTAATTAGTCCTTGATCACTGCCAGATCTCTAGCCTTTGAGTTGGCGTATTTTATCAGCATTATTTTCACAATTTTAGCTCGGTTTCTGGAATTTCCTGCACAGACTTCGAAACAAGTGTTGCGCTATACAAGGATGATGCGATGCCATGATAAACACTCAATTTCCCTCATAAATGTCGGTTTTAGAGTACAACACATGTAATCTGGTATTTTACAGCTGTTTTCCTAATATGTGCAATATGCAAACCGAACACCTCTAGATGAATGCAAAAGATAGGGAAATTGACGTGTTCAAAATGCAGTATTTTCGACCGATCAAATTCCCCCAAACTTATTTTCGATCGTCTCGAGCGAACTGTTTTATTAAAAAGAGAAGGAGAAAATAAAGAAAGAGAAAAACTAACTAGCACACTTTCGTAGGCAACACGATTGCACTGAGCACGTGCAACAAGCCTTTAAAGCTCTAGGTGTCCCTACTAGGAGGAGTGTTGTCTCCTGAGGGTTTTCAGCGGATTGCACCCACAAAATCCAATAATAAAAGGAAGATCATGAATATTACATTTAAATAAAAGAATTGTAAAAGAAAAGCCTTGAAAATTAGGGTTTCCAACTAAGCTAGCTTTTCGGTTGTCATGAGCCCTATCTTAATAGTCATGAAATGATGTTAGAAATCACATCATCCCTCAATAAAACATCGTCTTTATTCTTCATTCCTATCTTTCTTCCAAACATCGATCATATAACCCTACGTGTATGTAATATACATCCCTACACCCGGAGAATTCAATTCAAGCTATCATACTCTTGTCCATCCACCTCAGTACTTTTTAATTAATGAATATTTAGATGAATTTGCTCACACACTTTCATGCGACCGTTAATACTTCTTGAGGTACTAACCGACCGATTACTCATGTGCTTGCTTATTAGGTGTATTTTCCTCGTCTTGCACCACCTAAGGCTTAGCAGTGACTCCCAGACCAGTTGGCCTTAGGGCACTAGGTGAAGAGGCACCCTCGCTATATTTTTTTATTGCTGCCTTGGCGATAACAAAACCAGTGTTCATTTTTTTCACCATTTTATATTTTATTCATTTTTTTTATTTCCTTCATACTTTGGCTTTTAGACAAGAGCATTTCAAGGTATCCTCTACTATCCCGGGTTTCAAGACGTGTGTAAGTGTGAATAGCAGGGTGTCAACGTTCAAAATATTTGGCTTTCAGAATAGGAACTATTTTTCAGACTTATTTTTATCCTCAGATTAGTGACTTCCTTCATCTTACTAACCCTTGGGACAACGGCTTATAACTACTTATTACTAGTTCATATAAGAAAACTTCTAATTTTCTTAGTTTTCTTAAATTTTTCTAATCTTTTGGATGTAATTTTTTACTATCTAATCTTTTATTATCTTATTTATGTACAAAATATTTATATTTTTTTTTGAAATTTTTTAAATTTTTATAGGTTTTGAAAATGTTTTGTGCTTATGCAAAGTGATATGCAAATGATGCGAAAATAAGCACAAACCTCCCCCAAACTTGTTTTCAACAGTGTCCTCACTGTTGCCATCCACTAAATCTCGAAAACCTGTAAGCCTGGGAGGAAATTTATTAATGGGGGCAAAATATTTAAGTGAACATCCTCCCCCAAACTTATTTTTGGCTCATTATTTTGTAAAAATTTTCTTTTCAAGAGCCAGATTATACCCCCCCAAACTTGAGTTAAGCAATGTTAATCTTTGAAAATTACATGAGGGGGTCAAGAATTATTGGTCGATGCCAAGCTTTGCAAAGACCGAAGGTTAACACCAACCATTCGAAAATTTTATCAATGCAGTGCTCTGGTTGGTGGAAGAAGAAGTGGGGAAAGGGTAAGGGGTGGAAAAGAATGTGTGTGCGTCTCATTTTGGAGAGACAATGCAGTGAATGTGATGGATTACTCGCATCCATTTTACAGTTCAAAAGAAGGGGTGGAGATTCAATTTTATTGTTTGGGAGATGATTCATCTCAACACCCGTGTCATTCAAAAATGCGGGTTCATCAGCGAAGATTTCCTCAAAAGTCCCATCAATACCCCGAAGAATAATGTCATCACAAAGTGCGGGGTGATCTTCAGACTCCAAAAATGTTTCATAATCAGTGTTAGTTGTTGACCCGGACATCTCGGTGGAAGAGTCCGTATGTGTATGATACATAGTTGGGTCAAACAACAACGTATGAAAAGAGTCAAGATCGGTATCATGAGGATCATCAAATTCACTGCTGTCGACATCTTTTAAGTCGACAGAACCGACCTGAGCAGTAGGTTCGGAGGGCACACTTCTCAACTTGTAAATGTTCAGCTCAATTGACCTATTCCCGAAGGATAGGGTCATAGAACCATTACGACAGTTGATTATTGCATTGGAAGTGGCCAAAAAGGGGCGACCTAAAATCACCGGAATTTGATTCCGTGGGTTCGCTACAGGCTGTGTATCAAGTACAATAAAGTCCACAGGGAATACAAATTCCCCGATTTTTATTAACACATCCTCCAGTTCACCCCTAGGTTTGGTGATTGATCGGTCAGCCATCTGGAGAGTTATGCTCGAGGGCTTTAACACTCCGATACCTAGTTGCTCATAGACTGAATATGGAAGCAAATTAACACTGGCGCCAAGGTCTAGTAGAGCACGGTTGATGTGTTTTCCCTCAATAGAAATGGAAATAGTAGGACAGCCAGGGTCCTTACGTTTCCATGGTACTTGTTGGGGGAAAGCCGTGTCTACAGTCTTTGCCATGAATATCTTCTTGGGCACTTGAGTCTTCCTCTTCCTAGTGCACAAGTTCTTAAGGGTTTTCGCATAGGACGGAACTTGTTGGATGGCATCTAGGAGAGGGATGTTGATGTTAACTTGCTTAAACATGTCCATAATCTTCTCCATATGTGGACTCGATTTGATAGCCCTTAACCGATTAGGATAAGGTGCTTTAGCAATAAGCGCTGGGTCCATCATAGGAGAAGGAAGTGTGTGTGGACCCGATCCCAGAATAGAGGTGGGGATCGTCTGTGGAGAACTAGAAGAGATGAGCTGAGGTGGCGAGCCTTGTGGGAAACGAAGAATAGGCTCGCAGAAAGGTGGTGGGGTAGAAGAACTGGGGTCAGAATTAGAAGTAGAAGTGGAAGGAAAGGTCTCAGCCAGGGTATCATCGATAGATTTTTCAGTGTCATCAATCTCTTCCCCAACGTGATCGTCAAGCACTCTTCCAGATCTCAACGTGATTGCATTCACATGATGTGAATAGCCAGGATTGGGCAAAGGTTGAGCTGGAAGTTTCCCTTTCTCTCTTGCACTCATTTCGGCTTTTAGTTGTGCAATTTGTGCTTCTATCGATTTGATATTCTCATTTTGAGAGACAATGATCTTCATCACATTCTCGACGGAAGATTGCAAACTTGCCGTCCCTTGGATGGATTGTTTCATGAAAGTATCCAAGGTTTGTGCTAGTGCAGAGGTATTATCTGTACTGGTCAATTGCAAAGAGTTTTCATGTGGTGCAAAAGTATTGGCCGGATTTTGGAAGTTTTGTGATTGGTAGGGGTGCTGACTCAATGGAAGTGGTTGCTGTTGTGGTGGAGGGACCTTTGGAAATTGTTTTGATTTGGAACCTGTAGGGTTCCTAGGCACTCTCAAGAGGTCTCACAAGGCATCGATCATGCCAATTTCAAAAATTATGGTGCCGAGAAACCCTAGTGTACGGATCGTTGGCTAGATTTCTAGGCGAAAAGATAACTAGTTAACACTTAACTAAGAGATACGGAAATACAACCTTTGTAGATCCGGTTCTCCACCTCCATAGCTCCGCAATGAAGTCTCCTCGCTGTCCATAACAAGTCTCGGGCTCTAGCGTCGGCTTCATCGGAGAAGAAGCGGGCTAGGTCATCGACGACGTGCCGAAGATGATCTACGTCGAAGCATCGCTAGATCAAGCTCTCACTTCACCAAGTCAAGAAACTTGTGAAGAAAACACACTCTACTACTTGGCAAGAGGTAGAGGATGAAGAAATAGGAAGTGGGTAGACTTTAGAATTGGATTTCTCACTTGTTTTCATCAATCACCATTGATGAAGTAAGCTTCTTCATGAAGTGAAGAAGAAGAAGAAGATGATAATTGTTATGATAAGAATAATAAAATAGAAAAGAAAAAGAATTCTTATCATAAGCAAACCATGGTCAAGTGTAGAGATTAAACCAAGGTTAGTGGGAATGGTTAGGGTTAAGGATGAGATAAGAATGGTTGACTTGATCAAAGTTTCAAGAAACTTCAACATAAAACAAAATAAGCCACCATCCTTAAATAATTTCCAAAATGAATATAAAAATAAATGAATGAATAAATAATCATAACCCTAGCCATTCATATAACCATGGTTCAATGTTCACACAAACACAAGTAAACATGTATCATCAAACATGATACAATCAAGTGTACAAAAGTATATCACATATACAATGTGCACATACCAAGTGAGAAAATCCGTTTAAAGTGAACCAATACTAGTTAGTGCAAAGTAATATATCAAATATATAATTATGCATTAAATCATTAAATCAACACTTGATTTAACGATCCGGTCATGTCGCACACAACCGACTAGTATACAATGTATCGGCTTATCGAATCAATCCTTGATTCGATAACTAGGTTATATCGCATACAACCAATCGATACATTCATCGCGAGAATGAAATACGGTATCACATACACGCATTATTCTCGGTCCCGCACATATCTCATATGCGCTCCTATTTCGTTTTGCTTGAGCCAGGAAACCTCTGTGTAGGACTCTAAAGACTCGTCAATACGCCGGCAGCAGGTGATGATCATATCAAGCACCCACAAGCCGCAAGCGGTCTGCTAAACGTAACGGACACCCGGATATTGAGCGATCTGAAGATCGACGAGCAAGCCCGCTCACACTCCAGTGAATCCAACCAGTAACAGTACCGTACAGTCCAGTCTGATCGTCTGATATGTCGCATATCTCGCCTAGGGATGGTAAACGTCAGACCCCAATAGCTCGATAAGTCGTGTCGATATGAGGTCTATAACAATTCGAGAAACTACTGGTAACACTTACCAGTAAATCTCAGCAACCCTGGCCAGGGATTTCCTGTTATAGCCAATCGAACACAGCGCAACATCAACTCCCTATACCGGGAGAGACGAATCCCCTCCTATCGCTCATTGCCTCCATGTGACTCGGGACTGTACCCAAAAACCACCGTTTTGCATGCCCTCTTGGACGTGGTAAGATGGAAATCAAAGCACAGTGGGAACCACACAAGACTCTATGACGATCTCGGGTCAACAGACTACTCTGTACCAGTGTCACCAGAGAACTGCCATCTGACGTGAGGTATAATACCATCTGGGAGTTCTCGGCGAGTCCGTCCAGTGTACCCAGTCTCCACTGAGCACCCGTATATCATCTCTGATGTCAAACACCGATGGATATGGGATCATCCATCGCCCATCTGTATGGGTCGAGAAGGTATACGCTAGTCTACTCTGGTATATCGATGCCCCGTCTCGATACACCCACGACTAGGGACTTTGAAGGATGTACTTATGGACTACCATGTCCCCACTAGTATGATCCGCATCATAGTCCAGGTAGTCAAGTACAGATCCTAAGGGCTTTACCAACATGTAACAGAGAGACAATCAGTGTACACGTTAAGGTAAAGTACAACCAGATAGCATACTATCATGTCGAGCAAGAAAGTCCTCCCTATATACGTCCCAGCATCCACTACAATATACATCATATGTACAGTAATGGCCTCTAGGGCATACATATAACTAACAATCTCCCACTTGCACTAGGGCCATCTGTAGCAGTGGTTGCAGTATCTCATACTCAACCATCCCATAAAAGTCTCTCTCTGGGAACAGGCCTTTGTGAGTGGATCCGCTGTGTTGTCCTCTGAGTCTACTCTCCAAACCTCGATCACCCTGGAGATCAACCATCTCCATGATCAGGTGATACTGCCTTAGAATATGTCTGGATCACTGATGGGACCGGCGTTCCTTGGCATAAGCCACAACTCCATTGTCACACAATGGGAGGAACATAGTTCATCTCATGAACCAATATACACCCAAACAGCCTCTTTGGTAGCATCTTAAGTAGCGATGTATCCCGCCTTTATCTTCTAGTATGCCACGGTATTTAGCTTGGAACTCTTCCAACATACCGTCCATCCACTGAGGGTAAAGACAATGCCTGTGACTGACATTCAGTCGTCTTTATCACTCTGGAACACTTCCAGTGATTCTCCCCAGGATCAATTGATACTATCTCACTTCAACAAGTGAGAATCCTAACATCCATTTAGATCTATCTCATAGATCCAAAATCCAGGAGTTAGTAGGTATCATTATGATCCTATATGGAGAATCATTGTGATAAACGGAGATTGACCGAGCGTAGCATAGGAAACTCTTTCCCTATCAAGAGTATGTCATCCACGTACTCTACGAGGATCACCACCATACTCCCTACTACCTTTTGGTTCATACAAGGTTCATCTACCATTTTGATGATGTCAACTTCTTTGACTACTTCATCAAAACAGACGTTCCAACTCCGCGATGCCTGCTTTATCCTATAAGGCAGCTTGCACACGTTTCCGCTGCTCCCACTGTCTACGAGGCCCTCTGGCTGTGTACTTATAGACGCTCTCTTTCAAATCATTATTTAGAAAAGCAGTCATGACACCCAACCACCAGATATCGTAGTCATGGTATGTATCCGTGGTAAGTAGGATCTGAATGGACTTAAACATAGCCACTGGAAAATGTTTCATCATTATCCATGCCTGGTCGATGACGAAAACCCTTAACAAGTCTAGCTTTGAAAGTCTCAACTTTTCCATGTACACCAAGTAATCTTCTCAAGATTTACTTGCTCCTGATGGGGATTTAACCCTTTAGATATAGCAACCAAAGTCCATACTTTGTTGGTGTATATGGATTCCATCTCAGATCACTAAGCATCCAGCCATTCTTATAGAGTCTTACTCTCGATGGCCTGCTCGAAACTAGTTGGGTCATCATCTCATGATGCAATCCTCGCTCCCACTGTCATAGAGAAACAGAAGTATCTCTCAGGTGGGTGAGGAACCCTACTAAATCGGCGGAGAGGCTGAGGTTCTTTGGAATCTACTGATTCCTTTGGTTGTATCAAATCATCTGCTGTAGTTTGTATAGCTGGAACCTTTCCAGTTCTACATTACAGACCTTGCCTCGAGCTTGTCCGGAATTTGCTTTTAGACATAGGCCGGACAACCCCAAATCTTAACTGGCTTAAGACATGGGCTCTTCCCATACCATATCACATATGAAGTGGTAGGCAACTGATTTGATTCGAACCTAATTCAATAGGTATGCAGCTTCTCAAGCGCATAACTCCCAAAAAGGAAAAAGGTAACTCAGTAGTACTCATCATAGAGCACACCTTATCATATAGGGTGTGATTGCTCCGCCCCGATACACCAACGTGCTATGGTGTATTCGGAGGAGTAATGCTGAGAGAGAATCTCATTCTCCTTTAGAATAATCCAGGATTTCCGTGCTCAAGTATTCTCCTCCTTGATCTCATCACAGGACATAATACTTATACCCGTATTGGTTCTCTACTTCTAACTTATATTCTGTGAATATCTCAAAAGGTTCAGACTTGCGTTTCAACAGGAACATATGTCTAAATCTTGAGAGATTATCAGAGAACGTAATGAAGTACAAAGAACCATTCTTGGCATGTGTAGACATGGGACCTACATACATCAACATGTATCATCCCAAGAGTTTACTAACTCTTTCTCTGTTTCCAATAAACAGAGTTGGTGTCATTATATCTTTGTGACATGACTGGCGAGTTTCACAAGATGTAAATTCAAACTAATTTAAATATGCATCTTTATGTAACTCTAGCTAGTCGGGTCACATTGATCTGACCTAGTCTACAATACCTCAAGAAGGAATCATTCAATTCTGAACTCTTCCTCTTGTGTGTGTTCCATATACTAAGAACTGCAGTTTGATTTAGAACATCAATGCTTTTAGATAACGTGCCTGAACCGATCAACTTTTGATATAGGAAATGTTCAAAACATTATCCAACAATACAAAATTATATCCTTTCTTTACTAATAAAGAGACTGATATGATTTTTTATATCAGGTTCGGTATCTAATAACATTCGTTCAGAATCAATGTATTGGTAATACAGGGTGACAGTGACCAACAGACTTGGCTGCAACTCTTGCCCCGTTTTCTGCCTCATGAAACTTATCACCCGTTCTCAGTTCTCTACCTATCTGTAGCCCTATGTAACAGATTACATATCTGGGATCCTGATCTGGTATCACATACCCAGGACGTAGAGGATACAGAGAAACAGTTCTTTGTAATGAACACACCCGAAGATGATGCATCAGCATGCACTCTCTTCGTTTGGGCGGCACGGGAATTCTGGTATTCCCCAATTTCCAGCTCTGTCTTATAACAATTATAAGTTGGAGCGGGACCAACATTCCCCAGCTCAGTATAACAAGCGGGTTTGGTCAAAAATCCGTATTATTATCTTGATTAAGGCGTGATATGGTCGCTACCAGGAGAGAGAGAGAAGAAAACACTCAGCGTGCGCTCTTGCAAGAATAGATTGGTTATTATTTTATCTAATCAGGATGGCTCCCACTGCTTTTTATCAAATCTTCCTTCAAACCCTAAAAGGAAAGACTAGCCGGGATTAATTACACACTACAAGTTTGCCAATCTTTCGGCCAGGCCAGTGTCGGTACTTTGAGGGAGGTCCCCCGTGCTTTCGCACGAACCTAATTAATGTAAACCTCGTTTTCCTAGAGGCGTAACCTCGTTAACACCTTTCTAGACACCTACTTGATCGGCTAATTGTAATGTATAAAACTCTCCCAGGAGTAACTCTTACTCGCAGCGGGTATCGGGATCCAACTATCTCATAGAAGGTATGCAATCTCATTGCAAATTTCAACACTTGAAATTCCCGATAATATTTTGCCCCGAACGATCTATGACCTTGACAAGGTCAACAAACCATAGACCGCAAGTCAAGTTCAACCCGTCATTTCTTGATTGAATCAAACCCACCCGCACGACCCTTGACAAGGTCAACAAGGCCGCACGACTACCCTAACCCAATCTGCATCATATGCATAAGCAGATAAATACTGGTTAACTACCGCACACTGCGCCTTGACAAGGTCAACAAACGCAGCACGAATACTAAACAGGATTTATCTGAAATGACGGAGGGCTACGACAGGTTTTTCTGAAAACCTATTGCGTAATGAACTTGATATCGTTGTAGAATCAAATGATTTTAAAATGGAGTGCTTTTGAGGCTTTTCTAGTTTTGCTAAAGGAGTCACTCCCGGTGAAGGGATCGTCGGTCCTTTCCTCGTCGAATGAGGTGCGGGATATATCATATATATCACTGTGCAAAGCAGAACTCTTAAAAGCAATCAAAAGACAAACCGAGTGTGTAGCATCTGCCAGTTATTGCTAAAGGAGTCACTCCCGGTGAAGGGATCTCGGTCCTTTCCTCATCGAATAAGGTGCAGGATATATCACATATACCTCTGTGCAAAGCAAGAACTGTAGCTACCTGTTTTATTTTGAAATTCGATTCTACAACATCTTAGGTTTCTTTTATTTCATTAATCACATTAATGAAGTCCCATCATTTAAGTACCTAAACATCACAGATAAATACGATGTACACTTATGCCATCCGCATTCGCCTCGATGTCCCCTCGTGCACCGTTAGGTTAGGTAACTAACGGCAGAGCGGGGCAGGGCTAGCGTGGGTGTAAAACATAAGTAACGTCTATATAATATATCATATATACTATATACTGTATCTATCACAGAACATCACATGATCACATCACAGATATCGCAGCAGAAGAATCATATGAAATATTGGATATACTAGGACGTCCGTGTTTTCAATACGAGCCAGTATAAAACACGGATTCCACGGTCGTGATGAATAGCCAAACCCACACCCCAAGACCCCTACGAGAGCGGCAAGCAACCCTACCAATTCTAGAGTTAGGAGACCCAGACTCGACTCCTCGAGTTGGTCTCCCACTGGACTCCAGAACCCGGTTACTTGTGCCCTCTTCCTTGGGTCTATCCTAGTGCGGAAAAGTAAATAATATGCAAAAGGTGACAACTTCTGCAACCTGGAAGCGCCCCAATAAAAGAATATTACATACAAGTTTTTACATGAATGAAAATGAAAAACACTCATCTCACATAAAAACCCCCGGCTATTCAAACACGACGATCCAATATAACATATCCAGCAACACATAACATCACATGTCATCAACGTAAGTAAATATGTCCATCCCAATTGTCGTTGACATATAGCAACGAAACCGGCGATATCACATATTACACTTACGGTCACAGAAAAGAAAGTGTAAAACTACAACAGTTGGAATCCGCAAACTGCATAGACATCGCATGCCTAATTAAATGAATTACTTAGACATCGCATGCCTAACAATTATAAACCCCGCATTTTAGTCTCAAAATCGAAAACACTTTTCAATATCAAGTCGGGCAATTCAACAAGATTCCCGACATCCTGATCGAATGCTCGTCGCAAACTTCAGTAGACGGCTGCACCCCCGTTACCGTCGACGAAGTGCACCAAGGCGGAACACCGCCACCGCGAGCACCCGAACGGATGCTTTCGGCGACGGGGTTCTCCTACAGTCACTTGGTCGGGGCTATGGAGTGAGGCTGTCTATCAAGTTTACCCGGCGAGTATCCGCGTACGCTACGTGATTGCGACGGACTTTTGATCGCATCAAAATTCCGTGGCAACCGATCAAGTGAGACTAAACTGCTATGTTTATAACATTCATTTAGTTATCTCATAACTAATTGTGAATTCCAATTATTGTATCACATTCCAAATAATTAGAAAATGTTAGACTTTCCGATCGAACAATCGAACACCCAAGTTTTCCCGGTACAGCTCAACACATGAAATAAGTCTAACAACATTCAGTTCGTGCCTCAGTACCAACGGTCCAGCCGTAGAAGGGTCAAGCCAACGCCTCACATGTGGCACGCCGTACTGCCCCAAACCCGAAGGTTCAAAGGGCAGTTCAAGACGGTCACATAATCGAGTTAAGGTTTGTTGTCTTCTAGAGGGTCCATCGAGTTACTTGCACTACTTAGAACGTCGTTAAACTACGGAAAAATCCAACACTTGGAAATTTCCCGACAGGAGAAAAATTGGGTATTTTTATCCGGTCGAACTTTTTAACATATTCTAAAAATTATCCGGAAAGCCACACAGACAAAATTTGATATTCCGATCGAAACACCGAATCCCCAAAATAATCCCAGAAAATACAACTCTGGAAAAAATATTAAAAATATCCAGGAAAACCAGCACTGTTAAATAGGAGTTACTGTGCAAACTAAATTTAATACTGTGGCCGTACGGCCGCGGATCCGCCGCATGAGCCTTGCTCATGCCGCGGAACCGCGGTGGAATAGTTGAATTAGGTCCACGAAATTTACAGTAATTCCTAGAAAACCCTGCTTGATTTTCTGCATATTTTTAATTTCGAAAAATCCCAGATTTTAGAAAAAGGACAGAGAGCATGTTCCGGGTTGGGTTTTCGGTTCGTTCGGACTTCAAATTCCGTCTAGACTTCGCCTAAGTCTCTAGCTAGGCTCTGATACCACTGTAGGGTTCCTAGGCACTCTCAAGAGGTCTCACAAGGCATCGATCATGCCAATTTCAAAAATTATGGTGCCGAGAAACCCTAGTGTACGGATCGTTGGCTAGATTTCTAGGCGAAAAGATAACTAGTTAACACTTAACTAAGAGATACGGAAATACAACCTTTGTAGATCCGGTTCTCCACCTCCATAGCTCCGCAATGAAGTCTCCTCGCTGTCCATAACAAGTCTGGGGCTCTAGCATCGGCTTCATCGGAGAAGAAGCGGGCTAGGTCATCGACGACGTGCCGAAGATGATCTACGTCGAAGCATCGCCAGATCAAGCTCTCACTTCACCAAGTCAAGAAACTTGTGAAGAAAACACACTCTACTACTTGGCAAGAGGTAGAGGATGAAGAAATAGGAAGTGGGTAGACTTTAGAATTGGATTTCTCACTTGTTTTCATCAATCACCATTGACAAAGTAAGCTTCTTCATGAAGTGAAGAAGAAGAAGAAGATGATAATTGTTATGATAAGAATAATAAAATAGAAAAGAAAAAGAATTCTTATCATAAGCAAACCATGGTCAAGTGTAGAGATTAAACCAAGGTTAGTGGGAATGGTTAGGGTTAAGGATGAGATAAGAATGGTTGACTTGATCAAAGTTTCAAGAAACTTCAACATAAAACAAAATAAGCCACCATCCTTAAATAATTTCCAAAATGAATATAAAAATAAATGAATGAATAAATAATCATAACCCTAGCCATTCATATAACCATGGTTCAATGTTCACACAAACACAAGTAAACATGTATCATCAAACATGATACAATCAAGTGTACAAAAGTATATCACATATACAATGTGCACATACCAAGTGAGAAAATCCGTTTAAAGTGAACCAATACTAGTTAGTGCAAAGTAATATATCAAATATATAATTATGCATTAAATCATTAAATCAACACTTGATTTAACGATCCGGTCATGTCGCACACAACCGACTAGTATACAATGTATCGGCTTATCGAATCAATCCTTGATTCGATAACTAGGTTATATCGCATACAACCAATCGATACATTCATCGCGAGAATGAAATACGGTATCACATACACGCATTATTCTCGGTCCCGCACATATCTCATATGCGCTCCTATTTCGTTTTGCTTGAGCCAGGAAACCTCTGTGTAGGACTCTAAAGACTCGTCAATACGCCGGCAGCAGGTGATGATCATATCAAGCACCCACAAGCCGCAAGCGGTCTACTAAACGTAACGGCCACCCGGGTATTGAGCGATCTGAAGATCGACGAGCAAGCCCGCTCACACTCCAGTGAATCCAACCAGTAACACTACCGTACAGTCCGGTCTGATCGTCTGATATGTCGCATATCTCGCCTAGGGATGGTAAACGTCAGACCCCAATAGCTCGATAAGTCGTGTCGATATGAGGTCTATAACAATTCGAGAAACTACTGGTAACACTTACCAGTAAATCTCAGCAACCCTGGCCAGGGATTTCCTGTTATAGCCAATCGAACACAGCGCAACATCAACTCCCTATACCGGGAGAGACGAATCCCCTCCTATCGCTCATTGCCTCCATGTGACTCGGGACTGTACCCAAAAACCACCGTTTTACACGCCCTCTTGGACGTGGTAAGATGGAAATCAAAGCACAGTGGGAACCACACAAGACTCTATGACGATCTCGGGTCAACAGACTACTCTGTACCAGTGTCACCAGAGAACCGCCATCTGACGTGAGGTATAATACCATCTGGGAGTTCTCGGCGAGTCCGTCCAGTGTACCCAGTCTCCACTGAGCACCCGTATATCATCTCTGATGTCAAACACCGATGGATATGGGATCATCCATCGCCCATCTGTATGGGTCGAGAAGGTATACGCTAGTCTACTCTGGTATATCGATGCCCCGTCTCGATACACCCACGACTAGGGACTTTGAAGGATGTACTTATGGACTACCATGTCCCCACTAGTATGATCCGCATCATAGTCCAGGTAGTCAAGTACAGATCCTAAGGGCTTTACCAACATGTAACAGAGAGACAATCAGTGTACACGTTAAGGTAAAGTACAACCAGATAGCATACTATCATGTCGAGCAAGAAAGTCCTCCCTATATACGTCCCAGCATCCACTACAATATACATCATATGTACAGTAATGGCCTCTAGGGCATACATATAACTAACAGAACCGTATTTTGATTTTGTGATTGGTTCCAAGCAAAATTTGGATGATTCATCCAACCCTGATTGTAAGTGGAAGAAAATGGATCGTTCCTAGGTCTTTGAAATGCGGCATTGGTATGCTCATGGCCTTGAAACGGAGAATTTCATGGACATTCTTCCGTCAAATAAGAAGGATCAGAACAGCATCCACATACAGTTTTGGAGAGTGACATTTGATTTAGGGCGGCAGCTAAAAATTTGTTTTCCATAGTCTCGAGTTTCTTATTGATAGCTGAAATTTCAGCTCTAACTCCTATGGAAATATTATTGCCATCCCTAGACGATTGACTCACACCCTCCCACTGTAAAGATTTTTCAGCGAAATCTTCTAGGAATTTCCAAGTTTCCCCATCATCTTTGGTCATGAAGTTGCCTTGACACATGGATTCAAGGATCTGTCTTGTGTTAGGATTAATGCCCTCATAAATGATTCGGCACAGTTCCCATCTTGGGATTCCGTGATGTGGACATTGAACTAACAGATCCTTAAAGCGTTCAAGACATTGTGAAAATGTTTCATTTGGAAGCTGGGTGAATTGATTGATTTCGCCACGGACTCGAGCTGTCTTATGATTTGGGTAGAATTTCTTAAGGAATGCTTTGACGAATTCTTCCCAGTTTGAAATGGAATGTGCGGTTGTGTTGTAAAGACACTTCTCGGCTATATCGCACAAGGTAAATGGGAGAAGACGAAGACGCATAGCATCCACAGAAAGCTGTGAGGTACCCATCATTGCGCATACATTTTCAAATTTGGTGATAAAGACATATGCGTCTTCAGACTCGAGACCGTGGTATTTTGGTAGAAGGTTGATGTATTGGGGTTTAATCTGAAAATTGTCCCCGTTGGCTGGTGGAATGGAGAGATAGGTCGAAAGAGGACCTCGTGTAGGATAGCACCTCTCTTGGAGAGAGATGCGGGGTGGATTCTCCACACCAACGGACGGCGGAAGAGTAGTGGTAAAGAAGTTCGATGGAGAATCGTCCATCGAAGTGGGTGTGGTGGTGGGTAAAGAAGAGGTAAATGTAGAAATACCGACTTTTGGGTCGATCAGGGGAACGCGGACTAAACGGGCACTAGAATCCCGTGTCCAGCCTATCTTGCACTAAAAAGGGTTAGTACAAGTGGCAGCGTGAATTATAATTAGGGAAAAGAATGAATGTGATTGGTGTTTGATTTGAAAAATATACGGATTTTTGAAAAAATGATGCGATCACAACAAATGCAACAAGCAGCCCTAAAATCTAGTGGTCACCTAGGTCAAAGCTCTAGACCGCTCCTAACTGCCAAAAGACAAGTCGCAGGATCAATCCTCCACTGCCTCTTTGTCTCTCCTGTGGCCAGGTAAGTGCCAGGTAAGTGGGAGGTTCTCCACTACGTAAGTAGTGGTCCTAATTAAGTAACCACTAGCCTTCGACACACTTGCTTTAGACACCACAAAAGAAACACGGATAAGCAATGAATTACCTACGGCCTTCTCTTGTCCTAAGTGAGTGCGACGGTCCTTAGAGTCATCTCTAGATATTTTTTAGTTAATGAGGGTAATGCGAATGCAAGTTTGTGATTTTTGGGGCTTAGGAAGGGTAATGAACTCCCCACCTAATCTGGATTTGGTCTTTGCCCCTTAATTTCCGTATTAATATGCAAACAACCAAAAAAATCAAAACACGCACAATTTATTTTGCTTTTTGCAGCGCTGCGAATTTTGCAAAGAAACCTGCACAAAATTGTTATTGGAGCAGATGTGGGAGGAGATAAGAAGGTAAAGAATTCACCTGAGAAATTTTGTACAGAGATGAAGTAGACACGCGGCGGATCCGCCGCATATGCTTGTTAATGCCGTGGAATCGCGGCGCTTTCAGGGGATCCCTGCACAAATTTTTCTACAGATTCTCCTGTTCACATACACAGCTCTCTAGAATGCTCTGAAAATTTTTTCTCAAGCTCCAATGATTCCAGATTTCCTCGCAACAAATCACAACAACACGTTTAGGGTTTGTGCGAATTTAGATCTAAAAATATAGATGGAATAAACTTTTCAACTCAAATTTCAAAATAATGAACAATTAGCGCACTATCCCCGGCAACGACGCCATTAGATTGAAACGATTTCGGATTGTGTAGTATGAAAATTTGTATAGAAATCACAACCAAAAATATTTTGACCGCAATCAATAACGGTGTCGAATGTAGCGCGTTAGTAAGTGCGGATCGTCCACAGGGAAAGTGTAATCGTTCGTGTTTCGATTTAGATGAGTTGAAACTTTAAAGGAAAGAAAACAAACAATTCATGATTTGTAAATTGAATTTCAAGAATTAGAAAAATCTAGATCTAAGAAAACATTAAAATCAAGAATTGAGATGTGATGATTTCCAAACCAACAATCAAGATTCGAAGTGTGGCTCGTAGGAGTAGATCGGATCTATAGATGTGATGAGATCTAATGATTTCATATTCTTATCCATTAACGAATTGATACTAGATTGATGACGATTTATCGAGGTTAAGGATCTTGCGAAGAAGCTAGGGTTTCCTCATCTTATCCTTTGTCCTTTCGATGAATCTCATTCACAAACTAGTTTCTAGTAAATCAAATGATCGATCGTTGATCTCTAGTTTCGAGCGAACACAATCAAGAAAGCATCGTCTCGAAACTAGGTCATCGATCATTCGATTCACAAGAATTTACAAACGTTATAGGATTTAAGAATTGTAAAAGAATCTAAATCATCATCATTCTATCGATCGTCTCGACTCCTTTACGAGCGGAGTTTTACTCAAACATTATCATAAAGCAAACATTCAAGAATCTAGATTGAATCATAATGCTTGAATTGAAAGATAAGCAAGTTAAAAGAATCTCACCTTTATTTATTCAACAATTTGTTACACTTTGCTCAAAGAACTACAAGAATTTGAGAAGGGAACAAGATCGTCGAATCTAGCGTTGCATCGGCTTCTTGAGTCGCGGATCGGCTTGGATCACATGCTCCGATGAAGTCCGGCTTCGCTTCTAAAGGCTTTGAAGGCTTCTTGCTTTGATTGAACTCAAAGATCTTGATCTTGGATTGGAATTAGGGTTAGGGTTTTGAGGCACAAGTTGTGTCACTCAACTTGTGTTAGAAATGGGGGAGATGAGAGAAGAATGAACTAATGAACAACTAACTAATGATTAACCCTTAACCCTAGATCTAAGTTCCCTTTTATAGACTTCACAACCCTAGATCAAGAATTCAAAATTTGAATTTCCCTCTAAAAGTTTGTTATAGGGAGACTTCTAGAAGTAGTTTGTTGGAGGGACCTTTTAGAACTAGGTTGTTAGGCCGAGCCTTCTAGATGAAGCCACGTGGAGTTTCTGCAGTATTCTGGAAGCTTGGCCATTAAAATTAAGCACATGGTGAAAAATTGAGCCGCTGACGTCATCATATTGCCGTGGATCCGCAGCACGTGTTTGCTCCTGCTGCGGATCCGCGGTCACGTGAGGGATGCACTGTGCAAAATTTCTTGTACTGATTTCTTTTGACTTCAGGAATGTTCTCTGATATGCTGAATTGTGTAATTAGTCCTTGATCACTGCCAGATCTCTAGCCTTTGAGTTAGCGTATTTTATCAGCATTATTTTCACAATTTTAGCTCGGTTTCTGGAATTTCCTGCACAGACTTCGAAACAAGTGTTGCGCTATACAAGGATGATGCGATGCCATGATAAACACTCAATTTCCCTCATAAATGTCGGTTTTAGAGTACAACACATGTAATCTGGTATTTTACAGCTGTTTTGCTAATATGTGCAATATGCAAACCGAACACCTCTAGATGAATGCAAAAGATAGGGAAATTGACGTGTTAAAAATGCAGTATTTTCGACTGATCAGGAAGCCATCCTGATTAGATAAATTAATAACCAATCTAATCTTGCAAGAGCATACGCTGAGTGTTTTCTTCTCTCTCTCTCCAGGTAGCGACCATGTCACGCCTTAATCAAGATAATAATACGGATGTATTGACCAAACCCGCTTGTTATACTGAGATGGGGAACGTTGGTCCCGCTCCAACTTATAATTGTTATAAGACCGAGCAGGAAATAGGGGATTACCAGGATTCTCGTGCCGCCCAAATGAAGAAAATGTATGTTGATACATCTTCTTCGGGTATGTTCATTACCGAGAACTGTTTCTCAGTATCCTCTATGTCCTGGAAATGAGATACCGGATCAGGATCCCACATATGTAATATGTTACATGGGCTATAGATAGGTAGAGAACTGGGAAAAGGTGATAAGTTTCAAGAGTTGGAAACGGTGCAAGTGTTGCAGCCAAGTATGTTGGCAGTTATTACCCTGTATTACTAGATACATTGATTCTGAACGAATGTTATTAGATACCGAACCTGAAGTACAACATCGTATCAGTCTTTTTATTTAGTAAAGAAGGATATAATTTTGTATTGTTGGATAATGTTTTGAACATTTCCTATATCAAGAGTTGATCGGTTCAGGCACGTTATCTAAAAGCATATACGTTCTAAATCAAACCACAGTTCTTAACGTACAGAACACACACAAGAGGAAGAGTTCAGAAATGAACGAATCCTTCTTGAGGCATTGTAGACTAGGTCATATCAATGCGACCCGACTAGCTAAGTTACATTTAGATGTATATTTAAATTAGTTTGAATTTACATCTTGTGAAACTTGCCAGTCATGTCACAAAGATAAGATGACCATAGCTCTGTTTGTAGGAAACAGAGAAAGAGTTAGTGAAGTCTTGGGATTGATACATGATGATGTATGTAAGTCCCTTGTCTACACATGTCAGGACTAGTTCTTTGTATTTCATTACATTCACTGATGATCTCTCAAGGTTCGGATATATGTTCTTGTTGAAACACAAGTCTGAAGCTTTTGAGAAATTCAAAGAATATAAGTTAGAAGTAGAGAACCAAAACGGGTATAAGTATTCTGTCCTTTGATGTGATCATGGAGGAGAATACTTGAGCACGGAATTCCTGGACTATTCTAAAGGAGAATGAGATTCTCTCTCGGCATTACTCCTCCACATACACCACAGCACGTTGGTATATCGGGGCGGAGCAATCGCACCCTATGTGATATGGTGTGCTCTATGGTGAGTACTACTGAATTTCCTATTTTCTTTTGGGGGCTATGCACTTGAGAAGTTACATACCTATTGAATAGGGTTCTAATCAAATCAGGTGCCTACCACTCCATATGTGATATGGTATGGGAAGAGCCCATCTCTTAGGATGTTAAGATTTGGGGTTGTCCGGCCTATGTCTAAAAGAAAAATCCGGACAAGCTCGAGGCAAGGTCAGTTCTGTGGAAATTTATTGGATATCCCAAGCATTCGCAAGGGAATATCTTCTACCACACTGAGGAACAAAAGATGTTTTGTTTCTCAGCATGCCACCTCTTGGAAAGGGAATTTCTTGTGAATAAATTAGTAGTTATGAGGTAGAACTGGAAGAAGTTCCAGCTATACAAACTGCAGCTGATGATTTGGTAGAACCGAAAGATTCAATAGCTCCCGACGAACCTCAGCCTCTCCGCCAATCTAGTAGGGTTCCTCACCCACCTGAGAGATACTTCGGTTTTCTCTATGACAGTGGGAGCGAAGATTGCATCATGAGATGATGACCCAACTAGTTTCGAGCAGGCCATCAAGAATGGGGACTCTGTGAGGATGGCTGGATGCTAAGCGATCTGAGATGGAATCCATATACACCAACAAAGTATGGACTTTGGTTGCTTTATCTGAAGGGTTAAATCCCCATCAGGAGCAAGTATATCTTGAGAAGATTACTTGGTGTAAAAGGAAAAGTTGAGATTTTCAAAACTAAGACTTGTTGCAAAAGGTTCTCGTCATCCACCAGGTATGGATTATGATGAAACCTTTTCTAGTCCCTATGCTTAAGTCCATCCGGATCCTACTTGCCATTGCTGCATACCATGACTACGATATCTGGCGGTTGGGTTTCATGACAGCTTTTCTAAATAATGATTTAGAAGGGAGCGTTTATAAGTACACAGCCAGAGGGTTTCGTAGATAGTGGGAGCAGCGGAAACGTATGCAAGTTGCTTTATGGGTTAAAGCAGGCATCGCGGAGTTGGAACATCTCTTTTGATGTGGTAGTCAAAGAGTTTGACTTTATCAAAATGGTAGATGAACCTTGTATATACAAAAAGGTAGTAGGGAGTATGATGGTGATCCTCGTATTGTACGTGGATGACATACTCTTGATAGGGAAGGTGTTTCCTATGCTACACTCGGTCAATCTCCTCTTATCACAAGGATTCTCCATATAGGATCAAGGTGATACCTCCTAAATCCTGGTTTTGGATCTATGTATTAGATCTAAGTGGATGTTAGGATTCTCACTAGGTGTAGTGAGATGGTATCAATCGATCCTGGGGAGAATCACTGGATAGCTTCCAGGATGGTAAGGTCGACTGAATGTTAGTCACAGGCATTGTCTTTACCCTCGGTGGAGGGACGGTATGTTGGAAGAGTTCCAAGCTAGATATCGTGGCAAACTAGACAATAAAGGCTGGATACATTGCTACCAAGGATGCTACTAAAGAGGTAGTCTGGATATACACTAGTTCATGAGATGATCTTCATTCATACCATTGTGTGATAATGGAGTCGTGGCTTAGGCCTAGGAACCCCCGTCCCATCTGTGATCCAGACATATTCTTAGGCAGTATCACCTGATCATGGAGATAGTTGATCTTCAGGGAGATCGAAGTTAAGGAGAGTAGATACAGAGGACAACACGGTGGATCCACTCACAAAGGCCTATTCTCAGGAGAGACTTTTATGGGATGGTTGAGTATGTGATACTTCAACCACTGCTGATTGTTGGTATGAGATACTACAACAGATGGCCCTAGTGCAAGTGGGAGATTGTTAGTAATATGTATGCCCTAGAGGCCATTACTGTACATACGATGTATATTGTAATGGATGCTTGTATATATATAGGGAGGACTTTCTTGCTCGACATGATAGTATTCTATCTGGTTGCTCTTTATCTTAATATGTACACCGAATGTCTCTATGTTACATGTTGATAAAGCCCTTAGGATGAGTACTTGACTACCATGATTGTGATGCAGATCATACTAGTAGGGACAGCGTAGTCGCTAAGTACATCCTTCAAATGTTCCTAGTCGAGGGTGTATTGAGACAGGGCATCGATATACCAGAGTAGACTAGCGTATAGCTTCTTGACCCATGTATATGGGCGATGGATGATCCCATATCCATTGGTGTTTGACATCAGAGACAATATAAGGGTGCTCAGTGGAGACTGGGTACACTGAGTGGACTCGCCGAGAACTCCCAGATAGTATTATACCTAACGTCAGATGGCAGTTCTCTGGTGACACTGGTACAGGTTAGTCTGTAGACCCGAGGTCATCATAGAGTCTTGTGTGATTCCTACTGTGCTTTGATTTCCACCTTACCACGTGTTGGAGATAGTGCCCTCAGAGTCAATTATTGGATCACAGGCACGTGATTGCAATGATTGAGGGAGGACCTATCCCGGTAGGACAGTCTTACTCGAGATGATAGTATGCTATCTGGTTTACCTTTATCATCGTGTACTGCTTTAGGTGACCTTACAGGTCGCTATTACACGCTGATAGAGCCCCTAGGATTCTTGCTTGACTGCCGGCAGTATGATGGCGATCATATACGTGAGAGCTGGTGGTCTATAAGCACATCCTTAAAAGGTCCCTAGTTGTGGGAGTTTCGAGACAGGGCATCGATTCTCCAGAGTAGACTAGTGTATACAGTCGAGACCCCGACGAGAGGCGGTGGCCGGTCTCACAAGCCACTGGTGTCAGTTGGTTCACCTAAGATGTATACAGGTGCTCATTGGGTTATGAGTACACCGGACAGGACTCGCCGGGAACCTGCTAGTTGGGATTATACCAGACGTCAGATAGCAGTTCCCAGGTGACATGTGTACAGGTTAGTTCATCGACCTGAGATCGTCATTTGTCTCGTGTGAGTTCCCACTGTGCTTTGATTACTACCCTACCACGGCTCAAAGGAGTCGTGCAAACAGGTTTTAGTTGGGTACAGTCCCGAGCCACATGGAGGCAGTGAGCGGATCTGCAGGGGTTCGTCTCTCCCGGTATTGGGGGTGAGGTCGTGCTGTGTCTAGGAGAGCCATTACACAAAGCCCTCGGCCGAGGCAGGAGATTTACTGGTAGGTATTCCAGTAGTATCTCAGGGTGTTCTGGGCTTCACTCCGACACGACTTGTACCGCCTTTGGGGGTCTGACTTTTACCAACCCCCTAGGCCCGCCATGCGATGCTCATAGACGAACGGACCGGACTGTACGGATATTGTCACTGACAGGCTCAGTAGGGTGTCAGGATGAGTTCGCTCATCGACGTCCCTTTTGGTCAATAGCTGGTGGCCCGTCACGTATTGGCTTATACCTCTGACGTGCTAGTGGTTAAATCCACAACCATAGTATTGACGAGTCTTTAGAGTCCACCACACTTTCAGTTACTCAAGCTTTCGGGCGAAACGCTGTAGAGGCCGTATGGAGATATGGCAGGGTCCGATCAGATACGTGCGGTATTGCACGGATCAGGATCGGACGGTTTGTACTAGTGGCCGTATGGATATATGGCAGGGTTCGATCCGATACGTGCGGTATTGCACGGATTAGGATCGAACGGATATTACTAGCCGGCTTTGGTTTAAGCCGGTCCTAGTTTAGTACAGTGTAGATTTTGTCTCATTGCATTTGTATCCGGTCGGAATACAGATGCGGGTGTGTATGCACAGTATTGGGGTTTTCCTGTAATTTATTACGGGACCAGTTTTCTGGAGTTGCCAGTTTGCATTCCGTTCCGGCCGGTTTTCCTTTGTTCTTTCCCGGCCGGACTTTTCCGATGGAGGGGGTTGTTTGCAATTGTGCAAATAACATTTGAGGAGGGGGTTTCTTGCACTTGTATTCATTATGATAAGCATCTTTTCTTTTGCACCATCACTTGCATTAATTATGATTTGAGAGGGTATGGTTTGGATGTAAGTTTGTGATGATAATGTTTTGTTTAAGGTCACCTCTTGCTTTATCCTACCATCACCTCCCTTCATGCTACATTTTCTTTTTCCTCCACCATTCTTAAAAGATAATGGCCGGCCACTTTTGTGCAAGGATGAGAGAAATTTCCATTTTGTGGTAGCACATATTTCATCATCTCATTCTTCTAGTTTTGGAAAAATGAAAGCACCATTTTTCCATAACCTTATTCCTCCATTAAGGCAACTACAAACCCCAAATGAGACAAGCATCATCTACACTACATTCTACAGCAAATCTTGGGCACGTCGACTAACCAGCTTCGTGCCCGAGTTGCCTCGGTATTGAGGTGGGAGCCCGTAAAAGATGCAGACGATGTGGTGCCCTTCCGGCAAGGAGGCGACGACCGGAGTTTCCGCGGGAGATCGAGACGACGACGAGAAGACCGGAGGACTCGGATCACTCGGTATATCTCTCACCCTTTCTCTTGTTTGCTAGTATCGGTTAATGGTTACGATCCGGATATATTGTCCGCGGTAGCGCCAGTTTAAAAGATAATAAAATTTTGATTCTGCATTTTGGCCTCGGATAGACGGCCGGGGCGCTGCCGTGGCGCAACATGGTATCAGAGCCAGGCCATTAACCTAGCCTAGCTTTTTCTAATGCGTTTTACTTATCCGATCGACCAAAATTCCAAAATCCGCGTTTTTGCATGCATCAGTTTTCTGTTGATTTTTTCCGGGCTCTAAAAATTTTTCAGGTTGTAGAAAATTGATGTACATGAAATTCTAAGACTACTGGGAAAATTCGACACAGTCAGTCGATGACTGAAGCGCGGAACTGCGGCCAAACCCCCCTTGGGCCGCGGTTCCGCCGCGCATTGTTCTCTTCACTGTATCATATTTTTCCAGTGGGCTTCTGGGCTAATTTTTGGGGTTTTGGAATATTAATATTGGGCCCAGAATTTCTGTGAGTGCTACAGTATTACTTGGGGGCCCACTTGTTAAAATTTGATCGATCGGATATTTTAAACACATTATTTCACAGTATTTACATTATATCTGCGACCGTGAATATCACTTGATCGGTAAATCCTGTCTAACTGCTATAGCCCGGTTAGACGGATTTGCGAACGTGATTTTCACGTTGATGTTCTATGTTTATACTGTGTTGTTGCGGATCGGTCGTGGGGGATAGCCTGGATGCAATGCTAGTACAGTTTTGTTTTATATGTACTCTTGATATTGCGGGGCGAGCGTCCGACATGTGGACTGCCGTCACTGCCTGTTTGTATTATTCTTTTGGGGCATGACCTGGTTGCGGTCGATGTACCCGGTGTATGTATATTTTACTTTCTGTACTAGGATTGCCCCGCGGTGGGGTGCACGGATAGCCGGGTTCTGGAGGGCAACAAGCCCGCATCTCATGGCATTGGGACGGAGGGGGCTTCACTCCATGATTGGCGGGCTATTCGCCGCACTCGTAGGGGGTACAAGTTGACCCAGGAGGGGTGCCCGAGTTACCGGATTCCGTGAAGTGCTGGGTAGTCCATTCACGTTGCTGAAGGGGGCTGCCTCGCTTCAGGTTTTGGCGGGTGACTTGCCGCGCCCGTAGGGGTCTAGGTTTTCATTGCACAGGCTATCCACACGACCAGGGGAACGTCGGGTTTCAGCAGCGGCTCTGTGAAACCCGGGGCTTCCAGATATCTGTATTGTTCTGTGATGCTGTATATTTCTTTGATGTTTCTTTTTATCACGCCTTGAGCGAAATATAATATATTGGTATATATATTAGTAGATGTTGTATATGTTTTACATCCGCACTAGTCCAGTCCCCGCTCTGTCGTTAGTTAGCTAACCTAACGGGTAATGACGGGACCCAGTGGCGAATGCGGATGGCATATACGTACATCAGTATATTTTCGTTCTTTGTGGTGTGATCAATTGATGGGACTGCGTTGATTCGGATCAATGCAAGCTAAACAAACCTATTCTGATGTTGTTGGAACACTTTTCAAAAAGCTGTTATTGCAAGGACGTTCACTTTTGTTTTGCATCGTGGTATTCATTTGGAATATCCTGCTCCTCAGTCGACGAGGCAAGGGCCGAGATCCCTTCACCGGGAGTGACCCCTTGGACAGAAGTTTGCGTCAGGGCATTAACTTCATTATAGCCGATTATTTTTGCTTTGCATCATGGTATTCAGTTGGAATATCCTGCACCTCATTCTACGGGGAAAGAGCCGAGATCCCTTCACCGGGAGTGACCTCTTTAGCAAAGGTTTTCGTCCCTATATTTTTATAAAAGGCTATGCAGTTCCTTCAACGATATCAAGTTCATTACGTTAAAGGTTTTTCGCCAAAAACCATTCGTAGCCCTCCATCATTTCTTATGGGTATTATTTAGTATTCGTGCTGCGTTTGTTGACTCCGTCAAGGCGTAGTGTACGGTAGCTAAGTGATGCTTGTTTGTTGCATAAATGGGATTGATTAGGACAGTCGTACGGCCTTGTTGACTCCGTCAAGGGGCACGTACGGGTGGGTTTAATGCAATCCAGATAATGACGGGTTGAACTTGACTAGGACTCTTTGATTTGTTGACTCCGTCAAGGTCACTTGAGTCCTAGGGGTAAAAACATCACATCGGGAGTTTCAAAAGAACTGAAACTTGCCAGGCATGCGCATACCTTCTGGAGTGTGGTGACTTGAGTGGATTTCGTCAAGTTATCATGCGATGATAGTTGGATCCCGATTCCCACTGATGAGTTAGTTTACTCCTCGGGTGACCCCGACTAATTCTTCTTTCAGGTTTGGAGGAGAATTTGAGGTACAGTGGGAGGTTTCCAGATTAGATAAAGTGATAACCATTCTGATCTAGGTTAGAGTGCACGCTGAGTGTTTCTTTTCTCTCTCTCTTTGGCAGCGACCATTGACCCGACCCTAAGACTATGACTCAGTGACCAAGTTGACCGAACCTTCTTAAACACTGGCTTTTGGATTGTCAGAGTTGCAAACCTCATTGCCACTCCTACTTTTACCCTTTTCTCCAGGACACCCCGTATTACTACGAACGTCCACTTCCATTGGACAAAACCATCGTATGGTTAGATACGAACTCGAAGGACTTCGAGGATGGTTTCTGGTTCTGGAGAAAACGGATAGGACTATTCAGTTGTCTTTTCTTTTCACCTTCTCTCATGGTGAGTACTCCTTGGTTTAGGAGATAGTACACCTACTATGCAAATTGGATAGTCCTCTTCCAAACCTTAGGCTGGTGCCGAACGGTGGGGAATGAAGAAAACTAATTAGCATAACGATGGTGTGCAGAAGGTATTAAGTTAAGACAAAGAAAGGGATTAGTAAGAGGGCAAAGTAAATTGCGACTAATATTCACGACCAAACCAAGTATTTCTTCGCCAATCCTAAATCACCTTTGTATTTCTCCAGGACACTCCGTATCACTACGAAGATCCCAAGTTTATTGGATACTCCATCGTATGGTTATATACGAACTCGAAAGGAACTTGTTCCAGTTCGGGGATGGATTCTGGTCCAGGAGAAATAGGAATAAGGTTTATTCGGTTGTCTTTTATTTTCACCTTCTCTCGCATTGCGAGTGCTCCTAGGATTAGGACAGTACACCCATTATGCTTATTGGATAGTCTTCTTCCAAACCATAGGCTGGTGCCGAACGGTAGGGAAGGAAGAAAACCATTTGGCCTAAAGGGGTGTGCAGACGATAATGACTAAGGACATATAAAGGGATTTGGACAGATGGCAAAGAGATATACGGTTACAGTTGTGAATCTGGATAATGGAAGAGGCATTACTAGGAATACCAGGATACCCCACCGAAACATTTCAATGTTTCAGTTTCACTGTGTAATGTTAAAAGAAAACTGATTTCCCGATTTGACACTTGCTCCAGGGTATGTATTTACCAGGTTGGATTCTCACATCTGTATGGTTTTTATAGATGAGAGTGGGAGCAAGTTATTGGGAATTAGGTGACCATCCTCATTATATCAGGATTCGTTGTAATTGGTGATATTTGAGGAAGCCACTTGGGTTGTTTGCCGGTCGGCAAATATTTGGTTTTGAATATCCGTTGTTATGCACCAATTTCAAATTGATATATCTGTACGTCTATTTTCATAGAGTGAGATATACCTTTTGATATTATGTCGATGACATTTACCTATATCAGTGGATGGTTAGGTAAGGAGCATTAAACAGCGGTGTAATTCTTCTTAACCATAAGTACAGTTTTCAACCTACAACACACAGTGAAAGAGTTGTAAGACTCAGCGGACTTATACAGAGTATTGTATGTTGTCCAGTGTCCATCAGGACAGAGGGGTTGGTCCTCATACTATATTCTGTTTACTTTTAACTTCTCTAGTTCTTAGACATGTGTTTCGTAGAAACACAGGGTCTGAGTTTTGAGGAGTTATTGGTATAAGAATAGAGTAGAGAACCAGGTATTGCAAGTATCGAAGATATAGATACTTGTGTATGGTATTCAGTTGATTGTAATGAGAACTTGCTTCTCTTTCAGGTTACTCATAATTGGAAGCGTTCCTAAGTTGAGTAACGCTGATCGGCCTCTCTCCATTTAGTTGACATGCACTGGAGACAGCTGCATGATTTGAATCTGGTTCAATTAAATCAGTGCCTCTGGTTCTATATTGGATATAGTACAGTTCATATCTTAACATTGTTAAGGTACGGGGAGTTGTCCGGCTTATGATTAAAACCAGACTCTGGATAACTCAAGGCACGTTTCTGTAATGGCTGTTTGTGGGTTGACCCAGGCTATGACGAGGGTTGACTTTCTACCATAAGAAAGATCAATAGTGATATTGTTCTTGACTCGCCACAGTTTTAATAAAAATGGATTTTTTCAAAAACAGTAGTGGGAGTATGGTAGAACTGGAAGTGATTCCAGAACCGCAAACGATTACTGAAGATTCGATAAGGAACCTAAAGATTCAATCTGTTTTGACATTCCATTGGCCACTCCGCAGATAAGGTGGGTAACTTCAGGCACCCGAGAGGTACTCCGATAGCCTCAAGGACGGTGACAAGGAAGTTCTTGTTTACCCACACTTGCCATTGTTGTTGTTCCAGGCTGCGAGACCCGGCAGGAGGATGAGTATAGCGTCGTTCTAAACTAGCTTTAGAAGTGCACGTCTATATGACTCTGCCAGAGGGTTTTCGTAGTCAGTGGGAGCAGCGGAAGCATTGGTGGACATCAGGCTTATGTCTATTTATAGACTAAAGCAGATATAGCGGAGATAGATCATCTATTTCTGATGTGACAGTCATAGGTTTGACGTCATCAGAATAGGGGATGGATCTGTTGAGAAGGTAGTAGGGTGTGATGTCCTGGTTTTGGATGACATACACAGAGTAGGAAAGGAAACTCCTATAATACGATCGGTTATGCTTTGGTCGTCACACAGTGTTTTCTCCACATGGGACTTGGACATTATATCAGACATACTGATTACTAGATCTATGGTTTTAGATCTAGAGTTGGGTGGTTTCCCAATCAGGGTACTTTGACAGCATTCTAAGAGTATTTAGAATGGACGACTCCTGGCATGGTAGTGTACCTGCAGGTAATGGAGTCACCCTCTCTAAAGGTGTCTTATAGACTAAAGTAGAGAGGGATGTGCATGATTGGCAGATCATTTGCTTAGGAAATTGAGTCAATCATGAGATGTCAAGTACCACACCAGATGTTGTTCTTGCACCAGATGCAATAAGTTGATATTGATCCAATCCTGGAGGAACAGTCGGAAGCAGTTTTAGAACATAAGTGAATGTTCTAGGGATATGATAACGGCTGCCTCCTTTAGGAGACGGTTATCACTCCAGGCTTCCAAGGTGACATGGACGACAAGGAGGTTGTCAGAGTTATAGTTCTCCCTCTGACGAGGGACAGTATTCTGGACAGGTGATCCAGGCAGATACTGAGGGAGGCATGGCGCAGGATACTGATTAAGTTCAGTTGACGATACAGTCTAAGAAGTTTGGATTTGGAGTTCATTTATGAACTAGGTCCCATCAGACATCCAGACATTCCAAGACAGGTATTGCTCATTTCGGGAGATGGTTTTCTCCGCGAACTTGAGATATAGAGAGACATAGAAAGAAACATCTAGGCGGATCCACTCACTGAGGCTATTCCTCGAACGCAATAGTTTCGCAAACAGGCTTTGTGTGACTGACTAGTAGAGGAGTTGGGTGTTCGGTATCACACGGGCTGTGAGTATGCGACATCGCAATAATTAGCCTTGAGTGCAAGTGGGAGATTGTTGGAGATAGTGCCCTCAGAGTCAATTATTGGATCACAGGCACGTTATTGCAATGATTGAGGGAGGACCTATCCCGGTAGGACAGTCTTACTCGAGATGATAGTATGCTATCTGGTTTACCTTTATCATCGTGTACTGCTTTAGGTGACCTTACAGGTCGCTATTACACGCTGATAGAGCCCCTAGGATTCTTGCTTGACTGCCGGCAGTATGATGGCGATCATATACGTGAGAGCTGGTGGTCTATAAGCACATCCTTAAAAGGTCCCTAGTCGTGGGAGTTTCGAGACAGGGCATCGATTCTCCAGAGTAGACTAGTGTATACAGTCGAGACCCCGATGAGGGGCGGTGGCCGGTCTCACAAGCCACTGGTGTCAGTTGGTTCACCTAAGATGTATACAGGTGCTCATTGGGTTATGAGTACACCGGACAGGACTCGCCGGGAACCTGCTAGTTGGGATTATACCAGACGTCAGATAGCAGTTCCCAGGTGACATGTGTACAGGTTAGTTCATCGACCTGAGATCGTCATTTGTCTCGTGTGAGTTCCCACTGTGCTTTGATTACTACCCTACCACGGCTCAAAGGAGTCGTGCAAACAGGTTTTAGTTGGGTACAGTCCCGAGCCACATGGAGGCAGTGAGCGGATCTGCAGGGGTTCGTCTCTCCCGGTATTGGGGGTGAGGTCGCGCTGTGTCTAGGAGAGCCATTACACAAAGCCCTCGGCCGAGGCAGGAGATTTACTGGTAGGTATTCCAGTAGTATCTCAGGGTGTTCTGGGCTTCACTCCGACACGACTTGTACCGCCTTTGGGGGTCTGACTTTTACCAACCCCATAGGCCCGCCATGCGATGCTCATAGACGAACGGACCGGACTGTACGGATATTGTCACTGACAGGCTCAGTAGGGTGTCAGGATGAGTTCGCTCATCGACGTCCCTTTTGGTCAATAGCTAGTGGCCCGTCACGTATTGGCTTATACCTCTGACGTGCTAGTGGTTAAATCCACAACCATAGTATTGACGAGTCTTTAGAGTCCACCACACTTTCAGTTACTCAAGCTTTCGGGCGAAACGCTATAGAGGCCGTATGGAGATATGGCAGGGTCCGATCAGATACGTGCGGTATTGCACGGATCAGGATCGGACGGTTTGTACTAGTGGCCGTATGGATATATGGCAGGGTTCGATCCGATACGTGCGGTATTGCACGGATTAGGATCGAACGGATATTACTAGCCGGCTTTGGTTTAAGCCGGTCCTAGTTTAGTACAGTGTAGATTTTGTCTCATTGCATTTGTATCCGGTCGGAATACAGATGCGGGTGTGTATGCACAGTATTGGGGTTTTCCTGTAATTTATTACGGGACCAGTTTTCTGGAGTTGCCAGTTTGCATTCCGTTCCGGCCGGTTTTCCTTTGTTCTTTCCCGGCCGGACTTTTCCGATGGAGGGGGTTATTTGCAATTGTGCAAATAACATTTGAGGAGGGGGTTTCTTGCACTTGTATTCATTATGATAAGCATCTTTTCTTTTGCACCATCACTTGCATTAATTGTGATTTGAGAGGGTATGGTTTGGATGTAAGTTTGTGATGATAATGTTTTGTTTAAGGTCACCTTTTGCTTTATCCTACCATCACCTCCCTTCATGCTACATTTTCTTTTTCCTCCACCATTCTTAAAAGATAATGGCCGGCCACTTTTGTGCAAGGATGAGAGAAATTTCCATTTTGTGGTAGCACATATTTCATCATCTCATTCTTCCAGTTTTGGAAAAATGAAAGCACCATTTTTCCATAACCTTATTCCTCCATTAAGGCAACTACAAACCCCAAATGAGACAAGCATCATCTACACTACATTCTACAGCAAATCTTGGGCACGTCGACTAACCAGCTTCGTGCCCGAGTTGCCTCGGTATTGAGGTGGGAGCCCTGTTTCCCCCAATCAGAGCAAGGCTCTACTGAATTTTGAAAATTCAAAATTTGAAGCAACGCTTCGGTTTCCGTGCGCAGTGCGCAATTTGCCACATGGCAGAAGCCAATTCGGCAGCGTAACGCCCGAGACGGTGCATCCCATCAGAGCAAGGCTCTTCAGAAAACATAATTAAGACTTAACTGCGCAAATGCATGGCAGGGCGACACGTGTCTGCGCCAGCGCACAGATGCGTGACACGTGTCTGCGCAGTTGCGCAATCGCAACTGCGCAAGCGCACAGATGCGTGACACGTGTCTGCGCAAGCGCACGGATGCGCGACACGTGTCTGCGCAGTTGCGCAATCGCAACTGCGCAAGCGCACGGATGCGCGACACGTGTCTGCGCAGTTGCGCAATCGCAACTGCGCAAGCGCCCGGATGCGCGACACGTGTCTGTGCAGTTGCGCAACCGCAACTGCGCAAGCGCCCGGATGCGTGACACGTGTCACGCGCTGGTGAGTTGCGCAGCAACTGAATGAAGATTTAGATAAATCTTTTCTGTTCTCCTGTAAAACAGGAACCCTTGGATCAGAGATCCAATGGTGGGAAAATTCCCAAAATTATTCAGTAAAGATTTTGTTAACAAATCCAACAAATTTGTGGGCACTATAAATAAGACCCCAAGCCTCATTCAAAAGATAGAATCAATCATCATCAAGAGAAGGATAAACTTCTGGAAAAAAAAGCTCTTGAAGATTAATCAAGAACAAAAGAGAAGGTAAAATTTCTGAAAAACAGAAAATTAAAAGGGAATAATAAAAGAAAAAGAAAAATAGTGCCTTGCACTTGATATGAACCCCTGGTTCTGAAAAATCAAAGAAATAATAAATAGTGCCTTGCACTTGATATGAACCCCTGGTTCTAAAAAAATCAAAGAATAATAAATAGTGCCTTGCACTTGATATGAACCCTTGGTTCTGTAAAATCAAGGAAAACAAGAAGAACTTGTTTTCCTTTGATCTAAATTTAGATCAAGAATGCTATGCACTTTTTGTTCTCAAATCAAGAAAATTCTTGAATTTCTGCACAAGTGCAACTCATCATTCAAAAGGGCCTGGCCCAACTCAAAAAAATTATTGAGTTTCTGCAACTCATTATTTAAAGGGGCCTGGCCCAATTGCAGAATAATAAAAGGGCAAAGCCCTGTTCAGAAAATTCCTGAGTTTTTTGTAACTCATTATTTAAAAGGGCCTGGCCCAAATCAGATTGCAAAATAATGAAGGGGCAGAGCCCTGTTTAGGTTGATTCTTTTAATCGGGCAGAGCCTAAAATAAAAATTGGACTTAACCCAATCCTGGCTGTAAGTCCTTAAATTAAATGCCTCTCATAAACCAAGTCACGACCGGTCCGAGGGTACATCTCCGAACTCCTTTGACACCTGTCGTTGTAATTTCTCAACGACGTCAAAGAGGCAACGGGTCCCAACGACCACTCATCTAATAATGGACCGAAACGTCCCTAAACTAATATTGGACCGAAACGTCCCTAAACTAATATCGGACCGAAACGTCCCTAAACTAAAATCGGACCGAAACGTCCCTAAACTAAAAATCGGACCGAAACGTCCCTAAACTAATGACGGACCACTATGTCTCTAAACTGGCGACGGACCGAAACGTCCCTAAACTGGAATATGGACCGCCACGTCCCTAAACTGACACAATAGGGCCCAAACGCTCTTTTGTCGGATCTAAACGGTCCCGTCTAAGTTGATCTTAGCCCCAAATACGGTTAATGTGTCCTTAGATATTCAAATAAGTAATAAAATCCCAAACCAACTTTGGTTCAAGGGTACATCTCTGAACTCCTCAGACACTTGTCGTTGTAATCCCTCAACGATGTCAGAGAGGTGACGAGTCCCGACGGCCGGATAATTAAATCAATCACTACGTCAAGTCGAGCTTAGCCTAAAACAGGACTAACGTATCCTTGACGAACGTTTAAGTTGATCTTAGTCGCAACGCGACTAATGCATCCTTAAACTAAAAACACCGAACCCAAATCTAAGCAAAATACGGATTTGGACTAATCCACGTCCTACGGGCGACGATATTACTCAGTCTCCGTATACAATCCACGGGCAACCACAAATAAAACAAACACACACGACACGAAGTGAAATTCTGGAGAAGGAGAAAGTTGTTACCGCGATGCGGTAGCGTAATTAACTGCAGGGCCTTGCGCCTGCAGGGAAGAGCGTCCCCACAATCAAAAACCCCTCACCCTGAGGGGGAATCTGACGAAGTCTGCTACATCGGCCGCATCCGTCTAAACCTCCGATATACGGTGCCGTAAATCAACTCAGCATCTTCGGAGAGATAGACGGATAAAACCAAATAGCATCTGCCCCGAACTTCAGGCAAGACGTCTTCACGTCGTCGCCGTCTTTCGGAGGGGAACAGATTCTGGCACGCCCGGTGGGACCTTTTCCTCTTTCCACTCCACACTTCGTGTGTCGTCTTCGTGAACCAATCGCGGTTTGTTAAATGGTTGTCCTCGGATTTCAAGTTGCTAAGATTTGGTCTTTTGTCTGGCGCAGAACTCAAGATCTAATGGCCACCAACTGCACCAACTGCTCGAAGTGCCATTGCAGCGGACGTTCCACCTCACCGAGAGGTGTAGCATATGGGCCCCAAGCGGCTTCCTTCCTGACTCTGCCGGTAGACCAGGTGACTCAAGCCACCACCGGCTTGTTCTTCGGGACCATGGTCCCGCCTACAAGCTTCTCCATGCCGATATCCGCACCAGAAGCGAACAAGAAGTCGGTGTTCGACCGGCTCACTGCTACCATGACCCCTGTCAACGGGTCGCCCGCTACTAAGATGACAGCCTCTGTTTTCACCAGGCTAGGTCAGGATCATAAAGTGGCTGTCCCAAAGAGGGCAACGGCCACAGCTTCGGAAGTCGTTGAAGCGGCTTCTCCTATCAGAAAGTCAGTCTTCACAAGATTAACGGTTCCTACTCCTCCTTCAGCTGGTCAGAAAGCATCAGTCTTTGATAGGCTGACATTGGCAGCTGCCCCACACCCAAACAGGGGGCAACAGGAAACTATCCCGATTTCCGAGCCGATCCCAATGACTCGCCGTGCGCGACGTCGTCATTGGCAGCGAGTAAGGAAAACAGGGGGCAACTCCCCTTCAGGGCTAACCCCGCCTGCTCCAGTGGCGGAGGTCAACGCTGCTGTTCCAACTGCGAACAGCTTTGAATTACTGAGGAAAGTACGGAAGAACTCCCCAATCGCCGTATTGAAAAGATCTCCTCCGCCCATGGAGAAAGCTCCGGAGGCAAAACAAGAACAGCCCTCTCAACGGCTGTCGTCCAATATTTATAAAGTCTGGCGGAGGGTTCAGGACTCCGTGATTGACTCAGACCACTTCCCTCGCCAGAAAAGGGCGAAGGTGGAAAAAGACAAGAGCCGCCCCGTTAAACAGCAGGGGGCAACAAATGCTAGAATGCCCGCTTCTACGGCTCCTTCAACCTCAAAGGTCCATAAAAGGAAGAGGCCAGAAAAAGCTCCCATGACACTGACAAAGTTTAAGAGCGATGAACCTAAACGCCCCAAATCAGGGGGCATAACAGTTCATACGGTCTATATGGCTTCAGGAAAGGAAGAAAGTCGTACTTCTACGGGCCACCGACCGCTTACCCGGTCAGTGACCAAGTCTCAGGAGCAGCAACAAAAGCTCCAGGAGATGATGACTACAATGGCTGCACTCACGGGCCAAAAGAGAATCCTGAGACGTCCTTAGATGAACGCCAAGAGGAAGAGACCGACGCTGAGTTCCTCCGCCGAACACTGGAAAAGAGAGACAAAGAGGCTGCGGAACAGGCAGCCAACATAAAGAAAATGGCCCTCCTGTTCCAGGATGTGGTGGGTATGATGATTCAACCAGATCCACCTGTTGGTGATCCCCCGATCATTCTTGAAGATGATAGGGGAGAGACATCGAATCCTCCACCGGCTCTATCCGCAGCTAAAGAGGATACCATATCAAAAGCTGATTTGGATGAATATATTGCTCAACAAATACGGGTGCATCAGGCGGCCGAAGCAGCCGGCCACGTTGTAAAAACGGGACGGCCATATCCGGGCTGGTATGACCAAATCAAGTACCCACCAGGTTACACAATTCCTAAGTTTCATGTCTCTAAGGGGACCGGCAATCCCCATCAACATGTGGCCCAATTCAGGGCTCTTTGCGGTAATACCGGCGGCGACGACAAGCTTTTGCTTCGCCAGTTTGTTGGAAGTTTATCTGATACGGCGTTTGAATGGTATTCTGAGCTTCCCAACGACTCTATAAAAACCTTTGCGGAGATGGAGCTACTCTTCACCCAACGCTTTGCAAGTGCCAGTGAGCGTACCCCGATGACGGCACTGATCAATGCCAGGGTAAAACCCGGCGAGACATGGGTTCAGTACGCTATACGGTGGCGTAATCTATGGTCTAAGTGTGAACAGCGCATAGAAGAAGCCCATGCGGTGGGAATGTTTGTTGGAACACTCGATCCACAAGCAACCATTTCACAATTTATGATGTTCTTCAAGCCGACTTCCTTCCAGGCTTTGATCGACAAATTGGCGCAGATGGACCAGATGGGCCATAAACCCCCTCTCCCGAAGCCGGATTCCCGAAACGACAAAGGAAAGGGAAAAGCGATCGTCGTCGCTAATGCCCAACAACAACCGAACGATTCGAAGCCGGTTGCTCGTCCAAATAATACACGCCCGTACGTACCCCTTGAGGACAGGATGGGACGTGCTTACTCCTTCCCCCGTGATAAAACAAGGAGGTTATTCGAGCTGGCATTGCGCAACAGGCTCATAAATCTGCCAGATCCAAAACGTCCGTCGCAACCAAGTGACGTTAACGATCCTAATTACTGCCCTTATCATAGAGTGTTGGGACATCCAATCGAAGACTGTTACGTCTTCAAAAATTGGCTGGAGAATCAGTACCGTCAGGGCAAATTTGCGCTATCTGACAAATGGAAGGTGAACCCTCCGCAGCCCCACACCTATAAGGGGACGAATACGCCAGGGGCAACGTGCTCCGTCATTGAAGAGGCTCCCTGGGAGGTTGTATTATCAGCCAAAACGAGGAGAATGCTAAATGATCTTCAAACCTGCCCAGCGGTCAAGTGGAAGAACCCCTTGGAACCGCAGGTTATTGAGGGGATGTTGAAGCCACGACCGACTCCGAAGACCGATGGTAGTAGTTCAAGCGTTCATAGCCAGCCGTCAAAATCTTCGAAAAAGAAGAAGAAGAAATCTAAGAAGCCCGTGAAGCCTGGCGACAAGCGCACGGACTTACAAAAGCAAATCGATGCGCTGGATGAATATAACCAAAAGGCGCGAACTCCCATCACGCTCCAAGATTTCCTTGATCACGTCTTCCAAAAAGAAGATGAAGGAGAAAGTTCATCGGATGAATCTGACGAATATGTAGCAAGCTGTCATATGATCTCCCATTCGACCACGAACGATGAAGGAACTTCTGGCACTGAAACGCTGGGGGCAAATGCCGAATCAGGAACCCCAGGGTTACCGGTTGAAATGATTAGCGCGTTTCTTAATGAAGCTCGGTTGAAAAGCAAGGCTGATCGAGAACGCGAGACGGCTATATTCGAAAGGGCCAAGCGTCAGCGACTTGAGGAAGGAGCCGAAATGATCCCGTTGGAGCAAAATGCCTCCACCACTGACAAAAGCCAATTCAAGATAAAAAAGAAATTTACTAAGGCCATATCGATGGGCATGAAGCTACCACCCTCTGAAGAAAAAGTTACTGACGCGGTAGAAATGCACCCCTCTTATTGCTTATACCATCAGAAGGTCTCACATTCCACCCAAGATTGCAAAGCTTTCAATGGATGGTGGCAAGGATACGTCGCTAATCGACAACGATTTAAACGGGAAAAACGTAAAATTCGCCGAGAGCAAAGAAATACGACTAAAGAACTTGAAAGAACTGCCGGCAATTGTCACATGGTTAACACTACCGGGTCACAAGTGCCTACATTTGGGAGCGACTTCGATGAAGAGCTAGAGCTTGGTCCCCTCTTCGAAGAATCCACTTCGGGAAAAGAAAAAGAACCAAAGGCCTGCAAGAATATACAGCTGCGCAATCGAACATTACCCGAAAAGAACCTCGGACCCTTGAATAAGAAAAACAAAGGGAAAGAGAAGGTCTCTGAAGACATCGCTTTGGATGACCAAGTTGCGGAAGAGTTAACCGCCAAGAATCCCCCAAAAAGGAATAAAGTAGATTACAATGTCTTGGCGCATCTGAGAAAGCTACCCTCACAACTCAGCATTCTCGATGCCCTATTGCTATCAAAAGAGGCGAGGGATTCTTTGATTAAGGCCCTACAGGATCCGGACCAGTTCCAAGCCTTCTTAGCCGAACAAAAGATGAAGGATGAATTGGAAGAGGTGCACACAGCCGACGTTGCTTTTGGTGATGAAGACCTTCTCCTCGGGACGTGTGAACACAATCGCCCCCTTTATATCTCGGGATACTGCCATGACATAAAGATAGGAAAAATCTTGGTCGATAACGGATCGTCTATCAATTTACTCAATGTGCGAGTGTTAAAGGAGATTTGCATGAGTGTCCAACACCTCGCCCGGGACAAAATCACCATCTCCGGTTTCGACTCTCAATCCTCAAAGACTCTTGGATCTGTGATATTGACGCTACGCTTCGGGGTGCTCGTCACAGACATCAAATTCCATGTTATAGACGCCAAGACGTGCTACAATGCTCTGCTCGGCCGACCATGGCAACACGAATACAATATCATCCCTTCTACACAGCATCAGTGCATGAAGTATTCTAGGGACGGCCTCGAGTACACAGTGGCAGGAGAGTTGAATCCATTTTCCGTGAACGAAGTTCGCAAGTATGAAGATGCCAAATACTTCCTACCGAGTTTCGAAGACACGGAAAGGTGTCACAAACCGGAGAACAAAACTAACGCAACCATCCCTGTCTTCGGCAGTGACACCGAGGAGGAGGAGGATATAATTTATTCAGGTCCGTCCCAGTCCACCAGGCCAGGACCATCTGTTCCTTCATTGATCTTCGGTAGTGACTCAGAGGATGAAGTTCATGCTGTATTCCCCGCTCGGCCCTCAATACAGATTTCCACTGATGAAGAGCGAAGTCTGCAGGTAACCATGGTGCCGCTTGAACATTACAAAGAACTGGATGCACTCGACACCAACAGCGTAGAAGAATTGCAGACATTCTATATCCCTCCCGGAAGAAAAGGCGAGAAGGCAATCCTATTCTACCGTTCTGAAGAAAACAAGGTGGAAAAAGAAATTTGGCATGGCGCGGATCCCACGCTCGACAAGCTTCAGCCTATCCGTCTTCCCAGATATTATACCGAAGGTTTGAAGAAACTGCTGAAACGCCAAGGGATGTCCTTCACACAGACCATCAGAAAAGCCAAATTCTATGACAAGGTCTGGAACGTTCCCGGAACTCAATGTAAACTGCCTAACGGGAGAACGGAAACAAAAGGGCTCGGGTACATCCGGCCAAAGAAACGGGAGTTAATAAACAGCTGTTATGCCATGTATGACTTTGATAAAGAAGCGGACGCTCAATGGGAAGACGCTAATCCTGAATCAGCAAGAGTTCCTGATGCAAGACCTCCCAGTCCATCGTCTGAAGACCAGATGAGCAAACTTATAAAGGATGCGAGTCAAAAATCCCGAGATGATCACGATCGTGAAATGGCAATCTATGAGAAAGCCAGGACACAGCGTCTCCTTCGACAGGCAGTAAAGAACGAAGATGTTACCCCACGTCAGCCTGCTACAAAAAGGGTTCGACGCGAAAGCGAAAACAAGTCGAGGGGCCGAAAAGGTGCTCGACAACCACAAGACAGAGCTAAGAAGCCACGCATACGAGAGTCGAGCGTTATTGACCTAGCCCTTATGAAGAAAATGGGTCGAGCATACTCGTTTCCTCGGAACAAAACAAGGAAAATACTTGATCTTGCTCTAAAACATCAAATGCTTACTCTGCCAGAGTCTAAACACCCTGAGCAAGCAGGCGAAGTCTCCAACCCAAATTATTGCTCTTACCATCGAGTAGTAGGGCATCCGCTTGAAGATTGTTTCACCTTTAAGAATTGGGTTGAGGACCAATATCAGTTAGGCAAATTCGCGCTTTCTGACAACTGGAGGGTAGCACCACCACAGAAGCACGAACCCGAGGCTGCAAAAGAAAAACCAACTCCGCATTGGGATTGGCAGAAAATTCGCACTTGCTACGTGGTAACAATATTAAAAGAAGAATCCGAGGACATGAACGACTTCCCTTGGTGCTTTGAAAACAGCAGCGATGAGGTAATCTCAGAATTTCCCCCAGCTCCGAAAGAACTGGAGGATGGAATCCACACCACTGCAGATAATCTCAAGAAAATTGAGTTGGGGACGGAAAATGACCCGCGACCAACATTCATCAGCGAGCTGTTATCTGAAGAAAGGGTGACTGCGTTGAAGGATGTGCTTCTACAACACAAAGATTGCTTCGCGTGGAACTATTCCGAAATGCCGGGACTAGATCCAGAAATTGCTGTACACAAATTGGCGATATCCCCGGACATCAAGCCAGTCAAACAGGCGCCAAGAAGAATGCGACTCGAGCTTGAGATGAGCATCAACGCCGAAGTCAAAAAGCTGATAGACTCTGGCTTCATCCAGGAAGTTCAATACCCTGAATGGATCGCTAACATCGTCCCAGTGATGAAGAAAAATGGGACAGTGCGCATATGCGTAGACTTTCGGGATCTTAATAAAGCCTGCCCAAAAGATGATTTCCCAGTGCCAGTTACTGAACTTATGATAGACAATACAACCACTCATGAGGTTTTCTCCTTCATGGACGGCTCGTCGGGGTATAATCAAATAAAAATGCATCCTGAAGATCAGAAACACACAGCTTTCAGGACCCCTCTCGGGATATTTTGTTATAAGGTGATGCCCTTCGGTTTGAAGAACGCTGGTGCTACTTATCAGAGGGCCATGACGAAGATCTTCGACGACCTTATACACGAAATCGTTGAATGCTATATCGACGATCTCGTGGTTAAAAGCAAATCATACGAGGAACATCTCGAGCATCTGAAGACTGTATTTCAACGCCTTCGGCAGTACAACTTGAAGATGAATCCTCTTAAATGTGCGTTCGGGGTTTCCTCGGGCAAATTCCTAGGATTCGTCGTTCGACACCGAGGTATTGAAATAGATCCGTCAAAGATCAAAGCGATCATGGAAATGCCTCCGCCGAGGACTCTCAAACAGTTGCGGTCTCTCCAAGGGAAACTCGCATACATACGGCGATTTATAGCCAACCTTTCAGGAAAGTGCCGCCCTTATAGTCACCTGATGAAGAAGGGAACCCCATTCGTTTGGGATCAAAAATGCCAAGGCGCACTGGATGAGATCAAGCAATACCTGCAGAACCCGCCGGTGTTGGCTGCTCCGGTTAAGGGGAAGCCTCTTATTCTTTATACAACCGCCCTCGAAGGTTCCTTAGGCGCATTATGGGCACAAGAGAACGATCAAGGAAAAGAAAGGGCGCTCTACTACTTAAGTCGAGTGCTGCTGGGGGCAGAAAGCAACTATTCTCCCATTGAAAAATACTGCCTGGCATTGATCTTCGCAATAACAAAGCTTAGGCACTACGCGTTGGCCCACGAGGTCCGTCTGATTTCAAAAGTGGACCCTCTCAAATATTTAATGTCAAAAGCCATATTGACAGGACGACTCGCTAAATGGGCCCTGCTCTTGATGGAATTTTCCATAACATATCAACCTCTCAAGGCAGTAAAAGGCCAGGCCATCGCTGACTTCCTTGCTGAGCATCCCATACCGGCCGATTCTCCGTTAAATTGCGATTTGCCGGACAGACATGCGTTTGACGCAATCGACAGTGGTGATACCCGTTGGGAGCTTTACTTCGATGGAGCGTCTTCTATGAAAAAGCACAAACAAAGTACGCCAATGATTAAATCGGGGGTAGGACTCATCTTTGTGACTCCCCAAGGAGGAATAATGCGCTTCGCCTTCTCCTTAACGGAGCCGAGAACGAATAATGAAGCTGAATATGAAGCTTTGATAGCAGGCCTCGAGATCGCCATCGATATGGGAATTGAGAGCCTCCTCATATACGGGGACTCCCAACTGGTCGTCAGTCAAGTGAACGGCGATTACCAAACATGTAAACCGGAATTGGTAAAATACGGTGAAAAAGTGCAGCAACTGCTAACCCAAATTCCCTCCTACACGTTGGAAAGCATACCACGCGCGGAAAACAGCAAAGCAGATGCACTAGCCAAACTTGCTAAAGAACTGGCTGACGAGAACCTCGACGACGTTAGAATCGTGGTACAAAGCCGTCGAGTGCTCGCCCCAACAGAAATATCTCCGGAATCGTCTGAAGAAAAAGGAGCGAAAGAGGAGACAACCCTGCAAGTAAAAGACTGGGAAAATACCGGGGACTGGAGAGAAGTCTTCATAGATTACTTCAAGTTCCACCGAATACCTGAAGAAGCGTCCACAAGACATCAGCTCACGAAACGAGCTCTGTCTTTCGCCTTCGTCAATGATACTCTGTACAAGAGGTCATTCGATTCTCTGTGGTTGAGATGCTTAGGACCTGACGAAGCGAGAAGGGTCGTCCAAGAAGTTCACGACGGACTCTGCGGTTCCCACCAAGCAGGCCCTAAGATGAAGTTAAAGATAAAGCGGATGGGCTACTACTGGCCCACGATGATGCAGGATTGCCTAGAATACGCGAGGCAATGTCATTCATGCCAAATTCATGGAGACTTCATCCATCAGCATCCCAATCCACTGCATCCAACAGTGGCTAGTTGGCCATTTGAAATGTGGGGAACTGACATAGTCGGTCCCATCGAACCAGCATCGTCAAAGGGACATCGTTTCATCTTGGCGACGACTGATTACTTCTCCAAATGGGCAGAAGCGGTACCGTTGAGGGAAGTGAAAACGGAAAACATCCTCCATTTCATCAAAACGCATGTCATATACCGGTTTGGAACCCCAAGAAGGATCATCTCTGACAATGGGCCAGCCTACCGAGGTCATAAGATTAGCCGCTTCGCACAGCAGCACAATATAGACTGGAGATATTCCTCAGTTTATAACCCGCGAGCTAACGGTCTAGCTGAGGCCTTCAACAAGACCTTGACGAAGATCATGAAGAAAACAGTGTCACGAAATAAGAGAGATTGGCACGAAAGATTGCAAGAGGCTCTTTGGGCGTATCGAACTACATTTAAAACGGCCACAAACACAACGCCATATGCGTTGGTATTTGGGACGGAAGCAGTACTCCCCCTCGAGATAGAATTACCCTCTCTACGAGTGGCAGTCCATTACGAGTTGACGGACGAAGAAAATGCTCACCTTCGGTTTGAAGAGCTTGACGCCCTTGACGAAATCCGGCTTCTAGCACAGCAAAATCTGGAAGCTTATAAAGCAAAGATGACGCGCTCATATGAAAGATTGAGCCGCCCGAGGACATTCCACCAAGGCGAACTCGTGCTAGTCGTCAAAAGGCCCATGATCCCCAATCGCGCCAAGCGGGGAAAGTTTGAGCCAAACTATGAAGGACCGTACATCATTGATAAGGTCTACCAGGGCGGGGCCTATCTACTCATGGACATGCACGGTGAAAGACCTTTCAGGCCAATAAACGGTCGCTTCCTAAAGAAATACTACGCTTAACGAGCCTTAGTTTAGGTCAATGATAGATGACGACGACTATGTCCGCTCGCTATCTTCCTAAGCTCAAGCTTTATAAGCAGTAGCCAGCCCTCTCAACGGCGGACCGAAATGTCCTTAAACTAATAGCAGACCGAAACGTCTTTAAACTACTACCGCAGCATCTTTATGCTGACGAGATATATAAAAAAAAACATATAAAAATAAAATAAAAAAAAACGGTATGTCCATAAGCAAAAAAGGGCACGGATGAAAACCCGAAAGGGCTCCATGAGTAAAAACAGCAGGACTACCGGCGAGTGTTCGTGAGAACCCGAAAGGGCGCGACCTCGTAAAAAATATATATATATATATATATATATATATATATAATAAATAAAAACGGTATGTCCATAAGCAAAATGGGCACGGATGAAAACCCGAAAGGGCTCCGTGAGTAAAAACAGCAGGAATACCGGCGAATGTTTGTGAAAACCCGAAAGGGCGCAACTTCGTTAAAGTACCCTTACAGAGTCCTCTCGACCCTGTAAAGAGAAACCACCCGCGTGAGATCCTTACGACTCATAAGGGAACAACACACTTAGGAATCCCCACGATTCCTAAGGAGAAAATACACTTGCGAGATCCTCACGACTCGTAAGGAGAACTCTCGTATGGGACCCTCACGGCTCATGAGATTTGAAAGTCTTAAGTTACAGAAACCTAAACCTGTGCTTAAGCAAGCCCCCACAAACTTCCAATATTGCCCTACAAGTGGCTCAATATTGACCCTTGTATACAATCCATGGGCGCGAATAAACATTTCCCTCGCCAAATTTCATCCATAACTGGGAATACGTTCGCATGGTAAACAACCCTTATAAATCCCCTCGATTTATGAGGAGAAAACCCTCCTGTAGGATCCTTACGACTTACAGAAGAACAAAACACTTAGGAACCCTCACGGTTCCTAAGGAGAAAATACACCTACAAGATCCTCACGACTTGTAGGGAGAAATACCTTTATGAGACCCTTACGGCTCATGAAATCGAAAGCCTTAGTCGACAGGTCCCTAACCCTGATCGCTAAGCCCCCCTTTATTCGACAATAACGGAGGCAAATGATAATTCGCTCCTGGCAATATTCCAGTTGCAGCGGTGCTGATGCCGAAATCGGTGTCCAATTTCAGGTTTATGGCGAAAGCCAGTAGGCCGCTCATGCATACAAAATAGCCGAAATGATAGGGCAACTTGCAATAAAAAGCAGCAAGTAAAATGTATGCATGCAAAATAGCCGAAATGATCGGGCAACTCGTAATAAAAAGCAACGAGTAAAGATAAAATAAAAAAGCCGAAATGATTGGGCACCGCGAAAAATAGCCGAAATGATTGGGCAATCGCGACCTTCGCGATATAAAAGCTGAAATGATAGAGCATCGCGGAAATAAAATAAAACAAAAATAAGAAATGATGAAACTTCGGCCCTACAGTTAAGATCACATCGATCCCTGTATACATTCCAAGGGCGCAAACAAAGAAGGAACTATACTTCCCCAACGGGTTCCGTCAAACGACGAAACTAAACCCCAACGGTTCATTTCAACCGAAGAAACCAACGACTTCAGCAAAACTTCTCAACTCACGGATACAAACACTCCTTGACGAGAGCCTTCTGATCCGCGTCGACTCGCAGAGCCACCAGCGCCTCCGTGGGAACCATCGACTCGCTTCAAACCCCAAGGACACAAATAATCCTTGGCGCTTGGGAAACAAATAATCCCTCGCAAAACTTCTCAACTCACGGATACAAACACTCCTTGACGAGAGCCTTCTGATCCGCGTCGACTCGCAGAGCCACCAGCGCCTCCGTGAGAACCATCGACTCGTTTCAAACCCCAAGGACACAAATAATCCTTGGCGCTTGGGAAACAAATAATCCCAGCAATTTCCTCGACTCACGGATACAAACACTCCTTGACGAGAGCTTCCTGATCCGCGTCGACCCGCAGAGCCACCAGTGCCTCCGTAGGAACCCTCGACTCGTTTCAAACCCCAAGGACACAAATAATCCTTGGCGCTTGGGAAACAAATAATCCCTCGCAAAACTTCTCAACTCACGGATACAAACACTCCTTGACGAGAGCCTTCTGATCCGCGTCGACTCGCAGAGCCACCAGCGCCTCCGTGGGAACCATCGACTCGTTTCAAACCCCAAGGACACAAATAATCCTTGGCGCTTGGGAAACAAATAATCCCAGCAAATTCCTCGACTCACGGATACAAACACTCCTTGACGAGAGCCTTCTGATCCGCGTCGACTCGCAGAGCCACCAGCGCCTCCGTGGGAACCATCGACTCGTTTCAAACCCCAAGGACACAAATAATCCTTGGCGCTTGGGAAATAAATAATCCCTCGCAAAACTTCTCAACTCACGGATACAAACGCTCCGTGACGAGAGCTTTTCTGACTCACATCTCGGGCAGTAAGGATTCAAAAACTTGCTTCCTGAACAATGGGATCCTGCAAGTCAATCCTAAATGGTCTCTTGCATACTATTCACGGGTCTCACTCTCTGAAGTCGATTCTCGACAAAGAGGGAAACAACCGCTCACGAGCCCTCTCGACTCGTAAGAAGGGCAATGGGATCCTGCAAGTCAATCCTAAATGGTCTCTTGCATACTATTCACGGGTCTCACTCTCTGAAGTCGATTCTCGACAAAGAGGGAAACAACCGCTCACGAGCCCTCTCGACTCGTAAGAGGGAGAAATTCTCTCATGAGATCCTTTCGACCTATGAGAGAAAACTACACTTGGGAATCCTCACGATTCCTAAGGAGAAAATCCACTTACGAGGTCCTCTCGATCCGTAGGGAGAAAAGTCTCTATGAGACCCTCACGGCTCATAGAGTTGAAAAGTCTTAGGCAGCAGATCCGAACCTGCGGCCTAAGCCATCGTTATATCTTGAAGAAACCAAAATGCTTACTCTGTTACCTGTCAATCATGTTTATCAAGACAGCATGCTGATAATAAGAGAAGGGAGAAAGCAAAGAAATGATACAAGACATCGCAAAAAAAAATGTGTATCTTTATTTATTAACTCAATCAAGTACATGGCGAATCGTATAAAAGAATAAAGAATGTATACATCTTATTCAAAAAAAAGAAAATTACAAGTATATTGATACAATGGCAGGTACTGGGAAGGGAGCGTCTTGCACAGATGTAGCAATCGCTCGCATATCTCCTTCCACGCCTTCTCCTGCTCGGCTACCGCCGTCAACTCTGCCTCCACTTGGGCTCGTTGCCGCAAGACCAGTGCAAGCTGCTCCCTCACGCCCTGATAAGCAGCCTCCCGACTTGGGATATAGCGCTCAGCCACGTCAAGCTTCCTCTTTAAATTTAGCCCATGGGAGATGCGCTCCAAGAGACCCTCAAAGATAGTCTTCACTTGGGCAGCATTTGCCTCAACCTCAGCGCGCAGATGGGCCGTTTCGTTTGAGGTCTTTTGGCATTCCCTTAGTCTCCGAGCTGCTTCTTGCTCCAAGTGGCGGGAGTGCGAAGTGCTTTGCTCGAGCCAAGTTGTGCGTTGGGCGCTCAGAGCTAAAACTTCGGGAGCAGGGCGCGTCAACTCCAGCCGGTACAAGCAAGCCTCAATCTCCCTGCAGTGATTAACCCAAGATTCAACGACGCCTTCGCTGTGAAAAGTTACGAGCGCCGCTAACATGGGGTTAACATCCACAGCGAAATCTGCAGCGGAAGGGAGAGCGTCCATGCTGAGCTCGTCGATATACCCGCTCAGCATGCCTAGACTCATCACCGCACCCTTTGAAGACGGACGTCTCAAAAAGGGGCCTGCCGGTAAAAGGACACGAGCCTCGAAGGGGACCGGAGCCGGAACAATAGCTGCAAAACAAAACAGGTTTAAACGATGGTTCAAAAGATGTTGAAGGATTACCAAAAGGAAATTTACCATACCAGGTACAGCGGACGGCAAAGTCGGGAGGGCCGGTAGCGCGACAGGGCTTGCATCCCCTCCTTCGATTTGTGGCACTGCAATAAAGAAAAGGAAAAGTTAGAAATCGTCCCATTGCTTAAAAAAAAGGGGTAAACAAAGATATTACCGGCGCCACTAGAGGGAGAAGCGAGTTCGGATGGGAAAGAGAAGTGCGGGAGCAACACTTGATATAAGTGATCAAAAAGCACTCCTGCAAAGGCACAATAGTGTAACGTTAGTACAAAAGCCGCATTTTTGAAAGATTAATGCATGAGTCGTGAACCCATACCTTCCAACATCCGTGACGGTACAAGGGAAGACGGGGAGGTGACTACTGCCAAAGCAGTAGTTGACGGTACTCCCTCGAGCAGTGGAGCATCGGTACTGGCCGCACCTGCAAGAACAAGCTTGTTAGAAGAGATCACAAGATATATACAAAAAAAAGGAAACGCTGGTGACTCAAAAAAAAAAATTACCTGACGAGCTGCCAGCAGAAACTGAGGCAGTCCCTTCCTCCACTGACGGAAGACCACCGCCTGTAGCTTCATCACCCGACTCAAGGGGAACCGTTGTTATGCTCTCAAGCTCTGCAGGCGGCGGGGAACTATAGACAGGGAGGGCCAAGATAGGAACATTGCCAGATTCCTGAGAAGGAGCGCCTAGCTCCTCCTCAGGAATAATGGCCGTCTCACCTGCTGCTCCCTCAGGATCAGCGATTACAGCTGCCCCGTCCATCGGCACCACGAGGTCCCCAGCCTCAAGTACCTCACCCTCTACCGCCTCCGGCTCGGTCGAGACAATCATCTCATCTGCCGCCACTTCGGGTACGGCATCAATGACTTTCTCCGCTGTAGGATCCTCAATCTCGGCTCCAGGCCCCATGGCCTCGACAAAGTTGTCCACTGTCGGTTCGGGTTCGGCGAGTACCGCTTCTTCCGCTCCCTTGGGTTCGACGGTCGTCTCTGCCTCCCCCTCAATTGGACTCGACCCTGCAAGATGAGATATGTATAAGCCAATAGTTTTACAAGTCATACAACAAGGCTCTGAAAGGAGTACTACCTAAAGCGGATTTATCATTGGCATTCCGAACCGCGCGCGCAACTTGCCGACGAGCGGTAGACAGGGCCACAGGGGGCTCTTCAGAAGGAGTACTAGCGTGAGGAACAGTGCTAGGGCCCGCTCCTGCGGCCAGAGCAGCTCTGCGCGCCTTAGCTTCGCGTCTGGACCGCTTCCGCTCCTCTTGAGCCGATGAGACAGATGCCATCAGAGCTTCCTTGAGCGAAGCCTCCTCATCCGTGTAGAGGGATGCCTCCAGATTTTTCAGAGCATCCCTCGTTGTTGCATCAAGCCGAGGCTCTTGCGGCAGCTTCGACGGAGTTGGGACTTCGATGACGGGCTTGGGAAGGGTCCTTGCGCCGATTAATACAACCCCTGTAAAGAAACAAGAGAAGGTCAGGTCGACTATCATAAAAAGATAACGAACTTTCCGTATAGAAGAGAAAGGGATAAAACATACCGACGCTCGCTAGGGTACGCTTCTTCTCTTCCTCCTGGAAGGTCTTCAGAGAGGCAGCAATGGCCTCTTCAGTGGATACACCTGTTGAAAATGAGGCAAATATTAGCTAAAGATAATAACAAAAGTGGGATGAAATGACAAATAAGCAGGCTGAGGGTTACCTGACTCAGCGAGTCTGCTTAACATGGCTTCGAGCCTCGCCGATCGCTCCGAAGCTGCAATGGCGGCGGCTAGGTTGGTGTCCTCAGGGTCCACCACGAAACCCTCGTTGCTGCCGTACTCACATATAGTCTCGGCAGGATGAGCCGCGGACTCTAAGTTAAGAATCGCGTCGAGGGATAAAGTGGACTTCTTCTTCTTTTGCCCGCCAGCCTTGGACCCACTGGGAGCAGCTTTGCGCTTGCCAGTTTTGGCAGTCACTTTCGGGCGGCGAGTCCCGATGTCCGCTCCTGCACCCGACTCCGGCGATGCCGCTTTAACCGTCTTTGTCGGAGCACGGGGCGCCGTTGGGGCATCCACCGTAGTAGGCAGTGGCAGTCCACGCGGAGGGGCCAACACCCGTGGTCGATCAGCTCCGGCCTCTTTCGTCGGAGGGATAACCTGAACCCTGGGCTGCAATGGAGCCTTGCGATTGCCGCCGGGAGGCGCAGCCCTACGATCGACCAATAGACGTTTCTCCATCAAGATGATGGGGCCCATCGCGTGCGCGTACCAGGCCACATACGAATTGAGTATCTTAGGGGTACAGCTGGGCTCACTGATAAAAAAGTAGGAGCCTGTATTGAGCCGGATGAAGTGATGCATCGCATTCCGTACTCCCTCTGGACCGACTGCAGGTGTTCTCAAGAAGGCTTCCAACGGGACTCCTTGGTTATAACTCGATTGCCGGGCAAATCGATGCGGGTTATACCTCATGAAGAGGGCCGTGTCATTCTGCCTAAATACCAAATAGCCCGGCCGAATGGAATAAAGATGGAGGATTTCCCGAGCCTTCAACACGGAGACACCGCCCTTAAAGTCATCACGCAGCGGCACCACCGACTTAGTGGTCTCGGAACCCATGGTGATGACCTTATCCACAAAAGAGGTCTTCGCCCCGACTAGATGCGAACGCAGAAGCAGTCCCCTAGACTCCCGCGGAGGTGCAAACACGATGGAAGCCCCGACCAATCGCATGATTCTTGGGAGTGTGAATCTCTCAAAGAATGGAGGAGTCTTGTGGGCACCAAACACTCCTCGAACATGCATCTCCATCCAAGAAGTGAAGTAGTGCATCGGGAAGTTAGCAGGCTGTACCCCAGGTTCATTAGCGTCCGCCGCTACGCTAAGTCCATTGTAGAGGTAAGCCAACCCGGCGATCCCCACTGATAACTGCAGACCGGCCACCATTCGATGCGCCGGGTAAAAGACAGAAGACCGCATGAGGCGTGGGTGCATGGGAAGTGCGAAGCTGCACAGCCACAGACCTAAGAACCCGATGAAGAAGGTCTCCTCATCCATGCCAGGAACGGCGATCTCTGAGAAAGGAACGCTAGCAGTGCCGGGAAGGTAAAAACTTCGCTGATCAATTTCCGATGAAGGTCGGCGGTCCAGGCCGAAACCAAAAGGATCAGCAAGTTGGGCGAACTTCTCACCTTGCTCTGATAAAAATTCCGGGCGAATAAAACGAGCAATGAAGTCCGCGAAACTAACGCCTCGGTCGCCCAATTCCAAATGAAGCTCCTCGTAAATCTCCAACACCTTCACCAAGCCCGGATACTGATGCTGGATGGTATTTTCCGGAGTCAAGTCGAGTACCACCTGCTTGGTGGCAAAGACGTACTCATCAGGAGGAAGCAGCTCTTCGTAGTGCTCCCCCCTCGCCGGTAAACCTGAAAGCTCAACGAATTCCTCTAGAGAAATGGAAACTTCCCTATCCGCTGCCAGGAAAGTATGTGTGGGGATATTCCATTGTTCAATGAAAGCCTTTGTCCACCACGTTGGAGGAGTAGGATATTCGAAAAGCGAGACGTAGACGGCGGAGTATAAACCGATCTTCGTCAGGTGAGCTCTCTTCGCCGCTAAAATGTACCGAGCCCGTAGCAGGTATCCAGCAAGCGGTCGCGGATTCAATCCAATATTGTAAGCCTGTCCCCAAGGGCGTGCTTCACCCTGACAGATTCGCCTTCCCAAGATATCTATGGCCGGCGGCTGCTGCACCGGAATAGCGCCGATTGCAGGCTGGAGAAGGTCGTCTGAATTCCAATTTTTTACCTCCACGGCATACTCCACCGGGGGTTTGTCCGCATAGGGGATCGTAACTATGGGTTCGGAAGGCGAGGCGGAACTAAAACTACGGCGGCCTTGGATAATCTGGCTGTACCACCTTCCCCATAGGTGAAGTCTCTTGCACTCAGGATCGTGATCTTTAATCAAGGCGAACACTACCCGGTCCACTGGTGCATGTGGGAACCCTCCTTCTGAGCGAACGAAGGGAAGAGACAAGTCGTCAGACATCTTTCCTGCATAAAATATATATATATCATTAGTGGCCTGACGCTTAAACCTTAAAAAAAAATATAATAATAAAAAAAATAATAATAAATAAAAATCTTGTTCCACACTGTGATGCAGCGGGTAGGGGACCAAAGGGGGACCCACAAAATCAAGATGACGGCGCATCATTTGATGAGACAATCCCACCATTGGATGAGACTATCAGTCAATAAAAAAGACCCCCAAGAGAATATCCTCATTGGGGGGGGACCCCTAGAGACAAGGAGAAGATCTCCTCTTTTCAGAGCAAAGCTCTGTCACAGAGTGACATTTGTCAAACTCCTGTTTCAAAAGAATAAAACTTCTAAAAAAAAGAGCCTAGCTCTGTAGCAGTAATAGAAATTCATAACTCCTAAGAATTAAAATTTTGGGATCTTAAAGATCCATGGAAAGATTTTAAAAAAAAAAGTTTCTAGTTGATCTGTGAGCAGGGCTTTGTTCATGGGTTAAAACCTAAGAACAGAGTCTCTGCTAATTTTTGAGAGCAAGGCTCTGTGAATAAAAACCCCAGAGGGGTTTCCTTTAGATCAAAGATCTATAAGAGCAAGGCTCTGTTGAAGAAACCCCAAAGGGGTTTCCTTTAGATCAAAGATCTATAAGAGCAAGGCTCTGTTAATTAAGTCTAATTTAAATTAAATTAAATTAATTTAATTTTACCTATAATGGTTCTGAAGTTAGAACTTGGAAGTTCTTAAAGAAATCACAAGAGCAAGGCTCTGGAAGTTCTCAAGTAAGAGCAAGGCTCTGAAATTCAATTTCTTGAGAATGGTAAAAAATTACCAAGGACCAAGGGTCCTATTAATAGGCGCATGCGCCTGTTCAGATGACCCCTAGATCCGACGGTCAGGATGTTGCCACCGCTGCACTCACGCGCGCGCCACGTGAGCGCAACGGTGGAGGGGGCATCTGTTTCCCCCAATCAGAGCAAGGCTCTACTGAATTTTGAAAATTCAAAATTTGAAGCAACGCTTCGGTTTCCGTGCGCAGTGCGCAATTTGCCACATGGCAGAAGCCAATTCGGCAGCGTAACGCCCGAGACGGTGCGTCCCATCAGAGCAAGGCTCTTCAGAAAACATAATTAAGACTTAACTGCGCAAATGCATGGCAGGGCGACACGTGTCTGCGCCAGCGCACAGATGCGTGACACGTGTCTGCGCAGTTGCGCAATCGCAACTGCGCAAGCGCACGGATGCGCGACACGTGTCTGCGCAGTTGCGCAATCGCAACTGCGCAAGCGCACGGATGCGCGACACGTGTCTGCGCAAGCGCACGGATGCGCGACACGTGTCTGCGCAGTTGCGCAACCGCAACTGCGCAAGCGTACGGATGCGCGACACGTGTCTGCGCAGTTGCGCAACCGCAACTGCGCAAGCGCCCGGATGCGCGACACGTGTCTGCGCAGTTGCGCAACCGCAACTGCGCAAGCGCACGGATGCGTGACACGTGTCACGCGCTGGTGAGTTGCGCAGCAACTGAATGAAGATTTAGATAAATCTTTTCTGTTCTCCTGTAAAACAGGAACCCTTGGATCAGAGATCCAATGGTGGGAAAATTCCCAAAATTATTCAGTAAAGATTTTGTTAACAAATCCAACAAATTTGTGGGCACTATAAATAAGACCCCAAGCCTCATTCAAAAGATAGAATCAATCATCATCAAGAGAAGGATAAACTTCTGGAAAAAAAAGCTCTTGAAGATTAATCAAGAACAAAAGAGAAGGTAAAATTTCTGAAAAACAGAAAATTAAAAGGGAATAATAAAAGAAAAAGAAAAATAGTGCCTTGCACTTGATATGAACCCCTGGTTCTGAAAAATCAAAGAAATAATAAATAGTGCCTTGCACTTGATATGAACCCCTGGTTCTAAAAAAATCAAAGAATAATAAATAGTGCCTTGCACTTGATATGAACCCTTGGTTCTGTAAAATCAAGGAAAACAAGAAGAACTTGTTTTCCTTTGATCTAAATTTAGATCAAGAGTGCTATGCACTTTTTGTTCTCAAATCAAGAAAATTCTTGAATTTCTGCACAAGTGCAACTCATCATTCAAAAGGGCCTGGCCCAACTCAAAAAAATTATTGAGTTTCTGCAACTCATTATTTAAAGGGGCCTGGCCCAATTGCAGAATAATAAAAGGGCAAAGCCCTGTTCAGAAAATTCCTGAGTTTTTTGTAACTCATTATTTAAAAGGGCCTGGCCCAAATCAGATTGCAAAATAATGAAGGGGCAGAGCCCTGTTTAGGTTGATTCTTTTAATCGGGCAGAGCCTAAAATAAAAATTGGACTTAACCCAATCCTGGCTGTAAGTCCTTAAATTAAATGCCTCTCATAAACCAAGTCACGACCGGTCCGAGGGTACATCTCCGAACTCCTTTGACACCTGTCGTTGTAATTTCTCAACGACGTCAAAGAGGCAACGGGTCCCAACGACCACTCATCTAATAATGGACCGAAACGTCCCTAAACTAATATTGGACCGAAACGTCCCTAAACTAATATCGGACCGAAACGTCCCTAAACTAAAATCGGACCGAAACGTCCCTAAACTAATGACGGACCACTATGTCTCTAAACTGGCGACGAACCGAAACGTCCCTAAACTGGAATATGGACCGCCACGTCCCTAAACTGACACAATAGGGCCCAAACGCTCTTTTGTCGAATCTAAACGGTCCCGTCTAAGTTGATCTTAGCCCCAAATACGGTTAATGTGTCCTTAGATATTCAAATAAGTAATAAAATCCCAAACCAACTTTGGTTCAAGGGTACATCTCTGAACTCCTCAGACACTTGTCGTTGTAATCCCTCAACGATGTCAGAGAGGTGACGAGTCCCGACGGCCGGATAATTAAATCAATCACTACGTCAAGTCGAGCTTAGCCTAAAACAGGACTAACGTATCCTTGACGAACGTTTAAGTTGATCTTAGTCGCAACGCGACTAATGCATCCTTAAACTAAAAACACCGAACCCAAATCTAAGCAAAATACGGATTTGGACTAATCCACGTCCTACGGGCGACGATATTACTCAGTCTCCGTATACAATCCACGGGCAACCACAAATAAAACAAACACACACGACACGAAGTGAAATTCTGGAGAAGGAGAAAGTTGTTACCGCGATGCGGTAGCGTAATTAACTGCAGGGCCTTGCGCCTGCAGGGAAGAGCGTCCCCACAATCAAAAACCCCTCACCCTGAGAGGGAATCTGACGAAGTCTGCTACATCGGCCGCATCCGTTTAAACCTCCGATATACGGTGCCGTAAATCAACTCAGCATCTTCGGAGAGATAGACGGATAAAACCAAATAGCATCTGCCCCGAACTTCAGGCAAGACGTCTTCACGTCGTCGCCGTCTTTCGGAGGGGAACAAGCCCGTAAAAGATGCAGACGATGTGGTGCCCTTCCGGCAAGGAGGCGACGACCGGAGTTTCCGCGGGAGATCGAGACGACGACGAGAAGACCGGAGGACTCGGATCACTCGGTATATCTCTCACCCTTTCTCTTGTTTGCTAGTATCGGTTAATGGTTACGATCCGGATATATTGTCCGCGGTAGCGCCAGTTTAAAAGATAAGAAAATTTTGATTCTGCATTTTGGCCTCGGATAGACGGCCGGGGCGCTGCCGTGGCGCAACACCACGTTCAAGAGAACGTGCAAAACGGTGGCTTTTGGGTACAGTCCCGAGTCACATGGAGGCAATGAGCGATAAGAGGGGTTTCGTCTCTCCCGGTATTGGGAGTTGATGTTGCGCTGTGCTCGATTGGCTATAACAGGAATTCCTTGGCCAAGACTGCTTCAGAGATATACTGGTAAGTGTTATCAGTAGTTTCTCGACCCGATATGAGCCTCATATCGACATGACTTATCGAGTTACTGGGGTCTGACGTTTACCACCCCTAGACTAGATATGCGACATATCAGACGAAAAGACCGGACTGTATGGTAGTGTTACTGATTGGATTCGCAGGAGTGTGAGCAGGCTTGCTTGTTGATCTTCGGATAGCTCAATACTCGGGTGGTCGTTATGTTTAGCAGACCGCTTGAGACTTGTGGGTGTTTGATATGATCATCACCTACTGCTGGCGTATTGACGAGTCTTTAGAGTCCTACACAGGGGTTTCCTGGCTCAAGCGAAATGGAGTAGGAGCATATATGTGATATGTGCGGGACCGAGATTAATGCGATATGTGATACCGTGTTCTATTCTCGCGATGTATAACATGGATAGTTATATGTGATATAGCCGGGTTATCGGATCAAGTGTTGATTCGATAACATGTTACATTTCGATATTAGTCGGTTATATGTAATATAGCCGGATTATTAAATCAAGTGTAGATTTAATAATTTAATGTATAATTATATATTTGATATATTACATTACATTAACTAGTATTAGCTCATTTAAGATTTCTTTTCTCATATATGATATACTTTACATATATATGATATATGTATTGTTTTCTTTTTGGCACAATATATATATATGTGTGTGTGTGTGTGTGTGTGTGTGTGTGATACATATAAGTGTGTCATGCTAGGTTACACATGCAACATGGATGTATAAGACTTATACCATGCTAGGGTTAAGTTAGGGTTTTTATTTATCTTAAGCTAATTCAAAAGAGTGTGAGTTTGTCATGGTTAAGCTTGGACAAATGCTTTTGGATAACCATTGACAAAGTCAACTCTTTTGTCAAGTTTAGGATATTTATTTAACCCAACCCTTAACCTTAGTGTATGGTTTATTCTTTACATGAGTTAGCCATGATATTTTATGACCATGGTTGCATTTGTAACCTCATGAGTTCATTCTTGAGTTCATCACTTGCTTCATCTTCTTCTTCTTCCAAAAAGCTCACTAGCTTCAATGGAGTTGTGAGAAAAAGTGTGAGAAAATGAAATCTAAAATGAGCCCACTTCCTACTTCATCATCCTCTACTACTTGCCATTTAGTATAGGGTGTTCTCTTCCTAAAGTTCTTGACCTAGTGAAGAAATAGCTTGGGTTAGTGTCTCTTTGACGTAGATCATCTTCGGTCTCGAAGACATTGAAGCAAACTTGTTCGTTTCTTCATGGGAGCCTCTCTAGAGTCCGGAGTTCACGATCGCACCGAAGGGGACTACTATACAGAGCTATTGAAGTGAAGGACCGGTCTACAAAGGTTGTATTCCTTGCTCACTTCTTATTGCAAAGTGTTTGCATTTGATATTCCGTCGATTTCTAGTTAACGATTCTTAGTTAGGGTTAGCTAAAATGGCAAATTTTTGAATTTGGCATGGACGATGCCTCCCGAAACCTTGCTGCCGTCTTAGGTAACCCTGCAACTAAGTCCACTTGTTTGTCTTGCTTAAGATATTTGTTAACCCAACATTAACCCATGACTATGGTTTATTCTCTACATGAGTTAGGCATGGTATATTAACTCACCATGGTTGCATTTCTAATCTCATGAGTTCATTTTTCTTCTTCTTCATCAAAAGAAAAAGCTCACTGGGTTTTTTCTAAGTGAAGAATTAGTGTGAGAAAAATAAATCTAAAGTAAACCCACTTCCTACTTCATCATCCTTTACTACTTGCCATTTAGTATAGGGTGTTTGCTTCACTAATTCCACAATTAGTGAAGAGATAGCTTGGGTTAGTGTCTCCTCGACGTAGATCATCTTCGGCCTCGAAAACTTTGATGCAACCTTGTTCATTTCTTCATGGGAGCCTCTCTAAAGTCCGGGAGTTTATGATCGCAGCGAAGGGACTACTATACAGAGCTATCGAAGTGAAGGACCGATCTACAATGGTTGTATTCCTTGTTCACTTGTGTGCAAAGTTGTTTGTATTATGTTTCGTCGGATTTTCTAGTAACGATTCTAGGGTTAGGGTTAGCTAGAACGGCAATTTTTGAAATTGGCATGGACGATACCTCCCGAAACCTTGCTGCCGTGCTAGACAATCCTGCAGTGGTATCAGAGCCATGCTAGAAAATTAGACGGATTTTGTTAGGATTACGAAACCGAAACTACTCCGAAACTTGAAACACGAATACCTAGTTTCTGTCGAATTTAAAAGGTCTTCAAAATTTTTTTAAACAACTGCAGAATGTTGTATGAGATGTAACATGAACACACAAGAAAATTTAGCCCCACTCCTCGGAAAATGGCCGCCCATATGTGCTCAAGATCCGGCCTGCTCGGCCAATGTATTGAGTTTTGGGTTAAATTTTTGGGTGTGTTCCAGGTTCTGGGTTTTAGTGTTTCAGGTTTTGTTTGTTTTTTCTAAGTTTGCATGTGATGTGATCTTACAATATAAGCAATTCGGAGTGTTTCGTATTTGTAGTTTTAACATTGTTTCGGGTTTTCACATATTGTCTAGGTGAAGTTAAAAAGTTCGATCGAATGTCAAAAACCTATTTTTCCAAGTTTAACGTATTAGGAAAAACATGCAAGTAACTCTGTGAACCCTCCAGAAGAATGAAACCCTAACTCGACTTTTTGGATCGCGGAACCGCGGTCATACCCTAGGGTTTGCCGCAATTCCATAGCGACATGAGTGAGGCTTGGGTCTGCCCTTCTACGGCTAGTGCATAGGTACTGTGGCATGTTCTGGGTATTATTGAACTGTGCTCAAGTGTTGAGCTGTTGGAGAATTGTGGGACTTTGATGATTCGATCGAAAAGTTTAAGCTCGTCCGGGTATCATGTGATGGGATACAATACTTGGAATCCACACTAATTTGAATTTTATAAATTTAGCAATTTAGTCTCATTTGATCGGTTGCTACGGGATTTTGATGTGATCAAAAGTCCGTCGCAATCAAGTAGCGTACGCGGATACTCGCCGGGTAACAATACTAGATAGCCACGCCCCATAGCCCCGACCAAGTGACTGTAGGAGAACCCCATCGCCAAAAACATCCGTTCGGGTGCTCGCGGCCGTGGTGTTCCGCCTTAGTACACTTCGTCGACGACATCGGGGGGTGCGGCCGTCTGCTACAGTTTCCGACGAGCATTCGATCAGATTATCGGGAATCTTATTGAATTACCCGACAGGTTATTGGAAAGTGTTTTCAATATCGAGACTAAAATGCGGGGTTTATAATTGTTAGGCATGTGATGTATAAGGAATTCATTTGGTTAGGCATGAAATCCAAAGTATGTGATATTTCGGGTTTATGATATCTAAGGTGGTTGCGGATTCCAACTGTTGTAGTTTTTCTCTTTCCTTTTTGTGACCATAAGTGTAATATGTGGTGTATCGCCGGTTTCGTTGCTACACGTCAACGATAATTGGGATATGCATATTTACTTACGTTGATGACATGTGATGTTATATGTTGCTGGGATATGTTATATTGGATCGTCGTGTTTTGAATAGCCGGGGGTTTTTATGTGAGATGAGAGTTTTTCATTTTCATTCATGTAAAAGCTTGTATGTAATATTCTTTTATTGGGGCACTTCCGGGTTGAGGAAGATGTCACCGTTGATATATATTATTTACTTTTCCGCATTAGGATAGACCTAAGGCGGGGAGCACAAGTAACCGGATTCTAGGGTACAGTGGGAGACCATCTTGAGGAGTCGAGTTTGGGTCTCCTAACTCTAGAATTGGTAGGGTTGCTTTCTGCTCTCGTAGGGGTCTAGGGATGTGGGTTTGGCTATTCATCACGACCGTGGAATCCGTGTTTTATACAGGCTTAATTTAAAACACGGAAATCCTAGTATATCCAATATTTCATATGTTATCTTCTGCTGCTTTGTGATGTGATCACTGTGATATGTTCAGACGAATGCCTATATTATATATATGAGATACAATTAATATTGCTGCTTTCGTTTCATATGTGATGCTTAGAAAGCATATTATGATGGGACTTCATTAATGAGATTAATGAAATAAAAGAAACCTAAAAGATGTTGTAGAAATTTGTTTTAAAAACTGGTAACTCTAGTTCTTGCTTTGCATAGCGGTATTCCTTGTAGAATATCCAGTACCTTATTCGATAAGGAAAGAACCGAGATCCCTTCACCGGGAATGACCACTTTAGCTAAACTAGCAGATGATACAACCCACTCGGTTTGTCTTTTGATTGCTTCTATAGTTTTTGTTTTGCATAGTGGTATTTGTGAAATATCCTGCACCTTATTCGATGAGGAAAGAGCCGAGATCCCTTCACCGGGAGTGACCTCTTTAGCAAAACTAGTAAAAGCCTAAAAACACTCCTTTACAAAATCACTCGGTTCTATAACGAGATCAAGTTCATTACGCAAAAGGTTTTCTTAAAACCTGTCGTAGTCCTTCGTCATTTAAGATAAGTAATAGTTAGTATTCGTGTTGCGTTTGTTGACCTTGTCAAGGCGTAGTGTGCGGTACCTGATTAGTGCTTATCTGCTAGCATATGGTGCGATTGGATTAGGGTAGTCGTGCGACTTTGTTGATCTTGTCAAGGGTCATGCGGGTGGGTTTAATTCAATCAGGAAATGACGGGTTGAACTTGACTTGCGGTCTATGGTTTGTTGACCTTGTCAAGGTCATAGATCGCTCGGGGCAAAACATTATCGGGAATTTCAAGTGTTGAAATTTGCAATGAGATTGCATACCTTCTATGAGATAGTTGGATCCCGATACCCACTGCAAGTATGAGTTACTCCTGGGAGAGTTTTACACATTACAATTAGCCGATCAAGTAGGTGTCTAGAAAGGTGTTAATGGGGTTATGCCCCTGGGAAAACGAGATTTATTTTAATTAGGTCCGTGCGAAAGCACGGGGAACCTCCCTCAAAGTACCGACACTGGCCTGGCCGAAAGATTTGCGAACTTGTAGGGTGTAATTAATCCCGGATAGTCTTACCTTTTAGGGTTTGAAGGAAGATTTGACTAAAACAATGGGAGCCATCCTGATTAGATAAAATAATAACCAATCTAAATCTTGCAAGAGCATACGCAGAGTGTTTTCTTCTCTTTCTCTCCAGGTAGTGACCATGTCACGCCTTAATCAAGATAATAATATGGATGCATTGACCGAACCCGCTTGTTATATTGAGCTGGGGAACGTTGGTCCCGCTCCAACTTATAATTGTTATAAGACTGAGCAGGAAATAGGGGAATACCAGGATTTCCGTGCCGCCCAAACGAAGAAAGTGCATGCTGATGCGTCTTCTTCGGGTATGTTCATTACCGAGAACTGTTTCTCAGTATCCTCTACGTCCTGGGTATGAGATACCAGATCAGGATCCCATATATGTAATCTGTTACATGGGCTACAGAAAGGTAGAGAACTGGGAATGGGTGATAGGTTTCAAGAGTTGGAAACGGTGCAAGTGTTGCAGCCAAGCTTGTTGGCAGTTATCACCCTGTATTACCAAATACATTGATTCTGAACAAATGTTATTAGATACCGAACCTGATATACAACATCATATCGGTCTCTTTATTAAGTAAAGAAGGATATAATTTTGTATTGTTGGATAATATTTTGAACATTTCCTATATCAAGTGTTGATCGGTTCAGGCACGTTATCTAATGACATATACATTCTAAATCAAACTACGGTTCTTAAATGTACAGAACACACACAAGAGGAAGAGTTCAGAAATGAACGAATCCTTCTTAAGGTATTGTAGATTAGGTCATATCAATATGACACAACTAGCTAAGTTACATTAAGATGCATATTTAAACCAGTTTGAATCTACATCTTGTAAAACTTGCCAGTCATATTACAAACATAAGATGACCATAGCTCCGTTTATTGGAAACAGAGAAAGAGATAGTGAACTCTTGGGATTAATACATGATGATGTATGAAGGTCTCCTGTCTATAAATGCCAGGGCTGGTTCTTTGTAACTTCATTAAATTCACTGATGATCTCTCAAGATTCGGACATATATTCCTGTTGAAACACAAGTCTGAATGTAACATTTCAGAAAAATAAAATATTATTTTTGCGAATTTATATAATTAAATAATAAATATTATGAATATTTTAATGATGTGGTATAATTATATATACCGATAGTTTGGAAAATATTGGAAAATTAAATTGAATGGTGATTTTTGGAGGGATTTATGTGATTTAGGCATATTATAAATCTTTATAACTAATTATATGCAAGTTATTTCTAAACGTGATTAAAAATCGCTAATTATGCATTAAGCGTGATTTTTGCACATGACATGCACCATGTCATATTGCTAACACTTGTTACATTTTATTCTACCATGGCTTAATTCTTCATTTTTCCTTTATGCATGGTTTTTGAATTTTGGTTTAAGAAAAGAAAAGAAGAGTAAAAGGAAAATAGAAAAGAAAATGAATAAAGATTAAAATATAGAGGTATGGGCAAGAGAGAGGGGGTACGGGGTCTTTGACCTTGGTCTCATTCATGCATCCCCTTCATTTTCTTCATCATTTTCCTCTCTTCTCCTCTCCCCTGGCTTCCCTCCTCCCTCCGCCACCTCAACCCCTCACAACACTACCAAAAATACATAAAACACTTCATTCCCTTCACAAAAAATGTGCACAAGCTCACTACAAGTATGGGAGATCAAGCAAAATTCGATTTTGAAGACTTGGGGCAACTCAAGAAAATTCTTGAGTTGCCAATGAGGTATTTCCTTCACCATTAGAATAGAAATTCATTTCCTTTAGCTTCCATGATAGTTTAGAACCGATTTAGTAGGATTGGGTGATGTTTGAAAATTCCAAGATGTGGGTTAGAGGATTTTATGAGTTGTGAAGTGTAAATTGAGATTAGTAGAGGCCATTCAACCCATATAGTGTTAGAATTCAGGACAAATCCTGAGATCAAACCCCAAATTGTGAATTTTGAAATCTGCCGATATTGGATTTTTGTAGAAATTGTGGTGATGTATTAAGATCTGCTATGACCCGGAGGCTCTGAAAAATATTTAGCAATTATTGTGAGATGTGCAGAGCCATAGGAAGCTACCCTAGAAGCCTGAGCCCAAACCCTCATTTTTTGGCTGCCATTTTATTCGTTTGGGCAGTAATTTGCGGCCCAATTTTGGAATTAGGGTGTGAAACTTGGTCTGTAGCTCACTTTTTAGATAACTAGACATACCCTGTATGCAAAAAAGTCTAATTTACATTAATAAAAATCTAGAGTTGTTTTACTTGATTTCTGGCGATGTTTTGTGACTTTTGAAACTTGGTTTTTGGTATTTTAGTTTTGTCTCGGTCGTCTGACGTTTGTACGTCGATATCGGGAGTTGTTTGGCTTTTTTGCATGCGTATACCATAGGTTTTAACCTATATGCGTTTCGTGTGCCGTTTTGATTTTTATCCACGATTTCATTTTACGATATTGTATGTTTACATGTAGGTACCTTCATGTGGACTTCGGATGACGAGGAAGAGAATGGTGACTTCGACTTCCGCAAGCAAGGATCAAGGTGAGTAGATATATATCTACGGGGGAAGTCAGGTGGATGGTGTATAGCACCCCCGCAGTTTCGTAGTGTAGCAAGGATATGTTATATATGTGTGTGTGTGTGTGTGTGTATGTCGTGAGACGTGTATAGTCTTAAAGAAAGGTTTTAGGAGATCATGGGTTAAATTTTAGTATAATTGGATGATAGTGTCGTTAGTTAGTTTCTTAGTTACGAAACCCTAGAGTAAGTTACACACACACACATGCACACACGGGATATGATTTTGGTGAATATGATATATGTATATATATAAATATATATGTGTGTGTGTGTGTTGATATATATATACATATACATATACGTATACACAGGTGATGAGGATAGTATATGATATTTGAAGATGAGTCGATATAATTGGGCATGATGCCGTGAGATCGGTGATGTGATTTGGGTCGTGTTATGAGATACGACATATGATATTAGTGGATTGATGGGCGATGTGTTTTCATACACACGCGGATATATATATATATATATATATATATATATATATATATGTTGATGGTATCAGAATGTACTAGACTTAGATCAGTACCTTGTTCATGATATTATGATAATGATACCATATAAATATTGAGGTATATGTGATAGGCGACCCGTACCCCGATTTTAGGATGTCGTACGATGGATTTACCGTACGAGATATAATTATGATGATAGATACGTACTCTTGACTCGAGGATGTCGTATTATATATTTTATCGTGTGCGACGCTATTGAGACGGGATCACCGACTACTAGATATATATATCGACTCAGACTTAGGTGTATTTCCTTACCCTTTGTTTAGTCTCTTAGCTTGTCCTGTAGTTTACTTAGTAGATGTTAGAGTTGGGCGCGAGTCATACTTATTTTCAAAACTGACGAATCATGGGTATTTTAAAGACAGGCCAAGGGATACTATGGATATTTCAAAAGACGTACCTTTCCTTAAAAATACCATAGCCCCTATTTTTCTAAACACTACGATTCGTACGATTTCAGACAACAAAACTGTATGACTCGTATATATAGAAATGTATATTCTTTATTGTTGCGTTTACTATTCATTCTCCGTTTATTCATGTTGTTATCATCACATTGCATGCTTAATGTGTACTTTAGTGATTATGAACCCATGCTGTCAGGACACCAGCACCATTACCGATGATTCGTATGCTCCACGTACACTTACTTGCCGGCTCACACACATCATCATCGGTAATTGCCATGTCACGTACACTTAGAGAATATTACTTATTTGATATCGCTTGTTAGCTGATAGTTTCGATATATCATTACTGTGCTAGTTTAGATATTGCATTCATTACTGAGATACTTTATGCATTTATATATTTATTGTCATGCACTATTATGGGGCTTTATGCCTGTAATGCATTGTTATTTACTCTTGAGATTTGGGATTTCGGATTTCCATGAGATTTTTGGATTTGGAGAAAACGCAAGAATTTATAAACTTATTATTATTTTAAAGATAGAAAATTGCGGTCCTCTCGTGATATGATATTTGAGATGTCCACCATGAGTTTTCTCGGTTCTCGAGTGGTATCAAACATCCGATTCGAGGAGGAGGAGGAACCGTCTGCGGGTGCATGGTGGACCCGGTGCGGTACCCCTGAGCAAGAAGGTCGCAGGTGATGGCGTTGAGCCTGGAAGGGGAGCACTACCGACCGGTGATTGTATTGGAACTCGACGGATATCCGGAGGATACCGATCGGAGTTTGGGCTAGTCCGGATTGCCGGAGCCCAGGGCTAGTCTGGATAGCCAGAGCCCGAGATATTGAGACATTGAGATATTGAGATTATATGATATGGGCCAGTCCGGATAGCCGGAGCTCGAGATATTGGATATTGGGATTTATGTTTTGTGTCGATGCTTGACACGGATTCTATGTTGATTTCATTAATGATATCTCGATTTTTATATATAGAAATCTCACTAAATAAAGAAAACGGTTTTCTCATTCATGATGTATTCTGTTTTCATTTATTTTGCATTTGCATATCATATTAGTGACATATTGCTACCTGAGGCACTGACACGAGCACTTGATATTACACTTATGTGTAGATGGTTCAGGGTTTTATATCGATGATATATTATCGTATGACCTAGGATTGAGTCATACATGCGATTTTTGCTCGGTGATATTTTCTACTCACGAGTTGGCAACTCACCCCCGTTATTCCACAGTTTCTTGCAGGTTTTGCCGTACAGGTTTCCTTGGCGGCTTTGCTGGCACACTGCTTCCTTCCGGGTGATTGCTTGGTATGTGGGTTCACTTGCATCGTGACCACCATTGTACTGTATTTACATTCTGTTGTATCTAATAACTCCATCAACCAGACTTGTATATTTGTTAGACTTAGAAGACCAGTATATATTCTTTCTACCTTAGAGTCACGCGCTGTATTATTATAGTTTTTCCCTGGTTTTCTTGATGATGATGGCTTTCATTCTGAGTTTTGATCCTCGCCCTTCAGCGTTGTATATTATATTGCTTGCGTGGTTGTGACCGCCAATTGGCCAAGAGCTAGCTCCCGCTTGGGGATTCCTTTTATCATTATGTATATTATTCATGTTTGTACCCGTTTGGGGCCAGTATTTACAAAGGAGACTCTGCCGAAATTTTCGAGAAAATATGATGTTGCTTTTAAATTTTTAATGCTATTTATGTTATTTAAACCACTCGTTTTAAACAAGTTTTTCCTTCACTTTCCTTAAAAATGGTTTAGATTTCTGGGCTTTTGGCTTACTTGAATTAGGTGGGGTCCTATACACTTCACATGATTCAAGGGCCAATCACGTGCCATTTTGGGTCATGACAAAGTTGGTATCAGAGCGCTAGGTTTAACCTTGGTTCGAGTCTATATTTGACTATGCGGAGTCTAGGGCGTATATTTATATTCAGAACCTAGGCTTGATCTTACGGAACTTAGACTTGGTCGAGGGGGTATTAGACCCGAACTTTCGTCGCGTAGGTTGACCTTGGTTGATGGAGTAGGTGACTTAAGTAGAGTGACGTACCGTGTGTATGTTCCGCGGCATACTTACGATACGCTACTCCGCTTAAGAAGCCTTAGGATGTACATTTCTTTGCACAGTATTATATTCATTCGTATGATCTATCCTTATGGATATCGGTTGGTGGTTTTGTTACCACGATTGCATAGGCAGAGAGAGTTGCAGCTAGAGTTGCGGTCAGCATGAGCTCGTCTTGGATGAGGACTGACCAGGCCATAATTCCGGTGACACAGGATTGCATAGATGTGGCGTTTTATTATGTTTTTCGCGCCATGAGCGTATGATGGATTGCCTTTACTAAAATTTCTCGAACGTGCAGATCAGCACCAGAGGATTGGGCCACTGATAGAGGCCGACTAGAATGTGATGACCGTCAATGCACCGTTTATTCTTGATGATTGAGGCACTGTTCAGCGTGCGGACGAATGAGCCAGCTATTGCTGCGACTGATAAGGAATTTCCCCAGATGTTTGAAGCTATTACGGCACGAGTTTATACTTAGATACACGATAGAAGATCGCTAGTCACCCATGGATGAATGACTAGGACATGTGGTTCGTCTGCACACCCCGATGCGAGGTCATCAGATTGATTGATTCCAGCTTGAGCAGACTTTACGCAGATACGTTGTGAGTCGATAGAAAACGATCGAATGTCAGAAACCCATTTTTCCAAGTTTAAGGTATTCAGAAAAACATGCTAGTAATTCTGTGGACCCTCTAGAAGAATGAAACCCTAACTCGACATAATAACCATGGGAACGCCTTTGAACCTTAGGGTTTGCGGCAGTTCAACGGTGCCATTAGTGAGGCTTGGGTTTGCCCTTCTACAGCTGGTATGCAGGTACTGTGGCATGTACTTGATATTATTAAACTGTACTCAAGAGTTGAGCTCTCGGGGAATTATGGGACTTTGACGAATCGATCGAAAGGTTCGACGTCGTCCGGATATCATGTGATGGGATACATTACTTGGGATACTCCAGATACGAGTATAGCCGTTGTAGTGCAGTCCATACAGCTACGAAGAGACGAGGCCGAATCAGTCGACATTAGAGAAAAGTGGAGTAAGAGGTTCGTACGAGATTTCGACGAGATGACGTTCCACTCTGTTGACATCAGAGGTGTGATACACATGCAGAGGCGTTGAATGTGGATATATCTTTCAGAAAGAGTTGTGATGAGTATGCAGCCGTTCCAGAATAATAAATAGATTTAGTAAAGGGAGATAACTTCCGGGCAGTTCGGCAGATACAAGATTGGGTGAGACCCCGACAAGATCTTTCTGGAAATACTAACGAGAAGACTTGGACCCAGGATCAGTCGTATTACGCACACCAAGTAGGTCAGAGTTCGGTATCATCGACGAGACATGTTATGAGTAACCATGATGGTTGGCCAGAGATCTTTTAGAGGATGTGCCAGAGCGGAACTGTTTCCGTTGTCGTTTCCATATTGGGCCGTTGAGCCGAAGAGCTATGTAACCGACAATCCGCGGTGAGAGATGAAAGCCTAAGGGTACAAGGCGCCAGACCATGAAAAGGAGGTAAGTAGATATCTTGCTCTGCTAACATTGGATGCACCGACACCTTCTCGACTTTGAAGGAAGGACATATCGACGACAGTGTTTATGATTTATGATTTGGTGATTTGAATATCATGTATCCGTCATTTTGGATTTCAGTGTTTTGGGCAATTTATTTGCATGATTTAGATTTTGCGCACCACAGTTGCGCTCGACTTCGATTGATGTCATTCGAGATATTGATTTTGATTTCATGCCTATGTTATGCATGTGATTTGACTTGTACCTTCGGTGTAGTTTTCATGCACTTTAGTACTTTGATTCGATTTGTGCATGCTGATGCACGTAGTTGTGAGATTTTTTTACCACGGTATACCTGATTTGGATTGAGATGTGTTATATACCATCGATTTCGATTATAATATTCGATATTTTTTTCGTGCACCTTGTGCACTTGATTTGGATTCTTGCGCATACTTGGCGCACTTGATGCGATCTTGATGCACACCAGATGCACTAGATCGGGATTCTTCGTGCATATCAGATTGTAACGCCTTGAAAAGTCGTTTTGGTGTTTTCCTGAAAATCGGTGAAAATTCGGTATTTTTCCGAAAACCGTCTTTTTTGTTATTTTGCAGTTTAGGACTAATTATACCTAAAATGGATAGGTAATTGCTTGTTTTTAGTAGCTAATGAGTTACTAATGAAATTCTGTTCGTTTAAAAATTTTCCCTAATTTTTCAATTTTTTAATATTATTTTAAGCCGGTAAGAAAATACATTAAATTAGCGATAAATACAAAATTTTTTGGGCTAATTTTAATCTTTAAAATTATGTTAATTAAAATCTAGTTGTAACATAAATTTTTATTATTTTATTTTGATTTTTAACTAATTTTTATTATAGAAAACGAAATTTATTGAATTTAAGCTTAAACTTGCAATTTTGGACTTGTAGGGGGTCTTTTTGCATAAAAAAATTTTGTGCACTCTCTCTCACTCATTCCTCACCTCTAGGCCGGCCATTTCCAGCAGCTCATGGGGAAAAAAATTCCATGCTCCTTTGACTTTGTATATTGTGTGGAAATGAGGGTTTTTTTTAAAGGTTTTTGAATTGTTAATTAGGTATGGTCTTTTGTGGGTTGGTAGGAGTTGACCAAGACTTTTCCCACACACCCCACACCATCCCCTTCCCTTGTTCTGGCCGAAATTCCAGCAGCCCCCTTCATCTCCTTGATCTTTTCATTTTTCTTCAAAAAATTCATTAAGTTGCTTCAAAAATTCCAAATTTAAACCTCACAAAATAACCCCATTCTTCATCCCCTTTCTCTTTAACCTCTCTTGCTTGGAATCATGGTGCTATGAGGCCATCATTGAGGCAAATTCTTCTTGCTAGATCTATAAAAAATTTGAGGTATAATTTCTACTCTTTTAAGTTAAATATGGTTAGAATTCTTTAATCTAGTTGTTTAGTGTTAAATTAGTGCTATTTTCATTCTAGATTTTTTTAAAAAAGTTCATGGTTGAAATTAAACTAGGGTTTTTAGAAACCATTATTTAGTTAATTAAATCTATTTTTCTATCTAGTTGTTTGCTAATCTAAGTTAATGAGGTTACTTTATTTGTGTGGGATTCAAATTAGTGCTAATTTGGTATTGTCATGTTTAGTTTTGGATTGAAATTGCTAATGATGAAAATCAAGAAAGGTTTTGTTTATGGAAATTAGGTTTTTAAGCATTGCTAATGGTTTAAAACTAATGTAATGGCTATCTAGTGGGTTAGTTGGATGTTGTGTTGGATTGTGAGCACTTTATCGCATAACGGCGATGTTGCGTCGTTTTTTTTAGAATGTTTGTGCTTACTAGTTTTGTGATAAAAGTATGTGATAAATTAGTTTTGATATCTTGATGATTGTATTGGCTTATCCTATGACATTTAGGATGCGTGAGTGCGGATTTTTGAGTAGTCGGGTTTTAGTTTTGCCGGGCGACCAAATCGGCGATTTTTGCAGTTTTTGCGATTTTCACGTGTGTTCCGCGCACCTCGTGCACGTTGTACCTAGCTAGTGAACGTTGGTATTTTCGTTAGGGAATTGCATCGTTCTTGATTTGTAACCTTATGTTTGTATTGATGTAAATTCCAGGTTCGGTCGCGGAGACGTCAGACGCGGCACGAAAGGGGAAAGCGGTGATTGGACACAGCTAGCTAGGGATTCCGGTGAGTAGATATAACATCTACGGGGGACTATCGTTGGATGGCGCAAGCCGCCCGATAGTTTTAGTAACTTAAAAGATTCTTAGTGATGTTAGTAATTAGGGGTGTAATACTTATATGATTATTTGTTGCATCCATGCCTTATATTGACATACATATGCGAACCCATTTTATAGGACACCTGCACCATTGCCAGGGTTTTTATATGTAGCACGAGCACTATTCATGCTTACACACACGCCCTGGTAATTGCCATGCCACCACACTAGATAACCTATAATTTGAAACCTTTTACTAATTGATGCTTAAACCTGTGCTATTGCCTTTAATTCCTTAAAATGAAATCGTAGGATTGCCATTCATGTGCATGTACCTCATCATATTATTTGTTCATGCCTAGTCTATTAATCATACATCGTAGCTTAATTATTGATATCATATCCATTCATCACCATTGATATATGCACTTATGAGGATTTCTTGAGATTTTATGATATTTCTGGATTTCGGGGGAAAGCCGCAAAATTTCTAAACTTATTATGTTTTTAAAATATGTAATTGCGGTTTTCTAGTGATGTAAAGTGTCGTCCACCATGAGTTTTCTGTGGTTTTCGAGATCCGTGTCGAGGAGTGGAGGAACCGTCACGGGTACATGGTGGGCCCGGTATGGTACCCCGGGGCAAAATGAATGTGGTGTTGACGTTGAGCCTGGCAGGGGACGGATTACCTACCGGTGACTGTTTGGCACGGCGGATATCCAGAGGATACCGACCGTGGCCACGAGATGATGAGATTTTGATATTGAGCTGGGTCAGCCGGATGGCTGAGGCCAGAGATACTATGACATGGATATATGAGATTTGTGATAGTTTTGAGGTGTCGTTGCTGGACACAGGTTCTTGTTGATTCTATTGGTATTGTGCTGGTATTTCAAAAGAGATTCTAAAAGGGAAAAACATGATTTCCTATACTTACACATTCAGATCACGAGTTGACTCGCATTGCATTCATACCTGCTAGTATATTCATATTGCATACATACTTGCCATTATGTCCTGCCTTACCAGTATTTAGATGCTAGGATGCTTGTGTGCATGCATACGATAGCCTGTGTAGATGTTATTTATTACTCACGAGTTTGCAACTCACCCCCGTTGTGCCATAGCCTTTTTCAGGTCCGCTCCGTCAGTACAGTAGCGGCGGGCGCACTTGCTTCTTTTGCCTGGACTCGAGGTTTTGCTCTTAGGTGGGTTATATTATTATTTTTGCACCACCTTGTATATTCTTTATATCTAAAGTACTCCATGTACTGTATCTACCAGTATTGTTGTATATTGACTTAGAGATGAGACTGTGAGGTTTGTGGACTTTTATGCTGTATTTTGGGGTCGAGCTTACTTGAGTCGACATGCTGTTTTTCTTATGCTTCATTATGATTATTTCGCATGTTGTTGCTTTATATTGCGTGGGATTTGTGACCGCCTTGTGGCGAAGAGCTAGCTCCCGCTTGGGGATGCCTTATTTGTTGGATTCATATATATTCTTGTTGTACCCATTTTGGGGGCCAGTATTTACAAAGGAGACTCTGCCGAAATTTTCGGAAAAATTGATATTGTTTTTTAAAAAAGGTTTTATATGACTTATTTGATAAACTCGTTTTCAATTGATTGGGTTTTCTTCACTCTTTTGCTTATTTGGTTTTGGTTTCTGGGTTTTGGCTTACTTATTTTACGGACGTCTTGAGACGTTTCGTAACCTAAGTGCCAGTCACGTTCCGTACCCTGCGGGTCGTGACACAGATGCACCGGATATTGCTGTCAAGCACATCCGTTGCTTTTGAAAGGTGTTTTCGTGCACACCCGTTGCACTTAGATTCTGTTTCTGTGCACATGTTTAGCACATTCATTGATTTCGATTTTTGTGAGCACCAGACGCACGCGGCATTGTTACATGTACTATTGAGTACGATTTCTCTTGAGCAGTACGTTTTTATGATATTTACTATTTGGTTTAGTAGCTGAGCAGGATTAGTCAGAAGACAGTACCTGAACATATTTTGCATGCATCTATAGGTATCAAAGGGAGTTCCAAAAAAGGGAGCTATATTCTCAGTATTTACCTACATGTCCGAGATGACACGAAACATTTTACAAAGGAAACCCTTCTAAATTATTTTCAAAATGGCAGGACGTGTATGTTAAACAAAGGATATATATATATATATATATAGTTATTTTCTTACAATGAACGTCCGCTACTTGTACCATGATACGCGCATTGCACAGTAATTTGAAAAAGGTTTGGCATGTATTTCTCTTCAGATGTTTTGACGAGTTTACTATGATGCGTACTATGTACACATTTAAGTCTTGAGTATATCATATTAGTTTTCATATTGGATTTTGACACTGGTGTCTTCACCATAACTCCGATGATTGCGGGATGCTTGACGGAGTTTTGATTTTGAGTTATATACTTGTTTTTCATGCGCATGCATTGCGCTATGATATGTTTTATGTATGTATGATTTCGGAGCCCCAACAACTTGATCATTTTACTAAAATGTTTTAGTATTTGAGGGGTTTAAATTTAAATTCGGGGACCGAATTTATTTAAGGAGGGAAGACTGTAACATTTCAGAAAAATAAAATATTATTTTTGGGAATTTATATAATTAAATAATAAATATTATGAATATTTTAATGATGTGGTATAATTATATATACCGATAGTTTGGAAAATATTGAAAAATTAAATTGAATGGTGATTTTTGGAGGGATTTATGTGATTTAGGCAAATTATAAATCTTTATAACTTATTATATGCAAGTTATTTCTAAACGTGATTAAAAATCGCTAATTATGCATTAAGAGTGATTTTTGCACATAACATGCACCATGTCATATTGCTAACACTTGTTACATTTTATTCTACCATGGCTTAATTCTTCATTTTTCCTTTATGCATGGTTTTTGAATTTTGGTTTAAGAAAAGAAAAGAAGAGTAAAAGGAAAATAGAAAAGAAAATGAATAAAGATTAAAATATAGAGGTATGGGCAAGAGAGAGGGGGTACGGGGTCTTTGACCTTGGTCTCATTCATGCATCCCCTTCATTTTCTTTATCATTTTCCTCTCTTCTCCTCTCCCATGGCTTCCTTCCTCCCTCCACCACCTCAACCCCTAACAACACCACCAAAAATACATAAAAATACTTCATTCCCTTCACAAAAAATGTGCACAAGCTCACTACAAGCATGCGAGATCAAGCAAAATTCGATTTTGAAGACTTGGGGCAACTCAAGAAAATTATTGAGTTGCCAAATGAGGTATTTCCTTCACTATTAGAATAGAAATTCATTTCCTTTAGCTTCCATGCTAGTTTAGAATCGATTTAGTGGGATTTGGTGATGTTTGAAAATTCCAAGATGAGGGTTAGAGGATTTTATGAGTTGTGAAGTGTAAATTGAGGTTAGTAGAGGCCATACAACCCCTCTAGTGTTAGAATTCAGAACAAAACCTGAGATCAAACCCCAAATTGTGAACTTTGAAATCTGTCGATATTGGATTTTTGTAGAAATTGTGGTGATGTATTGAGATCTGCTATGACCCGGAGGCTCTGAAAAATATTTAGCAATTATTGTGAGATGTGCAGAGCCATAGGAAGCTACCCTAGAAGGCTGAGCCCAAACCCTCATTTTCTGGCTGCTATTTTATTCATTTTGGCCGCAATTTGCGGCCCAATTTTGGAATTAGGGTGTGAAACTTGGTCTGTAGCTCAATTTTTAGATAACTAGACATGCCCTGTATGCAAAAAAGTTTAATTTTACATTAATAAAAATCTAGAGTTGTTTTACTTGATTTCTGGCGATGTTTTTTGACTTTTGAAACTTGGTTTTTGGGTATTTTAGTTTTTTCTCGGTCGTCTGATGTTTGTACGTCGATATCGGGAGTTGTTTGGCTCTTTTGCATGAGTATACCATAGGTTTTAACCTATGTGCATTTCGTTTGCCGTTTTGGTTTTTATCCGCGATTTCGGTTTAAGATATTGCATGTTTACATGTAGGTACCTTCATGTGGACTTCGGACAACGAGGAAGAGAATGGTGATTTCGACTTCGGCAAGAAAGAATCAAGATGAGTAGATATATATCTATGGGGGAAGTCGGGTGGATGGAATATAGCACCCCCGCAGTTTCGTAGTGTAGCAAGGATATGTTATATATATATATATATATATATATATATATATATATATATATATATATATATATGTATGTATCGTGAGTCGTGTATAGTCTTAAAGAAAGGTTTTAGGAGATCACGGGTTAAATTTTAGTATAATTGGATGATAGTGTCGTTAGTTAGTTTCTTAGTTACGAAACCCTAGAGTAAGGTGTACACACACACACAAGCACACACGGGATATGATTTTGGTGTATATGATATATGTATATTTGTGTGTGTGTGTGTGTGTGTGTGTGTGTTTTGATATACATATACATATACATATACGTATACATGGGTGATGAGGATAGTATGCGATACTTGGAGATGAGTCGATGTGATTGGGCATGATGCCGTAAGATCGGTGATGTGATTTGGGTCGTGTTATGAGATACGATATATGATATTAGTGGATTGATGGGCGATGTGTTTTTATATACATATACCTCAATATTCATATGGTATCATTATCATAATATCATGAACAGGGTACTGATCTAAGTCTAGTACATTCAGATACCATCAACACACACGCACACACACACACACACACACACACACACATATATATATATGTTGATGGTATCAGAATGTACTAGACTTAGATCAGTACCCTTTTCATGATATTATGATAATGATACCATATGGATATTGAGGTATATGTGATAGGCGACCCGTACCCCGATTTTGGGATGCCATACGATGGATTTACCGTACGAGATATAATTATGTTGATAGATCCGCACTCTTGACTCGAGAATGTCGTATTATATATTTTATCGTATGTGACGCTCTTGAGGCGGGATCATCGACTACTAGATATATATATCGACTCAAACTTAGGTGGATTTCCTTACCCTTTATTTAGTCTCTTAGCTTGTCTTGTAGTTTACTTAGTAGATGTTAGAGTTGGGCGCGAGTCATACTTATTTTCAAAACTGACGAATCGTGGGTATTTTAAAGACAGGCCAAGGGATACTACGGATATTTCAAACGACGTACCTTTCCTTAAAAACACCGTAGCCCCTATTTTTCTAAACACCGTGATTCGTGCGATTTGAGACAACAAAACTGTATGACTCGTATATATAGAAATGCATATTCTTTATTGTTGTGTTTACTATTCATTCTCCGTTTATTCATGTTGTTATCATCGCATTGCATGCTTAATATGTACTTTAGTGATTATGAACCCATGCTGTCAGGACACCAGCACCATTGCTGATGATGCGTATGCTCCACGTACACTTACTTGCCGGCTCACACACATCATCATCGGTAATTGCCATGTCACGTACACTTGGAGAATATTACTTATTTGATGTCGCTTGTTAGCTGATAGTTTCGATATATCATTACTGTGCTAGTTTAGATTTTGCATTCATTACTGAGATACTTTATGCATTTATATATTTATTGTCATGCAATATTATGGGGTTTTATGCCGGTAATGCACTGTTATTTACTCATGAGATTTGGGATTTCGGATTTCTGTGAGATTTCGGGATTTGGAGAAAACGCAAGAATTTATAAACTTATTATCATTTTAAAGATAGAAAATTGCGGTCCTCTCGTGATATGATATTTGAGATGTCCACCATGAGTTTTCTCGGTTCTCGAGTGGTATCAAACACCCGATTCGAGGAGGAGGAGGAACCGTCTGCGGGTGCATGGTGGACCCGGTGCGGTGCCCCGGGGCAAGAAGGTCGCAGGAGATGGCGTTGAGCCTGGCAGGGGAGCACTACCGACCGGTGATTGTATTGGAACTCGACGGATATCCGGAGGATACCGATCGGAGTTTGGGCCAATCCAGATTGCCGAAGCCCAGGGCCAGTCCGGATAGCCGGAGCCCGAGATATTGGATATTGGGATTTATGTTTTGTATCGATGCTTGACACGGATTCTATGTTGATTTCATTGATGATATCTCGATTTTTATATATTGAAATTTCACTAAATAAAGAAAACGGTTTTCTCATTCATGATGTATTCTGTTTTCATTTATATTGCATTTGCACATCATATTAGTGACATATTGCTACCTGAGGCACTGACACGAGCACTTGATATTACACTTATGTGTTCAGGGTTTTATATCGAGGATATATTATCGTATGACCTATGATTGAGTCATACATGCGATTTCTGCTCGGTGATATTTTCTACTCACGAGTTGGCAACTCATCCCCGTTGTGCCAAAGTTTCTTGCAGGTTTTACCATATAGGTTTCCTTGGCGGCTTTGCTGGCACACTGCTTCCTTCCGGGTGATTTCTTGGTAGGTGGGTCACTTGTATCGTGACCACCATTGTACTGTATTTACATTCTGTTGTATCTAGTAACTCCATCAACCAGACTTGTATATTTGTTAGACTTAGAAGAACAGTGTATATTCTTTCGACCTTAGAGTCGCGCGCTGTATTATTATAGTTTTTCCTTGGTTTTCTTGATGATGATGGCTTTCATTCTGAGTTTTGATTCTCGCCCTTCGGCGTTGTATATTATATTGCATGCGTGGTTGTGACCGCCAATTAGCCAAGAGCTTGCTCCCGCTTGTGGATGCCTTTTATCATTATGTATATTATTCATGTTTGTACCCGTTTGGGGCCAGTATTTACAAAGGAGACTCTGCCAAAATTTTCGGTAAAATATGATGTTGCTTTTAAATGTTTAATGCCATTTATGTTATTTAAACCACTCGTTTAAACAAGTTTTTCCTTCACTTTCCTTAAAAATGGTTTAGATTTCTGGGCTTTTGGCTTACTTGAATTAGGTGGGGTCCTATAGACTTCACATGATTCAAGGGCCAGTCACGTGCCATTTCGGGTCGTGACACTGAAGCTTTTGAGAAATTCAAAGATTATAAGTTAGAAGTAGAGAACCAAAAACGGGTATAGGTATTATGTCCTTTGATGCGATTAGGGAGGAGAATACTTAAGCACGGAGTTCCTGGACTATTCTAAAGGAGAATGAAATTATCTCTCAACATTACTCCTCAGAATACACCACAGCACAACGGTGTATCGGGGCGGAGCAATCGCACCCTATGAGATATGGTGTGCTCTATGACGAGTATTGCTGAGTTGCCTATTTCCTTTTAGAGAGTTATGCACTTGAGAAGCTGCATATCTATTGAATAGGGTTCCATCCAAATCGGATGCCTACCACTCTATATGTGATATGGTATGGGAAGAGCCCATCTCTTAAGTAAGTTAAGATTTGGGGTTGTCCGGCCTATGTCTAAAACCAAAATTCGGACAAGCTCGAGGCAAGATCAGTTCTGTGGAAGTTTGTTGGATATCCTAAGCATTCGCAAGGGAATATCTTCTACCACACCAAAGAACAAAAGGTGTTTTGTTTCTCAGCATGCCACCTTTTTAGAAAAGGAATTTCTTATGAAGAAATTAGTGGTCATGAGGAAGAACTGGATGGAGTTCCAGCCATACAAACTACAGCCGACGATTTGGTAGAACCGGAGGATTCAATTGTTCCCGACGAATCTCAGCCTCTCCGCCGATCTGGTAGGGTTCCTCACCCACCTGAGAGATACTTCGGTTTTCTCTATGACAGTGGGAGTGAGGATTGCATCATGAGATGATGTCCTAACTAGTTTTGAGCAGGCCATCAGGAGTGGGGACTCTGTAAGAATGGCTGGATGCTAAGCGATCTGAGATGGAATCCATATACACCAACAAAGTATGGACTTTGGTTTCTTTATCTGAAGGGTTAAATCCCCATCAGGAGCAAGTATATCTTGAGAAGATTACTTGGTGTACATGGAAAAGTTGAGATTTTCAAAGCTAGACTTGTTGCAAAAGGTTCTCGTCATTGATCAGGTGTGGTTTATAATGAAACCTTTTCCTCCAGAAGCTATGCTTAAGTCCATCCGGATCCTATTTGTCATTGCTACATACCATGACTACGATATCTGGCGGTTGGGTGTCATGACTGCTTTTCTAGATAGTGATTTAGAAGAGAGAGTCTATAAGTACACAGCCAGAGGGCTTCGTAGACAGTGGGAGCAGCGGAAACGTGTGCAAGTTGTTTTACAGGTTAAAGCAGGCATCGCGGAGTTGGAACATCTGTTTTGATGTGGTAGTCAAAGAGTTTGACTTCATCAAAAGGGTAGATGAACCTTGTATATACAAAAAGATAGTAGAGAGTATGGTGGTCTTCCTCGTATTATACGTGGGTGACATACTCTTGATAGGAAAGGTGTTTCCTATGCTACACTCGGTCAATCTCCTCTTATCACAAGGATTCTCCATATAGGATCAAGGTGATACCTCCTAAATCCTGGGTTTTGGATCTATGAGATAGATCTAAGTGGATGTTAGGATTTTCACTAGGTGTAGTGAGATGGTATCAATCGATCCTGGGGAGAATCACTGGATAACTTCCAGGGTGGTAAGGTCGACTGAATGTCAGTCACAGGCATTGTCTTTTCCCTCAGTAGAGGGATGGTATGTTGGAAGAGTTTCAAGCTAGATACCGTAACATACTAAATGATAAAGGTTGGATACATCGATACCAATGATACTACCAAAGAAGGAGTCTGGGTATATATTAGTTCATGAGATGAACTCCGTTCCTACCATTGTGTGACAAAGGAGTTGTGGCTTTGGCCTAGGAACCCTGTCCCATTAGTGATCCAGACATATTCTAAGGCAGTATCACCTGATCATGGAGATGGTTGATCTCCAGGGAGATCAGGGTTAAGAGAGTAGACATGGTGGACAACACGGCAAATCCACTCACAAAGGCCTTTTCCCAAAAGATACTTTTATGGGATGGTTGAGTATGAGATACTTCAACCATTGCTGATTGTTGGGTACTGGATATTACGACAGATAGCCTTAGTGCAAGTGGGAGATTATTAGTTATATGTATGCTCAAGAGGCCATTATTGTACATGCGATGTATATTGTAGTGGATACTTGGACATATATATGGAGGACTTTCTTGCTCGACATGATAGTATGCTATCTGGTTGCACTTTATCTTAACATGTACACTTATTGTATCTCTATTACATGTTGATAATGCCCTTAGGATGAGTACTTGACTACTAGGATTATGATGCAGATCATACTAGTGGGGACAGAGTAGTCGGTAAGTACATCCTACAAATGTTCCTAGTCGTAGGTGTATCAAGACAGGGTATCAATATACCAGAGTAGACTAGCGTATAGCTTCTCGACCCATACAGACGCGCGATGGATGATCCTATATCCCTTGGTGTTTGACATCAGAGATAGTATATGGGTGCTCAGTGGAGACTGGGTACACTGAACGGACTCGCCGAGAACTCCTAGATGGTATTATACCTAACGTCAGATGGCAGTTCTCTGGTGACACTGGTACATGTTAGTCTGTAGACCCGAGATCGTCATAGAGTCTATGTGATTCCCACTGTGCTTTGATTTCCACATTACCACGTTCAAGAGAACGTGCAAAACGGTGGCTTTTGGGTACAGTCCCGAATCACATAGAGGCAATGAGCGATAGGAGGGGTTCCGTCTCTCCCGGTATTGGGGGTTGATGTTGCGCTGTGCTCGATTGGCTATAACAGGAAGTCCCTAGCCAGGGCTGATTCAGAGATATACTGGTAAGTGTTATCAGTAGTTTTTCGACCAGTTATGAGCCTCACATCGGCACGACTTATCGAGTTACTGGGGTCTGACGTTTACACCCCTAGACGAGATATGCGACATATCAGACGAAGAGAGCGGACTGTACGGTAGTGTTACTGATTAGATTCACAGGAGTATGAGCAGGCATGCTTGTTGATCTTCTGATCGCTCACTACCCGAGTGGCCGTTATGTTTAGCAGACCGCTTTCGGCTTGTGGGTGTTTGATATGATCATCGCCTACTGTCGGCGTATTAACGAGTCTTTAGAGTCCTATACAGAGGTTTCCTGGCTCAAGCGAAATGGAGTAGGAGCACATATGTGATATATGCGGGACCGAGATTAATACGATATGTGATACCGTATTCTATTCTCGCGATATGTGATATCGGTCGGTTATATATGATATAGCCGGGTTATCGGATCAAGTGTTGATTCGATAAGTTGATTCATTTGATATTAGTCGGTTATATGTAATATGGCCGGATTATTAAATCAAGAGTTGATTTAATAATTTAATATATAATTATATATTTGATATATTACATTACATTAACTAATATTAGCTCACTTAAGATTTCTTTTCTCACTTGATGATACATTGATATATATGTGATATATGTGAAATGTATTGTTTTCTTTTTGCACACATAAATATATACGTGATATATATTATTGTGTCATGCTAGGTTACACATGCAACATGGATGTATGAGACTCATACCATGCTAGGGTTAAAGTTAGGGTTTATGTTTATTAAGTAATTCAAATAAAGAGGGTTTTTTGTCATGGTTGATTTTTTGTTGAAACTTGATAACCATTGACTAAGTTCACTTGTTTGTCTTGCTTAAGATATTTGTTAACCCAACATTAACCCATGACTGTAGTTTATTCTCTACATGAATTAGGCATGGCATATTAACTCACCATGGTTGCGTTTCTAACTTCATGAGTTCATTCTTCTTCTTCTTCATCAAAAGAAAAAGCTCACTAGTTTTTTCTAAGTGAAGAATTAGTGTGAGAAAAATAAATCTAAAGTGAACCCACTTCCTATTTCATCATCCTCTACTACTTTCCATTTAGTATAGGGTGTTTTCTTCACTAATTCTACAATTAGTGAAGAGATAGCTTGGGTTAGTGTCTCCTGGACGTAGATCATCTTCGGCCTCGAAGACATCGATGCAAGTTTGTTCATTTCTTCATGGGAGCCTCTCTAGAGTCCGGGAGTTTATGATTGCAGCGAAGGGACTACTACATAGAGCTATCGAAATGAAGGACCGGTGTACAAAGGTTGTATTCCTTGTTCACTTGTATGCAAAGTTGTTTGTATTATGTTTTGTCGGATTTTCTAGTAACGATTCTAGGGTTAGGGTTAGCTAGAACGATAATTTTTGAAATTGGCATGGATGATGCCTCCCGAAACCTTGCTGCCGTGCTAGACAACTCTGCAGTTTTATATTAGTATTAACAAGAAATTATCACTTACCATCATACCACCAATTACATGTCATGTTTCACCTACATATCATATGAATTTAAAATGAAAGTTTGTTATTGTTAAAAACTACCCTAGAATGCATGTAACGCCAAAATACCATGAACTTAAAGAGTACCCCTTATTCAATAATTAGCACATACACCTTTAGGAAAATTCACGGGGTAACGACCTACCCCACACGCACACTTTTGATTCATAGCACGATATTCTAAGTATATGGTTAATTCAGAGAATAAGTTTTTTTCTATTAAAATACCATAGTTTTACAAAAAGGGTTTCTTTTAATCGATATTTTTGAATTCTTGGTAATTGCGCCTCTACAACTCTCGTTAGGGGACCCGCTAATAGATGATGTGGATTATCGCACATCCTTGGGATGGTAGAGCGAGATGCAGAACTCCTCACAGAGTATTCGGTCTCGAAAGAAAATAAAAATACGGTTTTTAAGAAATACGATTTTTTCAAAACAAAACTAGACTTTGGAAAATTTATATAAAACTATGAATCCGTATTTTAAATAAAAACACATTATGGAACTATTTTTTTAAAATGAAAGATTAAAAGTTTAGGAAAATACCAACAAGTTTCTAAAAGTAGTAGTTTTCATAAAAGTACCATAAACTTTTAAAAACTAGGTTTTATCACTAAAATACCACTAAAACTAAAATATATCTTCATAAAACTCTAAATATTATAAATCACCCTCGAGGTTTATTTTGAAACAATATTAAAGTATTTTTCATAAAACCTCCTCGAGAAATGCAAACAATATAAATACAATATTAACAACAATAATAAATATTTAAGGATTCTAGATAAATATAGGTTTAAGGGGTATCAATTTTTTTGAGCCCTAGGGAGCCGGATAAGGTGAGTGCTTGCCTATTCAGATTAGACAACACTGCAAATTTAACAGAGTTATCATGGCAATTGTCTTGAAAAAAGACACAAATCCTGCCGTCCATGTGCAGCAGTTGCCCGATTACTCCCGAACTTAAGAAATTCAAGAGCTAAATCCTTTCATTAGATATTTACTTTAACCTGAATATAAACTCAACCAGGATCCAAAGTTTAACATAAACTTGAACCCTTGATCATGAACCAGAACACTTGAACTTGAATATCCCAAAACCTGAATACTAGAATACTATGATTTGACATGATCTTAACATGAATACCAGAACACAATGGCTGCTATTGAAACTGACTTGACTCGAACCATGAATACATCTTGACATAAATACATGAATACTTGACACGAAAACTTGATACTGACAAGAACCCAATCTTACAACTTGATGTATTCATGGATTCGATCAAGATTGGTAATTTTAACTATAATCTAGGATATACGGGATGTTGAGGTAGTTCAAGTGCGAATTCAACGAAATCTCAGGAGTCCCCCTAGATCATGAATCCATGTCTACTAACACAAGAAGGCTATCATGAGGGCCCGTGTTTTCTTGCTCCTGGATTATAACCTGTTAAGTTTTGAATACTTCAACACTAGGTTGAAGTCCCGTTACTAACACTTGATTCGGACCTGTGGTTCCTTACTCCTGGATTACAGCCTGTTGGGTTCGAGAACACTCTTGTGATTGGTTAACATTCACCCTTGAAATTATGTTAAATTAGTTTACCCATGTAGAGACCTTTTAGTACAGTTACATGCACTTCATGTTCACTATACCTACACTACACGGCCATGCTATACTATGCTCATGTTACTTTTCCATGATAAATAGAACAGCATGTTAAATAAAATTGCCATTCTTACATTAAATGACATATTTAAACGCCATATCTCATAGTCCATTGCTTCATGATATCCATTTTTCTTTGACATTATACTTTTATACTTCACACCCCTTTTTCTTGGGGACTTACCGAGCAAAAATTCGCTGACGGGCATTCCACCCACCTTTGTTTCTTAGAATGTTCGTCAGATACTGTGGAGACTGAACAGGTGGACATCGCAGAGGAGGAGCACGATCAGATCGCGACCCAGACCTAGACTAGTTATCCATTTCTTTCAGTTTATATATACCACCTGTTTAGGCATTTCTTATCTTGTATTTCCTTTTCAGATGAACTCATATATTGTAAATATATCAAGTTTGAATATAAATAAAGTTGTTGAAGTCATGTTAATTTCTTGTCATTTTATATTGCTCAATTACGCTTAGCGTATTTATTCTAGGAAATGACCAAATACGTAGCGGGACTCGTCATGTACCTGCTTCCGTATATTCGGAAGCGGGGCGTGACACAAGGTCCTAAGTGTAAAAACTATATCGGGAGTTTCAAATATAAGGGAAACTTGCCAGGTGTGTGCATACCTTTTGGAGTGTGGTGACTAGAGTGGCTTCCATCTAGGTTATCACGCGATGGTAGTGTAAGGTTCCCGTGCTCCCCAGATGGGTTTCAAAAACATTGCGGAAGCATAAAATTGATAAAATCTAAGCGAGCAAGACACCCAAAACCCTAGAATACTACCATACACTAAAATAGCTTGCAAAACTAAAGAGAAGGAGTTAGGATTGCACAACCTTTGAAGCATCTGTTAGTTGTATGTATGCCCTAGAGGCCATTATTGTACATGATTATATATTATAATGGATGCTTGGATATATATAGAGAGGACTTTCTTGCTCGACATGATAGTATGTTATCTGGTTGCTCTTTATCTTAACATGTAGACTAGTATTGTGATACCGTTTTGCTCTCACATGTTGGTAAAGCTCTTAGGATGTATACTTGACTACCAGGATTATGATGCAGATCATACTAGTGGAGCCAGGGTAGTCCACAAGTTCATCCTTTAATTGTTCCTAGTCAAGGGAGTATCAAGACAGGGCATCGATATTCCATAGTAGACTAGTGTATACGTTTCTTGACCCTGTATGGGGCAATGGATGATCCCACATCCATTGGTGTTTAACATCAAAGATTGTACACGGGTGCTCATTGGATAATGGGTACACTGAACAGGACTCGCCAAGAACTCCTAGATGGTATTATACCTAACGTCAGATATCAGTTCTCTGGTGACACTTGTCCAGGTTAGTCTGTAAACCGGAGATCGTCATAGAGTCTTGTGTGATTCCCACTGTGCTTTGATTTCCTCCCTACCACGTTCAAGAGAGCATGCAAACAGGTGGATTTTGGGTACAGTCCCGAGTCACATGGAGGCAATGAGCGATAGGAGGGGTTTCTTCTCTCCCGGTATTGGGGGTTGATGTTGCGCTATGCTCGATTGACCATAACAGGAAGTCCCTGACCAGGGCTGATGATGAGATTTACTGGTAAGTGTTATCAGTAGTTTCTCGACCCGTTATAAGCCTCGCATCACTATGACTTATCAAGTTATTGGGGTCTGACATTTACCAACCCCAGACTCGATATGCGACATATCAGACGAAAAGACCGGACTGTACAGTAGTGTTACTTACTAGATTCACGGGAGTATGAACAAGCTTGCTTGCTGATTTTCTGATCGCTCAATACCTGGGTAGCCGTTGCGTCCAGGTAGTACCGCTGACGACTTGTGGGTGACTGATATGATCATCACCTAGTGCTGGCGTAAGTCAAATCCCTCTACCAGAGAAGAATCATTGACGAGTCTTTAGAGTCCTATACAGAGGTTTTCTGGCTTAAGCGAAACAAAGTAGGGCACATATGTGATATGTGCGAGACCGAGATTGATACTTGTATATGATACAGTATTCTAATCTCACGATATAGGTTATATGTGATATAACCGGATTATTGAATCAGGTGTTGATTCAATAATTTGTTATATGTATATTTGATATACATATAAATGATATTAGTCGGTTGTATGTGATATAGCCGGATTATTAAATCAAGTGTTGATTTAATAATTTAATATATAATTATATATATTTGATATATTAATATATATTAACTAATATTAGCTCACTTATGAAATTTCTTTTCTCTAAAAACATTTAAATATATATGTGATATATATTAATGTATTTATTTTGTGTCATGCTAGATGATACATTGGACTTGGGTGTATGAGACTCATACCTAACTAAAGATAATTTGGGTGATTAATTATTAAGAAATAAATCAAAATTAGGTGGAAATAGATATGGTTTAAGATGCTTGTGAAAGTATGTAGAAAGCTTGACTTAGTCCTCTAATTTTGTTTTACTCTAGATATTTATTAACCTAACCATTATCTTTAACCATGCTTAAGTCTCTACAAGAGATTATATGAAATATTTTTCTCACCCATGGTTCATAACTTGATCACTTCAGTTTCTTCTTCATCTCTTTCTTTGCTTTCTAGCTTTCTAGCAAGGTGAAAAAGAAAAGGAGAAAAATAATTCTAAAGTGAAATAAATTCCCACTTCATCAATCTATACCAAACTAGCAATTTAGTATAGCTTGTTTGCTTCACTAATTAATCAATTAGTGAAGAGGTAGCTTGAGTTAGAGATTTTTCGACGTAGATCATCTTCGGTCTCGAAGATTCTTGAGGAAGCTCGTTCCTTTTGCCTAGTGGAGCCTAAGGAGGGTCCGGAACACCACTACTTGAGCTAAGGGACTACTACACAGAGCTTTAGAAGTGAAAGACTGGTCTACAAAGGTTGTATTCCTAATTCACTTAGAATAAAGTTTGTTTACATGCTATAAAAACCCTAATTCTCTAGTTAGATCCTTGGTCGGGCTCGCTCGGCACCCTAGATTTTTTTAAATAGCATACTTGATGCATGCCGAAACATAGTGGGGGTGCTAAACGAACCCAGCAGTGGTATCAGAGTCAAGCTAGAGCATTAGGAGTAGTCTAGGAGATGTTAAAGTGTTCGATCGACTTTTCGAAACCCGAAATACCTACTCTCTGGAAAAAATTCAAAAGTTGGAAAATTTTCAAATTAAAAATATTCAGAAAATTATGCAGGGTTTTCTATGGATCCCCAAGAAAAACGACTGCCCAACTCGACTAAACAACCGCGGAAGCGCGGCCAAAACATGCTTTTGGCGGCGGTTCCGCGGCGCCGTTGGTGAGGCAGGAAGCGTGATTTCTTGTGTTGGTCCGTAAGTACTTGGGGCACTCTCTGGGTATTTTTAACAGTGACTCAAGTGTTGAGGTTTCTGGGAATTTTGGGTGTTTGATAAATCGATCGAAATGTTTAACATCGTCTAGATATCTGTGCTTTGTGATACAATATTTGGAATCCACAATAATTAGTTTTGTGAAAACTAGTTAGAACTTTGTAAATCTAGCAATTTAGTCTATTTTGATCGGTTGCCACGTGGTTTTGATTCGGATCAAAACACTGTCACAATCTCGTATAGTACGCGAACGTTCGTCGGGTAACACCACTCGATAGCCACATCCTATGGCCTCGACCAAGTGACTGTAGGAGAACCCCGTTTCCAAAAGCATCCATTCGGGTGCTCACGGCCGCGGTGTTCCGCCTAAGTGCACTTCGTCGACGGTATCGGGGGTGCGGCCGTCCACTAATATTTCCGACGAGCTTTCGATCAACAGTTGGGAATCTTGTTGAATTGCCCGAATGGATATTGAAAAGAGTTTTCAATTTTAGCTTAAAATGCCGGGTTTATAACGTTAGGCATGAAATTTGGAATATGTGATATTCCGGGTTTATGATGTCTAAGGAATTTTTATACGGTTAGGCATGAAATCCGAAGTATGTGATATTTCGGGTTTATGATGTCTAAGGTGGTTGCGGATTTTAATTATTGTAGTTTTCATTTCTTTTCTGCGACTGTAAGTGTAATATGTAGTGTATCGCCGGTTTCGTTGCTATATGTCAATGACAATTGGGATACGCATATTTACTTACGTTGATGACATGTGATGTTATGTGTTGCTGTGATATGTTATATTTGATCATCGTGTTTGAATAGCCGGGGGTTTTTACGTGAGATGAGAGTTTTTCATTCTCATTCATGTAAAAACTTGTATATAATATTCTTTTATTGGGACACTTCCGGGTTGAGGATGATGTCACCATTGATATATATTATTTACTTTTCCGCATTAGGAATGACCCAAGGCGGGGAGCACAAGTAACCGGGTTCTAGAGTCCTGTGGGAGGCCATCTAGAGGAGTCAAGACCGGGTCTCCTAACTCTAGAATTGGTAGGGTTGCTTTCCGCTCTCGTAGGGGTCGAGGGATGTGGGTTTGGCTATTCATCACGACCGTGGAATCCGTTTTTTTACTGGCTTAATTTATAACATGGACCTCCTAGTATATCATATATTTCATATGTTGACTTCTGTTGCAATGTTCTGTGATGAGATCATATAACTGCGTGAGACGAATGCTTTATATTATATATATGATATATAATAAACGTTGCTTATGTTTTGCATCCGCGCTAGTCCTGCCCCCGCTCTGCCGTTAGTTAACTAACCTAACGGTGTATGACGGGACCCCGTGGCGAATGCGAAAGGCATAAGCGTACGTTTTATTTTCGTTTCTTTATCTGTGTGCTTAGGAAGCATAAATGATGGGACTTCATTAATGAGATTAATGAAAAAGAAAGAAACCCAATGATGTTATGGAATCAAATTTTCAAAAAGGTAGCTCTAGTTCTTGCTTTGCATAGTGGTATTCCTTGATGAATATCCAGCACCTCATTCGATGAGGAAAGAGCCTAGATCCCTTCACCGGGAATGACCTCTTTAGCAAAAGCTAGCAGATGCTACACCCACTCGGTTTGTTTTGAAAACTATTCGATTTGAAAAAGCGGAGCTTAAACCACTCCTTTTCAAATCACTCGATTCTACAACGATATTAAGTTCATTACGCAAAAGGTTTTCTTAAAAACCTGTCGTGGCCCTCTGTCATTTCAGATAAGGACTATTTAGTATTCGTGCTACATTTTTTGACCTTATTAAGGCGTAGTGTGCGGTATCTAATTAGTGCTTATCTGCAACCATATGATGCGATTGGATTAGGGTAGTCGTACGACTTTGTTGGCCTTGTTAAGGGTCGTACGGGTGGGTTTAATTCAATCAAGAAATGACGGGTTGAACTTGGCTAGCGCTTATGATTTGTTGACCTTGTTAAGATCATAAGTTGCTAGTGGCAAAAACATTATCGGGAATTTCAAGTGTTGAAAAAGTTGCAATGAGATTGCATGCTTTCTATGAGATAAATGGATCCCGATACCCACTGCGAGTAAGAGTTACTCTTGGGAGAGTTTTGCACTTTACAATTAGCCGATCAAGTAGGTGACTAGAAAGGTGTCAACGATGTTATGCCTATGGGAAAACGAGGTTTATTTTAATTAGGTCCGTGCGAAAGTATAGAGAACCTCCCTTAATGTACCGACACTGGCCCGGTTGAAAGATTGGCGAACTTGTACAGTGTAATTAATCCCGGCTAGTCTTGCCTTTTAGGGTTTGAAGGAAGATTTGATAAAAACAGTGGGAGCCATCCTGATTAGATAAAATAATAACCAATCTAATCTTGCAAGAATGCTTGCAGTGTTTTCGTCTCTCTCTCTCTCCTGGTAGCGACCATGATATGCCTTAATCAAGATAATAATATTAATATATTGACCGAACCCGCTTGTTATACTGAGCTGGGGAACGTTGGTTCCGCTCTATCTTATAATTGTTATAAATCTGAGCAGGAAATAGGGGAATATCTGGATTCCGACGCCACCCGGACAAGAAATGAGCATGTTGATGCATCTTCTTCGGATGTATTCGTTACCGAGAACTGTTTCTCAGTATGCTCTACATCCTGGGTTGCTCTACATCCTGGGTATTAGATACCGGACCAGGATCCCACATATGTAATCTGTTATATGGGCTTAAGAGAGGTAAAGAACTGGGAATGGGTGATAAGGATATAAGAGTAGGAAATGGTGCAATTGTTGCAGCCAAAGCAGTTGGCAATTATCACCTTGTATTACCAAGTAGTAATACATTGATTCTGAATGAATGTTATTACAAACCGAATCTGATATGCAATATTTTATCAGTCTCTTTATTAAGTAAAGAAGGATATAATTTTGAATTGCAGGATAATGTTATGAACATTTTCCTAAATCAAAAGTTGATTGGATCAGGCACGTTAAGTAATGGCATATACGTTCTAAATCAAACCACAGTTCTTAACGTACAGAACACACACAAGAGGAAAAGTTTAGAAATGAATGAATCCTTCTTGTGGTATTGTAGACTAGGTCATATTAATACGACACGACTAGCTAAGTTGCATAAAGATGGATATTTGAATCAGTTTGAATTTACATCATATGAAACTTTCCAGTCATGTCTCAAAGGTAAAATGACCAAAACTTCGTTTACTGGACACGGAGAAAGAGCTACTGAACTCTTGGGACTGATACATAGTGATGTATGCGGTCCTATGTCTACACATGCCAGGAATGGTTCCTCGTACTTCATTACATTCACTGATGATCTCTCAAGATACAGACATGTGTTCCTGTTGAAACGCAAGTCTGAAGCTTTTGAGAAATTCAAGGAATATAAGTGCGACTCGAGAACCAAACGGGTATAAGTATTAAAATCTTTCGATCTGATTGGGGAGGAGAATACTTAACCACGGAGTTCCTGGAGTATCTAAACAAGAATGGGATTCTCTTTCAGCTTACTCCTCCGTATACACCACAGCACAACGGTGTGTCGGAGCGAAGGTATCGCGGTGCACTCTATGATGAGTAACACTGAGTTACCTGTTTCCTTTAGGGGTTATGCGCTTAAGACAACAACATACCTATTGAATAGAGTTCCAACCAAATCAGTGCCTGCCACTCCATATGAGATATGGAATGGGAAGAGACCATCTCTTAAACGAGTTAAGATATGGGATTGTCCGGCCTATGTCAAAAAGCAAAACCCGGACAAGCTTGAGGCAAGGTCTGTTCTATGTGTTAGTTATATGTATGCCCTAGAGGCCATTACTGTACATATGATGTATATTGTAGTGGATGCTAGGACGTATATAGGGAGAACTTTCTTGCTTGACATGATAGTATGCTATCTGGTTGCTCTTTACCTTAACGTGTATACTGATTGTCTCTCTGTTACATGTTGGTAAAGCCCTTAGGATGTGTACTTGACTACCTGGACTATGATGCAGATCATACTAGTGGGGACAGATAGTCTATAAGTACATCCTTCAAAGTCCCTAGTCGTGGGTGTATCGAGACGGGGCATCGATATACCAGAGTAGACTAGCGTATACCTTCTCGACCCATACAGATGGGCGATGGATGATCCCATATCCATTGGTGTTTGACATCAGAGATGATATACGGGTGCTCAGTGGAGACTGGGTATACTGGACGGACTCGCCGAGAACTCCCAGATGGTATTCTACCTTACGTCAGATGGCAGTTCTCTGGTGACACTGGTACAGAGTAGTCTGTTGACCCGAGATCGTCATAGAGTCTTGTGTGGTTCCCACTGTGCTTTGATTTCCATCTTACCACGTCCAAGAGGGCGTGCAAAACGGTGGTTTTTGGGTACAGTCCCGAATCACATGGAGGCAATGAGCGATTGGAGGGGATTCGTCTCTCCCGGTATAGGGGGTTGATGTTGCGCTGTGTTCGATTGGCTATAACATGAAATCCCTGGCCAGGGTTGCTGAGATTTACTGGTAAGTGTTACCAGTAGTTTCTCGAATTGTTATAGACCTCATATCGACACGACTTATCGAGCTATTGGGGTCTGACGTTTACCACCCCTAGGCGAGATATGCGACATATCAGACGACGAGACCGGACTGTACGGTAGTGTTACTGGTTGGATTCACTGGAGTGTGAGCGGGCTTGCTCGTCGATCTTCTGATCGCTCAATACCCGGGTGGCCGTTACGTTTAGCAGACTGCTTGCGGCTTGTGGGTGTTTGATATGATCATCATCTGCTACCGGCGTATTGACGAGTCTTTAGAGTCCTACACAGAGGTTTCCTGGCTCAAGCGAAACGAAATAGGAGCGCATATGAGATATGTGCGGGACCGAGAATAATGCGTGTATGTGATACCGTATTTCATTCTCGCGATGAATGTGTCGAATGGTTGTATGCGATATAACCTAGTTATCGAATCAAGGATTGATTCGATAAGTCGATACATAGGATACTAGTCGGTTATATGCGATATGACCGGATCGTTAAATCAAGTGTTGATTTAATGATTTAATGTATAATTATATATTTGATATATTGTTTTGCATTAACTAGTATTGGTTCATTTTAAAAGGATTTTCTCACTTGATGCACATTGTATATGTGATATATTTTTTGTGCACTTGTTTGTATCATGTTTGATGATACTTGCTCACTTGGGTTTGTGTAAAGATTAAACCATGGTTATTGAATGGTTAGGGTTTTGATTATTTACTTAGTTATTTATTTATTTATTCATTTTGGATATTATTAAGAATGGTGGCTTATTTTGTTTCTATGTTGAAGCTTCTTGAAGCTTTGACAAAGTCCACCATTCTTATCTCATCCTTAACCCTAACCATTCCAACTAACCTTAGTTTAATCTCTACACTTGACCATGGTTTACATTATGATAAGTATTCATTTTCTTTTCATTTTAAAGAACTTATCATAATATTAGCTTCTTCTTCTTCATCTTCTTCAATGAAGAAAGCTTGACTTCATCAATGGTGATTGATGAAAAAGAGTGAGAAATCCAATTCTAAAGTGAACCCACTTCCTATTTCTTTATCCTCTACCTCTTGCCAAGTAGTAGAGTGTGTTTTCTTCACAAGTTTCATGACTTGGTGAAGTGGGAGCTTGATCTAGCGATGCCTCGACGTAGATCATCTTCGGCATCGTCGTCGATGACCTAGCCCGCTTTTTCTCCGATGAAGCCGACGCTAGAGCCCAAGATCCGATTTGGACAGCGAGGAGACTTCATCGCGGAGCCATGGAGGTGGAGAACCGGATCTACAAAGGTTGTATTTCCGTTCTTTTAGTTTAGTTGTAAACTAGTTGCTTTAGTCGCCTAGATTTCTAGTTAACGATCCGTAGTCTAGGGTTTCTCGGCACCGTAAGCTTTGAAATTGGCATGGTTGATGCCATGTGAGACCTCTTGAGAGTGCCTAGGAACCCTACAGTGGTATCAGAGCTTAGCTAGAGCCTTAGGCGATGCGTAGACGGAGTTTGAAGTCCGATCGAACCCGAAACCCCATTTTTCCACGCTCTCTGGACTTTTTCTGAAAACGTGGATTTTTCCAAATTAAAAATTGCTAAAAAATTCAGCAGGGAATTATAGGAATTACGGTACAAAAATTATCCAACGAAGTGTCCAGAGTGCAGCGGAACCGCGGCATAAGCCCTGCTTATGCGGCGGTTCCGCGGCCACTTTAAAAGATTGTCCTATAATTTTTGTACAGTAATTCATGATTTCTGGTGCTGGATTTTTTGGGATTTTTTAATATTTATTCAAGAGTTGAATTTTCTGGGGTTGTTTTGGGGATTCGGTGTTTCGATCGGAGTATCAGATTTTATCTATGTGGCTTTCCGGATAAATTTTAGAATATGTTAAAAAGTTCGACCGGATATAAATACCCAATTTTTCCCCTGTCGGGAAATTTCCAAGTGTTGGATTTTTCCGTAGTTTAACGACGTTCTAAGTAGTGCAAGTAACGCGATGGACCCTCTAGAAGACAACAAACCTTAACTCGATTATGTGACCGTTTTGAACTGCCCTTTGAACCTTAGGGTTTGGGGCAGTACGGCGTGCCACATGTGAGGCGTTGGCTTGACCCTTCTACGGCTGGACCGTTGGTACTGAGGCACGAACTGAATGTTTTTAGACTTGTTTCATGTGTTGATCTGTATCGGGAAAACTTGGGTGTTTGACTGTTCGATCGAAAAGTTTAGCATTTTCTATTTATCTGGAATGTGATACAATACTTGGAATTCACAATAAGTTATGAGATAACTGAATGAATATTATAAACATAGCAGTTTAGTCTCACTTGATCGGTTGCTACGGAATTTTGATGTGATCAAAACTCCGTCGCAATCACGTAGCGTACGCGGATACTCGCCGGATAAACTTAATAGACAGCCTCACTCCATAGTCCCGACCAAGTGACTGTAGGAGAACCCCGTCGCCGAAAGCATCCGTTCGGGTGCTCGCGGCAGCGGTGTTCCGTCTTGGTGCACTTCGTCGACGATATCGGGGGTGCGGCCGTCTACTAAAGTTTGCGACGAGCATTCGATCAGGGTGTCGGGAATCTTGTTGAATTACCCGACTTGATATTGAAAAGTGTTTTCGATAATGAGACTAAAATGCGGGGTTTATAATTGTTAGGCATGTGATGTCTAAGGTATTCATTTGATTAGGCATGCGATGTCTATGCAGATTGCGGATTCCAACTGTTGTAGTTTTACACTTTCTTTTCTGTGACCGTAAGTGTAATATGTGATATCACCGGTTTCGTTGCTATATGTCTACGACAATTGGGATGCGCATATTTACTTACGTTGATGACATGTGATGTTATGTGTTGCTGGATATGTTATATTGGATCGTCGTGTTTGAATAGCCGGGGGTTTTTATGTGAGATGAATATTTTTCATTTTCATTCATGTAAAAACTTGTATGTAATATTCTTTTATTGGGGCACTTCCAGGTTGCGGAAGTTGTCACCCTTTTGTATATTATTTACTTTTCCGCACTAGGATAGACCCAAGGAGGGGAGCACAAGTAACCGGGTTCTAGGGTCCAGTGGGAGACCATCTTGAGGAGTCAAGTCCGGGTCTCCTAACCCCAGAATTGGTAGGGTTACTTGCCGCTCTCGCAGGGGTCTAGGGGTGTGGGTTTGGCTATTCATCGCGACCGTGGAATCCGTGTTTTATACTGGCTCGTATTGAAAACACGGACGTCCTAGTATATCCAATATTTCATATGATTCTTCTGCTGCGATATCTGTGATGTGATCATGTGATGTTCTGTGATAGATACAGTATATAGTATATATGATATATTATATAGACGTTACATATGTTTTACACCCGTGCTAGCCCTGCCCCGCTCTTCCGTTAGTTACCTAACCTAACGGTGCACGAGGGGACATCGAGGAGAATGCGGATGGCATAAGTGTACGTCGTATTTATCTGTGATGTTTAGGTACTTAAATGATGGGACTTCATTAATGTGATTAATGAAATAAAAGAAACCTAAGATGTTGTAGAATCGAATTTCAAAATAAAACAGGTAGCTACAGTTCTTGCTTTGCACAGAGGTATATGTGATATATCCTGCACCTTATTCGATGAGGAACCGAGATCCCTTCACCGGGAGTGACTCCTTTAGCAATAACTGGCAGATGCTACACACTCGGTTTGTCTTTTGATTGCTTTTAAGAGTTTTTGCTTTGCACAGTGATATATATGATATATCCCGCACCTTATTCGACGAGGAAAGGACCGATGATCCCTTCACCGGGAGTGACTCCTTTAGCAAAACTAGAAAAGCCTCAAAAACACTCCATTTTAAAATCATTTGATTCTACAACGATATCAAGTTCATTACGCAATAGGTTTTCAGAAAAACCTGTCGTAGCCCTCCGTCATTTCAGATAAGTCCTATTTAGTATTCGTGCTACGTTTGTTGACCTCCGTCAAGGCGTAGTGTGCGGTAGCTAACTAGTATTTATCTGCTTATGCATATGATGCAGATTGGATTAGGGTAGTCGTGCGGCCTTGTTGACCTCCGTCAAGGGTCGTGCGGGTGGGTTTAATTCGATCAAGAAATGACGGGTTGAACTTGACTAGTAGCCTATGGTTTGTTGACCTCCGTCAAGGTCATAGGGTGCTAGGGGCAAAATATTATCGGGAATTTCAAGTGTTGAAATTTGCAATGAGATTGCATACCTTCTATGAGATAGTTGGATCCCGATACCCGCTGCGAGTAAGAGTTACTCCTGGGAGAGTTTTATACATTACAATTAGCCGATCAAGTAGGTGTCTAGAAAGGTGTTAACGAGGTTACGCCTCTGGAAAAACGAGGTTTACATTAATTAGGTTCGTGCGAAAGCACGGGGGACCTCCCTCAAAGTACCAACACTGGCCTGGCTGAAAGATTGGCGAACTTGTAGTGTGTAATTAATCCCGGCTAGTCTTTCCTTTTAGGGTTTGAAGGAAGATTTGATAAAAAGCAGTGGGAGCCATCCTGATTAGATAAAATAATAACCAATCTATTCTTGAAAGAGCGCACGCTGAGTGTTTTCTTCTCTCTCTCTCCTGGTAGCGACCATATCACGCCTTAATCAAGATAATAATACGGATTATTGACCGAACCCGCTTGTTATACTGAGCTGGGGAACGTTGGTCCCGCTCCACCTTATAATTGTTATAAGACAGAGCAGGAAATTGGGGATTACCAGAATTCACGTGCCGCCCAAACGAAGAGAGTGCATGCTGATGCATCATCTTCGGGTGTGTTCATTACAAAGAACTGTTTCTCAAATGTCCTCTACGTCCTGGGTATTTGATACCGGATCAGGATCCTAGATATGTAATCTGTTACATAGGGCTACAGATAGGTAGAGAACTGAGAACGGGTGATAAGTTTCATGAGGCAGAAAACGGGGCAAGTGTTGCAGCCAAGTCTGTTGGTCACTGTCACCCTGTATTCCAAATACATTGATTCTGAACGAATGTTATTAGATACCGAACCTGATATACAAAATCATATCAGTCTCTTTATTAGTAAAGAAATGATAAAATTTTATATTGCTGGATAATGTTTTGAACATTTCCTATATCAAAAGTTGATCGGTTTAGGCACGTTATCTAAAAGTATTGATGTTCTAAATCAAACTACAGTTCTTAGTATACGGATCACACACAAGAGGAAGAGTTCAGAATTGAACGATTCCTCCTTGAGGTATTGTAGACTAGGTCAGATCAATGTGACCCGAATAGCTAGAGTTACATAAAGATGCATATTTAAATCAGTTTGAATTTACATCTTATGAAACTTGCCAGTCATGTCACAAAGATAAGATGACCATGGCTCCGTTTACTGGAAGCAGAGAAAGAGTTAGTAAACTCTTGGGATGATACATGTTGATGTATGCAAGGTCCCCTGTCTACACATACCAAGACTGGTTCTTTATACTTCATTAAATTCTCTGATGATCTCTTTTGATTCAGACATATGTTCCTGTTGAAACACAAGTCAGAACTTTTTGAGATATTCACAGAATATAAGTTAGAAGTAGAGAACCAATACGGGTATAAGTATTATGTCCTTTGATGAGATCAAGGAGGAGAATACTTGAGCACGAAATTCCTGGATTATTCTAAAGGAGAATGGGATTCTCTCTCAGCATTACTCCTCCGTATACACCACAGCACGTCGGTGTATCGGGGCGGAGCAGATGCACCCTATCTGATATGGTGTGCTCTATGATGAGTAATACTGAGTTACCTGTTTCCTTTTTAGGAGTTATGCACTTGAGAAGCTGCATACCTATTGAATAGGGTTCGAATCAGATCACAGCCTACCAATCTATATAAGATATGGTATGGGAAGAGCCCATGTCTTAAGCTAGTTAAGATTTGGGGTTGTCCGGCCTATGTCTAAAAGCAAAATCCGGACAAGCTCGAGGCAAGATCTGTTATGTACAACTGGAAATGTTCCAGCTATACAAAATACAGCAGATGATTTGATAAAACCAAAGGATTCAATAGTTACCAATGAACCTCAGCCTCTCCGCCGATCTAGTAAGGTTCCTCACCCCACTGAGAGATACTTCGGTTTCTCTATGACAGTGGGAGCGAGGATTGCATCATGAGATGATGACCCAACTAGTTTCGAGCTGGCCATCAGGAGTAAGACTCTGTAAGAATGGCTGGATGCTTAGTGATTTGAGATGGAATCCATGTACACCAACAAAGTATGGACTTTGGATGCTATATCTGAAGGGTTAAATCCCCATCAGGAGCAAGTATATCTTGAGAAGATTACTTGGTGTAGATGGAAAGGTTGAGACTTTCAAAGCTAGACTTGTTAAACCTTTTTCGTCATCGACCAGGCGTGGATAATGATGAAACCTTTTCAAGTAGCTATGCTTAAGTCCATCCAGATCCTACTTGCCACGGCTACATACCATGACTACGATATCTGGTGGTTGGGTGTCATGATAGCTTTTCTAAATGATGTTTTAGAAGAGAGCGTCTATAAGTACACAGCCAGAGGGCCTCGTAGACAGTGGGAGCAGCGGAAACGTGTGCAAGATGCTTTATAAGATATAGCAGGCATCGCGGAGTTGGAACATCTGTTTTGATGGATTAGTCAAAGAAGTTGGCATCATCAAAATGGTAGATGAACCTTGTATAAACAAAAAGGTAGTAGGGAGTATGGTGACGATCCTCGTAGAGTACGTGGATGACATACTCTTGATAGGGAAGGAGTTTCCTATGCTACGCTCGATCAATCTCCGCTTATCACAATGATTCTCCATATAGGATCAAAGTGATACCTCCTAAATCCTGGTGTTTGGATCTATGAGATAGATCTAAATGGAAGTTAGGATACTCACTAGATGTAGTGAGATCGTATCAGTTGATCCTGGGGAGAATCACTGGAAGTGTTCCAGGGTGATAAAAACGACTGAAAGTCAGTCGCAGGCATTGTCTTTACCCTCAGTAAAGGGACGGTATGTTGGAAGAGTTCCAAGCGAAATACCGTGGCATACTAGACGATAAAGGCTGGATACATCGCTACTTAAGATACTACCAAAGAGGCAGTCTGGGTGTATATTGGTTCATGAGATGAACTACGTTCCTACCATTGTGAGACAATGGAGTTGTGGCTTATGCCAAGGAATGCAGGTCCCATCAGTGATCCAGACATATTCTAAGGCAGTATCACCTGATCATGGAGATAGTTGATCTCCAGGGTGATCAAGGTTAGGAGAGTTGACTCAGAGGAAAACACAGCGGATCCACTCACAAAGGCCTTTTCCCAGAGAGAGACTTTTATGGGATGGTTGAGTATGAGATACTACAACCACTGCTACAGATGGCCCTAGTGCAAGTGGGAGATTGTTAGTTATATGTATGCCCTAGAGGCCATTACTGTACATATGATGTATATTGTAGTGGATGCTAGGACGTATATAGGGAGGACTTTCTTGCTCGACATGATAGTATGCTATTTGGTTGCTCTTTACCTTAACGTGTATACTGATTGTCTCTCTGTTACATGTTGGTAAAGCCCTTAGGATGTGTACTTGACTACCTGGACTATGATGCAGATCATACTAGTGGGGACAGATAGTCTATAAGTACATCCTTCAAAGTCCCTAGTCGTGGGTGTATCGAGACGGGGCATCGATATACCAAAGTAGACTAGCGTATACCTTCTCGACCCATACAGATGGGCGATGGATGATCCCATATCCATTGGTGTTTGACATCAGAGATGATATACGGGTGCTCAGTGGAGACTGGGTACACTGGACGGACTCGCCGAGAACTCCCAGATGGTATTATACCTTACGTCAGATGGCAGTTCTCTGGTGACACTGGTACAGAGTAGTCTGTTGACCCGAGATCGTCATAGAGTCTTGTGTGGTTCCCACTGTGCTTTGATTTCCATATTACCACGTCCAAGAGGGCGTGCAAAACGGTGGTTTTTGGGTACAGTCCCGAATCACATGGAGGCAATGAGCGATAGGAGGGGATTCGTCTCTCCCGGTATAGGGGGTTGATGTTGCGCTGTGTTCGATTGGCTATAACATGAAATCCCTGGCCAGGGTTGCTGAGATTTACTGGTAAGTGTTACCAGTAGTTTCTCGAATTGTTATAGACCTCATATCGACACGACTTATCGAGCTATTGGGGTCTGACGTTTACCACCCCTAGGCGAGATATGCGACATATCAGACGACGAGACCGGACTGTACGGTAGTGTTACTGGTTGGATTCACTGGAGTGTGAGCGGGCTTGCTCGTCGATCTTCTGATCGCTCAATACCCGGGTGGCCGTTACGTTTAGCAGACCGCTTGCGGCTTGTGGGTGTTTGATATGATCATCATCTGCTACCGGCGTATTGACGAGTCTTTAGAGTCCTACACAGAGGTTTCCTGGTAGATTCGATAGTCCCCGACAAAGCTCAGCCTTTCCGCCGATCAAGTAGGGTTCCTCATCAACATGAGAGATATTACGGTCTTCTCATAGACGGTAGGAGCGAGGATTGTATCATGGAAGATGATGACCTAACTAGTTTCGAGCAGGCCATCATGAGTGGGGACTCTGTGAAATGGCTGGATGCAATGCGATCTGAGATGGAATCCATGTACACCAACAAAGGATGGACTTTGGAAGTTGCTCCTGAAGGGGTAAAACCCATTGGGAGCAAGTAGATCTTGAGAAGATTCTTGGTGTAGATGGAAAAGTTGAGACTTTCAAAGCTAGACTTGTAGCAAAAGGTTTTCGTCAACGACGAGATGTGGATTATGATGAAACCTTTTCTCCAGTGGCTATGCTTAAGTCCATCTGGATCCTACTTGCCATTGCTGCATACCATGGCTACGAAATCTGGCAGATGGACGTCAAGACCGCTTTTCTAAATGGTGATTTAGAAGAGAGCGTGTATATAACACTGCAAGAGGGCTTCATAGATAGTAGAAGCAGCGGAAAGGTGTGCAAGCTGCTTAAATCGATTTACGGGTTAAAGCAGGCATCACGGAGTTGGAACATCTGTTTGATGTGGCAGTCAAAGAGTTTGACTTCATCAAAAAGGTAGATGAACCTTGTATATATAAGAAAGTAATAGAGAGTAAGGTTGTCTTTCTCGTATTATACGTGGATGACATACTCTTAATAGGAAATGATGTTCATATGCTACACTCGGTGAATCTCTACTTATCACAGTTTCTCCATGAAAGATCTGGGTGATGCCTCCTATATCCCGGGATTAAGATCTATAGAGATAAATCTAATAGGATGTATTATACTCACTAGGTGTAGTGAGTAGGTGACAATCGGATCCTGGGGAGAATCACTGGACAGCTGTAAAGAACATCCTTAAGTACTTGAGAAGCACTAAAGAAATGTTCTTGGTGTATAGTAACGGTAAACTCCAGATGGAGTCCTTTACCGATTTGAGCTTCCGGAGTGATAAGGTCGACTGAAAGTCAATCTCGGGTTACCCTCAGTGTGTAAGTGCACGGCGGCGCCCCGGCCGTCTGAACGAGGCCAAAATGCGGAAACGATACTTTTCTTTAACTTTTGAACCGGCACCACCGCGCACTATAAACCCGGATCGGGCCATTAACCTACTCTTAGCTAACTAGAGAAGGGGTAGAGAGATATACCGATCGATCTGTGTCCTTCGGTCTACTCGTCGTCGTCCCGATCTCCCCGCGGAATCTCCGGTCTTCATCTCCTCGTCGGAAGGGCACCACATCGCCGGGTTCTTTTACGGGCTCCCACCTCTGGACCGAGGCAACTCGGGCACGAAGTTGGCGAGTCGACGTGTCCAAGAATTGCTGTAGAATAAGTGTAGTGCTCTTTTGTCTCGATGGGGTTACTAGAAGTTGCCTTTTTGGTGGAGGAGAAGTAGTATACTTTGGGGATGAACAAAAGGATTTTGCAAGCCAAAATGAGAACCATTTTCCTCTCCCCAAATTTTTGGACAGCCCCACTACAAGAAGTGGCCGGCCAAAGCTCATAGAGAGTGAGTGAGGGAGTGGATCAATAATCATACAAGAGAGAGAAAAGGTGATGATGAATAATGATCACATACAAAGTCCAACACTCCATCAACCATCATATTTCCAAAAGTCAAGCAATCATGAAGAAAGAAGTCAAATGATGGTTGAACTATCATGAAGCAACAATTTACAAAGACCACCCTCCACAAATGCCAATTTGCACATTTGCAAATAAGCCCTCCTCCACCAATTTTCAGCCAAGGAAAGAACAAAGGAAAAATGGACTAAACGGAAAGCAAACTGGCAACTTTAAAAAACTGATCCCGTAATAAATTACAGGAAAACCCCGCGACTGTATATACATACCTGCATTTGTATTGCGACCGAATATAAATGCAATGAGACAAAATCTACACTATACAATACTAGGATCCGGCTTAAACCAAAGCCCGCTAGTATTATCCGTCCGATCATGATCCGTGCAATACCGCACTTATATTATCGAACCCTGCCATATCTCCATTCGGCCTCTACAGCGTTTCGCCCGAAACTTAAGAAAACGGTCTGTGGAGGACTCTAAAGACTCGTCAATATTTTGGTTGTGGATTTAACCACTAGCACGTCAGAGGTATTAGCCATACGTAACGGGCAACCAGGTATTGACCAAAAGGGACATCGATGAGCGAACTCATCCTGACACCCTACTAAGCCTGTCAGTGACAATATCCGTACAGCCCGGTCCATTCGTCTATGAGCATCGCATGGCGGGCCTAGGGGGTTGGTAAAAGTCAGACCCCCAAAAGCGGTACAAGTCGTGTCGGAGTGTAGCCCAGAACACCCTGAGATACTACTGGAATACCTACCAGTAAATCTCCTGTCTTGGCCAAGGACTTCGTGTAATGGCTCTTCTAGACACAGCGCGACCTCATCCCCAATACCGGGAGAGACGAACCCCTGCAGATCCGCTCACTGCCTCCATGTGGCTCGGGACTGTACCCAACTAAAATCTGTTTGCACGTCTCCTTTGAGCGTGGTAGGGTAGTAATCAAAGTACATGGGGAACTCACACGAGACAAATGACGATCTCAGGTCGATGAACTAACCTGTACACATGTCACCAGGGAACTGCTATCTGACGTCAGGTATAAGACCAACTAGCATGTTCCCGGCGAGTCCTGTCCGGTGTACTCATAACCCAATAAGCACCTCTATACATCTTAGGTGAACCAACTGACACCAGTGGCTTGTGAGACCGGCCACCGCCCTTCGTTGGGGTCTCGACTGTATACACTAGTCTACTCTGGAGTATCGATGCCCTGTCTCGAAAACTCCCACGACTAGGGACCTTTTAAGGATGTGCTTATAGACCCCAGCTCCCACGTATATGATCGCCCTTATACTGCTGGCAGTCAAGCAAGAATCCTAGGGGCTCTATCAACGTGCAATAGTGACCTGTAAGGTCACCTAAAGCAGTACACGATGATAAAGATAAACCAGATAGCATACTATCATCTTGAGTAAGACTGTCCTACTGGTATAGGTCCTCCCTCAATCATTGCAATCGCGTGCCTGTGATCCAATAATTGATTCTGAGGGCACTATCTCCAACAATCTCCCACTTGCACTCAAGGCTAATTATTGCGATGTCGCATACTCACAGCCCGTGTGATACCGAAACCCAACTCCTCTACTAATCAGTCTCACAAAACCTGTTTGCGAAACTATTGCGTTCGAGGAATAGCCTCAGTGAGTGGATCCGCCTTGATGTTTCTTTCTATGTCTCTCTATATCTCAAGTTCGCGGAGAAAGCCATCTCCCAAAATGAGTAATACCTGTCTTAGAATATGTCTGGATGTCTGATGGGACCTAGCTCATAAATGAACTCCAAATCCAAACTTCTTAGACCGTATCGTCAACTGAACTTAATCAGTATCCTGCGTCATGCCTCCCTCAGTATCCCCTTGGACCACCTGTTCAAAATACTGCCCTTCGTCAGAAGGAAAAACTATAACTCCGACAGCCTCTCTGTCATCCATGTCACCTTGGAAGCCTGGAATGATAACCGTCTCATGAATGAGGCTGTCGTTATCATATCCCTAGAACATCCACTTATGTTCTAAAACTACTTCCGAATGTTTCTCCAGGATTGGATCAATATTAACTTACTGCATCTTGTGCAAAAACAACATCTGGTGTTGTACTTGACATCTCATGATTGACTCAATTACCTAAGCAAGTGATCTGCCAATCATGCACATCCCTCTCCACTTTAGTCTGTAAAACACCTTTAGAGAGGGTGACTCCATCACCTGAAGGTAAACTACCGTGCCTGGAGTCGTCCATTCTAAAACACCTTCAGAATGCTGTCTAAGTACCCTGATTGGGAAACTACTCAAATCTAGATCTAAAACCATAGATCCAGTAACCAGAATGTCTTGATATTATATCCAAGTCCCGTGTGAAGAAACCACCGTGTGACAACCAAAGTATAACCGATCGTAGTATAGGAACATCACTTCCTACTCTGTGTATGTCATCCAAACACCAGGACATCACACCCTACTACCTTCTTAACAGATCCATTCCCTATTCTGATGAAGTCAAACCTATGACTGTCATATCAGAAATAAATGATCTATCTCCGCTACAACTGCTTTAGTCTATAAATAGACATAAGCCACTTGTCCACCAATGCTTCCACTGCTCCCACTGACTACGACAACCCTCTGGCAGAGTCATATACACGTACACTTCTAAAGCTAGTTTAGAACGACGCTATACTCATCCTCCTGCCGGGTTTCGCAGCCTGGAACAACAACAATGACAAGTCTGGGTAAACAAGAACCTCCCTGTCACCTTCCTTGAGGCTACCGGAGTACCTCTCGGGTGCCTGAGGTTACGCACCAAATCTGCGGAGTGGCCAATGGAATGTCAATCAGATCGAATCTTTAGGTTCTTATCAAATTTTCAGTAATCGTCTGCGGTTCTGAAATCACTTCCAGTTCTACCATACTCCCACTTCTGTTTTCTGAAAAAATCCATTTTACTTAAAACTGTGGCGAGTCAAGAACAATATTACTATTGATCTTCCAGATGGTAGAAAATCAACCCTCGTCATAGCCCGGGTCAACCCACAAACAGCCATTACAGAAACGTGCCTTGAGTTATCCAGAGTCTGGTTTTAATTATAAGCCGGACAACTCCCCGTACCTTAACAATGTTAAGATATGAACTGTTCTGTATCCAATACAGAAACAGAAGCACTGATTTAATTGAACTAGATTCAAATCATGCAACTGTCTCCAGTGCATGTCAACTAAATGGAAGGAGGCCGATCAGCGTTACTCAACTTAGGAATGCTTCCAATTATGAGTAACCTGAAAGAAAAGCAAGTTCTTTTAATCATTACTATCAACTGAATACCATACACAAGTATCTGCATATTTGATCATCTTGAAGAATCCTGATACTTGCAATACCTGGTTCTTTACTTTATTCATATACTCATAACTTCTCAAAACTTAGATCTTGTATCTCTATGAAACACTTGTCTAAGAGCTAGAGAAGTTACAAGTAAACCGAATATAGTACGAGGACCAACCCCTCTGTCCTCATGGACGCTAGACAACATACAATACTCTGTATAAGTCCCTTGAGTCTAATAACTCATTCCCTGTATGTCATAGGTTGAAAACCGTACCTATGGTTAAGAAGAATTACACCGCTGTTTAATGCTCCTTACCTAACCATCCACTGATATAGGTAAATGTCATGGACATAGTTTCAAAAAGGTATATCTCACTCTATAAAAATAGACGTACAGATGTATCAATTTGAAATTGGTGCATAACAGCGGATATTCAAAACCAAATATTTGTCGTCCGGCAAACAACCCAGGTGACTTCCTCAAATATCACCAATTACAACGAATTCCGATATAATGAGGACAATCACCTAATTCCCAATAACTTACTCCCACTCATCATCTGTAAAACCATACAGATGTGAGAATCATACCTGGTAAATACATACCCTGGAGCAAATGTCTAATTGGGAAATCAGTTTTCTTTTAACAGAACACGGTGAAGTGAAACATGTGAATGTTTCGGAGGGGTATCCGGGTATTCCTAGTAATGCCTCTTCCATTATCCAGATTCACAACCGTAACCGTATATTTCTTTGCCATCTCTCCACATCCTATCATATGTCTTTAGTCATTACCTTCTGTACACCCTCTTAGGCTAAATGGTTTTCTTCCTTCCCTACCGTTCGGCACCAGCCTATGGTTTGGAAGAAGACTATCCAATAAGCGTAATGGGTGTACTGTCCTAATCCTAGGAGCACTCGTAACATGAGAGAAGGTGAAGATAAAAGACACTTGAATAAACCTTATTCCTATTTCTCCTGAACCAGAATCCATCCCCGAACTGGAACAAGTTCCTTCGAGTTCGTATATAACCATACGATGGAGTATCCAATAAACTGTGGATCTTCGTAGTGATACGGAGTGTTCTGGAGAAATACAAAGGTGATGTGGGAGTGGCTATGAAATACTTGGTTTGGTCGTGAATATCAGTCGCAATTTACTTTGCCCTCCTTCTAATCTCTTTATTTGTCTTTACTTAATACCTTCTGTACACCATCGTTAGGCTAATTGGTTTTCTTCATTCCCTACCGGTCGGAACTTGCCTATGGTTTGGAAGAAAACTATCCAATTTGCGTAATAGGTGTACTATCCCCTAATCTAAGAGGCACTCGCAACCTGAGAGAAGGTAAAAGGAAAAGACAACTGAATAGTCCTATTCATTTTCTCCAGAACCAGAAACCATCCTCGAATAAATTCCTTCGAGTTCGTATATAACCATACGATGGTTTTATCCAATAGAAGTGGACGTTCGTAGTAATACGGGGTGTCCTAGAGAAAAGGGTAAAAGTAGGAGTGGCAATGAGGTTTGCAACTCTGACAATCCAAAAGCCAGTGTTTAAGAAGGTTCGGTTAATCTTGGTCACTGAGTCATAGTCTTAGGGTCGGGTCATGGTCGCTGCCAAAGAGAGAGAGAAAAGAAATACTCAGCGTGCACTCTAACCTAGATCAGAATGGTTATCACTTTATCCAATCAGGAAACCTCCCACTGTAACGTCAAATTCTCCTCCAAACCTGAAATAAGAATTAGTCGGGATCACCCGAGGAGTAAACCAACTCATCAGTGGGAATCGGGATCCAACTATCATCACATGATAACGTGACGGAATCTACTCACGTTATCACACTCCAGAAGGTATGCGCATTTCTGGCAAGTTTCAGTTTCTTTAGAAACTCCCGATGTGATTTTTGCCCCATGCTCTTATGACCTTGGCGAAGGTCAACAAATCATAAGTCACATGTCAAGTTCTACCAGTCATTGTCCAGGTTAATTTGAACCAACCCGTACCTACCCTTGACTTTGGCCAACAAGGCAGTACGACTGTCCCAAACCAACGCATCTATCTATGCAGCAGAAAAGTAACAAGCAGCTACCATACACTATGCCTTGACGAAGGCCAACAACATAGCATGAATACTACATGCTACCCGTCTGAAATGACGGAGGGCTACGAATGGTTTTTGGCGAAAAAACTTTAACGTAATGAACTTGATATCGTTGAAGGAACCGGATAGCTTTTATAAAAATATAGTGGCGAAAACCTTTGCTAAAGAGGTCACTCCCGGTGAAGGGATCTCGGATCTTTCCCCGTAGAATGAGGTGTAGGATATTCCAACTGAATACCACGATGTAAAGCAAAAGTAAACAACTATAGTGAAGTTATTGCCCTAACGCAAACTTCTGTCCAAGGGGTCACTCCCGGTGAAGGGATCTCGGCCCTTGCCTCGTCGACTGAGGTGCTGGATATTCATAACCGAATACCACTGTGCAAAACAAAAGAGAACGTCCTGGCAATAACAGCTTTTTTGAAAATTGTTCCAACAACATCAGAATAGGTTTGTTTAGCTTGCATTGATCCGAATCAACGCAGTCCCATCAATTGATCACACCACAAAAGAACGAAAATAATGATGTACGTATATACCATCCGCATTCGCCACTGGGTCCCGTCATCACCTGTTAGGTTACTTAACTAACGACAGAGCGGGGACTGGACTAGCGCGGATGCAAAACATATACAACATCTACTAGTATATATATATCAATATATAATATTCGCTCAAGGCGTGATAAAATGCAACATCACAAAAATGTAATAAGCATCACAGAACAATACAGATATCTGGGATCCCCGGGTTTCATAGACCCGACGTTCCCCTGGTCGTGTGGATAGCCTGTGCAATGAAATCCTAGACCCCTACGGGCGCGGCAAGTTACCCGTTAAAACCTGAAGCGAGGCAGCCCCCTTCAGCAACGTGAATGGACCACCCAGCACTTCACGGAATCCGGTAACTTGGGCACCCCTCCTGGGTCAACCTGTACCCCCTACGAGTGCGGCGAATAGCCCGCCAATTCTAGAGTAAAGCCCCCTCCGTCTCAATGCCATGAGATGTGGGCCCGTTTCCCTCTAAAACCCGGCTATCCGTGCACCCCTCCGCGGGGTAATCCTAGTACAGAAAGTAAAATATACATATAACGGGTACATCGACCTCAGCCCGGTCGTGCCCCAAAAGAATAATATACAAACAGGCAGTGACGGCAGTCCACATGTCGGACGCTTGCCCCGCAGTATTAAATGTACATATACAACCAAACTGTACTAACATTGCATCCAGGCTATCCTCCACGACCAATCCGCAACATCACAGCACAACACAGAACATTAACGTGAATGTCACGTTCGCAAATCCCTCTAAAAGGGCTATAGCAGTTAGACAGGATCTACCGATCAAATGACATTCACGGTCGCAGATATAATGTAAATACTGTGAACTAACATATTTAAAATTTTCGATCGACCAAAATTTTCCCAAGTGGGCCCCAAGCACTACTGTAGCACTCAAAGAAAATCTGGGCCCAAACAGAATATTCCAAAACCCTCATTTCCAAGTCTATGACCCTCTGTAAAAATTTGGTGCAGTAAGGAGTCTAAGTGGCGGCGGAACTGCGGCCCAAGCATGGGTTTGGCCGCGGTTCCGCGGCTGAACAGTAATAACAGGTGACCAAATTTTTACAGAACTCTTAGAATTCCCTGCATGTATTTCTGCAACACACTGAAAAAAATTTCGAGCCAAAAAAATTTCGACAGAAACTGATGCAATGAAAACACGGTTTTTGGAAAATCCGTTCGATCGAACTTGTAAACACGTTAGAGCAAGCTAGACTAGGTTAATGGCGTGGCTCTGATACCAGTGTAAGTGCACGGCGGCGCCCCGGCCGTCTGAACGAGGCCAAAATGCGGAAACGATACTTTTCTTTAACTTTTGAACCGGCACCACCGCGCACTATAAACCCGGATCGGGCCATTAACCTACTCCTAGCTAACTAGAGAAGGGGTAGAGAGATATACCGATCGATCCGTGTCCTTCGGTCTTCTCGACGTCGTCCCGATCTCCCCGCGGAATCTCCGGTCTTCATCTCCTCGTCGGAAGGGCACCACATCGCCGGGTTCTTTTACGGGCTCCCATCTCTTGACCGAGGCAACTCGGGCACGAAGTTGGCGAGTCGACGTGTCCAAGAATTTCTGTAGAATAAGTGTAGTGCTCTTTTGTCTCGATGGGGTTACTAAAAGTTGCCTTTTTGGTGGAGGAGAAGTAGTATACTTTGGGGATGAACAAAAGGATTTTGCAAGCCAAAATGAGAACCATTTTCCTCTCCCCAAATTTTTGGACAGCCCCACTACAAGAAGTGGCCGGCCAAAGCTCATAAAGAGTGAGTGAGGGAGTGGATCAATAATCATACAAGAGAGAGAAAAGGTGATGATGAATAATGATCACATACAAAGTCCAACAGTCCATCAACCATCATATTTCCAAAAGTCAAGCAATCATGAAGAAAGAAGTCAAATGATGGTTGAACTATCATGAAGCAACAATTTACAAAGACCACCCTCCACAAATACCAATTTGCACATTTGCAAATAAGCCCTTCTCCACCAATTTTCAGCCAAGGAAAGAACAAAGGAAAAATGGCCGAAACGGAAAGCAAACTGGTAACTTCAAAAAACTGATCCCGTAATAAATTACAGGAAAACCCCGCGACTGTATATACATACCTGCATTTGTATTGCGACCGAATACAAATGCAATGAGACAAAATCTACATAATACAATACTAGGATCCGGCTTAAACCAAAGCCCGCTAGTATTATCCGTCCGATCATGATCCGTGCAATACCGCACGTATATGATCGAACCCTGCCATATCTCCATACGGCCTCTACAGCGTTTCGCCTGAAACTTGAGAAAACGGTCTGTGGGGGACTCTAAAGACTCGTCAATACTTTGGTTGTGGATTTAACCACTAGCACGTTAGAGGTATTATCCATACGTAACGGGCTACCAGGTATTGACCAAAAGGGATGTCGATGAGCGAACTCATCCTGACACCCTACTGAGCCTGTCAGTGACAATATCCATACAGTCCGGTCCGTTTGTCTATGAGCATCGCATGGCGGGCCTAGGGGGTTGGTAAAAGTCAGATCTCCAAAAGCGGTATGTGTCGGAGTATATCCCAGAACACCCTGAGATACTACTGGAATACCTACCAGTAAATCGCCTGCCTTGGCCAAGGATTTCGTGTAATGGCTCTCCTAGACACAGCGCGACCTCACCCCCAATACCGGGAGAGACGAACCCCTGCAGATCCGCTCACTGCCTCCATGTGGCTCGGGACTGTACCCAACTAAAACCTGTTTGCACGTCTCCTTTGAGCGTGGTAGGGTAGTAATCAAACTACAGTGGGAACTCACACGAGACAAATGACGATCTCAGGTCGATGAACTAACCTGTACACATGTTACCAGGGAACTGCTATCTGACGTCAGGTATAAGACCAACTAGCATGTTCCCGGCGAGTCCTGTCCGGTGTACTCATAACCCAATAAGCACCTCTATACATCTTAGGTGAACCAACTGACACCAGTGGCTTGTGAGACCGGCCACCGCCCCTCGTCGGGGTCTTGACTGTATACACTAGTCTACTCTGGAGTATCGATGCCCTGTCTCGAAAACTCCCACGACTAGGGACCTTTTAAGGATGTGCTTATAGACCCCAGCTCCCACGTATATGATCGCCCTCATACTGCTGGCAGTCAAGCAAGAATCCTAGGGGCTCTATCAACGTGCAATAGAAACCTGTAAAGTCACCTAAAGCAGTACACGATGATAAAGATAAACCAGATAGCATACTATCATCTTGAGTAAGACTGTCCTACCGGTATAGGTCCTCCCTCAATCATTGCAATCACGTGCCTGTGATCCAATAATTGACTCTGAGGGCACTATCTCCAACACAGTGGAGAGACGGTATGTTGGAAGAGTTCCAAGCTAGATACCGTAGCAGACTCGACGATAAAGGCTGAATACATCGCTACCAACGATGCTGCCAAAGAGGTTGTCTGGATGAACAAGTTCATGAGATGAACTTGGTGAGGTTCCCACAATTAAGTATCCAATACTTGTGTATTGTGATAACAATAGAGCTGTGGCTTTGGCCTAGGAACCCCGGTCCCATCAGCGATCCAGACATATTCTTAGGCGGTATCACCTGATCAGGGAGATAGTTGATCTCCGGGAGATCAAGGTCAAGAGAGTTGACACGAAGAATTACACAGCGGATCCACTCACGAAGGCCATTCCCCAGATACAATTTGAGAGACTCTTTGAGATGTTGGGTATGAGATACTACAACAACTGGCCTTAGTTATATGTATGCCCTAGAGGCCATTATTGTACATGATTGTATATTATAATGGATGCTTGGACATATATAGAGAGGACTTTCTTGCTCGATATGATAGTATACTATCTGATTGCTCTTTATCTTAACATGTAGACTAGTATTATGATACCGTCTTGCTCTCACATGTTGGTAAAGCCCTTAGGATGTATACTTGACTATCAGGATGATGCAGATCATACTAGTAGGGCTAGGGTAGTCCATAAGTTCATCCTTTAATTGTTCCTAGTCGAGGGAGTATCGAGACAGGGCATCGATATTCTATAGTAGACTAGCGTGTACGTTTCTTAACCCTGTATGGGGCAATGGATGATTCCACATCCATTGGTGTTTGACATTAAAGATTGTACACGGGTGCTCATTGGAGAATGGGTACACCGAATAGGACTCGCCGAGAACTCCTAGATAGTATTATACCTAACGTCAGATAGCAGTTCTCTAGTGACACTGGTACAGGTTAGTCTGTAGACCCGAGATCGTCATAGAGTCTTGTGTGATTCTCACTGTACTTTGATTTCCTCCCTACCACGTTCAAGAGAGCGTGCAAATAGGTGGATTTTGGGTACAGTCCCGAGTCACATGGAGGCAATGAGCGATAGGAGGGATTTCATCTCTCTCGATATTGGGGGTTGATGTTGCGCTATGCTCGATTGGCCATAACAGGAAGTCCCTGGCCAGGGCTGATAATGAGATTTACTGGTAAGTGTTATCAGTAGTTTCTCGACCCGTTATGAGCCTCACATCGGCATGACTTATCAAGTTATTGGGGTCTGACGTTTACCATCCCCAGACTCGATATGCGACATATCAGACGAAGAGACCGGACTATACGATAGTGTTACTTACTAGATTCACGGGAGTATGAACAAGCTTGCTTGCTGATTTTCTGATCGCTCAATACCTGGGTAGCCGTTACGTCCAGGTAGTACCGCTGACGGCTTGTGGGTGACTGATATGATCATCACCTACTGCTAGCATATTGACGAGTCTTTAGAGTCCTATACAGAGGTTTCCTGTCTCAAGCGAAACGAAGTAAGGCACATATGTGATATGTGTGGGACCGAGATTGATATTTGTATGCGATACAGTATTCTAATCTCGCGATATAGATTATATGTGATATAACCGGATTATTGAATCAAGTGTTGATTCAATAATTTGTTATATGTATATTTGATGTACATATAAATGATATTAATCGGTTGTATGTGATATAGCTGGATTATTAAATCAAGTGTTGATTTAATAATTTAATATATAATTATATATATTTGATATATTAATATATTAACTGATATTAGCTCACTTAAGAAATTTCTTTTCTCTAAATACATTTAAATATATGTGTGATATATATTAATGTATTTAATTTGTGTCATGGTAGATGATACATTGGACTTGGGTGTATGAGACTCATACCTAACTAAAGATAATTTGGGTGATTAATTATTAAGAGATAAATCTGTTAGTTATATGTATGCCCTAGAGGCCATTACTGTACCAGTAATGTATATTGTAGTGGATGCTTGGACATATATAGGGAGGAATTTCTTGCTCGACATAATAGTATGCTATCTGGTTGCTCTTTATCTTAACATGTGCTCTTATATTGTCTCTCTGTGACATGATGGTAAAACCCTTAGGATACGTACTTAACTACTGGGATTATGATGGAGATCATACTAGTGGGGCCAGGGTAGTCCACAAGTACATCCTGTAAATGTTCCTAGTCGAGGGTGTATCGAGACAGGGCATCGATACTCCATAGTAGACTAGCGTATACACTTCTTGACCCATATGATGGGCGATGGATGATCCCACATCCATTGGTGTTTGACATCAAAGATGGTATACGGGTGCTCAGTGGAGACTGGGTACACTGAACGGACTCGCCGAGAACTCCTAGATGGTATTATACCTATCGTCAGATAGCGGTTCTCTGGTGACACTGGTACAGGTTAATCCGTAGACCCGAGATCGTCATAGAGTCTTGTGTGATTCCCACTGTACTTTGATTTCCACCTTACCACATTCAAGAGAACGTGCAAAATGGTGGCTTTTGGGTACAGCTCCGAATCACATGGAGGCAATGAGCGATAGGAGGGGTTTCGTCTCTCTCGGTATTGGGGGTTGATGTTGCGCTGTGCTCGATTGGCTATAACTGGAAGTCCCTGGCCAGGGCTGATATGGAGATCTACTGATAAGTGTTATCGGTAGTTTCTCGACCCGTTATGAGCCTCACATCGGCACGACTTATCGGTTACTGGGGTCTGACGTTTACCATCCCTAGACTGGATATGTGACATGTCAGACGAAGAGACTGGACTGTACGGTAGTGTTATTGATTGGATTCGCAGGAGGGAGAGCAGGCTTGCTTGTTGATCTTCTGATCTCTCAAAACCCGGGTGGCTGTTACGTTTGGCAGACCGCTTGCGGCTTGTCGGTGTTTGATATGATCATCACCTACTGCCGGCGTATTGACGAGTCTTTAGAGTCCTACGCAGAGGTTTCCTGGTTCATGCGAAACGGAGTAGGAGGACATATGAGATATGTGCGGGATCGAGGTTAATGCGCGTATGTGATACCGCATTCTATTCTCGTGATATGTGACATCGGTAGGTTATATGAGATATAGTCGGGTTATCGGATCAAGTGTTGATTCGATAAGTTGTTACATTTGATTTAGTTGGTTATATATAATATAGCCGGATTATTAAATCAAATGTTGATTTAATAATTTAATGTAGAACTATATATTTGATATATTAAATTACATTAACTAATATTAGCTCACTTAAGTATTTCTTTTTCTCACATATGATACATTGATATATATGTGATATATGTTAATTGTATTATTTTCTTTTGTTCGCAAATAATATATATGTGATATATATTGTTGTGACTTGCTAGGTTACACATGCAACATGGATGTATGAGACTCACACCATGCTAGGGTTAATGTTAAGGTTTAATATTTATTCTTAAGTAACTACAAATTAGTGGAGATATTTTGATGGTTGGAAGCTTGGAGAAGCTTGAAGATAACTATTGACTTAGTCCACTCTTTTGTTTTCTTTAAGATATTTATCAACCCAACCATTAACCATACACAATGGTTAACTCTCCACAAGGGTTAGGATATATGATATACCCACCCTTGGTTGCATTTAAAACCTAATGATTTATTCTTTCATCACTTGAGCTTCATTTTCTTCTTCCTCATTTTAAGCTTTCTAGATTTTGTGAAAGTGATGATAGATTGTGAGGAAATTAAATCTAAAGTGAGCAAAATTCCTACTTCATCATCCTTTACTATTAGCCATTTAGTTTAAGGTGTTTGCTTCACTAATCTCACCATTAGTGAAGAGGTAGCATGAGCTTGAGTCTCCTCGACGTAGATCATCTTCGGCCTCGAAGACATTGAGCAAGCTTGTTCATTTCTTCATGTGAACCCTCTCTTGAGTCCGATTCTTCACAACTCGCAGCGAAGGGACTACTACACGGAGCGCATGAAGTGAAGGACCAGTCTACAAAGGTTGTATCCCGCATTCACTTAGATTTAAAGTGTTTACATATAATGTTTCGTATGATTCTCTAGTTAAAGGTCCTATGTTTGTGTTCCTTAATACGGTAAAAATTTGAAAACGGCATGGACGATGCCACCCGAAACCTTGCTGCCGTGCTAGGGAATCCAGTAGTGGTATCAGAGCCAAGCTAGAGAATTACACGATGTTTGTTAAATTACGAAACGGAAATGAATCCGAAACTTGAAACACTTTAACCCAGTTTCTGTCGAATTTAAAATGGTCTTTAAAATTTTTTTAAACAACTGCGGAATGTTATATGTGATATAACATGAACATCACAAAAATTTAGAGAGCTTTTGAGCAGTTTTGGCCGGCCACAATAGGCTAAAATACGGAGAGCTCGGGTGGATTTTGGAGTTTTGGCTTCAAATTTTGGTGGTGTTCCAGTCTCTGGGTTTTAGGGTTTCAGCTGTTGTTTGTTTTCTTACTAAATTTTCATATGATGTTAATTTTCTGCATAGGCAACTCGGACTGTTTCGTATTCATAATTCTAATGTTTGTTTCAGGTATTTTAGACGGTGATAAAAAGTTCGAACGGATATCAATAACCCATTTTTTCCCTTGATGGAAATTTTCCAAGTGTTGGATTTTTTCTAAGTTTGAAAATTTCATAAAATCATGCAAGCGATTCTGTGAACCCTCTAGAAGAACAAAACCTTAACTCGATTATGTTACCGTCAGAACCGCCACTAAATCCTAGGGTTTGTGGTAGTTTAGCGTTGCCACATGTGAGGCATTGGTTGACCCTTCTACGGCTGGTTCATAGTAGCTGTGGCATGTTCTGGGAACTTTTTAAACTCCGCTCAAGTGTTGAGCTAACTGGGAAATTTTGGGTGTTTGTTTATTCGATCGGAAAGTTTAACATCATTTAATTATCTGAGATTGTGATACAACAATTGGAATCTATCTAGTTGCGTGCAAGTTTAACATTTTGGCATCGAACGGAATCGGAAATCTTGCTGAATTACCCGACTTCCTTTGAAAGGTGTTTTCATGGATGAGACCTAAATGTATGATTTGCATTGTGAGGCATGAAATCCAGAATATGTGATATTCCGGGTTTATGATCTCTAAGGACAGTGACGATTCTAATTGTTGTAGTTTTTCACTTTTTTCTGCAACCGTAAGTGTAGTATGTGGTGTATCGCTGGTTTCGTTGCTATATGGTATCAACGACAATTTGGATATGCATATTTACTTACGTTGATGACATGTGATGTTATGTGTTGCTGTGATATGTTATATTGGATCGTCGCGTTTTGAATAGCCGGGTTTTTTTTATGTGAGATGAGAGTTTTTCATTTTCATTCATGTAAAATTCAATGTATGTAATATTCTTTTATTGGGGCACTTACGGGTTGAGGATGATATCACCATTGTATATTATTTACTTTTCCGCATTAGGATAGACCCAAGGAGGAGAGCACAAGTAACCGGGTTCTAGGGTCCAATGGGAGGCCATCACAAGGAGTCGAGACCGGGTCTCCTAACTCTAGAATTGGTAGGGTTACTTGCCGCTCTCGTAGGGGTCTCGGGATGTGGGTTTGGCTATTCATTGCGACCGTGGAATCCGTATTTTCTACTGGCTTGATATAAAACACGAAAATCCTAGTATATCCAATATTTCATATGTGTTCTTCTGCTGCTGATATCTGTGATGTGATCATTTAATATGTTCTGAGATGAATGCTTATATTGTATATATATCATATGTATTATATATTGATGCTTTCGTTTCTTCTGTGATGCTTAGGAAGCATAAATAATAGGACTTCATTAATGAGATTAATAAAAAGAGATAAACCTAAAGTTATTGCAGAATCCATATACACCAACAAAGTATGGACTTTAGTTGCTTTATCTGAAGGGTTAAATCCTCATCAGGAGAAAGTATATCTTGAGAAGATTACTTGGTGTAAATGGAAAAGTTGAGATTTTCAAAGCTTGACTTGCAGCAAAAGATTCTTTTCATATAACCAAGTATGGATTATGATGAAAACCCTTTCTCCAGGGGCTATGCTTAAGACCATCCGGATCCTACTTGCCATCGCCGCATACCATGACTATGATATTTGGCAGTTGCACGTCATGACCGCTGTTCTAAATGTGATTTAGAAGGAAACGTGTACATGACAGCCAATGGTCTTCGTGGACTAGTGGGAGTGGCGGAAAGATGTGCAAGATGCTTAGTTGAAGCATGCATCGCGGAGTTGGAACGTCTATTTTGATATGATAGTCAAAGAGTTTGGCTTGATCAAAAGATAGATGAACCTTGTATATACAAGAAGGTAGTAGAGAGTAAGACTGTTGTCTTCGTATTGTACATAGATAACATACTCTTGATAGGAAAAGGGTTTTCCTATGCTATGCACGGTCAAGCTCCTCTTATCACAAGCATTCTCCATGATAGATCTGATTGATACCTACTAAATTTTGGGGATTAAGATCTATGAGATAGATCTAAGTGGATATTGGGAGTGTCCTAAATCCAGGTACATTAACACCGTACTAAAGGGTTTAGTATGGAGGATTCTAAGTATAGTGGTTCGCCCACTTACTCAAGAATCACTCTCTCCAAAAAGATGTCTCTCGAGACTGATTTGGATAGAGCTCGCGTACAAGGGATATCCTATACTTCGGCAACGGGCTCTATCATGTATGCGATGTTATGTATAAGACCAGATGTGGTTAACTCACTAGGTGTAGTGATCAGGAATCAATCAGATCTTGGAAGAATCAGTGGACAGCTAGGAAGGACGTTCTTAAGTACTTGAGAAGCACTAAAAGAATGTTCTTGGTTCGAGCTTCCAGAGTGATAAGGTCGACTGACAGTCAGTCTGAGGCATTTCCTATACCCTCAGTGGAGGGACGGTATGTTGGAAGAGTTCCAAACTATATACCGTGGCAATCTAAACGATAAAGGCTGAATACATTGCTACCAATGATGCCGCCAAAGTGGCTGTCTGGGCATTTCTTGTTCATGAGATGAACAAGGTTCCTACCATTGAGCGTCCAATAACTGTTATTGTGACAACAATAGAGTTGTGGCTTTGGCCTAGGAATGTAGGTCCCATCAGCATTCCAGATATATTCTGAGGCAAGTATCACCTGATCAGGGAGATGGTTGATCTCCTAGGGATCCAGGTAAGGAGAGTATAACCGAAGGATAATACTGCAGATCCACTCACAAAGGCTTTTCCCTTGAGTGATTTTGGGATGGTTGAGTATGGGATACTACAACCACTGCTAAATTGTTGGGTATTGGATACTACAACAGATGGCCTTAGTGCAAGTGGGAGATTGTTAGTTATATGTATACCCTAGAGGCCATTATTGTACCTGTGATGTATATTGTAGTGGATGCTTGGACATATATAGGGAGGAATTTCTTGCTCGACATAATAGTATGCTATCTGGTTGCTCTTTATCTTAACATGTGCACTTATATTGTTTCTTTGTGACATGTTGGTAAAGCCCTTAGGATGAGTACTTAACTACTGGGACTATGATGGAGATCATACTAGTGGGGCCAGGGTAGTCTACAAGTACATCCTATAACTGTTCCTAGTCGAGTGTGTATCGAGACAGGGCATCGATACTCCATAATATACTAGCGTATACGCTTCTTGACACATATGATGGGCGATGGATTATCCCACATCCATTGGTGTTTGACATTAAAGATGGTATACGGGTGCTCGGTGGAGACTGGGTACACTGAACGGACTCGCCGAGAACTCCTAGATGGTATTATACCTATCGTCAGATAGCAGTTCTCTGGTGACACTGGTACAGGTTAGTCTGTAGACCCGAGATCATCATAGAGTCTTGTGTGATTCCCACTGTGCTTTGATTTCCACCTTACCACATTTAAGCGAATGTGCAAAACAGTGGCTTTTGGGTACAGTCCCGAATCACATGGAGGCAATGAGCGATAGGAGGGGTTTCGTCTCTCCCGGTATTGGGGGTTGATGTTGCGCTGTGCTCGATTGGCTATAACAGAAAGTCCCTGGCCAAGGCTGATATGGAGATCTACTGGTAAGTGTTATCTGTAGTTTCTCGACCCATTATGATTCTCACATCGGCACGACTTATCGGTTAATAGGGTCTGACATTTACCACCCCTAGACTGGATATGCGACATATCAGATGAAGAGACCGGACTGTACGGTAGTGTTATTGATTGGATTCGCAGGAGTGTGAGCAGGCTTGCTTGTTGATCTTCTGATCGCTCAATACCCGGATGGTCGTTATGTTTAGCAGACCGCTTGCGGCTTGTGGGTGTTTGATATGATCATCACCTACTGCCGGCGTATTGACGAGTCTTTAGAGTCCTACGCAGAGGTTTCCTGGTTCATGTGAAACGGAGTAGGAGCACATATGAGATATGTGCGGGACCGAGATTAATGCGCGTATGTGATACCACATTCTATTCTCGCGATATGTGACATCGGTTGGTTATATGAGATATAGCCGGGTTATCGGATCAAGTGTTGATTCGATAAGTTGTTACATTTGATATTAGTTGGTTATATGTAATATAGCCGGATTATTAAATCAAATGTTGATTTAATAATTTAATGTAAAATTATATATTTGATATATTAAATTACATTAACTAATATTAGCTCACTTAAGTATTTCTTTTTCTCACATATGATACATTGATATATATGTGATATATGTTAATTGTATTATTTTCTTTTGTTCGCAAATAATATATATGTGATATATATTGTTGTGACTTGCTAGATTACACATGCAACATGGATGTATGAGACTCACACCATGCTTGGGTTAATGTTAGGGTTTAATATTTATTCTTAAGTAATTACAAATTAGTGGAGATATTTTGATGGTTGGAAGCTTGGAGAAGCTTGAAGATAACCATTGACTTAGTCCACTCTTTTATTTTCCTTAAGATATTTATCAACCCAACCATTAACCATATACAATGGTTAACTCTCTATAAGGGTTAGGATATATGATATACTCACCTTAGTTGCATTTAAAACCTAATTATTTATTCTTTCATCACTTGAGCTTCATCTTCTTCTTCCTCATTTTAAGCTTTCTAGATTTTTTGAAAGTGATGATAGATTGTGAGGAAATTAAATCTAAAGTGAGCAAAATTCTTACTTCATCATCCTCTACTATTAGCCATTTAGTTTATGGTGTTTGCTTCACTAATCTCACGATTAGTGAAGAGGTAACATGAGCTTGAGTCTTCTCGACGTATATCATCTTCGGCCTCGAAGACATTGAGCAAGCTTGTTCATTTCTTCATGTGAACCCTCTCTTGAGTCCGGGTCTTCACAACTCGCAGCGAAGGGACTACTACACGGAGCGTATGAAGTGAAGGACCAGTCTATAAAGGTTGTATTCCCCATTCACTTAGATGTAAAGTGTTTACATATAATGTTTCGTATGATTCTCTAGTTAAAAGTCCTATGTTTGTGTTCCTTAATACGGCAAAAATTTGAAAACGGCATGGACGATGCCTCCCGAAACCTTGCTGCCGTTCTAGGGAACCCAGCAAAATCAAAGTTATGTGGAAATAGACATGGTTTAAGATGCTTGTGAAAGTATGTAGAAACCTTGACTTAGTCCTCTAATTTTGTTTTACTCTAGATATTTATTAACCTAACCATTATCTTTAGCCATGGTTAAGTCTCTACAAGAGATTATATGAAATATTTTTCTCACCCATGGTTCATAACTTGATCGCTTAGAGCTAACGGCCTGGCCTTGGAAGAAGTTGAGTTTCTTCTTTATCTCCTTCTTTGCTTTCTAGCTTTCTAGTGAGGTGAAAAAGAAAAAGAGAAAAATAATTTTAAAATGAGAAAAATTCCAACTTTATCAATCTATACCAAACTAGCCATTTAGTATAAGTTGTTTGCTTCACTAATTCATCAATTAGTGAAGAGATAGCTTGAGTTAGAGATTCTTCGACGTAGATCATTTTCGGCCTCGAAGATCCTTGAGCAAGCTCGTTCCTTTCGCCTAGTGGAGCCTAAGGAGAGTCCGAGACACCACTACTTGGAGCTAAGGGACTACTACACGGAGCTTTAGAAGTGAAGGACCAGTCTACAAAGGTTGTATTTCTATTTCACTTAGTATAAAGTTTGTTTACATGCTATAAAAACCCTAATTCTCTAGTTAGATCCTTGGTCGGGCTCGCTCGGCACCCTAAATTTTTTTAAATAGCATACTTGATGCGTGCCGAAATATAGCAGGGGTGCTGTGCGAACCCAGCAGCTGCAGGGTTCCGCAGCACCGCCACTGGGTTTCGGGAGGCATCGACCATACCGTTTTCAAAAAATTAGCGCGCTAAAGAACCCTAACCTAGAATCTTAACTAGAGATTTAGACGAAACTTGCATGTAAACAACTTTACATCTAAGTGAACAAGGAATACAACCTTTGTAGACCGGTCCTTCACTTCAAAAGCTCCGTGTAGTAGTCCCTTCGCTCCAAGTAGTGAACTTCCGGACTCTAGAAAAGCTCCATAAGATGAAAGGAATAAGCTTGCATGAAGTCTTCGAGGCCGAAGATGATCTATGTTGAGGAGACACTAACTGTCACGACCCGAAAAGTACGGAACATGACCGGCACTTAAATTACGAAACGTCTCGAGGCGTACGTAATCTAAGTAAGCCAAAACCCAGAAATCCAAACCAAGTAAAGTAGTAGAGTGAAGGAAAAACCAATTTAAATCAAGTAGTTTAGCAACATAAGCCGAATATGTATTTTAAAAAAAATCACAAGTCTTTTCTAAAAATTTCGGCAGGGTTTTCTTTGTAAATACTGGCCCCGAACGGGGTACAACATAATAAGTATATGCATCAATGATAAAAGGCATCCCCAAGCGGGAGCTAGCTTTTCGTCAATCGACGGACAAACCACACAGTGCAATATAATATACAACGCCGAAAGGCGAGGATCAAAACTCAAAATGAACTCAAAACAGCATGAAATCCATAATAATACAATGCGCGACTCTAAGGTCGAAAGAATATACATCACTGGTCTCTAAGTCAATAAAATATACATGTCTGGTTGATGGAGTTTACTAGATACAACTGAATAACATATATACAATGGTAGTCCTGATGCAAAAGAACCCACCTACCAAAGCAATCTCCCGGAAAGGGAGCAGTGTGCCAGCAAAACTGTAACGAAACCTGTACGGCAAAACCTGCAAGAACTGTGGCCCAACGGGGGTGAGTTGCTAACTCGTGAGTAGAAGACATCTACGAGTAGAAAATCGCATGCATGACGCTATCCTAGGTCAATACGATCAATATATAAATATCCTCAATATGATAAAGTCTGAAGTATGAAAAGGTGGCAAGGGTAAACATCTATACCAAGTGTAATACCGAGTGCTCGTGTCAGTGCCTCAGGTAGTAACATATCATATGAATGAGGTATGAGTGCATGAAAACAGAATACATGTAATTGAAGAAAATTGCTTTCATAACTTAGTAAGATTTCTGTATGTTTAAAATGAGGTATCATCAACGAAATCAACATAAACAGTGTCTAGCATCGACACAAAACATAAATCCCAATATCTCAGGCTCCGGCTATCCGGACTGGCCTGTATCATCAAATCTCAATACCTCAAAATCTAGGGCTTCGTCTATCCGGATCGGCCCCTATCATCAATCACACGACCACAACGGTATCCTCCGGATATCCGACGCGTCAAGTAAAATCACCGGTAGGTAGTGCTCCTCTGCCAGGCTTATCGTCTACAACTCGAGCTTATTGCCCCGGGGTACCTTACCGGGCCCACCATGTACCCGAGACGGTTCATCCACTCCTCGCAACGGGTCTCGAAATCTAACAGCAATCATGAAAACTCATGGTGGACGACTCATATATCATGGGAAAACCGCAACTTGCATTTTTTAAAAAGAGGAAGAGAGAGAGAGAAGTTTATATATATTCTTGCGCTTTTCCCCCAAATCCAGAAATCTCATGGAATCCGAAATCCAAGAATCAAGAGTAAGTAAACAGTGAATATCGGCATAAATCTCCGTAATGCTGCATGACTAATGAGTATATATGAATGTAACTGCTATCATGCAATGAATGCAATAGCTAAACTAGCATATGAAGTTATAACACGTTGCAACTATCCGCTAGGAAGTTATGTCAATAAACAGTATTTTCTAAAGTGTACATGACATGGCAATTACCGATGATGATGTGTGTGAGCCGGCAAGCAAGTGTACGTGGAACATACGCATCATCGGTAATGGTGCTGGTGTCCTGACAGCAGGGTTTTCATGATAATTACATATAACAAATGTACAAGCATGCAATGCAATGAAACATCATGAATATACAGAAAGTGATGTAGTAACAGCAACACTGAAAATATACCTACCCAATATCCGAGTCATACAGTTTGGTATATAAACAGACTCACGACTCCCCACTTTTGGAAATGAGTATGACTCGAGCCCAGTCAAAAGGGTAAGGGAATCCGCCTAAGTCTGAATCGATCTATACATATATACCTAGTAGTAGGTGATCTCGCTTCAACAGTATCACGTACGATACAATAAATAATATGATATCCTCGAGTCAAGAGTGCGGATCTATCCTCATAACTATCTCTTGTACGGTAAATCTATCGTACAGCATCCCAAATCTGGGTATGGGTCAAATATCACATTTATCTCATTATTCATCTGATATCCTTATCATCACAAATTGTGAATATGGGGTACTGATCTAAGTCTAGCACACTACTAATATCATCGACACTAATCATGATCTGGCTACTGATCTACAGCCTCATACAATCCGGTGTCATCCATACTTATCATCATATAGGAGTATACATCGTCCAAGCGATCCATTATAATATCTTAACATATCATATCTCATATCTCGATATATAACTCGTCAACTATCATAATATCGTCATCCAATGACCCGCTATAACATCATGACATATCTCGGTCGCGCACTAAATATCTCACGGCATTATGCCCGATCAGATCGACTCATTCCCAAATATCATATAACATTCACGTCATCCAAGCATAAGAATACAAATATAAATATGTCCCCAATACACACAAGGAAGTCAAAGTATGCGAGTGTGTGTATGTGTATGTATGCAAATCTTTACCCCAGGGTTTCGGGACTAAGAAATCGACTAGAGTCCTTTCATCCATACTCGCTAACACTAAACCCTAACCTCCTAAAGCTTTCTTGCTAAGGCTCATATCATATCCTAACATATAAAGGTATATATATCGTATCCCATCATATAATTCCTTACAATTTTGCGGGGGTGCTATACGCCATCCACCCGACTTTTCCCCGTAGATATAAATCCACCCACCTTGCTTCTTGTGTGCCGATGCCGATGTCGCCATCTTCATCTTCAATGTCTCGACATCACTTGGGGTACCTACACATATAATCCAATCGCAAATGCCTATTAAAATCACATCGGAAAACCAAAAACGGCACACGCTACGCTCATAGGTAAAAACCTATAGCCTCGCATGCAAACACGACCAATAACCCTAGTCGTTGACGTTCAAACGCCACCCGACAGAAACGAATTATCAAATACCAAAATCCATGTTAAAACAAGTCATAAAATAATGCGCCAACACAAGAAAATGATTTCAGATTTTACCCTAGGTCAAATCAGCCAATTTTGCATATGCCAAGGGTCAAATTTACTGGAGATAAGACCCTGGAACAAAAACGAACCATTTCCAAACTGCTCTGGCCGCAAATTGCGACCAGAAAGAATTAATTTGCAACCTAGAGGAGAGGGTAGGGGCTAGGGTTTTGGTGGTACACTCCAGGTTGCCTGCACATCACTCTGTATTTGCTAAATAATTTTCAGAGGCTCCGGGTGTTAGCAGATTTCATAATACACTCACAGAATCCAAAATTCTTCCGATATCGGGTTTCTAAGTCTGCTAAAATGGGTTCTAGTCTCTGGCTTAGGTCTCCAATCAATCACCACAGGGGTTGTGTATCCTCTACTAGCCTTATTTACACATTTGGATTCAAAACAAACCATAATCCTTTCTAGAAATTTTCAAAGCTCACTAAGCCGCACAATATCGATTCTAATTTAACATGGATGCTAGAGCAATGGAAATTCTACACTAATGGTAGAATAATTATCTCATTTTGCACTCATGAATCCTCTACAGCTCTAAAACTCAAACTTTCTTGGTCCAAAGGGTTGCTTGAGAGTTTGTGCACATTTTTTGTGAGGTGGGAGTGGGGTTTTGATGGAGATTTGATGATGAAGTTAGGGTTTGAAGTGGAGAGGAAAGGGGGTGCTGCCATGGTGAAGAGGGAGGAGAAAGATGAAGAGAATGAAGGGGGAAAGAAAATGGCTAAGTCAAAGGAGACCCCTCACCTCTCTCTCTCTCTCACCCATACCTTACACTATTCTATTCCTTATCTTTTATTTTTCTTTTCTTTTATTTCCTTCTCTTTGCAATAGTAAACCCAAAACAAATAACCATACACCCAAAAATCATGTAGGAAAAAATGTAACAAGTGTTAAAATGACATGTGCATGTCATGTGCACAAAACACGCTTAAAGCCCGATTAGCGATTTTTAATCGCGATTAGCACAAAATTAGTGTATAATAAATCATAAAATTTCATAATTTGCTTAAATCACATAAAGCACCCACTTTTTAGTAATTTCCATAATTTTCCAAATTTTTCCCAATTTATCGGTATTTAATTATACCGTCTTATTAAAATATTCAATATTTTATTATTAAATTATAAAAATTCCAAAAAATAATATTTTATTTTTCTGAAATGTTACAGTATTCCCCCTTTAAAAAAATTCGGTCCCCGAATTTAAATTTAAACTCCCTCAATTTCTAAAACATTTCAGTAAAAGATCCAGTCGTCGGGGCTCCGAAATCATAAATACATAAAACGTATCATAGCGCAATGCATGCTCATGAACAATGAGCAGATAACTTAAAAACAAAGCTCCGTCAAGCATCCCGCAATCATCGGAGTCATGGTGAAGACACAAATATCAAATCCAAAACAAAACCGATATGATATACATCAAAACTATACATGTAAACATCTGAAGGAAATGCATGCCAAACCTTTCGTGTTGCTGTGCGATGCGCATAACACTGCACAGGGGCGGACGTCTATTGTTAGAAAATAATCATATATGTATATATCTTTAATTTAATATGCGCGTCCCCCCGTTTTGGAAAATAATTTAGAAGGGTTCCCTTGTTTTAAACGTTTCGTGTTATATCAGACACGTAGGTAAATACTGAGACTGTAGCTCACTTTTGGAAATCGCTTCGATAACTATCAATGCATGCAAAATACATCTAGGTACTGTCCTCTGACTAGTCCTGCTCAGTACGAAAACAATAGTAAATATCATAAAAACGTAATGCTCCATAAGTAATCAATCCCAAAATGTGCATATGAATGCTACGTGCATCTGGTGTGCATGGAAATCAAAATCCATATATGTGCCATACATGTGCACAAAAATAATATCTAAGTGCAACGGGTGTGCACGAAACACTTGTCAAAGGCAACGTGGGTGCCTGACAGCAAAATCAGGTGCATCTAATATGCACGAAGAATCTCGATTTAGTGCATCTGGTGTGCACCAATATCGCATCTCAAATCATGCGACCAACATGCTCGAAAATCCAATCAGGTGCACAAGGTGCACAAAACAAATATCGAGCATCACAATCGAAATCGACGGTATACAACACATCTCAAATCCAAATGAGGTATACCGTGTATCAAATCTCACAACCATGTGCATCAGCATGCACAAAATCTAATCAAAACACTAAAAGTGCATGAAAACTATGCCGTAAGCATAAGTCAAATCGTATGCATGCCCTAGGCATGAAGTCAAAATCAATACCTCCAATAACATCAAATCGAAGTCCTGTGCAACTGTAGTGCAAAAAATATGTATCACTGCACTGCAAGCATATGTGAACTATACCGAGTGCAAAAATAAAATCGGTGCGTACCATATGCATAAATCAACCCAACTGTGTGAAATCCATGAAATCATAAGCATGCGCCGCCAAGGTACAAAAACGATATCAAGTGCAATATCTGTGCACAAACTATAAATACCCAGTAGGTGCAACCATGGTGCATGAAAACAAATATCATGAAACTCAATCATCAAAACTCAATCATGCGAATAGATCGCCCAAAATACCGAAATCAAGTATGGCGGAATAGTCCCGCTCAAGCACATCCTCTAAAAATCTCTGGCCAACTGTCATGGTCACTCATAACATGTCTCGTCGACGATGCCGAACTATGGCCTGCTGGTGTGCGTAACATGACCACTCCTGGGTCCAAGTCTTCTCGTAATTTATTCCAGAAAGGTCCTATCGAGGTCTCTCCCAAATCTCGTCTCTGCCGAACTGTCCGGAAGTTATCACCCTTCACTAAATCTGTTTCTTGTTCCGGAACGGCTGCATACTCATCGCGATTCCTTCTGGAAGATATATCCATATACAACGCCTCTGCATGCGTATCACATCTCTGGTGTCGGCAGAGTGGAACGTCATCCCATCAAGATCTCGTACGAACCTTTTACTCCACTTTTATCTAATGTCTACTGCTCCGGACTCGTCTCTTCGTGGCTGCATGGACTGTGCTCTAACGGTTATACTCGTATCTGGAGTCTCCCGAGAAATGCATCTCACCATATAGCATCCGAATGAAGTCGAACCATTCGATTGATTCGTAAAAACCTCATAATCCCCCAAGAGCTTAACATCTTGGGTACAGTTTAATAGTATCGAGTACATACCACAGCATCGGTGGACCAGCCGTAGAAGGGCAAACCCAAGCCTCACTAATGGCACCGCGGAACTGCCGCAAACCCTAAGGCTCAAAGGCTTTCACATAGTCATTATGTCGAGTTAGGGTTTCATTCTTCTAGAGGGTCCATAGAATTGCTTGCATGTCTTTCCGAATACTTTAAACTTGGAATATGGGTTTCTGACATTCGATCGCCTCTATCGACTCTCAGTATACCTGCGTGAAGTCGTCTCTAGCTGGAATCCATCTATCTGATGACCTCGCGTCGGGGTAAGCGAACAAACCACTTTTTCTAGTCATTCATCCTCGGGTGACTAGCTACTTTCCATCATATCTCTAAGTACAACTTGTACTGCAATAGCTCCAACATCTGGGGTGATATCTCATCGTTCGCAGCAACAACTGGCTCATTCATCTACACGCTGAACAGTGCCTCAATCATCATGAATAAGCGATACATCAACAGTCATCATATTTTTGCTGGCCTCCATCAGTGGCTCAATCCTCCGGTGCCAATCTGCACGCCCGAGAAATCTCATAACAATGATCCATCAAACGCTCATGGCGCGAAAACACAATAACACGGCGCATCTATGCAAATCGTATGTCCCTGGAATCAAGCCCTGGTCAGTCCTCGTTCGTGACGAGTTCGTGCTGACCGCAACTCTAGCCGTAGCTCTCTGTGCCCGTACAACCGTGGTAACAAAACCATAACTGGTACCGATGAGGCTAGATCATAGGAAGGAATATAATACTGTGCAAAGAAATGTACATCCTAAGGATTCTAAAGCGGAGTAGCGTATCGTAAGTATGCCGCGGAACATACGTACGGTACGTCACTCTACTCAACCTACCTACTCCATCAACCAAGGGTCATCCTACACTCCGAAGGTAAAACCTAACGATCTGATACCAACTTTGTCACGACCCGAAAATTACAGAACATGATCGGCACTTAAATTACAAAACGTCTCGAGGCGTACGTAATCTAAGTAAGCCAAAACCCAGAAATCCAAACCAAGTAAAGCAGTAGAGTGAAGGAAAAACCAATTTAAATCAAGTAGTTTAGCAACATAAGCCGAATATGTATTTTTAAAAAAAATCACAAGTCTTTTCTAAAAATTTCGGCAGAGTTTCCTTTGTAAATACTGGCCCCGAACGGGGTACAACATGATAAATATATACATCAATGATAAAAGGCATCTCCAAGCGGAGCTAGGTCTTCGTCAATCGACGGACAAACCATACAGTGCAATATAGTATACAACGCCGAAAGGCGAGGATCAAAACTCAAAATGAACTCAAAACAGCATGAAATCCATAATAATACAATGCGTGACTCTAAGGTCAAAAGAATATACATCACTGGTCTCTAAGTCAATAAAATATACATGTCTGGTCGATGGAGTTTACTAGATACAACTGAATAACATATATACAATGGTGGTCCAGATGCAAAAGAACCCACCTACCAAAGCAATCACCCGGAAAGGGAGCAGTATGCCAGCAAAACCGTAACGAAACCTGTACGGCAAAACCTGCAAGAACTGTGGCCCAACGGGGGTGAGTTGCCAACTCGTGAGTAGAAGACATCTACGAGTAGAAAATCGCATGCATGACGCTATCCTAGGTCAATACGATCAATATATTAATATCCTCAATATGATAAAGTCTGAAGCATGAAAAGGTGGCAAGGGTAAACATCTATACCAAGTGTAATACCGAGTGCTCGTGTCGGTGCCTCGGGTAGTAACATATCATATGAATGAGGTATGAATGCATGAAAACAGAATACATGTAATTGAAGAAAACTGATTTCATAACTTAGTGAGATTTCTGTATATTTAAAATGAGGTATCATCAACGAAATCAACATAAACAGTGTCTAGCATCGACATAAAAGATAAATCCCAATATCTCAGGCTCCGGCTATCCGGACTGGCCTGTATCATCAAATCTCAATACATCAAAATCTAGGCCTCCGTCAGTCCAGATCGGCCCCTATCATCAATCACACGACCACAACGGTATCCTCCGGATATCCGACGCATCAAGTAAAATCACCGGTAGGTAGTGCTCCCCTGCCAGGCTTATCGTCTACAACTCGAGCTTATTGCCCCGGGGTACCTTGCCGGGCCCACCATGTACCCGAGACAGTTCATCGACTCCTCGCAACGGGTCTCGAAATCCAACAGCAATCATGAAAACTCATGGTGGACGACTCATACATCATGGGAAAACCGCAACTTGCATTTTTTAAAAAGAGGGAGAGAGAGAGAAGTTTATATATATTCTTGCGCTTTTCCCCCAAATCCAAAAATCTCATGGAATCCGAAATCCAAGAATCAAGAGTAAGTAAACAATGAATATCGGCATAAATCTCCGTAATGCTGCATGACCAATGAGTATATATGAATGCAATTGCTATCATGCAATGAATGCAATAGCTAAACTAGCATATGAAGTTATAACACGTTGCAACTATCCGCTAGCAAGTTATGTCAATAAATAGTATTTTCTAAAGTGTACGTGGCATGGCAATTACCGATGATGATATGTGTGAGCCGGCAAGCAAGTGTACGTAGAACATACGCATCATCGGTAATGGTGCTGGTGTCCTGACAGCAGGGTTTTCATGATAATTACATATTACATATGTACAAGCATGCAATGCAATGAAATATCATGAATATACAGAAAGTGATGTAGTAACAGCAATACTGAAAATATACCTACCCAATATCTGAGTCATACAGTTTGGTATATAAATATACTCACGACTCCCCACTTTTGGAAATGAGTATGACTCGGGCCCAGCCAAAAGGGTAAGGGAATCCGCCTAAGTCTGAGTCGATCTATACATATATACCTAGTAGTCGGTGATCTTACCTCAACAGTATCACGTACGATACAATAAATAATATGACATCCTAGTGTCAAGAGTGCGGATCTATCCTCATAACTATCTCTCGTACGGTAAATCTATCGTACGGCATCCCAAATCTGGGTACGGGTCAAATATCATATTTATCTCATTATTCATCTGATATCCTTATCATCACAAATCATGAATAAGGTGTACTGATCTAAGTCTAGCACACTACTAATATCATCGACACTAATCATGATCTGGCTACTGATCTACAGCCTCATACAATCCGGTGTCATCCATACTTATCATCATATAGGAGTATACATCGCCCACGGGATCCATTATAATATCTTAACATATCATATCTCATATCTCGATATATAACTCTTCAACTATTATAATATATCATCAACATAGTATCGTCGTCCAATGACCCTCTATAACATCATGACATATCTCAGTCGCGCACTAAATATCTCACGGCATTATGCCCGGTCAGATCGACTCATTCCCAAATATCATATAACATTCTCGTCATCCAAGCATAAGAATACAAATATAAATGTCCCCAATACACACAAGGAAGTCAAAGTATGCGAGTATGTGTATGTGCATGTATGCAAATCTTTACCCCAGGGTTTCGGGACTAAGAAATCGACTAGAGTCCTTTCATCCATACTCGCTAACACTAACCCCTAACCTCCTAAAGCTTTCTTGCTAAGGCTCATATCACATCCTAACATATAAAGGTATATATATCGTATCCCATCATATAATTCGTTACAACTTTGTGGGAGTGCTATACGCCATCCACCCGACTTCTCCCTGTAGATATAAATCTACTCACCTTCCTTTTTATGTGTCGATGCCGATGTCGCCATCTTCATCTTCAACGTCTCGACATCACGTGGGGTACCTACACATATAATCCAATCGCAAATGCATATTAAAATCACATCGGAAAACCAAAAACGGCACATGCTACGCTCATCGGTAAAAACCTATAGCCTCGCATGCAAACATGACCAATAACCCTAGTCGTTGACGTTCAAATGCCACCCGACAGAAAAGAATTATCAAATACCAGAATCCATGTTAAAACAAGTCGTAAAACAATGCGCCAACACAAGAAAATGATTCCAGATTTGAACCTAGGTCAAATCAGCCAATTCTGCATATGCCAAGGGTCAAATTTACTGGAGATAAGGCCCTGGAACAAAAACAAACCACTTGCAAACTGCTCTGGCTGCAAATTGCGGCCAGAAAGAATTAATTTGCGGCCTAGAGGAGAGGGTAGTGGCTAGGGTTTTAGTGGTACACTCCAGGTTGCCTGCACATCACTCTGTGTTTGCTAAATAATTTTCAGAGGCTCCGGGTGTGAGCAGATTTCATATACACTCACAGAATCCAAAATTCTTCCGATATCGGGTTTCTAAGTCCACTAAAATGGGTTCTAGTCTCTGGTTTAGGTCTCCAATCAATCACCATAGGGGTTGTGTATCCTCTACTAGCCTTCATTACACATTTGGATTCAAAACAAACCCTAATCCTTTCTAGAAATTTTCAAAGCTCACTAAACCGCACAATATCGATTCTAATTTTACATGGATGCTAGAACAATGGAAATTCTACACTAATGATGGAATAATTATCTCATTTTGCACTCATGAATCCTCTACAGCTCCAAAACTCAAACTTTCTTGGTCCAAAGGGTTGGTTGAGAGTTTGTGCACATTTTTTGTGAGGTGGGAGTAGGGTTTTGATGGAGATTTGATGATGAAGTTAGGGTTTGAAGTGGAGGGGAAAGGGGGTGCTGCCATGGTGAAGAGGGAGGAGAAAGATGAAGAGAATGAAGGGGGAAAGAGAATGGCTAAGTCAAAGGAGACCCCTCATCTCTCTCTCTCTCTCTCTCACCCATACCTTACACTATTCTATTCTTTATCTTTTCTTTTTCTTTTCTTTTATTTCCTTCTCTTTGCAATAGTAAACCCAAAACAAATAACCATACATCCAAAAATCATGTAGGGAAAAAATGTAACAAGTGTTAAAATGACATGTGTATGTCTTGTGTACAAAACACGCTTAAAGCCGGATTAGCGATTTTTAATCGCGATTAGTACAAAATTAGTGTATAATAAATCGTAAAATTTCATAATTTGCTTAAATCACATAAATAACCCTCTTTTTAGTAATTTCCATAATTTTCCAAATTTTTCCCAATTTATCGGTATTTAGTTATACCGCCTTATTAAAATATTCAATATTTTATTATTAAATTATAAAAATTCCAAAAAATAATATTTTATTTTTCTGAAATGTTACACTAACTCAAGCTACCTCTTCATTAATTATGAAGCAAACAACCAAAACTAAATAGCTAATCTAGTATAGGTTGATGAAGTTGGAATTTTGCTCACTTTAGAAATATTTTTCTCACTAATTTTCTTCACCTCCCAAATTGCTAGAGAGCTAGAGAAAGGAGATCAAGAAAAGCAACCATGGAGTGAAGCATGTGAAGAATGAATCAAGTCATGAGAATAGCAACCATGGGTGAGATAATATCTCACACTAACTCATGTAGAGACTTAACCATGGCTTGGGATAATGGTTGGGTTAACAAATATCTCAAGTAAAACAAAATTAGTGGACTAAGTCAATGGTCACTACAAGCTTCTCCAAGCTTCTAACCATGTGACCAATTTCCAACTAATTTTGATTTACTTTAAATAAATAAAACCCATCATTATGATAAGCATGGTGTGAGTCTCATACACCCATGTCTCATGTATCATCTAGCATGACACAAAAGAATGTACATTAATATATATCACATATATACTAAGTTTACACAAGTGAGAAAAAGAAATCATAAGTGGGCTAATATTACTTAATGTAAGTTAATATATCAAATATATAATTATACATTAAATTATTAAATCAACACTTGATTTAATAATCCGGCTATATCACATACAACCGACTAATATCAAATGTATCAACTTATCGAATTAACATTGATTCGACAGCCCGGCTATATCACATATAACCGACCGATATCACATATCGCGAGGATAGAATACGGTATCACATACACGTATTAATCTCGGTCCCACACATATCACATATGTGCTCCTACTTCGTTTCGCCTGAGCCAGGAAACCTCTGTGTATGACTCTAAAGACTCAATACACCGGCAGTAGATGATGATCATATCAAACACCCATAAGCCGTCATCGGTCTGCTAAACATAACGGCCACCCGGGTATTGAGCGATCAGAAGACCAACAAGCAAGCATGCTCATACTCCTGCGAATCCAATAAGTAACACTACCGTACAGTTCGGTCTCTTCGTCAGATATGTCGCATATCTCAGCCTGGGGGTGGTAAACGTCAGATCTCAATAGCCTGATAAGTCATGCCGATGTGAGGCCCTAACGGTTCGAGCTGATAACACTTACCAGTAAATCTCAGCAACTCTGGCCTGGGATTTCCTGTTATGACCAATCGAGCATAGCGCAACATCAACCCCCAATACCGGGAGACACGAAATCCCCTCCTATCGCTCATTGCCTCCATGTGACTCGGGACTGTACCCAAAAACCACCGTTTTGCACGATCTCTTGAACGTGGTAAGGTGGAAATCAAAGCACAGTGGGAATCACAAAAGACTCTATGACGATCTCGGGTCGACAGACTAACCTATACCGGTGTCACCAGAAAACTGCTATCTGACGATAGGTATAATACCATCTAGGAGTTCTCAGCGAGTCCGTCCAGTGTACCCAGTCTCTACTGAGCACCCGTATACCATCTCTGATGTCAAACTCCAATTGATATGGTATCATCCATCGCCCATCACATGGGTCGAGAAGCGTATACGCTAGTCTACTCTGGAATATCGATGCCCCGTCTCGATACTCCCACGACTAGGAATATTTGAAGGATGTACTTACCGACTACCTCTTCCCCACCAGTATGATCTGCATCATAATCCTGGTAGTCAAGTACTCATCCTAATGGCTTTATCAACATGTAATAGAGAGACTATAAGTGTACATGTTAAGATAAAGAGCAACCAGATAGCTGTTAGTGTATATGCCCTAGGGGCCATTATTGTATCATACTAGTTTGTATATTACTTAATGAAAGCTTGGGATATTCACATATATATAACAGTCTTGCTAAACATGGTAGTATGCTACTTGGTTTTTCTATCTTAATATGTGAGTATACGTATTGATAGATCTCTTAGGATCTTTCTTGACTACCAGCGTTGTGATGGCAGTCGCACTAGTGGGGGCTGGGTAGTCTACAAGCACATCCTTATTCAGGTCTCTAGTCGTTGGATTATCGAGACAGGGCATCGATACTCCGGAGTAGACTAGTGTATACGCTTCTCATCCCAGTTAGGGAGATGGTCTGTCCCACAGCCGTCAGTACGTCGTACTGGAGATAGTATGCAGGTGCTCGTTAGGTTACGGGTACACCGGACAGGACTCACAGGGAACTGTTGGTTGGTTTTATACCAGTCGTCAGTGAACAGTTCCCAGGTGACATGAGTACAGCATAGTCCGCAGACTTGACACTGCTACTTCGCCTCGAGTGTGTCCCACTGTTCTTAGATTGCTACCCTACCACGGCTCAAAAGAGTCATGCAAACAGGTAGCAGTTGGGTGCAGTCCCGAGCACTTGGAGGCAGTGGCGGTTAGATAGGATTCGCCTCTCCCGGTATTGGGGGTTGATATCGCGCTGTGTCAGAGAGCCATTACGCAAAGTCCCTGGCCAGGGCAAGCGAGATTTGCTGGTAGGTTCCAGTAGTTTCTCAGGGTGTAATGGGCTTCGCTCCGACACGACTTATACAGCTATTAGGGGACTGACGCTTGCTGCCCCCCTAGGCCCGATATGCGATAGTTTTAGACGAACGGACCGGACTGTACGGAGATTGTCACATTAGACTCAGTAGGAGTTCGGATGGGTTTCCTCATCGGCCTTCTTATCGACATCTACCTGGGGACCGTTACGTACAGCTAGTGCCGCTTGCGGTCTGTGGTTAAACCCACTGCCAGCGTAGTAGTCGAGTCTCTAGAGTCCCACGCAGAGAGTTTCCCTACTCCAGGCGAAACGATATAGAGGTCGTATGGTTTTACGACAAGGGTTCGGACGCATACGTGTGTTTACGCACGTACGACTTTTCGGACAGTTTTTACTAGTCGGCTTTGGTTTAAGCCAGTTACTAGTATCCGGTTATTGGATTTATACAGTCTAAAGTTTTTCCGTGTTTTCACGGACAGGAGGGGCGTTCTCGTAATTGCACGAGAAGCTTCTAGAAGATGGTGACTAAGGAGGTTTAGGTGGCATATACATTGAATGAGATTAGTGAGTCATATGGATGATTCATCCATGTCATTAATACTTCATAATTGCTTAATGACTCATGGAGATGAATCACCACAAGATATTTATCAAGCATGGTTGTAAATCATTTTCTTTTCTTTTATTGATAAATAAAAATGCTTGATATATATTATGATAACTCATTTTCTCTTCTCATTATTATGTTCATCTTCTCTCTCCTCAAGCTCTCTCTCTTCAAACCCTAATCCTCCCCTCTCATGTATTGAGTACAAGGATTAGTTAGACTACTTAATCCATAACCATACTCTATTTCATCTAGGTACTTTGATTAGCACTTAAAGATACCTAGTTGCCTCAAGTTTAGAGGCAAAGCTTGGAGTTTAGCTCTCGTGGTGGATCGTCTACTACTTGGAGAAGGCCGAAGAAGAGGTGGAGTTCATAAAGACGAAGGACACGGTTCTTTAGGTATAATCCTTTTACATAGTAGTTTAGAACTTCTATGTTTGATGTTAGTTATCGTTTAGCTTCGATTCATGCGGTTAGACGATGTTTAAGCAAAGAACAAGATCGTTTTTCATATTTCCGCCTCCCCGCAAGTCGTGGGGTGTTGTACATCGACTTACAGTGGTATCAGAGCTACTAGGCATTGGATGTCGACCTATGGGGGGTTCTCACTGTGTGACAGTGTGGCGAAGCATAGGCTCTTACCCCCAGGGTGTCCCGAGACCGGAAGGTGTTCCGGCGGGTTGTAGTCCTCGCGAGGGGGCATGCGTAAAAAGTAGCTGCTGAGGGACCCGTTGGTGCCACGGTGACCCCATTAGATGGGGTGGCTGCCTGACTTACAGTGGTAACAGAGCCTCGCTAAACAATAAATAACTCACTTGCAAAATTGTATGAATTTCGAACGGAAAAAACGAAACCGGAAAACCCCGATATCATGAGTTTCTGTCGATTTTTAAATGAAGTCCAAAATTTTTTCAGGGAGGTTCAGATAGCTCTAAATGACAGCAGTAGAACACCCAAGAAAATTGGGCCCATGAATCGGCTAAAGCGCCGCGGAACCGCGGCGGATCCTACCGATCCGCCGCGCTTCCGTCGCCGAGTTGCCGATTCATGAACCCAATTTTCCTGTGTTGGTTCTCTGTGATATTTGGTATTTTCTGGAATTTTTTATTTTTGCTCAGGTTTCAGATTTACAGAGAAGTATTGGAGCAAAATTAAATGTGTTTAATCGATCGAAATTATACGGTATTTGCATGTTGGATTATATCTGTGTTTGTATAATGTGTTCGTAAACCTCCCCTAACTGCTAATATGTCGGTTGGCAGGGGGTTGCACATTTCTGTAATGGATTTTATCTGTTTGTGTATATGAACTGTGTTGGACTGTTGTGATGTATAGCCGGGGTTATGTGTTGGGTTATTATTTAATTCATTTGATGTAAATGTAATTTGTTGTAATATTATTTTGCGGGGCACATCCAGGTTGCGGTTGTAGCCACCGTTGTATTATTTCATTTTACTGTTTTTGCTCCTAGGACAGACCCAAGGAGGGGTGCACAAACTGCCGGGCGGGTAGTTTGCCGTACCCGTTGGGGTCTTGGGTGGGGTAATGGCTATTCATCACAACTGTGTAATCCGTCTTTTGTTGCAGGCTCAAAACAAACACGGATTACTTGGAAATCCAATAAAGTTCATCTGTGATCTGGAATGCCTATTATTGCGTCTGACGAATGTACAATATCTATATATGATAGCTATTTAGACGTCACTTATGTTTTACACCCGCGCTAGCCCAGCCCCCGCTCTATCGTTAGTTAAGTAACCTAACGGGTGATGACGGGACCCCGTGGCGAATGCAGATGGCATAAGAGGACGTTGTATTTTCGTTGTTTTCTGCAATGATAGGTTAATGATGGGACGCATTATTTATAATGCAAAGAAAATAAACCAAAAGTTTAATCGTTGGAACAATTTAAAAGAAACCACTCGGTTAATTTTAAAAACAGATATTTTTAAATGCGGAGCTTTAACCACTCCTTTTAAAAGCTATCAGGTTCCTTCGGTTATATCAAGTTCACTACGTTCACGGTTTCGCCAAAACCATTCGTAGCCCTCCGTCATTTCATTTGGGTATTCAGTAGTATTCAAGCTATGCATTTTGGCCAAAGTCAAGGCATAGTGTTTGGTAGCTGCTGGGTTTTCATTTGTTGCATAAGATAGATGAGTTGGTTTGGGACAGTCGTATTATCATTTTACCAAAGTCAGGGGTGTATACGGATGGGTTCAAATTGACAAGATAATGACGGGTAGAACTTGACATGTGACTTATGACATTTTGACCAAAGCCAAGGTCATAAGAGCATGGGGCAAAAACTTATATCGGGAATTTCTAAAGAAACTGAAATTTGCAAAGAGATGCATACCATTTGGAGTTTGATGAATGTTGGTAGCATTCCTTCAACATTATCATACGATGATATTTAGATCCCGATCCTACTGTGAGTATATACTACTTATCAGGAGATTCGTCACTTAACGATCAATGCTATAAACCAAGTAGGTGTCAAGAAAGGTGTCAGCGGGGTTACACCCCCAGAGAAAAGAGGTTATTTAATTAAGGAACTTCGCGAAAGCGTTGGAAAACCTCCCTCGAAGTATCGACACTAGCCTGGCTGAACGGTTAAGCAAGTATTGTACGGTGAGAATAGTCCTGGCTAATTCTTCTTTTATGGTTTGAGGAAGGATTCGAGAAACAGTGAGAGCCATCCAGTTTAGATAAACTAAAAACCACTCTAAACTTGCAAGAGCATCATGCTAAAGAGTTTTCTTCTCTCTCTCCTATTTGCAGCGACCCTGAAAATGACTGGACTTAAGTTACTTTTAGAGAAAAATATACTGACAGGGCCAAACTATAAAGATTGGCTGCGGAATGTCAAAATGGCTTTGACATATGACAAATTGGGGTACGTCCTCACCGCTACGGCACCTGCTGTCCCTGGTCCCAAATCCAGTAATGCGGATAAGGAAATCCGCAAAACCTGGGATTTAGATTGCGCGAAAGCCAAGTGCATCGTGCTTGCCTCGATGAACAATGAACATCAGAGGAGGCACGAGGATATGGACCTAGATGGCATATTTCTCCATACAAAGGAACTTTATGGAGAGCAATCTCGTATAGCAAAATACGAGACCTCTAAGAACTTGTTTCGAGCGAGGTTGGCTGTCGGGTCATCGGTAGGAGAACATGTCCTAAAGATGATCGACTATATTGAAGAGCTCGCAGACCTTGGGACGACTTTGGATAATGAGCTCTATACAGACCTTATTCTCCAGTCCCTTCCTCACACCTACGCCCAGTTTATCCTGAACTTCAACATTCAAAGAAAAGAAGTTGAACTTCCGGAACTCCTGAACATGTTAAGGAGTGCAGAGGGCACCTTGCAGAAGACAAGGGAAACACCCGCTATGTTTGTTGGCGGTGCATCTTCTTCCGGGTCCAAGGCTAGGGCCAAAGGAAGGAAGAAGAAGGCCGCCACCAAACCTAGAGGAGGTGTTAGTAAGGTGGGAGGGAAGGGAAAGAAAAAGTTTGCGGTACCGGTAGTGGGCCAGGATGAGTGCTTCCATTGTCACAGGAAAGGGCACTGGAAGAAAGATTGCAAGGCGTGGAACGCCAAGAACCAGGAACCGAAGCAAGCTGTGGCTTCGACTTCAGGTGTGTTTGTAATTGAGAATTGTCTGTCAATTAACTCTACTTCCTGGGTATTGGATACCGGATCAGGATCTCATATTTGCAATTCATTGCAGGCACTGAGAAACCGTAGAGTGCTGAAGGAAGGTGATATGACCCTAAAGGTTGCTAACGGAGCTAGCGTGGGAGCTGCGTCCGTCGGGGATTATCACCTAGGATTGACGAGTGGACACATTTTGGTTTTACATAACTGTTTTTTTGTACCAAGCTTAACATGTAATATCATATCAGTTTCCTTTTTATCAAATAAAGGTTATGATTTCACGTTTGTAAGAAATGTTGTTAACATCCACCTTAATCATGGTTTGATTGGGTCCGGTACACTAAATAACGGTATATATGTTTTAAACCAACTCCAAATTTTCAATGTCCAGAACACACTAAAAAGAAAGTCTCCAGATTTAAATAAAGCTTTCTTATGGCATTATAGACTGGGTCACATCAATGAGAGAAGGTTGACTAAGTTACATAGAGAAGGATATTTGGACTCGTTCGAATATCAAACTTATGACACTTGTCAATCTTGTCTCAAAGGAAAGATGACAAAGACTCCATTTACTGGACATGGAGTAAGAGCGAGCGAGCTCTTAGGACTCATACACAGCGATGTATGTGGTCCAATGTCTACGCATGCAAGAGGTGGTTTTTCCTATTTCATTGCTTTCACGGATGATTACTCAAGATACGGATTCATTTATCTGATGAAACATAAATCCGAGGCTTTTGAGAAATTCCAAGAGTATAAGAATGAAGTAGAAAACCAAACCGGCAAAAGTATCAAGACACTTAGATCTGATCGAGGTGGTGAATACTTGAGTGCCGAGTTCCTAGGTTACCTAAAAGAGAAAGGAATTCTCTCTCAGCTTACTCATCCATACACTCCACAGCATAACGGTGTATCGGAGAGACGGAATCGAACCCTATTGGATATGGTACGATCCATGATGAGTAATGCTGAGTTACCGCGATCTTTTTAGGGTTATGCGCTAGAATCAGCAGCATATCTTCTGAACAGGGCTCCTACCAAGACTGTGCCTACCACTCCATATCAGATGTGGACTGGGAAAAAACCCCATCTTCAGCATATGAAGATTTGGGGATGTCCGGCTTTTGTTAAAAAGCAGCATGTGGACAAGCTCGAGGCACGATCAGTAAAATGTAAGTTTGTGGGATATCCAAAGAACTCCAAGGGATATTATTTCTATTACGCAGAGGAACAAAAGGTTTTTGTTTCTCGTAATGCCCATTTTCTAGAACATCAGTTTTTAGAAAAGGAATCAAGTGGGAGCGAAATAGAACTAGAAGAAATTCCAGAACCACAAACTAATACTGAAAGTTTGGTAGAACCAGTAGTTCAAGAAGAACAGGACATTCCCGCACCCCTCCGCAGGAGTAGTAGGCCGTCTCATCCGCCTGAGAGATACTACGGTTTTCTCATAGATGGGGATAGAGAGGATTGCATCATAGATGATGATGAACCTACTGACTTTCAGCAGGCCATCCAGAGCGGCGACTCGGTACGATGGCTAGATGCAATGCGGACCGAAATGGAGTCCATGTACACCAACAAAGTATGGACTTTGGACTTTGCTCCAGATGGGGTAAAACCCATAGGATGCAAATGGATCTTCAAGAAAAAGATTGGTGTAGATGGACAGGTGGAAACCTATAAGGCTAGACTTGTTGCAAAGGGTTTTCGTCAAAGACCTGGTTTGGACTATGACGAAACATTTTCTCCAGTGGCTATGCTCAAATCCATTCGGGTCCTTCTTTCTATTGCTGCCTTCCATGATTATGAAATCTGGCAGATGGACGTAAAGACGGCTTTTCTGAATGGAAATTTAGAAGAGTGCGTCTATATGGATCAGCCAGAGGGTTTCAATCAGAGTGGGAGCAGCGGGAAAGTATGCAAGCTGCTTAAGTCCATTTATGGACTAAAGCAGGCATCGCGGAGTTGGAACATCTGTTTTGATGAGACAGTCAAAGAATATGACTTTATCAAAAATCCAGATGAACCGTGCATATATAGTAAAGTTGTAGCCAGAAGTGTCGTATTCCTCGTCTTGTATGTGGATGACATTCTATTGATAGGAAATGACATTCCTATGCTACAATCTGTCAAAGGATTCTTGTCACACAGGTTCTCCATGAAAGACCTAGGTGATGCCTCTTACATTCTGGGGATCCGGATCTATCGTGATAGATCCAAGAGGATGTTGGGACTTTCGCAGTCTAGGTATATCGACACTGTACTGAAAAGATTCAGTATGGAAGATTCTAAGCGCGGTAATCTACCGGCTTGTCACGGAATCACCCTCTCCAAAGAGATGTCTCCCAAGACTGATTCGGAAAGGGAACGCATGTCTATTATACCCTACGCTTCTGCGGTAGGCTCTATAATGTATGCGATGTTGTGCACCAGACCAGATGTAGCTTACACACTGAGTGCGGTAAGCCGGTATCAGTCAGACCCAGGGGAGAAGCACTGGATAGCAGTAAAGAACATTCTCAAGTACCTAAGAAGGACTAAGGAGATGTTCTTGGTTTACGGCGGAAAAGACCTCAGGTTAGAGGCCTTTGCTGATTCCGGCTTCCAGAGTGATAAGGACGATTCCAAGTCCATGTCGGGTTATGTCTTTACCCTCAATGGAGGGGCGGTGTGCTGGAAGAGCTCCAAGCAGGACACCGTTGCTGACTCAACGATGGAAGCGGAGTATATAGCTGCTTGCGATGCCGCAAAGAAGCAGTCTGGATGAAGAAGTTCCTAACAGAACTTCAGGTGGTTCCTACCATAGTTGATCCAATACCTCTGTATTGCGACAACAACGGAGCTATAGCTTTAGCGAAGGAACCAAGGTCCCATCAGAAGTCCAGACACATCTTAAGGCGGTATCACCTGATCAGGGAGATCATTGATCGTCAGGAGATCGAGGTTCGGAGAGTTGCTTCTGAAGAGAACATTGCTGATCCATTCACGAAGGCCCTACCTCAGATTCAGTTCGAGAGGCTACTCGAGATCATCGGTCTTCGATATGCCAGTACATGGCCCTAGTGCAAGTGGGAGATTGTTAGTGTATATGCCCTAGGGGCCATTATTGTATCATACTAGTTTGTATATTACTTAATGGAAGCTTGGGATATTCACATATATATAACAGTCTTGCTAAACATGGTAGTATGCTACTTGGTTTTTCTATCTTAATATATGAGTATACGTATTGATAGAGCTCTTAGGATCTTTCTTGACTACCAGCGTTGTGATGGCAGTCACACTAGTGGGGGCTGGGTAGTCTACAAGCACATCCTTATTCAGGTCCCTAGTCGTTGGATTATCGAGACAGGGCATCGATACTCCGGAGTAGACTAGTGTATACGCTTCTCATCCCAGTTAGGGAGATGGTCTGTCCCACAGCCGTCAGTACGTCGTACTGGAGATAGTATGCAGGTGCTCGTTAGGTTACGGGTACATCGGACAGGACTCACAGGGAACTGTTGGTTGGTTTTATACCAGTCGTCAGTGAACAGTTCCCAGGTGACATGAGTACAGCATAGTCCGCAGACTTGACACTGCTACTTCGCCTCGAGTGTGTCCCACTGTTCTTAGATTGCTACCCTACCACGGCTCAAAGGAGTCGTGCAAACAGGTAGCAGTTGGGTGCAGTCCCGAGCACTTGGAGGCAGTGGCGGTTAGACAGGATTCGTCTCTTCCGGTATTGGGGGTTGATATCGCGCTGTGTCAGAGAGCCATTACGCAAAGTCCCTGGCCAGGGCAAGCGAGATTTGCTGGTAGGTTCCAGTAGTTTCTAAGGGTGTAATGGGCTTCGCTCCGACACGACTTATACAGCTATTAGGGGACTGACGATTTCCGCCCCCTAGGCCCGATATGCGATAGTCTTAGACGAACGGACCGGACTGTACGGAGATTGTCACATTAGACTCAGTAGGAGTTCGGATGGGTTTCCTCATCGGCCTTCTTATCGACATCTACCTGGGGACCGTTACGTACAGCTAGTGCCGCTTGCGGTCTGTGGTTAAACCCACTGCCAGCGTAGTAGTCGAGTCTCTAGAGTCCCACGCAGAGAGTTTCCCTACTCCAGGCGAAACGATATAGAGGTCGTATGGTTTTACGACAAGGGTTCGGACGCATACGTGTGTTTACGCACGTACGACTTTTCGGACAGTTTTTACTAGTCGGCTTTGGTTTAAGCCAGTTACTAGTATCCGGTTATTGGATTTATACAGTCTAAAGTTTTTCCGTGTTTTCACGGACAGGAGGGGCATTCTCGTAATTGCGCGAGAAGCTTCTAGAAGATGGTGACTAAGGAGGTTTAGGTGGCATATACATTGAATGAGATTAGTGAGTCATATGGATGATTCATCCATGTCATTAATGCTTCATAATTGCTTAATGACTCATGGAGATGAATCACCACAAGATATTTATCAAGCATGGTTGTAAATCATTTTCTTTTCTTTTATTGATAAATAAAAATGCTTGATATATATTATGATAACTCATTTTCTCTTCTCATTATTATGTTCATCTTCTCTCTCCTCAAGCTCTCTCTCTTCAAACCCTAATCCTCCCCTCTCATGTGTTGAGTACAAGGATTAGTTAGACTACTTAATTCATAACCATACTCTATTTCATCTAGGTACTTTGATTAGCACTTAAAGATACCTAGTTGCCTCAAGTTTAGAGGCAAAGCTTGGAGTTTAGCTCTCGTGGTGGATCGTCTACTACTTGGAGAAGGCCGAAGAGGAGGTGGAGTTCATAAAGACGAAGGACACGGTTCTTTAGGTATAATCCCTTTACATAGTAGTTTAGAACTTCTATGTTTGATGTTAGTTATCGTTTAGCTTCGATTCATGCGGTTAGTCGATGTTTAAGCAAAGAACAAGATCGTTTTTCATATTTCCGCCTCCCCGCAAGTCGTGGGGTGTTGTACATCGACTTACAATAGCATACTATCATGTCGAGCAAGAAAGTCCTCCCTATATATGTCTAAGCATCCACTATAATATATATCACATGTATAATAATGTCCTCTAGGGCATACATATAACTAACAATCTCCCACTTGCACTAAGACCATTTGTTGTAGTATCTCATACTTAACGCCCCATAAAAGTCTCTCTAGGGAAAAGCCTCTGTGAGTGGATCTGCCGTGTTATCCTTCGCGTCAACTCTCCTGACCTCGATCCCATGGAGATCAACCATCTCCCTGATCAGGTGATACTGTCCTCAGAATATGTCTAGATGGCTAATGGGACCGGCGTTCCTAGGCCAAATCCACAACTCCATTGTTGTCACAATAACAGTTATTGGATGCTCAATGGTAGGAACCATGTTCATCTCATGAACAATAAATATCCAGACATCCACTTTTGTAGAATCGTTGGTTGCGATGTATTCAGCCTTTATCATCCAGTCTGCCACGGTATCTCGCTTGGAACACTTCCAACATACCGTCCTTCCATTAAGGGTAAAGACAAAGCCCGAGACTGACTTTCTGTCGACCTTATCACTCTGGGAGCTGGAATTGGTAAAGGACTCCCACTGGATTTCACCGTTACCAAACCCCAAGAACAGTTCTTTAGTGCTTCTCAAGTACTTAAGAATGTCCTTCACAGCTTTCCAGTGATTCTCACAAGATCCGATTGATTCCTGATCACTACACCTAGTGAGTTAGCTACATCTGGTCTGGTACATAAAATCGCATACATGATAGAGCCTAGTGCCGAAGCATAGGGTATCCCTTGCACGCGAGCTCTCTCCAAGTCAGTCTCGGGAGACATCTTTTTGGAGAGAGTGATTCCTGAGTAAGTGGGCGAAGCACCACGTTTAGAATCCTCCATACTAAACCTCTTTAGTATGGTGTTATTGTACCTGGGTTTGGGACACTCCCAATATCCACTTAGATCTATCACCATAGATCATAATCCACAAGATGTAGTAGGTATCATCCAGATCTTCCATGGAGAATCCTCGTGATAAGAGGAGCTTGACCGAGTGTAGCATAGGAAACCATTTCCTATCAAGAGTATGTCATCTACATACAATACGTGGAAGACAACCTTACTCTCTACAACCTTCTTGTATATACATGGTTTATCTACTTTTTTTATGAAGTCAAACTTTTTGACTGCCATGTCAAAATAGATGTTCCAACTCTGCGATGCGTGCTTTAATCCTGATGGACTTAAGCATAGCCACTGGAGAAAAGGTTTCATCATAATCCACACTTGGTTGCATGACGAGAACCTTTTACTACAAGTCTATCTTTGAAAGTCTCAACTTTTCCATTTACACCAAAAATCTTCGCAAGATCCACTTGATCCCAATGGGTTTTACCCCTTCAGATGCAACGTTCAAAGTCATATTTTGTTGGTGTACATGGATTCCATCTCTAATTAAATAGCATCCAGCCAGTTCATAGAGTCCCCACTCGTGATGGCCTGCCTGAACCTAGTTAGGTCATCATCTACCATGATGCAATCCTCGCTCCCACTATTATCGAGAAAACCGTAGTATCTCTCAGGTGGATGAGGAACCCTACCAGATTCGTGGAAAGGATGACCTTCGATAAAGACTATTAAATCCTTTGGTTTCACCAAAAATCAGCTGTTAGTTTGTCCAGCTGGAACTCCTTCCAGTTCTACCTCATGACCACAAATTTCTTCACAAGAAATTCCTTTTCTAAAAAGATGGCATGCTGAGAAACAAAACAACTTTTGTTCCTCAGTGTGGTAGAAGATATTCCCTCGTAAATGTTTGGGATATCCAACATACTTATAGAACCGACCTTGCCTCGAGCTTGTCCGGATTTTGCATTTCAATATAGGCCGGACAACCCCATATCTTAACTCGTTTAAGACATGGTCTCTTCCCATACCATATCTCATATGGAGTGGCAGGCACAGATTTGGATGGAACCCCATTCAATAGGTATGCAGCTTCTCAAGTGCATAACACCAAAAAGAAACATGTAACTCAGCAGTACTCATCATAGAGCGCACCATGTCTCATAGGGCGCGATACCGCCGCTTCGATACACCGTTGTGCTATGGTGTATTCGAAGGAGCAAGCTGAGAGAGAATCCTATTCTCTTTTAAATAATCCAGGAACTCCGTGCTCAAGTATTCTTCTCCTCGATCACATCGAAGGAAATTAATACTTCTACCCGTCTGGTTCTCACTTCAAGCTTATATTCCTTGAATTTCTCAAAAGTTTCAGACTTGTGTTTTAACAGGAACACATGTCCGAATCTTGAAAGATCGTCGATGAATGTAATGAAGTACAAAGAATCAATCTTGGCATTTGTAGACATAGGACTATATACATCATCATGTATCCATCCCAAGAGTTCAGTAACTCTTTCTCTGTTTCCAGTAAACGGAGTATTGGTCATTTTACCTTTGAGACAATACTGGCAAGTATCATAAGATGAAAATTCGAACGGATTCAAATATTCATCCTTATGTAACTTAGCTAGTTGTGTCATATTGATATGACCTAGTCTACAATACCACAAGAAGGATTCATTCATTTCTGAACTAATCCTCTTGTGTGTGTTCTATATACTTTGAACTGTGGTTTGATTTAGAACTTATATGCCATTAAATAACGTGCATGATCCAATCAACTCTTGATTCAGGAAAATGTTCTCAATATTATCCTGCAATACAAAATTATATTATTCTTTAACTTAATAAAGAAACTGATGTAATGTTGTATATCAGGTTCCGTATGTAATAACATTCGTTCAGAACCAATGTTTTTACCATTTGGTAATACAAGATGATATTTGCTAACTGATTTGGCTGCAACAATTGCACCATTCTCTAACACTTAGAGACATATCACCCAATCCCAGTTCTCTACCTTTCCGTAGCCCATGTAACAAATTACATATGTGGGATTCTGATTCGGTATCTCATACCTAGGACGTAGAGGATACTGAGAAACAGTTCTTGGAAACGAACACACCTGAAGAATATGCATAACCATGCACATTCCTCGTTTCGGTCGTGCAGGAATCCGGATATTCCCCTATTTCCTGCTCGGACTTACAACAATTATAAGTTGGAGCGGAACCAACGTTCCCCGGCTCAGTATAATAAGCAGGTTCGGTCAATGCATCTATATTATTATCTTGATTAAGGCATATTACGGTCGCTACCAGGAGAGAGAGAGAAGAAAACACTCTGCGAATGCTCTTGCAAGATCAGATTGGTCATTATTTTATCTAATCATGATAGCTCCCACTGTTTTTATCAAATCTTCCTTCAAACCCTAAAAGGTAAGACTAGCCGGGATTAATTACACCATACAAGTTTGCCAATCTTTCAGCCAGGCCAGTGTCGGTACTTTGAGGGAGATTCCCCGTGCTTTCGTACGGACCTAATTAAAATAAACCTCGTTTTCCCATGGGCGTAACCCAGTTAACACCTTTCTAGACACCTACTTTGATCGGCTAATAGTAATGTGCAATACTCTCCCAAGAGTAACTCTTACTCGCAGTGGGTATCAGGATCCAACTATCTCATAGAAGGTATGCAATCTCATTGCAAATTTCAACACTTAAAATTCCCGATAATATTTTGCCCCTAGCTTCCTATGACCTTGACGAAGGCCAACAAACCATAGGCCGCTAGTCAAGTTCAACCCGTACATTTCATAATTGAATTAAACCCACACGCACGACCCTTGACGAAGGCCAACAAAGTCGCACGACTACCTTGATCCAATCGCATCACATACTTTAGCAGATAACCACTAGTTAGCTACCGCACACTATGCCTTGACGAAGGCCAACAAACGTAGCACGAATACTAAGTATCACTTATCTGAAATGACGAAGGGCTACGACAGGTTTTTAAGAAAATCTTTTGCGTAATGAACTTGATATCGTTGTAGAATCGAGTGATTTTAAAAAGGAGTGTTTTTTAGGCTTTTACTAGTTTTGCTAAAGAGGTCACTCCCTGTAATACCCAGAGCAGTGCGGTCTTAAGATATCATGGTGATCTGCTCTGTCCATACTCAGTGCAGTCTGTTGCGGACATCTTGGTGATATGAGTGAGAGAGCCATTTCAGAACAATGGGATCGGGTCATTAAAGCACATTACGAAAGAGGACCGAACTGCATTATAAATATAATGATACCACCCTCAATTACAAAGGCGCCTTTTAAGTGAACCGGAACTACAGGAGCTTGAGAACTCCATAGTTAAGCGTGCTTGGGCCAGGGAAGTCATAGGATGGGTGACCTCCTGGGAAGTGGCCCCTGGTCGGGTCCGGTTCGCTCTAAAGGGAAAAACCGTGCGGTTTCGGCCAAAGCGGACAATACCATCTGTACTGGGGCGTGGGACGTTACATTTATGGTGGCCCATGCAGGTCCCTCAATAGTAGGTTTGTGGTTCGAGGACGGACCATTGTTCTTAGATGGGGGGAATGTAATACCCCGGAGCAGTGCGGTCTTAAGACATCATGGTGATCTGCTCTGTCCACACTCGGTGCGGTCTGTTGCGAACATCTTGGTAATCTGAGTGAGAGAGCCATTTCAGAACAATGGGATCGGGTCCTTAAAGCACATTCTGAAAGAGGACCGAACTGCATTATAAATATAATGATACCACCCTCAATTACAGCTGCGCCTTTTAAGTGAACCGGAATTATAGGAGCTTGAGAACTCCATAGTTAAGCGTGCTCGGGACAGGGAAGTCTTGGGATGGGTGACCTCCTGGGAAGTGGCCCCTGGTCGGGTCCGGTTCGCTCTAAAGGGAAAAACCGTGCGGTTTCGGCCAAAGCGGACAATACCATCTGTACTGGGGCGTTGGGACCTTACACTCCCGGTGAAGGGATCTCGGCTCTTTCCTCATCGAATGAGGTGCGGATATTCTACAAGGAATACCGCTATGCAAAGAAAGAATTAGAGCTGCCAGTTTTTAGAACAGGTTTCTATAGTATCTTTAGGTTTCTTTTATTTTATTAATCTCATTAATGAAGTCCCATCATTTATGCTTCCTAAGCATCACAGAAGAAACGAAAATATAACGTACGCTTATGCCATCCGCATTCGCCACAGTGTCCCGTTATGCACCGTTAGATTACTTAACTAACGGAATAGCGGGACGGGACTAGCGCGGGAGCAAAACATAAGCAACGTTTATTATATATCATATATATAATAACAACATTCGTCTCATCATATAAAGTGATCACATCACAGAATATCAGCAGCAGAAGTCCACATATGAAATATTGGATATACTAGGAATTCCGTGTTTTAAATTAAACCAGTAAAAACACGGAATTCCACGGTCGTGATGAATATCCAAACCCACATCCCTAGACCCCTACGAGAGCGGCAAGCAACCCTACCAATTCTAGAGTTAGAAAACCCGGTCTCGATTCCTCCAGATAGTCTCCTACTGGACCCTAGAACCCAGTTACTTGTGCTCCCCACTTTGGGTCTATCCTAATGTGGAAAAGTAAATAATATACATCAATAGTGAGATAACAATAGAGCTGTGGCTTTGGCCTAGGAACTCCGGTCCCATCAGCGATCCAGACATATTCTTAGGCGGTATCACCTGATCAGGGAGATAGTTGATCTCCGGGAGATCAAGGTCAGGAGAGTTTACACGAAGAATAACACAGCGGATCCACTCACGAAGGCCATTCCCCAGATACAATTTGAGAGACTCTTTCAGATGTTGGGTATGAGATACTACAACAACTAGCCTTAGTTATATGTATGCCCTAGAGGCCATTATTGTACATGATTGTATATTATAATGGATGCTTGGACATATATAGAGAGGACTTTCTTGCTCGATATGATAGTATGCTATCTGGTTGCTCTTTATCTTAACATATAGACTAGTATTATGATACCGTCTTGCTCTCACATGTTGGTAAAGCCCTTAGGATGTATACTTGACTATCAGGATTATGATGCAGATCATACTAGTAGGGCCAGGGTAGTCCATAAGTTCATCCTTTAATTGTTCCTAGTCGAGGGAGTATCGAGACAGGGCATCGATATTCCATAGTAGACAAGCGTGTACGTTTCTTAACCCTGTATGGGGCAATGGATGATTCCACATCCATTGGTGTTTGACATTAAAGATTGTACACAGGTGCTCATTGGAGAATGGGTACACCGAATAGGACTCGCCGAGAACTCCTAGATAGTATTATACCTAACGTCAGATAGCAGTTCTCTAGTGACACTGGTACAGGTTAGTCTGTAGACCCGAGATCATCATAGAGTCTTGTGTGATTCTCACTGTACTTTGATTTCCTCCCTACCACGTTCAAGAGAGCGTTCAAATAGGTGGATTTTGGGTACAGTCCCGAGTCACATGGAGGTAATGAGCGATAGGAGGGGTTTCGTCTCTCCCGATATTGGGGGTTGATGTTGCGCTATGCTCGATTGGCCATAACAGGAAGTCACTGGCCAGGGCTGATGATGAGATTTACTGGTAAGTGTTATCAGTAGTTTCTCAACCCGTTATGAGCCTCACATCGACATGACTTATCAAGTTATTGGGGTCTGACGTTTACCACCCCCAGACTCGATATGCGACATATCAGACGAAGAGACCGGACTGTACGGTAGTGTTACTTACTAGATTCACGGGAGTATGAACAAGCTTGCTTGCTGATTTTCTGATCGCTCAATACCTGGGTAGCCGTTACGTCCAGGTAGTACCGCTGACGGCTTGTGGGTGACTGATATGATCATCAACTACTGCTAGCATATTGACGAGTCTTTAGAGTCCTATACAGAGGTTTCCTGGCTCAAGCGAAACGAAGTAAGGCACATATGTGATATGTGTGGGACCGAGATTGATATTTGTATGCGATACAGTATTCTAATCTCGCGATATAGATTATATGTGATATAACCGGATTATTGAATCAAGTGTTGATTCAATAATTTGTTATATGTATATTTGATATACATATAAATGATATTAATCGGTTGTATGTGATATAGCTGGATTATTAAATCAAGTGTTGATTTAATAATTTAATATATAATTATATATATTTGATATATTAATATATTAACTAATATTAGCTCACTTAAGAAATTTCTTTTCTCTAAATACATTTAAATATATATGTGATATATATTAATGTATTTATTTTGTGTCATGGTAGATGATACATTGGACTTGGGTGTATGAGACTCATACCTAACTAAAGATAATTTGGGTGATTAATTATTAAGAGATAAATCTGTTAGTTATATGTATGCCCTAGAGGCCATTACTGTACCACTAATGTATATTGTAGTGGATGCTTGGACATATATAGGGAGGAATTTCTTGCTCGACATAATAGTATGCTATCTGGTTGCTCTTTATCTTAACATGTGCACTTATATTGTCTCTCTGTGACATGATGGTAAAACCCTTAGGATACGTACTTAACTACAGGGATTATGATGGAGATCATACTAGTGGGGCCAGGGTAGTCCATAAGTACATCCTGTAAATGTTCCTAGTCGAGGGTGTATCGAAACAGGGCATCGATACTCCATAGCAGACTAGCGTATACACTTCTTGACCCATATGATGGGCGATGGATGATCCCACATCCATTGGTGTTTAACATCAAAGATGGTATACGGGTGCTCAGTGGAGACTGGGTACACTGAATGGACTCGCCGAGAACTCCTAGATGGTATTATACCTATCGTCAGATAGCGGTTCTCTGGTGATACTGGTACAGGTTAATCCGTAAGCCCGAGATCGTCATAGAGTCTTGTGTGATTCCCACTGTACTTTGATTTCCACCTTACCACATTCAAGAGAACGTGCAAAATGGTGGCTTTTGGGTACAACTCCGAATCACATGGAGGCAATGAGCGATAGGAGGGGTTTCGTCTCTCTCGGTATTGGGGGTTGATATTGCACTGTACTCGGTTGGTTATAACAGGAAGTCCCTGGCCAGGGCTGATATGGAGATCTACTGATAAGTGTTATCGGTAGTTTCTCGACCCGTTGTGAGCCTCACATCGGCACGACTTATCAGTTACTGGGGTCTGACGTTTACCATCCCTAGACTGGATATGCGACATGTCAGACGAAGAGACTGGACTGTACGGTAGTGTTATTGATTGGATTCGCAGGAGGGTGAGCAGGCTTGCTTGTTGATCTTCTGATCTCTCAAAACCTGGGTGGTTGTTACGTTTGGCAGACCGCTTGTAGCTTGTGGGTGTTTGATATGATCATCACCTACTGCCGGCGTATTGACGAGTCTTTAGAGTCCTACGCAGAGGTTTCCTGGTTCATGCGAAACGGAGTAGGAGGACATATGAGATATGTGCGGGATCGAGGTTAATGCGCGTATGTGATACCGCATTCTATTCTCATGACATGTGACATCGTTAGGTTATATGAGATATAGTCGGGTTATCGGATCAAGTGTTGATTCGATAAGTTATTACATTTGATTTAGTTGGTTATATGTTATATAGCCGGATTATTAAATCAAATGTTGATTTAATAATTTAATGTAGAACTATATATTTGATATATTAAATTACATTAACTAATATTAGCTCACTTAAGTATTTCTTTTTCTCACATATGATACATTGATATATATGTGATATATGTTAATTGTATTATTTTCTTTTGTTCACAAATAATATATATATGATATATATTGTTGTGACTTGCTAGGTTACACATGCAACATGGATGTATGAGACTCACACCATGCTAGGGTTAATGTTAGGGTTTAATATTTATTCTTAAGTAATTACAAATTAGTGGAGATATTTTGATGGTTGGAAGCTTGGAGAAGCTTGAAGATAACTGTTGACTTAGTCCACTCTTTTGTTTTCTTTAAGATATTTATCAACCCAACCATTAACCATACATAATGGTTAACTCTCCACAAGGGTTAGGATATATGATATACCCACCCTTGGTTGCATTTAAAACCTAATGATTTATTCTTTCATCACTTGAGCTTCGTTTTCTTCTTCCTCATTTTAAGCTTTCTAGATTTTGTGAAAGTGATGATAGATTGTGAGGAAATTAAATCTAAAGTGAGCAAAATTCCTACTTCATCATCCTCTACTATTAGCCATTTAGTTTAGGGTGTTTGCTTCACTAATCTCACCATCAGTGAAGAGGTAGCATGAGCTTGAGTCTCCTCGACGTAGATCATCTTCGGCCTCGAAGACATTGAGCAAGCTTGTTCATTTCTTCATGTGAACCCTCTCTTGAGTCCGGTTCTTCACAACTCGCAGCGAAGGGACTACTACACGGAGCGTATGAAGTGAAGGACCAGTCTACAAAGGTTGTATCCCGCATTCACTTAGATTTAAAGTGTTTATATATAATGTTTCGTATGATTCTCTAGTTAAAGGTCCTATGTTTGTGTTCCTTAATACGGTAAAAATTTGAAAACGGCATGGACGATGCCTCCCGAAACCTTGCTGCCGTGCTAGGGAATCCAGCAGTGGTATCAGAGCCAAGCTAGAGAATTACACGATGTTTGTTAGATTACGAAACGGAAACGAATCCGAAACTTGAAACACTTTAACCCAGTTTCTGTCGAATTTAAAATGGTCTCTAAAAATTTTTTAAACAACTACGGAATGTTATATGTGATATAACATGAACATCACCAAAATTTAGAGAGATTTTGAGCAGTTTTGGCCGGCCACAATAGGCTAAAATCCGGAGAGCTCGGGTGGATTTTGGAGTTTTGGCTTCAAATTTTGGTGGTGTTCCAGTCTCTGGGTTTTAGGGTTTCAGCTGTTGTATGTTTTCTTACTAAATTTTCATATGATGTTAATTTTCTGCATAGGCAACTCGGACTGTTTCGTATTCGTAATTCTACTGTTTGTTTCAGGTATTTTAGACGGTGATAAAAAGTTCGAACGGATATCAATAACCCATTTTTTCCCTTGATGGAAATTTTCCAAGTGTTGGATTTTTTCTAAGTTTGAAAATTTCAGAAAATCATGCAAGCGATTCTGTGAACCCTCTAGAAGAACGAAACCTTAACTCGATTATGTGACCGTCAGAACCGCCACTAAATCCTAGGGTTTGTGGTAGTTCAGCGTTGCCACATGTGAGGCATTGGTTGACCCTTCTACGGCTGGTTCATAGTAGCTGTGGCATGTTTTGGGAACTTTTTAAACTCCGCTCAAGTGTTGAGCTAACTGGGAAATTTTGGGTGTTTGTTTATTCGATCGGAAAGTTTAACATCATTTAATTATCTGAGATTGTGATACAACAATTGGAATCTATCTAGTTGCGTGCAAGTTTAACATTTTGGCCTCGGACGGAATCGGAAATCTTGTTGAATTACCCGACTTCCTTTGAAAGGTGTTTTCATGGATGAGACCTAAATGTATGATTTGCATTGTTACGCATGAAATCCAGAATATGTGATATTCCGGGTTTATGATCTCTAAGGGTAGTGACGATTCCAATTGTTGTAGTTTTTCACTTTTTTTCTGCGACCGTAAGTGTAATATGTGGTGTATCGCTGGTTTCGTTGCTATATGGTATCAACGACAATTTGGATACGCATATTTACTTACGTTGATGACATGTGATGTTATGTGTTGCTGTGATATGTTATATTAGATCGTCGCGTTTTGAATAGCCGGGTTTTTTTATGTGAAATGAGAGTTTTTCATTTTCATTCATGTAAAATTCAATGTATGTAATATTCTTTTATTAGGGCACTTCCGGGTTGAGGATGATGTCACCATTGTATATTATTTACTTTTCCGCATTAGGATAGACCCAAGGAGGAGAGCACAAGTAACCGGGTTCTAGGGTCCAATGGGAGGCCATCACAAGAAGTCGAGACCGGGTCTCCTAACTCTAGAATTGGGAGGGTTACTTGCCGCTCTCGTAGGGGTCTAGGGATGTGGGTTTGGCTATTCATTGCGACCGTGGAATCCGTATTTTCTACTGGCTTGATATAAAACACGAAAATCCTAGTATATCCAATATTTCATATGTGTTCTTCTGCTGCTGATATCTGTGATGTGATCATTTGATATGTTCTGAGATGAATGCTTATATTGTATAAATATCATATGTATTATATATTGATGCTTTCGTTTCTTCTGTGATGCTTAGGAAGCATAAATAATAGGACTTCATTAATGAGATTAATAAAAAGAGATAAACCTAAAGATATTGCAGAATCTTGTTTTAAAAACTGGTAGCTCTAGTTCTTGCTTTGCATAGCGGTATTCCTTGTAGAATATCCAGCACCTTATTCGATAAGGAAAGAGCCGAGATCTCTTCACCAGGAGTGACCTCTTTAGCAATAACTGGCAGATGCTGCAACACTCGGTTTGTCTTTTGATTGCTTTTAGTTCTTTCTTTGCATAGTGGTATTTATAAAATATCCTGCATTTTATTCGATAAGGAAAGAGCCAAGATCCCTTCACCGGGAGTGAGCTCTTTAGCAAAACTAGTAAAACCCTCAAAAACACTCCTTTTCAAAATCTCGATTCCGTAACGATATCAAGTTCATTACGCAAAAGGTTTTCTTAAAAACCTGTCGTAGCCCTCCGTCATTTCAGATAAGTGCTACTTAGTATTCGTGCTACGGTAGTTTGGCCTTCGTCAAGGCGTAATGTTCGATAGCTAACTAGTTCTTATATGAAGCATGAGATGCGATTGGATTAGGATATTCGTACGGCGTAGTTTGGCCTTCGTCAAGGGTCGTGCGGGTGGGTTTAATTCAATCATGAAATGTACGGGTTGAACTTGACTAGCGCCCTATGGGTAGTTTGGCCTTCGTCAAGGTCATAGGACGCTAGGGATAAAAACCATTATCAGGAATTTCAAGTGTTGAAATTTGCAATGAGATTGCATACCTTCTATGAGATAGTTGGATCCCGATACCCACTGTGAGTAAGAGTTACTCCTGCGAGAGTTTTACACATTACAATTAGCCGACCAAGTAGGTGTATAGAAAGGTGTTAACGGGGTTACTCCCCTGGGAAAACGAGGTTTATTTTAATTAGGTCCGTGCGAAAGCACGGGAAACCTCCATCAAAGTACCGACACTAGCCTGGCCAAAAGATTGGCGAAGTTGTAAACTGTAATTAATCCCGGCTAGTCTTACAAGATAATAATATGGATGCGTTGACCGAACCTACTTATTATACTGAGCCGGGGAACGTTGGTTCCATTCTATCTAATAATTGTTATAAGACTGAACAGGAAATAGGGGAATGCCAGAATTCCTAAGCCACCCGTTTGAAAAAATAGCATGTTGATGCATATTCTTCAGGTGTTTCATTACCGTGAACTGTTTCTCAGTATACTCTATTTCATGGGTATGTGATACCGGATCCGGATCCCACATATGTAATATGATTACATGGGCTTAGATAGGTAGAAAAACTAGGATTAGGTGATATGACTCTAAGTGTAGAGAATGGTGCAATTATTGCAGCCAAGTCAGTTAGCAAATATCACCTTGTATTATCAGAATACATTGATTCCGAACGAATGTTATTACGTACCGAACCTAATATACAATATTACATCAGTCTCTTTATTATGATAAAGAAGGATATAATTTTGTATTGCAAGATAATGTTGTGAACATTGTCCTGAATCAAGAATTGATTGGATCAGGCACGTTATGAAATAGCTTATACGTTCTAAATAAAACCACAGTTCTAAGTATACAGAACACACACAAGAGGACAAGTTCAGAGATGAACGAATTCTTCTTGTGGCATTGTAGACTAGGTCATATCAATGCGACACGACCAGGTAAGGTACATAAGGATGAATATTTGAATCCGTTCAAACTTTCATCTTATGAATACTTGCCAGTCATGTCTCAAAGGTAATATGACCAATACTCCGTTTAATGGAAATGGAGAAAAAGTTAGTGAACTCTTGGGATTGATACATATTGATGTATGCAGTCCATGTCTACACATGCCAGGGGAAGGTTCCTCGTACTTTGTTATATTCACTGACTATCTCTCAAGATTCCAACGTGTGTTCCTGTTGAAACACAAGTCTGAAGTTTTTGAGAAATTCAAAGAATATAAGCATGAAATTGAGAACCGGACGGGTAAAAGTATTGAGTCCTTCGATGTGATCGAGGATGAGAATACTTGAGCATAGAATTCCTGGTTTATCTAAAAGAGAATGAGTTCTCTCTCGGCATTACTCCTCCGTATAAACCACAACACAACGGTGTATCGGGGCGGGGCAATCACACCCTATGAGATATGGTGCGCTCTATGATGAGTACTACTGAGTTACCTGTTTCCTATTGGAGTTATGCACTTGAGAAGCTGCATACCTATTAAATAAGGTTCACACCAAATCACTGCCTACCAATCCATATGAGATATGGTTTGGGAAGAGACCATGTCTTAAGTAAGTTAAGATATGGGTTGTCTGGCCTATGTTGAAAAGCAAAATCCGGACAAACTCGAGGCAAGTTCAGATCTATAAGTTTGAGGATATCCTAAACATTAGTGAGGGAATATCTTCTACCAAACCGAGAATCAAAAGTGTTTTGTTTCATAACATAACCACTCTTTTTAGAAAAAGGAATTTGTTGAAAAAACAGTTTAGTGGTCGCAAGGTAGAACTGGAAGGACTTCTAGCTGTACAAACTGCGACTGATGATTTAGTGAAACCGGAGGATTCAATAGTCTCCAATGAACCCCACCCTCTCCGCGAATTTGGTAGGGTTCCTCACCTACCTGAGAGATAATGCGATTATTCTCAGTGACAGTGGGAGCGAGGATTGCATCATGGTTTATGATGACCCAACTAGATTCAGCGGGCCTTCACGAGTGGGGACTCTGTGAAAAGGCTAGATGCAATAAGATTTGAGATGGAATCCATATACACCAACAAAGTATGGACTTTAGTTGCTTTATCTGAAGGGTTAAATCCTCATCAAGAGAAAGTATATCTTGAGAAGATTACTTGGTGTAAATGGAAAAGTTGAGATTTTCAAAGCTAGACTTGCAGCAAAAGGTTCTTTTCATATAACCAAGTATGGATTATGATGAAAACCCTTTCTCCAGGGGCTATGCTTAAGACCATCCGGATCCTACTTGCCATCGCTGCATACCATGACTATGATATTTGGCAGTTGCACGTCATGACCGCTGTTCTAAATGTGATTTAGAAGGAAGCGTGTACATGACAGCCAATGGTCTTCGTGGACTAGTGGGAGTGGCGGAAAGATGTGCAAGATGCTTAGTTGAAGCATGCATCGCGGAGTTGGAACGTCTGTTTTATATGATAGTCAAAGAGTTTGGCTTGATCAAAAGATAGATGAACCTTGTATATACAAGAAGGTAGTAGAGAGTAAGACTGTTGTCTTCGTATTGTACATAAATAACATACTCTTGATAGGAAAAGGGTTTTCCTATGCTATGCACGGTCAAGCTCCTCTTATCACAAGCATTCTCCATGATAGATCTGATTGATACCTACTACATCTTGGGGATTAAGATCTATGAGATAGATCTAAGTGGATATTGGGAGTGTCCCAAATCCAGGTACATTAACACCGTACTAAAGGGTTTAGTATGGAGGATTCTAAGTATAGCGGTTCGCCCACTTACTCAAGAATCACTCTCTCCAAAAAGATGTCTCTCGAGACCGATTTGGATAGAGCTCGCGTACAAGGGATATCCTATACTTCGGCAACGGGCTCTATCATGTATGCGATGTTATGTATAAGACCAGATGTAGTTAACTCACTAGGTGTAGTGACCAGGAATCAATCAGATCTTGGAAGAATCAGTGGACAGCTAGGAAGGACGTTCTTAAGTACTTGAGAAGCACTAAAAGAATGTTCATGGTTCGAGCTTCCAGAGTGATAAGGTCGACTGATAGTCAGTCTGAGGCATTTGCTATACCCTCAGTGGAGGGACGGTATGTTGGAAGAGTTCCAAACTATATACCGTGGCAATCTAAACGATAAAGGCTGAATACATTGCTACCAATGATGCTGCCAAAGTGGCTATCTGGTCATTTCTTGTTCATGAGATGAACAAGGTTCCTACCATTGAGCGTCCAATAACTGTTATTGTGACAACAATAGAGTTGTGGCTTTGGCCTAGGAACGTAGGTCCCATCAGCATTCCAGATATATTCTGAGGCAGGTATCACCTGATCAGGGAGATGGTTGATCTCCTAGGGATCCAGGTAAGGAGAGTAGAACCGAAGGATAACACAGCAGATCCACTCACAAAGGCTTTTCCCCTGAGAGATTTTGGGATGGTTGAGTATGGGATACTACAACCACTGCTAAATTGTTGGGTATTGGATACTACAACAAATGGATTTAGTGCAAGTGGGAGATTGTTAGTTATATGTATGCCCTAGAGGCCATTATTGTACCTGTGATGTATATTGTAGTGGATGCTTGGACATATATAGGGAGGAATTTCTTGCTCGACATAATAGTATGCTATCTGGTTGCTCTTTATCTTAACATGTGCACTTATATTGTCTCTCTGTGACATGTTGGTAAAGCCCTTAGGATGAGTACTTAACTACTGGGACTATGATGGAGATCATACTAGTGGGGCCAGGGTAGTCTAGAAGTACATCCTATAACTGTTCCTAGTCGAGTGTGTATCGAGACAGGGCATCGATACTCCATAGTAGACTAGCGTATACGCTTCTTGACTCATATGATGGGCGATGGATTATCCCACATCCATTGGTGTTTGACATTAAAGATGGTATACGGGTGCTCGGTGGAGACTGGGTACACTGAACGGACTCGACGAGAACTCCTAGATGGTATTATACCTATCGTCAGATAGCAGTTCTCTGGTGACACTGGTACAGGTTAGTCTGTAGACCCGGGATCATCATAGAGTCTTGTGTGATTCCCACTGTGCTTTGATTTCCACCTTACCACATTTAAGCGAATGTCCAAAACGGTGGCTTTTGGGTACAGTCCCGAATCACATAGAGGCAATGAGCGATAGGAGGGGTTTCGTCTCTCCCGGTATTGGGGGTTGATGTTGCGCTGTGCTCGATTGGCTATAACAGAAAGTCCCTAGCCAGGGCTGATATGGAGATCTACTGGTAAGTGTTATCTGTAGTTTCTCAACCCATTATGATCCTCACATCGGCATGACTTATCGGTTAATTGGGTCTGACATTTACCACCCCTAGACTGGATATGCGACATATCAGATGAAGAGACCGGACTGTACGGTAGTGTTACTGATTGGATTCGCAGGAGTGTGAGCAGGCTTGCTTGTTGATCTTCTGATCGCTCAATACCCGGATGGCCGTTATGTTTAGCAGACCGCTTGCGGCTTGTGGGTGTTTGATATGATCATCACCTACTGCCGGCGTATTGACGAGTCTTTAGAGTCCTACGCAGAGGTTTCCTGGTTCATGTGAAATGGAGTAGGAGCACATATGAGATATGTGCGGGACCGAGATTAATGCGCGTATATAATACCACATTCTATTCTCGCGATATGTGACATCAGTAGGTTATATGAGATATAGCCGGGTTATCGGATCAAGTGTTGATTCGATAAGTTGTTACATTTGATATTAGTTGGTTATATGTAATATAGCTGGATTATTAAATCAAATGTTGATTTAATAATTTAATGTAAAATTATATATTTGATATATTAAATTACATTAACTAATATTAGCTCACTTAAGTATTTCTTTTTCTCACATATGATACATTGATATATATGTGATATATGTTAATTGTATTATTTTCTTTTGTTCGCAAATAATATATATGTGATATATATTGTTGTGACTTGCTAGATTACACATGCAACATGGATGTATGAGACTCACACCATAATAGGGTTAATGTTAGGGTTTAATATTTATTCTTAAGTAATTACAAATTAGTGGAGATATTTTGATGGTTGGAAGCTTGGAGAAGCTTGAAGATAACCATTGACTTAGTCCACTCTTTTATTTTCCTTAAGATATTTATCAACCCAACCATTAACCATACACAATGGTTAACTCTCTATAAGGGTTAGGATATATGATATACTCACCTTAGTTGCATTTAAAACCTAATTATTTATTCTTTCATCACTTGAGCTTCATCTTCTTCTTCCTCATTTTAAGCTTTCTAGCTTTTTTGAAAGTGATGATAGATTGTGAGGAAATTAAATCTAAAGTGAGCAAAATTCCTACTTCATCATCCTCTACTATTAGCCATTTAGTTTAAGGTGTTTGCTTCACTAATCTCACCATTAGTGAAGAGGTAGCATGAGCTTGAGTCTCCTCGACGTATATCATCTTCGGCCTCGAAGACATTGAGCAAGCTTGTTCATTTCTTCATGTGAACCCTCTCTTGAGTCCGAGTCTTCACAACTCGCAGCGAAGGGACTACTACACGGAGCGTATGAAGTGAAGGACCAGTCTATAAAGGTTGTATTCCCCATTCACTTAGATGTAAAGTGTTTACATATAATGTTTCGTATGGTTCTCTAGTTAAAGGTCCTATGTTTGTGTTCCTTAATACGGCAAAAATTTGAAAACGGCATGGACGATGCCTCCCGAAACCTTGCTGCCGTTCTAGGGAACCCAGCAAAATCAAAGTTATGTAGAAATAGACATGGTTTAAGATGCTTGTGAAAGTATGTAGAAACCTTGACTTAGTCCTCTAATTTTGTTTTACTCTAGATATTTATTAACCTAACCATTATCTTTAGCCATGGTTAAGTCTCTACAAGAGATTATATGAAATATTTTTCTCACCCATGGTTCATAACTTGATCGCTTAGAGATAACGGCCTGGCCTTGGAAGAAGTTGAGTTTCTTCTTTATCTCCTTCTTTGCTTTCTAGCTTTCTAGTGAGGTGAAAAAGAAAATGAGAAAAATAATTTTAAAATGAGAAAAATTCCTACTTTATCAATCTATACCAAACTAGCCATTTAGTATAAGTTGTTTGCTTCACTAATTCATCAATTGGTGAAGAGATAGCTTGAGTTAGAGATTCTTCGACGTAGATCATTTTCGGCCACGAAGATCTTTGAGCAAGCTCGTTCCTTTCGCCTAGTGGAGCCTAAGGAGAGTCCGAGACACCACTACTTGGAGCTAAGGGACTACTACACGGAGCTTTAGAAGTGAAGGACCGGTCTACAAAGGTTGTATTTCTATTTCACTTAGTATAAAGTTTGTTTACATGCTATAAAAATCCTAATTCTCTAGTTAGATCCTTGGTCGGGCTCGCTCGGCACCCTAAATTTTTTTAAATAGCATACTTGATGCGTGCCGAAACATAGCAGGGGCGCTATGCGAACCCAGCAGCTGCAGGGTTCCGCAGCACCGCCACTGGGTTTCGGGAGGCACCGACCATACCGTTTTCAAAAAATTAGCGCGCTAAAGAACCCTAACCTAGAATCTTAACTAGAGATTTAGACGAAACTTGCATGTAAACAACTTTACATCTAAGTGAACAAGGAATACAACCTTTGTAGACCGGTCCTTCACTTCAAAAGCTCCGTGTAGTAGTCCCTTCGCTCCAAGTAGTGAACTTCCGGACTCTAGAAAGGCTCCATAAGATGAAAAGAATAAGCTTGCATGAAGTCTTCGAGGCCGAAGATGATCTATGTTGAGGAGACACTAACTGTCACGACCCGAAAAGTACGGAACATGACCGGCACTTAAATTACGAAATGTCTCGAGGCGTACGTAATCTAAGTAAGCCAAAACCCAGAAATCCAAACCAAGTAAAGTAGTAGAGTGAAGGAAAAACCAATTTAAATCAAGTAGTTTAGCAACATACCGAATATGTATTTTAAAAAAAATCACAAGTCTTTTCTAAAAATTTCGGCAGAGTTTTCTTTGTAAATACTGGCCCCGAACGGGGTACAACATGATAAATATATGCATCAATGATAAAAGGCATCCCCAAGCGGGAGCTAGCTCTTCGTCAATCGACGGACAAACCACACAGTACAATATAATATACAACGCCGAAAGGCGAGGATCAAAACTCAAAATGAAATTAAAACAGCATGAAATCCATAATAATACAATGCGCGACTCTAAGGTCGAAAGAATACACATCACTGGTCTCTAAGTCAATAAAATATACATGTCTGGTTGATGGAGTTTACTAGATACAACTGAATAACATATATACAATGGTGGTCCTGATGCAAAAGAACCCACCTACCAAAGCAATCTCCCGGAAAGGGAGCAGTGTGCCAGCAAAACCGTAACGAAACCTGTACTGCAAAACCTGCAAGAACTGTGGCACAACGGGGGTGGGTTGCCAACTCGTGAGTAGAAGACATCTACGAGTAGAAAATCGCATGCATGACGCTATCCTAGGTCAATACGATCAATATATAAATATCCTCAATATGATAAAGTCTGAAGTATGAAAAGGTGGCAAGGGTAAACATCTATACCAAGTGTAATACCGAGTGCTCGTGTCAGTGCCTCAGGTAGTAACATATCATATGAATGAGGTATGAATGCATGAAAACAGAATACATGTAATTGAAGAAAACTGATTTCATAACTTAGTGAGATTTCTGTATGTTTGAAATGAGGTATCATCAACGAAATCAACATAAACAGTGTCTAGTATCGACACAAAACATAAATCCCAATATCTCAGGCTCCGGCTATTCGGACTGGCCTGTATCATCAAATCTCAATACCTCAAAATCTAGGGCTCCGTCAGTCCGGATCGGCCCCTATCATCAATCACACAACCACAACGGTATCCCCCGGATATCCGACGCGTCAAGTAAAATCACCGGTAGATAGTGCTCCCCTGCCAGGCTCATCGTCTACAACTCGAGCTTATTGCCCCGGGGTACCTTACCGGGCCCACCATGTACCCGAGACGGTTCATCCACTCCTCGCAACGGGTCTCGAAATCTAACAGCAATCATGAAAACTCATGGTGGACGACTCATATATCATGGGAAAACCGCAACTTGCATTTTTTAAAAAGAGGAAGAGAGAGAGAGAGAAGTTTATATATATTCTTGCGCTTTTCCCCCAAATCCAGAAATCTCATGGAATCCGAAATCCAAGAATCAAGAGTAAGTAAACAGTGAATATCGGCATAAATCTCCGTAATGCTGCATGACTAATGAGTATATATGAATGTAACTGCTATCATGCAATGAATGCAATAGCTAAACTAGCATATGAAGTTATAGCACGTTTCAACTATCCGCTAGCAAGTTATGTCAATAAATAGTATTTTCTAAAGTGTACGTGACATGGAAATTACCGATGATGATGTGTGTGAGCCGGCAAGCAAGTGTACGAGGAACATACGCATCATCGGTAATGGTGCTGGTGTCCTGACAGCAGGGTTTTCATGATAATTACATATAACAAATGTACAAGCATGCAATGCAATGAAACATCATGAATATACAGAAAGTGATGTAGTAATAGCAACACTGAAAATATACCTACCCAATATCCGAGTCATACAGTTTGGTATATAAACATACTCACGACTCCCCACTTTTGGAAATGAGTATGACTCGATCCCAGTCAAAAGGGTAAGGGAATCCACCTAAGTCTGAGTCGATCTATACATATATACCTAATAATAGGTGATCTCGCTTCAACAGTATCACGTACGATACAATAAATAATATGACATCCTCGAGTCAAGAGTGCGGATCTATCCTCATAACTATCTATCGTACGGCATCCCAAATCTGGGTATGGGTCAAATATCACATTTATCTCATTATTCATCTGATATCCTTATCATCACAAATTGTGAATAGGGGTACTGATCTAAGTCTAGCACACTACTAATATCATCGACACTAATCATGATCTGGCTACTGATCTACAGCCTCATACAATACGGTGTCATCCATACTTATCATCATATAGGAGTATGCATCGCCCAAGCGATCCATTATAATATCTTAACATATCATATCTCATATCTCGATATATAACTCGTCAACTATCATAATATCGTTGTCCAATGACCCGTTATAACATCATAACATATCTCGGTCGAGCACTAAATATCTCACGGCATTATGCCCGATCAGATAGACTCATTCCCAAATATCATATAACATTTACGTCATCCAAGCATAAGAATACAAATATAAATATGTCCCCAATACACACAAGGAAGTCAAAGTATGCGAGTGTGTGTATGTGCATGTATGCAAATCTTTACCCCAGGGTTTCGGGACTAAGAAATCGACTAGAGTCCTTTCATCCATACTCGCTAACACTAAACCCTAACCTCCTAAAGCTTTCTTGCTAAGGCTCATATCACATCCTAACATATAAAGGTATATATATCGTATCCCATCATATAATTCCTTCCAATTTTGCGGGGGTGCTATACGCCATCCACCCGACTTTTCCCCGTAGATATAAATCCACTCACCTTGCTTCTTGTGGGCCGATGCCGATGTCGCCATCTTCATCTTCAATGTCTCGACATCACTTGGGGTACCTACATATATAATCCAATTGCAAATGCCTATTAAAATCACATCGGAAAACCAAAAACGGCACACGCTACGCTCATAGGTAAAAACATATAGCCTCGCATGCAAACACGACCAATAACCCTAGTCGTTGACGTTCAAACGCCACCCGACAGAAACGAATTATCAAATACCAAAATCCATGTTAAAACAAGTCATAAAATAATGCGCCAACACAAGAAAATGATTTCAGATTTTACCCTAGGTCAAATCAGCCAATTTTGCATTTGCCGAGGGTCAAATTTACTGGAGATAAGACCCTGGAACAAAAACGAACCATTTCCAAACTGCTCTGGCCGCAAATTGCGACCAGAAAGAATTAATTTGCAGCCTAGAGGAGAGGGTAGGGGCTAGGGTTTTGGTGGTACACTCCAGGTTGCCTTCACATCACTCTGTGTTTGCTAAATAATTTTCAGAGGCTCCGGGTGTTAGCAGATTTCATAATACACTCACAGAATCCAAAATTCTTCCGATATCGGGTTTCTAAGTCTGCTAAAATGGGTTCTAGTCTCTGGTTTAGGTCTCCAATCAATCACCACAGGGGTTGTGTATCCTCTACTAGCCTTATTTACACATTTGGATTCAAAACAAACCATAATCCTTTCTAGAAACTTTCAAAGCTCACTAAACCGCACAATATCGATTCTAATTTAACATGGATGCTAGAGCAATGGAAATTCTACACTAATGGTAGAATAATTATCTCATTTGGCACTCATGAATCCTCTACAGCTCCAAAACTCAAACTTTGTTGGTCCAAAGGGTTGCTTGAGAGTTTGTGCATATTTTTTGTGAGGTGGGAGTGGGGTTTTGATGGAGATTTGATGATGAAGTTAGGGTTTGAAGTGGAGAGGAAAGGGGGTGCTGCCATGGTGAAGAGGGAGGAGAAAGATGAAGAGAATGAAGGGGGAAATAAAATGGCTAAGTCAAAGGAGACCCCTCACCTCTCTCTCTCTCATCCATACCTTACACTATTTTATTCTTTATCTTTTATTTTTCTTTTCTTTTATTTCCTTCTCTTTGCAATAGTAAACCCAAAACAAATAACCATACACCCAAAAATCATGTAGGAAAAAATGTAACAAGTGTTAAAATGACATATGCGTGTCATGTGCACAAAACACGCTTAAAGCCCGATTAGCGATTTTTAATCGCGATTAGCACAAAATTAGTGTATAATAAATCGTAAAATTTCATAATTTGCTTAAATCACATAAAGCACCCACTTTTTAGTAATTTCCATAACTTTCCAAATTTTTCCCAATTTATCGGTATTTAATTATACCGTCTTATTAAAATATTCAATATTTTATTATTAAATTATAAAAATTCCAAAAAATAATATTTTATTTTTCTAAAATGTTACAGTATTCCCCCTTTAAAAAAATTCGGTCCCCGAATTTAAATTTAAACTCCCTCAATTTCTAAAACATTTCAGTAAAAGATCCAGTCGTCGGGGCTCCGAATCATAAATACATAAAACGTATCATAGCGCAATGCATGCTCATGAACAATGAGCAGATAACTCAAAAACAAAGCTCTGTCAAGCATCCCGCAATCATCGGAGTCATGGTGAAGACACAAATGTCAAATCCAAAACTAAACCGATATGATATACATCAAAACTATACATGTAATATTCTGAAGGAAATGCATGCCAAACCTTTCGTGTTGCTGTGCGATGCGCATAACACTGCACAGGGGCGGACGTCTATTGTTCGAAAATAATCATATATGTATATATCTTTAATTTAATATGCACGTCCCGCCGTTTTGGAAAATAATTTAGAAGGGTTCCCTTGTTTTAAACGTTTCGTGTTATATCAGACACGTAGGTAAATACTGAGACTATAGCTCTCTTTTGGAAATCGCTTCGATAACTATCAATGCATGCAAAATACATCCAGGTACTGTCCTCTGACTAGTCCTGCTCAGTACGAAAACAATAGTAAATATCATAAAAACGTACTGCTCCATAAGAAATCAATCCCAAAATGTGCATATGAATGCTACGTGCATCTGGTGTGCATGGAAATCAAAATCCATATATGTGCCATACATATGCACGAAACAATATCTAAGTACAACGGGTGTGCACGAAACACCTGTCAAAGGCAACGTGGGTGCCTGACAGCAAAATCGGGTGCATCTAATATGCACGAAGAATCTCGATTTAGTGCATCTGGTGTGCACCAATATCGCATCTCAAATCATGCGACCAACATGCGCAAAAATCCAATCAGGTGCACAAAACAAATATCGAGCATCACAATCGAAATTGACGGTATACAACACATCTCAAATCCAAATCAGGTATACCGTGTATCAAATCTCACAACCATGTGCATCAGCATGCACAAAATCTAATCAAAACACTAAAAGTGCATGAAAACTATGCCGTAAGCATAAGTCAAATCGTATGCATGCCCTAGGCATGAAGTCAAAATCAATACCTCCAATAACATCAAATCGAAGTCCTGTGCAACTGTAGTGCAAAAATATGTATCACTGCACTGCAAGCATATGTGAACTATACCGAGTGCAAAAATCAAATCGGTGCGTACCATATGCATAAATCAACCCAACTGTGTGAAATCCATGAAATCATAAGCATGCGCCGCCAAGGCACAAAAACGATATCAAGTGCAATATCTGTGCACAAACTATAAATACCCAGTAGGAGCAACCATGGTGCATGAAAACAAATATCATGAAACTCAATCATCAAAACTCAATCATGCGAATAGATCGCCCAAAATACCGAAATCAAGTATGGCGGAATAGTCCCGCTCAAGCACATCCTCTAAAAATCTCTGGCCAACTGTCATGGTCACTCATAACATGTCTCGTCGACGATGCCGAACTATGGCCTGCTGGTGTGCGTAACATGACCACTCCTGGGTCCAAGTCTTCTCGTAATTTATTCCAGAAAGGACCTATCGAGGTCTCTCCCAAATCTCGTCTCTGCCGAACTGTCCGGAAGTTATCACCCTTCACTAAATCTGTTTCTTGTTCCGGAACGGCTGCATACTCATCGCGACTCCTTCTGGAAGATATATCCATATACAACGCCTCTGCATGCGTATCACATCTCTGGTGTCGGTGGAGTGGAACGTCATCCCATCAAGATCTCGTACGAACCTCTTACTCCACTTTTATCTAATGTTTACTGCTCCGGACTCGTCTCTTCGTGGCTGCTTGGACTGTGCTCCAACGGCTATACTCGTATCTGGAGTCTCCCGAGAAATGCATCTCACCATATAGCATCCGAATGAAGTCGAACCATTCGATCGATTCGTCAAAACCTCATAATCCCCCAAGAACTTAACATCTTGGGTACAGTTTAATAGTATCGAGTACATACCACAGCATCGGTGGACCAGCCGTAGAAGGGCAAACCCAAGCATCACTAATAGCACCGCGGAACTGCCGCAAACCCTAAGGCTCAAAGGCTTTCACATAGTCATTATGTCGAGTTAGGGTTTCATTCTTCTAGAGGGTCCATAGAATTGCTTGCATGTCTTTCCGAATACTTTAAACTTGGAATATGGGTTTCTGACATTCGATCGCCTCTATCGACTCTCAGTGTACCTGTGTGAAATCGTCTCTAGCTGGAATCCATCTATCTGATGACCTCGCGTCGGGGTAAGCGAACAAACCACTTGTTCTAGTCATTCATCCTCGGGTGACTAGCTACTTTCCATCATATCTCTAAGTACAACTTGTACTGCAATAGCTCCAACATCTGGGGTGATATCTCATCGTTCGCAGCAACAACTGGCTCATTCATCTACACGCTGAACAGTGCCTCAATCATCATGAATAAGCGATACAGCAACGGTCATCACATTTTTGCTGGCCTCCATCAGTGGCTCAATCCTCCGGTGCCAATCTGCACGCCCGAGAAATCTCATAACAATGATCCATCAAACGCTCATGGCGCGAAAACACAATAACACGGCGCATCTATGCAAATCGTATGTCCCTGGAATCAAGCCCTGGTCAGTTCTCGTTCGTGACGAGCTCGTGCTGACCGCAACTCTAGCCGTAGCTCTCTATGCCCGTACAACCGTGGTAACAAAACCATAACTGGTACCGATGAGGCTAGATCATAGGAAGGAATATAATACTGTGCAAAGAAATGTACATCCTAAGGATTCTAAAGCGGAGTAGCGTATCGTAAGTATGCCGCGGAACATACGTACGGTACGTCACTCTACTCAACCTACCTACTCCATTAACCAAGGGTCATCCTACACTCCGAAGGAAAAACCTAACGCTCTGATACCAACTTTGTCACGACCCGAAAATTACAGAACATGATCGGCACTTAAATTACAAAATGTCTCGAGGCGTACGTAATCTAAGTAAGCCAAAACCCAGAAATCCAAACCAAGTAAAGCAGTAGAGTGAAGGAAAAACCAATTTAAATCAAGTAGTTTAGCAACATAAGCCGAATATGTATTTTTTAAAAAAATCACAAGTCTTTTCTAAAAATTTCGGCAGAGTTTCCTTTGTAAATACTGGCCCCGAACGGGGTACAACATGATAAATATATGCATCAATGATAAAAGGCATCTCCAAGCGGAGCTAGCTCTTCGTCAATCGACAGACAAACCATACAGTACAATATAATATACAACGCCGAAAGACGAGGATCAAAACTCAAAATGAACTCAAAACAGCATGAAATCCATAATAATACAACGCGTGACTCGAAGGTCGAAAGAATATACATCACTGGTCTCTAAGTCAAGAAAATATACATGTCTGGTCGATGGAGTTTACTAGATACAACTGAATAACATATATACAATGGTGGTCCTGATGCAAAAGAACCCACCTACCAAAGCAATCACCCGGAAATGGAGCAGTATGCCAGCAAAACCGTAACGAAACCTGTACGGCAAAACATGCAAGAACTGTGGCACAACGGGGGTGAGTTGCCAACTCATGAGTAAAAGATATCTTCGAGTAGAAAATCGCATGCATGACGCTATCCTAGGTCAATACGATCAATATATTAATATCCTCAATATGATAAAGTCTGAAGCATGAAAAGGTGGCAAGGGTAAACATCTATACCAAGTGTAATACCGAGTGCTCGTGTCGGTGCCTCAGGTAGTAACATATCATATGAATGAGGTATGAATGCATGAAAACAGAATACATGTAATTGAAGAAAACTGATTTCATAACTTAGTGAGATTTCTGTATGTTTTAAATGAGGTATCATCAACGAAATCAACATAAACAGTGTCTAGCATCGACACAAAACATAAATCCTAATATCTCAGGCTCCGGCTATCCGGACTGGCCTGTATCATCAAATCTCAATACCACAAAATCTAGGCCTCCGTCAGTCCGGATCGGCCCCTATCATCAATCACACGACCACAATGGTATCCTCCGGATATCCGACGCATCAAGTAAAATCACCGGTAGGTAGTGCTCCCCTGCCAGGATCATCGTTTACAACTCGAGCTTATTGCCCCGGGGTACCTTACCGGGCCCACATGTACCCGAGACGGTTCATCCACTCCTCGCAACGGGTCTCGAAATCCAACAGCAATCATGAAAACTCATGGTGGACGACTCATACATCATGGGAAAACCGCAACTTGCATTTTTTTAAAAGAGGGAGAGAGAGAGAAGTTTATATATATACTTGCGCTTTTCCCCCAAATCCAGAAATCTCATGGAATCCGAAATCCAAGAATCAAGAGTAAGTAAACAATGAATATCGGCATAAATCTCCGTAATGCTGCATGACCAATGAGTATATATGAATGCAACTGCTATCATGCAATGAATGCAATAGCTAAACTAGCATAATAAGTTATAACACGTTGCAACTATCCGCTAGCAAGTTATGTCAATAAATAGTATTTTCTAAAGTGTACGTGACATGGCAATTACCGATGATGATATGTGTAAGCCGGCAAGCAAGTGTACGTGGAACATACGCGTCATCGGTAATGGTGCTGGTGTCCTGACTGTAGGGTTTTCATGATAATTACATATAACATATGTACAAGCATGCAATGAAATGAAATATCATGAATATACAGAAAGTGATGTAGTCACAGCAACACTGAAAATATACCTACCCAATATCTGAGTCATACAGTTTGGTATATAAATATACTCACGACTCCCCACTTTTGGAAATCAGTATGACTCGGGCCCAGTCAAAAGGGTAAGGGAATCCGCCTAAGTCTGAGTCGATCTATACATATATACCTAGTAGTCGGTGATCTTGCCTCAACAGTATCACGTACGATACAATAAATAATATGACATCCTCGAGTCAAGGGTGCGGATCTATCCTCATAACTATCTCTCGTACGGTAAATCTATCGTACAGCATCCCAAATCTGAGTACGGGTCAAATATCATATTTATCTCATTATTCATCTGATATCCTTATCATCACAAATCGTGAATAAGGGGTACTGATCTAAGTCTAGCACACTACTAATATCATCGACACTAATCATGATTTGGCTACTGATCTACAGCCTCATACAATCCGGTGTCATCCATACTTATCATCATATAGGAGTATACATCGCCCAAGGGATCCATTATAATATCTTAACATATCATATCTCATATCTCGATATATAACTCTTCAACTATTATAATATATCATCAACATAGTATCGTCGTCCAATGACCCGCTATAACATCATGACATATCTCGGTCGCGCACTAAATATCTCACGGCATTATGCCCGATCAGATCGACTCATTCCCAAATATCATATAACATTCTCGTCATCCAAGCATAAGAATACAAATATAAATATGTCCCCAATTCACACAAGGAAGTCAAAGTATGCGAGTATGTGTATGTGCATGTATGCAAATCTTTACCCCAGGGTTTCGGGACTAAGAAATCGACTAGAGTCCTTTCATCCATACTCGCTAACACTAACCCCTAACCTCCTAAAGCTTTCTTGCTAAGGCTCATATCACATCCTAACATATAAAAGTATATATATCGTATCCCATCATATAATTCGTTACAACTTTGTGGGGGTGATATACGCCATCCACCCGACTTCTCCCTGTAGATATAAATCTACTCACCTTCCATCTTATGTGCCGATGCCGATGTCGCCATCTTCATCTTCAACGTCTCGACATCACGTGGGGTACCTACACATATAATCCAATCACAAATGCGTATTAAAATCATAACGGAAAACCAAAAACGGCACACGCTACGCTCATCGGTAAAAACCTATAGCCTCGCATGCAAACATGACCAATAACCCTAGTCGTTGACGTTCAAATGCCACCCGACAGAAATGAATTATCAAATACCAAAATCCATGTTTAAACAAGTCGTAAAACAATGCGCCAACACAAGAAAATGATTCCAGATTTGAACCTAGGTCAAATCAGCCAATTCTGCATATGCCAAGGGTCAAATTTACTGGAGATAAGGCCCTAGAACAAAAACGAACCACTTGCAAACTGCTCTGGCCGTAAATTGCGGCCAGAAAGAATTAATTTGCGGCCTAAAGGAGAGGGTAGGGGCTAGGGTTTTGGTGGTACACTCCAGGTTGCCTGCACATCACTCTGTGTTTGCTAAATAATTTTCAGAGGCTCCGGGTGTGAGCAGATTTCATATACACTCACAGAATCCAAAATTCTTCCGATATCGGGTTTCTAAGTCCGCTAAAATGGGTTCTAGTCTCTGGTTTAGGTCTCCAATCAATCACCATAGGGGTTGTGTATCCTCTACTAGCCTTAATTACACATTTGGATTCAAAACAAACCCTAATCCTTTCTAGAAATTTTCAAAGCTCACTAAACCGCACAATATCGGTTCTAATTTTACATGGATTCTAGAGCAATGGAAATTCTACACTAATGATGGAATAATTATCTCATTTTGCACTCATGAATCCTCTACAGCTCCAAAACTCTAACTTTCTTGGTCCAAAGGGTTGGTTGAGAGTTTGTGCACATTTTTTGTGAGGTGGGAGTGGGGTTTTGATGGAGATTTGATGATGAAGTTAGGGTTTGAAGTGGAGGGGAAATGGGGTGCTGCCATGGTGAAGAGGGAGGAGAAAGATGAAGAGAATGAAGGGGGAAAGAGAATGGCTAAGTCAAAGGAGACCCCTCATCTCTCTCTCTCTCTCACCCATACCTTACACTATTCTATTCTTTATCTTTTCTTTTTCTTTTCTTTTATTTCCTTCTCTTTGCAATAATAAACCCAAAACAATTAACCATACATCCAAAAATCATGTAGGAAAAAATGTAAGAAGTGTTAAAATGACATGTGTATGTCTTGTGTACAAAACACGCTTAAAGCCCGATTAGCGATTTTTAATCGCGATTAGCACAAAATTAGTGTATAATAAATCGTAAAATTTCATAATTTGCTTAAATCACATAAAGAACCCTATTTTTAGTAATTTCCATAATTTTCCAAATTTTTCCCAATTTATCGGTATTTAGTTATACCGCCTTATTAAAATATTCAATATTTTATTATTAAATTATAAAAATTCCAAAAAATAATATTTTATTTTTCTGAAATGTTACACTAACTCAAGCTACCTCTTCACTAATTATGAAGGAAACAACTAAAACTAAATAGCTAATCTAGTATAGGTTGATGAAGTAGGAATTTTGCTCACTTTAAAAATATTTTTCTCACTAATTTTCTTCACCTCCCAAATTGCTAGAGAGCTAGAGAAAGGAGATCAAGAAAAGCAACCATGGAGTGAAGCAAGTGAAGAATGAATCAAGTCATGAGAGTAGCAACCATGGGTGAGATAATATCTCACACTAACTCATGTAGAGACTTAACCATGGCTTGGGATAATGGTTGGGTTAACAAATATCTCAAGTAAAACAAAATTAGTGGACTAAGTCAATGGTCACTACAAGCTTCTCCAAGCTTCTAACCATGTGACCAATTTCCAACTAATTTTGATTTACTTTAAATAAATAAAACCCATCATTATGATAAGCATGGTGTGAGTCTCATACACCCATGTCTCATGTATCATCTAGCATGACACAAAAGAATGTACATTAATATATATCACATAAATACTAAGTTTACACAAGTGAGAAAAAGAAATCATAAGTGGGCTAATATTACTTAATGTAAGTTAATATATCAAATATATAATTATACATTAAATTATTAAATCAACACTTGATTTAATAATCCGGCTATATCACATACAACCGACTAATATCAAATGTATCAACTTATCGAGTTAACATTGATTCGACAGCCCGGCTATATCACATATAACCGACCGATATCACATATCGCGAGAATAGAATACGGTATCACATACACGTATTAATCTCAGTCCCACACATATCACATATGTGCTCCTACTTCGTTTCGCCTGAGCCAGGAAACCTCTGTGTATGACTCTAAAGACTCAATACGCCGCCAGTAGATGATGATCATATCAAACACCCACAAGCCGTCATCGGTCTGCTAAACATAACGGCCACCCGGGTATTGAGCGATCAGAAGATCAACAAGCAAGCCTGCTCATATTCCTGCGAATCCAATAAGTAACACTACCGTACATTTCGGTCTCTTCGTCAGATATGTCGCATATCTCAGCCTGGGGGTGGTAAACGTCAGATCTCAATAGCCTGATAAGTCATGCCGATGTGAGGCCCATAACGGTTCGAGAAACTACTGATAACACTTACCAGTAAACCTCAGCAACTCTGGCCTGGGATTTCCTGTTATGACCAATCAAGCATAGCGCAACATCAACCCCCAATACCGGGAGACACGAAATCCCCTCCTATCGCTCATTGCCTCCATGTGACTCGGGATTGTACCCAAAAACCACCGTTTTGCACGATCTCTTGAACGTGGTAAGGTGGAAATCAAAGCACAGTGGGAATCACAAAAGACTCTATGACGATCTCGGGTCGACAGACTAACCTATACCGGTGTCACCAGAAAACTGCTATCTGACGATAGGTATAATACCATCTAGGAGTTCTCAGCGAGTCCGTCCAGTGTATCCAGTCTCTACTGAGCACCCGTATACCATCTCTGATGTCAAACTCCAATTGATATGGTATCATCCATCGCCCATCACATGGGTCGAGAAGCGTATACGCTAGTCTAAGCATCCATATAACTAACAATCTCCCACTTGCACTAAGACCATTTGTTGTAGTATCTCATACTTAACGCCCCATAAAAGTCTCTCTAGGGAAAAGCCTCTGTGAGTGGATCTGCCGTGTTATCCTTCGCGTCAACTCTCCTGACCTTGATCCTATGGAGATCAACCATCTCCCTGATCAGGTGATACTGTCCTCAGAATATGTCTAGATGGCTAATGGGACCGGCGTTCCTAGGCCAAATCCACAACTCCATTGTTGTCACAATAACAGTTATTGGACGCTCAATGGTAGGAACCATGTTCATCTCATGAACAATAAATATCCAGACATCCACTTTGGTAGAATCGTTGGTTGCGATGTATTCAGCCTTTATCATCCAGTCTGCCACGGTATCTCGCTTGGAACACTTCCAACATACCGTCCTTCCATTAAGGGTAAAGACAAAGCCCGAGACTGACTTTCTGTCGACCTTATCACTCTGGCAGCTGGAATTGGTAAAGGACTCCCACTGGATTTCACCGTTACCAAACCCCAAGAACAGTTCTTTAGTGCTTCTCAAGTACTTAAGAATGTCCTTCACAGCTTTCCAGTGATTCTCACAAGATCCGATTGATTCCTGATCACTACACCTAGTGAGTTAGCTACATCTGGTCTGGTACATAAAATCGCATACATGATAGAGCCTAGTGCCGAAGCATAGGGTATCCCTTGCACGCGAGCTCTCTCCAAGTCAGTCTCGGGAGACATCTTTTTGGAGAGAGTGATTCCTGAGTAAGTGGGCGAAGCACCACACTTAGAATCCTCCATACTAAACCCCTTTAGTATGGTGTTATTGTACCTGGGTTTGGGACACTCCCAATATCCACTTAGATCTATCACCATAGATCATAATCCACAAGATGTAGTAGGTATCATCCAGATCTTCCATGGAGAATCCTCGTGATAAGAGGAGCTTGACCGAGTGTAGCATAGGAAACCATTTCCTATCAAGAGTATGTCATCTACATACAATACGTGGAAGACAACCTTACTCTCTACAACCTTCTTGTATAAACATGATTTATCTACTTTTTTTATGAAGTCAAACTTTTTGACTGCCATGTCAAAATAGATGTTCCAACTCTGCGATGCGTGCTTTAATCCTGATGGACTTAAGCATAGCCACTGGAGAAAAGGTTTCATCATAATCCACACTTGGTTGCATGACGAGAACCTTTTACTACAAGTCTATCTTTGAAAGTCTCAACTTTTCCATTTACACCAAGAATCTTCGCAAGATCCACTTGCTCCCAATGGGTTTTACCCCTTCAGATGTAACGTTCAAAGTCATACTTTGTTGGTGTACATGGATTCCATCTCTAATTAAATAGCATCCAGCCAGTTCATAAAGTCCCCACTCGTGATGGCCTGCCTAAACCTAGTTAGGTCATCATCTATCATGATGCAATCCTCGCTCCCACTATTATCGAGAAAACCGTAGTATCTCTCAGGTGGATGAGGAACCCTACCAGATTCGTGGAAAGAATGACCTTCGTTACAGACTATTGAATCCTTTGGTTTCACCAAATATCAGCTGTTAGTTTGTCCAGCTGGAACTCCTTCCAGTTCTACCTCATGACCACAAATTTCTTCACAAGAAATTCCTTTTCTAAAAAGATGGCATGCTGAGAAACAAAACAACTTTTGTTCCTCAGTGTGGTAGAAGATATTCCCTCGCAAATGTTTGGGATATCCAACATACTTACAGAACCGACCTTGCCTCGAGCTTGTCCGGATTTTGCATTTCAATATAGGCCGGACAACCCCATATCTTAACTCGTTTAAGACATGGTCTCTTCCCATACCATATCTCATATGGAGTGGCAGGCACAGATTTGGATGGAACCCCATTCAATAGGTATGCAGCTTCTCAAGTGCATAACACCAAAAGGAAACAGGTAACTCAGCAGTACTCATCATAGAGCGCACCATATCTCATAGGACGCGATACCGCCGCTCCGATACACCGTTGTGCTATGGTGTATTCGAAGGAGCAAGCTAAGAGAGAATCCTATTCTCTTTTAAATAATCCAGGAACTCCGTGCTCAAGTATTCTTCTCCTCGATCACATCGAAGGAAATTAATACTTCTACCCGTCTGGTTCTCACTTCAAGCTTATATTCCTTGAATTTCTCAAAAGTTTCAGACTTGTATTTCAACAGGAACACATGTTCGAATCTTGAAAGATCGTCGATGAATGTAATGAAGTACAAAGAATCAATCTTGGCATTTGTAGACATAGGACTATATACATCATCATGTATCCATCCCAAGAGTTCAGTAACTCTTTCACTGTTTCCAGTAAACGGAGTATTGGTCATTTTACCTCTGAGACAATAATGGCAAGTATCATAAGATGAAAATTCGAACGGATTCAAATATTCATCCTTATGTAACTTAGCTAGTTGTGTCGTATTGATATGACCTAGTCTACAATACCACAAGAAGGATTCATTCATTTCTGAACTAATTCTCTTGTGTGTGTTCTATATACTTTGAACTGCGGTTTGATTTAGAACTTATATACCATTACATAACGTGCATGATCCAATCAACTCTTGATTCAGGAAAATGTTCTCAATATTATCCTGCAATACAAAATTATATCATTCTTTAACTTAATAAAGAAACTGATGTAATATTGTATATCAGGTTCGGTATGTAATAACATTCGTTCAGAACCAATGTTTTTACCATTTGGTAATACAAGGTGATATTTGCTAACTGATTTGGCTGCAACAATTGCACCATTCTCTAACACTTAGAGACATATCACCCAATCCCAGTTCTCTACCTTTCCGTAGCCCATGTAACAAATTACATATGTGGATTCTGATTCGGTATCTCATACCTAGGACGTAGAGGATACTGAGAAACAGTTCTTGGAAACGAACACACCCGAAGAATATGCATCAACATGCTCATTCCTCGTTTCGGTCGTGCAGGAATCCGGATATTCCCCTATTTCCTGCTCGGACTTATAACAATTATAAGTTGGAGCGGAACCAACGTTCCCCGGCTCAGTATAATAAGCAGGTTCGGTCAATGCATCCATATTATTATCTTGATTAAGGCATGTTACGGTCGCTACCAGGAGAGAGAGAGAAGAAAACACTCTGCGAATGCTCTTGCAAGATCAGATTGGTCATTATTTTATCTAATCATGATAGCTCCCACTGTTTTTATCAAATCTTCCTTCAAACCCTAAAAGGTAAGACTAGCCGGGATTAATTACACCATACAAGTTTGCCAATCTTTCAGCCAGGCCAGTGTCGGTACTTTGAGGGAGATTCCCCATGCTTTCGCACGGACCTAATTAAAATAAACCCCGTTTTCCCAGGGGCGTAACCCAGTTAACACCTTTCTAGACACCTACTTTGATCGGCTAATAGTAATGTGCAATACTCTCCCAAGAGTAACTCTTACTCGCAGTGGGTATCAGGATCCAACTATCTCATAGAAGGTATGCAATCTCATTGCAAATTTCAACACTTGAAATTCCCGATAATATTTTTTCCCTAGCTTCCTATGACCTTGACGAAGGCCAACAAACCATAGGCCGCTAGTCAAGTTCAACCCGTACATTTCATGATTGAATTAAACCCACACGCACGACCCTTGACGAAGGCCAACAAAGTCGCACGACTACCTTGATCCAATCGCATCACATGCTTTAGCAGATAACCACTAGTTAGCTACCGCACACTATGCCTTGACGAAGGCCAACAAACGTAGCACGAATACTAAGTATCACTTATCTGAAATGAAGAAGGGCTACGACAGGTTTTTAAGAAAACCTTTTGCGTAATGAACTTGATATCGTTGTAGAATCGAGTGATTTTGAAAAGGAGTGTTTTTTAGGCTTTTACTAGTTTTGCTAAAGAGGTCACTCCCTGTAATACCCAGAGCAGAGCGGTCTTAAGACATCATGGTGATCTGCTCTGTCCATACTCAGTGCAGTCTGTTGCGGACATCTTGGTGATATGAGTGAGAGAGACATTTCAAAACAATGGGATCGGGTCATTAAAGCACATTACGAAAGAGGACCGAACTGCATTATAAATATAATGATACCACCCTCAATTACAAAGGCACCTTTTAAGTGAACCGGAACTACAGGAGCTTGAGAACTCCATAGTTAAGCGTGCTTGGGCCAGGGAAGTCATAGGATGGGTGACCTCCTGGGAAGTGGCCCCTGGTCGGGTCCGGTTCGCTCTAAAGGGAAAAACCGTGCGGTTTCGGCCAAAGCGGACAATACCATCTGTACTGGGGCGTGGGACGTTACATTTATGGTGGCCCATGCAGGTCCCTCAATAGTAGGTTTGTGGTTCGAGGACGAACCATTGTTCTTAGATGGGGGGAAGGTAATACCCTGGAGCAGTGCGGTCTTAAGACATCATGGTGATCTGCTCTGTCCACACTCGGTGCGGTTTGTTGCGGACATCTTGGTAATCTGAGTGAGAGAGCCATTTCAGAACAATGGGATCGGGTCCTTGAAGCACATTCTGAAAGAGGACCGAACTGCATTATAAATATAATGATACCACCCTCAATTACAGCTGCGCTTTTTAAGTGAACCGGAACTATAGGAGCTTGAGAACTCCATAGTTAAGCGTGCTCGGGCCAGGGAAGTCTTGGGATGGGTGACCTCCTGGGAAGAGGCCCCTGGTCGGGTCCGGTTCGCTCTAAAGGGAAAAACCGTGCGGTTTCGGCCAAAGCGGACAATACCATCTGTACTGGGGCGTTGGGACCTTACACTCCCGGCGAAGGGATCTCGGCTCTTTCCTCATCGAATGAGGTACGGATATTCTATAAGGAATACCGCTATGCAAAGCAAGAATTAGAGCTGCCAGTTTTTAGAACAGGTTTCTACAGCATCTTTAGGTTTCTTTTATTTTATTAATCTCATTAATGAAGTCCCATCATTTATGCTTCCTAAGCATCACAGAAGAAACGAAAATATAACGTACGCTTATGCCATCCGCATTCGCCACAGTGTCCCGTTATGCACCGTTAGATTACTTAACTAACGGAATAGCGGGGCGGGACTAGCGCGGGTGCAAAACATAAGCAACGTTTATTATATATCATATATATAATAACAACATTCGTCTCATCATATAAAGTGATCACATCACAGAATATCAGCAGCAGAAGTCCACATATGAAATATTGGATATACTAGGAATTCCGTGTTTTAAATTAAACCAGTAAAAACACGGAATTCTACAGTCGTGATGAATATCCAAACCCACATCCCTAGACCCCTACGAGAGCGGCAAGCAACCCTACCAATTCTAGAGTTAGGAAACCCGGTCTCGATTCCTCGAGATGGTCTCCTACTGGACCCTAGAACCCGGTTGCTTGTGCTCCCCACTTTGGGTCTATCCTAATGCGGAAAAGTAAATAATATACATCAATAGAGACATCATCCTCAATTCGGAAGTGCCCCAATAAAAGAATATTACATACAAGATTTTACATGAATGAAAATAAAAAAAACTCTCATCTCACATAAAAAAAACCAGCTATTCAAAACATAACGATCCAATATAACATACACAGCAACACATAACATCACATGTCATCAACGTAAGTAAATATGCGTATCCCAATTGTCGTTGACATATAGCAATGAAACCGGTGATACACCACATATTACACTTACGGTCGCAGAAAAGAAAGTGAAAACTACAACAATTGGAATCCGCAACCACCTTAGACATCATAAACCCAATGTATCACATACTTTGGATTTCATGCCTAACCAAATGAATTCCTTAGACATTGCATGCCTAACAATTATAAAGCCCGCATTTTAGTCTCGATATTGAAAACACTTTTCAATAGCCAGTCGGGTAATTCAACAAGATTCCCGACAACCAGATCAAATGCTCGTCAGAAACTTTAATAGACGGCCGCACCCCCGATGCCATCGACGAAGTGCACTTAGGCGAAACACCACGGCCGCGAGCACCCGAACGGATGCTTTTGGCGACGGGATTCTCCTATAGTCACTTGATCGGGGCTATGGGGCATGGTTATCTAATAAAGTTACCCGACGAGTATCTGCGTACACTACGTAATTGCGACGGACTTTTGATCCACATCAAAATCCTGTTAGTTATATGTATGCCCTAGAGGCCATTACTATACATGATATGTATATTCTAGTGGATGCTTGGACATATATAGGGAGGACTTTCTTGCTCGACATGATAGTATGCTATCTGGTTACTCTTTACCTTAACGTATACACTGATTGTCTCTCTGTTACATGTTGGTAAAGCCCTTAGGATGTGTACTTGACTACCTGGACTATGATGCAGATCATACTAGTGGGGACAGAGTAGTCCATAAGTACATCCTTTAATGTCCCTAGTCGTGGGTGTATCGAGACGGGGCATCGATATACCAGAGTAGACTAGCGTATAGCTTCTCGACCCATATAGATGGGCGATGGATGATCCCATATCCATTGGTGTTTGACATCAGAGATGATATACGGGTGCTCAGTAGAGACTGGGTACACTGGATGGACTCACCGAGAACTCCCAGATGGTATTATACCTCACGTCAGATGGCAGTTCTCTGGTGGCACTGGTACAGGTTAGTCTGTAGACCCGAGATCGTCATAGAGTCTTGTGTGATTCCCACTGTGCTTTGATTTCCACCTTACCACGTCCAAGAGGGCGTGCAAAACGGTGGTTTTTGGGTACAGTCCCGAGTCGTATGGAGGCAATGAGCGATAGGAGGGGTTTCGTCTCTCCCGGTATTGGGGGTTGATGTTGCGCTATGCTCGATTGGCCATAACAGGGAAGTCCCTGGCCAGGGCTGGTTTAGAGATTTACTGGTAAGTGTTACCAGTAGTTTCTCGACCCATTATGAGCCTCGCATCGGCATCACTTATCGGTTATTGGGGTTTAACGTTTACCATCCCTAGACTTGATATGCGACATATCAGACGAGGAGACCGGACTGTATGGTAGTGTCACTGTCAGGCTTTTTGCAGGAGTTGGAGCGGGCTTGCTTGCTGATCTTCTGATCGCTCAATACCCGGATAGCCGTTACGTCTAGCTAGTACCGCTGACGGCTTGTGGGTGCTTGATATGATCATCACCTACTGCCGGCGTATTGACGAGTCTTTAGAGTCCTATATAGAGGTTTTACTGGCTCAGGCAAAACGAAATAGGAGCGCATATGTGATATGTGCGGGACCGAGAATAATGCGAGTATGTGATACCGTATTCTATTCTCGCGATGTTTGTATCGATCGGTTATATGCGATATAACCAGGTTATCGAATCAAGGGTTGATTCGATAAGTCGATACATTGGATGTTAGTCGGTTATATGTGATATAACCGGATTATTAAGTCAAGTGTTGATTTAATAATTTAGTGTATAATTGTATATGTGATATACTAATTTACATTAACTAACATTGGTTCACTTAAGCATTTGCTTTTCTCACTTATGCACAACTTAATATATATATGTGATATATATTTATTTGTGTTCATTTTGTATCATGGTTGTTGATACAACTTACATGGGTGTATAAGACTTATACCATACTAATTATAGTGTTGGGTTTTTATATTTAAAGTAATTCTAAAATTAGTGGATGATGAGCTCACATGCATGAAGCTTCATGAAGCTTAGGGTTGCATTGACTTAGTCTACTAGTTTTGTTTTACTTGAGATATTAATTAACCTAACCATTATAATGTAGCCATAGTTATGTCTCTACATGAGTTAATATATGATATAAACTCACCCATGGTTCACACTCTCTCTAGATTAGTTTTCATTCTCATTTTATTGTGCTCATCTTCTTCCTCCTTCAAATGCTTGATAGGGTTTGATAAAGAGAGAGAAATATTGTGAGAAAAGAAATTCTAAAGTGAACCCATTTCCTATTTCCGCATCCTCTACTAGACTGGCACTTTAGTTTAGTGTGTTTGCTTCACTTTGGTGAAGTGGTAGCTTGAGTTCGTATTCCCTCGACGTAGATCATCTTCGGCCTCGAAGACTTCAAGCAAAACCGTTGCCCTCTCCTCATGGAGCCGTCCGAGAGTCCGAAAGTTCGATGATCGCAGCGAAGGGACTACTACAAGGAGCTTATGAAGTGAAGGACCGATCTACAAAAGTTGTATTTCGTATTCACTTAGTGGTAAATGATATTTACTTGCATGTGAAACCCTAATTATCTAGCAAAGATCTTGTTTAGGGTTGTTCGGCACGGCTAAAATTTTAATCGGGCATGGTTGATGCCTTGTAGAACCTTGTTATAGTGCCTAGTAACCCTACAGTGGTATCAGAGCCTAGCTAGGGCATTAGGCGACGTGTTTACGAAGTTAAAACTCCGATCGAACCCCGTAACGTCAAAACGACCCCCTCTCTGGACAAATTTTTAAAATGCGTTTTTTCTGTATTAAAAATACCTAAAAAATTTGGCAGGGAATTTTAGGTATTACTGTGAAAAACGACAAAGTAACTCGTACGGACGGCCGCGGAACCGCGGCAATACCCTGCTTGTGCCGCGGATCCGCGGCCGTACAGTGAGAATTTGCTTTAGTTTTTGTACAGTAATACCCGTATCTGTTAGTGCTATTTTCTAGGTATTTTTAATCTGGCTCAAGTGTTGAGTGTTCTGGGAATTATTTTGAATTCGTTAATTCGATCGGAAAATTTAATTTCGTGCTTTTTCCGGATAATTTAGAAAGTATTAAAATATTCGAATGGATATCATTAACTCGCTTTTTCCCGACACGAAAAACTTTCAAGTGTTGAATTTTTCTTGAGTTTAAATATTTTGGAAAAACGTGCAAGTAACGCGATGGACCCTCTAGAAGAACACAAACCTTAACTCGATTATGTGACCGTCTGAACCGCCTCTAAACCTTAGGGTTTGGGGCAGTACGGTGTGCCACATGTGAGGCGTTGGCTTGACCCTTTTACGGCTGGACCATTGCTACTATGACGTATTCTGGAATCTTTGAACTCCGCTCAAGTGTTGAGCTATTTAGGAAATCCTGGGTATTTGATTATTCGATCGGAAAGTTTAATACTGTCTATTTATCTGGAATGTGATACAATATGTGGAATTCATATAGTTAGGCATGAAATGCGAAGTATGTGATATTTCGGATTTACGATGTCTAAAGAAATTGTGGATTCCAAATGTTGTAGTTTTACACTTTCTTTTCTGCAACCGTAAGTGTAATATGTGATATCGCCGGTTTCGTTGTTATATGTCAACGACAATTGGGATGCGCATATTTACTTACGTAGATGACATGTGATGTTTTGTGTTGCTGGATATGTTATATTGGATCGTCGCGTTTTGAATAGCCGGGGGTTTTATGTGAGATGAGAGTTTTTATTTTCATTCATGTAAATCTAAATGTATGTAATATTCTTTTATTGGGGCACTTCCGGGATGAGGATGCTGTCACCATTGTATATTATTTACTTTTCCGCATAAGGTAGACCCAAGGAGGAGAGCACAAGTAACCGGGTTCTAGAGTCCAGTGGGAGACCAACTCGAGGAGTAGAGTCGGGGTCTTCTAACTTTAGAATTGGTAGGGTTGCTTTCCGCTCTCGTAGAGGTCTAGGGATGTGGGTTTGGCTATTCATCACGACCGTGGAATCCGTGTTTTATAGAGGCTCAAAATAAAACACGGACCTCCTAGTATATCCATTATTTCATATGATTCTTCTGCTGCGATATCTATGATGTGATCATTTGATATGTTGTGATAAATACTTTATATAGTATATATGATATATTATATAGACGTTACTTATGTTTTACACCCGCGCTAGCCCTGCCCAGCTCTACCGTTAGTTACCTAACCTAACGGTGCACGAGGGGACATTGAGGCGAATGCGGATGGCATAAGTGTACGTCGTATTTATCTGTGATGTTTAGGTGATTTAAATGATGGGACTTCATTAATATGATTAATGAAAGAAAAGAAACCTAAAAGATGTTTTAGAATCAAATTTTCAAAAAGGGTAGCTACAGTTTTTTGCTTTGCATAGCGATATATATGATATATCCTGCACCTTATTCGATGAGGAAAGAGCCAAGATCCTTTCACCGGGAGTGACCTCTTTAGCAAAACTGGCAGATGCTACAACACTCGGTTTGTCTTTTGATTGCTTTTGGAGTTTTTGCTTTGCATAGCAATATATATGATATATCCTGCACCTTATTCCATAAGGAAAGAGCCGAGATCTCTTCACCGGGAGTGACCTCTTTAGCAAAACTAATGAAAGCCTCAAAATCACTCCATTTCAAAATTCACTCGATTCTACAACGATATCAAGTTTATTACGCAATAGGTTTTCAGAAAAACCTGTCATAGCCCTCCGTGATTTCAGATAAGTCCTACTTAGTATTCGTGCTACGTTTGTTGACCTCCGTCAAGGCGTAGTGTGCGGTAGCTAACTAGTATTTATCTGCTTATGCATATGATGCAGATTGGATTAGGGTAGTCGTACGACCTTGTTGACCTCCGTCAAGGGTCGTGCGGGTGGATTTGATTCAATCAAGAAATGACGGGTTGAACTTGACTTGCACCCTGTGGTTTGTTGACCTCCGTCAAGGTCATGGGATGCTTAGGGCAAAATATTATCGGGAATTTCAAGTGTTGAAATTTGTAATGAGATTGCATACCTTCTATGAGATAGTTGGATCCCGATACCCACTGCGAGTAATTGTTACTCCTGGGAGAGTTTTACACAGGACAATTAGCCGATCAAGTAGGTGTCTAGAAAGGTGTCAATGGGGTTACGCCTCTGGGAAAATGAGGTTTACTTTAATTAGGTCCGTGCGAAAGCACGGGGAACCTCCCTCAAAGTACCGACACTGGCATGGCTGAAAGATTGGCGAAATTGTAGGGTGTAATTAATCCCGGCTAGTCTTTCCTTTTAGGGTTTGAAGGAAGATTTGATAAAAACAGTGGGAGCCATCCTGATTAGATAAAATAATAACCAATCTGATCTTGCAAGAGCATACGCTAAAGTGTTTTCTTCTCTCTCTCTCCACGTAGCGACCATATCATGCCTTAATCAAGATTAAAATATGGATGTATTGATCGAACCCGCATGTTATACTTTGCTGGGGAACGTTGGTTCCGTTCTTTCTTATAAGAGTTATAGGACTGAACAGGGAATAGGGGATTACCAGGATTCCCGTGCCGCCCAAATGAAGAAAGTGCATGATGATGCATCTCCTACGGGTGTGTTCATTACCAAGAACTGTTTTTCAGTATCCTGTACGTCCTGGGTATGAGATACCGGATCAGGATCCCACATATGTAATCTGTTACATGAGCTACAGACAGGTAGAGAACTGAGAACGGGTGATAGAAATTTCAAGAGTTGGAAACGTTGCAATAGTTGCAGCCAAGATGTTGGCGGTTATCACCCTGTATTACCAAATACATTGATTCTGAACGAATGTTCTTAGATACCGAACCTGATATACATCATATCAGTCTCTTTATTTAGTAAAGAAGGATATAATTTTGTATTGTTGGATAATGTTTTGAACATTTCCTATATCAAGAGTTGATCGGTTCAGGCACGTTATCTAAAAGCATATACGTTCTAAATCAAACTACAGTTCTTAATGTATAAAAAACACACACAAGAGGAAGAGTTCAGAAATGAACGAATCCTTCTTGAGGCATTGTAGACTAGGTCATATCAATGCGACCCGACTAGCTAAGTTACATTAAGATGCATATTTAAATCAGTTTGAATTTACATCTTGTGAAACTTGTCAGTCATGTCACAAAGATAAAATGACCATAGCTCCATTTATTGGAAACAGAGAAAGAATTAGTGAACTCTTAGGATTGATACATGATGATGTATGTAGGTTCCCAGTCTACACATGCCTGGTCTGGTTCTTTATACTTCATTACATTCACTGATGATCTCTCAAGATTCGGACATATGTTCTTGTAGAAACGCAAGTCTGAACCTTTTGAGATATTTAAAGAATATAAGTTAGAAGTAGAGAACCAAAACAGGTAAAAGTATTATATCCTTTGATGTGATCAAGGAGGAGAATACTTGAGCACGGAATTCCTGGATTATTCTAAAGGAGAATGAGATTCTCTCTCAGCATTACTCCTCCGAATACACCATAGCACGTCGGTGTATCGGGGCGGAGCAATCACACCCTATGTGATAAGGTGTGCTCTATGATGGGTATTACTGAGTTGCCTATTTCCTTTTGGGGGTTATGCACTTGTGAAGCTGCATACCTATTGAATGGCGTTCCAACCAAATCAATTGCCTACCACTTCATATGAGATATGGAAAGGGAAGAGCCCATATCTTAAGTTTGTTAAGATTTGGGGTTGTCCGGCCTATGTCTAAAAGAGAAATCCGGACAAGCTCGAGGCAAAGTCAGTTCTGTGGAAGTTTGTTGGATATCCCAAGCATTCGAAAAGGAATATCTTCTACCGCACCAAGGAACAAAAGATGTTTTGTTTCTTGGCATGCCACCTTCTTAGGAAAAGGAATTTATTTTGGAAACAAATTTTTGGTCATGAGGTAGAACTGGAAAGAGTTCCAGCTATACAAATTGCAGCTGATGATTTGGTAGAACCAAAGGATTCAATAGCAACCAACGAACCTCAGCCTCTCCGCCGATCTAGTAGGGTTCCTCACCCACCTGAGAGATACTTCAGTTTCTCTATGACAGTGGGAGCGAGCATTGCATCATGAGATGATGACCCAACTAGTTTCGAGCAGGCCATCGGGAGTGGGGTCTCTGTAAGAATGGCTGGATGCTAAGCGATATAAGATGGAATCCATATACACCAACAAAGTATGGACTTTGGTTGCTTTATCTGAAGGGTTAAATACTCATTAGGAGCAAGTATATCTTGAGAAGATTACTTGGTGTACATGGAAAAGTTGAGACTTTCAAAGCTAGACTTGTTAAAGGTCTGCATCATAGACCAGTTGTGGCTAATGATGAAACCTTTTCTGGGGCCTATGCTTAAGTCCATCCAGATCCTACATGCCATTACTACATACCATGACTACGATAACTGGTGGTTGGGTGTCATGACTGCTTTTCTAAATGATATTTTGGAAGAGAGCGTCTATACGTACACAGCCAGAGGGCTTCGTAGACAGTGGGAGCGGCGGAAGAGTGTGCAAGATGTTTTATGTGATAAAACAGGCATCACGGAGTTGGAACATCTGTTTTGATGTGGTAGTCAAAGAGTTTGACTTCATCAAAATGGTAGATGAACCTTGTATATACAAAAAGGTAGTAGAAAGTATGGTGGTGATCCTCGTAGAGTACGTGGATGACATACTCTTGATAGGGAAGTAGTTTCCGATGCTGTGCTCGGTCAATCTCCGCTTATCACAAGGATTCTCCATATAGGATCAAAGTGATACCTCCTAAATCCTGGGTTTGGATCTATGAGATAGATCTAATTGGATGTTAGGATACTCACTAGTTGTAGTGAGATGGTATCAATCGATCCTGGGGAGAATCACTGGAAAGGTTCCAGGGTGATAAGGATGACTGAATGTTAGTCACAGGCATTGTCTTTACCCTCAGTAAAGGGACGGTATATTGGAAGAGTTCCAAGCTATATACCGTGGCATACTAGACGATAAAGGCTGGATACATCGCTACCAAAGATACTACCAAAGAGGCAGTCTGGGTGTATATTAGTTCATAAGACGAACTTCGTTCCTACCATTGTGTGACAATGGAGTTGTGGCTTATGCCTAGGAACGCCCATCCCATCAGTGATCCAGACATATTCTAAGGCAGTGTCACCTGATCATGGAGATAGTTGATCTCCAGGGGATCGAGATCAGGAGAGTAGACTCAGAGGACAACACGGCGAATCCACTCACAAAGGCCTTTTCCCAGAGAGAGACTATTATGGGATGGTTGAGTATGAGATACTATAACCACTGTTATCAGATGGCCCTAGTGCAAGTGGGAGATTGTTAGTTATATGTATGCCCTAGAGGCCATTACTATACATGAGATGTATATTCTAGTGGATGCTTGGACATATATAGGGAGGACTTTCTTGCTCGACATGATAGTATGCTATCTGGTTACTCTTTACCTTAACGTGTACACTGATTGTCTCTCTGTTACATGTTGGTAAAGCCCTTAGGATGTGTACTTGACTACCTGGACTATGATGCAGATCATACTAGTGGGGACAGAGTAGTCCATAAGTACATCCTTTAATGTCCCTAGTCGTGGGTGTATCGAGACAGGGCATCGATATTGTAAGTGCACGGCGGCGCCCCGGCCGTCAATCCGACGGCCAAATGCGGAAGCGGTAATAAACATTAATTTTGCGGACTTTGCAAACCGGCACCACCGCGCACTAGACTCCGGATCGGGCCATTAAACTAGGTCTAGCTAACAACAAGACGGGTTAGAGATATACCGAGTGATCCGAGTCCTCCGGTCTTCTCGTCGTCGTCCCGATCTCCCGCGGAAACTCCGGTCGTCGCCATTCGCCGGAAGGGCACCACGTAGCCGGATTCTTTTACGGGCTCCCACCTCTATACCGAGGCAACTCGGGCGCGAAGTTGGCTAGCCGACGCACCCAAGATTTACTGTAGAATAATGTAGCAAGCGAGTCTCTTTGGGATTTATGAGGAGTTGCCATGATGGAGAAATTGAGCATGCAAAGGAAATGAAAATGGAGCCTCTCTCAAAAATTGAGCTCGGCCACCAACACAAGAAAGAGCTCTCTCTGGAAAAATGAATGAAGCCTGCACTCCTCTGTCAATTGATTTGTGAAGGTTGCAAATTAAAAATCAATCAATGAAAAAACCTCACAGCACCTCCACAAAACAAATGGGGGTGGCCCACTAAATAATTCAAGAAGGAAATTTCTCACCAAATAAAATCCAGCACCTTAAACATGAGCTCAATCAAACAATATTAATTAATCCATCCTCACATAAATTCTCCTGCACACTCATCCTCACAACAGTGGCCGGCCCATCCAATTCCAATCAAGCAGTGGCCGGCCCCACCACTAAACCCATACCTCCTCAAGTCAAGAATTAATGCATCATGGAGCCTAAAAAAAAATGCAATCATATCAATCCTTTTTGCAAGAAACCCCCTTAACAAAATGTTAATTGCAAACTTGCAATTAACACCCTCCAACGAAAAGTCCGACCGGGAAGGAAAAAGAGAAAACCGGCCGGAACGGAATGCAAACTGGCAACCCCAGAAAACTGGTCCCGTAATAAATTACAGGAAAACCCCGATACTGTGCATACACACCCGCATCTGTATTCCGTCCGGATACAAATGCAAAGAGACAAAATCTACACTGTACTAAACTAGGACCGGCTTAAACCAAAGCCGGCTAGTAATATCCGTTCGATCCTGATCCGTGCAATACCGCACGTATCTGATCGAACCCTGCCATATAACTATACGGCTACTAGTACAAACCGTCCGATCCTGATCCGTGCAATACCGCACGTATCTGATCGGACCCTGCCATATCTCCATACGGCCTCTACAGCGTTTCGCCCGAAAACTGAGTAACTGAAAGTGTGGGGGACTCTAAAGACTCGTCAATACAATGGCTGTGGATTTAACCACTAGCCCGTCAGAGGTATAAGCCAATACGTAACGGGCCACCAGCTATTGACCAAAAGGGACGTCGATGAGCGAACTCATCCTGACACCCTACTGAGCCTGTCAGTGACAATATCCGTGCAGTCCGGTCCGTTCGTCTATGAGCATCGCATGGCGGGCCTAGGGGGTTGGTAAAAGTCAGACCCCCAAAAGCGGTACAAGTCGTGTCGGAGTGTAGCCCAGAACACCCTGAGATACTACTGGAATACCTACCAGTAAATCTCCTTGCCTTGGCCAAGGACTTTGTATAATGGCTCTCCTAGACACAGCACGACCTCACCCCCAATACCGGGAGAGACGAACCCCTGAAGATACGCTCACTGCCTCCATGTGGCTCGGGACTGTACCCAACTAAAACCTGTTTGCACGACTCCTTTGAGCCGTGGTAGGGTAGTAATCAAAGTACAGTGGGAACTCACACGAGACAAATGACGATCCCCAAGTCGATGAACTAACCTGCACACATGTCACCAGGGAACTGCCATCTGACGTCTGGTATATGACCAACTAGCATGTTCCCGGCGAGTCCTGTCCGGTGTACTCATAACCCAATGAGCACCTGTATACATCTTAGGTGATCCAACTGACACCAGTGGCTTGTGAGACCGGCCACCGCCCCTCGTCGGGGTCTCGACTGTATACACTAGTCTACTAATGGAGTATCGATGCCCGGTCTCGAAACTCCCACGACTAGGGACCTTTTAAGGATATGCTTGTAGACCCCCAGCTCCCACTTATATGATCGCCCTCATACTGCTGGTGGTCAAGCAAGAATCCTAGGGGCTCTATCAACGCGTAATAGCGACGTGTCAGGTCACCTAAAGCAGTACACGATGATAAAGGTAAACCAGATAGCATACTAAAGTACCTGTGACCTAATAATTGACTCTCGAGTAAGACTGTCCTACCGGGATAGGTCCTCCCTCAATCATTACAATCACGTACCTGTGACCTAATAATTGACTCTGAGGGCACTATCTCCAACAGATATACCAGAGTAAACTAGCGTATAGCTTCTCGACCCATATAGATGGGCGATGGATGATTCCATATCCATTGGTGTTTGACATCAGAGATGATATACGAGTGCTCAGTAGAGACTGGGTACACTGGATGGACTCGCCGAGAACTCCCAGATGGTATTATACCTCACGTCAGATGGCAGTTCTCTGGTGACACTGGTACAGGTTAGTCTGTAGAACCGAGATCGTCATAGAGTCTTGTGTGATTCCCACTGTGCTTTGATTTCCACCTTACCACGTCCAAGAGGGCATGCAAAACGGTGGTTTTTGGGTACAGTCCCGAGTCACATGGAGGCAATGAGCGATAGGAGGGGTTTCGTCTCTCCCGGTATTGGGTGTTGATGTTGCGCTATGCTCGATTGGCCATAACAAGGAAGTCCCTGGCCAGGGCTGGTTTAGAGATTTACTGGTAAGTGTTACCAGTAGTTTCTCGACCCGTTATGAGCCTCGCATCGGCATGAATTATCGGTTATTAGGGTATGACGTTTACCACCCCTAGACTTGATATGCGACATATCAGACGAGGAGACCGGACTGTACGGTAGTGTCACTGTCAGGCTTTTTGCAGGAGTTGGAGCGGGCTTGCTTGCTGATCTTCTGATCGCTCAATACCCGGGTAGCCGTTACGTCTAGCTAGTACCGCTGACGGCTTGTGGGTGCTTGATATGATCATCACCTACTGCCGGCGTATTGACGAGTCTTTAGAGTCCTACATAGAGGTTTTACTGGCTCAGGAAAAACGAAATAGGAGCGCATATGTGATATGTGCGGGACCGAGAATAATGCGAGTATGTGATACCATATTCTATTCTCGCGATGTTTGTATCGATCGGTTATATGCGATATAACCAGGTTATCGAATCAAGGGTTGATTCGATAAGTCGATACATTGGATGTTAGTCGGTTATATGTGATATAACCGGATTATTAAGTCAAGTGTTGATTTAATAATTTAGTATATAATTGTATATGTGATATATTAATTTACATTAACTAACATTAGTTCACTTAAGCATTTGCTTTTCTCACTTATGCACAACTTAATATATATATGTGATATATATTTATTTGTGTTCATTTTGTATCATGGTTGTTGATACAACTTACATGGGTGTATAAGACTTATACCATACTAATTATAGTGTTAGGTTTTTATATTTAAAGTAATTCTAAAATTAGTGGATGATGAGCTCACATGCATGAAGCTTCATGAAGCTTAGGGTTGCATTGACTTAGTCTACTAGTTTTGTTTTACTTGAGATATTAATTAACCTAACCATTATAATATAGCCATGGTTATGTCTTTACATGAGTTAATATATGATATAAACTCACCCATGGTTCACTCTCTCTCTAGATTAGTTTTCATTCTCATTTTATTGAGCTCATCTTCTTCCTCCTTCAAATGCTTGCTAGGGTTTGATAAAGAAAGAGAAATATTGTGAGAAAAGAAATTCTAAAGTGAACCCATTTCCTATTTCCTCGTCCTCTACTAGACTAGCACTTTAGTTTAGGGTGTTTGCTTCACTTTGGTGAAGTGGTAGCTTAAGTTCGTATTCCCTCGACGTAGATCATCTTCGGCCTCAATGACTTCAAGCAAAACCGTTGCCCTCTCCTCATGGAGCCGTCCGAGAGTCTGGGAGTTCGATGATCGCAGCGAAAGGACTACTACAAGGAGCTTATGAAGTGAAGGAACGATCTACAAAGGTTGTATTTCCTATTCACTTAGTGGTAAATGATATTTACTTGCATGGGAAACCCTAATTATCTAGCAAAGATCTTGTTTAAGGTTGTTCGGCACGGCTAAAATTTTAATCGGGCATGGTTGATGCCTTGTAGAACCTTGTTAGAGTGTCTAGTAACCCTACAAATCTCATAGCAACCGATCAAATAAGACTAAATTGCTAGATTTATAAAATTCAAATTAGTTTTCACAAAACTAAATTTTGTGGATTCCAAATATTGTATCACAATTCACAGATAGCTAGACGATGTTAAACTTTTCGATCGAATCAACAAACACCCAAAACTTCCCAAAGAGCTCAACACTTGAGCACAGTTTAAAAAACATCCAGAACATGCCACAGCACCTATGGACCAACCGTAGAAAGGTCAACCCTTGCCTCACCTATGGCGCCGCGGAACTACCATAAACCCTAGGGTTTGGTAGCGGTTCCGACGGTCACAGAATCGAGTTAGGGTTTCGTTCTTCTAGAGGGTCCATAGAAAACACCTGCATGATTTTCTAAAGATTTTAAACTTGGAAAAATCCAACTCTTGGAAAATTTCCAGCGAGTGAGAAAAATTGGGTATTTGATATTCGTTCGAACTTTTTAACGTCGTCTAGATAACCCGAAACGATGTTAGAATTACGACTACGAAAAATTCTGAATTACCTTTATAGAAAGATAACATCATATGCAATCTCAGTAAAAACAAGCAACACCTGAAATACCAAAACCCAGAGACTGGAACACCATCAAAAATTGAAGCCAGAATGCATTTAAAAAACAGGTGGGCCGGGTTTTTAGTGAAAGTGGCCGGCCAAAATCCGGCGAGGAGGGCTCAAATTTCTGTGGTGTTCATGTTACATCTCATATAATATTCTGCAATTGCTTAAAAAAATTTTAGACGACTTAAAAATTTTGACAAAAACTTGGTTTTTGTTTCGAGTGTTTCGGAGTTGTTTCGGTTTCGTAATTCTACAAATATCGTCTAATTCTTTAGCATGGCTCTTATATCACTGCAGGATTCCGCAGCACCGCCACTGGGTTTCGGGAGGCATCGACCATGCCGTTTTCAAAAAATTGGCGCGCTAAAGAACCCTAACATAGAATCTTAACTAGAGATTTAGATGAAACATGCATGTAAACAACTTTACATCTAACTGAATAAGGAATAAAACCTTTGTAGACCAGTCCTTCACTTCAAAAGCTCCGTGTAGTAGTCCCTTCTCTCCAAGTAGTGAATTCCCGGATTCTAGAAAGGCTCCACAAGATGAAAGGAACAAGCTTACTTGAAGTCTTTGAGGCCGAAGATGATCTACGTCGAGGAGACACTAACTCAAGCTACCTCTTCACTAATTGTGAAGCAAACAACCTAAACTAAATGTCTAATCTAGTGTAGGTTGATAAAGTAGGAATTTTGCTCACTTTAGAAATATTTTTCTCACTAATTTTCTTCAGCTCCCAAATTGCTAAAGAGCTAGAGGAAGGAGATCAAGAAAAGCAACATGGAGTGAAGCAAGTGAAGAATGAATTAAGTCATGAGAATAGCAACCATGGGTGAGATAATATCTCATACTAACTCATGTAGAGACATCACCATGGCTTGGGATAATGGTTGGTGTTTACCGCTGAAAGTCGGGAAGACAAACATCTTGCCTGCATTTGGGGGCAGATACTATTTGGTTTTATCTGCCCACCTCTCCAAAGATACCAAGTTGATTTATGGCACCGTGTATCGAAGGTTTAGACAGATACGGCCGTTGTAGCAGATTTCGTCAGATTCCCCTTCCTTGCGAGGGGTTTTTTTATTGTGGGGACGCTCCTCCCTGCAGGCGCAAGCCCCTGCAGTTAATTACGTTACCGCGTAGCGATAACCACTTTCTCCTGCTCCAGAAGGTCACTTCGTGTTGTGTGTGTTTGTTTTATTTTTTGGTTTCCCGTGGATTGTATACGGAGACTAATTTGTGTTGTCGTCCGTAGGGCATGGATTAGTCCAAATTCGTACTCTCTTAAATTTAGGTTTGGTTTGATTTAAGGATCATTAATCCTGTTTGAGATTAAGATCGACTTAAATATTTGTTAAGGATACGTTAATCCGATGTTGGACTAAGATCTACTTAACGGGGGTTCAGGCTCATTTTTGATCCAACGAAAGAGCATTTGGGCTCTGTCGTTTTAGTTTAGGGACGTTACGGTCCACAGCTAGTTTAAGGACATTATGGTCCAAGGAATTGTTGATTGTCGGGACCCGCCATCTCTCTGAAGACGTTGAAGAATTACAACGACATATATCAGAGGTGTGGGGAGATATACCCTTGAACCAATGTCAGTTGGGAGATCTGTAGTTGGGTTTGGGACTAAGGCCAATTTAGAAAATTGTGAGCATATGGGCTCGGTTGATCTGAATTAGAGACTTTTGGTCAACTTGGACTCAGCCCACTCAGGTTTTGAATAAAGTGTTAAACACTTGTTTGGGCTCGGTCCCTTTTCTGTGCAACAATGCTGAGCATTGATATGGGCTCTGACGCTCACCCTATTTTTTTGTTTTTTTATGGAGTGTTAAACACTCATTACGGCGCTGGGCTCTATTTACAGAGCGCTTTATGTTAAACAGCGCCCACGTGAGGGTAACATGGGGGGCTCGGCGCTGGGCACCAACCACCGAGTGCAGAGCACTCTTTATTAAGCAACGTTCATGTGAGGGGTATGTGGGGCGCTTGACGCTGGGCGCCAACCACTGAGTGCTAGACACTCTTTATTGACCAGCGCCCACATGAGGGGCACGTGATGCGCTTGGCGCTGGGCGCCAACCACTGAGTGCTAAGCACTCTTTATTTGGGCAGCGTCCATGTGAGAGGCACGTGAAGCGCTTGGCGCTGTCACTTTTTTTGTATATTTTTCTGAAGAGTTCGATTCTTTGTTCTCCCCTGGATCTTCAATCCCCAAGAACAAATTCATCCCCATAAGTATTAAATTCTCGTTTGTGAGAGACTTGTCTCATGGATCTTAGATCCAGGGAAAGACTATGTTCTTTTATGAGGGTTAAACCCTTAGGTATGCAGATGAGATACTACGATCTCTATTTACCTTGAAGAAAGTTCGTCTTCCTTCTTCTCTCTTAAAGCTCTTTTTTACTTGCTCTTCTTTTTGAACTTGAAGTTTATGGGGGGGTTCCTCCCTGCAAGACTTGAAGTCTTAGGGCCTTTATATAGTGGAGGCAAGTTTGCTGATTTAGTTAAAGAAATCTCTCATTGAGAGATCCTTAATTGATTTGGGGATTTTATCCACCGTTGGATCTTTTATCCAAGGACTTCTATTTTACAGAAGATTTTTTTCTTGTTTTTAACAAGATTATAAAATATTTTCCATACAGAGCTTATTCTGTAATTTGGTAATTTTTAATCACCATTGGATCTCTAATCCAACGGTGCTCTGTTTTACAGAGCGTAATCTTTCTTATTTAGAAAGATTGGGGAAATATTTTTCCATACAGAGCTTATTTTGTAGCTTGGTGATTTTCACCATTAGATTTTTAATCCAACAGTGCTCTGTTTTACAGAGAGTAATCTTTCTCGTTTAGAAAGATTTGAGGAACATTTCCTCAACAGAATTTAATTCTGTAATTTAATGCCTTATCATCTTCGTTGGATCTTTGATCCAATGGTAGAGAACATTTAGTTCTGGCGCCGGCACCCTCGTGCATGGCACGTGAGGCGCTGCCTCAGAGTTTTTAACTCTCGGCGGTGGCGCCCTCGTGCAAGGCACGTGAGGCACTGCCTTAGAGTTTTTAACTCTTATTTAATAGATTTCTTTTTGTGTTTTGCACATTGGCGTCCGCGTAAGGAGGACGTGAGGTGCCATCATAGGATTTAATTCTATCCGAGGCAGTGTCTACATGCTTTGCATGTGGAGTTTTTCCTTTATTTTTATTTTTATTTTATTGTTATTATTTTTTAAGGGAGCAAGTTTTGAGCCAAAATTTTGGCGGGAACAGTTGGGTTAACAAATATCTCAAGTAAAACAAAATTAGTGGACTAAGTCAATGGTCACTACAAGCTTCTCCAAGCTTCTAACCATGTGACCAATTTCCAACTAATTTTGATTTACTTTAAATAAATAAAACCCATCATTATGATAAGCATGGTGTGAGTCTCATACACCCATGTCTCATGTATCATCTAGCATGACACAAAAGAATGTACATTAATATATGTCACATATATACTAAGTGTACACAAGTGAGAAAAAGAAATCTTAAGTGAGCTAATATTAGTTAATATAAGTTAATATATCAAATATATAATTATACATTAAATTATTAAATCAACACTTGATTTAATAATCCGGCTATATCACATACAACCGACTAATATCAAATGTATCAACTTATCGAATCAACACTTGATTCGACAGCTCAGCTATATCATATATAACCGACCGATATCACATATCGCGAGAATAGAATACGGTATCACATACATGTATTAATCTCGGACCCGCACATATCACATATGTGCTCCTACTTCGTTTCGCCTGAGCCAGGAAACCTCTGTGTAGGACTCTAAAGGCTCGTCAATACGCCGGCAGTAGGTGATGATCATACAAACACCCACAAGCCGTCAGCGGTCTGCTAAACGTAACGGCCACTCGGGTATTGAGCGATCAGAAGATCAACAAGCAAGCCTTCTCATACTCCTGTGAATCCAATAAGTAACACTACCGTACAGTCCGGTCTCTTCGTCAGATATGTCACATATCTCAGCCTGGGGGTGGTAAACGTCAGACCCCAATAGCCTGATAAGTCATGCCGATGTAAGGCCCATAACGGTTCGAGAAACTACTGATAACACTTACCAGTAAATCTCAGCAATCCTGGCCAGCGATTTCCTGTTATGGCCAATCGAGCATAGCGCAACATTAACCCCCAATACCGGGAGAGACAAAATCCCCTCCTATCGCTCATTGTCTCCATGTGACTCGGGACTGTACCCAAAAACAACCGTTTTGCACGATCTCTTGAACGTGGTAAGGTGGAAATCAAAGCACAGTGGGAATCACACACGACTCTATGACGATCTCAGGTTGACAGACTAACCTGTACCAGTGTCACCAGAGAACTGCTATCTGACGATAGGTATAATACCATCTAGGAGTTCTCGGCGAGTCTGTCCAGTGTACCCAGTCTCCACTGAGCACCCGTATACCATCTCTAATGTCAAACACCAATGGATATGGGATCATCCATCACCCATCACATGGGTCGAGAAGCATATATGCTAGTCTACTCTGGAATATCGATGCCCCGTCTCGATACTCCCACGACTAGGAACATTTGAAGGATGTACTTACCGACTACCTCTGCCCTACTAGTATGATCTGTATCATAATCCTGGTAGTCAAGTACACATCCTGAGGGATTTATCAACATGTAATAGAGAGACTATAAGTGTACATGTTAAGATAAAGAGCAACCAGATAGCATACTATCATGTCGAGCAAGAAAGTCCTCCCTATATATGTCCAAGCATCTACTATAATATACATCACATGTATAATAATAGCCTCTAGGGCATACATATAACTAACAATCTCCCACTTGCACTAAGGCCATTTGTTGTAGTATCTTATACCCAACGCCCCATAAAAGTCTCTCTAGGGTAAGGCCTCTGTGAGCGGATCCGCCGTGTTATCCTTCGCATTAACTCTTCTTACCTTGATCCGTTGGAGATCAACCATCTTCTAGATCGGGTGATACTGTCCTCAGAATATGTCTGGATCGCTGATGGGACCGGCGTTCCTAGACCAAAGCTACAACTCCATTGTTGTCTCAATAAAAGTTATCGGACGCTCAATAATAGGAACCATGTTCATCTCATGAATAAGAATTATCCATACATCCACTTTGGTAGCATCGTTGGTAGCGATGTATTCGGCCTTTATCGTCTAGTTTGCTATGGTATATAGCTTGGAACTCTTCCAACATACCGTCCCTCCACTGAGGGTAAAGACAAAGCCCGTGACTGATTCTCAGTCGACCTTATCACTCTGGAAGCTCAAATTGGTAAAGGACTCCCAATGGAGTTTACCGTTACCAAACCCCAAGAACATTTCTTCAGTGCTTCTCAAGTACTTAAGAATGTCCTTCGCAGCTGTCCGGTGATTCTCCCAAGATCCGATTGATTCCTGATCACTACACCTAGTGAGTTAGCTACATCTGGTCTGGTAAATAACATCGCATACATGATAGAGCCTACTGCCGAAGTATAGGGTATCCCTTGCATGCAAGCTCTCTCCAAGTGGCAACACTATGATTTTGAACAACTGTTACTATGTACCATATATGCTTTGCAATATTATATCAGTTTCTTTACTAGATAAAGATGGATATAATTTTGTTCTAGATAGAAATATCATGGACATTTATCTTAATCATGTACTGATTGCAGAAGGTACAATATATAATGGTATCTATGTTCTTAATCAAAATACAGTTTTCAATGTACAAAATACACGCAAGAGGAAGAGTTCAGATATGAATGAATCCTACTTATGACATTGTAGACTTGGTCACATCAATGAGAAAAAAACTAACTTAGTTGCAAAAGGATGGATTGTCGGAGTCAAAAATTACACCTCGTTGACCAAGTCAAAATCAAAGTCAACCCCAAGTCAAGTGGGCCCGAGCCCAAGCCAAGCGGGCCTAAGCCCAAGTCAACCCCAAGCTTGGAAGGGGCCGGCCCCATGCCAAAAGAATGAGGCAAAAAATAAATTTAATGTAATTTTTAAAAATAAATATATGGAAAATGGGCAAAAAGCCAAAAAATTTATAAACTCCATGGCTTATGTGCAAAAAGAAATAGGCATATGATGCATGGGGAGGCATAAGTGCCATTTGGAAAAACCCAATTGGCTATATATAAAGGTGTAGCCTATAACAGGCAAATATGTTGAGAAAATCAATAACAACTTTCATTCTCTCAATATTTCAAGGGTTTTATGCCTCCCCTTTCCTTAAGATTTTAAATCTTCTTCTTTCTTTTTTGAATTAAATTAAGAGTTTAACTCTTTCTTTCTAAAAAAGAAATAGTTTTTCACCATAAAACCATTGAAGGGGAGTTTAAATCTCCCATCAAATCTCTAAAAGGGGAGATTTTAAATCTCATCACCCTTCTTTTCCAGGATCCAAAAAAAAAGATGAGGAAGAAGGAGATCCATCTCCAAAAATCCTACTTTATAAGGATCCAAAGCTCAAATGAGAAGAAAGGGGTTTCCTTTCATCATCCAAGATATAGATCTTGAAGCTTCAAGAGATAACTTTTTGGTTTTCTAAATAAAAATATTTTCTTTTGGGAGTTTAACTCCTCCAAAATCCAAAATAAAAATATTTTCTTTTGGGAGTTTAACTCCTCCAAAATCTAAAGTAAATATTTTGGGAGTTTAACTCCTCCGAATCAAAATAAAACCCTTTGAGAGTTTAACTACAAAATAAAACCTTTTTCAGGAGTTCAACTCCATATCCGAAGGCTTAGCCCTTCCCTTCCCGGACCGCGCTTATGTCCCGCGGGCGCCTCCACGGGCACGTGGTGTGCATGTGTCCTGCGGGAGCCCCTATGGGCACATGCCGTGCATGTACCCCTTTTTGCAGCCCCCCACATGAAGGGGTTCCTTTTTCCTCCACATGAGGGGTGTTCCCACTTAGTGGGAGCTCCTGCTCCCCCACGTGAGGGGGGTTCCCCTTTCCCTCACGTGAGGGAGGAGCTCCCACCAAGTGGGAGCTCCCACTCACCTCCTCACGTGAGGAAAGGAAGCTCCTACTAAGTAGTGGGAGCTTCCCTCCTTTTCAAAAAATAAAATAAAATAAAATAAATATTTCTTCGAATAAATTTTTTTTGGTCACAAATAGAATAAATAAAAGAAAAAAATAAAATGAACACGCCTTTCTGCATTTTTTTCAAGCACCAACTCCTTACATTGAGTTCGCATGACCAATTTGACCCGTCAATTGGAGAATCCTTTGCTCCAAAAAGCGAAGGGTAATTAACGGTAGCTTAGTCCGCGGTTGACAGAGATTTAGATCCCCACAATCAATAAACCCTTGCCTATCCCAGGTAGGGAGAATCTATACATACCTGATAAGCGCGCGCATTCCTATCTCAATGGGATGACGAAAAACACTCTACAGATTCTGGCATGTCCGGTGGGACATTTCTCTCCTCCCATGTTTCGGGTCAAGTGTTCATGCGAGCTCAATTAATATATGTTGATTGTATGTACTGAATCCCTATTCCTTTACGTAGATTAACAACTTTGAACCTAAATTTCAAGCAAAGATGTCTCCACGGACGAGCTTAGCTCTCAACGCAACTTCCATCACCTACACGATGAAGATGGATGCCAGGACGGTTCTCCCGGCCAGCCTCGGGTGACAATGGGAGGAGTCGCTGCTACCATTTGGCCCCGTTCTATTCGTACTAGCTAACACCATCCCTGCTCCTCAGGCCCCGGTAACAGATAAGCCGGTGTTGAAAGGCAGGAGACTAAACATGGTGATCTCGAAGGCACCATAGCTTAAGCACAAGTCGGTGTTCGAACAACTTTCCTTGGCCCCAGCTGGGGGAAAAGCCGTCGGAGCAAAAAAAGCCGCCAGACGTAGCGAGCAAGCCCGGGCAATGGCTTTGATGAGTGAAAGTGTTTGTTAGCACCACCACTGGGTTTTACTAGCATCAAGCATACCAATTTTTAAAAATTAGGGGTGCTAATCAACACTAACCAAGATCTTAAACTAGATGATTAGGGTTTAACTATGATTAACTAAAACTATACTAAGAGAAAGGTGGCTACAACCTTTGTAGACCGTGTCCTTGTCTTCTCAAGCTCCGGGTAGTAGTCCCTACGACTCCACTAGGCTCCACTTGAAGGTTGAATGAACTTGCTTCAATGACCTTCGTGCCGAAGTGTAGGGTTCCTAGGCACGCTAATGAAGTCTCACAAGGCATCAACCATGCCAATTTCAAATTTTTCCGGTGCCGAGAAACCCTAATACGGATCGTTAACTAGAATTTTAGGCGAAACATTAAGCTAGTTAACATCTTAACTAAAAGTGAGAAGCTACAACCTTTGTAGATCCGGTTCTCCTCTTCCTTAGCTCCACATAGACGTCCTCTCGCTGTCCTAGTCGGATCTCGGACTCTAGCATCGGCTTCATCGGAGAAATGAGCGGACAAGTCGTCGGCTACGATGCCGAAGATGATCTACGTCGAGGTTACACAAGATCAAGCTCCAACTTCACCAAGTTGTGAAACTTGTGAAGAAAACACCCTATACTACTTGGCAAGAGGTAGAGGGTGAAGAAATAGGAGGTGGGTTCACTTTAGAATTGGATTTCTCACACTTTTGCTCAAGATGCCATTAATGGTGGCAAGCTTTTTCTTGAAGAAGAAGATGAAGAAGAAGATAGAATATGATGAGTTATATTTGAAAAGAATAATAAAATGAATACTTATCATCTTCTAACCTTGGTTAGGTGTAGAGAATAGATCATGGTTAGTAGGAATGGTTAGGGTTAAGGATGAAGACAAAATGGTCACTTTAGTCAAAGCTTCATGAAGCTTCAACAAGCTTCATGAAAGAAAGAAACCATTTTGTTTTTCTTTTATCTATTTCTCATAAAAGAATGGATAAATAAATAAGTGAATAACTCAAAACCCTAACCATTATCATAACCATGGTTTAATTCTTTGCACAAAGCCAAGTTAGTATGTATCATCAAACATGATACAATCAAGTGCACACAAAATATATCACATATACAATGTGCACTTCAAGTGAGAAAATCCTTTTAAAATGAACCAATACTAGTTAATGCAAAGTAATATATCAAATATATAATTATACATTAAATCATTAAATCAACACTTGATTCAATGATCTGGTCATGTCGCACATAACCGACTAGTATCAAATGAATCGACTTATCGAATAAATCTTTGATTCGATAACTAGGTTATATCGCATACAACCAATCGAAACATTCATCGCGAGAATGAAATACGGTATCACATACACGCATTATTCTCGGTCCCGCACATATCTCATATGCGCTCCTATTTCGTTTCGCTTGAGCCAGGAAACCTCTGTGTAGGACTCTAAAGACTCGTCAATACGCCGGTAGCAGGTGATGATCATATCAAGCACCCACAAGCCGCAAGCGGTCTGCTAAACGTAACGGCCACCCGGGTATTGAGCGATCAGAAGATCGACGAGCTAGCCCGCTCACACTCCTGTGAATCCAACCAGCAACACTTACCGTACAGTCCGGTCTGTTCGTCTGATATGTCGCATATCAAGTCTAGGGGTGGTAAACGTCAGACCCCAATAACCGATAAGTCGTGCCGATGTGAGGCTCATAACGGGTCGAGAAACTACTGGTAACACTTACCAGCAAATCTCTGATCAGCCCTGGCCAGGGACTTCCCTGTTACGGCCAATCGAGCACAGCGCAACATCAACCCCCAATACCGGGAGAGACGAAACCCCTCCTATCACTCATTGCCTCCATGTGACTCGGGACTGCACCCAAAAACCACCGTTTTGCACGCCCTCATGGACATAGTAAGATGGAGATCAAAGCACAGTGGGAATCACACAAGACTCTATGACGATCTCGGGTCTACAGACTAACCTGCACAAGTGTCACCTGAGAACTGCCATCTGACGTGAGGTATAATACCATCTGGGAGTTCTCGGCGAGTCCGTCCAGTGTACCCAGTCTCCACTGAGCACCCGTATACCATCTCTGATGTCAAATACCAATGGATATGGGATCATCCATCGCCCATCTCATGGGTCGAGAGGCGTATACGCTAGTCTACACTGGTATATCGATGCCCCGTCTCGATACACCCACGACTAGGGACCTTGAAGGATGTACTTATGGACTACCATGTCCCCACTAGTATGATCTGCATCATAGTCCAGGTAGTCAAGTACACATCCTAAGGGTTTTATCAACATGTAACTATAAGACAGTTTAAAGAGACTAGTAAACATGTTAAGATAAAGAGCAACCAGATAGCATACTATCATATCGAGCAAGAAAGTCATCTCTATATATGTCCAAGCATCCAATATAATATACATCATCTGTACAATACTGGCCTCTAGGGCATACATACAACTAACACGAAGATGATCCACCCGAATTCCGCTTATCCAAGCTATCTCTTCACTAAACTCTTTAGTGAAGGAAACACACTACATCAAAGCGCTAATCTAGTGTAGGATGGTGAAGTAGGGGTGTTGTTTGCTCACTGGGGATCTCAAGCCCTATGGTTCACATCACATGTGAGGGTTTAGAGCTTGAAGTATGAGGAAGATGATGATGATGGAGAGAGCTAGAGAGAGTGGAGCTAAAGAAAATAAGCAAGCCTCTCTTGAAAATGAAGTGAAGAATGGCTTATCAATTATCACAATAATTGAAGCATCCAATTTAAAACAATAAACAAAAGCAACCATGCTTCAATAGTGTGGAATAAATGAATATTCAAATGATCAAGCCATGCTTCATCCCTCCATAATTTCCACCTCATTTCTATTTTCATAAAAATAGAAATCCATGCCATGCTTCATATATATATATATATATATATATATATATATATATATATATATATGTATATATATATATATATTATGAAGAATAATTAGTGAGCTAATAATATTAGTTAATATATAATTATATCAAATATAAATATATATCATATTATTAAATCAACACTTGATTTAATAATCCGGTTATATCACATATAACCGACTAATATCATTTATCTATATATCACATTATCAAATCAACACTTGATTCAATAATCCGGTTATATCACATATAACTTAACTGATATCAAATAATCGCCAGAATAGAATACGGTATCACAAACTCGTATTTAATCAGGCCCCCCGCACATATCAGCATATGTGCCCTACTTCGTTTCGATTGAACCGGGAAACTTCTATGTGGGACTCTAAGGACTCGTCAATACGCCAGCAGTAGGTGATGATCACATCAGTCACCCATAACCCGTCAGCGGTACTAGCTGGACGTAACGGCCACCCGGGTATTGAGCGAATAAAAGATCAACAATCAAGCTTGTCCAAACTCCCATGAAGTCTATAGGTAACACTTACCGTACAGTCCGGTCTCTTCGTTTGATATGTCGCATATCGAGTCTGGGGGTGGAATCGTCAGACCCCAATAACTTGATAAGTCATGCCGATGTGTGGCCTATAACGGTACGAGAAACTACTGATAACACTTACCAGTAAATCCCATCAACAGCCCTGGCCAGAGACTTCCTGTTATAGCCAATCGAGCATAGAGCAACATCAACTCCCTATATCGGGAGAGACGAAACCCCTCCTATCGCTCATCGCCTTTATGTGACTCGGGACTGTACCAAAAATCCACCTGTTTGCATGACTCCTTTGAGCCATGGTAGGAGGAAATCAAAGTATAGTGGGAATCACACAAGACTCTATGATGATCTCGGGTCTACAGACTAACCTGTACCAATGTTACCAGAGAACTGCTATATGACGATAGGTATAGTATGATCTAAGAGTTCTCGGTGAGTCATGTTCGGTGTACCCATTCTCTAATGAGCATCTGTGTACAATCTTTGATGTCAAACACCAATGGCTATGGGATCAACCATCTCCCCATACAGGGTCAAGAAACGTGCATGCTAGTCTACTCTAGAATATCGATGCCTTGTCTCGATATTCCCTCAACTAGGAACAATTGAAGGATGTGCTTGTGGACTACCCAGGTCCAGTAGTATGATCTGCATCATAGTCCTGGTAGTCAAGCCTACATCCTAAGGGCTTTATCAATATGTATATGAGAGAAAGTATAATAATACCAGTGTACATGTTAAGATAAAGAGCAACCAGATAGCATACTATCATGTCGAGTAAGAAAGTCCTCCATATATATGTCCAAGCATCCACTATAATATACATCAATGTACAATAATAGCCTCTAGGGCATACATATCCCTAACAATCTCCCACTTGCACTAAGGCCAGCTGTTGTAGTATCTCATACCCAACATCCCAAATAGTCTCTCGAATCGTGTCTGGGGAAGGGCCTTCGTGAGTGGATCCGCTGTATTATCCTCCATGTCAACTCTCCTGATCTCGATCTCCCGGCGATCAACTATCTCCCGGATCAGGTGATATCGCCTAAGAATATGTCTGGATCTCTGATGGGACCGGGGTTCCTTAGCTAAAGCCATAGCTCCGTTGTTATTATAATACAAAGGTATTGGATGATCGGTGGTAGGAACTACACCAAGTTCAGCTATGAACTTCTTCATCCAGATACCCTCTTTGGCAACATCGTTGGCAGTGATGTATTCAGCCTCCATCGTCGAGTCTGCTACGGTATCTTGTTTGGAACTCTTCTAACATACCGCCCCTCCATTGAGGGTAAAGACAAAACCCGAGACCGACTTACTGTCATCCTTATCACTCTGGAAGCTCGAATCGGTAAAGCACTCCACCTGGAGTTCACCGTTACTATACACTAAGAATATCTCTTTAGCCCTTCTTAAGTACTTAAGAATGTTTTTCACAACTTTCCAGTGTTTATCCCATGGATCTGATTGATGCCTACTCACTACACCTATTGATTAAGCTACATCCGGTCTGGTACATAACATCGCATACATGATTGACCCGACTGCAAAAGCATAAGGTGTCTCTTGCATGCGAGCCCTCTCCAAATCAGTCTTGGGAGACATCTCTTTGGAGAGAGTGATTTCTGAGCAAGTGGGTAAATTACCACGCTTAGAATCTTCCATACTAAACCTCTTTAGTATGGTGTCTATATACCTGGATTGGGACAATCCCAACATCCGTTTAGATCTATCTCTGTAGATCTTAATCCCCAGGATGTAGGAGGCATCACCAAGATCTTTCATGGAGAACTTGTGTGATAAGAAGAGCGTGACCGAGTGTAGCATAGGAACATCGTTTCCTATCAAGAGTATGTCATCGACGTACAATACGAGGAAGACAACCTTACTCTCTACAACCTTCTTGTATATACAAGGTTCATCTACGTTTTTGATGAAGTCAAACTCTTTGACAGCTTCATCGAAATAGATGTTCCAACTCTGCGATGCCTGCTTTAATCTGTAGATTGATTTAAGCAGCTTGCACACGCTTCTGTTAGTTATATGTATGCCCTAGAGGCCATTACTGTACATGAGATGTATATTGTAGTGGATGCTGAGACATATATAGGGAGGACTTTCTTGCTCGACATGATAGTACGCTATCTGGTTGATCTTTATCTTAACATGTATACTTACTGTCTCTCTGCTACATGTTGATAAAGCCCTTAGGATGTGTACTCCACTTTCAGGATTATGATGCAGATCATACTAGTGGGGCCTGAGTAGTCCATGAGTACATCCTTTAATATTCCTAGTCGTGAGAATATCGAGACGGGGCATCGATATTCCAGAGTAGACTAGCGTATATCTTCTCGACCCATGTGATAGGCAATGGATGATCCCATATCCATTGGTGTTTGACATCAGAGACGGTATGCGGGTGCTCAGTGGAGTGTAACATTTTTTTTAAAAATTTATAAATAAATAATTAAATAAATAAAATCCTTTAGGTGAATTTTCTGATAATCGGTAAAATAAACCGTATTTTCCGTAAAACTCAACTATAATTATTTTTCAATATAAATTTAAATACGCCTATTTTAACTATGTAATTACTAGTAAATGGTATTTATTTAGTGACTTATAAATTATTAATTTACTTAAATATTTTTCCTTAATTAATTAAATTCAAATAATAATATAAGCTTTAAATATACATTAAATTAGTGTAAATTATAAATTAGAAATGGGTTAATTTTACAAAGTGAGCCATGACATATTGGAATCAAGTCTGTAACATGCAAAATTAGTTCTCAAAATTTTCCATGGTTCTAGAGATTTCTAGGGAAAAAGGTTAAATTGGAAAAAAAAATTTGAATAATTAAGGGTTTAAGTGAAAATGTGTAATAAATAAGATGGTTCTACACACACCCACACATTTCCACTCTCTCTCTCTCTCCATTTCTGCCTTAGCCGAGCCTCACTACTTGAGGTAGCCCCCATCCTTTCTCCACTCTTTTTCTCTTCAAAAAACTTCAAAATTTCCATCAAAATCCACAAAAAACACCACTAATTCCTCAATTAATCTTTAACCATTATTCTTTGGTCATTCTAGCTTGGATTCTTGAGGCAAGAGAGCCATTTGGGAGGCTATGTGAGCATGCTAGACATCATGTTGTGTGGTATAAATCTTAACCTATAGCTTAATTGTTGGATAATTACTTTAATTTAAGCTAATTAGGCGTTTAATTATGGTTTTAATTTCAAGATTTAAATTTTCAAGAGAAGGGGTTCTAAATTAGGTTAGGGTTTGATCACTCAATTATGTTTACAAGGTGTAGTTTAACAGTTGAGACATGGAAAACTTAATCTAATTGTTAAATTGTTAGGTGTTGCTTTAAAATTGTTAAAATTAGGAAAAATTGTGCAAAGTAGGTTTTTGTAGAATATGTATATATATGAGATAAAATTCTAGTGAGATTTTTTATCAATTATTCATGGTTTTAATGAGGAGATTAACATGTTAATTGAATGCAAAACCTAATTTGGTTACTAGTTGCTAATTGTTAGTTTAAAAATTGTGATAATTATGCTATTTTGCTAACTAGGTTTTTAGAAATTAATTTAAAATGTGGGATTAAAATCTAGTTAGGCTTTTTAGCACATCATTAAGGTTTCCATGAGTGGTTTAACGATTTAAAATATGCAAAATCTAGCTTAGTTGTTGAATTGTGAATTTTGCTTTAAAAAGTGTTAAAATTTGATATTTTTGCAAACTAGAATTTTGGGTTTAATGGAAATTGATGAGATTAAATTTAAGTAATGGTTTTTATGATCTACTTATGATATTTAGTGAATATTATGGCCACTAGTTTTGTTAAAACGTCATATTTCGAATTAAAACGGTTATTTGATGCTTTCTAGGTTTTCGGAAATAAATCGATTTGATTTATTTTAAGGCTTTGATGATTTAAACCCTATTTTATATTATAATTAATGAGTTTTGGAACTACGACTTGTACGTTCATGTTTTATCTCGATCAATCAGCATTTGTACGCCAATGTCGAGGGTTTTTCGGTTCTTTTGCATGAGCGGGGCATAGGTTTTAAACTATGCACGTTTCGTACGCCGTTTTGGTTTTATCCGCGATTCGGTTTACGATATACATATATGTTTGCGTATAGGTACCTCTCACGTGGACTTCGGACGATGAAGAAGAGGATGGCGGTATCGACTTCGGCAGACAAGGACCAGGTGAGTAAATGTATATCTATGGGGGAAGTCGGATGGATGGCGTATAGCACCCGCACAAACGTAGAATAAGTATATTACGTACTGTTATTAAGAAGTCGGACATGACCTTAGATTCCTGGCGAGTAGGGTCCTATTGAAGACTTTAGGTTGGACTAGACTGATTTAGAAAGACTTAACCAGAGGATGACTGCCTTGGAGGGAATTCGTAGGTTTCATGTAGATACACACACGCGCGCACACATATAAACTTGACTTGGTGTATATGTGTGTATATATGTATATATATAGGAATGTGTGTAGGTATATATATATATATACACATGTGATATGAGGAGGTTATATGATACATGGGGATGAGTCGATATGACTAGACTTGATGCCGTGATTTATTGGATATATGATCAAGTTATGACATGAGATTTGTTATGATAGTAGCGGATCGTTGGGCAATGAGATTATATATAAAATATATTTATATAAACGATAATATGTGTTGATGACATTGGAATGAATGAGACTCTATAATAGAACCCAGATTGTAATACGTGACTTAATCACGATATGACATATGACATGATATTTTAGTGGATCATTTGACAATGTATATTTACGCAGACGATGATATATGTTTGATGATATTAGGATGTATGCGATTATAGTATAGTACCCTTGATCATGATATTGTTTGATGATGATACTATACGAACGATGATGTATATATGTGATGATTGATCCACACTCTTGACTTGAGAAAGTCGTACTATGTACGTGACGCTATTGAGGCTGGATCGCCGACTACTAGAGATATCGACTCAGATTTTAGGAGGTTCTTCTTACCTTTCGACTAGTGTCTTTAGTTAGTTCCTTAGTTGGTTAGGTAGATCTTAGTTTAGGCTCGAGTCATACTTATTTTCCAAACTAACGAATCGTGCGCATTTTTAAAGACAGACTAAGGGATACTACGGATTTTTCAAAGGACATATCTTTTCTTAAAAACCCCGTAGCCCCTAATTTTCTAAAATCCTCAATTCGTGCTTTTTCAAACAATAAACTGTATGACTCTTAATTAGTATGTATTATCTAGTTGTGCGTTTACTACACATCCACTATTATATTCATGTTGTATTCATCGCATTGCATGTTCACACATATGTTTCTTTAGCTAATATGAACTCTGCATGTTAGGACACCAGCACCATTACCGATGATGCGCATGTTCCACGTACACTTATTTGCTGGCTCACACACATCATCATCGGTAATTGCCATGTCACATACACTTTAAAACATATTATCTTTTATTGATATAATCAGCTAAATGCTAGTCTAATATAACATTGTGTGATTACTCTCATGTGCTAGTTTAGACATTGCATTTATTACTTAGACACTTCATGCATTCACATATTCATATTATCATGCAGTATTGTGGGGCTTATGCCGATACTTATTTATCTACTTATGATTTTGAGATTTTGGATTTTCTATGATATTTCTGGATTTTGGGGAAAACCGCAAGAATTTAATAAAAGCTTATTATTATCATTTTTTAAAATGTAAGTTGCAGTTTTCTCGTGATGTATGGGTCGTCCACCATGAGTTTTCATGTTTTCTGTTGGATTTCGAGACCCGATTCGAGGAGTGGAGGAACCGTCTCGGGTACATGGTGGGCCCGGTACGGTACCCCGGGGCAAGAGTGTTTTTGTGGGGATGACGATGAGCCTGGCAGGGGAGGACTACCTACCGGTGATGTCTGGCGCAGCGGATATCCGGAGGATACCGACCGTTGTCGTGTGATTTGATGATATGGGCCGATCCGGACTGACGGAGCCCGAGATATTGAGACTATGAGATATTGAGACTATGAAGTATTGAGACTTTGAGATTTATATGTTTTGTGTCGATACTTGACACGGATTTCCATGGATTTCATTGATGATGTTTCAGATTACCATACAAATTTTACTATGATAAAAGTTAAAGATTTCTTATACAGATATATCCAGATTTCATGGTTGATTGTTTTACATTCATGGTGCATGCATACTCATACACATGACATGTTACTACTTAAGGCACTGACACGAGCACTGAGCAGTGCACTTACGCATAGATTATTACCCTTCCACCACTAGATGACTAGTGTTATATTAAGTATATTATTATGACCTAGGAGAGCGTCATGCATGCGATTTCTACTCGCAGATGTCTTCTACTCACGAGTTGGCAACTCACCCTCATTGTGCCAAATTTTCTTACAGGTTTCGATGTACAGGTTTCCTTGGCATCTTGCTAGCACATCATTTCATTTAGGGTGATTTGCTTGGTAGGTTGGTTCACTTATATCAGGACCGCCGTTGTACTTTTATTATTTCAATTGTATCTAGTAAGCTCCATAAACCAGACTTGTATTACTTGATAGATTTAGAAGACCAGTTGCTTATTCTTCCGACCTTAGAGTCGCGCTTGTATTATTATGGTTTTTGGTGGATTTGGTTTTCTTTTGAGTTTTGAGCCTCGCCCTTCGGCGTTGTATATTTTAGTGCATTGTGTGGTTGTTTCCGCCTTTTGGCGTAGAGCTAGCTCGCACTTGGAGATGCCTTTTTATTGCTTGTATATATTATTCTTGTTTGTACCCGTTTGGGGCTAGTTTTTACAAAGGAGACCCCGCCGAAATTTTTGAGAAAATTTGATGTTGCTTTTAAACTTGTTTTCCTACACTTCTTCTTTTAAATAGTTTAGATTTTTAGGCTTCGGCTTACTTAGATTACGTTACGCCTTTAGACGTTTCGTAATTTAAGTGTCGGTCACATTCCGTACCTTCGGGTCATGACATGGAGACTGGGTACACTGAACGGACTCGCCGAGAACTCCCAGATGGTATTATACCTCACGTCAGATGGCAGTTCTCTGGTGACACTTGTACAGCTTAGTCTGTCGACCCGAGATCGTCATAGTGTCTTGTGTGTCTCCCACTGTGCTTTGATTTCCACCCTACCACGGCTCTACTGAGTCGTGCAAACAGGTGGTTTTTGGGTACAGTCCCGAGTCACATGGAGGCAATGAGCGATAAGAGGGGATTCGTCTCTCCCGGTATTGGGGGTCGATGTTGCGCTATGCTCGACTGGCCATAACTGGAAATCCCTGGCCAGGGTTGATGTGATTTACTGGTAAGTGTTATCAGTAGTTTCACGGCCGTTATAGACCTTACATCGGCATGACTTATCAAGCTACTGGGGTCTGACGTTTACAACCCCTAGGCGAGATATGCGACATATCAGACGATCAGACCGGACTGTGCGGTAAGTGTAACTGATCGGATTTGCAGGAGTGTGAGCAGGCTTGCTCGTTGATCTTCTGATCGCTCAATACCCGATGGCCATTACGTTTAGCAGACCGCTTGCGGCTTGTGGGTGACTGATATGATCACCACCTACTGCCGGCGTATTGACGAGTCTTTAGAGTCCTACACAGAGGTTTCCTGGCTCAAGCGAAACGAAATAGGAGCTCATATGAGATATGTGTGGGACCGAGAATAATACGAGTATGTGATACTGTATTCTATTCTCACGATTTGTATCATCGGTCGGTTATATACAATATAGCCGGGTTACCGAATCAAGTGTTGATTCGATATATTGATACACTAGATATTAGTCGGTTATATGCGATATGACCGGATCATTAAATCAAGTGTTGATTTAATTATTTAATGTATAATTATATATTTGATATATTACTTTACATTAACTAGTATTGGTTCACTTAAGATTATTTTCTCATTTAATTGTGTACATGTGATATATAATTGTGTACATGTTTGTATCATGATTGATGATACATGCAAACATGGGTGGGTGGGTGACATACACCATGCTAATTATAATTTAGGTTTTTATTTATCTTAGTTATTCAAAATGGTGGCAACTTTTGTCATAACTTGAAGCTTCATGAAGCTTGAAGTATCTTTGATAAAGTCCACTTATTTTGTCTTGATTAAGATATTTATTAACCAAACCATTAAAATTAACCATGGTTATGTCTCTACAAAGATTAGTGGATGATACTAACTCACCCATGGTTGCATATTTATAATTATTCTTTTCTCATTTTTCATACTTACTTCTTCTTCTTCTTCATCCAAAAGAAAAACCTTGCTAGATTTTTCTAAGTGATGAAAACAAGTGAGAAACCAAAATCTAAAGTGAACCCACTTCCTTTTTCATCATCCTCTACTACTTGCCATTTAGTTTAGAGTGTTCTCTTCACAAAATTCATGAACTAGTGAAAGGTTAGCTTGAGTTTGAGTCACCTCGACGTAGATCATCTTCGGCCTCGAAGACTACTAGCAAGCTTGTTCATTTCTCCTGGGAAATCCATTCTAGAGTTCGGGACAATGATGATCGCAGCGAAGGGATGTCAACACGGAGCTTTAGAAGTGAAGGACCGGATCTACAAAGGTTGTTCACTTCTTTTGTAATGTTAGATTGCAAAGTTATATTACCCTATTTTTCTAGTACAATTCGTAGTTGATTGTTTAGCACCCGCTTGAATTTTTGTTGTAGCATGTGTGACGCTTGCAAACCCTAGGCTAGGTGCTAAGGAATCCCAATAGCTTCCGCTGCTCCCACTATCTACGAAGCCCTCTGGCTGTGTCATGTACACGCTCTCTTCTAAATCACCATTTAGAAAGCGGTCTTGACGTTCATCTGCCAGATTTTGTAGTCATGGTATGCAGCAATGGAAAGTAGGATCCTTATGGACTTAAGCATAGTGACAGGAGAAAAGGTTTCATCATAGTCGACACCAGGTCGTTGACAAAATCCTTTTGCTACAAGTCTAGCTTTGAAAGTCTCAACTTTTCCATCTACACCGAGTTTCTTCTTAAAGATACACTTGCTCCCGATAGGTTTTACCCTTTCAGGAGCAACTTCCAAAGTCCATACTTTGTTAGTATATATGGATTCTATCTCGGATCGCATAGCATCCAGCCATTTCACAGAGTCTCCACTTGTGATGGCCTGCTTGAAACTAGTTGGGTCATCATCTTCCATGATGCAATCCTCGCTCCTACCGTCTATGAGAAAACCGTAGTATCTCTCAGGTGGATGACGACCCTTACTAGATCTGTGGAGTGGCTGGGGTTCATTGGGTACTATTGGATCCTCCGGTTCTACCAAATCGTCAGTAATTGTATGTTTAGCCGGAACTTCTTCCAGTTCTACCTCATTGCCACTAATTTTTTTCACAAAATATTCCTTTTCTAAAAAGGCAGCATGTTGAGAAACAAACACCTTTTATTTCTCAGTGTGGTAGAAGATATACCCTCGCAAATTTTTGGGATATCCTACAAACTTGCACGGAACTGACCTTGCCTCGAGCTTGTCCAGATTTTGCGTTTTAACATAAGCCGGACAACCCTATATCTTAATAAAATTAAGACACGGTCTCTTCCCTTTCCATATCTCATATGGAGTGGTAGGTACAGATTTGGTAAGAACCATATTCAATAGGTGTGTGGCTGTCTCAGCGCATAACCCCAAAAAGAAATAGATAACTCAGCCGTACTCATCATAGAGCGCACCATATTTAATAGGGTGTGATTCCTGCGTTCCGATACACCATTGTGCTATAGTGTGTACGGAGGAGTAAGCTGAGAGAGAATCCCATTCTCTTTTAAATAATCCAGGAACTCCGTGCTTAAGTATTCTCCTCCCCGATCAGATCGAAGGATTTTAATACTTTTACCCGTTTGGTTCTCCACTTCGCACTTATATTCCTTGAATTTCTCAAAAGCTTCAGACCTATGTTTCAACAGGAACACATGTCCATATCTTGAGAGATCATCGGTGAATGTAATAAAGTACGAGGAACCATCCCTGGCATGTGTAGACATAGGACTGCATACATCACTATGTATCAGTCCCAAGAGTTCAATAGCTCTTTCTCCGTGTCCAGTAAACGGAGTTTCGGTCATCTTACATGACTTGCAAGTTTCATAAGATGTAAATTCGAACGGATTCAAATATCCATCTTTATGCAACTTAGCTAGCCTTGTCGCATTGATTTGACCTAGTCTACAGTGCCACAAGAAGGCTTCGTTCATTTCTGAACTTTTCATCTTGTGTGTGTTTTGTATATTTAGAACTGTAGTTTGATTCAGAACGTATATACCGTTACACAACGTACCATACCCAATCAACACTTGATTTAGAAAAATGTTCATAACATTATCCTCTAATGTGAAATCATATCCTTCTTTAGTTAGCAAAGAAACTAATATAATATTGCACATCATTTTTGGTACATAGTAACAGTCATTCAGAATCAATGTATTACCATTTGGTAACACTAGGTGATATTCGCCAACTGTTTTGGCTGCAAAAATTGCTCCATTCCCTACTGTTAGAGACTTATCACCCTTTCCCAGTTCTCTACCTCTCTTTATCCTATGTAACAAATTACATACGTGGGCTAATCCGGTATCCAATACCCAGGACGTGGAGTATACTGAGAAACAGTTCTCGGTAACGAACACACCCGAAGAAAATGCATCATCATGCTCTTTCTTTGCTCGGATGGCGTAGGAATTCTGATATTCTACTATTCCTTGCTCGGACTTATGACAATCATAAGATAGAGTGGAACCAACGTTCCCCAGCACAGTATAATAAGCGGGTTCGGTTAATACATCCATATTATTATCTTGATTAAGGCGTGTCATTGGTCGCTACCTGGAGAGAGAGAGAAGGAAACACTTTAGCGTGCACTCTTGCAAGATTAAATTGGTTATTATCTTATCTAATCAGGATGGCTCCCACTGTTTATATCAAATCTTCCTTCAAACATTAAAAAGTAAGATTAGCCCGGATTAATTACACCCTATAAGTTCGCCAATCGTTCTGCCAGTCAGGTATTGGTACTCCGAGGGAGTCTCCCTATGCTTTCGCATGGAACTAATTAAATAACCTCGTTTCCGCAGGGGCATAACCCCGTTGACACCTTTCTTAGACACCTACTTGATTAGCTAATTGTAAAGTGCAAAACACTCTCAGGAGTAACTCTTACTCGCAGTGGGTATCAGGATCCAACTATCATATAGAAGGTATGCAATCTCATTGCAAATTTCAACACTTGAAATTCCCAATAATTATTTTTACCCCTAACGTTTTATGACCTTGAGGAAGGCCAACAAACCATAGGCCACTAGTCAAGTTCAACCCGTTCATTTCTTGATTGAATTAAACCCACCCGCACGATCCTTGACGAAGGCCAACAAATTCTCATGACTACCCTAATACAATCGCATCATATGCAGCAGATAAGCACTAATCAGCTACCGCACGCTACGTATTGACGAAGGCCAACAAACGTAGCACGAATACTAAATAGTACTTATCTGAAATGACGGAGGGCTACGGCTGGTTTTGAAGAAAACCTTTAACGCAATGAACTTGATATCATAATAGAATCTAGTGATTTGAAAAGGAGTGTTTTTATAGCTTTTGCTAGTTTCGCTAAAGAGGTCACTCCCAGTGAAGGGATCTCGGCTCTTTCCTCATCGAATGAGGTGCTGGATATTCATCAAGGAATACCACTATGCAGAGCAAGAACTAGAGAAGCTATAAAAACAAAACCGAGTGGGTTGTAGTATTTGCTAGTTTTGCTAAAGAGGTCACTCCCGGTGAAGGGATCTCAGCTCTTTCCTTATCGAATGTAACATTTCAGAAAAATAAAATATTATTTTTGGGAATTTAAATAATTGAAATACTAATTTCTATGAATATTATTAAGTACAAGAATTAGTTTTAATGAAAGGGTATAATTATATACCGATAATTTGAAAAATAATTGGGAAATTAATAAATGGGTTATTTACTAAACTCGATTAGTATTTTATGAACTATTATACAATTATTTTATGAACTATTATACAATTGATTTGAAGGTATTTATGTGATTTGGGCATTTTATGAACTATTATACAATTATTTGTAAATGGGTTATTTACTAAACTCGATTAGTATTTCACTAATTTTGCATTAATCTTGTTATGCATGAGACATGCAACAAATAATGTTGCAAATGACTTGCTACATTTTTAGTTATGAACCATGGCTTTTTCTTTTCCAAATAGTTGTGTTTTAAAATGAAAAAGAGAAAAAGAAAAGGGAAAAGAAAAATAAATGACAGAGAGAGTGAGGCGACTTGTGTCATGTGAGGGTGAGAGAGAGGGGGGTGAGAGGCTTCTACACAATTCTCATACCTTCATCTCTTCATTTCTTCATTTCCTATTCTTCTTCATTCTTTCATCTCCTTTTCATCCTCCACCTCTACCCCATGGCCACCCCCAAAATTCTCAAACAAAACCTTATACCCCCTTCACAAAAAATGACCACAACATCACTACAAACCCTATGGAGGCCTCAAGTTTGGACCTTGAAGACTTTGAACAACTCTAGAATTTTCTTGAGTTGCCAAATGAGGTATGTTTCCACACCATTAGTTTAGAATCTTATTTTCCTTATATCTTATCATAGTTTAGAGTTAAACCGATGTGATTTAGTAAACTTTGAGAATTTCTAGAGGAGAGTTATGAGATAGCATAACTTGTGAAGATGTAATTGAGATGTAGTGATGTTTTTCATGACCTTAGTGGTGTATTAGGGACCTAAAACAGAGACCAAGCAGAGACCATGAACTTTGAATTTTTCCGATATCGTATTTTGTGGATTTGTAATGCCTACAAGGAATCTGGAGCAACCTAAGGTGTTTTTAAGAAAATCAAACAAGTAGAATAACCTAGATAGACCATTAGAAGACCACCACGAGAGGACGAGAGTCAAATTCCTCCTTGGGACCGGTGAAATCGGGGATATGGGGAATCTCGCCGGGTCAATGGTTGCATATGGAGTTGGATTTTGGTGTATAGCTCAGTTACCTCATAATCTAGCCTCTGTATTGTTTGTTTAGCCCCACACTACCTGAGTCAAAATCTGGAACTAGTTTTCCAGTTGCTGTTTTAGTTTTGTGATTTTAATAACTTGAGTTTTTATATTGTGTTTTATCTTGATCGATTGGCGTTCGTACGTCGGTGTCGAGAGTTATTGGTTTTCTTGCATACGTAGACCATAGGTTCTAACCTATGTGTGTTTCGTGTGCCGCCTTGGTTTTTCGTATTCGATTCATGTATACTATACGATGTATTTGAACTGTAGGTACCTCCGCGTGGACTTCGGGACGAAGAAAGAGAGCAAGGCGTCATCGACTTTGGCAAGCGAGAATCGAGGTGAGTAGATGTATATCTACGGGGGAAGTCGGGTGAATGGCGTATAGCACCCCCGCAAACGTAGTATAGGGTTATTACTATTTTATTTTGAGTTTGGATGCGATATTGGATACTTAGTGAGTAGGGTATTTAGAAGACCTTAGGTTAGATTAGGTTGATCTAGGAAGACCGATCCATAGGATGATTACCTTGGTGGCGAACCGCAGGTTATATGTAGTCATACACACACACACAAACTTGATTTGTGCGTATGTGTGTGTGTGTGTATGTGTGTATGTGTGTGTGTGTATATATACATATACACGAGTGATGGGGATAGTATATGATACATGGTGATGAGTCGATATGATCGGGCATGATGCCGTGAGATTTTGATATGTGATTGAGTCATGATATTGTATATGATATAATATTATGATGGATCGTTGGGCGATATGTATTCATTCATGCGATAATATGTGAATTGATGAAATTAGAATGCACGAAACTTTAGAACCGTACCCCTGATCATGATATTGTACGACGATGATACCGAATAAATGATGATGTTTATATGATATTTGACCCGTACCCTCGATTTTGGGGATGTCGTACGATGGATTCTACCGTACGAGGTATAGATATGATGATCGATCCGCACTCTTGACTCGAGGATGTAGTACGGTGTATTATTACCATACGTGATGATATGAGGCTGGATCGCCGACTATTAGATATATCGGCTCGGGATAATATAGATTTCTTATAACCTTTCGACTAGTTTCTTAGTTTAATCTTTTAGTTGTTTAGGTAGATGTTAGACTAGGCTCGAGTCATACCTATTTTCAAAAACTAACGAATCCTGAGTATTTTAAAAAGACATTCCGAGAGATGCTATGGACTTTCAAAGGACATATCTTTTCTCAAAAACACCGTAGCCCCTACTTTTCTAAAAACCACAATTCATGCTATTTCAAACACTAAAACTGTATGACTTGTATACAGATATGTGTATTTTATTATGTTGCGTTTACTATTCATTTTTCCGTTATATTCATGTCGCTCTCATTGCATTTCATATATACATGTGTCTTCTTTTGCTATTATGAGCTTGTCTGTTAGGACACCAGCACCATTACCGATGATGCATATGTTGCATGTATACTTACTTGCCGGCTCACACACATCATCATCGGTAATTTCCATGCCACGTACACACTAGAGAACCTTTACTCTATTTATATAATTGGATAATCTGTAGATGTAGCATTGTTTTACATTCAAAATCTTAAAATGCTAGTGTAGACATTGTATCTCTTACTTAGAATACCACATGCATTTGCATCCGTATATTCTAGTTATGCACTGATCATTGGCTTTATGTCAGCATTTATTATCTCGTTGTATACTGCATATATTGTGTTTCTCTTGGAGATTTCCGTATTCATGAGATTTCTGGATTTGGGGAAAACCGCAAAGGAATTTCAGAAAATTATATCAATTTTTAAATAGAAATTGCGGTTTTCTCGTGACATGATGTGTGTAGCGTCCACCATGAGTTTTCTCGGTTCTTAAGCCACGTGTGTACACATACCCAATTCGAGGAGGGGGATGCACCGTCTGCAGGTACATGGTGGACCCGGTGAGGTACCCCGGGGCGAGATGGACGAATTGAGAAGGCGTTGAGCCCGGCAGGGGAGTACTACCGACCGGTGATATTTGGCACGGCGAACATCCGAAGGATACCGACCGTAGTCATGTGATCAGATGATTTGAGCCGATCCGGACTGACGGAGCCCGAGATTTATGAGGATTTTGTGTCGTTGATGGACACGGTTTTCATGATATTTTCGAGTGTCGATGCTTGGCACTCAGGTTTATCCTTATTTTTCTATGTCGTTGCTGGACACGCTCATTTAGTGATGCGTTTGTACATCATACATATTGTAAGTCAATGTACAACACCCCACGAGTTGCGGGGATGCGGAAATATGAAAAACAATCATTTTGTTTGAACTTAACATCGACTAACCAAAGAATCTTTGCTAAACTATAACTAACATATACATAGGAGTTGTTAACTACTATGAGAAGTGATTATACCTAGTGAATCTATTCCTTCGTCTTTTCGTTATCAACCTCCTCCTCGGCCTCCTCTACGTAATAGACGATCCACCCGAGAGCTTCTATTCCAAGCTTCACCTCTAATCTTGAGGTAACTAGGTTTCTTTAGTTGCTAATCAAAGGCACCTAGGTGATATAGAGAATGGTTATGGATTAATTAGTCTATCTAATCCTTGATCTCAACACATGAGGGGTAGGATTAGGGTTTGAAGAGAGAGTGAGCTTGAGGAGAGAGAAGGTGAGCATAAGAATGATATGAGATAATGATCTCTCTTGAATATATGAAGCATAATGATTTATCAAATTAATAAATAAAATGATTAATCATCATGCTTCATTAATTCAAGATGTGTGATTCACTACATGAGTCATTAACCATTTAATGATGCATTAAAGACATGGATGAATCACACAAATGAGTCACTAAAGCAATAAATGCTAATGCCACCTAAACCCTCAAGTCACCATACTTCTAGAAGCTTCCCGCCAAATTACGAGAACGCCCCTCCTATCCGTGAAAACACAGAAAAACTTTAGACTGTATAAATCCAATAACCCGATACTAGAATCTGGCTTAAACCAAAGCCGGCTAGTAAAAACTGTCCGAACGTCGTATGTGCGTTTAAACATGTATGCATCCGATCCCTTGTCGTAAAACCATACGACCTCTATATCGTTTCGCCTGGAGCAGGGAAACTCTCTGTGTGGGACTCTAAAGACTCGACTACTACGCTGGCAGTGGGTTTAACCACAGACCGCAAGCGGCACTAACTGTACGTAATGGTCCCCAGGTAGATGTCGATAAGAAGGCCGATGAGGAAACCCATCCGAACTCCTACTGAGCTTGATGTGACAATCTCCGTACAGTCCGGTCTGTTCGTCTAGGACTATCGCATATCGGGCCTAGGGGCGGCAAGCGTCAGTCCCTTAAAAGCGGTATAAGTCGTGTCGGAGTGAAGCCCATTACACCTTGAGAAACTACTGGAACCTACCAGTAAATCTCGCTTGCCCTGACCAGAGACTTTGCGTAATAGCTCTCTGACACAGCGCGATATCAACTCCCAATACCGGGAGAGACGAATCCTGTCTAACCGCCGCTGCCTCCAAGTGCTCGGGACTGCACCCAACTGCTACCTGTTTGCACGACTCCTTTGAGCCGTGGTAGGGTAGCAATCTAAGAACAGTGGGACACACTCGAGGCGAAGTAGCAGTGTCAAGTCTGCGGGCTATGCTGTACTCATGTCACCTGGGAACTGTTAACTGACGACGGGTATAATACCAACCAACAGTTCCCCGCGAGTTCTGTCCGGTGTATCCGTAACCCAACGAGCACCTGTATACTATCTCCAGTACGACGTACTGACGGCTGTGGGACAGACCATCTCCCCAACTGGGATGAGAAGCGTACACACTAGTCTACTCCGTAGTATCGATGCCCTGTCTCGATAATCCTACGACTAGGGACCTGGAAAAGGATGTGCTTGTAGACTACCCAGCCCCCACTAGTGTGACTGCCATCACAACGCTGGTAGTCAAGCAAGATCCTAAGGGCTCTATCAATACGTATACTCATATATTAAGATAGATAAAACCAAGTAGCATACTACCATGTTTAGCAAGACTGTTATATAACTGTGAATATCCCAAGCTTCCATTAAGTAATATACAAGCTAGTTTGATACAATAATGGCCCCTAGGGCATATACACTAACAATCTTCCACTTGCACTACGGCCATGTATTGGCATATCGAAGACCGATGATCTCGAGAGCCTCTCGAACTGAATCTGAGGTAAGGCCTTTGTGAATGGATCAGCAATGTTCTCTTCTGTAGCAACTCTCCGGACCTCGATCTCCCGGCGATCAACGATCTCCCTGATCAGGTGATACCGCCTTAAGATGTGTCTGGACTTCTGATGGGACCTGGGTTCCTTCGCTAAAGCTATAGCTCCGTTGTTGTCGCAATACAGAGGTATTGGATCAACAATGGTAGGAACCACCTGAAGTTCTGTTAGGAACTTCTTCATCCAGACCGCTTCTTTTGCGGCATCGCAAGCAGCAATATACTCCACTTCCATCGTCAAGTCAGCAACGGTGTCCTGCTTGGAACTCTTCCAGCACACCGCCCATCCATTGAGGTTAAAGACATAACCTGACATGGACTTAGAATCGTCCTTATCACTCTGGAAGCCGGAATCAGCAAAGGCCTCGATCTTGAGGTCTTTTCCGCCGTAAACCAAGAACATCTCCTTAGTCCTTCTCAAGTACTTGAGAATGTTCTTCACTGCTATCCAGTGATTCTCCCCTGGGTCTGACTGATACCGGCTTACCACGCTCAGTGCGTAAGCTACATCTGGTCTGGTGCACAACATCGCATACATTATAGAGCCTACCGCAGAAGCGTAGGGTATAATAGACATGCGTTCCCTTTCCAAATCAGTCTTGGGAGACATCTCTTTGGATAGGGTGATTCCGTGGCAAGCCGGTAAATTACCGCGCTTAGAATCTTCCATACTGAATCTTTTCAGTATAGTGTTGATATACCTGGACTGCGAAAGTCCCAATATCCTCTTGGATCTATCACGATAGATCCGGATCCCCAGAATGTAAAAGGCGTCGCCCAGGTCTTTCATGGAGAACCTGTGTGAAAAGAATCCCTTGACAGATTGTAGCATAGGAATGTCATTTCCTATCAATAGAATGTCATCCATGTACAAGACGAGGAATACAACAGTTCGTGCTACAATTTTACTATATGTACATGGTTCATCTGGATTTTTGATAAAGTCATATTCTTTGACCATTTCATCAAAACAGATGTTCCAACTCCGCGATGCCTGCTTTAGTCCATAAATGGACTTAAGCAACTTGCATACTTTCCCGCTGCTCCCACTCTGATTGAAGCCTTCTGGCTGATCCATATAGACGCACTCTTCCAAATTACCATTTAGAAAAGCCGTCTTTACGTCCATCTGCCAGATCTCATAATCATGGAAGGCGGCAATAGCAAGAAGGGCCCGAATGGATTTGAGCATAGCCACTGGAGAAAAAGTCTCGTCATAGTCCAAACCAGGTCTTTGACGAAAATCCTTTGCAACAAGTCTAGCCTTATAGGTTTCCACCTGTCCATCTACAGCAATCTTTTTCTCGAAGATCCATTTGCATCCTATGGGTTTTACCCCACCTGGAGCAAAGTCCAAAGTCCATACTTTGTTGGTGTACATGGACTCCATTTCGGTCCGCATTGCATCTAGCCATCGTACCGAGTCGCCGCTCTGGATGGCCTGCTGGAAGCTAGTAGGTTCATCATCATCAATGATGCAATCCTCTCTATCCCCATCTATGAGAAAACCGTAGTATCTCTCAGGCGGATGAAACGGCCTACTACTCCTGCGGAGGGGTGCGGGAATGTCCTGTTCATTTTGAACTACTGGTTCTACCAAACTTTCAGTAGTAGTTTGTGGTTCTGGAATTTCTTCCAGTTCTATTTCGCTCCCATTTATTTCCTTTTCTAAAAACTGATATTCTAGAAAATGGGCATTATGAGAAACAAAAACCTTTTGTTCCTCTACGTAATAGAATAGATACCCCTTAGAGTTCTTTGGATATCCCACAAACATACACTTTACCGATCGTGCCTCGAGCTTGTCCACATGCCGCTTTTTAACAAAAGCTGGACATCCCCAAATCCTTAGATACTGAAGATAGGGTTTCTTCCCACTCCACATCTGATATGGTGTGGTAGGCACAGTCTTGGTAGGAACCATGTTCAAAAGATATGCCGCTGATTCTAGCGCATATCCCCAGAAAGATCGTGGTAACTTAGCATTACTCATCATGGAACGTACCATATCCAATAGGGTTCAATTCCGTCTCTCCGATACACCGTTATGCTGTGGAGTGTATGGAGGAGTAAGCTGAGAGAGAATTCCTTTCTCTTTTAGGTAACCTAGGAACTCGGCACTTAAGTATTCACCACCTCGATCAGATCTTAGTGTCTTGATACTTTTGTCGGTTTGGTTTTCTACTTCATTCTTATACTCTTGGAATTTCTCAAAAGTCTCGGATTTATGTTTCATCAGAAAAATGAATCAGTACCTAGAGTCATCCGTAAAAGTAATGAAATAGGAAAAACCACCTCTTGCATGTGTAGACATTGGACCACATACATCGCTGTGTATGAGTCCTAAGAGCACGCTCGCTCTTACTCCATGTCCAGTGAATGGAGTCTTTGTCATCTTTCCTTTGAGACATGATTGACAAGTGGCATAAGTTTGATATTCGAACGAGTCCAAATATCCTTCTCTATGTAACTTAGTTAACCTTGTCTCATTGATGTGACCTAGTCTACAATGCCATAAGAAAGCCTTATTTAAATCTGGAGACTTTCATTTTAGTGTGTTCTGGACATTGAAAATCTGGAATTGGTTTAAGACATATATATCGTTATCCAGTGTACCGGACCCAATCAAACTATGATTAAAGTGGATGTTAACAACATCGCTTACAAACGTGAAATCATAACATTTATTTGATAACAAGGAAACTGATATGATATTACACGTTAAACTTGGTACACAAAAACAGTTATGTAAAACCAAAATATGTCCACTCGTCAATCCCAGGTGATAATCCCCTACGGACACAGCTCCCACGCTAGCTCCGTTAGCAACCATCAGGGTCATATCACCAACCTTCAGCACTCTACGGTTTCTCAGTGCCTGCAATGAATTGCATATATGAGATCCTGATCCGATATCCAATACCCAGGAAGTAGAGTTGATTGACAGACAATTCTCAATTACAAACACACCTGAAGTCGAAGCCACAGCTTGCTTCGGTTCCTGGTTCTTGGCGTTCCACGCCTTGCAATTTTTCTTCCAGTGCCCTTTCCTATAACAATGGAATCACTCAACCTGGGCCACTACTGGCACCGTAATCTTTTTCTTTCCCTTCGTTCCCACCTTACTAACACCTCCTCTAGGTTTGGTGGCAGCCTTCTTCTTCTTTCCTTTGGCCCTAGCCTTGGACCCGGAAGAAGAAGCACCGCTAACAAACATAGCGGGTGTTTCCTTTGCCTTCTGCAAGGTGCCCTCTGCACTCCTCAACATGTTAAGGAGTTCTGGAAGTTCAACTTCTTTTCTTTGAATGTTGAAATTCAGAATAAACTGGGTGTAGGTGGAAGGAAGGGACTGGAGAATTAAGTCTGTATAGAGCTCATTATCCAAAGTCGTCCCAAGGTCTGCGAGCTCTTCAATATAGCCAATCATCTTTAGGACATGTTCTCCTACCGATGATCCGACGGCCAACCTCGCTCGAAACAAGTTCTTTGAGGTCTCGTATCTTGCTATACGAGATTGCTCTCCATAAAATTCCTTTGTATGGAGAAATATGGCATCTAGATCCATATCCTCGTGCCTCCTCTGATGTTCATTATTCATCAAGACAAGCACAATGCACTTGGCCTTCGCGCAATCTAAATCCCAGGTTTTGCGGATTTCCTTATCCGCTTTACTGGATTTGGGACCTGGGACAGTAGGTGCCTTAGCGGTGAGGACATACCCCAATTTGTCATAGGTCAAAGCCATTTTGGCATTCCGCAGCCAATCTTTATAGTTTGGCCCTGTCAATATATTTTTCTCTAATAGTAACTTAAGTCCTGTCATTATCTGGGTCGCTGCAATTAGGAGAGAGAGAGAACACTTTAGCATGATGCTCTTGCAAGTTTAGAGTGGTTTTTAGTTTATCTAAACTGGATGGCTCCCACTGTTTCTCGAATCCCTCCTCAAACCAAAAAGGAAGAACTAGCCAGGACTATTCTCACTGTACAATACTTGCTTAACCGTTCAGCCAGGCCAGTGTCGATACTTCAAGGGAGGTTTTCCAACACTTTCACGAAGTTCCTTAATTAAATAACCTCTTTTCTCTGGGGGCATAGCCCCGCTGACACCTTTCTCGGCACCTACTTGGTTTATAGCATTGATCGTTAAGTGACGAATCTCCTGATGAGTAGCATATACTCACAGTAGGATCGGGATCCAAATATCATCGTATGATAATGCTGAAGGAATCCTACCAACATTCATCAAACTCCAAATGGTATGCATCTCTTTGCAAATTTCAGTTTCTTTAGAAATCCCCGATATAAATTTTTGCCCCATGCTCTTATGACCTTGGCGTTGGTCAAAATGACATAAGTCACATGTCAAGTTCTACCCATCATTATCTTGTTAATTTGAACCCATCCGTACATATCCTTGACGTTGGCCAAAATGATAATACGACTGTCCGAAACTAACTCATCTATCTATGCAACAAATGAATACTCAGCAGCTACCAAACACTATGCCTTGGCGTTGGTCAAAAACATAGCTTGAATACTACTGAATACCCAAATGAAATGACGGAGGGCTACGAATGGTTTTGGCAAAACCGTGAACGTAGTGAACTTGATATGATCGAAGGAATCTGATAGCTTTTAAAAGGAGTGGTTAAAGCTCCGCAATTAAAATATCTTTTGTTTTAAAAATAACCGTGTGGTTTCTTTTAAACTGTTCCAATGATTCAAATTTGGTTTATTTTCTTTGCATTAATAATAATGCGTCCCATCATTTAACCTATCATTGCAGAAAACAACGAAAATACAATGTCCTCTTATGCCATCCGCATTTGCCACTGGGTCCCGTCATCACCCGTTAGGTTACTTAACTAACGACAGAGCGGGGGTTGGGCTGGCGCGGGTGTAAAACATAAGTGACGTCTAAATGCTATCATATATAGATATTGTACATTCGTCTGACGCAATAATAGGCATTCCAGATCACAGATGAACATTATTGGATATACAAGCAATCCGCGTTTCTTTTGAGCCTGCAACGAAAGACGGATTACACAGTTGTGATGAATAGCCATTACCCCACCCTAGACCCCTACGGGTACGGCAAACTACCCGCCAAGTACCCGAAGTGAAGCGGTCTCCCTCAACAACGTGAGTAGGCCACTAAACACTTCAAAGTATCCGGTAGTTTGTGCACCCCACCTTGGGTCTATCCTAGGAGCAAAAACAGTAAAATGAAATAATACAACGGTGGCTACAACCGCAACCTGGATGTGCCCCGCAAAATAATATTACAACATATTACAATTATATCGAATGAATGAATATAATAACCCATCTTAAACCCCGGCTAATCATCACAACAATCCAATCATGTTCATAATCACAAACAGTAAAATCATTACAGAAATGTGCAACCCCCTGCCAACCGACATACTAGCAGTTAGGGGAGATTTACGAACACATTATTCAGTTCACAGATATAATCTAATTAGCAAACATCGTATAATTTCGATCGAGCAAACACATTAGATTCTACTCCAAAACTTCTCTGTGCACCTGAGACTTGAGCAGAAAATAAACATTCCAGAAAAGACAAAAAACATCACAGAAGAGTTCTGGGAAAATTTAGGGTAAATCGGCTTTAACTCGGCCGCTGATCCGCGGCGGATCTGTGGGATCGACCGCGGTTCCGCGGCTGTTTGGCCGATTCATGCACCCAATTTTTTCCAGATTTCTTGTATTTCCCTGCTTGTAATTTTAGAGGCCCATGAAAAAATTTTAGACCTCAATTTAAATTCGACAGAAACTATGTGATTTCGATATTTTTTCCGGTTCGTTTTGCGTTCGAAATTCTTACGACTTTGCTAATAAGTTAATTATTGTTTAGCGAGGCTTTAATACCACTGTAAGTCGATGTACAACACCCCACGAGTTGCGAGGAGGCGGAAATATGAAAAATAATCATTTTGTTTGAACTTAACATCGACTAACCGAAGAATCTTTGCTAAACTATAACTAACATATACATAGGAGTTGTTAACTACTATGAGAAGTGATTATACCTAGTGAATCTAGTCCTTCGTCTTTTCGTTATCAACCTCCTCCTCGGCCTCCTCTTCGTAATAGACGATCCACCCGAGAGCTTCTATTCCAAGCTTCACCTCTAATCTTGAGGTAACTAGGTTTCTTTAGTTGCTAATCAAAGGCACCTAGGTGATATAGAGAATGGTTATGGATTAATTAGTCTATCTAATCCTTGATCTCAACACATGAGGGGTAGGATTAGGGTTTGAAGAGAGAGTGAGCTTGAGGAGAGAGAAGGTGAGCATAAGAATGATATGAGATAATGATCTCTCTTGAATATATGAAGCATAATGATTTATCAAATTAATAAATAAAATGATTAATCATCATGCTTCATTAATTCAAGATGTGTGATTCACTACATGAGTCATTAACCATTTAATGATGCATTAAAGACATGGATGAATCACACAAATGAGTCACTAAAGCAATAAATGCTAATGCCACCTAAACCCTCAAGTCACCATACTTCTAGAAGCTTCCCGCCAAATTACGAGAACGCCCCTCCTATCCGTGAAAACACAGAAAAACTTTAGACTGTATAAATCCAATAACCCGATACTAGAATCTGGCTTAAACCAAAGCCGGCTAGTAAAAACTGTCCGAACGTCGTATGTGCGTTTAAACACGTATGTGTCCGAACCCTTGTTGTAAAACCATACGACCTCTATATCGTTTCGCCTGGAGCAGGGAAACTCTCTGTGTGGGACTCTAAAGACTCGACTACTACGCTGGCAGTGGGTTTAACCACAGACCGCAAGCGGCACTAACTGTACATAATGGTCCCCAGGTAGATGTCGATAAGAAGGCCGATGAGGAAACCCATCCGAACTCCTACTGTCCTGATGTGACAATCTCCGTACAGTCCGGTCTGTTCGTCTAGGACTATCGCATATCGGGCCTAGGGGGCGGCAAGCGTCAGTCCCCTAAAAGCGGTATAAGTCGTGTCGGAGTGAAGCCCATTACACCTTGAGAAACTACTGGAACCTACCAGTAAATATCGCTTGCCCTGGCCAGGGACTTTGCGTAATGGCTCTCTGACACAGCGCGATATCAACTCCCAATACCGGGAGAGACAAATCCTGTCTAACCGCCACTGCCTCCAAGTGCTCGGGACTGCACCCAACTGCTACCTGTTTGTACGACTCCTTTGAGCCGTGGTAGGGTAGCAATCTAAGAACAGTGGGACACACTTGAGACGAAGTAGCAGTGTCAAGTCTGCGGACTATGCTGTACTCATGTCACCTGGGAACTGTTAACTGACGACGGGTATAATACCAACCAACAGTTCCCCGTGAGTCCTGTCCGGTGTACCCGTAACCCAACGAGCACCTGTATACTATCTCCAATACGACGTACTGACGGCTGTGGGACAGACCATCTCCCCAACTGGGATGAGAAGCGTACATACTAGTCTACTCTAGAGTATCGATGTCTCGATAATCCGACTAGGGACCTGGAAAAGGATGTGCTTGTAAACTACCCAGCCCCCACTAGTGTGACTGCCATCACAACGCTGGTAGTCAAGCAAGATCCTACGGGCTCTATCAATACGTATACTCATATATTAAGATAGATAAAATCAAGTAGCATACTACCATGTTTAGCAAGACTGTTATATAACTGTGAATATCCCAAGCTTCCATTAAGTAATATACAAGCTAGTATGATACAATAATGGCCCCTAAGGCATATACACTAACACATATGGCATGTAGTTATTTTATGACACGGACATGAGTACCTGACCTTACACACATGTCTATATTATCACCTCTACTGTTACTCGATGTTATCGTGCTACTATTTTTATTGCACTGTATTGTATGACCTAGGAGATCGTCATACATGCGATTTCTACTCGGTGATGTCTTCTACTCACGAGTTGGCAACTCACCCCCGTTGTGCCATAGTTTCTTGCAGGTTTAGCCGTACAGGTTCCGTTGCGGCTTGCTGGCACACCACTTCCTTCAGGGTGTTTGCATTGATAGGTGGGACACTTTGCATCGTGACCACTATTGCATACTTGTATATTTTATTTCAGTTGTATCTAGTTAAAAGCTCCATCAACCAGTCTATATATATTTAGTAGACTTAGAAAACCACAGCTGTTTATTCTTTCGGCCTTAGAGTCGTGATTATGTATTTATTGTTGTTTCTGGTTTTCTTATGATGCTTAGTTTTCTCGCTTTCATTCTGAGTTTTGATCCTCGCCCTTCGACGTTGTATATTTATATTATCTTGCGTGGTTTTTCCTCCAATTGGCGAAGAGCTAGCTCCCACTTGGGGATGCCTTATATATTATTGCTTGTATTCATTTTTGGGTTACAAATTATAAAGGAGGTGCTGCCCAAATTTCAAAGGACAAAAGGGTTTTCAAGCTAGATACAAATATAGTGTTTTCATATATTACTACTTATGTTTATATAAAAATAAACTTGATTTCAGTGTACCTCATTTCAAAACCGCTCCTCCACTATTTTGCCCTAAAAGGTTTAGATTTCTAGGCTTTTAGTTTACTTGAATTAGGTGGGGTCCTATAGACTTCACATGATTCAAGTGCCAGTCACGTGCCTTTTCCGGGTCGTGACACTTCTGCCTGAGAGATACTACGGTTTTCTCGTAGACGGAGATAGAGAGGATTACATCATCAATGATGACGAGCCGACTAGTTTCCAGCAGGCCATTACGAGCAGAGACTCAATAAAGTGGCTGGATGCAATACGGACCGAAATGGAATCCATGTACACCAACAAAGTTTAGACTTTGGAAATTGCACCTCAAGGGATAAAACCCGTAGGCTGCAAATGGATCTTCAGAAAGAAGATTAGTGCAGATTAACAGGTTGAAACCTATATGCCTAGACTTATAGCAAAAGGTTTTCATCAAAAACCAGGCTTGGACTATGATGAAACCTTTTCTCCAGTAGCTATGCTTTAATCCATTCGGATCCTACTTGCCATTGCTGGCTTTCATGATTATGAAATTTGGAAGATGGACGTAAAGACTGCTTTTCTGAATGGAAATTTGGAAGAGTGTGTTTATATGGATCAGCCAGAGGGTTTCATAGAGAGTGGGAGCAGCGGAAGAGTATGCAAGTTGCTTAAATCCATTTATGGATTAAAGCAGGTATCGTGGAGTTGGAACATCTACTTTGATGAGACGGTCAAAGAATTTGACTTTATCAAAAATCCAGATGAACTATGCATTTATAGTAAGATTGTAGCAAGAACTGTAGTATTCATCGTCTTGTACGTGGATGACATTCTCCTGATATAAAATGACATTCCTATGCTACAATCAGTCAAAAGATTCTTGTCACAGAAGTTCTCCATGAAAGACCTGGGTGATGCCTCCTACATTCTGGGGATCCAGATCTATCGTGATAGATCTAAGAGAATGTTTAGACTTTCACAGTTCAGGTACATTGACACCATACTGAAAAGATTTAGTATGGAAGATTCGAAGTGTGGTAATCTATTGGCTTGTCACAGGATCACTCTCTCCAAAGAGATGTCTCCCAAGACTTGGAAAGGGATCGCATGAGAATTATACCCTACGCTTCTGCGGTAGGATCTATAATGTATGCAATATTGTGTACCAAACCAGATGTTGCTTACGCACTGAGCGTGGTAAGCAGGTATCAGTCAAACCCTGGGGAGAAGCACTGGATAGCAGTTAAGAATATTCTTAAGTACCTGAGAAGGACTAAGGAGATATTCTTGGTGTACGGCGGTAAAGACCTCCAAATCGGGGCATACGCCAACTCCAGCTTCCAGAGTGACAAGGATGACTCTAAATCCATGTCGGGTTATATCTTCACCCTCAATGGAGGTGCGGTCTGTTGTAAAAGTTCCAAACAGGATACCGTTGCTGACTCAACGATGGAGCCAGAGTATATCGCTGCATGTAATGCCGCGAAAGAAGCAGTCTGGATGAGGAAGTTCATTACAGAACTTCAGATGGTTCCGTCCATTATTGATCCAATACCTTTGTATTGTGACAACAACGAGGCTATAGCTTTAGCGAAGGAACCAAGGTCCCATTAGAAGTCTAGACATATCTTGAGGCGGTATCACCTAATCAGGGAGATCGTAAATCGCCAGGAGATCGAGGTACGGAGAGTAGACACGGAGAACAATACTGCAGATCCACTCACAAAAGCCATCCCTCAAACGCGGTTCGAGAGGCTATTCGAGATGTTAGGTTTGCGATATGCCAATACATGGCCTTAGTGCAAATGGGAGATTGTTAGTAATATATGCCCTAGAGGCCATTATTGTATAGTACTAGATTGTATATTACATTTTGGAAGCTTGGGATATACATAGATATAATAACGGTCTTGCTCAATATGATAGTATGCTCTCGGTTTGATTCTCTCTTAACATAAGTATATGTTTCTTTTAACGTATCGCTAATACATGTTGATAGAGCCCTTAGGATCTTTGCTTGACTACCAGCGTTGTGATGGCAGTCACACTAATGGGAGCTAGGTAGTCTATAAGCACATCCTTAAACTTGTCCCTAGTCGTAGGATTATCGAGACTGGGCATCGATACTCCAGAGTAGACTAGTGTATACGCTTCTTATCCTAGTTAAGGGAGGTGGCTTGTCCCGCAGCCATTGGTATATGGTACCAAAGATAGTATACAGGTGCTCATTGGGTTATGAGTTACATTGGACGGACTCGCTGGGAACTGCTGGTTAGTATTATACCTATCGTCAGTTAGCAGTTCCCCGGTGACATGAGTACAGGATAGTCCGTTGACTTGACATCACTATTCATCTCGAGTGTGTTCCCACTGTACATAGATTACTATCCTACCACGGCTCAAATGAGTCGTGCAAACAGGTAGTAGTTAGGTGCAGTCCTGAAGCACTTGGAGGCAATGGGGGATAGAAGGGATTCATCTCTACCGGTATTGGGAGTTGATATCACGCTGTGTACGGTTAGCCAATACACAAAGTCCTTGGTCAGGGAAAGTGAGATTTACTGGTAGGTACACCAGTAGTTTCTTAGGGTGTATTGTTAGTGATATATGCCCTAAAGGCCATTATTGTATCATACTGGATTGTATATTAATTAATGGGAGCTTGGGATATACACGGATATAGTAACAGTCTTGCTCAAAATGGTAGTATGCTACCTGGTTTGTTTCTACCTCAATATGTGCATGTGTTTCTTTTAGCATATCGCTTATACATATTGGTAGAGCCCTTAGGATCTTTACTTGATTACCAGCGTTGTGATGGCAGTCACACTAATGGGGGCTGGGTAATCTACAAGCACATCCTTATACAGGTCTCTAGTCGTAGGATTATCGAAACGGGGTATCGATACTCCGGAGTAGAGTAGTGTATACGCTTCTCATCCCAGCAGGGGAGATGGTCTATCCCACAGCCATTAGTACGTCGTACTGAAGATAGTATGCAGGTGCTCATTAAGTTATGAGTGCACTGGACAGGACTCGTCGGGAACTGTTGGTGGGTATTATACCTGTCGTCGGGTAGCAGTTCCCAGGTGACATGAATATAGCTTAGTCCGTCGACTTGACACTGCTATTTCGCCTCGAGTGTGTTCCCACTGTACTTTGATTACTACCCTACCATGGCTTAAAGGAGTCGTGCAAACAGGTAGTAGTTGGGTGCAGTCCCGAAGCACTTGGAGGCAATGACAGTTAGACAGGATTCGTCTCTCCCGGTATTGGGGGTTGATATCGCGCTGTGTTTAGAGAGCCATTACACAAAGTCCCTGGCCAGGGCAAGTGAGATTTACTGGTGGGTGTTCCAGTAGTTTCTCAGGGTGTTCTGGGCTATACTCTGACACGACTTATACCGCTATTAGGGGTCTGACATTTACCACCCCTAGGCCCGATATGCGATACTCTTAGACGAACAGACCGGACTGTACGGAGATTGTCACGTTCAGGCTCAGTAGGAGTTCGGATAGATTTTCCTCATCGGCCTTCTTATCGACATCTACCTGGGGACCGTTACGTACAGCTAGTACCGCTTGCGGCCTGTGGTTAAACCCACTGCCAGCGTAGTGTCGAGTCTTTAGAGTCCCACACAGAGAGTTTCCCTGCACTGGACAAAAGGTGTAGAGGCCGTATGGTTTTACGGCAGGGCTTCGATCACTTGCGTGCACTTGTGCGCGTATGATATTCGGGCGGATAATACTAGTGGGCTTTGGTTTAAGCCGGATCCTAGTATTATATTGATGGATCAGTTTTGTCTCTTTGTATTCGTATTCTTCGGAATGCGGATGCGGGTGTGTATGCACGGATGAGAGGGGCATAAAAAGAGACACATCATTAGGGTTTTGACCATGGACTTGATTAAAACAATTATGAGGTGGAGGAAAGTATTTGTTATTTTTGTAAATGATAAATGTGGCATGGCTACTTGGATTGACTACTTGACTTGGTTTGACCATTTGACTTGGTTTGATCACTTGACTTGGTTTGACTATTTGACTAGATATTTTGTGGCACTAGATATTTTTGGATGAGATATTTTCTTGACATGAGAGTAGTCAAGTCAAGGTAGCCATCATATTTTCATTCGTATTATCATTTGTAAGAATACTTTCTCTTTCCTCAAGTGGGCTCTCATGCTAGCTCTTCTTTTTCTTCCTCACTAGAAAACCCTCAAGGTCTTATGAGTTGAGTAAATTAGGGTTTCAAGAGACAAATAAATCCATCTTCATACTCTACATCACCTAGGACATCAAGTTTAGCAAGCTTGTTGCCCTAGTTACCTCGGTTTTGAGGTGGAGCTCGGACTATAGACTCTCGGGTAGATCGTCTTCGACTCGAGGAAGCCGTAGAGGTTACTACGATCCGGATCGATCCTTGGAGCTACGTGGATGAGGAAGACAGCGATGAAGACCCGAAGGAGATGTATCATGAGGTATAACTTCATAACCGAGTTGTTAAACCTCAAGTAGTTTGCTAGCTAAGGTTTACGTTCAATCCTTAGTTCTAGTCGGTGTTGCGAAGCCCGTAAAAATTATATTTTGCAAATTCCGCTTCTCCGCGAACACGTGGGGTGCACAACATAGACTTACATGTATTGGGATCCACACCGACATGTCTTATTGCGCTATTAGGGGTCTAACGTTTACCACCCTGGTAGGCCCGATATGCGATACTCCTAGACGAACAGATCGGATTGTACGGAGAATGTCACCTATAGGCTCAGTAGGGTTTTCGGATGAGTTATCGTGTCAATCTTCTCGTTAACAGATACCTGGGTAGCCGTTACGTACAGCTAGTGCCACTGACATGCTTGTGGTTAAACCTACTACCAGCGTATTGTCAAGTCTTTAGAGTCCCACACATAGGGTTTCCCGGTTTAGGCGAAACGGTGTAGTTTGCGTACGGTTTTATGCAGGGGTGTTCGATTGAACACGCGTATTTATACACGTGCTTTAATCGGACGGTTTAGTAGTACTAGCAGGTTTGAAAGACAGCCAGTTTTGATGCTGGTATTATATTGCTCTTTTTGGGTATTTGTATTTTAACACGAATACGGTATTTATACGAATACGTGTATTTGTATAAATACCGGTATTTGTGCTTTAATACAAATACATGTATTTATTTTTAAATATGAATACGCGTATTTTGTATTTTCGGTATAAATACGGTATTCGTATTTTGGTAGAAATATAGTATACGTATTTATACGAGTTTGAGTATACCTGTTTATATACATGCATTTATATTTATATATGTGTATACGTATGTATACTTGATGAGGTGGCCTCTCTCACACTCACTCATCCACACCACTTCCAGAGTTGTGGGGCTTATGACTCACACTAGTGAGTCACAACCCACACAACCACCTTTTTTGTTTTGCATGAAGGGATAAGAATGAGAGAGTGTAGGATATTTATGAGATGGTTGATATTTTCAAGTGAGGAAAATTCTTGAGTTGCTACCTCTTCGTCTACTTCCTCATTTTTCTTCACTTGATTTGTGAGGATCAAAAGAGAGCATCTAGTTTACAAACTACACCACTCTAAGAATCTTGTCTTAGCAAGACTTGATTTTCAGTTGCTTCGGACGGAACTATCACTTGAATCGTAATCCTCAGGTGGATCGTCTTTGACACGGAAGATCGGATTCGAGAACTCGTTCTATCAACCCAATAAGCTTGTGGAGTCCACCTTTTACGACCCGAAGGACCGTCTACAAAGATTGTATTCTCAACCGAGTAGTTAAAATTCTAGTTAGGGTTTGTTTAGTGTAGTGTTTGGGCTTGTATCTTGGGGATTTAGTGTATTGTGCTCAAGTTTTTAAAGTTTTTGATTCCGCATAGCCGTAGTTGATACGGCAAGGAGCACATATACACTTACAGTTATATCACTTGTGATTGTTTATTTATAATTATACACCATTTTTGCATATAACACCTTATAGTACATTGCTCAGTTTATTATTATGATATTTATAACACACTGACGTCTGGATTTTGCATGGCCCAGATACTTGACTTAGCATGTGAATACTTCAACAAGATCACTGATCAGTGAGGACCATTTCACTAATATAGCTTTTATTGATGGTAATTATTTCTTGGATCTTTATTGCTTCCTCTATCTTTTCCAGTTATTGTTCTTATGGCTATTGGACATATGACATATAGATTTAGTAGTTTATTAATCTTGATTACTGATTGACAGCCTTAATGTGACTACGGAAGGATGTTTCCTTACCGTAGGTATTATGGCTGGCTTTGTCACGTTCTGAAATTTTGGTATTTTGGGAAACGGGGCATGACATGGAGACGGTAAGCAATCGTTAGGGATTTGGATGTCGCGTTGTATTCGGTTGGCCAGCACTATAAGACCTTGGTCAAGGCAGATGAGATTTACTGATAGTTAGATCAATAGTTTCTCGAATTGGTCCTGAGTCACATCAGCACGAATTATCTGGTTATTAGGGGCCTGACATTTTCCACCCCTAGACCTGGTATGCGATACTCTTAGATGAAGAAACCGAACTGTACGAAGATTATCACAGATAGGATCAGTACGGATTCGAATGAGTTTTCTTGTCGGCCTTCCTTTTCGGCAAATACCTGGGTAGCCATTAGTACATCTAGTGCCGCTGACGTGCCTGTGGTTATGGATTTATCCAGTAACTCACTGCCAGCGTACTGTCGTGTCTTTAGAGTCCCACACAAAGAGTTTTCCTGGTTCAAACGAAACGATATAGAGACTATATATTTATATGTGCAGGGTCCCGATTAAATACGTGTACCAACTACACGGATTTAAATCGGACGGTTAGTACTAACGGGCTTAGGATTAAGCCGGGTTATTAAAGCAAGTATTGATTTAATAATATTCTGGTATTGTGTTTTTTGTATTTTTCTATCTATTAGTATTCGTATTTTGGTACAAATACGAGTATGTATATATGGTATAGTATTCTTGTATTTATACAAGATTACTTCTAGAAGAAGGACACCTCATATTAGGATTTTCTATTTTTAGAAAATTAGAAATGAGGTGAAGGGGTTATGTGGCATAAAGGAATGGTGAGAGGGATGACTATTTCATTTCTTTATTCATTTGTGTTTACTATTGAAGTATGGCTACTATATTTTATAGTAAATGGTTTTGGAAAAAGAAATGTTATAGCAAATTCTTCTCATATGTTTTCTCATTCTAATGTGAGTCTTCTCTCTCCTCTCAAGAGCTCCTTCTTCTTTTTCTTCTTCTTCCTCTACACTCTCATGAGTTGAGAATTAAGAGGAATTAGAGATAGTCTAATTAAACGAACACTCTCTACATCTTTAAACACCCTAGATTTGCAAGCTAAGGTCTTTAGTTACTTCATTTAGTGAAGTTAGAGCTTGGATTGCAACTTTCGGTTGGATCATCTATGACTAAGGAAGACCGGTCTTCAAGCTTGATCAATGAGACGATGTGCTCAAGAATGAATAATCAAGACCCATAGGACACGACTACAAAGGTTGTAAACACTAACCGAGTAGTTTAATGTTCTTTGTTGTTGCTAGTTTAGTATTTTGGATATGATTTTAGGGTTATGTTTCTAGTGCCAAGTTTAAAATTAAAGTTTTTCATTCCGCATAAGCCGTGGTAGTAGCGGTAGGGCGCTAGGAATTCCATCAGGTTTGACTTGCACCGCGTTCTCACAAAGGAAGCGAGCGAGTTGGCAACATTCTTTGGTGTTGTGACTGGGACGCTAGCAGAAGTTGCAGTAGGAGTTGGAGTGGGGAGAGTTGTTGTGGGTGCCGGATTACTGGTTGTTATTGTTATTACGAGCAAAGTTGATGTTGTTGGTGTTGCGATTGTAGGAGGCGTTTCCACGTTATTGCGGAGGGCGATAGGAGGAGCGATTGGGTTGGTTGGCATAGTTGGCACTTGCGAAAGAGAGAGAGAGAGAGACGCACCCATGTCTTCCTTCTTGAGATGGCATTCATAGTCTATGATTTTATCATAGAGCTCGTCAAAGGTGATGGCATTATCATGAAATTGTTACTGATATATACCCTAGAGGCCATTATTGTATCATACTGGTTTGTATATTATATATTGGAAGCTTGGGATATACACGGATATAGTAACAGTCTTGCTCAAAATGGTAGTATGCTACCTGGTTTGTTTCTATCTCAATATGTGCATGTGTTTCTTTTAGCATATCGCTTACACATATTGGTAGAGCCCTTAGGATCTTTGCTTGATTACCAGCGTTGTGATGGCAGTCACACTAGTAGGGATGGGTAGTCTATAAGCACATCCTTATACAGGTCCATAGTCGTAGGATTATCGAGATGGGGCATCAATACTCCAGAGTAAACTAGTGTATACGCTTCTCGTCCCAGCAGGGGAGATGGTCTGTCCCACAGCCATTAGTACATCGTACTGGAGATAGCATGTAAGTGTTCATTGGGTTATAAGTACACTGGACAGGACTCATAGGGAGCTGCTGGTGGGTATTATACCTATGGTCGGGTAGCAGTTCCCAGGTGACATGAGTATAGCTTAGTCCGTCGACTTGACACTGCTACTTCGTCTCGAGTGTGTTCCTACTGTTCTTAGATTACTACCTTACCACGGCTCAAAGGAGTCGTGCTAACAGGTAGTAGTTGGGTGCAGTCTTGAAGCATTTGGAGGCAGATTCGTCTCTCCCGGTATTGGGGTTGATATCGCACTGTGTTCGGAAAGCCATTACACAGAGTCCCTGGCCAGGGCAAGCGAGATTTACTGGTAGATACTCCAGTAGTTTCTCAGGGTGTTTTTGGGCTACACTCCAACACGACTTATTGCACTATTAGGGATCTGACGGTTACTGCCCCCTAGGCCCGATATGTGATACTCTTAGACGAACAGATCGAACTGTACGGGGATTGTCACAGATAGGCTTAGTAGGAGTTTGGATGCGTTTGCTCATCGTCCTTCTTATCGACAGATGCATGGGTAGCCGTTACATGCAGCCAGTACTGCTGATGTCTTGTAGTTAAACCCACTGCCAGCATAGTGTCATGTTTTTAGAGTCACACAGAGAGAGTTTCCCTGCATCAGGCAAAAGATATAGAGGTCGTATGGTTTTACGACAGGGCTTCGATCACATACGTGTACTTGTGCACGTATGATGTTCGGGCGGATAATACTAGTGGGCTTTGGTTTAAGCCGGATCCTGGAATTATATTGTTGGATTATTTTTGTCTCTTAGTTTTCGTATTTTTTGGAATACGGATACGGGTATGTATATATGGATGAGGGGCATTCTTGTAATTTACTCAAGATTGCTTCTAGAAGAAGACACCTCATTTTGTATTTAATCATTTGATTAAAAGATAAATGAGGTGAAGGTATGAGGTGGAGTTTTACATTAAATGAGACATGGCTACTTGGTGACTCATGGCATGACTCACTAGGTGACTCACATTGTGATATTTTGATGGATGCTAGATATTTTGTGGTTGCATTATTGGTATACATTATTCATCACAAATGGTCACAACTTGAAGCAATTTTCATTCAAATGTTTTTCTTCACTCTCTTTTCCTCAAGCCCCCTTCTTCTTCCTCTAACCCTAAATGTCTCATGTGTTGAGAAACCTAGGGTATTTAGAGATAAACTAATACATCTTCACTTTCTACATCATCTAGGACATCTAGTTTAGCGAACTAGGTGCCTTAGTTACCTCGGATTTGAGGTAGGAGCTCGGACTATAGACTCTCGGGTGGATCGTCTTTGACTTGAGAGGACTGACGAGGAGGCCCGATCCATGTACGATCCGAGGAGCCTATGACGAGGAAGAGGACAGCAAGAAGACCCGAAGGACATGGTTTTGTGAGGTATAACTTTCTGTCCGAGTAGTTAACCTCAAACAGTTTTGCTAGTTAGGGTTTAGTATCGATCCTGGAGTTCAAGTCGGTGTTGCGAAGCCTGTAAAAATCGTTTTTTGCATATTCCGCCTCCCCGCGAACCCGCAGGGTGTGCGACATCGACTTACAGTGGTATCAGAGACTACTAAACCTTAGCGAATGCTTTAGACAATGTGTAAAACTACAAAACCGAAATAACTCCGAAACATCGAAATCAAAGTTTCTGTCAAATTTTTCGGAGGCTCTAAAATTTTTTTAAACAGTTGCAGAGTGCTTTATTTGTTATGAGATGAACGTAGAACAAAAACGAGGCAATTCCACCTTAACTTGGCCGGCCAAACCCTTATTATGACCGGCCTCACCAGTTTTGTTATGTGGGAATATCTTGAGTTTTGTTCTGGGTTCTTGTCTCTTGGATTTAGGGTTTCAGGTGGTATTTGATTTTGCCAATTTTGATTATACTGTTATCTTTCTGTTATGGCAATAGGGAGTATTTAGAAGTCGCAGTTTTAACGTCGTTTAACATGTTTTAGTTTGATATATGTGTTCGTAAACTTCCATTAATTGCTATATGTCGGTTAGTTGGGAGTTGCACATATCTGTGATGGTTTGTGTATATGAACTTTATTGGATCGTCGATGATGAATAGCCGAGGATGTGAGAAGAGAGTTTTCTTTCTTTCTTTCGATGTAATTGTAATTTGATGTAATATTATTTTGAGGGGCACATCCGGGTTGAGGTTGTAGCCTCCGTTGTATTATTTCATTTACTGTTTTCTGCTTCTAGGATAGACCCAAGATAGGGTGCACAAACTACCGGTTCTTTGAAGTGCGAAGTGGCCTACTTATTTTACTGAGGGAGGCTGCTTCACTTCGGGAATTTGGCGGGTAGTTTGCCACACCCGTAGGGGTCTAGGGTGGGGTTTGGCTATTCATCACGACCGTGGAATCCGTCTTTCGTTACAAGCTTAAACGAAACGCGGAATTTCTAGTATATCGAATATGTTCGTCTGTGATCTGGAATGCCTATTATTGCATGAGATGAATGGATATTATATATATGCTATATAGTAGACGTTGCTTATGTTTTGCACCCGCACTAGTCCAGCCCCCGCTCTGGCGTGTTCCCCCGGTCAGAGCAAAGCTCTGTTCAAATTCCAAGAGTTGAAATGAAGCGACGCTTCCGTTCTCCCCAATCAGAGCAAAGCTCTATTCAAATTTCAAGATTTTAAATGAAGCGACGCTTCCGATTCCCCCAATCAGAGCAAAGCTCGGTTTCAAAATTCAAAATTTAAAATTGAAGCAACGCTTCAGATTCAGCGCGCTGCGCGCCACGTGTCAAGCGCAGAAGCGCTAGCGCCACGTGCGCAGCGCCCTAGGCAGCGCACCCCCAATCAGAGAAAACCTCTGCTTCAAAATTCAAAATTTAAATTGAAGCAACGCTTCAGATTCTACACGCTGCGCGACACGTGTCAAACACAAGTGCGCTAGCGCAGTTGCGCTGCGCTCTGCGCTGCGTGCCACGTGTCAAACACGGGTGCGCTAGCGCAGTTGCGCTGCGCTGCGTGTCACGTGTCGAACGTAGGTGCGCTAGCTCAAGGTGCGCCAGCGCTGGAATTAAAAATTCCCCCACCGTCAGATCAAAAGATCTACTAATAATAAATTATTAATTAATCAGAACTAAAATTCTGTTATGGAAAGATCTTTCCAATCTTATTAAAACAAGAAGATTATCTTCTGTAAAACAGAAGCCTTAGGATCAAAAATCCAACGGTGGGAAATATTCCCAAATCAATCAGAGAAAGATCTCTTAAAACTGATTTAACAAATCAATTGGCCCTATATAAAGGCCCCTAGACTTCAAGTTCAGGGACAGAAAGGAGAGAGAAAAACCCTCTGCAAAAGAAGAGAAAACTCTTAGAAAAAAGAAGATTTTTCTTCATCTTCAAGGTAAAAAGAACTATGTTCTTGAATAATAGAGATGAAACCATCTCGTAAAAAGAAGAACCATCTTCTAAAAAGATCAGAGATTTAAGAAAAAGACCAAGGTCTTTAATAAAAAAAAGATCAAAAAGATCAAATCATAAAAAGACTAAAAGAAGTATTTTACTTCATTCATAGATCTTTTGATCTATAAAGGCAGAGCCTTTTATAAAAACAAGAACTTTTGTTCTTGGATCTTGAGGAAAAAGCCTCCTTTGAAGAACATAAATTCGTTCTTTGATCTTAAAATTGATCAAATGCATTTTGCGCTATTGAAAAGTGCCTTGCACTCATGAATTGCGCCCTTGTGCTCATTGGACCGGCGCTCAGCGCCAAAACCTGCCACGTGTCAACCAGAGGCACAATCTACGCTTTGCGCTTCTAAAACAGAGGCACAATCTGCGCTTTGCGCTTCTACATCGGCCGCATCCGTTTAAACCTTCGATACATGGTGCTATAAATCAACTTGGCATCTTCGGAGAGGTGGACGGATAGCACCAATTAGCATCTGCCCCGATTTCAGGCAAGACGGACCTACGCGGTTGCGTCTCTGTGTTCGGAGGGGAACAGATTCTGGCACGCCCGGTGGGACCTTTTTCTCTTTCCACTCCACACTTCGTGTGTCGTGTTCGTGAATGAATCGCGGTTTGATATGGTTGCCCCTGGGTTCGAAATACTAAGATTTGGTGTCTTGCTCCGCGCAGAAAACAAAAGATCAATGGCTTCAAACTATACTAACTGCAATTGCAACTCTCGCTCCGTCCCGTCCGGAGGAGTGACTTACGGGCCTCAAGCAGCCTCCATCTTTGCTATGCCGGTGGAACAGGTGACTCAGGCCACCACTGGGATATTCTTCGGGACTATGCTCCCACCGATGAGCTTCAACGCCCCAATGTCGTCGCAAGAAGCTCCAAAGAAGTCGGTCTTTGATCGGCTTACAACTACCGCGGCCCCTCTCAACGGGTCGCCCAAGTCCAATGCCTCAGTTTTCAGCAAACTGGGCCAAAGCTCAAGTGGGCCCATGAAGAAGCCCACGATACCTGAAGCAGCCATCCCGAAGCGGATATCCATTCCTGCTCCTAAAGTCGTCAAGGCAGCTTCCCCTGCTGAAGGGTCGATCTTCACAAGACTGTCCATTTCAGCTCCTACTCCATGCAAGGTCACGATGGTTGCTTCCCCTGTTCGAAAGCCGGCCTTCGCGAGACTGACTATCCCCTCTCAACGGACGTCAGTCTTCGACCGGCTAGCACCAATAACAGCCTCTCCTCAAAACAGGGGGCATGACGAAATCACCCCTCAAGCTGAAACAATCCCAACGGCTCGACACGCTCGACGTCGCCACTGGCGCCGAGTAAGGAAGGCTGGGGGCAACTCCCCCTCTGGGCTAACTCCACCAGCCCCAACGGTGAAAGTCAATATTGCTGTTCCAACTGGGAACAGCTTTGAATTGTTAAACAAGGTGTGCAGGAACTCTCCTACCGCCGTACTGAAAAGATCTCCGCCACCGGTGGAGAATGTTACAGAAGCAAAGCCGGAGCGGTCCCCTCAGCGGCTGTCCTCCAAAATTTACAAGGTCTGGCGACAGGTTCAAGACTCAATAATTGATCAAGATTACCCTCGCCGACCCAAAAAGCTCAAAGCTCAGTAAGAAAAGAGCCATCTTAAGGTACCACAGAAAATGTCACCCGTCTGGGTGCCCACTGCAACGGCTCCCTCAACGTCAACCGCTCAGAAGAGAAGGAGGCCAGAAAAAGCCCCTGTGAACATGGCGAACCATAAAAGCGTTGAGCCCAAACGCCCCAAGTCTGGGGGAATAATGGTACATACTGTTTACATGGCTTCCGGAAAAGAGGAAAGCCGCACTTCGACGGGCCACCGACCGCTCACCCGATCGATAACAAGGGCTCAGGAACAACAACAGCAGAAGCTTCAGGAGATGCTGATTGCAATGGCCGCACTCACCGGGCCAAAAGAAATCCCGGAGGCGTCATCGGAGCAGCGTCACGAACAAGAAACCGATGCTGATTTCCTACGCAGAGTCCTTGAAAAGAAGGACAAAGAGGCAGCGGAACAAGCTGCCAACATAAAACGAATGGCCCTTCTATTCCAGGATATGGTGGGAATGATGATCCAGCCGGATCCCCCAGCCGAAGATCCTCCAGTAATAATTGAAGATGACAGGGGAGAAACATCAAACCCTCTGCCGGCTCTGTCGACAGCCAAAGAAGAGACAATCTCCAAAGCTGCACTGGATGACTATATTGCTCAGCAAATAAAAGTTCACCAGGCAAATGAAGCGGCCGGCCAAGTTGTTAGAACTGGGCGACCGTATCCAGGCTGGTATGATCAGATAAAGTACCCGCCGGGCTACAAGATCCCAAGATTCCATGTGTACAAGGGGACAGGCAATCCCCATCAACATGTTGCTCAGTTCAGGGCCTTCTGTGGCAATACTGGTGGCGATGATAAGCTCTTGCTTCGCCAATTCGTCGGCAGCTTATTGGAGACGGCGTTCGAGTGGTACTCTGAACTTCTAAATGACTCTGTCAAAACTTTCGCGGAAATGGAGTTGTTGTTCACCCAGCGATTCGCAAGTGCTAGTGAACGCACCCCAATAACGGCATTGATCAATGCCAGGGTGAAGCCGGGCGAGACATGGGTTCAGTATGCAATCCGATGGCGGAATCTGTGGTCTAAGTGCGAACAGCGCATCGAAGAAGCACCAGCAGTGGGCATGTTCGTGGGCACCCTAGACCCTCATGCAACTATTTCACAGTTCATGATGTTCTTCAAACCGACTACGTTCCAGGCTTTAATCGACAAGCTAGCCCAGATGGATCAAATGGGTTATAGACCGTCTCCTCCGAAGCCGGAGCTGCGGAATGAAAAAGGTAAAGGGAAGGCGACCTTCGTTGCGAATACCCAACAGCAGCCCAGTGCTCCCAGACTAATGGATCAATTGGAGGAGAGACGGCGCTATTACAATGAGAAAATGAAGCGCCCTTACTCATTCCCGTGGGATAAAACGAAGAGGCTGTTCGAGCTGGCGATGCGCAACAGGCTTATCAATTTGCCGAATCCAAGGCGACCATCGCAACCCAGCGAAGTGAATAATCCCAATTATTGCCCTTACCACCAAACAGTAAGCCATCCGATCGAAGATTGCTTCGTCTTTAAGGGATGGATCGAGGATCAGTACCTACAAGGTAAGTTTGCGCTGTTGGAGAAGTGGGAAGTAAACCCACCACAGCCGCACACTCCTAAGAAGACGGATACACCGGGGGCAACGTGCTCTTTTGTTGAAGAAGCTCCATGGGAGGTGGCTCTTTCGGCCAAAACCAAAAGGATGCTGAATGATCTCCAGATATGCCCAGCAATCAGGTGGAAGAACCCGCTGGAGCCTCAGATCATCGAAAGGATGCTGAAGCCGCGCCCAATTCCAAGGATTGGTGGTGATAGCCAAAGTGCTCACACCCAGCCGTCGAAATCTTCGAAAAAGAAGAAGAAATCCAAAAAGCCCGTGAAGCCTGGCGACAAGCGCATGGACCTGCAGAAATGGATCGACGCGATGGAAGAGTATAACCAGAAGGCGCGAACTCCAATCACGCTCCAGGAATTCCTCGGCCACGTCCTTGAAGACGAAGATGATGAAGAAGACTCGTCGGATGAATCTGAGGATTACGTAGCAAGTTGTCATGTGATCTCTCACTCGTCAATAGACGATGAAGAAGCTTCTTGCATCGAGAGACTGGGGGCAGGTCCTGAACCGGAACTTCCAGGGTTATCAGACGAAATGATCGACGCATTCCTAAACGAAACTCTACTGAAAAGTAAAGCTGATCGGGAGCGTGAGATGGTCATATTTGAAAAGGCAAAACGACGGCGACTGGACGAAAAAGTCAAGACACGCCCGCCGAATCAAAGGACATCCGTCTCGGATAAAAACAAGTTCAAGACGAGGAAAAGGTTTGCTAAAGCCATATCAATGGGAATGAAGCTACCACCCTCCGAAGAAAATATTCTTGATGAAGCAGAAATGCATCCTAGCTACTGCTTATATCATCGGAAGATTACGCACCCCACCGAAGAGTGCAACACTTTTAAAAGATGGTGGCAGGGATATGTCGCTCACCGGCAACATTTTAAGCGGATGAAACGCAAAACTCGTCGGGAGCAAAGAAATACGACCGAGGAGCGTAAAAGAACTACCGGCAACTGTCGCATGGTTAACGCCGGGGGATCGCAGGTTCTCACCTTCGGAAGCGACTCTGACGAAGAAATGACTCTTGGCCCTCTCTTCAAAGAGTCCACCTTGGGAAAAATGGAGGAACCAAAGACCTGTGAAAACATTCAGCTACGCAATCGTACGCTGCTCGAAAAGAATCTTGGGCCCTCGAACAGTGGGTCGAATAGAAAAGACAAGGGAAAAGAAAAGGTCTCTGAGGATATCGCCCTAGATGACCAAGTCATAAAAGAACTGACCGCCAAGGACCCTCCAAAGAAGAGTAAAGTGGACTATAACGTTCTGGCGCACTTGAGGAAGTTACCCTCACAGCTCAGCATTCTCGACGCCCTTTTACTGTCAAAAGAAGCAAGAGATTCATTGATCAAGGCGTTATAAGAGCCAGAGCAATTACAAGCTTTCCTCGCCGAAGAAAGGATGAAAGACGAGCTGGAAGAAGTACACACAGCCGATATCACCTTCGGCGATGAAGATCTCCTCCTTAGGACGTGCGAGCACAATCGTCCCCTTTATGTCTCCGGATACTGTCACGATATCAAGATAGGCAAGATCCTGGTCGACAATGGGTCTTCCGTCAATCTCCTCAACGTGCGAGTGTTGAAGGAAATTTGCATGAGCATTCAACACCTCGCTCGTGATAAAATTACCATCTCCGGTTTCGATTCCCAGTCATCACGGACTCTCGGCTCCGTGATACTGACGTTGCGCTTCGGACTACTCGTCACGGATATTAAATTTCATGTCATTGACGCCAAGACCTACTATAACGCTTTGCTCGGCCGGCCCTGGTTACACGAGTACAACATCATCCCTTCGACACAACATCAGTGTATGAAATACTTCAAGGATGGTCTCGAGTACACTGTGACGGGAGAGCTGAACCCATTCTCCGTGAACGAAGTCCGAAAGTACGAAGATGCAAAATACTTCTTGCCAGACTTTGAAGACACAGAGAGACGTCATAAACCGGAGAACAAAGCTATCACCACCATTCCGGTCTTCGGGAGTGATACCGAGGAAGAGGAAGAGATAGTTTATTCAGGGGCACCCCAGTACAACAAGCCGAGACCCTCCGCCCCCATGTTGATCTTCGGCAGCAACTCGGAAGATGAGGTTAACGCTATATTTTCCGCTCGGCCATCAATACAAGCCTTTGATAGCAATAATCAGAATTTGCAAATTGCCATGGTTCCGCCAAAGCATCATAAAGAACTAGACGCGCTTGATACCTACAGTGTGGAAGAGCTGCAGACGTTCTGTGCCCCTCCCAGGAGAGAAGGTGAAAAGGCGATCCTATTCTACCGATCCGGGGAAACTAAAGTGGAGAGGGAAATCTGGCACGGCGTGGATTCCACACTCGACAGGCTCCAGCCCATCCGTTTGCCCAGATATTACACAGACGGGCTAAGGAGACTCTTGAGACACCAAGGTGTACCCCTTAAGCAAACTGCGCGACAAGCACGGTTCTATAACAGGATCTGGAACGTCCCTGGAACTCAGTGGAAATTGCCCAACGGGAAAATGGAAACAACCGGGCTTGGGTATGTTCAATCCAAGAAACAGGAGCTACTCCGCGACTGCTATGTCATACATGACTTTGATGAAAAAGGGGATGCTCAGTGGGAGAATGCTAACCCTGAACCAGAAAGAGCCCCCGACGTGAAAATGCCCAGTCCGTCGTTCGAAGAATAAATGGACAAGCTTATAAGGGAAGCTGGTCAAAAGGTTCGAGATGACCACAATCGCGAAATGGCCATCTACGAGAAAGCCAGGACGCAACGCCTTCTTCAACAGGTTGTGAAAGATGAAAATGCTCCTCCCTGTCAACCCGTCATACAAAAGGCCCGACGCAAAGGCAAAAATAAATCAAAGAGCGGGAAAAGTGTTCGAGAGCGACAAAGTGGGACCAAGATGCTACGCGATCAAAAATCGAGTAATCCAGATTCGTCTCTTATAAAGAAGATGAGTCGAGCATACTCTTTTCCTCAGAACAAAACACGGAAGATACTCGATCTCGCCATAAGACATCAACTAATTATACTCCCGGAGTCCAAGAACCCCGAGCAAGTCAACGAGATCTCTCACCCAGACTATTGGTCCTATCATAGGGCAATAGGGCATCCTATTGAAGACTGCTTCACCTTCAAGAACTGGATCGAAGGCCAATATCAGCAAGGCAGGTTCACTCTATCCAGCAGCTGGAGGGTAATCCCGCCGCAGAAGCATGAACCTAAATCCATGAGGGTAGAACCAGATCCACATCAGGCTTGGAAGTGAGCTCGTACCTGTCACGTGATTACGCTGTCGAAAAAAGAAGAGCCCGAGGATATGGATGACCTCCCCTGTGCTTCGAAAACAATAATGACGAGGTGATCTCGGAATTTCCATCGGCACTGAAAGAGCTGGAAGATGGAATACATACCACTGCAGATGATCTCAAGAAAATTGATTTGGGGAGATAAGTGATCTACGGCCGACATTTGTCAGTGAGTTGCCGTCTGAAGAAAATGTGGCTACACTAAAAGAAGTGCTTATGCAGCATAAAAATTGCTTTGCATGGAACTATTCCGAGATGCCAGGACTAGATCCAGAGATTGTCGTCCACAAGCTGGCAATATCCCCAGATGTCAAGCCAATCAAACAAGCACCGCGAAGAATGCGGCTCGAGCTTGAGATGAGCATCAACGCCGAGGTCAAGAAGCTGATCGACTCTGGCTTCATCCAAGAGGTGCAGTATCCTAACTAGATCGCCAACATCGTCCTAGTGATGAAGAAAAATGGGACAGTGCGCATATGTGTGGACTTTTGGGATCTCAATAAAGCCTGCCCGAAAGGCGACTTCCCAGTGTCGGTTACCGAGCTGATGATAGACAATACGTCCACCCACGAGGTTTTCTCCTTCATGGATGGCTCGTCAGGATACAATAAGATAAAGATGCATCCCGAGGACCAGAAGCACACCGTTTTCCGGACCCTTTTGGGTATATTCTGCTACAAGGTGATGCCCTTCAGTCTAAAGAACGCCGGCGCCACCTACCAGAGGGCCATGACGAAGATCTTCGATGACCTCATACATAAAATGGTCGAATGCTATATCGACGACCTCGTGGTGAAAAGAAAATCATACGAGGAGCATTTAGAGCATCTGAAGATCGTGTTTCAATGCCTCCGGCAATACAACTTGAAGATGAACCCTCTCAAATGCGCGTTCGGTGTTTGCTCGGGCAAATTCCTAGGATTCATCGTCTGACACCAAGGCATCGAGATAGATCCATCGAAGATCAAGGCAATTATGGAGATGCCCCCGCCGAGGACTCTCAAGCAGTTGCGGTCCCTCCAAGGGAAGCTTGCGTATATCCGGCGATTTATAGCCAATCTTTCGTGCAAGTGCCGTCCTTACAGCCAACTGATGAAGAAAGGAACCCCTTTCGTCTGGGATCGCAAATGCCAAAGCGCGTTGGACGAAATCAAGCAATACCTGCAGAATCCGCCAGTACTGGCCGCTCCGGTCAAGGGAAAACCTCTCATTCTGTATACAACCGCTCTTGAAGGTTCCTTAGACGCATTATGGGCACAAGAGAATGACCAAGGGAAGGAGAGAGCCCTCTACTATTTGAGTCGAGTTCTACTGGGGGCAGAAAGCAATTATTCTCCCATCGAAAAACACTGCCTGGCATTGATCTTCGTGATAACGAAGCTCAGACACTATGCGTTGGCGCATGAAGTCCGTCTCATATCGAAGGTGGACCCTCTCAAATATTTTATGTCAAAGGCCATATTAACGGGGCGACTCGCTAAATGGGCCCTGCGCTTGATGGAGTTCTTGATAACCTATCAGCCTCTTAAGGCAGTGAAAGGCCAGGCCATCGCCGACTTCCTCGCTGAGCATCCGATACCTGCCGACTCTCCCTTGAATTGCGAACTGCCAGACGAACATGCGTTTAACACGATCGACGGAAGTGATACCTGGTGGGAACTTTACTTCGATGGAGCATCTTCTATGAAGAAGCGCAAATAAAACACACCCATAATCAAATCAGGGGTGGGCCTCATCTTCGTAACTCCACAAGGAGGGATAATGCGTTTTGCCTTCTCCTTAACAGAGCCGAGAACAAACAATGAAGCCGAATATGAAGCTTTGATAGCAGGTCTCGAGATCGCCATTGACATGGGGATTGAAAACCTCTTCATATACGGAGATTCCCAACTGGTCGTTAGTCAAGTAAACGGCGACTATCAAACGTGCAAACCAGAACTGGTGAAGTACGGCGAGAGGGTACAGCAACTGCTGACCTAAATTCCTTCCTACACCTTGGAAAGCATACCACGTGCAGAAAATAGCAAGGTGGATTCATTAGCCAAGCTCGCTAAAGAACTGGCTGACGAAAATCTCGATGACGTGAGGATCGTTGTTCAAAGCCGTCGAGTCCTCGCACCGGCAGAAATATTTCCAGAGATGTCCGAGGAAAAGAGAGCGACCGAGCAAATGGCTCTACAAGTAAAAGACCAAGAAAAGGTTGAAGATTGGAGAGAAGTCTTTATAGACTACTTCAAATCCCGTCGAACGCCTGAAGATGCATCCTCAAAACATCAGCTCATGAAGCGAACCCTATCTTTCACCTTCGTCAACGATACTCTGTACAAGAGGTCATTTGATTCTTTGTGGGTAAGATGCCTGGGACCCGAAGAAGCAAAAAGAGTCGTCCAAGAAACTCACGACGGACTCTGTGGTTCTCACCAAGCCGGGCCGAAGATGAAGCTGAAGATCAAACGGATGGGTTATTATTGGCCCACGATGATCCAGGACTGCCTCGAGTATGCGAAGCAATGCCACTCGTGCCAGATCCATGGGGAATTTATCCATCAGCATCCAAATCCACTACATCCAACGGTGGCTAGCTGGCCGTTTGAAATGTGGGGAACTGACATAATCGACCCCATCGAACCAGCATCGTCCAGAGGACATCGATTCATTTTAGCGACAACTGATTACTTCTCCAAATGGGCAGAAGCAGTACCGCTAAGGGAGGTAAAGACAGAGAATATCCTCCATTTCTTTAAGACACACGTCATTTATCGGTTCGGTACTCTGCGACGGATCATCTCCGATAATGGGCCAGCCTACAGAAGCCACAAGATAAGCCGCTTCGCACAACAACACAACATAGACTGGAGATACTCCTCAGTTTATAATCCCCGAGCTAACGGTCTAGCTGAGGCTTTCAACAAGACCTAGACGAAGATCGTGAAGAAGACGGTGTCACGAAATAAGAAAAACTGGCACGAGAGACTGCATGAAGCTCTCTGGGCGTATCGAACTACGTTCAAAACGGCCACGAATACGACGCCGTATGCATTGGTATTCGGTACAGAAGCGGTACTCCCCCTCGAGATAGAGTTACCCTCCCTACGAGTGGCAGTTCACTACGAGCTAACGAACGAAGAAAACGCTCACCTTCGGCTTGAGGAGCTCGATGCCCTTGATGAAACCGGCTCATGGCGCAACAAAATCTGGAAGCTTCTAAAGCAAAGATGACGCGCTCATACGAGAGATTGACTAGGCCGAGAACATTCCGCCAAGGCGAACTCATGTTAGTGGTTAAAAGACCTATGATCCCCAATCGTGCCAAGCGGGGGAAATTCGAGCCGAACTATGAAAGCCCATATATCATAGACAAGGTCTACCAGGGTGGAGCCTATCTACTCATGGACATGCATGGCGAAAGGCCCTTCAGGCCAATAAATGGTCGCTTCCTGAAGAAATACTACGCCTGACGAGACACAGCCTAGGTCAATGATAGATGACGACGACTATGTCCGCTTGCTATTCCCTAAGCCCAAACTCTATAAGTAGTAGCCGGCCGTGGACCGAAACGTCCTTAAACTAACAACGGACCGAAAAGTCCTTAAACTAACGATGGACCGAAACGTCCTTAAACTAACGACGGACCGAAACGTCCTTAAACTACCAACGGACCACTATGTCCTAAAACTAGCTGTTGACCGAGATGTCGATAAACTACGGTGGATTGCAGCATCCCAAAGCTGATACAAAAAAAAAAGAGAAAAAAAAAGAGAGAGAGAAAAAGAGAGAAAAAAGAAAACGGTATGTCCATAAGCAAAATGGACACGGATGAAAACCCGAAAGGGCTCCGTGAGTAAAAACAGCAGGGTTACCGGCGAGTTTTATGAAAACCCGAAAGGGCGCAACCTCGTTAGAATAAAAAAGAAGGAAGAATAAGAAAAAAGAAAAAAGAAAACGGTATGTCCACAAGCAAAAAGGGCACGAATGAAAACCCGAAAGGGCTCCGTGAGTAAAAACAACAGGGCTACCGGCGAGTTTTGTGAAAACCCGAAAGTGCGCAATCTCGTTAAAAGACACTTTCAAGGTCCTCTCGACTTTGTAAGGAGAAACCACCTGCGTGAGATCCTTACGACTTACAAGGGAGCAACACACTTAGGGATCCCCACGATTCCTAAGAAGAAATTACACTTGCGAGATCCTCACGACTCGTAAGGAGAATCCTCTTATGGGACCCTCACGGCTCATAAGATTCAAAAGTCTTAAGCTACAGGGATCTGAACATGTTCTTAAGCAGCCCCCACAACCTCCAATACTGCCCTACAAGCGGCTCAATACTGACCCTTGTATACAATCCACAGGCGCGAATAAACATTTCCCTAACGAAGTCCCATCCGTGACTATGGATATGTCTATATAGTGAACAACCCTTGTAAGTCCTCTCGATTTATAAGGAGAAAACCCTCTTGTAAGATCCTTACGACTTTCAGGAGAACATACACTTAGGAGTCCTCACGACTCTTAAGGAGAAAACGCACCTACGAGATCCTCACGACTTGTAGGGAGAAATACATTCATGAGACCCTTACGGCTCATGAAGTCAAAAGCCTTAGTCGACAGGATCCTAACCCTGTTCACTAAGCCACCTTTATTCAACATCGACAGAGGCAAATGATGATTCGCTCCTGGCAATATCCCAGTAGTAGCGGTGCTGATGCCGAAATCGGTGTCTAATTCCGAGCTTGCAGCGAAAAGCCAGCAAGCCACACATGCATACGAAATAGCCGAAATGATGGGGCAACTTGCAACAAAATCAGCAAGTAAAAATATATGCATGCAAAATAGCCGAAATGATTAGGCAACTCGCAATAAAAAGCAGCGAGTAAAAATAAAACAAATAGCCGAAATGATTGGGCACCGCGAAAAATAGCCGAAATGATTGGGCAATCGTGACCTTCGCGATATAAAAGCTGAAATGATAGAGCATCGCGGAAAGAAATAAAAAAATTGAAATTTATGCCCTACAGGTGATATCATGTCAATTCCTGTATACAATCCAGGGGCACAAACAAAGAGGGAATCACACCCTTCCTCCCCAAGCTTCATCAGAAGGAGAGGCCAAATCTCAATGGTTCATAGACAGCCTAGAGATCATCTCACCATTCGTCTTATTACAACGGACACAACATCAAGCAAAGCAGAATAGCGGCAACTCCCAGTTCTATGACTCGGCGGTGTACAGATGACCGAGAGTCAAACTCCGACTCCGTGAAATGCAGATAAAGTCAACCATTCCTGGTCACGTGGAACGCGGATAATGTCAACTCTGACCCCGTGTGAAGCATCCAGAGCGGAGCCTGGTCCTCGCCAAACACGGCAGTGAACCTGTGGGAAGCATCCAGAGCAAAATTCCTGGCTACGTGGAACGCGGATAATGTCAACTCTGACCCCGTGTGAAGCATCCAAAGCGGAGCCTGGTCCTCGCCGAACACGGCAGTGAACCCGTGGGAAGCATCCAGAGCAAAATTCCTGGCTACATGGAATGCGGATAATGTCAACTCTGACCCCATGTGAAGCATCCAGAGCGGAGCCTGGTCCTCGCCGAACACGGCAGTGAACCCGTGGGAAGCATCCAGAGCAAAATTCCTAGCTACGTGGAATGCGGATTATGTCACTCCTGACCCCGTGGAAAACGTCCAGAGCGGAGCCTGGTCCTCGCCGAACACGGCAGTGAACCCGTGGGAAGCATCCAGAGCAAAATTCCTGGCTACGTGGAACGCGGATTATGTCACTCCTGACCCCATGGAAAACGTCCAGAGCGGAGCCTGGTCCTCGCCGAACACGGCAGTGAACCCGTGGGAAGCATCCAGAGCAAAATTCATGGCTACATGGAACGCGGCTTATGTCAATCCTGACCCTGTGGGAAACGTCCAGAGCGGGTCCTGGTCCTCGCAGAGCACGGCAGTGAACCCGTGTGAAGCATCCAGAGCGGAGCCTGGTCCTCATCGAACACGGCAGTGAACCCGTGGGAAGCATCCAGAGCAAAATTCCTGGCTACGTGGAACGCGGATTATGTCACTCCTGACCCCGTGGAAAACGTCCAGAGCGGATCCTGGTCCTCGCAGAGCACGGCAATGACCCCGTGTGAAGCATCCAGAGCGGATCCTGGTCCTCGCAGAGCACAGCAGTGAACCCGTGTGAAGCATCCAGAGCGGAGCCTGGTCCTCACCGAACACGACAGTGAACCCGTGGGAAGCATCCAGAGCAAAAATTCCTGGCTATGTGGAACACGGATTATGTCACTCCTGACCCCGTAGAAAACGTCCAGAGCGGATCCTGGTCCTCGCAGAGCACGGCAATGACCCCGTGTGAAGCATCCAGAGCGGAGCCTAGTCCTCGCCGAACACGGCAGTGAACCCGTGGGAAGCATCATGAGCAAAAATTGGACTGTGAGGTCCTTAAACTCACGGACTATGATGTCCTTAACCTCGACCGTGATGTCTTAAAACTAACATCGGACTGTCGGGTCCTTAAACCCATGGACTATGATGTCCTTAACCTCGACCGTGATGTCTTAAAACTAACATTGGACTGTGAGGTCCTTAAACTCATGGACTATGATGTCCTTAACCTCGACCGTGATGTCTTAAAACTAACAACGGACTGTGGAGTCCTTAAATCCACGGACTATGATGTCCTTAACCTCGACCGTGATGTCTTTAAACTACGGTATCCTGGAAAACGTCCAGAGCGGAGCTTGGTCCTCGCAGAACACGGCAGTGAACCCGTGGGAAGCATCCAGAGCAACCCCTGACTCCGTGAAATGCGGATAAGGGCAACTTCATCCATCACTTGCGGGTCCTCACGACTCGTAAGGGAGTAAATTCTCTTGTGAGATCCTTACGACTTTCAAGAAAAAACACACTTAGGAATTCTCACGATTCTTAGGGAGAAATTACACCTACGGGATCATCTCGACCGGTAGAGAGAAAATTCTTTATGAGACCCTCACGGCTCATAAAGTTGAAAAGTCTTAGGTGACATATCCTAACCCTGTTTTCTAAGCCATCACCACCCTACAAAGAGCCCAAGATTGACAGCTATATGCTATCTACAGACCGCACTTGTTAAAATCACAAGGCAACAACACAGCAAGGAGAAGAAAGCGACAAAAAGAACATCTGATCTGCATTTAATTAAGCGTTCGAGGCGTACCCATTCATGCATGCGCAAAAGATTTAGTACATAAAACAAGCTGAAATGAGAAACTTACCATTCATACTTCAAAAAAAAGAGAAGCTCTTACAATTAGGAAAGCAGTAAACAGAAACATTATCAAAATAATTACAATGGCAAAACCCCAGATCCAGGGCATGGATTGAGGAACTCAAAAGTGACTTTGTCCAGAATTTTCCAAGCCTTTCGAACCATCCTAGTATGCTTTCTTTCGCGATCACAAGCGTCGAGATCCCCACGGATGTCCTCCACCCTCCGATAGGCAGCAAGAATGGCCGACTGTTGAAAAGCCTGATGCAGGAGATCAACAAGATTGTCTTGCCTTCTCTTTGAGATTAGGCTCATCAGATACACCGAGTGCATCTTATCATCGGCGGCATCCAATGCCCTAAGCGGCACGCCGGTACAAAATAAAGGAAGCACTTCCCTGATCGCTCCCACAATAAGCTTCAGGAGAGAGGAACGTCGAGGAAGCAGCCGACCATTGTATGCATCACAGCGACTCATGATTTCGGCACACTCGGCGTTTGTGAATTCTCGATTTTGAGAACGGCCGAGTGAGCGGATGTCTCCATAAGAGATAATCTCGTCGAGGTCGTACATATGGGCATCCATAACTCCTGAAAAAGAAAATCAACAAGAATTAGCGGACAGACCGATTAACCAAACTCTTATTAAAAAACAGGCAACAAATCTTAATTATGACACCTAATAAATTCGAATTTGTGAGAAATCCTGAAAAGGGAATCTCATTTGATAAGCGACCTTTCGAGTCGAAGAGTTAAACTCCTTGAGAGCAATGGTCTACAAACAGGGATGACATTCGTCAGAGTCAATTATGAAAGGAATTTAAAAGAGATTCCCTAAGAATGCTAAGAGCCTGACTCTGTAATGATGATGGAAAAATCCATGAAGGGTTCTTCATCCAAGATTAAGAAAATCTAACAAAAAAGCAGAACTCTGATGCATGGGTTAAGGAACCCCAACAAAAGATCTCTTTAGATCTATGGGAGCAAAGCTCTTTTAGTGGAACCCTAAAAGGGTTCTCGTTAGATCAAAGATCTATGAAGAGCAAAGCTCTGTTAATGGGTAAAACCCTAATTTAGTGAAGGTTTTAAACTTGACCTAAATTTTAACAGAGTTCTGGCTCTTAAAAGTTTTCAACAGGAGAGCAATGCTCTGACGAAGAGATAATTCTCAAGGAGGAGATGAAAATCATCCAGGGGACCAAAGGTCCTATTTATAGGCATTCAGAGCCGCTTCAACTTCCAAAAGTTGATCCAACGTTTGAGATGCTACCACCGGTGCACTCACGTTTGGGCCACGTAAGCGCAACGGTGGGGGGGCATTTGTTCCCCCGGTCAGAGCAAAGCTCTGTTCAAATTCCAAGAGTTGAGATGGAGCGACGCTTCCATTCTCCCCAATCAGAGCAAAACTCTGTTCAAATTTCAAGATTTGAAATGAAGCGACGCTTCCGATTCCCCCAATCATAGCAAAGCTCTGTTTCAAAATTCAAAATTTAAAATTGAAGCAACGCTTCAGATTCAGCACTCTGCGCGCTACGTGTCAAGCGCAGAAGCGCTAGCGCCAGGTGCGCTGCGCCCTAGGCAGCGCACCCCTAATCAGAGCAAAGCTCTACTTCAAAATTCAAAATTTAAATTGAAGCAACGCTTCAGATTCTGCGCGCTGCGTGCCACGTGTCAAACACAAGTACGCTAGCGCAGTTGCGCTGCGCTCTGCACTGCGTGCCACGTATCAAACATGGGTGCGCTAGCGCAGTTGTGCTGCGCTCTGCGCTGCGCGCCACATGTCGAACGTAGGTGCGCTAGCTCAAGGTGCGCTAGCTCAAGGTGCGCCAGCGCTGAAATTAAAAATCCCCCCACCGTCAGATCAAAAGATCTACTAATTATAAATTATTAATTAATCAGAACTAAAATTCTGTTATGGAAAGATCTTTCCAATCTTATTAAAAACAAGAAGATTATCTTCTGTAAAACAGAAGCTTTAGGATCAAAGATCCAACGGTGGGAAATATTCCCAAATCAATCAGAGAAAGACCTCTTAAAACTGATTTAACAAATCAATTGGCCCTATATAAAGGCCCCTAGACTTCAAATCTCAGGGACAGAAAGAAGAGAGAAAAACCCTCTGCAAAAGAAGAGAAAACTCTTAGAAAAAAGAAGATTTTTCTTCATCTTCAAGGTAAAAAGAACTATGTTCTTGAATAATAGAGATGAAACCATCTCGTAAAAAGAAGAACCATCTTCTAAAAAGATCAGAGATCTAAGAAAAAGACCAAGGTCTTTAATAAAAAAGAAAAGATCAAAAACATCTAATCATAAAAAGACTAAAAGAAGTATTTTACTTCATTCACAGATCTTTTGATCTATAAAGGCAGAGCCTTTTATAAAAACAAGAACTTTTGTTCTTGGATATTGAGGAAAAAGCCTCCTTTGAAGAACATAAATTCGTTCTTTGATCTTAAAATTGATCAAATACGCTTTGCGCTATTGAAAAGTGCCTTACACTCATGAATTGCGTCCTTGTGCTCATTGGACCGGCGCTCAGCGCCAAAACCTGCCACGTGTCAACCAGAGGCACAATCTGCGCTTTGCGCTTCTAAAATAGAGCACTGTGCTCATGGGCTGGCGCTCAGCGCCAAGCGCGCCACGTGTCACTCACTGGTGCGCCAACAGACTAGCGCAATGCGCTCATAAATTAAAAGCGCAATGCACTAACAAACTAGCGCTAAGCGCAACACGTGTCCTATTCGTGTGCGCTACCCGACAGAAGCGCAATGTGCTCTTTGACTGGAGCAACGCGCCTGGCGCGCCACGTGGCGCACTGTCAGAACAAACTTTGTTTCTGATAAATGCTATGCATTCAATACAAGACAAAAATATCAGAGCCCAATGCCTAGCATTATTAAAAGGGCTGAGCCCAAATAAAGGCTTAATAGCCAGAACAAAAATAAAATGTTAAAACATTTTAATTGGACTTAGCCCAATTTTGACCATAAGTCCTCAACTTGTTTTGAATTGAGCACATCTGCTCTTTCAACCAACTCACCTTGGTTCCAGGGTATATCTCTTCACTCCTTTGATATTCGTCTTTGTAATTCCTCAACGTCTTCAAAGAGGTGATGGGTCCCGACAACCAAACATTTCACAGACTATGATGTCTTTAAACTGGACTGTGGGGTCCTTAAACTCATGGACTATGATGTCCTTAACCTCGACCGCGATGTCTTTAAACTAACATCGGACTATGAGGTCCTTAAACTCACGGACTATGATGTCCTTAACCTCGACCGCGATGTCTTTAAACTAACATCGGATTGTGAGATCCTTAAACTCACGAACTATGATGTCCTTAACCTCGACCGCGATGTCTTTAAACTAACATTGGACCGAGATGTCCCTAAACTAACAATGGACCGTAATGTCCTTAAACTAATTACCGACTGCAATGTCACTAAACTAAACAACAGAGCCCAATTGCTCTCTTGTCGGATCTAAGCGATCCCGTTAAGTTGATCTTAGTCTAAAATTAGACTAACGTATCATTAACAAACGTTTAAGTTGATCTTAGTCTCAAATGAGGCTAACGTATCCTTAAACCCAACCCCTAAACCCAAATCTAAGAAAGATATGGATTTGGACTAGTCCACGCCCTACGGGCGACAACATAACTTAGTCTCCGTATACAATCCACGAGCAACCACAAACAAAACAAACACCCACGACACGAAGTGACCATCTGGAGAAGGAGAAAGTTGTTATCGCGATGCGGTAGCGTAATTAACTGCAGGGGCTTGCGCCTGCAGGGAAGAGCGTCCCCACAATCAATAACCCCTCAGATGAGGGGGAATCTGACAAAGTCTGCTACATCGGCCGCATCCATTTAAACCTTCGATACATGGTGCCATAAATCAACTTGGCATCTTCGGAGAGGTGGACGGATAGCACCAATTAGCATCTGCCCCAATTTCAGCAAGACGGACCTACGCGGTCGCGTCTCTGTGTTCGGAGGGGAACATGGCGTTAGTTAAGTAACCTAACGGTGTTAGACAGGGCCCAATGCCGAATGCGGATGGCATAAGCGTACGTGGTATTTTCGTTTCTTTCTGTAATGGTAGGTGTAAATGATGGGATGCATTATATGATTAATGCAAAGAAACAAACCAAAGATGAATCGTTGGAACAATTTTAAAACCACTCGGTTTTTTCATAAAACAAACTTTTAAATGCGGAGCTTAAACCACTCCTTTAAAAGCTATCAGGTTCCTTCGATTAAATCAAGTTCATTACGGTTTCTCCAAAACCATTCGTAGCCTTCCGTCATTTCAGTTGGGTATTCAGTAGTATTCAAGCTATGTATTTTGACCTTCGCTAAGGCATAGTGATTGGTAGCTGCTGAATATTCATCTGTAGCATAGATAAATGTGTTGGCTTGGGACAGTCGTATTACTATTTTGGCCTTCGTCAAGCATATGTACGGGTGTGTTCAAATTAACCTGGACAATGACGGGTAGAACTTGACTTGCGACTTATGATATGTTGACCTTCATCGGAGTCATAAGAGTTTGGGGCAAAAATCCACATCGGGAGTTTCTAAGGAAACTGAAACTTGCTAATGTTGCATACCATTTGGAGTGTGATAATTTTGGTAGGATTCCTTCAGGATTATCACACAATGATATCCCGATCCTACTGTGAGTATTCGTTACTTCTCGGGAGATTTTTCACTAAACGGACGATGCTATAAACCAAATAGGTGTCTAGAACGGTGTTAGCGGGGCTACGTCTCCAGGGAAAAGAGGTTATGTAACTAAGGAACTTCGCGAAAGCGTTGTAAAACCTCCCTCGAAGTACCAACACCAACCTGGCCGAAAGGTTTAGCAAGTATTGTAAGAGTGAGATTAATCCTAACTAATTCTTCTTTTATGGTTTTAGGAAGGATTCGAGATACAGTGGGAGCCATCCTGTTTAGATAAACTAAAAACCAATCTAAACTTGCAAGAGCATCATGCTAAGTGTTCTCTCTCTCTCTCTTAATTGCAGCGACCAGGTGACCAGACTTAGATTACAGCTAGATAATAAATTGACTGAGCCAAACTATATTGATTGGCAAAGATTTGTCCAGATGTCCATTACCTATGACAAGTTGGGTCACCTCCTTACTACTAAAGCCCCCGCCGTCTCAGGTCCAATTTCCACCGTCGCGGATATTGATATCCGTAAGACAAGGGAAAAAGACAGTGCGAATGCCAAGTGTCTCGTGTTGGCCTCAATGGATAGTAAACACCATAGGCAGCACGAGAAGATGGACTTAGCTTCTATCTTCCTCCATACCAAAGATTTATATGGAGAGCAATCTCGTTTCGCAAGATATGAGACTTCGAATGAATTGCTTCAAGCGAGGTTGGCAGTCGGGTCATCTGTAGGGGACCACGTCCCTACAATGATCAGCCATGTTAAAGAGCTCATGGACCTGGGGACCACGTTGGAGAACGAGTTATGTACTAACTTGATTCTACAGTCCCTCCTTTCTACTTACGCCCTGAAGGAAACCAGGGAGACATCCATTCTGCTTATTGGAGAATCTTCCTCTTCTAGATCCAAGGTGAAAACCAAGAGAAAGAAGAAGAAGGCCTTCACCAAGCCGATAGGCGGTGTCAGTAAGGTAGAAGGAAAGGGAAGGGCAAAAGTTTTGGGGCTAACAGTAGGGAAGGAGAGATGTTCCTATTGTCACGGGAAAGGACATTGGCAGAAGGAATGCAGGGCTTGGAAAGCCAGAATCCAGGATCCGAAGCACGTTATGGTTTCGACTTCGGGTGTATTTGTGATTGAAAACTGTCTGTCAATTAACTCTACTTCCTGGGTATTAGATACCGGATCAGGATATCATATCTGTAATTCATTAGAGGCTTTGAGAAACCGTAGAGTTATCAGGGCAGGTGATATGACTCTCAGGGTTACTAACGGAATGAGCGTGGACGCTTTATCCGTAGGGGAATATCACCTAGGATTGATAAGTGGGCAGATATTGATTTTACGTAACTGTTTATGTGTACCTAGTCTAGCTTGTAATATTATATCTGTATCTTTACTTTCTAAAGAAGGATATGATTTTACATTTGTAAGCGATGTTGTCTACATCCACCTTAATCATGGTTTGATTGGGTCATGTACACGAGATAACGGTATATACGTGTTAAATCAAGCTCAGGTTTTCAACGTTCAGAACACACTTAAAAGAAAGTCTCCAGAATTAAATCAGGTTTTCTTATAGCATTGTAGACTGGGTCACATCAATGAAACATGGTTGAAGAAGTTACATAGAGAGGGATATTTGAATCCGTTCTAATATCAGTTTTATGCAACTTGTCAATCTTGTCTCAAAAGAAAGATGACAAAGACTCTGTTCATTGGACACGGAGTAAGAGCGAGCGAGCTCTTGGGACTCATACACAGCGATGTGTGTGGTCCAATGTCTACACATGTACGAAGTGGTTATTCCTATTTCATTACTTTTACGGATGATTTCTCTAGGTATGGACATGTTTTCTTGATGAAACATAAAACCGAGGCCTTTGAGAAATTTTGAGAATATAAGAATGAAGTGGAAAAACAAACTGGCAAAAGTATCAAGACACTGAGATCTGATTGAGGTGGTGAATACTTAAGTGCCGAGTTCCTGTATTACCCAAAAGAGAATAGAATTCTCTCTCAGCTTACTCCTCTATACACACCATAACACAACGGTGTATCGGAAAGGCGGAACCGAACCTTATTGGATATGATATGTTCCATGATTAGTAACGCTGAGTTACCGCGATCCTTCTGGGGCTATGCACTAGAATCGGCTGAATATCTTTTGAACAAGGTTCCTACCAAGACTGTGCCTACCACACCATATCAGATGTGAAGTGAGAAGAAATCCTATCTTCAGTATCTGAAGATATGGGGATGTCCAGCTTTTGTTAAAAAGCAGCATGCGGACAAGATCGAGGCACGATCAGTACTATGTAAGTTTGTGGGATACCCAAAGAACTCTAGGGGTGTCTTTTCTATTACGCAAAGGAACAAAAGGTTTTTGTTTCTCGTCATGCCCACTTTTTGGAAAATCATTTTTTGGAAAAAGAAACTAGTAAGAGCGCAATAGAACTGGAAGAAATTCCAGAACCACAAGCTATTACTGAAAGTATGGTAGAACCAGAGGTTTCGAAAGAGCACCACTCCGCAGGACTAGTAGGCAGTCTCATCCGTCCGAGAGATACTACGATTTTCTCGTAGACGGGGATAGAGAGAATTGCATCATTAACAATGATGAGCCAACTAGCTTCTAGCAAGCCATTCAGAGCGGTGACTCGGTAAAATGGCTGGATGCAATGCAGACCGAGATGGAGTCCAGGTACACCAACAAAATATGGACTTTGGACATTACTCCAGAAGGGGTAAAACCCGTAGGTTGCAAATGGATCATCAGAAAGAAGATTGGTGTAGATGGACATGTTGAAACCTATAAGGCTAGACTTGTTGCAAAAGGTTTTCGTCAAAGACCTGGTTTGGACTATGATGAAACCTTTTCTCCGGTGGCTATGCTCAAATCCATTCAGATCCTTCTTGCCATTGCTGCCTTCCACGATTATGAGATTTGGCAGATGGACATAAAGGCCACTTTTCTGAATGGACATTTGGAAGAGTGCGTCTATATAGATCAGCTAGAGGATTTCATTCAGAGTGGGAGCAGCAGGAAAGTGTGCAAGTTGTTTAAGTCCATTTTTGGACTAAAGTAGGCATCGCGGAGTTGGAACATCTATTTTGATGAGACGGTCAAAGAATTCGACTTTATCAAAAATCCACATGAACCATGCATCTATAGTAAGATTGTAGTGAAAACTGTGGTATTCCTCGTCTTGTACGTGGATGACATTCTCTTGATAGAAAATGACATTCCTATGCTACAATCAGTCAAAGGATTCTTGTCACAGAGGTTCTCCATGAAATACCTGGGTGATGCCTCCTACATTCTCGAGATCCAGATCTATCGTAATAGATCTAAGAGGATGTTGGGATTTTTGCAGTTCAGGTACATCGACACCATACTAAAGAGATTTAGTATGGAAGATTCAAAGCACGGTAATCTACTGACTTGTCACGGAATCGCCCTCTCCAAAAAGATGTCTCCCAAGACTAATTAGGAAAGGGCTCGCATGTCGATTATACCCTACGCTTCTGCGGTAGGCTCTATAATATATGCGATATTGTGTACCAGACCAGATGTTGCTTACGCACTTAGCGTGGTAAGCCGGTATCAGTCAAACCCAGGGAAGAACCACTTGATAGCAGTAAAGAATATTCTCAAGTATCTGAGAAGGACTAAGGAGATGTTCTTAGTGTATGGTGGAAAAGACCTCCAGATCGAGGCCTTTGCTGACTCCAGCTTCCAGAGTGACAAGGATGACTCCAAGTCCATATCGGGTTATGTCTTTACTCTTAATAAAGGGGCGGTCTGTTGGAAGAGCTCTAAGCAGGACACCGTTGCTGACTTAACGATGGAAGCGGAGTATATCGCTGCTTGTGACGCCGTGAAAGAAGCAATCTGGATAAGGAAGTTCCTAACAGAACTTCAGGTGGTTTCATCCATTATAAATCCAATACCTCTGTATTATGACAACAACGGTGCTATAGCTTTAGCGAAGGAACCCAGGTCCCATCAGAAGTCCAGACATATCTTGAGGCAGTACCACCTGATCTGGGAGATCGTTGATCACCGGGAGATCGAGGTGCGGAGAGTTGATTCGGAGAACAACACTGCAGATCCACTCACAAAGGCCATCCCTCAGACACAGTTCGAGAGGCTATTCGAGATGATAGGTCTGCGATATGCCAATACATGACCTTAGTGCAATGGGGAGATTGTTAGTGATATATGCCCTAGAGCCCATTATTGTATCATACTGGTTTGTATATTACATATTGGAAGCTTGGGATATACACGGATATAATAACAGCCTTGCTCGAAATAGTAGTATGCTACCTGGTTTGTTTCTATCTCAATATGTGCATGTGTTTCTTTTAGCATATCGCTTATACATATTGGTAGAGCCCTTAGGATCTTTGCTTGATTACCAGCGTTGTGATGACAGTCACACTAGTGGGGGCTGGATAGTCTATAAACACATCCTTATACAGGTCCCTAGTCGTAGGATTATTGAGACGGGGCATCGATACTCCAGAGTAAACTAGTGTATACGCTTCTCATCCAGCAGGGGAGATGGTCTGTCCCACAGCCATTAGTACGTCGTACTGGAGATACTATGCAAGTGTTCATTGGGTAACGAGTACACTGGACAGGACTCGTAGGAAGCTGCTGGTGGGTATTATACCTATCGTCGGGTAGCAGTTCGCAGGTGACATGAGTACAGCTTTGTCACGACCCGATGGTAAAGAACGTGACTGGCACTTAAATTACGAAACGACTAAAAGCGTAACGTAATCTAAGTAAGCCAAAACCCAGAAATCTAAACCGTTACAAGAAAAGGAGTGAGGAAAACTTGTTTAAAGAAAATGATTTTAACAAAATAAGTCGTATTAAACATTTTAAAAACATCGAATTTTCCCGAAAATTTCGGCAGAGTCTCCTTTGTAAAAACTAGCCCCGAAACGGGTACAACACAAAATATGCATAAATAATGAATAAAGGCATCCCCAAGCGGGAGCTAGCTCTTCGCCAATGGCACACTCACAACCACACGTGATATATATCATAGTAGTGCAAAATTAAGCATATAAAAGCACGAAAATAAGAAAACATCATGTCAGCCCAAGTGAGCTCGACACCAGAAAAACAACACATATACTGATCTCACTGTCACACCTCTAATTCACATATACAATGATCGAAGCGGTAGATGGAGAATACTAGATACAAATAATAAAACAAGGTGGAACAAAAGTATCCTCGCAACCCACCTACGAGCAAAGCCGCAAGTCCAAGGAAAAGAAGAAGTACGCCCGTCGCTACTATACTGACGGGTCGGACCTGCAAGATACTGTGACACAACGGGGGTGAGTTGCCAACTCGTGAGTAGTAAGTAACATCAATAAGGCTATCGTAAGTATGCACGTAAATGCGTCACATCCTACAAATATCAATACGATGCGATGCATTGGTATGAATGCAACATGAATGCATATCAAACACGAAACTTGAATATATCTGGTATGAGAAAATTTGTATTTTTATCTTAGAAAAACATCTGTGCATTAAACTGAAGTGTCATCAATGAAGTCAGCAGAAAATCCGTGTCAAGCATCGACACAAAATATGTATATCCCAACATCTCAATGTCTCAGTATCTCAATATCTCAATGTCTCAATATCTCAATATCTCGGGCTCCGTCGGTCCAGATCGGCTTATACCATCAAATCTCACGACTACGGTCGGTATCCTCCGGATATCCGCCGCGTCAAAAGTAACCGGTCGGTATTGCTCCCCTGCCAGGCTCATCGTCATCCCTACGAAAACATTCTCGCCCTGGGGTACTATACCGGGTCCACCATGTACCCGCAGACGGTGCATCCTCCTCCTTTAATCGGGTATATAATACAGCTCAAGAACCGAGAAAACACATGGTGGACGCCACACACATCATATCACGAGAAAATCACGAATTTCTATTTAAAATGATAATAAGTTTATAAAATTCTTGCGGTTTCCCCAAAATCCAGAAATCTCATAAATATGGAAATCCTCGAGAAAAATCACAATATGTAAACATGTCGGTGGTGATGGATGTATATGATACGATAGTATATACCATGTGAAGTACGGCCAGAAGCTATGCATGAATCATGATGCAATAAAGTATGTATATATGACAAACAATCCTACGTCTCCATCCTGATGAAATGACTATACAAGTACAAGTCTATAGATCATATACGATGCAAAAGTTTAAGATGCTGATTTAAGCAAGTTCTATAGTGTTCGTGGCATAACAATTACCAAAGGCGTGTGTGTTCGCATGAATAGTGCACGTGCAGTATGAACCAATGGTAATGGTGTAAGTGTCCTATGAAATAATATCATATGTATTTAAGATGATGCAATGCAATGAGATGAATGACTAGGAGACTACGCATATAAATACAGGCTCTACTAGAAATCCTAACTATCGGGCGCCTCGCGCCATCTAGACGATTCCCCCATAGATGTGTACATCTACTCACCGGGACGCCACAGCTAAACTGATCCGATCACAGTATTGCCCTTCCGCTCCGCATCCGACGTCTCTACACCCGATCCTAGAATCGCACACAAGTAAATAATAGAATAGACATATAAATAATCGCGGACACAAACGATACAAAACAACCAACGCGCACTAACTAGACGCGCACACACTTGGTACACAAAACGCACTCGCGATAACGCCACAAACCACAACTAGGGGTCGCTATGCGTAGCAATTCCCTAAACTAGAACCCAATCGTACCAATTGCGCATTCGCAACACACTAAGGATTTTACAGAATAGGTTATAGATCATTCCAACCTCAAACTTACTTAAAATCGATTTATTCCAAAAACCTAGTAAACAACAATTAACCATTTTAGTGCAAATCTAGATGTTTTAGCAAATCTAGTGGTCACAATATTCACTTAATATCTTAATTAGGCTACACAATTATTAACAAATTTTTAATCTCACCTATTTACATTAATCATGAATTTAGTTTGTAAGAATACTTAATTAGGACAATTTAAAAGAAACAATTATCAAATTGACAACTAAATTAGATTTTGTAAGTCTTAAGATGTTAAACTACATATTGCAACCATAATCAAGTGATAAAAACCCTAACTTGAACCCAAACCCTTCTCTTTAAAATTTCTAACTTGCAATTAGAACCATATTTATACCTAATTAAGTTAGATTAGTAATTAACCAACAAATTAACCGTAAGGTTAAGATTTATACCTCACAATTTTTTAGATCTAGCTTGCAAACTTAGCCTCCAAAAATGCTATCTTGCTCCTAGATCCAAGCTAGTCTAGGTCAAGAATTTTTGGATGAAGGTTTAATGATGAATTAGTGAGACTTTGTATGGATTTTTGATGCAAAAATGAAGAATTTTTGAAGTGAAATGAGGTGGAGAAAATAGGAGAGGGCAGCGAGGAATTCTCAGCCAGAATGAGGAGGAGGAAGAGGTAAGTGTGTGTGTGTGATGTCATGTCAAAACTCCCCCTATTTTCTCATTTATTAATTCTTTTCTTAATTATTTATTTTCCTAGTTTATCCTAGAATTCTCTATAACTATGGAGACACAATTAAGAAAGAATGAGCATGTTACAAACTTGATTCTAAGTTGTCATGGTGCACAAGTGTGTGATTGACCCATTCTAACTTGTAATTTATACTAATTAAATGTATAAGTGAAAGCTTATAATAATATTTAAAATAATTAATTAAGGAAAAATATTTAAATAAACCAGCAATTTATAAGTGACTAATTAAACACCAAATACTAGCAATTACATTGCTAAAATAGGTATAATTAAGTCTATGTAGAAAAATAATTATAATTAAATTTTACGGAAAACACAAGTTATATTACCGATTATCGGACAATTAACCTAAACGATTTTTAAAACGTTACAATCTTCCCCCTTAAAGAAATTCGGTCCCCGAATTTAAAATCTAACTACGCTACCTTCGAAGAGATGGGGATATTTCTTCCTCATCTCGTCCTCAGCTTTCCACGTGACCTTTTCGCTGTTCGGCCACGCCAAAGAACCTTTACGGATGGTATGACCTTAAACCTCAGTTTCTTCACCTGCCGATCTAGAATGACTACCGGCTGCTTGGAGAAAGAAAAGTCATGCTCCAGCCGGATCGTCTGATGCTGTATCATGTGAGAGGGGTCATGAAGGTACTTGTAGAGCATCGATACATGGAAGACGGGGTGAACATCTGGAAGGATGGGTGGAAGAGCCAAACGACAAGCAACTGCGCCGATATGCTCGAGAATCTCAAAGGGACCCACATATCTGAGACTAAGCTTCCCTTTTTTTCGAATCGCAACACGCCCTTCATCGGTGAAGCCCTCAAGAAAACATGATTGCCCACGGTAAACTCAAGTCTGCTCCGATGTCGGTCTGCATAAGATTTCTGCCTGCTCTGGGCCACTCTCATCCTATCCCGAATCAATTGAATCTTTTCGGTCATCTCCTACACAACCTGTGGTCTTAAAATACTACTCTCACTGAGCTCTGTCCAACAAACGGGCGATCGATATCTCCTCCCATATAACGCCTTGAAGGGTGCCATCTGATTTTCCTCCTGGAAGAAGTTATTATTGGAAAACTCTATCAAGGGTAAGTATCAATCCCAACTTCCACCCAAAATCTAGAACGCAAGCTCGGAGCATGCCCTCAAGAGTCTGTATGGTCTGCTCTGATTGACCGTCGGTCTGCGGATAGAAAACTGTACTGAAACTCAATTGGGTGCCTAACGCCTCCTGAAGTTTCTGTCATAGTCGGCTGGTGAACTGGGTGCCTCGATCGGACACAATACAAGTCGGAACACCGTATAGTCGCATAATCCCATCAACATATATCTGAGCATACTAAACGAATCCGAAAGTGGCCTTGACTGGCAGAAAGTGAGCTGCTTTCGTCATTCGGTCTACGATCACTCAAATAGAGTCATACTCTCGACTGGTCCTAAGTAGACCCACAATAATTTCCGTAGAAATCTGATCCTATTTCCACTCTAGAATGGGCAAGGGTTGTAACTCTCCTATTGGCCTCTGATGCTCGGCCTTAACTTGCTGACAAGTCAGCATCTCAAAACAAAATCTGTGATATCTCTCTTCCTCCCTTTACACCAGTAGACATCTCTTAAGTCATGATACATCTTGGTGGAACCTGGATGAACACTATATGCTGACTGATGCGCCTCCTCAAAAATCTTGCGTCTCAGTCCCTCGGAATCTGGTACACATAGTCGAGTCCCAAATCATAGTACTCCCTGATCATCAATCACGAACTCTGAATCTCTGCCCTGTCGAACCTGCTCCATGATCTCTGAAAAACGAACGTCATCGAACTATGCCTCACGGATATGATCAAATAACTGTGGATTTGCACGGACACGGGCAAACTGTCCCTCGGTCAACGTAAACTCAAATTGTACTCGGCTGTCACATAGAATCTGCCCATCTGCCGTCGAGTGCCTCTGAACTGTGCTCAAACAAGAAAAGCTACCTTCGGGCCTCCGACCCAAAGCATCTGCCACAACATTCGCCTTACCCGGATGGTAAAGTGTCTCGCAGTCATAGTCCTTTACTAGCTCTATCCAACGGCGCTGTCTCAATTTCAAATCTCGTCGCTGAAGGTTGTAGTGTATCCAGATCTTAAGTGTAAAAACCACCACAGCCATCTCTAAGTCATGCGTGGGATTGTTCTGCTCGTGTTTTTTCAACTACCGAGAAGCATCGCAATAACCAACAACACCGCCTGATCCTGAAGGCAAAGATAATACTGGCACCGTAGTCAAACGAGTCTTCAACTGCTGAAAGCTCTGCTCGCATGCCTCGGTCCAAAGAAAAAGGAACTCCCTTCCGGGTCAACCCGGTCAACGGGGCAGCGATACGGGAAAAATCTTGTACAAAATGTCAATAGTATCCGGCCAAACCCCAAAAGCTGCGAACCTCCGTCACTGATACAGGTCTGGGCTAGTGCTGAACGGCCTTGATCTTCTTCGGTTCCATAAGCACCATCTCTCGTAACCACGTGACCCAAGAAGTCAACACCATCCAACCAGAAAATACATTTGGATAATTTAGCGAATAGCTGGCGCTCCCTCAAAATCTACAATGAAATCCTCAATTACTGTCCAGGCTCCACTCGGCTCCAATAGTATACTAGGATGTCCTCACTGAACACGATGATAGACTGATCAAGAAACGACTTGAATATATGGTTCATCAAATCCATAAACGCTGCTAGGGCATTGGTGAGCCCGAACGACATCACCAAGACTCATAACGCCCGTAACGTATGTGAAAAGCAGTCTTCGGAATATCATCCTCTCGAACCCGCAACTGATGGTAAATCGGTCGCAAGTCAAATCTTCGAGAAATGTCCCACACTCTGGAGCTAATCAAATAAATCGTCGATGCGAGGTAAGGGATATTTTTTCCGCACAGTAACCCGATTCAACTGACGATAATCGATGCACAAACACAAACTACCGTCTTTCTTCTTGACGAACAGGACAGGAGCTCCCCAAGATGATGCACTCGGACGAACAAGCCCTTTATCCAACAAATCTTGCAACTGATCTTTTAGCTCTTTAAGCTCTACCGGGACCATCCGATAAGGTGGTATAGAAATAGGTCCCGTGTCGGGATTCAAGTCAAAGAAAAACTCAAAATCGCGCTCTGGCGGCAAACCAGGCAACTCGTCAGGAAGGACATCAGAAATCTTGCTCATAATCGGGACCTGGTCCAACGGGATCTCTACGGTTCCAACATCTCGAACAAACGCTAAGAATCCCTGATATCCTTTCCTCAAGAACGGAGTAGTGCGAAGAGAAGAATTCAAATTGGGAAAGGTGACGCTATGGTTTCCCTGAATAACAAGAACTGGCTCACCCGGAAAAAACTAAATCTGACTACTTTCTCGCGGCAGTCCACGGACGCATAGCACGTGGCTAACCAATCCATGCCCAGAAGAATGTCAAGGTCTAACATATTGAGAGAATCAAATTGACAGAAGAATCCCTACCTCCGATACAAACAAAACAAACACGAACGAAAAACATATCGAGCGACCAAAAGACTCGCCTACGGGAGAAATCACAACAAGCGGCAGCTCAAGCAAGGATGACTCTCAGTCCAATCTCGGTACAAGTGCGGAGATACAGGTTCGAACAACAAATGAAATACGCGCATCGAAAGAAAATACTGAAATAATACCTATCACGACGTCTACCTAACCGCCTCTGAGCTGGCATACCGGTACAAGTCCGCTTCGGTCCAGAAACGACCGAAGTCTCAGAAATGCGCTCCTCCAACAGTAAGGTCGCGTCCGTAGCAGCGGCATAAGTGTAAAAATGCTGGGCACCAATAGCAAGAAATAACTGCGTGTCTAGTCCCCGCACAACCCTCTTTATGCGTTTCTCTTCAGTGCCCATCAGGTAAGGAGCATATCGGACTAATAAGTAAACTGAATGTCGTACTCGGACACTGTCATCCCTGAAGTCTTGCGTAAAGACTCAAAACTATGAGCTCGGGCATGTCGAACGCTCTCCGGAAGGAAACGAGTAAGAAATACAGCTGTGAACTCATCCCGCGTCATAGGAAGTAGATCTGCAGCTTGGCCTCTCTCAACCGACTCACATCACGTCTGAGAAGGACCCCCTAGACGAAAACTCGCATGCTCAACCCATATCTCATCAGAACATCTCTATGAACGACAAATCCTAGCCATTCTGTCAAGGATTGTCTACGGATCCTCCGCTGCATCTGTGCCGGTAAAAACTGGAGGCTTCAGCCTCATAAACTCTTGCAAGGATACGGAAATAATCTCGGTAACAATAGAAACAGCTGCCTGAGCAGCAGGTACAATCACAGTCCCCGCAGTAAGAGGGACATCATCGGCTCTCGGAGCTCGGCTAGTCTCAACTAACAATCCAATCATCTGTCATAAGTCCTAAATACTCGACTCCAGCCTAACTATCCAGCCTGGAAAAAGGCGGACCGATCTGTCCCTGAGGGGTAGGCGTACCTCCCTGATCGGTCCTCGTCTCAGACGAGCCCGCTCCAATCTCATCCCCAGCGGCAGCCCTCTGGCCCTTATAGTCTCCGCGACATAGTGGCTGGAACAAGAAACATGATTGATAGGAACATTGCGATCGAAACAAGAGGACATATGGAATCAAGGAAGGAAGTACAAGTAATCATATATCCTAAGGTCGCTTAGGCGGAGTACCGTATCATAAGTATGCCACGGAACATACACACCCTACGTCACTCTGCTTAAGTCACCTACTCCATCTACCAAGGGTCATCCTACACTCAGAAAGGTAAAACGTATCGCTCTGATACCAACTTTGTCACGGCTCGAAGGTACGGAACGCGACTGGCACTTAAATTACGAAACGTCTAAAGGCGTAGTGTAATCTAAGTAAGCCAAAACCCAGAAATCTAAACCGTTAAAAGAAAAAGAGTGAGGAAAACTTGTTTAAAGAAAACGATTTTAACAAAATAAGTCGCATTAAAGATTTTTAAAATATCAAATTTTCTTGAAAATTTCGGCAGAGTCTCCCTTGTAAAAACTGGCCCCGAAACGGGTACAACACAAAATATGCATAAATAATGAATAAAGGCATCCCCAAGCGGGAGCTAGCTCTTCGCCAATGGCGGAATCACAACCACACGCAATATATATATCATAGTAGTGTAAAAATAAGCATATAAAAGAACGAAAATAAGAAAATATCGCGTCGGCCCCAAGTGAGCTCGACGCCAAAAAAAACATATATACTGATCTCAATGTCACACCTCTAAGTCACATATACAATGATCGAAGCGGTAGATGAAGAATACTAGATACAAATAATAAAACAAGGTGGAACAAAAGTATCCTCGCAACCCACCTACGAGCAAAGCCGCAAGTCCAAGGAAAAGAAGAAGTACGCCCGTCGCTACTATGCTGACGGGTCGAACCTGCAAGATACTGTGGCACAACGGGGGTGAGTTGCCAACTCGTGAGTAGTAAGTAACATCAATAAGGCTATCGTAAGCATGCACGCAAATGCGTCACATGCTACAAATATCAATACGATGCGATGCACTAGTATGAATGCAACATGAATGCATATCAAACACGAAACTTGAATATATCTGGTATGAGAAAATCTGTATTTTTATCTTAGAAAAACTTCTGTGCAGTAAACTGAAGTGTCATCAATGAAGTCAACAGAAATTCCGTGTCAAGCATCGACACAAAATATGTATATCCCAACATCTCAACGTCTCAGTATCTCAATATCTCAATGTCTCAATATCTCAATATCTCGATGTCTCAATATCTCGATATCTCGGACTCCGTCGGTCTGGATCGGCCCATACCATCAAATCTCACGACTACGGTCGGTATCCTCCGGATATCCGCCGCGTCAACAGTAACCGGTCGGTAGTGTTTCCTGCCAGGCTCATCGTCATCCCCACGAAAACATTCCCGCCCCGGGGTACCATACCGGGTCCACCATGTACCCGCAGACGGTGCATCCCCCTCCTCGAATCGGGTATATGATACAGCTCAAGAATCGAGAAAACACATGGTGAACGCCACACACATCATATCACGAGAAAACCATAAATTTCTATTTTTAAAATGATAATAAGTTTATAAAATTCTTGCGGTTTCCCCAAAATCCATAAATCTCATAAATATGGAAATCCTTGATAAGAATCACAATATGTAAACATATCGGTGGTGATGGATGTATATGATACGATAGTATATACCATGCGAAGTACGGCTAGAAGCTATGCATGAATCATGATGCAATGAGGTATGTATATATGATAAACAATCCTACGTCTTCATCCTGATGAAATGACTATACAAGTACAAGTCTACAGATTATATATGATGCAAATGTTTTAGATGTTGATTTAAGCAAGTTCTATAGTGTTCGTGGCATAACAATTACCAAAGGCGTGCGTGTGTTTGCATGAATAATGCACGTGCAGCATGAACCAATGGTAATGGTGCAAGTGTCCTATGAAATAATATCATATGTATTTAAGATGATGCAATGCAATGAAATGAATGACTAAGAGACTACGCATATAAAGACAGGCACTGCTAGAAATCCTAACTATCGGGTGCATCGCGCCATCCAGACGATCCCTCCATAGATGTGTACATCTACTCACCAGGACGTCTCGGCTAAACTGATCCGATCACAGTCTTGCCCTTCCGCGCCGCGTCCGACGTTTCTGTACCCGATCCTAGAATCGCACACAAGAAGAGAATAGACATATAAATAATCACGGAACAAACGATACAAAACAACCAACGCGCACTATCTGGACGCACACGCACTTGGTACACAAAACGCGCTCGCGACAACGCCACAAACCACAACTAGGGATCGCTATGCGTAGCAATCCCCTAAACTAGAACCCAATCATACTAATCGCACATTCGCAATACACTAAGGATTTTAGGGAATAGGCTATAGATCATTCCAACCTCAAACTTACTTAAAATCGATTTATTCCAAAAACCTAGTAAACAACAATTAACCATTTTAGTGCAAATCTAGATGTTTTAGCAAATCTAGTGGCCACAATATTCACTTTATATCTTAATTAGGCTACACAATTATTAACAAATTTTTAATCTCACCTATTTACATTAATCATGAATTTAGTTTGCAAGAATACTTAATTATGACAATTTAAAAGTAACAATTATCAAATTGACAACTAAATTAGATTTTGCAAGTCTTAAGATATTAAACTACACATTGCAAGCATAATCAAGTGATAAAAACCCTAACTTGAACCCAAACCCTTCTCTTTAAAATTTCTAACTTGCAATTAGAACCATATTTATACCTAATTAAGTTAGATTAAAGTAATTAACCAACAAATTAACCATAGGGTTAAGATATATACCTCACAATTTTTGAGATCTAGCTTGCAAACTTAGCCTCCAAAAATGCTATCTTGCTCCTAGATCCAAGCTAGTCTAGGTCAAGAACTTTTGGGTGAAGCTTTAATGATGAATTAGTGAGACTTTGTATGGATTTTTGATGAAAAAATGAAGAATTTTTGAAGTGAAATGAGATGGAGAAAATGGGACAGGGCAGCAGGGAATTCTCGGCCAGAATGAGGAAGAGGAAGAGGTAAGTGTGTGTGTGTGTGTGATGTCATGTCAAAACTCCCCTCATTTTCTCATTTATTAATTCATTTATTAATTATTTATTTTCCTAGTTTATCCTAGAATTCTCTAGAACTATGGAGACACAATTAAGAAAGAATGAGCATGTTACAAACTTGATTCTAAGTTGTCATGGTGCACAAGTGTGTGATTAACCAATTCTAACTTGTAATTTACATTAATTAAATGTATAAGTGAAAGCTTATAATAATATTTAAAATAATTAATTAACGAAAAATATTTAAGTAAACCAGCAATTTATAAGTGACTAATTAAACATCAAATACTAGCAATTACATTGCTAAAATAGGTATAGTTAAGTCTATGTGGAAAAATAATTATAATTAAATTTTACGGAAAACACAAGTTATATTACCGATTATCGGACAATTAATCTAAACGATTTTTAAAACATTACAAGCTTAGTCCGTCGACTTGACACTGCTACTTCGTCTCGAGTGTGTTCTCGGTGTTCTTAGATTACTACCCTACCACGACTCAAAAGAGTCATGCAAACAGCTAGTAGTTGGGTGCAGTCACGAAGCCTTTGGAGGCAGTGGCGATTAGATAGGATTCGTCTCTTCCGGTATTGGGGGTTGATATCGCGCTGTGTTCGGAAAGCCATTACACAAAGTCTCTGGCCAGGGCAAGCGAGATTTACTGATAGGTACTCTAGTAGTTTCTCAGGGTGTTTTTGGGCTACACTCCGACACGATTTATTGCGCTATTAAGGGTCTGACGGTTACCGCCCCCTAGACCCGATATGCGATACTCTTAGATGAACAGACCAGACTGTATAGAGATTGTTACAGATAGGCTTAGTAAGAGTTCGGATGAGTTTGCTCATCGGCCTTCTTATCGGCAGATACCTGGGTAGCCGTTACGTGCAGCCAGTATCGCTGACGGCTTATGGTTAAACACACTGCCAGCGTAGTGTCGAGTCTTTAGAATCTCACACAGAGCGTTTCCCTGCATCGGGCAAAAGATGTAGAAGTCGTATGGTTTTACGACAGGTTTTCGATCACATACGTGTACTTGTGCACGTATGATGTTCAGACGGATAATACTAGTGTGATTTAGTTTAAGCCGGATCCTAGTATTATATTTTTGGATTATTTTCGTCTCTTAGTATTTGTATTTTTTGGAATACGGATACGGGTATGTATATACGGATGAGGGCATTCTTGTAATTTACTCAAGATTGCTTCTAGAAGAAGACACCTCATTTTGTATTTAATCATTTGATTAAAAGATAAATGAGGTGAAGGTATGAGGTGGAGTTTTACATTAAATGAGGCATGGCTACTTGATGACTCATGGCATGACTCACTAGGTGACTCACATTGTGATATTTTGATGGATGCTAGATATTTTGTGGTTGCATTATTGGTATACATTATTCATCACAAATGGTCACAACTTGAAGCCATTTTCATTCAAATGTTTTTCTTCACTTTCTTTTCCTCAAGCTCCCTTCTTCTTCCTCTAACCCTAAATGTCTCATGTGTTGAGAAACCTAGGGTATTTAGAGATAAACTAATCCATCTTCACTCTCTACATCATCTAGGACATCTAGTTTAGCGAACTAGGTGCCTTAGTTACCTCGGATTTGAGGTAGGAGCTCGGACTATAGACTCTCGGGTGGATCGTCTTTGACTTGAGAGGACCGACGAGGAGGCCCGATCCATGTACGATCCGAGGAGCCTATGACGAGCAGGAGGATAGTAAGAAGACCCGAAAAACATGGTTCTTTGAGGTCTAACTTTCTATCCGAGTAGTTAACCTCAAACAATTTTGCTAGTTAGGGTTTAGTATCGATCTTAGAGTTTAAGTCGGTGTTGCGAAGCCCGTAAAAATCGTTTTTTGCGTATTCCGCCTCCCCGCGAACCCGCGGGGTGCGCGACATCGACTTACAGAACTCGGATAGCAGCGGTGACTTTTTTGAATTCAGGTCTAAGGACAGCGAGGATGTGAAGAACAAGGTCATCTTCGGGAAGAGAGTGGTCGGCGAGTGCGAGATCGTCGGATATAGATCGCATCTCTTATGTATATCCGCTTATAGATCACAAACCGTGTTGATTATTGATGAGGCGTTCCTTGAGTGACATAACTCGTGAGCGAGATTTGTTCGCAAGGAGAACAACAAGTTGATCCCATGCTTTCTTGGAGGAGGAAACAGAGGAGATGTGGGGCCGGATCGTCTTGACGCGGCTATCGATGATAGCGTTGAGACTAAGTTGATCTTGACGGTACCATTGATGGTGGTCGGGATTTTCGACACACTTGGTGGTGTCATGAACGTCAGCGATAGTCCTCGAAGGAGGAGACTTAGAGCCGTTGATATGGCTAAGGAGATCGAGACCGATTAAGACCGATTGAATTTGAGATCTTCACACGGTGAAGTTTGTGTGGAAAAAGGAATTTGAAGATGATGGAGATCGAGTTTTGAGAGGAGGCCATGGATAAAAAAATTGAGCTTTTAATCGTAGGGCTCTGATATCATAAGATCTTGAAGAAGATGTAATTTATGATTTGAACTTAATTGATTTGTATTGAATCTTAAAGGTGTATATGTGTACTTTACATGATAAAGAAATAACATAAAATCTTTCCTAACAAATAAATCAGAAAAGTTATGGAAACATTTGTAATCATAAAAATCTGCATCAGTTATGGAAATCTTTCCTAATAAAAAGATGTTGGATTCACATTAAATTTGGTATATCCACATCTTATATGATGAAGATGAAGGTTGTGGATGCTGATCGTCGAAAAATTGATGGAATGTTGACGTTTTTCGACACCATAAAAGAAAACTTTCTTTTGTAGCACCTTAAATTCTGTTATCTCTTACAATTATTATTTTTATTTGATATAAAATAATAATGATTTTGTTTTATGTATAACCATTTCGATTATTTTAATGCAAACTATAGGCGTCTCTATATTTTCAATTTGATTTTTGTGATTACAAGCGGCATAAAAAAGTCCCCATAATTTTAAGAAAAATTATGCAAAATTCTTAATTTTTTTTTTCATATTTTCTAAAATAATTTAGCAGCTCTCTTAAATTTCTAAAATCCTTGTTCATGATAAAAGCACATGCACACGTGTGATACACTAGTTAGTGATAATTCATTGATATCAAAATTTTTAAAAACAAACTATTGTCTCATTTATTACTTGAGCTTAAATATATATTTTCGACTTCCTTGACAAAAATAAATAATCTAAAATAGTTTCACTTTTGAGTTCTAGTTTAGTTTTAGAATTCTATAAAACAAAGGATCAATTCTGTAAAAGTTCTACAAAAAATTTCAAGGTTCAAAAGTTTTATTTTTATCTAAAAATTCCAATTCACTAAACGGTCTAGTCAATTAGAATTGAAATAGAACTTCGATTTTTTTTGTTAGTCATGACTTAAACTAAAAGCTCAAAAGTTTCAGTTTTGATATAACTGTATAAGAACCTTTCAGTTCTAGCCTCCAGTACTAAAATTAAAATTAACCCAACTTCTAGTTCCATCTATCCGTTCTAATTGATGAGCACTTGCTTGCGTTATACGCTCACAGTCCGAGAGCAAAAGTGGTCAATCACAATTTTGCCAAATAAAGAGGTATCTACCAAAAAACCACCCCTTGTAGTTTGACCATTTTACAAAAAATCATTCTGTGATTTTTTCGTTAGCGAAAAACCACCGTGAAATGTGCACCGTTAGGTATATTGTAAAATGATATTTCTATCATTTATTTTTAACTACTGAACAATTAGGATGTTCATCAAAGTCCACTTTGTAGAGCAAAAGTTTGCTTGAATTGTTAGCAAAAAACTAACCATGTAGAGTTGTTTTTCTGGGAAAGGTGTAAACTTTTGGGAGGTTTTTTGTTAACAGGAAAATCATAGAGTGGTTTCTCCTGAAAGAGTCAGTGCATTTTACGTAAATACCCCCGAATAAATAGGTCTAACTTTTCTTCTCTTCCATAAACCTTTGCGGCTCTCTCTAAACCAAAAAAAAAAAGAGGAAAAAAGAAAAAGTGTATTTTAACTCTCTTTTGCAAACCCTAGACCGCGATCTTACTGGTTCGTGAATGGCTCATTTGCAGGCCATTCCGTCGTCTTCCTCTCTCAAGTTCGCCTTCAATGTCCGCAATCGATTTGGTAACCTGCATCCCAAAACCCTAATTTTTAATTTTATTGTTTTTTGGTTTGCAGTTCGTAGAAGCTATGAAATCATTGGTAACCATATTAAAGTTTCAATCTTTTTGATATAGGAGACAAAATTTGTGTGAAAGGAACATAAGGTGTTTGTAGAAATGCCTAGCAATGCAATATGTGTTGAATTTTTTCTGTTTTTTTTGGCTGTTGTTGGTGTAGGGGCTCCAGTTTCGCGCAATAGCTTTTGCTGTGTAGAGAAGCCCTTCTCACATACGGAGGTATTGAAGACACATGATTTCCCCTTTAATTGATTTCTCTTCTCTTCTCTTCGTTTTTTTTTCACAATTGCTAACGTGGGTTCCTTTTTTTGATAGGTTGGAGCGAGTTCGAATTCAATCAATGGCATACCCATCATGCATCGGACGCAACAACAAAGACATTTTGCTCAAAACCCAGGTTTTTCAAATTGGATATAATTTAATTCTTCTCGTTTAACGAATTCTAGCTGTTAAATTTCTTCAAAAGGTCTAGTTGATAAAGATATTGTTTATCCCGATTAGCGGCGGACCCAGGAATTTTGGCTAGAGAGGGCACCAAAAGATTCCTTGATCAGTTGAACAATCCAACAAAATACTATATAAAAACCATCACATAAATTTGAAACAAGATAATAAAATTTTAACTTAATTTAGTTATACATTATAATAATATTGTTTAAAATAGCATTTTATGTTGTTTCATATCTTGAAAACATTGCATGATAGCTTTATTCGATAGTATCTTAACAAGGTCATAGACTCATAATATTTATCTTAAGAAGAAAAGTCCATGGCATTTTAGTATAATATATCTCAAAAATTGCAATTAACAAGATGATATTCCTAAATTTCTAATTTGTCTATGATATAGGCATCAGTTTCAAAATAAACTTCATACAATTTCGCATCATCTACTTCAAAAGCTTAAAAGAAACCAACCCAATCCCAAAATTGGGAATGCATAAAAACCTATTGCTTAAAGAGAAACCCTTAATAAACGCTTATTCTTAGACTACAAGTCTACAATTAAATTTTAATTATTTACATCAACCCTTAAAGATTCGAATATGAAAGTGGACCCTAAAATATTTGTATGATTTAATTATAAATTTACAAGAAAGATTTAATAGATAAAACCCAAATCTTGGATGATCGGATGATCAATTGTCGTCAAAAGCCTCGAGACTACAAGGAGGAGGTCTTGAAGTTGTGGGGGGTGAAAGGTGAGTGAGGAGTCTGAAGTTAGTGGAGATGATATCGCTGACGTCTTATAGCTTTGAAATGGAAGGGGGGAGAGTAAGGGTGAAACCGAGCCGGGTTAGACGGGTTTTTGATAATTTTTTTACCTGATCCGAAAATTAAAACCTAAACCCAAAACCTGTCTGAACCCGGTGGGATTATAATGTGCTAAACCAGAACCCGCAATTTCGGGTTTCAGGTGGGTTTGGGTGGGTTTATGCGGATGGGTCGGTTTTTGCGGGTTTTTCAGGCTTTGTCCATGATAATTTATCGAAAAAGTATACTACTTGAGTATGTTCTACCAAATATATATGCACAAAATTTATGTTTTGATAAAATTATATAAATTATATATGATAGATTTATAAACCACACTTGAAAATCGCACTAATTACACATCTATAATAAATCACAATAGGTATTTTTTAATATTTAGAATTAAATTTCTATATAATATATCGAGTTGAATCGGATATAAAAAGCGAGATTGGTTCAGGCCGGGTTTAGGGTTCGGGCGGACGGATTTAACACTGAACCCATACCCAACCCGAATTTTTTTTATCTAATCTTCAACCTGTCCGATCAGGTTCGGACGGGTATAGGATGTCTAAAAAACCCTGGAAAATCGGGTCGAGTTCGGGTCAAACCTAACCCGACTTTCACCCTAGGGGCGCGTGAGATAGAGATGAGAGAGAGATGGGTGGTCAAGTGGGCTGGGTGGGGACAAGAGACTTAGAAATAATAGTTGTGTTTTTATTTTTTGCCAAGATCCAGGGGTTCACGTGGCCCACTGGCCTCAAGCTGGGTCCGCCCATGATCCTGATTGTTATCAATTTGAAAATTTTATACAGATGTTTCAACTTGACCATTTTTCAAAGAATAAGAAGTTTCTCTACTTTGGAACCTTGGTAAGAGTCGTAGATAGAAGATAGATGCTTGTTCATGTAAGGGAAAAAATATTTTAAGCATCTTGTAGACCTCTCTTCCCATTGAATGGCTTAGTTATGGAGCATGGTCTTATAACAAAAGAAATGGCCATGTTCTTTTATATCCCAATCAGCTGTAAACACTCAACTATCGCACTAAATCTTGGCCAGTCTTCTATAATGCACTTGTTTCCCCCTACAAACCAGTACATTAACTTCCTAGTTACCGATCATAATCTTTTTCTTAATCCGACCAGAACTATATTTTCTCAATTTTTTTAATATTTCTTTCTCAACTGTTGTAGTAATTCTACATTTGTATGGCTGATTTTTATGCACTTGCTCTCTCCCAAAGTTTTATGGTATGGTTAAAATACGAAATTTATTAATATATTAATATAATATTATTTTATTTTGTATAAATAGATGTTAAGTGCTTATCCTTTATTTATTGGGCATCTTTTAGTACCTATAATATTGTTAAAAAATGGCTAACCACACTTGGAACATATCTTTCAACCACTTCAAAGATTCAATGTTAATAAAGAAGGTTTAAGGGATAAATGGTATGCGGAACTCAAGAAAATGTTGAGGACAAAAATGCTGCCAAGCATGCTGATTACAACATGGATATCACAGACGGTCTGAGACTCAAGTGTGAAATTCTGTTGCGGATGTTCTACTGAAAAGTTTACATGTATGTAGAATTGGAACTGGTGTCAGGATCAAAAGTTTTCAACACTATGATTTGCATTGAACTATAAGAATTGCTAGGTCCACAGAGCTTCTCCTATATAATTTAGATTAAGGGAGAAGGTTAATGTGTAAAGGCTGAGGAAAAGAAGCATTTAACAAACTAAAGACGCAGATTATTAATCTCCTTATTTACTATATTTTTAAATTCTATTTGAATCTTAATCAAGAGATTATCTAATCGATTGAACTCCTTAACGATATTTCCTTTTTCTAATTTTCTGCTGTTAATTTATGCAGCCATTCAAAGTGTACTATCTGAAAAAGATGTTCCAGGTAAGACCGATGTTCATGGTAATCATAATGGAAGTGGACTTCGTGGGAAGTTAAATAAAGTGGTTCTAGCTTATAGTGGTGGCCTCGACACATCTGTGATTGTCCCATGGCTAAGGTATTTACTTGTATCTTAGATGGAATAAGACTTCGAAATGAGGTTTATTCTCCTTTCAAGAACCTTTTTCTAGTTGGAAAATATTGATATGTTTCTTTTAAGAAAATTGATATTGTTTGTTTCAACCATTTATATTGAAGATGTATATAAACAAAAAGGAAAATTACATCATAGCAAAAATAGCTGCAACATACCCCTCTTCTAAACTACCAAATTGAGAAAGAAAAAAAACCAAATGAAGTGAAGAGTGCGGAGAGCAGAATATCAAAAACGGAGTTCTAGATATCAGCAATCTAGGCAAAGCTACATATATAGTTTCTAATTTTCATGTGTTCAGATGTCGAGTGAGGTGAGCATGTGCAAATTTCCTATTTCCTCATTAGCTACTTGCTTAAAATCCAAACAAAGTCGACATCATTTACTCTTTTTGCAGCATACATTTGTTCTTAGCCAGCAATTCAATAAATTATCTCTTCACTAATCAACTTAAGTCGTAAACCTTCTGAACTATGCTGAAATTTTCCAACATACTCTCTAGAACCTGTAATTCTTTTTATTAATGTCCTGCAATGAAATTACGCTGAATAAGCCAATCTGAATAGATTTTATACAATTGCTACCAAAAAGATGCAATCAGGTAAAAGGGAGAGAATGAAAGGTAAGATCTGAGTATAAAGGAATAGAAATGTAATGCTTAGCTGAAATAACTACTAGTTAGGGGTTTTCTTTAGTTAAGTAGGGTTATTATATCTTAATAAAATGTTTGCTTTAAATCCCTTCTAAATGTAGTAATGAACCCATACTTCTAGTAAAGACACTACTAGTGAAATTTTTCTAGTGATTCAAAATGATCAAGGTTGTATCTGTAAGTGAATAAAAATAGCAAACAAGAAAAGACATGAAAAGTAAATATCAGAAAGAAGTTATATCACCCAACTTATTCTGAAAGAGTAAATATATGAACGAACCTTGCACAAGGCATGAAGAGTTTCGATGTCCTAGACTAGCTGGTTGAATCGGATCATGCAAAGCTCACAAATTGACTTTTTGACTTCGTAAAATAAGTACTTCTTTTGCAAAGTAGTACAAATATGAAATATCTTTTTGGATGGTGGCTAGTAAGGGGGTGAATCTATCAACTCTATTTGGTTTTCTTTAGTATTTAGCATTGTCAAATCATAATATGAATCGTATAACGTTTTCATAACAATTTGAATCGTTTATCGTTTTTCTTATGAATCATATCGTATATCGTATCGAATCGTAAGTTGTAAGATATGATATTCGTTTGTGCAAAATCGAAGCAATTAGACATATTATTATATTATATATATAATAATATGACTATATTAGCAATATATGACAATACATTATATAAAATATAGTACAATTACCCGACAAACAACTGACATAACAAACTCTTGTGCAAAATCTAACAAAGAATACATGAATCAATAAAAGTCATGTGACATGTGATTAATCATAATAATTAAGATAATTAGTCAATTGTGACACGTGGAGAGGGCGAGGCGTCAAATCGAAGACTCGAAGGCGAGTAAGCTTGAAGGATTGTTCGCGAGAAAGAGGGTGAGATCGAGAAAGGATTGGAATATTGGGGATTTTGCCAATTTGGGATTAAAATAAAACTAAATCTTAATTTATATTATAGGACTCGAATTATTCTTACTTGACCCAAAAACTTTTAACCGGGCCCATTTACTGAATTGATTCGAATCGTGAATCATAAAAATTGTATCAAATCGTATGATACGAATCGTAAATCGTATGATTTGATTGTAATCTGATACAACCTTGCGATATGTATCTGAGCTTGTCTGATTCGAATTGTAAAGAATCGTAAGATTCGAATCGTGAATCGTAAGATTTTTACAACTATGGTATTTAGTAAGGCTTAGCTAATCCTTCAAGAATGTTCTCCAAAAGGCTCGTAAGTGGCTTGGCACACCAAGTAATTACGGGGTAGCTATTCTATATGCCCGACAAAAAAGAACGTGGAAAAGAAAGAAAAATGGACGACCAAGAAAGAGCAGCGAAGGAAAGAAAAATGCGACAAGTAAATTCTCGTCTCAATATAAATCTTAGAAGGAGCTAGATTAATAGATATCGAAACAACTATAATTGCTTTAGTGGGAGCAGCTGTAGGTATTAGAAACGTCTTCAGTTTCATGATTCATTCCGTGGCGTGAAATCCCTTATTGGCTAAACAATCATTTAGTTATGCCATTTTGGGCTTTCTCTAACCGAAACTATTGCACTGTTTGCGATATTGGTGGTCTTTCTGAACTCATTTGTCTTCCGACCGTCAAAAATAAGTCAAAGTCAAACATAAAATTGTCAGATTTCTTTAACTATCTCATGTCAATATCTATTTGTCTTTATTTAGAAACAAAACATACTATAGTATGAGTCTCGTTCTCTTTTTGTATTCAAGCCTGTTTCTTCTAGTTGCTCACTCTTCTTATAATGTGGCCTTGAAAATACGTGAAGGTAGGTAGTCAGCAAGGAATAGGCTATTTAATTCACTCAAAAGACGTGCAAATGAAAAATAGAAGAGCTAACCTAAGAAGGAAATTACAGAAGGGACGAGTGAGGGAGTGGGAAGAAAAGAGAGGGTATGATGTAGTATATTCTAGGAAATATGGAAACAAATTAAAATTTAGAAGCATATAGGAATGATGATGCCATAACAAAGATCAACTAGAACTTATGCTAAGGATGACTTTCCTTACACAAGAAGTCCTACTCATGCTTGCGAATAAGAGGAGAATCATTAATAACAGCCACCTATGAGAAGATCAATCAAATTGGATAATGGCTTATGAAGCATATAAACGACATACTAAGCGTAAGTGCGTAGGCTCAAACAAAAGAAGAGGAGCAGAAGCTTCCTATTCTATTTACCAAGTGAAGTCATCTACTTTGCCAAGGCACCTGCGGTGAAGACGTTTTACAAGTGAATGACTTTATCAACTAGAAGTTCTCGTACTCGTGTTTCAAAGAGATATTGCTAAAATAAGGCTATCTAGCAATCCTGTTATAAGCCGTGGTGTATGTATTTTTGTTTGTTGAAGGGAAAAGCTTAGGTTTAAGGGAAAGGACACTAAGCGACATGCAACAAAAGCCTAGGCTCGAAAGGAGAGAAAAGAAGCTTCTCTCATAACATAAGCTACTAGCCACTATTCTACATATCGGCTGTATTGGGCGAGATCTCGGTATCGGCTCGGCCGCGATACGATACAACATTTTTTCTCAAATTTCGTTTTAGGTCAATATCGGCCGAGATTTTCAAATATCGTGCGAGATATCGTGCATCTCGTATCGCTTGTGTATCGGCCTAAATGGTAAATAAATTGACCTGGTTTAAGATTAAGCCCGAACCGACCCATTAATAAGTTTTAATTACTAAATATCTGCCCAAATTCTTTCCAATTCTTTAACGGTAAAAAGCCCTAAATATTTCCCTCGATTTCTCACCACCTTGAGTCTGCGCCTCCTCTCGCATCCTCCCTTGATTCCTCACTGTCTTCTCTCGCCTCGAGCCCTCCCTTCACCTCTCCTTTCTCTCGATACCTGCGGCATCACCTCCTTTCTCTTAACGGCAGCAAGCCGGAAGCAGCGGCAGTAGAGCACAGCGGTGGCGGCAGGCGGAGCAGCGTCAATGCATCTTCAAGGCCCGTAATATCAGTGGTAATCAATATCAACAACAATAACTTCTATCAAGTTTACAGGTAAAACAAGTGCAAATAAAACGATGTAATATGTTATTACTAATTTCATGTTTACAAGTTACAAATCATATGAAAATACAATATATTACAATATGTTTACAAATTACAAATTTCATGTTTACAAGACAAGATTTTTCATGTTTACAAGTAATATACCTAATATTGTCGTCCGATATGCTTGATGTTTGCGTTCGATATGTCCGATATCGATATCTGATATGGCCACCTGATATGAACTCGTATTGCCGCGATATCGCTTGATTTCTGCTATCCGGTATTGAAAACACCTGTTCTATACGCATTCGATATCTGATATTTAGGACCTTGCTACTAGCACGAAACCTTGCCAACGTCTATATTCCTAGCTATAGCCTAACAAGAGAAGGACTGGCGTAGATGCCTTTGAATTAAATTAATACTTTCGTCTCGAGTATAGTTCCTAGGGAGAAAAGAGATGCAATGATAATTGTTTGATGTCGCCTAAAGGTTCTGTTCTTGATTTAACTATAAAGAACCTCATGCAATGTGTTATTCTTAGTTCTTGACAAGATCAGGGACTTGATCATCAATATCAAAGGGTGAAAGTCATAAGCCTTAACTGACGATAAGTAGAATCAATGTCGAAAATCGTGATTTGCATTGCAAAATATTAAAATGGATCTTAGATTTGGACACTAGGCTGGGATTTTATCCCCTACTCCGCGTCCTTAAGACCTGGTCAATTGCATTGATGGTCTTCTATAGTGGGACTTTTGAGAAAAAGATTCGCTAGTTCTTTTCTCATTCTCGGATGGGAACTGCTACTTTGTATCCCACTTTATTTCTTAGTCAAATGATTAAGTGACAGCTGTAGGGTGTTTTTCGTCACCCCATTGAGATGGGAATACGCGCGCGCTTGTCAGGCGTACTACAGATTCCCCCTGCCTAGGATAGGCCGGGGTTTAATGATTGTGGGGATCCGAATCTCCGGCAGCCGCGGACTAAGCTGCCGTTAATTACCCCTCGTCTTTGGGGCGAGGGAACCTCCGATTCACGGGTTAAACTGGCCATGCGAACTCAATGTGCGGTGTGCGCGTGTTGTGTTTTGAAAGGGGGGTTTTGGATATACCGGGAGCCACGCAGAGTTTTTACGGGGGTTCCGCTACCCGGATAGCGGGCTGGGGGTCAAGGGGGCTAGCAGCCCCCTTGCGGGGTGCGGGGCAGCGCCCCGTTAGATTTTTTTTTTCTAACAGGGACAGTGTCGTGGAGCACGTGTGTGCAAATATGTATACATATGTATATATATATGTATATATGTATATATGTATGTATATAAAAGAAAGAGGGGAAAAGGCATCCAAAGGATGTGTGGGGCAGCACCTTGGGCGCTGTGCGCCTAGGTGCTGTGCGCTCAGGCGCTAGAGTGCCACGTGTCGGCACGTGGGCGCTCTGCGCTTGAGCGCTGGGCGTTTGAGCGCAAGCGTGCTACGTGTCGGCACGTGGGCGCTCTGCGCTTGAGCGCTGGGCGCTGGAGCGCAAGCAAGCGCGCCACGTGTCGGCACGTGGGCGTTTTGCGCTCGGGCGCACTGCGCTGGAGCGCAAGCGCGCGCGCCACGTGTCGGCACGTGGGCGCTTTGCGCTCGGGCGCAGTGCGCTGGAGCGCAAGGGCGCGCGCCACGTGTCGGCACGTGGGCGCTTTGCGCTCGAGCGCTAGCGCGCCGGCGAGGAAAAGATGGCTTTTAGCCCCAGAAACTCCCGGAAGAGAAATTATTGGAGTTAAACTCCTGAAAAAGAAAATATATTTTGGTTGAGGAAATGGGTTCTTCCTCCTCCTCTGTTAGCTGGATCTTGAAGATCAAGAGATGTGAGATCTCAAAATCTCTCCTTTTTGAGATCTAATGGTAGATCCAAGTTCCTTTTTGTGGGTTTTGTGGTGGAAGACTTCTTAGTTTTTGAAAAGAAAGAGAAACTCTTGATTTAATTCAAAAGAAATGAGAAGGTTTAGAACCTTGGAGAAGGAGCAGGAGGCACAAAAGATCTCAGATCTAAAATTTTTGTGGAGAGAATGAAAAGTGTATATTTTATTCATCATCATTTTGCCTTATATAGGCTTACATATTGATATATAGCCCCTTGGGTTTTACAAAAATGGCAGTTTAGCCATCCCATGGCTCATGTGCCATTTCATTTTTGCACATAAGCCATGGGCTTACAAAATATTGGTTTTATGCCCATTTTGTTTACATTCATGCATAAACAATTACATAAAAAATTATTTATTACATGGTTTTGTTGTTGGCATGGGGAGGCTGGCTACGGGCTCGACTTGGACATGGGCCCGCTTGACCTGGGTTTGGGCCCACCTGGCTTGGGGTTGACTTTGATTTTGACTTGGTCAATCGGGGTGTAAATTTTTACCCCAACAAATTGCCCCCATCAATAAATGCACACCGCACATGTGGGTCGTGTGCATGAAATTGATGGATCTTCTTTCACGTGGAGGCGACTTGCTTTGGTTCCCACTTTTTGGGATGCACTGCCCTTTTTATGACATGGACGGTCGACGCTTGACGCGTCTCCGAGACAGAGTGTCCGTGGTAGACGTTTTCCTGGCCCGGAGTGATTTGGTAAACGTGCCCCCAGCACGGAGTGTCTGTTGTCGACGTGCCCTCGTCACGGAGTGTCTGCTTGACGTTTCCCCGGCACGGAGTGTCGTTGTTAGACATTTCCCTGATGCGGAGTGTCTGTGTTGGACGTTTCCCCGATGCAGAGTGTCGCTGGTTGACGTGTCCCCTGCACGGAGTGTCTGCTTGATGTTTCCCTGGCGCGGAGTGTCGGGTCGACTTTTCCCCGGCACGGAGTGTCGCTGATGGACTTTTCCCCGGCGCAGAGTGTCGCTGGTTGACTTTTCCCCGGCACGGAGTGTCGCTGATCGACTTTTCCCCGGCGCGGAGTGTCGCGGGTTGACTTTTCCCCGGCACGGAGTGTCGCTGATGGACTTTTCCCCGGCGCGGAGTGTCGCTGGTCGACTTTTCCTCGGCACGGAGAGTCGCTGATCGACTTTTCCCCGGCGTGGAGTGTCGGGTTGACTTTTCCCCGGCACGGAGTGTCGCTGATAGACTTTTCCCCGGCGCGGAGTGTCGCTGATGGACTTTTCCCCGGCGCGGAGTGTCGCTGGTTGACTTTTTCCCGGCACGGAGTGTCGCTGATCGACTTTTCCCCGGCGCGGAGTGTCGGGTTGACTTTTCCCCGGCACGGAGTGTCGCTGATGGACTTTTCCCCGGCGCGGAGTGTCGGGTTGACTTTTCCCCGGCACGGAGTGTCCCTGATGGACTTCTCCCCGGCGTGGAGTGTCGCGGGTTGACTTTTCCCCGGCACGGAGTGTCGCTGATCGACTTTTCCCCGGTGCGGAGTGTCGGGTTGACTTTTCCCCGGCACGGAGTGTCGCTGATGGACTTTTCCCCGGCACGGAGTGTCGCTAATGGACTTTTCCCCGGCGCGGAGTGTCGGGTTGACTTTTCCTCGGCACGGAGTGTCGCTGATGGACTTTTCCCCGGCACGGAGTGTCGCTGATGGACTTTTCCCCGGCGCGGAGTGTCGGGTTGACTTTTCCCCGGCACGGAGTGTCGCTGATGGACTTTTCCCCGGCACGGAGTGTCGCGGGTTGACTTTTCCCCGGCACGGAGTGTCGCTGATCGACTTTTCCCCGGCGCGGAGTGTCGGGTTGATTTGAGTCCGAGGCGGAGCATAATTCCGGCAGGGAAGGTAGATATCCCGAAGCGAAGCATGATTTCGACACGGGGTAAATTCTGGGACGGAGCATGATTCCGCCATAGAGGATGTTGGTTTGATTTGATTTGGGTTGACATCAGCATCGCTACACTAGAATATGGTACCAGGAGCGAATCATCATGTGTCTTGAGAGGATGTGGGAATTGGTTTTCTGTCGGCATCTGCATTACTGCACTGGAATAATGCCAGGAGCAACTCATCATGTGCCCCGGGAGGATTTGGATTTGGTTTTTTGTTTGGCATCTGCATTGCTGCATTGGAATAATGCCAGGAGCAACTCATCATTTGCCCCGGGAGGATTTGGATTTGGTTGGTTTGTTTGGCATCTGCATTGCTGCACTGGAATAATGCCAGGAGCAACTCATCACGTGCCCCGAGAGGATTTGGGAATTGGTGGCTTAGGAGACAGGTTTAGACCCCTTTCACCTAAGGCTTTTCCATTTTGTGAGCCGTAAGGGTCTCACAAAGCATTTTCTCCCTACGGGTCGTAAGGATCCCGTAGGTGTATTTTCTCCTTAGGAGTCGTGGGGACTCCTAAGTGTGTTGCTCCTATGTGAGTCGTAAGGATCTCACGTGGGAATTTTCTCCTCACAAAGTCGAGAGGACTTTGCGAGTGCATTTCATTTCCCCTTTTTTTTAACGAGTTTGCGCCCTTTCGGGTTTTCACAAACTCGCCGGCAGTCCTGCTGTTTTTACTCACGGAGCCCTTTCGGGTTTTCATCCGTGCCCATTTTGCTTGTGGACATACCGTTCTTTTTTTTTTCTTCTCTTTTTTTTTTCTTCCCCCCCTTTTTTTGGAATCTTTCATGCCGGTGGGACTTTGAATGCGGTCTCACCAGTAGGACTTGGGAGAGGTTGGGATCGTTTTATGCCCATGGATTGTATACGGTTTTACAGGATGTATGATCCGGACCGTAGGGCCGTAAAAATTTTGGGACTTTGTTGGCGTCTGCATCGCTGCACTGGAATATGGTACCAGGAGCGACTCATCATTCGCCACTTGGGGATTTGGATTTGGAATTTGGTTGGCGTCTGCATCGCTACACTGGAATATGGTACCAGGAGCGACTCATCATTCGCCACTTGGGGGTTGGGGAGCGATGGCTTAGGAAACAGGTTTAGATCCCTGTCACCTAAGACTTTTCAATTTTATGGGCCGTGAGGGTCCCATAAAAGCATTTTCTCCCTGCGAGTCGTAAGGATCCCGCAGGTGTATTTTCTCCTCAGGAGTCGTAGGGACTCCTAAGTGTGTTTTTCCTTCGTGAGTCGTAAGGATCCCACAAAGGTTTGTTCTCCTCATGTATCGTGAGGACACATGAGTGGATTTCCCTCGTTTCCAGTTTAACGACTTAGCGGTCATCTGTTTCCAGTTTAACGACTTGGAGGTCAACTGTTTCCAGTTTAACGACTTAGCGGTCATTTGTTTCCAGTTTAACGACTTGGAGGTCATCTGTTTCCAGTTTAACGACTTGGTGGTCATCTGTTTCCAGTTTAACGACTTGGAGGTCATCTGTTTCCAGTTTAACGACTTGGAGGTCATCTGTTTCCAGTTTAACGACTTGGAGGTCATCTGTTTCCAGTTTAACGACTTGGCGGTCATCTGTTTCCAGTTTAACGACTTGGAGGTCATCTGTTTCCAGTTTAACGACTTGGAGGTCATCTGTTTCCAGTTTAACGACTTGGTGGTCATCTGTTTCCAGTTTAACGACTTGGAGGTCATCTGTTTCCAGTTTAACGACTTGGAGGTCATCTGTTTCCAGTTTAACGACTTGGTGGTCATCTGTTTTCAGTTTAACGACTTGGAGGTCATCTGTTTCCAGTTTAACGACTTGGAGGTCATCTGTTTGATGGCGAGCTTAGAATTTTGGGGTAGGGGCCAGCATCAGCGTTGCTAACACTGAAGCAGAGGTGCCAGGAGCAATTCATCATTTTCCTACTCTTGTTGGCGGAGCGATGGCTTAGGAGACGGGTTTAGGTCCCTATCGCCTAAGGCTTTTCAATTTTATGGGCCGTGAGGATCCCATAAAAGCATTTTCTCCCTGCGAGTCGTAAGGACCCCGCAGGTGTATTTTCTCCTTAGGAGTCGTGAGGACTCCTAAGTGTGTTTTTCCTTTATGAGTCGTAAGGATCCCACAAAGGTTTGTTCTCCTCATGCATCGTGAGGACACATGAGTGGGTCTTCTCAATGGAGCATAATTCTAAAGGCGGAGACCAGCCGCGTAACTGGTGATTACGGTGCGGCATGGGTATGATGAGAATTATTTGAGCCCGTGGATTGTATACGGTAGTCAATTTGGGGACTAACCGTAGGGCCAGAGGGAATTTTGAAAAATTGGATTTTTGTTTGTGTGTTTTTTTTTTGTTTTACCGCGATTGCTCTATCCTTTCAGCTTTTCTTATCGCGAAGGTCGCGATTGCCCTATCCTTTCGGCTTTTATTCGCGGTTGCCCAATCATTTCGGCTTTATTTTCATCTTTATTTTACTCGCTGATTTTTATTGCGAGTTGCCCCATCATTTCGGCTTTTCTCTATTTTTCTTTTATTTACACACATTTTTTTGTTTATTTACATATATATATATATATGTATATTTTTACATTCCCAGTTTAACGACTTAGAGGTCGACTGTTCCCAGTTTAATGACGTGGTGGTCACCTGTTTCCAGTTTAACGACGTGGTGGTCCTTTTTGCTTATCCCAGCTCCTTGAACTTTGATCTTGGCGGAGCTGTGTTGACGACCTAGCTCTGTGGCTTGCCGATACATCCAAGGGTTGTGAGGTTTTTCCAAGCTTATATTGGTCCTCTGCCCAATCTTTGAAAATATAGCAGTCTTCGATGGTATGACCCATCACTCTATGATATGGGCAGTATATGGGATTGCTGGTCATGTTCATTTCCTGTGGCCTCTTTGGAACAGGCAGTTGCAGACCGCTGTTCAGGGCGTCCATGAATATTTTGCGTACTTCATCCCTCCTGAAGGAGCATACCTTCTTCTTTCCCTCCATTGGAGTAGGTGCCTTTACTGATGCTAGTCCTCGAGGCACATGTCTGGGAGGATTAGGTTCCCGAAAGGTTTCGGTCTCCATTTGCATGAAATTGGCGATCGTAGCTCGACTGTTTGCTAACACGCCTTTAGACAGTTCTATCTCTTCCATCTTGTATTGCCTTTCGACCCAATATTTGAAGATGAAGCAGCCCTCAATGGCATGACCTATCACCCTGTGATAGGGGCAATAGTTTGGGTCGTCGGTCATATTCTCTTCTTGCGGTCTCTTAGATTCTGGCAGTTGTAGACCGTTTCTTAGGGCGTCCCTGAATATCTTGTGGACCTTTTCCCTCTTGAAGGAATAGACCTTTTCCAGCTTCTCTTTCAGAGGTGATTCCCCCCCGGCGTATGTATCGGAGGGACTGGAGGCTGATTGCGGCCGTTTTTCACGAAGGCGCTCCTCCGCTTTTAGGTTGAAAGGGATATCAGTTGGCTGCCCCCGGGTATCAATCCCTGGCTCATGAGCCAAAATTTGATTTTGCTGTAATTGCAATCGGGCGACTTGGGTCGCGAGATCTGCCACGACGTTTGCCAGCTCGTCGACTTTGGAATAGACCTCGGCCAACTTCTCATCCCTGTCCTGAAATTGCCTTTGAAGCCATTGGAATAATGCTTGTTCTGTAGTTCCGGCTATGACAACCGGGTAATCTTTATTGCTTGAGCTCAATTCCGTAGGAACCATGGGCTCCTCTGGCTTATCGGCCTGAGCGGGCTCTTCATCATTTAGATCGAGCCGATGCTGGGTAGCGTCAACCATATCATCACCATGGCTGTGAAGAAGAGGAGGGTTCGTTTCTTCATGTCCGGCCATGTAGACAGTGTGGATAACACATTCAGCCATTCTTTCACCACTGGCAGCTGGTTTCGCGGAGCGGTCCGGGCTTTGGAAATTCATAAATTTTAACATGGCCAGAGCCCTAGCCCTTTTGTTGGCTCTATATCTGAGCCGCTTCTGCCTCAGCTTCTTTGCCTTAAGCGCTTGGCAGGCTTCTGCTCTTCGGGGAGCCGCCACAGGCTGAGTGATGGGGAGGCTTGAGAAGACACCCAATCGAGCAGTTGTCGGAGGCGCCGCTGGAGCTTGCTCGAAATGCATTGCAGCTTTGTTGGTGTCGATGGCCTTGCCCCCGGCTGGGGCCATGGAGAGTCGTTCGGGAACGGACTTGCGCTTGGGCTGAGGTGCCCTCGCGACCACCATATTTGGCCTTTTGCCTTTCGAGACCGGTTTGTCTGCCACCGGGGCTTGAGGAGCTGGGACGGAGCCAAGAGGCATGAACATAATAGAGCCGAAAGGTAGCAGCGGCTCCTCCCATTGTCGTCCGAGACTGGCCGGAAGGATCGTCCTAGAGTCTATCCTCATCGTGTAGGAGACGGGAGCTGAGTTCATCATCAAAGACATCGTCGGAAGGTGATTGCTTGAAAATCTGCACGAAAAAGCATTATTTTAGTATAAATATAGACATGTAAATTGATTGAGTTCGCATGAACGTTTAACCCGAGATATGGGAGGAGAGATTAGTCCCACCGGGCGTGCCAGAATCTGTAGGGTATTTTTCGTCACCCCATTGAGATGGGAATACGCGCGCGCTTGTCAGGCGTACTACAGATTCCCCCTGCCTAGGGTAGGCCGGGGTTTAATGATTGTGGGGATCCGAATCTCCGGTAGCTGCGGACTAAGCTGCCGTTAATTACCCCTCGCCTTTGGGGCGAGGGAACCTCCGATTCACGGGTTAAACTGGCCATGCGAACTCAATGTGCGGTGTGCGCGTGTTGTGTTTTGAAAGGGGGGTTTTGGATATATCGGGAGCCACGCAGAGTTTTTACGGGGGTCCCGCTACCCGGATAGCGGGCTGGGGGTCAAGGGGGCTAGCAGCCCCCTTGCGGGGTGCGGGGCAGCGCCCCGTTAGAAATTTTTTTCTAACAGGAACAGTGTCGTGGAGCACGTGTGTGTGCAAATATGTATACATATGTATATATGTATATATGTAAAAGAAAAAGGGGAAAAGACATCCAAAGGATGTGTGGGGGCAGCACCTTGGGCGCTGTGCGCCTAGGTGCTGTGCGCTCAGGCGCTAGAGTGCCACGTGTCGGCACGTGGGCGCTCTGCGCTTGAGCGCTGGGCGCTTGAGCGCAAGCGCGCCACGTGTCGGCACGTGGGCGCTCTGCGCTCGGGCGCTTGAGCGCAAGCGCGCCACGTGTCGGCATGTGGGCGCTTTGCGCTCGGGCGCAGTGCGCTGGAGCGCAAGCGCGCGCGCCACGTGTCGGCACGTGGGCGTTTTGCGCTCGGGCGCAGTGCGCTTGAGCGCAAGCGCGCCACGTGTCGGCACGTGGGCGCTTTGCGCTCAAGCGCAGTGCGCGTGAGCGCAAGCGCGCGCGCCACGTGTCGGCACATGGGCGCTTTGCGCTCGGGCGCAGTGCGCGTGAGCGCAAGCGCGCCACGTGTTGGCACGTGGGCGCTTTGCGCTCAAGCGCACTGCGCTGGAGCGCAAGCGCGCGCGCCACGTGTCGGCACGTGGGCGCTTTGCGCTCGGGCGCAGTGCGCGCGCCACGCGTCGGCACGTGAGCGCTAGCGCGCCGGCGAGGAAAAGAGGGCTTTTAGCCCCAGAAACTCCCGGAAGAGAAATTATTGGAGTTAAACTCCTGAAAAAGAAAATATATTTTGGTTGAGAAAATGTGTTCTTCTTCTTCCTCCTCTGTTAGCTGGATCTTGAAGACCAAAAGATGTGAGATCTCAAAATCTCTCCTTTTTGAGATCTAATGGTAGATCCAAGTCCCCTTTGTGGGTTTTGTGGTGGAAGACTTCTTAGTTTTTGAAAAGAAAGAGTAAAACTCTTGATTTAATTCAAAAGAAATGAGAAGGTTTAGAACCTTGGAGAAGGAGCAGGAGGCACAAAAGGTCTCAGATCTAAATTTTTTGTGGAGAGAATGAAAAGTGTATATTTTATTCATCATCATTTTGCCTTATATAGGCTTACATATTGATATATAGCCCCTTGGGCTTTACAAAAATGGCAGTTTAGCCATCCCATGGCTCATGTGCCATTTCATTTTTGCACATAAGCCATGGGCTTACAAAATATTGGCTTTATGCCCATTTTGTTTACATTCATGCATAAACAATTACATAAAAAATTATTTATTACATGATTTTGTTGTTGGCATGGGGAGGCTGGCTACGGGCTCGACTTGGACATGGGCCCGCTTGACCTGGGCTTGGGCCCACCTGGCTTGGGGTTGACTTTGATTTTGACTTGGTCAATCGGGGTGTAAATTTTTACCCCAACAACAGCCGTACAAAGCACATCACCTTTTTCAATTCTGCATGATCATTTAAGGTTTTCTCTCGCGAAGGTGTGTTTATTAATCCAGACTAATATCAATCGTGAAGATAGCAAAGCGAGTGAAAGAGATAGACGAACTTTTTCAACGGTATCTTTTAGCTCATTGAAGAGTACATAATCCCTGTTTTTAAAGGCATATCCCATTAACCACGGAAATACCGATAAGGTTGGTTTTTTTTTGAGACCGACATGGTCATCAGTTCCAAATGTCATGGCTTTTATTTAGTTAATAAAATGGGGAGCTAGGAGTGTTTAATTAATATTTACTCTAACTCCCCCCGCTAAGGGGGTTGGGGTCGGACCTTTTTGTCTCACTTTCATGAGTGAAATGATGCTAGAAGGTAGTTTTGACTTGTTTGTTATAGTCAGATGGACGACTATCGAGAAATCAGTGTTGAACGAATGACAATCAGTAATCGTAATTGAAATCCACAATGAAAGATGTTAACTGGAAGTGAGCAAGGGCCCATTGAATCCTATATCGTAAATGGTGAAAAATAAATTTAGTAAGAAAAGTTTACATGAATGTGTTAAGCATTTACCGAGTCCTATTTTATACTAACATATTCATATTCCGCCAATCGTCTCAGTTTGGTTTAGCGTGTCAACGAATCTACATACCTATCAATGTCCCTAATCATCTTGTTCGTGCCATCAGAAGTTGAAAATAAATCATAACCCTTTTGTCTCTCTGATGATGTATAGATTTGAATGCTAAATACCAATCTGCAGCCATATGCTAGGCGTGGGGAACAACCGCTCAATTGTTCTATTTTCTTAGGTTAAGAAAGGCGGGTGTTCGAAGATTGCGTGGATTTGCATATTAAGTATTGTATTGCCTAACATAGATATGCACTGGTTACGCACATCTTATCTGTTGTAGGTGTAAGTGAATATATATAACAAACAATAAAAGACTTGAAAGAGTAAATATTTGAAAAAAGTTATATGACCTAACATGTTGAGAAATAGCTACTTTAAAAGGGGAATTTTCTTCTGAACACATTCAGACATAAGGAAAAAAACAAAACCCAACACTTATAGCACGTCAACTTGACAAATAAGTCTTTCGTGTGAATCCTGTAGGGAATTTTAATAGCTATTGTCGTCTTATCTTTATATCTCTATTCTTATAATGCAAACTCTTTGAGGGTCCTAATTGATTTTGTTTTTTTAATATATGTACATGGTCTCTACTTATGTGAGAAAAATTATATCAAAAGAGAAATTCTCACTTTCCCCTATACAGATTATCCATGTCATCACCCATTTTAAACTTTGAAATGACGCTCTCTCCAAATAAAATCTCCCCCTGAAAAATAAAATCTCTCCACCTCTCCACAAAAAGAATAAAACCCATTTTTTCCAAAATGTCCATAGAAATATAGAATAATTAAAAGGACATTTTGTTGGCTATAGTGTCCTTAACGCAATTATTGTAATCGAAAATAGACGATTATGATAATTGAAGGAGGACCTATGCAGCTAAAACAGTCTTATTCGAAATGATAGTATGCTATCTGGTTTGTCTTTATCATTGACGTGTATACGTTTTATTTGTTATTACGTGTCGCTAATACATAATGATAAAGCCCGTAGGATCTTTGCTTGACTACCAAAGTTATGATGACGATATACTTGTGAGAGCTTGGTAGTCCATAAACACATTCTTTAAATGTCCATAATCGTGGGAATATCGAAACTAGACATTGATATTTCAGACTAGACTAGTGTATACGTTTCTAAACCCCGACGAGGGGCGGTGGCAGGTCTTATAACCATTGGTGTGTTGCACCTAAGATTGTATACATGTGCTCACTGGAGAGTACACCGGACTGACTCGCCGATAACTTCTAGATGGTATTATATCTATCGTCAGATAGTAGTTCTTAGGTGACATGCGTACATGTAGTCTGTTGATCTGAGATCGTCATTTGTCTCGTGTGATTTCCCACTGTACTTAGATTGCTACCCTACCACGGCTCTACTGAGTCGTGCAAACATGTTTTAATTGGGCACAGTCCCGAGCCACATGGAGGCAGTGAGCGATCGTGAGGGATTCGTCTCTCTCAGTAGGAGTCGATGCCGTGCTGTATTCGGTTGGCTATCACCATAAATTCCTGGTCAGGGTGGATGGGATTTACTGATTGTAGATCAGTAGTTTCTTGGTGGGTGATGAGCTAGACACCGACATGACTTATCTGGTTGTTAGGGGACTGATGTTATCCACCTTCTAGACCTGATATGCGATATTCTTAGACGAAGAGACATGACTGTACGAAGATTGTCACTTACAGGCTCTGTAGAGATACCGATGTGTTTGCTCGTCGACCTTCTTTTCGTTCAATACCTGGGTAGCCGTTACGTACAGCTAGTACCGCTGACGTGCTTGTGGTTAAAGCTACTGCTAGCGTATTGTCGAGTCTTTAGAGTCCCACACAGAAGGTTTCTCGGTTCAGGCGAAACGATATAGTATGTGTGTATTTTGATACGTACTCGGGTTCAATTAAATACGTGTATTTAGTGCACGTACTTTAATCAGATGTTTTGATACTACTAGTATGATTTGAAAGATAGCCGGATTTGTTTGTGAGCTAGTATTATATCTCTCTTTATCTTTCTTATGGTATTCGTATTTTCATATGAATACGGTATTTTTATTTTGACACGAATACGGTATTTATATGAATATGAGTATTTGTATAAATACGGGTATTTGTATCTCAATATGAATACGGATATTTTTATCTCAATACTAATACGTGTATTCATATTTTTATCGCAATACGAATACGGTATTCGTATTTTGATACATGGTTATATGTATGTATGTATATGTATGTATATACGTGTAGCATACACCTTTTCCATATCAAATGAGAAGTTTTTTAAAGAGTATGGATGGGTGACTCATTGGGATAAGTCACCCATCCATCCACTCTTCACAATTAAAAGGAAGATAAGAAAAAGAAAAGAAAAAAATTGATTCATAACTTCTTCCTCTCTTCCTTTTTATGGTTAGCTTCGAAGCTTGAGTGAAAAATTTAGAAAAGAGAGAAAACATGAGATTCATTACTACATCAATCTCACAATCAATTCTTAGCAAGTTTTGATTATGAGTTGCTTCACTTAATTTGCTAGTGTGAAGCTATTGCTTGATTGGGACTCTTTTGGTAGATCATCTTCGACGAGGAAGATCGGCGTCCAAGCCCGTTCTCGACGACTTCGGAGCCTGCTAGAGTCCATGGAGAGGTGCAGGGGTCTTCCGCAATTGCGCGGACATGGTACAAAGGTAGTTAACTCCATAACCTTACATGTTTAGTTATCTAGTTTAGTGTTTGGAATCGATTCTAGGGTATTGGTCGTTAGTGCTTGTTTTAAATTTTTTGTTTTCGCTTCCGCTTTCGCCGTGAGTCTTGTGGCGTGAATAGTAGGGTCCTTACAGTGGTATCAGAGCCATGCCAAACACTTTAACTATCTGTAGACGATGCATACGTTTCGAAATCGAAAATTTAACCATATTCGATCACGAAAATCATGTTTCTCTAATTTTTTTGAAACGACGCTTGAATTTTTTTTAAACAATTGCAGAAGACTATTTTTTGAGCAAGAAAACGTGACATAAAATTCGAGACATTTTTGCCTGTTTTGGACCACCCGTTTCCCATTTATGTCGGTTGAATTTTATCATTAGGTCCCTGGTTTTTTGCAGGTGCTTGTTTATTTGGAAACTTGATTTTTGGTTATGTTTGTTTTTGCCCAGATTTCAGCTTGTGTTATCTTTGTATTCGGCCAAGTTCGGGAAACTTTTTGGTCGAAACTAAAACATCGTTTATGCTTTGTATCTTTGTTTGTGTTTGATAACGTCGTCTAATTGCTATATGTTCGATTAGACGGGGTTGCTCACTGGTTACTTGTTTTATTGGTTTGAATATATATCTTGTGATGGTTTAGACGGACTGTCATGATTGGATAGCCCCTCGTGCGATTTGTGTATACAGTTTTGATTTATGTATTTGTTTATTCGGGACGAGCGACCGTATTGTGGTCGTCGTTGCCGCTTGTTGTATATTCTTTTTGGGACACGTTCGGGTTGAGATCGTTGTCGTCATTGTATATATTTCATTTCTTATACTAGGATACCCCGCGATAGAATGCTCGGGTAGCCGGATTCAAGAATGCAACGGGTGGCCATCTTATGGAGTTGAGCCATGGGCGATCTCTTTTTTGGATTGGCGGGTTGCTCGCCGCACTTATAGGGACGCAACTCTGATCCACGGAGGAGCGTTCAAGTTATCGGATTCCAATAAGTGTCGGGTGGCCCACTCATGACATTAAGTGCGTGTTGGCTCACTTTTAGATTGGCGGGTAACTTGCCGCGCTCATAGGGATCTTGGTTCGAGATTTTACGGGCTATTCATATGACCGGAAAACGTTGGTTTTCGTTTGTGGCTCAAATGAAATATGAGGCTCCTAGTTTTTCCGCTATTCTATTTTGTTTGTAGTTATTCGCATGTCTGTGATGTTTATTACTTGCCTGTGATATATATATATATATATATATATATATATATATATATATATATATTATTAGATACTTCTATATGTTTTGCATTCGCGCTAGCCCTGGCCCCGCTCTGTCGTAAGTTAAATAACCTTACGGTGAAGACCCGAGACCCCATGGCGAGTGCGGATTGTATATAAAAGCATACTATTTTGGTTGTTTCTGTTGTGACTTGAAACATAGATTGATGGGATCGCATTGTATGTTTAATGCAAGGAAAATAAACCTAAAATGATGTCGGAACCAATTTTCAAAACCACTTGGTTTTCTACGAAATCAATTGTTTTAAAAGCGGAGCCTAAACCACTCCTTTTTAAAACCACTAGGGTTTCTTCAACGATATCAAGTTCATTACGTCAATGTTTTCGTTAAAAACCAGCCGCAGCCCTCCGTCATTTCTTACGTGTAGTGTCTAGTATTCGTCAAACGTTTGTTGATCTTTGTTGACCTCTGTCAAGACGTAGTGTGCGGTGGCTAAGTGGTGCTTGTTTGTTGCATGGTGATGTGATTAGCTAGGGCAGTCGTGCGGTCTTGTTGACCTCTGTCAAGGGTCGTGCGGGTGGGTTTAGATTAATCTAGGAAAATGACGGGTTGAACTTGACTAGCGACTTATGGTTTCTTGACCTCTGTCAAGGTCGTAATTCCTAGGGGTAAACACCATATCGGGAGTTTCAAACATAAAAGAAACTTGCCTAGTATGTGTATACCATCTGAAGTGTTGTAATTTTGGTTGGTTTCCGTTAAAGTTATCACACAATGATAGTTGGGTCTCGATTCTCACTGTGAGTAGGTATTACTCTTCGGGAGATTTTCACTTCACAACTAGCTAACCAATTAGGTGTCTAGAAAGATGTTAAAGGGGGTTATGCCTCTGCGGAAACGGAGTTATTTGATTAGGTCCATGTGAAAGCACAGGGAGCCTCTTTCGGAGTACCAATACTGGCCTGGCTGAACGGTTAGCGAACTTGTAAGGTGTAAATGATCCTGACTATTTCTCCTTTTAGGGTTTGAAGGAGAATTCGAGAAAACAATGGGAGCCATCCTGATTAGATAAAATGATTAACCAATCTAATCTTGATAGAGTGTATGCTGAGTGCTTCTTTTCTCTCTCTTTGGCACCGACCCATGACCGACCTTAAACTAAAACTCGTAAACCATGGCTTTGGTTTGTCATGATTCATGACTAAGTCGCATATATCCTTGCCTCTCTTTCTTTACCCTTTGCCTTCTCTATAACATTTTGTATCACTGCGGATATCCATATTGCTTGGAATGACCATCTCGTATAGTTACATACGAACTCGAAGAAATTTATTTCAGTTCGAGGATGATCACGAGTTCTGGAGAAATTGAATTGTATAATTCGGTTATCTTCCCTTCTTCACTTTCTCTTAAAATGTGAGCTCCTTATATTAAGTGAGTACATCAGTTATGCTTGTTGGATAGTTTTTTTTCAACTCATAGACAGGTGCCGACAGATAGGGAAGAAAGAAAACCAACTAGCTTAAGTATGGTGTATAGAAGGGAAGATGGGGAGATATATAAAGGATTGAAATGAGGGCAAAAGAAGTTGCAATTAGTGTTATGAATCTGAGTATTGGAAAGGGCATTATTAGGAATAATCGGCCACCCCTCGAAACATTTTAATGTTTCAGTATTCCTGTGCAGTAGTGATTGAAATCTGTTTTTCCCAATTAGTTCTGATTCCAGAGTATGTATATACCGGTTGAGATTCTCACCTTTGTATGGCGTTGTATGGCGGATGATGAGTGAGAGCAGACTATTGGGAATTGAGTGATTAGATCCTCAATATCAGAATTCTTTGTAATTGGTAATGTTTGAGGAAATCACCTGGGTTTGCCTAACGACAAACATTTATTTTTTTTGAGCAGCCGTTGTGTACCGATTTTTAAAATGAAATATATGTATCTTTATTTTATTAAGTGAGATGAATTTTAAAATTATGTCTTGAACATTTACCTCTATCAGTTGAGGATAAGCTAAGGTACATTGAATAACGAAATAATCGTTCTTGACCAAAATACAGTTTTCAATTAACGACACAGATTTTGAGTTAGCTAAACTCTTGGGACTTATACATTATAATGCATGTTGTCCAGTAGGACAATGGGTTGGTACTCGTACCATATTCCGTTTACTTATGATTTCTTTGATTTTAGACACGCATTTCGTTGAAATACATGGTCCAAAATTTGAGAAGTTATATGTAAAAGAATAAAATAGAGAACCATACTTTGTAAGTACCAGAATTCTTTGAGGTGATCGAAAATGTAGATACTTATTCTAAGTATTCTATAATAGTAATATTGAAAACTTGATTCTCTATCAGGTTACTCATCCGTTGGTGCGCTACTTGATGAGTAATGCTATATGGCCTTCTTCTAGTAGGGGATATGCACTGGACTTAGTTGCATAACTTTTTGAATCTGGTTCTGTCTAAATTAATGCCTTTGATTCTATATGGACATAGAATGGTGGCATATCTTATGGTTAAGATATGGAGTTATCCCGTTTTTGTTTAAAAGCAGAATCCGGACGAACTCAAGGCACACTTCAGTAATGACAGTTTGCGGGTTATTCCAAGCTTTCGCAATGGTTTAACTTCTACCATTTGCAAGATCAATAGTTGCATTCTTCTTGACTCGCCACTTTTTTATAAAAGAACTTTGTAAAAAGAATTTAGTGAGAGTATGGTAGAACTAGAAGTAATTCTAGAATCGCAAACGATTACTGAAAATTTAGTAGAACTTAAGTATTCAATTGGATTCGACAAACCATAGCCACCCCGTGGATTTTAGTAGGTAACCTCAGCCATCCGAAAGATACTTCGGTTTCCTCATAGAAGGTGACAGGGAGGTTTGCATTATGGTTATGATGGCCCCATTAGTTATCAGCTGGCCATTGGGAAGTGGTGACTTTCGGATGATGGGCAGATGCCAGATATCTAAGTTAGACTCCACGGACTTCAGCAAATTATAGAATTTGCTGGGTACCCCTGGAGGGGTAAAACCCATTAGGAGTAAGTAAATCTTTCGAGATCAGTGCAGGTAGAAAGGTAGTAACCTAATAAGGCTAGACTTGTAGTAAATAGTTTTCATCAAATACCTGCTGTGGATTGTGATGAAACTTTTACTTCAGTGTCTATGCTGAAGTCCATACAGATATGACTTGCCACTGCTGTTATTCATGACTATGAGATCTGGCAGATGGATGACTATATCGTCTTTCTAAATGGGAATTTAGAAGTGTACATATATGACTCTGCCAGAGAATTGTCGTAGTCAGTGGGAGTAGCAGAATGTGTGCAAGTTGCTTATGTCATTTATAGACTAAAGCAAGCATTGCGGAGGTGGATCATTTGTTTGATGTGACAGTCAAGGTGTTTTGACTACATCAAAATAACAGATGAAACTCGTAAGAAGGATGTAGGGAGTATTATCTAGGTATTTGGATGACATACTCCTAATAGGAAGTGATGCTCCTATACTGCAATCGGTTAAACTGTGGTTGTCATAAAAGTTTCTCCATATAGGATCTGGATAATATACCAGATATTCTGGTAACTAGATTTACGTCGTTAGATCTAGATTTGGGAAGTGTCCCAGTTTGGGTATTTAGACACCATTCTAAAGGATTTTAGAATAGAGGATTCCTGGCGTAGTGGTGTACCCGCATGTAATGGAGTCACCCTTTCTAAAGAGATGTCTTCTAGACTGATGAGAAGAGAGACTCGCATGAATGACATACTAATTGCATTGCCAATTTAGTCAATCATGCAATGTTAAGTACCAGACCAGAAGTTGCTTTTGCACTTAGTGTAGTAAGCAGATATTAATCATGGAGAAACAAAATGAAGCAGTGAAGAACATATCAGGATGTTCTTAAGATGTGGTAATGGCTGCCTCCTTCAGGAGACGATTATCGGTTCTAGCTTACAAGACGACATGGATGACAAAGTGGCTGTCAGAGTTATAAGTTTATTCTCTTCTGAGGAGTAGTATGTTGGATAGAGTTCCAAGCAGAATACTGAGGTAGATATGGCACGGGTTGTTGATTATGATCAGCGGATGATACAACCAAAGAAGTTTGTTGGATAAAGTTGTTCATTTATGAACTTGGTCCCATCAGGTATCCAGACAAATTCTAAGGCAGTGTATCGCTCAGTTCGGGAGATATTTAATCTCTGTGGAGTTAAGATATAGAGAGAGTTAGAAGTATTGTAGCGGATCCACTTACTGAGGCTATTTTTCGAACACAGCTTTTAATAGAGAAGCTGGGTATTCAGTAGCACACCAGCTATGGGTATGCGATACCGCAATAATTGGTCTTAAGTGCAGGTGGGAGATTGTTGGTTATAGTGCCATCAAGGCAATTATTGTAATCGAAAGTAGACGATTATGATAATTGAAAAAGGACATACAGGTAAAACAGTCTTATTCGAGATGATAGTATGCTATATGGTTTGTCTTTTTCATTGATGTGTACACGTTTTACTTGATATTACGTGTCGTTAATACATAATGATAAAGCCCGTAGGATCTTTGCTTGATAACAAAGTTATGATGGCGATCATACTTGTGAGAGCTTGATAATCCATAAGCACATCCTTTAATGTCCCTAGTCGTGAGAATATCGAGACTGGATATCGATATTCTAAAGTAGACTAGTGTATAGCACATCCTTTAATGTCCCTAGTCGTGAGAATATCGAGACTGGATATCGATATTCTAAAGTAGACTAGTGTATATGTTTGTAGACCCCGACGAGGGGCAGTGGCAGATCTCATAGCCATTGGTGTGTTATACCTAAAATTGTATACAGGTGCTCATTGGAGGTGAGTAAACTAGACGGACTCATCGAGAACTTCTAGATACTATACCTATCATCAGATAGCAGTTCTCAGGTAACATGAGTACATATAGTCTGTTGATATGAGATCGTCATTTGTCTTGTGTGAGTTCCCACTGTACTTAGATTGCTACCCTACCACAACTCTACTGAGTCGTGCAAACAGATTTTAGTTGGGTACAGTCCTGAGCCACATGGAGTTAGTGAGCGATCGTTAAGGATTCATCTCTTCCGGTATAGAGAGTCGATGTCACGCTGTGTTCGGTTGGCTATCACCATAAATCCATGGCTAGGGTGAATAAGATTTACTGATTATAGATCAGTAGTTTCTCGGTGGGTGATGAGCTTGACACCGACACGACTTATCAGGTTATTAGGGGTCTGACGTTATTCACCCCTAAATCTGGTATGCGATACTCTTAGACGAAGAGATCAGACTGTACGGAGATTATCACTTACAGGCTCAGTAGGAATACGGATGAGTTTGCTCGTCGACCTTCCTTTCGTTCAATATCTGGATAGTCGTTACGTACAGCTATTGCCGCTGACGTGCTTGTGGTTAAACCCACTGCTAGTATATTGTCGAGTCTTTAGAGTTCCACACAGAGGGTTTTCCGGTTCAGGCGAAACGATGTATGTGCGTATTTTGATACGTACGCAGGTTCGTTCAAATACGTGTATTTATTGCACGTATTTTAATCAGACGTTTTGAGAATACTAGCATGGTTTAAAAGATAGCCAGATTTGTTTGTGAGCTAGTATTATATATCTTTCTTTATCTCTTTTATGGTATTCGTATTTTCATAAGAATACGGTATTTGTATAAATACGGATATTTGTATTTTAATACGAATACAGGTATTTTTATCTCAATATGAATATGGGTATTCGTATTTTTATACGAATACGGTATTCGTATTTTGATAAGAATACGAATATATGTATTTTGATACATACTTGGTTATATTTATATATGTAGACATATATATGTATGTATATGCCTGTGTATATTGGCATACACCTTTTCCACATCAAATGAGAAGCTTTGTGAAGAGTGTGGATGGGTGACTCATTGGGGTGAGTCACCCATTGTGTATATTGGCATACACCTTTTCCACATCAAATGAGAAGCTTTGTGAAGAGTGTGGATGGGTGACTCATTGGGGTGAGTCACCCATCCATCCACTCTTCACAATTAAAAGGAAGACAAGAAAAAGAAAAGAAAAAAATTGATTCATAACTTATTCCTCATTTCCTTTTTATGGTTAGCTTCAAAACTTCAGTGGAAAATTTAGAAAAGAGAAAACATGAGATTCATCACTACATCAATCTCACGATCAATTCTTAACAAGATTTGATTGTGAGTTGCTTCACTTGATTTGCTAGTGTGAAGCTATAGCTTGGTTGGGAGTCCTTCGGATGGATCATCTTCGGAAGATCGACGTTCAAGATCGTTCCCGACGACTTCGGAACCTTGCTAATCTCCATGGAGAGGTGTAAGGGTTTTACGCAATTACACGGACACGCTACAAAGGTAGCTAGCCCCCTAACCTTGCATGTTTAGTTATTTAGTTTGGAGTTTGGAATCGATTTTATGATATTGGTCTCTAGTGTTTGCTTTAAATTTTTTGTCTTCGCTTCCGTCTTCGCCGCGAGTCTTGCGGCGTGAGCATTAGAGTCCTTACACATTTGAAGTAGAAAAATGAATACATACAATTTCTTATAAATATTTACAACCCATACGAAATTTATGATATATAAACAGATCGAATTTTACATTACACCAAAATATTGAATTAAATATTTTATATTTATAATCAATGATAGCAAGTTATGACTTTTGTTACACGCTCTATAGATAAATTTGTTATTTCATATTAAATGCAATGCTAGTTTCCTTCGTTACTTATGCATTGCACGTTCAAAAAAATTAGTACAAGCCTAATTCAAACCATAAGGTGTTGTTTGGTTGCTTGTAGTTGGAGATGCAATGCATTTCCAACTACATGTAGATCTAAGTACGGTAGTTGGAACAACATTCCAGTGTTAGTTAAAATGTTGTTCCGACTACATGTTTTAAAAAACATTTGTTTGTTTACTTGTAGTTGCAATATCATAACTTAAACCGTTTGGTTGGGAATTTTTGCAACAACAAAGTGCATCCTTTCACTATGGTAAACTTACCTCTCTTTAAATACAACATAATTCAACATCAAGTTGTTATTACAAGTAACATGTCATGTACAGACTATTATAAATAATGAAATAAATTAAATAGGATAACTCAAAGCTATTGTAGGGTGTTTTTCGTCACCTCATTGAGATGGGAATACGCGGACGCTTGTCAGGCGTACTACAGATTCCCCCTGCCTAGGGTAGACCAGGGTTTATTGATTGTGGGGACCCGAATCTCCGGTAGTCGCGGACTAAGCTGCCGTTAATTACCCTTCGCATTTAGAGTGAGAGAACCTCCGATTGACGGGTTAAACTGGTCATGCGAACTCAATGTGCAGTGTAGTGTTTTGAAAGGGGGTTTGGATATATCGGGGGCCCCGCAGAGTTTTTACAGGGGTCCTGCTACCCGGATGGCGGGCTGGGGGTTAAGGGGGCTAGTAGCCCCCTTGCGGGGTGCGGGACAGCGTCCCGGCCCAAATTTTTTTTGAGAGGGATAGTGTTGCAGAGTATGTGTAAAAAAAGGGAAGGGCATCCCAAGGATGCGTGGAAAAAGCGCCAGCGCTTTGGGCGCTCGCGCTCTGAGCGCAAGGGCGCTAGCACTTTGAGCGCTAGCGCCCCACGTGTCAGTAAGTGGGCGCTCGGGTGCTAGCGCCCCACGTGTCAGCACGTGGGCGTTCGAGTGGCAAAAAGGACTTGGTCCCTGCAACGGGAGTTGTACTCCCAGAAAAGAGCACTTATATATATATATATATATATATATATATATATATATGAGGAGTTAAACTCCTAGGATATTTTGAAGCTGATGAAGGGCTTCTCCCCTTGAGCTCTAGTTCTTCCCCAAAGTGGGGTTTCTGGAGATGGGTCTCCTTCCTGTCGTTTGGCCGGATCTTGAAGATCAAGAGATGTGAGATTTTAAAAATCTCTTCTTTTTGAGATCTGATGGTAGATCCAAGTTCCCCTTTGTGGGTTTTGTGGTGGAAAACTATTTAGTTTTGAAAAAGGAAGAGAAACTCTTGATTTAATTCAAAAGAAAGAAAAAGGTTTTAGAACCTTGAGGAAGGAGAAGAAGGCACATGCCCTAATTTTTGGGAGAATGAAAATGTATATCTTTATTTATCATCATGTTGCCTTATATAGGCTTACATATTTACATACAGCCCCTTGGGCTTTACAAAATGACGTTTTGCCCATCCCATGGCTCATGTGCCATTTCTTTTTGCACATAAGCCATGAGTTTACAAAAAAAATTTGGCTTTATGCCCATTTTGTTTACATTCATGCATAAAAAAAAATTACATAAAAATTATTTATTACATGATTTCATTTTGGCATGGGGGAGGGCCGGCCGCTTCATGTTCGAACTCGACTCGGGCATGAGCCCACTTGATCTGGGCTTAGGCCTACTTGGCTTGGGTTTGACCTTGACCTTGACTTGGTCAACTAGGGGTGCAAATTTTGACTTCAACAAAGTGCCCATCAATAAATGCACACGACATATGTGAGTCGTGTGCATAAAATTGATGGATCTTCTTTCACGTGGAGGCGACTTGCTTTGGTTCCCACTTTTTGGGATGCACTGCCCTTTTTATGACGTGGACGGTCGACGCACCACGCGTCTCCGAGTTGGAGTGTCCGTGGTAGACGTTTCCCAGGCCCGGAGTGATTTAGTAGACGTGCCCCCAGCACGGAGTGTCGCTGGTCGACGTCTACTCGAGGCGGAGTGTCGGCTGGTTGACGTATCCCCGAAACGGAGTGTCTGTGTTGGACGTTTCCCTGGTACGGAGTGTCGCTGGTCGACGTTTCCCCAAGGCGGAGTGTCGGTTGGTTGACGTGTCCCCGAGACGGACGGAGTGTCCCCGAGGCGGAGTTACGGAGTGTCGTTGGTGGACGTTTCCCCGATGTGGAGTGTCTGTGTTGGACGTTTCCCCGAGACGGAGTGTCTGTAGTCGACGTGTCCCCGGCACGGAGTGTCTGCTTGACGTTTCCTCGTTACGGAGTGTCGTTGTTGGACGTTTCCCTGATGCGGAGTGTCTGTGTTGGACGTTTTCCCGATGCGGAGTGTCGTCGTTGGACGTTTCCCCGATGCGGAGTGTCTGTGTTGGACGTTTCCCCGATGCGGAGTGTCGTTGTTGGACGTTTCCTCGATGCGGAGTGTCTGTGTTGGACGTTTCCCCGATGCAGCGTGTCGCTGGTTGACGTTTCCCCGAGACGGAATGTCTGTTGTTCGACGCAGAGGTCGATGTTGGAATTGGTTGGTTTGATTTGAGTTGACATCAGCATCGCTACATTAGAATATGGTACCGGGAGCGAAGCATCATCTGTCATGAGAAGATTTGGGAATTGGTTTTCTGTCGGCATCTGCATTATTTGCCCTGGAAGGATTTGGAAATTGGTGGCTTAGGAGACAGGTTTACTAAGGCTTTTCAATTTTATGGGCCGTAAGGGTCCCATAAAAGTATTTTCTCCTTACGAGTTGAAAGGATCTCGTAGGTGTTTTTTCTCCTTAGGAGTCGTGGGGACTCCTAAGTGTGTTGCTCCTTTGTAAGTCGTAAGGATCTCACGCGGGAATTTTCTCCTCACAAAGTCGAGAGGACTTTGCGAGTGCATTTCATCTCTTTTTCACGAGTTTGCGCCCTTTCGGGTTTTCACAAACTCGCCGGCAGTCCTGCTGTTTTTACTCACGGAGCCCTTTCGGGTTTTCATCCATGCCCATTTTGCTTGTGGACATACCTTTTTTTTCTGGCTGGTGGGATTTTGAATGTGTTCTCACCGGTAGGACTTGGGAGAGATTGGGATTGTTTTACGCCCGTGGATTGTATACGGTTTTGCAGGATGTATGATCCAGACCGTAGGACCGGAAAAATTTTGGGACTTTGTCGGCGTCTGCATCGCTGCATTGGAATATGGTACCAGGAGCGACTCATCATTCGCCGTTGGGGCATGGGATTTGGAACTTGTTTGGCGTTTGCATCGCTGCACTGGAATATGGTACCAGGAACGACTCATCATTCGCCACTTGGGATTTGGGAAGCGATGGGTTAGGAGACAGGTTTAGATCCCTATCACCTAAGGCTTTTCAATTTTATGGGCCGTGAGGGTCCCATAAAAAACATTTTCTCCCTACAAGTCGTAAGGATCCCGCAGGTGTATTTTCTCCTTAGGAGTCGTGAGGACTCCCAAGTGTGTTTTTCCTTCGTGAGTCGTAAGGATCCCACGAAGGTTTGTTCTCCTCATGTATCGTGAGGACACATGAGTGGGTTTTTCCAATGGAGCATAATTCCAAAGGCGGAGACCAGCCGCGTAACTGGTGATTGCAGTGGGATATGGGTATGATGAGAATTATTTGAGCCCGTGGATTGTATACGGTAGTCAATTTGGGGACTGGCCGTAGGGCTGGAAGAATTTTGGGAAATTGGATTTTGGTTGGTGTCTGCATCGCTGCACTGGAATATGGTACCAGGAGCGACTCATCATTCGCCGTTGTTTTTTTTGTTTTGTTTTTGTTTTTGTTGTTTTTTTTACCGCGATTGCTCTATCATTTCAGCTTTTCTTATCGTGAAGATCGCGATTGCCCTATCATTTCAGCTTTTATTCGCGGTTGCCCAATCATTTCGGCTTTATTTTCATCTTTATTTTACTCGCTGATTTTTATTGCGAGTTGCCCCATCATTTCGGCTTTTCTTTTTATTTATTTACACATTTTTTTTGTTTATTTACACTTTTTTTACATTCCCAGTTTAACGACTTAGAGGTCGATTATTCCCAGTTTAACGACGTGGTGGTCGACTGTTTTCAGTTTAACGACGTGGTGGTCGACTGTTTCCAGTTTAACGACGTGGTGGTCATCTGTTTCCAGTTTAACGACTTAGAGGTCATCTGTTTCCAGTTTAACGACGTAGAGGTCGTCTGTTTTTAGTTTAACGACTTAGAGGTCATCCGACGGGGAGTTTAGAGAAGATACCCGACTGAGCAGTTGTCAAGGGCACCGTTGGAGCTTGCATGAGATGCCTTATTACTTTGTCGGTGTTGATGGCCTTGCCTCCAGCTGGGGCCAAGGAAATTCGTTCAAATACCGATTTGCGTTCGAAGATGGCAATTGGAAATTGTTAACCCCTGCAAATAGAAACATGATTTCAATATAGACAATCGATATGTACATTGATTGAGCTCGCATAAACGTTTAACCCAAAATATGAAAGGAGAGATAGGTCCCACCGGGCGTGCTAGAATCTGTAGGGTGTTTCACCCTATTGAAATGGGAATACGTGCGCGCTTGTCAGGCGTACTACAGATTCTCCCTGTCTAGGGTAGGCCGGGGTTTATTGATTGTGGGGATCCGAATCTCTAGTAGCCGCGGACTAAGCTGCCATTAATTACCCCTCGCATTTGGAGCGAGGGAACCTCCGATTGACGGGTTAAACTGGTCATGCAAACTCAATGTGCAGTGTCGTGTTTTGAAGGGGGTTTGGATATATCGGGGGTCCTGCAGAGTTTTTACGGGGGTCCCGCTACCCGGATGGCTGGCTGGGGATCAAGGGGGCTAGCTGCTCCCTTGCGGGGTGCGGGGCAGCGTCCCGGCCCAAATTTTTTTTGAGAGGGATAGTGTTGTAGAGTATGTGTGTGTGTGTATATACATATACGTAAAAAAAGGGAAGGGCATCCTAAGGATGCGTGGGAAAAGCGCCAGCGCTTTGGACGCTCGCGCTTTGAGCGCAAGAGCGCTAGCGTACCATGTGTCAGCACGTGGGCGCTAGCACGTGGGCGCTAGCGCAAGAGCGCTAGCGCCCCACGTGTCAGCACGTGGGCGTTTGGGCGCTAGCGCTCTGAGCGCAAGGGCGCTAGCGCCCCACGTGTCAGCACGTGGGCGCTCGGACGCTAACGCTTTGGGCGCTACGTTCAGCACGTGGGTGTTCGAGCGGCAAAAGGGACTTGGTCCCTACAACGGGAGTTGTACTCCCAGAAAGGAGCACTTATTATTCTCTGTGTGTGTGTGTGTGTATATATATATATCAGGAGTTAAACTCCTAGGATATTTTGAAGCTGATGAAGGGCTTCTCCCCTTGAGCCCTAGTTCTTCCCCAAAGTGGGGTTTCTGGAGATGGGTCTCCTTCTTCTTCCTGTCGTTTGGCCGGATCTTGAAAATCAAGAGATGTGAGATTTTAAAAATCTCTTCTTTTTGAGATCTGAAGGTAGATCCAAGTTTCCTTTTGTGGGTTTTGTGGTGAAAAACTATTTATTTTTGAAAAAGGAAGAGTAAAACTCTTGATTTAATTCAAAAGAAAGAAGAAGGTTTTAGAACCTGACGAAGGAGAAAGAGGCACAAGCCCTAATTTTTGGGGGAATGAAAATATATATCTTTATTCATCATCATGTTGCCTTATATAGGCTTACATATTTACATACAGCCCCTTGGGCTTTACAAAATGGAGTTTTGCTCATCCCATGGCTCATGTGCCATTTCTTTTTGCACATAAGCCATGGGCTTACAAAAAAAATTTGGCTTTATGCCCATTTTGTTTACATTCATGCATAAAAAAAAAGTACATAAAAATTATTTATTACATGATTTCATTTTGGCATGGGGGAGGACCGGCCGCTTCATGTTCGGACTCGACTCGGGCATGAGCCCACTTGGCTTGGGCCCACTTGGCTTGGGTTTGACCTTGACCTTGACCTGGTCAACTAGGGGTGCAAATTTTGACTTCAACAGCTATTAGATATGTAATGTTGACATTATATATATGTAATTTGACACTCAAAGAATTATAATTGCGGAGTTATAAGAATGTTAACGCAAATGTCATTTAAAATATCAACCGATATACAAGCATCTGTTGACAAATTGCCAGCACCATTATATTTGTGCATAAGGACTTCTTCCCTACAAAATACATCAATGGGACATACCTATAAGCACCAGTTATACAACCAAAAAGTATGGTGCACAAAACAAAATAAAGCCATGTCCTTAATCATGATAATATACTGATACAAACAAAAATATAGCCAAGCTAAATCAGCTTGCAAAATTAAAAGATAATTAGAACATGTATAGTTCAATTGTAAGCACTGAATTCATCACTTTCATTGGTGTCGCTGCCACTTCAACCATGTCATTAGCATCTATATCAAGTCCTTGCATCCTATTGCGATCTTCAAATCCTCGCATTCCATTAAGGTCTCTATCATGTGCTTTAGTACCACTATGGCTACTATTTGTGGAACCATCCATTGTTCCATAAAGTCCCGTAGACATGCGTATCGAACTTGAATTGAATAGAAAGTCATCCATCCATTTTTGACGCAAGTTCGAGCCAAGAATCCACGTGCCTTGTATTCGTTCCCAGCTTGCGGGAAATGTTCATATGCAGCAGATTTTAGTTCATCGATGTATCCTAGCAGCGCCATTATCTCTAAATAAAGCTGTTTTGTGAATTTCAAGATTACATCTTCAGTCATTGCCTCTGTAACATTATCCACAACATTTGTCATCATGTCCATTGCATTATAAGGATCACGATCTTTTCCTTTTCTCTTTTCTTTGCCTTTAAGAGCTGTTGATTTGATATTATTGTTCTGCCATTAACATTCTCCATATTTTCTATTCCATCCACAACAATCGATGATGTGCGAATATGATTTTCCTCATTAGTAACAGACTCCATGTTGATCAGTGCAAATTTTGATGTGTTTTTATCAAGTGTTTGGCCTAATGGTTTTGAGTATCCTTTATCCAAGCCCCAGTAGCATGATCATTACCAAAAAATAGGCACAACTCTTCATAATGTTTAATAGACTTATTTAGATAAGGCTCATGACACTTATGTTGCTGAAAAATTAGAAATTTGTGTTTAACAATATAACTATACTAAAAAAACTATAACAAAATCAAGTATTTACCTCCATATAAGCTAAATATTCTTTTTGGCCCATTATGACCATCTTCTCCTCGTTCCAATCATTTCTGCTAAGGCCTTTGAGTGTGTTAATCAATTTCAATCTATAAGATAATACGAATACAATTCCTAACATTCCCTTCAGTTATGCCATATTTAGGATCTCTTGCATTCAACTCTTTAAGAACAGCAGGGAATGCTATAGGCTTGAAACCTTTATCACAGTTCAAACCATTTCTAACTTGCTCAACTATAAACTCGATAAAAAACGTGCCAATTTGAGCAGGCCACTTGGATGTCTTAACCGTAGCCACAACTTGCACCTCATCACATTACACCTGTTATGTGATGGGATAATATTTGATTCCATCTAACACATAAATTAAATGTTCAGCTGCATAATATTTTTTATACAGTCGAAAACATGTTTGGATACCATCGAAAGTAAAAAGGAATATTATATATCATAAAGATGTTGAATAATTACCATTGAACAGAAATAGATAAGGTTATGCAAGCTTAATTTTCTTATACAAATCATAAGCTTCAATAAAATGACAAGTGCATCAAATAAGTAAAAAATAACCCCAACTAATTTATAAGGTAGTCTACTGTCTATTTTGATTGTTTCTCCACATTTTATTAGCCACTTGATCTCTATGGGCAAGCCATTCTACACTTTCATCTTCCTCGTTCATCCTACGAAGATGTTTCTTTGGTATCCAATTCCTTTGAGATGGTATGAACTTATCACCATCTTGAGCAATAATAAAATTATTAAGCACGCAACATGCAATAACGATATCAACTTGTGATGGAAATGGATGATAAGATTCATTCTTCATTATTTTAAACCTGCTCTTAAGTGAACCAAAAGCTCTCTCAATTGTAGTCCTAGGGACGGGTATCTATGGTTAAAAAGCTCTTTTTCATTAGTTGGGGCACAATCTAAAAATTCTTTTAAGCGGTAGCAAACCCCACGATTAGGTGCGATGAAAACTCACTTGTTGAATAGCCAGCATCTAAAAGATAATAATTTTAGATCAAGTCAATTGGTGTACCTACTTCAACCCTTAAACATCTTCCATTTCTAATGAACTTCTCAAAACTAAAGAATCATGTGCAGAACCTTTCCATCCAGCTAGTACATAGCTAAATTTTAAATCAAATCCTATACATGCTACAACATTTTGCGTAGTATGATGTTTTCTACTACGAAATTACCTGGCAATAGACGCAGGAACCGAGGCATGAATATAAGTTCCATCAAGAGCACCGATACAATCCTAAATGATTCAAGAATTATTATACACCTATATTTACTGAATTTTATAGAACCATGACAAAAAGAAGAAAAATAAATATATGTATATAATTACTTTAAAAGTATGGCATGAATCTATCATTATCTGATAGCTTTCCAATCGCATGCAACACATGATTAAAGTATACAGTCACGGTCTTGTGGATCGTTTAAAATTATGTCAGATAATCCTATTTCGGACATTATGACCTAGAGTCTGCAGGAACATTGCTACTTGTTCCTCAACATTAACATGAGTGGCATCCCACAATAGGCCCTTTATTTTCAATATTGGAAAGGGGCTCCATTCATCCAACACATACCTTTACATTGAGTATCTGATATATAAATTAAAATGTATATATATTTGTTTCTAATTAAATGTTTAGTAGGGTCTGAATTACTTCCTTTCTTCTGAAAAACCATCATTTAAAACCAAATTAAAGTCATAAATCCCGACATCATTATTGTCATGGCTGCGTCTTTTCTTTTCTTAGGATCTTGATTGGAGGGTATCAAAGAACTTGAGTACCTGTGATTGTGACATCTACATTTCATAAGAAAATAAAAGGTATAATGAAAAGATTATAAATAATGATATGAAAGCAAAGCATCAATAATCATATTATCTGATAATAATGTAACTACAAATCAACATGATGTTATCAATCTAATCATATAAGTTCAATCACATTCAATAATGGTTTTAATGAATATCCTTATTTCAATGATTAACTTATTTCATACAATAATAAAACCAAGGCATTTCACCAAAAGAATTAGGGAGTTGAGTAGAAAGGATTATGGATCTCATTAAAAAATAAATTAAGAGATCTACACATAGCTTAAAAAAATCAATTCAATACATCAAAGAAATAAACAATATTTGTTGTCTAAAAGATCATTTGATTATAATTTTATGAAAGAAAGAAAAATTATTTTAAGAAAGGGATGGATGTCATATAATCAATTTCAGAAAATTCTTGTGATAAAGAGATAATATCTACAATTAATTTTAAGATGGAGAGATTCCGACCTTTGAACTTTAGGGTATCCTCTGGACTAAGGTTTGAGAACTCAGCCGAAACAGAAACGTTTCAGCAGTATCGGATTGGTATTGATTCGAAAACAGGTAGCAAACCCGGTTTTGGCCGATTTTACTTTGTATCGATCGAAATTGATCCGTTTCGGTTTGTATCGCCCAGATATCGGCCGATAAGACTGATACGAAGCCGATACAGACAATATGAAAGCTGCAGGTATGAATTTGAAAAGAAAAATATAGAATTTTGTTGAGGTAAAAAATTGTACTCCATTGCCGAAACTCAAGTCAAAGCCAAAAGTTTAAGATCAAGCTAATGACCAAGTCCAAGCTTGAGCCCAAGCATGGGGCCGGCCTAAGCAAATGTGAAAACAAAATAAAAAATGTAATATATATTAAGTGCAAGAGAAAGGGGGCAAAAAGCAAAAAGATTTAAGCCTTATGGGCTATTATGTAAAATGCCATGTAAGGGGTATTTAAAATGAAGAAATAATAACTCTCTTTAACAAATTCCTAGGGTTTTGTGCCTCCATCTCTAAAAAGTACCGTCTCTTTTTTCTTCTAGCTTCTTTAAGAAAACAAAAAATAGCTCATTTTACTTAAATAAAACCTAAAACAAAACCATTTAAACTCCAAAACCTAAAGAAAAGGGACTACTTTTTCTTTAAAAATCCAAGGAGAGTGGCCTTAAAGAGCTTTCGCCCGGGGTGGGCTTTTGCCCCGGGTGGCCACTCCCCGATGAAGATCCATGGTGAAAGCCGTCCATCCACTAAAAGGCGGCGACTTTGGCATCGAAAGATCATGGCTTTCACATCATGAAGTCTCGTCATCGAATCTCTTACGAGATTCACCGAAACATGGATCACAGTCCATGTTCCCCACAAGGCACGAACACGGGAGACACCCGCGTTCGTCACCACCTTCAGACCCCTAAGGGGCATTTGACCCCGGATACTTTCCAAAAGGGGCATCCGCTTCAAGACACCACCATTCGAGAAGGCGTCCCATTATAAAATGAAACCCCCATCATCGAGAGGCTATCCGATTTAAGGCCACCTGACCTCAGGAGGCCCTCCCGCTATCTCTCTGCTCTCTCTTTCCCTCTTAGCGAGCTATCCTAAGCTTGATAACCCTTCAAAGAGCTATTTGACTTTGGACGAGCATTGGACCCATCTAAAATAGTCTCCTGTTAAAAAAATTTCCTTTTCGAGACGCTACCCCGTGCTCCACAGGGGGTCCGCTAGCCCCTTGATCTTCACCCCGTTGATCGGACGGCGGGACCCCTGCGAGGCCCCCTAATGTTCAAAGTAGGCCAATAAGGTTTTTCATACACGAATCCACACACATATTTCTGAGTGAGTTCGCATGATACGCATGACCCGTTAATCAGAGGTGCTCTCGTGTCAAAACGAGAGGTAATCAACAACTTTGTTCCCGGGTGCTGGAGATTAGAACTGTAAGTCTACGCCAGCGCCCCGGCCGTCTTTCTGAGGCCAAATGCAGAACAAAAACTTTTTGCAGAACTGGCGCTAACGTGAACTTAAAATCCGGATCGTTCTATTAATCGTAAACTAGTATACTGTAAAAGCGGGTTTAGAGATTATACCGATCGATCTGTGTCCTTCGGTCTTTAACCTCAGCCCCTAGCTTGTTGCGGTTGCGTCGACGAAGCTCGCTCTCCGATCTCGATCGATCAATGGTCTCCTCGCCAAAAACCGCGCCACGTCAACGAATTTTTATACGGGTTTCCGCCTCTGAACCGAGGCAACTCGGACATGACGTTTGCTAGCCGACATGTCCAAGGTTGCTGTAGAGTAAGTGTAGAACGCTTTATCTCGAGGGTTAATCGAAGTTGCCACAATGGAGGGAAGATCAAATGAGCTTTGGAATTGAGCTAGAGGATTTTTGTGTTGCAATGAAATGAATTAATCTCTTTCTCTCACAACAATTGGGGTAGCCACAGAGAGTGCTCGGCCAAGTCTAAGAGAAAGAAAAAATAGGGTGAGTGCAAGCAAAAAGGGATGGTAACCTTAAGCAAAAATCCTCACTAAAATATCCTAGCCAAATCCAAAAACCAATAATGCAAACCAATGAGTCATTCAAGCAAGAAGGTGCAGGAAGTTGCAGAAAGTTGCTGGAGAAAGCCCACCGCAAAAAAGCCCTTCCCATTTACAAAATGCACTTTTGCAAATAAACCCTTTTCATAACAACAATTTCAGCCAAGAAGGAAAAAAGAAAAATGGCCGAAACGGAATGCAAATTGGCAACTTCAAAATGCGATCCCGTAATAAATTACAGGATAACCCCGCAACTGTATATACATACCCGCATTTGTATTCCGATCGAATACAAATGCAATGAGACAAAATCTACACAGTATAATACTAGGATTCGGCTTAAACCAAAGCCCGCTAGTATTATCCGTCCGAACCATGACACGTGCACAAGTGCACGCGTATGTTCGAACCCTGCCATAAAACCATACGTCCTCTACAACGTTTCGTCCGAACTGGGAAACTTTCAGTGGGGGAATCTAAAGACTCGTCAATACCCTGGCAGTGGGTTTAACCACAAGCCGTTAGTGGTACTAGCTGTACGTAAAGGCTGCCCATGTACTGAGCAAAAGGGAAACCGATGAGCGAACTCATCCTGGAACCCTACTGAGCCTATGTGTGACAATATCCGTACAGTCCGGTCCGTTCGTCTATGAGTATCGCATATCGGGCCTAGAGAGCTGGTAAACGTCAGACCCCCAAAAGCGGTATAAGTCGTGTCGGAGTGTAGCCCAGAACACCCTGAAATACTACTGGAATACCTACCAGTAAATCTCGCTTGCCATGGCCATGGACTTTGTGTAATGGCTGTCCTAAACACAGCGCGATCTCACCCCCAACGTTGGGAGAGACGAATCTCCTGCCGATCTGCCCACTGCCTCTATGTGGCTCGGGACTGTACCCAACTAAAATCTGTTTGCACGACTCCTTTAAGGCGTGGTAGGGTAATAATCAAAGCACAGTGGGAACCCACACAAGACAAATGGCGATCTCAGGTCGATAGACTAAGCTGTACACATGTCACCTGGGAATTGCTATCTGACGACAGGTTTTAATAACCAGCTAGCATGTTCCCGGCGAGTCCTGTCCGGTGTACTCATAACCCAATGAGCACTTGTATACATCTTAGGTGAACCAACTGACACCAATGGCTTGTGAGACCGGCCACCGTCCCTCGTCGGGGTCTCAACTGTATACACTAGTCTACTCCGGAGTATCGATGCCCTGTCTTGAAACTCCCGGGACTAGGGACCACTTTTAAGGATGTGCTTATAAACTACACAACTCTCACGTATATGATCGCCATCATACTGCTGGTAGTCAAACAAGAATCCTATGGGCTCTATCAACATGCAATAGTGATATATCATGTCACCTAAAGCAGTACACGTATGATAAAGATAAACCAGATAGCATACTATCATCACGAATAAGACTGTCCTACCGGTATAGGTCCACCCTCAATCATTGCAATCACTTGCCTGCGATCCAATAATTGACTTTGAGGGCATTATATCCAACAAGAACCCCACAGTCAATAAACCCCTGCATGTATGGGCAAGGGATCTGTACAAGCCTAAATGTGCATTCATCTCAATGGGGCGACGAGGAACATCCTACACTTTTCATTTGAGAGGAAAAGAACATGAAGATGTAATTGAAGAACAAGAAGACATATTACAAGAAAAGACAATACTTACATCTTTGAAGCTGAAAAGCATCTGGATTTGGCCTAGAGTTTACTACTAAGTTAAAAACAGAAGAAGATTTGCAGAAAACAGAACAGATCTAGAAAAAAAATGGAATTGGAAAAGGTTATGGTTAAGTTTGCGCTAGATTTGGAAAAGAAATAGTAATTAATGCCTAATAGGGAAGGGGAAGAGGTGGGGAGAGAGATGGCTCAACTTTTGAGTAAAGAGCAGCCGGTTGACTCTCAAGTAAAGAAGAGCTTGCTTGGGTAAAAAGATGTTCTCATAACTGATTGGATACTATTTATGAAAAACTGGATTTTAATGCATGCTTTAAGGAAAATTTATATTAATGAATGCTTTATAAAAATACTTAAAACTAATAAATACCATACACAATTTATGGGAATACTTGAATTCATTTGTGATGGAAATATTCTAGTCTCCTTTATATGTATCTAGCATGCTAAATAAATACTTTAATGTTGAGGGGAGATATTTAATGTCTATGGAAGTGATTCATTTCAGTAGTTTAATGAATATTTTATGTATCTCATGCTTTATGGAAAATTGACATATATCGTGAAAGATGTATTGAGTATGTACTATCCGAAACCGAAACTTGAACTGATACTAACGAAACCAACCGAACCTATCGAATTTTATGGTTCCGAAGCCAAAACCGAAATCGAGTTCTTGAACCTTGCACTAGACAACTTGAGCAAAGGGAAAGTTGGGATCTTTATTGGGAGAAAGTAACTTGATTTGGCGGGAGAATAAATGTTTAGGCGGGAGAGGTGACTAGAAGCGGAACGAGGAAGAAAATTTCTGCGTTGTAAGTACACGATTAATGAAGGGCCGACTTTTACTTCCCTTCCCAACGCAGATTTTGCAACTGCGCTTGATTTGAGCGCAGTTGTAACAATACAATATTTAAGCCAATTTGTTTTCCAACAACTTGGTGGAAAAGCATCAACCTGTAACTAAACACTAGATTTTAGGAATTCATGTAGTTGGAACAACTTGGGGTTCTAATTACATGGAACCAAACAACCCCTAAGATAGAGAACATCTATTCAACCGACAGCTGGATCCCCTCCCTCCTCCCTGCCCCCCCCCCCCCCCCCCCCCCCCCCCCCCCGGGCCTCCTTTTGTTTGAGAGAAGCCTCATTTTTGAGTTCTTTATGTGTGCCAATGTCAAAGTCATTAAAGCCACACTCATATTCCCATCATTTTCTACTATTATCATTGATCTCGTTTTCTAGATATTTAGTTATTGATGATCGTCTCAAATCATATTCTCTTCTTTTATGAGGGAGGAAAATTGATAATGTTGCTTATAGTATATCCTTTTCACTGCAAATCAAATTCAAGATACAAGGAATTGTTTTTATTCTTTTAGTTTCTTCTGTTTACCTCATATGCTATTATTTACTTATTGCAGGGAGAACTATGGATGTGATGTTGTGTGCTTCACTGCAGATGTTGGCCAAGTATGTCAATGGTTACTACTACTTAGTTTGCTTTACTATCTCTTCATATTAAATTCTCTTTTGAATGATATGTTAATTGTTAATTTAACCGAGAAGACGATCCTTAACAAAGCAGAATGGAAGAGAATGATTCATAAAGCCGACCCCAAATTTTGGGATGAAGGCTTGTTGTTGTTGTGCATTTGGAAAAAAAAAAACTTAATAGAATATAGTGCTACAAGCATGCATCTTACAATTCAATGATCTTTTTTCCCTCTCTACCTGTGGAAGAGTTACTTCTATGATTTAAAATCAATTTGTTTGCATCTTTATGCTTTTGGCATGTTGGAATACTGGAGCAACTGATTATTTCTTTCCACTGTTCTCTAATATTCATTATATCTTTCATTTCTTTTTCTCAATCAGCTCAGCTTTTGCTTATATATTTAACTGAAACTCTTACTTGACAACTCATTATGTTCTCTTCCGATTAAACTTTTATCATAAACTCTGATTTTTGAAGGGTGTCATGGAGATGGAGGGTCTTGAAAGAAAAGCCAAAGCTAGTGGTGCTAGTCAGCTTGTTGTAAAGGACTTAAAAGAGGAATTTGTGAGAGACTATATATTCCCTTGTTTGCGTGCTGGTGCTGTATATGAGAGGAAATATTTGCTTGGGACATCAATGGCTCGCCCTGTTATTGCCAAGGTGATATTCAGACACATCTACCCTCCGTTTATCGGAATATTTTAGCTATAAATTTCATGGTTTTTTTTCTTATAAACATAATCTGGATAATATCAATATGTAAATACTTTATACTAGATCTGATAGTATATGTAATGAAGATGGAAAATTGATTGAAGATTAATGAAATAGTGATGACATACATATAATAAAGAAGTGAAAAAAATTATCTTATTAATTTCAAAACTAAGCAACCCAAATTAGGCAGCATTCTTCTTGCTGCTTTAGTACAGCAAATAAATTACCGTTTTGAATCATAATATACTGATATTGCAAAAAGTCAAGTACATTAGTTTTTATAACCTACAAAATGATGTATATGATCAGTGAACTACTTTTCTTGATTTAGATATCTCAATCAATAGTTTATTAATCCGTCGCCATCTTAAAAACGTAAGTAAGTTTGTGATTGGTATTACAGGTTTTTATTGAGGGTGAAATGGGTTTCTTCACTGGGGATCTAACACTGCATTGTTCTTAGACCCATTATCTTAAAGCAGTCGTGCCAAATAATGTGGTTGTGTCTAAAGGTTTATTTGTTATCTGCCAACTGAATAGTTAATTGCATAGGAATGATGAGGAAATTTGCTCCTTTTGGGCAAGATATCTTTTTATTTATCTGTTATGATTCTTTTTATTGTTAATTTCAAGGAAATAATATGTTGTTGGCAGTTGATTCTTTTCTTAACTAGATGGTTAATTTCTGGGGCCAACATATAGTTTTAAGTTTGAACATGATTTACATGTATGAACAGGCAATGGTTGATGTTGCTAAAGAAGTAGGTGCAGATGCGGTTTCTCATGGATGCACAGGAAAGGGAAATGATCAAGTATATTCACCAAATTTTATGATTTGTTTTCTATTTTCTTCATGTAACTTCTTCTTAAATATATAAGGGGGCTCACTAAACTGTTTTTCTTGCCTTACCTGACCTTGGCTTTTTAGAGAATTCTGCTCCTGTGTCGTAGGACTTGTAGCTTGGCTTTATTTTTCATTCATCTGCGTTGCAGGTTCGATTTGAATTGACATTCTTTGCCTTAAATCCTGAGCTACAAGTTGTTGCACCATGGAGGGAGTGGGAGATCACAGGACGTGAAGATGCTATCGAATATGCTAAGAAACACAATGTTCCTGTGTCTGTTTCGAAGAAATCTATATACAGCAGAGACCGGAATTTATGGCACCTCAGCCATGAGGTAACTCTAATGCTTCATTCTTATAATGCATTGTATATTAGATGAAAATGCAAATATGCAATCGATCTTCAAAATTCATTGTATGTCTTTCTACAGTATTTTTTTGTTAAATCGACATTTTTGTTTCCTGTATTGTTTATTTATGATTATATATGTAATCAGGATTTATTATTAACATTGTGGAAACTAATAAACTATAAAGCATGCTACGTTTAGGAAAACAATGACTAGCCCTTCAAAATTATCAAGTTTTTTCATTATCAATTAAGAACCACGCCATAATGCTATTGCATGCCATGTCCTACTTCAGCTAAGACATTACGGGTTTTCTGCTGTTTGCCCCCCCCCCCCCCCCCGCCCCCCCATTTCAATATAGGGCGGAGTACAAAATAATTTATTAGTTCCAGAAACAAGCTAACTGTAGGTATACGTGCCACTTCTTAGCAACTTTCACCATTACACAACTGGAAGTCCCCATCTCTTAATGTGTTTCCAGCATATCATCTCGCTAAGTAACTTAACTTTAAGTTTTCTACCACTAAAATTGGCTAAATATCACTAAGATTAAAACTACAATGATTGGCAGCCTTTTTTTCTGTGAACCACGCTTAACTTCTAAAAATACAGAAACCTGCCATGAACCCCTCCACTTTTTCATCAATTGTAAATATATGATTTTACCCAATTTCCTTCCTCCTGACCTCTTTTTTATCCCCTTCCGCTTGCTCCCCCATTGCATCTGCAAAACTCACAAACACGACAAGCCTTCTTTTATCTCTTACTTAAAAGAAAATTCCATTATGATAAAACTGTTTTTCTCATTCATGTTTTGAAGGGTGCCAAGCCGTTAATAAAGATAAGTGTTATAAACAGATTGCAAATAGACAAGAAAGGGTAAGGTGTAAAACCCTAAAAGATTAATTTTTGAGACTATTAAGTGGATGAAATTTATATGATATCAACAAAAGGACAAGAAAATCATGAATCTAGATTCGACAAGATCAGAAGGGGAGCTTTGACCATGGCTTTGGATCCCTTTTCAGAGATTGAAGCCTCTCTCTAGGGCTTTTTAAGCTACAAAATCATATTTTTCTTCAAGGTTCACTGAAATCGGATTGAATATTAGAAGCATTAGGCTTTGGTAATGAAGGAAAGAGATCGATGGAGAAGAGGAGAGGAGTTAGGATTTGGATGTACATCTTCCGAAGATCTTTCAAGCATAATTTGAATCTGAACTCCTTCGGTATGTACTTAAGAGCTTTAACAATAAGATCAATAGACAGAGAGTGAGGCTTCCACTTTATTATATTGCCATTGATAAGCTTGAGAAATATGGAAAGAATCAAGGAAGAATAAGATAACTGGCTAAACGGCCGGTTAACAATTTGAATCATGTACGTACAATACGAAAAGGTCTTGTGGCCCTACCATACAATTTCTTCAAAGAATTCCTAGGATAACATTCATGATGTATTTGCACTATAACATAATCTCTTTTAAATTCATGATTTGTACGATGAGCAGCAACAACAATAATATAATTTCCATTAAAGCAATCCCATTTCTAATCTCATTAATACACCCCCACCCCCCCAAATTGTTAGCAGCTAAAACGTTGAGATATTTCTTTGATTTGAATTTCTAGATCCTATTTCTATCAGTTTTGCTGGGTTTAATCTGATTGTTTTACAAGTGTGCTTAAATACACGACATATGTGTTTTCTCTCCATAATGCATTACGTTCAAGTTATACAACCAAGGACAACAGGGTAAAATATGTGCAACATCCAAATGAAGAATATCACACCATATATTATCTTCATTATCATCCATATGGATAGGAACCCGACATCGTTGTATAACAGTTAAAAAGGTCTTATTTTCCAAAGCTAACTTGTATGGTTGGGGCCGAGGTTTGGATTTGAGTTTCAGCTTTGGGACTGCTAATTTTGAAATTACATCCATATAGCTACCCCCATTTATTTCCACTTTACAAACTAGTTCCCCACATCTAACATTGGTTCGAAAAATGCTAGTTTGTTTCCAAGAATCTTGTCTATATGCGGTCTAAGACAAAATGCAAGGTATAAAATTAATTCTAGCATCATCTATCCAATTTTCATCTTTTTCTTCGTCTAAATCAATGGGGTCCTCTATCGGATCTACAATTTTATGTACATCTTCGTTTCGTGATGGGTTGTCATGTTCTAAAGCCAAGGTTCTATGTGGACAACGAGAGGAATCTAGTTTATCTGTGTCTTCGTCTCTTGATGGGTTATTATGTTCTAAGGCCAAGGTTCTATGTGGACAATAAGAAGAATATGACCCTTTTCTATGACATTTAAAGCATTGAACTGTTGAGCTATTTTAATGAGGGTTGCCAGAACTTGTTGGATTATCTATATATGTGACAATGTTTCCCCTAAAAGTTGAACTTGATATAGATTCATTCAACTTTTGAAATGATTGTTTATAAGCTTTTGTCTCCTGCTTGATAGTTTAGTCACTATCTCTAAAGCTATGTGATAGGCTTCTTTATGTTATTGGGAGATCAGAATTCTCTCTCTCTTTTTATCTCATACCTAAGTCCATTAATAAACCTAGAGATTTTAGCCGTTGGTTCCTTTTTTAGATTAGACCTCAAGAGATATCCTTGAATCGGATAGAGATTTAGTTTTGTCAAAAACATCTGTTTTTGGTTCCAAATTTCATTCGTAACTTGTCTTCGATAATACGGTGGAATATATTTTCCGTCCAATTTTAGTTTCATTTTTGTCTGTATGGTGGTTGGCCTATCATTTCCAATTCTTGTCGTCTTGTTTGCCAATATCGTTTTGCAGAACCAACTAATTTCATTTTAGCAAAGTGGGCTTGATAAATTTTTGACATATTATACCTCTCACAATAATCCTTGAGTTCATTTAGCCAATCTAAGAAAGCATTTAGATCCAACTTTCCATCAAAATTAGAAACATCCACCTTTACGTTTTTATTCAGATCAATTTCATCTAGATGATACGTTTTTTGCTCATAATGATTTCGTTGCGGTAATCTTCCAATTTTTTTTTTGCTACCTATTGATTTAGGTTGTTTCTGGGGTACCTAGTATAGTTTTCCCGTATTAATAGATTGTTCATTTTCAAATTAATCAGTTTGACTTGTCCTATGGATTTTCAACCATGTTTTGGTTAAGGTTCGTAGGAACCCTATTAGGGATGAAGCTGGCTTGGTGTAGTGTGCGAGCAATTCCTAACAACCCATTAAAGTTAGTAGCGTTAATGTTTATTGTTTTTATTTTCCTTTGATGAGTTTCCTTTGTCAACATCAACTCAACTTTTTACTTGTTTCATTAATTCTTTAATGATATCATCAAGTTTTCCATTTAGTTCATTGTATTGTTGATCATGATGTTACCGTTTTAATCAATGCTTGCTTTTATGTTGGTAAATTGTTATTCATTATCTTGTCGTGCAACTAGGCATTCCTCAATTTCTTTCATGGTCACCATTTTTTTGTTTTTTTAATTAAAAAAAGATCTAGGATGAGGTTACAAAATAGGAATAAAAACAAAAGGGATAAGTGATTGATATGTTATAACTAGACTAAGATGTTATAATTAATGATGAATGGTTCACTGCCAAATGCTTGTGTCAAATATGAATGATGCAAACCATTCTTGTTGAAGACTTCTTTTTGCAATAATCTACTGACTTAACAACAATATAAAAATTAGAACAAATTTTCAAGTTGAGAAATAATAACTTACACGTTTGATTTCTTTACGTTTGTTAAAGGGATCTTATGAGTGTTGCACTCAATCCCGTTCTCAATCCTACATTTCTTACACCGTAAATCTTAATAAACGGTATCACTTGATGGAGCAATAACAATCTTCGAAATGGAAAAGTAATTTGAGGATCTGACAAAGAACTAAATGGAGCCACGATTGTTGTGGCAGTACTGCAGCAGCGACGAGAACTGTACCAGCGATCTTGATGGCTGTGATGCCTATTTGATAAAGAACATATTGGAAGTTGAAATTTATGGGAGTGTGTTGGGGGGGGGGGGGGCGGTGGAATGAATTTTGCTTCGTTGGAATGAATTTTGCTTCGTTGGAATGAATTTATGGGTTCATTTTTGTCGCCATAAACGTGCGCGTAAATTGATAATGACATGTTCCGGTACTTCCGAAAAATATCGCGACATGTGTAAGTAATTTGACATGCAAAGGGTTGTCAAATCAAAGCTCTCTCTCTCTCCCTTCTCTTTATGGCACGGCTAAACAATAGTTCCCTCAACTCAAACCCGTTCTTCGTTCTATAAATATTATAAGGAAAAGATAAATTGAAAATCATATAAATTCAAGATTCATAAATATTTAGAAATTAGAACATAATACAAGACCATAACCACAATGGATTATATTTTCATTTATAGAGTTCTTAAAATGAACAAAACCCGGAAGTTTTAAAATAAAGATGTCTGTTTTTAAGGAGTTGGTAATCGGAGGAAGTAAGACCATTTACTCAAATTAGTGATCCATTCTGCTCAATTATCACGCGCTTCATCTAAATATTTTAAGCAAATTACAATTTTAATCATCAATTTATTATGTAATGTATAATTATACAAAAATATATTAAAGTTGCACCAAAGTTTTAGTCTTCATCAAATTAAAGTCTCACATCGGAAATAAACAAGAGATGGATATGGGTATAAGATATAGAGGGAACTCCATCAACTTTTTGGTTGGAATCTTAACTATATTAAAAGTTTATGCGTGTTTATAAAAACTCAAATGCTATAATATCAAATTCTAATATAGTATAAGAGCCAATCTTATAGAGACTTCTCGAAATCAAGTCTGTGCAACCAATTCTTTCACGACTTCTCCAGCAAAGATATTTCAAGCCACGGATCTATGTAGCTAACATGAAATAAAAATCGTTATAATGATTCATCTTACTCCTGCGAAAGAGATCAGAAGGCGTAAATCTGCTATGCTCGATGTGTTAGATCTACAAATGTTGTGCGTTTCATGTGACAACCACGAAAAAGAAAATATAAAAAGAGAAAAATATGACTAACCATGAAAAATGAAAAAAAGGAAGATCATAGTTTCACATGAGGAAAATTAGAAGTTGAAGTTGGGGGGGGGGGGTTTGGAATAGTCCCATATCGGGAAAACAAGAGATGCACACGAGTATAAGATGTAGATAAAAACCTCACCAAGGGGCTGTTTGATTGCTTGATATTGAAGATGCAATGTATTTTCAGATTCATGTAGTTCTAACTATGGTTGTAGGAACAACACTTTTATATTTGGTTGAAATGCACCTGCAACTACATGCTTTAGAAAATATATGTTTGGTAGTATGTAGTTGCGCTGCTATAAATACAACTACTACAATTTTAAGTGTTTGGTTAGTCTTTTGCAACAGCAAAAAATGAATCTCTTTCACCATGGTAAGCTTACCTCTCTAAGCACCAATTTAATAAATTCAAGCATCAACTAACAAAATACTAGTACCATCAACTAACAAAATGCAAGCTCCTTTTATATTTATGCATAAGAACTCCTAAAGAAATACATGCATGAGACAAACTTACAAAAAAGTTGGGGATTTCATTAACAAAGATTCTGGATCTCATCGAAAATTAAAAAATATTCACTTAGTTCATCAATTTTTCTGATTATAAGAAAAAATAATTAGTTTTGCTGTATAAAAGATCATTCTTTTACAATTTGGTATTTCGATTGAAATACCCATAAATGGTATTTTACGTAGAAATAGTATTCTTGCTTATTTTGGTGTCATTATACAAAATCCATGTCTTGTTTTCCACATCGTTATTTTCTCCCCTATCCATATACAATTTTCTTGTTATTTCTTCTTTTTGGTTTCATATATAAGAGAACTGAAGAAGTACCTAGGCAAAGTCTTTGATATCAAAGATCTTGGACCTTTGAAGTATATTAGGAAAAAATAATTTTGTAAAAAAGGACAAGTGTTATCAATTTCAGAAAATTTGTTGTGCTGATTATGGATGTGTTGAAAAATTATAGAATAGAAATAACATCTAGAACTAGTTTCAAGATGGAAAAAGAAATAATTATATAGATCTTTATCTTTGAATCTCTTGCAAAAATGGACATGATGAACTTATGTGATTGATTTGCTAGATAACTCAATCAAAGGGAAAGTAGATGAGACATTTGTTGGGAAAGAATGGGTTTAATTTGACGGGAGAAAAAAATTGTGGCCGGAAAATAGGTGACCTGATGCAGAAATAGGAGAATTTTTTTGTGTTGGGAGAAAAATACCGTGTTGGAATTACAGGAGTGATAATGCATCCCTTTTTTTAATGCGTTACCAAAGCTGCAGTTGCAAATGCACTCGATTTGGGCACAGTTGTAACAACCGAGTTTTAAAGCCAATTTGCTTTTACAACTGCATGATGGTGGAGCAACAACTTGTAACCAAACACTAGTCTTTAAGATTTGATGTAGTTGGAATATGGGGTTCCAACTATCTGCAACCAAACAACCCCTAATTGGCTTAGACATTTTGAATAGAACCTCATCTATATTAAACGCCCGTGTGCACTAATAAAAGCCCAACAACCAATATCGAATTCTAACACAACAGATTAAAAGTTGTAGAGAGAATTGAGAAGAGATTATAAAAAGAGAACTACATACACTTGGTTAATAAATTTTATTAATTCATCATAGACATGCTTTCTTACTATATCAAAACTTCTTTTATCGGAGTTATTAAAAAAATTAAAGAAATATAATCATAACTAAAATCCTAACAAAATAACCTACAAAATAATAGATAATAACTGAAATATGAACTAAGCATGGCTTAATTCATAACTAGAAGTCCTAAGAAACAACAATTGAAAGGAATATTAAAATCTAATAAAGATATGATTTACTCCACAAAATCTGTAAATTATTCTCTCTGAGATCTTCGGTTGTAATGAAATCTGAAAAGTACAACGGAACAATCCTCATCAGATAGGCTTAGGATGAAAGTCGGGTTGGGTTTGACCCAAACCTGACCCTACCCAACCCAATATTTTCGGGTTTTTTTGGCCTTCTATAATCGCTCGAAACAGAACAAGCGAGTTTAAAATTAGCTACAAAATTTTCAGGTCGCGTATGGACTTGAGCACAAAACCCGTCCGTCCGAACCTAAACCTGGTCCGAACCAAACCCGCTTCCTGAATTCAACTCGACTTGAACCAAAGTGTCAAACCATAGACAAAGTATTGACCATTTTAATTTGTCGTATGGTATTTATTGTCAAAAAAACCTAGCCTAATTCCCCGCTGTCAATGAACCCCGGACAAAAGAACCTCATCAAAATCCCTTGACCCATTCTTCCGCTGTCAAAAACCGCCTGGCTGTAATAATATGTATAGTTTCCTGTAATATGTATGCAGCTAACTTACATATCTGTATAGTTTCGTGCACTGTTCTAAATATCGGTCGTATTGGGCGAGATTTCGGGTATCGGCTCGGCCACGATACGATAGAACAATTTTTCTCAAATCTCATTTTAAGCCAATTTCGGCCGAGATTTTCAAATATCGGGCGAGATATCGGGCATCTTGTATCGTTGGCTATTGGACGAGATGGTAAATAAATTGACTTGGTTTAAGGATAAACCCGACCCGACCCATTAACAAGTTTTAATTACTATATATTTGCTCCAATTCTTTCCAACTCTTTAGCGGTAAGAAAACCCTAAATATTTCCCTCGATTCCTCACCACCTCGAGTCAGCGCCTCCTCTCGCCTCCTCCCTCGACCCCTCACCGTCTCTTCTCGCCTCGAGCCCTGCCCTCACCTCCTCTTTTCTCTTAACACCCGCGCCATCAACTCCTTTCTCTTGACGATAGCAAGTGGTAGCTGCGGCGGCAACAGGAGCAGCAACAGAGCACGGCTGTGGCAGCAGCAGGAAGTGACAACAGGCGAAGTAGCGTCAATACAGCCTCAAGGCCCACAACATCAGTGGTAATCAATATCAACAACAATAACTTCCATCGAGTTTATGGGTAAACCATGTGCAGTTAAAACAATTTAATATTTTATTACCAATTTCATGTATACAAATTACAAATCATATGAAAATACAATATATTACAATATGTTTACAAATTATAAATTTCATGTTTACAAGACGATTTTTCATGTTTATAAGTAATATGTCCAATATTGTCGTCCGATATGCTTGATATTTGCGTCCGATATGTCCGATATCGATATCTGATATGACCACTCGATATGAACTCGTATCCCTGCGATTTCGCCTGATTTCCGCTATCCGATATTGAAAACCTGTCCGATACGCACCCGATACCTGATATTTAGAACCTTGGTTTCCTGCAATATGTAGTTGTGTATGCAACTAACTAGATATTGAAGTAAATACAAATATTGCAGTCAGGAGGTTTTTGACAGCGGGAGAATGTGCCGGTTTTTTTTGCCAATATTCTTTGGGCCTGGGTTTTTGATAGCGGGAAAATTGACTAGGTTTTTTGACAATTTGCCCTAAGTTATAACAAAATTTAATATCTTCTTCAACATGTAAAATTTACATGTATGGTAGAAATTGCCATAAGGTTTATCACTTCAATTATTTCAATAATTTATAACGGGTCAAGCTCGAAAAACCGCAAAATCTGATCCGCCCTCTTAAACCCGAAAACCCTCCCAAATCCGCTTGAAGCCCGGAGTTTCATGTTTGGGTATAATGCATTGCAAACCCGCCGGATTTAGGCAGGTTTCGGGCTTGGGTTTTAAATTTCGAGGGAGTTTAAAATTGTTAAAAACACGCCCGCTCTCGTCCGCTTTCTCCCTTACATAGGCTTATGTGGCATTATTTATTATCGCCTGGTTCGCATTTTCCAAAGCTGCAAAATTTGTTGCAACCAAAATAGTTGCACGTTCTTAGGCTTATTTTGCAACTCTATTTCCATTTCCTACCCTGTTCGATGCTAACCAAACATACGAAATAGAGTATTTTCGTAACAAATGTTGCATGCATCTCTATTTCCACACAATCTACAACACTCCATGAAACAAACATATAAAAGATTACTTGGATCTAAACTAGGAACAAAATGTTGTGAGATGATATGATCTATATATTAATTTACAATTTGGTTCTCCGCAAAGACCGTGCAACAAAAGAAAATACAAAAAGAAACCTCTTATTATAAAAAATACATAATTAAAAGAAAATTATGAAACCGCATGTACAAGAAAAAAGTTTATTACTAAGGGAAGATAAACGTAGAAAAATTTGTTAAAGAAAACTTTACAAGGGCTGTAGATGTTTTAAATGTCATGAAGATCATTTTGCCTCTAATTGTACACAAAAGATTTTAGATGTCAAAATAGAAGACCTTGCCGCTTGTATATATGCATCAATTGAAGAAATTTCAGAAAGATAATGAATCTATTTTTGAAATTCAATTTATTGATTCTCTATTTGAAATATCAGATACAAACTTAGAATAATTTCCATATTTATATAAATGATGACGCAAATGATAATTTGCTCGGATTTCTAGTTATAATTTAAGTTGTGCTTAGTAAGTTTTTAGTTATTATGGGTTATTTTGTTGTGATTTTTGTTTTCATTCGATTTATTTGATTCTTCTTCAACTCCAATAAAAGGAGCATTACTGCAGTGTAAGAAAGCATGTTTAATGAATCGGTAAAATTTCTTAGCAAAGTGATTCTGGTTGTTGTCTTTTACTCTTTTCTAATCTCTCTCTCATCACAAATCCTCTCAACCCCTTTCCTTCTTTCACTATTACATGCCACTTGGGTAATTTTGCAACAAATGTTGCAATTCCTCTTGCATTTTGTTCAACCAAACACAAAAAAGTCACTTGGATTTGAAAATGCAACAACCAAACAATGGATTTAGGCTTTTTTTATTTGCAACAAATGTTGTATGCAACAGAATTTGCGTCTTTCTTTTGTTGCTAACCAAACAACCCCTAAGGAGGAACGCTCCCCCCTTTCCCTGATCACAAAAATTATTTGGAAGACATATACTTGCTTTGATGTTTAATTTAATACGTGTGTGCTTCATTCAGAAATTAATTCGAGCCAACAAAAATAAATTAATGGCAGTTTACTTGTGTGTATGGCTCATAGCACTTTAGTGAAATTAGGCTTTAAAATTTTAATTTGTATATCAAATTTGTTAGTTTACTCATCTCTTAGATTACCGGCCGTTTCGTAGAATTTAACAAAGCATGGTAGGTGTTTCTTGGTAGTCTTTTTGCCAGTTCGCTGAAAGCATCTAATCCAGTCTCATGGCCATCCTATTGCAAAACTTAGACAATGTAACATGGAATTATCTCCATATAGCTGCTTATAATGAGTTGCTATGGCTTTTTTAAGGGAGACATACTAGAGGACCCAGCGAATGAGCCAAAGAAAGACATGTACATGATGTCTGTTGATCCAGAAGATGCACCAGATCAACCTGAGTAAGTGACATTTATTCTATCCTTAGATTTTACTTGCCTTCGATTTTAAAAGCTAATTTCTTGAACCTCATCTTGATAACTTCTGCATGCTAGTTTTAAAGTTTTGAGTCAATGAAAGAAAGGCTTAATCTATCATTTTACCATTTAGTAGGAATTTACCTTGCTTTTCAAAAAGTGCACTTGGCTCCCTGCTTAAAAAACAGTTCCTGTCTTATTTTTGTTTTTTTAAAAGTCCGTTTCTGTATTTTTTTGAAATCCCATAGTAAATCTTGGTGAAACTATAAATATGCAATTTGAGCAACTAATTGTTGGAGAAATGGTATAAAATCAGGTGTATCTTGCTGATATAAAGCCAAAAATGAAAATTAGATGTTATAGTTGAGGAAAAAGTGCAGGTTCTAAGGAGAAGTTGGTATCGTAAAAGTGAAATGGAGGTATCCTGCAACATAACCAAAGACAAAAATTTGTTTTTTCTGAGTTTGTTTATTGCATGTAATTTAATCACCTAAATTTTCTTACATCAAACATTCCTGAAAAACCTGCAGATATGTGGAGATTGGGTTTGTTTCCGGCACACCCATCTCCGTCAACGGAAAGGAACTCTCCCCTGCATCCCTCCTCACACAACTCAACGAGATCGGCGGCAAGCACGGGATCGGGCGTGTGGACATGGTCGAGAATCGCCTTGTCGGCATGAAGTCCCGCGGGGTTTACGAAACGCCAGGTGGCACCATCCTCTTCACCGCCGCCCGTGAGCTCGAATCCCTAACCCTAGATCGCGACACCATGCATGTGAAGGACTTGCTCGCCATCAAGTATGCCGATCTGGTGTACGCAGGCCGGTGGTTCGACCCTCTACGCGAGTCCATGGATGCGTTTATGGAGAAGATAACAGAGACGACTACTGGATCAGTGACGCTCAAGCTTTATAAAGGATCCGTGACTGTTGCGTCTCGAACGAGTCCTAATAGTTTGTATAGAGAGGATATCTCTTCGTTTGAGAACGGGGCAATTTATGATCAAGCTGATGCTGCAGGGTTTATCAGGCTTTATGGGCTTCCTACAAGAGTTCGGGCAATGCTTGAGAAGGAGAACTGAGTTTTGGGAAGTTTATCTAGTTGATAGCTATGTATGTGCACCCTAGTTTTAATGTTCTGCTGTACTGCTTGCTTTTGAACCCTTGTGACAAGGGAAGATGGCTTAAGTTATGCTGCATCAGTGGCAGCATTTTGACGGCAAGTCTGAGATTAATGGATTGTTTGTAGCTGCATTTGTATGGAGCCATTCATAATTGCCGGAAATTTGCTTGGTTGTTGGCTCGGGAATTTTTTGCTGGAGCTGTGTATGGAGCAATTCCATAGTTTCTTTCTTTTACATATTGATTATTATTTGGTGCTCTTTAGGTGAGATTCAAGATATGTCCTTTTGCATATTAATGCTTCGAGAAATAGAATTCATGCTACGTTTGAACAGGTGCTCCTGCGCTGAATAAGGAGTACAAGCCCCTGTTATTACGAAATAAATAATAGCATCGGTGCTAATGTGCCGTTTAAATCGTTTGCTGTGCGGATATTTGTACAAGCCCCTTCGCTCATTTTGAACTGGTTAGACCATATACTGTGCGGATATTTGTTCAATATGACTTGCAGCTTAAAAAAGCATAAAGCAGAACAATGCAATTAAATGAACAAGACAAAACAAGTCATTAGAAAAAAATTACTCATTTCTCTTCAGCTCCAATAGGCCAGAAGTATACGGACTATACAATCACATATAGATATAGGCGGTAAACACATAAAAAGAAGATATATAAACACAAAAATTAAGCCCTGCAAGATTGCTGTTAGTCCACATTTTTCCATGCATCACGAAGTAACCGGTACCTGAGAACACTTGCGCTTTTGTCTCCCTTAGAACGGGCAATTGGAGTAGAAGAGTTCTCCATCATGATCAAGGGTAGGGGTGAATCGAGTTCGTCGAGCTCGTCATCACTTGTGTGGCATTTACGAAGTACCGATGACCCACTCCTTTTTAGAACAGATGGGCTTTGAACGTCCCCAATTATCTTCTCGATCGAAACTATTGGAGGGGCGGAATATGAAACTGGAGATGCATTACAGGGGTAGGGTTGTATTTCTTCCTCGTTGATTTCAAGAGGGTCCTAACAACATTGACATGTTTTACGCAATTTTTCTTCAAGGATGGTAAAAAACAAACATATCTTCTATCTTTCATATTAACAATTTCAAACGTTGTGCCTCAATTAATTCATGCATATACGGAAAGAAAAGAAATGGCCAGTGCATTTATAAGTTTCTATTTGATTATATGAAAAGAACTTGGCATTTTAATTAATTCTCTAGCTGCTCATGCTAAGCTATTTGCGATGTATAGTCAAGACCCCGACAGAAATGGAATCCTTGTATCAATTTTCAACTTCTCAAGGAAAAATGGAAAATATTTGGATGAAAAAGATATAGAATCGGAAATTGATTTCTACTGAATCTAACCTCAAAATCCAATGCTTCAAGCACCTCATCAGGTATTGCATCCGGACAAAACTCATCTGGTAAAAAGAGGTCAAGGATCCGCTTGATCATCGATGCACTAAATGTTGGACATACCTTTCCGAAGCATATTAAAAATTGAATTATCCAATTAATTTAAAAAATGAATATATACCAAACGCTGAAAGAAAAAATATTGTCGCATTGTCATACCTCTTTTCTGATAGACTTCTCCAAGAGCATGTCCTTCGGGAGCATCAAAAGATCGCTCAAGCCATTCAAAAGACAAAAAGATTTAAAGGTTTCTGCACCATCGACGATCTCATCATCACGTTCATTCTTTTCTTGAGGAAACTCGTCCATATCCATACCAAATAGGTCGGTTAGCCATCTAGACCAATTTCCAATCTGGCATAAAAAAAAAGACACGTATGAGATGTATATTATCGATAAATTTATACCAAGAATATTTAGAAATAAAAGTTACGATATAAAAGTATTTCCTCAACCCTCGCCATAACTTCGGAGTTTTGGTAGTGGAGGGGACTTTAAAATTGAACCGAGCAACAAATGCCCGAATCACACAGAGCATCAAAACAATCTCGACGGTTGACACATTTTTGCATCATCTTTGCAACAATTAATTAACCTTTGAGATATATTTCTTAGGTTTGATATTTTTCGCCAAAAAATTAAAGAAATATGGAGGAATGAGGCAATAACTAATTTCAATCACTTACAGCATTTTTAAGTTCAGCTCCAGCACCAAAACTTAATTTTCCTGGTGGAATAGGTAGAACCTTGGGATCACTTATTGGGTCAGACACGGGATCAGTTGGAATCTCGTCATCTGATTCACGTAAGATTGCATTAAACATCGCGACATCAAGTCTAGCAACACATTGTTCCATTACCTGAAAGGGGAACGAATATAAAACTGCATCAAATTATATGAGCACTTCATCAAATTATTTTTACTGCCTTCAATAGTAGGCACACGGAAAGGCCTCCAGCGGAATTCACGCTTGTAAAGATAGAAGAAAATGAACATATGCTTTAAACTTACAGTGATCAGGTTGAACAACTTACAATGATCAGGTTGAACATAAGACGTCTTCAAACTTTATGCTCTTATACAATGTCAAGAACCGCTCTACTTAAAAGTTTGAGCTGATGGGTATCTCAAGCTAATACAATACTAAACAATGTCCACTAGATTATAATTCTAACACATGTTCCATCATATACTTACAAGTTATCTTGGAAACTACAATATTTCTATCCATGTCACGGCATGGTTCGAAATCTAATGATAGTATATCAGGCCATGTTGCCAATCCCAATTGTTGCCACCTTTATATAAGTGAGAATTTCGGTTATAATAAAATCTCCACAATAAGCATTACCGTTGAGAATTCAAGTTTCTCGATATACCAGCAAGATCAATTCCTGTCACTATAAGCCTAGAGAAGCTGGCACGGTAATATGTAATTGGGTGTTTCCTATTAAATACAGTGATGAACATCTTTCTCATGAAGAATATTGGATTTATTTTATATGTCCCGTCATTTAATTTACTTGACAACACCAAATGATATATTGCCACGATGTATCCCTCATCTAGGGAGACCTATCAACAAAATCAAATAACATAGTGCCAACACTTACCAATCTAGCCAGCATAGGCAAGCAGCCACACTCATGCCCTTCAGCTCTAACAGGACAAAGCCTTTCACAGGCATGACTAAAAGCTTTCTTCCAAATTTCAATCGAGAAGTTGTCGAATTTTTTATCACTGAAAGAGGATTTCCTTCCAATGTTTTTCTTAGCGGGCTGCATGTGTGGAGTTAGAGTCTGAAAACAGAGATATAGAATGGATTTCATTAGGGAATATAATGAAAGAAAGATCAATGGGAAATTAGGAAAAAAGAAAAAACGAAAAGAAAAACTAAGCATACAATACCTGCCACCATATGGACTCAATTATTCGTGAGAATATCCAGGATTCAATTCTTTCTAGTGCATTTGTGAATGTTGACAAGTCTTCCCAGTCATCAAACTCTTTATTACTGAAAGTATACGTTTCTTTCTTTTGGCGAAGAGATTCCCATTTAAAAGGTGGAGATTTCCCTTTGGCCATCGATCGTGAACCATTTGATGTAGAGCGCGCAGAAAAATTATGGGATTTATCTGAATACCCAGCCGCTCGAGCGACAATTGCTCTCAATACAATAGAATTTGATAACCAGAAGGTCAATCTAATTCAATAAACCCGGGATGTCAAATGGATGGTTATGCAAATAAGTTTCTACGTAAGCATACGCTAAACTAAACAAAAAACATGAGTTTTGGCATATACACCAATCTATTTTTAATAAATAAATCATTGCACCTAGTATGTTTACCTAACATGACCTTTGTTTCATTATTTTGCAAAATATGGGATTCTTTCAGATGGCGATGAAGATTGAACTATATATGTAATAAGAATACAGGCCACTTAATATTTAGGACTTCACTAAGAATAAAACTCAATTTCCCATATCGACGCCATATCATCGACATAACTGTTCTAAGAAGTACAGGTATGAAAATATGTTAATTAAACAAGGTGGGATATCTATTTTTATAAACAAAAAAAAAGACTTAAGAAAAAGGAATGTATTTCTAACGACCGCACAGGGAATGAATAAATCAAACCATGAATCACCTGATGGCAGTAAAGCAAAATGAAACCTCAACTTACCAGAAATAAATATAACCATTAGTCCCAAATAAGCGAATTACACACCTTGGGACATCATTTCCACAAGCTTTTGCTGCCAAAACCAATCCCGAAACAGCACTTTTAGCTGCAGTTGCCTTCCTTTCTCGTGACAAATCTTTCAAAGCATGAATATATAGCCTCGAAAGGCGCCGAGCCGGAGTATGCACCTTATGCATAGAGCTTCCATGCTCCGCAACAATAGAATAAACACTTATCTCAATAGCAGCAGCATCTTTAAGTTCCCCCTCAAGTTTCTCTAGTCTAGCCTCCAATTCTTTAACTTTGTTATTAGGGATGTTGATATTATTATTTTTCAGAGAATGCTTCACTTTATCTTCCAAAATATCGATTTCCTTTACATCTTCTTGTGAGTGTGATGGTGACCTCATCATGAATCCCATATTCTTTACTCGATCACTTGTTAAGGTTCTACTTCTGCTAGCCAATTCACCAATAAATATCGGGCTAGGAGCGGTTAAATCAGAATTCACTGGCTTTCTTAGAGAATTTTGAAGATACTTGTGTCGATCAATTGTTGTGATCTCTGGGCTTTTGCGTGATACAACAGAGATATTATCAGGAGAATTATCAGGCGAGGATTCAATTTCAATCGATTTGTTCTGAATTACTTCAATATTTTCATCCGCTTTCTCTATCTGCTTTTCTTTAATGTTCTCTTCCACAAAAATTTCTTGTGCATCATTAATGCTAGTGTTCTCCAGTGATCTCTTATCATCGGTACTTGGTTCAGGTTCGGATGTTGTCACAGGTTTTACAATCTCATTTTCATTATTGATAGCAGCATTTTTCTGGGGTTTGTCATCAACATTTTCTTTAGCTTCAGAAATAGGAGATGAGGCTGAAGAATGAGTGGTGCTTGATTCTGATTTTTCCGTAGGAGAGGTATAGAAAGGAGTATCCCCATTCACCAAGCTCTCGGTATTAATTAATAATTCTTCTTCAAACGATTTAGGCAAACTATTATTAACCGATACTGTTGTTACTGACTCCAATTCTGGCTTTATGGGCACGCATTCTAAAGGCAAGTCGGTTGCCACTTCATTCTCATCTTTCGTGTCTGGTTCATTCTGCAAACAAATGGAAGACACTCAACAACTTAATGAAACAAATATGATCTATATTGTTAAATACATTTGATAGGGATTGATGTTTTAGTATCCATTATATGCTAGTCTTGGTCATCCATTTCCTGTTCTACATTAGCCTCTTGACCAATGACAACATAAGGCAACAACAAATATTATTTCCTATTGAACTAAATACGCATACATAATAAGAATTTTTTTTATTATGAACCGCAGGATATACACATTACCCTAACTTTGGCCTCTCATAAAAATGTTGTTTGTGAATGTGTTGTCAGCACCTTTTGAGATTGTGGGAAGAGTTGCTCTTTGGAGAGCACCATATGATGAAACTTATAACCAGAGTTTTCTTCTTTGATTTTTTTGTTTTGGGTGGGTGGGTGGGTGGGGGGAGTCTATCATCTATGGTAGAATCAGCCATGGAGACTTGAGAGGCAGTGGTTTACCCTGTGGTAAATGTCAGCGGTTCGAGCCCGCTCTTCCCTCTTCCATACCTTCGGCAAAGCCTTGTAGATTTTACTTCCTTATCAATGAGAAATTGAAGGATGCCTAGTTGTCTAGGATTATGAAAAGCCCGTCTCTTGTCCTTAAACTCCTTATTTCTAAGACCAAAGATTCAGTAGAAACTACAGATGTCATGTGGACAACTAGTCATAAGACGACGTCAAATCTTTATGAACTCTTGCTTTGTAGCATACAGAGGGAAAAGGATTTAATGACAACATCCATCCATCATGATAAATTGAAATTTGGATAAATTGCATATAACACCCCTCATCTATACCTCGTTTAAGAGTTAGGACATTTCACCTGGTCAGTTGGTTTATTAACACATGGCAGAGACAACAATCAAATTGAATTTTCTATTCCAAGTCATATCGAGAATGAGATCAGAGGAGTTCTTGTTAATAAATCAATTGAAGGGTGATAAGATCTTGACGAGATATATATTTACAGTCACAACACCAACAAGCCCTAATCCCAAACTTTTGGGGTCGGCTATATGAATACATTCCTTCCATTTTATGGAGATATAGCTATGGTTTACACCAACTCTCGGCTAACCTAAAGCGTCCCTCCTCTTTAATCATGGCTACATGGGACAGAGGCAGTGAAACAATAAGATTTTTACGCACAACACTGGTGAAGTTGTATACATTAACGGTGTTACATGTGATGTGGTTACTCAAATGAAGCAATGCATACATCAAATTAAATCCTTCTCGACAATCAACATATGATGACTGATCCAAAATGCGAACTATGAGCAATACCTCATGACGCATCCCTTGTTCTCCACGACTTTCATCTGCCAGCTCCACATTAGCCTCACAAGCCGAGGCAACGATACCAAGCGATGAATGGGACGACACATCATCATCGGTAAACGAAGCAATCTCCTCATCTGCGTACTCTGCGCTCATCAAAGCCGACACAGACTCTCTACCGTCCTTATCCAACGGCGCCTCCTTAGACAACCCGTCATCTCTAAATGAAGAACTCCCACTCACACCCGGGCTCCCCTTATCGATCGGCCGGATCTTAATATAAACCACAGGCTGCGCCGTTTTCCTATAGCTCCTCTTACAATTCAACGGAACCTCGAAGCTCTCAGCATCCTTAACAACCCCATGCTCACCCAAATCCACTACTGCATTGCCCAAGAGCTGCCCTTTTCGGGCCTTGTCCCTTCTTGCCTCGTACAAGCTCAACTCAAGCACATTTTTTTGGAAGCCATTGCCTCTCGAACCATCCTTTACCAGCACGACATGGAGATTGAATTTCTCGTCGAATTCGATCTTCGATTGGGACGGAGATACGTTTCTCGTCGAGCCGGAGGTTCGGTCTCCGTTCTCCCATTGCAGAACAACTGATTTGAGGGGTTGCGAAGGGGGCCATGGCTTGATTTCTTGGATGTGGACTGCGTAGTCTACTTGAATTGAAGGGGGCCTTTTGTTCTTTGATCTCAGGCCTAGAACCATTGCGTTAGGGTTTGGATTTGGTAAAGATGGCAACTTTTTGGCAATGGGAGTAATGGGTACAGATCAAAATGTCACCTTGGCTTCAAGAACGTGATAAAAAAATGACAAAATGGACTAGAAAACAAGTACCAGTAGGTGAAAGAGCAGCATCAATGTTTTATTTTCCTTCTCAGATTAAGGAAAGCAGAAAATGATTCTGAATAATTGAAGTTGAATCCTTCAAAGAGATCCAGGAATTTTTTTATAAAAATAAGTAGATTTAAATGCCAAGATAAAACAAAGAACAAGAATGGGAGCCGGTATTATTTTTTGGTCAAAAAGAGGCTTCTTAAGATGGACCTAACAAGAACACCTAACAAAGCAGCAACTTTACAGCCGTTTCAGGAACCACTGCATTAAGACATCCAGAAGTGTCATCTTATCAAAACCAACAAAATCATCGAGCATCCTATTATTTGTTCGAGAGTCAACAACACCATTTCATCATTTCTTTCACGGAAGATACGCAGAAGCTCCAAAACTCTCACACAATTCAATCCACTTCTAAATATTAGCTTTACAGCCTCATAAAATTCATAAATTGCAGAAGGGACAGGGATTAGTTAGAAAAAGGGAACGTAAGCAGAAGGCATTATTACTCATTATATCAGCTTAATTTTAAATTAAAGGTGAGCAGAGAGAGAGAGAGAGAGAGAGAGAGTTTTAGTCAGATGGTGTTCTTTAATATTAAATGAAATGGCTGAGGTTGAGTTTCATTTTTGAAAAATACTTAAGGGGCTGTTTGGTTGCAGGATTATGGGTTTGGATTTGGATTTTGGATTGTGGAATCCTAGGATTCCACAATTTTGTGTTTGGTTGCAGGATTAGGATTTCTAGGATTCCTTTGTTTTATATGGGGGGGCCCACCACAAAAGAAGGATTCATGAATCCTAAAAATTTTCAAGGATTCTCAAGGATTTGATACTATTCATTGTACTTTTAGATGGGACCCATGCACTTTATTTATTTAACAATCCTCTCTCTCTCTATCTCTCTCTAAAATCCTCAAATCCAAATCCTATTTTTTTTCCAACAACCAAACAAAGATTACAAGGATCTACAAATCCAGATCTACAAATCCAAAACCAACCAAACAACAAATTACCAAATCCAGAAATTTCAACCGTACTATTTTTGGAATCCAAATTCCATAATCCTGCAACCAAACAGCCCCTAACCCACTAGGTTTGAAATCTGTCACAATCCATCCAAGGGCCAAAACTCATGTGCCCACCTGTTTGGCATTAGTATTTAGGTATTGTGGGTCCCATCATTTGGATGGATTGTGCACGGATTTCAAACCGTAAAGAATCGCTCTCTTTATTTTTTTATCTGGAAGCTAAGGCCGACCGCTGAGATAGTGGGGCCCACGTGTTTGGCAGGGTCTAATGGTGGGTGCCGTTTTCTTTTCTGCGATAGTAACAATGAATAAAGGAATGCGGCACGTTAAAGTGTACTTTCTTTTGCTTGATTTGTGGGGGGTGCATTGTGTGGGATCGGATCGACCGTCCAAAATTATAGGGACCTAGCTGTAATATTCACATTTTGCCTAATGCTTATCAAACGATTATCCACTTCAACCATCTCATGATGATTCTAGTCTTCTATTAATGTATTTTTGTCGCGTCCCGCTTTCCATTAGACTGTGGCGGGACGCGACGAGATCCGCGACATATCTATACTGAGAAGCACACCTTCCCGATATAGATACGCTGAGCCTCTCGCATGCAATAGTGTATTAAAATAACATTACATCACCAACAAACAACATTTATTAAACAATTTATTTAGAAAATTAAACATGATACATCATTCTTGAAAATTAAAGAAAATTAACCTATAATGAGGTGTCAAAATGTACAAAAATGATAAAAGAAGCAGCAGAGCTGAACAAAAACCTACAGGATCTCCGCTTAGCTTTGGAAGTGCGATCGATCTGCTACGTCAACGTCAATAAGTGTAGTCTCATTATCTATTAACCATGACCGATCGAGATCTGATGGAATATTTCAAAACACAACAAATATCCGTTAGTGAGCTAGGCTCATATAAGTAACTCAAAATCCAGTAAATGTAATGAAATATGATGTTGGTAAAATAAGGCCAACTCAATAAATATCATGATGGTAAATCAATTGTTGACACAGGAGATGACAAGGAAAATATTGCAAGCCCACATGTTTATTCCTTTGGCTAAATATCAACTTGCTATCATGAACTTTGAATATTTTCTACGAATGGTATCCTGAACTTTTAAAATAGTGTATTGCTACCATGAACATTCAGAGTATCATAAAACTACTATAACATAGTGAACAGAAAATTAGAAAACGACTATATTGCCCTTTTATATAAATCAACAAAAAAAGGAATTAACTCTTTTTTAGAGTCTAATTCTTTTTTGGTTAAAATATACTACCATTTTATAAAAGTTAACCGAAGTTCCAAAAAAAGTTAATTTCTTAACTTACTTAAATTTATATAAAATGGTAGTATAGTCATTTCCTAAAGAGATTAATGGAGGAAAGAGGCCAATTCCCTCCTATGGCGTCGAAAAAATACCCTCTCCACCAATTTTTCCGACGATCGGCCCCCACCATCTTCATCGTCATCATTTAAGATGTGGGTACACCAAATTTCATGTGATTCCACAACTTTTTCACCGTTGATTTAGTGGGTTCAAAATTAACGGTTTACCGACAATAGAACTTTTTACATTGCTAAATCAACGGTGAAAAAGTTGTAGAATCACATGAAATTTGGTGTACCCACATCTTAAATGATGACGATGAAGATGATGGGAGCCGATCGTCGGAAAAATTGGTGGAGAGGGTATTTTTTCGACGCCATAGGAGGGAATTCCCTCCTATGGCATCTTTTCTCCATTATTCTCTTTCCTAAATTTTCGTTAAGGCCGTTATGGTAGTTTTATGATAGTTTGAAAGTTCATGGTAGCAATCCATCATTTTAAAAATTCATGGTACCATGCGTGGAAAATGCCCAAAGTTTATGGTAGCAAGTTGAAATTTAGCCTATTCCTTTAAATCCAAGTTTTATTTTTACAAGTCGGGATAAATGGAATAGGACATGCAACATCGTGAGCATTCCGTTTACCATGTCGGAACATTATATGAGGAGTCTAGAAGTGGCCATCGTGGATTCAAGAGGTGGTCCCCATCGGTATGGCGTGACACTGTTACACTTGGCACTTGGTTCCGAATACAAGAGCATTTACCGTCTTCCTAATATATGTGTCTCTATTCATTTCCCAACCATCCTATTATCTCATGTCATTAAACGGGTTGCTGTATCAAGCATTAGTTTTCCAAATCAAGAACTGTGCATGTATCATAAATATCAAGTATATCAAGTATTTTCATGTCGGTAAACAATATTTTCATGCCGATATTCAATCCGCATTAACTTGACATATTATGGTAAAGTACAAAGTAAATTCTTTAGAAAGTTTATAAAAGATGAATTTGCAGTAGAAATTTAATCACATTTACATGCAGCCAGATAAACAAATGAAAATTAAATATTTATGGAAAATACTAAAATCGGTAAAACCTTTGGAAGACTTGGAGAGCTAATAACTCCCAAGATACAACTCTTTTTGCTCTGGAATTTCTACACGAGCTAGGGCAGGATCTCTACCAATTTTTGGGAATTTTTCTGAAGATGTTTCGGTGTTGGAAATCGTGGCAGAAGTGAGGCGGTATACATCAAAAGCGGACATCGGTGTCTGAAACAGCGGCTTGCCAAGGCCATAACTCCCACTCATGAACTTCGTTTGCCTTGAAATTTTTACAGAGGCTAGAATAAGAAAGCTAATATTTACGGATTTTTTTGGGATTTTTTGGAGGTTGTTTGGTAAGCAGATCGAGGTATTGTCACGACCCGGAAACGGCACGTGACCGGCATTCAAATCACGTGAAGTCTATAGGACCCCACCGTAACCCAAGTAAGCCGAAAACCAGGAATCTAAACCTTTTTAAATAAATAGTGGATGTGAAGTTTTGGAAAATAATTATTAATGAAATCAAGTTCCTCTTTTTAAAGTATAAATAAAGTTTGTTTGAAAATGCAAGTGGCTTGTAGATTAAGATTTGAAAACATTTTCGTCATCTAAAATTTTGGCAGCATCTCCTTGGTAAATTTTGATAGAAACCAGTACATATGCATAAATAATATCAGCATCCCCAATCGGGAGCTATATCATCGCCCATCGGCGGAAACACAACCACACAGTAATATACAACGCCCAAGGCGAAGATCAACACAAGAAAAGTAAAGAAATACTAAAGTATTATCAAGTCAACTATATCCAACTCGACATATAAGAAAATAACATACAAGTCTCGTCTCTAAGTCCAAAAAAAATATACAAGTTTTGGTCGATAGAGTTTTTAACTAGATTACAAAAGAATATACATATATTAGTGACGGTTATGGTCTGGAATGTAACTCACCTACAACCAAAGCAATCACCAAAAGAGGAAGAAGCGTGCCGGCAAGCCGCTACTGATCCGAGCGGTTGGTCCTGCAAGAAACTATTGCACAATGGGGGTGCGTTTCCAACACGTGGGTAGAAAATATCATCAGGTAGAAATTGAATACATAACGATCTATCTAGGTCATACTATAATATACTATCATACCATGTGGTAACGAAAGTGAACGTGTATATAACGAAAGTGAACGTGTATAAACATAATATCGCGTCAGCATCAATATGTGGAAATATGTCATCCATAACACACACACACACACACACACACACACACACACATATCATCCAATGAATGTCCATCAACGACACTCGAAATCCTCATAAAAACAACCGAGTGTCCAATATCGACACTTGAAATCCTCATAAATCCCGTATCCGGTATCGATACTCAAAATGCTCATATTTTAGGCGCCATCTCTCAGATCGGCCCTCATATCCATCTGAATCATATAACTCCGGTCGGTATCTTCCGGATATCCGCCGAGTTTCCATTGTATCACCGATCGGCCTTATCCTCGCTAGGCTCACCCGTCTTTCTATACGGGCTTCTTGCCCCTCATTACCGTATCGGGTCCACCATGTATCAGCAAGCAGTTCCTCCCCCTCCCTCGATTTGGATAATACTCATATCTCAAAACCAAGAAAACTCATGGTGGACGCTAAATCATCATATCAAGAGAAAACTGCATTTAAAAATATTCACAAGTTTTATAAAATCATATCGGCGGTTTCTCAAATCTCATGAAAACAGAAATCCCATGAAAACACTATTTTATAAGAATATGGCAATAATAGAACAACATATATAAAATTACAGAACAGTAATATAATGCATGTTGATGTAAAACGAGCAGTAGTTTAAGGTACTGGCAGGAATATGGTATAATGCGAAATAGCATGGCAAGTTCTATATGTGTGTGAGGCATGACAATTACCAATGATGTGTGCGTGAAACATACGAGTCTGTGTACGTGCAACATGCAAATCATTGGTAATTGTACAATGTACCACTAGTATGTTCATATAAGCAATGTAAAGAAGGTACAATATCCGGGACAGTACGCTGTGCTGGGTAATAAGCGGTAATTTATAATACTAACAGGGAATAGTGTGATACGAGTGACATAGCAAGTTCTACATGTGTACGTGGCATGTCAATTACCGATGAGGTATAGGTGTAACATGCGAGTATGTGCAAGTGCAATATGAAATTATCGGTAATGGTGCGTGTGTCCTGGCAAACGAAGTTAAGTAAAGCTAATAGTATAAACGTGGTATATATCGTAAGTAATCGAAACGCGAGCGTATGCAGAAATAAGGAAATTGTAACGTGAGCAAGCGTTAAAATATCTAACTACGTATGAGTCATACGGTTATAATTTAAAATAGTACGAAACGTTGTTTCGGAAATAAGAAACTACGATGATTTTGAAATAGATATTATTTGAAAATTTGTAGTGCACCCTTGAAGTTATTATTTAAAAATACGTAACGAATCGTTAGTTTTCAAAATAAGTATGGCTTTAAATATCTCATGAATTTCCAATTTCAAATATTAGGAAGATTCCTCGAGTCGAAATGAAAATCGACCGTATTCGGCAATCTATCATCATCATATCATGTACGGAATCTCTCTTATACGATATCATCCAATTGAAACAGTACAGATCTATAGTCGCGTACGCTAACTCATATCATATCATATAAAGTACTCATATATATCTATATATTTACACACACACACACACACACACACATATAGCTCAATGGCTAAGAAATAGAGACTAGGTATATAGCCATCTACTAAGTATACTACTATACGCATGTGGTTAGACTAGATATATAATTCTAGTATATATAGTATCCTAATTACTACAGTTGTGGGGATGCTGTATGCCACCCACCTGACTTCCTCCGTAAATTTATATATACTCACTGTTACGTCCCTCGCTCTAGTCGAAGCCGACGAACGCCTTGCCCTTCTTCGTTGTCTCGGAAGTCCCCGCGATTATACCTACAATCAAAATTGTAAAAATCGCATAAAAATCCACATCGAAATTGAAGCCACTAGCGAAGCATACATAGGTTAGAACCTATGGTCAACGCGTGCCAAAACGATAAAATGCCTCCTGACGTCGACGTATGAATGTCGAACGACTGAGTCAAGACATAAAAATCCGAAAACCAAGTTTCAAAAATCATACAACATTGCCAAAACCAAGTCAAAATGCTCCCAGATTTTTGCTCATGCAATCTGGGACAATTTAGCATATAAAGCAGGCTTAATTATCAAGTGAGTGAGCTACAGAACAAACCCCACACTCTAACTCAAGGTCGTAGCCGCAAATTGTTGGCAGATGGGATAAATCCGTGGTTTTGGGATAGTGTTAAGGGCTCGGACTTCGAGAGTGGTCTTATACTGGTCCTAGCATCTCACAGTACTCTCTAAATATTTTCTAGCGATCCCAAGTTGTTCCAGATTTCAAATCAAGCTTCAAAACTCAAAGAAAACAATGTCTTAAAACCTTAAAACTCTTTAAAACCAATGATAATTGCACTAAAATACGCTCATCTATAACTAATAAGGTTGTAATCACTAATTAAGCCTCTACTACACCATCACTACTAGTTGAATCCACAAAAACTCACTTTTGAAATCTCAGAATTAAGAAAACATGTACCTTATCTCTAAAACTAGTTTGTCATGGCAAATGTTATAAAAACTTATTTAAAATTGAGATTTTTACCTCTTGATTGAAATTAAAGAGGGTTCCAAGCTTAGGAGAAGGCCTCAAGATGAAGACTTGACCACTTCATCATGTGTAGGATGAGAATTTGAACATTTTTTTATGAAGGCTTCATGGTGATTGGAAGGGGTTTGTGTTGGAGAATGAGGGTTTGGAGTTAGAGGTGGAGGAGAAGAAGAAGAAGAGAAAATGATATGAAGAATTAAGGGTGAAGGGAAGAAATGAGACATGAAGTAGCCTCTCCCCTCACTCACTCTCTCTCTCTCTCTCTTGCCCATACCTCTCAATATAATATGTTACCCATACTTCATGTCTCCCTCTCTCACACTCATTTAAAAAAAGAAAATGAATATAACCATAAAGCACAAATGAAAAGAAAGCCATTATACACCCATTTGTTAACATGTCATGCACACCCATTTGTTAACATGTCATGCACACTAATCATATGTTTAAAGTAAGTCTTAGTTTAGTGTACTAATTAGGAAAACACAAATTAATTTTAACATTATAACTTGTATGCATATAATTATATGTCAATTTATGAAAAGCCCACTTAAATAAATGCTTTCATAAATAATAATTCATTTTAATTTTCAATTATTTTCTAAAAATAGCGGTATATGATTATATCAATATATGAAAACTCAGATCCGTAAAATCCAAAACCAGTACATATCCGTAAAATCCAAAATATTTTTATTTAATTTCCAAAATAATATTTACTATTTTTCTGAATTGTTATAATATTCCCCTCTTAAATAAATTCGGTCCTCGAATTTAAATTTATACCCTAAATCTTAAAACATTTTAGTAAACCAAATCAACGGGGCTCCGAAATCCAACACTAGCTATAGATACTATAGCGCTACGTGTGAGCATGAAAACAAAAACGTAAAACTCAAATAATAGAAACTCTAACAAGTGCTATGAGAATCGTATAGATTAGGATGAAAAGTGTAAAGTGTGAAATTAACTGTTTCAAACCACCCACACGACTACACACAAATATACTCAAGGCCAATATATATATATATATATATATATCTATATCTACATATATATATATATATATATATATATATATATATATATAATACGCATCCATGTAAAATCATCTAAGTAGCTGAAAAAATGTATGTATGAAAAATCCTTTCAAAGTAGTCGTATGATGCGTATATCACGGCACAAGTAATGGACGTTCATTTATGAAGAAATACACACACACGTTTCGTTTAAAATATACGTCCCGTCTTTTGAAAATAATTTAGAAGGGTTTTCTTTTTGTAAAATCTTGTGTTGCTCACGGACACGTAGGAAAATAATGAGACTATAGCTCCTTTGAAAACCTCTTTGTATATATCGATATATGCAAAATCATTCCGGTACTGTCTCTCAGACCAGTCCTGCTCGGCTACTATATAACATAATGTATTTCATGAAAACACGGTACTCGAAGAAGAAATCAACCTCAACAGGTGTGTATGAAAACCAACCCACGTGCGACTGGTGCATATGAAAACCGAAGTCAAAACCAAGTGCAAAGAATGTGCACGAAAATGAAAACCGAGTGCAATGGGTGTGCACGAAACGAAAACCGAGTGCAACGGGTATGCACAAAAATATCTCTTAAGTGCAACGGGTGTGCACGACAACAATATCATGTGCATCTAGAGTGTATGAAAATCTCAATCAAGTGCAACTAATGTGCACGAAAATCTCAATCGAGTGCAACTGGTGTGCACGAAAATATAAATCAAGTGCAACTGGTGTGCACGAATGAAGGACCCCATGCACCCTAGCTAGGTATTTTAGAACATCGAAAGATAGGGTTTTCAAAATTAGTAGAGAGCATAGGTTTCTAAACTAAGGAGCTTAACTAAAGAAGTTAACTTGTGAAGCAAAGAAGAGGTTTTATCTACTATGTTGTTGAATACTTGCATCCTCTTTGTTAGGTAAACATTTTGAAGGTTGAACTCCTTTATAGGCTCCATGAGGCCTCATGGAACATGCTTGAGTGTTCATCTCCTCCATCCTAGATGATCCACTTGAGAACTCCTCACTTTGGCTCCACCTTCTTCACTTGAAGGAACTAAGGCAACTAGTTTTCCACTCTAGTGACCTTCGAATTTAGTCTCTTTCACCTTTTCTATTTTCCCCAATTTATTTCCTTTATTTAGTAATTTAGATAGAGGAGTAGAGAGGAGGTTGAAGGAGATAAAAGAGAGAGTTGATATCAAATTATGTTGAGAATTCTTAACTAAAAGAATTCTTAACATAACTAGTAACAAATCCTAGCCTTTGATCTCATCCATCCTTCCAAGTGTCCACTACTTTCTTTAGATTACACATGTCCATCCTCGAAGTGTAGAGAATGAATACTTTTGCCATGGCACAACTTAACTAACATGGACCAATAATAAAGGAATTATATATATATATATATATATATATATATATATATATATATATATATATATAAAGAGAGAGAGAGAGAGAGAGATGATTTAATCTCAAAAACTATTTATAACCGCAATCAAGAACGGTGTCGCTTTGCAGCTAGCCGGTGAGTACGGGTCGGTCCACAGGGATGTTGTGAATTTCCTAGTCGCTCTTACGAGTTAATTCCGAACGGTGTGAATAGATTAATTAAATCTAAAAACTAAATTAATCTAGGGCAATTGAATTAAAGATCTAACTATCTAACTAGAGCAAGGAATTAAATTTATACTAGGGCAGAGAATGAAAAATTACCTAGGGCAAGAATTGAAATTAATTACTTACTTTACAGATGGCTCTCTCCAAATATCAACACAAGACTTGTCAGATCTGAATTTCTGAAATGAAAAGAGCTATCGATGCTCTCCAAAAGAAATCTAAATTTTATTGATAAAAAGAGGCACAGGGAGGCATGAAAAGAATACAATGATTTAGAGTTCCTATTTATAAAGGATATGAAACCCTAGGTTACAATTGATTCGCATGTTTACATTTACCAAAATATCCATAGGAAGACCTAGTCAAAGTAGACTCCAAGATTTGGTAAAATTTTATGTCTGGAAATTTTGGAACTGATTCTGGGCTTCTTGGGCTTTTTATTTCTTTGGATCTTTATTCAATTTGGCTTATCTATTTCTTCCAGATCTCCAGTGAACAATTGCAGTGGACTTTTAACCATTTGCTTTGTAATCTTGGACCTTGCGTTGCTTTGTACTGATCTTTTGTGTAGGCTTGATTAAGATCCTTCTATTTGTTGGTCAAAGTCCCTTTTTTGTGTCGTCTTTTGTCTTTTTCACTGTTTTCTGTCTAAGAACCTGTAACCTGTAATATGTAGCAGACATGAGTCAAAAGCACCTGTTTATTTATAAAACGAATAAGAATGGGGAATATAATAATGCAATATTATGGTATGAACAAATACCCCCAAACTTATCTTTTGCCCGTCCTCGAGCAAACTTATTTTTTATTCTTTACAAAAACCTAACCGCACTTTCGCAGGGAAACATGATTGCACTGAGCATGTGCAACAAGCCGTTAAACCTCTAGGTGTCCCTAGTAGGAGGAGTGTTGTCTCCTGAAGGTTTTCAGCGGATATTACCCACAAAATCCTATCAATTAGGCCTATTGACTTTTGTTCTCCAATTAGGGTTTCTGACAAGGAATTCTATTATTTTCGACTCATAAATTATCTACCCATATTCTTCACACTTCCTCATCATTTAACTTAAGATCATATATGTTCTGCAGACCTACTTAGCTTTCGGCATCTCTTAAGTCTTCCTTCTAGGGTTCCATTTCCACTTAGGAATTTTTATCAACTCTACTAAAAATACAAGTTCTATTCTTCATTCCTTTCTCTTATCTAAACTCTAATCACATATCCCCACGTGTGTGTATAAATCACCCCTACACTTGGAAATTCAAATCAAGCAATCATACCCTTGTCCGTTGTCCAAAGTACTTATTAGTTGGTGAATTTTTAATTGAATTTTGCTTACACATCCTTCATGCGACCGTTAATACTTCTTAAGGTACCAACGACAGTTACAAGATGCGTTTGCACTTTAAAGCGTACTTCCTAGTCTTGCAACACCCAAGGCTTTTTAGCAGTGACTCCCAAACCAGTTGGTCTAAGGCACTAGGTGATGAAGTACCCTCGCTAAATATTTTTTTTCTATTTTTGCAGCCTTAAGTAATCAAAAAAACCAGTGTTCATTTTTTTATTCTTTATTCACACTTGTATATTTTTTTTTCATTTATTTTCTTTGTACTAAGGACTTTAGACAAGAGCATTTCAAGGTTTCTTTTACTATTCCAAGTTTCAAGGTGCATGATTGTGCAATTTGTAGGGTATACATTTTCAGAATCTAGACTTAAGTTAGGAATTATTTTTCAAACTTATACTCTAATAAAATATCAATACTCTTCCCTTTGTTTCGACTTAGCCCAAGAAGTGAACTCAAAATTTGCCTATTTCTAAATAAACTACAAAGACATATACTTTCTACCGTTAAACTTTAAGAAAGGTTATTTTTAGGATTTTTAATTTACTAGGTCTTAGATCTAGTTGTTCCTAGCCAGTTAACCTATCTGTCAAACTCAAGTCAAATAAGGTCAAAATTGAATACAATAATTTTTATAATTTTTGAAATTTTTCAATTTTTATGGGTTTTAAAATAAGTATGCAAATGCAAAAAATGTACACATGAATGCGAAGAAAGAAGACGTACCGAGCATACCCCCAAACTTAAACTTGACAGTGTCCTCACTGTCATGCCACACCAAGAGGGTCAAACTGCCGGCACTCCCCTGTTTATTTATTTATAATTTTTTTTAATGTTTTGAATTTTTTAAATTTTTTTATAGAAAAAAAACAAAAAAATATATATACATATATACAACAAGGTTCCCCCCAAACTTAAGCTTGGCCTTACACAAGCCAAAAGGTTAGCACCAACCATTCAAAAATCTTATCGTGGTAATGATCGAGTTGGTGAAAGAATGGGGTGGAAAGAAAAGAGATGAGAAGCACACGAGACCGTGTGGAAAGAAGAGTGGAATATGGTCTCGGTGGAGGAGAAGAATGGTGGAAAAGAGAAAGAAGTGGAGTACGATCTTGAGGGTGTAAATCGAGTGAATAAATTAGCGCAATTTGTGATGACCGATGTGTTAAAAGCGATTGCGCTAACCTATCAACCCGTCGAGAAATGAGATCAAATCCCTCAAGATTCGCAAGAAAACATGGGTACGCCGAACTTGGTATTGGAGATGAAAGCGTAACGGTCTCTTGTACGGTCGGAACGATAGGAAGGACGAAAGGGAGTGATTTAGGGATAGTCTCATTCTCACCGTCGTAAACTGTCTCGAACTTAAAAGATTCCATCAATGGTTCGAAACTACTGTAAGCAACCGAGTCTGATGGTTCAACTAACTCATATGAAAATTCAAAGGACTCAAACTCGGGCGGTGAGTCATCAACATCGTCCGAAAAAGTGAAACACTCGTACGTGTTATCGGCTGTGAGAACTGTGTCAGATTCAAAGGAAAATTTTTCAAGCTCACAGTCTTCAAGCGTGATATTAGGCGTGGTCGGAACGATGGAAAGGAGGGAGGGTGATTTAGTTAAAGGTTCAAGAGGATGAATTGGAAAATCCAACACATCAAAGAAAAATGGTTCAACCTCAATATTATCCTCAATACTCTCCTCATAATTTTCCTCAAAATTTAACTCATCCATGCCATTATCATCAAAATCAAGACGCATATGAAGTTCGGGAGAAACATCTAATGACTCGGGATGATGAATTGGACATAAAATTTCAATCAAATCGACAGGTTCATCATCCGAAATATTCCCGGCGTCTATATTCTCAATCAAGTGAAAATCAAATTTTTCTGACACCTCATCAAAAGCATGGATATTTATCGATTTAGGTTCTAGAGTGGAGGTGTAAAGATCGAAAGGATTAAGTGTGGTTTCACTCGAAAGGGGTTCCTCATAATCTGGTAAATCAAGCACTACAAAGTCGCACAACTCATCATTTTGGACATATGTTTGAAAATTGGAGCTGTTGGCTTCAATTGGGTAAGGGTAGGTTTGATTTGGAAATCCTCTCACATTCTCACTCTGTCCAACCGCCTCCTTATACACTGAAAAATTTGGAGCTAGTTGAAAACTAGCTGCCGGTTCACAAGGTTGTCTAAGGGCGGTAATGGATACTTCCACATTCCTAACCATTTTGTTTGTTGCTAAGATATAAGGCTCCAACGACTCTTCCAAACTAGACTTGGGTGGTAAAGGCGTTTCGGTAAAAGATTCGAAATTATTTGGATATGTGAAACTCCCAAAAGGCTGTGTAGAAACAGTGTCTAGTGACGGTGGGAAAGTCGGGTAGGACTGGTAGGAATTGGATGGTTGGACAGGAGTAGGGTCAACATGTGGATAAAAAGATGAATGGACTTGTTGATCCCTAGAACTAGATGTGTGGAGAGGGGTGAAAGATCGGCTACGAGATTGAGCAATATGCTCAGCAATGGACATCGGTTTAGGAGTTACAGCAGGATTTGGAAAAGTGGTGTCAACGTACGAAGGTGGTGAAGGTTGATAAGTTTGACACAAAGTGGGTTGCAACGTCAAACTGTTTCTCCTAGACGCTTCTATTTGATCTTTCAAAGATATTTTTGGCATGGACGGATTTTCTTTAAATCGACCGAAACAATTGACGTACGAAGCAAAGTTAGGTTCGGGATACCAAAGTTCGGCAAGTGATTTATGATTTGGGGTACCCATGATAGAAGAAAGGGGAAAAGAAAGAATGTAGGTGGTGCAAGGATTTCTTAGTGACAAAAATTTGCAAGTTGTTAAAAAAGATTTTTCCTTTTTCTTTATTTGGAAATTGTTGCAAAAAGATTCTTGATAAAAGATATGCAAACATGAAAGATTACCTGCAAACAATTATTATGTTAACCATATCACAAAGAATCCTGCATAACAATTCATGTTAGAAGAAAGGGGAAAAGAAAGAAGGTTGGGTGGTGCAAGGATTTGTTAGCGGCAAAAATGTGCAAGTTGTTAAAAAAAAATTTCCTTTTTCCGTTTGCTCTATATTTGGAAATTTCTCTTTTGCAAAAAGATTTTCGAGAAAAGATATGCAAACAGAAAATATTACTTGCAATCAATTTCTATGTTAAGCGAGACGCAAAAATCCTGCACAAGACTTGTTATTTGGAAAGGAAAAGATTTTTAAGGTGCAAAGAATCCTGCAGGAGATTTTTCAGAAGATATATCGGAGATTTGCAGAGGAGGAGAGAGAAAACTCACAGAGATTTGCAGTGGAGAACCTGTTTTTTTTTTTTTTTTGTACTAGGCCGCCGCGGTTCCACGGTCAGAAGGCGCTATTGCCGTGGTTCCGCGGCAGATTTTTCTTTTTTACGTCACCAAGGCGCCGCCCTTCCGCGGCAGAAGAGCTTTATCACCGCGGTTCCACGGTTCTTTGGACGGCACGGATCCCCAGAAATTTTTGCAGGCTCTGATCTCAACAGTAAGCCGCGATTCCGCGGTCTAGAGGCAGTTATCGCGGCGGAAACGCGGTGTGATAGGGGGTTCAGATCTCCAGAATTTTTCAGTTCCTCTGTTGTTGCAATCTTCTGTCGATAGGATCGTCTTTCTGCTGTTTTGGTCTCTGTAAATTTTCAGATCCGAATTTGTGTGTAGATCCTGCAAAATTCTCACAAAAATACCCTTTCCAAAAATAACAGATGATATATATATATATATATATATATATATATATATATATATTTTGATTTTTCAGTTTTTATGATTTTTTTAATTAAGATTAACCCAAAATTGCAAAAAGGAAATAACACGCCATCCCCGGCAACGACGCCATTTGGTTGATCTCAAAAACTATCTATAACCGCAATCAAGAACGGCGTCGCTTTGCAGCTAGCCGGTGAGTACGGGTCGGTCCACAGGGATGTTGTGAATTTCCTAGTCGCTCTTACGAGTTAATTCCGAACGGTGTGAATGGATTAATTAAATCTAAAAACTAAATTAATTTAGGGCAATTGAATTAAAGATCTAACTATCTAACTAGAGCAAGAAATTAAATTTATACTAGGGCAGAGAATGAAAAATTACCTAGGGCAAGAATTGAAATTAATTACTTACTTTACAGATGGCTCTCTCCAAACATCAACACAAGACTTGTCAGATCTGAATTTCTGAAATGAAAAGAGGCATTGATGCTCTCCAAAAGAAATCTAAATTTTATTGATAAAAAGAGGCACAGGGAGGCATGAAAAGAATACAATGATTTAGAGTTCCTATTTATAGAGGATAGGAAACCCTAGGTTACAATTGATTCGCATGTTTACATTTACCAAAATATCCATAGGAAGACCTAGTCAAAGTAGACTCTAAGATTTGGTAAAATTTCATGTCTGGAAATTTTGGAACTGATTCTGGGCTTCTTGGGCTTTTTATTTCTTTGAATTTTTATTCAATTTGGTTTCTCTATTTCTTCCAGATCTCCAGTGAACAATTGCAGTGGACTTTTAACCGTTTGCTTTGTAATCTTGGACCTTACGTTGCCTTGTACTGATCTTTTGTGTAGGCTTGATTAAGATCCTTCTATTTGTTGGTCAAAGTCCCTTTTTTGTGTCGTCTTTTGTCTTTTTCACTATTTTCTGTCCAAGAACCTGTAACCTGTAATATGTAGCAGACATGCGTCAAAAGCACCTGTTTATTTATAAAACGAATAAGAATGGGGAATATAATAATGCAATATTATGGTATGAACAAGAGACACACACACACACAATATATTTATGTTAACACATTTTAATACATATACTTAAACATATATCATGTGCATAATTAAATGCAATATTGGGGAAAATAAGTAAAGTGGCATAACACCAGTAAACACATATATCCAATATATGAATCATATATTAAATCTGTACCTGATTTAATATCCGTCTTTCTAAAAAGACCGGCTTGTATTACAAACGTCCGATTGCCTTCAGTATATGAAATATACTAGTTTCAATTAGACCCCCATGCGTACCACTGTACCGTAACTACATCATCTCGCCAAAACTCGGAAACCCTCGGTGTGGGACTCTAAAGACTCGACAATACGCTGGCAATGAGTTACCGATGATACCCTAGAACTCACAAGCTCGTCAGTGGCACTACCTGTACGTAACGGCTACCCAGGTATCCGTCGAAAAGGAGATCGACAAGCAAACTCGTCTGAAACCCTAACTGAGCCTATCGATGATATTCACCATACAGTCCAGTTTGTTTGTCTTAAAGTATTGAATATTAGGTGTATGGGGTGGTAAACGTCAGACCCCTAATAAGCTGATATATTGTGTCGGTATCAAGCCCATCACCAGTCGAGAAACTACTGAACACCATCAGTAAATCTCATCCGCCTCGGCCCAGGTCTTTCGGCGATGGGTAACTGTACACTGTGTGATATCAACTCCCAATACCGAGAGAGACGAATCCCCTCTATCACTCACTGCCTTCAAGTGCTTTGGGACTGCACCCAAAAAACTACCTGTTTGCATGACTCTTTAAAGCCGTGGTAGGTTTAGCAATCAAAGTACAGTGGGAACACACTCGAGACGTAGTCAAAATTTTGGGTCGACAGACTACCATGTACTCATGTCACCTGAGAACTGCTATCTGACAATAGGTATAATACATCCAGAAATTCCCGAGTCCGTCCAGTGTAACTTATAACCTAATGTGCACCTGTATACAATGTTTAGTGTCGTACACCAATGGCTGCGGGACATGCCATCTCCCCTTTCGAGAATAAGAAACGTATATACTAATTTACTCTGGAATATTAATGCCCAGTCACGATACTCCCATGACTAGGGACATTTAAGAATGTGCTTATAGACTATCCAGCCTCCACGAGTATGATCGCCATCATAACGCTCGTAGTCAAGCAAATATCCTATGGGCTTTATCAACATGTATGATCGATACATAATAACAAGTAAAACATATCACATGTTTAAGATAAAGACAAACCAGATAGAATACTACTATATCGAGCAAGACTGTCATAAACAAATATATATCCTAAGCATCCAAAATGTAATATACAATCCTATAATATACAATAATGGCCTTTAGGGCATACATATCTAACAATCTCCCATTTGCACTAAGGCCATGTATTGGCGTATCGAAGACCAATCATCTCCAATAGCCGCTCGAGCTGAGTCTGAGGAAGTACCTTTGTGAATGGGTCCGCCATGTTGTCCTTCGTATCTACTCTCCGAACCTCGATCTCCCGGCGATCAACGATATCTCTGATCAGGTGATACCGCCTCAAGATGTGTCTGGATTTCTGATGGGACCGCGGTTCCTTCGCTAAAGCTATAGCCCCATTATTGTCGCAATATAGACGTATTGGATTGACAATAGACGGAACCACCTCAAATTCAGAAATGAACTTTCTCATCTAGACAACCTCTTTTGCGGAATTGCTGGCAGCAATGTATTCAGCCTCCATCGTCGAGTCTGCGACGGTGTCCTGTTTGGAACTCTTCCAACAGACCGTCCCTCTGTTGAGGGTAAACACATAACCCGAGACAGATTTGCTGTAATCCTTATCACTCTGGAAGCTTGAATTAGTAAAGGACTCCATTACCGTATACTAGGAACATCTCCTTAGTCCTTCTCAGGTATTTGAGAATGTTCTTCACATATATCCAGTGCTTCTTTCCTGGGTTAGACCGATACCTGCTTACCATGCTAAGTGCGTAAGCTACATCTGGTATGATACATAACATTGCATACATTATAGAGTCTACCGTCTAAGCATAGGATATAGTAGTCATGCAAGCCCTCTCCTTATCAGTCTTGGGAGACATCTCTTTAGAGAGGGTGATTCCGTGACAAGATGGTAAATTACCGCGCTTGGAATCTTCCATAATAAACCTTTTTAGTATGGTGTCAATGTACCTAGACTGCGAAAGTCCCAACATCCTCTTATATCTATCATGATAGATCTTAATCCCCAGAATGAAGAAGGCATCACCCATGTCTTTCATAGAGAACATCTATGATAAAAATAGCTTGACTGACTGTAGTGTAGGAATATCGTTTTCAATCAATAGTATGTCATCTACGTACAATACTAGGAATACGACATTCCTTCCTACAATCTTATTATAGATATAAGGCTCATCTATCTTTTTGATAAAGTCAAATTCCTTGACTGTTTCATCAAAACAGATGTTCCAGCTTCGCGATGCCTACTTTAATCCATAAATAGATTTAAGCAACTTGCACACTTTTCCGATGCTCCCACTGTCTATGAATCCCTCTGGCTGATTCATATAGACATATTCTTCTAAAACGCCATTTAGAAAAGCGGTCTTTACGTCCATTTACCAGATCTCATAGTCATGGAAGGCAGCAATGGAAAGTAGGATCCGAATGGATTTCAGCATAGCCACTGCAAAAAAGGTTTTGTCATAGTCCACACCGTGTCTTTGACGAAAACCTTTTACAACAAGTCTAGCTTTATAGGTTTCCACCTGTCCATCTACACCAATCTTCTTCTTGAAAATCCATTTGCAGCCGACGGGTTTACCCCTGGCGGTGCAATGTCCAATGTCCAATGTCCAATGTCCAAATGTTGTTGGTGTACATGGACTCCATTTCGGATCGCATAGCATCCAGCCATTTCACAGTGTCCATACTGGAAATGGCCTGCTCAAAGCTAGTAGGATCATCTTCTTCCAAAATACAATCCTCTCTATCCTTGTCTATGAGAAAACCGTAGTATCTCTCGGGTCGATGAGAAATCCTACTAGATCTGCGGAGTGGCCGGGGTTCGTCAGGTACTATTGTATCCTGTTGTTCTACCAAATCCTCAGTTTCATTTTGAGGTTCAGGAAACTCTTCCAATTCTACCGTGCTTCCACTAATTTCTTTTGCAAGAAATTCCATCTTTAAATAGACGACGTGGTGAGCAACAAACACCTTCTGTTCCTCGGTGTGGTAGAACAGATATCCATACGAATGCATGGGATATCCTACAAATTTATATAAAACTGATCGTGTCTGAAGTTTGTCCGGATTTAGTGTTTTAATATAGACTGAACAACCCCATATCTTAACTCGTTTAAGACATGGTCCTTTTCCACTTTATATTTCATATGGAGTCTTAGGCACGGATTTGGATGGAATTTGATTCAACAGAAATTCCGCTGTTTGAAGCGCATGTCCTCAGAATGATAGAGGTAACTCAGCACTACTCATCATGAAACAAACCATATCCAATAGGGTACGATTCCTCCGCTCTGATACACCGTTATGTTGTGGTGTATACGGAGGAGTAAGCCGAGAGAGAATCCCATTCTCTTTTAGATAGTCTAGGCATTCCGTGCTTAAGTACTCTCCCCTCTATCAGATCAAAGGATCTTAATACTTTTGCCTGTCTGGTTCTCCACTTCGTTTCTATATTCTTTGAATTTCCCAAAAGCTTCAGATTTGTATTTCAAAAGATACACATATCCGAACCCAGAGAGATCGTCAGTGAATGTAATGAAGTAGGATAACCCACCCTTGTATGTATAGACATTGGACCATATACATCATTGTGTATGAGTCCTAGGAGCTCTGTAGCTCTTTCCCCGTGTCCGGTGAATGGAGATTTTATCATCTTTCTTTTGAGACAATACTGACAAGTGTCATAGGATGAAAATTCGAACGGAATCAGATATCCATCTTCATGAAACTTACTTAGTCTTTTCTCATCGATATGACCAAGTCTACAATACCATAAGTAGGTTTCGTTCGTATCTGAACTCTTCCTCTTGCATGTGTTTTATACATTGAAAACTGTATTTTGATTTAGAATATAGATACCATTGCAAAGTGTACCTTCTGCAACCAATACCTGATTCAGGTAAATATTCATGATATTTCTATCTATAACAATGCTATATCCATCTTTACTAAGTAAAGAAACTGATATTATGTTGCAAAGCATAGAAGGTATATAGTAGCAATTGTTCAAAATCATAGTATTGCCGCTTGGCAATACCAGGTGATATTCACTGATGGAAGCAGCATCAACTTGTGCTCTGTTCCTTACTCTGAGGGACATATCACCAGGTCTAACCATCTTAATTTTTCTCAGTCCCTGCAATAAATTATAGATATGAGATTCTGATCCGGTATCTAGTACCCAGGAGGTAGGACTGACCGAAAAACAGTTCTCAATGACAAGAACACCTAAGAAGATGCAATAAGATGCTTCTTCTTCATATGGTTTATCTGGGAATTCATGCATCCCTCTATCCATTGCTCATATGCGTGACAGTTATCACGAGTCAGAGCCAAACCGACATTCCCTGGTCCCGAATATGAATCTGGGTCGATCAAGGCATACATCTTTTTATTATCTTGATTAAAGTGTGACATGGTTGCTACCTGAAGAGAGAGAAAAGAAACACTCAACATATGCTCTGTTTCCTCAAATTCTCCTTCAAACCTTAAAAGGAAAATTAGCCAGGATTAATCGCATCCTACAAGTTCGCTTAATCGTTTAGCTAAGTGGGATGTCGGTACTTCGAGGGAGGTTTTTCAATGCTTTCGCGAAGTTTCTTAATTAAAGAACCTCTTTTTCCTGGAGACGTTGCCTCGCTGATACCTTTCTAGACACCTACTTGATTTAGCTAATTGTAAAGTGAAAAACTCTCTCGGGGAGTAACTATTACTCACGGTGGGATCGGGATCCAACTATCATCGTGTGATATCCTAGATGGAAGCCACTCTAGTCACCACTCTCCAGAAGGTATGCAAAACTAGCAAGTTTCCTGTATATTTGAAACTCTCGATGTGGTTTTCGCCCCTAGAAGTTGATAACCTTGACAAAGGCCAACAAACCATAAACCGCTAGTCAAGTTCAACCCGTCATTTTCTTGATTAATTTAGACCCACCCGTATAAGCCATTGACAAAGACCAATAAGGCTATACGACTGTCCTAGGTAATCACATCTCTATGCAAAGATAAGCAACACTATGCTACCACACACTACGCCTTGATAAAGGCCAACAAACGCAGCATGAATACGAAGCACTACAAATCTGAAATGACGGAGGGCTACAGCTGGTTTTTGGCGAAAAACCTTTAACGTAATGAACTTGATCTCGTTGAAGGAACCGTGTTGTTTTGAAAAAGGAGTGGTTTAGGCTCTACATTTAAAACACTTGTTTTGAAGTAAACCAGGTGGATAATAGTGACGCAAACTTTTGCTCAAAAGGTCATTCCCCGTGAAGGGATCTAGGCTCTTGTCTCGTCGAATGAGATGCGGGATATTCCTAAACGAATACCGCTATGCATAATAAATGATTACGACTATTGTTTTTCAAATCCGAGGTTCCGACAACATCATTTTATAAGGTTTGTTTTCTTGCATTAATTAGGATTAATGTGGTCCCATCAATTAAACTTATCATTGTAGAAGAAACGAAAATAAAACGCACATTTATGTCATCCGCATTTGCCACAGGGACCCGGGTCTTCACCGTAAGATTACTTAACTTACGGCAGGACGGGGTCAGGACTAGCGCGGATTCAAAATATAAATGGTGTTTATTATAACTATATTCCTATTTGAATTCATCACAGGAAAAATAAATATAGCATTCATCTCACGCAATAATATCATCACAAAAACACAGCAGAAGCAATCACAGATGAAATAGAGGATATACTAGGAATACCGGTTTTCGTTTTAGCCGGTTTTCGTTTTAGCCACTAACGAAAATATGGATTCCATGATCGTGATGAATAGCCTAAACCCGATACCCTAGACCCCTATGAGTGCAGCAAGCAACCCTACCAATTCTAGAAGTGAGGCAACTTCTCCCATCGACTTGAGTAGACCACCCGACACTTCTAAAACCCGACTACTTGAGCAGCCTACCTTGGGTCTATCTTAGATATGTGTAAATGAAATAATATATATCAATAGGCTGTTACAACCTCAACCCGGAAGTGCCTCTAATAAAAGAATAATTATTACATCAAACTTTACATGAATGGAAATGTAAAACGCTCGTCTCACATAAAACCCTCAACTATTCATCATGGCGATCACATCCATTTCAATATCAAACAACACAGCATAAACAATATCAAAGTAAGTCTTGTATGCGCAATCCTTATGTCGTCGAACATATAGCGACGAGATTGGGGTTTGCAAACACATATTTATACTTACCGTCGCAAACTAATCACAACATAACGAATAGAACTCATAATCCATAAGCCGGTTTTACAAAATAACTTCCAATGAAAATTTTAAAACACCCGGACATACAAAAAAATCTATTTCCATTGCAAAGCAACCAATCCGCGAACTTCGAAAAACACCCGAAGCACCAAAAACACGTAATTGAAAAAAAACGTACCAAAGGGGTGGGGGGCTGCCGGGGGGTTGGGGGGACCCCCAACCCGAGACCACCTAATGGTGGTTTCGAGTTAGGGTTCCCCTTCCAAACCCTCCCCGATTACTCCCCGGCCGTAGTCAAGCGCTTCCTGGATGCTTTTCAATCACAAACCATGTCAATATTGGATTCTATTTGCAATGGAATTGATTTTTAGGGTGAATTAAAAAATAGGTTTTAGAAAAAATTGGATTTTAAGTTCAATTGTTACAACTACAAGCTAAACTCTTTAAATTGGCTCGATACCACTTGAAGGACCCCGTGCACCCTAGCTAGGTATTTTATAACATCAAAAGATAGGGTTTTCAAAATTAGTAGAGAGCATGGGTTCCTAAACTAAGGATCTTAACTAAAGAAGTTAACTTGTGAAGCAAAGAAGAGCTTTTATGTACCATATTGTAGAACACTTACATTCTCTTTGCTAGGTAAACATTGTGATGGTTGAACTTCTTTGTAGGCTCCATGGAACATCTTGAGTGTTCATCTCATCCATCCTAAATGACCGACATGAGAACTCCTCAATTTGGCTTCAGCTTCTTCACTTGAAGGAACTAAGGCAACTAGTTTACTACTCTAGTGACCTTAGGATGTAGTCTCCTTCACCTTTTCTATTTTTCCTAATTTATTTCCTTTATTTAATAATTTAGAAAGAGGGGTAGAGAGGAGGATGAAGGAGATAAAAGACAGAGTTGATATGAAATTATGTTGAGAATTCTTAACTAAAAAAATTCTTAACATAATTTGTAACAAATCCTAGCCCTTGATCTTATCCATCCTTCAAGTGTCCACCACTTTCTTTAGATTACACATGTCTATGCTAGAAGTGTAGAGAATGATAACTTGTGTGTTCCCTTATAAAAAAAAAGAAGAAAGAAAAGAAAGAAAAAAGTAATGGGAAAAATTCCTCTGATGGAGCATCATGTGCCCACACGTGATGCACCTATAAACAAAATTCATAGGCATTGCGCTGAACAATTAAGGCTGAAATTGAGCCTCACGTGCAAGCATGTGAGCATCTATATACAAACTATATAGGCGCCTTTTTAAAAATAAATAACAGGCCAGAGGAGCTCACGTGTCAGCACGTGATGCCTTTTTCTGGGCTGTTGCACATAAGCAAATGAGTTTAACTCTGTGGGGTCACGTGCTACACGTGAGTGGTCTTAAATGCCTTCTGAGCCGATAGAATTAAATTCTAAGTAGAGGGATCAAAACCCTATCTGGAAAATATTTCCTTGAATATTTCTAAACAAGAAAGATTACTCTCTGTAAAACAGAGCACCGTTGGATTAAAAAATCCAATGGTGGTTAAAAAGTCACATATCTACAGAAAAATTCTGTCTGGGGAAATATTTCCCTAATTTTGTTAAAAACAAGAAAAATATCTTTTGTAAAACAGAAGTCTTCGGATCAAAGATCCAACGGTGGATATGATACCCGAATCAATTAAGGATCTCTCAATGAGAGATTTCTTCAACTAAATCGACAGAGTTGCCTCTTCTATATAAAGGGCCCAAGACTTCAAGTCTGGAAGAGAGGAGACACCCATAAGATTTGAGAAACAAAAAAAAGAAGAGCTCTCTTTTAGAAAAAGAAACCCTAGGTAAGAAGAAAGGCATAGAGATCATTTTATCTCTTCTTCACCACTCAAAGAGTTTAACTCTTCTAAAAAAGAACTTAGTTCTTCCTCTGGTTGAGATCTGCAGAAGTAGATCTCCCCACAAGTTGAGAATTTAATTCTCATTGGGGAGATTCTGTTATACAGACTTAAAACTTAAGGGAACGAACTAAGTTTGAAAAATTTAATTCTTCCAAAAAATATAGGAATTTAATTCCTCTGATAAAACTAGGGTTTAACCCTGCATAAGAATTTAATTCTTATAAAAATAAGGGACCTGAAATTCTCAGAACTCAGATCAAGATCTCCATGCACATCAAGGAAATAATTAGCGTTCAACGCTATAAAAACAGATCACGTGTTCTCATGTGAGCACCTCCGAGGAACAAAAGGAACGGCTGAGATCGAGTCACGTGATCCCACGTGACCCCCTAATAGTGCTTAGCATTTATAAAAGGAAAAAGGGAATAAACCAAAGACAGTTCCCATTTTGGGGCGCCTCACGTGATCCCACGTGACCCCTAATAGTGCTTAGCATTTATAAAAGGAAAAGGGAATAAATCAAAAACAGTTCCCATTTTTGGGGCGCCTCATATGATCCCACGTGACCCCCTAATAGTGCTTAGCATTTATAAAAGGAAAAAGGAATAAATCAAAGACAGTTCCCATTTTTAGGGCGCCTCACGTGACCCCACGTGACCCCTAATAGTGCTTAGCACTTATGAAAGAAAGAGGGAATAAATCCAAAGAAGCAGTGACCAATTCTCAGGCGCCTCACGTGCCACACGTGAGCGCTCTAAATTTCAGTGTTTAACACCGCTTTAGAGCCTCACGTGGGAGCACGTGAGCGCTGAGCAAATGTTAGTGTTAACACTATCAGAGGCCAAACTTAGCCTAAATTGGCCAAGTCTCCCGAGACCAAAAACCTTTTGACCATCAATCAACCGAGCCCTCCTATACTCAGGTTTTCCCAAATCGATTTTAGTTCCAAAGATGACTAATGATCTCCTGACACATGGCATCTAAAATGATGTTTGTTCCACCATGATCTCTCCCTTTAACCTAGAGTTCGGTTCAAGGGTACATCTCTTCATACCTCTGATACATGTCGTTGTAATTCTTCAACGTCTTTAGAGAGATAGAGAGTCCCGACAACCAACAGCTCTTTTGGTACACTCCTAAACCCATGAGCACATCCCAATGGACCGCAATGTCCTTAAACTAGCTGTGGACCGTAATGTCCTTAAACTAAACCCTCACCCCAAAAATGGTGATCTATAGACCATAACGTCCCTACACTAAAATGATAGAGCCCAAATGCTCTTTTGTTGGATCAAAATGATCCTACACCCCCTGTTAAGTAGATCTTAGTCCAAGATCGGACTAACGTATCCTTAACAAACATTTAAGTTGATCTTAATCTCAAACAAGGTTAACGATCCTTAAATCAACCCAACCCAAATATAAGAATATGCGGATTTGGACTAATCAACGCCCTACGGGCGACTACATAAATTAGTTTCCGTATACAATCCACGGGAAACCAAAAAATAAAACAAACACACACGATACGAAGTGACCTTCTGGAGTAGGAGAAAGTGGTTACCGTGATACAGTAGCATAATTAACTGCAGGGGCTTGCGCCTGCATGGAAGAGCGTCCCCACAATAAAAAAACCCTCGCAAACGAAGGGGAATTTGACGAAGTCTGCTACAACGGCCGCATCTGTCCAAACCTCCGATGCACGGTGCCATAAATCAATTTGGTATCTTCGGAGAGGTGGACAAGTAAATCCAAATAGCATCTGCCCCAAAATTCAAGCAAGACATTTGTTTTCCCGGCTTTCGGCGGTGAACAGATTCTGGCACGCCTGGTGGGACCTTTTTCTCTTTCCACTCCACACTTCATGTGTCGTGTTCGTGAACAAATCGCGGTTTACTATGGTTGCCCCTGGATTCAAGGTGCTAAGATTTGGTGTCTTGCTCTTATAGAGAAAGAGAAATCGATGGCTTCCAACTGCACCTGCAATAGCAACTCTCGCTCCATCCCGACTGGAGGAGTGACTTACGGGTCCCAAGCGGCCTCCATCTTCGCAATGCCGGTGGAACAGGTGACTCAGGCCACTACTGGACTGTTTTTAGGACCATGTTCCCGCCAATAAGCTTCGATGCCTCAATGCCATCACAAGAGGCTCCAAAGAAGTCGGTCTTCGATCGGCTTGCAACCACCACGGCCCCTCTCAACGGGTCATCCAAGTCTGCCGCCTCAGTCTTCGACAGGCTGAGCCTAAGCTCAAGTGGGCCGCAAAGAGGCTCGCGATACCTGAAGGGGTTATCCTGAAGCAGATAGCCATTCCAGCTCCGGCAGACGAAGTCGTCAAAGGGGCTTCTCCTATTAAAGGATCGGTCTTCACGAGACTGGCCGTTCCAACTCCCGCTTTGGGCGAAGTCACCAAGGCTGCTTCCCCTATCAAAAGATCGGCATTTGCAAGATTGACCGTTCCCTCTCAGCGAACGTCGGTCTTTGACAGGTTGACACCAACAACACCCCATTAAAGCAGAGGGCATAACGAAGTAGCTCCAACGACAGAGGTAGTCCCGTCCGCATGACATGCTCGACGTCGCCACTAGCGCCGAGTAAGGAAAGCTGAGGGTGTTAGTTATATGTATACCCTAGAGGCCATTACTATACATAGGATGTATATTGTAGTGGATGCTTGGACATATATAGGGAAGACTTTCTTGCTCGACATGATAGTATGCTATCTGGTTGCTCTTTACCTTAACGTGTACACTAGTCGTCTCTCTGTTACATGTTGGTAAAGCCCTTAGGATGTGTACTTGACTACCTGGACTATGATGCGGATCATACTAGTGGGGACATGGTAGTCCATAAGTACATCCTTCAAGGTCCCTAGTCGTGGGTATATCGAGACGGGGCATCGATATACCAGGGTAGACTAGCGTATACCTTCTCGACCCATACAGATGGGCGATGGATGATCCCATATCCATTGGTGTTTGACATCAGAGATGATATACGGGTGCTCAGTGGAGACTGGGTACACTGGACGGACTCACCGAGAACTCCCAGATGGTATTATACCTTACGTCAGATGGCAGTTCTCTGGTGACACTGGTACAGAGTAGTTTGTTGACCCGAGATCGGCATAGAGTCTTGTGTGGTTCCCACTGTGCTTTGATTTCCACCTTACCACGTCCAAGAGGGCATGCAAAACGGTGGTTTTTGGGTACAGTCCCGAGTCACATGGAGGCAATGAGCGATAGGAGGGGATTCGTCTCTCCCGGTATAGGGGGTTGATGTTGCGCTGTGTTCGATTGGCTATAACCGGAAATCCCTGGCCAGGGTTGCTGAGATTTACTGGTAAGTGTTACCAGTAGTTTCTCGAACTGTTATAGACCTCATATCGACACGACTTATCGAGCTATTGGGGTCTGACGTTTACCACCCCTAGGCGAGATATGCGACATATCAGACGATCAGACCGGACTGTACGGTAAGTGTTACTGGTTGGATTCACAGGAGTGTGAGCGGGCTTGCTCGTCGATCTTCTGATCGCTCAATACCCGGGTGGCCGTTACGTTTAGCAGACCGCTTGCGGCTTGTGGGTGTTTGATATGATCATCATCTGCTACCGGCGTATTGACGAGTCTTTAGAGTCCTATACAGAGGTTTCCTGGCTCAAGCAAAACGAAATAGGAGCGCATATGAGATATGTGCGGGACCGAGAATAATGCGTGTATGTGATACCGTATTCTATTCTCGCGATGAATGTATCGATATGGTTGTATGCGATATAACCTAGTTATCGAATCAAGGATTGATTCGATAAGCCGATACATTGGATATTAGTCGGTCACATGCGATATGACCGGATCGTTAAATCAAGTGTTGATTTAATGATTTAATGCATAATTATATATTTGATATATTACTTTGCATTAACTAGTATTGGTTTACTTTAAATGGATTTTCTCACTTTATGTGCACATTGTATATGTGATATACTTTTGTACACTAGTTTTGTATCATGTTTGATGATGCATGCTCATTAGGGTTTGTGTAAAGATTAAACCATGGTTGTGTAATGGTTAAGGGTTTTCATTTTCTTTATTTATTTATTTATTTTATTTTGGAAAAGAAAATGAGAGAAAATGGTGGCTTTCTTTGTTTTACATTGAAGCTTCATGAAGGTTTGACTAAGTGACCATTTTGTCTCATGCTTAACCCTAACCATTCCCACTAACCCTAGTTTAGTCTCTACACTTAACCATGGTTTGAATATGATAAGTATTGATTTTCTTTTCCATTTTTATTTAACACTTATCATATTCTTTCTTTCTTCTTCTTCTACTTGACTTGAAGAAAGCTTGCTTCATCAATGGCAACTTGAGCAATTGAGTGAGAAATCCAATTCTAAAGTGAACCCACCTCCTATTTCTTCATCCTCTACCTCTTGCCAAGTAGTATAAGGTGTTTTCTTCACAAGTTTCATGACTTGGTGAAGTGGGAGCTTGATCTTGTGATGCTTCGACGTAGATCATCTTCGGCACGAAGCCGACGACCTTGCCCGCCCATTTCTCCGATGAAGCCGACGCTAGAGCCCGGGATTCGATTTGGACAGCGAGGAGACTTCATTGCGGAGCCATGGAGGTGGAGAACCGGATCTACAAAGGTTGTATTTCCGTTTACTCTTAGTAAAGTAGTTTACTAGTTCTAGTTTTCGCCTATATATCTAGCCAACGATCCGAATTAGGGTTTCTCGGCACCCGTAAAATTTGAAATTGGCATGGTTGATGCCTTGTGAGACCTCATTAGCGTGCCTAGGAACCCTACAGTGGTATCAGAGCCTAGCTAGAGCCTTAGGCGATGTGTAGACGACGTTTGAAACCCGATCGAACCAAAACGCTAACCCCAAAATAGCTCTCTGGACTTTTTCTAAAAACTGGGATTTTTCCAAATTAAAAATATGCAGAAAAATCAGCAGGGAATCCTAAGAATTACTGTGCAACACGTGTCCATGATTCCTCCAAAGTGCGGCGGAACCGCGGCAGAAGCCTGGCTTCTGTGGCGGTTCCGCGGCCGTATGATGACGTCACACACCCAATTTTGCACAGTAACTTCCTTTATTCAGTGCTGAGTTCTCTGGGTATTTTTAAATATTATTCAAGAGTTGAATTTTCTGGGGTTGTTTTGGGGATTCGTTTATTCGATCGGATTGTCAAACTCTGTCTATGTGTCTTTCCGGATGATTTTTGAATATGTTAAAAAGTTCGACCGAATGTAAATACCCAATCTTTCCCCTGCCGGAAAATATCCAAGTGTTGGATTTTTCCGTGGTTTAAAGACGTTCTAAGTAGTGCAAGTAACGTGATGGTCCCTCTAGAAGACAACAAACCTTAACTCGATTATGTGACCGTCTTGAACTGCCCTTTGAACCTTAGGGTTTGGGGCAGTACGGCGTGCCACATGTGAGGCGTTGGTTTGACCCTTCTACGGCTGGACCGTTGGTACTGAGGCACGAAGTGAATGTCTTTGAACTTATTTCATGAGTTGAGCTGTTTCGGGAAAACTTGGGTGTTCGATTGTTCGATCGGAAAGTTTAACATTTTCTATCTTATTCGGAATGTGATACAACAATTGGAATTCACAAGAAGTTATGAGATAACTGAATGAATGTTATAAACATAGCAGTTTAGTCTCACTTGATCGGTTGCCACGGAATTTTGATGTGATCAAAACTCCGTCGCAATCACGTAGCATACGCAGATACTCGCCGGGTAAACTTAATAGACAGCCTCACTCCATAGCCCCGACCAAGTGACTGTAGGAGAACCCCGTCGCCGAAAACATCCGTTCGGGTGCTCGCGGCAGCGTTGTTCCGCCTTGGTGCACTTCGTCAACGGCATCGGGGGTGCGGCCGCCTACTAAAGTTTGCGACAAGCATTCGATCAGGATGTCGGGAATCTTGTTGAATTACCCGACTTGATATTGAAAAGTGTTTTCGATTTTGAGACTAAAATGCGGGGTTTATAATTGTTAGGCATGCGATGTCTAAGGAATTCATTTGATTAGGCATGTGATGTCTATGCAGATTGCGGATTCCAACTGTTGTAGTTTTACACTTTCTTTTCTGTGACCGTAAGTGTAATATGTGATATCGCCGGTTTCGTTGCTATATGTCAACGACAATTGGGATGCGCATATTTACTTACGTTGATGACATGTGATGTTATGTGTTGCTGGATATGTTATATTGGATCGTCGTGTTTGAATAGCCGGGTTTTTTTTATGTGAGATGAGTGTTTTTCATTTTCATTCATGTAAAAAACTTGTATGTAATATTCTTTTATTGGGGCACTTCCAGGTTGCGGAAGTTGTCACCTTTTGTATATTATTTACTTTTCCGCACTAGGATAGACCCAAGGAGGAGAGCACAAGTAACCGGGTTCTGGAGTCCAGTGGGAGACCAACTCGAGGAGTCGAGTCCGGGTCTCCTAACTCTAGAATTGGTAGGGTTGCTTGCCGCTCTCGTAGGGGTCTAGGGGTGTGGGTTTGGCTATTCATCGCGACCGTGGAATCTGTGTTTTATACTGGCTCGTATTGAAAACACGGACGTCCTAGTATATCCAATATTTCATATGTTTCTTCTGCTGCGATATCTGTGATGTGATCATGTGATATTCTGTGATAGATACTGTATATAGTATATATGATATATTATATAGATGTTACTTATGTTTTACACCCGCGCTAGCCCTGCCCTGCTCTGCCGTTAGTTACCTAACCTAACGGTGCACGAGGGGACATCGAGGCAAATGCGGATGGCATAAGTGTACGTCGTATTTATCTGTGATGATTAGGTATTTAAATGATGGGACTTCATTAATGAGATTAATGAAAGTAAAAAGAAACCTAAAGATGTTGTAGAATCGAATTTCAAAATAAAACAGGTTGCTACAGTTCTTGCTTTGCATAGCGGTATATGTGATATATCCTGCACCTTATTCGATAAGGAAAGGACCGAGATCCCTTCACCGGGAGTGACTCCTTTAGCAATATCTGGCAGATGCTACACACACTCGGTTTGTCTTTTGATTGCTTTTAAGAGTTTTTGCTTTGCACAGTGATATATATGATATATCCCGCACCTCATTCGACGAGGAAAGGACCGGCGATCCCTTCACCGGGAGTGACTCCTTTAGCAAAACTAGAAAAGCCTCAAAAGCACTCCATTTTAAAATAATTTGATTCTACAACGATATCAAGTTCATTACGCAATAGGTTTTCAGAAAAACCTGTCGTAGCCCTCCGTCATTTCAGATAAGTACTAGTTAGTATTCGTGCTGCGGTTGTTTGGCATGCGTCAAGGCGTAGTGTACGGTAGCTAACTAGTGCTTATCTGCTAGCATACGATGCGATTGGATTAGGGTATTCGCACGGCGTTGTTTGGCATGCGTCAAGGGTCGTGCGGGTGGGTTTAATTCAATCAAGAAATGTACGGGTTGAACTTGACTAGCGGACTATGGGTTGTTTAGCATGCGTCAAGGTCATAGCACGCTAGGGGCAAAATATTATCGGGAATTTCAAGTGTTGAAATTTGCAATGAGATTGCATACCTTCTATGAGATAGTTGGATCCCGATACCCGCTGTGAGTAAGAGTTACTCCTGGGAGAGTTTTATACATTACAATTAGCCGATCAAGTAGGTGTCTAGAAAGGTGTTAACGAGGTTACGCCTCTGGGAAAACGAGGTTTACATTAATTAGGTTCGTGCGAAAGCACGGGGGACCTCCCTCAAAGTACCGACACTGGCCTGGCTGAAAGATTGGCGAACTTGTAGTGTGTAATTAATCCCGGCTAGTCTTTCCTTTTAGGGTTTGAAGGAAGATTTGATAAAAACAGTGGGAGCCATCCTGATTAGATAAAATAATAACTAATCTATTCTTGCAAGAGCGCACGCTGAGTGTTTTCTTCTCTCTCTCTCCAGGTAGCGACCATATCACGCCTTAATCAAGATAATAATACGGATTATTGACCGAACCCGCTTGTTATACTGAGCTGGGGAACGTTGGTCCCGCTCCAATTTATAATTGTTATAAGACAGAGCAGGAAATTGGGGAATACCAGATTTCCCGTGCCGCCCAAACGAAGAAAGTGCATATGATGCATCACCTTCGGGTGTGTTCATTACAAAGAACTGTTTTTCAGTATCCTCCGCATCCTGGGTATATGATACCGGATCAGGATCCCAGATATGTAATCTGTTACATAGGGCTGCAAAAAGGTAGAAAGACTGAGAACGGGTGATAAGTTTCATGAGGCAGAAAACGGGGCAAGTGTTGCAGCCAAGTCTGTTGGTCACTGTCACGCTGTATTACCAATACATTGATTCTGAACGAATGTTATTAGATACCGAACCTGATATACAAAATCATATCAATCTCTTTATTAGTAAAGAAATGATAAAATTTTGTATAGTTGGACGATGTTTTGAACATTTCCTATATCAAAAGTTGATCGGATCAGGCACGTTATCTAAAAGCGTTGATGTTCTAAATCAAACTACAGTTCTTAGTATACGGAACACACACAAGAGGAAGAGTTCAGAAATGAACGAATCCTACTTGAGGCATTGTAGACTAGGTCATATCAATGCGACCCGACTAGCTGAAGTTACATGTAGATGTATATTTAAATCAGTTTGAATTTACATCTTGTGAAACTTGCCAGTCATGTCACAGAGATAAGATGACCATAGCTCTGTTTACTGGAAACAGAGAAAGAGTTGGTGAACTCTTGGGATGATACATGTTGATGTATGTAAGGTCCCCTGTCTACACATGCCAAGACTGGTTCTTTGTACTCGTTACATTCTCTGATAATCTCTTTAGATTTAGACATATGTTCTTGTTGAAACACAAGTCCGAACCTTTTGAGATATTCACAGAATATAAGTTAGAAGTAGAGAACCAAAATAAGGGTATAAGTATTATGTCCTTTGATGAGATCAAGGAGGAGAATACTTGAGCACGGAATTCCTGGACTATTCTAAAGGAGAATGAGATTCTCTCTCAGCATTACTCCTCCGTATACACCATAGCACGATGGTATATCGGGGCGGAGCAATCACACCCTATGTGATAAGGTGTGCTCTATGATGAGTAATACTGAGTCACCTGTTCCTTTTTGGGAGTTATGCACTTGAGAAGCTGCATACCTATTGAATAGGGTTCGAATCAAATCGGTTGCCTACCACTTCATATGTGATATGGAATGGGAAGAGCCCATATCTTAAGTTAGTTAAGATTTGGGGTTGTCTGGCCTATGTCTAAAAGCAAAATCCGGACAAGCTTGAGGCAAGATCTGTTATGTAGAACTGGAAATGTTCCAGCTATACAAACTGCAGTTGATGATTTGAAAGAACCAAAGGATTCAATAGTTACCAACGAACCTCAGCCTCTCCGCCGATCTAGTAGGGTTCCTCACCCACCTGAGAGATACTTCGGTTTCTCTATGACAGTGGGAGCGAGGATTGCATCATGAGATGATGACCCAACTAGTTTCGAGCAGGCCATCGAGAGTAGGGACTCTGTAAGAATGGCTGGATGCTTAGCGATCTGAGATGGAATCCATGTGCACCAACAAAGTATGGACTTTGGCTGCTATATCTGAAGGGTTAAATCCCCATCAGGAGCAAGTATATCCTGAGAAGATTACTTGGTGTAGATGGAAAAGTTGAGACTTTCAAAGCTTGACTTGTTAAAGGTTTTCGTCATCGACCAGGCGTGGATTATGATGAAACCTTTTCAAGTGGCTATGCTTAAGTCCATCCAGATCCTACTTGCCACGGCTACATACCATGACTACGATATCTGGCGGTTGGGTGTCATGACTGCTTTTCTAAATGATGTTTTAGAAGAGAGCGTCTATAAGTACACAGCCAGAGGGCCTCGTAGACAGTGGGAGCAGCGGAAACGTGTGCAAGATGCTTTATAGGATAAAACAGGCATCGCGGAGTTGGAACATCTGTTTTGATGAAATAGTCAAAGAGTTTGACATCATCAAAATGGTAGATGAACCTTGTATATACAAAAAGGTAGTAGCGAGTATGGTGATGATCCTCGTAGAGTACGTGGATGACATACTCTTGATAGGGAAAGAGTTTCCTATGCTACGCTCGATCAATCTCCGCCTATCACAATGATTCTACACATAGGATCAAAGTGATACCTCCTAAATCCTGGGTTTTGGATCTATGAGATAGATCTAATTGGATGCTAGGATTCTCACTAGTTGTAGTGAGATGGTATCAATCGATCCTGGGGAGAATCACTGGAGGGGTTACAGGGTGATAAAGACGACTGAATGTCAGTCGCAGGCATTGTCTTTACCCTCAGTAAAGGGACGGTATGTTGGAAGAGTTCCAAGCTAGATACCGTGGCATACTAGACGATAAAGGCAGGATACATCGCTACTTGAGATGCTACCAAAGAGGCAGTCTGGGTGTATATTAGTTTATGAGATGAACTTCGTTCCTCCCATTGTGTGACAATGGAGTTGTGGCTTATGCCAAGGAACACCCGTCCCATCAGTGATCCAGACATATTCTAAGGCAGTATCACCTGATCATGGAGATGGTTGATCTCCAGGGTGATCAAGGTTAGGAGAGTAGACTCAGAGGACAACATGGCGGATCCACTCACGAAGGCCTATTCCCAGAGAGAGATTTTTATGGGATGGTTGAGTATGAGATACTACAACCACTGCTATCAGATGGCCCTAGTGCAAGTGGGAGATTGTTAGTTATATATATGCCCTAGAGGCCATTACTATACATAGGATGTATATTGTAGTGGATGCTTAGACATATATAGGGAGGACTTTCTTGCTCGACATGATAGTATGCTATCTGGTTGCTCTTTACCTTAACGTGTACACTAGTCGTCTCTCTGTTACATGTTGGTAAAGCCCTTAGGATGTGTACTTGACTACCTGGACTATGATGCGGATCATACTAGTGGGGACATGGTAGTCCATAAGTACATCCTTCAAGGTCCCTAGTCGTGGGTATATCGAGACGGGGCATCGATATACCAGAGTAGACTAGTGTATACCTTCTCGACCCATACAGATGGGCGATGGATGATCCCATATCCATTGGTGTTTGACATCAGAGATGATATACGGGTGCTTAGTGGAGACTGGGTACACTGGACGGACTCACCGAGAACTCCCAGATGGTATTATACCTTACGTCAGATGGCAGTTCTCTGGTGACACTGGTACAGAGTAGTCTGTTGACCCGAGATCGGCATAGAGTCTTGTGTGGTTCCCACTGTGCTTTGATTTCCACCTTACCACGTCCAAGAGGGTGTGCAAAACGGTGGTTTTTGGGTACAGTCCTGAGTCATATGGAGGCAATGAGCGATAGGAGGGGATTCGTCTCTCCCGGTATAGGGGGTTGATGTTGCGCTGTGTTCGATTGGCTATAACCGGAAATCCCTGGCCAGGGTTGCTGAGATTTACTGGTAAGTGTTACCAGTAGTTTCTCGAACTGCTATAGACCTCATATCGACACGACTTATCGAGCTATTGGGGTCTGACGTTTACCACCCCTAGGCGAGATATGCGACATATCAGACGATCAGACCGGACTGTACGGTAAGTGTTACTGGTTGGATTCACAGGAGTGTGAGCGGGCTTGCTCGTCGATCTTCTGATCGCTCAATACCCGGGTGGCCGTTACGTTTAGCAGACCGCTTGTGGCTTGTGGGTGTTTGATATGATCATCATCTGCTACCGGCGTATTGACGAGTCTTTAGAGTCCTACACAGAGGTTTCCTGGCTCAAGCAAAACGAAATAGGAGCGCATATGAGATATTTGCGGGACCGAGAATAATGCATGTATGTGATACCGTATTCTATTCTCGCGATGAATGTATCGATATGGTTGTATGCGATATAACCTAGTTATCGAATCAAGGATTGATTCGATAAGCCGATACATTGGATATTAGTCGGTCACATGCGATATGACCGGATCGTTAAATCAAGTGTTGATTTAATGATTTAATGCATAATTATATATTTGATATATTACTTTGCATTAACTAGTATTGGTTTACTTTAAATGGATTTTCTCACTTTATGTGCACATTGTATATGTGATATACTTTTATACACTAGTTTGTATCATGTTTGATGATGCATGCTCATTAGGGTTTGTGTAAAGATTAAACCATGGTTGTGTAATGGTTAAGGATTTTCATTTTCTTTCTTTATTTATTTATTTTATTTTGGAAAAGAAAATGAGAGAAAATGGTGGCTTTCTTTGTTTTACATTGAAGCTTCATGAAGGTTTGACTAAGTGACAATTTTGTCTCATGCTTAACCCTAACCATTTCCACTAACCCTAGTTTAGTCTCTACACTTAACCATGGTTTGAATATGATAAGTATTGATTTTCTTTTCCATTTTTATTTAACACTTATCATATTCTTTCTTTCTTCTTCTTCTACTTGACTTGAAGAAAGCTTGCTTCATCAATGGCAACTTGAGCAATTGAGTGAGAAATCCAATTCTAAAGTGAACCCACCTCCTATTTCTTCATCCTCTACCTCTTGCCAAGTAGTATAGGGTGTTTTCTTCACAAGTTTCATGACTTGGTGAAGTGGAGCTTGATCTTGTGATGCTTCGACGTAGATCATCTTCGGCACGAAGCCGACGACCTTGCCCGTCCATTTCTCCGATGAAGCCGACGCTAGAGCCCGGGATTCGATTTGGATAGCGAGGAGACTTCATTGCGGAGCCATGGAGGTGGAGAACCGGATCTACAAAGGTTGTATTTTCGTTTACTCTTAGTAAAGTAGTTTACTAGTTCTAGTTTTCGCCTATATATTTAGCCAACGATCCGAATTAGGGTTTCTCGGCACCCGTAAAATTTGAAATTGGCATGGTTGATGCCTTGTGAGACTTCATTAGCGTGCCTAGGAACCATACAGAGGGCAGTTCCCCCTCTGGACTTACCCCACCAGCTCCAATGGTGGAAATTGATGCTGCTGTTCGATCCGCTTAAGAGAGTGCGAAAGAACTCTCCAACCGTTGTACTGAAGAAGTCACCTCTACATGTCGAAAACATGGTGCAGGTGAAGCCAGAACAGCCCCTTTAGCGGCTGTCCTCCCGAATCCACGGAGTCTGGCGGAAAGTTCAGGATTCTGTGATCAACAAAGACTATTCTCGTCGACCGGAGAAGATGAAGGTTCGACAAGAGGGAAGTCATCCCTCTAGCATGCAGCGAGGGACTTCTCGGGTGTCTGTTATCATAGCTCCTTCAACTTCGGCCTCCCACAAAAAGAGAAGGCCTGAGAATATCCCACCACCGGTGTCAAATATCAAAGGCAGTGGACCTAAACGCCCCAAGTCTGGGTGCATGGTAGTACACACGGTGTACATGGCTTCTGGGAAAGAGGAAAGCCGTACTTCCACGGGTCATCGACCACTCACACGATCGGTGACAAAAGCTCAGGAGCAACAACAAAAGCTCCAAGAGATGTTGACGAGGATGGCCGCACTCACTAGGCAGAAAGAAAGCCTGGAAGTATCGTCAGAACAACGCCAGGAGTAGGAAACTGACACCGAATTCCTACGAAGGGTGCATGAAAAGAAAGATAAAGAGGCCGAGGAACAAGCGGCTAATATAAAAAAAATGGCGCTTCTGTTCCAAAACATGGTGGGGATGATGATCCAACCGGATCCACCAGCCGAAGACCCTCCAATAATCATTGAAGACGACCGAGGGGAGACCTCAAACCCTCTTCCGGCTCTATCAGCAGCCAGGGCGGAGACGATCTCCAAAGCTGCCCTTGACAACTATATAGCTCAAAAAATACGAGCTCATCTGGCAAGCGAAGCGGCTGGCCAAGTTTTCAGGACTGGGCGACCTTATCCAGGCTGGTACGATCAAATCAAGTAACCGCCGGGATATACGATCCCTAAATTCCACGTGTATAAGGGGACGGGCAATTCCCATCAACACGTCGCTCAGTTCAAATCTCTATGCGGCAATACTGGAGGCGACGACAAACTGCTGCTTCGCCAGTTCGTTGGCAGCTTGGCGGAGACAGCATTTGAATGGTACTCGGAGCTTCCGAATGACTCCATCAAAACATTTATAGAAATAGAGCTACTGTTCACACAACGTTTCGCAAGCGCAAGCGAACGCACCCCGATCACAGCATTAATCAATGTCAGGGTGAAGCTGGAAGAAACCTGGGTTCAATACGCAATTCGGTGGCGGAATCTATGGTCAAAATGCGAACAACGCATAGAAGAAGCTCCTGCCGTAGGCATGTTCGTCGGGACCCTTGATCCTCAGGCGACTATATCCCAATTTATGATGTTCTTCAAGCCGACCACCTTCCAGGCCTTGATTGACAAGCTGGACCAAATGGACCAGATGGGCCATATGCCATCCTCTTCAAAAACGGATCTCCGGAACGAAAAAGGCAAAGGGAAAGCGACCTTCGTTGCCAACGCTCAACAACAACCGAGTGACCCGAAACCGGTTGCTCGCCAAAGCAACAAATCACGATCCCTCGAAGAGAAGTTAAGATATCCTTACTCATTTCCCCGGGATAAAACGAGGAGACTGTTCGAATTGGCCGTGCGCAACAGGCTCATCACTTTGCCGGATCCGAGACGCCCACTGCAGCCTGGTGACGTCAACAGTCCTAACTACTGCCCCTACAATAGAATAATGGGCCACCCAATCGAAGATTGCTACGTCTTCAAAAACTGGGTTGAGGACCAGTACCAACTAGGCAAGTTCGCTCTATCTGAAAACTGGAAGGTAAACCCGCCGCAGCAGCACTCTCCTAAAAAGGTGGACACGCCGGGGGCGTCGTGCTCATTTATAGAAGAAGCTCCGTGGGAGATTGTCCTTTCGGCTAAAACTAAAAGAATGCTAAAAGATCTTCAAGCATGCCCAGCGATTAGGTGGAAAAGCCCGTTGGAGCCCGAGATCATTGAGGGGATGCTAAAACCGCTCCCAACAATGAAAATTGGTGTCAATGGACAAAACATCCAGGTCAGGCCTGCAAAGTCTTCGAAGAAAAAGAAGAAGACCAAGAAGCCCGCGCAGCTCGACGACACTCGTACAGATTTGCAAAAATATATCGACGCGCTAGAGGAGTACAACCAGAAGGCGCGGACCCCAGTCACACTTGAAGAGTTCCTCAAGCATATTCTTGAGAACGGAGATAGTGACAATGATGAGGGGAACGACTCGTCAGAAGAACCTGAAGAGTATGTAGTGAGTTGCCACATGGTCCCCCACCTGTCGTTAAGATACGAAGAAGCTCCCTCGGCATCGAAAAGCAACGCAAAGGAACTGGGGGCAGGATCGGCGTCAAATTTTTTGGAACCGTCAGACGACCTGGTCGATAAACTGCTGAACGAAGCCCTCCAAAAGAACAAAGCTGACCGAAAGCGTGAAACAGCCATATACGAAAAAGCCAAGCGTCAGCGTCAGGATGAGGAAGCTGCGGCAAGGAGGAGTCACAAAGTACTCCAGCTGGATCGAAGCACACCCGCGGCAGATAAAAGCAAGTTTAAGACGGGGAAAAGGTTCGCTAAAGCCCTGTCAATGGGAATGAAGTTGCCACATTTCGAAGGAAATACTCCCGGGAGTACGTGCCTTGAGGAAGAGGATGCACATAAAAAATATTGCTTATACCATCGGAGGGTCATACACCCTACCGAAGAGTGCAACGCCTTCAAGAAGTGGTGGCAGGGATACGTGGCCTACCGACAACACTTCAAGCGAATGAACCGCAAAGCCCGTCGGGAGCAGAGAAGCACGACAGATGAGCGTAAAGGAAAAACCGGTAACTGTTATATGGTTGATGCCATCCCAACAAAAGGGAAATCTCAAGTTCTTACCTTCGGGAGCGATTCGGACGAAGAAATGGCCCTCGGACCTCTCTTCAAGGAATCCACCTCTGGAAAAGAAGAAGAGGTGAAGAAATGCGTGAACATTCAGCTGCGTAATCGTACGTTGCCTGAAAAGAATCTCGAACTCTCAAACAAAGGTTCAGGTAAGAGAGACAAGGGGAAGGAAAAGGTCCTCGAGGAAATTGCCCTCGATGATAGAGTCGTCGAAGAGCTCACAGCTAAGGACCCACCTAAGAAAAAAAGGTGGATTACAATGTCCTGGCACACCTGAGGAAGATACCCTCGCAACTGAGCATACTGGATGCTCTCCTCCTGTCCAAAGAGGCACGAGAATCTCTGATCAAGGCATTATAATAGCTCGACCAGTTTCAATCCTTCCTTACAGAAGAGAAGATGATGGACAAGTTGGAAGAAGTTCACACAGCTGACATCACATTCAGCGATGAAGATCTTCTCCTCGAAACATGCGAGCATAACCGTCCTCTGTATATCACCGGGTACTTCCACGACATCAAGATAGGGAAGATTCTGGTCGACAACGGGTCCTCCGTCAACCTTCTCAACGTGAAGGTGCTAATGGAGATTTGCATGAACGTTCAACACATGGCTCGGGACAAGATTACTATCTCTGGGTTCGACTCGCAGTCACCCCGGACGCTTGGATCCGTAATACTGACATTACTCTTCGGGATGCTCGTCACTGACATCAAGTTTCACGTCATCGACGCCAAGACTTGCTACAATGCTTTGCTTGGCCAGCCTTGGTTACATGAGTACAACATCATCCCTTCTACACAACATCAGTGTATAAAGTACTTCAAAGACGGCCTCGAGTACACAGTTACAGGGGAGTTAAACCCATTCTCCGTAAATGAAGTCCGCAAGTATGAAGACGCTATGTACTTCCTACCAGACTTCGAAGACACGAAAAGATGTCGTAAACCAGAGAATAAACAAAAAGCCGTCACCACCATCCTGATCTTTGGGAGCGATACCGAAGATGATGAAGAGATGGTCTTCTCGGGGCAAACCCAAAGCAGCGGGCCAGGACCATCTATGCTTATTTTGGTATTTGGCAGCGACTCTGAAGATGAAGTCAACACAGTATTCTCTGTTCGTCCCTCAATACAAACCTTCATTGGAGCTGATCCGAGCTTGCAAATCACCATGGTTCCGCAACACCATTATAAAGAACTTGACGCGCTCGACACATACGACGTGCAAAAGATGCAGACCTTCTACGTTCCTCCTAGACGAAAAGGAGAAAAGGCGATCCTCTTCTACCAATCCACGGAGATTAAAGTGGAGAAAGAAGTCTGGCATGGTGCCGATTTTGCGCTCGATAGGCTCCAACCAATCCGTCTGCCCAGATATTACGCAGATGGATTGAAAAGGCTGTTAAGATGCTAAGGTGTACCCTTCAAACAAACCGATCGACAAGCCCTGTTCTACAACAAGATTTGGGACATTCCTGGGCCTTAGCGAAAAATGCCCAACAGAAGGATGGAGACGACGGGACTTGGATACGTTCGGTCCAAGAAACGGGAGCGATCCCATGGTTTCCGTGTTATAAATGATTCCGGTGGAGAAGGGAATGCCCCTTCAGATAGCGCTGATGTTGAAACAGAGCGAAATCCCGCTGTACGAATACCAAGTCCGTCATTTGAAGAACAGATTGAAAAGCTAATAAGGGAAGCGGGTCAAAAGGTTCGGGATGACCACAGCCGCGAAATGACCATTTATGAGAAAGCCAGGACGCAGCGTTTCACTCAGCAGCCTACGGAAAGAGAAGACTATGACGCCCTTCACCCTCATCCTGCTGTGCGCTCTCGTAGCAAAGAAAAAGTCCGACGCAGAAGCAATGACAAGATCAAGAATGGGACTGGCGTTCAAAGACAGCGAAGCAGATCCAAGAAGCCACGCGATCGAGAAAAAGTCAGCTGCAATCTGTCTTTTATAAAAAAGATGGGTCGAGAATACTCTTTCCCTCAAGACAAGACAAGGAAAATATTCAACCTTGTCATGAAACATCAAATGATAACACTCCCAGAGTCTCGGCACCCTGAGCAAATAAACGAGATCCACCATCCGGCTTATTGCTCCTACCACCGAGCAATAGGACATCCTCTTGAAGATTGCTTCACCTTTAAAAATTGGGTCGAAGACCAGTATCATCAAGGCAAGTTTGCTCTATCGAAAAGTTGGAGGGTAATCCCACCACGAAAGCATGAGCCAAAAGCAACCTACACTACGAAGGAAAGTTCAGATCAACATCGAGCTTGTAAACGAACTCGTACCTGTCACATGATAACACTCTCAAGGGAGGAGAAGCATGAGAATGTGGACGACCTCTCCCAGTGCTTCGCAAATGAAGATGAGGACAAGGTAATTTCTGAATTTCCACCGGCGCCAAAAGAGCTGGAAGATGGGATACACACCACAGCGGACAACCTGAAAAAAATCGACTTGGGGATGGAAAACGAGCCAAGGCCAACATTCGTCAGTGAGCTGCTGTCTGAAAGCAGGTGGCTACGCTAAAGGACGTACTTACGCAATATAAAGACTGCTTCGCATGGAATTATTCCGAGATGCTGGGACTAAATCCAGAAATAGCGGTGCATAAACTGTCTATATCGCCGGATGTTAAGCCAGTCAAGCAGGCGCCACGAAGAATGCGGTTCGAACTCGAGATGAGCATCAATGCCGAAGTCAAGAGGCTAATCGACTCCGGCTTCATCTAAGAAGTTCAATATCCTGACTGGATCGCCAACATTGTCCCAGTGATGAAGAAGAATGAGACAGTACGCATCTGCGTGGACTTCCGGGATCTCAACAAAGCTTGCCCGAAGGATGACTTCCCAGTGCCTGTTACCGAGCTGATGATAGATAACACGTCCACTCACGAGGTCTTCTCCATCATGGATGGATCTTCAGGCTACAATCAAATAAAAATTCATCCTGAATACCGAAAGCATACTGCCTTTTGAACTCCGCTAGGCATATTCTGCTATAAGGTGATGCCCTTCGGCTTGAAGAATGCTGGCGCTACCTACCATAGGGCCATGATGAAGATCTTTGATGACCTCATACACGAGATTGTCGAATGTTATATTGACGATCTTGTGGTGAAAAGCAAATCGTACGAGGAGCATTGGGAGCATTTGAAGATAGTGTTCCAGTGTCTTCGGAAATATAATCTGAAGATGAACCCTCTGAAATGCGCATTTGGAGTCTCCTCGGGCAAATTCCTGGGATTCATCGTACGACATCGAGGCATCGAAATAGACCCGTCAAAGATCAAGGTGATTATGGAAATGCCTTCGCCAAAAACTCTCAAGCAACTGCGGTCTCTCCAAGGAAAGCTCGCGTATATCTGGCGGTTCATAGCTAACCTCTCCGGCAAATGCCGTCCCTACAGCCATCTAATGAAGAAGGGGACCCCGTTTGTGTGGGATCGTAAATGCCAAAGTGCACTGGACGAAATCAAGCAATATCTGTAGAACCCGCCGGTATTGACCACTCCGGTCAAGGGAAAGCCTCTCATCTTGTACACAATAGCCCTTGAAGGTTCTTTAGGCGCGCTATGGGCACAAGAGAACGACCAGGGGAAAGAGAGAGCTCTCTATTATTTGAGTCAAGTTCTTCTGGGGGCAGAAAACAACTACTCCCCTATTGAAAAGCATTGCCTGGCACTGATCTTCGCGATAACGAAGCTTCGACATTATGCCTCGGCACATGAGGTCCATCTCATATCAAGGGTGGATCCTCTCAAATATTTGATGTCAAGAGCCATACTAACAGAAAGGCTTGCCAAATGGGCCCTCCTCTTGATGGATTTCTCGATAATATATCGACCCTTCAAGGCGGTAAAAGGCCAGTCTATCGCCGACTTTCTCGCTGAGCATCTGATACCAGCTGATTCTCCCTTAAATTGCGAATTGCCAGATGAACACGCATTCGATGCAATCGAAGGGAAGACGGAAGGAAATAATTTCCGATGGGAACTATACTTCGACGGGGCATCTTCCATGAAGAAGCGAAAGCAAAACACCCCCATAATCAAAGCTGGGGTGGGCCTTATCCTCGTGACTCCATGAGGAGGGATAATGCATTTCGCTCTGTCCTTAACGGAGCCAAGAACAAACAACGAAGCGGAATATGAAGCTTTGATAGCATGTCTTGAGATTGCTATTGACATGGGCATCGAAAACCACCTCATATATGGAGACTCCCAGCTAGTCTTTAGCCAAGTGAATGACGACTATCAGACATGCAAACCGGAGTTGGTAAAATATGGAGAAATAGTGCGGCAACTGCTGACACAAATTCCCTCCTACATCCTGGAAAGCATACCGCGTGCGGAAAATAGAAAGGTGGATGCGCTAGCTAAGCTTGCTAAGGAGCTGGTAGACGAAAACCTCAATGACGTAAGGATCATTGTGCAAAGCCACCGGATTCTCGCACCCGTAGAAATATTTCCGGAGTCATATAAAGAAAAGAAAGCAACCAAACAAGCAGCCTGCCAAATAGAAGACGAAGAAAAGGTCAAGGACTGGAGAGAAGTCTTCGTAGACTACTTCAAATCCCATCGAACACCCGAAGACGCGTCGTCAAGACATCAGCTCATGAAGCGAGCCCTGTCCTTCGCCTTCGTCAATGATACTTTATATAAGAGATCGTTCGATAGTTTGTGGCTAAGATGCTTGGGACCAGAGGAAGTGAGGAGGGTCGTCCAAGAAACTCATGACGGACTCTGCGGTTCCCATCAAGCTGGGCCCAAGATGAAGCTGAAGATCAAGAGAATGGGTTACTATTGGCCCACGATGATTCAGGACTGCCTCGAATATGCGAAGCGGTGTCACTCGTGCCAGATTCACGGGGACTTCATCTACCAGCATCGAAATCCACTACATCCAACATTGGCTAGTTGGCCGTTCGAAATATGGGGAACCGGTATAATCGGGCCCATCGAGCTGGCATCGTCCAGGGGACATCGGTTCATATTGGAAACAACTGATTACTTCTCTAAGTGGGCAGAGGCAGTACCGTTAAGGGAGGTGAAGACGGAGAACATCCTCCATTTCTTCAGAACACACGTCATTTACCGGTTCGGCACACCGCGACGGATTATCTCTGATAATGGGCCAGCCTACAGAAGCCATAAAATCAGTCGCTTCACACAGTAGCATAATATAGATTGGAGATATTCTTCAGTCTATAATCCCTGAGCTAACGGTCTAGCCGAGACTTTCAACAAAACCTTAACTAAGATCATAAAGAAATCAGTGTCCAGAAACAAAAGGGATTGGAACGAGAAACTGCATGAAGCTCTCTGGGTGTATCGAACCACGTTCAAAACGGCCACGAATACAACGCCATTCACACTAGTATTCGGCACGGAAGTAGTACTTCCCTTGGAGATAGAGCTACCCTCTCTACGAGTAGCAGTTCGATACGAGCTGACGAATGAAGAAAATGCCCATCTTCGGCTTGAGGAGCTCGATGCCCTCGATGAAACTCGTCTCATGGCACAGCAAAACCTGGAAGCTTACAAAGCAAGGATGACACGCTCATACGAAAGACTGACTAGGCCGAGAACATTCCGCCAAGACGAACTCGTGCTAGTCGTAAAAAGACTTATGATCTCCAATCGTACCAAATAAGAGAAATTCGAGCCGAACTATGAAAGCCCATACATCATAGACAAGGTCTACCAAGGAGGGGCCTACTTGCTCATGGACATGCATGGCGAAAGACCCCTCCGGCCAATAAACGGCCGGTTCCTTAAGAAATACTATGCTTAACAAGTCACAGCTCAGGTTAATGAGGGATGACGATGCTCGTGTCCGCTCGCTATCTTCCCGAGTCCAAACTCTATAAGTAGTATTCGGCAAAACCTCGCCTCAAAATCCCAACGGACCGCAACGTCATAAAACTAGCTGTGGACCGAGATGTCCTTAAACTAACATTGGACCGAGATGTCCCTAAAACTAGTACTCTTCGCCCCAAACTTGGCGATATCTTTTTCTGGGATCTGTGTTGCAATCAAAGCTCCTACAAAAAAAAGGTACGTCCATAAGAGAAATGGGCACGGATGAAAACCCGAAAGGGCTCCGTGAGTAAAAACAATAGGACTACCGGCGAGTTTATGAAAACCCGAAAGGGCGCAATCTCGTTAAAATAAAAACACCTGCAAGGTCCTCTCGACCTTGTAAGGAGAAAACACCTGCGTGAGATCCTTACGACTCACAAGGGAGCAACACACTTAGGGATCCTCACGATTCCTAAGGAGAAATTACACTTATGAGATCCTCACGACTCGTATGGAGAATTCCCCCTGTGAGACCCTCACGGCTCATAGGATTTAAAAGCCTTAAGTTACAGGGATCTGAACCTGTCCTTAAGCCATCACAATCCCCAAGTTGCCCTACAAGCAGTTCAATATTGACCCTTATATACAATCCACGGGCACAAACAAACGTGCCCTCACCAAGTCCCACCAGTGACAAAGAATGTCCTCATATGGTGAACGACACTTATAAGTCCTTTCGACTTATAAGGAGAAAACACTCTTATAAGATCCTTACGACTTGCAAAAGAAAATATCACTTAGGAGTTCTCACGACTTCTAGGGAGAACCTATACCTACGAGATCCTCACGACTCGTGGGGAGAAATACCTTTATGAGACCCTTACGGCTCGTAAAGTCAAAAAGCCTTAGTCAACAGGATCCCAACCCTGTTTGCTAAGCCCCCTTTGTTCAAATTGACAAAAGCACATGATGATTCGCTCCTGGCAACATTCCAGTGGCAGCGATGCTGATGCCTAAATTGGTAGCAAATTCCAAGTCTTCTCAAAGCAAATGATGATTCGCTCCTGGCCACATTCCAGTCGCAGCGATGCTGATGCTAAGATTGGTATCAGCTCTCAAGTTCCAAACTCGCAATAAAAAGCAGTGAGCAAAATATATGCATACAAAAATAGCCGAGATGAAGGGGCAACTCGCAATAAAAAGCAGCGAGCAAAATGTATGCTTAAAAAAATAGCCGAAATGTTTGGGCAACTCGTAATAAAAAGCAGCGAGTAAAAAGAAAAAAACAGCCGAAATGATTGGGCACTGCGAAAAATATCCGAAATGATTGGGCAATTGCGACTTTCGCGATATAAAAAGCTGAAATGATAGAGAATCGCGGAAAGAAACAAAAAAAATGAAACTTCTGCCCTGCAGGTGAGTCCGCATCGACCCCTGTATACAATCCATGGGCACAAACGAACAAAGGAACCACATTTCCCACCAGGCTCCATCAGAGAGAGAGAGAGCCAAATCTTGATGGAAACATCTACAGCCTAAAGATCAACCACGGCGTTCCTTCTCACTCCAACAGGATGCAGGCGCAACGTCAACATCCGACCCCAGGGTCCAAACAACGGAGCCATGGCAAAGTCCTTAGTTCCCAGTCTCGATGGCAACATCTACAGCCAAGAGATCAACAACGACGTTCCTTCTCGCTCTAGCAGGATGCAGATGCAACGTCAACAACCGACCTCAGGGTCAAAACAAACGGAGCCATGGCAAAGTCTCTAGTTCCAAGACTCGACGGTTCACAGAAAACCTAGAGATAACCTTGACATTCGTTGCAATATTGCAAACACAATGTCAACAAATGAAGCGAAGGAAAATCCCTAGCTTCAGGGTCTCGACGGCAACATCTACAGCCTATAGATCACCACGGCGTTCCTTCTCACTCTATCAGGACGCAGACGCAACGTCAACAACCGACCCCAGGGTCAAAACAATGGAGCCATGGTAAAATCCCTAGTTCCAAGACTCGACGGTTCACAGACAACCTAGAGACAACCTCGACATTCATCGCAATATTGCAGGCACAATGTCAACAAACGAAGCGAAGGAAGGTCCCTAACTTCAGGATCTTGACGGCAACTCAAATGAGACCTGAAAGACTATCGGAGATCATCCCACATCAGCGCGGAGTGGTTATGACTCATCGGGGCTCCCAAACTGAGCCTAACCTCAAGTAAAAAGCGGCATGGAATATCCCTAACGCTTGCTCTTTCGATGGTAATATCACCTGGAAGATTACTTGAAGACGTCTTGTCCAGCCTCCGAAGGGATCAGAGACACGACAGTTGCGAGGTTACTCGAACAGCAAGATTGCGTATCGAGGAATACTTTGGCCAACGCGACGGTACGACGGACAAAAGTCCTAGTACCACAGACCCTAACGGACCTCTATCAGTAGAGGTTAACTATGACGTTAGGACATTCTTGCGAGAACTTCTCGATTTGTCTCGACTCGTAGGGAAAATAATGTTCCTGCGAGAACTTCTCGACTCGTCTCGACTCGTAGGGAAAAAGCCTTAGGCAATGGGGATAAGGACCTATTTCCTAAGCACTGTAGCCCTGCAAGTAAGTCCAAGATGGACTATTGTGTACTATCCACAGGCCACACTCTCCAAAGTCGAATATCGACAAGGAGGGAAAAAACCACTTACGAGTCCTCTCGACTTGTAAAGGGGGAAAATTCTTTTATGAGATCCTTACGACTCTCAAGAGAAAACGCACTTAGGAGTCCTTACGACTCCTAAGGAGAAAATACACCTACGGGATCCTCTCGACTCGTAGGGAGAAAAGTCTTTATGAGACCCTCACGGCTCATAAAGTTGAAAAGTCTTAGGCGGCAGATCTGAACCTGTTCCCTAAGCCATCGCTGCCCTACAAGGAAGTGAAGATGGACTATCTACGGGCCACATTCGCCAGAGATACAGGCCAATATGGATAAAATATGTCTTTTATTCATGAATTCAAGTGAATACAAGGTACATTTCATAAAAGAATCAAAATGAATATAAGACACTCTCATTCAGGAGTGAATACAAAAAAAGGGAAAAGAGTATACAACGACAAAAAATGCTTAAGCCGGTGGATGGTGCAGTAGGCTAGTGAGTTCGTCAGTCTTCCATTGAACCTCTACTTCAAGCTCCGTTATTGCTGCAAGACGGGCTCCCGCCTGAGTCTGCTGAGTCTGATATGAAGCAAACCGACTCTCAAGCTCTTTTTCAGCGACTTTATGGGCTTCAACTATCTCATGGGTAAAGATAACGGCTTTGTCAAGAGCCACCACCTCTATAATAGCTTCTTGAAGCACCCGCCAAATTTCATATGCGCGAGTAGTCTTGGCGGTGAGCTGAGCCTGAAGTTCCCCCAAAGCGTTCGAAGCTAACTCCCTCTCCGAGAATTTCCGGTTGAGCCTCTTCTCGCATGACTGTAGATTAGCGGTACACCGCTCGATCCATCCCCGCAGGCTCGCTTTCACGGTCAAAATGTCAGAGGGAAGGCGTGTGCACTCAAGCCCATGTAGACAAGCCTCCACTCGACGACAATACTCAACCCAAACATGCACCAACGTTTTGTCATGATAAGTGGCAAGAAAAAGCAAGGAAGTGTTGGTTTCGGCAGCAAATTCTTCGGCCGTCACAGAACTACCAGCGTGAAGATCTTCAATGAGAGCCGACAAGGAGTGAATGCCTTGTTTTGCCATCCGCTCAGACGCACGTCAGGCATATGGGCCCGGTGGCATAGAGATTCGAGACTCTAACGGGGTCAGGACTGGCAAAGCTGTTAAGATTTATGAACAGTCAGCGAGACTGGAAAACATGGAATAAACAAAACAATGCCAAGGGTAAAGCTTTATTTACCCATAGTCATGCAAGGGGGGTTTGAAAGATCCTCAGGCCCATCAAGGATCTCCGCTTCGTCATCAGCTTCCAGAACTGCAGAGGGCATATTAGCATCGTTATAAAAAAAATGATAATAAAACAAAGGGGTTAAAGAACACCGACCTTGCCCGGAAGAAAGGACTATGCTTTGCGGGGATATCGCCTGTAGGGCAGCCATATCAAGTAGACGCTGGAAGGACTTCCTGGGAGATAGATCCATGATGGAAGCCGCCAATTCCTGCAATTCTAAAGGAAAGAAGAGTTCAGATAACGGAGAGATCATTAAAATGAAATGTAGAAGATTACCTTCGATGCTCCGCCCGCCTTGAATTGGAGGGATAGCAGCTTCAGCAGCCTCCTCCACACGCTCAGGTACATCACCGGAGACATTTGCTGGAGTAGCAGCTTCCAGTTCAGAAACAACAACCGCCACTTCAGGCTCCGAGGAGGGAACAACGGTCTCGGCAATCCTTTCTACAATTTCCAGGACGCCACCAGAGAGACTCACTGGATCTACGGCTGGTAAGCTCACTTCTGTGGAAAGTACATATGCTAAAGGGACGGAAGTCACCACCGGGAGCTCCAAGATAGGACTAACGGCCTGGACGATCTCTTCTACACCCTTTGGTGCGTCACCAGAAATGTCCATGGGGTCCGTAACCGGTGGGGTCGCCTCTGCCGGAGGAATAGATACCGAAGGAACAAAAGCTACCACCGGAAGCTCCACAGCAGGAATAGCGGCTGTAATGATCTCCTCTACACCTGCTGGTGCGTCTTGAGAAACATTTGTAGAGTCCACAGTCATGACCCGATCCGAACTCAAATCCTCTTTCACCACTGAAGTCCCTGCAAAGTTTTCGCAAAAATGAGAAAACATAAAAAATAATATAGGCTATTACCTAAAAGAAGGACATGAGAGAGACGCATACCAATGCGCCAAGGGGCTTGAAGTATGGCTTTCTTAAGACGTTTTTCCTTTCTTGCTAAATGTGCTCGTCAGGGTTCAAGTGCAGATGAATGACTGCCAGTCTTCAATGCATGCTCGTCTTCGGAGGCAATCGTTATAGGTTGTTTGAAGGCCCATTCCTCTTCCATTAGCAATGGACCCATACGTACCCGCCGTAACGATGGAATAACGTCATAGAAGATAACCGGAGGGTAGGGCTTTTCCGGGATGTGCACATTCTCGGTCTCATCCTGTGAGCGCCTTAAAGCCTCAGCCAATTGCGCGGCTTCCTTGGCGGACGAGCCAGGGTAAATAAGACCGGCGTCCGACTCCTCCATAGCTACCGGTTCGTCTTGGATGAACGGCTCAGACTCAAGCAAGGTGTTAAGTAAACCGGCGACCGATCTCTTCCTCCTCTTAGAACTCATGCTGACGCTAGCAGAAGAACGCTTCCGTCCCGTCGGCGCTTTGGCACGATGTTGGCCGACTTCACTTCCGATATCCCCCTTTGGCGATACCACCACTGATGACACCGCCATTGATGACGCCGCCGCTGATGACACTACCGCCGGCGCTTCACTAGAAGCCTTTTCTTGGGCTCTAGTACGCACTGGTATACCAACAGTGTGAGGAGTCGAATCTGTTTCTGCGGCTTTAGGGATAAGAACCACGCCGCTATCCTTCAATGGAGGGCGAACCACTGCCTGCGGCCGCAACAGAACACCAGTGGCTTGGGTCGGAGCTGAATCTCTACATTCAAAGAGTACCCGCTTCTCCTCGGCAATGACAGGACCGACTCGGTGACGATACTAACCCGTAAAAGACCCCACACACCTTGGAAGGTAGTCGGACTCAGGGATCATGGAACGGGAGCCGGTGTTCAACCGCATAAAATGATGGATGACATCACGAGTGACTTCCAGAGACGGGGTGGGCTCAACTAAGAACGCCTCAAAAGGGACACCCCGGTTATAACCCAATTGCTGGGCAAAACGGTATGGATTGTACCGCATAAAAAGAGCCGTGTCATTCTGACGGAATACCAAGTAGCCCGGCCTAATCAAGTACAAATGCATAACTTCTTTAGGCTTTAAAGATGGCGCTCCCCCTTTTGATAGATCAAAAAACTGTTGAACGGGCCCTGCAGGAAAAGAAAGGACTCAATCACTAAACACCATCCCGCCCTCGTTTGAATACGGGTTGAGCAACACGCGAAGGGCCCCCATCTGAGTTGGATCGGGAGCAGAAGTATCCACCAACCTCATAACCCATGGGAAGGTATAGAAGTCATAGAAATCTGGCCGCCGATGTGCTGCAAAGGCTCCCAGTACATGCATCTCGATCCACAACGTGAAATAGTAGAGAGAGAAATTCACGACATCTATACCCGGGGTCGAAGTATTGGCCGCAATGCTTAATTCGTGGTATAGGTGCAACAATCCCGCAATACCGGCGGCCAATTGTGCCCCTTTAGCTATGCGATGAGCGGGATAGAAGACGAAAGCTTTCATGAAGCGTCGATATGTCGGAATCGCGAACCAACTGAGCTAAAGACTGATGAAGCCGACAAAGAAGGTCTCTTCGTCCATGCCAGGAACCGCAATCGCGTCAAAGGACACGGCCGACGAGATCAGAATATAAAACTGCGGAAAGTCTTCTTCTTTGGCCGACAGTTTATTCAACCCAAATCCAAAAGGGTCGTGAATGTTCGCAAACTTTGGAGCCTTTTTGGATAAAGCGTCTTCACAGATGAAGAAGGCGATGAAGCTCTCAAAGGTGACGCCCTGCCCCTCTGACTTCACGAACAACTTCTAAAAAATACCCAGAGCCTTGATTAAACTGGGGTACTTATGGCGGACGGCGGTTTCGGTCGTCAGGCCGTCAAGCATAGCCGGCATGGTCGCGAACACGTACTCGTCGGGAGGCAGCAACTCTTCATAATGCTCTTCCCTGATCGGCAGTACAGAGATCTCGCGAAACTCTTCCAGTGAGATAGAGACCTCGCGATCCCCTAGCAAGAAGGTGTCGGTGGGAAGATTCCATTAGTTCAGAAAAGCTTTAACCCACCTGACGTGAGGGGCCTGGTAATGGAAAAGAGACGCGTACACCGCTTGGTATAGCCCAACCTTCTGTAACCGTGCACGGTGGGCGGAAAGAACATACCGAGCCCAGGAAAGATAGCCTACCGGGTGGCGAGGGGTAAGTCCTACTTCATAGACTTGTCCCCAGGGTTGGGCTTCACCTTGACAGATGCGGCGCCCCAAGATATCTATGGCAGGCAAGGGCTGGTTGGGTATCATGGTTGTTGACGGCTCAAGCCGGCCTGTAAGAGTCTAATTAGCTGCCTCCACCGCATAAGCGGTCTGCGGACGCTCCATCAGAGGTATGGGACGAGAAGCTCTGTTGGCACCTCGCAAGTGAAGCTGCGGCGGCCCCGGATGATGTGACCATACCAGACTCCCCATAAGAGAAAACTAGTACAGTCCCTGTCATGGGCCCTGATCATCGCCATGGCCTCCTCATCCGACGGTGATTGCGGAAAAGCGGCGTCTGAGCGAATAAAGGGAAAGTAGGGAAGATAAGCCATTGTTCCTGAAATAAGGGAAAGAAAAACCGTTAATGGAACACACACACACACACACACACATATAACAACATAGGGAAACGACAGAAAGTTCGTTCCATGGGACCACTGATTGCAAAACTAATGGACCCCACAAAATCAATATGGCGGCTCACCAATGATGAGACAGGACAATCATTGTGAGAATCAAAAAAGATTCTCATTAAACAGACACGGAGTTTAAACAACTCTTGACATTCTCATAGAGAAAACAAGTTCTGTTAAAATACCCAACAAATTTAAATTTGTGCAAATAAAAAAAACCCTATGAAAATATTCTCAAGAACACCAGGGATTGAAATTTCCGAGGGGCCCTCCTGATCTTTAGAGCTAAGCTCTTTGGTGAGGAATTAAATTCTTTTTATGCGGTGGAATTAAATTCCAGAAACCCCCATGATGAGGAAACGAAAAATAAAATTACAATGCCATGAATCCTTAAAGATCAGAGGAGGATGCCCAAGACATTGAGGTTTACTACTCAAAGATCACGTCTTTGGATCTCTAAGAGATGTGTTTCAGAAGAGAGCAAAGCCCTTATGGTGGATTTAAAATCTAGGAAATTATTTAAGAAAAGGGTTTTTTTGTTGTTCAAAATCTTTACCTAAAAAAGGTTTCTTTTTTTGACAGAGTTTAACTCTGAAATTTCAATGGGCAGAGAACTAAGCTCTGAAGAAGAGAAATAAATTCTCAAAGAAGAAAAGGAAGGAAGAAGACGAAAGAACAGTGGCTTCCTAAAGACAGGACCCTTGCATTTATAAGACGTTGTGAGGGCGGTTCACATCCCCGTTCCTCTAGGCAGATCCAACGGCTATAAGGGTGACAGCGTTGCACTCACGTGCAGGCCACGTGAGAACAACGCTGTGGGAGCATTTGTTCCCTTTTAAAAAAAAGAAAGAAAAGAAAGAAAAAGGTAATGGGAAAAATTCCCCTGATGGAGCATCACGTGCCCACACGTGATGTGCCTATAAACAAAATTCATAGGCATTGCGCTGAACAATTAAGGCTGAAATTGAGCCTCACGTGCAAGCACGTGAGCATCTATATACAAAGTATATAGACGCATTTTTTTAAAATAAATAACAGGCCAGAGGAGCTCACGTGTCAGCACGTGATGCCTTTTTTTGGGTTGTTGCACATAAGAAAATGAGTTTAACTCTGTGGGGTCACGTGCTACACGTGAGTGGTCTTAAATGCCTTCTGAGCCGATAGAATTAAATTCTAAGTAAAGGGATCAAAACCCTATTTGGAAAATATTTCCTTGAATCTTTCTAAACAAGAAAGATTACTCTCTGTAAAACAGAGCACCGTTGGATTAAAAAATCCAATGGTGATTAAAAAATCACCTATCTACAGAAAAATTCTGTATGGGGAAATATTTCCCTAATCTTGTTAAAAACAAGAAAAATATCTTCTCTAAAACAAAAGTCTTCGGATCAAAGATCCAACGGTGGATAAGATCCCCGAATCAATTAAGGATCTCTCAATGAGAGATTTCTTCAACTAAATCGACAGACTTGCCTCTACTATATAAAGGGCCCAAGACTTCAAGTCTGGAAGAGAGGAGGCCCCCATAAGATTTGAGAAACAAAAAAGAAGAAGACGAGCTCTCTTTTAGAAAAAGAAACCCTAGGTAAGAAGAAAAACATAGAGATCATTTTATCTCTTCTTCACCACTCCAAGAGTTTAACTCTTCTAGAACTTAGTTCTTCCTTTGGTTGAGGTCTGCAGAAGCAGATCTCTCCATAAGTTGAGAATTTAATTCTCATCAGGGAGATTCTGTCATGCAGACTTAAAACTTAAGGGAAAGAACTAAGTTTGAAGAATTTAGTTCTTCCAAAAAATATAGGAATTTAATTCCTCTGATAAAACTAGGGTTTAACCCTGCATAAGAATTTAATTCTTATTAAAATAAGGGACCTGAAATTCTCAGAACTCAGATCAAGATCTCTGTGCACATAAAGGAAATAATTAAAAACAGATCACGTGTTCTCACGTGAGCACCTCCGAGGAACAAAAGGAACGGCTGAGATCGAGTCACGTGATCCCACGTGACCCCCTAATAGTGCTTAGCATTTATAAAAGGAAAAAGGGAATAAACCAAAGACAGTTCCCATTTTGGAGCGCCTCACATGATCCCACGTGACCCCTAATAGTGCTTAGCATTTATAAAAGGAAAAGGGAATAAATCAAAACAGTTCCCATTTTTGGGGCGCCTCACGTGATCCCACGTGACCCCCAATAGTGCTTAGCATTTATAAAAGGAAAAAGGAATAAATCAAAGACAGCTCACATTTTTGGGGCGCCTCACGTGACCCCACGTGACCCCTAATAGTGCTTAGCACTTATGAAAGAAAGAGAGAATAAATCCAAAGAAGCAGTGCCCAATTCTCAGGCGCCTCACGTGCCACACGTGAGTGCTCCAAATTTCAGTATTTAATACTGCTTTAGAGCCTCACGTGGGAGCACGTGAGCGCTGAGCAAATGTTAGTGTTTAACACTATGAGAGGCCAACTTTAGCCTAAATTGGCCAAGTCTCCCGAAGCCAAAAACCTTTTGACCTTCAATCAACCGAGCCCTCCTATACTCAGGTCTCCCCAAATTGATCTTAGTTCAAAAAATGACTAATGATCTCCTGACACATGGCATCTAAAATGATGTTCGTTCCACCATGATCTCTCCCTTCAACGTGGAGTTCGGTTCAAGGGCACATCTCTCCATACCTCTGATACATGTCGTTGTAATTCTTCAACGATTTCAGAGAGATGGAGGGTCCTGACAACCAACTGCTCTTTTGGTACACTCCCAAACCCATGAGAACATCCCAATGGACCGCAATGTCTTTAAACTAGTTGTGGACCGTAACGTCCTTAAACTAAACCCTCACCCAAAAAATGGTGATCTATGGACCGTAACGTCCCTAAACTAAAATGATAGAGCCCAAATGCTCTTTTGTTGGATCAAAATGATCCTACACCCCCTGTTAAGTTGATCTTAGTCTAAGATCGGACTAACGTATCCTTAACAAAATTTAAGTTGATCTTAATCTCAAACAAGATTAACGATCCTTAAATCAACCCAAACCCAAATCTAAGAATATGCGGATTTGGACTAATTCACGTCCTACGGTCGACAACATAAATTAGTCTCTGTATACAATTCACGGTCAATCAAAAATAAAACAAACACACACGACACGAAGTGACCTACTGGAGTAGGAGAAAGTAGTTACCGCGATGCGGTAGCATAATTAACTGCAGGGGCTTGCGCCTGCAGGGAAGAGCGTACCCACAATCAAAAAAACCCCTCGCAAACGAGGGGGAATTTGATGAAGTCTGCTACAACGGCCGCATCTGTCCAAACCCCCGATGCACGGTGCCATAAATCAATTTGGCATCTTCGAATAGGTGGATGGGTAAATCCAAATAGCATCTGCCCCCAAATGCAGGCAAGACGTTTGTCTTCCCGGCTTTCGGCGGTGAACATTGTGCTATGCACACCTTAACTAACATGGATCAATAATAAAGGAATTATATAAATAAGTATTTATATATATATATATATATATATATATATATATGTAACATAATACAATATGTTTAATTTAACATATTTTAATACATATACTTGAACATATATCATGTGCATAATTAAATGCAATATTGGGGAAAATAAGTAAAGTGACATAATACCAGTAAACACATATATCCAATATATGTATCATATATTAAATCTGTATCTGATTTAATATCCGTTTTTCTAAAAAGACCGGCTAGTATTACAAACGTCCGATTGCCGTCAGTATATGAAATATACCAGTTTCAATCACACCCCCGCGTGTACCACTATACCGCAACTATATCATCTCACCAAAACTCGGAAACCCTCAGTGTGGGACTCTAAAGACTCAACAATACGTTGGAAGTGAGTTACCGATGATACCTTAGAATTCACAAGCTCGTCAGTGGAACTAACTATACATAACGACTATCCAGGTATCCGTTGAAAAGGAGATCGATAAGCAAACTCGTCTGAAACCCTAACTGAGCCTATCAGTGACATTCACCATACAGTCTGGTCTGTTTGTCTTAGAGTATCGAATATTAGGTTTAGGGGGTGGTAAACGTCAGACCTCTGATAACATGATAAGTTGTGTCGGTATCAAGCCCACTGATTTGATCAAAAGAATAAGTAGTAAAGAAATAACCGCAATCAATAACGGTGTCACGTGTAGCGAGCGTTAGTGAGTACGGGTCTCCTCTGGGATTTGAGGAATTCGTAAATTCTTGCTTTAGATGAGTCGAAAAAAAACTAGTAAAGAAATTTAAGAAATGGTTCAAGATTTAGTTGAAGTAGTAGTTTCAATAAAATCAAGAAATTGTTTTCAAGAAAGGAAATCAAGAAAATGTTCACGATCTAATTATCAAGAAAATATAAAGAAGGCTTGTCAGATTCGATTGGATTTAGTAGCCCTGGATGATGACCCAAGATGACTCCTCTTATCTATTGATAGATTTAATACTAGATTGATGGAGATGGATGAGGATTAGGGTTCTTTTGGAAGAAACTAGGGTTTCTTCTTCATTGACCCTTATCCTTTCATTGCTCACCATTCACTATGTAGCCCTTAACAAAAGGATCGCCAATCTTATCTCGAATCGAGGTCAAGATTATCAAGCAATTGATATCAAGCCCGATAAGGATATTGATGATTCTTTTACTAAGGTTTATAAACTTCATAAGAATTAAAAAGAGAATGGAATTTTCTCACCCAATGATCTACCCTAATCCTGCGAATCCAATCGAGCAGAGAATTACTCGCGCATCATGAAAATAATAGAAAGAATCAAGAAAGAATTCATAATGCGGAATATTAAAAGAAAGCGAAATTAAAACTAATTATCACCTTTATTATTCAACGTCAAATTACAACTTCTTCAATCTGAGATTACAAGAAGAATTGCTCTCGATCACTCCCTTGAAGAGGTAATTTTTCCGTCGATCTTCACGTCGCTCGATCACTGTGAGTCTTGGATCTATCGTGGATCGCTTGCTCATTGATGATGATCGGCTTCGTGTAAATGATCTTTTGTTGAATCGCTTGATGAATTTCTCGATGATTCTTGATCGAAGATCTTAAGATCGAAGATTCTTGATCTTAGATCTTAGATCCCCTTTTGAGATTTTGGATTTGATCTTGGATTTGATGTAGATTTGTTGGATCTTTTCTTGATTTGATTTGAATTTGATGAATGAATAATTGGGATCCTTGTAGATGTAGCCTCGGTCCTTTTTATAGCCTCGAAACCAGTAACCGACGCCTCTAACAAACTAAGTTTGTTAGGAAGAAGATTCCAGAGAAGTCTCGAACTATGACTCCATGAATCGGCCGCGGATCCGCGGCGACTCGGCCTGACTTGGCCGCGGTTCCGCGGTCGTTTGGTGGGTTCTTGGGTTGAGACTTCTGGAGTCTTCTCGTGTTGGTTTTTGGGTCTTTATATGATATCTGGAATCTTCTTATCTTTTCTGAATCTCTGCCAGTATTTGATTCTTCGACTTTCTTTATTTTATCGGCAGATTCTTGATTCCTGATATCTGACCTGAGCTAATCTTGCAGAATATCTCAATTAAGAATGTTAGTTATATTTGAGATACAAAATATTATGCGTAAAATATTAAACATACAATTTCCTTCATAATGTTGATTATAATGTATAACACATGGTAAATGATATTTTGCATATGAACTTGTAATATGTGATATATTTATAGCAAACACCTTTAGATGATTAACAAAAGTAAGAAAATTGTCATGTTAAAAGTGTACTATTTTCGACTGAACAAATACCCCAAACTTGACTTTGATCGTCCCGAGCAAACTATTTATTCAAGAGAAGGAGAAAATAGAAAGAAAAAGAAAAACTAACTAACATACTTTCGTAGGCAACACGATTACACTGAGCACGTGCAACAAGTCTTTAAACCTCTAGGTGTCTCTAGTAGGAGGAGTGTTGTTGTAGGGTTCCTAGGCACTCCCAAGAGGTCTCACAAGGCATCAACCATGCCAATTTCAAAATTTACGGTGCCGAGAAACCCTAAACTACGGATCGTTGGCTAGAATTCTAGGCGAACAAAGTAACTAGTTAACACTTAACTACAAGTAAACGGAAATACAACCTTTGTAGATCCGGTGCTCCACCTCCATAGCTCCGCAACGAAGTCCTTTGCTGTCCAAAAAGAATCCGGGCTCTAGCGTCGGCTTCATCGGAGAATAGGCGAGCTAGGTCGTCGATGTCCATGCCGAAGATGATCTACGTCGAGGCATCGCTAAATCAAGCTCCACCTTCACCAAGCCATGAAAACTTGTGAAGGAAACACACTCTACTACTTGGCAAGAGGTAGAGGATGAAGAAATAGGAAGTGGGTAGACTTTAGAATTGGATTTCTCACTCATTTCCATCAATCACCATTGATGAAGTCTAGGTTTTTGCTTCTTGAAGAAGAAGAAGAAGATGATCAAGAATGATTATTATCATAAGAATTATTTAAAATGAAAAGAATAATCCATTCTTATCATGAGTGAACCATGGTTAGTTATAGAGAGTGAACTAGGGTTAGTGGAGTGGTTAGGGTTAAGCATGAGACAAAATGGTGACAAAGTCAAAGTGTTCATGAAACTTCATGAACAAAACAAAAATTGCCACCATTTTCTCACTTGCTTATTCTTTTTCCAAAAAGAAAAAGATTAATATATAAATAAGGAAATCAAAAACCCTAATCATCCACTTAACTATAGTTTGATACTTTACACTTAACCAAAAAGCATGTATCATCAAACATGATACAATCAAGTGCACAAAATCATATCGCATATGGAATGCGCACACCCGAGTGAGAAAATCCATTCAAAGTGAACCGATACTAGTTAATGCAAAGTAATATATCAAATATATAATTATGCATTAAATCACTAAATCAACACTTGATTCAATGATCCGGTCATGTCGCACATAACCGACTGGTATCATCAGTAACAACTTATCGAATCAACACTTGATCCGATAACCCGGCTATATCGCATATAACCGATCAATGTCACATCGCGAGAATGAAATACGGTATCACATACACGCATCATTCTCGGTCCCCGCACATATCTCATATGCGCTCCTATTTCATTTCGCTTGAGCCAGGAAACCTCTGTGTAGGACTCTAAAGACTCGTCAATACGCCGGCAGCGGATGATGATCATATCAAACATCCATAAGCCGCAAGCGGTCTGCTAAACGTAACGGCCATCCGGGTATTGAGCGATCTGAAGATCGACGAGCAAGCCCGCTCACACTCCAGTGAATCCAACCGGTAACACTACCGTGCAGTCCGGTCTGATCGTCTGATATGTCGCATATCTTGCCTAGGGGTGGTAAACGTCAGACCCCAATAGCTCGATAAGTCGTGTCGATATGAGGTCTATAACTGTTCGAGAAACTACTGGTAACACTTACCAGTAAATCTCAGCAACCCTGGTCAGGGATTTCCTGTTATAGCCAATCGAACACAGCGCAACATCAACTCCCTATACCGGGAGAGACGAATCCCCTCCTATCGCTCATTGCTTCCAAGTGACTCGGGACTGTACCCAAAAACCACCGTTTTGCACGCCCTCTTGGATGTGGTAAGATGGAAATCAAAGCACAGTGGGAACCACACAAGACTCTATGACGATCTCGGGTCAACAGACTACTCTGTACCAGTGTCACCAGAGAACTGCCATCTGACGTGAGGTATAATACCATCTGGGAGTTCTCGGCGAGTCCGTCCAGTGTACCCAGTCTCTACTGAGCACCCGTATATCATCTCTGATGTCAAATACCAATGGATATGGGATCATCCATCGCCCATCTGTATGGGTCGAGAAGGTATACGCTAGTCTACTCTGGTATATCGATGCCCCGTCTCGATACACCCACGACTAGGGACTTTGAAGGATGTACTTATGGACTACCATATCCCCACTAGTATGATCCGCATCACAGTCCAGGTAGTCAAGTACAGATCCTAAGGGCTTTACCAACATGTAACAGGGAGACAATCAGTGTACAGGTTAAGGTAAAGATCAACCAGATAGCATACTATCATGTCGAGCAAGAAAGTCCTCCCTATATATGTCCCAGCATCCACTACAATATACATACTATGTATAGTAATGGCCTCTAGGGCATACATATAACTAACAATCTCCCACTTGCACTAGGACCATCTGATAGCAGTGGTTGCAGTATCTCATACTCAACCATCCTATAATAGTCTCTCTCTGGGAACAGGCCTTTGTGAGTGGATCCGCTGTGTTGTCCTCTGAGTCTACTCTCCTAACCTCGATCTCCCTGGAGATCAACCATCTCCATGATCAGGTGACACTGCCTTAGAATATGTCTGGATCACTGATGGGACGGACGTTCCTTGGAATAAGCCACAACTCCATTGTCTCACAATGGTTGGAACGTAGTTCATCTCATGAACCAGTATACACCCAAACATCCTCCTTGGTAGTATCTTAAGTAGCGATGTATCCTGCCTTTATCTTCTAGTATGCCACGGTATCTAGCTTGGAACTCTTCCAACATACCGTCCCTCCACTGAGGGTAAAGACAATGCCTGTGACTGACATTCAGTCGTCTTTATCACCCTGGAACCCTTCCAACAATTCTCCCCAGGATCGATTGATACCATCTCACTACAACTAGTGAGTATCCCAATTTCCAATTAGATCTATCTCATAGATCCAAAATCCAGGATTTTAGGAGGTATCATTTTGATCCTATATGGAGAATCCATGTGATAAGCGGAGATCGACCGAGCGTAGCATAGGAAACTCCTTCCCTATCAAGAGTATGTCATCCACGTACTCTACGAGGATCGTCACCATACTCCCTACTACCTTTTTGTTCATACAAGGTTCATCTACCATTATGATGATATCAAATTCTTTGACTAATCCATCAAAACAGATGTTCCAACTCCGCGATGCCTGCTTTATCAAATAAAACATCTTGCATACGTTTCCGCTGCTCCCACTGTCTACGAGGCCCTCTGGCTGTGTACTTATAGACGCTCTCTTTTCATTTAGAAAAGCTGTCATGACATCCAACCACCAGATATCGTAGTCATGGTATGCAGCCGTGGCAAGTAGGATCTGGATGGACTTAAGCATAGCTACTTGAAAAGGTTTCATCATTATCCATACCTGGTCAATGATGTAGACTTTTAACAAGTCTAGCTTTGAAAGTCTCAACTCTTCCATGTACACCAAGTAATCTTCTCAAGATATACTTGCTCCTGATGGGGATTTAACCCTTCAGATTTAGCAACCAAAGTCCATACTTTGTTGGTGTATAAGGATTCCATCTCAGATCGCTAAGCATCCAGCCATTCTTACAGAGTCTTACTCCTGATGGCCAGCTCGAAACTAGTTGGGTCATTATCTCATGATGCAATCCTCGCTCCCACTGTCATAGAGAAATCGAAGTATCTCTCAGGTGGGTGAGGAACCCTACTAGATCGGCGGAGAGGCTGAGGCTCGTTGGAATCTACTGAATCCTTTGGTTCTTTCAAATCATCAGCTGCAGTTTGTATAGCTGGAACATTTCCAGTTCTACATAACAGTCCTTGCCTCGAGCTTGTCCGGATTTTGCTTTTAGACATAGGCCGGACAACCCCAAATCTTAACTAGCTTAAGACATGGGCTCTTCCCTTTCCATATCACATATGAAATGGTAGGCAACTGATTAGATTCGAACCCTATTCAATAGGTATGCAGCTTCTCAAGTGCATAACTCCCAAAAGGAAATAGGTAACTCAGTAGTACTCATCATAGAGCACACCTCATCATATAGGGTGTGATTGCTCCTCCCCGATATACCATCGTGCTATGGTGTATTCGGAGGAGTAATGTTGAGAGAGAATCTCATTCTCCTTTAGAATAGTCCAGGATTTCCGTGCTCAAGTATTCTCCTCCATGATCACATCAATGGACATAATACTTATACCCATGTTTTGGTTCTCTACTTCTAACTTATATTTTGTGAATATCTCAAAAGGTTCGGACTTATGTTTCAACATGAACATATATCTGAATCTTGAGAGATTATCAGAGAACGTAATGAAGTATAAAGAATCAGTCCTGGCATATGTAGACAGGGGACCTTACATACATCAACATGTATCATCCCAAGAGTTTACCAACTCTTTCTCTGTTTTCAATAAATAGAGCTGGTGTCATTATATCTTTGTGACATGACTGGCAAGTTTTACAAGATGTAGATTCAAACTGATTTAAATATGCATCTACATGTAACTTCTGCTAGTCGGGTCGCATTGATATGACCTAGTCTACAATGCCTCAAGTAGGATTCGTTCATTTCTGAACTCTTCCTCTTGTGTGTGTTCTGTATACTAAGAACTGTAGTTTGATTTAGAACATAAATGCTTTTAGATAACGTGCCTGAACCGATCAACTTTTGATATAGGAAATGTTCAAAACATTATCCAACAATACAAAATTTTATCATTTCTTTACTAATAAAGAGACCGATATGATTTTGTATATCAGGTTCGGTATCTAATAACATTCGTTCAGAATCAATGTATTGGTGATACAGGGTGACAGTGACCAACAGACTTGGCTGCAACTCTTGCCCCGTTTTCTGCCTCATGAAACTTATCACCCGTTCTCAGTTCTCTACCTTTCTGTAGCCCTATGTAACAGATTACATATCTGGGATCCTGATCTGGTATCACATACCCAGGACGTAGAGGATACAGAGAAACAGTTCTGTGCAACGAACACACCCGAAGATGATGCATCATATGCACTTTCTTCGTTTGGGCGGCACGGGAAATCTGGTATTCCCCAATTTCCTGCTCTGTCTTATAACAATTATAAGTTGGAGCGGGACCAACGTTCCCCAGCTCAGTATAACAAGCGGGTTCGGTCAATATTCCGTATTATTATCTTGATTAAGGCGTGATATGGTCGCTACCTGGAGAGAGAGAGAAGAAAACACTCAGCGTGCGCTCTTGCAAGAATAGATTGGTTATTATTTTATCTAATCAGGATGGCTCCCACTGCTTTTTATCAAATCTTCCTTCAAACCCTAAAAGGAAAGACTAGCCGGGATTAATTACACACTACAAGTTCGCCAATCTTTCAGCCAGGCCAGTGTCGGTACTTTGAGGGAGGTCCCCCGTGCTTTCGCACGAACCTAATTAATGTAAACCTCGTTTTTCCAGAGGCGTAACCTCGTTAACACCTTTCTAGACACCTACTTGATCGGCTAATTGTAATATGTAAAACTCTCCCAGGAGTAACTCTTACTCGCAGCGGGTATCGGGATCCAACTATCTCATAGAAGGTATGCAATCTCATTGCAAATTTCAACACTTGAAATTCCCGATAATATTTTGCCCCTAGCTCGCTATGACCTTGACGCATGCCAAACAACCCATAGTCTGCTAGTCAAGTTCAACCCGTACATTTCTTGATTGAATTAAACCCACCCGTACGACCCTTGACGCATACCAAACAACGCCGTACGAATACCCTAATCCAATCGCATCATATGCTAGCAGATAAGCACTAGTTAGCTACCGTACACTACGCCTTGACGCATGCCAAACAACCGCAGCACGAATACTAACTAGTACTTATCTGAAATGACGGAGGGCTACGACAGGTTTTTCTGAAAACTTATTGCGTAATGAACTTGATATCGTTGTAGGATCGAATAATTTTTGAAATGGAGTATTTTTGAGGCTTTTCTAGTTTTGCTAAAGGAGTCACTCCCGGTGAAGGGATCGTCGGTCCTTTCCTCGTCGAATGAGGTGCGGGATATATCACATATATCACTGTGCAAAGCAGAAACACTTAAAAGCAATCAAAAGACAAACCGAGTGTGCAGCATCTGCCAGTTATTGCTAAAGGAGCCACTCCCGGTGAAGGGATCTCGGTCCTTTCCTCATCGAATAAGGTGCAGGATATATCACATATACCGCTGTGCAAAGCAAGAACTGTAGCTACCTGTTTTATTTTGAAATTCGATTCTACAACATCTTAGGTTTCTTTTATTTCATTAATCACATTAATGAAGTCCCATCATTTAAGTACCTAAACATCACAGATAAATACGACGTACACTTATGCCATCCGCATTCGCCTCGATGTCCCCTCGTGCACCGTTAGGTTAGGTAACTAACGGCAGAGCGGGGCAGGGCTAGTGCGGGTGTAAAACATAAGTAACATCTATATAATATATCATATATACTATATACTGTATCTATCACAGAACATCACATGATCACATCACAGATATCGCAGCAGAAGAATCATATGAAATATTGGATATACTAGGACGTCCGTGTTTTCAATACGAGCCAGTATAAAACACGGATTCCACGGTCGTGATGAATAGCCAAACCCACACCCCTAGACCCCTACGAGAGCGGCAAGCAACCCTACCAATTCTAGAGTTAGGAGACCCGGACTCGACTCCTCGAGTTGGTCTCCCACTGGACTCCTGAACCCGGTTACTTGTGCTCCTCTCCTTGGGTCTATCCTAGTGCGGAAAAGTAAATAATATACAAAGGGTGACATCTTCCGCAACCTGGAAGTGCCCCAATAAAAGAATATTACATACAAGTTTTTACATGAATGAAAATGAAAAACACTCATCTCACATAAAAAACCCCGGCTATTCAAACACGACGATCCAATATAACATATCCAGCAACACATAACATCACATGTCATCAACGTAAGTAAATATGTCCATCCCAATTGTCGTTGACATATAGCAACGAAACCGGCGATATCACATATTACACTTACGGTCACAGAAAAGAAAGTGTAAAACTACAACAGTTGGAATCCGCAACCTGCATAGACATCGTATGCCTAATCAAATGAATTCTTTAGACATCGCATGCCTAACAATTATAAACCCCGCATTTTAGTCTCCAAATCGAAAACACTTTTCAATATAAAGTCGGGCAATTCAACAAGATTCCCGACATCCTGATCGAATGCTCGTCGCAAACTGCAGTAGACGGCCGCACCCCCGATACCGTCGACGAAGTGCACCAAGGCGGAACACCGCTACTGCGAGCACCCGGACGGATGCTTTCGCCGACGGGGTTCTCCTACAGTCACTTGGTCGGGGCTATGGAGTGAGGCTGTCTGTTAAGTTTACCCGGCGAGTATCCACGCACGCTACGTGATTGCGACGGACTTTTGATCACATCAAAATTCCGTGGCAACCGATCAAGTGAGACTAAACTGCTATGTTAATAACATTCATTCAGTTATCTCATAACTTTTGTGAATTCCAATTATTGTATTCCATTCCAGATAAACAGAAAATGTTAAACTTTTCGATCGAACAGTCAAACACCCAAGTTTTCCCGATACAGCTCAACACATGAAATAAGTCTAACAACATTCAGTTCGTGCCTCAGTACCAACGGTCCAGCCGTAGAAGGGTCAAGCCAACGCCTCACATGTGGCACGCCGTACTGCCCCAAACCCGAAGGTTCAAAGGGCAGTTCAAGACGGTCACATAATCGAGTTAAGGTTTGTTGTCTTCTAGAGGGTCCATCGAGTTACTTGCACTACTTAGAACGTCTTTAAACAACGGAAAAATCCAACACTTGGAAATTTCCCGACAGGGGAAAAAGTGGGTATTTATATCCGGTCGAACTTTTTAACATATTCTAAAATTATCCGGAAAGCCACATAGACAAAATCTGATACTCCGATCGAAACACCGAATCCCCAAAACAACTCCAGAAAATTCAACTCTTGAATAAATTTTAAAAATACCCAGAGAACTCAGCACCTGAAACAATGAATTATTGTGCAAATAGTAGGGGTTGACGTCACAATTCTGCCGCGGAACCGCCGCATAATCTAGGCTTATGCCGCGGTTCCGCCGCCGATTACACTGTTCATGCAAAACTTTTTGCGCCGTAATTCTTAGATTTCCCTGCTGAGTTTTCTGCATATTTTTAATGTTGAAAAATCCCAGTTTTTGAAAAAAGGACAGAGAGCATGTTTCGAGTTCGGGTTTTGGTTCGATCGGACTTCAAATTGCGTCTAGACTTCGCCTAAGGCTCTAGCTAGGCTCTGATACCACTGTAGGGTTCCTAGGCACTCCCAAGAGGTCTCACAAGGCATCAACCATGCCAATTTCAAAATTTACGGTGCCGAGAAACCCTAAACTACGGATCGTTGGCTAGAATTCTAGGCGAACAAAGTAACTAGTTAACACTTAACTACAAGTAAACGGAAATACAACCTTTGTAGATCCGGTGCTCCACCTCCATAGCTCCGCAACGAAGTCCTTTGCTGTCCAAAAAGAATCCGGGCTCTAGCGTCGGCTTCATCGGAGAATAGGCGAGCTAGGTCGTCGATGTCCATGCCGAAGATGATCTACGTCGAGGCATCGCTAAATCAAGCTCTACCTTCACCAAGCCATGAAAACTTGTGAAGGAAACACACTCTACTACTTGGCAAGAGGTAGAGGATGAAGAAATAGGAAGTGGGTAGACTTTAGAATTGGATTTCTCACTCATTTCCATCAATCACCATTGATGAAGTCTAGGTTTTTGCTTCTTGAAGAAGAAGAAGAAGAAGATGATCAAGAATGATTATTATCATAAGAATTATTTAAAATGAAAAGAATAATCCATTCTTATCATGAGTGAACCATGGTTAGTTGTAGAGAGTGAACTAGGGTTAGTGGAGTGGTTAGGGTTAAGCATGAGACAAAATGGTGACAAAGTCAAAGTGTTCATGAAACTTCATGAACAAAACAAAAATTGCCACCATTTTCTCATTTGCTTATTCTTTTTCCAAAAAGAAAAAGATTAATATATAAATAAGGAAATCAAAAACCCTAATCATCCACTTAACTATAGTTTGATACTTTACACTTAACCAAAAAGCATGTATCATCAAACATGATACAATCAAGTGCACAAAATCATATCGCATATGGAATGCGCACACCCGAGTGAGAAAATCCATTCAAAGTGAACCGATACTAGTTAATGCAAAGTAATATATCAAATATATAATTATGCATTAAATCACTAAATCAACACTTGATTCAATGATCCGGTCATGTCGCACATAACCGACTGGTATCATCAGTAACAACTTATCGAATCAACACTTGATCCGATAACCCGGCTATATCGCAAATAACCGATCAATGTCACATCGCGAGAATGAAATACGGTATCACATACACGCATCATTCTCGGTCCCGCACATATCTCATATGCGCTCCTATTTCGTTTCGCTTGAGCCAGGAAACCTCTGTGTAGGACTCTAAAGACTCGTCAATACGCCGGCAGCGGATGATGATCATATAAAACATCCACAAGCCGCAAGCGGTCTGCTAAACGTAACGGCCATCCGGGTATTGAGCGATCTGAAGATCGACGAGCAAGCCCGCTCACACTCCAGTGAATCCAACCAGTAACACTACCGTACAGTCCGGTCTGATCGTCTGATATGTCGCATATCTTGCCTAGGGGTGGTAAACGTCAGACCCCAATAGCTCGATAAGTCGTGTCGATATGAGGTCTATAACTGTTCGAGAAACTACTGGTAACACTTACCAGTAAATCTCAGCAACCCTGGCCAGGGATTTCCTGTTATAGCCAATCGAACACAGCGCAACATCAACTCCCTATACCGGGAGAGACGAATCCCCTCCTATCGCTCATTGCCTCCATGTGACTCGGGACTGTACCCAAAAACCACCGTTTTGCACGCCCTCTTGGACGTGGTAAGATGGAAATCAAAGCACAGTGGGAACCACAAAAGACTCTATGACGATCTCGGGTCAACAGACTACTCTGTACCAGTGTCACCAGAGAACTGCCATCTGACGTGAGGTATAATACCATCTGGGAGTTCTCGGCGAGTCCGTCCAGTGTACCCAGTCTCTACTGAGCACCCGTATATTATCTCTGATGTCAAACACCAATGGATATGGGATCATCCATCGCCCATCTGTATGGGTCGAGAAGGTATACGCTAGTCTACTCTGGTATATTGATGCCCCGTCTCGATACACCCACGACTAGGGACTTTGAAGGATGTACTTATGGACTACCATGTCCCCACTAGTATGATCCGCATCACAGTCCAGGTAGTCAAGTACAGATCCTAAGGGCTTTACCAACATGTAACAGGGAGACAATCTGTAAGTCCACGTTGCGACCCCCGGTTCTTACGGGGAGGCGGAAACGGTATAAAAATCAAATTTTTAGCGCAAGGGGCAACATGGACTAACAAAGTCGGGATCTCTTCCTAAACTAAAACTAGCAAACATGCTAAAGAGAGTTAGCTACTCGGAAAGATGGTTATACCTAAACTTGAACTCCTTCTTCTTCAAACTTTGTAGAGGTTGATGGTTCTTTCCTCGTCGCCTTCTTCCGTCGAAGATGGATCCACCTGAGGGTTCAACCTTCGGGCTCTTCCTCGAACTTTGAGTGAACTAGAATCTCCGGCTTGCTAAACCCTTGATCCTAGAGTGAGTAAAGAGTGTCTAGGGGTTGTTTTCTTTTCAAGGAGAGGGATTCTCAACACATGAGAAGGATTCCCCTTGAGCTTGAGGAAGAAGAAGATGAAGTGAGGAGAGAGAATGGTTATGATAGAATGAGCTATCTTTTTCCTTTTTGCAACCATATCAAAAGAAAAAGAATTATCTAATTAGTAATAATAATTCAAATGAGAATAGTTGATGGTTGTTTTGGAATGACCACTATCATACTTCATTAAATGAATGTTGGCAAGAATCAAGGAGTATCCTTGCAAAATAATGATGATGGTCAAACATTCAACCATGGTCAACAAGTCAACCATGGTCAACAAGTCAACAAAACCAACCATAACATAATTTCATTTAATTACTATTATTAATAGATATCTCACTAATTCATTAGGGTTTGGAAAAAAGACGACTGTCAACTGTGCATGCGCACCCGTTCCGAAACCCTAATGAAAAACCTCTTCTTCCGCCTCAAACAACTGTGCATACACACCTGCATTCTTGTTCCGAGGAACATGAATACTGAGAGATAAAAGTAACCCCAAAACATATACCAGTATCCGGCTCAAACCAGAGCCCGCTGGCAATATCCGTCCGGACTCCAAACGTGCACAAGTGCGCGGATGAGAACGAACCTTGTCGCAAAAACATGCGACCTCTACTCTGTTTTGCCCAGAGGCGAATACCCTCTGTGTGGGACTCTAAAGACTCGACACTACGCTGGCAGTGGGTTTAACCACAGACCGCAAGCGGCACTAGCTGTGCGTAACGGTCCCCAGGTAGAAGCCGACAAGAAGGCTGACGAGGTGAACCCCATCTGAACTCCTACTGAGTCTGAATGTGACATTCTCCGTACAGTCCGGTCTGTCCGTCTGATACATCGCATGTCGGGCCTAGGGGGCGGTAAACGTCAGTCCCCCAATAGCGGTACAAGTCGTGTCGGAGTGAAGCCCAAAACACCCTGAGATAACACTGGAAGCCTACCAGTATATCTCGCTTGCCCTGGCCAGGGACTACTCGTGTAATGGCTCTCCTAGATACAGCGCGATGTCAACCCCCAATACCGGGAGAGACGAATCCTGTCTAACCGGCACTGCCTCCAAGTGCTTCGGGACTGCACCCAACCACTACCTGTTTGCATGACTCCTTTGAGCCGTGGTAGGGTAGTAGTCAAAGTACAGTGGGAACACACTCGAGGCGAAGTGCCAGTGTCAAGTCAGCGGACTAAGCTGTACTCATGTCACCTGGGAACTGATAACTGACGATAGGTATAATACCAACCTTTCAGTTCCCGACGAGTCCTGTCCAGTGTACTCGTAACCCAACGAGCACCCATATACTATCTCCAGTACGACGTACTGATGGCTGTGGGACAGACCATCTCCCACACTGGGATGAGAAGCGCATACGCTAGTCTACTCTGGAGTATCGATGCCCTGTCTCGATAGTCCTGCGACTAGGGACCTGTATAAGGATGTGCTTATAGATTACCCAGCCCCCACTAGTGTGACTGCCATCACAACGCTGGTAATCAAGCAAAGATCCTAAGGGCTCCACTAATGTGTATATGTGATATCGCAAAATAAACACATGTACACATTGAAGTAGAAACAAACCAAGTAGCATACTACTATATTGAGCAAGATTGTTTATACAAGGTGAATATCCCAAGCTTCCATTAAGTAATATACAAACTAGTATGATACAGTAATGGCCTCTAGGGCATATACACTAACAATCTCCCACTTGCACTAAGGCCATGTACTGGCGTATCGAAGACCTATCATCTCGATCAGCCGCTCGAACTGAGTCTGGGGTAGGGCCTTGGTGAATGGATCTGCAGTGTTTTCTTCTGAAGCAACCCTCCGAACCTCGATCTCCTTGCGATCCACGATCTCCCTGATCAGGTGATACCGCCTCAAGATGTGCCTGGATCTCTGATGGGACCTGGGTTCCTTCGCTAAAGCTATAGCCCCGTTGTTGTCGCAATACAGAGGTATTGGGTCAACAATGGACGGAACCACCTGAAGTTCTTTTAAGAACTTCCTCATCCAGACAGCTTCTTTTGCGGCATCAGATGCAGCGATGTATTCCGCTTCCATCGTCGAGTCTGCAACGGTTTCCTGTTTGGAACTCTTCCAACACACCGCCCCTCCATTGAGGGTAAAGACAAAACCCGACATGGACTTGGAATCATCCTTGTCACTCTGGAAACTGGAGTCAGCAAAGGCCTCGATCTGGAGGTCTTTTCCGCCATACACCAAGAACATCTCCTTAGTCCTCCTCAGGTACTTGAGAATGTTCTTTACTGCTATCCAGTGTTTCTCCCCAGGGTTTGACTGATACCGGCTTACTACACTCAGTGCATAAGCTACATCCGGTCTGGTACACAACATCGCATACATTATAGAGCCTACCGCAGAAGCGTAGGGTATAATAGACATGCGATCCCTCTCCAAATCAGTCTTGGGGGACATCTCTTTAGAGAGGGTGATTCCGTGACAAGCCGGTAGATTACCGCGCTTGGAATCTTCCATACTGAATCTTTTCAGTACGGTGTCGATGTACCTGGACTGTGAAAGTCCTAATATCCTCTTGGATCTATCACGATGGATCCGGATCCCCAGGATGTAAGAGGCATCACCCAGGTCTTTCATGGAGAACCTTTGTGACAAGAAACCTTTGACAGATTGTAGCATAGGAATGTCATTTCCTATTAAGAGAATGTCATCCACGTATAAAACGAGGAATACTACAGTTCTCGCTACAAATCTACTATAGATGCATGGTTCATCTGGATTTTTGATAAAGCCAAATTCCTTGACCGTCTCATCAAAACAGATGTTCCAACTCCGCGATGCCTGCTTTAGTCCATAGATGGACTTAAGCAACTTGCACACCTTTCTGCTGCTCCCACTCTGAATGAAACCCTCTGGTTGATCCATATAGACACACTCCTCTAAATTTCCATTTAGAAAAGCGGTTTTTACGTCCATCTGCCAAATCTCATAATCGTGGAAGGCAGCAATGGCAAGAAGGATCCGAATGGATTTCAGCATAGCCACTGGAGAAAAGGTTTCGTCATAGTCCAAGCCAGGTCTTTGACGGAAACCCTTTGCTACAAGTCTTGCTTTATAGGTCTCAACCTGTCCATCTACACCAATCTTCCTTTTGAAGATCCACTTGCATCCTACGGGTTTTACCCCGTCTGGAGCAATGTCCAACGTCCATACTTTGTTGGTGTACATGGACTCCATTTCGGTCCGCATTGCATCCAGCCATTTTACCGAGTCAACGCTCTGAACGGCCTGTTGGAAGCTAGCAGGCTCATCATAATCTATGATGCAATCCTCTCTATCCCCGTCTATGAGAAAACCGTAGTATCTCTCGGGCGGATGAGACTGCCTACTACTCCTGCGGAGTGGCGTAGGAATGTCCTGTTCTTTTGAACCCTCTGGTTCCATTAAGCTTTCAGTAATAGTCTGAGGTTCTGGAATTTCATCCAGTTCTACTGCGCTCCCACTTATCTGATTTTCTAAAAACTCAGTTTCCAAGAAGCGGGCATGACGAGAAACAAGGACTTTTTGCTCCTCTGCGTAATAGAATAGATACCCCTTGGAGTTCTTTGGGTATCCCACAAACTTGCACTGTACTGAGCGTGCTTCGAGCTTGTCCGCATGCTGCTTTTTTACAAAAGCCGGACATCCCCATGTCTTAAAGGATTTAAGACAGGGTTTCTTCCCACTCCACATCTGATATGGTGTGGTAGGCACTGTCTTAGTAGGAACTTGGTTCAAGAGATGTGCAGCTGTTTCTAGTGCATATCCCCAGAAAGATCGCGGTAACTCAGCCTTACTCATCATGGAACGAACCATATCCAATAGGGTTCGATTCCTCCTTTCCGATACACCGTTATGTTGCGGAGTGTATGGAGGAGTACGCTGAGAGAGAATTCCATTCTCTTTTAAATAGTCCAGGAACTCGGCACTCAAGTATTCACCACCTCGATCCGATCTTAGAATCTTAATACTTTTGCCTGTTTGTTTTTCAACTTCATTCTTGTAATCCCGAAATTTCTCAAAGGCCTCGGATTTGTGCTTCATTAAGAAGACATGTCCATACCTAGAGAAATCGTCTGTGAAAGTAATGAAGTATGAATAACCGCTTCGCGCATGTGTAGACATTGGACCACACACGTCACTGTGTATGAGTCCCAAGAGCTTGCTCGCTCTTTCTCCGTGTCCAGTAAACGGAGTCTTTGTCATCTTTCCCATGAGACAAGATTCACAAGTGGCATATGACTGATATTCGAACGGATCCAAGTATCCTTCTTTATGTAACTTAGTCAACCGTGTCTCATTGATGTGACCCAGTCTACAATGCCATAAGAAAGCCTAATTGATATCTGGAGACTTTCTTTTGTGTGTATTCTGGACATTGAAAATCTGTGGTTGGTTTAATACGTATATACCATTGCTCAGTGTACCTGACCCAATCAGAACTTGATTAAGGTGAATGTTTACAACATTACTTACAAACGCAAATTCATAACCTTCTTTAGAAACCAAAGATACAGAAATGATATTACAAGTTGCGTTGGGTACAAAAAAGCAATTACGCAAAACCAAAACATGTCCATCTGACATTCCCAGGTGATAGTCCCCCACGGCTTTAGCATCCATGCTAGCTCCGTTCGCAACTCTGAGGGTCATGTCACCTGCCTTCAAAAACCTACGGTTTCTCAACGCCTGCAAAGAATTACAGATATGAGATCCTGATCCGGTATCCAATACCCAGGAAGTAGAGTTTATAGAAAGACAGTTCTCAATAACATACACACCTGAAGCTGAAGCCGCAACTTGCTTCAGTTCCTGTGTCCTGGCTTTCCAAGCCCTGCAATCTTTCTTCCAGTGTCCACTCTTATGACAATAGAAGCATTCTTCCTTTCCAACAAGCTTCCCCGCAATCTTTGTTGCCTTTTCTTTTCCCTTCGTACCCACTTTACTAACACCGCCTCTTGGTTTGGCGGGGGCTTTCTTCCTCTTTCCCTTGGCTTTCGCCTTGGACCTAGAGGAAGAAGATCCTCCTACAAACAAAGCGGGTGTTTCCCTACCTTTCTGTAGGGTGCCCTCTGCGCTCCTCAGCATGTTGAGGAGTTCTGAAAGTTCAACTTCCTTTTCTTGCAAGTTGAAATTCAGTATGAACTGGGCGTAAGTGGAAGGAAGGGACTGGAGAACTAAATCCGTATAGAGTTCACTTTCCAACGTGGTCCCAAGTTCCGCGAGCTCCTCAATGTAGCCAATCATCTTAAGCACGTGGTCCGCTACCGATGATCCGACGGCCAACTTTGCCGAAAATAACTTCTTCGACACTTCGTATCTTGCGATACGAGACTGCTCTCCATACAGTTCTTTTGTATGAAGAAATATGGATTCCAAGTCCATATTCTCGTGCCTCCTCTGGTGATCGTTGTCCATAGAGGCAAGCACGAGGCACTTGGCCTTCGCGCAATCAATCTCCCAAGTCTTACGGATTTCCTTATCCGCGACGCTGGAGGTGGGACCTGGGACGGGGGGAGCTTTGGTGGTAAGAAGATACCCCAGCTTGTCGTAAGTGATTGCCATTTTGACATTCCTGAGCCAATCTTTGTAGTTTGGCCCTGTCAGTATGTCTTTATCTAGAAGTAACTTAAGTCCAGTCATTTCGATTTGGTTGCTGCAAGGGGGAGAGAAGGAACACTTTAGCACGATGCTCTTGCAAGTTTAGAGTGGTTTTTAATTTGTCTAAACAGGATGGCTCCCACTGTCTCTCGAATCCCTCCTCAAACCATAAAGGAAGAATCAGTCGGGATCAATCCCACCGTACAATACTTGCTTAACCGTTCAGCCAGGCCAGTGTCGGTACTTCGAGGGAGGTTTTCCAACGCTTTCGCGAAGTTCCTTAATTTAAGAACCTTTTTTCCCTGGGGGCGTAGCCCCGCTAACACCTTTCTAGGCACCTACTAGGTTTATAGCATTGATCGTTTAGTGAGAAATTTCCCGAGGAGTAGCATATACTCACAGTAGGATCGGGATCCAAATATCATCGCGTGACGAAACTGAAGGAATCCTACCAGAATCATCACACTCCAAATGGTATGCAAATCTAGCAAGTTTCAGTACTTGTGAAACTCCCGATGTGGATTTTTGCCCCATGCTCTTATGACCTTGACTAAGGCCAACAAATCATAAGTCACATGTCAAGTTCTACCCGTCGTTATCCAGGTTAATTTGAACCCACCCGTATATACCCTTGACTATGGCCAACAAGGCAATACGACTGTCCCAAACCAACGCATTCTATCTATGCAACATATGAATACCTACCAGCTACCAAATACTGTGCCTTGACTAAGGCCAACAAACACAGCTTGAATACTGTTGAATATTCATATGAAACGACGGAGAGCTACGGATGGTTTTGGCGAAACCGTAAACGTAGTGAACTTGATATAATCGATGGAACGAGATAGCTTTTAAAAGGAGTGGCTCAAGCTCCGCATTTAAAAGTTAGTTTTGAAAAGAACCGAGTGGTTTTTCGAAAGTGTTCCAACGACTTTAGTTTGGTTTATTATCTTGCATTAGTTCTTTTAATGCGTGATATTCTTGCATTAGTTCTTTTAATGCGTCCCATCATTTAATCCTACCATTACAGAAAACAACCAAAATATGACGTACGCTTATGCCATTCGCATTCGCCACGGGGTCCCGTCATCACCCGTTAGGTTACTTAACTAACGACAGAGCGGGGGCTGGGCTAGCGCGACTGTAAAACATAAGCAACGCCTAAATATAAAGCAATGATAGACATTACAGATCATAGATGAATACATTGGATATACTAGGAATCCGCAATCCGTTCGAGCCTGCAATGAAAAGCGGATTACACGGTCGCGGTGAATAGCCAAAACCCCACCCAAGACCCCTACGGGTGCGGCAAACTACCCGCCAAGTACCCGTTAGTTTGTGCACCCCTCCACGGGTCTATCCTAGGAGCAAAAACAGTAAAAAGAATTATACAATGACGGCTACAACCCCGACCCGGTTGTGCGGCCATACAAATAATATTATTACATCAATTTACATTTACAAATGAATGAAAGAAAAACAAAAGCTCATCTCACATCCACCCCGGCTATTCACCCGCGACAGTCCAACACATTCATATACACATTCCAATATCAAACACGGATCACAGAGATGTATAACCCCGACTAATCGACTTATAGCGATTAGCCGACGTTCAATACATACAAACATCACAGATATAACCAATATAGCCAAAGTGTAGCGAAGTTCGAAAAAAAATACGGATTTATAGGACCCCAAAAGTAAATATCTTTTCTGGAAAATCTGGGCACATATAACATATTTGAAAAATCCCAAAACCCTACCAGATGAACACTGCACAAAACACGATCACATGAAGAGGTTAAACGGCGGCGGATCCGCGGCTAAGAGAATAGCTAAGGCCGCGGATCCGCGTCGGTTTGAATGAATCATGGGATCGTTTTTCGTGGGTGTTCTCACAAAACCCTGAGCCGATTTTAGGAGTAAAAATTTTTACTTTTAGAGCACAAAAAATTTCAACAGAAACTTAGGGTTTTGGATTTTCCGGTTTTGCGATTTTTTCGGTTTTGAACTTCCATACACTTCGCTATCAAGCTAGTTTAAGTTTAGTTAGGCTCTGATACCACTGTAAGTCCACGTTGCGACCCCCGGTTCTTACGGGGAGGCGGAAACGGTATAAAAATCAAATTTTTAGCGCAAGGGGCAACATGGACTAACAAAGTCGGGATCTTTTCCTAAACTAAAACTAGCAAACATGCTAAAGAGAGTTAGCTACTCGGAAAGATGGTTATACCTAAACTTGAACTCCTTCTTCTTCAAACTTTGTAGAGGTTGATGGTTCTTTCCTCGTCGCCTTCTTCCGTCGAAGATGGATCCACCTGAGGGTTCAACCTTCGGGCTCTTCCTCGAACTTTGAGTGAACTAGAATCTCCGGCTTGCTAAACCCTTGATCCTAGAGTGAGTAGAGAGTGTCTAGGGGTTGTTTTCTTTTCAAGGAGAGGGATTCTCAACACATGAGAAGGATTCTCCTTGAGCTTGAGGAAGAAGAAGATGAAGTGAGGAGAGAGAATGGTTATGATAGAATGAGCTATCTTTTTCCTTTTTGCAACCATATCAAAAGAAAAAGAATTATCTAATTAGTAATAATAATTCAAATGAGAATAGTTGATGGTTGTTTTGGAATGACCACTATCATACTTCATTAAATGAATGTTGGCAAGAATCAAGGAGTATCCTTGCAAAATAATGATGATGGTCAAACATTCAACCATGGTCAACAAGTCAACCATGGTCAACAAGTCAACAAAACCAACCATAACATAATTTCATTTAATTACTATTATTAATAGATATCTCACTAATTCATTAGGGTTTGGAAAAAAGACAACTGTCAACTGTGCATGCGCACCCGTTCCGAAACCCTAATGAAAAACCTCTTCTTCCGCCTCAAACAACTGTGCATACACACCTGCATTCTTGTTCCGAGGAACATGAATACTGAGAGATAAAAGTAACCCCAAAACATATACCAGTATCCGGCTCAAACCAGAGCCCGCTGGCAATATCCGTCCGGACTCCAAACGTGCACAAGTGCGCGGATGAGAACGAACCCTGTCGCAAAAACATGTGACCTCTACTCTGTTTTGCCTAGAGGCGAATACCCTCTGTGTGGGACTCTAAAGACTCGACACTACGCTGGCAGTGGGTTTAACCACAGACCGCAAGCGGCACTAGCTGTGCGTAACGGTCCCCAGGTAGAAGCCGACAAGAAGGCTGACGAGGTGAACCCCATCTGAACTCCTACTGAGTCTGAATGTGACATTCTCCGTACAGTCCGGTCTGTCCGTCTGATACATCGCATGTCGGGCTTAGGGGGCGGTAAACGTCAGTCCCCCAATAGCGGTACAAGTCGTGTCGGAGTGAAGTCCAAAACACCCTGAGATAACACTGGAAGCCTACCAGTATATCTCGCTTGCCCTGGCCAGGGACTACTCGTGTAATGGCTCTCCTAGACACAGCGCGATGTCAACCCCCAATACCGGGAGAGACGAATCCTGTCTAACCGGCACTGCCTCCAAGTGCTTCGGGACTGCACCCAACCACTACCTGTTTGCACGACTCCTTTGAGCCGTGGTAGGGTAGTAGTCAAAGTACAGTGGGAACACACTCGAGGCGAAGTGCCAGTGTCAAGTCAGCGGACTAAGCTGTACTCATGTCACCTGGGAACTGATAACTGACGATAGGTATAATACCAACCTTTCAGTTCCCGACGAGTCCTGTCCAGTGTACTTGTAACCCAACGAGCACCCGTATACTATCTCCAGTACGACGTACTGATGGCTGTGGGACAGACCATCTCCCACACTGGGATGAGAAGCGCATACGCTAGTCTACTCTGGAGTATCGATGCCCTGTCTCGATAGTCCTGCGACTAGGGACCTGTATAAGGATGTGCTTATAGATTACCCAGCCCCCACTAGTGTGACTGCCATCACAACGCTGGTAATCAAGCAAAGATCCTAAGGGCTCCACTAATGTGTATAGGTGATATCGCAAAATAAACACATGTACACATTGAAGTAGAAACAAACCAAGTAGCATACTACTATATTGAGCAAGATTGTTTATACAAGGTGAATATCCCAAGCTTCCATTAAGTAATATACAAACTAGTATGATACAGTAATGGCCTCTAGGGCATATACACTAACACAATCAGTGTACACGTTAAGGTAAAGATCAACCAGATAGCATACTATCATGTCGAGCAAGAAAGTCCTCCCTATATATGTCCCAGCATCCACTACAATATACATCCTATGTATAGTAATGGCCTCTAGGGCATACATATAACTAACAGTTGTCTCCTGAGGGTTTTCAGCGGATTACACCCACAAAATCCTATAAGGAAAGAAAGACGGTGAAAGTTACATATAAAGATAAGAATGATAAAAGAAAGAACTTGAAAATAAGAGTTTCCAACTACACTAGCTTTTCGGTTGCTTTGAGCTCTATCTTAATAGTCATGAAAAGATATTAGAAATCACATCATCCCTCAATAAAACATCGCCTTTATTCTTCATCCCTACCTTTCTTCTAAACACCGATCATATACCCCTACGTGTGTGTAAAGATATCCTTACACTCGGAGAATTCAATTCAAGCTATCATACTCTTGTCCATCTATCTCAGTACTTTTTAGTCGATGAATATTTTGGATGGAATTGCTCACACATTCTTCATGCGACCGTTAATACTTCTTGAGGTACTAACCGACCGATTATTAAATGTGCTTGCTTATTAGGCGTAATTAGCAATTTTCTCGTCTTGCAACACCTAAGGCTTAGCAGTGGCTCGCAAACTAGTTGGTCTAAGGCACTAGGTGATAAAGCACCCTCGCTATATTTTTTTATGCTGCCTTGGTTATTACAAAACCAGTGTTCATTTTTCTTCACAATTTTATACTTTTATTTTTCATTTTTATTTTCTTCGTACTTTTGGCTTTTAGACAAGAGCATTTCAAGGTATCCTCTACTATCTCGAGTTTCAAGATGTGTGTAAGTGCGTATAGTAGGGTATCAACGTTCAAATGTTTGACCTCCAGAATAGGAACTATTTTTCAGACTTATTTTTATCCTCAGATTAGTGACTTCCTTCATCTTACTAACCCTTGGGACAACGGCTCATAACTACTTATTACTAGTTTCGTTTAAGAAAACATCTAACTTTCTTATTTTTCTTAAACTCTTCCAATCTTTTAAATGTAATTTTTCACTTTCTAACTCTCATTATCAAAATAAATTTTGTGCTTATGCAAAGTGTAATGCAAAGTAATGCGTAAATAAGCACAAATCTCCCCCAAACCTATTTACAGCAGTGTCCTCATTGTTGTCATCTTTTAAATCTCAAAACCTGTTGACTTGGGAGGAAAAGTTATTAACGGGGATAAAAGAATAAATGAACGTGAAACCTCCCCCAAACTTATTTTTGGCTCAAAATTTTGTGTACAAATTTTATTTTCAAGAGCCAGAAATATACCCCCCAAAACTTGATTTAAACAATATTAAGCTTTTAAAATCATAAGAGGGGGGGGGAGGGTAAAGTTATTGGTCTATATAAAGCTTTACAAAGACCAAAAGTTAATACCAACCATTCAAAGATTTTATCAATGTAATGCACTGGTTGGTAGAAAAACACGTCACCTATAGACGTGAAGAAGTGGGGAAGAGATAAGTGGTGGTATGGAAAGGGTTTGCGTCTCTGTTTATAGAGACGAAACAGTGATGATGGATTAGTCGCATTCTTGTTATTGATAAGAAGAAGGGGTGGTGGTTGATCAGTCGAAAATACTGCATTTCTAACACGGCAATTTCCCTACCTTTTGCAGTCAAGTAAAGGTATCCGGTATTCATATCACGCATATTTGCAAAACACATGTAAAATACTGGATTACTTGTACTATATACTAAAATCGGCACTTTTAAGGAAATTGTGTGTGTTTCATGGCATCGCATCATCCTTGTATTGCGCAACTCTTGTCTGGGGTCTAATGCAGGAAATTCCAGAAGCAAAAGCCCAAAATTGGAAAAAGATCCGATAAAAGAAACGCCAACCCAAAGGCCAGAGATTTGGCAGAGATCAGGGACTCAATTGGAAAATCAACATATCATAGAAAAGCCCAAATACTACAAGAAGAATTACCACAAAATATGAAGCCCCAAGGCCACTAAAGGGCCGCGGATCCGCGGCCCAAACCCCCTTGGCGCTGCGGATCCGCGGCCTTATGAAGAGACCAGCCCTCCAAATTTCATCACATGCCTATTTGTAACGGCCAAAGCTTCCAGAAGACCCCAGAAGCTCCACGTGGCACATCTAGAAGGCTCGGCTTAACAAACTCTTGAAGGGAAATTCAAATTTTGGGCTTAACTAACTTTTTGGAGGGAAATTTAAATCTTTTGGTTAACTAACTTGTGGAGGGAATTCAAATTTCAATCCTAGATCTAGAATTTGGAGGTCTATATAAGAGAGCCTAGATCTAGGATGCAAATTGTTCAAGAATCACCACCATCTTCAACCCACAAGTTTAGTGACAAAAACTTGTGCCTCAAATTCAACCCCAATTCAAAATAAAGATCAAGATCCCGAGAGCAATTCAAGCAAGAGTGCCTTCAACCTTTAGAAGCGACGCCGGATTCCAACGGAGCAAGAGATCCACGCCGATCCGCGACTTAAGGAGCCGAGCGAAGCCGAAATCGACGATCTAGTTCCTTCCTTTTGTAAATTCAAGAGAGTTGTAACGAAATTTGTCGATAAATAAAGGTGAATTTTCTATATTCTTGCTTATCTTTTAATTCAAGCATAATGATTAGATCTCAATTTGTGATTGTGTTTGTGATCATGATGTTTGAGTAATCTCCGCTCGTGTAGGAGTTGTGACGATCTTTAGATGATGATGATTTAGATATTTTTACAATTCTTAAATCCTATAATGTTTGGAAATTCTAGTGAATCAAATGATTAATAACCTAGTTTCGAGATGATGCTTTCTTGATTGTGTTCACTCGAAACTAGGGAACAACTATTGACCATTTGATTAACTAGAAGCTAGAATTTGAATGCAATCCATCGAAAGGACAAAGGATGAGTTGCGAAATCCCTAATTTCCTCGTAAGATCCTTAAACCTCGATGAATTTGCATCGATCTAGTATCAATTCGTTAATGGATAAGAATTAGTAATTTTTAGATCTCATCACATCTATAGATTCGATCTACTCCTACGAGCCATATTTCTAATCTTGATTGTTGGTTGGAAATTATCACACATCTTAATTCTTGTTTTTAATGTTTCTTTTAGATCTAGATTTTTCTTATTTCTTGATCTTCAAATGCAAATCATGAATTGTTTTCTTTTCTTGCCTTAAATTTTCAACTCATCTAATTCGGAAATTGAACGGATTACACTTTCCCTGTGGACGATCCGCACTTACTAACGCGCTACATTCGACACCGTTATTGATTGCGGTCAAAATATTTTTGGTTGTGATTTCTATATTCAATTTTCTAAAACCATACACAATCGGAAATCATTTAAATCAAATGGCGCCGTTGCCGGGGATCGTGTGCTATTTTTTCATTTTTTGAAATTTGAGTTGAAAAGTTTATTCCATCAATATTTTTTTAGATCAAAACTCGCGCAAATTACTAATACGTATTGTTGTGGTTAATTGCAAGGAGATCTGGAGCTTGCTGTGAAATTGGAAAATTATTTGGAGAATTCCAGAGAGCTAGGGAAGTGATCAGGAGTGCTCTGGAAAAATTTGGTGCAGAGAGGAGCTCAAGGCACGGCGGAATCGCGGTCTAAGGCGACAATTGCGGCGGAAGCGCGGTGGTTTGAGGGCTTCTCTGGAAAATTTTTATCTGGTAACCTCTAACTTTCTTATCTCCTTCCTAAAATCTGCTCCAATTAACAATTTGTTGCAGGCTTCTTTGCAAAAATCGCAGCACCGCAAAAAGAAAAATAAATTGTGCTTGTTTTTGATTTTGTGTTTGTTTGCATAATTAATACGGACATTAAGGGGCACGGCCAAATCCAGATTAGGTGGGGAGTTCATTACCCTTACTAGGCCCCAAAAATCACAAACCTGCATCCGCATTACCCTCATTAATTAAAAAATATCTAGAGATGACTCTAAGGACCGTCGCGCTCACTTAGGACAGAAGAAGGCCGTGGGTAATCCATTGCTTATCCGCGTTTCTTTTTGTGGTGTCTAAGACAAGTGTGTCGAAGGCTAGTGGTTACTTAATTAGGCCCACTACTTACGTAGTGGAGAACCTCCCACTTACCTGGCCACAGGAGAAACAAAGAGGCAGTGGAGGATTTTATCCTGCGACTTGTCTTTTGGAAGTTAGGAGCGGTCTAGAGATTGGACCTAGGTGACCATAAATTCTAGGGTTGCTTGTTGCATTTGTTGTGATCGCATCATATTTTCAAAATCCGTAACACTTTTCAAAACAAACACCGCATTCACTTCATTTCCCCTAATTATAAATCACGCTGCCACTTGTACTAACCCCTTTTAGTGCAAGATAGGCTGGACACGGGATTCTAGTGCCCGACTTGTCCGCGTCCCCTCGATCGACTCCGAAGTCAGTATTTCTCCATTTACCTTTCTTTTACCCCCCACCACACCCACACCGATGGATCCGTCTCCATCGAACCTCTTTACCGCTGCTTTGCCGCCGTCCGTTGGTGCGCAGAATCCTCCCCATATCTCTCTCCAAGAGAGGTGCTAGCCTTTGCGAGGTTCTCTCTCGACCTGCTTATCCATTCCACCAGCCAACGGGGATAACTTTGAGATTAAACCCCAGTACATCAACCTTCTACCTAAATTCCACGGTCTCGAGACTGAAGACGCTTACATTTTCATTACCAAATTTGAAAACGTATGCGCAATGATGGGTACATCACAACTTTCTGTGGATGCCATGCGTCTACGACTTCTTCCATTTACCTTGTGCGATATAGCCGAGAAGTGGCTGTATAACACCACCGCACACTCCATCACGAATTGGGAAGAATTCGTTGTGGCATTCCTTAAGAAATTCTACCCTATGCAAAGGACAGCTCGAATCCGTAGCGAACTATATCAATTCTCCCAGCTTCCAGCTGAACCATTCTCAAAATACTTTGACCGATTCAAGGATCTTTTGGTTCAATGCCCACATCACGGCATCCCGAGATGGGATCTTTGCCGATTCCTATATGAGGGCAGTAACCCTACCACTAAACAAAACCTTGAAAACATGTGTCAAGGCACCTTTATGACCAAGGATGATGGGGAAGCATGGAAATTTTTAGAAGAGTTCGCTGAAAAGTCATTACAGTGGGAGACTGGAACCCAGCCATCGAGTAGGGGTGGCGTACACCAAATAGACGTGTCCATAGGTGTTCGAGCTGAGATGGCAGCAATGCAAAAGAAGCTCGATGCTATGGAACACAAATTCTTAGCAGCCTCCCTAAACCCAATGTCGCTCCCCAAAACTGTATGTGGGTGCTGTTCTGATCCTTCCCACTTGACGGAAGAATGTCCATTAAACTCTCAGTTTCGAGGTCTCGAGCATACCAATGCCGCATTTCAAAGACCTGGAAACGATCCTTTTTCTTCCACATATAATCAGGGTTGGAGGAATCACCCGAATTTTGCTTGGAACCAATCCCAAAACACGGTTCCAAACCCTAATCAATTCCAACGGGTCCCTCCACCACAACAACAACCACTTCAACTCACCTAGCACCCCTACCAGTCATAAAATTTCCAAAACCAGGTCAACCCTCCTGCACCTTCTAATCCTATGCAGTCGACCTGTTCTGACGAGTTCTCTCAATTCGCTCAAACCATGAAATCACTCTTGTCAAATTTCACAGAAATGTTGGCCGAGGTTAGGTCTTCCGTTGGTGAGATAAAGAAAAACTCAGCGTCCCAAGCTGAGAGTATCAAAACGATGGAACCTGAGATTGCACGACTTAAGGCCGAAATGAGTGCAAGAGAGAAAGGGAAACTCCCAGCTCAACCTTTGCTCAATCCTGGCTATTCACATCATGTGAATGCAATCACCACGTTGAGATCTGGGAGAGTGCTGGATAACCATGTTGGGGAAGAAGTTGATGATATTGATGATCCTATCAACACCCCGGCTGAGACCTTCCCTCACACACACACTTCTACGTCTGATTCTTGTTCTTCTACCCCACCGCCTTCTCGCGAGCCTATTCTCCATTTCCCTCTAGGCTCAACACCTCAGCCCACCTCTTCTAGTCTACCACCGACGATCCCCACTTCTATTTTGGGATCAGGTCCACACACACTTCCTTCTCCTATGATGGACCCAGCGCTCATTGCTAAAGCACTTTATCCGAATCGGTTAAGGGCTAACACATCGAGTCCACATATGGAGAAGATTATGGACATGTTTAAGCAAGTTAATATCAACATCCCTCTCCTAGATGCGATTCAACAAGTCCCCGCTTATGCGAAAATTCTTAAGGACTTGTGCACTAGGAAGAGGAAGACTCAAGTGCCAAAGAAGGTCTTCATGTCCAATAGCATTAGCACTGCTTTTATCCCTCCGCTACCAAAGAAACGTAAGGACCCAGGATATCCTACGATATCGATTTCTATTGGGGATAAACACATCAACCGTGCTCTTTTAGACCTTGGCGCAAGTGTTAACCTACTTCCTTTCTCAGTCTATGAGCAACTAAGGATCGGAGAGTTGAAACCAGCCCATTGCACTCTCCAGATGGCTGACCGATCAATCACCAAACCTAGGGGTGAACTGGAGGATGTGTTAATAAAAATCGGGGAATTTGTATTCCCTGTGGATTTTATTGTACTTGATACACAGCCTGTAGCGAACCCACGGAATCAAATTCCGGTGATTTTAGGTGGCCCCTTTTTGGCCACTTCCAACGCTATCATCAACTGTCGTAATGGCTCTATGACCCTATCCTTCGGGAATAGATCAATAGAGCTGAACATTTACAAGTTGGGAAGTGTACCCTCCGAACCTACTGCTCATGTCTGTTCTGTCGACTTAATGGATGTCGACAGCAGCGAATTTGATGATGCTCCTTATACCGATCTTGACTCTTTTCATACATTGTTGTTTGACCCAACTATGTATCATACACATACGGACTCTTCCACCGAGATGTCCGGATCAACAACTAACACCGATTATGAATTGCTTTTAGAGTCTGAAGATCACCCCGCACTTTGTGATGACATTATTCTTCGGGGTATTGATGAAACTTTTGAGGAGATCTTCGCTGATGAACTCGCATTTCTGAATAACACGGGTGTTGAGATGAATCATGTCCCAATCATTGAAATTGAACCTCCACCCCTTCTTCTGAATTGTAAAAAGAATGCGAGTAATCAATCACATTCACTGCATCGTCTCTCCAAAATGAGACGCACACACACTCTCTTACACCACTTAACCTTTCCCCACTTCTTCTTCCACCAACCAGAGCACTGCATTGATAAATTTTTTGAATGGTTGGTGTTGACATTCGGTCTTTGCAAGGCTTGGCATCGACCAATGATTTTTGACCCCCTCATGTGATTTTCAAAGCTTAACATTGTATAACTCAAGTTTGGGGGGGGGGAATTTTTCTGGCTCTTGGAAAGAAAATTTTTAAAAAAGTTTTAAGCCAATAATAAGTTTGGGGGAGGGTCTTCACTTATATATTTTGCCCCCACTAATAAATTCCTCGCAGGCTTACAGGTTTTGTAGATATAGCGGTTGGCAACAGTGAGGACACTGTTGAAAACAAGTTTGGGGGATGTTTGTGCTTAGTTTTGCATCATGTGCATATCATTTGCATAAGCACAAAACATTTCTTTAAAAAACCATAAAAAATTCAAAAATTTTCAAAACCCATAAAAATTTTGTGTAAATATTTTTCTTTTGGTTCATCATTTTTTTAAATAGTTTTTCAAAACCCATTAAAACCTATAAATATCTATAAAAAAAATTTTCAAAATCCATAAAAATTCAAAAAATTTCAAAATTTCAAAATATTTAATATTTATGATAATGAAAGATTAGATAGTGAACAATTACATCCATGAGATTAGAAAAATTTAAGAAAACCAAGAAAATTAGAAGTTTTCTTATACGAACTAGTAATAAGTAGTTATGAGCCGTTATCCCAAGGCTTAGTAAGATGAAGGACGTCACTAATCTGAGGATAAAAATAAGTCTGAAAAATAGTTTCTATTCTGGAAGCCAAGCATTTTGAACGTTGATACCCTGCTATTCGTACTTACACACGTCTTAAAGCCTGGGATAGTAGAGAATACCTTGAAATGCTCTTGTCTTAAAGCCAATATATGAAGGAAATAAAAAAAAAAGTGAATAAAAAAAATATATAAAATGGTGAGAAAAATGAACACTGGTTTTGTTATCACCAAGGGCAATAAAAAAAATATAGCGAGGGTGCCTCTTCACCTAGTGCCCTAAGGCCAACTGGTCTGGGAGTCACTGCTATGCCTGAGGTGGTGCAAGATGAGGAAAATACACCAAATAAGCAAGCACATGAGTAATCGGTCGGTTAGTACCTTAAGAAGTATTAACGGTCGCATGAAAGTGTGTGAGCAAATTCATCTATATATTCATTAATTAAAAAGTACTGAGGCTGATGGGCAAGAGTATGATAGCTTGAATTGAATTCTCCGGGTGTAGGGATGTCTTTACACACACGCAGGGTGATATGATCGATGTTTGGAATAAAGATAGGAATGAAGAATAAGACGATGTTTTATTGAGGGATGACGTGATTTCTGACATATTTTCATGACCATTAAGATAGGGCTCATGACAACCGAAAAGCTAGCTTAGTTGAAAACCCTAATTTTCAAGGCCTTTCTTTTACAATTCTTTTCTTTAAATGTAATATTCATGATCTTCCTTTTATTATTGGATTTTGTGGGTGCAATCCGCTGAAAACCCTCAAGAGACAACACTCCTCCTACTAGGGACACCTAGAGGTTTAAAGGCTTGCTGCACATGCTCAGTGCAATCGTGTTGCCTACAAAAGTGTGCTTTTCTCTTTCTTTATTTTCTCCTTCTCTTTTTAATAAAACTATTCGATCGAGACGATCGGAAATAAGTTTGGGGGAATTTGATCAGTCGTAAATTCTGCATTTCTAACACGGCAATTTCCCTACCTTTTGCAGTCAAGTAAAGGTATCCGGTATTCATATCACGCATATTTGCAAAACACATGTAAAATACTGGATTACTTGTACTATATACTAAAACTGGCACTTTTAGGGAAATTGTGTGTGTTTCATGGCATCGCATCATCCTTGTATTGCGCAACTCTTGTCTGGGGTCTAATGCAGGAAATTCCAGAAGCAAAAACCCAAAATTGGGAAAAGATCCGATAAAAGAAACGCCAACCCAAAGGCCAGAGATCTGGCAGAGATCAGGGACTCAATTGGAAAATCAACATATCATAGAAAAGCCCAAATAATATAAGAAGAATTACCACAAAATATGAAGCCCCAAGGCCACTAAAGGGCCGCGGTCTGCGGCCCAAACCCCTTTGGCGCCGCGGATCCGCGGCCTTATGAAGAGATCAGCCCTCCAAATTTCATCACATGCCTATTTGTAACGGCCAAAGCTTTCAGAAGACCCCAGAAGCTCCACGTGGCACATCTAGAAGGCTCGGCTTAACAAACTCTTGGAGGGAAATTCAAATTTTGGGCTTAACTAACTTTTTGGAGGGAAATTTAAATCTTTTGGTTAACTAACTTGTGGAGGGAATTCAAATTTCAATCCTAGATCTAGAATTTGGAGGTCTATATAAGAGAGCCTAGATCTAGGATGCAAATTGTTCAAGAATCACCACCATCTTCAACCTATAAGTTTAGTGACAAAAACTTGTGCCTCAAATTCAACCCCAATTCAAAATCAAGATCAAGATCCCGAGAGCAATTCAAGCAAGAGTGCCTTCAACCTTTAGAAGCGACGCCGGATTCCAACGGAGCAAGAGATCCACGCCGATCCGCGACTCAAGGAGCCGAGCGAAGCCGAAATCGACGATCTAGTTCCTTCCTTTTGTAAATTCAAGAGAGTTGTAACGAAATTTGTCGATAAATAAAGGTGAATTTTCTATATTCTTGCTTATCTTTTAATTCAAGCATAATGATTAGATCTCAATTTGTGATTGTGTTTGTGATCATGATGTTTAAGTAATCTCCGCTCGTGTAGGAGTTGTGACGATCTTTAGATGATGATGATTTAGATATTTTTACAATTCTTAAATCCTATAATGTTTGGAAATTCTAGTGAATCAAATGATTAATAACCTAGTTTCGAGATGATGCTTTCTTGATTGTGTTCACTCGAAACTAGAGAACAACTATTGACCATTTGATTAACTAGAAGCTAGAATTTGAATGCAATCCATCGAAAGGACAAAGGATGAGTTGCGAAATCCCTAATTTCCTCGCAAGATCCTTAAACCTCGATGAATTTGCATCGATCTAGTACCAATTCGTTAATGGATAAGAATTAGTAATTTTTAGATCTCATCACATCTATAGATTCGATCTACTCCTACGAGCCATATTTCTAATCTTGATTGTTGGTTGGAAATTATCACACATCTCAATTCTTGTTTTTAATGTTTCTTTTAGATCTAGATTTTTCTTATTTCTTGATCTTCAAATGCAAATCATGAATTGTTTTCTTTTCTTGCCTTAAATTTTCAACTCATCTAATTCGGAAATTGAACGGATTACACTTTCCCTGTGGACGATCCGCACTTACTAACGCGCTACATTCGACACCGTTATTGATTGTGGTCAAAATATTTTTGGTTGTGATTTCTATATTCAATTTTCTAAAACCATACAAATCGGAAATCATTTAAATCAGTGGTTCAACTTCTTTGGTTTGGGGTTGATTCATCACAACTCCCATGTCCGCTAAGAATGCGAGTTTTTCAGCGAAAATTTCTTTAAAACTTTCATCGATATCCCGAAAAATAATCTCATTAGAAAGAACGGGATGATACTCAGACTCCATAAAAGGTTCATAATAAGCATTAGATGTTGACCCGGCCAGCTCAATAGAAGGGTTCGTATGTGTATAATACATAGCTGGGTCAAACAACAACGTATTAAGGGAGTTTAGATCAGTATCGTGAAGCTGTTCAAATTCGCTGCTGTTGAAATCTATCATTTCGACAGAACATACTTGAGCATAAGGTACGGAGGGTTCACTTCCCATCTTGTAAATGTTAAGCTCAATTGACATCTTTCCGAAGGATAGGTTCATAGAGCCGCTTCGACAATTGATTACAGCGTTGGAAGTAGCTAAAAAGGGTCGACCGAGAATCACCGGAATTTGATTCCGTGGGTTCGCTACAGGTTGTGTATCTAGAACAATAAAATCTACAGGGAATATAAATTCCCCGAATTTTATCAACACATCCTCTAACTTACCCTTAGGTTGGGTGATAGATTGATCTGCCATCTGTAGAGTGCAGTGCGACGGTTTTAACTCTCCGATACCCAATTGCTCATAAACAGAATATGGAAGCAGGTTAATACTAGCACCTAAATCGAGTAGAGCACGATTGATATTTTTACCCCTAATAGAAATAGATATTGTAGGACTCCCTGGGTCTTTACGTTTCTTAGGTAATTGCTGGGTAAAACCTGTGCTTACATTACTCGTCAAGAAATTTTTTTTAGGTACTTGAGTTTTCCTCTTCCTAGTGCACAAGTCCTTTAGAATTTTCGCATAGGCCGGAACTTGTTGTATAGCATCTAGGAGAGGAATATTTATGTTAACTTGCTTAAAAATTTCCATAATCTTCTCCATTTGTGCGTTAGGTTTGTTGGGCCTCAACCTGTTTGGAAATGGAGCTTTATCAATAAGTGTTGGGTCCAACATTTGTGGAGAAGTTAGTGGGGATGGAATCGATCCCAGAATTGGAGTGGGGATCATTTTTGGTTGACTCGAGGAAGTGAGCGGAGGGTTCGAGTCTTGGGGAAAACGGAGAATAGGCTCGGAAGAAGATGGTGGACTAGACGAAATAGGGTTAGAAGTGGAAACCGGGGTATCATTGATTGATTCCTCATTATCATCCTATTCACCGACTTGATTATTCAGCACTCTTCCTGATCTCAACGTAGTAACGGAACTCACATTATGATATTGCGAGTAGCCAGGATTCAGTAGGGATTGAGATGGAAGTTTTCCTTTCTCTCTAGCATTCATCGCGGCATTTAATTCTGCAATTTGTGCTTCTATCGCCTTTATACTCTCACCGTGGGAGGCTGAGTCCTTCGTTATTGTTTCGATAGAAGACTTTATATCGGCCGACATTTGCATGGACTGTTTCATAAACAAATCCAAAGTTCGTTCGAGTGCAGAGGAGTTTTTGGTACCGGCCATTTGGAAGGAGTTATTATAAGGTGCAGAATTGTTGGCCGGATTTTGAAAAGTTTGTAGTTGAAAAGGGTGCTGACTCTGTAGTGGTTGCTGTTGCTGTGGAGGAGCCCTTTGATTGTTATTTTGGTTTGGAACCGTATTTTGAGTTTGAGTTTGGTGTTGGTTCCAAGCAAAATTAGGGTGATTCCTCCAATCTTGATTATATGTGGAAGAATAAGGATCGTTTCTAGGTTGCTGCTAAAAAGCAGCATTAGTGTGTTCTTGACCTTGAAACGGAGAATTCAAAGGACATTCTTCCATCAGATGTGATGGATCGGAACAGCAATCGCACACAGTTTTGGGGAGCGTCAATTGGTTTAGGGAGGCTAATAAAAATTTGTTTTCCATAGTTTCGAGTTTCTTTTGCATCGTTGCCATTTCGGTTTTTACTGCGATAGAAATATCGAGCTGATGGATACCTCCCCTAGATGATGTTGGTCTAATGCTTTCCCACTGCAAAGTGTTTTCAGCAAAATCTTCCAAGAATTTCCAAGCTTCACCATCGTCTTTAGACAGGAACTGACATTGGCACATGATTTCAAGTATCTGTTTTGTTGCGGGATCAATACCCTCATATATAATTCGACACAGATCCCATCTATTGATTCTGTAATGAGGGCATTATAAAAGAAGATTCTTAAACCGTTCAAAGCATTTCCAAAATGGTTCATTAGGAAGTTGGGTAAACTGGTTGATTTCGCTCCGAACACTGGCGGTCTTATGATTGGGATAAAATTTCTTAAGGAATGCTATAACGAATTCATCCCATTTAGAAATAGAATGTGCGGCAGTGTTATAAATCAATTTTTCGGTTAAATCGCACAAGGTAAAAGAGAGAAGACGTAAACGCATAGCATCCACAGAAAGTTGTGAAGTGCCCATCATCGCGCATACGTTTTCGAATTTGTTTATAAAAACGTATGCGTCTTCGGACTCAAGCCCGTGAAATTTGGGCAACAGTTTGATAAAGTATGGTTTGATTTCAAAATTATTCCCATTGGCTGGTGGAATAGAAAGACAAGTAGGAAGGGGACCACGTATAGGGTAGCATCTCTCTTGGAGAGATATGCGTGGTGGATTCTGCACACCTGTGGATGGTGGCAGAGTAGTGTTATTAAAATTTGATGGATAACCGTCTATCTTGGTAGTTGTGGTGGGTGGTGAGGAAAAAGAAAATGAAGAAATATCGATTTCGGAGTCGATAGAAGAAACGCGGACAAGACGGGCACTAGAATCCCGTGTCCAGCCGAGCATGCACTAAGCGGGTTTAGCGCAAGTGGCAGCGTATGTGTAAATTAAAAGAAAGGTTTGTTTTTGAAAAAGACGGATTTAGACAAATCACAAAATGCACAATCAACCTTAGATCTAAGGTTACCTAGGTCAAGTCACTAGACCGCTCTTAGACTTCCAGAAGACAAATCGCAGGATCAATCCTCTACTACCTCTTTATCCCTCTTGTGGCCAGGTAAGTGGGAGGTATCCGCTATACAAATCACCGAAATAGCGGGCCTAATTAAATAACCACTTGCCTTAGACACACTTTTCTAGACACCACAAAAGAAATGCGGATAAGCAGTAGATTACCCACGACCCTCCTCTGTCCTATTTGAGCGCGACAATCCTTAGAGTCTTGGTCAAGATATTTTTTAATTAATGAAGGGTGATGCGGATGCTAGTTTTATGATTTGTGGGGCTTAGGAAGGGTAATGAAATCCCTACCTAATCTGAATTTGGTCTTTGCCCCTTAATTTTCCGTATTACAATATGCAAAAACAACCAATATCAAAACACGCAACAAGAATTTTTACACGGCGAATTTTTTGCAAAGAATCCTGCAGAAAAATTGTTATTAGGCTTTTCAGAGGAGAGAGAAGAAGATAGAAAATATACCAGAAAAACTTGAAGCCCTAACTCAGCACCAACGCCGCGGTTCCGCCGCTAAAACGGGGTTCTTGCCGCGGTTCCGCCGTGAGATTGAGGGTTCTTGAAATTCTTTTTTCTACAGTTGCTTCACTTGCTCCTCTGGTCTTGATGAATTGCTCTGAATCTTTATTGCCCTGCTACAGTGATTCCAGATTCTCTCGCAAAAATTCACACACTAATCGTTCAGCACAAGATGCGTTCTTGATTTATATTTTGATGGAATAATAATATTTCAACCCAAATAGCAAGAAAGAACAAATTACGCACGTATCCCCGGCAACGACGCCATTTGATTTGATCAAAAGAAAAAGTAGTAAAGTAATAACCGCAATCAATAACGGTGTCGCGTGTAGCGAGCGTTAGTGAGTATGGGTCATCCTCTGGGATTCGAGGAATTCGTAAATTCTTGCTTTAGATGAGTCGAAAAAAAAACTAGTAAAGAAATTCAAGAAATGGTTCAAGATTTAGTTGATGTAATAGTTTCAATAAAATCAAGAAATTGTTTTCAAGAAAGAAAATCAAGAAAATGTTCACGATCTAATTATCAAGAAAATATGAAGAAGGCTTGTCAGATTCGATTGGATTTAGTAGCCCTGGATGATGACTCAAGATGACTCCTCTTATCTATTGATAGATTTAATACTAGATTGATGGCGATGGATGAGGATTAGGGTTCTTTTGGAAGAAACTAGGGTTTCTTCTCCATTGACCCTTATCCTTTCATTGCTCACCATTCACTATGTAGCCCTTAACAAAAGGATCGCCAATCTTATCTCGAATCGAGGTCAAGATTATCAAGCAATTGATATCAAGCCCGATAAGGATATTGATGATTCTTTTACTAAGGTTTATAAACTTCATAAGAATTAAAAGGAGTATGGAATTTTCTCACCCAATGATCTACCTTAATCCTGCGAATCCAATCGAGCGGAGAATTACTCGCGCATCATGAAAATAATAGAAAGAATCAAGAAAGAATTCATAATGCGGAATATTAAAAGAAAGCGAAATTAAAACTAATTATCACCTTTATTATTCAACTTCAAATTACAACTTCTTCAATTTGAGATTACAAGAAGAATTGCTCTCGATCACTCCCTTGAAGAGGTAATTTTTCCGTCGATCTTCACGTCGCTCGATCACCGTGGGTCTTGGACCTGTCGTGGATCGCTTGCTCGTTGATAATGATCGGCTTCGTGTAAAGGATCTTTTGTTGAATCGCTTGATGAACTTCTCGATGATTCTTGATCGAAGATCTTAAGATCGAAGATTCTTGATCTTAGATCTTAGATCCCCTTTTGAGATTTTGGATTTGATCTTGGATTTGATGTAGATTTGTTGGCTCTTTTCTTGATTTGATTTGAATTTGATGAATGAATAATTGGGATCCTTGTAGATGTAGCCCTCGGTCCTTTTTATAGCCTCGAAACCAGTAACTGACGCCTCTAACCAACTATGTTTGTTAGGAAGAAGATTCCAGAGAAGTCTCGAACCATGACTCCATGAATCGGCCGCGGATCCGCGGCGAATCAGCCTGACTCGGCCGCGGTTCTGCGGTCGTTTGGTGGGTTCTTGGGTTGAGACTTCTGGAGTCTTCTCATGTTGGTTTTTGGGTCTTTATGTGATATCTGGAATCTTCTTACCTTTTCTGAATCTCTGTCAGTATTTGATTCTTTGACTTTCTTTATTTTATCGGCATATTCTTGATTCCTGATATCTGACCCGAGCTAATCTTGCAGAATATCTCAATGAAAAATGTTAGTTATATTTGAGATACAAAATATTATGCGTAAAATATTAAACATTCAGTTTCCTTCATAATTTTGAATATAATGTATAACACATGGTAAATGATATTTTGCATATGAACTTCTAATATATGTTATATTTATAGCAAACACCTTTAGATGATTAAGAAAAGTAAGAAAATTGTCATGTTAAAATTGTACTATTTTCGAATGAACACCCACCATCGGTCGAGAAACTACCGAACACCAATAGTAAATCCCGTCCATTTGGGCCCAGGTCTTTCGGCGATGGCTAACCGTTCACTGTGCGATATCAACTCCCAATACCGGGAGAGATGAATCCCCTCTATCGCTCATTGGCTCTGAGTGCTTCGGGACTGCACCCAAAAAACCAGCTATTTGCACGACTCTTTAAAGTCATGGTAGGGTAGCAATCAAAGTACAGTGGGAACACACTCGAGACGAAGTGATGATTTCAGGTCGACAAACTACCCTTTACTCATGTCACCTGAGAATTGCTATCTGATAATAGGATAATACCATCCAGCAGTTCCCGGCGAGTCCGTCCAGTGTAACTCATCACCCAATAAGCACATATATACAATCTTTGGTGCCGTACACCAATGGCTATGGGACAGGCTATCTCCCCTCTCGGGAATAAGAAACATATACACTAGTCTACTCTGGAATATCGATGTCCTATCTTGATACTCCCACAACTAGGGACATTTAAGGATGTGCTTATAGACTACCCAGCCTCCACGAGTATGATTGCCATCATAATGCTGGTAGTTAAGCAAACATCCTATGGGATTTATCAACACGTTTGATCGATACATAATAATAAGTAAAACATATCACATGTTTAAGATAAAAACAAATCAGATAACATATTATCATATCGAGCAAGACTGTCGTAAACAAATATATATCCCAAGCATCCAAAATTCAATATACAATCCTCTAATATACAATAATGGCCTCTAGGGCATACATATCTAACAATGAAAACCACATCAATGCATCGAATACGCATGTAAACAATATCGAGTGCATCTAGAGTGCACGAATCAAAATCAGGTGCATATAACATGCACGAAATCAAAATCAAGTGCATTGGGGTGCATGAAATCATCATTATGTGCAACAGGTGTGCACGAAAACGATATCGAGTGCAATGGATATACACAAAAACATAAATCAAGTGTAATGGATGTGAACAAAGAAAAATATCCATCAGGTGCAGCTAGGGTGCACAAAAATATCAGTCATGAAACTCAATCATCAAAACACAAGTATCCAAAACGACAAAGGCGTGATACTCAAATCACCAAAACACAAATAAAAAACAAATGACATTGAGGTATACCTCCTTCAATATCGAAAGGTGCCTGTGCACCGGGAGTTGGCAGAGCAAGAATTTCCATTTTCCTTTTACTCACGGTCTGGCGTCCTCTGCCTCTAGGTCCTTGTTCTCTCTGTGGACCACTAACTCCATGGCCTCTTGATACAATCGCCTGGTCATGAGCAGCGACGGAAACGGTCCATCTCTAACACCTCTCTGAACACCTCCTGGCCCAGTAACTTAGCCACTCGCAATGTAGCACGTCAACGATAGTGGCCTCTAGCCCTCTGAGTATGAACTATACAACTAGTCCTAGGTCCAAATCTCTATCGCTGTAGTATCCCGAAAAGAACTCGTCACGGCCTCTTCCAATATCATCCCTGCCGAACTGCCCAGAACTAGCACTCTTAAACGAACCCGCTTCCATTCTGGAGCAGCTGCAATCTCATCAAGACTTTCCTCTGAAAATGTGGCCATATCCAACGCCTCTGCATACGTATCAAATCTCTGGCACCAACACAGAAGAACAACGACTCATTGAGATCTTGCACGGACCTCTTAATCCATTTCTCTTCAATATCAACCAAATAGAAATCATATCTCGATAGTTGCGTAAACTGCAATTCATACTCAGCCACGGTCATATCCGGAGTCTCACGCAAAGACTCGAATCTATGAATTTGGTATACCTGGCACTTTGTGGAAGAAATCTGGCTAGGTATACCCTCGAGAACTCATCCCAAGTCATCGGAGGAAGATCCACTGCTTGGCCCCTCTCGATCGACGCATAACAGGTCTGAGCAAGACCCTTCAAACTGAAACTAACCAACTCAACTGATCTCGCATCGGAACATCCTAACGAACGAAATATCCTAATCACTCTATCCAGGAATGATTAACGATTCTTTGTCACATTCCTTCCTGTAAGCTCATGTGGCTTCAACTTCATAAATTCTAGGAGCGATACCTCGTCAATCTCAATAGCGGCTGGTACAACTGTCTGTACGGTAGACAACACAACGATCCCCGGAGTAGGCTGTATGTCAATAGACCTCTCACTTCAAATAGTCTCAAGAAATGACCCGACCATCCGGTGCGGATCCAGAACACTCGCCTCAAACGACAAATCCTAACATAATAAGGATAATCCATCTGTTCCTATATCATCGGGATAACACCATGGTCAGTCCTCGTCCTCGAAGAGCTTTCCCTGACCGTATCTCTAGCCGCAGCCCTTTAGGCTCGCGTAGCCATAGCGACAGGAACCACAAACAAGTATTGATGATGATAGATCGAAAGAACGAATAAAAGAAGGGATCTCATAATATATATCCTAAGGTTACTTAAGAGGAGTATCGTATCGTAAGTATGTTGCGGAATATACGTACGGTACGTTACTCTACTTGAACTATCTACTCCATCAACCAAAGTCAACCTACGTAACGAAAGTTCGAGCCTAATACCCCTAAAGTCAAGTCTAAGTTCTGTAAGGTCAAGCCTAGGTTCCGAAATATACGCCCTAGACTCCACATAGTCAAACATAGACTCGAACAAAGGTTAAACCTAACGCTCTGATACCAACTTTGTCATGACCTGGAAACGGCACGTGGTTGGCACTCGAATCACGTGAAGTCTATAGGACCCCACCGTAACCCAAGTAAGCCGAAAACCAGGAATTTAAACCTTTTTAAGTAAATAGTGGAGGCGAAGTTTTGGAAAATGGTTATTAATGAAATCAAGTTACTTTTTTTAAATTATAAGTAAAGTTTGTTTGAAAATGCAAGTGGGCTGTAGACTAAGAATCGAAAACATTTTCGTCATTTAAAATTTTGGCAAAACCTCCTTTGTAAATTTTGATAAAAACCAGTACATATACATAAATAATATCAGCATCCTCAATCGAGAGATATGTCATTGCTCAATCGGCGGAAACGCAACCACGCAGTAATATACGACGCCCAAGGCGAAGATCAATACAAGAAAAGTAAAGAAATACCAAAGCATCATCAAGTCAACTATATCCAACTCAACATATAAAAGAATAACATACAAATCTCGTCTTTAAGTGTCTAAAAGAAATATAAAAGTTTTGTTCGATAGAATTTTTAACTAGATTATAAAAGAATATACATATACTAGTGGCGGTTACGATCTGGAATGTAACCCACCTACAAACAAAGCAATCACCCAAAGAGGAAGAAGCGTGCCAGCAAGCCGCTATTGATCCGAGCGGTCGGTCCTGCAAGAAACTATAGCACAACGGAGGTGAGTTGCTAACTCGTGAATAGAAAATATCATCAGGTAGAAATCGAATGCATAACGATCTACTTAGGTCATACTGTAATTTACTATAATACTATGTGGTAACGAAAGTAAACATGTATATACGTAATACCGCGTCAGTATCAATATAAGGAAATATATCATCCATAACACACACACACACACACACACACATATATATATCATCCAATGAATGTCCATCAACGACACTCGAAATTCTCATAAAAACAACTGAGTGTCCAGCATCGACACTCGAAATCCTCATAAATCCCATATCCAGCATCGACACTCGAAATCCTCATATCTCAGGCACCGTCTCTCGGATCGGCCCTCATATCTATCTGAATCATGTAACTCCAGTCGGTATCCTCCAGATATCCGCCGAGTTTCCATATTATCACCGATCGGCCTCATCCTCGCTAGGCTCACCCGCCTTTCTATATAGGCTTCTTGCCCCTCAGTACCGTACCGGGTCTACCATGTATCTGCAATCGGTTCCTACCCCCATCGATTCAGATAATACTCATATGTCAGAACCCAGAAAACTCATGGTGGATGCCAAATCATCATAATAAGAGAAACCACATTTTAAAACATTCACAAGTTTTATAAAATCATATCTGCGGTTTCTCAAATCTCATAGAAACAGAAATCCTATGAAAACACCATCTCATAAGAATATGAAAATAATGGAACAACATATATAAAAGTACAGAACAATAATATAATGCATACTGATGCAAAATGAGCAGTAGTCTAAGGTAGTGGCAGAAATATGGTATGATGCGAAATAGCATGGCAAGTTCTATATATGTGCGAGGCATGGCAATTACTAATGATGCGTGCGTGAAACATACGAGTCTGTGTACGTGCAACATGTAAATCATTGGTAATTATACAATGTACTACTAGTATGTTCATATAAGCAATGTAAAGAAGGTATAATATCCGGAACAGTACGCAGTGCTGGGTAATAAGCGGTAATCTAAATACTAACAGGGTATAGTGTGATACGGGTGACATAGCAAGTTCTACATGTGTACGTGTCATGTTAATTACCGATGAGGTGTATGTGTAACATGCGAGTATGTGCAAGTGCAACATGAAATCATCGATAATGGTGCGCGTGTCCTGGAAAACAAAGTTAAGTAGAGCTAATGGTATAAACGTAGTATATATCGTAAGTAATCGAAGCGCGAGCGTATGCAAGAATAAGAAAATCGTAACGTGAGCAAGCGTTAAATTATCTAACTACGTATGAGCCATACGGTTATAATTTAAAATAGCACGACACGTTTTTTTTAGAAATAAGTGTCACGATCCGGAAAAAGCACATGACCGACACTTGCATCACGTGAAGCCTATAGGACTCCACGGTAATCCAAGTAAGCCAAAAACTAGGAATCTAAACCTTTTAAAGAAAATAGTAGAGATGAAGTTTTGGAAAAGGGATATTAAACGAAATCAAGTTCCCTTTTTAAAGCGTAAGTAAGGTTTGTTTGAAAAACACAAGTGTGTTTTAGACTAAGATTTGAAAACATTTTTGTCATTTAAAATTTTGGCAGCACCTCCCTTGTAAATTTTGATAAAACTGATACATACACACAAATATAATATCAGCGTCCCTAATCAGGAGCTATCTGATCGTCCAATCAGCGGAAACACAACCACGCAGTATATACGACGCCTAAGACGAAGATCAACACAAGAAAAGTAAAAAAAATACTAAAAGTATCATCAACTCAACTATATCCAACTCGACAAATAAAAGAATAACATACAAGTCTCGTCTCTAAGTCCAAAGAATATACAAGTTTGGTCGATGAAGTTTTTAACTAGATTACAAATGAATATAAATATACAAATGGCGGTTACGATCTGGAATGTAACCACCTACCAAAGCAATCACCCAAAAAAAAGAAGCGTTCCAGCAAGCCGCTACTGATCCGAGCGGTCGGTCCTTTAAGAAAACTATGGCACAATAAGGATGAGTTGCAAACTCGTGAGTAGAACACATCATCAAATAAAAATCGAATTCATAACGATCAACTTTGGACATACTATATTATAATATCATACTATGGAAAAACGAAAGTGAACGTGTATAAACATAATATCGTGTCAGTATCAAATGTGGAAATATGTCATCCATAACATATATGTATGTGTGTGTATCATCCAGTGAGTGTCCATCAACGACATTCGAAATCCTCATAAAATATATGAGTGTCCAGTATCGACACTCGAAATCCTCATAAATCCCGTGTCCAATATCGACACTCGAAATCATCATATCTCAGGCGCCGTCTATCGGATCGGCCCTCATATCCATCTAAATCATATCACTCCGGTCGGTATCCTCCGGATATCCGACGAGTTTCCATACTATCAGCGGCCTAATCCTCGCTAGGCTCACCCGCCTTTCTATGTGGGCCTTTTGCCCCTCGGTACCGTACCGGGTCCACCATGTATCCGCAATCGGTTCCTCCCTCTCTTTCGATTCGGATAATACTCATGTTTCAGAGCCCAGAAAACTCATGGTGGACACCAAATATCATATCAACAGGAAACCGCATTTTAAAACATTCCCAAATTTTATAAAACGATATCCGCGGTTCCTCAAATCTCATAGAAACAGAAATCCCATAAAAACACCATCTCATAAGAACATGGTAATAATGGAACAACATATAAAAGTACAGAACAATAATATAATGCACGCTGAGGTAAAATAAGCAGTAATCTAAGATACTGGCCGGAATATAGTATGATGCGAAATAGCAAGACAGGTTCTATATGTATACGAGGCATGGCAATTACCAATGATGTGTGCGTGAAACATACGAGTCTATGTACGTGCAACATGTAAATCATTGGTAATTGTGCAGTGTACTACAAGCGTGTTCATATAAGCAAGTCCTATATGTGTACGTGGCATGGCAATTACCGATGAGGTGTAGGATTAATATGCGAGTATGTTCAAGTGCAACATGAAATCATTAGTAATGGTGCGCGTGTCTTAGCAAACGAAGTTAAATAGTGCTAATGGTATAAATGTGGTATATACCGTAAGTAATCGGAGCGTGAGCGTATGCAGAAATAAGGAAATCGTAACGTGAGTAGGCGTTAAAAATATCTAACTACGTATTGGCCATACAGTTATAGTTTAAAGTAGCACGAAATGTTGTTTTGGAAATAAGGGACTACGATATTTTTAAAATAGATATCATTTGAAATTCGTAGTGCACCCTTGAAGTTATCATTTAAAAATACGTAACGAATCGTTAGTTTTTCAAAATAAGTATGGCTCTAAACATCTCATAAATTTCCACTTTGAAATATTAACAAGACTCCTCGAGTCGAAATGAATATCGGCCGTAATCGGTAATCTATCCTCATCATATCATGTACGGAATCTTCCTCGTACGATATCATCCAATCAATACGGTACGGATCTATAGTCGCATATGCCAACTCATGTTATATCATATATACTTATATCATGTATACTTGTATCATTTGTATACTCATGTTATATATATATATATATAACCCAACGGCTAAGGAATAGAGACTAAGTATAAAATCTACTAAGTATACGAATATCCGCATATGGTGTTTTAGCAACCCATAGGCTAGGTATACATTTCTAATATATATAATATCCTAACTGCTATAGTTGTGGGGGTGCTATATTCCATCCACCCGACATCTCCCATAGATATACATCTACTCACCTATATGCCTCGCTCTAGTCAAAGCCGACGAATGCCTTACCCTTCTTCGTCGTCTCGAAAGTTCCCACGATTGTACCTATAATCGAAATGGTAAAAAAATCGTATAAAAACCCATATCAAAACCGATACGACGGGCGAAGCGCACATAGGTTAGAACCTATGGTCAACACGTGCTAAATCCGATAAAATACTCCCGACGTCGACGTACGAACGTCGAACGACCAAGTCACAACATGAAAATCCAAAAAACAAATTTAGAAACCGTATAATATCGTCAAAAACCTAAGTAAAATAACTACAGATTTTTACTCAGGGAATCTGAGGCAAATTAGCATATAAAATAGGCTTATATATCATGTAAAACACCTAACGGACAAACCCCGACACATGTATCAATAGGTGGGCCACAGATTTAATCCTCTGGGCCGCAATTTGCGGCCAGGTCAAGGGTGTTGGGGCTCATGCACTTGGTGGTGTCTCCTGGTGGTCTAAATAGGTCTAATTTATATGCAAAATATTTTTCAGAGATTCCAAGTTGTTCCAGATTCAATTCGAACTTCAAAATCTCAATAAAAACCAAGTTTTAAAACTTCAAAACACTTTAAAACCAATAATATTTGCACTAAAACACCATCATGTATCACTAATAAGATTGTAATCACTAACTAACCCACTACCACACCACCACTATAAGTTGTATCCACAAAATCTCATTTTTGAATTTTCAAAACTAAGAAAACATGCACTTCAGCTCTAAAACTAGTGTGTCATGGCACGTATTGTAAAAACTTGTTACAAAGTAGGATTTTTACTTCTTGATTGAAATTAAAGAGAGTTCCAAGTCTGGAAGATGGCCTCAAGATGAAAACTTGATCACCACATCAAGTGTAGGATGCGAATGTGAACATTTTTAATGAAGGCTTCAAGGTATTTTGAAGGGGATTTGTGGTGGTTTTGGTGGTTTGGAGTTGATGGTGGAGGAGGTGGAGAAGAAGAAGGAAAAGGAGAAGAGGAAGAAGAGATGAGGAAATGATATAAAGAATGAATGGAATGGTGGCTTAACCATAAACCTCTCTCTCTCTCTCTCTCTCTCTCTTGTCCATACCTCCTATGTCTCCCTCCCTTTATTATTTTCTTTTCTTTTCTTTTTCTTTGAAAATATAAAACTATAATACAAATGAAGATGTTAACCCTCTCAGTAACATGTCATGTACACTAAGCATGGTTGAACAAAAATAAAACATGGTTTAGTGTAGTAACTACTAAAACACAATTTAATTTTTAATATTAAACTTGTATGAATATAATTATATACTAATTTATGAAAAGCCCACTTAATTAAATGCTTTCATAAATAATAATTCATTTTAAATTCTAATTATTTTCCAAAAATAGAGATATATAATTATACCAATTCACGAAAACTCAAATCCATACTCGGTATAATATCCGTAAAATCCAAAATATTATTGTTTAATTTCCAAAATAATATTTATTATTTTCTGAAATGTTACAATATTCCCTCCTTAAATAAATTCGGTCTATGAATTTAAATTTAAACCCCCAAATCTTAAAACATTTCAGTAAACCAAATCAACGGGGCTCCGAAGTCACGGACAAGCTAGAAATAACATAGCGCAACACGTGCACATGAAAACAAAGTGCAAAACTTATTCGAATTATACAAGCTATGATGAAAAATGCAATTTGAGAAACCTACCGTTTAAATCAAGCACAAGAAAATCAAGGCTACAATACGTATATAGTACGCATCCATGTAAAATCACCTAAGTAGCCGAAAAATGTATGTATGAAAAATCATTTTCAAAATCGTCATATGATGCGTATATTACGGCATAAGCAGCGGACGCTCATTTATAAAGAAACACACACACACACACATGTTTCGCTTATGATATACGTCCCGCTTTTTGAAAATAATTTAGAAGGGTTTTCTTTTTGTAAAGCCTTGTGCCGCTCATAGACACATAGGAAAATAATGAGACTGTAACTTTTTTGAAAATCTCTTCAGTATACATCAATATATGCGAAAACATTCTGGTATTGTTTCTCAGACCAGTCCTGCTCGGCTACTATATAACATAATGTATATCATAAAAATGCGATGCTCGAAGAAGAAATCAACCCCAATAGGTGTGTATGAAAAGCAACCCACGTGCGACTGGTGCGCACAAAAATTGAAGTCAAAACCAAGTGCAACGAATGTGCACGGTAACAAAAACCAAGTGCAATGGGTGTGCATGAAAGAATCTGTCAAGTGCAACGGATGTGCACGAAAGCATGTGTCAAGTGCAATGGGTGTGCACGACAACAATATCAAGTGCATCTAGAGTGCACGAAAATCTTAATTAAGAGCAACTATTGTACACGAAAACGATATCGAGTGCAATGGATATGCACAAAAATATAAATCAAGTGTAATAGATGTGGACAAAGAAAAATATCCATCAGGTTCAGCTACGGTGCACAAAAATATCAATCGTGAAACTCAATCATCAAAACACAAGAGTCCAAAATGAAGAAAGCGTGATACTCAGATCACCAAAGCACAAATCGAAACAAATGACATTGAAATACACCTCTTTCAATATCGATAGGTGCCTATGCACCCGGAGCTGGTAGAGCAAGAATTTCCACTTGCCTTTTATCCACGGTCTGGCGTCCTCTGTCTCCAGGTCCTTGTTCTCTTTGCGGACCACCAAATCTACGACCTTTTGGCTCGACAGCCTGGTAAGGAGTAGAGACGGAAACAGTCCCGCTCTGATGCCTCTCTGAACATCTCCTGGCCAAGTTACCTAGCCACTTGCAATGTAACACGTCAATGACAGCGACCTTTGGCTCTCTGAGTACGTGCCATACAACTAATCCTGGGTCTAATCTCTATCGCTGTAACATCCCGGAAAGAACCTGTCATGGTTTCTGCCGATATCATCTCTGCTGAACTGCCTGGAAACTGGTACTCTTAACGAACCAGCTTCCGTTCTGAAGCAGCTCCAATCTCATTAAGACTTTCCTCTAAAATGTGGCCGTATCAACGGCTCTTCATACGTATCAAATCTCTAGCGTCAACGGAGAGGAACAATAATTCCTTGAGATCTCGCGCGAACCTCCTAATCCGCTTCTTTTCAATATCGACCAAATCGGAATCATATCTCGATAGCTGCGTAAACTGCAATTCATACTTGGCTACGGTCATATCCGGAGTTTCACGCAAAGACTCGAAACTACGAACTCGGGCATCTTTGACACTCTGCGGAAGAAATCTGGCTATTTACGTCCTCGAGAACTCGTCAAAAGTATTCGGAGGAATACACATTGCTCGTCCTCCCTTGATCGACTCACACCAGGTCTGAGCAAGACCCTTCAAATGGAATCTAGCCAACTCAACCGATCTCGCATTGGAGCATCCCAAAAAGCAATATATCCTAGTCACTCTATCCTGGAACGACTAAGGATTCTCTGTCACATCCCTGGCTGTAAACTTATATGACTTCAGCTTCATAAACTCCAGGAGCGAGACCTTGCCAAACTCAACAGCGGCTGGTACATCTGTCTGCATGGTAGATAACACAATGATCCCGGAGTAGGCTGCACGTCAATAGACCTCTCAATCCAACTGGCCTCAAGCAGTGACCGGATCATCCGGTGCGGATCCAGAACACTCGCCTCAAACGAAAAATCTTAACATAAAAGGGATAATCAATTTGTTCCTGTGTCATCGGGATAATACCCTGGTCAGTCCTCATCCCTGACCGTACCTCTAGCCACAACCCTCTTGGCTCGCATAGCCATTGTGACAGGAACAACGAACAAGTATCGTTAAAGATAGATCAAAAGAATGAATAGAAGAAGGGATCTCAAGATATATATCCTATGATTACTTAAATGGAGTATCGTATCATAAATATACCGCGGAACATACGTACGGTACATTACTCTACTTGAGCTAGCTACTCCATCAATCAAGGTCAACCTACGTAACGAAAGTTCGGGTCTAATACCCACAAAGTCAAATCTAAGTTCCGTAAGGTCAAGCCTAGGTTCCGAAATATACGCTCTAGACTCCGCATGGTCAAACCCAGACTCGAACAAAAGTTAAACCTAATGCTCTGATACCAACTTGTCATGACCCGGAAAAGGCACGTGACCGGCACTTGCATCATGTGAAGCCTATAGGACCCCACTGTAATCCAAACAAGCCAAAAACCAGGAATCTAAACTTTTTTAAGAAAATAGTGGAGGTGAAGTTTTGGAAAAGGGATATTAAACGAAATCAAGTTCCCTTTTTAAAGCGTAAGTAAGGTTTGTTTGAAAAACACATGTGGGTTTTAGACTAAGGTATGAAAACATTTTTGTCATTTAAAATTTTGGCAGCACCTCCCTTGTAAAGTTTGATAAAACCGATACATACACACAAATATAATATCAGCGTCCCTAATCGGGAGCTATATGATCGTCTAATCGACGGAAACACAACCACGCAGTATATACAACGCCCAAGGCGAAGATCAACACAAGAAAAAGTAAAAAAATACTAAAAGCATCATCAACTCAAGTATATCCAACTCAATAAATAAAAGAATAACATACAAGTCTCGTCTCTAAGTCCAAAGAATATACAAGTTTGGTCGATGGAGTTTTTAATTAGATTACAAATGAATATAAATATACAAGTGGCGGTTACGATTTTGAATGTAACCACCTACCAAAGCAATCAACCAAAAAGAAGAACGTGCCAGTAAGCCGCTACTAATCCGAGCAGTCGGTCCTGTAAGAAAACTATGGCACAACGGGAGTGAGTTTCCAACTCGTGAGTAGAAGACATCATCAGGTAAAAATCAAATGCATAACGATCTACCTAGGACATATTGTATAATAATATCATACTATGGGAAAACGAAAGTGAACGTGTATATACATAATATCGTGTCAGTATCAAATGTGGAAATATGTTATCCATAACATATATATATATATATATATATATATATATATATATATATATATATCCAGTGGGTGTCTATCAACGACACTCGAAATCCTCATAAAACATATGAGTATCCAACATTGACACTCGAAATCCTCATAAACCCAGTATCCAACATTAACACTCGAAATCCTCATATCTCAGGCGCCGTTTTTCGGATCGGCCCTCATATACATCTGAATCATATCACTCCGGTCGGTATTCTCCGGATATCCGTCGAGTTTTCATACTATCAGCAGTCGGCCTCATCCTAGCTAGGCTTACCCGCCTTTCTATACGGGCTTCTTGCCCCTTGGTACTGTACCGGGTCCACCATATATCCGCAATCGGTTCCTCCCCCTTCCTCGATTCGGATAATACTCATGTCTCAGAACCCAGAAAACTCATGATGGATGCCAAATATCATATCAAGAGGAAACCGCAATTTAAAACATTCCTAAGTTTTATAAAATGATCTTTGCGATTCCTCAAATCTTATAGAAATAGAAATCCCATGAAAACATTATCTTATAAGAACATGGCATTAATGGAACAACATATAAAAGTACAGAACAATAATATAATGCACGCTAGGGTAAAATGAGCAGTAATTTAAGGTACTGGCCGAAATATAGTATGATGCAAAATAGCAAGACATGTTCTATATGTATATGAGGCATGACAATTACCAATGATGTGTGTGTGAAACATACGAGTCTGTGAACGTGTAACATGTAAATCATTGGTAATTGTGCAGTGTACTACAAGCGTGTTCATATAAGCAAGTCCTATATGTGTACGTGGCATGGTAATTACCGATGAGGTGTAGATGTAACATGCGAGTATGTGCAACTGCAATATGAAATCATCGGTAATGGTGCACGTGTCCTAACAAACGAAGTTAAATACATCTAATGGTATAAACGTGGTATATATCGTAAGTAATCGGAGCGTGAGCATATGCAGAAATAAAGAAATCGTAACATGAGCAAGCGTTAAAAATATCTAACTACGTATTGGCCATACAATTATAGTTTAAAGTAGCACGAAATGTTGTTTTGGAAATAAGAGACTACGATATTTTTAAAATAGATATCATTTGAAAATTCGTAGTGCACCCTTGAAGTAATCATTTAAAAATATGTAATGAATCGTTAGTTTTTCCAAATAGGTATAGCTTTGTAATATTTCAGAAAATATAAAATATCATTTTTGGAATTTAAATAATAAAATAATATATTTCACGAAAATTATTCGATTTGCGAATTGGGGTTTTCGTAAAATGGTATAATTATATACCAAATATTTGGAAACTAATTGGAAATTAAAATGATTTATTTATTAAAAAGGTATTTATTGGATTTGAGCATTTTATAAATAATTATGCAATTATTATATGCAAGTTTAAATTAAACTTGATTAGTGCACTACTAATCATGATTAAGCCAAATCCGTATTTTTAATTAGCCATGATTAGTGCACCATGACATGTTACATTTTTGGTTGCATGTTGTTTTCATTTGCATTTGTGATTTATTTGTGAGTGAGAAAAGAGAAAAAGAAAAGAAAAGAGACATGATGACTTTGAGGAGAGAGAGAGGGGACACACTCATGACATGAGGCATGTGCATGGGCATGCGAGAGAATGAGAGAGAGGGGGGTATGGCTCCTACAAACCTTGACTTCTTTCATTTCTTCACTTCTCATCTTCATCTTCATCTCCTTCATTCTTTTCTTCATCCTCCTCCATCACCTTCTCTACCACCCATAAAACACCACCAAATCATGGCCAAAACCTCACACCCCCTTCACTAAAAATGATCACAACCTCTCTACAAATCTCATGGATGCATCAAGTGGAGATTTTGAGCACTTTGGGCAACCCAAGAATTTTCTTGAGTTGCCAAATGAGATAATCGCTACACTTTTAGTTAGATTATTTGTGTTTAGTGTATCCTATAGTGGTTTAGAGCTAAACTTGTGCATGTTTGTGATCTTGGAAAGTTCTAGGATGATGCTCAGTAGATGTATGTGCTTGTAAGAGGTAAATTGAGGTGTAGCGAGTGTTTACAAGACTTTAGTGATGCTTTTTCTGACCTGGACCAGAGACTAGAACCCAAATACGAACTTCGAATTTTCCCGATGTCGATTTTCTTTTTGATTGTGATACTCAGTTGGAATCTGGAGCAACCTGGGATGTTTATAAGAAAATCAAACAAGTATATTAACCTAATAGGACCACTAGAAGACCACTACATGAGTACGAGACCAAAACTCCACCAGAAAACTGGCGACACCGGTTTTTTTGCTCATCTCGGCGGTCTATTTTTGGGCATGGATGTTGGGGTTTGGCCTATAGCTCTTACTCCTTATAACCTAACTACTATATTGTTAGTTTTGTCCTAGACTACCTAAGCTAGAATCTGGGAGCTTTTTGAGTTGGTTTTGGCAATGTTTCCGATATTTGAATTCTTGGTTTTGATATTTGAAATTGGATTTGGACGTTTGTACGTCAACGACGAAGGTTATTTGGTTGTTCTTGCATGCGTAAGGTATAGGTTCTAACCTATAAGCAATTCGTGTGCCGTATCGGTTTTTGGACTTGATTTTAATAACGTTACGATATGTATTGATTTGTAGGTACCTTCGCTTAGACTTCCGAGATGACGAAGCACATCGACTTCGGCTAAGCGAGGAGATTTGCAGGTGAGTAGATTTATATCTACGGGGAAAGTCGGGTGGATGACGTATAGCACCCCCGCAAATTATAAAATGGAAACCGATAAATAAAATATAGTCGGAGAATCCTATACTGCGAACCTACAGATATGATCAAAGGTTTAGTGTGAGATGGTATGATAGCTAAGGATGACTCGGTTTGATATATAAGAATATGAAGTGAGGATATGAATCGTGATATATATATATGTGTGTGTGTGTGTGTGTGTGTGTGTGTGTGTGTGTGTGATTGAAAGAGGACAAGTATGAGATTTATAGTGGCATGATATGAGATCGACATCGACATGATATGAGATCGATATATATACGATAAGATTGAGATAGATGTGTTTTGAGATCGATAAGATATGACATACGAGACCATAGATCCGTACCTTTATTGATGAATAGGACGATAGAATCCTTATACTGTTTGATGTCACCGTACGATGGATTACCGTACGCGATGTGATATACCAGAGGATTGATCCGCGCTCGTGAATTGAGGATGATGATCGAGGATATTGCCATATCGGATGCTATGAGGCGGGATCGCCGACGTAAGATACCACCTGAACCATACTTATTTCCAAAACTGATGAATCGTATGCATCTTTTAAATGGAAATCTCAAGGGACGCTACGGATTTTCAAATGATGTCTTTTCCTTAAAAACACTGTAGCCCTCACTTTCAAAACTACGATACGTATCTTTTAAAACTGACCGTATGGTTCATGTGTAGATATATATACCCGTTGATTATTCATTTTTGTGTGGGATTATCCCTCGTGACATATGTACCAGGATCCCGGTATTTATTGTTATATGATATCAGCTGCTAGTACACCTGCACAATTACCGATGATGCGCATGTTACACTTACACCGATTTGCCGGCTCACACACATTCATCATCAGTAATTGCCATGCCACTTGCACAGTAGAACTGCCATACCATGATATTAATCTTAACCATAAGGTACATCCATTGTTTAGTACTATCACATGACATGCTTGCATGATATACTTGACATGCTCACATTACTGCTCTATGTTTGCATATATCGTACTTTATGGTTACATGCATTGAGATGCTGTTTTCATGAGATCTTTAGATTTGAGAACCGTGGTTATATTTTAAAAGGAAATTATATATTGTTTTAAAAATGCGGTTTCTCTTGATATGATATTTCGTGTCCACCATAGGTTTTCTCGGTTCTGAGCTATGTGATACCCGACTCGAGGTAAGGAGGAACCGTTTGCGGGTATATAGTAGACCCGGTGAGGTACTCCGGGGCAAGAAGATCGTAGAGTTAGGAGATGAGCCTGGCAGAGAGATGCACTACCCACCGGTGATAGTTTGGACCCGGCGGTTATCCGGAGGATACCGACCGGAGTCATGAGATAGATATGAGGGCCGATCAGAGTATGCGGCGCCAGAGGGCCGATCATAGGATGCGGCGCTTGATATATGAGGATTTACGTGTTGATGCTGGACACGGGTTTCATGATGTTTCGAGTATCAGTGTTGTACACTCAGGTTCCATGATATTGATGTGTCGTTGATGGACACATGTTGGTTGATTTTCCTCATACCTACAGGCATTTGATTCAGATGATTGCTTTTACATGTCATTGGCATCGATTATATTGTTGATACATATGCATACATGGACACCCTAGATATCATAGTATTACCTTCATGATACAGTATCACCTAGGAGTCGCTGTTTATTCGATTTCTACCTGCTGATGTTTTCTACTCACGAGTTGGCAATCACCCCCATTTGTGCCACAACTTTCTTGCAGATTCGACCGCTTGGATCAGTAGCGAATCGCTAGCACACAGTTTCATTCAGGGTGTTTGCTATGGTAGGTGGGACACATTGGATCATGCCCACTCTTGTATTTATTATTTCTATTGTATCTAAACAAACTCCATCAAGCAGAAACTAGACTTTGTATATTGCTAGACCTAGACAGACTTGTGTGGTTGCAAGACTTATAGCTATGTGTATATGTTTCCTTCTTTTGTGTTGATGTCTTGCTTTATTCATTTATTCTTTCTGTGTTGATCTTCGTCGTTGGTCGTCGTATATATGTTTATTGCGTGGTTGTGATTCCGCCATTTGGCGAAGAGCTAGCCCCCGCTTGGGGATGCCTATATATATTGCTTGTATGGGGTTTTGGATCAAAAATTACAAGGGAGGTGTTGCCCAAATTTTTAAGGACGAAATGTTTTCAACTTTAGTATATAACCCCTTTTATTTTCTCATAAATATTTATTTATGCATTTAAAGAAAAACTTGATTTCATTATACCTTTATTTCAAAACTGCACCTCCACCATTTTCCGCAAAAGGGTTTAGATTTCTGGGCTTCGGCTTACTTGAATTACGTTACGCTTTTAGACGTTTCATGATTTAAGTGCCGGTCATAAGCTAAATTCCGGGTCATGACAGACTCTAAACAACTTATGAATTTCCATTTTGAAATATTAACAAGACTCCTTAAGTCGAAATAAATATCGGCCGTAATCGACAATGTATCCTCATCATATCATGTACGGAATCTCGCTCGTACGATATCATCCAATCAATACGGTACAGATCTATAGTCATGTATGCCAACTCATATCATATCATATATACTTATATCATGTATACTTGTATCGTATGTATACTCATGTTATATATATATACTTATATCATATAAAGTACTCATACACACACACACATATACATATGCAGATATGGCTCAACGGCTAAGGAATAGAGACTAGGTATAAAATCTACTAAGTATACGAATATCCGCATATGGTGTTTTAGCAACCCATAGGCTAGGTATACATTTCTAATATATATAATATCCTAATTGCTATAGTTGCGGGGGTGCTATACGCCATCCACCCGATTTCCCCCGTAGATATACATCTACTCACCTATGCACCTCGCTCTAGTCGAAGCCGACGAACGCCTTGCCCTTCTTTGTTGTCTCGGAAGTTCCCGCGATTGTACCTACAATCGAAATCGTAACAAAATCGCACAAAAACCTATATCAAAACTGTTACGACGAGGGAAGCGCATATAGGTTAGAACCTATGGTCAACACGTGCTAAATCCGATTAAATACTCCTGACGTTGACGTACGAACGTCGAACGACCAAGTCACAACATGAAAATCTAAAAACCAAGTTTAGGAACCGTATGACATCGTCAAAATTCTAAGTAAAACAACTCCAACTTTTTACTCAGGGAATCTGGGGAAAATTAGCATATAAAATATACTTGTATATCATGTAAAACACCCACTGGACAAACCCCCACACATGTATCAATAGAGGGCCGCAAATTTAATCCTCTAGGCCGCAATTTGCGGCCAGGTCATGGGTGTTGGGGCTCGTGCACTTGGTGGTGTCTCCTGGTGGTCTAAATAGGTCTAATTTATATGCAAAATATTTTTCAGAGATTCCAAGTTGTTCCAGATTCAATTTGAACTTCAAAAGCTCAATGAAAACCAAGTTTTAAAACCTCAAAACTCTTTAAAACCAATAATATTTGCACTAAAACACCCTCATGTATCACTAATAAGGTTGTAATCACTAACCAACCCTTTACTATACCACCACTACAAGTTGTATCCACAAAAACTCATTTTTGAATTTTCAAAACTAAGAAAACGTGCACTTTAGCTCCAAAACTAATGTGTCATGGTAAGTATTGTAAAAACTTGTTACAAAGTGGGATTTTTACCTCTTGATTGAAATTAAAGAGAGTTCAAGCATGGAAGATGGCCTCAAGATAAAGACTTGATCACCGCATCAAGTGTAGGATGAGAATGTGAACATTTTTAATGAAGGCTTCAAGGTGTTTTGAAGGGGATTTGTGTTGGATTTGGTGGTTTGGAGTTGAAGGAGAAAGAGAAGGAGAAGGAGAGATGAGGAAATGATATGAAGAATGAATGGAATGGTGGCCTAATCATAACCCCCCTCTCTCTCTCTTGCCCATACCTCCCATGTCTCCCTCCCTTTCTCATTTTCTTTTCTTTTCTTTTTCTTTGAAAATATAAAACCATAATACAAATGAAGATGTTAACCCTCTCATTAACATGTCATGCACACTAAGCATGGTTGAACAAAAATAAAACATGGTTTAGTATAGTAACTAGTAAAACACAATTTAATTTTTAATATTAAACTTGTATGGATATAATTATATGCTAATTTATGAAAAGCCCAATTAAATGCTTTCATAAATAATAATTCATTTTAAATTCCAATTATTTTTCAAAAATAGAGGTATATAATTATACCAATCTACGAAAACTCAAATCCATACTCGGTATAATATTTGTAAAATCCAAAATATTATTGTTTAATTTCCAAAATAATATTTACTATTTTCTGAAATGTTACAATAATGAACTACGATGATTTTGAAATAGATATTATTTGAAAATTTGTAGTGCACCCTTGAAGTTATTATTTAAAAATATGTAATGAATCGTTAGTTTTCAAAATAGGCATGATTCTAAACATCTCATGAATTTCCAATTTGAAATATTAGCAAGACTCCTCGAGCCGAAATGAAAATCGGCCGTATTCGGCAATCTATCATCATCATATCATGTATGGAATCTCCCTCGCACGATATCATTCAATCAAAACAGTATGGATCTAAAGTCACGCACGCCAACTCATATTATATCATATAAAGTACTCATATATATATAGAGAGAGAGAATAATGGAGGAAAGATGCCATAGGAGAGAATTTCCTCCTATGGCGTCGAAAAAATACACCATCCCTCATTTTTTCCGACGATTGGCACCCATCATCTTCATCATTATCATCTAAGATGTGGGTACACCAAATTTCATGTGATTCTACAACTTTTCCACCGTTGATTTAGTGGGTTCAAAATTAACGGTTTACCGACAATAGAACTTTTTACATTGCTAAATCAACGGTGAAAAAGTTGTAGAATCACATGAAATTTGGTGTACCCAAATCTTAGATGATAACGATGAAGATGGTGGGTGCCGATCGTCGGAAAAAATGAGGGTAGGTGTATTTTTTCGACGCCATAGGAGGAAATTCCCTCCTATGACATCTTTCCGCCATTATTCTCATATATATATAGCTCAATGGATAAGAAATAGAGACTGGGTATATAACCATCTACTAAATATACTACTATACGCATGTGGTTAAACTAGGTATATTATTCTAGTAAGTATCCTAATTACTACGGTTGCGGGGGTGCTATACGCCATCCATCCGACATCCCCCATAGATATACATCTACTCACCGTTACGCATCTCGCTCTTGTCGAAGCCGACGAACGCCTTGCCCTTCTTCTTCATCTCGGAAGTCCCCGCGATTGTATCTGCAATCGAAATCGTAAAAAAATCATATAAAAATCCATATTGAAATTGAAACCACTAGTGAAGCGTACATAGGTTAGAACCTATGGTCAATGCGTGCCAAAACGACAAAATACCCCCTGACGTCGACGTACGAACGACCGAGTCAAGACATAAAAATCCGAAAATCAAGTTTCAAAAATCGCACAACATTGCCAAAACCAAGTCAAAATGCTCCCAGATTTTTGCTCAGGGAATCTGGGACAATTTAGCATATAAAGTAGACTTAGTTATCAAGTTAGTGAGCTACAGAACAAACCACACACTCTAACTCAAGGTCGTGGCCGCAAATTACGGGCAGATGGGATAAATCTGCTGTTTTGGGTTAGTGTTAGGGGCTCGGGCTTCGAGGGTGGTTTCATACAGGTCCTAGCATCTCACAGTACTCTCTAAATATTTTTCAGAGATCCCAAGTTGTTCCAGATTTCATATCAAGCTTCAAAACTCAAAGAAAACCATGTCTTAAAACCTTAAAACTCTTTAAAACCAATGAAACTTGCACTAAAATACCCTTATCTATCACTAATAAGGTGGTAATCATTAATTAACCATCTACTACACCATCACTACCAGTTGAATCCACAAAAACTCAATTTTGAAATCTCACAATTAAGAAAACATGCACCTTAGCTCTAAAACTAGTTTGTCATGGCATGTGTTATAAAAACCTATTTAAAAGTGGACTTTTTACCTCTTGATTGAAATTAAAGAGGGTTCCAAGTTTGGGAGAAGGCCTCAAGATGAAGACTTGACCACCTCATCATGTGTAGGATAAGCATTTGAACATTTTTTTGTGAATGCTTCATGGTGATTGGAAAGGGTTTGTGTTGGAGAATGAGGGTTTGGAGTTGGAGGTGGAGGAGATGGAAGAGAAGAAGAAGATGAGAAAATGATATGAAGAATTAAGGGTGAAAGGAACATATGAGACATGAAGTAGCCTCTCTCTCTCTCTCTCTCTCTCTCTCTCTCCCTCCCCCATACCTCTCAATATAATATGTTACCCATACTTCATGCCTCCCCCCCTCTCTCACTCATTTAAAAAAAGAAAATGAATATAACCATAAAACACAAATGAAGAAGAATGAAAAGAAATCCAATATGCACCCATTTGTTAACATGTCATGCACACTAATCATATGTTTAAAGTAAGTCTTAGTTTAGTGTACTAATTAGGAAAACACAAATTAGTTTTAATATTATAACTTATGTGGATATAATTATATACTAATTTATGAAAAACCCACTTAAATAAATGCTTTCATAAATAATAATTCATTTTAATTTCCAATTATTTTCCAAAAATAGAGGTATATAATTATACCAATTTATGAAAACTCAGATCCATACCCGGTACATATCCGTAAAATCCAAAATATTATTATTTAATTTCCAAAATAATATTTACTATTCTTTTGAAATGTTACAATATTCTCCCCTTAAATAAATTCGGTTCTCGAATTTAAATTTAAACCCTAAATTTTAAAATATTTCAGTAAATCAAATCAACAGGGTTTCGAAATCCCACACTAGCTATAGATACTATAGCGCTACGTGTGTGCATGAAAACAAAAACGTAAAACTCAAATAACAGAAACTCTAACAAGTGCTATGAGAATCGTACAGAATATGATGCAAAGTGTAAAGTGTGAAATCAACTATTTCAAACCACCCACACGACCACGCACAAATATACTCAAGGCTATATATATATATATATATATATATATATATATATATATATATTACGCATCCATGTAAAATCATCTAAGTAGCTGAAAAAATGTGTGTATGAAAAATCCTTTCAAGATAGCCGTATGATGCGTATATCACAGCAAAAGTAACAGACATTCATTTATGAAGAAACACGCACGCACGCACGCATTTCTCTTAAAATATACGTTTCGCCGTTTGAAAATAATTTAGAAAGGTTTTTTTTGTAAAATCTTGTGTCGCTCACGGACACGTAGGAAAATAATGAGACTATAGCTCCTTTGAAAACCTCTTTGTATATATCGGTATATGCAAAAACATTCAGGTACTATCTCTCAGACTAGTCATGTTCGGCTACTATGTAACATAATGTATATCATGAAAACACGATACTCGAAAAAGAAATTAACCTCAACAGGTCTGTATGAAAACCAACCCACATGCGACTGGTGCATATGAAAACCGAAGTCAAAACCAAGTGCAACGAATGTGTACGAAAACGAAACCGGGTGCAACGGGTATGCACGATAAGAAAACTGAGTGCAACGGGTATACACGAAAATATCTGTCAAGTGCAACGGGGGTGCACGACAACAACATCAAGTGCATCTAAAGTGCACGAAAGTCTCAATCAAGTGCAACTAATGTGCACGAAAATCTCAATCGAGTGCAACTGGTGTGCACGAAAATATAAATCAAGTGCAACTGGTGTGCATGAATGAAGGACCCCATGCACCCTAGCTAGGTATTTTAGAACATCGAAAGATAGGGTTTTCAAAATTAGTAGAGAGCATGGGTTCCTAAACTAAGGATCTTAACTAAAGAAGTTAACTTGTGAAGAAAAGAAAAGGTTTTATCTACCGTGTTGTAGAATACTTGCATCCTCTTTACTAGGTAAATATTGTGATGGTTGAACTCCTTTGTAGGCTCCATGAGGCTCCATGAAGCATGCTTGAGTGTTCATCTCCTCCATCCTAGATAATCCACTTGAGAACTCCTCACTTTGGCTTCACCTTCTTTGGCTTCACCTTCTTCACTTGAAGGAACTAAGGCAACTAGTTTGCTACTTTAGTGACCTTAGGATGTAATCTCCTTCACTTTTTTTATTTTTGCCAATTTATTTCCTTTATTTAGTAATTTAGAACGAGGAGCAGAAAGGAGGATGAAAGAGATAAAAGAGAGAGTTGATATGAAATTATGTTGAGAATTCTTAACTAAAAGAATTCTTAACATAACTTGTAACAAATCCTAGCTCTTGATCTCATCCATCCTTCCAAGTGTCCACCACTTCTTTAGATTACACATGTCCATGCTATAAGTGTATAGAATGATAACTTGTGCATGGCACAACTTAATTAACATGGACCAATAATAAAGGAATTATATAAATAAGTATTTATATATATATGTAACATAATACAATATGTTTATGTCAACATATTTTAATACATATACTTGAACATATACCATGTGCATAATTAAATGCAATATTGGGGAAAATAAGTAAAGTGACATAATACCAGTAAACATATATATCTAATATATGTATCATATATTAAATCTGTACCTCATTTAATACCCGTCTTTCTAAAAAGACCGGCCAGTATTAAACGTCCGATTGCCGTCAGTATATGAAATATACTAGTTTCAATCGGACCCCCGCGCGTACCACTGTACTGCAACTACATCTCGCCAAAACTCGGAAACCCTCAGTGTGGGACTCTAAAGACTCAACAATACGCTGAAAGTAAGTTACCGATGATATACTAGAACTCACAAGCTCGTCCGTGGCACTAGCTGTACGTAACAGCTCCCCAGGTATCTGTCGAAAAGGAGATCGAAAAGCAAACTCGTCCGAAACCCTAACTGAATCTATCGGTGACTTTCACCATACAGTCCGGTCTGTTCGTCTTAGAGTATCGAATATTAGATCTAGGGGGTGGTAAACGTCAGACCCCTTATAACCTGATAAATTGTGTCAGTATCAAGCCCATCACCAGTCAAGAAACTACTGAACACCATCAGTAAATCTCATCAGCCTGGGCCCAGGTCTTTCAGCGATTGCTAACCGTACATTGTGCGATATTAACTCGCAATACCGGGAGAGACGAATCCCCTCTATCGTTCACTGCCTTCAAGTGCTTCAGGACTGCACCCAAAAAACTACATGTTTGCACGACTCTTTAAAATCGTGGTAGGGTAGCAATCAAAGTACAGTGGGAACACACTCGAGACGAAGTGACGATTTTGGGTCGACCAACTACCCTGTACTCATGTCACCTGAGAACCGCTATCTAACAATAGATATAATACCATCCAGCAGTTCGTGGAAAGTCCGTCCAGTGTAACTCTTAATCTGATGAGCACTTGTATACAATATTTGGGGCCATACACCAATGTCTGTGGGACAGGCCATCTCTCCTCTCGGGAATAAGAAACTTATACTATTAACACTATCTAAATCAGCATGCATCCTAAATAAGCAAATGATGTATCATTGAAAAATTGATGTAAGTTTAATACTACTAACACTATCAACTTCCATCATTAATTAGCTCATAGTATTGCTCCACACTTGCCACATGCATTATCCCACTCCCTCTGCCTCCACATATATGTGTACCTGATAATTCCGTTGCCTTCAACTCAAACCGAACACAATCTTCAAATAGTCTATTGTTCTTCAGAATTCAAAAAATTAAACCCCCACTAGTAGTTATGATCAACACAAAGAGGCTCCTTGTGATGGCGAAAAAATGGCAAAAGATAGCTGCATTGGGGAGGAGAAGGATCACGGCAACAATGAGTAGTGATGAGAAGTCCAACACATCATTTTCACGCAAAGGCCATCTGTTTGTGTACTCGATTGATGGAAAGCGCTTCATGATTCCTCTCACGTATCTGTCATCTACAATCTTTAGAGAGCTCTTCAGAATGTCTGAAGAATAGTTTGGTTTGCCGAGAGATGAGCCTATCACATTGCCCTATGATTTTTTCTGCATCGAATACATCGTCTCTCTGCTCCTGTGCAACGTGTCACTTGATGTGGAGAGAGCTTCGCTAACCGCTATCGGCACTAGTAGTTGTTCGGTGGATTCCTTACCCTTACAAAGGCATGAGCATCATAAGATCTAGTTCTTTGTGGCTTCTAAAGTCGACATTAGAAGCATAGAATGGCAGATTTTTCCTTTCTTTTCAGTTGTACATATGTTGTTTCTTATATAAATTTTGAGCATTTTTTCAATGATATATTTTGTGGCATGTTTTTCGGTCACCGGAAAACTTACATCATTTCTCGGGATTAAGAGAAAGATTAATACTAATAACACTATCTACATCATTAAACATCCTAGATTAGCAACCTAGGATCTTTAGTTACTTCATTTGATGAAATTGAAGCTTGAACCAAATCTTTCAGGTGAATCATTTTCGGCGAAGGAATATTGGTCTGCAAGTGCAATTCGGAGCTCTTGAGAGCTTGCTAGAGTCCACAACGTCACCGCTTGATCATAAGTTCGTCACAAACACCTTACGAGTTCATATGGACGCTACAACGACCTCCGGCGTACAAGCTCGTTCCCGGTGGCAAAAGAGCGTAAGAGGGGGTCTTTCGTGATCAGACGGACACGCTATGAAGGTAGCTAGCCCCTCGAACTCGTAATTTAGTTTCACTTGTTTGCTAGTTTAGTGTTTGGACGAAAACCTAGGGTTTAGTTTCTAGTGCCGGTTTTAAAATTTAAAGTTTTTCATTCCGCAAAGGCCGCAGGTTAGTGGCTAGGATGCTAGGAACTTCATCATATAGATCTCCTCTTCCAAGTCTTCATGAAGGAACACAGTCTTGACATCCAGCTGCTCTAAGTGCAAGTCCTCCATCATTACGATACTAAAAATCATCCGAATAGATGTTATCTTTATAACCGGGGAAAATATTTCTTGATTGTCAATACCTTATTTTTGTGCGTAACCCTTGACTACCAAAAGAGCCTTGTACCGCCTCATACCATCAGTCTCATCTTTAATTTTGTACACCCATCTGTTTAGCAACGCCTTCCGACCCTTAGGTAGGTTCACTAGATCTCACGTATAGTTCTTCTTCAAAGAATCCATCTCCTAGTTCATAACTTGCTCCCACTGCTTACTACCACCGTCTCTTGTTGCTTCTTCAAGGGACTCGGGCTCCCCCGAATATGTGTACAGAATGAAGTAGGTCACAAGTCTTTCAGGTAGCCGCCTATCTTGCGTAGATCTCCTCAGAATTGGTATATCCGATTGCTGAACATAGTCACCATCTCGTTCTTGAACCCGATTCTGCACTGCAGCTTCCTCCAAATTCTGATCACCACCTGTAGGCACCCGATTGCTCTCTTGAGTCTGTTTAGCTCGACGAACTCTGATATTGCACCTTCTTTGGCTTGCTTCTCTTCTTTGTATAAGTGTTGCTCATTAAAGATGACGTTCCAGTTTCGTATTACCTTTTTGCTTATATAATCCCACAGCCGATATCCGAACTCGTTTCCACCATAGCCGATGAAAGCACACTTCTTAGATTTTGAGTCAAGCTTACTCTTTTCTGTCTTATCAATCAAAGAATGCGCAATGTAACCAAAAACTTTAAGATGCGTATAATTAACCGGTTTACCTGATCAATTTTCTTCAGAATACATCCATCGAGCACACTTGCCTGGTTTCTATTGATCAGATACACAACAGCATCAACAGCTGCTGCCCATAGGAACTTTGGCATATCCGCATCTAAGTTCATGCTTCGTACTCAGCTAGAATAGTTCTATTCATCCATTCAATGATGCCATTTTGCTATGGCATCTCCGGTACCGTTTTCAACCAACGAATACTCTTTTGCGATCAAAACTCCTCGAATTCCTGTGTGTTGTCTTCCCCTCTATTATCGGACTTAAGGCATTTTCTCTTAGCCCCCGTTTGGTTCTCCACCTGCACAATCTAGTGTTTGAAGATACCAAACACATCAGACTTCTTCTTCATCGCATACAACTAATTCTTTCGGCTTGTATCATCGATGAACGTCACGAAGTATCGATTCCCTACATAAGACTCCACCGAGGCCCGACCCCAGACGTCCATATACACCATCTCCAGCTTCAGCTTCTTGGTCTTATTAGCAACGCCACCAATTTGAAATATAAGTGCACTTTTCTTTTTGCAAACACAACTCTCGCAAAACCGCAACTCCACATTTTTTAGTCCTGAAAGAAGCCCCCTATCCTGAAGAATTTTCATGTTCTTCTCGTTGAGATGTCCCAGTCGTTTGTGCCACAACGAAGTCTCCGAATCTACCTCCGAACCCATCGCCAATCCAACCGAATCTCTACTGCTCTCACTGAAGAAATACAACGAACCGCTCAACTTGCCCCTTACGACCACCAACGATCCTTTGGAAATATTCTATTGAGTATTTCCAAACGTCGTAATATATTCTTCGTTGTCAAGCTGACTTGTGGAAATAAGAATTTTCTTCAAATCTGAAATATGTCTTGCGTTCTTCATCTTTAATTGACCTCCTCCTGACGGTTGCAAGATAGCCGTCTCTTTACCAACGATCTTGCACAGATGACCGTTTTCCACTGTCATATGTCCAAGATCGTATTGAACATACTTGCTGAAGTGATGCTGGCCTGAAGTGCAATGGAAGGATGCCCCCGAATCTAGGAACTAAATATCCGCATTTGTGCTCTCGTTCGTCTATAGATAAAGCCCGTGTTCCCCTTGTTCTTAAGTAGACACCACATTCGCTTCCTTTCCATCAGCCTTCTCATCAGAGCCTTTATTTGGAGATTTGCTGTCACTTTTCTTATGGCCCTTCTTCCGACAATTCCAACACACATCTTGGATTTTTCCTTAAGATTTCCCTCGGCTTTTATACTTGCTCTTCTTCCATTTTTCCCTTTCCGTCGTCCTACCGCGATTCTCCACTGCAAGCGCAAAAGTTCCTAAACTCCCACTCACAGCTTTTCTCCTCATCTCATCGCTTAATATGCTGCCCAAAGCATACCTTGTAACGAGCCGGAATTGAACCGGCACCTCGTCTAAAAAGGCTTGAGATTAAACGTAAGAGTTTCTAAGATTGAGTTGCTAATCGCCATCATGAGGTTTGCCCAACTCTCCGGCAAAGAACAGAGAAATAGCAGGGCCCGAATCTTGTCTTCAAACGTAATCTCAACGCTTTCTATACCCGAATGAAGATCTATGAGGAGTTATGGTAATTATCAATAAAGGGGATTAGATCCATTCGGGAAGGTGTTCCTTCCTCTAGGTTCTTGTCCTTCCTTTAGAGATCCTTACCCTAACCTCCATGGAAAACGCGTGCAACCGGGCTTTTATACTACGGTATCACCGCTACCTCGAGAGATAGGGTGCCGCAGGGCGCGGTGTGTGCGTGTATGCATGGAGTCCTATTGAAAATATATTATGGGTAAGAAAGGGATGAGAAATCTCATCTCTCAAAATCCTTCCCCAAAGCTAACTCTAAACAATTTATCTACGGCAAGAAATTCAATCTACCTAGGGCAAAGAATTGAAATCTAAACTAGAGCAAGGAATTAAATCTACTTACAGATGCATCTCTCCAATCATCAACGCAGGTTTGTCAGATCTGAATCCATGAATTGAAAAGAAACACCGATACTCTCCATAAAGAATTCTGAAATTATTATTAAAAGGAGGCATAAGAAAATACATTCTTTAGAGTTCCTATTTATAGAGGATAGGAAACCCTAGGTTACATTTGATTCGCATGTCTGAAATTACAAAAATAGTCTTGAGGTTGACTAGTCAATGCGCCGCAAACCTTTCTGGAAAATTTGACCCACTACGTGTAACACACGGCCGCGGAACCGCGGCCCAAGGCCTGGTTAGGCCGCGGTTCCACGGCCAAAAGGATGAATTGGGCTTTGAGTTTTCTTGGGCTGATTTCTGGTGGCTTAGGCTTCTTATTTCTATAGGTCCTTTCTCAGATTGTTTTCTCCTTTTCTTCCAGATCTTTCCAGTGAACATTGTAGTGGACTTCCACCCGTTCGTTTTGAGTCGATGTCTTGAATCTTGCTTTGTGAATTGTTCCTTATGTAGGCTTGATCAAGAGTCTTCTGTTTATTGGTTAAAGTCCACTTTTTCATCGTCTTTACATCGTTTTCACTGTTTTCTGTCCAAGAACCTGTAACCTGTAACATATAGCAGACATGCGTCAAAAGCACCTCTTTATTTATAAAAAGCATAAAAATGGGGAATATAATAATGCAATATTATGGTGTGAACAAATAACATTTGATTTTGTGTCTCAAAACTATCTAATAACCGCAATCAAGAACGGCGTCGCATGAAGCTAGCCGGTGAGTACGGGTCGGTCCACAGGGATGTTGTGAATCTCCTAATCGCGCTAACGAGTTAATTCCGAAGGGTGTTCGGATTGATTATTAAATCTAAAATCTAACTCTATCTATCTACGATTATCTAGATCTAGTCTTGCTAGGGTTAGGTTTAGGGATGGTTTGGAAATGCAAGTAAATCTCAACGCTTTCTACACCCGAATGAAGATTTATGAGGAGTTATGGTAATTATCAATAAAGGGGATTAGATCCATTCGGGAAGGTGTTCCTTCCTCTAGGTTCTTGTCCTTCCATTAGATATCCTTACCCTAACCTCCATGGAAAACGCGCGCAACCCGGCCTTTATACTACGGTGTCATCGTTACCTCGAGGGGTAGAATGCCGTAGGGCGCGGTGAGTGTGTGTATGCATGGAGTCCTATTGTAAATATATGATGGGTAAGAAAGGGATGAGAGATCTCATCTCTCAAAATCCTTCCCCTAAGCAAACTCTAAACAATTTATCTACGGCAAGAAATTAAATCTATCTAGGGAAAAGAATTGAAATCTAAACTAGAGCAAGGAATTTAATCTACTTACAGATGCATCTCTCCAAAAATCAATGCAGGGTTGTCAGATCTGAATTCATGAATTGAAAAAAGACACCGATGCTCTCCATAAAGAATTCTGAATTTATTATTAAAAGGAGGCATAAGAAATTACAATGATCTGGGTTCTATTTATAAGGAGATAGAAACCCTAGGTTACAATTGATTCGCATGTATGCTTTTACAAAATTGCCCTTAGGTAGACTAGTCAACGCGCCCCAAACCTTTCTGGAAAATTTTACCCTATACGTGTAACACACGGCCGTGGAACCGCGGCCTAAGTCCAGGTTTGGCCACGGTTCCGCGGCCAACTTGGGGTCTTGAATGCTGAAATTTTCAATGTTGGTTATGGGTGACTTGTACTTCCTGTTTCTTTAGGTCTTTTCTCAGATTGACTTCTGTTTCTTCTCTAGATCTTCACAGTGTGTAGTGCAGTGGACTTTTAATGTTTCTTCGTGTCGTTGCCTTTGTACTCGGTGAACTGTTGTTCATTGTTCCTCAAAATGTAGGCTCGATCACGATTTCACCATTTATCATTCGCAGTCTCACTTTTGCATGGTATTTTCATTATTTTCACTGTTTTTGATCCAAGAACCTGTAACCTGTAATATGTAGCAGACATGCGTCAAAAGCACCTGTTTATTTATAAAAAGAATAAGAATGGAGAATATAATAATGCAATATTATGGTGTGAACAAATACCCCCAAACTTATCTTTTGCTCGTCCTCGAGCAAACCTATTTTTATTCACTAAAATCCTAACCGCACTTTCGCAGGAAAACGCGATTGCACTGAGCACGTGCAACAAGCCGTTAAACCTCTAGGTGTCCTTAGTAGGAGGAGTGTTGTCTCCTGAGGGTTTTCAGCGGATTACACCCACAAAATCCTATCAACTTGGCTTTTCGACTTTTGTTCTCCAATCAGGTTTTCTAACAAGGATTTCTATTATCTTCGACTCATAAATCATCCACCCATATTCTTCACACTTCCTCATCATTTAACTTAAGATTATGTATGTTTTATACATTTACTTAGCTTTCAGCATCTCTTAAGTTTTCCTTCTAGGGTTCCATCTCCACTTAGGAATTTCTGTCAACCCTTACTAAAGATACAAGTTCTATTCTTCACTCCTTTCTCTCATCTAAACTCCAATCACATATCCCCACGTGTGTGTATAAGTCACCCCTACACTTGGAAATTCAAATCAAGCAATCATACTCTTGTCCGTTGTCTAAAGCACTTCTTAATAGATGAATTTAAATGAATTTTGCTTACACATCCTTCATGCGACCGTTAATACTTCTTGAGGTACCAACAACCGATTACAAGATGTGTTTACACATTAAAGCGTAATTCCTAGTCTTGCAACACCCAAGACTTTAGCAGTGACTCCCAAACCAGTTGGTCTAAGGCGCTAGGTGATGAAGCACCCTCGCTAAATATTTTTCTATTTTTGCAGCCTTAAGTAATCACAAAAACCAGTGTCCATTTTATTTATTCTTTTTTTTCACACTTTTTTTTATTTTCATCGTACTAAGGACTTTAGATAAGAGCACTTCAAGGTCTCTTCTACTATTCTAAGTTTCAAGGTGCGTGATTGTGCAAATTGTAGGGTATACATTTTCAGAATCTAGACTTAACCTCGGAATTATTTTTCAAACTTATATTCTAATAAGAACATCAATACTTTTCCTTCGCTTTGACTTAACCCAAGAAGTGAACCCAAAATTTGCCTATTTCTAAATAAACTACAAAGACATATATTTTCTACCGTTAAAGTTTAAGGAAGGTTATTTTTAGGGTTTTTCATTTACTACGTCTAAGATCTAGTTGTTCCTAGCCAGTTGACCTATTTGTCAAACCAAAATCAATTAGCCAAAATTGAATACAATAATTTTTATAATTTTTGAAAATTTTCAATTTTTATGGGTTTTCAAATAAGTATGCAAATGCAAAAATATGTACAAATGAATGCGAAGGAAAACTTACCGAGCATACCCCCAAACTTAAACCTGACAGTGTCCTCACTGTCATACCACACCAAGAGGGTCAAAATGCCGGTACTCCCCTGTTTACTTATTTATAATTTTTTTTATATTTTTAATGTTTTGAATTTTTTTTTATTTTATAGAAAAAGAAAACAAAAATATATATATACATATATACAAAGGTTCCCCCCAAACTTAAGCTTAGCCTTACACAAGCCAAAGGTTAGCACCAACCATTCAAAAATCTTATCGTGGTAATGGCCGAGTTGGTGAAATAATGGGGTGTAGAAGAAAGAAATGAGAAACACGCGAGACCGTGTGGAAAGAAGAATGGTAGAATATGGTCTCGGTGGAAAAGAAGAATGGTAGAATAGTGGTGAGTATTCCCGCCTGTCACGTGGGTGACTCGGGTTCGATCCCCGGCAACGGCGCTATTTGATTTTGTGTCTTAAAACTATCTAATAACCGCAATCAAGAACGGCGTCACATGAAGCTAGCTGGTGAGTACGGGTCGGTCCACAGGGATGTTGTGAATCTCCTAATCGCGCTAACGAGTTAATTCCGAAAGGTGTTCGGATTGATTATTAAATCTAAAATCTAAATCTATCTACCTACGATTATCTAGATCTAGTCTTGCTAGGGTTAGGTTTAGGGATGGTTTGGAAATGCAAGTAAATCTCAACGCTTTCTACACCCGAATGAAGATTTATGAGGAGTTATAGTAATTATCAATAAAGGGGATTAGATCCATTCGGGAAGGTGTTCCTTTCTCTAGGTTCTTGTCTTTCCTTTAGAGATCCTTACCCTAACCTCCATGGAAAACGCGTGTAACCGGGCCTTTATACTACGGTGTCATCGTTACCTCGAGTGGTAGAATGCCGTAGGGCGCGGTGTGTGCGTGTATGCATGGAGTCCTATTGTAAATATATGATGGGTAAGAAAGGGATGAGAGATATCATCTCTCAAAATCCTTCCCCTAAGCTAACTCTAAACAATTTATCTACGGCAAGAAAATAAATCTATCTCGGGCAAAGAATTGAAATCTAAACTAGAGCGAGGAATTTAATCTACTTACAGATGCATCTCTCCAAAAATCAATGCAGCGTTGTCAGATCTGAATTCATGAATTGAAAAGAGACACCGATGCTCTCCATAAAGAATTCTGAATTTATTATTAAAAGGAGGCATAAGAAATTACAATGATCTGGGTTCTATTTATAAGGAGATAGAAACCCTAGGTTACAATTGATTCGCATGTATGCTTTTACAAAATTGCCCTTAGGTAGACTAGTCAACGCGCCCCAAACCTTTCTGGAAAATTTTACCCTATACGTGTAACACACGGCCGCGGAACCGCGGCCTAAGTCCAGGTTTGGCCGCGGTTCCGCGGCCAACTTGGGGTCTTGAATGCTGAAATTTTCAGTGTTGGTTATGGGTGACTTGTACTTCCTGTTTCTTTAGGTCTTTTCTCAGATTGACTTCTGTTTCTTCTCCAGATCTTCACAGTGTGTAGTGCAATGGACTTTTAATGTTTCTTCGTGTCGTTGCCTTTGTACTCGGTGAACTGTTGTTCATTGTTCCTCAAAATGTAGGCTCGATCACGATTTCACCATTTATCATTCGCAGTCTCACTTTTGCATGGTATTTTCATTGTTTTCATTGTTTTTGATCCAAGAACCTGTAACCTGTAATATTTAGCAGACATGCGTCAAAAGCACCTGTTTATTTATAAAAAGAATAAGAATGGGGAATATAATAATGCAATATTATTGTGTGAACAGTTACGCACCTCACCGTTCATCGTCGTGCCAACCTTGAGCTTTCCTTGATGCTTTGACCGCTACCATGTACTCAACCTTTGTTTTCGACATCGCTACTATATCTCACAACGTTTCTCCAACTAATGGACCTAACCATTATGAACACGTGCATTGACTCATCTATATGCTCGATCAAAACTGCAGTGTACTTAATACACTTTTCTTGAATTCGACATCTATCGATCCACTAAGCCCACAACAAAATAATCATCTGACTTAGTTCATACCATATCATATATATATGATCCGATCGCTCCTGCATATGGTATCCGGGACATCACGCTCTTCTTTGGTAGATGGACATACCATGGAAGAGAGTCGAAATGGTCGACGGTAGGGGTAATCTCTTCAGAATTATCTCAATGCACATCTTTCAAGATAGTCTAAACTGTCAGCTTCTACGTCTCTCTCTATCATGAAGATTTTCCGCAACACCAAGATATTTCGTGTCGAACTCTAATCTGAATTGATGACTCAGCTCCCTGATCCGTATTATACTCTTTGTTGGTACCACTGTGATGAAAGTATGCTTTTCTACAAGAGAAAAATACCCATTGTGGTCATCCCCTCCTTTTGGACATATCTCTTAGCCACTAGCTTGACCTGTATTGCCAACAAACTTTCTTTCGAAATACCCACTTACAATCTATAGCTCTCGTCCATTGTGATACATCCATTGATCTCCACTTCTATACAACGTGGCATCCGTGATCATTGACGTGCTATATTTTTTGCTTGGGCTTCATGGGTTTGGTGATGCTCATATGCCTTTGTAACGACCACAAAATCCTTGTACTTCTTTTATAATTTTCCTTCTTTAATAAAGCCCCTTTTGTTTGAATCACGTGTATAAAATTTATTTTCTTTCTATTTATATGCATGGTCAATTCTTGTATCTTTTGGTTATCACACTGCACTGCTATTCTACTGGTTATAGGATCGAGCCCATGTTGTTGCATAGTATTTCTTTTTAAAAGTATAGTACGTATATGTAATATATATCATTAAATTGTTTTGATTCAGTTTATATATTATTACTATTAGTTAAGAATTTATTTATTTTTATTTTACTGATGTGTTGTATGACATATTGTCATTAAATTATAGATTACAGGTTGCATTTATATTAAATCATAATAAGTATTACATTCAGTACATTAGTTTTATGCAGTTATTTATGTGAGATTATAATACATATTAGTTATTACAATTTTTTCTAAAAGTACTTATTGTTATTATAAAAATATTATTAAAATTATGTTGGTTGTAAGTTGTTTATTCTTAAATAATGTTTAGATGTCTGTAGCATTAAATATTTTGTGTATGTTATTTAGGCTTTAGTATTACAATATTTATGAATATGTATATATATATATATTATATTAATTAATATTATTTTTAGATTACATTTATAATACACATGTACAGTTGGTTGATTAGATCTTATTATATGTTTTTTATTTACATTTAGTAGTTGTGATATCTATTTCAGATTTTGAAAAACACACACACACTCACTCATATTATATTGCAGGATTTTAGTACCTACATAGTTGTGATTTGTAAGATGGACATCTATTTGTTAGGATTGTTTTTTATTGCCACGGATTTTTCTAAAACAAATCACGCAATCATTTTCTTTTAAAATATTCTAGAAAACCTATTTTCTTTTTTACCGCCGTCTTTCTTCTCCCCTCCAATTTCGAAAATTTCCTCATCTCCTCTGCCTTTTCTAAACCCTATTGGTGTTCCCTAGCTCAAGGACTCTAACATAGGAGAAGGATCCACCCTTTCAACCCCAGAAGCCTCGAAAGTCAAATCGAGGTCATCTCTAAATCGAAAATCGACACCTTGATTAAAATCGGATTTGTGTCCCCAATCTCCCGTCGCCTTCTTCTTCTAGCCATTGTCTTGCATGAATTTGTGATTGGTACTTTCTCTCGATTTTTATTTGAAATTTTTATTGGCCAAGTTGCTAAAGTTATGATAATATGGCCTTTGATATGTTTAATTTTAAAATAAAATTGTTTTTATATTTTGCACTAGAAAACTAAGTGTCTATTTTGTTAGATCCGGAAAATTATAAAGTTGTATCTAAAGCAAACATCTTGATACATATTTATTGGATCATATTTTCATTCATACCAACTTGACCGAGTTATAATAATTCATGGATCAATCAATATATTGTGTCTTGCAATTGTTTAATTATAGTAGAGCTCTTGATTTATATTAGCCGCTTATTATTCTCCAGTTTATGAAAAGGCTCTATTTTCAAGCATTAATATTATCGACATGGTTGATTAGGCAATCATATTGAAATGTGCAATTCATGCTGATTACATTAACTAATTTATCATATTATCATTACCTTGTAGACATATTACACTCGCATGTTTGTGTACGGTAGTTTTGCTTGAGAATCAATTTGAACACATACATCAATCCCCTCTAATCAATGTTTTAAAAACCTGAGTGCTGGAAATCTGGACAGTCGGCCGTAAAACGGACATATCTCCCGATATAGAACCCCGAATGATGTATTTCTTGATTTTAATGATAGTTACACAAAAAGATCTACACTTTTCGTGTTGACGGCGTTTTCTGAAACTAATTAGAAATTGGTCGTTTCGGCCCAAACTATTACTACTTGTATGGTTTCAATGTTCTGAAAATTGACGGCTAAATCAGTGTTTGATTTTTAATTTAATTGCCTTTAATTATTTTACAGATCCGTTTTTTATGTTTTAAAGTTCTCTAAGTCTTGCTAAAAATTTTGGGACCATTTCTGCTGCGTTTGAGTCACGACTTAGTGGTAAGAATATGAGTGGACAGATTGGGTTGACAGCTTCTGAAAACTGATTTTTGACCCGTCTTAAAACTATGTTGACAGGAGTTTCCGAAATCCAAATTAGATGAAACTTTTTGTTAAACAAAACTAGATCGAAAGATGAAATTTTTATTAGTTGACAACTCTTTCTGAAACTGATAAGTGTAGTTTATTGCACTTTTTATATCCAAATTTATCTCATTTTTACATATTTAATGCTGCTCGAGCTTTCTTTTATGAAAAAATACAGATTATAGGGTCTCAATTGCAAAAATACGGAAAAAATGAACTTACGTGCTTTCGACATAATCAAGTCAATAAAGGAGTTGATGCAAAGAAACGAGTCAAAAGATTTAAGCCCAAGTCAGCATACAGGCTCGACAGCAGAGTCAACTTCAAACGATCATAACTCAGAAACCGCAACTCTGATGGGGTTTATCTTGGGTTCGTTGGAAAGATAATGACTAGAAGAACATGATCCCAAAATTTGAGGCCCAAAATCAAAAGTCAAATCGCAAAAATGAGGTCACCACCCCAAAAATGTGGCCCAAACTTCAAGAAAGGCTCTGGAATTTTACATGCGACTCATAAATCAATAATTATTCTATTTTTTCTCTTTTAATCGGCTTAGAACTCTATAAATACTGCTGTATAATTATTTAGGGTTGCATCTCTTCTTGGCATCCTTTTCTATCTAGGGTTTTCCTAGGTTATTTGTAAAGGAGATCAAATGATTTAGTAAGTTTATTTTATTTTTGCACTATAATTTTAAGCATGCTTTTTATTATTTTCTTTGCTTTTTTTTAATATGCATAGCTAATTTCTTAATACGTTGATGAACCTAGGGTTATCATGAATTGATGATGTTTGTATATGCTTTCTTTATACTTAATGACAGATCTAGATAGATGAGATCTACCTTTTATTAAAACCTTGCTAATAAACTAGGCTAAATAATTATGGCTGACAACATAGGGATTTATTTCTAAGGAAAGTAAAGGTAAAGAGGATTTTTATTGTTCTAGATCTAACCTAGCTATTGTACATTAACTCTAACTTGCCGACAATGTTTGGTAGAGTTTATGTGATGACAAGCATAACTTCTATACAAGGGGAAAGTAAAGATTAGATTAAGACTATAATAATTAGAAAAACACTTTATTAATAATTATAAGTTAATTTATATATGTTAGTATACGGTGTTAGGATCGCAACACTTGCGGACTGCAGTGGAAACATAAAACAAAATTTTTAAAACAACTGCACCATAGACTAAAACCAAAATTATCCAAATACTAGAAATTGTAAAACAACAAGAGTGCTATCTACAATTTTAGAAGGACTACAACCTTTGTTGCATGTCCACTTTCTAGTAGAAGACCCAAACTTCACTCCAAACTTGCGGGATCGAGCTTGATCTACGACCCCCACGCCGAAAATGATCCACCTTGAAAGCAACCCACCTAAGCTCAAACTTCACAAATGAACACATCTTTGTGACGCTACTAGCTCTCACAAATTACTAATAAGCAAGAGGTAGAAGATGAAGTGGAAAAACTCTCTTTTACTCACAAGTTCTTCTCTTCTAGTTCTCATCACATGAGAAAGAAAATGAGGAGGAAAAATGAATTAGCCATGCCTTTTCTCTCTCCTTTGTCACATAAAAAAGATAGGGAATGAGACTTATCTCCTCAAGTGGTCCCACTTGCCCACATGACTCATTTGTCACTAAGTGACAAAGATTAGTATATGTATCATATACATATACTAAATACTAGAGAGAGAGAGAGAGTATCATATACACAATACTAGTAACCATATCACATAAATGGATATTAAGTCTTGACTTAATAATCCGACTTATAAATAAACCAGCCAGTATTATCAAACGTCCAATTAATATACGTGTAACATATACACGTATTTAATCAAACTCCCGCGCGTATTGACTATACGCACAATACAAATCCACACAATTGTTTTGCCTGAGCGGGCACTTTCGGCATGGGACTTTAAAGACTTGACAATACGCTGGCAGTAGGTTAATAGGATCATGTCTGATTGAATCTGAAACAATTTCAGATCAATCCCCTAACGGGTTAACCCATAAGCACGTCAACGATACTAGCTGTACGTAACGGCTACCCAGGTATGTGTCAAAAGGTAGGTCGATAAGCAAACTCATCCTCACCCAACAAAGCCTATCAATGACAATTACCGTATAGTCCGGTCTCTTCGTCTCGTATACCTGGTCTGGAGGGTGGAACTTTCAGACCCCCAATAACCCAATAAGTCATGCCGATATCAAAATCATAACCATCCAAGATACAACTGTTAACACTTATGCCCTTACCAGGGATTTGAGGTTACAGTCATATCATGCACAGTGCAACATCAACTCCCTATACCAGTAGATACGAATCCCCTCTTGACCGCTCACTGCCTCCATGTGCCTCGGGACTATACCCAACAAAAACCTGTATGCATGGCTTTTTAAAACCGTGGTTGGGTAGAAATCAAAGTATAGTGGGAGCACACACAAGACACTATGACGATCTCAGGTCAAAAAACTACCATATACCATTGTCACCAGAGAACTGCTATCTGACAATAGGTATAATACCATTTAGGAGTTCTCGGCGAGTCCGTTCAGTATACTTATTCTCCAATGATCACCTGTATACAATCTTCGGTGTCAAATCCCAATGGGTGTGGGACCAGCCATCGCCTTCCAACTGGGTCCAGAAATGTATACGCCAGTCTACTCTGGAGCACTGATACCCCGTCTCGATACTCCCACAACTGGGAACATTTAAGGATGTGCTTGCCCTTTCTTGTTAGGTGTGTACAGATTCCCCTACCTAGGGTAGACGAGATTTTATTGATTGTGGGGATTTTGATCTCCGGCAGCCATTGACAAAACTGCTGTTGATTACCCCTCGTTTTGTGGCGGGAAACCTTCGATTAATGGGTCATATAAGTAATGCAAACTCAGTGTGCAATATGCGCGTGTTATGTTTTAAAAACAATTTTGAGGGTGCTGTGGGAATAACGGGGCATAGCAGCCCTCTTGCGGGGTGCGTGGCAGCGCCCTGTTAGAAAATTTTTCTTGCAGGGTAAGTGTTTTGAGTGTGTGATGAGAGAAAAGCGGGTAACTCCATTAGGGGTTCCAGCAGTAGGTATCTCATAACAGATATCCGCTAAGAATATCTATTAGAGATATCTGCCGTGGGTATCTCCTTGGGATATCCGCCGTGGGTATCTCCTTGGGATATCTACGAGCGGGTATCTCCTTGGGATATCCACCATGGGTATCTTGTTAAGATATCCGCAAGTGAGGGTATCTCGTTGGGATATCCGTGATATATCTTTTAGGATATCTGCCGCGGGTATCCTTTCGAGATATCCATGAGCGAGCATCCTTTCGAGATATCCGAGCGGGTATCATGAATAGAGGAACATACCCTTGCGTGGATTTCTAAAGCGAAAAATCCCCTCATGGGGATTTCCAAAACGGACATTCCGTTTGCGAGGATGTCTGTGGCAAAGATCCTTTCAGGATCCCTACTAGGGAGTGGAGGTGATACAAATATGATGAAAGCCAATGGTTTTCGTCAGGTTCTTTCAATCAAATATGTTTGCTCAGGGTGAAAGCCATAGGCTTTCACCCTGAGAGATATTCTTCTCTCTTTTTTTCAAATTTGATGAAGAAAAATTTCTCCTTTGCTTGGATCCTGAATCTTGAGTTTATAGGGATGGTGTTTTCTTCAATAAATGGGTTCTCTTTTGATGGGTTGATTTAGGGAAGAAAGAGATAGAGAAGATGAGAGAGACCCAAAAGGAACTCTTTATCCTTTTATAGCGCTCTCTCTCTCTCTCTCTCTCTCTGTCTATATATATATGAGGAAGAAGAAGACTTGCCTCTTTTGTGGAGGCTCAAAACCCTACAGATTGAGAGATATAAAAGTCGTTATTAATTTCTTCATATGTTTGCCTTATTTAGGCTTACAACTTTACATATAACCCCTTAGGCATTACAAATTTGGATTTTTGACTCTCTCATGCCCCAAGTGCATATCTTTTTGCACATGAGCTATGGGCTTTAAAACAATTTGGCTTCTTGCCCATCTGTATTACATCTTCTCACTAAATTACACATAGAACCTATTTAATACAAATTTTCTTTTGTTTTCTTCTTCTTCTTTATCTTCATGACCGGCCGACTCTCACTCGAACTTGAGACGGTTTGGGCGTGGGCCCAGTTGCTTAGGGTTGGACCCGGGTTAGTCGGACCCGAGTCGACTTGGGTGTTGCATTTGACTGTTGACTTTGTCTTTGACTTTTTTTAATTTTTGATTTTGGGTAGTCAGGTGCAAGTTTTGACCCCAACAGTGCTTATGGACTTCCCAGTCCCCACTAATATGATCACATCATAATCTTGGTAATCAAGCAAAGATCATAAGGGCTTTATCAATATGTATTAGCGATATGTAATAACAAGTAAAATATATACACATGAAAGATAAAGCAACCCAGATAGCATACTATCATCTCGAGCAAGAATATTCTATCCATATAGGTCTATGTACAATTATAATAATTGCCTTCATGGCTTCTATATCTAACAATTTCCCACTTGCACTCATTAACAATTATTGCAGTATCACATACCAAACTTCTCTAACAAAATTTTCACAAACTGTATTTGAGAAATAGTCTTAGTGAGTGGATCCGCTATAATGTCTTTAATTTCTTCTCTGTTTATCTTAATCTCGCGGAGATCAACCATTTCCCGAATTAAGCGATACCTGCTTTAGAATTTATCTGGATATCTGATGGGACATGTTCGCACTTATTTAAGCGCGCATCATATGTCAAGAGTGCACATGATTGTTGGGGTCAAAAATTGCACCCCGGTTGACCAAGTCAAAATCAAAGTCAACCCCAAGCAAGCGGGCCCAACCCCAGATCAAGTGGGCCCATGTCCGAGTCGAGCCCCGCGGCCAATCTCCCCCATGCCAAAATGAAATCATGTAATAATAATCTTAATGTAATTTTTTATGCATGAATGTAAGCAAAACGGGTATAAAGCCAAATTTTTGTAAAGTTTATGGCTCATGTGCAAAAAAAATGAGCACATGAGGCTTAGGATGGGCAAAATGCCATTTTGTAAAGCCCAATGAGCTATATGTAAATTTGTAAGCTTATATAAGGTAACATGATAATGAAATAAAAAATAACTTTTCATTCCCCTCAAAATCTAAGTCTTTTGTGCCTCCTTCTCCTTCCTCAAGGTTCTAAACCTTCTTCCACTTTTTAATTAAATCAAGAGTTTTGCTCTTTCTTTTCTAAAATTAAATAGTTTTTCACCACAAAACCACAAAGGGGAGCACAGATCTTCCATCAGATGTCAAAAATAGGAGATTTTTAGATCTCACCCCCTTTCTCCAAGATCCGGTCAACCGAGAGGAAGAAGGAAGAGACCCATCTTCAAAAATCCCATCTTGGGAAAATCCAGGGCCAGAGGGAAAAGAAACAAAGGGGCTCCCTTTGATCATTTCTAAAGATTTCTAGAAATTTTACTCCATTCAAGTTCTGTTGGAGTTTAACTCCATAAATTAATCTCTTTTTAGGAGTTTAACTCCAGAAGTCAAATCGGGAGCACAGCTCCCAGTACAGGGACAAAGTCCCTTTTTCCTGCCGACGCCCAGCGCCCGTGTGCCAAGCACGTGGGGGCACCGGTGCCTAGCGCCCACGTGCCAAGCGCATGAGGCGCTTGGCGCATAAGGCGCTGGCACCCACGTGTCCATTAGACACTATTCTTCCCTTTTTTTATATACACACACACACTCCACAACACTATCCCCGTTAGAAAAAATTTCTAACGGGGCGCTGCCCCGCACCCCGTAAGGGGGCTGCTAGCCTCTTTGACCCCCAGCCCGCTATCTGGGTAATGGGACCCCCGTAAAACTATGCGGGGAGCTCGATATATCCAAAACCCCTCAAGACACATATACGCACACTGCACATTGAGTTCGCATGACCTGTTTGACCCGTCAATCGGAGGTTCCCTCGCTCCAAAGATGAGAAGTAATTAACGGTTGCTTAGTCCGCGGCTGCCGGAGATTTGGATCCCCACAATCAATAGACCCCTGCCTATCCTGGGCAGGGGGATCTATAGTACGCCTGAAAAGCACGCGCGTATTCCCATCTCAATGGAATGACAAAAAACACCCTACAATGATGAAAGTCACTTGATCGACTTGCGCACCTATATACATGCGCACATGATGAAATTGACTCGATCAACTTGCGCACCTATGTAAATGCACACATGAAGGCTAATGCACGACACGTGCGTATATAGTAACGGCGGACCCCGGTAATAAAAGAAAAGCTATCATAGCTCAAAAAGAAAAAGGAATGCGAATATAAAAAAATGGAAATTCTTTTCATTCAAAAGGCGGATTACAAGTTACCAACTACTGAACGTTAAAAGACAAATAAAAGCAAAAGGCTGTTATACCGCTCACAGCGGCAAAAAACTAGCGCTGGTGTATAGATTCTGGAAATCAAAAAGAAGATCATGCAGGAAATCTCAGGCAGTATCCTCCATCTGTTGATACTTTCGCTCACGAATACAAGCATCAAGATCGCCGCTGATATCTTCTGCCCTCGCATATGAAGATATGATTGCCTTCTGCTGATATATCCGGTGCAGGATGTCTATTTCATGATCTCTTCGATTCTTGGAAATTAAACACATTAGATAGATCGAGTGCACTTTATCCTCGGCTTGTTCTAGTGCATGAAGCAGCATCGCCTCGACAAACCCTGATGTAGCACTCCAGATTGCGAGGAAATCATCTATAAGAAGGAAGACCGACGATGGAGCAACTGCCCACAATAATCCTCGAGGCGACGGAGTATAGCCTCGCATTGGGAATTACTATAGACAGGTTCATAAAAACGGACGTTGGCATGGGAAACAATCTCCCTGATCGAATACAGACGGCTAGCCATGACACCTAAACGAAAAAGATTGAAAAAGCGTCAGTTCACAAAAAGGGTGGACTAAAAATATCCAACTTCAAAACTAAAGAATAAAAAAAATTGGTGATTTAGGCCAAACTTAAGTGACATCCTTGAAATTAAAGAAACTTTTAAGGTCTATTTTAAGTTAAGTGCGTAACCAAAAGGGTGCGCAAGCTAAGTTAAATTCCTTATTAAAAAAAGTGTGCGGCTCAAATTAAGTGTGTAAAGGCAAAGGTGCACACGCGCACTTACCAAATTAGCAAAGAAGCAAAGGATTCTAACAGAAAGCAAAATCTTCAGAAAAATTACAACTCTATAGAGAGTGATGAAAATGACACCTATTTATAGGGTTTGAAAATACGGTTCGCATTCCTACGAGTCCCAAGACAGAACCGATGAATCGTAGGTTAACACTTGTTTGTCTCATTGAAAACATGTGAATATACAAGTGCGCAACTGTTAAAAGTGTGCGAATGTTTAATGAAAAAATCATATGACATGAGCACACATGCAGCAAGTGCACATATATTTGCCATATGCACGCACAACACATAGGCGTATTGCGCACTTAATCAATAACAAGTGCAAATACATGCGCATTCCCTGAAACAGATGCTTATTAAAAAAGGAATAAAACTTGATTAATGAGCAATCGAAACCCTTAATTAATAAGAAAATATTCTGTTGGTTAAATATCTTAACAAAAATATCTGTGGATCGAAGATCTAATGGTGCGTATGTCACCATTAAATGATATAAGTCAATTAAATATTTTTAAATCAATTTAAAATCAGATTGAGATCAAAACAAATCAAACAAATCCTAATTTCTTCTCTCCTATAAATAGGAACCTCATATGAAGAAATCAAATACCAGAAACTCCTCATAAGCTTGAAAAAAAATCTTAAGTCTTCTCCTTCCTCAACAAAATTTCGCAAGGTAGAAACAAAGAGAAAAACTTCTCTTTTTCTCCATGAAAAAGCTTTTACTTTTATTCAGAAGCCTTTTGCGATAGATCGATCCCAAGATCCAAGAAAAATAAGATACGCACCATAAAATGCATGTATACCTGACTCGAAAACTGATGAAAATTAAGGTTTTGACTTCTCTGAAAATTAAAGAAGAAGAGAAAATGAAGTAGATGTTAGTGATATGTACGCTTTAGAGGCCATTATTGTATGATATAGTGGATGCTTGGACATATATATGGAGGACTTTCTTGCTCGACATGATAGTATACTATCTGGTTTCCTTTATCATAACATGTTCACTGGTATTATTATACCGTCTCTCATATACATGTTGATAAAGCCCTTAGGATGTAGGATTGACTACCAGGACTATGATGCAGATCATACTACTGGGACCTGGGTAGTCCACAAGCACATCCTTCAATTGTTCCTAGTTGAGAGTATATCGAGACAGGGCATTGATACACCAGAGTAGACTAGTGTGTACGTTTCTTGACCCTGTATGGGGGCGATGGTTGATCCCATATCCATTAGTGTTTGATATCAAAGATTGTACACAGGTGCTCATTAGAGAATGGGTACACCGAACATGACTCACCGAGAACTTCAAGTTGGTATTATACCTATCGTCAGATAGCAGTTCTCTGGTGACACTGGTACAGGTTAGTCTGTAGACCCGAGATCGTCATAGAGTCTTGTGTGGCTCCCACAGTGCTTTGATTTCCTCCTTACTACGGCTCAAAGGAGTCGTGTAAACAGGTGGATTTTGGGTACAGTCCCGAGTCACATAGAGGCAATGAGCGACAGGAGGGGTTTTGTCTCTCCCGGTATTAGGAGTTGATGTTGCGCTATACTCGATTGGCTATAACAGTAAGTCCCTGGCCAGGGCTGTGGATGAGATTTACTGGTAAGTGTTACCAGTAGTTTCTCATACCGTTATAGGCCTTACATCGGCATGACTTATCAAGTTATTAGGGTCTGACGATTCCACCCGTAGACTCGATATGCGACATATCAAACGAAGAGACCGGATTGTACGGTAAGTGTTACATATAGGCCTCATGGGAGTTCGGACAAACTTGCTTGTTGATCTTCTAATCGCTCAATACCTGGGTAGCCGTTACGTCCAGCTAGTACCGCTGACGGCTTATGGGTGACTGATGTGATCACCACCTACTGCTGGCATATTGACGAGTCTTTAGATTCCCACACAAAAGTTTTCTGGTTCAAGCAAAACGAAATAGGGCACATATGTTGATATGTGCGGGGGCCTGATTAAATACGAGTATGTGACACCATATTCTAATCTGGCAGTTATCTGATATCAGTCAGGTTATATGTGATATAACCGGATTATCGAATCAAGGGTTGATTTGATAATGTAATATTCAGACAAATGATATTAGTAGGTTATATGTGATATAACCGGATTATTAAATCAAATGTTGATTTAATAATATGATATATATTATATTTGATATAATTATATCTTAACTAATATTATTGCTCACTAATTATTTTGTTAAATATGTGTGTGTGTGTGTGTGTGTGTGTGTGTGTGTGAATTAATATATATATATATGATATATATATAATCAAGCATGGGTTGATTTTCTATTTATTGGAAATAGAAAATGTGAGGTGGAAAATGAAAGCATAGAGTGAAGTATGGCTTTATGAATATTTTATTCATCTCACTACACTATTGAAGCATGGTTACAATTGAATATTGATTTAATTGGTATGCTTCAATTATGTGTGAGATGGTAGAGCCATTCTTTACTTGGATATGTTAGTGTATATGCCCTAGGGGCCATTATTGTATCATACTAGTTTGTATATTACTTAATGGAAGCTTGGGATATTCACAGTTATATAACAGTCTTGCTAAACATGGTAGTATGTTACTTGGTTTTATCTATCTTAATATGTGAGTATACGTATTGATAGAGCCCATAGGATCTTGCTTGACTACCAGCGTTGTGATGGTAGTCACACTAAGGGGGCTGGGTAGTCTACAAGCACATCCTTTTCCAGGTCCCTAGTCATAGGATTATCGAGACAGGGCATCGATACTCCGGAGTAGACTAGTGTGTACGCTTCTCATCCCAGTTGGGGAGATGATCTGTCCCACAGCCATCAGTACGTCGTACTGGAGATAGTATACAGGTGCTCGTTGGGTTACGGGTACACCGGACAGGACTCACAGGGAACTGTTGGTTGGTATTATACCCGTCGTCAGTTAACAGTTCCCAGGTGACATGAGTACAGCATAGTCCGCAGATTTGACACTGCTACTTCGCCTCGAGTGTGTCCCACTGTTCTTAGATTGCTACCCTACCACGGCTCAAAGGAGTCGTGCAAACAGGTAGTAGTTGGGTGCAGTCCCGAGCACTTGGAGGCAGTGACGGTTAGACAGGATTTGTCTCTCCCGGTATTGGGAGTTGATATCGCGCTGTGTCAGAAAGCCATTACGCAAAGTCCCTGGCCAGGGCAACCGAGATTTACTGGTAGGTTCCTAGTTTCTTAAGGTGTAATGGGCTACGCTCCGACACGACTTATACCGCTCTTAGGGGACTGATGCTTGCCGCCCCCTAGGCTCGATATGTGATAGTCTTAGACGAATAGACCGGACTGTACGGAGATTGTCACATCAGGCTCAGTAGGAGTTCAGATGGGTTTCCTCATCGGCCTTCTTATCGACATCTACCTGGGGACCGTTACGTACAGCTAGTGCTGTAAGTCCATGCTACCTCTCCCGGTACTTTCGGGCATGCGGAATTTGACAAAAAATGATTTTCTTAGAGGTGGTAACATGGACTCAAAACCGGATCTTTGTTAAACATCTAACTAACAACCTAACAAGAGTTTACCTACTCGGTTAGGGGGCTATACCTTTCTTGAACTCCTTCGTCTTCATGCTTCGATGGTCGTCCGAATCGGCTTCTCCCCGTCGTCTCCTTGCGCCGAAGATAGATCCACCTGAAAGCTTCAACCTTTGGCTCCTTCTTCGAACTTTGAAGAAACTAGTTCACTCGGTTTGCTAAACCTTGTGAACTAGAGTGAGTAGAGAAGAGTTTGTATGGGATTTTATCTATGGTTCTTGGTTCTCAACTCATGAGACAAATGAACCATAGAATCAAGAGAGGGAGAGCAAGAGGAGGAAGATGAGAGCTCAAGAACAAGAGAGAGAATGAGCATAAAAGAATGAGAGAAGACTTTTCTCTCTTGGCTCTCATAATCCAAAACCATCATCACAAAAATAATAATCAAGTATTGTGTAAAATAGTTCAAGTCAAAATGGCTAAATCATTTCATGTACTCATTTCTCACAAAAGAAACAAGCAAGTAAAAAGTCTTTGCCATGAAATGATAGCCATTGTCATCATGATGGTCAACTAGTCCAACCTAGTCAACCGGTCAACAAAGTCAACAAGTCAACAAAGTCAACCCCTCAACAACCATGTCACCACAATACTTAATTAATATTATTGTTAATCACATATCATATTCTCATTAGGGTTGAGCAAAAAAGTCGATAGTCAACTATCAACGGTCAACAACCCTAATGAGAATCCTCTGCCTCTGTTTCTCCGTCAACTGTGCATACACACCCGCATCCGCGTTCCGAGGAACACGAATGCATACTGGATAAATCCAATCCCAAAAGGTACACTAGGATCTGGCTTAAACCAAAGCCCGCTAGTGTAAACTGTCCGGACACTGTACGTGCACAAGTGCACGGATGTGACCGAACCCTGTCGCAAAACCATGCGACCTGTCGCAAAACCATGCGACCTCTACTCTTTTGCCGAAAGGTGAATAGCTTTCTGTGTGGGACTCTAAAGACTCGACACTACGCTGGCAGTGGGTTTAACCACAGACCGCAAGCGGCACTAGCTGTGCGTAACGGTCCCCAGGTAGATGCCGACAAGAAGACTGACGAGGCGAAACCCATCTGAACTCCTACTGAGCCTGAATGTGACATTCTCCGTACAGTCCGGTCTGTTCGTCTGATACATCGCATGGCGGGCCTAGGGGGCGGTAAACGTCAGTCCCCCAATAGCGGTACAAGTCGTGTCGGAGTGAAGCCCAAAACACCCTGAGATAACACTGGAAGCCTACCAGTATATCTCGTTTGCCCTGGCCAGGGACTACTCGTGTAATGGCTCTCCTAGACACAGCGCGATATCAACCCCCAATACCGGGAGAGACGAATCCTGTCTAACCGTCACTGCCTCCAAGTGCTTCGGGACTGCACCCAACTACCATCTGTTTGCACGACTCCTTTGAGCCGTGGTAGGGTAGTAATCAAAGCACAGTGGGAACACACTCGAGGCGAAGTGACAGTGTCAAGTCAGCGGACTAAGCTGTACTCATGTCACCTGGGAACTGATAACTGACGATAGGCATAATACCAACTAGTCAGTTCCCGACGAGTCCTGTCCAGTGTACTCGTAACCCAACGAGCATCCGCATACTATCTCAAGTACGACGTACCGACGGCTGTGGGACAGACCGTCTCCTACACTGGGATGAGAAGCGCATGCGCTAGTCTACTCCGGAGTATCGATGCCCTGTCTCGATAGTCCTGCGACCAGGGACCTGCATAAGGATGTGCTTATAGATTACCCAGCCCCACTAGTGTGACTGCCATCACAACGCTGGTAATCAAGCAAAGATCCTAAGGGCTCCACTAATGTGTATAGGAGATATACTAAAATAAACACATGTACACATTGAAGTAGAAACAAACCAAGTAGCATACTACTATTTTGAGCAAGATTGTATATACAAGGTGAATATCCCAAGCTTCCATTAAGTAATATACAAACTAGTATGATACAGTAATGGCCTCTAGGGCATATACACTAACAATCTCCCACTTGCACTAAGGCCATGTACTGGCGTATCGAAGACCTATCATCTCGATCAGCCGCTCGAACTGAGTCTGGGGCAAGGCCTTGGTGAATGGATCTGCAGTGTTATCTTCTGAAGCAACTCTCCGAACCTCGATCTCCTGGCGATCCACGATCTCCCTGATCAGGTGATACCGCCTCAAGATGTGTCTGGATCTCTGATGGGACCTGGGTTCCTTCGCTAAAGCTATAGCCCCGTTGTTGTCGCAATACAGAGGTATTGGATCAACAATGGACGGAACCACCTGAAGCTCTTTTAAGAACTTCCTCATCCAGACAGCTTCTTTTGTGGCATCAGATGCAGCGATGTATTCCGCTTCCATCGTCGAGTCTGCAACGGTTTCCTGTTTGGAACTCTTCCAACACACCGTCCCTCCATTGAGGGTAAAGACAAAACCCGACATGGACTTGGAATCATCCTTGTCACTCTGGAAACTGGAGTCAGCAAAGGCCTCGATCTGGAGGTCTTTTCCGCCATACACCAAGAACATCTCCTTAGTGCTTCTCAGGTACTTGAGAATGTTCTTTACCGCTATCCAGTGTTTCTCCCCAGGGTTTGACTGATACCGGCTTACCACACTCAGTGCATAAGCTACATCCGGTCTGGTAGACAACATCGTATACATTATAGAGCCTACCGCAGAAGCGTAGGGTATAATAGATATGCGATCCCTCTCCAAATCAGTCTTGGGAGACATCTCTTTAGAGAGGGTGATCCCGTGACAAGCCGGTAGGTTACCGCGCTTGGAATCTTCCATACTGAATCTCTTCAGTATGGTGTCGATGTACCTGGACTGTGAAAGTCCTAATATCCTCTTGGATCTATCACGATGGATCCGGATCCCCAGGATGTATGAGGCATCACCCAGGTCTTTCATGGAGAACCTGTGCGACAAGAACCCCTTGACAGATTGTAGCATAGGAATGTCATTTCCTATTAAGAGAATGTCATCCACGTATAAAATGAGGAATACTACAGTTCTCTCTACAAATCTACTATAGATGCATGGTTCATCTGGATTTTTGATAAAGACAAATTCCTTGACCGTCTCATCAAAACAGATGTTCCAACTCCGCGATGCCTGCTTTAGTCCATAGATGGACTTAAGCAACTTGCACACCTTTCCGCTGCTCCCACTCTGAATGAAACCCTCTGGTTGGTCCATATAGACACACTCCTCTAAATTTCCATTTAGAAAAGCGGTCTTTACGTCCATTTGCTAGATCTCATAATCATGGAAGGCAGCAATGGCAAGAAGGATCCGAATGGATTTCAGCATAGCCACTGGAGAAAAGGTTTCGTCATAGTCCAAGCCAGGTCTTTGATGGAAACCTTTTGCAATAAGTCTAGCTTTATAGGTCTCAACCTGTCCATCTACACCAATCTTCCTTTTGAAGATCCACTTGCATCCTACGGGTTTTACCCCGTCTGGAGCAATGTCCAACGTCCATACCTTGTTGGTGTACATGGACTCCATTTCGGTCCGCATTGCATCCAGCCATTTTACTGAGTCAACGCTCTGAACGGCCTGCTGGAAGCTAGTAGGCTCATCATAATATATGATGCAATCCTCTCTATCCCCGTCTATGAGAAAACCGTAGTATCTCTCGGGCGGATGAGACTGCCTACTACTCCTGCGGAGCGGCGTAGGAATGTCCTGTTCTTCCGAACCCTCTGGTTCTACTAAGCTTTCAGTAATAGTCTGTGGTTCTGGAATTTCTTCTAGTTTTACTGCGCTCCCACTAATTTCCTTTTCTAAGAACTGGTGTTCTAGAAAGTGGGCATTACGAGAAACAAGGACTTTTTGTTCCTCTGCGAAAAGATACCCCCTGGTGTTCTTTGGGTATCCCACAAACTTGCACAGTACTGAGCGTGCCTCGAGTTTGTCCGCATGCTGCTTTTTGACAAAAGCTGGACATCCCCAGATCTTCAGATATTAAAGATAGGGTTTCTTCCCACTCCATAACTCATAAGGTGTGGTAGGCACAGTCTTAGTGGGAACTCGGTTCAAAAGGTATGCAGCTGATTCTAGCGCATACCCCCAGAATGATCGCGGTAACTCAGCGTTACTCATCATGGACCGTACCATATCCAATAGGGTTCGGTTCCGTCTCTCCGATACACCGTTATGTTGTGGAGTGTATGGAGGAGTAAGCTGAGAGAGAATTCCGTTCTCTTTTAAATAGTCTAGGAACTCGGCACTTAAGTATTCACCACCTCGATCCGATCTTAGAATCTTGATACTTTTGCCGGTCTGTTTTTCTACTTCATTCTTATATTCCTGGAACTTTCCAAAGGCTTCGGATTTATGTTTCATTAAGAAGACATGTCCGAACCTTGAAAAATCATCCGTAAAAGTAATGAAGTAAGAAAAACCGCTTCGCGGATGTGTAGACATTGGACCGCACACGTCACTGTGTACGAGTCCCAAGAGCTCGCTCGCCCTTACTCCGTGTCCAGTAAACGGAGTCTTTGTCATCTTTCCTTTGAGACAGGATTGACAAGTGGCATACGATTGATATTCGAACGGATTCAAATATCCTTCTGTATGTAACTTCGTCAATCTTCTCTCATTGATGTGACCCAGTCTACAATGCCATAAGAAAGTCTGATTGATTTTCGGAGACTTTCTTTTGTATGTATTCTGGACATTGAAAATCTGTGGTTGGTTTAATACGTATATACCATTGCTCAATGTACCTGACCCAATCAGAACTTGATTAAGGTGAATGTTTACAACATTGCTTACAAACGCAAATTCATAACCTTCTTTAGAAACTAAAGATACAGAAATGATATTACAAGTTGCGTTGGGTACAAAAAAGCAATTACGCAAAACCAAAACATGTCCATCTGACATTCTCAGGTGATAGTCCCCCACGGCTTTAGCATCCATGCTAGCTCCGTTCGCAACTCTGAGGGTCATGTCACCTGCTTTCAAAACACTACGGTTTCTCAACGCCTGCAATGAATTACAGATATGAGATCCTGATCCGGTATCCAATACCCAGGAAGTAGAGTTTATTGAAAGACAGTTTTCAATAACATACACACCTGAAGCTGAAGCTGCAACCTGCTTCAATTCCTGTGTTCTGGCCTTCCAGGCCCTGCAATCATTCTTCCAGTGTCCTTTCTTATGACAATAGAAGCATTCTTCCTTATCCATAAGCTTCTCCGCTTTCTTTGTTGCTTTAGCTTTTCCCTTCGTATCCACTTTACTAACACCGCCTCTTGGTTTGGCGGGGGCTTTCTTTTTCTTTCCCTTAGCTTTCGCCTTGGACTTAGAAGAAGATGATCCTCCTACAAACAAAGTGGATGTTTTCCTACCTTTCTGTAGGGTGCCCTCTGCGCTCCTCAGCATGTTGAGGAGCTCTGAAAGTTCAACTTCTTTTTCTTGTAAGTTGAAGTTCAGTATAAACTGGGCGTAAGTGGAAGGAAGGGACTGGAGAACTAAGTCCGTATAGAGCTCACTCTCCAATGTGGTCCCTAGGTCCGCGAGCTCCTCAATGTAGCCGATCATCTTAAGCACGTGTTCTGCTACTGATGATCCGACGGCCATCCTTGCCGAAAATAACTTTTTCGACGCTTCGTATCTTGCGATAGGAGATTGCTCTCCATACAGTTCTTTTGTATGAAGAAATATGGATTCCAAGTCCATATTCTCGTGCCTCCTCTGATGTTCATTGTCCATAGAGGCAAGTACGAGGCACTTGGCTTTCGCGCTATCAATCTCCCAAGTCTTACGGATTTCCTTATCCGCGACGCTGGAAGTGGGACCAGGGACAGGGGAGCTTTGGTGGTAAGAAGATACCCCAGCTTGTCGTAAGTGATTGCCATTTTGACATTCCTGAGCCAATCTTTGTAGTTTGGCCCTGTCAGTATGTTTTTATCTAGGAGTAATTTAAGTCCAGTCATGTCGATTGGTCGCTGCAATTAGGAGAGAGAAGAAACACTCAGCATGATGCTCTTGCAAGTTTAGAGTGGTTTTTAGTTTGTCTAAACAGGATGGCTCCCACTGTTTCTCGAATCCCTCCTCAAACCATAAAGGAAGAATTAGTCGGGATCAATCCCACCGCACAATACTTGCTTAACCGTTCAGCCAGGCCAATGTCGGTACTTCGAGGGAGGTTTTCCAACGCTTTCGCGAAGTTCCTTAATTCAAGAACCTCTTTTCCCTGGGGGCGTAGCCCCGCTAACACCTTTCTAGGCACCTACTAGGTTTATAACATTGATCGTTTAGTGAGAAATTTCCCGAGGAGTAGCATATACTCACAGTAGGATCGGGATCCAAATATCATCGCGCGACGAAACTGAAGGAATCCTACCAGAATCATCACACTCCAAGTGGTATGCAAATCTAGCAAGTTTCAGTACTTATGAAACTCCCGATGTGGATTTTTGCCCCATGCTCTTATGACCTTGGCGTGAGGTCAAAATGTCATAAGTCACATGTCAAGTTCTTCCCATCATTATCCAGGTTAATTTGAATCCACCCGTACCTACCCTTGACGTAGGCCAAAATGGTAGTACGGCTGTCCCAAACCAACGCATTCTATCTATGCAACAGATAAATATCCGGCAGCTACCAATCACTATGCCTTGGCGTGAGGTCAAAATACATAGCTTGAATACTACCGAATATTTAACTGAAATGATGGAGGGCTACGAATGGTTTTGGCAAAACCATGAACGTAGTGAACTTGATATAGTCGATGGAACGAGATAGCTTTTAAAAGGAGTGGCTCAAGCTCCGCATTTAAAAGTTGGTTTTGAAAAGAACCGAGTGGTTTTTCGAAAGTGTTCCAACGATTTTTACTTGGTTTATTTTCTTGCATTAGTTCTTTTAATGCGTGATATTCTTGCATTAGTTCTTTTAATGCGTCCCATCATTTAATCCTACCATTGCAGAAAACAACTAAAATATGACGTACGCTTATGCCATTCGCATTCGCCACGGGGCCCCGTCATTACCCGTTAGGTTACTTAACTAACGACAGAGCGGGGGCTGGGCTAGCGCGGCTGTAAAACATAAGCAACGCCTAAATAATATCATATATAGATATATTGCAATGATAGCCATTTCAGATCACAGATGAACACATTGGATATACTAGGAATCCGCAATTCGTACGAGCCTGTAACGAAAAGCAGATTACACGGTCGTGGTGAATAGCCAAAACCCCACCCAAGACCCCTACGGGTGCGGCAAACTACCCGCCAAGTACCCGAAGCGAAGCAACCTCCCTCAACTCCGTGAGTAGGCCACTCAGCACTTCGGCATACCCAGTAGTTTGTGCACCCCCTCCATGGGTCTATCCTAGGAGCAAAAACAGTAAAAAGAAATTATACAATGACGGCTACAACCTCGACCCGGTTGTGCGGCCATACAAATAATTATTACATCAATTTACAAATTTACATGAATTGAAAGAAAAGAAAACTCTCGTCTCACAACCCCCGGCTATTCACCCGCGACAATCCAATGAATTCATATACACATTCCAATAACATTACAGATCACAGATTTGTATAACCCCCACTAATCGACATATAGCGATTAGTAGACGTTCAATACAAATATCACATCACAGAAAAACCCGTCAGCTTAAGTATTTTAGAAGTTCGATCAAAAATACGGATTTTCAGGACCCCAAAAATAAAATTTTCGTTCTGGAAAATATGGGCTGAAAATACATATACCAAAATTCCCAAAATACCCCTATGAGCAAACTGCAAAGAAGAAACCCCATGACCGAGTCAACTCGGCCGCAGTTCCGCGGCGCTTTGATCAAGTTAGGGGGTCAAATTTTTGCAGTTTCTTCAGAAAACCCTGAGTCGATTTTTGGTGTATCTCAAAAAAATTTTCCAGCACTTTTAAAATCGACAGAAAGTTTAAAAACCGGGGTTCGTTTGCGACTTTTTCTTTGATCGATCTTCTAGCTACTTTGCCAACATGTTAGATAGAGTTTAACCTGACTCTGATACCACTGTAAGTCCATGCTACCTCTCCCGGTACTTTCGGGCATGCGGAATTTGACAAAAAATGATTTTCTTAGAGGTGGTAACATGGACTCAAAACCGGATCTTTGTTAAACATCTAACTAACAACCTAACAAGAGTTTACCTACTCGGTTAGGGGGCTATACCTTTCTTGAACTCCTTCGTCTTCAAGCTTCGATGGTCGTCCGAATCGGCTTCTCCCCGTCGTCTCCTTGCGCCGAAGATAGATCCACCTGAAAGCTTCAACCTTTGGCTCCTTCTTCGAACTTTGAAGAAACTAGTTCACTCGGTTTGCTAAACCTTGTGAACTAGAGTGAGTAGAGAAGAGTTTGTATGGGATTTTATCTATGGTTCTTGGTTCTCAACTCATGAGACAAGTGAACCATAGAATCAAGAGAGGGAGAGCAAGAGGAGGAAGATGAGAGCTCAAGAACAAGAGAGAGAATGAGCATAAAAGAATGAGAGAAGACTTTTCTCTCTTGGCTCTCATAATCCAAAACCATCATCACAAAAATAATAATCAAGTATTGTGTAAAATGGTTCAAGTCAAAATGGCTAAATCATTTCATGCACTCATTTCTCACAAAAGAAACAAGCAAGTAAAAAGTCTTTGCCATGAAATGATAGCCATTGTCATCATGATGGTCAACTAGTCCAACCTAGTCAACCGGTCAACAAAGTCAACAAGTCAACAAAGTCAACCCCTCAACAACCATGTCACCACAATACTTAATTAATATTATTGTTAATCACATATCATATTCTCATTAGGGTTGAGCAAAAAAGTCGATAGTCAACTATCAACGGTCAACAACCCTAATGAGAATCCTCTGCCTCTGTCTCTCCGTCAACTGTGCATACACACCCGCATCCGCGTTCCGAGGAACACGAATGCATACTGGATAAATCCAATCCCAAAAGGTACACTAGGATCTGGCTTAAACCAAAGCCCGCTAGTGTAAACTGTCCGGACACTGTACGTGCACAAGTGCACGGATGTGACCGAACCCTGTCGCAAAACCATGCGACCTGTCGCAAAACCATGCGACCTCTACTCTTTTGCCGAAAGGCGAATAGCTTTCTGTGTGGGACTCTAAAGACTCGACACTATGCTGGCAGTGGGTTTAACCACAGACCGCAAGCGGCACAAGCTGTGCGTAACGGTCCCCAGGTAGATGCCGACAAGAAGACTGACGAGGCGAAACCCATCTGAACTCCTACTGAGCCTGAATGTGACATTCTCCGTACAGTCCGGTCTGTTCGTCTGATACATCGTATGGCGGGCCTAGGGGGCGGTAAACGTCAGTCCCCCAATAGCGGTACAAGTCGTGTTGGAGTGAAGCCCAAAGCACCCTGAGATAACACTGGAAGCCTACCAGTATGTCTCGTTTGCCCTGACCAGGGACTACTCGTGTAATGGCTCTCCTAGACACAGCGCGATGTCAACCCCCAATACCGGGAGAGACGAATCCTGTCTAACCGTCACTGCCTCCAAGTGCTTCGGGACTGCACCCAACTACCACCTGTTTGCACGACTCCTTTGAGCCGTGGTAGGGTAGTAATCAAAGCACAGTGGGAACACACTCGAGGCGAAGTGACATTGTCAAGTCAGCGGACTAAGCTGTACTCATGTCACCTGGGAACTGATAACTGACGATAGGCATAATACCAACTAGTCAGTTCCCGACGAGTCCTGTCCAGTATACTCGTAACCCAACGAGCACCCGCATACTATCTCAAGTACGACGTACCGACGGCTGTGGGACAGACCGTCTCCCAGACTGGGATGAGAAGCGCATGCGCTAGTCTACTCCGGAGTATCGATGCCCTGTCTCGATAGTCCCGCGACCAGGGGCCTGCATAAGGATGTGCTTATAGATTACCCAGCCCCACTAGTGTGACTGCCATCACAACGCTGGTAATCAAGCAAAGATCCTAAGGGCTCCACTAATGTGTATAGGCGATATACTAAAATAAACACATGTACACATTGAAGTAGAAACAAACCAAGTAGCATACTACTATTTTGAGCAAGATTGTATATACAAGGTGAATATCCCAAGCTTCCATTAAGTAATATACAAACTAGTATGATACAGTAATGGCCTCTAGGGCATATACACTAACAAGTGCCGCTTGCGGTCTGTGGTTAAACCCACTGCCAGTGTAGTAGTCGAGTCTTTAGAGTCCCACACAGAGAGTTTCCCTGCTCCAGGCAAAACGATATAGAGGTCGTATAGTTTTATGACAAGGGTTCGGACGCATACATGTGTTTACGCACGTACGACGTTCGGACAGTTTTTACTAGCCGGCTTTGGTTTAAGCCAGATTCTAGTATCGGATTATTGGATTTATACAGTCTAAAGTTTTTTTGTGTTTTCACGGATAGGAGGGGCGTTCTCGTAATTTGGCGGGAAGCTTCTAGAAGGATGACGACTTGGGGGTTTAGGTGGCATTTGCATTTATTGTTTTAATGACTCATTTATGTGATTCATCCTTGGAGTTAATGCTTCATTTATTGAACTAATGACTCATGAGATGAATCACCCATATGAATAAATGAAGGATGATGATTAATCATTTTATTTATTTATTTTGATAAATCATTATGCTTCATATATTCAAGAGAGATCATTATCTCATTCTCATTCTCTTGCTCACCTTCTCTCTCCTCAAACTCTCTCTCTTCAAACCCTAATCCTCCCCTCTCATGTGTTGAGATCAAGGATTAGATAGACTAATTAATCCATTACCTCACTCTATATCACCTAGGTGCCTTTGATCAGCAACTAAAGAAACCTAGTTACCTCAAGATTAGAGGTGAAGCTTGGAATAGAAGCTCTCGGGTGGATCATCTATTACGTAGAGGAGGCCGAGGAGAAGGTGGATAACGAAAAGACGAAGGACTAGATTCACTAGGTATAATCACTTCTCATAGTAATTAACAACTCCTATGTGTTTGTTAGTTATAGTTTAGCAAAGATTCATCGTTTAGTCGATGTTAACTCAAAGAACAAGATTTTTTTTCATATTTCCGCCTCCTCGCAACTCGTGGGGTGTTGTACATCGACTTAAAGTGGTATTAGAGCCTCGCTAAATAATAATTAATTCATTAGCAAAGTCATAAGAATTTCGAACGCAAAACGAACCGGAAAAAACATCAAAATCACTAAGTTTCTGTCGATTTTAAAACAGGCCCTAAAAATTTTTCAGGGACCTCTAAAAATACCAGCAGAGAAATACAAAAACTCTGGAAAAAATTGGGTGCATGAATCGGCCAAATAGCTGAGGAACCGCAGCCGATCCCGCCGATCCGCCGCGGATCCACGGCCGAGTTGAAGCCGATTCACCCCAAATTTTCCCAGAACTCTTTTGTGATGTTTTTTGTTTTTTCTGGAATGTTTATTTTCTGTTCAAGTCTCAGGTGCACAGAGAAGTTTTGGAGTAGAATCTAAAGTGTTTGCTCGATCGAAATTATACGATGTTTGCTAATTAGATTATATCTGTGAATTGTATAATGTGTTCGTAAACCTCCCCTAACTGCTAGTATGTCGGTTGGCAGGGGGTTGCACATTTCTGTAATGATTTTACTGTTTGTGATTATGAACTTGATTGGATTGTTGTGATGATTAGCCGGGATTTGAGATGGGTTATTATATTCATTCATTCGATATAATTGTAATATGTTGTAATATTATTTTGCGGGGCACATCCAGGTTGCGGTTGTAGCCACCGTTGTATTATTTCATTTTACTGTTTTTGCTCCTAGGATAGACCTAAGGTGGGGTGCACAAACTACCGGGTATTTTGAAGTGTTTAGTGGCCTACTCACGTTGTTGAGGGAGACCGCTTCACTTCGGGTACTTGGAGGGTAGTTTGCCGTACCCGTAGGGGTCTAGGGTGGGGTAATGGCTATTCATCACAACTGTGTAATCCGTCTTTTGTTGCAGGCTCAAAAGAAACGCGGATTGCTTGCATATCCAATAATGTTCATCTGTGATCTGGAATGCCTATTATTGCGTCTAACGAATGTACAATATCTACATATGATAGTTATTTAGACGTCACTTATGTTTTACACCCGCGCTAGCCTAGCCCCCGCTCTGTTGTTAGTTAAGTAACCTAACGGGTGATGACGGGACCCAGTGGCAAATGCGGATGGCATAAGAGGACGTTGTATTTTCGTTGTTTTCTGCAATGATAGGTTAACGATGGGACGCATTATTATTAATGCAAAGAAAATAAACCAAAGTTGAATCGTTGGAACAGTTTAAAAGAAACCACTCGGTTATTTTTAAAACAGAAGATATTTTTGTTTGCGGAGCTTTAACCACTCCTTTTAAAAGCTATCAGGTTCCTTCGGTCATATCAAGTTCACTACGTTCACGGTTTCGCCAAAACCATTCGTAGCCCTCCGCCATTTCATTTGGGTATTTAGTAGTATTCAAGCTATGTATTTTGACCTAACGCTAAGACAAAGTGTTTGGTAGCTGCTGGGTATTCATTTGTTGCATAGATAGATGAGTTAGTTTGGGACAGTCGTATTATCATTTTGGCCGAACGTCAAGGATATGTACGGATGGGTTCAAATTAACAAGATAATGATGGGTAGAACTTGACATGTGACTTATGACATTTTGACCTAACGCCAAGGTCATAAGAGCATGGGGCAAAAATTTATATCGGGAATTTCTAAAGAAACTGAAATTTGCAAAGAGATGCATACCATTTGGAGTGTGATGAATGTTGATAGGATTCTTTCAGCATTATCATACGATGATATTTGGATCCCGATCCTACTGTGAGTATATGCTACTCATCAGGAGATTCGTCACTTAACGATCAATGCTATAAACCAAGTAGGTACCGAGAAAGGTGTCAGCGGGGCTACGCTCCCAGAGAAAAGAGGTTATTTAATTAAGGAATTTCGCGAAAGTGTTGGAAAACCTCCCTCGAAGTATCGACACTGGCCTGGCTGAACGGTTAAGCAAGTATTGTACGGTGAGAATAGTCCTGGCTAGTTTTTCCTTTTTGGTTTGAGAAGGAATTCGAAAAACAGTGGGTTCCATCCAGTTTAGATAAATTAAAAACCACTCTAAAGTTGCAAGAGCATCATGCTAAAGTGTTCTTTCTCTCTCCTAATTGCAGCGACCCTGAAAATGACTGGATTTAAGTTACTATTAGAAAAAAAATATACTGACATGGCCAAACTATAAAGATTGGTTGCGGAATGTCAAAATGGCTTTGACCTATGACAGATTGGGGTATGTCCTCACCACTAAGGCACCTGCAGTCCCAGGTCCCAAATCCAGTAATGCGGATAAGGAAATCCGCAAAACCTGGGAGTTAGATTGCGCGAAGGCCAAGTGCATCGTGCTTGCCTCGATGAACAATGAACATCAGAGGAGGCATGAGGATATGGATCTTGATACCATATTTCTCCATACAAAGGAACTTTATGAAGAGCAATCTCATATAGCAAGATACGAGACCCCAAAGAACTTGTTTCGAGCGAGGTTGGCTGTCCGATCATCGGTAGGAGAACATGTCCTAAAGATGATAGGCTATATTGAAGAGCTCGCAGCCCTTGGGATGACTTTGGATAATGAGCTATATACAGACTTGATTCTCCAGTCCCTTCCTTCCACCTACGCCCAGTTTATTCTGAATTTCAACATTCAAAGAAAAAAAGTTGAACTTCCAGAACTCCTTAACATGTTGAGGAGTGCAGAGGGCACCTTGCAGAAGGCAAGGGAAACACCCGCTATGTTTGTTAGCGGAGCTTCTTCTTCCGGGTCTAAGGCTAGGGCCAAAGGAAAGAAGAAGAAGGCCGCCACCAAACCTAGAGGAGGTGTTAGTAAGGTGGGAGCGAAGGGAAAGAAAAAGATTGCAGTGCCAGTAGTGGCCAAGGATGAGTGCTTCCATTGTCATAGGAAAGGGCACTGGAAGAAAGATTGTAAGGCATGGAACGCCAAGAACCAGGAACCGAAGCAGGCTGTGGCTTCGACTTCAGGTGTGTTTGTAATTGAGAATTGTCTGTCAATCAACTCTACTTCCTGGGTATTGGATACCGGATCAGAATCTCATATATGCAATTCATTGCAGGCACTGAGAAACCGTAGAATGCTGAAGGATGGTGATATGACCCTAAAGATTGCTAACGGAGCTTGCGTGGGAGCTGTGTCCATCGGGGATTATTACCTGGGATTGACGAGTGGACATATTTTGGTTTTACATAACTATTTTTGTGTACCTAGCTTAACGTGTAATATCATATCAGTTTCCTTGTTATCAAATAATGGTTATGATTTCACGTTTGTAAGTGATGTTGTTTTGATTGGGTCCGGTACACTGAATAACGGTATATATGTCTTAAACCAACTACAGATTTTCAATGTCCAGAACACACTAAAAAGAAAGTCTCCAGATTTAAATAAGGCTTTCTTATGGCATTGTAGACTAGATCACATCAATGAGACAAGGTTAACTAAGTTACATAGAGAAGGATATTTGGACTCGTTCGAATATCAAACTTATGCCACTTGTGAATCATGTCTCAAAGGAAAGATGACAAAGACTCCATTCACTGGATATGGAGTAAAAGCGAGCGAGCTTTTAGGACTCATACACAGCGATGTATGTGGTCCAATGTCTACACATGCAAGAGGTGGTTTTTCCTATTTCATTACTTTTACGGATGATTACTCTAGGTACGGATTCATTTTTCTGATGAAACATAAATCTGAGGCTTTTGAGAAATTCCAAGAGTATAAGAATGAAGTAGAAAACCAAACCGGCAAAAGTATCAAGACACTAAGATCTGATCGAGATGGTGAATACTTAAGTGCCGAGTTCCTAGGTTACCTAAAAGAGAAAGGAATTCTCTCTCAGCTTACTCCTCCATACACTGCACAGCATAACGGTGTATCGGAGAGACGGAATCGAACCCTATTGGATATGGTATGTTCTATGATGAGTAATGCTGAGTTACCACGATCTTTCTGGGGTTATGCGCTAGAATCAGCGGCATATCTTTTGAACATAGTTCCTACCAAAATTGTGCCTACCACGCCATATCAGATATGGAGTGGGAAGAAACCCTATCTTCAGTATCTGAAGATATAGGGAAGTCCAGCTTTTGTTAAAAAGCAGCATGTGGACAAGCTCGAGTCACGATCAGTGCTATGTAAGTTTGTGGGATACCCAAAGAACTCCAGGGGGTATCTATTCTATTACGCGGAGGAACAAAAGGTTTTTGTTTCTCGTAATGCCCATTTTCTAGAACATCAGCTTTTAGAAAAGGAAACAAGTGGGAGAGAAATAGAACTGGAAGAAATTCCAGAACCACAAACTACTACTGAAAGTTTGGTAGAACCAGTAGTTCAAGAAGAACGGGACATTCCCGCACCCCTCCACAGGAGTAGTAGGCCGTCTCATCCGTCTGAGAGATACTACGGTTTTCTCATAGATGGGGATGGAGAGGATTGCATCATTGATGATGATGAACCTACTAGCTTCTAGCAGGCCATCCAGAGCGGCGACTCGGTACGATGGCTAAATGCAATGCGGACCGAAATGGAGTCTATGTACACCAACAAAGTATGGACTTTGGACTTTGCTCCAGATGGGGTAAAACCCATAGGATGCAAATGGATCTTCAAGAAAAAGATTGGTGTAGATGGACAGGTGGAAACCTATAAGGCTAGACTTGTTGCAAAGGGTTTTCGTTAAAGACCTGGTTTGGACTATGACGAAACTTTTTCTCCAGTGGCTATGCTCAAATCCATTCGGGTCCTTCTTGCTATTGCTGCCTTCCATGATTATGAAATCTGGCAGATGGACGTAAAGACGGCTTTTCTAAATGGTAGTTTAGAAGAATGCGTCTATATGGATCAGCCAGAAGGTTTCAATCAGAGTGGGAGCAGCGGGAAAGTTTGTAAGTTGCTTAAGTCCATATATGGACTGAAGCAGGCATCGCGGAGTTGGAACATCTGTTTTGATGAAACAGTCAAACAATATGACTTTATCAAAAATCCAGATGAACCATGTATATATAGTAAAGTTATAGCACGAACTGTCGTATTCCTCGTATTATACGTGGATGACATTCTATTGATAGGAAATGACATTCCTATGCTACAATCTGTCAAAAGATTCTTGTCACACGGTTCTCCATGAAAGATCTGGGTGATGCTTCTTACATTCTGGGGATCCGGATCTATCGTGATAGATCCAAGAGGATGTTGGGACTTTCGCAGTCCACGTATATCAACACTATACTGAAAAGATTTAGTATGGAAGATTCTAAGCGCGGTAATCTACCGGCTTGTCACGGAATTACCCTCTCCAAAGAGATGTCTCCCAAGACTGATTTGGAAAGGGAACGCATGTCTATTATACCCTACGCTTCTTCGGTAGGCTCTATAATGTATGCGATGTTGTGCACCAGACCAGATGTAGCTTACGCACTGAGCGTGGTAAGCCGGTATCAGTCAGACCCAGGGGAGAAGCACTGGATAACAGTGAAGAACATTCTCAAGTACCTGAGAAGGACTAAGAAGTTGTTCTTGGTTTACGGCGGAAAAGACCTCAAGATGGAGGCCTTTGCTGGTTCCGGCTTCTAGAGTGATAAGGACGATTCCAAGTCCATGTCAGGTTATGTCTTTACCCTCAATGGAGGGGCGGTGTGCTGGAAGAGTTCCAAGCAGGACACCGTTGCTGACTCGACGATGGAAGCGGAGTATATTGCTTCTTGCGATGCCGCAAAAGAAGTGGTCTGGATGAAGAAGTTCCTAACAAAACTTCAGGTGGTTCCTACCATTGTTGATCCAATACCTCTGTATTGCGACAACAACGGAGCTATAGCTTTAGCGAAGGAACCAAGGTCCCATCAGAAGTCCAGACACATCTTAAGGCGGTATCACCTGATCAGGGAGATCATAGATCGCCGGGAGATCGAAGTCCGGAGAGTTGATACTGAAGAGAACATTGCTGATCCATTCACAAAGGCCCTAGCTCAGATTCAGTTCGAGAGGCTACTCGAGATCATTGGTCTTCGATATGCAAGTACATGGCCCTAGTGCAAGTGGGAAATTGTTAGTGTATATGCCCTAAAGGCCATTATTGTATCATACTAGTTTGTATATTACTTAATGGAAGCTTGGGATATTCACAGTTATATAACAGTCTTGCTAAACATGGTAGTATGCTACTTGGTTTTATCTATCTTAATATGTGAGTATACGTATTGATAGAGCCCTTAGGATCTTGCTTGACTACCAGCGTTGTGATGGCAGTCACACTAGTGGGGGCTGGGTAGTCTACAAGCACATCCTTTTCCAGGTCCCTAGTCGTAGGATTATCAAGATAGGGCATCGATACTCCGGAGTAGACTAGTGTGTACGCTTCTCATCCCAGTTGGGGAGATGATCTGTCCCACAGCCATCAGTACGTCGTACTGGAGATAGTATACAGGTGCTCGTTGGGTTACGGGTACACCGGACAGGACTCGCAGGGAACTGTTGGTTGGTATTATACCCGTCGTCAGTTAACAGTTCCCAGGTGACATGAGTACAGCATAGTCCGAAGACTTGACACTGCTACTTCGCCTCGAGTGTGTCCCACTGTTCTTAGATTGCTACCCTACCACGGCTCAAAGGAGTCGTGCAAACAGGTAGCAGTTGGGTGCAGTCCCGAGCACTTGGAGGCAGTGGCGGTTAGACAGGATTCATCTCTCCCGGTATTGGGAGTTGATATCGCGCTGTGTCAGAGAGCCATTACGCAAAGTCCCTGGCCAGGGAAACCGAGATTTACTGGTAGGTTCCAGTAGTTTCTCAAGGTGTAATGGGCTACGCTCTGACACAACTTATACCGCTATTAGGGGACTGATGCTTGCCGCCCCCTAGGCCCGATATGCGATAGTCTTAGACGAACAGACCGAACAGTACGGAGATTGTCACATCAGGCTCAGTAGGAGTACGGATGGGTTTCCTCATCGGCCTTCTTATCGACATCTAACTGGGGACCGTTACGTACAGCTAGTGCCGCTTGTGGTCTGTGGTTAAACCCACTGCCAGCGTAGTAGTCGAGTCTTTAGAGTCCCACACAGAGAGTTTCCCTGCTCTAGGAGAAACGATATAGAGGTCGTATGGTTTTACGACAAGGGTTCGGACGCATACGTGTGTTTACGCACGTACGACGTTCGGACAGGTTTTACTAGCCGGCTTTGGTTTAAGCTAGATTCTAGTATCGGATTATTGGATTTATATAGTCTAAAGTTTTTCTGTGCTTTCACGGATAGGAGGAGCGTTCTCGTAATTCGGCGGGAAGCTTCTAGAAGGATGATGACTTGGGGGTTTAGGTGGCATTTGCATTTATTGTTTTAATGACTCATTTGTGTGATTCATCCTTAGAGTTAATGCTTCATTTATTGAACTAATGACTCATGAAATGAATCACCCATATGAATAAATGAAGGATGATGATTAATCATTTTATTTATTTATTTTGATAAATCATTATGCTTCATATATTCAGGAGAGATCATTATCTCATTCTCATTCTCTTGCTCACCTTCTCTCTCCTCAAGCTCTCTCTCTCTTCAAACCCTAATCCTCCCCTCTCATGTGTTGAGATCAAGGATTAGATAGACTAATTAATCCATTACCTCACTCTATATCACCTAGGTTCCTTTGATTAGCAACTAAAGAAACCTAGTTACCTCAAGATTAGAGGTGAAGCTTGGAATAGAAGCTCTCGGGTGGATCATCTATTACGTAGAGGAGACCGAGGAGGAGGTGGATAACGAAAAGACGAAGGACTAGATTCACTAGGTATAATCACTTCTCATAGTAGTTAACAACTCCTATATGTTTGTTAGTTATAGTTTAGCAAAGATTCTTCGGTTAGTCGATGTTAACTCAAAGAACAAGATTGTTTTTCATATTTTCGCCTCCCCGCAACTCGTGGGGTGTTGTACATCGACTTACAGGATATTCTAACACTTGTGTTTTTTCATGAGTTGAGCTCATATGCTCTCTAGCTCTCTCCTCATTCTTCATCTCCATCTCTAAGCTCAAACCCTCACATGAGATATGAATCCTTGAACTTGTGAGAACCCTAGTCAGCAAACAAAACCCCTACTTCACCATCCTCCATTTCATTATCACTCTAGTGTAATATGTTTCTTTCACTGAAGAGTTTAGTGAAGAGGTAGCTTGGATTGGCGGACTTCGGGTGGATCATCTTCGGCACGAAGATCATCGGAGGAAGCTTGTTCATTCTTCAAGTGGAGCTTAGTGGAGTCGCGTAGACTACTATCCGGAGCATTAGAAAATAAGGACACGGTCATCAAAGGTTGTAGCCTCCTTCCTTTCTTATAGTTTTATCATATCATCATAGTAAACCCTAATATTCTAGTTAAGATCTTGGTTAGTGTTCGTTAGCACACGAATTATTGAAAATTGCATGTGTGATGCCCGTTTTAACCACATCGAGGTGCTAGCATACACTTTCATGGTATCAGAGACAAGCTAGAACATTTGGGTAGGTCTTTACGGTGTTAAAGTGTTCGATCAATTTTTCGAAGCCGCAAAATATCATATTTCTGTCGATTTTTCAAAATTTGGAATTTTGGTGATTAAAAATATGCAGAAAATCGTGCAGGGTTTTCTATGGAGCCCCAAGAAATTTGAAGCTCCAATTCCCTTAAAGCGCCACGGAACCGCGGCCCAAACCCTAGTTTGGCTTCGGTTCCACCGCCGTTTTAGGGTATTATGGGCTCTGGTTTCTTGTGCTGCACCATGGTTAAATATGGCACTTTCTGGTTGTTTTTAATGATACTCAAGCTGTTGAGGTCTCTGGAATTTGTAGGTGTTCAATAAATCGATCTAAATGTTTAACGCTATTTAGATCTTGATGATATGTGATACAATTGTTAGAATCCGGAATAATTAGTTTTGTGAAAACTAGTTAGTATATTATAAATCTAGTCTTATCACACTTGTTTGATCGATTTCCACGGAGTTTTGATTCGGATCAAAAATCCGTCGCAATTGCGTATAGTACGCGATCACTTAGTCGGGAATCTTGTTGAATTATCCGACAGCTTATTGAAAAGAGTTTTCAATTTGAGACTAAAATGCAAGGTTTATAAGTTAGGCATGAAATCTAGAATATGAGATATTCCGAGTTTATGAAGTCTAAGGACTTACGGATTCTAATTATTATAGTTTTTAATTTCTTTTCTGCGACCGTAAGTGTAATATGTGGGGTACCCCAAATCTCGTTGCAATATGTCAACGGAATTTAGGATACGTGTACTTACTTACATTGATCACATGTGATGTTATGTGCTGCTGTGATAAGTTTTATTGGATCGTCGTGGTTGAATAGCCAGGGGGTTTTATGTGAGATGAGAGTATTACTATTTTTTCCATGTAAAATTTATATGTAATATTCTTTTATTAGGACACTTCCGAGTTGAGGATGATGTCACCACTGATATATATTATTTACTTTTCCGCATTATGATTGACCCAAGGCGAGGAGCACAAGTAACCGGGTTCTAGAGTCCAGTGGGAGACCATCTCGAGGAGTTGAGACCGGGTCTCCTAACTCTAGAATTGGCAGGGTTACCTGTCGCTCTAGTAGGGGTCTAGGGATGTGGGTTTGGCTATTCATCATGACTGTAGAATCCGTATTTTACATTACTGGCTAAATTTAAAATACGGACCTCCTAGTATATCCAATATTTCATATATTGCTTCTGCTGCTTGGTTCTGTGATGTGATCATATAACTGCGTGAGACGAATGCTTTATATATATGATATATAGTAAACATTGCTTATGTTTTGCACCCGCACTAGTCCAACCCCTGCTCTCCCGTTAGTTAAGTAACCTAACGGTGAAGATGGGGCCCCGTGGAGAATGCAGATGGCATAAGCGTACGTCCTATTTTCGTTTCATTTTTCTGTGATGTTAGAAAACATTAAATGATGGGAATTTATTAATGAGATTAATGAAAAGAAAAGAAACCTACAGATGTTATAGAATCAAAAGTTTTTAAAAAGGTAGCTCTAGTTTTTGCTTTGCATAGTGGTATTCCTTGATGAATATCGAGCACCTCATTCGATGAGGAAAGAACCGAGATCCTTTCACCGGGAGTGAGCTCTTTAACAAAACTAGCAAATGCTACAACCTACTCAGTTTATCATCATAGCTTCTGTAGTTCTTGCTTTGCATAGTGGTATTCCTTGATGGATATCCAGCACATCATTCGATGAGGAAAGAGCCGAGATTCCTTCACCGGGAGTGACCTCTTTAGGAAAAGCTAGTAAAAGCTATTTGGTTTGTTTTTGAAAATTTCTTGATTTTAAAAGCGGAGCTTAAACCACTCCTTTTCAAATCACTAGATTCTACAACGATATCAAGTTCATTACGTTAAAATTTTTCTTAAAAACCAGTCGTAGCTCTCCATCATTTCAGATAAGTACTATTAAGTATTTGTGATGCGTTTTTTGATCATAGTCAAGGCGTAGTGTGCGGAAGCTGATTAGTTCTTATCTGCCGCATGTGATGCGATTGGATTAAGGTAGTCGTATGGCTTTGTTGACCATAGTTAAAGGCTGTACGGGTAGATTTAATTCAATCGCGAAATGACGGGTTGAACTTAGCTAGCGCTTATGATTTATTGACCATAGTTAAGGTCATAAGTTGCTAGGGTAAAAAAAATTATCGGGAATTTCAAGTGTTAGAAATTTGCAATGAGATTGCATACCTTCTATATGATAGTTGGATCCCGATACCCACTGCGAGTAAGAATTACTCCTGGGAGGGTTTTGCACTTTACAATTAGCTAATCCAGTAGGTTTCTAGAAAGGTGTCAATGAGGTTATGCCTCTAGGGAAATGAGGTTTATTTTAATTAGGTCTGTGAGAAAGTACGAGGAACCGCCCTCAGAGTACCGACACTAGCCGGGCTAACCGGTTAGCGAACTTGTAGAATGTAATTAATCCCAGCTAATCTTACCTTTTATGATTTGAAGGAAGATTTGATTAAAACAGTGGGAGCCATCCTGATTAGATAAAATAATAACCAATCTAATCTTGCAAAAAAACGCAAAGTGTTTATCTTTCTCTCTCTCCTGGTAGCGACCAATGACACGTCTTAATTAAGATAATAATATGGATGTATTGACCGAACCCACTTATTATACTGAGCTAAGTTCCGCTTTTTCTTATGATTGTCATAAGTCTGAGCAAGGAATAAGGAAATATCCGGATTTCCACTCCGCCCAAACGAAGAAGGAGCATACCGATGCATCTTTTTCGGGTGTGTTCGTTACCGATAATTGTTTCTCAGTTTGCTCTACGTCCTGGATATTGGATATCGGATCAGGATCCCACGGATGTAATTTGTTACATGGGCTAAAGAAAGGTAGGGAACTAGGAAAGGGTGATATGTCTCTAGTAGTAGGGAATGGAGCAATTGCTGCAGCCAAAGCAGTTGGCAAATATCACCTAATGTTACCAACTGGTAATACAATGATTCTGAGCGACTGTTATTTCGTACCAAAAATATTATGAATGTTTTCCTAAATCAAGTGTTGATTGGGTATGGTACGTTATATAACGGTATATACGTTCTAAATCACAAAACAGTTCTAAGTATACATAACACATACAAGAAAAACAGTTCAGGTATGAACGAAGTCTTCTTATGACATTATAGATTAGGTCATATCAATCCGACAAGACTAGCTGAGTTGCATAAAAATGCATATTTGAATCCGTTCGAATTTACAGCTTATGAAACTTGCCAGTCATGTCTCAAAGGCAAGATGACCAAATCTCCATTTACTGGACACGGAGAAAGAGCTACTGAACTCTTGGACAGATACATAGTGATGTATGCGGTCCTATGTCTACACATGGCAGGAATGGTTCCTCGTACTTTATTACATTCACCGATGATCATTCAAGATACGGACATGTGTTCCTGTTGAAACACAAATCTGAATCTTTTGAGAAATTCAAGGAATATAAGTACGAAGTTGAGAACCAGACGGGTAAAAGTATTAAAATCCTTCGATATGATCGGGGAGAAGAATACTTGAGCACGGAATTCAGAGACTACTTAAAAGAGAATGGGATTCTCTCTCAGCTTACTCCTCCGTATACACCATAGCACAATGGAGTATCAGAGTGGTGGAATTGCCCTATTAGATATGGTGCGCTCTATGATGAGTAATGCTGAGTTGCCTATTTCCTTTTGGGGTTATGCACTTGAGAAAGCTGTATTCCTATTGAATAGAGTTTCGATCAAATCCGTTGCCGACCACTCCATATAAGAGATGGAATGGGAAGAGAGCATCTCTTAAACATGTTAAGATATGGGGTTGTCCGGCCTATGTTAAAAAGAAAAATCCAGACAAGCTCAAGGCAAGGCCAGTTCTGTGCAAGTTTATAGGATATCCCAAACATTCGCGAGGGTATATCTACTACCACATCGAGGAACAAAAGGTATTTGTTTCTCGACATGCCACCTTTTTAGAAAAGGAATTTCTTGTGAAAGAAATTAGTGGCAATGAGATAGAACTGGAAGAAGTTCCAGCTACACAAACTATAACTGACGATCTGGTGGAACCGGGGGATTCAATAGTCCCCAATGAACCTAAGCCACTCCGCAGATTTAGTAGGGTTCCTCATCCACCCGAGAGAAACTACGGTTTTCTCATAGACGGTGGGAGCGAGGATTGCATCATGGAAGATGATTACCCAACTAGTTTCGAGCAGGCCATCACAAGTGGAGACAATGTGAAATGGCTGGATGCTATGTGATCTGAGATGGAATCCATGTACACCAACAAAGTATGGACTTTGAAAGTTGCTTCTGAAGGGGTAAAATCCATCGGGAGCAAGTGGATCCTAAGAAGATAATTGGTGTAGATGGAAAAGTTGAGACTTTCAAAGCTAGACTTGTAACAAAAGGTTTTCGTCAACGACCAGATATCGACCATGTGAAATCTTTTCTCCAGTGGCTATGCTTAAGTCCATCAGGATCCTACTTGCCGTTGATGCATACCATGACTAAGAAATCTGGCAGTTGCACGTCAAGACCGCTTTTCTAAATGGTGATTTAAAAGATAGCGTGTACATGACACGGCCGAAGGGCTTCGTAGACAGTGGGAGCAGCGGAAGCATGTGCAAGCCGCTTAAATCCATCTACGGATTAAAGAAGGTATCGCGAAGCTGGAACATCTGTTTTGATAAAGCTGTCAAAGAGTTTGACTTCATCAAAAATATAGATGAACCATGTATATATAAGAAGGTTGTAGAGAGTAAGTTTGTATTTCTCGTATTGTACGTGGATGGCATACTCTTGATAGGAAACGATGTTTCTATGCTACACTCGGTCAAGCTCTTCTTATCACACATGTTCTCCATGAAAGATCTAAGTGATGCCTCCTACATCCTGAGGATATAGATCTATAGAGATAGATCTAGACGTATATTAGGATTGTCCCAATCCAGGTACATAGACACCATAATAAAGAGCTTTAGTATGGAAGATTCTAAGCGTGGTAATGTACTTGCTTGTTTAGGAATCACTCTCTCCAAAGAGATGTCTCCCAAGACTGATTTGGAGAGGGCTCACATGCAAGAGATACCCTATGCTTCGGCAGTCGGGTCAATCATGTATGCGATGTTATGTACCAGACCAGATGTAGCTTACTCACTAGGTGTAGTGAGTAGGTATCAAACAGATTCTGGGGAGAAATACTGGATAGCTGTGAAGAACATTCTTAAGTACTTGAAAATGACTAAAGAGATATTCTTGATGTATGGTAACGGTGAACTCCAAGTGGAGTCCTTTACCGATTTGAGCTTCCAGAGAAGGACGATAGTTAGTCGGTCTCGGGTTTTGTCTTCACCCTTAGTGGAGGGACAGTATATTGGAAGAGTTCCAAGCTATATACCGTAGCAGACTCATTAATGGAGGCTGAATACATCGCTACTAACGATGCTGCCATAGAGGCAGTCTGGATGAAGCAGTTCATGAAATGAACTTAGTGAGGTTCCATCCATTGAGTATCCAATACATGTATATTGTAATAACAATGGAGCTGTGGTTTTGGCCAAGGAACCACGGTCCCATCAGTGATCCAGACATATTCTTAGACGGTATCACCTGATCAGGGTGATAGTAGATCGCAGGGAGATCGAGGTCGGGAGAGTTGAAATTGAGGATAACACAGCGGATCCACTCACCGAGGCCCTCCTCCAGATACTAATCGAGAGACTTTCTGGGATGTTGGGTATGAGATACTACAACAATTGGCCTTAGTGCAAGTGGGAGATTATTAGTGATATGTATGCCCTAGAGGCCATTATTGTATGATATAGTGGATGCTTGGACATATATATGGAGGACTTTCTTGCTCGACATAATAGTATGCTATCTAGTTTCCTTTATCTTAACATGTTCACTGGTATTATTATACCGTCTCTCATATACATATTGATAAAGCCCTTAGGATGTAGGCTTGACTACCAGGACTATGTGTGGTTCATACTACTGGGACCTGGGTAGTCCACAAGCACATCCTTCAATTGTTTCTAGTCGAGGGTATATTGAGACAAGGCATCAATACACCAGAGTAGACTAGTGTATACGTTTCTTGACTCTGTAAGGGGGCAATGGTTGATCCCATATCGATTATTGTTTGACATCAAAGATTGTACACAGGTACTCATTAGAGAATGGGTACACCGAACAGGACTTGCCGAGAACTCCTAGTTGGTATTATACCTATCGTCAGATAGCAGTTCTCTGGTGACACTGGTACAGCTTAGTCTGTAGACCCGAGATCGTCATAGATTCTTGTATGGCTCCCACTGTGCTTTGATTTCCTCTTTACCACGGCTCAAAGGAGTTGTGCAAACAAGTGGATTTTGCAGGATTTCCTAGCATGGCAGCAAGGTTTCGGGAGGCATCTCTCATGCCAAATTAAAATTTTGCCATTCTAGCTAACCCTAACCCTAGAATCGTATACTAGAAATCGACGGAAATATAAATGCAAACACTTTGCAAGTCTAGTGAGCAAGGAATACAATCTTTGTAGACCGGTCCTTCACTTCAATAGCTCCGTGTAGTAGTCTCTTTCGCTGCGATCGTGAATTCTGGACTCTAGAGAGGCTCCCATGAAGAAACGAACATGCTTGCTTCGGAGTCTTCGAGGCCGAAGATGATCTACGTCGAGGAGACACTAACCAAAGCTATCTCTTCACTAATTACGGAATTAGTGAAGCAAACACCCTATTCTAAATGGCAAGTAGTAGAGGATGATGAAGTAGGAAGTGTGCTCACTTTAGATTTGATTTTCTCACACTTTTTCTCATACCTCCATTGAATCTAGAAAGCTTTGAGGAAGACGAAGAAGAAGAATGAACTTATCATATGAATTGTGTGTGAGGTTAGAAATGCAACCAAGGGTTAAGCATGTCATGCTTAACCCTTGTAGAGAGTTAACCATGAGCTAGAGTTAAAGGTTGGGTCAAGAAATATCTTAAGCTAGACAAAGAGAATCGACAAAGTCAAAGATGCCTTGAAACTTCTACAAGTTTTCAACAAATATCATCCATGACAAATATCCACAATATTTGAATTACATAATGATAAATTATAAAGCCTAATCTTTACCCTAGCATGGTTTAACCCTCATAAACCCTAGTTGCATTTTTAACCTAGCATGATACATTTAACATACATACTTCTACAAGTTTTCAACAAATATCATCCATGACAAATATCCACAATATTTGAATTACATAATGATAAATTATAAAGCCTAATCTTTACCCTAGCATGGTTTAACCCTCATAAACCCTAGTTGCATTTTTAACCTAGCATGATACATTTAACATACATACATACATACATACATATATATATATATATATATATATATATATATATATATATATATATATATATATATCAATGTATCCAAAATGAGAAAAGAAATCATAAGTGAGTTAATGCTAGTTAATGTAATGTAATATATCAAATATTTAATTATACATTAGATTATCAAATCAACTCTTGATTTAATAATCTGGCTATATCACCTATAACCGACTAATATCATATGAATCAACTTATCGAATCAACACTTGATCCGATAACCCGGCTATATCATATATAACCGACCGATATCTCATATCGCGAGAATAGAATATGGTATCTCATATCGTATCAATCTCAGTCCTGCATATATTACATATGTGCTCCTACTCCGTTTCGCTTGAGCCAGGATAACCCCTGTGTAGGACTCTGAAGACTCGTCAATACGCCGGCAGTAGGTGATGATCATATCAAACACCCACAAGCCGTAAGCGGTCTGCTAAACATAACGGCCACCCGGGTACTGAGCGATCAGAAGATCAACAAGCAAGCCTGCTCACACTCCTGCGAATCCAATCAGTAACACTACCGTACAGTCCGGTCTCTTCGTATGATATGTCGCATATCTCGTCTAGGGGTGGTAAACGTCGGACCCCAGTAAGTCGATAAGTTGTGTCAATATGAGGCTCATAACGGGTCGAGAAACTACTGATAACACTTACCAGTATATCTCTAAAGCAGCCTGGGCCAAGGACTTCCTGTTATACCCAATCGAGCATAACGCAACATCAACTCCAAATACCGGGAGAGACGAAACCCCTCCTATCGCTCATTGCCTCCATGTGATTCGGGACTGTACCCAAAAGCCACCGTTTTGCATGTTCTCTTGAACGTGGTAAGGTGGAAATCAAAGCACAGTGGGAATCACACAAGACACTATGACGATCTCGAGTCTACAGACTAACATGTACCAGTGTCACCAGAGAACTGCCATCTGACGTTAGGTATAATACCATCTGGGAGTTCTCGGCGAGTCCGTTCAGTGTACCCAGTCTCCACTGAGCACCCGTATACTGTCTCCGATGTCAAACACCAATCGATATGGGATCATCCATCGCCCATCTATATGGGTCGAGAAGCTATACGCTAATCTACTCTGGTATATCGATGTCCTGTCTCGATACACCCTCGACTAGGAACATTTGAAGGATGTACTTATCAACTACTCTGTTCCCACTAGTATGATCTGCATCATAGTCCTGGTAGTCAAGTACTCATCCTAAGGGCTTTATCAATATATAATATAGAGACAATTAGTGTACATGTTAAGATAAAGAGCAACCAGATAGCATACTATCATGTCGAGCAAGAAAGTCCTCTCTATATATGTCCAAGCATCCACTACAATATACATCGTATGTACAGTAATGGCCTCTAGGGCATACATATAACCAACAATCTCCCACTTACACTGGGATCATCTGTTGTAGTATCTCATACCCAACAATCAGCAGTGGTTGAAGTATCTCATACTCAACCATCCCATAAATGTCTCTTTTGGGAATAGGCCTTTGTGAGTGGATCCGCCGTATTGTCCTCAGTAATCTACTCTCCTAATCTCGATCTCCCTGGAGATCATCCATCTCCATGATCAGGTGATACTGCCTAAGAATATGTCTAGATCATAGATGGGACGAGGGTTCCTATGCCTAAGCCACAACTCCATTGTCACACAATGGTAGGAACGAAGTTCATCTCATGAACTTATATACATCCAGACTGCCTCTTTGTTAGCATCCTTGGTAGCAATGTATCCAGCCTTTATCATCTAGTATGCCACGGTATCTAGCTTGAAACTCTTCCAATATACCGTCCCTCCACTGAGGGTAAAGACAACGCCTGTGACTAACATTCAGTCGACCTTACCACCCTGGAAGCTATCCAGTGATTCTCCCCAGGATCGATTGATACCAACCTACTACACCTAGCGAGAATCCTAACATCCACTTAAATCTATCTCATATATCCAAAACCCAGGATTTAGGAGGTATCACCTTGATCCTATATGGAGAATCCTTGTGATAAGAGGAGATTGACCGAGCGTAGCATAGGAAACTCCTTTCCTATCAAGAGTATGTCATCCACGTACAATACAAGGATCACCACCATACTCCCTACCACCTTTTTGTATATACAAGGTTCATCTACCATTTTGATGAAGTTAAACGCTTTGACTACCACATCAAAACAGATGTTCCAACTCCGCGATGCCTGCTTTAACCCATAAAGCAACTTGCACACATTTTCGCTGCTCCCACTGTCTACGAAGCCCTCTGGCTGTGTACTTATAGACGCTCCCTTCTAAATCACTATTTAGAAAAGCTGTCATGACACCCAACCACCAGATATCGTAGTCATGGTATGTAGCAATGGCAAGTAGGATCCGGATGGACTTAAGCATAGGCACTAGAAAAGGTTTCATCATTATCCACAACTGGTCGATGACGAGAACCTTTTGCAACAAGTCTTAGCTTTGAAAGTCTCAACTTCTCTATGTACACCAAGTAATCTTCTTAAGATATACTTGCTCCTGATGGGGATTTAACCATTCAGATAAAGCAACCAAAGTCCATACTTTGTTGGTATATATGGATTTCATCTCAGATCGCTAAGCATCCAGCCATTCTCACAGAGTCCCCACTCCTGATGGCCTGCTCGAAACTAGTTGGGTGATCATCTCATGATGCAATCCTCGCTCCCACTGTCATAGAGAAAACCGAAGTATCTCTCAAGTAGGTGAGGAACCCTATTAGATCAGCGAAGAGCCTGAGGTTCGTTGGGAACTATTGAATCCTCGGTTCTACCAAATCATCAGCTGCAGTTTGTATAGCTGGAACTCCTTCCAGTTCTACCTCATGACCACTAATTTCTTCACAAGAAATTCCCTTTCTAAAAGGTGGTATGCTGAGAAACAAAACACCTTTTGTTTCTCGGTGTGGTAGAAGATATTCCCTTGCGAACTCTTGGGATATCCAACAAACTTCCACAGAACTGATCTTGCCTCGAACTTTTCCGGATCTTGCTTTTGGCATAGTCCGGACAACCCAAAATCTTAACATACTTAAGAGATGGGCTCTTCCCATACCATATCACATATGGAGTGGTAGGCACCTGATTTGATTAGAACCCTATTCAATAGGTATGCAGCTTCACAAGTACATAGCCCCCAAAAGGAAATAGGCATCTCAGTAGTACTCATCATAGAGCACACCATATCACATAGGGTGCGATTGCTCCGCCCCGATACACCAACATGCTGTGGTGTATATGGAGGAGTAATGATGAGAGAGAATCTCATTCTCCTTTAGAATAGTCCAGGAATTCCGTGCTCAAGTATTCTCCTCTTTGATCTCATCATAGGACATAATACTTATACCCATTTTTGGTTCTCTACTTCTAACTTATATTCTTTGAATATCTCAAAAGGCTCAGACTTTTGTTTCAACAGGAACATATGTCCGAATCTTGAGAGATCATCAGTGAATGTAACAAAGTACAAAGAACCAATCCTGGCATGTGTAGACAGGGGACCTATATACATCATCATGTATCAATCCCAAGAGTTCACTAACTCTTTCTCTGTTCCCAATAAACGGAGCTATGGTCATCTTATCTTTGTGACATGACTGGCAAGTTTCACAAGATATAAATTTAAACTGATTTAAATATGCATCTTTATGTAACTTCAGCTAGTCGGGTTGCATTGATATGACCTAGTCTACAATACCTCAAAAAGGATTCGTTCATTTCTGAATTCTTCCTCTTGTGTGTGTTCTGTACATTAAGAACTGTAGTTTGATTTAGAACGTTTATGCCATTAGATAACGTGCCTGAACTGATCAACTCTTGATATAGGAAATGTTCAAAACATTATCCACCAATACAAAATTATATCCTTCTTTAATAAATAAATATACTGATATGATATTGTATATCAGGTTTGGTATCTATTAACATTCGTTCATAATCAATGTATTTAGTAATACAGGGTGATAACTGCCAACTGCTTTGGCTGCAACAATTGCATCGTTTCTAACTTTTGAAACTTATCACCCATTTCCAGTTCTCTACCTATCTGTAGTCCATGTAACAGATTACATATGTGGGATCCTAATCCGGTATCTCATACTCAGGACGTAAGGGATACTGAGAAACAGTTCTTGGTAATAAACACACCCGAAGAAGATGTATCAACATACACTTTCTTCATTTGGGCGGCACGGAAATTCTGGTAATCCTCTATTTCCTGTTCGGTCTTATAACATTTATAAGTTGGAGAGTGACCAACATTCCCCAGCTCAGTATAAGGCGTGACATGGTCGCTACCTGGAGAGAGAGAGAAGAAAACACTCAGCGTATGCTCTTACAAGATTAAATTGGTTATTAATTTATCTAATCAGGATGGCTCCCACTGTTTTAGTCAAATCTTCCTTCAAACCCTAAAAGGAAAGACTAGCCGGGATTAATTACACTCTACAAGTTCGCGAGTCTTTCAGCCAGGCCAGTGCCGGTACTTTGAGGGAGGTTTCCCGTGCTTTCGCACGGACCTAATTAAAATAAACCTCGTTTTCCCAGAGGCGTAACCCCGTTGATACCTTTCTAGACACCTACTTGATCGGCTAATTGTAATGTGTAAAACTCTCCCAGGAGTAACTCTTACTCGCAGTGGGTATCGGGATCCAACTATCTCATAGAAGGTATACAATCTCATTGCATATTTCAACACTTAAAATTCCCAATAATGTTTTAACCCTAGCGTCCTATGACCTTGACTCAGGTCAACAAACCATAGTCCGCTAGTCAAGTTCAACCCGTACATTTCTTTATTGAATTAAACCCACCCGCACGACCCTTGACGAAGGCCAACAAAGTCGCACGACTACCCTAATCCAATCGCATCATATGCTTAAGTAGATAAGCATAAATAGCTACCGCACACTACGCTTTGACGAAGGCCAACAAACGTAGCACGAATACTATGAAGTACTTATCTAAAATGACAGAGGGCTACGACAGGTTTTTAAGAAAACCCTTTGCGTAATGAACTTGATATCGTCGTAGAATCGAGTGATTTTGAAAAAGGAGTGCTTTTGAGGCTTTTACTAGTTTTGCTAAAGAGATCACTCCCGGTGAAGGGATCTCGGCTCTTTCCTCATCGAATGAGGTGCAGGATATTTCACAAATACCACTATGCAAAGCAAGAACTAGAAAAGCAATCAAAAGAAAAAACTGTGGGTTGTAGCATCTGCCAGTTATTGCTAAAGAGGTCACTCCCGGTGAAGGGATCTCGGCTCTTTCCTTATCGTATAAGGTGCTGGATGTTCTACAAGGAACACCGCTATGCAAAGCAACAACTAGAGCTACCTGTTTTTGAAAATTCGATTCTACAACATCTTTAAGTTTCTTTTAGTTTCATTAATCTCATTAATGAAGTCCCATCTATTATGCTTCCCAAGTATCACATATGAAACGAAAACAACAATATATAATATATATCATATATATAATATAAGCATTCGTCTCAGAATATAATCAATGATCACATCACAGAATATCGCAGCAGAATTAAAACATATGAAATATTGGATATACTAGGATTTCCGGGTTTTATTTTAAGCCTGTATAAAACACGGATTCCATGGTCGTGATGAATAGCCAATCCCACACCCCTAGACCCCTACGAGAGCGGCAAGCAACCCTACCAATTCTAGAGTTAGGAGACCCGGTCTCGACTCCTCAAGATGGTCTCCCACTGGATCCTAGAACCCGGCTACTTATGCTCCCCGCCTTGGGTCTATCCTAATGCGGAAAAGTAAATAATATACAATGGTGACATCATCCTCAACCCGGAAGTACCCCAATAAAAGAATATTACATACAATGAATTTTACATGAATGGAAATGAAAAACTCTCATCTCACGTAAAAAAAACCCGGCTATTCAAAACACGACAATCTAATATAACATATCACAGCAGCACATAACATCACATGCCATCAACGTAAGTAAATATGCGTATCCCAATTGTCGTTGACATATAGCACCGAAACCGGCGATACACCACATATTACACTTAGGGTTGCAGAAAAGAAAGTGAAAAACTACAACAGTTGGAATCCGCAACCACCTTAGACATCATAAACCCGAAATATCTCATATTCAGATTTTATGCCTAACCAAATGAATTCATTAGACATCGCATGTCTAACAATTATAAACCCCGTATTTTAGTCTCGATATTCAAAACACCTTTTAATATCTAGTCGGACAATTCAACAAGATTCCCGACATCCTGATTGAATGGCCGCCGGAAACTTTAGTAGACGGCCGCACCCCCGATACCGTCGACGGAGTGCACTAAGGCAGAACACCGCTGCCGCGAGCACCCGAACGGATGCTTTTGGCGACGGGGTTCTCCTACAGTCACTTGGTCTAGGCTATGGGGCGTGGCTATATATTAAGTTTACCCGGCGAGTATCCGCGTACACTACGTGATTGCGACGAACTTTTGATCACATCAAAATCCTGTGGCAACCGATCAAATGAGACTGAACTGCTAGATTTATAACATTCAAATTAGTTATCTCATAACTACCTTTGTGGATTCCAAATATTGTATCCCATCACATAATATCCGGACGACGTTAAACTTTTCGATCGATTAATCAAAGTCCCATAATTTCCCGACAGCTCAACACTAATACCCAGAATATGCCACAGTACCTATGCTCCAGCCATAGAAGAGCAAACCAAGCCTCACTCATGTCGCCACGGAACTACGTCAAACCCTAGGGTTTGACCGCGGTTCCGCGATCCAAAAAGTCGAGTTAGGGTTTCATTTTTCTAGACGGTTTATAGAATAACTTGCATGTTTTTCCGAATACGTTAAACTTGGAAAAATGGGTTTTTAACATTCGATCGAACTTTTTAACTTCGCCTAGACAATATGTGAGTAACCCGAAACAATGTTAAAACTATGAATATGAAACACTCTGAATTGTTTATAGTGTAAGATTACATCACATGCAAAATTAGCAAAAACAAATAACACCTGAAACATCAAAACCAAGTAACTAGAACACACAAAATTTTCAGGGGTGGCTCGGTTTTGGCCGTGATCAGGGGGTAGGTGGCCGGCCAAAATTTTTTAAAATTCCCTGAAATTTTGACTGTGTTCATGATATATCTCATACATCACTCTGTACTTGTTTAAAACTTTTTTTAAAGAACATTTAAAATCGACAAAAACTAGGGTTTCGCGTTGCAAGTTTCGGAGTTGTTTCGGTTTCGTAATTCTAAAAAAATCCGTCTAAATTTCTAGAATGGCTCTGATACCACTGCAGGGTTGCCTATCACGGCAGCAAGGTTTTGGGAGGTATCTCTCTTTCCAAATTAAAATTTTGCCGTTCTATAACCCTACCCTAGAATCGTATACTAGAAATCGACGGAAATATAAATGCAAATACTTTGCAAGTCTAGTGAGCAAGGAATACAACCTTTGTAAACCGGTCCTTCACTTCAATAGCTCTATATAGTAGTCCCTTTTGCTGCGATCGTAAACTCCGGACTCTAGAGAGGCTCCCATGAAGAAACAAACATGCTTGCTTCGAAATCTTCGAGGCCGAAGATGATCTACGTCGAGAAGACACTAACCCAAACTATCTCTTCACTAATTACAGAATTAGTGAAGCAAACACCCTATACTAAATGGCAAGTAGTAGAGGATGATGAAGTAGGAAGTGGGCTCACTTTAGATTTGATTTTCTCACACATTTTCTCATACCTCCATTGAAGCTAGAAAGCTTTGAGGAAGAAGAAGAAGAAGAAGAAGAATGAACTTATCATATGAATTGTGTGTGAGGTTAGAAATGAAACCAAGGGTTAAGCATGTCATGCTTAACCCTTGTAGAGAGTTAACCATGAGCTAGGGTTAAAGGTTAGGTCAAGAAATATTTTAAGCTAGACAAAGAGAATGGACAAAGTCAAAGATGCCTTGACGCTTCTACAAACTTTCAACAAATATCATCCATGACAAATATCCACAATATTTGAATTATTTAATGATAAATTATAAACCCTAATCTTAACCCTAGCATGGTTTAACCCTCATAAACCCTAGTTGCATTTTTAACCTAGCGTGATACATTTAACATATATCATATATATATATATATATATATATATATATATATCAATGTATCCAAAATGAGAAAAGAAATCATAAGTGAGCTAATACTAGTTAATGTAATGTAATATATCAAATATAAAAGTATACATTAGATTATCAAATCAACTCTTGATTTAATAATCCGGCTATATCACCTATAACCGACTAATATCATATAAATCAACTTATCGAATCAACACTTGATCCGATAACCCGGCTATATCATATATAACCGATCGATATCTCATATCGCGAGAATAGAATACGGTATCTCATGTCTTATCAATCTCGGTCTCGCACATATCACATACGTGCTCCTACTCCGTTTCGCTTGAGCCAGGAAAACCCATGTGTAGGACTCTAAAGACTCTTCAATACGCCGACAGTAGGTGGTAATCATATCAAACACCCATAAGCTGCAAGCGGTCTACTAAACGTAACGGCCACCCGGGTATTGAGCGATTAAAAGATCAACAAGTAAGCATGCTCACACTCCTGCGAATCCAATCAGTAATACTACCGTACAGTCCGGTCTCTTCGTCTGATATGTCGTATATCTCGTCTAGGGGTGGTAAACGTAAGACCCCAGTAACTCGATAAGTCGTATCGATATGAGGCTCATAACGGGTCGAGAAACTACTGATAACACTTACAAGTATATCTCTGAAGCATCCTTGGCCAAGGACTTCCTGTTATAGCCAATCGAGCACAACGCAACATCAACTCCCAATACCAGGAAAGACGAAACCCTTCCTATCGCTTATTGCCTCCATGTGATTCGGGACTGTACCCAAAAGCCACCATTTTGCACGTTCTCTTGAACGTGGTAAGGTGGAAATCAAACCACAGTGTGAATCACACAAGACACTATGACGATCTCGGGTCTACAGACTAACCTGTACCAGTGTCACCAGAGAACTGCCATCTGACGTTAGGTATAATACCATCTAGGAGTTCTCGGCGAGTTCGTTCAGTATACCCAGTCTCCACTGAGCACCCGTATACTGTCTCTGATGTCAAACACCAATAGATATGGGATCATCCATTGCCCATCTACATGGGTCGATAGGCTATACGCTAGTATACTCTGGTATATCGATGTCCTGTCTCGATACACCCTTGACTAGGAATATTTGAAGGATGTACTTATCGACTACTCTGTCCCCATTAGTATGATCTGCATCATAGTCCTGGTAGTCAAGTACTCATCCTAAGGTCTTTATCAACATGTAACATAGAGACAATCAGTGTACATGTTAAGATAAAGAGCAACCAGATAGCATACTATCATGTCGAGTAAGAAATTCCTCCCTATATATGTCCAAGCATCCACTACAATATACATCGTATGCACAGTAATGGCCTCTAGGGCATACATATAACTAACAGATTTTGGGTACAGTCCCGAGTCACATGGAGGCAATGAGCGATAGGAGGGGTTTCGTCTCTCCCGGTATTGGGAGTTGATGTTGCGCTATGCTCGATTGGCTATAACAATAAGTCCTTGGCTAGGGCTGTTGATGAGATTTACTGGTAAGTGTTACCAGTAGTTTCTCATACAGTTATAGGCCTTACATCGGCATGACTTTTTGTCATGACCAAAAATTGGCACGTGACAGCCCTTAAACTACGCTGCGTCTACAAGCGTAACGCAATTTAAGTAAGCCGAAAACCCAGCAATCTAAACCATCAAAATTAGTAAGAAATAAGAACATTGCTAAAACTTTTGAAATCTCAAACCAAATTCTTTAAAGTCCAACTTTTCTTCTTTTTTTAAAAATTTTGACAGCTCCTCCTTTGTAAAACAAGCCCCCAAAAATGGGTACAACATAATATAAGTAAAAGCATCCCAAACGGGAGCAAAATCCATGCCCAACAGCGAAAAACAACCACCACAACAGATATACGAAGCCGTAGCGAAGAGAGAGACGATATAAATTAAAGCTGTATATAAAACATCCAAGTCACCAAAATATACAATATCGTCCTCACATCAAGTCTCTAAGTCAATACATGATAATGGTAGATGGAGAGTACAAGGTACAAGATAACAATAACAATAATAAATAGCCGCAAAAACCCACCTATAGCAAAACCGTGCACAGTCACCCGAAGCGGTATCTGCAGCAAAAGAAGATACGAAAGATGGAAAGCCTGCCGCGACTGCCATGGGGAAACACCTACAAACTATGTAGCACAACGGGGGTGAGTTGCCAACTCATGAATAGTAAATAACATATGCAGGTAATCGCAAATATGCACGTACAGCGTGAATCTAAAACATGCAAGCTGATAGCAACAAGATGGCAGTATGTATATGCAATAGTCATGAAAAGTACTCTAGCAGGTACTACAATACATGAAGCAATGCATATAAAGTAAATGAGGAGTATGGAATAACACATGTCATAAATCACGGAATCCTGACCTCGTGACAGGACCAACGTCCATCAAGACAATTTAAATCCCAAAGTTCCTCAAAACAACCCCCAAATAGGCTCTCATATCAAGTAAATCTCATATATCCTGTATGTACAACATCAGTATATCCCACATATCCCGTATGTACAATATCAGTATATCTCACATATCCCGTATGTACAACATCAGTATCAAATAAGTTTCATATAAGGTGAGTGTCTAATATCGACACCCAAAAATATCATGAAACAAGTGTCTAGCATCGACACCGAAATACTGACCTCTGAGGCGCCATCACCTAGGACTGGCCCTCCAATGTCATGTACGTACATCCTAATAACCTGGGTAAGCACCACCCACAATCTGCAAGGCATGTAAGTACATAACCTTGATCGATATCCCCCAGATATACGTCGAGTCCAAATACTATCACCGGATGGTAAACGCCCCCCAACCGGGCTCAACGGCATGGACCTTCGATCTTCTTGCCCCGGAGAACCAACCAGGCTCCACCATATACCTGCACACGGCCTACGACTACTCCTCGCATGGGGTATATATAAGCTCAGAACCGAGAAATCTCATGGTGGAAGCTGAAATATCATATCAAGAGAAACCGGGTTTTTCAAATAATGCATAATTTTATGAAACAACCACGGTCCTCAAATCCAGAAAACATCAAGTAATGAATAAGTATAACTGCATGAATCAATACATATATATTAGCGTCAACTCCAACCCACGGTCGAGGTCGCCGGAAATCCCCCGCTTGTCGCCGGCCGAGTCCGAGCTCCTTGGGTTCGTGCTTCAGGTGAGGTCCTATAATCACTGGTACATCACAACTACATTGTTTGGTTTTCTAGTAAACACCCCGGGTCACAACAGAACATAGATATCACAAATCGACACTAAAAATACGATATTATGCACAAAACTTAACTTCACACTATCTAAACTGAAACTAAAAGTCTACACAACACAAAAACTATATAAAGAACAGATAGGGATCATTACCTAACCCAAAAAAAACTCAAAGATCCAAGCTATCCAAGCTCCTAGGCATCCAAGAGGCAAAACTAGATCAAAGATGTGATTTTGGTGAGATTTTGTAAAGTATGTGATGGATTTTGTGAAGTAGGTTCAGGTGTTCAGTTTAGAGTTGAGGGAGATAGGGAAATAATGCTAAGGGAATAAGTGTGAGGGATAATGAGAGAAGAGAATAAAGAGAAAGAGAATAAAGAGAAAGAGAGAGGTGAGTGAAAATTAATTCTCCCATTAAAGCATTCACACCATGTCACCATGCCACCTTTTCTCTTCCAAATGTAATATCTCTCTCTCTCACAAACAATCATCTAGAAGATTAAGGCTAGGTTAAAGCAAAAGTATTAAAGCAAGGGATTAGATTTGGGTTAAGTGTCATGGTCATTAATACTATATTAGCACAAACAACCCTCACATTTACGTGCACACGTGCGTGCGTGCCCATAACAAATAATATTAAAATAATAATTAAATGTTATAAAATGTGAGGAACCCGAATTGGTAAACTTTTTACAGTAAACCCGCATTAACGTCTAAATTAACATTAACCGAAATCTAAGGCGTTACACTTATCAAGTTATTGGGGTCTGACGATTCCACCCCTAGACTCGATATGCAACATATCAGACGAAGAGACAGATTGTACGGTAGGTGTTACCTATAAGCTTCATGGGAGTTTGGACAAGCATGCTTGTTGATCTTCTAATCACTCAATACCGGTGTAGCCGTTATGTCCAGCTAGTACCGCTGACGGATTGTGGGTGACTGATGTGATCATCACCTACTGCTGGCGTATTGACGAGTCTTTAGAGTCCCACACAGAAGTTTTCTGGTTCAAGCGAAATGAAGTAGGGCACATATGTTGATTTGTGCGGGGGCCTGATAAAATACGAGTATGTGATACCATATTCTAATCTGGCAGTTATCTGATATCAGTCATGTTATATATGATATAACCGGATTATCGAATCAAGAGTTGATTTGATAATGTGATATACAGACAAATGATATTAGTAGGTTATATGTGATATAACCGGATTATTAAATCAAGTGTTGATTTAATAATATGATATATATTATATTTGATATAATTATATCTTAACTAATATTATTGCTCACTAATTATTTTGTTATATATATATATATATGTGTGTGTGTGTGTGTTAATATATATATATATATATAATCAAGCGTGGGTTGATTTTCTATTTATTGGAAATAGAAAATGTGAGTTGGAAAATGGAAGCATGGAGTGAAACATGGCTTGATGAATATTTTATTCATCTCACTACACTATTGAAGCATGGTTACAATTGAATATTGATTTAATTGGTTTGCTTCAATTATGTGTGAGATGGTAGAGCCATTCTTTACTTGGATATTCTAGCACTTGTGTTTTTTCTTGAGTTGAGCTCATATGCTCTCTAGCTCTCTCCTCATTCTTTACCTCCATCTCCAAACTCAAACTCTCACATGATATGTGAATTCTTGAGCTTGTGAGAACCCTAGTGAGCAAACAAAACCCTTACTTCACCATCCTACACTTCATTAGCACTCAAGTGTAGTGTGTTTCCTTCACTAAAGAGTTTAGTGAAGAGATAGCTTAGATTGGCGGACTTCAGGTGGATCATGTTCGGCACGAAGATCGTCGGAGGAAGCTTGTTCATTCTTCATGTGGAGCTTAGTGGAGTCGTGTGGACTACTACCCTGAGCATTAGAAAAGAAGGACACGGTCATCAAAGGTTGTAGCCTCCTTCCCTTATTATAATTTTATCATATCATCATAGTAAACCCTAATATTCTAGTTAAGATCATGGTTTGTGATCGTTAGCACGCGAATTTTCAAAAATTGCATGTGTGATGCTCATTTTAACCACGTCGAGGTGCTAGCGTACACTTTCAGTAAAAGCCATTGCTTCTTGGCGAAATCTTTTACTTTCTGTTAGAAATAAGTGCGCACCCAAATTAGTGCGCGCTTAATAATAAAAATTGCTATCCTTAGGAAAATAATACCCTGGGGATGTGCGCATCATGTGATACCCACATAAGCGCACTTGATGAAAACTGCTTATGAAGGCTTGCGCATCACGTGATACCCACGTGTGCGCACTTGATGAAAGCTGCCTATAAAAGCATGCGCATCACGTGATATTCATGTGTAGGCACTTGTTGGATACCGCCTATAAAGACATGCGCATCACGTGATATACACGTGAGCACACTTTTCGAAAGATAACCATGATGTGCGAGTGTCACATGATTAGCACGTTGACTTGTTAAATACAAACGCACGCATAGATATAACTCTTAAATCAAAACAGTGCGTAGTCACGTGCAAAACATGTGCTCACACTTTTCAAATAAAACAAAATAGCATGTGCACTTGCACACTTGAACAACAAACCATAGTTTGATTGCTTAATTTAAATTAAATTAAGTATCAAAACTTTAGCTTATATATATTGATCAAAATATCAATAAAGCTAAGTGTTCTTAGTCTCAAAGATGACTAAAGATCCTTAATCCATACTTATTAAGTCGGTCTTAATACAAAATAGGATTAACGGGCCGTAACTATATTCCTGAGTTGATCTTAGTCTCAAAAATGACTAATGATTCTCAGATGACATATCTCAAACTAATGGATCTCATTCATACGAGATCTTCGTCCTAAGTTCGACCCCTAAATTTATATATACGGATTTGGACTAATCCGTGTCCTACGGATGACGACATAAACTAGTCTCCGTATACAATCCACAGACAATCATAATAAACAAAATATAACACAACACGAAGTGACTTACCAGAGTAGGTGAAAGTGGTTATTGCAACGCGATAACGTAATTAACTATAGGGGATTGCGCCTACAGGGAAGAACGTCTCCACAATCAAAAACCCCTTAAAGAGAGGGAATCTGATAAAGTCATGCTACAACGGTTGAATATGTCCAAACCTCTGATATACGGTGCCATAAATCAACTTGGCATCTTCGGAAAGGTGGATGGATATGTTCCAAATAACATCTACACCCAAATTCTGGCAAGACGTTCTATCCCAGTTCGTCTCTGTTTTCGGCGATAAACAGGACCAAGTTCAGAAATGAACTTATTTATCCAAACAGCTTCTCAGGCTGCATCATTGGCTGAGTCATACTCCTCATCCAGTGTCATGTCTGCCTCAGTATCCTGCTTGAAATAGTTCCAATAAACTGCTCCTCAAAAGAGGGAAAACTTATAACCCGTGACAGACTTTCTTTCATCTATATCACCTTGGAAGCTGGAATCGGTAATGGCCTCCATTTGGAAGCTTCCATTACCATACATTAAGAACATCACTTTAGTGCTTCTCCAGTACTTGAGAATGTTCTTCGCCGCTATCCAATATTTCTCTAGAGAACATTTGTGACTAGAAAAGTTTAACCAATTGTAGCATAAGAACATCATTTACGATCAGGAGAATATCACCCACATACAATGTGACAACACTCTCTACAAACATCTTACAAATATTTGGTTCATCTATAATTTTTATGAAGTCAAACCATTTGGCTGTCTCATCAAAATAGATGATCTAACTCTGCGATCTGTTTTAGTCCATAAATTGACTTAAACTACTTACACACCTTTCTGCTGCTCCCTGTTCGCCGCTGAAAGACGCAACCGGGACGTTGGGACGTCCGGCCTGAATTTTAGGGTGCAGATGCTATTTAGGTTTATCCATCCATCTCTCCGAAGATGCCAAGTTGATTTATGGCACAGTGTATCGAAGGTTTAGACAGATGCGGCCGTTGTAATAGACTTCATCAGATTCCCCCTCGTGTACGAGGGGGTTTTGATTGTGGGGATGCTCTTCCCTGCAGGCACAAGCCCCTGTAGTTAATTACGCTACCGCATCGCGGTAACCACTTTCTCCTTCTCCATATGGTCACTTCGTGTCGTGTGTGTTTGTTTTGTTGTTGGTTGCCCATGGATTGTATACGGAGACTAATTTATGTTGTCGTCCGTAGGGCGTGGATTAGTCCAAATCCATATTTTCTTAGATTTGGGTTTAGGTTGGTTTAAGGATCGTTAATCTTGTTTTAGATTAAGATCAACTTAAAAGTTTGTTGAGAATACGTTAGTCTAATTTTAGACTAAGATCTACTCAACAGGATTTTCTTTATTTTATAAGGACATTGCGGTCCGTTGGTTTAAGGACATCATATTCCATGAGTTTAAGGACCTCATAGTCCATAGTTTAAAGACGTCATAGTCTATAGAGCTTAGTTTAGGGACGTTACGGTCCATTGGGTTTAAAGAGGTCATAGTCTATGGAGTTTAAGGACATCATAGTCCATGAGTTTAAAGACATCATAGTCCATGGAGTTTAGGGAAATCATGGTCCATAGTTAGTTTAAGAACATTACGGTCCATAGTTAGTTTAAGGACATTATGGTCCATTGGGTTTCCATTAGGTTTAAGGACATCATAGTCTATAAAGATTAGTTTAAGGACATTACGGTCCATAATTAGTGTAAGGACGTTACGGTCCAGATCTTGTTGGTTGTCGGGACCCACCATCTCTCTGAAGACGTTGAATAATTACAACGACATGTATCAGAGGTGTGGAGAGATGTACCCTTCAACCAAATTTCAGATTGAGGGATCATTAGTCATGAGCATGGAGGCTCGGTTTATTTAGAGATTTAATATCAGGAAAGACTTAACCAATCCGGGGTTGAAGTTAGCCTCTCATAGTGTTAAACACTAGTATATGCTCAGCGCTCACGTGCTTCCACGTGATATTCTAAGGCAGTGTTAAACACTAAAATTTTGGGGGGGCGCTCACGTATGGCACGTGAGGCGCCTGAAAATTGGCGCTGTTCATTGGGTTTATTCCCTTGTTCTTTTCTGAGCGCTAAGCGCTATTGGGTCACGTGAGGCGTCCAAAAAATGGAAACTGCCTTTGATTTATTCCCTTTTTGCTTTGTAAGTGCTAAGCACTACTTAGGGGTCACGTGGGGTCACGTGAGGCACTCCAAAAATAGGGTTTATTCTCTTTTCTCTTTTATAAGTGTTGAGCACTTCTCAGGGGTCATGTGGAGTCACGTGAGGCGCTCCAAAAATAGGGTTTATTCTCTTTTCTCTTTTATAAGTGCTGAGCACTTCTCAGGGGTCACGTGGGGTGACATGAGGCGCCCTAAGAATGGTAAGTTTATTCCCCTTTTACAAAGGTTTGTTAAGAGGTCACGTGAGATCACATAAGGTGTCCCCAAAGACTAAAAGCCACCTTCGTTTTATTCTCTTTTGAAAAGTGCTAAGCACTATTAAGGGGTCACGTAGGGTCACGTGAGGTTCCCTAAGAATAGAATCTGTCTTAAGCTTATTCCCCTTTTACAAAGGTTTGTTCAGGGGTCACGTAGGAGCACGTGATCTTAAGTTTTCAAGCCCCTTATTTAATAAGAATTAAATTCTGTTGTAAGGTTAAACCCTAGTTTTATTTAGAGGAATTAAATTCCTATATGTTCTGTTGTAAGAAATAAATTCTTTGGACTCAATTCTCCCCTAAGTTTTGAATCTCCATAACAGATCTTCCTGATGAGAATTAAATTCTCAACTTGTGGGGAGATCTGCTTCTGCAGATCTTCAACCAGAGGAAGAACTAAGTTCTTTTTAAAAGAGTTAAACTCTTGTGAAGGTGAAGAAGAGGTAAAAGGTTTTGTGTTTAGTTCCTTTCCTTACCTAAGGTTTCTTTTTGGAGATCTTCTTCTCTCTGGAGAATTAAATTCTCTTTTCTTTTGGCTTACGAAGGGTTCTTTTTCTCTCTCTTTCTGTATCTTTTTTTCCTCCTCCCTTGCTCCTATTTATATGAGAAGAAAAAGAATCAATTTGTTAAGGGAATCCCTCTTTGAGAGATCATGATTGATTTCATGATCTTTTAGATCAATCGGTGAATTTTATTCACCGTTGGATTTTTAATCCAAAGGCCCTCTATTTAACAGAGAAGATTTCTTATTTGTTTAACAAGATTATGAATTTCTTGTTAGTTTTGATAAGATTAGAATTTTATTATATCATATCTTTTTATTTTAATAAGATCAGAAATATATTTTCTTAATATAGAATTTAATTCTATCATATAGATATCTTGTTAGTTTAATAAGATTAGAATTTTATTCTAACATAGAATTCTGATCATATGAATATCTTGTTAATTTAACAAGATTAGGAAAATATTTTCCTATGATAGAACTTTATTCTACCAGATGATCACTGTTGGATCTTTGATCCAAAGGTTCTCTGTTTAACAGAGAAGATCTTTTTAGTTTGAGAAAGTTCAGGAAAATATTTCCCAAAATAGAATTTAATTCTAGAATTTGATAGGAACATTTTAAATTAGGGCGCTCACATGCTTTACATGTGAGAGGCAAGAGAGCTCATGTGTTTAACACGTGACCCCTGCTATGGGTTTTAGCCTATTTATGTTCAGCGCTTATATACTTTGCATATGAGCGCTCACGTGTTCCTATTTGGCCATTGGTGATTTATGTTCAGCGCTTATATGCTTTGCATATGAGCGCTCACGTGTTTTACACGTGAGGCCTGTTTGGCCCTTTAAGTTTATTTTATTCAGCGCTCATATGCAAAGCATATGAGCGCTCACGTGTTTAACACGTGATGCATGTTTAGCCCTTAATTATTTTATTCAGCGCTTATACGCTTTGCATATGAGCGCTCATGTGTTTTACACATGATTTGAGGACTCTCCCCCCTTTTTATAAGGGAACAAGTAGCTCTTGGCCGAAAATTTTGGTGGGAACACTCCTACTGACTCTAAAGCCTTCTGGCAGAATCATATACACACTCACTTCTAAATATCTATTTAGAAATACATTATTGATGCCCACCTGCCAGATCTCATATTCATGAAACATAGCAATGACAAGTAGTATCCGAATGGAATTCAGCATAAATACTAGAGAAAAGGTTTTATCACAATCCACACTGGGTCTTTTTCGAAAACCTTTTACTACAAGTCTATCTTTATTAGATTACTATCTTTCCATCTGCACTGATTTTCTTTTGTAAGATCTACTCTCTCCTGATGGTTTTACCACTTCAAGTGCATCCAACAAGGTCTAGACTTTGTTGGAGTGCATGGAGTCCAACTCGGATATCATGGAATCCATTCATCTCTCGAAAGTCACTACTCCCTATGGCCTACTGATAACTAGTAGATTCATCATCAATCATAATGCAAACCTTTCTGTCACCGTTTACAAGGAAACCGTAGTATCTCTCGGGTCGCTGATCTCGCCCACTAGTTCTGCGAGGTGGCTAAGCTTTGTCAGGTATAATTGAATTCTCAAGTTCTACTAAGTTTTCAGTAACCATTTATGGTTCTGGAATCTCTTCCAGTTCTACCATACTCTCACTAATTTCTGTTACAAGAAATTCCTTTTCAAAAAAGGTGGCATGTCGAGAACAAATTTTTTTTGATCCTCAACGTAGTAGAAGTTAAACCTTTGCGAATGCTTGGAATAACCTATAAACCGCACGTTACTGAAACATGCCTTAAGCTTTTCCGGATTCTAGTTTCAACATAAGTTGAACAACACCATATCTTAACAACCTTAAAACATGGTCTTTTCATTCTATATCTGGAATCGTAGGACTAATTTAGAAGGAGCCTTATTCAATTAGTACGCAGCTGTTTCCAGTGCATACCCCTAAATGAAAGAGATAACTCAGCAATACTCATCATAAAGTGCACCATATCCTATAGGGTGCGAGTCCTACTCTCCGATACTCCATAGTGCTATGGTATATGCTGAGGAGTAAGCCGAGAGAGAATCAAATTCTCTTTTAGACTACCACAGAATAACGAGCTTAAGTATTCACCTCCTCGTTCATATCGAAGAATCGTGATGCTTTCGCTCATCCAGTTCTCTACTCTATTCTTATACTCTATCAACTTCTCAAAAACTTCAGACTTTACATTTCTACTAGAATACTTGTCCAAAAATAGAGAACTCATCGGTGAACAAAATGAAGTATGAGTATACAGCCCTTGCATGTTTAGATATCGGACCGCATACAATACTATGTATAAGTCCTAAGAGTTCACTAACTCTTACTCCGTCTATTGTAAGTTGAGAACTGTATTTTAGTTAAGAATATCTATAACGTCATTCAATGCACCTTACCCAATCAACATTTGATCAAGGTAAATGTTCATAATATAATTTTCAAAACATGTTTATAACCTTCTTTATCTAATAAAGAGATGGATATTAATTTTAAAAGTTATGTTGGTGCATGACAACAGTTATCCAAAACCAAAAGTTTTCCACTAAGCAAAAACAGGTGATTTTCCCCAATAGAAACATTTGCTCCAATTTCCGACTCTAAGAATCAAATCACATTTTCTCAATACTCTTCTTCTTCTTAGTATCTGTAACACCTTACAGATTTAAGATCCTGATCCGATATCATATATCTAGGAAGTAGAGTTAGAAAAAAGTTTTCAATTACAAACACACCAAAGGATGAATCATCTTTATGCTTCAAAGGGGCCAGGTATTCCCTGTAATGCCTCTTCCAATGCCCAATATCACGACAGTAATTGCAATCTCCTTTTCTCTCAACTGCAACCCCTTTTAATGTCTCTACGTCTTACCTTCTGTACACCACCCTTAGGCTGATTGGTTTTCTTCTTTCCTTTCCTTTTATCTTTAGCCTTGGGTTTGAAAGAAGATTATCCAACAAGTGTAACAGGTATATTCTCCTTATTGAAGAAGCTCTCAGCTTAAAAGAAGGTGAAGGGGAGAGACGATAGTATTATATCAATGTATAATTAATTATCTAGAACAAAATCTGTTGGCTATAGTGCTCTCAAGTTAATTATTGAATCACAGGCACGCGATTGTGATGATTAAGGGAGGACCTATACCGGTAGAACAGTCTTACTCGAGATAATAGTATGCTATCTAGTTTATCTTTATCATCATGTACGGCATTAGGTGGCATTACATGTTGATAGAGCCCATAGGATTCTTTCTTAACTACCAGCATTATGATGGCGATCATATACGTGGGAGCTGGATGGTCTATAAGCACATCCTTAAATGTCCCTAGTCGTAAGAGTATCGAGAATGGGTATCGATACTCCGGAGTAGACTAGTGTATACTTATCCAGACCCTAACGAGGGGCGGTGGCCAGTCTCATAAGCCATTGGTGTCGGTTAGTCACCTGAGTTAGTATACAGGTGCTTATTGGGTATGAGTACACGGACGGACTCGCCGGGAATATGCTAGTTGGTATTATACTTATTGTCAGATAGCAGTTCACATGTGACATGTGTACAGGTTAGTCTGTCAACCTGAGATCCTCATTTGTCTCGTGTGAGTTCTCACTATGCTTTGATTACTACCCTACCATGGCTCAAAGGAGTCGTGCAAATAGGTTTTAGTTGGGTACAGTCCCGAGCCACATGGAGGCAGTGAGTGGATCGTCGGGGATTTGTCTCTCTCGGTATTGGGGGTTGATGTCGCGCAGTGAACGGATGGCCATCACCAGAAATCCTTGGCCAAGGTAGTCCAGAATTACTGATCTAGGATCATTAGTTTCTCATGTGGTGATAGGTTACATACCGACATAAATTATCACGTTATTAGTGTTCGATATAGTGCCCTCAAAGTCAATTATTGGATCGCAGGTACGTGATTGCAATGATTGAGGAGGACTTATACCGGTAGCACAGTCTTATTCGAGATGATAGTATGCTATCTGGTTTGCCTTTATCAGTCGTGTATAGGTTTAGGTGACTGATCACGATTACACGTTGATAGAGCCCTTAGGATCTTGCTTGACTATCAACAGTATGATGGCGATCATATACGTGAGAGTTGGGTAGTCTATAAGCATATCCTTAAAAGTGGTCCCTAGTCGTGGGAGTTTCGAGACAGGGCACCGATACTCCGGAGTAGACTAGTGTATACAGTCGAGACCCCGACAAGGGGCGGTGGCCGGTCTCACAAGCCACTGGTGTCAGTTGGATCACCTAAGATGTATACAGGTGCTCATTGGGTTATGAGTACACCGGACAGGACTCGCCGGGAACCTGCTAGTTGGTATTATACCTATCGTCAGATAGCAGTTCCCTGGTGACATGTGTACAGGTTAGTTCATCGACCTGAGGTCGTCATTTGTCTCGTGTGAGTTCCCACTGTGCTTTGATTTCTACCCTACCACGGCTCAAAGGAGTCGTGCAAACATGTAGTTTTTGGGTACAGTCCCGAGCCACATGGAGGCACGTGAGCGGATCGACAGGGGATTCGTCTCTCCCGGTAATGGGGGTGGAGATCGCGCTGTGTCTAGGAAAGCCATTACACCAAGTCCTTGGCCAAGGAAGGTGAGAATTACTGGTAGGTACTCCGGTAGTTTCTCAGGGTGTTCAGGGCTTGTCTCCGACACGACTTATACCGCTATTGGGGGTCTGACGTTACTAGCCCCCTAGGCTGGATATGCGATACTCATAGGCGAATGGACCGGACTGTATATACATTGTCACTGTTAGGCTCAGTAGGGTTTCCGGATGAGTTCGCTCATCGGCCTACCTTGAGGTCAGTACATGGGCAGCCGTTACGCACAGCTAGTGCCGCTGACGGCTTGTGGTTAAACCCACTGCCAGGGTAGTGACGAGTCATTAGAGTCCCCCACAGATAGTTTCCCAAGTTCGGGCGAAACGTTGTAGAGGCCGTATGGTTTTATGGCAGGGTTCGGAAAATGCACGTGCGTTTACGCACGTGTCATATTTCGGGTAGATAATACTGGTGGGCTTTGGTTTAAGCCGGATCCGAGTATTATATTTAGCCTTGGGCTCGGATCGTTCGGTATAACCTTTCTACCCTCTTTGTAGTTTGTTAGTTTAGCGTTAATGGCAGATCCGGGTTATAGTATGCGATAGCGCCAGTTATAAAAGTTTTTGTTCCGCATTTGGCGTCTGAAAGACGGCCGGGGCGCTACCGTAGACTTACAATTTGGGGTCTGACTTTATCCACCCCGTAGACTCGATATGCGATACTCTTAGATGAACAGACCGGACTGTATGGATATTGTCACTATCAGGCTCAGTAGGAGTATGAATGAGTTTACTCGTCGGCCTTCCTTTCGCTCAATACCTGGGTAGCTGTTACGTACAGCTAGTGCCGCTAACATGCTTATGGTTAAATCCACTGCCAGCGTATTGACGAGTATTTAGAGTCCCACACAGAGGGTTTTCACGGTTCAGGCGATATAGTGTAAATGACGTATGTTGGTACATACTGGTGTCCGATTAAATATGTGTATAGGCTGCAAAGATTTTAATCGGACGGTTGATAATACTAGCGGATTAGGACTAAGCCGGATTAATAAATCAAATTTTGATTTAATAATTTATATATCTATTTATATATATGTATTCTCGTATTATTGTTCACTATTCATTTTCTCTCTTGGCTATTCGTATTTTTGTACGAATATGCTGTTTACCACCGGAAACCGGGGAGACGAACGTCTTGCCTGAATCTGGGGGCAGATGCTAATTGGTGCTATCCGTCCACCTCTCCGAAGATGCCAAGTTGATTTATGGTACCATGTATCGAATGTTTAAACGGATGCGGCCGATGTAGCAGACTTCGTCAGATTCCTCCTTATTGAGGGGTTTTTGATTGTAGGGACGCTCTTCCCTGCAGGCGCAAGCCCCTGCAGTTAATTACGCTACCGAATCGCGGTAACAACTTTCTCCTTCTTCAGATGGTCATTTCGTGTCGTGGGTATTTGTTTTGTTTTTGGTTGCCCGTGGATTGTATACGGAGACTAATTTATGTTGTCGCCCGTAGGGCGTGGATTAGTCCAAATCCGTATCTTCTTAGATTTGGGTTTGGGGTTGTGTTTAAGGATACGTTAGTCTTAGTTTAGACTAAGATCAACTTAAACGTTTGTTAAGGATACGTTAGTATAATTTTAGACTAAGATCAACTTAACGGGATCGTTTAGATCCAACAAAAGAGCATTTGGACTCTATTGTTTAGTTTAGGGACATTGCGGTCAGTTAGTTTAAGGACATTACGGTCCAATGTTAGTTTAAGGACATTACGATCCGTCAGTAGTTTAAGGACATCTCGGTCCAGGTTAAGGACATCGTAGTCCATGGGCTTACGGACCCTACAGTCTGGTTTAAAGACATTGTAGTCTATAAAATTTAAGGACATCGTAGTCCATGAGTTTAAGGACCCCACAGTCCATAGAAATGTGTGGTCATCGGGACCCGTCACCTCTCTGAAGACGTTGAAGGATTACAATGACAAATATCAGAGGAGTAACGATATGTACCCTTGAACCGGTGTGAATTGTTTGAAAGATCTGTAGCCCAGTTTGAGACTAAGATCTGTTGAATACTTGTGAGCAGATGTGCTCAGTTCAATATAGGTTGAGAACTTATATCCAGATTTGGGCTAAGTCCAATTAAAATGTTTAATATTTTATTGTTCTGGCTATTGAGCCTTTATTTAGGCCTGGCCCTTTTAATAATGCTAAGCATTAGATCCTGACATTTTTTGTCTTATACTGAATACATAGTATTCATCATAACAAAGTGTGTTCTGACAATGTGCCACATGGCGCGCCAGGAGCTTTGCGCCAATTAGAGAGCGCATTGCGCTTCTGTCGGGTAGCGCACACGAAAAGGACACGTGTTGTGCTTAGCTCTAAGCGTTAGTTTATTAGCGCATTGCGCTTTCAATTTATGAGCGCTTTGCGCTAATTTAATGGTGCACCAGTGAGTGACACGTGGCGTGCTTGGCGCTGAGCGCCAGCTCATGAGCGCAGTACTCTGTTTCAGAAGCGCAAAGTGCAAGTTATGTCTGTGTTTGACACGTGGCATGTTTTTGCGTTGAGCGCCGGTTCAATGAGCGCAAAAGCGCAGTTCATGAGTGTAAGGCACTTTTTAGTTGCGCAAAGCGCATCTGATAAAATTTATGATCAGAGAACATATTTATGTTCTTCTTTTAAAGGAGGCCTTGCCTCAAGGTTCAAGAACAAAAAGTTCTTATTTATAAAAAAGGGCACTGCCTTTGTAGATCAAGGATCTGTGAATGAAGTAAATACTTCTTTTATTTTTATGATTTGATCTTTTGATCTTTTTATGCGAGACCTTGGTCCGTTGTAGATCTATGATCTTTTAAGAAGATAGTGCTTCTTTTTTAATGAGATGATTGTAAGTCTACGGTAGTGCCCCGGCCGTCTACAGACGCCAAATGCGGAACAAAAACTTTTTAACTGGCGCTATCGTATACTTTAACCCGGATCTGCCATTATTGCTAAACTAACAAACTGTAAAGAGTGTAGAAAGGTTATACCGAACGATCCGAGTCCTTCGTTCTTTAACCATCATCCCACCCTCCGTTGCGGCTGCTCCGATCTCGTCGATCTCTGATCTGCTCGTCCAGGTGGCACCACGTCAACGATTCTTTAAACGGGCTCCCGTCTCTGACTCGAGGCAACTCGATCGTCAAGTTTGCTAAAAGAGACGACCAAGATTGATGTAGAGAATGAGTAGATTACTTTGTCTCACTTCGTCCAAAGCCGTGGACGATCGGTTAATGAAGTTGCCACTCGAAATGAAATGAAATGAGAAATGAGTTATCAAATTTCCATACACTTTAAACCATAGTCTTTTTCCCCAAAAATGAAATCAATCTCTCTCTCTCACTCACAAGGGGGCCGGCCAATATATATGAAGAGGGAGGTGAAGGTAGGAGCAAAGAGGGTGACCACAAAGAAAAATATCATGAACAAATATCCTAAGGTTAAACAAGAATCATTAATGTTAAAGCATGAGTCATTAAAACCTACTCATCATATAAGAAAGATGCATGAATCTAGTCACCAATCTAGAAGCTTCTAGAAGCACGACTCTGTAGGGTTCCTAGGCACACAAGTGAGGTCTCACAAGGCATCAACCATGCCAATTTCAAATTTAAACGGTGCCGAGAAACCCTAGAACGGATCGTTGGCTAGAATTCTAGGCGAAAAAGCTAACTAGTTAACAATTAACTAAGAGATACGGAAATACAACCTTTGTAGATCCGGTGCTCCACCTCCATAGCTCCGCAACGTAGTCGTCTCCGCTGTCCAAAAGGAATCCGGGCTCTAGAGTCGGCTTCGTCGGAGAATGGACGGGCTAGGTCATCGATGTCCATGCCGAAGATGATCTACATCGAGGCATCGCTAAATCAAGCTCCGACTTCACCAAGTCAAGAAACTTGTGAAGTAAACACACTCTACTACTTGGCAATAGGTAGAGGATGAAGAAATAGGAAGTGGGTAGACTTTAGTTTTGGATTTCTCACTCTTTTTCATCACTTGCCATTAATGGAGCAAGCTTTCTTCATGTGAAGAAATGAAGAAGAAGAAGAAGCTAATTATGATAAGTTATTTCAAAAAAGAAAAGAAATAACAATACTTATCATAATATTAACTCTAGTCAAGTGTAGAGAATGAATCATGGTTAGTGGGAATGGTTAGGGTTAAGGATGAGATAAGAATGGTTGACTTGATTAAAGTTTCATGAAGCTTCAACTAAACTCCAAAATAAGACACCATTCTTATCTCCTTTCCATTTATTTTCCAAAAGAATAAACAAATAAATGAATAAATAAATAATGGGAGAAGAAACAAAATCCTAACCACTCTCACAACCATGGTTTAATCTTCACACAAATCCAAGTTAACATGTATCATCAAACATAATACAATCATGTGCACAAAACTATATCAAATATACAATGTGCACATCCGAGCGAGAAAATCCGTTTAAAGTGAACCGATACTAGTTAATGCAAAGTAATATATCAAATATATAATTATGCATTAAATCATTAAATCAACACTTGATTTAATGATCCGGTCATATCGCATATAACCGACTAATATCAACAGTAACAACTTATCGAATCAACACTTGATCCGATAACCCGGCTATATCGCATATAACCGATCAATGTCACATATCGCGAGAATCGAATACAGTATCACATACTGGTATCATTCTCGGTCCCGCACATATCTCATATGCACTCCTATTTCGTTTCTCTTGAGCCAGGAAACCTCTGTGTAGGACTCTAAAGACTCGTCAATACGCCGGCAGCAGGTGTTGATCATATCAAACACCCACAAGCCGCAAGCGGTCTGCTAAACGTAACGGCCACCCGGGTATTGAGCGATCTGAAGATCGACGAGCAAGCCCGCTCACACTCCAGTGAATCCGACCAGTAACACTACCGTACAGTCCGGTCTGATCGTCTGATATGTCGCATATCTCGCCTAGGGGTGGTAAACGTCAGACCCCAATAGTTCGATAAGTCGTGTCGATATGAGGCTCATAACGGGTCGAGAAACTACTGGTAACACTTGCCAGCAATTCTCTGATCAGCCCTGGCCAGGGACTTCCTGTTATAGCCAATCGAACACAGCGCAACATCAACCCCCTATACCGGGAGAGACGAATCCCCTCCTATCGCTCATTGCCTCCATGTGACTCGGGACTGTACCCAAAAACCACCGTTTTGCACGCCCTCTTGGACGTGGTAAGATGGAAATCAAAGCACAGTGGGAACCACACAAGACTCTATGACGATCTCGGGTCAACAGACTACTCTGTACCAGTGTCACCAGAGAACTGCCATCTGACGTGAGGTATAATACCATCTGGGAGTTCTCGGCGAGTCCGTCCAGTGTACCCAGTCTCTACTGAGCACCCGTATATCATCTCCGATGTCAAACACCAATGGATATGGGATCATCCATCGCCCATCTATATGGGTCGAGAAGGTACACGCTAGTCTACTCTGGTATATCGATGCCCCGTCTCGATACACCCACGACTAGGGACTTTGAAGGATGTACTTATGGACTACCATGTCCCCACTAGTATGATCCGATCATAGTCCAGGTAGTCAAGTACAGATCCTAAGGTCTTTACCAACATGTAACAGAGAGACAATCAGTATACACGTTAAGGTAAAGTTCAACCAGATAGCATACTATCATGTCGAGCAAGAAAGTCCTCCCTATATACGTCCCAGCATCCACTACAATATACATCCTATGTACAGTAATGGCCTCTAGGGCATACATATAACTAACAATCTCCCACTTGCACTAGGGCCATCTGATAGCAGTGGTTGTAGTATCTCATACTCAACCATCCCATAAAAGTCTCTCTCTGGGAACAGGCCTTTGTGAGTGGATCCGCTGTGTTGTCCTCTTAGTCTACTCTCCAAACCTCGATCACCCTGGAGATCAACCATCTCCATGATCAAGTGATACTGCCTTAGAATATGTCTGGATCACTGATGGGACGGGCGTTCCTTGGCATAAGCCACAACTCCATTGTCACACAATGGGAGGAACATAGTTCATCTCATGAACTAATATACACCCAAACAGCCTCTTTGGTAGCATCCTAAGTAGCGATGTATCCAGCCTTTATCGTCTAGTATGTCACGGTATCTAGCTTGGAACTCTTCCAACATACCGTCCCTTTACTGAGGGTAAAGACAATGCCTGCGACTGACATTCAGTCGTCTTTATCACCCTGGAACCCTTCCAGTGATTCTCCCTAGGATCGATTGATACCATCTCACTACAACTAGTGAGAGTCTTAACATCCAATTAGATCTATCTCATAGATCTAAAAACCCAGTATTTAGGAGGTATCACTTTGATCCTATATGGAGAATCATTGTGATAAGCGGAGATTGATCGAGCGTAGCATAGGAAACTCTTTCCCTATCAAGAGTATGTCATCCACGTACTCTACGAGGATCATCACCATACTCCCTACTACCTTTTTGTATATACAAGGTTCATCTACCATTTTGATGATGTCAAACTCTTTGACTACTTCATCAAAACAGATGTTCCAACTCCGCGATGCCTGCTTTATCCTATAAAGCATCTTGCACACGTTTCCGCTGCTCCCACTGTCTACGAAGCCCTCTGGCTGTGTACTTATAGATGCACTCTTCTAAAACATCATTTAGAAAAGCAGTCATGACACCCAACCACCAGATATCGTAGTTCTGGCATGTAGCCGTGACAAGTAGGATCTGGATGGACTTAAGCATAGATACTGGAAAAGGGTTTCATCATAATCCACGCCTGGTCAATGACGAAAACCTTTAACAAGTCTAGCTTTGAAAGTCTCAACTTTTCCATGTACACCAAGTAATCTTCTCAAGATATACTTGCTCCTGATGGGGATTTAACCCTTCAGATATAGCAACGAAAGTCCATACTTTGTTGGTGTATAAGGATTCCATCTCAGATCGCTAAGCATCCAGCCATTCTTACAGAGTCCCACTCCTGATGGCCAGCTCGAAACTAGTTGGGTCATCATCTCATGATGCAATCCTCGCTCCCACTGTCATAGAGAAACAGAAGTATCTCTCAGGTGGGTGAGGAACCCTACTAGATCGGCGGAGAGGCTGAGGTTCGTTGGTAACTATTGAATCCTTTGGTTCTTTCAAATCATCAGCTGCAGTTTGTATAGCTGGAACATTTTCAGTTGTACATAACAGACCTTGCCTCGAGCTTGTTCGGATTATGCTTTTAGACATAGCCCGGACAACCCCAAATCTTAACTAGCTTAAGACATGGGCTCTTCCCTTTCCATATCACATATGAAGCGGTAGGCAACTGATTTGATTCGAACCCTATTCAATAGGTATGCAGCTTCTCAAGTGCATAACCCCTAAAAGGAAATAGGTAACTCAGTAATACTCATCATAGAGCACACCATATCATATAGGGTGCGATTGCTCCGCCCCGATATACCATCGTGCTATGGTGTATTCGGAGGAGTAATGCTGAGAGAGAATCTCATTCTCCTTTAGAAAAGTCCAAGAATTCCGTGCTCAAGTATTCTCCTCCTTGATCTCATCAAAGGACCTAACACTTTTACCCGTATTGTGGTTCTCTACTTCTTACTTATATTCTGTGAATATCTCAAAAGGTTCGGACTTGTGTTTCAACAGGAACATATGTCTGAATCTTGAGAGATTATCAGAGAATGTAATGAAGTACAAAGAACCAGTCCTGGCATGTGTAGACAGGGGACCTTGCATACATCATCATGTATCAGTCCTAAGAGTTCACTAACTCTTTCTCTGTTTCCAGTAAACGGAGCTATGGTCATCTTATCTTTGTGACATGACTGGCGAGCTTCACAAGATGTAAATTCAAACTGATTTAAATATGCATCTAAATGTAACTCAGCCAGTCGGGTCGCATTGATATGACCTAGTCTACAATACCTCAAGAAGGATTCGTTCATTTCTGAACTCTTCCTCTTGTGTGTGTTCTGTATACGAAGAACTGTAGTTTGATTTAGAACATCAAGGCTTTTAGATAACGTGCCTGAACCGATCAACTTTTGATATAGGAAATGTTCAAAACATTATCCAACAATACAAAATTTTATCGTTTCTTTACTAATAAAGAGACAGATATGATTTTGTATATCAGGTTCGGTATCTAATAACATTCGTTCAGAATCAATGTATTGGTAACACAGGGTGACAGTGACCGACAGACTTGGCTGCAACACTTGCCCCGTTTTCTGTCTCATGAAACTTATCACCCGTTCTCAGTTCTCTACCTTTCTGTAGCCCTATGTAACATATTACATATCTGGGATCCTGATCTGGTATCACATACCCAGGACGTAAAGAATACTGAGAAACAGTTCTGTATAATGAACACACCCGAAGATGATGCATCAACATGCACTCTCTTCGTTTGGGCGGCACGGGAATTCTGGTAATCCCCAATTTCCTGCTCTGTCTTATAACAATTATAAGTTGGAGCGGGACCAACGTTCCCCAGCTCAGTATAACAAGCGAGTTCGGTCAATATTCCGTATTATTATCTTGATTAAGGCGTGATATGGTCGCTACCTGGAGAGAGAGAGAAGAAAACACTCAGCGTGCGCTCTTGCAAGAATAGATTGGTTATTATTTTATCTAATCAGGATGGCTCCCACTGTTTTTATCAAATCTTCCTTCAAACCCTAAAAGGAAAGACTAGCCGGGATTAATTACACACTACAAGTTCGCCAATCTTTCAGCCAGGCCAGTGTCGGTACTTTGAGGGAGGTCCCCCGTGCTTTCGCACGAACCTAATTAATGTAAACCTCGTTTTCTCAGAGGCGTAACCCCGTTGACACCTTTCTAGACACCTACTTGATCGGCTAATTGTAATGTATAAAACTCTCCCAGGAGTAACTCTTACTCGCAGCGGGTATCGGGATCCAACTATCTCATAGAAGGTATGCAATCTCATTGCAAATTTCAACACTTGAAATTCCCGATAATATTTTGCCCCTAGCTCGTTATGACCTTGACGGAGGCCAAACAACCCATAGTCCGCTAGTCAAGTTCAACCCGTCATTTCCTGATTGAATTAAACCCACCCGCACGACCCTTGACGGAGGCCAAACAACGCCGTACGAATACCCTAATCCAATCGCATCATATGCTAGCAGATAAGCACTAGTTAGCTACCGTACACTACGCCTTGACGGAGGCCAAACAACCGCAGCACGAATACTAACTAGTACGTATCTGAAATGACGGAGGGCTACGTCAGGTTTTTCTGAAAACCTATTGCGTAATGAACTTGATATCGTTGTAGAATCAAATGATTTTAAAAATGGAGTGCTTTTGAGGCTTTTCTAGTTTTGCTAAAGGAGTCACTCCCGGTGAAGGGATCGTCGGTCCTTTCCTCGTTGAATGAGGTGCGGGATATATCATATATATCACTGTGCAAAGCAAAAACACTTAAAAGCAATAAAAATACAAACCGAGTGTGTAGCATCTGCCAGTTATTGCTAAAGGAGTCACTCCCGGTGAAGGGATCTCGGTCCTTTCCTCATCGAATAAGGTGCGGGATATATCACATATACCTCTGTGCAAAGCAAGAACTGTAGCTACCTGTTTTATTTTGAAATTCGATTCTACAACATCTTAGGTTTCTTTTATTTCATTAATCACATTAATGAAGTCCCATCATTTAAATACCTAAACATCACAGATAAATACGACGTACACTTATGCCATCCGCATTCGCCTCGATGTCCCCTCGTGCACCGTTAGGTTAGGTAACTAACGGCAGAGCAGGGCAGGGCTAGCGCGGGTGTAAAACATAAGTAACGTCTATATAATATATCATATATACTATATACTGTATTTATCACAGAACATCACATGATCACATCACAGATATCGCAGCAGAAGAATCATATGAAATATTGGATATACTAGGACGTCCGTGTTTTCAATACGAGCCAGTATAAAACACGGATTCCACGATCGTGATGAATAGCCAAACCCACACCCCTAGACCCCTACGAGAGCGACAAGTAACCTTACCAATTCTAGAGTTAGGAGACCCGGACTCGACTCCTCGAGTTGGTCTCCCACTGGACTCCAGAATCCGGTTACTTGTGCCCTCCTCCTTGGGTCTATCCTAGTGCGGAAAAGTAAATAATATACAAAAGGTGACAACTTCCGCAACCTGGAAGTGCCCCAATAAAAGAATATTACATACAAGTTTTTACATGAATGAAAATGAAAAACACTCATCTCACATAAAAACCCCCGGCTATTCAAACACGACGATCCAATATAACATATCCAGCAACACATAACATCACATGTCATCAACGTAAGTAAATATGCGCATCCCAATTGTCGTTGACATATAGCAACGAAACCGGCGATATCACATATTACACTTACGGTCACAGAAAAGAAAGTGTAAAACTACAACAGTTGGAATCCGCAACCACCTCAGACATCACATGCCTGACCAAATGAATTTCTTAGACATCACATGCCTAACAATTATAAACCTCGCATTTTAGTCTCAAAATCGAAAACTCTTTTCAATATCAAGTCGGGGAATTCAACAAGATTCCCGACATCCTGATCGAATGCTCGTCGCAAACTTTAGTAGACGGCCGTACCCCCGATACCGTCGACGAAGTGCACCAAGGCGGAACACCGCTGCCGCGAGAACCCGAACGAATGCTTTCGGCGATGGGGTTCTCCTACAGTCACTTGGTCGGGGCTATGGGGTGAGGCTGTCTATTAAGTTTACCCGGCGAGTATCCGCGTACGCTACGTGATTGCGACGGACTTTTGATCACATCAAAATTCCGTGGCAACCGATCAAGTGAGACTAAACTGCTATGTTTATAACATTCATTCAGTTATCTCATAACTTTTTGTGAATTCCAATTATTGTATCCCATTCCGGATAATTAGAAAATGTTAAACTTTCCGATTGAATATTCGAACACCTAAGTTTTCCCGATACAGATCAACACATGAAATAAGTTTAACAACATTCAGTTCGTGCCTCAGTACCGACGGTCCAGCCGTAGAAGGGTCAAGCCAACGCTCACATGTGGCACGCCGTACTGCCCCAAACCCGAAGGTTCAAAGGGCAGTTCAAGACGGTCACATAATCGAGTTAAGGTTTGTTGTCTTCTAGAGGGTCCATCGCGTTACTTGCACTACTTAGAACGTCGTTAAACTACGGAAAGATCCAACACTTGGAAATTTCCCGACAGGGGAAAAGTTGGGTATTTATATCCGGTCGAACTTTTTAACATATTCTAAAAGTTATCCGGAAAGCCACACAGACAAAATTTGATAATCCGATCGAAACACCGAATCCCCAAAACAACTCCAGATTATTCAACTCTTGAATAAATTTAAAAAGTACCCAGAGAACTCAACACTGGAAATATTGAATTACTGTGCAAAACTGGAACTGTGACGTCACCAAGTGGCGGCGGAACCGCCGCACGAGGCATGCTCGTGCCGCGGTTCCGCACCTGTTTAAAGTCCAAATTATCTCGTATTTGCACAGTAATTCTTACAATTTCCTGCTGGGTTTTCTGGATATTTTTAATTTGGAAAAATCCCAGAAAATAAAAAATGTACAGAGAGCATATTTTGGGTTTCGGTTTTGGGTCGTTCGGACTTCAAAATCCGTCTAGACTTCGCCTAAGGCTCTAGCTAGGCTCTGATACCACTGTAGGTCAGGTAGCCACCCCATCCAATGGGGTCACCGTGGCACCAACGGGTCCCTCAGCAGCTACTTTTTACCCATGCCCCCTCGCGAGGACTACAACCCGCCGGAACATCTTCCGGTCTCGGGACACCCTGGGGGTAAGAGCCTATGCTTCGCCACACTGTCACACAGTGAGAACCCCCCATAGGTCGACATCCAATGCCTAGTAGCTCTGATACCACTGTAGGGTTCCTAGGCACACAAGTGAGGTCTCACAAGGCATCAACCATGCCAATTTCAAATTTAAACGGTGCCGAGAAACCCTAGAACGGATCGTTGGCTAGAATTCTAGGCGAAAAAGCTAACTAGTTAACAATTAACTAAGAGATACGGAAATACAACCTTTGTAGATCCGGTGCTCCACCTCCATAGCTCCGCAACGAAGTCGTCTCCGCTGTCCAAAAGGAATCCGGGCTCTAGAGTCGGCTTCGTCGGAGAATGGACGGGCTAGGTCATCGATGTCCATGCCGAAGATGATCTACGTCGAGGCATCGCTAAATCAAGCTCCGACTTCACCAAGTCAAGAAACTTGTGAAGTAAACACACTCTACTACTTGGCAAGAGGTAGAGGATGAAGAAATAGGAAGTGGGTAGACTTTAGTTTTGGATTTCTCACTCTTTTTCATCACTTGCCATTAATGGAGCAAGCTTTCTTCATGTGAAGAAATGAAGAAGAAGAAGAAGCTAATTATGATAAGTTATTTCAAAAAAGAAAAGAAATAACAATACTTATCATAATATTAACTCTAGTCAAGTGTAGAGAATGAATCATGGTTAGTGGGAATGGTTAGGGTTAAGGATGAGATAAGAATGGTTGACTTGATTAAAGTTTCATGAAGCTTCAACTAAACTCCAAAATAAGCCACCATTCTTATCTCCTTTCCATTTATTTTCCAAAAGAATAAACAAATAAATGAATAAATAAATAATGGGAGAAGAAACAAAACCCTAACCACTCTCACAACCATGGTTTAATCTTCACACAAATCCAAGTTAACATGTATCATCAAACATGATACAATCATGTGCACAAAACTATATCAAATATACAATGTGCACATCCGAGCGAGAAAATCCGTTTAAAGTGAACCGATACTAGTTAATGCAAAGTAATATATCAAATATATAATTATGCATTAAATCATTAAATCAACACTTGATTTAATGATCCGGTCATATCGCATATAACCGACTAATATCAACAGTAACAACTTATCGAATCAACACTTGATCCGATAACCCGGCTATATCGCATATAACCGATCAATGTCACATATCACGAGAATCGAATACAGTATCACATACTGGTATCATTCTCGGTCCCGCACATATCTCATATGCACTCCTATTTCGTTTCGCTTGAGCCAGGAAACCTCTGTGTAGGACTCTAAAGACTCGTCAATACGCCGGCAGCAGGTGTTGATCATATCAAACACCCACAAGCCGCAAGCGGTCTGCTAAACGTAACGGCCACCCGGGTATTGAGCGATCTGAAGATCGACGAGCAAGCCCGCTCACACTCCAGTGAATCCGACCAGTAACACTACCGTACAGTCCGGTCTGATCGTCTGATATGTCGCATATCTCGCCTAGGGGTGGTAAACGTCAGACCCCAATAGTTCGATAAGTCGTGTCGATATGAGGCTCATAACGGGTCGAGAAACTACTGGTAACACTTACCAGCAATTCTCTGATCAGCCCTGGCCAGGGACTTCCTGTTATAGCCAATCGAACACAGCGCAACATCAACCCCCTATACCGGGAGAGACGAATCCCCTCCTATCGCTCATTGCCTCCATGTGACTCGGGACTGTACCCAAAAACCACCGTTTTGCACGCCCTCTTGGACGTGGTAAGATGGAAATCAAAGCACAGTGGGAACCACACAAGACTCTATGACGATCTCGGGTCAACAGACTACTCTGTACCAGTGTCACCAGAGAACTGCCATCTGACGTGAGGTATAATACCATCTGGGAGTTCTCGGCGAGTCCGTCCAGTATACCCAGTCTCTACTGAGCACCCGTATATCATCTCCGATGTCAAACACCAATGGATATGGGATCATCCATCGCCCATCTATATGGGTCGAGAAGGTACACGCTAGTCTACTCTGGTATATCGATGCCCCGTCTCGATACACCCACGACTAGGGACTTTGAAGGATGTACTTATGGACTACCATGTCCCCACTAGTATGATCCGCATCATAGTCCAGATAGTCAAGTACAGATCCTAAGGGCTTTACCAACATGTAACAGAGAGACAATCAGTATACATGTTAAGGTAAAGTTCAACCAGATAGCATACTATCATGTCGAGCAAGAAAGTCCTCCCTATATACGTCCCAGCATCCACTACAATATACATCCTATGTACAGTAATGGCCTCTAGGGCATATATATAACTAACATCTCGAGTAAGACTGTCCTACCGGTATAGGTCCTCCGCAATCATTGCAATCACGTACCTGCGATCCAATAATTGACTCTGAGGGCACTATCTCCAACAATCCCCCACTTGCACTTAAGGGTAATTATTGCGATGTCGACTACTCACAGCCCGTGTGAAACCGAACATCCAACTCCTCTACTAATCAGTTTCATAACGCCCGTTTGTAAAACTATTGTGTTCGAGAAATAGCCTCAGTGAGTGGATCCGCCTAGATGTTTCTTTCTATATCTCTCTTAATCTCAAGTTCGCGGAGAAAGCCATATCCCGAATTGAGTAATACCTGTCTTAGAATATGTCTGGATATCTGATGAGACCTAGTTCATAAATGAACTCCAAATCCAAACTTCTTAGACTGTATCGATCACTGAACCTAATCAGTATCCGGCACCATGCCTCCCACAGTGTCCTCTTGGACCACCTGTCCATAATACTGTCCCTCTTCGTCAGAGGGAAAAACTATAACTCGGACAATCACTCTGTCAATCATGTCACCTTTGAAGCCTGGAATGATAACCGTCTCCCGAAGGAGGCTGCTGTCATCAAATCCGTAGAACATGTACTTATGTTCTAAAACCGCTTCCTTAAGTTTCTCCAGGATTGGATTAATACAAACTTATTGTATCTAGTGCAAAAACAACATCTGGTGTGGTACTTGACATCTCACGATTGACTCAATTGCCTAAGCAAGTGATCTGCCAATCATGCACATCCCTCTCCCCTTTAGTCTGTAAGACACCTTTAGAGAGGGTGACTCCATCACCTGCAGGTACACCACCATGCCACGAGTCATCTATTCTAAAAACCATTAGAATACTGTCAAAGTACCCACATTGGGAAACTACCCAAATCCAGATCTAAAACCATAGATTTAGAAACCAGAATGTCAAATATTATATCCATATCCTGTCTGGAGAAACAACTGTGTGACGACCACAATACAACCGATCGTAGTATAGGAATTTTACTTCCTACTCTGTGTATGTCATCCAAATACCATGACATCACACCCTACTACCTTCTTAACAGATCCATCCCCTATTCTGATGAAGTCAAATCCATGACTGTCACATCAAAATTAGATGATCTATCTCCGCTATAACTGCTTTAGTCTATAAATAGACATAAGCTACTTGCCCACTATGCTTCCGCTGCTCCCACTGACTACGACAACCCTCCTACCGGGTCTCATAGCCTGGAACAACAGTAGTGTCAAGTCTGGGTAGATAAGAACCTCCCTGTCACCGTCCTTGAGGCTACCGAAGTACCTCTCGGGTGTTTGAGGTTACCCACCATATCTGCGGAGTGGCTAATGGAATGTCAAACCTGATTGAATATATAGGTCCTATTAAATTTTCCGTAATCGTTCGCGGTTCTGGAATGACTTCCAGTTCTACCATACTCCCACTTCTGTTTTCTGAAAAAATCCATTTTACTAAAACTGTGGCGAGTCAAGAACAATATCACTATTGATCTTCCATATGGTAGAATATCAACCCTCGTCATAACCAGGGTCAACCCATAAACAGCCATTACAGAAACGTGCCCTGAGTCATCCAGAATCTGGTTTTAAGCAAAAGCTGGACAATTCCCCGTACCTTAACATCTTTTAAGGTATGAACCATTCTATACCCAATATAGAAACTTTGGCACTTATTTAATTGGAACCAGATTCAAATCATGCAACTGTCTCCAGTGCATATCAATTTAATGGAAAGAGGCTAATCAGCATTACTCAACTTAGGAATCCATCCAATTATGAGCAACCTGAAAGAGAAACAAGTTTCTTAAAACCATTACTATCATCTGAATACCAATCACAAGAATCTACATCTTCGATCTCTTTGAAGAATCCCGATACCTGTGACACTTGGTTCTCTACACTTGGTTCTCTACTTTATTCTTATACCCACAACTTCTCAAAACTTAGACCTTGTATTTCTACGAAACACTTGTCTAAAAACTAGAGAAGTCATAAGTAAACAGAACATAGTACGAGGACCTACCCCTTTGTCCTGATAGACACTGGAAAACATACAATACTCTGTATAAGTCCGCTGAGTTAAGCAACTCATAACCTGTGCATCGTAGGTTGAAAACTATACCCTGGCGATTTCCTCAAATATCACCAATTACAACGAATTCCGATATAATAAGGATGATCACCTAATTCCCAATAATATACTCCCACTCATCATCTATAAAACCATACAGATATGAGAATGAAACTTGGTAAATATATACCCTTGGAGTAAGTATCTAATCGGGAAAACAGTTTTCTTTTAACAATGCACTGAAACATGAAAATGTTTCGTAGGGGTATTCTGGTATTCAAAGCAATGCCTCTTCCATAATCCAATTCATGACTTTAACCGTATATTTCTTTGCCTTCTCTCCATCCCTTTATTTGTCTTTAGTCATTACCTTCTGTACACCATCGTTAGGCTAAATGGTTTTCTTCCTTTCCTACCGTTCGGCACCAGCCTATGGTTTGGAAGAAGACTATCCAGTAAGCATAATAGGTGTACCCTCCTAAACCAAGGAGTACTCGCATCTTGAGAGAAGGTGATGATAAAAGACAATTGAATAATACCTTATTCTTTTAAAGGTGAAATAGGAGTGGCGACGATGTACGCGGTTTGGTCGTGAATGATATCAGTCGCAATTTACTTTGCTCTCTTTCTAATCCCTTTATTTTGTCTTTACATATTACCTTCTGCACATCCTACTTAGGCTAATTGGTTTTCTTCATTCCCTACCTTTCAGCACCTGCCTATGGTTTGGAATAAGACTATCCAATAAGCGTAATAGGTGTACTCTCCAAAACCAAGGAGCCCTCGCAACATGAGAGAAGGTGATAATAAAAGACAACTGAATAAACCAATTCTATTTCTCCTGAACCTTGATCCATCCTCGAAGAAATCCCTCCGAGTTCGTATATAATCATACGATAGATCTATCCAATGGAAGTGGATGTCCGTAGTAATACGGGGTGTTCTGAGAAATTCAAAGGGTAAAAGAAGGAGTGGCAATGACTTATGCAACGCAGAAAATCCAAAAGCCAGTATTTTAAGAAGGTTCGGTCAACTTGGTCACTGATTCATAGTCTAAGGTCGGTCAAAGGTCGCTGCCAAAGAGAGAGAGAAAAGAAACACTCTGCGTGCACTCTAACCTAGATCAGAATGGTTATCACTTTATCTAATCAGGAAACCTCCCACTGTCCTGTCAAATTCTCCTCCAAACCTGAAAGAAGAATCAATCGGGATCACCCGAAGAGTAAACCAACTCATCAGTGGGAATCGGGATCCAACTCTCATCGCATGATAACCTGACGGAATCCACTCACGTTATCACACTCTAGAAGGTATGCGCACACTTGGCAAGTTTCAGTTTCTTTAGAAACTCCCGATAAGATTTTTGCCCCATGCTCTTATGACCTTAGCTTTGGTCAAAATGTCATAAGTCACATGCCAAGTTCTACCCGTCACTATCTTGTCAATTTGAACCCACCCGCACATGCCCCTGACTTTGGCCAATCGGCAGAACGACTGTCCCAAACCAACTCATCTATCTATGCAACAAATGAATACCCAGCAGCTACCAAACACTATGCCTTAAATTTGGCTAAAATGCATAGCTTGAATACTACTGAATACCTAAAAGAAATGACGGAGGGCTACGGCTGGCTTTTGACGAAAAACCTTTAACGTAGTGAACTTGATATCGCTGAACGAACCTGATAGCTTTTTAAAATATAGTGGCGAAAACCTTTTGCTAAAGAGGTCACTCTCGGTGAAGGGATCTCGGCTCTTTCCTCGTGGAATGAGGTGCAGGATATTCCACTGAATACCGCAAAGCAAAGCAACTTGTAATCGACTATAGTGAAGTTATTACCCTGACGCAAACTTCTGCCCAAGGGGTCAGTCCCGGTGAAGGGATATCAGCCCTTGCCCCGTCGAATGAGGTGCGGGATATTCCACTGAATACCGCTATGCAAAACAAAAGGAAACTTCTTTGTAATAACACTTTTTAAATTTGTTCCAACAATTGCCAAATAGGTTTGTTTTATCTTTGCATTGATAAGAATCAATGCAGTCCCATCAATCAATCATACCAGAAAAGAACGAAAATAAAATGTACGTATATGCCATCCGCATTCGTCACTGGGTCCCGTCATCACCCGTTAGGTTACCTAACTAACGACAGAGCGGGGACTGGACTAGCGCGGGTGTAAAACATATACGACATCTAATAGTATATATACCAATATACAATAATCGCTCCAGGCGTGATAATATGCAACATTACAGAAAAATAATAAGCATCACAGAATAATACAGATATCTGGGATCCCCGGGTTTCACAGAGCCGCTACTGAAACCCGACGTTCCCCTGGTCGTGTGGATAGCCTGTGCAATGAAACCTAGACCCCTACGGGTGCGGCAAGTTACCCTCCAAAACCTGAACCGAGGCAGCCCCCTACAGCAAAGTGAATGGACCATCCTGCACTTCACGGAATCCGGTAACTTGAGCACCCCTCCTTAGGTCAACCTGTACCCCCTACGAGTGCAGCGAATAGTCTGCCAATTCCAGAGTGAGGCCCCTCTGCCTCTCAAAGCCATGAGATGCGGACCCGTTGCCCTCCAGAACCCGGCTATCCGTGCACTCCGTCGCGGGGTAAAACCTAGTACAGAAATGAAAAATATGTACAATAGGTACATCGACCGCAACCTGGTCGTGCCCCAAAAGAATATTATACATCAGGCAGTGACGGCAGTCCACATATTGGACGCTCACCCCGCAATATCAAATGTACAAATAAATCCAAACTGCACTATCATTGCACACTGCTATCCACCACGACAAATCCGCAACATCACAGCACAATACAGAACATCAACGTGAATGTCACGTTCGCAAACCCGTCTAAAAGAACTATAGCAATCAGACGCGGTTTACCGATCAAATGACATTCCCGGTCGGAGATATAATGTAAGCACTGTAAACTAACATGTTTAAATTTCGATCAACTAAATATCACGAAGTGGGCCCCATGAACATCTGTTGAACAGTAACAAAATCTGGGCCCAAAAGATATATACCAAAAACTCCAATTTCCAGTCAAGAACCCACTGTGCAAATTTGGGGCCATGATCTCACAGAATGGCCGCGGATGCGCGGTCAAACCATAGGTTTGACCGCGATTCCGCGGCGATCTTGTCGAATCACGTGCCCAAATTTGTACGGTGTGCTTAGAAAACCCTGCACAGATTTCTGTGATATGTAAAATAATTTTTGGAACCCTTTAAAAATCAACAGAAACTGTGAATGGAAATTTTGCAGTTTTCGATATCCGGTCCGATCGATATTTTAAAGGCGTTAGCACAAGTTAGTAAAGCAAAATGGTGAGGCTTTGATACCACTGTAAGTCTACGGTAGCGCCCCGGCCGTCTACAGATGCCAAATGCGGAACAAAAACTTTTTAACTGGCGCTATCGTATACTTTAACCCGGATCTGCCATTATTGCTAAACTAACAAACTGTAAAGAGTGTAGAAAGGTTATACCGAACGATCCGAGTCCTTCGTTCTTTAACCATCATCCCACGCTCCGTTGCGGCTTCTCCAATCTCGTCGATCTCCGATCTGCTCGTCCAGGTGGCACCACGTCAACGATTCTTTAAACGGGCTCCCGCCTCTGACTCGAGGCAACTCGATCGTCAAGTTTGCTAAAAGAGACGACCAAGATTGATGTAGAGAATGAGTAGATTACTTTGTCTCACTTCGTCTAAAGCTGTGGACGATCGGTTAATGAAGTTGCCACTCGAAATGAAATGGAATGAGAAATGAGTTATCAAATTTCCATACACTTTAAACCATAGTCTTTTTCCCCAAAAATGAAATCAATCTCTCTCTCTCACTCACAAGGGGGCCGGCCAATATATATGAAGAGGGAGGTGAAGGTAGGAGCAAAGAGGGTGACCACAAGGAAAAATATCATGAACAAATATCCTAAGGTTAAACAAGAATCATTAATGTTAAAGCATGAATCATTAAAACCTAGTCATCATATAAGAAAGATGCATGAATCTAGTCACCAATCTAGAAGCTTCTAGAAGCAAGACTCACCCTCATGACTCACCCGAGTGACGGAAAAATAAATCCGTCTTTAACCGAATGTTAAAAGACGGGCGATAGAAAACTGGAAACTGGCAACTTCCAAAAGTGATCCCGAAACGAATTTCAGGATAACCCCGTAACTGTATAAATATACCCGCATTTGTATTATGACCGAATACAAATGCAACTGAGACAAAGATATTACATCTACTCAATATAATACTCGGATCCGGCTTAAACCAAAGCCGACCAGTATCATCTGCCCGAAATCTGACACGTGCGTAAACGCACGTGCATTTTCCGAACCCTGCCATAAAACCATACGGCCTCTACAACGTTTCGCCCGAACTTGGGAAACTGTCTGTGGGGGACTCTAATGACTCGTCAGTACCCTGGCAGTGGGTTTAACCACAAACCGTCAGCGGCACTAGCTATGCGTAACGGCTGCCCATGGACTGACCTCAAGGGAGGCCGATGAGCGAACTCATCCGGAAACCCTACTGAGCCTAACAGTGACAATGTATATACAGTCCGGTCCGTTCGTCTATGAGTATCGCATATCTGCCAAGGGGGCTAGTAACGTCAGACCCCCAATAGCAGTATAAGTCGTATCGGAGTGTAGCCTAATAACACCCTGAGATACTACTGGAGTACCTACCAGTAAATCTCCTGCCACGGCCGTGGGATTTGTGTAATGGCTCTCCTAGACACAGCACGACCTCACCCCCAATACCGGGAGAGACGAATCCCCTGCCGATCCGCTCACGTGCCTCCGTATGGCTCGGGACTGTACCCAAAAACTACCTGTTTGCACGACTCCTTTGAGCCGTGGTAGGGTAGAAATCAAAGCACAGTAGGAACTCACACGAGACAAATGACGATCTCAGGTCGATGAACTAACCTGTACACATGTCACCAGAGAACTGCTATCTGACGATATGTATAATACCAACTAGCAGGTTCCCGGCGAGTCCTGTCCGGTGTACTCATAACCCAATGAGCACCTGTATACATCTTAGGTGATCCAACTGACACCAGTGGCTTGTGAGACCGGCCACCGCCCCTCGTCGGGGTCTCGACTGTACACACTAGTCTACTCCGGAGTATCGATGCCCTGTCTCGAAACTCCCACGACTAGGGACCACAATTAAGGATATGCATATAAACCATCCAACTCTCACGTATATGATCGCCATCATACTGTTGGTAGTAAAGAAAGATCCTAAGGGCTCTATCAAAGTGTAACATGTAATCAGTCACCTGAACATGTACATGACTGATAAAGGCAAACCAGATAGCTTACTATCATCTCGAGTAAGACTATCCTCCCGGTATAGGTCCTCCACAATCATTGCAATCACGTATCTGCGATCCAATAATTGACTCTGAGGGCACTATCTCCAACAATGATTTCATCTATGTTGTTCAAGAATTAATTCTTTACCTTGAAGAAATGATCTTCTTTTTCTAAGAGCTTGCTCTTCTTTCTTTGAGTTTTCTCAAAATTTGTAGGGGGTTTCTCTATCTCGGACTTGAAGTCTTGGGGCCTTTATATAGGGCGAGTTGATTTGTTAAATCAGTTAAAGAGATCTTTCTCTGATTGATTTGGGGACGTTTCCTCACCGTTGGATTTTTGATCCTAGGGCTTCTGTTTTACAGAAGGCAATCTTCTTGTTTTTAACAAGATTGAGAAAATCTTTCCATAACAGAATTTTAATTCTGATCAATTAATAATTTATTATTAGATCTTTTGATCTAACGGTGGGGAATTTTTAATTCCAGCGCTGGCGCACCCGTGCATTGTACGTGGTGCACTGCTCAGAGCGCAACGCACTTTATGCTAGCGCACCTACGTTTGACACGTGGCGCGCAGCGCAACTGCGCTAGTGCACCCGTGTTTGACACGTGGCGCGCAGAGCGCCTAGCGCTAGCACACTCATGATGCACTGCCTAGGGCGCATCGCACCTGACGCGAGCGCTTCTGTGGTGCGCAGCGTAGAGCGCTGGATCTGAAGCGTTGCTTCAATTCTTTGAATTTTGAATTTTAAAACAGAGTTTTGCTCTTATTGGGGATGTACTGCCTAGGGCGCAGCGCACCTGGCGCTAGCGCATCCGTGTTTGACACATGGCGCGCAGCGCGCCTAGCGCTGGATCTAAAGCGTTGCTTCAATTTTTGAATTTTGAATTTCAAAATAGAGTTTTGCTCTGATTGGGGGAAACAAATGCCCCCCACCGTTGCGCTCACGTTGCGCACATGTGAGTGCAGCGGTGGCAGCATCTGCGCCCTTAGATCAACTCAGAATTTGAAGAGGTGATTCAATGCCTATAAATAGGACCTTTGATCCCATAGATAATTTTCATCTTCTTCTTGAGAATTATCTCTTCTGAGAATTTCATTCTCCCACAGAGCATAGCTCTTTTGTTTAAGAACCTTTTAAGTCAGAACTCTGTCAAAACTTAGGTAAAGTTTAAAACTTTTAATAAATTAGGGTTTCACCCATTAATCAGAGCCTTGCTCTTTATAGATCTTTGATCTAAAGAAAACCCTATTTATGGTTTAATTAGCAGAGCTTTGCTCCATGAACCTATAGATCTAAAGAGATCTTTTCTTGGGGGTTCTTCACCCATGAATCAGAGCTCTGCTCTTTTGATAACATGTAGATTTCTTAATCTTTGATGAAGAACTCTTAAGAGTTTGTTCATGGATCTTGAAGATCCTAAAAATTTTTAATTCATAAAAAATTAATTTTAATTAATTCTTGATGGATTTTTCCATCATCATTACAGAGCTAGGCTCTTAAGGAATCTTATTCTTTCATGATTAGAGTTTGACAAGTGTCACTCTGTCATAGAGCTTTTCTCTTAAAGAGAAATTTTCTCCTTTTCCCGAGGGATCTCTCATTTAATGAGAATTTTCCTGAGGATTTCCTCATTTAATTAACAGTTTCATCCAATGATGAGGCTGCTTTAATAATTGATGCATTGTTGTGGGTCCCCTTTTGGTCTCCTTTCCACTGCATTGCAGTGTGGTACAAATTTTAAAGTACCGAGTGTCCAAATTTAAAATTAAATTATAGCACTGACAGTTGACTTCTGTCCCCCTTTTTTGCAGGTGACATGTCTTTCAATACTACGTTTTCATTCGTCCGTTCAAAGGGAGGATTCCCTGAGGCACCGTGGACCGGGAGGTTCTCGCGCTCATCAAAGACCATGACCCGGAACACAAAAATCTTCACTTGTGGGGGTAGATGGTACGACCAGATTATCAAAGGTCGTCAAAGCTTCTCTTGTGCGACGCCATCGGAGCCTATCTCGGCGATCCCGTATGCGGCTGCACCCCCGGTGAACTATGCCGTGGAGGTGGTTAATTGGACTTCGGAGGGTCTTCTTCAGCCTTAGATCGCTGTAGTACCCATGCAGCCGCCGGAGGCTTTGGATACCTTAGGGCGGCGCATATGCTAGGATGAGTCGCGCCCTTAGGGACAGCCCTACAATATCGGGCTAACTCCCCGTCATCCGGCGAGTATTTGCAGTGGGCCAGGTACATCTTGTCAGCGAAGAAAACGCAGTTGCTGAAGCTCGGCCTATACCCTGCGGTTTATGCTTCGTTGTTCCAATATTCGGCTCCTCCCATATGGTGGATTAAGGTGTTCTTAGAGCAGTGGAACATCCCAACCCATACTTTCCTTCTACTGGACAGAGAAGTCTCTATCTTCTTAGAAGAATTTGCTGAGGTTTCCGGTCTACCGGTTAGGGGGGAGCACTACGAGGAGTTGCTTCCTCCAGATGAATATGTTTTTGCCACCAAGCCGGTGGTGATGGGCCTCACGCCAGAGAACGCCATTCAGCACCAGTTCCCTAGTCTGATAAAGTTGCTGAACATGTACGAGAGGCTCTTCTTGGAATCCGGAGGTCGGGGGGTCAGTTTTGCGGACTTCATTGCCCGGTTTCTTCGCCCGGAGATTTTGTCGCAACAAGGCGAAAAGTTTTCCAAGCTCGACGACCCCTTCGGCTTTGGCGTGGACCGTCGACCAGTATTGGAAGACGATCAGAAGGGCTTTTTTCTTCCTGATGCTGCGATCATCCCTTTGTTAGAAATCGTCGCTCTGGGTATTGATGAGGAGGCTTTCTTTCTTAGGTTTCTCGGGCTATGGTTGAGGTAGTTCACGCTCCCTATGCATCCTCGTTACATGAGGCCTTCCGTCTTCTACCCCGCGCATTGCATGGTGGCTGGAATAAAAGTGTCCATCGGGATCACCGGGTTAGCCCACCTATACCACGGTCTTAGTGTGGCGGCGGATACCATTGAACCGGGGGTGCATGCTGCCAACTTCCCGATGCATTACTTCACTTCATGGATGGATATGCACGTGCTCGGGGTCTTTGGCACTCATAAGAGACCTTTGTTTTATGAGAAATGCAAGTTCCCGCGAATTATGTGGCTGGTTGACGCCTCCATCGTGAGTCCGTCATAGCGGGAAGCTAGGGGTTTGCTCCTTCGTCCGCGCATGGTCGGAGATGGTATGTCTTTCACGGATAAAGTCCTGACGATCGGCCAGGATACATCCAAGACGGTGCTGGCATTGCGCGACGTTTTTAAGGACGGGACCTTCGTGTTGAAAGCCCGGGAGATTCTCCATTTATACTCCATCAGGCCGGACTTTCTTGTATTCAGGCTAAATGATGCAGCGCTATTTATGAGATACAATCCCCATCATTTTGCCCAGCAGCTGAGCTATAACCAGGGGGTCCCGCTGGAGGCTTTCTTGGTAGAACTCGTTGTCACCAGAGAGGGAATACGGGGTGCGCTGCATCACTTCATGCGCTTGAATACGGGCTCTCACTTCTTCATTAGCGAGCCGAGTTGCGTCCTGAGGGCCCTTAACGTGCACGTAGCCTGGTATCAACACGCGATGGGTGCTGTTATCAGGGAAGAGAGGCGGCTGCTGCTCGATCGCAAGAGTGTGCCCCCTGCCGGTGATCGCAATGTCCATTTAAAGCGACGGATTGCTGTCCCCCCTCCGCTAAGAGAGGTTGCTGCAGTTGAGCCTCCACGTATGCTAAGCCCTACGCGTGGATTACCCCATGCTCCTGTGGAGACGATGGATGTGCCATCAGTGCCCCGTGCTCCCGCGGAGATGGTAAATGTAGCTTCACCCGAATCTGGCGTGGGCTCAGATATCGGGACTCGCCGTCCCAAAGTGCCCACCAAGCGCAAGCTGGTGCTGGCTGCAACCGGAGCTCGCTCGCAGAAGAGGAAGAAGAAGTCGCTCTTCTCTGCCGATTTCATATTTGGTCAGGAGCCTCATGCTCCTTATAGTGAGGGCTTGAGCGAGTATGGGACAAATGAGGGCTTATTCATGCCGCCAGATGATACTGATCTGGCGGCTGCTATCGCAGCTTCTGAGCGATTGGCAAGCCGCGAAGAGGGATTGGTTATCCTCGCACGATCAGGTAATCATTAGCTGTATTTTTCGCCATTGCATCGTATTTCTATTATCGTGTTTTGACTGATGCTTTTCCTTCTTTAATAGGAATTTCCACTGAAGAAGCTCTCGCAGCTTCTCTCAAGACTTTTGAGGAAGAGGAAAGACTTCGAGCATCCTTAGGCATCGGTACATTTCGGTTCACCATATTCCCGCTCCCGTTTCTTATGAGTAATCTGACCCTTTCTTTGTCTTATCGTAGGGACCACAATGTCGATCCCGCAAGCTGATGCGGAGATTCTTCCCGGGTCAGGCATCGAAGTCCCGGCCTCCTCAGGGTTGCCAAAAGAGGCTTTACTCAAGCAACCGATGACGGACGCCGTAACGGCTCTAGAGGTAGCTCCTGGCATGGATGATGACGTCCCATTCACGGAGGTCTTGAGAAGATCGGCTCTTACGGCCCGAACGGAAAGGAAGCGCAGAATACGTGCAACAAGGGAGCGTAGTGCTGCCTTAGCCACGGGTGCAGGTTCGAGCGCCGCTACCCCTGCCGCTACTCCTTCAGAGGAGTCCTTGGCTGCCTTGTCTACTGCCTATAGACGAGCAGCACGTGCGGCTCAGGAAGCGGTCGGAAGACCAACCCAAGGTAATATGACATGGGGTTCCGTTGTCAAAGTTCTAAGTGTCAATTCTCATATATCTTATCTTGCAGAGCCGAGTCTTCCCGAAGAGGTGGCGGCGACCGCTGAGCCTGAGGTAGCGATGGAGGAGGTAGCTGTGATTGCCGAACCTGGGGCGGCGATAGGCGAGGTGGCTGCAATTGCCGGGCTTGAGGTAGTGACTGGTAAGTCAGTCACGATTGCCGAGCCTGAAATAGCTATAGGTGAGATGGCTGTAGCCGCCGAGCCCGAGGTGTTGATGGGTGAGACGGCTACAATTGCTGAGCCTGAGGTGGCCACTCCTTTTCGAGAGTCGGGCACCACCCCAATCATTGCTCTTTCTACCTGCGACCCTTTACCATCTCCTGACGTCGCGAGCATTACGACGGCTCTAGTAGAGTCAGGGGATGAGGCGACAGGATATGAGACCTTCCTAATGGAAGAGGATGGACCAGTTGCTGTGTCAAGTGACGCCCTTGTCGCGGTTCCGACTGGCGATTCACTAGGTAGATTTTGGATCATTGCTTTTCTTTTTATTCTGCAATCTTTTTCAATCTTTCCTGACAGGGTTTATCTTGTGTCTAATGCAGGTGCGACTAGTGCTGAGGTCGTGCTACCCGAGGCAATGCCATCAGCTACCGCCTTGACGGTGACACCTTCTCTACCCTCTTTCATACCATCTCAGATGTTGGAAGGTGCGGATTCGTGACCCATTAGTCTTATTTTTTAAGCTGTATAACTTATATACTGACGTTGCATTACTGCATCCTTGCAGGAGTCCTTTTTGACCACCTGTATCAGGTGCTGCACCCATACTTCTCCTTCCTATCAGAGATTAGTCCGTCTGCTGATGTCGGTGAGTATCTTTTCTAAACGACGTCTTTTCTTTAACGGGCAGTCGCATTACTGCTGACTCTTCTTTATGTTGCATGTAGCCTTACAAATTGAAGGAGGGGACGAGGCTGTCGTTGCGCTACCAGTACTCCCAGCTCTGCCCCGTGTTGCAGCCGGTATAGTAGACTCTATTTTTTTTTGTATGTATATTTTTTATTTATCGAGCCGTGATCTGATTGTGATTTATTTTGCAGCAATCACATCGACTCCAGCCTTTTTCGAGTCTCGCATTATGATGCCGGCAGGACCCTTTTCCAGACGTCCGTCCTCGAAAGGCGCCGCGAACAGTCTGCGCATGCTGAGCGACTATATTGAGGAGCTCGACGTGGAGACTCCCACATCTACTGCGGATTTGTCCGCGGAGGTTAACCCTATGCTGGCGACGCTCGTGAACTTTCATGGTGAGGGCGTCGTTGAGTCTTGGGTTAATCGCTGCAGGGAAATCGAGGCTTGCCTGCATAAGCTTGATCTTAGACTTCCTGCACCTGAGATTCTGGCTGTGAATACTCAACGAGCTGCGTGGATCGAGTAGAGCACTTCTTACTTCCGCCATCTTGAACAAGAAGTGGCTTTAAAGCAGAAGGAATGTAAAGAAACTTCAAGCAAATCTGCTCGACTGCATGCTCAGGTCGATGCGAATACTGCCCAGTTAAAAGTTATCTTCGAAGGCCTTCTGCGATGCATTTCTGATGGGTTAACATTAAGGCGGAAGCTCGACGTCTTCGAGCGGGATGCACAAGATCGTGAAGCAGCTCAGCGGGCCACCGAGGAACAACTTTCATCTTACTTGCAGCAGCGAGCCCAGGTCGAAGCAGAGTTGGCCGCGGCAGCTGATCAAGAAGAGAGGCTGAGGGAAGTGCGCGAGCGGCTGATTGGATTATTGGAAGCGCTTCCTTCTCAATAATTTTTTTGTACCATTTGTAATTTTGAATAAAATGTATTCGTTCTTTTATTCTTTCATATGATGTATTTTGTACCCAATTGAATTCATGAATAAAAGATACACATTTTTTTATGTCTTGTGTCATCTCTCTGCTTTTTTCTTTCTTTTGTTATCAGCATGTCACCTTAGCGAACATAGCCGGCAGATGATAGAGTGAGCATCTTTTCTTGGCTTCTTTGAGGGGTAGTGATGGCTTAGGAAGCAGGTTCAGATCTGTTACCTTTATGAGCCGTGAGGGTCTCATAAAGACTTTTCTCCCTACGAGTCGAGAGGATCTTGTAGGTGTGTTTTCTCCTTAGAAATCGTGAGGATTCCTAAGTGTGTTTTCCATTATAAGTCATAAGGATCTTATAAGAGAGTTTTCTTCCTTACGAATCGAGAGGACCCGTAAGTGTTTAGTAGGATAGACATGTAGATGACGTATTTCCGAAACGGGGTCATATGGATGACGTATTTCCGTGACGGGGTCATATGGACGTATTTCCGAACGGGGTCATGTGGATGACGTATTTCCGAGCGGGGTCATGTTGATGATGTATTTCCGAACGGGGTCATGTTGATGACGTATTTCCGAACGGGGTCATGTGGATGACGTATTTCCGAGCGGGGTCATGTTGATGACGTATTTCCGAACGGGGTCATGTGGATGACGTATTTCCGAGCGGGGTCATGTTGATGACGTATTTCCGAATGGGGTCATGTGGATGACGTATTTCCGAGCGGGGTCATGTTGATGACGTATTTCCGAACGGGGTCATGTGGATGACGTATTTCCGAGCGGGGTCATGTGGATGACGTATTTCCGAACGGGGTCATGTGGATGACGTATTTCCGAGCGGGGTCATGCTGATGACGTATTTCCGAACGGGATCATGTGGATGACGTATTTCCGAGCGGGGTCATGTGGATGACGTATTTCTGAGCGGGGTCATGTGGATGACGTATTTCCAATCGGGGTCATGCTGATGATGTATTTCCGAACAGGGTCATATGGATGACGTATTTCCGAGCGGGGTCATATGGATGACGTATTTCCGAGCGGGGTCATGTGGATGACATATTTCTGAACGGGGTCATGTAGATGACGTATTTTCGAGCGGGGTCATGCTGATGACGTATTTCTGAACGGGTTCATGTGGATGACGTATTTCCGAACGGGTTCATGTGGATGACGTATTTCCGAACGGGGTCATGAGGATGACGTATTTCCGAACGAGGTCATGTGGATGACGTATTTCCGAGCGAGGTCATGCTGATGACGTATTTCAGAGCGGGGTCATGCTGATGAGTATTTCCGAACGGGGTCATATGGATGACGTATTTCCGAACGGGGTCATATGGATGACGTATTTCTGAGCGGGGTCATGTGGATGACGTATTTCTGAGCGGGGTCATGTGGATGACGATGACGTATTTCCGAACGGGGTCATGTGGATGACGTATTTCCGAACGGGGTCATGTTGATGACGTATTTCCGAGCGGGGTCATGTGGATGACGTATTTCCGAGCGGGGTCATGTGGATGACGTATTTCTGAGCGGGGTCATGTGGATGACATATTTCCGAATGGGGTCATGTGGATGACGTATTTCCGAACGGGGTCATGTTGATGACGTATTTCCGAGCGGGGTCATGTGGATGATGTATTTCCGAGCGGGGTCATGTGGATGACGTATTTCCGAATGGGGTCATATGGATGACGTATTTCCGAACGGGGTCATGTTGATAACGTAGTGTCTGTTGTAATGAGACGAATATCGGAGTGGTCTCCAGGTTGCTTGTGAGCCGTTGAGATATGGCTTCTTCTTCTGATGGAGCCTGGGAGGGAAGGCATGATTCCTTCTTTGTTTGTGCCCCTGGACTGTGTACAGGGATTGATATTATATCACTTGTAGGGCATAAATTTTATATATTTTTTATTTCCGCGATGCTCTATCATTTCAGCTTTTATATCGCGAAGGTCGCGATTGCCCAGTCATTTCGGCTATTTTTCGCGGTGCCCAATCATTTCGGCTATTTATTTTATTTTTACTCGCTGCTTTTTGTTGCGAGTTGCCCAATCATTTAGGCTATTTTGCATGCATATATTTTTACTTGCTGATTTTGTTGCAAGTTACCCCATCATTTTGGCTATTTCGTATGCATGTGTGGCTCGCTAGCTTCTCGCTGCAAGCCTGGAATTAGACACCGATTTCAGTATCAGTACCGCTACAACTGGGATATTTCCAGGAGCGAATCATCATTTTCCTCTGTCGATGTCGAACAAAGGTGGCTTAGTAGACAGGGTTAGGATCCTTTCAACTAAGGCTTTGACTTCATAAGCCGTAAGGGTCTCATAAAGGTATTTCTCCCTGCGAGTCGTGAGGATCTCGTAGGTGTGTTTTCTCCTTAGGAATCGTGAGGATTCCTAAGTGTATGGTCTCTTATAAGTCGGAAGGATCTTACAAGAGTGTTTTCTCCTTATAAGTCGAGATGACTTATAAGGGCTGTTCACCGGGTAGACATATCCCTAGTCACGGATGGGACTCTGTTAGGGAAATATTTATTCACGCCCATGGATTGTATACAAGGTTCAATACTGAACCGCTTGTAGGGTAGTATTGGAGGTTGTGGGGGCTGCTTAAGAACAGGTTCAGCTCCCTGTAACTTAAGACTTTTGAATCTTATGAGCTGTGAGGGTCTCAAAAGAGGGTTCTCCTTATGAGTCATGAGGATCTCGCAAGTGTAATTTCTCCCTAGGGATCATGGACATCCTTAAGTGTGTTGCTCCCTTGTGAGTCGTAAGGATCTCACGCAGGTGGTTTCTCCTTACAAAGTCGAGAGGACCTTGCAAGTGTCTTTTAACGAGATCGCGCCCTTTCGGGTTTTCACAAAACTCGCTGGTAGCCCTGTTGTTTTTACTCACGGAGCCCTTTCGGGTTTTTATCCGTGCCCATTTTGCTTATTGACATACCGTTTTCTTTTTTTTATTCTAACGAGGTTGCGCCCTTTCGGGTTTTCAAAAAACTCGCCGGTAGCCCTGCTGTTTTTACTCACGGAGCCCTTTCAGGTTTTCATCCGTGCCCATTTTTCTTATGGACATACCATTTTCTTTTTTCTCTTTTTTTTATTCTTTTTTTTGTATCGGCTTTGGGATGCTGCAATCTACCATAGTTTATCGACATCTCGGTCAACGGCTAGTTTTAGGACATAGTGGTCCATTGTTAGTTTTAAGGACGTTTCGGTCCGTTATTAGTTTAAGGACATTTCGGTCCGTTGCTAGTTTAAGAACGTTTCGGTCTGTCTTTAGTTTAAGGACGTTTCGGTCCACTGTTAGTTTAAGGATATTTCGGTCCGTTGTTAGTTTAAGGACGTTTCGGTCTGTCGTTGGTTTAAGGACGTTTCGATCCGTTAACCGATTACTACTTATAGAGTTTGGACTTAGGAAGATAGCGAGCGGACATAGTCGTCGTCATCTATCATTGACCCAGGCCGTGACTCATCAGGCATGGTACTTCTTCAGGAAGAGACCGTTTATTGGCCTGAAGGGTCTTTCACCATGCATGTCTATGAGTAGATAGGCCCCACCTTGGTAGACCTTATCTATGATATACGAGCCTTCATAGTTCAGCTCGTATCCGGTTTAGCACGATTGGAGATCATAGGTCTTTTGACAACTAGCACGAGTTTGCCTTGGCTGAATATCCTTGGCCTAGTCAATCTTTCGTATGAGCGCGTCTTCTTTGCTTTATAAGCCTCCAGATTTTGTTGCGCTATGAGCCGGGTTTCATCAAGGGCATCGAGCTTCTCAAGCCGAAGGTGAGCATTCTCTTCGTCCGTCGGCTCGCAATGAACTGCAACTCGTAGAGAGGGTAACTCTATCTCGAGGGGGAGTACCGCCTCTGTACCGAATATCAATGCGTACGGCGTTGTGTTCGTGGCCGTTTTAAGCGTGGTTTGATACGCCCAGAGAGCTTCATGCAGTCTCTCGTGCCAGTCTTTCTTATTTCGTGACACCATCTTTTTCATGATCTTCGTCAAGGTCTTGTTGAAAGCCTCAGCTAGACCGTTAGCTCGAGGATTATAAACTGAGGAGTATCTCCAGTCTATGTTGTGCTGTTGTGCGAAGAGGCTGATCTTGTGGCTTCTGTAGGCTGGCCCGTTATCGGAGATAATCCGTCGTGGAGTTCCAAACCGATTAATGACATGTGTCTTGAAGAAATGGAGGATATTCTCCATCTTCACTTCTCTTAGCGGTACTGCTTCTGCCCATTTGGAGAAGTAATCAGTCGTCGCCAAAATGAATCGATGTCCTCTGGACGATGGTGGCTCAATGGGGCCGATTATGTCAATCCCCCACATTTCGAACGGCCAGCTAGCCACTGTCGGATGTAGCGGATTCGGATGCTGATGGATAAAGCCCCCGTGAATCTGGCACGAGTGGCACTGCTTCGCGTATTCGAGGCAGTCCTGGATCATTGTGGGCCAATAATAGCCCATCCTTTTGATTTTCAGCTTCATCTTTGGGCCGGCTTGGTGAGAACCGCAAAGTCCGTCGTGAGTTTCTTGGACGACTCGCTTTGCCTCTTCAGGCCCCAGGCATCTTAGCCAAAAGAATCGAACGATCTCTTATACAGAGTATCATTAACAAAGGCAAAAGATAGAGCTCGCTTCATGAGCTGATGTTTCGATGGCGCATCTTCAGGTGTTCGACGGGATTTGAAGTAGTCTATAAAGACTTCTCTCCAATCCGTAACCGTTTCCTGGTCTTTTATTTGTAGAGTCATTTGCTCGGTCGTTCCGTTTTCTTCGGACAACTTCAGAGATACTTCTGCTGGAGCAAGAATCCGACGACTTTGCACAACGATCCTCACGTCATCGAGGTTCTCGTCGGCCAGCTCTTTAGTGAGCTTGGCTAACGCATCTACCTTGCTATTTTCCGTGCGCGGTATGCTTTCCAGGGTGTAGGAAGGAATTTGGGTCAACAGTTGCTGCACCCTTTCACCGTACTTCACCAACTCTGGTTTGCACATTTGGTAGTCGCCGTTTATTTGACTAACGACCAGCTGGGAGTCTCCGTATATGAGGAGGTTTTCAATTCCCATATCGATGGCGATCTTGAGACCTGCTATCAAAGCTTCATACTCGGCTTCGTTGTTCGTTTTCGGCTCAGTCAAGGAGAAGGCGAATCGCATTATTCCTCCTTGTGGAGTCACGAAGATGAGGCCTACCCCCGATTTGATTATGGGGGTGCTTTGTTTGCGCTTCTTCATGGAAGACGCTCCATCGAAATAGAGTTCCCACCGGGTATCACCCCCATCGATCGTGTCAAATGTATGTTCGTCTGGCAGTTCGCAATTCAAAGGTGAATCGGCAAGTATCGAATGCTCAGCGAGAAAGTCGGCGATGGCCTGGCCTTTCACTGCCTTAAGAGGACGATAAGTTATCGAGAACTCCATCAATAGCAGGGCCCATTTAGCGAGTCGTCCTGTTAATATGGCCTTCGACATCAAGTACTTGATAGGGTCTACTTTTGATATGAGATGGACCTCATGTGCCAATGCATAGTGTCTGAGCTTCGTTATTGTGAAGATCAACGCCAGGCAGTGTTTTTCGCTGGGAGAGTAATTGCTTTCTGCCCCCAGTAGAACTCGACTCAAGTAGTAGAGAGCTCTTTCTTTTCCTTGGTCATTCTCTTATGCCCATAGCGCGCCTAAGGAACCTTCGAGGGCTATCGTATATAGGACGAGAGGTTTTCCTTTAACGGGAGCGGCCAGTACTGGCGGATTCTGTATGTATTGTTTGATTTCGTCTAGTGCGCTTTGGCATTTATGATCTCAGACGAACAGGATTCCCTTCTTCATTAGGTGACTGTAGGGACGGCACTTGCCTGAGAGATTGGCTAAAAACCGCCGGATATACGCGAGCTTCCCTTGGAGATACCGTAATTGCTTGAGAGTCTTTGGCGGGGGCATTTCCATAATCGCCTTGATCTTCGACGGGTCTATCTCGATGCCTCGGTGTCGAACGATGAATCCCAGGAATTTGCCTGAGGAAACTCCGAACGCGCATTTAAGAGGGTTCATCTTCAAGTTGTATTGCCGAAGGCGTTGAAATACGATCTTCAGATGCTCTAAATGTTCCTCGTATGATTTGCTTTTAACCACGAGGTCGTCGATATAACATTCGACAATTTCATGTATGAGGTCATCGAAGATCTTCGTCATGGCCCTCTGATAGGTGGCACCGGCGTTCTTCAGACCGAAGAGCATCACCTTGTAGCAGAATATGCCCAAAGGGGTCCGGAAAGCAGTATGTTTCTGGTCTTCGGGATGCATCTTTATCTGATTATATCCTGATGAGCCATCCATGAAGGAGAAAACTTCGTGAGTGGACGTGTTATCTATCATCAGCTCGGTGACCGGTACTGGAAAGTCGTCCTTCGGGCAGGCTTTATTGAGATCCCGAAAGTCCACGCAGATGCGTACCGTCCCATTTTTCTTCATTGGGACAATGTTAGCGATCCAGTAAGGATATTGAACCTCTTGGATAAAGCCGGAGTCGATTAGCTTTTTGACCTCGGCGTTGATGCTCATCTCAAGCTCGAGCCGCATTCTTCTCGGCGCTTGTTTGATTGGCTTGACGTCCGGGGATATCGCCAATTTGTGCACAGCAATCTCTAGATCTAATCCTGGCATCTCGAAATACTTCCATGCGAAACAATCTCTATGCTGCGTAAGCACGTCTTTTAGTGCAGCCATCCTTTCTTCAAACAATAGCTCACCAACGAATATCGGCCGCGGATCACTTGTTATCCCCAAGTCAATTTTCTTGAGGTTATCTGCGGTAGTATGTATCCCATCTTCCAGCTCTTTTGGTGCCGGTGGAAATTCTAATATTACCTCGTCATCATCGTTTTCGAAGCACCAGGGGAGGTCATACATATTTTCAGACTCTTCTTCTGACAGCGTTATCACGTGACAGGTACGAGCTCGCTTCCAAGACCGATGTTGATCTGGTTCTATTCTCGTGGATTTGGGTTCATGCTTTTGTGGCGGGGTTACCCTCCAGCTGCTGGACAGAGCGAACCTGCCTTGTTGATATTGATCTTCGACCCCGTTCTTAAAGGTGAAGCAGTCTTCAATAGGATGCCCTACTGCCCTGTGATAGGAGCAGTAGTCCGGGTAAGAGACTTCGCCTGCTTGCTCGGGATGCTTGGACTCCGGGAGGGTAATCATTTGATGTTCTATAACGAGATCGAATATCTTCCTTGTTTTGTCTTGAGGAAAAGAATATTCTTGACTCATCTTTTTCATAAGAGACGAATCCGGACTGCTTGATTCCTAATCGGGTAGCTTCTTAGACCTGCTTTGTCGTTGTCGAACGCCTTTCCCGTTCTTTGATTTATTTCTGCCTCTGCGTCGGGTCTTTTGTACAACGGGTTGATAAGGAGGAGCATTTTCATTTTTCACAGCCTGCTGAAGGAGGCGTTGCGTCCTGGCTTTCTCGTAGATGGCCATTTCACGATTATGGTCGTCTCGAACCTTTTGACCTGCTTCCCTTATAAGCTTGTCCATTTGTTCTTCGAACGACGGACTGGGTATTTTCACGGCGGGAGCTCTTTCTGGTTCTAGGTTAGCTTCTTCCCACAGAGCATCTCCTTCTTCATCAAAGTCATGTATGACGTAGCAGTCGCGGAGTAGCTCTCGTTTCTTGGATTGAACATATCCAAGCCCGATCGTTTCCATTCTCCCGTTGGGCAACTTTCGCTGAGTTCCGGGACGTTCCAGTTCCTGTCATAGAACTTAGCTTTTCGAGCGATCTGTTTGAAAGGTATGCCTTGGCGCCTTAACAGCCTTTTTAGTCTGTTCGTATAATATCTGGGCAAACGGAAGGGCTGGAGCCTGCCGAGTGTAGAATCCGCGCCGTGCCAGATTTCTTTCTCCACTTTAGTTTCTCCGGATTAGTAGAATAGGATCGCCTTTTCACCTTCTCACCTGGGAGGGACATAGAATGTCTGCAGCTCTTCCACATTGTAGGTATCAAACGCGTCTAGTTCTTTATGATGCTTGGGCGGAACCATGGCAACTTGCAAACCTTGCTCTTCATCAGCGAAGGTTTGTATTGAAGGCCGAGCAGAGAATACGGCATGGACTTCATCTTCCGAGTCGCTGCCGAAGATAAGCATAGGAGCGGACGGTCCCAGCTTGTTGTACTGGGGTGGACCTGAGTAAACTATCTCTTCTTCTTCCTCGGTATCACTCCCGAAGACCGGAATGGTGGTGATAGCTTTGTTCTCCGGTTTGTGGCATCTTTCTGTGTCCTCAAAGTCTGATAAGAAGTATTTTGCATCTTCGTACCTGCAGACTTCGTTCACGGAGAATGGGTTTAGCTCTCCTGTCACAGTATACTCGAGACTATCCTTGAAATACTTCATACACTGATGTTGTGTAAAAGGGATGATGTTGTATTCGTGCAACCAGGGCCGACCGAGCAAAGCGTTGTGACATGTCTTGGCGTCAATGACGTGGAACTTGATATCAATGACGAGCATCCCAAAGCGTAACGTCAGTATCACGGACCCAAGCGTCCGTGATGACTGAGAGTCGAACCCGGAGATGGTGATTTTGTCGCGAGCAAGATGTTGAACGCTCATGCATATCTCCTTTAGCACCCTTAAGTTAAGGAGATTGACGGAGGACCCATTGTCGACCAAGATTTTACCTATCTTGATGTTATGACAGTATCCGGAGATATATAAGGGACGGTTGTGCTCGCATGTCCCAAGGTGGAGATCTTCATCGCCGAAGGTGATATCGGCTGTGTGTACTTCTTCCAGCTCGTCCTTCATCTTTTCTTCGGCGAAGAAAGCTTGGAATTGCTCGGGTTCCTGCAGTGCCTTGATTAAAGAATCTCTCACATCTTTGGATAGCAAAAGGGCGTCGAGAATACTGAGCTGCGAAGGTATCTTCCTCAAGTATGCCAAAATGTTGTAGTCCACCTTACTTTTCTTTGGCGGGTCCTTGGCTGTCAGCTTTTCGACGGCTTGGTCATCAAGGATGATATCCTCAGAGACTTTTTCTTTCCCTTTATCTTTTCTATTTGACCCGCTGTTCGAGGGCCCAAGATTCTTTTCGGGCATCGTACGGTTGCGCAGCTGAATATTTTCACAGGTCCTCGGTTCCTCCACTTTTCCCAAGGTGGATTCTTTAAAGAGAGGGCCAAGAGTCATGTCTTCGTCAGAGTCATTCCCGAAGGTGAGAACTTGCGATCCCCCGGCGTGACCATGTGACAGTTGCCAGTAGTTCTTTTATGCTCCTCGGTCATATTTATTTGCTCCCGACGAGTTTTGTGTTTCATTCGCTTGATATGTTGCCGGTGAACAACATATCCCTGCCACCATCTTTTAAAAGTGTTGCACTCTTCGGTGGGATGCGCAATCTTTTGAAGATATAAGCAGTAGCTAGAATGTATTTCCGCTTCACCGAGAAGGTTTCCTTCGAAGGGTGGCAGCTTCATTCCCATTGATATGGCTTTAGTGAACCTTTTCTTTGTCTTGAACCTGCTTTTGCTGGCCATGGGTATGTCTTGATCTGGTTGAAGTGTTTCAGCCCTTTTGTCCAGTCGTCGGCGTTTGGCCTTTTCAAATATGGCTGTCTCACGCTCCCGATCAGTTTTGCTTTTCGAAAGAGCTTCGTTCAGGAATTCATCAATCATTTCATTTGATGGCCCTAGGAGTTCCGGCTCAGAATCTTCCCCTAGTTTCTCTGTGCAAGGAGCCTCTTCATCGTCTATCAACGAGTGAGAGATCACATGGCAATTTGCTACGTAATTTTCAGATTCATCCGACGAGTTTTCTCTTTTACCATCATTTTCGTCCTCAAGGACGTGGCTGAGGAACTCTTGGAGCATGATTGGAGTCCGCTCCTTCTGGTTATACTCATCCAATGCGTCAATATGCTTTTATAGGTCCGTGCGCTAGTCGCCAGGCTTCACGGGCTTCTTGGATTTTTTCTTCCTTTTCGAAGACTTCGACGGCTGGGTGTGCGAGCTTTGTCTATCACCACTGATTTTTGGAGTCGGGCACGGTTTCAGCATCCCCTCGATGATCTCAGGCTCCAGTGGATTCTTCCATCTAATTGTCGGACATGTATGGAGATCTTTTAGCATTCTTTTTGTCTTGACTGAAAGAGCGACCTCCCATGGAGCTTCCTCTACAAAAGAGCATGATGCTCCCGGCGTATCTGTTTTCTTGGGAGTGTGTGGCTGAGGCGGGTTCACCTTCCAATTCTCAGATAATACGAACTTGCCCTGCTGGTATTGATCTTCTATCCAGCTTTTGAAGATGTAACAATTCTCGATCGGATGGCCCAACATTCGGTGATAAGGGCAGTAGTTAGGATTGCTAATGTCGACGGGTTGCGCTGGGCGTCTAGGCTCCGGCAAATTGATGAGCCTGTTACGCAGTGCAAGCTCGAATAACCTCTTTGTCTTGTCTCTAGGGAACGAGTAAGGGCAGCTCATTTTATCTTCAAGAGATCGAGTTCTGTTATTTTGGCGATCAACTGGTCTTGGGCCACCGGGCTGCTGTTGAGCATTGGCGACAACGATCGCTTTCCCCTTTTCCTTCCCATCTGGTCCATTTGGGCCAGTTTGTCGATCAAGGCCTGGAAAGTAGTCGGCTTGAAGAACATCATGAACTGGGAGATAGTCGCATAAGGGTCCAGAGTGCCCACGAACATACCCACCGTCGGTGCTTCTTCGATGCGTTGTTCGCATTTTGACCACAGATTCCACCATCGTATGGCGTATTAGACCCACATTTCGCCTGGCTTCACCCTGGCATTAATCAATGCCGTTATCGGGGTGCGTTCACTAGCACTTGCGAATCGCTGGGTGAATAATAGTTCCATTTCCGCAAAAGTCTTGACGGAGTCATTCGGGAGTTCAGAGTACCATTCAAAGGCCGTTTCTGACAAGCTGCCGACGAATTGACGGAGCAAAAGTTTATCATCACCCCCGGTGTTGCCGCAAAGAGCTTTGAACTGGGCGACGTGCTGGTGAGGATTTCTTGTCCCCTTGTATACATTGAATTTGGGGATTGTGTATCCCGGCGGGTATTTTATTTGGTCATACCAGCTTGGATACGGTCGCCCAGTTTTGACGACTTGGCCGGCCGCTTCATTCGCCTGGTGAGCTCGTATTTGCTGAGCTATATAGTCATCCAGTGCGGACTTGGAAATGGTTTGCTCTTTAGCTGGTGAGTGAGCCGGAGGAGGATTAGATGTCTCCCCTCTATCATCTTCAATAATGATCGGAGGGACTTCAGCTGGAGGATCCGGCTGTAACATCATTCCTACTATGTCTTGAAAGAGAAGCGCCATTTGTTTTATGTTGGCAGCTTATTCTGCTGCTTTTTTGTCCTTCTTTTTGAGAACTCTGCGTAGGAAGTCAACATCGGTTTCTTGTTCGTGACGCTGCCTCCGGGCTTTCTTTTGGCCCGGTAAGTGCGGCCATTGCAGTCAGCATCTCCTGAAACTTCTGCTGTTGTTCCTGGGCTTTTGTCATGGATCGGGTGAGCGGTCGGTGACCCGTAGAAGCGCGGCATCCTCTTTCCCGGATGCCATATAAATAGTGTGCACCATTATGCTCCCAGACTTGGGGCGTTTGGACTCAGCGTCTTTACGATCTGCCGTAGTTATAGGGGCTTTCTCTGGCCTCTTTCTCCTTTGAGCAGTTGACATTGAGGGGACCGTTGCAGCGGGCACCTTGGTGGTTGTCGTCCTTTGTGGCTTGCCAGGACGGTTCTCTTCTTTCTGGACCTTCAGCTTCTTCTGTCGGTGGGGATAGTCTTGATCAATCATCGATTCCTGGACCCGTCGCCAAACTTTGTAAACTTTGGAGGACAGCCGCTGAGGGGGCTGTTCCGGCTTTGCTTCTGTAACATTCTCCACCGGTGGAGGAGATCTTTTCAATACGGAGGTAGGAGAGTTCCTGCGCACCTTGTTCAGCAGTTCAAAGCTGTTCCCGGTTGGAACAGCAGTATTGACTTCCACCGTTGGGGCTGGTGGAGTTAGCCCAGAGGGGGAGTTGCCCCCAGCCTTCCTTACTCGGCGCCAGTGGCGACATCGAGCATGTCGAGCCGATGGTATTGGTTCGGTAATGGGGATGTCTTTGTCTTGCCCCCTATCCAGGTGAGGGGCTGTTGCTGGTGTCAGCCTCTTGAAGACTGATGTCCGTTGAGAAGTGGTATCCAACCGGTCAAAAACAGACTTCAGAGCGAGGACGGGAACCGTAGTGGGAGTCAGAACAATCAGTCTTGTAAAAACCGACCCTTTGGCAGGGAACATGCTAGTTGGTATTATACCGGACATCAGATAGCAGTTCCCTGGTGACATGTGTACAGGTTAGTTCATCGACCTGAGATCGTCATTTGTCTCGTGTGAGTTCCCACTGTGCTTTGATTACTACCCTACCACGGCTCAAAGGAGTCATGCAAACAGGTTTTAGTTGGGTACAGTCCCGAGCCACATGGAGGCAGTGAGCGGATCGGCAGGGGTTTCATCTCTCCCGGTATTGCGGATGAGATCGTGCTGTGTCTAGGAGAGCCATTACAAGAAGTCCTTGGCCAAGGCAGGAGATTTACTGGTAGGTATTCCAGTAGTATCTCAGGGTGTTCTGGGCTACACTCCGACACGACTTGTACCGCTTTTGGGGGTCTGACTTTTACCAACACCCTAGGCCCGACATGCGATGCTCATAGACGAACGGACCGGACTGTACGGATATTGTCACTGACAGGCTCAGTAGGGTGTCAGGATGAGTTCGCTCATCGACCTCCCTTTTGGTCAATACCTGGTAGCCCTTTACGTACGGCTAGTAGCTCTGACGTGCTAGTGGTTAAATCCACAGCCAAAGTATTGACGAGTCTTTAGAGTCCCCCATAGACAGTTTCTCAAGTTTCAGGCGAAACGTTGTAGAGGCCGTATGATATATGGCAGGGTTCTATCATATACATGCAGTCGTGCACGGATCATGATCGGACAGATCATACTAGTGGGTTTTGGTTTAAGCCGAATCCTAGTATTAGATTTGTTGGATTACTTTAGTCTCATCGCATTCGCATTCGGTCGGAATGCGGATGCAGGTATGTATATACAGGTGAGGGGTTTCCTTGTGATCCGTCACGAGTTTACTTTAGATGTTGCCGTATCTTTTTTTTGTTGTGAACATTTGGGTTAATGTTTACAAATGGAAATAATGAGCTAGAAATCATGATTTGGAGCATTAATTGTGACACATGCACAAGTGGTGACTCATGGTCTCTTTCTTTGTGCATGTGTCACATTATGTGATTGATTTATGGTTGATATGATAAGAGGAGAGAGGAGGGGCAGCCATAGGAAGTTTTTTGGTCTTGTATTTTTCATGACTCTCTCTCATTTTATCACAACACAAGAAAGAAAAAGGCTCCTCCTCTTCTTCTTCCTCTTGCTTCTTGAGCTCACCATTTCCATTGATGGCTTCATCTTCAACCTCCATCCATACAATGGATGCAAGAGACAAAGTTGTCACACACATTCTCTACATCGCCTTGGACACGTCGGCTAGCGAACTTTGTGCCCGAGTTGCTTCGGATGAAGCGGGAGCCCGTAAAAAGATTCGAAGATATCATGCCCTTTCCGACGAGGAGACGAGAGATCGGAGATGCTGCGAGGAGCTAGGGTTGGTGGCTAAAGACCGAAGGACACGGATCGATCGGTATAGCTTTTCTAACCTTTCTCTAGTTGCTAGTTATAGGTTAATGGTTCGATCCGGGATTAAAGTCTGCGATAGCACCGGTTTCTAGTTTAGAAAAGTTTGCGTTTCCGCATTTTGGCCTCGGACAGACGGCCGGAGCGCTCCCCGTAGACTTACATGGTATCAGAGACACGCCATTAACCTTTACTAGCTTGTTCTAACGTGTTTAAAATATCGATCGAACGAAATTTTCAAAAACCGCATTTCCAATTCTGCAGTTTCTGTCGAAATTTTTTTGTGGTCTAAAAATTATTTTGAGTGTTGCAGAAAATCAGGCAGGCTTTTCAAAGAAATCTGAGAAAATTTGGTACACTGATCTCACCATAGCGCCGCAGAACCACGGCACTACCCTCGTTTTGGCCGCGGTTCCGCCGCACCACTATAGCATCAGTCCACCAATTTTTCTACAGTTGTTTATGAATTGGAATTGGGGTTTCTGGTATTTTTAGTTGTCGCCCTGATTTGTTTGAGTATTGGGAATTGTACTTGGGGCCCACTTCGGACAATTTTGTCGATCGAAAATTGTAAATATGTTAGTTTACATTACTTACATTATAACTGCGACCGTGAATGTCATTTGATTGGTAAATCTTGTCTAATTGCTATAGCCCTTTTAGACGGATTTGCGAACGTGACATTCACGTTGATGTTCTGTGTTGTGCTGTGATGTTGCGGATTTTCGTGGTGGATTGCCTGGATGCAATGGTAGTACAGTTTGGTTGTATTTGTACATTTGATATTGCGGGGCGAGCGTCCGACATGTGGACTGCCGTCACTGCCTATTTGTATATTATTATTTTGGGGCACGACCGGGCTGAGGTCGATGTACCCATTGTATATTTTACTTTCTGTACTAGGATTACCCCGCGGAGGGGTGCACGGGTAGCCGGGTTCTAGAGGGAAATGGGCCCGCATCTCATGTCTTTGAGACGGAGGGGGCTTCACTCTAGAATTGGCGGGCTATTCGCCGCACTCGTAGGGGGTACAGGTTGACCCAAGGAGGGGTGCTCAAGTTACCGGATTCCGTGAAGTGCTGGGTGGTCCATTCACTTTGCTGAAGGGGGCTGCCTCGCTTCAGATTTTGGCGGGTAACTTGCCGCACCCGTAGGGGTCTAGGATTTCAATGCACAGGCTATCCAAACGACCAAGGGAACGTCGGGTTTCAGTAGCGGCTCTATGAAACACGGGGATCCCAGATTATCTGTATTGTTCTGTGATGCTTATTACATTTCTGTGATGTTGCATTTTATCACGCCATGAGCGAATATTATATATTGACATATATACTAGTAGATGTTGTATATGTTTTACACCCGCGCTAGTCCAGTCCCCGCTCTGTCGTTAGTTAAGTAACCTAACGGGTGATGAAGGGACCCAGTGGCGAATGCGGATGGTATATACGTACATCATATTTTCGTTCTTTTGTGGTGTGATTAATTGATGGGACTGCATTGATTCGGATCAATGCAAGCTAAACAAACCTATTCTGATGTTGTTGGAATATTTTTCAAATGGCTGTTATTGCAAGGACGTTCTCTTTTGTTTTGCACAGTGGTATTCGGTTATGAATATCCAGCAGCTCAGTCGACGAGGCAAGGGCCGAGATCCCTTCACCGGGAGTGACCCCTTGGACAGATGTTTGCGTCAGGGTAATAAGTTCACTATAGCCGATTACTTTTTGCTTTGCATCGTGGTAATCAGTTGAAATATCCTGCACCTCATTCTACGGGGAAAGAGCCGAGATCCCTTCACCGGGAGTGACCTCTTTAGCAAAGGTTTTCGCCACTATATTTTTATAAAAAGCTATCCGGTTCCTTCAACGATATCAAGTTCATTACGTTAAAGGTTTTTCGCCAAAAACCATTCGTAGCCCTCCGTCATTTCAGACGGGTAGCACTTAGTATTCATGTTATGTTTGTTGGCCTTCGTCAAGGCATAGTGTATGGTAGCTGCTTATTACCTTTCTGCTGCATAGATAGATACGTTGATTTGGGACAGTCGTACGGCCTTGTTGGCCTTCGTTAAGGGCTTGTACGGGTGGGTTCAAATTAACCTGGACAATGACGGGTAGAACTTGACATGTGACTTATGATTTGTTGACCTTCGTCAAGGTCATAAGAGCATGGGGTAAAAATCACATCGGGAGTTTCTAAAGAAACTGAAACTTGCCAGATATGCGCATACCTTCTGGAGTGTGATAACGTGAGTGGATTTCATCACGTTATCATGCGATGATAGTTGGATCCCGATTCCCACTGATGAGTTGTATTACTCCTCGGGTGATCCCGACTAATTTTTCTTTCAGGTTTGGAGGAGAATTTAAGGTTACAGTGGGAGGTTTCCTGATTAGATAAATTGGTAACCATTCTGATCTAGGTTAGAGTGCACGCAGAGTGTTTCTTTTCTCTCTCTCTCTTTGGCAGCGACCATGACCCGACCCTTGACTATGACTCAGTGACCAAGTTAACCGAACTTTCTTAAAACACTGGCTTTTGGATTGTCAAAGTTGCATACCTCATTGCCACTCCTACTTTTACCCTTTTCTCCAGAACACCCCGTATTACTACGAACATCCACTTCCATTGGATAAAACCATCGTATGGTTATATACGAACTCGAAGGAACTTGTTCCAGATTCGAGGATGGTTTCTGGTTCTGGAGAAAATGAATAGGACTATTCAGTTGTCTTTTCCTTTTACCTTCTCTCAGGTTGCGAGTGCTCCTTGGATTAGGACGGTACACCTGTTACGCTAATTGGATAGTCTTCATCCAAACCATAGGCAGGTGCCGAACGGTAGAGAATGAAGAAAACCATTTAGCCTGAAAGGTGTACAGAAGGTATTAAGTAAAGAAAAATAAAGGGATTAGTAAGAGGGCAAAGTAAATTGCGACTGCTATCATTCATGACCAAACCAAGTATTTCATCGCCACTCCTACTTCACCTTTGTATTTCTCCAGGACACTCTGTATCACTACGAAGATCCACAATTATTTGGATACTCCATCGTATGGTTATATACGAACTCAAAGGAACTTGTTCCAGTTCGGGGATGGATTCTGGTTCAGGAGAAATAGGAATAAGGTTTTATTCAATTGTCTTTTATCTTCACCTTCTCTCAGGTTACGAGTACTCCTAGGATTAGGAGAGTATACCCATTATGCTTATTGGATAGTCTTCTTCCAAACCATAGGCTGGTGCCGAACGGTAGGGAGGGAAGAAAACCATTTAGCCTAATGGGGTGTACAAAAGGTAATGACTAAAGACATATAAAGGGATTTAGAAAGATGGCAAAGAAATATACGGTTACAGTTGTGAATCTGATAATGGAAGAGGCATTACTATGAATACCAGAATACCCCTTTGAAACATTTTCTTGTTTTAGTCTCACTGTGTATTGTTAAAAGAAAACTGATTTCTCAATTAGCCCTTGCTCCAGGGTATGTATTTACCAGATTGATTCTCACATCTGTATGGTTTTAAAGATGATGAGTGGGAGTAAGTTATTGGGAATTGGGTGATCATCCTCATTATATCGGGATTCGTTGTAATTGGTGATATTTAAGGAAATCACCTGGGTTATTTGCCGGACGGCAAATATTTGGTTTTGAATATCCGTTGTTATACACCAATTTAAAATTGATATATCTGTACATTTATTTTTATAAAGTGAGATATAACTTTTTGAAATTATGTCAATGACATTTACCTATATCAGTGGATGGTTAGATAAGGAGCATTAAACAGCGGTGTAATTCTTCTTAACCATAAGTACAGTTTTCAACCTACGACACATAGGGAATGAGTTATTAGACTCAGAGGACTTGTACAGAGTATTGTATGTTGTCCAGTGTCCATGAGGACAGAGGGGTTGGTACTCGTACTATATTCTGTTTACTTGTGACTTCTCTAGTTCTTAGACATGTGTTTCGTAGAAATGCAAGGTTATAGTTTTGAGAAGTTATAGGTATAAGAGTAAAGTAGAGAACTAGGTATTGCAAGTATCAGGATTCTTCAAGGTGATCGAAGGTGTAGATACTTGTGTATGGTATTCAGTTGATAGTAATGATTAAGAGAACTTGCTTCTCTTTCAGGTTACTCATAATTGGAAGCACTCCTAAGTTGAGTAATGTTGATCGGCCTCTCTCCATTTAGTTGACATGCACTGGAGACAGCTGGATGATTTGAATCTGGTTCCAATTAAATCAGTGCATCTGTTTCTATATTGGATATAGAATAATGCATATCTTAACAATGTTAATGTACGGGGAGTTATCCGGCTTATGCTTAAAACCAGACTCTGGATAACTCAAGCCATGTTTCTATAATGGCTGTTTGTGGGTTGACCCGGGCTATGACGAGGGTTGACTTTCTACCATCTGGAAGATCAATAGTGATATTGTTCTTGACTCGCCACAGTTTTAGTAAAATGGATTCTTTTTCAGAAAACAGTAGTGGGAGTATGGTAGAACTGGAAGTGATTCTAGAATTCCAAACGATTACTGAAAATTTGATAAGAACCTAAAGATTCAATCTGGTTTAACATTCCATTGGCCACTCCGCAGATATGGTGGGTAACCTCAGGCACTCGAGAGGTACTTCAGTATGCTCAAGGACGGTGACAAGGAGGTTCTTGTTTACCCAGACTTGCCATTGCTGTTGTTCCAAACTGTGAAACCCGGTAGGAGGATGAGTATAGCGTCGTTCTAAACTAGCTTTAGAAGTGTACGTGTATATGACTCTACTAGAGGGTTGTTGTAGTCAGTGGGAGCAACGGAAGCATAGTGGACAAGTAGTTTGTGTCTATTTATGGACTAAAACAGATATAGCGGAGATAGATCATCTATTTCTGATGTGAAAGTCATAGGTTTGACTTCATCAGAATAGGGGATGGATCTGTTAAGAAGGTAGAAGGGCGTGATGTCCTGGTATTTGGATGACATACACAGAGTAGGAAGTGAAATTCCTATACTACGATCGGTTATACTTTGGTTGTCACACAGTGGTTTCTCCACATAGGATATAGATAAAATATCAGACATTCTGGTTACTAGATCTATGGTTTTAGATCTAGTTGGGTAGTTTCCCAATCTGGGTACTTAGACAGTATTCTAAAGGTATTTAGAATGGATGACTCCTGGCACGGTAATGTACCTGCAGGTGATGGAGTCACCCTCTCTAAACCTGTCTTACAGACTAAAGGGGAGAGGGATGTACATGATTGGCAGATCACTTGCTTAGGCAATTGAGTCAATCATGAGATGTCAAGTACTAAACCAGACATTGTTTTTGCACTAGATGCAATAAATTGATATTAATCCTATCCTGGAGAAACGTTCGGAAACAGTTTTAGAACATAAGTGGATGTTCTAGGGATATGATAACAAACAGTCTCTTTTAGGAGACAGTTATCATTCCAGGCTTCCAAGGTGACCTGGATGACAGAGTGACTGTCAGAGTTATAGTTATCCCTCTGACGAGGGGCAGTATTTTGGACAGGTGGTCCAAGCGGATACTGAGGGAGGCATGGCGCAGGATACTGATTAAGTTCAGTTGACGATACAGTCTAAGAAGTTTGGATTTGGAGTTCATTTATGAACTAGGTCCCATCAGATATCCAAACATATTCTAAGACAGGTATTGCTCATTTCGGGAGATGGCTTTCTCCGCGAACCTAAGATAAAGAGAGACATAGAAAAAAACATCAGGGCGGATCCACTCACTGAGGCTATTCCTCGGATGCAATAGTTTCGCAAACGGGCTTTGTGAAACTGATTAGTAGAGGAGTTGGGTGTTCGGTATCACACGGGCTGTGAGTATGCGACATCGCAATAATTAGCCTTGAGTGCAAGTGGGAGATTGTTGTATATAGTGCCCTCAGAGTCAATTATTGGATCACAAGCACGTGATTACAATGATTGAGGGAGGACCTATACCGGTAGGACAGTCTTACTCAAGATGATAGTATGCTATCTGTTTTATCTTTATCATCGTGTAAATGCTTTAGGTGACATTACAGGTCACTATTGCACGTTGATAGAGCCCATAGGATTCTTGCTTGACGGCCAGCAGTCTGATGGTGATCATATACGTGGGAGCTGGGGTCTATAAGCACATCCTTAAAGTGGTCCCTAGTCGTGGGAGTTTCGAGACTGGGCATCGATACTCCATTAGTAGACTAGTGTATACAGTCGAGACCCAGACGAGGGGCGGTGGCCGGTCTCACAAGCCATTGGTGTCAGTTGGTTCACCTAAGATGTATACAGGTGCTCATTGGGTTATGAGTACACCGGACAGGACTCGCCGGGAACATGCTAGTTGGTATTATACCTGACGTCAGATAGCAGTTCCCTGGTGACATGAATACAAGTTAGTTCATCGACTTGAGGTCGTCATTTGTCTCGTGTGAGTTCCCAGTGTGCTTTGATTACTACCCTACCATGGCTCAAAGGAGTCGTGCAAATAGGTTTTAGTTGGGTACAGTCCCGAGCCATATGGAGGCAGTGAGCGGATCGGCAGGGGTTTCGTCTCTCCTGGTATTGGGGGTGAGATCGCGCTGTGTCTAGGAGAGCCATTACAAGAAGTCCTTGGCCAAGGCAGGTGATTTACTGGTAGGTATTCCAGTAGTATCTCAGGGTGTTCTGGGCTACACTCCGACACGACTTGTACCGCTTTTGGGGGTCTGACTTTTACCAACCCCCTAGGCCCGACATGCGATGCTCATAGACGAACGGACCGGACTGTACGGATATTGTCACTGACAGGCTCAGTAGGGTGTCAGGATGAGTTCGCTCATCGACCTCCCTTTTGGTCAATACCTGGTAGCTCGTTACGTACGGCTAGTACCTCTGACGTGCTAGTGGTTAAATCCACAGCCAAAGTATTGACGAGTTTTTAGAGTCCCCCACAGACAGTTTCTCAAGTTTCGGGCGAAACGTTGTAGAGGCCGTATGATATATGGCAGGGTTCTATCATATACGTGCAGTCGTGCATGGATCATGATCGGACGGATCATACTAGTGGGTTTTGGTTTAAGCCGGATCCTAGTATTAGATTTGTTGGATTACTTTAGTCTCATCGCACTCGCATTCGGTCGGAATGCGGATGCAGGTATGTATATACAGGTGAGGGGTATCCTTGTGATCCGTCACGAGTTTACTTTAGATGTTGCCGTATCTTTTTTTTGTTGTGAACATTTGGGTTAATGTTTACAAATGGAAATAATGAGCTAGAAATCATGATTTGGAGCATTAATTGTGACACATGCACAAGTGGTGACTCATGGTCTCTTTCTTTGTGCATGTGTCACATTATGTGATTGATCTATGGTTGATATGATAAGAGGAGAGAGGAGGGGCAGCCATAAGAAGTTTTTTGGTCTTGTATTTTTCATGACTCTCTCTCATTTTATCACAAGAACACAAGAAAGAAAAAGGCTCCTCCTCTTCTTCTTCCTCTTGCTTCTTGAGCTCACCATTTCCATTGATGGCTTCATCTTCAACCTCCATCCATACAATGGATGCAAGAGACAAAGTTGTCACACATGTTCTCTACATCTCCTTGGACACGTCGGCTAGCGAACTTCGTGCCCGAGTTGCTTCGGATGAAGCGGGAGCCCTTAAAAAGACTCGAAGATGTGGTGCCCTTTCCGACTAGGAGACCGGAGATTGGAGATGCCGCGAGGAGCTAGGGATAGTGTCTAAAGACCGAAGGACACGGATCGATCGGTATAGCTTTTCTAACCTTTCTCAAGTTGCTAGTTGTAGGTTAATGGATCGATCCAGGATTAAAGTCTGCGATAGCGCCGGTTTCTAGTTTAGAAAAAGTTTTTGTTTCCGCATTTTAGCCTCGGACAGACGGCCGGGGCGCTACCGTAGACTTACACATGGGCCCACATGAACTTTGGCCCAATCTCGCGAAGACCGAGGAGTTGGAGCTGGACGACCTGTTGAGAGGGGCCGTGGTAGTAGCAAGCCGATCAAAGACCGACTTCTTAGGAGCTTCTAGTGTTGGTATAGGGGTGCTGAAGCTCATCGATGGGAGCATGGTCCCAAAGAACAATCCGGTGGTGGCCTGAGTCACCTGATCTACCAGCATCGTGAACAAGGAGGCCGCTTGGGGCCCGTAGGCTATGCCTCCAGATGAGGCGGAACGCGAATTGCAATTGCAGTTGGAACACTTCACGCAAGTAGATGCCATTGATGTTTCGCTTTCTGCGCCAAGCAAGAAACCAAATCTTAGTACCTCGAACCCAAGGGCAACCATATCAAACCGAGATTCGTTCGCGAATCACAACACACGAAGTGAGGAGTGGAAAGAGGAAAAGGTCCCATCAGGTGTGCCAGAATCTGTTTACTGCCGGAAACCGGGAAGACAAACGTCTTGCCTGAATCTTGGGGCAGATGCTAATTGGTGCTATCCGTCCACCTCTCCGAAGATGCCAAGTTGATTTATGGCACCATGTATCGAAGGTTTAAACGGATGCGGCCGATGTACCAGACTTCGTCAGATTCCCCCTCGTTGAGGGGTTTTTGATTGTGGGGACGGTCTTCCCTGCAGGCGCAAGCCCCTGCAGTTAATTACGCTACCGCATCGCGGTAACAACTTTCTCCTTCTCCAAATGGTCACTTCGTGTCGTGGGTATTTGTTTTGTTTTTGGTTGCCCGTGAATTGTATACGGAGACTAATTTATGTTGTCGCCCGTAGGGCGTAGATTAGTCCAAATCCGTATCTTCTTAGATTTGGGTTTGGGGTTGTGTTTAAGGATACGTTAGTCTTACTTTAGACTAAGATCAACTTAAACGTTTGTTAAGGATACGTTAGTATAATTTTAGACTAAGATCAACTTAACGGGATCGTTTAGATCCAACAAAAGAGCATTTGGACTCTATTGTTTAGTTTAGGGACATTACGGTCAGTTAGTTTAACGACATTACGGTCTAATGTTAGTTTAAGGACATTACGGTCCATCGGTAGTTTAAGGACATCTCGGTCCAGATTAAGGACATCGTAGTCCATGGGCTTATGGACCCCACAGTCCGGTTTAAAGACATTATAGTCTATAAAGTTTAAGGACATTGTAGTCCATGAGTTTAAGGAACCCACAGTTCATAGAAATGTGTGGTCATCGGGACCCGTCACCTCTCTGAAGACGTTGAAGGATTACAACGACAAATATCAGAGGAGTAACGAGATGTACCCTCGAAGCGGTGTGAATTGTTTGAAAGATCTGTAGCCCAGTTTGAGACTAAGATCTGTTTAATACTTGTGAGCAGATGTGCTCAGTTCAATATTGGTTGAGGACTTATGTCCAGAATTGGGCTAAGTTCAATTAAAATGTTTAACATTTTATTGTTCTGGCTATTGAGCCTTTATTTGGGCCTGGCCCTTTTAATAATGCTAAGCATTAGATCCTGACATTTTTTGTCTTGTACTGAATACATAGTATTCATCATAACAAAGTGTGTTCTGACAATGCGCCACGTGGCACGCCAGGCGCTTTGCGCCAATTAGAGAGCGCATTGCGCTTCTGTCGGGTAGCGCACACGAAAAGGACACGTGTCGCGCTTAGCGCTATGCACTAGTTTATTAGCGCATTGCGCTTTCAATTTGTGAGCGCTTTGCGCTGATTTAATGGTGCACCAGTGAGTGACACGTGGCATGCTTGGCGCTGAGCGCCAGCCCATGAGCGCAGTACTCTGTTTCAGAAGCGCAAAGCGCAAGCTGTGTCTGTGTTTGACACGTGGCATGTTTTGGCGCTGAGCGCCGGTCCAATGAGCGCCAAAGCACAGTTCATGAGTGCAAGGCACTTTTCAGTTGCACAAAGCGCATCTGATCAAATTTATGATCAGAGAACAAATTTATGTTCTTCTTTTAAAGAAGGCCTTGCCTCAAGGTTCAAGAACAAAAAGTTCTTATTTATAAAAAAAGGGCACTGCCTTTGTAGATCAAGGATCTGTGAATGAAGTAAATACTTCTTTTACTTTTATGATTAGATCTTTTGATCTTTTTATGCGAGACCTTGGTCCGTTGTAGATCTATGATCTTTTAAGAAGATAGTTCTTCTTTTTTAATGAGATGATTTCATCTCTGTTGTTCAAGAATTAATTCTTTATCTTGAAGAAATGATCATTTTTTTCTAAGAGCTTGCACTTCTTTCTTTGAGTTTTCTCAAAATTTGTAGGGGGGTTTCTCTATCTCAGACTTGAATGCTACTCAAATCAACACTTCTTTGTAATGCTACTCACAAATTGCTAGTAAGCAAGAAGTGGAAAAGCTCTCTTTTACTCTTAAGATTTTCTCTTTTAGTTCTCATCGCGTGAGAGAGAAGAAGAGAAGTAAAAATTAATTAGTCATGCCTTTTCGCTCTCCTCTACCACATAAAAGAGAGAGGGAATGAAGTTTATCTCCTCGACTGGTCCCCACTTCCCCACATACCTCCACATGCCTTATTTGTCACCAAGTGACAAAGATTAGTATATGTATCATATACATATACTAAATACTTGAAAGAGTGTGTATGTATCATAAACAAAATCCTAGTAACCATATCACATGTATGGATATTAATTCAACACTTGACTTAATAATTCGGCTTATAAATCAACCAGCTAGTATTATCAAACGTCTGATTAATATATGTGTATCATATACATGTGTTTAATCGAACTCCTGCATGTATCGACTATACACACAATATAAATCCACGTCATCGTTTCGCCTGAGCGGGCATTTTTGGCGTGGGACTCTAAAGACTTGACAATACGCTGGCAGCAGATTAATAGGATCATGCGAATCTAAAACAATTTTAGATCAATTCCCTAACGGGTTAACCCACAAGCACGTCAGCAGCACTAGCTATACATAACGGTTACCCAGGTATGTGTCAAAAGGTAGGTCGATAAGCAAACCCATCCGCATCCAACAAAGCCTATCAGTGAAAATTACTGTACGGTCCGGTCTTTGCGTCAAAAAGTGTCATATACCGGGTCTGGGGGTGGAACTTTCAGACCCCCAATAACCCAATAAGTCATGCCGATATCAAACTCAAAACCATCCGAGATACAACTAATAACACTTATCAGTTTATCTCAACCGCCCTGGCAGGGACTTGAGGTTACAGCGTATCATGCGCAATGCGATATCAACTCCTTATACCGAAAGACACGAATCCCCTCTTGATCGTTCACTGCCTCCATGTACCTCGAGACTATACCCAACAAAAACCTATATACACGGCTCTTTAAACCCGTGGTTGGGTAGAAGTCAAAGTATAGTAGGAGCATACACAAGACACTATGACGATCTAAGGTCAAAAGATTGTGTACCATTAGCACCAGAGAACCGCTATTTGATAATAGGTATAATATCATCTAGGAGTTCTTGGCAAGTCCATTCAGTGTACTCATTCTTCAATGAGCACATGTATACAATCTTCGGTGTCAAACATCAATGGCAATGGTACCAGCCATCGCTCTCCAACCGAGTTAAGAAACGCATACACCAGTATACTTTGGAGTACCAATTGATGGGGTTTGCTTAGCACCCTCACTAGGTTTTAACAAGTATCAGGTATACAACTTTTGAAAAACTAGGGTGTTAACCAACCTGAACCGAGAATCGAACTAGAGGATTAGGTGTAAAGGCTAACAAGTATCACATACAAGTAAGTGTCTAACACTAAGAAAAAAGAAATACAACCATTGTAGACCTCTCCTCCTTATCTTTAGCTCCGTGTAGGTACCCTTGACTCCTTGGTTCCACTCGAAGTTTGAACGCATCTGCTTGAAGCCTTCGAAGTTCACGATGATCCACTACGGAGTTCCATTACTCAAGCTCCTTGCTTCACTTGACCTAAGTAGAAGTGAGGCAAACAACCTACACGAGTGGGCTAGACTAATATAGATTGATGAAGTAGGTATTTTTCTCACTAATGAACCTTTCTTTTTCTTTCTCTTTTCTCACTAGAAAATGGTAGAGAGCTTTGACTACTAGGACTATGATAAGATCATACTAGTGGGGCCAGGGTAGTCAACGGTACATCCTATAACTGTTCCTAGTCGATGGTGTATCGAGACAGGGCATCGATACACCAGAGTAGACTAGCGCATACGCATCTTGACCCATATGATGGACGATGGATGATCCATCGGTGTTTGACATCAAAGATGGTGTACGGGTGCTCAGTGGAGATTGGGTACACTGAACAGACTCGCCGAGATCTCCTAGATGGTATTATACCTATCGTCAGATAGCAGTTCTCCGGTGACACTGGTACAGGTTAGTCTGTAGACCCGAGATCGTCATAGAGTCTTGTGTGATTCCCACTGTGGTTTGATTTCCACCTTACCATGTCCAAGAGGGCATGCAAAACGGTGTCTTTTGGGTACAGTCCCGAATCACATGGTGGCAATGAGCAATAGGAGGGGTTTCGTCTCTCCCAGTATAGAGAGTTGATGTTGTGCTGTATTCGATTGGCTATAACTGGAAGTCCCTGGCCAGGGCTGATATGGAGTGCTACTGGTAAGAGTTATCAGTAGTTTCTTGACCTGTTATGAGCCTCACATCGACACGACTTATCGGTTACCGGGGTCTGACGTTTACCACCCCTAGACTTGATATGCGACATATGAGACGAAGAGATCAGACTGTACGGTAGTGTTACTGATTGGATTCACAGGAGAATGTACAGGCTTGCTTGTTGATCTTCTGATCGTTCAATACCTGGATGGCTTTTACGTTTAGCTGACCGCTTGCAGCTTGTGGGTGTTTGATATGATCATCACCTACTGCCAGAGTATTGACGATTCTTTAGAGTACTACACAGAGGTTTCCTGGCTCAGGCAAAATGGAGTAAGAGAACATATGTGATATGTGCGGGATCGAGACTAATACAATATGAGATACCGTATTAGATTCTCGCGATATATGATATCGTCCGGGTGTATGTGATATAGCCGAGTTATCGGATCAAGTGTTGATTCGATAAAATGTTACTTGTTATATTAGTCGGTTATATGTAATATAGCCGGATTATCGGATCAAGTGTTGATTCGATAATTTAATGTATAATTATATATATATGTGATATATTACATTACATTAACTAATATAAGCTCGCTTTATTGATTCTTTTCCTCACTTGGATAATACATTGATGTATATGCGATATATGTTAATTATATTATTTTATTTTGTTACATTATATATTATATATGTGATATATAATATTGTAACATGTTAGGGTTATAAATGCAACAAAGGTTTTGAGATTTAACCATGTTAGGGTTTGGATTAGGGTTAAGGTTATGGATTAGGTTTTGGATGAGCTTTGAGAAAGCTTCATGAAGGTTTGACTTTGTCCACTTTCCTTAATATTTTTTGCTAGATATTTGTTAACCCAACCCAAACCTTAACCCATGGTAAAGTCTCCACAAGGGTTAAGCATGTCATGCTTAACCCTAAGTTGTAATTGTAACCACAACAATAATTCATTATTCATCACAAAAGGATTTTCTTCTTCTTCTTCCTCTTTGAAAAAGCTTTGCTAGCTTTTTGGTTTGTGGTGATTTCAAGTGAGATTAAGAAAACAAAAGAGAGAAAAATTCCTACTTCATCATCTTCATCTATTCTAGCCACTTAGATTAGAGTGTTCACTTCACTAATAACTTCATTAGAGAAGTGTGAGCTTGGGTTTGAGATTGTTCAAGGTAGATCATCTTAGAAAGGGAAGACTTCAAGCAAGATGCCTCATTCGCCTCATGGAGGCTCTCTAGAGTCCGTGTTCTTAATGATCGCAGCAAAGGGACCTCAACACGGAGCTTATAAAGCGAAGGAACGGACTACAAAGGTTGTAATTCTAAACTCTTAGAAGTAAAGTTGTTTACTTTGTGTGTTTTGATTTGATTCTCTAGTTAACATCCTAGGTTTAGGTTATCTATAATGGAAAATTTTAAAATTGGCATGGTCGCTCATGCCATTGCCTTCCTCACTTCCTTCTTCATCTTCTTGAGTTGATCTTTTGAGCTTGAGACATGAGAGAAAAAATATAGTGAGACAATCCTACACCTCCACTCTCCATTTCTAGCAACCTTGGAGCGTCGGTTGCCTCGCTAGGCGAGGCGGGAGCTTGCACCGTTTCCCTCGGGTGGATCATCATGGACGGAGGAAGACCGGCAACTAAATTCGATCCACGACCACTAGAAGCTTGGGATGATGGTTGAAGACCCGAAGGACACGATCCGTTTGGTATAACCATATAACTCCTAGTTTACATATTGCTAGTATAGGGTTTAGGGAAAATTCGGGCATCGGGTTGTGGTAGCGCCATTTTTTGTAAATTTTTGTTCCGCATTTGGCCACGGTTTGATGGTCGGGGCGCTGCCGTAAACTAACAAAATCAGTAACCATTCTTGATAGAAACAATTTCTTTAAGGTCTCATATCTAACTATACAAGATGACTCTCCATACAACCTCTTTGTATGGAGAAGAATAAACTAAACGTCCATCCTCTCATGATGTCTCTGCAACTCCTTGCATATTGAGGCTAACACGAGGCACTAGGACATCACTTAATCTCGATTCTATTGAACATGGATCTCTACATCTAATACAGAGGATTCTGGAGTAGGTGAAGGGGGAGTAGGAGCGGTATGAGCATATGCGACCTTGTCGTAAGTTAGGGCAGCAAGACATTCCTGAGCCATGCATTATAATAAGGTTCGGTTAACTTGGTTTTACGAGTTTTAGTTTAAGGTCATTCATGGTCGCTACCGAGAGAGAGAAAAGAAACACTTAGTGAGTGCTCTTGTAAGATTAGATTGGTTTATTAATTCATCTAATCAAGATGGCTCCCACTATATAGTCGAATTCTTCTTCAAAGCTTAAAAGAAGAATTAGCCAGAATCATCAACACTCCACAAGTTCACTAACCGATCGGCTATGCCGGTGTAACTACTATGAGGGGGGCTCCCCGCACTTTCGTATGGACCTAATTAAATAACTCCGTTCCTCAGAGGCATAACCCCGTAAACACTTTTCTAGACACCTACTGAGTTAGTTTATCGCAAAGGAAAAATTCTCCCGAGAATAACTTTTATTCACAGTGGGTATCAGGATCCAACTATCATAGCGTGACAACCTTAACAAAGGTCAACAAATCACCACACATCATAGAAGGTATGTAATCTCATTGCAAGTTTCAATAATTGAAAGTCTCGATATGGTTTTTACCCTTAACGGCTTATAACCATGACAAAGGTCAACAAACCATAAATCGCTAGTCAAGTTCAACCCGTCATTTCATGATCAATTTAGATCCACCCGCATGACCCTTGACAAAGGTCAATAAGGCCACACGACCTTCTTAACCAATCTCAGCGTATGAGGTAGACAAGAATCACTTAGCTACCATACACTATGCCTTGACAAATGTCATGTCCCGCTACCCAGTAGATAGAAACGGTGACGTGGCAGGCCGCAACGTATGTACTAAGAAATAAATATGTTAAGCGTAATTAAGCAATATGTAAATCTACAAGAATAACAAGAGTATTAAAATAAAATATCAACTTTATTTACATTCAACTTTACATACAACTATTTGAAAATAAAAGATACAATGATTAAAGCAGTGTCTAAACAATAGCATACAGGAAAGTAAGTGCAAAGGAACTAGTAGTTAAGTTGTGCTGCAAGCTGGTCCAAGTGCTTCTGGCTTGGCTCAATCTCTTCAGTGTCCAATCCTCCTAACGAACATTCCAAAGAAGAAACAGAAAGGAATGTCGTCAGCGAACTAATGCTCGGTAAGTCCCAAAAGAAGAAAGAGAAGAAAGTATATAAAGTTAAATGAACAGGTAAATTGTATATGATTAATTACTGGTATATGAGAGTTATTCTAACGTGGTTGTTTGTAGTTTGGTAAGAAAAGTATTCATGTATACGAGAGAAGTCCATCTTACCCCGTGAACTATGGTAACATGTAGTACGAGGCCCCATCATAACCTACGGGACAACGGCACGAGAATTCATGTAGGTGTCTTTTAAGTGACCTCTCGTGCCATGATACACGTTACTTACCAATCTACCCCTTTATCCCTGCGTAATGTATTGTATAGATTATATTTACAAGTCTTGCCGAAACCATGGATACAAAATGTTCAGGTATTCATATTCAGGATGTAATCATGTATTCAAGTAGTCATGTCAAGTTATAAGTATGGTTCGGTCAAGTCAAGTCAAGTATACATATTTGATATTGATATTTGAATTCAAATATTCATGCTCATGGTCAAGTATTCGGGTCTGATTTTGGATTCGGATTTGAAGTTGGAATCGGACTGAGTCAGACACGTAAACTGATTTAACTCTGGAATTCTTAGGTTCGGGAGTCATCGGCAACTGCTGCACATGGACGGCAGGATTTGTGTCATTTTCCAAGACAATTGCCATTGATAACTCATGTTAAGTTTTCTATCCTGAATATTCAAGCACTCACTTTCTCCGGCTCCCTGGGGCTCAAGAGAGTTGATCCCGCTTAAACCCATATTTACTAAAGTCCTTAAAATAGTGTTTTATATATCTCGAGGGGGTTTTATGAAAAAATATATTAATATAGATTAAAAATAAAACCTCGAGGTGATTAGTATTACTTAGGTTTTCATGAGTATGTATGTTAAGTATTGGGGTATTTTAGTGATAAATACTTAGTTTTGGAAAGTTTATGGTATTTTATTGAAAAACTTGCCTTTTGGTATCTTGATGGTATTTTATTGGAATTTGTTAATCTTTCGTTTTTATAAAAATATAGGTTGATTATATTTTGAAAATAAGGATTTATAATTTTATATAATTTAAAAATTAGTTTTATTTAGAAATTCGTTTATCTTAAAACCCGTATTTATATCCTTTCGAGATCGAATACTCCGTGAGGAGGTCTGCATCTCGCTCTACTATCCCCAAGATGTGCGATAATCTGCACCATCCATCAGTGGATCCTCTAAAGAGGGTTGTAAATGCATAATTGCAAAGGAGTATGAAATACTGTTTTAAAATAAACCCGGTTTTAAATTATGTGGTATTTTATTGTAAATACTATCTTCGAACCAAAAATACATATAATTAGGTATCGTGCTATGAAACCAAGTGTGCGTGTGGGGTCGGTCATTACCCCGTGAAATTTTCCTAAAGGTATTGTTTAACGATTAGTCGAAAAGGTGTAATAATAAAGTTCAAGGTATTTTAATGTAAAAGTTCAATTATGGTTGTTTCACATGAGATTCTTGGTTAAACTTGATTCTAAACATTAGTATTAAAATTATAAGTGAAGTGGTAAAATTGGTTTGACCAAATGATAAAAGAAAATGGAGTTATAGGTTTTAGAAAAGATGATATCGGTAATAAATCCACTTTTACCGATATTTGATTTAAAATGAGTATCAATGAAAAGGATGAGAATTGGGAGGGACTTACGATTTGAATACGTGAAAGGAAGAGTTAGGAAGAAGAGTGATGCTTCGGGATGTCGCGAGATCTCCGAAATTGGCTTCTCTCTTGCCTGAACTAACTTACTTTCTAACTCCACTTTACTCCACTTGCACTCAAAAACTTTTTAGAGATTTTTGGCTAGAATTTTCACAATGGTGCTGATCCAAAGTGTGGGGTGGTATTTATAGTGGAGAATTAGAGTTTGGGAATTAAAATTGTGGATTAAAAAGTATTAAAATTGTGTTAAATTGTGAATTGAAAAGTCTCTTTTTGATTGCAGGGAAATCAAACAGTGCAGAGGAGTTAATAGGAGGTGAAGAGTCATGTGTGGAAAGCACGGATCAATTTGTCCTTGATCCAACCGTCGGCGCCGGCCCAAACCCCATTACGGCCGGTCGATTTGTGACATCTGGCCTCGAGATTCAAGTCATCTGATCAACCCTCTGTTTACTCCATTTTCCACATGTTTGATTTTTATGAACTTTTCATTTCCCGTGTATTGCACCTAAAATCTTTTGGGCTTCCAAAAAGTTAAAAAGAAAAATCAGGAAAAAAAATAATTGTGTCTGATGGGAATCGAACACAGGGGCTACGTCACAGCAGTGCAAAGACTTTACCAGTGAGTTACAAGTTGTTTCTTGCTTTTATTTAACAAAAGTGACTTATAACTCAAGCTCGGGCTGTAAAACTCATTTCTTGTATATTAACAAAAAAATTCCCGTACAAAGATTTTAGAGTCATTATATTCTACCCTTCTTATAAAAATTTCGTCCTCGAAATTTACATTTACATAGGGACTAATTTTCAAATAGATAAGGGTATCTTGCACGCATATCTTCTTCTCGTTTCCATGTTGATTCTCCTAGCGAATCCTTTCTCCACATTACTCGGACCAAGATTACTTCCTTGTTCCGTAATGTCTTCACCTTTTGGTATAGAATCTCAACTGGTTGTTGCTCGCAGGTTAGATCAGTCTATACTGTGAGCTCTAAGTGATCAAGTTTGTGGCTGGGTTCGCTCACATATCGTCGTAGCTGGGATATATGGAACTTGTTATGCACTCCTTCCAATGAGGATGATAGTATTAAATGGTATGCCGCTTCTCCAACTCGTTCGAGTATGTCGAACGGTCCGATGTATCTTAGACTTAGCTTACCCCTCTTACCAAAACGTATTACTCCTCTATTTGGAGAGATCTTCAGGAATACATGGTCTCCATGTTGGAACTCCAGATGTCGACGCTTTGCATCTGCCCAATACTTCTGTCGGTCTTGGGGTATGTGCATTCTTTTCCTGATCGTGCAAACTACGTCCACAGTTGCCACAATCAACTCTGGACCAAGGATTTCACGATCTCCGATGTCTTCCCAACTTAGCGATGAACGACACTTATGTCCGTAGAGTGCTGCGAATGGTGTCATTCTAATGCTTGCCTGATAGTGATAGCTGTTGTTGTATGAAAACTCTACAAGGTGTAGATGATCTTCCCATGAATCTTCGAAGTCTAATATACAAGCTCTTAGGATGTCCTCCAAAATATGAATTGTTCGCTCGAACTGTCCGTCCATTTGTGGATGATAAACCGTGCTAAAATTCAGACTCGTTCTCAGGCTAGCTTGCAGAATCTGCCAAAACTGTGATCGAAATCTGGTATCACGATCGGAGACGATGCAAACAGGTACTCCGAGTAATCTCACGATCTCCTGCATAAGTTCATGGGTATCAAATATAGTATATCTTGAAGGTTTAAATCTTACTTTAGATTTATGCTTACCTCCATGTACTTCTTTGCTAACATCTCGGTTGACTGGACAACTCGAAATGGAATAAAGTGAGCCAACTTGGTGAGTCGATCCACAATAACTTATATTGCGTCATTACCCTTCGTGCTGCGAGGAAGGGTGGTCACAAAGTCTATGATAATGTGCTGCCATTTCCATTCTGGAATTGGTAACGGCTCAAGTAGACCAGCAGTTCTGTAATGTCCATCCCTCACTTCCTACACACCAAACACTTGGCTACCCTCCTTACTACTTTATGCCTCATTCCATGCCACAAGTAGTGTTGCCGTAGATCCTTGTACATTTTTGTTCCACCGGGGTGTACAGAATAAGGAGAGTTATGAGCTTCTTTCATCAACTCTTCTCGAATAAGGTCGTTTGGTACACATAATCAACTTCCATATCGCAAGGATTCGTCTTCGTGGATGATGAAGTCAGTTCGAAGTCCACTTTCTACTTATTCTCGGATCTTTTGTAGCTTGGCATCATTTGCTTGAGCTGCCTTGATCTGATTAACAAGAGTGGACTAGACTTGTAAGTTCATCAAATCTGAAGCGTTACCCGGCATAACTACTTCGATCTCCAATCTGTGCAATTCCTGTTGTAGTTTCTACTGAGCGATTAGGTTTATTGCTAATAGCTGGCGACTAAGTGTATCAGGAACTACATTCATCTTCCTAGGATGATACTGTAGGTTGATGTCGAAGTCCGCCATGAGTTCTAGCCATCTTCTCCGCCGCATATTTAGTTCCTTCTGAGTAAATACATACTTCAGACTCTTGTAGTCGGTGTATATATCCACTCGTTCTCCTAGAAGATATTGGCGCCAGATCTTAAGTGCGAAGATGACGTCTGCAAACTCCAGATCATGTGTTGGATAGTTGCGCTCATGTACCTTTAGCTGTCTTGATGCAAAAAGCCACAACTTTTCCAGGCTGGTGTAGAACACATCCTAATCCTTTACCGGACGCATCACAATGCACAACAAATCCTCTATATTGATCCGGTATTATAAGACTAGGAGCAGAGGTTAATCTTGACTTGAGTTCTACAAAATATTTTTCACATGCTTCTGACCACACGAATGCTTCATCTTTACGTATGAGTTTGGTCAGGGGTGCTGCAATTTTTAAGAAGCCTTCAATGAATCGTCGGTAGTACCCTGCTAATCCCAAGAAACTTCATATATCTTTCACCGTTTTTTGTCTCAGCCACTCGCTGACAGTTGACACCTTAGCTGGATCTACTGAGATTCTTTTACCTGAAACAATATGTCCAAGAAATCCAACTTGATCTATCCAAAATTCATACTTGTTGTACTTGGCGTAGAGCTGATGTTGTCGCAATGTCTTTAGGACAATCCGTAAGTGCTCGGCGTGTTCTTTCCGATTCTTTGAATACCCTAGAATGTCGTCGATGAAGATAACAACGAACCTGTCTAAATACTCTCAGAAAACTTGATTCATCAGGTTCATGAAGATGGCAGGTGCATTGGTCACTCCAAATGGCATTATGAGATATTCATAATGACCATATCGAGTCTTAAAAGCCATTTTCGGAATGTCAGAATTTTTGACCTTCACCTGATGATAACCCGAACGAAGATCTAGTTTCGAAAATACACAAGACCCACTTAACTGATCGAATAGATCATCGATGCGTGGTAGTGGATACTTGTTCTTGATTGCCACTTTGTTCAAAACTCGATAATCTATACACATCCTGTATAAACCTTCTTTCTTCTTCACGAGTAACACTGGAGTTCCCTAACTGGAAGTACTGGGTCGGATCCAACCTTTCTTCAATAATTTGTCCAACTGAATATGAATCTCCTTCAATCCTTCTGGACTTAACCGATATGGAGTTTTGATTACAGGTTGTGCGCCAAGTTGTAAATCAATACTAAACTCAAGAGCTCAATCGGAAGGCAGACCTGATATGTCTTCACGGAACACATCCTCGAACTCTCGAACTACTTCGGGCTTTTCTTCTTCTGCCGGTAGTGAGAACACTTATGCATTCTTCGGTTTAGCACGGTAGCTTCCTGGCGCCAAATTTCTATCTCCACTTTTGAAATAGAAGACTGGGTGTTCTAGTATCTCAAATACTACTCTCCTTTGATGGCAGTCAATCGTAGTATAGAATACTCCCAGCCAATCCATTCCCAACACAACATCAAAATTTGGGATGTCCAGTACTTTAAAATTCGCGTACAATTCTCGTCCGCAAACTACAACTGGAAACTAATCAAACCCCATAGATGCTTTCAGAACTCCATTCCCGGAACTGACATTCCAGCTTGAAATGAGTGGCTTCACGGGAATCGCATGCGTTCTCACGAATCGTTTGGACATGAAGCAGTGTGAAGCTCCAGTGTCGAAAAGTGTGAGTGCAGGAAGGGTGGCTATTAGTATAGTACCTAAGTTGTGTGAGGTTGGGTTTAGATATAGGAAAAGTTATAGTGATACACAAGGATTGAAAAAATTGAAAGGATTGGGGGATATACCAGTGAAGACTTGTCCTGTGGCTTCGGCCTCCTCGACCCTCATTGTGAAAGCCTGACGTTGTGGTATATTCCTCCTTACTGGAGGCACATTCCTCTGTCCTTAGGGCATGTTTCTCTGCCTCTGAGGAATTTTCTCTGTGCCTGATGAAATTGACATTGAAGCTGTGCAGGAGGTCCACGTGGAGCTCGTGTAGGGAGAGCTAAACGGGGTGCAGGAGCCTGAATGGCTAGCCGCTGCGGGACTGTGATTGCGGGTCTGGATGCTGGATCTATGTTGAAACGATATAGACATGCTTCTATGGCGTGAGTGGATGCGTCACAAACCAAACACGGGCCATTTGCATGCCTGCAGTCCTTCGCCAGGTGTCTCCTCCTCTTGCAGTAGAAACAAAAGTATGGACTGGACCGGTTAAATGATCCTCCCGGTCCCCTGGGTGCAAAGGTCGGCCTAGAAGAGGCTTCTCCTATCATCTGTGTGGTAGCGCGTTTCACACCGGCAGTTTGTGGTCTGCCCTTCTTCTTCACAACTGCCTCATAGCGTCGGGCAGCCTTCAAAGCAAGTTCATGGTTAGGAAATCCCCTGTAGTGAGTGCAGCTTGGATTTCTGGGTCTAACCTTTGTTGAACTCATCGTGTCCGGGTCTCAGCAGTAGGAATCAGGTGTGCGGCGAACCTGTTACGACCTTGTGTTAGCAGTGTAGTGAGTGAGATCAGGAATTTGAATTTGAGACAATATCTTACCTGCTGAGCATGGTAAACTCAGCATCGTATTCATCTATAGACTTGACCCACATCGAGCCTTATTGTAGATGGATGAATTGCTGCACCATGTCAAAACTGGCAGTCTCAGGGAAGTACTTCGCATCGAACAGATCGCGAAACGTCTTCCACTCAATAGGTTGGGTGAGATGGTTGTCCTCAACTTTCCACCAGACTCTAGTATTATATGTCAGTTACATCTTAGCAACTCTCACCCAGGAAATATCTGGCACTTGAGCTGCTGCTAGATCATCTTCAATCGATTGAGCCCATTCTTCTGCCTCAAGTGGGCTCTCTTTTCCTGAGAAGTGTTTTGGATGTAGTGCCCGAAATTGTTTGACTCCGGGTACCTCGGCTTTGGGGCGGTGCATGAAGATAGCAGTCTGCTGCTGCTGACCCTCCAATAGGCTCTTAATAGCTGCAAGTAATACTGTTTGCTCATTGATAGGAGTTTCAACGGTAGGTGGTGGTGGTAAATTAGGCGGTGGAGTATTGCTATTGACATTGGTACTGGTGTTGTTGGGAGAATTCATGACCTTGATAGAAAAATGAATGGTTAGGATAGGTTCAAGAAATTAGAAATGTAGGGAATGTATAGTTACTGATTATTATGATTCTTGTGATATATTGCTTAAGTCTTCATGCAGAACTGGCCTGCATGGGCCACCAACAAAACCTGACATGCCCCGCTTCCTAGTAGGCTGAAACGGTGACGTGGCAGGCCGCAACGTATTTACTAAGAAATAAATACATTAAGCATAATTAAGCAATATGTAAATGTACAAGAATGACAATAGTATTAAAATAAAACAAAAACTTTATTTACATTCATCTTTACATAAAACTGTTTGAAAATAAAAGATACAATGAGTAAAGCAGTACCTAAACAATGGCATACAGGAAAGAAAGTGCAAAGGAACTAATAGTTAGGCTGTACCGCAAGCTGGTCCAAGTCCTCCTGGCTCAGCTCAATCTCTTCAGTGTCCGGTCCTCCATACGAACATTCCAAAGAAGAAACAGAAAGTAATGTCGTCAGCGAACTAACGCTTGGTAAGTCCCAAAAGAAGAAAGAGAAGATAGTATATAAAATGAAATGAACGGGTAAATTGTATATGATTGATTTCTGGTATATGATAATTATTCTAACGTGGTTGTTTTTAGTTTGGAAAGAAAGGTATTCATGTATATGAGAGAAGTCCATCTTACCTCGTGAACTATGGTAACATGTAGTATAAGGCCCCGTCATAACCCACGGGATAACGGCACGAGAATTCATGTAGGTGTCTTTTAAGTGACCTCTCGTGCCACGATATACGTTCCGTACGAATCTACCCCTTTATCCCCGCATAATGTATTGTATAGATTATATTTACAAGTCAAACCATAGATACAAAATGTTCAGGTATTTATGTTCAGAATGTAATCATGTATTCAAGTAGTCATGTCAAGTTATAACCATGGTTCGGTCAAGTCAAGTCAAGTATACATGTTTGATATTGATATTTGAATTCAAGTATTCATATTCATGGTCAAGTATTCAGGTTTGATTTTGGATTCAGGTTTGAATTTGGACTCAGACTGAGTCAGACACTTGTACTGATTTAACTCTGGAATTCTTAGGTTCGGGAGTCATCGGCAACTGCTGCACATGGACGGCAGGATTTGTATCTTTTTCCAAGACAATTGCCATTGATAACTCATGTTAAGTTTTCTAACCTGAATAGGCAAGCACTCACTTTCTCCGATTCCCTGGAGCTCAAGAGAATTGATCCCGCTTAAATCCATATTTACTAAAGTCCTTAAAATAGTGTTTTATATATCTCGAGGGGTTTTAGGAAAAAAATATATTAATATAGATTAAAAATAAAACCTCGAGGCTGATTAGTATTACTTATGTTTTCATGAGTATGGATTTTAAGTATTGGGGTATTTTAGTGATAAATACTTAGCTTTGGAAAGTTTATTGTATTTTATTGAAAAACTTGCCTTTTTGGTATCTTGATGGTATTTTATAGGCATTTGTTAATTTTTTGTTTTTAGAAAAATATAGATTCGTTATATTTTGAAAATAAGGATTTATAATTTTATATAATTTTAAATTAGTTTTATTTAGAAATTCGTTTTTTCTTAAAAACCCGTATTTATAACCCTTCGAGATCGAATGCTCCGTGAGGAGGTCTGCATCTCGCTCTACTATCCCCAGTATGTGCGATAATCCGCACCATCCATTAGCGGGTCCCTAAAAAGGGTTGTAAATGCATAATTGTAAAGGAGTATGAAATACTGTTTTAAAAGAAACCCGATTTTAAATTATGTGGTATTTTATTGTAAATACTATCTTCGAACCAAAAATACATACAATTAGGAATCGTGCTATGAAACCAAGTGTGCGTGTTGTAGGGTTACTAGGCACTCTTGTGAATCATCATAAAGCATCAAACATGCACGAATAAAATTTTAGATGTGCTGAACAACCCAAAGCCTGGATCTTTGCTAGATTATTAGGGTTTAACATGCAAGTAAACTATGTTTACTACTAAGTGTGAGGGATTACAACCTTTGTAGTCCGCTCCTTCGCTTCACAAGCTCCGAGTAGAAGTCCCTTGCCGCGATCCACGATCTCCCGGACTCAAGAGAGGCTCCACGACTCGAACGATCCATGATAGCTTGTCGTAATCATTTTCTCCGATGATCTACGTCGAAGTTGCAATAGCTCAAGCTCTCTCACTCTTATGAGGTGAACACCCTAATCTAATGGGCTAGATTAGATAAGGATGATGGAGTAGTATTTATGCTTTCTTTTTATATCATTTTCTCACAAGAAATCATCACAAAAGAATTAACTAGTGAGCTCTTTCCAAAACTCAAGAGAGAAGAAGATGAAGAATAATAAGAATGAGATAATCCTTTTGTGATGAATAGAAATAAGTCTATATAATTGATTATGGAACCATGGTCAAGGATGAGAGGCTTAACCTTTGTAGAGAATAAACTAGAGCTAGGGTTTGGTTAGGTTAAGAATGAGTCATGGATAAATATCAACCATAATATCTTAACCAAGACAAAAGGAAATCCTTCTAGAATGAACAAGAAGGAGCTAACCCTAATCAAACCCTAATCTCTTTTTATCATCCCTAAACATGTTTCATAATAAATCATATCATGTCACAATAATATATATCACATATATATTATATATTTGCAACAAAAGTAAATAATACAATTAACATATATCGCATATATATCAATGTATTAATCCGGTGAGAAAATGAAATAATAAAGCAAGCCAATATTAGATAATAATACAATATATCATATATATCATTATACATTAAATCATCGAATCAACACTTGATCCGACGATCCGGCTATATCGAATATAACCGACTAATATATCATGTACCGATTCATCGAATCAACACTTGATCCGATGTCCCGGTTCATATATAAATATCGCGACAATATAATACGGTATCTCATATCGCATTATCCTCGGTCCTGCACATATCACATATGTGCCTCTACTCCGTTTTGCCTGAGCCAAGAAACCTCTGTGTAGGACTCTAAAGAATCGTCAATACGCCGGTAGCAGATGATGATCATATCAAACACCCACAAGCTGCAAGCGGTCAGCTAAACGTAACAGCCACCCAGGTATCGAGCGATCAGAAGATCAACAAGCTAGCCTGTCCGTTCTCCTGTGAATCCAATCAGTAACACTCCCGTACAGTCCGGTCTGTTCGTTTGATATGTCGCATATCAAGTCTAGGGGTGGTATACGTCAGACCCCAGTAACCGATAAGTCGTGTCGATGTGAGGCTTATAACAGGTCGAGAAACTACTAGTAACACTTACCAGTATATCTCTATATCAGCCCTGGCCAGGGACTTCCAGTTATAGCCAATCGAACACAGCACAACATCAACTCGCTATACCGGGAGAGAAGAATCCCCTCCTATCGCTCATTGCCTCCATGTGATTCGGGACTGTACCCAAAAGCCACCGTTTTGCACGCCCTCTTGGACGTGGTAAGGTGGAAATCAAAGCACAGTGGGAATCACATAAGATTCTATGACGATCTCGGGTCTACAGACTACCCTGTACCAGTGTCACCGGAGAACTGCCATCTGACGTGTGGTATATCACCATCTAGGAGTTCTCGACGAGTCCGTCAAGTGTACCCAGTCTCCACTGAGCACCCATACACCATCTCTGATGTCAAATACCGATGGATATGGGATCATCCATCGCCCATCATATGGGTCAAGATGCGTATACGCTAGTCTACTCTGGTGTATCGATACCCTGTCTCGATATACCCTCGACTAGGAACATTTATAGGATGTACTCATCGACTACCGTGGCCCACTAGTATGATCTCATCATAATCCCAGTAGTCGAGTACAGATCTTAAGGGCTTTATCAACATGTGAGAGAAAGACAGTAAACCAATACAAGTCAATATGTTAAGATAAAATGAAACCAAATAGCATACTATCATGACGAGCAAGAAAGTCCTCTCTGTAAATATCCAAGCATCCATCATAATATACATCATATGTACAACAATGGCCTCCAGGGCATATACATAACTAACAATCTCCCACTTGCACTAAGGCCAGCTGCTGTAGTATCTCATACCTAGCATCCTGAATAATCTCTCAAACTGTATCTGGGGAATGGCCTTCGTGAGTGGATCCGCAGTGTTGTCCTTCGTATCTACTCTCCTGACCTCGATCTCCCGGCGATCAACTATCTCCCTGATCAGGTGATACCGCCTCAGAATATGTCTGGACTTCTGATGGGACCTGGGTTCCTTGGCCAAAGCCACAGCTCCATTGTTATCGCAATACAAAGGTATTGGATGCTCAATGGATGGAACCACTCCAAGTCCAGTGATGAACTTCTTCATCCAGACAGCCTCTTTGGCAGCATCGTTGGCAGCGATGTATTCAGCCTCCATCGTCGAGTCTACAACGGTATCCTGTTTGGAACTCTTCCAACATACCGCCCCTCCATTGAGGGTAAAGACAAATCCTGAGTGCGACTTAGAGTCGTCCTTATCACTTTGGAAGCTGGAATCGGTAAAGGACTCCACCTGGAGTTCTCCGTTACCATACACCAAGAACATGTCTCTAGTCCTTCGCAAGTACTTGAGAATGTTCTTCACAGCTGTCCAGTGACTCTCTCCAGGATCTGCTTGATACCGACTCACTACACTTAGTGAGTATGCTACATCGGGTCTGGTACATAGCGTCGCATACATGATAGAGCCTACTGCCGAAGCATAGGGTATCCCTTGCATGCGAACTCTCTCCAAATCAGTCTTGGGAGACATCTCTTTGGAAAGAGTGAGTCCAGAGATCGTGGGTTGGTTCCCACGCTTGGATTCTTCCATACTAAAGCTCTTTAGTATGGTGTCAATGTACCTGGATTGGGACAATCCCAGTATCCTTTTGGATCTATCTCTATAGATCCTAATCCCCAATATGCAGGAGGCATCACCTAGATCTTTCATTAAGAATCTTTATGATAAGAACAGCTTGACTGATTGCAGCATAGGAATATCATTTCCTATCAAGAGTATGTCATCCACGTACAATACGAGGAAGACAACCTTACTCTCTGCTACCTTTTTATAGATACAAGATTCATCTATATTTTTGATGAAGTCAAACTCTTTGACTACAACATCAAAAGAGATGTTCCAACTCCGCGATACTTGTTTCAACCCATAAATGGATTTAAGCAGCTTGCACACCTTTCCGCTGCTCCCACTATCTGCGAAGCCCTCTGGCTGAGTCATGTACACGCACTCTTCTAAATCACCGTTTAGAAAGGCGGTCTTAACATCCATTTGCCAGATTTCATAGTCATGGTATGCAGCAATGGCACGTAAGATCCGGATGGACTTAAGCATAGCCACTGGAGAAAAGGTTTCGTCATAATCCACACCTGGTCGTTGACGAAAACCCTTTGCTACAAGTCTAGCTTTGAAAGTCTTAACTTTCCCATCTACACCAAATTTCTTTTTAAAAATCCACTTGCTCCCAATGGGTTTTACCCCTTCAGGAGCATTTTCCAAAGTCCAAACTTTATTGGTGTACATGGATTCCATCTCAGATCGCATTGCATCCAGCCATTTCACAGAGTCACACTCGTGATGGCCTGCTCGAAACTAGTTGGGTCATCATCTTCCATGATGCAATCCTCACTTCCACCATCAATGAGAAAACCGTAGTATCTCTCAAGTGGATGAGAAACCCTGCTAGATCGGCGGAGAGGCTGGGGTTCATCGGGTACAACTGAATCCTCTGGTTCTACCAAGTCTTCTGTTATAGTTTGTGTTGCTGGAACCTCTTACAGTTCTACCTCAATGCCACTATTCTGTTTTATAAGAAAACATTTTTCTTAGAAAGTGGCATGTCGAGAAACAAACACCTTTTGTTCCTCGGGGTGGTAGAAGATATACCCTTGTGAATTTTTGGGATATCCTACAAACTTACATAAGACAGATCTTGCCTCGAGTTTGTCCGGATTTTGCCTTTTGACATAGGCCGGACAACCCCATATCTTAATATAATTAAGATGTGGTCTCTTCCCTTTCCATATCTCATATGGAGTGGTAGGCACAGATTTGGTGGGAACTCTATTCAATAGGTCTATGGCTGTCTCAAGCACATATCCCCAGAAGGAAATAGGTAACTTAGCTGTACTCATCATTGAGCGCACCATATCTAATAGGGTGCGATTCCTCCGTTCTGATACACCGTTGTGCTGTGGTGTATAAGGAGGAGTAAGCTGAGAGAGAATCCCATTCTCTTTTAGATAATCTAGGAACTCATTGCTTAAGTATTCTCCTCCTCGATCAGATCGAAGAATCTTAATACTTTTGCCCGGTTGATTCTCTACTTCATGCTTATATTCTCTGAATTTCTCAAAAGCTTCAGACTTGTGTTTCATCAGGAACACATGTCCGAATCTAGAGAGATCGTCAGTGAATGTAATGAAGTAAGAAGAACCGTTCCTGGTATGCGTAGACATGGGACCGCATATATCACTATGTACCAGTCCTAAGAGTTCCGTAACTCTTTCTCCATGTCCACTAAACGGAGCTTTGGTCATTTTTCCTTTGAGACATGAATGGCAAGTATCATAAGATGATAATTCGAACGGATTCAAATATCCATCTTTATGTAACTTAGCCAGTCGTGTCGCATTGATATGACCAAGTCTACAATGCCACAAGAAGGATTCGTTCATTTCTGAACTCTTCCTCTTGTGTGTGTTTTGTATATTGAAGACTGTATTTTGATTTAGAATGAATATGACATTATGTAACGAGCCTGATGCAATCAACTTTTGATCTAGGAATATGTTCATAACATTATCCTGTACTACAAAATTATATCCTTCTTTACTTAATAAAGAAACTGATATAATGTTGCACATCATGTTCGGTATATAATAGAACTCATTCAGAATCAGTGTATCACCACTTGGTAATACTAGGTGATATTCGCCAACTGCTTTGGCTGCAACATTTGCCCCATTCCCTACTTGAATGGAATGATCACCTTTTCCCAGTTCTCTACCTTTACGTAGCCCATGTAACATTTTACATATGTGGGATCCTGATCCGGTATCTAATACCCAGGACGTAGGGTGAACTGAGAAACAGTTCTCAATAACTAACACACCTGAAGAAGATGCATCAACATGCATGTTCTTTTGGGCGGCTTGAGAATCCAGATATTCTCCTATTCCCGGTTCAGTCTTATAACTCTTATAAGAAAGAACGGGTCCAACGTTTCCCTGCTCAGTATAATAAGCGGGTTCAGTCAATACATCCATATTATTATCTTGATTATGGCCTGACATGGTCGCTACCTGGAGAGAGAGAGAAGAAAACACTTTAGCGTATGCTCTTGCAAGATTAGATTGTTTATTATCTTATCTAATCAGGATGTCTCCCACTGTTTTTATCAAATCTTCCTTCAAACCCTAAAAGGCAAGATTCGCCCGGATTAATTACACCCTACAATTTCGTCAATCTTTCAGCCAGATCAGTGTTGGTACTTGAGGAAGGTTCCCCGTGCTTTCGTACGGACATAATTAAAGTAAACCTCGTTTTCCCAGAGGCGTAACCCCGTTAACACTTTTCTAGACACCTACTTGATCGACTAATTGTCCTGTGTAAAACTCTCCCAGGAGTAACTCTTACTCGCAGTGGGTATCGGGATCCAACTATCTCATAGGAGGTATGCAATCTCATTGCAAATTTCAACACTTGAAATTCCCGATAATATTTTTCCCCTAGCGTGCTATGACCTTGACGCATGCCAAACAACCCATAGTCCGCTAATCAAGTTCAACCCGTACAATTCGTGATTGAATTAAACCCACCCGTACGACCCTTGACGCATGCCAAACAATGCCGTACGAATATCCTAATCCAATCGCATCTCATGCTACAGATAAGTAATAATCAGCTACCGTACACTACGCCTTGACGCATGCCAAACTACCGCAGCACGAATACTAAATATTACTTATCTGAATTGACGGAGGGCTACGCAGGTTTTTCAGAAAACCATGAGCGTAATGAACTTGATATTGTCGTAGAATCATGTGAAATTTTGAAATGGAGTGTTTTTGAGGCTTTCATTAGTTTTGCTAAAGAGGTCACTCCCGGTGAAGGGATCTCGGCTCTTTCCTCATCGAATAAGGTGCAGGGTATATCATATATACCGCTATGCAAAGCAAAACTCTAAAAGCAATCAAAAGACAAACCGAGTTTTGTAGCATCTGCCAGTTTCGCTAAAGAGGTCACTCCCGGTGAAGGGATCTCGGCTCTTTTCTCATCGAATAAGGTGCAGGGTATATCATATATACCGCTATGCAAAGCAAAACTGTAGCTACCCTTTTTCTTATAAAGTTTTGATTCTACAACATCTTTTAGGTTTCTTTTCTTTTTATTAATCTCATTAATAAAATCCCATCAGCTTATGCTTCCTAAGCATCACAGAAGAAACGAAAGCAGTAATATTTATATATCAGCATATATATATATATATATATATATAGTATAAGCATTCATCTCAGGAAGTAATATGATCTCATCACAGAACATTGCAGCAGAAGAACATATATGAAATATTGGATATACTAGGACGTCCGTGTTTTCAATACGAGCCTGTATAAATAATGGATTCCACGGTCGCGATGAATAGCCAAACCCACATTCCTAGACCCCTACGAGAGCGGCAAGTAACACTGCCAATTCTAGGGTTAGGAGACCCGGTCTCAACTCCTCGAGATGGCCTCCCACTGGACCCTAGAACCCGGTTACTTGTGCTCCCCTCCTTGGGTCTACCTAGTGCGGAAAAGTAAATAATATACAAGGGTGACATCAACCTCATCCCGGAAGTGCCCCAATAAAAGAATATTACATACAATTTATTTTACATGAATGAAAATAAAAACTCTCATCTCACATAAAACTCCCCGGCTATTCAGAACGCGACGATCCAATATAACATATCCAACAACACATAACATCACATGTCATCAACGTAAGTAAATATGTGCATCCCAATTGCCGTTGACATATAGCAACGAAGCCGGCGATATCACATATTACACTTACGGTCACTGAAAAGAAAGTGCAAAACTACAACATTTGGAATCCACAATCTCTTTAGACATCGTAAATCTGAAATATCACATACTTCGCATTTCATGCATAACCGTATGCATTCCACATATTGTATCACATTCCAGATAAATAGACTGTATTAAACTTTCCGAACGAATAATCAAATACCCGAGATTTCCAAAATAGTTCAACACTTCAGCGGAGTTCAAAAATTCTAGAATACGTCACAGTAGCAACGGTCCAACCGTAGAAGGGTCAAGCCAATACCTCACATGTGGCACGCCGTACTGCCCCAAACCCTAAGGTTCAAAGGGCAGTTCAAGACGGTCACATAATTGAGTTCAGGTTTGTTGTCTTCTAGAGGGTCCGTCACATTTCTTGCACGTTTTTCCGAAAGATTTAAACCCGAGAATAATTCAACACTTGAATGTTTTTCGTGCCGGGAAAAATTGAGTTAATGATATCCGTTCGAACATTTTAATACTTTCTAAATTATTCGGAATAACATAACAAAATTAAATTCTCCGATCGAATCGACGATTTCAAAATAAACCCCAAAATACTCAACACTTGAGTCAGATAAAAACATACCCAGAAACTAGAACCAACAGAATTAAATATTACTGTGCAAATTTAAAAGCCCATGGCTACAGTGTGGCCGCGGATCCGCGGCCCAAGAGGAGTATGGCCGCAGTTCCGCGGTGTAAAGTGGGTATTAGGTGCTCGTTTTGCACAGTAATGCTTAGAATTGCCTGCTGTATTTTTTAGGTATTTTTAATTCAGAAAAATCACTGTTTTGAAAAAATGTCTAGAGAGGGGTTAATTTTGACATGTTCGGGTTCGTTCGGAGTTTTAACTTCGTTAACACATCGCCTAATGTTCTAGCTAGGCTCTGATACCACTGTAGGGTTACTAGGCACTTGTGAATCATCATAAAGCATCAAACATGCACGAATAAAATTTTAGATGTGCCGAACAACCCAAAGTCGGGATCTTTGCTAGATTATTAGGGTTTAATATGCAAGTAAACTATGTTTACTACTAAGTGTGAGGGATTACAACCTTTGTAGTCCGCTCCTTCGCTTCACAAGCTCCGAGTAGAAGTCCCTTTGCCGCGATCCACGATCTCCCGGACTCAAGAGAGGCTCCACGACTCGAACGATCCATGATAGCTTGTCGTATTCCTTTTCTCCGATGATCTACGTCGAAGTTGCAATAGCTCAAGCTCTCTCATTCTTATGAGGTGAACACCCTAATCTAATGGGCTAGATTAGATAAGGATGATGGAGTAGTATTTATGCTTTCTTTTTATATCATTTTCTCACAAGAAATCATCACAAAAGAATTAACTAGTGAGCTCTTTCCAAAACTCAAGAGAGAAGAAGATGAAGAATAATAAGAATGAGATAATCCCTTTGTGATGAATAGAAATAAGTCTATATAATTGATTATGGAACCATGGTCAAGGATGAGAGGCTTAACCTTTGTAGAGAATAAACTAGAGCTAGGGTTTGGTTAGGTTAAGAATGAGTCATGGATAAGTATCAACCATAATATCTTAACCAAGACAAAAGGAAATCCTTCTAGAATGAACAAGAAGGAGCTAACCCTAATCAAACCCTAATCTCTTTTTATCATCCCTAAACATGTTTCATAATAAATCATATCATGTCACAATAATATATATCACATATATATTATATATTTGCAACAAAAGTAAATAATACAATTAACATATATCGCATATATATCAATGTATTAATCCGGTGAGAAAATGAAATAATAAAGCGAGCCAATATTAGATAATGTAATACAATATATCATATATATCATTAGACATTAAATCATCGAATCAACACTTGATCCGACGATCCGGCTATATCGAATATAACCGACTAATATATCATGTACCGATTCATCGAATCAACACTTGATCCGATGTCCCGGTTCATATATAAATATCGTGAGAATATAATACGGTATCTCATATCGCATTATCCTCGGTCCTGCACATATCACATATGTGCCTCTACTCCGTTTTGCCTGAGCCAAGAAACCTCTGTGTATCGAGACAGGGCATCGATACACCAGAGTAGACTAGCGCATACGCATCTTGACCCATATGATGGACGATGGATGATCCATCGGTGTTTGATATCAAAGATGGTGTACGGGTGCTCAGTGGAGATTGGGTACACTGAACAGACTCGCCGAGATCTCCTAGATGGTATTATACCTATCGTCAGATAGCAGTTCTCCGGTGACACTGGTACAGGTTAGTCTGTAGACCCGAGATCGTCATAGAGTCTTGTGTGATTCCCACTGTGGTTTGATTTCCACCTTACCATGTCCAAGAGGGCATGCAAAACGGTGTCTTTTGGGTACAGTCCCGAATCACATGGTGGCAATGAGCAATAGGAGGGGTTTCGTCTCTCCCAGTATAGAGAGTTGATGTTGTGCTGTATTCGATTGGCTATAACTGGAAGTCCCTGGCCAGGGCTGATATGGAGTGCTACTGGTAAGAGTTATCAGTAGTTTCTTGACCTGTTATGAGCCTCACATCGACACGACTTATCGGTTACCGGGGTCTGACGTTTACCACCCCTAGACTTGATATGCGACATATGAGACGAAGAGATCAGACTGTACGGTAGTGATACTGATTGGATTCACAGGAGAATGTACAGGCTTGCTTGTTGATCTTCTAATCGTTCAATACCTGGATGGCTTTTACGTTTAGCTGACCGCTTGCAGCTTGTGGGTGTTTGATATGATCATCACCTACTGCCAGAGTATTGACGATTCTTTAGAGTACTACACAGAGGTTTCCTGGCTCAGGCAAAATGGAGTAAGAGAACATATGTGATATGTGCGGGATCGAGACTAATACAATATGAGATACCGTATTCGATTCTCGCGATATATGATATCGTCCGGGTGTATGTGATATAGCCGAGTTATCGGATCAAGTGTTGATTCGATAAAATGTTACTTGTTATATTAGTCGGTTATATGTAATATAGCCGGATTATCGGATCAAGTGTTGATTCGATAATTTAATGTATAATTATATATATATGTGATATATTACATTACATTAACTAATATAAGCTCGCTTTATTGATTCTTTTCCTCACTTGGATAATACATTGATGTATATGCGATATATGTTAATTATATTATTTTATTTTGTTACATTATATATTATATATGTGATATATAATATTGTAACATGTTAGGGTTATAAATGCAACAAAGGTTTTGAGATTTAACCATGTTAGGGTTTGGATTAGGGTTAAGGTTATGGATTAGGTTTTGGATGAGCTTTGAGAAAGCTTCATGAAGGTTTGACTTTGTCCACTTTCCTTAATATTTTTTTGCTAGATATTTGTTAACGCCAACCCAAACCTTAACCCATGGTAAAGTCTCCACAAGGGTTAAGCATGTCATGCTTAACCCCTAAGTTGTAATTGTAACCACAACAATAATTCATTATTCATCACAAAAGGATTTTCTTCTTCTTCTTCCTCTTTGAAAAAGCTTTGCTAGCTTTTTGGTTTGTGGTGATTTCAAGTGAGATTAAGAAAACAAAAGAGAGAAAAATCCTACTTCATCATCTTCATCTATTCTAGCCACTTAGATTAGAGTGTTCACTTCACTAGATAACTTCATTAGAGAAGTGTGAGCTTGGGTATTGAGATTGTTCAAGGTAGATCATCTTAGAAAGGGAAGACTTCAAGCAAGATGCTCATTCGCCTCATGGAGGCTCTCTAGAGTCCGTGTTCTTAATGATCGCAGGCAAAGGGACCTCAACACGGAGCTTATAAAGCGAAGGAGACGGACTACAAAGGTTGTAATTCTAACTCTTAGAAGTAAAGTTGTTTACTTTGTGTGTTTTGATTTGATTCTCTAGTTAACATCCTAGGTTTAGGGTTATCTATAATGGAAAATTTTAAATATGGCATGGTCGCTCATGCCATTGCCTTCCTCACTTCCTTCTTCATCTTCTTGAGTTGATCTTTTGAGCTTGAGACATGAGAGAAAAAATATAGTGAGACAATCCTACACTTCCACTCTCCATTTCTAGCAACCTTGGAGCGTCGGTTGCCTCGCTAGGCGAGGCGGGAGCTTGCACCGTTTCCCTCGGGGTGGATCATCATGGACGGAGGAAGACCGGCAACTAAATTCGATCCACGACCACTAGAAGCTTGGGATGATGGTTGAAGACCCGAAGGACACGATCCGTTTTGGTATAACCATATAACTCCTAGTTTACATATTGCTAGTATAGGGTTTAGGGAAGATTCGGGCATCGGGTTGTGGTAGCGCCATTTTTTGTAAATTTTTGTTCCGCATTTGGCCACGGTTTGATGGTCGGAGGCGCTGCCGTAAACTAACAAAAATCAGTAACCATTCTTGATAGAAACAATTTCTTTAAGGTCTCATATCTAACTATACAAGATGACTCTCCATACAACCTCTTTGTATGGAGAAAGAATAAACTAAACGTCCATCCTCTCATGATGTCTCTGCAACTCCTTGCATATTGAGGCTAACACGAGGCCACTAGGACATCACTTAATCTCGATTCTATTGAACATGGATCTCTACATCTAATACAGAGGATTCTGGAGTAGGTGAAGGGGGAGTAGGAGCGGTAATGAGCATATGCGACCCTTGTCGTAAGTTGATGGGCAGCAAGACATTCCTGAGCCATGCATTATAATAAGGTTCGGTTAACTTGGTTTTACGAGTTTTAGTTTAAGGTCATTCATGGTCGCTACCGAGAGAGAGAAAAGAAACACTTAGTGAGTGCTCTTGTAAGATTAGATTGGTTTATTAATTCATCTAATCAAGATGGCTCCCACTATATAGTCGAATTCTTCTTCAAAGCTTAAAAGAAGAATTAGCCAGAATCATCAACACTCCACAAGTTCACTAACCGATCGGCTATGCCGGGTGTAACTACTATGAGGGGGGCTCCCCGCACTTTCGTATGGACCTAATTAAATAACTCCGTTCCTCAAGAGCATAACCCCATAAACACTTTTCTAGACACCTACTGAGTTAGTTTATCGCAAAGGAAAAATTCTCCGAGAATAACTTTTATTCACAGTGGGTATCGGGATCCAACTATCATAGCGTGACAACCTTAACAAAGGTCAACAAATCACCACACATCATAGAAGGTATGTAATCTCATTGCAAGTTTCAATAATTGAAAGTCTCGATATGGTTTTTACCCTTAACGGCTTATACCATGACAAGGTCAACAAACCATAAATCGCTAGTCAAGTTCAACCCGTCATTTCATGATCAATTTAGATCCACCCGCATGACCCTTGACAAAGGTCAATAAGGCCACACGACCTTCTTAACCAATCTCAAAGTATGAGGTAGACAAGAATCACTTAGCTACCATACACTATGCGTTGACAAATGTCATGCCCCGCTACCCAGTAGATAGAAACGGTGACGTGGCAGGCCGCAACGTATGTACTAAGAAATAAATATGTTAAGCGTAATTAAGCAATATGAAATCTACAAGATAACAAGAGTATTAAAATAAAATATCAACTTTATTTACATTCAACTTTACATACAACTATTTGAAAATAAAAGATACAATGATTAAAGCAGTGTCTAAACAATAGCATACAGGAAAGTAAGTGCAAAGGAACTAGTAGTTAAGTTGTGCTGCAAGCTGGTCCGGCTTGGCTCAATCTCTTCAGTGTCCAATCCTCCTAACGAACATTCCAAAGAAGAAACAGAAAGGAATGTCGTCAGCGAACTAATGCTCGGTAAGTCCCAAAAGAAGAAAGAGAAGAAAGTATATAAAGTTAAATGAACAGGTAAATTGTATATGATTAATTACTGGTATATGAGAGTTATTCTAACGTGGTTGTTTGTAGTTTGGTAAGAAAAGTATTCATGTATACGAGAGAAGTCCATCTTACCCCGTGAACTATGGTAACATGTAGTACGAGGCCCCGTCATAACCTACGGGACAACGGCACGAGAATTCATGTAGGTGTCTTTTAAGTGACCTCTCGTGCCATGATACACGTTACTTACCAATCTACCCCTTTATCCCTGCGTAATGTATTGTATAGATTATATTTACAAGTCTTGCCGAAACCATGGATACAAAATGTTCAGGTATTCATATTCAGGATGTAATCATGTATTCAAGTAGTCATGTCAAGTTATAAGTATGGTTCGGTCAAGTCAAGTCAAGTATACATATTTGATATTGATATTTGAATTCAAATATTCATGCTCATGGTCAAGTATTCGGGTCTGATTTTGGATTCGGATTTGAAGTTGGACTCGGACTGAGTCAGACACGTAAACTGATTTAACTCTGGAATTCTTAGGTTCGGGAGTCATCGGCAACTGCTGCACATGGACGGCAGGATTTGTGTCATTTTCCAAGACAATTGCCATTGATAACTCATGTTAAGTTTTCTATCCTGAATATTCAAGCACTCACTTTCTCCGGCTCCCTAGGGCTCAAGAGAGTTGATCCCGCTTAAACCCATATTTACTAAAGTCCTTAAAATAGTGTTTTATATATCTCGAGGGGGTTTTATGAAAAAATATATTAATATAGATTAAAAATAAAACCTCGAGGTGATTAGTATTACTTATGTTTTCATGAGTATGTATGTTAAGTATTGGGGTATTTTAGTGATAAATACTTAGTTTTGGAAAGTTTATGGTATTTTATTGAAAAACTTGCCTTTTGGTATCTTGATGGTATTTTATTGGAATTTGTTAATCTTTCGTTTTTATAAAAATATAGGTTGATTATATTTTGAAAATAAGGATTTATAATTTTATATAATTTAAAAATTAGTTTTATTTAGAAATTCGTTTATCTTAAAACCCGTATTTATATCCTTTCGAGATCGAATACTCCGTGAGAAGGTCTGCATCTCGCTCTACTATCCCCAAGATGTGCGATAATCTGCACCATCCATCAGTGGATCCTCTAAAGAGGGTTGTAAATGCATAATTGCAAAGGAGTATGAAATACTGTTTTAAAATAAACCCGGTTTTAAATTATGTGGTATTTTATTGTAAATACTATCTTCGAACCAAAAATACATATAATTAGGTATCGTGCTATGAAACCAAGTGTGCGTGTGGGGTCGGTCATTACCCCGTGAAATTTTCCTAAAGGTATTGTTTAACGATTAGTCGAAAAGGTGTAATAATAAAGTTCAAGGTATTTTAATGTAAAAGTTCAATTATGGTTGTTTCACATGAGATTCTTGGTTAAACTTGATTCTAAACATTAGTATTAAAATTATAAGTGAAGTGGTAAAATTGGTTTGACCAAATGATAAAAGAAAATGGAGTTATAGGTTTTAGAAAAGATGATATCGGTAATAAATCCACTTTTACCGATATTTGATTTAAAATGAGTATCAATGAAAAGGATGAGAATTGGGAGGAACTTACGATTTGAATACGTGAAAGGAAGAGTTAGGAAGAAGAGTGATGCTTCGGGATGTCGCGAGATCTCCGAAATTGGCTTCTCTCTTGCCTGAACTAACTTACTTTCTAACTCCACTTTACTCCACTTGCACTCAAAAACTTTTTAGAGATTTTTGGCTAGAATTTTCACAATGGTGCTGATCCAAAGTGTGGGGTGGTATTTATAGTGGAGAATTAGAGTTTGGGAATTAAAATTGTGGATTAAAAAGTATTAAAATTGTGTTAAATTGTGAATTGAAAAGTCTCTTTTTGATTGCAGGGAAATCAAACAGTGCAGAGGAGTTAATAGGAGGTGAAGAGTCATGTGTGGAAAGCACGGATCAATTTGTCCTTGATCCAACCGTCGGCGCCGGCCCAAACCCCATTACGGCCGGTCGATTTGTGACATCTGGCCTCGAGATTCAAGTCATCTGATCAACCCTCTGTTTACTCCATTTTCCACATGTTTGATTTTTATGAACTTTTCATTTCCCGTGTATTGCACCTAAAATCTTTTGGGCTTCCAAAAAGTTAAAAAGAAAAATCAGGAAAAAAAATAATTGTGTCTGATGGGAATTGAACACAGGGGCTACGTCACAGCAGTGCAAAGACTTTACCAGTGAGTTACAAGTTGTTTCTTGCTTTTATTTAACAAAAGTGACTTATAACTCAAGCTCGGGCTGTAAAACTCATTTCTTGTATATTAACAAAAAAATTCCCGTACAAAGATTTTAGAGTCATTATATTCTACCCTTCTTATAAAAATTTCGTCCTCGAAATTTACATTTACATAGGGACTAATTTTCAAATAGATAAGGGTATCTTGCACGCATATCTTCTTCTCGTTCCCATGTTGATTCTCCTAGCGAATCCTTTCTCCACATTACTCGGACCAAGATTACTTCCTTGTTCCGTAATGTCTTCACCTTTTGGTATAGAATCTCAACTGGTTGTTGCTCGTAGGTTAGATCAGTCTATACTGTGAGCTCTAAGTGATCAAGTTTGTGGCTGGGTTCGCTCACATATCGTCGTAGCTGGGATATATGGAACTTGTTATGCACTCCTTCCAATGAGGATGATAGTACTAAATGGTATGCCGCTTCTCCAACTCGTTCGAGTATGTCGAACGGTCCGATGTATCTTAGACTTAGCTTACCCCTCTTACCAAAACGTATTACTCCTCTATTTGGAGAGATCTTCAGGAATACATGGTCTCCATGTTGGAACTCCAGATGTCGACGCTTTGCATCTGCCCAATACTTCTGTCGGTCTTGGGGTATGTGCATTCTTTTCCTGATCGTGCAAACTACGTCCACAGTTGCCACAATCAACTCTGGACCAAGGATTTCACGATCTCCGATGTCTTCCCAACTTAGCGATGAACGACACTTATGTCCGTAGAGTGCTGCGAATGGTGTCATTCTAATGCTTGCCTGATAGTGATAGCTGTTGTTGTATGAAAACTCTACAAGGTGTAGATGATCTTCCCACGAATCTTCGAAGTCTAATATACAAGCTCTTAGGATGTCCTCCAAAATATGAATTGTTCGCTCGAACTGTCCGTCCATTTGTAGATGATAAACCGTGCTAAAATTCAGACTCGTTCTCTGGCTAGCTTGCAGAATCTGCCAAAACTGTGATCGAAATCTGGTATCACGATCGGAGACGATGCAAACAGGTACTCCGAGTAATCTCACGATCTCCTGCATAAGTTCATGGGTATCAAATATAGTATATCTTGAAGGTTTAAATCTTACTTTAGATTTATGCTTACCTCCATGTACTTCTTTGCTAACATCTCGGTTGACTGGACAACTCGAAATGGAATAAAGAGAGCCAACTTGGTGAGTCGATCCACAATAACTCATATTGCGTCATTACCCTTCGTGCTGCGAGGAAGGGTGGTCACAAAGTCTATGATAATGTGCTGCCATTTCCATTCTGGAATTGGTAACGGCTCAAGTAGACCAGCAGTTCTGTAATGTCCATCCCTCACTTCCTACACACCAAACACTTGGCCACCCTCCTTACTACTTTGTGCTTCATTCCATGCCACAAGTAGTGTTGCCGTAGATCCTTGTACATTTTTGTACCACCGGGGTGTACAGAATAAGGAGAATTATGAGCTTCTTTCATCAACTCTTCTCGAATAAGGTCGTTTGGTACACATAATCAACTTCCATATCGCAAGGATTCGTCTTCGTGGATGATGAAGTCAGTTCGAAGTCCACTTTCTACTTATTCTCGGATCTTTTGTAGCTTGGCATCATTTGCTTGAGCTGCCTTGATCTGATTAACAAGAGTGGACTAGACTTGTAAGTTCATCAAATCTGAAGCGTTACCCGGCATAACTACTTCGATCTCCAATCTGTGCAATTCCTGTTGTAGTTTCTACTGAGCGATTAGGTTTATTGCTAATAGCTGGCGACTAAGTGTATCAGGAACTACATTCATCTTCCTAGGATGATACTGTAGGTTGATGTCGAAGTCCGCCATGAGTTCTAGCCATCTACTCTGCCGCATATTTAGTTCCTTCTGAGTAAATACATACTTCAGACTCTTGTAGTCGGTGTATATATCCACTCGTTCTCCTAGAAGATATTGGCGCCAGATCTTAAGTGCGAAGATGACGTCTGCAAACTCCAGATCATGTGTTGGATAGTTGCGCTCATGTACCTTTAGCTGTCTTGATGCAAAAAGCCACAACTTTTCCAGGCTGGTGTAGAACACATCCTAATCCTTTACCGGACGCATCACAATGCACAACAAATCCTCTATATTGATCCGGTATTATAAGAATAGGAGCAGAGGTTAATCTTGACTTGAGTTCTACAAAATATTTTTCACATGCTTCTGACCACACGAATGCTTCATCTTTACGTATGAGTTTGGTCAGGGGTGCTGCAATTTTTAAGAAGCCTTCAATGAATCGTCGGTAGTACCCTGCTAATCCCAAGAAACTTCATATATCTTTCACCGTTTTTTGTCTCAGCCACTCGCTGACAGTTGACACCTTAGCTGGATCTACTGAGATTCTTTTACCTGAAACAATATGTCCAAGAAATCCAACTTGATCTATCCAAAATTCATACTTGTTGTACTTGGCGTAGAGCTGATGTTGTCGCAATGTCTTTAGGACAATCCGTAAGTGCTCGGCGTGTTCTTTCCGATTCTTTGAATACCCTAGAATGTCGTCGATGAAGATAACAACGAACCTGTCTAAATACTCTCAGAAAACTTGATTCATCAGGTTCATGAAGATGGCAGGTGCATTGGTCACTCCAAATGGCATTATGAGATATTCATAATGACCATATCGAGTCCTAAAAGCCATTTTCGGAATGTCAGAATTTTTGACCTTCACCTGATGATAACCCGAACGAAGATCTAGTTTCGAAAATACACAAGACCCACTTAACTGATCGAATAGATCATCGATGCGTGGTAGTGGATACTTGTTCTTGATTGCCACTTTGTTCAGAACTCGATAATCTATACACATCCTGTATAAACCTTCTTTCTTCTTCACGAGTAACACTGGAGTTCCCTAACTGGAAGTACTGGGTCGGATCCAACCTTTCTTCAATAATTTGTCCAACTGAATATGAATCTCCTTCAATCCTTCCGGACTTAACGATATGGAGTTTTGATTACAGGTTGTGCGCCAAGTTGTAAATCAATACTAAACTCAAGAGCTCAATCGGGAGGCAGACCTGATATGTCTTCAGGGAACACATCCTCGAACTCTCAAACTACTTCGGGCTTTTCTTCTTCTGCCGGTAGTGAGAACACTTATGCATTCTTCGGTTTAGCACGGTAGCTTCCTGGCGCCAAATTTCTATCTCCACTTTTGAATAGAAGACTGGGTGTTCTAGTATCTCAAATACTACTCTCCTTTGATGGCAGTCAATCGTAGTATAGAATACTCCCAGCCAATCCATTCCCAACACAACATCAAAATTTGGGGATGTCCAGTACTTTAAAATTCGCGTACAATTCTCGTCCGCAAACTACAACTGGAAACTAATCAAACCCCATAGATGCTTTCAGAACTCCATTCCCGGAACTGACATTCCAGCTTGAAATGAGTGGCTTCACGGGAATCGCATGCGTTCTCACGAATCGTTTGGACATGAAGCAGTGTGAAGCTCCAGTGTCGAAAAGTGTGAGTGCAGGAAGGGTGGCTACTAGTATAGTACCTAAGTTGCGTGAGGTTGGGTTTAGATATAGGAAAAGTTATAGTGATACACAAGGATTGAAAAAATTGAAAGGATTAGGGGATATACCAGTGAAGACTTGTCCTGTGGCTTCGGCCTCCTCGACCCTCATTGTGAAAGCCTGACGTTGTGGTATATTCCTCCTTACTGGAGGCACATTCCTCTGTCCTTAGGGCATGTTTCTCTGCCTCTGAGGAATTTTCTCTGTGCCTGATGAAATTGACATTGAAGCTGTACAGGAGGTCCACGTGGAGCTCGTGTAGGGAGAGCTAAACGGGGTGCAGGAGCCTGAATGGCTAGCCGCTGCGGGACTGTGATTGCGGGTCTGGATGCTGGATCTATGTTGAAACGATATAGACATGCTTCTATGGCGTGAGTGGATGCGTCACAAACCAAACACGGGCCATTTGCATGCCTGCAGTCCTTCGCCAGGTGTCTCCTCCTCTTGCAGTAGAAACAAAAGTATGGACTGGACCGGTTAAATGATCCTCCCGGTCCCCTGGGTGCAAAGGTCAGCCTAGAAGAGGCTTCTCCTATCATCTGTGTGGTAGCGCGTTTCACACCGGCAGTTTGTGGTCTGCCCTTCTTCTTCACAACTGCCTCACAGCGTCGGGCAGCCTTCAAAGCAAGTTCATGGTTGGGAAATCCCCTGTAGTGAGTGCAGCTTGGATTTCTGGGTCTAACCTTTATTGAACTCATCGTGTCCGGGTCTCAGCAGTAGGAATCAGGTGTGCGGCGAACCTGTTACGACCTTGTGTTAGCAGTGTAGTGAGTGAGATCAGGAATTTGAATTTGAGACAATATCTTACCTGCTGAGCATGGTAAACTCAGCATCGTATTCATCTATAGACTTGACCCACATCGAGCCTTATTGTAGATGGATGAATTGCTGCACCATGTCAAAACTGGCAGTCTCAGGGAAGTACTTCGCATCGAACAGATCGCGAAACGTCTTCCACTCAATAGGTTGGGTGAGATGGTTGTCCTCAACTTTCCACCAGACTCTAGTATTATATGTCAGTTACATCTTAGCAACTCTCACCCAGGAAATATCTGGCACTTGAGCTGCTGCTAGATCTTCAATCGATTGAGCCCATTCTTCTGCCTCAAGTGGGCTCTCTTTTCCTGAGAAGTGTTTTGGATGTAGTGCCCGAAATTGTTTGACTCCGGGTACCTCGGCTTTGGGGCGGTGCATGAAGATAGCAGTCTGCTGCTGCTGACCCTCCAATAGGCTCTTAATAGCTGCAAGTAATACTGTTTGCTCATTGATAGGAGTTTCAACGGTAGGTGGTGGTGGTAAATTAGGCGGTGGAGTATTGCTATTGACATTGGTACTGGTGTTGTTGGGAGAATTCATGACCTTGATAGAAAAAGGAATGGTTAGGATAGGTTCAAGAAATTAGAAATGTAGGGAATGTATAGTTACTGATTATTATGATTCTTATGATATATTGCTTAAGACTTCATGCAGAACTGGCCTGCATGGGCCACCAACAAAACCTGACATGCCCCGCTTCCTAGTAGGCTGAAACGGTGACGTGGCAGGCCGCAACGTATTTACTAAGAAATAAATACGTTAAGCATAATTAAGCAATATGTAAATGTACAAGAATGACAATAGTATTAAAATAAAACAACAACTTTATTTACATTCATCTTTACATAAAACTGTTTGAAAATAAAAGATACAATGAGTAAAGCAGTACCTAAACAATGGCATACAGGAAAGAAAGTGCAAAGGAACTAATAGTTAGGCTGTACCGCAAGCTGGTCCAAGTCCTCCTGGCTCAGCTCAATCTCTTCAGTGTCCGGTCCTCCATACGAACATTCCAAAGAAGAAACAGAAAGTAATGTCGTCAGCGAACTAACGCTTGGTAAGTCCCAAAAGAAGAAAGAGAAGATAGTATATAAAATGAAATGAACGGGTAAATTGTATATGATTGATTTCTGGTATATGATAATTATTCTAACGTGGTTGTTTTTAGTTTGGAAAGAAAGGTATTCATATATATGAGAGAAGTCCATCTTACCTCGTGAACTATGGTAACATGTAGTATAAGGCCCCGTCATAACCCACGGGATAACGGCACGAGAATTCATGTAGGTGTCTTTTAAGTGACCTCTCGTGCCACGATATACGTTCCGTACGAATCTACCCCTTTATCCCCGCATAATGTATTGTATAGATTATATTTACAAGTCAAACCATAGATACAAAATGTTCAGGTATTTATGTTCAGAATGTAATCATGTATTCAAGTAGTCATGTCAAGTTATAACCATGGTTCGGTCAAGTCAAGTCAAGTATACATGTTTGATATTGATATTTGAATTCAAGTATTCATATTCATGGTCAAGTATTCGGGTTTGATTTTGGATTCAGGTTTGAATTTGGACTCAGACTGAGTCAGACACTTGTACTGATTTAACTCTGGAATTCTTAGGTTCGGGAGTCATCGGCAACTGCTGCACATGGACGGCAGGATTTGTATCTTTTTCCAAGACAATTGCCATTGATAACTCATGTTAAGTTTTCTAACCTGAATAGGCAAGCACTCACTTTCTCCGATTCCCTGGAGCTCAAGAGAATTGATCCCGCTTAAATCCATATTTACTAAAGTCCTTAAAATAGTGTTTTATATATCTCGAGGGGTTTTAGGAAAAAAATATATTAATATAGATTAAAAATAAAACCTCGAGGCTGATTAGTATTACTTATGTTTTCATGAGTATGGATTTTAAGTATTGGGGTATTTTAGTGATAAATACTTAGCTTTGGAAAGTTTATTGTATTTTATTGAAAAACTTGCCTTTTTGGTATCTTGATGGTATTTTATAGGCATTTGTTAATTTTTTGTTTTTAGAAAAATATAGATTCGTTATATTTTGAAAATAAGGATTTATAATTTTATATAATTTTAAATTAGTTTTATTTAGAAATTCGTTTTTTCTTAAAAACCCGTATTTATAACCCTTCGAGATCGAATGCTCCGTGAGGAGGTCTGCATCTCGCTCTACTATCCCCAGTATGTGCGATAATCCGCACCATCCATTAGCGGGTCCCTAAAAAGGGTTGTAAATGCATAATTGTAAAGGAGTATGAAATACTGTTTTAAAAGAAACCCGATTTTAAATTATGTGGTATTTTATTGTAAATACTATCTTCGAACCAAAAATACATACAATTAGGAATCGTGCTATGAAACCAAGTGTGCGTGTTGTAGGGTTACTAGGCACTCTTGTGAATCATCATAAAGCATCAAACATGCACGAATAAAATTTTAGATGTGCTGAACAACCCAAAGCCTGGATCTTTGCTAGATTATTAGGGTTTAACATGCAAGTAAACTATGTTTACTACTAAGTGTGAGGGATTACAACCTTTGTAGTCCGCTCCTTCGCTTCACAAGCTCCGAGTAGAAGTCCCTTGCCGCGATCCACGATCTCCCGGACTCAAGAGAGGCTCCACGACTCGAACGATCCATGATAGCTTGTCGTAATCCTTTTCTCCGATGATCTACGTCGAAGTTGCAATAGCTCAAGCTCTCTCACTCTTATGAGGTGAACACCCTAATCTAATGGGCTAGATTAGATGAGGATGATGGAGTAGTATTTATGCTTTCTTTTTATATCATTTTCTCACAAGAAATCATCACAAAAGAATTAACTAGTGAGCTCTTTCCAAAACTCAAGAGAGAAGAAGATGAAGAATAATAAGAATGAGATAATCCTTTTGTGATGAATAGAAATAAGTCTATATAATTGATTATGGAACCATGGTCAAGGATGAGAGGCTTAACCTTTGTAGAGAATAAACTAGAGCTAGGGTTTGGTTAGGTTAAGAATGAATCATGGATAAATATCAACCATAATATCTTAACCAAGACAAAAGGAAATCCTTCTAGAATGAACAAGAAGGAGCTAACCCTAATCAAACCCTAATCTCTTTTTATCATCCCTAAACATGTTTCATAATAAATCATATCATGTCACAATAATATATATCACATATATATTATATATTTGCAACAAAAGTAAATAATACAATTAACATATATCGCATATATATCAATGTATTAATCCGGTGAGAAAATGAAATAATAAAGCAAGCCAATATTAGATAATAATACAATATATCATATATATCATTATACATTAAATCATCGAATCAACACTTGATCCGACGATCCGGCTATATCGAATATAACCGACTAATATATCATGTACCGATTCATCGAATCAACACTTGATCCGATGTCCCGGTTCATATATAAATATCGCGAGAATATAATACGGTATCTCATATCGCATTATCCTCGGTCCTGCACATATCACATATGTGCCTCTACTCCGTTTTGCCTGAGCCAAGAAACCTCTGTGTAGGACTCTAAAGAATCGTCAATACGCCGGTAGCAGATGATGATCATATCAAACACCCACAAGCTGCAAGCGGTCAGCTAAACGTAACAGCCACCCAGGTATCGAGCGATCAGAAGATCAACAAGCTAGCCTGTCCGTTCTCCTGTGAATCCAATCAGTAACACTCCCGTACAGTCCGGTCTGTTCGTTTGATATGTCGCATATCAAGTCTAGGGGTGGTATACGTCAGACCCCAGTAACCGATAAGTCGTGTCGATGTGAGGCTTATAACAGGTCGAGAAACTACTAGTAACACTTACCAGTATATCTCTATATCAGCCCTGGCCAGGGACTTCCAGTTATACCCAATCGAACACAGCACAACATCAACTCGCTATACCGGGAGAGAAGAATCCCCTCCTATCGCTCATTGCCTCCATGTGATTCGGGACTGTACCCAAAAGCCACCGTTTTGCACGCCCTCTTGGACGTGGTAAGGTGGAAATCAAAGCACAGTGGGAATCACATAAGATTCTATGACGATCTCGGGTCTACAGACTACCCTGTACCAGTGTCACCGGAGAACTGCCATCTGACGTGTGGTATATCACCATCTAGGAGTTCTCGACGAGTCCGTCAAGTGTACCCAGTCTCCACTGAGCACCCATACACCATCTCTGATGTCAAATACCGATGGATATGGGATCATCCATCGCCCATCATATGGGTCAAGATGCGTATACGCTAGTCTACTCTGGTGTATCGATACCCTGTCTCGATATACCCTCGACTAGGAACATTTATAGGATGTACTCATCGACTACCGTGGCCCACTAGTATGATCTCATCATAATCCCAGTAGTCGAGTACAGATCTTAAGGGCTTTATCAACATGTGAGAGAAAGACAGTAAACCAATACAAGTCAATATGTTAAGATAAAGTGAAACCAAATAGCATACTATCATGACGAGCAAGAAAGTCCTCTCTGTAAATATCCAAGCATCCATCATAATATACATCATATGTACAACAATGGCCTCCAGGGCATATACATAACTAACAATCTCCCACTTGCACTAAGGCCAGCTGCTGTAGTATCTCATACCTAGCATCCTGAATAATCTCTCAAACTGTATCTGGGGAATGGCCTTCGTGAGTGGATCCGCAGTGTTGTCCTTCGTATCTACTCTCCTGACCTCGATCTCCCGGCGATCAACTATCTCCCTGATCAGGTGATACCGCCTCAGAATATGTCTGGACTTCTGATGGGACCTGGGTTCCTTGGCCAAAGCCACAGCTCCATTGTTATCGCAATACAAAGGTATTGGATGCTCAATGGATGGAACCACTCCAAGTCCAGTGATGAACTTCTTCATCCAGACAGCCTCTTTGGCAGCATCGTTGGCAGCGATGTATTCAGCCTCCATCGTCGAGTCTACAACGGTATCCTGTTTGGAACTCTTCCAACATACCGCCCCTCCATTGAGGGTAAAGACAAATCCTGAGTGCGACTTAGAGTCGTCCTTATCACTTTGGAAGCTGGAATCGGTAAAGGACTCCACCCGGAGTTCTCCGTTACCATACACCAAGAACATGTCTCTAGTCCTTCGCAAGTACTTGAGAATGTTCTTCACAGCTGTCCAGTGACTCTCTCCAGGATCTGCTTGATACCGACTCACTACACTTAGTGAGTATGCTACATCGGGTCTGGTACATAGCGTCGCATACATGATAGAGCCTACTGCCGAAGCATAGGGTATCCCTTGCATGCGAACTCTCTCCAAATCAGTCTTAGGAGACATCTCTTTGGAAAGAGTGAGTCCAGAGATCGTGGGTTGGTTCCCACGCTTGGATTCTTCCATACTAAAGCTCTTTAGTATGGTGTCAATGTACCTGGATTGGGACAATCCCAGTATCCTTTTGGATCTATCTCTATAGATCCTAATCCCCAATATGCAGGAGGCATCACCTAGATCTTTCATTAAGAATCTTTATGATAAGAACAGCTTGACTGATTGCAGCATAGGAATATCATTTCCTATCAAGAGTATGTCATCCACGTACAATACGAGGAAGACAACCTTACTCTCTGCTACCTTTTTATAGATACAAGATTCATCTATATTTTTGATGAAGTCAAACTCTTTGACTACAACATCAAAAGAGATGTTCCAACTCCGCGATACTTGTTTCAACCCATAAATGGATTTAAGCAGCTTGCACACCTTTCCGCTGCTCCCACTATCTGCGAAGCCCTCTGGCTGAGTCATGTACACGCACTCTTCTAAATCACCGTTTAGAAAGGCGGTCTTAACATCCATTTGCCAGATTTCATAGTCATGGTATGCAGCAATGGCACGTAAGATCCGGATGGACTTAAGCATAGCCACTGGAGAAAAGGTTTCGTCATAATCCACACCTGGTCGTTGACGAAAACCCTTTGCTACAAGTCTAGCTTTGAAAGTCTTAACTTTCCCATCTACACCAAATTTCTTTTTAAAAATCCACTTGCTCCCAATAGGTTTTACCCCTTCAGGAGCATTTTCCAAAGTCCAAACTTTATTGGTGTACATGGATTCCATCTCAGATCGCATTGCATCCAGCCATTTCACAGAGTCACACTCGTGATGGCCTGCTCGAAACTAGTTGGGTCATCATCTTCCATGATGCAATCCTCACTTCCACCATCAATGAGAAAACCGTAGTATCTCTCAAGTGGATGAGAAACCCTGCTAGATCGGCGGAGAGGCTGGGGTTCATCGGGTACAACTGAATCCTCTGGTTCTACCAAGTCTTCTGTTATAGTTTGTGTTGCTGGAACCTCTTCCAGTTCTACCTCAATGCCACTATTCTGTTTTATAAGAAAACATTTTTCTCAGAAAGTGGCATGTCGAGAAACAAACACCTTTTGTTCCTCGGGGTGGTAGAAGATATACCCTTGTGAATTTTTGGGATATCCTACAAACTTACATAAGACAGATCTTGCCTCGAGTTTGTCCGGATTTTGCCTTTTGACATAGGCCGGACAACCCCATATCTTAATATAATTAAGATGTGGTCTCTTCCCTTTCCATATCTCATATGGAGTGGTAGGCACAGATTTGGTGGGAACTCTATTCAATAGGTCTATGGCTGTCTCAAGCACATATCCCCAGAAGGAAATAGGTAACTTAGCTGTACTCATCATTGAGCGCACCATATCTAATAGGGTGCGATTCCTCCGTTCTGATACACCGTTGTGCTGTGGTGTATAAGGAGGAGTAAGCTGAGAGAGAATCCCATTCTCTTTTAGATAATCTAGGAACTCATTGCTTAAGTATTCTCCTCCTCGATCAGATCGAAGAATCTTAATACTTTTGCCCGGTTGATTCTCTACTTCATGCTTATATTCTCTGAATTTCTCAAAAGCTTCAGACTTGTGTTTCATCAGGAACACATGTCCGAATCTAGAGAGATCGTCAGTGAATGTAATGAAGTAAGAAGAACCGTTCCTGGTATGCGTAGACATGGGACCGCATATATCACTATGTACCAGTCCTAAGAGTTCCGTAACTCTTTCTCCATGTCCACTAAACGGAGCTTTGGTCATTTTTCCTTTGAGACATGAATGGCAAGTATCATAAGATGATAATTCGAACGGATTCAAATATCCATCTTTATGTAACTTAGCCAGTCGTGTCGTATTGATATGACCAAGTCTACAATGCCACAAGAAGGATTCGTTCATTTCTGAACTCTTCCTCTTGTGTGTGTTTTGTATATTGAAGACTGTATTTTGATTTAGAATGAATATGACATTATGTAACGAGCCTGATGCAATCAACTTTTGATCTAGGAATATGTTCATAACATTATCCTGTACTACAAAATTATATCCTTCTTTACTTAATAAAGAAACTGATATAATGTTGCACATCATGTTCGGTATATAATAGAACTCATTCAGAATCAGTGTATCACCACTTGGTAATACTAGGTGATATTCGCCAACTGCTTTGGCTGCAACATTTGCCCCATTCCCTACTTGAATGGAATGATCACCTTTTCCCAGTTCTCTACCTTTACGTAGCCCATGTAACATTTTACATATGTGGGATCCTGATCCGGTATCTAATACCCAGGACGTAGGGTGAACTGAGAAACAGTTCTCAATAACTAACACACCTGAAGAAGATGCATCAACATGCATGTTCTTTTGGGCGGCTTGAGAATCCAGATATTCTCCTATTCCCGGTTCAGTCTTATAACTCTTATAAGAAAGAACGGGTCCAACTTTTCCCTGCTCAGTATAATAAGCGGGTTCAGTCAATACATCCATATTATTATCTTGATTATGGCCTGACTTGGTCGCTACCTGGAGAGAGAGAGAAGAAAACACTTTAGCGTATGCTCTTGCAAGATTAGATTGTTTATTATCTTATCTAATCAGGATGTCTCCCACTGTTTTTATCAAATCTTCCTTCAAACCCTAAAAGGAAAGATTCGCCCGGATTAATTACACCCTACAATTTCGTCAATCTTTCAGCCAGATCAGTGTTGGTACTTGAGGGAGGTTCCCCGTGCTTTCGTACGGACATAATTAAAGTAAACCTCGTTTTCCCAGAGGCGTAACCCCGTTAACACTTTTCTAGACACCTACTTGATCGACTAATTGTCCTGTGTAAAACTCTCCCAGGAGTAACTCTTACTCGCAGTGGGTATCGGGATCCAACTATCTCATAGGAGGTATGCAATCTCATTGCAAATTTCAACACTTGAAATTCCCGATAATATTTTTCCCCTAGCGTGCTATGACCTTGACGCATGCCAAACAACCCATAGTCCGCTAGTCAAGTTCAACCCGTACAATTCGTGATTGAATTAAACCCACCCGTACGACCCTTGACGCATGCCAAACAATGCCGTACGAATACCCTAATCCAATCGCATCTCATGCTACAGATAAGTAATAATCAGCTACCGTACACTACGCCTTGACGCATGCCAAACTACCGCAGCACGAATACTAAATATTACTTATCTGAATTGACGGAGGGCTACGCAGGTTTTTCAGAAAACCATGAGCGTAATGAACTTGATATTGTCGTACAATCATGTGAAATTTTGAAATGGAGTGTTTTTGAGGCTTTCATTAGTTTTGCTAAAGAGGTCACTCCCGGTGAAGGGATCTCGGCTCTTTCCTCATCGAATAAGGTGCAGGGTATATCATATATACCGCTATGCAAAGCAAAACTCTAAAAGCAATCAAAAGACAAACCGAGTTTTGTAGCATCTGCCAGTTTCGCTAAAGAGGTCACTCCCGGTGAAGGGATCTCGGCTCTTTTCTCATCGAATAAGGTGCAGGGTATATCATATATACCGCTATGCAAAGCAAAACTGTAGCTACCATTTTTCTTATAAAGTTTTGATTCTACAACATCTTTTAGGTTTCTTTTCTTTTTATTAATCTCATTAATAAAATCCCATCAGCTTATGCTTCCTAAGCATCACAGAAGAAACGAAAGCAGTAATATTTATATATCAGCATATATATATATATATAGTATAAGCATTCATCTCAGGAAGTAATATGATCTCATCACAGAACATTGCAGCAGAAGAACATATATGAAATATTGGATATACTAGGACGTCCGTGTTTTCAATACGAGCCTGTATAAATAATGGATTCCACGGTCGCGATGAATAGCCAAACCCACATTCCTAGACCCCTACGAGAGCGGCAAGTAACACTGCCAATTCTAGGGTTAGGAGACCCGGTCTCAACTCCTCGAGATGGCCTCCCACTGGACCCTAGAACCCGGTTACTTGTGCTCCCCTCCTTGGGTCTACCTAGTGCGGAAAAGTAAATAATATACAAGGGTGACATCAACCTCATCCCGGAAGTGCCCCAATAAAAGAATATTACATACAATTTATTTTACATGAATGAAAATAAAAACTCTCATCTCACATAAAACTCCCCGGCTATTCAGAACGCGACGATCCAATATAACATATCCAACAACACATAACATCACATGTCATCAACGTAAGTAAATATGTGCATCCCAATTGCCGTTGACATATAGCAACGAAGCCGGCGATATCACATATTACACTTACGGTCACTGAAAAGAAAGTGCAAAACTACAACATTTGGAATCCACAATCTCTTTAGACATCGTAAATCCGAAATATCACATACTTCGCATTTCATGCATAACCGTATGCATTCCACATATTGTATCACATTCCAGATAAATAGACTGTATTAAACTTTCCGAACGAATAATCAAATACCCGAGATTTCCAAAATAGTTCAACACTTCAGCGGAGTTCAAAAATTCCAAAATACGTCACAGTAGCAACGGTCCAACCGTAGAAGGGTCAAGCCAACACCTCACATGTGGCACGCCGTACTGCCCCAAACCCTAAGGTTCAAAGGGCAGTTCAAGACGGTCACATAATTGAGTTCAGGTTTGTTGTCTTCTAGAGGGTCCGTCACATTTCTTGCACGTTTTTCCGAAAGATTTAAACCCGAGAATAATTCAACACTTGAATGTTTTTCGTGCCGGGAAAAATTGAGTTAATGATATCCGTTCGAACATTTTAATACTTTCTAAATTATTCGGAATAACATAACAAAATTAAATTCTCCGATCGAATCGACGATTTCAAAATAAACCCCAAAATACTCAACACTTGAGTCAGATAAAAACATACCCAGAAACTAGAACCAACAGAATTAAATATTACTGTGCAAATTTAAAAGCCCATGGCTACAGTGTGGCCGCGGATCCGCGGCCCAAGAGGAGTATGGCCGCAGTTCCGCGGTGTAAAGTGGGTATTAGGTGCTCGTTTTGCACAGTAATGCTTAGAATTGCCTGCTGTATTTTTTAGGTATTTTTAATTCAGAAAAATCACTGTTTTGAAAAAATGTCTAGAGAGGGGTTAATTTTGACATGTTCGGGTTCGTTCGGAGTTTTAACTTCGTTAACACATCGCCTAATGTTCTAGCTAGGCTCTGATACCACTGTAGGGTTACTAGGCACTTGTGAATCATCATAAAGCATCAAACATGCACGAATAAAATTTTAGATGTGCCGAACAAGCCAAAGTCGGGATCTTTGCTAGATTATTAGGGTTTAATATGCAAGTAAACTATGTTTACTACTAAGTGTGAGGGATTACAACCTTTGTAGTCCGCTCCTTCGCTTCACAAGCTCCGAGTAGAAGTCCCTTTGCCGCGATCCACGATCTCCCGGACTCAAGAGAGGCTCCACGACTCGAACGATCCATGATAGCTTGTCGTATTCCTTTTCTCCGATGATCTACGTCGAAGTTGCAATAGCTCAAGCTCTCTCATTCTTATGAGGTGAACACCCTAATCTAATGGGCTAGATTAGATAAGGATGATGGAGTAGTATTTATGCTTTCTTTTTATATCATTTTCTCACAAGAAATCATCACAAAAGAATTAACTAGTGAGCTCTTTCCAAAACTCAAGAGAGAAGAAGATGAAGAATAATAAGAATGAGATAATCCCTTTGTGATGAATAGAAATAAGTCTATATAATTGATTATGGAACCATGGTCAAGGATGAGAGGCTTAACCTTTGTAGAGAATAAACTAGAGCTAGGGTTTGGTTAGGTTAAGAATGAGTCATGGATAAGTATCAACCATAATATCTTAACCAAGACAAAAGGAAATCCTTCTAGAATGAACAAGAAGGAGCTAACCCTAATCAAACCCTAATCTCTTTTTATCATCCCTAAACATGTTTCATAATAAATCATATCATGTCACAATAATATATATCACATATATATTATATATTTGCAACAAAAGTAAATAATACAATTAACATATATCGCATATATATCAATGTATTAATCCGGTGAGAAAATGAAATAATAAAGCGAGCCAATATTAGATAATGTAATACAATATATCATATATATCATTAGACATTAAATCATCGAATCAACACTTGATCCGACGATCCGGCTATATCGAATATAACCGACTAATATATCATGTACCGATTCATCGAATCAACACTTGATCCGATGTCCCGGTTCATATATAAATATCGTGAGAATATAATACGGTATCTCATATCGCATTATCCTCGGTCCTGCACATATCACATATGTGCCTCTACTCCGTTTTGCCTGAGCCAAGAAACCTCTGTGTAGGACTCTAAAGAATCGTCAATACGCCGGTAGCAGATGATGATCATATCAAACACCCACAAGCTGCAAGCGGTCAGCTAAACGTAACAGCCACCCAGGTATCGAGTGATCAGAAGATCAACAAGCTAGCATGTCCGTTCTCCTGTGAATCCAATCAGTAACACTCCCGTACAGTCCGGTCTGTTCGTCTGATATGTCGCATATCAAGACTAGGGGTGGTATACGTCAGACCCCAGTAACCGATAAGTCGTGTCGATGTGAGGCTCATAACAGGTCGAGAAACTACTAGTAACACTTACCAGTATATCTCTATATCAGCCCGGGCTAGGGACTTCCGGTTATAGCCAATCGAACACAGCACAACATCAACTCGCTATACCGGGAGAGACGAATCCCCTCCTATCGCTCATTGCCTCCATGTGATTCGGGACGGTACCCAAAAGCCACCGTTTTGCATGCCCTCTTGGATGTGGTAAGGTAGAAATCAAAGCACAGTGGGAATCACACAAGACTCTATGACGATCTCGGGTCTACAGACTAACCTGTACCAGTGTCACCGGAGAACTGCCATCTGATGTGTTGTATATCACCATCTGGGAGTTCTCGACGAGTCCGTCCAGTGTATCCAGTCTCCACTGAGCACCCGTACACCATCTCTGATGCCAAACACCGATGGATATGGGATCATCCATCGCCCATCATATGGGTCAAGATGCGTATACGCTAGTCTACTCTGGTGTATCGATGCCCTGTCTCGATATACCCTCGACTAGGAACATTTATAGGATGTACTCATCGACTACCGTAGCCCCACTAGTATGATCTCATCATAATCCCAGTAGTCGAGTACAGATCCTAAGGGCTTTATCAACATGTGAGAGAAAGACAGTAAACCAATACAAGTCAACATGTTAAGATAAAGTGAAACCAAATAGCATACTATCATGACGAGCAAGAAAGTCCTCTCTGTATATATCCAAGCATCCATCATAATATCCATCATATGTACAACAATGGCCTCTAGGGCATATACATAACTAACACGTGTGGGGTGGGTCGTTACCCCGTGAAGTTTTCCTAAAGGTATTGTTTAACGATTAGTCGAAAAGGTGTGATAATAAAGTTCAAGGTATTTTAATGTAAAAGTTCAATTATGGTTGTTTCACATGAGATTCTTGGTTAAACTTGATTCTAAACATTAGTATTAAGATTACAAGTGAAGTGGTAAAATTGGTTTGACCAAATGATAAAAGAAAATGGAGTTATAAGTTTTAGAAAAGATGATATCGGTAATAACTTCACTTTTACCGATATTTGATTTAAAATGAGTATCAATGAAAAGGAGGAGAATTGGGAGGGACTTACGATTTGAATACGTGAAAGGAAGAGTTAGTAAGAAGAGTGATGCTTCGGGACGTCGCGGGATCTCTGGAATTGGCTTCTCTCTTGCCTGAACTAACTTTGTCATGCCCCGCTTCCCGGTGTACGGCGAAGGGGACGCGACGAGGCCGCTACGTATTTACTCAGAAGTAAATACGCTAAGCGTAACTAAGCAATATAAAAGAAATATACACAAGAGACAAATGTAATGAAAATCAACTTTATTTATTAACATTCTTTTGTACAATGCATGGAAAGGTAAATACATCTGAATGAAAACAATGCCTAAACAGTTGCATAACAGAAAAGGAAAGTACTGAAATGAAATGTGTACAATGAATCTACAGATCTGGGTCGTAAACTAGCTGATCCAAGTCCTCGCTGGTAGGCTCGATCTCCTGAAGGTCCAGATCACCTGGCAACATTCCAAAGAAGAAAGAGAAGGAATGTTGTCAGTGAACAATCGCTCGGTAAGTCCCAAAGATAAAGGAGAAGTAGAATAGACAGAGAGAGAATGTAGCTTTTAAAATTCTATTATATGATTAACGCTGTTGTTTGTAGCTTGGTACAGAAGGATGCCAGTATATACGAGAGGAGTCTCAGTAGACCAGTGACTAAGGTGAACGAAATGTACAAGGAACCGTTTATGCCACGGTACAACAGCAACGGAATACAGGTTAGGTGTCTTAAATCTTGCAGTCTCATGCCACTTCTAACACCTTCTGTACCAATCTACCACTTAAACCCCACGAAGTCTTGTTTGTATTTTTTGTATTGTATTGTAAATTGTATTGTCTTGTATTATAAATTGTACAGATGGATGACTTGCCAAAACCAAGATATCAGTAAATGGATGTAACTGGAGAATCATGTAAATGAAAGTATATCCATGGTTCGGTTCGGTCAATATAGATTGGATAGTTTGAACAAATTGATTATATGCATTCATAGATTCATATTGAATTGTAGTTTGTACTTGAATCATATTCAAGTCAGATTATTTATAATCAGACTCAGTCTGAGTCAGAACAATTAGAAAAGAAATTGAAGTTCTGAATTAGGTTTTGATGTTATCGGTAACCGTTGTACATGGGCGGCAGAATTTGTGTCTTTTTCAAAAACGATTACCGTGTTGATAATACCGTTTTTTAAGTTGTCTACCTTAAATAGGCAAGCATCCATATCTCCAGCTCCCTGAGGCTCAAGAGACTAGTCCCGTTTAAACCTATATTTACTAGGGTCCTTATTGTAATTTATAAAACTTGAGGGGGTTTTATGTAAAAATAATTTTGTATAGTTTCCAAAATACACCTTAAGTATTTTATTATTGTCTTTAAAGTTTTTATTGATGTATATTTTATCATTGTGACATTTCTAGTGATTAAAAACCTAATTTCATAATATAAGGTATTTAATTGTAAAGAATTAAACTTGTATAGAATTGCATGGTATTTTCATGTAAAGTGATTCTTTTGATTTAGAAAAGTTGGAATATTTATATTATATCAAAAATAGATATTTTGATAATATATATATATATATATAATTTTAATTTATTATTTTTCTAGAAATCTCATTTTCTTAAGATATTTGTATTTTTAAATCTTTCGAGACCGAATGCTCCTTGTGGAGGTCTGCATCTCGCACTACTAAGCCCGAGGATGTGTGATAATCCGCACTATCCCGAACGGGTTCCCCAAAATGTGTTGTAGCGGCGCTTTGCAAAGATTTGTTTAAAATACATAATCTTGTAGAAAAAGGTTTTTATAATAAAAGGTATTTATATGTAAAATTGCATTTTCCCGTATTCTATGTTCCCGAAAGGTATCGTGCTATGTTGCATATGCATGTTGTGCGGAGGTAGGTCATTACCTCATGATCTATTTAAAGGTGTAGCAAAAAATATGATGTTTAATGTCAAAACTAAACTATATGGTATTTTACTGAAAAAGTACGATAAAAATTGCAATATGAAATATTTTGCTGTGAAACTTGTTCATGATATTTTGTTAATGTTTAATAGTCAAGATGTGAGGGTTTGGTATGTTGTATTTAAGAAAATTGGAACTTTTTAAAGAAAACCGAATCGGAAGTCGGATTAACTCCACTTCCGTCGGGTTTTAGAAATATGAGTTTTATGAATAGAAAGGAGAAGAGGGAGGAGGGACTTACTTGTTTAGAGTCAATAGAAAAGGAAAAGGGAGTGGTAGGAGGTGCCGGTACGTCGTTTCGTCACCGGGAGCTCCTAGGGTTGTCGTCGGAAGTTCGTCGAAGCTTCGCCCTTCGCTAACTCTACTTGTACACAAAGGTTCTAGAGAATTTTCTTGAGAGTTTGGACAGAGTTTGTGAGTGAGGGGTGTGTGAGATGGAGTGGTATTTATAGGAAAAGATTAGGGTTAGGGTTTGATAGAAAAAATTGCATTTAAATTGCATTAAAAATGGTTTTAATTGTATTTTAATTCCTCTAGAATAATGCAGGGAAATTAAACATGACAGGAGTTATAAGGAGACCAAAACACACAGGAGTTCAGAAGGGAGAATTGGAGTCAGGCCGAGTCAACCCGGCCTCGCCGGCCGAGTCGGCCGAGTTACCGGCACGAGTCGGCCTAGTCGGGTCGGGGCTCGTCTCCACGTGTCCACCGTCGATTGGTCTTTCTCCTGGGTCAGTTTGTTTTATATGTGACTTTTGTTTTTTACGAGTTATGCACGTGTAGGCACTTAGGCTTCTAAAAATTTAAAATAAAATTAATCAAAAAATAATGTGGCTAATGTGATTTGAACTCTGGTGCATTGGTTCAGCAGTGCAAAGTCTTACCAATGAGCTACAAACTCCTTCTTGCTATTAAAAAGCAAAACAAATACTTATAGTACTCACAGGAAATGTAAATACCCTATTTATACATTAACTTTAAATGAATTTTATGTACACTAAAATTGGAGTTGTTACAAACTTGCTTTCTAACTCCACTTTACTCCACTTGCACTCAGGAACTTTTTAGAGAGTTTTGGCTAGAATTTTCAAAATGGTGCTGATCCAAAGTGTGGGGTGGTATTTATAGTGGAGAATTAGGTTTGGGAATTAAAATTGTGGATTAAAAAGCATTAAAATTATGTTAAATTGTGAATTGAAAGGTCTCTGTTTGATTGCAGGGAAATCAAACAGTGCAGAGGAGTTAATAGGAGGTGAAGAGTCGTGTGTGCAAAGCACGGATCAATTTGGCCTTGATCCGACCATCGGCGCCGGCCCAAACCCCATTTCCGCTGGTCGATTTGTGACATCTGGCCTTGAGATTCATGTCATCTGATCAACCCTCTGTTTACTCCATTTTCCACATATTTGATTTTTCTGAACTTTTCATTTCCCGTGTATTGCACGTGAAATCTTTTGGGCTTCCAAAAAGTTAAAAGGAAAAATCAGAAAAAAATAATTGTGTCTTGCTTTTATTTAACAAAAGTGACTTATAACTCAAGCTCAGGCTGTAAAACTCATTTCTTGTATATTAACAGAAAAATTTCCGTACAAAGATTTTAGAGTCGCTACAACAAAGGTCAACAAACGCAGCACGAATAGTAAGTACTCTATTTATCTGAAATGATGGAGGGCTACAATTGGTTTTGAAGAAAACTTTTAATGTAATGAACTTGATATCGTTGAAGGAACTGAGTGATTTGAAATCAAAGTTGTTTTGAAAAACGGATTGGTTCCTACAACATCAAATTAGATTTATTTTCTTTATATTAATCATATTAAAGTAGTCCTATCTTTTAGATAAAAACTCTTTTTATCTAGTATCCTATGTTTCACACCAAACATAAGATAGAAATTAAGATAGAATGTTTTTACATGCCAATTGCAATCGCCATGGGGCATTGGGTTTGAGGCCCAAACCGAGAACACCAAGTATTCACTGTTAGGTTAGATTACTAACAACAGGGCTGACGAAGACTTTTGCAATTGTTAAGCATATAGAAACATTTTTAATATATATATATATATATATATATATATATAGTCATCACAGGCATGTAATCACATCACATACATGCGGTAAATATCACAGAAAAAGGAATAGTCGGATATACTAGGAATCTCGTTTTTCACTTGAGCCGCAAATGAAACGCGACATTCCACAGTCGTATGAATAGCCCGTACATAACCAAACCAAAACCTCTACAAATGCAGCGAACCACCCGCCAATTCTAGCACCAGTCCACCTGGTCTCAACTCCTTAAGAGGGCACCCTCGCAATTCGTAACCTGTATTATATACATAATAAATAGGACACGAAGGTCTGAATAAAAGAATATACATTTTGGCAGGCCACAGAGTACATGAATTGAAAATACAACATTTGTATATATCACATTCACACGAGGGGTTATTCTCACGGCAATCCAAACCAACCATACACACCAATATCACATTCTAAATGTGCAACCTAGTCTGATTGATCACATATCAATTAGGTTATGTTTACCAACACATATCTGGTATACGTGTATGAACCAACTCGATCAAACACTTTGATCAAGTTGATTTGAAGCCGCGGCTAAAGAATTCGAACCCTCAATGTTGTACACTTGAATACTCAAAGAAAACGAAATTCAAGTCTACCCCGATGCCCGAAAATACCCTATTTTGCCAAATAACAAGTCACAAAAGAGTTGAATTGAGCCCGAAACCCCGTAAGGCACTTGGGCTCGACCATCGAGTCCCTGAGAGGGATTGGGCAGACCCCCAACCCAAGACCACCACTTGGTGGTCTCAGGTTTGAGGCCCAAACCCGAGAGCACACTTGGTGTGCTCTCGGGTTTGGGTCCCCCTGAAGAGCTTTCATGGTCGTCCCCAATCCCTTTCATGGTTCTTGGTCCGAACCAAGATCGCCGGGGCTTGGGTTTGAAGCTAAAAGGAGATGTTTTTCAAGCAATTTTAGAAACTAGTTTTCAAAAAAATGGGTTTTATGATTCTTAAGTCACAAGCACAACTACCAGTAGATGGATCAGCTCCGATACCATATTAGTATACGGTGCTAGGGTCGCAACATTTGCGGGCCACGGCAGAAACATAAAATAAAAATTTCTAAATAATAGCACCATAGACTAAAACCAAGATCATCAAAATACTAGCAATTGTAAAACAAAAAAAGAGCTATCTAAAAGTTTAGAAAGGGCTAAAAGCTTTATAGCGTGTCCACTCTCTAGTGGAAGACCCAAGCTTCGCAGAAGGTTACAGGATCAAGCTTGATCTACGACCTCCTTGCCGAAGATGATCCACCTTGAAAGCAACCCACCCAAGCTTTAACTCCACAAATCAACACTTCTTTGTAATGCTACTCACAAATTGCTAGTAAGCAAGAAGTGGAAAAGCTCTCTTTTACTCTTAAGATTTTCTCTTTTAGTTCTCATCGCGTGAGAGAGAAGAAGAGAAGTAAAAATTAATTAGTCATGCCTTTTCGCTCTCCTCTACCACATAAAAGAGAGAGGGAATGAAGTTTATCTCCTCAACTGGTCCCCACTTCCCCACATACCTCCACATGCCTTATTTGTCACCAAGTGACAAAGATTAGTATATGTATCATATACATATACTAAATACTTGAAAGAGTGTGTATGTATCATAAACAAAATCCTAGTAACCATATCACATGTATGGATATTAATTCAACACTTGACTTAATAATTCGGCTTATAAATCAACCAGCTAGTATTATCAAACGTCTGATTAATATATGTGTATCATATACATGTGTTTAATCGAACTCCTGCATGTATCGACTATACACACAATATAAATCCACGTCATCGTTTCGCCTGAGCGGGCATTTTTGGCGTGGGACTCTAAAGACTTGACAATACGCTGGCAGCAGATTAATAGGATCATGCGAATCTAAAACAATTTTAGATCAATTCCCTAACGGGTTAACCCACAAGCGCGTCAGCAGCACTAGCTATACATAACGGTTACCCAGGTATGTGTCAAAAGGTAGGTCGATAAGCAAACCCATCCGCATCCAACAAAGCCTATCAGTGAAAATTACTGTACGGTCCGGTCTTTGCGTCAAAAAGTGTCATATACCGGGTCTGGGGGTGGAACTTTCAGACCCCCAATAACCCAATAAGTCATGCCGATATCAAACTCAAAACCATCCGAGATACAACTAATAACACTTATCAGTTTATCTCAACCGCCCTGGCAGGGACTTGAGGTTACAGCGTATCATGCGCAATGCGATATCAACTCCTTATACCGAAAGACACGAATCCCCTCTTGATCGTTCACTGCCTCCATGTACCTCGAGACTATACCCAACAAAAACCTATATACACGGCTCTTTAAACCCGTGGTTGGGTAGAAGTCAAAGTATAGTAGGAGCATACACAAGACACTATGACGATCTAAGGTCAAAAGATTGTGTACCATTAGCACCAGAGAACCGCTATTTGATAATAGGTATAATATCATCTAGGAGTTCTTGGCAAGTCCATTCAGTGTACTCATTCTTCAATGAGCACATGTATACAATCTTCGGTGTCAAACATCAATGGCAATGGTACCAGCCATCGCTCTCCAACCGAGTTAAGAAACGCATACACCAGTATACTTTGGAGTACCAATTGATGGGGTTTGCTTAGCACCCTCACTAGGTTTTAACAAGTATCAGGTATACAACTTTTGAAAAACTAGGGTGTTAACCAACCCGAACCGAGAATCGAACTAGAGGATTAGGTGTAAAGGCTAACAAGTATCACATACAAGTAAGTGTCTAACACTAAGAAAAAAGAAATACAACCATTGTAGACCTCTCCTCCTTATCTTTAGCTCCGTGTAGGTACCCTTGACTCCTTGGTTCCACTCGAAGTTTGAACGCATCTGCTTGAAGCCTTCGAAGTTCACGATGATCCACTACGGAGTTCCATTACTCAAGCTCCTTGCTTCACTTGACCTAAGTAGAAGTGAGGCAAACAACCTACACGAGTGGGCTAGACTAATATAGATTGATGAAGTGGGTAATTTTCTCACTAATGAACCTTTCTTTTTCTTTCTCTTTTCTCACTAGAAAATGGTAGAGAGCTTTGACTACTAGGACTATGATAAGATCATACTAGTGGGGCCAGGGTAGTCAACGGTACATCCTATAACTGTTCCTAGTCGATGGTGTATCGAGACAGGGCATCGATACACCAGAGTAGACTAGCGCATACGCATCTTGACCCATATGATGGACGATGGATGATCCATCGGTGTTTGACATCAAAGATGGTGTACGGGTGCTCAGTGGAGATTGGGTACACTGAACAGACTCGCCGAGATCTCCTAGATGGTATTATACCTATCGTCAGATAGCAGTTCTCCGGTGACACTGGTACAGGTTAGTCTGTAGACCCGAGATCGTCATAGAGTCTTGTGTGATTCCCACTGTGGTTTGATTTCCACCTTACCATGTCCAAGAGGGCATGCAAAACGGTGTCTTTTGGGTACAGTCCCGAATCACATGGTGGCAATGAGCAATAGGAGGGGTTTCGTCTCTCCCAGTATAGAGAGTTGATGTTGTGCTGTATTCGATTGGCTATAACTGGAAGTCCCTGGCCAGGGCTGATATGGAGTGCTACTGGTAAGAGTTATCAGTAGTTTCTTGACCTGTTATGAGCCTCACATCGACACGACTTATCGGTTACCGGGGTCTGACGTTTACCACCCCTAGACTTGATATGCGACATATGAGACGAAGAGATCAGACTGTACGGTAGTGTTACTGATTGGATTCACAGGAGAATGTACAGGCTTGCTTGTTGATCTTCTGATCGTTCAATACCTGGATGGCTTTTACGTTTAGCTGACCGCTTGCAGCTTGTGGGTGTTTGATATGATCATCACCTACTGCCAGAGTATTGACGATTCTTTAGAGTACTACACAGAGGTTTCCTGGCTCAGGCAAAATGGAGTAAGAGAACATATGTGATATGTGCGGGATCGAGACTAATACAATATGAGATACCGTATTCGATTCTCGCGATATATGATATCGTCCGGGTGTATGTGATATAGCCGAGTTATCGGATCAAGTGTTGATTCGATAAAATGTTACTTGTTATATTAGTCGGTTATATGTAATATAGCCGGATTATCGGATCAAGTGTTGATTCGATAATTTAATGTATAATTATATATATATGTGATATATTACATTACATTAACTAATATAAGCTCGCTTTATTGATTCTTTTCCTCACTTGGATAATACATTGATGTATATGCGATATATGTTAATTATATTATTTTATTTTGTTACATTATATATTATATATGTGATATATAATATTGTAACATGTTAGGGTTATAAATGCAACAAAGGTTTTGAGATTTAACCATGTTAGGGTTTGGATTAGGGTTAAGGTTATGGATTAGGTTTTGGATGAGCTTTGAGAAAGCTTCATGAAGGTTTGACTTTGTCCACTTTCCTTAATATTTTTTGCTAGATATTTGTTAACCCAACCCAAACCTTAACCCATGGTAAAGTCTCCACAAGGGTTAAGCATGTCATGCTTAACCCTAAGTTGTAATTGTAACCACAACAATAATTCATTATTCATCACAAAAGGATTTTCTTCTTCTTCTTCCTCTTTGAAAAAGCTTTGCTAGCTTTTTGGTTTGTGGTGATTTCAAGTGAGATTAAGAAAACAAAAGAGAGAAAAATTCCTACTTCATCATCTTCATCTATTCTAGCCACTTAGATTAGAGTGTTCACTTCACTAATAACTTCATTAGAGAAGTGTGAGCTTGGGTTTGAGATTGTTCAAGGTAGATCATCTTAGAAAGGGAAGACTTCAAGCAAGATGCCTCATTCGCCTCATGGAGGCTCTCTAGAGTCCGTGTTCTTAATGATCGCAGCAAAGGGACCTCAACACGGAGCTTATAAAGCGAAGGAACGGACTACAAAGGTTGTAATTCTAAACTCTTAGAAGTAAAGTTGTTTACTTTGTGTGTTTTGATTTGATTCTCTAGTTAACATCCTAGGTTTAGGGTTATCTATAATGGAAAATTTTAAAATTGGCATGGTCGCTCATTCCATTGCCTTCCTCACTTCCTTCTTCATCTTCTTGAGTTGATCTTTTGAGCTTGAGACATGAGAGAAAAAATATAGTGAGACAATCCTACACTTCCACTCTCCATTTCTAGCAACCTTGGAGCGTCGGTTGCCTCGCTAGGCGAGGCGGGAGCTTGCACCGTTTCCCTCGGGTGGATCATCATGGACGGAGGAAGACCGGCAACTAAATTCGATCCACGACCACTAGAAGCTTGGGATGATGGTTGAAGACCCGAAGGACACGATCCGTTTGGTATAACCATATAACTCCTAGTTTACATATTGCTAGTATAGGGTTTAGGGAAGATTCGGGCATCGGGTTGTGGTAGCGCCATTTTTTGTAAATTTTTGTTCCGCATTTGGCCACGGTTTGATGGTCGGGACGCTGCCGTAAACTAACAAAATCAGTAACCATTCTTGATAGAAACAATTTCTTTAAGGTCTCATATCTAACTATACAAGATGACTCTCCATACAACCTCTTTGTATGGAGAAGAATAAACTAAACGTCCATCCTCTCATAATGTCTCTGCAACTCCTTGCATATTGAGGCTAACACGAGGCACTAGGACATCACTTAATCTCGATTCTATTGAACATGGATCTCTACATCTAATACAGAGGATTCTGGAGTAGGTGAAGGGTGAGTAGGAGCGGTATGAGCATATGCGACCTTGTCGTAAGTTAGGGCAGCAAGACATTCCTGAGCCATGCATTATAATAAGGTTCGGTTAACTTGGTTTTACGAGTTTTAGTTTAAGGTCATTCATGGTCGCTACCGAGAGAGAGAAAAGAAACACTTAGTGAGTGCTCTTGTAAGATTAGATTGGTTTATTAATTCATCTAATCAAGATGGCTCCCACTATATAGTCGAATTCTTCTTCAAAGCTTAAAAGAAGAATTAGCCAGAATCATCAACACTCCACAAGTTCACTAACCGATCGGCTATGCCGGTGTAACTACTATGAGGGGGGCTCCCCGCACTTTCGTATGGACCTAATTAAATAACTCCGTTCCTCAGAGGCATAACCCCGTAAACACTTTTCTAGACACCTACTGAGTTAGTTTATCGCAAAGGAAAAATTCTCCCGAGAATAACTTTTATTCACAGTGGGTATCGGGATCCAACTATCATAGCGTGACAACCTTAACAAAGGTCAACAAATCACCACACATCATAGAAGGTATGTAATCTCATTGCAAGTTTCAATAATTGAAAGTCTCGATATGGTTTTTACCCTTAACGGCTTATAACCATGACAAAGGTCAACAAACCATAAATCGCTAGTCAAGTTCAACCCGTCATTTCATGATCAATTTAGATCCACCCGCATGACCCTTGACAAAGGTCAATAAGGCCACACGACCTTCTTAACCAATCTCAGCGTATGAGGTAGACAAGAATCACTTAGCTACCATACACTATGCCTTGACAAATGTCATGCCCCGCTACCCAGTAGATAGAAACGGTGACGTGGCAGGCCGCAACGTATGTACTAAGAAATAAATATGTTAAGCGTAATTAAGCAATATGTAAATCTACAAGAATAACAAGAGTATTAAAATAAAATATCAACTTTATTTACATTCAACTTTACATACAACTATTTGAAAATAAAAGATACAATGATTAAAGCAGTGTCTAAACAATAGCATACAGGAAAGTAAGTGCAAAGGAACTAGTAGTTAAGTTGTGCTGCAAGCTGGTCCAAGTGCTTCTGGCTTGGCTCAATCTCTTCAGTGTCCAATCCTCCTAACGAACATTCCAAAGAAGAAACAGAAAGGAATGTCGTCAGCGAACTAATGCTCGGTAAGTCCCAAAAGAAGAAAGAGAAGAAAGTATATAAAGTTAAATGAACAGGTAAATTGTATATGATTAATTACTGGTATATGAGAGTTATTCTAACGTGGTTGTTTGTAGTTTGGTAAGAAAAGTATTCATGTATACGAGAGAAGTCCATCTTACCCCGTGAACTATGGTAACATGTAGTACGAGGCCCCGTCATAACCTACGGGACAACGACACGAGAATTCATGTAGGTGTCTTTTAAGTGACCTCTCGTGCCATGATACACGTTACTTACCAATCTACCCCTTTATCCCTGCGTAATGTATTGTATAGATTATATTTACAAGTCTTGCCGAAACCATGGATACAAAATGTTCAGGTATTCATATTCAGGATGTAATCATGTATTCAAGTAGTCATGTCAAGTTATAAGTATGGTTCGGTCAAGTCAAGTCAAGTATACATATTTGATATTGATATTTGAATTCAAATATTCATGCTCATGGTCAAGTATTCGGGTCTGATTTTGGATTCGGATTTGAAGTTGGACTCGGACTGAGTCAGACACGTAAACTGATTTAACTCTGGAATTCTTAGGTTCGAGAGTCATCGGCAACTGCTGCACATGGACGGCAGGATTTGTGTCATTTTCCAAGCCAATTGCCATTGATAACTCATGTTAAGTTTTCTATCCTGAATATTCAAGCACTCACTTTCTCCGGCTCCCTAGGGCTCAAGAGAGTTGATCCCGCTTAAACCCATATTTACTAAAGTCCTTAAAATAGTGTTTTATATATCTCGAGGGGGTTTTATGAAAAAATATATTAATATAGATTAAAAATAAAACCTCGAGGTGATTAGTATTACTTATGTTTTCATGAGTATGTATGTTAAGTATTGGGGTATTTTAGTGATAAATACTTAGTTTTGGAAAGTTTATGGTATTTTATTGAAAAACTTGCCTTTTGGTATCTTGATGGTATTTTATTGGAATTTGTTAATCTTTCGTTTTTATAAAAATATAGGTTGATTATATTTTGAAAATAAGGATTTATAATTTTATATAATTTAAAAATTAGTTTTATTTAGAAATTCGTTTATCTTAAAACCCGTATTTATATCCTTTCGAGATCGAATACTCCGTGAGAAGGTCTGCATCTCGCTCTACTATCCCCAAGATGTGCGATAATCTGCACCATCCATCAGTGGATCCTCTAAAGAGGGTTGTAAATGCATAATTGCAAAGGAGTATGAAATACTGTTTTAAAATAAACCCGGTTTTAAATTATGTGGTATTTTATTGTAAATACTATCTTCGAACCAAAAATACATATAATTAGGTATCGTGCTATGAAACCAAGTGTGCGTGTGGGGTCGGTCATTACCCCGTGAAATTTTCCTAAAGGTATTGTTTAACGATTAGTCGAAAAGGTGTAATAATAAAGTTCAAGGTATTTTAATGTAAAAGTTCAATTATGGTTGTTTCACATGAGATTCTTGGTTAAACTTGATTCTAAACATTAGTATTAAAATTATAAGTGAAGTGGTAAAATTGGTTTGACCAAATGATAAAAGAAAATGGAGTTATAGGTTTTAGAAAAGATGATATCGGTAATAAATCCACTTTTACCGATATTTGATTTAAAATGAGTATCAATGAAAAGGATGAGAATTGGGAGGAACTTACGATTTGAATACGTGAAAGGAAGAGTTAGGAAGAAGAGTGATGCTTCGGGATGTCGCGAGATCTCCGAAATTGGCTTCTCTCTTGCCTGAACTAACTTACTTTCTAACTCCACTTTACTCCACTTGCACTCAAAAACTTTTTAGAGATTTTTGGCTAGAATTTTCACAATGGTGCTGATCCAAAGTGTGGGGTGGTATTTATAGTGGAGAATTAGAGTTTGGGAATTAAAATTGTGGATTAAAAAGTATTAAAATTGTGTTAAATTGTGAATTGAAAAGTCTCTTTTTGATTGCAGGGAAATCAAACAGTGCAGAGGAGTTAATAGGAGGTGAAGAGTCATGTGTGGAAAGCACGGATCAATTTGTCCTTGATCCAACCGTCGGCGCCGGCCCAAACCCCATTACGGCCGGTCGATTTGTGACATCTGGCCTCGAGATTCAAGTCATCTGATCAACCCTCTGTTTACTCCATTTTCCACATGTTTGATTTTTATGAACTTTTCATTTCCCGTGTATTGCACCTAAAATCTTTTGGGCTTCCAAAAAGTTAAAAAGAAAAATCAGGAAAAAAAATAATTGTGTCTGATGGGAATCGAACACAGGGGCTACGTCACAGCAGTGCAAAGACTTTACCAGTGAGTTACAAGTTGTTTCTTGCTTTTATTTAACAAAAGTGACTTATAACTCAAGCTCGGGCTGTAAAACTCATTTCTTGTATATTAACAAAAAAATTCCCGTACAAAGATTTTAGAGTCATTATATTCTACCCTTCTTATAAAAATTTCGTCCTCGAAATTTACATTTACATAGGGACTAATTTTCAAATAGATAAGGGTATCTTGCACGCATATCTTCTTCTCGTTCCCATGTTGATTCTCCTAGCGAATCCTTTCTCCACATTACTCGGACCAAGATTACTTCCTTGTTCCGTAATGTCTTCACCTTTTGGTATAGAATCTCAACTGGTTGTTGCTCGCAGGTTAGATCAGTCTATACTGTGAGCTCTAAGTGATCAAGTTTGTGGCTGGGTTCGCTCACATATCGTCGTAGCTGGGATATATGGAACTTGTTATGCACTCCTTCCAATGAGGATGATTGTACTAAATGGTATGCCGCTTCTCCAACTCGTTCGAGTATGTCGAACGGTCCGATGTATCTTAGACTTAGCTTACCCCTCTTACCAAAATGTATTACTCCTCTATTTGGAGAGATCTTCAGGAATACATGGTCTCCATGTTGGAACTCCAGATGTCGACGCTTTGCATCTGCCCAATACTTCTGTCGGTCTTGGGGTATGTGCATTCTTTTCCTGATCGTGCAAACTACGTCCACAGTTGCCACAATCAACTCTGGACCAAGGATTTCACGATCTCCGATGTCTTCCCAACTTAGCGATGAACGACACTTATGTCCGTAGAGTGCTGCGAATGGTGTCATTCTAATGCTTGCCTGATAGTGATAGCTGTTGTTGTATGAAAACTCTACAAGGTGTAGATGATCTTCCCACGAATCTTCGAAGTCTAATATACAAGCTCTTAGGATGTCCTCCAAAATATGAATTGTTCGCTCGAACTGTCCGTCCATTTGTAGATGATAAACCGTGCTAAAATTCAGACTCGTTCTCAGGCTAGCTTGCAGAATCTGCCAAAACTGTGATCGAAATCTGGTATCACGATCGGAGACGATGCAAACAGGTACTCCGAGTAATCTCACGATCTCCTGCATAAGTTCATGGGTATCAAATATAGTATATCTTGAAGGTTTAAATCTTACTTTAGATTTATGCTTACCTCCATGTACTTCTTTGCTAACATCTCGGTTGACTGGACAACTCGAAATGGAATAAAGAGAGCCAACTTGGTGAGTCGATCCACAATAACTCATATTGCGTCATTACCCTTCGTGCTGCGAGAAAGGGTGGTCACAAAGTCTATGATAATGTGCTGCCATTTCCATTCTGGAATTGGTAACGGCTCAAGTAGACCAGTAGTTCTGTAATGTCCATCCCTCACTTCCTACACACCAAACACTTGGCTACCCTCCTTACTACTTTGTGCTTCATTCCATGCCATAAGTAGTGTTGCCGTAGATCCTTGTACATTTTTGTACCACCGGGGTGTACAGAATAAGGAGAATTATGAGCTTCTTTCATCAACTCTTCTCGAATAAGGTCGTTTGGTACACATAATCAACTTCCATATCGCAAGGATTCGTCTTCGTGGATGATGAAGTCAGTTCGAAGTCCACTTTCTACTTATTCTCGGATCTTTTGTAGCTTGGCATCATTTGCTTGAGCTGCCTTGATCTGATTAACAAGAGTGGACTAGACTTGTAAGTTCATCAAATCTGAAGCGTTACCCGGCATAACTACTTCGATCTCCAATCTGTGCAATTCCTGTTGTAGTTTCTACTGAGTGATTAGGTTTATTGCTAATAGCTGGCGACTAAGTGTATCAGGAACTACATTCATCTTCCTAGGATGATACTGTAGGTTGATGTCGAAGTCCGCCATGAGTTCTAGCCATCTTCTCTGCCGCATATTTAGTTCCTTCTGAGTAAATACATACTTCAGACTCTTGTAGTCGGTGTATATATCCACTCGTTCTCCTAGAAGATATTGGCGCCAGATCTTAAGTGCGAAGATGACGTCTGCAAACTCCAGATCATGTGTTGGATAGTTGCGCTCATGTACCTTTAGCTGTCTTGATGCAAAAAGCCACAACTTTTCCAGGCTGGTGTAGAACACATCCTAATCCTTTACCGGACGCATCACAATGCACAACAAATCCTCTATATTGATCCGGTATTATAAGAATAGGAGCAGAGGTTAATCTTGACTTGAGTTCTACAAAATATTTTTCACATGCTTCTGACCACACGAATGCTTCATCTTTACGTATGAGTTTGGTCAGGGGTGCTGCAATTTTTAAGAAGCCTTCAATGAATCGTCGGTAGTACCCTGCTAATCCCAAGAAACTTCATATATCTTTCACCATTTTTTGTCTCAGCCACTCGCTGACAGTTGACACCTTAGCTGGATCTACTGAGATTCTTTTACCTGAAACAATATGTCCAAGAAATCCAACTTGATCTACCCAAAATTCATACTTGTTGTACTTGGCGTAGAGCTGATGTTGTCGCAATGTCTTTAGGACAATCCGTAAGTGCTCGGCGTGTTCTTTCCGATTCTTTGAATACCCTAGAATGTCGTCGATGAAGATAACAACGAACCTGTCTAAATACTCTCAGAAAACTTGATTCATCAGGTTCATGAAGATGGCAGGTGCATTGGTCACTCCAAATGGCATTATGAGATATTCATAATGACCATATCGAGTCCTAAAAGCCATTTTCGGAATGTCAGAATTTTTGACCTTCACCTGATGATAACCCGAACGAAGATCTAGTTTCGAAAATACACAAGACCCACTTAACTGATCGAATAGATCATCGATGCGTGGTAGTGGATACTTGTTCTTGATTGCCACTTTGTTCAGAACTCGATAATCTATACACATCCTGTATAAACCTTCTTTCTTCTTCACGAGTAACACTGGAGTTCCCTAACTGGAAGTACTGGGTCGGATCCAACCTTTCTTCAATAATTTGTCCAACTGAATATGAATCTCCTTCAATCCTTCCGGACTTAACCGATATGGAGTTTTGATTACAGGTTGTGCGCCAAGTTGTAAATCAATACTAAACTCAAGAGCTCAATCGGGAGGCAGACCTGATATGTCTTCAGGGAACACATCCTCGAACTCTCGAACTACTTCGGGCTTTTCTTCTTCTGCCGGTAGTGAGAACACTTATGCATTCTTCGGTTTAGCATGGTAGCTTCCTGGCGCCAAATTTCTATCTCCACTTTTGAAATAGAAGACTGGGTGTTCTAGTATCTCAAATACTACTCTCCTTTGATGGCAGTCAATCGTAGTATAGAATACTCCCAGCCAATCCATTCCCAACACAACATCAAAATTTGGGATGTCCAGTACTTTAAAATTCGCGTACAATTCTAGTCCGCAAACTACAACTGGAAACTAATCAAACCCCATAGATGCTTTCAGAACTCCATTCCCGGAACTGACATTCCAGCTTGAAATGAGTGGCTTCACGGGAATCGCATGCGTTCTCACGAATCGTTTGGACATGAAGCAGTGTGAAGCTCCAGTGTCGAAAAGTGTGAGTGCAGGAAAGGTGGCTACTAGTATAGTACCTAAGTTGCGTGAGGTTGGGTTTAGATATAGGAAAAGTTATAGTGATACACAAGGATTGAAAAAATTGAAAGGATTAGGGGATATACCAGTGAAGACTTGTCCTGTGGCTTCGGCCTCCTCGACCCTTATTGTGAAAGCCTGACGTTGTGGTATATTCCTCCTTACTGGAGGCACATTCCTCTGTCCTTAGGGCATGTTTCTCTGCCTCTGAGGAATTTTCTCTGTGCCTGATGAAATTGACATTGAAGCTGTACAGGAGGTCCACGTGGAGCTCGTGTAGGGAGAGCTAAACGGGGTGCAGGAGCCTGAATGGCTAGCCGCTGCGGGACTGTGATTGCGGGTCTGGATGCTGGATCTATGTTGAAACGATATAGACATGCTTCTATGGCGTGAGTGGATGCGTCACAAACCAAACACGGGCCATTTGCATGCCTGCAGTCTTTCGCCAGGTGTCTCCTCCTCTTGCAGTAGAAACAAAAGTATGGACTGGACCGGTTAAATGATCCTCCCGGTCCCCTGGGTGCAAAGGTCAGCCTAGAAGAGGCTTCTCCTATCATCTGTGTGGTAGCGCGTTTCACACCGGCAGTTTGTGGTCTGCCCTTCTTCTTCACAACTGCCTCACAGCGTCGGGCAGCCTTCAAAGCAAGTTCATGGTTGGGAAATCCCCTGTAGTGAGTGCAGCTTGGATTTCTGGGTCTAACCTTTATTGAACTCATCGTGTCCGGGTCTCAGCAGTAGGAATCAGGTGTGCGGCGAACCTGTTACGACCTTGTGTTAGCAGTGTAGTGAGTGAGATCAGGAATTTGAATTTGAGACAATATCTTACCTGCTGAGCATGGTAAACTCAGCATCGTATTCATCTATAGACTTGACCCACATCGAGCCTTATTGTAGATGGATGAATTGCTGCACCATGTCAAAACTGGCAGTCTCAGGGAAGTACTTCGCATCGAACAGATCGCGAAACGTCTTCCACTCAATAGGTTGGGTGAGATGGTTGTCCTCAACTTTCCACCAGACTCTAGTATTATATGTCAGTTACATCTTAGCAACTCTCATCCAGGAAATATCTGGCACTTGAGCTGCTGCTAGATCATCTTCAATCGATTGAGCCCATTCTTCTGCCTCAAGTGGGCTCTCTTTTCCTGAGAAGTGTTTTGGATGTAGTGCCCGAAATTGTTTGACTCCGGGTACCTCGGCTTTGGGGCGGTGCATGAAGATAGCAGTCTGCTGCTGCTGACCCTCCAATAGGCTCTTAATAGCTGCAAGTAATACTGTTTGCTCATTGATAGGAGTTTCAACGGTAGGTGGTGGTGGTAAATTAGGCGGTGGAGTATTGCTATTGACATTGGTACTGGTGTTGTTGGGAGAATTCATGACCTTGATAGAAAAAGGAATGGTTAGGATAGGTTCAAGAAATTAGAAATGTAGGGAATGTATAGTTACTGATTATTATGATTCTTATGATATATTTCTTAAGACTTCATGCAGAACTGGCCTGCATGGGCCACCAACAAAACCTGACATGCCCCGCTTCCTAGTAGGCTGAAACGGTGACGTGGCAGGCCGCAACGTATTTACTAAGAAATAAATACGTTAAGCATAATTAAGCAATATGTAAATGTACAAGAATGACAATAGTATTAAAATAAAACAACAACTTTATTTACATTCATCTTTACATAAAACTGTTTGAAAATAAAAGATACAATGAGTAAAGCAGTACCTAAACAATGGCATACAGGAAAGAAAGTGCAAAGGAACTAATAGTTAGGCTGTACCGCAAGCTGGTCCAAGTCCTCCTGGCTCAGCTCAATCTCTTCAGTGTCCGGTCCTCCATACGAACATTCCAAAGAAGAAACAGAAAGTAATGTCGTCAGCGAACTAACGCTTGGTAAGTCCCAAAAGAAGAAAGAGAAGATAGTATATAAAATGAAATGAACGGGTAAATTGTATATGATTGATTTCTGGTATATGATAATTATTCTAACGTGGTTGTTTTTAGTTTGGAAAGAAAGGTATTCATATATATGAGAGAAGTCCATCTTACCTCGTGAACTATGGTAACATGTAGTATAAGGCCCCGTCATAACCCACGGGATAACGGCACGAGAATTCATGTAGGTGTCTTTTAAGTGACCTCTCGTGCCACGATATACGTTCCGTACGAATCTACCCCTTTATCCCCGCATAATGTATTGTATAGATTATATTTACAAGTCAAACCATAGATACAAAATGTTCAGGTATTTATGTTCAGAATGTAATCATGTATTCAAGTAGTCATGTCAAGTTATAACCATGGTTCGGTCAAGTCAAGTCAAGTATACATGTTTGATATTGATATTTGAATTCAAGTATTCATATTCATGGTCAAGTATTCGGGTTTGATTTTGGATTCAGGTTTGAATTTGGACTCAGACTGAGTCAGACACTTGTACTGATTTAACTCTGGAATTCTTAGGTTCGGGAGTCATCGGCAACTGCTGCACATGGACGGCAGGATTTGTATCTTTTTCCAAGACAATTGCCATTGATAACTCATGTTAAGTTTTCTAACCTGAATAGGCAAGCACTCACTTTCTCCGATTCCCTGGAGCTCAAGAGAATTGATCCCGCTTAAATCCATATTTACTAAAGTCCTTAAAATAGTGTTTTATATATCTCGAGGGGTTTTAGGAAAAAAATATATTAATATAGATTAAAAATAAAACCTCGAGGCTGATTAGTATTACTTATGTTTTCATGAGTATGGATTTTAAGTATTGGGGTATTTTAGTGATAAATACTTAGCTTTGGAAAGTTTATTGTATTTTATTGAAAAACTTGCCTTTTTGGTATCTTGATGGTATTTTATAGGCATTTGTTAATTTTTTGTTTTTAGAAAAATATAGATTCGTTATATTTTGAAAATAAGGATTTATAATTTTATATAATTTTAAATTAGTTTTATTTAGAAATTCGTTTTTTCTTAAAAACCCGTATTTATAACCCTTCGAGATCGAATGCTCCGTGAGGAGGTCTGCATCTCGCTCTACTATCCCCAGTATGTGCGATAATCCGCACCATCCATTAGCGGGTCCCTAAAAAGGGTTGTAAATGCATAATTGTAAAGGAGTATGAAATACTGTTTTAAAAGAAACCCGATTTTAAATTATGTGGTATTTTATTGTAAATACTATCTTCGAACCAAAAATACATACAATTAGGAATCGTGCTATGAAACCAAGTGTGCGTGTTGTAGGGTTACTAGGCACTCTTGTGAATCATCATAAAGCATCAAACATGCACGAATAAAATTTTAGATGTGCTGAACAACCCAAAGCCTGGATCTTTGCTAGATTATTAGGGTTTAACATGCAAGTAAACTATGTTTACTACTAAGTGTGAGGGATTACAACCTTTGTAGTCCGCTCCTTCGCTTCACAAGCTCCGAGTAGAAGTCCCTTGCCGCGATCCACGATCTCCCGGACTCAAGAGAGGCTCCACGACTCGAACGATCCATGATAGCTTGTCGTAATCCTTTTCTCCGATGATCTACGTCGAAGTTGCAATAGCTCAAGCTCTCTCACTCTTATGAGGTGAACACCCTAATCTAATGGGCTAGATTAGATGAGGATGATGGAGTAGTATTTATGCTTTCTTTTTATATCATTTTCTCACAAGAAATCATCACAAAAGAATTAACTAGTGAGCTCTTTCCAAAACTCAAGAGAGAAGAAGATGAAGAATAATAAGAATGAGATAATCCTTTTGTGATGAATAGAAATAAGTCTATATAATTGATTATGGAACCATGGTCAAGGATGAGAGGCTTAACCTTTGTAGAGAATAAACTAGAGCTAGGGTTTGGTTAGGTTAAGAATGAGTCATGGATAAATATCAACCATAATATCTTAACCAAGACAAAAGGAAATCCTTCTAGAATGAACAAGAAGGAGCTAACCCTAATCAAACCCTAATCTCTTTTTATCATCCCTAAACATGTTTCATAATAAATCATATCATGTCACAATAATATATATCACATATATATTATATATTTGCAACAAAAGTAAATAATACAATTAACATATATCGCATATATATCAATGTATTAATCCGGTGAGAAAATGAAATAATAAAGCAAGCCAATATTAGATAATAATACAATATATCATATATATCATTATACATTAAATCATCGAATCAACACTTGATCCGACGATCCGGCTATATCGAATATAACCGACTAATATATCATGTACCGATTCATCGAATCAACACTTGATCCGATGTCCCGGTTCATATATAAATATCGCGAGAATATAATACGGTATCTCATATCGCATTATCCTCGGTCCTGCACATATCACATATGTGCCTCTACTCCGTTTTGCCTGAGCCAAGAAACCTCTGTGTAGGACTCTAAAGAATCGTCAATACGCCGGTAGCAGATGATGATCATATCAAACACCCACAAGCTGCAAGCGGTCAGCTAAACGTAACAGCCACCCAGGTATCGAGCGATCAGAAGATCAACAAGCTAGCCTGTCCGTTCTCCTGTGAATCCAATCAGTAACACTCCCGTACAGTCCGGTCTGTTCGTTTGATATGTCGCATATCAAGTCTAGGGGTGGTATACGTCAGACCCCAGTAACCGATAAGTCATGTCGATGTGAGGCTTATAACAGGTCGAGAAACTACTAGTAACACTTACCAGTATATCTCTATATCAGCCCTGGCCAGGGACTTCCAGTTATAGCCAATCGAACACAGCACAACATCAACTCGCTATACCGGGAGAGAAGAATCCCCTCCTATCGCTCATTGCCTCCATGTGATTCGGGACTGTACCCAAAAGCCACCGTTTTGCACGCCCTCTTGGACGTGGTAAGGTGGAAATCAAAGCACAGTGGGAATCACATAAGATTCTATGACGATCTCGGGTCTACAGACTACCCTGTACCAGTGTCACCGGAGAACTGCCATCTGACGTGTGGTATATCACCATCTAGGAGTTCTCGACGAGTCCGTCAAGTGTACCCAGTCTCCACTGAGCACCCATACACCATCTCTGATGTCAAATACCGATGGATATGGGATCATCCATCGCCCATCATATGGGTCAAGATGCGTATACGCTAGTCTACTCTGGTGTATCGATACCCTGTCTCGATATACCCTCGACTAGGAACATTTATAGGATGTACTCATCGACTATCGTGGCCCACTAGTATGATCTCATCATAATCCCAGTAGTCGAGTACAGATCTTAAGGGCTTTATCAACATGTGAGAGAAAGACAGTAAACCAATACAAGTCAATATGTTAAGATAAAGTGAAACCAAATAGCATACTATCATGACGAGCAAGAAAGTCCTCTCTGTAAATATCCAAGCATCCATCATAATATACATCATATGTACAACAATGGCCTCCAGGGCATATACATAACTAACAATCTCCCACTTGCACTAAGGCCAGCTGCTGTAGTATCTCATACCTAGCATCCTGAATAATCTCTCAAACTGTATCTGGGGAATGGCCTTCGTGAGTGGATCCGCAGTGTTGTCCTTCGTATCTACTCTCCTGACCTCGATCTCCCGGCGATCAACTATCTCCCTGATCAGGTGATACCGCCTCAGAATATGTCTGGACTTCTGATGGGACCTGGGTTCCTTGGCCAAAGCCACAGCTCCATTGTTATCGCAATACAAAGGTATTGGATGCTCAATGGATGGAACCACTCCAAGTCCAGTGATGAACTTCTTCATCCAGACAGCCTCTTTGGCAGCATCGTTGGCAGCGATGTATTCAGCCTCCATCGTCGAGTCTACAACGGTATCCTGTTTGGAACTCTTCCAACATACCGCCCCTCCATTGAGGGTAAAGACAAATCCTGAGTGCGACTTAGAGTCGTCCTTATCACTTTGGAAGCTGGAATCGGTAAAGGACTCCACCCGGAGTTCTCCGTTACCATACACCAAGAACATGTCTCTAGTCCTTCGCAAGTACTTGAGAATGTTCTTCACAGCTGTCCAGTGACTCTCTCCAGGATCTGCTTGATACCGACTCACTACACTTAGTGAGTATGCTACATCGGGTCTGGTACATAGCGTCGCATACATGATAGAGCCTACTGCCGAAGCATAGGGTATCCCTTGCATGCGAACTCTCTCCAAATCAGTCTTGGGAGACATCTCTTTGGAAAGAGTGAGTCCAGAGATCGTGGGTTGGTTCCCACGCTTGGATTCTTCCATACTAAAGCTCTTTAGTATGGTGTCAATGTACCTGGATTGGGACAATCCCAGTATCCTTTTGGATCTATCTCTATAGATCCTAATCCCCAATATGCAGGAGGCATCACCTAGATCTTTCATTAAGAATCTTTATGATCAGAACAGCTTGACTGATTGCAGCATAGGAATATCATTTCCTATCAAGAGTATGTCATCCACGTACAATACGAGGAAGACAACCTTACTCTCTGCTACCTTTTTATAGATACAAGATTCATCTATATTTTTGATGAAGTCAAACTCTTTGACTACAACATCAAAAGAGATGTTCCAACTCCGCGATACTTGTTTCAACCCATAAATGGATTTAAGCAGCTTGCACACCTTTCCGCTGCTCCCACTATCTGCGAAGCCCTCTGGCTGAGTCATGTACACGCACTCTTCTAAATCACCGTTTAGAAAGGCGGTCTTAACATCCATTTGCCAGATTTCATAGTCATGGTATGCAGCAATGGCACGTAAGATCCGGATGGACTTAAGCATAGCCACTGGAGAAAAGGTTTCGTCATAATCCATACCTGGTCGTTGACGAAAACCCTTTGCTACAAGTCTAGCTTTGAAAGTCTTAACTTTCCCATCTACACCAAATTTCTTTTTAAAAATCCACTTGCTCCCAATAGGTTTTACCCCTTCAGGAGCATTTTCCAAAGTCCAAACTTTATTGGTGTACATGGATTCCATCTCAGATCGCATTGCATCCAGCCATTTCACAGAGTCACACTCGTGATGGCCTGCTCGAAACTAGTTGGGTCATCATCTTCCATGATGCAATCCTCACTTCCACCATCAATGAGAAAACCGTAGTATCTCTCAAGTGGATGAGAAACCCTGCTAGATCGGCGGAGAGGCTGGGGTTCATCGGGTACAACTGAATCCTCTGGTTCTACCAAGTCTTCTGTTATAGTTTGTGTTGCTGGAACCTCTTCCAGTTCTACCTCAATGCCACTATTCTGTTTTATAAGAAAACATTTTTCTCAGAAAGTGGCATGTCGAGAAACAAACACCTTTTGTTCCTCGGGGTGGTAGAAGATATACCCTTGTGAATTTTTGGGATATCCTACAAACTTACATAAGACAGATCTTGCCTCGAGTTTGTCCGGATTTTGCCTTTTGACATAGGCCGGACAACCCCATATCTTAATATAATTAAGATGTGGTCTCTTCCCTTTCCATATCTCATATGGAGTGGTAGGCACAGATTTGGTGGGAACTCTATTCAATAGGTCTATGGCTGTCTCAAGCACATATCCCCAGAAGGAAATAGGTAACTTAGCTGTACTCATCATTGAGCGCACCATATCTAATAGGGTGCGATTCCTCCGTTCTGATACACCGTTGTGCTGTGGTGTATAAGGAGGAGTAAGCTGAGAGAGAATCCCATTCTCTTTTAGATAATCTAGGAACTCATTGCTTAAGTATTCTCCTCCTCGATCAGATCGAAGAATCTTAATACTTTTGCCCGGTTGATTCTCTACTTCATGCTTATATTCTCTGAATTTCTCAAAAGCTTCAGACTTGTGTTTCATCAGGAACACATGTCCGAATCTAGAGAGATCGTCAGTGAATGTAATGAAGTAAGAAGAACCGTTCCTGGTATGCGTAGACATGGGACCGCATATATCACTATGTACCAGTCCTAAGAGTTCCGTAACTCTTTCTCCATGTCCACTAAACGGAGCTTTGGTCATTTTTCCTTTGAGACATGAATGGCAAGTATCATAAGATGATAATTCGAACGGATTCAAATATCCATCTTTATGTAACTTAGCCAGTCGTGTCGCATTGATATGACCAAGTCTACAATGCCACAAGAAGGATTCGTTCATTTCTGAACTCTTCCTCTTGTGTGTGTTTTGTATATTGAAGACTGTATTTTGATTTAGAATGAATATGACATTATGTAACGAGCCTGATGCAATCAACTTTTGATCTAGGAATATGTTCATAACATTATCCTGTACTACAAAATTATATCCTTCTTTACTTAATAAAGAAACTGATATAATGTTGCACATCATGTTCGGTATATAATAGAACTCATTCAGAATCAGTGTATCACCACTTGGTAATACTAGGTGATATTCGCCAACTGCTTTGGCTGCAACATTTGCCCCATTCCCTACTTGAATGGAATGATCACCTTTTCCCAGTTCTCTACCTTTACGTAGCCCATGTAACATTTTACATATGTGGGATCCTGATCCGGTATCTAATACCCAGGACGTAGGGTGAACTGAGAAACAGTTCTCAATAACTAACACACCTGAAGAAGATGCATCAACATGCATGTTCTTTTGGGCGGCTTGAGAATCCAGATATTCTCCTATTCCCTGTTCAGTCTTATAACTCTTATAAGAAAGAACGGGTCCAACGTTTCCCTGCTCAGTATAATAAGCGGGTTCAGTCAATACATCCATATTATTATCTTGATTATGGCCTGACATGGTCGCTACCTGGAGAGAGAGAGAAGAAAACACTTTAGCGTATGCTCTTGCAAGATTAGATTGTTTATTATCTTATCTAATCAGGATGTCTCCCACTGTTTTTATCAAATCTTCCTTCAAACCCTAAAAGGCAAGATTCGCCCGGATTAATTACACCCTACAATTTCGTCAATCTTTCAGCCAGATCAGTGTTGGTACTTGAGGGAGGTTCCCCGTGTTTTCGTACGGACATAATTAAAGTAAACCTCGTTTTCCCAGAGGCGTAACCCCGTTAACACTTTTCTAGACACCTACTTGATCGACTAATTGTCCTGTGTAAAACTCTCCCAGGAGTAACTCTTACTCGCAGTGGGTATCGGGATCCAACTATCTCATAGGAGGTATGCAATCTCATTGCAAATTTCAACACTTGAAATTCCCGATAATATTTTTCCCCTAGCGTGCTATGACCTTGACGCATGCCAAACAACCCATAGTCCGCTAGTCAAGTTCAACCCGTACAATTCGTGATTGAATTAAACCCACCCGTACGACCCTTGACGCATGCCAAACAATGCCGTACGAATACCCTAATCCAATCGCATCTCATGCTACAGATAAGTAATAATCAGCTACCGTACACTACGCCTTGACGCATGCCAAACTACCGCAGCACGAATACTAAATATTACTTATCTGAATTGACGGAGGGCTACGCAGGTTTTTCAGAAAACCATGAGCGTAATGAACTTGATATTGTCGTACAATCATGTGAAATTTTGAAATGGAGTGTTTTTGAGGCTTTCATTAGTTTTGCTAAAGAGGTCACTCCCGGTGAAGGGATCTCGGCTCTTTCCTCATCGAATAAGGTGCAGGGTATATCATATATACCGCTATGCAAAGCAAAACTCTAAAAGCAATCAAAAGACAAACCGAGTTTTGTAGCATCTGCCAGTTTCGCTAAAGAGGTCACTCCCGGTGAAGGGATCTCGGCTCTTTTCTCATCGAATAAGGTGCAGGGTATATCATATATACCGCTATGCAAAGCAAAACTGTAGCTACCATTTTTCTTATAAAGTTTTGATTCTACAACATCTTTTAGGTTTCTTTTCTTTTTATTAATCTCATTAATAAAATCCCATCAGCTTATGCTTCCTAAGCATCACAGAAGAAACGAAAGCAGTAATATTTATATATCAGCATATATATATATATATAGTATAAGCATTCATCTCAGGAAGTAATATGATCTCATCACAGAACATTGCAGCAGAAGAACATATATGAAATATTGGATATACTAGGACGTCCGTGTTTTCAATACGAGCCTGTATAAATAATGGATTCCACGGTCGCGATGAATAGCCAAACCCACATTCCTAGACCCCTACGAGAGCGGCAAGTAACACTGCCAATTCTAGGGTTAGGAGACCCGGTCTCAACTCCTCGAGATGGCCTCCCACTGGACCCTAGAACCCGGTTACTTGTGCTCCCCTCCTTGGGTCTACCTAGTGCGGAAAAGTAAATAATATACAAGGGTGACATCAACCTCATCCCGGAAGTGCCCCAATAAAAGAATATTACATACAATTTATTTTACATGAATGAAAATAAAAACTCTCATCTCACATAAAACTCCCCGGCTATTCAGAACGCGACGATCCAATATAACATATCCAACAACACATAACATCACATGTCATCAACGTAAGTAAATATGTGCATCCCAATTGCCGTTGACATATAGCAACGAAGCCGGCGATATCACATATTACACTTACGGTCACTGAAAAGAAAGTGCAAAACTACAACATTTGGAATCCACAATCTCTTTAGACATCGTAAATCCGAAATATCACATACTTCGCATTTCATGCCTAACCGTATGCATTCCACATATTGTATCACATTCCAGATAAATAGACTGTATTAAACTTTCCGAACGAATAATCAAATACCCGAGATTTCCAAAATAGTTCAACACTTCAGCGGAGTTCAAAAATTCCAAAATACGTCACAGTAGCAACGGTCCAACCGTAGAAGGGTCAAGCCAACACCTCACATGTGGCACGCCGTACTGCCCCAAACCCTAAGGTTCAAAGGGCAGTTCAAGACGGTCACATAATTGAGTTCAGGTTTGTTGTCTTCTAGAGGGTCCGTCACATTTCTTGCACGTTTTTCCGAAAGATTTAAACCCGAGAATAATTCAACACTTGAATGTTTTTCGTGCCGGGAAAAATTGAGTTAATGATATCCGTTCGAACATTTTAATACTTTCTAAATTATTCGGAATAACATAACAAAATTAAATTCTCCGATCGAATCGACGATTTCAAAATAAACCCCAAAATACTCAACACTTGAGTCAGATAAAAACATACCCAGAAACTAGAACCAACAGAATTAAATATTACTGTGCAAATTTAAAAGCCCATGGCTACAGTGTGGCCGCGGATCCGCGGCCCAAGAGGAGTATGGCCGCAGTTCCGCGGTGTAAATTGGGTATTAGGTGCTCGTTTTGCACAGTAATGCTTAGAATTGCCTGCTGTATTTTTTAGGTATTTTTAATTCAGAAAAATCACTGTTTTGAAAAAATGTCTAGAGAGGGGTTAATTTTGACATGTTCGGGTTCGTTCGGAGTTTTAACTTCGTTAACACATCGCCTAATGTTCTAGCTAGGCTCTGATACCACTGTAGGGTTACTAGGCACTTGTGAATCATCATAAAGCATCAAACATGCACGAATAAAATTTTAGATGTGCCGAACAAGCCAAAGTCGGGATCTTTGCTAGATTATTAGGGTTTAATATGCAAGTAAACTATGTTTACTACTAAGTGTGAGGGATTACAACCTTTGTAGTCCGCTCCTTCGCTTCACAAGCTCCGAGTAGAAGTCCCTTTGCCGCGATCCACGATCTCCCGGACTCAAGAGAGGCTCCACGACTCGAACGATCCATGATAGCTTGTCGTATTCCTTTTCTCCGATGATCTACGTCGAAGTTGCAATAGCTCAAGCTCTCTCATTCTTATGAGGTGAACACCCTAATCTAATGGGCTAGATTAGATAAGGATGATGGAGTAGTATTTATGCTTTCTTTTTATATCATTTTCTCACAAGAAATCATCACAAAAGAATTAACTAGTGAGCTCTTTCCAAAACTCAAGAGAGAAGAAGATGAAGAATAATAAGAATGAGATAATCCCTTTGTGATGAATAGAAATAAGTCTATATAATTGATTATGGAACCATGGTCAAGGATGAGAGGCTTAACCTTTGTAGAGAATAAACTAGAGCTAGGGTTTGGTTAGGTTAAGAATGAGTCATGGATAAGTATCAACCATAATATCTTAACCAAGACAAAAGGAAATCCTTCTAGAATGAACAAGAAGGAGCTAACCCTAATCAAACCCTAATCTCTTTTTATCATCCCTAAACATGTTTCATAATAAATCATATCATGTCACAATAATATATATCACATATATATTATATATTTGCAACAAAAGTAAATAATACAATTAACATATATCGCATATATATCAATGTATTAATCCGGTGAGAAAATGAAATAATAAAGCGAGCCAATATTAGATAATGTAATACAATATATCATATATATCATTAGACATTAAATCATCGAATCAACACTTGATCCGACGATCCGGCTATATCGAATATAACCGACTAATATATCATGTACCGATTCATCGAATCAACACTTGATCCGATGTCCCGGTTCATATATAAATATCGTGAGAATATAATACGGTATCTCATATCGCATTATCCTCGGTCCTGCACATATCACATATGTGCCTCTACTCCGTTTTGCCTGAGCCAAGAAACCTCTGTGTAGGACTCTAAAGAATCGTCAATACGCCGGTAGCAGATGATGATCATATCAAACACCCACAAGCTGCAAGCGGTCAGCTAAACGTAACAGCCACCCAGGTATCGAGTGATCAGAAGATCAACAAGCTAGCATGTCCGTTCTCCTGTGAATCCAATCAGTAACACTCCCGTACAGTCCGGTCTGTTCGTCTGATATGTCGCATATCAAGTCTAGGGGTGGTATACGTCAGACCCCAGTAACCGATAAGTCGTGTCGATGTGAGGCTCATAACAGGTCGAGAAACTACTAGTAACACTTACCAGTATATCTCTATATCAGCCCGGGCTAGGGACTTCCGGTTATAGCCAATCGAACACAGCACAACATCAACTCGCTATACCGGGAGAGACGAATCCCCTCCTATCGCTCATTGCCTCCATGTGATTCGGGACGGTACCCAAAAGCCACCGTTTTGCATGCCCTCTTGGACGTGGTAAGGTAGAAATCAAAGCACAGTGGGAATCACACAAGACTCTATGACGATCTCGGGTCTACAGACTAACCTGTACCAGTGTCACCGGAGAACTGCCATCTGATGTGTTGTATATCACCATCTGGGAGTTCTCAACGAGTCCGTCCAGTGTATCCAGTCTCCACTGAGCACCCGTACACCATCTCTGATGCCAAACACCGATGGATATGGGATCATCCATCGCCCATCATATGGGTCAAGATGCGTATACGCTAGTCTACTCTGGTGTATCGATGCCCTGTCTCGATATACCCTCGACTAGGAACATTTATAGGATGTACTCATCGACTACCGTAGCCCCACTAGTATGATCTCATCATAATCCCAGTAGTCGAGTACAGATCCTAAGGGCTTTATCAACATGTGAGAGAAAGACAGTAAACCAATACAAGTCAACATGTTAAGATAAAGTGAAACCAAATAGCATACTATCATGACGAGCAAGAAAGTCCTCTCTGTATATATCCAAGCATCCATCATAATATCCATCATATGTACAACAATGGCCTCTAGGGCATATACATAACTAACACGTGTGGGGTGGGTCGTTACCCCGTGAAGTTTTCCTAAAGGTATTGTTTAACGATTAGTCGAAAAGGTGTGATAATAAAGTTCAAGGTATTTTAATGTAAAAGTTCAATTATGGTTGTTTCACATGAGATTCTTGGTTAAACTTGATTCTAAACATTAGTATTAAGATTACAAGTGAAGTGGTAAAATTGGTTTGACCAAATGATAAAAGAAAATGGAGTTATAAGTTTTAGAAAAGATGATATCGGTAATAACTTCACTTTTACCGATATTTGATTTAAAATGAGTATCAATGAAAAGGAGGAGAATTGGGAGGGACTTACGATTTGAATACGTGAAAGGAAGAGTTAGTAAGAAGAGTGATGCTTCGGGACGTCGCGGGATCTCTGGAATTGGCTTCTCTCTTGCCTGAACTAACTTTGTCATGCCCCGCTTCCCGGTGTACGGCGAAGGGGACGCGACGAGGCCGCTACGTATTTACTCAGAAGTAAATACGCTAAGCGTAACTAAGCAATATAAAAGAAATATACACAAGAGACAAATGTAATGAAAATCAACTTTATTTATTAACATTCTTTTGTACAATGCATGGAAAGGTAAATACATCTGAATGAAAACAATGCCTAAACAGTTGCATAACAGAAAAGGAAAGTACTGAAATGAAATGTGTACAATGAATCTACAGATCTGGGTCGTAAACTAGCTGATCCAAGTCCTCGCTGGTAGGCTCGATCTCCTGAAGGTCCAGATCACCTGGCAACATTCCAAAGAAGAAAGAGAAGGAATGTTGTCAGTGAACAATCGCTCGGTAAGTCCCAAAGATAAAGGAGAAGTAGAATAGACAGAGAGAGAATGTAGCTTTTAAAATTCTATTATATGATTAACGCTGTTGTTTGTAGTTTGGTACAGAAGGATGCCAGTATATACGAGAGGAGTCTCAGTAGACCAGTGACTAAGGTGAAGAAATGTACAAGGAACCGTTTATGCCACGGTACAACAGCAACGGAATACAGGTTAGGTGTCTTAAATCTTGCAGTCTCATGCCACTTCTAACACCTTCTGTACCAATCTACCACTTAAACCCCACGAAGTCTTGTTTGTATTTTTTGTATTGTATTGTAAATTGTATTGTCTTGTATTATAAATTGTACAGATGGATGACTTGCCGAAACCAAGATATCAGTAAATGGATGTAACTGGAGAATCATGTAAATGAAAGTATATCCATGGTTCGGTTCGGTCAATATAGATTGGATAGTTTGAACAAATTGATTATATGCATTCATAGATTCATATTGAATTGTAGTTTGTACTTGAATCATATTCAAGTCAGATTATTTATAATCAGACTCAGTCTGAGTCAGAACAATTAGAAAAGAAATTGAAGTTCTGAATTAGGTTTTGATGTTATCGGTAACCGTTGTACATGGGCGGCAGAATTTGTGTCTTTTTCAAAAACGATTACCGTGTTGATAATACCGTTTTTTAAGTTGTCTACCTTAAATAGGCAAGCATCCATATCTCCAGCTCCCTGAGGCTCAAGAGACTAGTCCCGTTTAAACCTATATTTACTAGGGTCCTTATTGTAATTTATAAAACTTGAGGGGGTTTTATGTAAAAATAATTTTGTATAGTTTCCAAAATACACCTTAAGTATTTTATTATTGTCTTTAAAGTTTTTATTGATGTATATTTTATCATTGTGACATTTCTAGTGATTAAAAACCTAATTTCATAATATAAGGTATTTAATTGTAAAGAATTAAACTTGTATAGAATTGCATGGTATTTTCATGTAAAGTGATTCTTTTGATTTAGAAAAGTTGGAATATTTATATTATATCAAAAATAGATATTTTGATAATATATATATATATATATATAATTTTAATTTATTATTTTTCTAGAAATCTCATTTTCTTAAGATATTTGTATTTTTAAATCTTTCGAGACCGAATGCTCCTTGTGGAGGTCTGCATCTCGCACTACTAAGCCCGAGGATGTGTGATAATCCGCACTATCCCGAACGGGCTCCCCAAAATGTGTTGTAGCGGCGCTTTGCAAAGATTTGTTTAAAATACATAATCTTGTAGAAAAAGGTTTTTATAATAAAAGGTATTTATATGTAAAATTGCATTTTCCCGTATTCTATGTTCCCGAAAGGCATCGTGCTATGTTGCATATGCATGTTGTGCGGAGGTAGGTCATTACCTCATGATCTATTTAAAGGTGTAGCAAAAAATATGATGTTTAATGTCAAAACTAAACTATATGGTATTTTACTGAAAAAGTACGATAAAAATTGCAATATGAAATATTTTGCTGTGAAACTTGTTCATGATATTTTGTTAATGTTTAATAGTCAAGATGTGAGGGTTTGGTATGTTGTATTTAAGAAAATTGGAACTTTTTAAAGAAAACCGAATCGGAAGTCGGATTAACTCCACTTCCGTCGGGTTTTAGAAATATGAGTTTTATGAATAGAAAGGAGAAGTGGGAGGAGGGACTTACTTGTTTAGAGTCAATAGAAAAGGAAAAGGGAGTGGTAGGAGGTGCCGGTACGTCGTTTCGTCACCGGGAGCTCCTAGGGTTGTCGTCGGAAGTTCGTCGAAGCTTCGCCCTTCGCTAACTCTACTTGTACACAAAGGTTCTAGAGAATTTTCTTGAGAGTTTGGACAGAGTTTGTGAGTGAGGGGTGTGTGAGATGGAGTGGTATTTATAGGAAAAGATTAGGGTTAGGGTTTGATAGAAAAAATTGCATTTAAATTGCATTAAAAATGGTTTTAATTGTATTTTAATTCCTCTAGAATAATGCAGGGAAATTAAACATGACAGGAGTTATAAGGAGACCAAAACACACAGGAGTTCAGAAGGGAGAATTGGAGTCAGGCCGAGTCAACCCGGCCTCGCCGGCCGAGTCGGCCGAGTTACCGGCACGAGTCGGCCTAGTCGGGTCGGGGCTCGTCTCCACGTGTCCACCGTCGATTGGTCTTTCTCCTGGGTCAGTTTGTTTTATATGTGACTTTTGTTTTTTACGAGTTATGCACGTGTAGGCACTTAGGCTTCTAAAAATTTAAAATAAAATTAATCAAAAAATAATGTGGCTAATGTGATTTGAACTCTGGTGCATTGGTTCAGCAGTGCAAAGTCTTACCAATGAGCTACAAACTCCTTCTTGCTATTAAAAAGCAAAACAAATACTTATAGTACTCACAGGAAATGTAAATACCCTATTTATACATTAACTTTAAATGAATTTTATGTACACTAAAATTGGAGTTGTTACAAACTTGCTTTCTAACTCCACTTTACTCCACTTGCACTCAGGAACTTTTTAGAGAGTTTTGGCTAGAATTTTCAAAATGGTGCTGATCCAAAGTGTGGGGTGGTATTTATAGTGGAGAATTAGGTTTGGGAATTAAAATTGTGGATTAAAAAGCATTAAAATTATGTTAAATTGTGAATTGAAAGGTCTCTGTTTGATTGCAGGGAAATCAAACAGTGCAGAGGAGTTAATAGGAGGTGAAGAGTCGTGTGTGCAAAGCACGGATCAATTTGGCCTTGATCCGACCATCGGCGCCGGCCCAAACCCCATTTCCGCTGGTCGATTTGTGACATCTGGCCTTGAGATTCATGTCATCTGATCAACCCTCTGTTTACTCCATTTTCCACATATTTGATTTTTCTGAACTTTTCATTTCCCGTGTATTGCACGTGAAATCTTTTGGGCTTCCAAAAAGTTAAAAGGAAAAATCAGAAAAAAATAATTGTGTCTGATGAGAATCGAACACAGGGGCTACGTAACAGCAGTGCAAAGGCTTTACCAGTAAGCTACAAGTTGTTTCTTGCTTTTATTTAACAAAAGTGACTTATAACTCAAGCTCAGGCTGTAAAACTCATTTCTTGTATATTAACAGAAAAATTTCCGTACAAAGATTTTAGAGTCGCTACAACAAAGGTCAACAAACGCAGCACGAATAGTAAGTACTCTATTTATCTGAAATGATGGAGGGCTACAATTGGTTTTGAAGAAAACTTTTAATGTAATGAACTTGATATCGTTGAAGGAACTGAGTGATTTGAAATCAAAGTTGTTTTGAAAAACGGATTGGTTCCTACAACATCAAATTAGATTTATTTTCTTTATATTAATCATATTAAAGTAGTCCTATCTTTTAGATAAAAACTCTTTTTATCTAGTATCCTATGTTTCACACCAAACATAAGATAGAAATTAAGATAGAATGTTTTTACATGCCAATTGCAATCGCCATGGGGCATTGGGTTTGAGGCCCAAACCGAGAACACCAAGTATTCACTGTTAGGTTAGATTACTAACAACAGGGCTGACGAAGACTTTTGCAATTGTTAAGCATATAGAAACATTTTTAATATATATATATATATATATATATATATATAGTCATCACAGGCATGTAATCACATCACATACATGCGGTAAATATCACAGAAAAAGGAATAGTCGGATATACTAGGAATCTCGTTTTTCACTTGAGCCGCAAATGAAACGCGACATTCCACAGTCGTATGAATAGCCCGTACATAACCAAACCAAAACCTCTACAAATGCAGCGAACCACCCGCCAATTCTAGCACCAGTCCACCTGGTCTCAACTCCTTAAGAGGGCACCCTCGCAATTCGTAACCTGTATTATATACATTATAAATAGGACACGAAGGTCTGAATAAAAGAATATACATTTTGGCAGGCCACAGAGTACATGAATTGAAAATACAACATTTGTATATATCACATTCACACGAGGGGTTATTCTCACGGCAATCCAAACCAACCATACACACCAATATCACATTCTAAATGTGCAACCTAGTCTGATTGATCACATATCAATTAGGTTATGTTTACCAACACATATCTGGTATACGTGTATGAACCAACTCGATCAAACACTTTGATCAAGTTGATTTGAAGCCGCGGCTAAAGAATTCGAACCCTCAATGTTGTACACTTGAATACTCAAAGAAAACGAAATTCAAGTCTACCCCGATGCCCGAAAATACCCTATTTTGCCAAATAACAAGTCACAAAAGAGTTGAATTGAGCCCGAAACCCCGTAAGGCACTTGGGCTCGACCATCGAGTCCCTGAGAGGGATTGGGCAGACCCCCAACCCAAGACCACCACTTGGTGGTCTCAGGTTTGAGGCCCAAACCCGAGAGCACACTTGGTGTGCTCTCGGGTTTGGGTCCCCCTGAAGAGCTTTCATGGTCGTCCCCAATCCCTTTCATGGTTCTTGGTCCGAACCAAGATCGCCGGGGCTTGGGTTTGAAGCTAAAAGGAGATGTTTTTCAAGCAATTTTAGAAACTAGTTTTCAAAAAAATGGGTTTTATGATTCTTAAGTCACAAGCACAACTACCAGTAGATGGATCAGCTCCGATACCATATTAGTATACGGTGCTAGGGTCGCAACATTTGCGGGCCACGGCAGAAACATAAAATAAAAATTTCTAAATAATAGCACCATAGACTAAAACCAAGATCATCAAAATACTAGCAATTGTAAAACAAAAAAAGAGCTATCTAAAAGTTTAGAAAGGGCTAAAAGCTTTATAGCGTGTCCACTCTCTAGTGGAAGACCCAAGCTTCGCAGAAGGTTACAGGATCAAGCTTGATCTACGACCTCCTTGCCGAAGATGATCCACCTTGAAAGCAATCCACCCAAGCTTTAACTCCACAAATCAACACTTCTTTGTAATGCTACTCACAAATTGCTAGTAAGCAAGAAGTGGAAAAGCTCTCTTTTACTCTTAAGATTTTCTCTTTTAGTTCTCATCGCGTGAGAGAGAAGAAGAGAAGTAAAAATTAATTAGTCATGCCTTTTCGCTCTCCTCTACCACATAAAAGAGAGAGGGAATGAAGTTTATCTCCTCAACTGGTCCCCACTTCCCCACATACCTCCACATGCCTTATTTGTCACCAAGTGACAAAGATTAGTATATGTATCATATACATATACTAAATACTTGAAAGAGTGTGTATGTATCATAAACAAAATCCTAGTAACCATATCACATGTATGGATATTAATTCAACACTTGACTTAATAATTCGGCTTATAAATCAACCAGCTAGTATTATCAAACGTCTGATTAATATATGTGTATCATATACATGTGTTTAATCGAACTCCTGCATGTATCGACTATACACACAATATAAATCCACGTCATCGTTTCGCCTGAGCGGGCATTTTTGGCGTGGGACTCTAAAGACTTGACAATACGCTGGCAGCAGATTAATAGGATCATGCGAATCTAAAACAATTTTAGATCAATTCCCTAACGGGTTAACCCACAAGCGCGTCAGCAGCACTAGCTATACATAACGGTTACCCAGGTATGTGTCAAAAGGTAGGTCGATAAGCAAACCCATCCGCATCCAACAAAACCTATTAGTGAAAATTACTGTACGGTCCGGTCTTTGCGTCAAAAAGTGTCATATACCGGGTCTGGGGGTGGAACTTTCAGACCCCCAATAACCCAATAAGTCATGCCGATATCAAACTCAAAACCATCCGAGATACAACTAATAACACTTATCAGTTTATCTCAACCGTCCTGGCAGGGACTTGAGGTTACAGCGTATCATGCGCAATGCGATATCAACTCCTTATACCGAAAGACACGAATCCCCTCTTGATCGTTCACTGCCTCCATGTACCTCGAGACTATACCCAACAAAAACCTATATACACGGCTCTTTAAACCCGTGGTTGGGTAGAAGTCAAAGTATAGTAGGAGGATACACAAGACACTATGACGATCTAAGGTCAAAAGATTGTGTACCATTAGCACCAGAGAACCGCTATTTGATAATAGGTATAATATCACCTAGGAGTTCTTGGCAAGTCCATTCAGTGTACTCATTCTTCAATGAGCACATGTATACAATCTTCGGTGTCAAACATCAATGGCAATAGTACCAGCCATCGCTCTCCAACCGAGTTAAGAAACGCATACACCAGTATACTTTGGAGTACCAATTGATGGGGTTTGCTTAGCACCCTCACTAGGTTTTAACAAGTATCAGGTATACAACTTTTGAAAAACTAGGGTGTTAACCAACCCGAACCGAGAATCGAACTAGAGGATTAGGTGTAAAGGCTAACAAGTATCACATACAAGTAAGTGTTTAACACTAAGAAAAAAGAAATACAACCATTGTAGACCTCTCCTCCTTATCTTTAGCTCCGTGTAGGTACCCTTGACTCCTTGGTTCCACTCGAAGTTTGAACGCATCTGCTTGAAGCCTTCGAAGTTCACGATGATCCACTACGGAGTTCCATTACTCAAGCTCCTTGCTTCACTTGACCTAAGTAGAAGTGAGGCAAACAACCTACACGAGTGGGCTAGACTAATATAGATTGATGAAGTGGGTATTTTTCTCACTAATGAACCTTTCTTTTTCTTTCTCTTTTCTCACTAGAAAATGGTAGAGAGCTTTGACTACTAGGACTATGATAAGATCATACTAGTGGGGCCAGGGTAGTCAACGGTACATCCTATAACTGTTCCTAGTCGATGGTGTATCGAGACAGGGCATCGATACACCAGAGTAGACTAGCGCATACGCATCTTGACCCATATGATGGACGATGGATGATCCATCGGTGTTTGACATCAAAGATGGTGTACGGGTGCTCAGTGGAGATTGGGTACACTGAACAGACTCGCCGAGATCTCCTAGATGGTATTATACCTATCGTCAGATAGCAGTTCTCCGGTGACACTGGTACAGGTTAGTCTGTAGACCCGAGATCGTCATAGAGTCTTGTGTGATTCCCACTGTGGTTTGATTTCCACCTTACCATGTCCAAGAGGGCATGCAAAACGGTGTCTTTTGGGTACAGTCCCGAATCACATGGTGGCAATGAGCAATAGGAGGGGTTTCGTCTCTCCCAGTATAGAGAGTTGATGTTGTGCTGTATTCGATTGGCTATAACTGGAAGTCCCTGGCCAGGGCTGATATGGAGTGCTACTGGTAAGAGTTATCAGTAGTTTCTTGACCTGTTATGAGCCTCACATCGACACGACTTATCGGTTACCGGGGTCTGACGTTTACCACCCCTAGACTTGATATGCGACATATGAGACGAAGAGATCAGACTGTACGGTAGTGTTACTGATTGGATTCACAGGAGAATGTACAGGCTTGCTTGTTGATCTTCTGATCGTTCAATACCTGGATGGCTTTTACGTTTAGCTGACCGCTTGCAGCTTGTGGGTGTTTGATATGATCATCACCTACTGCCAGAGTATTGACGATTCTTTAGAGTACTACACAGAGGTTTCCTGGCTCAGGCAAAATGGAGTAAGAGAACATATGTGATATGTGCGGGATCGAGACTAATACAATATGACATACCGTATTCGATTCTCGCGATATATGATATCGTCCGGGTGTATGTGATATAGCCGAGTTATCGGATCAAGTGTTGATTCGATAAAATGTTACTTGTTATATTAGTCGGTTATATGTAATATAGCCGGATTATCGGATCAAGTGTTGATTCGATAATTTAATGTATAATTATATATATATGTGATATATTACATTACATTAACTAATATAAGCTCGCTTTATTGATTCTTTTCCTCACTTGGATAATACATTGATGTATATGCGATATATGTTAATTATATTATTTTATTTTGTTACATTATATATTATATATGTGATATATAATATTGTAACATGTTAAGGTTATAAATGCAACAAAGGTTTTGAGATTTAACCATGTTAGGGTTTGGATTAGGGTTAAGGTTATGGATTAGGTTTTGGATGAGCTTTGAGAAAGCTTCATGAAGGTTTGACTTTGTCCACTTTCCTTAATATTTTTTGCTAGATATTTGTTAACCCAACCCAAACCTTAACCCATGGTAAAGTCTCCACAAGGGTTAAGCATGTCATGCTTAACCCTAAGTTGTAATTGTAACCACAACAATAATTCATTATTCATCACAAAAGGATTTTCTTCTTCTTCTTCCTCTTTGAAAAAGCTTTGCTAGCTTTTTGGTTTGTGGTGATTTCAAGTGAGATTAAGAAAACAAAAGAGAGAAAAATTCCTACTTCATCATCTTCATCTATTCTAGCCACTTAGATTAGAGTGTTCACTTCACTAATAACTTCATTAGAGAAGTGTGAGCTTGGGTTTGAGATTGTTCAAGGTAGATCATCTTAGAAAGGGAAGACTTCAAGCAAGATGCCTCATTCGCCTCATGGAGGCTCTCTAGAGTCCGTGTTCTTAATGATCGCAGCAAAGGGACCTCAACACGGAGCTTATAAAGCGAAGGAACGGACTACAAAGGTTTAATTCTAAACTCTTAGAAGTAAAGTTGTTTACTTTGTGTGTTTTGATTTGATTCTCTAGTTAACATCCTAGGTTTAGGGTTATCTATAATGGAAAATTTTAAAATTAGCATGGGAGATGCCACCCGAAACCTTGCTGTCGTTGTAGGTATCGCAACAGTGGTATCCGATCCTAGATAGAGAATTAGACGGATAAATCTAGGATTACGAAACCGAAACTTCCGAAACACCCGACGCAAAACCCTAGTTTCTGTCGATTTTTTCAGGTGTCAAAAAATTATTTTAACAGATGCAGAATGATGTATGATATACATTAAGAACACAGCACAAAACTCACCCCCCCTCCCCCGCTCGGAGGATGGTCGGCGACGAGGCTAGGCATTCCGGCGACGCCGGTTTTTCCATGGGGAAAGGGCTTGGGTTTTGTGGTGTGGTCCAGGTTCTGGGGTTTGGTACTTGCGGTGTTGTTTATTTTTGCTAAAATTACACGTGATGTTAATTTACTGCATTAAAAATTCAGAGTGTTTCGTATTCGAAATTCTAGTTTCTGTTTCGGTTATTTTAGACGGTATTAAAAAGTTCGATCGGATATCAAATACCGACTTTTTCCCTTACTGAAATTTTTGAAGAGTTAGATATTTTTCATGGTTAAAGAACATTCAAATAGCGTGCAAGTGATGCAGTGAACCCTCTAGAGGAACAAAACCTTAACTCGATTTTGTGACTGTCAAAACAGCCTTTAAACCATAGAGTTTGTGGTAGTTTAGCGGTGCCACAAGTGAGGCATTGGTTAACCCTTCTATGGCTGGTTCACTACTACTGCGGCATGTGATGGATACTTCTAAACTACGCTCAAGTGTTGAGTATTTTGGGAAATTTTGGGTGTTTGTTGATACAATCGGAATGTTTAACATTGTCTAACTTTTTCTGTAATGTGATACAATATATGGAATTCATATAGTTAGGCATCAAATCCGTAATATGTGATATTTCGGGTTTACGATATCTAAGGAGATTGTGGATTCCAAATGTTGTAGTTTTACACTTTCTTTTCAGCGACCGTAAGTGTAATATGTGGTATATCGCCGTTTTCGTTGCTATATGTCAACGACAATTGTGATAGGCATATTTATTTACGTTGATAACATGTGATGTTATGCGTTGTTGTTGTTGGAGATAGTGCCCTCAGAGTCAATTATTGGATCACAGGCACGTGATTGCAATGATTGAGGGAGGACCTGTCCCAGTAGGACAGTCTTACTCGAGATGATATTATGCTATCTGGTTTATCTTTATCATCGTGTACTGCTTTAGGTGACCTGACATGTCGCTATTACACGTTGATAGAGCCCCTAGGATTCTTGCTTGACCACCAGCAGTATGAGGGCGATCATATAAGTGGGAGATAAGGTCTATAACCATATCCTTAAAAGGTCCCTAGTCGTGGGAGTTTCGAGACAGGGCATCGATACTCCAGAGTAGACTAGTGTATACAGTCGAGACCCCGACGAGGGGCGGTGGCCGGTCTCACAAGCCATTGGTGTCAGTTGGATCACCTAAGATGTATACAGGTGCTCATTGGGTTATGAGTAAACCGGACAGGACTCGCCGGGAACATGCTAGTTGGTCTTATACCTGACGTCAGATAGCAGTTCCCTGGTGACATGTGTACAGGTTAGTTCATCGACCTGGGGATCGTCATTTGTCTCGTGTGAGTTCCCACTGTACTTTGATTACTACCCTACCACGCTCAAAGGAGACGTGCAAACAGGTTTTAGTTGGGTACAGTCCCGAGCCACATGGAGGCAGTGAGCGGATCTTCAGGGGTTCATCTCTCCCGGTATTGGGGGTGAGGTCGCGCTGTGTCTAGGAGAGCCATTACACAAAACCCTCGGCCGAGGCAGGAGATTTACTGATAGGTATTCCAGTAGTATCTCAGGGTGTTCTGGGCTACACTCCGACACGACTTGTATCGCTTTTGGGGGTCTGACTTTTACCAACCCCCTAGGCCCGCCATGCGATGCTCATAGACGAACGGACCGGACTGTACGGATATTGTTACTGACAGGCTCAGTAGGGTGTCAGGATGAGTTCACTCATCGACGTCCCTTTTGGTCAATACCTGGTAGCCCGTTACGTATTGGCTTTCTTGAGTTCATGATTGCTTGACTTTGTGAGCAATCATGATGGAGGATCATTCCTTGACTTTCTTGAGTTCATGATTGCTTGACTTTGTGAGCAATCATGGTTGTTGATGATGGTAGTTTGAGTGTTGGAGTTTCTTTGTGATCATTTCTTCATATGATGACCTTTTCTCTCTCTTACATTATTCTTGTGGCTACCTCTTTGTTACTCTCCCTCATTCTCTCACTCTCTTGCTAATGCTTGGCCGGCCAAGGAAGAAGGGGAGGGCTGTCCATTTTTGGTGAGGGGTTTTTTGTTCATTTGTATTGCACAAAATCCATTTTGCTCCATCTCCAAAACTCCATTCCTCCACCATCTCAAAAGGCAACTCCATAACCCCAAATGAGACATGTTTCTACACTATATTCTACAGCAAATCTTGGGCACGTCGACTCGCCAGCTTCGTGCCCGAGTTGCCTCGGTATAGAGGTGGGAGCCCGTAAAAGAAGCCGGCGACGTGGTGCCCTTTCCGGCGAGGAGGTGGAGACCGGACATTCCGCGAGAGATCGGGATGACGGCGAGAAGACCGGAGGACTTGGATCACTCGGTATATCTCTCTTCCCCATCTTGTAGTTAGCTAGGAATAGTTAATGGTTCGATCCGGGTTTTAGTGCGCGGTGGTGCCGGTTCAAGAAAATTTAAAGTTAACCATCGCTTCCGCATTTGGCCTCGGGATGGAGGCCGGGGCGCCGCCGTGCACTTACAGTGGTATCAGAGCCTCGCCATTAACATAGTCTAGCTTTGTCTAATGTGTTTTACATTTCCGATCGAACAATTTTCCAAAAACCATATTTTACTTTACATCAGTTTCTGTCGAAATTTTTTGAAGTCGAAAATTTTTTCAGGTTGTAGAAAAGTGATGTACTGGAAGTTATAAGCGTACTGTAGAAATTCGACACAGTGAATCGACAATTGGAGCGCGGAACCGCGGCCAAACCCCCCTTTGGGCCGCGGTTCCGCCGCACTATGATGTCCTTGCCGTATCAAATTTCTACAGTTGTTTTCTGGGTTGAAAATAGGGGTTTTGGAATATTAATTTTGGGCCCAGAATTTCTTGATGTACTACAGTAGTACTTGGGGGCCCACTTGTTAAAATTTGATCGATCGGATATTTTAAACACATTATTTCACAGTATTTACATTATATCTGCGACCGTGAATGTCACTTGATCGGTAAATCCTGTCTAACTGCTATAGCCCGGTTAGACGGATTTGCGAACATGACATCCACATTGATGTTTTGTGATTTTGCTGTGATGTTGCGGATCGGTCGTGGGGGATAGCCTGGTTGCAGTATTAGTACAGTTTTGTTGTATTATGTACATTTGATATTGCGGGGCGAGCGTCCGACATGTGGACTGCCGTCACTGCCTGTTTGTATTATTATTTTGGGGCACGACCAGGTTGCGGTCGATGTACCCGTTGTATGTATATTTTACTTTCTGTACTAGGATTGCCCCGCGGAGGGGTGCACGGATAGCCGGGTTCTAGAGGGCAACGAGCCCGCATCTCATGGCATTGAGACGGAGGGGGCTTCACTCTAGAATTGGCGGGCTATTCGCCGCACTCGTAGGGGGTACAGGTTGACCCAGGAGGGGTGCTCAAGTTACCGGATTCCGTGAAGTGCTGGGTGGTCCATTCACGTTGCTGAAGGGGGCTGCCTCGCTTCAGGTTTTGGCGGGTGACTTGCCGCGCCCGTAGGGGTCTAGGATTTTCATTGCACAGGCTATCCACACGACCAGGGGAACGTCGGGTTTCAGCGGCTCTGTGAAACCCGGGGATCCCAGATATCTGTATTGTTCTGTGATGCTGTACATTTCTGTGATGTTGCATTTTATCACGCCTTGAGCGAAAATTATATATTATATATATACTAGTAGATGTTGTATATATTTTGCATCCGCGCTAGTCCAGTCCCCGCTCTGTCGTTAGTTAGCTAACCTAACGGGTAATGACGGGACCCAGTGGCGAATGCGGATGGCATATACGTACATCAGTATATTTTCGTTCTTTGTGGTGTGATCAATTGATGGGACTGCGTTGATTCGTATCAATGCAAGTTAAAAACAAACCTAATCTGATGTTGTTGGAACATTTTTCAAAAAGCTGTTATTGCAAGGACGTTCACTTTTGTTTTGCACAGTGGTATTCAGTTGGAATATCCTGCTCCTCAGTCGACGAGGCAAGGGCCGAGATCCCTTCACCGGAAGTGACCCCTTGGACAAAAGTTTGCGTCATGGCGATAACTTCACTATAGCCGATTACTTTTGCTTTGCATCGTGGTATTCAGTTGGAATATCCTGCACCTCATTCTACGGGGAAAGAGCCGAGATCCCTTCGCCGGGAGTGACCACTTTAGCAACGGTTTTCGTCACTATATTTTTAAAAGCTATCAGTTCCTTCAACGATATCAAGTTCATTAAGTTAAAGGTTTTCGCCAGAAACCATTCATAGCCCTCCGTCGTTTTATATGGGTGGTCAATAGTATTCAAGCTGTGTTTGTTGGCCAAAGTCAAGGCACAGTGTTTGGTAGCTGTTGGGTATTCATATGCAGCATAGATAGATGCGTTGGTTTGGAACAGTCGTACTGCCTTGTTGGCCAAAGTCAAGGGTAGGTACGGGTGGATTCAAATCAACCTGGAGAATGACGGGTAGAACTTGACATGTGACTTATGATTTGTTGGCCGAAGTCAAGGTCATAAGAGCATGGGGTAAAAATCACATCGGGAGTTTCAAAAGAACTGAAACTTGCCAGATATGCGCATACCTTCTGGAGTGTGATGACGTGAGCGGATTCCGTCACGTTATCATGCGGTGATAGTTGGATCCCGATTCCCACTGATGAGTTAGTTTACTCTTCGGGTGACCCCGACTAATTCTTCTTTCAGGTTTGGAGGAGAATTTGAGGTGACAGTGGGAGGTTTTCAGATTAGATAAATTGGTAACCATTCTGATCTAGGTTAGAGTGCACGCTGAGTGTTTCTTTTCTCTGTCTCTTTGGCAGCGACCATTGACCCGACCCTAAGACTATGACTCAGTAACCAAGTTGACCGAACCTTCTTTAACACTGGCTTTTGGATTGTCAGAGTTGCAGACCTCATTGCCACTCCTACTTTTACCCTTTTCTCCAGGACACCCCTTATTACTACGAACGTCCACTTCCATTGGACAAAACCATCGTATGGTTAGATATGAACTCGAAAGAATTTATTCGAGGATGGTTTCAGGTTCTGGAGAAAACGGATAGGACTATTCAGTTGTCTTTTCTTTTTACCTTCTCTCAGGTTGCGAGTGCTCCTTGGTTTAGGAGATAGTACACCTATTACGCAAATTGGATAGTCTTCTTCCAAACCTTAGGCTGGTGCCGAACGGTGGGGAATCAAGAAAACCAATTAGCCTAACGATGGTGTACAGAAGGTATTGAGTTAAGATAAAGAAAGGGATTAGTAAGAGGGCAAAGTAAATTGCGACTGCTATTCACGACCAAACCAAGTATTTCATTACCACTCCCACTTCACCTTTGTATTTCTCCAGGACACTCCGTATCACTACGAAGATCCACAGTTTATTTGATATTCCATCGTATGGTTATATACGAACTCGAAAGGAACTTGTTCCAGCTCGGGGATGGATTCTGGTTCAGGAGAAATAGGAATAAGGTTTATTCGGTTGTCTTTTATCTTCACCTTCTCTCGCATTACGAGTGCTCCTAGGATTAGGACAGTACACCCATTATGCTTATTGGATAGTCTTCTTCCAAACCATAGGCTGGTGCCGAACGGTAGGGAAGGAAGAAAACCATTTGGCCTAAAAGGGTGTGCAGAAGGTAATGACTAAAGACATATAAAGGGATTTGGAGAGGTGGCAAAGAATTATACGGTTACAGTCATGAATCTGGAAGAGGCATTACTAGGAATACCGGGATACCCCATCGAAACATTTCAATGTTTCAGTGCCACTGTGTACTGTTAAAGGAAAACTGATTTCCTGATTAGACACTTACTCCAGGGTATGTATTTACCAGGTATGATCCTCACATCTGTATGGTTTTACAGATGCTGAGTGGGAGTAAGTTATTGGGAATTGGGTGATCATCCTCATTATATCGGGATTCATTGTAATCGGTGATATTTGAGGAAATCACCTGGGCTATTTGCCGGTCGGCAAATATTTGGTTTTGAATATCCGCTGTTATGCACCAATTTCAAATTGATATATGTACGTCTATTTTCATAGAGTGAGATATACCTTTCTGAAATTACGTCTGTGACATTTAGCTATATCAGTGGATGGTTAGCTGAGGAGCATTGAACAGCGGTGTAATTCTTCATAACCATAAGTACAGTTTTCAACCTACGACACACAGGGAATGAGTTATCAGACTCAAGGGACTTATACAGAGTATTGTATGATTGTCCAGGGTCCATCAGGACAGAGGGGTTGGTCCTCGTACTATATTCGGTTTACTTATGACTTCTCTAGTTTTTAGATAGGTGTTTCGTGGAAACACAGGGTCCGAATTTTGAGAAGTTATAGGTATTTGAATAAAGTAGAGAACCAGGTGTTGCAAGTATCGGGATTCTTCAAGTTGATCGAAGATGTAGATACTTGAGTATGGTATTCAGTTGATAGTAATGGTTAAGAGAACTTACTTCTCTTTCAGGTTACTCATAATTGGAAGCATTCCTAAGTTGAGTAACGCTGATCGGCCTCCTTCGATTTAGTTAACATGCACTGGAGACAGCTGCGTGATTTGAATCTGGTTCAATTAAATTAGTGCCTCTAGTTCTATAATGGATATAGAACAGTTCATATCTTAACGATGTTAAGGTACGGGGAGTTGTCCGGCTTATGATTAAAACCAGACACTGGACAACTCAAGGCACGTTTCTGTAATGGCTGTTTGTAGGTTGACCCAGGCTATGAAGAGGGTTGACTTTCTACCATCTGGAAGATCAATAGCGATATTGTTCTAGACTCGCCACGGTTTTATTAAAAATAGATTTTTTCAGAAAACAGTAGTGGGAGTATGGTAGAACTGGAAGTGATTCCAGAACCACAAACGATTACTGAAGATTTGATAGGAACCTAAAGATTCAATCTGGCTTGACATTCCATTGGCCACTCCGCAGATAAGGTGGGTAACTTCAGGCACCCGAAAGGTACTCCGGTAGCCTCAAGGACGGTGACAGGGAAGTTCTTGTTTACCACACTTGCCATTGCTGTTGTTCCAGACTGTGAGACCCGGCAGGAGGATGAGTATAGCGTCGTTCTAAACTTGCTTTAGAAGTGTACGTTTATATGACTCTACCAGAGGGTTGTCATAGTCAGTGGGAGCAGCGGAAGCATTGGTGGACAGGTAGCTTATGTCTATTTATAGACTAAAGCAGAGATAGCGGAGATAGATCATCTATTTCTGATGTGACAGTCATAGGTTTGACTTCATCAGAATAGGGGATGGATCTGTTGAGAAGGTAGTAGGGTGTGATGTCCTGGTATTTGGATGACATACACAGAATAGGAAAAGAAACTCCTATACTATGATCGGTTATACTTTGGTCGTCACAAAGTAGTTTCTCCACATGGGACTTGGACATTATATCAGACATACTGGTTACTAGATCTATGGTTTTAGATCTAGATTTGGGTGGTTTCCCAATTAAGGGTACTTAGACAGCATTCTAAGAGTATTTAGAATGGATGACTCCTGGCACGGTAGTGTACCTGCAGGTGATGGAGTCACCCTCTCTAAAGGTGTCTTACAGACTAAAGGGGAGAGGGATGTGCATGATTGGCAGATGACTTGCTTAGGCAATTGAGTCAATCATGAGATGTCAAGTACCACACCAGATGTTGTTCTTGCACTAGATGCAATAAGTTGACATTGATCCAATCCTGGAGAAGCAGTCGGAAGCAGTTTTAGAACATAAGTGAATGTTCTAAGGATATGATGACGACAGCCTCATTCGGGAGACAGTTATCATTCCAGGCTTCCAAGGTGACCTGGACGACAAGGAGGTTGTCAGAGTTATAGTTTTCCTTCTGGTGAGGGGCGGTATTTTGGACAGGTGGTCCAAGGCAATACTGAGGGAGGCATGGCGCAGGATACTGATTGAGTTCAGTTGACGATACAGTCTAAGAAGTTTGGATTTGGAGTTCATTTATGAGCTAGGTCCCATCAGACATCAAAACACATTCTAAGACAGGTATTGCTCATTTCGGGAGATGGGTTTCTCTGCGAACTTGAGATATAGAGAGACATAGAAAGAGACATCAAAGCGGATCCACTCACTGAGGCTATTCCTCGAACGCATTAGTTTCACAAACGAGCTTTGTGAGACTGACTAGTAGAGGAGTTGGGTGTTCGGTATCACACGGGCTGTGAGTATGCGACATCGTAATAATTAGCCTTGAGTGCAAGTGGGAGATTGTTGGAGATAGTGCCCTCAGAGTCAATTATTGGATCACAGGCACGTGATTGCAATGATTGAGGGAGGACCTATCCCAGTAGGACAGTCTTACTCGAGATGATAGTATGCTATCTGGTTTATCTTTATCATCGTGTACTGCTTTAGGTGACCTGACATGTCGCTATTACACGTTGATAGAGCCCCTAGGATTCTTGCTTGACCACCAGCAGTATGAGGGCGATCATATAAGTGGGAGCTGGGGTCTATAAGCATATCCTTAAAAGGTCCCTAGTCGTGGGAGTTTCGAGACAGAGCATCGATACTCCAGAGTAGACTAGTGTATACAGTCGAGACCCCGACGAGGGGCGGTGGCCGGTCTCACAAGCCATTGGTGTCAGTTGGATCACCTAAGATGTATACAGGTGCTCATTGGGTTATGAGTACACCGGACAGGACTCGCCGGGAACATGCTAGTTGGTCTTATACCTGACGTCAGATAGCAGTTCCCTGGTGACATGTGTACAGGTTAGTTCATCGACCTGGGGATCGTCATTTGTCTCGTGTGAGTTCCCACTGTACTTTGATTACTACCCTACCACGCTCAAAGGAGACGTGCAAACAGGTTTTAGTTGGGTACAGTCCCGAGCCACATGGAGGCAGTGAGCGGATCTTCAGGGGTTCGTCTCTCCCGATATTGGGGGTGAGGTCGCGCTGTGTCTAGGAGAGCCATTACACAAAGCCCTCGGCCGAGGCAGGAGATTTACTGGTAGGTATTCCAGTAGTATCTCAGGGTGTTCTGGGCTTCACTCCGACACGACTTGTACCGCTTTTGGGGGTCTGACTTTTACCAACCCCCTAGTCCCGCCATGCGATACTCATAGACGAACGGACCGGACTGTACGGATATTGTCACTGACAGGCTCAGTAGGGTGTCAGGATGAGTTCTCTCATCGACGTCCCTTTTGGTCAATAGCTGGTAGCCCGTCACGTATGGCTAATACCTCTGACGTGCTAGTGGTTAAATCCACAGCCATAGTATTGACGAGTCTTTAGAGTCCACCACACTCAGTTACTCAAGTTTCGGGCGAAACGCTGTAGAGGCCGTATGGAGATATGGCAGGGTTCGATCAGATACGTGCGGTATTGCACGGATCGTGATCGGACGGTTTCTACTAGCCGGCTTTGGCTTAAGCCGGATCCTAGAATTAGACAGTGTAGATTTTGCCTTTTTGCATTTGTATTTCGGTTGGAATACAAATGCGGGTGTGTATACACAGTATCGGGGTTTTCCTGTAATTTATTACGGGACCAGTTTTCCTGAGTTGCCAGTTTGCTTTCCGTTTCGGCCATTTTCATTTGTATCTTTCAATGGCCGAAGATTGGTGGAGGAAGGCTTATTTGCATTTTTGCAAATAAGCAATTTGGAAGGGTGTTCTTTGCATTTTCTTGTATCATGATGGTCTCATGATGGAGGACCATTCCTTGACTTTCTTGAGTTCATGATTGCTTGACTTTGTGAGCAATCATGGTTGTTGATGATGGTAGTTTGAGTGTTGGAGTTTCTTTGTGATCATTTCTTCATATGATGACCTTTTCTCTCTCTTACATTATTCTTGTGGCTACCTCTTTGTTACTCTCCCTCATTCTCTCACTCTCTTGCTAATGCTTGGCCGGCCAAGGAAGAAGGGGAGGGCTGTCCATTTTTGGTGAGGGGTTTTTTGTTCATTTGTATTGCACAAAATCCATTTTGCTCCATCTCCAAAACTCCATTCCTCCACCATCTCAAAAGGCAACTCCATAACCCCAAATGAGACATGTTTCTACACTATATTCTACAGCAAATCTTGGGCACGTCGACTCGCCAGCTTCGTGCCCGAGTTGCCTCGGTATAGAGGTGGGAGCCCGTAAAAGAAGCCGGCGACGTGGTGCCCTTTCCGGCGAGGAGGTGGAGACCGGACATTCCGCGAGAGATCGGGATGACGGCGAGAAGACCGGAGGACTTGGATCACTCGGTATATCTCTCTTCCCCATCTTGTAGTTAGCTAGGAATAGTTAATGTTCGATCCGGGTTTTAGTGCGCGGTGGTGCCGGTTCAAGAAAATTTAAAGTTAACCATCGCTTCCGCATTTGGCCTCGGGATGGAGGCCGGGGCGCCGCCGTGCACTTACAGTGGTATCAGAGCCTCGCCATTAACATAGTCTAGCTTTGTCTAATGTGTTTTACATTTCCGATCGAACAATTTTCCAAAAACCGTATTTTACTTTACATCAGTTTCTGTCGAAATTTTTTGAAGTCGAAAATTTTTTCAGGTTGTAGAAAAGTGATGTACTGGAAGTTATAAGCGTACTGTAGAAATTCGACACAGTGAATCGACAATTGGAGCGCGGAACCGCGGCCAAACCCCCCTTTGGGCCGCGGTTCCGCCGCACTATGATGTCCTTGCCGTATCAAATTTCTACAGTTGTTTTCTGGGTTGAAAATAGGGGTTTTGGAATATTAATTTTGGGCCCAGAATTTCTTGATGTACTACAGTAGTACTTGGGGGCCCACTTGTTAAAATTTGATCGATCGGATATTTTAAACACATTATTTCACAGTATTTACATTATATCTGCGACCGTGAATGTCACTTGATCGGTAAATCCTGTCTAACTGCTATAGCCCGGTTAGACGGATTTGCGAACATGACATCCACATTGATGTTTTGTGATTTTGCTGTGATGTTGCGGATCGGTCGTGGGGGATAGCCTGGTTGCAGTATTAGTACAGTTTTGTTGTATTATGTACATTTGATATTGCGGGGCGAGCGTCCGACATGTGGACTGCCGTCACTGCCTGTTTGTATTATTATTTTGGGGCACGACCAGGTTGCGGTCGATGTACCCGTTGTATGTATATTTTACTTTCTGTACTAGGATTTCCCCGCGGAGGGGTGCACGGATAGCCGGGTTCTAGAGGGCAACGAGCCCGCATCTCATGGCATTGAGACGGAGGGGGCTTCACTCTAGAATTGGCGGGCTATTCGCCGCACTCGTAGGGGGTACAGGTTGACCCAGGAGGGGTGCTCAAGTTACCGGATTCCGTGAAGTGCTGGGTGGTCCATTCACGTTGCTGAAGGGGGCTGCCTCGCTTCAGGTTTTGGCGGGTGACTTGCCGCGCCCGTAGGGGTCTAGGATTTTCATTGCACAGGCTATCCACACGACCAGGGGAACGTCGGGTTTCAGCGGCTCTGTGAAACCCGGGGATCCCAGATATCTGTATTGTTCTGTGATGCTGTACATTTCTGTGATGTTGTATTTTATCACGCCTTGAGCGAAAATTATATATTATATATATACTAGTAGATGTTGTATATATTTTGCATCCGCGCTAGTCCACTCCCCGCTCTGTCGTTAGTTAGCTAACCTAACGGGTAATGACGGGACCCAGTGGCGAATGCGGATGGCATATACGTACATCAGTATATTTTCGTTCTTTGTGGTGTGATCAATTGATGGGACTGCGTTGATTCGTATCAATGCAAGTTAAAAACAAACCTAATCTGATGTTGTTGGAACATTTTTCAAAAAGCTGTTATTGCAAGGACGTTCACTTTTGTTTTGCACAGTGGTATTCAGTTGGAATATCCTGCTCCTCAGTCGACGAGGCAAGGGCCGAGATCCCTTCACCGGAAGTGACCCCTTGGACAAAAGTTTGCGTCATGGCGATAACTTCACTATAGCCGATTACTTTTGCTTTGCATCGTGGTATTCAGTTGGAATATCCTGCACCTCATTCTACGGGGAAAGAGCCGAGATCCCTTCGCCGGGAGTGACCACTTTAGCAACGGTTTTCGTCACTATATTTTTAAAAGCTATCAGTTCCTTCAACGATATCAAGTTCATTAAGTTAAAGGTTTTCGCCAGAAACCATTCATAGCCCTCCGTCGTTTTATATGGGTGGTCAATAATATTCAAGCTGTGTTTGTTGGCCAAAGTCAAGGCACAGTGTTTGGTAGCTGTTGGGTATTCATATGCAGCATAGATAGATGCGTTGGTTTGGAACAGTCGTACTGCCTTGTTGGCCAAAGTCAAGGGTAGGTACGGGTGGATTCAAATCAACCTGGAGAATGACGGGTAGAACTTGACATGTGACTTATGATTTGTTGGCCGAAGTCAAGGTCATAAGAGCATGGGGTAAAAATCACATCGGGAGTTTCAAAAGAACTGAAACTTGCCGGATATGCGCATACCTTCTGGAGTGTGATGACGTGAGCGGATTCCGTCACGTTATCATGCGGTGATAGTTGGATCCCGATTCCCACTGATGAGTTAGTTTACTCTTCGGGTGACCCCGACTAATTCTTCTTTCAGGTTTGGAGGAGAATTTGAGGTGACAGTGGGAGGTTTTCAGATTAGATAAATTGGTAACCATTCTGATCTAGGTTAGAGTGCACGCTGAGTGTTTCTTTTCTCTGTCTCTTTGGCAGCGACCATTGACCCGACCCTAAGACTATGACTCAGTAACCAAGTTGACCGAACCTTCTTTAACACTGGCTTTTGGATTGTCAGAGTTGCAGACCTCATTGCCACTCCTACTTTTACCCTTTTCTCCAGGACACCCCTTATTACTACGAACGTCCACTTCCATTGGACAAAACCATCGTATGGTTAGATATGAACTCGAAAGAATTTATTCGAGGATGGTTTCAGGTTCTGGAGAAAACGGATAGGACTATTCAGTTGTCTTTTCTTTTTACCTTCTCTCAGGTTGCGAGTGCTCCTTGGTTTAGGAGATAGTACACCTATTACGCAAATTGGATAGTCTTCTTCCAAACCTTAGGCTGGTGCCGAACGGTGGGGAATCAAGAAAACCAATTAGCCTAACGATGGTGTACAGAAGGTATTGAGTTAAGATAAAGAAAGGGATTAGTAAGAGGGCAAAGTAAATTGCGACTGCTATTCACGACCAAACCAAGTATTTCATTACCACTCCCACTTCACCTTTGTATTTCTCCAGGACACTCCGTATCACTACGAAGATCCACAGTTTATTTGATATTCCATCGTATGGTTATATACGAACTCGAAAGGAACTTGTTCCAGCTCGGGGATGGATTCTGGTTCAGGAGAAATAGGAATAAGGTTTATTCGGTTGTCTTTTATCTTCACCTTCTCTCGCATTACGAGTGCTCCTAGGATTAGGACAGTACACCCATTATGCTTATTGGATAGTCTTCTTCCAAACCATAGGCTGGTGCCGAACGGTAGGGAAGGAAGAAAACCATTTGGCCTAAAAGGGTGTGCAGAAGGTAATGACTAAAGACATATAAAGGGATTTGGAGAGGTGGCAAAGAATTATACGGTTACAGTCATGAATCTGGAAGAGGCATTACTAGGAATACCGGGATACCCCATCGAAACATTTCAATGTTTCAGTGCCACTGTGTACTGTTAAAGGAAAACTGATTTCCTGATTAGACACTTACTCCAGGGTATGTATTTACCAGGTATGATCCTCACATCTGTATGGTTTTACAGATGCTGAGTGGGAGTAAGTTATTGGGAATTGGGTGATCATCCTCATTATATCGGGATTCATTGTAATCGGTGATATTTGAGGAAATCACCTGGGCTATTTGCCGGTCGGCAAATATTTGGTTTTGAATATCCGCTGTTATGCACCAATTTCAAATTGATATCTGTACGTCTATTTTCATAGAGTGAGATATACCTTTCTGAAATTACGTCTGTGACATTTAGCTATATCAGTGGATGGTTAGCTGAGGAGCATTGAACAGCGGTGTAATTCTTCATAACCATAAGTACAGTTTTCAACCTACGACACACAGGGAATGAGTTATCAGACTCAAGGGACTTATACAGAGTATTGTATGATTGTCCAGGGTCCATCAGGACAGAGGGGTTGGTCCTCGTACTATATTCGGTTTACTTATGACTTCTCTAGTTTTTAGATAGGTGTTTCGTGGAAACACAGGGTCCGAATTTTGAGAAGTTATAGGTATTTGAATAAAGTAGAGAACCAGGTGTTGCAAGTATCGGGATTCTTCAAGTTGATCGAAGATGTAGATACTTGAGTATGGTATTCAGTTGATAGTAATGGTTAAGAGAACTTACTTCTCTTTCAGGTTACTCATAATTGGAAGCATTTCTAAGTTGAGTAACGCTGATCGGCCTCCTTCCATTTAGTTAACATGCACTGGAGACAGCTGCGTGATTTGAATCTGGTTCAATTAAATTAGTGCCTCTAGTTCTATAATGGATATAGAACAGTTCATATCTTAACGATGTTAAGGTACGGGGAGTTGTCCGGCTTATGATTAAAACCAGACACTGGACAACTCAAGGCACGTTTCTGTAATGGCTGTTTGTAGGTTGACCCAGGCTATGAAGAGGGTTGACTTTCTACCATCTGGAAGATCAATAGCGATATTGTTCTAGACTCGCCACGGTTTTATTAAAAATAGATTTTTTCAGAAAACAGTAGTGGGAGTATGGTAGAACTGGAAGTGATTCCAGAACCACAAACGATTACTGAAGATTTGATAGGAACCTAAAGATTCAATCTGGCTTGACATTCCATTGGCCACTCCGCAGATAAGGTGGGTAACTTCAGGCACCCGAAAGGTACTCCGGTAGCCTCAAGGACGGTGACAGGGAAGTTCTTGTTTACCACACTTGCCATTGCTGTTGTTCCAGACTGTGAGACCCGGCAGGAGGATGAGTATAGCGTCGTTCTAAACTTGCTTTAGAAGTGTACGTTTATATGACTCTACCAGAGGGTTGTCATAGTCAGTGGGAGCAGCGGAAGCATTGGTGGACAGGTAGCTTATGTCTATTTATAGACTAAAGCAGAGATAGCGGAGATAGATCATCTATTTCTGATGTGACAGTCATAGGTTTGACTTCATCAGAATAGGGGATGGATCTGTTGAGAAGGTAGTAGGGTGTGATGTCCTGGTATTTGGATGACATACACAGAATAGGAAAAGAAACTCCTATACTATGATCGGTTATACTTTGGTCGTCACAAAGTAGTTTCTCCACATGGGACTTGGACATTATATCAGACATACTGGTTACTAGATCTATGGTTTTAGATCTAGATTTGGGTGGTTTCCCAATTAAGGGTACTTAGACAGCATTCTAAGAGTATTTAGAATGGATGACTCCTGGCACGGTAGTGTACCTGCAGGTGATGGAGTCACCCTCTCTAAAGGTGTCTTACAGACTAAAGGGGAGAGGGATGTGCATGATTGGCAGATGACTTGCTTAGGCAATTGAGTCAATCATGAGATGTCAAGTACCACACCAGATGTTGTTCTTGCACTAGATGCAATAAGTTGACATTGATCCAATCCTGGAGAAGCAGTCGGAAGCAGTTTTAGAACATAAGTGAATGTTCTAAGGATATGATGACGACAGCCTCATTCGGGAGACAGTTATCATTCCAGGCTTCCAAGGTGACCTGGACGACAAGGAGGTTGTCAGAGTTATAGTTTTCCTTCTGGTGAGGGGCGGTATTTTGGACAGGTGGTCCAAGGCAATACTGAGGGAGGCATGGCGCAGGATACTGATTGAGTTCAGTTGACGATACAGTCTAAGAAGTTTGGATTTGGAGTTCATTTATGAGCTAGGTCCCATCAGACATCAAAACACATTCTAAGACAGGTATTGCTCATTTCGGGAGATGGGTTTCTCTGCGAACTTGAGATATAGAGAGACATAGAAAGAGACATCAAAGCGGATCCACTCACTGAGGCTATTCCTCGAACGCATTAGTTTCACAAACGAGCTTTGTGAGACTGACTAGTAGAGGAGTTGGGTGTTCGGTATCACACGGGCTGTGAGTATGCGACATCGTAATAATTAGCCTTGAGTGCAAGTGGGAGATTGTTGGAGATAGTGCCCTCAGAGTCAATTATTGGATCACAGGCACGTGATTGCAATGATTGAGGGAGGACCTATCCCAGTAGGACAGTCTTACTCGAGATGATAGTATGCTATCTGGTTTATCTTTATCATCGTGTACTGCTTTAGGTGACCTGACATGTCGCTATTACACGTTGATAGAGCCCCTAGGATTCTTGCTTGACCACCAGCAGTATGAGGGCGATCATATAAGTGGGAGCTGGGGTCTATAAGCATATCCTTAAAAGGTCCCTAGTCGTGGGAGTTTCGAGACAGGGCATCGATACTCCAGAGTAGACTAGTGTATACAGTCGAGACCCCGACGAGGGGCGGTGGCCGGTCTCACAAGCCATTGGTGTCAGTTGGATCACCTAAGATGTATACAGGTGCTCATTGGGTTATGAGTACACCGGACAGGACTCGCCGGGAACATGCTAGTTGGTCTTATACCTGACGTCAGATAGCAGTTCCCTGGTGACATGTGTACAGGTTAGTTCATCGACCTGGGGATCGTCATTTGTCTCGTGTGAGTTCCCACTGTACTTTGATTACTACCCTACCACGCTCAAAGGAGACGTGCAAACAGGTTTTAGTTGGGTACAGTCCCGAGCCACATGGAGGCAGTGAGCGGATCTTCAGGGGTTCGTCTCTCCCGATATTGGGGGTGAGGTCGCGCTGTGTCTAGGAGAGCCATTACACAAAGCCCTCGGCCGAGGCAGGAGATTTACTGGTAGGTATTCCAGTAGTATCTCAGGGTGTTCTGGGCTTCACTCCGACACGACTTGTACCGCTTTTGGGGGTCTGACTTTTACCAACCCCCTAGGCCCGCCATGCGATACTCATAAACGAACGGACCGGACTGTACGGATATTGTCACTGACAGGCTCAGTAGGGTGTCAGGATGAGTTCTCTCATCGACGTCCCTTTTGGTCAATAGCTGGTAGCCCGTCACGTATGGCTAATACCTCTGACGTGCTAGTGGTTAAATCCACAGCCATAGTATTGACGAGTCTTTAGAGTCCACCACACTCAGTTACTCAAGTTTCGGGCGAAACGCTGTAGAGGCCGTATGGAGATATGGCAGGGTTCGATCAGATACGTGCGGTATTGCACGGATCGTGATCGGACGGTTTCTACTAGCCGGCTTTGGCTTAAGCCGGATCCTAGAATTAGACAGTGTAGATTTTGCCTTTTTGCATTTGTATTTCGGTTGGAATACAAATGCGGGTGTGTATACACAGTATCGGGGTTTTCCTGTAATTTATTACGGGACCAGTTTTCCTGAGTTGCCAGTTTGCTTTCCGTTTCGGCCATTTTCATTTGTATCTTTCAATGGCCGAAGATTGGTGGAGGAAGGCTTATTTGCATTTTTACAAATAAGCAATTTGGAAGGGTGTTCTTTGCATTTTCTTGTATCATGATGGTCTCATGATGGAGGACCATTCCTTGACTTTCTTGAGTTCATGATTGCTTGACTTTGTGAGCAATCATGGTTGTTGATGATGGTAGTTTGAGTGTTGGAGTTTCTTTGTGATCATTTCTTCATATGATGACCTTTTCTCTCTCTTACATTATTCTTGTGGCTACCTCTTTGTTACTCTCCCTCATTCTCTCACTCTCTTGCTAATGCTTGGCCGGCCAAGGAAGAAGGGGAGGGCTGTCCATTTTTGGTGAGGGGTTTTTTGTTCATTTGTATTGCACAAAATCCATTTTGCTCCATCTCCAAAACTCCATTCCTCCACCATCTCAAAAGGCAACTCCATAACCCCAAATGAGACATGTTTCTACACTATATTCTACAGCAAATCTTGGGCACGTCGACTCGCCAGCTTCGTGCCCGAGTTGCCTCGGTATAGAGGTGGGAGCCCGTAAAAGAAGCCGGCGACGTGGTGCCCTTTCCGGCGAGGAGGTGGAGACCGGACATTCCGCGAGAGATCGGGATGACGGCGAGAAGACCGGAGGACTTGGATCACTCGGTATATCTCTCTTCCCCATCTTGTAGTTAGCTAGGAATAGTTAATGGTTCGATCCGGGTTTTAGTGCGCGGTGGTGCCGGTTCAAGAAAATTTAAAGTTAACCATCGCTTCCGCATTTGGCCTCGGGATGGAGGCCGGGGCGCCGCCGTGCACTTACAGTGGTATCAGAGCCTCGCCATTAACATAGTCTAGCTTTGTCTAATGTGTTTTACATTTCCGATCGAACAATTTTCCAAAAACCGTATTTTACTTTACATCAGTTTCTGTCGAAATTTTTTGAAGTCGAAAATTTTTTCAGGTTGTAGAAAAGTGATGTACTGGAAGTTATAAGCGTACTGTAGAAATTCGACACAGTGAATCGACAATTGGAGCGCGGAACCGCGGCCAAACCCCCCTTTGGGCCGCGGTTCCGCCGCACTATGATGTCCTTGCCGTATCAAATTTCTACAGTTGTTTTCTGGGTTGAAAATAGGGGTTTTGGAATATTAATTTTGGGCCCAGAATTTCTTGATGTACTACAGTAGTACTTGGGGGCCCACTTGTTAAAATTTGATCGATCGGATATTTTAAACACATTATTTCACAGTATTTACATTATATCTGCGACCGTGAATGTCACTTGATCGGTAAATCCTGTCTAACTGCTATAGCCCGGTTAGACGGATTTGCGAACATGACATCCACATTGATGTTTTGTGATTTTGCTGTGATGTTGCGGATCGGTCGTGGGGGATAGCCTGGTTGCAGTATTAGTACAGTTTTGTTGTATTATGTACATTTGATATTGCGGGACGAGCGTCCGACATGTGGACTGCCGTCACTGCCTGTTTGTATTATTATTTTGGGGCACGACCAGGTTGCGGTCGATGTACTCGTTGTATGTATATTTTACTTTCTGTACTAGGATTGCCCCGCAGAGGGGTGCACGGATAGCCGGGTTCTAGAGGGCAACGAGCCCGCATCTCATGGCATTGAGACGGAGGGGGCTTCACTCTAGAATTGGCGGGCTATTCGCCGCACTCGTAGGGGGTACAGGTTGACCCAGGAGGGGTGCTCAAGTTACCGGATTCCGTGAAGTGCTGGGTGGTCCATTCACGTTGCTGAAGGGGGCTGCCTCGCTTCAGGTTTTGGCGGGTGACTTGCCGCGCCCGTAGGGGTCTAGGATTTTCATTGCACAGGCTATCCACACGACCAGGGGAACGTCGGGTTTCAGCGGCTCTGTGAAACCCGGGGATCCCAGATATCTGTATTGTTCTGTGATGCTGTACATTTCTGTGATGTTGCATTTTATCACGCCTTGAGCGAAAATTATATATTATATATATACTAGTAGATGTTGTATATATTTTGCATCCGCGCTAGTCCAGTCCCCGCTCTGTCGTTAGTTAGCTAACCTAACGGGTAATGACGGGACCCAGTGGCGAATGCGGATGGCATATACGTACATCAGTATATTTTCGTTCTTTGTGGTGTGATCAATTGATGGGACTGCGTTGATTCGTATCAATGCAAGTTAAAAACAAACCTAATCTGATGTTGTTGGAACATTTTTCAAAAAGCTGTTATTGCAAGGACGTTCACTTTTGTTTTGCACAGTGGTATTCAGTTGGAATATCCTGCTCCTCAGTCGACGAGGCAAGGGCCGAGATCCCTTCACCGGAAGTGACCCCTTGGACAAAAGTTTGCGTCATGGCGATAACTTCACTATAGCCGATTACTTTTGCTTTGCATCGTGGTATTCAGTTGGAATATCCTGCACCTCATTCTACGGGGAAAGAGCCGAGATCCCTTCGCCGGGAGTGACCACTTTAGCAACGGTTTTCGTCACTATATTTTTAAAAGCTATCAGTTCCTTCAACGATATCAAGTTCATTAAGTTAAAGGTTTTCGCCAGAAACCATTCATAGCCCTCCGTCGTTTTATATGGGTGGTCAATAGTATTCAAGCTGTGTTTGTTGGCCAAAGTCAAGGCACAGTGTTTGGTAGCTGTTGGGTATTCATATGCAGCATAGATAGATGTGTTGGTTTGGAACAGTCGTACTGCCTTGTTGGCCAAAGTCAAGGGTAGGTACGGGTGGATTCAAATCAACCTGGAGAATGACGGGTAGAACTTGACATGTGACTTATGATTTGTTGGCCGAAGTCAAGGTCATAAGAGCATGGGGTAAAAATCACATCGGGAGTTTCAAAAGAACTGAAACTTGCCGGATATGCGCATACCTTCTGGAGTGTGATGACGTGAGCGGATTCCGTCACGTTATCATGCGGTGATAGTTGGATCCCGATTCCCACTGATGAGTTAGTTTACTCTTCGGGTGACCCCGACTAATTCTTCTTTCAGGTTTGGAGGAGAATTTGAGGTGACAGTGGGAGGTTTTCAGATTAGATAAATTGGTAACCATTCTGATCTAGGTTAGAGTGCACGCTGAGTGTTTCTTTTCTCTGTCTCTTTGGCAGCGACCATTGACCCGACCCTAAGACTATGACTCAGTAACCAAGTTGACCGAACCTTCTTTAACACTGGCTTTTGGATTGTCAGAGTTGCAGACCTCATTGCCACTCCTACTTTTACCCTTTTCTCCAGGACACCCCTTATTACTACGAACGTCCACTTCCATTGGACAAAACCATCGTATGGTTAGATATGAACTCGAAAGAATTTATTCGAGGATGGTTTCAGGTTCTGGAGAAAACGGATAGGACTATTCAGTTGTCTTTTCTTTTTACCTTCTCTCAGGTTGCGAGTGCTCCTTGGTTTAGGAGATAGTACACCTATTACGCAAATTGGATAGTCTTCTTCCAAACCTTAGGCTGGTGCCGAACGGTGGGGAATCAAGAAAACCAATTAGCCTAACGATGGTGTACAGAAGGTATTGAGTTAAGATAAAGAAAGGGATTAGTAAGAGGGCAAAGTAAATTGCGACTGCTATTCACGACCAAACCAAGTATTTCATTACCACTCCCACTTCACCTTTGTATTTCTCCAGGACACTCCGTATCACTACGAAGATCCACAGTTTATTTGATATTCCATCGTATGGTTATATACGAACTCGAAAGGAACTTGTTCCAGCTCGGGGATGGATTCTGGTTCAGGAGAAATAGGAATAAGGTTTATTCGGTTGTCTTTTATCTTCACCTTCTCTCGCATTACGAGTGCTCCTAGGATTAGGACAGTACACCCATTATGCTTATTGGATAGTCTTCTTCCAAACCATAGGCTGGTGCCGAACGGTAGGGAAGGAAGAAAACCATTTGGCCTAAAAGGGTGTGCAGAAGGTAATGACTAAAGACATATAAAGGGATTTGGAGAGGTGGCAAAGAATTATACGGTTACAGTCATGAATCTGGAAGAGGCATTACTAGGAATACCGGGATACCCCATCGAAACATTTCAATGTTTCAGTGCCACTGTGTACTGTTAAAGGAAAACTGATTTCCTGATTAGACACTTACTCCAGGGTATGTATTTACCAGGTATGATCCTCACATCTGTATGGTTTTACAGATGCTGAGTGGGAGTAAGTTATTGGGAATTGGGTGATCATCCTCATTATATCGGGATTCATTGTAATCGGTGATATTTGAGGAAATCACCTGGGCTATTTGCCGGTCGGCAAATATTTGGTTTTGAATATCCGCTGTTATGCACCAATTTCAAATTGATATCTGTACGTCTATTTTCATAGAGTGAGATATACCTTTCTGAAATTACGTCTGTGACATTTAGCTATATCAGTGGATGGTTAGCTGAGGAGCATTGAACAGCGGTGTAATTCTTCATAACCATAAGTACAGTTTTCAACCTACGACACACAGGGAATGAGTTATCAGACTCAAGGGACTTATACAGAGTATTGTATGATTGTCCAGGGTCCATCAGGACAGAGGGGTTGGTCCTCGTACTATATTCGGTTTACTTATGACTTCTCTAGTTTTTAGATAGGTGTTTCGTGGAAACACAGGGTCCGAATTTTGAGAAGTTATAGGTATTTGAATAAAGTAGAGAACCAGGTGTTGCAAGTATCGGGATTCTTCAAGTTGATCGAAGATGTAGATACTTGAGTATGGTATTCAGTTGATAGTAATGGTTAAGAGAACTTACTTCTCTTTCAGGTTACTCATAATTGGATGCATTCCTAAGTTGAGTAACGCTGATCGGCCTCCTTCCATTTAGTTAACATGCACTGGAGACAGCTGCGTGATTTGAATCTGGTTCAATTAAATTAGTGCCTCTAGTTCTATAATGGATATAGAACAGTTCATATCTTAACGATGTTAAGGTACGGGGAGTTGTCCGGCTTATGATTAAAACCAGACACTGGACAACTCAAGGCACGTTTCTGTAATGGCTGTTTGTAGGTTGACCCAGGCTATGAAGAGGGTTGACTTTCTACCATCTGGAAGATCAATAGCGATATTGTTCTAGACTCGCCACGGTTTTATTAAAAATAGATTTTTTCAGAAAACAGTAGTGGGAGTATGGTAGAACTGGAAGTGATTCCAGAACCACAAACGATTACTGAAGATTTGATAGGAACCTAAAGATTCAATCTGGCTTGACATTCCATTGGCCACTCCGCAGATAAGGTGGGTAACTTCAGGCACCCGAAAGGTACTCCGGTAGCCTCAAGGACGGTGACAGGGAAGTTCTTGTTTACCACACTTTCCATTGCTGTTGTTCCAGACTGTGAGACCCGGCAGGAGGATGAGTATAGCGTCATTCTAAACTTGCTTTAGAAGTGTACGTTTATATGACTCTACCAGAGGGTTGTCATAGTCAGTGGGAGCAGCGGAAGCATTGGTGGACAGGTAGCTTATGTCTATTTATAGACTAAAGCAGAGATAGCGGAGATAGATCATCTATTTCTGATGTGACAGTCATAGGTTTGACTTCATCAGAATAGGGGATGGATCTATTGAGAAGGTAGTAGGGTGTGATGTCCTGGTATTTGGATGACATACACAGAATAGGAAAAGAAACTCCTATACTATGATCGGTTATACTTTGGTCGTCACAAAGTAGTTTCTCCACATGGGACTTGGACATTATATCAGACATACTGGTTACTAGATCTATGGTTTTAGATCTAGATTTGGGTGGTTTCCCAATTAAGGGTACTTAGACAGCATTCTAAGAGTATTTAGAATGGATGACTCCTGGCACGGTAGTGTACCTGCAGGTGATGGAGTCACCCTCTCTAAAGGTGTCTTACAGACTAAAGGGGAGAGGGATGTGCATGATTGGCAGATGACTTGCTTAGGCAATTGAGTCAATCATGAGATGTCAAGTACCACACCAGATGTTGTTCTTGCACTAGATGCAATAAGTTGACATTGATCCAATCCTGGAGAAGCAGTCGGAAGCAGTTTTAGAACATAAGTGAATGTTCTAAGGATATGATGACGACAGCCTCATTCGGGAGACAGTTATCATTCCAGGCTTCCAAGGTGACCTGGACGACAAGGAGGTTGTCAGAGTTATAGTTTTCCTTCTGGTGAGGGGCGGTATTTTGGACAGGTGGTCCAAGGCAATACTGAGGGAGGCATGGCGCAGGATACTGATTGAGTTCAGTTGACGATACAGTCTAAGAAGTTTGGAGTGACCCCTTGGACAAAAGTTTGCATCAGGGCAATAACTTCACTATAGCCGATTACTTTTTCTTTGCATCGTGGTATTCAGTTGGAATATCCTGCACCTCATTCTACGGGGAAAGAGCCGAGATCCCTTCACCGGGAGTGACCTCTTTAGCAAAGGTTTTCGTTACTATATTTTTCTAAAAAGCTATCCGTTCCTTCAACGATATCAAGTTCATTACGTTAAAGGTTTTCGCCAGAAACCATTCGTAGCCCTCCGTCATTTCAGAACGGTAGCACTTAGTATTCATGCTATGTATGTTGGCCTTCGTCAAGGCATAGTGTATGGTAGCTATTTGTTACTTTTCTGCAGCATAGATAGATGCGTTGGTTTGGGACAGTCGTACTACTATTTTGGCCTTTGTCAAGGGTATGTACGGGTAGGTTCAAATTAACCTGGATAATGACGGGTAGAACTTGACATATGACTTATGATATGTTGGCCTTCGTCAAGGTCATAAGAGCATGGGGCAAAAATCCACATCGGGAGTTTCTAAAGAAACTGAAACTTGCCAGATATGCGCATACCTTATGGAGTGTGATAACGTGAGCGGATTCCGTCACGTTATCATGCGATGATAGTTGGATCCCGATTCCCACTGATGAGTTGGTTTACTCCTCGGGTGATCCCGGCTAGTTCTTCTTTCAGGTTTGGGGAAGAATTTGACGTTACAGTGGGAGGTTTCCAGATTAGATAAAGTGATAACCATTCTGATCTAGGTTAGAGTGCACGCTGAGTGTTTCTTTTCTCTCTCTCTTTGGCAGCGACCATTGACCCGACCCTAGACTATGACTCAGTGACCAAGTTGACCGAACCTTCTTAACACTGGCTTTTGGATTGTCAGAGTTGCAGACCTCATTGCCACTCCAACTTTTACCCTTTTCTCCAGGACACCCCTTATTACTACGAACGTCCACTTCCATTGGACAAAACCATCGTATGGTTATATACAAACTCGAAGGAATTTGAGGATGGTTTCTGGTTCTGGAGAAAACGAATAGGACTATTCAGTTGTCTTTTCCTTTTACCTTCTCTCAGGTTGCGAGTACTCCTTGGTTTAGGAGATAGTACACCTATTACGCAAATTGGATAGTCTTCTTCCAAACTTTAGGCTGGTGTCGAATGGTGGGGAATGAAGAAAACTAATTAGCATAATGATGGTGTACAGAAGGTATTAAGTTAAGACAAAGAAAGGGATTAGTAAGAGGGCAAAGTAAATTGCGACTGCTATTCACGACCAAACCAAATATTTCTTCGCCAATCCTAAATCACCTTTGTATTTCTCCAGGACACTCCGTATCACTACGAAGATCCCAAGTTTATTGGATAATCCATCGTATGGTTATATACGAACTCGAAAGGAACTTGTTCCAGTTAGGGGATGGATCCTGGTTTAGGAGAAATAGGAATTAAGTTCATTCGGTTGTCTTTTATCTTCACCTTCTCTCGCATTGCGAGTGCTCCTAGGATTAGGGCAGTACACCCATTATGCTTATTGGATAGTCTTCTTCCAAACCATAGGCTGGTGCCGAACGGTAGGGAAGGAAGAAAACCATTTGGCCTAAAGGGGTGTGCAGAAGGTAATGACTAAAGACATATAAAGGGATTTGGAGAGATGGCAAAGAATTATACGGTTACGGTTGTGAATCTGGATAATGGAAGAGGAATTACTAGGAATACCCGGATACCCCTACGAAACATTTCAATGTTTCAGTTTCTCTGTGTACTGTTAAAACAAAACTGATTTCCCAATTAGACACTTGCTCCAGGGTATGTATTTACCAGGTATGATTCTCACATCTGTATGGTTTTACAGATGATGAGTGGGAGTAAGTTATTGGGATTAGGTGATCATCCTCATTATATCGGAATTCGTTGTAATTGGTGATATTTGAGGAAGTCACCTGGGTTGTTTGCCGGACGGCAAATATTTGGTTTTGAATATCCGTTGTTATGCACCAATTTAAAATTGATATATATGTACGTCTATTTTTATAGAGTGAGATATACCTTTTGAAATTATGTCTATGACATTTACCTATATCAGTGGATGGTTAGGTAAGGAGCATTGAACAGTGGTGTAATTCTTCTTAAACATAAGTATAGTTTTCAACCTACGGCACACAGTGAATGAGTCATTTGACTCAAGGGACTTATACAGAGTATTGTATATTGTCCAGTGTCCATTAGGACAGAAGGGATGGTACTCGTACTATATTCGGTTTACTTATGACTTCTCTAGTTTCAGACAGGTGTTTCGTAGAAACACAGGGTCTGAGTTTTGAGAAGTTATAGCTATATGAATAAAGTAGAGAACCAGATGTTGCAAGTATCGGGATTCTTCAAGGTGATCGAGGATGTAGATACTTGTGAATGGTATTCAGTTGATAGTAATGATTAAGAGAACTTGCTTCTCTTTCAGGTTACTCATAATTAGAAGTACTCCTAAGTTGAGTAAGCTGATCGGCCTCTCTTCCATTTAGTTGACATGCACTGGAAACAGCTGCATGATATGAATCTGGTTCAATTAAATCAGTGCCTCTGTTTCTGTATTGGATATAGAACAGTTCATATCTTGACATTGTTAAGATACGGGGAGTTGTCCGGCTTATGCTTAAAACCAGACTCCGGATAACTCAAGGCATGTTTCTGTAATGGATGTTTGTGGGTTGACCCGGGCTATGACGAGGGTTGACTTTCTACCATCTGGAAGATCAATAGTGATATTGTTCTTAACTCGCTACAGTTTTAACAAAAAAAAAGGATTTTTTCATAAAACAGTAGTGGGAGTATGGTAGAACTGGAAGTGATTCCAGAACCGCAAACGATTACTGAAGATTTGATAAGAACCTAAAGATTCAATCTGGTTTGACATTCCATTGGCCACTCCGCAGATATGGTGGGTAACCTCAGGCACCCGAGAGGTACTTCGGTATGCTCAAGGACGGTGGCAGGGAGGTTCTTGTTTACCCATACTTGCCATTGCTGTTGTTCCAGACTAGGAGACCCGGCAGGAGGATGAGTATAGCGTCGTTCTAAACTGACTTTAGAAGTGCACGCGTATATGACTCTGCCAGAGGGTTGTCGTAGTCAGTGGGAGCAGCGGAAGCATTGGTGGACATCAGGCTTATGTCTATTTATAGACTAAAGCAGATATAGCGGAGATAGATCATCTATTTCTGATGTGACGGTCATACGTTTGACTTCATCAGAATAGGGGATGGATCTGTTGAGTGTTAGTTATATGTATGCCCTAGAGGCCATTACTATACATAGGATGTATATTGTAGTGGATGCTGGGACATATATAGGGAGGACTTTCTTGCTCGACATGATAGTATGCTATCTGGTTACTCTTTACCTTAACGTGTACGCTGATTGTCTCTCTGTTACATGTTGGTAAAGCCCTTAGGATGTGTACTAGACTACCTGGACTATGATGTGGATCATACTAGTGGGGACATGGTAATCCATAAGCACATCCTTCAAGGTCCCTAGTCGTAGGTATATCGAGACAGGGCATCGATATACCAGTGTAGACTAGCGTATACCTTCTCGACCCATACAGATGGGCGATGGATGATCCCATATCCATTGGTGTTTGACATCGGAGATGATATACGGGTGCTCAGTAGAGACTGGGTACACTGGACGGACTCGCCGAGAACTCCCAGATGGTATTATACCTTACGTCAGATGGCAGTTCTCTGGTGACACTGGTACAGAGTAGTCTGTTGACCCGAGATCGTCATAGAGTCTTGTGTGGTTCCCACTGTGCTTTGATTTCCACCTTACCACGTCCAAGAGGGCGTGCAAAATGGTGGTTTTTGGGTACAGTCCCGAATCACATGGAGGCAATGAGCGATAGGAGGGGATTCGTCTCTCCCGGTATAGGGAGTTGATGTTGCGCTGTGTTCGATTGGCTATAACCGGAAATCCCTGGCCAGGGTTGCTGAGATTTACTGGTAAGTGTTACCAGTAGTTTCTCGAACTGTTATAGATCTCATATCGACACGACTTATCGAGCTATTAGGGTCTGACGTTTACCACCCCTAGGCGAGATATGCGACATATCAGACGACGAGACCGGACTGTACGGTAAGTCTTACTGGTTGGATTCACAGGAGTATGAGAGGGCTTGCTCGTCGATCTTCTGATCGCTCAATACCTGAGTGGCCGTTACGTTTAGCAGACCGCTTGCGGCTTGTGGGTGCTTGATATGATCATCATCTACTGCCGGCGTATTGACGAGTCTTTAGAGTCCTACACAGAGGTTTTCTGGCTCAAGCGAAACTAAATAGGAGCGCATATGAGATATGTGCGGGACCGAGAATAATGCGTGTATGTGAAACCGTATTCTATTCTCGCGATGAATGTATCGAATGGTTGTATGCGATATAACCTAGTTATCGAATCAAGGATTGATTCGATAAGCCGATACATTGGATATTAGTCGGTTATATGCGATATGACCGGATCGTTAAATCAAGTATTGATTTAATGATTTAATGCATAATTATATATTTGATATATTACTTTGCATTAACTAGCATTGGTTCACTTAAAATGGATTTTCTCACTTGATGTGCACATTGTATATATGGCATAGTTTTGTGCACTAGTTTGTATCATGTTTGATGATACATGATAGTTTGTGTGTATGATTAAACCATGGTTGTGTTAATGGTTAGGGTTTTGTTTATTTACTTATTCATTTATTTATTTATTCATTTTGAAAGATAAATAAAATGGTGGCTTATCTTGTTTCTTTCATGAAACTTCATGAAGTGTTGAAAGCTTGACCATTTTGTTTGTTTCCATTAACCTAACCATTCAACCTAACCATGGTTTATTCTCTACACCTAACTATGGTTGCCATTATGATAAGTATCATATTATTTCTTAATTTAGAAATACTCATCATATTCTTTTCTTCTTCTTCTTCTTCATCAACAAGAAGAAAAGCTTGCAACCTTTAATGGCAACTTGAGAAAAAGAGTGAGAAATCCAATTCTAAAGTGAACCCACTTCCTATTTCTTCATCCTCTACCACTTGCCATGTAGTATAGGGTGTTTTCTTCACAAGTTTCTTGACTTGGTGAAGTTGGAGCTTGATCTTGTGTTGCCTCGACGTAGATCATCTTCGGCATCGAAGTCGACGACCTAGCCCACCCATTTCTCCGATGAAGCCGACGCTAGAGCCCGGGATCCGATGATCGCAGCGAGGGGACTTCATCACGGAGCTATGGAGGTGGAGGACCGGATCTACAAAGGTTGTATTTTCGGTTTACTCTTAGTTAAGTTGTTAACTAGTTATCGTTTTCGCCTAAAATCTAATTAACGATACGTATTAGGGTTTCTCGGCACTTGTAAAATTTTGAAATTGGCATGGTTGATGCCTTGTGAGACCTCATTAGTGTACCTAGGAACCCTACAGTGGTACCAGAGACTAGCTAGAGCCTTAGGCGAAGTGTTGACGAAGTTAGAATTCCGATCGAACCCCGAAACCCTAAATATGACCCCTCTCTGTACATTTTTACAAAACTCGGATTTTTCCAGATTAAAAATGCTTAAAAAATTCAGCAGGGAATTCTAAGAATTACGGTGCAAAAATTACCTAATGATGTGTCTAAAGCGCGGCGGAACCGCGGCAGAAGCTTGGCTTCTGCGGCGGTTCTGCGGCCAAATTATGAGATTAGCCTATAATTTTTGCACAGTAATTTGTTTATTCAGGTGCTGAGTTTTCTGGGAATTTTTAATTTTCACTCAAGAGTTGAGTTTTCTGGGGTGTTTGGGAGCTTCGATAATTCAATCAGAAATTTCAAACTTTATCTATGAGCTTTTCCGGGTAATTTTAGAATATGTTAAAAAGGTTCGACTGGATATAAATACCCACCTTTTCCCCTGTCGGGAAATTTCCAAGTGTTGGATTTTTCCGTAGTTTGAGAACGTTCCGAGTAGTGCAAGTAACACGATGGTCCCTCTAGAAGACAACAAACCTTAAGTCGATTATGTGACCGTCTTGAACTGCCCTTTGAACCTTAGGGTTTGGGGCAGTACGGCATGCCACATGTGAGGCGTTGGCTTGACCCTTCTACAGCTGGACCGTTGGTACTGAGGCATGAAGCGAATGTTTTTGAACTTATGTCATGTGTTGAGCTGTTTCAGGAAAACTTGGGTGTTCGATTGTTCGATCGGAAAGTTTAACATTTTCTATCTTATCCGGAATGTGATACAATAATTAGAATTCACAAGTAGTTATGAGATAACTGAATGAATGTTATAAATCTAGCGGTTTAGTCTCACATCGGTTGCCACGGAATTTTGATGTGATCAAAAGTCCGTCACAATCACGTAGCGTACGCGGATACTCGCCGGGTAAACTTAATAGACAGCCTCATCCCATAGCCCCGACCAAGTGACTGTAGGAGAACCCCGTCGCCGAAAGCATCCGTTCGGGTGCTCGCGGTAGCGGTGTTCCGCCTTAGTGCACTTCATCGACAGTATCGGGGGTGCAGCCGTCTACTAAATTTTGCGACGAGCATTCGTACCGGGTGTCGGGAATCTTGTTGAATTGCCTGACTCGATATTGAAAAGAGTTTTCGATAATGAGACTAAAATGCGGGGTTTATAATTGTTAGGCATGCGATGTCTAAGGAATTCATTGGTTTAGGCATGCGATGTCTAAGCAGGTTGCGGATTCCAACTGTTGTAGTTTTACACTTTCTTTTCTATGACCGTAAGTGTAATATGTGATATCGCCGGTTTCGTTGCTATATGTCAACGACAATTGGGATGCGCATATTTACTTACGTTGATCACATGTGATGTTATGTGTTGCTGGATATGTTATATTGGATCGTCGTGTTTGAATAGCCGGGGGTTTTTATGTGAGATGAGTTTTTTTCATTTTCATTCATGTAAAAACTTGTATGTAATATTCTTTTATTGGGGCACTTCCAGGTTGCGGAAGATGTCACCTTTTGTATATTATTTACTTTTCCGCACTAGGATAGACCCAAGGAGGAGGGCACAAGTAACCGGGTTCTGGAGTCCAGTGGGAGACCAACTCGAGGAGTCGAGTCCGGGTCTCCTAACTCTAGAATTGGTAGGGTTGCTTGCCGCTCTCGTCGGGGTCTAGGGGTATGGATTTGGCTATTCATCACGACCGTGGAATCCGTGTTTTATACTGGCTCGTATTGAAAATACGGACGTCCTAGTATATCCAATATTTCATATGATATTTTCTGCTGCGATATCTGTGATGTGATCATGTGATATGTTCTGTGATGGATATTGTATATAGTATATATGATATATTATATAGGCGTTACTTATGTTTTACACCCGCGCTAGCCCTGCCCCGCTCTGCCGTTAGTCACCTAACCTAACGGTGCACGAGGGGACATCGAGGCGAATGTGGATGGAATAAGTGTACGTTGTATTTATCTGTAATGTTTAGGTACTTAAATGATGGGACTTCATTAATATGATTAATGAAAGAAAAGACACCTAAAGATGTTGTAGAATCGAATTTCAAAAATAAAACAGGTAGCTACAGTTCTTACTTTTCACAGCGGTATATATGATATATCCTGCACCTTATTCGATAAGGAAAGGACCGAGATCCCTTCACCGGGAGTGACTCCTTTAGCAATAACTGGCAGATGCTACACACTCGGTTTGTCTTTTGATTGCTTTTAAGAGTTTTTGTTTTGCACAGTGATATATATGATATATCCCGCACCTTATTCGATGAGGAAAGGGCCGACGATCCCTTCACCGGGAGTGACCCCTTTAGCAAAACTAGAAAAGCCTCAAAAACACTCCATTTTAAAATCATTTGATTCTACAACGATATCAAGTTCATTACGCAATAGGTTTTCAGAAAAACCTGTCGTAGCCCTCCGTTATTTCAGATAAGTAGTAGTTAGTATTCGTGCTACATTTGTTGTCCTGCGTCAAGGCGTAGTGTGCGGTAGCTAACTAGTATTTATCTGCTTATGCATATGATGCAGATTGGATTAGGGTAGTCGTGCGACTTTGTTGGCCTGCGTCAAGGGTCGTGCGGGTAGGTTTAATTCAATCAGGAAATGACGGGTTGAATTTGACTAGCGCACTATGGTTTGTTGGCCTGCGTCAAGGTCATAGGACGCTAGGAGAAAAATTATCGGGAATTTCAAGTGTTGAAATTTGTAATGAGATTGCATACCTTCTATGAGATAGTTGGATCCCGATACCCACTGCGAGTAAGAGTTACTCCTGGGAGAGTTTTACACATTACAATTAGCCGATCAAGTAGGTGTCTAGAAAGGTGTTAACGGGGTTACGCCTCTGGGAAAACGAGGTTTACCGTAATTAGGTCCGTGCGAAAGCACGGGGAACCTCCCTCAAAGTACCGACACTGGCCTGGCTGAAAGATTGGCGAACTTGTAGCGTGTAATTAATCCCGGCTAGTCTTTCCTTTTAGGGTTTGAAGGAAGATTTGATAAAAACAGTGGGAGCCATCCTGATTAGATAAAATAAATAACCAATCTGATCTTGCAAGAGCGCACGCTGAGTGTTTTCTTCTCTCTCTCTCCTGGTAGTGACCATATCACGCCTTAATCAAGATAATAATACGGATGTATTGACCGAACCCGCTTGTTATACTGAGCTGGGGAACGTTGGTCCCGCTCCAACTTATAATTGTTATAAGACAGAGCAGGAAATTGAGGAATACCAGATTTCCCGTGCCGCCCAAACGAAGAAAGTGCATATGATGCATCTTCTTTGGGTGTGTTCATTACAAAGAACTGTTTCTCAATATCCTCTGCGTTCTGGGTATTTGATACCGGATCAGGATCCCAGATATGTAATCTGTTACATAGGGCTACAGATAGGTAGAGAACTGAGAACGGGTGATAAGTTTCATGAGGCAGAAAACGGGGCAAGTGTTGCAGCCAAGTCTGTTGGTCACTGTCACCCTGTATTACAAATACATTGATTCTGAACGAATGTTATTAGATACCGAACCTGATATACAAAATCATATCAGTCTCTTTATAAGTAAAGAAATGATAAAATTTTGTATTGTTGGATAATGTTTTGAACATTTCCTATATCAAAAGTTGATCGGTTCAGGCACGTAATCTAAAAGCATTGATGTTCTAAATCAAACTACAGTTCTTAGTATATAGAACACACACAAGAGAAAGAGTTCAGAAATGAACGAATCCTTCTTGAGGCATTGTAGACTAGGTCATATCAATGCGACCCGACTGGCTGAAGTTACATTTAGATGCATATTTAAATTAGTTTGAATTTACATCTTGTGAAACTTGCCAGTCATGTCACAGAGATAAGATGACCATAGCTCCGTTTACTGGAAACAGAGAAAGGGTTAGTGAACTCTTGGGATGATACATGCTGATGTATGTAGGTCCCTTGTCTACACTTGCCAAGACCGGTTTTTTGTACTTCATTACATTCTCTGATGATCTCTCAAGATTCAGTCATATGTTCCTGTTGAAACACAAGTCCGAACCTTTTGAGATATTCACAGAATATAAGTTAGAAGTAGAGAACCAATACGGGTATAAGTATTATGTCCTTTGATGTAATCAGGGAGGAGAATACTTGTGGATGGAATTCCTGGACTATTCTAAAGGAGAATGAGATTCTCTCTCAGCATTACTCCTCCGAATACACCATAGAACGATGGTATATCGGGGCGGAGCAATCACACCCTATATGATATGATGTGCTCTATGATGAGTACTACTGAGTTACCTTTTTTCCTATTGGGTGTTATGCACTTGAGAAGTTGCATACCTATTGAATAGGGTTCCAATCAAATCAGTTGCCTACCACTTCATATGAGATATGGAAAGGGAAGAGCCCATATCTTAAGTTTGTTAAGATTTGGGGTTGTCCGGCCTATGTCTAAAAGCAAAATCCGGACAAGCTCGAGGCAAGGTCTGTTATGTAGGACTGGAAATGTTCCAGCTATACAAACTGCAGCTGATGATTTGGTAGAACCAAAGGATTCAATAGTAACCAACGAACCTCAGCCTCTCCGCCGATCTAGTAGGGTTCCTTACCCACCTGAGAGTTACTTCGGTTTCTCTATGACAGTGGGAGCGAGGATTGCATCATGAGATGATGACCCAACTAGTTTCGAGCTGGCCATCAGGAGTGAGACTCTGTAAGAATGGCTGGATGTTTATCAATCTGAGATGGAATCCTTATACACCAACAAAGTATGGACTTTGGTTGCTATATCTGAAGGGTTAAATCCCCATCAGGAGCAAGTATATCTTGAGAAGATTACTTGGTGTAGATGGAAAAGTTGAGACTTTCAAAGCTAGACTTGTTAAAGGTTTTCGTCATCGACCAGGCGTGGATAATGATGAAACCTTTTTCCAGTGGCTATGCTTAAGTCCATCCAGATCCTACTTGCTACGGCTACATACCATAACTACGATATCTGGCGGTTGTGTGTCTTGACTGCTTTTCTAAATGATTATTTGGAAGAAAGCGTCTATAAGTACACAGCCAGAGGGCTTCGTAGACAGTAGGAGCAGCGGAAACGCGAGCAAGATGTTTTATATGATAAAGCAGGCATCGTGGAGTTGGAACATCTGTTTTGATGTGTTAGTCAAAGAGTTTGACATCATCAAAATTGTAGATGAACCTTGTATAAACAAAAAGGTAGTAGGGAGTATGGTGACGATCCTCGTAGAGTACGTGGATGACATACTCTTGACAGGGAAGGAGTTTCCTATTCTACGCTCGGTCAATCTCCGCTTATCACAAGGATTCTCCATATAGGATCAAAGTGATACCTACTAAATCCTAAGCTTTGGATCTATGAGATAGATCTAATTGGATGTTAGGATACTCACTAGTTATAGTGAGATGGTATCAATAGATCCTGGGGAGAATCACTGGAAAGGTTTCAGGGTGATAAAGACGACTGAATATCAGTCACAGGCATTGTCTTTACCCTCAGTAAAGGGACGGTATGTTGGAAGAGTTCCAAGCTAGATACCGTGGCATACTAGATGATAAAGGCTGGATATATCGCTACTTATGATACTACCAAAGAGGAAGTCTGGATGTATATTAGTTCATGAGATGAACTTCGTTCCTGCCATTGTGTGACAATAGAGTTGTGGCTTATGCCAAGGAACGCCCATCCCATCAGTGATCCAGATATAATTCTAAGGCAGTATCACCTGATCATGGAGATGGCTGATCTCCAAGGTGATCGAGGTTAGGAGAAAAGACTCAGAGGATAACACGACGGATCCACTCACGAAGGCCAATTCCCAGAGAGAGACTTTTATGGGATGGTTGAGTATGAGATACCGCAACCACTGCTACAGATGGCCCTAGTGCAAGTGGGAGATTGTTAGTTATATGTATGCCCTAGAGGCCATTACTATACATAGGATGTATATTGTAGTGGATGCTGGGACATATATAGGGAGGACTTTCTTGCTCGACATGATAGTATGCTATCTGGTTACTCTTTACCTTAACGTGTACGCTGATTGTCTCTCTGTTACATGTTGGTAAAGCCCTTAGGATGTGTACTTGACTACCTGGACTATGATGCGGATTATACTAGTGGGGACATGGTAATCCATAAGTACATCCTTCAAGGTCCCTAGTCATAGGTGTATCGAGACAGGGCATCGATATACCAGTGTAGACTAGCGTATACCTTCTCGACCCATACAGATGGGCCATGGATGATCCCATATCCATTGGTGTTTAACATCAGAGATGATATACGGGTGCTCAGTGGAGACTGGGTACACTGGACGGACTCGCCGAGAACTCCCAGATGGTATTATACCTTACGTCAGATGGCAGTTCTCTGGTGACACTGGTACAGAGTAGTCTGTTGACCCGAGATCGTCATAGAGTCTTATGTGGTTCCCACTGTGCTTTGATTTCCACCTTACCACGTCCAAGAGGGCGTGCAAAATGGTGGTTTTTGGGTACAGTCCCGAATCACATGGAGGCAATGAGCGATAGGAGGGGATTCGTCTCTCCCGGTATAGGGAGTTGATGTTGCGCTGTGTTCGATTGGCTATAACCGGAAATCCCTGGCCAGGGTTGCTGAGATTTACTGGTAAGTGTTACCAGTAGTTTCTCGAACTGTTATAGACCTCATATCGACACGACTTATCGAGCTATTGGGGTCTGACGTTTACCACCCCTAGGCGAGATATGTGACATATCAGACGACGAGACCTGTCACGACCCAAAATTGGCCCGTGACGGCCCTAATACTACGCAACGCCCCAAAACGTAACGCAGTAAAAGAAAGCCAAAACCCAGAAATCTAAACCATAAAAATACGGAAAAGATAATATAAGTTTTTGAAACATTTGAAATCGCAACCCAAATTCTTTAAAAGTCCTACTTTCTTTCTTTAAAATTTTAGCAACACCCCCTTTTTGTAAAAACTAACCAAGATGAATGCAACACAAAAATATGAAGCTATAGCGAAGAAATAAAGACACTAGAGAGGAAGCTGTATATAAAAGACAACAAACCCATAAATAATATACAGTAACGTCATCACCAAGTCTCTAAGTCAACAACATAATAGTAGATGGAGAGTACAAGATACAACGAATGTACAATACAAAATACAGATGACCACCAAAACCCATCTAAGCAAAATAGTACTGTGAGCTGATGTGGTATCTGTAGCAAAAGATGATAGCTGGATAGCTGAATAGAAGAATAGCCTGCCTCGACTACTCTGGGGAACAACCTGAAACACCTGTGGCACAACGGGGGTGAGTTGCCAACTCGTGAATAGTAGATAACATATGCAGGTAATCGCAGGAATGCACGTACAGCATGAATCTAAGATATGCGATTACAGTAATAACATGTCATGCAAATGCTGAATAAAGGGAAGTACACTAGCAGCTACAATCAATATGTGAAGCAATAGTAACATGACAATAATATGCAATAACCATGCAATAGGGATATGAGAAAATAGATATGCAACTATCATAAGGGTACACTAACAAGTACTACCAATATATGAATCTGTGCCTAAAATAAGTAAGTGTGAGGTATGGAGTGGAATATGTCATTTCCACGGAAACCTGACATCGTGATAGAATCACAATCTATCAAGACACTCAAATCCCAAATCCTCAATCAGCCCCCAAACTGGGCTCTCACATCATAAGTCTCACATCACCTCAATGTACAATATCGAGTAGCTCTCCTATATCTCGAATGTACAAATCAACAATCTCTTTCATATCCAATATCCAATCTCAATGAATCACCTATATCCCAAGTCGAATCTCAAGTAAGTTTCTAACATCCTAAAGGTATATATATATATATATATGCAGAAATAAATATGATGGGGGCAATACACATATATTAGCGTCCCACTCCACTAATATTGGTGTAAAGGTATATATAACAACGGCTAATTCCCCTGTTATATATACAAAAGGTGTTTAAGAGAAATATCATGAAAACAGTGTGCCAAGCATCGACACAAAAATCCTGATAGGTACGTATCATACGCTGTCCCGAAAGCACGAGTGCCTAGCTCTGACCCTCGCCTTTCGACGTATGCATACGTGCATGACTCCCAACGGTGTCTCCATGACCCCCGCCGAGTCATTGGTACTGTCACCGGATGGTATGGTTCTCCTGCCGGGCTCATCAGCTCATAGCACATCGACATCCCTTTCTTGCCCCGGGGTACCTCCGGGCCCTACCATGTACCCTCTACGGCCTCGACGCCTCCTCGTAGGGGTATATATAATCCGCACCGATAAAACTCATGGTGGATGCGCAAATATCATATCAAGGAAACCGGGTTTTTCAATGTATGCATAATTTCATGAACTCCCGCGGTTCCCAAATCCAGAAAATATCATGTAAAATCCAAATAATAATGCGCAATCCAGGAATAAATATATGCGATATATCTGAAATGCGAGCATATAAATGAGAATATGTAGCTGAAACCAGATGTATACGAAACCAAAAAGGTACAGCTAAGTAACATCAGTAAGGGTAAATATGTGACTGCAACTGAATATGTGTGTAATATACAGGTGTAGCAATGTATAGGTATCTACCTATAAGAACTGATGTCGTATACCCCCCTGGATATAAGCAAAACATGTGCAAGGTATACCTGTAGTTGTATCGCAAGGTGTATCTGTACCTATCACTAAAGGTATGATACACTATAGGTATACCGATAAGCGAGGTGTCATGTGTGATAAGCAATGGTATCTATAATGGTTGGTGTGTGACATGGCAATTATTGACGGTGTGTGTGTAGCATACAATCCATGCTCGTGCAACATGAACCGTCAATAATGTGTGCAGTGTCCTACGGCTGCTAGTCACAGTACAGCTATATCAAGGAAATAAAGTAAAAGCGTAATTCTAACAATGACGTAGAATATGCGATAAATATTAGAATCCTAGCCCAGACGCATAATGCCACGCGGGCGATTCCCCTGTAGATGTTAAATCTACTCATCTACACTCCACGCTAGGTGAATCCTACCATCTGCTCCCCCCTGTAGTAGTGTCCGTAGTCCCTGCCTGTAAACCTGCAAATAAGACATGGAAATCATATATAAGCCAAATATTCCGCAAAACGCGATATCGAACCAAAACGAGAAACTCGCGTCGCGAACTAAACGCGCGTGTGCACGATACGCTGAAACGTGTGAGTACGCGTCTAAAACCATCGCGACACGCCGCGATACGCTGGATCACAGAACCCTCTCACGTATCGCGCGTATCGCGCAAACACAACGAACATCAAATACGATATATAGTCCCAAATTTTCCTACAGGTAAAATATTACAAAACTAGACATGCCAAAGCCCTAGACAACACAGAAGAGAGCCCTACACAAAACCCCAACACCCAACCCCTCTTCCTGGCTGCAATTTGCGGCCAGATTGAATAAATCTGCGGCCAAGTTTTGGGATGGGTGGCCCGTGTTCTGGTGGTGGTATCTAGACCTAGTGTACATGCTCCAGTCTTCTCAATTTTATCCTGTAGGGTCCGGGTCAATAGCAGATCTCAGAAGTCACAAATATCGCTTTAAAAACGCCAAATTGCACAATTTAGAAACCTTATGGTATTTTAGTGTAATCTGGGCTATTTCTCAGTTGAAGTGACCTTATTAACACTAAAATAGGTAGGGTTATCCAATCAAACATCACTTAATCAAATTTCCACACAAAACACCATAATTAGCACTAAACTAGCTAATTAACACTAACCGACACCAATTAACACATAAGCTAAGCAATAAGGGGAATTGGGTCTAAGAGTTATACCCTAAAGACCCCCAAGAAGCAGGTGAAGAAGTGAAAGGAGCTGCTGCAAGTTGCTGGAGCTCCTGCTGCTGCTGTTGCTGCCTGTTGTTGCTGCTGATGATGATGATGTCTGCTGCTGCTGCTGCTGGTGATGATGATGATGATGATGATTGCTGCTGCTGCTGCCTTGCTCCAGCTGAGTGTGTGTGTATGAGAGAGAGTAGGAGAGAAAGATAATGAGGAGAAGAAATGAGAGCAAGGCAAAACCCCTCTCTTCCTTTCTCTCCCCTCATTAAATGAGGCATGGTCTAAACCATGTAGCACCATGCTTCTCTCTCTCTCTCACCCAAAGTCAACATTTCAACCATTCAAACAATATTAAAATTCCATTTCAAATTCATTTTCATTTTTAAAACAACCATAACACTTAAAACCCAAAACACTTAAACAAAACATAAAACTAGATTAAAAGATGGTTAAACCACACTTAACACCCTAGTTTACATGCACAAGTGTGTGTGTGCCTAGAAAAATTCTAATAAAATACTCATTAAATAGGGTAAAATTATTAAAACTTAATTTGGTAAACTTTTTTTATTAAAAACCATACATTAAAATATAATTAGCTACAAAACACATACTAAGGTGTTACAAGACCGGACTGTACGGTAAGTGTTACTGGTTGGATTCACAGGAGTATGAGCGGGCTTGCTCGTCGATCTTCTGATCGCTCAATACCCGGGTGGCCGTTACGTTTAGCAGACCGCTTGCGGCTTGTGGGTGCTTGATATGATCATCATCTGCTGCCGGCGTATTGACGAGTCTTTAGAGTCCTACACAGAGGTTTCCTGGCTCAAGCGAAACGAAATAGGAGCGCATATGAGATATGTGCGGGACCGAGAATAATGCGTGTATATGATACCGTATTCTATTCTCGTGATGAATGTATCGAATGGTTGTATGCGATATAACCTAGTTATCGAATCAAGGATTGATTCGATAAGCCGATACATTGGATATTAGTCGGTTATATACGATATGACCGGATCGTTAAATCAAGTATTGATTTAATGATTTAATGCATAATTATATATTTGATATATTACTTTTCATTAACTAGTATTGGTTCACTTAAAATGGATTTTCTCACTTGATGTGCACATTGTATATATGATATAGTTTTCTGCACTAGTTTGTATCATGTTTGATGATACATGATAGTTTGTGTGTATGATTAAACCATGGTTGTGTTAATGGTTATGGTTTTGTTTATTTACTTATTCATTTATTTATTTATTCATTTTGAAAGATAAATAAAAATGGTGGCTTATCTTGTTTCTTTCATGAAACTTCATGAAGTGTTGAAAGCTTGACAATTTTGTTTGTTTCCATTAACCTAACCATTCAACCTAACCATGGTTTATTCTCTACACCTAACTATGGTTGCCATTATGATAAGTATCATATTATTTCTTATTTTAGAAATACTCATCATATTCTTTTCTTCTTCTTCTTCTTCATCAACAAGAAGAAAAGCTTGCAACCTTTAATGGCAACTTGAGAAAAAGAGTGAGAAATCCAATTCTAAAGTGAACCCACTTCCTATTTCTTCATCCTCTACCACTTGCCATGTAGTATAGGGTGTTTTCTTCACAAGTTTCTTGACTTGGTGAAGTTGGAGCTTGATCTTGTGTTGCCTCGACGTAGATCATCTTCGGCATCGAAGTCGACGACCTAGCCCGCCCATTTCTCCGATGAAGCCGACGCTAGAGCCCGGGATCCGATGATCGTAGCGAGGGGACTTCATCACGGAGCTATGGAGGTGGAGGACCGGATCTACAAAGGTTGTATTTTTGGTTTACTCTTAGTTAAGTTGTTAACTAGTTATCGTTTTCGCCTAAAATCTAGTTAACGATCCGTATTAGGGTTTCTCGGCACTTGTAAAATTTTGAAATTGGCATGGTTGATGCCTTGTGATACCTCATTAGTGTGCCTAGGAACCCTACATTGAGAAGGTAGTATGGTGTGATGTCCTGGTATTTGATGACATACACAGAGTAGGAAGTGATATTCCTATACTACGATCGGTTATACTTTGGTCGTCACACAGTAGTTTCTCCATATGGGAATTGGATTTTATATCGTACATTCTGGTCACTAGATCTATGGTTTTAGATCTAAATTTGGGTGGTTTCCCAATCTGGGTACTTAGACAGCATTCTATGAGTATTTAGAATGGACGACTCCTGGCACAGTAGTATACCTGCAGGTAATGGAGTCACCCTCTCTAAAGGTGTCTTACAGACTAAAGAGGAGAAGGATACGAATGATTGGCATATCACTTGCTTAGGCAATTGAGTTGATCATGAGATGTCAAGTACCACACCAGATGTTGTTCTTGCAGTAGATGCAATAAGTTGATATTAATCCAATCCTGGAGAAACAATCGGAAGCAGTTTTAGAACATAAGTGGATGTTCTAGGGATTTGATAACGGCAGCCTCCTTTAGGAGACGGTTATCATTCCAGGCTTCCAAGGTGACCTGGATGACAGAGTGGCTGTCAGAGTTATAGTTTTCCCTCTAACGAGGGGCAGTATTTTGGACAGCTGGTCCAAGCAGATATTTAGGAAAGGTATGGCATAGGATACTGATTAAGTTCAGTTGACGATACAGTCTAAGAAGTTTGGATTTGGAGTTCATTTATGAGCTAGGTCCCATCAGACATCCAGACACATTCTAAGACAGGTATTGCTCATTTTGGGAGATGGCTTTCTCCGTGAACATGGGATAAAGAGAGACATAGAAAGAAACACCATAGCGGATCCACTCACTGAGGCTATTCCTCGAACGCAATAGTTTCGCAAACGAGCTTTGTGAGACTGACTAGTAGAAGAGTTGGGTGTTTGGTATCACACGGGCAGTGAGTATGCGACATCGCAATAATTAGCCTTGAGTGCAAGTGGGAGATTGTTGGATATAGTGCCCTCAGAGTCAATTATTGGATCACAGGCACGTGATTGCAATGATTGAGGAGGACCTATGCCGGTAGGAAAGTCTTACTCGAGATGATAGTATGCTATCTGGTTTATCTTTATCATCGTGTACTGCTTTAGGTGACCTTACGAGTCGCTATTACACGTTGATAAAGCCCCTAGGATTCTTGCTTGACTACCAGCAGTATGAGGGCGATCATATACGTGAGAGCTGGGGTCTATAAGCACATCCTTAAAAGGTCCCTAGTCGTGGGAGTTTCGAGACAGGGCATCGATACTCCGGAGTAGACTAGTGTATACAGTCGAGACCCCGACGAGGGGCGGTGGCCGGTCTCACAAGCCACTGGTGTCAGTTGGTTCATCTAATATGTATACAGGTGCTCATTGGGTTATGAGTACACCGGACAGGACTCGCCGGGAACCTGCTAGTTGGGATTATACCTGATGTCAGATAGCAGTTCCCTGGTGACATGTGTACAGGTTAGTTCATCGACCTGAGATCTTCATTTGTCTCGTGTGAGTTCCCACTGTGCTTTGATTACTACCCTACCACGCTCAAAGAAGACGTGCAAACAGGTTTTAGTTGGGTACAGTCCCGAGCCACATGGAGGCAATGAGCGGATCTGCAGGGGTTCGTCTCTCCCGGTATTGGGGGTGAGGTCGCGCTGTGTCTAGGAAAGCCAGAACATGAAAAGTCCTTGGCCAAGGTAGGAGATTTGCTGGTAGGTATTCCAGTAGTATCTCAGGGTGTTCTGGGCTACACTCCGACACGACTTGTACCGCTATTGGGGGTCTGACTTTTACCAACCCCCTAGGCCCGCCATGCGATGCTCATAGACGAACGGACCGGACTGTACGGATATTGTCACTGACAGGCTCAGTAGGGTGTCAGGATGAGTTCGCTCATCGACGTCCCTTTTGGTCAATAGCTGGTAGCCCGTCACGTATGGCTAATACCTCTGACGTGCTAGTGATTAAATCCACAGCCATAGTATTGACGAGTCTTTAGAGTTCACCACACACAGTTACTCAAGTTTCGGGCGAAACGCTGTAGAGGCTATATGGAGATATGGCAGGGTTCGATCAGATACGTGCGGTATTGCACGAATCATGATCGGACGGTTTTTACTAGCCGGCTTTGGCTTAAGCCGGATCCTAGTATTAGACAGTGTAGTTTTTGTCTCTTTGCATTTGTGTTCAGTGAGAATACAAATGCGGGCATGTATATACAGTAACGGGGTTTTCCTGTAATTTATTATGGGATCAGTTTTCTGAAGTTGCCAGTTTGCATTCCGTTTCGGCCGGTTTTCCTTTGTTCCTTCACGGCCGGACTTTATCGTTGGAGGGTGTTATTTGTAGTTTGCAAATAACTTATTGTGGAGGGGTTTCTTGCATTTGTGTGGCTTCATGATAGTTATTCTTCATGAGATTCTTTATTGGTCTTTTCTTTTGCTTTTTGAGATTGGATTTGTAAAAGATTGATTAAGTGTCTGATGTGAAGCTTGCTTTTGATGTGGTCACCACCCTTGATCTCCTACACTCACCTCCCTTTGTTTTCATCCCTCCTCATTCCAAATAGAGGCCGGCCACTTCATGGAGAGAAAGATAGAGGTTTCATTTGGTGAAGGAAAATGATTCATTACATCTTTAGCTTGATACAAAAATTCCTCATCACTCCAAAGTTCATTCCTTCCCTCCATATCAAAGGCAACTAAACCCCAAAAGAGACATAGCCTACTACACTTGCCTACAGCAAATCTTGGACGCGTCGGCTAGCCAACTTCGCGCCCGAGTTGCCTCAGTCCAGAGGTGGGAGCCCGTAAAAGTATTTGGCTACGTGGTGCCCTTTCCGACAAGGACGTGACGGACGGAGATTCCGCGGGAGATCGGAGTGGAGACGAAGACCGAAGGACACGGATCGCTTGGTATAGCTTCTCTACTCTTTTCTTGTTTGCTAGTAGCTAGGTTAATGGCCCGATCCGGGTTAAAAGTGCGCGGTGGTGCCGGTTTGCTAGTTTGCAAAGTTTTTCGTTTCCGCATTTCCGGCGTCGGATCGATGGCCGGGGCGCCGCCGTGCACTTACAGTGTTAATGTGGGGTTTTTGGTAAAAAGTTTACCAAAACGGGTTTCTAGTAATTTATCTGGTTTTATGGTTATTTTTATGGAATTTTATCTCGACCACACACACTTGTGCACATTAAATAGGACTAAGATTAGAGCTTGCCATATTTGAGCTTGTGGGTTAACTATGTTTAAGTTAACCATGGTGGGTTAGGTCCTTGGTAATGTTAATTGAGTTGTTAAAGCTTATTAGTTTAAAATTGTGGATGGTTGGCTTTGACCATAGGTAATTAGAGAGTTAAGGTTGACTTAGGGAGAGAGTGAGGGATGTGATGTGGTCATGATGGGTTAAGGTTTAGTCTCATCACCTCACTTCAAACCTTTTCACCTCTCTCTCACTCACACATCAGTTCAGCCCAAAATTTGCATCAATTCAGCCCTCAAGCCACCACATTGTGCTGCTACAGCAGCTGATGATTTCAATCAGCCCATTCTCAGCCCCTTCTTCATACATCAGCACACAAAACTGCTGCAACAGCAGTTGTTTCAGCCCCCAAACCAGCACCATCAGCTCAAACCATCATCCATATATCCTCATCTCAGCTCTATCATCATTACAACAGCTCACTTCAGAACTCACACACACAACCATCTTCAAATAACTTGTTTCTGCCACCAAAAAAAAAACAGCCCCAGCCTCAACTCTTTCAACAGCATCAGCATCAGCTGAAACTGCATTTTCACCCTGAAAACAGCAATAGCTTCAACCCAGCACAACACCATACCATATCAACTACACCACCTCAGCCCAACACCATACCATATCAGCCCACCATCACAAACATTCAGCATCAGCAAACACCTCCAAACTTGCATCAGCATCAGCAGATTTCAGCAACAGCCTCGGACTGCAGCAGCACTGCAGCACTCCCTTCCTCTTCCCCTTCTCCTTGTTGCAAGGCTCCTTGAGGGTATAATTCCTAAACTCTCTCATATTACTTAGATTATGTGATTGTTAACTAGTTTAGTATTAAATGGATTTTAGTACTAGAACTTGTGTAGTGATGCTAGATCTAGTTACCTTGGAATGCTTGTAGCTTAATAGAACCCTTTTGGTGTTAATTAGTCTGTTTTAGCCTTATAGTGTCGTTAAATTTAGATGGTAGCCTTAAAATTGCTAAAATTGTGGAATCTAGCTTAATTAGTATTTATTTCATGCTTAATGGTGATTTTGAGAAATTTAAGGGAATTTTGGCAAAGTGAAAGTTGTGTTAGTTAGAATAACCCCTTTTAGGTGCTAGTGAGGCCAGTCAACCAGAGGATTGCCCCAGATTTCATAAAGACACCCGTTTACCCGACTTGGCGTAAATTAGCAGTTTATCGACTTTTGGCCTCTGTTGGATCTGCTATCGACCGAGACCTTCAGAATAAAATTATGAAGACAGTGGCATGGTGAGACTAGCAAGGACACCACACAGAGCACGGGGACCCACCTCCCCCTTTAGGCCGCCTATTTATTCTTTCTGGCCGCAAATTGCGGCCAGAGTGGGGGGTGGAGTGTGGAGGTTTTGGGTGTAGGGTCCTTCTGGGTAGTTAGTCTGTTGGTATCTGTAACTTTTGTTTTTGGGCCCAGAGTCAAAATCTGGAGCTATTTGTGGGTTTCCGATGTTTTAAGTCTCGTGCGACACGCGCGTGATATGCGTGGTTCTGTGGCGCGCTGCGCGACACAGGCGTGTCAGTCTAGGTTCCGGGTGGTTTGTGCGCGTCGCGTCGTGTCGTATGCTCACGCGTTTAGTTTCACGCACGCGTATCCTTTTTATCGATATATCGCGTTTTGCAGGAATTTCCTTATGTGGTGACTTTTGTAAATTCTAGGTTCGCCGGCAGGGACTTCAAGCGCAGCAGAGAAAGGAAAGCAGGTGGTCGGACACACCTAGCGCGGGATCACGGTGAGTAGATTTAACATCTACGGGGGACGATCGTTTTGGATGGCGCGAGTCACCCGATAGATTTAGTAAACTTGAAATAGTAGATATTTACTTGTGACATTAGAATAATAGTACTTGTATGATATTTGCTGCAATTAGGATCTATATGATGTTCCATATACGCAAACTCATTTATAGGACACATGCTCATTACCAGGTTTTTATATGCAGCACGAGCACTATTCATGTGTACACACACACCCTGGTAATTGCCATGTCACGACACTAGATAACTATAAATCTGAAATATGTTAATTGCCTAGAAATGTGATATTGCAATAAGTATTTAAATGAAATCACTGGAATTACTATACTCGTGCATATGTATTATCATATCATCTGCTCAATGCCAAGTACAAATCATACATTGCAAATTGATACCATTGCATTCATTATCATTGACATATGCATACATGATGATTTCATGAGATTTATGATATTTCTGGATTTCGGGGGAAAGCCGCAAGATTTCAAACTTATCATCTTTAAAAATATAAAAGTTGCGGTTTTCTAGTGATGTAAAGTGTCGTCCACCATGAGTTTGCTGTGGTTTTCGAGATCCGTGTCGAGGAGTGAAGGAACCGTCACGGGTACATGGTAGGTCCGGTAAGGTACTCCGGGGCAAGAGGATCGTAGATGATGGTGTTGAGCTTGGCAGGGGACGGACTACCTACCGGTGACTTCATTTGGCGCGGCGGATATCCAGAGGATACCGACCATGGCCGCTGGATTGGGATATTGACATTTGATATGGATCAGCTGGACGGCTGAGGCCAGAGATACTTGACATAGATATATGAGATTTGAGACAGTTTTGGGGTGTCATTGCTGGACACGGATTTTGTTGATTCTCATGGATTTTATGCTGAGGTTTAAAATAAGTTTCAAAACAAAGTAAGGAACAATTCTTATACTTACATGATGAGATCTTGTGTTGACTCGTATAGCATACATACATGATAGTACTTTCATGTGGCATACATATCTGTTATTACATCCATGTGACACACATACTTGCTAGAACACTGTTGATGCATACATACCTGCTAGTACATGTAGCCATACCTGTTTTAGGGATGCTAGGATACTTGTGTACATGCATACGATAGCCTCAGTAGATGTTATTTATTACTCACGAGCTGGCAACTCATGGCAACTCACCCCCGTTGTGCCACAGCTTTTCTGCAGGTCCGTTCCGTCAGCACCGTAGCGGCGGACACTTTTGCTCATTTTGCCCTTTTTGCCTGGACTCGAGGCTTTTGCTCATAGATGGGTTATTATCATTTTGTACCACCTTATATTTTCATTGTATCTAGAACACTCCATCTACTGCTACTATCATTTCAGCTGTACCTGTTTTATTTGGATTACTGTAAATTGACCTAGATGTGAGATTGTGAGACTTGGGGATTTATTTTATGATATATCTGGAGTCGAGCTCACTTGAGTCGACATGCTATTTCTTATGCTTCATGCGTATTATGCACATTGTCATTTTGCATTACGTGGGATTTGTGACCGCCTTGAGGCGAAGAGCTAGCTCCCGCTTGGGATGCCATTTTTCATGTTATTCATTTATATTCCTGTTGTACTCGTTTGGAGCTAGTTTTACAAAGGAAACTCTGTTGGAATTTTCGGAAAAAGAGAAAGTTATTTTAAAAAAGGGAATTTGATACGGTAATGGAGTAAAATGCTTAAATGTTGCAAATTATTGGTTTTCCTTCACTCTAAAAATCTTAATTGGGTTTGGTATTCTGGGCTTCGGCTTACTTATTTTACGGACACCTTGAGACGTTTCGTAATCTAAGTGCCAGTCGCGTTCCGTACTTTGCGGGTCATGACAATTATTCATCAAAAAAGGATTTTCTTCTTCTTCCTCCTCTTTGAAAAAGCTTTGCTAGCTTTTTAGTTTGTGGTGATTTAAAGTGAGATTAAGAAAACAAAAGAGTGCAAAATTCATACTTCATCATTCTCATCTATTCTAGCCACTTAGATTAGGGTGTTCACTTCACTAATAACTTCATTAGAGAAGTGTGAGCTTGGGTTTGAGATTCTTCAAGGTAGATCATCTTAGAAAGGGAAGACTTCAAGCAAGATGCCTCTTTCACCACATAGAGCCTCTCTAGAGTCCGTGTTCTTGATGATCGCAACGAAGGGACCTCAACACAGAGCTTATGAAGCGAAGGATACGGACTACAATGGTTGTAATCCTAAACTCTTAGAAGTAAAGTTGTTTACTTTGTGTGTTTTGGTTTGATTCTCTAGTTAACTTCCTAGGTTTAGGGTTATCTATAATGGCAAAATTTAAAATTGGCATAGGAGATGCCATCCGAAACCTTGCTGCCGTTGTAGGTATCCCAACACTACCAGCATTATGATGGTGATCATATACGTGAGAGCTGGGTAGTTCATAAGCACATCCTTAAATGTCCCTAGTCGAAAGAGTATTGAAACTAGGCATCGATATTCTGGAGTAGACTGATGTATACGTTTCGAGACCCCGACGAGGGGCGGTGGCCAGTCTCATAAGCCATTGGTGTTGTGTCACCTAAGATAGTATACAGGTGCTCACTGGAGGTGAGTGCACCGGACGAACTCACCAAGAACTTCTAGATGGTATTATATCTATCGTCAGATAGAAATTCTCTAGTGGCATGAGTACATGTTTGTCTTTTAACCTAAGATCTTCATTTGTCTCGTGTGAGTTCCAACTGTATTTAGATTACTATTCTACCACGACTTAAAAGAGTCATGCAAACAGATTTTAGTTGGGTACAATGCTGAGCCACATAGAGGCAGTGAATGGTTGTCGGGGATTCGTCTCTCTTGGTATTAGGAGTTGATGTCGCGCTGTGTTCAGCTGGCCATCACCATAAATCCGTGGCCACGGTGGATGAGATTTACTAATAGGAGTCCAGTAGTTTCTCGGTTGGTGATTGATAATCTTTTGTGTGTAAGGAAATGTTTTATCACAACCAAAGATATTTATACCGCAATCAATTAACGGTGTCGATGCAGCACGTTAATAAATACGGATCGTCCACTGAGATGCGAGTACTTGTTCGATCTTGTTTTAGTTGAGTTGAAAAGAAAATATAAAAGAAAATTCAAGAAAGTTGATTCAAGATTTGTGAGAATTGATTTTAAGAAACATAAAGAAATAGATCAAGAATCAAGAAGATGTCCAAATCAATTTAGTTATCAAGATTTGTAGAATAGCTTGTAGGAATCGATCGAATTAGTAGCTATGATGAATACTAATTATGACGAATCTTATCTATTGATGGATTGTAGCTAGATCGATGATGAATGAATGAAGATTAGGGATCTATTGAAGAAACTAGGGTTTCTCCTTCACTATCCCTTGTCTTTTCATTGATCCTCATTCAATTCTAGCCTCTAGCAAAGAGGATCATCAATCATTTGATCACTAATTTGCAACGAAATAATCAAGAACATTGATTTCGATCCAAATTAGGTCATTGAAAATTCTTTTTTCTAGAGTTTACAATTCTCATAAGACTTAAGATTGGTAAAAGGATTTCATCATCATTAGATCTACCGATTCTCTCGATTCCGTTAAAAGCGGAGATTTCACTCACACATCATGAAAATTAATGAATCAAGATCTAGAAATTTCATTGTGCAAGAATATAAAGAAAGAAAGAATTAACTAATTATCACCTTTATTAAATCGACGACTAATTACACATTCCCTCGATTCGAGGTTACAAGAGTTGCTCTCGATCGCTCCTTTGAAGAGGTAACTAGATCCGTCGAAGTTCGCTCTGCTCGATCTCCGGGAGACTTAGATCGTCGTGGATCTCGCGCTCTTGATGAAGATTGGCTTCGTGGATAAAGGATCATTGATTGCTTGCTTGATTTGCTTCTCAAAATGATCTTGATTTGGCTTTGGAAAATGGATTTGGGTTAGGGTTTTGGTATCAAGTTGTGTCACTCAACTTGAATTTGAAGTTTGGATCCAATTATCTAACTAACTATTCAACAACTAATTGTGTCACCCCAAAACCCTAGATCTAGATCCCCTTTTATAAATTTCAAAATGAATCTTCCCTCCAAAGCTAAGTTGTTAGAGAGAGCCTTCTAGAATGAGGTAGGTTGTTAGAAAGAGCCTTCTAGAATGAGGTAGGTTGTTAGAGAGAGTTTTCTAGAATGAGGTTGTTACAATGAGCCTTTTAGAAGAAGGTTGTTATGCAGAGCCTTCCAGATGAAGCCACGTGGTAAATTAGCGTCTTGAGGAAGCAAGGTTGTTGAGAAGAAGCTTCTAGAGAACCGACGTCACCTAAGCCTCCAACTCTGCCGTGGAACCGTGGCAACTCGGCCAACTCGGCCTCGATTCCGCGGCCAAGTGATGAGATCTCTGCATTATTTTTCTGTGCTCTTCTTCTGTTGATGTTTGGGTCTTCTTCTGATATCTGGAATCTTTTTATCTCTTCTGAATCTCTGCCAGATTTTGATTCTTTGACTTGCTGCGATTTATCGGCACTTTTGCGATTCCGGTTCTTTGACCTGGAGAATTTTCTGCACATGAAAAGTGTTGAGATGTATAAAATCATGCATGTAGTAATAAACACACAATTTCCCTCATAATGCCGGTTATAATGTATAACACATGTTATTTGATATTTTGCAGACGAATTGCTAATATGTGCTATATTTATACCAAACACCTTTAGATGATTAGAAAGAGTAGGGAAATTGATGGGTTAAGAATGCAATATTTTCGACTGATCAAATTCCCCCAAACTTAATTTTGATCGTCTCGAGCAAATTTGTTTTATTCAACAGAAGGAGAAAATATAAGAAACAGAAAAACTAGCTAGCACACTTTCGTAGGCAATACGATTGCACTGAGCATGTGCAATAAGCCTTTAAACCTCTAGGTGTCCCTAGTAGGAGGAGTGTTTTCTCCTGAGGGTTTTCAGCGGATTGCACCCACAAAATCCAATAATAAAAGGAAGACTGTGAAAGTTACATATAAAGATAAGAATTATAAAAGAAAGACTTTGAAAATCAGAGTTTCCAACTACACTAGCTTTTCGGTTGTCATGAACCCTATCTTAATAGTCATGAAAAAATGTTAGAAATCACATTATCCCTCAATAAAACATCGTCTTTATTCTTCATTCCTACCTTTCTTCCAAACACCGATCATATACCCCTACGTGTGTGTAAAGAACATCCCTATACTCGGAGAATTCAATTCAAGCTATCATACTCATGTCCATCTACCTCGGTACTTTTTAATCGGTGAATATTTTGATGGATTTGCTCACACATTTTTCATGCGACCGTTAATACTTCTTAAGGTACTAACCGACCGATTACTCATGTACTTACTTATTAGGCGTATTAGTATTTTCCGCGTCTTGCAACACCTAAGGCTTAGCAGTGACTCCCAAACCAATTGGTCTAAGGCACTAGGTGATGAGGCACCCTCGCTATATTTTTTTATTGCTGTCTTGGTGATTAAAAAACCAGTGTTCATTTTTCTACACCATTTTATCATTTATGCTTCATTTATTATTTTGTTTGTACTATGGCTTTTAGACAAGAGCATTTCAAGGTATCCTCTACTATCCCGAGTTTCAAAACGTGTGTAAGTGCGTATAGTAGGGTATCAACGTTCAAATGTTTGACTTCCAGAATAGGAACTATTTTTCAGACTTATTTTTATCCTCAGATTAGTGACTTCTTTCATCTTACTAACCCTTGGGACAACGACTCATAACTACTTATTACTAGTTTCGTTTAAGAAAACTTCTAATTTTCTAGGTTTTCTTAAATTTTTCCAATCTTTTGGATGTAATTTTTCACTTTCTAATCTTTTATTATCTTATTTATGTACAATTTTTTTTTTAATGTTTTGTGCTTATGCAAAGTATGATGCAAAGTGATGCGTAAATAAGCACAAATCTCCCCTAAATTTGTTTAGAACTGTGTCCTCACTGTTGCCATCCGTTAAATCTCAAAAACCTGTAAGCTTGGGAGGAAAATTTATTAGCGGGGTCAAGAAATATGGACGTGAAAATCTCCCCCAAACTTATTTTTGGCTTTATTTTCAAGAGCCAAATATACCCCCTCCCAAACTTGAGTTAAACAATGTTAATCTTTTAAAATCATAAGAGAGGGGTAAAGTTACTGGTTAATGCAAAGCCTTACAAAGACCGAAAGTCAACACCATCCATTCAAAGATTTTATCAGTGTAACAAACCGGTTGGTGGAAGAACATGTAGAGAGCCAGGAAAAAGTGGGGAAGAAACAAGAAGTAGGATGGAATGGATTTGCGTCTCAAATTGGAGAGATGACACCGTGATGATGATGATGGATTACTTGCATTCTCGTGATTGTCAAGAAGAAGGGGTAGAGGTTCAATTTCTTTGTTTTGGAGATGATTCATCTCAACACCCGTGTTTGCTAAAAATGCAAGTTCATCAGCGAAGCTTTCATCGATATCCCGAAGAATAATGTCATTGGCAAGAACGGGATGATACTCAGACTCCATGAAAGGTTCAGAATAGGCGTTAGATGTTGACCCGGACAACTCAAAAGAAGGGCCCGCATGTGTATAATACATCTCTGGGTCAAACAACAACGTACAAAGGAAGTCTGTATTTGTATCGTGAAGCTGTTCAAATTCGCTGCTGTCGACATCCATTAATTCGACAGAACATACAAGAGCATAGGGTTCGGAGGCTTGACTTCCCAACTTGTAAATGTTAAGCTCAATTGACCTATTCCCGAAAGATAGAGTCATAGAACCGTTTCGACAATTGATTACAGCGTTGGAAGTCGCAAGAAAAGGTCGACCTAGAATCACCGGAATTTGGTTCCGTGGGTTTGCTACAGGCTGTGTATCTAGAACAATAAAGTCCACAGGGAATATGAATTCCCCGACTTTTATTAACACATCCTCTAACATACCCCTTGGTTTGGTGATAGATCGATCTACCATCTGTAAAGTGCATTGCGATGGTTTTAATTATCCGATACCCAATTGCTCATACACAGAATATGGAAGCAAGTTAATACTAGCACCTAAATCGAGTAAAGCACGATTGATATTCTTACCCCCAATAGAAATAGAAATTGTAGGACAGCCAGGGTCCTTACGTTTCCTTGGTAATTGTTGGGGAAAAGCTGTGTGTACAGTACTCGACATGAAAACTTTTTTCAGCATTTGAGTCTTCCTCTTCCTGGTGCACAAGTTCTTAAGAATTTTCGCATAAGACGGAACTTGTTGGATAACATCTAAGAGAGGGATATTGATGTTAACTTGCTTAAACATGTCCACAATCTTCTCCATTTGTGCGTTAGGTTTGTTGGCCCTCAATCTGTTTGGAAATGGAGCTCTATCAATAAGTGTTGGGTCCAACATTTATAGAGAAGTTTGTGGGGGTGGGAAGGATGAAGTGGGTGGAGGGTTCGATCCTCGGGGAAAATGGAGAATAGGCTCGGAAGAAGAAGGTAAACTAGACCAAATAGGACAAGGAGAAGAAGTGGATGTCACGACCCGAAAGTACGGAGCATGACCGGCACTTAGACTACGAACGTCTCAAGGCGTACGCAAGCTAAGTAAGCCGAACCCAGAAATCCAAACCAAGAGAAGTAGTAGAGAGTAGGAAGAACCATATCAAATCAACCTGTATGCAACATAATATACAACGCCTAAAGGCGAGGATCACAACAGAAATGAAACTCAACCAGCAAGAACCCATGGAAATATAATGCGCGACTCTAAGGTCGAAAGAATAACATCACTGGTCTCTATCTCAATAAATACAAGTTTGGTTGATGGAACTTCTAGATACAACTGTATATAATATACAATGTATAATGATGGGTACGATACAATAACCCACCTACTAGCAAGTCACCCGAAAGGAACAATGCCCGCAAAGCCGTAATGAAATCCGTACGGCAACACCTGCAAGAAACTGGGGCACAACGGGGGTGAGTTGCCAACTCGTGAGTAGAAAAAGATCTACGAACAGAAAATCGTATGTATGACGCAATCCTAGGTCATACGATCAATATATATAATCCACAAATATATAACCAGCAATCTCTAACCATGACTAGGGTAATTATTTAACCCAAGTGTAAACCCATGTGTCTGTGCCAGTGCATCAGGTGGCAATATATATCATATGAATGATGTATGAATGCATGAAACAGAATGCATATACTGAAGAAAACTGTTTTTGTAACTTTGTGAGATTTCTGTATTTTTAAAATGAGGCATAAAACAGTGCCTAGCATCGGCACAAAACATAAATCTCAATATCCCGATATCTCTGTATCACAATCTCTGTACCTCAATATCTCCAATCTCAATATCTCAATCATAATATCCAGGGCGCCGTCGGTCCAGATCGTCCCTTACCATCCATCTCATGACTACGACGGTATCCTCCGGATATCCGACGTGTCGGGTAATATCACCGGTCGGTCGTGCTCCCCTGCCAGGCTCAACGCCATCTCCTGCGATCCACCATGTACCCGAAACGGTTCATCCGCCTCCTCGAATCGGGTCTCGAAATCCATCAGCAAAACTCATGGTGGACGACTCATACATCATGGAAAAACCGCATTTATTTAAAAAGAGAGAAAGCAGTTTATATATGTTTTGCGGTTTTCCTCCAAATCCAGGAAATCTCATGGAAACCCGAATCCAAATCATCAATAGCATGTGAAATCATGAATATAAGCATGAGAATCCATGAATGCAGTATATAATGAATAACAGTATGCATGAAGTGACAAGTGATAGCTACAATGTCAAGCTAACATATAAAGCAAGCATACTAATATCATGTCACTACTAGCTAGCAAGCTAAATCAAGCAATAATATTTTCTAAGTGTTCGTGACATGGCAATTAACGATGAATATGTGTGTGCGACAGCAAATAAGTGTACGTGGTACATACGCATCATCGGTAATGGTGCTGGTGTCCTAGCAGCAGGATATCAATAATAGAATATGAATCATAACAGTATACGATGCAGAGCAACAATAATAATATGCGGGAACTGAAATAATGAACACCATGACCACTAAACTGCATCTAATGTCATAAAAGTCACATAGCTACACCACTACAAGGCTGAGCTGAAGCTAACAGTAGGTAAGGGAAACCGCCTAACCTCTGAGTCGATACATAAATATACACATATATAGTCGGTGATCCCGCCTCGAACATATCACATCCGATACCATATCTCTATAATCAGTTATTCCCAAGTTAAGTAAGCGGATCAAACATCAACATATAGCTCGTACGTAAATCCGTCGTACGGCATCCCCAAATCTGGGTACGGGTCAATATCACATTTATCATGTCGTTCATCAAGTATTCTCTTTATCAAGATCATCATCTGGGGTACTGACCTGCGTCTAGCACATTACTAACATCATCACTATAATCAAGACCTGACTACTGATCGACAGTCTCTAGCAACTCGATAACATCATCATATATCGTCACCAAAGAATATACATCGCCGAAGGCGGCCTAACACAAATATCCTGTCATATCATATCATGTCGTATCCTATCGTGTATCATAATCACATGTTGATCACTTAATATATTTGTCACCATTCCTATGGCATCATCATCACAAAAATCCGCTAAAGCATCAAGACGTATCTCTAGTACAAATTTTACCATATCACCGATATCATAACCTCGGATCAGCATAATCGACTCATATCAATCCCAAGTATCATCCTCAAATCCGTGTGTGAACATATAATCCTAAAATCCATGTAAACACACATATCCACAAAGAATCCCATCACCATATATGAACTAAGGATGTATGCAAGTATGTATGTGTGTATATGCAAGTGTAGTGCGCCCACTACCTAAGGTTTCGTAACCATGCACCAATCCAACACCAATATCCATCTTAAATCATCGATAATAATCCGAACAACAAATAATAATTGTAGGTGTGTATACGCATCCGTATACATCACCTCGGACTGCGGGGGTGCTATACGCCATCCACCCGACTTCTCCCCGTAAATATAAATCTACTCACCTAGTTATGTGTGCCGGTGCCGATGTCGCCGTTTGCATCTCCAACGCCTCGACGCCACGTGGGGTACCTACAAGGATATCACACGCTAAAACTCATGAAAACCATGTCGGAAACCAAAATGGTGCACACTACGCCCATAGGTAAAAACCTGTGACCTTATGTGCAAAAACAGCCAATCATCACTGTCGTTGACGTCCAAACGCCACCCGACAGATACGAATCATCGAATATCAAAATCTATATGAAAACGAGTCGTAAATCATACGCCAACTCAAGAAAATGAACCCAGATTTTATCCTAACAGGAAACAGTCAAAACTAGACATACAGGGGGTCAAATTTATATGAAATAGGGTTGTGCACGCAAAACGAGGCGATTTTACCCTGCTCTGGCCACAAATTGGGGCCAGGGGGATTAAATCTGCGGCCGGGGTTTTGAGATGGGGGCTAGGGCTTGGGTAGTGGTTCCAGGGTGCCTGCACAGCTCACTGCCAAGTCAATTTTACTCTACGAGGCCCCGGGTGAAAGCAGGTCTCAGAAAGGTCTAGAAAGTCGACAAATTGCTACAACACGCTAAGTCGAATAACTCTGGTAAATACTAGGAATCTGGGGTAATATTGGTTACAATGGTCTCAAGAACACCTAATAAGGTTACTCTAATCATCAAAACCAACACTTGGTCAAGTCTCACTCACTTTCTCCTAAACTAGCACTAATCTTCAATATAACAGTAAACTATCAGCTAACTAACCATAACTTGACAAAAAGGAGTTGGGTTGCAAGATTATACCACAAAGAAGGTCCTAGGATGTAGGAAAAGTGAGGATGAAGGAAGGAGGAAGGGCTGTTGTCGTGGGGGAGCTGCTCCATTTTCTCAAGTTGCTGATGCTGGGTTGTGCCGCATTAGGCTGCTGTTGCCTTGGCTGCTGCTGTTGTTTTTGCTTTGATTTATTTTTCTCTGTGTGAGGCAGCAGCTGAAGTGTTGGTGGCTATGATTTTGGTGCTGTGAAGGGTGGTTGTATGATGGTGAAGTGGGAGGGAAATGTTGAAGTGTTTGGGATTGCAGGATATGGTGCTGGGGGCTGTTTCTGTTGCTGCTGCAGCAGCTACTGCTGTGGCTGATGTAGCAGCAGAAGTAGGGTGGCTGATGGGTGATGTAGCTGCTGAGGTGAGGGAATACGGGTGTAGGTTTTGGGCTATGGTGCTAGGGTAGCTGCAGCTGATGGGTTGGGGCTGATGTGGTGTTTGTGTGGCTGTTGCAGCTGAATTTAGGGGATGGGGTGGCTGCTGATGTGGGCTGCAGCTTGTAGGGTGGCTGGTGTGTGTGGGTGCTGATGCAAATGGGGCTGAAGTGAGGTGTTGGGGCTGTTGTAAAGAGTGGTGTAGCAGCTGCTGATGCTGCCTTAGCTGGTGTAAAATGGTTTGGTGCTGTGTTATGGGGAGAGATGGGAGAGTATTAAGGAAAAAGATGTGAAGTGAAGTGAGGTTAACTCCTATCATCATATCTCAACAATTAAGCAAGTCATGGCACATCCATCATGCCTCCTCTCTTATCCAAAACAATGCTCACAAGGCACCAAGCCATCATGGTTACCTTCTCCCTATACAAGTCAACATAACCCCAACTCAAATCAAACCCCATTATCCTGACCAAAACACTAATTAACCCAATTACCCTAAGCAAATTGTTCAACCCACCATGGTCACCTAAACATGGTCCAACCCTAGGCCACCATGAGTCCAAAACATGAAACAATTGTGCAAGTGTAGAAAACGTCATGTGCACATTTTTGCACAAAAATCCAATTAGCGATTTTTAATCGTGATTAATGCCAAAATAACATATAATCCATCGTAAAAACTGTAAAATTCCCACGAAATGCCCAAATTTAGAATTTCCATAATTTTCTCCGGAATTTTCACCATCTATCGGTATTTAATTAAACCGACTATTAAAATATTCATTAAAAATTCATATTAAATTATGAAAATTCCCAAAAATAATATTTTATTTTTTTGAAATGTTACAGTGGAAGTGGAAGCTGGGGTGTTATTGAATTCATCATTATCAATTTGTTCACCCACATGATTGTCTAGCACTCTTCCAGATCTCAACGTGGTAATAGCACTCACATCATTATAATGCGAGGGGCCAGGATCAGGTATGGGTTGAGCTGGAAGATTCCCTTTCTCTTTAGCACTCATCGCGGCTGTTAACTGTGCAATTTGTGCTTCTATCACTTTAATACTCTCACCTTGGGAGGCGGAGTTATTCTTTATTGTGTCGATAGAAGACTTAAAGTCAACCGTCAATTACATGGTATATTTCAACAGCAAATCCAAGGTTTGTTCGAGTGCAGAGGAATTATCGGTACCGGCAGTTGGGAAAGAATTGTATGCCGGATTTTGAAAAGTTTGTGTTTGGAAGGGTTGCTGACTCTGTGGTGGATGCTGTTGTGGTGGAGGGACCCTTTGAAAGTTATTCTGGTTTGGAACCATATTTTGAGTTTGGTGTTGGATCCAAGCAAAATCAGGGTGATTCCTCCAGCCTTGATTATATGTGGAAGAAGAAAGATCGTTTCTAGGTTGTTGCTGAAATGCAGCATTAGTGTGACCTCGAAACGGTACATTCAAAGGATATTCTTCTGTCAAATGTGATGGGTTGGAACAACATCCACAAACGGTCTTGGGAAGTGTGTATTGGTTTAGGGAGGCTGAAGAGATTTTATTTTCTATAGCGTCGAGCTTCCTTTGTATTGCGGCCATTTCGGCTCTCATTGTGATGGAAACATCGAGCCGATTGATACCTTCCCCAGACAATGGTTGACTAACACTTTCCCATTGTAAAGTGTTTTGAGCAAGATCTTCTAGGTATTTCCAAGCTTCACCATCATCTTTAGACAGGAATTGACAATGACACATGGTTTCAAGCATCTGTTTTGTCGTGAGATCAATACCCTCATACATAATTCGACATAGATCCGATCTAGGGATTCCGTGATGAGGACATTGGATAAGAAGATCCTTGAACCGTTCAAAGCATTTCCAAAATGGTTCATTGGGAAGTTGGGTAAATTTGAAGATTTCGCTCCGAACACGGGCGGTCTTATGATTGGGATAAAATTTCTTAAGAAATGCTGCAACGAACTCGTCCCATGTTGAAATAGAATGTGCGGTTGTATTGTAAAGCCACTTCTCGGCTAAATCACATAAAGTGAATGGGAGAAGACGTAAACGCATAGCATCCACAGACAGTTATGAATTACCCATCAAAGCACATACGTTTTTGAATTTGGTGATAAAAACATATGCGCCTTCAGACTCGAGCCCGTGAAATTTGGGTAAAACTTTGATGAAATGAGGTTTAATTTCGAAATTGTCCCCATTAGCTGGCGGAATAGAAAGACAGGTGGGAAGGGGACCACTTGTAGGGTAGCATCTCTCTTAGAGAGAAATGCGCGGAGGATTCTGCACCCCTGCGGGTGGTGGCAAGTGGTGTTAAAGTTCGATGGATATCCGTCCATCGCGGTTGTGGTGGGTAGTGGTAAAGAAAATATAGAAATACCGACTTCTGGGCCGATAGGAGAAACGCGGACAAGACGGGAAATAGAATCCCGTGTCCAGCCTAACATGTGCTAAACAGTTTAGCACAAGTGGCAGCGTTGTGATAATTAGGGGAAAGTTGGTTTGGTGTTTGTTTTGAAAAATACGGGTTTTGAAAAATCAAATTACAAAAAAAATGCACACACCACCCTAGATCTAATGGTCAGCTAGGTCAAGTCTCTAGACCACTCCTAGACTTCCAGAAGACAAATTGCAGGATAAATCCTCTACTGCCTCTTTATCCCTTCTGTGGCCAGGTAAATGCCAGGTAAGTGGGAGGTCCTCTGCTACGTAAGTAGCGGGCCTAATTAAATAACCACTTGCCTTAGACACACTTGCCTTAGACACCACAATAGAAATGCGAATAAGCAATAGATTACCAACAACCTTCTTCTGTCCTAATTGAGCGCGGCGGTCCTCAGAGTTTTATCTAGATATTTTTTAGTTAATGAGGGTGATGCGGATGCTAGTTTTATGATTTTTGGGGCTTAGGATGGGTAATGAAATCCCTACCTAATCTGAATTTAGTCTTTACCCCTTAATTTCCATATTAAAATATGCTCAAAAAACCAATTTCAAGAAATGCAACAAGAATTTTTTTTCTTTTAGCAACGCTGCGAGTTTTTCAAAGAATCCTGCAGAAAAGTTGTTATTGGACAAAATCAGAGAGAAGAGAAGAGAACAGAGAATATACCACAGAAATTTAGAACACTGAAACGCCTAAACGACGGCGGAACCGCCGCAAAAACCTGCAGTATGCCGTGGATCCATGGTGGAATAGAGGAATTAGGGTTTCAAAATTTTCATGTATCTTCCTGTACTCCTCTGGAATTTGTAGATCTTCTCTGAATTTTGATCTCACTGCTACAATGATTCCAGATTCCCTCGCAAAAATTCAAACACTAATCGTTAAGCACTTGAAGCGATTCTTGAATTAAAATTTGATGGAATAATAATTTTTCAACTCAAATAGTAAGAAAGAACAAATTACGCACGAATTCCCGGCAACGGCGCCATTGAATGATCATCTTTTGTGTGTAAGGAAATGTTTTATCACAACCAAAGAAATTTATACCGCGATCAATTAACGGTGTCGATATAGCGCGTTAATAAATACGGATCGTCCACTGAGATGCGAGTACTTGTTCGATCTTGTTTTAGTTGAGTTGAAAAGAAAATATAAAAGAAAATTCAAGAATGTTGATTCAAGTTTTATGAGAATTGATTTTAAGCAACATAAAGAAATAGATCAAGAATCAAGAAGATGTCCAAATCAATTTAGTTATCAAGATTTATAGAATAGCTTGTAGGAATCGATCGAATTAGTAGCTATGATGAATACTAATTATGACGAATGTTATCTATTGATGGATTGTAGCTAGATCGATGATGAATGAATGAAGATTATGGATCTATTGAAGAAACTAGGGTTTCTCCTTCACTATCCATTGTCTTTTCATTGATCCTCATTCAATTCTAGCCTCTAGCAAAGAGGATCATCAATCATTTGATCCCTAATTTGCAACGAAATAATCAAGAACATTGATTTCGATCCAAATTAGGTCATTGACAATTCTTTTTTCTAGAGTTTACAATTCTCATAAGACTTAAGATTGGTAAAAGGATTTCATCATCATTAGATCTACCGATTCTCTCGATTCCGTTACAAGCAGAGATTTCACTCACACATCATGAAAATTAATGAATCAAGATCTAGAAATTTCATTGTGCAAGAATATAAAGAAAGCAAGAATTAACTAATTATCACCTTTATTAAATCGACGACTAATTACACATTCCCTCAATTCGAGGTTACAAGAGTTGCTCTCGATCGCTCCTTTGAAGAGGTAACTAGATCCGTCTAAGTTCGCTCCGCTCGATCTCCGGGAGACATGGATCATCGTGGATCTCGCGTTCTTGATGAAGATTGGCTTCGCGGATAAAGGATCGTTGATTGCTTGCTTGATTTGCTTCTCAAAATGATCTTGATTTGGTTTTGGAAAATAGATTTGGGTTAGGGTTTTGGTATCAAGTTGTGTCACTCAACTTGAATTTGAATTTTGGCTCCAATTATCTAACTAACTATTCAACAACTAATTGTGTCACCCCAAAACCCTAGATCTAGATCCCCTTTTATAAATTTGAAAATAAATCTTCCTTCCAAAGCTAAGTTGTTAGAGAGAGCCTTCTAGAATGAGGTAGGTTATTAGGGAGAGTCTTCTAGAATGAGGTTGTTATAATGAGCCTTCTAGAAGAAGGTTGTTATGCAGAGCCTTCCAGAAGAAGCCACATGGTAAATTAGCGTCTTGAGGAAGCAAGGTTGTTGAGAAGAAGCTTCTAGAGAAACGACGTCACCTGAGCCTCCAACTCTGCCGCGGAACCGCGGCAACTCGGCCAACTCGGCCGCGATTCCGCGGCCAAGTGATGAGATCTCTGTATCATTTTTCTGTGCTCTTCTTCTGTTGATGTTTGGGTCTTCTTCTGATATCTGGAATCTTTTTATCTCTTCTGAATCTCTGCCAAATTTTGATTCTTTGACTTGCTACAATTTATCGGCACTTTTGCGATTCCGGATCTTTGACCTGAAGAATTTTCTGCACACAATCTCAATGAAAAGTGTTGAGATGTACAAAATCATGCGTGTAGTAATAAACACACAATTTCCCTCATAATGCCGGTTATAATGTATAACACATGTTATTTGATATTTTGCAGACGAATTGCTAATATGTGCTATATTTATACCAAACACCTTTAGATGATTAGAAAGAGTGGGAAAATTGATGGGTTAAGAATGCAATATTTTCGACTGATCAGTTGGTAATGAGCTTGACTCCGACACGACTTATCGGGTTATTAAGGATCTGACGTTATCCACCCCTATACCCGGTATGCGATATTCTTAAATAAAGAGACTGTACTGTACGGAAATTGTCACATTCAGGCTCAGTAGGATACGGACAGGCTTGATTGTCGACCTCCCTTTTGGCAGATACCTGGGTAGCTGTTATGTACAGCTAGTGCTGCTGGCGTACTTATGGTTTTAGATTTATCCAGTAAATCACTGCCATCGTATTGTCGAGTCTTTAGAGTCCCACAGAGGGTTTTCCCGGTTTAGGTCATATGATGTAGATGTTGTTTATTGATACGTGCAGGGGTTCGATTAAATACGTGTACTTGCTACGTGGACTTTAATCGGACGGTTGATAATACTAGTCGGTTTAGAATTAAGCCAGATTATTAAATCAATTATTAATTTAATAATTTATATTATATATATATATATTAGTATTATTGTTCACTATTCATTTTCTCTCTCTTGACTGTTCGTATTTTTATACGGATACGCGTATATGTATTTCGATACATATACCGGGTTATATTCCGTATTTATACGGAATACTTCTAGAAGGAGGAAAGCTCATTATTTAAATTTCTTTTTAGAAATTCAATTGGAAATGAGGTGGAGGGTGAAGTGGCTTTGGGTATGATTATGGGAATGTAGAAAGGGATGGGCTTCATTTGTTGATGTTAGAAAATGGGTGTGATATTTTTTATGGTTGGAAATTGTTATGAAGCCATTCCATTCCAATTATCTCTCATTCATTCCACACTTAGCTTATTTTGTATGGCTATCTCTTCATCCTCCTCCTCCTTCCTCAATTCTCTCTTGAGCTTGAGTTTGAGAGTGAAAATGATAGTGAAAAATTCTTACATCTGCACTCTCCATTTCTATCAAGCTTGGAACGTCGGTTGCTTCATTAGATGAAGTTGGAGGTTGGATCGGTTCTCTCAGATAGATCATCTTCGGTAAGGGCGGTCGTCTCTTAAGCTTATTCCTGACGGCCTACGAGGAGTTTGGAGGGGTCTTCCATGATTTTGTGGACACGCATCAAAAGTTGTAATCCCTAAATCTTGCATGCTTGTTTTCTAGTTTAATGTTTTGATCTATCGCTAGGGATTAGTTTCTAGTGCTCCCGTAATTTTTTTGTTTTTAGATTCCGCATTGATAGTGGTTGTAGCAACAAGGGCAGTAAGAACTTTCACCACGGCAGCATACATTCAAATGTCTAAACAATCACTTAGAGCCCATAAGGAAACAATGAAAAGGATTAGTATGATTTGACTGACTGTTGCAAGGAAAATTTTGAGGAGGAAACTTGTGATTTTGATGGATGTGGCTTAGTTTAAGAGAACTATTTATAGGGAACCCACGTCTTTAGTTAAAATGATCGATGAAATTTTTCAGGACACTCTAGACCGGGAACCCACATTTTTGGATGACATAAGCCTATCCATGAGTCAATTTGAGGAAAAGGTAATAGAATTACGAGCCGAGGGATGTGATGATTTTTTTGAAAAAGTACCCACGATCATACTAGAAGAAGTGTCCGAGAAGGAGTTGGTTAACTTTGATAAAGGTTATTTTAATCAAAGTTTTGAGAAAATTTTTAAGGATGAACTCAACCTTATGAATGAATTAGACTTCCTAAACAATCAAGCACAAAACGTAAATTGGGAATATCCTCTTGAACCACTAACAAATAAACATAACCCTTAAATACTTCCATTCATCAATACAGTCGATCTATCCAAAGAGCAAGAAGAAGTTGTACCATCAATTCTTATAACTGGATCTTTCATTTGTATCTTGCATGTTCATCTTGAAGACTTTGATCCATTTAGTCAAAACATTAACAAGTTAGTGTAGTCGTATAATTTTTTTAGATTTCGATCATTTATTACTGCATTAGTTTATTCAGTGAAGCTAGAATCGCGACTTTGTTCACCTACATATAAACAGAACATTAATTTTGCGTATATCAAGTTTATGGTGTTAATTGATGCTTATTGTTACAGCTTGTTTTACTACTCCAGCATGATTATAGACAAAATTTTCTATTGGTTAATATTAACGTTTGGATTAACCAAAGAGTTATGTAAATTTAATTTCTTTTTATTTTTTTATTTATTTTTCCTCTTCAATTTTTTTAGGGTTTTAGTTATAAAAAATAATTATTTAAAAAAAATCATCTAATCCCTCCCCAATAATTTAAACATTTTTATTTGACTTTAAAACCTCGCATAAAAATAAGAAATAAGTTGCAGGGCATGAAGCACAAACAGAGAGTAGAATTTCATTATCAAATCGCATATCGGCGGTGACTTCGATCATTTATTACCGCATTAGTTTATTCGGCGAAGCTAGAATTGCGACTTTGTTCACCTCCATATAAATACCACATTAATTCTGTGTATATCAAGTTTAGGGTGTTGATTGATGCTTATTATTACAACTTGTTTTTCTACTCCTACAAGATCATAGACAAAAATTTTGAGTGGTTAGTATTAATGTTTGGATTAGCTAAAGCGTTATGTAAATTTAATTTCTTTTTATTTTTTTATTTATTTTTCCTCTTTAATTTTTTAGGGTTTTAGTTATAAAAAATGATTATTTAAAAAAAACCATCTTATCCGTCATTGCTAATTTAAACACTTTTATTTGACTTAAAATCTAACATAAAAATAAGAAATAAGTTACAGGATATGCAATACAAGTAGAGAGTAGAATTCCATTATCAGATCGTATATCAGCGACCGACCACAGCCAATTAGCAGCTTGATGAGGGCAGATCCTCCCAAATTTTTGGGCACTATAAGCTTGTTCTTGATTAATTATGTTTATCAATTTTAATGGTTTATCTCTATCAGAATTAATTTCACTACATTATTTTATAGTTATACTTATCATTGAACATTGTAGTGACTGTTCTTTACTAAATTGCGAGAGGAGTCGACATTAAGGATATTGTCGAAAATAAGTGGGGATGGTTTGCATTTTGCACGGTTTTTCATTTTTTAGGTTATCTTTTTCATTTTTTTTTTCTTTCTTGGTTCATTTTTCTTAATTTTCTTTTCTTTTAAATTTTTTTTGAATCAAGCCAGTGAATAGGTTGACTTAAATTTGAAATCCGAAAGTTAAGTGAGATGAAGAAAACTTATTAAGTCGGAGGATAGAACTAAATTCTGACAAATACCTCATTTTGAAATTAAATATAGTGAATATACACCCTACTATTTGCACAAACATGTGTCTTGAGATGTAGAGGATGTTGGATATAGATTCCCTAAAGGAAATTATTGTAATTGTACATGAATCTATATGGATAGAACAATCTTGTTCAAGAAGATAATATGTTATCTGGTTTGTCTTTATCATTCATTTGCATATGTTTTAATATTTATTACGTATTGCTAATATATGATGATAAAGCCCTTAGGATCTTTACTTGACTACTAGGATTATGATGAGGATCATACTAGTGGGGCATGAATAGTCCATAAGCACATTCTTAAATGTTCCAAGTCATGGGAGTTTTTAGACTGGGCATCGGTACTCCAGAGCAGACTAGTATATATGTTTCTTGACCCCGACCGGTTCGATGATTGATCCCAAAGCCATTGGTGTTTGACACCAAAAATTGTATATAGGTGCTCATTAGAGAATGGGTACACTAAACGGACTTGCCGAGAACTCTTAGATGGTATTATACATATTCACTAGTAGAAACTATGAGTATCATGGACAGTTCATTAGCGACCGTTTAATTATATACGGTCCCTAATAATGTATTAGAGACCGTATATAATAAACGGTCGCTAATGGACAGTCTCCAATACATTAGGGTCCATCCATTAGGCATTAGCGACCGTATAGGACGGTCACTAATACTATGCTATCTTTTTAGCCGCGAAGGCTTCCTCTTTCCCCTTTCCTCCTAATTTTTTCCCGTGGCTGCTTCCCCCGAGCCCTAAAATTCCCCATCTCCCTTCCCAAACTCCTCCAAAATTCATCCCAAATCCACCCAATTCTTCATGAAATTTCTTTTTACTTGTTGTTGCCACTGGTGCTGCTGCCGGAGCTCTTCCTCACCCAAAAACCGGTCAAAGATTAGAATTTTTCCCATTCCAATTACTTATTTTTTCAATTAAATCAATAAATTTTATGAATTTAATTAGGTTATGATCATATGGAGAATTTGTTGGATGGTTGATGTGTTTTAGAATTGAAGAAAGTTGATGAATTTACATAGAAATTTTAAAATTTAGGGTTAAAAGTAAATGATGGATTATAGGTAATTGAGAGTAATTACGGATTAGGGTTACGGTTCGAAGAATTTTGGCTAGGTAATTGAGGGTTAGGTTTCGATGAAGATATGATTTTGGGTTGAAGTTGAGAGGTATGGTTAGATAAATATAAGATGTGGGATGAAATTGGGTGTTAGGGTTATGGTAAAATGAATTTTGGTTTGGTAATTGAGGGGAATATGTGATTTTAGGATGAAATTGAGGGTTATAGTTCGATGACATCCTAACTCATATGTATGGTGAGGGTGTAAATATAAGACACACATGGTATCAAAGAAGTATAAAATAGTATAAAGTGTTTATCTGACAAATTTTAGTTATTACATGTTTACATATTCTTTATTTTGAAGAATATATTCTTGTATGAGGTTAAAAGATAGATTTTTAATTTTATATACAAATAGAAAAGAAAACTAGACTAATATTGTTTGTGTTAGGAATCAATAAATACAAATGCATATTTTATATTCATTAACATCATTTCATGTTTTCAAATTAATATTCATCAAACGAAGCCTCCAATGATCCAAGCTTCTTTGTTTCTTCATAAACATAAAGCATTAGAAAGAAATATACAAATTGTCATAATAATTAGGTAACATAGATAAAAAGAAAAATTCTTAGCGATGATCCAAGTGACAAAATAGAAATGGATGCTTATATCTTAATAGTAATCAAAGAAACCAAAAATAAATAAAATAATAAATAAATATGTTAGAAGAGCTAAGAGCCGAGATTTAACTCTTGTTGGTTTCTTTTAATTTGTTGATATTGCAAGTGAGCCCAATAGGGTATATATAATATGCAGATCATAAGAATAATTGGATAGTAAATTACAAAAATTAACCTCCATGTTTTATAGCTTGTACAAGAGAGGCTAATATATTGTATTCATGCACCAGCATTTAATTCATTAAGCTTCTTCCTCAATCAACTCTATGGAAAATGGATGCACTAATTGTCAGACGGGAAACTATAGGTCAATCCTAAACAAATTTAAAACTTTCGATTTTAAACTTACTGATTAAATGAAAAATCTTACTAAAGTTTCTAATCAAAATTTTAGGGTTTCTGTATTAATCTAATAATATTTAATTTGATGATTTACGCATATTATATATTTTGTATCGTCATAACTTGCATGAAATAAATGGGTAAAAAATACATATTTGCAAAATTTGCCGAAGCATTATCTACGAAGAAAAGAGCTCGAGATGCTTCCTCATCAACATAGCCTGACCCTGAGATTATAGGCATATATTTCAAGTTTTAAATAAGCGTGTTCAAAATATTTTGTTCTTATAACTATTGCATTGATTATAATAAATTAAAATGTGTAGATACTTCTGATCATGGGGCAGGTGCATCAATGCAGGATGATCCGTATACACACCTGAAAGAGCAGTTCATGGACCTGAGTAGGGGTGTTCTCGGATCCCATCACTAATGAGTGGATTTATTCATTGTCTCTTTCTCAAGAATTAAAAAATCAAAAATATTATCGAGACAAGGACAATGTGGCTGCACGGGCGAGGTGGAATGCTCTTTGCCCACAAATGGAAATGATGATAGAAGCAGCATACACGAGTATCGCTAAGGCACGGGCTAAGAGGGATGATTTGGCCCGGTTTGAACACCACAGAAGAGGTGTTACCAACGAGGTTACCAAATACGATTTGAAGGGAAAAAGAGCAAATCTGGAATGAGTAAATGGGAAGCCTGTAGGTCCGAGTACGTGGGCTGCCAATTTCTATGGTTATATTGGTATTCTCATCCGCAACACGGACTTCTGGAACATTGGATTCACGTGCACAGATAACCCCTGAAAAGCCTATGTATGGACTTGGCGTTCCCTCTTGGTAATACATAACTCAATTAACCAAAATACATACATTATTTGCATACTTGTTATATGGTATTAATTTATTAATTAATATACTTATTAATCTATATTACAGAGACATTTCATCTTAGAGACGATATAGACAGACATTAGAAGCATGTCCGGTAAGAGATGTCACAAATATACAAGAGATGGCATCAAAAACTGAAAAAGAAGTTCGAAGTGTCCAATAAATTTACAAAGGAGGGGAACGTTTTGCGGCTCTTTCGTCTGTCATCCCTAGGGAAAAATTTTCTTACCTTATATTGTATTGGGATACACCCGAGGCAAAGGTAATTATAAAGATACTTAATTAATTTGAACACCGAATTTAGAATAATTTAGATTGAGATGTATTATTTTCTAAATATGCAGGACAAATCAGAAAGGAATAAGAAGAACCAAGGGAAAGCCATAGATGAATATTATGGTGGATCGGTTCCTGTTGATCAATATAAGGCTACTTTGGCAAGTTTATCTTTAATTACATATATGTTCGATTTTTCAAGTTTATCGTTACATATCTTCACTTATAGATAAATCAAATATATGGTACAAGAAAAGGTTGGGGAAAGGCCGGGCCTTCCTGAGACTTGGGAGGCAATGCACGTTGGAGAGGGCATGCCAGAAGAAAGGATGGGTATAGGCACTCAACATATGGTAAGCTTGCATTTATAAATTCTTTTAAGTAAAAACACTTGTTAACTTCGAAAAGGAAAATAGGTAATGTTTAATTTATCGAAGGATGAATTGGGGGAAGCAGAAAGGCGCTATCGGGAATCAAATCCCGAATTTCCGGCCGATGCTCATCTTCCTATTGAGGCCGAGGTATCGATTTTATAGCAAATTTTCCCTCGCTCAAGAGAACACGGCTGTATTCCTATTTACGGTGGTCCCATTGGTCTTTCGCGATCGAGTTCTAGAGGAACTTCAAGTACGTCGACCGCTCGGTCCCACCAATAATCAGCTGAGGCATGGGAGATCGAAGAACTAAAGGAGCAGCTTGGAAGGAGGGATAAAGCAGCAAAGAAGAGGGCGGAAGAAGAAGCGACATGGAGAGCTGGTAGGGAGGCACGGTTTGATCAATGGACGCAACAACATGGTCAGCTTTCGCAACCATGGTCAGCCTAGGGTCTATGGCCGTCGCAGCAGACATATTACCCTACTCCGACGCAGGGACCGTCATCCTAGCCTCGTCCATCACAGGGAACTTCGTTCTACCCACCTCCATCATAGGGTACGTTGTATTACCTTCAGCCTCCGCCTCCCCTCTGTAACAGGGGCCATCGTATTATTCTCAGCCTCCACCTCCGCCTCCGACACAGGGGGTGTACTACCCTCAGATTCCGCATCCAACATAGGGAGGGTACTTCGACGATACATTTTTTCGGAGGAAGGCTTTAATGAGGTACGTACATATGTATATGTATTAGTGTAGCTAGCACATTGTTTAAATTCGAAATTAATATTTGAGTTCATGTTTTTATTTATTTTTTTGGATTTGCAGGGTTCCAACAACCGATGACTTAAAATCTTAAGTCTGCTTCTGTTAGCTTCGCAAAGGCATTTTTTCGGAGATTGTAGTTGGTGTACTCTAAAGATGCTTTTGAGAAGTTAACTAAAGTAGACTTAAGATTTTTGGTGATGGGAGCGGTGGAAGTTAGTGAGGTACACATATACATGTGTTAGTGGTAGCTAGCGCAGTGTTTAATTTCAAAGATTATGATTTCAGTATTTATTTATTTGTTTGGATTTACATGGTTGCATGGGTTGGGTGATATGGAATTGCGTGTGATTTGGAGACTTTTTCGTATTGTTAGACATATAGTACTTTATTGGTTTGTAAAAGACACTTTTGTTTTATGTGTTTGAGTTATATCGTGCTTATATGTTAATTGGATTGTTCGTTTGAATTGATGTTGATGGATATATTATGCATGGCGACCGTTTATATTTTAATTGGTTTGTTTTGAGTTGTTTGAGTTTATATCGTGTGTATCGTGATTGTATGTTGGTTTGTATGCGAAACGCGATTGCATAATATATTAATTGTGATTTTTGTGTATTATTATATGGGATACTGATTTTTCTTTAATTTTTTTTAAATTTAAAAGAGTATTAGCGACCATTCATGCTACAGGAATGGTCTCTAACACCCCCATTAACGACCGTTCATTGATATGTGAAATGGTTAAGAATTTTTTGAATGTCCACGTAGGGGCTCATTAGAGACCGTTATCAACGATCACCAATAAAGTATTGGCGATCGTTTTTATTAGCGACCGTTAATGAATGGTCGCTAATACGCATGTTAGCCACCAAGCATTCTACGACCGTGTATTAATGACCGTTTAATTTTTGAACGGTCATTAATAATCATTAGTGACCGTTAAATTTATATTAGAGACCGTAATAAACGGTCTCTAATATGTACAGTTTGTAGGAGTGATTTCAGATAGCAGTTCTCTTGTGACACGGGTATAAGATAGTTTTTCGACCTAAGATCGTCATAGTGTCTTGTGTGTATTCTCACTATACTTTGATCACTGCCCTACCACGGTTTTAAAGAGCCGTATAAACAGGTTTTAGTTGGGTACAGTTCCGAAGCACTTGGAGGTAGTGAGCGATCGAAGAGCTTCGTCACTCTCGGTATAGGGAGTTGATATCGCACTATGCATGATTGACTATAACCATATGTCCTTGGCAAAGGCGGTTGAGATAAACTGATAAATGTTATCAGTTGTATCTCAGATGGTTATGAGTTTGACTTCAGAATAGCTTATTGGGTTATTAGAGTTCTAACAGCATCCACACCCCTAGACTCGATATGCGACACTCTCTGACAAAAAGACTAGGTTGTACGGTGATTGTCACTGAGAAGCTCTGTTCGGTTCAGATGAGCTTGCTTGTCGACCTAGCTTTCAATCAATACCTGGGTAGTCGTTACGAACAGCTAGTACCGCTGACGTGCTTGTGGGTTAACCCGTGAGGGGATTGATCTGAAAGTGTTTCAGATTCAATCGGATATGATCCTAACCTACTGCTAGCGTATTGTCGAGTCTTTATAATTCCACACAGAGGGTTTCCCCGCTCAGGCAAAACAATGTTGTGTGCGTATAGTGATACGTGCGGGAGTTCGATTAAATATGTATATATGATACACATACATTAATCAGACGTTTGATAATACCAGCCGGTTTATTATAAAGTTGGATTATTAAATCAAGTGTTGATTTAATAATAAAACATATATTGATATGTATTTTAGTATTATATTTTCTCTCTCTCTCATTTGCTATTTGTATGTGATACAAATGCGTGTACATGTATATGATACATATACTAATTTTTTTTTGTATATGATACACATACTCTTCTAGAATCATTTGCTATTTGTATGTGATACAAATACAAGTGTATGTGTATGATACATATACTAAAATACTATTTGTATATGATACAAATACATGTATATGTATATGATACATATACTATTATACACATGTATATGATACATTTAGAAGTTTGTTATTTGTATATAATACAAATGCAAGTATATGTATACAATACATATTATTATATAAATGTATATGATACATTTATCTTTTCTAGAAGGGACGCCTCATTTATTTATTTATTAAAAGAAATGAGAATGTTGTAGAGAAGTATGGTCATGCTAGATATGTGGCATTATTATATTCCATATAATAAACAATTCTAGCATGGTTATCTCTTGAATTCTCCTCATTTCTTCATGCTCTGTCTCTCTCTTCATTCTCAAGAGAGCTAAAGAGAGGAAAAGAGAGTGATCACTACATCTCTTCTTCTCATTTTCTAGTAAATTTTGAGACCAAGTTACTTCACAAAAGTGCAATTTTTGGTGAAGTCGAAACTTGGGTTGGGATTCTCTTCGAAGTGGATCGTCTTCGGCGAGGAGGTCCACTTGCAAGCTCGATCACTACGATGGGGAGTCTAGCTTGGGTCTTCCACTAGGCGAGTGGACATGCTACAAAGGTTGTAGCCCCTCCAAAACCCCATTTATTGCTCTCTAGTTTGTTACAACTATTAATATTTGGATGATTTTGGGTTATGTGCTTGGTGCTATGTTCTAGAAATTTTTTGTTCACTATTCCGCCGCGGTCCGCAAGTGTTGTGAACATAGCACCAAGAACTAACAGAGGATAGTTAGAAAAGTTGAAATATATATATATAAGTTTTTGTTGAAATATATATATATATATATATATGCAAAAGATATGCATAGTAGGTAATCTAAACTACTGAAGGATACCAATAATAAGTTTGGTTTTTGCGGCTGCTTAGGGCGTGTGAGTCTTCAATCTTTGGGGTGTTTTCTCGCCTAGTGCCATAAAACCGTCTGGTTTGGGAATCATTGCTGAAATTCATAAATAGGTAGTTTAGCAGAACTAGATATAATAAAACCTACATACTGAGTAATCGGTTGGTTAGTGCCTCATGAAGTATTAATGGTCGTACTAAATGGTGTTGTTGGTGTGTGTGTGTGTGTAAAAATAAAATACAGAGATATGAAACAAGGATACTATCATTTGAATTGAACTCTCAAGACTAAAAGATACATTACACAAACACATAGGGCTATAGGATCTATATTTGAAAGAAATAGGAGCTTGACGAATAGGATCAAGTTCTGTTGAGAGAGAATAGAATTTCTTGATTTGAAATGATCCCTTTCGATGAAATTTTTTGAAAACTTATTAGCTAGCAAGATTCTACCTTTTCTTAATTTTACTTTTCTTTTAGATTTTCCTTCTATTTTATTTTCTTTTATTTTTCTTTGTTCTTATTTTTATTTTCCTTTATGGGATTTTATGGATGATATCCGCTGAAAACTCTCACGAGACAACACGCGTCTATTATGGTAACCTGGGAGTTTAACGGCTTGTTGCACGTGGTAAGTGCAATCGCGACGCCTGCGAAAGTGAGCTAGGATTTTTCATTTTATTTAAGAGTTTAGATTTTTAGTTTTTAGGTTTAGTTTTGCTCGAGAACTAGCAAAAGGTAAGTATGGAGGTATTTGATAGGTGTAATTTATTGCAGTTTTCATATCCATATTTATCTCATTTTTACATATTTAATGCTGCTCGAGATATCTTTTATGAATAAATACAGATTATAGGATCTCAATTGCAAAAACACAGAAAAGATGAACTTATATGCTTTCGACGTAATCAAGCCAATAAAGGAGTTGATGCAAACAGACGAGTCAAAAGATCCAAACCCAAGTCAAGATATAGCTTGACAGCAGAGTCAACTTCAAACGATCATAACTCGAAAATCGCAACTCCGATAGGGATGATTTTGGGCTTGTTGGAAAGATAATGACGAGAAGAACATGCTCCCAAAATTTTTGGCCCAAAATCAAAAGTCAATCCGCTAAAATGCGGTCAACGCCCCAAAAAGTGGCCAAAACTTCAAAAAAGGCTCTGGATTTTTATGTGCGACTCATGGATTAATAATTATTCTATGTTATCTCTTGTAATCGGCTTAGAACCCTATAAATACTGTTGTATAATTATTTAGGGTTTCATCTCCTCTTGGCCTTCTTTTTTATCTAGGGTTTTCCTAGGTTATTTATAGAAGGAGATCAAATATTTTAGTAAGTTTATTTTATTTTTGCACTTTAATTTTAATCATGCTTTTTATTATTTTCTTTGCCTTTTATTTTAATATGCATAGCTAATTTCTTAATACCTAGGGTTGATGAATCTAGGGTTAATCATGAATTGATGATGTTTGTGTATGTTTTTTTCTACTTAATGGCTGATCTAGATAGATGTGATCTACATTTTATTAAAACCTTGCTAATAAAATATGATAAATAATTATGGCTGACAACACAGCGATGTTCCCCTCCGAAAGGCGGCCGAGACGCTAGGACGTCTGTGCCTGAGATTCGGGGCAGATGCTATTTGGTTTTATCCGTCCACCTCTCCGACGATGCCAAGTTGGTTTATGGCACCGTGTATCGGAGGTTTAGACGGATGTGGCCGATGTAGCAGACTTCGTCAGATTCCCCCTCGCTAGAGGGGTTTTTGATTGTGGGGACGCTCTTCCCTGCAGGCGCAAACCCCTGCAGTTAATTACGCTACCGCATCGCGGTAACAACTTTCTCCTTCTCCAGAGTTTCATTCCATGTCGTGTGTGTTTGTTTTGTTTGTGGTTGCCCGTGGATTGTATACGGAGACTGAGTAATGTCGTCGCCCGTAGGACGTGGATTAGTCCAAATCCGTATTTATTTAGATTTGGGTTCGATATTTTAGTTTAAGGACGCGTTAGCCTCGTTGAGGCTAAGATCAACTTAAGCGTGATTCATTTAATGTGTGGCCGTCGGGACTCGTCACCTCTCTGACGTCGTTGAGGAATTACAACGACAAGTGTCAGAGGAGTTTGGAGATGTACCCTCGAACCGAAGTTGATTTAGTTTTTTTATAGTCCATTTGAGTGTTTAAGGATACGTTAGCCGTGTTTGGGGGCTAAGACCAACTTAAACGGTTGTTAAGGATACATTAGCCCAGTTTGGGACTAAGATCGACTTAACGGGATCGTTTAGATCCGACAAAAGAGCATGTGGGCTCTATTGTGCCAATTTAGGGACGTGGTGGTCCATCGCCAGTTTAAGGACGTAGTGGTCCAATATTAGTTTAGGGACGTCTCGGTCCGATATTAGTTTAGGGACGTCTCGGTCCCATATTAGTTTAGGGACGTCTCGGTCCAATATTAGTTTAGGGACATCTCGGTCCACGAGTTTAAGGACCCCGCAGTCCATATGGGTGTGTGGTCGTTGGGACCCGTCACCTCTTTGACGTCGTTGAGGAATTACAACGATGGATATCAAAGGAGTTCGGAGATGTACCCTCGAACCGGATGTAGATTGGTTTAGGAGAGCCATTCTGCTCATTTAATTTAAGGACTTATGGCCAAAATTGGGTTAAGTCCAGTTGAGAATATTCAACATTTTTCTTGATCTTTGGCCTATTAGGCCTGTGCTAGGGCTTTGCCCAAATTTAATAATGCACTGTATTCTATTCTGGCCTGCTAGCCTTTTGATTTGGGCTCTGTCCCTTTATTTATGATGCAGAGCATCTATTTTAGTTTGGGCTCTGTCCCTTTTTTTTTAAAGCAATGCATTGCATTTTATTAGACCTGTTAGGCCTTCTTTAATTGGGCTTGCCCCCTTTTGTAACCAAGGCAGTGCATTTATCTGGCGCTTTGCGCCGAGTAATGAGCGCAAATTCATATGGTGATGACACGTGTCATGGTCTGGTGAGCGCAAGCGCAATAGCGCAGTGCGCTGCGCTAGTGCGCTGCGCTGTTGCGCTGCTGACACGTGGCGCGCTCTCAGCGAGTTGCGCCAATTCCAGAGAGCAAAGCTCTATCTTAAGAGCGCTTAGCGCAAGTGGTTTTATGGCTGACACGTGGCGCTCTCTTAAGAGCGCAACAGCGCAGTTTGGAAGTGCAAAGCACTAAGAATCTTTTTAGATTCAAAACAGAAGTGCAGAGCACTATTTTAGATTAAAGAAATAAATTTCTTTCTTTTCTTTTCATTTACAGAACCAGAGGTTCACAAGAGTGCAAAGCACTATATTTTTTTTTTATTTATATTTTTTGTTTTAAAGAACCAGTGGTTCATAAGAAGTGCAAAGCACTGTTTTTTATGTAAAGATCATTGATCTTGTTTTTAGATCAATGATCTATTAGAAGGAATTTTTTCTACTTCATGAAGGTTCTTTACCTTTTTTTTTTTTTGGAATCTTCTCAGAGTTCTCTCTGTTTAAAGTTCTTGAATTTTCAAGAAAAATTGATGCCTTTGAATTGAGGCTTAGGGTCCTTTTTATAATGCTCACAAATTAGTTGAATTCGTTAAAGAGATCATTCTCTAAGTGATTTGGGGAATTTTTCCCACCTTTGGATCTTTGATCCAAGGGCTTCTGCTTTGCAGAAGAAAATCTTCTTGTTTTAATAAGAATAGAAAAGATTTCTTAAAATCTTAATTTAGTTTGGCGCAGATGCCCCAGCGCATGATACGTGTCGCGCAGCGCACAGCGCAGCGCAACTGCACTAGCACATCTGCGCTGACACGTGTCGCGCAGCGCAGAGCGCAACTGCGCTAGCGCATCTGCGCTGACACGTGTCGCGCAGATGCGCTACTACGCTAGCGCAACTGCGCTGACACGTGTCACGCAGCGCAGAGCGCAGCGCAACTGAAGCGTTGCTTCATAAAAATAGAGCTTTGCTCTGATTGGGCGCGCCTTCTTGGGCGTTGCGCTGACGTATCAGCGCTTGACACGTGGCGCGTTGCGCCCGAGACTTGAAGCGTTGCTTCAAAATTTTGAATTTTGAATTTGAACAGAGCTTTGCTCTGATTGGGCGAAACAAATGTCCCCCCACCGTTGCGCTCACGTGGCGCACACGTGAGTGCAGCGGTGGCAAGCCCTTGACCGTTGGATCAAGAGGCGAGCTCAAGGGGCGCAAGCGCCTTATAAATAGGGCCTCTGACCCTTAGAAAATCTCACCATTTTCCTAGATTTTGATTTTCAGAGCTTTGCTCTTGCTTAAGAATTTCAGAGCTTTGCTCTCCTTTCCCAAAGTTAGAAAACTTTAGGTAATAATTAATTTAAAATTAAGTTAAATTAATTTAAATCAATTTTAACCAACAGAGCTTTGCTCTCATAGATCTTTTGATCTAAAGAAATTCCCTTTGGGGTTTCATCAACAGAGCTTTGCTCTCACGAATCCATAGATCTACAGAAATCTTGTTCATGGGTTCTAACCCATGAACAGAGCTTTGCTCTTGAATCAAATGTAGATTTTTTTTTAGATCTGAAAAATGAAGAATTGTTTTTATAAGTTTTCATGGATTTTCCAGGATTCCAGAAATTTTAATTTTAAATTTCTTTTCAAAAATTTTCTTTTTGATGGGATATTACAGAGCTAAGCTCTTTTTCAGGAATTTTATTCTTCTGAGACCAAAATTTGACAAGTGTCATTCTGTGACAGAGCTTTGCTCTGAAAGAGGAGATTTTCTCCTTGTCTCTGGGGATTCTTTATTAATGGGAATGTTTTCCTGGGGAACAAGTGACAATCTCATCCAATGATGAGTTTGTCTTATTAACTGACGTATTGTCATTTAGATTTTGTGGGTCCCTCTTTGGTCTCCTACTCACTGCACTGTGGTGCGGTGTAATTAATTAATTTTGATTTTAATTTAATTAATGCATTTTCTTCTTTCAATGCCAAACGTTGGGATTACAACACTAACGGCTACATTGTTCTTTTGCAGCGATCATGTCTGAAGACACTTCATTCCCGTTCGTCCGCTCGGAGGAGGGATTTCCCGAGGCGCCCTTGGACCGTGAAGCCCTAACCATGATTAGAGAGTACGACCCTGAGTACAAGAAACTCCACCTTTGGGGGTCTTGGTATAACCAGATTATTATGGGTCGACGCAGCTTCACCTGCGCGGTGCCGTCAGAACCTATCACGGCAATTCACTACGCTAACCCACCTCCAGTGCAGTATGCCGTGGAGATGATAGACTGGACCGCGAACAGCTTTCTTCATCCCGCTATGGATGCGGTTCCGGTTCAGCGTCCTATGGTCTTGGATATCCTAGGACGCCGTATCTGTCAGGGAGAAGCACGACCCTGGGGGCAATCATATAACCTTGGTTTGATTCCCCGCCACCCAATTGGCTATCTGCCGTGGGCCCGGTACATCCTGTCGACGAGGAAGTCGCAGTTGATAAGACTAGGACTGTACACCGCGGTCTACGTCTCTCTCTTCCAATATCCTACGCTCCCCACCTGGTGGTTCAAGGCTTTCTTGGAGCAATGGAATATTCCCACCCACACTTTCCTTGCCATGGATCGGGAAGTGTCCATTTCTTTGGAGGAATTCGCGGAGGTATCCGGCCTACCGGTCATGGGGGAACACTATGAAGAGCTGCTCCCGACAGATGAGTACGTCTTTGGTGCTAAGCCGATGGTAAGGGGGATTACGCCGGAAAATGCCGTTCAACACCAATTCCCGAGCCTGATCAAGGTGTTGAACATCTACGAGTCCCTTTTCATCGAACACGGGAGCCGAGGAGTTAATTTTGAGGACTTCATTGCTCGCTTCCTCCGTCCGAGCGTCATTTCGCCAGGAGCCGTCAAATCTGCTATCCTGGATGATCCTTTTGGTCTAGGTTTGGATAACCTGCCGACGAAGGAGATAGACCAAAAGGCTTTCTTCCTCCCAGACTTCCCTACCATATCTTTCGCGGAAATTGCAGTCCCTGGGATGGATGAGGAGGCCTTTTTCTTAGGATTTCTCGGGCTGTGGCTGAGTTGGTTCGCAATCCCAATGCATTCTCATCGCATGAGGCCCTCTATCTTTTATCCAGCCCACCGCATGGTCATCGGGGTAAAGGTGGCCGTGGGGATTGCCGGCCTGGCGCACCTATATCATGGCCTCAGCCGAGCAGCGGATGCCAACGAGCCCGGGGTACTGCACGTGGTCTTCCCGATGCACTACTTTTCATCATGGCTCGAGCAACACACGGCGGGTGTCTTTGGTATGCATAAAAGGCCTTCATTCTTTGACAAGTGCGGCTTTCCTCGCATTTTACATCTGATTGGCTCATCAATCGTGACCCCTTCACCACGGGACGCCAGGGGTTTACCGCTTCGCCCTCACACCGTTGGAGTCGGGATGTCCTTTATTGATAAGGTATTAACCATTGGGAAAGCGTCCACCACTGCGGTGCGACTATTACAGGACTCTTTCAAGGATGGAGCTTCAGTGTTGACGGCCCGGGAGATCCTCCATTTGTATTCTATTAGACCGGGTTTCCTAGTCTTCAGGCAGGGCGGTGCAGCAGTCTTTATGAGATATAACCCGCATCGTTTTGCCCGACAACTGGGTTACGATCAAGGGGTACCCTTAGAAGCTTTCTTACTGGAACCTGCTGTAAATGAAGAAGGGATGGAGAACGCATTACACCACTTCATGCGCCTGAACACGGGTTCTCGTTTTTTCATTAGCACGCCGGCCTGTGCTCCATGACTCCTTAATGTATATAAAGAGTGGTACAATCATGCGACGGAGGCTGTTATAAAGGAAGAGAGGCGAGTGTTGATCGACCGTAAAGATGTACCCCCCGGTACCAATCGTAACGCTCCCTTAGCGCCAAGGATCCTGGTGGTTCCTCCTCTAGAAGATGCTGGGGGCAGACCATCACGTGCGCAAAGTCCTCCACGTGAGCTGCCGCTCCCTGATATCACAGACGCACCTCCCGCACCCTATGCTCCAGTGGAGGCAGTGGTTGTACCCTCGCCAGAGTCTGGCGTGGGTGCGGACATCGGGACTCGTCGTCCCAAAGCGGCTGCTAAGCGGAAGTCGATCCCCCGCGAGCCTAGGGTCGGGGGTCAAAAGAAAAAGAAGAAGTCGCTCTTCGCTGCGGATGTCGTGTTCGGCCAGGAACCCCATGCCCCTCATGCTGAAGGTCTGCTCGAATATGGGACTAACGCAGGGTTGGTGATGCCGCCGCCGGACGATACAGACTTGGAGGCTGCTCTCAGAGCTTCGGCATGGTTGGTGAAGCGTGACGCGTGGCTGGCTAAGCTTGCGCAATCAGGTAACTACTAGTCGCCTTTTCTTTATTGCAACATATCCTCTTCATTATTTTTGACTAATGCTTTTCTTTCTTTTCTTTCAACAGGCATCACTGATGAAGAAGCCATTGCTGCTTCTCTGAGGACTTTTCAGGAGGAGGAACTTCTCAGGGCATCTATGGGCCTTAGTAAGTTTCAACTCATCAAGTTTTTCATTTTCCTTGTGTTATGGTCGATCTAACCCTTCCCTTTTAATTACAGGAACCTCAATGCCGTTCCCTCCTAGCGACGCAAATGTTGTACCAGCTGCCGACGTTCCTGCTTCTTCTGGGCCACCGCAGGAGGTTCGTCTTGGAGAGCCGATGAGAGATGCCTTAAAGGCTCTGGAGGCATCCCTGAATGAAGACGATGATGCCTTGAAGGAGGCGTCACAGAGGTCCCTCATGACAGCTCGGGAGGAGAGGAAGCGGTTGAAGCGTGAGGCGAAGGCGCGCAGGGCTGCCTTGGCTATGGGAGCGGGCCCCAGCACCGCCCCTCGAGCTGATACTCCCTCCGAAGAGGCCCCTGTCGCCCTATCCACTGCCCGCAGAGAGGTGGCGCGAGCAGTTCGGAGCGCAAACGGTAAATCCGCTTCAGGTAATATTTCTCTCAGAGTTTTTGTTATAAGGATTTTAATGTTATTGGTCCTTATATCTCTTATCTTTGCAGGGCCAAGTCCGATCGAGGGAGAGGCGGAAGCCGTCGATCCTAGGGGAACGGAGGAGGCGATGCCTGCCGAACTCGAGCCGACAGTGGGTAATATCGTTGAGGCCATGGAGCCTGAAGTGGAGGTCGAGGGGCCCACCGCCGAGAAGGTCATTGATGCCGAACCTGAAGCGGCGGCAGATGATGAGTCCAGGGTGGTGGCGGCTGAGGCGCTCGAGGTCGGCGGTCCCCTGGCGACGGTAGACGATACAATCGCAGCTATTGAACCTGAGAGAGTAGTGGGTGAGGTGGCCATGATTCCCGAGGGCGAGCCAACCACTCCCTCTCTGGAATCTGGCAATACTCCAATCATAGCCCTTCCCGTCTATGGCCCTCCGCCGTCCCCAGGTCTTGCTAGCACGACGACGGTCCCCATCGAGTCGGGTGACGAGGCCACGGGCGGTGGTCTCATGTCGGTAGAGGAGGGAGTCGCCTCCGTTTCAGCCGGGAGCTCCTCAGGTAAACCCTAAGTGGCTGCTTTTCTTTACTTTACAACCTTTTCTGACAAGTTCACCTTTTCGTAATGCAGGTGCAGCTAGTGCCGATGCCCCACCGCTCGAGGGAGTGCCTTCAACGACTGCTTTGGCGGTGGTCACCTCTCAGCCTTCTCTCATACCCTCGAAGATGTTGGAAGGTATGTGTTTGCGATTTGTTAATCTTATCTTCCAGATGTATAATTTGTGTACTAAAGTCACATTGTTGTATCTTCCAGGAGTGCTTTTTGATCATCTCTATCAAGTGTTGCTCCCACACTTCTCTTTCCCATCTGAATTCGCCTCTCCCTCTGGTGGCGCTGGTGAGTACCGTTCCCGATTGGTAGCTTTGTCTTTTCAGTGGTAGAATTATTTCTAACTCTCTCTTGTTCTGACTGCAGTGCTGCAAATCGAAGGGGGAGCAGAAAGATCGGCTGCGCCGCCAGCCCTTCCGGCCTTGCCACCTGTCTCCACCGGTATAGTAAACTATCTTATCAATGACTTCCTTCATATCTATTGAACCATCATCTAATCGCATTTCGTCTTTTTCCAGCTGTCGTTCCAGTCTCGGTGCCTTTCGAGTCTCGCATTACAATACCGGGTGGCCCTTCCCAGCGACGTCCGTCCTCAAAAGGTGCCGCGAATAGTTTGCGCATGCTGAGCGACTACATCGAGGAACTCGACATTGAGGCTCCTGTATCTGTTGAAGACTTCGCCACGACGGTTAACACGATGTTGGCGATATTTGCCACCTTCCATGACGAGGGCATTGTCGCCTCCTGGGTTAACTATTGTCGGGAGATCGAGGCTCGCCTTCATCAGCTGGAGTCAATGCGCCTGTCCCCCGAAACTTTGGCCTTGAGCACTCAACGGGGAGCATGGCTCGAGCAAAGCGCTTCCCATTTCCGTCATCTGGAACAAGAAGTGGCTTTAAGGCTGAAGGAGTGCCAAGATTCTTCAAGCAGAACTGCTCGCTTGCGTGCCGAAGTTGAGGCGAACGCCGCTGAGGTAAAAACCGTCTTCGAGGGTCTTCTGGAGCGCATATCGAATAGGCTGAGACTAAAGCGGGCACTTGATGTCGCCGAGCATGACACTCCAGGCCGTGAAGCTGCTCACCAAGCCGTCAGGGATCAGCTTGCATCCGTCGCACAGCAACGGGCCCAGGTGGAGGCGGAGTTGGCAGTGGTATCCAATCGGGAAAAGGCATGGAAGGAAGTGTACGAACAACTGATAGAGCTACTTAAGACGCTTCCTTCCCAATAGCTGCCTTTGTATCAATGTATTTGTAAAACTTTTCTTTTCTGAGTAACATGTATCCGTTCTTTGCTCTTTTGTATGATTCACCATGTATTTGATTGAGGTCAATGAATAAAGATACACACTTTCTTTTGCAATATCTTGTATGCTCTTTTGTTTTCTGCCTTTACATCATGATGTTGTCGATGAACCTGATTGGCAGACAACTTAATTTTTCCAAGAGATAGCGATGGCTTAGGCCGCAGGTTCAGATCTGCCGCCTAAGACTTTTCAATTCTATGAGCCGTGAGGGTCTCATAGAGATTTTTCTCCCTACGGATCGAGAGGATCTCATAGGTGGATTTCATCCTTAGGAATCGTGAGGATTCCTAAGTGTGGTTTTCTCTTATAAGTCGTAAGGATCCTATAAGAGAATTTTCCCTCTTACGAGTCGGGAGGATTCGTAAGCGGTTGTTTCCCTTCTTGTCGAAATTCGACTTCGGAGAGTGAGACCCGTGAATAGTATGCAAGAGACCATTTTGGATTGACTTGCAGGGCCCCATTGCTCAAGAAGCAAGCTTTTCAATCCTTACTGCCTGAGACCTCATCTTGCAGATTAAGAAGCAAGTTCAATTTGTTGAAGAAATCCCTTTTCTGAAAGATTTGGCGGGATTTCCCCCACCATCGGATCTTTGATCTAGGGGCTTCTGTTTTACAGAAGATAATAACCGAAAAGATTTCTTCAGAACCTTTTTGTTTAGCGCGAACGCTCCAGGGTATGACGCGTGTCGCACAGCACACAGTGCAGCGCAACTGCGCTAACACATCTACGCCGACACGTGTCGTGCAGCGCACGACGCATACGCCGCTGAAGCGTTGCTTCCCTTGGTTTTGCTTGGAATAGAGCTTTGCTTTGGCTGGGTGCGCAGCTTTGGGGTGCTGCGCTGATGCGTTTGCGCCGGACACGTGGCGTGTAGCGTGCAGCGCAACGCAACTGCGCTAGCGCTTCCGTGCTGAAGCGTCGCTTCTTCAAGACAGAGCTTTGCTCAGATCGGGGAAGGACGAAGCGTTGCTTCATCTCCCGCCTCGGAATCTGAACAGAGGTTCGCTCCGATTAGGGTAAACCGCCGTGACAACTCTTGGAAGTCGAAGAGGCACTTGATGCCTATAAATAGGACCTCTGGTCCCCTCCAGATACTTATCATCTTTCAGATTTCTATTTTCGAAGACTTCAGAGCCTTGTTCTTGCATTCAAGAACTCTGGTGCCTTGCTCCTCCCCCTTTTTTCAAAGTTTTTAGGAAAAATTTAGGTAAAATCGATTCTTGGATCAATCTTAACCAGCAGAGCTTTCGTCCAAGGGACTTTATCCTTGAACATAATTTTGCTCTCTAGGAATTTAGTCCTCCGTGTATATTATTGCTTTTCTATTGCTGATCTTCCTGCAATATTTCCTTCAGGCATAATGGCGGCGGTGCATCTATACAGTTTGCACGAGTTCATTACCTACGACGATATCCGCGCTCAGGGTCGTCAACAAAACCAGGAGTTTACAGACGCTGAATGTGCCGAAGTCATGGGTCGTCTGAACGCAAGCGGTGGTTGGCTGTTGCCTCGGCGTTCGGCTCTTTTGAAAGTCGTGCTGGGAGCAATATGGAGGGCACTTCCGGGTCTTCACGAGGCCCTACCACTCAATGCGCTGGATGATGCCGAGGACAAGGTGCATTCAGTGCACCTGACAGGGCTGATCTCGAAGAAACGACGGAACGATCTCGTTGACATCCTGCATCAAGTGTTTCAGCAGACGACGATAGTTGCTGCTTATCAAAGGCCAGGAGGGCTCGCCGATGATCTCGATACAGAGGAGCGAGAAAGACTGCGCATAAGAATAATTAGAAAGACCAGAAGAACTCTGGATGGCCTTACTTTTGATTTCCTCAATCCATGCCCCGGATCTGAGGTTATACCGTTGTAATAATTTGAATAATGTTTCTTATGCTTGTAAAAGAAAATTTTTTTTTTAGCAGTATGAATGGAAACCCTTCCCTTTTCTATTTCAGCTTGTCTTATTTCTCGTCCTGAGTCTTCTGCCCATGCATAAATGAATGCGTTACGCACGCCAGATCAAATGTAGACCGGATATTCTTTCTGTCATCTTCTTCTTTTTTTTTATTGTCAGCAGGCTGTCTTAATAACCATGGTTGATGGATGTCTAAAACGAGTATTCCGACTTCCTTAGGAAATAGCGATGGCTTAGGCCGCAGGTCCTGGTCTGCTGCCTAAGATTTTTCAACTCTATGAGCCATAAGGGTCTCATAGAGGCTTTTCTCCCTACGGATCGAGAGGATCTCATAGGCGGATTTTCTCCTTAGGAATCGTGAGGATTCCTAAGTGTGGTTTTCTCTCATAAGTCGTAAGGATCCTATAAGAGAATTTTCCCTCTTACGAGTCGAGAGGATTCGTAAGCGGTTGTTTCCCTCCTCGTTGAAATTCGACTTTGGAGAGTGAGACCCGTGGATAGTATGCAAGAGACCATTTTGGATTGACTTGCAGGGCCCCATTGTTCAGGAAGCAAGTTTTTTAATCCTTGCTGCCCGAGACTTTATCTTGCAAGGTGGGACGAATCGGGGATTTGTTTGCAGTTGTAGCGGAACAGTTGACATGAGTTAAAAAGCTCTCGTCACGGAGTGTTTGTATCCGTGAGTCGAGGAGTTTGCTAGGGATTATTTGTTTCCCAAGCGCCAAGGATTATTTGTTTCCTTGGGGTTTGAAACGAGTCGAGAATTCCCACGGGGGCACTGGTGGCTCTGCGGGTCGACGCGGATCAGGAAGCTCTCGTCAAGGAGTGTTTGTATCCGTGAGTCGAGGAGTTTGCTAGGGATTATTTGTTTCCCAAGCGCCAAGGATTATTTGTTTCCTTGGGGTTTGATATGAGTCGAGGGTTCCCACGGGGGCTCTGGTGGCTCTGCGGGTCGACGCGGATCAGGAAGCTCTCGTCAAGGAGTGTTTGTATCCGTGAGTCGAGGAGTTTGCTAGGGATTATTTGTTTCCCAAGAGCCAAGGATTATTTGTTTCCTTGGGGTTCGAAACGAGTCAACGATTCCCACGGAGGCGCTGGTGGCTCTGCAGGTCGACGCGGATCAGGAGTCTCTCGTCAAGGAGTGTTTGTATCCGTGAGTCGAGGGATTTGCTAGGGATTATTTGTTTCCCGAGCGCCAAGGATTATTTGTTTCCTTGGGGTTTGAGACGAGTCGAGGATTCCCACGGAGGCGCTGGTGGCTCTGCAGGTCGACGCAGATCAGGAGGCTCTCGTCAAGAAGTGTTTGTATCCGTGAGTCGAGGAGTTTGTTGGGAGAGTATGGCTCCCTCTTTGTTTACGCCCTTGGATTGTATACAGGGATTGATGTGATCTTAACTGTAGGGCCAAAATTTTATCATCATTATTTTTTTTGTTTTATTTCCGCGATACTCTATCATTTCAGCTTTTATATCGCGAAGGTCGCGATTGCCCAATCATTTCGGCTATTTTTCGCGGTGCCCAATCATTTCGGCTATTTATTTTATTTTTACTCGCTGCTTTTTATTGCGAGTTGCCCAATCCTTTCGGCTATTTCGCATGCATACATTTTTACTTGCTGCTTTTTATTGCAAGTTGCTCTATCATTTCGGCTATTCCGTATGCATGTGCGGCTTACTGGTTTTCTGCCGTAAACCTGGAATTAGACACCGATTTCGGCATCAGCACCGCTACAACTGGGATATTGCCAGGAGCGAATCATCATTTGCCTCCGTCGATGTCGAACAAAGATGGCTTAGCGAACAGGGTTAAGGCGCTGTCGACTAAGGCTTTTAACTTCATGAGCCGTAAGGGTCTCACAAAGGTATTTCTCCCTACAAATCGTGAGGATCTTGTAGGCGTATTTTCTCCTTAGGAATCATGAGGATTCCTAAGTGTTCGTTTCCTCTGTAAGTCGTAAGGATCCTACAGGAGGGTTTTCTCCTCATAAATCGAGAGGATTTACAAGGGTTGTTTACCATGCGAACATATCTCCAGTCACGGATGAGACTTGGTTAGGGAAATGTTTATTCGCGCCCGTGGATTGTATACAAGGGTCAGTATTGAGTCACTTGTAGGGCAATATCGAAAGTTGTGGGGGTTGCTTAAGCACAGGTTTAGGTCTCTGTAACTTAAGACTTTCAACTCTTATGAGCCGTGAGGGTCCCATAAGAGAGTTCTCCTTACGAGTCGTGAGGATCTCGCAAGTGTATTTTCTCCTTAGGAATCGTGAGGATCCCTAAGTGTGCTGCTCCCTTGTGAGTCGTAAGGATCTCACGTGGGTGGTTTCTCCTTATAAGGTCGAGAGGACCTTATAAGCGTTCTTTAACGAGGTTGCGCCATTTCGGGTTTTCACAAACACTCGCCGGTAGCCCTGCTGTTTTTACTCACGGAGCCCTTTCGGGTTTTCATCCGTGCCCTTTTTGCTTTTATGGACATACCGTTTTTTTTTATTCTTTTTATTTTTATATATTTTTTTACGAGGTCGCGCCCTTTCGGGTTTTCACGAACACTCGCCGGTAGCCCTGCTGTTTTTACTCACGGAGCCCTTTCGGGTTTTCATCCGTGCCCATTTTGCTTATGGACATACCATTTTTTTTATTCTTTTTATTTCCTTTTTCTCTTTTTTTTTTACGAGGTCGCGCCCTTTCGGGTTTTCACGAACACTCGTCGGTAGCCCTGCTGTTTTTACTCACGGAGCCCTTTCGGGTTTTCATCCGTGCCCCTTTTTTGCTTATGGACATACCGTTTTTATTTTATTTTATTTTTATATATTTTTTTTATATCTCATCAGTCTAAAGATGCTGCGGTAGTAGTTTAAAGACGTTTCGGTCTGCTATTAGTTTAAGGACATTTCGGTCCGCTGTTAGTTTAGGGACATTTCGGTCCGCTGTTAGTTTAGGGACATTTCGGTCCGCTGTTAGTTTAGGGACATTTCGGTCCGCTATTGAGAAGCTGGCTACTGCTTATAAAGTTTGAGCTTAGGAAGATAGCGAGCGGACATAGTCGTCGTCATCTATCGTTGACCTAGGCTGTGGCTCATTAAGCGTAGTATTTCTTTAGGAAGCGACCGTTTATTGGTCTGAAAGGCCTTTCACCGTGCATGTCCATGAGTAGATAGGCCCCACCCTGGTAAACTTTATCTATGATGTATGGGCCTTCATAGTTCGGCTCGAATTTTCCCCACTTGGCGCGATTGGAGATCATAGGCCTTTTGACCACTAACACGAGTTCGCCTTGGTGGAATGTCCTCGGTCGGGTCAATCTTTCGTATGAGCGCATCATCTTTGCATTATAGGCTTCCAGATTTTGTTGCGCTCTGAGCCGAGTTTCATCAAGGGCGTCAAGCTCCTCAAGCCGAAGGTGAGCATTTTCTTCGTCCGTTAGCTCGTGGTGAACTGCCACTCGTAGAGAGGGTAACTCTATCTCGAGAGGGAGTACTGCTTCCGTACCGAACACCAACGCGTATGGCGTTGTGTTGGTGGCTGTCTTGAACGTGGTTCGATACGCCCAAAGAGCTTCTTGCAGTCTCTCATGCCAGTCTTTCTTATTTAGGGACACTGTTTTCTTTATAATTTTCGTTAAGGTCTTGTTGAAGGCCTCGGCGAGACCGTTAGCTCGTGGATTATAGACTGAGGAATATCTCCAGTCTATGTTATGCTGCTATGCGAAGCGGCTGATTTTATGACTTCGGTAGGCTGACCCGTTATCGGAGATGATTCACCTCGGAGTTCCAAACCGATATATGACGTGCGTTTTGAAGAAATGGAGGATATTCTCCGTCTTCACTTCTCTCAATGGTACTGCTTCTGCCTACTTAGAGAAGTAGTCAGTCGTCGCTAGGATGAAACGATGTCCTTTAGACGATGCTGGTTCGATGGGGCCGACTATATCAATCCCCCACATTTCGAATGGCCAGCTAGCTACCGTTGGATGCAACAGATTTGGGTGCTGGTGGATGAAGTCCCTATGAATCTGGCATGAGTGACATTGCTTCGCATATTCGATGCAGTCTTGAATCATCGTGGGCCAGTAATAGCCCATCCGTTTGATCTTCAACTTCATCTTTGGACCTGCTTGGTGAGAACCGCAGATTCTGTCATGAACTTCCTGAACGACTCTTTCCGATTCGTCCGGTCCTAAGCATCTCAGCCACAGAGAATCGAATGACCTCTTATATAGAGTATCATTGACGAAGGCGAAAGACAGAGCTCGTTTTATGAGTTGATGTCTTGCGGACGCATCTTCGGGCATTTGGTGGGACTTGAAGTAGTCTATAAAGACTTCCCTCCAATCCTCAACCTTCTCATGTTCTTTTATTTGCAAGGTCGCTTGTTCAATCACTCCCTTCTCTTCGGGTGATTCCGAAGGTATTTCTGCGGGGGCGAGCACCCGACGACTTTGTACCATGATTCTAACGTCATCGAGGTTCTCGTCAGCCATTTCTTTAGCAAGTTTGGCCAACGCGTCCGCTTTGCTGTTATCCGCGCGTGGTATGCTCTCCAAAGTATAGGAGGGAATTTGGGTTAGCAGTTGTTGCACCTTTTCACCGTATTTTACCAATTCCGGTTTGCATGTTTGGTAATCGCCGTTTACTTGACTAACGACCAGTTGTGAGTCTCCGTATATGAGGAGGTTTTCAATTCCCATGTCAATGGCGATCTCGAGGCCTGCTATCAGAGCTTCATATTCGGCTTCGTTGTTTTTCCTCGGTTCCGTCAGGGAGAACGCGTAGCGCATTATCCCTCCTTGTGGAGTTATAAAGATGAGTCCTACCCCCGATTTGATTATAGGGGTACTTTGTTTGCGCTTCTTCACGGAAGATGCTCCGTCAAAATAAAGCTCCCATCGGGTATTATCACCATCGATCGCATCAAACGCATATTTGTCTGGCAACTCACAATTGAGAGGAGAATCAGCCGGTATCGGATGCTCTGCGAGGAAATCGGCGATAGCCTGACCTTTCACTGCTTTGAGAGGTTGATATATTATCGAGAATTCCATCAAGAGCAGGGCCCATTTAGCGAGTCGTCCCGTCAATATGGCTTTTGACATTAGATATTTGAGAGGGTCCACCTTCGAAATAAGACGGACTTCATATGCTAATGCGTAATGTCTAAGCTTTGTTATTGCGAAGATCAACGCCAGGCAGTGCTTTTCAATGTAGTTGCTTTCTGCCCCCAGTAGAACTCTACTTAAGTAGTAGAGCGCTCTCTCTTTCCCTTGTTCGTTCTCTTGTGCCCATAAAGCGCCTAAGGAACCTTCGAGGGCAGTTGTATAAAGGATGAGAGGTTTCCCTTTAACCGGAGCAGCCAACACTGGAGGGTTCTGTAGGTATTGCTTGATCTCATCCAGTGCGCCTTGGCATTTGTGATCCCAGATGAATGGGATTCCCTTCTTCATCAGGTGACTGTAAGGACGGCACTTTCCTGAAAGATTGGCGATAAACCGCCGAATGTATGCAAGCTTTCCTTGGAGAGATCGCAACTGTTTAAGAGTTCTTGGCGGAGGCATTTCCATGATCGCTCTAATCTTAGACGGATCTATTTCAATACCTCGGTGTCGAACGATAAATCCTAGGAATTTGCCCGAGGAAACCCTGAACGCACATTTTAAAGGATTCATCTTCAAATTGTATTGCCGAAGGCGTTGAAATACGGTCTTCAAATGCTCGAGATGCTCTTCGTATGACTTGCTTTTAACCACGAGAGCGCCGATATAGCATTCGACGATTTCGTGTATAAGGTCGTCGAAGATCTTTGTCATGGCCCTCTGATAAGTAGCACCGGCGTTCTTTAAACCGAAGGGCATCACTTTATAACAGAATATACCAAGAGGAGTCCTGAAGGCGGTGTGTTTCTGGTCTTCAGGATGCATCTTTATCTGGTTATACCCCGATGAGCCATCCATGAAGGAGAAAACCTCATGAGTGGATGTATTATCTATCATCAGTTCGGTGACTGGCACTGGGAAATCATCCTTCGGGCAAGCTTTATTGAGATCCCGAAAGTCCACGCATATGCGCACTGTCCCATTTTTCTTCATCACCGGGACGATGTTAGCGATCCATTCAGGGTATTGAACTTCATGGATAAAGCCAGAGTCTATCAGCTTTTTGACTTCGGCGTTGATGCTCATTTCGAGCTCGAGCCGCATTCTTCTCGGCGCTTGTTTAACTGGCTTGACACCCGGGGATATCGCCAGTCTATGTACAGCGACTTCCGGATCTAGTCCTGGCATCTCGGAATAGTTCCATGCGAAGCAATCTTTATGCTGTACGAGGACGTCCTTTAACGCAGCCACCCTCTCTTCAGACAGCAGCTCGCTGACAAATGTCGGTCGCGGATCGTTTACCGTCCCCAACTCAATTTTCTTGAGGTTATCTGCAGTGGTATGTATTCCATCCTCCAGTTCTTTCGGGGCTGGGGGAAATTCCGAGATCACCTCATCCTTGCTGTTTTCGAAGCACCAGGGAAGGTTGTCTATGTTCTCGGACTCTCCTTTTAATATCGTTATCATATGACAGGTGCGAATTTTCTTCCAATCCCAATGCGGAGTTAGTTCTGTTCTTGTGTTTTCGGGTTTGTGCTTTTGTGGCGGCTCTACCCTCCAGTTGTCAGACAACGCGAATTTGCCGAGCTGATACTGGTCCTCAACCCAATTCTTAAAGGTGAAGCAATCTTCAAGCGGATGCCCTACTACTCGATGGTAAGAGCAATAATTTGGGTTGGAGACTTCGCCTGCTTGCTCAGGGTGTTTAGACTCTGGAAGAGTAAGCATTTGATGTCTTAGAGCAAGATCAAGTATTTTCCTTGTTTTGTTCCGAGGGAATGAGTATGCTCGACCCATTTTCTTCATAAGGGCTAGGTCAATAACGCTCGACTCTCGGATGCGTGGTTTCTTAGCTCTGCTTTGTGGTTGTTGAGCGCCGTTTTTGCCTTTCGACTTGTTTTTGCTTTCGCGTCGAACCTTTTTTGTAGCAGGTTGACAAGGAGCGGCATTTTCATCCTTCACGGCTTGTTGGAGAAGGCGTTGCATCTTGGCTTTCTCATAGATGGCCGTCTCGCGGTTGTGATCATCTCGGGCTTTTTGACCAGCTTCCCTTACAAGCCTGTCCATTTGTTCTTCAAATGATGGACCGGGCGATTTTTCATCGGGGACTTTCATTGGCTTAGGATTAGCGTCCCCCCATTGAGCGTCCGCTTCTTCATCGAAGTCATACATGACGTAACAGCTGTTTACTAGCTCTCGTTTCTTTGACCGGATGTACCCAAGCCCTTTTGTTTCCATTCTCCCGTTAGGCAGTTTGCGTTGAGTCCCGGGAACATTCCAAACCTTGTCATAGAATTTGGCCTTTCTAACGGTCTGTGTGAAGGATATTCCCTGGCGTTTCAGCAGTTTCTTCAAACCTTCGGTATAATATCTGGGAAGACGGATAGGCTGAAGCCTGTCGAGCGTGGGATTCGCGCCATGCCAAACTTCTTTTTTCACCTTGTTTTCTTCAGAACGGTAGAATAGGATTGCCTTCTCGCCTTTTCGTCCGGGAGGGACATAAAATGTCTGCAATTCTTCCACACTGTTGGTGTCGAGTGCATCCAGTTCTTTGTAATGTTCAAGCGGCACCATGGTTATCTTCAGACTTCGCTCTTCATTGGCAGAAGCCCGTATCGAAAGCCGAGCAGGGAATACAGCATGAACTTCATCCTCCGAATCACTACCGAAGATCAATGAAGGAACGGATGGTCCCGGCTTGGCGGATTGGGATGGACCCGCATAAATTATATCCTCTTCCTCCTCGGTGTCACTGCCGAAGATAGGGATGGTGGCGTTAGTCTTGTTCTCCGGCTTGTGACATCTTTCCGTGTCCTCGAAACTCGGCAAGAAGTATTTGGCATCTTCATACTTGCGAACTTCATTCACGGAAAACGGATTCAATTCTCCTGCCACAGTGTACTCGAGACCATCCTTACAATATTTCATACACTGATGTTGTGTAGAAGGGATGATATTGTACTTGTGTAACCATGGTCGACCGAGTAGAGCATTGTAGCACGTCTTGGCATCTATGACATGGAATTTAATATCTGTGATGAGTAGCCCAAAGCGTAACGTCAATATCACAGATCCAAGAGTTTTTGATGATTGGGAGTCGAAACCGGAGATGGTGATCTTGTCTCGGGCGAGGTGTTGGACGCTCATGCAAATTTCCTTTAACACCCGCACATTGAGTAGATTAACAGATGATCCGTTATCGACCGAGATTTTACCTATCTTTATGTCATGGCAGTATCCTGAGACATAAAGGGGACGATTGTGTTCGCACGTCCCGAGGAGAAGGTCTTCATCGCCGAAAGCAACGTCGGCCGTGTGCACCTCTTCCAATTCATCCTTCATCTTTTGTTCGGCCAGGAAGGCTTGGAACTGGTCCGGATCTTGTAGGGCCTTAATCAAAGAATCCCTTGCTTCTTTTGATAGCAATAGGGCATCGAGAATGCGAAGTTGTGAGGGTAGCTTTCTCAGATGCGCCAAGACATTGTAATCCACTTTATTCCTCTTCGGCGGGTTCTTGGTGGTTAACTCTTCCGCAACTCGGTCATCCAAGGCGATGTCTTCAGAGACCTTCTCTTTCCCCTTGTCTCTCTTGTTTAAGTGTCCAAGATTCTTTTCAGGCAACGTCCGATTGCGTAGCTGTATATTCTCGCAAACCTTCGGTCCTTCTTCCTTCCCCAATGTGGATTCTTTGAAGAGGGGGCCAAGTTCTAACTCCTCGTCAGAATCGCTCCCAAATATAGGCACTTGTAATCCTCCGGCGTCAATCATGCAACAGCCACCGGTAGTTTTATCAAGCACTTTGATCGTTCTGCCCTGCTCTCGGCGAGCTTTGCGTTTTTCCCGCTTAAATTGTTGCCGGTGAGTAACATATCCTTGCCACCACTTATCGAAAGCTTTACACTCTTTAGTGGGATGTGACACCTTTTGATGGTACAAGCAATAGGAGGGGTGCATTTCCGATTCACTGGTGATGTTTCCTTCAGAGGATGGTAGCTTCATGCCCATTGATATGGCCTTAGCGAACCTTTTCCTCATCTTGAATTGGCTTTTGTCAACGGTGGAGGCATTTCGCCCCAGCGGGATTATCTCAGCTCTTTCATTAAGTCGCCGGCGTTTGGCCCTCTCAAATATAGCCATTTCGCGTTCTCGATCAGTTTTACTTTTTAGTCGAGCTTCGTTAAGGAACGCGTCAATCATTTCGACTGATAGCTCCGGAATTCTTGATTCGGTATCTGCCCCCAGCGTTTTAGTGCCAGAAGTCTCTTCATCGTTCGTGATCGAATGGGAGATCATATGACAGCTCGCCACATTTTCCTCGGATTCATCTGATGAACTTTCTCCCTCATCTTCCTCTTGAAAGACGTGACTGAGGAACTCTTGGAGCGTGATGGGAGTCCCTGCCTTTTGGTTATATTCTTCCAGCGCGTCAATTTGCTTTTGCAAGTCCGTGCGCTTGTCGCTAGGCTTTACGGGCTTCTTGGACTCCTTCTTCTTTTTCGAAGACTTTGACGACTGGCCGCTAGTGCTTGAACCCCTTGAACCCCCATCATTGGCCTTTGAAGTTGGATGTGGCTTCAACATCCCCTCAATGACCTGTGGTTCTAATGGGTTCTTCCACTTGATCGCTGGACACGTCCGAAGATCATTTAGCATTCTCCTCGTTTTGGTTGATAATACAACCTCCCAAGGAGCTTCTTCAATGACGGAGCATGTTGCCCCCGGCGTATTTGTCCCCTTAGCGGTGTGGGGCTGCGGAGGATTCACCTTCCATTTGTCAGATAAAGCGAACTTTCCCTGTCGGTACTGGTTTTCAAGCCAATTTTTGAAAACGTAACAGTCTTCGATCGGATGTCCTAGCACACGATGATAAGGGCAGTAATTAGGTTCGTTGACGTCACTTGGTTGCAACGGGCGTTTTGGATCTGGCAGATTTATGAGTCTGTTACGCAATGCCAGCTCGAATAGCCTCCTCGTTTTATCGCGGGGGAAGGAGTAAGGACGTCCCATCCTGTCCTCAAGGGGTACGTATGGGCGCGTATTGTTTGGACGAGCAACCGGCGTCGAGTCGCTCGGTTGTTGTTGAGCATTAGCGACAATGATCGCTTTTCCTTTTCCTTTGTCGTTTCGGGAGTCCGGCTTTGGGAGAGGGGGTTTATGACCCATCTGGTCCATCTGTGCTAGTTTGTCGATCAGAGCCTGGAAGGTAGTCGGTTTGAAGAACATCATGAACCGTGAGATGGTTGCTTGTGGATCAAGGGTTCCAACAAACATTCCTACCGCCGGAGCTTCTTCTATGCGCTGTTCGCACTTCGACCATAGATTACGCCACCGTATAGTGTACTGAACCCATGTCTCGCCGGGTTTTACCCTGGCATTAATCAGTGCCGTCATCGGGGTACGCTCACTGGCACTTGCAAAACGTTGGGTAAAGAGTAGCTCCATCTTCGCAAAGGTTTTAATAGAGTCGTTGGGGAGCTCAGAATACCATTCGAACGCCGTATCTGATAAGCTTCCAACAAACTGGCGAAGCAACAGCTTGTCATCGCCGCCGGTGTTGCCACAGAGCGCTATGAACTGGGCGACATGCTGATGAGGATTGCCCGTCCCTTTGTAGACATGAAACTTGGGAATTGTGTAACCCGGCGGGTACTTGATTTGGTCATACCAGCCTGGATATGGCCGCCCCGTTTTTACGACGTGGCCGGCTGCTTCGGCCGCATGATGAACCTTTATTTGCTGGGCTATGTATTCGTCCAGATCAGTCTTAGAGATTGTATCCTCTTTAGCTGTTAATAGAGCGGGCTGCAGATTCAACGTCTCTCCCTTATCATCTCCAAGGACGATTAGGGGTTCTTCAGCGGGAGGATCTTGTTGTATCATCATCCCTATCATGTCCTGGAAGAGGAGGCCCATACGCTGTATGTTGGCCGCTTGTTCAGCAGCCTCTTTGTCCCTCTTTTCCAGTACTCGGTGAAGGAACTCGGCGTCGGTCTCTTCCTCCTGGCGCTCATCTAAGGACGTCTCAGGGTTCTCTTTTGGCTCCGTGAGTACAGCCATTGTAGTCATCATCTCCTGGAGCTTTTGTTGCTGCTCCTGAGCCTTGGTCACTGATCGGGTGAGCGGTCGGTGACCCGTAGAAGTACGGCTTTCTTCCTTTCTAGAAGCCATATAAACCATATGAACAATTATGCCCCCTGACTTGGGGCGTTTAGGTTCACCGCTTTTAAACTTTGCCGCTGACGCGGGAGCTTTCTCTGGCCTCCTTCTTTTGTGGGACATCGAGGTTAAAGGAGCCGTTGGAGTGGGCATCCTAGCAACTGTCACCCCCTGCTGTTTAATGGGGCAGTTTTTGTTATTTTCCATCTTCGCCTTTTTCTGGTGACGCAAGTGGTCTGGATCGATCACGGAGTCTTGAACCCTCCGCCATACTTTATAAACTTTTGAGGATAGCCGTTGAGGGGGCTGTTCTTGTTTTGTTTCTGGAACTCTCTCTGCAGGTGGAGGAGATCTTTTCAAGGTAGCAGTTGGAGAGTTCTTACGCACTCTCCTCAGTAGTTCAAAGCTGTTCCCAATTAGAACAGCAGCGTTGACTTCCACCATTGGAGCGGGTGGAGTTATCCCTAAGGGGGAGTTGCCCCCTGCTTTCCTCACTCGTCGCCAATGGTGACGTCGCGCACGACGAGCCGTTGGGACTGGCTCGGAAATCGAGATGGTTTCTTGTTGCCCCCTGTTTGAGTGTGGGGTAACTGCCGATGTCAGCCTATCGAAGACTGATGCCTTTTGACCGGCTGGGGGAGGAGTGGGAACCGTCAATCTTGTGAAGACCGACTCTCTGATGGGAGAAGCCGCTTTAACAACTTCCGAAGCAGCGGCCGTTGCCCTCTTTGGGACGGCCACTTTATAGTTCTGACCTAGCCTGGTGAAAACGGAGGCTGTCGGTTTAGTAGCGGGCGACCCGTTGACAGGGGCTGTCGGAACAATGAGCCGGTTGAAGACCGACTTTTTACCCACTTCCGGTGCAGGTATTGGTGCAGAAAAGCTTGCAGGTGGGATCATAGTCCCGAAGAACAAGCCGGTGGTGGCTTGGGTCACCTGATCTACCGGCAGAGTAAGGAAGGAAGCCGCTTGGGGCCCATATGCTACACCTCCTGGTGAGGTGGAGCGTCCGTTGCAGCGGCATTTCGAGCAGTTGGTACAGCTAGAGGCCATTGAATCTTGAATTCTACGCCAGGTAAAAGATCAAATCTTAGTAACATGAAATCCGAAGACAACCATTTAACGAACCGCGATTGGTTCGCGAAGACGACCCACGAAGTGTGGAGTGGAAAGAGGAAGAGGTCCCACCGGGCGTGCCAGAATCTGTTGCCCTCCGAAAGGCGGCCGAGACGCTAGGACATCTGTGCCTGAGATTCGGGGCAGATGCTATTTGGTTTTATCCGTCCACCTCTCCGACGATGCCAAGTTGGTTTATGGCACCGTGTATCGGAGGTTTAGACGGATGTGGCCGATGTAGCAGACTTCGTCAGATTCCCCCTCGCTAGAGGGGTTTTTAATTGTGGGGACGCTCTTCCCTGCAGGCGCAAGCCCCTGCAGTTAATTACGCTACCGCATCGCGGTAACAACTTTCTCCTTCTCCAGAGTTTCATTCCATGTCGTGTGTGTTTGTTTTGTTTGTGGTTGCCCGTGGATTGTATACGGAGACTGAGTAATGCCGTCGCCCGTAGGACGTGGATTAGTCCAAATCCGTATTTACTTAGATTTGGATTCGATATTTTAGTTTAAGGATGCGTTAGCCTCGTTGAGGCTAAGATCAACTTAAGCGTGATTCATTTAATATGTGGCCGTCGGGACTCGTCACCTCTCTGACGTCGTTGAGGAATTACAACGACAAGTGTCAGAGGAGTTTGGAGATGTACCCTCGAACCGAAGTTGATTTAGTTTTTTTATAGTCCATTTGAGTGTTTAAGGATACGTTAGCCGTGTTTGGGGGCTAAGACCAACTTAAACGGTTGTTAAGGATACATTAGCCCAATTTGGGACTAAGATCGACTTAACGGGATCATTTAGATCCGACAAAAGAGCATGTGGGCTCTATTGTGCCAATTTAGGGACGTGGTGGTCCATCGCCAGTTTAAGGAAGTGGTGGTCCAATATTAGTTTAGGGACGTCTCGGTCCGATATTAGTTTAGGGACGTCTCGGTCCAATATTAGTTTAGGGACGTCTCGGTCCACGAGTTTAAGGACCCCGCAGTCCATATGGGTGTGTGGTCGTTGGGACCCGTCACCTCTTTGACGTCGTTGAGGAATTACAACGATGGATATCAAAGGAGTTCGGAGATGTACCCTCGAACCGGATGTAGATTGGTTTAGGAGAGTCATTCTGCTCATTTAATTTAAGGACTTATGGCCAAAACTGGGTTAAGTCCAGTTGAGGATATTCAACATTTTTCTTGATCTTTGGCCTATTAGGCCTGTGCTAGGGCTTTGCCCAAATTTAATAATGCACTGTATTCTATTCTGGCCTGCTAGCCTTTTGATTTGGGCTCTGTCCCTTTATTTATGATGCAGAGCATCTATTTTAGTTTGGGTTCTGTCCCTTTTTTTTTTAAAGCAATGCATTGCATTTTATTAGACCTGTTAGGCCTTCTTTAATTGGGCTTGGCCCCTTTTGTAACCAAGGCAGTGCATTTGTCTGGCGCTTTGCGCCGAGTAATGAGCGCAAATTCATATGGTGATGACACGTGTCATGCTCTGGTGAGCGCAAGCGCAATAGCGCAGTGCGCTGCGCTAGTGCGCTGCGCTGTTGCGCTGCTGACACGTGGCGCGCTCTCAGCGAGTTGCACCAATTCCAGAGAGCAAAGCTCTATCTTAAGAGCGCTTAGCGCAAGTGGTTTTATGGCTGACACGTGGCGCTCTCTTAAGAGCGCAACAGCGCAGTTTGGAAGTGCAAAGCACTAAAAATCTTTTTAGATTCAAAACAGAAGTGCAGAGCACTATTTTAGATTAAAGAAATAAATTTCTTTCTTTTCTTTTCATTTACAGAACCAGAGGTTCACAAGAGTGCAAAGCACTATATTTTTTTTTTATTTATATTTTTTTGTTTTAAAGAACCAGTGGTTCATAAGAAGTGCAAAGCACTGTTTTTTATGTAAAGATCATTGATCTTATTTTTAGATCAATGATCTATTAGAAGGAATTTTTTCTACTTCATGAAGGTTCTTTACCCTTTTTTTTTTTGGAATCTTCTCAGAGTTCTCTCTGTTTAAAGTTCTTGAATTTTCAAGAAAAATTGATGCCTTTGAATTGAGGCTTAGGGTCCTTTTTATAGTGCTCACAAATTAGTTGAATTTGTTAAAGAGATCATTCTCTAAGTGATTTGGGGAATTTTTCCCACCTTTGGATCTTTGATCCAAGGGCTTCTACTTTGCAGAAGAAAATCTTCTTGTTTTAACAAGAACAGAAAATATTTCTTAAAATCTTAATTTAGTTTGGCGCAGATGCCCCAGCGCATGACACGTGTCACGCAGCGCATCTGCGCTGACACGTGTCGCGCAGCGCAGAGCGCAGCGCAACTGCGCTGACACGTGTCGCGCAGCGCAGAGCGCAGCGCAACTGAAGCGTTGCTTCATAAAAATAGAGCTTTGCTCTGATTGGGCGCGCCTTCTTGGGCGCTGCGCTGACGTATCAGCGCTTGACACGTGGCGCGTTGCGCCCGAGACTTGAAGCGTTGCTTCAAAATTTTGAATTTTGAATTTGAACAGAGCTTTGCTCTGATTGGGCGAAACAAGCGATATTTCTAGAGAAAGTAAAGGTAAATGGAGGATTTTTATTGTTCTAGATCTAACCTAGTTATTATAGATTAACTCTAACTTGCTAACAATCTTTGGTAAAGTTTATGTGATGATAAGCATAACTTTTATACAAGGGGAAAGTAGAGAGTAGATCATGACTATAATAATTAGAATAACACTTTATTAATAATTATATGTTAATTTATATATTGATAGGTTATGTCAAGGATGATATAATTTATGCTCTCTTAATATTGATAGATTATTTCCATGAATGAATAGCTTATGCTTTTTTATCTTAATTTTATGATTATTATGAAGTGGTGATGAAAAAGAAAGTAATACAAATATTATTATCTCATGAGGCTAGTACACATCTAGATGTGTTAATTTAATCTTAATAAAATCGCTATTAATAAACTAGATTAGAATTTATGATTGACAACATAGATTTAATTTAGAAAAAGTGGAGGATAAGTTGATTAACATAGACTAAGTTTCATATGTTTAGTTTCTAGGTTAGTACTTACTAATTGATAAACTTAGGAAAATCTCTATGATGACAAATATTAGATCTATTTAGGGGAAGATTTAGACTAGGTTAATACTAGACTAATTAGAACTATATCCTAGAATACTTATAAAGATTGGTTGTTTGATAGAGCAAATCGAAGATCGTATAATTTATACTTACTCAGGGTTTGATAGGTTATTACAATGAACGAATATTTTATTCTTATAACCATAGATCTATAGGTGCGATAGGATGGTGAAACTTGAGAGAACATGGGTAATTTGATTGATTCATGATTAGGTCTAGGGGATTCAATACCTAGGTATATTGCTTTCCTTTAATTTATTTTCTAAAAAGCTTTATTTTTCTTTTCTTTTTATTCGCATTTAGTAATTATTAATTCTTTTCAAAACCTGTTTTTAATTCGTCTAGATTTAATTAAATTGCAATCTTCCCAGCGGATCGACCCACGAGTGTTATAATCGAAAACCATGCACTTGTGGTAATAAATATGGCTACATAAATATCCCAATAGAAACCGATGGAAATACTTTGTTTCTATCTATTAAAATTGTGTGTCAAATCTGGACAGAACTGAAAATTGTCGACGTAGCTATCAGGAAAACACCCATAATTCTCTCGATACTTATTGTATTGTTGTGTTTCCTTTTGCACACTAATCGTATCAGAGATATGAATAACTTTTATTTTGAAACTCTTTTCATAAAACAGACAGAAGATTTTCAAAAGTACACTTTAACTTCATCATCGATTTCTGGACGGTTTCTGTTCTGTTTTGCACAGCGTCACCGAAAACCTTATAACTCTCTCATTCGGACCCCGAATGAGGCAAACTTAGTTGCGTTAATTGGTTGACACCTTGTCCTAAAACTTTCAAGTTGTTGACTTCCCCAAATTAGGACCTGAACCTATGTTTTTATGCAAGTGAACTAGCACCAATTTTCTGAACTGTTATGTTCGTAACCTATGCTTTAAATAACTATATTTCAACTCGAACCTGACATGAACTGCTGAAATGTGCATTCCTGAATCCGTAAGGCAAACATGAGGATTCCATTGATAAAAAAGAAGTTACACCCGATACCTTATCTTCTCCTTTGATTTGATTATCTAAAATATTAGCATCTCTCAAATCTATATTAGAACCATAATCTCCCAATGAAAATAAAAAGTATAAGATCTCACACATTTCTCTCTCTCTCTCATCTCATCTCCTCTCTCTTGATCTCACCTCAAGAGAAAGATGTTACAACCCTCATAAACCTAGAGACTACATCTCTATTGCCTTAGCCTTTGCTTTTGCCTGCGACTTCCCCCGTCAGGGCCTTGCCTTGTTGTGCTAATTCTCCTTGATGAAAGTATCTTCCTATTTATAGTATAGAATAAACCTTCTCCTACTTAGATTAGGATCAACATAAATCTCCTTTAACCTTATCTAATAAAATATTTCCTCTTATTTAAATTTAGATCTAAATCTATATTTAAGTAAGAGACTTATCTTAATTCTATCTATAATAACAAACTATTTAAATTTAAACTAATATCAACAAATGGATGGGGGATTAATGTCAAATTGACACTAAACAAAGCATAGACGGGTACTTCCCTTTTAGGAACCCGAGCCTTATACTCTTATTGAGAATAGGCAGATACCCTGAGTGGGGCCAATGTTATTTGAAGCAGGAGCGTATACCTCTTTTGAGGTGTCCAACTTAGCAGAATGGTGGCGGGTGCTTCCTAGCGGAACCAACCCACGTTGTCTTGATGGGCGGATATCTCATTTGAGGTATTCGAAATAGGCTTGCAAAGCGAAAACTTCTCTTGGGGTTCCGCTAGGGAAATGTGGATATCTCTTTTGAGGTATCCGACTTGGTTTTTCATAGAGGAAATTTCTCATAGGATTCCCACTCTAACCAAGTAGGGGCGGATACCTCATTTAAGGTATCAGAAGTTGGGCTCTTAAAGCAAAAACTTCTCTTTGAGTTCCCACTTGAGCCAAGTAGAGACGGATACCAGGTATCCAAATTGGCCCATTTAGTGGAAAATAACACATGTTTGTATCATTTCCAAAGTTATTGTGAAACACAAGTATATGCATTATGTTTACGAGTAGAGAATAGAATTAGTTAGTATTCTCAAGTTTTATATGCGGATAATAAAGTTTCCTCTATTCTTAGATTTAGTTCTTTTGAGAAGATAGATTTCTTTTGCCTATTTTCAACATGAAAGAAATGGATTTCTGATAAGGCTCATGAACGAGAATTCCCCATATTACGACATGTAGCATATGACGTGTCGTTCACGTAAGCCCACTAGGCTCCTGGAGGCTGCGGAGGTAGAATCAGTGTGGCGCCTTAGGGACTTTCCTCGGGGCCTCATCTTCAAACTTACACCCCCGCTTCTCGCCCCCGAGCCATCCAGCAGCCGAACTTACACCCCCTTTGCTCGTCTCCGAGCTGTTGCAGGGCTGAGCTTCCTCGGTATCCCGGCTCGTCTCCGAGCTGTTGTAGGGCTGAGCATCCTCGACTTCCTCGACTAACCGAAAGCTCGGGGCCCAAGCGCCCCCGCCACAACTCCGCGTATCTCTCCAAAGCGAGATATCCACCGCCCCACATTCCGCGTCCTACGCTGGCACGTCCTTCTATTAATGAGCGTATCCCGCCATTAATGGACCGATCTCGCCATCGGCGTGGGCATAACACAGGGGCGTAACGAATGGTGAGGATCTCACGCCGGCTTACTGCATGTGGCCACTATATAAACCCCTCTTTTCAGACGATTCAGGTAACTCGAACTCATTCTGATACGTCGCTACCCTGCTCTTATTCCACAGTACTAACTTGATCGTCGGAGGGTCCTACAGTGGTTTCCCATCCTGGGACTTACGTTGCAGGTAGCTCGGCATCAACAACATCCAACAACCCATTGAGATCCACACAATAATTCTCGTACTCAATCTCAACCGCTCGTTACCACTCACAGCCAGATCGACGGAGGACAACATCTAAGGGAGATTCAGACCTCCATCAGTTGGCGACGTCTGTGGGAAATAGAAGTTTCTCCACCCATAAAGTTGATCTTCCGCCCTCGATCCGATGGCGAGAGAAAACCACGATAATTCCAATGCGAGCCACCCCACCCTCCATAACAGAGGCGGGAGCAGTTCTACTCCCCCTCCTAACATCATCAATGCCTTATCTACTCGGATCGATAGACTCACAGCGATGGTGGATGTGCTCGTCTGCGTTCAAGTAGCGGGCCCTACCCACCATAGCGCTGTTCCCCCTCCCCGGGATGATGATGCCCGCAGGAGGACAGATGGGCACGCTCAGGCCCTCGATCTCACCCACGCTCATCTCAGCGTCACCGAACACCGGCGTGCCGACTCCGGCAACCATGACCCGCATAAGGCGAATGTTTCCATGACCCACTGGGCACTGGACAGCTCCACACCCCGATCTTAGGGGAGACCGGGCCGTCGCTCTGGCGCCCGCCGCGCGCTCTCACCCTCTGAGGAGGTGTCGGTCAATTCTCCTGCATCCAAGCATGACTGGTGCCCCCACTCCCATCGAGGCCGCGCAAATGGCGATCGTCGGGACTACTCAAGAAGGGCCTCGACCAAGGATTTAAGAAATGTGATAGAGCGGAATCGAAGCCACACCATCGCGCAGGCCCGGAGCGAGGATATTCACTACTCTGATTATGCTGAATTCTCGGGGTACCACCAACGGATCGAAGCCCTCGAAAAGAAAATTGAAGGCATACAACGAGATGGCCATATGTCCGGTGAAGGGGCAAAGTACTCCGTCGATTCGCTCACAAGGCCCTTTACGGAACAACTATTGGCCGAGCACATCTCGTCCAGGAAAAAAATGCCTAAAATGGCCCCCTTCGACGGGAAGTCCGACCCGAAGGACCACTTGGACGAGTTTACGGTAGGCATGAGCTTCCAAGACAACTCGGACGCGGCTCAATGCCGAGCTTTTCCCACCACCCTAATCCGAGCTGGTTGGGACTGGTTCCAAGGGCTTGCGACGTGCTCCATCTCGACCTTTGACGAGCTGGCTATCCAATTCCTCTGTCATTTCGTCGGTAACCGACGAAAGAAGAAGACGGTCGACTACCTGTTCACCGTCAAGAGCGGAGACATGGAATCCTTCAAAGAGTATGCCACTCGCTTCTATAATGCCCTCCTGGAGGTTCTCGAGCACCATGACGAAAAGGTTATCACCGCGCTGAGGTCGGGTCTTAGGCATAAAGAGTGGCTCCACTCTTTTGCATTGGCGCAACCTAAGACCATGTCCGAAGTGAAAGCATGGACCGAGCGAGAAATCCAACTCGAGTCAGAGGTGAACTCCAACCTGCCCAGGGGAGACCAAGCAGACTGGAAGAAGAGGGATAGGGAAGAGAAAAAGAAGTACACCCCTCTGAACATTTCCCAGACCGAACTGTTGGAGGAAGCTAAGGGCGATAGGTTCTTTAATCTCCCGCCAGCTACCCAAAGGGCGGGCAAGCATCTCCGCGGCCTGTACTGCGCCTATTACAGGTTACAGGGTCACCCGACTAAAGGATGCAAACATCTCCGTGACTATATCAAGGAACTGATCCGCTCCGGTCACCTGGTGAAATACCTACGAGACAAGCGACAGACAGAATGAGAGCAAAATGACCAAACCTCTCCCGGGGAGTTAACAATCGGGCAAATCATGGTCATTTCGGCGGATCCAGCTCTGGGAAGTAGGAGGAACCACCACCTCCTGCCAGTCGAGGGTGTAAGCAATCCACCACACAAGAAGCACAGGAAGGATGACCCGATCATCTTCACCAATGATGACCTTCACGGCATATCACTTCCTCACAACGACCTTCTTGTGATAACGGCCCGAGTTCACCATTACGGGGTCCAGAGAATATTGGTCGACTCAGGGAGCTCGGCGGATATCCTGTTCTATGACTGTTTCCAGCGTATGAGGTTAGGTTCATCCGATCTTCAGCCAACCTCCCATGCCCTCTCTGGGTTCACCAACCATTACGTCCCGGCCGAGGGATCGGTCACCCTCCTCCTCAACATTTGGGAAGCGGGCAAGATGCGAACCGTACCGATGAACTTCTTCATTGCTAAGGTCCCATCATCCTATAACATTCTCCTGGGACGCCCTACCTTAAATGCCCTCCGGGCTCAGATTTCCCTTTAGATAATGGGGGAATAGGCCGGGCCTATGGGGACCAGCAAACCGCAGGGATTTGCATCGCCTCGGCGTCCCCGCCGGAGAGAAGGATGACGATTTTGAAGACACGCATGATTTCCAGGGTTCTTTAGATACACGCGACGACCAAAAGGAAGTTCGAGCTGCCCCGGTGGAAGCGTTGACAGAAGTCCCCCTCATAGAGGGAGTCGACAGTCGGACAGTCCAGATCGGCTCTCTCTTGACAAGGGACACCTGCGAAGGCCTAATCCGGTTCCTCCGAGATAACTCGGACGTATTCTTTTAGACGCCAACGGACATGCCCGGGATCAACCCTGAAGTGATCTCCCACAAGCTCGGGGTCGACCTGAAGGCCCGGCCTATCCGACAAAAGAAGAGAAGTTTTGCGCTGGTTAAACAAAAGGCGATAGTAGACGAGATGGATAGATTGCTCGCCGCCAATTTCATCAGAAAACTGGAGTACTCGGATTGGCTAGCGAACGTGGTCATGGTCAAGAAGGCGAACGGGAAATGAAGCATGTGCGTCGATTTCACGGACTTGAAAAAGACTTACCCTAAAGACAACTATCCACTTCCTCGGATAGACCAGATAGTGGACAACTCGGTCGGCTATGAATTACTGAGCTTCATGGACGCTTTCTCCGGTTACAATCAGATCCGGATGGACCCGGCCGACGAAGAACTTACCGCCTTCACCACTGACCGAGGAGTCAACTGCTACAAAGTGATGCCCTTCGGACTCAAGAACGCTAGGGCCATGTATCAGCAACTGGTCAACAAGCTGTTCAAACCGCAGATTGAGAGAACATGGAAATCTACTTCGACGACATGCTCGTAAAATCCACCTTGACAGTCGGGCACACTAAAGACCTAGGCGAGACATTCGACGTCCTGCGCAAGTACAAGATGAAGATGAATCCAGCTAAATGCACGTTCGGACTCACCAGTGGAAAGTTCCTCGGATTCATGGTTACCCACAGAAGAATCGAAGCGAACCCAGAAAAAATCAGTGCTATCCTCAACATGGAAATGTGATTTAGAAGAGGTTTTATAGATCAAAAATATATTACCGCAATCAAGAACGGCGTCACTTGGTAGCTAGCCGGTGAGTACGGGTCGGTCCACAGGGATGTTGTGAATTTCCTAATCGCTCAAACGAGTTAATTCCGATAGGTGTTCGGATTGATTTATTAAATCTAAAAACTAAATCTATCTATACTAAGATTATCTGGATCTAAATCTTGCTAGGGTTAGGTTTAGGGTAGGTTTGGAAATGTAAATAAATCTCAACGCTTTCTATACCCAAATTAGGATTTCTTAGGAGTTATGGTAATTATCGATAAAGGGGATTAGAACCATGGGGAAGATGTTTCTTCTTCTAGCTTCTTGTCCTTCCTTTATCGATCCTTACCCTAACCTCCATGGAAAACAATCACAACCGGGCCTTTATACTACGGTATCACCGCTACCTCGACGGATAGGGTGCCGTAGGGAGCGGTATGTGCATGTATGCATGGAGTCCTATGAAAAACTGTGATGGGCAAGAAAGGGATGAGAGATCTCATCTCTCAAAAGCCTTTCCTAAAGCTAACCCTTGTAAGGTTAGTCTAGCACCCTATGAAGAGTTTTGAAGCATCACATGACCCAAAGTTTCAATTTTTATGGTGCTAAACTAACATGCAAAGGGATCGATCCTAAAAAATTAGGGTTATAAAACATTAAGCTAGTAAAGATTAGGGTTTGAAGGCTACAACCTTTGTAGCTCCCCTTTGCTAGACTCCTTGGTGTCTTGGATGTTGAATCGAGGTCCTCTTGAAGTTCCCTTGCGTCCACGACGATCCACCACGGAATACCCCGTCCAAGCTCGCTACTTTGGAAAACCGAAGGAAACACTCTAATCAAGTTGGCTAGACTTGAGTAGAATGATGTTGTGGTTTGGAATCTCACTTCAAAAACCTTTCTTTAGTTGTATTTAACTCACTAGAAGAAACTAGAGAGGAAAAGATGAAGGAGGATGAAGATAGTGGCTAATTTTAGCAAGAGGTGTAAAAAGATAACCCTTGAGTTAAGAAGAAAATAAAATATATATCACTATATATATTTATTTCCTTCTTAGCTTCAACCATGATTAAATGATGGATAGTTAGTTTAACTTGGGTTTTAAATGATAAAGAGAAGGATAACCATAGGTTAGTGGTAGTTGAGATAGGTTAGGTTAGAAGAAGAGTGTAGAATCAAGAATGATTATCCTTTTCTTTTTCATTTTACTTTAAAACCAAAATTAAATAATAATCCATTATTTAATCTATGGTGTGAGTCTTATATTGCCACCATTTCCATATGCAACCAACCATGATGGATGGGTGTATGTATGTGTACATGTATGCACATCTACATGTGCATGAAACTAGAAAGGAAGAAAGAAACACATGCATGCATGCATACATCCATCAAACCCTAGAAAGGTTTCAAATGAGAAAACTAATGGTTAGATGATAAATCAACACTTAATTTATCAATCCGGTCATATCTCATATGACCCCACCAAAAGCAGGCCACCCGATCAATGTTCGGTATCATATACGCACATTTCAATCGGGTGCATGCGCATATCGCATACGCGCACCACAACGTTTCGCCTGGACTGGGTAACCCCTTTGTGGGACTCTAAGACTCATCAATACGCCGGCAGAGGGTAATGATCATATCAAGTCCCCCAAGCTGCAAGCGGTCAGCTAAACGTAACGGCTACCCGGGTATTGAGTGATCAGAAGAAAACAAGCGAACCTGCTACAACTCCCGTCGAGCCATCCGACAACACTACCGTACATTCCGGTCTCTTCGTCAGATATGCTGCATATCGAGCCTAGGGATGGTCACGTCGACCCCAATAACTCAATAAGTCGTGCCGGTGAATGGTCTATAACAGATCGAGAAACTACTGATAACACTTATCAGCAAATCTCAGCAACCCTGGCCAGGGACTTGTTGTTATAACCAGTCGGGCACAGCACAGCATCAACTCCCAATACCGGGAGAGACGAAACCCCTCCTATCGCTCATCGTCTTCGTGTGTCTCGGTACTGTACCCAACGGCCACCTGTTTGCACGACTCAGTAGAGCCGTGGTAGGGTGGCAATCAAAGTACAGTGGGTGAACACACAAGACTCCATGACGATCTCGGGTCTACAGACTAACCTGTACCAGTGTCACCTGAGAACTGCTATCCGACGATAGATATAATTCCATATAGGAGTTCTCGGTGAGTCCGTCCAGTGTACCCAGTCACCACTGAGCACCCGTATATGATCTTGATGTCAAACATCGATGAATGTGGGAACATCCATCGCCCATCGTATGGGTCTAGTATCATATACGCTAGTCTACTCTGGTATATCGATGCCCCGTCTCGATATACCTACGACTAGGGACGTTCCAGGATATGCTTATAGACTACAGATGTCCCCTAGTATGATCTCCATCATAATCAGAGTAGTCAAGCCGATATCCTCAGGGCTTTATCAGTATGTATGAATGAATAAAAGCATGATCAAATCAACATGTCAGATAAAGAATAACCAGATACCATACTATCATGTCGAGCAAGAATGCAAACTGAATATATATACATGTATAAATACATCCACTATCACATAATGGCCTTTAGGGCATACATATATCCAACAATCTCCCACTTGCACTAAGGCCAGTTATTGGTGTATCTCATACCCAACATCTCAAAAAGTCGCTCATGCTGTGGCTGAGGGAGGGCCTTGGTGAGTGGATCCGCGGCGTTGTTCTTTGTATCTACTCTCTTAATCTCGATCTCGCGGCTATCTACAATCTCCCGGATCAAATGAAAGCGCCTCAGGATATGTCTGGACCGCTGATGGGACCTGGGCTCCTTGGCTAACGCCATCGCCCCATTATTGTCACAATACAAAGGTATTGGATCAATAATGGTTGGAACTACTCCTAGCTCCGAGACGAACTTCTTCATCCAGACGGCTTCCTTGGCGGCATCATTTGCAGCAATGTACTCAGCTTCCATCGTAGAGTCTGCAACGGTATCTTGTTTGGAACTCTTCCAACTTACCGCCCCTCCATTGAGGGTAAATACAAACCCTGAGATAGATTTGCTGTCATCCTTATCGCTCTGGAAGCTCGAATCGGTAAAGGCCTCCATTTGGAGATCTGTATTACCATACACCAAGAACAATTCTTTAGTCCTTCGCAAGTACTTAAGAATGTTCTTCACAGCTGTCCAGTGGTTCTCCCCTGGGTTGGATTGATACATGCTTACAACACTAAGTGCATAAGCTACATCTGGGCGTGTACATAACATCGCATACATTATAGATCCTACTGCCGAAGCATAAGGTATAATGCTCATGCGAGCTCTCTCTTCATCGGTCTTTGGACAAGAATCCTTGGAGAGAGTGACTCCATGGCAAGCGGGTAAGGCACCCCGCTTGGAGTCTTCCATACTAAATCTCTTTAGGATGGTGTTGATGTACCTGGTTTGGGACAATCCCAATAACTTTTTGGATCTATCCCTATAGATCCTTATGCCCAGGATGTATGTGGCATCACCCAGGTCCTTCATGGAGAACCTCAGTGATAAGAATGATTTGACCGACTGTAGCATAGGAATATCATTTCCTATCAGAAGAATATCATCCACGTACAATACGAGGAATGTGACAGCTCTTCCTACAGCCTTCTTATAAACACAAGGTTCATCTGGATTTTTGATGAAATCAAACTCTTTGATAACATCATCGAAACAGATGTTCCAACTCCGAGATGCCTGCTTTAACCCATATATGGATTTAAGCAATCTACATGCTTTCTCGCTGCTCCCACTGTCAATGAAGCCCTCTGGCTGATCCATATAAACGCATTCTTCCAAATCTCCATTTAGAAATGCTGTTTTAACGTCCATCTGCCAGATTTCATAGTCGTAGTGAGCAGCAATAGCAAGTAGGATCCGAATGGATTTAAGCATGGCTACGGGCGAAAAAGTTTCGTCATAGTCCAAACCTGGTCTTTGACGAAAACCTTTCGCCACAAGTCTTGCCTTATAGGTCTCTACCTGCCCATCCACACCAATCTTTCTTTTAAAGATCCACTTGCACCCTACAGGTTTTACCCCAGGGGGTACAACGTCCAAAGTCCATACTTTGTTGGTGTACATAGACTCCATTTCGGATCTCATGGCATCCAGCCACTTCACAGAGTCACCACTCGTGATAGCTTGCTGAAAACTGGTAGGATCATCATCATCCATGATGCAATCCTCTCCGTTACCATCAATGAGGAAACCGTAGTACCTCTCCGGTGGGCGAGAAGTCCTACCAGACCTACGGAGTGGCCGAGGTTCTTCAGTTTCTGTTGCAACAGCCGGTTCAACCAAATCGTCATTTGTAGTTTGTGTTTCCAGAACCTCTTCTAGATCTACCACTTTGCCATCATCTTTATCTGTGAAGAACTCTTTTTCCAAGAATGTGGCATACTGAGAAACAAACACTTTTTGTTCCTCTTTGTGGTAGAACAGATATCCATAAGAATTCTTTGGATATCCCACAAAGTTACACATGACTGGCCGTGTCTCGAGTTTGTCCGGATTCTGTTTTTTAACATAGGCCGGGCAACCCCAAATCTTAATTCTCTTAAGAGATGGTCTCTTCCCATTCCATATCTCATATGGCGTGGTAGACACGGCTTTGGTTGGAACCCTGTTTAGCAGATACGCTGCAGTCTCCAATTCATGCCCCCAAAACGAGACTGGTAACTCAGCGTCACTCATCATGGACCGGACCATATCTAATAGGGTCCTATTCCGTCGTTCTGACACACCGTTGTGCTGTGGTGTGTAAGGAGGAGTGAGCTGAGAGAGAATCCCATTCTCTTTTAGGAAGTTTGCAAATTCTGTACTGAGATACTCTCCACCTCGATCTGATCGAAGCATCTTAATACTCAAGCCGGTTTGTTTTTCTACTTCTTGTTTATATTCAATGAATTTCTCAAAAGCGTCGGACTTGTGCTTTAATAAAAATACATGACCGAATCTTGAGAAATCGTCGGTGAATGTAATGAAGTATGAAAAACCGCCTCTAGCCTGTGTAGACATTGGCCCACATACATCAGTATGTATGAGGCCAAGGAGCTGAGCAGCTCTTTCTCCGTGTCCGGTAAACGGAGTTTTGGTCATTTTACCCTTGATACTAGACTGGCAAGTCGCATAAGATTTATATTCAAAAGAGTTTAAATATCCATCTTTGTGTAACCTGTTTAGTCTTGTTTCGTTAATATGACCAAGTCTACAATGCCAAAGAAAAGCTTCATTTAATTCTGAAAGTTTTCTTTTATTAGTGTGTTGTATACTGAAAACTGTGTGTTAATTTAGGACATATATTCCGTTATTAAGCGTACCATACCCAACCAATATTTGATTTAGGTGAATGTTCATAACATTGTTCTGCAACACAAAATTATATCCTTCATTGTCCAACAAAGAAAAGGATATTATATTACATAGCATACTTGGTACAAAATAACATGGATTCAAAATCAAAATACATCCAGATGGCAACCCCAAGTGATACTCTCCCACTGCGACTGTATGTACATTGGAACCATTTCCAACGCGGAGAGTATGGTCACCTGTCTTCAAAACCTTGCTATTTCTCAGCCCCTGCATAGAATTGCAAATGTGAGAACCTGAACCGGTATCCAATACCCAGGAAGCAGAGTTTATAGAAAAACAGTTTTCAGTCACAAACGCACCTGAAGCAGAAGCATCACCATGCTTCTTCTTGAGACTTAAGTACTCCGTGCAATTGCGCTTCCAGTGTCCTGTCTTGTGGCAATGGAAACATTCGTCTTTCCCCAAGTCTCCAGCCTTGGACTTTCCCTTTCCCTTCACCTTTTTAACTCCGCCCTTAGGATTAGTGGGTTTCTTCTTTTTCTTTCTCTTGGCCTTGGCTTTCGGGCGAGAAGAAGAAGACTGTCCAATAGTCATAACGGGAGTTTTTGCTAACTTCATAGTGCTCTCTGCACTCCTTAACATATTAAGGAGTTCAGGGAGATCCTTCTCCATGCCATGCATGTTGAAGTTCACTATGAACTGAGCAAAGGTGGAGGGGAGGGACTGCAGAATAATATCTATATATTGTTCATTGTCCATCATCCATCCAAGGTCCTCAAGCTCTTCTATAAGAGCTATCATCTTCAGAACATGGTCTCCTACTGGTGTGCCAGGGGCCATTCGCATCTGAAACAATTTCTTTGATGCTTCGTATCGTAATACGCGGGATTGCTCCCCATACAACTCCTTTGTATGGAGCAATATACCGTGAATGTCCATGTCCTCGTGCTGCTTTTGATGTGTGTTATCCATCGATGCAAGCGCGAGGCATGTGGCCGTGGCACAGTCAGCGTCCCATGTCTTGCGAACTTCAATGTCCGCAACTGAGGATTTTGGACCAGGGATGGGCGGGGCTGAAGCCGTGAGGACATATGATACTTTATCATAAGTCAAGGCGATTTTCAGATTCCTCAGCCAGTCTTTATAGTTGGTCCCATTCAGTTTGTTTTTATCTAGTAGAAGCTTAAGTCCAGTCATTGGTATCTGCCATTAAGAGAGAGAAAAGAATACACTCAGCGAAAGCTCTTGCACAGATTAGATTGGTTTATTATCTTGTCTAATCGATATTTCCCACTGCTTTTTATCAAGTTTTCTTTCAAACCTTAAAAAGAAAAACTAGCCAGGATTAATTACAGTCTACAACTTCGCTAACCGTTCAGCCAGGCCAGTGTCGGTACTTTGAGGGAGGTTCCCCGTGCTTTCGCACGGACCTAATTAGAGTAAACCTCGTTTTCCCAGAGGCGGAGCCCCGTTAACACCTTTCTAGACACCTAATAAGTTAGCTAATTGTAAACTGTAAAACTCTCCTAGGAGCAACTATTGCCCACAGTGGGATCGGGATCCAACCATCACATGGAAGGTATGCAATCTCATTGCAAATTTCAACACTTGAAATTCCCGATGTAAATTTTTACCCCTAGTACTTATGACCTTAACTATGGTCAACAAATCATAAGTACCAGTCAAGTTCTACCCGTCATTTCTTGATCAATTAGACCCACCCATATGACCCTTAACTATGGTCAACAAAGTCGCATGAATGTCCTAATTAATCTGCATCATATGCAGTGTAGGAAGACATCACTTAACTACCGTACACTACGCCTTAACTAAAGTCAACAAACGTAGCACGAATACTAAGTACTCTACTTCCTAAAATGACGGAGGGTTGCGAATGATTTTTGAGAAAATCTTTAACGTTTTGAACTTGATATCGTTGTAGAATCAAACAGTTTTCAAAAGGAGTGGCTTAAGCTCCGCAGTTTTGAAATGTAACTTTTTCATAAATAGCCGAGTAGTTTTTAAATCCGATTCTACAACATCTTTTTAGGTTTATTTTCTTTACATTAATCACATTAATGTAATCCCATCATTTAAGTCCTTAAGCCAATCACAGAAAAGAAACGAAAATAACACGTACGCTTATGCCATCCGCATTCGCCGCAATGTTCCGTTATGCACCGTTAGGTTACTTAACTAACGGCATACCGGGACGGGACTAGCGCGGGTGTAAAACATAAGCAACGTCTACTATATATCATATATATAATATGTCATTCGTCTCAGATATCACAGAACACAGGCAGCAGAAACATAGATATAACGTGGGATATCCTAGGACGTCCGTATTTAGTATTTAGCCAGAATAGAAAATACGGATTCCACAGTCGCGATGAATAGCCAAGCCCACACCCTGGACCCCTACGAGAGCGGCAAGTGACCCTACCAATCCTGGAGTTTAGGAGACCCGATCTCGACTCCTCGAGATGGCCTCCCACAGAACCCCAGAACCCGGTCACCTGTGCTCCCCTCCTTGGGTCCATCCTAATGCGGAAAAGTAAATAATATACAACACTGGTGACACAACCGCAACCTGGAAGTGCCCCAAATAAAAGAATATTACATTACATTTGAATTTACATGAATGAAAATATAAAACTCTCATCTCACAAAAAAACCCCGGCTATTCGATCGCGACAATCCTGCACATCATATCTCAGCAACTCATAATATCACATATCATCGACGTAAGTAAGCATGCGTACCCTGATTGTCGTTGATGTATAGCAACGAAACCGACGATATCGTACATACTACACTTACGGTCACAGAAAAGAAAGTGTAAAACTACAATATTTGGAATCCAGATTCTCTTTAGACATCATAAATGCGAAATATCACATATTTCGTATTTCATGCCTAAACTATATGAATTCCACATATTGTATCACATTCCAGACAAACAGACAGTATTAAAGATTTCGAACGAACGATCAAGCACCCAAGATTCACTAAATCTCAACACTTGAGCAGGGTTCAAAAATCCGGAGTGTGACACAGTAGTAGCGGTCCAGCCGTAGAAGGGTCAAGCCAACGCCTCACATGTGGCACGCCGTACTGCCCCAAACCCTAAGGTTCAAAGGGCAGTTCAAGACGGTCACATAATCGAGTTAAGGTTTGTTGTCTTCTAGAGGGACCACCGCAAAAAGACTTGCACGTATCTCCAAAGTATTTAAACCCCATGAATAGTTAGTAAATGATACTCGTTCAAACACTTCAATACTTTCTAATTTACCCGGAAAAGCTACGAAATGAAAGTCCCGATCGAATTGACGAGTCCAACACCATCTCCAGAATTTTTCAAAACCAAATACAGATTAAAAATATCCAAAATTTTATACAAGCAGATTCATGAATTACTGTACAAAACGTATCCATCAATTCATATATACGGCCGCGGAACCGCGGCCTAAGCAAGCTTAGGCCGCGTTTCCGCGGCGAGAATCACTGTTCACTGAAAAAAATTTGTACCGTAATCCTTATTTTTTCCTGCTGTATTTTTTACATATTTTTAATTCTGCAAATTATCAAATTTTAGAAAATTTCCAGAGAGCACCCAAAAATACCGTATTTTTGTCCGATCGGGGTTTTCACTTCGTAAAAACGTTGCCTAATGTTCTAGGTCGGCTCTGATACCAATGTAAGGTTAGTCTAGCACCCTATGAAGAGTTTTGAAGCATCACATGACCCAAAGTTTTAATTTTTATGGTGCTAAACTAACATGCAAAGGGATCGATCCTAGAAAATTAGGGTTATAAAACATTAAGCTAGTAAAGATTAGAGTTTGAAGGCTACAACCTTTGTAGCTCCCCTTTGCTAGACTCCTTGGTGTCTTGGGTGTTGAATCGAGGTCCTCTTGAAGTTCCCTTGCGTCCACGACGATCCACCACGGAATACCCCGTCCAAGCTCGCTACTTTGGAAAACCGAAGGAAACACTCTAATCAAGTTGGCTAGACTTGAGTAGAATGATGTTGTGGTTTGGAATCTCACTTCAAAAACCTTTCTTTAGTTGTATTTAACTCACTAGAAGAAACTAGAGAGGAAAAGATGAAGGAGGATGAAGATGGTGGCTAATTTTAGCAAGAGGTGTAAAAAGATAACCCTTGAGTTAAGAAGAAAATGAAATATATATCACTATATATATTTATTTCCTTCTTAGCTTCAACCATGATTAAATGATGGATAGTTAGTTTAACTTGGGTTTTAAATGATAAAGAGAAGGATAACCATAGGTTAGTGGTAGTTGAGATAGGTTAGGTTAGAAGAAGAGTGTAGAATCAAGAATGATTATCCTTTTCTTTTTCATTTTACTTTAAAACCAAAATTAAATAATAATCCATTATTTAATCTATGGTGTGAGTCTTATATTGCCACCATTTCCATATGCAATCAACCATGATGGATGGGTGTATGTATGTATACATGTATGCACATCTACATGTACATGAAACTAGAAAGGAAGAAAGAAACGCATGCATGCATGCATACATCCATCAAACCCTAGAAAGGTTTCAAGTGAGAAAACTAATGGTTAGATGATAAATCAACACTTAATTTATCAATCCGGTCATATCTCATATGACCCTACCAAAAGCAGGCCACCCGATCAATGTTCGGTATCATATACGCACATTTCAATCGGGTGCATGCGCATATCGCATACGCGCACCACAACGTTTCGCCTGGACTGGGTAACTCCTTTGTGGGACTCTAAGACTCGTCAATACGCCGGCAGAGGGTAATGATCATATCAAGTCCCCCAAGCCGCAAGCGGTCAGCTAAACGTAACGGCTACCCGGGTATTGAGCGATCAGAAGAAAACAAGCGAACCTGCTACAACTCCCGTCGAGCCATCCGGCAACACTACCGTGCAGTCCGGTCTCTTCGTCAGATATGCTGCATATCGAGCCTAGGGATGGTCACGTCGACCCCAATAAGTCAGCTAAACGTAACGGCTACCCGGGTATTGAGCTATCAGAAGAAAACAAGCGAACCTGCTACAACTCCCGTCGAGCCATCCGGCAACACTACCGTGCAGTCCGGTCTCTTCGTCAGATATGCTGCATATCGAGCCTAGGGATGGTCACGTCGACCCCAATAACTCAATAAGTCGTGCCGGTGAATGGTCTATAACAGATCGAGAAACTACTGATAACACTTATCAGCAAATCTCAGCAGCCCTGGCCAGGGACTTGCTGTTATAACCAGTCGGGCACAGCACAGCATCGACTCCCAATACCGGGAGAGACGAAACCCCTCCTATCGCTCATCGTCTTCGTGTGTCTCGGTACTGTACCCAACGGCCACCTGTTTGCACGACTCAGTAGAGCCGTGGTAGGGTGGCAATCAAAATACAGTGGGAGAACACACAAGACTCCATGACGATCTCGGGTCTACAGACTAACCTGTACCAGTGTCACCTGAGAACTGCTATCCGACGATAGATATAATTCCATATAGGAGTTCTCGGTGAGTCCGTCCAGTGTACCCAGTCACCACTGAGCACCCGTATATGATCTTGATGTCAAACATCGATGAATGTGGGAACATCCATCGCCCATCGTATGGGTCTAGTATCATATACGCTAGTCTACTCTGGTATATCGATGCCCCGTCTCGATATACCTACGACTAGGGACGTTCCAGGATATGCTTATAGACTACAGATGTCCCACTAGTATGATCTCCATCATAATCAGAGTAGTCAAGCCGATATCCTCAGGGTTTTATCAGCATGTATGAATGAATAAAAGCATGATCAAATCAACATGTCAGATAAAGAATAACCAGATAGCATACTATCATGTCGAGCAAGAATGCAAACTGAATATATATACATGTATAAATACATCCACTATCACATAATGGCCTCTAGGGCATACATATATCCAACAACCCTAACAAGCGAGGAGACTGCTCGCTCATTAGGAAATTGAAAGACATTTATCTAGGGCAGGAATTGAAATTACCTAGGGTAAGAATTGAAATTACCTACTTACTTTACAGATGGCTCTCTCCAAACATCAACACAGGGTTGTCAGATCTGAATAGATGATATGAAAAGAGGCATCGATGCTCTCCAAAAGAATTCTAAATTTTATTAATGAAAAGAGGCATAGGGAGGCATGAAAAGAATATAATAATTTGGGCTTCTATTTATAAGACATAGAAACCCTAGGTTACAATTGATTCATATGTCTGCATTTACCAAAATACCCCTAGGAAGATCTATCAAAGCCGCCAAGAATTATGGTAAAATTTTTATTCTTTCCAAGCTTCACCTCGCCGCGGAACCAAGGCCCGAGGCCTGGTTTGGCCGCGGTTCCGCGGCCAAATAAGGGAATTAGCATCTTTAATTTCCTGGGCTGGCTCATGTAATTTTGGGCTTCCTGTTTCTTTGGTTGTTTCTTTAAAATAGCTTCTGGTTCTCTTCTAGATTTTCCAGTGAATATTGTAGTGGACTTTTAACCGTTCGGTTTGTAATCTTGGATCTTGCGCTGCCTTTGTACTCTGTAAACTGATCTTTTGTGTAGGCTTGATCAAGGTCCTTCTATTTGTTGGTTGTAGTTCCACTTTTGCATCATCTTTTATCTTTTTCACTATTTTAGATCCATGAACCTGTAACCTGTAATATGTAGCAGACATGGGTCAAAAGCACCTGTTTATTTGTAAAATGTAGGGTTCCTAGGCACACTAATGAGGTCTCACAAGGCATCAACCATTCCAATTTCAAATTTTACAAGTGCCGAGAAACCCTAATACGGATTGTTAACTAGATTTTAGGCGAAAACGATAACTAGTTAACAAGTTAACTAAGAGTAAACGGAAAATACAACCTTTGTAGATCCGGTCCTCCACCTCCATAGCTCCGTGATGAAGTCCCCTCGCTGCGATCATCGGATCCCGGGCTCTAGCGTCGGCTTCATCGGAGAAATGGGCGGGCTAGGTCGTCGACTTCGATACCGAAGATGATCTACGTCGAGACAACACAAGATCAAGCTCCAACTTCACCAAGTCATGAAACTTGTGAAGAAAACACCCTATACTACTTGGCAAGTGGTAGAGGATGAAGAAATAAGAAGTGGGTTCACTTTAGAATTTGATTTCTCACTCTTTTTCTCATGTTGTCATTGATGGAGGCAAGGTTTCTTCTTTGTTGAAGAGGAAGAAGAAGAAGAAGAAGAAGAAGGAATATGATAAGTTATCTTAAAAATAGAAAACAAAATGATACTTATCATAATCTCAACCATGGTCAAGTGTAGAGAATAAACTAGGGTTAGGTTTAATGGTTAGGTTTAAGGAATAAAACAAAATGGTCAAAGCTTTTTCAAAGCTTCATGAAGCTTCAACAAAATCCAAAGAAAGCCACCGTTTCATTTTTGCCCAAAATGAATTAATGAATAAATAAATAAATAAATAAGTAAATAAATCAAATGAAACCCTAACCATTAACTAACCATGGTTTAATACAAACATACACCCAAGTTTGCATGTATCATCAAACATGATACAAACTTATGCACAAAAATATATCACATATACAATGTGCACAAATAAGTGAGAAAAATATCTTAAGTGAACCAATATTAGTTAATGTAAAGTGATATATCAAATATATAATTATACATTAAATCATTAAATCAACACTTGACTTAATGATCCGGTCATATCACATATAACCAACTAATATAAATAGTAACAATTTATTGAATCAACACTTGATCCGATAACCCGGCTATATCGCATATAACCGATCAATGTCACAAATCGCGAGAATCGAATACAGTATCACATCCTGGTATTATTCTCGGTCTCGCACATATCTCATATGTGCTCCTATTTCATTTCGCTTGAGCCAGGAAACCTCTGTGTAGGACTCTAAAGACTCGTCAATACGCCGGCAGCAGGTGATGATCATATCAAACACCCACATGCCGCAAGCAGTCTGCTAAACGTAACAGCCACCCGGGTATTGAGCGATCAGAAGATCGACGAGCAAGCCCGCTCACACTCCTGTGAATCCAACCAGTAACAATTACCGTACAGTCCGGTCTCGTCGTTTGATATGTCGCATATCTCGCCTAGGGATGGTAAACGTCAGACCCCAATAGCTCGATAAGTCGTGTCGATATGAGGTCTATAACAGTTCGAGAAACTACTGGTAACACTTACCAGTAAATCTCAGCAACCCTGGCTAGGGATTTTCGGTTATAGCCAATCGAACACAGCGCAACATCAACTCCCTATACCGGGAGAGACGAATCCCCTCCTATCGCTCATTGCCTCCATGTGATTCGGGACTGTACCCAAAAGCCACCGTTTTGCACGCCCTCTTGGACGTGGTAAGGTGGAAATCAAAGCACAATGGGAATCACACAAGACTCTATGACGATCTTGGGTCAACAGACTACTCTGTACCAGTGTCACCAGAGAACTGCCATCTGACGTAAGGTATAATACCATCTGGGAGTTCTCGGCGAGTCCGTCCAGTGTACCCAGTCTCCACTGAGCACCCATATATTATCTCTGATGTCAAACACCAATGGATATGGGATCATCCATCGCCCATCTGTATAGGTCGAGAAGTTATACGCTAGTCTACTCTGGTATATCGATGCCCTGTCTCGATACACCCACGACTAGGGACCTTGAAGGATGTACTTATGGACTACCATGTCCCCACTAGTATGATCCGCATCATAGTCCAGGTAGTCAAGTACACATCCTAAGGGCTTTACCAACATGTAACAGAGAGACAATCAGTGTACACGTTAAGGTAAAGAGCAACCAGATAGCATACTATCATGTCGAGCAAGAAAGTCCTTCCTGTATATGTCCAAGCATCCACTACTATATACATCCTATGTATAGTAATGGCCTCTAGGGCATACATATAACTAACAATCTCCCACTTGCACTAGGGACATCTGATAGCAGTGGTTGTAGTATCTCATACTCAACCATCCCATGAAAGTCTCTCTCTGGGAAAAGGCCTTTGTGAGTGGATCCGCCGTGTTGTCCTCTGAGTCAACTCTCCTTACCTCGATCACCCTGGAGATCAACCATCTCCATGATCAGGTGACACTGCCTTAGAATATGTCTGGATCACTGATGGGACGGACGTTCCTTGGCATAATCCACAACTCCATTGTCTCACAATGGTAGGAACGAAGTTCATCTCATGAACTAATATACACCCAGAATGCCTCTTTGGTAGCATCTTAAGTAGCGATGTATCCAGCCTTTATCGTCTAGTATGCCACGGTATCTAGCTTGGAACTCTTCCAACATACTGTCCCTTTACTAAGGGTAAAGACAATGCCTGTGACTGACATTCAGTCGTCCTTATCACCCTGGAACACTTCCAGTGATTCTCCTCTGGATCAATTGATACCATCTCACTCCAACTAGTGAGAATCCTAACATCCATTTAGATCTATCTCATAGATCCAAAACCCAGGTTTTGGTAGGTATCACTTTAATTCTATGTGGAGAATCATTGTGATAAGCGGAGATTGATCGAGCGTAGCATAGGAAACTACTTCCCTATCAAGAGTATGTCATCCACGTACTCTACGAGGATCGTTACCATACTCCCTACTACCTTTTTGTATATACAAGGTTCATCCACCATTTTGATGAAGTCAAACTCTTTGACTACTACATCAAAACAGACGTTCCAACTCCGCGATGCCTGCTTTATCCTATAAAGCAACTTGTGCACGTTTCCGCTGCTCCCAATGTCTACGAAGCCCTCTGGTTATGTACTTATAGACGCCCTCTTCTAAAACATCATTTAGAAAAGTTGTCATGACACCCAACCACCAGATATCGTAGTTATGGTATGTAGCCATGGCAAAAAGGATCTGGATGGACTTAAACATAGATCCTTAGAAAAGGTTTCAACATAATCCATACCTGGTTGATGACGAAAACCTTTAACAAGTCTAGTTTTGAAAGTCTCAACTTTTCCATCTACACCAAGTAATCTTCTCAAGATATACTTGCTCCTGATGGGGATTTAACCCTTCAGATATAGCAACTAAAGTCCATACTTTGTTGGTATACATGGATTCCATCTCAGATCTCTAAGCATCCAACCATTCTTACAGAGTCCCACTCCTGATGGCCAGCTCGAAAATAGTTGGGTCATCATCTCATGATGCAATCCTCGCTCCCACTGTCATAGAGAAACCGTAGTAACTCTCAGGTGGGTGAGGAACCCTACTAGATCGGCGGAGAGGCTGAGGTTCGTTAGTAACTATTGAATCCTTTAGTTTTATCAAATCCTCTGCTGTAGTTTGTATAGCTGGAACCTTTCCAGTTCTACATAACAGATCTTGCCTAGAGCTTGTCCGGATTTTGCTTTTAGACATAGGCCGGACAACCCCAAATCTTAACTAACTTAAGATATGGGCTCTTCCCTTTCCATATCACATATGAAGTGGTAGGCAACTGATTTGATTTGAACCCTATTCAATAGGTATGCAGCTTCTTAAGTGCATAACTCCTAAAAAGAAATAGGAAACTCAGTAGTACTCATCATAGAGCGCACCATATCATATAGGGTGTGATTGCTCCGCCCCGATTTACCATCGTGCTATGGTGTATACGGAGGAGTAATGCTGAGAGAGAATCTCATTCTCCTTTAGAATAGTCCAGGAATTCTATGCACAAGTATTCTCCTCCCTGATCGCATCAAAGGACATAATACTTATACCCTCATTTTGGTTCTCTACTTCTAACTTATATTCCGTGAATATCTCAAAAGGTTCGGACTTGTGTTTCAACAGGAACATATGTCTGAATCTTGAGAGATCATCAGAGAATGTAATGAAGTAGAAAGAACCGGTCTTGGCATGTGTAGACAGGGGACCTTTATACATCAACATGTATCATCCCAAGAGTTCACTAACTCTTTCTCTGTTTCCAATAAACAGAGCCGGTGTCATTATATCTTTGTGACATGACTGGCAAGTTTCACAAGATGTAAATTCAAACTGATTTAAATATGCATCTACATGTAACTTCAGCTAGTCGGGTCGCATTGATATGACCTAGTCTACAATGCCTCAAGAAGGATTCGTTCATTTCTGAACTCTTCCTCTTGTGTGTGTTCTTTATACTAAAAACTGTAGTTTGATTTAGAACATCAATGCTTTTAGATAACGTGCCTGAACCGATCAACTTTTGATATAGGAAATGTTCAAAACATTATCCAACAATACAAAATTTTATCATTTCTTTACTAATAAAGAGAGTGATATGATTTTGTATATCAGGTTCGGTATCTAATAACATTCGTTCAGAATCAATGTATTGGTAATACAGGGTGACAGTGACCAACAGACTTGGCTGCAACACTTGCCCCGTTTTCTGTCTCATGAAACTTATCACCCGTTCTCAGTTCTCTACCTTTCTATAGCCCTATGTATCAGATTACATATCTGGGATCCTGATCCGGTATCTAATACCCAGGACGTAGAGGAAACAGAGAAACAGTTCTTTGTAATGAACACACCCGAAGATGATGCATCAGCATGCACTTTCTTCGTTTGGGCGGCACGGGAAATTTGGTATTCCCCTATTTCTTGCTCTGTCTTATAACAATTATAAGTTGGAGCGGGACCGACGTTCCCCAGCTCAGTATAACAAGCGGGTACGGTCAATAATCCGTATTATTATCTTGATTAAGACGTGATATGGTCGCTACCTGGAGAGAGAGAGAAGAAAACACTCAGTGTGCGCTCTTGCAAGATCAGATTGGTTATTTATTTTATCTAATCAGGATGGCTCCCACTTTTTTTATCAAATCTTCCTTCAAACCCTAAAAGGAAAGACTAGCCGGGATTAATTACACACTACAAGTTCGCCAATCTTTCAGCCAGGCCAGTGTCGGTACTTTGAGGGAGGTCCCCCGTGCTTTCGCACGAACCTAATTAATGTAAACCTCATTTTCACAGAGGCGTAACCTCGTTAACACCTTTCTAGACACCTACTTGATCGGCTAATTGTAATGTGTAAAACTCTCCCAGGAGTAACTCTTACTCGCAGCAGGTATCGGGATCCAACTATCTCATAGAAGGTATGCAATCTCATTGCAAATTTCAACACTTGAAATTCCCGATAATATTTTGCCCCAAGCCTCCTATGACCTTGACAAAGGCCAACAAATCATAGGCTGCTAGTCAAGTTCAACCCGTCATTTCTTGATTGAAATAAACCCACCCGCACGGCCCTTGACAAAGGCCAACAAGGTCGCACGACTACCCTAATCCAATCTGCATCATATGCATAAGCAGATAAGCACCAGTTAGCTACCGCACACTACGCCTTGACAAAGGCCAACAAACGCAGCACGAATACTAACTACTACTTATCTGAAATGACGGAGGGCTACGACAGGTTTTTTTGAAAACCTATTGGGTAATGAACTTGATATCGTTGTAGAATCAAATGATTTTAAAATGGAGTGTTTTTGAGGTTTTTCTAGTTTTGCTAAAGGAGTCACTCCCAGTGAAGGGATCGTCGGTCCTTTCCTCGTCGAATGAGGTGCGGGATATATCATATATATCACGGTGCAAAGCAGAAACTATAGAAGCTTTCAAAAGACAAACCGAGTGTGTAGTATCTGCCAGTTATTGCTAAAGGGGTCACTCCCGGTGAAGGGATCGTCGGCCCTTTCCTCATCGAATAAAGTGCAAGATATATCACATATACCGCTGTGCAAAGCAAGAACTGTAGCTACCTGTTTTATTTTTGAAATTCGATTCCACAACATCTTAGGTTTCTTTTATTTCATTAATCATATTAATGAAGTCCCATCATTTAAGTACCTAAACATTACAGATAAATACGACGTACTCTTATACCATCCGCATTCGCCTCGATGTCCCCTCGTGCACCGTTAGGTTAGGTAACTAACGGCAGAGCGGGGCAGGGCTAGCGCGGGTGTAAAACATAAGTAACGCCTATATAATATATCATATATACTATATACTGTATCTATCACAGAACATCACATGATCACATCACAGATATCGCAGCAGAAGAAACATATGAAATATTGGATATACTAGGACGTCCGTGTTTTCAATACGAGCCAGTATAAAACACGGATTCCACTGTCGCGATGAATAGCCAAACCCATACCCCTAAACCCCTACGAGAGCGGCAAGCAACCCTACCAATTCTAAAGTTAGGAGACCTGGACTCGACTCCTCGAGTTGGTCTCCCACTGGACTCCAGAACCCGGTTACTTATGCCCTCCTCCTTGGGTCTATCCTAGTGCGGAAAAGTAAATAATATACAAAAGGTGACATCTTCCGCAACCTGGAAGTGCCCCAATAAAAGAATATTACATACAAGTTTTTATATGAAAGAAAATGAAAAACACTCATCTCACATAAAAAAAACCCGGCTATTCAAACACGACGATCCAATATAACATATCCAGCAACACATAACATCATATGTCATCAACGTAAGTAAACATGCGTATCCCAATTGTCGTTGACATATAGCAACGAAACCGGCGATATCACATATTACACTTACGGTCACAGAAAAGAAAGTGTAAAACTACAACAGTTGGAATCCGCAACCTTCTTAGACATCGCATGCCTAACCATATGAATTCCTTAGACATCGCATGCCTAACAATTATAAACCCTGCATTTTAGTCTCATTTATCGAAAACACTTTTCAATATCAAGTCGGGCAATTCAACAAGATTCCCGACATCCTGATTGAATGCTCATCGCAAACTTCAGTAGACGGCTGCACCCCCGATGCCTCCGACGAAGTGCACTAAGGCGGAACACCGCTGCCGCGAGCACCCGAAAGGATGCTTTTGGCGACGGAGTTCTCCTACAGTCACTTGGTCGGGGCTATGGGGCATAGCTGTCTATTAAGTTTACCGGCGAGTATCCGCGTACGCTACGTGATTGCGACGGACTTTTGATCACATCAAAATTCCGTGGCAACCGATCAAGTGAGACTAAACTGCTATGTTTATAATATTCATTCAGTTATCTCATAACTACTTGTGAATTTCAATTATTGTATCACATTCCAGATAATTAGAAAATGTTAAACTTTCCGATCGAACAATCAAACACCCAAGTTTTCCAGAAACAGCTCAACACATGAGACAAGTTTAAAAACATCCAGTTCATGCCTCAGTACCAAAGGTCCATCCGTAGAAGGGTCAAGCCAATGCCTCACATGTGGCACGCCGTACTGCCCCAAACCCGAAGGTTCAAAGGGCAGTTCAAGACGGTCACATAATCGAGTTAAGGTTTGTTGTCTTCTAGAGGGTCAATCGCGTTACTTGCACTACTTAGAACGTTTTCAAACTACAGAAAAATCCAACACTTAGAAATTTCCCAACAGGGGAAAAATTGGGTATTTATATCCGATCAAACTTTTTAACATATTCAAAAATATCCGGAAAAACACACAGACAAAGTTTGATAATCCGATCGAATCTACGAACTCCCAATACAACCCAGAAAACTCAACTCTTGACTAAGATTTAAAAATTCCCAGAAAATACAGCACCAAAATATAGGAATTACTGTGCAAAAACCAATTGAAGAAGAGACTAAGTGGCCGTGGAACCGCCGCATTAGCCATGCTAATACCGCGGTTCCGCCGCTCTTTGATGGAATCAAGAGTACGGGCTTCACAGTAATTCTTAGAAACTCCTGCTGATTTTTCTGCATATTTTTAATTCTCAAAAATCCCCGATTTCAAAAAATGTACAGAGAGCAATTTTGCATTAGGGTTTCGGTTTGATTGGACCTCTAACTCCGTCTACGCATCGCCTAAAGCTCTAGCTAGGCTCTGATACCACTGTAGGGTTTCTAGGCACACTAATGAGGTCTCACAAGGCATCAACCATGCCAATTTCAAATTTTACAAGTGCCGAGAAACCCTAATACGGATCGTTAACTAGATTTTAGGCGAAAACGATAACTAGTTAACAACTTAACTAAGAGTAAACGGAAAATACAACCTTTGTAGATCCGGTCCTCCACCTCCATAGCTCCGTGATGAAGTCCCCTCGCTGCGATCATCGGATCCCGGGCTCTAGCGTCGGCTTCATCGGAGAAATGGGCGGGCTAGGTCGTCGATTTCGATGCCGAAGATGATCTACGTCGAGACAACACAAGATCAAGCTCCAACTTCACCAAGTCATGAAACTTGTGAAGAAAACACCCTATACTACTTGGCAAGTGGTAGAGGATGAAGAAATAGGAAGTGGGTTCACTTTAGAATTGGATTTCTCACTCTTTTTCTCATGTTGCCATTGATGGAGGCAAGGTTTCTTCTTTGTTGAAGAGGAAGAAGAAGAAGAAGAAGGAATATGATAAGTTTTCTTAAAAATAGAAAACAAAATGATACTTATCATAATCTCAACCATGGTCAAGTGTAGAGAATAAACTAGGGTTAGGTTTAATGGTTAGGTTTAAGGAATAAAACAAAATGGTCAAAGCTTTTTCAAAGCTTCATGAAGCTTCAACAAAATCCAAAAAAAGCCACCATTTCATTTTTGCCCAAAATGAATTAATGAATAAATAAATAAATGAATAAGTAAATAAATCAAATGAAACCCTAACCATTAACTAACCATGGTTTAATATAAACATACACCCAAGTTTGCATGTATCATCAAACATGATACAAACTTGTGCACAAAAATATATCACATATACAATATGCACAAATAAGTGAGAAAAATATCTTAAGTGAACCAATATTAGTTAATGTAAAGTGATATATCAAATATATAACTATACATTAAATCATTAAATCATTAAATCAACACTTGACTTAATGATCTGGTCATATCACATATAACCGACTAATATCAATAGTAACAACTTATCGAATCAACACTTGATCTGATAACCCGGCTATATCGCATATAACCGATCAATGTCATAAATCGCGAGAATCGAATACAGTATCACATCCTGGTATTATTCTCGGTCCCGCACATATCTCATATGCGCTCCTATTTTATTTCGCTTGAGCCAGGAAACCTCTGTGTAGGACTCTAAAGACTCGTCAATACGCCGGCAGCAGGTGATGATCATATCAAACACCCACATGCCGCAAGCGGTCTGCTAAACGTAACGGCCACCCGGGTATTGAGCGATCAGAAGATTAACGAGCAAGCCCGCTCACACTCCTGTGAATCCAACCAGTAACATTTACCATACAGTCCGGTCTCGTCGTCTGATATGTCGCATATCTCGCCTAGGGGTGGTAAACGTCAGACCCCAATAGCTCAATAAGTCGTGTCGATATGAGGTCTATAACAGTTCGAGAAACTACTGGTAACACTTACCAGTAAATCTCAGCAACCCTGGTCAGGTATTTCCGGTTATAGCCAATCGAACACAGCGCAACATCAACTCCCTATACCGGGAGAGACGAATCCCCTCCTATCGCTCATTGCCTCCATATGATTCGGGACTATACCCAAAAGCCACCGTTTTGCACGCCCTCTTAGACGTGTTAAGGTAGAAATTAAAGCACAGTGGGAATCACACAAGACTCTATGACGATCTCGGGTCAACAGACTACTCTGTACCAGTATCACCAGAGAACTGCCATTTGACGTAAGGTATATACCATCTGGGAGTTCTCGGTGAGTCCGTCCAGTGTACCCAGTCTCTACTGAGCACCCGTATATCATCTATGATATCAAACACCAATGAATATGGGATCATCCATCGCCCATCTGTATGGGTCGAGAAGTTATACGCTAGTCTACTCTGGTATATCGATGCCCCGTCTCGATACACCCACGACTAGGGACCTTGAAGGATGTACTTATGGACTACCATGTCCCTACTAGTATGATCCGCATCATAGTCCAGGTAGTCAAGTACACATCCTAAGGGCTTTACCAACATGTAACAGAGAGACAATCAGTGTACACGTTAAGGTAAAGAGCAACCAGATAGCATACTATCATGTCGAGCAAGAAAGTCCTTCCTATATATGTCCAAGCATCCACTACAATATACATCCTATGTATAGTAATGGCCTCTAGGGCATACATATAACTAACATAAAATACATAAGAATGGGGAATGTAATAATACAATATTATGATATGAACAAATACCCCCAAACTTATCTTTTGCTCGTCCTCGAGCAAACTTAGTTTTATTCTCGACAAAAACCTAACCGCACTTTCGCAGGGAAATGCGATTGTACTGAGCTCGTGCAACAAGCCGTTAAACCTCTAGGTGTCCCTAGTAGGAGGAGTGTTGTCTCCTGAGGGTTTTCAGCGGATACTACCCACAAAATCCTTTCAATTCGGCTTTTCGACTTTTGTTGTCCAATTAGGTTTTCCAACAAGGAATTCTATTATTTTTGACTCATAAATTATCCACCAATATTCTTCACACTTCCTCATCATCTAACTTAAAATTATATATGTTCTGCAGACCTACTTAGCTTTCGGCATTTCTTAAGTTTTCCTTCTAGGGTTCCATCTCCACTTAGGAATTTTTATCAACTCTACTAAAGATACAAGTTCTATTCTTCATTCCTCTCTCTTATCTAAATCCCAATCACATACCCCTACGTGTGTGTATAAATCACCCCTACACTTGGAAATTCAAATCAAGCAATCATACTCTCGTCTGTTGTCCAAAACACTTATTAATTGGTGAATTTTAAATGAATTTTGTTCACACATCCTTCATGCGACCGTTAATACTTCTTGAGGTATCAACAACCGATTACAAGATGTGTTTGCACATTAAAGCGTAATTCCTAGTCTTGCAACACCCAAGGCTTTAGCAGTGACTCCCAAACCAGTTGGTCTAAGGCACTAGGTGATGAAGCACCCTCGCTAAATATTTTTCTATTTTTGCAGCCTTAAGTAATCACAAAAACCAGTGTTCATTTTTTTTCTTTATTCACTTTTTTTTTCATCGTACTAAGGACTTTAGACAAGAGTATTTCAAGGTCTCCTCAACTATTCCAAGTTTCAAGGTACGTGATTGTGCAATTTGTAGGGTATACATTTTCAGAATCTAGACTTAAGCTAGGAATTATTTTTCAAACTTATACTCTAATAAAAACATCAATATTTTTCCTTTGCTTTGACTTAGCCCAAGAAGTGAAATCAAAATTTGCCTATTTCTAAATAAACTACAAAGACATATACTTTCTACCGTTAAACTTTAAGAAAAGTTATTTTTAGGGTTTTTAATTTACTAAGTCTAGATCTAGTTGTTCCTAGCTAGTCAGTCTTTTTGTCAAACTCAAATCAATTAGGCCAAATTGAATACATTAATTTTTATAATTTTTGAAATTTTTCAATTTTTATGGGTTTTCAAATAAGTATGCAAATGCAAAAATATACATATGAATGCGAAAGAAGAAAACGTACTGAGCATACCCCCAAACTTAAACTTGGCAGTGTCCTCACTGTCATGCTACACCAAGAGGGTCAAAATGTCGGCACTCCCCTGTTTATTTATTTATAATTTTTTTTTTATGTTTTGAAATTTTTTTTATTTTTTTATAGAAAAAGAAAACAAAAAATATATATACATATATACAACAAGGTCCTCCCCAAACTAAACAAGGCCTTACATAAGCCAAAGGTTAGCACCAACCATTCAAAAATCTTATCGTGGTAATGGTAGAGTTGGTGAAAGGAGGGAGTGGAAAGAAGAGAAATGAGAAGCACATGAGACCATATGGGACGAAGAGTGGAATATGGTCTCGGTGGAGGAGAAAAATGACGGAAAAGAGAAAGAAGTGGAGTACGATCTTGAGGGTGTAAATCGAGTGAATAAATTAGCGCAATTTGTGATGACCGATGTGTTAAAAGCGATTGTGCTAACCTATCAACTTGTCGAGAAATTGGGTCAAATCCTTCAAGATTCGCAAGAAAATATGGGTACGTCGAACTTGGTATTGGAGATGAAAGCGTAACAGTCTCTTGTAAGGTCGGAAGATAGGAAGGACGAAAGGGAGTGAATTAGGAATAGTCTCATTCTCACCGTAGTAAACTGTCTCGAACTGGAAAGATTCCATCAATGGTTCGAAACGACTGTAAGCAACCGAGTCTGATGGATCAACTAACTCATCTGAAAATTCAAAGGACTCAAACTCGGGCGGTGAGTCTGCAACATCGTCCGAAAAAGTGAAACAGTCGTAAGTGTTATCGGCTGTGAGAACTGTGTCAGATTCAAAGGGAAATTTTGCAAGCTCACATTCTTCAAGCGTGATCGTTTGCGTGGTCGGAATGATGGAAAGGAGGGAGGGTGATATAACAGTTAAAGGTTCAGGAGGATGAATTGGAAAATCCGACATATCAAACAGAAATGGTTCAACCTCAATATTATCCTCACTACTCTCCTCAATACTATCCTCATAAATCTCCTCAAAATTTAGCCTATCTATGCCATTATCATCAAAATCAAGACGCATATGAAATTCGGGAGAAACATTTAATGACTCGGGATGATGACTTGGACATAAAATTTCAATCAAATCTACGGGTTCATCATCCAAAATATTCCCGGCGTCTATATCCTCAATCAAGTGAAAATCAATTTTTTCAGACTCCTCATCAAAAGCATGGATATTTATCAATTTAGGTTCTAGAGTGGAGGTGTAAAGGTCAAAAGGATTATGTGTGGTTTCACTTGAAAGGTGTTCTTCACAATCTGGCAAATCAAGCACTACAAAATTACATAACTCGTTAGATGTTTTATTTTCAACTTATGAATCATTTCGGACAATCGATGGAAAACCGGAGTTATGGGCTTCAATTGGGTATGGGTAGGTCTGATTTGGGAATGTGTAGAACTCACTCGCTCCTCTCAAATTCTTCCTCTGTCCAACCGCCTCCTCATACATTGAAAAATTTGAAACTAGTGGGAAACTAGCTACAGGTTCACTAGGTTGTAGAAGGGCGGAGATAGACGCATCCACATTCCTCGTCATTTTGTTTGTTGCTAAGATATAAGCCTCCAACGACTGTTCCAAACTAGACATGGGTTGTGAAGGTGTTTTGGGAAAAAATTCGAAATTGTTTGGATACGTGAAACTCCCAAAAGGCTGTGTAGAATCAATGTCTAGTGAAGGTGGGAAAGTCGGGTAGGACTGGTAGGAATTGGATGGTTGGATAGGAGTAGGATCAATATGTGGATAAAAAGGTAAATGGACTTGTTGATCCCTAGAACTGGATGTGTGGAGAGGAGTGAAAGATCGGCTACGAGATTGTGCAATGTGCTCAGCAATAGACATCGGCTTAGGAGTTACAACAGGACTCGAAAAAGTGGTATCAACGTACGAAGGTGGTGAAGGTTGACATGGTTGACACGAAGTGGGTTGCAAAGTCGAACTGTTTCTCCTAGACGCTTCTATTTGATCTTTCAAAGAAATTCTGGGCATGGAGGGATCTTCCTTAAATCGACCGAAACAATTGACATACAAGGCAAAGTTAGGTTTAGGATACCAAAGTTCGGCAAGAGATTTATGATGTGGGGTACCCATGATGTAAGAATGAGAAAAAGAAAGAAGGTTGGGTGGTGCAAGGATTTATTTGCGGCAAAAATTTGCAAGTTATAAAAAAAATCCTTTTTCCGCTTGCTCTTTATTTGGAAATTTTGCAAAAAGATTTTCGATAAAAGATATGCAAAACAGAAAAATATTACTTGCAATCAATTTCTATTTTAAGCGAAGCGCAAAAATCCTGCACAAGATTTGTTATTTGGAATGGAGAAGATTTTTAAAGCGCAAAGAATCCTGCAGGAGATTTTTAGAAAAGATATATCTAGATTTCCAGAGCAAGAACAGAGGAGCTTACAGAGAGATTTCTTCGTGATGTCGTCGCTGTGCAACCGCGTTTCCGCGGCTAAATGCCCATTCCGGCCGCGTTTCCACGGTGAAGGGGAAGGCTCAAGTCCCCAGAAAAATTTGGAGGTTCTGATTCTGCTAAAGAACCGCGTTTCCACGGTCTGAGTAGGGGTGCGGCGGCGGAATCGCAGCGCGGTGGAGGTTTCAGGGTGCGAGAAAAATTCTACTGTTCTGTTTTGAAAATCCCCCTCTGTTCTGATCTTTTGATTTCTGTTTCGCTTTCTGGAAATTTCCAGATCTGTTTTTCGATTGTAGATCCTGCAAAATTCACACAAAAATACCCTTCCAAAAATAACAGATGATATATTTTTAATTTTTTTGTGATTTTTCATATTTTTATGGTTTTTTAATTTAATATTAACCCGAAATTGCAAAAAGGAAATGACACGCCATCCCCGGCAACGGCGCCATTTGATTTAGAAGAGGTTTTATGGATCAAAAATATATTACCGCAATCAAGAACGGCGTCGCTAGATAGCTAGCCGGTGAGTACGGGTCGGTCCACAGGGATATTGTGAATTTCCTAATCGCTCAAACGAGTTAATTCCGATGGGTGTTCGGATTGATTTATTAAATCTAAAAACTAAATCTATCTATACTAAGATTATCTGGATCTAAATCTTGCAAGGGTTAGGTTTAGGGTTGGTTTGAAAATGTAAATAAATCTCAACGCTTTCTATACCCAAATTAGGATTTCTTAGGAGTTATGGTAATTATCAATAAAGGGGATTAGAACTATCGGGAAGATATTTCTTCCTCTAGCTTCTTGTCCTTCCTTTATCGATCCTTACCCTAACCTCCATGGAAAACAATCACAACCGGGCCTTTATACTACGGTATCACCGCTACCTCGACGGATAGGGTGCCGTAGGGAGCGGTATGTGCATGTATGCATGGAGTCCTATGAAAAAGTGTGATGGGCAAGAAAGGGATGAGAGATCTCATCTCTCAAAAGCCTTCCCCAAAGCTAACCCTAACAAGCGAGGAGACTACTCGCTCATTAGGAAATTGAAAGACATTTATCTAGGGCAGGAATTGAAATTACCTAGGGCAAGAATTGAAATTACCTACTTACTTTACAGATGGCTCTCTCCAAACTTCAACGCAGGGTTGTCAGATCTGAATAGATGATATGAAAAGAGGTATCGATGCTCTCCAAAAGAATTCTAAATTTTATTAATGAAAAGAGGCATAGGGAGGCATGAAAAGAATACAATGATTTGGGCTTCTATTTATAAGACATGGAAACCCTAGGTTACAATTGATTCGCACGTCTGCATTTACCAAAATACCCCTAGGAAGACCTATCAAAGCCGCCAAGAATTATGGTAAAATTTTTATTCTTTCCAAGCTTCACCCCGCCGCAGAACCGCGGCCCGAGGCCTGGTTTGGCCGCGGTTCCGCGGCCAAATAAGGGAATTAGCATCTTTAATTTCCTGGGCTGGCTCATGTCATTTTGGGCTTCCTGTTTCTTTGGTTGTTTCTTTAAAATAGCTTCTGGTTCTCTTCTAGTTTTTCCAGTGAACATTGTAGTGGACTTTTAACCGTTCGCTTTGTAATCTTGGATCTTGCGCTGCCTTTGTACTCTGTAAACTGATCTTTTGTGTAGGCTTGATCAAGGTCCTTCTATTTATTGGTTGTAGTTCCACTTTTACATCATCTTTTATCCTTTTCACTGTTTTAGATCCAAGAACCTGTAACCTGTAATATGTAGCAGACATGGGTCAAAAGCACCTGTTTATTTGTAAAATACATAAGAATGGGGAATGTAATAAGACAATATTATGATATGAACAAAATGCCCAAGAGCAATGTTGATATCATGCGACTCACGGGGAGGGTGGCTGCCCTGAGTCGCTTTATGTCCAGATCCAGAGAGAAGTGCCTCCCTTTTTCAGGGCCCTGAGGAAAATTCCTAAGTTCGAATGGTCTGAGGAGTGCCAGAACGCTTTCGAACAACTCAAGGCGCACCTAGTGACCCCACCACTACTCAGGCTAAGATCGAATGGTCGAGGGTGATGAACTATTACTATATCTAGCCGTCTCCGACTAAGCTGCAGGCTCAGTGCTCGTCAGTGAATTCGAAAGCATACAGAGACCGGTCAACTACGTGAGCCATGTTTTCAAGGACGCGGAAACAAGATACCCGGCCATAGAGAAAATAGTCCTAGCGTTTGTCATCGCCTCCAAGAAATTTCGACACTATTTCCAGGCGCACGCGATCTTCGTCCTCACTGAGCGGCCTTTAGGGTCTATCCTCGCGTCCCCCAAATCGTCAGGTCGTCTGGAGAAATGGAGGTGGGAGTTGTCTCAATTCAACATCAAATGCCACCCCAGGAAAGCCGTCAAAGCATAGGTCTTAGTCGATTTTGTTATCGAATGCACCATCCCCACTAAAGAAGGAACGGAAGCGCGGGTCCTGAACCATAACCCTCGGTCGAGGAGGTGCCCGGCCCTATCCTCGACTGGGTACTCTACATGGATGGATCCTCCACAGAGGAAGGGAACGGGGCTGGCCTGATCATCCACGATCCGAAGGAGGCAGAAATGGAATACTCTCTAAAGCTCGGTTTTAAGGCGTCAAACAACACCGCGGAATACGAGGCCTTATTGGCAGGGCTACGAATCGCCTCCGGGGTAGGGCTGAAGACCATCAGGGTACGCAGCGATTTTGCACTAGCCGTCGGCTAAATAACCGGGAGTTTCGAGGCCTGAGAGCCACTTATGATAAAATACCTGGCCGAGGTAAAAAGTCTTCAGAAAATTTTCAACGAAGTCCAAGTAGAGCAGATTCCCAGAAACTTGAACACTCATGCCGACGCCTTGAGAAAGCTCGCTTCTTCCTATTCGGCCAATCATAAAAGAAATATCCTCTTCGAAGTCTTACCATGACCCAGCGTGGAAGATGGAGAGGCAACACTCCAAATCTACACAACTCATGAAGAAGGCCAAGATTGGAGAAAACCCCTCGTGGAATTCCTGAAGAGTGGTGTACTTCCCGAAGACCGGGGAGAAGCTCGCCTGCTTCGGGAAAAAGCACGTCATTTTGTCTGGAGAAACAGAAACTTGTACAAGAATTCATACACTTAGCCTCTGCTCCGGTGCGTCGACCCCCATGAGGCAGACTACGTTCTATGAAAGATATATGAAGGGGTCGGGGGAGCGCATCAAGGGGCCCATACCCTGGTCCAGAAGACACTGCTCCAGGGATACTATTGGCAGAGAATACACAAGGATGCTGAGAAGCTGGTCAGAAGATGAAAGAACTGCCAACTCTTCGGCAGCATACCTCGTCTCCCTGCCACCGAACCAATGCCACTCAGTTCCCTTTTGCCGTTTGCGCTATTGGGGGAGGATATAGTGGGCCAACTCCCCATGGCACGGGCGGACACAGATACATCCTTGTCGTTGTGGACTACTTCACGAAGTGGATAGAGGCCGTACCCATCAGGAAACCGGGCGCCGCCTCTACGATAAAATTCCTACAGAACAACATAATCTCCCGATTTAGAATCCCGAGGTGCATATACCGACCATGGGACCAACTTCAAAAACGATAAAGTCAAAGAGTTTTGCAGCGACTACCACATATTGATGAAGTTTGCCATGGTCGCACATCCGCAATGCAACGGGCAGGCCGAAGTAGCGAACCGAGGTGTCATCCACGGTCTCAGAGCCTGCTTGGAGGGTAGGCAAGGCAGCTAGGTCGAGGAACTGCCGCGAGTGCTATGGGCATTGCAGACATCGAAAAAGACACACACGGGAGAAACCCCATTCAGCCTCTGCTACGGTACCGAGGCAATGGTCCCCGCAGAAATTGGACTGCCCAATTATCGGGTCAAATACTTTGACGATGAAGCTAACACCTTAGCACTCCGAAGCAATTTGGACATCTTGTTAGAAAAACGAGATCGAGCGCAAATCAGAGCAGCCGCCTATCGGCAGCAAACCGCTCGCTACCACAATGCCCGAGTTAAACATCGGGCCTTCAAGATGAGAGATCTGGTCTTATGAAGAAACGATTTCATAGACCAAGGAAGACTACATAAGTTCTCTCCGAAGTGGGACAGACCATTTCTCGTAACGGAAGCGTTTCCCGGTGGAGCATACCGCCTACAGGACTTCGGGGGACGTAATTTTCCTCGGCCATATAACGCCGAAAAGCTTAAGTTGTATAAATAAACATGTACCCTCTTTTGAATAATGTAATTCCTTTCAGCATTAACTAAGTTTTCCGAACTAATTCATCTCACAGAAGAGACTTCTGCACCCCCCCGGGGCTCCAGCCCTTTGTTACTTTCCTCAGCCTCGAGACTCCGAGGTTAAAAATAAATAAATAAATAAATACGAAAAGGAGGAAAGAGACAATACACCATAAACAAAGACAAATTTATTTATTCGGAGGTATTGTGGGCTCCCCGGCCTTACAATGATTACAGCAGAGGAGGACGAGGATTAAGAAAACATTGCCGGTGATGCTCAGAAGAAAGTTCCTCCAGCCGAGCCCAAGCAGCCTCTATCCGCTCCCTTTGACGGTACCGGTGGACCCTAGAAGCCACGGACTCGCTGGGGTCCCCATCCGCCAAGCAAGATGCAACGACCAACCTTTGCTGGAAACTCTCAAGAAGAAGGTCCCCACCCGCCTGCTCTTTGAGATCAGACCAAGCTCGTGGACCGTATGCATTTTATCAAATGCCTCGTCCATCAACTGCGAAGATAGGGTATTATACAGACCCGAGGAAGTCCTCCATATCGCGTAGATTAGCACTTGAAGGAGAGAAGATCGCCGGGGAAGTAACCGCCCACAGTGGCCCTCCAAGCTGTCTATCACCGCCTCGTACGTCTTTTTGGAATAATCGAGATTATAAAAATACACGTCGTCCCGAGAAACGATCTCCCTGGTGGTATATGCGCGGCCAGTCATCTTCGGGAAACACAAGACTAGGAAGAATCTGATATGAGAATTCGAAGGTCAGACCATACCTTCGGTACTTATAGCCTCCACAAATATCTTCCAACGGCCAAGATCTACTCATGCAACAATGAAAATCATGGAATATTGCACTTTCCCGATATAGTATTGCCACGTGTCATCCATGGCGATCACCAATCCCTCTTTTACGGGTCATGGAAGGTTGAACGACGTCCTAAGGAGAAACTATGGAATTCAGAAAGCCCTCGACCAGAGGCAGCCGAGTAGCTTCCTGCTCGGCTTATCCGCTGAGGGTAGCTTCCTGCCCTACGAAGAAGTGGATCCAAATCTCTCATCGCGAAGCTGCCGAGCAGATTCCTGCTCGGTCCATCCACGACGGGTAGCTTCCTGCCCTACGAAGAAGTGGATCCAAAACCCTCATCGTGAAGCCGCCGAGTAGATTCCTGCTCAGTCCATCCATGACGGGTAGCTTCCTGCACTACGAAGAAGTGGATCCAAAGCCCTCATCGTGAGGCCGCCAAGCAGATTCATGCTCGGTCCAACCACGAGGGTAGCTTCCTGCCCTACGAAGAAGTGGATCCAAAGCCCTCATCGTGAGGCCGCCGAGCAGGTTCCTGCTCGATCTATCCGCGATGAGTAACTTCCTACCTTATGAAGGCATAGGTCCAAAACACACGCTAAAAGTCAGCCAAGTTATGTCCTGCTCGGCTCATCCAAGAAGGAATCAAGGGGCGCCGACCTATTCGCACTTAGCTATCGCTCGATTCACTCGATGCACGATTGACACCTCGACTCCGGGGAAAGGGAGGACTCTAGTCTTCCTACACTTGGATATCACTTGATTCATACTCGACGCACGATCAAAACCTCGATTACGAGAAAATGGAGAACTCCGGTCTTCCTACACTTGGCTATCGCTCGATTCATACTCGATGTATGATCGTCACCTCGACTCTGGGGAAAGGATGGACACCGGTCTACCTGTGCCTAACCTTTTGCTAGCTTTTACGTCACGCCCGCCTAACACTTGCGAGTTAAAAAAGCTTGTGAGCTAAAAATACTTGCGAAATAAAAAGGCATGCGAGCTAAATGTACTTGCGGGACAAACACTTGAGCCAAAAAATATACACTTTATTTACGTTCAAAATTATATACAAGGTATTGTGGGCTCCTCAGCATTACGAAAATGCCCGGAGGCTTATAAAATTCTTTAACAAAAAAGAGAAGGAAGGATAGCTCAGACTGTCTTCTCAGCCGTCACCTCTCCTTGCTCTCAGCCTCCATCGGTGACGACAATAGCGACTTCAGGCTCAACGCTTCCGCTGGACACCTCTCCTTCCCTGACCTGCTCGGTGCTCTCCCTGTGGCGCTTCCTCGGCGAGGGGATACCTTGCGTGGAGCACGCAGTCGTCAAACTTGGGCATAGTTTCCTTGACAGCGTCAAAGGAATTGTGCCACCTAACGGCCGCGGAGTCAGCGAGGTCGACATAAAACTGATCGGATGCCTTCTACACCTCCACAGCCCCTTCCATCCTACTATCCGCGAGCTTCGCTGTCTCGCAAGCCGCCCGAACGTCCTTTTTTAGGGCGTCCCTCGACCTTTTCATGGCGTCGAAGAGACCGTTCGCCTCCTCCATCTGGGCCTGAATAGCCCGGTTGGATTCGGTTAGGAGCCGATGGGACTCCTTCAGCTTGGAAACCATCAGACCCTCGGTGACCAATCATAGGTCAAGGAGGGCCTCCTTTTCTTCCGCCTTCTGCAGCTGAAGGAGAAACTCTTCTTCTCACGACGAAGATTTGCACACCTTCTTTATCGCCGGGGCAAGCTCCTCGGACTCCATAACGGCGAGGAGAGCGCAGTGCTGGAGAACCTGAAGAAAACAAGAATTGTGTTAAGAAGCTGAAACCGAGGAAATAACCTTTAAAAATATTTTGGGAAAAGCTATCGACATGAACCACCTCCTGAGCTATAGAGGCAACTTGGGCCTTCATGGTGCCCCGGGGAATCTTGGCCCCAGCCGCCTTCTCCATGTCCGCCAGCAAGCTGTCGGCCATAGATAGCCCCGAGAGCACCTCGATGCAGAAGTCACCCTCCTGCACTTGGATCCAGGCCGGGGGTAGATGAGAAACCACCCACTTCTGTCTCTTAAAGGAGGATTCGGTGGGGGGAGTCACCTCCGCCCTAGCACGAGGTGTCGGGTCACTCACATGCTTCTGTCCTCCCCCGCAGCGTTTCTCCGGGATGGAGGGCACTGCGGAAGCCCTGGCCGAGGAGTTTTCCTAGGAGCCGCGCTCGGACCTGGTCGGGATAAGCTTGTGCCACCGGTCTTTCTTCCCTGGGCCTTGGCAACCATGGCGGCCATAATTTTCAATCGATCCATCGGCTTTGCAAGAAATACACAAGAAAAAGGTCAGCGATGCAGAAACGGCAATAGAATTTTGGCGAAGTCGAAACAGACTGGCAAAAGCCTGAACTTACCCAAAAAACGCACGGGACTGAGTCCAGCCCAGCTCACTATTCGGAGAGCAGGACATCAGCCCGCTGGATCGGTTCCCACTAAGACACCACCCTCGCCTCGGGGCGTTCGATTGCCTCACCCTCGGACAATCGGCCCTATGCCACTAGGTGGGCACAAGTCAATCCTCACCCTCCGGTGGCCCAACAAAGAAGAATTTCTCCTTCCATTCATGGATGGAAGAAGGGACGGCCATTACCCCCGACCCGGCCGTCCTACACTTACGTTTTTTAAATGAAAGATACACCCAGCTCGGCTCTTTCTTACTGGTACCGGGATGATTTTTATAGTAAAGAACAGACAAGAGGAAGCTCAAATTGAAGGGGATCCAATCAATTTTTCACCGGACCAGAAACCCGAGGAGGATCCTCCACGAGTTCGGCACTAGCTGGCCCGGGGCGAGACGGAAACAATGGAGCATAGCACAAACCTCGGATGAGAAGGGTGGATGCATCCCTGCCTGGAATGCTTCCAGATACAGAGCAATCTACTTGCCCCGCACCTGGTCTGCCCGCTCGCCCTCTCTGGCCAGACAGAGTAAATAGCCAGAGGGGATATGGAATCGAGCCCGGATGTCGGAAAGTTCGCCCAGACGATTCAAGACTGAGGGCGCATCGCAGGTATTCCCGATGCGCGCCTTGGGAGCCCATGTCGCCACCCGACGATGAGAGACAAGGGCGACACTAGCCTTAGGGGGCGAGCCCGACACAGAAGATGTAGATGAAGAAGAAGAAGAAGAAGAACTCTCTCGGCTATCTGAATCCGAAAAGGAGGAAGACCCGCTGAGCTCGGTCCCAGAAACTGAGGCATCATCGCCCGACTCTACCCCTACTACATCCACAGATACCTCAGAAAAAGACATCTAACCTGATTCAAGGAATGGGTTTGCCGAAGAAAATTCAGCGGAAGATCCGACCTAAGCGGAGGTGCGCCGGACAATCTTCAAACGACGAGAGACAACTAAGACAAAGTGTCGGCCCTGGGATAGCCCCCTCTTAATTATACACTTTAAAGGGGACATCCTACGGCCTAAATCGACTCCCACCAAAACGAAGCGTCGCACCTAGTGGCCGTCAAGGCTCCACATGGCGATCGGCCATTGGAAACACCCCCTCGCGACAGAAGTCGGAGATAGCCTCTCGTGCCCCACCAACCAATGTTGGGCATGTAGCACGTAGCCAAATCGACGGTCGAGCGAAATGGCGCCCCCTCTTTAAAAGCGCAATCATTTCAACGATCCGCTAATGTTACCAAAGATATGCGCGGTAATCAAGGCGTTCCATGACCTGCCATGTGGGCCTAGTCATTCGAGAGGAGTAGCCGCCAAATGTCCCACCGTCATCAGGCAGCCCGGGAATCCTAGGCCGAACCGTTAAAAACTGGGCTTACCACTCTCGACCCTAACCCACAAATAGGTCAGGGAGAGAGTGAGGGGCTAGTGATAAGGCTCATGAATGGGAATTCCCTAGATTACGACATGTAGCAAATGATGTGTCGTCCACGTAAGCCCACTAGGCTCCTGGGGGCTACGGAGGTAAAATCAGTGTGGCGCCTTGGGGAATTTCCTCGGGGCCTCATCTCCGAACTTACACCCCCGCTTCTCGCCCCCGAGCCATACAGTAGCCGAACATACACCCCTTTTGCTCATCTCCGAGCTGTTGCAGAGTTATGCTTCCTCGACCTCCCAGCTCGTCTCCGAGCTATTCAGGGCTGAGCTTCCTCGGCTTTCCCGACCAACCAAGAGCGCAGGGCCCAAGTGCCCCCGCCACGGCTCCGCGTATCTCGCCAAAGCAAGATATCCACCGCCCCACGTTCTGAGTCTCATGCTGGCACGTCCCTCCATTAATAAGTGTATCCCGCCATTAATGGACGGATCCTGCCATCAAAGCCGGCATAACGCAGGGGCGTAACGAACGGAGAGGATCTCGCGCCGGCTCACTCCATGCGACCACCATATAAACCCCTCTTTTCAGACGACTCAGGTAACTCAAACTCATTCTGATACGCCGCTATCCTTCTCTTATTCCACGGTACTAATTTGATCGTCGGAGGGTCCTACGGTGGTTTCCACCCCGGGATTTTTCTTGCAGGTAGCTCGGCATCAACAACATCCAACAGCCCATTTAGATCCATATAACAGTTCGCGTACTCAATCTCAACCGCTCGTTACCGCTCGCAGTCAGATCGATGGAAGTCAACATCTGAGAGAGATTCAGACCTCCATCAATTTCCCTATTTCTAAGTTTACGAGACTTCATCGTTTAAGACTTAGTCTCAAGGAAGTAGGCTTTTCAACCTATTTCCATTTTGAGAGAAGTGGGTTTCCCTATTTTTAGAGTGTGGGATGCAGAGATTTCTCCGTTTCCTTCCAATCTTACCATGAGGAATAAACTTGTAACAAGAACTCATTAGAGTTCAAGTTGTCCATCTCGGGCCAAAAAGGTAGTGAAGTGAGAAGGGAACTTGACTTCAAGCTCTCACCTTGCTCTCTTTCTTCTTCTCTTTTCTTCTGTTAAGAGACAATCTTCAAGCAAGAAAAGTCAAGTATTATGAGAGAGTGTTGTGAGAATGAGTGATTTTTTTGTTACCCTTTCTCTTTTGTCTTGGGGCTTGCATATATAGAGGGGAGAGAATGGTGAAAAAACATTTTTTAGCAATGTAAAGGCATGGGAGAAGGTATGGGGGAAGGTAGGGCCCCCATACTCCCAAAAAGTAGGTTGTACACCTACTTCGGATACTTTATTTGAGGTATCCGTCACCGCCTCATAGAGAGTGGATACCTGCAATAGGGTATCCACCTAAGGATACCCATCTGGGGGTATCCACCTAGGGGTACCCGCCAAGGGACTACCCGCCTGGGGGTATCCGCTTGGGGACTACCCGCCTGGGGTTATTTGCTCAGGGGTATTCCATGCTTTGTAAAAATTTTGGGTCGGGAAGTTTCCCCTAACCGTGCAAAGGGGTCGCTTGCCCCCCTTGACCTCCAGTTCGCTGACTGAGCAGCGGGACCCCAGCCAGTGGACGGGCAGCGCCAATACTTTCTTCAAGCATCGATTTTTTGACGTCAACGGTATCATCATCCCATCCCACGTTACTAAAATCTAGTGCCTTGAGGCAATCTCCATAGAGTGTTTTCTGGCTTTTAAGATGGTTTGCCACGTTTGCGGTTGTGTAACTTTCCCCGAACATATGATTGATGTGGTTTCAGCCGCAACGAGCACACCTCTTTAAAAAAATTCCGACTTTAGTCCTTTTTATAATTGGTCAACAAGGATTTATAACGACCCCAAAATACATATACCGTTGTATGCCTCTTTTAGAATTATTGTGGTCATAAACCCCTCTTTATATGCCTCTTTTCCTCCTCCTTCCTTCTCAAAACCTCACACAATGAATACAAGCTCTCCCCTCCTTTCCTTGCCTTCCGGAACTAGTGATCATCAGAGAGCTTCCAGTACGCTTAAGATCCATTCGTTGAGCCGGTTGTTATACCGACTCACACAACTCGTAAGTCTCCTCATCCTCCTCTACTCTTCCCTCTTTTCATACCTCCTCTTCTCTTACCATGACACCACACATACTTTTGTTGTGAACTACGTCGGATGTCCCAAAATAGAATAATATGTATATAATAAGTCCCAAATTAGAATAATATGTATATAATAATTTAGTTGGTCTTAAAAAATATGAGGTTTGTTGTAATATTTTACTTCTATGCGTTAGGTAGTAGTCATGATCCTTAAATATGATCACGAATGAATTGTCCCATCTTAGTGGTTCATGAGAACACAATAGACATCTTGTAGGACACTTCGTAGAAACCTACTTTCTGAATAAAAAAAAGTCTTATTTTTTGTCCTAAAGCGTTTGCTATGAAGATTGTAGTGTATGCTCCATGATATAATTCACATACCCTTATGCATACTTCACCTCACACTATATATTCACTGTGCAAGAAGATATGTTGGTTATATGTATGCCCTAGAGGCCATTACTGTACATACGATGCATATTGTACTGGATGCTTGGACATATATAGGGAGGACTTTCTTGCTCGACATGATAGTATGCTATCTGATTGTATTTTATCTTAACATGTACTCTGATTGTCTCTATGTTACATATTGATAAAGCCCTTAGGATATGTACTCGACTACTGGGACTATGATGAGATCATACTAGTGGGGCCACGGTAGTCGACGAGTACATCCTATAACTATTCCTAGTCGAGGGTGTATCGAGACAGGGCATCGATACACCAGAGTAGACTAGCGTATACGCATCTTGACCTATATGATGGGCGATGGATGATCCCATATCCATCGGTGTTTGACATCAAGGATGGTGTACGGGTGCTCAGTAGAGACTGGGTACACTGGACGGACTCGCCGAGAACTCCCAGATGGTATTATACCTCACGTCAGATGGCAGTTCTCTGGTGACACTGGTACAGAGTAGTCTGTTGACCCGAGATCGTCATAGAGTCTTGTGTGATTCCCACTGTGCTTTGATTTCCATCATACCACGTCCAAAAGGGCGTGCAAAAAGGTGGCTTTTGGGTACAGTCCTGAATCACATGGAGGCAATGAGCGATAGGAGGGGATTCGTCTCTCCCGGTATAAGGAGTTGATGTTGTGCTGTGTTCGATTGGCTATAACTGGAAATCCCTGGCCAGGGTTGCTGAGATTTATCGGTAAGTGTTATCAGTAGTTTCTCGAACTGTTATAGACCTCATATCGACACGACTTATCAAGTTACTGGGGTCTGACGTTTACCACCCCTAGGCGAGATATGCGACATATCAAGCGAAGAGACCGGACTGTACGGGAGTGTTACTGACTGGATTCATAGGAGAATGTACAGGCTTGCTTGTTGATCTTCTGAGTGCTCAATACCTGGGTGGCTGTTACGTTTAGCTGACCACTTGCAGCTTGTGGGTGTTTGATATGATCATCACCTACTGCCGGCGTATTGACGATTCTTTAAAGTCCTACACAAAGGTTTCTTGGCTCAGGAAAAACGGAGTAGGAGCACATATGTGATATGTGCGGGACCGAAAAAAATACGTGTATGTGATACCGTATTAGATTCTCGCGATATGAGATATCGGCCGGGTATATGTGATATAGCCGGGTCATCGGATCAAGTGTTGATTCGATGAACTGATACAGATAATATTAGTCGGTTATTTGTGAAATAGCCGGATTATCGGATCAAGTGTTGATTCGATAATTTAATGTATAATTATATATTTGATATATTAAATTACATTAACTGATATAAGCTCACTAAAAGATTCTTTATCTCACTCGGGTAATACATTGATATATATGCGGTATATGTTAATTGTATTATTTTATTTTGTTGCAATAAATATTATATATGTGATATATAATATTGTAACATGATATGGTTATTAATGCAACATGTTTAGTGGAGATTAAATATGGTTAGGGTTTGATTAGGGCTAAGCTTTTCTAGAAGTTTCTAGAAGCTTTGCTTTTATTTCTTGCAAAGATATTTGTTATGATATTTTGCAAGATATTTCCTTAACCCAACCAAACCTTTTAACCTTAGTTACATCTCTACAAGGGTTACTTAACCCATGGTTGCATTTTTCCAACCTCACTAGAGTTTCATTATTCATCACAAAAGGATTCTTCTTTTTCTTCCTTGAGTTCTTGATGGAAAAGCTTACTAGCTTTTTCATTAGTGATGAAAATGAGTGAGTTAATGAAAACAAATGAGAGCTAAAATCCTACTTCATCATCCTAATCTATCCTAGCCATTTAGATTAGGGTGTTCACTTCATTTAGTGAGTAAGAGCTTGTGTTAATGAAACTTCAAGGTAGATCATCTTTGTTATCGAAGATCGGAAGCAAGCTTGCATCTTTCTCTTCGTGGAGCCTCTCGAGAGTCTGGAACTTGATGATCGTAGCGAAGGGACCACAACACGGAGCTTATGAAGTGAAGGACCATACTACAAAGGTTGTAATCCCAAACTCTTAGATGTTAAAGTGTTTAACATGCTTTGTTTCGCCTAATCTCTAGTCTAAGATCTTGGTTTAGGGTTGTTCAGCACGGCAAATTTTTAAATCGGGCATAGTTGATACCTTATAGACCCTTGTGCATGTGACAAATAACCCTACAGTGGTATCAGAGCCAAGCTAGAGATTTAGGCGAAGTCTAGACGAAATTTAAAGTCCGATCGAACCCGGAAACCCCGATTTATACCCTTCTCTGGAAATTTTTCAAAACTGTTGATTTTTTAATATTAAAAATACTTTAAAAAATCAGCAGGAAATTCTAAGGATTAACCTAAAATACGACACCATAACTCCATGAAGTCGCCGCAGAACCGCGACAGAAGCATGCTTCCTGCGGCGGTTCCGCGGCCGTACTTTGGAGTTATGGCATCGTATTGGCAGGGTTGATCCGTAGGCAATTGTCCATGCATCTGGGTATTTTTAATCTGACTCAAGTGTTGAGTTTTCTGGGATGTATTGGGGACTCGTTGATTCGATCGGAAAGTTTAACTTCGTTTATTTTTTCCCGGATAATTTTAGAACGTGTTAAAAAGTTCGACTGGATATCAATAACTCACTTTTTCGCCTGCCGGAAAATTTCCAAGTGTTGGATTTTTCCGTAGTTTAAGGACGTTCTAAGTCGTGCAAGTAACATGGTGGACCCTCTAGAAGACAACAAACCTTAACTCGATTATGTGACCGTCTGAACCACCACTAAACCTAAGGGTTTGGGGCAGTACGGCATGCCACATGTGAGGCGTTGGCTTGACCCTTCTACGGCTGGACCATTGATACTGTGGCATGTGATGGATGTTTTTAAACTAATTTCAAGTGTTGAGAACTATTTGGGAAATCTTGGGTGTTTGATTATTCGATCGAAAAGTTTAACACTGTATTTTTATCTGGAATGTGATAGAATATTTGGAATCCACAAGTAGTTATGAGATAACTAATTTAAATGTTATAAATCTAGCAGTTCAGTCTCAGTTGATCGGTTGCCACGAGATTTTGATGCGATCAAAAGTCCGTCGCAATCACATAGCGTACGCGGATACTCGCCGGATAAACTTAATAGATAACCACGCCTTATAGCCCCGACCAAGTGACTGTAGAAGAACCCCGTCGCCAAATGCATCCATTCGGGTGCTCGCGGCAGCGGTGTTCCGCCTTAGTGCACTTCGTCGATGGCATCCGGGGGTGTGGCCGTCTACTAAAGTTTACGACGAGCATTCGATCAGGATGTCGGGAATCTTGTTGAATTGCCCGACTAGATATTGAAAAGAGTTTTCGATAAATGAGACTAAAATGCGGGATTTATAATTGTTAGGCATGCGATGTCTAAGGAATTCATTTGGTTAGGCATGAGATGTCTAAGGAGGTTGCGGATTCCAACTGTTGTAGTTTTACACTTTCTTTTCTGTGACCGTAAGCGTAGTATGTGGTGTATCGCCGAGTTCGTTGCTATACATCAACGACAATCAGGATACGCATACTTGCTTACGTTGATGATATGAGATATTATGTGTTGCTGTGATATGTTATATTGGATCGTCGCGTTCTGAATAGCCGGGGGTTTTATGTGAGATGAGAGTTTTTCTTTTTCATTCATGTAAAATTCATTTGTATGTAATATTTTTTTTATTGGGGCACTTCCGGGCTGAGGATGATGTCACCATTGTATATTATTTACTTTTCTGCATTAGGTAGACCCAAGGCGGGGAGCATAAGTAACCGGGTTCTAGGGTACAGTGGGAGACCATCTCGAGGAGTCGAGACCGGGTCTCCTAACCCTAGAATTGGCAGTGTTGCTTGCCGCTCTTGTAGGGGTCTAGGAATGTGGGTTTGGCTATTCATCGCGACCGTGGAATTCGTGTTTTATACAGGCTCATATTAAAACATGGACGTCCTAGTATATCTAATATTTCATATATGTTCTTCTGCTGCAATGTTCTGTGATGAGATCATATTACTGCCTGAGGCGAATGTTTATATTATATATATGAGATATATGTTATATTGCAGATTTCGTTTCAAATGTGATGCTTGTGAAGCATAATAAAATGGGACTTCATTTATGAGATTAATGAAACTAAAAGAAATCTAAAGATGTTGTAGAAACCTATTTAAAAACTGGTAGCTCTAGTTCTTGCTTTGCATAGCGGTGTTCCTTGTAGAACATCCAGCACCTTATTCGATAAGGAAAGAGCCGAGATACCTTCACCGGGAGTGACCTCTCTAGTGAAACTAGCAGATGCTATAAACACGGTTTGTCTTTTGATTGCTTCTATAGTTTTTGCTTTGCATAGTGGTATTTGTGAAATATCCTGCACCTTATTCGATAAGGAAAGAGCCGACGATCCCTTCACCGGGAGTGACCTCTTTAGCGAAACTAGAAAAGCCTCAAAAATACTCCATTTAAAATCACTCGATTCTACAACGATATCAAGTTCATTAAGCAAAGGGTTTTCTTAAAAACCTGTCGTAGCCCTCCGTCATTTCAGATAAGTAATAGTTAGTATTCGTGCTGCGTTTGTTGATCTTGTCAAGGCGTAGTGTGCGGTAGCTGATTACTGCTTATCTGTATAAGCATATGATGCGATTGGATTAGAGTAGTCGTGCGACTTTGTTGACCTTGTCAAGGGACGTGCGGGTGGGTTTAATTCATATCAAGAAATGACGGGTTGAACTTGACTTGCGGTCTATGGTTTATTGACCTTGTCAAGGTCATAGATCGCTCGGGCAAAATATTATTGGGAATTTCAAGAGTTGAAATTTGCAATGAGATTGCATACCTTCTATGAGATAGTTGGATCACGATACCCGCTGCGAGTAAGAGTTACTCCTGGGAGAGTTTTACACATTACAATTAGCCGATCAAGTAGGTGTCTAGAAAGGTATCAACGGGGTTACGCCCCTGGGAAAACGAGATTTATTTTAATTAGGTCTGTGCGAAAGCACGAGGAACCTCCCTCAAAATACCGGCACTGGCCTGGCTGAAAGATTGGCGAACTTATAGGGTGTAAGTAATCCCGGCTAGTCTTTCCTTTTAGGGTTTGAAGGAAGATTTGACTAAAACAGTGGGAGACATCCTGATTAGATAAATTGATAACCACTCTAATCTTGTAAAAGCGCACGCTGAGTGTTTTCTTCTCTCTCTCTCTCATGGTTATGACTATGACACGCCTTAATCAAGATAATAATACGGATGTACTGACCGAACCCGCTTGTTATACTGCACTAAGGAACGTTGGTCCCGCTCCAACTTATAATTGTTATAAGACAGAGCAGGAAATAGGGGATTACCAGAATTCCCGTACCGCCCAAACGAAGAAAGTACATATTGATGCATCTTCTTCGGGTGTGTTCATTACACAGAACTATTTCTCAATATCCTTTACGTCCTGGGTATTTGATACCGGATCAGGATCCCGTAAATGTAATTTGTTACATGGGCTACAGATAGGTAGAGAACTGAGAACGGGTGATAAATTTCATGAGATAGAAACGGTGTAAGTGTTGCAGCCAAGTCTGTTGGTAGTTATCACCCTGTATTAACAAATACATTGATTCTGAATGAATGTTATTAGATACCGAACCTGATGTATAACATCATATCAGTCTCTTTATTAGTAAAGAAGGATATAATTTTGTATTGTTGGATAATGTTTTGAACATTTCCTATATCAAGAGTTGATCGGTTCGGGCACGTTATCTAAAAGCATAGACGTTCTAAATCAAACCACAGTTCTTAACGTACAGAACACACACAAGAGGAAGATTTCAGAAATGAACGAATCCTTCTTGAGGTATTGTAGACTAGGTCATATCAATGCGACCCGACTAGCTGAAGTTACATATAGATGCATATTTAAATTAGTTTGAATTTACATCTTGTGAAACTTGCCGGTCATGTCACAGAGATAAGATGACCACGGCTCCGTTTATTGGAAACAGAGAAAAAGTTAGTGAACTCTTGGGATTGATACATGTTGATGTATGAAAGTCCCCTGTCTACATATGCCAGGACTGGTTCTTTGTACTTCATTACATTCTCGGATGATTTCTCAAGATTCAGACATATGTTCCTGATGAAACACAAGTCCGAACCTTTGAGATATTCACAGAATATAAGTTAGAAGTAGAGAACCAAAAACGGGTATAAGTATTATGTCCTTTGATGAGATCAGGGAGGAGAATACTTGAGCACGGAATTCCTGGACTATTCTAAAGGAGAATGAGATTCTCTCTCAGCATTACTCCTCCGTATACACCACAGCACATCGGTGTATCGGGGCGGAGCAATCACACCCTATGTGATATGGTGTGCTCTATGATGAGTACTATTGAGTTTCCTATTTTCTTTTGGGAGTTATGCACTTGAGAAGCTGCATACCTATTGAATAGGGTTCAAATCAAATCAGCTGCCTACCACTTCATATGTGATATGGAATGGGAAGATCCCATATCTTAAGTAAGTTAAGATTTTGGGTTGTCCGACCTATGTCTAAAAGCAAAATCCGGACAAGCTCGAGGCAAAGTCAGTTATGTGGAAGTTTGTTGGATATCCCAAGCATTCGCAAGGGAATATCTTCTACCAAACCGAGAAACAAAAGATGTTTTGTTTCTCAACATGTCACCTTTGTGAAAGGGAATTTCTTATGGAGAAATTAGTGGTCATGAGGTAGAACTGGAAGGAGTTCCAGCTATACAAACTACAGCAGATGATTTGGTAGAACTAAAGGATTCAATAGTTTCTAACGAACCTCAGCCTCTCCGCCGATCTAGTAGGGTTCCTCACCCACCTGAGAGATACTTCGGTTTCTCTATGACAGTGGGAGCGAGGATTGCATCATGAGATAATGACCCAACCAGTTTCGAGCAGGCCATCAGGAGTGGGACTTTGTAAGAATGGCTGGATGCTTAGCGATCTGAGATGGAATCCTTATACACCAACAAAGTATGGACTTTGGTTGCTTTATCTGAAGGGTTAAATCCCCATCAGGAGCAAGTATATCTTGAGAAGATTACTTGGTGTACATGAAAAAGTTGAGACTTTCAAAACTATGCTTAAGTCCATCCAAATCCTACTTGCCACGGCTACATACCATGACTACGATATCTGGCGGTTGGGTGTCATGACTGCTTTTCTAAATGATAATTTAGAAGAGAGCGTCTATAAGTACACAACCAGAGGGCTTCGTAGACAGTGGGAGCAGTGGAAACGTGAGCATGATGTTTTATGTGATAAATCAGGCATCGCGGAGTTGGAACATCTGTTTTGATGTGGTAGTCAAAGAGTTTGACTTCATCAAAATGGTAGATGAACCTTGTATATACAAAAAGGTAGTAGAGAGTATGGTGGTGATCCTCGTAGAGTACGTGGATGACATACTCTTGATAGGAAAGTAGTTTCCTATGCTACGCTCGGCCAATCTCCTCTTATCACAATGATTCTCCATATAAGATCAAAGTGATATATCCTAAATCCTGGGTTTTGGATCTATGAGATAGATCTAATTGGATGTTATGATACTTCTCACTAGTTGTAGTGAGATGGTATCAATCGATCCTGGGGAGAATCGCTGAAAAGGTTACAGGGTGATAAGGACGACTGAATGTCAGTCGCAGGCATTGTCTTTACCCTCAGTGGAGGGACGGTATGTTGAAAGAGTTCCAAGCTAGATACCGTGACTTACTTGACGATTAAAAGCAAGATACATCGTTACCAAGGATGCTACCAAAGAGGCAGTCTGGATATATATAAGTTCATGAGATGAACTTCGTTCCTACCATTGTGTGACAATGGAGTTGTGGCTTATGCCAAGAAACCCCCGTCCCATCAGAAATCCTGATATAATTCTTAAGCAGTATCACCTGATCATGGAGATGGTTGATCTCCAGGGAGATCGAGGTTAGGAGAGTAGACACAGAGGACAACAGCGCGGATCCACTCACAAAGGCCTTTTTCCCAGTAGAGACTTTTATGGGATGGTTGAGTATAAGATACTTCAACCACAGCTAATTGTTGGGTATGCGATACCACAACAGATGGCCCTAGTACAAGTGGGAGATTGTTAGTTATATGTATGCCCTAGAGGCCATTACTGTACATACGATGTATATTGTAGTGGATACTTGGACATATATAGGGAGGACTTTCTTGCTCGACATGATAGTATGCTATCTGGTTGTAATTTATCTTAACATGTACATTGATTATCTCTATATTACATGTTGATAAAGCCCTTAGGATATGTACTCGATGTTCCCGCCAAAAATTTCTGCGCAAAAGAGTCCAAGGTATCAAATGGCCGCGATACGCTTAAGGAAAAGCAAACCAGTATTTTCCGTCCTGTATTTTGATAAACTCCCGAAAGAGGAACTGTTAAATTCTGATGATATTGGAAGCATCTTGAAAAACCCTTCGATTTGATATATTATGGGCCTCATAATTCATCCGGGATCAAAAGTTATGAGCAAATATGTTATGCATTGTTCCCTGATTAAAAATCAGGAATTACCTCAGTGAGGTATCACGTGCTCACACGTGATCAATGGTCACGTGTTGACACGTGATAGTTAAAACATAAATAAAAACAAACGGCTGAAGAAGGACCCAATTGGGGGTCACGTGCTCACACGTGACCAATAGTCACGTGTTGACACGTGATAGTTAAAACAGAAATAAAGACAAATGGCTGGAAAAAAATACCTCAATGAGGTATCACGTGCTCACACGTGACCAATGGCCACGTATTGACACGTGATGGTTAAAACTAAAGCGTAAATAAACGATGAGAAAGGGACTCAATTGGGGGTCACGTGCTCATACGTGACCAAGGGTCACGTGTCAGCACGTGACTGGCTTTGAAAGCCTCACAGTTAATAGAATTAAAATTCTAAATTTCTCTAAATATTTCCAAATAGGATTAAAATTCTAAATTTCTCTAAATCTTTCCAAATGGAAAAGGATTATGGGGACCGTTGGATTAAAAATCCAAGGGTGATTAAATATCACCAATTTATGGAAAAATCTTGGACAAGGAAAGATTTCCCCTAAATCTCATCGAAAATAACAAACAGAATATCTTTGGATTTAAATCCAACGGTGAATAAAATTCATTGTGTGATCTAAAGGATCATATTAATTATGAAATCAATTAAAATCTTTCAATGAAAAATTCACAAAACAAATTGATTCTTTTCCTCCTCCTATAAATAGAGCCAAGAGAAGAGAAGGGGAGAGAATTTGGAGAGAGAAAGCTTTGGAGAGAATTCTGGGATCTTGAAATTACAGAGAGAAAAGAAAGGAGAATTTAATTCTCAACAAAAAAAACCCTAGATGAGAAAAGGGAAAAAGATCAACTTCAAAAAGAGAATTTAATTCTCAAAATTTAAGAGTTTAACTCTTCTGCAAATAAAGAACTTAGTTCTTTTTCTGGTTGAAGATCTGTACAGAGCACATCTCCCCATAGGATGAGAATTTAATTCTCATCGGGTCGAGATCCTGCCATGCAGATCCAAAACTTAGAGGGGGAATTGAGTTTAGAGAATTTAATTCTCCCAAAACAGAACTAGGGTCTAACCCTAATTGAGAATTTAATTCACTCAAATCCACAGGAATTTAATTCCTCTTAAAAAAAATGGAACTAGGGTTTAACCCTAATCAAGAATTTAATTCTTTAACATATATGGGAATTTAATTCCTCTAAAAAGAAATTGGGGTTTAACCCTACTTAAGAATTTAATTCTTGTACAATAGGAATTTAATTCCTCCAAAGTCATAATTAAGGTTTAACCCTACAAAGAATTTAATTCTTAAAAATAACAGAGAACTCAAAAAATCTCCATGCATGCAAAAGACTAAGGTCACGTGTCCCCACGTGACCCCTAAAGAGATCCCCAGAAATGAGAAGGAGGAAAGCTTTGAGGCAATGCCTCACGTGCTCCCACGTGACCTACAAAACACAGAAAGAAAAAGCAAAGGAAATATGAGCTTTGGGCGCTCTCACGTGTCCCCACGTGACCCCTTAGCGAGTGCTTTAATGATCAGTGCATAAATCTCCATCACGTGTCAACACGTGATGCTCAAAAGATGAAGAAGTGTTTAACACTTAATTGCAGAACGAAGAAAAGGGATCTGGTCCCACCTTTGGGCGCTCTCACGTGTCCACACGTGACCCCTCTTTTTTTAGTGTTTAACACTAAATTGAAGATTATATTTCCAGTGTTTAACACTGATTGTGTTTTAGTGTTTAACACTAATTTGAGAGTTCTATCTCCAGTGTTTAACACTGTTGTTCTCTAGTGTTTAACACTACTTTTAGCCAAATTGGCTAATTTTCTAGAGGCAAAAGTCCCTCCTCCAAATGAATCTCAAAATTGAGGAAATCAAAGACAAAATGTTGTCAGAGCCCCCAAACCTCTGTTTAGCATTGCTAAATAATGTGGGTTTGAACCCAGACAAATGTTTAATGGTCCAACAAGAGCCAATATTTCTAACTTAATTGGACTTAGCCCAAATTGGCCATAAGTCCTCAATTCAGACTCAACTGAGCCAATGTGCTCATAACCTAATTAATTGATCTTAGTTTCCAAATTGGGCTACAGATTACTTAATCCATATTGGTTCAAGGGTACATCTCTGAGCTCCTCTGATATTTGTCGTTGTAATCCTTCAATGTCTTCAGAGAGATGATGGGTCCCGACAGCCATACATTTTATTGGACCACTATGTCCTTAAACTGGTATTGGACCACCATGTCCCTAAACTGGCAATGGACCTGTTAGTGTATATGCCCTAGAGGCCATTACTGTATCATACTAGTTTGTATATTACTTGATGGAAGCTTGGGATATTCACCTTGTATAAACAATCTTGCTCAACATAGTAGTATGCTACTTGGTTTGTTTCTACTTCAATGTGTACTTGTGTTTATTTCAGTATATCACTTATACGCATTAGTGGAGCCCTTAGGATCTTTGCTTGATTACCAGCGTTGTGATGGCAGTCACACTAGTGGGGGCTGGGTAATCTATAGGCACATCCTTATACAGGTCCCTAGTCGTAGGACTATCGAGACAGGGCATCGATACTCCGGAGTAGACTAGCGTATGCGCTTCTCATCCCAGTGTGGGAGATGGTCTGTCCCACAGCCATCAGTACGTCGTACTGGAGATAGTATACGGGTGCTCGTTGGGTTACGAGTACACTGGACAGGACTCGTCGGGAACTGACAGGTTGGTATTATACCTATCGTCAGTTATCAGTTCCCAGGTGACATGAGTACAGCTTAGTCCGCTGACTTGACACTGACACTTCGCCTCGAGTGTGTTCCCACTGCACTTTGATCACTACCCTACCACGGCTCAAAGGAGTCGTGCAAACAGGTGGTGGTTGGGTGCAGTCCCGAAGCACTTGGAGGCAGTGACGGTTAGACAGGATTCGTCTCTCCCGGTATTGGGGGTTGACATCGCGCTGTGTCTAGGAGAGCCATTACACGAGTAGTCCCTGGCCAGGGCAAGCGAGATATACTGGTAGGTTTCCAGTGTTATCTCAGGGTGTTTTGGGCTTCACTCCGACACGACTTGTACCGCTATTGGGGGACTGACGTTTTACCGCCCCCTAGGCCCGCCATGCGATGTATCAGACGAACAGACCGGACTGTACGGAGAATGTCACATTCAGACTCAGTAGGAGTTCAGATGGGGTTTCACCTCGTCAGCCTTCTTGTCGGCATCTACCTGGGGACCGTTACGCACAGCTAGTGCCGCTTGCGGTCTGTGGTTAAACCCACTGCCAGCGTAGTGTCGAGTCTTTAGAGTCCCACACAGAGGGTATTCGCCTCTGGGCAAAACAGAGTAGAGGTCGCATGGTTTTGCGACAGGGTTCGTTCTCATCCGCGCACTGGTGCACGTTTGGAGTCCGGACGGATTATACTGGCAGGCTCTGGTTTGAGCCAGATACTGGTATATGTTTTGGGGGTTGCTTTTATATCTTGGTATTCTTGTTCCTCGGAACGAGAATGCAGGTGTGTATGCACAGTTGCTTGAGGCGGAGAATGAGGTTTTTCATTAGGGTTTCGGATCGGGTGCGTATGCACAGTTGACAGTCTTCATTTTCCAAACCCTAATGGATTTATATATTATCTATTAATAATAGTAATTAAATAAGAATTATGTTATGGTTGTTTTTTGTTGACTTGTTGACCTTGGTTGACTTGTTGACCATTGACCACTTTCATGCCTTGAAAGTCTTCCTTGATTCATGCTTACACTTCATTTAAAGAAGCATGATAGTGGTCATTCCAAAATTACCATCAACTATTCTTATTTCAATTATTATCATTTAGATAATTCATTTCTTTTGCAATATGGTTGCAAGAAAGAAATAATTGAGCTCATTCTATCATAACCTCTCTCTCTCCTCATTTCATCTTCTTCTTCCTCTTGAAAAGAGAAACCTTCTCATGTGTTGAGAATCATTCTCTTTAGAAAGAAAAGCAAACCCTAATCTCTCTCTACTCATTCTAGGATGAAGGTTTAGCAAGCCGGAAACCCTAGTTCACTCAAAGATCGAGGAAGAGCCCAAAGTCGAACCTTCGAGGTGGATCCATCTTCGACGGGAGAAGGCGACGTAAAGAGAACCATCAACCTCTACAAGGTTTGAAGAAGAAGGAGTTCAAGTTAGGTATAACCATCTTCCATAGTAGCTAACTCTCTTTAGCTAGATTGCTAGTTTTAGTTTAGACAACGATCCCGACCAAGTTTAGTCCATGTTGCCTCTTGCGATAAAAATTCGTTTTTTATACCGTTTCCGCCTCCCCGTAAGCACCGGGGGTCGCAATATGGACTTACAGTGGTATCAGAGCCTAACTAAACTTAAACTAGCTTGGTAGTGAAGTGTAACGAAGTTCGGAACCGAAAAATCGCAAAACCGGAAAATCAAAACCCTAACTTTCTGTTGAAATTTTTTCTGCTCAAAATGAAAAACTTTATACTTGTAAATTCGTCTCAGGGTTTTCTAAGAACACACAAGAAAAACGATAGCATGTTTCTTCCAAGCCGCCGCCCTTCCGCGGCCTCACCTACTCATATGGCCGCGGAACCGCCGCAGGTTGTAGTCATCTTTGCATCGTTTTTCGTGCAGTGTTCTTCTGTGTTGGTTTTGGGATTTTTCAGATATATTATATGTACCCAGATTTTCCAGAACTGAAATTCACTTTTGGGGTCCTATAATTCCGTATTTTTTTTTCCGAACTTCACTGCACTTTGGCTATGTTGGTTATATCTGTGATGTTTGCATGTATTGAACGTCGGCTAATCGCTATAAGTCGATTAGTCGGGGTTATACATGATCTGTAATGTGCTGGAATGTGTATATGAATGTGTTGGACTGTCGCGGGTGAATAGCCGGGGTGGATGTGAGATGAGCTTTTGTTTTTCTTTCATTCATTGTAAATGTAAATTGATGTAATTATATTATTTGTTTGGCCGCACAACCGGGTCGGGGTTGTAGCCGTCATTGTATAATTCTTTTTACTGTTTTTGCTCCTAGGATAGACCCATGGTGGGGTGCACAAACTACCGGGAACTTGGCGGGTAGTTTGCCGCACCCGTAGGGGTCTTGGGTGGGGTATTTGCTATTCACCGCGACCGTGTTATCCGCTTTTCGTTTCAGGCTCGAAAGAAATGCGGATTGCTAGTATATCCAATGTATTCATCTGTGATCTGTAATGTCTATCATTGCTTTCTATTTAGGCGTTGCTTATGTTTTACAGCCGCGCTAGCCCAGCCCCCGCTCTGTCGTTAGTTAAGTAACCTAACGAGTGATGACGGGACCCCGTGGCGAATGCGAATGGCATAAGCGTACGTCATATTTTGGTTGTTTTCTGCAATGGTAGGAATTAAATGATGGGACGCATTAAAAGAACTAATGCAAGAATATCACGCATTAAAAGAACTAATGCAAGATAATAAACCAAGTTTAAGTCGATGGAACACTTTCGAAAAACCACTCGGTTCTTTTCAAAACTAACTTTTAAATGCGGAGCTTGAGCCACTCCTTCTAAAAGCTATCTCGTTCCATCGATTATATCAAGTTCACTACGTTCACGGTTTCGCCAAAACCATTCGTAGCCCTCCGTCGTTTCACATAAATAGTCAATAGTATTCAAGCTGTGTTTGTTGGCCAAAGTCAAGGCATAGTGATTGGTAGCTATTGGATATTCATGTGCAGCATAGATAGATGCGTTGATTTGGAACAGTCGTACTGCCTTGTTGGCCAAAGTCAAGGGTATGTACGGGTGGATTCAAATTAACCTGGATAACGACGGGAAGAACTTGACATGTGACTTATGATTTGTTGGCCAAAGTCAAGGTCATAAGAGCATGGGGCAAAAATCCACATCGGGAGTTTCATAAGTACTGAAACTTGCTAGATTTGCATACCATTTGGAGTGTGATGATTATGGTAGGATTCCTTCATTTTCGTCACGCGATGATATTTGGATCCCGATCCTACTGTGAGTATATGCTACTCCTCGGGAAATTTCTCACTAAACGATCAATGCTATAAACCTAGTAGGTGCCTAGAAAGGTGTTAGCGGGGCTACGCCCCCAGGGAAAAGAGGTTCTTAAATTAAGGAACTTCGCGAAAGCGTTGGAAAACCTCCCTCGAAGTACCGACACTGGCCTGGCTGAACGGTTAAGCAAGTATTGTACGGTGGGATTGATCCCGGCTAATTCTTCCTTTGTGGTTTGAGGAGGGATTCGAGAGACAGTGGGAGCCATCCTGTTTAGACAAATTAAAAACCATTCTAAAACTTGCAAGAGCATCGTGCTAAGTGTTTCTTCTCTCCCCCTGCAGCGACCAAATCGAAATGACTGGACTTAAGTTACTTCTAGATAAAAACATACTGACAGGGCCAAACTACAAAGATTGGCTCAGGAATGTCAAATTGGCAATCTCTTACGACAAGCTGGGGTATCTTCTTACCACCAAAGCTCCCCCCGTCCCAGGTCCCACCTCCAGCGTCGCGGATAAGGAAATCCGTAAGACTTGGGAGATTGACAGCGCGAAGGCCAGATGCCTCGTACTTGCCTCGATGGACAATGACCATCAGAGGAGGCACGAGAATATGGATTTGGAATCCATATTTCTTCATACAAAAGAACTGTATGGAGAGCAGTCTCGTATCGCAAGATACGAAGTGTCGAAGAAGTTATTTTCGACTAAGTTGGCCGTCGGATCATCGGTAGCGGACCACGTGCTTAAGATGATCGGCTACACTGAGGAGCTCGCGGAACTTGGGACCACGTTGGATAGTGAACTCTACACAGATATAATTCTCCAGTCCCTTCCATCCACTTACGCCCAGTTCATACTGAATTTCAACTTGCAAGAAAAGGAAGTTGAACTTTCAGAACTCCTCAACCTGCTGAGGAGCGCAGAGGGCACCCTACAGAAGGGTAGGGATACATCCACTTTGTTTGTAGGAGGATCTTCTTCTTCTAGGTCCAAGGCGAAAGCCAAGGGAAAGAAGAGGAAAGCCCCCGCCAAACCAAGGGGCGGTGTTAGTAAAGTGGGTGCGAAGGGAAAGGAAAAGGCAACAAAGATAGCGGGGAAGCTTGTTGGTAAAGAGGAATGCTTCTATTGTCACAAGAGTGGACACTGGAAGAAAGATTGCAGGGCTTGGAAAGCCAGGACACAGGAACTGAAGCAGGTTGCAGCTTCAGCTTCAGGTGTGTATGTTATTGAAAACTGTCTTTCTATAAACTCTACTTCCTGGGTATTGGATACCGGATCAGGATCTCATATCTGTAATTCTTTGCAGGCGTTGAGAAACCGTAGGTTTTTGAAGGAAGGTGACATGACCCTCAGAGTTGCGAACGGAGCTAGCATGGATGCTAAAGCCGTGGGGGACTATCACCTAGGAATGTCAGATGGACATGTTTTGGTTTTGCGTAATTGCTTTTTTGTACCCAACGCAACTTGTAATATCATTTCTGTATCTTTGGTTTCTAAAGAAGGTTATGAATTTGCGTTTGTAAGTAATGTTGTTAACATTCACCTTAATCAAGTTCTGATTGGGTCAGGTACATTGAGCAATGGTATATACGTATTAAACCAACCACAGATTTTCAATGTCCAGAATACACACAAAAGAAAGTCACCAGATATTAATCAGACTTTCTTATGGCATTGTAGACTGGGTCACATCAATGAGAGAAGGTTGACTAAGTTACATACAGAAGGATATTTGGATCCGTTCGAATATCAATCATATGCCACTTGTCAATCCTGTCTCAAAGGAAAGATGACAAAGACTCCGTTCACTGGACACGGAGTAAGAGCGAACGAGCTCTTGGGACTCGTACACAGCGACGTGTGCGGTCCAATGTCTACACATGCACGAAGCGGTTATTCTTACTTCATTACTTTTACGGATGATTTTTCAAGATACGGTTATGTCTTCTTAATGAAACATAAGTCAGAATCTTTTGAAAAGTTCCAGGAATTTAAGAATGAAGTAGAAAAACAGACCGGCAAAAGTATCAAGATTCTAAGATCGGATCGAGGTGGAGAATACTTAAGTGCCGAGTTCCTGAATTACTTAAAAGAGAATGGGATTCTCTCTCAGCTTACTCCTCCATACACTCCGCAACACAACGGTGTATCGGAGAGACGGAACCGAACCCTATTGGATATGGTACGGTCCATGATGAGTAACGCTGAGTTACCGCGATCATTCTGGGGGTATGCACTAGAATCAGCTGCGTACCTTTTGAACCGAGTTCCTACTAAGACTGTGCCTACTACACCATATGAGATGTGGTGTGGGAAGAGACCCCATCTCAGTCACATCAAGACTTGGGGATGTCCAGCTTTTGTTAAAAAGCAGCATGCGGACAAGCTCGAGGCACGCTCAGTACAGTGTAAGTTCGTGGGATATCCAAAGAACTCCAAGGGATATTTCTTCTACTGTGAAGAGGAACAAAAAGTCCTTGTTTCTCGTCATGCCTACTTCTTGGAAACTGAGTTTTTGGAAAACCAGATAAGTGGGAGCACAGTAGAACTGGAAGAAATTCCAGAACCACGGACTATTACTGAAAGCTTAGTGGAACCAGAGGGTTCAAATGAACAGGACATTCCTATGCCGCTCCGTAGAAGTAGTAGGCAGTCTCATCCGCCCGAGAGATACTACGGTTTTCTCGTAGACGGGGATAGAGAGGATTGCATCATAGACTATGATGAGCCTACTAGCTTCCAGCAGGCCGTTCAGAGCATTGACTCGGTAAAATGGCTGGATGCAATGCGGACCGAAATGGAGTCCATGTACACCAACAAAGTATGGACGTTGGACATTGCTCCAGACGGGGTAAAACCCGTAGGATGCAAGTGGATCTTCAAAAGGAAGATTGGTGTAGATGGACAGGTTGAGACCTATAAAGCTAGACTTGTAGCAAAGGGTTTCCGTCAAAGACCTGGCTTGGACTACGACGAAACCTTTTCTCCAGTGGCTATGCTGAAATCCATTCGGATCCTTCTTGCCATTGCTGCCTTCCACGATTATGAGATTTGGCAGATGGACGTAAAAACCGCTTTTCTAAATGGAAATTTAGAGGAGTGTGTCTATATGGATCAGCCAGAGGGTTTCATTCAGAGTGGGAGCAGCGGAAAGGTGTGCAAGTTGCTTAAGTCCATCTATGGACTAAAGCAGGCATCGCGGAGTTGGAACATCTGTTTTGATGAGACGGTCAAGGAATTTGACTTTATCAAAAATCCAGATGAACCGTGCATCTATAGTAGATTTGTAGCGAGAACTGTGGTATTCCTTGTTTTATACGTGGATGACATTCTCTTAATAGGAAATGACATTCCTATGCTACAATCTGTCAAGGGTTTCTTGTCACACAGGTTCTCCATGAAAGACCTGGGTGATGCCTCTTACATCCTGGGGATCCGGATCCATCGTGATAGATCCAAGAGGATATTAGGACTTTCACAGTCCAGGTACATCGACACCGTACTGAAAAGATTCAGTATGGAAGATTCCAAGCGCGGTAACCTACCGGCTTGTCACGGGATCACCCTCTCTAAAGAGATGTCTCCCAAGACTGATTTGGAGAGGGATCGCATGTCTATTATACCCTACGCTTCTGCGGTAGGCTCTATAATGTATGCGATGTTGTGTACCAGACCGGATGTAGCTTATGCACTGAGTGTAGTAAGCCGGTATCAGTCAAACCCTGGGGAGAAACATTGGATAGCGGTAAAGAACATTCTCAAGTACCTGAGGAGGACTAAGGAGATGTTCTTGGTGTATGGCGGAAAAGACCTCCAGATTGAGGCCTTTGCTGACTCCAGCTTCCAGAGTGACAAGGATGATTCCAAGTCCATGTCGGGTTTTGTCTTTACCCTCAACGGAGGGGCGGTGTGTTGGAAGAGTTCCAAACAGGAAACCGTTGCAGACTCGACTATGGAAGCGGAATACATCGCTGCATCTGATGCCGCAAAAGAAGCTGTCTGGATAAGGAAGTTCTTAAAAGAACTTCAGGTGGTTCCGTCCATTGTTGACCCAGTACCTCTGTATTGCGACAACAACGGGGCTATAGCTTTAGCAAAGGAACCCAGGTCCCATCAGAGATCCAGGCACATCTTGAGGCGGTATCACCTGATCAGGGAGATCGTGGATCGCAAGGAGATCGAGGTTCGGAGGGTTGCTTCAGAAGAGAACACTGCAGATCCATTCACCAAGGCCCTACCCCAGACTCAGTTCGAGCGGCTGATCGAGATGATAGGTCTTCGATACGCCAGTACATGGCCTTAGTGCAAGTGGGAGATTGTTAGTGTATATGCCCTAGAGGCCATTACTGTATCATACTAGTTTGTATATTACTTGATGGAAGCTTGGGATATTCACCTTGTATAAACAATCTTGCTCAACATAGTAGTATGCTACTTGGTTTGTTTCTACTTCAATGTGTACTTGTGTTTATTTCAGTATATCACTTATACGCATTAGTGGAGCCCTTAGGATCTTTGCTTGATTACCAGCGTTGTGATGGCAGTCACACTAGTGGGGGCTGGGTAATCTATAGGCACATCCTTATACAGGTCCCTAGTCGTAGGACTATCGAGACAGGGCATCGATACTCCGGAGTAGACTAGCGTATGCGCTTCTCATCCCAGTGTGGGAGATGGTCTGTCCCACAGCCATCAGTACGTCGTACTGGAGATAGTATACGGGTGCTCGTTGGGTTACGAGTACACTGGACAGGACTCGTCGGGAACTGACAGGTTGGTATTATACCTATCGTCAGTTATCAGTTCCCAGGTGACATGAGTACAGCTTAGTCCGCTGACTTGACACTGACACTTCGCCTCGAGTGTGTTCCCACTGCACTTTGATCACTACCCTACCACGGCTCAAAGGAGTCGTGCAAACAGGTGGTGGTTGGGTGCAGTCCCGAAGCACTTGGAGGCAGTGACGGTTAGACAGGATTCGTCTCTCCCGGTATTGGGGGTTGACATCGCGCTGTGTCTAGGAGAGCCATTACACGAGTAGTCCCTGGCCAGGGCAAGCGAGATATACTGGTAGGTTTCCAGTGTTATCTCAGGGTGTTTTGGGCTTCACTCCGACACGACTTGTACCGCTATTGGGGGACTGACGTTTTACCGCCCCCTAGGCCCGCCATGCGATGTATCAGACGAACAGACCGGACTGTACGGAGAATGTCACATTCAGACTCAGTAGGAGTTCAGATGGGGTTTCACCTCGTCAGCCTTCTTGTCGGCATCTACCTGGGGACCGTTACGCACAGCTAGTGCCGCTTGCGGTCTGTGGTTAAACCCACTGCCAGCGTAGTGTCGAGTCTTTAGAGTCCCACACAGAGGGTATTCGCCTCTGGGAAAAACAGAGTAGAGGTCGCATGGTTTTGCGACAGGGTTCGTTCTCATCCGCGCACTGGTGCACGTTTGGAGTCCGGACGGATTATACTGGCAGGCTCTGGTTTGAGCCAGATACTGGTATATGTTTTGGGGGTTGCTTTTATATCTTGGTATTCTTGTTCCTCGGAACGAGAATGCAGGTGTGTATGCACAGTTGCTTGAGGCGGAGAATGAGGTTTTTCATTAGGGTTTCGGATCGGGTGCGTATGCACAGTTGACAGTCTTCATTTTCCAAACCCTAATGGATTTATATATTATCTATTAATAATAGTAATTAAATAAGAATTATGTTATGGTTGTTTTTTGTTGACTTGTTGACCTTGGTTGACTTGTTGACCATTGACCACTTTCATGCCTTGAAAGTCTTCCTTGATTCATGCTTACACTTCATTTAAAGAAGCATGATAGTGGTCATTCCAAAATTACCATCAACTATTCTTATTTCAATTATTATCATTTAGATAATTCATTTCTTTTGCAATATGGTTGCAAGAAAGAAATAATTGAGCTCATTCTATCATAACCTCTCTCTCTCCTCATTTCATCTTCTTCTTCCTCTTGAAAAGAGAAACCTTCTCATGTGTTGAGAATCATTCTCTTTAGAAAGAAAAGCAAACCCTAATCTCTCTCTACTCATTCTAGGATGAAGGTTTAGCAAGCCGGAAACCCTAGTTCACTCAAAGATCGAGGAAGAGCCCAAAGTCGAACCTTCGAGGTGGATCCATCTTCGACGGGAGAAGGCGACGTAAAGAGAACCATCAACCTCTACAAGGTTTGAAGAAGAAGGAGTTCAAGTTAGGTATAACCATCTTCCATAGTAGCTAACTCTCTTTAGCTAGATTGCTAGTTTTAGTTTAGACAACGATCCCGACCAAGTTTAGTCCATGTTGCCTCTTGCGATAAAAATTCGTTTTTTATACCGTTTCCGCCTCCCCGTAAGCACCGGGGGTCGCAATATGGACTTACAGGACCACCATATCCTTAAACTGGCAATGGACCACTGTGTCCCTAAACTAGAACAATAGAGCTCAAATGCTCTTTTGTCGGATCTAAACGATCCTATTAAGTCGATCTTAGTCTCAAATCAGACTAACGTATCCTTAACAAATGTTTGAGTTGATCTTAGCCTCAAATATGGCTAACGTATCCTTGAACCAAAATCTTCAAACAGACTTTAGTCCCAAATTGGACTATAGATCTCCCAACCAAGTTTGGTCCAAGGGTACATCTCTAAACTCCTCTGATATCTGTCGTTGTAATCCTTCAACGTCGTTAGAGAGGTGACGGGTCCCGACGGCCATACGTTCAATAGACCACCACGTCCCTAAACTGGCAATGGACCACTATGTCCCTAAACTGGCAATGGACCACTATGTCCCTAAACTGGAACAATAGAGCCCCCAAATGCTCTTTTGTCGGATCTAAACGATCCCGTTAAGTTGATCTTAGTCTCAAATTGGACTAACGTATCCTTAACAACTGTTTAAGTTGATCTTAGCCTCAAATATGGCTAACGTATCCTTAAACCAAAACCCCAAACCCAAATCTAAGAAAATATGGATTTGGACTAGTCCACGCCCTACGGGCGACAACATAACTTAGTCTCCGTATACAATCCACGGGCAACCAAACACAAAACGAACACACACGACACGAAGTGACCATATGGAGAAGGAGAAAGTTGTTACCGCGATGCGGTAGCGTAATTAACTGCAGGGGCTTGCGCCTGCAGGGAAGAGCGTCCCCACAATCAAAAACCCCTCAAGCGAGGGGGAATCTGACGAAGTCTGCTACATTGGCCGCATCCGTTTAAACCTTTGATACATGGTGCCATAAATCAACTTGGCATCTTCGGAGAGGTGGACGGATAGCTCCAATTAGCATCTGCCCCGAATTTCAGGCAAGACGTCTGTCTCGCGCGTCTTTCGGAGGGTAACACTCGACTACTGGGAATATGATGAGATCATACTAGTGGGGCCACGGTAGTCGACGAGTACATCCTATAACTGTTTCTAGTCGAGAGTGTATCGAGACAGGGCATCGATACACCAGAGTAGACTAGCGTATATGCATCTTGACCCATATGATGGGCGATGGATGATCCCATATCCATCGGTGTTTGACATCAAGGATGGTATACGGGTGCTTAGTAAAGACTGGGTACACTGGACGGACTCGCCGAGAACTCTCAGATGGTATTATACCTCACGTCAGATGGCAGTTCTCTGGTGACACTGGTACAGAGTAATCAGTTGACCCGAGATCGTCATAGAGTCTTGTATGATTCCCACTGTGCTTTGATTTCCATCATACCACGTCCAAGAGGGCGTGCAAAAAGGTGGCTTTTGGGTACAGTCCCGAATCACATGGAGGCAATGAGCGATAGGAGGGGATTCGTCTCTCCCGGTATAGAAAGTTGATGTTGCACTGTGTTCGATTGGCTATAACTTGAAATCCCTGGCCAGGGTTGCTGAGATTTACTGGTAAGTGTTATCAGTAGTTTCTCGAACTGTTATAGACCTCATATCGACACGACTTATCAAGCTACTGGGGTCCGACGTTTACTACCCCTAGGCGAGATATGCGACATATCAAGCGAAAAGATCGGACTGTACGGGAGTGTTACTGACTGGATTCACAGGAGAATGTACATGCTTGCTTGTTGATCTTCTAAGCGCTCAATACCTGAGTGGCTGTTACGTTTAGCTGACCGCTTGCAGCTTGTGGGTGTTTGATATGATCATCACCTACTGTCGGCGTATTGACGATTCTTTAGAGTTCTACACAGAGATTTCTTGGCTCAGGAAAAACGGAGTATGAGCACATATGTGATATGTGCGGGACCGAGAAAAATACATGTATGTGATACCGTATTAGATTCTCGCGATATGAGATATCGGCCGGGTATATGTGATATAGCCAGGTCATCGGATCAAGTGTTGATTCGATGAACTGATACAGATAATATTAGTCGGTTATTTGTGAAATAGCCGGATTATCGGATCAAGTGTTGATTCGATAATTTAATGTATAATTATATATTTGATATATTAAATTACATTAACTGATATAAGCTCACTAAAAGATTCTTTATCTCACTCGGGTAATACATTGATATATATGCGGTATATGTTAATTGTATTATTTTATTTTGTTGCAATAAATATTATATATGTGATATATAATATTGTAACATGATATGGTTATTAATGCAACATGTTTAGTGGAGATTAAACATGGTTAGGGTTTGATTAGGGTTAAGCTTTTCTAGAAGTTTCTAAAAACTTTGCTTTTGTTTCTTGCAAAGATATTTGTTATGATATTTTGCAAGATATTTCCTTAACCCAACCAAATCTTTTAACCTTAGTTAAATCTCTACAAGGGTTACTTAACCCATGGTTGCATTTTTCCAACCTCACTAGAGTTTCATTATTCATCACAAAAGGATTCTTCTTCTTCTTTCTTGAGTTCTTGATAGAAAAGCTTACTAGCTTTTTCATTAGTGATGAAAATGAGTGAGTTAATGAAAATAAATGAGAGCTAAAATCCTACTTCATCATCCTAATCTATCCTAGCCATTTAGATTAGGGTGTTCACTTCATTTAGTGAGTGAGAGCTTATGTTAATGAAACTTCAAGGTAGATCATCTTTGTTATCGAAGATCGGAAGCAAGCTTGCATCTTTCTCTTCGTGGAGTCTCTCGAGAGTCCGGAACTTGATGATCACAGCGAAGGGACCACAACACGGAGCTTATGAAGTGAAGGACCGGACTACAAAGGTTGTAATCCCAAACTCTTAGATGTTAAAGTGTTTAACATGCTTTGTTTCGCCTAATCTCTAGTCTAAGATCTTGGTTTAGGGTTGTTCGGCACGGCTAATTTTTAAATCGGGCATGGTTGATGCCTTATAGATCCTTGTGCGTGTGACAAGTAACCCTACAAGATATTCATGCAACCCTTGCTTCATTTTCTTTCGTTTATGATTTTATCGTATTTATAATTTTAATTGAACCCGTATGTTTTGAAAACCAGCCCCTTTAGACACTAATGCGTTTTGAAACATATTATAAATAAATTGTATGATCTGATATTATAATACATTCAGTATAGTAGTAGATAGTTTATCTTTACACGCGCTTTGAAAACTTTGGATTAAATCGAACTACGGTTTAGGATTTTACGTCGTTTTAGTTACTGTTGTGCAAATCTGAAAACTGTTTTTAAAGCCCTCCTTCGAAAATTCATAACTCCGCCTTCAAAGTCCAAACTAAGTGATTTCAAATTGTTTTTATAACTAGATCGAAAGATCTATATTTTCTTAATTCAATAAGACTTCTGAAAACCGACAGAACTAACCTAATTTTGTCTTTTAAATTTCTGTGTCGAATATGGACAGGATCTGTCCCGATCTGCGTACTGTTTTTCAAAATGTCATAACTCGAACCACAGAACTCGATTTTCGATAAATTTAGATGTATGGATGCCAAATTGACAGCCGTACATATTTCCTATATAACCCGAGACATAGAAATGTCTATATCGACCCGATATATGCTCTGCAAGTCACCCCCTCCTTACTGTCCAGAAAATAAAAACTGTTTTAAACCCTTAGATTAAAATAATCGTAACTATAGTTCCAGAGATCCAAATCATGCAAACTCAAGTTATTTAGATAACTAGACTGAAATACCTATATGTTCTTAGTTCAACTCGAGACCTGAAAATCGACAGAAAATATCACAAACTGTATTTTTAAAACATATGTCGGTGCTAGACAGATTCTGATCTGTTCTGCACAGCGATACTAAAACGCGTTCTATCTCCCAAATCAGTAATATGAATTAGGAGAGATTTGAACACGTATCTGCATAACACCGAGGACTACATTTCTTGTTTTATTCACAAGTTCATATGAGTTGGATATTCAGTAGTTTCCAGCACTTCTTTAAAATACTGTCTCTGGTTTATACTTGAATATTTCACTTGTATCATCTTATGCCATTTGACTTCCCCATTTTATTGCACCTACATAAATTATGTGATTAGATATATTGCATGCCTTATACGAACCTGACTGAACTGTGAATACATACTTATTTGCTTACTTGAATCCTTGAATACCTAAATACATGAACATGTAAACTTAACATGAGCTTGAATTTGATTGATTTGAGCATCGTGTATGGAACTAAGTGACATGCGGAATAAAGTGCTATGCCCCGGCCAAACGGGGGCCACCTCTTGAATCCACGGGGCCATCTCTAGAATCTGTGTATGAAATAAATCATTGGTCGTATGTGGAACAAAGTGTCACATGGAACATAGTACCACACGGAGCAAAATGCACGCCATGACTATGGTGGGGCCACCTCTTGAGTCCGTGGGGCTACCTCTTGAATCCGCATACAATGTAGGATCCACCGGGAAACTCCGTGGATACCACACAAACATGACAAGAATAATGACATTGACCCCTGGCATATAAGATTACGTGTTTCAAATGAGCTATTTTACAGCACAAAGCTTAGGTTATATTTCTAAGATTTGCATACTGCATTTACTGCATTGTGTAGGGTTACTAGGCACTCTCACAAGGGTCTATAAGGCATCAACCATGCCCGATTTAAAATTTAGACGTGTCGAACAACCTTAACCAAGATCTTAAACTAGAGATTAGGCGAAAACTAAGCATGTAAACAACTTTACATCTAAGAGTTAGGGATTACACAAAAGAAAGATGCAAGCTTGCTTTCGATCTTTGTAGTCCGTTCCTTCACTTCTAAAGCTCCGTATTGAGGTCCCTTCGCTGCGATCATCGAGTATCCGGACTCTCGAGCGGCTCCACAAAAGAAAGATGCAAGCTTGCTTCCGATCTTTGATAACTAAGATGATCTACCTTGAAGTTTCTTTAACACAAGCTCTCACTCACTAAATGAAGTGAACACCCTAATCTAATTGGTAAGAATAGATTAGGATGATGAAGTAGGAATTTAGCTCTTATTTATTTTCTTAATCTCACTCATTTTCATCACTTCATAAAAAGCTAGAAAGCTTTTCATGCAAAGAAGAAGAAGGAAGAAAATGATCTATTTCTTTTGTGATGAATAATGAATAACTCAAGTGTAAGGTTAGAAATGCAACCATGGTATAAGTGAGAAGAACTAACCCTTATAGAGATTGAACCATGGTTAAAGGGTTGGGTTGGGTTAAACAAATATCTATGCAAAATATCATAACAAATATCTTTGCAAGAAACAAAAGCAAAGCTTCTAGAAACTTCTAGAAAAGATTAACCAAAATCAAACCCTAACCATGTTTAATCTCCACAAAACATGTTGCATTAATAACCCTAACATGTTACAATATTATATATCACATATACAATATTTATTGTAACAAAATAAAATAATACAATTAACATATATCGCATATATATATATATATCAATGTATTACCCGAGTGAGAAAAAGAATCTTTTAGTGAGCTTATATTAGTTAATGTAATTTAATATATCAAATATATAATTATACATTAAATTATCGAATCAACACTTGATCCGATAATCCGGCTATTTCACAAATAACCGACTAATATAATCTGTATCAGTTCATCGAATTAACACTTGATCTCATGACCCGGCTATATCTCATATACCCGGCCGATATCGCATATCGCAAGAATCTAATACGGTATCACATACACGTATTGTTCTCGGTCCCGCACATATCACATATGTGTCCCTACTCCATTTTGCCTGAGTCAAGAAACCTCTGTGTGGGACTCTAAAGAATCGTCAATACGCCGGCAGTAGGTGATGATCATATCAAACACCCACAAGCTGCAAGCGGTCAGCTAAAGGTAACAGCCACCCAGGTATTGAACGATTATAAGATCAACAAGCAAGCCTATATATTCTCCTGTGAATCCAATCAGTAACACTCCCGTACAGTCCGGTCTCTTCGTCTGATATGTCGCATATCTCGCCTAGGGGTGGTAAACGTCAGACCCCAGTAGCTTGATAAGTCGTGTCGATATGAGGTCTATAACAGTTCGAGAAACTAATGATAACACTTACCAGTAAATCTCAGCAAACCTGGCCAGGGATTTCCAGTTATAGCTAATCGAATACAGCACAACATCAACTCCTTATACCGGGAGAGACGAAACCCCTCCTATCGCTCATTGCCTCCATGTGATTCGGGACTGTGCCCAAAAGCCACCTTTTGCACGCCCTCTTGGACGTAGTATGATGGAAATCAAAGCACAGTGGGAATCACACAAGACTCTATGACGATCTCGGGTCTACAGACTAACCTGTACCAGTGTCACCAGAGACTTGCCATCTGACATGAGCTATAATACCATCTGGGAGTTCTCGGCGAGTCCGTCCAGTGTACCCAGTCTCCACTGAGCACCCGTACACCATCCTTGATGTTAAACACTGATGGATATGGGATCATCCATCGCCCATCATATGGGTCAAGATGCGTATACGCTAGTCTACTCTGGTGTATCGATGCCCTGTCTCGATACACCCTCGACTAGCAACAGTTATAGGATGTACTCGTCGACTACCATGGCCCCACTAGTATGATCTTATCATAGTCCCAGTAGTCGAGTACATATCCTAAAGGCTTTATCAATATGTAACATAGAGATAATCAGAGTACATGTTAAGATAAAGAGCAACCAGATAGCGTACTATTATGTCGAGCAAGAAAGTCCTCCCTATATATGTCCAAGCATCCACTACAATATACATCGTATGTACAGTAATGGCCTCTAGGGCATACATATAACTAACAATCTCCCACTTGCACTAGGGCCATCTGTTGTAGTATCTCATACCCAACAATTAGCTGTGGTTGAAGTATCTCATACTCAACCATCCCAAAAAAGTCTCTACTGGGAAATAGGCCTTTGTGAGTGGATCCGCGCTGTTGTCCTCTGTGTCTACTCTCCTAATCTCGATCTACCTGGAGATCAACCATCTCCATGATCAGGTGATACTGCCTAAGAATATGTCTGGATCTCTGATAGGACAGGGGTTCCTTGGCATAAGCCACAACTCCATTGTCACACAATGGCAGAAACGAAGTTCATCACATGAACTAAAATATATCCAGACAGCCACTTTGATAGCATCCTTGGTAATGATGTATCTTGCCTTTAATTGTCTAGTAAGTCACGGTATCTAGCTTGGAACTCTTCCAACATACCGTCCCTCCACTGAGGGTAAAGACAATGCCTGCAACTGACATTCAGTCGTCCTTATCACTATAGAACTTTTCCAGTGATTCTCCCCAGGATCGATTGATACCATCTCACTACAACTAGTGAGAATCCTAACATCCAATTAGATCTATCTCATAGATCCATAACCGAGGATTTAGGAGGTATCACCTTGATCCTATATGGAGAATCTTTGTGATAAGAGGAGAATGACCGAGCGTAGCATAGGAAACTCCTTCCCTATCAAGAGTATGTCATCCACGTACTCTACGAGAATCACCACCATACTCTCTACTATCTTTTTGTATATACTTGGTTCATTTACCATTTTGATGAAGTTAAACTCTTTGACTACCACATCAAAACAGACGTTCCAACTCCGCGATGCCTGATTTATCCTATAAAACATCTTGCTCACGTTTCCGCTGCTCTCACTGTCTACGAAGCTCTCTGGCTGTGTACTTATAGACGCTCTCTTCCAAATCAGTATTTAGAAAAGCAGTCATGATACCCAACTGCCAGATATCATAGTCATGGTATGTAGCCGTGGCAAGTAGGATCTGGATGGACTTAAGCATAGCTTTGAAAGTCTCAACTTTTCCATGTACACCAAGTAATCTTCTCAAGATATACTTGCTCCTGATGGGGATTTAACCCTTCAGATAAAGCAACCAAAGTCCATACTTTGTTGGTGTATAAGGATTCCATCTCAGATCGCTAAGCATCCAGCCATTCTCATAGAGTCCCCACTCCTGATGGCCAGCTCGAAACTAGTTGGGTCATCATCTCATGATGCAATCCTCGTTCCCACTGTCATAGAGAAAACCGAAGTATCTCTCAGGTGGGTGAGGAACCCTTCTAGATCGGCGGAGAGGCTAAGCTTCGTCGGAAACTATTGAATCCTATGGTTCTACCAAATCATTAGTTGCAGTTTGTATAGCTGGAACTCTTTCCAGTTCTATCTCATGACCAATAATTTCTTCATAAGAAATTCCCTTTCACAAAGGTGGCATGCTGAGAAACAAAATATCTTTTGTTCCTCGGTTTGGTAGAAGATATTCCCTTGCGAATGCTTGGGATATCCAACAAACTTCCACAGAACTGACTTTGCCTCGAGCTTGTCCGGATTTTGCTTTTAGACATAGGCCGAACAACCCCAAATCTTAACTTACTTAAGATATGGGCTCTTCCTATTCCATATCACATATGAAGTGGTAGGCAACTGATTTGATTGGAACCCTATTCAATAGGTATGCAGCTTCATAAGTACATAACTCCCAAAAGAAAATAGGCAACTCAGCAGTACTCATCATAGAGCACACCATATCACATAGGGTGTGATTGCTCCGCCCCGATACACCGACGTGCTGTGGTGTATACGGAGGAGTAATGCAGAGAGAGAATCTCATTCTCCTTTTGAATAGTCCAGGAATCCCGTGCTCAAGTATTCTCCTCCTTGATCTCATCAAAGGACATAATACTTATACCCGTTTTGGTTCTCTACTTCTAACTTATATTTTGTGATTATCTCAAAAGTTTCGGACTTGCGTTTCAACAGGAACATATGTCTGAATCTTGAAAGATCATCAGTGAATGTAATGAAGTACAAAGAACTGGTCCTGGCATGTGTAAACAGGGGACCTTCATACATCAGCATGTATCAATCCCTAGAGTTCACTAACTCTTTCTCTGTTTCCAATAAACGGAGCTGTGGTCATCTTATCTCTGTGACATGACCGGCAAGTTTCACAAGATGTAAATTAAAACTAATTTAAATATGCATCTATATATAACTTCAGCTAGTCGGGTAGCATTGATATGACCTAGTCTACAATGCCTCAAGAAGGATTCGTTCATTTCTGAACACTTTCTCTTGTGTGTGTTCTGTACGTTAAGAACTGTGGTTTAATTTAAAACGTCTATACTTTTAAATAATGTGCCTGAACCGATCAACTCTTGATATAGGAAATGTTCAAAATATCATCCAACAATACAAAATTATATCCTTCTTTACTAATAAAGAGACTGATATGATGTTGTATATCAGGTTCGGTATCTAATAACATTCGTTTAGAATCAATGTATTCTGGTAATACAAGGTGATAACTACCAACAGACTTGGCTGCAACACTTGCACCATTTCTATCTCATGAAACTTATCACCCGTTCTCAGTTCTCTACCTATCTGTAGCCCATATAACAAATTACATATCTAGAATCCTGATCCGGTATCTCATACCCAGGACGTAAAGGATACTGAGAAGCAGTTCTCGGTAATGAGCACACCCGAAGAAGATGCATCAGCATGCACTTTCTTCGTTTGGGCGGCACGGGAATTCTGGGAATCCCCTATTTCCTGCTCTGTCTTATAACAATTATAAGTTGGAGCGGGACCAACGTTCCCTAGCGCAGTATAACAAGCGGGTTCGGTCAATACATCCGTATTATTATCTTGATTAAGGCATGACATAGTCGTAACCAGGAGAGAGAGAGAGAAGAAAACACTCAGCGTATGCTCTTGCAAGATTAGATTGGTTATTAATATATCTAATCAGGATGTCTCCCACTGTTTTAGTCAAATCTTCCTTCAAACCCTAAAAGGAAAGACTAGCCGGGATTAATTATACTCTACAAGTTCGCCAATCTTTCAGCCAGGCCAGTGCCAATACTTTGAAGGAAGTTTCCCGTGCTTTCGCACGGACCTAATTAAAGTAAACCTCGTTTTCCCAGGGCCGTAACCCCGTTGACACCTTTCTAGACACCTACTTGATCGGCTAATTGTAATGTGTAAAACTCTCCCAGGAGTAACTCTTACTCGCAGCGGGTATCGGGATCCAACTATCTCATAGAAGGTATGCAATCTCATTGCAAATTTCAAATCTTGAAATTCCCAATAATATTTTACCCCAAGCGATATATGATCTTGACTAAGTCAACAAACCATAGACCGCAAGTAAAGTTCAACCCGTCATTTTCTGATTGAATTAAACCCACCCGCACGACCCTTGACTAAGTCAACAAGGCCGCACGACTACCCTAATCCAATCGCATCATATACTTTACAGATAAACACTAATCAGCTACCGCACACTACGCCTTGACTAAGTCAACAAACGCAGCACGAATACTAAAGACTACTTATCTGAAATGACGGAGGGCTACGACAAGTTTTTAAGAAAACCTTTTGCGTAATGAACATTATATCGTTGTAGAATCGAGTGATTTTAAATGGAAAGTTTTTTAGGCTTTTCTAGTTTCGCTAAAGAGATCACTCCCGGTAAAGGGATCTCGGCTCTTTCCTCATCAAATAAGGTGCAGGATATTTCGCAAATACCACTATGCAAAGCAAAAACTATAGAAGCAATCAAAAGACAAACCGTGTTTGTAGCATCTGCTAGTTTTGCTAAAGAGGCCACTCCCGGTGAAGGGATCTCGGCTCTTTCCTTATCGAATAAGGTGCTGGATGTTCTACAAGGAACACCGCTATGCAAAGCAAGAACTAGAGCTGCATGTTTTTGAGGCAAGTTTCTACAACATCTTTAGGTTTCTTTTAGTTTCATTAATCTCATTAATGAAGTCCCATTTTATTATGCTTCACAAGCATCACTTTTGAAACGAAATCTGCAATATAACATATATCTCATATATATAATATAAACATTCGTCTCAAACAGTAATATGATCTCATCACAGAACATTGCAGCAGAAGATAACATATGAAATATTGGATATATTAGGAGGTCCATGTTTTAATACGAGCCTGTATAAAACATGGATTCCACGGTCGTGATGAATAGCCAAACCCACATCCCTAGACCCCTACAAGAGCGGCAAGCAACACTGCCAATTCTGGGGTTAAGAGACCCGGTCTCGACTCCTTGAGATGGTCTCCCACTGGACCCAAGAACTCGGTTACTTGTGCTCCCCGCCTTGGGTCTACCTAATGCGGAAAAGTAAATAATATACAATGGTGACATCATCCTCAGCCCGGAAGTGCCCCAAGAAAAGAATATTACATACAATGAATTTTACATGAATGAAAATAAAAACCCTCATCTCACATAAAACCCCCGGCTATTCAAAACACGACGATCCAATATAACATATCACAGCAACACATAATATCTCATATCATCAACGTAAGTAAGTATGCGTATCCCGATTGTCGTTGACGTATAGCAACGAAGCCGGCGATACACCACATACTACGCTTACGGTCACAGAAAAGAAAATGTAAAACTACTGGAATCCGCAACCTTCTTAGACATCGCATGCTTAACCAAATGAATTCCTTAGACATTGCATGCCTAACAATTATAAACCCCGCATTTTAGTCTCAATATCGAAAACACTTTTCAATATCTAGCCGGGCAATTCAACAAGATTCCCGATAATCTGATCGAATACTCGTCGCAAACTTTAGTAGACGGCCGCACCCCCGGATGCCATCGACGAAGTGCACTAAGGCGGACACCGCTGCCTCGAGCACCCGAACGAATGCTTTTGGCGACGGGGTTCTCCTACAGTCACTTGGTCGGGGCTATGAGGCGTGGCTATCTATTAAGTTTACCCGGCGAGTATCCGCGTACGTTACGTGATTGCGACAAACTTTTGATCGCATCAAAATCCCATGGCAACCGATCATCTGAGACTAAACTGCTAGATTTATAACATTCAAATTAGTTATCTCATAACTACATGTGGATTCCAAATATTGTATCACATCCCAGATAAACAGACAATTTTAAACTTTCCGATCGAATAAACAAACACCAGAGATTTCCCAAATAGCTCAACACTTGAGCGGAGTTCAAAAATTATCCATCACATGCCACAGTACCAATGGTCCAGCCGTAGAAAGGTCAAGCCAACGCCTCACATGTGGCAACGCCGTACTGCCCCAAATTCTAAGGTTTAGAGGCGGTTCAGACAGTCACATAATCGAGTTAAGGTTTGTGTTCTTCTAGAGGGTCCACCGCGTTACTTGCACGACTAAGAACGTTCTTAAACTACGGAAAAATCCAACACTTGGAAATTTTCCGGCAAGGGAAAAAATGAGTTATTGATATCCGTTCGAACTTTTAAACACGTTCTAAAATTACCCGGAAAAAATTAAAACGAAGTTAAATTATCCGATCGAATCAATGAGTCCCCAATACATCCCAAAAAACTCAACACTTGAGTATAATTAAAAATTCCCATAAGTATCAAGAAATTCGTATGGAAGTTACTGTGAAAAAAGAAAACCCTAATCGCACTGTACGGCCGCGGAACCGCCGCGCAAGCAAGGGTATTGCCGCGGTTCCTCGACGCTTTGAAGGTATTATGGGCTCCTTTTTCACAACAATCCTTATAATTCGCTGCTTAATTTTCTGAGTATTTTTAATATGAAAAATGTCAACTTTTGAAAAAAATTCCAGAAACTAGGGTTTTACGGGTATTCGGAGTTCGATCGGACTTTAAACTTCGCCTAGACTTCGCCTAAAGCTGTAACCTGGCTCTGATACCACTGTAGGGTTACTAGGCACTCTCATAAGGGTCTATAAGGCATCAACCATACCCGATTTAAAATTTAAACGTGCCGAACAACCCTTAACCAAGATCTTAAACTAGAGATTAGGCGAAAACTAAGCATGTAAACAACTTTACATCTAAGAGTTAGGGATTACAACCTTTGTAGTCCGTTTCTTCACTTCTAAAGCTCCGTGTTGAGGTCCCTTCGCTGCGATCATCGAGTATCCGGACTCTCGAGAAGCTCCACAAAAGAAAGATGCAAGCTTGCTTCCGATCTTTGATAACTAAGATGATCTACCTTGAAGTTTCTTTAACATAAGCTCTCACTCACTAAATGAAGTGAACACCCTAATCTAATTGGCAAAAATAGATTAGGATGATGAAGTAGGAATTTAGCTCTCATTTGTTTTCTTAATCTCACTTATTTTCATCACTTCATAAAAAGCTAGAAAGCTTTTCATGCAAAGAAGAAGAAGGAAGAAAATGATTTATTTTTTTTGTGATGAATAATGAATGACTCAAGTGTAAGGTTAGAAATGCAACCATGGTATAAGTGAGAAGATCTAACCCTTGTAGAGATTGAACCATGGTTAAAGGGTTGGGTTGGGTTAAACAAATATCTATGCAAAATATCATAACAAATATCTTTGCAAGAAACAAAAGCAAAGATTCTAGAAACTTCTAGAAAAGATTAACCCAAATCAAACCCTAACCATGTTTAATCTCCACAAAACATGTTGCATTAATAACCCTAACATGTTATAATATTATATATCACATATACAATATTTATTATAACAAAATAAAATAATACAATTAACATATATCGCATATATATCAATGTATTACCCGAGTGAGAAAAAGAATCTTTTAGTGAGCTTATATTAGTTAATGTAATTTAATATATCAAATATATAATTATACATTAAATTATCGAATCAACACTTGATCCGATAATCCGGCTATTTCACAAATAACCGACTAATATAATCTGTATCAGTTTATCGAATCAACATTTGATCCGATGACCCGGCTATATCTCATATACCCGGCCGATATCTCATATCGCGAGAATCTAATACGGTATCACATACACGTATTGTTCTCGGTCCTGCACATATCACATATGTGCCCCTACTCCGTTTTGCCTGAGTTAAGAAATCTCTGTGTAGGACTCTAAAGAATCGTCAATACGCCGGCAGTAGGTGATGATCATATCAAACACCCACAAGCTGCAAACGGTCAGCTAAACGTAACAACCACCCAGGTATTGAGCAATCAGAAGATCAATAAGCAAGCCTGTACATTCTCCTGCGAATCCAGTCAGTAACACTCCCGTACAGTCTGGTCTCTTCGTCTGATATGTCGCATATCTCGCCTAGGGGTGGTAAACGTCAGACCCCAGTAGCTTGATAAGTCGTGTCGATATGAGGTCTATAACAGTTCGAGAAACTACTGATAACACTTACCAGTAAATCTCAGCAACCCTGGCCAGGGATTTCCAGTTATAGTCAATCGAACACAGCACAACATCAACTCCCTATACCGGGAGAGACGAAACCCCTCCTATCGCTCATTGCCTCCATGTGATTCGGGACTGTACCCAAAAGCCACCTTTTTGCACGCCCTCTTGGACGTGGTATGATGGAAATCAAAGTACAGTGGGAATCACACAAGACTCTATAACGATCTCGGGTCTACAGACTAACCTGTACCAGTGTCACCAGAGAACTGCCATCTGACGTGAGGTATAATACCATCTGGGAGTTCTCGGTGAGTCCGTCCAGTGTACCCAGTCTCCACTGAGCACCCGTACACCATCCTTGATGTCAAACACCGATGGATGTGGGATCATCCATCGCCCATCATATGGGTCAAGATGCGTATACGCTAGTCTACTCTGGTGTATCGATGCCCTGTCTCGATACACCCTCGACTAGGAACAGTTATAGGATGTACTCGTCGACTACCGTGGCCCTACTAGTATGATCTCATCATAGTCCCAGTAGTCGAGTATATATCCTAAGGGCTTTATCAATATGTAACATAGAGACAATCAGAGTACATGTTAAGATAAAGAGCAACCAGATAACGTACTATCATGTCGAGCAAGAAAGTCCTCCCTATATATGTCCAAGCATCCACTACAATATATATCGTATGTACAGTAATGGCCTCTAGGGCATACATATAACTAACACATTGTATTATTGTCCCTGATAAACTTTGCTATTGAATCTCTAAATAACTGTTGATATACCATGCTATTTATATTTACACTTGTTATTGTATTGTCATGGTTAAATTACTTTTGTTGTGTTTAATCACTTATCATGCTATGCATTACACTGCCATGTATAACTCATACCTCCCTACATATTTCACCATTAAATTACTATACTTTATAACCATATTTTAAACTGGAGACTTACCTAGTTCTTTCTTCTTTTGGGAATATTCGTCAGGTGGTTTAGAAACATAAGAGATTGAGCCGATTGAGGAGAACTTTTCACAGTTGTTTTCTCATGCGGATTACTAGTCGTATATCAGCCTTTGTCTTTTCAGTATGCCTATTTTTTGGGGCTTCGTTTATTTCTGTTTTTCATTGTATCTGATTTTCAGACTTGTTATCAGTTGTTTGAATATTGTGGAATTTGAAATGTAATAATGTAGTTGGATTTTATTCTCTCGTTTAATTCTTGTTATACAATATATATATTGCTTACTATACGCTTGACGTATTTATTTCGGAAAGGACCATCTCGATATAAATACATCGCGGAGCTCGTCACGTGGCTGCTACCGTCTTTTAGGAAGCGGGGTGTGACAGGATTCGAATAAGAGCATCAGTATGTGTGTGTGTGTGTTGGTACGCCAAACTCAACCATTTCGGGCTCTATTTATATGCTAAGCAAAAGTGTGATTGATAAAAGATTATTCGGTCCAAAAACCTGATTATTCAGACCAAAAACCTAATTCTTAAAATTTTTGACAAATAAAATACTATTTTAACAATTTTTAAAACAAATCTACAATTAAAATACTTTTTAATTTCTAGATGGTCGGTTCCTGACCGCCTAGATCATTTGGAAAGTCATTTTTAATGATTTTTAACCAGAAAATGAATAAAAATAAGGAAAATTCCTAGTCAGTCGGCCAGCGAACCGCCAAGGAGACTACGGTTTTGAAAAAAATAATTTTAAAATAAAAGGAAACCTAGGCGGTCGGCTATCGACGCCTAAGTCTACTAAATTATAAAAATAAACTATGTTTCAAAACAATTTTCCACAGAAAAATAAAACGAAAAATGAAAAGTACACAGCGGGTCAACCATCGATCGCCTATGACTACTAAATGATAAAATCTTATGCAAATTTCCATTACTTCCAACAAATCTGGGTCCTAGTTCACCAAACAGTCAATGATCGACTGCCTGTGAATATTGTTGGAATTTTATAGTTGTTTTGATATTCTTCTTATGTACAAAGCTACCTACACAGTCGACCATCGACTGTCTGAACCTCCTTTCACCAGAAATCACAACTTCGATGATTTTTTCCGCTGTATCTTATTCAAAATGACCTAGACAGTAGCATTGAGCCTGTAACGGTAAGATTTATGCAGATTTGACCTCACATGCTATAAATAGGGTCTTGAACCCTTATTTCTTCTCATCCCAAAATTATGAGGTCTAAAAGTAGTCTCTAAAGCACAGTACCAAGTTAATTCTAAAAATCCCTAGGCAGTGGAAACTTAGGCTGGGAATCGATGTATTGGCAGTAGAGTTCCGCGGGATCCGAATGAGGCGTGACATAACAGTTCTTCGACATAGAGGTTATCTCTTCCTCTTCTTTCAGCATTTTTATTCTGCATTTAGATACTATCATATTCTTTTCAAAATTGCATCATGCTTCTTAATCAATACAACCCATACGGGCAGGGATAATTTATTTTCCCCGGCCATTAGGCAAGTAAGTTTCAATCTCCCTATGTCATAATTTTGCATCATATTAGAGCATGATACTACACTGCAAGTCCTGATTGATCTACATTACTTCGTGACACGGAATAAGAAGAAGGATTACAAAACCTCAAGGGCAGCCCCTCGAAGTGTGTGCACTTGCGAGGAGGATTACTGATGATACTCGATACCGGGGTTTCCCCAGATCATGACACGTGGCAAGTGACGTGTCTCAAAGCCTACGAGAAAGGATCAAGAATGGTACATTGGAAGCATTCCCCGGGCCCTCGACCGAGGATGTTCCCGACCTTCGGTGGCCTTCCAGACCACTCCCATGCTCGCCTTACAAACGACCGTCGGCTCACCTCCGAGCCTTCCCATACGCTGAGTTCCCTCAGCCCCCTAGTTTGCCTCCGAGCTATCGCATAACCAAGCTCGCTCAGCCTCCCGCTCGTTCTCGAGCCTCCCGCCAAGCCTAGCTTCCTCGGTCTCATTGACCGATGCACATCACTGATCACAGGCGTCTCCGCCACGGCTCCGCGAATCTCACCAGACGCAAGATATCTGCCGTTCACGATCCCGCGTTCCACGCCATCACATTCCCCCATTAACGAGCATATCTCATCATTAATGGGGTATCCCGCCTTTCACGCGGGAGCAACGCCAGGGGCATAACGGCCGACGTGAACCTCGCGCCCACCTGCCCATGGCTGCCTTTATATAAACCCCTTTCTCAGACGACTCAGGTAAGGCAATTTTACCCTCAATAGGCCATTACTCTACCTATTTAGCCCGCCTAACTTGATCGTCGGAGGGTCCTCGGTAGCACAACCACCTCCGGACTTCCTTGCAGGTAGTTCGGCCTCAACCACTTCAAGCCCATTGAGATCCACACGCTTCAGGAGGCAACCTCCAACTCAATCTCATCCGCTCATCTCCACTCGCTGCAGATCAACGGAAGGTAACATCTGAAGGAGATCTAGAGATCCATCAGTTGGTGCCGTCTGTGGGAAACGCTAGTTCCACTCAACGAAAGTTCACCTTCCGATCTCAACTTCATGGCGAGCGATCACCGCGATGATCCAAGCACCATCCATCGCCCTCCTCACAATAGAGACGCGGGAGGATCCCCTCCTCCCCCGAATGCCATTCACGCCCTATCTGCTCGGATAGATCGGCTCGCGTCCGTCGTGGATGGGTTCGTCCGTGTCCAAACTGTCGGGCAAACTCCCCAGGTCTCCGCTCCCCCACCTCGGGACCGGGACCCCTACAGAGGGAGAGAAGACACTGCCCGCGACGGCACGACCGAGCACCGCCTCGCTGTCTCCGGCGGACGCAAATCCCCTGTGGCGACCAATTCAATGACCCGCTGGGCGCCACACAGCTCAACACCGAGGTCTCTCGCCAGATCACCCCGCCTTGAGGCCCATCACGCTCCTGTCCCTCCCGAGGAGGTGTTTGTCAACTCGCCTGCACCCAGGCATGACCGGCACCCCCTCCCTCGACGGGGTCGCACGGACGGGACTCCCCACGGTAACTCGAAGACGACCTCACCAGGGGACCTAAGGAACCTCATCGAACGGAACCGGGGCCGTGGCCAATCGCAGGTCTCCGGTAGCAGAGGCCAAAAATCGAAGTATGCCGAATCATCGGGATACCATGGCCCACTTGACGCCCTCGAAAAGAAGATCGAAGGCATGCATCGGGAAAATCGTCCTTCAAGCGACGGGGCTAAATATGCCGCCGACTCATTCATGAAGCCTTTCACTAAAGAGCTACTCGCCGTCTATGTCTCCTCCTGGAACAAGCCCCCGAAGGTCTCCCTCTTCGACGGGAAGTCCGACCCGAAAGACCATTTGGACGCGTTAACAGCCAAGATGAGTTTCCAGGACTGTTCTGACGCCGCGCAATGCCACGCTTTCCCTGCCACTCTCATCCGCTCTAGACGAGACTGATTTCGAGGATTCGCGCCATGCTCAATCTCTACCTTCGATGAGCTGGCCACCCAGTTCCTCGGTCATTTCTTCGGGAACAGACGGCAGAAGCGGACCGTTGATCATCTCTTCACCATAAAGAGCGGGGACAAAGAATCCTTCAAAGGATACGTCACCCGCTTCTACAACGCCTTCATTGAGGTCCCAGAGCACCGGGATGAGACGGTCATTACGGCCCTTAGGTCGGGTCTTAAGCACAAGGAGTGGCTACGCTCCTTTGCTTTAGCGCAACCTAAGACCATGGCCGAGGTAAAGGCCTGGACCGAACGTGAGATCTAGCTTGAGTCCAAGGTAAACGCCAACCTGTCCCGGACAAAGCAAGCTGATCAGAAGAAAAGAGCCAGGGAGGAGAAAAAGAAGATTAAGCGGCCAAAGCCCTACTCCCCGAAATTTCAGGAGTACACCCCGCTCAACGTCTCCCAGACGGTACTATTGGAAGAGGCTAAGGGCGAGAGGTTCTTTAAACTCCCCTAGTCTCGGATAGGGCGGCAAAGCATACCCGGGGCCCCTACTGCGCTTTCCACTGGTCGCAGGGCCACTCCACCGAGAACTGCAAGCAGCTCCGAGACTACATCGAGGAATTAATCCGCTTGGGGCACCTGACAACGTACTTGCGAGACAAGTGGCAAGCCGACCGTAAGAACGAGCACCATCCCCCTCCCGGCGAGTTGACAATCAGCCAAATCATGGTCGTGTCAGTAGGGGTACGACGGGAACCGACGAGGCGCCGCACCCGTTACCAATCGAGGGGACTGGCAGCCAACCAAGGAAGAAAGCTAAAGCGGCCGAGCCGATCATATTTACCGACGAGGACCTCAACGGAATATCCCTGCCTCACAACGACCCTCTGGTGATCACAGCACGGGTCCACAGCTACTAAGTGCAGAGGATATTGGTCGACTCGGGAAGCTCGGCGGACATTCTCTTTTATGACTGCTTTCTGCGTATGGGACTCACCCCGTCGGACCTAAGGCCAACCGCCCACATCCTGTCAGGGTTCACTAACCCAGTCCATCCTAGCGGAAGGGGTAATCACCCTCCAATTTAACATCGGGGAAGCGGGAAGTACGCGCACAGTGCCTATGGAGTTTATCGTCGCGAGAATCCCATCAGCCTACAACGTCCTCCTAGGTGGCCCGACACTGAACTCCTTCCGGGACTAGATATCGACCTACCACCTAGCGATGAAATTCCCACTCGACCAAGGCGGGATAGGTCGGGCCTACGGGAACCAACAGACCGCGAAAATTTCCTTCACGACAACATCTATGCCTGAGGGGCAAAACAATGGCCGGGAAAGCGAAGATGATATCAAGGGTTCTCTGGACACTCAAGACGAGCAAAAAGAGGTCCGAGGGACCCCGGTGGAGCCACTGACAGAGGTCCCCCTCGTAGAAGGGAACGATGAACGAGCCATTCAGATCGGTTCACTCTTAACGGGAACTTAACGGGACGACCTGGTCCACTTCCTCAGAAGTAATTCTGACGTGTTCGCCTGGGCGCCTGCCGACATGTCTGGGATCGACCCCAAAATCATATCGCATAAGCTCAGGGTGGACCCTACGGTCCGACCCGTCATGCAGAAAAAACTAAGCTTCGCCCCGATCAAACAAAAAGCGATCGAGGATGAGGTAAACAGGCTCCTCACCGCCAACTTCATTCAGAACATGCCTTACTCGGAATGGTTGGCGAACATAGTCATGGTTAAAAAGTCAAGCGGGAAGTGGCGCATGTGCGTCGACTTCACTGACCTCAACAAGGCCTGCCCGAAAGACAACTATCCCCTCCCTCAGATAGATCAGCTCATCGACAGTTCGGCAGGCCACGAGCTACTTAGCTTCATGGATGCTTTCTCCGGCTACAACAAGATCCGTATGAATTCGGCGGACGAGGATCTCACCGCATTCACAACGGACCGGGAGGTATAATGCTATAAGGTGATGCCTTTCGGCCTCAAAAACGCCGGGGCTACATACCAACGCTTAGTTAATCACATGTTCAAGCCACTGATCGGCAGGAACATGGAAGTTTAGTTCGACGACATACTAGTCAAATCGGTCTCATCGGGTGAACACGCTAAGGATCTGGGCGAGGCCTTCGACGTTCTCCGCAAATACAAGATGAAACTGAACCCCGCCAAGTGCGCATTCGGGGTCACCAGTGGAAAGTTCCTTGGCTTCATGGTCACCCACCGTGGAATCGAAGCTAACCCGGAGAAAATCAGCGCCATCCTCGACATGACTGCGACCAAGACTAACGTCGAAATCATGCGTCTAACAGGGCGGGTAGCCGCTCTGAGTCGTTTCATGTCAAGGTCTGGGGAGAAATGCCTCCCGTTCTCCAAAGCACTAAGAATGATACCAAGGTTCGAATGGTCAGAGGAGTGACAGACCGCCTTTGAGCAATTAAATAGGCACCTTGCGACTCCCCCGCTGCTCACCCGTCCAGTTGAAAGGGACGAGCTATCGCTATATCTAGCGGTGTCTGACCAAGCTGCAGGTTCGGTGCTCGTCTGAGAGGTCGAGGGAGTCCAGAAGCCGGTATACTATGTGAGCCACGTCTTCAAGGACGCGAAAACGAGGTACCCATACATTTAGAAGATCGTCTTGGCACTCATCGTGGCCTCAAGGAAACTATGGCACTATTTCCAGGCGCACACCATCCTCGTTCTTATCGAGCAGCCTTTAGGGGCTATCCTCGCCTCCCCCGAGTCCTCTGGTCATTTGGAGAAATGGAGGTGGGAGTTGTCGCAGTTCGACATAAAATACCACCCGAGGCAGGCTATCAAGGCACAAGCCCTGGTCAATTTTATCGTCGAGTGCACCATCCCAAGTAAAGAGCCGGAATCCACGCTGGCCCCCGGAGCTCAACCCTCAGTCGATGAAAAGACCGACTCCGTCCCTGATTGGATCCTTTACGTCGACGGGTCCTCAACCAAGGAAGGTTGTGGTGCCGGCCTCATCATTCGGGGCCCGAACGAGGCGGAGATGGAGTATTCTCTGAAGCTCGGGTTCAAAGCCTCAAACAATGCAGCGGAATATGATGCCTTGCTGGCCGGACTACGGATAGCCTCCGGAGTAGGGCTGAAAACGATCCGCATCCGCAGCGACTCTGCCCTAGTCGTTGGCCAAGTGACCGGCCGATTCGAGGCACGGGAGCCTCTGATGGTAAAGTATCTAACCGAGGTAAGAAGATTGTGGAAAGACTTCGACGAAGTCCAAGTGGAGCAGATCCCCAGACAGCTAAACGCCCGGGCCGACGCATTGAGTAAGCTGGCTTCATCCTATACGGCCAACAAAAAGAGGAACATCCTCTTCGAGGTCTTACCATGGCCCAGTGTGGAAGACGGGGCGACGCCACTTCAAGTGTACACAGCCCGGGAAGAAGACCGGGATTGGAGGAAGCCCCTCGTGGAATTCCTAAGGGAAGGTACACTCCCAGATGATCGAGGGGAAGCCCGCCGTCTCCGAGCCAAAGCTCGCCATTTCGTCTGGAGCAATGGGAACCTCTACAAGAAATCTTTCACTCAGCCCCTGCTCCGGTACGTCGACCCCCATGAGGCCGACTATGTCCTCCGTGAGATTCACGAAGGGGTCGGCGGCGCGCACCAAAGGGCCCGCACCTTAATCCAGAAAGCACTGCTCCAAGGGTACTATTGGCCAACGATTCATTAGGACGCCCAGAAGCTCGTCAGAAGATGCAAAAACTGCCAACTCCATGGAAGCATACCTCGCCTTCCGGCTACCGAGCTAACAGCCCTAACCTCCCCCTGACCGTTTTCCCAGTGGGGAATGGACATGATAGGCCAGTTCCCTACAGGTATGGGCAGGCACAAGTACGTCCTTTTCGCAGTGGACTACTTCACGAAGTGGATCGAGGCCATCCCTATCAGGAAACCGGACGCCTCCATGACTATCAAGTTCCTACAAAACAACGTGATACTCCGGTTCGGTATCTCGAGGTGTATCATCACCGATCACGGGAAAAATTTCGAGAACGAAAAAGTTAAGGAATTTTGCGGTGAATACCGTATCCTTATGAAGTTTGCCTCGGTCGCGCATCCCCAGTGCAACGGGCAGGCCGAGGTCGCTAACCGGGACGTCATCCGAGGTCTTTGGACACGCCTAGAAGGACGACAGGGCGATTGGGTCGAAAAACTACCCCGGGTCTTATGGGCCTTTCGCACGTCGAAGAAGACCCCTACCGAAAAGACCCCTTTCAGCCTCTGCTACAGTACCGAGGCAATGGTCCCGGCGGAGATCGGGTTGTCCAGCTACAGGGTCGAGCACTTCAACGACGAAGAAAACACCTCGGCCCTCCGAACTAATCTAGACATCTTATTAGAGAAACGGGACCGGGCTTAGATTAGAACCGCCGCCTATCAACAGCAAACCGCCCGCTACTACAACGCGCGAGTCAAGCGTCACTTCTTCAAAACCGAAGATTTAGTCCTAAGGCGGAACGAGTTCGTCGATCAAGGTAAGCTGCATAAGTTTTCCCCGAAATGGGACGGTCCCTTCCTCGTCTCCGAGGTCCTGCCCGGCGGAGCCTATCGTTTACAAGATGCGAATGGTCGCAAATTTCCACGGCCTTACAACGCCGAGAAGCTCAAGCTGTACCTCTGAAAAGAATACCTATGAATGTATATTTCTTCTTTCACAAAAGCGATGTAAATTCTTCCAAGTTCTTTTTATTTAAACAATAAGAAGGAAACAATTTCAAAAAAGCGATGTAAATTCTTCTAAGTTCTTTTTATTTAAATAATAAGAAGGAAATAATAGGGCATCGCAAAAAGGAGAATTTTATTTATTCAAAAGGTATTGTGGGCTCTTCAGCCTTACAGAAAAAGAAAATTTACAACAGAGAGGGAACGGGATCGAGGAAGTACTCCTGGCGATACTCAGAGTAGATTTCCGCCAACCGGGCCTAAGCCCCTGCAGCCCATTCCCGCCGATGCTGCACGCGAACCCAGGACGCCACGGAAGCACCCGACGCTCCGCCCTCCGTGCCCTGGCTCACGATGTACCTCTTTTGGAAGCACTCCAAAATGAGGGCCAAAGATCGGTCGTGCCTGGCCTTCGAGATGAGGCCGAGCATATAGATCGAGCGCACCTTGTCGAGTGCATCGTCCAGCAGTTCCTCGGAGAGGGGGTTGTACAACCCCGGGGACCTCCTCCAAATTGCATACATCAGCAACTGTAGGAGGGGCGACCGCCGAGGGAGAAGCCAGCCGACGTGACCCTCGAGGCGCTGAACCACACCCCGGTACCTATCCCCAGCCAGGGACTGGTCATACATGAAGACGTCGTTGAAGGTGATGATCTCTTCGATCGAATACATGGGACCAGTCATCTCAAAAAGCGATGTTGAAGAGTTGCCGTCTCCTTCTCTATTTATAACCTCAAACAAAATCCTTAAGGATCCAAATTCGCGCGCGTATGGACGCGAATCCTGGGATTCACCCAAATTACTCCAATACTGCACCGCCACGTGGCGAAACTGACACGGCTCTTCGAAACGCTTCTCCTTCCCCATGCGTTCCTGACACGTGTCGTCCGCGTCGTCCATGATGGTCACTCTTCCCGTTGTTCACACACCAAGGAAGGTTAGACCGAACCTCGCAAAGCCGAGCAGCAACCCTGCTTGGTCCATCCTTCACAGGCAGCTCCTTGCCCTCCCGTGCTAAGAATCGAAGCCCTCATCAAAAGGCCACCAAGCAGCTTCCCTGCTCGGTCCATCCTTGGTCGGTAATCCTTTACCCCACAACGCCAAGGATCCAAGCCCTCATCAAGAAGCCACCGAGCAGCTTCCCTGCTCGGTCCATCTTTGGCTGGTAATCCCTTACCCCACGACGCCAAGGATCCAAGCCCTCATCAAGAGGCCACCGAGCAGCTTCCCTGCTCGGTCCATCCTTGGCTGGTAATCCCTTACCCCACGACGCCAAGGATCCAAGCCCTCATCAAGAGGCAACCGAGCAACAACCCTGCTCGGTCCATCCTTAGCTGGTAATCCCTTACCCCACGACGCCAAGTATCCAAGCCCTCATCAAGAGGCCAACGAGCAGCTTCCCTGCTTGGTCCATCCTTGGCTGGTAATCTCTTACCCCACGACGCCAAGGATCCAAGCCCTCAAGAGGCAACCGAGCAGCAACCCTACTTGGTCCATCCTTGGCTGGTAATCCCTTACCCCACGACGCCAAGGATCCAAGCCCTCATCAAGAGGCAACCGAGCAGCAACCCTGCTCGGTCAATCCTTAGCAGGCAACTCCTTGTCCTCCCATGCTAAGGACAGCTTCCCTGCTTGGTCCATCCTTAGCTGGTAATCTCTTACCCAACGACGCCAAGGATCAAAGCCCTCATCAAGAGGCAACCGAGCAGCAACCCTGCTCGGTGCAACCTTATCAGGCAACTCCTTTCCCTCCCGCGCTAAGGATCGAAGCCCTCATCAAGAGGCCACCGAGCATCTTCCCTGCTCGGTCCATCCTTGGCCGGTAATCTCTTATCCAATGACGCCAAGGATCAAAGCCCTCATCAAGAGGCAACCGAGCAGCAACCCTGCTCAGTGCAACCTTAGCAGGCTACTCCTTGCCCTCCCGCGCTAAGGATCAAAGCCCTCATCAAGAGGCCATCGAGCAACTTCCATGCTCAATCCATCCTTAGAGGGTGACTTTGTACACGTTTTTACCAAGCGATCCCCGCCTCGACTTCGGGGCCATGGAGATACCGACCTTGCACCGGTCTTTGCACACTTGGAAAATGGTTGAATTCAACTCGACATGTGATCGCCAACCGATCTCCGACCTAACGCATCATGAAAGCCGTACCGCGCAAACGGAGATTTTATTACAAACAAGTGAAAATACGTAAGCAAAGATTCCTACAAAATGATTTTATTCACAAAGCCGAAAGTCTTTACAGAGGTATTATGGGCTCCCCAGCCTTACAAAAACGCCCGGAGGCTTACAGAATTTCAGCGCAAAAGAAAATAAGGAAGCAAGAAGATTCAGGCCTCAGGGCCGGGGAGAACCTCGATGAGCTTCGCTTCCACCACTACAGCCAAGGTGGCGTCTTGAAGGTTGGCGCCCACCAAAGGAACCTCGGCTCTGGGAGCCAGGGCGACTGACTCCTCCCCAATGCTCCCACCAGGGGCCTTTCCCCCAACAGCGCTTGTGGGGGCATTTCCCTATGCCTCACCACTGAGGGGGTACTCACCCCGGAGCTCGCCGTCAGGAAACTCCGACATCAGGGCCTTGACGGCATCGAGAGCCTCATGCCAAACGAGGGAAGCGGCTTTAGCGAGGTCGACGTAGTACTGGTCTGACTTCTTGTAGCTCTCCACCGCCTTCGATGCTCGGAGGTTGGCACGCCTCACTCCTTCCTTCACCGCTTCGCTCTCCCTCCGGAGGGTGTTCGCCGTCCTCTTCAGGGTGGCTACAAGCACTTTGGAATCTTCCAACTTAGCCTCGATGGCTCGGACAGCCTCTCGGCAGTTGGCGATCTCCCGATCCCCTGCAGCCACCCGGTCTTCGAGGGCGGCGACCCTCTCCATCGCCGCTTGCAGCTCCAGCCTCGAGCTCTCCTTCCGAGAGGAGGACTCGCCCGCGATTCGCATCACCGGGGCAATTTCCTCGTCCTCCATGTTGACGATGAGGGCGCAGTGCTGGAGGACCTGAAGAAAACAAGGGAGGGGTTAAAAAGAAAAGGGGGCACCCAATCTTGCGGACAAAAAATACTGAATAAAAACCCGAGTGAGGTGCGAACACTGACCTACACGGCCTCCTGGGTTATGGCCACTACTTGGGCCCCGAGGGATTCTGCCCCCAGCCGACCTTTCCATCTCCGAGAGCAGGCTGTCAGCGACAGAAAGCCCCGAGGGCACCTCGAAACGAAGCTCCCCTTCATCCACGATGATCGGGGAAGCCGGGGAACGGGGCACCGTCCTATGGTACCTCTTGAGGAGAGACACAGGAGAACCAGTCTCGCCTCCCACCTCCAAAACCCAGGGCTCCTGCTCCCGAGCACGTTTTCGGCTCAGCACATGGCTGGACTCCAGGGCCTGAGGCACGCTCGAGCGCCTGGCCGGGGCGGCCGCCGGTAGAGCAGGACTCGACGACGGGCGGGAGGGGCCGGCGCCCCCAGCCTTCCTCCCCTTCTTCTGTTCGACCAGGGCTGTCCGAAATTTAGCTAGGTCCATAGGTTCTGCATAAGACAAAATTGCAAAGGAGTTATCAACGCCAGAAAAAGTGGAAAAATACACAAGTCTAAACAGGTAGCCTAAAAACTCCTAACTTACCCGCAAACTGAGCGGGGCTGAGCCCGGCCCAACTGAAGGCCTGCTCAGATAGCAACACATCGGCCCGGGGGAGGGGCTCCCACTCCGACACCGCCATCGCGTCGGGATCATTCGACCGCCTCACCCGCAAGCAGTTAGCTCTGTGCCACTGTATGGGCACAGGCCAATCCTCATTCTCAGGTGGCCTGACAAACAAAAACAAAAACTTCTTCTTCCATTCATGGATGGAAGAAAGTGCTACAATGACCCCCGACCCGGCAGCACCTCCCTGGTGCTTTCTAAAAGAAATGTATACCCAGCTCGGCTTGTCCTTGAGAGTGCCGGGGTGGTTTTTATAGTAGAGAGAGGAAAGGAGAAGGCTCAGACTGAAAGGGATAGCCCGCAATTTCAACCGGATCAGGAACCCAAGAAGAATCCACCAAGAGTTCGGCACTAACTGGCCCGGGGCTAACTGAAAACAATTCAACACCGCACTCACCTCGGGAGAGAAGGGTAGGCGCATTCCGGCCCAAAAGGCTTCCAGGTACAAGGCAATTTCCTTGCCCTATACCTGGTCTGCTCTCTCCCCTTCCCCGGCCAGACGAAGCCAGTAGCCGAGAGGAACATGGAAGCGAGCCCGGATAGTGGCAAGCTCGTCCGCATGACTCAATATAGATGACGCGTCACGGACGCCCCTGACCTGCGCTTTGGGGACCGTCCCCTCCGCACGCCCCCGGGAAGCGCAACTAACCCTAACCTTCTAGGAAGATTCTGCCCCGAACGAAGAGGAGGAAGCTGCAGAAGACTCTCTAGACTCTACCCGAACTATCTCGACAAACTCCTCAGAGGAAGACATCTAACCTGAGCAGAGGAAGGGGACGTCCGAGAGAAGAACGCAGGAAATCCGACCTTGAGGGAAGGGCACCGAGCCAACACACGGAGGGAAGAGGATATTATAGCGAAGATGGACCCTCGGGGGAATTCCACCTCTATTTATAGCAATCGGCAAACACATCCAACGGCGCCGATCGTCTCCCGCCAAAATGGCACTTCGCATTCAACGGCCGTTGACGCTCCACCTTTCGCAGGCGCATTGGGCGCGTCCCATCGAGCGCGAGAACACCAGCGGCCCGTCACATCAGCCAACCAGTGTCGGACACGTGACCTGGTGCTCCAATGAACATACGCCCGAATCGGCGCATCCTCTTTAATGCAAGATCTCTCCCCTGATTCGCTGATGTCATCAATAAAATACAATCAATTGCCTGGGAATACGCACCGACGGTATCTTCAAACAGGGGCTTACCCCGGATGATCAGTCAGACCACTCTCGACCCGACCCATTAATGGGTCGAGACGAGAGTGGGGGACTAATGATGATACTCGATACCGGCGTTTCCCAAGATCATGACACGTGGCAAGTGACGTGTCCTAGAGCCTATGAGAAAGGATCAAGAACGATACATTAGAAGCATGCCCCGGGCCCTCGACCGAGGATGTTCCCGACCTTCGGTGGCCTTCCAGACCACTCCCATGCTCGCCTCCCAAACGACCGTCGGCTCGCCTCCGAGCCTTACCACACGCTGAGTTCCCTCAGCCCCCTAGCTCACCTCCGAGCTATCGCATAACTAAGCTCGCTCGGCCTCCCGCTCATTCCCGATCCTCCCGTCGAGCCTAGCTTCCCCGGTCTCATCGACCGACGCACAGCACTGATCACAGGCGTCTCCGCCACGGCTCCGCGAATCTCGCCAGACGTGAGATATCCGCCGTTCACGATCCCGCGTTCCACACCATCACGTTCCCCCATTAACGAGCATATCTCGTCATTAATGGGGTATCCCGCCTTTCACGCGGGCGTAACGCCAGGGGTGTAACGGCTGGCGTGAATCTCGCGCCCGCCTGCCCATGGCTGCCGCTATATAAACCCCTCTCTCAGACGACTTAGGTAAGGAAATTTTACCCCCAATAGGCTGTTACTCTGCCCATTTAGTCCGTCTAACTTGATCGTCGGAAGGTCCTCGGTGGTACAACCACCCCAGGACTTCCTTGCAGGTAGTTCGGACTCAACCACTTCAAGCCCATTGAGATCCACACGCTTCAGGAGGCAGCCTCCAACTCAATCTCAACCGCTCGTCTCCACTCGCTGCAGATCAACGGAAGGTAATATCTGAAGGAGATCCAGAGATCCATCAATTACCAAAACAAAAGCAATCATCCCCGAAGAGGCATTCGGCACGCGTCGTCCTGAAATATACCATAGATGGCAATCATGATCACCTAAACTAGCCACGAGTCGTCATAACCCAAGACTAGCATGTGCCTCACAGCCCTGCCGATCCACATGGCGATGACGATAGGACCACCATCCACGTGATTCTCTTTAGGTGATTCTCTTGAGGTTAAATTCTCTTCCCTTTTCTTTTATGTCGATTTTTTTTGATACATCACCCCAAAAAATATGTTATTTTCAAAAATCATCCTAAAAGTTCGTAATTCTTTATATCACCCCAAAAGTCTTAAGTTGTGCGAAAACCTCCCCACGGTTAGTTTTACCATGTATCACTTGGGAATATTCCTTTTATGTTGCTTGGAACTGTTTGAAATCTAGTAAAAGACCAAAATGACCTTGAAGAGTGATGTCTTCCTCCTCTTGAATGGGATAGATGGGTTAGGGTTAAAGATTTTTCTCCCTATTAAAAATTAGGGCTTTCCATTAAACAAAAAATTGAGGTTCCATTCAACCAAATTCTTATACTTCGATGCAGGCAAGATTTCTCATGCGATTGGTATATTCTCCTAACCTTAGTGTTCTTTTTTTATTATTTTGTTTAAATCAAGCAGTTTGCCTTGTTCAATAGATATTCTAGATACTTTTGTTTTGAAATAAGATTAATGAGTTCAAATATGAGTTCTATACAAGCCCTAAATGTCAATTTTGTTAATTTATAAATGTTGACTTTTAGAAGTGGAGCAAGTACAAAGATCTTCCTCCACTTTATTGAATTGGAACTTCCTTCACATGATTGGGGCATTCTTTGATGCTCCAAAAGAAGGGAAAATGGATTTTTATGGTTTTATTTGGAGATCTACAAGAATTGAAGAAGATTAGGAACTTGAAGAAAAAAGAGAGAAACCTGAGAGAGATGGAGAGAAAGAAGGTTTGTTTTTTTTCCTGAACTAATCCTAACCTCGGTCAAACTCAACCAACCTCAGGTTAAGAATAGACAGAAAAGGGTAAAAGAGGGTGTTTTTTGAGTAACAGGGAACTTATAGGGATGAGGTATAAAATTACGGATTTTTTGAAGTGATTTTTGAAAATAGCATATTTTTTGAAGTGGTATATCAACAAAAAAACTTCTTTAGTCATGCAAGTCGCATAAAAAATCAAAAAAAAAAAAAAAAGAACCTTTATGCTTGCTTTTCGTAGATTTTGTGTGACTTTTGATTCTCTACATGCTTGAATTTGCGCTAGAATAAAAACAATCCCATTTAAGGACCAAAATTTTGAGTCCTTATATATTCCCTGTGTATAAGGGTTACAAACCTTGGTTTCAAACTTGCAGGACCTACACCGATAGTGTTAAATTATTGTCCAAGTGGTTGCGACAACCTAATCACGAAGCAGTTGAACGCACACTTAGCATAGTCAAGGAGCATGGGGATCACCACTAGCAGATCCCAAGACCCAGAAACACACATTGATAATGTTTTTGTGTTACGTGTGTGCTAACGGAATTTTCATTAAGATTGTGCCAATTGTTTATCTTCATTTGTGTTGCATTGCAGCTGAAAAAAGGCAAGGCATTAAAAAATTTATATTACAATTTATAAAAAGAAAGAAGAAACGAAAATGAATAACAAATGCACTAAGCTCCGAGCTTTCTGTGTCACGCTTGAGACCCAACTTCCGATCTTTGATCACCGTCTGTTGTCGCTTGGACCTGGGCAGCATATTGCAGATTCCAAAGCACATCTTCGATGGATGGCCTTGTGGAGGACTCTGATGAGAGACATTTCGTCATTATCGAAATGGCGATTGATAGCCACCCTTGAGAGCAAGTATTCATGATGATTGGGTCGATGATGCGCTTTCTCTCCTCTTGATTGTGATTGCTAAATGACTTGTCCTTTGTAACAGAGGAAAAAACCATGTACATTGTCAGATTGTAGAATTTTTTATGAACAGGAAGAAAAGGCTGATAAACTTACACATTGCAGCAAATGCCGTGAACTTTCAACATTTATTGGTCCATCAAAATGACAGGTTTTGAAAATCAATGGATATTTCCTTGCATGTGGCCAAAAGTGAGGATATTTCTTGCAACTTCGCCAGTTTCATTTAGGTAGTAAAATTATTAGTATTCTCGGTCTAATTTGCTTAAATGACAACCTTTCGATTTTATGTGCATGTATATTTTTAAACAACATATACGAACAGTTTGCATTCTAAACTCTTGGAAAATTGCGAACGAGCATCCAACTCATTATATCACGTATCTGTAGAATCCGTGCTATTTATGCAATATGCACCAACCTTTTGTTGTCTAGTAACAGTTAATTTCTTTTAACATGAAGAAGAGACAAAACTAGTTCTTGTTGCTTCATCAAGATATTTAATAATAACCGAGTGGCAGATTGAGGTTTCAGTTTAAAAGCAACAGGGATCATTTTTAGTTTGATACCGAATGGTTCATTTAATTGCTATAACTAAAACATAGGGGTTAAGCTAGTAGTGCAAGAAGATAATCGAATTGAGTAACCGGCTAAAAGTCAGTGGTTCAAAGCAGTGAAAAATTGATTCGACTTACCGATGTGCACTTTTAGGACTTCTGTATTCGTCAAAGTTATTTCCCTACTCAAGACGGGCATTGTCGATAGAATGAGATCTCAAGCTTTCATAAGTTTTCAAGAAGGAATTATGTTCAACTTTAAGGCACAGATAAACCCCAGATAAACTAGAGCACATTCCCACGTGTAAAGACTAAAGAGTGTGAAATTAGTTCTGTATTTAGTGGAGAGATTGTTCAACTTTAAGGCACAGATAAACCCCAGATAAACTAGAGCACATTCCCACGTGTAAAGACTAAAGAGTGTGAAATTAGCTCTGTATTTAGTGGAGAGATTGGGAAAAAAAAGTAAGATGGTTTAATTACTCTGGACCAAATATTCTGATAGAGATTTCTTAAATCTGTTTCAGAAAAATTAGGTTCAAGCCATTTTATTGACTTGTAATTCTCTTGATTTGTGTCTTTAGCTGGATTCTAGATACTCAATATGGTTTTCCCGTTAAATTTAAAATAATTTGATACGAGTTCCATGCAACTCGAGCACTATTCTTTTCTCTTGGTTTTCAAAAGCTCAATACTTTCTCTAGGAAGACGAAGGATAACAATATAAAATATCTCGAGATTTCTCTGGCCCCCGCATCCGTTTTTGTTAGAAAGTTGCATAAATGCAGATTTGAAATTGAACAGATCTGAACTCGAGGGAGGAGTCCGACAAATGCAATCAATTTTCTACTTGGTATTTTAACAAAAGGGCTCTAAAATACTCGAGTTTTCCCAACAAAAAAATAAAAAAAATTAGCACAAAAAAATTGACAAGGTGATAGCCTTACCAATTCATTTATTGAAAGCACTACTTCGTTTTCAGATATTGATGGTCCAACAAGTGCTTCGAGTATGATTAAGGCAACAGAATAAACATCATCATCCGAATGTACCATGTCGCTGAAAATATAGATGCTAAATTCAGATTCTATATAGTAATTAATGGAAAATTGAAGCTGCACTCTCATTGATAAAGTTCAAAATTTAAAGGAAAAAAACTTGGGTTTTCTTGTATTTACAAGCTAATAATATCTGAGAAGGAAGAGGGGGCAAGGACTCACGATGTTGCAAATTTTCTTTGGACAGCTCTCTGGCCTTCAGCTTTTGCCTACGTTTCAAAAAATCACCATATCACAAAAATTGCAAACTTTCTGAGAGCAATTTACAATAGGAAGTAAATAGAAGCTACCTCATGTTTGTAAATTTCTTCAGAAATAATGGACAGCCCATAGTCACTCACTTTAGCTGCCCATTGTTCATCAAGCAAAATGTTATTGGATTTTACTCTATTGTTGAAGAAACCTGGAATAATTCCTGTATGTAGGAAATGCACCGCCTTTGCTATGCCTATTAAAACTCCAAGTCTATCCGACCACTTAAGAATCTTTTCTGGACTGCGATCTACAAGGAATTAGTATAAGCTTGAGATATTAATTTTATCAACTCCTTCATACAAATTAGGCTAAATTACATGAAAATACCCTTAATTATTGCTGTTTTCACTAAACTACTTAAGGATTTTTTTATCACGGTAAAATCCCCTAAGATGCTGCATTTAAGAATATTTTAGTGAGAGAACTCCCTTCAATCAAAGTATATGGGTAGTTTGTGAAAACAGCGACAGTGAAGGGTGTTTTACTGCAATTTAGCCTACAAATTATAAACTTAATGTGAGCATGCTCACCACACAAATGAGAAGACAGAGTTCCATTAGGTACATATTCGTAAATGAGAAAGACCATGTTGGCACTGGAGTCGTCTGGTGAAGTATCAATGCGGTGGCCCAAGAGACAAACCAGATTTGGGTGGCGAAGCTTTGAGAGCAAATCCAACCGAAGCTTTAGGTTTCTGATTGAGTATCTTTTAAACAATACCAAACATCTTATAGCGACAAAGGTTCCATTCTCTAACCGTCCTTTGTAGAGCTGGAAAATTTGGAAAATGTCAAATAATCGGATTCGGGCAAGGACACTTTGCTAGAAATTGTCCAACCCGGCTTTTTTATACAAATTTTCTAATAGGATATTCAATTTGCTTGTCCAACATATCAGCGGGCATATAGCATATCACCATGGAGTTCAATGGTAAGTGTTGAACGTTGAATAATAAGGTTTTTTGCAGCAAAATTATCACACAATTGAAACAGGAGCATCAATCTATTGAAAAATTTCTTATATTAACTGAATTTTAATTCGTGCAGTACTATCATAGTAAACGATAAGTAACTACAGAAGCGTAGCTACAGAGATGTAAAAATGTGCGTTGGAGCCTACCTTCATCAGACAAAAAAAAAACGTATGCAGCCGACCTTAAAAGTTCAGGATAAAGTCTTGATGTTGTTGTATGGAAGGTTCCATGCAAGCGAATTAGTGACACAAATGTATACAAGGTACCATTCATGCAAGGGGGCGTTGGTGGAAAAAGTCATGGCAGGGGAGGATCTTGAGGCCATAATGGAACAGAATGCCATTATTGGAGGGACTTTCGAAACCATGGAGGCTTCAGTTTGTGTGATAATTAAAAAGGATGGGTTTCCTAATCATAGAATCTTACTCTACCCTTTAGGCTCCACCCAAAGGTCCATGCCAGGCACGCCCATGTCTATCATAATTCTGGTGAGCTCAGGCCTACTTTCATGAGATAATCTCCCATATATCTTTTTTTTCCCCTCTCAAATAACCTATAGAAAGGTTTTGCTTCTACCAAACTACTGTAGGTTTCGATCTAGACATCATCCAGCACCCGTAAAGGAAATTAGTTTTTAGGGGATTGAAAAATGAAGAATAAAATAAATACCAGGATTATAGAAAGTAATGAGATGAGATTGCAATCAATTTATGGAGGAAAATACATGCTGTAAAAGACATAATGCACTAGAGATGGAAAAAGAAGTAGATATATTTGATTTTTGGCCCATTAGCTAAACTGTTTCTAGAGATTTGAGACTATGCCATGGGCTTCAAGATCCTAATTAGTAAACAGAATACATGCTGTCAGATAATTGAGCAATATGATGCTTTTTTCTGTCCATGAGAAGATGCTCGGGCCTCCATTTGCATACTTATGCATGGGTAGAACCCTCAAGAGATGATGGTACATTGCAATTGAAATACATTGAATTTGTTGCATGTTTTTAGAATTTATTACCTATACGAGGTTGATGTATACTTGTCAGGAAATACCATCAGTAGATTCTATGTTACATGCAGTACGTTTATCTAAAAGAAACAGCAATGTCACAGGAAAATAAGTCCACAAAAGTGACAAAATCTAAGAGAATCAAGTGGTTTCAGTATTTAGTGCATATATAATGTTGAGATTACAAGAAAATATTACTAGTAAATTTTATGCGCTGTATGGTGTATCTATGATTGAGGTTGGCTATCGGTCGAACATATATCCTACTACATGAGCTTTGCCAAACCCCAACTTAAACCAACCCAACCCTTTGCCATATTCAGATTCCATAAACAACCCAAGCTATATGGAAATGGTAATACATTGACATTACAGTCAGGACAGTTGTATAATGGAAGAAACAAATAAACCTGATGACCAATCCAAATTTCTAGACAAAAAACAAAATGAAAATCTATAATAAGAGTTTAGCATAATAAATTAATTAGTGGATACACAGACATTTTCTTGCAGCTTCATCTACACGTGTTTGAGACTGACATGACTAAAGGTTATAAGCAAGTATGTTATAAGTATTAGTTACATACCTTTCCTATTGATCCCTCGCCGATGTAGGATGCCATTCCAAAATTTGTCGTTGCTTCTCTTAATTCTTCTACAGAAAATACTCGATAAGTAGGCAAAACTTGTGTCCCCAACTTGGCTTCTTGAGAAATGTACCCTGCAAACGATAATACATATGGTTCATTTAAAGACATTTATAGCGGGCATGATTATCAAGTATTTTCGTATTTCAATTCTCAAGATGAAATGGAGGTAGGGATTACTATGTTCAGGAAGTTACCTTTTGTTTGTAATAAGCAATAGATAGAGAACAAAGTAATTAGGATTTAGGACACTATTTGCATCTAAAACAAACCTAGAAAGAAAAAGAGCATAGAAGGAACAAAAGTATCCAGAATTAAATCGTTAACCAAATAAATTTGAGCAAAGGTTTATATTCACAGAGTTTCTACAGGTTAAGTATCAAAAGTGTGTGTGTGTGTGTGTGTGTGAGAGAGAGAGAGAGAGAGTTCTTTCTGCTTTATTTTGCCATATGTTTTCTTTCTTTGTTTGCACATGTTGCAGGAATTTTTTTTAATATAAAGTGGTCCGAACCACCCCTTCCCCAAAAAATATAGGAGGGAATTGTGGCCTCCTGTCACTTGTAACATGTGATACCAACTCTCCTCAAGTTCCTCTTTGTTGCTGAAAATTCTTTGATTGAGCTATTATTCATCGAGTATGGACTTGATATGGTTTGCATAAATGCTCAATAAAAATACATTATGCAAAATATAAAAAAACTGTGGCGTTACACTTTTCTTTTCTTCCGAGCATTACCTTTTAGTTTATGCGCCGGTCATTGGCTAAATTGTAATACTACTTGCCTTGTATCAACTGATAAAGGGATAACTTACAATAGCTTGGGTCAGAAAAGTATGAATGAGGATTATAACTTCTATTAGCATCTTTTCCATACTATTAAGATAACCACAAAGGCCCTGGTATATTTCAAGAGAATTTCATTGGGCATATTTTGGAAATGAGGACTATATGGATATTCAAACGCTAAAGAAGTAGCGGACCGATTTACAATGTATCTAAACATTGCTTGAAATCGGTCGCTCAACTCTCACTCACAATAATCGGTTTCAACTTTTGGTTAAGTGGTTAACATGGAATAAGAGCGCCAAGTTCCAATAAAGGCAACTGAATCAAAAGGTAGACAAAACATTATTCTAAAGTAGAAACATGGCAATGAGCTGAAAGGAAGGAACCACACACAATCTACATACTCTTAACAATGATAGATAATACTCAAGTCAGGAAGGACTAATTTGGGAAGAATATGTTGGAGATTTTGACAGAGCAAGAATGAAAAATTGGAAGCAAAAATGATTCTGCGGATAATTTTATTAGAGTAAAAAACAAAGCCTTTAAATAGGCATTACAAGCTAAACGTGACTTGAAAGCAGAGCAAATTCTTAGCCTAGAAAATCTCAACTGTTTAACTATTTCCATCGGCACATAATCTGCCTAGGAGATTTATTCAACTTGACTACTAACAGACTACTAACAGAAACATTCGAATTACTCTAACTTCAACACTCCCCCTTTATTCGAAAGTTGAAACTCCCAATTGTGTACTGAACTCTTCATGTTTTGCTTGTAGCAAACTCTTGGTTAATAAGTCTACAATCTGTTCATTGGTTCCACAGTTATCCAACTGAATTTCTTCTTTAGCAATCAGCTCCCTTATAAAATGATGCTTGATTTCGATGTGTTTCGTCCTGCTGTGGTGCACCGGATTCTTTGCTAACATCACTGCTGACTTGTTATCACATTTCATACTAGTAGCTTTGATCTGTTCTTGCCCCAAGTCGCTTAGAATCCTCCTTAACCAAACTGCCTGACAACTTGCTGCAGCAGCTGCCACATACTCGGCCTCTGTCGAAGATAAAGACACTGAGGCTTGTTTCTTCGAACTCCAGGATATGGCTGCAGTACCTAGGACGAAACAATTGCCGGATGTGCTTCTCCTATCTTCCACAGAACCGGCCCAGTCGCCGTCGGTGAAACCTTTTAGGCTGAAGTCATCAGTCTTGCAAAACCAAATACCATAACCTTTAGTTCCTGCCAAGTAGCGGAGAACTCTTGGCTGCTCCAAAATGATGGCTTGTTGGACTATGCATAAAACGAGATAAGACACCAACAGAATAAGGTACATCAGGTCGAGAATGAGTAAGATAAATTAGTCTTCCAACCAAACTTCTGTAGAGTCTTGCATCTGTCAATCTCGTACTGTCATCCGAACTCAATTTCTCATTTATATTCATTGGTGTCGCAACAGTCTTGCATCCTTGCATATTAAATTTCTTCAATGTGTCATCCACATATTTCCTCTGTGACATGAATATCCCTTTCTGAGTTTGAACGATCTCCAGCCCCAAAAAATATTGTAACTCTCCTAAATCAGTCATCTTAAACATATTTTTCATTGATTCTTGAAATTCATGTATAAGCTGTAAGGACGAGCTAGTATAGATCATATCATCTACGTAAAAACTTACTATGAGTAAGTCATTCGTACCTTGATTCTTTACATAGAGAGTTGGTTCCTGAAGGCTCCTTTCAAACCCATTCTTGAGGCAGAAATCGTCGATCTTACTGTACCAGGCACGTGGTGCTTGCTTGAGCCCGTAGAGAGCTTTCCACAACCGAAGTACCTTGTCTTCCTCTGTCTTGCTTTCGAAACCTGGTGGCCGACTTACATAGACCTCCTCCTTTAAATCACCATTTAGAAATGCGGATTTAACATCGAACTGAAAAATTTTCCATTGCTTTTGGGCTGTTACCGCCAAGATTATCCACACGGTTTCAAAACGAGCCACCGGAGAGAATGTTTCTTCGTAGTCGATTCCCTGTTGCTGCGTGAAACCTCAAACCACCAGCCTAGCTTTGTGTTTCTGAACACTTCCATCTGCCAAATACTTTGTCTTGAAGATCCATTTTAAACTAATAACATTTTTACCTTCTGGAAGATCGACCAACTCCCACGTTTGATTTCTTTGGATTGCTGACAGTTCTTCTCCCATTGCAAGTCTCCATTCTTTTCTTTCCATGGCTTCTTCCATAGTGATTGGGTCCCCAGCAAATAGAACCAGTGCTGAAGTTGCCTTCCCCTCAATCTCAAACCGACGTCGAGGAACTCTCCCCCACTCACTTCTTCGTAGCTGAGCTGACTCTTTCGGAGAAGATTCTTCAGATGTTGAGACTGAGCTTGATTTCTCCGGAGTTGAAGACTGTGAACCTTCCGAATCATCATTTTCGGGCTCGACTTGTTCAAGGGTACTTTGTTCTTCTTCAGTCTGAACGTGAGGATTTGGCTGTTGTCTTTGGCTTTCCAATCCCAACTGGCATGTTCGTCAAATACAACATTGCGATTAACAGTAATCTTTTTACTCAAGGGATCATATACTCGATAAGCCTTTGATTTAGTGCAATAACCAATAAACACATGCTTTTGTGATTTCCCATCTAGTTTATGTCGTCATGTTGTAAGCACGACATAACATATGCACCCAAACACTTGAAGATGACTTACGAAGGGTTTACTTCCGCTCCATGCTTTATACGGAGTTTGATTCCATACTGCTTTGGTCGGTGAGATGTTGAGAATATGAACAGCTGCTGCAACTCCTTCAGCCCAAAAAGAATCCGGTATTCCATTCTGTTTTAACATCGATCGAACCATTTCCACAATCGTCTGATTCTTGCGTTCAGCTACGCAGTTCTGTTCGGGAGTATACGGTGATGTGAGCTGCCTTCTTATTCCTTGTTCATCGCAGAAGGCATCGAAATCTTTTGAGGTAAACTCACCTCCACGATCAGTACGGAGCGTTTTTACAACTTTCCCACTTTGTTTTTCCACAAGTGCCTTGAACTTCTTGAAGCACTCGAAGCTTTCTGATTTGTGCTTCAAGAAATATACCCAGCTCATCTTACTAAAATCATCAATAAATAGAAGAAAGTACTTACTGCCAGCTAATGATTATGTTCTCATGGGACCACACAGATCAGCATGGATGAGCTCGAGAATATCTTCAGCTCTCTTTGATTTTCCTATCGGAAAAGATTGTTTTGCTTGCTTTCCAATCATGCACCCTTCGCAGACTTTCTCTAATGACTTGATGACAGGAAGATCATTCACCATTTGCTTGTTCTTTAGCAGCTGCAGTCCTTTAATGCTTAGATGGCCATATCGTTGATGCCATAGCTCGCTTTCCACAAGAGTCTTGCTCACCATGGCTCTTTCTGTTCTTTCAGCAAAATCAAGAGCATACAAACGATTTGATGACATACGAGCACCAGCAAGAATTTTACCAGTGATTTTGTGTTTCACCGTGCATTTAAAATCATCAAATACCACCATGTAACCAGATCCATTCAATTGCCCAACGCTCAGCAAGTTGTGTGCTAAAGATGGAGCAAAATGAACATCCTTAATAAATTTTTTCTGGTTACCTACTGAGATCTCAACTATGCCCTTGCCTTTAATCTGTAGTTGTTTATCATCTCCAAGCCGTACTTGTGATTTGGCAGTCTCATCGAGCTCTTTGAATTTGGAACGATCTCCGGTCATATGATGAGAGCAGCCGCTATCAATGTACCAGATGTCATTCTTTGTTGTTGTTGCTACTGTCATAAATAGGAAGTTATCTTCCTTTTCTTCAGCATAATTTGCCTCTTCTGGTTTGGACCAACAATACCTATCAGAGTGCCCAAATTTATTACAGTATGAGCACTTGACAGTATTGTTTCTGCCTTGGCCCCTGCCTCTATGGCCTCCTCGACCTCTTCCTCTTCCATATCGATTTGAGAATTCAGACTCCCCCTTGGTCTGAAAGGCTATTTCTTCTTCCTTCCCATTAGATCGGTTGATTCGCGCCTCATGAGCTTGAAGTGATCCCATCAGTTCATCAAACGAGAAGGTGGACAGGTCCTTAGATTCTTCGATTGCAGTCACCACATGATCGAACTTGGATGGCAGACTCCTTAGAACCTTGGCAACGACTGTTTCGTCTGATATCTGATCTCCGTAGAATCTCATTTGCCCTACAACTAACGAAACTCTTGCCAGAAAATCTTGCACAAACTCGTTATTTTTCATGAAAGAAGTTTCAAAATCACGCCTTAAGGATTGCAACTTTACCGTTATTACCTTGGAGGAAACCTGATATTCAGTCTTGAGCGTGGTCCACGCTTGCTTGGCCGTGGTAGCTGTGACTATCCTGGAAAAGATCGACTCATCCACTGCCTGCTAGATGAAAAAGAGAGCTTTGGCATCCCGTTTTAGATGCTCTTTGTTGCGAGTCTCGTCTTCTTTATTTTCTTCATATCCTATTTCGACATAATCCTATAGATCTTGAGATCGAAACAGTGTCCTCATTTTGATACTCCAAAACATATGAATCTCCTTTGAACAGCGGAATTTATGGCTATAAAGTACTGACACCGGCGTCGGCAGCCATGTTTGCGAGTGAAGCAGTCAAAGAAAATTCCCAGTTCTGAAAGAACCTGGCTCTGATACCACACTTGTTGGAGATTTTGACAGAGCAAGAATGAAAAATTGGAAGCAAAAGTGATTCTGCGGATAATTTTATTAGAGTAAAAAACAAAGCCTTTAAATAGGCATCACAAGCTAAACGTGACTTGAAAGCAGAGCAAATTCTTAGCCTAGAAAATCTCAACTGTTTAACTACTTCCATCGGCACATAATCTGCTTAGGAGATTTATTCAACTTGACTACTAACAGACTACTAACAGAAACATTCGAATTACTCTAATTTCAACAGAATATACGTCGACTCTCATCTCTTTGTCCCAATTTTTAACATCCCTGCAAAAAATTCCATTCTCATTTTGTTGCAATGTTAAAGTTAGAGAAAGGAACTAGTTTTTTAGTTGCATTTCCTTTGTGTTAGATTATAAGATATTTGAATATAAGGGTATTAAATATTATGGTTATTATAAATCATATAAGTTCTGATTTATGTTGTTGAGGTTATGATTAATGTGTTGGATTGTTAGGATTATTAGTTATCAATTAGCTATGTTACGAGGTGTATAAATTGAGATGATTTATCTCTTAATAAAATAGATCGACTTTATTTCTTTCTTATCATGATATCAGAGCCAATGACTCGATCCAAAATTTATCTTTATTTATATTTTTAGTTTATTATTCCAAAATAAATAAAGTTGCGTCAAAAATATCTAATTCAAAAATAAGTCCTCTCGGTTTGATCAATCAATAATATTATTTTCCTCTTTTCCCAAATTTATGATTTGTAACATGATTATAACCAGTTGCCTCCATCAATATCAAGTCCAGGCAGCTATTCTTTTCTTATGACGTTTTCTAGCAACATGATCTTCTTTTAATATTTCCAGCAAAAGAGACTGCAGATTATTCGGTCCACCTTGCAATCCGCGAAAAAGACCAAAGGGTATTAGTCCTCCATGCTCGATGGTTTAGATTTGTTGTTCTTCTCCGTCGTTCTACAAGTTGTATATTTTGGTTCAAGATATTATCCAAACTCTCGATTATCCACCGTGAGTTTGAAAGAAGCTATTAGATTATAAGATATTTGAATATAACTATATTAGATATTATGGTTAGCATAAATTAGAAAAGTTCTGATTTTTGTTGTTGAAATTATGATTAATGTGTTAGATTGTTAGGATTGTTAGTTATCAGTTAGTTATGTTATGAGTTGTATAAATTGAGATGATTTATCTCTTAATAAAATAGATCGAGTTTATTGCTTTCTTATCCGTATCCAATTCCAGTTACCTCAATTTTTAGCTCCTTCCAAGTTCTAATCTAATTTAAGCTCAATTTAAACAAAATCCTAAATTAGAAGGGTTATTTTAAATCTAAATTTCAAGTATTTTTGGCTCGAATTTAAACACCTAGAATCTCTCTTCCAATATCCTTTCACCCCCTCAATACCGTTGTCTTAAATTTTCAATTTTGAATTGCCACGGTGGGTGGAAAACGGTTAGGGTCTGACTTCACATAATGAGCATAGAGGCCGCTAATATTGCTTTAGACACAATTTGGCTCAAAAAGAGTCCACTTACAAGATGTGAAGCCAACCACACTAGGAGGCTGGGAGCTTTAGCAGATCACGAAAACCCCTAATAAATCATATAAAATTCTAGTTTGGGGCGAGAAGATCTTCATAAATAAATCTTTTCTGGTGAAGACGCAAGAGACATGCTAGCCTCTCATTCTGTACTGTACTGATAGGCTTGCCTATTTGGATTTTGAATTAAGCCACATTCTGAGGTCGAACTTAACGAAACAAATGCTTAATCGTCTCATATAAATAAATGAATGAAATAGCACTGCTGAACTAGACTGCTTAACAAAAGGTGCAGTCAGTTGAGCTTTTTACCTATCTAGCATCTACTATTACAATAAAATAATTACGACAGATGTTACGAGGGGGACAAAATATACAGCGCATGATGCAAATTGCATAACAAGAACAATTTGGATGCAAGACTTACTAGCACTTGCAAGAAGCTCAGACGAGAATCCTGAAGCTGAGTTATCCGGCAACGACTTTGGCAACAATCTTTGTTCCACTATTGCCCGGCAATTTCGTCTGCACAACGCCACAAACAAAAGCAAACCCAACAACAACAGAATAAATATCCCTCCAATAACAGCAACCATTAGTCCCACATCTCTAATCTTCGAAGTTTTTCGATTTTCTCTGCAATATGTAGAATCATGCTGATGCTGGGGATCAGTATTCAAACAATTCTCACCAAATTTCACGACCCTATTATTTGAATTCGAGCTCAGACAAGACGGTAAGTCTCCACTAAGCCTATTGGTCGAAATGTCCACAAACCCGAGTAGACTGCTGCAAGCTATACTCCTCGATAGAGAACCACTTAACATATTCGATTCCAAGTTCAAATAACTGATATTTGGCAGTGAGAATAACATTTCGGGTGGAACCCCCTCTAATCGATTGTAAGATAAATCGAGGTGTTGAAGCCATTTCAACTCACCGAATTGTCGTGGAATCTCACCACTCAATGAGTTCTTACTTAATAATACCGTGACCAAACCCTTCGCCAATGGTGGTATCTCTGAATCCAACTCGTTGTCTCTTAAATGCAACACCTCAAGGCCTGTTAAATTACTAAGATCGGGGATTTTACCCGAAATGTGATTTCCAGAAAACGAAAGATCTGCAAGAGTTTTTAAACTTCCAATAGAACTGGGCAGTGGCCCCTTCAACTGATTCCTTTGGAAGCTCAAAGCCGTGAGATTCGACAACGAACTTAACCAATCGGGAACTGTATCATTGAAATAGTTTCCATCCAAAGTAAGAGCTTGGAGCTTAGCCATTGTCGAAATCTTTGGGGGGATTGTACCGTAAAGAAAGTTTGAGCTCAAATCGAGCACCTCCAGCGAATTTAGCCGGTGGATTTTATCGGAGAGCGGACCCCACATCCCCAATGAAACCAAGATAACAACTTTCAAGCTAGTGAGCCTCGTTAGAGTCGTGAAGAACGAATCGACATTAAGTGAGACAATGAATGATCTTGAACTGAATAGCCCTCAAACTCGCCAGGTTTAGCAATCTTATCACCCACAATTTTGATCTCGGTGATGGAATCTTGTTCACAAGTGAGCATTAGGAATGGGGATGTGGGTGTGTAGCAAAAGTCTAAATGGGTGTCATTCCAAGCTTCCAATTGTTTTGGGTGCTCTAACTGCTTCCTTAATTGGTACAAAACTTGTGTTTGTGATGATGGTAGCTGTTGGGTTCTTTCTATCAAGAAACGCCAGCATAAAATCCCCAAAAGAATTGTGATAGATTGCGACATCGAAGAAAATGAATCTACCCAAACCATAGAACGTAACCCTAAAAAGCTCAAAAGTTTCTCAATGTTTCACTAAAACTCAACAAACCCATGAAGGAAATGGAGTAAAATCACAAGAAAAGGGCAATTTTACCACTTGATTGCAGATGAACTCCCAAGATTGCAGCAATGAAGCAGGTTTTTAACCAAGTTACAAGAATGGAAACCCACCAAAGGAAAAGGAAACGCAATAGATCTCCATCAATTAATGGAGGCAAAAGAAAAGGACCAACCTTGAGGCGCCATAGGAGCCAAAATCATTAGATTTCAAGCAAAATAGAGGTGAGAAATGGTTGAAGGGCTTTTATTGAGGGTTTTATTACAAAGCATTGAAAGACTTTGGATTTTGAATATAATGGTGACTGTGAGGAAACTCCAGAACAGTTAAAAGAGGTGGGGGTATCAGGTATGGAAAAAGAATTGAAGGTTAAGTGCCCTTGGTTTTTGAATTTATTACTAGCATGACACTGATGTTTTCCCTCTTCTTTTGACTTGGAGTCAAATGACAAAAATGCCCTTGAGAACAAAGTTGAAAAAGCAGCAGTTACTATAATTTGCTGAAACATTGGGGAAGGGAGGGGGGAGGGCCGCTTTGGGAAGGGGATGAAGGAGCAATATTAGCGGGGAATATTTTTCTTACTGGTAGAGCGGAGTCTAAGTAGACTACATGGATTTTTATTGGATGCAAGATGGCCCATGCTATCTACTATCTAGATACTTGTATCTTATATCACATCTTGTATCCAATGGTAATCCATATGGTCTACATGGATTCAACCGCACCGGTAGAAAAAGTATTACTCATATGTAGCTTTAAAAAAAGCTTGGGTATTTGGTTGCTATATGTTGTTCCAAACCTTGAGGTCCGTTTGGTTGTCCGGAAGTAACGAAAGTGCCGGAAGAAATCTTGAAGTAACTTCCAAAAAACAGATCATGGATGTGAACTTAAATCTCATTTCTAGTATTTGTTTGTATATTTTTTGAAGATTGAAGTAAAAAATGAAACAACTTCTTATATTTTTTTATAAGCAAAACAAAAGAAAAAATTACTTTTTTTAATAGCAATAAATTATTATCTATTGAAAGTAATAAAAAGAAGCATTAAATAATTATTTCTTTTTCTTATTCTTTGTGCTCTATGGTTACTTCCAGGAAGAAAATTTTGGAAGTAACTATGCCACATAAGATCCACATCACCATTTTGAAGTAACTTCTAAACTCTACTTCCGTATAAACAAACAACCAAAATACTTAAAGTAGGCTTACTTCCGGTACTTTCATATTACTTCCGTGCAAATAAACATACCTTTGGAGTATGTGTCACACATGGAATGCCCCTCCAGCTTCTATATCATGTGTGTGATATTTTATTAGATGTCTCGATTCTTGCACGTGTATGTATATTAATGCACCACAATGGAAATCAGATGTCGTTTATGGACAGATGGGACAGATGTCGTTCCGCAGCGATGAAGATAAACCTAGCGCATCAGAAACAACAAACAAATCTCAAAAAGTTTAATTTATTCAAAAACAAATTCTCTTAGATCGGTTCTCCGTAACTGGTTTGTTCCTATGTTTGGCCCGATCTGACTTGTTTCGCTCCAATCGGTGTTTCTCCACTCATGGTTAGTTCCTCCACTCGGCCCATTCAGACTTGACTTGCTCCATTCGGCACATAAAATCTTCAGCTATCTATCCTTTTTCGATCTTAGCTATCTGTCCCGCATCATTCCCCTCTAATTAGTCCTCGAGTTTTTATATTCCACTTAAACAAAAACTTGTGCTTGAGTTTTTCTCTTCTGCTTAAACAAAACTCGTCCTCTAATTTATCTTGAAAGGTTTGAGAGAGGTTTTGACTCATTAGAATCAACATGAAAGTTTGGGCTTGGCTCAAGTGTTGGCCCAAGTTGAGACGACAGTAGTGGCGAAGGAAATAATGGCGGCGGTGGAGACGGTGATGGTGGTGTTGACGGAGGCGATGGCATCGGTGAAGGGTAACGTTGATAAGCTTGAGAACTCTTGCGCGTGGCGCATCTCGGTCATAATATATAGAAATATCATTCACGTAGCCGATTCCTCTCGGATGTGTAGGCCTCCACATTGCGGGATCTTTGTCGACCGTTCTGATACTAATTGATCAACATCTGTTTGTAGTGAGGAGGTAGGAACCAGGCACGCAGTTCTCGTTGCATTCTCAGCCAATCTTCGAACGGAACCTTTCTTGTCTCTCTCGATTTACTTGTAGATGTTTCCACCAAGCCTGATGCTTCCTTTAAGTTTGTAATACATGAAAGAAACCCATTTAGACGATGGAATCTCATGAACGTCGAAAAAATTTCAACTTCGGAGATCCAATCGAGCAGTTCCTTCACATTTGTAGATCTGTAATAAAAAGGCATATCTTTTGCTCGTTGACATCCCATCATCGCTGTTGAGATGGGATAATTGTACTTTATAACCATCGACGTCGATTTCTTAAGTAGGGCGAGGCACGTCACGATTATGGATGTTTTCGCTGACGCTAAGGGTAGCAAGCATGTCACAACCCACCCCCAAACACAGATGGTATTGTCCGCTTTGATCGAAACCGCACAGTTTTGTCCCTTTGAATGAACCCGGGTCTACTTTCCAGTAGGTCACCCATCCCCAGAATTTCTCTGGCTCAAGCACGCTTAACTACGGAGTTTTTCAAACTCCGGAGTTCCAATTTATCCAAAAGGCGCCTCTGTGTTATAAGAGTGGTATCATTTCATTTATAGTTCAGATCGTGCTCTCTTTCGGAATAGAATTCGATACTCCCCATTGTTCTGGTGGGTCCCCGTGTGCATCCATATCGGTTATATCCCCATCTCGATACCGGATAACATCTCACTTCTCACGGGGTAGGTGGTATTCAGCCCCAACTCCACCTGGGGTATTACATTCCCCCTTCCCACTTAGAACAATGGTTTGTCCTCGAACCACAGACCTACTTTTGAGGGACCGGCTCTGATACCATATTTGTTACGACCCACCCCCAAACACAGATGGTATTGTCCGCTTTGGCCGAAACCGCACGGTTTTGTCCCTTTGAATGAACCCGGGGCTACTCCCAGTACGTCACCCATCCCAGAATTTCTCTGGGATAATTGTACTTTATAACCATCGACATCGATTTCTTAAGTAGGGCGAAACGCACGGTTTTGTCCCTTTGAATGAACCCGGGGCTACTTTCCAGTAGGTCACCCATCCCAAAATTTCTCTGGCTCAAGCACGCTTAACTACGAAGTTTTTCAAACTCCGGAGTTCCGATTCATCTAAAAGGCGTCTCTGTGTTATAAGAGTGGTATCATTCCATTTATAGTTCAGATCGTGCCCTCTTTCGGAATGAATTCGATACTCCCCATTGGTCTGGTGGGTCCCCGTGTGCATCGATATTGGTTACATCCCCATCTCGATACCGGATAACATCTCACTTCTCACGGGGTAGGTGGTATTCAGCCCTAACTCCACCTGGGGTATTACATTCCCCCTTCCCACTTAGAACAATGGTTTGTCCTCGAACCACAGACCTACTTTTGAGGGACCGGCTCTGATACCATACTTGTTACGACCCACCCCCAAACACAGATGGTATTGTCCGCTTTGGCCGAAACCGCACGGTTTTGTCCCTTTGAATGAACCCGGGGCTACTCCCAGTACGTCACCCATCCCAGAATTTCTCTGGGATAATTGTACTTTATAACCATCGACGTCGATTTCTTAAGTAGGGCGAGGCATGTCACGGTTACGGATGTTTTCACTGACGCTAAGGGTCGCAAGCATGTCACAACCCACCCCCAAACACAGATGGTATTGTCCGCTTTGGCCGAAACTGCACGGTTTTGTCCCTTTGGATGAACCCGGGGCTACTTTCCAGTAGGTCACCCATCCCAAAATTTCTCTGGTTCAAGCACGCTTAACTACGGAGTTTTTCAAACTCCGGAGTTCCGATTCATCTAAAAGGCGTCTCTGTATTATAAGAGTGGTATCATTCCATTTATAGTTCAGATCGTGCCCTCTTTCGGAATGGAATTCAATACTCCCCATCGGTCTGGTGGGTCCCCGTATGCATCCGTACCAGTTACATCCCCACCTCGATACCGAATAATATCCCACTTCTCACGGGGTAGGTGGTATTCAGCCCCAACTCCACCTAGGGTATTACAAAGCATCTCCTTCATTTTGACTAAGGTCCTTTCGATGTTGTTGATGCGCTGGTTGAGAGCTTCATTGGAACTTCTATGATTTTCATCGCTAGCCATGAGAGAGCATTAAGCCTTGTTCTGATACCAACTGATGTAGCACAGCAGGAGGTAGATATCGTTCTATGGACGGAAAAGTGTAGGTGTCGCTCTGTAGCGATGAAGATAAACCTAACGCACTAGGAATAGAGAACAAATCACCAAAAGTTTAAGGGGGTTAGGCAATTAGAACTAATAAGTAGAAGGGGGACACATTGGGATAATAAAACTTAGTGTTAGTCAATTGAAACTGGAACTGAAAGTTCTATATTTTGTGTTAGTCATGTGTAAAACTAGAACTAGGACTAAAACTGATGGGTCAAAAGTTCTAATTTTTGTTCAACTATATAAAAACTCTTCAAGTCTAACCTTTAAAATTATCCAAACTATTTTTGTAATTTAATCATCAAATCAAAATTCCCTTTCCCCACTCTATCTACACATATTATTTTTATTCTTTTCAAAGATTTCTTCATCTCCCTCTCTCCCCACCCCTTCCTCTCTCTTTCTTTGGTTCCTCTCTTTCTTTTCTTCAAGTCAAAGCATATTGAATCAAAAGGTAAACCTTAATAATTAACATTTATATCTTTTCATAACTTTTTTATTTTTTACAACATGAAATCTTTTCCTACAACTTATATGGATTAACCTTTTTATATGTTTATTGAATAGGTAATACAATCTTTTTGTTTTTTTTGTAATAATTTCTTTTTTCAATATGATAAACCATAATTTTTAGAAAGTTTATTTGAGAAATATAAACCTAACATTCAACTTATATAATCGAAAATCATAAAATTGAAAAAATGTACACCCTATTTTCATTGTACTCTATTTAATTTGTAATCCGAGGCACATATTTTTTATGCCCAGTGAATTTGTAATTCCAGGAATATGATACCAAAAGGAAAATTAGTTCATCTTTATTATCATTCTTGTTTGTTTGATATAAAAAAAAACTAATGCCCACAAATATTTTTCATACATGCATGTATCCAAACTTATTCATATGTAAATGTTTATATATTTATTATATACATCTTTTATTAAAAATATTATTATAATTATTTAAATAATACATTTTTAAGTTTTTTTTTTATTTATATGGATGGATTATATAGTTATTTATTATGTATTAACTGAGGTACTTTTGGCATATCTTTTGTATTTTCAAAGCAAGATTTACTATTTTCAAGACACAGCTTTCTGAATTTCGATACAGTACATAAAAATAGATGATCTTTGCATATGTCAGACTACATAATTTTTTGAAGTTGGAGTTTCAAACGATAATTTGATATTTATGATATTCGATATTCCAAAGTAAGCTCCATGAAATTTGCACCTCTTGATATTTATTTTGATGAGGACGACGATATACAGAGTCGAAAGAGTCGAGGAATAGATGTGGGTGCTTGGAGAGATTCCATAGCATGTGCTATGTAGACTAATGGAAAACGTGTATCCTTATGGATTTAATATTATTTATGTGTAACTGAAATTTATTTGATGTTATGAATTTTATAAGTCTGAAACAATTTTGATTCAATAAATATTTGTATTTTTCATTGAAATGCAACCTTTAATTATATCATGAATAAAATATTACTAATGTTATTTTGGATTGAGATGATACTAATATAATTTATACCTCTAATTATTAATTTAAACTATTTATGAAATAGTGTCATTTTCACCAATTGTGTCACGCCCCGCTTCCCAAAATACGGAATACGAGGGATGACTAGACCAGACATACTCCTACGGTCAGGGAATAATCCCGCCGTAGTCACACTTCGGATTCTAGTATTACATGGTAGTTAGTAAACAGTACTAGAGTAAAGAAAATCACAGTTCACAACTTTATTATATTACAATAAAAGAGTTCGAGATACATCTATTTTGCAGAAGGAAATAACTAACCAACGAAATATAATGTACTTATAGCAAAAAGGACGGCGCTGATGTTGCGGTTTAGACCTCCGCGATCCCAAATGGCAGGTCCTGCTTCTTGACTGGGTCCATCTCGTCCTCTGAGCATGCACACTCAGGTCATCAGGACGACACATATAGCAATAAATATATGATGTGCGTACAATATTACTAAATATGAAAGGTGCGACAGAATACAGAAACATGAGAATAATGAATATCATTTGAATATGCACAGCACGATATATGTATCATGTCAGTAGACCAAGCAATGTGTATGTCACTACTTATCGGTCACTAAGTCAATGAAATCAATTAGTGGAAAAGTTGCTCGTGTTTAACAAGGGTCTCGTGTATGCCCGAGACTACGGTCTACTGTTGTCCGGGACACAATCCAGCATCCGTGCCGCTATGCCCACGACCTAATGTATGTGTATCACTAATATCGAATGATTATCCTCTAAATCACTATACCTCGCTAAATACGAGTTCAATTTCACCTTGATTTTCCCATTCCCTAGGTATAGTATGTATTCAGGTATTAGATAGGTTGTGAACAATTACGTATCGCTTTCACTTTCAATCACGTTTCCACTTGTCATATCACTTTCAATCATTGGTTCACTTTCGTACTTGCCACAACCCAATCACTAACACTTATATATCGACAATGAAAAACAGTCGTTGGGTCTCAATGTAAACGATCACTATGCAGAAAGTATAAACCAAACACAAAAAATTTAGGTGGAAATGCACTGAACGGATATCCACTAAATTATGACAACCAACGCCATATGACTTGCAAAATTCATCATAAATCACACGTATAGAATCGACTAAAACAATATAAAAGGTATACAAAGTACACTTGATTATCTAAGCAGTGAAATTAGTTTCATGTCAATAGGATTTCAGGTTAGAAACTTATCATCATTTTAAATTAGCGATCAATTGCTGGAATTCCAGTTTCAGAACTGGAAGTGAAACTTCGCGCGCTGTTTACTAGGGATTGTGTTCATATTCAGGTGTTTCCCCAGTTGTATAAAACCTAGTGCTATCTATTAGGTTTCCAACGCATTAAACATATTAATAATATCCTTTCTGTACTAGAAGATATGTCCTGCTTAGTGTGAAGGTGAAAGAAATGTCACTGCAGAAATTGTAGAACACGTCGACATTCTAAAATACGAACAAAATATCAACGATTGTGAAACTGAACGAGATAAGATCTATATGTTAGCTAACTAAATTATATACGTGACTATATGAGACTCCGCGCATTTTCAGTTTTATGTATGGATGTGCAGGCGCTTAAATTCAGATATCCTCATGGAATGCTGCCCCGGACTGCAGTCCAGAGCCGCATTCCCAGTCAATTCTAGTTACAGTGGCCTATCAGCATTGAAGGGTAAACTTTAGAGGGTTCTATTTTATCGAGTCGGCTTTGATACGAGCCATAGAACATTACATTCCAATATGTTTTTAATTTAATATATATTTTTCGACATGACATGTGCGGTGCATTCCAGATTTAGTGTCGCCTTTAGGGGGCGACTTTCATGGGTATAACCTAAGTATTTTTAACTCAAATCCCTACACGACATTCATTATCCATAGAGTGATTCATTAGTCATAAATTCCGCCATTTTTAAATGGGTTTTGGTTTAAGATTTCGCATCAACCACTTAGTATGTGTACGCGAGTGTCGATCAACAACAATTACTTAATGTAAATTGTAATCCATACGATTAATGGACCGAGTTGGGTTCGATTCAATACAACTAATCACGATGGCTCAATGCACAAGTATTCGATCATCACTTAATGCAATATAGACACACACACACACACATATATATGCACTTATATAACATTATTAATTAACTTATATATATGTAATAGCATGATTAGCAAGAGTTGGGTTTTCTCTTGCCTTCAGTCACTAATATAGAAGCGACATCGCTTACGGGCTTCGTCTCGACACACGAGACGATACGATACCGGACACAGTGCGTGGTGCGAGCGCGATGCATGGAGATCTAGTACCGGGCACGGTGACAACGCGAGCGTGACACGGTAGTGGGCATGGTCTTGGCTCGGTGTGTGGTGCGGGAGTGGCACGGCGTGTGCACTGGATCGTGGTATGGTGTGGCACGGGGGCGGGCACAGCGCGGCACGGGGGCTGGCACAGCGTGGGGGTACGGTGTGGTATGAGGAGTGGGTACGGGGTGCGACACGTCTGGGTACGCAGTGGTGCGGCCGTGGCACGGTGGCAGTGCGAAAGCAGGTTTGATGTGAGCACGGTGGTGGCGTTGTAGGTCAATCTTGAGAGAGGAGGAGGCCTGCGAGAGGGAGTGGGTGCTCTGCTGTGGTGTTGTCGACGTCGGGGAGGCGGTCGGCGATGGCTCAACAGCGGTGAGGAGCCGTGGAGCTCCGGGGGTGCTGCAGTTGCAGTAAGATACTCGATGGGAGTTACTGTGCAGGGGGTGAGGGCTCGATGTCGTAGAGGAGATGAGGTGGCTTCGACGATGGTGGGTCATCGGTGGTGGTGTTCGATTCTGGCGGCTAAGGGTCGGTTTGAGAGAGGAAGGAAGTGGGGAGTGTAAGTGTGAGGGGGAACAAATTAGAGGGAGAAAGAGGCAGCAAGAGAAAGAGGTTGTTGGATATGATGGGAGGTAAGCACCGGGATGTCGGTGAGCAGTTGGGGGAGAGCTCGGTCGTGGGTTGAGCGGGTCTCACGGAGATGTTAGCGAGGGGGAGAGAAAGGGGAGCCAGTGAGGATTTGGGACAGGGGATCTCGGGGAGGTCGTTGGCATGGTGGGCGCGGTCGTCGCGGAGGTGGGCGCGGGTCTCACGGGTGTGGGCACGAGGAAGAAGGAGATGGGGGAAAAGGCGGGAAAGAAAAGGAAGGAGAAGAAGAAGAAGAAAGATGGGGGAAGGTTCGGGTCGGGTTGAGTCGGGTCAGGTCGGGTAGAGGTAAGTTGGGTTTAGATTAGGAACTTAAAATAAATTAATATATATATATATATATATATATGAAAAATATGAAAAAATCTGGAAAAATACGGAAAATATATATACGAAAACTGGGGATTTACATCATACCCCTTAAAAAAAATTCTTCCTTGAAATTAAAGAATGAAAATAATGAAACAAACAACACTACTAAAACAGGTGTGGAATGTAAGCCGATGTCGCGCACCCCGCGGTTCGCGGGGAGGCGGAATTTACAAAAAACGATGATTTTGACTGCGCAACACCGGCTATAACTCCAGGATCTTTACTAAACCCGTAACTAGCTAATCTATCTAAAGGTTTATCTACACTAGTAGAACGTTATACCTCCAAGATACGGTCCTTCGGTTCTTCTAGTATTCCTCTCCAAGGCTCCTCGGTGATCGGATCGGGTTTGCTCCATCGGCCTTCTCTTATCAAAGATGATCCACCGCGAGAGAATGTACTCCAAGGTTCAACCTCTAAATGAGGTAACTAAGGTAGATGGTTCGCCAAACCAACTAGCTTAGGAGATGTAGAGAATACTAATGGATTGTTTGTCTCACTAAACCTTTGGCTCACTACACATGTGAAGGTTAGGGTTTAGTTAGAGGAAGAAGGAGATGGAGGAAACCAAGAGAGAGAATGAGGAGAAGAAAATGAACCATCAAAAGAAAACTAAGTGTAGAGAATGGCTAAGTATTAGCTTGATCATTCAAGCATGCAATATTTCTTAATAAGAAATACCCCCCATACTTGAATAGTAAGTCCAAACAAATATAATAAATACTCAAGCCATTCTTCACACCATGCCTCACAATGTCTCCTCCATTTCCACAATATCCACCCCATTAATCCATTAATCAAAATGGATAAAACTAATAATGAGGTGGCATCTTCTAGAAGCATACTTTGACAAATTACAAGAATTCCCCTCTCACCGTATATACATACCCGTATCTATATTCCAAAAAATACGGATACTCATTAGACGAGAACAATCCAATAGTACAATACTAGGATCCGGCTTAAATCAAATCCCACTAGTATTGTCTGCCCGATCAGCATCCGTTTACAAGTACACCTACGTAATCGAAGCCCGCTCGGAAAACCATACGACGTCTACATCAATTTCCTGAAGCAGGGAAACCCTCTGTGTGGGAATCTAAAGACTCGACAGTACGCTGGTAGTGGGTTTAACCACAAGCCGTCGGCGGTACTAGCTGCACGTAATGGCTACCCAGGTATCTTTCGATAAGAAAATCGATGAGCAAACTCACCCGGACTCCTACTGAGCCTATCGGTAACAATCTACGTACAGTCTGGTCTGTTCGTCTGAGATACTCGCATATCCTCCTAGGGGGATGGTAAACATCAGACCCCTAACAACGTGATAATTCATGCCGGAGGAGAGTCCGATACATCATGAGAAACTACTGGAGTACCTTACCAGTATTTCTCGACTCCCTGGCCAGGGACTTTGTGTAATGGCTTTCCGAACACTGCGCAATATCAACCCCCAATACCGGGAGAGACGAATCATATCCGATCGCTACTGTCTCCAAGTGCTTTGGGACTACACCCAACTACTACCTGTTTGCACGACTCCTTTGAGCATGGTAGGATAGTAATCAAAGTGGAGTGGGAACACACTCGAGACGAAGTAGCGATGGCAAGTCAACGGACTAAGCCGTACTCATGCCACATGAGAACTGCTACCTGACGATAGGTATAATACCAATAAGCAGATCCCGTCGAGTCCTGTCCAGTGTAACTCACAACCCAGTGAGCACATGTATACATTCTCCAGTACGTCGTACTAATGGCTGTGTGACAGACTATATCCCCTGTTAGGATGAGAAGCATACAAACTAGTCTACTCCGGAGTATCGATACCCCGTCTCGATAATCCAATGAGTAGGGACCTGTATAAGGATGTACTTATAAACTACCCAGCCCCCACGAGTATGACTGCCATCACAACGCTGATAGTCAAGCAAAGATCGTAAGGGCTCTACCAATATGTATAAGCGACATGCTAAAAGAAACACATGCACATATTGAGGTAGAATCAAACCATATAGAATACTAGCATATCGAGCAAGACTATTATTATAACTGTGAAATATCCCAAGCATCCAATATGTAATATACAATCCAGTATGATACAATAATGGCCTCTAGGGCATACATCACTAACGCGGAAAACATGAACGGATGTCCTCCTCATGTTCTCAGGTAGACTCTCCTAGAGAACGACCACCCAAGAAACTCAAACCAAGGGAATGACTTTGTACTTTAGCACTTTTTCCCGACGAACGAGAATGGTGGTAGGCTGCTCCTCGTAAGACAGATCGGTGCCTAACGTTAACTCTGAATAGTCCAGGATATGGATGTCATCCCGAACGTAGCGTCTCAACTGAGAAACATGGAAAATATTGTGCACACCAGCTAGCGATGGAGGTAAGGCAAGCCGATAAGCCACCTCTCCTACTCGCTCTAGCACCTCAAAAGGTCCGATGAATCGGGGACTGAGTTTCCCGCGACTACTAAACCTGATCACTCCCTGAGTGGGCAATATCCTCAGAAATACGTGGTCACCATACCAAACTTCAACGCCCTTCTGCCGGCATTTGCCCAACTCATTTTTCGATCCTGAGCCGCCTTGATACGTTGCCTGATCGTATGAACCTTACTCACTGTCTGCACTATGAGCTCAGGGCCTAACAACCTTCGTTCACCCATGTTATCCCAACAAAGGGGGGACCGACACTTCCGTCCATACAAAGCCTCGAACAGTGCCATCTGGATGCTAGCTTGGTAGCTGTTGTTATACGAAAACTCTACCATATGGAGGTGATCCTCCCAAGAACCCTAAAAATCAAGCATGCATGCCCTCAACATATCCTCGAGCTTCCGGATAGTACGCTCAAATTGCCCGTCCGTCTGCGGATGATAGGCCATGCTGAACTTGAGACGCGTGCCCAAAATCTTCTGTAGGCTCTTACAAAAATAGGAAATGGACCTAGTGTCTCGATCAGACACGATACTAACGAGCACCCCGTGCAGTCTCATAATCTCCTGCATATATCTCTCTGCAAGCGACTCCGTCGATTGTCCGACTCGGAAAGGTATGAAATGCGCTGCCTTTGTAAGACGATAATTTATAACCCAGACAACATTATTGCCCCTTGGGCTTCGAGGTAGTGCCGTCATAAAATCCATGGTGATGTGCTCCCATTTCCACTCTGGCACTGGAAGCGGTTGCAACAACCCAGCTATTCACTGATGCTTGGCTTTCACCTGTTGGCATACCAGACACTTGGAGACAAAGCGATCAATCTCCCTCTTCATCCCGTTCCACCAGAAATGATGCCTCAGATCTCTGTACATCTTGGTGCCACCTGGGTGCACCGAGTAAGCAGAACTATGTGCCTCAGCTAGAACTTCATCTCGAATACCCCCTTTGGAACACACAGCCGACTGCCAAATCTCAGAGAACCATCTCCGTGAATCTGCAAATCCGTCCTCAAACCAGCCTCAACTAACCCACTGAACTTCTGCAACTGAGAATCTCCAGCCTGTGCAGCTTTGATGCGATCTATAAGCGATGATTGAACTTGAAACTGCCAGAGCTGTTCGGACACATCCGGAGTAACAACCTCCAACTCAAGTCTCTGAAGGTCATCGAGAATCCCTTTCTGACAAGTCGGCAACGCAGCTGACAGCCTACGACTGAGGGCATCAGGATCGACGTTCACCTTCCTCAAATGGTACTACAGATCAATATCGTAGTTTACCTGTTTCTCCAAATCAGAGCAAAGCTCTGTTCAAATTTTGAAATTTGAAATGAAGCAGCGCTTCATAAAAGCGCTAGTGCAAAATGCGCCAGCGCTAAGAGTCAAAGACTCTGATGCAGCGCTCACGTGCAAAGCACGAGAGCGCTAGAACTAGCAGCGCCAGCGCTAAGAGTCAAAGACTTTGATGGCATTCACGTGCAAAGCACGAGAGCACTAGCGCTAGCAGTGCCAGCGCTAAAAGTCAAAGACTCTGATGCAGCGCTCACGTGCAAAGCGCGAGAGCGCTAGTGCTAGCACCAAAAGTCAAAGACTATGATGCAGCGCTCACGTGCAAAGCACGAGAGCGCTAGTGCTGGAACTAAATGTTCCCCACCCTTGGATCAAAGATCCAATAAAGATGACTAAAATTTATCAAATTACCAGAATAAAATTATGTTAAGGAAATACTCCTCAGAATCTTTCCAAACAGGAAAGATTGTGCTCTGTAAATCAGAGCACCATTGGATCAAAAATCCAATGGTGATTAAAAATCACCAAGATACAGAGTAATCTCTATAGGGGAAATTAATTTCCCAATCTTGTTAATAACAAGAAAAATGTCTTCTGTAAAACAGAAATCCTAGGATCAAAGATCTAACGGTGGGGAAACATCCCCAAATCAATTAGAAAAAGATTGGCTTAACTGATCAGCCTCCACTATATAAAGGACCCAAGACTTCAAGTCTTGTACAGAGGAGCCCCCCCGCCCAAACTTTGAGAAATTTCAAAAAGAAGAGCAAGCTCTGAAAAGAAGAACTTCTTCAAGGTAAATAAAACAGAGAGATCAAAGCATCTCATCAAAGAAGAAGAACTTAGTTCTTTTTCTAGATCATAGATCTATAAGACAGAGGTCTTTCACAAAAAGAGATCATAGCATCTCATCATAAAAAGGGGGGAGAAGAACTTAATTCTCTTCATATCACAGATCCACAAAGACAAAGTCTTTCACAAAAACAGAAGAGATTGTAATATCTCCTATAAAAATAAGAACCTTGTTCTTAGAGCCACGAGACAAAATCTCTTATAAATAAGAACTTAATTCTCAGAGCACAAAAGTGATCAAGAGCGCTCTGTACTCATTAGCTAGCGCTTTGTGCCAAGCGCGCCACGTGCTCCTCACGTGTGCGTTATTTCACAAAGAGCGCTCTTCATTCATTGGCTGGCGCTCAACGCCAAGCACGTCACGTGCTCCTCACGTGGGCGCTACTTAATAAAGAGCGCTCTGCACTCATTGACTGGAGCTCAGCACCAAACGCGCCACGTGCTTCTTACGTGTGCGCTATCTCACAGGAAGCGCCTTAGCGCTTTAAGTCTGACGCTCAGTGCCAAGCGCGCCACGTTCTCCTCACGTGTGCGCTGAGGGAAGATAAACTGTTCTTTAAATAAAACCCCAGAGCCATAATGAGTGCTCAACACTCAATAAAAGACAAAAAAGTTGTCAGAACCCAAACCAATGCTCAATATTGTTAAATAAAAAAGGACTGAGCCTAATTAAATGTTCAATATTTTAACTGAGTGGGCCGAGCCCAAGTTGGCCACAGATCCCCAATTCAGATTAATTGAGCCCATACGCTCATAAATCTTTTTAACTGATCTTAGTCTCAAACTTGACTACAGATCTCCCAACCAATATTGGTTCAAGGGTACATCTCTTCATACCTCTGATATATGTTGTTATAATTTCTCAACGTCTTCAGAGATGGAGGGTCCTAATAACCAATAACTTTTGGTGCATCCCCAAACGGTTGAACCAAAACCACACAGACTATGACGTCTTTAAACTGGACTATGATGTCCTTAAACTTTACGGACTGTGGGGTCCTTAAACTCATAGACTGTGAGGTCCTTAAACTCATAGACTATGATATCTTTAAACTTTACAGACTATGATGTTCTTAAACCCATTGGACCGCAACATCCCTAAACTAAAGCAATAGAGTCCAAATGCTCTTTTGTTGGATCTAAATGATCCTGTTAAGTAGATCTTAGTCTAAAATTAGACTAACGTATTCTTAACAAACGTTTAACTTGATCTTAGTCTCAAATGAGATTAACGATCATTAAACCCAACCCAAACCCAAATCTAAGAAAATACGGATTTGGACTAATCCATGCCCTACGGGCGACAACATAAATTAGTCCCCGTATACAATCCATGGGCAACCAAAAACAAAACAAACACACAGACACAAAGTGACCATCTGGAGAAGGAGAAAGTGGTTACCGTAAAGCGGTAGCGTAATTAACTGCAGGGGCTTGCGCCTGCAGAGAAGAGCGTCCCCACAATCAAAAACCCTTCAAATGAGGGGGAATCTGACGAAGTCTGCTACAACGGCCGCATCTGTCCAAACCTCTGATACATGGTGCCATAAATCAACTTGGCATCTTCGGAGAAGTGGACGGATAAAACCAAATAGCATCTGCCCCCAAATTCAGGCAAGACGATCTACGCGGTTTCGTCTCCGTTTTCGGTGGTAAACAGATTCTGGCACTCCCGATGGGACATTTTCCTCTTTCCACTCCACACTTCGTGTGTCGTGTTCGCGAACGAATCACGGTTTAATGTGGTTTTCCCTGGATTCGAGATACTATGATTTGGTGTCTTGCTCCCGTGCAGAGAAAATGGCTTCCAACTGCACTAGCTGCAACAACAGCTCCCACTCCGTCCTCGCCGGAGGAGTGACTTATGGGCCCCAAGCGGCCTCCATCTTCGCCATGCCAGTGGAACAGGTGACTAAGGCCACCACTGGACTGTTCTTCGGGACCATGCTTCCACCAACAAGCTTCAGCACCCCAGTGCCATTGCAAGAAGCTCTAAAGAAGTCGGTCTTTGATCGGCTTGCAACTACCACGGCCCCTCTCAACGGGTCGCCTAAATCCAACACCTCAGTTTTTAACAGACTGAGCCAAAACTCCAATGGGCTTGTGAAGAAGCCCGCGATACCTGAGGGGGTTATCCCGAAATAGATAACCATCCCTGTTCCAGTAAATGAAATCGTCGGAGAGGCTTCTCCTGCTAAGGGGTCGGTCTTCACAAGCCTGGCCGTGCTAACTCCTGCTCCAGGAGAAGTCACCAAAGCCGTTACCCCTGCTCGAAAGTCCGCCTTCAACAGGTTGACAATCCCCTCTCAACGGATGTCAGTCTTTAACAGCCTGACACCAACAACAGTCTCTCATCAAAGCATGAAGCACGATGCAGCTACCCCAACAGCAGAGGTGATCTCGGCCGCACGACATGCTCGACGTCGCCACTGGCACCGAGTGAGGAAAGCTGGGGGCATTTCCCCTTCTGGACCGACTCCGCCGGCTCCAACGGTGGAAGTCGACGCTGTTGTTCCAACTGGGAACAGGTTTGAACCACTCAGGAGGGTCCGCAAGAACTCTCCGACTGCCGTGCTAAAAAGATCTCCTTTACTTGTGGAGAATGCTACAAAGACAAAGCCAGAACATACCCCTCAGCGACTGTCCTAAAAAATTCACAGGGTCTGGCGAAGGGTCCAAGACTCAGTAATCGATAAGGACTACTCCCGTCGATCCAAGAAAATAAAGATTCAGAAAGAGGGGGACCATCCCTCCGCCACGCCACGAAAGGTGTCGTCTGCAAAGGTGCCTACATCAACAGCTCCCTCAACTTTAACCATCCACAAAAGAAGAAGGCCGGAAAAAATCCCCGGGTCCACGACAAAGCTCAGAGGCACTGAGTCCAAGCGCCCCAAGTCTGGGGGCATGGTAGTGCACACCATTTACATGGCTTCCGGGAAGGAGGATAGCCATATCTCTACGGGTCATCGACCACTCACCCGATCTGTGACAAAAGCCCAGGAGCAACAGCAAAAGCTCCAGGAAATGCTAGCGAAGATGGTCACGCTCACCGGGCCAAAAGCAAGCCCGGAGACATCGTCGGAGCAGCGCCAAGAACAGGAAACTGATGCTGAATTCCTCCGAAGAATACTCGAGAGGAAAGAAAAAGAGGCCGCGGAACAAGCGGTCAACATAAAACAAATGGCGCTTTTATTCCAAGATATGGTCGGGATGATGATACAGCTGGATCCTCCAACTGAAGACCCCCGATTATCCTTGAAGACGACAGAGGGGAGACATCGAACCCTTTTCCGGCTATATCAGCAGCCAAAGAGGAGACCATCTCCAAACCCGCCGTGGATAACTATATCGCTCAACAGATACGAGCTCATCAGACGAACGAAGCAGCCGGCCAAATTGTTAAGACTGGACGACCCTATCCGGGTTGGTATGACCAAATAAAGTACCCGCCGGGGTATACGATCCCTAAATTCCATGTATATAAGGGGACGGGGAATCCACACCAACACGTTGCTCAATTCAGGGCTCTGTGTGGCAACACCGGAGGTGACGATAAGCTACTGCTTCGCCAATTCGTTGGCAGCTTGTCGGAGACAGCATTCGAGTGGTATTCCGAACTCTCGAATGACTCTGTCAAGACATTTGCAGAAATGGAGCTACTGTTTACACAGAGATTCGCAAGCGCTAGCGAGCACACTCCGATCACAGCACTAATTAACGCCAAGGTGAAGCCAGGCGAAACATGGGTTCAGTACGCGATACAATGGCGGAATCTATGGTCGACGTGCGAACAGCGCATAGAAGAGGCTCCTGCAGTAGGCATGTTCGTAGTACCCTCGATCCGCAGGCGACCATATCCCAGTTCATGATGTTTTTCAAACCGACTACCTTCCAGGCCTTTATTGACAAACTGGCCCAAATGGATCAGATGGACCATAGACCTTCTTCCTCGAAAATGGAGCCTCGAAATGAAAAGGGAAAGGGGAAAGCGACCTTCGTCGCCAATGCTCAACAACAGCCTAGTGGTCCAAAACCAGCTGATCGCCAAAATGATAGACATCGACTCTTCAACGAGAGGCTAAAACACCCTAATTCGTTTCCTCGGGATAAAACGAGAAGACTGTTCGAGTTGGCGGTACGCAACAGGCTCATCACCCACCAGATCCGAAATGCCCACTGCAGCCCGGTGACGTCAACAGTCCCAACTACTGTCCCTACCATCGAATAATGGGCCATCCAATCGAAGACTGCTTTGTCTTCAAAAACTGGATTGAGGACCAGTACCAGCAAGGCAAATTCGCATTGTCTGAAAACTGGAGGGTAAACCTGCCACAGCCACACGCTCCTAAAAAGGTGGACACGCCGGGGGCATTATGCTTTTTTATAGAAGAAGCTCCATGGGAGGTCGCTCTTTTAGCTAAAACGAAAAGAATGTTGAAGGATCTCTAAACATGCCCTGCGATCAGGTGGAAAAGTCCGCTGGAACCCGAAATCATTGAGGGAATGCTGAAACCGCGCCCAACGCTAAGAATTGGTAGCGATAATCAAAACGCTCATGCCCAGCCGTCAAAGTCTTCAAAGAAGAAGAAGAAGACCGAAAAGCTCGTGAAGCCGGATGACAAGCGCACAGACCTGCAAAAACACACTGACATGCTGGAGGAATACAATCAGAAGGCGCGAACCCCGGTCATACTCCAAGAGTTTCTCAACCACATCCTTGAAGACAGAGATGGCAACAAAGATGAGGGAGAAGACTCGTCAGATGAACCTGACGATTATGTGGAGAGCTGCCACGTGATCTCTGACTCTTTAATAGATGGTGAAGAAGCTCCTGATGCAGAGAAATTGGGGGCAGATCCTGAACCAAAACCTTTGGAACTGTCTGACGAGAAGATCGATCTGCTGTTGAACGCAGCCCGTCAGAAAAGCAAAGCCGATCGAGAGCGCGAAATGGCCCTATTCGAAAAAGCCAAAAGCCGGCGACTGGACAAAAGGGTTAAAACACTCCCACCAGATCAAAGCATATCCGCCGCAAATAAAAGCAAATTTAAGACAAGGAAGCAGTTCACCAAAGCCCTGTCGGTGGGAATGAAGTTGCCGCCTTTCAAAGAAGACACTTTAGAAAATATGTTCCCTGACGAACTAGATGCACATCCAAACTACTGATTATACCATCGGAGGATCACACATCCTACTGAGGAATGCATGGCCTTTAAAAATTGGTGGCAGGGATACGTTGCTCATCGACAGTATTTCAAGCGGATGAAGTGCAAAACTCTTCGAGAGTAGAGAAGCACAACAAAGAAGCGCAAAAGAACTGCCGGGGATTGTCACATGATTAATTCCGGGGACTCGCAAGTCCTCACCTTCGGGAGCGATTTTGAGGAAGAAATAGCCCTTGGCCCTCTCTTCAAGGAATCCATCTCCGAAACAGAAGAGGTGAAGACCTGTGAGAACATTCAGCTGTGTAATCGCACGTTACCCGAAAAGAATCTCGGATACACAAGCAAGGGAGCGAACAAAAAAGATAAGGGGAAAGAAAAAGTCCTTAAAGATATCGCCCTCAATGACCGAGTCGTCGAAGAGCTGGCATCCAAGAACCCGCCAAAGAAAAACAAGGTGGATTACAACGTTTTGGCACACCTGAGGAAGATACCCTCACAGCTAAGCATTCTCGATGCCTTTCTGCTATCTAAAGAGGTGAGAGATTTGTTGATCATGGTGTTATAGGACCCTGAGCAGTTTCAAGCCTTCCTTGCAGAAGAAAAGATGAAGGACGGGCTGGAAGAAATGCACACAGCTGACATCACTTTTAGCGATGAATATCTCCTCCTCGGAACATGGGAGCACAACCGTCCCTTGTATGTCACCGGATACTGCCATGACATCAAGATAGGGAAGATCTTAGTTGATAACAGGTCCTCTGTCAACCTCCTAATTGTGAGAGTGTTAAAAGAAATCTGCATGAGCGTTCAACACCTCGATCGAGATAAAATCACTATCTCCGGGTTCGACTCCCAGTCATCACGGACGCTCGGGTCTGTGATACTGACGTTACGCTTTGGGCTGCTCGTCACTGACATCAAATTTCATGTCATTGACGCCAAGACTTGCTACAACGCTTTGCTCGGCAGGCCTTGGTTACACGAATACAACATCATCCCTTCTACACAATATCAGTGTATGAAGTACTTCAAAGATGGTCTTGAATATACCATGTCAGGGAAACTGAACCCATTCTCCGTAAATGAAGTCCGCAAGTATGAAGACGCAAAGTACTTCCTTCCAGACTTTGAAGACACGGAAAGATGCCATAAACCAGAGATAAGCAAAAAACTATCACCACTATTCCGATCTTTGGGAGCAATACCGAGAAGGAGGAAGAGATAGTCTATTCTGGACTGCCCCAATACAGCAAGCCGGGCCATCTATCTCTATTCTGGTCTTCGGCAGTGACTTTGAAGACGAAGTCAACACAGTGTTCTCGGTCCGTCCATCGGTGCAGGCCCTCACTAGAGATGATCAGAGTTTGCAGATCTCTATGGTTCCGCGGCAGCACTACAGGAAGCTTGATGCGCTTGATACCTATAGTGTGCAAGAACTGCAGACGTTCTACGTCCCTCCCAGGCGAAAATATGAAAAGGCAATCCTCTTTTATTGATTCGCGGAAACCAAAGTGGAGAAAGAAATCTGGCAGGGTGCCGATTCTACGCATGACAGGCTCCAGCCCATCCGTCTACCCAGATACAACACAGAAGGATTAAAAAGGCTGTTGAGACGCCAGGGTATACCCTTCAAACAGACTGCACGACAAGCTCAGTTCTACAATAGGATCTGGAACGCCTCCCGAATTCAGCGAAGATTGCCCAACGGGAGAATGGAAATGATCGGGCTTGGATATGTTCAATCCAAGAAACGGGAGAGATTCCATAGCTGCAACGTTATACATGATTTCAATGAAGAAGGAGATGCTCTGTTAAAAGACACTGCAATTGAACCAAAACGAGGCCCCGCTGTAAAAATGCCAAGTCCGTCGTTTGAAGAATAGATGAACAACCTAATAAGGGAAGCGGGTCAAAAGGTCCGGGATGACCACAACCGTGAAATGGCCATCTACGAGAAAGCCAGGACGCAGCGCCTCCTTCAGCAGGCTACAGAGAATGACGATGCCCTTCGTCGCCGGCCCGTCGTACAGAAGACCCGACGCGGAGGGAAAAACAAACTAAAGAATGGAAAAAATGTCCGACAGTGGCAAAGCGGGTCTAAGAAGCCACGCGATCGAGAATTGAGCAGCCAGGATCCGTCTCTTATAAAGAAGATGGGTCGAGCATATTCTTTTCCCCAAGACAAGATAAGGAAGATATTCGATCTTGTCTTGAAATATCAAATGATTACACTCCCGGAGTCCAAACACCCCAAACAAGCAGACGAGGTCTCTCATCCAGATTATTGCTCCTATCACCGAGCGATAGGACATCCTCTCGAAGACTGTTTCACATTCATAAACCGGGTAGAAGACCAGTATCAGTAAGGCAGGTTCGCTCTATCCAGCAGTTGGAGGGTAACCCCACCACAGGAGCATGTTCCAAAAGCAACGTACATAGCGAGAGTAGAACCAGATCAACATCGATCTTGGAAATGATCTCGTACCTGTCACGCGATAACGCTATCAGAAGAAGGAGTGCCCGAGAACATGGATGACCTGTCCTGGTGCTTCGAAAATGAGGATGAAGATGAGTTGATCTTAGAATTTCCACCTGCGCCAAAAGAGTTGGAAGATGGAATACATAATACTGCGGAAAACCTAAGGAAAATTGACTTAGGGACGGCAAACGACCCGAGGCCTACGTTCGTCAGTGAGCTGCTGTCCGAAGAACAGGTAGCTACGCTAAGAGACATGCTTATGCAGTATAAAGACTGCTTCGCATGGAACTATTCCGAGATGCCGGGGCTAGATCCAATAATAGCAGTGCATAAATTGGCGATATCTCCGGACGTCAAGCCAGTCAAGCAAGCACCAAGAAGAATGCGGCTCGAACTTGAAATGAGCATCAACGCCAAAGTCAAGAAGCTAATTGACTCCGGTTTCATCCAAGAAGTTCAATACCCTGACTGGATCGCCAACATCGTCCCAGTGATGAGGAAAAATGGGACGGTGAGCATCTGCGTAGACTTTCGGGACCTCAACAGAGCATGTCCGAAGGATGAATTTCCCGTACCGGTTGCCGAGCCGATGATAGACAACACGTCCATTCACGAAGTCTTCTCCTTCATGGACGGCTTGTCAGGGTACAATCAAATAAAGATGCATCCTGAAGACCAGAAGCATACGGCTTTCCGGACTCCTCTGGGCATATTCTGCTACAAAGTGATGCCTTTCGGTCTAAAGAACGTCGGCGCTACCTATCAGAGGGCCATGACGAAGATTTTCGATGACCTCATACATGAAGTCGTCGAATGCTATATTGACAACCTCGTGGTGAAAAGCAAATCGCACGAGGAGCATTGGGAGCATCTGAAGATAGTGTTCCGACGTATTCGGAAATACAACCTGAAGATGAACCCTCTAAAATGCGCGTTCGGAGTTTCCTCGGGAAAATTTCTAGGATTCATTGTATGACACAGGGGCATCAAAATAGACCCATCAAAGATCAAGGCGATTATGGAAATGCCTCCGCCAAGAACTCTCAAGCAACTACGGTCTCTCCAAGGAATGCTCGTGTATATCCAGTGATTCATAGCCAATCTCTCTGGCAAGTGCCGCCCTTACAGCCATTTAATGAAGAAGGGGACACCGTTTGTCTGGGATCGCAAATGCCAAAGCGCAGTGGATGAAATCAAGAAATACTTGCAGAATCCGCCAGTACTGACCGCTCCGGTCAAGGGAAAGACTCTCATTCTGTACACAACAGCCCTTGAAGGTTCCTTAGGCGCGCTATGGGCACAAGAAAACGACCAAGGGAAGGAGAGAGCCCTCTACTATTTGAGTCGAGTTCTCCTGGGGGCAGAAAATAATTACTCCCCCATTGAAAAACACTGCCTGGCGTTAATCTTCGCAATAACGAAGCTCAGACACTATGCGTTGGCGCATGAGGTCCATCTCATATCAAAGGTGGATCCTCTCAAATATCTGATGTCAAAAGCCATTCTAACAGGAAGGCTCGCTAAATGGGCCCTGCTCTTGATGGAGTTCTCGATAACATACCGACCTCTCAAGGCAGTGAAAGGCCAGGCCATCGCCGACTTTCTCGCTGAGCATCCGATACCTGCTGATTCACCCCTAAATTGCGAATTGACAGATGAGCACGCATTTGACACGATCGACAGGGAGAGAGGAGAGAGTGATACCCGATGGGAACTCTACTTTGATGGGGCATCTTCCATGAAGAAGCGAAAGCACAACTCCCTCATAATCAAATCTGCGGTAGGCCTCATCTTCGTGACTCTACAAGGAGGGATACTGCGCTTTGCCTTTGCCTTAACAGAGCCGAGGACGAACAATGAAGCCGAATATGAAGCTTTGATAGCAGGTCTTGAGATCGCCGTCGACATGGGAATCGAAAACCTCCTCATATACGGAGACTCCCAGTTGGTCGTTAGCCAAGTAAACGGCGACTATCAAACGTGCAAACCAGAGTTGGTAAAGTACGGCAAGAGAGTACAACAATTGCTAACTCAAATCCCTGCCTACGCCCTGGAAAGCATACCGCTTGCAGAAAATAGCAAAGTGGACGCGTTAGCCAAACTCGCTAAAGAACTGGCTGACGAAAACCTCGATGATGTAAGGATCGTTGTACAAAGCCGTCGGGTTCTTGCACCAGCAAAAATATCTCCAAAGTCGTCTGAAGAAAAGGAAGCGACCAAGCAAGCGGCCCTATAAATAGAGGACTGGGAAAAGGCCAAGAATTGGAGAGAAGTCTTTATAGACTACTTCAAATACCGTCGAACACCTAAAGATGCATCCTCGAGACATCAGCTCATGAAACGAGCTCTGTCTTTTGCCATCGTCAATGACACACTGTATAAAAGATCGTTTGACTCTTTATGGCTGAGATGCCTGGGATCAGAAGAACCAAGGAGAGTCGTCCAAGAAACTCACGACGGACTTTGCAGTTCTCATCAAGCCGGGCCAAAGATGAAGCTAAAGATCAAAAGAATGGGTTACTATTGGCCCACGATGATTCAGGATTGTCTCTGTAACATTTCAAATAAATAAAATATTATTTTTGGGAATTTTTATAATTAAATAATAAAATATTGAATATTTTAATAAGGCGGTAAAATTAAATACCGATAAATTGGAAAAAAAAATTGGAAAATTATGGAAATTACTAAAAAGAGGGTGTTTTATGTGAATTATGTAAATTATAAGTTTTTATGATTTATTATACGCTATTTTGTGCTAATCGCGATTAAAAATCGCTAATCGGGCTTTAAGCGTGTTTTGTGCACATGACTTGCACATGTCATTTTAACACTTGTTACATTTTTCCTACATGATTTTTGGGTGAATGGTTATTTGTTTTGGGATTACTATTGAGGAGAGAAGAAAACAAAAGAAAAGAAAAAGGAAACAATATTATATGAAGCATGGGCATGAGAGAGAGTAAGGGGTCTTTTTTGACTTGGCTTCATACTTCATTTTCTTCACCATTATCCTTCTCATTTCAGAAGTGCTGCTGCCCTCACTCCCTCCCCCTCTTCATCCTCTCAAGCTCCATTAAAAACATCTCAAAACTCAATACCCACTTCATTAAAATTGTGCGTGAGCTCACTAACAACACATTGGACCAAGAAAGCTTGCATTTTTGACACTTGGGGCAACTCAAGAATTTTCTTGAGTTGCCAAATGAGGTATTCTCTTAACCATTAGCCTAATATTTCCATTGCTTTTACATCCATGTTTGTTTAGAACCGATTTGGTGCTGTTTAATGAGACTTGGGAAATTCTAGTTAGGGTTTATGGAATTTTTGAGTTGTGATGTGTAATTGAGCTCAGTAGAAACCACACAAACCCCCTAGTGCTAGAATTCAGACCTAAACCAGAGACTAGAACCGCAGAATACGGATTTAGAAACCCGATATCGGAAGAAACGTAAATTCTGTGAGTGTAAAATGAAATCTGCTAACACCCGGAGCCTTTAAAAATTTTTTAGCAAACACAGAGTAATGTGCAGGCAACCTGGAGTGTACCACCAAAACCCTAGCGCCTAACCATCAACCCTGGCCGCAGATTTAATCCTTCTGGCCGCAATTTGTGGCCAGAGTAGGGGTTCTGGGATCCGTGTTGGTTCTGTAGCTTTATCTTCTCTAAACTAGACCCTTGGCATATGCAAAATTGACTAATTTGACCTAGGGTAAAATCTGGGACCATTTTCAAGAGTTGTTGTTTTGATTCGTGGTTTCGTTTGCGTATTTTGAGTTCTGGATTTTTGTAATTTATGTCGTATTCGATCACTTGACGTTTGTACGTCGAAATCGAGTGTTATTTGGAGGCTTTGAAAGCGTAGTCCATAGGTTCTAACCTATAGGCTTTTAGCGTGTCGTTTTGGTTTTAAATTGGGTTTTAATGCGACACGATACGTTATGATGTGTAGGTACCCCACGAAGATTTCGAGACGACAAGCAAGCACGTGGCGACGTCGGCAACGGAAAGCGAAGAGCAAGGTGAGTAGATTATATCTACGGGGGAAGTCGGGTGGATGGCGTATAGCACCCCCGCAGTTCGATGTTTAGTATGATATATATACTATATATGTGTGTGTGTGTGTGTGTGTGTGACATGGATAATCAAGATATGATTTGTGTTCATGGTTTAGATTAGGGTTACTAGAAGTGAATTAGTATAGCTTCTTAGTCGCGAACCCTAGAATAGGTTTACACCCACACGCGCACACATGCTTACTTGTTATACTTGTGCGTATATAGGGATAAGCATATATATACACACATAGGTATGGGACGATATATATATATATACATATATATACACGTATACCTACACTTGGATGATGAGGATAGTGAATGATATTTGGAGATGAGTCGATGAGATTGGGCATGGTGCCATGAGATCGGTGATATGATGTAGTTCGTATTATGAGATACGACATGAGTTATAGCGGGCCTTTAGGCGTGTGTTTTCATACACGCACATATATATATAGATGGTATCAGTTTGTACTAGACTTAGGTCAGTACCCAGTTCATGAGATATGATGATAAGGATACCAGATAAATGATGAGATGAATGTGATATTTGACCCGTCCCCAGATTTGGGATGCCGTACGATGGATTTACCGTACGAGCTTTATATTGATGATAGATCCGCACTCTTGACTCGAGGATGTCATATGATATATTGTATCGTACGCGGTACTATTGAGGCGAGATCACCGATTATTATATATGTATATATATATATCGACTCAGATTTAGGTGGTTTCCATACCCTTTCGATTAGCTTGTTAGTCAGATCTGTAGTTTATTTAGTAGATGTTAGACTAGACCCGAGTCATAACTTTTTTCAAAACTAATGAATCGTGAGTATTTTAAGGATAGGCTAAGAGATTCTACGGATATTTTCAAAAGACGCATCTTTTCTTAAAAACACCGTAGCCCTTATTTTTCTAAAAACCCCGATTCGTCTTATTTCAAATGGCAAAATTGTATGACATTTACATATTGATGTAGATTCTTCACTGTTGCGTTTATTATTCGATTTCCACATATTCTTGCTTTTCGCATCGCATTGCATGTGTAAATGTGTTTATTGTTATATTAAACCCATGCTGTCGGGACACCAGCACCATTATCGATGATGTGTATGTTCCACGTACACCTGCTTGCCAGCTCACACACTTCATCATCGATAATTGCCATGTCACTACACAGTAGGATTGTTGCACCGGGATATGACTACTTGTACATCCATACTGGCACACATCCATATTGTACACTTATATTTGCGTATATACCTACTTGTACATCCATATTGGCGCACAGGCATATTGTACACTCATGCTTGCGTATATACCTACTTGTATATCTATATTGGCGCACAGACATATTGTACACTCATACTTGCGTACACACATATTGTACACCCATACTTTCATACATACGTATTTGCACATGCATAGATGATTCTGGCTTTATTTTGGAGATTCGGGAACCGTAAGATATATTTTAAAACCGGATTCATTTAAAAGAGCGGTTTCCTCCTGAATGTGTGCATATTACTGCTTTATGTTGTATGATATACGGATATGCTTACATTTCTATCATATGTCGCATACATCATTCTTTATGATTTTACGTATTGAGATATGCCGTTTTCATGAGATTTCTGGATTTGAGAACCGTGGTCATTTTAAAAGAAAGTATGCATTGTTTAAAAACCCGGTTTCTTTTGATATGATATTTCAGTGCGTCCACTATGCGTTTTCTCGGTTCTGAGACGTGTGACATGTGAAACCCGATTCGAGGAGCTGGATGAGGCCGATTGCTGGTACATGGTGGACCCGGTATGGTACCCCGAGGCAAGAAAAGGATGCTGTGTATACAGACGGTGAGCCTGGCAGAGGGACTACTACCTACCGGTGATTGTATTTGAGCTCGGAGGATATCCAGAGGATACCGACCGGAGTTGAGAGCTGATATGGGCCGATCCGGACTGACGAAGCCCGTGGGCCGACCCGGACCGACGGAGCCCTATATATATGAGGATTTACGTGCCGATGCTGGGCACAGGTTTCATGATGTTTTCGAGTGTTGATGCTGGACACTCAGGTTCCATGATTTTGATGTGTCGCGAGGGACACACGTTGATTTATATCCTCATACTTCCATGCATATGCTTTATGATATTTACATGCATGATGTTTTGTGTCATTAGTTGACACATGGATGAGATCCACATGCATACAGACATTGACTACATAGTTAGATGATATCCACATACTTATAGACTTCATGATATAGTTGACAATGATTCATGTTAATTACATTGATCATACCTCATATTTATGATATATTTCTACCTGAGGCACTGACACGAGCACTTGGTATTACACTTATGTATAGATGTTTACCCTTGCCACCTTATCATGCTTCAGACTTTATCATATTGAGGATATATATTATTACTGATCGTATTGACCTAGGATTGAGTCATACATACGATTTCTGCTCTGTGATGTTTTCTACTCACGAGTTGGCAACTCACCCCCGTTGTGCCACAGTTCTTGCAGGTTTTGCCGTACAGGTTTCTTTGCGGCTTTTCTGGCACACTGCTTCCTTTCTGGGTGATTGCTTTGGTAGATGGGTTCACTCGCATCGTGACCACCCTTATTTTTGTTTTAATCAGTTGTATCTAGTAATTTCCATCAACCAGACTTGTATATTTATTTCAGACTTAGAAAACCAGTTGTGTATTATTTTGACCTTAAAGTCGCGCGTTGTAGTAATATGGTTTTCTTGATGATTTTGAGTTTCCTTTTGAGTTTTGATCCTCGCCCTTCGGCGTTGTATATTATATTGCTTGCGTGGTTGTGACCGTCGATTGACGAAGAGCTAGCTCCCGCTTGGGGATGCCTTTTATCATTGTTGTACATATTATTCTTGTTGTACCCTGTTTAGGGCCAGTATTTACAAAGGAAACTCTGCCAAAATTTTCAGAAAAGACTTGGGATTTTTAAAATGCATATTCGGCTTATGTTATTTAAAAACACTTGTTTTAAAACTAGTTTTCTTACTTACTCCTTAAAATGGTTTTAGATTTCTGGGCTTTTGGCTTACTTGAATTAGATGAGGTCCTATAGACTTCATATGATTCAAGAGCCAGTCACGTGCTATTTCGGGTCGTGACAAAGTTGGTATCAGAGCGCTAGGTTAAGCTTGGTTTGAGTCTAAGTTTGACTATGCGGAGCCTAGAGCGTTTATATATATTCGGAATTTAGGCTTGACCTTATGAAACTTAGACTTAGTCGAGGGGGTATTACACCCAAACTTTCTTTACATAGGTTAACCTTGGTTGATGGAGTAGGTGACTTCAGTAGAGTGACGTACCGTGTGTATGTTCCGCGGCATACTTATGATACGCTACTCCACTTAAGGAGCCTTAGGATGTATATTTCCTTGCACAATATTATATTCATTTCTATGATCTATCCTCATCGATATTGGTTATGATTTTGCTGCCACGATTACATGGGCAGAGAGAACTACGGCTAGAGTTGCGGTCAGCACGAGCTCGTCACGAACGAGAACTGACCAGGGCATGATTCCAGAGATATATGATTGCATAGAGGCATCGTTTTATTGTGTTTTCGCGCCATGAGCGTTGGCGGATCGCTTTTACGGGATTTCTCGGATATGCAGATCAGCACCAGAGGATCAGGCTACTGCTGGAGGCCAGCCAGAATGTGATGACCATTGATGTATCGCTTATTCATGATGATTGAGGCACTGTTTAGCATGCAGACGAATGAGCCAGTTATTGCTACAAATGACGAGATATCGCCCATATGTTGGAACTACTGCAGCATGAGTATATACTTAGAGATATGATGGAAGGTCGCTAGTCACCCGAGGATGAATGACTAGGACATGTGGTTCGTTCTCTTTCCCCGATGCGAGGTCATCAGTTAGATTGATTCCAGCTAGGGACGACTTCACGCAGGTACGTTGAGAGTCGATGGAGACGATCGAATGTCAGGAGCCCATTTTCCAAGTTTAAAGTATTCAGAGACAAATGCAAGTAATGCTATGGACCCTCTAGAAGAATGAAACCCTAACTCGACGTAATGACCATGGAACGCCTTTGAACCTTAGGGTTTGCGGCAGTTTAGCCGTGTCATTTGTGAGGCTTGGGTTTGCCCTTCTACGGTTGGTCCATAAGTGCTGTGGCATGTACTGGAGTACTATTAAACTGTACCCAAGATGTTGAGCTCTTGGAGGATTATGAGGTTTTGGCGAATCGATCGAAAGGTTCGACATCCTTCGGATATCGTGTGATGGGATGCATTGCTTGGGAGACACCAGATACGAGTATCGCCGTTGGAGCACAGTCCATGCAGCCACGATGAGACGAGTCCAAAGCAGTCGACAGCAGAGAAAAGTGGAGTAAGAGGTTCGTACGAGATCTTGATGAGATGACGTTCCACTCCGCCAACATCGGAGATGCGATACGCATGCAGAGGCGTTGATTATTGATATATCTTCCAGAAGGAGTCGCGATGAGAATGCAGCCGTTCCGGAACAAGAAACAGATATAGAAAAGGGTGGTAACTTCCGGGCAATTCTGCAGAAACGAGATTTGAGAGAGACCTCGACAGGACCTTTCTGGAATACTATACGAGAAGACTTGGGCCCAGGAGCGGTCATATTGAGCACACCCAGCAGACCAGAGTTCTGCATCGTCGACGAGATAGTTGGCCAGAGATCTGTAGAGGATGTGCCAGAGCGGGACTGTATCCGTCATCATTCCATATTGGGCCGTTGAGCCGAGGAGCTATATATCTAGCAATGCACAGTGAAAGACAAGAGCCTAAAAGCACCAGGCGTGAGACCATGAACAGGAGGCAAGTAGATATCTTGCTCTGCTAGAATTGGATGCACCGACACCTTCTCGATTTTGAAGGAGGAAATATCGACGACGGTATTTATGATTTGTGATTTGGTGATTCGATTATCACGCATCCGTCACCTTGGATTTTAGTATTTTGGGCAATCTATTCGCATGATTTAGTCTTGATGACTGAGTTTCATGATATTTGTTTTCGTGCACCATGGTTGCACCTACTGGGTATTCACATTTTGTGCATGGTTATTACCCTTGAGATATGCTTTATACACCGTTGTGTTGATTTATGATTTGTGCACAGTGATTGCACTTAATATCGTTTTGTGCCTTGTCGCACGTGTTTATGATGTCATGGATTTCATACAGTTGGGTTGATTTTGTGCACATGGTATGCACACGATTTGGTTTTTGCACTCGGTATAGCTTATATATACTTGTAGTGCATTGATATATGTTTTATGCACGCAGTTGTACATGTTTATGATTTTACACCTTGGTACACTCGGTGTTGCTATTTACGCATTTGAGTTATTGTTTAGTATTTTGTGCACTAGATACACTGGATTGGTATTTTGTGCACAGGTTGCACTGTATTGGTATTTTGTGCACTAGATGCACCGGATTTGTGTTCCGTGTAGTTGTTGTACTAGATTTTTGTTTCGTGCATTTGTCGCACCAGATTTATATTTCATGCATTTGTTGCACCAGATTTATATTTCGTGCGTTTGTTGCACTGGGTTTATATTTTGTACACCACGGTTGCACCTGACTTCGGTTTGATGTCATTCGATATATTGATTTTGATTTCATACCTATGTTATGCATGTGCTTTGACTTGTGCTTTCGGCATAGTTTTCATGCACTTTTAGTGTTTTGATTTGATTTGTGCATGCTGATGCACATGGTTGTGAGATTATATACCGCGGTATACCTGATTTGGATTGAGCTTTATTGTATGCCGTCGATTTCGATTCTGATATTGATGTTGATGTCGTGCACTCTGTGGATTTGATTTGGATTCTTGCGCATATTTGGCGCGCTTGGATTGGATTTTGCGCATGCTCGGCGCTTGATATTGGATTTCGTGATTTCGTGCATGTTGGATGCACATGATTTAGATTTTATTCGTGCATGATGGATGCACCTGATTTGGATTTTCGCGCATGTTGAGCGCATGTTATGAGATGCGATTTTGGTGCACACCAGATGCACTAAATCGGGATTCTTGTGCATATCAGATGTACCTGATTTTGCTGTCAGGCACACACGTTGCCTCTGACAGGTGTTTCGTGCACACCCGTTGCACTTAGATGTTTTTTTCTGTGCACATATATGGCACATATATGGATTTTGATTTCCGTGTGCACCAGACGCACGTAGCATTCTTATGCACATTTTGGGATCGATCTCTTATGGAGCAGTACGTTTTTATGATATTTGCTATTTGTTTTCGTACTGAACAGGACTAGTCAGAGGACAGTACCTGAATATATTTTTGCATGCATTGATAGTTATCGAAGGGATTTCCAAAAAGGGAGCTATAGTTTTAGTATTTACCTACGTGTCTGATATGACACGAAACGTTTAAAACAAGGAAACCCTTCTAAATTATTTTCAAAAACGGCGGAACGTACATATTAAACAAAGGATAAGTATGTTTATAGTTATTTTCTTATAATAGACGTCCACCACTGTGCCGTGATACACGCATCGCACAGCAACATGAAAGGTTTGGCATGCATTTCTTTCAGATGTTTACATGTACAGATTTGACGGTTACATGTATAGTTTGATGTTTATCACATTGGGTTTCGTATTGGATTTGACATTGGTGTCTTCACCATGACTCCGATGATTACGGGATGCTTGACGGAGTTTTGATTTTGAGTTATCTGCTCATTGTTCATGCGCATGCGTTGCGCTATGATGCGTTTTTTTTGTATTGATGATTCGGAGCCCCGACGACTTGGACTTTTTACGGAAATGTTTTAGTATTGAGGGGTTTAAATTTAAATTCGGGGACCGAATTTCTTTAAGGGGGGAAGATTGTAACATTTCAAACAAATAAAATATTATTTTTGGGAATTTTTATAATTAAATAATAAAATATTGAATATTTTAATAAGGCGGTATAATTAAATACCGATAAATTGGAAAAAAAATTTGGAAAATTATGGAAATTACTAAAAAGTGGGTGTTTTATGTGAATTATGTAAATTATAAGTTTTTATGATTTATTATACGCTATTTTGTACTAATCGCGATTAAAAATCGCTAATCGGGCTTTAAGCGTGTTTTGTGCACATGACTTGCACATGTCATTTTAACACTTGTTACATTTTTCCTACATGATTTTTGGATGAATGGTTATTTGTTTTGGGATTACTATTGAGGAGAGAAGAAAACAAAAGAAAAGAAAAATGAAACAATATTATATGAAGCATGGGCATGAGAGAGAGTAAGGGGTCTTCTTTGACTTGGCTTCATACTTCATTTTCTTCACCATTTTCCTTCTCATTTCAGAAGTGCTGCTGCCCTCACTCCCTCCCCTTCTTCATCCTCTCAAGCTCCATTAAAAACATCTCAAAACTCAATACCCACTTCATTAAAATTGTGCGTGAGCTCACTAGCAACACATTGGACCAAGAAAGCTTGCATTTTTGACACTTGGGGCAACTCAAGAATTTTCTTGAGTTGCCAAATGAGGTATTCTCTTAACCATTAGCCTAATATTTCCATTGCTTTTACACCCATGTTTGTTTAGAACCGATTTGGTGCTGTTTAATGAGACTTGGGAAATTCTAGTTAGGGTTTATGGAATTTTTGAGTTGTGATGTGTAATTGAGCTCAGTAGAAACCACACAAACCCCCTAGTGCTAGAATTCAGACCTAAACCAGAGACTAGAACCCCAGAATACGGATTTAGAAACCCGATTTCGGAAGAAACGTAAATTCTGTGAGTGTAAAATGAAATCTGCTAACACCCGGAGCCTCTAAAATTTTTTTAGCAAACACAGAGTGATGTGCAGGCAACCTGGAGTGTACCACCAAAACCCTAGACCCTAACCATCAACCCTGGCCGCAGATTTAATCCTTCTGGCCGCAATTTGTGGCCAGAGTAGGGGTTCTGGGATCCGTGTTGGTTCTGTAGCTTTATCTTCTCTAAACTAGACCCTTGGCATATGCAAAATTGACTAATTTGACCTAGGGTAAAATCTGGGATCATTTTCAAGAGTTGCTGTTTTGATTCGTGGTTTCGTTTGCGTATTTTGAGTTCTGGATTTTTGTAATTTATATCCTATTCGATCACTTGACGTTTGTACGTCGAAATCGAGTGTTATTTGGAGGCTTTGAAAGCGTAGTCCATAGGTTCTAACCTATAGGCTTTTAGCGTGTCGTTTTGGTTTTAAATTGGGTTTTAATGCGACACGATACGTTATGATGTGCAGGTACCCCACGAAGATTTCGAGACGACAAGCAAGCACATGGCGACGTCGGCAACGGAAAGCGAAGAGCAAGGTGAGTAGATTATATCTACGGAGGAAGTCGGGTGGATGGCGTATAGCACCCCCGCAGTTCCATATTTAGTATGCTATATATACTATATATATATGTATATATATATATGATAGCTTTATGTGTGACATGAATAATCAAGATATGATTTGTGTTCATGGTTTAGATTAGGGTTACTAGAAGTGAATTAGTATAGCTTCTTAGTCGCGAACCTTAGAATAGGTTTACACCCACACGCACACACATGCTTACTTGTTATACTTGAGCGTATATAGGGATAAGCATATATACACACACATAGGTATGTGACGATGTATATATATACACGTATACCTACACTTGGATGATGAGAATAGTGGATGATATTTGGAGATGAGTCGATGAGATTGGGCATGGTGCCATGAGATCGGTGATATGATGTAGTTCGTATTATGAGATACGACATGAGTTATAGCGGGCCTTTAGGCGTGTGTTTTCATACACGCACATATATATATAGATGGTATCAGTTTGTACTAGACTTAGGTCAGTACCCAGTTCATGAGATATGATGATAAGGATACCAGATAAATGATGAGAAGAATGTGATATTTGACCCGTACCCAGATTTGGGATGCCATACGATGGATTTACCGTACGAGCTTTATATTGATGATAGATCTGCACTCTTGACTCGAGGATGTCATATGATATATTGTATCGAACGCGGTACTATTGAGGCGAGATCACCGATTATTATATATGTATATATATATCGACTCAGATTTAGGTGGTTTCCATACCCTTTCGATTAGCTTGTTAGTCAGATCTGTAGTTTATTTAGTAGATGTTAGACTATACCCGAGTCATACATTTTTTCAAAACTAACGAATCGTGAGTATTTTAAGGATAGGCTAAGAGATTCTACGGATATTTTCAAAAGACGCATCTTTTCTTAAAAACACCGTAGCCCTTATTTTTCTTAAATCCCCGATTCGTCTTATTTCAAATGGCAAAATTGTATGACATTTACATATTGATGTAGATTCTTCACTGTTGCGTTTATTATTCGATTTCCATATATTCTTGTTTTTCGCATCGCATTGCATGTGTAAATGTGTTTATTGTTATATTAAACCCATGCTGTCAGGACACCGGCACCATTATCGATGATGCGTATGTTCCACGTACACCTGCTTTCTGGCTCACACACTTCATCATCGATAATTGCCATGTCACTACACAGTAGGATTGTTGCACCGGGATATGACTACTTGTACATCCATACTGGCACACATACATATTGTACACTTATACTTGCGTATATACCTATTTGTACATCCATATTGGCGCACATGCATATTGTACACTCATACTTGCGTATATACCTACTTGTATATCTATATTGGCGCACAGACATATTGTACACTCAAACTTGCGTACACACATATTGTACACCCATACTTGCATACATACGTATTTGCACATGCATAGATGATTCTGGCTTTATTTTGGAGATTTGGGAACCGCAAGATATATTTTAAAACTGGATTCATTTAAAAGAGCGGTTTCCCCCTCAATGTGTGCATATTACTGATTTATGTTGTATGATATACGGATATCCTTACATTTCTATCATATGTCGCATACATCATTCTTTATGATTTTACGCATTGAGATATGTCGTTTTCATGAGATTTCTGGATTTGAGAACCGTGGTCATTTTAAAAGAAAGTATGCATTATTTAAAAACCCGGTTTCTCTTGATATGATATTTCAGTGCGTCCACCATGCGTTTTCTCGGTTCTGAGACGTGTGACATTTGATACCCGATTCGAGGAGCTGGATGAGGCCTATGCGGGTACATGGTGGACCCGGTATGGTACCCGGGGTAAGAAAGGGATGCTGTGTATACAGACGGCGAGCCTGGCATAGGGACTACTACCTACCGGTGATTGTATTTGAGCTCGGCGGATATCCAGAGGATACCGACCAGAGTTGAGAGATGATACGGGCCGATCCGGACTGACGGAGCCTGTGGGCCGACCCGGACTGACGGAGCCCTATATATATGAGGATTTACGTGCCGATACTGGGCACAGCTTTCATGATGTTTTCGAGTGTCGATGCTGGACACTCAGGTTCCATGATTTTGATGTGTCGCGAGGGACACACGTTGATTTATATCCTCATACTTCCATGCATATGCTTTATGATATTTACATGCATGATGTTTTGTGTCATTGGTTGACACGTGGATGAGATCCATACGCATACAGACATTGACTACATAGTTAGATGATATCCACATACTTAAAGACTTCATGATATAGTTGACAATGATACATGTTGATTACATTGATCATACCTCATATTTATGATATGTTGCTACTTGAGGCACTGACACGAGCACTTGGTATTACACTTATGTATAGATGTTTACCCTTGCCACCTTATCATGCTTCAGACTTTATCATATTGAGGATATATATTATTATTGATCGTATTGACCTAGGATTGAGTCATACATACGATTTCTGCTTTGTGATATTTTCTACTCACGAGTTGGAAACTCACCCCCGTTGTGCCACAGTTCTTGCAGGTTTTGCCGTATAGGTTTCTTTGCGGCTTTTCTGGCACACTGCTTCCTTTCTGGGTGATTGCTTTGGTAGGTGGGTTCACTCGCATCGTGACCTCCCTTGTATTTATTTTAATCAGTCGTATCTAGTAATTTCCATCAACCAGACTTGTATATTTATTTCAGACTTAGAAAACCAGTTGTGTATTATTTCGACCTTAGAGTCGCGCGTTGTTGTAATATGGTTTTCTTGATGATTTTGAGTTTTCTTTTGAGTAGTTATCCTTGCCCTTCGACGTTGTATATTATAATGCTTGCGTGGTGGTGAACGTCGATTGACAAAGAGCTAGCTCCCGCTTGGGGATGCCTTTTATCATTTTTGTACATATTATTCTTGTTGTACCCCGTTTAGGGCCAGTATTTACAAAGGAAACTCTGCCGAAATTTTCAGAAAAGACTTGGGATTTTTAAAATGCATATTCGGCTTATGTTATTTAAAAATACTTGTTTTAAAACTAGTTTTCTTAATTACTCCTTAAAATGGTTTTAGATTTCTGGGCTTTTGGTTTACTTGAATTAGATGAGATCCTATAGATTTCATATGATTCAAGGGCCAGTCACGTGTTATTTCGGGTAGTGACAGTCTCGAATACACGAAACAATACAACTCGTGCCAGATTCACGGGGACTTCACCCACCAGTATCCAAACCCGCTACACCAAACAGTAGCCAACTGGCCATTCGAAATATGTGGAACCGATATAATCGGGCCCATCGAACCAGCGTCATCTAGAGGACATCGGTTCATATTGCCGACAACCGATTATTTCTCTAAGTGGGCAGAAGCAGTACCGCTAAGAGAGGTGAAAACGGAGAATATTCTCCATTTCTTCAAGACACACGTCATCTATTGGTTCGGCACTCTGCGACGGATTATCTCCAATAATGGACCAGCCTACAGGAGTCACAAAATCAGCTGCTTCGCACAGCAGCATAATATAGACTGGAGATACTCTTCGGTTTATAATTCCCGAGCTAATGGTCTAGCTGAGGCTTTCAAAAAGACCTTGATGAAGATCGTAAAGTAGACATCGTCCAAAAATAAGAAGGACTGGTAAGAGAGACTGCATAAAGCTCTCTGGGCGTATCGGACTACATTCAAAACGACCACAAAAACAATGCTGTATGCATTGGTATTCGGCACAGAGGCAGTACTCCCCTTGGAGATAGAGCTACCCTCCCTACGAGTGGCTGTTCATTACGAGCTAACAGACGAAGAGAGTGCACATCTTCGGCTGGAGGAGCTCGACGCCCTTAACGAAACCCGGCTCATGGCACAGCAAAACCTGGAGGCTTACAAAGCAAGGATGACGCGCTCGTACGATATATTGACTAGGCCGAGAACATTCCGCCAAGGCGAACTCGTGCTAGTCGTAAAAAGACCTATGATCCCTAATCGTACCAAATGGGGGAAATTCGAGCCAAACTATGAGTGCCCGTATATCATAGACAAGGTCTACTAAGGTGGAGCTTACTTGCTCATGAATATGCATGGCGAAAGACCCTTTAGGCCAATAAACGGTCGGTTCTTGAAAAAATACTACGCCTGACCGAAACGTATTTAAACTACTACAAACCCGCAGCATCCTTGGGCTGACGTCGCAAAAAAAATGGTACGTCTATAAGCAAAATGGGCACGGTTGAAAACCCGAAAGGACTCCGTGAGTAAAAACAGAAGGGCTACCAGCGAGTTTGTGAAAACCTGAAAGGGCGCAATCTCGTTAAAAGACACTTGCAAAATCCTCTCGACCTTGCAAGGAGAAAATACCTGCGTGAGATCCTTATGACTCACAAAGGAGCAACACACTTAGGGATCCCCACGATTCCTGAGGAGAAATTACACTTATGAGATCCCCACGACTCGTAAAGAGAATTCCTCTATGAGACCCTCATGGCTCATAGGATTCAAAAGCCTTAAGCTACAAGGATCTAAACCTATTTTTAAGCCGTCATACACTCCAATAATGCCCTACAAGCGTTTCAATATTGACCTTTGTATACAATCTACGGACACGAATAAACATTTCCCCAACAGAGTCCCACCAGCGACGAGGGATATCCTCACATGGTGAACGACCCTTGTAAGTCCTCTCGACTTATAAGGAGAAAATACTATTGTAAGGTCCTTACGACTTATAAGAGAACATACACTTAAGAATCCTCACGATTCTTAAAAGAAAACGCACTTACGAGATCCTCATGGTTCGTAAGGAGAAACATCTTTATGAGACCCTTACGGCTCATAAAGTCGAAAGCCTTAGTCGACAGGATCCTAACCCTGTTTACTAAGCCACCTTTGTTCGAATCGACAGAGGCAAATGATGATTCGCTCTTGGTAATGTCCCAGTGGCAGCGACGCTAATGTTTGAATCGGAATCAAATTCCAAGTCCTTTCACGGCAAATGATGATTCACTCCTGGTAATATTCCAGTCGCAGCGATGCTGATGCTAAGACTGGCACCAGATTCCAAGTTCCATACTCGCGATAAAAAATCAGCGAGCCAAAAATGCATATAAAATAGCCGAAATGATGGGGCAACTTGCAACGAAATCAGCAAGTAAAATATATGCATACAAAATAGCCGAAATGATTGGGCAACTCGCAATAAAAAGCAGCGAGTAAAAAGAAAAAATAGCCGAAATGATTGGGCACCACGAAAAATAGCCGAAATGATTAGGCAATTGCAACTTTCGAGGTACAAAAAGCTGAAATGATAGAGCATCGCGGAAAGAAAACAAAATACGTAAAAAATGAAACTTTTGCCCTGCAGGTAAGTCCATCTGACCCCTGTATACAATCCATGGACATAAACGAAAAGGGAACCACATTTCCCCACCGGACTCTGTCAATGGGAGAGTTAGATCTTGACGGCAATATCTACAGCCTGGAGATCAACAACGGCATTCCTCCTCATTCCAGCAGGATACGGACGCGGCACTACCAATCGGAGCCACGGAAAAGTCCCCAGTTCCAAGACTTTGCGGTTCACAAGGAGCGGCAAAAGTCAACCCCGACACCGCAGTAGCGAAAGTCAACCCCTACACCGCAACGGCGAAAGTCAACCCCGACACCGCAGCGGCGAAAGTCAACCCTGACACCATAAAAAACGGCGAAAGTTAACCCTCGACCTCCCCGTCGAAGCAAACGCTTCGACTCAGGAACAAGTCAACTCATCAACCACTTACGAATCCTCTCGACTTGTAAGGAAGAAAATTCTCTTGCGAGATCACTCTTAAGAGAAAACGGACTTAGGAATCCTCATGATTCCTAAGGAGAAAATACACCTACGAGATCCTCACGACTCGTAGGGAGAAAAAGTCTTTATGAGACCCTCATGGCTCATAAAATTGAAAAGTCTTAGGCGGCAGATCTGAACCTGTTTCCTAAGCCATCACTACCCTACAAAGAGTTCAAGATGAACTATTATCTATCATCTAAGGCTAAATTTACTAAAATCACATGACAACAACACAGCAAAGAAAAGACGGCGATACTACAAGATAGAAAAGGAATGTGTCCTTTATTCATGAAATCAATTGGATACAAGTTACATCATATGAAAATGAATGGAATAAAAAAATGAATGAAATGAATACATGTTATTCATAAGTTACAAATGTTTAATCGATACAAAAGCAGCTATTGAGAAGGAGGCGATTTTAGCAAATCAGCAAGTCGCTCGCGCACTCCTCTCAATTCCTTTTCATGATCAGCCGCCGCAGCCAGCTCTGCTTCGACTTGGGCCCGTTGCTGCAGACAGGATGAAATTTTCTCATCAATTTCCTGTTGAACAACCTCCTAACTCTGTACAACCTGCTCAGTAAAGTCAAGCTTCTTCCTCAGCACCAGCCCGTCAGAAATACATCATTGAAGGTTTTCACAGATGGAGTTCAGCTGTGCAGCGTTTGCTGCGACCTCAACATGCAGTTGGACAGATTCGGTGGAAGTCGCCTCACGTTCCTTTCGCTTAAGGGTCACCTCTTGTTCGAAGTAGCGAAGGAAAGGAACGCTCTGCTCAACCCATGCAGCCCGCTGGGAGTTCGAAGCCAACACCTCCGGAGCAGGACGCCTGAGCTCAATCTCATACAGACAGGCCTCAATCTTCCTGCAGTAGTCAACCCAAGGCCCGACGACGTCCTCGTCATGGAAGTTCACTAGTGTCGCCATCATTGGATTAACCTGCATAGCAAAATTTGCAGCAGAGGTGAGGGCTTCAACATCAAGATCCTCGATGAACTCGCTCAACATTCGTCGTCTATTAACGGCGCTTTGAGAAGATGTGAGTCTAACAAGAGGCTCTGTCGGCATCGGAATGCGAGACTCAAAGGGAGCCAGAGCCGGTGCGATTGCTGCAGAATGAGTCACGGTTAAATGCCAACTCAGGAAATAAAGAAAATGCATAAAGGGTAAAGCCTATCATACCGGCTATAACAGGCGGTAGGACGGGGAGTGCAGGGAGCTCGGTTATTCTCTTGACCTATGGCGCTATATCCAATATGAAGAATAGTTAGCAACATGGCTATCCGTAAGAGAAAGGAAAAGACGTCGGTTATAGACTATACTCACCGACATCAGCAAGTAGGACAATCTCTGGCTGGAATTAGAAATGTGGGTTCAGCACCTGATACAGGTGATCAAAAAGGACTCCTGCAAAGTTATGATGACATACTGTCAGTACAATAAGAGTGATACCCATAATGAAGCCGATGAATCATAAATCTATACCTTCCAGCATTTCAGAAAACATGGGAGAAGGCGAGGGAACAACAGCTGTCATTGCGGCGACCCGAGGTGCTTCAGAGGGCACAATTTCAGCAGCGAAAGCATCACTAGGTCTGGTGACTTCTTCGCTCTCCTTCAGTGGGACGGTCTCGGCGCCCATGACTTCGTCCCCTGATTCGATAAGGGCTGTCGTGACACTTGCGATGCCTGCTGACGCCAGAGAGCCACAAGGGGAGAGAGCAGCGGTTTGGGCAGTCCCTAACTCCCTGGAGAGAGTAGCTACTTCGGACTCCATGGTCGCCATCGCCTCGCCTACCATCTCACTGCCAAGACTTGGCCCTACAGGATATGATATATAAGAATTTGCAGACCAAGTTCTAATAAAAAATGGGCATTGAGTTACCTTGCGATGGATCCTCAGTTGCCTCCCGAGCCGCGCGCGCAACCTGTCTATGGGCAGTAGACAAGGCAGCTGGGGTACCCTCTGAAGCAATAGCGACAGAAGGAATGGTGCTTGAGCCTGCACCCGCAGCCAAGGTAGCATCACGCTCCCTCGCTGCGCGCTTCCCGCGCTTCTTTTCAGTTTGAGTAGTGAGGACCGACTTCCTCAAGACTTCGGACAAGGGGATGCCTTCGCCGTCATCTGACCTTAGTTCTGCCTCCGGTGCCGCTACGGCATCCATCATCGGCTATTTTAGCAAAGACTCTCATGCTGGCTTGGGGATAACCGTAGCCGTGATGGCCGGCTCTGACAAGACTACTACACCATCGCTTGGGATCGACGCTACACCTGGAACAACTGGAGCCGAAGTAGTCCCTGTAACAATGTGAAATAAAGCGTCAGAGCACAGGTATAAAGCATGAGGGCGTAATCAAACGAAATATGTTATACCTAAGCCACAAGAAGCGTGAAGTCTCACTTCCTCCTCAAAAGTCCGGAGGGAAGCCGCCAGAGCCTCTTTAGCGGAGATGCCTGACAAAGAAGGATGTATTAATAAATGCATAATAAGAGAGAAGGAAAAAGCTCAAAACGACATGACCAGAGCATACCCGTCTCCGCAAGTGATAGCAATGCCGCCTCTGTGCGAGCCTGTCGCTCGGAAGCCACAAGGGCGGCTTGAAGATCAGTATCATCCGCAGGCTCGATAAATAGACCTTCGTTGGTCCCGTACTCACTCAAGCCCTCGCTATAGGGAGCATGGGGATCCTGGCCGAGTACGATGTCGACAGAAAACATCGACTTCTTCTTCTTCTGCGAACGAGCCCCGGCGTCCGACGATAGGAGCTTACGCTTCACGGGCATTTTTGGGTGACGGGTCCCAATCTCCGCGCCAACTCTAGAGTCCGGACACGCTATAGCTACCATTTTAGGAACGCTGAGCTGTGGCTTTGAAGTAAAGGTGTGAAGGACCACAACCGTATTAGTCTCCCTTAATGAAGGACGAACGGAAATTCATCGTTTTAAAGGGACGGATGGGTTACCGGCAGGGACTGCACCCTTGCGATCAAGCAGCAGCCGTCGTTCTTCCCTAATCACGGCACCCGTCGCATGCTGGTACCACACCACATATGCATTCGAGGCGTTCGGGACATAGCTCGGCTCACTGATAAGGAAGATGGATCGGTATTCAGGCGCATGAAGTGGTGCAGCGTAGTGCGAATGCCCTCTTCAGTGGCAGTCGGTTCAGCCAGAAAAGCTTCGAGGGGAACACCCTGGTTGTAACCCGACTGTTGGGCAAAGCGGTGCGGGTTGTACCTCAAAAAAATGCTAATTCGTTCTGCCTGAATACTAAGAAGCCCGGCCTGATCGAGTATAAATGCAGGATCTCCCGAGCCTTCAACGTAGAAACCCCATCCTTGAAGGTGTCACGCGGCAGCTGCACCATCTTAGTTGACTCCTTGCCAATAGTCATGACCCTATCAACGAAGGTCATGCTATCCCTAACCATGCGCGGGCGGAGGATCACTCCCCGAGCTTCTCGTGATGACGAGTCTGAGCAGAGGCGTCGATTAGAGACATCACCCGAGGAAAATTGTAGCTATCATAGAAACGGGGACGTTTGTGGATTCCAAAGGCTCCAAGCATGTGCAACTTGATCCATGAAGTAAAATAGTGCAGCGGGAGATTTACGGGCTCTAAACCCGGCTGAGTAGTGTCCGCCGCTAAGCTCAAGCCGTGATACAAATGAGCCAGCCTGGCAATCCCGACGGCAACCCGCGTTCTTTCAACTATCCGGTGAGCCGGGTAGAAAATGGACGGCCTCATATGACGAGGGTGCATGGGAAGTACGAACCAACTTAGCCATAGGCCGAGAAACCCCAAAAAGAACGTCTCTTCGTTGACGTCTGAAGCTGCAAGCTCTACGAAGGGGACAGCCGGGATGTCCGGGAGAAAGAAATTCCTCTGATCCGCTTCCACTGCAGGTTGTTTGTCCAAACCAAAGCCGAAGGGATCAGCGAGCTTAGCAAATTTCGCAGCTTCCTTTGAAAGGATTTGGGGGCGAAGAAAGCGGCCAATAAAATCTGTGAAGCTGACGCCTGTTAGTTATATGTATGCCCTAGAGGCCATTACTGTACATGCGATGTATATTGTAGTGGAAGCTTAGACATATATAGGGAGGACTTTCTTGCTCGACATGATAGTATGCTATCTGGTTGCTCTTTATCTTAACATGTACACATATTGTCTCTTTATTACATGTTGATAAAGCCCTTAGGATGAGTACTTGACTACCAGGATTATGATGCAGATCATACTAGTGGGGATAGGGTAGTTGATAAATACATCAAAAGTTTCTAGTCATGGGAATATCGAGACAGGTCATCGATACTCCAGAGTAGACTAGCGTATACACTTCTCGACCCATGTGATGGGTGATGGATGATCCCATATCTATTGGGGTTTGACATCAGAGAAGGTATACGGGTGCTCAGTAGAGACTGAGTACACTGGACGGACTCGCCGAGAACTCCTAGATGGTATTATACCTATCGTCAGATAGCGGTTCTCTGGTGACACAGATACAGGTTAGTCTGTAGACCCGAGATCGTCATAGCGTCTTGTGTGATTCCCACTGTGCTTTGATTTCAACCATACCACGATCAAGAGATTGTGCAAAAAGGTGGTTTTTGGGTATAGTCCTAAGTCACATGGAGGCAATGAGCGATAGGAGGGGTTTCGACTCTCCTGGTATTGGGAGTTGATGTTGCGCTATGCTCGATTGGCCATAACAGGAAATCCCTGGCCAGGGTTGCTGAGATTTACTGGTAAGTGTTATCAGTAGTTTCTCGAACCGTTATGCACCTTGCATCGGCATGACTTATCAGGCTATTAGGGTCTGACGTTATACCACCCCCAGGCTGTGATATGCGACATATCAGACGAAGAGACCGGACTGTACGATAGTGTTACTGATTGGATTCGCAGGAGTATGAGCAGGTTTGCTTGTTGTTCTTCTGATCGCTCAATACCCGGGTGGCCGCTACGTTTAGCAGACCGCTTGCGGCTTGTGGGTGTTTGATATGATCATCACCTTCTGCCGGCGTATTGACGAGTCTTTAGAGTCCTACACAGAGGTTTCCTGGTTCATGCAAAACGGAGTAGGAGCATATATGTGATATGTGCGGGCCCGAGATAAATGCGAGTATGTGATACCGCATTCTATTCTCGCGACTTGTGACATTGGTCGGTTATATGTGATATAACCAAGTTATCGGATCAAGTGTTGATTCGATAAGTTGTTACATTAGATATTAGTCGGTTATATGTAATACAGCCGGATTATTAAATCAAGTGTTGATTTAATAATTTAATGTATGATTATATATTTGATATATTACATTACATTAACTAATATTAGCTCACTTAAGTATTACTTTTTCTCACTTGATGATACATTAATATATATGTGATATATGTTAATTGTATTATTTTCTTTTTGTACACAAAATATATATGTGATATATATTGTTGTGTCATCCTAAGTTACACTTGCAACATGTATGTATGAGACTTATACCATGCTAGGGTTTATGTTTAGGTTTTTTTTATCATTAAGTAGTTCACAAAAGATTTGGAATGAGTCATGGTTGAAGCTTGGAGAAGCTTGTAGAAAACATTGACCAAGTCCACTCTTTTGTCATTGCTTAAGATATTTCTTAACCCAACCCTTAACTCATAGCTATGGTTTATTCTCTACATGAGTTAGGCATGACACTAACTCACCCATGGTTGCAATTCTAACATCATTCTCTCATTCATTTTCTTCATCACTTCTTCTTCTTCCTCAAGTGAAAAAGCTTGCTAGTTTTTTCTAAGTGATGATTTAAAGTGAGAAAAATAAAACTAAAGTGAGCCCACTTCCTACTTCATCATCCTCTACTACTTGCCATTTAGTTTAGGGTGTTTGCTTCACTAATCTCACCATTAGTGAAGAGATAGCATGAACTAGTGTCTTCTCAACGTAGATCATCTTCGGCCTCGAAGACTTCGATGCAAGCTTGTTCCGTACATCTTGTGGAGCCTCTCTAGAGTCCGGGAGTTCGTGATCGCAGCCAAGGGACTACTATATAGAGCTATTGAAGTGAAGGACCGGTCTACAAAGGTTGTATTCTTTCTTCTCTTTAGTTTGTAAAGAGTTTACAATCTAGAAAACCATAAGTTTCTAGTTCGATCCTCGTTCGGGTTCTTTAGCTCTCTAGAAATTTTGAAATGGCATGTTCGATGCCCTAGTAAACACTGTGAGGGTGCTAAGGAAGCCATCAGTGGTATCAGAGCCTAGCTAGAGCATTAAGCATTGCGTAAGCGAAATTAAAAGTCCAATTGAACTCTGAAAAGCCTAATTTTCCCACTTTCTGGAAATTTTTCAAAAAGTTGAAAATTTTCATGTTAAAAATATTCAGAAAATCATGCAGGTAATTCTATGGACACGCCTGAAGAATGAAACTCTAACTCGTCTAAGTGACCGCGGATCCGCGGCGCCACATAAGAGGCTTGGGTCGGGCCCTTCAGCTATTGGTCCGTAGGTATTGGGGCATGCTTCTAGGAATTTTTAATTCTGCTTATGTGTTGAGCTCTCTGGGAATTTTAGGAATTCGTTGATTCGATCATAATATTTAACATCGCCTAGATTTCTGTGATTGTGATACAATATTTGGAATCCACTATAATTAGTTATGTGATAACTAGTTTGAATTTTTTAAATCTAGCGGTTTAGTCTCATTTGATCGGTTGCCATGGGATTTTGATGTTGATCAAAAAGTCCGTCGCAATTACGTAGTGTACGCGGATACTCGCCACGTAACCTTGATAGATAGCCATGCCCCATAGCCCCGACCAAGTGACTGTAGGAGAACCCCGTAGCCAAAAGCATCCGTTCGGGTGCTCGCGGCAGCGGTGTTCCACCTTAGTGCACTTCGTCGACGGCATCGGGGGTGCGGCCGTCTACTAAAGTTTTCGACGAGCATTTGATCTGGTTATCGGGAATCTTGTTGAATTACCCGACTGATCATTGATAATTGTTTTCAATATCGAGACTAAAATGAGGGATTTATAATTGTTAGGCATGTGATGTCTAAGGAATTCATTTTGTTGGGCATGAAATCCAAAGTATGTTATACATTGGGCTTATGATGTCTAAGGTGGTTGCGGATTCTAACTGTTGTAGTTTTTCACTTTCTTTTCTGTGACCGTAAGTGCAATATGTGGTGTATCGCCGGTTTCGGTGCTATATGTTGCGCCACGGCAGCGCCCCGACCTTCTACTCGAGGCCAAAATGCGGAATCAAAATTTTTCTTAACTTTAACCGGCGCTACCGCGGACAATATACCCGGATCGTGACCATTAACCTAATGCTAGCTAACAAGAGAAGGGGTGAGAGATATACCGAGTGATCCGTGTCCTCCGGTCTTCTTGTCGTTGTCCCGATCTCCCGCGGAATCTCCGGTCTTCATCTCCTCTCCGGAAAGGGCACCACGTAGCCGGATTCTTTTACGGGCTCCAACCTCTGGACCGAGGCAACTCGGGCGTGAAGTTGGCTAGCCGACGCGTCCAAGGGTATTGTAGGTTGTAGTGTAGAACCTTTGTCTCATTGGGGTTTATGTTGCCATTGGGGATAGAGGAATGAGGTTAAGAAAAAATGGTGCTTTCATTTTTTCCAAACAAGAAGAATGAGATGAAGAAATATGTGCCACCACAAAATGAAAATCCCTTTCTCTTTCTTCTGGTGTGGCCGGCCAATATCAAGGGAATAATGAGGAGAGATTAACAAGGGAGGTGAGTGTAGGAGAAGAATAATGGTGACCACACCCAAAAACCATGATAACAATATCATATCAACCTCAAATCCTTTCTCATCTCATTTAATGCCAAGGAAGAGACTAAAAAAGAATATCATCATGAAGCCACAAATGCAAGAAACCCCCTTCACAAATGTTATTTGCAAACTTGCAAATAATCCCCTTCCATCGAAAAGTCCGGCCGTGAAGGAACAAAGGAAAACCGGCCGGAACGGAATGCAAACTGGCAACTTCAGAAAATTGATCCCGTAATAAATTACAGGAAACCCTGCTACTGCATATACATGCCCGCATTTGTATTCCCACTGAACACAAATGCAAAGAGACAAAATCTACACTGTCCAATACTAGGATCCGGCTTAAACCAAAGCCGGCTAGTAAAATCCGTCCGATCACGATCCGTGCAATATCGCACGTATCTGATCGAACCCTGCCATATTTCTATACGGCCTCTACAACGTTTCGCCCGAAACTTGAGTAACTGAGTGTGGTGGACTCTAAAGACTCGTCAATACTATGGCTATGGATTTAACCACTAGCACGTCAGAGGTATTAGCCATACGTGAAAGGCTACCAGCTATTGACCAAAAGGGACGTCGATGAGCGAACTCATCCTGACACCCTACTGAGCCTGTCAGTGACAATATCCGTACAGTCCGGTCCGTTCGTCTTTGAGAATCGCATGGCGGGCCGAGGGGTTGGTAAAAGTCAGACCCCAAAAGCGGTACAAGTCGTGTCGGAGTGTAGCCCAGAACACCCTGAGATACTACTGGAATACCTACCAGTAAATCTCCTGCCTCGGCCGAGGGCTTTGTGTAATGGCTCTCCTAGACACAACGCGACCTCACCCCCAATACCGGGAGAGACGAACCCCTGCAGATACGCTCACTGCCTCCATGTGGCTCGGGACTGTACCCAACTAAAACCTGTTTGCATGACTCCTTTGAGCCGTGGTAGGGTAGTAATCAAAGTACAGTGGGAACTCACACGAGACAAATGACGATCTCAGGTCGATGAACTAACCTGTACATATGTCACCAGGGAACTGCTATCTGACGTCTGGTATAATCCCAACTAGCAGGTTCCCGGCGAGTCCTGTCCGGTGTACTCATAACCTAATGAGCACCTGTATACATCTTAGGTGAACCAACTGACACCAATGGCTTGTGAGACCGGCCACTGCCCCTCGTCGGTGTCTCGACTGTATACACTAGTCTACTAATGGAGTATCGATGCCCAGTCTCGAAACTCCCACGACTAGGGACCTTTTAAGGATGTGCTTATAGACTCCAGCTCTCACGTATATGATCGCCCTCATACTGCTGGTAGTCAAGCAAGAATCCTAGGGGCTCTATCAACGTGTAATAGCGACTCGTAAGGTCACCTAAAGCAGTACACGATGATAAAGATAAACCAGATAGCATACTATCATCTCGAGTAAGACTGTCCTACCGGGATAGGTCCTCCCTCAATCATTGCAATCACGTGCCTGTGATCCAATAATTGACTCTGAGGGCACTATCTCCAACAATCTCCCACTTGCACTCAAGGCTAATTATTGCGATGTTGCATACTTACAGCCCGTGTGATACCGAACACCCAACTCCTCTACTAGTCAGTCTCACAAAGCTCGTTTGCGAAACTATTGTGTTCGAGGAATAGCCTCAGTGAGTGGATCCGCTGTGGTGTTTCTTTCTATGTCTCTCTTTATCTCAAGTTCGCGGAGAAAGCCATCTCCCGAAATGAGCAATACCTGTCTTAGAATGTGTCTGGATATCTGATGGGACCTAGCTCATAAATGAACTCCAAATCCAAACTTCTTAGACTGTATCGTCAACTGAACTTAATCAGTATCCTGCGCCATGCCTTTCCCTTAGTATCCACCTGGACCACCTGTCCAAAATACTGCCCCTCGTCAGAGGGAAAACTATAACTCTGACAGCCACTCTGTCATCCAGGTCACCTTGGAAGCCTGGAATGATAACTGTCTCCCGAAGGAGACTGCCGTTATCATATCCCTAGAACATCCACTTATGTTCTAGAGCTGCTTCCGATTGTTTCTCCAGTATTGGATTAATATCAACTTATTGCATCTCCTGCAAGAACAACATCTGGTGTGGTACTTGACATCTCATGATTGACTCAATTGCCTAAGCAAGTAATCTGCCAATCATGCACATCCCTCTCCCCTTTAGTCTGTAAGACACCTTTAGAGAGGGTGACTCCATTACCTGCAGGTACACTACTGTGCCAGGAGTCGTCCGTTCTAAATACTCATAGAATGCTGTCAAAGTACCCAGATTGCGAAACCACCCAAATCTAGATCTAAAATCATAGATCCAGTAACCAGAATGTCTGATATAATATCCAAGTCCTATGTGGAGAAACCACTGTGTGACAACCAAAGAATAACCGATCGTAGTATAGGAATATCACTTCCTACTCTGTGTATGTCATCCTAATACCAGGACATCACACCCTACTACCTTCTTAACAGATCCATCCCCTATTCTGATGAAGTCAAACCTATGACTGTCACATTAGAAATAGATGATCTATCTCCGCTATATCTGCTTAAGTCTATAAATAGACATAAGCCTCTTGCCCACTGTGCTTCCGTTGCTCCCACTGACTACGACAACCCTCTGGCAGAGTCATATAGACGTACACTTCTAAAGCTAGTTTAGAACGACGCTATACTCATCCTCCTGCCGGGTCTCACAGTCTGGAACAACAGCAATGGCAAGTCTGGGTAAACAAGAACCTCCCTGTCACCGTCCTTGAGCATACCGAAGTACCTCTCGGGTGCCTGAGGTTACCCACCATATCTGCGGAGTGGCCAATCGAATGTCAAATCAGATTGAATCTTTAGGTTCTTATCAAATCTTCAGTAATCGTTTGCGGTTCTGGAATCACTTCCAGTTCTACCATACTCCCACTACTGTTTTTCTGAAAAAATCCATTTCTTTTAAAAATGTGGCGAGTCAAGAACAATATCACTATTGATCTTCCAGATGGTAGAAAGTCAACCCTCGTCATAGCCTGGGTCAACCCACAAACAGCCATTATATAAACGTGCCTTGAGTTATCCGGAGTCTGGTTTTAAGCATAAGCCGGACAACTCCCCGTACCTTAACATCGTTAAGATATGAACTTTTCTATATCCAATACAGAAACAGAGGCACTGATTTAATTGAACCAGATTCAAATCATGCAGCTGTCACCAGTGCATGTCAACTAAATGGAAGGAGGCCGATCAGCATTACTCAACTTAGGAGTACTTCCAATTATGAGTAACCTGAAAGAGAAGCAAGTTCTCTTAATCATTACTATCAACTAAATACCATCCACAAGTATCTACATCTTCGATCACCATGAAGAATCCCGATACTTGCAATACCTGGTTCTCTACTTTATTCTTATACTTATAACTTCTCAAAACTTGGACCCTGTGTTTCTACGAAACACCTGTCTAAGAACCAGAGAAGTCATAAGTAAACAGAATATAGTACGAGGACCAACCCCTCTGTCCTAATGGACACTGGACAACATACAATACTCTGTATAAGTCCCCTGAGTGTAATAACTCATTCACTGTGTGTCGTAGGTTGAAAACTGTACTTATGGTTAAGAAGAATTACACCGCTGTTCAATGCTCCTTACCTAACCATCCACTGATATAGGTAAATGTCATAGACATAATTTCAAAAGTCATATCTCACTCTATAAAAATAGACGTACAGATATATCAATTTGAAATTGGTGCATAACAACGGATATTCAAAACCAAATATTTGCCGTCCGGCAAACAACCCAGGTGACTTCCTCAAATATCACCAATTACAACGAATTCCGATATAATGAGGATGATCACCTAATTCCCAATAACTTACTCCCACTCATCATCTGCAAAACCATACAGATGTGAGAATCAAACCTGGTAAATACATACCCTGGAGCAAGTATCTAATTGGAAAATCAGGTTTCTTTTAACAGTACACAGTGAAACTGAAACATTGAAATGTTTCGATGGGGTATCCCGGTATTCCTAGTAATGCCTCTTCCATTATCCAGATTCACAACCGTAACCGTATAATTCTTTGCCACTTCTCCAAATCCCTTTTTATGTCTTTAGTCATTACCTTCTGCACACCCCTTTAGGCCAAATGGTTTTCTTCCTTCCCTACCGTTCGGCACCAGCCTATGGTTTGGAAGAAGACTATCCAATAAGCATAGTGGGTGTACTATCCTAATCCTAGGAACACTCGCAATGCGAGAGAAGGTGAAGATAAAAGACAACCGAATAAACCTTATTCCTATTTCTCCTGAACCAGGATCCATCTCCGAACTGGAACAAGTTCCTTTCGAGTTCGTATATAACTATACGATGGATTATCCAATAAACTTGGGATCTTCGTAGTGATACGGAGTGTCCTGGAGAAATACAAAGGTGATTTAGGATTGGCGAAGAAATACTTGGTTCGGTTGTGAATAGCAGTCGCAATTTACTTTGCCCTTCTTCTAATCCCTTTCTTTGACTTAACTTAATACCTTCTGTACACCGTTTAGGCTAATTGGTTTTCTTCATTCCCCACCGTTCGGCACCAGCCTAAAGTTTGGAAGAAGACTATCCAATTTGCGTAATAGGTGTACTATCTCCTAAACCAAGGAGTACTCGCAACCTGAGAGAAGGTAAAAGGAAAAGACAATTGAATAATCCTATTCTTTTTCTCCAGAATCGGAAACCATCCTCGAATAACCTCGAGTTCGTATATAACCATATGATGGTTTTGTCCAATGGAAGTGGACGTTCGTAGTAATACGGGGTGTCCTGGAGAAAAGGGTAAAAGTAGGAGTGGCAATGAGGTTTGCAACTCTGACAATCCAAAAGCCAGTCTTATAAGAAGGTTCGGTTAACTTGGTCACTGAGTCATAGTGTAGGGTCGGGTCAATGGTCGCTGCCAAAGAGAGAGAGAAAAGAAACACTCAGCGTGCACTCTAACCTAGATCAGAATGGTTATCACTTTATCTAATCAGGAAACCTCCCACTGTAACGTCAAATTCTTCCCCAAACCTGAAAGAAGAATTAGTCAGGATCATCCGAGGAGTAAACCAACTCATCAGTGGGAATCGGGATCCAACTATCATCGCATGACAACGTGACGGAATCCACTCACGTCACCACACTCCAGAAGGTATGCGCATGCCTGGCAAGTTTCAGTTTCTTTAGAAACTCCCGATGTGATTTCTACCCCTAGGACTTAAGTGACCTTGACGGAGTCAACAAATCAAAGAGTCCTAGTTAAGTTCAACCCTTCATTATCTGGATTGCATTAAACCCACACGTATGTGCCCTTGACGGAGTCAACAAGGCCGCACGACTGTCCTAACCAATCCCTTTTATGCAACAAACAAGCACCACTTAGCTACCGCACACTACGCCTTGACGGAGTCAACAAACACAGCACGAATACTAAATAATACCCATAGGAAATGACGGAGGGCTACGGCTGGTTTTTAGCGAAAAACCTTTAACGTAATGAACTTGATATTGTTGAAGGAACTGCATAGCCTTTTATAAAAATATAGTGACGAAAACCTTTGCTAAAGAGGTCACTCCCGGTGAAGGGATCTCGGCTCTTTCCCGGTAGAATGAGGTGCAGGATATTCCAACTGAATACCACGATGCAAAGCAAAAGTGAACGCCCTTGCAATAACAGCTTTTTGAAAAAGTGTTCCAACAACATCAGAATAAGTTTGTTTATCTTGCATTGATCCGAATCAACGCAGTCCCATCAATTGATCACACCACAAAAGAACGAAAATAATGATGTACGTATATGCCATCCGCATTCGCCACTGGGTCCCGTCATCACCCGTTAGGTTACTTAACTAACGACAGAGCGGGGACTGGACTAGCGTAGATGCAAAACATATACAACATCTACTAATATATATATAATATATAATTTTCGCTCAAGGCGTGATAAAATGCAACATCACAGAAATGTAACCAGCATCACAGAACAATACAGATATCTGGGATCCCCGGGTTTCATAGAGCCGCTACTGAAACCCGACGTTCCCCTGGTCGTGTGGATAGCCTGTGCAATGAAATCCTAGACCCCTACGGGCGCGGCAAGTTACCCACCAAAACCTGAAGCGAGGCAGCCCCCTTCAGCAACGTGAATGGACCACCCAACACTTCAGGGAATCCGGTAACTTGGGCACCCCTCCTGGGTCAACCTGTACCCCCTACGAGTGCGGCGAATAGCTCGCCAATTCTAGAGTGAAGCCCCCTCCGTCTCAAAGCCATGAGATGCGGGCTTGTTGCCTTCTAGAACCCGGATACCCATGCACCCCTCCATAGGGTAATCCTAGTACAGAAAGTAAAATATACATACAACGGGTACATCGACCTCGACCCGGTCGTGCCCCAAAAGAATAATACAGACAGGCAGTGACGGCAGTCAACATGTCGGACGCTCGCCCCGCAATATCAAATGTACATATAAAACAATAACTGTACTGCCACTGCAACCAGGCTATCCCCACGACCGATCCGCAACACCACAGCACAACACAGAACATCAACGTGAATGTCATGTTCGCAAATCCGTCTAACCGGGCTATAGCAGTTAGACAGGATTTACCGATCAAGTGACATTCACGGTCGCAGATATAATGTAAATACTGTGAGCTAATGTGTTTAAAACATCCGATCGATCAAAATTTTACCAAGTGGGCCCCAAGCATTACTGTAGCACATAAAGAAATTCTGGGCCTAAAAAGAATATACCAAAAACCCTATTTTCAGCCCAAAAGCCCACTGCAAAAAATTGGTGAAGTGAAGACTCAATACTGCGGCGGAACCGCGGCCAAATAGGGGTTATGGCCGTGGTTCCGCGGTCGTATGGAGGGATCAGACTACCAAATTTTCACAGTGTTCTTAGAATTCCATGTATATCATTCTGCAACAACCAGAAAAAATTTTGGAGCTAAAAAAATTTCGACAGAAAGCACATGGAATGAAAATGCGGTTTTGGGATAAATGTTCGATCGAAATTTTAAACACACTAGACCAAGCTAGACTAGGTTAATGGCGTGGCTCTGATACCATGTTGCGCCACGGCAGCGCCCCGGCCTTCTACTCGAGGCCAAAATGCGGAATCAAAATTTTTCTTAACTTTAACCGGCGCTACCGAGGACAATATACCCGGATCGTGACCATTAACCTAATGCTAGCTAACAAGAGAAGGGGTAAGAGATATACCGAGTGATCCGTGTCCTCCGGTCTTCTCGTCGTCGTCCCGATCTCCCGCGGAATCTCCGGTCTTCATCTCCTCTCCGGAAAGGGCACCACGTAGCCGGATTCTTTTACGGGCTCCCACCTCTGAACCGAGGCAACTCAGGCGCGAACTTAGCTAGCCGACGCGTCCAAGGGTACTGTAGGTTGTAGTGTAGAACTTTTGTCTCATTGGGGTTTATGTTGCCATTGGGGATGGAGGAATGAGGTTAAGAAAAAATGGTGCTTTCATTTTTTCCAAACAAGAAGAATGAGATGAAGAAATATGTGCCACCACAAAATGAAAATCTCTCTCTTTCTTCTGGTGTGGCCGGCCAATATCAAGGGAATAATGAGGAGAGATTAACAAGGGAGGTGAGTGTAGGAGAAGAATAATGGTGACCACACCCAAAAACCATGATAACAATATCATATCAACCTCAAATCCTTTCTCATCTCATTTAATGCCAAGGAAGAGACTAAAAAAGAATATCATCATGAAGCCAAAAATGCAAGAAACCCCCTTCACAAATGTTATTTGCAAACTTGCAAATAATCCCCTTCCATCGAAAAGTCCGGCCGTGAAGGAACAAAGGAAAACCGGCCGGAACGGAATGCAAACTGGAAACTTCAGAAAACTGATCCCGTAATAAATTACAGGAAACCCCGCTACTGCATATACATGCCCGCATTTGTATTCCCACTGAACACAAATGCAAAGAGACAAAATCTACACTGTCCAATACTAGGATCCGGCTTAAACCAAAGCCGGCTAGTAAAATCCGTCCGATCACGATCCGTGCAATACCGCACGTATCTGATCGAACCCTGCTATATTTCCATACGGCCTCTACAACGTTTCGCCCGAAACTTGAGTAACTGAGTGTGGTGGACTCTAAAGACTCGTCAATACTATGGCGAGTCCTGTCCGGTGTACTCATAACCCAATGAGCACCTGTATACATCTTAGGTGAACCAACTGACACCAATGGCTTGTGAGACCGGCCACTGCCCCTCGTCGGTGTCTCGACTGTATACACTAGTCTACTAATGGAGTATCGATGCCCAGTCTCGAAACTCCCACGACTAGGGACCTTTTAAGGATGTGCTTATAGACTCCAGCTCTCACGTATATGATCGCCCTCATACTGCTGGTAGTCAAGCAAGAATCCTAGGGGCTCTATCAACGTGTAATAGCGACTCGTAAGGTCACCTAAAGCAGTACACGATGATAAAGATAAACCAGATAGCATACTATCATCTCGAGTAAGACTGTCCTACCGGGATAGGTCCTCCCTCAATCATTGCAATCACGTGCCTGTGATCCAATAATTGACTCTGAGGGCACTATCTCCAACACTATATGTCAACGACAATTGGGATACGCATATTTACTTACGTGATGACATGTGTTGTTATGTGTTGCTGTGATATGTTATATTGGATCGTCGTGTTTTGAATAGCCGGGTTTTTTTTATGTGAGATGAGAGTTTTTCATTTCATTCAGGTAAAATTCATTGTATGTAATATTCTTTTATTGGGGCACTTCCGGTTTGAGGATGATGTCATCATTGATGTTTATTATTTTTTTCCGCATTAGGATAGACCCAAGACGGGGAGCATAAGTAACCGGATTCTCGGGTACAGTGGGAGACCATCTTGAGGAGTCGAGACCGGGTCTCCTAACTCTAGAATTCGTAGGGTTGCTTGCCGCTCTCGTAGGGGGTCTAGGGATGTGGGTTTGGCTATTCATCACGACCGTGGAATCCGCGTTTTTACTGGCTTAAATAAAATACGGAATTCCTAGTATATCCAATTTCATATGTGATTCTTCTGCTGCTGATATTCTGTGATGCGATCACTTGATATATTCTGAGACGAATGCCTATATTATATATATATATGAGATATAATAAATATTCTTGCCTTCGTTTCTTCTATGATGCTTAGGAAGCATAATTAATGGGAATTCATTAATGAGATTAATGAAACTAAAAGAAACCTAAAAGATGTTGTAGAAACTTGTTTAAAAACTGGTAGCTCTAGTTCTTGCTTTGCATAGCGGTATTCCTTATAGAATATCCAGCACCTTATTCGATAAGGAAAGAGCCGAGATCCCTTCACCGGGAGTGACCTGTTTAGCGAAACTAGCAGATGCTACAACCCACTCGGTTTGGTTTTTGATTGCTTCTATAGTTCTTGCTTTGTATAGTGGTATTTGTGGAATATCCAGCATCTTATTCAATAAGGAAAGAGCTGAGATCTCTTAACCGGGAGTGACCTCTTTAGCAAAACTAGTAAAGACCTCAAAAACACTCCTTTTAAAATTCACTCGATTCTACAACGATATCAAGTTCATTACGCAAAGGGTTTTCTTAAAACCTGTGTAGCCCTCCGTCATTTCAGATAAGTACTACTTAGTATTCGTACTACGTTTGTTGGCTTTCGTCAATGCGTTGTGTGCGGTAACTAACTAGAGCTTATCTGTTTAAGCATATGATGTGATTGGATTAGGGTAGTCGTACGACTTTGTTAGCTTTCGTCAAGGGTCGTGCGGGTGGGTTTAATTCAATCAAGAAATGTACAGGTTGAACTTGACTAGTGGACTATGGTTTGTTGGCTTTTGTCAAGGTCATAGGACGCTAGGGGCAGAATATTATCGGGAATTTCAAGTGTTGAAATTTGTAATAAGATTGCATACCTTCTATGAGATAGTTGGATCCCGATACCCACTGCAAGTAAGAGTTACTCCTGCGAGAGTTTTACACATCACAATTAGCCGATCAAGTAGGTGTCTAAAAAGGTGTTAACGGGGTTACGCCCCTGGGAAAACGAGGTTTATTTTAATTAGGTCCGTGCGAAAGCACAGGGAACCTCCCTTAAAGTACCGACACTGGCCTGGCCGGAAGATTGGCGAACTTGTAGGGTGTAATTAATCTCGGCTAGTCTTAGTTTGAAGGAAGATTTGACTAAAACAGTGGGAGCCATCCTGATTAAATAAAATAATAACCAATCTAATCTTGCAAGAGCGGACGCAGAGTGTTTTCTTCTCTCTCTCTCTCTCCTGGTAGCAACCATGTCACGTCTTAATCAAGATAATAATATGGATGCATTAACCGAACCGGCTTATTATACTGAGCAAGGGAACGTTGGTTCTGCTCTATCTTATAACTGTTATAAGTCCGAGCAGGAAATAGGGGAATATCTGGATTCCCATGTGACCCAATCGAGGAATAAGCATGCTGATGCATGTTCTTCGAGTGTGTTCAATACCGAGAACTGTTTCTCGGTATCCTCTACGTCCTAGGTATGTGATACCGGATTAGGATCCCACATATGTAATATGTTACATGGGCTATAAAAAGGTAGAGAACTGAGAATAGGTGATATATCTCTAAGAGTTAGAGAATGGTGCAAGTGTTGCAGCCAAGTCAGTTGGCAGATATCACCTTGTATTAAATACATTGATTCTGAACGAATGTTATTACATACCGAACCTGATATACAACATTACATCATTTTCTTTAATAAGTTAAAGAAGGATATAATTCTGTATTGGAGGATAATGTTGTGAACATTTTCCAGAATCAAGAATTGATTCGATCAGGCATGTTATATAATAGCATATGCGTTCTAAATCAAACCATAGTTCAAAGTATAGAACACACACAAGAGGAGTAGTTCAGAAATGAACGAATTCTTCTTGTGGCATTGTAGACTAGGTCATATCAATGCGACACGACCAGCTAAATTACATAAGGATGAATATGAGAATCTGTTCGAATTTTCATCTTATGATACTTGCCAGTCTTGTCTCAAAGGTAGAATGACCAATACTCCGTTTACTGGAAACAGAGAAAGTGTTACTGAACTCTTGGGACAGATACATGATGATATATACGGTCTTTTGTCTACAAATGCCAAGGTTCGTTCTTGGTACTTCATTACATTCATCGACTATCTCTCAAGATTCGGACATGTGTTCATGTTGAAACATAAGTCTAAAACTTTTAAGAAATTCAAGGAATGTAAGCTTGAAGTTAAGAACTAAACGGGTAGAAGTATTATAGTCTTACGATGTGATCGAGGAGGCGAATACTTGGGGCATGGAGTTCGTGGATTTTCTAAAGAATATGATTCTCTCTCAGCCTACTCCTTCGAATATACCACATCACAACGGTGTATCGGGACAAAGGTATCGCACCCTATGAGATATGGCGCGCTCTATGGTGAGTACTACTGAGTTACCTGTTTCCTTTTGGGTGTTATGCACTTGAGAAGCTGCATACCTATTGAATGAGGTTCCATCCAAATCAGGGTCTATCACTGCATATGAGATATGGAATGGAAAGAGACCATGTCTTAAACGAGTTAAGATATGGGGTTGTCCGGCCTATGTTGAAAGGCAGAATCCGGACAAGCTCGAGGCAAGGTCAGTTCTGTAAGTTTGTTAGGATATCCCAAACATTTGCGAGGGAATATCTTCTACCACTCTGAGGAGTAAATGGTGTTTTGTTTCTCAGCATGCCACCTTTTTGGAAAAGGTATTTCTTGTGAAGAAATTTGTGGACATGAGGTAGAACTGGAAGGAGTTCCAGCTAGAGAAACTAACAGCTGATGATTTAGTGAAACCAAAGGATTCAATAGTCTCCAATGAACCTCAGCCTCTCCACGAATCTGGTAGGGTTCCTCATCCACTTGAGAGATACCACAGTCTTCTCGGTGACAGTGGGAGCGAGAATTGCATCATGAGATGATGGCCCAACCAGGTTCAGGCAGGCCATCACGAGTGGTGACTCTATGAAATGGCTGAATGCTATGCGATCAAAGATGGAATCCATGTACACCAACAAAGTATGACTTTGCATGTTGCACCTGAAGGGGTAAAACCCATTAGGAGCAAATGGATCTTGAGAAGATTCTTGGTGTAGATGGAAAAGTTGAGACTTTCAAAACCATGCTTAAGTCCATCAGGATCAAAGCAAGCATCGCAGAGTTGGAACATCTATTTTGATGTGGTAGTCAAAGAGTTTGACTTCATCAAAATGATAGATGAACCTTGTATATACAAGAAGGTTGTAAAGAGTAAGGTTATCTTCCACGTATTGTACGTAGATGACATACTCTTGATAGAAAATGGTTTCCTATGCTACACTCGGTCAAGCTCCTCTTATCACGGGGATTCTCAATAAAAGATTTGGATGATACCTACTACATCTTATGGATTATGATCTATGGTGATAGATCTAAGTGGATGTTGGAAGTGTCCTAAATCCAGGTACATTAACACCGTACTAAAAGGGTTTTAGTATGGATGATTCTAAGCATGGTGGTTCGCCCACTTACTCATGAATCACTCTCAGCAAAAAGATGTCTCCCAAGACTGATTTGGAGAGAGCTCGTGTGCAAGGGATATCCTATGGTTCGGCAGTAGGCTCTATCAGAGTATGCGATGTTATGTACCAGACTAGATGTGGATGACTCACTAGGTGTAGTGATAAGGAATCAATCGGATCTTGGGATAATCACTGGAAAGCTTTGGAGGACATTCTTAAGTACTTGAGAAGCACTAAAAGAAAGTTCTTGGTTCGAGCTTCTAGAGTGATAAGGTCGACTGAGAGTCAGTCACAAGCATTGTCTTTACCCTCAGTGCAGGAATGGTATGTTGGAAAAGTTCCAAGCTATATACCGAGACATACTACACGATAAAGGCTGAATATATTGCTACCAATGATGCTGCCAAAGTGGCTGTCTGGGAATTTCTTGTTCATGAGATAAACAAGGTTCCTACTATTGAGCGTCCAATAACTGTTATTGCGACAACAATGGAGTTGTGGCTTTGGCCTAGGAACGAAGGTCCCATCAGCGTTCCAGACATATTCTAAAGCAAGTATCACCTAATTAGGGAGATGGATGATCTCAAAGAGATCGAGGATAGGAGAGGAGACACGAAGGATTACACAGCGGATCCACTCACAAAAGCCTTACCCCTAGAGAGACTTCTATGGGATGGTTGAGTATGGGATACTACAACCACTGCTATACTGTTGAGTATGAGATACTGCAACAAATGGCCTTTGTGCAAGTGGGAGATTGTTAGTTATATGTATGCCCTAGAGGCCATTACTGTACATGCGATGTATATTGTAGTGGATGCTTGGACATATATAGGGAGGACTTTCTTGCTCGACATGATAGTATGCTATCGGTTGCTCTTTATCTTAACATGTACACTTATTGTCTCTCTATTACATGTTGATAAAGCCCTTAGGATGAGTACTTGACTACCAGGATTATGATGCAGATCATACTAGTGGGGACAGGGTAGTCGATAAGTACATCCTTCAAAACTTCCTAGTCATGGGAGTCTCGAGACAGGGCATCGATACTCCAGAGTAGACTAGCATATACGCTTCTCGACCTATGTGATGGGCGATGGATGATCCCATATCCATTGGTGTTTGACATCAGAGAAGGTATACGAGTGCTCAATAGAGACTGAGTACACTGGATGGACTCGTCGAGAACTCCTAGATGGTATTATACCTATCGTCGGATAGTAGTTCTCTGGTGACACTGGTACAGGTTAGTCTGTAGACCCGAGATCGTCATAGAGACTTGTGTGATTCCTACTGTGCTTTGATTTCTATCATACCACGGTCAAGAGATCGTGCAAAAAGGTGGTTTTTGGGTACAGTCCCGAGTCACATGGAGGCAATGAGCGATAGGAGAGGTTTCGTCTCTCCCGGTATTGGGAGTTGATGTTGCGCTATGCTTGATTGGCCATAACAGGAAATCCCTGGCCAGGGTTGCTGAGATTTACTGGTAAGTGTTATCAGTAGTTTCTCGAACCATTATGGACCTTGCATCGGCATGACTTATCAGGCTATTGGGGTCTGACGTTATACCACCCCCAGGCTGTGATATGCGATATATCAGACGAAGAGACCGGACTGTACGGTAGTGTTACTGATTGGATTCGCAGGAGTATGAGCAGGCTTGCTTGTTGTTCTTCTGATCTCTCAATACCCGGGTGGCTGTTATGTTTAGAAGACCGCTTGCGGCCAGAGGGTGTTTGATATGATCATCACCTACTGCCGGCGTATTGACGAGTCTTTAGAGTCCTACACAAAGGTTTCCTGGTTCATGCGAAACGGAGTAGGAGCACATATGTGATATGTGCGGGACCGAGATAAATGCGAGTATGTGATACTGCATTCTATTCTCGCGACTTGTGGCATCGGTCGGTTATATGTGATATAGGCAAGTTATCGGATCAAGTATTGATTCGATAAGTTGTTACATTAAATATTAGTCGGTTATATGTAATATAGCCGGATTATTAAATCAAGTGTTGATTTAATAATTTAATGTATGATTATATATTTGATATATTACATTACATTAACTAATATTAGCTCACTTAAGTATTACTTTTTCTCACTTGATGATATATTAATATATATGTGATATATGTTAATTGTATTATTTTCTTTTTGTACACAAAATATATATGTGATATATATTGCTGTGTCATACTAGGTTACACTTGAAACATGTATGTATGAGACTTATACCATGCTAGGGTTTATGTTTGGGTTTTTTTATCATTAAGTAATTCACAAAAGATTTGGAATGAGTCATGGTTGAAGTTTGGAGAAGCTTGTAGAAAATATTGACCAAGTCCACTCTTTTGTCATTGCTTAAGATATTTCTTAAGCCAACTCTTAACTCATAGCTATGGTTTATTCTCTACATGAGTTAGGCATGACACTAACTCACCCATGGTTGCAATTCTAACCTCATTCTCTCATTCATTTTTTTCATCACTTCTTCTTCTTCCTCAAGTGAAAAATCTTGCTAGTTTTTTCTAAGTGATGATTTAAAGTGAGAAAAATAAAACTAAAGTGAGCCCACTTCCTACTTTATCATCCTCTACTACTTGCCATTTAGTTTAGGGTGTTTGCTTCACTAATCTCACCATTAGTGAAGAGATAGCATGAGCTAGTGTCTCCTCGACGTAGATCATCTTCGGCCTCGAAGACTTCGATGCAAGCTTGTTCCGTACATCTTGTGGAGCCTCTCTAGAGTCCGGGAATTCGTGATCGCAACAAAGGGACTACTACACGGAGTTATTGAAGTGAAGGACCGGTCTACAAAGGTTGTATTCTTTTTTCCCTTTAGTTTGTAAAGAGTTTACAATCTAGAAAACCATAAGTCTTTAGTTCGATCCTCGTTCGGGTTCTTTAGCTCTCTAGAAATTTTGAAATGGCATGTTCGATGCTCTAATAAACACCGTGAGGGTGCTAAGGAACCCATCAACGCCATGCCCTCCAGATTCCAAGAACAGCTCTCATAAATATTCAACACCTTGATTAAGCTTAGGAATCAATGTTGAATGGCATTTTCCGGAGTCAGACCCATCACTACTGATCGGGTCGCAACGAAGTATTCGTCAGGGGGAAGTATTTCCTCGTAGTGTTCCCCTCTGACAGGTAGGCCTGAGATCTCCGCAAACTCTTCCAGGGAGATTGAAACCTCCCGATCCGATAGGAGAAAGGTGTGTGTTTGGATGTTCCATTGATCTAAGAAATCCTTAATCCACCACACCGGAGGCGCCGGATACTAAAAAAACGACGCATAAATAGCAGGGTACAGCCCGAACTTCAATAACGCTGACTTTTTTGCCGATAAGATGTACCGAGCCCACTGCAGGTATCCGGCCGAATGACAAGAAGTCAGGCCAATCATATACACCTGTCTCCATGGGCGCGACTCGCCCTGACATAGACGCCTCCCCAGAATATCTAAATCCATCAGCGGCTGCATAGGTATCGCGGCCATAGAAGGCTGAAGGCAACCCTCTGAGGTCCAGTGGACCTCCTCTGCGGCATAGTTAACCTGGGGTGAGTCGGCATAGTGAACAGCGGAGATTGGTTCTGAAGGCGTCGCACAAGAAAAGCTGCGTTGACCCCGGATGATTTGATTGTACCACATCCCCCATAAATGAAGGTTCTTTTGCTCCGGGTCATGATCCTTGATCAATGCGAAGACTTCCCTGTCCACAGGCGCTTCAGGGAATCCGCTTTCTGAATGGACGAACAGGAAAGAAGTGTCGAAAGACATAGTACTTGCACAAAAAAGAACAAGAATTAGTCATCAATGCTACAGTTCAAGTTTTGGTACGGGTACTTTAAATTTTTACCGCACTACGAGCAGACCAAAGAGGACCCACAAAATCTAGATGACGGCTCATCAATGATGAGTCAGTCTTATCATTGATGAGACAGTCATTCATTAAATAGAAAATCCTAAAAGGATTCTTATTTAATGAGGGGGCCCCTCGGGCCAAAGAGTTAATCTCCCTTGAGAGAAGCGCTCTACAACAGAGTGACATCTGTCAACTCTAATGATGAAGGGAATAAAAATTCTCCCAAAAAAAATTCTGAAGAGCTATACTCTGTGAAGATGATGGAGTAACCCATCAGAAACCCTAAAAGCAAAGTTTTTAATGAATTAAAAATTCCGAGATATTCAAGATCCATGAACAAACTCTAAGAGTTCTTCGTGAAAGAAAAGAGCAAAGCTCTGGTAATAGGTTAAGAAACCCTAAGAAAGATCTCTTTAGATCTATGAAGAGTAAAGCTCTATTGAAAAACCCTAAAAATCTATATGATTTAAGAAGAGCAAAGCTCTGTTAATGGGTGAAACCGTAGATTATGAAATAATCCCTTCAAAGATTTGATCTTTACCAAGATTTTTAACAGGGTTCTGACTCTAAGAGAGTTCTTAAGACAGAGAGCTTGGCTCTGAAGGAGAATTAATTCTTAAGAGAAAACAAGAAGATGAACAGAGGTCATCTCAAGGGCCAAAGAACCTATTTATAGGCGCTGGAAGTTGGTTCAACTTTCAAGTTGATCCAATGGTGGAGATGCTGCCACCGCTGCACTCACATGTGAACCACGTGAGCGCAACGGTGGGGGGGCATTTGTTTCTCCCAATCAGAGCAAAGCTCTGTTCAAACTTTGAAATTTAAAATGAAGCAGCGCTTCATAAAAGCGCTAGCGCTAAATGCGCCAGTGCTAAATGCGCCAGTGCTAAGAGTCAAAGACTCTGATGCAGCGCTCACGTGCAAAGCACGAGAGCGCTAGCACCAGCAGCGCCAGCGCTAAGAGTCAAAGACTCTGATGCAGCGCTCACGTGCAAAGCACGAAAGCGCCTGCGCTAAGAGTCAAAGACTCTGATGCAGCGCTCACGTGCAGAGCACGAGAGCTCTAGCGCTAAGCGCGCTAGCACCAAGAGTTAAAAACTCTGATGCAACGCTCACGCGCAAAGCATGATAGCGCTAGCGCTGGAACTAAATGTTCCCCACCCTTAGATCAAACATCCAATAAAGATGACTAAAATTCATCAAATTACAAGAATAAAATTCTGTCAAGGAAATACTCCTCAGAATCTTTCCAAACAGGAAAGATTATGCTCTGTAAATCAAAGCACCGTTGGATCAAAGATCCAATGGTGATTAAAAATCACCAAGATACAGAGTAATCTCTGTAGGGAAAATAATTTTCCAATCTTGTTAATAACAAGAAAAATGTTTTCTGTAAAACAGAAACCCTAGGATCAAAGATACAACGGTGGGGAAACATCCCCAAATCAATCAGAAAAAGATTGCCTTAACTGATCAGCCTCCACTATATAAAGGACCCAAGACTTCAAATCTTGTACAGAGGAACCCCCCCCCCCCCCACACAAACTTTGATAAATTTCAAAAAGAAGAGCAAGCTCTGAAAAGAAGAACTTCTTCAAGGTAAATAAAACAGAGAGATCAAAGCATCTCATCAAAGAAGAAGAACTTAGTTCTTTTTCTAGATCATAGATTTATAAGACAGAGGTCTTTCACAAAAAAAGATCATAGCATCTCATCATAAAAGGGGGGAGAAGAACTTAATTCTCTTCAGATCACAGATCCACAAAGACAAAGTCTTTTACAAAAACAGAAGAGATTGTAACATCTCATATAAAAATAAGAACCTTATTCTTAGAGCCACGAGACAAAGTCTCTTATAAACGAGAACTTAATTCTCAGAGCACAAAAGTGATCAAGAGTGCTCTGCACTCATTGGCTGGCGCTTTGCGCCAAGTGCGCCACGTGCTCCTCACGTGTGCGCTATTTCACAAAGAGCGCTCTTCACTCATTGGCCGGCGCTCAGCGCCAAGCGCGCCACATGCTCCTCACGTAGGCACTACTTAATAAAGAGCGCTCTACACTTATTGACTGGCGCTCGGCGCCAAACGTGCCACGTGCTCCTCACGTGTGCGCTATCGCACAGGAAGCGCCTTAGCGCTCTAAGTCTGGCACTCAGCGCCAAGCGTGCCACGTGCTCCTCACGTGTGCACTGAGGGAACATAAACCGTTCTTTAAATAAAGCCTCAAAGCCATAATGAGTGCTCAACACTCAATAAAAGAAAAAAAGTTGTCAGAACCCAAACCAATGCTCAGCATTGTTAAATAAAAAAGGACTGAGCCTAATTAAATGTTCAACATTTTAACTGAGTGGGCCGAGCCCAAGTTGGCCACAGATCCCCAATTCAGATTAATTGAGCCCATGCGCTCATAAATCTTTTTAACCGATCTTAGTCCCAAACTTGACTACAGATCTCCCAACCAACATTGGTTCAAGAGTACATCACTTCATACCACTGATATATGTCGTTGTAATTCCTCAACGTCTTCAGAGAGATGGAGGGTCCCAATAACCAATAACTTTTGGTGCATCCCCAAATGGTTGAACCAAAACCACACAGACTGTGACGTCTTTAAACTGGACTATGATGTCCTTAAACTTTACGGACTGTGGGGTCCTTAAACTCATGGACTATGATGTCCTTAAACTTTATGGAATGTGAGGTCCTTAAACTCATAGACTATGATGTCTTTAAACTTTACAGACTATGATGTCTCTATACTGACATGGACTATGATGTCCTTAAACCCATTGGACCGCAACGTCCCTAAACTAAAACAATAGAGTCTAAATGCTCTTTTGTTGAATCTAAATGATCCTGTTAAGTAGATCTTAGTCTAAAATTAGACTAACGTATCCTTCACAAATGTTTAAGTTGATTTTAGTCTAAAATGAGATTAACGATCCTTAAACCCAACCCAAATCCAAATCTAAGAAAATACGGATTTGGACTAATCTACGCCCTACGGGCGACAACATAAATTTGTCCCCGTATACAATCCACGGGCAACCAAAAACAAAACAAACACACATAACACGAAGTGACCATCTGGAGAAGGAGAAAGTGGTTACCGCGATACGGTAGCATAATTAACTGCAGGGGCTTGCGCCTGCAGGAAAGAGCGTCCCCACAATCAAAAACCCCTTAAATGAGTGGGAATCTGACGAGTCTACTACAACGGCCGTATCTGTCCAAATCTCCGATACATGGTTCCATAAATCAACTTGGTATCTTCGGAGAGGTGGACGGATAAAACCAAATAGCATTTGCCTCTAAATTCAGCCAAGACGACCTATGCAGTTTCGTCTCCATTTTTGGTGGTAAACACTACCATCAACTCCAACCATCTGCGTTCTCCTTCTGAGTGAACATGTATTTCAAACTTTTATGATCCGTGTACACCTCCACTCTTTCACCTACCAAATAATGCATCCATATCTTTAAAGCGAACACAACGGCCTCTAACTCTAGGTCATGCGTAGGGGTAGTTCTTTTCGTGAGTTTTCAGCTGACAAGAGGCGTAAGCCACCACTCGACCGTGCTGCATTAATACACAACCTAAACCTTTTCCCGATGCATCACTATGAACAACCAAGCCACCCAAGCTATCTAGTACAGTCAGTATTGGGGCCGTGGTCAACTTCAGTTTCAACAGCTCGAACGCCTAGGTGCATTCTTTCGACATACGGCACCTCCTTCCGTGTGAGCTTCGTCAAGGGTTCCGCTACTCTAACGAAATCTTGGATGAACCGCCGGTAATACCCAGCCAATCCCAAGAAGCTCCTTATCTCAGTAACTGATTTCGGTGTCGGCCAATCTTTAATAGATTCGATTTTCGTCAGATCCATTGAAATGCCATCACTCGAAACGACATGCCTCAGAAATTGCACCTTGTCGAGCCAAAACTCGCACTTGCTTAGCTTAGCATAGAGCTTCTCCTCCCGTAGAACCTGCAATACAATTCGTAGGTGCTCGGCGTGCTCCTCTTGACTTCTTGAATAGATGAGAACATCGTCGATGAATATGACAACAAACTGATCCAAGTACTTGGAGAAAACCCTGTTCATCAAATCCATAAATATGGAAGGTGCATTGGTAACACCGAACAACATCACAAGAAACTCATAGCGGCCATATCGGGTTCGGAAGGCCGTCTTGCATATATCCTCTGCCTTAACCCTAATTTGGTGATACCCTAATCGAAGATCTAGTTTAGAAAATACCCGAGCACCACCAAGCTGACCGAACAAATCATCAATGCGGGGGATATGATACTTGTTCTTCACAGTCACTCGGTTCAACTCCCGGTAGTCAATGCACATGCGCAAGAAACCGTCTTTCTTTTTAATCAGTAACACAGGAGCACCCCACGGGGATGTACTTGGATGGATAAATCCCTTGTCCAGAAGCTCTTCTATTTGCTTCTTTAATTCTGCCAACTCAACCGATGCCATTCTGTACGGTGCTTTCGAGACTGGTGATGTACCCAGAATCAAGTCAATTGAGAATCCCAAGACGCGAGGAGGTGGTAGACATGGTAAATCTTCAGGGAACACATCAAGAAAATCCCGAATGATCTTTGGGTCTGGACTCTCATCAATCTCCATAGACGTCAACACTTTCGGCTTGGCTCTAACCTTGGCTGGCTCCAAAGACTCGCTTCTGCCTTCGAAAACAAACTCAGGGTGATTGGGAATGCAGAAAGTCACTTTCCTAGCTCGGCAATCGGTGATCGCATGGAAGGTACTCATCCAATCCATCCCGAGAATTGCGTCATAGCTGTCCGTCCCGATTAAAAGAAAATTCGCATAAAATTCCCTGCCGCATACTACCATCGGACATAACCTACACTCTTGGTTAGACATAATAATTCCATTACCCGTATGTATCTCCCATCCCTTGGTCAACGGCTCGTGAGGTATAGAGTGTGTGTCAACAAACCACAAAAAAATAAAGAAATATGAAGCACTCGAATCAAAAAGAATTCTAGCTGGTACAGAATAAACAAGGAGGGTACCTGTAACTACTTCTCCAGAAGTCTCTGCCTGCTCGGCGGAAAGAGTGATGGCCCGCCGCTGATTCCGACCCATACCAGTATGCCTCTGATCGAATAACCGCTACTGGATGTTAGTTGTATGTATGCCCTAGAGGCCAGTATTGTACAGATGATGTATATTATATTGGATGCTTGGACATATATAGAGATGACTTTCTTGCTCGATATGATAGTATGCTATCCGGTTGCTCTTTATCTTAACATGTGTACTTGTCTCTTTAAACTGTCTTATAGTTACATGTTGGTAAAGCCCTTAGGATGTGTACTTGACTACCTGGACTATGATGCAGATCATACTAGTGGGGACATGGTAGTCCATAAGTACATCCTTCAAGGTCCCTAGTCGTAGGTATATCGAGACGGGGCATCGATATACTAGTGTAGACTAGCGTATACGCTTCTCGACCCATGAGATGGGCGATGGATGATCCCATATCCATTGGTGTTTGACATCAGAGATGGTATACGGGTGCTCAGTGGAGACTGGGTACACTGGACGGACTCGTGGAGAACTCCTAGTTGGTATTATACCTCACGTCAGATGGCAGTTCTCAGGTGACACTTGTGCAGGTTAGTCTGTAGACCCGAGATCGTCATAGAGTCTTTTGTGATTCCCACTGTGCTTTGATTTCCACCTTACCACGTCCATGAGGGCGTGCAAAACGGTGGTTTTTGGGTACAGTCCCGAGTCACATGGAGGCAATGAGCGATAGGAGGGGTTTCGTCTCTCCCGGTATTAGGGGTTGATGTTGCGCTGTGCTCGATTGGCCGTAACAGGGAAGTCCCTGGCCAGGGCTGATCAGAGATTTACTGGTAAGTGTTACCAGTAGTTTCTCGACCCGTTATGAGCCTCACATCGGCACGACTTATCGGTTATTGGGGTCTGACGTTTACCACCCCTAGACTTGATATGCGACATATCAGACGAGGAGACCAGACTGTACGGGAAGTGTTGCCGGTTGGCTCGACGGGAGTTGTAGCAGGTTCGCTTGTTCACTTCTGATCGCTCAATACCCGGGTGGCCGTTACGTTTAGCTGACCGCTTGCGGCTTGGGGGTGCTTGATATGATCATCACCCACTGCCGGCGTATTGACGAGTCTCAGAGTCCCACAATGGAGTTTCCTAGTCCAAGCGAAACATTGTGGTGCGCGTATGCGATATGCGCATGGACCCGATTAAAATACGCGTATAGGATACCGTATATTGATCGGGCGGCTTGCTTTTGGTTAGGGTCGTATGTGATATGGCCGGATTGATAAATCAAGTGTTGGTTTATCATTTAACCATTAGCTTCTCACTTGAAATCCTTTCTTGAGTATGATGGATGTATGCATGCATGTATACTTTCTTTATAGATTCATGCACATATGGATGTGCATGCATACATACATACATACATCATCAATTATGGTTGCTTATACAAAGAAAATGGTGGCAATATAAGACTCACACCATGGGTTTTTTATTTGGAATATTATTGTATTTAAGCTAAAAACAAAAGGAAAAGAAAAGGGTTAGTTTTGGATTGTTTCTACACTCTTCTTGACCTAACCTTTCTCACCCACCATTTAACCATGGTTTACTCTTCCTTTTAGTTTTTAACTCAAGTACAATAATGATTCAACTATGGTTTGAGATGAGAGATAAAAAAATATATATTGATATATTTTCTATTTTCTTTTGTGAGTTGAACTTATCTTCTTCTCAAATTGCCATCATCTTCTTTTTCCTCTCTTTTTTTGCTCTCTAGTTTTTTGTAGTGAGCAATATACTCATCAAGATTGGATTTTGAAGTGAGAATAAGAACCACAACATCATTCTACACAAGTTTAGCCAACTTGTTTAGAGTGTTAGCTTCATTTCGTTCACTTGATCGGATAAAGTTGCAAGCTTGGACAAAGCGGGCTCCGGGTGGATCATCGGTGACCTCGAGGAGTTCAAGCGGAGCTTTTTCAAACCCCAAGTAGCCGAGGAGTCTAGCGTAGGGAGCTACAAAGGTTGTACTCTCAAAACCCTAGCCTTTCTTTCATATGGTGATGTGAAATATTTAGAAACCCTAATTTTTCTAGGAACGATCCGATGCTTGTTAACTTAGCACCCTAAAGACTCCACCTTTGGTTCATGTGATGCTTCCAAACCCTTCATGAGGTGCTAGGCTAACCCTTCATCGATATCAGAGCTACTAGGCATTAGATGTCGACCTATGGGGGGTTCTCACTGTGTGACAGTATGGCGAAGCATAGGCTCTTACCCCCAAGGTGTCCCGAGACCGGAAGGTATTCCGGCGGGTTGTAGTCCTCGCGAGGGGGCATGCGTAAAAAGTAGCTGCTGAGGGACCCGTTGGTGCTACGGTGACCCCATTGGATGGGATGGCTGCCTGACCTACATTGGTATCAGAGCCGACCTAGAACATTAGGCGATGCTTTAGCGAAGTGAAAACCCCGATCGAACCGAAATACGATTTTACGGGACACTCTCTGGAAATTTTTTAAAATCCGACATTTTTCAGAATTAAAAATATGTAAAAAATTCAGCAGGTAAATATAAGAATTACGGTATAAAAATTATTCGATGAACAGTCATTCCTGCCGCGGAAACGCGGCCTAAGCACATCAATCACTGAATAAATTTTATACAGTAATGCTGGAATCTGATTGTATATTTTTTAGGGTATTTTTAATCTGAATTTAGTGCTGAAAATTCTGGAGATGGTTTTAGACTCGACAGTTCGATCGGAATTTTGATTTCATGACTTTTCCGGGTAAATTAGAAAGTATTGAAGTGTTTGAACGAGTATCATTTGCTCACTTTTCACGGCGTTTAATTCCTTCGGAGGTTCGTGCAAGTTTTGTGGTGGTCCCTCTAGAAGACAACAAACCTTAACTCGATTATGTGACCGTCTTGAACTGCCCTTTGAACCTTAGGGTTTGGGGCAGTACGGCGTGCCACATGTGAGCCGTTGGCTCGACCCTTCTACGGCTGGACCGCTACTACTGTGTCACACTCCAAGTTTTTGAACTTCGCTCAAGTGTTGAGCTTTAGTGAATCTTGGGTATTTGATCGGTCGTTCGAAAACTTTAATACTGTCTAATAATCTGGAATGTGATGCAATGTGTGGAATTCATATTATAAGACATGAAATACGAGGTATGTGATACTTCGCATTTACGATGTCTAAAGAGAATGTGGATTCCAGATATTGCAGTTTTACACTTTCTTTTCTATGACCGTAAGTGTAGTATGACGATATCGCCGGTTTCGTTGCTATACATCAACGACAATTGGGGTATGCATACTTACTTACGTTGATGATATGAGATATAATGTGTTGCTGAGATATGATGTGCAGGATTGTCGCGATTGAATAGCCGGGGTTTTTATGTGAGATGAGAGTTTTATATTTTCATTCATGTAAATTCAAATGTAATGTAATATTCTTTTATTTGGGGCACTTCCGGGTTGAGGTCGATGCCACCTGTGTTGTATATTATTTACTTTTCCGCATTAGGATGGACCCAAGGAGTGGAGCACGGTGACCGGGTTCTGGGGTTCAGTGGGAGGCCATCTCGAGGAGTCGAGACCGGGTCTCCTAAACTCCAGAATTGGTAGGGTCGCTTGCCGCTCTCGTAGGGGTCCAGGGTGTGGGCTTGGCTATTCATCGCGACTGTGGAATCCGTATTTTCTATTATTGGCTAAGTACTAAATACGGACGTCCTAGAATATCCCACATTATATCTATGTTTCTGCTGCGATATCTGTGATGTGATCATTTGATATGTTCTGATGGATACAGTATATAGTATATATGATATATTATATAGGCGTTACTTATGTTTTACACCCGCACTAGCCCTGCCCTGCTCTGTCGTTAGTTACCTAACCTAACGGTGCATGAGAGGACATCGAGGCGAATGCGGATGGCATAAGTGTACGTCGTATTTATCTGTGATGTTTAGGTGACTTAAATGATGGGACTTCATTAATGTGATTAATGAAAGAAAAGAAACCTAATAGATGTTGTAGAATCAAATTTTTAAATAAAAAGGGTAGCTACAGTTTTGCTTTGCATAGCGGTATATATGATATACCCTGCACCTTATTCGATGAGGAAAGGGCCGAGATCCCTTCACCGGGAGTGACCCCTTTAGCAATAACTGGCAGATGCTACACACTCGGTTTGTCTTTTGATTGCTTCTATAGTTTCTGCTTTGCACAGTGATATATATGATATATCCCGCACCTCATTCGACGAGGAAAGGGCCGACGATCCCTTCACCAGGAGTGACCCCTTTAGCAAAACTAGAAAAGCCTCAAGAACACTCCATTTCAAAATTTATTCGATTCTACAACGATATCAAGTTCATTACGCAATAGGTTTTCAGAAAAACCTGTCGTAGCCCTCCGTCATTTCAGATAAGTACTAGTTAGTATTCGTGCTACGTTTGTTGACTATGTTAAGGCGTAGTGTGCGGTAGCTGATTAGTGCTTATCTGTATATGCATATAATGCGATTGGATTAGGGTAGTCGTGCAACTTTGTTGACTATGTTAAGGGTCGTGCGGGTGGGTTTAATTCAATCAGGAAATGACGGGTTGAACTTGACTAGCACTTATGATTTGTTGACTATGTTAAGGTCATATAGCTGCTAGGGGCAAAATATTATCGGGAATTTCAAGTGTTGAAATTTGCAATGAGATTGCATACCTTCTATGAGATAGTTGGATCCCGATACCCACTGCGAGTAAGAGTTACTCCTGGGAGAGTTTTACACATTACAATTAGCCGATCAAGTAGGTGTCTAGAAAGGTGTCAACGGGGTTACGCCTCTGGGAAAATGAGGTTTACTTTAATTAGGTCCATGCGAAAGCACAGGGAACCTCCCTCAAAGTACCGACACTGGCCTGGCTGAAAGATCGGCGAAGTTGTAGGGTGTAATTAATCCCGGCTAGTCTTTCCTTTTAGGGTTTGAAGGAAGATTTGATAAAAAACAGTAGGAGTCATCCTGATTAGATAAGATAATAACCAATCTGATCTTGCAAGAGCATACGCTAAAGTGTTTTCTTCTCTCTCTCTCCAGGTAGCGACCATGTCATGCCTTAATCAAGATAATAATATAGATGTATTGACCGAACCCGCAAGTTATACTGTGCTGGGGAACGTTGGTTCCGTTCTTTCTTATAAGAGTTATAGGAATGAACAGGACATAGGGGAATACCAGGATTCCCATGCCACCTGAATGAAGAAAGTACATGATGATGCATTTTCTTCGGGTGTGTTCGTTACTGAGAACTGTTTCTCCATTTGCCCTACGTCCTGGATATTAGATACCGGGTCAGGATCCCATATATGTAATCAGTTACATGGGCTTAGGAAAGGTAGAGAACTTGGAGAAGGTGATAAAGACATTAGAGTTGGAAATGGTGCAATTGTTGCAGCTAAGACTGTCGGGGAATATCACCTTGCATTACCAACTGGTAATACATTGGTTCTGAATGAATGCTATTACATGCCGAACCTGATATGCAACATTATATCGGTTTCTTTGTTGAGTAAAGAGGGATATAATTTTGTATTACAAGATAATGTTATGAACATTTTCCGTAACCAAAAGTTGGTTGGATCAGGCACGTTATGTAATGGCATTTAAGTTCTAAATCAATCAACAGTTCTGAGCATAACAAACACACACAAGAGGAAGAGTTCAGAACTGAACGAATCCTTCTTGTGGCATTGTAGACTCGGTCATAGAAATGCGACACGGCTAGCTAAGTTGCATAAGGATGGATACTTGAAACCGTTCGAATTTTCATCTTATGACACTTGCCAGTCATGTCTCAAAGGCAAAATGACCAAAACTCCGTTTACGGGACACGGAGAAAGAGTTACCGAACTCTTGGGACTGATACATAGTGATGTATGCAGTCCCATGTCTACACATGCCAGGGATGGTTCTTCGTACTTCATTACATTCACTGACGATCTCTCTAGATTCGGATATGTGTTCCTGATGAAACACAAATCAGAAGCTTTTGAGAAATTTAGAGAATATAAACAAGAAGTCGAGAACCAAACCGGAAAAAGTATTAAAGTCCTTCGATCTGATCGAGGGGGTGAATACTTGAACAATGAATTCCTGGACTTCCTAAAAGAGAATGGGATTCTCTCTCAGCTGACTCCTCCATATACACCACAGCACAACGGTGTATCAGAACGGAGGAACCGCACCCTATTAGATATGGTGCGCTCTATGATGAGCACAGCTGAGTTACCTATTTCCTTCTGGTGATATGCACTGGAAACAGCAGCATACCTATTGAATCAAGTTCCATCTAAATCTGTACCTACCACACCATATGAGATATGGAGTGGGAAGAGACCATATTTTAAATGAGTTAAGATATGGGGTTGTCCGGCCTATATCAAAAGGCAAAATCCAGACAAACTCGAGGCACGGTCAGTTCTTTACAAGTTTGTGGGATATCCTAAGAATTCCCAAGGATATTTTTTCTACCACGCTGAAGAACAAAAAGTGTTTGTTTCTCAATATGCCACCTTTTTGGAAAAGGAATTTCTTGCAAAAGAAATTAGTGGCAAAGTGGTAGAGCTGGAAGAGGTTCCAGAAACACAAACTGCAACTGAAGATTTAGTGGAACCAGAGGATTCGGTAGTTCCCAACGAAACTCAGCCTCTCCGCCGATCTAATAGGGTTCCTCGCCAACCTGAGAGATACAACGGTTTTCTCATGGATGGTGGGAGCGAGGATTGCATCATGGAGGATGATGACCCAACTAGCTTTGAGCAGGCCATCACGAGTGGGGACTCAGTGAAATGGCTGGATGCTATGCAGTCCGAAATGGAATCCATGTACACCAACAAAGTATGGACTTTGGAAGATGCTCCTGAAGGGGTAAAACCCATTGGGAGCAAGTGGATCTTCAAGAAAAAACTTGGTGTAGATGGGAAAGTGGAGACTTTCAAACCTAGACTTGTTGCAAAGGGTTTTCGTCAAAGACCAGGTGTGGACTATGACGAAACCTTTTCTCCAGTGGCTATGCTTAAATCCATCTGGATCATGCTTGCCATCGCTGCATATCATGATTACGAAATCTGGCAAATGGATGTTAAGACCGCCTTTCTAAACGGTGATTTAGAAGAGTGCGTGTACATGACTCAGCCAGAGGGCTCCGTAGATAGTGGGAGCAGCGGGAAGGTGTGCAAGCTGCTTAAATCCATTTATGGATTGAAGCAAACATCGCAGAGTTGGAACATCTGCTTTGACGTCGTTATCAAAGAGTTTGATTTCGTCAAAAACGTAGATGAACCTTGTATTTACAAGAAGGTAGCAGAGAGTAAGGTTGTCTTCCTCGTATTGTACGTGGACGACATACTCTTGATAGGAAATGACATTACTATGCTGCAATCGGTCAAGCTCTTCTTATCACAAAGATTCTCAATGAAAGATCTTGGTGATGCCTCCTGCATATTGGGAATCGGGATCTATAGAGATAGATCCAAACGGATATTGGGATTGTCCCAATCTAGGTACATTGACACCATACTAAAGAGATTTAGTATGGAAGAATCCAAGCGTGGGAACTTACCCACGATCTCTGGAGTCACTCTCTCCAAAGAGATGTCTCCCAAGACTGATTTGGAGAGAGCTCGCATGCAAGGGATACCCTATGCTTTGGCTGTAGGCTCTATCATGTATGCGATGCTATGTACCAGACCCGATGTAGCATACTCACTAAGTGTAGTGAGCAGGTATCAAGCTGATCCTGACAGCTGTGAAGAGCATTCTCAAGTACTTGCGAAGGACTAAAGATATGCTCTTGGTGTATGGTAACGGAGAACTCCAAGTGGAGTCCTTTACCGATTCGAGCTTCCAGAGTGATAAGGACGACTCTAAGTCGCGGTCGGGATTTGTCTTTACCCTTTACGGAGGGAAGGTTAGCTGGAAGAGTTCCAAGCAGGAAACCGTGGCAGACTCGACGATGGAGGCTGAATACATCGCTGCCAACGATGCTGCCAAAGAGGCTGTCTGGATCAAGAAGTTCATTACTGAACTTGGAGTGGTTCCATCCATTGAGCATCCAATACCTTTGTATTGCGATAACAATGGAGCGGTGGCTTTGGCCAAGGAACCCGGTCCCATCAGCGATCCAGACATATTCTGAGGCGGTATCACCTGATCCGGGAGATAGTTGATCGCCGGGAGATCGAGGTCAGGAGGGTTGACACGAAGAACAACACAGCGGATCCACTCACGAAGGCCATTCCCCAGATACAGTTTGAGAGACTCTTCGGGATGCTCGGGATGCGATACTACAGCAGCTGGCCCTAGTGCATGTAGGAGATTGTTAGTTGTATGTATGCCCTAGAGGCCAGTATTGTACAGATGATGTATATTATATTGGATGCTTGGACATATATAGAGATGACTTTCTTACTCGATATGATAGTATGCTATCTGGTTGCTCTTTATCTTAACATGTGTACTTGTCTCTTTAAACTGTCTTATAGTTACATGTTGGTAAAGCCCTTAGGATGTATACTTGACTACCTGGACTATGATGCAGATCATACTAGTGGGGACATGGTAGTCCATAAGTACATCCTTCAAGATCCCTAGTCGTAGGTATATCGAGACGGGGCATCGATATACCAGTGTAGACTAGCGTATACGCTTCTCGACCCATGAGATGGGCGATGGATGATCCCATATCCATTGGTGTTTGACATCAGATATGGTATACGGGTGCTCAGTGGAGACTGGGTACACTGGATGGACTCACGGAGAACTCCTAGTTGGTATTATACCTCACGTCAGATGGCAGTTCTCAGGTGACACTTGTGCAGGTTAGTCTGTAGACCCGAGATCGTCATAGAGTCTTGTGTGATTCCCATTGTGCTTTGATTTCCACCTTACCACGTCCATGAGGGCGTGCAAAACGGTGGTTTTTGGGTACAGTCCCGAGTCACATGGAGGCAATGAGCGATAGGAGGGGTTTCGTCTCTCCCGGTATTAGGGGTTGATGTTGCGCTGTGCTCGATTGGCCGTAACAGGGAAGTCCCTGGCCAGGGCTGATCAGAGATTTGCTGGTAAGTGTTACCAGTAGTTTCTCGACCCGTTATGAGCCTCACATCGGCATGACTTATCGGTTATTGGGGTCTGACATTTACCACCCCTAGACTTGATATGCGACATATCAGACGAGGAAGCCGGACTGTACGGGAAGTGTTGCCGGTTGGCTTGACGGGAGTTGTAGCAGGTTCGCTTGTTCTCTTCTGATCGCTCAATACCCGAGTGGCCGTTACGTTTAGCTGACCGCTTGCGGCTTGGGGGTGCTTGATATGATCATCACCCACTGCCGACGTATTGACGAGTCTCAGAGTCCCACAATAGAGTTTTCTAGTCCAGGCGAAACGTTGTGGTGCGCGTATGCGATATGCGCATGGACCCGATTAAAATACGCGTATAGGATACCGTATATTGATCGGGCGGCTTGCTTTTGGTTAGGGTCGTATGTGATATGGCCGGATTGATAAATCAAGTGTTGATTTATCATTTAACCATTAGCTTCTCACTTGAAATCCTTTCTTGAGTATGATGGATGTATGCATGCATGTATACTTTCTTTATAGATTCATGCACATATGGATGTGCATACATACATACATACATACATACATACATACATACATCATCAATTATGGTTGCTTATACAAAGAAAATGGTGGCAATATAAGACTCACACCATGGGTTTTTTATTTGGAATATTATTGTATTTAAGCTAAAAACAAAAGGAAAAGAAAAGGGTTAGTTTTGGATTGTTTCTACACTCTTCTTGACCTAACCTTTCTCACCCACCATTTAACCATGGTTTACTCTTCCTTTTAGTTTTTAACTCAAGTACAATAATGATTCAACCATGGTTTGAGATGAGAGATAAAAAATATATATATTGATATATTTTCTATTTTCTTTTGTGAGTTGAACTTATCGTCTTCTTAAATTGCCATCATCTTCTTCTTCCTCTCTCTTTTTGCTCTCTAGTTTTTTGTACTGAGCAATATACTCATCAAGATTGGATTTTGAAGTGAGAATAAGAACCACAACATCATTCTACACAAGTTTAGCCAACTTGTTTAGAGTGTTAGCTTCATTTCGTTCACTTGATCGGATAAAGTTGCAAACTTGGACAAAATGGACTCCGAGTGGATCATCGGTGACCTCGAGGAGTTCAAGCGGAGCTTTTTCAAACCCCAAGTAGCCGAGGAGTCTAGCGTAGGGAGCTACAAAGGTTGTACTCTCAAAACCCTAGCCTTTCTTTCATATGGTGATGTGAAATATTTAGAAACCCTAATTTTTCTAGGAACGATCCGATGCTTGTTAACTTAGCACCCTAAAGACTCCACCTTTGGTTCATGTGATGCTTCCAAACCCTTCATGAGGTGCTAGGCTAACCCTTCAACAAGAGGTGGACCCCTCTGAGCTGAAGTGTCATAAGATGGTTGATGTTGCTCGAACCCTTCCTGTAGCTCAGATCTCTGGCGACATCCGCTGACCCCGTGCTCGCTGGATCCGCAAAGCAGACACTGCCCCTTAGCTCTGCGCCAATCTCTCTGCATGTGCCCTGGCCTCTGGCAATAATCGCAAAACAGGGCCCTCTGTTGCGGCTGCTGAGGTGAGAAAGTATGCTTCATCTGCGTAACACCCGGCCTGTGAACTGGGATCGTTCCACTAGGGGAAAAGTTAGCCCATGCTGGAACTACGTGGGGTCTCTTGTCCACCGATCGTTGGCCCTTGGCTTTCTCCACCAATCTTTCCTATACTCGGGCAGCGTTCAACACCTAAGCGAAGGTCGGTAGATCGAAAGACGCGATAAGCTGCTGTAGTTCAATATCGAGCCCCTGCTAAAACCGTCTTGCCCTGGCGTCTTCAGTGGCTACCATGTATGATGCATAGCGACTCATCCGGTTAAACTCTGCGATGTAGACATCCACCGAGCATCCATTTTGCCTCAACATGATGAATTTCACCTTCATCTCGTCCTTGGCAGTGGCCGGAAAATAGTGATCTAGAAAGCACGCGGAGAACGTGTCCCGTCTGATAGGTTTCTCTAGCCGGTTTTCCTCTACGGACCACCATGTGCGTGCCTCGTCATCCAGCCGAATCTTCACCATGCTCACTCTGTCATCGTCAGGAACTCGAGCGGCCGTTAAAAGGTTCTCCACGTTGATGAGCCATTGCTCGGCCTCAAGTGGATTTGCTGATCCCATGAAAACCGCTGGATGAAGCCTCATAAAGTCCGAAACGGTACCAACTCTAGCCTGTGTAGTCGGTACGAGGGCGCCTTCAGGAGCGGCGGAAACATCCATAGATCTCTCCAAAACGGTAATTGCGGTCTCCTGTACCGCCTTCAATCCCTCGGGCAGGAGATCGATCTTCCTCTCTTGAGCCTGGGCTAGGGTCCTCAGTATGCTGAGCATCTTCTCGGTACGATCATAGGAACTAGCACCTGAGGAGTTGCCCGAGGAGTCCATATCTCTAAAAGACGATCAAGAAGGAAACCAGATTCAAACAAGGACTACACGATGATTCAACGAGTATTAGAAAGTGAAAAGGAAATGTAATAAAGCACACATCAAGGGTGTAACTCAACTAAGGATCTCTCGACGGAACTGTAATTTCATCCAAACCTGGCTCTGATACCAACAAAACCATGTCACGCCCTGATTCCCAAAATATGGAATACGAGGGGTGACTAAGCCAGCCATGCGCCTACGTAAAAGTGTATCCTAACACCACCACTAGGATTTTACCAGCATCAAGCATGCAATTTTAAAAAATCTTAGGTGCTAAGTTACACTAACCTAGAATCTAACTAGAGTATTAGGGTTTAAACAATGATATAGCAAAGAACTAAGCTAAGAGAAAGAGACTACAATTTTTGTAGACCAAGTCCTTCTATTCTAAAGCTCCGGGTAGTAGTTCCTACGACTCCTCGTAGCTCCACTTGAAGAAGGATCGGGCTTGCTCCTTGATATTCCATGCCGAAGATGATCCACCCAAAGTTCCTCTAGGTCAAGCTACCTTTTCACTAATCTTTCATTAGTGAAGGAAACAACCTAATCTTGAGTGCTGATCTTGAGTAGATTGATGAAGTAGGTTTATAAGCTCACTTAGAATTCTCTAACTCTTTATTTTCCAACTCATGGAAAAGAGTAGAGCTTGATGGAGGAAGAAGAAGAAAAGGAGAGAGCAAGTTAATAAGCTAAGTGAAAGAACAAGTGAAGAATGGCTACTACTAATATGTTCACTTATTGAAGCATACAATTTATTCCAATAATAAATTGCTCCCATACTTCTATAGTGAAAACAAATGAATAAATAAATGTTAAAGCCATGCTTCACCCATTCCACAAATATCTCCTCATTTTCCACCTCATTTTTTATTTTCTCAAAATAGAAAATCTATGCTTCATAATATATATATATATATATATATATATATATATATATATATTAAGAGTAGAAAATAATTAGTGAGCAATAATATTAGTTAATATATAATTATATCAAATATAAATATGAATCAAATTATTAAATCAACAATTGATTTAATAATCCGGTTATATCATATATAACCGACTAATATCATTTATCTGTATATCATATTATCAAATCAACACTTGATTCGATAATCCGGTTATATCACATATAACCTAACCGATAACAAATGTCACCATATTAGAATACGGTATCACATACTCGTATTTAATCAGGCTCCCGCACATATTAGCATATGTGCCCTACTTCGTTTCGCTTGAACTATGAAACCTCTGTGTGGGACTCTAAAGACTCGTCAATACGCCAGCAGTAGGTAATGATCACATCAGTTACCCACAAGCCGTCAACGATACTAGCTGGACGTATTGGCTACCCAGGTATTGAGCGAATAGAAGATCAACAAGCAAGCTTGTCCAAACTCCCATGAAGCCTATAAGTAACACTTACCGTACAGTCCGGCCTCTTCGTCTGATATGTCGCATATCGAGTCTATGGGTGGAATCATCATACCCCGATAACCTGATAAGTCATGCTGATATTTGGCTCATAACGGTTCGAGAAACTACTGATAACACTTACCAGTAAATTTCATCAGCCATGGCCAAGGACTTACTGTTATAGTCAATCGAGTATAGCGCAACATCAACTCCCAATACCGGAAGAGACGAAACCCCTCCTATCGCTCACTGCCTCCATGTGACTCGGGACTGTACCCAAAATCCACCTGTTAGCATGAATCCTTTGAGCCATGGTAGGGAGGAAATCAAAGCACAGTGAGAACCACACAAGACACTATGACGATCTCAGGTCTACAGACTAACCTGTACCGGTGTCACCAAAGAACTGCTATCTGACGATAGGTATAGTACCATCTAAGAGTTCTCGACGAGTCCTGTTCGGTATACCCATTCTCTAATGAGCACATGTGCACAATCTTTGATGTCAAACATCAATAGTTATGGGATCAACCATCGCCCCCTACAGGGTCAAGAAACGTACACACTAGTCTACTTTGGAATATCGATGCCCTGTCTCGATACTCTCTCGAATAGGAACAGTTAAAGGATGTGCTTGAGGACTACACAAGTCCCAGTAGTATGATCCGCATCATAGTCCTGATAGTCAAGCAAACATCCTAAAGGCTTTATCAATATATATCAAAGAGACAGTATAATAATACAAATGTACATGTTAAGATAAAAAGCAACCAGATAACATACTATCGTGTCAAGCAAGAAAGTCCTCTATATATATGTCTAAGCATCCACTATATCATACAATAATGGCCTCTAGAGCATACATATTCCTAACACTACGGTCAGGGAATAATCCCGCCGTAGTCACACTTCAGCTTCTAGCATTACATGGTAGTCAGTAAACAATACTAGAGTAAAGAAAATCACAGTTCACAACTTTATTACATTAAAATAAAAGAGTTCGATATACATTTATTTTGCATAAGGAAACAACTAACCAACGAAATACAATGTGCTTATAGCAAAAAGGGCGGCACTGATGTTGCGGTCTAGACCTCCGCAATCTCGAATGGCAGGTCCTGCTCCTTGACTGGGCCCACCTCGTCCTCTGAGCATGCACACTCAGGTCGTCAAGGCGATACATATAGCAATAAATATATGATGTGCGTACAATATTATTAAATATAAAAGGTGCGACAGAAGACAGAAACATGAGAATAATGAATATCATTTGAATATGCATAGCGCGATATATGTATCATGTCAGTAAACCAGGCAATGTGTATGTCACTACTTATCAGTCACTAAGTCAATGAAATCAATTGGTGGAAAAGATGCTCGTATTTAGCAAGGGTCTCGTGCATGTCCGAGACTACGATTCACTGTTGCCCAGGACATAACCCTTCAGTCGTGTCGCTAGGCCCACGACTTAATGTATGTGTGTGTGTGTGTATCACTAATATCGAATGATCATTCTCTAAATCACTGTATCTCGCAAAATACGAGTTCAACTCCACCTTGATTTCCCCATTCCCAGGTTATAGTATGTATTCAGGTATTAGATAGGTTGTGAACAATTACGTATCGCTTTCACTTTCAATCACGTTTCCACTTGCCAATATCACTTTCAATCACTGGTTCACTTTCGTACTTGCCACAACCCAATCATTAACACTTATATATAGACAATGCAAAACAGTCGCTAGGTCTCAATGTAAATGATCACTATGAAGAAGGTATAAACCAAACACAAAAAATTTAGATGGAAATGCACTGAACATATATCCACTAAATTATGACAGCCAACGCCATATGACTTGTAAAATTCATCATAAATATAGAATTGACCAAAACAATATAAAAGGCGTACGAAGTACACTTTATTATATAAGCACTAAAATTAGTTTCATGTCAATAGGATTTCAGGTTAGGGACTTATCATCATTTTAAATTAGCGATCAATTGCTGGAATTCCAGTTTTAGAACTGGAAGTGTAACTTCACTCACGGTTTACTAGGGATTGTGTTCAGATTAAGGTGTTTCCCCAGTTGAATAAAACCTAGTGCTATCTATTAGGATTCCAATGCATCAAAAGGATTAATAATAGCCTTTCTGGACTATAAGATATGTTCTGCTTAGTGTGAAGGTGAAAGAAATGTCACTGCAGAACACGTCGACATTCTAAAATACAAAAAAAATAGCAAACGACTGTGAAACTGAACGATACAAGATCCATATGTTATATAACTAAATTATATACATGACTATATGGGACTCCACACATTTTCAGTTTTATGTAGGGATGTGCAGGCGCTTAAATTTAGGTATCCTCGTAGAACGCTGCCCAGGACTGCAGTCCAGAGCCGCATTCCCAGTAAATTCTTGTTACAGTGGCCTATCATCATTGAAGGGTTAACTTTATAAGGTTCTAGTTTATCGAGTCGGCTTCGATACGAGCCATAGAATATTACATTCCAATTTATTTTTAATTTAATATATATTTTTCGACGTGACGTGTGCGGTGCATTCCGGATTTAGCGTCGCCTTTAGGGGGCGACTTTCATGAGTATAACCTAAGTATTTTTAACTCAAATCCCTACACGTCATTCATTATCCATAGAGTGATTCATTAGTCATAAATTCCGCCATTTTTAAATGGGTTTTGGTTTAAGATTTCGCATCAACCACTTAGTATGTGTACACGAGTGTCGATCGACAATAATTACTTAATGTAAATTGTAATATGATATCCATACGATTAATGGACTGAGTTGGGTTCGATTCAATACAACTAATCATGATGGCTCAATACACAAGTATTCGATCATCATTTAACGCAATATAGATACACACACACACATATATGCACTTATCTAACATTATTAATTAACTTATATGTATGTAATAGCGTGATTAGTAAGAGTTGGGTTTTCTCTTGCTATCGGTCGCTGATATAGAAGCGACACCGCTTGCAGACTTCGTCTCATGTAACATTTCAGAAAAATGAAATATTATTTTTGGAATTTACACATTAAAATAATATATTCACAAAAACTATTCGATTTGCGAATTTGGGGTTTTCGTAGAATGGTATAATTATATACCAATATTTGGAAAATAATTGGAGATTAATATGTATTATTTAATAAAATAGTATTTTTTGGATTTGGGCATTTTATAATTAATTATATGCAATTTTAAATTAAACTTGATTAGTGCACTACTAATCACGATTAAACCAAATCCTTATTTTTAATTAGCTATGGTTAGTGCACCATGACATGTTGCATTTTGTTATATGTTAGTTTCATTTGTATTTGTGTTTGGTTTTATATGAGAGAAAAATAGAAGAAAAGAAAAGGAAAGCATGATGATTGAGGAGAGAGAGTGGGGGACAACAAGATGAGAGAGAGAGAGAGGGTATGGCTCCACCCTTGACCATTCTTCTTTCATTTCTTCACTTCACCATTTCTTCAACTCCTCCTTCATCTCCTTCTCCTCCTCCTTCACCTTCCTCTACCTCCATGAACCATCTCCAAAACCTCATCAAAACATCACAACACCTTCATTAAAAATACACACAACATCACCTTACACCCCATGGTTGAATCAAATTTGGATTTTGAGCACTTGGAGCATCTAGGGTTTTTCTTGAGTTGCTTCCAAGAGATATAGCATTCTTTTCTCATCTTGTAATTAATTTCCTAACCTTCTAGTTTAGTTTAGAATTCGATTTAGTGAGATTTGTGATCTTGGAATTTTCTAGGTTCATGTTTAGTGGAAGCTTGGACTTGTAAGTGGTAAATTGAGGTGTGGTGAGTGTTTACAAGATCTTAGTGATGTTTTACTGGCCAAGACCAGAGACTAGAACCTAAAACCACGAACTTAGAATTTGCCTGACATTGGAATTTCGACAGATTGTGGTGGTATTTTGGAATCTGGGATGACCCGAGAGACCCATAAAATAAGTTTCCATGACAGAGAGACGAGCAGGCAACCTTGATGCAACCCCTGAAACCCGAGACCCCAAACCCATTTTCTAGCTGCAGATATATTGTTTGTGGCTGCAAATTGCGGCCACATTGTGGTGGAATGCAGTGAGTTTTGGATCACGTCTTCCTTAGGTGATAACTAGAACAATCCTATATGCAAAATCCCCTAGTTTGACTTAGGGTAGAGTCTAGGAGTGATTTCCTTTGTTGCTGATTTCGTATTTTGCGATTTCTGAAACTTGGTTTTGGTATTTGAGTTTGGATTTCGTCGTTGGACGTTTGTACGTCAACGACGAGGGTTAATTGGTTTTTTTTTTTGCATGCGTAGGCTATAGATTCTAATCTATAAGCACTTCGTGGTTAATTGGTTGTTTTCCGGACTTGATTTTAATAACGTTATGATGTGTGTTGATTTGTAGGTACCTTCGTGTGGACTTCCGAGATGACGAAGCACATCGACTTCGGCTAAGCAAGGAGTTTAGCAGGTGAGTAAATTTATATCTACGGGGGAAGTCAGGTGGATGGCATATAGCACCCCGCAACTAATGATGAAAAGAACCGATATATAAATTATAGTTTGGAGAAATCTAAGTATGAACCTACTGGTATGATTAAAAGAGATGATGTGAGATTATAATGATATAAGATGATATGAGCGGATACGATTGATATGAGGATGTGAGGCGGTATAGATTCATAAATACACGGGCCAAGTTATATAATGAGATTAATATAGCCATGACATGAGATTGATGATATATATATATATATGGATGAGATTCAAAGGTGATATGCTGTATGATACCTTAGATCCGTACCCTTGTTAATGAATAAGACGATAAGATCCATATTCTGTTTGATGCCACCATACGATGGATTACCGTACACGATAAATTATACCGGAAGATTGATCCGCGCTCGTGATTTGAGAATGATATTTGAGGATATTGCCACAACTGATGCTATAAGGCTGGATCGCCGACGTAAAGATTTCACCTGAACCATACTTATTTCCAAAACTGATGAATCGTATGCACTTTTAAATGGAAATCTCAAGGGATGTTACAGATTTTCCAAATGGTGTCATTTTTTCAAAAACACCGTAATCCCACTTTCAAAACTACAACTCGTATCATTTTAACTGACCGTATGGTTCATGCGTAATTATGTACCTAATTGTTGTTTATGTTTATGTTGGATTATCCCTCGTGAGATACATATTATGTTTTCGGTATTTACCGTTGTATGATATCATCTACTAGCACACCTGCACTATTACCGATGATGCGCATGTTACACTTACACTGGTTTACCAGCTCACACATTCATCATCGGTAATTGCTATGCCACTTTCACAGTAGAATTGCTATATCACGGTATTATTCTTAATTGTATAGTACATTCATTGTTCAGCACTATAATAGGACATGCTTGCATGATATACTTGATATGCTCATATTACTGTTCTATGTTTTCATACATCATACTTTATGGTTACATGCATTGAGATGCTGTTTTTATGAGATCTTTGGATTTGAGAACCATGGTTATATTTCAAAAGAAATTGTGTATTGTTTTAAAAACGCGGTTTCTCTTGATATGATAATTGTGTCCACCATGAGTTTTCTCGGTTCTGAGCTTTTTCGAGTACCCGATTCGAGGAGGTGGACGAGCCGTCTGCGGGTACATGGTGAACCCGGTATGATATCCCGGGGCAAGAAGCTCAAGATGTAGTCGATGAGCCAACAGGAGGGAGTACCACCTACCGGTAATAGTTTGGACCCGGCGGTTATCCAGAGGATACCGACCGGAGTCGTGAGATGGATATGAGGGCCGATCTGAGGATGCGACGCCTGAAAATATGAGGATTACGTGTCAATGATGGACACGGGTTTCATGATATTTTCGAGTGTCGATATTGGACACTCAGTTTCTATGATGTTGATGTGTCGTTGATGGACATACGTGGATGATATTCACATGCATACATGCATATGGTTTCTGGGCTTCGGCTTTCTTGAGTTACGTTATGCCTTTAGACGTTGCGTGATTCTCGTGCCGGTCACGTGCCAAATTTTCGGGTCGTGACATCTCGACACACGAGACAATGCGATGCTAGACACGGTGTAGGGTTCCTAGGCACTCTAACAAGGTTCTACAAGGCATCTTTCATGCCCGATTCAAAAAATTTAGCCGTGCCGAACAACCCTAACCGAGATCGTATACTAGAGATTATGCGAAAACTAACAAGTAAACAACTTTAACACTAAGTGAAAGGGATTACAACCTTTGTAGATCCGGTTCTTCACTTCTAAAGCTCCGTGTTGATGTCCCTTCGCTGCGATCATCGTGATGCCGGACTCTAGCGATGGTTTCCTCGGAGAAATGAGCGGGCTAGGTCGTTGACTTCGAGGCCGAAGATGATCTACGTCGAGGAGACTCAAACTCAAGCACCATCTTCACTAGGTCATGAACTTTGTGAAAAGAACACCCTACACTAAATGGAAAGTAGTAGAGGATGATGAAATAGGAAGTGGGTTCACTTTGGATTTGGATTTCTCACTCTAATTCTTCACTTGAAAATTTTTCTAGCAAGCTTTTCTTCTTCTTGAAGAAGAAGAAGAAGAAGAAAAGTATATGAATCAAAAAATGAAAAAATTTAAAAAGAATAATCAAGTGAAGTCTATCATAATGCAACCATGGGTGAGCTAACCTTTGTAGAGACTAAACCATAGTTAATTATAATGGTTTGGTTAATGAATATTTTAATCAAGACAAAATAAGTGGACTTTGTCAAAATTGCTTCAAGCTTCATGAAGCTTCAAGCCATGACAAAAGAAGCCACCATTTTGAATAATTAAGATAAATAAAAACCTAAATTATAATTAACATGGTGTATATCACACACACACCCATGTTTGCATGTATCATCAATCATGATGCAAACTAGTGCACAAACATATATCACATATACAACTTGTGCACATAAAGTGAGAAAGTCAATCTTAAGTGAACAAATAATAATTAATGTAAAGTAATATATCAAATATATAATTATACATTAAATCATTAAATCAACACTTGATTTAACTATCCGGTCATATCGCATATAACCGACTAATATCTAGTGTATCAATATATCGAATCAACACTTGATTCGGTAACCCGGCTATATCTCATATAACCGAGTAATGATACAAATCGCGAGAATAGAATACAGTATCTCATACTGGTATTATTCTCGGTCCCGCACATATCTCATATGCGTTCCTATTTCGTTTCGCTTGAGCAAGAAAACCTCTGTGTAGGACTCTAAAGACTCGTCAATACGCCGGCAGTAGGTGGTGATCATATCAATCACCCACAAGCCGCAAGCGGTCTGCCAAACGTAACAGCCACCCGGGTATTGAGCGATCAGAAGATCAACGAGCAAGCCTGCTCACACTCCTGCGAATCCAATCGGTAACACTTACCGCACAGTCCGGTCTGTTCGTCTGATATGTCGCATATCTCGCCTAAGGGTGGTAAACGTCAGACCCCAGTAGCTTGATAAGTCATGCCGATGTAAGGTCCACAACAAGCGTGAAACTACTGATAACACTTACCAGTAAATCACTGCAACCCTGGCCAGGGTTTCCAGTTATGGCCAGTCGAGCATAGCGCAACATCAACACCCAATACCGGGAGAGACGAATCCCCTCCTATCGCTCATTGCCTCCATGTGAATCGGGACTGTACCCAAAAACCACCTATTTGCATGACTCAGTAGAGTCGTGGTAGGGTGGAAATCAAAGCACAGTGGGAGACACACAAGACTCTCTGACAATTGTTTCGCCCAATCAGAGCAAAGCTCTGTTGAAATTCAAAATTCAAAATTTTTGAAGCGACGCTTCAAATCTCGGGCGCAACGCGCCACGTGTTAGGCGCTGATACGTCAGCGCAGCGCCCAAGAAGGCGCGCCCAATCAGAGCAAAGCTCTATTTTAAGCAAAATTAAAGGAAGCAACGCTTCAGTTGCGCAAGCACTGCACTGCGCGACACGTGTCAGCGCAGATGCGCTAGCGCAGTTGCGCTGCGCTGTGCGCTGCGCGACACGTGTCACGCGCTGGAGCATTTGCGCCAAAACAGAATAAAGATTTTAAAGAAATCTTTCTGTTCTTATTAAAATAAGAAGATTTTCTTCTGTAAAACAGAAGCCCTTGGATTAAAGATCCAACGGTGGGGAAAATTCCCCAAATCACTCAGAGAAAGATCTCTTTAACAAATTTAACTAATTTATGGGCACTATAAAAAGGACCCCAAGCCTCAATTCAAAGGCATCATGAACATTTTCTTGAAAAAAGTCAAAAGCTTCAAACAGAGAGAGAATTCTGAGAAAATTTCAAAGAAAAAGGTAAAAGCCTTCACGAGAGAGAAGAAATCTCTTTTAATAAATCATTGATCTAAAAACCAGATCAATGTTCTTCACATAATAAACAGTGCTTTGCACTTTTTATGAACCACTGGTTCTTTAAAAACAAGAAAGCAACAAAAATAAAAAATAGTGCTTTGCACTTTTATGAACCTCTGGTTCTTGAGACAAAAAGAAAAACTTATTTTTCTTTGATCTAAATTAGATCAAGAAATCAAATAGTGCTCTGCACTTCTGTTCTTGAATCTAAAATATTCTTAGTGCTTTGCACTTCCAAACTGCGCTGTTGCGCTCTTGAGAGAGCACCACGTGTCAGCTACAGAACAACTTGCGCTACGCGCTCTTGAAATAGAGCTTTGCTCTCTGAAATTGGCGCAATTCACCAGAGCGCGCCACGTGTCAGCAGCGCAACAGCGCAGCGCACTGCGCCGTTGCGCTTGCGCTCATCAGAACATGACACGTGTCCTCACCACAAGCGCTTGCACTCAGTGATTGGCGCAAAGCGCCTGACAAATGCAATGCATTTCTTTTACTGAAGGGCCAGGCCCAATTAAAAGACCAAACAGGCCTAATTAAATTGATGCTCTGCATCATTTATAAATGGGCAAAGCCCAAACAAAATAATAAAAATGCTATGCAGATGCCTTACAGAGCCCTAAATAAATTGATGCTCTGCATCTTTTATGGGAAGAGCCCAAACAAAAAATAGAAAATAATGCAATGCATTATTTAAAAATGGGTCAAGCCCTAGCACAGACCTAACAGACTAAAAACAAATAAAAGGCGTCGAATACTTTGGACTTAGCCCAATCATGGCCGTAAATCCTCAAATTAAATTGACTGAGCGATATTGCTCCCTTAAATCAATTTATATCCGGTTCAAGGGTACATCTCTGAACTCCTCTGACATCTGCCGTTGTAATCCTTCAACGACGTTAGAGAGGTGACGAGTCTCGATGGCCAGATTTTAAAATGGATTATCACGTTAAGTTGATCTTAGTCTCAAACAGGACTATCGTATCCTTAACGAACGTTTAAGTTGATCTTAGCCGCAACGCGACTAATGCATCCTTAAACTAAAAACACCAAACTCCAAATCTAAATAAATACGGATTTGGACTAATCCACGTCCTACGGGCGACGGCATTACTCAGTCTCCGTATTCAATCCACGGGCAACCACAAACAAAACAAACACATACGACACGAAGTGAAATTCTGGAGAAGGAGAAAGTTGTTACCGCGATGCGGTAGCGTAATTAACTGCAGGGGCTTGTGCCTGCAGGGAAGAGCGTCCCCACAATCAAAAACCCCTCAAGCGAGGGGGAATCTGACGAAGTCTGCTACATCGGCCGCATCCGTCTAAACCTCCGATATACGGTGCCATAAATCAACTTGGTATCTTCGGAGAGGTGGACGGATAAAACCAAATAGCATCTGCCCCGAATCTCAGCGTCAGGACATCGCGGTCTTGTGCGCCGTCTTTCGGAGGGGAACAACGATCTCGGGTCAACAGACTAAGCTGCACCAGTGTCACCAGAGAACTGCCATCTGACGTGAGGTATAATACCATCTGGGAGTTCTCGGCGAGTCCGTTCAGTGTACCCAGTCTCCACTGAGCACCCGCATACCGTCTCTAATGTCAAACACCAATGGATATGGGATCATCCATCGCTCATCTCATGGGTCGAGAAGATATACGCTAGTCTACTCTGGAATATCGATGCCCCGTCTCGATATTCCCACGACTAAGAACATTGAAGGATGTACTCATTGACTACCCACGCCCCACTAGTATGATCTGCATCATAGTCCTGGAAGTCGAGTATATATCCTAAGGGCTTTATCAACAAGTAACAGAGAGACAATAAGTATACATGTTAAGATAAAGAGCAACCAGATAGCGTACTATCATGTCGAGCAAGAAAGTCCTCCCTATATATGTCCTACAATATACATCTCATGTATAGTAATGGCCTCTAGGGCATACATATAACTAACACACGGTGCGTGGCGCGAGCGCGATACGTGGAGATCCGGTACTGGGCATGGTGAAGACGCAGGCATGACACGGTAGTGGGCGTGGTCCGGGCTCAGTGCGTGGTGCGGGAGTGGCATGGCGCGTGCACTGGATCGGGATACAGTGTGGCATGGGGGCTGGCACGGCGCAGCACGGGGGCTGGCACGGCATGGGGGTATGGTGTGGCACGAGGAGTGGGTACAGGGCGCGATATGTAACAACCCTAACTTCCTGTACAGCTTTCTGTACAAATTTTTCAAAAAAATACAGAAAGGGGTACTTTTGCCTGAGCACAAGTTATAAATTTGTTTTTCTTTTTAATAGCAAGCAAGAGCTTGTAGCTCATTGGTAAGATCTTGCACTGCTGAACCAAAGCACCAGAGTTCAAATCCCATCCCCTGCATTATTTTTAATATTGATTTCTTTTTAAATTTTTAGAATTCCAAAAGTCTACACGTGCTAAATCCGTAAAACCAAAGGTCACACTAAAAACAAACTACCCCACTGTGCTAACTAGACGACGATGGACCTTCAACGGCGAGCCCCGGCCCGACTCGGCCGACTCGGGCAGGCGACTCGGCCGACTCGGCCGGCGAGGCCGGGTTGACTCGGCTGAATCCGAGTTGATCCTTCATGAAACTTATGACTCTTTGTCTTCTGGAAACTCCTGTATACTTTAAATTTCCTGCACATTAACAGAACTCTTTAAAACCCCATTAAACCATATTTCTAATACAATTTTTAATACATTTTTAATACACCCTTTCACCCACCCTAACCCTAGTTTTACCCTATAAATACCACCCCTAAACACACACCCTTCACTCACAATTCTGTCCAAACTCTCAAGAAAACTCTCTAGAAATTTTGTGTACAAGTGGAGTTGGCGAAGGGTGAACTTTCGACGACGACTCTAAGAGCTCCCGGCGACGAAACGACGCACCAAAAACTCCTATTTCTTCCTCTCCCTCTTCTCTTGACTCTAATCCCGTAAGTCCCACCTCTCTTTTCTCTAATCTATTCTTAAAACTTCTTTTACTAAAACCCGACGGAAGCGGAGTATTTGGTTTTCTTTATAAAGTTCAATTTTCCTCAACACAACCATATAAAACTCTTACATCTTGACTATTAATCATTACCAAAACATGTTGAACAAGTTTTATATCAAAATATTTCATTTTTTAACTTTTACCGCTCTTTTTCAGTAAAATATCATGTAGTATAGTTTCGACTTTAAAACATCATTAATCTTGCTATACCTTTAAATAGATCACGAGGTAATGACCTATCTCTTCACAACACTCATATGCAATATAGCACAATACCTATTGGGAAATATAGATTCGGGAAATACCGTTTTATACAAAACTACTTTTAACTTATAAAAACCGTTTTCTACAAAATTACGTATTTTTACAAATCTTTGCAAAGCGCCGCTACAACTCATTTTTTGAGAACCCGACTGGTATGGTGTGGATTATTGCACATCCCTGGGATTAGTAGTGCAAGATTCAGACCTCCGCAAGGAGCATTCGGTCTCGAGAGATTTAAAAATACAAATATCTTAAGAAAATGAGATTTCTAGAAATATAATATATTAAATATTATTTTTATATAAAAATATATATATGTATCATCAAAATATCTATTTTTGATATAATATAAATATTCCAACTTTTCTAAATCACAAGAATCACTTTACATGAAAATACCATGAAATTCCATATAAGTCCAACACTTTACAAATAAATACCATGTATTATGAAAAATAGGTTTATTCACTAGAAATGTCACAAATATAAAATCCACAGCTATGAAAACTCTAAAGACGATAATTAAATACTTGAGATGTATTTTGAAAATTATACAAAATTATTTTTACATAAAACCCCTTCAAGTTTTATAAATTACAATAATGACCCTAGTAAATATAGGTTTAAGTGGGACCAATCTCTTGAGCCTCAGGGAGCCGGAGAAGTGGGTGCTTTCCTATTTAAGATAGGCAACTTAACAACGGTGTTATCAATACGGTAATCGTCTTTGAAAAAGACACAAATCATGCCGCCCATGTGCAGCGGTTACCGATAACATCAAAACCTAACTCAGGATTCAATTTCTTTTCTATTTGTTCTGACTCAGACTGAGTCTCATTATAAATAATCTGACTTGAATATGATTCAAGTACAATCTACAATTCAATATGAATCCATGAATACATATATTCAATCTATTCAATCTGTATTGACTGAACCGAACCATGGATATACTTCCATTTACATGATTCTCCAGTTATATTCATGATTCTCTAGTTATACCCATTTACTGATATCATGATTTCAATAAGTCATCCAATTATACAATCTATATTACAAGACATTACAAGTTGCAATACAATACAAGCAATACAACCAAGACATCGCGGGGTTTAAAGGGTAGATTGGTACAGAAGGTGTTAGAATGGCACGAGACTGCAAGACTTAAGACACCTAACATGTATTTCCGTTGCCGTTGTACCGTGGCATGAATGGTTCTTTGAGTTCCTGATACCTTAGTCTCTGGCATATAGAAACTCCTCTCGTATACACCGGCATCCTTCTGTATCAAGCTACAAACAACAGCGTTAACCATATAATACATCTTTAGAAACTACTCTCTCCCTCTCTCTCTCTGTCTATTCTATTTCTCCCTTATCTTTGGGACTTACCGAGCGATTGTTCGCTGACGACATTCTCTTTCTTTCTTCTTTGGAATGTTGTCAGATGATCTGGACACTCAGGAGATCGAGCCTACCAGCGAGGACTTGGATCAGCTTGCCTATGACCCAGAGCTCTAGCTTCATTGTACACATTTTATTTCAGTACTTTTCATTTCTGTTATGCCATTGTTTAGGCATTGCTTTCATTCAGATGTATTTACTTTCCATGCATTGTACAAAAGAATGTGAATAAATAAAGTTGATGTTCATTACATTTGTCTCTTGTGTATATTTTTTTATATTGCTTAGTTACGCTCAGCGTATTTACTTCCGAGTAAATACGTAGCGGCCCCGTCGCGTCCTCTGCCCGTATATTGGGAAGCGAGGCATGACAGATTTTGTTAGCAGCCCATGCAGGTCAGAGCTGTATGGAACCCTACCATGCAGTTCTGTTCTGCGAGAATAACCTAAGCAATATAACACAAGAACCAGCAACTAAAACATTCTTTACAATTCATGTTTCTTGAATTTTCCAATTTCAAATATTTTGAATCTGTCCTAACCCAAAATTCTCTCACCTCTTTTACAATCTTACCAAAACCTTTGCATTCTTTCATATATTTTTTATACACTACCAATAGTTCTATCACCAAATTTTTCTTGAATCTGTTACACTTTCCTTTTACAAAATTCGAGAACGAAATTTTTATAAGGAGGGTAGAATATAACAACCCTAATTTCCTGTACAACTTTCTGTATAAATTTTTCAAAAAAATACAGAAAAGGGTACTTTTGCCTGAGCACAAGTTATAAATTTGTTTTGCTTTTTAATAGCAAGCAAGAGCTTGTAGCTCATTGGTAAGACCTTGCACTGCTGAATCAAAGCACCAGAGTTCAAATCACATCCCCCGCATTATTTTTAATATTGATTTCTTTTTAAATTTTTAAAATTCCAAGAGTCTACACGTGCTAAATCCGTAAAACCAAAGATCGCACTAAAAACAAACCACCCCACTGTGCTAACCAGACGACGACAAACCTTCGACGGTGAGCCCCAACCCGACTCGGCCGACTCGGCCCGCGAGGCCGGGTTGACTCGGCTGAATCCGAGTTGACCCTTCATGAAACTTGTGCCTCTTTGTCTTTTGGAAACTCCTGTATACTTTAAATTTCCTTCACATTAACATGACTCTTTAAAACCCCATTAAACCATATTTTTAATACAATTTTTAATACATTTTTAATACACCCTTTCATCTACCCTAACCCTAGTTTTATCCTATAAATACCACCCCTAAACACACACCCCTCACTCACAATTCTGTCCAAACTCTCAAGAAAACTCTCTAGAAATTTTGTGTACAAGTGGAGTTAGCGATGGGCGAACTTCCGACGACAACTCTAGAAACTCCCGGCAACGAAATGACGCACCGGCAACTCCTACGTCCTCCTCTTCCTCTTCTCTTGACTCTAATCCCGTAAGTCTCATCTCCCTCTTCTCTAATCTATTCTTATAACCTTTTTTACTAAAACCCGTCGGAAGCGGAGTTAAATCCGACTTCCGATTCGGTTTTCTTTATAAAGTTCAATTTTTCTAAACACAACCATATTAAACTCTTACATCTTGACTATTAATTATTAACAAAACATGTTGAACAAGTTTCATTGAAAAATATTTCATTTTGTAACTTTTACCGCTCTTTTTCAGTAAAATACCATGTAGTATAGTTTCGACTTTAAAACATCATTAATCTTGCTATACCTTTAGATAGATCACGAGGAAATGACCTACCTCTTCACAACACTCATATGTAACATAGCACAATACCTTTTGGGAAATATAGATTCGGGAAATACCATTTTATACAAAACTACCTTTAACTTATAAAAACCATTTTCTACTGTTAGTGTATATGCCCTAGGGGCCATTATTGTATCATACTCGTTTGTATATTACTTAATGGAAGCTTGGGATATTCACATGTATATAACAGTCTTGCTAAATATGGTAGTATGCTACTTGGTTTTTCTATCTTAATATGTGAGTATACGTATTGATAGAGCTCTTAGGATCTTGCTTGACTACCAGCGTTGTGATGGCAGTCACACTAGTGGGGGCTGGGTAGTCTACAAGCACATCCTTATACAGGTTTCTAGTCGTTGGATTATCGAGACAGGGCATCGATACTCCGGAGTAGACTAGTGTGTACGATTCTCATCCCAGTTGGGGAGATGGTCTGTCCCACAGCCGTCAGTATGTCGTACTGGAGATAGTATGCAGGTGCTCGTTAGGTTACGGGTACACCGGACAGGACTCACAGGGAACTGTTGGTTGGTTTTATACCAGTCGTCAGTTAACAGTTCCCAGGTGACATGAGTACAGCATAGTCCGCAGACTTGACACTGCTACTTCGCCTCGAGTGTGTCCCACTGTTCTTAGATTGCTACCCTACCACGGCTCAAAGGAGTCGTGCAAACAGGTAGCAGTTGGGTGCAGTCCCGAGCACTTGGAGGCAGTGGCGGTTAGACATGATTCGTCTCTCCCGGTATTGGGGGTTGATATCGCGCTGTGTCAGAGAGCCATTACGCAAAGTCCCTTGCCAGGGCAAGCGAGATTTGCTGGTAGGTTCCAGTAGTTTCTCAGGGTGTAATGGGCTACGCTCCGACACGACTTATACCGCTATTAGGGGACTGACGCTTGCCGCCCCCTAAGCCCGATATGCGATAGTCTTAGACGAACGGACCGGACTGTATGGAGATTGTCACAGCAGGCTCAGTAGGAGTTCGGATGGGTTTCCTCATCGGCCTTCTTATCGACATCTACCTGGGGACCGTTACGTACAGCTAGTGCCGCTTGCGGTCTGTGGTTAAACACACTGCCAGCGTAGTAGTCGAGTCTCTAGAGTCCCACACAGAGAGTTTCCCTACTCCAGGCGAAACGATATAGAGGTCGTATGGTTTTACGACAAGGGTTCGGACGCATACGTGTGTTTACGCACGTACGACATCCGGACAGTTTTTACTAGTCGGCTTTGGTTTAAGCCAGTTTCTAGTATCCGGTTATTGGATTTATACAGTCTAAAGTTTTTCCGTGTTTTCACTGATAGGAGGGGCGTTCTCGTAATTGCGCGAGAAGCTTCTAGAAGATGGTGACTTGGGGGTTAAGGTGGCATATGCATTAAATGAGATTAGTGAGTCATTTGAGTGATTCATCCAAGTCATTAATGCATCATAAATGCTTAATGACTCATGGAGATGAATCACCCTCTTATATTTATTAAGCATGATGATTAATCATTCATTTTCTTTTGTTGGATAAATCATAATGCTTGACATATATTATGATAGCTCATTTTCTCATCTCATTTTTTTGCTCACCTTCTCTCTCCTCAAGCTCTCTCTCTTCAAACCCTAATCCTCCCCTCTCATGTGTTGAGTACAAGGATTAGATTAGACTACTTAATCCTTAACCATTCTCTATATCACCTAGGTTACTTAGATTAGCAATTTAAGAAACCTAGTTACCTCTAGTTTGAGGTGAAGCTTGTAGTAAAGCTCTCGGGTGGATCTTCTACTACATAGAGAAGGCCGGAGAGGACGTGGAGAACGACAAGACGAAGGACTCGGATTTTTAGGTATAACCACTTATCATAGTAGTTAACTCTTCTATGGTTTCTTGTTAGTTATTGTTTATGCAAAGATTCTCGGTTAGTCGATGTTTACGCCTAAAACAAGATCGTTTTTCATTATTCCGCCTCCCCGCAAGTCGTGGGGTGTTGTACATCGACTTACATCTATAAGATTACGTATTTTTACAAATCTTTGCAAAGCGCCGCTACAACCCATTTTTGGGGAACCCGACTGGGATGATGCGGATTATCGCACATCCCTGGGATTAGTAGTGCGAGATTCAGACCTCCGCAAGGAGCATTTGGTCTCAAGAGATTTAAAAATACAAATATCTTAAGAAAATGAGATTTATAGAAATATAATATATTAAATATTATTTTTATATAAAAATATATATATGTATCATCAAAATATCTATTTTTGATATAATATAAATATTCTAACTTTTCTAAATCACAAGAATCACTTTACATGAAAATACCATGAAATTCCATACAAGTCCAACGCTTTACAAATAAATATCATATATTATGAAAAATAGGTTTATTCACTAGAAATGTCACAAATATAAAATCCACAGCTATGAAAACTCTAAAGACGATAATTAAATACTTGAGGTGTATTTTGAAAATTATACAAAATTATTTTTACATAAAATCCCCTCAAGTTTTATAAATTACAATAAGGACCCTAGTAAATATAGGTTTAAGCGGGACCAATCTCTTGAGCCTCAGGGAGCCGGAGAAGTGGGTGCTTTCCTATTTGAGATAGACAACTTAACAATGGTGTTATCAACACGGTAATCATCTTTGAAAAAGACATAAATCCTGCCGCTCATGTGCAGCGGTTACTGACAACATCAAAACCTAACTCAGGATTCAATTTCTTTTCTATTTGTTCTGACTCAGACTGAGCCTCATTATAAATAATCTGACTTGAATATGATTCAAGTACAATCTATAATTCAATATGAATCCATGAATACATATATTCAATCTATTCAATCTGTATTGACCGAACCGAACCATGGATATACTTCCATTTACATGATTCTCCAGTTACACCCATTTACTGATATCATGGTTTCGGCAAGTCATCCAATTATACAATCTATATTACAAGACATTACAAGTTGCAATACAATACAACCAAGACATCGCGGGGTTTAAGAGGTAGATTGGTATGGAAGTTGTTAGAAGTGGCACGAGGCTGCAACCATAAAACACCTAACATGTATTCTTTTGCTGTAGTACCGTAGCATGAACGGTTCCTTGAGTTCCTGATACCTTAGTCTCCGGGGCAAGTGAGACTCCTCTCGTATACACTGGCATCCTTCTGTACCAAACTACAAACAACAACGTTAACACTAAATACGACATTATAAAAATATAATACAACTTTAAAAGTTACACACTCTCTCTCTCTCTCTGTCTTTTCTACTTCTTCCTTATTTTTGGGACTTACCGAGCGATTTGTTCGCTGACGACATTCTCTTTCTTTCTTCTTTGAATGTCGTCAGGTGTTTCGGACCTTCCAGAGATCGAGCATAGCACTGAAGACTTAGACCAGTTTATTGAAGATCCCGAACTGTAGCTACACTTGTACACATTTCATTTCAGTACTTTCCATTTCTGTTATGTTATTATTTAGGTATCGCTTTCCTTCAGATGTATTTACTTTCCATGCATTGTACAAAAGAATGTTAATAAATAAAGTTGTTGTTTCTTTAAATTTGTCTCTTGTGTATATTTCTTTTATATTGCTTAGTTACGCTTAGCGTATTTACTTCTGAGTAAATGCGTAGCGGCCCCGTCGCGTCCTCTGCCCGTATACTGGGAAGCGGGGCGTGACACAATACGTTTGGGTACGCGGTGGTGCAGTCGTGACATGGTGGCGGTGCGGAGGTGGGTTCCATGTGAGCACAGTGGTGGCGCTGTGGGGTCAAGCTTGAGAGAGGGGGAGGCCTGCGAGAGGGGAGTGGGTGCTCCGCTGTGGTGTTGTCGACGTCGGGGAAGCGGTTGGCGATGGCTCAATGGTGGTGAGGTGCAGCGGAGCTTCGGGGATGCTGCAGTTGCAGTAAGATACTCGATGGGGGTTAGTGTGCAGGGGATGGGGGCTCGGTGTCATGGAGGAGAGGAGGTGGCTCCGACGATGGTGCGTCGTCGGCGGTGGTGTTCGATGATGGCGGCTAGGGGTCAATTTGAGAGAGGAAGGAAGTGGGGAGTGGAAGTGGGGAGTGGAAGTGTGAGGGGGAACGAGTTAGAGGCAGCAAGAGAGAGAGGTTGTTAGAGATGAGGGGAGGTGAGCACTAGGATCTCGGTGAGCAGTTAGGGAGAGCTCAGTCGTGGGTTGAGCGGGTCTCGTGGAGACGTCGGCGAGGGGGGGGAGAGATGGGAGCCAGTGAGGATTTGGGGGAGAGGATCTCGGGGAGGTCGTTGGCATGGTGGGCGCGGTCGTCGCGGGCGCGAACGCGAGGAAGAAGGAAATGGGGAAAAAGGCGGGAAAGAAAAGGAAGGAGAAGAAGAAGAAGAAAGATGCGGGAGGGTTCGGGTCGGGTTGAGTCGGGTCGGGCCAGGTAGAGGTAGTTGGATTTAAATTAGGAACTTAAAATAAAATAATAAATATATATATATATATATATATATATATAAATGAAAAAAGGAAAAAATTTGGAAAAATACAGAAAATATATATACGGAAACTGGGGATTTATAAATTGTTATATATAAACTAATAAAATATAAATACTGATTGATTAAGTTTACTAGAAAATAGTGTAATTAAATAAGTAGGATATCATATAAAAAATGAAATAGGATGCAATCATAAAAATTTAATACTTTACGACAGATATAAAATAAATAAAATGAAAGGATGATGTATAAGTAAAAAGTTACAGTAAAGTTCTATATTTCAGTTCTAGTTGTTCCAGAATTTTAAGAAAAAGTTTCAATTCTCATGAAAGTCCAAAAAAAAAAAAATCCATGTTTTCAAAGTACAATCTTTGTATGAAAATAAGCTCTATATGAAGATTCCAATTGACTAACAGGGACTTAATTTATTCAAAAACAAGCTAATTTTTAACTTTACAATAAGACCTCTTATATAGGCGTAAGATAAATTAGATTTGATAGAATGAAATCTTATCAAATCTGGTCAAAATATTTCAAACTTATTTAAACCAAACTAACAAATTATAATTAATTAATTCAAATCTCTTTTAAATAAACCTTCCAATCAAATCTAATCAAATCTCTCTCAATTAAATCACTTAATCAAGTCTTTCTAAATTAAATATTTACTATTATCTTGCATGTGTGATGCACGTGTTCAAATCAAAATTATGTTCAACTTGTTAAGTTTAAATTCAAAAAAATTAAAGAAATTAAAACTTATGGTGGTAGCGGTTAGTTTGTTTTCAAAATGAATCACATTAAATTTAATAGTTATTTAAGATCAACATAGATGATTGTATAGTTATAATTGATTTAGTTGATCGTTGTATTTATTAAAGAAAAATCTATATTTAATTTTTTAGTGCTGATGTGGCACTATTTGAATCTATGTTAGACCATCAAATTGAAATCAAATTGAAAACCCTCAAGTTTTGTGGTTATAATAGTAGAGTTGGCCGGTTCTTCTCTTCTCTTGGCTTGGTTCTCCGTAAGTGGTTCGTTCCTCGGTTTGGCCCGTTCAGGCTTGTTTCACTCCAATCGGTGTTTCTGTGCTCACGGTTAGTTCCTCTGCTCGGTCCATTCAGGCTTGCCTCGCTCCATTCGGCATAGATAATCTTCGGCTATCCACACCATATATGGAGTAATTGTACGTAAAGAATACAGACGAAGCAAAGAAGCGTATTTATGGATTTTTTGGGGTGTCTAACTTGTTTTCCTAATTAAGTAATGGACCGAAAAACGGATAAATTAGACCAGAGAAATTCATATACATGAATAAAAAGTTTAAGGAGATTATGCAACAGCTATGGGTAAACTTATATTTATGAAACTTTTAGTGCAAATTATGATTTATCTTAGATGTCTATTGTTTTTCTAATTTTTTTAGTGCAGTAATCCCCATTATTATAGTGCTAATAGAATGAGCTCTCTAATTTTGAAATTGATTGTTGACGTGACATTTTTATTTTTCAAGAAAAATCAATAAACACCCATAAAAAATCCAATCAAGATTCATAACCGTAATTAACCCCGCCACTTATTTATAGGAAAAAACTGAACCCATCATATAGTAACTAGGTAGGCTATATTATTACAATTTTTATGAATAAAATAAAGTCGTTGAAATTATATATATATATATATATATATATATATATATATATGCGGTCGTGTAAATTACTAGTATTGGTTAATATTGAATGATTTATAATGTTTTCATAAATATTAAAGATTGAGGTACTTAATTCTATATAAAAATAAAAAACATCAAGTTTGCTGGTTCTCCGAAAACTCATCTTAATTTAGAAAACTCCAGAAAATCCTCCTGACTCGTCACTAAGGGTGACACATCTATTTAAGTTGCTCCGAAAACTCATCTTAACTCGATCTTTTTGCTGGTTTGGACTCCAATGGGCTTCGTTTGGATTCAAGCCGAGTACACTGTTCTCCCTATGAAGATTCTTCCTTTAGATTTGATGGGATAATTTTTACTTTATAACGGTAATGCCATGTAGCAATGTAGCAATGTAGACCAAGAGATAGGAAGTTAATAATTAAAACAAGGCTTAATTCCCAAAAAAAAAACCGGAGCTTTAAGCTGAAATATACGAGAAACCCTATAGTTTCAAAATTACGAGAAATCCAAATGGTATGCAGTTGTGTGCTATTTATTGCTGATTATTTGGGGTTTCTCGTAGTTTTTGAAAGTTTTTGTGGTAGTTATTTAGCTAAAAGATTTGGTTTTTTTTTGAATTAAACCTTAAAACAATCTATGCAACGAATTTATTTCTTGATTCCAATTTTTGCATTATTTAGATGTTCGTATCACAATACTAGTGTTCTGTATATGGGATGCATATATGTATGGGTGGCAATATTGTTAAACTTTTATTTGATAAATCCACACCAAAATCTGTGTAGGAATAACATTAAACCCAACTACACCCGTCTTTAATTTTTGTCTTTTTAAGTTATCCTTCTTCTTGATCCCGATCTGGATCCCGTTCACAGCGTCGATGTACCATTGCTCCGTGTCGATCGCAGGATGATCGTTAGATCATGAAGATCCGCAGCCTCGCAGGCTCGTCGGCAACGCGATCGAGCTTCTCCATTATGTTACTGTGATCCCCCTGCGAAGAAATCGAGATGAGGTCGTTAAGGAACTCGTAGGGAGCTGGTACTTGACGACGCTGATCTCACCTCCGAAGATGCTGCCGATTTTGGCTAGCAGATCCGCTAAGATCAAGAAACGGCGGAGCAAGAGGATCGGATCGGAGGAGAGGCTGGAGATGGTTGGAGAGACTAAGGAGGCGAAGGTGGAAGAAGAAGGAGATGAGAAAGGTGGGGATGGGGCCGTTGACGTTGGAGGAGGAGAGGTCGAGGGGGATGGGGCCGGTCGTAGGCGGAAGAGAGATGATGGGATGCGATTTGAAGGGGGAATTAAAAGATAATGTGGTTGGGGTTAATTTTGTCTATACATAAGTTTTGGTGTGGATTTATCAAATAAGGATTTGACAATATCGTCACCCCTGTTATGTATATGTTAACATATGAATAAATACCGAGAAGACATTTATAAATGTATTAGTTAAAATTATATAGGTTGTTAAAGAGTTCTAAGAGATTTTCTAAGATCTATGAAGATTTAGCATGTTCATTATAGTTTTCTTACAACATTTAAGCCTCAAATTTATGAGAAGGTTTCATGCTACGCGGCATGCGTATAATAAAATTGGAACTTCTTAATTTCAGACCTCATCGGGATTGCATTAAATGTAACGTAAAGATATAAACTTTTGAAAGTTCTTAGTAGATTGTTTTCATTATTAAAAGATCTAAAATGTAAGTAGTTGGAAAAAATTTATGAAAGTTGCTATTGTTACTGGGTTGTAATAGAGTTGGTCTTCTGGTAGAGTAGAAAACTCTAGAATGAAAATTTGACTTTTATTTTAGGTTTGAATTTGATTTTGAATTTGAATTTGAATTTTTAAAGTTGAAGCTAGGGGAGCGAAGTTGTCTTTCCTTTTGTCTTTATTGAGATGAAATATCAGGCTCTATTTAATTATAACCTGCAATCTTTTTTCGGGAAATTCTTTGGTGCTTCCCAAAGAAGGAGAAATAGTGAGTGAGTGAGTGTGTGAGAGAGAGAGAGGAGAGAGAGAGAGTGAGAGTGTGTGAGAAAGAGAGAGAAAATTGTTGGAAGCACCAAAGAATTACCCCTTGCAGACTTGTTTCATATGATTCCAACATTTTTTCACCGTTAATATTAGTGATATGTAGAGATGTGGAAATTCTAAAAATGTTCAATTATTGGAAAACCATTAATTTTGCACTCTCATAAAGAATCAGATGAAATTTGGGATATATATATTTTAACCGATGAAGATGTAAATGGTTTGTGCTGATCGTCGAAATTAACAGTGGTATGATAGAATATTTTCGACTTCGGAAGAGGAAATCCTCTCCTGGGCCTTGCTTTGTTAGTTTAAAGGGTTTTTTTTATATACAAACCAAAAAATATGTTATTTCCAAAATTCGTCCCAAAAATTCCGTAATTCTATATATCACCCATAAATGTTTTGAGTTATTCAAAAACACACTCTGTTACCCTTTTCCGTATATTCTTAACTTGGGATTGGTTTGGTTTGACAAAGGGTTAACATTAATCCAAAAAACTTACTTAGGGTTCATATTTGAACTTATTAATCTTATATCAAATCATTCATAAGTCATAACATCAATTGAACTAGGCAAACTATTTGATTTAAACAAAATAATAAAAAATGAACCACAGAGTTCGAAAACTGGGAGAATATGTCAATCACATGAGAAACCTTCCCTTCATCGAAATAAGAGTTCAGTTCAGCGGAACTCTAATTATCTGTGTAATAGAAAGCCTTAATTTTTAAATGGAGGCAAAATCTCTTGCCCTAACCCTTCTATAACATTAAAGAGGAGGGAAACAAGACTATTCAAGATCAATTTGGTCTTTTCCTAGGTTTCAAAAGGCCCCAAAGTAACATAAAGGAATATTCCTAATTGATACCAGATAAAACTAACCGAAGAGAGGTTTTTGGGTAACTTATGACTTTTGAGGGTGATATACAGAATTACGGATTTTTAGGGTGACTTTTAGAAATTACGTATTTTTTGGGGGTGGTATATTAAAACCCCTAGTTTGATTTGCTATCAATTTATCACTTAAAAAAATTTGAATATTAAAAAAGTGATTATGATTTTTGTAAATTAACTTTCTCAAAATTATTAGAAGTTTTGCTAAGCTAAGAATCAAATTAGCCATTTCACTTTGAAGACACCTTCCTTTTGTTTTGGGCATTAAAATAGTAGAGATGATCATGGATACCATATATATATCATTTAACTGAAAAACCATGTTAAAAAAATTTAATTTTTGAACTCTGCATGAGATTTGTATTATGATAGTACAGATAAAAAGAGAAATTACATATAAAACTTACACTCGATATGATTTTAAAGTCTGCATACATTTTAAAGTCTTGAAAGTTGAAGCAGATGGAAAGAAAATAGCTTTTAAGACTTGTTATATCCCGAAAATTGTGCAAGCATTTTAAAATGATGATTCTTTAATCCATATGTTTCAAAAACTTTTGCAATTAAAATTGTGGAAGCATCTTCGTCTTGCTTGAGAACAATTAGCAAATAAAACTATAATTAACTTGCCCCGAAAAATTATCTCTGTACATATGATTAATATGGTAGAAATTATATAAAATAAATTTGGCAAGCGAAGACGATCGATAATCTGGGGATATATATAATAATTCAAAGACTATTGTTTGGTAGGTAAAATAATCCTTATATTTAACTTTGATACAATTCATTTGATAAGTTTGAGCTTGGCCTTACTGCTATATATTTGTGTTTTCAAAGCGTGCTTGCCATCATCGACGTTCTTTCACTTTAGCACGATACACTATCCACACGTTTCTTGGAAATCATTTTATTTGATAATAATGAAGTTCGGAAATGTTGAGAAAATGGATAGGGTCGATGGAACCATACCTTGGTAAAATATTTTACTGACATATGAAATGAGACAAGTTGCAAACTTACAGTTACAAGTTAACAAGGTAAACATTATAAGAGTTTTCAAGAAAATCCACCCCTGGGCAAGAAAGAAACTATCGGTTGCCATGTAAATATTTTGAAACAGTCCTTTTGCGATTATCCTCAAAAATCTTCTGCAAATTTTGTATATACATTCGATTTCAACTTTAAAAAGCTCGACCAAAAGTCCAATAGATATCAATTTTATAATGTACAATGAAAGAGGAAGATTTTTTTATTAAGGAGATCCAAGTATTTCTTTCTATGGTTGCAGTTCTTTCTACGCTTGGTAAAATAACCATAACCACACACACTAGAATTCTTTCTACACAGTCTATGTTTCCTTCACACTAATGTATACTGGTTTTCTTTTTCACGTGGTATATTCAAAAAAATTAAAAGGTTTTTTAAAGCAAAAAATCCATACCGAATAAGGATCGTCATAATTCAAATTAATAATTTTTGCCAAAATAATGAAGAATATTGTTTTAGGTACTGTTACTTCAATTGATTTATTAAATCTCTCCGATACCTATTTTCTTAGCTTTCTCCCCCTCCCTCCCCCACCCACCCCAATGATAAAGGTGCCACTCTCCTCTTTTTTCTCATTATTTTAAGAAATCTTAACACACCATCCATCAAATCGAAATTGAACAGTGATGGAGGTCCTTTTCGGGGCTCCTCGAGACGTTGTCTTCCGTCGATCTCCCGGTGGATCCTGGAGGTGATCTCCTGTTGCGTGTGGATCTCAATGGGTTTGGAGGAGATTGGTGACTTGGGGAGTTTAGCGCCGAGTACCTGCAAAGAAATCCCGGATGGTTTGGTACCACCGAAGACCCTCCGACGATCAAATTAGTGCGAGATCCGAATAGAGTAACGGCTTAGTGAAGTAAAATGGCTTACTTGATCCTTCTGGGAGAGGGGTTTATATAGCGGCGGCAGCATGCAGGGGCAGGCGCGAGAATCACGCCGGCCATTACGTTCCCGACGTCACGCCCGCGTGATAAGCGGATCCTCCCATTAATGGCGAGACAGGCTCGTTAATGGAGATCGTTATGGCGTGGAACGTGGGATGTGGCTGGCGGAGATCTCGCGCATGGCGAGATTCGCGGAGCGGCTGTTACGCCTGCGAGTGGCATCGTTGGTCGGTCGATGAGACCGAGGAAAATGGCCTCGGCGGGAGAGCTCGGGAGCGAGCAGGAGAGCCGAGGCATCTTGGTCTTGTGATAGCTCGGAGCGAGCTGAGGGGCCGAGGAGGCCAATTTGCAGGGGCCCCGAGGAGGGTCAGCTTGTGCGTGTAGGTCGGGTATAAGGGTGGCCTGGTCGCCCTCTATGGGCCCTTTCTTCTGGGTCTTAGGACATGTCATCCGCCACGTGTCGGGTACCAGCTAGCGTGTCGGGTCAGTAGTGGACTGCCGGGATGCCCAGGGTAAGCTCCCTCTTAAGGTTTCATCGGGACGCGTCTCCGGGCTGTCAGATGTCTTTTATGCCAGCGAATTAGGGCGAGATCTATGCATTTAAGGAAGGTGCGCCGGTTCGTGCATCCTGCCACTGAAGCGACGGTCCACGTGTCAAGCGTCGGTTGGCCGACACGACGTGTGCAGACCTGTGGCGTCTGATGGGACGCGGTCCAGTGCGGGAACGACAAGTGGAGCAATCGGTCGTCGAGTTGACTTCGATCACCTGATGTCTTTTGTTGGGGCTTCGGGTCCGCTGCATGTGATGGGCTCAGTGGCCTCGTTATGAGGGCTACAAATCTGCAGCGTCTGTTGGATAGGAGGATGTCTGCTGGGGATGACCGAGCAGAGAAGCTGCTCGGTTGATCTTGGCGAGGGCCTTGATCCCTGGCGTTGCGAGTAGGGAAGCTACCGGCCAGGGATAGCCGAGCAGGGAAGCCGCTTGGCTGCCTCTGGGAGGACTTTGATCCGTAGCGTTGGAGGGGTTGTAAGAAGCCTGCCAAGGATAACCGGGAGTGAAGCTGCGCGGTTGCCTCTTGGTAAGGGCTTTGATCTCTGGCGTCGTGGGTAGGCGACCGGCAGCCTGGGATGACCGAGTGGGGTAGCCGCTTAGATGCCTCTTGCGAGGGCTTTGATCCCTGGTGTTGCGGGTAGGGAAGCTACCAGCCAGGGATAGCCGAGCAGGGGAGCCGCTCGGCTGCCTCTAAGGAGGACTTCGATCCTTAGCGTTGGAGGGGTCATAAGAGGCCTGCTAAGGATAACCAGGCAGTGAAGCTGTGCGGTTGCCTCTTGGCGAGGGCTTTGATCCCTGGTGTTGCGAGTAGGGAAGCTACCGGCCAGGGATAGCCGAGCAGGGAAGCCGCTCGGCTGCCTCTAAGGAGGACTTTGATCCTTGTCTTTGTTGGGTAGGAAGCTACCCGCTGGGATGCGCCTAGCAGAAAGGGGCTAGGCGGCCTCGTGATGAGGGCTTCAGATCCTCAGCGTCTGATGGGCAGGAGGACGCTCGCCGGGGATGCGCCGAGCAGAAGGAACTCGGCGGCCTCGCGGTGAGGGCTTAAGATTTTCAGCGTCTAATGGGCAGGAGGATGCCCGCTGGGATGCGCCGAGCAAGAAGGATCTCGATGGCCTCGCGATGAGGGCTTCATACCCTCAGCGTCTGATGGGCAGGAAGATGCCCGCTGGGGATCCGCCGAGCAGGAAAGAACTCGGCGGCCTCGTAGTGAGGGCTTGAGATCCTCAGCGTCTGATGGGCAGGAGGACGCCCGCTGGGGATGCGCCGAGCAGGAAGGATCTCGGTGGCCTCATGGTGAGAGCTTGAGATCCTCGGCGTCTGATTGGCAGGAGGATGCCCTATGGGGATGCGCCGAGCAGGAAGGAACTCGGCGGCCTCGCGGTGAGGGCTTGAGATCCTCAGCGTCTGATGGGCAGGAGGATGCCCGCTGGGGATGCGCCGAGCAGGAATGAACTCGGCGGCCACGCGGTGAGGGCTTGAGATCCTCAGCGTCTGATGGGCAGGAGGATGCCCGCTGGGGATGCGCCGAGCAGGAAGGAACTCGACGGCCACGCGGTGAGGGCTTGAGATCCTCAGCGTCTGATAGGCAGGAGGATGCCCGCTGGGGATGCGCCGAGCGAGAAGGATCTCGGCGGCCTCAGGTGAGGGCTTCGGTCCTCAATGTGAGAGGGGTCGTGAGAGGCCTGCTGAAGATGGCCGAACAGGATAGCTGCTCGGTGCCTCTTGGTGAGGGCTTGGATCCCTGGCATCATGGGTAGGGACCAACCAGCCGGGGATGACCAAGCAGGGTAGCTGCTCGGCGCCTCTTGGCGAGGGCTTTGATCCTTAGCGTTGGAGGGGCTGTAAGAAGCCCACTAAGGATGACCAGGCAGTGAAGCTGCGCGGTTGCCTCTTGGCGAGGGCTTTGATCTCTGGCGTCGTGAGTAGGCAACTACCAGCCTGGGACGACCGAGCGGGGTAGCCGCTCGGATGCTTCTTGCGGGGCTTCGATCCCTGGCGTCATGGGTAGGGAGCTACAAGCCGGAGTTGACCGAGCAGGGCAGCCGCTCGGTTGCCTCTTGCGAGGGCTTTGATCTTTCAGGACGGGGACCGAGCAGGGTTACTGCCCAGTGCCTCTTGGCGAGGACTTTGATCCCTGTCGGTTGTGGTAGGAAGCTACCAGCCGGGGATAGCCGAGCAAGGACTCGACTGCCTCTGGGTGGACTTTGGTCCTTAGCGCGGGAGGGGTTGTAAGAAGCCTACTAAGGACCCTTAGCCGGGCGGGGTTACCGCCCGGTGCCTCTTGGCGAGGGATTTTGTCCTGAAGGATAGCCGAGCGAGGGATCCTCGGGCTCGACTGCCTCTGGGAGGTCTATCTGATCCATGGCGTTGCGGTAGGGAAGCTACCCGCCAGGGATAGCCGAGTGAGGGTCGGGCTCGACTGTCTCTGGGAGGGCTTTCTGATCCCTGGCGTTGTGGTAGGGAAGCTACCCGCCAGGGATAGCCGAGCGAAGGTCGGGCTCGACTGTCTCTGGGAGGACTTTCTGATCCATAGCGTTGCGGTATGGAAGCTACCCGCCAGGGATGGCCGAGTGAGGGCCGGGCTCGACTGCTTCTGATAGGACTTTCTAATCCCTGGCGTTGCGGTAGAGAAGCTACCCGCCAGGGATAGCCGAGCGGGGGTTGGGCTCGACTGCCTCTGGGAGGACTTTCTGATCCCTGGCGTTGTGTAGGGAAGCTACCCGCCAGGGATAGCCGAGCGAGGGTCGGGCTCGACTGCCTCTGGGAGGACTTTCTAATCCCTGGCGTTGCGGTAGGGAAGCTACCTACCAGGGATAGCCGAGCAAGGGTCGGGCTCGACTGCCTCTGGGAGGACTTTCTTATCCCTGGCGTTGCGGTAGGGAAGCTACCCGCCCGGGCTAGCTGAGCGAGGGTCGGGCTCGACTGCCTCTGGGAGGACTTTCTGACCCCTGGCGTTGCGGTAGGGAAGCTACCCGCTAGGGATAACCGAGCAGGGTAGCTGCTGGGTTACCTCTTGGTGAGGGCTTTCATCCCTGGCGTTGCGAGTAGGGAAGCTACCGGCCAGGGATAACTGAGCAGGGTAGCTGCTCGGCTGATTCTTCATGAGGTTTCGCCCGACCATCCATTTGCAGGTATGGGGAACAGGAATGGTCGCGGTGAACGTGCGCGTAGCACGCGCATCGATTGTGCGGGGGGGGGGGGGGCGAAGCGCCAGGGTCACGTCGTTTCGGTTCCGCCAGAGGAGGCTGAATGATCGCCCAGCGGACGAGTATCGGCCCGTGAGATCTATGGTCATGGGACGTAGCCTGCCGGTGGTCAGCCACGCCGACGAGGGCAGAGTCTTCTGTAGGCGGGAGAGCGGCGATCTGAGGCCCTGGCCTGGCCGTTTGGATTTTAGTCGGTCTATCGGCCGGCGAGGGCGTTGATGACGGTCGCCGGAGGAGATTCATTCGCGCCTCCGATGAAGGGGAGGCGGCGGCTAGTACCTGGATCTTCAGGGTGATTGCTTGCCATGTGGATGGAGATCGGAAGGCCAACTTTGTTTTTGTGGAGTTTGCTTTCCTACAGACGGTGCCAACTGATGGAGGTCCTTTTTGGGTCTCCTTCAGACGTTGTCTTCCGTCGATCTCCCGGTGGATTCTGGAGGTGATCTCCTGTTGCGTGTGGGTCTCAATGGGTTTGGAGGAGATTGGTGACTTAGGGAGTTTAGCGCCGAGTACCTGCAAAGAAGTCTCGGGGTGGTTTGGTACTACCGAGGACCCTCCGACAATCAAGTTAGTACTAGATCCGAACAGAGTAACGGCTTAGTGGAGTAAAAATGGCTTACTTGATCCCTCTGGGAGAGGGGTTTATATAGCGGCGGCAGCATGCAGGGGCAAGCGCGAGAATCACGCCGGCCGTTACGCTCCCGACGTCACGCCCGCGTGATAAGCGGATCCTCCCATTAATGGCGAGACAGGCACGTTAATAGGGATCGTAATGGCGTGGAACGTGGGATATGGCCGGCGGAGATCTCGCGCATGGCGAGATTCGCGGAGCGGCGGTTACGCCTGCGAGTGGCACCGTTGATCGGTTGATGAGACCGAGGAAAATGGCCTCGGCGGGAGAGCTCGGGAGCGAGCGGGAGACCCGAGGCATCCTTGTCCTATGATAGCTCGGAGCGAGCTGAGGGGCCGAGGAGGCCAATTTGCACGGGCCCCGAGGAGGGCCAGCTTGTGCCTGCAGGTCGGGTACAAGGGTGGCCTGGCCATCCTCTGTGGGCCCTTTCTTCTGGGTCTTGGGACATGTCATCCGCCACGTGTCCTCTTCATCTTCGTCAATATTGAGCATCATCAAATAGTGTTCATCTCAGAAAACTGCATTTTTATATTCTCATCCGTTATCTATTTTGTATATATCGGTACTATTAACCAGTGTCTGCTCAGTAATTACATATTACAGGTGTTCGTGATAAAAGACTGGAAACACACTTAAAATCACGGATATAACGTTTGGGAGCTGACACTGCAAACGGAACAGAAAAACGATCGATATCCGAAGAGTTCTTTTGCACATAATCATGTGTACACATTTTTGGTCCAACACAACACAAGTGTGCACATAGCTCTTTGGTTCTTGGACCTATATGGGGCTGCCCATGGCATATGGTGGGACATGGGTAATAAATGCAAAAAGATTTGATGTGATGTATGGCATCTTGTCCCCTCCAAATCCCTAAGTGCAACCCAGGCCTTTATTGAGAAATCTAGTAGCACCACAGTGATATTGGGGAGCACACATGACAACACAACAAATACGAGCTCAGGAGCTCGGACCAAGACCGGCCACATGCCCTATATGGCCGAGCAGGCCGGCCCCCTAGCCCCATTGACCCCCAAGTTTCTGTGGTCCCTCCCTTACTGCCACGTCATCTTAATTTTATTGCTTGTTTATTTTTCTTTTGTGCCTATAAAAGCAGAACCACTGAGCAAGGGAAGGGGGTCTCATATGCACATATTCTATCTTTTTGTTTTCTTTTGTTTTTTATGGTTTAGCTTGAGAGTTGAGTGGGCTTCAATTGGTTTCTTCTTCTTCTTCCCTCTTGAAGTTTTCTTTGGAGAGCTTCATTATGGAGGTTGAATAAGTTACCAAAATCCTATAACTCTTCTTCAAGTGTTAATATATTGCATTGTTGTTTCTTTTATTACTTGCTTCTTTTCTTTACTTGCTTTTCTTTTTATGATGTGTAACTAATCCTCTTTGGCTGTGGTAATGGTAAGGAAGTGAGATGAAAGGGTTTGCCTCCTCCTCCTCTTGTTTATATTTAATTTGCTTAACATGATTATAACTTAAGGATTGATTTATATATTGATGTGATATGGTATTTTGAAACCATGGTTACTTGTAATCTCTTCATATGACATATTCACCCCCCTTCCCTATTTAACAATGTTTAAGTTAGAATCAAATTGGTATTAAGTTTGCTAAGTTTGGATACGGTATTTTGTGACCGAGTGCTTGACAAACCCTCGGTTTTCATATATCTTATACCATCACAAACCCTTAGCAAAGTTAACACTAAAATCATTTGTTCTCACTCACTAATTTGTGTTTTTGATGTTGTGGTATACTTGCAAACCCCTGTGTTTAGTGTTGATATCCCAAGTTTGGACATACAAAACCGTAAGTGGACTAACGGACTCGTTTCGGGTTTTGCGGCGAATATCGGAATTTGATGACTTGTGCTCCGCAACCGCGTTAACAAGTCATACTTCATGCCGGGATCGACGTAAGAACGGACAACTCATGATCAAGGGAGTGTCGAAGGAATCGTCGCGATTCGACCTTCCAAGTCAAAACCACAACCATTTCTTACTTGCTTGTTTTCTTTGTTTTCTTGTTTTCATATTCTTTTTATATTTTTGTGACAACCAACCAATTCTGTTAATTTGTTGAATCTTAAACAACAAGACCCAATGCACAATTTCCTGTGGATCGAGCCGTACTTGCCGGCTTGCCATAACGCGCCGTGCACTTACGGTTTATAAATATTTAAAACGAGAACGATCTCGCGTGCGTATTCTGTTTCCTTAAAGTCATATCCGTTTCAAAACATACGCGCTAGCGCGCGCGGATGAGTTCCCAACAAATAGCATGTGGAGTTTGCATTACAGCGGTATAGAAAGCCAGAGTTCCATGAAATTGGATATGCAATATAGCGACCTGTTGTTACAATAAAAAGAAAATAATAAATCGTCATCATCAATTTGATTTTTTTCATGACGGCCCAATTCAAAACGGGTTTCCAAAATGGCCCAAGTTCTAAAATCCAACAGCCGATTCAACAAACTAAACAAAACCTGGAGCCTTCATCATGAATGTTGAACTCAACATTCTGAGTTCAGGAATCGAAGGAATCTGGAGCTCGCCATGGCCTCGCATGTGGAAAAAGAAAGCAACTTAGATAGTAGTCTCTTACCTTCTTCTTATTTTGCTCAATGTTGTTTTTTTCGAATCTAATTTTGCTGTTAATTTATGGGTAGTTCAAATCCCTAGATTTTGTGAGGTAAACTTTAGGGAAATGATTAATTAGGCATTTTTAGCCCTTAAATTGAAAACCCATTTTTTAGTTTCTCTGATTAATAATAGTTACAGAGCTTTCTCGATCAAGAAATTGTTTGGCTTACTTGTTCTGAGAATGCAATGAAAGTTGAGCATAAGCACCAACCCAACTATTAGTGATAACCGCCCAAGACGAAGGCACACGTCTAAAGAAGGACTTGACAAACATCTGCGCAAATCATAGAGCGGGAATATGGTTGCCACTTTCCAATATCAACCGTCTCCGCATGACGATGAAAACCCTCTTGATTAGGTCGATAAGCAGAAAGACCCCTCAGTCCACGTGGAGTCAAGCCCGGACAGCGAGAAAGAGCCGACTTTCTGCCTTAGGACTGCAGATTAAGAGCTGCTTCAAGAGCTCCGAAAACAGCTCAGGAGCAAAGATAAAGAAATGGCCAGACTTTACTCAAAAATTGATGACCTGGCAAACTTCGTGATGCATCTTACGGCTCAAGTTGCTCGGGCGCCCTCCAATCAAGCGTAAGTCTCTACCCATGAGACGGACGATAACATCCCGAAGCAACCGATGCATGTTCTCTTAGGTTCAAGTTTAGAAGAGCCACACGAAAGCCGGCCACATTCCGCTTCTGGAGACGTCTTGGCCCCAGATGGCGCCATCCCGCTTACACAAGATCGGATAATAGATTTGGTCACCAATAAAGTCAAAACATTGGAGGCCGACCGAGGCCCAGAAAGACGTTGGCAGCAGTGGGAGGCCATACCCCCGCACAGTACGATCTGATTGAGTTCCCCAGCGGCTACGTCATTCCTAAATTCGGAAGATTTGACGGGACGAGAAACACAAATCAGCACGTCGCCTACTTTAAAGCGTCGTGTGGAAATACATGGTGCAATTATGCACTCCTTGTTCGTCAGTTTGTCAACAGCCTGACTGGTGTCACTTTTGACTGGTACGCGAGCATACCAGATAAGTCCGTTACTACTTTTGTCCAAATGGAGTACCTGTTTCGGCAAAGATTCATCAATGTCAGTTATAAAATCTCCATTGCTGACCTTGTGAGGACCAAGCCAGGGAAGAACGAAAACAACACGGACTTTTTCGCCCGATGGCGCAATCTCACGGTCAAGTGTGAACCGCCGCTGGAGCAGGACCAGTCCGTCAGCCTCCTCATTGGGAATTTCAGCAATTTGATGGTCCCATTTTTATATACAGCAGGCCTTAAGACGTTTCAAGAGCTGACTAAGAGAGTTCAAATGTTGGAAAGCTCGAAGCAGGAGTCTGCCCGGACTCTCAGAGTGATAAGCTTTGGAAGAACTGAAAGGACGGCAACCGTAAAAGCGGGAATTCCAATAATACCAACGTCTTCAATGCGTCAGACAATGAAGACAAGCGAAAAGCGAGCGGATCGAAAACAGACCGGTCTTATAAGACAGTGCTAGGAGGAGAAGAGACTTTCCTAGAGGAGAAAAAGAACAAGGTTTACTCTTTCAGGAGGGACAAGGTTCGCAAGATATTCAAAAATGCCCTGAATAACGGTCTACAATTGCCGGGGTCCAAGAGACCTCACGAAGAAAAAATGACCGACAATCCCCTGTATTACCCGTATCACAGAATAGTGAGCCATGCGATCGAGTATTGCTATATTTTCAAAGAATGGGTCGAGAAGCAATACAAGACCGGAGAGATCGAGTTGTCCAAGAGTGTGTTGGTGAACAATCAAGCTGCAATCACCAACTTTATACAGACAGAAAATGAAGCCTTCTGGGAGCAGACGGCTGAGTCCGATGTTCCGAGAAATGAATCCAATTCGCCACAGCCTCCGTGGAGTATGCACATACCTAATAAGACGAAAAAATGTTAAAGCTACTTCAGAAAGAGCCCAAAATAAAGTGGGAGGGGCAAAAGGGGCCACTGTCTCAGCAACCAATTCGGCTCAATCGGGCTCAAAATCCAAAAAGCTAAAGAAGAAGAAAAGTAAAGGTGCAGCTCGAAGCGAAAGGAATCGGCGGGGGAATCGACCATTCAAAGGCATATCGATTCCCTCGAAAACTACGAGCAAAAGGAAAGGACTCTAATTCAACCGAAGGAGTTCTTCCTCATATAAGCGGCTGAGATTCTGGAGGAGTTAGAAGAAGACTCCGATGACGAGATCCCTATTGTGACCTGCTATGTCATTCATCTTAGTAGCAACCTGAGGAAGAGCTCTGTTTTCCTGAAGAGAATGAGGAGCTCGCCATAAAGGCCAACCAAATCTAGTTCAGAAGCGGCAAAGTTCTACCGCCGAAGCAAGGCAACGCCCCGAAAGAGAAGGAAAAACATGTCGCTAATGAAGAAAACGACGTAGAGCCGACTCATGAAGATTCGAGTTCTTATCCGGTAGATTATAATGTCTTGGCTCACCTCCGAAAGCTTCCGTCTCTCTTAAGCATCTATGATACCCTAGCCTTATCCAAGGAGCTCAGAGATGTTCTCATTCATGCCCGCAAAATCCCGAGTAGTATCATGCTCATTTTGCGGAAATTAATATGAAAGAGGCCCAGTACACTCTGCATACAGCCACGATCACATTTAAGGATGAAGATCTGTTACTGAGAACAGCTGAGCACAACCGACCGCTTTATGTGACAGGGTACAGCGATAGAGACTAGATTAATCGCATATTGACTAATCTGGTGTCTTCAGTGAACATCACGAACTTACGAACTCTGAAGAGTTTGTCAATGGACGTCCGACACCTGTCAAGGAAAAGAATAGTCATCCAAGACTTCAATCAAAACAGCCAGTAAGTTCTGGTGTCCATAGTTCTGCCAATTAAATTTGGGGATCTACAAACCGAAGCCAAAGTATATGTGATCGACACTGACACGTCTTATAAGATTTTCCTGGGACGGCTGTGGCTCCACGATTACGGTATCGTTCCGTCAACACTCCATCAATGCATGAAATATACCAAAAATGGTGAAGAAAGAAGCATCGACGGAGACATCCATCCGTTCGGTGTGCATGAAGTCCGATATGAAAATTCTCAGTACTTTGTGAACCCCTAAAGTGCTGAGCCACAGCTGACCAAAAACAGAACGGTTTTGAGACTCAAAAGCAAATCCGAGCCAGCTGTCACCTTCAAAAGTAAAAACCATAAAGTGCGTCCGTGTTTCGGCAGTGACATTGATGATTCCGATGCTGGAAGTCCGTCCTTCCGAAAAACCGCCCTCATCTTGGTAGCGATACGGACCAGTCTGATATTGAAGGCCATCCGGCAGAAAAATTCGACCTCGTTTAGGTAGCGACACTGAAGAATCAGAAGACCCGTCTTGCAACAGTTGTGCAAATTGGACTCTCATGGAAAAAGCGAAGCTAAAAGAAACCTTCAAAGTTACAGAATGGCCCTTAGCCATCACAAGAGTGCCGGAGCAGATGTGCAAAGAGCTCAATTCATTGTCAATCTCCACTGTGGACCAGCTGAAAACTTTCTATTTTCCCGGAAGGAAAAGTGGACAGAAGGGAATCCTGTTTTATGGGTCAAATCATGTCGTGCATCCGGACGATTTGTCTGTCATGTGCCTTTCCTATGAGAGACATTAGAGTCGTCCTCAATCATAAATATTATGTGCCCGAGATGTGGGAATACTTTAAAAAATGCGGGTGTCGGTTATATCAAACAGATTCCGAAGCGAAGTTTTATAAGGGGCCGTGGCATCCGCCTCTGGTCCGAGCGCTCATCGATAAACGAGTCCCAGATAGAAGGGATATAGGTTTCATTCGAACTGATGTCAAAGCATACTATATGATCGATGTTGGTGAAGCCAACGAAAGGTCAAATGATGACGATGGCTAGCTGAGCCAGAAAAAGCCCTTCGAGAGCTTGAAAATGGTGAACAAGCAACTTTCGATGAGCTAACCGAGATTGATTTGGAAACGCCCGATAATCCAAGTTCGATCTACATCAACTCACTCTTGTCGGAGAGAATGAAAGAGCAGATAATCGTCCTGCTATATGAGTTTGTCGACTGTTTCGCGTGGACGTACAAAGAAATGCCTGGCCTCTCCCTTGAAATGGCCGTGCATAAGCTGGTTATATCTCTTGACGCCAAGCCAGTCAAACAAGCTTCTCGAAGAATGGGAAGGGAGTTAGAAGAAAAGGTCATCGAGAAAACTAAGAAACTCATCGATGCCGGCTTTCATCAGAGAAGAGAAATATGCGGATTGGATCGCATGTATCGTTCCAGTGAAAAGGAAGAATGAGCAGATCCGAGTCTGCGTTGATTTCAGAGACCTTAATAAGGCATGTCTTAAAAATGATCATAGAAATGATGGTTGATGACAGCCCAAATTACGAGCTGTTCACTTTCATGAATGGTTCGTCTAGATACAATCAGATAAAAATGTCGCCTGAGGATGAGATGCGTACAACATTTCGAACCCCGAGCGGCATATACTATTACAAAGTGATGCCGTTTGGACTGAAGAACGCATGAGCCACATATCAAAGGGCAATGACCAAGATTTTTGACGACTTAATCCATAAAGTCATCGAATATTATGTTGATGATTTGGTCGTCAAGACTAAACCAAGGCCGATCACATTTAAGACTTCAGGACCGTTTTCACCAGACTGAGAGAATACAATCTAAAGATGAATTCTCTGAAGTACGCTTTTGGCGTGTCGTCGAGAAAATTCTTGGGCTTCATAGCCTGGCATCGGGGGATCGAAGTTGACCCGTTGAAGATAAAGGCCATCATAGAGATGCCTTCTCCGAAGAATCTGACACAGCAGAGATTCTTTTAAGGAAAGTTTGCTTATATACGAAGGTTTATATTGAATTTATCGGGGAGATGTAGGCCTTTCTTGAAACTTATGAAGAAAGGGGCTTCTTTTGTCTGGGATGCCGAATGTAAAGAAGTGTTCGAATGCATCAAACAGTATCTGCTACACCCTCCAGTATCTGCTGCTTCCATTCCAAATAAACCGTTGATTCTTTATACTGCCGCGCTAGATGAGTCACTCGGTGCGCTCCTTGCTCAGGACAATGAGGAGGGAAAAATGCCCTCTACTACAACAGTCGAACATTAATCGGGGCAGAACACGACTATTTCCCGATCGAAAAGCAGTGCCTGACCCTGATATTCGCCGTGAAGAAGCTAAGGCACCATTTGCTCGCTCATCGCTCATCGGGTCATGCCGATCTTCAAGGTCGACCCGCTCAAACACTTAATGACCAAACAAGCCTTGCCGACAGAATGGTAGGATGGGTTGTCATGCTGCTTGAGTTTGACATTGTCTATACTTTTCGGAAAGCAGTAAAAGGGCAATCCCTCATCGACTGCCTTGTTGCTCATCCCATACCAGAAGAGTCACCGCTAAATTGCGGGTTACCCGACGAACAAGTGCTGCGCCTCGAGGATAACGAGCCATGCTGGGAGCTCTACTTCGATGGAGTCTCATCAATAAGGACTTCTAGCAAACCAAGCATCCCGTAGATAAAAGCAAGGATATGATTGGTGTTCATCACGCCATCGGGAGGAACCCTGCGATGTTCCTTCGCTCTTACCGAGCCTCACACAAACAACGAGCTTGAGCATGAAGCTCTGATAGCTGGCCTGGAGCTTGCCATAGAAATGGAGATCTTTCGGTTACGGGTCTACGGTGATTCCTAGCTTGTTGTCAACCAAGTGAATGGTGACTACAAGATATATAAGCCCGAGTTAGCTCGATGCAGAAGCTGGGTGGTGGAACTCATGAAACAGCCCACCCATATTGAACTAATGAGAGTTCCTAGGGCGTTGAACGGAAAAGCTGACGTACTCGCTCGCCTAGCCAAAGAGCTGGTTGATCCCGACATGGATGAAATTCTGATCACAGTCAGAAGCCGACAAATTTTGCATCCAGTCTCTTTACGAGAGGAAGAAAGCGCAGAACAAGAGAACAATCCTACCGAAGAAACTCTGATCATTCAAGACGACCCGATTGGAGAGAGCCCTTCATAGAGTACCTCCTATACGACAAGCTGCCTGAAGAAAAATCTGTGAGGGTTCAGCTGAAGAAGAGAGCTCTTTGATATGCGTTTGTAAATAATACGCTATATCGCAGATCATTTGACCAATTCTGGCTCAGGTGTCTGTCATTGGCTAAAGTCCAAAAAGTCATGAAAGAAGTTCACTTGGGCGTCTGCGGAGCTCACCAATCCGGCCCCAAGACGCGGCTTCAAATCAAACGGACTGGGTATCACTGGCTTACTATGATACGGGATTGTGAAGAGCATGCGAAGAAATGTTATCTCTGCCAAATTTGTGGCGACTTCATTCACAAGCATCCCAATCCGTTGCATCCTACGGTGGCATCATGGCCCTTCGAAGTTTGGGGCACCGACATAGTTGGTACAATTGATCCTCCGTCGTCCAAAGTCCGCCGGTTCAAATTGGCCGAAACTAACTATTTCTTAAGATGGGCTGAAACTGTCCTGCTAAAAGAAGTTTAGACCGAAAATATTCTGACGTTCTTCTGGCATAATATTCTATACCGGTTCGGTACACCTAAAAAAATCATTTCTGACAACGGACCCTTTTTCAAGAGCTTCAAACTCTCAAGGTTCGCTTCTCAGCACAAGATAGATTGGAGATATTTCTCCATCTACAATCTAAGAGTCAATGGGCTAGCTGAAACCTTCAATAAAACTCTATGCAAACTCTTGAGGTAAAATGCTTCAGCCAACAAGAGGCTGGAATCTCAAACTCCACGAGACGTTGTGGGCATATCGTACCAGGCACCGCACTCCAACTCAGTTCACTCTATACTTGCCACTTTTCGGAGTGAAGGCGATTCTTCCCCTTGAAGTCGAAGTTACAAACCTCAGGAAGGCCGTTCAGCACGGCTTGACGGAGGAAGAAAACGTTCTTCTTTGGCTTGAAGAACTTGACGCTCTCGAAGAAAAGAGACTCGCAGTACAACAAAATCTGGAGCTGTACCGAGCCCAAATGTCACGGGCCTATGACAAGATAACCCATCTTTGCACTTTCAAGAAAGGCGAATCGATGTTGGTCTTCAAAAGACCGATCATCACCAATCGACATGCCCAGAGAAAATTCAAGCCAAATTGGGAAGAGCCATACGTTATCGAGAAATTATTTGATGGAGAATCCTATCAGCTGATAAATGCCGAGGGAGAAAGGCCTATAAGTCATCCATCAATGGCCGATATCTTAAGAAATACTATGCGTGAATGCTCCAAGTCGCAGATGAATTGAGCACACTGGCCCTGCGGTTTGGATTATACATCCCATAAAATCGTATACAATCCACGGGCATAAATGACTCTTATCTCTCTCAAGTCTTACCAGCGAGGCTACATTCGAAGTTCCACCAGTGTTAAAGCTCCATCAACGAGGTGGTTATAAAAAAAATTATGTCCACAAGCGAAACGGACACAGATGAAAACTCGAAAGGGATCCGTGAGTAAAAAACAGCTGGACTGCCAGCGAGTTTGTGAAAACCCGAATGGGAACAGACTCGTGAAAAGAGACGAATATACACTCGCAAGGTCCTTTCGACCTTGTGAGGAGAATATCCCCGCGTGAAATCCTTACAACTCACAAAAGAGCGACACACTTAGGAATCCCCACGATTCCTAAGCAGAATATACACCTGCGAGATTCCCTCGACTCATAGAGAGAAAATGCTTTTATAAGACCCTAACAACTCATAAAATTGAAAGCCTTAGGTGATAGGAATCTAAATCTGTCTCTTAAGCTATAGCTCTCCAACGGGCAACTGCAAATAATGAGTCGCTCTTGGCACTGCGCGTCAATATTAGCGGTGCTGATGCTGGCCCAAAACCCAAATCCCAAGTTTTCCCAAGGTAAGTGATGAGTCATTTCTAGTACTGCGCTTCAGTGTTTGCGGTGCTGATGCTGACTCAAAACCCAAATCCTAAGTTTTCCCAAGGTAAGTGATGAGTCGCTCCTGGCACTACGCTTCAGTGTTAACGGTGCCGATGCCAACCCAAACCCTAAATCCCAAGTTTTCCGAAGGCAAATGACGAGTTGCTCCCGGTATTATTCCAATGCAGCGATACTGATGCCAAACAAATTCTAAGTTCTAAGTTTCCTTCAAATTCAAAAGTCCCGCTAAATAAGGAAGAAATCAAGCAGATCAAATCAACGTCCCACCTGGTAGCGCTTCCAAGCTCAAAAGTTCTGCTAGACGGATAGGGAGCTTTCAAAACAAATTAAATCAACAAGTCAACCAATGACCTCTCTGGCGGAATCAAGCTCCACCTTGGAAGCAAGTCAAATCAAACTTCGACACCACGGAAAGCGGAGCAAGTCAACATCAACCCGGACATCGCAAGAAACAGAGCAAATCAATTTCAATCTCGACACCGCAAGAAGCGAAGTAAGTCAACTTTAACCCTGTTCGCTGTAAGAAGCGGAGCCAGTCAAATTAAATTCCTGACACCGCAAGAAGCAGAACAAGTCAAATCAAACATTGACCGTCCAAGTCGTAAAAATGGCAGCATACCCTCCACGCCGTCAAAAGGAAACCTAAAAAAATCAATCTCCATATAGAATAAAATCTATCAATTTCGTGCCCACAATCCATACACGCGGTTTGCATTTATTGTTGGGAGAATTTTGTTGGGGTAAAAAATTACATCTCGGTTGACCAACTCAAAGTCAAAATCAACCCCAAATCAAGTAGGTCCAAGCCAAAACAAGCGGGTCCAAGTCTAAGCCAAATCAAGACCAAGTATGGATAGCGTATAGCGTATGGTATAAATTTAGTATGATCTTCTAATTTCTGATCAATGTTGAAAATAGCGATGGTGTATAGCGTAGCGCTCCATCTCTGCATAGCAAAAAACGTAAGTAGCGTAGCGTATAACGTAAGCTATATTGTTTATTAATATTTTAATTTAAAAGTATAAATTTAGTTATACTAAATATAGAAAATAACAAAAATAGTATAAAATATTTTTTTTTAAATCTAAAAAATTACTAGCATACCAATAATATTCTTAAAGTTTAATCCATTAGTTCACGATTCTCATTCATCGTCAATAGTTCATAAGACAATTACATACCCGTCCTAAATGTATAGAATATAAATAGACATTCAAATTAACTAAAGTATTTAGGAAACAAAATATCATAAGCAAATTAGCTACTTGAACACTATAAGTCCTATCCTACGAACTTTAAGATCATACAAAATGCTTGCTAAATATCCAAAAGCTAGAAGTTTAGAAACTAAAGTCCTCTCCATCGGCTCATCATTCCATCTCAAAAAGCGTCCTCTTCCATGATGAAGTTAGCATCCTCCGGATCAATATACATGTCATCTCTCGCACTTGCATGATCATCAACAATTCCTTTTCCTTTTTGTGCGGAGCAGGCACCGGCGAGGGGTTAAAATGGCAGGCGGGGGTGGGTATGAGGCAGATTAGGTGAACAGAAAGAGAGCGAAGAGGCGCCGTGGAAGAGAAGAGGCATTGTTTGCCCTGGGTTTTGGAAACATGGGTTTTATTATTGCTTTTGTGGATCCGGGTTGTTTTTTTTAGTAAACTACCAATATAGCTTAAATAGCTTAAGGTACATAGCATGTTATGTAGCGTACGCTATTTATGAAAATAGCGTACACTATTTTGTAAACGCGCTATGTTGGCGTGCTACGTAATGGCCATGCTATGCCACTTAGCGTGTCATTTTTGCTACGTAGCGCGTTATTTTCAACATTGTTTCTGATTTGTTCCATCTGATTTCCTCATTTAGATCCTATTTCATTTTAAAAAGGCAAAAACTGTATACTACGTTTTAATTTTTAAAATATGTAACATGATATATGAACCAATGCCTGGATATTTTTGTTCATGTTTTAATTTTTAAAATGAGCCCGGTGGAAATCCATTTTAAACTTGGTCTTATAAAATGTAAAGGGATAATTAGTTTAATTTAAAGAAAATGCCATTAAGAGGCAAAAACCTTTAAAATGGGCCCAATAGTTTGAATGAGCTTAATTGTGGTCATCTGTTTTGCATAATATTCTCCAACTTCAAAATATGATAGATGGCCAGAATTAAGCACATGCCAACCAAGGAGATCGGCGGATTATGCAGTGGTTAGAATCATGCGCCACCGTGTCGGATTCTGCGGGCATAGGTACTTCTTCATGGCTACTTGACCCAGGCATGCATCGACTACCGTAGGTTTCTTGTTCGTATTGCTGATGGTGTGGAGGGTAGCATCAGTGGAAGGATTCATGGGCCCCGTCGGTTCAATCACTGGCGAACCTTCGGATTAAAAGTCATTCAGTATACATGCTCTTGCCAGCTCGATACTTTCATGAACAACAACCTAGATTCACCGGGTGACGACAGGAACCCACCGCCCCAACCACCTGCGATCACGCCGTCTTGCAGCAGTATGTGTACTTCTATTGTATGTATGCTCGCATGGGCGGTTTATAAAAATATTTTTATGTTATTTATCTCGCTTTTGCCTTTTTTTGCATTTGTTTCTATACTTCCGGCGACAAAATAATTGATGGAAAATGTCAAGAAATGTGAAATCACCCTAGGGTTGGCTTAGCTGAAGACTTGAAGGATGGCAAAAGGATGATCTCCAATTCCATTGAAGGGTGGTGTGATGGATTTATTAGTTTCTCGTTTGTTTAGAAGAAAATAAGAAAAAATATTTAAAAAAAATTGTTTGGTAGTCCTTTAACGAATTAGTAATTTTAACCGAAATGATTTATAGGTAAATTTATTAAGGTGATTGTAATTTTGGTCACTCCTTATATTGGTCACTCCTTATATATTTCTACACTTTAATTCTAAAAGATGTATTGAGATAACTCTCTCTCTTCTCAAACTCTTTATAAATCTAAAAATAAAATCCATGGCCAATCTCCGAATCAAACATGCCCTTACGAACATCTCCCAAGTTAAAATCTTAGTAATCTACAGATTCCATTAGATCTCCGTAAAAGATATTTGGGCATGTTTTTGTGTGATGACCTGGTTTTCCACACTTGCTGCATTTATATACTCTCTTCTCCAAGAATGATTTAAATCTTTTGCGTGAAATCCCTCTTTGAGCGGAAATATCAAGATCAAGCACTTGGTCTATGTTTTTAACCATATCATCCGCGATCTCAAACTCTTCAGATATTGTGCTCAAATGAGAATTACCGATTATGATACGTATTAATACGGCGACTTACCGATCACGGGATATCGACCGATATTTGATTCAACAATTGTGATATGACATACTCAATCCTTAGTCTATGAGGAGTTTACTTGTTTCAACATGACTTGAATTAGGATGACTTGGCGAAGCAAGGAAAACCAATTTAAATATGATTTGGAGTTTGACTTTGACTCATAGGAGCGTTCTTCGATGAGAAACAAATCATAATTAATTTCAATTAGATTTGGAGTAGTATAATCTCCGATCCTTTAATTCTCTTTTTAATTAGATTTGTAGTAGTATTGATATATTGCCAATGATCGATATCCAATACCGAGTAATATTGGGTTACCATTTGGTTAGTGTGGTTTTAGTATTAAGGTTATTAACGGTTAGTGGGTTTATTGGTGGACTAAATGGGTTATGGATAATTTCACACCATTAATATGACTTTACACATCATTAATTACTAATTAATGAATTTGCCAAATTGTTATGGTTACATTAGCTGTTTATTTTAAAAAGATTTCCTGATTTCAAAACTCTATATCTCATATGATGTAATATCCAATATTCCCGATGTGATAGATTGCCGATTTCGATCCTAAAAGCGACCATCCAATAGCGGTCTGATACCAAGATTTTAAACCTTTGGTTTGAATATCATTTGTCCATTTATAAGATTGTTGCAACCTTTACAGTATACTCTTAGCTGATCCTTCTGGGGTGCATATGTAGAATGATGACTACTTCGGAAGAATAGCGAAAAATCGCACTATGAGCCTTATATAAACATATGAATTGTTTATGCTATTTTTGATTGGGTGAGGCTACACTACCGCTGGTAGCTCAATTATAAATTTGTACAGAGAGTAACAAAGAATAAATCAGTTTGTTCTATGTGCAGGGAACATTCGTCAGGATTAAAATCTTGATTTTTTTTTATCTTAACAAATAAGCAGAGGAAATAGCGCTCTGTGTGTGTGTGGGGGTGGGGTGGGGTGGGGGGGGGGGGGTTCCCTTAGTTAATAATGAAATCAGTGTTCTAAAAAACAGTCTGGGCAGCCGTTTAAGCGGTGTCTAAGCGGAAGCATTCCCAAGCCGTACTGCTTTGACCCTAAGCAGTTATATGTAACGGTCTAGGTGCTTTAAACTCTTCAAGTGGGCTCTCTTGTCTAGGTTGGTGCTTAAGTGGGTTATAATACAAGCTTAATGGATCAGATTTAAGCTTTTTAAAAAAAAATGCATGATCCAAACCCCTTTCTATATAATGCATCTCTCGATCTATTTTCAAATTACATAAACGAAAAAGCCCTAAAGTATTATCGTCTTTCTTTCGCTCTCCTCGCTTTTCTCTTTGATTTCCTTCCGTCTGCATTGTCTCTCCTAAAGGATCATCGGCGGCGTTTTCCTCTCGTCACTCTCCTTTCAAGTCTTTAAAGGATTGCATGCAAAAACCCTAAACAAGTTTGTCCAAATCATTTTATGTTTTCTCACGTCTCTTTGTTGTTTTATGTAATTTCCAAGTTAAAATGGTTAATTAATAATTTATGATTTATCGTTATATTTCCGTCTAATGTCATGTTTTATATATATATATATATTTTAATTTATGCACTCCAATCAATGTGAAGGTGCTATATAAATTTAGGGTTTATGCAATATATTGTTTTAAGAATTTTTCTATGATTTTTACTAATTTATCTGTATATGAAATATAATTTTATTTAAAATTATAACCTCTCCTAGACAGCTATGGTCTAGATGGTACCCTGACAGCTCAGCTCCGTTTAGCGCTTTTTACGGCCCTGAATAAAATTAATATATACTTAAGTAGGAAATCCTTTTTCTGTCATTTGTTATTTAAGATTATCTGAAAAGCCTCCTTTTTTTTAATATTGTTTCTCATGTAAACTTTTTGCATGATGCAGGGACAAGCTGAAAGGTATCAGGGCTTTTGACCAGGCCTGGCAAATGAGGCGAGTCGTCGACGAATCGACTTGCCTTACCTCACAACAGGGCGAATTTTACTCGCCTCATTGCTAACGCGGACGAGTCGGTGAGTCAACTCGCCTCGTCTACACAAGCCCGACGAAGCGAGTGGGTTTGTGTAAAACATAATGTTGCCTCATTGCGGCTTGCCTCGTTTAACTCGCTCGTCGACTCTCCTCACCTCGTTGACTCATGAGTCGCCTCGCCCGACTAGCCGTTGGCAAGTTCCAACGGTCGAAACCGCCCCGAGTCGTTTCAACTCGTGTTGCCTCGCCTCGAATCCGACGTCCAACGTTCGAATTCACCTCGCCTCGAAACCCACGCTCAACGGTTGGCAACAGTTGAATTTGGACTACTCGGCTCGCCTCACGTCGTTTCGTTACGGCTGAAAATTTTGAAATCTCTATAAATATAACCCCACACTCATTTCATCTCATACCAAATCTTTCTCAAATTGGAAAAAAAAAACTCTTAAGTTTCTACTCGCAAGTTTCAACATTTAAGCATCAAGAGTTGAAGATCAAGTGTAATTAACATGCCTCTGAGTTTTCGACACTCCAACTTACTCTACCGCTTTTTTGCTCAATTTCTCTACTACAAGTTACAACGTTTTAGCTATTCTTGCTTTTATAAATTTAGCTCTTTTATCGCATTTAAATCAGTATCGGTAATATATAATATTTAATAATTTTTTTTATTATGGAGGGTTCATATGATACACATCATTCTCAACTTCGTAATCCTAATTTACAAACACAAGTAGAAGAACCCACAGTCACACCCACATCTTGAGAAGCTAAAAAACGTGCACTTATTTGTGATGTTTGAGAACACTTTACTATTGAACATAGGGAAAAAGTTAGATAGCGGTGTGCAAATATTTTTTCGCTCCGTTTAAACAGAAGGACGATACCGACACCGGTACTTTACATAAACATGTAAAAAAATATGGAAAGCACGGCTTGTTTTTCCACACAATCACAATTAAATTTTTCCAGGAAATGTCTTTTTCAATATTATCATGATACAAATGTTGAAATGGCAAGATTTGTTATGGCAGACGAACACATTCTCGAATTCGAAGAAAGCCAAAATTTTGAACGGTACGTTCAAAAGGCATTACAACCAGGATACAAGAGGTTTTCAAGGAGTATGCTAAAAAATCATTGTTTTGCACTTTTCACCGAAGGTAAATAATTATTAATTGCCACTCTTGCTTCTTTAGATAGTAGTATTTCATTAACTTATGATATTTGGACTGATAGAAGGGAACTTCCCTACATTTATGTTACTGCACATTGGATAGATTCTGACTGGTATTTGCAAAAAAGAATCATTGCTTTTCGACAGTTTCAATTCCCCCATAATGCATTTAATATATCTTCTTAAATTAGATCTGATTTAGAAGAATGTCAATGTGTAAATAAAAAAATTTCTATTTCTTTCGACAATACTAGTAACAATAATTTTGTTGTTACCGAACCTATTAGGTCGTGCAAACCAATTTGTAATGGTCGCTTTTTTCCATATTCAATGTGCCTGCCGTATACTTAACCTTGCTTTACAGGATACATATCAAGTATGTTCTTCAAATATTCATACAATTAAAGATTCGTGTAGGTTTATTAAAAGTTTTGGAAAAAGAAAATCTTAATATAAAACTAGATGTCATGCTGCAGAATTAAGGCCGTGGAATAGTACATATGGCATTCTTCGTACTGCATCAAAGACTAGCGGAATTATTAGTGACATGTGGAATGTGTAAATGCCTATAGAAAACCACTTAATAGATAAGTATTGGGCGGTTGTAGAACTTTTAAAAGATTTTCTTATGACTTTTAAAATATCAACCAAACGTTTTTCTGCTTATAACCCCGCTTCTCATATTATTGTGTCTGAATTATATAATATAGCTCAACGTTTTTCTAATTATTGTACTAATGAGATACTTCATCTCGTGATGTTTGTTATATTAACTTAGATTTCTAAATATTACTATGAAATTCCAATTGTTTATAGTTTGTGTTCGATAATGGACCCTAAGATTAAATTAGAAGGTTTGGAGGGTCTTTTAATAGGGTTCTATGGATGCATGGGGCATACTTTAGATATTGATGCCTATATTAATACCGTTAAACGTATATTAAATGAAGTGTTTGATTTATATATTGCACGATCTTCTATTGGTAAAACTATAGTACCGGTCGCAACCAGTTCACGTGCTTTGACTCTAGCCTTTGCACTTATTCAACAGTCGAAAAGGGCACGAGGCCCCGTGGTTTCATCATCGTCATCTTTAAATGAATTAACAATATATTTACAAACTGAGTCAGACGTAGATTATACTGTTGGGGTTTGATAGCGTCCTGACCATCTACCGTGGCTGATGCAGAACAAAAATAGTGTTTAAAAAAACTTGGCGCTAAAAAACCCGTCCAAGAATCGAACCGTAAACGATACTATCTAAAAAAGGAGATCTTACCTACAAGGTTAGAAATTGTATACCAAATGATTCATGACCTTCGATCTTCTACCCTCTTCTTTGGCTCCTTGAGGTGTCCTCGATTGAGCTTGGTCGCCGGTCTTTCTCCGTCGAAGATGATCCACCCGAGAGATGTAGCTCATGGCCCTATCTCCACAATAAGAATCCAGTGAAGCAATTAGGGACTTTAGGTTGCTAATCTAGAGTGCCTAGAGATGTAGTGAGTAGCTCTAAGTGTGTATCTATTTCTCTTCTATCCTTGATTCTCAACACATGAGATGGTAGGGTAGAAGATCAAGAAGAAGGAGGAGGAGCTTAAGAAAGATAGTGAAGAGAGAAGAAGCAAATGGTGAGAGTGTTTCAAAACCAACTATACAAAAACTCAAGTGGAAAGAACAAGTGAAGAAAAACTAGTGAGAGAAAACCCTCAAGCATGGTTTTGTAAAAAACATAATTTTCCGAATATAATATATCAACCATACTTGAATAGTTAGTATAAATGAATTAATAATTCATTCAAGCATGGTTCTCACCATTCTCTCTTCATCACCTTCACACCTTATTTCCATTTAATTAAATAAATGGATAAACTAAAATGAGGTGTCCACGTTCTAGAATATTTTCTGTATAAATACGGATTACACTCAACTGTATATACATACCTGTATTCGTACCAAAATACGAATACCCAAAGAGATAGAATGACACAAAAAACATAATACTAGAATATACATATCGAAATATATATACGTAAATTATTAAATCAATACCTGATTTAATAATCCGGCTCAAACCCGAGCCGACTAGTATTATCAACCGTTTGATCGAAAGTCCGGGTAACTAGTACAATCATTCGATTAGAACCCTGCATGTATCAAAATACGACTACTATATTATTTCTCCTGAACCAGGGAAACCCTCTGTGTGTGACTCTAAAGACTCGTCAATACGCTGACAGTGGGTTTAACCACAAGCACGTCAGCGGCACTAGCTGTACGTAACGGCTACCCAGGTATTGAGCGAAAAGAAGGCGAAGAGCAAACTCATCCGAACCCCTACTGAGCCTATCTGTGATAATCTCCATACAGTCCGGTCTATTCGTTTAAAAGTAAAGCATATCGGGTCTAGAGAGGTGGATAAAGTCAGCCCCCTTATAACGCGATATTTCGTGTCGGGGTGAAGCCCATCACCCACTGAGAAACTACCGATCCAAATTAGTAATTCTCGTCAAACTTGGCCAAGGATTTCTTGTGATGGCCACTCGTACATAGCGTGACATCAACCCCCAATACCGGAAGAGACGAATCCCCGACGATCCGCTCACCACCTTCATGTGGCTCGGGACTGTACCCAACTAAAACCTATTTGCACGACTCCTTTGAGCCGTGGTAGGGTAGTAATCAAAGCATAGTGGGAACACACATAAGAAAAATGATGATCTCAGGTCGAAAGACTAACCTGTACACATGTCACCTGAGAACTGCTATCTGACAATAGGTGTAATACTATCTAGCATGTTCCCGGCGAGTCCGTTCAGTGTAACTCATAACCCAATGAGCATCTGTATACTATTTTAGGTGACTAACTAACACCAATGGCTTGTGAGACCGGCCACCGCCCCTCGTCGGGGTCTCGATAAGTATACACTAGTCTACTCCGGTGTATCGATGCCTATTCTCGATACTCTCTCGACTGGGGATATTTAATGATGTGCTTATAGATCACCCAGTTCCCACGTATATGATCGCCATCATAATACTGGTAGTCAAGGAAGAATCCTATGGGCATTATCAACATGTAATAGTGATCTGTAATACCACATAATGCATGTACATATGATAAAGACAAACCGGCTAGCATACTATCATCTCGAGTCAGACTGTTATACCTGTATAAGTCCTTCCTCAATCATCACAATCGCGTGCCTGCAATTGTGATGATTGATTTGAGGGCACTATAGCCAACAATCTCCCACTTGCACTTAAGGCTAATTATTGCGGTGTCACATACTTACAGCCCGTGTGATTCAGAACACCCAATTTCTCTACTAATCAGTCTTGCAAAACACGTTTGTGAAATTATTGCGTTCGAGAAATAGCCTCAGTGAGTGGATCTGCTCCAATGTTTCTATATTTATCTCTCTATATCTCAACTTCGTGGAGAAAGACTATCTCCCGAAATGAGCGATACATGTCTTAGAATTTGTCTGGATATCTGATGGGATCCAGTTCATAAATGAACTCCAAATCCAACAAACTTCTTAGACCGTATCTTCCACTGAATTTAATCAGTATCCTGCGCCATGCCTTTCTCAGTATTCGCTTGGACCACCTGTCCAACATACTGCCCCTAAAAAAATGAGGGAAAGCTATAACTCTGACAGTCACTCTGTCATCCAGGTCACCTTAGAAGCCTTAAATGATAACCGCATCCTGAAGGAGGTTGTCGTTACCATATACCAAAAACATCCTCTTATATTCATAACTGCTTCCCAACGTTTCTACAGGATTGGATTAATATGTGCTTATTGTAGCTAGTGCAAAAGCAATATCTGGTGTGGTACTTGACAGCTCATGATTGACTCCATTGCCTAAGCAAGAGATATGCCAATCATGCAAATCCTTCTCCTCATCAGTCTAGAAAACATCTCTTTAGAGAGGGTGACTCCTTCACCTGCGGGTATACCTGTAAGGATACGGCAGCGCCCCGGCCGTCTATCTGAGGCCAAATGCGGAACAAAAACTTTTTAAACTGGCGCTATCGTAACCCTAAAACCCGGATCGTTCCATTAACCGTAAACTAGTAACTACAAAGTTGTTAGAATGGCTATACCGATCGATCCGTATCCTTCGGTCTTTAGCCACCATCCTTAGCTCCTCGCGGCATCTCCAATCTCGCTCGATCTCCGGTCTCCTCATCGAAGTGGCACTACGTCAAGGAATCTTTATACAGGTTCCCGCTTCAAACCGAAACAATTCGGACATGAAGTTTGCTAGCTGACATGTCCAAGATTGAAGTAGAGAGAAATGTGAATATTTTGTCTCAATACACCCTAGGATTCTCATCATATGAGAGGGATAGGGTGGAGGTTGAAGAAGATGTAATGAGATGAAGAGTGTGAGCTCAAGAAATATCAAGAGAGCAAAAACCAAGCCCCAAAAATGTCATGGCTGCCCTCTCTCTTGTGTGATGATATTGTGTTGGTTTTGTGTTGAATAACAAAGAAAAGATATATCAAAATATCTCTCACAAAACCCTCAAAATATCCTACTAAAAACAAAGCTCATTAATCTAACATGACTCACTATATGACTCATTACTATGAGTCATTAGTGAACATGCTAGAATAATAACTCATCAAAATGAGCCACACTTTCCAAATCCAAATAAACATTTAAACCAAAATGTTTAACAAAAAGAAATGCATCTTCTAAAGTAATCTTGTAACGAATTACAAGAATACCCCTCACCTGTATATATATACCTGTATCCGTATTCCGAATGAATACGAATACAACGAGACTAAAATATTCAAACACAATATAATACTAGGATCCGGCTTAAACCAAAGCCCACTAGTATTATCCGTCTGAATCATGATACGTGCACAAGTGCACGTGTATGTTCGAATCCTGCCATAAAACCATACGGCCTCTACAACGTTTCGCCCGAACTTGGTAAAACTTTCTGTGGGGGACTCTTAAGACTCGTCAATACGCATGTCAGTGGTACTAGCTGTACGTAACGGCTGCCTGGGTATTGAGCAAAAGGGAGGCCGATGAGCGAACTCATCCTGAAACCCTACTGAGCCTGTCAGTAACAATATCCGTACAGTCCGGTCCGTTCGTCTGTGAGTATCGCATATCGGGCCCAAGGGGCTGGTAAACGTCAGACCCCAATAGCGGTATAAGTCGTGTCGGAGTGTAGCCCAGAACACCCTGAGATACTACTGGAGTACCTACCAGTAAATCTCGCTTGCCCTGGCCAGGGACTTTGTGTAATGGCTCTCCAGACACAGCACGATCTCACCCCTAATACCGGAAGAGACGAATCCCCTGCCGATCCGCTCACTGTCTCCATATGGCTTGGGACTGTACCCAACTAAAACCTGTTTGCACGACTCCTTTAAGCCGTGGTAGGGTAATAATCAAAGTACAGTGGTAACCCACACGAGACAAATGATGATCTCAGGTCGATAGACTAACCTGTACACATGTCACCAGGGAACTGCTATCTGACGACAGGTATAATACTAACTAGCAGGTTCCCGGCGAGTCCTGTCCGGTGTACTCATAACCCAATGAGCACCTGTATACATCTTAGGTGAAGCGACTGACACCCATGGCTTGTGAGACCGGCCACCGCCCCTCGTCGGGGTCTTGAACTGTATACACCAGTCTACTCTGGAGTATCGATGCCCTGTCTCGAAACTCCCACGACTAGGGACCACTTTAAGGATGTGCTTATAGACTACCCAACTCTCACGTATATGTTCACTATCATACTGCTGGTAGTCAAGCAAGAATCCTATGGGCTTTATTAACGTGTAATAGTGATCTGTAATGTCACCTAAAGCACGTACACGATGATAAAGATAAACCGGATAGCATACTATCATCTCGAGTAAGACTGTCCTACCGGTATAGGTCTTCCCTCAATCATTGCAATCACGTGCCTGTGATCCAATAATTTACTTTGAGGGTACTATATCCAACAATCTCCCATTTGCACTTAAGGCTAATTATTGCGATGTCGCATACTCACAGCCCGTGCGATACCGAATACCCAACTCCTCTACTAATCAGTTTGACAAAGCTCGTTTGTAAAACTATTGTGTTCGAGAAATAGCCTCAGTGAGTGGATCCGCCCTGATGTTTCTTTCTATGTCTTTCTTAATCTCAAGTTCACGGAGAAAGCCATCTCCTGAATTGAGCAATACCTGTCTTAGAATATGTCTGAATATCTGATGGGACCTAGTTCACAAATGAACTTCAAATCCAAATTTCTTAGACTGTATCGTCAATTGAACTTAACCAGTATCCTGCACCATGCCTACCTCAGTATCCTCTTGGACCACCTGTCTAAACTACTGCCCCTCGTCGGAGGGAAAACTATAACTCTGACATCTATGTCACCTCGGAAGCTTGGAATGATAACCGTCTCCTAAAAGAGGCTGACGTTATCATATCCCTAGAACATCCACTTATGTTCTAAAACTGCTTCCGAACGTTTCTCCAGGATTGGATCAATATCAACTTATTACAGCTAGTGCAAAAACAACATATGGTGTGGTACTTGACATCTCATGATCAACTCAATTGCCTAAGCAAGTGATCTGCCAATCATGCACATCCATCTCCCCTTTAGTCTGTAAGACACCTTAAGAGAGGGTGACTACATCACCTGCAGGTACACCACCATGCCAGGAGACGTCCATTCTAAAATACCTTTAGAATACTGTCTAAGTACCCAGATTGGGACACTACCCAAATCTAGATCTAAACCATAGATCTAGTAATCAGAATGTCTTATATTATATCCATATCCTGTGTGGAGAAACTACTGTGTGACAACCACAGTATAACCGATCGTAGTGTAGGAATTTCACTTCCTACTATATGTATGTCATCCAAATACCAGGACATCACACCCTACTACTTTCTTAACAGATCCATCCCCTATTCTGATGAAGTCAATGAAGGGTCCCGGCAGCGCCCCGGCCATCGAAACGCGGCCAAAATACGGAACAAAAATTTATTAAACCGGCGCTACCGCTACCCTATTTCCGGATCGACCTTAAACCCTATTCTAGCGAGCTAACTAAGAGTTAGAATCGTTATACCGAGTTGATCCGTGTCCTTCGGTCTTCATTCCAAGCTCCTAGTGATCCTTTGACGATGTTTGGTTGCCGGTCTTTCTCCATCTCCGATGATCCACCCGAGGAAAACGACGCAAGCTCCAAACTCGTCGAACGAGATAACCGACGCTCCAACGTCGCTAGCGATGGAGAGTCGAGGTGTATGGAAGTGTCACTACATTTTTCTCTCTTTCATTTTGCTCATTGAGCAAGCATAGAAGATGAGTGAGGAAAAAACTTTTGCATGAGCAAAGAATGGCTATGTATTTTTGTATGAATGAGAGAGTGAGAGAGTGGGCTAATGTTTTCATCTAATCACCACATGAAATGAATCCCCACCCCCTCAAAATAGTGGCCGGCCCCTCTCCCCCTCTCATTCTAAAAAAAATATCATTTCCAATTTACAAATAAACAATTCACAACCATACTTTGCACTATGCTTGACTCATGCCCATGCCTTTTCCTTGTCACCCTCCTCCTCATCATTAAACAAAATGAATTTTCATAAATGAAAAATCAAATAATGAGGTGGCAAAACTTCTAGAAGCTATTCCGTATAAAATACGGAATACTTCCCGGTACATGTATCGAAATACATATACGCGTATTCGTACCAAAATACGAATAGCCGAGAGAGAAAACGAATAGTGAACAATAATACTAGAATACGTATATACAAATACATATATAAATTATTAAATAAAAACCCGATTTAATAATCCGGCTTAATCCTAAGCCGCTAGTATTATCAACCGTCCGATTAAAGTCTGCGCAGCACTTGCACATATTTAATCGGACACCTGTATGTATCAACATACCTCATGTACACCATATCGCCTGAACCGTGAAAACCCTCTGCGTGGGACTCTAAAGACTCGTTAATATGCCGGCAGTGGGTTTAACCACAAGCACGTCAGCGGCACTAGCTGTACGTAACGGCTACCCAGGTATTGAGCGAAAGGGAGGCCGACGAGCAAACTCATCCTGAACCCCTACTGAGCCTGTCAGTGATAATATCCGCACAGTCCGGTCTGTTCGTCTAAGAGTATCGCATATCGAGTCTAGGGGGGTGGATAAAGTCAGACCCCCAACACCGCGATATTTAGTGTCGGTATGAAACCCATCACCACCTGAGAAACTATCGATCCTGGATCGATAATTCTCGTCCACCGTGGCCACGGATTTATGGTGATGGCCATCCGTACACAACGCGACATCAACCCCCAATACCGGGAGAGACGAATCCCCGACGATACGATCACTGCCTCCATGTGGCTCGGGACTGTACCCAACTAAAACCTGTTTGCACGACTCCTTTGAGCCGTGGTAGGGTAGTGATCAAAGCACAGTGGGAACTCACACGAGACAAATGACGATCTCCGGTCGACAGACTAACCTGTACACATGTCACCTGGGAACTGCTATCTGACAATAGGTATAATACCAACTAGAAGATTCCCGGCGAGTCTGTCTAGTGTACTCATAACCCAATGAGCACCTTTATACTATCTTAGGTGAACAAACTAACACCAATGGCTTGTGAGGCCTGGACACCGCCCCTCGTCGGGGTCTCGATCAGTATACACTAGTCTACACTGGAGTATCGATGCCCGGTCTCGATACTCCTACGACTAGGGACATTTAAGGATGTGCTTATAGACTCCAGCTCCCACATATATGATCGCCATCATACTGCTGGCAGTCAAGCAAGAATCCTAAGGGCTCTATCAATACATACATGATGATAAAGATAAACCAGATAGCATACTATCATCTTGAGTAAGACTGTTTTATCGGTATAGGTCCTACCTCAATCATCATAATCACAAGTCCGCGACTATGATAATTTCCTTGAGGACACTATATCCAACAATCTCCCACTTGCACTTAAGGCCAATTATTGCGATGTCGCATACTCACAGCCCGTGTGATACCGAACACCCAACTTCTCTACTAATCAGTTTCGCAAAGCCTGTTTGCGAAAATGATTGCGTTCGAGAAATAGCCTCAGTGAGTGGATCCGCTCTAATGTTTCTTTCTGTATCTCTCTTAATCTCAAATTCACGGAGAAAACTATCTCCCGAAATGAGCAATACTTGTCTTAGAATTTGTCTGGATATCTGATGGGACCCAGTTCACAAATGAACTCCAAATCCAGCAAAACACTTAGACTGTATCGTCTACTGAATTTAATCAGTAATATGCGCCATGCCTTCCACAGTATCCGCTTGGACCATCTGTCCAACATACCGTCCCTCAAAAGAGGGAAAAACTATAACTCTGACAGTCACTCTGTCATTCAGGTCACCTTGGAAACTTGAAATGATAACCATCTCCTGAAGGAGGCTGCCGTTACCATATCTCAAGAACATTCACTTATGTTCATAAACTGCTTCCCAATGTTTCTCCACGATTGGATTAATATATGTTTATTGCAGCCAGTGCAAAATCAATATCTGGTGTGGTACTTGACATTTCATGATTAACTCAATTGCCTAAGCAAGTGATATGCTAATCATGTAAAACCCTCTCCCTTTTAGTCTGTAAGACACCTTTAGAGAGGTTGACTCCATCACCGGCAGGTAGACCACCATGCCAGGAGTCGTCCATTTAATGTCAAAGCACCCAGATTAGGATACTTCTCAAATCTAGATCTAAAGCCATAGATCTAGTAACCAGAAAACCTGATATTATATCCATATCCTACGTGGAGAAACAACTGTGTGACAACCAAAGTACAACCGATCGTATTATAGGAATATCTCTTCCTATCAAGTGCATGTCATTCCAATACCTGGACATCACTCTCTACTACCTTCTTACCAGATTCATCTCCCATTCTGATGAGGTCATAGACCTATGACTGTCACATCAAAAATAGATGATCTATTTCCGCTATATCTGCTTTAGTCTATAAATAGACATAAGCTACTTGCCTACTATGCTTCCGCTGCTCCCACTGACTACAACAACCCTCTGGCAGAGTCATATATACGTACACTTCTAAAGCTAGTTTAGAATGACGCTATACTCATCCTCCTGCCGGGTCTTATAGTCTAGAACAACAGCAATGGCAAGTCTGGGTAAACAAGAACCTCCCTGTCACCGTCTCTGAGATGACCGAAGTACCTCTCGGGTGCCTAAGGTTACCCACCAAATCTGCGGAGTGGCTAATAGAACGTCGAAACTAATTGAATCCTTAGGTTTTATTAAATTTCCAGTAATCGTTTGTGGTTCTGGAATAACTTCCAGTTCTACCATACTCGCACTACTATTTTCTGAAAAATCCATTTTACTAAAACTGTGGCGAGTCAAGAACAATATAAATATTGATCTTCCTGATGGTAGAAAGTTAACCCTCGTCAAAGCCCGGGATAACCCACAAACAGCCATTACTAAAACGTGCCTTGAGTTTATCCGGATTCTGGTTTTAAGCATCAGCCGGACAACTCCCTATACCTTAACATTGTCAAGATATAAATTGATTCTATATATATCTGATATAGAAATAAAAGCACTAATTTAATCAGAACCAGATTCAAAATCATGCATCTGTCTCCAGTGCATATCAACCAAATGGAAAAGAGGACAATCAGCATTACTCATCTAGGAGTGCATCCATGTATGAGTAATCCGAAAGAGAAGCAAGTTCTCAAAACCATTACTATCAGCGGAATACCAAACACAAGTATCTACATCTTCGAATACTTCGAAGAATCCCGATACTTCTAACTAATGGTACTTTACTTTATTCTTATACCTATAACTTCTGAATATCTGGACCTTGCATTTCAATGAAATACATGTCCAGAACTGGAGAAGTCATAAGTAAACAGAATATAGTACGAGTACCAACCCCTTTGTCCTAATGGACACTGGACAACATACAATACTTTATATAAGTCCCCTGAGTTCAACAACTCAAATCCTATGCGTCGTAAGTTGAAAAACTGTACTTTGGTTAAGAAGAGTTACACCGCTGTTGAATGCACCTTACCTAATCACCAACCGATATAGGTAAATGTCACAGGCATAATATCAAAAAGATATATCTCACTTTATAAAAATAAACGTACAGATATATCAGTTTGAAATTGGTGCATTACAACGGATATTCAAAACCAAATATTTGCCGTCCGGCAAAAACCCAGGCGATTTCCTCAAATATCACCAATTACAACGAATTCCGATATAATGAGGATCTAATCACCTAATTCCCAATATCTTACTCCCACTCACCATCCGTAATAATATGCAGATGTGAGAAACTGATCTGGTAAATACATACCCTGGAGTTAGATTCCAATTGGGAAAACAGTTTTCAATTAACATTGCACAGTGAAACTGAAACATGAAAATGTTCCAAAAGGGTTAACTGGTATACCTAGTAACGCCTCTTCCACTATCCTGAATCATGACAGTAACCATATACCTGCCTGCCCTCTCTGCAATCTCTTTATTATGTCTTTACTTATTACCTTCTGTACACCTCTTTTACGCTAATTGGTTTTCTTCATTCCCTACCTTTCTGCACCAGCCTAAGGTTTGGAAGAAGACTATCCAATAAGCGTAATAGGTGTACTCTCCTAATCCTAGAAGCCCTCGCAACCTGAGATAAGGTAAAGAGAAAAGACATCTGAATAATCCTATTCTTTTTCTCCTGAACCAGAATCCATCCTCGAAAAAGTTCCTTCGAGTTCATATGTAACTATACGATGGATTTATCCAATGGAAGTGGATATCCGCAGTGATACGGAGTGTCCTAGAGAAAAGCAAAGTGGATGTAGGAGTGGCAGGGGTATACCTGGTTTTTGTCGTGAAAGTTGGTGGTCGCATTTTCCTTTGCCATTATTCTAATCCCTTTATATGTCTTTACTTATTACCTTCTGTACATCACACTTAAGCTTAATTGGTTTTCTTCCTTCCCTACCGTTCGGCACCTGCCTATGGTTTGGAAGAAGACTATCCAATAAGCTCAACAGGTGTACGCTCTCCTAATCCTAGGAGCCCTCACAACCTGAGAGAAGGTAGAGGGAAAAGACAACCGAATAATCCTATTCAATCTCTCCAGAACCGGAATCCATCCTCGAAAAAGTTCCTTCGAGTTCGTATATAACCATACGATGGATTTATCCAATGGAAGTGGATGTTCGTAATAATACGAGGTGTTCTGGAGAAAAGCAAAGGTGATATAGAAGTGGCAATGATGTATGCGACACCGTGACATTCCAAAAGCCAAAGTGTTTTAAGAAGGTTCGGTCAACTTGGTTTTATGAGTTTTAGTCAAAGGTCGGGACAAGTCGCAGCCAGAGAGAGAGAGAGAAGAAACACTCAGCGTGCACTCTAACCTAGATCAGAATGGTTAATTATTTTATCTAATCTGGATGGCTCCCACTGTTTCCTCGAATTCTCCTCCAAACCTAAAAGGAGAATTAGTCGGAATCACCCGAGGAGTAATCCTACTCATCAGTGGGAATCGGGATCCAACTATGATCGCATGATAACTTGATGGAAGCCACTCAAGTCACCACACTCCAGAAGGTATGCGCATGCCTCACAAGTTTCCTGTATGTTTGAAACTCCCGATGTGATTTTTACCCCTAGGACCCAAGTGACCTTGACTAAAGATCAAAATGTCAAAAGGTCCTAGTCAAGTTCTATCCGTCATTATCTTGACTGCATTAGACCCACCCGTACGAGCCTTGACTAAAGATCAAAATGATCGTACGACTGTCCTAACCAATCGCATTATCTCTGCAACAGAAAAGCACTACATAGCTATCGAACACTACGCCTCGGCTAATGCACGACATACGCAGCACGAATACTAAGCAATACTAGTCTGAAATGGCGGAGGGCTGCGGCTGGTTTTTGGCGAAAAACCTTTAACGTAATGATCTTGATATGGTTGAAGGAATCCAGGTGGTTTTTGTAAATATATTGTGGCTAAAACTTTTGCTAAAGAGGTCACTCCCGGTGAAGGGATCTCGGCTCTTTCCCCGTCGAATGGGGTGCATGATATCCCAAACTGAATACCACGATGCAAAGAAAAAATAATCGACTATAGTGAAGTTATTACGTTGAAGCAAACTTTTACCCAAGGGGTCACTCCCGATGAAGGGATCTCAGCCCTTGCCTCGTCGAATGAGGTGCTGGATATTCATAACCGAATACCACTGTGCAAAGCAAAAGAGAACGTTTGTAATGTCAGTTTTTAAAAAACTTGGTTCCAACAACATCATAAATAGGTTTGTTTAATCCTTGCATTGATAAGAATCAATGTAGTCTTATCAATTAATCACACCAGAAAAGAACGAAAATAAAATGTACGTATATGCTATCCGCATTCGCCACTGGGTCCCGTCATCACCCGTTAGGTTACTTAACTAACGACAGAGCGGGGACTGGGCTAGCGCGGGTGCAAAACATATACAATATCTACTAGTATATATAAATATATATAACAATCGTCCCAGGCATGATATAAAACAACATCACAGAAACATCACAGAAGCAACACAGAATGGTGGATAATCTGGAGCCCCGGGTTTCACTTGAGCCGCAAGTGAGACCCGACGTTCCCTGTCGTGTGGATAGCATGTGCAATGAAACCTAGACCCCTACGAGCGCGGCAAGTTACCCGCCAAAACCAGAAGTGAGGCAGCCCCCTTCAGCAACGTGAATGGACCACCTAGCACTTTATGGAATCCGGTAACTTGAGCACCCCTCCTGGGTCACCTATACCCCCTACGAGTGTGGCGAATAGCCCGCCAATTCTAGAGTAAGGTCCCCTCCGTCTGAATGCCTTGAGATGCGGACTAGTTGCCCTCTAGAACCCGGCTATTCGTGCACCCCACCGCGGGGTAATCCTAGTACAGAAAAGAAAATAATATACAAGGGTGACATCGACCTCAGCCCAGTCGTGCCCCAAAAGAATAATATACAAACTGGCAGTGACGGCAGTCCACATGTCGGACGCTCGCCCCGCAATATCAAATGTACAAATAAAATGAAAACTGTACTAACATTGCACCATTGGCTATCCACCACGACAATCCAACCAACATCACAGCACAACACAGAACATCAACGTGAATGTCACGTTCGCAAATCCGTCTAAAAGACATATAGCAATTAGACGAGTTTACCGATCAAATGACATTCACGGTCGCAGATTATAATGTATGTACTGATAAACGCACACTTAAAATATCGATCGACTAAGTTCCAAATTAGCCCCAATAGCAAAACAACACTTCACTGAAAACTGGGCCAAAACAGAATATCACAAAAATCACAATTTCACATCAGGGGGCTACAGTAAAAATTTGGAAGCCCGTCGCCACTAAATGGCCGCGGATCCGCCGCCAATGGAGGGTTAGTGCGGCGGTTCCGCGGCACTTTAGAGGCTTCATGGGCTCAAATTTTTTCTGCACCCTTAAAATTGCCTGCACGGATTTTTAAGTTACTGCAAATAATTTTCTGACCACTTTTGAAAAACGGCAGAGAACAGAACATTGAAATCGTGATTTTGGAAATTTCCGTCGATCGATCTTTCAAGCACGTTTAAACAAACTAGTAAGGGGTTTAAAGGGTGTCTCTGATACCATGAAGGGTCCCGGCAGCGCCTCGGCCATCGAAACGCGGCCAAAATGCGGAACAAAAATTTATTAAACAGGCGCTACCGCTACCCTATTTCTGGATCGACCTTAAAACCTATTCTAGCGAGCTAACTAAGAGTTAGGATTGTTATACCGAGTTGATCCGTGTCCTTCGGTCTTCATTCCAAGCTCCTAGTGATCCTTTGACGATGTTTGGTTGCCGGTCTTCCTCCATCTCCGATGATCCACCCGAGGGAAACGGCGCAAGCTCCAACCTCGTCGAACGAGGTAACCGACGCTCCAACGACGCTAGCGATAGAGAGTCGAGGTGTATGGAAGTGTCACTATATTTTTCTCTCTTTCCTTTTGCTCATTGAGCAAGCATAGAAGATGAGTGAGGAAAAAGCTTTTGCATGAGCAAAGAATGGCTATGTATTTTTGTATGAATGAGAGAGTGAGAGAGTGGGCTAATGTTTTCATCTAATCACCACATGAAATGAACCCCCACCCCCTTAAAATAGTGGCCGGCCCTCTCCCCCTCTCATTCCAAAAAAAATATCATTTCCAATTTACAAATAAACAATTCACAACCATACTTTGCACTATGCTTGACTCATGCCCATGCCTTTTCCTTGTCACCCTCCTCCTCATCATTAAACAAAATGAATTTTCATAAATGAAAAATCAAATAATGAGGTGGCAAAACTTCTAGAAGCTATTCCATATAAAATACGGAATACTTCCCGGTACATGTATCGAAATACATATACGCGTATTCGTACCAAAATACGAATAGCCGAGAGAGAAAACGAATAGTGAACAATAATACTAGAATACGTATATACAAATACATATATAAATTATTAAATAAAAACCCGATTTAATAATCCGGCTTAATCCTAAGCCGCTAGTATTATCAACCGTCCGATTAAAGTCTGCGCAGCACTTGCACATATTTAATCGGACACCTGTATGTATCAACATACCTCATGTACACCATATCGCCTGAACCGTGAAAACCCTCTGTGTGGGACTCTAAAGACTCGTCAATACGCTGGCAGTGGGTTTAACCACTGTAGGGTTCCTAGGCACTCAAGTGAGGTCTCCCAAGCCATCAACCATGGCAATTTCAAAAATTATGGTGCCTACAAACCCTAAACTACGGATCGATAACTAGATGTCTAGGCGAACAAGAACTAGTTAACAATTAACTAATGAGAAAACGGAAATACAACCTTTGTAGATCCGGTGCTCCACCTCCATAGCTCCGCAACGAGGTCCTCTCCGCTGTCCAAGTCAAATCCGGGCTCTAGGATCGGCTTCGTCGGAGAATGGGCAAGCTAGGTCGTCGATGTCCATGCCGAAGATGATCTACGTCGAGGCATCGCTAAATCAAGCTCCGACTTCACCAAGTCAAGAAACTTGTGAAGTAAACACACTCTACTACTTGGCAAGAGGTAGAGGATGAAGAAATAGGAAGTGGGTAGACTTTAGAATTGGATTTCTCACTCATATGCATCAATCACCATTGATGGAGGTTAGCTTTTCTTCACTTGAAGCAAGGAAGAAGAAGAAGGAAAATGATAAGATAAGATCATTCAAAAAGAAAAGAATTATCCATTCTTATCATAAGTGAACCAATACTAGTTAATGCAAAGTAATATATCAAATATATAATTATACATTAAATCATTAAATCAACACTTGATTCAATGATCCGGTCATGTCGCACACAACCGACTAGTATAGAATGTATCGGCTTATCGAATCAATCCTTGATTCGATAACTAGGTTATATCGCATACAACCATTCGACACATTCATCGCGAGAATGGAATACGGTATCACATACACGCATTATTCTCGGTCCCGCACATATCTCATATGCGCTCCTATTTCGTTTCGCTTGAGCCAGGAAACCTCTGTGTAGGACTCTAAAGACTCGTCAATACGCCGGCAGCAGATGATGATCATATCAAACACCCACAAGCCGCAAGCGGTCTGCTAAACGTAATGGCCACCCGGGTATTGAGCGATCTGAAGATCGACGAGCAAGCCCGCTCACACTCCAGTGAATCCGACCAGTAACACTACCGTACAGTCCGGTCTGATCGTCTGATCTGTCGCATATCTCGCCTAGGGGTGGTAAACGTCAGACCCCAATAGCTCGATAAGTCGTGTCGATATGAGGTCTATAACTATTCGAGAAACTACTGGTAACACTTACCAGTAAATCTCAGCAACCCTGGCCAGGGATTTCCTGTTATAGCCAATCGAACACAGCGCAACATCAACTCCCTATACCGGGAGAGACGAATCCCCTCCTATCGCTCATTGCCTCCATGTGACTCGGGACTGTACCCAAAAACCACCGTTTTGCACGCCCTCTTGGACGTGGTAAGATGGAAATCAAAGCACAGTGGGAACCACACAAGACTCTATGACGATCTCGGGTCAACAGACTACTCTGTACCAGTGTCACCAGAGAACTGCCATCTGACGTGAGGTATAATACCATCTGGGAGTTCTCGGCGAGTCCGTCCAGTGTACCCAGTCTCTACTGAGCACCCGTATATCATCTCTGATGTCAAACACCGATGGATATGGGATCATCCATCGCCCATCTATATGGGTCGAGAAGGTACACGCTAGTCTACTCTGGTATATCGATGCCCCGTCTCGATACACCCACGACTAGGGATTTTCAAGGATGTACTTATGGACTACCATGTCCCCACTAGTATGATCCTCATCATAGTCGAGGTAGTCAAGTACAGATCCTAAGGGCTTTACCAACATGTAACAGAGAGACAATCAGTATACACGTTAAGGTAAAGATCAACCAGATAGCATACTATCATGTCGAGCAAGAAAGTCCTCCCTATATATGTCCCAGCATCCACTACAATATACATCCTATGTATAGTAATGGCCTCTAGGGCATACATATAGCTACTTGTCTATTTATAGACTAGAGCAGATATAGCTACTTGTCTATTTATAGACATAAGCTATATCTGCTCTAGTCTATAAATAGACATAAGCTACTTGTCCACTATGCTTCCGCTGCTCCCACTGACCACAACAACCCTCTGGCAGAATCATATACACGTGCACTTCTAAAGCTACTTTAGAATGACGCTATACTCATCCTCCTGCCGGGTCTCATAGTCTGGAACAATAGTAATGGCAAGTCTGGGTAAACAAGAACTTCCTTTCACCGTCTTTGAGAATACCGAACTACCTCTCGGGCGCCTGAGGTTACCCACCATATCTGCGGAGTGCCTAATAGAATGTCAAACCTGATTGAATCTTTAGGTTCTATTAAATTTTCTGTAATCGTTTGTGGTTCTGGAATCACTTTCAGTTCTACCATACTCCCACTACTGTTTTCTGAAAAAATCCATTTTACTAAAACTATGGCGAGTCAAGAACAATATCACTATTGATCTTCCAGATGGTAAAAAGTCAACCCTCGTTAAAGCCCGGGTTAACCCACAAACTGCCATTACAGAAACGTGCCTTGAGTTATCCAGAGTCTGGTTTTAAGCATAAGCCGAACGACTCCCCGTACCTTAACATCATTAAGATATGAACCATTCTATATACCATATAGAAATAGAGACACTGATTTAATTGGAACCAGATTCAAATCATGCAGCTGTCTCCAGTGCATGTCAACTAAATGGAGAGAGGCTAATCAGCATTACTCAACTTAGGAGTTCATCCATTTATGAATAATCTGAAAGAGAAACAAGTTTCTCTTTTAGATTACTATCAACTGAATACCAAACATAAGTATCTATATCTTCGATCACCTTGAAGAATCCTGATACTTGCGACACCTGGTTCTCTACTTTATTCTTATACCTATAACTTCTCAAAACTTAGACCTTGTATTTCTACGAAACAGGTGTCTAAATCTTGAGAAATCACAAGTAAACTGAATATAGTACGAGGACCAACCCCTTTGTCCTAATGGACACTGGACAACAAACAATACTCTGTATGAGTCCCCTGAGCTGAATAACTCAAACCCTGTGCGTCATAGGTTGAAAACTGTACTATGGTTATGAAGAATTACACCGCTGTTGAATGCTCCTTACCTAACCATCAACTGATATAGGTAAATGTCATCGACATAATTTCAAAAAGCTATATCTTACTTTATAAAATAAACGTACAGATATATCAGTTTGAAATTGGTGCATAATAATGGATATTCAAAACCAAATATTTGCCGCTCGGCAAAAACCCAGGTGATTTCCTTAAATATCACCAATTACAACGAATTCCGATATAATGAGGATGATAACCTGATTCCCAATAACTTACTGAAGGAGTTTCTACAGCACCACTACTAGGGTTTGGTAGCATCACACATGCCATATTAAAAAATTATAGGTGCTAAAGAAACTAACCTAAGGATCATACTAGAAAATCTAGGGTAACAAAATTTTAACACTAATACAAGTAGTAAAAGCTAGGGTTTTGAGAGTACAACCTTTGTAGCTCCCTACGCTAGATTCCTTGACTACTTGAGGGTTGAAAAAAGCTCGCTTGAGATCCTCTAGGTCCACGACGATCCACCCGGAGTCCTCTTTGTCCAAGCTTGAAGCTCCATTAAATCAAGAGAAGAAGTAGAAGCTAACACTCTAAACTAATGGGCAAGACTAGTATAGAATGGTGATGTGGTTTGTTTTCTCACTTCAAAACCCTAAATTGATCACTCTTTTGCTCACAAGTGAAAGCTAGAGAGCAAGAGAGAGGAGGAAGAAGATGATGGCTAATGAAGAGCTCAAAGATAATGATAATGATAAAGATAAGAATGAGAAAAGAAAATATATATATTTTCTTCTTCTCACTCTTAACTCTAGTTAATAAATATCTAGATATTTTCTTTTGGATGCATAATGGCTGTGGAAATTAGCTCAAGGTTAATACAAAGGTTAGTGGGTGAATAAAATAATCAAGCATGATAATAATTTCCATTTCCATTTTCTTTTCCAAAATGAAATATCCATATATTTATAAATGGCGTGAGTCTTAAATTGCCACCATCCACTATATCAACAACCATGATAGAATTATGTATGCATGTATGTGTGCATGCATATCCATATGTGCATCAATGAGAATAAATGCATACATGCATGCATACAACAAAAGACAAGAAGGGTTTAAAGTGAAAAAGCTAATGGTTAATGATAAATCAACACTTGATTTAGCAAACCGGTCATATCACATACGACCTGACCAATAGAAAACCGTCCAATTAATATACGGTTTTTCATACGCGCATTTAATCGGGTCCCCGCACATATCCCATATGCACACCACATCGTTTCGCCTGGACTAGGTAACTCCATTGTGGGACTCTAAGACTCGTCAATATGCCGCAGTGGGTGATGATCATATCAGGCACCCCCAAGCCGCAAGAGGTCAGCTAAACGTAACGGCCACCCGGGTATTGAGCGATCAGAAGAAAACAAGCAAACCTGTCACAACTCCCGGCGAGCCAACCGGCAATACTACCGTATTGTCCGGTCTCTTCATCAGATATGCTGCATATCGAGTCTAGGGATAGTAATGTCGACCCTAATAACTTAATAAGTCATGCCGATGAATGGTCTATAACAGATCGAGAAACTACTGCTAACACTTATTAGTAAATCTCAACAGCCATGGCCAGGGACTTACTGATATAGCCAATCGAGCACAGCACAGCATCGACTCCCAATACCGGGAGAGACGAAACCCCTCCTATCGCTCATCGCCTTCGTGTGTCTCATGACTGTACCCAAAAGCCACCTGTTTGCACGAATCAGTAGAGCCGTGGTAGGGTGGTAATCAAAGTACAGTGGGAGAACAAACAAGACTCTATGACGATCTCGGGTCTACAGACTAACTTGTACCAGTGTCACCTGAGAACTGCTATCCGACGATAGATATAATACCATATAGGAGTTCTCGGCGAGTCCGTCCAGTGTACCCAGTCACCATTGAGCACCCGTATACGATCTCGATGTCAAACATCAATAGATGTGGGAACATCCATCGCCCATCATATGGGTCTAGTATCATATACGCTAGTCTACTCTGGTATATCGATGCTCCATCTCGATATACCTACGACTATGGACATTTCAGGATATGCTTATAAACTACAGACGTCCCACTAGTATGATCTCCATCATAATCACAGTAGTCAAGCAAATATCCTCAGGGCTTTATCAACATGTGTGAATGAATAAAAGCATGATCAAGTCAACATGTCAGATAAAGAAGAACCAGATAGCATACTATCCTGTCAAGCAAGAATGTACACTGAATATATCTACATGTATAAATACATCCACTATCACATAATGGCCTATAGGGCATACATATATCTAACAATCTCCCACTTGCACTAAGGCCAGTTATTGGCGTATCGCATACCCAACATCTCAAAAAGTCGCTCATGCTGCGGATGAGGGAGGGCCTTGGTGAGTGGATCCGCAGTGTTATTCTTTGTGTCTACTCTCCTAATTACGATCTCGCGGCGATTTACAATCTTCCGGATCAAATGAAAGTGTCTCAGGATGTGTCTGGACCGCTGATGGGACCTGGGCTCCTTGGCTAACACCATAGCCCCATTATTATCATAATACAATGGTATTGGATCAATAATGGTTGGAAATACTCCTAGCTCCGAGACGAACTTCCTCATCCAGACGGCTTCCTTGGCGACATCATTCGCAGCAATGTACTCAGCCACCATCGTAGAGTCTGCAACTGTGTCCTGTTTGGAACTTATCCAACTAACCGCCCCTCCATTGAGGGTAAATACAAACCCAGAGATAGACTTGCTGTCGTCTTTACCACTCTGGAAGCTCGAATCGGTAAAGGCCTCCATTTTGAGATCTTTATTACCATACACCAAGAACAATTCTTTAGTCCTTCGCAAGTACTTAAGAATGTTCTTCACTGCTATCCAGTGATTCTCCCCTGGGTTGGATTGATACCTGCTTACTACACTGAGTGCATAAGCTACATCAGGGTGTGTACATAACATCGCATACACTATAGATCCTACTGCCGAAGCATAGGGTATAATGCTTATGAAAGCTCTCTCTTCATCGGTCTTTGGGCAAGAGTCCATAGAGAGAGTGACCCCATGGCAAGCGGGTAAGGTACCCCGCTTGGAGTCTTCCATACTAAACCTTTTTAAGATGGTATTGATGTACCTGGTTTGGGACAATCCTAACAACCTCTTGGATCTATCCCTATAGATCCTAATGCCTAGAATGTATGTGGCATCACCCAGGTCCTTCTTGGAGAACCTTAGTGATAGGAAAGATTTGACCGACTGTAGCATAGGAATATCATTTCCTATCAGAAGAATGTCATCCACGTACAATATGAGGAATGTGACAGCTCTCCCTACAGCCTTCTTATAAACACAAGGTTCATCTGGATTTTTGATAAAATCAAACTCTTTGATAACATCATCGAAACAGATGTTCCAACTCCGTGATGCCTGCTTTAATCCATAAATGGATTTAAGCAATCTACATGCTTTCCCGCTGCTCCCACTGTCAATGAAGCCCTCTGGCTGATCCATATAAACACATTCTTCTAAATCTCCATTTAGAAATGCTGTTTTAACGTCCATCTGCCAGATTTCATAGTCGTAGCAAGTAGGATCCGAATGGATTTAAGCATGGCTACGGGAGAAAAAGTTTCGTCATAGTCCAGACCTGGTCTTTGATGAAAACCTTCGCCACAAGTCTTGCCTTATAGGTCTCTACCTACCCATCTACACCAATCTTTCTTTTAAAGATCCATTTGCATCCCACAGGTTTTACCCCAGGGGGAACAACGTCCAAAGTCCATACTTTGTTGGTGTATATAGATTCCATTTCAGATCTCATGGCATCCATCCACTTCACAGAGTCTCCACTCGTGATAGCCTGTTGAAAGCTGGTAGGATCATTATCCTCCATGATGCAGTCTTCTCTGTCACCATCAATGAGGAAACCGTAGTACCTCTCCGGTGGGCGAGAAATCCTACCAGACCTACGGAGTGGCCGAGGTTCATGAGTTTCTGTTGCAACAGCCGGTTCAACCAAGGCATCATTTGTAGTTTGTGTTTCTAGAACCTCTTCTAGATCTACCACATTGCCATCAGTATTTGTAAAAAATTCATTTTCTAAAAATTTGGCATTCCGGGAAACAAATACCTTTTGTTCCTCTTTATGGTAGAATAGATATCCATAAGAATTCTTTGGATATCCCACAAATTTACACATGACTGACCGTGTCTCGAGTTTGTCCGGATTCTGCTTTTTGACATAGGCCGGACAACCCCAAATCTTTAATTTCTTAAGAGATGGTCTCTTCCCATACCATAACTCATATGGTGTGGTAGACACGGTTTTGGTTGGGACCCTGTTCAGCAGAAACGCTGCAGTCTCCAATGCATGCCCCCAAAATGAGACAGATAACTCAGCATCACTCATCATGGAACGAACCATATCTAATAGGGTCCGATTCCGTCGTTCTGACACACTGTTGTGCTGTGGTGTGTAAGGAGGAGTGAGCTGAGAGAGAATCCCATTCTCTTTTAGGAAGTCTGCAAACTCTGTACTGAGATACTCCCCACCTCGATCTGATAGAAGCATTTTGATGCTCAAGCCGGTTTGTTTTTCTACTTCGAGTTTATATTCAGTGAATTTCTCGAAAGCTTCGGATTTGTGCTATAATAAAAATACATGACCGAATCTTGAGAAATTGTCAGTGAATGTAATGAAGTATGAAAAACCGCCTCTAGCCTGTGTAGACATTGGCCCGCATACATCACATGTATGAGGCCTAAGAGCTCAGTAGCTCTTTCTCCGTGTCCCATAAACGGAGTTTTAGTCATTTTACCCTTGATACAAGACTGGCAAGTCGCATAAGATTTATATTCAAAGAGTTTTAAATATCCATCTTTATGTAGCTTGTTCAGTCTTCTTTCGTTAATATGACCAAGTCTACAGTACCAAAAAAAAGCTTCATTTATTTCTGAAAATTTTCTTTTATTAGTGTGTTGTATGCTGAAAACTGTATGTTGATTTAGGACGTATATCCCGTTATTAAGTGTACCATACCCAACCAACATTTGATTCAGGTAAATGTTCATAATATTGTTTTGCAATACAAAATTATATCCTTCATTGTCCAATAAAGAAACGGATATTATATTACAAAGTATACTAGGTACATAATAACATGGGTTTAAAACCAATATACACCCAGACGGCAACCCCAAGTGATACTCTCCCACTGCAACTGTATGTACATTGGAACCATTTCCAATGCGGAGAGTATGGTCACCTGTCTTCAAAACCTTGCTATTTCTCACCCCCTGCATAGAATTGCAAATGTGAGAACCTGAACCGGTATCTAATACCCAGGAAGAAGAGTTTATTGAAAAACAGTTTTCTGTCAAAAACACACCTGAAGCAGAATCATCCCCATGCTTCTTCTTGAGATCCAAGTACTCCGTGCAGTTGCGCTTCCAGTGTCCTGTTTTGTGGCAGTGATAACATTCCCCTTTCCCCGATTCTCTAGCTTTGGACTTGTCTTTCCCCTTAACCTTTTTGACTCCACCCTTAGGTTTGGTGGGTTTCTTCTTCATCTTTCCCTTGGCTTTTGCCTTTGGGCGAGAAGAGGAAGGTTGCCCAACACTCAAAACGGGAGTCTTTACTGATTTCAGCGTGCTCTCTACACTTCTTAACATATTAAGGAGTTCAGGTAGTTTCTTCTCCATATTGTGCATGTTGAAGTTAACTATAAATTGAGCAAAGGTGGAGGGGAGAAACTGCAGAATAATATCCGTATATTGTGTTAGTTATATATATGCCCTAGAGGCCATTTTTGTACATATGATGTATATTATAGTGGATGCTTGGATATATATAGAGAGGACTTTCTTGCTCGACATGATAGTATGCTATTTGGTTTCACTTTGTCTTAACATGTTGACTTGTATTAGTTTACTGTCTTGCCCTCACATGTTGATAAAGCCCTTAGGATATGTACTCGACTACTGAGACTATGATGAGATCATACTAGTAGGGCCAGGGTAGTCAATGAGTACATCCTATAATTGTTCCTAGTTGAGGGTGTATCGAGACAGGGCATCGATACACCAGAGTAGAGTAGCGTATACGCATCTTGACCCATATGATGGGCGATGGATGATCCCATATCCATTGGTGTTTGAAATCAAAGATGGTGTACGGGTGCTCAGTGGAGACTGGGTACACTGAACGGACTCGCCGAGAACTCGTAGATGGGTTTATACCAATCGTCAGATAGCAGTTCTCTGGCGACACTGGTACAAGTTAGTATGTAGACCCGAGATCGTCATAGAATCTTGTGTGATTCCCACTGTGCTTTGATTTCCACCTTACCACGTCCAAGAGGGCGTGCAAAATGGTGGCTTTTGGGTATAGTCCCGAATCACATGGAGGCAATGAGCGATAGGAGGGGATTCGTCTCTTCCGGTATAGGGAGTTGATGTTGTGCTGTGTTCGATTGGCTATAACTGGAAGTCCCTGGCCATGGCTGATATAGAGTGCTACTGGTAAGTGTTATCAGTAGTTTCTCGACTGGTTATGAGCCTCACATCGACACGACTTATCGGTTACTGGGGTCTGACGTATACCACCCCTAGACTTGATATGCGACATATCAGACGAAGAGACCGGACTGTACGGTAGTGTTACTGATTGGATTCACAGGAGAATGTACACGCTTGCTTGTTGATCTTCTGATCGCTCAATACCTGGGTGGCTGTTACATTTAGCTGACCGCTTGCAGCTTGTGGGTGTTTGATATAATTATCACCTACTGCAAGCGTATTGACGATTCTTTAGAGTCTTACACAGAGGTTTCTTGACTCAGGAAAAATGGAGTAGGAGCACATATGTGATATGTGCGGGACCGAGAATAATACGATGTGAGATACCGTATTCCATTCTCGCGATATATGATATCGGCTGGGTATATGTGATATAGCCGGGTCATCGGATCAAGTGTTGATTCGATGAATCGGTACATGTTATATAAGTCGGTTATATGCAATATAGCCGGATTTTCGGATCAAGTGTTGATTCGATAATTTAATGTATAATTATATATGTGATATATTACATTACATTAACTAATATAAGCTCTCTTTATTGATTCATTTTCTCACCGGATAATACATTGATATATATGCGATATATGTTAATTGTATTATTTTCTTTTGTTACAAAAATATATTATATATGTGATATATAATATTGTAACAAGTTAGGGTTACAAATGCAACATGTTTTGTAGAGATTAAACAAGTTAGGGTTTGATTTGGGTTAGCACTTGGGTTAGCTTTTTCATGAAGCTTCTAGAAGTTTTTTTTGTTTTAAGCTTAGATATTTTGTGTTGATATTTTGTATAGATATTTTCTAACCCAACCCAAACCCTTTACCATGGTTGATTCTTTACAAAGGTTAAGCCCTTCATACTTAACCAAAGGTTGCAATTATAACCATAGCAATAATTCATTATTCATCACAAATACTTTTCTTCTTCTTCTTCCTCCTTGAAAAGCTTGCTAGCTTTTTACATGTGATGATTTTGTGTGAGAAATTAATAATAAAAGAGAGCATAATTCCTACTTCATCATCCTTATCTATTCTAGCTACTTAGATTAGGGTGTTCACTTCATTAATTCTTGATTAGAGAAGTGAGAGCTTGAGTTAAAGATTTTTCAAGGTAGATCATCTTCGAAATGGAAGACATCAAGCAAGTATGGATCATTCGGCTTGTAGAGCTTCTCTAGAGTCCGGCAGTTCATGGATCGCGGCGAAGGGACTACTACTCGGAGCTTATGAAGCGAAGGAGCGGACTACAAAGGTTGTAATCTCTCTATCTTAGATGTAAAGATGTTTACATGCTTTGTTAACCCTAATTATCTAGCAAAGATCCTCGTTTTAGGTTGTTCGGCACTTGAAAAAATTTAGATTTGGCATGGTTGATACCTTATGAGCCTTGTGATAGTGCCTAGTAACCCTACAGTGGTATCAGAGCCTAGCTAGAGCATTAGGCGACGTGTAGACGAAGTTAAAAGTCCGATCGAACCCGAAATGTCATGTTTGACCCCCTCTCTGGAAATTTTTTTAAAAAATGGTTTTTTCCGTATTAAAATTACTCAGAAAAATAAGCAGGTGATTCTATGGATAACTGTGAAATATGAAACCCTAATTCCTTCAAGCCACCACGGAACCGCGGCAATACCAGGCTTTTCGCGGCGGAACTTGGGTATCAGGGATAGATATTTTTTGGTTATATCCGTAGGTATTACTACATGCTTCTGGGAATTTTTAATATTTCTCATGTGTTGAGTTTTCTGGAGATCTTTGGAATTCGTTGATTCGATCGGAAAGTTTAACATCGTTTAGTTTTTCGGGTAATTTAGAACGTGTTAAAAGGTTCGAACGGATATCAATAACTCACTTTTTCCCAAACGGAAAATTTTGAAGTTTTGGATTTTTCCTCTGTTTAAAACTTTCGGGAAATCATGCTAGCGTATCTGTGGACCCTCTAGAAGAACGTAACCTTAACTCGATTATGTGACCGTCAAAACTGCCACTGAACCCTAGGGTTTGTGGTAGTTTAGCGTTGCCACATGTGAGGCGTTGGTTTGACCCTTCTACTGCTGGTTCATTGGCGCAGTGATATGTTCTGGGATTTTTGAACTCCGCTCAAGTGTTGAGCTATTTGGGAAATCTTGGGTGTTTGTTTATTCGATCGAAAAGTTTAACATTGTCTATTTATCTAGAATGTGATACAATATGTGGAATTTATATAGTTAGGCATGAAATGCGAAGTATGTGATATTTCGGATTTAAGATGTCTAAAGTGTTTGTGGATTCCAAATGTTGTAGTTTTATACTTTCTTTTCTGTGACCGTAAGCGTAGTATGTAGTGTATCGCCGGCTTCGTTGCTATACATCAACGACAATCGGGGTACGCATACTTTCTTACGTTGATGATATGAGATATTATGTGTTGCCGCGATATGTTATATTGGATCGTCGTGTTCTGAATAGCCGGGGGTTTTATGTGAGATGAGGGTTTTAATTTTCATTCATGTAAAATTCATTGTATGTAATATTCTTTTATTGTGGAACTTCCGGGTTGAGGATGATGTCACCATTGTATATTATTTATTTTTCCGCATTAGGTAGACCAAAGGAGGGGAGCACAAGTAATCGGGTTCTAGGGTCCAGTGGGAGGCCATCTCGAGGAGTCGAGACCGGGTCTCCTAACCCTAGAATTGGCAGTGTTGCTTGCCGCTCTCGTAGGGGTCTAGGGATATGGGTTTGGCTATTCATCGCGACCGTGGAATCCGTGTTTTATACAGGCTTGATATAAAACACGGACGTCCTAGTATATCCAATATTTCATATGTTATCTTCTGCTGCAATGTTCTGTGATGAGATCATATTACTGCCTGAGACGAATGCTTATACTATATATATGATGATATATAAATATTACTGCTCTCGTTTCTTCTGTGATACTTAGGAAGCATAACTCATGTGATTTATTAATGAGATTAATAAAAGAAAAGAAACCTAAAAGATATTGTAGAATCAAAACTTTATAAAAAAGGGTAGCTACAGTTTTTCTTTGCATAGCGGTATATATGATATACCCTGCACTTTATTCGATAAGGAAAGAGCCGAGATCCCTTCACCGGGAGTGACCTCTTTAGCAAAACTGGTATATGCTACAAACTCGCGGTTTAGTTTTTGATTGCTTCTATAGTTCTTGCTTTGCATAGTGGTATATAAGATATACCCTGCACCTTATTCGATGAGGAAAGAGCCGAGATCCCTTCACCGGGAGTGACCTCTTTAGCGAAACTAGAAAAGCCTAAAAAACACTCCTTTTCAAAATCACTTGTTTCTACAACGATATCAAGTTCATTACGCTCATGGTTTTCTGAAAAACCTGCGTAGCCATCCGTCATTTCAGATAAGTAATATTTAGTATTCGTGCTACATTTGTTGGCTTTCGTCAAGGCGTAGTGTACGGTAGCTGTTTACTACTTATCTATTTTAAAGTATATGATGCGATTGGATTAGGGTAGTCGTACGGCTTTATTAGCTTTCGTCAAGGGTCGTGCGGGTGGGTTTAATTCAATCAAGAAATGTACGGGTTGAACTTGACTAGCGGACTATGGTTTGTTGGCATTCGTCAAGGCCATAGTACGTTAGGGGTAAAAGCTTATCGGGAATTTCAAGTGTTGAAATTTGCAAGGAGATTGCATACCTCCTATGAGATAGATGGATCCTGATACCCACTGCGAGTAAGAGTTACTCCTGAGAGAATTTTACATAGGACAATTAACCGATCAAGTAGGTGACTAGAAAGGTGTTTAAGGGGTTAAGCCTCTCGGAAAATGAGGTTTATTTTAATTAGGTCCGTGCGAAAACACGGGGAACCTCCCTCAAACTACCAACACTGGCCTGGCTGAAAGATTGGCGAACTTGTAAGGTGTAATTAATCCCGGCTAGTCTTACCTTTTAGGGTTTGAAGGAAGATTTGATAAAGACAGTGGGAGACATCCTGATTAGATAAGATAATAACCAATCTAATCTTGTAAGAGCATACGCTAAAGTGTTTTCTTCTCTCTCTCTCCAGGTAGCGACCAAGTCAGGCCTTAATCAATATAATAATATGGATGTATTGACTGAACCCTTTTATTATACTGAACAGGGGAACGTTGGTCCCGTTCTTTCTTCTAAGTGTTATAAGACTGAGCAGGAAATAGGAGAATATCTGGATTCTCACGCCACCCAAACGAAGAACGAAGAACAAGCATGCTGATGCATCTTCTTCGGGTATGTTAGTTATTGAGAACCGTTTCTCAGTTCACTCTACGTCCTGAGTATTAGATACCGGATCGGGATCCCACATATGTAATTTATTACGTGGGCTACGTAAAGGTAGAGAATTGGGAATGGGTGATCATTCCATAAGAGTAGGGAATGGTGCAGATCTTGCAGCCAAAGCAGTTGGCGAATATCACCTTGTGTTACCAAATGGTAATACATTGATTTTGAACGGATGCTATTACATTCCGACCCTGATATGCAATATTATATCAGTTTCTTTATTGAATAAAGAAGGATATAATTTTGTAATACATGATAATGTTATGAACATATTGTTAGTTATATGTATGCCCTAGAGGCCATTACTGTACATACAATATATATTGTAGTGGATGCTTGGACATATATAGGGAGGACTTTCTTGCTCGACATGATAGTACGCTATCTGGTTTCCCTTTATCTTAACATGTACTCTGATTGTCTCTATGTTACATGTTGATAAAGCCCTTAGGATATGTACTCGACTACTGGGACTATGATGAGATCATACTAGTGGGGCCACGGTAGTCGACGAGTACATCCTATAACTGTTCCTAATCGAGGGTGTATCGAGACAGGGCATCGATACACCAGAGTAGACTAGCGTTTGCGCTTCTTGACCCATATGATGGGCGATGGATGATCCCATATCCATTGGTGTTTGACATCAGAGAAGGTATAAGGGTTCTCAGTAGAGACTGGATACACTGGACGGACTCGCCGAGAACTCCCAGATGGTATTATACCTCACGTCAGATGGAAGTTCTCTGGTGACACTAGTACAGAGTAGTCTGTAGACCCGAGATCGTCATAGAGTCTTGTGTGATTCCCACTGTGCTTTGATTTCCATCATACCACGTCCAAGAGGGCGTGCAAAAAGGTGGCTTTTAGGTACAGTCCCGAATCACATGGAGGCAATGAGCGATAGGAGGGGATTCGTCTCTCCCGGTATAGGGAGTTGATGTTGTGCTGTGTTCGATTGGCTATAACTGGAAATCCCTGGCCAGGGTTGCTGAGATTTACTGGTAAGTGTTATCAGTAGTTTCTCGAACTGTTATAGACTTCATATCGACACGACTTATCAAGCTACTGGGGTCTGACGTATACCACCCCTAGGCGAGATATGCGACATATCAGACGAAGATACCGGACTGTATGAGAGTGTTACTGACTGGATTCACAGGAGAATGTACATGCTTGCTTGTTGATCTTCTGAGCGCTCAATACCTGGGTGGCTGCTACGTTTAGTTGACCGTTTGCAGCTTGTGGGTGTTTGATATGATCATCACCTACTGCCGGCGTATTGACGATTCTTTAGATTCCTACACAGAGGTTTCTTGACTCAGGCAAAACGGAGTAGGAGCACATATATGATATATGCGGGACCGTGAACAATACGTGTATGTGATACCGTATTAGATTCTCGCGATATGAGATATCGGCCAGGTATATGTGATATAGCCGGGTCATCGGATCAAGTGTTGATTCGATGAACCGATACAGATTATATTAGTCGGTTATTTGTGAAATAGCTGGATTATCGGATCAAGTGTTGATTTGATAATTTAATGCATATTAATATATTTGATATATTAAATTACATTAACTAATATAAGCTCGCTAAAAGATTCTTTTTCTCACTCGGGTAATACATTGATATATATATGCGATATATGTTAATTGTATTATTTTATTTTGTTACAATAAATATTGTATATGTGATATATAATATTGTAACAAGTTATAATTACTAATGCAACATGATTAGTGGAGATTAAACAAGGTTAGGGTTTGATTTGGGTTAGTTCTTTCTTGAACCTTCTAGAAGGTTTCATTTTGTTTCTTGCAAAGATATTTTGTTTAGATATTTGCAAGATATTTCCTAACCCAACCCACACCCTTTAACCCTAGTAAACTCTCTACATTGGTTAACTATCTTCATCTTTGACCATGGTTGCATAAGCAATTATCAACACAATTCATTATTCATCACAAAAGGATTACTATTCTCCTTCTTCTTCCTTGAGCTTTGAAAAGCTTTCTAGGTTTTCATTTTGTGATGAATTAGAGTGAGATTAAGAAAACAAATGAGAGCTAAAATCCTACTTCATCATCCTAATCTATCTTAGCCATTTAGATTAGGGTGTTCACTTCATTTAGTGAGTGAGAGCTTGTGTTAATGAAACTTCAAGGTAGATCATCTTTGTTATCGAAGATCGGAAGCAAGCTTGCATCTTTCTCTTCGTGGAACCTCTCTAGAGTTCGGGAACTCGATGATCGCAGTGAAGGGACCTCAACACGGAGCTTTAGAAGTGAAGGAACGGACTGCAAAGGTTGTAATCCCTAACTCTTAGATGTAAAGATGTTTACATGCTTTGTTTCGCCTAATCTCTAGTTTAAGATTTTGGTTTAGGGTTGTTCGGCACGGCTAAATTTTAAATCGGGCATAGTTGATGCCTTATAGACCCTTGTGCGTGTGCCTAGTAACCCTACACATATTCCTGAATCAAAAGTTGATAGGATCAGGATCGTTAAATAATGGCATGTACGTTCTAAATCAAACTACAATTCTTAATGTACAGAACACAAACAAGAGGAAAAGTTCAGAAATGAACGAATCCTTCTTGTGGTATTGTAGACTAGGTCTTATCAATGCAACACGGCTAGCTAAATTGCATAAGAATGGATATTTGAATCCGTTCGAATTATCATCTTATGACACTTTCCAGTCACGTCTCAAAGGCAAAATGACCAAAACTCCGTTTAGTGGACACGGAGTAAGAGTTACAGAACTCTTGGGGCTGATACATAGTGATGTATGTGGACCCATGTCTACACATGCCAGGAACAGTTCTTCCTACTTCATTACATTCACTGACGATCTCTCAAGATACGGACATGTGTTCCTAATGAAACACAAGTCTGAAGCTTTTGAAAAATTCTGAGAATATAAGCACGAAGTAGAGAACCAAACGGGCAAAAGTATTAAGATCCTTCGATCTGATCGAGGAGGAGAATACTTGAGCAATGAGTTCCTAGACTATCTAAAAGAGAATGGGATTCTCTCTCAGCTTACTCCTCCCTATACACCACAACACAACGGTGTATCGGAGCGGAGGAATCGCACCCTATTAGATATGGTGCGCTCTATGATGAGCAATGCTGAGTTGCCTATTTTCTTCTGGGGTTATGCGCTTGAGACAGCCATACACCTATTGAATATGGTTCCTACCAAATCAGTGCCTGCCACTCCATATGAGATATGGAAGGGGAAGAGACCATCTCTTGAGTATATTAAGATATGGGGTTGTACGGCCTATGTCAAAAGGCACAATCCGGACAAACTCGAGGCAAGATTTGTCCTATGCAAGTTTGTAGGATATCCTAAGAACTCATAAGGGTATATCTTCTACCAAACTGAGGAACAAAAGGTGTTTATTTCTCTACATGCCACCTTTTTAGAAAAGGAATTTCTTGCAAAGGAAATTTGTGGCGAAGAGGTAGAACTGGAAGAAGTTCCAGCAACACAAACTACGACATAAGATTTATTGGAACCAGAGGATTCAGTAGTACCCAACGAACCCCAGCCTTTCCGCCGATCTAGTAGGGTTTCTCATCCACCTGAAAGATACTACGGTTTTCTCGTTGATGGTGGGAGCGAGGATTGCATCATGGAAGATGATGACCCAACTAGCTTCGAGCAGGCCATCACGAGTGGGGACTCTGTGAAGTGGTTGGATGCAATGCGATCTGAGATGGAATCTATGTACACCAACAAAGTATAGACTTTGGAAATTGCTCCTGAAGGGGTAAAACCCATTGGGAGCAAATGGATCTTTAAGAAGAAACTTGGTGTAGATGGAAAAGTTGAGACTTACAAAATTAGACTTGTTGCAAAGGGTTTTCGTCAACGACCAGGTGTGGATTATGACGAAACCTTTTCTCCAGTGGCTATGCTTAAGTCCATCCGGATCTTACTTTCCATTGCTGCATACTATGACTACGAAATCTGGCAAACGGATGTTAAGACCGCCTTTCTAAATGGTGATTTAGAGGAGTGCGTGTACATGACTCAGCTAGAGGGCTTCATAGATAGTGGGAGCAGCGGAAAGGTGTGCAAGCTGCTTAAATCCATCTACGGGTTAAAGCAGGCATCGCGGAGTTGGAACATCTGCTTTGATGTTGTAGTCAAAGAGTTTGACTTCATCAAAAACGTAGATGAACCTTATATATATAAAAAGGTTGCAGAGAGTAAGGTTGTCTTCCTCATATCGTACGTCGATGACATACTCTTGATAAGAAATGATGTTCCTATGCTGCAATCGGTCAAGCTCTTCTTATCACAAAGATTCTCAATGAAAGATCTTGGTGATGCCTCTTGCATACTGGGAATTATGATCTATAGAGATAGATCTAAACGGATCCTGGGATTGTCCCAATCCAGGTACATCAACACCATACTAAAGAGGTTTAGTATGGAAGAATCCAAGCGTGGTAACCAACCCACGATCTCTGGACTCACTCTCTCCAAAGAGATGTCTTCCAAGACTGATTTGGAAAGAGCTCACATGCAAGGGATACCCTATGCTTCGGCAGTAGGCTCTATCATTTATGTGATGCTATGTACCAGACCCGATATAGCATACTCACTAAGTATAGTGAGTAGGTATCAAGCAGATCCTGGAGAGAGTCACTAGATAGTTGTGAAGAACATTCTCAAGTACTTGAGAAGGACTAAAGAGATGTTCTTGGTGTATGGTAACGAAGAACTCCAGGTGGAGTCCTTTACCGATTCAAGCTTCCAAAGTGATAAGGATGACTCTAAGTCGCACTCGGGATTTGTCTTTACCCTCAATGGAGGGGCGGTGTGCTGGAAGAGTTCCAAACAGGAAACCGTTGCAGACTCGACGATGGAGGCTGAATACATCGCTGCCAACGACGCTGCCAAAGAGGCTGTCTGGATGAAGAAGTTCATCACTAAACTTGGTGTGGTTCCATCCATTGAGCATCCAATACCTTTGTATTGTGATAACAATGGAGCTATGGCTTTGGCCAAGGAACCCAGGTCCCATCAGAAGTCCAGACATATTCTGAGGCAGTATCACCTGATCCGGGAGATTGTTGATCGCCGGGAGATCGAGGTCAAGAGAGTTGATACGAAGGACAATACTGCGGATCCACACACGAAGGCCATTCCCCAGAAACAGTTTGAGAGACTCTTCGGGATGTTGGGTATGAGATACTACAACAGCTGGCCTTAGTGAAAGTGGGAGATTGTTAATTATATATATGCCCTAGAGGCCATTGTTGTACATATGATGTATATTATAGTAGATGCTTGGATATATATAGGGAGGACTTTCTTGCTCGACATGATAGTGTTAGTTGTATGTATGCCCTAGAGGCCAGTATTGTACAGATGATGTATATTATATTGGATGCTTGGACATATATAGAGAGGACTTTCTTGCTCGATATGATAGTATGCTATCTGGTTGCTCTTTATCTTAACATGTATACTTGTCTCTTGATACTGTCTTATAGTTACATGTTGGTAAAGCCCTTAGGATGTGTACTTGACTACCTGGACTATGATGCAGATCATACTAGTGGGGACAGAGTAGTCCATAAGTACATCCTTTAATGTTCCTAGTCGTAGGTGTATCGAGACAGGGCATCGATATACCAGGGTAGACTAGCGTATACGCTTCTCGACCCATGAGATGGGCGATGGATGATCCCATATCCATTGGTGTTTGACATCTGAGATGGTATACGGGTGCTCAGTGGAGACTGGGTACACTGGACGGACTCGCCGAGAACTCCCAGATGGTATTATACCTCACGTCAGATGGCAGTTCTCTGGTGACACTTGTGCAGGTTAGTCTGTAGACCCGAGATCGTCATAGAGTCTTGTGTGATTCCCACTGTGCTTTGATTTCCACCTTACCACGTCCAAGAGGGCGTGCAAAACGGTGGTTTTTGGGTACAGTCCCGAGTCACATGGAGGCAATGAGCGATAGGAGGGGTTTCGTCTCTCCCGGTATTGGGGGTTGATGTTGCGCTGTGCTCGATTGGCCATAACAGGGAAGTCCCTGGCCAGGGCTGATTTAGAGATTTACTGGTAAGAGTTACCAGTAGTTTCTCGACCCGTTATGAGCCTCACATCGGCACGACTTATCGGTTATTAGGGTCTGACGTCTACCACCCCTAGACTTGATATGCGAAATGTCAGACGAGGAGACCGGACTGTACGGGAAGTGTTACCGTTAGGCTTTTACAGGAGTTGGAGCGGGCTTGCTTGCTGATCTTCTGATCGCTCAATACCCGGGTGGCCGTTACGTCCAGCTAGTACCGCTGACGGCTTGTAGGTGCTTGATGTGATCATCACCTACTGCCGGCGTATTGACGAGTCTTTAGAGTCCTACATAGAGGTTTTACTGGCTCAGGCGAAACGAAATAGGAGCGCATATGTGATATGTACGGGACCGAGAATAATGCGTGTATGTGATACCGTATTCTATTCTCGCGACTTTTTGTATCGGTCGGTTATATGAGATATAGCCGGGTTATCGAATCAAGGGTTGATTCGATAAGTCGATACGTTGAATGTTAGTCGGTTATATGAGATATAACCGGATTATTAAGTCAAGTGTTGATTTAATAATTTAGTGTATAATTGTATATTTGATATACTAATTTACATTAACTAACATTTGTTCACTTAAGGATTTTTCTCACTTGTGCACAACTTTAATATATGTGTGATATATATTAAAATGTGTTTTCATTTTGTATCATGGTTGTTGATATATCATGCATGGGTGTACAAGACATACACCATTCTATTTTAAATGGTGGTTTATAATTATTTAAGGTAATTACAAATTAGTGGAGCTTTTGTCACAATCATGAAGCTTGTGGAAGCTTGTGGATGCTTTGACAAAGTCCACTAATTTTGTTTTACCTTAGATTTTTATTAACCTAACCATTTTGGATTAGCCATGGTTATGTCTCTACATGAGTTAGTATATGATACTCACTCACCCATGGTTAGCTCTCTTGACTTGATGATTATCCTCATCTTTTCTTTGGTTCATCTTCTTCTTCTTTGAGCAAAAGAAAAGATTGCTAGGGTTTTCAAAAGAGAGTGAAAGATTGTAAGAAAACAAATCCTAAAGAGAACCCATTTCCTATTTCTACATCCTCTACTAGACTAGCACTTTAGTTTAGGGTGTTTGCTTCACTAATTCTCTAGATTAGTGAAGTAGTAGCTTGAGTTGGTATTCCCTCGACGTAGATCATCTTCGGCTTCGAAGACTTCAAGCAAGGACGCTTCTTTCGCCTCGTGAAGCCATGCAAGTGCCCGGAAGAACCATGATCGCAGCGAAGGGACTACAACAAGGAGCTTTAGAAGTGAAGGACCGATCTATAAAGGTTGTATTTCGTATTCACTTAGTCGTAAATGATATTTACTTGCATGTGAAACCCTAATTATCTAACAAAGATCTTGTTTAGGGTTGTTCGGTACGGCTAAAATTTTAATTGGGCATGGTTTATACCTTGTAGAACCTTCTTAGAGTGCCTAGGAACCCTACAGTGGTATCAGAGACTAGCTAGAGCATTAGGCGATGTGTATACGAAGTTAAAACTCCAAACGAACCCCGAAACCTCAAAATCAACCCCGCTCTGGTCATTTTTTAAAACTGTGATTTTTTCTGAATTAAAAATACCTAAAAAATTCAGCAGATAATTTTAAGCATTACTGTGCAAAAAGAGCACCTAATCCGTACGGACCGCCGCGGAACCGCGGCCATACCTCTCCTGGGCCGCGGATCCGCGGCCGTACTGTTGTAATGGGCTTTTGTTTTTGTACAGTAATATTTATTTCTGTTTGTGCTATTTTATGGGTATTTTTTTATCTGACTCAAGTGTTGAGTAATATGGGGTTTATTTTGTATTCGTTGATTCGATCGGAAAATTTAATTTCGTTATATTTTCCGGATATTTAGAAACTGTTAAAATGTTCGAACGGATATCATTAACTCATTTTTTCCTGGCACGAAAAACTTTCAAGTGTTGAATTTTTCTTGAGTTTAAATCTTTCGGAAAAACGTGCAAGTAACGCGATGGACCCTCTAGAAGAACACAAACCTTAACTTGATTATGTGACCATCTGAACCGCCTCTGAACCTTAGGGTTTGGGGCAGTACGGCGTGCCACATGTGAGGCATTGGCTTGACCCTTCTACGGCTGGACCGTTGGTACTGTGGCGTATTCTGGAATTTTTGAACTCCGCTCAAGTGTTGAGCTATTTAGGAAATCTTGGGTATTTGATTATTCGATCGGAAAGTTTAATACTGTCTATTTATCTGGAATGTGATACAATATGTGGAATTCATATAGTTAGGCATGAAATGCGAAGTATGTGATATTTCGGATTTACGATGTCTAAAGAGATTGTGGATTCCAAATGTTGTAGTTTTACACTTTCTTTTCTGCGACCGTAAGTATAATATGTGATATCGCCGGTTTTGTTGCTATATGTTAACGACAATTGGGATACGCATATTTACTTACGTTGATGACATGTGATGTTATGTGTTGCTGGATATGTTATATTGGATCGTCGCGTTTTTGAATAGCTGGGGTTTTTATGTGAGATGAGGTTTTTTTATTTTCATTCATGTAAAATTAAATGTATGTAATATTCTTTTATTGTGGCACTTCCGGGATGAGGTTGATGTCACCATTTGTATATTATTTACTTTTCCGCGCTAGGATAGACCTAAGGAGGAGAGCACAAGTAACCGGGTTCTAGAGTCCAGTGGGAGACCAACTCGAGGAGTCGAGTCCGGGTCTCCTAACTCTAGAATTGGTAGGGTTGCTTACCGCTCTCGTAGGGGTCTAGGGGTGTGTGTTTGGCTATTCATCGCGACCGTGGAATCCGTGTTTTATAGAAGCTCAAAATAAAACACGGACGTTCTAGTATCAATGTTTCATATGTTTCTTCTGCTGCGATATCTGTGATGTGATCATTTGATATGTTGTGATAGATACTGTATATAGTATATATGATATATTATATAGATGCTACTTATGTTTACACCCACGCTAGCCCTGCCCCGCTCTGCCGTTAGTTACCTAACCTAACGGTGCACGAGGGGACATCGAGGCGAATGCGGATGGCATAAGTGTATGTCGTATTTATCTGTGATGTTTAGGTGACTTAAATGATGGGACTTCATTAATATGATTAATGAAAGAAAAGAAACCTAAAAGATGTTGTAGAATCAAATTTTCAAAATGGTAGCTACAGTTTTTGCTTTGCATAGCGATATATATGATATATCCTGCACCTTATTCGATGAGAAAAGAGCCGAGATCCCTTCACCGGGAGTGACCACTTTAGCAAAACTGGCAGATGCTACAACACTCGGTTTGTTTTTGATTGTTTTTAGAGTTTTTGCTTTGCATAGCGATATATATGATATATCCTGCGCCTTATTCCATAAGGAAAGAGCCGAGATCCCTTTACCGGGAGTGACCTCTTTAGCAAAACTAATAAAAGCCTCAAAATCACTCCATTTCAAAATTCACTCGATTCTATAACGATATCAAGTTCATTACGCAATAGGTTTTCAGAAAAACCTGTCGTAGCCCTCCGTCATTTCAGATAAGAACTGTTTAGTATTCGTGTTGCGTTTGTTGGCCTTTGTCAAGGCGTAGTGTACGGTAGTTGAATGGTGCTTATCTGCTTATGCATATGATGCAGATTGTTTTGGGGTAGTCGTACGACCTTGTTGGCCTTTGTCAAGGGTCGTGCGGGTGGGTTTGATTCAATCAAGAAATGACGGGTTGAACTTGACTAGCATCCTATGATTTGTTGGCCTTTGTCAAGGTCATAGGGGTTAGGGGCAAAATATTATCGGGAATTTCAAGTGTTGAAATTTGCAATGAGATTGCATACCTTCTATGAGATGGTTGGATCCCGATACCCACTGCGAGTAATTGTTACTCCTGGGAGAGTTTTACATAGGACAATTAGCCGATCAAGTAGGTGTCTAGAAAGGTGTCAACGGGGTTATGCCTCTGGGAAAACGAGGTTTACTTTAATTAGGTCCGTACGAAAGCACGGGGAACCTCCCTCAAAGTACCGGTACTGGCCTGGCTGAAAGATTGGCGAAGTTGTAGGGTGTAATTAATCCCGGCTAGTCTTTCCTTTTAGGGTTTGAAGGAAGATTTGATAAAAACAGTGGGAGCCATCCTGATTAGATAAAATAATAACCAATCTGATCTTGCAAAAGCATACGCTAAAGTGTTTTCTTCTCTCTCTCTCCAGGTAGCGACCATATCATGCCTTAATCAAGATAATAATATGGATGTATTGACCGAACCTGCATATTATACTGTGCCGGGGAACGTTGGTTCCGTTCTTTCTTATAAGAGTTATAGGACTGAACAGGATATAGGGGAATACCAGGATTCCCATGCCACCCGAATGAAGAAAGTACATGTTGATGCATTTTCTTCGGGTGTGTTCGTTACAGAGAACTGTTTCTCAGTTCACTCTACGTCCTGGGTATTAGATACCGGATCGGGATCCCATATATGTAATATGTTACATGGGCTACGTAAAGGTAGGGAACTGGGAGAGGGTGATCATTCCGTAAGAGTAGGGAATGGTGCAAATGTTGTAGCCAAAACAGTTGACGAATATCATCTTGTGTTACCAAATGGTAATACATTAGTTCTGAACGAATGCTATTACATTCCGACCCTGATATGCAATCTTATATCAGTTTCTTTTTTGAGCAAAGAAGGATATAATTTTGTAGTACAGGATGATATAATGAACATATTCCTGAATCAAAAGTTGATTGGATCAGGTTCGTTATTTAATGGTATACACGTTCTCAATCAAACTACAGTCCTTAATGTACAAAACACACACAAGAGGAAGAGTTCAGAACTGAACGAATCCTTCTTGTGGTATTGTAGACTAGGTCACATCAATGCGACACGGCTAGCTAAGTTGCATAAGGATGGATATTTGAATCCATTTGAATTTTCATCTTATGATATTTGCCAGTCATGTCTCAAAGGAAAGATGACCAAAACTCCGTTTACGGGACACGAAGAAAGAGTTACGGAACTCTTAGGACTGGTACATAGTGATGTATGCGGTCCCATATCTACACATGCCAGGGATGGTTCTTCGTACTTCATTACATTAACTGACGATCTCTCTAGATTCGGGTATGTGTACCTGATGAAACACAAATCAGAAGCTTTTGAGAAATTTAGAGAATATAAATAAGAAGTCGAGAACCAAACCGGGAAAAGTATTAAAATCCTTCGATCTGATCGAGGAGGTGAATACTTGAGCAATAAATTCCTGGACTTCCTAAAAGAGAATAGGATTCTCTCTCAGCTAACTCCTCCATATACACTACAGCACAACGGTGTATCGGAACGGAGGAACCGCACCCTATTAGATATGGTGCGCTCTATGATGAGCACAGCTGAGTTACCTATTTGCTTCTGGGGGTATGCGCTGGAGACAGCAGCATACCTATTGAATCAAGTTCCATCTAAATCTGTACCTACCACACCATATGAGATATGGAGTGGGAAGAGACCATGTCTTAAACGAGTTAAGATATGGGGTTGTCCGGCCTATGTCAAAAGGCAAAATCCGGACAAACTTGAGGCACGGTCAGTTCTATGCAAGTTTGTGGGATATCCCAAACATTCACATGGATATCTTTTCTACCATACTGAGGAACAAAAAGTGTTTGTTTCTCGACATGCCACCTTTTTAGAAAAGGAATTTCTTACAAAAGAAATTAGTGGCAACGAGGTAGAACTGGAAGGATATCTTTTCTACCATACTGAGGAACAAAAAGTGTTTGTTTCTCGACATGCCACCTTTTTAGAAAAGGAATTTCTTAAAAAAGAAATTAGTGGCAACGAGGTAGAACTGGAAGAAATTCCGGCTACACAAACTCAAACTGAAGATTTAGTGGAACTAGAGGATTCGGTAGTTCCCGATGAACCCCAGCCACTCCACCGATCTAGTAGGGTTCCTTACCCACCTGAGAGATACTACGGTTTTCTCATGGATGGTGGGAGCGAGGATTGCATCATGGTTGATGATGACCCAACTAGCTTCGAGCAGGCCATCACGAGTGGGGACTCAGTGAAATGGCTGGATGCAATGCGGTCCGAGATGGAATCCATGTACACCAACAAAGTATGGACTTTGGAAGATGCTCCTGAAGGGGTAAAACCCATTGGGAGCAAGTGGATCTTCAAGAAAAAACTTGGTGTAGATGGGAAAGTGGAGACTTTCAAAGCTAGACTTGTTGCAAAGGGTTTTCGTCAAAGACCAGGTGTGGACTATGACTAAACCTTTTCTCCAGTGGCTATGCTTAAATCCATCCGGATCATGCTTGCCATCGCTGCATATCATGACTACGAAATCTGGCAAATGGATGTTAAGACCGCCTTTCTAAACGGTGATTTAGAGGAGAGCGTGTACATGACTCAGCCAGAGGGCTTCGTAGCTAATGGGAGCAGCGGGAAGGTGTGCAAGCTGCTTAAATCCATTTATGGATTAAAGCAAGCATCGCGGAGTTGGAACATCTGCTTTGACGTCGTTATCAAAGAGTTTGATTTCGTCAAAAACGTAGATGAACCTTGTATCTACAAGAAGGTGGCAGAGAATAAGGCTGTCTTCCTCGTATTGTACGTGGACGACATACTCTTGATAGGAAATGACATTCCAATGCTGTAATCGGTCAAGCTCTTCTTATCACAAAGATTCTCAATGAAAGATCTAGGTGATGCCTCCTGCATACTGGGAATTATGATCTATAGAGATAGATCTAAAAGGATATTAGGATTGTCCTAATCCAGGTACATTGACACCATACTAAAGAGGTTTAGTATGGAAGAATCCAAGCGTGGGAACTTACCCATGATTTCTGGACTCACTCTTTCCAAAGAGATGTCTCCCAAGACTGATTTGGAGAGAGCTCGCATGCAAGGGATACCTTATGCTTCGGCTGTAGGCCCGCGATGCTATGTACCAGACCCGATGTAGCACACTCACTAAGTGTAGTGAGTAGGTATCAAGCTGATCCTAGAGAGAGTCACTGGACAGCTGTGAAGAACATTCTCAAGTATTTACGAAGGACTAAAGAGATGCTCTTGGTGTATGATAACGGAGAACTCCAAGTGGAGTCCTTTACCGATTCGAGCTTCCAAAGTGATAAGGACGACTCTAAGTCACACTCGGGATTTGTCTTTACCCTTTACGGAGGGGCGGTTAGCTGGAAGAGTTCCATGCAGGAAACCGTGGCAGACTCGACGATGGAGGCAGAATACATCGCTGCCAACGATGCTGCCAAAGAGGCTGTTTGGATCAAGAAGTTCATTACTGAACTTGGAGTGGTTCCATCCATTGAGCATCCAATACCTTTGTATTGTGATAATAATGGAGCGGTGGCTTTGGCTAAAGAACCCAGGTCCCATCAGCGATCCAGGCATATTCTGAGGTGGTATCACCTGATCCGGGAGATAGTTGATCGCCGGGAGATCGAGGTCAGGAGGGTTGATACGAAGAACAACACTGCGGATCCACTCACGAAGGCCATTCCCCAGATAAAGTTTGAGAGACTCTTCGGGATGCTTGGTATGCGATACTACAGCAGCTGGCCCTAGTGCAAGTGGGAGATTGTTAGTTGTATGTATGCCCTAGAGGCCAGTATTGTACAGATGATGTATATTATATTGGATGCTTGGACATATATAGAGAGGACTTTCTTGCTTGATATGATAGTATGCTATCTGGTTGCTCTTTATCTTAACATGTATACTTGTCTCTTGATACTGTCTTATAGTTACATGTTGGTAAAGCCCTTAGGATGTGTACTTGACTACCTGGACTATGATGCAGATCATACTAGTGGGGACAGAGTAGTCCATAAGTACATCCTTTAATGTTCCTAGTCGTAGGTGTATCGAGACAGGGCATCGATATACCAAGGTAGACTAGCGTATACGCTTCTCGACCCATGAGATGGGCGATGGATGATCCCATATCCATTGGTGTTTGACATCTGAGATGGTATACGGGTGTTCAGTGGAGACTGGGTACACTAGACGAACTCGCCGAGAACTCCCAGATGGTATTATACCTCACGTCAGATGGCAGTTCTGTGGTGACACTTGTGCAGGTTAGTCTGTAGACCCGAGATCGTCATAGAGTCTTATGTGATTCCTACTGTGCTTTGATTTCCACCTTACCACATCCAAGAGGGCGTGCAAAACGGTGGTTTTTGGGTACAGTCCCGAGTCACATGGAGGCAATGAGCGATAGGAGGGGTTTCGTCTCTCCCGGTATTGGGGGTTGATGTTGCGCTGTGCTCGATTGGCCATAACAGGGAAGTCCCTGGCCAGGGCTGATTTAGAGATTTACTGGTAAGAGTTACCAGTAGTTTCTCGACCCGTTATGAGCCTCACATCGGACGACTTATCGGTTATTGGGGTCTGACGTTTACCACCCCTAGACTTGATATGCGACATGTCAGATAAGGAGACCGGACTGTACGGGAAGTGTTACCGTTAGGCTTTTACAGGAGTTGGAGCGGGCTTGCTTGCTGATATTCTGATCGCTCAATACCCGGGTGGCCGTTACGTCCAGCTAGTACCGCTGACGGCTTGTGGGTGCTTGATGTGATCATCACCTACTGCCAGCGTATTGACGAGTCTTTAGAGTCCTACATAGAGGTTTTACTGGCTCAGGCGAAACAAAATAGGAGCGCATATGTGATATGTGCGGGACCGAGAATAATGCGTGTATGTGATACCGTATTCTATTCTCGTGACTTTTTGTATCGGTCGGTTATATGAGATATAGCCGGGTTATCGAATCAAGGGTTGATTCGATAAGTCGATACGTTGAATGTTAGTCGGTTATATGAGATATAACCGGATTATTAAGTCAAGTTTTTATTTAATAATTTAGTGTATAATTGTATATTTGATATACTAATTTACATTAACTAACATTTGTTCACTTAAGGATTTTTCTCACATGTGCACAACTTTAATATATGTGTGATATACATTAAAATGTGTTTTCATTTGGTATCATGGTTGTTGATACATCATGCATGGGTGTGCAAGACATACACCATTCTATTTTAAATGGTGGTTTATAATTATTTAAGGTAATTACAAATTAGTGGAGCTTTTGTCACAAGCATGAAGCTTGTGGATGCTTTGACAAAGTCCACTAACTTTGTTTTACCTTAGATTTTTATTAACCTAACCATTTTGGATTAGCCATGGTTATGTCTCTACATGAGTTAGTATATGATACTCACTCACCCATGGTTAGCTCTCTTGACTTGATGATTATCCTCATCTTTTCTTTGGTTCATCTTCTTCTTCTTTGAGCAAAAGAAAAGATTGCTAGGGTTTTCAAAAGAGAGTGAAAGATTGTGAGAAAAAAATTCTAAAGAGAACCCACTTCCTATTTTTCCATCCTCTACTAGACTAGCACTTTAGTTTAGGGTGTTTGCTTCACTAATTCTCTAGATTAGTGAAGTAGTAGTTTGAGTTGGTATTCCCTCAACGTAGATCATCTTCGGCCTCGAAGACTTCAAGCAAGGACGCTTCTTTCGCCTCGTGAAGCCATGCAAGAGCCCGGGAGAACCATGATCGCAGCGAAGGGACTATAACAAGGAGCTTTAGAAGTGAAGGACCGATCTACAAAGGTTGTATTTCGTATTCACTTAGTCGTAAATGATATTTACTTGCATGTGAAACCCTAATTATCTAGCAAAGATCTTGTTTAGGTTTGTTCGGCACGGCTAAAATTTTAATCGGGCATGGTTGATGCCTTTTAGAACCTTCTTAAAGTGCCTAGGAACCCTACAGATAGTATGCTATTTGGTTTCACTTTGTCTTAACATGTTGACTTGTATTAGTTTACTGTCTTGCCCTCACATGTTGATAAAGCCCTTAGGATATGTACTCGACTACTGGGACTATGATGAGATCAAACTAGTGGGGCCATGGTAGTCAATGAGTACATCCTATAATTATTCCTAGTCGAGGGTGTATCGAGACAGGGCATCGATACACCAGAGTAGACTAGCGTATACGCATCTTGACCCATATGATGGGCGATGGATGATCCCATATCCATTGGTGTTTGACATCAAAAATGGTGTACGGGTGCTCAGTGGAGACTGGGTACACTGAACGGACTCGCCGAGAACTCCTAGATGGGTTTATACCAATCGTCAGATAGCAGTTCTCTGGTGACACTGGTACAGGTTAGTCTGTAGACCCGAGATCGTCATAGAATCTTGTGTGATTCCCACCGTGCTTTGATTTCCACCTTACCACGTCCAAGAGGGCGTGCAAAACGGTGGCATTTGGGTACAGTCCCGAATCACATGGAGGCAATGAGCGATAGGAGGGGATTCGTCTCTCCCGGTATAGAGAGTTGATGTTGTGCTGTGTTCGATTGGCTATAACTGGAAGTCTCTGGCCAGGGCTGATATAGTGTGCTACTGGTAAGTGTTATCAGTAGTTTCTCGACTGGTTATGAGCCTCACATCGACACGACTTATCGGTTACTGGGGTCTGACGTATACCACCCCTAGACTTGATATGCGACATATCAGACGAAGAGACCGGACTGTATGGTAGTGTTACTGATTGGATTCACAGGAGAATGTACATGCTTGCTTGTTGATCTTCTGATCGCTCAATACCTGGGTGGCTGTTACGTTTAGCTGACCGCTTGCAGCTTGTGGGTGTTTGATATAATCATCACCTACTGCCGGCGTATTGATGATTCTTTAGAGTCCTACACAGAGGTTTCTTGACTCAGGCAAAATGGAGTAGGAGCACATATATGATATGTGCGGGACCGAGGATAATACGATATGAGATACCGTATTCCATTCTCGCGATATATGATATCGGCCGGGTATACGTGATATAGCCGGGTCATCGGATCAAGTGTTGATTCGATGAATTGGTACATGTTATATTAGTCGGTTATATGCGATATAGCCGGATTGTCGGATCAAAGTGTTGATTCGATAATTTAATGTATAATTATATATATGATATATTATATTACATTAACTAATATAAGCTCTCTTTATTGATTCATTTTCTCACCGGATAATACATTGATATATATGCGATATATGTTAATTGTATTATTTTCTTTTGTTAAAAAAATATATTATATATGTGATATATAATATTGTAACAAGTTAGGGTTACAAATGCAACATGTTTTGTGGAGATTAAACAAGTTAGGGTTTGATTTGGGTTAGCACTTGGGTTGGCTTTTTCATGAAGCTTCTAGAAGCTTTTTTTGTTTTAAGCTTAGATATTTTGTGTTGATATTTTGTATAGATATTTTCTAACCCAACCCAAACCCTTTACCATGGTTGATTCTCTACAAAGGTTAAGCCCTTCATACTTAACCAAAGGTTGCAATTATAACCATAGCAATAATTCATTATTCATCACAAATACTTTTCCTCTTCTTCTTCCTCCTTGAAAAGCTTGCTAGCTTTTTACATGTGATGATTTTGTGTGAGAAATTGATAATAAAAGAGAGCATAATTCCTACTTCATCATCCTTATCTATTCTAGCCACTTAGATTAGGGTGTTCACTTCATTAATACTTGATTAGAGAAGTGAGAGCTTGAGTTAAAGATTCTTCAAGGTAGATCATCTTCGAAAAGGAAGACTTCAAGCAAGCATGGATCATTCGGCTTGTGGAGCCTCTCTAGAGTCCGGCAGTTCATGGATCGCGGCGAAGGGACTACTACTCGGAGCTTATGAAGCGAAGGAGCGGACTACAAAGGTTGTAATCCCTCTCTCTTAGATGTAAAGATATTTACATGCTTTGTTAACCCTAATTATCTAGCAAAGATCCTCGCTTTAGGTTGTTCGGCACGTGAAAAAATTTAGATTTGGCATAGTTGATGCCTTATGAGCCTTGTGATAGTGCCTAGTAACCCTACATATTGTTCATTGTCCATTTTCCACCCAAGGTCCTCAAGCTCTTCTATGAGAGCTATTATCTTCAGAACATAGTCTCCTACTGGTGTGCTAGGGCCATTCGCATCTGAAACAGCTTTCTGGATGCTTCGTATCTTAATACGCGAGATTGCTCTCTATATAACTCCTTTGTATGGAGGAATATGGCGTGGACGTCCATATTCTCATGCTGATTCTGATGTGTGTTATCCATCGATGCAAGCGCGAGGCACTTGGCCGTGGCACAGTCAACGTCCCATGTCTTGCGGACTTCAATATCCGCAACTGAGGATTTAGGGCCTGGGACGGGCGGGGCTAGAGCCGTGAGGACATATGATAACTTATCATAAGTCAAGGCAATGTTAAGATTCCTCAGCCAGTCTTCATAATTGGTCCCATTCAGTTTATTTTTATCTAGTAGAAGCTTGAGTCCTGTCATTAGTATCTGCCATTAAGTGAGAGAAAAGAATACACTCAGCGAAAGCTCTTGCAAAGATCAGATTGGTTATTATCTTATATAATCGATGTATCCCATTGCTTTAATCAAGTTTTTCTTTCAAAACTTAAAAAGAAAACTAGCCAGGATTAATTACAGTCTACAACTTCGGTAACCGTTCAGCCAGGCCAGTGTCGGTACTTGAGGGAGGTTCCTCATGCTTTCGCACGGACCTAATTAATATAAATCTCGTCTTCCCAGAGGCGTAGCCTCGTTAACACCTTTCTAGACACCTAATAGGTTAGCTAATTGTAAATTGCAAAACTCTCCTGGGAGCAACTATTGCCCACAGTGGGATCGGGATCCAACCATCATATGGAAGGTATGCAATCTTATTGCAAATTTCAACTCTTGAAACTCCCGATGTGGTTTTCACCCCTAGCACTCATGACCTTGACTATAATCAACATATCATAATCACTAGTCAAGTTCTACCCGTCATTTCTTGATTAATCATATCCACCTATATGACCCTTGACTATGATCAACAAAATCACATGAATGTCCTAACTAATCACATCATATGTTTTGTAGGAAGACATCACTTAGCTACCGTACACTACGTCTTGACTATAATCAAAATACGTAGTACGAATACTAAGTACTCTACTTTCTAAAATGATGGAGGGTTGCGGATGGTTTTTAAGAAAACCTTTAACGCTTTGAACTTGATATCGTTGTAGAATCAAATGGTTTTCAAAAGGAGTGGCTTAAGCTCCGCAGTTTTGAAATGTAGCTTTTTCATAAAAAGCCGAGTGATTTTCAAATCCGATTCTACAACATCTATTTAGGTTTATTTTCTTTACATTAATCATATTAATGTAGTCCCATCATTTAAGTCCTTAAGCCAATCACAGAAAAGAAATGAAAATACAACGTACGCTTATGCCATCCGCATTCGCCGCAATGTTCCATTATGCACCGTTAGGTTACTTAGCTAACGGCATACCGGGATGTGACTAGCGTGGGTGTAAAACATAAGCAACGTCTATTATATATCTCATATATAATATAGCATTCGTCTCAGATATATTAAGCGATCACATCACAGAATATAGGCAGCAGAAACACAGATATGATAATATAGGATATACTAGGACGTCCGTATTTAGTACTTAGCCAACAATAGAAAATACGGATTCCATCGTCGTGATGAATAGCCAATCCCACACCCTAGACCCCTACGAGAGCGGAAAGTGATCCTGTCAATTCTGGAGTTAGGAAACCCGGTCTCGACGCCTCGAAATGGTCTCCCACTGGACCCCAGAACCCGGTCACTTGTGCTCTTCTCCTTGGGTCTATCCTAATGCGGAAAAGTAAATAATATACAACAATGGTGACATCATCCTCAACCCGGAAGTGCCCCAAATAAAAGAATATTACATTATAAATGAATTTTACATGAATGAAAAGTAAAACTCTCATCTCACATAAAACCCTCCGGTTATTCGATCACGACAATCCTATACATCACAATACAGCAACACATAATATCACATGTCATCAACGTAAGCAAGTATGCGTACCCCAATTGCCGTTGACATATAGCTACGAAACCGGTGATACGCATACTACGCTTACGGTCGCAGAAACAAGAATCACTTACTACTAGATGATGTTAAACCCTTCGATCGAATTAACGAACACCCATATTCCCCAGCAAGCTCAACACTTGTGCACCTTTAAACAATACCCAAAATCTATGCCACAGTATTTAATGGACCAACCGTAGAAGGGCATACCCAAGCCTCATTTGTGGCGCCACTAACTAAGGTAAACCCTTAGGTTCAGTCGTAGTTTGGTGGTCACATCATGAGTTAGGGTTACTTTCTTTTAGAGGGTCCATAGGAATAGCTGCATTAGTTATCGAGTACGTTCAACCTGGAAAATACGAGTGTTTGATAATTCGTTCGACCTGTTTAATGTCGCCAAAGTTACCAATACAAAGCTATAAAAATACGAATACGAACTATTCCGCAAATTTCCCAATACCAACCTTACATCACATGAAATTCTGGACAACTAAACAATACTAGAAATCTCAGATCATAATGTACAGAACACTGGAGCAAAACGAGCTAGAGGGGAGCACCAACGGCCGGCGACGGCGGAAAATCCCCAATTGTCGCCGGATTTTTCCGAGCCCCTCCATCTCGTTTTGGACCAGATTTCTTATATCATCTTAAATGCCTCTCTGCAGTTGTTAAAATAATTTTCAGGTCATTTTTTAAAAATTTTACAGAGAGCATTTTCAAGGGTTTCTAATTTCGTATTTTTGCGGAAGTTTTCGTTTTCGTATTGTTGTAACATCGTCTAGGCTTCTAGTTAGGCTCTGATACCATGAAGGAGTTTCTACAGCACCACTACTAGGGTTTGGTAGCATCATACATGCCATATTAAAAAATTATAGGTGCTAAAGAAACTAACCTAAGGATTATACTGGAAAATCTAGGGTAACAAAACTTTAACACTAATACAAGTAGTAAAAGCTAGGGTTTTGAGAGTACAACCTTTGTAGCTCCCTACGCTAGACTCCTTGACTACTTGTGGGTTAAAAGAAGCTCGCTTGAGATCCTCTAGATCCACGACGATCCACCCGGAGTCCTCTTTGTCCAAGCTTGAAGCTCCACTAGATCAGGAGAAGAAGTAGAAGCTAACACTCTAAACTAATGGGCAAGACTAGTGTAGAATGGTGATGTGGTTTGTTTTCTCACTTCAAAACCCTAACTTGAACACTCTTTTGCTCATAAGTGAAAGCTAGAGAGCAAGAGAGAGGAGGAAGAAGATGATGGCTAATGAAGAGCTCAAAGATAATGATAATGATAAAGATAAGAATGAGAAAAGAAAATATATATATTTTCTTTTCTCACTCTTAACTCTAGTTAATAAATATCTAGATATTTTCTTTTGGATGCATAATGGCCATGGAAATTAACTCAAGGTTAATACAAAGGTTAGTGGGTGAATAAAATAATCAAGCATGATAATAATTTCCATTTCCATTTTCTTTTCCAAAATGAAATATCCATATATTTATAAATGGTGTGATTTTTATATTGCCACCATCCACTATATCAACAACCATGATAGAATTATGTATGCATGTATGTGTGCATGCACATCCATATGTGCATCAATGAGAATAAATGCATACATGCATGCATACAACAAAAGACAAGAAGGGTTTAAACTGAAAAAGCTAATGGTTAATGATAAATCAACACTTGATTTAGCAAACCGGTCATATCACATACGACCTGACCAATAGAAAACCGTCCGATTAATATACGGTATCTCATACGCGCATTTAATCGGGTCCTCGCGCATATCCCATTTGCACACCACATCGTTTCGCCTGAACTAGGTAATTCCATTGTGGGACTCTAAGACTCGTCAATACGCCGGCAGTGGGTGATGATCGTATCAAGCACCCCCAAGCTGCAAGAGGTCATCTAAACGTAACGGCCACCCGGGTATTGAGCGATCAGAAGAAAACAAGCGAACCTGTCACAACTCCCGTCGAGCCAACTGGCAACACTACCGTACAGTCCAGTCTCTTCGTCAGATATACTGCATATCGAGTCTAGGGTTGGTAACATCAACCCCAATAACTCAATAAGTCGTGTCGATGAATGGTCTATAACAGATAGAGAAACTACTGATAACACTTATCAGTAAATCTCAACAGCCCTGGCCACGGACTTACTGATATAGCCAATCGAGCACAGCACATTATCGACTCCCAATACCGGGAGAGACGAAACCCCTCCTATCGCTCATCGCCTTCGTGTGTCTCGGGACTTTACCCAAAAGCCACATGTTTGCATGACTCAGTAGAGCCGTGGTAGGGTGGTAATCAAAGTATAGTGGGAGAACATACAAGACTCTATGACGATCTCGGGACTACAGACTAACCTGTATCAGTGTCACGTGAGAACTGCTATCCGACAATAGATATAATACCATATAGGAGTTCTCGGCGAGTCCGTCCAGTGTTCCCAGTCACCACTGAGCACCCATATACGATCTCGATGTCAAACATCATTGGATGTGGGAGAATCCATCGCCCATCATATGGGTCTAGTATCATATACGCTAGTCTACTCTGGTATGTCGATGCCCCATCTCGATATACCTACGACTAGGGACATTTCAGGATATGCTTATAAACTATAGACGTCCCACTAGTATGATCTCCATCATAATCACAGTAGTCAAGCAAATATCCTCCGGGCTTTATCAACATGTGTGAATGAATAAAAGTATGATCAAGTCAACATGTCAGATAAAGAAGAACCAGATGGCATACTATCATGTCGAGCAAGAATGTACACTGAATATATATACATGTATAAATACATCCACTATCACATAATGGCCTCTAGGGCATACATATATCCAACAATCTCCCACTTGCACTAAGGCCAGTTATTGGCGTATCGCATACCCAACATCTCAAAAAGTCGCTCATGCTGCGGCTGAGGGAGGGCCTTGGTGAGTGGATCCACAGTGTTATTCTTTGTGTCTACTCTCCTAATCACGATCTCGCGGCAATCTACATTCTCCCGGATCAAATGAAAGCGCCTCAGGATGTGTCTGGACCGCTGATGGGACCTGGGCTCCTTGGCTAACGCCATAGCCCCATTATTATCACAATACAATGGTATTGGATCAATAATGGTTGGAATTACTCCTAGCTCCGAGATGAACTTTCTCATCCAGACGGCTTCCTTGGCGGCATCATTCGCAGCAATATACTCAGCCTCCATCGTAGAGTCTGCAACGGTGTCCTGTTTGGAATTTTTCCAACTAACCGACCCTTTATTGAGGGTAAATACAAACCCAGAGATAGACTTGCTGTCGTCTTTATCACTCTGGAAGCTCGAATTGGTAAAGGCCTCCATTTGGAGATCTCTATTACCATACAGCAAGAACAATTCTTTAGTCCTTCGCAAGTACTTAAGAATGTTCTTCACAGCTATCCAGTGATTCTCCCCTTGGTTGGATTGATATCTGCTTACTACACTAAGTGCATAAGCTACATCTGGGCGTGTACATAACATCGCATACATTATAGATCCTACTGCCGAAGCATAGGATATAATGCTCATGCGAGCTCTCTCTTCATCGGTCTTTGGGCAAGAGTCCTTAGAGAGAGTGACCCCATGGCAAGCGGGTAAGGCATCCCGCTTGGAGTTTTCCACACTAAACCATTTTAGGATGGTGTTGATGTACCTGGTTTGGGACAATCCCAACAACCTCTTGGATCTATCCCTATAGATCCTAATGCCCAGAATGTATGTGGCATCACCCAGGTCCTTCATGGAGAACCGTAGTGATAAGAAAGATTTGACCGACTGTAGCATAGGAATATCATTTCCTATCAGAAGAATGACATCCACGTACAATACGAGGAATGTGACAGCTCTCCCTACAGCCTTCTTATAAACACAAGGTTCATCTGGATTTTTGATAAAATCAAACTCTTTGATAACATCATCGAAACAGATGTTCCAACTCCGTGATGCCTGCTTTAATTCATAAATGGATTTAAGCAATCTACAAGCTTTCCCGCTGCTCCCACTGTCAATGAAGCCCTCTGGCTGATCCATATAAACGTATTCTTCTAAATCTCCATTTAGAAATGCCGTTTTAACGTCCATCTGCCAGATTTCATAGTCGTAGCAAGTAGGATCCGAATGGATTTAAGCATGGCTACGGGAGAAAAAGTTTCGTCATAGTCCAGACCTGGTCTTTGACGAAAACCCTTCGCCACAAATCTTGCCTTATAGGTCTCTACCTGTCCATCTATACCAATCTTTCTTTTAAAGATCCATTTGCATCCCATAGGTTTTACCCCAGGGGGTACAACGTCCAATGTCAATACTTTGTTGGTGTACATAGACTCCATTTCAGATCTCATGGCATCCAGCCACTTCACAGAGTCTCCACTCGTGATAGCCTGCTGAAAGCTGGTAGGATCATCATCCTCCATGATACAGTCTTCTCTGTGTAGGGTTACTAGGCACAGTCACAAGGGTCTATAAGGCATCAACCATGCCCGATTTAAATTTTAGACGTGCCGAACAACCCAAAGCGAGATTTTAGACTAGAGATTAGGCGAAACAAAGCAAGTAAACAACTTTACTTCTAAGAGTTTGGGATTACAACCTTTGTAGTCCATTCCTTCACTTCTAAAGCTCTGTGTTGAGGTCCCTTCGCTGCGATCATCGAGTATCCGGACTCTAGAGAGGCTTCACAAAAGGATGATGCAAGCTTGCTTCCGATCTTCGATAACAATATTGATCTACCTTGAAGAAACTCAAGCCCAAGCTTTTGCTTCACTAATCAAGTATTAGCAAAGCAAACACCCTAATCTAAGTGGCTAGAATAGATTAGGATGATGAAACAGGAATTTAGCCCTCATTTGTTTTCCTTATCTCACTCAAAATCTTCACATATGAAAAAACTAGTGAAGCTTTTCATCAAGCAAGAAAGAAGAAGAAGATGATCACATCCTTTTGTGATGAATAATGAAATCTAGTGAGGTTAGAAATGCAACCATGGGTTAAGTATGATAACTTAACCCATGTAGAGACTTAACCATGATGAAGGGTTGGGTTGGGTTAACAAATATCAACCGAAATATCTTTAGAAAATATCTTTAGTTAAAAACAAAAGCAAAGCTTCAAGAAGGTTTAACCCTAATCCAAACCCTAACCATGTTTAAACTCCACAAAACATGTTGCATTTATAACCTTAACTTGTTACAATATTATATAACACATATATAATATATTTTGTAACAAAATAAAATAATACAATTAACATATATCGCATATATATCAATGTATTACCCGAGTGAGAAAAAGAATCTTTTAGTGAGCTTATATTAGTTAATGTAATTTAATATATCAAATATATAATTATACATTAAATTATAGAATCAACACTTGATCCGATAATCCGACTATTTCATAAATAACCGACTAATATAATCTGTATCAGTTCATCGAATCAACACTTGATCCGATAACCCGGCTATATCTCATATACCCGGCCGATAACTCATATCGCGAGAATCTAATACGGTATCACACATTCGTATTATTCTCGGTCCCGCACATATCACATATGTGTTCCTACTCCGTTTTGCCTGAGCCAGAAAACCTCTGTGTAGGACTCTAAAGAATCGTCAATACGCCGGCAGTAGGTGATGATCATATCAAAACACCCACAAGCTGCAAGCGGTCAGCTAAACGTAACAGCCACCCAAGTATTGAGCAATCAGAAGATCAACAAGCAAGCCTGTACTTTCTCCCGTGAATCCAACCAGTAACACTCCCGTACAGTCCGGTCTCTTCGTCTGATATGTCGCATATCTCGCCTAGGGGTGGTAAACGTCAGACCCCAGCAGCTTGATAAGTCGTGTCGATATGAGGTATATAACAGTTTGAGAAACTACTGATAACACTTACCAGTAAATCTCAGCAACCCTGGCCAGGGATTTCCAGTTATAGCCAATGGAACAATGCGCAACATCAACTCCCTATACCGGGAGAGACGAAACCCCTCCTATCGCTCATTGCCTCCATGTGATTCGAGACTATACCCAAAAGCCACCTTTTTGCACGCCCTCTTGGACGTGGTATGATGGAAATCAAAGCACAGTCGGAATCACACAAGACTTTATGACGATCTCGGGTCTACAAACTAACCTGTACCAGTATCACCAGAGAACTGCCATCTGACGTGAGGTATAATACCATCTGGGAGTTCTCGGCGAGTCCGTCCAGTGTACCCAGTCTCCACTGAGCATCCGTATACCTTCTCTGATGTCAAACACCAATGGATATGGGATTATCCATCGCCCATCATATGGGTCAAGAAGTGCATACGCTAGTCTACTCTGGTGTATCGATACCCTATCTCGGTACTCCCATGATTAGGAACATTTGAAGGATGTACTTGGCGACTACACTGTCCCCACTAGTATGATCTGCATCATAGTCCTGGTAGTCAAGTACTCATCCTAAGGGCTTTATCAACATGTAACATAGAGACAATCAGAGTACATGTTAAGATAAAGGGTAACCAGATAGCATACTATCATATCGAGCAAGAAAGTCCTCCCTATATATGTCCAAGCATCCACTACAATATACAACGTATGTACAGTAATGGCCTCTATGGCATACATATAACTAACAATCTCCCACTTGCACTAGGGCCATCTGTTGTGGTATCGTATACCCAACAATCAGCTGTGGTTGAAGTATCTCATACTCAACCATCCCATAAAAGTCTCTACTGGGAATTAGGCCTTTGTGAGTGGATCTGCGCTGTTGTCCTCTGTGTCTACTCTCCTAATCTCGATCTACCTGGAGATCAACCATCTCCATGATCAGGCGATACTGCCTAAGAATATGTCTGGATCTTTAATGGGATGGGGGTTCCTAGGCATAAGCCACAACTCCATTGTCACACAATGGTAGGAACTAAGTTCATCTCATGAACTATTATATATATATCCAGACTGCCTCCTTGGTAGCATCCTTGGTAGTGATTTATCTTGCCTTTATCGTCTAGTAAGTCACGGTATCTAACTTGGAAATCTTCCAACATACCGTCCCTCCACTGAGGGTAAAAACAATGCCTGCGACTGACATTCAGTCGTCTTTATCACCCTGGAACCTTTCCAGTGATTCTCCCCAGGATCGATTGATACCATCTCACTACAACTAGTGAGAATCCTAACATCCAATTAGATCTATCTCATAGATCCATAACTCAGGATTTAGGAGATATCACTTTGATCCTATTTGGAGAATCTTTGTGATAAAAGGAGATTGACCGAGCGTAGCATAAGAAACTCCTTTCCTATCAAGAGTATGTCATCCACGTACTATACGTGGAACACCACCATACTCCCTACTCCCTTTTTGTATATACAAGGTTCATCTACCATTTTGATGAAGTCAAACTCTTTGACTACCACATCAAAACAGACGTTCCAACTCCGCGATGCCTGATTTATCACATAAAACAACTTGCTCACGTTTCTGCTGCTCTCAATGTCTAGGAAGCCCTCTGGCTGTGTACTTATAGATGCTCTCTTCCAAATCAATATTTAGAAAAACAGTCATGACACCCAACCGCCAGATATCGTAGTCATGGTATGTAGCCGTGGCAAGTAGGATCTTGATGGACTTAAGCATAGCTTTGAAAGTCTTAACTTTTCCATGTACACCAAGTAATCTTCTCAAGATATACTCGCTCCTGATGGGGATTTAACCCTTCAGATAAAGCAACCAAAGTCCATACTTTGTTGGTGTATAAGGATTCCATCTCAGATCGCTAAGCATCCAGCTATTCTTATAGAGTCCCACTCCTGATGGCCTGCTCGAAACTAGTTGGGTCATCATCTCATGATGCAATCCTCGCTCCCTGATTGATACGAATTCTCGGTGTGTATGTAGAAAATGTATAGAAATCACAACCAAAAATATTTTTGACCGCAATCAATAACGGTGTCGATTGTAGCACGTTAGCGAGTGCGGATCGTCCACAGGGAAAGTGAGATCCGTTCGAATTTGAATTAGATAAATTGAAAATTAAAGAAAAGAGAAAAAACAATTCAATTCAAGATTTAAAAGTGAATTTCAAGAATTATTAAAATCTAGATCTAATAACAAGAAAACATTAAAATCAAGAATCAAGAATTGATGATTTCCAATCCAATAATCAAGAATCGAAGTGATGCTCGTAGGAATCGATCGAATCTATAGACGTGATGAAATCTATTGATTACGTTTTCTTATCCATTAATGATTTGATACTAGATCGATGACGATTAATCGAGTTTTAAGGATCTTTTGAAGAAATTAGGGTTTTTTCATCTCATCCTTTGGCCTTTCGATTAATCTCATTCAAAAACTAGCCTCTAGTAAATTCAAGAATTGATCGTGGATCCCTAATTAAGAGCGAACACAATCAAGAAAGTATAGCTCAAAACTAGGTTGCCGATTCTTCAATTTACAAGAGTTTACAAAACTTATAGGAATTAAGAATCGTTTTAAGATTTGTAACATCTTCATCTATTGATTCTCTCGACTCCTTCACGAGCGGAGTTTTACTCAAACATCATAACAAGACACACAATCAAGAATTGAGATCGAATCATGATGCACGAATGTAAAGAAAGCAAGATATAGAAATTTCACATTTATTTATCAACAATTTTGTTACAATTCACTCGATCTACAAGAGGAAAGAACTTGATCGTTGATTTCGGCTTCGCTCGTCTCCTTGAGTCGCGGATCTCCTTGGATCACTTGCTCCGATGAAGTCCGGCGTCGCTTTCTAAAGGAGCGAAGGCTTCATGCTTGATTTGGTACTCGGAGTTCTTGATTTTTGGCTTTGGATTTTGAATTGGGGATTAGGGTTTACAAGTTGTGTCACTCAACTGGTGTTGGAATTGATGTAGAAATCAACAACCTTGAGATAGAAGCCTTAGGGTCCCTTTTATAGCTTTGATTAGGATTAGCTTCCTTTAGAAGCTAGGTTTAGTTTAGCTTCCCTTGTAAGCTTGGCAGTTAGATAGAAGCTTCTAGAGGTAATTAGTTAGGCTTAGCTTCCTTCATAAGTTTGGAGGTTAGGGAGAAGCTTCTAGGCTTAGGTAGTTAAGTAGCTTGCTTGTTTGAGAAGCTTGAACATGATTAGCTTGAATCAATAAGCCTTGCTGTTCTGGCAGAAACTTCTGGAGAATTATGGAATTTGTAGTGGCTTGATGAGGTGTGAGACTTGAAAGAAGAATACTGGAGAAGAGCTTTGCTGATGTCACTCCCATGTGGCCGCGGATCCGCCGCGCATGTCATGCTCCGGCCGCGGATCCGCGGCCGTTTAGGAGTCTTAGTGCATGAAAATCTTTGCACTGCTTTCTTCTGACTTCTTTATATATTTCTGATATGTGGAATCTTATAATTCCCTCTAGTTCATTGCCAGATCTCAAGTCTTGGAGTTGGCGTATTTTTATCAGCACTTTTAACTGTTTCGGCTTTTCTCCTGCAATTTCCTGCACAGATTCTCGAGACAAGTGTTGCGCTATACAAAGATGATGCGATGCCATGATAAACACTAAATTTCCCTCAGAAATGTCGGTATTAATATATAATACAAGTTGTTTGGTATTTTATGGTCAATTTGCTAATATGTGCTATATTAATACCGAACACTTCTAGATGAGTGCAAATGGTAGGGAAATTGACGTGTTAAAAATGCAATATTTTCGACTGATCAAATTCCCCCAAACTTATTTTCGGTCGTCTCGAGCGAATTGTTTTATTAAAAAGAGAAGGAGAAAATAAAGAAAGAGAAAAACTAACTAGCTCACTTTCGTAGGCAACACGATTGCACTGAGCACGTGCAACAAGCCTTTAAACCTCTAGGTGTCCCTAGTAGGAGGAGTGTTGTCTCCTGAGGGTTTTCAGCGGATTGCACCCACAAAATCCAATAATAAAAGAAAGACCGTGAAAGTTACATATAAAGATAAGAATTGTAAAAGAAAAGCTTTGAAAATTAGGGTTTCCAATTATGCTAGCTTTTCGGTTGTCATGAGCCCTATCTTAATAGTCATGAAAAAATGTCAAAAATCACATCATCCCTCAATAAAACGTCGTCTTTATTCTTCATTCCTATCTTTCTTCAAAATATCGATCATATAACCCTACGTGTGTGTAAAGAACATCCCTACACCCGGAGAATTCAATTCAATCTATCATACTCTTGTTCATCTGCCTCAGTACTTTTTAATTAATGAATATTTAGATGAATTTGCTCACACACTTTCATGCGACCATTAATACTTCTTGAGGTACTAACCGACCGATTACTCATGTGCTTGCTTATTAGGTGTATTTCCTCGTCTTGCACCACATAAGGCTTAGCAGTGACTCCCAGACCAGATGGTCTAAGGCACTAGGTGAAGCGGCACCCTCGCTATATTTTTTTATTGCTGTCTTGGCGATAACAAAACCCGTGTTCATTTTTCTCACCATTTTATATTTTCTTCATTTTTTGTTTTATTTCCTTCATACCTTGGTTTTTAGACAAGAGCATTTCAAGGTATCCTCTACTATTCCGAGTTTCAAGACGTGTGTAAGTGCGTATAGTAGGGTATCAACATTCAAATGTTTGGCTTCCAGAATAGGAACTATTTTTCAGACTTATTTTTATCCTCAGATTAGTGACTTCTTTCATCTTACTAACCCTTGGGACAACGGCTCATAACTACTTATTACTAGTTCGTATAAGAAAACTTCTAATTTTCTAGGTTTTCTTAAATTTTTCCAATCTTTTGGATGTAATTTTTCACTATCTAATCTTTTATTATCTTATTTATGTACAAAAATATATATATTTTTTTGAATTTTTTAAAATTTTTTTTATAGGTTTTCAAATGTTTTGTGCTTATGCAAAGTATGATACAAATGTGCGAAAATAAGCACAAACCTCCTCCAAACTTGTTTTCAACAGTGTCCTCACTGTTGCCATCCGCTAAATCTCAAAAAACCTGTAAGCTTGGGAGGAAATTTATTAAAGGGGGCAAAATATTTAAGTGAAGATCCTCCCCCAAACTTATTCTTGGCTCATCATTTTATAAAAATTTTCTTTTCAAGAGCCAGATTATAACCCCCCCCCCCAAAAAAACTTGAGTTAAACAATGTTAAGCTTTGAAAATCACAAGAGGGGGTCAAGAATCGTTGGTCGATGCCAAGCTTTGCAAAGACCGAAGGTTAACACCAACCATTCTAAAATTTTATCAATGTAGTGCTCAAGTTGGTAGAAGAAAAAGCGGGGAAAGGGTAAGTGGTGGAATAGAATGTGTGTGCGTCTCGTTTTGGAGAGACGATGCAGTGATTGTGATGGATTACTCGCATTCTTTTTACAATCCAGAAGAAGGGGTGGAGGTTCAATTTCATAGATTGGGAGAAGATTCATCTCAACACCCGTATCATTCAAAAATGCGAGTTCATCAGCGAAGATCTCCTCAAAAGTTCCATCAATACCCCGGAGAATAATGTCATCACAAAGCACGGGGTGATCTTCAGACTCTAAAAACGTTTCATAATCAGTGTTAGTTGTTGACCCGGACAACTCAGTGGAAGAGTCCGTATGTGTATGATACATAGTTGGGTCAAACAATAACATATAAAAAGAGTCTAGACCAGTATCATGAGGATCATCAAATTCGCTGCTGTCGACATCCATTAAGTCGACAGAACAGACCTGAGCAGTAGGTTCGGAGGGTACACTTCCCAACCTGTAAATGTTCAGCTCTATTGACCTATTCCCGAAGGATAGGGTCATAGAACCATTACGACAGTTGATGATAGCGTTGGAAGTGGCCAAAAAGGGGCGACCTAAAATCACCGTGGGTTCGCTACAGGCTGTGTATCAATTACAATAAAGTCTACAGGGAATAAAAATTCCCCGATTTTTATTAACACATCCTCCAGTTCACCCCTAAGTTTGGTGCTTGATCGGTCAGCCATCCAGAGAGTGCAATGGGCTGGTTTCAACTCTCCGATCCCTAACTGCTCGTAAACCGAGAAAAGAAGCAGGTTAACATTTGCGCCAAGATCTAGTAGAGCACGGTTGATGTGTTTCTCCCCAATAGAAATGGAAATAGTAGGATAGCCAGGATCCTTACGTTTCCTCGGTAATTGTTGGGGGAAAGCCGTGTCTACTGTTTTTGCCATGAATATCTTCTTGGGCACTTGAGTCTTCCTCTTTCTAGTGCACAAGTCTTTAAGAACTTTCGCATAAGCGGGGACTTGTTGTATTGCATCTAGAAGAGAGATGTTGATGTTAACCTGTTTAAAGATTTCCATGATCTTCTCCATTTGTAGACTCAGTGTGTTCCTCCTTAACCGATTTGGATAAGGAGCTTGAGCAATAAGATCAGGGTCCAACATTGGAGAAGATCGTGTGGGTGGGAACGATCTAAGAATAGGATTGGGGATCGTTTTCGGTGGACTAGAAGAGATGGGCTGAGGTGTCGAGCCGTGGGGAAAACGGAGAATAGGCTCGGAAGAAGGTGGGGGGTAGAAGAACTGGGGTTAGAATTAGAAGTATAAGTGGAAGGAAAGGTCTCAGCCGGGGTATCATTGATAGATTTTTCAGTGTCATCAATCTCTTCCCCAACGTGATTGTCAAGCACTCTTCCAGATCTCAACGTGATTGCATTCACATGATGTGAATAGCCAGGATTGGGCAAAGGTTGAGCTGGAAGTTTCCCTTTCTCTCTTACACTCATTTCGGCTTTTAATCGTGCAATTTCTTCTTCCATCGATTTTATACTCTCAGCTTGAGAAATTGAGTTTTTCTTTATATCATTGACAGAAGACTTAACCTCAGCCGACACTTCCATGAAATTTGACAAAAGTGATTTCATGGTCTGCGTGAATGCAGAGAATTCATCAGAACAGGTCAACTGCAAAGGATTAGAAGGTGCAGGAGTGTTGACCGGATTTTGGAAGTTTTGTGATTGAAAGGGGTGCTGACTCAATTGAAGTGGTTGCTGTTATGGTGGAGGAGCCCTTTGGAAATTTTTTTGGTTTGGAACCGTGTTTTGAGTTTATGATTGGTTCCAAGCAAAGTTAGGGTGATTCCTCCAACCCTGATTATAAGTGGAAGAAAATGGATCGTTTCTAGCTCTTTGAAAAGCAGCATTGGTATGCTCGTGACCTTGAAACGGAGAATTTAGTGGACATTCTTCCGTCAAATGAGAAGGATCAGAACAGCATCCACATACAGTTATGGAGAGTGACATTTGATTTAGGGCGGCAGCTAAAAATTTGTTTTCCATAGTCTCGAGTTTCTTATGTATAGCTGAAATTTCATCTCTAACTCCTATGGAAACATCTGATTGGTTATTGCCACCCCTAGACGATTGAATCACACCCTCCCACTGTAAAGATTTTTTAGCGAAATCTTCTAGGAATTTCCAAGCTTCCCCATCATCTTTGGTCATGAAGTTGCCTTGACACATGGATTCAAGGGTCTGTTTTGTGTTAGGATTAATGCCCTCATATATAATTCGGCACAGATCCCATCTGGGGATTTCGTGGTGTGGACATTGAACTAACAGATCCTTAAAGCGTTCAAGACATTTTGAGAATGTTTCATTTGGAAGCTGGGTGAATTGATTGATTTCGCTACGGACTCGAGCTGTTTTATGATAGGGGTAAAATTTCTTTAGGAATGCTTTGACGAATTCTCCCCAGTTTGAAATGAAATGTGCGGTTGTGTTATACAGCCACTTCTCGGCTATATCGCACAAGGTAAATGGGAGAAGACGAAGACGCATAGCATCCACAGAAAGCTGTGAAGTACCCATCATTGCGCATACATTTTCAAATTTAGTAATAAAGACATATGCGTCTTCAGACTCGAGACCATGATATTTGGGTAGAAGGTTGATGTATTGGGGTTTTATTTCAAAATTGTCCCCGTTTAACCGATGCCTGCTGCTTCATCTGGTAGAAAAGATGGCTGGTGGAATGGAGAGACAGGTCGAAAGAGGACCTCGCATAGGATAGCACCTCTCTTGGAGAGAGATGCGGGGTGGATCTGCGCACCTGCGGACGGCGGCAGAGTAGTGGTAAAGAAGTTCGATGGAGAATCGTCCATCGAAGTGGGTGTGGTGGTGGGTAAAGAAGAAGTAAATGTAGAAATACCGACTTTGGGGTCGATCGGGAGAACGCGGACTAAACGGGCACTAGAATCCCGTGTCCAGCCTATCTTGCACTAAAGGGTTTAGTACAAGTGGCAGCGTGGAAATATTTAGGGGAAATGAATGAAGTGGTGTTTGTTTTGAAAAATATACGGATTTTTGAAAAAAATGATGCAAATCACAACCAATGCAACAAGCAACCCTAAGTCTAATGGTCACCTAGGTCAAGTCTCTAGACCGCTTTTAACTGCCAAAAGACAAGTCGCAGGATCCATCCTCCACTGCCTCTTTGTCTCTCCTGTGGCCAGGTAAGTGCCAGGTAAGTGGGAGGTTCTCCACTACGTAAGTAGTGGGCCTAATTAAGTAACCGCTTGCCTTAGACACACTTGCCTTAGACACCACAAAAGAAACGCGGATAAGCAATGAATTACCCACGGCCTTCTCTTGTCCTAAGTGAGCGCGACGGTCCTTAAAGTCATGTCTAGATCTTTTTTAGTTAATGAGGGTAATGCGGATGCAAGTTTGTGATTTTCGGGGCTTAGGAAGGGTAATGAACTCCCCACCTAATCTGGATTTGGCCGTGCCCCTTAAATTCCGTATTAATATGCAAACAACCAAGAATCAAAAACACGCACAATTTTTATTGCTTTTTGCGACGCTGCGAATTATTTGCAAAGAAACCTGCAGCGAATTTGTTATTGGAGCAGATTGAGAAGGAGATAAGAAAGTCAAGAAGTCACCTGAGAAAAATGGTATAGTAAATCAGCTAACAAGCCGCGGAACCGCCGCAATGCTCGCCTTAAACCGCGGATCCGCCGCGGTTCTAAAAGTACACTGCACAAAAATTTTACAGGAAGCCTCTGTTCACTCCCTGAGTCCTCTGGAATACTCCAAAAAAATTTCCAATTGCACAGTAGATTCCAGATTTCCTTGCAACAAATCACAACGAATCGTTTAGTGTTTGTGCGAATTTTGATCTCAAAATTATGATGGAATAAACTTTTCAACTCAAATTTCAAAAACAAACGAATTAGCGCACCATCTCCGGCAACGGCGCCATTTGATTGATACGAATTCTCGGTGTGTATGTAGAAAATGTATAGAAATCACAACCAAAAATATTTTTGACCGCAATCAATAACGGTGTCGATTGTAGCGCGTTAGCGAGTGCGGATCGTCCACAGGGAAAGTGAGATCCGTTCGAATTTGAATTAGATGAATTGAAAATTAAAGAAAAGAGAAAAGACAATTCAATTCAAGATTTAAAAGTGAATTTCAAGAATTATTAAAATCTTGATCTAATAACAAGAAAACATTAAAATCAAGAATCAAGAATTGATGATTTCCAATCCAATAATCAAGAATCGAAGTGAGGCTCGTAGGAATCGATCGAATCTATAGACGTGATGAAATCTATTGATTACGTTTTCTTATCCATTAATGACTTGATACTAGATCGATGACGATTAATCGAGGTTTAAGGATCTTTTGAAGAAACTAGGGTTTCTTCATCTCATCCTTTGGCCTTTCGATTAATCTCATTCAAAAACTAGCCTCTAGTAAATTCAAGAATCGATCGTGGATCCCTAATTAAGAGCGAACACAATCAAGAAAGTATCGCTCAAAACTAGGTTGCCGATTCTTCAATTTACAAGAGTTTACAAAACTTATAGGAATTAAGAATCGTTTCAAGATTTGTAACATCATCATCTATTGATTCTCTCGACACATTCACGAGCGGAGTTTTTGTCACGACCCGAAAGTACGGAATATGACCGGCACTTAAACTACGAACGCCTCAAGACGTACGTAATCTAAGTAAACCGAAAACCCAGAAATCCAAACCAAGAAAAGTAGTAGAGTGCAGGAAAAACCAACTTAAAGCAACTAATTTCAATAGCATAAGCCGAATTATGCGGTTTTTAAAACATCAAAAATTTACTGAAAATTTCGGCAGAGTTTCCTTTGTAAATACTGGCCCCCAAACGGGATACAACATGAATAGTATACGAAATCAAGAAAAAGGCATCCCCAAGCGGGAGCTAGCTTTTTGTCAATCGACGGTCACAACCACACAAGCAATATAATATACAACGCCAACGGCGAGGATCAAAACTCAAAAGGAAACTCAAAACCACCAGAAATATAACGAGCGACTCTAAGGTCGAAAGAATAAACAACACTGGTCTCTATCTCAATAAATACATGTTTGGTTGATGGAATTTACTAGATACAACGGAATAATATTATACAAGGTAATATGATGGGTACGATACAAGAAAAACCCACCTACTAGCAAGTCACCCGAATTAAACTGAGCCCGCAAAGCCGTAATTGAACCTGTACGGCAAAACCTGCAAGAAACTGGGGCACAACGGGGGTGAGTTGCCAACTCGTGAATAGAAAAACATCTACGCACAGAAATTGCATAAATAACGCAATCCTAGGTCAATGGTCATAATATATCCTCAAAAATGTATATAACATGCAGCCTATAACAATGGCTAGGGTAGTATCTAACCCGAGTGTAAACTCATGTGCCCGTGTCAGTGCCTCAGGTAGCAATATATCATATGAATGAGGTATGCATGCATGAAAACAGAATACATGTAAATGAAGAAACTGTTTTCATAAATTAGTGAGATTTCCTTCGTATTTTTAAACTGAGGTATCATAAATGAAATCAGTATCAACAGTGTCTAGCATCGACACAAAACTTAAATCTCACTGTCTCGAAATATCAATGTCTCAATCTCAATATCTAGGGCGCCGTCAGTCCAGACCGGCCCCTACCATCCATCTCAAGACCACGACGGTATCCTCCGGATATCCGACGCGTCGGGTAATATCACCGGTCGGCAGTGCTCCCCTGCCGGGCTCAACGTCAACACCACATTCCTCTTGCCCCGGGGTACCGCACCGGGCCCACCATGTACCCGTGACGGTTCCTCCACTCCTCGACACGGATCTCGAAAACCACAGCAAACTCATGGTGGACGACACTTTACATCACTAGAAAACCGCAACATTTTATATTTTAAAAGATCATAAGTTGTAAATTTTGCGGCTTTCCCCAAAATCCAGAAATATCATAAATCTCAAAAAAAATCATCACAAGTGCATATGTCAATGATAATGAATGCATATGGTATCAATAACCAAGTTGCAATGTATGATTAATAAACTAGGCATGTAAGGCAGGTACACTAATATCATATCAAACTACAAACTAACAAGCTAAGTCAAGCAAATATATTCTCTAAAGTGTACGTGACATGGCAATTACCGATGAAGATGTGTGTGAGCCGGCAAGTAAGTGTACGTGGTACATACGCATCATCGGTAATGGTGCTGGTGTCCTAACAGCATGATATCAATAATGTAGTACGAAACATAATATAAGCATGCGATGCGAAGCGAACCACAATAATGAGCGGAAGCTGAAAACTAGACGCAACTATAACTAATCTGCATTAATCTAATATAAGTCCTACAAATGGTGCCTTTTGAAATAACACGAATCATGGGGTTTTGAAAATAGGGGCTACGGTGTTTTTATGAAAAGATACGTCTTTTGAAATATCCGTAGGATCCCTTGGGCTGTCTTTTAAAATACCCACGATTCGTTAGTTTTTGAAATAGGTAAGAATCGAATCTAATCTAACAACTAAACTAAACTAAAGGGCTAAGCTAACAAGCTGAACTACAGGTAAGGAAACCGCCTAACATATGAGTCGATACATATACATACCTGTATATATATTAGTCGGTGATCCCGCCTCAATAATATCATATCCGATACCATATCTAAAATCAGACATCCCAAGTCAAGAGTGCGGATCAATCATCAAGATATAGCTCGTACGTAAATCCGTCGTACGGCATCCCAAATCTGGGTACGGGTCAATATCACATTCATCATACTATTCACCTGGTATCCTCTTTATCAAATATCATGATCGCGGTTCTGATCTACGTCTAGTACCATACTGATACCGCCTACGTATGCATGGACGTGTGTGAAACACTACGTCAAGGACCCGCTACAACGTCATGTCGTATCTCAAATACGAACCCTGCTATATCACCGATCTCACGGCCTCAAATCAAATCTCATCGACTCAGCTCAATCCCAAGTATCATCCTCAAATCTGTATGTGAACACATAGTCCCATACCCATGTGAACCCATAACTATAAAGAATCCCATGAGAACATATCAATAGGAAAGTATGCAAGTATGTATGTGTGTATGTGTAGTGCAACACTACCCTAGGGTTCGCAACGCTAAAATAATCCAACACACCAATATCCATCTTAAATATCGTTATTAATCCCAAATAACATATAATAATTGTTGGTGTGTATACGCATCCGTATACACCACCACGGACTGCGGGGGTGCTATACGCCATCCACCCGACTTCTCCCCGTAGATATAAATCTACTCACCTGGTCCTCGCTAGCCGGTGCCGACGTCGCCACGCGCTTGCTTGTCGTCTCGAAGTCCACATGGGGGTACCTACATATCATAACGCACCATATCGTATTAAAACTAAATTCAAAATCGAAACGGCATACGAAAATCAAATCGGCACGCGTATCACGCATAGGTCCAAACCTATCGCCTACGCATGCAAGAATAGTCAAACCAACCCTCGATGTCGATGTACAAACGTCAAACCATCGAGAAAAATCCAATCACACTCATTTGCACATTCACGAACACTAATTTTAATATGAACTAGGTTAAAACTCACAAAAACCCCAATTTCACTTAAAAAGTCATTTTTCCGAAAATCTAGCAAGCACAATTCGCCGTTTTTGTACAAAACATGATGTTTAAATGAATGTAGCGGCCAATATACTTATTAAATATTTTAAATAAGTCATAGAAACAATTTCCGGAATTTAATCTCATTAAATTCCAAAAACCCTAATATTCTAGTTTACAAAATACCCTTTTTAACAATTTCATAGCAAAAACGCACAGACTACAATTTAGGTTGGATTTCCATGAACTAAAGTGTTAAACTACACTTAATAAAGTTAATAAGATGATAAAAACCCTAACCATATTTTTAATCTCACATTTCGAATTAAATCAAAAAAACTAGTTTGCAACAAAAAGCTTAATTTGGACATTTTTCAAGTAACAACTTGTAATTAACAACTAGATTAGTTTTCTACAAAACTAAATATGTTAATCCACCTCACTAAACCATACACAATCAAACACAACTCATTTCCACAACAAACCCTAACTTGAAATCTTTAATCATGCAATTAAACTCACATAAACCAAATTAACACTTAATTAAATTAGCTTTAAGAAATTAGTAACAAATTAAGCAAAAATGTTTTAGAATTATACCTAAAAACATTTGAAGATCCACAAGCATCCATGGCCTCCCAAAATGCTCTCTTTTCACAAAGATCCATGCTATACGGGCTAAGCTAAAATGGGTAGGAGTCGGATTTGGGTTTTGGGATTTTTTTGATGGATTTTGGGGCAATTTTTGATGAAGTTTTGAAGAGAAAAGAGAAGGGAAAGGGGGGGGGGCTGTTGCTGCAGTAGGAGAGGGGGGGTTGGCTGGAATGGGAGGAGGAGAGGAGAGAGAGGGAGGTCGAGAAAGTGGGGGGAGAAGTCAAAGTCAATTCAAGGTCAAAGGTCCACCTCATTTCTCCATTTTCTTTTCTTTTCTTTCATTTCTTTTCCTTTGAAATTCAAGTGGGGAAAAAGATGGGGGCTGCTGAATTCAGCCAAGGGGAGAAGTGAATGGGGGTGTGTGGGTGTGGGTACGGGTGTGGGGTGATGAAAAATGATAAATACAATACCCCAAACATCCATTTACGCTAAAAAAAGCCTTTTTTCTTCAATAATTTCTAAACCGATTTGGCAAATGATTTCGTTCCAAAAACCACATGATAAAATTTTATTTAATGTTTTATGATGCACAAAATTTGTTTCAACTCATTCCAATTTGTAATTTTCCCTAATTAAATGTATTAGTGACGGCTTAAAATAATAATAAAATAATATTTTTTTCAGAAAATTTAAAATTTCACCAGCGGCTCAATAAACACCAAATAATAGCTATTACATAGCTAGAATATGTATATTTAATTTTTATAATAAGATATTTGTATTTTGACTTTTTACAGAAACCCCCTTATTTTACCGATTTTTCGAAATTTCACCGAAACGATTTTCAAAACGTTACAGTTTTACTCAAACATCATAACAAGACACACAATCAAGAATTGAGATCGAATCATGATGCACGAACGTAAAGAAAGCAAGATATAGGAATATCACCTTTATTTATCAACAATTTTGTTACAATTCACTCGATCTACAAGAGGAAAGAACTTGATCGTTGATTTCGTCTTCGCTCGTCTCCTTGAGTCGTGGATCTCCTTGGATCACTTGCTCCGATGAAGTCCGGCGTTGCTTTCTAAAGGATCGAAGGCTTCATGCTTGATTTGGTACTCGGAGTTCTTGATTTTTGGCTTTGGATTTTGAATTGGGGATTAGGGTTTACAAGTTGTGTCACTCAACTTGTGTTGGAATTGATGTAGGAATCAACAACCTTGAGATAGAAGCCTTAGGGTCCCTTTTATAGCTTTGATTAGGATTAGCTTCCTTTAGAAGCTAGGTTTAGTTTAGCTTCCCTTGTAAGCTTGGTAGTTAGGTAGAAGCTTCTAGAGGTTATTAGTTAGGCTTAGCTTCCTTCATAAGTTTGGAGGTTAGGGAGAAGCTTCTAGGCTTAGGTAGTTAAGTAGCTTGCTTGTTTGAGAAGCTTGAACATGATTAGCTTGAATCAATAAGCCTTGCTGTTCTGGCAGAAACTTCTGGAGAATTATGGAATTTGTAGTGGCTTGATGAGGTGTGAGACTTGAAAGAAGAATACTGGAGAAGAGCTTTGCTGATGTCACACCCACATGGCCGCGGATCCGCCGCGCATGTCACGCTCCGGCCACGGATCCACGGCCGTTTAGGAGTCTTAGTGCATGAAAATCTTTGCACTGCTTTCTTCTGACTTCTTTATATATTTCTGATATGTGGAATCTTATAATTCCCTCTAGTTCATTGCCAGATCTCAAGTCTTGGAGTTGGCGTATTTTTATCAGCATTTTTAACTGTTTCGGCTTTTCTCCTGCAATTTCCTGCACAGATTCTCGAGACAAGTGTTGCGCTATACAAAGATGATGCGATGCCATGATAAACACTAAATTTCCCTCAGAAATGTCGGTTTTAATATATAACACAAGTTGTTTGGTATTTTATGGTCAATTTGCTAATATGTACTATATTAATACCGAACACTTCTAGATGAGTGCAAATGGTAGGGAAATTGACGTGTTAAAAATGCAATATTTTCGACTGATCACTCCCACTGTCATAGAGAAACCGAAGTATCTCTCAGGTGGATGAGGAACCCTGCTAGATCGGCGGAAAGGCTGAGGTTCGTTGGAAACTATTGAATCCTCCGGGTTTACTAAATCATCAGCTGCAGTTTGTATAGCTGGAACTACTTCCTGTTCTACCTCATGACCACTAATTTCTTCACAAGAAATTCCCTTTTTCACAAAAAGTGGTATGCCGAGAAATAAAACATCTTTTGTTCCTCGGTGTGGTAGAAGATATTCCCTTGTGAATGCTTAGGATATCCAACAAATATCCACAGAACTGACCTTGCCTCGAGCTTGTCCGTATTTTGCTTTTGACATAGGCCGGACAACCCCAAATCTTAACTTCCTTAAGAGATGGGCTCTTCCCATACCATATCACATATGAAGTGGTAGGCATCTGATTTGGTTAGAACCCTATTCAATAGGTATGCAACTTCTCAAGTGCATAACCCCAAAAGAAAATAGGCAACTCAGTAGTACTCATTATAGAGCACACCATATCACATAGGGTGCGATTGCTCCGGCCCGATACACCGACGTGCTGTGGTGTATACGGAGGAGTAATGTTGAGAGAGAATCTTATTCTCCTTTAGAATAGTCCAGGAATTCCGTCCTCAAGTATTATCTTCCTTGATCACATCAAAGGACATAATACTTATACCCAGTTTTTGGTTCTCTACTTCTAACTTATATTCTGTGATTATCTCAAAAGTTTCAGACTTGTGTTTCAAAAGGAACATATGTCTGAATCTTGAGAGATCATCAGTAAATATAATGAAGTACAAAGAACCTATCCTGGCATATGTAGACATGGGACTATCATACATCATCATGTATTAATCCCAAGAGTTCACTAACTCTTTCTCTGTTTCTAATAAACGGAGCTGTGGTCATCTTATCTTTGTGACATGACTGGCAAGTTTTACAAGATGTAAATCCAAACTAATTTAAATATGCATCTTTATGTAACTTCAGCTAGTCGGGTCGCATTGATATGACCTAGTCTACAATGCCTCAAGAAGGATTTGTTCATATCTGAACTCTTCCTCTTATGTGTGTTCTGTATGTTAAGAACTGTGGTTTGATTTAGAACGTCTATGCTTTTAGATAACGTGCCTGAACCGATCAACTCTTGATATAGAAAATGTTCAAAACATTATCTAACAATACAAAATTATATCCTTCTTTAGTAATAAAGAGACTGATATAATGTTGTATATCAGGTTCGGTATCTAATAACATTCGTTCAGAATCAATGTATTCTGGTAATACAGGGTGATAACTGCCAACAGACTTGGCTGCAACACTTGCATCATTTCCAACTCTTGAAACTTATCACCCGTTCTCAGTTCTCTACCTATCTGTAGCCCATGTAACAAATTACATTTGTGGGATCCTGATCCGGTATCTCATACCCAGGACGTAAAGGATACTGAGAAACAGTTCTCGGTAATGAACACACCCGAAGATGATGCATCAGCATGCACTTTCTTCATTTGGGTGGCACGGGAATTCTGGTAATCCCCTATTTCCTGCTCTGTCTTATAACAATTAAAAGTTGGAGCAGGACCAACGTTCCCTAGCTCAGTATAACAAGCGGGTTCGGTTAATACATCTATATTATTATCTTGATTAAGGCGTGACATGGTCGCTACCTGGAGAGAGATAAAAGAAAACACTCAGCGTATGTTCTTGCAAGATTAGATTGGTTATAATATATCTTATCAGGATGTCTCCCACTGTTTTAGTCAAATCTTCCTTCAAACCCTAAAAGGAAAGCCTAGCCGGGATTAATTACACTCTACAAGTTCGCCAATCTTTCAGCCAGGCCAGTGCCGGTACTTTGAGGGAGGTTCCCCGTTCTTTCGCACGGACCTAATTAAAATAAACCTCGTTTTCCCAGGGGCGTAACCCCGTTAACACCTTTCTAGACACCTACTTGATCGGCTAATTGTAATGTGTAAAACTCTCGCAGGAGTAACTCTTACTCGCAGCGGGTATTGGGATCCAACTATCTCATAGAAGGTATGCAATCTCATTGCAAATTTCAACACTTGAAATTCCCGATAATATTTTACCCCTAGTGACTTATGACCTTAACTATGGTCAACAAATCATAAGCACTAGTCAAGTTCTACCCGTTATTTCTTGATTAACTAGACCCACCCACATGACCCTTAACTATGGTCAACAAAGTCATATGACTGTCCTAATTAATCACATCATATGTTATATAGGAAAACATCACTCAGCTACCGTACTCTGTGCCTTAACTATGGTCAACAAACGCAGCACGAATACTAAGTACCCTATTTCCTAAAATGACGGAGGGTTACGACAGGTTTTTAAGAAAACCCTTTGCGTAATGAACTTGATATCGTTGTAGAATCGAGTGATTTTAATTGGAATGTTTTTGAGGCCTTTTCTAGTTTTGCTAAAGAGGTCACTCCCGGTGAAGGGATCGTCGGCTCTTTCCTTATCGAATAAGGTGCAGGATATTTCACAAATATCACTATGCAAAGCAAAAACTATAAAAACAATCAAAAGACAAACCGAGTTTGTAGCATCTGCTAGTTTCGTTAAAGAGGTCACTCCCGGTGAAGGGATCTCGGCTTTTTCCTTATCGAATAAGGTGCTGGATGTTCTACAAGGAACACCGCTATGCAAAGCAAGAACTAGAGCTACCAGTTTTTGAGATAAGTTTCTACAACATCTTTAGGTTTATTTTAGTTTCATTAATCTCATTAATGAAGTCCCATTTTATTATGCTTCACAAGCATCACATTTGAAACAAAATCAGCAATATAACATATATCTCATATATATAATATAAACATTCGTCTCAGGCAGTAATATGATCTCATCACAGAACATTGCAGCAGAAGATAACATATGAAATATTGGATATACTGGGATTTCCGTGTTTTATGCGAGCCTGTATAAAACGCGGATTCCACGGTCGCGATGAATAGCCAAACCCACATCCCTAGACCCCTACGAGAGCGGCAAGCAACACTGCCAATTCTAGGGTTAGGAGACCCGGTCTCGACTCCTCGAGATGGTCTCCCACTAGACCCTAGAACCCGGTTACTTGTGCTCCCCGCCTTGGGTCTACCTAATGCGGAAAAGTAAATAATATACAATGGTGACATCATCCTTAACCCGGAAGTGCCCCAATAAAAGAATATTACATACAATGAATTTTACATGAATGGAAAAGAAAAACTCTCATCTCACATAAAACCCCGGCTATTCAAAACGCGACAATCCAATATAACATATCACAGCAACACATAATATCTCATATCATCAACGTAAGCAAGCATGCGTATCCCGATTGTCGTTGATGTATAGCAACGAAGCCGGCGATACACCACATACTACGCTTACGGTCACAGAAAAGAAAGTGTAAAACTACAACAGTTGGAATCCGCAACCTCCTTAGACATCTCATGCCTAACCAAATGAATTCCTTAGACATCGCATGCCTAACAATTATAAACCCCGCATTTTAGTCTCGATCTCGAAAACACTTTTCAATATCTAGTCGGACAATTCAACAAGATTCCCGACATCCTGATCGAATGCTCGTCGCAAACTTTAGTAGACGGCCGCACCCCCGGATGTCGTCGACGAAGTGCACTAAGGCGGAACACCGCTGCCGCGAGCACCCGAACGGATGCTTTTGGCGACGGGGTTCTCCTACAGTCACTTGGTCGGGGCTATGGGACGTGGCTATCTATTAAGTTTACCCGGTGAGTATCCGCGTACGCTACGTGATTGCGACGGACTTTTGATCACATCAAAATCCCGTGGCAACCGATCAAATGAGACTAAACTGCTAGATTTATAACATTCAAATTAGTTATCTCATAACTACTTGTGGATTCCAAATATTGTATCACATTCCAGATAAATAGACAATGTTAAACTTTCCGATCGAATAAACAAACACCCAAGATTTCCCAAATAGCTCAATACTTGAGCGGAGTTCAAAAAGTATTCATCACATGCCACAGTACCAATGGTCCAGCCGTAGAAGGGTCAAACCAACGCCTCACATGTGGCAACGCCGTACTGCCCAAACCCTAAAGTTTAGAAGCGGTTCAGACGGTCATATAATCGAGTTAAGGTTTGTGTTCTTCTAGAGGGTCCATCGCGTTACTTGCACGACTTGGAACGTTCTTTAACTAAAGAAAAATCCAACACTTGGAAATTTTCCCGCAGGGGAAAAAGTGAGTTATTGGTATCCGTTCGAACTTTTTAACACGTTCTAAATTACTCGGAAAAACTTAAACGAAATTAAACTTTCCGATCGAATCAACGAATACAAAAGATCTTCAAAAAACTCAACACTTGAGTAAAATTAAAAATTCTCAGAAGCATGCATAAATACCTACGGATGTAACTGTAGAAAAAACTAACTCCAATTCCCCTGTACGGCCGCGGAACCGCCGCGCAAGGCAGGGTATTGCCGCGGTTCTGCGGCGCTTTGAGAGAATTGGGATGTCGTATTTTACAGTTATCCTTAGAATTCCCTGCTTAATTTTCTGCGTATTTTTAATATGAAAAATTACAACTTTTTGAAAAATTTCCAGAGAAGGGGTTAAAATGACGTTTCGGGGTTCGATCGGACTTTAAACTTCGTCTAGACATCGCCTAAAGCTCTAGCTTGGCTCTGACACCACTGTAGGGTTACTAGGCACAGTCACAAAGGTCTATAAGGTATCAACCATGCCCGATTTAAATTTTAGACGTGCCGAACAACCCAAAGCGAGATCTTAGACTAGAGATTAGGCGAAACAAAGCAAGTAAACAACTTTACTTCTAAGAGTTTGGGATTACAACCTTTGTAGTCCGTTCCTTCACTTCTAAAGCTCCGTGTTGAGGTCCCTTCACTGCGATCATCGAGTATCCGGACTCTAGAGAGGCTCCACAAAAGAAAGATGCAAGCTTGCTTCCGATCTTCGATAACAAAGATGATCTATCTTGAAGAAACTCAAGCCCAAGCTTTTGCTTCCCTAATCAAGTATTAACAAAGCAAACACCCTAATCTAAGTGGCTAGAATATATTAGGATGATGAAGTAGGAATTTAGCCCTCATTTGTTTTCTTTATCTCACTCAAAATCATCACATATGAAAAAGCTAGTGAAGCTTTTCATGAAGCAAGAAAGAAGAAGAAGATGATCAAATCTTTTTGTGATGAATAATGAAATCTAGTGAGGTTAGAAATGCAACCATGGGTTAAATATGATAATTTAACCCATGTAGAGACTTAACCATGGTGAAGGGTTGGGTTGGGTTAACAAATATCAACCAAAATATGTTTAGAAAATATCTTTAGTTAAAAACAAAAGCAAAGCTTCTAGAAGCTTCAAGAAGGTTTAAGCCTAATCCAAACCCTAACCATATTTAAACTCCACAAAACATGTTGCATTTATAATCTTAACTTGTTACAATATTATATATCACATATATAATATATTTTGTAATAAAATAAAATAATACAATTAACATATATCGCATATATATCAATGTATTACCCGAGTGAGAAAAAGAATCTTTTAGTGAGCTTATATTAGTTAATGTAATTTAATATATCAAAGATATAATTATACATTAAATTATCGAATCAACACTTGATCCGATAATCCGGCTATTTCATAAATAACCGACTAATATAATCTGTATCGGTTCATCGAATCAACACTTGATCCGATGGCCCGGCTATATCTCATATACCCGGCCGATAATTCATATCGCGAGAATCTAATACGGTATCACATACTCGTATTATTCTCGGTCCTGCACATATCACATATGTGCTCCTACTCCGTTTTGCCTGAGCCAGGAAACCTCTGTGTAGGACTCTAAAAAATCGTTAATACGCCGGCAGTAGGTGATGATCATATCAAAACACCCACAAGCTGCAAGCGGTCAGCTAAACGTAACAGCCACCCAAGTATTGAGCAATCAGAAGATCAACAAGCAAGCCTGTACTTTCTCCCGTGAATCCAACCAGTAACACTCCCGTACAGTCCAGTCTCTTCGTCTGATATGTCGCATATCTCGCCTATGGGTGATAAACGTCAGACCCCAACAGCTTGATAAGTCGTGTCGATATGAGGTCTATAACAGTTCGAGAAACTACTGATAACACTTACCAGTAAATCTCAGCAACCTGGCTAGGGATTTCCAGTTATAGCCAATCGAACACTGCGCAACATCAACTCCCTATATCGGGAGAGACGAAATCCCTCCTATCGCTTATTGCCTCCATGTGATTCGGGACTGTACCCAAAAGCCACCTTTTTGCACACCCTCTTGGACGTGGTATGATGGAAATCAAAGCACAGTGGGAATCACACAAGACTCTATGACGATCTCGGGTCTACAGACTAATCTGTACCAGTGTCACCAGAGAACTGCCATCTGACGTGAGGTATAATACCATCTGGGAGTTCTCGGCGAGTCCGTCCAGTGTACCTAGTCTCCAATGAGCACCCGTATACCTTCTCTGATGTTAAAAACCAATGGATATGGGATCATCCATCGCCCATCATATGGGTCAAGAAGCGCATACGCTAGTCTACTCTGGAGTATCGATGCTCTGTCTCGGTACTCCCACGACTAGGAACATTTGAAGGATGTACTTGGCGACTACACTGTCCCCACTAGTATGATCTGCATCATATTCCTGGTAGTCAAGTACTCATCCTAAGGGCTTTATCAACATGTAACATAGAGACAATCAGAGTACATGTTAAGATAAAGGGTAACCAGATAGCATACTATCATATCGAGCAAGAAAGTCCTCCCTATATATGTCTAAGCATCCACTACAATATACAACGTATGTACAGTAATGGCCTCTAGGGCATACATATAACTAACACTCTGTCACCATCAATGAGGAAACCGCAGTACCTTTCCGGTGGGCGAGAAGTCCTACCAGACCTACGAAGTGGCCGAGGTTCATGAGTTTCTGTTGCAACAGCCGGTTCAACCAAGTCGTCATTTGTAGTTTGTGTTTCTAGAACCTTTTCTAGATCTACCAAATTGCCATCAGTATTTGTAAAAAAATCATTTTCTAAAAATTTGGCATTCCGGGAAACAAATACCTTTTGTTCCTCTTTGTGGTAGAATAGATATCCATAAGAATTCTTTGGATATCCCACAAATTTACACATGACTGACCGTGTCTCAAGTTTGTCCGGATTCTGCTTTTTGACATAGGCCGGACAACCCCAAATCTTAAATTGCTTAAGAGATGGTCTCTTCCCATACCATAACTCATATGGTGTGGTAGACACGGTTTTGGTTGGGACCCTATTCAGCAGAAACGCTGCAGTCTCCAATGCTTGCCCCCAAAATGAGACAGGTAACTCAGCATCACTCATCATGGAACGAACCATATCTAATAGGGTCCGATTCTGTCGTTCTGACACACTGTTGTGCTGTGGTGTGTAAGGAGGTGTGAGCTAAGAGAGAATCCTATTCTTCTTTAGGAAGTCTGCAAACTCTGTACTGAGATACTCCCCACCTCGATCTGATCGAAGCATTTTGATGCTCAAGCCGGTTTGTTTTTCTACTTCGAGTTTATATTCAGTGAATTTCTCGAAAGCTTCGGATTTGTGCTTTAATAAAAATACATGACCGAATCTTGAGAAATCGTCAGTGAATGTAATGAAGTATGAAAAAACGCCTCTAGCCTGTGTAGACATTGGCCCGCATACATCACTATGTATGAGGCCTAAGATCTCAGTAGCTCTTTCTCCGTGTCCCATAAACGGAGTTTTAGTCATTTTACCCTTGATACAAGACTGGCAAGTCGCATAAGATTTATATTCAAAGGGTTTTAAATATCCATCTTTATGTAGCTTGTTCAGTATTGTTTCGTTAATATGACCAAGTCTACAGTGCTAAAGAAAAGCTTCATTTATTTCTGAAAATTTTCTTTTATTAGTGCGTTGTATGCTAAAAACTGTGTGTTGATTTAGGACGTATATCCCGTTATTAATTGTACCATACCCAACCAATATTTGATTTAGGTGAATGTTCATAACATTATTCTGCAATACAAAATTATATCCTTCATTGTCCAACAAAGAAACGGATATTATATTACAAAGCATACTAGGTACATAATAACATGAGTTTAAAACCAATATACACCCAGACGGCAACCCCAAGTGATACTCTCCCACTGCAACTGTATGTACATTGGAACCATTTCCAACACGGAGAGTATGGTCACCTGTCTTCAAAACCTTGCTATTTCTCAGCCCCTGCATAGAATTGCAAATGTGAGAACCTGAACCGGTATCTAATACCCAGGAAGCAGAGTTTATTGAAAAACAGTTTTCTGTCACAAACACACTTGAAGCGGAATCATCCCCATGCTTCTTCTTGAGATCCAAGTACTCCGTGCAGTTGCGCTTCCAGTGTCCTGTTTTGTGGCAGTGATAACATTCCCCTTTCCCCGATTCTCCAGCTTTGGACTTGTCTTTCCCCTTAACCTTTTTGACTCCACCCTTAGGTTTGGTGGGTTTCTTCTTCATCTTTCCCTTGGCTTTTGCCTTTGGGCGAGAAGAGGAAGGTTGCCCAACACTCAAAACGAGAGTCTTTACTGATTTCAGCGTGCTCTCTGCACTCCTTAACATATTAAGGAGTTCAGGTAGTTCCTTCTCCATGTTGTGCATGTTGAAGATAACTATAAATTGAGCAAAGGTGGAGGGGAGAGATTGCAGAATAATATCCGTATATTGTTCATTGTCCATTATCCACCCAAGGTTCTCAAGCTCTTCTATGAGAGCTATCATCTTCAGAACATGGTCTCCTACTGGTGTGCCAGGGGCCATTCGCATCTGAAACAGTTTTCTGGATGCTTCGTATCTTAATACGCGAGATTGTTCTCCATATAACTCCTTTGTATGGAGGAATATGGCGTGGACGTCCATATTCTCGTGCTGCTTCTGATGTGTGTTATCCATCGATGCAAGCGCGAGGCACTTGGCCATGGCACAGTCAGCGTCCCATGTCTTGTGGACTTCAATATCCGCAACTAAGGATTTAAGGCCTGGGACGGGCGCGGCTGGAGCCGTGAGGACATATGATACCTTATCATAAGTCAAGGCAATATTAAGATTCCTCAGCCAGTCTTTATAATTGTTCCCATTCAGTTTATTTTTATCTAGTAGAAGCTTGAGTCCTGTCATTGGTATCTGCCATTAAGAGAGAGAAAAGAATACACTCAGCGAAAGCTCTTGCAAAGATCAGATTGGTTATTATCTTATCTAATCGATGTCTCCCACTGCTTTAATCAAGTTTTTCTTTCAAACCTTAAAAAGAAAACTAGCCAGGATTAATTACAGTCTACAACTTCGTTAACCGTTCAGCCAGGCCAGTGTCGGTACTTGAGGGAGGTTCCCCATGCTTTCGCACGGACCTAATTAATATAAACCTCGTCTTCCCAGAGGCATAGCCCCGTTAACACCTTTCTAGACACCTAATAGGTTAGCTAATTGTAAACTGCAAAACTCTCCTGGGAGCAACTATTGCCCATAGTGGGATCGGGATCCAACCATCATATGGAAGGTATGCAATCTCATTGCAAATTTCAACTCTTGAAACTCCCGATGTGGTTTTTACCCCTAGCACTCATGACCTTGACTATAATCAACATATCATAAGTACTAGTCAAGTTCTACCCGTCATTTCTTGATTAATCAGATCCACCCATATGACCCTTGACTATGATCAACATAATCACATGAATGTCCTAATTAATTACATCATATGTTTTGTAGGAAGACATCACTTAGCTACCGTACACTACGCCTTGACTATAATCAAAATACGTAGCACGAATACTAAGTACTCTACCTCCTAAAATGATGGAGGGTTGCGGATGGTATTAAAGAAAACCTTTAACGCTTTGAACTTGATATCGTCGTAGAATCAAATGGTTTTCAAAAAGAGTGGCTTAAGCTCCGCAGTTTTGAAATGTAGCTTTTTCATAAAAAGCCGAGTGGTTTTCAAATCTGATTCTACAACATTTTTTTAAGTTTATTTTCTTTACATTAATCATATTAATATAGTCCCATCATTTAAGTCCTTAAGCCAATCACAGAAAAGAAACGAAAATACAACGTACGCTTATGCCATCCACATTCGCTGCAATGTTCCGTTAGGTTACTTAACTAACGGCATACCGGGATGGGACTAGCGCGGGTGTAAAACATAAGCAACGTTTATTATATATCTCATATATAATATAGCATTCATCTCAGATATATTAAGCGATCACATCACAGAATATAGGAAGCAGAAACACAGATATGATAATATAGGATATACTAGGACGTCCGTATTTAGTATTTAGCCAACAATAGAAAATACGGATTCCATAGTCGTGATGAATAGACAATCCCATACCCTAGACCCCTACGAGAGCGGCAAGTGACCCTGCCAATTCTGGAGTTAGGAAACCCGGTCTCGACGCCTTAAGATGGTCTCCCACTGGACCCTAGAACCCGGTCACTTGTGCTCTCCTCCTTGGGTCTATCCTAATGCGGAAAAATAAATAATATACAATAATGGTGACATCATCCTCAACCCAGAAATGCCCCAAATAAAAGAATATTACATTACAAATGAATTTTACTTGAATGAAAAGTAAAACTCTCATCTCACATAAAACCGCCCAGCTATTCGATCACGACAATCCTATACATCACAATACAGCAATACATAACATCACATGTCATCAACGTAAGCAAGTATGCGTACCCCAATTGCCGTTGACATATAGCAACGAAACCGGTGATACGCATACTACGCTTACGGTCGTAGAAACAAGTATCACATACTACTAGGCGATGTTAAACCCTTCGATCGAATTAACGAACACCCATATTCCCCAGCAAGCTCAGCACTTGAGCACCGTTAAACAATACTCAAAATCTATGCCACAGTATTTAATGGACCAACCGTAGAAGGACAGACCCAAGCCTCATTTGTGGCGCCACTAACTACGGTAAACCCTAAGGTTCAGTCGTAGTTTGGTGGTCACATCTCGAGTTAGGATTACTTTCTTATAGAGGGTCCATAGGAATACCTGCATTAGTTATCGAGTACGTTCAACCTGGAAAAATACGAGTGTTTGATAATTCGTTCGACCTGTTTAACGTTGCCAAAGTTACCAATACAATATTATAAAAATACGAATACGAACTATTCCACAAATTGCCCAATACCAACCTTACATCACATGAAATTCTGGACAACTAAACAATACTAGAAATCTCAGATCATAATGTACAGAACACTGGAGCAAAACGAGCCAGAGGGGAGCACCAACGGCCGGCATCGCCGGAAAATCCCCAATTGTCGCCGGATTTTTCCGAGCCCTTCCATCTCGTTTTGCACCAGATTTCTTATATCATCTTAAATGCCTCTCTGCAGTTGTTTAAATAATTTTCAAGTCACTTTTTAAAATTTTTATAGAGAGCATTTTCAAGGGTTTCTAATTTCGTATTTTTGCGGAAGTTTTCGTTTTCGTATTGTCGTAACATCGTCTAGGCTTCTAGTTAGGCTCTGATACCATGAAGGAGTTCTACAGCACCACTACTAGGGTTTGGTAGCATCACACATGCCATATTAAAAAATTATTGGTGCTAAAGAAACTAACCTAAGGATCATACTAGAAAATCTATGGTAACAAAACTTTAACACTAATACAAGTAGTAAAAGCTAGGGTTTTGAGAGTACAACCTTTGTAGCTCCCTACGCTAGACTCCTTGACTACTTGAGGGTTAAAAGAAGCTCGCTTGAGATCCTCTAGGTCCACGACGATCCACCCGGAGTCCTCTTTGTCCAAGCTTGAAGCTCCACTAGATCAAGAGAAGAAGTAGAAGCTAACACTCTAAACTAATGGACAAGACTAGTGTAGAATAGTGATGTGGTTTGTTTTCTCACTTCAAAACCCTAACTTGATCACTCTTTTGCTCACAAGTGAAAACTAGAGAGCAAGAGAGAGGAGGAAGAAGATGATGACTAATGAAGAGCTCAAAGATAATGATAATGATAAAGATAAGAATGAGAAAAGAATATATATATATATATATATATATATATATATATATATATATATATATATATATATATATATATATATATTCTTCTTCTCACTCTTAACTCTAGTTAATAAATATCTAGATAATTTCTTTTGGATGCACAATGGCCATGGAAATTAACTCAAGGTTAATACAAGGGTTAGTGGATGAATAAAATAATCAAGCATGATAATAATTTCCATTTCCATTTTCTTTTCCAAAATGAAATATCCATATATTTATAAATGGTGTGAGTCTTATATTCCCACCTTCCACTATATCAACAATCATGATAGAATTATGTATGCATGTATGTGTGCATGCACATCCATATGTGCATCAATGAGAATAAATGCATACATGCATGCATACAACAAAAGACAAGAAGGGTTTAAAGTGAAAAAGCTAATGGTTAATGATAAATCAACACTTGATTTAGCAAACCGGTCATATCACATACGACCTGACCAATAGCAAACCGCCCGATTAATATATGGTATCTCATACGCGCATTTAATCGGGTCCCCACACATAAACCATATGCACACCATATCGTTTCGCCTGGACTAGGTAACTCCATTGTGGGACTCTAAGATTTGTCAATACGCCGGCAGTGGGTGATGATCATATCAAGTACCCCCAAGCCGCAAGAGGTCAGCTAAACGTAACGGCCATCCGGGTATTGAGTGATCAGAAGAAAACAAGCGAACCTGTCACAACTCCCGTCGAGCCAACCGGCAACACTACCGTACAATCCGGTCTCTTCGTCAGATATGATGCATATCGAGTCTAGGGATGGTAACGTCGACCCCAATAACTCAATAAGTCGTGCCGATGAATGTTCTATAACAGATCGAGAAACTACTGATAACACTTATCAGTAAATCTCAACAGCCCTGGCCAGGGACTTACTGATATAGCCAATCGAGCACAGCACAGCATCGACTCCCAATACCGGGAGAGACGAAACCCCTCCTATCGCTCATCACCTTCGTGTGTCTCGGGACTGTACCTAAAAGCCACTTGTTTGCATGACTCAGTAGAGCCGTGGTAGGGTGGTAATCAAAGTACAGTGGGAGAACATAAAAGACTCTATGACGATCTCGGGTCTACAGACTAACCTGTACCAGTGTCACATGAGAACTGCTATCCGACAATAGATATAATACCATATAGGAGTTCTCGGCGAGTCCGTCCAGTGTACCCAGTCACCACTGAGCACCCGTATATGATCTCGATGTCAAACATCAATGGATGTGGGAACATCCATCGCCCATCATTTGGGTCTAGAATCATATACGCTAGTCTACTCTGGTATATCGATGCCCCATCTCGATATACCTACGACTAGGGACATTTCAGGATATGGTTATAAACTACAGACGTCCCACTAGTATGATCTCCATCATAATCACAGTAGTCAAGCAAATATCCTCAGGGCTTTATCAACATGTGTGAATGAATAAAAGTATGATCAAGTCAACTTGTCAGATAAAGAAGAACCAGATAGCATACTATCATGTCGAGCAAGAATGTACACTGAATATATATACATGTATAAATACATCCACTATCACATAATGGCCTCTAGGGCATACATATATCCAACACTTACTCCCACTCATCATCTGTAAAACCATACAGATGTGAGAATCATACCCGGTAAATACATACCCTGGGGCAAGGGTCTAATTGGGAAAGCAGTTTTCTATTAACAACGCACAGTGAAACTGAAATATGAAAATATTTCGAAGGGGTATCCGGGTATTCCTAGTAATTCCTTTTCCATTATCTAGATTCATGAATATAACTGTATATTTCCTTACCATCTCTCCAAATCCCTTTATTTGTCTTTAGTTATTACCTTCTGTACACCATCGTTAGGCTAAATGGTTTTCTTCCTTCCCCACCGTTCGGCACCAGCCTATGGTTTGGAAGAAGACTATCCAATAAGCATAATAGGTGTACTCTCCTAATCCTAGGAGTACTCGCAACCTGAGAGAAGGTGATGATAAAAGACAACTGAATAAACCTTATTCTATTTCCCCTGAACCGAAGAAAAGCAAAGGTGAAGTAGGAGTAGCGATGAAATACGCGGTTTGGTAGTGAATGATAGCAGTCATAATTTACTTTGCCCTCTTTCTAATCCCTTTATTTGTCTTTACTTATTACCTTCTGTACACCACACTTAGGCTAATTGGTTTTCTTCATTCCCTACCTTTCGGCACCTGCCTATGGTTTGGAAGAAGACTATCCAATAAGCGTAATAGGTGTACCCTCTCCTAATCTTAGGAGCCCTCACAACCTGAGAGAAGGTAAAAGGAAAAGACAACTGAATAGTCCTATTCGATCTCTCCAGAACCAGAATCCATCCTCAAATCTGGAACAAGTTCCTTCGAGTTCGTATATAACCATACGATAGATTTATCCAATGGAAGTGGATGTTCGTAATAATATGAGGTGTTCTGGGGAAATGCAAAGGGTAAAAGAAGGAGTGGCAATGATGTGTGCAACTCAGACAATCCAAAAGCCAGTGTTTTAAGAAAGTTCGGTTAACTTGGTCACTGAGTGATAGTTTAGGGTCGGGCCATGGTCGCTGCCAAAGAAAGAGAGAAAAGAAACACTCTGCGTGCACTCTAACCTAGATCAGAATGGTTAATCACTTTATCTAATCAGGAAACCTCCCACCGTAACCTCAAATTCTCCTCCAAACCTGAAAGAAGAATTAGTCGGGATCATCCGAGGAGTAAACCAACTTATCAGTGGGAATCGGGATCTAACTATCATCGCATGATAACGTGATGGAATGCACTCACGTTATCACACTCCAGAAGGTATGCGCATGCCTGGCAAGTTTCCTGTATATTTGAAACTCCCGATTAGATTTTTACCCCATGCTCTTATGACCTTGACGAAGGTCAACAAATCATAAGTCACATGTTAAGTTCTACCCGTCATTGTCCAGGTTAATTTGAACCCACCCGTACAAGCCCTTGACGAAGGTCAACGAGGCTATATGACTGTCCCAAACCAACGCATCTATCTATGCAACAGAAAGGTAATAAATATCTACCATACACTATGCCTTGACGAAGGTCAACAAACATAGCATGAATACTAAGTGCTACCTGTCTGAAATGACGGAGGGCTACAAATGGTTTTTGGCGAAAAACCTTTAACGTAATGAACTTGATATCGTTGAAGGAACCTGATAGCTTTTCAGAAAAATTTAGTGGCGAAAACCTTTGCTAAAGAGGTCACTCCCGGTGAAGAGATCTCGGCTCTTTCCTCATAGAATGAGGAGCAGGATATTCCAACTGAATACCGCGATGCAAAACAAAAAGTAATCGACTATAGTGAAGTTATTACCCTGACGCAAATTTCTGTTTAAGAGGTCACTCCCGATGAAGGGATCTCGGCCCTTGCCTCGTCGAATGAGGTGCTGGATATTCATAACCGAATACCTCTATGCAAAACAAAAGAAAATGTCCTTATAATAACAGCTTTTTGAAAATTGTTCCAACAACATCGAATAGGTTTGTTTTCCTTGCATTGATCTGAATCAACGCGGTCCCATCAATTGATCACACCAGAAAAGAACCAAAATAAAATGTACATATATGCCATCCGCATTTTCCACTGGGTCCCGTCATCACCCGTTAGGTTACTTAACTAACGACAGAGCGGGGGCTGGCCTAGCGCGGATGTAAAACATATACAACATCTACTATTATATATATCAATATACAATAATCGCTCCAGGAGTGATAAATGCAACATCACAGAAAAGCAATAAGCATCACAGAACAATACAGATAATCTGGGAGCCCCGGTTTTCCTTTGAGCCGCAAATGAAACCCGACATTCCCCTGATTGTGTGGATAGCCTGTGCAATGAAAACCTAGACCCCTACGAGCGCGGAAGTTACCCGCCAAAACTAGAAGTGAGACAGCCCCCTTCAGCAAAGTGAATGGACCACCCAACACTTCACGGAATCCGGCTGTACCCCCTATGAGAGCGGCGAATAGCCCGCCAATCCTAGAGTGAGGCCCCCTCCCTCTCAAAACCATGAGATGCGGACCCGTTGCCCTCTAGAACCCAGCTATCCGTGCACTCCATCGCGGGGTAATCCTAGTACAGAAAAGAAAATATGTACAACGGGTATATCGAACTCAACCCGGTCGTGCCCCAAGAGAATAATATACAAATAGGCAGTGACGGCAGTCCACATGTTGGACGCTCACCCCGCGATATCAAATGTACAAATATATCCAAACTGTACTACTATTGCACGCAAGCTATCCACACGACAAATCCGCAACATCACAGCACAACACAGAACATCAACGTGAATGTCACGTTCGTAAAACCCGTCTAAAAGGACTATAGCAATTAGACAAGATTTACCGCTCGAATGACATTCACGGTCACAGATAGTAATGTAATGCACTTTAAACTTTAAACAATGTTAGAAAATATCGACTTCGAAATAACCCTCGAATAGCCCCAAACAACTTGATAAAACCATATCCAAACTGGGCTAAACAAACAACACCACTGCACTAACATTACAGAGACTAAACCACATTGCAAAGATCAAGCCCAAAGCTCAAACTAAGGCCGGCCTCCTCAGATTTTAAGCCTATGTGGTCGGTCCAATTTTTGAGTTAGGGGCTCATGTTTGCAGGGTGTTCTAGTAGTCACTTAAGTAGTCTTCTGCAGTTGTTTAAATATTTTTAGAAGACACTTTGAAAATTGATAAAAACTGCAATGTTACGAGTGATGTTTTTGGTTGTTTCGGTTTTGATACTTTAACATTGTCTAAACCAACTAGTAAACGGTTAATAGTTTGGCTCTGATACCATTTAAGGATACGGCAGTGCCCCGGCCGTCTATCCTGCAGAGTTCCCTAGCACGGCATCAAGGTTTCGGGAGTCATCTCTCATGCCATATTAAAATTTTGCCGTTCTAGCTAACCCTAACTCTAGAATCGTATACTAGAAATCGACGGAAATATAAATGCAAACACTTTGCAAGTCTAGTGAGCAAGGAATACAACCTTTGTAGACCGGTCCTTCACTTCAATGCTCCGTGTAGTAGTCCCCTTCGCTGCGATCGTGAACTCCGGACTCTAGAAAGGCTCTCTTGAAGAAACGAACATGCTTGCTTCGAAGACTTCGAGGCCGAAGATGATCTACGTCGAGGAGACACTAACCCAAGCTATCTCTTCACTAACTATGGAATTAGTGAAGCAAACACCCTATACTAAATGGTAAGTAGTAGAGGATGATGAAGTAGGAGGTGGGCTCACTTTAGAATTGATTTTCTCACGTTTATCTCATATCTCCATTGAAGCTAGAAAGCTTTTTAGGAGGAAGAAGAAGAATAACTCTTATGATAAAATCAAGTGAAGAATAATCAATTGAGGTTAGAAAAACAACCATGGTGAGTGTATGGCATACACTAACCCTTGTAGAGACTAAACTATGGCTAAGGGTTAAAGGTTAGGTTAACAAATATCTTTAAGCAAAACAAAAGAGGTGGAGAAAGTCAATGGTTCTACAAGTTTCTACAAAACCCTAACCATGACTAATTCCACCAATTTTGAATTTACTTAATAATAAATAAAATCTTAACCTAACCCTAGCATGGTGTAAGTCTCACACAAGTGAGTTGCATGTGTAACCTAGCATGACTAATCTATGTACACAAATATATATCACATATATACAATGTGCACATCAAGTGAGAAAAAAAATATTAAGTGAGCTAATATTAGTTAATATAATGTAATATATCAAATATATAATTATACATTAAATTATTAAATCAACACTTGATTTAATAATCCGGCTATATCTCATATAACCGACTAATATCATATGTAACAACTTATCAAATCAACACTTGATCCGATAACCCGGCTATATGTCACGCCCCGAAAGTACGGAACATGACCGGCACTTAAACTACGAAACGTCTCGAGGCGTACGTAATCTAAGTAAGCCGAAAACCCAGAAATCCAAACCAAGAAAAGTAGTAGAGTGAAGGAAAACAAATTTAAAATCAAGTAGTTTTAATAGCATAAGCCGAGTTATGCGGTTTTTAAAAAAACATCAAGTATTTCCTGAAAATTTCGGCAGAGTCTCCTTTGTAAATACTGGCTCCCAAACGGGATACAACATGAATAGTATACGAAATCAATAAAAAGGCATCCCCAAGCGGGAGCTAGCTCTTCATCAATCGACGGTCACAACCACACAAGCAATATAATATATAACGCCAAGGGCGAGGATCAAAACTCAAAAGGAACTCAAAACAACAAGAAAGCCATAGAAATACAACGCGCGACTCTAAGGTCGAAAGAATAACATCACTGGTCTCTATCTCAAAAATAATACATATTTGGTTGATGGAACTTCTAGATACAACAGAATAATAATATACAAGATATATAATGGGGGTACGATACAAGTAAACCCACCTACTAGCAAATCACCCGAAGGAAACTATGCCCGCAAGCCGTAATGAAACCTGTACGGCAAACCTGCAAGAAACTGGGGCACAACGGGGGTGAGTTGCCAACTCGTGAATAGAAAAATATTTACGCACAGAAATCGCATAAATAACGCAACCTAGGTCAATGATCATAATATATCCTCAAATATATGAATAACATGTAGCCTATAACAATGGCTAGGGTAATATCTAACCCGAGTGTGATCTCATGTGCCCGTGTCAGTGCCTCAGGTAGCAATATATCATATGAATGAGGTAGGAATGCATGAAAACAGAGTATATGTAAATGAAGAAACTGTTTTCATAAATTAGTGAGATTTCCTTTGTATTTTTAAAATGAGATATCATAATGAAATCAGCATAAAACAGTGCCTAGCATCGGCACAAAACGTAATCCCAATATCTCGATATCTCTGTATCACAGTCTCTGTACCTCAATATCTCGAAATCTCAATGTCTCAATCACAATATCTAGGGCGCCGTCAGTCCAGACCGGCCCCTACCATCCATCTCAAGACCACGACGGTATCCTCCGGATATCCGACGCGTCGGGTAAAATCACCGGTAGGTAGTCTCCCCCTGCCAGGCTCATCGTCATCACCACGAGCTTCTTGCCCCGGGGTACCTTACCGGGTCCACCATGTACCCGAAACAGTTCATCCAACTCCTCAAATCGGGTCTCGAAATCCATCAGCAAACTCATGGTGGACGACTCATACATCATGGGAAAAACCGCGCTTTTCATTTAAAAAGAGAAAGAAGAAGTTTGTATATGTTTTGCGGTTTTCCCCAAATCCAGAAAATCTCATGGAAATCCGAATCCAAAACCTCAATAGCACGTAAAAAGTGAATATATGCATGAGAATCCATGAATGCGGCATAACAATGAATAACGGTATGCATGAAGCGACAGTAATAACCACAATATCTAAGCTGGCATATAAGGTAAGTACACTAATATCATGTCAAACTACTAGCTATAAAGCGAAGTTAAGCAATAATATTTTCTAGGGTGTGCGTAACATGGCAATTACCGATGAAGATGTGTGTGAGCCGGCAGTAAGTGTACGTGGTACATACGCATCATCGGTAATGGTGCTGGTGTCCTAACAACATAATATCAACAATGCAATATGAAATAACAATATAAGTATGCGATGCGGAGTGAACAGTAAAAATGAGCGGGAGCTAAATACTAAACACAACGATAACTAATCAGCATTTCCCTAATATAAATCCTACAAATGGTACCTTTTGAAATAACACGAATCATGGGGTTTTGAAAATAGGGGCTACGGTGTTTTTATGAAAATATACGTCTTTTGAAATATCCGTAGGATCCCTTGGGCTGTCTTTTAAAATACCCACGATCCGCTAGTTTTGAAATAGGTAGGAGTCTAATCTAATTTAACAACTACACTAAACTATACGGCTGAACTAACAAGCTGAACTACAGGTAAGGAAACCGCCTATCATCTGAGTCAATACATATACATACCTGTATATGTATAGTCGGTGATCCCGCCTCAATAATATCATATCCGATACCATATCTATAATCAGACATCCCAAGTCAAGAGTGCGGATCAATTATCAATATATAGCTCGTACGTAAATCCGTCGTACGGCATCCTAAATCTGGGTACGGGTCAATATCACATTCATCATACTATTCACCTGGTATCCTCTTTATCAAATATCATGATCGGGGTACTGATCTACGTCTAGTACAATACTGATACCGCCTAAGTATGCATGCACGTGTATGAAACACTACGTCAAGACCCGTTACAACGTCATGTCGTATCTCAAATACGAACCCTGCTATATCACCGATCTCACGGCCTCAAATCAAATCTCATCGACTCATCTTAAATCCCAAGTACTATCCTCATTATCCATGCATGTGTATATGAATGTACATATGCATAGTCCCATACCCACGCATATATACATATATACACATCCCAATCGGCGCACAAGAAAGTAATGTATGCAAGTCTGTGTGTGTGCGTATGTGGGTATAACAACTACTCTAGGGTTTCGCAACTAACCCAAAGGTACTCCATGAACACATAAACATAACATGAATAAACATTCTCGTATCATACAACACCTATATAAACATATATATATAAGCTACACTACGGACTGCGGGGGTGCTATACGCCATCCACCCGACTTCTCCCCGTAGATATAAATCTACTCACCTGGTCTTCGCTCGCCGGTGCCGACGTCGCCACGCGCTTGCTTGTCGTCTCGAAGTCCACATGGGGGTACCTACATAGCATAACGCATCATATCGCATTAAAATCCGACTCATGACCAAAACAACACACGAATCCCATATAGGTCAAAACCTATGGTTGCTTTCACAAATCAACCCAAAAACCCTCGACGTCGGTGTACAAACGCCAGACCATCGAGAAAAACCCAAATACACTCATTTGCACATTCACGAACACTAATTTTAATATAAAATAGGTTAAAACTCACAAAAATCCCAATTTCACTTAAAAAGTCATTTTTCCGAAAATCTAGCAAACAAAATTACCCGTTTTAGTACAAAATTCGACGTTTAAACAATTCTAGCGGCCATAATACTTATTAAATAACTTAAATAATCCATACAAACCATTCCCACGATTTAATTTCACCAAACCACATACGTTCAAAAAAACTAGTTTGCAAAAATACCGACTTTAACTCTTTTTAAAGTAAAATTCACAATTTTACAAATAATCTTGGTTTTGCATGGTCCAAAGGCATTAAACCACTTATTATAATACTAATAATGATATGAAACCATAATTATATTTTAATCTAAGACATTCAATAATTTTCCAAAAATCTAGTAAGTAAAATAGCTTAAATATTACAATTTCAACTTAACAATTTACAACTAACAATTTGATTATGTTTCACATTCCACAAAAAAAAGAATCCCACTTGCAACCATAATCATACAACAAAACCCTAACTATAATCCAAAACCATCCACTTGAATTTCTAAACTTGAATTCAAAACCCCTTTATTTATATTTTTTAAACACTTAAACAAGTTTGCTTTAAACATACAACTAACAATTAACAAATATGGAAGAATTTTTATACCTCATGATCAAGAGATCAACATGAAAATCATGGCCTCCAAAATGCCAAATTTCTTCCAAGATCCATGCTAGCTTGGGCAAAGAAATAATGGGTAGAGATTGGATTTTGTTTTTGTGGGATTTTTGACTTGGATTTTTGGTGGAATTTTGTGGGTTTTGCAATGAAATGGAGAAGAATCAAGAGGGGCTATTTGAGTGCAGGTTTCGGCCAGAAATTTGTGAGGATTGGGTGAGGGAGGAGAGAGAGTGAGGTGGGGAAAGAAATATCTAGTCAAAGTCCATTCAATTTCTATCATTTTCTATTCTATTCTTTTCTTTTCTTTCTTTTCTTTTCTTTGAAATTTCAAGTGGGGAAAAGTGATGGGGCTGCTGACTTCAGCCAAGGGGAGAAGTAAATGGGGGTGTGTGAGTGTGGGTATGGGTGTGGGGTGATGGAAAATGACAAATACAATACCCCAAACATCCATTTACACTAAAAAAAAGCCTTTTTTCTTCAATAATTTCTAAACCGTTTAGGCAAACGATTTCGTTTCAAAAACTACATGATAAAATTTTATTTAAAGTTTTATGATGCACAAAATTTATTTCAACTCATTCCAATTTGTAATTTTCCCTAATTAAATATATTAGTGACGGCTTAAAATAATATTAAAATAATTAATTTCGGAAAATTTTTCAGAAAATTTGAAATTTCACCAGTGGCTCAATAAACACCAAATACTAGCAATTACATAGCTAGAATATGTATATTTAATTTTATAATAAAGATATTTGCATTTTGACTTTTTACAGAAACCCCCCCTTATTTTACCGTTTTTTCGAAATTTCACCGAAACGATTTTCAAAACGTTACACTATATCTCATATAACTGACTAATATCATATATAACAACTTATCGAATCAACACTTGATCCGATAATCCGGCTATATCTCATATAACCGACCAATGTCACAAAATGCGAGAATAGAATGTGGTATCACATGTCGCATTAATCTCGGTCCCGCACATATCACATATGTGCTCCTACTCCATTTCGCTTGAGCCAGGAAACCCCTGTGTAGGACTCTAAAGACTCGTCAATACGCCGGCAGTAGGTGATAATCATATCAAACACCCACAAGCTGCAAGCGATCTGCTAAACGTAACGGCCACCCGGGTATTGAGCGATCAGAAGATCAACAAGTAAGCCTGCTTGTACTCCTGCGAATCCAATCAGTAACACTACCGTACAGTCCGGTCTCTTCGTCTGATATGTCGCATATCTCGTCTAGGGGTGGTAAACGTCAGACCCCAGTAACTCGATAAGTCGTGCCGATGTGAGTCTCATAACAGGTCGAGAAACTACTGATAACACTTACTAGTATATCTCTGAAGCAACCCGGGCCAGGGACTTCCTGTTATAGCCAATCGAGCACAGCGCAACATCAACTCCCTATACCGGGAGAGACGAAACCCCTCCTATCGCTCATTGCCTCTATGTGACCCGGGACTGTACCCAAAATCTAAAGCTAACGTTTTGCACGTTCTCTTGAACGTGGTAAGGTGGAAATCAAAGCACAGTAGGAATCACACATGACTCTATGACGATCTCGGGTCTACAGACTAACCTGTACCAGTGTCACCAGAGAACTGCCATTTGATGTTAGTTATAATACCATCTGGGAGTTCTCTGCGAGTCTGTCCAGTGTACCCAATCTCCACTGAGCATCCGTATACTGTCTCTGATGTAAAACACCAATGGATATGGGATCATCCATCGCCTGTCTACATAGGTCGAGAAGCTATACGCTAGTCTACCCTGGTATATCGATGCCCTGTCTCGATACACCTACGACTAGGAACATTTGAAGGATGTACTTAGCGACTACACTGTCCCCACCAGTATGATCTGCATCATAATCCTGGTAGTCAAGTACTCATCCTAAGGGCTTTATCAACATGTAACATAGAGACAATCAGTGTACATGTTAAGATAAAGAGCAACCAGATAGCATACTATCATGTCGAGTAAGAAAGTCCTCCATATATATGTCAAGCGTCCACTACAATATACATCGTATGTACAGTAATGGCCTCTAGGGCATACATATCACTAACATATCTGAGGCCAAATGCGGAACAAAAACTTTTTAAACTGGCGCTATCGTAACCTTAAAACCCGGATCGTTCCATTAACCGTAAACTAGTATACTACAAAGATGTTAGAATGGCTATACCGATCGATCCTTGTCCTTCGGTCTTTAGCCACCATCTTTAGCTCCTCGCGGCACCTTCAATCTCGCTCGATCTCCAGTCTCCTCGTCGAAGTGGCACCATGTCAAGGAATCTTTATACGGGCTCCCGCTTCAAACCGAAGCAACTCGGACATGAAGTTTGCTAGCCGACATGTCCAAGATTGAAGTAGAGAGAAGTGTGAATACTTTGTCTCAATACACCCTAGGATTCTCATCACATAAGAAGGATAGGGTAGAGGTTGAAGAAGATGCAATGAGATGAAGAGTGTGAGCTCAAGAAATATCAAGAGAGCAAAAACCAAGCCCCAAAAATGTCATGGCTGCCCTCTCTCTCTTGTGTGATGATATTGTGTTGGTTTTGTGTTGAATAACAAAGAAAATATATATCAAAATATCTCCCACAAAACCCTCAAAATATCCTACCAAAAACAAAGCTCATTAATCTAACATGACTCACTATATGACTCATTACCATGAGTCATTAGTGAACAAGCTAGAATAATGACTCATCAAAATGAGTCACACTTTCCAAATCCAAATAAACATTTAAACCAAAATGTTTACCAAAAAGAAATGCATCTTCTAAAGTAATCTTGTAACGAATTACAAGAATACCCCTCACCTGTATATACATACCTGTATCCGTATTCCGACCGAATACGAATACAACGGGACTAAAATATTCAAACACAATATAATACTAGGATCCGGTTTAAACCAAAGCCCATTAGTATTAACCGTCTGAATCATGACACGTGCACAAGTGCATGTGTATGTTCGAACCCTGCCATAAAACCATACGGCCTCTACAACGTTTCGCCCGAACTTGGTAAAACTTTTTGTGGTGGACTGTAAAGACTCGTCAATACGCCGGCAGTGGGTTTAACCGCAAGCACGTCAGTGGTACTAGCTGTACGTAACGGCTGCCTAGGTATTGAACAAAAGGGAGGCCGATGAGCGAACTCATCCTGAAACCCTACTGAGCCTGTCAGTGACAATATTGGTACAGTCCGGTCTGTTCATCTGTGAGTATCGCATATCGGGCCCAGGGGACTGGTAAACTTCAGACCCTCAATAGCGGTATAAGTCATGTCGGAGTGTAGCCCAGAACACCCTGAGATACTACTGGAATACTTACCAGTAAATCTCGCTTGCCCTGGCCAGGGACTTTGTGTAATGGCTCTCCAGACACAGCACGATCTCACCCCTAATACCGGGAGAGACGAATCCCCTGCCTATCCGCTCACTGCCTTCATGTGGCTTGGGACTGTACCCAACTAAAACCTGTTTGCACGACTCCTTTGAGCCGTGGTAGGGTAATAATCAAAGCACAGTGGAAACTCACACAAGAAAAATGACGATCTCAGGTCGATAGACTAACCTGTACACATGTCACCAGGGAACTGCTATCTGACGACATGTATAATACCAACTAGCAGGTTCCCGGCGAGTCCTATCCGGTGTACTCATAACCCAATGACCACCTGTATACATCTTAGGTGAAGTGACTGACACCAATGCCTTATGAGACCGGCCATCGCCCTTCATCGGGGTCTCGAACTGTATACACTAGTCTACTCCGGAGTATCGATGCCCTGTCTCGAAACTCCCACGACTAGGGGCCACTTTAAGGATGTGCTTATAGACTACCCAACTCTCACGTATATGATCGCCATCATACTGCTGGTAGTCAAGTAAGAATCATATGGGCTCTATCAATGTGTAATAGTGATCTGTAATGTCACCTAAAGTATGTACACGATAATAAAGATAAACTAGATATCATACTATCATCTCGAGTAAGACTGTCCTACCGGTATAGGTCCTCCCTCAATCATTGTAATCACGTTCCTGTAATCCAATAATTGACTTTGAGGGCACTATATCTAACAACACCACCACTCCAGGAGTCGTCCATTCTAAAATACTTTAGAATAGTGTCAAAGTACCCGAATTGGAACATTTCCCAAATCTAGATCTAAAACCATAGATCTAGTCACCAGAATCCCTGATATTTTATCCAGATCCTATTTGGAGAAACAACTTGTGACAAGCACAGTATAACCGATCGTAGTATATGAATATCACTTCTTATCAAGAGCATGTCATCCAAATACCAGGACATCACTCCCTATTACATTCTTACCAGGTCCATCTATTGTTCTGATGAAGTCAAATTCTATGACTGTCACATCAAAAATAGACGATATATCTCCACTATACTTGCTTTAGTCTATAAATAGACATAAGCTACTGGCCTATCATGCTTCTGCTGCTCCCACTGACTACAACAACCCTCTGACAGAGTTATATACACGTGCACTTCTAAAGCTAATTTAGAACGACGTTATAGTCATCCACCTGCCAGATCTCATAGTCTAGGACAACAGTAGTGGCAAGCTTGGGTCATCAAAACCTCCCTGTCATCATCTTTGAGGAGACCGAAGTACGTCTCGGGTGGCTGAGGTTACCCACCAAATCTGCGGAGTGGCTAATTGATTGTCGAATCCAATTGAATCTTAAGTTATACTAAATTTTCAGTAATCATTTGTGGTTCTGGAATCACTTCCAGTTCTACCATACTCCCACTAATATTTTCTTAAAAGAATTCATTTTACTAAAACGGGTGGCAAGTCAAGAACAATATAACTATCGATCTTCCAAATGGTAGAATGTTAACTCTCGTCAAAGCCCGGGATAACCTATAAATTGCCATTACTGAAACGTGCCTTGAGTTTATCCGGATTCTGGTTTTAATCATAAGCAAGACAACTCCATATACCTTAACATCGTTAAGATATTAATCCATTCTATATCCAATATAGAAACAAAGTCACTAATTTAATTAGAACCAGATTTAAAATCAAGCAGCTGTTTCCAGTGCATATAGACTAAATGGAAGGAGGTTAAGCAGCATTACTCATCAAGAAGCGTACTCACGGATGAGTAACCTGAGAGAGAAATAAGTTCTCAAATATATTAGTTACGATGGAATACCTAGCACAAGTATCTACATCTTCAATCACCTTGAAGAATCCTGATACTTGCAACATATGGTTCTCAACTTTATTCTTATACCTATAACTTCTCAAAATCTAGACCTTATATTTTAATGAAATACTTGTCTAAAACTAGAGAAGCCATAAGTAATCAGAATATATTACGAGTACCAACCCCTTTGTCCTAATGGATATCGGATAACATACTATAATTTGTATAAGTCTTCTGAGTTTAATAACTCAAACCTTATGCGTCGTAGGTTGAAGACTGTGTTATGGTTAAGAAGAATTACACCGTTGTTGAATGCTCCTTATCTAACCATTAACTGATATAGGTAAATGTTATAGACATAATTTCAAAAAGTTATCTCACTTTATAAAATAAACGTACAGATATATCAGTTTGAAATTGGTGCATAACAACGGATATTCAAAACCAAATATTTGCCGTTAGGCAAAACCCAGACGATTTCCTCAAATATCACCAATTACAAAGAATTTTGATATATAGAGGATCTAATCACCCAATTCCCAATATCTTACTCCCACTCAGCATCTGTAATGCTATATAGATGTGAGAATCAAGTCTGGTAAATACATACCCTGGAGTCGTAATCTAATTGGGAAAACAATTTTCAATTAACACCGCACAGTAAAACTGAAACATGAAAATGTTTCGAAGGGATGGCCGGATATTCCTAATAATGCCTCTTCCACTATCCAGATTCATGACAGTAACTGTATATTTCCTTGCCCTCACTCCAATCCCTTCATATGTCTTTACTTCTTACCTTCTGTACATAATACTTGGGCTAATTGATTTTCTTTCTTTCCTACCTTTCGGTACCGGCCTAAGGTTTGGAAGAAGACTATCCAATAAGCGTAATAGTTGTACTCTCTTAATACTAAGAGCCCTCGCCACCTGAGAGAAGGTAAAGAGAGAAAAAAAACAACTGAATAATTCTATTCAATTTCTCCAGAACCAGAAACCATCCACGAACAGAAACAAGTTTCTTCGAGTTCGTATGTAACTATACGATGGAATATCCAAGTAATATAGACCTTCGTAGTGATACAGAGTGTTCTGGAGAAATGCAAAGGGGGAAGTAGGAGTGGAAGGGATATACGCGGCCTCATCGTGAATGATAGTAGTCGCAATTTCCTTTGCCCTCACTCTAATCCCTTTATATGTCTTTACTTATTAACTTTTGTACACCATACTTAGGCTAATTGGTTTTTTTCCTTCCTTATCTTTCGGCACCTGCCTATGGTTTGGAAGAAGACTATCCAATAAGCGTAATAGGTTTACTCTTCTAGCACTAGGAGCCCTCGCAACCTGAGAGAAGGTAAAGAGAAAAAACAACCGAATAATCCTATTCAATTTCTCCAGAATCGGAAACCATCCTCGAACGGAAACAAGTTTCTTCGAGTTCGTATGTAACTATACGATGGCATACCTAAGAAATATGGATCTTCATAGTGATACGGAGTGTTCTGGAGAAATTCAAAGGGAAAGTAGGAGCGGTAGGGATATATGCGACTTAATGACAATCCAAAAGCCAAAGTGATTAAGAAGGTTCGGTTAACCTGGTTCATGAGTTTTAGTTTAAGGTCAGGCCATGGTTGCTGCCAAAGAGAGAGAGAAAAGAAACACTCAGCGTGCACTCTGATCTAGATTAGATTGGTTAATTATTTTATCTAATCAGGATGGCTCCCACTGTTTCCTCGAATTCTCTTTCAAACCCTAAAGGAGAATTAGTCGGGATCGTTTGAAAATCACCCTAGGAGTAACACCTACACATCAGTGGGAATCGGGATCCAACTATCATTGCATGATAACTTGATGGAAGCTACTCAAGTCACCACACTCCAGAAGGTATGCGCATGCCTGACAAGTTTCCTGTATATTTAAAACTCCCAATGTGGTTTTTGCCCCTAACGGTTTATGACCTTGACTAGGTCAACATATCATAAACCGCTAGTCAAGTTCAACCCGTTATTATCCTAGATTAATTTAGACCCACCCGCATATACCCTTGACTAGATCAAAATGGTTATGCGGCTGTCCTAAATAATCGCAACACTTGCAACAAACAAGCACCACTCAGGTACCGAACACTACGTCCTTACTAGGTCAAAACACGCAGTATGAATACTAAGTAACACTTGTAAGAAATGACGGAGGGCTACGGCTGGGTTTTTGGCGAAAAACCCTTTAACGTAATGAACTTGATATCGTTGAAGGAACCGAGTAGTTTTGAAAAAGGAGTGGTTTAGGCTCCACTTTTAAAAACTGGTTGTTTTGAAGAAAACCGAATAATTCTACAGTATCATAAACTTTTGCTCAAGAGGTCACTACCCGTGAAGGGATCTAGGCTCTTGCCTCCTAGAATGAGGTGCTGTATGTTCCTGAACGAACACCACTATGTAAAGCAAAAGAGTACAACTATAGAGAAGTTATTACAAAAACGAAAACTTTCGCCCAAGAGATCGCTCCTTATAAAGGGATCTCGGCTCTTGCCTTGTCGAATGATGTGCTGGATATTCATAACCGAATACCGCTGTGCAAAGCAAAAAGAAACGTCTGTAATATCAGTTTTTCAAAAATTGGTTCCAACAAAATCATTTAGGTTTATTTTTCCTTGTATTAATCAAAATTAACGCAATCCCATCAATTAATCTATATCACACCCGAAAAGAACGAAAATACAATGTACGTATATGCCATCCGCATTCGCCACGGGGCCTCGTCATGCACCGTTAGGTTACTTAACTAACGGCAGAGTGTGGGCTGGACTAGCGTGGATGCAAAATATATACAACATCTACTAGTATGTATGTATATATATATATGTATATATATATACATATATATATATATATAACATTCGTCCCAGGCATGATATAAGCAAATATATATATAACATTCGTCCCATTGTCCCATGCATGATATAAGCAAAATCACAGAAAAGCGATAAGCAACACAGAATAACGGATAATTTAGGAGCCCCAGGTTTCCTTTGAGCCGCAAATGAAAACCCGACGTTCTCCGGTCGTGTGGATAGCCTGTGCAATGTATAACCAAGACCCCTAAGAGTGCGACAAGTTATCTGCCAATCCTTGAAGTGAGGCAATCCCAATCAACAAAGTGAATGGGCCATCCAGCACTTAACGGAATCCGGTAACTTGAGCACCCTACCGTGGGTCATCCTATACCCTACGAGTGCAGCGAATAGCCCGCCAATTCTAGAGTGAGGCACCTTCTGTCTCAATGCTATGAGATGCGGGCTCGTTGCCCTCTAGAACCCGGCTATTCGAGCACTTCACCGTGGGCTAAGTCTAGTACAAAAAAGAAAAGTATATATACAATGGTGACATCGACCTCAACCCGGTCGTGCTCCAATAAAAGAATATACAATCTGGCAGAAACGGCTGTCCACATGTCGGACGCTCGCCCCGCAATAATGAATATACAAATTAATCTGAACTGTACTACTACCATTACACTATAGGCTATCCACCACGACAATCCATCCACAATATCAGCACAGCACAGAACATCAACGTGAATGTCATGTTTGCAAACTTGTCTAGTTGAATATATAGCAACTAGTCGGGTTGTACCGCTCAATGATATTCACGGTCGCAGATATTAACATATGCACTGATAAACACGTATTCAAAATTTCGATCAACTAAAACTTTTCCATATTGGCCCCAAATGCAAAACAGCACTCAAACAAATCTGGGCCAAAAATATACATACCAAAAATCACATTTCCATATAATAGAGTGCCAGAAAAAATTTGGAGCACTACGGCCATAAATCGACCGCGGAACCGCCGCCAATAGGCATGTTATACGGCGGTTCCGCGACCATATAGTTGGCTCATGTTTCCAAATTTCTTCAGGGCTTCTAAATGTGCCTGCACGTATTTTTAAGGCAATCTGAAATATTTTTTGAAAAAGTTTCAAAACCGACAACAAGCATATCAAAATGGAATTGTGATTCGGAAAATTTGGTCGATTGATATTTTAATCTTGTGTAAACTAGCTAGTAAAAGTTTATGGGGTGGGTCTGATACCATGTTGGGGTTTGATAGCACCCTGACTATCTACCGTGGCCGATGCGGAAAAAAAATGGTGTTTAAAAAAACTTGGCGCTAAAAAACCCGTCCTATAATCGAACCATAAACCGATACTAGCTACAAAAGGAGATCTTAACTACAAGGTTAGAAATTGTATACTGAATGATTCATGTCCTTCGGTTTTCTACCCTTTTCTTTGTCTTCTTGAGGTGTCCTCGATTGAGCTTGGCCGCCGGTCTTCCTCCGTTGAAAATGATCCATCCGAGAGACGTTGTTCATGGCTCTAGCTCCACACTAAGAATCTAGTGAAGCAACTAGGGACTCTAGGTTGCTAATTTAGAGCGCCTAGAAATGCAGTGAGTAGCTCTAAATGTGTATCTATCTCTTTTCTACCCTTGATTTTCAACACATGAGATGGTAGGGTAGAAAATCACGAAGGAGGAGGAGCTCAAGAAAGGTAGTGAACAGAGAAGAAGTAAATGGTGAGAGTGTCTCAAAACCAACCATGCAAAAACTCAAGGGGAAAAAACAAGTGAAGAAAAACTAGTGAGAGAAAAACCCTCAAGCATGGTTTTGTAAAACAAAATTTTCTAAATATAATATATCAACCATACTTGAATAGTTTACACAAATGAATTAATAATTCATTTGTCATCACCATTCAAGCATGGTTCTCACTATTCTTTCTTCATCACCTTTACACCTCATTTCCATTTAATTTAATAAATGGATAAACCAAAATGAGGTGTCTACCTTTTAGAATGTTTTCCGTATAAATACGGATTACACTCAACTGTATATACATATATGTATTCGTACCAAAATACGAATACCCAAAGAGATAGAATGACACAAAGAATATAATACTAGAATATACATATCGAAATATATATATGTAAATAATTAAATCAATACCTGATTTAATAATCCGGCTCAAACCCGAGTCGGCTAGTATTATCAATCGTCCGATCGAAAGTCTGGGTAACTAGTATAATCATTCGATCGGAACCCTGTACGTATCAAAATACGACTACTATATCATTTCGTCTGAACCAGGGAAACACACTATGTAGGACTCTAAAGACTCATCAATACGCTGACAGTGAGTTTAACCACAAGCACGTCAGCGGCACTAGCTGTACGTAACGGCTACCCAGGTATTGAGCGAACGGAAGGCCGACGAGCAAACTCATCCGAACCCCTACTGAGCCTGTCTGTGACAATCTTCATACAGTCCGGTCTGTTCATTTAAAAGTATCGCATATTGGGTCTAGAGAGGTGGATAAAGTCAGACCCCTAATAACGCGATATTTCGTGTCGGTGTGAAGCCCATCACCCACTGAGAAACTACTGATCTAAATCAGTAATTCTCGTCAAACTTGGCCAAGGATTTCTGGTGATGGCCATACGTGCACAACACGACATCAACCCCCAATACCGGGGGAGACGGATCCCCGACGATCTGCTCACTGCCTCCATGTGGCTCGGGACTATACCCAACTAAAATCTGTTTGCACGACTCCTTTGAGCTGTTGTAGGGTAGTAATCAAAGAACAGTAGGAACTCACACAAGGCAAATGACGATTTCAGGTCAACAGATTAACCTGTACACATGTCACCCAAGAACTGCTATCTGACAATAGGTATAATACCAACTAGCATATTCCCGGCGAGTCCGTCCAGTGTAACTCATAACCCAATGAGCACCTGTATACTATCTTAAGTGACTAACTGACACCGATGGCTTGTGAGACTGGCCACCGCCTCTCGTCGGGGTCTCGATAAGTATACACTAGTCTATTCCGAAGTATCGATGCCCAGTCTCGATATTCTCTCGACTAGGGACATTTAAAGATGTGCTTATAGATCACCCAGCTCTCACGTATATGATCTCCATCATAATGCTAGTAGTCAAGCAAAAATGCTATGAGCTCTATCAACATGTAATAGTGATCCATAATATCACATAATGCATGTACATGATAATAAAGACAAACCAGATAGCATACTATTATCTCGAGTAAGACTGTTCTATCCGTATAAGTTCTCCTTCAATCATCACAATTGCATGTCCGCGATTACAATAATTAACTTGAGGGCACTATAGCCAACATATACTATAAATGAGATCGATATTTTAGCATGGTGGAAAAGCCACGGACGTTCGTATCCGGTGCTTTCTACTATGGCTTGTGATTTACTAACAATCCAATGTTTCCAATAGTGTCGGAAAGTGCTTTTAGTACATGTGGCATGATATTAAGCGAGAAGATATGCAGTTTGACGTACGACACCATGGAGTGCATGATTTGCTCACAAAATTAGGAAACAGTAGCTGTCATGAAACACAATGCAATCGGTTTGGACTCGGAGTATCTATCAGAGGAGCTTATAGGACCGGGAGAATCAAACACCGAAAGAGGAACCACAACCGGCGACAAAGAGTAGTAAGGACTAAAAGTAGAAAAAGAACTACGTAGACCTGATTCGTTCTTATTGAGCTCAATACCGGGAGAGGGATATATAGGCAACCTGAGTTGGTTTGGTCTCTAATGTAAAGAAAAAATTATTTAATTGTAATATGATTTATATTAATGAAAATTTTAGTTTATTTTTCATTAATTTTAGTCTATTTATTTAATTTTTAAAGTGAAATTTAAAAAAAAAATCAGGCGTGTAACTCGCTTGAGTAGCCTCGACTTGACTTGCGAGTCGTATAGGCGAGTTGGTTTGAGTTTTCGAGTTAGCCAACTCGCCTTGCCTCATCTGTCAAGCGAGGCGAGTTCAACTCGCCGCCAGAGAGGCGAGTCAGGCTATTCGCCCGGCTCACCTCATTTGCCTTAAAAAACTGTTTAATTTTTGCATTGTTCAACCAAAATTTGTGAAGTGAATAAAACACATCTTCTATATTGATTATATTTACACTTTATTAGGCTTATACATTTGTTCTCGCTTTCTAGAAGTTTCATGCTATTTAGCATTTAGTTCACTATCATGATGTATCTTGGTACAAGTTCCTGCTATGGGATCAGTATAGAAATCCATCATTATGATTGCTTATTACATAATTTGTTTTATACACCGTTTTAGTTCACTTTTACAGGAAACATGATGCATAATGAAACGTGAATTCTGTCGTATCTTTCCATTTATCTAATCTCAGTTCATTTTATCGATAAATTGTTTCAGCTTTAAACATCATTAATTTTTTCATATCTAATATGGAAACAATGGATGTTTGGTGATGTTTATTCATTGGAGCCCGCAGATGTTCTTTATTTTCCGTACTCCCATGAGATTCAATTTGGTAAGTTAGGTCTAACCATTCAATTATCATGTCTTATTTTATAGCCATTATTTGATCTTGGAATGTACGTGTTTGAAACCTTGGTGGACATAGCTTCGGTTGACGTATCAATTACCTGACCTATTCTTGCATTACGTGAGGTTTTTGTCTCCAGGCTTCTTTTCTCTGGTAGTTGGTCCATTTTTGTGAAGTGTTTTTTTGGGAGTTAATTGTATCCTGTACAGTTCGTTTCATTCAATCTCATAGTGTTCGCGCCGATTGATTTATGTTGCATCAATTGTAGGTGCTACATAGACCGGCCGGTGAGATTTGGACCTGGAACTATATATATCTTACAAATTGCTGAAAACATACCATAGAAATGTTGGGACTGCTGAAGAAGCTGATACGATATGCAGGAATGAAATAATGAGATTTAATGATTTATCAAGTTGCATTACAGATATATAATAACCAGAGGAGATCAAAGACTTGCATGTATAGTCATTTTTCAGACTATCGAGAGACGTTAATTTTTCTAAGGCACGATCGGTGTTATCATTTTTCAGACTACCAAGAGACGCACGATCGGTGTTATCTCTAGCACGCACGATCGGTGTTATCATTTTTCAGATTATATATATCTTATATCTATCTATCTATCTATATATATATATATAAATATATATATATATATATATATATATATATATATATATATATATATATATATATATATATATATATGAAAGTAAGTTACACTCAATTGGTTTCATCATTTATCTAAGGCTGCATCTAAGCTCTTTAGCAGATCATTTGTGCATTGATTTTAAAGCAACATTTGCTTCATTTAGGTGCTGCTGAAGTCCCATATAGAAATAGAAATCCTCAATTAGGCAAGATTACAAAAGAAAAAGAAAGATGAAGCTACTCTTTGCTCAAGAGTAAACTTCAAACATGACACTACAAAATTATATTCATTGTCGGATGCTACAATTATAAGTATTGCTGATCCATCGGCTATACATGAATGATGTTGATATAGCACTGATCCATCGGCTATACATGAATGATTTTGATATAGCAGTTAGCCATGTAGGATAGCTAGAGGTACGGAATATTTTTGTTAAAGATCCCATCAAACATGTCATCATAATTTCATGAATTCCACGTCTCTACTATTATAATGGCAACTCATGCAGCTCACTCATATACTAGAAATACAAAAAATGAAGAAGATAAAGAAATGTTATTATTTATGATGCATTTGGTGAAGTGATGCTAGCATAATAAGACAAATGTAACAAATGCAAAACTTTTTAAATTTAAATTCAAACCAAACAATGATCACAAAGATCTAATAATAAACTATATTTATGAGTCCATAGAATCCGAAAAAAATAACTATGAGAATGGAGAACATAAAAATAAGCATATATAGATCAAAATATATACAAACGTGTATCACAAGTACAAAAATACTAGTGTGAGACAAGTGCGAAGCAATTGTTGGTTTACCGCCCAATACCTTAAGATTTATAGTAAAATGGTTGCATCCACTAAGAGCATCAAGAGCAAACGATCCTTGGGGTAGTTGCTTCAAATCTCACCGTAAACACACAAAAAGAATTTATTATAAGACATCATTTTTAAGGTTTAATTTCCAAAAGCTAAAAAGAATTTTTTTTTTCCATTTGACAAGAAACTATCAATTAGTGTCAAAATTATAAAAAGCTACCATTAATTATGGAGCTACATCATTTCCGTTATTGCCATGTGACCACCACATCAGCACCTTGCACGTCAGCAAAAAATTGTAATTTTTCCAAAATTACCTTTTTCTCAAAACACTAGCCTAACCCTGGCAAACTCAGCATTTTAACCATCCTAACTCTAGCTTCCTATCCTCGCCGTCGCCGGCTTCATCCTCCTCTTCATCACTCTTTTCCTTTTTCCCTAACCTAACCGAACCTAACCCTAGCCATCCTAGCCTTGGCTTTGCCATCCTCCTTCACCCCCGTCTCCCTCCTCGCCGTCGGTGCCTCGCTCCAGCCACCTCACCGGCGGTGGCGCACCTCCACATCTTCATTCCTTAGATGAACCCTAACCCTAGCCTCTAAGCCCTCCTCACCTTCGGTCACATCCTCCCAGCGGTGTTGTTAGATTTTCAATAAAGTATTAAAATTTTTAATTAAAATAAGTGATTTTTAATTAATCCAATTTACTTAATTTATTAGAAGGCCAAGGATGTCATTTAATAAGTATAATTAACACCATGTTGACCGTTGCAAATGTTGACCGTTACAAATGATAATTTTTGGCAATTTTAAGACTATTGGATAGATTTTTGCCATGAGAAAAAGGTTTTGGCGGTTTTGCGAATTAAGCCTATTTTTTATTCTTTTTACTTTCGGCCGTTAAAACATTAGCATATATGCTTGAAATTTATGAATTATTTAATCACAAAGTTCTAATGTCTCAAATCATTAAAGTTTCATTTTAGATTATGATGGACATATTACCAGCCAATAATTATTTTGTACTGTTCAATTATTGTAATCATCGATTCTGCATCTTATTTTAGTGACCTACTTGTGGCCCCTGCAGTCATTTAGGTTTTATGATTAATTGTGGATGGAAATTCATATGGTGTTTTTGAATATTATCTCAAAAAGAAAAAAGAAGAAGAAGAAGAAGGGAGTTTGAAACTTGCAATTTATGAATATGTAAGCACGATTAGGTTAAGAAAAACACTTAAAAAAATTTCACAACAAGCGAATATAATATATATTCTCGTTTTGGTTAAAGATACATAACTATGAAATGAGTTCTGTGTAGCTGTTGGCCACATATAATCCTTACATTGTGATTTTTCCATGGAACATTATTACTTTTGCAAATATTTCTTGTTTTAAGCTTCATTACAATTTAAAAAATTCAAACGAATTGCCACTTGGTCTTTAAGATAATGAATAAAAAATAGATGTCCTTGATTTTAAACATGATTTATGATGGAGATCCTTTTCGGGTCTCCGCCAGATTTTGTCTTCCGTCGATCTCCTGATGGATTTGGTTGATTATCTTCCTTCGCGTGCGGGTCTCAATGGGTTTTTGGAGGAAGAGATGAGGTGAGGGAGTTGTTGCCGAGTACCTGCAAAGAAGTTCCGGGGTGGTTTGGTACCACCGAGGACCCTCCGACGATTAAGTTAGTACTAGATCCGAGCAGAGTAACGGCTAAGTGGAATAAAAATGGCTTACTTGACCCCTCTGTGATGGGGGTTTATATAGTGGTGATGACACTCAGCAGCAGGCGCGAGAATCTCACCGGCAGTTACGCTCCCGAGGTCACGCCCGTGTAGAGAGCGGATCGCCAATTAATGGGGATCGTGGAGGCGTGGAACATGGGATGTTGCTGGCGGAGAATCTGCGCATGGCGAGATGCGCGGAGCGGTGATTACGCCTGTGAGCGGTGGAGTTGGTTGGAGGGGCCGAGGAAGATGGCCTCGGCGGGGGAGCTCGGGAACGAGCAGGAGGGCCGAGGCATCTTGGTCCTGTGGTAGCTCGGAGACAGGCCGGAAGGGCCGAGGAGGCCGAGGCCAGCTTGGTCCTGTGGTAGCTCGGAGACGGGCCGGAAGGGCCGAGGAGGATCGGGCCCATCTTGCTCGGAATAGAGCAAAGGGACACTTGGCCTGGCTGTTGAAGTGCTGGGGGGTAAGGAGTGGAGTAAAACTTTGGAGACAGGGTTGGAGGGAAGCCCCCCACTGTAGCACACTGGCTCCTTCTTCGTGGCCCTCAGGGCCCAATTGGTTTACGCGTGTGACATGTCATCCGCCATGTGTCACGATCTAGGGAGTTACCGTTATTGAGCATCATCATTAGCCCTCCACTCCTGTCCCGACCAGCCAGCCGGTCGGGTCAGGAGTGAACTGCCGGGCCGCCCGGGGTCAGCTCCCTCCTAAGGTTTCATCGGGACGCGTCCCCGGGCTGTCGGTTGTCTTTTGTTGGGTAGGAAGCTACCGCCGAGATGTTAGTTATACGTATGCCCTAGAGGCCATTACTGTACATAGGATGTATATTGTAGTGGATGCTGGGACATATATAGGGAGGACTTTCTTGCTCGACATGATAGTATGCTATCTGGTTACTCTTTACCTTAACGTGTATGCTGATTGTCTCTCTGTTACATGTTGGTAAAGCCCTTAGGATCTGTACTTGACTACCTGGACTATGATGCGGATCATACTAGTGGGGACATGGTAGTCCATAAGTACATCCTTCAAAGTCCCTAGTCATGGGTGTATCGAGATGGGGCATCGATATACCAGAGTAGACTAGCGTGTACCTTCTCGACCCATACAGATGGGCGATGGATGATCCCATATCCATTGGTGTTTGACATCGGAGATGATATACGGGTGCTCAGTAGAGACTGGGTACACTGGACGGACTCGCCGAGAACTCCCAGATGGTATTATACCTCACGTCAGATGGCAGTTCTCTGGTGACACTGGTACAGAGTAGTCTGTTGACCCGAGATCGTCATAGAGTCTTGTGTGGTTCCCACTGTGCTTTGATTTCCATCTTACCACGTCCAAGAGGGCGTGCAAAACGGTGGTTTTTGGGTACAGTCCCGAGTCACATGGAGGCAATGAGCGATAGGAGGGGATTCGTCTCTCCCGGTATAGGGAGTTGATGTTGCGCTGTGTTCGATTGGCTATAACAGGAAATCCCTGGCCAGGGTTGCTGAGATTTACTGGTAAGTGTTACCAGTAGTTTCTCGAAGTGTTATAGACCTCATATCGACACGACTTATCGAGCTATTGGGGTCTGACGTTTACCACCCCTAGGCGAGATATGCGACATATCAGACGATCAGACCGGACTGTACGGTAGTGTTACTGGATGGATTCACTGGAGTGTGAGCGGGCTTGCTCGTCGATCTTCAGATCGCTCAATACCCGGGTGGCCGTTACGTTTGGCAGACCGCTTGCGGCTTGTGGGTGATTGATATGATCATCACCTGCTGCCGGCGTATTGACGAGTCTTTAGAGTCCTACACAGAGGTTTCCTGGCTCAAGCGAAACGAAATAGGAGCGCATATGAGATATGTGCGGGACCGAGAGTGATACCAGTATGTGATACTGTAGTCGATTCTCGCGATATGTGACATTGCTCGGTTATATGCGATATAGCCGGGTTATCGGATCAAGTGTTGTTTCGATAAGTTGTTACTGATGATACCAGTCGGTTATATGCTATATGACCGGATCATTAAATCAAGCGTTGATTTAATGATTTAATGTATAATTATATATATGATATATTACTTTGCATTAACTAGTATCGGTTCACTTTAAAAGGATTTTCTCACTTGATTGTACAAGTTGTATATGTGATATACTTTTTGTGCAAATGATTGTATCATGTTTGATGATACATGTTAACTTGGTTAAGTGTAAAGATTAAACCATGGTTAAATTGATGATTAGGGTTTTCTTTTTCTTAATCATTTATTTATTTGTTTATATGGAAAAGATTGGAAATGAAATGGTTGCAAATTTTGTTTCTTTCTTTGAAGCTTCATGAAGCTTTGACTTTGTGACCATTTTGTCTCTTGCTTAACCCTAACCCTTGCAATTAACCATGGTCTATTCTCTACACCTAATCATGGTTATTATTATGATAAGTTTCCTTTTTCTTTTCTTTTTAATTAACTTATCATAATAGATCATTATCTTCTTCTTCATCTTCTTCAATGAAGAAAGCTTCTCTTCATCAATGGTGATTGATGATAAAGAGTGAGAAATCCAATTCTAAATTGAACCCACTTCCTATTTCTTCATCCTCTACCTCTTGCCAAGTAGTAGAGTGTGTTTCCTTCACAAGTTTTCATGACTTGGTGAAGTTGGAGCTTGATTTAACGATGCCTCGACGTAGATCATCTTCGGCATGGACATCGACGACCTAGCTTGCCCATTCTCCGACGAAGCCGACGCTAGAGCCCGGGAACTCATTTGGACAGAGAGGACACTTCGTTGCGGAGCTATGGAGGTGGAGCACCGGATCTACAAAGGTTGTATTTCCGTATTCTTTATAGTTAAGTGTTAACTAGTTTCATTTTCGCCTAGACATCTAGCTAACGATCCGTAGTCTAGGGTTTCTCGGCACCGTATTTTTAAAAATTGGCATGGTTGATGCCTTGTGAGACCTCATTAGGGTGCCTAGGAACCCTACAGTGGTATCAGAGCCTAGCTAGAGCCTTAGGCCAAGTCTAGACGGAATTTGAAACCCGAACGAACCCGAAACCCAACTCAAAAATAGCTCTCCGGACAATTTTCAAAATCGTGATTTTTTCCAGATTAAAAATATTCAGAAAAATCAGCAGGAAGAAATAAGGTTTACTGCAAAATTCGAGCGCATGATTCCATAAATGGGGCGCGGATCCGCGGCCTTACAGTAGGCTGATGCGGCGGATCCGCCGCTCTTTTGTCGTTTTGTGCTTCGAAATTTGCACCTTAATTCTTAATTTTCAGTCCTGGTTTTCCTGGGAATTTTTAATATTTTTTTCAGAGTTTTATTTTCTGAGTTGTTTTGGGGATTCGAATGTTCGGTCGGATTATCAAATTTTGTCTGTGTGGCTTTCCGGATAAATTTTAGAATATGTTAAAAAGTTCGACCGGATATAAATACCCACTTTTTCCCCTGCCGGGAAATTTCCAAGTGTTGGATTTTTCCATAGTTTAATGACGTTCTAAGTAGTGCAAGTAACGCGATGGACCCTCTAGAAGACAACAAACCTTAACTCGATTATGTGACCGTCTTGAACTGCCCTTTGAACCTTCGGGTTTGGGGCAGTACGGCGTGCTAGATTTGAGGCGTTGGCTTGACCCTTCTACGGCTGGACCGTTGGTACTGAGGCACGAACGGAATGTTGTTAGACTTATTTCATGTGTTGAGCTGTATCGGGAAAACTTGGGTGTTTGACTGTTCGATCGAAAAGTTTAACATTTTCTGTTTATCTGGAATGGGATACAATAATTGGAATTCACAAGTAGTTATGAGATAACTGAATGAATGTTATAAACATAGCAGTTTAGTCTCACTTGATCGGTTGCCACGGAATTTTGATGTGATCAAAAGTCCGTCGCAATCACGTAGCGTACGCTGATACTCGCCGGGTAAACTTAATAGACAGCCTCACTCCATAGCCCCGACCAAGTGACTGTAGGAGAACCCCGTCGCCGAAAGCATCCGTTCGGGTGCTCGCGGTAGCGGTGTTCCGCCTTGGTGCACTTCGTCGACGGCATCGGGGATGCGGCCGCCTACTAAAGTTTGCGACGAGCATTCGATCAGAATATCGGGAATCCTGTTGAATTGCCCGACTTGATATTGAAAAGTGTTTTCGATAATGAGACTAAAATGCGGGGTTTATAATTGTTAGGCATGCGATGTCTAAGTAATTCATTTGGTCAGGCATGCGATGTCTGAGGTGGTTGCGGATTCCAACTGTTGTAGTTTTACACTTTCTTTTCTGTGACCGTAAGTGTAATATGTGATATCGCCGGTTTCGTTGCTATATGTCAACGACAATTGGGATGCGCATATTTACTTACGTTGATGACATGTGATGTTATGTGTTGCTGGATATGTTATATTGGATCGTCGTGTTTGAATAGCCGGGGGTTTTTATGTGAGATGAGTGTTTTTCATTTTCATTCATGTAAAAACTTGTATGTAATATTCTTTTATTGGGGCACTTCCAGGTTGCGGAAGTTGTCACCTTTTGTATATTATTTACTTTTCCGCACTAGGATAGACCCAAGGAGGGGAGCACAAGTAACCGGGTTCTGGAGTCCAGTGGGAGACCAACTCGAGAAGTCGAGTCCGGGTCTCCTAACTCTAGAATTGGTAGGGTTGCTTGCCGCTCTCGTAGGGGTCTAGGGGTGTGGGTTTGGCTATTCATCACGACCGTGGAATCCGTGTTTTATACTGGCTCGTATTGAATACACGGACGTCCTAGTATATCCAATATTTCATATGATTCTTCTGCTGCGATATCTATGATGTGATCATGTGATGTTCTGTGATAGATACAGTATATAGTATATATGATATATTATATAGACGTTACTTATGTTTTACACCTGCGCTAGCCCTGCCCCGCTCTGTCGTTAGTTACCTAACCTAACGGTGCACGAGGGGACATCGAGGCGAATGCGGATGGCATAAGTGTACGTCGTATTTATCTGTAATGTTTAGGTATTTAAATGATGGGACTTCATTAATGTGATTAATGAAATAAAAGAAACCTAAGATGTTGTAGAATCGAATTTCAAAAATAAAAACAGGTAGCTACAGTTCTTGCTTTGCACAGCGGTATATATGATATATCCTGCACCTTATTCGATAAGGAAAGGACCGAGATCCCTTCACCGGGAGTGACTCCTTTAGCAATAACTGGCAGATGCTACACACTCGGTTTTTCTTTTGATTGCTTTTAAGAGTTCTGCTTTGCACAGTGATATATATGATATATCCCGCACCTCATTCGACGAGGAAAGGACCGACGATCCCTTCACCGGGAGTGACTCCTTTAGCAAAACTAGAAAAGACTCAAAAGCACTCCATTTTAAAATCATTTGATTCTACAACGATATCAAGTTCATTACGCAATAGGTTTTCAGAAAAACCTGTCGTAGCCCTCCGTCATTTCAGATAAGTAGTAGTTAGTATTCGTGCTACGTTTGTTGGCCTGCGTCAAGGCGTAGTGTGCGGTAGCTAACTGGTATTTATCTGCTTATGCATATGATGCAGATTGGATTAGGGTAGTCGTGCGACTTTGTTGGCCTGCGTCAAGGGTCGTGCGGGTGGGTTTAATTCAATCAGAAAATGACGGGTTGAACTTGACTAGCGGACTATGGTTTGTTGGCCTGCGTCAAGGTCATAGGACGCTAGGGGCAAAATATTATCGGGAATTTCAAGTGTTGAAATTTGCAATGAGATTGCATACCTTCTATAAGATAGTTGGATCCCGATACCCGCTGCTAGTAAGTGTTACTCCTGGGAGAGTTTTATACATTACAGTTAGCCGATCAAGTAGGTGTCTAGAAAGGTGTCAACGAGGTTACGCCTCTGGGAAAACGAGGTTTACATTAATTAGGTTCGTGCGAAAGCACGGGGGACCTCCCTCAAAGTACCGACACTGGCATGGCTGAAAGATTGGCGAACTTGTAGTGTGTAATTAATCCCGGCTAGTATTTCCTTTTAGGGTTTGAAGGAAGATTTGATAAAAAGCAGTGAGAGCCATCCTGATTAGATAAAATATATAACCAATCTATTCTTGCAAGAGCGCACGCTGAGTGTTTTCTTCTCTCTCTCTCTCCAGGTAGCGACCATATCACGCCTTAATCAAGATAATAAAACGGAATATTGACCGAACCCGCTTGTTATACTGAGCTGGGGAACGTTGGTCCCGCTCCAACTTATAATTGTTATAAGACAGAGCAGGAAATTGGGGATTACCAGAATTCCCGTACCGCCTAAACGAAGAGAGTGCATGTTGATGCATCATCTTCGGGTATGTTCATTACAAAGAACTGTTTCTCTGTATCCTCTACGTCCTGGGTATGTGATACCAGATCAGGATCCCAGATATGTAATCTGTTACATAGGGCTACAAAAGGGTAGAAAAACTGAGAACGGGTGATAAGTTTCATGAGACAGAAAACGGGGCAAGAGTTGCAGCCAAGTCTGTCGGTCACTGTCACCCTGTATTACCAATACATTGATTCTGAACGAATGTTATTAGATATCGAACCTGATATACCAAATCATATTACTCTCTTTGGTAGAAAAGAAAGGATATAATTTTGTATTGATGGATAATGTTTTGAACATTTCCTATATCAAAAGTTGATCGGTTCAGGCACGTTATCTAAAAGCATTAATGTTCTAAATCAAACTACAGTTCTTAGTATATGGAACACACACAAGAAGAAGAGTTCAGAAATGAACGAATCCTTCTTGAGGCATTGTAGACTAGGTCATATCAATGCGACCCGACTAGCTGAAGTTACATGTAGATGCATATTTAAATCAGTTTGAATTTACATCTTGTGAAACTTGCCAGTCATGTCACAAAGATAAGATGACCATAGCTCAGTTTATTGGAAACAGAGAAAGAGTTAGTGAACTCTTGGGATGATACATGTTGATGTATAAAGGTCCCCAGTCTACACATGCCAAGACCGGTTCTTTGTACTTCATTACATTCTCTGATGATCTCTTTAGATTCAGACATATGTTCCTGTTGAAACACAAGTCCGAACCTTTTGAGATATTCACAGAATATAAGTTAGAAGTAGAGAACCAATACGGGTATAAGTATTATGTCCTTTGATGTGATCAAGGAGGAGAATACATGAGCACGGAATTTCTGGACTTTTCTAAAGGAGAATGAGATTCTCTCTCAGCATTACTCCTCCGAATACACCATAGCACGATGGTATATCGGGGTGGAGCAGATACACCCTATATGATAAGGTGTGCTCTATGATGAGTACTACTGAGTTACCTATTTCCTTTTTGGGAGTTATGCACTTGAGAAGCTTCATACCTATTGAATAGGGTTCAAATCAAATCAGTTGCCTACCACTTCATATTTGATATGATAAGGGAAGAGCCCATCTCTTAAGTCAGTTAAGATTTGGGGTTGTCCTGCCTATGTCTGAAAAGCAAAAACCGGACAAGCTCGAGGCAAGGTCTGTAATGTAGAACTGGAAAGGTTCCAGCTATACAAACTACAGCAGATGATTTGGTAGAACCGAAGGATTCAGTAAATTCCAACGAACCTCAGCCTCTCCGCCGATCTAGTAGGGTTCCTCACCCACCTGAGAGATAATTCGGTTTCTCTATGACAGTGGGAGCGAGGATTGCATCATGAGATGATGATCCAACTAGCTTCGAGCTGGCCATCAGGAGTAAGACTCTGTAAGAATGGCTGGATGCTTAGTGATCTGAGATGGAATCCTTATACACCAATAAAGTATGGACTTTGGTTGCTATATCTGAAGGGTTAAATCCCCATCAGGAGCAAGTATATCTTGAGAAGATTACTTGGTGTACATGGAAAAGTTGAGACTTTCAAAGCTAGACTTGTTAAAGGTTTTCGTCATCGACCAGGCGTGGATAATGATGAAACCTTTTCCAGTGGCTATGCTTAAGTTTATCCGGATCCTACTTGCCACGGCTACATACCATGACAACGATATCTGGTGGTTGGGTGTCATGACAGCTTTTCTAAATGATGTTTTAGAAGAGAACGTCTATAAGTACACAGCCAGAGGGCTTCGTAGACAGTGGGAGCAGCAGAAACTTGTGCAAGATGCTTTATAGGATAAAGCAGGCATCGTGGAGTTGGAACATCTGTTTTGGTGGATTAGTCAAAGAATTTGACATCATCAAAATGGTAGATGAACCTTGTATAAACAAAAAGGTAGTAGGGAGTATGGTGACGATCCTCGTAGAGTACGTGGATGACATACTCTTGATAGGGAAGTAGTTTCCTATGCTACGCTCGATCAATCTCCGATTATCACAATGATTCTCCATATAGGATCAAAGTGATACCTCCTAAATCCTGGGTTTTGGATCTATGAGATAGATCTAATTGGATGTTAGGATTCTTACTAGTTGTAGTGAGATGGTATCAATCGACCCTGGGGAGAATCACTGGAATAGTTCCAGGGTGATAAAGATGACTGAATGTCAGTCACAGGCATTGTCTTTACCCTCAGGGAAGGGACGGTATGTTGGAAGAGTTCCAAGCTAGATACCGTGACATACTAGACGATAAAGGCAGGATACATCGCTACTTAAGATGCTACCAAAGAGGCTGTTTGGGTGTATATTGGTTCATGAGATGAACTACGTTCCTACCATTGTGAGACAATGGAGTTGTGGCTTATGCCAAGGAACGTCCGTCCCATCAGTGATCCAGACATATTCTAAGGCAGTGTCACCTGATCGTGGAGACGGTTGATCTCCAAGGGATCGAGGTTAGGAGAGTAGACTCAGAGGAAAAACACAGCGGATCCACTCACAAAGGCCTTTTCCCAGAGAGAGACTTTTATGGGATGGTTGAGTATGAGATACTGCAACCACTGCTACAGATGGCCCTAGTGCAAGTGGGAGATTGTTAGTTATATGTATGCCCTAGAGGCCATTACTGTACATAGGATGTATATTGTAGTGGATGCTGGGACATATATAGGGAGGACTTTCTTGCTCGACATGATAGTATGCTATCTGGTTACTCTTTACCTTAACGTGTATGCTGATTGTCTCTCTGTTACATGTTGGTAAAGCCCTTAGGATCTGTACTTGACTACCTGGACTATGATGCGGATCATACTAGTGGGGACATGGTAGTCCATAAGTACATCCTTCAAAGTCCCTAGTCGTGGGTGTATCGAGATGGGGCATCGATATACCAGAGTAGACTAGCGTGTACCTTCTCGACCCATACAGATGGGCGATGGATGATCTCATATCCATTGGTGTTTGACATCGGAGATGATATACGGGTGCTCAGTAGAGACTGGGTACACTGGACGGACTCGCCGAGAACTCCCAGATGGTATTATACCTCACGTCAGATGGCAGTTCTCTGGTGACACTGGTACAGAGTAGTCTGTTGACCCGAGATCGTCATAGAGTCTTGTGTGGTTCCCACTGTGCTTTGATTTCCATCTTACCACGTCCAAGAGGGCATGCAAAATGGTGGTTTTTGGGTACAGTCCCGAGTCACATGGAGGCAATGAGCGATAGGAGGGGATTCGTCTCTCCCGGTATAGGGAGTTGATGTTGCGCTGTGTTCGATTGGCTATAACAGGAAATCCCTGGCCAGGGTTGCTGAGATTTACTGGTAAGTGTTACCAGTAGTTTCTCGAAGTGTTATAGACCTCATATCGACACGACTTATCGAGCTATTGGGGTCTGACGTTTACCACCCCTAGGCGAGATATGCGACATATCAGACGATCAGACCGGACTGTACGATAGTGTTACTGGTTGGATTCACTGGAGTGTGAGCGGGCTTGCTCGTCGATCTTCAGATCGCTCGATACCCGGGTGGCCGTTACGTTTAGCAGACCGCTTGCGGCTTATGGGTGATTGATATGATCATCACCTGCTGCCGGCGTATTGACGAGTCTTTAGAGTCCTACACAGAGGTTTCCTGGCTCAAGCGAAACGAAATAGGAGCGCATATGAGATATGTGCGGGACCGAGAGTGATACCAGTATGTGATACTGTATTCGATTCTCGCGATATGTGACATTGCTCGGTTATATGCGATATAGTCGGGTTATCGGATCAAGTGTTGTTTCGATAAGTTGTTACTGATGATACCAGTCGGTTATATGCTATATGACCGGATCATTAAATCAAGCGTTGATTTAATGATTTAATGTATAATTATATATATGATATATTACTTTGCATTAACTAGTATCGGTTCACTTTAAAAGGATTTTCTCACTTGATTGTACAAGTTGTATATGTGATATACTTTTTGTGCAAATGATTGTATCATGTTTGATGATACATGTTAACTTGGTTAAGTGTAAAGATTAAACCATGGTTAAATTGATGATTAGGGTTTTCTTTTTCTTAATCATTTATTTATTTGTTTATATGGAAAAGATTGGAAATGAAATGGTTGCAAATTTTGTTTCTTTCTTTGAAGCTTCATGAAGCTTTGACTTTGTGACCATTTTGTCTCTTGCTTAACCCTAACCCTTGCAATTAACCATGGTCTATTCTCTACACCTAATCATGGTTATTATTATGATAAGTTTCCTTTTTCTTTTCTTTTTAATTAACTTATCATAATAGATCATTATCTTCTTCTTCATCTTCTTCAATGAAGAAAGCTTCTCTTCATCAATGGTGATTGATGATAAAGAATGAGAAATCCAATTCTAAATTGAACCCACTTCCTATTTCTTCATTCTCTACCTCTTGCCAAGTAGTAGAGTGTGTTTCCTTCACAAGTTTTCATGACTTGGTGAAGTTGGAGCTTGATTTAGCGATGCCTCGACGTAGATCATCTTCGGCATGGACATCGACGACCTAGCTTGCCCATTCTCCGACGAAGCCGACGCTAGAGCCCGGGAACTCATTTGGACAGCGAGGGGACTTCATTGCGGAGCTATGGAGGTGGAGCACCGGATCTACAAAGGTTGTATTTCCGTATTCTTTATAGTTAAGTGTTAACTAGTTTCATTTTCGCCTAGACATCTAGCTAACGATCCGTAGTCTATGGTTTCTCGGCACCGTATTTTTTAAAATTGGCATGGTTGATGCCTTGTGAGACCTCATTAGGGTGCCTAGAAACCCTACACGAGATGCGCCGAGTAGGAAAGGGCTCGGCGGCCTCGCGAAGAGGGCTTCATACCATCAGCGTCTGATGGGCAGGAGGATGCCCGCTGGGGATGCGCCGAGCAGGAAGGAACTCGGCGGCCTCACGATGAGGGCTTGAGATACTCAGCATCTGATGGGCAGGAGGATGCCTGCTGAGGATGCGCCGAGCAGGAAGGAACTCGGCCGCCTCGTGATGAGGGCTTCAGACCATCAGCGTCTGATGGGCAGGAGGATGCCTGCTGGGGATGCGCCGAGCAGGGAGGAACTCAGCGGCCTCGTGGTGAGGGCTTGAGATCCTCAGCATCTGATGGGCAGGAGGATGCCTGCTAGGGATGCGCCGAGCAGGAAGGAACTCGGAGGCCTCACGATGAGGGCATCAGACCATCAGCGTCTGATGGGCAGGAGGATGCCCGCTGGGGATGCGCCGAGCAGGAAGGAACTCGGCGGCCTCACGATGAAGGCTTGGGATCTTTAGCATCTGATGGGCAGGAGGATGCCCGTTGGGGATGCGCCGAGCGGGAAGGAACTCGGCGGCCTCGCGACGAGGGCTTCAGACCATCAGCGTCTGATGGGCAGGAGGATGCCCGCTGGGGATGCGCCGAGCAGGCAGGAACTCGGCGGCCTCGCGGTGAGGGCTTGAGATTCTCAGCATCTGATGGGCAGGAGGATGCCCGCTGGGGATGCGCCGAGCAGGAAGGAACTCGGTGGCCTCGCGATGAGGGCTTCAGACCATCAGCGTCTGATGGGCAGGAGGATGCCCGCTGGGGATGCGTCGAGAAGGAAGGAACTCGGAGGCTTCGCGATGAGTGCTTCAGACCATCAGCGTCTGATGGGCAGGAGGATGCCCGCTGGGGATGCGCCGAGCAGGAAGGAACTCGGCGGCCTCACGATGAGGGCTTGAGATCTTCGATGTTGGAGGGGCCGTGAGAGGCCTGCGAAGGATGGCCGAGCAGGGTAGCTGCTCGGTGCCTCTTGGTGAAGGCTTTGATCCTTGACGCTGGAGGGGCCATGAGAGGCCTGCGAAGGATGGCCGAGCAGCACTGGAGGGGCTGTTTGAGGCCTGCGAAGAGTGGCCGAGCAGGGTAGCTGCTCGGTGCCTCTTGGCGAGAGCTTTGATCCTTAACGCTGGAGGGGCCGTGAGAGGCCTGCGAAGGATGGCCGAGCAGGGTAGCTGCTCGGCGCCTCCTGGTGAGGGCTTTGATCCTTGACGCTGGAGGGGCCGTGTGAGGCCTGCGAAGGATGGCCGAGCAGGGTAGATGCCCGGTGCCTCTTGGCAAGGGCTTTGATCCTTGACGCTGGAGGGGCTGTGAGATGACTGCGAAGGATGGCCGAGCAGGGTAGCTGGTCGGCGCCTCCTCACGAGGGCTTTGATCCTTGACGCTGGAGGGGCCGTGAGAGGCCTGAGAAGGATGGCCGAGCAGGGTAGCTGCTCGGCGCCTCCTGGCGAGGGCTTTGATCACGCTGGAGGGGTCGTGAGAGGCCTGCGAAGGATGGCCGAGTAGCATTGGAGGGGCCGTTTGAGGCCTGCGCAAGGTGGCCGAGTAGGGTAGCTGCTCGGTGCCTTTTGGCGAGGGCTTTCAGATCACTGGCATTGCGGTAGGGATGCTACCTGCCAGGGATAGCCGAGCGAGGGATCCTCAGGCTCGACTGCCTCTGGGAGGACTTTCTGATCCCTGGCGTTGCGGTAGGGAAGCTACCCGCCAGGGATAGCCGAGCGAGGGATCCTCAGGCTCGACTTCCTCTGGGAGGACTTTCTGATCCCTGGCGTTGCGGTAGGGAAGCTACCTGCCAGGGATAGCTGAGCGAGGGATCCTCGGTCTCGACTGCCTCTGGGAGGGCTTTCTCATCCTTCAGGACGGGGACCGAGCAGGGTTACTGCTCAGTGCCTCTTGGCGAGGACTTTGATCCCTGTCGGTTGTGGAAGGAAGCTACCAGCCGGGGATAGCCGAGAAAGGACCCGACTGCCTCATTGAGGACTTTGGTTCTTGGCGCGGGAAGAGCTATAGGGCTGTAAGAAGACTACCAAGGACCTTTGGCCGGACAGGGTTACTGCCCGGCGCCTCTTGGCGAGGGCTTTTGTCCTGAAGGATAGACGAGCGAAGGATACTCGGGCTCGACTGCTTCTGGGAGGGCTTTCTGATCCCTGGCATTGCGGTAGGGAAGCTACCCGCCACGGATAGCCGAGCGAGAGATCCTCGGGCTCGACTGCCTTTGGGAGGGCTTTCTGATCCCTGGCGTTGAGGTAGGGAAGCTACCCGTCAGGGATAGCCGAGCGAGGGATTCTCGGGCTCGACTGCTGAAAGGTTCCTAGGCACCCTATAGTGGTCTCACAAGGCATCGAACATGCCAATTTAAAATTTTTGGTGCCGAGAAACCCTAGACTACGGATCTTAAACTAGATGTTTAGGCGAAAAGAAAACTTAGTTAACACTTAACTACTAGGATACGGAAATTACAACCTTTGTAGATCCGGATATCCATCTCCACGGCTCCGCAACGAAGTCTTCTCGCTGTACATCATGAATCCTAGACTCCTCTGTCGGCTTCATCGGGAAAATGTGCGGAATAGGTCGTCGGCTTCGTGTCAAAGACGATCTACGTCGAGGCATCGCAAGTTCAAGCTCCGACTTCACAAACTTGTGAAACTTGTGAAGTAAACACCCAAAACAACTTGGCAAGAGGTAGAGGGTGAAGAAATAGGAGGTGGGTTCACTTTAGAATTGGATTTATCTCACTAGATCTCAAGTTGCCATTGTTGTAGCAAGCTTGAAGAAGAAGAAGAAGATGAGCTAGTTATGATAAGTTATGATAAAAAGAAATAGAAAATCAAATACTTATCATAACTTAAACTAGGGTTAAGTGTAGAGAATTAATCATGGTCACTTGGATGGGTAAGGGTTAAGCATGAAGATAATGATGGTTAGCAAAGTCAAAGCTTCATGAAGCTTCAACTTAAAACAAAAAGAGCCACCATTCTTATCTTAATTCATTTCAAATAAATAAATAAACAAATAAATAAATAAACAAATATGCAAAACCCTAATTATCAAATTAACCATGGATTAATTCTATACACTTAACTAAATGATCAAGTATCATCAAACATGATACAAAAATGTGCACGAAAGCATATCACATATACAATGTGCATCAAGTGAGAAAAATCCGTTTAAAGTGAACCAATACTAGTTAATGCAAAGTAATATATCAAATATATAATTATACATTAAATCATTAAATCAACACTTGATTCAATGATCCGGTCATGTCGCACATAACCGACTAGTATTCAATGCATAGATTTATCGAATCAATGATTCGATAACTAGGTCATATCGAATATAACCAATCGAAACATATATCGCGAGAATGAAATGCGGTATCACATACACGCATTATTCTCGGTCCCGCACATATCTCATATGCGCTCCTATTTCGTTTCGCTTGAGCCAGGAAACCTCTGTGTAGGACTCTAAAGACTCGTCAATACGCCGGTAGCAGATGATGATCATATCAAGCACCCACAAGCCGCAAGCGGTCTGCTAAACGTAACGGCCACCCGGGTATTGAGTGATCAGAAGATCGACGAGCTAGCCCGCTCACACTCCTGCGAATCCGACCAGTAACACTTACCATACAGTCCGGTCTCTTCGTCTGATATGTCGCATATCAAGTCTAGGGGTGGTATACGTCAGACCCCAATAACCCGATAAGTCGTGCCGATGTGAGGCTCATAACGGGTCGAGAAACTACTGGTAACACTTACCAGCAAATCTCTGATCATCCCTGGCCAGGGACTTCCCTGTTACGGCCAATCGAGCACAGCGCAACATCAACTCCCAATACCGGGAGAGACGAAACCCCTCCTATCGCTCATTGCCTCCATGTGACTCGGGACTGTGCCCAAAGACCACCGTTTTGCACGCCCTCATGGACGTGGTAAGGTGGAGATCAAAGCACAGTGGGAATCACACAAGACTCTATGACGATCTCGGATCTACAGACTAACCTGTACAAGTGTCACCTGAGAACTGCCATCTGACGTGAGGTATAATACCATCTGGGAGTTCTCGGCGAGTCCGTCCAGTGTACTCAGTCTCCACTGAGCACCCGTATACCATCTCTGATGTCAAACACCAATGGATATGGGATCATCCATCGCCCATCACATGGGTCGAGAAGCATATACGCTAGTCTACTCTGGTATATCGATGCCCCGTCTCGATACACCCACGACTAGGGACCTTGAAGGATGTACTTATGGACTACCATGTCCCCACTAGTATGATCTGCATCATAGTCCAGGTAGTCAAGTACAAATCCTAAGGGCTTTACCAACATGTAACTATAAGACAGTATAAAGAGACTAGTGTACATGTTAAGATAAAGAGTAACCAGATAGCATACTATCATGTCGAGCAAGAAAGTCATCTCTATATATGTCCAAGCATCCAATATAATATACATAATCTGTACAATACTGGCCTCTAGGGCATACATACAACTAACAATCTCCCACTTGCACTAGGGCCAGCTGCTGTAGTATCTCATACCGAGCATCCCGAAGAGTCTCTCAAACTGTATCTGGGGAATGGCCTTCGTGAGTGGATCCGCCGTGTTGTTCTTCGTGTCAACTCTCCTGACCTCGATCTCCCGGCGATCAACTATCTCCCGGATCAGGTGATACCGCCTCAGAATATGCCTGGATCGCTGATGGGACCTGGGTTCCTTGGCCAAAGCCACCGCTCCATTGTTATCGCAATACAAAGGTATTGGATGCCCAATGGATGGAACCACACCAAGTTCAGTAATGAACTTCTTGATCCAAACAGCTTCTTTAGCAGCATCGTTGGCAGCGATGTATTCAGCCTCCATCGTTGAGTCTGCCACGGTTTCCTGCTTGGAACTCTTTCAGCTAACCGCCCCTCCGTAAAGGGTAAAGACAAAACCCGACTGCGACTTAGAGTCGTCCTTATCACTCTGGAAGCTGGAATCGGTAAAGGACTCCACTTGGAGTTCTCCGTTACCATACACCAAGAACATATCTCTAGTCTTTCGCAAGTACTTGAGAATGCTCTTCACAGCTGTCCAGTGACTCTCTCCAGGATCAGCTTGATACCTGCTCACTACACTTAGTGAGTATGCTACATCGGGTCTGGTACATAGCATCGCATACATGATAGAGCCTACTGCCGAAGCATAGGGTATCCCTTGCATGCGAGCTCTCTCCAAATCAGTCTTAGGAGACATCTCTTTGGAGAGAGTGACTCCAGAGATCGTGGGCAAATTCCGACGCTTGGACTCTTCCATACTAAACCTCTTTAGTATGGTGTCAATGTACCTGGATTGGGACAATCCCAAAATCCTTTTGGATCTATCTCTATAGATCCTAATTCCCAATATGCAGGAGGCATCACCAAGATCTTTCATTGAGAATCTTTGTGATAAGAAGAGCTTGACCGATTGCAGCATAGGAATATCATTTCCTATCAAGAGTATGTCGTCCACGTACAATACGAGGAAGACAACCTTACTCTCTGCCACCTTCTTGTAGACACAAGGTTCATCTGGATTTTTGACGAAATCAAACTCTTTGATAACGACGTCAAAGCAGATGTTCCAACTCCGCGATGCTTGCTTTAATCCATAAATGGATTTAAGCAGCTTGCACACCTTCCCGCTGCTCCCACTGTCTACGAAGCCCTCTGGCTGAGTCATGTACACGCACTCTTCTAAATCACCATTTAGAAAGGCGGTCTTAACATCCATTTGCCAGATTTCGTAGTCATGAAAGGCAGCAATGGCAAGCATGATTCGGATGGATTTAAGCATAGCCACTGGAGAAAAAGTTTCGTCATAGTCCACACCTGGTCTTTGACGAAAACCCTTTGCTACAAGTCTAGCTTTGAAAGTCTCCACTTTCCCATCTACACCAAGTTTCTTCTTAAAGATCCACTTGCTCCCAATGGGTTTTACCCCTTCAGGAGCAACTTCCAAAGTCCATACTTTGTTGGTGTACATGGAATCCATCTCAGACCGCATAGCATCCAGCCATTTCACTGAGTCCCCACTCGTGATGGCCTGCTCGAAGCTAGTTGGGTCATCATCCTCCATGATGCAATCCTTGCTTCCACCGTCCATGAGAAAACCGTAGTATCTCTCAGGTTGGCGAGGAACCCTACTAGATCGGCGGAGTGGCTGGGGTTCATCGGGAACTATGGAATCCTCGGGTTCAACCAAATCTTCTGTTGTAGTCTGTGTCGCTGGAACCTCTTCCAGTTCTACCTCAATGCCACTTATCTGTTTCATAAGAAAACCTTTTTCTAAGAAAGTGGCATGTCGAGAAACAAACACCTTTTGTTCCTCGGGGTGGTAGAAGATATACCCTTGTGAATTTTTAGGATATCCTACAAACTTACATAAGACAGATCTTGCCGCGAGTTTGTCCGGATTTTGTCTTTTGACATAGGCTGGACAACCCCATATCTTAATATAATTAAGATGTGGTCTCTTCCCTTTCCATATCTTATATGGAGTGGTAGGCACTGATTTGGTAGGAACTCTATTCAATAGGTCCATGGCTGTCTCAAGCGCATGTCCCCAGAAGGAAATAGGTAACTCAGCTGTACTCATCATTGAGCGCACCATATCTAATAGGGTGCAGTTTCTCCGTTCAGATACACCATTGTGCTGTGGTGTATAAGGAGGAGTCAGCTGAGAGAGAATCCCATTCTCTTTTAGGAAGTCCAGGAATTCATTGCTCAAGTATTCCCCTCCTCGATCAGATCGAAGGATTTTAATACTTTTTCCGGTTTGGTTCTCAACTTCTTGTTTATATTCCCTAAATTTCTCAAAAGCTTCTGATTTGTGTTTCATCAGGAACACATACCCGAACCTAGAGAGATCGTCAGTGAATGTAATGAAGTATGAAGAACCATCCCTGTCATGTGTAGACATAGGACCGCATACATCACTATGTATCAGTCCTAAGAGTTCGGTAACTCTTTCTCCGTGTCCCGTAAACAGAGTTTTGGTCATCTTGCCTTTGAGACATGACTGGCAAGTGTCATAAGATGAAAATTCAAACGGATTTAAATATCCATCTTTATGCAACTTAGCTAGTCGTGTCGCATTGATGTGACCCAGTCTACAATGCCACAAGAAGGATTCGTTGAGTTCAGAACTCTTTCTCTTGTGTGTGTTTGTTATACTCAGAACTGTTGATTGATTTAGAACATAAATGCCATTGCATAACGTGCCTGATCCAACCAACTTTTGGTTACGGAAAATGTTCATAACATTGTCCTGTAATACAAAATTATATCCCTCTTTACTTAATAAAGAAACCGATATAATGTTGCATATCAGGTTCGGCATGTAATAGCATTCGTTCAGAACCAATGTATTTCCAGTTGGTAATACAAGGTGATATTCTCCGACAGTCTTAGCTGCAACAATTGCACCATTTCCAACTCTAATGTCTTTATCACCTTCTCCAAGTTCTCTACCTTTCCTAAGCCCATGTAACTGATTACATATATGGGATCCTGACCCGGTATCCAATACCCAGGACGTAGAGCAAATAGAGAAACAGTTCTCAGTAACGAACACACCCGAAGAAAATGCATCAACATGTACTTTCTTCATTCGGGTGGCATGGGAATCCTGGTATTCCCCTATATCCTGTTTATTCCTATAACTCTTATAGGAAAGAACAGAACCAACGTTCCCCAGCACAGTATAACATGCGGGTTCGGTCAATACATCCATATTATTATCTTTATTAAGGCATGAAATGGTCGCTACCTGGAGAGAGAGAGAAGAAAACACTTTAGCGTAAGCTCGTGCAAGATCAGATTGGTTATTATCTTATCTAATCAGGATGGCTCCCACTGCTTTTTATCAAATCTTCCTCCAAACCCTAAAAGGAAAGACTAGCCGGGATTAATTACACACTACAAGTTCGCCAATCTTTCAGCCAGGCCAGTGTCGGTACTTTGAGGGAGGTCCCCCGTTCTTTCGCACGAACCTAATTAATGTAAACCTCGTTTTCCCAGAGGCGTAACCCCGTTAACACCTTTCTAGACACCTACTTGATCAGCTAATTGCAATGTGTAAAACTCTCCCAGGAGTAACTCTTACTCGCAGTGGGTATCGGGATCCAACTATCTCATAGAAGGTATGCAATCTCATTGCAAATTTCAACACTTGAAATTCCCGATAATGTTTTGCCCCTAGCGTGCTATGACCTTGACGCATGCCAAACAACCCATAGTCCGCTAGTCAAGTTCAACCCGTCATTTCCTGATTGAATTAAACCCACCCGCACGACCCTTGACGCATGCCAAACAACGCCGTGCGAATACCCTAATCCAATCTGCATCATATGCATAAGCAGATAAATACTAGTTAGCTACCGTACACTACGCCTTGACGCATGCCAAACAACCGCAGCACGAATACTAAATAGTACTTATCTGAAATGACGGAGGGCTACGACAGGTTTTTCTGAAAACCTATTGCGTAATGAACTTGATATCGTTGTAGAATCGAATGAAGTTTTAAAAATGGAGTGATTTTGAGGCTTTTCTAGTTTTGCTAAAGGAGTCACTCCCGGTGAAGGGATCTCGGTCCTTTCCTCGTCGAATGAGGTGCGGGATATATCATATATATCGCTGTGCAAAGCAAAAACGCAAAAGCAGTCAAAAGCAAACCGAGTGTGTAGCATCTGCCAGTTATTGCTAAAGGAGTCACTCCCGGTGAAGGGATCTCGGTCCTTTCCTCATCGAATAAGGTGCGGGGTATATCATATATACCGCTATGCAAAGCAAGAACTGTAGCTACCTGTTTTATTTTAAAATTCGATTCTACAATATCTTAGGTTTCTTATCTTTCATTAATCACATTAATGAAGTCCCATCATTTAAATACCTAGACATCACAGATAGATATAACGTACACTTATGCCATCCGCATTCGCCTCGATGTCCCCTCGTGCACCGTTAGGTTAGGTAACTAACGACAGAGCAGGGCAGGGCTAGCGCGGGTGTAAAACATAAGTAACGTCTATATAATATATCATATATACTATATACTATATCCATCACAGAATCACATCACAGATATCGCAGCAGAATAAACATATGAAATATTGGATATACTAGGACGTCCGTGTTTTCAATACGAGCCAGTATAAAACACGGATTCCACGGTCGTGATGAATAGTCAATCCCACACCCCTAGACCCCTACGAGAGCGGCAAGCAACCCTGCCAATTCTAGGGTTAGGAGACCCGGACTCGACTCCTCGAGTTGGTCTCCCACTGGACCCCAGAACCCGGTTACTTGTGCTCCCCTCCTTGGGTCTATCCTAGTGCAGAAAAGTAAATAATATACAAAGGGTGACAACTCCCGCTACCTGGAAGCGCCCCAAATGAAAGAATATTACATACAAGTTTTTACATGAATGAAAATGAAAAAACACTCATCTCACATAAAAACCCCCGGCTATTCAAACACGACGATCCAATATAACATATCCAGCAACACATAACATCACATGTCATCAACGTAAGTAAATATGTCCATCCCAATTGTCGTTGACATATAGCAACGAAACCGGCGATATCACATATTACACTTACGGTCACAGAAAAGAAAGTGTAAAACTACAACAATTGGAATCCGCAACCTCTTTAGACATCACATGCCTAACAGATATAAATCCCGCATTTTAGTCTCATTATCGAAAACTCTTTTCAATATCATATGGGACTAAATTGCTAGATTTATAACATTCATTCAGTTATCACATAACTGTTTGTGAATTCCAATTATTGTATCCAATTCCGGATAAATAGAATATATTAAACTTTCCGATCGAACATTCGAACACCCAAGTTTTCCCGACACCGATCAACACATGAAATAGATTCAAAGACATTCACTTCATACCTCAGTACCAACGGTCCAGCCGTAGAAGGGTCAAGCCAACGCCTCACATGTGGCACGCCGTACTGCCCAAAACCCGAAGGTTCAAAGGGCAGTTCAAGACGGTCACATAATCGAGTTAAGGTTTGTTGTCTTCTAGAGGGACCATCGTGTTACTTGCACTACTTCGAACGTCTTTTAACCACAGAAAAATCCAACACGTGGAATTATTCCGGCAGGGGAAAACCTGGGTATTTATATCCGGTCGAACTCTTTAACATATTCTACAGTTATCTGGAAAAACACTTAGACAAAGTTTGATATTCCGATCGAATTGTCGATTCCCAATATAACCCCAGAGTACTCAACCCTTAAATCAATTTAAAAATACCCAGAAAACTCACCAGAATTTATCAGGTATTACTGTGCAAACAAACATGGCTGACGTCACTATCTGACCACGGAACAGCGGCAGAAGCCATGCTTCTGCCGCGTTTCCGCGGCTCATTGAACTGTTCATGGGAAACGTTTTACACAGTAATTCTTAGAATTCTTTGGTGAATTTTTTAAGCATTTATAATATCAAAAATTCCCAGATTTCATAAAATGTCCAGAGAGCTCTTGGGCATCGGGGTTTCGGGTTCGTCCGGACTTCAAACTCCGTCTAGACTTCGCCTAAGGCTCTAGCTAGGCTCTGATACCAGTGAAAGGTTCCTAGGCACCCTATAGTGGTCTCACAAGGCATCGAACATGCCAATTAAAAATTTTTGGTGCCGAGAAACCCTAGACTACGGATCTTAAACTAGATGTTTAGGCGAAAAGAAAACTTAGTTAACACTTAACTACTAGGATACGGAAATTACAACCTTTGTAGATCCGGATATCCACCTCCACGGCTCCGCAACGAAGTCTTCTCGCTGTACATCATGAATCCTAGACTCCTCTGTCGGCTTCATCGGGAAAACGTGCGGAATAGGTCGTCGGCTTCGTGTCAAAGACGATCTACGTCGAGGCATCGCAAGTTCAAGCTCCGACTTCACAAACTTGTGAAACTTGTGAAGTAAACACCCAAAACAACTTGGCAAGAGGTAGAGGGTGAAGAAATAGGAGGTGGGTTCACTTTAGAATTGGATTTATCTCACTAGATCTCAAGTTGCCATTGTTGTAGCAAGCTTGAAGAAGAAGAAGAAGATGAGCTAGTTATGATAAGTTATGATAAAAAGAAATAGAAAATCAAATACTTATCATAACTTAAACTAGGGTTAAGTGTAGAGAATTAGTCATGGTCACTTGGATGGGTAAGGGTTAAGCATGAAGATAAGGATGGTTAGCAAAGTCAAAGCTTCATGAAGCTTCAACTTAAAACAAAAAGAGCCACCATTCTTATCTTAATTCATTTCAAATAAATAAATAAACAAATAAATAAATAAACAAATATGCAAAACCCTAATTATCAAATTAACCATGGATTAATTCTATACACTTAACTAAATGATCAAGTATCATCAAACATGATACAAAAATGTGCACGAAAGCATATCACATATACAATGTGCATCAAGTGAGAAAAATCCATTTAAAGTGAACCAATACTAGTTAATGCAAAGTAATATATCAAATATATAATTATACATTAAATCATTAAATCAACACTTGATTCAATGATCCGGTCATGTCGCACATAACCGACTAGTATTCAATGCATCGATTTATCGAATCAATGATTCGATAACTAGGTCATATCGAATATAACCAATCGAAACATATATCGCGAGAATGAAATGCGGTATCACATACACGCATTATTCTCGGTCCCGCACATATCTCATATGCGCTCCTATTTCGTTTCGCTTGAGCCAGGAAACCTCTGTGTAGGACTCTAAAGACTCGTCAATACGCCGGTAGCAGATGATGATCATATCAAGCACCCACAAGCCGCAAGCGGTCTGCTAAACGTAACGGCCACCCGGGTATTGAGCGATCAGAAGATCGACGAGCTAGCCCGCTCACACTCCTGCGAATCCGACCAGTAACACTTACCATACAGTCCGGTCTCTTCGTCTGATATGTCGCATATCAAGTCTAGGGGTGGTATACGTCAGACCCCAATAACCCGATAAGTCGTGCCGATGTGAGGCTCATAACGGGTCGAGAAACTACTGGTAACACTTACCAGCAAATCTCTGATCAGCCCTGGCCAGGGACTTCCCTGTTACGGCCAATCGAGCACAGCGCAACATCAACTCCCAATACCGGGAGAGACGAAACCCCTCCTATCGCTCATTGCCTCCATGTGACTCGGGACTGTGCCCAAAGACCACCGTTTTGCACGCCCTCATGGACGTGGTAAGGTGGAGATCAAAGCACAGTGGGAATCACACAAGACTCTATGACGATCTCGGGTCTACAGACTAACCTGTACAAGTGTCACCTGAGAAGTGCCATCTGACGTGAGGTATAATACCATCTGGGAGTTCTCGGCGAGTCCGTCCAGTGTACTCAGTCTCCACTGAGCACCCGTATACCATCTCTGATGTCAAACACCAATGGATATGGGATCATCCATCGCCCATCACATGGGTCGAGAAGCATATACGCTAGTCTACTCTGGTATATCGATGCCCCGTCTCGATACACCCACGACTAGGGACCTTGAAGGATGTACTTATGGACTACCATGTCCCCACTAGTATGATCTGCATCATAGTCCAGGTAGTCAAGTACAAATCCTAAGGGCTTTACCAACATGTAACTATAAGACAGTATAAAGAGACTAGTGTACATGTTAAGATAAAGAGTAACCAGATAGCATACTATCATGTCGAGCAAGAAAGTCATCTCTATATATGTCCAAGCATCCAATATAATATACATAATCTGTACAATACTGGCCTCTAGGGCATACATACAACTAACAACTGCCTCTGGGAGGACTTTCTGATCCCTGGCATTGCGGTAGGAAAGCTACCCGCCAGGGATAGCCGAGCGAGGGATCCTCGGGCTCGACTGCCTCTGGAAGGACTTTTTGATCCCTGGCGTTGCGGTAGGGAAGCCACCCGCCAAGGATAACCGAGCAGGGTAGCTGCCGGGCTGCCTTTTAATAAGGGCCTAGATCCTTGGGCGAGGTGGCCCTCGAGCCGCCGTGGTGAGCCCCTTCTGTGCGACCCCGTCAAGGGAGGGGGTGTCAGTCGCCAGGAGGCTCGAGGTGAGGCGCCCTGGAGGAGGATCTTGGCGTGGAGTTGTGGGGCGCCCAGCGGGCCTCAGGGAGTATCGGCCCGTGAGACCCTTGGCCATGGGACGCATCCTGCCAGTGTCAGCCGAGCCGATGAGGACAAAGTCTCCTGGAGGCGGAGGAGTGGCGATTTGGGGCCCTGGCCCGGCCATTTGGATGAGCGCCTCCGCGATGGACTGTAGTCGGTCTATTCGGCCTGCGAGGGCAGTGATGACGGTGACCGGAGGAGGTTCATCCGCGCCTTCGATGAGGGGGAGGCGGCGGCCGATACCTGGATCTTCAGGGTGATCGCACGCCATGTGGATGGAGATCGGATGGCCAACTTTTATTTTTGTGTTCCCACAGACGGCGCCAACTGATGGAGGTCCTTTTCGGGTCTCCGACAGATGTTGTCTTTCGTCGATCTCCTGGTGGACTTGGTTGATTATCTTCCTTCGCGTGCGGGTCTCAATGGGTTTTTGGAGGAAGAGATGAGGTGAGAGAGTTGTTGCCGAGTACCTGCAAAGAAGTCCCGGGATGGTTTGGTACCACCGAGGACCCTCCGACGATTAAGTTAGTACTAGATTCGAGCAGAGTAACGGCTAAGTGGAATAAAAATGGCTTACTTGACCCCTCTGTGATGGGGGTTTATATAGTGGTGATGGCACGCAACAGCAGGCGCGAGAATCTCGCCGGCAGTTACGCTCCCAACGTCATGCCCGCGTAGAGAGCAGAGATCGCCCATTAATGGGGATCGCGGAAGCGTGGAACGTGGGATGTTGCTGGCGGAGAATCCGCGCATGGCGAGATTCGCGGAGCGGTGGTTACGCCTGTGAGTGGTGGAGTTAGTCGGAGGGGCCAATGAAGATGGCCTCGGCGGGGGAGCTCGGGAACGAGCAGGAGGGCCGAGGCATCTTAGTCCTGTGGTAGCTCGGAGACAGGCCGGAAGAGCCTAGGAGGCCGAGGCCAACTTGGTCCTGTGGTAGCTCGGAGACGGGCCGGAAGGGCCGAGGAGGCTCGAACCCGTCTTGCTCGGAATAGAGCAAAGGGACAGTTGGCCTTGCTGCTGAAGTACTGGGGGGCAAGGAGTGGGGTACAACTTTGGAGACATGGTTGGAGGGAAGCCCCCCACTGTAGCACACTGGCTCCTTCTTCGTGGCCCTCAGGGCCCAATTGGTTTACGCGTGTGGCACGTCATCCGCCATGTGTCGCGATCTAGGGAATTGCCGTTCTTGAGCATCATCAATTTATGATTTAGTTTTTTTGATTGTTTTGAAGTCAAAACCTTCGAGAATCGAACTTGCGGCCTCTTATATTTAATATGAAACTGATTTATAAGTTGAATTATAGAAGTTGTGTATGGTATGGTGGCGCCGACTCCATTTTGATTGGGAAAATATTATTATAATGATTTGAAAAGCTGAATGTTCAGGGATTATAAAGGTAAGTTTAGGTAAGTGTTGGGGTTTGGTCATTTGTGTCCAACTCTTTTGAAAAAGAGCTCATGCATGTTGGCATTACCTCCTCTAATTTTAGCTCTCCTTTTCCACGCATCAACACTATCCAAATCTATAATCTATATATGCTTTAATTTAAGTCTAGGTTTGTTCTTGTGCTTTCTCATGCATTATTGATTGTGATACCCTCTCCTTAATTAATAGCCCCTTTCATTTCTTTCGTCACATTTATCTCCTTGCATTTTGGAAATAATGTCTGCCACTTTAGAATCATCCTCTCACAAAGACATCATTCTCTACCCTAAAAGGGTAAGACATGAGGGACCACTCTTTCAAAGATATTGGAGGAGAACAAGGGAAAAGGTAGCATGATATTTATATGTCATTGTGAAGAAAGATGATTGATTTTTGTTTTTAGAATGATATTTGCTTGAGTTTGGGAAATTTAGAGCACAAGCAAGCATAAGTGAGGGTCTTTCCAAACAGTTGGAACCGTTACATAAATCCATATTGATAACGGTTCCATCCGTTACACAACAGTTGCGAATACCCCCGTCATCAGAAATATGGTAACGGTTACAACCGTTACAATAGACCTAATTTGGTAACGATTGGAACCGTTACCATATAGGTTGTCGTTACCAATATATAGCGGATATCTGAAACATATCAGATATCTGCTACCTCTATGGTAACGGTTACAACCGTTACGATAAACCTAATTTGGTAACGGTTGGAATCGTTACCATATAAGTTGTCGTTACCAATATGTAGGAGACACCTGATATGTTTCAGATATCATTACCCAGTATAACCGTTACCAACCTATCTGATAACGGTTAGAACCGTTACCAATCTGTACATGTATTTTTTAAATCTAAAAACCCCGCGCGCTGTGCATGCACTACTTTTATTTACAACTAGCAATAAAAAATAATAATATCACCAAATCTCACGCAATTATAATAATCAACAAATAACATGATTCGATTGCACCCAATTATAATAATCAACAAATAATATAATCAATAAATCGCATGAAATTATAAAAAAATATGTGTACAAATAATATAATCAATAAATCAATAAAACAAATGTTTATATCTAAGCTTGTTGGGACGATCCACCTCCATCGCCGTCCAGTGGCTTGAAGAGTGCGCCTATCTTGTTTCGTAACACCCGCCGCATGGAATCCTCCTACTACCGTGTCAGCTGCTCGACCTGCTCCGTAAACGCCTGTACAAGATACTAAAACTAGAAAAAAAACTTTCTAGTTCACTTAGAAAAAAACTATTATTGTCAATCTCAAAAATCTGATTTTCAATATCAAAATATACAGAATAACTATCACCATTACCATCCCTAACTAAAAAAGTGTTATCAGAGATCAAAATCCAAATATCCCCGATAATCCCGCTGTTGCGTCACCCGCTCCATGAGCAATCGAATCACCTTTGCTGAAGCAGATGTCGCATCTGCTCACGTCTGGGCCACAACATACTCGTGGACGGCCTCACGCCTGGCAAAAAGTCGGTGGGCCTTAGGACCAACCCCGCACTCATACCCATCGTGATGCTCGCAGGATAGCTTATCGAAGACAGGGGAAATGATGGTAATCGGGTCGTCGGAGCCAAGTCCTAAGAGGGTCGTCCTCTCTTGGAACCGACTCTGTAAAGCGTATATAACGATATATTTATAGATATGAGTTAACTTAAAATATAGAATCGACTTGATTATATGAAAGTTACCGTATACTCTCCGGTGCCCTTTTGTAATGCGGCCCATCTCTTGGAAGGAGTGTAGTTGACGAGATCTTTATGTTTCTGCGATAAAATTAGGATTTATTTTAATACGTAATTTGCGATAAAGAAAACATATATTTTTAAGTGTTGAAGTGCTCACGAGAAGGAACTATGTGCTGTCTTGCGTGCGCGTCCTTTAGATCAGGACAGCGCGGGATCTCACACCTTTGTTTCGATTCTACATGTTGCGAACCGACTCCGCCTTGCAAATATAAAAAAATATTATATTATATTTTAGAATATGATTTCATGTTATATTGTTATAATCTTAAAAATTAAATTTATACCTGAACATCGGTGCGATAATAGTATTCGACCAGCCGTGGCCAATCGGGTCTCGGGACATCCAACGCTATGATATCCATCATTGGCCCTCGCTCTTCCTCAGTTTCCGCGATTGAGGCATTGTAATACTTCTTTACTTCATTTCGGTGTCTTCTCTTGATATTCTGACACTTGTCTATGACCCAGGCAAGGGCGCGATGTGTATCGATCGACACATGCACGCCGTTTTGGCCGGGAACGCCGATAAATCTATAATGTCGCCGGGTATGAAATTACAAAATATTATATATATATAACAACGATTGAAATTTAAATGTTTCAAAGGATATGTGATACAGTGTCCTGCTCAAAAAATTGCCGAACTTTAACTGTCTGGCGCGGGTCCTACCTAAGATGGAGCGGGTACTGACTGTATGTACAGATCTCGGATCCCATATTGTCACAACCCAAATATGGCACGTGACCGGTACTTAAATCACGTGACATCTAAAAACGGCGACGCGGTTCAAGTAAGCCGAAAACCTGGAATCTAAACCCTTTTTAAAAAATATTGGAGGTGAGTTTAAAATAGTTATTAGATGGAATCAGTTTAAATAACATTTAAATTTAACTAAGTATATTTGAAAAGCATTTATGACGTTTTGAAATTGACAGCACCTCCTTTGCATTTTGGTATAACCCATAATAATATGAATAGCATCCCAACGGGAGCTAGCTTCCACGCCCAAACGGTGGATCAATAAAGCAAACACTATACGACGCACAATGGCAAAGAAAAGACAAGCGAAACAAAATCAACAATCTAAAATAGTCGACTCCAATGAGTACGATATCACAACACACAACCCTAAGTCTCGTTTCTAAGTCCATAATATACCCTTTCTAAGTTGATGGAGTTTTACTAGATACAAGAAGTTATGAATATACAAGTATGAGTACGATACAACGGTAACCCACCTGCCAAAGCAATCACTGAAAGAAATGTGTGCCCAAGCCGCTGATAATCCAAGCGGTAAAATCTGCAAGAAACTGTGGCACAACGGGGGTGAGTTGTCGACTCAGTGAATAAAAGTACATCTAAAGGTAGAAATCGAAATGCACGACGATACCTGGGTCATAAGTATAGTACTATCATGATATGTACTGATATAATATGATATGCGAATGTATCATAATGCAACACTATCTATCATGCAATCCCAAGTAGAATATATCAAATGCAAATGACCTGTATTTACGTATAAACCCAATGTAACCGAAGATATATATATATATATATATATATATATATATATATATATATATATATATATATATATATATATATATATATATATATATATAAACCCCTTCTTTAAAATAGCCGCGGAATAGATATGTCACGGCACAAAGCAGACGTGATAGTATGAAATATAATAGATATTTTATTTAAGATATACGTCCTACTGTTTTAATGAATAATGTTAAGAGGTTTACAATTTAAAAGATTTCAGTGTTATATCAGACACGTCAAAATAATGAGTCTATAGCTCGTGTGTGAATTCCTTTTTATGTATGAATGCCCGTACCAATATATACAGGTACTGTCCCCCGGATCAGTCCTGGTCGGTTACAATAACTGTAATCTAACTGTGTACCTCATGATAACAATCATATCAATATATATGGATGTCCAGCATTAACACCCGAAATCAGAAATCTCTCGTGTCCATCACCGACACGTAAATGCAGATATCGTCGACACCATCTCAACAGATGATTGCCACCCGATATCCCTGGTTCCGGTCGGTATCCCCTGGATATCCGCTATGCCCAATCGAACCCCGGTTAGTATCCCCTGAATATCTGCCGTGCTCATCTCTATCTCCGGTATCGAATATCCTCGCTAGGCTCCCCGCCTATAATACGACTTTCCTGCCCCTCGGTCTCGACCCGGGTCCACCATGTATACGACTGTATATCCTCCCTACTCAGTACGGATAATAACAAGTCCGAAACCGTATAACCCCCCCACTCGGTTCGGAATAAATACTCAGAAAACATAAAGCTCATGGTGCACACCAACTCATTATATACAAAGAGATCAAGTAAAGAATGAGAATACTTGCATAGATCATTCTGATGATATATTATATATATACATATATAATAGTGTCCCATACCACCAATATATATCATCAGGAGTAAAATATCCAGAGAATCCATAAGAATTAAATACAACATCTATAGTACTGATATTCGTAATTTACCACAGGAAATAAAGAAAGACAGCTTAATTAAGCTATATAGGCATAATGATATCAATTCTACTGTGTCATGGCACTACTAATGATGTGTAGTGTAGCATACGCGTCTGTACTCGTGCAACATGGCAATCATTAGTATTTGTGCAAGTGTTCTAAAAGTGTAATAGCGTACTCATATTGACATCTACATATGCAATATATCATAACGGTCCTACAGTGATATGGCAGTACCAATGAGATGTAGTGTAACATAGGTATACGTGTTTGTGCAGCATAATACTCATTGGTAGTTGTGTAATGTTCTATTAGAGTGTTCGTATTACGGAACGTGAAACATCAATAATTATAACGTGAACCAGTAAAGTAAAGCTAAGCGTATTTAATAATATAACTACTTGCTATGAGCTATACCATTATCTTTGAAAATGAAATGAATCATTAGTTTTTAAAAGTGTATAACCTCAGTCAAGTATTTACGTTCTAAAATGAAATAAACAATATTCTGCAAGTCTAAAGGAAACCGGACCGCTATTCGGCATACGAAACTCATCATCACCAATACGGTATAATTCCTCGTATAATGTCTCACATTATCACTACATCTCAAATCCTTTCTAGTATGACATGATCTTTCGTACCAAATTATCAAACCATCCATAAACTATATGCAATGAGTATCATATTAGATGCAATTTAATTCAAATATCCACATCTTAATTAATTACTAAAACTACCATATATATTATAATAATATTTATAAGGTTGCGGGGGTGCTATATGCCATCCACCCGACTTCCTCCGTAGATGTAAATCTACTCACAAACTCGTTGAGCTCGCTGAAATCCACGCTGCTATGTCCGCCAACTCCGTCTCGGAAATCCTCGAAATCGTACCTATAATCATATTTAAAATTTTATCGATGTAAATATCATATTGAAAACCAAAACAATGAGATAGGCACCTATAGGTTAGAACCTACAGCACACTTAATCCAAAAACAATACTATGCCACTGAAATTTACGTACAAATATCGACGTTTCAGTTGCAATACAGAAATACGAAAAATCTGTATCGGAATATCGGAAAACTTGATAAAACCTTAACTAACCACTTCCAGATTTTTCTGTATACATCTAGAGACAAAAAAAACAATACTATAGATCATAAACTACCTAAAATAGGCCACAAAAGAAAAACCAACACCAAAAGCCAAAAGGGAGGCCGGCGTCGCCGGAATTGTATTGAATGTCGCTGGCCAAAACATGGAGTTGGGTTCTAGGGTTTTGAGTAAAGTTCTCTAGTTGTCTCATTATAGTTTTGGTCTTGCTAGTTTTTCTAGTAGTTATACATGTTAGTTGCAGATTCATTTACAGTAGGCTAAATATCATAATTTCCTAGTTTTCTAACACTGCACACTAAAAACAGATTTTGAACAAAAAATTTTAAGTGAAGAGAGAGAAAGATATACCTATAGAGATTGTGTACAATAGAACACCAGCTCATGAAGAGCTTGTGGAATCATCTAACGGTTTGTATTGGATCAAGCTTAATGATGTGCACAATTGATAAAGGAAATCATTGCTCTCTCTCTCTTTTGGTACGAACACTTAGGAATTATTTTGCTTGGAGTTGAAAAACTAATGTGTTCAGTTGAGAAACTAAAGAATTCCATAGGAGTTGTATTGTGTAGAGAATGCATGAAGTGGATGTTGAGAGGTGGAGGTGGCATGAGAGCTAGGAGGAGGTGTAAAGAGAAGAAGGAGGAGGTGGAGAGTTATGAACAAAGGTGAGGTGTGTTGAGGATGAGGGTTTAGACTTAGGTTAAGATATACCAAACCATACAATAATTAAAACCCTTTTTATGTAAAAATCTAATTTCAAATGTCCAAAGAATGAAATACTTATCTTAACACTTAAATACCATTATCTTATAATAACATCTTATGTCATATTTATGAACATTAAAATATCAAATTTATGATATCACATCTTTTCTTCATATTTACCAAAATAACTACAAATTTTACGGATAAAATTCCGATACCAAAAGTCGTATGTGATATCACTTGCAAACTCTATTTAAATTCATATTTAAAATTATAAATTAATATTTAAAATTTTCCAAAATGTTACCGTCTCTCCCCCTTAAAGAAATTCGGTCCCCGAATTTAATTTAAACTCTCTTCTTAAAATATTTTTCTCAATCCAATCAACCCATTTCAAAACAATTTTCCGGGATCAAAGTTTAAAACATATAATCCGCTCAATTTAATGGAACTCCAAAGTACCACATGAGCTAAAACGTATCATATCGCAACAGTACGTGAAAACTCAAAAGATATAATTTCACATAATTGTAACTCTAGCGGTTGCTATGAGAATTACTCCAGTTACGATGCAAATTGCCAAATACAAAAACCGTTGTGTATCCCAAGTATACAATCAATGCTATAGTCGTAATGCAATATCGATGTACACGACCAAGCGAAAATATAGAAATTAAATCTATAACATATCCTATCAAGTGCAAAGAACGAAAACAAAATCAACCTTAATGGGTTTGCATGAAAATTTCAAACCACATGTCACGGGGTGCATGAATACAAAACAGCGCTAAGTGCAACAGGCGTGCACGAAACGATGTCCACTGCATCTACTGTGCATGGAACAAAAGTGTACCAAATAGTATCAAGTTTATCGGGGTACACAAAATCAAATCCAAGTGCATCGGGGTGCACAAAATCAAAATGTGCAACTGGTGTGCACGAAACTTTACCGAGTATACCTAGAGTATATATATAAAATCTCTTAATCATATGCATCTAAGGTGCACGGAAATTATCAGTTTAGTGCATCCAGTGTACACAACACTACAGTCGAGTGCAGTCACCTCGCATAAAATCTCAAACAAGTGCACCTGATGTGCACAAAACATAATTCAAAGTGAAATCATTGTATACGGAAATCGCATCAAGTGCACCTGGCGTGTACAAAACATTAGGTGACCCTCAAATCCTTAAAATAAGTATATCAAACTAACGGATGTTGAGTTGTCCTTTCTTAATGTTGAAAACGAATTATTTTAGTTTATAAAAACGCAAGTCGAACTTAAATGACATCGAAATATATCCTCTTCAATGTCGAAATGTGTTTATACACCCGGAACTGACATAGCAAGGATTTCTACTTCCCATCTGCCACGATCTAACGTCCTCTGTCTCTGAATTCTGATTCTTCTTGCGGACCTCTAATGTCAGGGTATCTTCATACAATCGTCCGGTGAGGAGCAACGACACAATCAGTCGTACTGCTGATACTTCTCACCACATCTCCTTGGCCCGTAGTCCAGTCTCTCGTAACGCGACATGTTGATAACAGCGATCTCAAATCTCTGCGTGTTTGCTAACAACTGATCCTAGGTCCTATCTTACTTATTATCAATTTCTAGAAAGGATCCCCTTCAAGTCTACTGCAAATCTTAGCTATCCAGCCTGCCCGAAACTTGCACTCATTACTGAATCCACCTCCTCTTTAGTAACAACTGCCATTCCTTTCTAATTTCCTCCTGAAAGTGTAGTCGTATGCGTCTCAGTATATGCATCAAATCTTCAATATCAACCGTAAAGAACAACTGCCCACTGAAACTTTGCACCAATCTCCTATTCCATAAATTTCCAATATCAACCACTTAAGGAGCGTATCTCGTATCCGGAGAGTTGCAAGTCATACTCGATTATGACCATACCTGGAGCCTTACAAGACTTCCAAAAACACGAATCCGGCATCTCTGATACTCTGTAGAAGAATCTAGCTAAGTTCACCTTCGAAAACTAGTCCCAATTTGTCGGAGGAAAACTTACTGCACGATCTCTTTCTTGAGCGACTTGCATCAGGTCTGAGCAAGATCCATCGAAAGAACTAATCAATTTCACCGATCTTGTATCGGAGCGCCACAACGGATTAAAAGTCCTAACCATCCCACATCTGAACGGCTATGAATCCTTCTGATTCATCTACACTTGTAAACATCGTCAACCTTTTAACTTCATGAACTCTGGAAGCAACATTTCGATAACCTCAGCAATGATTAGTATCGCTGTCTGAACAGTACGCAACACCACGATCTTCGGAGAGGGGAAAAAATCACGCCTCAAGTCCGGCTGATCTCCAGCAATGACTCGACCATCTGGTGTGGATCCCAAAGAAACCCGCTTCACATTAGAACCTGATCGAATATGAATAAATAACATGTCTCTATATCACCTGAAAGTCACCCTGGTCAGTCCTTGTCCCAGATAAGTCTGCTTTGACCGTATCTCTAACTGCAGCCCTCTCGGCTCCATAAAAATGGTGAACGAAACAATCATCATGCACTGACGAGGATAGATCAACGGAATGAATAGAAGGGAGATCTCAAGATATAAATCCTAAGATAACTTAGGCGGAGTATCATATTGTAAATATGCCGCGGAACATATGTACGGTATGTCACTCTACTTAGTACCTACTCCATCAACAAAGGTCATCCTATATAACGAAAGTTCGGGTATAAGACCCCCCAAAGTCAAGTCTAAGTCCTATAAGGTCAAGCCTAGGTAACAAAATGTATGCCCAGACTCCATATAGGCAAACCTAGACTCGAACAAAGGTTAAACTAAACGCTCTGATACCAACTTTGTCACGACCCAAATGTGGCATGTGACCGGCACTTAAATCACGTGACATCTAAAGACATCGACGCGGTTCAAGTAAGCCGAAAACCCGGAATCTAACCCTTTTTGAAAAATATTGGAGGTGAGTTTAAAATAGTTATCAGATGGAATCAGTTTAAATAATATTTAAATCTAACTAAGTATGTTTGAAAAGCATCTATGACGTTTTGAAATTGACAGCACCTCCTTTGTATTTTTGTATTACCCGATACAACATAACAATATGAATAGCATCCCAACGGGAGCTAGCTTCTACACCCAAACAGTGGATCAACAAAGCAAACACTATACGACGCATAATAGCGAAGAAAAGAAAAGCGAAACAAAATCAACAATCTAAAATGGTCGACTCCAATGAGTACAATATCACAACACACAACCCTAAGTTTCGCTTCTAAGTCCACAATATACCCTTTCTAAGTTGATGGAGTTTTACTAGACACAAGAAGATATGAATATACAAGTGTGAGTACAATACAACGGTAACCCACCTGCCAAAGTAATCACCGAAAGGAATGTGTGCCCAAGCCGTTGATAATCCAAGCGGTAAAACTTGCAAGAAGCTGTGGCACAACGGGGGTGAGTTGCCGACTCAGTGAATAAAAGTACATCTAAAGGTAGAAATCGAAATGCACGACGATACTTAGGTCATAAGTATAATACTATCATGATATGTACTAATATAATATATGCGAATGTATCATAATGCAACGCTATCTATCATGCAATCCCAAGTAGAATATATCAAATGAAAATGACCTGTATCTATGTATAAGCCCAATGTAACCGAATATATATATATATATATATATATATATATATATATAAACTTCTTCTTTAAAATAGCCGCGGAATAGATATGTCACGGCACAAAGCAGACGTGATAGTATGAAATATAATAGATATCTTATTTAAGATATGCGTCCTGCTATTTTAATGAATAGTGTTAAGAGCTTTACAATTTAAAAGATTTAGGTGTCATATCAGACTGTAACACCTTAGAATGCGATTAGTATTAATTAGACGATAATGCGGGTTTTCTGTAAAAAGTTTACCAATTCGGGTTCCTCACATTCTATAACATTTAATTAATAATTTATTATTATTTGTTATGGCTTTCACAGACATGTGCATGTTAATGTGAGGGTGTGTTTGTGTTAATCGTGTTTTGTAATCATGACAACTTAACCTAATCCAATCCTTTGTTTAAACCTTAACCTAGCACTAACCCTAACCCTTGATATTTTGGTCATGAGAAGATATTTTGCTTTTGTGTTTTGGAAGTGAGAAGAGGTGGCATGTGAGTCATGGTTGCATTAATGATGCTCGGTGCACTCATCCTTATCCTCACCTCTCTTTCCATTTTCATCTCACTCTCTCTCACACACACACACACACTATCTCCTTCTCATTTTCTTTCTCATTCCTCCTTCCCATTTTCTTTCTCATTCCTCCTTCCCTCAACTGAACACTTGCTAATTCTTCACTAAACCTTCACTAAACTTCATAAAATCTCACCCAAATCACTTCAAATGACTTGTTTTGCCTCTTAGATGCATTTGAGCTTGGAAAGCTAGGATCTTTGAGCTTGTGGGAGTAGGTAATGATCTCTATCTGTTCTATATGATGTATTTGTATTGTATATCATGTTAGTTTTAGTTTAGAACGCTTACAGTAAAGTTTCGTGCACATATCATATTTTTAGTGTTATTATATGATATCTGTGATCTGCTGTGACCCAGTGTGTGTACTAGAAAATCTAGTAGTGTAGTTGTGTTGTACCAGTGACCATAAGCTTTCACCTGAAGCACGAGACCCACCTGCTCGATTTTGGCCGGAAACGCGAAGCCAAAATCCGGCGAGCTCGGATTTGTAGAGGAGTTAGGGTTTGGGTTTTTCAGGGTAGCCGACTGCTGTGGTTTTGGTGTGTTTGGTCCTGCTTGATTTTTTGGTTTTTACTGTATACAAAATCTGGGATCACATTGCTTGTTTCTTATGTTACGAATACATGTGTTACGTTATCCGACACGGTACGTGTACTTTGTGTAGCTTTTACTCTTGGTTGGTTTCGTAGTGTCGTTACGCACGTTAGCCACTAGACGAACACTTGAGAGTATGTTTGGTGTTGGTGCGTCGGTCAAACGTAGTTGGTTTGTGTTATTGGTCGATTGCTAATATACACTTGTTATGATGTTTTATGATCTTAGGGACGCAGGCGGGGACTTCAGACTCTGCGAAGAAGGGAAAGCGAGTAGTTGGCTTTACTTAGCCCCAGGATCATCTGTGAGTAGATTTAACATCTACAGGGAAATCGCCCGCATGGCATTATGCGTCAGGGCTAGATATGATATGATATTAGCCGCATGTTATACTGCACATATAGAGATTGTTCATAAAACTTCACTGCATATTATTTCTTGTTGTGCTTGGACTTGTACCCTTTGGAGACTGCACTATTATTGACGGTTCATGTTGCACGAGCACTGATTTTATGCCACCCACACCATCAATAATTGCCATGACATGCACAACTCATATACGTATGAGATATAGTTGACACGTATACATACGTGATATTGTATGGTTAGGGACATTGAGACATTGATTCATTTTCCATTGTGCATATGACATATAGCATATCTGTATACCTACATACTTACACATATGCCTTGCGATACCTACATGCTAGCTACCCGTATAGCTATATGGTATTGTACCATTAGAGATAGGTATTGTTCTCCGCCGAAAGACGCGACCGGGACGTTGGGACGTCGGGGCCTGAATTCCGAGAACGGATGCTAATTGGTGCTATCCGTCCACCTCTCCGAAGATACCAAGTTGATTTATGACACCGTGTATCGAAGGTTTAAACGGATACGGCCGATGTAGCAGACTTCGTCAGATTCCCCCTCATTTGAGGGGTTTTTGATTGTGGGGACGCTCTTCCTTGCAGGCGCAAACCCCTGCAGTTAATTACGCTACCGCATCGCGGTAACCACTTTCTCCTTCTCCAGATGGTCATTTCGTGTCGTGGGTGTTTGTTTTGTTTTTGGTTGCCCGTGGATTGTATACGGAGACTAATTTATGTTGTCGCCCGTAGGGTGTGGATTAGTCCAAATCCGTATTTTCTTAGATTTGGGTTTGGGGGTTTGGTTTAAGAATAAGTTAGTCTCATTTGAGACTAAGATCAACTTAAACATTTGTTAAGGATACGTTAGTCTAATTTTAGACTAAGATCAACTTAACGGGATCATTTAAATCCAACAAAAGAGCATTTGGGCTCTATTGTTTAGTTTAGGGACATTGTGGTCGATTACCAGTTTAAGGACATGGTGGTCCAATGTTAGTTTAAGGACATCTCGGTCCAAGGTTAAGGACATCATAGTCCATGAGTTTAAAGACATCATAGTCAAGGTTAAGGACATCATAGTCCATGAGTTTAAGGACCCCACAGTCCAGGTTAAGGACATCATAGTCCATGAGTTTAAAGGCCTCACAATCAAGGATAAGGACATCATAGTCCATGGATTCTAAAGGACCCCACAGTCCAAGGTTAAGGACATCATAGTCCGTGAGTTTAAAGACCTCACAGTCAAGGTTAAGGACATCATAGTCCGTGAGTTTAAAGACCTCACAGTCAAGGTTAAGGACATTATAGTCCATGGGTTTTAAAGGACCCTACAGTCCGTAGAATGTTTGGTTGTCAGGACCCGTCACCTTTCTGAAGACGTTGAAGGATTACAACGATAAATATCATAGGAGTAAAGAGATGTACCCTCGAACCGATGTGAGCTGGTTGAAAGATCTGTAGTCCAATTTGGGGCTAAGATCTGTTAACATATTTATGAGCAGATGAGCTCAACGAATATGAGTTAAGGACTTATGACCAATCTTGGGCTAAGTCCAATAAATGTTTAACATTTTATTTTAGGCCGTTGAGCCTTTATTTGGGCTTGGCCCTTTTGATAATGTTTTTGTCTTTTATTGAATACAGAGCATTCATCAGAGCTCTAGACTTGTTAAAGAACAATTTATGTTCTATCAGCGCAACACGTGGCGCGCTAGGCTCTTTGCGCCAGTTAAAGAGCGCAGTGCGCTTCTGCCACGTGGCGCATATGTAAGGGACACGTGCCGCGCTCAGCGCTAGGCGCCAGATGATGAGCGCATGATGCCAGTTCATGAGCGCTGAGCGCTAGTTCATGAGCGTATTGCACTTTCAGTTTAGTGGCGCACACGTGAGTGACACGTGGTGCGCTTGGCGCTGAGCGCCAGCCCATGAGCGTAGTGCGTTATTTCAAGAGCGTAAAGCGCAAGTTGTTAATTGGCGCATACGCGATTGACACGTGGCGCATTTAGCGTTGAGCGCTAGTCCAGAGAGCACAGAAACACAGTTCAAGAGCGCAAAGCGCATTTCAAGAGTGCAAAACGCATCTGATCAATTTTATGATCGGGAAAACAAATTTATGTTCTTTTAAAAGAGACTTTGTCTCAAGATCTAAAAACAACAATCCTTATTTTGCAGGAGATATTTCCAATCTCTTATATTGATTAAAGGCTTTGCCTTTATAAATCCATGATCTGTGAGAAGAATTATGTTCTTCTTCTTATTATTTTATGATGAGATTTCTTGATCATTTTGTGAAAGACTTTGGTCTTGTAGATCTATAATTTTTAAAGAAGTAAATTCTTCTTTTAATGAGATGATTTCATCTCTATGTTCATCATTAACATTTTTACCTTGAAGAAAGGTCTTCTTACAAGAGTTTGCTTTTTATCTTTGAGTTTCTCAAAACTTTTGGGGGGGGGGGGGTTCTGTCTCTGACTTGAAGTCTTGGGTCCTTTATATAGGGGATGCTGATTTATTGAATTAGTTAAGGAGATCTTTTCTCCAATTGATTTGGGAATTTTCCCATCGTTGGATCTTTGATCTAAGGGCTTCTGATTTACAGAAGGTAATCTTTTTGTTATTAATAAGATTGGGAAATCTTTCCAAACAGAATTTATTCTGTATTTTGGTGATTTTTTAATCACCATTGGATTATTGATCCAACAGTGCTTTGATTTACAGAGCACAATTTTGTTATTTGGAAAGATTTTAAGAAATCTTTCCTTAACAGAATTTAATTCTGATCAATTAATGATTTATTATTTATTATTAGATCTTTGATCTGACGGTGGGGAGCTTTTAGTTCCAGCGCTAGCGCACATGTGCTTTGCACGTGGTGCGCTGCTCAGAGCGCTGCGCACCTGGCGCTAGCGCACACGTGATTTCCACGTGGTGCGCTGCTTAGGGCGCAGCGCACTTGGTGCTGGATCTGAAGTGTTGCTTTATTTTAAAATTTGAATTTTGAACAGAGGTTTGCTCTGATTGGTGGATACAAATGCCTCCCATCGTTGCGCTCACGTAGCCCACACGTGAGTGCAGCGGTGGCAGAATCTCTGCCGTTGGATCAACTTAGAAGTTGAAACGGCTATTTATGCCTATAAATAGGACCCTTGGCCCTTTAGATTATTCTGTTCATCTTCTTCCTTTGAGAATTTTTATTCAGAGTATAGCTTTTCTGCTTAAGAACTTTTCAAGAGTCAAAACTGTGCTAAAATCTAGGTAAAGATTAAATCTTTCAAAAGATCATTTAAGAATCTAGGGTTTTACCCATTAATAGAGCTTTGCTCTCCATAGATCTTTGATCTAAAGAAAACCCTTTTAGGATTTCATTAATAGAGCTTTGCTCTCTTGGAATTATAGATCTAAAGAGATCTTTTTGAGGGTTTCTTAACCCATCAACAGAACTTTGCTCCTTTGATAATCATGTAGCTTTGTTAATCTCTTATGAAGAACTCTTAAGAGTTTATTCATTGATCTTGAAGATCTCAGAATTTTTAATTCATAAAAATTGATTTCAATTTTTTTCTGATGGATTATTTCATCATTATTTTCTTTTCAGAGCAAGGCTCTTAAAGAATTTTATTCTTTCATGATTAGAGTTTGACAAGTTTCACTCTGTCACAGAGCACTGCTCTCAAAGGGAGATTTACTCCTCTGCACGAGAGATCTCTCATTTAATGAGAATTTCTTTTGAGGATTTCCTCACTTAATGACAGCCTCATCAAATGATGATGCTATTTTATTAATGATGAATTGTCATCTAAATTTTGTGGGCCCCCTTTGGTCCTTCTCCACTGCATTGCAGTGTGGTACAAATTCTAAAGTACCAAGTGTCAGAATTTAAATTAAATTATGGCACTGACAGTTGACTTTCGTCCCTTTTCGCGCAGGCGACATGTCTTTCGACACTTCTTTTCCGTTCATCCGTTCAGAAGGCGGATTTTCTGAGGCGCCTGTAGAACGAGAGGTTCTTGCGCTGATCAAAGACCATGACCCGGAATACAAGAATCTTCACCTATGGGGTAGATGGTATGATCAAATTATCAGAGGCCGCCGGAGCTTTTCTTGTGCGACACCCTCGGAGCCTATCCCTGCGATCCCTTATGCAGATGCACCCCCGATGAATTATACTGTAGAGGAGGTAAATTGGACTTCAAAAGGTCTCCTTTGGCCTTCTATTACCGCAGTACCCGTGCAGCCGCCGGTGGCTTTGGACACCTTAGGGCAGCGCATATGTCAGGGCGAGTCGCGTCCTTGGGGACAGCCCTACAACATCTAACTAACTCCCCGTCATCCGGCCGGATACTTGCAGTGGGCCCGATATATCTTATCAGCAAAGAAATCACAGCTACTGAAGCTTGGCTTATACCCTTCGATCTATGCTTCCTTGTTCCAGTATTCTGCACCTCCCACATGGTGGATCAAGGCATTTTTAGAGCAGTGGAACATTCCGACCCATACCTTCCTCCTTTTGGATAGAGAGGCCTCCATTTCTTTGGAGGAATTTGCCAAGGTTTCTGGTTTACCAGTTTGGGGGGAGCACTACGAGGAGAAGCTTCCTACGGATGAGTATGTTTTTGCCACCAAATCAGTGGTAATGGGTTTTACCCCAGAGAACGCCATTCAGCACCAGTTCCCAAGTCTGATAAAGGTGTTGAACATGTATGAAAGCCTTTTTCTTGAATCCGGAGGCCTGGGGGTCAGCTTTGCGGACTTCATTGCCCGTTTTCTTCGCCCAGAAATTTTTCCGACAAGGTGAAAAGTTTGCTAAACTTGATGATCCTTTCGGCTTTGGCTTGGACCGTCGACCAGTATTGGAAGCCGATCAAAAGGATTTCTTTCTTCCCGACGTCGCGATCGTCCCCCTGCCAGAAATCGCCGCTCCGGGCATTGTTGAGGAAGCGTTCTTTCTCGGGTTCCTCAGTTTATGGTTAAGCTGGTTCGCGCTTCCTATGCACCCTCGTTACATGAGGCCTTCTGTCTTCTACCCTGCGCATTGCATGGTTTCCGGAATACAAGAGGCTATCGGGATCGCCGGGTTAGCCCACCTATATCACGGCCTGAGCTTGGCAGCGGATACCACTGAACCAGGGGTGCATCCTGCCAACTTCCCAATGCATTACTTCACTTCATGGCTAGAGCTGCACGCGCTCGGGGTCTTCGGTATCCACAAAAGACCTTCTTTTTATGACAGATGCAGGTTCACTCGGATAATGCGGCCGGTCGATGCCTCCATCGTGAGTCCTTCACTGCGGGAAGCTAGGGTTTGCTCCTTCATCCCTGCACGGTTTGAGATGGTATGTCTTTCACCGACAAAGTCTTGACCGTCGGCCAGGAAACTTCAAAAGCGGTGCTGCCATTATAAGACATCTTTAAAGACGGGGCCTCTGTGTTGAAAGCTCGGGAGATTCTTCATCTGTACTCCATCAGGCCGGGCTTTCTCGTATTCAGGCAAAATGATGCGGCGTTATTCATGAGATACAACCCGCATCGTTTTTGCCCAGCAGCTGAGTTACAATCAGGGCGTCCCACTAGAGGCTTTCTTGGCAGAACCCGCTGCTACTGAAGAGGGAATGCAGAGCGCGTTGTATCATTTCATGCGCTTGAACACAGGGTCCAACTTCTTTATCAGCGAACCGAGCTGTGTCCCAAAGGCCCTTAATGTGTACGTGGCGTGGTATCAGCATTCAATGGGCGCCGTCATCAGGGAGGAGAAGCGATTGCTGCTCGATCGTAAAGGTGCACTCCATGCTGGTGATCGAAATGTCCTCTGAAGCGACGGACCATTGTCCCACCTCCCTTAAGAGAAGTTGCGGTGATCGAAACCCCGTATGACAGGCCCAAGCTACCGATACCCCAGGCCCCTATAGAAACGATGACTGTAGCTTCCCCCGATTCGGGCGTGGGTTCAGATATCGGGACTCGTCGTCCCAAAGTGCCCACTAAGCGTAAGCTTGTGCTAGCTGCGACCGACGCTCGCTCGCAGAAGAGGAAGAAAAAGTCAATCTTCTTTGCCGACGTTGTACTCGGCCAGGAGCCTCATGCTCCTTATGGCGAGGGCTTGAGCGAGTATGGGACAAACGAGGGTTTAATCATGCCGCCAGATGCTACTGATCTGGCGGCTGCCATTGCAGCTTCTGAGTAATTGGCAAGCCACGAAGCGGGACTGGCTATCCTTGCGCAATTAGGTAACCATCAGCTATATCTTTCGTCATTGCATCATATTTTTATCATCATGTTTTGACTGACACTTTTTCTCCCTTTTCTTTTTTAATAGGCATTTCCACCGAAGAAGCTCTCGCAGCTTCTCTCAAGACTTTTGAGGAAGAGGAAAGACTTCGAGCATCCTTAGGCATCGATATATTTCGGTTCACCACGTCTCCATTCCCGTTTCTCATGGGTAATCTGACCCCTCCTTTTCATCTTATTACAGGAACTATCTCTAGTTAGGTTATTCCAAGCGTGGCACTGACTTCACAGGGTGGTGCGGAGACGCTTCCCGGGTCGGCTATCGGAGTCTCAGTTCTGCCGGTATTGCCGAAAGAAACTTCACTTAAGCAACCGATGATGGATTCCATAACGGCTCCAGAGGTAACCCTTGGCGTGGACGATGACGTCCTATTGATGGGGGCTTCTAAAAGATCCGCTCTCATGGCCCGAGCGGAAAGGAAGCGTAGAGTGCGCGCAGCAAGGGAGCGTAACGCTGCCTTGGCGACGGATGCAGGTCTGAGTGCTGCTACTCCTGCCCTCACCCCTTCAGAGGATGCTTCGGCTGCCTTGTCTACCTTCTGCAGACTGGCAGCTCGTGCGGCTCGGGAGGCAATCGAAAAACCGACCCAAGGTAACGTAACATTGGGTTCTTTTATCAAAGTTTTAATTCTCAGGTTCTCATATATCCTATCTTGCAGGGCCGAGTTTTTCCGAGGAAGTGGCGGGTGACGTGGCGGCAACCACAGAGCCTGAGGTAGCGGTAGGTGAGACGGCTACAATTGCCGAGCCCAAGGTAGCCACTCTTTCTCAAGAGTTGGGCACTGCTCCAATCATCACTCTTTCTCCCTGTGGCTCCTTGCCGTTGCCGGGCGCTGCGAGTGTTTCGACGATTCTCATGGAGTCGGGAGATGAGGCTACGGGTGGCGAGACCGTTCCGATGGAGGAGGGTGAAGCATTCGCTGCATCCAGTGACGCCCTTGTTGCGGTTTCGACCGGCGACTCAACAGGTAGATTTTGGGTCATCACTTTTCCCTTTTTTCTGCAATCCCTTTCAATTTCCTTTGACAGTGTTTCTCTTATTTCTAATGCAGGTGTGATGAGAGTTGGGGTTATGCCATCCGAGGAAGCGTCTCCAGTTGCTGCTTTGACGGTGACCGCTCCTTTACTTTCTCTCGTATTCTCTCAAATGCTGGAAGGTGCGGATTTATGACCCATCGGCTTCATTGTAGGCAGTATACTTCATATACTGACATTGCATTATTATATCCTTGCAGGAGTCCTTTTTGATCATCCGTATCAGGTGCTACACCCACACTTCTCCTTTGAGTCAGAGATTGCCTCTTCTAGCGGAGCTGGTGAGTATAACCTTTATTTGACGTCTCCTCTTTTCTTTGACGGGTAGTTAAATCTTTTCTAATTCTTCTTTGTTTTAATTGCAGCCCTACAGCTCGAAGGAGGAGACGAGAGAACAGTTGCACTGCCGGTACTCCCAGTCTTGCTACCTGCTGCAGCCGGTATAGTAAACTCCGTTGTTCATGAACCTCTTTTATTTCTTGAACCGTTATTTGACTGTGATTTGCTTTGTAGCCGTGACACCGACTTCAGCTCCGTTTGGGTCTCAAGTCATAATGCCAGCAGGCCCCTTCTATTGACGCCTCTCCTCCAAAGGTGCTGTGAATAGCCTGCGCACGTTGATTGATCATCTCGAGGAGCTTGATGCGGAGACTCCCGCCCTTGCCGCAAATTTTACTGCTGAGGTTAATCCCATGCTGGTGATGCTCGTACACTTTCATAATGAAGGCGTCGTGGAGTCCTGGGTTAATCATTGCAGGAAAATCGAGGCCTGTCTGCATGAGCTTGAGTTTAGACGTCCTGCCCCCCGGGTCTTGGCCGTGAACTCCCACCGGGCTACATGGGTCGAGGAGAGCACCCCTTACTTCCGCCATCTTGAACAAAAAGCGGCTTTGAGGCGTAAGGAGCTCGAGGAGACTTTAAGCGAATCTGCGCGTTTGCATACTCAAGTTGATGCAAACGCTGCACAGCTTAAAGTCATCTTTGAAAGCCTTCTACGATGTATTTCTGACGAGCTAACGCTGAGGCAGAAACTCGACCCCATTGAACGAGATGCACAAGGTCGTGAGGTGGCTCAACGGGTCGTTGACGAGCAACTTTCATCTTATCTGCAGCAACGAGCTCAGGTTGAAGCAGAGTTGGCCATGGCGGGTGACCATGAAAAGGGGCTGAGGGAAGTGTGCGAGCGGTTAATTGGTCTATTGAAAACGCTTCCCTCTCAATAATTGTTTTTGTACCATTTGTAATTTTGAATAAGATGTATCCATTTTTTTTATTCTTTCATAAGATGTATTTTGTACCCAATTGAATTTATGAATAAAAGATACATTTCTTTCGCAATGTCTTATGTCATATCTTGACTTTCTTCTTTTCTTTGTTATTAGCATGTCACTCTAGTAAGCATAGCCTACAGATGATAAAGAGAGCATTCCGTTTTGAATTCTTCGAGAGGTAGTGATGGCTTAGAAAGCAGGTTCAGATCTGCTGCCTAATACTTTTCAACTTCATGATCCGTGAGGGTCTCATAAAGACTTTTCTCCGTACGAGTCGAGAGGATCTCGTAGGTGTATTTTCTCTTTAGGAATCGTGAGGATTCCTAAGTGCGTTTTCTTTTATAAGTTGTAAGGACCTTATAAGAGAGTTTTCTTTCTTATGGGTCGAGAGGACCTGTAAGTGATTGATGGTGTTGCCATTATCCGCATTTCGCGGAGTCAGGAGTTGCTCTGGGCATTTCCCGCGGGGTCAGGATTGACATAAGCCGAATTCCACATGACCAGGAATTTGCTCTGGATGCTTCCTACAGGGTCATAGCCGTGTTCTGTGAGGAACAGGCTCCGCTCTGGATGCTTCCCACCGGGTCATAGCCGTGTTCTGCGAGGACCAGGATCCGCTCTGGACATTTCCTACGGGGTCAGGATTGACATAAGCCGCGTTCCACGTGACCAACAATTTGCTCTGGATGCTTCCCACGGGGTCATAGCCGTGTTCTGCGAGGACCAGGCTCCGCTCTGGATGCTTCACATGGGGTCATAGCCGTGTTCTACGAGGACCAAGATCCGCTCTGGACGTTTCCCACAGGGTCAGGATTGACATAAGCCACGTTCCACGTGACCAGGAATTTGCTCTGGATGCTTCCCACGGGGTTATAGCCGTGTTCTGCGAGGACCAGGCTCCACTCTGGACGTTTCCTACAGGGTCAGGATTGACATAAGCCGTGTTCTACGTGACCAGGAATTTTGCTCTAGATGCTTCCCACGGGGTCATAGCCGTATTCTGCGAGGACCAGGCTCCGCTCTTGACGTTTCCCACGGGGTCAGGATTGACATAAGCCACGTTCCACGTGACCAGGAATTTTGCTCTGGATGCTTCCCACGGGGTCATAGCCGTGTTCTGCGAGGATCAGGCTCCGCTCTGGACGTTTCCCACGGGGTCAGGATTGACATAAGCCGCGTTCCACGTGAACAGGAATTTTGCTCTGGATGCTTCCCACAGGGTCATAACCGTGTTCTGCGAGGACCAGGCTCTGCTCTAGACGTTTCCCACTGGGTCAGGATTGACATAAGTCGCGTTCCACATGACCAGGAATTTTGCTTTGGATGCTTCCTACGGGGTCATAGCCGTGTTTTGCGAGGACCAGGCTCCACTCTGGATGCTTCCCACGGGGTCATAGCCGTGTTCTGTGAGGACCAGAATCCGCTCTGGAAGTTACCCACGGGGTCAGGATTGACATAAGACGTGTTCCACGTGACCAGGAATTTGCTCTGGATGCTTCCCACGGGGTCATAGCCGTGTTCTGCGAGGACCAAGCTCCGCTCTGGACGTTTCCCATGGGGTCAGGATTGACATAAGCCGCGTTCCACATAACCAGGAAGGGTTGACTTTATCCGCATTTCACGGAGTCGGGGTTTGACTCTCGGTCATCTATGCACCGCCGAGTCATGGAACTGGGAATTGCCTGTAAGTCCATGTCACGCACCCCACGAACTTGCAGAAAGGCGGAATATATGAAAAACGATATCAAAGCTTCGTAACACGGACTTGAGCGCATGAATCGTTTCTAAACGGTTGCTAACTATCTACTAGAGGTTTAACTACTCGGATTCGAAGTTATACCTCACGTTACATATCCTTCGGGTCTTCATCGTTGTCCTCCACTCCTCGTAGGCTCCTTGGAACATGGGCACCTCAACGGCCTCCTCGAGTCAAAGACGATCCACTCGAAAGCTCCTTCTCCAAGCTTGATCTCTAAATTGAGATAACTAGGTTGCTTAAAGTGCTAATCTAAGCTACCTAGGGGATACAGAGTGAGGTTATGGATGTATTAGTCTAGCTAACCCTTGATCTCAACTCATGAGAGGTTAGGGTTAGGGTTTGAAGAATGAGAGAGCTTGAGGAGAGAGAAGGTGATGATAAGAATGAAATGAGATAATGATCTATCATGATATATATGAAGCATTATTATTTATCAAATAAATCAATAAATGATTTAACAACCATGCTTCATAAATACATATGAGTGATTCATCTCCATGAGTCATTAAGCATTTATGATGCATTAATGACATGGATGAATCACACAAATGAGTCACTAATCTCATTTAATACAATACCACCTTACCCCCCAAGTCACCATGCTTCTAGAAGCTTCCCGACAAATTACAAGAATGCCCTTCCAATCCGTGAAAACACGGAAAAACTTTAAACTGTATAAATCCAATAACCCGATACTAGAATCTGGCTTAAACCAAAGCCGGCTAGTAAAAACTGTCCGAAAAGTCGTACATGCGTAAACACACGTACGCATCCGAACCCTTGTCGTAAAACCATACGACCTCTATATCGTTTCGCCTGGAGCAGGGAAACTCTCTGTGTGGGACTCTAAAGACTCGACACTACGCTGGCAGTGGGTTTAACCACAGACCGCAAGCGGCACTAGCTGTACGTAACGGTCCCCAGGTAGATGTCGATAAGAAGGCCGATGAGTAAACTCATCCGAACTCCCACTAAGCCTGATGTGACAATCTCCGTACAGTCCGGTCTGTTCGTCTAAGACTATCGCATATCGAGCCTAGGGGGCGGCAAGCGTCAATCCCCTAATAGCGGTATAAGTCATGTCGGAGAGAAGCCCATTACACCCTGAGAAACTACTGGAACCTACCAGTAAATCTTGCTTTCCCTGGCTAGGGACTTTGCGTAATGGCTCTCTGACACAGCGCGATATCATCTCCCAATACCGGGAGAGATGAATCCTGTCTAACCACTACTGCCTCCAAGTGCTCGGGACTGCACCCAACTGCTACCTGTTTGCACGACTCCTTTGAGCCGTGGTAGGGTAGCAATCTAAGAACAGTGGGACACACTCGAGGCGAAGTAGCAGTATCAAGTGTGCGGACTATGCTGTACTCATGTCACCTGGGAACTGTTAACTGACGACGGGTATAATACCAACCAACAGTTCCCCTGCGAGTCCTGTCCGGTGTACTCGTAACCTAACGAGCACCTGTATACTATCTCTAGTACAACGTACTGATGGCTATGGGACAGACCATCTCCCCAACAGGGATGAGAAGCGTACACACTAGTCTACTCAGGAGTATCGATGCCCTGTCTCAACAATCCTACGACTAGGGACATGTATAGGATGTTGCTTATAGACTACCCAGCCCCCACTAGTGTGACTGCCATCACAATGCTGGTAATCAAGCAAAGAACCTATGGGCTCTACTAATATGTATAAGTGATACGTTACAAGAAACATATGCACATATTAAAGTAGACACAAACCAAGTAGCATACTACTATTTTTAGCAAGACTGTATATACAACTGTGAATATCCCAAGCTTCCATTAAGTAATATACAATTTAGTATGATACAATAATGGCCCCTAGGGCATATACACTAATAATCTCCCACTTGCACTAGGGCCATGAGCTGGCATATCGTGGACCTATCATCTCGAATAGCCTCTCGAACTGTGTCTGAGGAATGGCCTTTGTGGATGGATCAGCAATGTTATTCTCCGTCTCTACTTTTTTCACCTCGATCTCCCGGCGATCTACGATCTCCCTGATCAGGTGATACCGCCTTAAGATGTGTCTGGAGTTCTGATGGGACCTGGGTTCCTTCGCTAAAGCTATAGCGCCGTTGTTGTCACAATACAGAGGTATTGTACCAACACTGGAAGGAACCACCTAAAATTCTGTAAGGAACTTCTTCTTCCAGACAGCTTCTTTTGCGGCATCGCAAGCAGCTATGTACTCCGCTTCCATCGTTGAGTCAGCAACGGTCTCCTGTTTGGAACTCTTCCAACAGACCGCCCCTCCATTGAGGGTAAAGACATAATCCGACATGGACTTGGAGTCATCTTTGTCACTCTGGAAGCCGGAGTCGGCAAAGGCCTCCATCTGGAGGTCTTTTCCGCCATACACCAAGAACATCTCCTTAGTCCTCCTCAGATACTTGAGAATGTTCTTTACTGCTATCTAGTGATTCTCCCCTGGGTTTGCCTGATACCGGCTTACAATGCTCAATGCGTATACTACATCTGGTCTGGTACATAACATCACATACATTATAGAGCCTACCGCTGAAGCATAGCGTATAATCGACATGCGATCCCTTTCCAAATCAGTCTTGGGAGACATCTCTTTGGAGAGGGTGATTCCGTGACAAGCCGGTAGGTTACCACGCTTAGAATCATCTATTTTGAATCTCTTCACTATGGTGTCTATATACCTGAACTGTGAAAGTCCCAACATCCTTTTTGATCTATCACGATAGATCCGGATCCCCAGAATGTAGGTGGCATCACCCAGGTCTTTCATGGAGAATTTCTGTGATAAGAATTTTTTGACTGACTGTAACATAGGAATATCATTTCCTATTAAGAGAATGTCATCCACGTACAAGACGAGGAATACTACAGCTCTCCCTACAATCTTACTGTATATGCATGGTTCATCTGGATTTTTGATAAAGTCAAATTCTTTGACAGCATCATCAAAACAGATGTTCCAACTCCGCGATGCTTGCTTTAGTCCATAAATGGACTTAAGCAGCTTGCATACTTTACCGCTGCTCCCACTCTGAATGAATCCCTCTGGCTGATCCATATAGACGCTCTCTTCCAAATTACCATTTAGAAAGGCCGTCTTTACGTCCATCTGCCAGATTTCATAATCGTGGAAGGAAGCAATAACAAGAAGGACACGAATGGGTTTAAGCATAGCCACTGGAGAAAAGGTTTCGTCATAGTCCAAACCAGGTCTTTGACGGAAACCCTTTGCAACAAGTCTAGCTTTATAGGTTTCAACCTGTCTATCTACACCAATCTTCTTTTTGAAGATCCATTTGCATCCTACGGGTTTTACCCCATCTGGAGCAATGTCCAAAGTCCATAATTTGTTAGTGTACATGGACTCCATTTCGGTCCGCATTGCATCCAGCCATTTTACCGAGTCACCGCTCTGAATAGCTTGTTGGAAGCTAGTAGGCTCATCATAGTCAGCAATGCAATCCTCTCTATCCCCGTCTATGAGAAAACCGTAGTATCTCTCAGGCGGATGAGACTGCCTACTACTCCTACGGAGTGGCGTTGGGATGTCCGGTTCTTCTGAAACCTCTGGTTCTACCATACTTTCAGTAGTAGTTTGTGGTTCTGGAATTTCTTCCGGTTCTATTTCGCTCCCACTTGTTTCCTTTTCTAAAAACTGATATTCTAGAAAATGGGCATTACGAGAAACAAAAACCTTTTGTTCCTCTGCGTAATAGAAAAAATACCCCCTGGAGTTCTTTGGGTATCCCACAAACTTACACAGTACTGAGCGTGCCTCGAGCTTGTCCGGATGCTGCTTTTTTACAAAAGCTGGACATCCCCATGTCTTCAGGTACTGAAGACAGGGTTTCTTCCCACTCCACATCTGATATGGTGTGGTAGGCACAGTTTTGGTTGGAACCTTGTTCAAAAGATATGCAGCTGATTCTAGTGCATAACCCCAGAAAGATCGCGGTAACTTAGCCTTACTCATCATGGAACGAACCATATCCAATAGGGTTCGATTCCTTCTTTCCGATACACCGTTGTGTTGTGGTGTGTATGGAGGAGTAAGCTGAGAGAGAATTCCATTCTCTTTTAAGCAACTCAGGAACTCGGCACTTAAGTATTCACCACCTCAATCAGATCTCAGTGTCTTGATACTTTTGCCTGTTTGGTTTTCCACTTCATTCTTGTATTCCTGGAATTTCTCAAAGGCCTCGGATTTATGCTTTATCAAAAAGATATGTCCATACCTAGAGAAATCATCCGTAAAAGTAATGAAGTAGGAATAACCACCTCGCGCATGTGTAGACATTGGACCACACACATCACTGTGTATGAGTCCTAAGAGCTCGCTTGCTCTTTCTCCGTATCCAGTGAACGGAGTCTTTGTCATCTTTCCCATGAGACAAGATTCACAAGTGGCATAAGACTGATACTCGAACGGATCTAAGTATCCCTCTCTATGTAACTTTGTTAATCTTCTCTCATTGATGTGACCCAGTCTACAATGCCATAAGAAAGCCTTATTTGTTTCCGGAGGCTTTCTTTTAAGTGTGTTCTGGACACTGAAAATCTGAGCTTGATTTAATACGTATATTCCGTTTTCTAATGTACCTGACCCAATCAAAACTTGATTTAGGTGGATGTGAACTACATCTCTTGCAAAAGTAAAATCATATCCTTCCTTAGAAAGTAAGGATACAGATATGATATTACAAGTCGTACCTGGTACATAAAAACAGTTACACGGAATCAATATCTGTCCAGTTGTCAGTCCAAGATGATATTCCCCTATGGATTCAGCGTTCATGCTCATTCCGTTAGCAACCGTGAGGGTCATATCACCTATCCCGATAACCCTACGGTTTCTCAGAGCCTGTAATGAATTTCAGATGTGAAATCCTGACCCGGTATCCAATACCCAGGAAGTAGGGTTAACTGACATACAGTTCTCTATTACAAATACACTTGAGGCTGAAGCCACAACATACTTCATATCCTGGCTACTGGCTTTTAAAGCCCTGCAATCTTTCTGCCAATGTCCAATCCCATAATAATAGGAACTACCCTCTTTTACTACATTTAGTCCCGAAACTTTTGCCCTTCTCTTTCCTTCTGCTTCCCTGGTTTCCTTTAGGGTAGAAGGTAGAGACTGTAGAATCAAGTCAGTGTCTGACCTGTTTCCCAACGTGGTCTCCATGTCCTTGAGCTCATCAATATAGCTAGTCATTGTAAGGACGTTGTCCCCTACAGATGACCCGAAAACCAACCTCGCTTGAATTAATTCGTTTGAGGTTTCATATCCTGTGATATGAGATTGCTCTCCATATAAATCTTTGTTATGGAGAAAGATGGAAACTGAGTCCATCTTCTCGTGTTGCTTCTGGTTTACACCATCAACTGAAGTCAACGTGAGGCACTTGGCTTTCGTTTTATCCTTTTCCCTTGTCTGACGGATATCTATATCCGCGACAGTGGAAACTGGACCTGGGACGGCGGGATCTTGAGTAGTAATAGGGTGGTCTAGTTTGTCATAGGCAATGGACATCTGGACAGACCTTTGCCAGTCATATAAGTCAGATTCAGTCAAATTGTTATCTAGATGTAACCTATGTGTGGTCACAAGGTCGCTGCAATTAAGAGAAAGAGAAGAAAAACATTTTAGCATGATGCTGTTGCAAGTTTAGATTGGTTTTTAGTTTATCTAAACTGGATGGCTCCCACTGTTTCTCGAATCCTTCCTCAAACCATAAAAGAAGAATTAACCAGGACTATTCTCACCGTACAATACTTGCTTAACCGTTCAGCCAGGTCGGTGTCGGTACTTCGAGGGAGGTTTTCCAACGCTTTAGCGAAGTTCCTTAATTAAATAACCTCTTTTCTCCGGGGGCGTAACCCCGCTGACACCTTTCTAGGCACCTACTTGGTTTATAGCATTGATCGTTAAGTGACGAATCTCCTGATAAGTAGCATGTACTCACAGTAGGATCGGGATCCAAAATATCATCGTATGATAATGTTGAAGGAATCCTACCAGCATTCATCAAACTCCAAAATGGTATGCATCTCTCTGCAAATTTCAGTTTCTTTAGAAATTCCCGATGTGGATTTTTGCCCCATGCTCTTATGACCTTGATGAAGGCCAACATATCATAAGTCACATGTCAAGTTCTACCTGTCATTATCCTGGTTAATTTGAACCCACCCGTACATACCCTTGACGAAGGCCAAAATAGTAGTACGACTGTCCCAAACCAACGCATCTATCTATGCTACAGATAAATATCCAGCAGCTACCAATCACTATGCCTTGGCGAAGGTCAAAATACATAGCTTGAATACTACTGAATATTTAACTGAAATGACGGAGGGCTACGACTGGTTTTGGCAAAACCGTGAACGCGGTGAACTTGATATAATCGAAGGAACCTTATACTTTTTAAAAGAAGTGGTTAAAGCTCCGCAATTAAAAATTCTGATCTTTTAAAATAACCGAGTGGCTTCTTTTAAATTTGTTCCAACGATTAAACATTGGTTTATTTTCTTTGCATTATTATAATGTGTCCCATCATTTATCCTATCATTGCAGAAAACAACGAAAATACCACATCCTCTTATGCCATCTGTATTCGCCACTGGGTCCCGTCATCACCCGTTAGGTTACTTAACTAATGACAGAGCGGGGGCTGGGCTAGTGCGGGTGTAAAACATAAGTGACGTTTAATAGCTATCATATATAGATATTGTACATTCGTCAGACGCAATAATAAGCATTCCAGATCACAGATGAACTTTATTGGATATACTAGCAATCCGCATTTGCTTTGAGCCTGCAATAAAAGAAGGATTACACAGTTGTGATGAATAGCCATTACCCTACCCTAGACCCCTACGGGTACGGCAAACTACCCGCCAGGTACCCGAAGTGAAGCGGTCTCCCTCAACAACGTGAGTAGGCCACTAAACACTTTGACGTACCCGGTAGTTTGTGTACCCCACCTTGGGTCTATCATAGGAGCAAAAGCAGTAAAAAGAAATAATACAACGGTGGCTACAACCGCAACCTGGATGTGCCCCGCAAAAGAATATTACATCAAATTACATTTACATTGAATGAATGAATATTAAACACATCTCAAACCCCGGCTAATCATCACAACAGTCCAACACAGTTCATATACACAAACAGTAAACATTTCAGAACTGTGCAATCCCCTGCCAACCGACATACTAGCAGTTAGGGGAGGTTTACGAACACATTAAACATTACAGATAAAAACCCAATTAGCAAATAACTTAGAACATCGATCGACTTCCTTTATCCGTGTCTACCCCAAAAGCAAACCTGCACTGAAGTAACCTGAGTAGAAACAGAACATACTGGAAAACAATACACCAAAATATATGAATAACAGAGCAAATCCGAGTCAACTCGGTGTTGACTCGGCGGCAGATCCGCGGCAAAAAGCACCATCTTGCCGCGGATCCGTGGCCGTCTTGCCGAGTTAGAGGCTCGTATTTTCCCAGTATTCTTATAATACCCTGCTGTGAATTTTAAAGCATATCAAATAATTTTTCTGACACTTTTAAAATCAACAGAAACTATTAGGGTGTTAGGGTTTTGTTTTCGTGTTTTCCGTCGATCGAACTTCTAATTAGTTGCTAACAAGCTAGTAATGGTTTAGTTGGCTCTGATACCACTGTAAGTCCAGGTCACGCACTCCACGAACTTGCGGGAAGGCGGAATATATGAAAAACGATTATCAAAGCTTCGTAACACGGACTTGAGCGCATGAATCGTTTCTAAACCGTTACTAACTATCTACTAGAGGTTTAACTACTCGGATTCGAAGTTATACCTCACGTTACATATCCTTCGGGTCTTCATCGTTGTCCTCCACTTCTCGTAGGCTCCTTGGAACATCGGCACCTCAACGGCCTCCTCGAGTCAAAGACGATCCACCCGAAAGCTCCTTCTCCAAGCTTGATCTCTAAATTGAGATAACTAGGTTGCTTAAAGTGCTAATCTAAGCTACCTAGGGGATATAGAGTGAGGTTATGGATGTATTAGTCTAGCTAACTCTTGATCTCAACTCATGAGAGGTTAGGGTTAGGGTTTGAAGAATGAGAGAGCTTGAGGAGAGAGAAGGTGATGATAAGAATGAAATGAGATAATGATCTATCATGATATATATGAAGCATTATTATTTATCAAATAAATCAATAAATGATTTAACAACCATGCTTCATAAATACATATGAGTGATTCATCTCCATGAGTCATTAAGCATTTATGATGCATTAATGACATGGATGAATCACACAAATGAGTCACTAATCTCATTTAATACAATGCCACCTTACCCCCCAAGTCACCATGCTTCTAGAAGCTTCCCGACAAATTACAAGAACGCCCTTCCAATCCGTGAAAACACGGAAAAACTTTAGACTGTATAAATCCAATAACCCGATACTAGAATCTGGCTTAAACCAAAACCGGCTAGTAAAAACTGTCCGAAAAGTCGTACGTGCGTAAACATACGTACGCGTCCGAACCCTTGTCGTAAAACCATACGACCTCTATATCGTTTCGCCTGGAGCAGGGAAACTCTCTGTGTGGGACTCTAAAGACTCGACACTACACTGGCAGTGGGTTTAACCACAGACCGCAAGCGGCACTAGCTGTACGTAACGGTCCCCAGGTAGATGTCGATAAGAAGGCCGATGAGTAAACTCATCCGAACTCCCACTGAACCTGATGTGACAATCTCCGTACAGTCCGGTCTGTTCGTCTAAGACTATCGCATATCGAGCCTAGGGGGCGGCAAGCGTCAGTCCCCTAATAGCGGTATAAGTCATGTCGGAGCGAAGCCCATTACACCCTGAGAAACTACTGGAACCTACCAGTAAATCTTGCTTGCCCTGGCCAGGGACTTTGCGTAATGGCTCTCTGACACAGCGCGATATCATCTCCCAATACCGGGAGAGACGAATCCTGTCTAACCACTACTGCCTCCAAGTGTTCGGGACTGCACCCAACTGCTACCTGTTTGCACGACTCCTTTGAGCCGTGGTAGGGTAGCAATCTAAGAACAGTGGGACACACTCGAGGCGAAGTAGCAGTGTCAAGTGTGCGGACTATGCTGTACTCATGTCACCTGGGAACTGTTAACTGACGATGGGTATAATACCAACCAACAGTTCCCCTGCGAGTCCTGTCCGGTGTACCCGTAACCTAACGAGCACCTGTATACTATCTCTAGTATGACGTACTGATGGCTATGGGACAGACCATCTCCCCAACTAGGATGAGAAGCGTACACACTAGTCTACTCTGGAGTGTCGATGCCATGTCTCGACAATCCTACGACTAGGGACATGTATAGGATGTTTCTTATAGACTACCCAGCCCCCACTAGTGTGACTACCATTACAACGCTGGTAATCAAGCAAAGAACCTATGGGCTCTACTAATATGTATAAGTGATACGTTACAAGAAACATATGCACATAATAAAGTAGACACAAACCAAGTAGCATACTACTATTTTTAACAAGACTGTATATACAACTATGAATATCCCAAGCTTCTATTAAGTAATATTCAATCTAGTATGATACAATAATAGCCCCTAGGGCATATACACTAACATTGCCGCGGTTCCTCTTTGCTTGATGTTGCGTCTGTTGTAACGAGGCGCATGTTGAGATGATCTCCAAGCTGTCTGTTAACCGTTGAGATTTGGCTTTTTCTTCTGATGGAGCCTGGGGAGGGAATGTGTGATTCTTTCTTCGTTTGCGCCCCTGGATTGTATACAGGGATTGATGTGATATCACCTGTAGGGCATAAATTTCATTTTTTTTAATTTCTTTCCACGATGCTCTATCATTTCTTCTTTTATATCGCGAAATTCGCGATTGCCCAATCATTTCGGCTATTTTTCGCGGTGCCCAATCATTTCGGCTATTTGTTTTATTTTTACTCACTGCTTTTATTGCGAGTTGCCCAATCATTTCGGCTATTTTGCATGCATATATTTTTACTTGCTTCTTTTGTTTGCAAGTTGCCCCATCATTTCGGCTACTTCGTATGCATGTGTGGCTCGTTGGCTTTTCGGTGCAAGCATGGAATTAGACACCGATTTTGGCATCGGCACCGCTACAACTGGGATATTGCCAGGAGCGAATCATCATTTGCCTCTGTCGATGTCGAACAAAGGTAGCTTAGCGAACAGGGTTAGGATCCTTTCGACTAAGGGTTTTGACTTCATGAGCCGTAAGGGTCTCATAAAGGTATTTCTCCCTGCAAGTCGTGAGGATCTCGTAGGTGCGTTTTCTCCTTAGGAATCGTGAGGACTCCTAAGTGTATGGCTTCTCGCAAGTTGTAAGGATCTTACAAGAGTATTTTCTCCTTCTAAGTCGAGAGGACATACAAGGGTTGTTCACCATGTAGACATATCCCTAGTCACGGGTAGGACTTTGTTAGGGAAGTGTTTATTCGCGCCCGTGGATTGTATACAAGGGTCAGCATTGAGCCGCTTGTAGGGCAGCATTGGAGGTTGTGGTGGCCGCTTAAGAACAGGTTCAGATCCCTGTACCTTAAGACTTTTGAATCTTATGAGCCGTGAGGGTCTCATAAGAGGGTTCTCCTTACGAGTCGTGAGGATCTCGTAAGTGTAATTTCTCCTTAGGAATCGTAGGGATCCCTAAGTGTGTTGCTCCCTTGTGAGTCGTAAGGATCTCACGCGGGTGGTTTCTCCTCACAAGGTCGAGAGGACCTTGCAAGTGTCTTTTAACGAGGTTGCGCCCTTTCGGGTTTTCACAAAAACTCGCCGGTAGCCCTGCTGTTTTTACTCACGGAGCCCTGTTGGGTTTTCATCCGTGCCCATTTTGCTTATGGACATACCGTTTTCTTTTTATTTCTTTTTTTTATTCTTTTTTTTGTGTCAGCCTTAGGATGCTGCAGTCTACAGTAGTTTATCGACGTCTCGGTCAACAGCTAGTTTTAGGACATAGTGGTTCATCGTTAGTTTTAAGGACGTTTCGGTCCGACGCCAATTTTAGGACATAGTGGTCCATTGTTAGTTTTAGGACATTTCGGTCTGTTGTTAGTTTAAGGACGTTTCGGTCTATTGTTAGTTTAAGGACGTTTCGGTCCATTGTTAAGGAAGCCGGCTACTACTTACAGAGGTTGGGCTCAGGAAGATAGCGAGCGGATATAGGCGTCGTCATCTATCGTTGACCTAGGCCGTGACTTGTCAGGCGTAGTATTTTTTTAGGAAGCGACCGTTTATTGGCCTGAAAGGTCTTTCACCATGCATGTCCATGAGTAAATATGCTCCACCCTGATAGACTTTGTCTATGATATACGGGCCTTTATAGTTCGGCTCGAATTTCCCTTGCTTGGCGCGGTTGGGGATCATAGGTCTTTTAACCACTAGCACGAGTTCGTCTTGGCGGAACATTCTCGGCCTAGCCAATTTTTCATATTAGCGCGTCATCTTTGCCTTATAAGCCTCCAGACTCTGTTGCGCCACGAGCCGGTTTTCATCAAGGGCATCAGGCTCCTCAAGCCGAAGGTGGGCATTCTCTTCATCTGTTAGCTCGTAGTGAACCGCCACTCATAGAGAGGGTAACTCTATCTCAAGGGGGAGTACCGCTTCCGTGCCGAATACCAATGCTTACGGCGTTTTGTTCGTGGCCGTTTTGAACGTAGTTCGATACGCCCAGAGAGCTTCATGCAGTCTCTCGTGCCAATCCTTCTTATTTCGAGACACCGTCTTTTTCACGATCTTTGTCAAGGTCTTGTTGAAAGCCTCAGCTAGACCGTTAGCTTGAGGATTATAGACTGAAGAGTATCTCCAATCTATGTTATGCTGTCGTACGAAGCAGATGATCTTGTGGCTTCTGTAGGCCGGCCCATTATCGGAGATGATCCGTCGCGGAGTTCCAAACCGATAAATGACATGCGTCTTGAAGAAATGGAGGATATTCTCCGTCTTCACTTCCCTCGGCGGTACTGCTTCTGCCCATTTGGAGAAGTAAACAGTTGTCGCTAAAATGAATCGATGTCCTCTGGACGACGCCGGTTCGATGGGGCCGATTATATCACTCCCCCACATTTCGAACGGCCAGCTAGCTACTGTCGGATGTAGCGGATTTGGATGTTGATGGATAAAGTCTCCATGAATCTAGCATGAGTGGCACTGCTTTGCATATTCTAAGCAGTCTTGGATCATCGTGGGACAATAATAACCCATCCGCTTGATTTTCAGCTTCATCTTCAGGCCGGCTTGGTGAGAACCGCAGAATCCATCGTGAGTTTCTTGGACGACTCTCCTTATTTCTTCAGGTCCCAGGAATCTTGGCCATAGAGAGTAAAACGATCTCTTATACAGAGTATCATTGAAGAATGCAAAAGAAAGAGCTCGTTTCATGAGCTGATATCTTGAGGATGCATCTTCAGGCGTTCGACGGGATTTGAGGTAGTCTATAAAGACCTCTCTCCAATCCTCAGCCTTTTCCTGGTCTTTTATTTGCAGAGTTATTTGCTCGGTCGCTCCCTTTTCTTCGGACGACTTCGGTGATATTTCCGCCGGTGCAAGAACCCGACGGCTCTGCACAATGATCCTCACGTCATCGAGGTTTTCGTCAGCCAGTTCTTTAGCGAGTTTGGCTAACGCATCCACTTTGCTATTTTCCACACGCGGTATGCTTTCCAAGGTGTAGGAAGGAATTTGATTCAGCAGTTGCTGTACTTTCTCGCCGTACTTCACCAACTCTGGCTTGCACGTTTGATAGTCGACATTTACTTGACTAACGACCAGCTGGGAGTCTCCGTATATGAGGAGGTTTTCAATTCCCATGTCGACGGCAATCTCAAGACCAGCTATCAAAGCTTCATATTCGGTTTCGTTGTTCGTTCTTGGCTCTATTAAAGAGAAGGCAAAGCGCATTATCCATCCTTGTGGAGTCACGAAGATGAGGCCCACCCCAGATTTGATTATAGGGGTGCTTTTACGCTTCTTCATGGAAGATGCTCCGTCGAAGTAAAGTTCCCATCGGGTATCATTCTCTCCCCGTCGATCGTGTCAAACGCGTGTTTGTCCGGCAATTCGCAGTTCAAGGGAGAGTCGGCAGGTATCGGATGCTCAGCGAGGAAGTCGGCGATGGCCTGGCCCTTCACTGCCTTAAGGGGACGATAAGTTATCGAGAACTCCATCAAGAGCATGGCCTATTTAGCGAGCCTCCCTGTTAATATGGCATTCGACATCAGGTATTTGAGAGGATCCACTTTTGATATGAGATGGACCTCATGCGCCAACGCGTAGTGTCTGAGCTTCGTTATCACGAAGATCAACGCCAGGCAGTGTTTTTCAATGGGGGAGTAGTTGCTTTCTGCCCCCAGGAGAACTCGACTCAAGTAGTAAAGGGCTCTATCCTTTCCTTGGTCATTCTCTTGTGCCTATAGCACGCCTAAAGAACCTTCGAGGGCTGTTGTGTACAGGACGAGAGGTTTTCCTTTAACGAGAGCGGCCAGTACTGGCGGATTCTGCAGGTATTGCTTGATTTTGTCCAGTGCGCTTTGGCATTTGTGATCCCAGACAAAAGGAGTCCCTTTCTTCATTAGGTGACTGTAAGGGCGGCACTTGCCGGAGAGATTGGCTATGAATCGCCGGATATACGTGAGCTTTCCTTGGAGAGACCACATGTCACGACCCGAAATAGCCCGTGATTGGCACTTGAATCATATGAAGTCTATAGGACCCCATCTAATCCAAGTAAGCCAAAAGCCCAGAAATCTAAAACCTTTTTAAGTAATAAATAAGGAAAAACTAGTTTGAAGAAGTGAAGAAAACATGTTTTGAAGTCAAGGGTTTTTAAATAACTAAGCCGAAAATGCATTTTTTAAAATGTAAAGTCTTTTCTAAAATTTCGGCAGAGTTTCTTTTGTAAATACTGGCCTCGAACGGGGTACAACAATAACAATATATATATGCAATGATAAAAGGGCATCCCCAAGCGGGAGCTAGCTCTTCGTCAATCGACGGTCATAACCACACAAGCAATATGGTATACAACGCCGAAGGGCGAGAATCAAAACTCAAAAGAAAACTCAAAGTAACATGAAAACCGTAATACTACAACACACGACTCTAAGGTCGAAATAATACATCACTGGTGTCTAAGTCTGAAACAATATATATGGTTTGGTTGATGGAATGTCTAGATACAATGAATAATACATAAACAAGGGTGGTTCTGATGCAAAGAACCCACCTACCAAGCAAATCACCGCAAAGGAAAGCAATGTGCCGGAAATGCCGCTATGGAACCTGTACGGCAAAACCTGCAAGAACTGTGGCACAACGGGGGTGAGTTGCCAACTCGTGAATAGAAGAATATTTACAAGCAGAAATTGAATGCATGACATAATCCTAGGTCAATACGATCAGATATAATATAATCCTCAAAGGATAAGTCTGAATCATGATAAGGTGGCAATGTAACATCTAATCATGTAGGTGGTGCCAAGTACTTGTGTCAGTGCCTCAGGTAATAACATGTCATAAATATAAGGTATGTCTGCATGAAGTAAATATGATAAAGTATCAAAATGGATATCAATACACATATATTAGCGTCCCATTCCACTAATATTGGTGTAAGGGTATATATAATAGCGCCCTCATACCCTGTTATATATACATATAAAGTATGATCAATGTAATCAAAGTCTGTATAAACGTGGATCCCGTCCACCCGTCACCCAATGACAATAAGCATCATGCATGTAAATATCATAAGCATATGTATGGAAGTACGAGGATATAATCAAAATCATGGAACCGGAGTGCCCAGCATCGACACTCGAAAACATCATGAAAACTGTGCCCAGCATCGGCACGTAATCCTCATATATCGGGCATCCGTCAGTCCGGGTCAGCCCCCTCATATATCGGGCATCCGTCAGTCCGGGTCAGCCCACAGGCTCCGTCTGCGGTATCGGCCCTCGGCCCCGGCAGTACGAGTCGTCCCGTATCCATCTATCGACTCTGGTCAGTATCCTCCGGATAACCGCCAGGTCCAACCAATCATCGGTAGGTAGTAGTCCCTCTGCCAGGCTCACCGTCTACTACACAGCGATCCGTTCTCGCCCCGGGGTACCATACCGGGTCCACCATGTACCCGCATCCGGCCTCATCCGCCTCCTCGAATTGGGTTTCACATGTCACTCTAGCACCGAGAAAACACATGGTGGACGCACTGAGATATCATATCAAGGGTAACCGGGTTTTTAAAACAATTATATATTTTCTTTTGAAATATCCACGGTTCCCAAATCCAGAAATATCATGGAAACAACATATCTCAATGCGTATAGTCAAAAGCATGATATATGCGACATGTAAAAGAAATGCAAGCACATCTGTCTATCATGCAACCTGGAATAGTAATATACACATGTCGAGGGAAGCCGCTCTTTTTAAAATGAATCAGTTTTAAAGAATATCTTACGGTTCCCAAATCTCTAATCAAGCCAGAATCATCTATGTATGTGTACAGGTATAAGTGTACAATATGCCATGCAAGAATCATATCATGAATGCAACAGTACTACAGTGTAGTGGCATGGCAATTATCGATGATGAAGTGTGTGAGCCGGCAAATAGTATACGTGGAACATAAGTATCATCAATAATGGTGCTAGTGTCCTAACAGCATGATGGTAAAATAGCCATAAACACAAGTAATGCGATGCAAATAATATGAATATGTGGAATCAAATAATCAACACAATAGTGAAGAATCTACATCAATATGTAAGTGTCATGCAATTGTGCCATTTGAAATAAGACAAATCGAGGTTTTTTAGTAAAATAAGGGCTATGGTGTTTTTAAGAAAGATACGTCTTTTGAAAATACCCGTAGAATCCCTTTGCTTGTTTTTAAGATATTCCCGATTCGTCAGTTTTTAAAATGGGTATGACTCGGGTCTAGTCTAACACCTCCTATGCAAACTACAGGTCTAAATATCAAGTCAATCGGGAGGGGTATCGAAACCACCTAAATCTGAGTCGATATATATGCGAATATAAATATAATAGTCGGTGATCCCGCCTCAATAGTATCGCGTACGATACCGTATATCATCTGACATCCTCGAGTCATGAATGCGGATCAATCGTCAAAATACAGCTCGTACGGTAAGTCGTCGTACGACATCCCAATAGCTGGGTACGGGTCAATATCACATTTCTCTCGTCACATATCCGGTATCATTATCATCATATCACATAATCTGGTGTACTGATCTAAGTCTAGTACAAGTCGATACCATCTATATAAGTAAGAATGCGTGTGTGAAACACACGTCCAAAGGCCCGCTAAAATCACATATCGTATCCCAAATACGAATCACCTAACATCACTGATAACACGACACTAAGCCTAATCTCATCGACTCATCTCCAATGTCCTCCAATATCCTCATCGTCACCGTATAAACATAGCAAATATGCACGTATGTGCGTGTGGGTGTAAACCTATTCTAGGGTTCGCGACTAGGAACTACACTAGTTACTTCTAACCCTAACCTATGCATATTACCCTAACACATCCTAAACAACCAAGTCACTCCTAAGCTAGCATGTATATATATACATATAGTATATATGGTATACTAGACATCGGACTGCGGGGGTGCTATACGCCATCCACCCGACTTCTCCCCGTAGATATAAATCTACTCACCTGTATCCTGCGTGTCGGTGTCGATGTCGCCTTCATCTTCTGCATCGCCTCGAATCGTCGCGGGGGTACCTACACATATCATACGTATCGCATCGCATTAAAACTAAATCGTAACTTAAAACGACACGCGAAAACTAACACGATACGCTAAATGGCCTATAGGTCAGAACCTATGGTTAGCCTTCGCAAAACAATACGAAATCACTCGATATAGACGTACAAACGTCACACGATCGAGATAACGCACAAATACCAAAATCTGGAAATCAAAATACGCAAAACCAAAACTACATATAAAGCAGCAACCCAAGAAAACGATCCCCAGATTTCGTCTCAGGTGAAAAAAAGCGAGCAAACAAGTCTAGAGTGATGTACAGGGTTCATATGACCTACAGTAGAAACTTAGGCACCTGAGCCACCCAAGTGGCCGAGCCCCCTAAAGGGTAAAACCGGCCTGGCCTGCCCTGTAGGGTCCAAAGGGGTTCGTCTTGCTACAGGGTGTTCCTATGGTCTCAAATGGGTCCCTGGAGTTGTTTAATTTTCCAGCAAAACTCCCAGCACATTCCAGATTTCCCTGCACGCCATATACACTCACAACCGACATGAAACTGTTCTGTTTTGGGTTCCAGGTCTCGTAATGACTCGGATCTGGGTTAGATCTAGGGTTAACTGGTCTCAAACGCACCTAATAAGGATATACTAACACTCAAAACCAACACTTGGTCAAGTCTCACTCAAATTTGCCTAAACTAGCACTAATCACAATATAAACACTAAATTTCAGCCAACTACCCATAACTGAGCAAGAAAAGAGTTGGGTTGTGAGATTATACCTCAAGGGGGTCCTAGGATGAAGGAGAAGAGAAGAAGAAGGGGAAGGGCTATTGCTGGACTGCTGCTACAGCTGCTGGTGTTGCCCCGGTGTTGCTGCTGATGTTGTTTCTATTGTTGTTGCTGAAGCTAGTTCTGTAGCTGCTGCTGCTTGCAAATTCCTTTTATTTTTCCTTTGCTGTTGCAGCAGCTGCTGTGGCTATGGTTTTGTTGTGGGGGGATTGTTTTGTGGCTGATGTAGGGTGAAGTGTTGTATGGTGGAGTGTGAGAGTGGGAGATGTGAGGGAAGGATGTGAGTGAAATGAGAGGGAGTGTGAAGGTAAATGAAAAGTTTTGAAAAGAGATGGTGTGACACAACTTAGAGCCTCCTCTCTCTCTCTCTCATTTAATGCTTGCTTGCTCAAGCCAACAAAACCTCTCTCTCTCCTTAACACAATCAACCCACCCTAATCAAACCCCATTAACCTAACCACATGGTTCAAACCATCATGGTTGCCTAAACTTGGCTAACCCACCATGCTTATCTAACTTGGTAACCCTAGACTACCATGAATCCAAAACATGAAACAAGTGTGACAAGTATGGAAAATGTTATGTGCACATTTTTGCACCAAAGCCAAAAATCCAATTAGTAATTTTTAATCGCGATTAACACTAAAATAGCATATACTTAACCATAAAAACTTTAAAATGGCATATTTCCATAAAATAACCTATTTTAGAATTTCCATAATTTTTTTCCATTTATCGGTATTTAATTATACCGAAATATTAAAATATTCATTAAAAATTAATATTAAATTATAAAAATTCCCAAAAATAATATTTTATTTTTTTTGAAATGTTACACCATAGTTGCTTGAGAGTCTTTGGCGGAGGCATTTCCATAATCGCCTTGATCTTCGACGGGTCTATCCCGATGCCTCGGTGTCGGACGACGAATCCTAAGAACTTGCCCGAGGAAACTCCGAACGCACATTTGAGAGGGTTCATCTTCAAGTTGTATTTCTGATGGAGCTGAAACACGATTTTCAGATGCTCTAAATGTTCCTCGTATGATTTGCTTTTAACTACGAGATCGTGGATATTGCATTCGACGATTTCATGTATGAGGTCGTCGAAAATCTTCATCATGGCCCTCTGATAGGTGGCACCGGCGTTCTTTAGACCGAAGGGCGTCACCTTGTAGCAGAATATACCCAAAGGGATCCAAAAAGCAGTATGTTTCTGGTCCTCAGGATGCATATTTATCTGATTGTATCCTGATGAGCCGTTCATGAAGGATAAAACTTCATGAATGGACGTATTGTCTATCATTAGCTCGGTAACTGGCACTGGGAAGTCATCTTTTGGGCAAGCTTTGTTGAGATCCCGAAAGTCCACACATATGCGCACAGTCCCATTTTTCTTCATCACTGGGACGATATTGGCGATCCAGTCAGGGTACTGAACCTCTTAGATGAAGCCAGAGTCGATTAGCTTCTTGACCTCGGCGTTGATACTCATCTCAAGCTCGAGCCGCATTCTTCTCGGCGCCTGTTTGATCGGCTTGACGTCCGGGGATATTGCCAATTTGTGTACAGCAATCTCTGGATCTAGTCCTGGCATCTCGGAATAGTTCTATGCGAAGCAATCTTTATGCTGTATGAGCACGTCTTTAAGCGCAGCCACCCTTTCTTCAGACACAGCTCACTGACGAATGTCGGCCGCGGGTCACTTGCTGTCTCCAAATCAATTTTCTTGAGGTTATCTGCAGTAGTATGTATTCCATCTTCCAGCTCTTTTGGCGCCGGTGGAAATTCTGAGATCACCTCGCCATCACTGTTTTCGAAGCACCAGAGGAGGTCATCCATATTCTCGGTCTCTTCTTTTGACAACGTTACCACGCGGCAGGTATGAGATCGCTTCCAAGACCGATGTTGATCTGGTTCTACTCTCGCTGAGGGCGTGACTTTTGGTTCATGCTTCTGCGGTGGGGTTACCCTCCAGCTGCTGGATAGAGCGAATCTGCCTCGCTGATACTGGTCTTCTACCCAGTCTTTGAATGTGAAACAGTCTTCGAGAGGATGTCCTATTGCTCGGTGATAGGAGCAATAGTCTGGGTGAGAGACCTCGTTCGCTTGCTCGGGGTGCTTGGACTCCGGGAAGGTCATCATCTGATGCTTTACGATGAGATTGAATATCTTCTTTGTCTTATCTTGGGGAAAAGAATATTCCCGACCCATCTTCTTTATAAGGGACAGATCCCGGCTGCTCGACTCTTGCTCGCGTGGCTTCTTGGTTCCGCTTTGTCGTTGTCGAACGCCTTTCCCGCCTTTTGATTTATTTTTGCCTCTGCGTCGGGCCTTTTGTATGATGGGTTGACAAGGAAGAGCATTTTCATTTTTCGCAACCTGCTGAAGGAGCGCTGCGTTCTGGCTTTCTCATAGATGGCTATTTCGCGATTATGATCGTCTCGAACCTTTTGACCCGCTTCCCTTATAAGCTTGTCCATCTGTTCTTCAAACGACGGACTTGGCATTTTCACGGCGGGAGTTCGTTCTGGTTCAGGGTTAGCATCTTCCCACAGAGCATCTCCTTCTTCATCAAAGTCATGTATGCATAGCAGTCGCGGAATAGCTCCCGTTTCTTGGATTGAACATATCCAAGCCCGATCGTTTCCATTCTCCCATTGGGCAACTTTCGTTGAGTTCTGGGAACGTTCCAGATCCTGTTATAGAACCGTGCTTGTCGCACAGTTTGCTTAAAGGGTACACCTTGGCGTTTCAAGAGTCTTTTTAGCCCGTCTGTGTAATATCTGGGCAAACGGATGGGCTGGAACCTGTCAAGTGTATAATTCGCACCATGCCAAATTTCTTTCTCCACTTTGGTTTCCTCGGATCGGTAGAATAAGATCGCCTTTTCACCTTTTCGCCTGGGAGGGACGTAGAATGTCTGCAGTTCTTCCACACTGTAGGTATCAAGAGCGTCTAGCTCTTTATGATGCTTTAGCGGAACCATGGCAACTTGCAAACTTTGATCTTCATCAGCGAAGGCTTGTATTGATGGCCGAGCAGAGAATACGACATTGACCCCATCATCTGAGTCGCTGCCAAAGATCAACATAGGGGTGGAAGGTCCTGGCTTGTTTCATTGGGGCGGCCCTGAATAAACTATCTCTTCTTCTTCCTCGGTATCACTCCCGAAGACCGGAAAATAGTGGTGGTAGCTTTGTTCTTGTCCTCCGACTTGCGACATCTTTCTGTGTCTTCGAAATCCGGCAGGAAGTATTTTGCATCTTCGTACTTTTAGACTTTGTTCACGGAGAATGGGTTCAGCTCTCCTGTTACGGTATACTCGAGACCATCCTTGAAATACTTCATACACTGATGTTTTGTAGAATGGATGATGTTGTACTCGTGTAACCAAGGCCGGCCGACCAAAGCGTTATAGCAGGTCTTAGCGTCAATAACGTGGAACTTGATGTCCGTGACGAGCAGCCCAAAGCGTAGTGTCAATATTACAGACCCAAACGTCCATGATGATTGGGAGTCAAACCCGGAAATGGTGATTTTATCACGAGCGAGGTGCTGAACGCTCATGCAGATTTCTTTCAACACTCTTACATTAAGGAGATTGACGGAGGACCCATTGTCAACCAGGATTTTGCCTATCTTGATGTCATGATAGTATCCGGAGACATATAGGGGACGGTTATGCTCACACGTCCCGAGGAGAAGATCTTCATCGCCGAAGGTGATATCGGCTGTGTGCACTTCTTCTAACTTGTCCTTCATCTTTTCCTCGGCGAAGAAAGCTTGGAATTTCTCGGGCTCTTGCAGTGCCTTGATCAGTGAATCTCTCGCCTTTTTGGATAGCAGAAGGGCGTCGAAAATGCTGAGCTGCAAGGGTATCTTCCTCAGGTCTGCAAGAACGTTGTAATCCACCTTACTTTTCTTGGGCGGGTCCTTGGTTGCCAGCTCTTCAACGACTCGATCATCGAGGGCGATATCCTCAGGGACTTTTTCATTCCCCTTATTCTTTTTGTTTGAAGCTTGGTTGGCGGGTCTGAGATTCTTTTCAGGCAACGTGCGATTGCGCAACTGAATATTCTCGCAGTTCTATGATTCTTCCTCTTTTCCCGAAGTGGATTCTTTGAAGAGAGGGCCAAGAGTTATTTCTTCGTCAGAGTCACTCCCGAAAGTGAGGACTTGCGATCCCTCAGCGTTGACCATGTGACATTTGCCGGCAGTTCTCTTACGCTCCTTGGTCGTATTTCTTTGCTCCCGACGAGTTTTGTGTTTCATCCGCTTGAAATGCTGCCGGTGAGCAACATATCCCTGCCACCAGTTTTTAAAAGCGTTGCACTCTTCGGTGGGGTGTGCAATCTTTCGATGGTATAAGCAGTAGCTAGGATGTATTTCCGCTTCACCGGGAGTGTTTCCTTCGGAAGGTGGCAGCTTCATTCCCATTGATATGGCTTTGGCGAACCTCTTCCTCGTCTTGAACCTGCTTTATTTGCGGCGGATGTACTTTGATCTAGTGGGAGTGTTTCAACCCTTTCGTCCAATCGTCGGCATTTGGCCTCTTCAAATATGGCCATCTCGCGCTCTTGATTAGCTTTGCTTTTCAAAAGAGCTTCGTTTAGGAACGCATCAATCATTTCGTCTCATGGTCCTAAAAGTTCCGGCTCAGGATCTGCCCCCAGTTTCTCTGCATAAGGAGCTTCTTCACCATTTATCGACGAGTGAGAGATCACATGGCAGCTTGCTACATAATCTTTAGATTCATCCGACGAGTCTTCTCCATTGTCATCATCTCCGTCCTTAAGGACGTGGCTGAGAAATTCTTTGAGTGTGACTGGAGTTCACGCTTTTTGATTATATTATTCCAACGCGTCAATCTATTTTTGCAGGTCCATGCGCTTGTCACTAGGCTTCACGGGCTTTTTGGTCTTCTTCTTCTTCTTCGAAGACTTTAACGGCTGGGTGTGAGTGTTTTGGCTATCACCACCAATTTTTGGAGTTGGGCACGGTTTCATCATTCCCTCGATAATTTCGGGTTCTAGTGGTTCTTCCACCTGATTACCGGGCATGTTTGGAGATCCTTTAGCATTCTTTTAGACTTGGTTGAAAGAACGACCTCCCATGGAGCTTCTTCTACAGAAGATCATGATGCCCCCGGTGTATCCGTATTCTTTGGAGCGTGTGGCTGTGGTGGGTTCACTTTCCAGTTCTCGGACAGGGCAAATTTCCCCTGTTGGTATTGATCTTCGATTCAGCCCTTGAAGACGAAGCAATCTTCAATTGGATGGCTTACCATTTGATGGTAGGGGCAATAATTGGGACTATTAGCCTCGCCGGGTTGCAACGGTCATTTTGGATTCGGCAGATTGATGAGCCTGTTGCACACCGCCAGTTCAAACAATCTCTTTATTTTGTCCCGGGGAAACGAATAAGGACCTTCATTTTCTCATTATAGTATCGTCGTCTCTCGTCCAGTTGATCCGTTAGTTTTGGGCCACTGGGTTGCTGTTGAGTATTCGTAACGAACGTCGCCTTCCCTTTACCCTTTTCGTTTCGCGGCTCCGGCTTTGGAGGAGATGGTCTATGACCCATCTGGTCCATTTAGGCCAGTTTGTCGATCAAGGCCTGAAACGTGGTCGGCTTAAAGAACATCATGAATTGGGAAATAGTTGCCTGAGGGTCCAGAGTGCCCACAAACATGCCCACTGCCGGTGCTTCCTCAGTGCGCAGCTCACATTTCGACCATAAATTCCGCCATCGTATTGCGTATTGAACCCATGTCTCTTCAGGTTTCACCCTGGCATTGATCAATGCCGTTATTGAGGTGCGTTCACTAGCACTCACGAAATGCTGGGTGGATAGTAGCTCCATCTCTGCAAAGGTTTTGATAGAATCGTTTGGAAGCTCCGAATACCACTCGAACGCCATTTCCGACAAGCTACCAACAAACTGACGGAGCAGAAGTTTATCATCATCTCCGGTATTGCCGCACAAAGCTCTGAATTGAGCGACGTGCTGATGTGGATTTTCCGTCCCTTTATATACATGGAATTTAGGGATCGTATATCCCGGCGGGTACCTTATTTGGTCATACCAGCCTGGATACGGTCGCCCAGTTTTAACAATTTGGTCGGCCGCTTCATTCGCCTGATGAGCTCGTATTTGCTGAGCGATGTAGTCGTCCAAGGCGGCCTCAGAGATTGTCTCTTCTTTGGCTGCTGAAAGAGTCGGAGGGGGGTTCGATGTCTCCCCTCTGTCGTCTTCAATGATAATCGGGGGGTCTTCAGCTGGAGGTTCCGGCTGTAACATCATCCCAACCATGTCTTAGAACAAAAGAGCCATTCGTTTTATGTTGACCGCCTGTTCCGCGACCTCTTTTTCTTTCCACTCGAGCATTCTTCGGAGGAACTCGGTATCACATTCTTGTTCCCGACGCTGCTCTGAGGTCTCTGGATTTTCTTTTGGCCCAGTGAGTGCGGCCATTGCAGTCAGCATATCCTGAAGTTTCTGGTGCTGTTGTTCTTGAGCCTTCGTTATCGATCGAGTAAGCGGTCAATGACCCGTAGAAGCACTGCTTTCTTTTTTTCCGGAAGACATATAAACGGTATGTATTACCATGCCCCCAGACTTGGGGCATTTAGATCCGACGTCCTTGCGGTTTGCCGCATTCACGGCGGCTTTCTCTGGCCTCTTTCTCTTATGAGCAGTTGAAGTCGAGGGGGCCGTTGCAGCGGGCACCCAGATGGATGACGTCTTCTGTGGTACCACGAGATAGCTCTTTTCTTGCTGAGATTTGAGCTTCTTTGGCCGGCAAGAGTAGTCTTGGTTAATCACCGATTCCTGGACCTGTCGCCAGATATTATAAATTTTGGAGGACAGCCGCTGAGGGAGCTGCTCCGTCTTCTTTTCTGTAGTAATCTCCACAGGTGGAGGAGATCTCTCCAGCACGGCAGTCGGAGCGTTCTTGCGAACCCTCCTAAGCGGTTCAAAGCTGTTCCCAGTTGGAACAGCAGCATTGATTTCTACCATCGGAGTTGGCGGAGTTAGCCCAGAGGGGGAGTTGCCCCCGGCCTTCCTTACACGGCACCAGTGGTGACGTCGAGCATGTCGTGTGGGTGGGATTGTCTCAGCTGTAGGGTTGACTTCGTCATGCCCCCTGTGTTGGCGAAGGTTTGCCGCCGGCGTCAGCCTCTTAAAGACCGATGCCTGTTGAGAAGCAATGTCCAATCTGTCAAAGACAGACCTCTGGGCAGGGGAAGCAGCTCTGGGGACTTCGCCTGGAGCAGGAGCCGGAATGGCCAACCTTGTGAAGATTGACTTCTTGGCAGAAGAAGCCTCTGCGATGATTTCGTCCATTTGAACCGGGATGGCTTCTTCAGGTATCATGGGCTTGTTAGCATTCTGTCCCAGTCTGCTGAAAACTGAGGCAGTGGAGTAGGGGGACCCGTTGAGAGGGGCCGCGGTAGTGGTAAGTCGATCAAAGACCGACTTCTTTTGGTCTTCTTGCGGCAGCATCGGGGCATTGAAGCTCATGGGTGGGATCATATTCCCAAAGAACAGCCCAGTGGTTTCCTGGGTTACTTGGTCCACCGGCTTCGTGAACAGGGAGGCTGCCTGGGGACCTTATGTTACACCTCCAGATGAGGCGGAACGAGAGTTGCAGTTGCAGCTGGAATAGTTGGAGGCCATTAGTGTTCTGTTTTCTGCACGGGAGCAAAACCAAATCTTAGTACCTCGAACCCAAGGGCAACCATATCAAACCGTGATTCGTTCGCGAACACGAAATACGAAGTGTGGAGTGGAAAAAGGAAGAGGTCCTACCGGGCGTGCCAGAATCTGTTCTCCGCCGAAAGACGCGACCGGGACGTTGGGACGTCGGGGCCTGAATTCCGAGGGCAGATGCTAATTGGTGCTATCCGTCCACCTCTCCGAAGATACCAAGTTGATTTATGACACCGTGTATCGAAGGTTTAAACGGATGTGGCCGATGTAGCAGACTTCGTCAGATTCCTCCTCATTTGAGGGGTTTTTGATTATGGGGACGCTCTTCCTTGCAGGCGCAAGCCCCTGCAGTTAATTACGCTACCGCATCACGGTAACCACTTTCTCCTTCTCCAGATGGTCACTTCGTGTCGTGGGTGTTTGTTTTGTTTTTGGTTGCCCGTGGATTGTATATGGAGACTAATTTATGTTGTCGCCCGTAGGGCGTGGATTAGTCCAAATCCGTATTTTCTTAGATTTGGGTTTGGGGGTTGGGTTTAAGGATACGTTAGTCTCATTTGAGACTAAGATCAACATAAACGTTTGTTAAGGATACGCTAGTCTAATTTTAGACTAAGATCAACTTAACGGAATCATTTAGATCCAACAAGAGAGCATTTGGGCTCTATTGTTTAGTTTAGGGACATTGTGGTCGATTATAAGTTTAAGGACATGGTGGTCCAATGTTAGTTTAAGGACATCTCGTTCCAAGGTTAAGGACATCATAGCCCGTGAGTTTAAAGACATCACAGTCAAGGTTAAGGACATCATAGTCCATTAATTTAAGGACCCCACAGTCCAGGTTAAGGACATCATAGTCCATGAGTTTAAAGACCTCACAGTCAAGGTTAAGGACATCATACTCCATGGGTGTTAAAGGACCCCACAGTCCAAGGTTAAGGACATCATAGTCCGTGAGTTTAAAGACCTCACAGTCAAGTTTAAGGACATCATAGTCTGTGAGTTTAAAGACCTCACATTCAAGGTTAAGGACATCATAGTCCGTGAGTTTAAAGACCTCACAGTCAAGGTTAAAGACATCATAGTCCATGGGTTTTAAAGGATCCCACAGTCCTTAGAATGTTTGGTTGTCGGGACCCGTCACCTCTCTGAAGACGTTGAAGGATTGCAACGACAAATATCAGAGGAGTAAAGAGATGTGCCCTCGAACCAATGTGAGCTGGTTGAAAGATCTGTAATCCAATTTGGGGCTAAGATCTGTTAACATATTTATGAGCAGATGAGCTCAACTAATATGAGTTGAGGACTTATGGCCAATCTTGGGCTAATTCCAATAAATGTTTAACATTTTATTTTGGGCTGTTGAGCCTTTATTTGGGCTTGGCCCTTTTGACAATGTTTTTGTCTTTTATTGAATGCAGAGCATTCATCAGAGCTCTGGGTTTATTAAAGAACAATTTATGTTCTGTCAGCGCAACACGTGGCGCGCTAGGTGCTTTGCGCCAGTCAAAGAGCGCAGTGCACTTCTGCCACGTGGCCCATATGTAAGGGACACATGTCGCGCTCAGCGCTAGGCGCCAGATGATGAGCGCATGATGCCAGTTTATGAGCGCTGAGCGCTAGTTCTTGAGCGCATTGCGCTTTCAGTTTAGTGGCGCACACGTGAGTGACACGTGGTGCGCTTGGTGCTGAGCGCCAGCCCATGAGCGCAGTGCGCTATTTCAAGAGCGCAAAGCGCAACTTGTTAATTGGCGCATACGCGATTGACACATGGCGCATTTGGCGTTGAGCGCCAGTCCAGAGAGCGCAGAAGCGCAGGTCAAGAGCGCAAGGCGCATTTCAAGAGTGCAAAGCACATCTGATCAATTTTATGATCGGGGAAACAAATTTATGTTCTTTTAAAAGAGACTTTGTCTTAAGATCTAAGAACAACAGTTCTTATTTTGCAGGAGATATTTCAAATCTCTTATATTTATTAAAGGCTTTGCCTTTATAGATCCTATAAGTCCACGGTAGCGCCCCGGCCGTCTAACAGACGCCAATATGCGGAACAAAAACTTTTACGGCTGGCGCTATCGCGTACTATAACCCGGATCTGTCATTAAAGCTAAACTAACATATTGTAAAGAGGGTAGAATTGTTATACCGAAGGATCCGAGTCCTTCGGTCTTTAACCATCATCCCACGCTTTGTTGCGGCTGCTCCGATCTCCTCGATCTCCGGTCTCGTCGTCCAGGTGGCACCACGTCGACGGATCTTTAAACGGGCTCCCGTCTCTGAACCGAGGCAACTCGATCGTCAAGTTTGCCAAAAGAGACGACCAAGATTGATGTAGAGAATGAGTAGAATACTTTGTCTCGTTACGTCCAAGGCTATGGACGAACGGTTATGGAAGTTGCCAATTGGAATCGGGTAAATGGAAATTGAACTATATGAAATTTCCATACACTAAACTATCATGATCTTTTGCAAAAATGAATGAATCAAATCCCCTTAGCTTCCCACAAGGGGCCGGCAACAATATGAAGAGGGGAGGAGGGTGAGTGTAGGAGCTAGGAGGATGATCATAAGCTTTGATCTTATCATATCATAACATCAAAGTATGACTCACTAATGACACCAAGTATGAACACAATAAATGCACCATCAAAGCACCATTAATGAACAAATGAGTCACAAGCCTAATCACCACTTCTAGAACCTTCAAGAAGCAAGACTCACCCTCAAGACGATAAGACAAATCCGTATTTAACCGAATGTTAAATACGGGTGATAGAAAACCGGCAACTTCCAAAAGTGATCCTGAAACGAATTTCAGGATAACCCCGTAAAATATAAACATACCCGCATTTGTATTACGACCGAATACAAATGCAACTGAGACAAAAATATTATATCTACACAGTATAATACTCGGATCCGGCTTAAACCAAAGCCCACCAGTATTATCTGCCCGAAAAATGACACGTGCGAAAACGCACGTGCATTTTCCTAACCTTGCCATAAAACCATACGGCTTCTACAACGTTTCGCCCGAACTTGGGAAAGTGTCTGTAGGGGACTCTAATGACTCATCAATACACTGGCACTGGGTATAACCACTAGCACGTCAGAGGAACAAGCTGTACGTAACGTTTTGCCTATGTATTGATTGGAAGGGAAGCTGACGAACGAACTCATCCAGAAACCCTACTGAGCCTGATAGTGACAATATCCGTACGGTCCGGTCCATTCGTCTATGAGTATCGCATATTAGTCCTAGGGGGTCGGTAAACGTCAGACCCCCAATAGCTGCATAAGTCGTGTCAGAGAGTAGCCCAGAACACCCTGAGATACTACTGGAATACCTTCCAGTAAATCTCGATTACCCTGGTCAGGGATTTCGTGTAATGGCTCTCCTAAACACAGCGTGATCTCACCCCCAATATCGGGAGAGACGAATCCCCGACGATCTGCTCTCTGCCTCCATGTGGCTCGAGACTGTACCCAAAATATACCTGTTTGCACGACTCCTTTGACCCGTGGTAGGGTATAAATCAAAGTACAGTGGGAACTCACACGAGACAAATGACGACCTCAGGTCGATAAACTAATCTGTACACATGTCACCAGGGAACTGCTATCTGACGATATGTATAATACCACCTAGCATGTTCCCTGCGAGTCCTGTCTGGTGTACTCATAACCCAATGAGCACCTGTATACATCTTAGGTGAATCAACTAACACAAATGGCTTGTGAGACCGTCCACCGCCCCTCGTCGGGGTCTCGAATGTATACACTAGTCTACTCCGGAGTATCGATGCCCTGTCTCGAAACTCCCACGACTAGGGACAGTTTAAGGATGTACTTATAGACCCCAGCTCCCACATATATGATCGCTATCATACTGCTGGTAGTCAAGCATGAATCCTATGGGCTCTATCAACATCTACATGATGATAAAGACAAACCAGACAGCATACTATCATCTTGAGTAAGACTGTTCTATCGGTATAGGTCCTCCCTCAATCATTGCAATCACGTACCTGCGATCCAATAATTGACTTAGAGGGCACTATATCTAACAATCTCCCACTTGCACTTAAGGCTAATTATTGCGATGTCGTATACTCACAGCCCGTGTGATACCGAACATCCAACTCCTCTACTAATCAGTTTCACAAAGCTCGTTTGTAAAACTATTGTGTTCGAGAAATAGCCTCAGTAAGTGGATCCGCCCTGATGTTTCTTTCTATGTCTCTCTTAATCTCAAGTTCGCGGAGAATGCCATCTCCCGAATTGAGTAATACCTGTCTTAGAATATGTCAGGATATCTGATGGGACCTAGTTCATAAATGAACTCCAAGTCCAGCAAACTTCTTAGACTGTATCTATAACTGAACCTAATCAGTATCCAGCACCATGCCTCCCACAGTATCCTCTTGGACCACATGTCCATAATACTGTCCCTCATCAGAGGGAAATCTATAACTTTGACAATTACTCTGTCATGGATGTCACCTGTGAAGCCTGGAATGATAACCGTCTCCCGAAAGAGGCTGCCATCATCTAATCCGTAGAACATGCACTTATGTTCTATAACTGCTTCCGTATGTTTCTTCAGGATTAGATCAATATAAATTTATCGCATCTAGTGCAAAAAGCGACATCTGGTGTGGTTCTTGACATCTCACGATTGACTCAATTGCCTAAGCAAGTGATCTGCCAATCATGCACATCCCTCTCCCCTTTAGTCTATAAGACACCTTTAGAGAGGGTGACTCCATCACCTGCTGGTACACCACCATGCCAGGAGTCATCTATTCTAAAATACTATTAGAACATTGTCAAAGTACCCATATTGGGAAACTACCCAAATCTAAATCTAAAACCATAGATCTAGTAACCAGAATGTCAGATATTATATCCATATCCTTTGTGGAGAAACAACTGTGTGACGACCACAGTAGAACCGATCGTAGTATAGGAATTTTACTTCCTACTCTGTGTATGTCATCCAAATACTAGGACATCACACCCTACTATCTTCTTAACAGATCCATCCCCTATTCTAATGAAGTCAAACCCATGACTGTCACATCAAAATTAGATGATCTATCTCCGCTATAATTGCTTAAGTCTATAAATAGACATAAGCTACTTGCCCACAATACTTCCGCTGCTCCCACTGACTACGACAACCCTCTGGCAGAATAATATATACGTGCAATTCTAAAACTATTTTAGAACGACGCTATACATATCTCCTGCCGGGTCTCATAGCCTGGAACAACAGTAGTGTCAAGTCTGGGTAAACAAGAACCTCTCTGTCACCGTCCTTGAGGCTACCGGAGTACCTCTCGGGTGTCTGAGGTTACCCACCATGTCTGCGGAGTGGCTATTGGAATGTCAAACCTGATTGAATATATAGGTCCTATTAAATTTTCCGTAATCGTTTGCGGTTCTGGAATCACTTCCAGTTCTACCATACTCCCACTACTGTTTTCTGAAAAAATCCATTTTATTAAAACTGTGGCGAGTCAAGAACAATATCACTATTGGTCTTCCAGATGGTAGAAAATCAACCCTCGTCAAAGCTAGGGTCAACCCACAAACTGCCATTACAGAAACGTGCCTTGAGTTATCCAGTGTCTGGTCTTAAGCATAAGCTGGACAACTCCCCTTACCTTAACATTGTTAAGATATGAAGCATTCTTTATCCAATATAGAAACTTTGGCACTTATTTAATTGGAACCAGATTCAAATCATGCAGCTGTCTCCAGTGCATATCAACTTAATGGAGAGAGGCTAATCAGCATTACTCAACTTAGGAATCCATCCAATTATGAGTAACCTGAAAGAGAAACAAGTTTCTCAAAACCATTACTATCATCTGAATACCATTCATAAGAATCTACATCTTCGATTTCTTTGAAGAATCCCGATACTTGTGACACCTGGTTCTCTACTTTATTCCTATACCCACAACTTCTCAATACTTAGACATTGTATTTCTATGAAACACTTGTCTAAAAACTAGAGAAGTCACAAGTAAATAGAATATAGTACGAGGACCAACCCCTTTGTCCTGATGGACACTGGACATCTTACAATACTCTGTATAAGTCCGCTGAGTTTAATAACTCAAAACCTGTGCGTCGTAGGTTGAAAACTGTCCCCAGGCAATTTCCTCAAATATCACCAATTATAACGAATTCCGATATAATGAGGATGATTACCTAATTCCCAATAACTTACTCCCTTTCATCATCTGTAAAACTATACAGATGTGAGAAGCATACTTGGTAAATACATACCCTGGAGCAAGGGTTTAATTGGGAAATCAATTTTCTTTTAACAATGCACAGTGAAACTGAAACATGAAAATGTTTCGTAGGGGTATCCTGGTATTCTTAGCAATGCCTCTTCCATAATCCGAATCATGACTTTAACCGTATATTTCCCTGCCATCTTTCCAATTCCCTTTATTTGTCTTTAGTCGTTACCTTCTGTACACCATCATTAGGCTAAATGGTTTTCTTCCTTCCCTACCGTTCGGCACCAGCCTATGGTTTGGAAGAAGAATATCCAGTAAGCAGAATAGGTGTACCCTCCTAATCCTAGGAGTACTCGCAACTTGAGAGAAGGTGATGATAAAAGACAACTGAATAAACCTTATTCCTATTTCTCCTGAACCAGAATCCATCCTCGAAAAATTATCCTTCGAGTTCGTATATTACCATACGATGGATTTTATCCAATGGAATTGGATGTTCGTAGTGATACGGGTTGTTCTAGAGAAATTAAAGGTGAAGTATGAGTGGCTATGAAATACGTGGTTTGGTCGTGAACGTGAATAGTCGCAATTTACTTTGCCCTCATTCTAATTCCTTTATTTGTCTTTACATATTACCATCTGCACACCCTACTTAGGCTAATTGGTTTTCTTCATTCCCTACCTTTCGGAACCTGCCTATGGTTTGGAATAAGACTATCCAATAAGCGTAATAGGTGTACTCTCCTAAACCAAGGAGCCCTCGCAACCTGAGAGAAGGTGATAATAGAAGACAACTGAATAAACCAATTCTATTTCTCCTGAACCTGGATCCATCCTCGAAGAAATCCCTCCGAGTTCGTATATAACCATACGATGGATCTATCCAATGGAAGTGGATGTCCGTAGTAATACGGGGTGTTCTGAGAAATACAAAGGGTAAAAGAAGGAGAGGCAATGACTTATGCAACTATAGACAATCCAAAAGCCAATATTTTAAGAAGGTTCGGTCAACTTGGTCACTGAGTTATAGTCTAGGGTCGGTCAAAGGTCGCTGCCAAAGAGAGAGAGAAAAGAAACACTCTACGTGCACTCTAACCTAGATCAGAAAAGTTATCACTTTATCTAATTAGGAAACCTCCTACTGTAATCTCAAATTCTCCTCCAAACCTGAAAGAAGAATTAGTCGGGATCACCCGAAGATTAAACCAACTCATCAGTGAGAATCGGGATCCAACTATCATCGCATGATAACTTGATGGAAGCCACTCAAGTTAACACACTCCAGAAGGTATGCGCAAATCTGGCAAGTTTCCTGTATGTTTGAAACTCTCGATATAATTTTTATCCCATGCTCTTATGACCTTGACGTAGGCCAACAAATCATAAGCCACATGTCAAGTTCTATCCGTCGTTGTCCTAATTAATTTAGGTCATCGTACATGCCCTTGACGTAGGCCAACAAGGCTGTACGTCTGTCCTAAACTAATGCATCTATCTATGCAACAAATGAATACCCAGCAGCTACCAAACACTACGCCTTGACGTAGGCCAACAAACATAGCTTGAATACTACTGACCATCCATAAGATGAAAGAGGATTACGGCTGGTTTTTGGCGAAAAACCTTTAACGTAATGAACTTGATCTCGTTGAAGGAACTTGATAGCTTTTTATAAAAATATAGTGGCGAAAACCTTTGCTAAAGAGATCACTCCCGGTGAAGGGATCTCGTATCTTTTCTCGTGGAATGAGGTACAGGATATTCTAACTGAATACCGTGATGCAAAGCAACTTGTAATCGACTATATTGAAGTTATTACCCTGACGTAAACTTCTGCCCAAGGGGTCACTCCCGGTGAAGGGATCTCGGCCCTTGCCTCGTCGAATGAGGTGCAGGATATTCTAACTGAATACCGCTATGCAAAACAAAAGGAAACGTCTTTGTAATAACTCCTTTTTAAAATTTGTTCTAACAACATCAAATATAGGTTTGTTTTATCCTTGCATTGATAAGAATCAATGCAGTCCCATCAGTCAATCACACCAGAAAAGAACGAAAATAAAATATATGTATATGCCATCCGCATTCGTCACTGGGTCCCTTCATCACCCGTTAGGTTACTTAACTAACGACAGAGCGGGGGCTGGACTAGCGCGGGTGTAAAATATATACAACATCTAATAGTATATATACTAATATACAATAATCGCTCCAGGCGTGATAATATGCAACATTACAGAAAAGTAATAAGCATCAGAGAACAATACAGATAATCTGGGATCCCCGGGTTTCACAGAGCCGCTACTGAAACCCGACGTTCCCCAGGTCGTGTGGATAGCCTGTGCAATGAAACCTAGACCCCTACGGATGCGGCAACTTACCCGCCAAAACCTGAAGCGAGGTAGTCCCCCACAGCATAGTGAATGGAACACCTGGCACTTCGTGGAATCCGGTAAATTGAGCACCCCTCCGTAGGTCATCCTGTACCCCCTACGAGTGCGGCGAATAGTCTGCCAATTATGGAGTGAGGCCCCTCTGCCTCTCAAAACCATGAGATACGGACCCGTTGCCCTCCAGAACCCGGCTATCCGTGTACTCCTTCGCGGGATAAACCTAGTACAGAAATAAAAAATATGTACAACGGGTACATCGACCTCAACCCGGTCGTGCCCCAAAAGAATATTATACAACAGGCAGTGACGGCAATCCACATGTTGGACGCTCGCCCCGCAATATCAAATGTATAAATAAATTCAAACAGCACTACCATTGCACACTGCTATCCATCACGACAAATCCGCAACATCACAGTACAGAACATCAACGCGAATGTCACAATCGCAAACCCGTCTAAAAGAACTATAGCAATCAGACGCGGTTTACCGAACAAATGACATTCCCGGTCGGAGATATAAAGTAAGTACTGTAAACTAACATGTTTAAAATTTCGATCGAATAAATTTCCTGAAGTGGGCCCCACAAACATCTGCTGTATAGTAACAAAAACTGGGCCCAAAAGAATAGTACCAGAAACCACAATTCCCTGTGTATAAGCCCCTGTACAATTTTGGAGCACTGTTCCTACTAAACCGCCGCGGAAGCGCGGTCAAACCCAAGGTTTGACCGCGGTTCCACGGTGCTTATAAGGGATCACGTGACCAAATTTGTACGGATTGCTTAAAAAGGCCTGCTTGTTATTCTGTGACATGTAAAATAATTTTTGGAACAGTTTAAAAATCAACAGAAACTTTGAACTGGAAAATTGTGATTTTTGAAAATCCGTTCGATCGATATTTTAAATGCGTTAGCACAAGTTAGTATAGCTTAATGGTGAGGCTCTGAAACCACTGTAAGTCTACGGTAGCGCCCCGGCCATCTAACAGACGCCAATATGCGGAATAAAAACTTTTACGACTGGCGCTATCGCGTACTATAACCCGGATCTGCCATTAAAGCTAAACTAACATATTGTAAAGAGGGTAGAATTGTTATACCGAACGATCCGAGTCCTTCGGTCTTTAACCATCATCCCACGCTTTGTTGCGGCTGCTCCGATCTCCGGTCTCGTCGTCCAGGTGGCACCACGTCGACGGATCTTTAAACGGGCTCCCGCCTCTGAACCGAGGCAACTCGATCATCAAGTTTGCCAAAAGAGACGACCAAGATTGATGTAGAGAATGAGTAGAACACTTTTTCTCGTTACGTCCAAGGCTATGAACGAACGGTTATGGAAGTTGCCAATTGGAATCTGGTAAATGGAAATTGAACTATATGAAATTTCCATACACTAAACTATCATGATCTTTTGCAAAAATGAATGAATCAAATCCCCTTAGCTTCCCGCAATGGGCCGGCCACAATATGAAGAGGGGAGGAGGGTGAGTGTAGTAGCTAGGAGGGTGATCATAAGCTTTGATCTTATCATATCATAACATCAAAGCATGACTCACTAATGACACCAAGTATGAACATAATAAATGCACTATCAAAGCACCATTAATGAACAAATGAGTCACAAACCTAATCACCACTTCTAGAACCTTCTAGAAGCATGACTCACCCTTAAGACGAAAAGACAAATCCGTATTTAACCGAATGTTAAATACGGGTGATAGAAAACTGGAAACTGGCAACTTCCAAAAGTGATCCTGAAACGAATTTCAGGATAACCCCGTAACAGTATAAACATACCCGCATTTGTATTATGACCGAATACAAATGCAACTGAGACAAAGATATTATATCTACACAGTATAATACTCGGATCCGGCTTAAACCAAAGCCCACCAGTATTATCTGCCCGAAAAATGACACGTGTGAAAACGCACGTGCATTTTCCTAACCTTGCCATAAAACCATACGGCATCTACAACGTTTCGCCCGAACTTGGGAAAGTGTCTGTAGGGGACTCTAATGACTCATCAATACACTGGCACTGGGTATAACCACTAGCACGTCAGAGGTACAAGCTGTACGTAATGTTTTACCTATGTATTGATTGGAAGGGAAGCTGACGAGCGAACTCATCCAGAAAACCCTACTGATCCTGATAGTGACAATATCCGTACAGTCCGGTCCATTCGTCTATGAGTATCGCATATTAGGCCTAGGGGGTCGGTAAACGTCAGACCCCCAATAGCTGCATAAGTCATGTCAGAGAGCAGCCCAGAACACCCTGAGATACTACTGGAATACCTTCCAGTAAATCTCGATTACCCTGGCCAGTGATTTCGTGTAATGGCTCTCCTAAACACAGCGCGATCTTACCCCCAATACCGGGAGAGACGAATCCCCGACGATCTGCTCACTGCCTCCATGTGGCTCGGGACTGTACCCAAAATATACCTGTTTGCACGACTCCTTTGACCCGTGGTAGGGTATAAATCAAAGTACAGTGGGAACTCACACGAGACAAATGACGACCTCAGGTCGATGAACTAATCTATACACGTGTCACCAGGGAACTGCTATCTGACGATATGTATAATACCAACTAGCATGTTCCCGGCGAGTCCTGTCCGGTGTACTCATAATCCAATGAGCACCTGTATACATCTTAGGTGAATCAACTAACACCAATGGCTTGTGAGACCGGCCACCGCCCCTCGTCGGGGTCTCGAATGTATACACTAGTCTACTCCGGAGTATCGATGCCCTGTCTCGAAACTCCCACGACTAGGGACAGTTTAAGGATGTGCTTATAGACCCCAGCTCCCACATATATGATCGCCATCATACTGCTGGTAGTCAAGCATGAATCCTATGGGCTCTATCAACATCTACATGATGATAAAGACAAACCAGACAGCATACTATCATCTTGAGTAATACTGTTCTATCGGTATAGGTCCTCCCTCAATCATTGCAATCACATACCTGCGATCCAATAATTGACTTAGAGGGCACTATATCCAACAGATCTATGATCTGTGAGAAGAATTATGTTCTTCTTCTTATTATTTTATGATGAGATCTCTTGATCTTTTTGTGAAAGACCTTGGTCTTGTAGATCTATGATCTTTAAAAAAGTAAATTCTTCTTTTTATGAGATGATTTCATCTCTATGTTCATCATTAACATTTTTACCTTGAAGAAAGATATTCTTGCAGGAGCTTGCTCTTTATCTTTAAGTTTCTCAAAGCTTATGGGGGGGTTCTATCTCTGACTTGAAGTCTTGGGTCCTTTATATAGGGGAGGCTGATTTGTTGAATCAGTTAAGAAGATTTTTTCTCCAATTGATTTGGGAATTTTCCTATCGTTGGATCTTTGATCTAAGGGCTTCTGATTTACAGAAGGTAATCTTCTTGTTATTAATAAGATTAGGAAATCTTTCCAAACAGAATTTATTATGTATTTTGGTGATTTTTTAATCACCATTGAATCATTGATCCAACGGTGCTCTGATTTACAGAGCACAATTTTGTTATTTGGAAAGATTTTGAGAAATCTTTCCTTAACAGAATTTAATTCTGATCAATTAATGATTTATCATTTATTATTAGATCTTTGATCTGACGGTGGGGAGCTTTTAGTTCCAGCGCTAGCGCACCCGTGCTTTGCACGTGGTGCGCTGCTCAGAGCTCAGCGCACCTGGCGCTAGCGCACACGTGTTTTGCACGTGGTGCGCTGCCTAGGGCGCAGCGCACTGGGTGCTGAATCTGAAGCGTTGCTTTATTTTAAAATTTGAATTTTGAATAGAGCTTTGCTCTGATTGGAGGAAACATGTATATACACATATAAGACATAGCTACATGTACATCTTGCATACATACTTACATGTACACTCGTATACCTTGATATAGCTACACATATACCTGGAGAGTATTGTCATACCTAGCTTGATATAGTTACACAGGGTATTACATCATTATTGATAGGTAGATACACATATCTTTCTATACTGACATAGTTACGCATACCTGTCTATAGCTACATGTTCACCTTTATATGATGTTGAATTTGGTTTCGGAGAAAGTAGGAACCGCATGATATATTTAATAACTTGTTGCAGTTAAATAACGGTTTTTCCTTTATATGCTCATATTACTGTTTCATGTTGCATATATTATATTTCATGGATTTCGCATTGATATATGGATTTTCATATGATGTTTTCTGGATGTTTTACTTCTGGGTATATATATCAGTGGTATGGGACGCTGATATATATACATGTATGTATGTATGTATATATATATATATATTTATATCAGTGGTATGGGACGCTGTTATATATGTACACTTATAATATATATATATATCAGTGGTATGGGACGCTCTTATATATGTATACCTATAATATATATATCATCATAATGATTTGTGCAAATATACTTATTCTTTATATATGTGGGCCGATTCAATGGCCGGACCGATATTATGGTCGATATGTGGGCCGATTCAATGGCCAGGCCGATATTATAGTCGATATGTGGGCCGATTCAATGGCCGGACCGATTTAATGCCTGATATGAGGGGCCTATGTGCCCGATGTGAGGATGACATGTTTTATTCCATACTCCATATTTATTTGATATGCATTGCTTCATGTATTAGTAGTACCTGATAGTGTAGGGTTACTAGGCACTCTAATAAGGTTCTACAAGGTATCAACCATGCCCGATTTAAATTTTAGCCGTGCCGAACAACCCTAAAAAAGATCTTTAAACAAGAGATTAGGCGAAAACAAGCATGTAAACACTTTAACACTAAGTGAGAGGGATTACTACCTTTGTAGATCCGGTCCTTCACTTCATAAGCTCCGTGTTGTGGTCCTTTCGCTGCGATCATCAAGTTCCGGACTCTCGAGAGGCTCCACGAAGAGAAAGATGCAAGCTTGCTTCTGATCTTCGATAACAAAGATGATCTACCTTGAAGTTTCATTAACACAAGCTCTCACTCACTGAATGAAGTGAACACCCTCATCTAAATGGCAAGGATAGATGAGGATGATGAAGTAGGATTTTTGCTCTCATTTGTTTTCTATTTCTCACTCATTTTCATCACTTTTGAAAAAGCTAGAAAGCTTTTTCATGAAGAATTCAAGGAAGAAGATGAAAAATCCTATTGTGATGAATAATGAAAATTATAATAATGATTAATAATGCAACAATGGTTAACTATGATTAATTCATGTAGAGACTTAACCAAGGGTTTGGGTTTGGGTTGGGTTAACAATGAGTCACTAAAATATCAACCATAATATCTTAGCACAAAACAAAAAGAAACCTTCTAGAAATATCAAAAAAGAACTAACCCAAATCAAACCCTAATCTTGTTTAATCTCCACTAAATATGTTGCATTAGTAATCATATCATGTTACAATATTATATATCATATATATAATATTTATTATAACAAAATAAAATAATACAATTAACATATATCACATATATATCAATGTATTACCCGAGTGAGAAAAAGAATCTTTTAGTGAGCTTATATTAGTTAATATAATTTAATATATCACATATATAATTATACATTAAATTATCGAATCAACACTTAATCGGATAATCCGGCTACATCGAATATAACCGACTAATATATCATGTACCGATTTATCGAATCAACACTTGATCCGATGATCCGGCTCATATCAAAATAACGCGAGAATATAATATGGTATCTCATATCGCGTTATCCTCGGTCCTGCACATATCACATATGTGCCCTACTCCGTTTTGCCTGAGTCAAGAAACCTCTGTGTAGGACTCTAAAGAATCGTCAATACGCCGGTAGCAGGTGATGATCATATCAAACACCCACAAGCTGCAAGCGGTCAGCTAAACGTAACAGCCACCCAGGTATTGAGTGATCAGAAGATCAATAAGCAAGTCTGTACATTCTCCTGCGAATCCAATCAGTAACACTCCCGTACAGTCCGGTCTCGTCGTCTGATATGTCGCATATCTCGCCTATGGGTGGTAAACGTAAGACCCCAATAGCTCGATAAATCATGTCGATATGAGGTCTATAACAGTTTGAGAAACTACCGATAACACTTACCAGTAAATCTCAGCAACCCTGGCCAGGGATTTCCAGTTATTGCCAATCGAACACAGCGCAACATCAACTCCCTATACCGGAAGAGACGAATCCCCTCCTATCGCTTATTTCCTCCATATGATTCGGGACTGTACCCAAAAACCACCTTTTTGCATGCCCTCTTAGACGTGGTATGATGGAAATCAAAGCACAGTGGCAATCACACAAGACTCTATAACGATCTCGGGTCAACAGACTACTTTGTACCAGTGTCACCGGAGAACTGCCATCTGACGTGAGGTATAATACCATCTGGGAGTTCTCGGCGAGTCCGTCCAGTGTACCCGGTCTCTACTGAGCACTCATACACCATCCTTGATGTCAAACACCGATGGATATGGGATCATCTATCGCCCATCATATGGGTCAAGATGCGTATACGCTAGTCTACTCTGGTGTATCGATGCCCTGTCTCGATACACCCTCGACTAGGAACAGTTATAAGATGTACTCGTCGACTACAGTGGCCCCACTAGTATGATCTCATCATAGTCCCAGTAGTCGAGTACATATCCTAAGGGCTTTATCAACATGTAAAATAGAGACAATCATAGTATATGTTAAGATAAAGTACAACCAGATAGCATACTATCATGTCAAGCAAGAAATTCCTCCCTATATATGTCCAAACATCCATTACAATATACATTATATGTACAGTAATGGCCTCTAAGGCATACATATAACTAACAATCTCCCACTTGCACTAGGGCCATCTGTTGTGGTATCACATACCCAACAATTAGCTGTGGTTGAAGTATCTCATACTCAACCATCCCATAAAAGTCTCTAATGGGAAAAAGGCCTTTGTGAGTGGATCCGCGCTGTTGTCCTCTATGTCTCCTCTCCTAACCTCGATCTCCCTAGAGATCAAGCATCTCCATGATCAGGTGATACTGCCTAAGAATTATATCTGGATTTCTGATGGGACGGGGGGTTCCTTGGCAAAATCCACAACTCCATTGTCACACAATGGTAGGAACGAAATTCATCTCATGAACTTATATATATCCAAACTGCCTCTTTGGTAGCATCCTTGGTAACGATGTATCTTGCCTTTAATCATCTAGTATTTCACGGTATCTAGCTTGGAACTCTTCCAACATACCGTCCCTCCACTGAGGGTAAAGACAATGCCTGCAACTGACATTCAGTCGTCCTTATCACCCTGGAACCTTTCCAGTGATTCTCCCCAAGATCGATTGATACCATCTCACTACAATTAGTGAGTATCCTAACATCCAATTAGATCTATCTCATAGATCCAAAATCCAGGATTTAGGAGGTATCATTTTGATCCTAAATGGAGAATTCTTATGATAAGAGGAGGTTAACCGAGCGCAGCATAGGAAACTCCTTTCCTATCAAGAGTATGTCATCCACGTACTCTACGAGGATCACCACCATACTCTCTACTACCTTTTTTGTATATACAAGGTTCATATACCATTTTGATGAAGTCAAACTCTTTGACTATCATATCAAAACAGATGTTACATCTCCGTGATGCCTGCTTTATCGCATAAAACAACTTGCACACGTTTCCTCTGCTCCCACTGTCTACGAAACCCTCTGGCTGTGTACTTATAGACACTCTCTTCTAAAACATCATTTAGAAAAGCAGTCATGACACCCAACCACCAGATATCATAGTCATGGTATGTAGCCGTGGCAAGTAAGATCTGGATGGACTTAAGCATAGCTTTGAAAGTCTAAACTTTTCCATGTACACCAAGTAATCTTCTCAAGATATACTTGCTCCTGATGGGGATTTAACCGTTCAGATAAAGCAACCAAAGTCCATACTTTGTTGGTGTATAAGGATTCCATCTCAGATCACTAAGCATCCAGCTATTCTTACATAGTCCCACTCCTGATGGCCTGCTCGAAACTAGTTGGGTCATCATCTCATGATGCAATCCTCGCTCCCACTGTTATAGAGAAACCGAAGTATCTCTCAGGTGGGTGAGGAACCCTACTAGATCGGCGGAGAGGCTGAGGTTCGTTGGTTACTTTGCGGGGCCCCCGATATATCCAAAACCCCTTTTAAAACACAACACACGCACACTGCACATTAAGTTCGCATGATCAGTTTAACCCGTTAATCGAAGGCTCTCTCGCCCCAAAAGCGAGGAGTAATTAACAGCCGCTTAGTCCGCGGCTGCCGGAGATTCGGATCCCCACAATCAATAAACCCGAGCCTACCCTGGGCAGGGGGAATCTGTAATGCGCCTGACAAGCGCGCATGTATTCCCATCTCAATGGGGTGACGAAAAACACCCTACAGATCTCTGGCACGACCGGTGGGACCTTTCTCTCCTCCCATATTTCGGTTTAAACGTTCATGTGAACTCAATCAATATACATATCGACTGTCTGTACTGAAATCATGCTTCTTTGTTCAGGTTAACAAATTTCAAACTGCAATCTCCGGTCGTAGCAAAAATGTCTCCAAGGACAAGCTCAGCTCTCGACATAGCTCCCATCTGCTATACGATGAAGATGGACCCCAAGACGGTCCTTCCGGACAGTCTCGGGCGACAATGGGAAGAGACGCCGCTACCATTCGGCTCTATCATGTTCGTGTCAGCTAACGCCATCCCAGCTCCTCAAGCCCCGGTGACAGATAAACCGATCACGAAAGGCAAGAGGCCAAATGTGGTGGTCTCGAAGGCGCGATAAAGTCCGCAAAATATTCGTGGACGCCTTGAACAACGGTCTTCAACTGCCTATTCCAAAGAGTCCATATGAGATGAACATGACCGGCAATCCCATATACTGCCCATATCATAGAATGGTGAGTCATACCATTGAAGACTGCTATGTTTTTAAAGATTGGGTGGAGAACCAATACAAACTTGGGAAAGCCTCACAGTCGTCAGATGAACCGACAAGCCACAGAGCTACGATCATCAACACAGCCCCGCCAAGATCAAAGTTCGAGGAGCTGAGATAAGAAAACCCCCGACCACCAAGTCTTTAAACTGGGAACAACTGACCAGCACGTCGTTAAACTGGGAACAATTGTCCACCACGTCGTTAAACTGGGAACAATCGACCTCTAAGTCGTTAAACTGGGAATGTAAAAATATGTAAATAAAACAAAAATAATAAAAAGCCGAAATGATAGGGCAACTCGCAATAAAAATCAGCGAGTAAAAATAAAGATGAAAATAAACAGCCGAAATGATAGAGCAATCGCGGTGATAAAAAAAAGAGGTGAATGATGAGTCGCTCCTGGTACCATATTGCAGTGCAGCGATGCAGACGCCAACCAAAATCCAATTTCCTAAGATTCTTCCAGCCCTACGGGTGGTCCCCCAAATTGACTACCGTATACAATTCACGGGCTCAAATAATTCTCGTCATACGCATGCCCCACCACAATCACCAGTTACATGGCCGGTCTCTGCCTTAGAATTATGGTCCATTGGAAAGCCCACTCATGTGTCCTCACGATACATGAGGAGAACAAACTTTCGTGGGATCCTTACGACTCACGAAGGAAAACACACTTGGGAGTCCCCACGACTCCTAAGGAGAAAGTACACCTACGAGATCCTTACGACTCGCAGGGAGATAATGCTTTTATGGGACCCTTACGGCCTATAAAACTGAAAAGCCTTAGGTGATAGGGATCTAAACCTGTCTACTAAGCTATCGCTTCCCAATAGGCAATGGCGAATGATGAGTCGCTCCTGGTACCATATTCCAGTGCAGCGATGCAGACGCCAACCAAATTCCAAATCCTATACCCCAACGGCGAATGATGAGTCGCTCCTAGTACCATGTTCCAGTGCAATGATGCAGACGCCAACAAAGTCCCGAAATTTTTCCGGCCCTACGGTCTGGATCATACATCCTGCAAAACCGTATACAATTCACGGGCGTAAAATAATCCCAATCTCTCCTAAGTCCTACCGGTGAGACTACCTTTAAAGTCCCACCAGCGGCAAAAAAAACGGTATGTCCACAAGCAAAACGGGCACGGATGAAAACCCGAAAGGGCTCCATGAGTAAAAACAACAGGACTGCCGCCGAGTTTGTGAAAACCAGAAAGGGCGCAAACTCGTGAAAAAGAGATGAAATGCACTCACAAAGTCCTCTCAACTTTGTGAGGAGAAAATTCCCGCGTGAGATCCTTACGACTCACAAAGGTGCAACACACATAGGAGTCCCTACGACTCCTAAGGAGAAAATACACCTACGAGATCCTTTCGACTCGTAGGGAGAAAATGCTTTTATGGGACCCTTACGGCCCATAAAATTGAAAAGCCTTAGGTGATAGGGATCTAAACCTGCCTCCTAAGCCATCAATTCCCAAATCCTCTCAGGGCAAATGATGAGTTGCTCCTGGCATTATTCCAGTGCAGCAATGCTGATGCCAAACAAAAAAAAAAAACCAATCCCCAAATACTCTCAAAGACAGATGATGATTCGCTCCCGGTACCATATTCCAGTGTAGCGATGCCGATGTCAACTCAAATCAAACAAATCAAACCAACCAATTCCAACAACGACACTCCGTCTCGGGGAAACGTCCAACACAGACACTCCGTCTCGGGGAAACGTCCAACATAGACACTCCATGCCGGGGAAACGTCGATCAGCGACACTCCGTATCGGTGAAACATCCAACAACGACACTCCGTAATGGGGAAACATCAAGCAGACACCCCGTCTCGGGGACACGTCAACCAGCGACACTCCGTCTCGGGGAAACGTCCATTACAGACACTCCATGTCGGGGATATGTGAACCAGCGACACTCCGTGCCGGGGAGACGTCCAACACAGACACTCTATGCCGAGGAAACGTCGACCGGCGACACTCCGTCTCGGGGAAACGTCCAACACAGACACTCCATGCCGGGGAAACGTCGCCCAGCAAGACTTCGTGCCGGGGAGACGTCCAACACAGGCACTCCATGCCGGGGAAACGTCGACCAGCGACACTCCGCATCGGGGAAACGTCCAACACAGACACTCTGTCTCAGGGATACGTCAACCAGCCGATACTCCGTAACGGGGAAATGTCAAGAAGACACTCCGTCTCGGGGACACGTCAACCAGCGACACTCTGTCTCGGGGAAACTTCCAACACGGACACTCCGTCTCGGGGAAACGTCCAACACAGACACTCCATGCCGGGGAAACGTCGACCAGCGACACTCCGCATCGGGGAAACGTCTAACAACAACACTCCATAATGGGGAAACGTCAAGCAGGAACTCCATCTCGGGGATACGTCAACCAGTGACACTCCATCTCGGGGAAACGTCCAACACAGACACTCTGTGCCGGGGACACGTCAACCAGCGACACTCCGTGCCGGGAAGATGTCCAACACAGACACTCCATGTCGGGGAAACGTCGACTAGCGACACTCCGTCTCGGGGAAACGTCCAACACAGACACTCCATGCCAAGGAAACGTCGACCAGCGACACTTCGTGCCGGGGAGACGTCCAACACAGACACTCCATGCCGGGGAAACGTCGACCAGAGACACTCCGCATCGGAGAAACGTCCAACACGGACACTCCGTCTCGGGGATACGTCAACCAGCTGATACTCCGTAATTTGGAAACGTCAAGCAGACACTTCGTCTTAGGGACACGTCAACCAGCAACGCTCCGTCTCGGGGAAACGTCCAACACAGACACTCCATCTCAGGGATACGTCAACCAGCCGATACTCCGCCTTGGGAAAACGTCAAGCAGACACTCCATGCCGGGAGAATGTCAACTACAGACACTCTGCCTCGAGGAAACGTCGAACAGCAACACTCTGTGCCGGGGGCACGTCTACTAAATCACTCCGGGCCAGGGAAACGTTTACCACGGACACTCCGTCTCGGAGACGCGTTAAGCGTCGACCGTCCATGTCGTAAAAAGGGCAGTACATCCCAAAAAGTGGGAACCAAAGCAAGTCTCCTCCACGCGAAAGAAGATCCATCAATTTCATGCACACGACCCACATATGTGGTGTGCATTTATTGATGGGGGGCACTTTGTTGGGGTCGAAAATTGCACCTCGATTGACCAAGTCAAAGTCAAGGTCAACCCCAAGCCAAGTGGGTCCAAGCCCGGATCAAGTGAGCCCATGCCCAGGTCGAGTCCGAACATGAAGCGGTCGGCCCTCCTCCATACCCAAAATGAAATCATGTAATAAATAATTTTTTATGTAATTTTTTATGCATGAATGGGCATAGAGCCAAATTTTTGTAAAGCCCATGGCTTATGTGCAAAAAGAAATGGCACATGAGCCATGGGATAGGCAAAACGCCATTTTTGTAAAGCCCAAAGGGCTATATGTAAAGTGTATAGCCTATAAATGCCAAGATAATGAAAATATCTCAACAACTTTTTCTCTCTCCCAAAAAGCATCAAGATCTGTGATCTTCTCCTTCCTCAAGGTTCTAAAACCTTCTTCTTTCTTTTGAATTAAATCAAGAGTTTTACTCTTCCTTTTATAAAACTAAATAGTTTTTCACCACAAAACCCACAAAGGGGAACTCAGATCTTCCATTAGATCTCAAAAAGGGGAGATCTTTAAATCTCATCCCCTTTTTCTAAGATCCGGCCAAACGACAGGAAGAAGAAGGAGAACCATCTCCAGAAACCCCACTTTGGGGAAGATCCAGGGCTCAAGGGAGAAGTCCCTTCATCAGCTTCAAAATATACTAGGAGTTTAACTCCTCACACACACACACACACACACAAAAAAAATAATAAGTGCTCCTTTCTGGGAGTGCAACTCCTATTGCTGGGACCAAGTCCCTTTTGCCTTCCGAGCGCCCACGTGCCTGGCACGTGAGGCGCTAGCGCGCAAAACGCTAGCGCCCTTACGCTCAAAGCGCTGGCGCCCGAGCGTCCACGTGTCTGGCACGTGGGGCGCTAGCGCCCTTGCGCTCGAAGCGCTAGCGCCCGAGCATCCATGTGCCTGGCACGTGGGGCGCTAGCGCTCCTGCGCTCAAAGCGCTCGCACCCAAAGCGCTAGCGCCCAAGCGCCCACGTGCATGGCATGTGGGGCGCTAGCGCTCCTGTGCTCAAAGCGCTCGCACCCAAAGCGCTAGCGCCCGAGCGCTCAAAGCGCGAGCGCCTTTGCGCTCAAAGCGCTAGCACCCAAAGCGCTGGCGCTTTTTCCCACGCATCCTTTGGATGCCCTTTCCCTTTATATATATATATATATATATATACATACATACATACACACACACACATACTCCACACTAAAAACACCTCCCCCGTTATAAAAAATTTCTAACGGGGCGCTGCCCCGCACCCCGTAAGCGGCTGCTATCCTCCTGACCCTTAGCCCGCTATCCGGGGGGCGGGACCCCCGTAAAAACTATGCGGGGCCCCCGATATATCCAAAACCCCTTTTAAAACACAATACAGGCACACTGCATATTGAGTTTGCATGACCAGTTTAACCCATTAATCGAAGGTTCCCTCGCCCCAAAAGCGAGGGGTAATTAACGGCAGCTTAGTCCGCGGCTGCCGAAGATTCGGATCCCCATAATCAATAAACCCTAGCCTACACTAGGCAGGGGGAATCTGTAATGCGCCTGATAAGCGCGCACGCATTCCTATCTCAATGGGGTGACAAAAAATACCCTATACAGTGCACCCTTGGATCAAAGATCCAATGGTGATTAAAAATCACCAAGATACAGAATAAGCTCTGTATGGGAAAATATTTTCCCAATCTTGTTAAAAACAAGAAAAATGTCTTCTGTAAAACAGAAGTTCTTGGATCAAAGATCCGACGGTGGATAAATTCCCTAAATCAATTAAGAAATCTCTCAATGAGAGATTTCCTTAACTGAATCAACAAATCAGCATCCCTTATATAAAGGACCCAAGACTTCAAGTCTTGTAGAGAGGAACCCCCCCCCCCCCATAAACTTCGATCTCAAAGAGGAGCAAAAAAAAAAGAAAAGAGAGAAAGCTTTAAGAAGAAGAATATTCTTCAAGCTAAATAAAATAGAGATCGGAGCATCTCAAGTGTTTAACCCTCATAAAAAGAACATAGTTCTTTCCTTGGATATGAGATCCATGAGACAAGTCTCCTCCAAATGAGAATTTAATTCTTATGGGGATGAATTTGTTCTCAGGGATCAAAGATCCAAGGATGAACAGAGAATTGAACCCTTTAGAAAATAATATACAAGAAAAAACCAGCGCCAAGCGCTACTCAATAAAAGAGTGCTTAGCACTCAATGGTTGGCGTTCAGCGACAAGCACCCCACGTGCTCCTCATGTGGACGCTGCTCAATAAAAGCGTGCTTAGCACTCAATGGTTGGCGCTCAGCGCTAAGCGCCCCACGTGCTCCTCACGTGGGCGCTGCTCAATAAAAGAGTTCTTAGCACTCAATGGTTGGCGCTCAGCGCCAAGCACCTCACGTGCCACTCATGTGGGCGCTGCTCAATAAAGAGTGCTTAGCTCTCTTTGTTGGCGCTCAGCACCAAGCGCCTCACGTGCCCCTCACGTGGACGCTATTCCATAAAAAAACGCTTAGCACTTAATGGTTGGCGCCCAGCGCCAAGCGCTACATGTGACCCTCACGTAGGCGCTACTTGACATAGATTGCTCTACACTCATCATACAGAGCCCAGCGCCATAAAGAGTGTTCAACACTCACAAAAAACAAAAGAAAAAGAAGTAAAGTCAGAACCCACATAAATGTTTAGCATTATGTGCACAGAGAAAGGACGGTGTCCTAGTAAGTGTCTAACACTTTATTGAAATAGGAAACAAAAAAGACTAAGTGGGCTGAGCTCAAGTTGGCCAAACTCCTAATCAACTGAGCCCATGTGCTCTTTATTTTTCTAAAATGGTCTTAGTCCCAGACAAGACCACCAATCTTTTAATGAATATCTATTGGTTCAAGGGTACATCTCTCCACACCTCTAATACATGTCGTTGTAATTCTTCAACGTCTTCAGAGAGGTGGAAGGTCTCAATAACCAATAACTCTTGGTATACCCCCAAACAAATAAACCATAAACCCTTCGGACCGCAACTTCCCTAAAAACTAAATTCTACGGACCGTAATGTCCCTAAACAAAATTCAGTGACCATAACGTCTTCAAACAAACCCTTTGGACCGTAACGTCCCTAAACTAAACTCTATGGACTATGATGTCCTTAAACTCTATGGACTACGATGTCCTTAAACCCAATGGACTGCAACGTCATTAAACTAAACTCCATGTACTATAATATTCTTAAACCCAATGGACTGTAATGTCCCTAAACTAAAACGATAGAGCCCAAACGCTCTTTCGTTGGACCGAAAATGATCTTGAACCCCCGTTAAGTAAATCTTAGTCTAAAACTTAGACTAACATATCCTTAACAAACATTTAAGTTGATCTTAATCTCAAATGAGGTTAACGATCCTTAAATCAACCAAACCCAAATCTAAGAAAATACGGATTCGGACAAATCCCCGCCCTACGGGCGACAACATAAATTAGTCTCCATATACAATCCACGGGCAACCTAAAACAAAACAAACATACACGACACAAAGTGAACATCTGGAGAAGGAGAAAGTAGTTATCGCTACGCGGTAACGTAATTAACTGCAGGGACTTGCTCTTGCATGGAAGAGCGTCCCCACAATCAAAAAAACCCTCGCAAACGAGGGGGATCTGACGAAGTCTGCTACATCGGCCGCATCTGTCCAAACCTCCGATATATGGTGCCATAAATCAACTTTGGCAACTTCACAGAGGTGGACGGATAAAACTAAATAGCATCTTCCCCCAAATTCAGCCAAGACCACCTACGCGGTTTCTTCTTTGTTTTCAGTGGTAAACAATCACCTTGTATTACCAAATGGAATACATTGATCTTGAAAGACTGTTATTATGTAGCTTCTATGATATGAAATTTAATACCAATTTCTTTATTAGATAAAGAATGATATAATTTTATATTAGAGAATAATGTTATGAATATTTTCCTAAATCAAGTGTTGATTGGGTTTGATACATTATGTAACGGTTTATACGTTCTGAATCAAAACACGGTTCTTAACGTACAGAACACACACAAGAGGAAAATTTCAGAAATGAACGAATCCTTCTTGTGGCATTGTAGACTAGGTCATATCAATGCGACACGACTAGCTAAGTTGCATAAAAATGGATATTTGAATCAGTTTGAATTTACATCATATGAAACTTGCCAGTCACGTCTCAAAGGTAAAATGACTAAAATTCCGTTTACTGGACACAGAGAAAGAGCTACTGAACTCTTAGGACTGACATATAGTGATGTATGCAGTCCTATGTCTACACATGTCAGGAATGGTTCTTCATACTTCATTACATTCACCGATGATCTATCAAGATTTGGACATGTGTTCCTATTGAAATATAAGTCTGAAGCTTTTGAGAAATTCAAGAAATATAAGTGAGAAGTAGAGAATCAAACGGATAAAAGTATTAAAATCCTTTGATCAGATCGGGGAGGAGAATACTTGAGCATAGAATTCCTAGATTATCTAAAAGAGAATGGGATTCTCTCTCAGCTTACTCCTCCATATACACCACAGCACAACGGTGTATCAGAGCAGAGAAATCGTGCCCTATTAGATATGGTGTGCTCTATGATGAGTACTGCTGAGTTACCTATTTCCTTTTAGGGTTATGCGCTTGAGAAGCCGCATACCTATTGAATAGAGTTCCAACCGAATCAGTGCCTACCACTCCATATAAGATATATATTGGGAAGAGACCATCTCTTAAACAAGTTAAGATATGGGGTTGTCCGGCCTATGTCAAAAAGCAAAATCCGGACAAGCTCGAGGCAAGGTCAGTTCTGTGCAAGTTTTTAGGATATCCCAAGCATTCGCGAAGGTATATCTTCTACCATACCGAGGAACAAAAGGTGTTTGTTTCTCGGCATGCCACCTTTTTAGAAAAGGAATTTCTTATGAAAGAAATTAGTGGTCATGTGGTAGAACTGGAAGATGTTCCAGCTACACAAACTACAACGGAAGATTTGGTGGAACCGGAGGATTCGATAGTATCCAACGACCCTCAGCCTCTCCGCCAATCTAGTAGGGTTCCTCATCCACCTGAGAGATACTACGGTTTTATCATTGATGTTGGGAGCGAGGATTGCATCATGGAAGATGATGACCCAACTAGTTTCGAGCAGGCCATCACGAGTGGGGACTCTGTGAAATGGCTGAATGCAATGCGATCTGAGATGGAATCCATGTACACCAATAAAATATGGACTTTGGAAGTTGCTCTTGAAGGGGTAAAACCCATTGGGAGCAAGTTGATCTTGAGAAGATTCTTGGTGTAGATGGAAAAGTTGAGACTTTCAAAACTAGACTTGTGGCAAAAGGTTTTCGTCAATGACCAGATGTGGATTATGATAATACCTTTTCTCCAATGGCTATGCTTAAGTCCATCCGGATCCTACTTGCCATCGAAGCATACCATAACTACGAAATCTGGCAGATGGACGTCAAGCCCGCTTTTCTAAATGGTGATTTAGAAGAGAGCTTGTACTTGACACTACCAGAGGTCTTCGTAAACAGTGGGAGCAACGGAAAGGTGTGCAAGCTGCTTAAATCAATCTAAGAATTGAAGCAGGCATCGCGGAATTGGAACATCTGTTTTGATGTGGCAGTCAAAGAGTTTGACTTCATCAAAAACGTAGATGAACCTTGTATATACAAAAAGGTTAGTAAGGTTGTCTTCCTCGTATTGTACGTGGATGACATACTCTTGATAGCAAATGATGTTCTTATGCTACACTCGGTCTAGCTCTTCTTATCACAATGGTTCTCCATGAAGGATTTGGGTGATGCCTCTTACATCCTGGAGAGAATCACTGGACGGCTGTGAAGAACATTCTTAAGTACTTGAGAAGGACTAAAGAAATGTTCTTGGTGTAAGATAACAGTGAACTCCATATCGAGTCCTTTACCGATTCAAGCTTCCAGAGTGATAAGGTCGACAGTAAGACAGTCTCGGGTTTTGTCTTTACCCTCAGTGGAGAGACGATATATTGGAAGAGTTCCAAACTAGATACCGTAACAGACTCGACGATAAAGGCTGAATACATCGCTACCATCGATTCTACCAAAGAAGTTGTCTAGATGAAGATGTTCATGAGATGAACATGGTTCCTACCATTACGTATCCAATACTTATGTATTGTGATAACATTGGAGTTGTGGCTTTGGCCTAGAAACCCCGGTCCCATTAGTGATCCAGACATATTCTTAGCTGGTATCACCTGATCAGGGAGATAGTTGATCTCCGGGAGATCGAAGTCAGGAGAGTTGTCACGAAGAATAACATGGCGGATCCACTCACGAAGGCCATCCTCCAGATACAATTTGAGAGATTTTGGGATGTTAGGTATGAGATACTACCACAACTGGCCTTAGCGCAAGTGGTAGATTGTTAGTTGTATGTATACCCTAGAGGCCATTATTGTACATGATTGTATATTATAATGGATGCTTGGACATATATAGGGAGGACTTTCTTGCTCGAAATGATAGTATGCTATCTGGTTACTCTTTATCTTAACATGTAGACTAGTATAGTGATACTGTCTTTCTCTCACATGTTGGTAAAGCCCTTAGGATGTGTACATGACTGCCAGGATTATGATGCAGATCATACTAGTGGGGCCAGGGCAGTCCACAAGTACATCCTTTAATTGTTCCTAGTCGTGGGTGTATCGAGACGGGGCATTGATATTCTAGAGTAGACTAGCGTATACGTTTCTTGACCCATTTGATGGGCGATGGATGATCCCATATCCATTGGTGTTTGAAATCATAGATTGTATACGGGTGCTCAGTGGAGACTGGGTACACTGAACAGGACTCGCTGAGAACTCCTAGATGGTATTATACCTAATATCATATAGCAGTTCTCTAGTGACACTGGTACAGATTGGTCTATAGACCCGAGATCGTCATAGAGACTTGTGTGATTCCCTCTGTGCTTTGATTTACACCCTACCACATTCAAGAGAGTGTGCCAACAGCTGGTTTTTGGGTACAGTCCCGAGTCAAATGGAGGCAGTGAGCGATAGGAGGGGTTTCGTCTCTCCCGGTATTGGGGGTTGATGTTGCGCTATACTCGATTGGCCATAACAGGAAGTCCCTGGCCAGGGTTGATACTGAGATTTACTGGTAAGTGTTATCAGTAGTTTAGACCCGTTATGAGCCTCACATCGACATGTCTTATCAAGTTATTGGGGTCTGATGTTTACCACCCCCAGACTCGATATGTGACATATCAGACGAAGAGACTGGACTGTATGATAGTGTTACTTATTGGATTCACGGGAGTATGGACAAGCTTGCTTGTTGATCTTCTAATTGCTCAATACCTGGGTAGTTGTTACGTACAGCTAATTCCGCTGACGGCTTTTGGGTGACTAATATGATTGTCACCTACTGCTAGCGTATTGACGAGTCATTAGAGTCCTACACAGAGGTTTCCTAGCTCATGCGAAATGAAGTAAGGCACATATGTGATATGTTTGGGACCGAGATTGATACTTGTATGTAATACAGTATTCTAATATCGTGATATAGGTTATATGTGATATAACCGGATTATTGGATCAAGTATTGATTCAATAATTTGTTGTATGAATATTTGATATACATATGAATGATATTAGTTGGTTGTATGTGATATAGCCAGGTTATTAAATCAAATGTTGATTTAATAATTTAATGTATAATTATATATTTGATATATTAATATACATTAACTAATATTAGCTCACTTAAGAAATTCTTTTCTCTAAATACATACAAATATATATATATATGATATATATTAATGTATTTATTTATGTGTCATACTAGATGATACATTGGACTTGGGTGCATGAAACTCATACCAAAGTAAAGATAATTTAGGTGTTAAAATATTAAGGGAAAAATCAAAATTAATGGAAAATGACATGGTTTAAGATGCTTGTGGAAGTATGTAGAAATCTTGACTTAGTCCACTAATTTTGTTTTACTCTAGATATTTATTAACCTAACCATTATCATTAGCCATGGTTAAATCTCTGCAAGGGAGATATATGAGATATTTTCTCACCCATGGTTCATACCTGATCACTTCTTCATCTCCTTCCTTACTCTCTAGCTTTCAAGTGAGAAGAAAAAGAAAAAGAAAAAGAGAAAAATAATTCTAAAATGAGCAAAATTCCTACTTCATCAATCTATACCAAACAAACCATTTAGTATAGGTTGTTTACTTCACTAATCCATTAATTAGTGAAGAGGTAGCTTGAGTTAGCGATTCTTCGATGTAGATCATCTTCGGTCTCGAAGATTTTTGAGCAAGCTCGTTCTTTTCGCCTAGTGAAGCCTAAGGAGAGTCCGGGACACCACTACTTAGAGCAAAGAGACTATTACATAGAGCTTTAGAAGTGAAGGATCGGTCTACAAAGATTGTATTCCTATTTCACTTAGTGTAAAGTTTGTTTACATGCATATAAAACCCTAATTTTCTAGTTAGATCTTTGGTCGGGCTCGCTCGGCACCCTAGAATTTTTTTAAATAGCATACTTGATGCTTATCGAAACCCATCGGGGGTGCCAAGCGAACCCAGCACCTACTCTAGATTAACAATTTAGATTAGGTTGTTTCCTTCACTAATAGTAGATTAGTGAAGAGGTAGCATGACCTAGAGAAGCTTCGGGTGGATCATCTTCGGCTTGGAAGATCACGAAGCAAGCTCGTTCATTTCTTCAAGTAGAGCCAAAAGGAGTCGTAGGGACTACTACTCGGAGCTATAGAAGTGAAGGACTTGGTCTACAAAGCTTGTAATCTCCATCACTTAGTATAAAACTTACTATATCATCACTTAAACCCTAATACTCTAGTTAGATTCTAGGTTAGGGTAGCTTAGCACCGCAAGAATTTTTAAAATTGCATGCATGATGCTGGTATTAACCTAGTGGTGGTGCTAAGGCACACTTTCATGGTATCAAAACCAAGCTAGAGCATTAGACGGTGTATAGAAATTAAGAAACCGAAACAACTCCGAAAATTGTAAAGCCATAATCCTAGTTTCTGTTGTTTTTAAAAAGTTGTCTGAAAATTTTTTAAACAGGTGCAGAATGTTACATGTGATGTAACTAGAACACCAGAGAAATTCGAGACCCAAACTCCAAAAACTTGCCGTCCACTTGTTGATTTTGACCGACCTGGCTGGTCCCCTTCAAGTGTTTTGGGCTCGTGTTTCTTTGGTGTTCTGGGGTGTTGGTTTTAGGGTTTCAGGTTATGTTTTTTTGCCCAGATTGCATATGATGTTATCTTTTCTGTTAGGGCAATTCGGAATGTTTCGTACTCGCAATTTTAACATCATTTTGGGTTTAAGTTTGATATGTGATACAATATATGGAATCCACAATAAAGTAGTTTTGTGGAAACTAGTTTGTAATTTGTAAATCTAGCGTTTTAGTCTCTATTTATCGATTGCCACAGAGTTTCGATTCGGATCAAAACTTTGTCGCAATCGCGTATGGTACGCGAACACTCACCGGGTAACACTACTAGATAGCCACGCCCCATAGCCCCGACCAAGTGACTATAGGAGAATCCCGTTGCCAAAAGCATCTATTCGGGTGCTCGCGGGCACGATGTTCCGCCTAAGTGCTTCGTCGACGGCATCGGGGGTGCGACCATCTACTAAAGTTCTCGACGAGCATTCGATCATCATTATCGAGAATATTGTTGAATTACCCGACTGGTTATTGAAAAGTGTTTTCACTACGAGGCTAAAATGCAAGGTTTATAGGGTTAGGCATGAAATTCGGAATATGTGATATTCTGGGTTTATGATGCCTAAGGAAAATACGGATTCTGATTATTGTAGTTTTAATTTCTTTTCTGCGACTGTAAGTGTAATATGTGGGGTATCCCCGATCTCATTGCTATATGTCAACGACATTCGGGATACATATTTACTTACGTTGATGACATATAATGTTATGTGTTGCTGTGATATGTTATATTGGAGTCATGATTTAATAGCCGGGGTTTTTTACGTGAGATGAGAGTTTTTCTATTTTCATTCATGTAAAATTGTATATAATATTCTTTTATTAAGACACTTCCGGGTTGAGGATGATGTCACCATTGATGTATATTATTTACTTTTTCGCATTAGGATAGACCCAAGGCAGGGAGCACAAGTAACTGGGTTCTAGAGTCTAATTGGAGACCATCTCGAGGAGTTGAGACCGGGTCTCCTAACTCTAGAATTGGCAAGGTTGCTTGCCGCTCTCATAGGGGCCTAGGGATGTGGGTTTAGATATTCATCACGACCATGGAATCTGTGTTTTTCATTACTGGCTTGATTTAAAATACGAACCTCCTAGAATATCCAATATTTCATATGTTGACTTCTGCTGCTTGAGTTCTGTGATGAGATCATATAACTGCATGAGACAAATTATATATATATATCTATGTGTGTGTGTGTATGTGTGTGATATATATAATAAACGTTGCTTATGTTTTGCACCCACGCTAGTCCAGCCCCCACTCTGCGGTTAGTTAAATAACCTAACGGTACATGATGGGGTTCCGTGGCGAATGTGGATGGCATAAGCATACGTTCTATTTTCGTTTCTTCTGTGATGTTTAGGAAACATAAATGATAAGATATCATTAATGAAAAGATAATAAACCTAAAGATATTGTAGAATCAAATTTTTCAAAAAGGTAGCTCTAGTTCTTGCTTTACATAGTGGTATTTCTTTATGAATATCCAGCACCTCATTCGATGAGAAAAGAGCCTAGATCCTTTCACCGGGAGTGATCTCTTTAGCAAAACTAGCAAATGCTATAACCCTCTTGGTTTTTTTTGAAGACTACTCGATTTTAAAAGCGGACCTTAAACCATTACTTTTCAAATCACTAGATTCTACAACGATAGCAGGTTCATTACGCTAAAGGTTTTCTTCAAAACCAGTCGTAGCCCTCCGTCATTTCAAATAAGGACTATTTAGTATTCGTGCTGCGTTTGTTGACCTTGTCAAGGCGAAGTGTGAGGTAGCTGATTAGTGCTTATCTGCAGCATGTGATGCGATTGGATTAGGGTAGTCGTACAGCCTTGTTGACCTTGTCAAGGGTCATGCGGGTGGATTTGATTCAATCACAAAATGACAGGTTGAACTTGGCTAACAGTTATAATTTGTTGAACATAGCCAAGGTCATAAGTCGTTAGGGGTAAAAACAGATATCAGGAATTTCAAGTGTTGAAATTTGCAATGAGATTGCATACCTTCTATGAGATAGTTGGATCCCGATACCCACTGAGTGTAAGTGTTACTCCTGAGAGAGTTTTCCACTTTACAATTAGCAGATCTAGTAGGTGTCTAAGAAAGGTGTTAACGGGGTTATGCCCCTGCGGAAACGAGATTATTTAATTAGTTCCATATGAAAGCACGGAGATACTCCCGCGGAATACCAATACCTGCCTGGCTGACCGATTGGTGAATTTGTAGGGAGTAATTAATCCCGGCTAATCTTACCTTTTAGGGTTTGAAGGAAGATTTGATAAAAACAGTGGGAGCCATCCTGATTAGATAAGATAATAACCAATCTAATCTTGCAAAGAGCGCACGCTAAAGTGCTTTCCTCTCTCTCTCTCTCTCTCTCTCTCTCTCCTGGTAGCGACCATGACACGACTTAATCAAGATAATAATATAGATGTATTGACCAAACCTGTTAGTTGTATGTATGCCCTAGAGGCCATTATTGTACATATGATATATTTTATAGTGGATGTTTCGACATATATAGAGAGGACTTTCTTGCTCGACATGATAGTATGTTATCTGGTTGCTCTTTATCTTAACATGTATACTTGTCTCTTACTGTCTTATGGTTACATATTGGTAAAGCCCTTAGGATGTGTACTTGACTACCAGGATTATGATGCAGATCATACTAGTGGGGCCATGGTAGTCCATAAGTTCATCCTTTAATATTCCTAGTCGTGGGTGTATCGAGACAGGGCATCGATATACCAGAGTAGATTAGCGTATACGCTTCTCGACCCATGAGATGGGTGATGGATAATCTCATATCCATTGGTGTTTGACATTAGAGATGGTATACGGGTGCTCAGTGGAGACTGGGTACACTGGACGGACTCGCCGAGAACTCCTAGATGGTATTATACCTATAGTCAGATAGCAGTTCTCTGGTGACAATGTTACAGGTTAGTATGTAGACCCGAGATCGTCATAGAGTCTTGTGTGATTCCCACTGTGCTTTGATTTCCACCTTACCACGTTCAAGAGGACACGCAAAACGGTGGTTTTTGGGTACAGTCCCGAGTCACATGGAGGCAATGAGCGATAGGAGGGGTTTCGTCTCTCCCGGTATTGGGGGTTGATGTTGTGCAGTGCTCGATTGGCCGTAACAGAGAAGTCCCTGGCCATGATTGATTTAGATTTACTGGTAAGTGTTATCAGTAGTTTCTCGACCCGTTATGAGCCTCATATCGGTATGACTTATCGGTTATTGTGGTCTGTCGTTTACTACCCCTAGACTTGATATGCGACATATCAGACGAAGAGACCGGACTGTACGGTAGTGTTACTGTCAGGCTTTTGCAGGAGTTAGAGCGGGCATACTTGCTGATTTTCTGATCGTTCAATACCCGGGTAGCCGTTACGTCCTGCTAGTACCGCTGACGGCTTGTGGGTGCTTGATGTGATCATCACCTGCTGCCGGCGTATTGACGAGTCTTAGAGTCCCACAAAAGAGTTTCCTAGCCCAGGCGAAAAGATGTAGTGTGCATATGAGATATGCACGGGTACCCGATTAAATGCGCGTATGTGATACCGTATATTAATCGGGCGTTTTATTATTAGTCGGGTCATATGAGATATGACCGGTTTGTTAAATCAAGTGTTGATTTAATATTGACTATATAGCTCACTTTTTTTAAACCCTTTTCTTTCTTGTATGCATGCATGTATGCATATGTTTATGTTGATGCACATGTTGATGTGCATGCACACATACATGCATACACTTGTGTGTATCATGGTTGTTGATACACAAGTGGTGGCAATGCAAGACTCACATGGTTTAATTATCTTTATATTTATTTATTGAGTTAATAAGGAAATAGAATTAATTCATGGTTGATATTTATCCTCATCCTACACTTAACTTTGCATTAACCATGAGTTAATCTTCTACGGCTCTCATTGCTCAATGATAAATATCTAGATATTTATTAACCCATGGTTACAAGTGAGAATGATTTAATATATATTATTATTTCATTCTCATTTTATCATCTCATCTTTTATCTCTTTGAGCTCTTGTTCTTGATATCATCTTCTTCCTCCTCTCTTTTGCTCTCTTGAGATTTCTTGTGAGTGAGAGAGTGATAAAGATAGGGTTTTGAAGTGAGAAAACAAACCACATCATCATTCTACACTAGTCTAGCCAATTAGTTTAGAGTATTAGCTTCATCTTCATCTTTTCATCAAGTGGAGCTAGGAGCTTGTGCAAAGAGGACTCCGAGTGGATCATCGTGGACTTGGAAGATCTCTAGCAAGACCATTCCAACTCTCAAGGAGCCAAGGAGTCAAGTAAAGAGAACTAAAAAGGTTGTAATCTCTTAACTTAGTGCTATATTACTTGTAGTATGTGTTACTGCTTCTTGTTACCCTAGCTTTTCTAGTTTGATTCCTAAGTTAGATTGTTTAACACCCTCTAAAATTTTAAATTATGGCATGTGTGATGCTACCAAACCCTAGTAGTAGTGCTAAAGAATCCCTACAGTGGTATCAGAGCCAAACTAGAAAGCTAGACGGTGTTAAGATAATACGAAACCGAAAAACTCCGCAAAATATGATTTTAGAAACCCTAGATTTTGCTCTCTGGAAACTTTTTGAAAAATCATTTATAAATTATTTTAGCAACTGCAGAGTGATGTATGAGATACTATTAGAACACAGGTGAAATACCGGGGGGGGTGCTCGGATTTCGAACGAGCAGGAGGCTCCTTTTGCCGGCGACGCCGGCCACATCTGCTCCAAACCCCATCGTATTACACCAGTGCTCTATTCTATAGGATTTGGGGTTTCTGGTATTGTTTATTTAGTCCAGATTGCCATGTGATGATAATTGAGTTATGGGCTAATTGCGGAGTATTTCGTTATCGTATTTTTTAGCATTGTATTGGTAACCTAGACAATGTTTAACAGTTCGATCGAACTTCAAACTCCTCGTCAAGAACCCCACTGAAATTTTCAAGAATTGGAATTTTCTTAAGTTAATTATATTCAATAGTGGTGCAAGTTACTCTATGGACCCTCCAGAAGAACAAAAACCTTAACTCGATTCTATGCCTTCGGAATAGCGACTTGAACCTTAGTGTTTGTCGTAGTTCCGCGGTGTCATAGGTGAGGCATTGGTTTGACCTTTCTACGGCTGGATCATAGGTACTGTGGCACGTTTTGGGTACTTTAACTTCGCTCAAGTGTTGAGCTCATCGGGAGATATGGGCGTCGGTTGATTCGGTCGAAACGTTTAATATAGTCTAGTATATTATGATACAATAATTGGAATCTACATTTATATGTTGCGTGTAAATCTACCATTTCGGTCTAGGTAGTAATCAGAAATCTTGTTGAATTATCTGACTTACTTTGAAAAGTGTTTTCATGAGATGAGACCTAAATGCGATACTTACATTGTTAGGCATGAAACTTTGGATATGTGATATCTCGGGTTTATGATGTCTAAGAGCAATGTCGATTCCAATTGTTGTAGTTTTCACTTTCTTTTCTGCGACCGTAAGCGTAGTGTGTGGTGTATCGCCGGTTCCGTTGCTATACGTCAACGAAAATTGGGGTATGCATACTTGCTTGCATTGATGACATGTGATGTTATGTGTTGTTGTGATATAATATATAGGATCGTCGTGATTGAATGGCCGGGGGTTTTATGTAAGATGAGAGTTTTTCTTTTCATTCATGTAAAATTCATATGTATGTAATATTCTTTTATTGGGGCACTACCGGGTTGAGGATGATGTCACCATTGTTGTATATTATTTACTTTTCCGTATTAGGATAGACCTAAGGTAGGGAGCACAAGTGACCGGGTTCTGGGGTCCAGTGGGAGACCATCTCGAGGCGTCGAGACCGTGTTTCCTAACTCCAGAATTGGTAGGGTCACTTTCCGCTTTCGTAGGGTTCTAGGAGTGTGGGATTGGCTATCCATCACGACCGTGGAATCCGTATTTTCTATTGTTGGCTAAATACAAAATACGGACATCCTAGCATATCCTATATTTTCATATATGTGTTTCTGCTGCTTATACTCTGTGATGCGATCACTGTGGATTCTAAGAAGAATGGATATACATTATATATGAGATATATAGTAAACATTGCTTATGTTTTGCACCGGCGCTAGTCCCGTCCCGGTATGCCGTTAGTTAAGTAACCTAACGGTGCATAACGGGACACTGTGGCGAATGCGGATGGCATAAGCTTACGTTGTATTTTCGTTTCTTCTGTGATGATTAGGAAGCTTAAATGATGGGACTTCATTAATATGATTAATGAAAAGAAAGAAACCTATAAGATGTTGTAGAATCAAATTTTCAAAAAGGGTAGCTACAGTTATTGCTTTGCATAGTGATATATGTGATATATCACGCACCTTATTCGATAAGGAAAAAGCCGAGATCTCTTCACCGGGAGTGACCTCTTTGGCAATAATTGGCAGATGCTACAACACTCGGTTTGTCTTTTGATTTCTTTTAGAGTTTTCTGCTTTGCATAGTGATATATATGATATATCTTGCACCTTATTCGATGAGGAAAGAACTGAGATCCCTTCACCGGGAATGGCCTCTTTAGCAAAACTAGTAAAACCCTCAAAAACACTCATTTTCAAAAATCACTCGATTCTACAACGATATCAAGTTCATTAAGCAAAAGGTTTTCTGAAAAACCTGTCGTAGCCCTCCGTCATTTCAGATAAGTCTTAGTTAGTATTCGTTCTACGTTTGTTGGTTTTCGTCAAGGCGTAGTGTACGGTAGCTGATTAGTACTTATCTTCTTATTGCATATGATGCAGATTGGATTAGGGTAGTCATACGACTTTGTTGGCCTTCATCAAGGGTCGTGCGGGTGGGTTTAATTCAATCAAGAAATGTACATGTTGAACTTGACTAGCGGCCTATGGTTTGTTGGCCTTCATCAAGGTCATAGGTTGCTAGGGGCAAAATATTATCGGGAATTTCAAGTGTTGAAATTTGCAATGAGATTGCATACCTTCTATGAGATAGTTAGATCCCGATACCCACTATGAGTAAGAGTTGCTCCTGGGAGAGTTTTACACAAGACAATTAGCCGATCAAGTAGGTGTCTAGAAAGGTGTTAACGGGGTTATGCCTCTGGGAAAATGAGGTTTATTTTAATTAGGTACGTGCGAAAGCACGAGGAATCTCCCTCAAAGTACCGGCACTGGCCTGGATGAAAGATTGGCGAAATTGTATGGTGTAATTAATCATGGCTAGTCTTTCCTTTTAGGGTTTGAAGAAAGATTTGATAAAAACAGTGGGAGGTATCCTGATTAGATAAAATAATAACCAATCTGATCTTACAAGAGCATACACTAAAGTGTTTTCTTCTCTCTCTCTCCAGGTAACGACCATGTCATGTCTTAATCAAGATAATAATATGGATGTATTGACCGAACCCGCATATTATACTGTGCAGGGGAATGTTGGTTCCGTTCTTTCTTATAATTGTTATAAGACTGAACAGAGAATAGGGGAATATCTGGATTCCCATGCCGCCCAAACGAAGAAGAAACATGTTGATGCGTCATCTTCGGGTGTGTTAGTTATTGAGAACTGTTTCTCAGTTCACTCTACATCCTGGGTATTAAATGGCGGATCAGAATCCCACATATGTAATATGTTACATGGGCTAAGGAAAGGTAGAGAACTGGGAATAAGTGATCATTCCGTAAAAGTAGCGAATGGGGAAAAGGTTGCAGCCAAAGCGGTTGGCGAATATCACCTTGTGTTACCAAGTGGCAACACATTGATTCTGAACGAATGCTGTTATATTCTGACCATGATATGCAATCTTCTATCAGTTTCTTTATTGAGTAAAGAAGAATATAAGTTTATAGTACAGGATAATGTTATGAACATCTTCCTGAATCAAAAGTTGATTGGATCAGGCTCGTTAAATAATGGCATATACGTTCTAGATCAAACTACAGTCCTTAATGTACAAAACACACACAAGAGGAAGAGTTCAGAAATGAACGAATCCTTTTTGTGGCATTGTAGACTGGGTCATATCAATGCGGCACGACTAGCTAAGTTACATAAGGATGGATATTTGAATCCGTTTGAATTTTCATCTTATGACACTTGCCAGTCATGTCTCAAAGGCAAGATGACCAAAACTCCGTTTACAGGACACGGAGAAAGAGTTACGGAACTCTTGGGACTGATACATAGTGATGTATGCGGTCCCATGTCTACACATGCCAGGAATGGTTCTTCGTACTTCATTACATTCACTGATGATCTCTCAAGATACGGACATGTGTTCTTGAAGAAACACAAGTCTGAAGTTTTTAAGAAATTCAGGGAATGTAAATCCAAAGTTGAGAACTAAACGGGTAAAAATATTAAAATCCTTCGATCTGATCGAGGAGGTGAATACTTGAGCACGGAGTTCCTGGACTTTCTAAAAGAGAATGGGATCCTCTCTTAGCTTACTCCTCCGTATACACTACAGCACAACGGTGTATCGGAACGGAGGAAATCGCACCCTATTGGATATGGTGCGCTCTATGATGAGCACCGCTAAGTTACCTATTTCCTTTTGGGGGTATGCGCTTGAAACAGCCATATACCTATTGAATATGGTCCCTACCAAATTTATGCCTACCACTCCATATGAGATATGGAAGGGGAAGAGACCGTGTCTTAATTATATTAAGATATGGGGTTGCCCGGCTTATGTTAAAACGCAAAATCCGGACAAGCTCGAGGCAAGGTCAGTTCTGTGTAAGTTTGTTGGATATCCCAAAAATTCACATGGGTATATCTTCTACCATTCCGAGGAACAAAAAGTGTTTATTTCTCGCAATGCCACCTTTTTAGAAAAGGAATTTCTTGCAAAGGAAATTAGTGGTAAGGAGGTAGAACTGGAAAAGGTTCCAGCATCACAAACTACAACAGATAATTTGGTAGAACCAGAAGATTCGATAGCTCCCAACGATCCTCAGCCTCTCCGCCAAACTAGTAGGATTTTTCATCCACCTGAGAGATACTACGGTTTTCTCATTGATGATGGAAGCGAGGATTGCATCATGGAGGATGATGACCCAACTAGCTTCGAGCAGGCCATCACGAGTGGTGACTCTGTGAAATGGCTGGATGCAATGCGGTCCGAGATGGAATCCATGTACACCAACAAATTATGGACTTTAGAAGTTGCTCCTGAAGGGGTAAAACCCATTGGGAGTAAGTGGATCTTCAAGAAAAAACTTGTTGTAGATAGGAAAGTGGAGACTTTCTGTAACAACTCCATTTTTAATGTACAAAGAATTGATTTAAATTCAATGTATACTTGGAGTATTTATTGTGGCTGATATCTCTTTAAGTATTTATTTCACACCATAATTACAAGAAGGAGCTTGTAGCTCATTGGTAATATCTTGCACTGTTGAACCAAGCCATCAGAGTTCAAATCCCATGCCCCACATTATTTTTGTATTTATTTTTTTTAAAAATCCTTTAGAAGCCCAACAGTCAAACCACCATAACTCACAAAACTTGAACTGAACATTAGAAACTAAAAATACCATAAATCACCCCATGAGAATCCCCGCCCCTCGACCCTCCGACTCGGCCGGACTCGGCCGGACGGCCGAGTCGTCAACATAGAAGACGGGCATCTTGGACTGGTCAACACCCCTGCACACACTAAATCCCTAGATCGGTTACAGAAAGCCCAATAAATCTCTTTTACTCCAAAGTTTAATGATTTTTATATATTTTTACATTTATTTTATTTTATTTTTATTAAAAACCCTAACCCTAGCCTAACCCTATATAAACACCCCATACCCTCTACCCTCTCATCCTAAATTTCTAAGTCTACTCTCTCAAAATTCCAAGAGAACTTGGTACGTTAGAAAACGAGCGAAAGGCGAAGCGCTGACGAAATCGATGGCGAAATTCCGTTGATCGTACTAGGACCTCTCAACGACGATTCGACGCACCGGCAAACCCTCTACTTTTCCCTCACTCTCTAGTGTTGTCCAAACCCGTAAGTCCCCCTTTTCTACCTTTCTTTTCTTTCATAAAAATACGACTTTACAAACCAGATGGAAATCGAAACAAACCGATTTCCGATTCGGTTTTCTATAAAATCTCACTTATCACCAATTCCATAATGCTTAAATATCTTTATGTTGACTATTAATCACTTAACAAATAATTTGAACAAGTTTTCTCACATGAAATGATAGCTTTTGCAACATATCGTATTTTTTGCACTTGAATACCATAATGTTTAATTTTCACATTTAACCCTTTAACATTGCTATACCTTAAAGTAGATCACGAGGTAATGACCTACCTCCTCACACACTCATATGCAATCATAACGCGCTACCTTGAAAACTTAGAATACGATAAAACAAGATTTTACATTAAAATACCATTTTCTTAATAAAACATTTTCTAAAAGTTCTAGGTTTGATACACTTTCAAAAAAAATATCCTTTAATAGGAAATACGATAAGTTATGGATATCGATCGTTTATCTAAACCTGACTTTGTGGTGTCTAAGGTTAGGCAAGTGAGCTTAGGTAACTTTAAAAGGCTCGTCTCATGATTCGTGAGCTGATCCCTCCTTCCTCACTTGTACTTACCATGCCATAATTGGCGGTGAAGAGGCGATTTGAGACTTCTAATGACTTGTCGTTTAGACCATTTAGAAATAGGCTAGTTGGCTTAGGAAACCCTAGAATCTAAAATACGAAAATTTACACCTCTTACAACTAAATACCTTTTATTTTATAAAACCGTTTTCTAAAGGATTAGTATTTTACAATCTTTGCAAAGCGCCACTACAACCCATCTTTGGGAAACTCGTTAGGGATAGTACGGTTTATCGTGCACCCTCGGGCTTAGTAGTGCGAGATTCAGACCTCCGCAAGGAGCATCCGGTCTCAAAAGGTTTAAAATACGACATTTAAGAAAAATGGGATTTTTGGAAAATAAAATATTTATTAAAAATTATTCTTGTATAAACATATGTATATTTATCGTTTAAACACCTATTTTATTATAAGATAAAGTTTCCACCTTTTCCTAAAAATCATAAGACTAAATTTTACATTAAAATACCATGAGTTTCAAATAAATCAATATTACAGATTAATACCTTTATTTATGTAATTAGGATATTTTCACTAAAAATATCACAAAATAAAATCACACTCATTATAACTATAAAGACGAATAATAAATACTTAAGGTGTATCTTGAAAACTATACAAAAGTATTTTTACATAAAACCCCCTCAAGTTTTATAAATTACAATAATGACCCTAACAAATATAGAACTTCGACTTACATTTCTTTTGGTCTGACTCGGGTTTGAGTCTGATTATTTCTGATTTGAATATGATTCAAGTCAATCTATATTCTTTAATATTACAACTCAATATGAACACATGAATCCCAGTATCTAGTTAACAATCTATACAACTTGACTGAATCAAACCATGGATATACATCCATTATTCCGTTATTCCATTTACCTGATTATGCAGTTACAATCTGTTTACTGATATCATGGTTTTGGTCAGTCATCCAACTTACACAATACAATACAACAATACTATCAAAACATTACGGGGTTTAAGGGGTATATTGGTGCGGAAGATGTTAGAAGTGGCACGAGACGGTAAGATTAAGACACCGAACCTATATTCCGTTGTTGTTGTACCGTGGCTTAACGGTTCCTTGTACATTCCGTTTGTCCTGGTCTCTAGCATACTGAGACCCCTCATGTATACACTGGCATCCTTCCGTACCAAGCTACAAACAACAGCGTGAACACAATATTCTACAACATTATGCTTTAGAAAATACCTCTTATTCTGTCTTTTCTAATTCTTCCTTATCTTTGGGACTTACCGAGCGATCTGTTCGCTGACGACATTCTATTTCTTTTTTCTTTGAATGTCGTCAGGTGTTTTGGACCCGGCAGAGATCGAGCCCACCGGTGAAGACTTGGAGCAGTTTCACGAAGACCCCGAGCTCTAGACATTGTACCTTGTTCTATTCAGTATTTTCCATTTACTGTTATGCCATTGTTTAGGTACCGCTTTTCATTCCAGTTGTATTTACTTTTCATGCATTGTACAAAAGAATGTTATTAATAAAGTTGTTATTTTTATATCTCTTGTCTCTTGTGATTTATTTTATATTGCTTAGATACGCTCAGCGTATTTATTTCACAGTAAATACGTAGCAGACCTAGTCGCGTCCCCTTCGTCGTACACCGGGAAGCGGGGCGTGACAGGTTTTGTTGGTGGCCCATGCAGGTCTGAGCTGTATGAATCCCTATCATGCAGTTCTGGTCTGCATGAACAACCTAAGCAATATAACACAAGAACTAGCAATTAATACATTCTTTACAATTCATGTTTCTTGAATCTTACAAATTTCTATTCCTTGAATCTTATCATTTCATGTATTTGAATCTGTCCTAACCCAAAATTTTCTTCAAGGTTATGGATTCCCCGAACAACACCAGCACCAACGTTAACAACACACCTCCAGCACTACCTCTCGCACCAGCTGTTCCTACGCCACCCACCGAGCAAACAGTGCTACTTGAGGCAATCCGCAGCCTTCTTGAGGGACAGCAACAACTCCTGAACCGTCCTGAGACCGACGCACCAGGGGTAAAGCAATTCAGGGCTTTGCACCCCAAACAGTTCTTTAGTAAAGGAAGCCCTCTTGAAGCTGAAGAATAGGCACAAAGCATAGAAGATGATCTGGTAGCAGCTCAAGTGCCAGACATCGCTTGGGTCCGTGTGGCAAAACTACAGCTCACGGATAATGCTCGCAACTGGTGGAAGGCGGAAGAAAGCTGTCTGGTACGACCTATTGAATGGAAGACTTTTCGCGAGAACTTCAACGCGAAATACTTCCCTGTGACTGCCAAGTTTGCCATGGAGCAGCAGTTCGTTCATCTACAATAGGGTTCAATGTGGGACAAATCAGTAGATGAATACGACGCTGAATTCACCATGTTAAGCCGGTAAGATATGTCACAATAGTTCAATTTTTAAATCTCACATACTACGCAGCTAACACGATCTTTAAACAGATTCGCGGCACACTTGATACCGACGGACGAGATCAGAGCCCGTTGCTTTCAACAAGGACTGGACAGGGAGATTCAGGCTGCTCTATACATGGGAAAATTTCTGACTCATGAGGACGCTCTGGAAGCTGCCCGCGGTTATGAAGCAGTGATAAAAGTAAGGGGCAGACCTCAGTCTGCAGGAGTAAAATGCCCTGCCAACCAGATGGCAGGTGGAGCCTCGTCCAGGACACCTTTCGTACCAAGGCGACCCGGAGTACTAAACCATCATCCCAGCCCAGCCTTTTGCACCTACTGCAAGAGAACTGGACATATGATGAAGGACTGCCGTCGAGCCAACCGCCTTTGCTTAGTCTGTGGCTCAGCTACTCACGATATTGGGTTTTGTCCCTAAAGACAGAACCCAGTTGCTGCACCCAGGCCATCAATTACTTATCCGCAGCGACCAACTCTTCAGGCACCTGCTCCCAGACCTGCACTCCCTGCACCACCCAGAGGACCGTAAGCTGCACCACCTCCTCGTCATTTCCATCAAGCTCAACGGAACGTTCCGAGGAATGCTCCTCAGGCCAGGAGGAATGTACCAAGGCGCCAGGCTTTCACGATGTCCGTGGAAAAAGCTGAGGCCACTGGCCAAGTCATCACTGGTAAACTTTTCTTTTCAAACTTTGCTTTTCTATCCTACTACTTAGTTACATATTTTCTATACCTAAAATAAATCCCACATACCTTAGGTACAATCTTAGTATCCTCAATCCCTGCACTTGCACAGTTTGATACTGGAGCATCACACTGCTTTATGTCGCAACGGTTTGTTCGAACCCATGCGATTCCAGTCTCACCGCTTGTATCCAGTTGGAATGTCAGTTCAGGAAATGGCGTTCTAAAGGCAAGTATGGGATACAGCTTGTGTCCAGTCGTCATCTGCAGCAGAGAGTTTTATGCTGACTTCAAAGTACTGGACATACCGAATTTCGATGTGGTTCTAGGAATGGATTGGCTTGGAACTTTTTATGCTACCATAGACTGTCGTCAAAGGAGGGTAGTATTCGAGATTCCAGACCATCCGGTTTTCTATTTCAAAAGCGGAGACCGTACACTAGAGCCATTGTTCATATCGGATTTTTGCTATTTTATTCCGCCCAATTTTTATCACATTGCTTATCGGTAGGTACTCTTGAGCTGTGTTTGCTAGTAAATTGCAGGATACAGGTTCTCAGCTCTAAACAGTGAAATTCATGGAAAAACACGACAAATTCCGGATTACTGCCAACCACAGATAAAACACGGGTCTCCGCTCTCTATCTGTATGTTGCCGCACACCAGTTTAAGGGACAAAATGGCAAATCGATGTCATTTTCATGCACAAAACTCAATGTCAACACAACATCCAACATATCTACGCGGAGCTCGAGGAAATCATGGCAAAAGATCCACATCAAATCACCTTTTGACCTGCTGCAAATTTGGAAGAAATGTGGAGAGGTTCTGAGAAACAAAGTGTACCAAACTGATCTAAATATCAACACTAAGAAGCACAAAAAATTGGAGGAGCCAATTCCTCTAAAAGGCCGCGGTTCCGCGGCATAAGCGCGCTTAGGCCACGGATCCGCGGCTTTATAGACTCCGCAGCGTATGATCTTTTGGGGGTGTTTTGGTCATTCCATGTTTATTCTGAATGTTGCCCTAGAATTTCTATTGCTTGCCTATAAATAGTCCAGAACTTGCCAAAGCCAAGGGTGCTTATTCTTGTATTTAGATTTTAGGTTATATGTTGTTGTTCTTCTTCCTCTTCTCATCTCTTCTCCATTACAAACTTGTAGTGAGCTTTTGTGAGTGAAGGATGAATAAAGGAGTTCTTTTTGTTACCATGCTTGTCTTGTTATTTTGTTAATTATAATTGCTTGTAATTTTCATTTGCTAATCTAGTTGTTGTTATTTGTTGTTTGTTTCTTTCTTGTTCTCTTTTTCTTTATCCTTAAACAACAATGATGCTTAAGCTTGATCCTTGCCAAGGTGAGGTCTCAAATAGCTAGTTGTAATCTTCTAACCTCTTTCTTTCTATCTTCCTCCTTTGTTTTATTTTCCTTTTTCTTGTAATGGGTGAGTAGTTTTCTAACTTGTTAGGGTAGGATACGGGAAGTTTGAGAGAAGGAAATCTCTGTCACTCTTTCCTTGCCCAACATCTTAATTTGGACTCCCGTTAATTGAACCACAATCCGCTCCCTACGGCACCCTATCCTACATGATAGCGGTGATTCCTTAATGAGACCGGTTGTGGTTGAATTAACCGTAGGTTAAGGCTAAAAGCCAAGAACGGACGGACAAGCACCAAAAGGAAGAACTTAAGCGTTGGAAAGCCTAGCTTATACTCGCAAGTTCCTTCCTAGTCGTGCTAATCCCTGTTGTTGCCGATTACCGTAACACCGATATTAAGAGTGGCAACGAAAGAAGTGAGCGACTCCTAACTCAAACTAACCTAATCCTAACATTAACAAGCTCTCTTTACATATCATTTTAGCACATAGTTAATCTCAAAACAAACCTGGACATTTGGACTTAACTCGTTAAAGCACATAGAAAAAGATTCCCATCTCCCTGCGGACGACCCGTACTCAACCGGCTAGCTACAAGCGAAACCGTCTTGATTGTGGTAATTAACTAAGCGTACAAAAACTCTACCAATCAAATGGCACCGTTGCCGGGGAGACGGTAGTTTATTTCTTTGTGTAATTTCGGGTTAATTTGTGAATATAAACATAACCGGAAAAAAAATATACATTGTAAAAAAAAACATCTTGTTATTTTTGATTAGTTTTTGTGCAAGTGTGCAGGATAAAAAGACGGTCGAGTTCAGTGCCAAAGACGTGGGAAGTTAGACCCATATCTCACGGCTACACCACGACGGATCAAGACGAAGCCAACGGTTTACTTTAAAATTCTGGAACAGATCCAGTAAGCAAATCAAGATTCAGGAGCTCTAGACAAGAAGAGGACACCCAACAGAGCACACACCAAAAAACTGAAGGCCCAAAGCCATACTATAGCCGTGGAACCGCGGCATAAGCAAGCTTAGGCCGCGGAACCGCGGCCGTTTGCTGGCTTCAGAAGCCCAAAATCCTAGTGAGTGTTTCTTATGTCTTCCCCACTCTTCTGAACTCCACTGAACTATGTTTTCTGCAGTATTCTTTGCGCAAACTCTCTTCCCCTTCCAATAAATTTTTTTTGCGCAGGATTCTTTGCGCCGCGCTAAAAAAATTAAAAAAAAATTGATTGCAGGTTATTGTTACTGCTTTGCATATATTAATACGGACTTTAAGGGGCTTGAAACCAATCCAGATTGGGTGGGGATTTCATCACCCTTCCCAGGACCCCAGAAATCACAAAAAGCATATGCAATGACCATTGTTTAATTAAAAAATACTAGACTCGGCCCTAAGGACTTCGCGCTCAATAGGACAGAGGACTAGTTACAGGCATCGGCCGTTTATCCTATTCTGACTTTGCGGTGTCTAGGCAAGTGTGTCCAAGGCAAGTGGTTACTTAATTAGGACTACTACTTACGTAGTGGGGAACCTCCCACTTACCTGGCACTTACCTGGTCGCAATTGGCGGAGAAGAGGCGGTTTGAGGTCCTATTTCTAGCCCTTTGGAACAGTTAGGAGCTGTCTAGCTGACCTAGGTGACCCTAGATCTAGGTGTGATTGTGCATATCTTGTTTGTGATTGTTTGAAGCCGTAAGTCCATACATATTTCTGTAAAGTTCTTTCTACAAAGAAAAAAAAACCACAAAAACTAAAAACTTTTATAAAACTTGCCCTTTGTCGCCAAAATCCCATTTTTCACCCACCACCCATCGTATTTCTCCATTGACATTTTCTTACCCTCACCTTCTCCGCTTTGACTATACTAAACTCATTTAGTGTATGTCCGCTTGGACTCGGGACACTAGCGCCCGCCTAGTCCGCGTTACGTTAGTCGCTACCGACTACGCGATCGACTCAGACGTCGAAACTCTGACCACGCCTCTTTCACCCTTACCTTTGCCGGCCAACTCCGACGTTGACCGGAATTCTGTTCATACATCCTCACCTTCACCATCACCAACCTCCTCTTCCGCGATGTCAGGATTTAACCCAAACATCCCTACAACTCCCCCGGGATTGATTCGACCTCCTATGGATGCGAATAACCCACCACCACCGTCTATCGTAGCGCCACAGCGAATCGCGGTCCAGGATCGTTTCTATCCCACCCGTTCTGCACTTCCCACCTGTCTTTCCCTTCCACCAGCCAATAGGGATAATTTTGAAATTAAGCCCCACTTCATTAACATGCTTCCAAAATTTCATGGGCTTGAATCTGAAGTTGCCTATATCTTCATCAACAAGTTCCAAAATGTTTGTGCCATGATGAAAACTACCCAGCTGTCGGACGATGCTATATGGCTACGGGTCATTCCGTTCACTTTATGCGATCTTGCTGAAAAGTGGCTGTATAGCACTGCTTCCCACTCCATAACCAGTTGGGACAAGTTTGTGAAAGCGTTTCTCAAGAAATTCTATCCGAATCATAAGACCGCGAGGATCCGTAACAAAATCAACCAATTCTCCCAGCTTCCTACTGAACCCTTCTGGAAGTGCTTTGACCGGTATAAAGACCTTCTTGTTCAGTGCCCTCACCATGGTATTGAGAAATGGCAACTTTGCCAAACTTTATACAAGGGTCTGAACCCAGCAACCAAGCAGTTGTTGGAAACCATTTGTCAGGGCCACTTCCTATCGAAATCTGACGAGGAAGCGTGGCAATTCTTCGACGACCTTGCGGAACAAACGCTTCAATGGGAGAGCACCAGACCAACTTCTTCTTCTTCCTCCACTTCTACTGGTCAGTCTAGGGGAGGAATTCACCAACTTGATGTCTCTATTGTGATGAAAGCTGAAATGGCTGCAATAACGAGAAAACTTGAAGCGATAGAGAGCAAATTTTCATCTCCTGCTCCCGCCCCTGTTCTTCCCCTTCGTACCATTTGTGCTTGTTGTTCCGATCCTTCTCACTTAACCGAAGAGTGTCCTTACAATCCACCATCTCAAGGACAGGATCAGGTTAATGCTGCATTTCAGCAAAGACCGAGAAATGATCCATACTCTTCCACCTACAATCCCGGTTGGAGGAACCACCCCAATTTCGCATGGAATCAGAATCAGCATCAATTCCAAGGCAACAATTTCCAGAGGCCCCCTCCTCCGCAACAACAAGCGCAACAACAAACTCAACATCAGTTTCAGCAGCCCTTCCAACCCCAACCTTTTCAAAATCAGACGAACAACTTTGCACCCAACAATTCTTTTCCCCAAAACAACTTTGTTCCGTCAAACAACGACAAGGTTTCCTCGCTCGAACGAAGTCTGGAGGCGTTCGTTAAACAATTGACACAATCCACCGCGAACATCCAGTCGTCTATTCAGTCTTTGGTGCAACACACTGCTGCACACGGGCAAAGCATCAAGACCATCAAAGCCTAGATTGCACAGCTGAATGCGGCGTTAAGCGAGCGAGAAAAGGGGAAGCTTCCATCTCAACCACTCCCAAATCCCGGTCACCCACATAATGTACATGTTGCTCTTGAACAACAGAACCATAATGTTCTTCTTCTTCTTCTGCTTCTTCATCTTCTGAGCCTATTCTCCATTCTTCAAAAGGCTCTTCCTCTTCTTCTGCTCTAAACGGACCCATTTCTCACTCCACGAAAACACCAGCTCTGGGATCCGTCCCAACTCCACAATCTCCTCCACAAGCATTGGACTCAACCAATTTTAAAAACGTTCCATTTCCAAACCGGTTGAGGTCTAATAAACAAAATCCACAAATGGAGAAGATTCTGGAGTTGTTTAAGCAGGTTAACATTAACATTCCCCTTTTAGATGTTGTCCAACAAGTCCCTTCCTACGCCAAAATCTTAAAGGACTTGTGCAGGAAAAAGAGGAAGTCTCAGGTACCCAAGAAAGTTTTCTTGGCTAGTGCTGTGAGTGATGCTCTTACCCAATCCTTACCTTAAAAACGGAAGGACCCTGGCTGTCCTACGATTTCTATTACCATTGAGGATAAGAACATCAACCGCGTACTATTAGATCTTGGTGCCAGTGTTAACCTGCTTCCGTACTCAGTATATGAGCAACTAGGTGTAGGAGAGCTGAAACCCACACACTGCACTCTCCAAATGGCCGACCGATCGATCACCCATCCTAGGGGTGAGCTAGAGGATGTGTTAATCAAGGTTGGGGACTTCATATTCCCCGTTGACTTCATTGTATTAGACACACAGCCTGTAGCTAACCCCTGGAATCAAATTCCGGTGATACTCGGTCGCCCATTCCTTCCAACCTCAAATGCTATGATCAATTGTCGAAATGGTTCGATGAACCTATCTTTTGGAAATATGAAAATTGAACTCAACATTTTTAGGTTGGGGAATCAGCCCTCCGAACCTAATGCTCATATATTAGACGTTTGCTCAATCCAGGAGATCACCCGGAAGAGTGTGAATTCGAGGAATTTTTATTCGATCATGATAACCTTAACGCCACTAGTGCGTTCCTCGTCAATCCTGCTTCTGTTTATGCGCCCGACAATGACTATGAGTGTTTCACTTTCTCGAACGATCTTAACCACTCACCACCTGATTGAATGTAAAATTTTCCGATTGTGTAGTAAAAGCTAGTATCGAATCAATTGTTTCCCGATAACGGTTTCATTTGATCGATAACAGTATCTTGTATCGGTATTTAGAAAATTGTATAAAGAAATCACAACCAAAGAATTATATTTGACCGCAATCAATTACGGTGTCAGTTGTAGATCGTAAGCGAGTGCGGATCGTCCACAGGGATTGTGCGATTCGTTTCAATGTTTGATTTGTTTGAATTGAAAAGTTAATCGAAAAGAAAAGAAAGCATGATTCAAGATTTATCAATTGTTTCAAGTGTCACTATTCTATTCAAGAATCAAGAAAATGATAAACAATCGAGAATCGGGTTTCGATGATATTTCCAACCAAATGTCAAGAATCTAAATGAGGCTCTTAGGAATCGATCGGATCTATAGACGTGATGTAATCTTAAGATATCGTGTTCTTGTTCTTCGAAGAATTGATACTAGATCGATGATGATCGACGAGAGTTAGGGCTTTTTCGTGAAACTAGGGTTTCATCATTTAACCCTTGTTCTTTCGTCGATATCATTCACATTCTAGCCTCTAGCAATTTCAAGAAACGATCGTAACTCCCCAATTTCGAGCGATATCAATCAAGAAAGCATCGCAACAAAATTGGGTCGTCGGTTCTTGAACTTGCTAGGGTTTACAAAACTCGTAGGAATCAAGAATCGTTTTCAGATATATTACATCATCATTCTATTGATCGTCTCGACTCCTCGACGAGCGGAGTTTATTCACACATCATCACACAGAAAGTATTCAAGAATTGAAAAGATATCATGATGCAAGAATTTAAAGAAAACAAGATAAAAGAATATCACCTTTTATTTATATCAACAATTTGATTACAGTCGCTCAAGAACTACAAGAGGAAGAACTAAATTGTCGATCTGGCGTCGCTCGGCTCCGTGAGTCGCGGGTCGGCTTGGACCACTTGCTCTGTTGAAGATCGGCTTCGCTCATAAAAGGTTGCAAGGCTTCTTGCTTGATGGGGTACTCGGGATCTTGACTTTTGATTGGAATTAGGGTTAGGGTTTCACACAAGTCTTCTCACTAGACTTGTGGAAGAAGATGAAGAATGAGGTAGAATGGCTTTAGATTGATACTAAAATTGGGGATCAATCCATTCCTTTACAAGTGAGCCTAGGGTCTTATTTATAGATCTCCCAAACCCTAGGTCTAGGTTTGAAATTACAATTCCCTCCAAAAGTTTGTTGAAAGACTTCTAGAAGTAGTTAGTTAGGCTTAGCTTAGGGTTTAAGCTAGGGTTTAGGGAGAACTTTCTAGAATACAAGGCTAGTTTAATGTTGATCCTAAAGCTTGCTGATCTGGCAGAAGTCTCTGGAGTCTTATGGAAACTGACATGTTATTCTGAGCTGTAGGCCTTGAGCTAGGAATTATGGTGCAAAGCTGAAGTGATGATGTCATCAAGACGCCGCGGAACCGCGGCTCAAGCCAGCTCCGGCCGCGGTTCCGCGGCCACTTTGTTGGCTTGGGGCTTTAAACTTCTGGTGCGGTCTTGGGCTGATATTTAGGGCTTTATCTGATATGTTGAATTTTATTTGTCCCTTTGGATTGATACCAGAATTGAAATCATTGAGTTGGCGTAATGTTTGATCAGCTCTTTTGGCTTTGCTTATGGGTTTTTCTGCATAGATCTCAAAACAAGTGCTGCGCAATATAGGGATGATGTGATTCCATGAAATGCGGTCAATTTCCTTTAAAGTGCCGGTTTTAGAGTATAACACATGCAATCTGATATTTTGCGACAGTTTTGCTAATATGTGAAATATGAATACCGTACACTTCTAAATGAGTGCAAACGATAGGGAAATTGCCGTGTTAAAAATATAATATTTTCGACTAATCACCACCCGAGATTGAATCCTTCGAATTTCCGGATGAGTTACCTGAACCATCCAACTCGGTCGCTTACACTCGTTTTGAACCTTTGCTGGAATCCTTTGAGTTCGAGACCTTTTCACCAATCTTACCTTCAATCGTTTCACCTCCAACGCTCGAACTCAAGCCTTTGCCATCTTACCTTAAGTACGCTTACTTGGGTGAGAACGAGACCCTCCCTATTATCATCTCGGCTTCTCTAATTCCAAAGCAAGAGAAAGCCCTTCTTACGGTCCTGCACAGCAATAGGCAAGCTTTTGGCTGGTCCATGGCGGACATCAAGGGGATTAGTCCCCTGATAGTTGAACATCACATTCATCTGATGGATGATGCCAAACCAGCCAGGGATCCACAAAGGCGACTCAATCCAGTCATGAAGTAGGTTGTGAAAAAGGAAATCGTAAAGTGTCTGGATAGTGATATCATTTACCCTATCTCTGATAGCCAGTGGGTTAGCTCCATTCACGTTGTCCCCAAGAAATCAGGCATAACGGTCATCACTAACGAGGCGAACGAGTTAATCCCTACTCGCACCCAAACTGGGTGGCGAGTATGCATCGATTACAGAAAACTCAACGCCGCAACGCGGAAGGACCACTTTCCACTACCTTTCATTGACCAAATGCTTGAACGATTGGCCGGACATGAGTACTACTGCTTTCTTGATGGATACTCCGTCTATAATCAGATTCCCATCGCCGAAAAAGACCAAGACAAGACCATATTCACTCGTCCTTTCGGCACGTTTGCATATCGTCGCATGCCCTTTGGGTTATGCAATGCGCCCGCTACCTTCCAGCGGTATATGATGGGAATCTTCTCAGACATGGTGGAAAAATTCCTGGAGATCTTCATGGACGATTTCTCCATCTTCAGCGATTCCTTCAATAAGTGTTTGCTGCATCTCGACGCTGTCCTTACCCGATGTAAGGACAAGAACCTCACTTTGAATTGGGAGAAGTGCCACTTCATGGTGCGCGAAGGTATTGTCTTAGGACATATCATTTCGCAAAATGGCATAGCGGTTGACAAAGCAAAGATTGAGGTCATTTCCAATCTTCCTCCTCCCAGATGCGTCAGAGACATCCGAGCCTTCCTTGGCCATGCCGGTTTCTATAGACGGTTCATAAAGGACTTTAGCAAGATTGCTAGGCCCTTAACTCTTTTGCTGGCCAAGGACATGCCATTCGACTTCAACTCGAGCTGTGTGACTGCGTTCGAGTCATTAAAAAGCTCACTCACTTCTGCTCCCGTTCTTTCTTCACCTGACTAGACGCACCCATTTGAGATTATGTGCGATGCATCCGATTTTGCCATTGGTGTTGTCCTTGGACAACACATCAACAAGATGCCGTACGTAATCTATTATGCTAGCTGAACCCTGAACGACGCCCAACTTAATTATACAATAACTGAGAAGGAATTCTTAGCTGTTGTATTTTCTTTAGAAAAGTTCAGGCCCTACCTCATCGGCTCTCCAGTCATTGTCTACACAGACCATTCTGCTCTGCGCCATCTTTTTACGAAGAAAGATGCAAAATCTCGGCTGATACGTTGGATCCTCTTGCTTCAAGAGTTTGACCTTGTCATCAAGGACAAAAAAGGATGTGAGAACGTAGTCGCCGACCATCTCTCACGACTTCCTTCTTCGCCGTCGCTTCAAATTCCGATCAACGATGTTTTTCCTGATGAATAGCTCTGGACAGTATCTTGCGAATCCTGGTTCGCAGATATTGTGAACTATTTGGCCACAGGATTACTACCGATTGAATGGTCAAGTCAGGACAGACTTCGCTTCTTATCCCAAGTAAAACACTTTTACTGGGACGAACCCTATCTGTTCAAGTACTGTCCCGACCAGATTATTCGTCGGTGTGTCCCTGACGATGAATTCAAGAGTGTGCTGTCATTTTGCCACGATCAAGCATGTGGCGGGCATTTTGGCCCCAGAAAGACAGCTGAGAAGATCTTGCAGTGTGGTTTCTACTGGCCACAACTCTTCAAAGACGCTTATGACTACTGCAAGACTTGCTCCCGGTGCCAACACTTGGGCCGGATATCCAGGAGGAACGAGATGCCGCTCCAACCAAGGTTGTCGTTAGGTTTCTTAAAGAAAACATTTTCTCCTGGTTTGGGCACCCCCGAGCGATCATTAGCGACAATGGAACTCATTTCTGCAATAAGACTTTCGAGGCCTTGATGCGGAAGTATTCCATTAATCATAAGCTATCTACGCCCTACCACCCCCAAACCTGTGGGCAGGCAGAAGTTTCAAATCGGCAAATCAAGCAGATACTAGAGAAGACGGTTTCCAAGAACCGTAAGGATTGGTCGTTGAAACTCACTGATGCCCTTTGGGCATTTCGAACTGCTTATAAGACCGATCTTGACATGTCTCCCTATCGTCTTGTATACGGAAAGGATTGCCACCTCCCTGTCGAAATAGAGTATCGCGCATTTTGGACGATAAAAGAGCTGAATCTGTCTCTCGAAGATGCGGGCATCCATCGGAAGCTGCAGTTGAACGAATTGAGCGAGCTTAGGGATGAGGCTTATGAAAACGCGGTTGTCGTTAAGAACCGAACGAAGGTGTTTCACGATAAACACCTTTTGCGCAAAACTTTCACACATGGTCAACAGGTGCTGCTTTACGACACTCGACTACATTTCAATCCAGGTAAGCTCAGATCTCGCTGGAAGGGGCCGTATTTTGTGCGGAATGTGTATCCGCATGGCGCTGTGGATTTGGAGAATCCAAAGGAAGGTTCATTTTTCAAAGTAAACGGACACCGACTTAAACCGTACCTTAGCGCCGAACCAACAGAGAAGCTCTTGGTCTTACACGAGCCGGTTTACCCTGCATAATCTTCCTCTGCCTACCACCAAACTTCGGTTATCCAGCCAAGAACAGTGAACACTGTTCCAAATAAGTTTGGGGGTATGTATATACCTTTTTGTATTTATTTGTGGATATTCTTTTCCATTTTTACTATTTTTCTTTTCTCTAAAAACAAAAACAAAAAAAATTGTGTATATCTAACCGACAATTTTGACCCTTCAATGATCTCTTCATGCGATGACAGTGAGGACATTGTCCGGTTTAAGTTTGGGGGTACGCTCGGTACACATTTCTAACATTCGCATTCATATGTATATTTTGCATCTGCATACTAAAATCCATAAAATCCATAAAAATCAGAAAATTTTCTAAAAACATAAAAACTTTTCTGTCAAGTTAGCTAGTGGGAGAACTCTGATTCAACATTTCGACGGTTTTGTTTGATAAGATAAGAATAACTAAATCTTATTTTTAGATTTTGAAAGCCTGAAAGATAACTCTCGTTTGAAGTTAACTATAGCTGATATACGTCTTTACATCACACTACACGTGTCGTGAGTTTTGGAAATTAGATGACAAGTTTATTATGTCTAAAAACTTTTAAATGGATAAATGATTTTCTGAGGATCAAATAGGTTTGTTCTGAAATAAGTAATATCAAGAATAGTTTATGAAGTGAAGCGAATATGAAGGAATGTTATTGATGCCTTAATTGGAACTAATTCTGAAAAATAACCCATCTGAAACTTGATTGGAATGATTACACACCTAACCCACTAAACACGTCTTTTATCCAAAAAATAACTGAACTGACGGTTATATCTCCGTTCGCATTGAATCATCATAATTTTCACGCTAAATTGTCTTTTGTTTTCGGGCCGAGGTAACTTGAGTAATTAAGTCCGTTGGGGTGTCTCTACACCTAATGCCCTAAAGCCAACTAGTTTAGGTGCATTGGCCCAAAGCTCGTTAAGAAGCCTAGAAAGTCCAGATTAAAACAAAGTCAAGCAAGTGTTCTCTCCGAGTTAAAATTCCTAACGGTTTTTTGTGTAAGAATAATCTTGACAAAAGACAGGTTTTTATAAAAAAATATTTCTAGCGGAGATATGAAGGTTTTATTCTATGATAAAGACTATTGCACGTTCACAGAGGTGTGTATGAAATGAAAAGAAGAAAAAGGTGGAGTAAAAAATAAGACCTAGTTTCCTATTAAGGAAGATAGAAATTCTGAAATTGAAACCTTACTCGAAAACGAAACTTGAAAAATACTTAACTCTTTATACTTATGTGATCCTTTTAAAATTGTTATCTGGGCTTTATTGTGTGACATGATGACTTTAACCGATCCTTCTGGAACTTAACGACACTATTTGCACTGCACGTAAAGACATATAAAATCTTTAGTTAAATAAGAAGCGAGATGTGAAAAATAAGGGTTCGATAGTCTAGACTTAGGATCATAGAATTGTTATTTTCTAAAACAAAACTTTAGGGGTTTGAATCATAGTTATTTTGCAAAACTAGCTTGACCGGATTTTGTTGGTAGTATCCGCTGAAAACCCTCAGAAGACAACACTCCTCCTACTAGGGACACCTAGAGGTTTAACGGCTTGTTGCACATGCTCAGTGCAATCGCGTTCCCTGCGAAAGTGAGGTTAGGAATTTTTGTGAATAAATTGGCTTTGCTCGGGACGAGCAAATGATAAGTTTGGGGGTATTTGTTCATATCAGATTTTTGCATTTTTACACCGCCCAATTTTTATCACATTACTTATCGGTAGGTACTCTTGAGCCGTGTTTGCTAGTAAATTACAGGATACAGGTTCTCAGCTCTAAATAGTGAAATTCATGGAAAAACACGACAAATTCCGGATTACTGCCAACCACAGATAAAACACGGGTCTCCGCTCTCTATCCGTATGTTGCCGCACACCAGTTTAAGGGACAAAATGGCAAATCGATGTCATTTTCATGCACAAAGCTCAATGTCAACACAACATCCAACATATCTACGCGGAGCTCGAGGAAATCATGGCAAAAGATCCACATCAAATCACCTTTTGACCTGCTGCAAATCTGGAAGAAATGTGGAGAGATTCTGAGAAACAAAGTGTACCAAACTGATCTAAATATCAACACTAAGAAGCATAAAAAATTGGAGGAGCCAATTCCTCTAAAGGGCCGCGGTTCCGCGGCATAAGCGCGCTTAGGCCGCGGATCCGCGGCCTTATAGACTCCGCAGCGTATGATCTTTTGGGGGTGTTTTGGTCATTCCATGTATATTCTGAATGTTGCCCTAGAATTTCTATTGCCTGCCTATAAATAGTCCAGAACTTGCCAAAGCCAAGGGTGCTTATTCTTATATTTAGATTTTAGGTTATATGTTGTTGTTCTTCTTCCTCTTCTCATCTCTTCTCCATTACAAACTTGTAGTAAGCTTTTATGAGTGAAGGATGAATAAAGGAGTTCTTTTTGTTACCATGCTTGTCTTGTTATTTTGTTAATTATAATTGCTTGTAATTTTCATTTGCTAATCTAGTTGTTGTTATTTGTTGTTTGTTTCTTTCTTGTTCTCTTTTTCTTTATCCTTAAACAACAATGATGCTTAAGCTTGATCCTTGCCAAGGTGAGGTCTCAAATAGCTAGTTGTAATCTTCTAACCTCTTTCTTTCTATCTTCCTCCTTTGTTTTATTTTCCTTTTTCTTGTAATGGGTGAGTAGTTTTCTAACTTGTTAGGGTAGGATACGGGAAGTTTGAGAGAAGGAAATCTCTGTCACTCTTTCCTTGCCCAACATCTTAATTCGGACTCCCGTTAATTGAACCACAATCCGCTCCCTACGGCACCCTATCCTACATGATAGCGGTGATTCCTTAATGAGACCGGTTGTGGTTGAATTAACCGTAGGTTAAGGCTAAGAGCCAAGAACGGACGGACAAGCACCAAAAGGAAGAACTTAAGCGTTGGAAAGCCTAGCTTATACTCGCAAGTTCCTTCCTAGTCGTGCTAATCCCCGTTGTTGCCGATTACCGTAACACCGATATTAAGAGTGGCAACGAAAGAAGTGAGCGACTCCTAACTCAAACTAACCTAATCCTAACCCTAACAAGCTCTCTTTACATATCATTTTAGCACATAGTTAATCTCAAAACAAACCTGGACATTTGGACTTAACTCGTTAAAGCACATAGAAAAAGATTCCCATCTCCCTGCGGACGACCCGTACTCAACCGGCTAGCTACAAGCGAAACCGTCTTGATTGCGGTAATTAACTAAGCACACCAAAACTCTACCAATCAGCCATGTACCTACAAAGCGAAGCCAAGAGAAGCAGTAGTTGCAGCAGCTCAAGCGGAGGAAGAATCAAGACCAGATGTGGTTCGAGAGTTCGACGATATATCAGGTTTGCCTCCCAATCGAGCTCTTGAATTCAGTATTGATTGAGAAAGCTCAGGCCGTTGTTAAGAGAAGATTCGTCAACTGTTCCGAAAGGATGGATTGCTTAGGCTTTCAGTTCTCTTAGTACCAGGAGCACAACCGGTGATCAAAGTACCCTATCGTTTAAGTCCGGAAGGTTTGAAGGAAGTCTGAACACAGTTGGACGAATTACTGGCGAAAGGATGGATACGTCCCAGCACTTCAAGTTGGGGATCACCTGTACTACTTGTGAAGAAGAAGGAAGGTTCATACAGAATGTGCATCGATTACAGAGCCTTGAACGAAGTCACTATAAAGAAAAAGTATCCACTCCCGCGCATCGATGATTTATTCGATCAGCTAAGTGGATCTTGTGTTTTCTCTAAATTAGATCTTCGTTCAGGTTATCATCAAGTGAAGGTCAAGGAAATTGATATTCACAAAACAGCTTTCAGAACTCGCTATGGACATTACGAATTTCTAGTGATGCCATTTGGAGTGACCAATGCACCCGCAATATTCATGAACCTAATGAATCAAGTTTTCCGGGAGTATTTAGACAGGTTTGTTGTCATCTTCATCGACGACATCCTGGTGTATTCTAAGAGTCGGAAAGAATATGCAGAGCATCTACGAATTGTCCTGGAAACTCTTCGTCAACATCAGCTTTATGCCAAGTACAGCAAGTGCGAGTTTTGGCTAAATCAAGTTGGTTTTCTTGGACATATCGTATCAGGAGAAGGAATCTCTGTAGATCCAGCGAAAGTTTCAGCAGTTAGCGAATGGCCTACACCAAAGTCAGTGAAGGATATTCGAAATTTCTTGGGTTTAGCAGGATATTACAGAAGGTTTATTGAAGGCTTTTCGAAGATAGCAACGCCCCTGACCAAGCTCACACGTAAAGATGAAGAATTTGTGTGGTCAGAAGCATGGGAACAAGCTTTCGTAGAACTCAAGTCAAGGTTGACATCGGCACCTATTCTCGTCATACCAGATCAATCTGGAGGATTTGAAGTGCATTATGATGCATCCGGTAAGGGATTAGGCTGTGTTCTACATCAGCACGATAAAGTTGTGGCTTATGCTTCAAGACAGCTGAAGATTCACGAGCGCAATTATCCGACGCATGATCTGGAGTTAGCAGCCGTCATCTTTGCTCTCAAGATTTGGTGTTATTACCTACTTGGTGAACGAGTGAACATCTACACAGATCATAAGAGCCTGAAATACGTGTTTACTCAGAAGGAGTTGAATATGCGGCAGAGAAGATGGTTAGAACTCATGGCGGACTTTGACATCAACTTGCAATATCACCCAGGGAAGGTGAATGTAGTACCTGATGCTCTTAGTCGTCAACCATTAGCAATGAATCTCACCACTCAGTGGAAGCTTCAACAAGACTTGCATCAGATGGAAATTGAAGTAATCATGCCAGGTAATGTTTCAAGTTTGATGAATTTACAAGTTCAATCAACCATTGTTAATCAGATCAAAGCAGCTCAAGCAAGCGATGCTAAGTTGCAAAAGATCAGAGAACAAGTGGAGAATGGACTCAGAACAGACTTCATCATCCATGAAGACAGATCTTTGAGATACGGCAGCAGATTGTGTGTACCAAAAGGTCCTGTTCAGGAAAAGTTAATGAAAGAAGCTCACAGCTCTCCCTACTCAGTACACCCTGGAGGTACCAAAATGTACAAAGATCTATGTCAGAATTATTGGTGGCATGGAATGAAGCGTGAAGTAGCCAGAAGCGTCGCAAAATGCTTGGTGTGTCAGCAAGTAAAGGCTGAACATCACAGGACTGCTGGATTACTTCAACCGTTACCAATCCAGAATGGAAGTGGCAACACATCACGATGGACTTTGTGACTGCTCTTCCTCGCAGCACAAAGGGTAACGATGCCATATGGGTCATTGTTGATCGACTCACAAAGTAGGCTCACTTCATCCCATTTCGAGTTGGCCAATCTACTGAGACACTAGCGAAGAAGTACATGGAGGTAATAATCTAATTAAGATTTAAACTCTTCATAATGTACTATCTCTGATACCTATGAACTCATACAGGAAATTGTGAGACTTCATGGAGTACCGGTCTGTATTGTCTCCGATCGTGACACCAGGTTCCGATCGCAATTTTGGCAGAGTCTGCAAGCAAGCTTGTGAACAAGTCTGAACTTCAGCACGGCTTATCATCCACAAACAGATGATCAGTCGGAACGAACTATTCAGATCTTGGAGGATATGCTCAGAGCATGTATGTTAGACTTCAAAGGATCGTGGGAAGATCACCTACATCTTGTAGAGTTTTCGTACAACAACAGCTACCAAGCAAGTATAGGAATGGCACCTTTTGCAGCATTGTATGGAAAGAAGTGTCGATCGCCATTAAGTTGGGACGACATCGGAGATAGGGAACTTCTTGAACCAGAGATGATAGTAGCGACTGTTGATGTAGTTCGTACTATCAGGAAAAGGATGTGTATAGCCCAAGATCGACAGAAGCACTGGGCTGATGCAAAGAGACGACACTTGGAGTTCCACCCAGGAGATCATGTATTCTTGAAGATATCTCCGAACCGCGGAGTGATCCGTTTTGGAAGACGGGGTAAGCTAAGTCCGAGATATATTGGACCGTTCGACATATTCGAACGGTCGGTTAAGTGGCATACCGCTTAGCGCTTCCACCTTCATTGGAAGGAGTGCATAATGTGTTCCACTTATCCCAACTCAGAAGGTATGTGAGTGACCCCAGCCATGTTCTCGATCATTCCGAGCTCACTATACAGCCCGATTTTTCTTGTGAGCAACAGCCCGTGGAGATCCTGGACAGGAAGGTGAAGACACTTCGGAACAAGGAAGTTAACTTGGTTCGAGGGATGCGGAGGAAAGACACTCCAGGAGAGTCCACTTGGGAAAGGGAGGATGAAATGCGTACTAGATATCCACACCTCTTTGTAAACTAGTCCTCAAATAAAAGTTATAAATTTCGAGGACGAAATTTTTGTAAGGAGGGTAGACTGTAACAACTCTATTTTTAATGTACAAAGAATTGATTTAAATTCAATGTATACTTGGAGTATTTATTGTGGATGATATCTCTTTAAGTATATATTTCACTCCATAATTACAAGAAGGAGCTTGTAGCTCATTGGTAATACCTAGCACTGCAGAACCAAGACACCAGAGTTCAAATCCCATGCCCCACATTATTTTTGTATTTATTTTTTTTTAAAATCCTTTAGAAGCCCAACAGTAAAACCACCATAACTCACAAAACTTGAACTGAACATTAAAAACTAAAAATACCATAAATCACCCCATGAGAATCCCCGGCCCTCGACCCTCCGACTCGGCCCGACTCAGGCCGACGCCGCCGGCCGGACTCGGCCGGACGGCCGAGTCGTCAACATATAAGACGAGCATCTTGGACTGGTCAACACCCCTGCACACACTAAATCCCTAGATCGGTTACAGAAAGCCCAATAAATCTCTTTTACTCCAAAATTTAATGATTTTTAATGATTTTTATATATTTTTACATTTTTTTAATTTTATTTTTATTAGAAACCCTAACCCTAGCCTAACCCTATATAAACACCCTATACCCTCTACCCTCTCATCCTAAATTTCTAAGTCCACTCTCTCAAAATTCCAAGAGAACTTGGTACGTTAGAAAACGAGCGAAAGGCGAAGCGCTGACGAAATCGACGGCGAAATTCCGGTGATCGTACTAGGACCTCTCAATGACGATTCGACACACCGGCAAACCCTCTACTTCCCTCTCACTCTCTAGTGTTGTCCAAACCCGTAAGTCCCCCTTTTCTACCTTTCTTTTCTTTCATAAAAATACGACTTTACAAACCCGACGGAAATCGGAACAAACCGATTTCCGATTCGGTTTTCTATAAAATCTCACTTATCACCAATTCCATAATGCTTAAACATCTGTATTGTCATGTCCCGAAAGTATGGAATATGACTGGCACTTAAACTACGAACGTCTCAAGGCGTACGTAATCTAAGTAAGCCGAAAACCCAGAAATCCAAACCAAGGATAGTAGTAGAGTGAAGGAAAACCCATTTTTAAATCAAGTGGTTCGCAACATATGCCGAAATATGCATTTTAAAATCACAAGTCTTTTCTTAAAAATTTCGGCAGAGTTTCCTTTGTAAAAACAGACCCCAAACGGGTACAAAACCTGATAAATCATATATAATGAAAAATGCATCCCCAAGCGAGAGCTAGCTCTTCGTCAATCGACGGTCACAACCACACAAGCAATATAATATACAACGCCTAAAGGTGAGGATCACAATAGAAAAGGAAACTCAACAGCATGAAACCCAGAGAAATATAACGCGCGACTCTAAGGTCGAAAGAATAAACATCGCTGGTCTCTATCTCAAATAAATACATGTTTGGTTGATGGAACTTCTAGATACAACTGAAATATAATATACAATGTATAATGATGGGTACGATACAAATAAACCCACCTACTAGCAAGTCACCTGAAAGAAGCAGTGCCCGCAAAGCCGTAATGAACCCTGTACGACAAACCTGCAAGAAAACTGGGGCACAACGGGGGTGAGTTGCCAACTCGTGAATAGAAAAACATCTACGAACAGAAATCGCATGTGTGACGCAATCCTAGGTCATACGATCATAATATATAATCCTCAAATATATAACCAGCAGCCTATGGCAATGGCTAGGGTATACCTCTAAACAACGGTAATACCAAGTGCTCGTGTCAGTGCCTCAGGTAGCAATACATCATATAGATGAGGTATGAATGCATGAAAAGTATAATAAAGTATTTAAATTGATGTCAATACACATATATTAGCGTCCCATTCCACTAATATTGGTATAAGGGCATATATAATAGCGCCCTCATCCCCTGTTATATATGCATATGAAGTATGATCAATGTAATCATGCATGTAAATATGAGGATATAGTCAAAATCATGGAAAAACATCATGAAACCTGTGCCCAGCATCGGCACAAAACATAGCCTCAATCTCAATATCTCAATGTCTATGTACCTCAATATCTCAAAGCCTCAGATAAATCTCACTATCTAGGGCGCCGTCAATCCAAACCGGCCCCTACCATCCATCTTAAGACCACGACGGTATCCTCCGGATATCTGACGCGTCGGGTAAAATCACCGGTCGGTAGTACTCCCCTGCCAGGCTCAACGCCATCATCTGCGATCCTCTTGCCCGGGGATACCGCACCGGGCCCACCATGTACCCAAAACGGTTCCTCCATTCCTCGAACTCGAGTCTCACATGTCACTCTCAGCACCGAGAAAACACATGGTGGACGCACTGAAATATCATATCAAGGGTAACCGGGTTTTTAAAACAATTACATAATCTCTTTGAAATACCCATGGTTCCCAAATCCAGAAATATCATAGAAACAACATATCTCAATGCGCATAATCAGAAAACATGATGTATGTGACATATCAATGAAGTGCAAGTATAACCGTATGTCATACAACATGGAATAATAGTATGCACATACAAGAGTCATATCCGGATGCAATAATACTACTGTGTAGTGACATGGCAATTTCCGATGAAGAAGTGCGTGAGCCGGCAAGTAAGTGTATGTGGAACATACGCATCATCGGTATTGGTGCTGGTGTCCTAACAGCATGATATCAATAATGGAATACGAATCACAATATAAGTATGCGATGCGGAGCAACAGTAATAATGTGCAGGAGCTGAATACTAAACACAATGATAGTTAACAGCATTTAATGTCATGAGAGTCATACAGCTACACTAAACTAAAGGGCTGAGCTAATAGGCTAACTGCAGGTAAGGGAAACCACCTAACCTCTGAGTCGATATATATATATATATATATATATATATATATATATATATATATATATATATATATATAGTCGGTGATCCCGCCTCGATAATATTACATCCGATACCATATCTCTATAATCGGTTATTCCCAAGTCAAGAGTGCAGATCAAATATAAAAATATAGCTCGTACGTAAATCCGTCGTACGGCATCCCCAAATCTGGGTACGGGTCAATATCACATTCGTCATATCATTCATCTGGTATCCTCTTTATCAAGATCATAATCCTGGTACTAACCTACGTCTAGTACAATGCTAATGTTATTACTATAGTCATGATCTGACTACTAATCGACAGTCTCGTATAAATCGATATCATCAGCACATATCATCACAAAGAGGTATACATCGCCTAATGTGACCTATTATAAATATCTTATTATATCATATCTCATATCTCGATCACATGTCAACCATTTTATATATATATATATATATCACTATTCACATGGCGTCGTCATCCAAAGATCCGTTATAACATCAGGACGTATCTCAAGTACGAATCCTGCCATATTACCGATATCATAATCTCAGCTCAAATATCATCGAATCATCTCAATCCCAAGTATCATCCTTAAGTCCGTATGTGAACACATAGTCCCATACCCATGTGAACACATAACTATATAGAATCCTATAAGCACATATGAAATAAGGATGTATGCAAGTATGTATGTGTGTGTGTAATGCAACCACTACTCTAGGGTTTCGTAATATTTCACCAATCCAACACACCAATATCCATCCTGAACATCAATAATTTCCAAACAACATATAATAATTGTATGTGTGTATATGCATCCATATACATCACTACGAATTGCGGGGGTGCTATACGCCATCCACCCGACTTCTCCCCGTACATATAAATCTACTCACCTTGCTTATGCGTGCCGATGCCGCCGCCTCCATTTGCATCTCCAACGCCTCGACGTCACATTGGGTACCTACAAGGATATCACAAACGCTAAAGCACATGAAAACCATGTCGGAAACCAAAACGGTACACCCTACGCCTATAGGTAAAAACCTATAGCCTCGCGTGCAAACACAGCCAATATCCACTTGTCGTTGACGTCCAAACGCCACCCGACAGAAACGAATCATCGAATACCAAAAATCCATGTTAAACAAGTCGTAAATCATGCGCCAACATAGGAAAATCAACCCAGATTCTACCCTGATTGGAATCAGACAAAACTGCACATACCCAGGGTCAAGTTTACAGGTTAAAGGGCTATGCACCAAAAACGAGGGGGTTTCCTCCTGCTCTGGCCGCAAATTGCGTCCAGAAGGAATTAAATGGCGGCCAGAAAAGTGAGGTGGGGGCTAGGGTTTTGTGGGATGGTTCCAGAGTGCCTGCACAGCATACTGCCAAGACAATTTTGTTTTAGGGGTCCCGGGGTGAAAGCAGATTCTAGAAAGGTCACAAAGTCGACAAAATCGCTAAATTACGCCGAGTCGAAACTTTCAGGTATTAACTGGAAATCTGGGGTAATTCTGGGGTTAACTGGTCTCAACAGCACCAAGTCAAACTATGCTAACAATTAAAACCATCACTTGGCCATATCTTACTCAAAATCACTAAAACTAGCACTAAATCACAAAGCAAACACTAAACTATTACTTATGTTAAACAACCAGCAACAAGTTTTAGAGATATACCTCGAGGGATCCTAGGATGAAGGAGAAGAGGAGGAGAATGGTCTGTCGCTGCTGCTGAGCTGCTTCTACAGCTCCTGGTGTTGCTGATGCTGCTCAGGCTGATGTTGTTTTATGGTTCTGTTGCAGTTGCTGCTTGCAATCTGTTCTCTCTTTTTCTTTGTTGTTGTTGCAGCTGTTACTGCTGTGTAGTGGTGGTGGTGATGTTGTAGTGAAGTGTGGGAGTGAAGGATGTGAGTGAGAGGGAGAGATGTGAGATAAGGAAAAAGGTTTGAAGTGAAATGGAGTTAACCCCCATCATCCTCACCCTTCATTAAATGCTAACATGACACATCCATCATGCCCTCTCTCTCTCCTCTACACAAGTCAACCCCCACCCTAATCAAACCCCAATTATCTTAACCCAAAAGGTTTAAACTACCATGGTCATCTAAGCATGGTAACCCTAGACTTAACCCAAGCTAACATGCACAAATGTGTGCAGTCCAGATAAAATTCCGATAAAATATCCAGAAAACCAGATAAAATATTTAAAAGCCATTTTGGTAAACTTTTTACCAAAACCCCCCACATTAAACACAATTACCACTAAACACGAACTCAGGTGTTACAATCTTCCCCCCTTAAGAAAATTCGGTCCCCGAATTTAAATTTAAACCCCCAAATTCTAAAACACTTCAATAAAATGTCCAAGTCAACGTGGCTCCGAAATCATCAATACATAAAACGCATCATAGCGCAATACGTGCGCATGGGTAACGAGCAGATAACTCGAAATCAAAACTCCGTCAAGCATCCCGCAATCATCGGAGTCAAGGTGAAAACACGAATGCCAAATCCAGAGCAAAACCGATATGCTATAAATCGGAACTATACATGTAAATATCAAATCTGTACATGTAAATATCTGAAGGAAATGCATGCCAAATTCTTTAAAATCGTTGTGCAATACACATAACACTGCACAGTGGCGGACGTCTCTATAAGAAAATAGCCATATACGTATATATCTTTTGTTTAATGTGAACGTTCCGCCGTTTTGAAAACAATTTAGAAGGGTTCCCTGTTTTAAACGTTTCGTGTCATATCGGACACGTAGGTAAATACTGAGACTATAGCTCGCTTTTGGAAATCCCTTCGATAACTATCAATGCATGCGAAACACACTCAGGTACTGTCATCTGACTAGTCCTGCTCAGTACGAAAACAAATCGCAATATCATAAAAATGTACTGCTCCATAAGAATCAATCCCAATATATGCATATGAATACTACGTACGTCTGGTGCGCACGGAAATCAAAATCCATACATGTGCCAAGCAGGTGCATAAAACGACATTAAGGTGCAACGGGTGTGCACACAAAATCGGTCATAGGCAACGTGTGTGCTTGACAGCAAAATCAGGTGCATCTGACATGCACGAAAAATCTCGATTTAGTGCATCTGGTGTGCACCAAATCGCATCTCATAACATGCGCCCAACATGCGCTAAAAATCCAAATCCGGTGCATCCATCATGCACGAAATCCTGAAATCCAATATCAAGTGTCAAACACGTGCAAAATCCAATCAGGTGCATAAAGTGCACAAAACAAATATCGAGCATCACCATCGAAATCGAAGTCCAGTGCATCCAAGTGCACAAAAATACGAATCACTGCACTGCAGCATATGTGAACTATACCGAGTGCAAAAACCGAATCGTGTGCGTACATATGCACAAAATCAACTCCACTGCCTAAAACCCATAAAATCATAAACATGTGAAACCAAGGCATGAAAACGATATCAAGTGCAACAACTGGGCGAAAATCGTAAATACTCAGTAAGTGCCACCATGGTGCATGAAAACAAATATCATGAAACTCAATCATCAAAATCAGTCATGCGAATAGATCGCCCAAAACATCGAAATCAAGTATGGCGGAATAGTCCCGCTCAAGCACATCCTCCAAGAATCTCTGGCCAACTGTCGTGGTCACTCATAGCATGTCTCGTCGACGATCCTGGACTTTAGCCTGCTGGTGTGCATAACATGACTTCTCCTGGGTCCAAGTCTTCTCCGTGGATTGCCAAACTCACGATCCATCGGCTCATCGGCCATGTCAGGTGTGCTAACGGGGACGATTCCGTTTTGGCACTTCTCTGGTCATTTCTCTGTCAATCCTCACGGCCACTCGTAAAGCAGTATGTCACTGGCGTCGGCGTCTGGCTCTCTGAATGCAAGTGACACATCTGATCCTAGGTGCAAATATCATTGCAGCAGTGTCCTGGAAGGAATCCTGCTCAAGGTCTCTTCCAAGTCTCATCTCTGCCAACTGTCCGGAAGTCATCGTCCTTTACTATATCTGCTTCTTGCCCCGGAACGGCTGCATACTCATCGCGACTCCTTCTGGGAGGTATATCCAGTACTATGCCTCGGCATGCGCATCGCATCTCTGATGTCGGCGGAGTGGAACGTCATCTCATCCAGATCTGTACGAACCTCGTACTCCACTTTTTTTCTAATATCGACTGCTTCGGACTCGTCTCGTCGTGGCTGCACGGACTTGTAGGGTTCCTAGGCACCCTAATGAGGTCTCACAAGGCATCGATCATGCCAAATTAAAAATTCTACGGGTGCCGAGAGACCCGACTACGGATCGTTTGCTAGAAATCTAGGCGAAAAAGCTAACTAGTTAACACTTAACTATAAGAATCGGAAATACAACCTTTGTAGATCCGGTCCTCCACCTCCACAGCTCCGCAACGAGGTCCTCTCCGCTGTCCAAATCAAATCCGGGCTCAAGCGTCGGCTTCGTCGGAGAATGGGCAAGCTAGGTCGTCGATGTCCATGCCGAAGATGATCTACGTCGAGGCATCGCTAAATCAAGCTCCGACTTCACCAAGTCCAAAAACTTATGAAGAGAACACACTCTACTACTTGGCAAGAGGTAGAGGATGAAGAAATAGGAAGTGGGTAGACTTTAGAATTGGATTTCTCACTTGTTTTCATCAATCACCATTGATGAAGTGAACTTTCTTCATGTGAAGAAGATGAAGAAGAAGAAGAAAGAAATATGATAAGTTAATTATATTTTAAAAAGAAAATGAATACTTATCATATTAGAACCATGGTCAAGTGTAGAGAATTAACCAAGGTTAGATTAATGGTTAGGGTTTAAGATGAAGACAAGAATGGTTACAAAGTCAAAGCTTCATGAAGCTTCAACTAAACTCCAAAATTAGCAACCATTCTTTTCTTATCTATTCAAAATAAATAAATAAATAAGTAAGAATAGAAAACCCTAATCATTAGTTTAACCATGGCTTAATCCATTACACTTAACTATAGTTAAACATGTATCATCAAACATGATACAATCAAGTGCACAAAAGTATATCACATATACAATGTGTACAATCCGAGTGAGAAAATCCATTTAAAGTGAACCAATACTAGTTAATGCAAAGTAATATATCAAATATATAATTATGCATTAAATCATTAAATCAACACTTGATTTAACGATCCGGTCATATCGCATATAACCGACTAGTATACAATGTATCGGCTTATCGAATCAACGCTTGAATCGATAACTAGGTTATATCGCATACAACCATTCGATGCATTCATCGCGAGAATGAAATACGGTATCACATACACACATTATTCTCGGTCCCGCACATATCTCATATGCGCTCCTATTTCGTTTCGCTTGAGCCAGGAAACCTCTGTGTAGGACTCTAAAGACTCGTCAATACGCCGGCAGCGGATGATGATCATATCAAACATCCACAAGCCGCAAGCGGTCTGCTAAACGTAACGGCCACCCGGGTATTGAGCGATCTGAAGATCGACGAGCAAGCCCGCTCACACTCCAGTGAATCCGACCAGTAACACTACCGTACAGTCCGGTCTTATCGTCTGATATGTCGCATATCTCGCCTAGGGGTGGTAAACGTCAGACCCCAATAGTTCGATAAGTCGTGTCGATATGAGGCTCATAACGGGTCGAGAAACTACTGGTAACACTTACCAGCAATTCTCTGATCAGCCCTGGCCAGGGACTTCCTGTTATAACCAATCGAACACAGCGCAACATCAACCCCCTATACCGGGAGAGACGAATCCCCTCCTATCGCTCATTGCCTCCATGTGACTCGGGACTGTACCCAAAAACCACCGTTTTGCACGCCCTCTTGGACGTGGTAAGATGGAAATCAAAGCACAGTGGGAACCACACAAGACTCTATGACGATCTCGGGTCAACAGACTACTCTGTACCAGTGTCACCAGAGAACTGCCATCTGACGTGAGGTATAATACCATCTGGGAGTTCTCGGCGAGTCCGTCCAGTATACCCAGTCTCTACTGAGCACCCGTGTATCATCTCTGATGTCAAACACCAATGGATATGGGATCATCCATCGCCCATCTGTATGGGTCGAGAAGGTATACGCTAGTCTACTCTGGTATATCGATGCCCCGTCTCGATATACCCACGACTAGGGACTTTGAAGGATGTACTTATGGACTACCATGTCCCCACTAGTATGATCCGCATCATAGTCCAGGTAGTCAAGTACAGATCCTAAGGGCTTTACCAACATGTAACAGAGAGACAATCAGTGTACACGTTAAGGTAAAGATCAACCAGATAGCATACTATCATGTCGAGCAAGAAAGTCCTCCCTATATATGTCCCAGCATCCACTACAATATACATCCTATGTACAGTAATGGCCTCTAGGGCATACATATAACTAACAATCTCCCAGTTGCACTAGGGCCATCTGATAGCAGTGGTTGCAGTATCTCATACTCAACCATCCCATAAAAGTCTCTCTCTGGGAACAGGCCTTTGTGAGTGGATCCGCTGTGTTGTCCTCTGAGTCTACTCTCCAAACCTCGATCACCCTGGAGATCAACTATCTCCATGATAAGGTGATACTGCCTTAGAATATGTCTGGATCACTGATGGGATGGACGTTCCTTGGCATAAGCCACAACTCCATTGTCTCACAATGGTTGGAACGTAGTTCATCTCATGAACCAATATACACCCAGACTGCCTCTTTGGTAGCATCTTAAGTAGCGATGTATTCAGCCTTTATCGTCTAGTATGCCACGGTATCTAGTTTGGAACTCTTCCAACATACCGTCCCTTTACTGAGGGTAAAGACAATGCCTGTGACTGACACTCAGTCGTCTTTATCACCCTGGAACCCTTCCAGTGATTCTCCCCAGGATCGGTTGATACCGTCTCACTACATCTAGTGAGAATTCTAACATCCATTTAGATCTATCTCATAGATCCAAAACCCAGGATTTAGTAGGTATCACTGTGATCCTACACGGAGAATCTTTATGATAAGCGGAGATTGATCGAACGTAGCATAAGAAACTCCTTCCCTATCAAGAGTATGTCATCCACGTACTCTACGAGGATCGTTACCATACTCCCTACTACCTTTTTGTTTATACAAGGTTCATCTACCATTTTGATGATGTCAAACTCTTTGACTAATTCATCAAAACAGATGTTCCAACTCCGCGATGCCTGCTTTATCCTATAAAGCATCTTGCACATGTTTCCGCTGCTCCCACTGTCTACGAAGCCCTCTGGCTGTGTACTTATAGACGCACTCTTCTAAAACATCATTTAGAAAAGCAGTCATGACACCCAACCACCAGATATCGTAGTCATGGTATGTAGCCGTGACAAGTAGGATCTGGATGGACTTAAGCATAGCTACTTGAAAAGGTTTCACCATTATCCACACCTGGTCAATGATGCAAACTTTTAACAAGTCTAGCTTTGAAAGTCTCAACTTTTCCATGTACACCAAGTAATCTTCTCAAGATATACTTGCTCCTGATGGGAATTTAACCCTTCAGATATAGCAACCAAAGTCCATACTTTGATGGTGTATAAGGATTCCATCTCAGATCACTAAGCATCCAGCCATTCTTACAGAGTCTTACTCCTGATGGCCAGCTCGAAACTAGTTGGGTCATCATCTCATGATGTAATCCTCGCTCCCACTGTCATAGAGAAACCGAAGTATCTCTTAGGTGGGTGAGGAACCCTACTAGATCGGCGGAGAGGCTGAGATTCGTTGGTATCTACTGAATCCTTTGGTTTTATCAAATCATCTGCTGTCGTTTGTATGGCTGGAACCTTTCCAGTTGTACATAACAGATCTTGCCTCGAGCTTGTCCGGTTTTTTCTTTTAGACATAGGCCGGACAACTCCAAATCTTAACTGTCTTAAGACATGGGCTCTTCCCATACCATATCACATATGAAGTGGTAGGCAACTGATTTGATTCGAACCCTATTCAATAGGTATGCAGCTTCTCAAGTGCATAACTCCCAAAAGGAAATAGGTGACTCAGTAATACTCATCATAGAGCACACCATATCATATAGGGTGTGATTGCTCCGCCCCGATATACCATCGTGCCATGGTGTATACGGAGGAGTAATGCTGAGAGAGAATCTCATTCTCATTTAGAATAGTCCAGGAATTCCGTGCTCAAGTATTCTCCTCCTTGATCTCATCAAAGGACATAATACTTATACCCGTATCGGTTCTCTACTTCTAACTTATATTCTGTGAATATCTCAAAAGGTTCGGACTTGTGTTTCAACAGGAACATATGTCTGAATCTTGAGAGATTATCAGAGAATATAATGAAGTATAAAGAACCGGTCTTGGCATGTGTAGACAGGTGACCTACATACATCAACATGTATCATCCCAAGAGTTCACTAACTCTTTCTCCGTTTCTAATAAATGGAGCTATGGTCATCTTATCTCTGTGACATGACTGGCGAGTTTCACAAGATGTAAATTCAAACTGATTTAAATATGCATCTAAATGTAACTTCAGCCAGTCGGATCGCATTGATATGACCTAGTCTACAATGCCTGAAGAAGGATCCGTTCATTTCTGAACTCTTCCTCTTATGTGTGTTCCATATACTAAGAACTGTAGTTTGATTTAGAACATCAATGCTTTTAGATAACGCGCCTGAACCGATCAACTTTTGATATAGGAAATGTTCAAAACATTATCCAACAATACAAAATTTTATCATTTCTTTACTACTAAAGAGACTGATATAATTTTGTATATCAGGTTCGGTATCTAATAACATTCGTTCAGAATCAATGTATTGGCAATACAGGGTGACAGTGACCAACAGACTTGGCTGCAACACTTGCCCCGTTTTCTGCCTCATGAAACTTATCACCCGTTCTCAGTTCTCTACCTTTCTGTAGCCCTATGTAACATATTACATATCTGGGATCCTGATCTGGTATCACATACCCAGGACGTAAAGGATACTGAGAAACAGTTCTTTGTAATGAACACACCCGAAGATGATGCATCAGCATGCACTCTCTTCGTTTGGGCGGCACGGGAAATCTGGTATTCCCCAATTTCCTGCTCTGTCTTATAACAATTATAAGTTGGAGCGGGACCAACGTTCCCCAGCTCAGTATAACAAGCGGGTTCGGTCAATAATCCGTATTATTATCTTGATTAAGGCGTGATATGGTCGCTACCTGGAGAGAGAGAGAAGAAAACACCCAGCGTGCGCTCTGTCAAGAATAGATTGGTTATTATTTTATCTAATCAGGATGGCTCCCACTGCTTTTTATCAAATCTTCCTTCAAACCCTAAAAGGAAAGACTAGCCGGGATTAATTACACACTACAAGTTCGCCAATCTTTCAGCCAGGCCAGTGTCGGTACTTTGAGGGAGGTCCCCCGTGCTTTCGCACGAACCTAATTAATGTAAACCTCGTTTTCCCAGAGGCGTAACCCCGTTGACACCTTTCTAGACACCTACTTGATCGGCTAATTGTAATGTGTAAAACTCTCCCAGGAGTAACTCTTACTCGCAGCGGGTATCGGGATCCAACTATCTCATAGAAGGTATGCAATCTCATTGCAAATTTCAACACTTGAAATTCCCGATAATATTTTGCCCCTAGCTCGCTATGACCTTGACGGAGGCCAAACAACCCATAGTCCGCTAGTCAAGTTCAACCCGTCATTTCCTGATTGAATTAAACCCACCCGCACGACCCTTGACGGAGGCCAAACAACGCCGTACGAATACCCTAATCCAATCGCATCATATGCTAGCAGATAAGCACTAGTTAGCTACCGTACACTACGCCTTGACGGAGGCCAAACAACCGCAGCACGAATACTAACTAGTACGTATCTGAAATGACGGAGGGCTACGACAGGTTTTTCTGAAAACCTATTGCGTAATGAACTTGATATCATTGTAGAATCAAATGATTTTAGAAATGGAGTGCTTTTGAGGCTTTTCTAGTTTTGCTAAAGGAGTCACTCCCGGTGAAGGGATCGTCGGTCCTTTCCTCGTCGAATGAGGTGCGGGATATATCGTATATATCACTGTGCAAAGCAAAACACTTAAAAGCAATCAAAAGACAAACCGAGTGTGTAGCATCTGCCAGTTATTGCTAAAGGAGTCACTCCCGGTGAAGGGATCTCGGTCCTTTCCTCATCGAATAAGCTGCAGGATATATCACATATACCGCTGTGCAAAGCAAGAACTGTAGCTACCTGTTTTGTTTTGAAATTCGATTCTACAACATCTTAGGTTTCTTTTATTTTCATTAATCACATTAATGAAGTCCCATCATTTAAGTACCTAAACATCACAGATAAATACGACGTACACTTATGCCATCCGCATTCGCCTCGATGTCCCCTCGTGCACCGTTAGGTTAGGTAACAAACGGCAGAGCGGGGCAGGGCTAGCGCGGGTGTAAAACATAAGTAACTTCTATATAATATATCATATATACTATATACTGTATCTATCACAGAACATCACATGATCACATCACAGATATCGCAGCAGAAGAAACATATGAAATATTGGATATACTAGGACGTCCGTGTTTTCAATACGAGCCAGTATAAAACACGGATTCCACGGTCATGATGAATAGCCAAACCCACACCCCTAGACCCCTACGAGAGCGGCAAGCAACCCTACCAATTCTGGAGTTAGGAGACCCGGACTCGACTCCTCGAGTTGGTCTCCCACTGGACCCCAGAACCCGGTTACTTATGCCCTCCTCCTTGGGTCTATCCTAGTGCGGGAAAGTAAATAATATACAACGGTGACAACTTCCGCAACCTGGAAGCGCCCCAATAAAAGAATATTACATACAAGTTTTTACATGAATGAAAATGAAAAACACTCATCTCACATAAAAACCCCCGGCTATTCAAACACGACGATCCAATATAACATATCCAGCAACACATAACATCACATGTCATCAACGTAAGTAAATATGTCCATCCCAATTGTCGTTGACATATAGCAACGAAACCGGCGATATCACATATTACACTTACGGTCACAGAAAAGAAAGTGTAAAACTACAACAGTTGGAATCCGCAACCACCTCAGACATCGCATGCCTGACCAAATGAATTACTTAGACATCACATGCCTAACAATTATAAACCCCGCATTTTAGTCTCAAAATCGAAAACACTTTTCAATATCAAGTCGGGCAATTCAACAAGATTCCCGACATCCTGATCGAATACTCGTCGCAAACTTCAGTAGACGGCTGCACCCCCGATACCGTCGACGAAGTGCACCAAGGCGGAACACCGCTACCGCGAGCACCCGAACGGATGCTTTCGGCGACGGGGTTCTCCTACAGTCACTTGGTCGGGGCTATGGGGTGAGGCTGTCTATTAAGTTTACCCGGCGAGTATCCGCGTACGCTACGTGATTGCGACGGACTTTTGATCACATCAAAATTCCGTGGCAACCGATCAAGTGAGACTAAACTGCTATGTTTATAACATTCATTCAGTTATCTCATAACTTCTTGTGAATTCCAATTATTGTATCCCATTCCGGATAAATAGAAAATGTCAAACTTTCCGATCAAACAATCGAACACCCAAGTTTTCCCGAAACTGATCAACACATGAAACAAGTATAACAACATTCCGTTCGTGCCTCAGTACCAACGGTCCAGCCGTAGAAGGGTCAAGCCAACGCCTCACATGTGGCACGCCGTACTGCCCCAAACCCGAAGGTTCAAAGGGCAGTTCAAGACGGTCACATAATCGAGTTAAGGTTTGTTGTCTTCTAGAGGGACCATCGCGTTACTTGCACTACTTAGAACGTCGTTAAACTACGGAAAAATCCAACACTTGGAAATTTCCCGACAGGGGAAAAATTGGGTATTTATATCCGGTCGAACTTTTTAACATATTCTAAAAATTTATCCGGAAAGCCACACAGACAAAATTTGATACTCCGATCGAAACACCGAATCCCCAAAAACACAGCAGAAAAATTCAACTCATGAATTAATATTAAAAATTCCCAGAAAACTCAGCTCTTTGAACTAGGAATTACTGTGCAAAGTAACAGGGCTGACGTCATCAAAGGGCCGCAGAAGCCATGCTTCTGCCGCGGATCCGCCGCGGAATTTACTGTTCACCAGAAACTTTTTGCACCGTAATTCTTATTTTTCCCTGCTGAATTTTTTAGCAATTTTTAATTTGGAAAAATCCACGATTTTAGAAAATTTCCAGAGAGCAATTTTGATTTGGGGTTTCGGGTTCGATCGGGTTTCAAATTCCGTCTGGACTTCGCCTAAGGCTCTAGCTAGGCTCTGATACCACTGTAGGGTTCCTAGGCACCCTAATGAGGTCTCACAAGGCATCGATCATGCCAAATTAAAAATTCTACGGGTGCCGAGAGACCCGACTACGGATCGTTTGCTAGAAATCTAGGCGAAAAAGCTAACTAGTTAACACTTAACTATAAGAATCGGAAATACAACCTTTGTAGATCCGGTCCTCCACCTCCACAGCTCCGCAACGAGGTCCTCTCCGCTGTCCAAATCAAATCCGGGCTCAAGCGTCGGCTTCGTCGGAGAATGGGCAAGCTAGGTCGTCGATGTCCATGCCGAAGATGATCTACGTCGAGGCATCGCTAAATCAAGCTCCGACTTCACCAAGTCCAAAAACTTATGAAGAGAACACACTCTACTACTTGGCAAGAGGTAGAGGATGAAGAAATAGGAAGTGGGTAGACTTTAGAATTGGATTTCTCACTTGTTTTCATCAATCACCATTGATGAAGTGAACTTTCTTCATGTGAAGAAGATGAAGAAGAAGAAGAAAGAAATATGATAAGTTAATTATATTTTAAAAAGAAAATGAATACTTATCATATTAGAACCATGGTCAAGTGTAGAGAATTAACCAAGATTAGATTAATGGTTAGGGTTTAAGATGAAGACAAGAATGGTTACAAAGTCAAAGCTTCATGAAGCTTCAACTAAACTCCAAAATTAGCGACCATTCTTTTCTTATCTATTCAAAATAAATAAATAAATAAATAAGTAAGAATAGAAAACCCTAATCATTAGTTTAACCATGGCTTAATCCATTACACTTAACTATAGTTAAACATGTATCATCAAACATGATACAATCAAGTGCACAAAAGTATATCACATATACAATGTGTACAATCCGAGTGAGAAAATCCATTTAAAGTGAACCAATACTAGTTAATGCAAAGTAATATATCAAATATATAATTATGCATTAAATCATTAAATCAACACTTGATTTAACGATCCGGTCATATCGCATATAACCGACTAGTATACAATGTATCGGCTTATCGAATCAACGCTTGAATCGATAACTAGGTTATATCGCATACAACCATTCGATGCATTCATCGCGAGAATGAAATACGGTATCACATACACACATTATTCTCGGTCCCGCACATATCTCATATGCGCCCCTATTTCGTTTCGCTTGAGCCAGGAAACCTCTGTGTAGGACTCTAAAGACTCGTCAATACGCCGGCAGCGGATGATGATCATATCAAACATCCACAAGCCGCAAGCGGTCTGCTAAACGTAACGGCCACCCGGGTATTGAGCGATCTGAAGATCGACGAGCAAGCCCGCTCACACTCCAGTGAATCCGACCAGTAACACTACCGTACAGTCCGGTCTTATCGTCTGATATGTCGCATATCTCGCCTAGGGGTGGTAAACGTCAGACCCCAATAGTTCGATAAGTCGTGTCGATATGAGGCTCATAACGGGTCGAGAAACTACTGGTAACACTTACCAGCAATTCTCTGATCAGCCCTGGCCAGGGACTTCCTGTTATAGCCAATCGAACACAGCGCAACATCAACCCCCTATACCGGGAGAGACGAATCCCCTCCTATCGCTCATTGCCTCCATGTGACTCGGGACTGTACCCAAAAACCACCGTTTTGCACGCCCTCTTGGACGTGGTAAGATGGAAATCAAAGCACAGTGGGAACCACACAAGACTCTATGACGATCTCGGGTCAACAGACTACTCTGTACCAGTGTCACCAGAGAACTGCCATCTGACGTGAGGTATAATACCATCTGGGAGTTCTCGGCGAGTCCGTCCAGTGTACCCAGTCTCTACTGAGCACCCGTGTATCATCTCTGATGTCAAACACCAATGGATATGGGATCATCCATCGCCCATCTGTATGGGTCGAGAAGGTATACGCTAGTCTACTCTGGTATATCGATGCCCCGTCTCGATATACCCACGACTAGGGACTTTGAAGGATGTACTTATGGACTACCATGTCCCCACTAGTATGATCCGCATCATAGTCCAGGTAGTCAAGTACAGATCCTAAGGGCTTTACCAACATGTAACAGAGAGACAATCAGTGTACACGTTAAGGTAAAGATCAACCAGATAGCATACTATCATGTCGAGCAAGAAAGTCCTCCCTATATATGTCCCAGCATCCACTACAATATACATCCTATGTACAGTAATGGCCTCTAGGGCATACATATAACTAACAGGACTGAGCTCCAACGGCTATCCTCGTATCCGGTGTCTCCCAAGAAATTCTTCTCACCACCTAGCATCCGTATGAAGTCGAGCCATCCGATCTATTTGTCAAAACCTCATAATCCCCCAAAAGCTCAACATCTCGGGTACGGTTTAACAGTATCGAGTACATACCAGAGCATCGGTGATCCAGCTGTAGAAGGGCAAACCCAAGCCTCACTAATGGCGCCGCAGAACTGCCGCAAACCCTAAGGTTCAAAGGCTTTCACACGGTCATTAAGTCGAGTTAGGGTTTCATTCTTCTATAGGGACCATAGAATTGCCTGCATGTCTTTCCGAATACTTTAAACTTGGAAGAACAGGTTTCTGACATTCGATCGTCTCTGTCGACTCTCAACGTCTCCGCGTGAAGGCGTCTCTAGCTGGAATCAATCTATCTGATGACCTCGCATCGGGGTAGCAAACGATCCACATGTCCTAGTCATTCATCCTTGGTGACTAGCGACCTTCTATCATCTCTTAGTACAACTCGTACTGCAATAGCTACAACATCTAGGCGATATCTCATCGTTCGCAGCAACAACTAGCTTACTCGTCTGCACGCTGAACAGTGCCTCAATCATCGTGAATATTGTAGGCACATCAACGGTCATCAAAATCTGGTTGGCCTCATTCAGTGGCTCGATCCTCTGGTGCTGATCGGCACGTCCGAGTAATCTCATACAGCGATCCATCCAACGCTCGTAGCGCGAAAACACAGTCAGAAGACACATCTCTACAAACGTGTATCGCCGGAATTACGCCCTGGTCAGTCCTCGTTCGTAACGAGCCCGTGCTGACCGCAACTCTAGCCGTAGCTCTCCCTGCTCGTAATCGTGGCAGCAAACCATAACTTGTACCGATGAGGCTAGATCAGGAATGAATATAATTCTGAACAAGGAAAGGTACATCCTAAGGCTTCTTAATTGGAGTGGCGTATCGTAAATATGCTGCGGAACATACCCACGGTACGTCACTCTACTTTAGTCACCTATTCCATCAACCAAGAGTCATCCTACGTTCCGAAGGTAAAACCTAACGCTCTGATACCAACTTTGTCACGTCCCGAAAGTACGGAATATGACCAGCACTTAAACTACGAACGTCTCAAGGCGTACGTAATCTAAGTAAGTCGAAAACCCAGAAATCCAGACCAAGGAAAGTAGTAGAGTGAAGGAAAACCCATTTTTAAATCAAGTGGCTTGCAACATATGCCGAAATATGCATTTTAAAATCACAAGTCTTTTCTTAAAAATTTCGGCAGAGTTTCCTTTGTAAAAACAGACCCCAAACGGGTACAAAACCTAATAAAGCATATATAATGAAAAGTGCATCCCCAAGCGGGAGCTAGCTCTTCGTCAATCGACGGTCACAACCACACAAGCAATATAATATACAACGCCTAAAGGCGAGGATCACAACAGAAAAGGAAACTCAACAGCATGAAACCCAGAGAAATATAACGCGCGACTCTAAGATCGAAAGAATAAACATCACTGGTCTCTATCTCAAATAAATACATGTTTGGTTGATGGAACTTCTATATACAACTGAAATATAATATACAATGTATAATGATGGGTACGATACAAATAAACCCACCTACTAGCAAGTCACCTGAAAGAAGCAGTGCCCGCAAAGCCGTAATGAACCCTATACGGCAAACCTGCAAGAAAACTGGGGCACAACGGGGGTGAGTTGCCAACTCGTGAATAGAAAAACATCTACGAACAGAAATCGCATGTATGACGCAATCCTAGGTCATACGATCATAATATATAATTCTCAAATATATAATCAGCAGCCTATGATAATGGCTAGGGTATACCTCTAAACAACGGTAATACCAAGTGCTCGTGCCAGTGCCTCAGGTAGCAATACATCATATGGATGAGGTATGAATGCATGAAAAGTATAATGAAGTATTTAAATTGATGTCAATACACATATATTAGCGTCTCATTCCACTAATATTGGTGTAAGGGCATATATAACAACGTCCTCATCCCCTGTTATATATACATATGAAGTGTGATCAATGTAATCAAGCATGTAAATATGAGGATATAGTCAAAATCATGGAAAAACATCATGAAACCTGTGCCCAGCATCGGCTCAAAACATAGCCTCAATCTCAATATCTCAATGTCTATGTACCTCAATATCTTAAAGCCTCAGATAAATCTCACTATCTAAGGCGCCGTCAATTCAGACCGGCCCCTACCATCCATCTCAAGAGCACGACGGTATCCTCCGGATATCCGACGCGTCGGGTAAAATCACCAGTCGGTAGTACTCCCCTGCCAGGCTCAACGCCATCATCTGCGATCCTCTTGCCCCGGGGTATCGCACCGGGCCCACCATGTACTCGAAACGGTTCCTCCACTCCTCGAACTCGGGTCTCACATGTCACTCTCAGCACCGAGAAAACACATGGTGGACGCACTGAGATAGATCTAAACGGATACCGGGATTATCCCAATCCAGATACATTGACTCCATACTAAAGATATTTAGTATGGAAGAATCCAAGCGTGCGTTTTCACCCAAGTTCTCAGGACTCACTCTCTCCAAAAAGATGTCTCCCAAGACTGATTTGGAGAGAGCTCGCATGCAAGGGATACCCTATGCTTCGGCAATAGGCTCTATCATGTACGTGATGCTTGTACCAGACCCGATGTAGCATACTCATTAAGTGTAGTGAGCGGGTATCAAGCAGATCCTGGAGAGAGTCACTGGACAGCTGTGAAGAGCATTCTCAAGTACTTGAGAAGGACTAAAGAGATGCTCTTGGTGTATAGTAACGAAGAATTCTAAGTGGAGTCCTTTACCGATTCAAGCTTCCAGAGTGATAAGGATGACTCTAAGTCGCACTCGAGATTTATCTTTACCCTCAATGGAGGGGCGGTATGCTGAGAGTTCCAAGCAGGAAACCGTGGCAGACTCGATGATGGAGGCTGAATACATCGCTGCCAACGATGCTGCCAAAGAGGCTGTCTGGATAAAGAAGTTCATAACTGAACTTGGAGTGGTTCCATCCATTGAGTATCTAATACCTTGGTATTGTGATAACAATGGAGCGGTGGCTTTGGCCAAGAAACCCAGGTCCCATCAGCGATCCAGGCATATTCTAAGGCGGTATCACCTGATCCGGGAGATAGTTGATCGCCGGGAGATCGAGGTCAGGAGAGTTGACACGAAGAACAACACTGCGGATCCACTCACGAAGGCCATTCCCCGGATACAGTTCGAGAGACTCTTCAGGATGCTGGGTATGCGATACTACAGTAGCTAGCCCTAGTGCAAGTGAAAGATTGTTAGTTGTATGTATGCCCTAGAGGCCATTATTGTACATATGTTGTATATTATAGTGGATGCTTCGATATATATAGAGAGGACTTTCTTGCTCGACATGATAGTATGCTATCTGGTTGCTCTTTATCTTAACATGTATACTTATCTCTTACTGTCTTATGGTTACATGTTGGTAAATCCCTTAGGATGTGTACTTGACTACCGGGATTATGATGCAGATCATACTAGTGGGGCAATGGTAGTCCATAATTTCATCCTTTAATGTTCCTAGTCGTGGGTGTATCGAGACAGGGCATCGATATACCAGAGTAGACTAGCGTATACGCTTCTCGACCCATGAGATGGGCGATGGATGATCCCATATCTATTGGTGTTTGACATCAGAGAGAGTATACGGGTGCTTAGTGGAGACTGGGTACACTGGACGGACTCGCCGAGCACTCCTAGATGGTATTATACCTATCGTCAGATAGCAGTTCTCTGGTGACACTGGTACAGGTTAGTCTGTAGACCCGAGATCGTCATAGAGTCTTGTGTGATTCCCACTGTGCTTTGATTTCCACCTTACCGCATTCAAGAGGATATGCAAAACGATGGATTTTAGGTACAGTCCCGAGTCACATGGAGGCAATGAGCGATAGGAGGGGTTTCGTCTCTCCCGGTATTGGGGGTTGATGTTGCGCAGTGCTCGATTGGCCATAACAGGGAAGTTCCTTGCCATGGCTGATTTAGAGATTTACTGGTAAGTGTTATCAGTAGTTTCTCGACCCGTTATGAGCCTCATATCGGCATGACTTATCAGTTATTGGGGTCTGTCGTTTACTACCCCTAGACTTGATATGCGACATATCAGACGAAGAGACCGGACTGTACGGTAGTGTTACTGTCAGGCTTTTGCAGGAGTTAGTGCGGGCATGCTTGTTGATCTTCTGATCGTTTAATACCCGGGTAGCCGTTACATCCAGATAGTACTGCTGACGGCTTGTGGGTGCTTGATGTGATCATCACCTGTTGTCGGCGTATTGACGAGTCTTAGAGTCCCACAAATGAGTTTCCTAGCCCAGGCGAAAAGATGTGGTGTGCATATGAGTATGCGCGGGTACCCAATTAAATGCGCGTATGTGATACCATATATTAATCGGGCGTTTTATTATTGGTCGGGTCATATGAGATATGTCTGATTTATTAAATCAAGTGTTGATTTAACATTGACTATATAGCTCACTTTGTTTAAACCCTTTTCTTTCTTGTATGCATGTATGTATGCATATGTTTATGTTGATGCACATGTTGATGTGCATTCACACATGCATGCATACACTTGTGTGTGTCATGGTTGTTGATACACAAGTGGTGGCAATGCAAGACTCACATGGTTTAATTATCTTTATATTTATTTATTGAGTTAATAAGGAAATAGAATTAATTCATGGTTGATATTTATCCTCATCCTACACTTAACTTTGCATTAACTATGAGTTAATCTTCTATGGCTCTCATTGCTCAATGATAAATATCTAGATATTTATTAACCCATGGTTACAAGTGAGAATGATTTAATATATATTATTATTTCATTCTAATTTTATCATCTCATCTTTTATCTCTTTGAGCTCATGTTCTTGCCATCGTCTTCTTCCTCCTCTCTTTTGCTCTCTTGAGATTTCTTGTGAGTGAGAGAGTGATAAAGATAAGGTTTTGAAGTGAGAAAATAAACCACATCATCATTGTACACTTGTCTAGCCAATTAGTTTAGAGTGTTAGTTTCATCTTCATCTTTCGATCAAGTGGAGCTAGGAGCTTGTGCAAAGAAGACTCCGAGTGGATCATCATGGACTTGGAAGATCTCTAGCAAGCCCGTTCCAACTCTCAAGGATCCAAGAAGTCAAGTAAAGAGAACTACAAATGTTGTAATCTCTTAACTTAGTGATATATTACTTGTAGTATGTGTTACTGCTTCTTGTTACCCTAGCTTTTCTAGTTCGATTTCTAGGTTAGATTGTTTAGCATGCTCTAAAATTTTAAATTATGGCATGTGTGATACTACTAAACCCTAGTAGTGGTGCTAAAGAATCCCTACAGAACCCACTTATTATACTAAGCTAGGGAACGTTGGTTCCGCTCTATCTTATGATTGTCATAAGTCTGAGCAAGGAATAGGGGAATATCAGGATTCCCACGCAACCCAAACAAAGAAAGAGCATGATGATACATCTTCTTCAGGTGTGTTCATTACCGAGAACTGTTTCTCAGAATGCTCTACGTCATGGGTATTGGATACCGGATCAGGATCACACGTTTGTAATTTGGTACATGGGTTAAGAAGAAGTAGAGAACTGGGAAAATGTGATAAGTTTCTCGTAGTAGAGAATGGTGCAATTGCTGCAGCCAAAGCAGTTGGTGAATATCACCTAATATTACCAAATGGTAATACAATAATTCTGAACGACTGTTATTACGTACCAAAAATGATGTGCAATATAATATCAATTTCTTTATTAGATAAAGAAGGATATAACTTTGTATTGGAGGAAAATGTTATGAATATTTTGTAGGGTTCCTAGGCACTCTTGTGAAGGTTCATAAGGCATCAAACATACCCGGATAAAAATTTAGACGTGCCGAACAACCCAAAGCCGGGATCTTTGCTAGATTATTAGGGTTAAACATGCAAGATGATAACTTTTATCTAAGTGTGAGGGATTACAACCTTTGTAGTCCGCTCCTTCGCTTCAAAAGCTCCGAGTAGAAGTCCCTTCGCCGCGATCCATGATCTCCCGGACTCATGAGAGGCTCCACGACTCGAACGATCCATGCTAGCTTGAAGTGTTCCAAATCTCCGATGATCTACGTCGAAGTTGCAAAGACTCAAGCTTTCTCACTCTAAAGAGATGAACACACTAATCTCATGGGCTAGATGAGATGAGGATGAGAGAGTAGTATTTTTGCTTTCTTTTTAAATCATTTTCTCATATTTATTCATCACATAAAGAATTTCAAGTGAGCTTCTTCAAGAGAGAAGAAGATGATAATGGAAAAGATAATGATAAATCCTTTTGTGATGAATAGAAATAAAAGTATATGATTGATGTATAAACCATGGTCAAGGATGAGTGGCTAAGAATGTGTAGAGAATAAACTAGAGTTAGGGTTTGGTTGGGTTAAAAAATGTGTCATCAACAAATATCTTAACCATGACAAAAGAAATTGCTTCTAGAAGGTTCAAGAAGCAACTAACCCTAATCAAACCCTAACCTCATTTAATCATCCTTAAACATGTTTAATAATAAATCATATCATGTCACAATAATATATATCACATATATATTATATATTTGCAACAAAAGAAAATAATACAATTAACATATATCGCATATATATCAATGTATCATCCAGTGAGAAAATGAAATAATAAAGTAAGCCAATATTAGATAATGTAATACAATATATCATATATATTATTATACATTAAATCATCGAATCAACACTTGATCCGACGATCCGGCTATATCGAATATTACCGACTAATATATCATGTACCGATTCATCGAATCAACACTTGATCCGATGTCCCAGTTCATAGCTAAATATCGCGAGAATATAATACGGTATCTCATATCGCATTATTCTCGGTCCTGCACATATCACATATGTGCCTCTACTCCGTTTCGCCTGAGCCAAGAAACCTCTGTGTAGGACTCTAAAGAATCGTCAATACGCCGGTAGCAGGTGATGATCATATCAAACACCCACAAGCTGCAAGCGGTCAGCTAAACGTAACAGCCACCCAGGTATTGAGCGATCAGAAGATCAACAAGCTAGCCTGTGCGTTCTCCTGTGAATCCAATCAGTAACACTCCCGCACAGTCCGGTCTGTTCGTCTGATATGTCGCATATCAAGTCTAGAGGTGGTATACATCAGACCCCAGTAACCGATAAGTCGTGTCGATGTGTGGCTCATAACGGGTCGAGAAACTACTAGTAACACTTACCAGTAAATCTCTATATCAGCCCTGGCCAAGGACTTCCAGTTATAGCCAATCGAACACAGCACAACATCAACTCCCTATACCGGGAGAGACGAATCCCCTCCTATCGCTCATTGCCTCCATGTGATTCGGGACTGTACCCAAAAGCCACCGTTTTACATGCCCACCTGGACGTGGTAAGGTGGAAATCAAAGCACAGTGGGAATCACACAAGACTCTATGACGATCTCGGGTCTACAGACTACCCTGTACCAGTGTCACCGGAGAACTGCCATCTGACGTGTGGTATATCACCATCTGGGAGTTCTCGGCGAGTCCGTCCAGTGTACCCAGTCTCCACTGAGCACCCGTACACCATCTCTGATGTCAAACACCGATGGATATGGGATCATCCATCGCCCATCATATGGGTCAAGATGCGTATACGCTAGTCTACTCTGGTGTATCGATGCCCTGTCTCGATATACCCTCGACTAGGAACAGTTATAGGATGTACTCATCGACTACCAAGGCCCCACTAGTATAATCTCATCATAGTCCCAGTAGTCGAGTACAGATCCTAAGGGCTTTATCAACATGTGAGAGAAAAACAGTAAACCAATACAAGTCAACATATTAAGATAAAGTGAAACCAAATAGCATACTATCATGACGAGCAAGAAAGTCATCTCTATATATATCCAAGCATCCATTATAATATACATCATATGTACAACAATGGTCTCTAGGGCATATACATAACTAACAATCTCCCACTTGCACTAAGGCCAGCTGCTGTAGTATCTCATACCTAGCATCCCGAATAATCTCTCAAACTGTATCTGGGGAATAGCCTTCGTGAATGGATCCGCAGTGTTTTCCTTCGTATCTACTCTCCTGACCTCGATCTCCCGGCGATCAACTATCTCCCTGATCAGGTGATACCGCCTCAGAATATGTCTGGACTTCTGATGGGATCTGGGTTCCTTGGCCAATGCCACAGCTCCATTGTTATCGCAATACAGAGGTATTGGATGCTCAATGGATGGAACCACTCCAAGTTCAGTAATGAACTTCTTGATCCAGACAGCCTCTTTGGCAGCATCGTTGGCAGCGATGTATTCAGCCTCCATCGTCAAGTCTGCAACGGTATCCTGTTTGGAACTCTTCCAATATACCACCCCTCCATTGAGGGTAAAGACAAAACCCAAATGCGACTTAGAGTCGTCCTTATCACTTTGGAAGCTGGAATCGGTAAAGGACTCCACCTGGAGTTCTCCGTTACCATACACCAAGAACATCACCTTAGTCCTTCGTAAGTACTTGAGAATGTTCTTCACAGCTGTCCAATGACTCTCTCCAGGATCTGCTTGATACCGACTCACTACACTTAGTGAGTATGCTACATCGGGTCTGATACATAGCATCGCATACATGATAGAGCCTACTGCCGAAGCATAGGGTATCCCTTGCATGCGAGCTCTCTCCAAATCAGTCTTGGGAGACATCTCTTTGGAGAGAGTGAGTCCAGAGATCGTGGGTTGGTTCCCACGCTTGGATTCTTCCATACTAAACCTCTTTAGTATGGTGTCAATGTACCTGGATTGGGACAATCCCAGTATCCGTTTAGATCTATCTCTATAGATCATGATTCCCAATATGCAGGAGGCATCACCTAGATCTTTCATCGAGAATCTCTGTGATAAGAAGAGCTTGACTGATTGCAGCATAGGAATATCATTTCCTATCAAGAGTATGTCATCCACGTACAATACGAGGAAGACAACCTTACCCTCTGCTTCCTTCTTATAGATACAAGGTTCATCTATATTTTTGATGAAGTCAAACTCTTTGACTACAACATCAAAATAGATGTTCCAACTCCGCGATGCTTGCTTTAACCCATAAATGGATTTAAGCAGCTTGCACACCTTTCCGCTGCTCCCACTATCTACGAAGCCCTCTGGCTGAGTCATGTACACGCTCTCTTCTAAATCACCGTTTAGAAAGGCGGTCTTAACATCCATTTGCCAGATTTCGTAGTCATGGTATGCAGCAATGGCAAGTAAGATCCGGATGGACTTAAGCATAGCCACTGGAGAAAAGGTTTCGTCATAATCCACACCTGGTCGTTGACGAAAACCCTTTGCTACGATTCTAGCTTTGAAAGTCTCAACTTTTCCATCTACACCAAATTTCTTTTTAAAAATCCACTTGCTCCCAATGGGTTTTACCCCTTCAGGAGCATTTTCCAAAATCCATACTTTATTGGTGTACATGGATTCCATCTCAGATCGCATTGCATCCAGCCATTTCACAGAGTCACCACTCATGATGGCCTGCTCGAAACTAGTCGGTTCATCATCATCCATGATGCAGTCCTCGCTTCCACCATCAATGAGAAAACCGTAGTATCTCTCAGGTGGATGAGAAACCCTACTAGATCGGCGGAGAGGCTGGGGTTCGTCGGGTACTACTGAATCCTCTGGTTCCATTAAATCATCTGTTGTAGTTTGTTCTGCTGGAACTTCTTCCAGTTCTACCTCAGAGCCACTAATCTCTTTTGCAAGAAATTCCTTTTCTAAAAAGGTGGCGTGTTGAGCAACAAACACCCTTTGTTCCTCATTGTGGTAGAAAATATACCCTCGCGAATGCTTGGGATATCCAATAAACTTACATAAAACAGATCTTGCCTCGAGTTTGTCCGGGTTTCGTCTTTTGACATAAGCCGGGCAACCCCATATCTTAACAAAATTAAGATATGGTCTCTTCCCTTCCCATATCTCATATGGGGTGGTAGGCACAGATTTGGTAGGAACTTTATTCAGTATGTATGCCGCTGTCTCAAGTGCATACCCCCAGAAGGAAATAGGTAACTCAGCTGTACTCATCATAGAGCGCACCATATCTAATAGGGTGCGATTCCTTCGCTCCGATACACCGTTGTGCTGTGGTGTATAAGGAGGAGTAAGCTGAGAAAGAATCCCATTCTCTTTTAGATAATCTAGGAACTCACTGCTTAAGTATTCACCTCCTCGATCAGATCGAAGAATCTTAATACTTTTGCCCGTTTGGTTCTCTACTTCGTGCTTATATTCTCTGAATTTCTCAAAAGCTTCAGACTTGTGTTTCATCAGAAACACATGTCCGTATCTATAGAGATCGTCAGTGAATGTAATGAAGTAGGAAGAACCGTTCCTGGCATGCGTAGACATGGGACCACAAACATCACTATGTATTAGTCCTAAGAGTTCAGTAACTCTTTCTCCGTGTCCACTAAACGGAGTTTTGGTCATTTTTCCTTTGAGACATGAATGGCAAGTATCATAAGATGATAATTCGAACAGATTCAAATAACCATCCTTATGTAACTTAGCCAGTCGTGTCGCATTGATATGACCAAGTCTACAATGCCACAAGAAGGATTCGTTCATGTCTGAACTCTTCCTCTTATGTGTGTTTTGTATATTGAGGACTGTATTTTGATTTAAAATGAATATGCCATTATGTAACGAGCCTGATGCAATCAACTTTTGATCTAGGAATATGTTCATAACATTATCCTTTACTACAAAATTATATCCTTCTTTACTTAATAAAGAAACTGATATAATGTTGCACATCATGTTCGGTATATAATAGCACTCATTTAGAATCATTGTATTACGACTTGGTAATAACAGGTGATATTCGCCAACTGCTTTGGCTGCAACATTTGCACCGTTCCCTACTTGAACGGAATGATCACCTTTTCCCAGTTCTCTACCTTTACGTAGCCCATGTAACTGTTTACATATGTGGGATCCTGATCCGGTATCTAATACCCAGGACGTAGGGTGAACTGAGAAACAGTTCTCAATAACTAACACACCCGAAGAAGATGCATCAACATGCATGTTCTTTTGGGCGGCTTGAGAATCCAGATATTCTCCTGTTTCCTGTTCAGTCTTATAACTCTTATAAGAAAGAACGGGTCCAACATTCCCTAGCTCAGTACAATAATTGGGTTCAGTCAATACATCCATATTATTATCTTCATTATGGCCTGACATGGTCACTACCTGGAGAGAGAGAGAAGAAAAACACTTTAGCGTATGCTCTTGCAAGATTAGATTGGTTATTATCTTATCTAATCAGGATGTCTCCCACTGGTTTTATCAAATCTACCTTAAAACCCTAAAAGGTAAGATTAGCCGGGATTAATTACACCCTACAATTTCGTCAATCTTTCAGCCAGATCAGTGTCGGTACTTTGAGGGAGGTTCCCCGTGCTTTCGCACGGACCTAATTAAAGTAAACCTCGTTTTCCCAGAGGCGTAACCCCGTTAACACTTTTCTAGACACCTACTTGAATGACTAATTGTCCTGTGTAAAACTCTCCCAGGAGTAACTCTTACTCGCAGTGGGTATCGGGATCCAACTATCTCATAGAAGGTATGCAATCTCATTGCAAATTTCAACACTTGAAATTCCCAATTATATTTTGCCCCTGGTGTCCTATGACCTTGACGGAGGTCAACAAACCATAGGCTACTAGTCAAGTTCAACCTGTCATTTCATGATTGAATTAAACCCACCCGCACGACCCTTGACGGAGGTCAACAAGGCCGTACGACTGCCCTAATCCAATCTGCATCAAATGCATAAGCAGATAAAAAACTAGTCAGCTACCGTACACTACGCCTTGACGGAGGTCAACAAACGTAGCACGAATACTAAATAGGACTTATCTGAAATAACGGAGGGCTACGTCAGGTTTTTTCTGAAAAACCTATTGCGTAACGAACTTGATATCGTCGTAGAATCGAGTAGTTTTTTGAAAAGGAGTGTTTTTGAGGCTTTTCTTAGTTTCGCTAAAGGGGTCACTCCCGGTGAAGGGATCGTCGGCCCTTTCCTCATCGAATAAGGTGCAGGATATATCATATATATCACTGTGCAAAGAAAAACTTTAAAAGCAATCAAAAGACAAACCGAGTTTTGTAGCATCTGCCAGTTTCGCTAAAGAGGTCACTCCCGGTGAAGGGATCGTCGGCTCTTTCCCCATCGAATAAGGTGCAGGATATATCATAATATCACTGTGCAAAGCAAAACTGTAGCTACCCTTTTTATAAAGTTTTGATTCTACAACATCTTTAGGTTTCTTTTCTTTTATTAATCTCATTAATAAAAATCCCATCAGCTTATGCTTCCTAAGCATCACAGAAGAAACGAAAGCAGTAATATTTATATATCAACATATATATATAGTATAAGCATTCGTCTCAGGCAGTAATATGATCTCATCACAGAACATTGCAGCAGAAGAACATATATGAAATATTGGATATACTAGGACGTCCGTATTTTCAATACGAGCCTGTATAAAACACGGATTCCACGGTCGCGACGAATAGCCAAACCCACATCCCAAGACCCCTACGAGAGCGGCAAGTAACACTGCCAATTCTAGGGTTAGGAGACCCGGTCTCGACTCCTCGAGATGGCCTCCCACTGGACCCTAGAACCCGGTTACTTTTGCTCCCCTCCTTGGGTCTACCTAATGCGGAAAAGTAAATAATATACACTGGTGACAGCAACCTCAACCTGGAAGTGCCCCAAATAAAAGAATATTACATTACAAATGAATTTTACATGAATGAAAATAAAAAAAACCCCTCATCTCACATAAAACCCCCGGCTATTCAGAACGCGACGATCCAATATAACATATCACAGCAACACATAATATCACATATCATCAACGTAAGTAAATATGCACATCCCAATTGTCGTTGACATATAGCAACGAAACTGGCGATGTCACATATTACACTTACGGTCACAGAAAAGAAAGTGTAAAACTACAATATTTGGAATCCACAATCACTCTAGACATCGTAAATCCGAAATATCACATACTTCGCATTTCATGCCTAACTCTATGAATTCCACATATTGTATCACATTCCAGATAAATAGACAGTATTAAACTTTCCGAACAGATAATCAAATACCCAAAATTTCCTAAATTGCTCAACACTTGAGCGGAGTTCAAATAATCCCAGAATATGTCACAGTATCAGTGATCCAGCCGTAGAAGGGTCAAGCCAACGCCTCACATGTGGCACGCCGTACTGCCCCAAACCCGAAGGTTCAAAAGGCAGTTCAAGACGGTCACATAATCGAGTTAAGGTTTGTTGTCTTCTAGAGGGTCCACCGCTTAACTTGTACAATTTTTCCGAAAGATTTAAATCCGATAAAAATTCAACACTTGAAAGTTTTACGTACCGGGAAAAAGTGAGTTAATGATATCCGTTCGAACTTTTTAACAATTTCTAAATATCCGGAAAGAAATACGAATTTAAACATTCCGATCGAATCTACGATTACAAAATAAACCCCAGAATACTCAACACTGGAGTCAGATTAAAAATATCCATAAAATAGTAAACACAGAGACGAGAATTCCCTTATACTGTTTAAAATAGTAATTACTGTGCGAAAAACCGTGGCTAATTCCCTTATACTGCCGCGGAACCGCCGCCAATGGGGGGTCCTTGCCGCGGTTCCGCGGCCACGAGGTCGAATTAGAAGCACGAATTTCACAGTAATTCTTATCTTTTGTTGCTGTATTTTTCAGGTATTTTTAATTCAGAAAAATCCCAAATTTTAAAAAATTTCCAGAGAGGGGGTATATTTTGTCGGTTCGGGTTCAATCGGAGTTTTAACTTCGTAAACACATCGCCTAATGCTCTAGCTAGGCTCTGATACCACTGTAGGGTTCCTAGGCACTCTTGTGAAGGTTCATAAGGCATCAAACATACCCGGATAAAAATTTAGACGTGCCGAACAACCCAAAGCCGGGATCTTTGCTAGATTATTAGGGTTAAACATGCAAGATGATAACATTTATCTAAGTGTGAGGGATTACAACCTTTGTAGTCTGCTCCTTCGCTTCACAAGCTCCGAGTAGAAGTCCCTTCGCCACGATCCATGATCTCCCGGACTTATGAGAGGCTCCACGACTCGAACGATCCATGCTAGCTTGAAGTGTTCCAAATCTCCGATGATCTACGTCGAAGTTGCAAAGACTCAAGCTTTCTCACTCTAAAGAGATGAAGACACTAATCTCATGGGCTAGATGAGATGAGGATGAGAGAGTAGTATTTTTGCTTTCTTTTTAAATCATTTTCTCATATTTATTCATCACATAAAGAATTTCAAGTGAGCTTCTTCAAGAGAGAAGAAGATGATAATGGAAAAGATAATGATAAATCCTTTTGTGATGAATAGAAATAAAAGTATATGATTGATGTATAAACCATGGTCAAGGATGAGTGGCTAAGAATGTGTAGAGAATAAACTAGAGTTAGGGTTTGGTTGGGTTAAAAAATGTGTCATCAACAAATATCTTAACCATGACAAAAGAAATTGCTTCTAGAAGGTTCAAGAAGCAACTAACCCTAATCAAACCCTAACCTCATTTAATCATCCTTAAACATGTTTAATAATAAATCATATCATGTCACAATAATATATATCACATATATATTATATATTTGCAACAAAAGAAAATAATACAATTAACATATATCGCATATATATCAATGTATCATCCAGTGAGAAAATGAAATAATAAAGTAAGCCAATATTAGATAATGTAATACAATATATCATATATATTATTATACATTAAATCATCGAATCAACACTTGATCCGACGATCCGGCTATATCGAATATTACCGACTAATATATCATGTACCGATTCATCGAATCAACACTTGATCCGATGTCCCAGTTCATAGCTAAATATCGCGAGAATATAATACGGTATCTCATATCGCATTATTCTCGGTCCTGCACATATCACATATGTGCCTCTACTCCGTTTCGCCTGAGCCAAGAAACCTCTGTGTAGGACTCTAAAGAATCGTCAATACGCCGGTAGCAGGTGATGATCATATCAAACACCCACAAGCTGCAAGCGGTCAGCTAAACGTAACAGCCACCCAGGTATTGAGCGATCAGAAGATCAACAAGCTAGCCTGTGCGTTCTCCTGTGAATCCAATCAGTAACACTCCCGCACAGTCCGGTCTGTTCGTCTGATATGTCGCATATCAAGTCTAGGGGTGGTATACGTCAGACCCCAGTAACCGATAATTCGTGTCGATGTGTGGCTCATAACGGGTCGAGAAACTACTAGTAACACTTACCAGTAAATCTCTATATCATCCCTGGCCAGGGACTTCCAGTTATAGCCAATCGAACACAGCACAACATCAACTCCCTATACCGGGAGAGACGAATCCCCTCCTATCGCTCATTGCCTCCTTGTGATTCGGGACTGTACCCAAAAGCCACCGTTTTGCACGCCCTCTTGGATGTGGTAAGGTGGAAATCAAAGCACAGTGGGAATCACACAAGACTCTATGACGATCTCGGGTCGACAGACTACCCTGTATCTGTGTCACCGGAGAACTGCCATCTGACGTGTGGTATATCACCATCTGGGATTTCTCGGCGAGTCCGTCCAGTGTACCCAGTCTCCACTGAGCACCCGTACACCATCTCTGATGTCAAACACCAATGGATATGGGATCATCCATCGCCCATCATATGGGTCAAGATGCGTATACGCTAGTCTACTCTGGTGTATCGATGCCCTGTCTCGATATACCCTCGACTAGGAACAGTTATAGGATGTACTCATCGACTACCAAGGCCCCACTAGTATGATCTCATCATAGTCCCAGTAGTCGAGTACAGATCCTAAGGGCTTTATCAACATGTGAGAGAAAAACAGTAAACCAATACAAGTCAACATGTTAAGATAAAGTGAAACCAAATAGCATATTATCATGACGAGCAAGAAAGTCATCTCTATATATATCCAAGCATCCATTATAATATACATCATATGTACAACAATGGCCTCTAGGGCATATACATAACTAACATATTTTTCTAAATCAGGTGTTGATTGGGTTTGCTACGTTGTGTAATGGTATATACTTTCTAAATCAAACTACAGTTCTAAACATACAGAACACACACAAGAGGAAAATTTCAGAGATGAACGAATTCTTCTTATGGCATTGTAGATTAGGTCATATCAATGCGACCAGACTATCTAAGTTGCATAAATATGAATATTTGAATCAGTTCGAATTTACATCTAATGAAACTTGCGAGTCAGGTCTCAAAGGCAAAATGACCAAAACTCCGTTTACAGAACACGGAGAAGGAGCTAATAAACTCTTGGGACTGATACACAGTGATGTATGCGGTCATATGTCTACATATACCTGGAATGGTTTCTCGTACTTCATTACATTCACCGATGAGATCTCAAGATTCGAACATGTATTCCTGATGAAACACAAATCTAAAACTTTTGAGAAATTCAAGGAATATAAGTACGAAGTTGAGAACCAGACGCGTAAAAGAATTAAAGTCTTTCGATCTGATCAGGTAGGAGAATACTTGAGCACGGAATTTCGAGACTATTTAAAAGAGAATGGGATTCTCTCTCAGCTTACTCCTCCGTATACACCACAGTACAATGGAGTATCGGAGCGGAGGAATCGCACCCTATTAGATATGGTGCGCTCTATGATGAGTGTTGCTGAGTTACCTATATCCTTTTAGGGTTATGCACTTGAGACAGCTACATACCCATTGAATATGGTTCCAACAAAATCCGTGCTTACCACTCCATATGAGATATGTAAAATAGGAAGAGACCATGTCTTAATTTTATTAAGATATGGGGTTGTCCGGTTTATATTAAAATGCAAAATCCGGACAAGCTTAAAGCAAGGTCAGTTATGTGTAAGTTTGTAGAATATCCCAAACATTAGCGAGGGTATATCTTCTACCACAATGAGGAACAAAAGGTGTTTGTTTCTCGACATGCCACCTTTTTAGAAAAGGAATTTCTTATGAAAGAAATTAGTGGTAATAAAGTAGAACTGGAAGAAGTTTCAGCTACACAAACTGTCACGCCCCGCTTCCCAAAAGAAGGAGAAGGATAACGTGGCAAGGTCCGCAACATAACTGTATTGAAGGTGGTCTATTCAATACAATAAAGTTAAGCGTATGAATATTTAATATGCAGGATGTGTACCAAAACAAAAATAATAAAAGCGAAAGGCATTTTATTTCCATTAACCAAACTTTATTACATCCCAAAAGAAAGAGTAAAATAAACTAAGTAGTTTAATTACATCGAGGAGAAACAAAAGCCCTAAACATGTGGGCAACAATAAAAAAATTAAATCTAGCTAATCTTCCATCGTCCAGTCTGCATAATCTTCATAAGCTGGCTTCACACCTTGATCCTCGCCATAATGCTCATTCTTATCTGACGGACATTCCAAGGATAGAGGAAGAAAAGGAAAGTCCATCAGCGAGTTATACTCGGGTAGGATTGCCTCATAAGAAAGTAAAGGTATAGAAACGAACAGGTGTATATAATGAATATGATGTACATGTGTATAAAGGTATGAAGTTATATACCAATTAGATATGTGAATATGAGTAGCTTGTATATGTTTGGTAAAGGTTCAAGTCAAGTCAAACGGATATTCAGTCTAAGAGTTGGATCAGGTTAAACAAGGTGTGTATGGATGGAATTGATGGGTGAACACACTCGTATCCTTGAGGTATCCCATGACTAGTTGGAAGCAGTATGAGCTGGTGCTCGTGCCTGAAATAGCAATCAATATGGTAGCGTGAACATCCCCGAAAGGTGTCCCATGACTACGATGGAGCTTTGTCTAGCGTGAATATCACTCAAGTGCACAGGTAATACCACCTCTCAGTTCCATAATAAACAACAAGTCTAAACTGGTAAAATATCCACATCCAAGATACTGAATAACTCGTGTCTCATGAAGAAAGGTAGATAAGGTAACAGGTAGGTATATCACATGATGTGGGTTTGGTGTTGAGTATCAATAGGTATTGTAAATGTTTTAGTTTGTTAAACAAGGGTCGGGATACTCACGATTATTCCGTTGTGGCCACGGAACAACAACCGGGGAAGTGAAATGTACCGTTTCACTTTCCGGGATCATGATTGAGTAGTAGGGGAATCCGAGTTCCGAATTATCCTTTCCTAATTAAACTACCCATCCCCGTGATTCAGTATAAGGGTTTTGACGAATTAGAGTTAGTGCGTATACCTCTAGACATGGAATTTCCACACTGTATAGTCGTCCACATTTTGGACTGTTCACCCGGAATATCGGGATCTTCATATTTGTATAGTCGTCCATACTTTGGACTGTTCACCTGGAATATCGGGATCTTCATATTTGTATAGTCGTCCACACTTTGGACTGTTCACCCTGCCTGCAGGGATCTTCATAAAGTATTCCATACCTAGGTCCGTGCATTCTAACCCTGACCGTATCATGTTTTGTATATGTCATGTTGTCATAAACAGGAATTTTAGAAAGAGTATTGATCTCGTTTAATATGGCCTTCCACAACCATTCGTTTTATTTTCTAAAGTTCGTAAAGTACTTCGTGTCATCTTAGGGAAAGCTTAGTTAAAAGAAATAATAGTGTTTAATTATCTTTTATTACTTCTAAGATAAACCATGATATTTGGGATATTTATTATTTTGGAAAAGCATAATTTTTTTACAAAAAATATCCTTTCAATAAAAGGTTGTGGTGTTTATTTGAAAATCTTTTGTAAGAGGATTTTATTTGAAAATCTAGACTTCTCCTAATATTCCAAAAGGGCAAGTTATGAGGTCCTCAAATCGCCTCTTCAGAGCCAATTGTTTCCAGGTAAGCACAAATAAGGAAATGAGGGATCCGCTCACGAATCACCGTAAGACGAGCCTTTTAAAGTTACCTTCCTCACTTGTCTAGCCTAGGCACCACTAATTCTGGTTTAGATAAATGATCGATGCCTACAATCTTTCCTTTGTTCTAAATTGGTGTTATTTTAAAATTACCTATTAATAAGATACTAAAAATTCCTTATGAAAAGATATCGTTATTTAAATTTAATATTTTCTTTCTTAAAAAGTTGAGGGGATTTTAAAAATATTTGTAAGTAAAATATACGTATACTGTATCTAAAATATTTATTTCACACATCTTTATTTCTTATAGATATTTTAAACAAATATAATATTTAAATTAAATGAGGGTATCTTGTGGAAGTAACCTATTTCGAGATCATTTTTATAGTATGGGTATGTCGGAGGTGAAATGACAATTCATGTGTTACATCAGATTCCAGGTATTATGGGTGTGCAATATACTTCTATGTACAGAAGAAATTTAAACACCATTTTAAATGGGGGTTAACATTATCATTAATGAGGGCACAAGGAATAGGTACGCACAAATATAATAACAGCTTTTTAAATAGGATTGATAATTATAAGTTGGAACTAGCTTATGAAGGTGACAGGAAAAGGAGAGAGAGGCGGATCTTACCTTTTGTTTGAGTCGGATGCCGAAGAGTTGAAAACGTAGTCTCGTACTAAATCCTCAATAGCTCCATGTCCCGATTTTTTATCTGCGATTGGATGGAGCCGTAGTGTCGGCGTTGTCGATATGAAGGCACTGGTATTTTTTTCAGAATTTTTGGAGTTCGGTAGTGTGAGAAATCAGTGTTTGAAGGTACCTATTTATAGTGTTTCGTTTCTAACAATAAAATCCAAAATTCAGTTAAAATACACGAAAAATCGCGCCGACCAATGATTGCCAATCATTCTGGTATGATTGCACCCACCGCCACGAATTCGTGGCCGTTGGATCTGCATCCAACGGCCCAGATCGTGCCGCCCATCACATCGCCGCCGCCACGTGTCGCCACACGATGCGCGCACAGCTGCGGGTGGAGACCACGCACTTTCGCGTAGTCCCCACCACGTGGGAGCCGCCGCAGGGCTCTGGGCCGTTGGATCTTGTGATCCAACGGTCTAGGTTAAAAGGTTTTAAAAAAAATAAAAATTTTAAAAACAGAAATTAATAAAAATTCAGCAGTTTATTTAAAAATATCGATTTGAGTTAAAACAATTTGTTAAAAATAGTTAAAATTACGGAAAAATTATGGGAAAATTTCAGAAAATATATTTTATTGTTATCTTTAGTATAAAAATAAGTTTGGGCTAAATACAAATAATATACCCATTTATAAATTGTTAGCTAGTTATTATATAATATCTAGTTTATCATTAAAATATTTTTAATTACGAATTAATTACTTTTATTGATAATAAAAATATATAGATTGTTTTAAGGCATTATAAAATTTTATTAAAACATTTTAAGCTTATAAAAACAATAAATAGATTTTAGAAATTTCCTTTAATCATATTTAATGCTTTGAAAATTATTAACATTATTTTAAAAATATATAAAAGAAACACGTAAATAATTATTTGATAGTAGAAATATAAATAAAATATATTTTATTAGGTATTAGAAAACATGGTCGTTACAATCCACCCTCCTTAAAATAATTTCGTCCTCGAAATTTCAGAAGGTATGTCAAGGGAAGAAAGAAATCACTAAGAAGGGATTATCGCGGTTAAATATTTTAGGGTGCCGCTTTCTCGTCCTGTTTCCTCGCTTCCGCGCATGTTTGCTTAGTAGTTTTTCCTTCATATTGCTCTGGCCAGCTGGATTGTCTTGTTGCTCAAGATTTCATCCTTCTAGTATTCCGATCGGTTGCTACTCGTAGGTTATGCTAACATTTTCATGATCTCGAAAACGTTCAAAAGTATGGCTAGGGTTTCCAGCATAGCCTCCAACGGAAGTAGCAAAAGTAAGCTATACATAAACCCACCGTCTCCTTCCAAGATGTTAAACGGAAAATGAGTCGTGGGCTGAGCTTTCCGTGCTTGCTGTATTGAATCATCATCTCCACTTTTTCTACTATTATCTTACAAATTCTCCATCTTCAGGATCGTCCCAATCGATCGGTACTTCTCCCATATAAAACTTGACCTCTCACATCCGCTTCATGTGTTTCAACCATCTGTGTTCCCATGTTCTCCTTAGAGTAGTGTTTCTATATCTTCAAGATGAAAATTTACCATTGCCAGTTCTAAATCTGAACATTTTATAATTGCGTCCACAAGTCGTTAGTTGTCTTGACGCGTATGCGACTATATTGCCGCGCTGATACATCACATCACCAAGTCATTCCTCCGAAAATCATTGTGGATGTTTAAAACTTCTGGGTTTGCTAAGAATTGCAAGAATGGTTGTGATAGTTATGATCTACCCTCCTTAGAATAATTTCATACTTGAAATTTTCAAAGGAGTGGCCACTACTAGGCACGGAAATCAGAAACGCTGTCAGGAATCCTCTTTGCTGCATGTATCGCTCCCGCGAGTTAGTATATCACTTGATGCATGGAAAGTCTCTGAAGGGTTTAGGTACAAGAAATCGGAAAATGTAAAATCAGTAGTTGCTTCCAGATAGAAGAGTTTTGAAGTTGAATGGAGGTTGTGAATTGATGGAAAAACTTGCGAGATATAACATAAAGGCAACTAGTCGAAATTACGAAAACTAGAGGAATTATGGGGAGTTTAACTAGGATTTGCATCGAAGGATAGTTAAGCATGGTATCAAAGAAAGGTTGAGAAAAAGAAAGAGTACCTCTGTTGTCTTTCCACGTGGCATCAGCCTTCTCGGCCGTCATGATGAAGGTCTGGAGTTTGGGTCCATTCCTCTGTACTTGCTGAAAAAACACGCTCATGTGATGGCAAGGGTGGTCCTTTTGGTGTTGCACCTTGACCGGTTGGTTTAGTGGCGGAAAGTGGTCGGTTTTCTTGTGTTGGTGCCCTATAATTAGCCGGCTTGTTGACAGGGCCTGATTGTCTCCTTCTCTGAGGACAGTCCCCAATGGCATGATCCGGAGACCCACAGACTATGCAAAGTTTGTTCAAAATGCGACAGTCTCTCATGTAATGTCCGGTCCTACCACAATGGTTGCATACAACGGTTGTTTTTCTGAAGATAGTTGGTACTGCTGATCTCTTAGGTAGTTGTCTCTCGTTGAATCTGGAAGATGATCCGTCAAGAATTTGATTGGCTGGTCGTTTAATACCAGACAAACGGTCATCCTTCCTTATGCGTCTCTGCAGGTCTTCCAAGTTTCGTGCCGCCTCTAAAATTTCGCTATAAGTTGATAAGGTAGCAGAAGACATGGAGGACTGTGTCTTCAGGTCCAATCTTTGTCAGAATCTCTTAGCATAAAGTGCTGGGGTTGCCACCAGATGATGCGCGAACCGACTTAACCTTGCGAACTCCGAAGCGTACTCGTCCACCGACTTATCCCACATGCTCCCTTATTGGAACTGTATAAACTCCCGTTCCATTTTTAAGTGTGCCACGACTGGAAAGTACTGGGTATCAAAACGATGTTTGAACCTTTCCCAGCTGATGGGCTCGTTCGATCTACTTTCCTCTGCCTCCCACCATATCCTGGCATTATCCGTAAGTTGTAGCTTTGCGATGTTCATCCACGCGTCCTTCGGAATTTGGGCGGCACTGAGATCATTGACTGTTCCCTTAAGCTATTCTTCAGCTTCTAAAGAAGTTTCCTTCCCCGAAAAAGTCTTAGGGTGGAGTGATCTGAACTGCTTCACTCCCGCCGAACCTTGTGAAACTGGGGTTTGTGCCTGTCACGTCCCGAAAGTACGGAAAATGACCGGCACTTAAACTACGAACGTCTCGAGGCGTACATAACCTAAGTAAGCCGAAAACCCAGAAACCCAAACCAAGAAAAGTAGTAGAGTGAAGGAAAACCAATTTAAAACAAGTAGTTTTAATAGCATAAGCCGAGTTATGCGGTTTTAAAAACATCAAGTATTTCCTGAAAATTTCGGCAGAGTCTCCTTTGTAAATACTGGCTCCCAAACGGGATACAACATGAATAGTATACGAAATCAATAAAAAGGCATCCCCGAGCGGGAGCTAGCTCTTCGTCAATCGACGGTCACAACCACACAAGCAATATAATATACAACGCCAAGGGCGATGATCAAAACTCAAAAGGAACTCAAAACAACAAGAAAACCATAGAAATACAACGCGCGACACTAAGGTCGAAAGAATAACATCACTGGTCTTTATCTCAAATAAATACATGTTTGGTTGATGGAACTTCTAGATACAACAGAATAATAATATACAAGATATATAATGGGGGTACGATACAAGTAAACCCACCTACTAGCAAATCACCCGAAGGAAACTATGCCCGCAAGCCGTAAAGAAACCTGTACGGCAAACCTGCAAGAAACTGGGGCACAACGGGGGTGAGTTGCCAACTCGTGAATAGAAAAACATCTACGAATAGAAATCGCATAAATAACGCAACCTAGGTCAATGATCATAATATATCCTCAATATATATAACATGCAACCTATAACAAGGCTAGGGTAAATATCTAACCCGAGTGTAATCTCATGTGCCCGTGTCAGTGCCTCAGGTAGCAATATATCAATGAATGAGGTATGAATGCATGAAAACAGAATACATGTAAATGAAGAACTATTTTCGTAATTTAGTGAGATTTCCTTTGTATTTTTAAAATGAGGTATCATAATGAAATCAGCATAAAACAGTGCCTAGCATCGGCACAAAACGTAATCCCAATATCTCGATATCACTGTATCACAGTCTCTGTACCTCAATTATCTCGAAATCTCAATATCTCAATCACAATATCTAGGGCGCCGTCAGTCCAGACCGGCCCCTACCATCCATCTCAAGACCACGACGGTATCCTCCGGATATCCGACGCATCGGGTAAAATCACCGGTAGGTAGTGCTCCCCTGCCAGGCTCATATCGTCATCATCACGTGCTTCTTGCCCCGGGGTACCTTACCGGGTCCACCATGTACCCGAAACGGTTCATCCGTCTCCTCGAATCGGGTCTCGAAATCCATCAGCAAACTCATGGTGGACGACTCATACATCATGGGAAAAACCGCACTTTTTATTTTAAAAGAGAGAAAAGGTTTATTTATGTTTTTGCGGTTTTCCTCCAAATCCAGAAAATCTCATGGAAATCCGAATCCAAAACCTCAATAACACGTAAAATAGTGAATATATGCATGAGAATCCATGAATGCGGCATAACAATGAATAACAGTATGCATGAAGTAGCAGGTAATAACTACAATGTCTAAACTAACATATAAGGCAAGTACGCTATGTCAAGCAATAATATTTTCTAAGGTGTACGTGACATGGCAATTACCGATGAAGATGTGTGTGAGCCGGCAAGTAATTGTACGTGGTACATACGCATCATCGGTAATGGTGCTGGTGTCCTAACAATATGATATCAACATTGCAATAAGAAATTATAACATAAGTATGCGATGCGAAGCGAACCACAATAATACGCGGGAGCTGAATACTAGACGCAACTGTAACTAACCTGCATTAATCTAATATAAGTCCTACAAATGGTGCCTTTTGAAATAACACGAATCATGGGGTTTTGAAAATAGGGGCTACTGTATTTTTATGAAAAGATACGTCTTTTGAAATATCCATAGGATCCCCTGGGCTGTCTTTTAAAATACCCACGATTCGTTAGTTTTTTGAAATAGGTAAGAATCGAATCTAATCTAACAACTAAACTAAACTAAAGGGCTAAGCTAACAAGCTGGACTACAGGTAAGGAAACCGCCTAACATCTGAGTCGATCCATATACATACCGTATATATATTAGTCGGTGATCCCGCCTCAATAATATCATATCCGATACCATATCTACAATCAGACATCCCAAGTCAAGAGTGCGGATCAATCATCAAGATATAGCTCGTACGTAAATCCGTCGTACGGTATCCCCAAATCTAGGTACGGGTCAATATCATATTCCTCACACCATTCCTCCGGTATCCTCTTTATTCAAGATCATAGTCTAGGGTACTGACCTATGTCTAGTACAATACTAATATTCTCAATATACTCATGATCTGACTACTGATCGACAATCTCGTACAAACCGATATCGTCAGCACATATCATCATCAAGGGGTATACATCGCCCTATACGGCCTAATATCAATATCCTAGTATATCATGCCTCATATCACGAATCACATGACGACCAATTTATTTATAACACTATTCACCCGTAACGCCGCCCCAAGATCCGCTATAACCCCAGGACGTACCTCAAGTACGAATCCTGCCATATCACCGCTATCACAACCACAAAACAAATCTCATCGACTCAGCTCAATCCCAAGTATCATCCTCAAATCCGTATGTGAACACATAGTCCCATACCCATATGATCACATAACTATAAAGAATCCCATGAGCACATATAAATAGGAATGTATGCAAGTATGTATGCATGTATGTGTAGTGCAACACTACCTTAGGGTTCGCAACACTAAAATCATCCAACACACCAATATCCATCCGAAACATCGTTATTAATCCCAAATAACATATAATTGCTGGTGTGTATACGCATCCGTATACACCACCACGACTGCGGGGGTGCTATACGCCATCCACCCGACTTCTCCCCGTAGATATAAATCTACTCACCTGGTACTCGCTCACTGGTGCCGACATCGCCATACGCTTGCTTGCCGTCTCGAAGTCCACATGGGGGTACCTACATATCATAACCCACCGCATCACATTAAAATCAAATTCGAAATCGAAACGGCACACGAAAATCAAATCGGCACGCGTATCACGCATAGGTCAAAACCTATCGCCTACGCATGCAAAATAGCCAACCTACCCTCGATGTCGATGTACAAACATCAAACCATCGAGAAAAATCCAATCACACTCATTTGCACATTCACGAACAATAATTTTAATATAAAATAGGTTAAAACTCACAAAAACTCCAAATTCACTTTAGAAGCCATTTTTCCGAAAATCTAGCAAGCAAAAATTACCCGTTTTAGTACAAAACTCAATGTTTAAATGAATGTAGCGGCCAATATACTTATTAAATAACTTAAATAAGTCATAAAAATAATTCTCATAATTTAATCTCATTAAATTCCAAAAACCCTAAAATTCTAGTTTACAAAATACCTAAATTTTAACAATTTTATAGCAAAATGCACAAACCACAATTTAGGTTGGATTTCCATGAACTAAAGTGTTAAACTACACTTAATAATGTTAATGAAGTCATGAAAAACCTAATTAGATTTTTAATCTCCCATTTGCAATTAAATTCCAAAACCTAGTTTGCATAAAATTCCAATTTTTAAAAATTACAAGTATCAAGTAGTAAACTAGCAACTAGGTTAGTTTTAGCATAACATTAACATGTTAATCCCCACATCAAGATCAATACCCAATGAAGAAACCCCTAATTTGATTTACAAACCCTTTTCTTGAACTTTTCCAACCAAGCAATTAAACCTAATTAAACACCTAATTAGCTTCAAATGTGGTATGATAGCAACAATTAAGTAACTAAGCAACAAATGAAGAAAACCTAATTAGATTTATACCTCACAAAACTTGAATCAAACATCCAACCTAGCCTCCCAAATTAGCTTCTATACCCTAAAATCCATGCTAGATGAGCTAAAGAATAATGGGTAAGTGTTGGATTTGGATTTAGCTTTGATTTTTTATGGAATTTGGACATTTTTTTGAGGAGAAAAGAGGTGGGGTTTTGTGGGAAATTTCTGGACAGCAGAAGAGGGGAGGTCGGCTGCTTGTGGAGGAAAAAGAGGAGAGAGAGGGAGGTGGAGAAAATGACATGTAGTCAAAGTCCACCTTGGTTTCTACATTTCCTTTTCTTTTCTTTTCTTTTTTTTATTTTATTGTGTGAAATGGGAGGCCCAAGAATGTTGGGCTGATCAAGGGGGGCCGGCCAAAGCATGTTGGGAGAATGGGTGTGGGTTTTGTTTGGGTGAGAAAAAGAGATAAGTGTAGTAACCCACTTCCATTACACTAATTTCACCGAAAAAAAGCCTTTTTCTTCGATATTTTCTAAACCGTTTTGGCAAACGATTTCATTTCAAAAACCACATGATAAAATTTTGTTTAATGTATTATGATGCACAAAATTTGTTTCAACTCATTTCAATTTGTAATTTTCCCTAATTAAATATATTAGTGACGGCTTAAAATAATATTAAAATAATTAATTTCGGAAAATTTTTCAGAAAATTTGAAATTTCACCAGTGGCTCAATAAACACCAAATACTAGCAATTACATAGCTAGAATATACATATTTAATTTTATAATAAAGATATTTGTATTTTGACTTTTTACAGAAAACCCCCTTATTTTACCGTTTTTTTCGAAATTTCACCGAAACGATTTTCAAAACGTTACAATCTTCCCCCCTTAAAGAAATTCGATCCCCGAATTTAAATTAAAATTTCCCCCAAATACTAAAATATTTCAGCCAAAACCATCAAATCGCCGGGGCTCCGAAATCATAAATACATAAAACAAATCGTAGCACAACGCATGCGCATGAAAAATGAGCATATAACTCAAATCAGAACTCCGTCAAGCATCCCGCAATCATCGGAGTCATGGGGAAGACATCAATACCAAATCCAAAGCAAAACCAATGTGATATAACTCAAAACTATACATGTAAAATATATTCAGGTACTGTCCTCTGACTAGTCCTGCTAAGTACGAAAACACATAGCAATATCATAAAAACGTACTACTCTATAAGAAAAATCAATCCCAAAATACGCGTATGAATACTACGCGCGTCTTGTGCGCAGGGAAATCAAAATCCAAATATGTGTAAGTCTACGGTAGCGCCCCGGCCGTCTATAGACGCTAAATGCGGAACAAAAACTTTTTAACTGGCGCTATCGTATACTTTAACCCGGATCTGCCATTATTGCTAAACTAACAAACTGTAAAGAGTGTAGAAAGGTTATACTGAACGATCCGAGTCCTTCGTTCTTTAACCATCATCCCACGCTCCGTTACGGCTGCTCCGATCTCTTCGATCTCCGATCTGCTCGTCCAGGTGGCACCACGTCGACGATTCTTTAAACGGGCTCCCGCCTCTGACTCGAGGCAACTCGGTCGTCAAGTTTGCTAAAAGAGACGACCAAGATTGATGTAGAGAATGAGTAGAAGACTTTTTCTCGTTCCGTCCAAAGCTATGGACGAACGGTTAATGAAGTTGCCACTCGAATCGGGTGATGGAATGAAATGAGCTGTGAAATTCCCATGCACCATAAACCATAGTCTTTTTACCAAAAATGAAATCAATCTCTCTCTCTCTCTCTCAAAGGGTGGCCGGCCAATATATGTAGAAGGAGGAGAGTGAGTGTAGGAGCAAAGGGGGTGAGTGTAAGCAAAAAGATCTAAAGCAAATATCCTTAAGTAAACAAGAAACATTAAAGCTTAAAGCATGAGTCATTATACACCTCATCAAGACATTAATGACTCCATTAATGCACTAATGACTCACCAAGCCAAGTCACTCTCTCTAGAACCTTCTAGAAGCATGACGCACCCTCATCCAAGAAAAGATAAATCCGTCTTTAACCGAATGCTAAAAGACGGCTGATAGAAAACTGGAAACTGGAAACTGGCAACTTCCAAAAGTGATCCCGAAACGAATTTCAGGATAACCCCGTAACTGTATAAATATACCCGCATTTGTATTACGACCGAATACAAATGCAACTGAGACAAAGATATTATATCTACTCAATAAAATACTCGGATCCGGCTTAAACCAAAGCCGATCAGTATCATCTGCCCGAAAAATAACACGTGCGTAAACGCACCTGCATTTTCCGAACCCTGCTATAAAACCATACGGCCTCTACAACGTTTCGCCCGAACTTGGGAAACTGTCTGTGGGGAACTCTAATGACTCGTCAGTACCCTGGCAGTGGGTTTAACCACAAACCGTCTGCGGCACTAGCAATGCGTAACGGCTGCCCATGGACTGACCTCAAGGGAGGCCGATGAGCGAACTCATCCAGAAACCCTACTGAGCCTAACAGTGACAATGTATATACAGTCCGGTCCGTTCGTCTATGAGTATCGCATATCTGCCTAGGGGGCTAGTAACGTCAGACCCCCAATAGCAGTATAAGTCGTGTCGGAGTGTAGCCCAATAACACCCTGAGATACTACTGGAGTACATACCAGTAAATCTTCTGCCACGGCCGTGGGCTATGTGTAATGGCTCTCCTAGACACAGCACGATCTCGCCGCCAATACCGGGAGAGACGAATCCCCTGCCGATCCGCTCACGTGCCTCCATATGGCTCGGGACTGTACCCAAAAACCACCTGTTTGCATGACTCCTTTGAGCCGTGGTAGGGTAGAAATCAAAGCACAGTGGGAACTCACACGAGACAAATGACGACCTCAGGTCGATGAACTAACCTGTACACATGTCACCAGGGAACTGCTATCTGACGATATGTATAATACCAACTAGCAGATTCCCGGCGAGTCCTGTCCGGTGTACTCATAACCCAATGAGCACCTGTATACATCTTAAGTGATCCAACTGACACCAGTGGCTTGTGAGACCGGCCACCGCCCCTCGTCGGGGTCTCAACTGTATACACTAGTCTACTCCGGAGTATCGATGCCCTGTCTCGAAACTCCCACGACTAGGGACCACAATTAAGGATATGCGTATAAACTACCCAACTCTCACGTAAATGATCGCCATCATACAGTTGGTAGTAAAGCAAGATCCTAAGGGCTCTATCAAAGTGTAACATGTAATCAGTCACCTGAACATGTACACGACTGATAAAGACAAACCAGATAGCATACTATCATCTTGAGTAAGATTGTCCTACCGGTATAGGTCCTTCGCAATCATTGCAATCACGTACCTGCGATCCAATAATTGACTCTGAGGGCACTATCTCCAACAATCTCCCACTTGCACTCAAGGCTAATTATTGTGATGTCGACTACTCACAGCCCGTGTGAAACCGAACATCCAACTCCTCTACTAATCAGTTTCACAAAGCCCGTTTGTAAAACTATTGTGTTCGAGAAATAGCCTCAGTGAGTGGATCCGCCTAGATGTTTCTTTCTATATCTCTCTTAATCTCAAATTCGCGGAGAAAGCCATCTCCCGAATTGAGTAATACCTGTCTTAGAATATGTCTGGATATCTGATGGGACCTAGTTCATAAATGAACTCCAAATCCAAACTTCTTAGACTGTATCGATCACTGAACCTAATCAGTATCGTGCACCAAGCCTCCCACAGTATCCTCTTGGACCACCTGTCCACAATACTGTCTCTCATCAGAGGGAAAACTATAACTCTGACAATCATGTCACCTTTGAAGCCTGGAATGATAATCGTCTCCCGAAGGAGGCTGCCGTCATCAAATCCGTAGAACATGTACTTATGTTCTAAAACTGCTTTCTTATGTTTCTCCAGGATTGGATTAATACAAACTAATCGCATCAAATACAAAAACAATATCTGGTGTGGTACTTGACATCTCATGATTGACTCAGTTGCCTAAGCAAGTGATCTGTCAATCATGCCCATCCCTCTCCCCTTTAGTCTGTAAGACACCTTTAGAGAGGGTGACTCCATTACCTGTAGGTACACCACCATGCCAGGAGTCATCTATTCTAAAAACCATTAGAATACTGTCAAAGTACCCACATTGGGAAACTACCCAAATCCGGATCTAAAACCATAGATCTAGAAACCAGAATGTCAAATATTATATCCATATCCTGTCTGGAGAAACAACTGTGTGAAGACCACAGTACAACCGATCGTAATATAGGAATTTTACTTCCTACTTTATGTATGTCATCCAGATACCATGACATCACACCCTACTACCTTCTTAACAGATCCATCCCCTATCCTGATTGAAGTCAAACCCATGACTGTCACATCAAAATTAGATGATCTTTCTCCGCTATAACTGCTCAAGTCTATAAATAGACATAAGCTACTTGCCCACTATGCTTCTGCTGCTCCCACTGACTACGACAACCCTCCTACTGGGTTTCATAGCCTGGAACAACAGTAGTGTCAAGTCTAGGTAGATAAGAACCTCTCTGTCACCGTCCTTGAGGCTACCGAAGTACCTCTCGGGTGTCTGAGGTTACCCACCATATCTGCGGAGTGGCTAATGGAATGTCAAACCTGATTGAATATATAGGTCCTATTAAATTTTCCGTAATCGTCTGCGGTTCTGGAATCACTTCCAGTTCTACCATACTCCCACTACTGTTTTCTGAAAAAGTCCATTTTACTAAAACTGTGGCGAGTCAAGAACAATATCACTATTGATCTTCCAAATGGTAGAATATCAACCCTCGTCATAGCCAGGGTCAACCCACAAGCAGCCATTACAGAAACGTGCCCTGAGTTATCCAGAGTCTGGTTTTAAGCATAAGCTGGACAACTCCCCGTACCTTAATATCTTATAAGGTATGATCCATTCTATATCCAATATAGAAACTTTGGCTCTTAATTTAATTGGAACCAGATTCAAATCATGCAGCTGTCTCCAGTGCATATCACCTTAATGGAAAGAGGCTAATCAGCATTACTCAACTTAGGAATCCATCCAATTATGAGTAACCTGAAAGAGAAATATGTTTCTCAAAACCATTACTATCATCTGAATACCAATCACAAGAATCTACATCTTCGATCTCTTTGAAGAATCTCGATACTTGTGATACCCGGTTCTCTACTTTATTCTTATACCCACAACTTCTCAAAACTTAGACCATGTATTTCTACGAAACACTTGTCTAAAAACTAGAGAAGTTATAAGTAAACAGAACATAGTACGAGGACCTACCCCTTTGTTCTGAAGGACACTTGGACAACATACAATACTCTGCATAAGTCCGCTGAGTTAAACAACTCATAACCTGTGCGTCGTAGGTTGAAAAACTGTACCTTGGCGATTTCCTCAAATATCACAAATTACAACGAATTCCGATATAATGAGGATGATCACCTAATTCCCAATAACTTACTCCCTCTCATCATCTGTAAAACCATACAGATATGAGAATGAAACCTGGTAAATACATACCCTTGGAGTAAGTATCTAATCGGGAAAACAGTTTTCTTTTAACAATGCACTGAAACATGAAAATGTTTCGTAAGGGTAACCTGGTATTCATAGCAATGCCTCATCCATAATCCAATTCATGACTATAACCGTATATTTCTTTGTCTTCTCTCCAAATCCCTTTATTTGTCTTTAGTCGTTACCTTCTGTACACCATTGTTAGGCTAAATGGTTTTCTTCCTTCCCTACCGTTCGGCACCAGCCTATGGTTTGGAAGAAGACTATCCAGTAAGCATAATAGGTGTACCCACCTAAACCAAGGAGTACTCATATCTTGAGAGAAGGTGATGATAAAAGTCAACTGAATAATACCTTATTCTTTTAAAGGTGAAATAGGAGTGGCGATGAAGTACGCGGTTTGGTCGTGAATGATAACAGTCGCAATTTACTTTGCCCTCTTTCTAATCCCTTTATTTTGTCTTTACATATTACCTTCTGTACACCCTACTTAGGCTAATTGGTTTTCTTCATTCCCTACCTTTCGGCACATGCCTATGGTTTGGAATAAGACTATCCAATAAGCGTAATAGGCGTACTCTCCTAAACCAAGGAGCCCTTGCAACCTGAGAGAAGGTGGTAATAAAAGACAACTGAATAAACTAATTCTATTTCTCCTGAACCTGGATCCATCCTCGAAGAAGTCCCTTCGAGTTCGTATATAACCATACGATGGATCTATCCAATGGAAGTGGATGTCCGTAGTAATACGGGGTGTTCTGAGAAATGCAAAGGGTAAAAGAAGGAGTGGCAATGACTTATGCAACTCAGACAATCCAAAAGCCAGTATTTTAAGAAGGTTCGGTCAACTTGGTCACTGAGTCATAGTCTAGGGTCGGTCAAAGGTCGCTGCCAAAGAGAGAAAGAAAAGAAACACTCTGCGTGCACTCTAACCTAGATCAGAATGGTTATCACTTTATCTAATCCGGAAACCTCCCACTGTCCTGTCAAATTCTCCCCCAAACCTGAAAGAAGAATCAATCGGGATCACCCGAAGAGTAAACCAACTCATCAGTGGGAATCGGGATCCAACTCCCATCGCATGATAACGTGATGGAATACATCTACGTTACTCATACTCCAGAAGGTATGCGCATACTTGGCAAGTTTCAGTTTCTTTAAAAACTCCCGATAAGATTTTTTTCCCCATGCTCTTATGACCTTGGCGTTAGTCAAAATATCATAAGTCACATGCCAAGTTCTACCCGTCACTATCTTGTTAATTTGAACCCACCCGCACATGCCCTTGACGTTGGCCAAAATGGCAGAACGACTGTCCCAAACCAACTCATCTATCTATGCAACAATTGAATACCCAGCAGCTACCAAACACTATGCCTTGGCGTTAGTCAAAATACATAGCTTGAATACTACTGAATACCCAAAAGAAGTGACGGAGGGCTACGGCTGGTTTTTGGCGAAAAAACCTTTAACGTAACGAACTTGATATCGCTGAAGGAACCTGATAGCTTTTTAAAATATAGTGGCGAAAACCTTTTGCTAAAGAGGTCACTCCCGGTGAAGGGATCTCGGCTCTTTCCTCATGGAATGAGGTGCAGGATATTCCACTGAATACCGCGGTGCAAAGCAACATGTAATCGACTATAGTGAAGTTATTACCCTGACGCAAACTTCTGCCCAAGGGGTCAGTCCCGGTGAAGGGATATCGGCCCTTGCCCCGTCGAATAAGGTGCAGGATATTCCACTGAATACAGCTATGCATAACAAAAGGAAATGTCTTTGCAATAACACTTTTTAAATTGTTCCAACAACTGCCAAATAGGTTTGCTTTCCTTTGCATTGATCAGAATCAACGCAGTCCCATCAATCAATCACACCAGAAAAGAACGAAAATAAAATGTACGTATATGCCATCTGCATTCGTCACTGGGTCCCGTCATCACTCGTTAGGTTACTTAACTAACGACAGAGTGGGGACTGGACTAGCGCGGGTGAAAAACATATACAACATCTAATAGTATATAAACCAATATACAATAATCGCTTCAGGCATGATAATATGCAACATTACAGAAAAGTAATAAGCATCACAGAACAGTACAGATAATCTGGGATCCCCGAGTTTCACAGAGCCGCTGCTGAAACCCGACGTTCCCCTGTCGTGTGGATAGCCTGTGCAATGAAACCTAGACCCCTATAGGTGCGGCAAGTTACCTGCCAAAACCTGAAGCGAGGCAGCCCCCTACAACAAAGTGAATGGACCACCCAGCACTTCACGGAATCCGGTAAGCTTGGGCACCCCTCCTTGGGTCAACCTGTACCCCCTATGAATGCGGCGAATAGTCTGCCAATTTTAGAGTAAGGCCCCTCTGCCTCTCAAAGCCATGAGATGCGGACCCGTTGCCCTCCAGAACCCGGCTATCCGTGCACTCCGTCGCGGGGCAAAACCTAGTACAGTAATGAAAAATAGTACAACAGGTACATCGACCGCAACCTGGTCGTGCCCCAAAAGAATATTATACAACAGGCAGTGACGGCAGTCCACAAGTTGGACGCTCGCCCCGCAATATCAAATGTACAAATAAACTCAAACTGCACTACCATTGCACACTGCTATCCACCACGAAAAATCCGCAACATCACAGCACAACACAGAACATCAACGCAAATGTCACGTTCGCAAACCCGTCTAAAAGAACTATAGCAATCAGACGCGGTTTACCGATCAAATGACATTCCCGGTCGGAGATATAATGTAAGCACTGTAAACTAACATGTTTAAATTTCGATCGACTAAATATCACAAAGTGGGCCCCACGAACAACTGGTGAACAGTAACAAAATCTGGGCCCAAAAGATATGTACCAAAAACCCCAATTTCCATAGAAGAATACACTGTGCAAGTTTGGGGGCATGATCACTCAGAACGGCCGCGGATGCACGGCCAAACCATGGGTTTGGTCGCGATTCCGCGGCAGTCTTGTCGATTCATGAGCCTAAATTTGTACGGTGTTCTTATAAAACCCTGCACAGTTTTCTGAGATATGTAGAATAATTTCAGGACATCATTTAAAATCGACAGAAACTATGAAGCTTGAAAATTGTGTTTTTGATTTCCGGTTCGATCGATGGTTTAAACGCGTTAGCACAAGTTAGTAAAGCAAAATGGTAAGGCTCTGATACCACTGTAAGTCTACGGTAGCGCCCCGGCCGTCTACAGACGCTAAATGCGGAACAAAAACTTTTTAACTGGCGCTATCGTATACTTTAACCCGGATCAGCCATTATTGCTAAACTAACAAACTGTAAAGAGTGTAGAAAGGTTATACCGAACGATCCGAGTCCTTCGTTCTTTAACCATCATCCCACGCTCCGTTGCAGCTGCTCCGATCTCTTCGATCTCCGATCTGCTCGTCCAGGTGGCACCACGTCGACGATTCTTTAAACAGGCTCTCGCCTCTGACTCGAGGCAACTCGATCGTCAAGTTTGCTAAAAGAGACGACCAAGATTGATGTAGAGAATGAGTAGAAGACTTTGTCTCGTTCCGTCCAAAGCTATGGACGAACGGTTAATGAAGTTGCCACTCGAATCGGGTGATGGAATGAAATGAGCTGTGAAATTCCCATGCACCATAAACCATAGTCTTTTTACCAAAAATGAAATCAATCTCTCTCTCTCTCTCTCAAAGGGTGGCCGGCCAATATATGTAGAAGGAGGAGAGTGAGTGTAGGAGCAAAGGGGGTAAGTGTAAGCAAAAAGATCTAAAGCAAATATCCTTAAGTAAACAAGAAACATTAAAGCTTAAAGCATGAGTCATTATACACCTCATCAAGACATTAATGACTCCATTAATGCACTAATGACTCACCAAGCCAAGTCACCCTCTCTAGAACCTTCTAGAAGCATGACGCACCCTCATCCAAGAAAAGATAAATCCGTCTTTAACCGAATGTTAAAAGACGGCTGATAGAAAACTGGAAACTGGAAATTGGCAACTTCCAAAAGTGATCCCGAAACGAATTTCAGGATAACCCCGTAACTGTATAAATATACCCGCATTTGTATTACGACCGAATACAAATGCAACTGAGACAAAGATATTATATCTACTCAATAAAATACTCGGATCCGGCTTAAACCAAAGCCAATCAGTATCATCTGCCCGAAAAATAACACGTGCGTAAACGCACGTGCATTTTCCGAACCCTGCCATAAAACCATACGGCCTCTACAATGTTTCGCCCGAACTTGGGAAACTGTCTGTGGGGAACTCTAATGACTCGTCAGTACCCTGGCAGTGGGTTTAACCACAAACCGTCAGCGGCACTAGCATTGCGTAACGGCTGCCCATGGACTGACCTCAAGGGAGGCCGATGAGCGAACTCATCCGGAAACCCTACTGAGCCTAACAGTGACAATGTATATACAGTCCGGTCCGTTCGTCTATGAGTATCGCATATCTGCCTAGGGGGCTAGTAACGTCAGACCCCCAATAGCAGTATAAGTCGTGTCGGAGTGTAGCCCAATAACACCCTGAGATACTACTGGAGTACCTACCAGTAAATCTCCTGCCACGGCCGTGGGCTATGTGTAATGGCTCTCCTAGACACAGCACGATCTCGCCCCCAATACCGGGAGAGACGAATCCCCTGCCGATCCGCTCACGTGGCTCCATATGGCTCGGACTGTACCCAAAAACTACCTGTTTGCACGACTCCTTTGAGCCGTGGTAGGGTAGAAATCAAAGCACAGTGGGAACTCACACGAGACAAATGACGATCTCAGGTCGATGAACTAACCTGTACACATGTCACCAGGGAACTGCTTTCTGACGATATGTATAATACCAACTAGCAGATTCCCGGCGAGTCCTGTCCGGTGTACTCATAACCCAATGAGCACCTGTATACATCTTAGGTGATCCAACTGACACCAGTGGCTTGTGAGACCGGCCACCGCCCCTCGTCGGGGTCTCGACTGTATACACTAGTCTACTCCGGAGTATCGATGCCCTGTCTCGAAACTCCTACGACTAGGGACCACAATTAAGGATATGCGTATAAACTACCCAACTCTCACGTATATGATCGCCATCATACAGTTGGTAGTAAAGCAAGATCCTAAGGGCTCTATCAAAGTGTAACATGTAATCAGTCACCTGAACATGTACATGACTGATAAAGGCAAACCAGATAGCATACTATCATCTTGAGTAAGATTGTCCTACCGGTATAGGTCCTTCGCAATCATTGCAATCACGTACCTGCGATCCAATAATTGACTCTGAGGGCACTATCTCCAACAATATGTGCCATACATATGCACAGAAACAACATCTAAGTGCACCGGGTGTGCACGAAACATCTGTCGTAGGCAACATGTGTGCCTGACAGCAAAATCAGGTGCATCTGACATGCACGAAAAATCTCGATTTAGTGCATCTGGTGTGTACCAAAATCACACTTCAAAACATGCGCCCAACATGCGTGAAAATCCAATCAGGTGCATCCATCGTGCACGAAACAAATATCGAACATCACCATCGAAATCAAAGTCCAATGCATCTAAGTGCACAAAAGGCGTATCACTGCACTGCAAGCATATATAAACTATACAGAGTGCAGGAACCAAATCGTGTGCGTGCATACGCACAAAATCAACTCAAATGTCTAAAACCGTAAAATCACAAACATGTGAAACCCAAGCACGAAAACGATATCAAGTGCAACACTGTGCAAGGATCGTAAATCCTCAATCATCAAAATCAAATCATTCGAATAAATCACCCAAAACATCGAAATCAATAATGGCGGTATAGTACCGCTCAAGCGCATCCTCTAAGAATCTCGGGCCAACTGTCGTGGTCACTAATGGGACGTCTCGTCGATGATCATGAACTCTGGCCTGCTGGTGTGCATAACAATGACCACTCCTGGGTCAAGGTCTTCACTGGGAATTACCAATCTCTCGGTCCATCGGCTCATCGGCCTTGTCAGGTGTGCTAACGGGGATGATCCCATTCTGGCACGCCTCTTGTCATCTCCCGGTCAATCATCGCGACCACTCGTAAGACAGCATATCACTGGCGTCGGCCTCTGGCTCTCTGAATGTACGTGACACATCTGATCCTGGGTGCAAGTATCATTGCAGCAGTGTCCTGAAAGGAATCCTGCTCACGGTCTCTTCCATGTCTCATCTCTGCCAACTGTCCGGAAGTTATCGTCCTTTCCTATATCTGCATCTTGCTCCGGAACGGCTGCATACCCATCGCGACTCCTTCTGGAAGGTATATCTGGTACTCTGCCTCGGCATGCGCATCGCATCTCTGATGTCGGCGGAGTGGAACATCGTCTTATCCAGATCTTGTACGGACCTCTTTACTCCACTTTCTCTAATGTCGACTGCTTCGGAATCGTCTCATCGTGGCTACATGGACTGAGCTCCAACGGCTATCCTCGTATCGGGAGTCTCCCAAGAAATGCATCTCACCACCTAGCATCCGAATTAAGTCGAGCCATCCGATCGAGTCGTCAAAACCTCATAATCCCCCAAGAGCTCAACCTCTTGGGCACAGTTTAATAGTATCGAGTACATACCACAGCATCGGTGATCCAGCCGTAGAAGGGCAAACCCAAGCCTCACTAATGGCGCCGTAGAACTGCCGCAAACCCGAAGGTTCAAAGGCTTTCACACGGTCATTAAGTCGAGTTAGGGTTTCATTCTTCTAGAGAGACCATAGAATTGCCTGCATGTCTTTCCGACTAATTTAAACTTGGAATAATAGGTTTCTGACATTCGATCGTCTCTGTCGACTCCCAACGTCTCTGCGTGAAGTCGTCTCTAGCTGGAATCAATCTATCTGATGACCTCGCATCGGGGTAGGCGAACGATCCACATGTCCTAGTCATTCATCCTCGATGACTAGCGACCTTCTATCATCTCTTAGCACAACTCGTTCTGCACTAATTCCAGCATCTGGGGCAATATCTCGTCGTTCGCAGCAATAACTGGCTCGCTCGTTTGCACGCTGAACAGTGCCTCGATCATCAAGAATAAGCAACACACCAACGGTCATCAAAATCTGGCTGGCCTCTATCATTTGCTCAATCCTCTAGTGTCGATCAGCACATCCGAGTAACCTCATAAAGGCGATCCGCCAAACGCTCGTGGCGCGGAAACATAGTAAAAAGACACATCTCTGCAATCGTGTGTTGCCGGAATTTCGCCCTGGTCAGTACTCGTTCGTGACGAGCTCGTGCTGACCGCAACTCTAGCTGTAGCTCTCCCTTCCCGTAATCGTGGTAGCAAAACCATAACTGGTACTGATGAGGCTAGATCGGAATGAATATAATACTGAGCAAAGAAATGTACATCCTAAGGCTTCTTAAGTGGAGTAGCGTATCGTAAATATGCCGCGGAACATACCTACGGTACGTCACTCTACTTTAGTCACCTATTCCATCAACCAAAGGTCATCCTACACTCCGAAGGTAAGACCTAACGCTCTGATACCAACTTTGTCACCTCCCGAAAGTACGGAAAATGACCGGCACTTAAACTACGAACGTCTCGAGGCGTACATAACCTAAGTAAGCCGAAAACCCAGAAACCCAAACCAAGAAAAGTAGTAGAGTGAAGGAAAACCAATTTAAAACAAGTAGTTTTAATAGCATAAGCCAAGTTATTCGGTTTTAAAAACATCAGGTATTTTCTGAAAATTTCGGCAGAGTCTCCTTTGTAAATACTGGCTCCCAAACGGGATACAACATGAATAGTATACGAAATCAATAAAAAGGCATCCCCGAGCGGGAGCTAGCTCTTCGTCAATCGACGGTCACAACCACACAAGCAATATAATATACAACGCCAAGGGCGAGGATAAAAACTCAAAAGGAACTCAAAACAACAAGAAAACCATAGAAATACAACGCGCGACTCTAAGGTCGAAAGAATAACATCACTGGTCTCTATCTCAAATAAATACATGTTTGGTTGATGGAACTTCTAGATACAACAGAATAATAATATACAAGATATATAATGGGGGTACGATACAAGTAAACCCACCTACTAGCAAATCACCCGAAGGAAACTATGCCCGCAAGCCGTAAAGAAACCTGTACGGCAAACCTGCAAGAAACTGGGGCACAATGGGGGTGAGTTGCCAACTCGTGAATAGAAAAACATCTATGAATAGAAATCGCATAAATAACGCAACCTAGGTCAATGATCATAATATATCCTCAATATATATAACATGCAACCTATAACAAGGCTAGGGTAAATATCTAACCCGAGTGTAATCTCATGTGCCCGTGTCAGTGCCTCAGGTAGCAATATATCAATGAATGAGGTATGAATGCATGAAAACAGAATACATGTAAATGAAGAACTGTTTTCATAATTTAGTGAGATTTCCTTTGTATTTTTAAAATGAGGTATCATAATGAAATCAGCATAAAACAGTGCCTAGCATCGGCACAAAACGTAATCCCAATATCTCGATATCTCTGTATCACAGTCTCTGTACCTCAATTATCTCGAAATCTCAATGTCTCAATCATAATATCTAGGGCGCCGTCAGTTCAGACCGGCCCCTACCATCCATCTCAAGACCACGACGGTATCCTCCGGATATCCGACGCGTCGGGTAAAATCACCGGTAGGTAGTGCTCCCCTGCCAGGCTCACATCGTCATCATCACGCTCTTCTTGCCCCGGGGTACCTTACCGGGTCCACCATGTACCCGAAACGGTTCATCCGTCTCCTCTAATCGGGTCTTGAAATCCATCAGCAAACTCTTGGTGGACGACTCATACATCATGGGAAAAACCGCACTTTTTATTTTAAAAGAGAGAAAAGGTTTATTTATGTTTTTGCGGTTTTCCTCCAAATCCAGAAAATCTCATGGAAATCCGAATCCAAAACCTCAATAACACGTAAAATAGTGAATATATGCATAAGAATCCATGAATGCGGCATAACAATGAATAACAGTATGCATGAAGTAGCAGGTAATAACTACAATGTCTAAACTAACATATAAGGCAAGTACGCTATGTCAAGCAATAATATTTTCTAAGGTGTACGTGACATGGCAATTACCGATGAAGATGTGTGTGAGCCGGCAAGTAAGTGTATGTGGTACATACGCATCATCGGTAATGGTGCTGGTGTCCTAACAATATGATATCAACATTGCAATAAGAAATTATAACATAAGTATGCGATGCGAAGCGAACCACAATAATACGCGGGAGCTGAATACTAGATGCAACTGTAACTAACCTGCATTAATCTAATATAAGTCCTACAAATGGTGCTTTTTGAAATAACACGAATCATGGGGTTTTGAAAATAGGGGCTACGGTGTTTTTATGAAAAGATACGTCTTTTGAAATATCCGTAGGATCCCTTGGGCTGTCTTTTAAAATACCCACGATTCGTTAGTTTTTTGAAATAGGTAAGAATGGAATCTAATCTAACAACTAAACTAAACTAAAGGGCTAAGCTAACAAGCTGGACTACAGGTAAGGAAACCGCCTAACATCTGAGTTGATCCATATACATACCGTATATATATTAGTCGGTGATCCCGTCTCAATAATATCATATCCGATACCATATCTACAATCAGACATCCCAAGTCAAGAGTGCGGATCAATCATCAAGATATAGCTCGTACGTAAATCCGTCGTACGGCATCCCCAAATCTGGGTACGGGTCAATATCATATTCCTCACACCATTCCTCCGGTATCCTCTTTATTCAAGATCATAGTCTAGGGTACTGATCTATGTCTAGTACAATACTAATATCCTCAATATACTCATGATCTGACTACTTATCGACAATCTCGTACAAACCGATATCGTCAGCACATATCATCATCAAGGGGTATACATCGCCCTATACGGCCTAATATCAATATCCTAGCATATCATGCCTCATATCACGAATCACATGACGACCAATTTATTTATAACACTATTCACCCGTAACGCCGCCCCAAGATCCGCTATAACTCCAGGACGTACCTCAAGTACGAATCCTGCCATATCACCGCTATCACAACCACAAAACGAATCTCATCGACTCAGCTCAATCCCAAGTATCATCCTCAAACCCGTATGTGAACACATAGTCCCATACCCATGTGATCACATAACTATAAAGAATCCCATGAGCACATATAAATAGGAATGTATGCAAGTATGTATGCGTGTATGTGTAGTGCAACACTACCCTCGGGTTCGCAACACTAAAATCATCAAACACACCAATATCCATCCTAAATATCGTTATTAATCCCAAATAACATATAATTGCTGGTGTGTATATCCATCCGTATACACCACCACGGACTGCGGGGGTGCTATACGCCATCCACCCGACTTCTCCCCGTAGATATAAATCTACTCACCTGGTCCTCGCTCGCTGGTGCCGACGTCGCCATGCGCTTGCTTGCCGTCTCGAAGTCCACATGGGGGTACCTACATATCATAACGCACCGCATCGCATTAAAATCAAATTCGAAATCGAAACGGCACACGAAAATCAAATCGGCACGCGTATCACGCATAGGTCAAAACCTATCGCCTACGCATGCAAAATAGCCAACCTACCCTCGATGTCGATGTACAAACATCAAACCATCGAGAAAAATCCAATCACACTCATTTGCACATTCACGAACACTAATTTTAATATAAAATAGGTTAAAACTCACAAAAACCCCAAATTCACTTTAGAAGCCATTTTTCCGAAAATCTAGCAAGCAAAAATTACCCGTTTTAGTACAAAACTCGACGTTTAAATGAATGTAGCGGCCAACATACTTATTAAATAACTTAAATAAGTCATAAAAACAATTCTCATAATTTAATCTCATTAAATTCCAAAAACCCTAAAATTCTAGTTTACAAAATACCTAAATTTTAACAATTTTATAGCAAAATGCACAAACCACAATTTAGGTTGGATTTCCATGAACTAAAGTGTTAAACTACACTTAATAATGTTAATGAAGTCATGAAAAACCTAATTAGATTTTTAATCTCCCATTTGCAATTAAATTCCAAAACCTAGTTTGCATAAAATTCCAATTTTTAAAAATTACAAGTATCAAGTAGTAAACTAGCAGCTAGGTTAGTTTTACCATAACATTAACATGTTAATCCCCACATCAAGATCAATACCCAATGAAGAAAACCCTAATTTGATTTACAAACCCTTTTCTTGAATTTTTCCAACCAAGCAATTAAACCTAATTAAACACCTAATTAACTTCAAATGAGGTATGATAGCAACAATTAAGTAACTAAGCAACAAATGAAGAAAACCTAATTAGATTTATACCTCACAAAACTTGAATTAAACATCCAACCTAGCCTCCCAAATTAGCTTCTATACCCTAAGATCCATGCTAGATGAGCTAAAGAATAATGGGTAAGTGTTGGATTTGGATTTAGCTTTGATTTTTGATGGAATTTGGACATTTTTTTGAGGAGAAAAGAGGTGGGGTTTTGTGGGAAATTTCTGGACAGCAGAAGAGGGGAGGTCGGCTGCTTGTGGAGGAAAAAGAGGAGAGAGAGGGGGGTGGAGAAAATGATATGTAGTCAAAGTCCACCTTGGTTTCTACATTTCCTTTTCTTTTCTTTTCTTTTCTTTATTTTATTGTGTGAAATGGGAGGCCCAAGAATGTTGGGCTGATCAAGGGGGGCCGGCCAAAGTATGTTGGGGGAATGGGTGTGGGTTTTGTTTGGGTGAGAAAAAGAGATAAGTGTAGTAACCCACTTCCATTACACTAATTTCACCGAAAAAAAGCTTTTTTCTTCGATATTTTCTAAACCGTTTTGGGAAACGATTTCATTTCAAAAACCACATGATAAAATTTTTTTTAATGTATTATGACGCACAAAATTTGTTTCAACTCATTCCAATTTGTAATTTTCCCTAATTAAATATATTAGTGACGGCTTAAAATAATATTAAAATAATTAATTTCGGAAAAAATTTCAGAAAATTTGAAATTTCACCAGTGGCTCAATAAACACCAAATACTAGCAATTACATAGCTAGAATATGCATATTTAATTTTATAATAAAGATATTTGCATTTTGACTTTTTACAGAAAACCCCCTTATTTTACCGTTTTTTTCGAAATTTCACCGAAACGATTTTCAAAACGTTACAGTGCCTTACTTAAAATCTCTGCTTGTTGCTGCCTACTTTCTCGTAGCTCCTGATGAAGGCAGCTTTCTGCTGCTGCTGTTGCTCCAATAGTCCTTACATCCTTTGTAGCATAGCTCCTTGTTGAGCAATGGCTTCATTGACTCCATTTCCCCTTCTGTTGCGGTTGTAGTGTCGTCCGGCCATTGATGATCAGGATCAGAATAGGTTAGGTTACAAACGGCTGAGGTGAGACAAGATAATAACTTGCATGGAAGAACAACAATTAATGCAAGGGAGAGACTAAGAAGAGCAAGAGACACAAGAGAGATTATTGCTCGAAACTAAAATTTTATTATCCAACTTCAATATGGAGAGTACAACCGAAAAGTAAGGACATGCCCTTAATGTTCTTACATCGTTTTATTCGGCAAAGAAAAGGAAAAAGACTTATTAGTCTCGATTATGGGAGTTCAACAAGTGCTGATAGGTCCTCGCACTGAGAAAGGTACGGCCATTCCCATGGTGCTTTGTGGGGACAACTGCCTGAGTTTCTTCGGTCTCGAGTTCCTCCTCACTCGAAACTTCGTCCTTCGACTCATCCTCGGCAGGAGCCTTGCTCTCTGATTCCACATCAATAGGGTTTTCTTCTTCTGCAGGAGCCTCCTTTTTCTGGCCCATCCTTTATATGCTCCTCTTCACTGGGATCTTCTTCTTCTTCGGAGTCGTTGGCCATCATAGACTCCGGAGTTGCAGCATCGACTTCTTCGTCTTCTGAGTCGCTGTCGGAAATAACCGCCTGAGAGTCTACGATTTCGTCGTCTGAATCTCCAGATGTAGCTTCAAAGTAATATCGGACATGTCATCCTCATTGGAAAGATTTGCCATGACCAGAAGGAAAGGTCATGGTCAGGGTACAGAATGTCAAGGAAGGGATAAGGGACATAGGAAACTATGATATCGGTATAGATGGATGAGATTCGCAAATATAATAAGTCAGTTAACGGTTTCATTTTAGTACACAAGAGGACCTGCATGGGCCACCACAAAAACCTGCCACGCCTCGCTTCCCAAAAGAAGGAGAAGGATAACGTGGTAAGGTCCGCAACCTAACTGTATTGAAGGTGGTCTATTCAATACAGTTACGTTAAGCGTATGAATATTTAATATGCAGGATGTGTACCAAAACAAAAATAATAAAAGCGAAAGGCATTTTATTTCCATTAACCAAACTTTATTACATCCCAAAAGAAAGAGTAAAATAAACTAAGTAGTTTAATTATATCGAGGAGAAACAAAAGCCCTAAACATGTGGGCAACAATAAAAAAATTAAATCTAGCTAATTTTCCATCGTCCAGTCTGCATAATCTTCATAAGCTGGCTTCACACCTTGATCCTCGCTATAATGCTCATTCTTATCTGACGGACATTCCAAGGATAGAGGAAGAAAAGGAAGGTCCGTCAGCGAGTTATACTCAGGTAGGATTGCCTCATAAGAAAGTAAAGGTATAGAAACGAACATGTGTATATAATGAATATGATGTAAATGTGTATAAAGGTACGAAGTTATATACCAATTAGATATGTGAATATGAGTAGGTTGTATATGTTTGGTAAAGATTCAAGTCAAGTCAAACGGATATTCAGTCTAAGAGTTGGATCGGGTTAAACAAGGTGTGTATGGATGGAATTGACGGGTGAACATACTTGTATCCTTGAGGTATCCCATGGCTAGCTGGAAGCAGTATGAGCTGGTGCTCGTGCCTGAAATGGCAATCAATATGGTAGCGTGAACATCCCCGAAAAGTGTCCCATGACTACGATGGAGCTTTGTCTAGCGTGAATATCACTCAAGTGCACAGGTAATACCACCCTTCAGTTCCATAATAAACAACAAGTCTAAACTGGTAAAATATCCACATCCAAGATACTGAATAACTCGTGTCTCATGAAAAAAGGTAGATAAGGTAACAGGTAGGTATATCACATGATGTGGGTTTGGTGTTGAGTATCAATAGGTATTGTAAACGTTTTAGTTTGTTAAACTAGGGTCCGGATACTCACGATTATTCTGTTGTGGCCACGGAACAACAACTGGGGAAGTGAAATGTACCGTTTCACTTCCCGGGATCATGATCGAGTAGTAGGGGAATCCGAGTTCCGAATTATCCTTGCCTAATCAAACTACCCATCCCCGTGATTCAGTATAAGGGTTTTGACGAATTAGAGTTAATGCGTATACCTCTAGGCATGGAATTTCCACACTGTATAGTCGTCCACATTTTGGACTGTTCATCCGGAATATCGGGATCTTCATATTTTTATAGTCGTCCACACTTTGGACTGTTCACCCGGAATATCGGGATCTTCATATTTGTATAGTCGTCCACACTATGGACTGTTCACCCTATCTGCAAGGATCTTCATAAAGTATTCCATACCTAGGTCCGCGCATTCTAACCCTAACCGTATCATGTTTTGTATATGTCATGTTGTCATACACTGGAATTTTAGAAAGAGTATTGATCTCGTTTAATATGGCCTTCCACAACCACTCGTTTTATTTCTAAAGTTCGTAAAGTACTTCGTGTCATCTTAGGGAAAACTTAGTTAAAAAGAAATAATAGTGTTTAATTATTTTTTATTACTTCTAAGAAAAACCATGATATTTTGGATATTTATTATTTTGGAAAAGCATAATTTTTTTACAAAAAATATCCTTTCGATAAAAAGTTGTGGTGTTTATTTGAAAATCTTTTGCAAGAGGCTCTTATTTGAAAATCTAGACCGCTCCTAATATTCCAAAATGGCAAGTTATGAGGTCCTCAAATCGCCTCTTTACCGCCAATTGTGGCCAGGTAAGCACAAATAAGGAAAGGAGGGATCCGCTCACGAATCACCGTGAAACGGGCCTTTTAAAGTTACCTTTCTCACTTGTCTATCCTAGTCACCACAAAGTCTGGTTTAGATAAACGATCGATGCCTACAACCTTTCCTTTGTTCTAAATTGGTGTTATTTTAAAATTACCTATTAATAAGATACTAAAAATTCCTTATGAAAAGATATCGTTATTTAAATTTAATATTTTCTTTCTTAAAAAGTTGAGGGGTTTTTAAAAATATTTGTAAGTAAAATATACGTATACTGTATCTAAAATATTTATTTCACATATCTTTATTTCTTATAGATATTTTAAACAAATATAATATTTAAATTAAACGAGGGTGTCTTGTGGAAGTAACCTATTTCGAGATTATTTTTATAGTATGGGTATGTCGGAGGTGAAATGACAATTCAAGGGTTACATCAGATTCCAGGTATTATGGGTGTGCAATATACTTCTATGTACAGAAGAAATTTAAACACCGTTTTAAATGGGGGTTAACATTATCATTAATGAGGGCACAAGAAATAGGTATGCACAAATATAATAACAACTTTTTAAATAGGATTGATGATTATAAGTTGGAACTAGGTTATGAAGGTGACAGGAAAAGGAGAGAGAGGCGGATCCTACATTTTGTTTGAGTCGGATGCCGAAGAGTTGAAAACGTAGTCTCGTACTAAATTCTCAATAGCTCCGCGTCCCGATTTTTTCTCTGCGATTGGATGGAGCCGTAGTGTCGGCGTCGTCGATATAAAGGCACCGGTATTTTTTTCAGAATTTTTGGAGTTCGGCGGTGTGAGAAATCAGTGTTTGAAGGTGCCTATTTATAGTGTTTCGTTTCTAACAATAAAATCCAAAATTCAGTTAAAATACACGAAAAATCGCGCCGGCCAATGATTGCCAATCATTCTGGTATGATTGCGTCCGCCGCCACGAATTCGTGGCCGTTGGATCTGCATCCAACGGCCCAGATCGCGCCGCCCATCACATCGCCGCCGCCACGTGTCGCCACGCGACGCGCGCGCAGCTGCTGGTGGAGACCACGCGCTTTCGCGTAGTCCCCACCACGTGGGTGCCGCCGCAGGGCTCTGGGCCGTTGGATCTTGTGATCCAACGGTCCAGGTTAAAAGGTTTTAAAAAATTAAAAAATTTGAAAACAAAAATTAATAAAAATTCAGCAGTTTATTTTAAAATATCGATTTGAGTTAAAAAAAATTTGTTAAAAATAGTTAAAATTACGGAAAAATTATGGGAAAATTTCAGAAAATATATTTTATTGTTATCTTTAGTATAAAAATAAGTTTGGGCTAAATACAAATAATATACCCATTTCTAAATTGTTAGCTAGTTATTATATAATATCTAGTTTATCTTTAAAATATTTTTAATTACGAATTAATTAATTTTATTGATAATAAAAATATGTAGATTGTTTTAAGGCATTATAAAATTTTATTAAAACATTTTAAGCCTATAAAAATAATAAATAGATTTTAGAAATTTCCTTTAATCATATTTAATGCTTTGAAAATTATTAACATTATTTTAAAAATATATAAAAGAAACACGTAAATAATTATTTGATAGTAGAAATATAAATAAAATATATTTTATTAGGTATTAGAAAACATGGTCCTTACACAAACTACAACTGATAATTTGGTCGAACCGGAGGATTCAATAGTCCCCGACGAACCTCGACCTCTCCGCAGATCTAGTAGGGTTCCTCATCCACCTGAGAGATACTACGGTTTTCTCATAGACGGTGAGAGCAAGGATTGCATCATGGAAGATGATGACCCAACTAGTTTTGAGCAGGCCATCATAAGTGGGGACTCTGTGAAATGGCTGTATGCTATGCAATCTGAGATGGAATCCATATACACCAACAAAGTATGGACTTTCGAAATTGCTCCTGAAAGGGTAAAACCCATCAAGAGCAAGTGGATCTTTAAGAAGAAAATTGGTGCAGATGGAAAAGTTGAGACCTTCAAAGCTAGACTTGTTGCTAAAGGTTTTCGTCAACGACCTGGTGTCGATTATGATGAAATCTTTTCTCCAGTGGCTATGCTTAAGTCCATCAGGATCCTACTTGCCATTGCTGCATACGATGAATACGAAATCTGGCAAATGGATGTCAAGACCATTTTTCTAAATGGTGATTTAGAATAGAGCGTATACATGACTCAGCCAGAGGGCTTCGTAGACAGTGGGAGCAGCGGAAAGGTGTGCAAGTTGCTTAAATCTATCTACGGATTAAAGCAGGTATCACGGAGCTGGATCAACTGTTTTGATATGGCGGTCAAAGAGTTTGACTTCATCAAAAATATAGATGAACCTTTTATATACAAAAAGGTTGTAGAGAGTAAGGTTGTCTTCCTCGTATTGTACGTGGATGACATACTCTTGATAGGAAATGATGTTCCTATGCTACACTCGGTCAAGCTCTTCTTATCACAAAAGTTCTTCTTGAAAGATCTAGGTGATGCCTCCTACATCCTGGGAATAAAAATATAAAGAGATAGATCTAAGCGGATGTTGGGATTGTCCCAATCCAGGTATATAGACACCATACTAAAGAGATTTAGTATGGAAAATTCTAAGCGTGGTAATTTACCCGCTTGTTCTGAAATCACTCTCTCTAAAAAGATGTCTCCTAAGACTGATTTGGAGAGGGCTCGCATGACAGTGATGTCCTATACTTCTGCAGTTAGGTCAATCATATATGCGATATTATGTACCAGACCGGATGTAGCTTTCGCACTAGGTGTAGTCAGTATGTATAAATCAGACTCAGGGGAGAAACACTAGACAGCTGTGAAGAACATTCTTAAGTACTTAAGAAGGACTAAAGAAATGTTCTTGGTGTATAGTATCGGAGAACTCCAGGTGCAGTCCTTTACCGATTCGAGCTTCCAAAGTGATAAGCACGACAGTAAGTCGGTCTCGGGTTTTGTCTTCACCCTCAATAGAGGGGTGGTATGTTGGAAGAGTTCCAAGCAAGATACCGTAGCAGACTCGACGATGGAGGCTGAATACATCACTGCCAACGATGCTGCCAAAGAATCTATCTGGATAAAGAAGTTCATTGCTGAACTTGGTTTGGTTCCATCCATTAACCATCCAATACCTTTGTATTGTGATAACAATAGAGCTGTGGCTTTGGCCAAGGAACTCCGGTCCCATCAGCGATCCAGACATATTCTTAGACGGTATCACCTGATCCGGGAGATAGTAGATCACCGGGAGATCGAGGTCAGAAGAGTTGACACGAAAGGCAACACAGTGGATCCACTCATGAAGGCCCTTCCCCAGACCCAATTTGAGAGACTTTTTGGGATGTTGGGTATGAGTTGCTACAACAACCGGCCTTAGTGCAAGTAGGAGATTGTTAGGAATATGTATGATCTAGAGGCCTTTATTGTATAATATAGTGGATGCTTGGACATATGTATAGAGAAATTTCTTGCTCGACATGATAGTATGCTATCTGGTTGCTCTTTATCTTAACATGTACACTTGTATTATAATACTGTCTCTCTGATACATGTTGATAAAGCCCTTAGGATGTTTGCTTAACTACCCGGACTATGATGTGGATCATACTACTGGGACTTGTGTAGTCCACAAGCGCATCCTTTAAGTATTCCTAGTCAAGCGAGTATCGAGACATGGCATCGATATTCCAAAGTAGACTAGTGTATACATTTCTTGACCCTGTAAGGGGCGATGGTTGATCCCATAACCATTGGTTTTTGACATCAAAGATTGTGCACAAGTACTCATTAGAGAATGGGTACACCGAACAGGACTCGCCGAGAACTCCTAGATGGTACCATACCTATCATCAGATAGCAGTTCTCTGGTGACACTGGTACAGGTTAGTCTGTAGACCCGAGATCATCATAGTGTCTTGTGTGGTTTCCACTGTGCTTTGATTTCCTCCCTACCACGGCTCAAAGGAGTCATGCAAACAGGTGGATTTTGGGTACAGTCCCGAGTCACATGGAAGCAGTGAGCGATAAGAGGGGTTTCGTCTCTCCCGGTATAGGGAGTTGATGTTGCGCTATACTTGATTGGCTATAACAGCAAGTTCCTAGCAAGGGCTGATGAGATTTACTGGTAAGTGTTATCAGTAGTTTCTCGAACCGTTATGAGCCCTACATCAGCATGACTTATCAAGTTACTGGGGTCTGGTAATTCCACTCCTAAACTCGATATGCGACATATCAGAAGAAGAGACCGGACTGTACGGTAAGTGTTACTTATAGGCTTCATGGGAGTTTGGACAAACTTGCTTGTTGATCTTTTAATCGCTCAATACCTGGGTAGCCGTTACATCTAGCTAGTACCGCTGACGGCTTATGGGTAACTGATATGATCATTACCTACTGCTGGCATATTGACGAGTCTTTAGAGTCCCACACAGAGGTTTCCTAGCTTAAGCGAAACGAAATAGGGCATATATGCTGATATGTGCGGGAGCCTGATTAAATACGAGTATGTGATACCGTATTCTAATCTGGCGATTTTGATATCGGCAGGTTATATGTGATATAACCGGATTAATGAATCAAGTGTTGATTTGATAATATGATATACAGATAAATGATATTAGTCAGTTATATATGATATAACCGGATTATTAAATCAAGTGTTGATTTAATAATTTGATATATATTTATATTTAATATAATTATATATTAACTAATATTATTGCCCACTAATTATCTTCTTCTCTTTATATATATTAATATATGTGTGTGTGATATATATATATATATATATGAGAATAATGGAGGAAAGATGCCATAGGTGGGAATTTCCTCCTATGGCGTCATAAAAATACACGCTCCTTCATTTTTTCCGACGATCGGCAACCATCATCTTTATCATTATCATCTATGACATGGGTATACCGAATTTCATGTGATTCTATAATTTTTCACCGTTGATTTAGTGGGTTCAAAATTAACGGTTTACCGACAACATAACGTTTTGTTTTGCTAAATCAACGGTGAAAAAGTTGTAGAATCACATGAAATTTGATGTACCCACATCTTAGATGATAACGGTGAAGATGATGGATGTCGATCGTCGAACAAAACGAGGGAGGGTGTAATTTTTCGGCGCCATAGGAGGAAATGCCCTCCTATGACCTCTTTCCTCCATTATTCTACACACACGCGCGCACGTGTGTGTGTGTGTTATATGAAGCATGGTTTTTTCTATTTTGAGAAAATAGAAAAATGAGATGGAAAATGGGGAGATATTTATAGTATAGGTGAAGCATGGCTTTTACATTACTTTATTCATTTGCTTTCACTATAGAAGTATGGTTACAATATATTATTTGATAATATTTGATGCTTCAATAAGTGAGAAGAATAGAAGCCATTCTTCACTTGGACTTTGCACTTGGTTTTTTGAAAACCCTAGCTCATCTTTTTCCTACACTCTCCATTTTCTACTCCTTCTTCACTTCAAGCCCTAACCCTCACATGTGTTGTGAACCCTAGGGCTTTAGAGATTACTAAGTGAGCTAAAACACCTACTTCATCAACCTACTCTTGATTAGCAATTTAGATTAGGTTGTTTCCTTCACTAATAGTAGATTAATGAAGAGGTAGCTTGACCTAGAGAAGCTTCGGGTAGATCATCTTCGGCTTGGAAGATCGCAAAGCAAGCCCGTTCATTTATTCAAGTGGAGCCAAGAAGAGTTGTAGGGACTACTACTCTAGTTAGATTCTAGGTTAGTGTAGCTTAGCACCCCAAGAATTTTTAAAATTGCATGCATGATGCTGGTATTAACCTGGTGGTGGTGGTAAGACACACTTTCATATATTTTGAAAATATATGAATTTGTAATATTTATATAATTATAAAAATTAAATTTTATTAAAATAGAAAAATGCGTTTTTCTTAAAAACTGTATTTAAAAACCTTTCGAGACCGAATACTCCGTGAGGAGGTCTGCATCTCGCTCTACTAGCCCAAAGATGTGCGATAATCCGCACCATCCAATAGCGAGTCCCCTAAAAAGGGTTGTAGAGACTTATTTGCAAAGGAATTTTAAAATACAATTCCAAAGACACCCGTTTTTATAGTAAATGGTATTTTAATGAAATATTTTCTCGAAACACAAATCTACATGAAACAGTTATCGTGCTACGAAACATGTGTGTTTGTGAGGGGTAGGTCATTACCTCATGAAGTTTTCTAAACGTATAATTAACAAAAACTACTAAAAGAGAGATATGTCTCATGGTATTTTAGTATAAAAGTTAAGTTAAAACTATTTTGCAAGATATTATTAATTAGAAATTGGTTCTAAGCATTGGTTATATGATTACAAACATGGTGTAAGAATATGGATGAAAAATATGTAAGAAAAAATGGAATTTTAGAGGTTTAAAAGAAGATGTTGGTGTTAACTCCAATTCTGACATATGTTTTAAAAAGAGACTTTCAAAAAGGAAGAAAAGAGATCGAGAGGGACTTACAAGTTGGTTAGGTTAAGAGAAGGTAGAAGGAGAGAGGGTTGTCGTCGTGGCGTCGCGGGATCACCAGAATATGCTTCAATCCTCGCCGGAATTTGATCGTTTGCTTACTCCTCTTCTACTCCACTTGTACTTAGAAAATTTTGAGAATTTTGGCTATAATTTTCAGAATGAGGAAAGGCTGGGGTATGGGATAGTATTTATAGTGTAGGATTAGGTTTTTGGAATTAAAAAGATGAATTAAAAAGCATTAAAAAGATGATAAATGGGGAATTGAGAGATCTCTGTTTGATTGCAGAGCAATCAAACAGTGCAGGGGAGTTAGGGGTAGGGGAAAAAACTTGTATACAAAACCTGGGCCTATTGCCTACGGTTCACCCGTCCCCGCCGTCCATATTGGGCATCTCGCCGGTCGATTTGGTGAGTGGGGCCGGTGGATTGGTACCACGTGTTCACGCCAGTATTTACAATATTATGCACATGTTTGTTTTCTCTGTCGTTTCATTTTTATGTGCATTGCACGTGTAAACTTTTGGGCTTCCAAAATGTTTAAAAGAAAAATCAGAAAAAATATAATGTGTCTGATGAGGTTCGAACACAAGGGCTACGTCACAGCAGTGCAAGACTTTACTAGTGAGCTACAAGTTGTTTCTTTTTGTTTTTAAACAAAAATTAACTTATAAATTGTACTCAGGCTTGTAAACTCCTGTCTGTACTTTGAACTGAAAATATTTGTACAGTAAATTCAGAGTCGTTACAGTCATGTCAGTTGCAATTCTGGGTCGAGTCTAGTTAGGTGTTCAAGTTCATGTTCAAGGGTTCAAGTTCAAGATTATGTTTGAGTTTGGATTCGAGTTCGAGTTCAAATCAAGTTCGAGTTTGTATCAAGATTCTAGGTATACCATATTACTAGATTTAATCTTCTGAATTTCTTGACTTTGGAAAATATCGATAATCGCGGCACATGGATGATAAGATTTGTGTTTTTTTCATAAACGATTATCATTTGATAATTTCCATCTTAAGATTATGATCTATATTTAGAGAGAGGCAAGTGGTGCATCATTGTCTCCGGTAACTCTGAGACAACTGACAAGAGAAGATGGCACTCAAACCAATTTGCAACCTAAATACGTAAACTAGACTAGTCTTTTGATTTCTAGGATATTTTTATAAAAATGTCATTTAAGAATTCTCGAGAGTTTTTAATTCGTCCTAAAATCTCGAATAAGTTTTAATAAAAATATGTTGTTAAAAGTCAAGATTTTTTTGTATGACAACGTATTTGGTATTTTAGTGTAAAAATTTAACTTTTAAAGTTTATGGTATATTAATTAAAACTACCATTTTTGGAAACTTGATAGTATTTTTGTGCAACTTTAATCTTTCATTTAAAAATATAGTTTTCAAAATTTGTTTTTATAAAAAATACGAATTTATTATTTACATAATTTTTCAACGATTTAATTTGTTTTAAGAGTCGTATTTCTTTAAAATCGTATTTTTATTCCTTTGGAGACCGAATTCTTCGTGAGGAGTTCTGTATCTCGCACTACTATCTCAAGGACATGCGATAATCCACATCATCCACAAATGGGTCTCCTAACGAGAGTTGTAGAGGTGTAATTAAAAAGGTTTTCGAATAGCGATTAAAAACGTGTTTTTTATAAAGCGAAGGTATTTTAATAAAATTGTTTCTTTTAGAGGAAAAAACATATAACCAAAATATAGTGCTATGAAAACCATTGTGTATATGAGTGGGGTAGGTCGTTAATCCATGGATTTTCTAGAGTTATATGCCAAAATAGCGATAATGGTTGCATGCAAAGTTCATGGTATTTTTCTGTAATCATTCGAGATGTATATTTCTTTAACATGAAATTCTAAACACTTTCAAAATTAATGAGGTGAATAATATTTTGAGGTGGTGTTAGAAAAATTAGTGTGACTTATTTAGCATGATAATTGTGATAAAAAGTTATCTAAAAGAATTTGTTAAAAACTAACTCTACTTATTATCGATATCGTTTTAAAGGTGTTGGAGATGACATGAATCGAGAGAGGAGATGAAAGAGAAGAGACTTACAGATTGCGCTAGATCTTTACGGGATCGTAGATAAAAGGAAGAAGGCCTCAGTTGGAAGAACCGAGACTACGAGATATGAAAAGATCGATCGAACGTCACTTTGACTTGGTCAACTCCACTTGAATAGCTTAACTCCTTTTGGACTTGGAAATTTTTAGAGAGTATTTTGGATGGAATTTTCAAAAATGAAGATGAAGATGGAAGAGTATGTATTTATAGGGAAAAGATATGGAAGTTTGGTGATTCAAAAAGAATTAAAAACCATTAAAAAGTAGGGTAAATGATAAATGAAATGTTGCCGAGTCTCTGAATAAATTTAGAGAAGATAAATAGGAAAAAGGAGTAGAGTGGAGTCAAAGAGACGCACGGACGAAGCACGGAGGCGATTGGCCTCACTCCAACCGCCGCCGCCGGCTAATGGGCGGCCCGATTGCGGCCACATATCTCGAGATTCGTGCCATGTGATCTATTTCTTGTTACCTCCTCATTTCTCCAGTTTAATTTATCTGAAACTTTTTGTTTCTCCATGTAATGCACGTACAAATTTTGGGCTTCCGAAAAGTTAAAAAGAAAAATATTAAAAAATAATTGCGGCTAATAAGATTCGAACACGCAAGTTAAATAACAGCAGTGGAAAGTATTAACCAGTAAATTACAAGTTGCTTCTTATTTTTATTGAACAAATATAACTTATAACTTCTAATCAGGCTGAAAGACACATTTCTATATATTGGCTGTGTTATAATTGTACAGGGATTTCAGGATCGTTATAGACGATTTGTTTAATTTTAGTTTCAATTGACGATTTAGCTATAAAATTGGCCCCCGAATATGCTCTCTTTAAAGCAAAAAAAGAGAGGTCCGAGAATGAAGAGCAATAAGAGGATTTACTGCAGATCGAGGATCAGAACGAAGATTGGCCGAGACCATTCTCGACGGCTATGAAGATTATCAGGGATCGAGAGCAAATGCTCATAGCTCGGGAGTTGGATTCTTCTTCCGAGAAAGATGATGATATTAACGGTTCTTTATATGATGTCGAGAGTAATAGCTGTCGGGAGTAAGACTTCTATCACATTAAAAATGTATAATGTATACACCCATTCACTTGTGCTTTCATCCATTTCGAGAAAATTTCGGTAGCACATTTCCGCTGTTCTCCAAGTATACTGTAATAGAAAAGATGATCATTTAAATACTGTCAAATAACATTGAAACGAATATCTAATCTATTTTTGTACACGGAGAACCAGCGAAAAGGTACCGACAAAATATCTTGAAATGAATGAAAACGCAAGTGAATGGACGTGTTTGATTGATACATTCATAATTTGTCCACACTAGACAAATCTATCGTTTATCATATGATAAATCTTCCCTTCATATAGACTATACGACGGTTGTTAGTATCGAATAATACCATTCGATATTGACAACTTTCGTGTAGTTCTATGTCACAATAAAAACAAATGTATGTTAGCCGATAGACAGGGATTTTAGCGCGTAATTTAGTTTCGATTGATAATTTAGCTTAGGTGTATATATGGTTTTAGTGTTAGTTTTCAGTTGACGAATTGGTTAAATTTAGTTTCAATAGACGATTTAGTTTATGTGTTTGTGTATGCTAAGTAGAATGTATTCGGATACGGGACACGATGCCTTAAATTTTTTTCCTAAACACTATAAATTTGCTCAATTTTATTAATTACACTAAAATACCCTTAGTTATTGCTATTTTTTCACTAAACCGTCTTAAATTTTTTCCTAAGCAACATATTTCTTCAATTTTACTAAATTACATTAAAATACCCTTAACTATTGTTATTTTTCACTAATCTATCTTAAAAAATTTAACTAAACAATTTATCTTCTTAAATCAACTAAATTACTATAAATTTCACTAAAATACCTTTAACTATTATTGTTTTTCACTAGACTTTCATTAAAAATTTTACTAAAAAAACCCCATTGCTCAATTATTCTTTTTTATACTAAAATACCCTAAATTGTTGTTTCTTTTTCACTAAAATACTCTTAACTATTGTTGCTTTTCACTAAACCACCTACAAAAATTCGCTAAACTACCTGAACCCTAACCCTAACAGTTAACCCTAATCATTAGTTTAACCCTAACCCGGCCCTAACCGTTAACCCCTAACCCTAACCCATATCACCTCCCCAAACGTTAATTCTTCACATAACAATAACAACAACAACAACAGTGGCAGCAGTGGCAGCAGCAACAACAAACTCAAAAAAATCCTAATTTTTACAAATCAAACCAAAAAAATTAAAATTAAACCAGTTTGCACTTACCTTTTGACGACCATGGAGCAAAGTAAACTTCGAGCCGTGGTGGCGAGCTTCAACGAGCTCGATCGGCAGCGACGAGCGACGGGTTCGAGCTCGAGAGCGGCGGTGACGAAGACAGCTAAGAGGCTGTCACGAGAGACGAGGTGGGGACTACGGAGGCAGATAGGGGCTACAGAGGCATGGATCGGCGGCGGCAAGGAGAGGCGTCAACGAGAGAGGCGCAGGTGATTTTGGCTCCAAAATTTTTGGGAGATGGAAAAGAAGAGGCTTGAATAGGAAATTGGGGAAAATTAGGGTTTTATCTCGAGTGGGTTATGGTGTCCGCCACATATTGAAATTAGTAGCGGTTGGAATCACTATCAAAGCCATGGCAACCGTTACTAGAAATTGGTAACGGTTGAAACTACTACCAATTACATGTTATTGTTGCCCACATTTATAGTAGTCGTGGTCTATTTTGTAATTCAATTGATTTGTGACCGTGAGACAATATATTGGGTTACAATAACCACAACAATCTTTTATCCTTAGATTTTGGCTGTATGATTCCTTTTCTTTTATTATGCTGTTAAAAATTGTCTCCTCAACTGCGGTGTGGATCTCCCAACAATTTTTTTTTTTAAATATCCGATTATGTTGTACGCTGGCTGTTAGCTAACACAACATTCCTTTTTCATCACAGCCTGAGGCAAGCAGTGGAAGAATAAGACATTTAAACACAACATCGAAATTATATATTGGGTTACAACAAAAGAACTTGTTTTTTATGTTTGGTTAGCAATATGGGAAACTAAAAGTTGTTAAGGATATATAATAAAAAAGATAATCGAGAAATATAGAAGAAAGAAATAGAAAAGCTTCAACGAATTTTATTGTCAAAAAGAAAAGTTTAAACTTGTTTAAATTCGTAAATCAAGCAAATTTTATATCAACTATTTTTAATGGAATACAATATTTACTTTGGAATTTGAAGTCCAACTTAAAGCCGCCATAGATCAAAGTCAATGGGTTTGATTTTCATTTTCAATGCACTTCGCAGTTAACCTAAGTCCTTTGCACTAAAATAATATACTTCAACGACTTACAAACGTCATTAATTTCATCATCTCTCCCAGGCCGTTGACTATTGCTTTTTTTAGTTCGATTTAGTCTGTCTGATTGTGCTCTTATGGAGCATTACTATGTGAAGCACGCGAAAATCGATATAAGGTCTGTAAATTGTAAAAATTTGTTAATTCTATTATGAAGCTTTGGCCCAAGGTTATGAGATGGGGAAAATGGTTTGGAGGATGTTGACAATGAAGAATGACTAAAAGCATGATACGTAGTGTGTCATCATGCATCTTTTCCTTTGGGGCTCCAATTGTGTTGTGCTTTTTGGCCCCTTGGTTGTATTGTGTTTTGAAGCTTGTGGCTCATGTCCCAAGTTGGGATACATGAAAATGATATGATAAGAGATCAGCCTGGGAGGACAAGAATGGGACTTTAAAGCAGCGTGTACGAAGATTTTGCTTCGTACAGAATGTGAATCTTGAAGTTTTCAATGTTGTTTTTATAGGACTTATCGCATAATGACATCAACCTTATGAGATATATATATATATATATATATATAAACTATCAAGATGATTTTGAATGTCAAATTAGATAATCATCGATTTTTGAAGCTCTAAGACTTGTGACTGGTGTTTAAATGATATGTCATTGGTCTTAGGAATCATATATTTGTTATTGCCGAATTAGATAATCATTAGTTTTTGAAATTCCAAGACTCATGGCTGGTGTTTTAAGGATATGCCATTGGTTTAATAAAATCATATTTGTTATTGACACCACTCACAAAACGGCAAAAGATGATCATGCAATCGTTTAGTGGATGTTTGGATCGATCCAAAGGGGCCTAAAAAAGCATAGTGAAAAGCCGATTTTACACGGTAGCATCCATTTTTCTTTCGAGGAGCATTTTTCCTGTGTTTGGTAGATCCAAAACGTTGATTATTTGTAATGGTAAAAATCTAACGCCATGTCCGCAGAAACATTGAAATACTTTTTCTAGCTCAAAAACATGAAAACCCGGAAATATGACACAAAATGGGATAAAAGTTATTTAATTTTAACTTTTACAGCCTTTGAAAGACAAAAGTTGCGTTTTAATGTCATCTCAACATTCCCTCTCTCTTCACCTTTTTTCTCTATCCTATAAATATAAACAAACAGTGTAAAAGAATGAAAAACATTTCAAACATTTTTATTAATTATAAACATACAAAACATATCATTTTACCGAAAGGCTGTGAAAATTCTTTTCTTTGACACAACATGGTAATGACAAGCATTCATCAAGTCTCTTATATTATCCTCATGTAATTTTGGCTTATGGAGTATAATCTTGAGAGCATCATTCTAATGATTATTAAATAAAAATACTTGACCTATCGGGCTTGAAATCCTACCACGATCCATCCAAGAGACAAAAACCATGTGAATGGATCGTGGTAGGATTTCAAACCCGGTAAATAAAGCATTGCTCGTTATTAATTATATACATACATAGGAATGAGTGCTTAGGGTAAGTTTAGCATGCGTTTTGACTTTAGTAGAGATGAAATATATGATTGGAGCACACTGTTTCATGCATTATAATTAGGCCCTAGTCTATGATTTTATTAAGGATATATGGTGTCTCCTTGTTACAAGTGGGTCACTTGGCCATATCTCTACCTTAGAATTTTACTTTGGTAGCAGCTTTTCTTTTCATTTGTCGGCCGACCCAATGGTGTTACATGTAGATTTTTTTTTCCATTCTTTCCATAAACACTAACCAACAATTTCTTTTCTTTTTCTTTTTCTTTTTCTAACAAAATTACTATTTGTGATTACGTAATTAAAAAATACACGGAAGATGTACTCCTACTTTTATAACTTGGACTCAAGAGTGGTTGTTTGATATTTTGCCCTTTGAAAGGAAAAAATCCAAAATTAACTAGACCAATTACAAGAAAATCAAATAAGTTCACATTTTAATTAAACTTTAGTACTGTACACACTTTCTTTGGTCAAGTCCGAGTTTCCAAGGAAATTGCCTCTAAATCTTTCAGAGACAAAAAATACATACGAGAAGAAAAAGAGGAGTGATGTGTCTTTTCTTTTGCATCTTCCCAACGAACTAAGCTAACCTATTAGCATTACTTATACCGACAGAGGAAACGGTTTATATATCAGCTACTAGCTGATATTAAACCGTCAGCTGGTGAGTAGAGATGGTCTAATCCGACGGTCAAATCAACGATCCATTTCAGCCACCTTGTTCTAAATATGGAGTGATTTATGTGTGAAATTTTGATTGATTTGACACCTTCAATGTCCTCGATCAAGTGCCCCCGATACATGACATTTTAATTGTGTTTAAACGCCATCCATTTTTTTAAATGTTTGATCATCAATTGTCGGATCGTTGATTTAACGGTCGAATTGGACCACCTTTACTAACTAGCTGACGGTTTAATATCAGCTACGAGCTGATAACCCGTTTCCTCATACTGATAAAATGAACGCATAGGATTGCGCTGGTATTTTGCATGTGAAGGATTGTAAACATTCAAACTGGCTCCGTTAACCCTTTGCGCCCACAATTGGCCAGATTGGGGATGCTTCAAACGCCAGCTTTATACCAGGTTACTTATCTTTTCTTTTGTGAAGAAATATCAGCCTCTGTGTCTCTGTGTCAACAATTTGAATCAGTCGGGATTGCCCGCCATAGATTGACGTTCCGAAGCTCGGTGATGGTCAGAATTTTTCCATTTCCTTGTGCTGCAGTTGGATTTCCATACGTGTCGATGATTGCCAACCAATTGGGACAGTCTCCAAAAAGCGAGGGACGGTCTAAACCATCCCCATAGGCCCCAAAGGGACGGTTTAGATTGTCCCCACTGGACCTACTAGTGCTAGGGTATATAATTTTTCTAGTCTTCATACACACCCCCTTTAAATGGTCTCAAATCAACGTTAGTTATGACTGGAGCCCCTGTGTATCATGAAACTCTCTCTGCATTGGGATTGAACAGAGTTAATTTCGATGGATCTCTTTGAGAACCTCATGGGCATGACATGTCTGTACTCGTGAAAAGAGATTATATTGGTCGTCTACTAATAGCAAGAAGCTATCCCCTTATAGACACCTATAATTAGGGCATGGCTAGGAGTTAAATATGATTTGTTTTGAATTAGGGGCAAAGCGTATTTGGTATTTGATCTGAGGGTGATGCGGTAGGCATAATTCAATGGATCAAAAGGGGTCGCAGTCATGAAGAAAATGCAAATGTGCTTCTTTAAGGGCATTAGGATTTGGCAGGCATCACTTGATGAGTATAAGATTTCTCACATGATGCGAGAAGGTAACAGTGGAGCGGATTATATGGTTGTTGGTGCCTCTAAAGGTTTAATTCTGAAATTTCACATATGACCATGTCCATGGAGTTTGCAAATCTAATTAAGGAGGACGGAGCATGTTGTGGTAGAATTTCAGGGGTCAGATAATATGTAGACTCTCACTTACCAAAAAAATAATGATAGAAAAATAAACGGTCGGCACAGTGATTCTAACGCAGGATCAAAAGTTATTGATGGAGGCCTTGATCTCCTTCAGATGTTGTCTTCTGTTGATCTGTCGCAGGCGTTGCTGAATGGCTGAGATTGGATTTGAGGGTTGCCTCCTGAAGCGTGTGGATCTCAGTGGGGTTGATTTGGAATGAAGCTGAGCTACCTGCAAGGAAGTCCCGGAGTGGTTGCACCACCGTGGACCCTCTGACGATCAAGTTAGTCGAGATATTTTGGGCAGAGTAGTGGCCTATTGGATTAGAATTGCCTTACCTGAGTCGTCTGAGAGGGGGTTTATATAATGGAAGCCATGGGCTGGCGGGTGCGAGACTTACGCCAGCCGTTACGCCCTTGGAGCCGCGCCTGCGCAAATGGCGGGATCCTCCATTAATGGCGAGATACGCCCGTTAACGGGGGAACGCGATGGCGTGGGACGAAGGATCGTGGGGCGGCAGATATCTCGCGTACTGCGAGATTCGCGGAGCCATGTCCGGGACGCTCATGATCTGTGTTCTGGGTCGGTCGGTGAGACTGAGGAAGCTGAGCTCGGCGGGAGGCTCGAAGGCGAGCGGGAGGCCGAGCGGGCTTGGGTCTGTGATAGCTCGGAAGCGAGCAGGGAGGGCTGAGGAGGCCCACCGTGCAGGAGGGCTCGGAGGTGAGCTATTGGTTATTTGTAGGACGTGCACAGGAATGTTTGGGGAGGTCATCGAAGGTCGAGAACATTCTCGGGTCGGAGGTCCAGGGTATACCCTCAATGTACCGTTCTTGCTCCTTTCTTGTAAGCCTTGGGACACGTCATATGCCACGTGTCATGATCTGGGGAGTTTTCGGTACTGAGCATCATCATTAGCCCCCCACTCTCGTCCCGACCTATTCATGGGTCGGGTCGAGAGTGGTCTGATTGGTCACCCGGGCTAAGTTCTTAGTTGAAGACATCGCCAGCGCGGATTCCCGGGAAGTTAATCATATTGTTTGATGATGTCGGTGGATCAAAGAAGAGATCGTGCATTAAAGGGGAAGCGCCGATTCGATCGTACGTTCGTTGAGACGTCAGGCCACGTGCCCAACACTGGTTGGCTGACGTGAAGGGCCGCCGGTGTCTTTTATGCTTAAGGGGACGTGTCCAACGCCCATGAGTCACGTGGAACGCCGATGGCCATCGAACGCGAAGCGTTATTTTGGCGGGAAACGACGGCGCCGTTAGATGCGCTTGCCAAATGCTATAAATAGAGGTGGGATCCTCCCAGGGTCCACACTTCGCTATAATTTCCTCATCGCTGCGTGTGTTAGCTCGGTGCTCTTCCCTTTAGGTCAGATTTCTCGCAACTTTTCCTCGAAGGACTCCTCCCTTTGCTCAGGTTAGATGACTTCTTCTGGGGAGTCTGTTGAGATAGTTGAGGTAGAGTCTAAGGAGTCTTCTGCCGCTTCTTCCTCTGCCTCGTCCGAGTCGGATTCCCCTCGGGGAGTTAGGGTTAGACCTACTTCCCGGGGCCATGCAACGGGGACGGTTCCCCAAGCGCGCATCAAGAGTGCTCGTGACGCGCCTTCTCTCCTGAGGAATGTGGACGAGCTCACCACAATCCGGGCTCATTTCCACATTCCCCCTGGCTACTCGCTGCTGGGTTCCCTAGATCGGCAGCAAGGTTCGGGAGGTATCGTCCATGCCATTTTCAAATTTTTTCCGTTCTAAAGAACCCTAACCTAGAATCTTTAACTAGAGTTTTAAACAAACAAGCTGATTTGGCTGCAACACTTGCACCATTCTCTACACTTAGAGGCATATCACCTGTTCCCAGTTCTCTACCTATCTGTAGCCTATGTAACATATTACATATACGGGATCCTGATCCGGTATCATATACCCAGGATGTAGAGGATACTGAAAAACGGTTCTTGGTAACGAAAACACCCGAAGAATATGCATCAATATGCACTTTCTTCGATTGGGTGGCATGAGAATACGGATATTCCCCTATTTCCTGCTCGGACTTATAAAAATTATAAGATAAAGCGGAACCAACGTTCCCTAGCACAGTATAATAAGCAGGTTCGGTCAATACATCCATATTATTATCTTGATTAAGGCGTGACATGATCGCTACCAGGAAGAGAGATAGAGAAAAGAAAACATTCTGCATGCGCTCTTTGCAAGATTAGATTGGTTATTATTTTATCTAATCAGGATGGCTCCCGCTGTTTTTGTCGAATCTTCCTTCAATCTCTAAAAGGTAAGACTAGCCGGGATTAATTACACCGTACAAGTTCGCCAATCTTTCGGCCAAGCCAGTGTCGGTACTTTGAGGGAGGTTCCCCGTGCTTTCGCACAGACCTAATTAAAACAAACCTCGTTTTCTCAGGGGCGTAACCCTGTTTTCTCAGGGGCGTAACCCCGTTAATACCTTTCTAGACACCCACTTGATCGACTAATTGTAATGTGTAAAACTCTCTCAGGAGTAACTCTTACTCGCAGTGGGTATCGAGATCCAAATATCTCATAGAAAGTATGCAATCTCATTGCAAATTTCAACACTTGAAATTCCCGATATTCTTGCCCCTAGCGTCCTATGACCTTGACAGAGGTCAACAAACCATAAGCTGCTAGTCAAGTTCAACCCGACATTTCATTATTGAAATAAACCCACCCGCATGACTTTTGACAGAGGTCAACAAGGTCGCATGATTATCCTAAATCAATCGCATCATATGCTTTGAAGATAAGCACTAATCAGCTACCGCACACTACGCCTCGACAGAGATCAACAAACGCAGCACGAATACTAAGTAGTACTTATCTAAAATGACGGAGGGCTACGCAGGTTTTTAAGAAAACCTTTTGCGTAATGAACTTGATATCGTTGTAGAATCGAGTGAATTTTAAAAGGAGCGTTTTTTTAGGCTTTTACTAGTTTTGCTAAAGAGGCCACTCCCGGTGAAGGGATCTCGGCTCTTTCCTCATCGAATGAGGTGCAGGATATTTCACAAATACCACTATGCAAAGTAAAAACAATAGAATCAATCTAAAAACAAACCGAGTGGGTTGTAGCATCTGCTAGTTTAGCTAAAAAGATCACTCTCGGCGAAGGGATTTCGGCTCTTTCCTTATCGAATAAGGTGTTGGATATTCTATAAGGAATACCGCTATGCAAAGTAAGAAATATAGCTACCAGTTTTTAAAACAAGTTTCTACAATATCTTTTAGGTTTCTTTTCTTTCATTAATCTCATTAATGAAGTCCCATTATTTATGCTTCACAAGCATCACAGAAGAAATGAAAGCAATAATATTTATCATATATCATATATATAAAATATAAGCCTTCGTCTCAACATATAAAGTGATCACATCACAGAATATCAGCAGCAAAAGAACACATATAAAATATTGGATATACTAGAAATTTCGTGTTTTAATTTAAGCCTGTATAAAACACGGATTTCACGGTCGCGATGAATAGCCAAACCCACATCTCTAGACCTCTACGAGAGCGGCAAGCAAGCCTACCAATTCTAGAGTTAGGAGACTCAGACTCGACTCCTTGAGTTGGTCTCCCACTGGACCCTAGAACCCGGTTACTTGTGCTCTCCTCCTTGGGTCTATCCTAATGCGGAAAAGTAAATAATATATATCAATGGTGATATCATCCTCAACCCGGAAGAGCTCCAAGAAAAGAATATTGCATACAAGATTTTACATGAATGAAAATAAAAAACTCTCATCTCACATAAAAACCCCCGGCTATTCAAAATACGACGATCCAATAAAACGTATTACAACAACACATAACATCATATGTCATCAACGTAAGTAAATATGCGTATCCCAATTGTCGTTGACATATAGCAACGAAACCGGCGATACACCACATATTACACTTACGGTCGCAGAAAAAGAAAGTGAAAAACTACAACAATTAGAATCCGCAACCACATTAGACATCATAAACCCAATGTATCACATACTTTGGATTTCATGCCTAACCAAATGAATTCCTTAGACATCACATGCCTAACAATTATAAATCCCGCATTTTAGTCTCGATATTGAAAACACTTTTCAATAACCTGTCGGATAATTCAACAAGATTCCCGATAATCTGATCGAATGCACGTCGGAAACTTTAGTAGACAGCCGCACCCCCGATGCCGTCGACGAAGTGCACTAAGGCGGAACACCGCAGCCGTGAGCACCCGAACGGATGCTTTTGGCGACGGGGTTCTCCTACAGTCACTTGGTCGGGGTTATGGGGCATGGCTATCTAATAAGGTTACCCGGCGAGTATCCGCGTACACTACGTAATTGCGACGGACTTTTGATCCACATCAAAATTCCATGGCAACCGATCAAATGAGACTAAACTGCTAGATTTATAAAATTCAAACTAGTTATCTCATAACTAATTATGTGGATTCCATATATTGTATCACAATCACAGATAGCTAGATGAAGTTAAACTTTTCGATCGAATAAGCAAACACCTAAAATTTCCCAACAAGTTCAACACTTGAGCGGAGTTCAAAAAGTACCCAGAACACACCACAGCTCCTATGAACCAGCCATAGAAGGGTCAACCAATGCCTCACCTGTGGCACCGCTGAACTACCACAAACCCTAGGGTTTGATGGCGGTTCTGACGGTCACAGAATCGAGTTAGGGTTTTGTTCTTCTAGAGGGTCCACAGAATCGCTTGCATGATTTTCTGAAGATTTTAAACTCAGAAAAAATCCAACACTTGGAAAATTTCCAGCGGGGAAAAATTGTGTTATTGATATCCGTTCAAACTTTTTAACATCGTCTAAAAAAAACCCGAATACATGTTAGAATTACTACTATGAAACACTTCAAATTGCCTTTGCAAAAAGTTGACATCACATGCAAATTTAGCAAAAACAAACAACACCTGAAACACCAAAACCCAGTGACTGGAACACCCAAAAAATTTGAAACCTAAATACCCTGAAAGGGCCGGCCTGCTCGGATTTTTCCTTCATGTGCTCGGCCAAATTCCGAGCAAGTTGGTTCAAATTTCTCTTGTGTTCATATTGCATCTCATACAACATTCTGCAGTTGTTTAAAAAAAAATTTGACACCTCTAAAAAATCGACAGAAACTGGATTTTCAGGGTTTCAAGTTTCGGAGCAATTTCGGTTTCAGAATCTAACATACATCGTTTAAATCTCTAGCTTGGCTCTAATACCACTGTTGGGTTCCCTAGGTTGGCAGCAAGGTTTCGGGAGGCATCGTCCATACCGTTTTCAAATTTTTGCCATTCTAAAGAACCCTAACCTAGAATCTTTAACTAGAGTTTTAAACAAACAAGCAATGTTAACATCTTAACATCTAAGTGAATGAGGAATACAACCTTTGTAGACCGGTCCTTCACTTCAATAGCTCCGTATAGTAGTCCCTTCTCTCCAAATAGTGATCTTCCAGACTGTAGCATGGCTTCACAAGAAGACAGGAACGAACTTGCTTGAAGTCTTCGAGGCCGAAGATGATCTACGTCGAGGAGACACTAACCCAAGCTACTACTTCACTAATGAGGGATTAGTGAAGCTAACACCCTATACTAAAGTGCTAATCTAGTAGAGGATGATGAAATAGAATTTTTGCTCACTTTCGAATTGATTTTCTCACTAATATTTCTCACTTGCTAAAAAGCTATAGAGCTCTTGAGATTGAAGAAGATGATGAAGAGAGATAATGTTGTGAGAGTGAATGGCAACCATGGGTGAGAAAATATCTAATATTACTCATGTAGAGACTTAACCATGAGTTTAGATAATGGTTGGGTTAACAAATATCAAGTGTAAGACAAAACTAGTGGACTAAGTCAATGGGTCTCAAAGCTTCATGAAGCTTCATGCCATGTGACAAATTTCCAACTAATAATCGAATTACAATAAATAAATAAACCCTACATTATCTTTATCATGGTGTAAGACTCATACACCTATGTTCCATGTATCATCAACCATGACACATAAATAAAACGCAATTAATATATATCACATATATATTAAGTGTGCACATATGAGAAAAAGAAATGCTTAAGTGAGCTAGTATTAGTTAATGTAAATTAATATATCAAATATATAATTATACATTAAATTATTAAATCAACACTTGATTTAATAATCCGGTTATATCTCATATGAACGACTAATATTATTTGTATCAATTTATCGAATCAACACTTGATTCGATAACCCGGTTATATCTCATATAACCGATCGATACCTTATCTTACGAGAATAGAATACGGTATCATATACTCGTATTAATCTCGGTCCCGCACATATCGCATATGTGCTCCTATTTCGTTTTGCCTGAGCCAGTGAAACCTCTATGTAGGACTCTAAAGACTCGTCAATACGCCGGCAGTAGATGATAATCACATCAAGCACCCACAAGCCGTCAACGGTACTAGCTGGACGTAAAGGCTACCCGGGTATTGAATGATCAGAAGATCAGTAAGCTAGCTCGCTCTAACTTTTGCAAAAGCCTGTCAGTAACACTACCATACAGTGCGGTCTCTTCGTCTGATATGTCGTATATCTAGTTTAGGGGTGGTAAACGTCAGACCCCAATAACTGATAAGTCGTGCCGATGTGAGGCTCATAACGGGTCGAGAAACTACTGATAACACTTATCAGTAAATCTCTGTATCAGCCCTGGCTACGGACTTTCCTGTTATGGTCAATCGAGCACAGCGCAACATCAACTCCCAATACCGGGAGAGACGAATCCCCTCCTATCGCCCATTGCCTCCATGTGATTCGGGACTGTACCCAAAAGCCTCCGTTTTGCATGTTCTTTTGAATGTGGTAAGGTGGAAATCAAAGCACAGTGGGAATCACACAAGACTTTATGACGATCTCGGGTCTACAGACTAACCTGTACCTGTGTCACCAGAGAAATGCTATCTAACGATAGGTATAATACCAACTAGAAGTTCTCGGCGAGTTCGTTCAGTGTACCCAGTCTCCACTGAGCACCCGCATACCATCTTTGATGTCAAACACCAATGGATGTCGGATCATCCATCACCCATCATATGGGTCAAGATGCGTATACGCTAGTCTACTCTGGAATATCGATGTCATGTCTTGATACACCTTCGACTAGGAACAATTATAGGGTGTACTTGTGGACTACCCTTGGCCCCACTAGTATGATCTCCATCATAGTCTTGGTAGTCAAGTACACATCCTAAGGGCTTTATCAACATGTGAGAGCAAGACAGCATCACTTATACAAGTCAACATGTTAAAATAAAGTGCAACCAGATAGCATACTATCATGACGAGCAAGAATGTCCTCCTTATATATGTCCAAGCATCCACTACAATATACATCACATGTACAGTAATGGCCTCTAGGGCATACATATGACTAACATTTGCTTCGCTTGGCCGGGGAAGGAGAGAGGGCAGACTAGGTGCGAGGCAAGGAGATTACCTTGTACCTGGATGCCTTTTAGGCTGGAATGCGTCTGCCCTTTTCCCCAAGGTGAGTGCGGCGCTACGCTGTTTTCAATTAGCTCCGGGCCAGCTTGTACCGAACTCATGGAGGATTCTCCTCGGGTTCCTGGTCCGGTTGAGACTATAAGAAATCCCCTTCAGCCTGACCCTTCTCCTTTCCTCCCTCTGTTATAAAAATCACCCCGGCACCCGTAAGGACGAGCCGAGCTGGGTATACATTTCCTTTAGAAAACACAGGGGAGGGGCAGCTGGGTCGGGGGTCGTAGCAGTTCCTTCTTCCATCCATGAATGGAAGGAGAAATTCTTATTTGTCGGGCCACCCGAGGGTAAGGATTGGCCTATGCCTGTTTAGTGGAACATGACCTACAGCCCGCAGGGGAGGCGGTCGTCCAATTTCGAAACGAGTGCAGTGTCGGCGTGGGAGCCCGTCCGAAGGGCCGATGCATTGCTATCCGAGCAGGCCCTCAGTTTGGCAGGGCTCAGCTCCGCTCAGTTCGTGGGTAAGTTAGGAGCCTAAGCGACCTGTTTAGACTTGCACATCTTTCTTCTATTCTCTCTGGCATCGCTAACTCCCTTTGTGTATCTTTCTTCTTTGCAGAGCCGATGGACAAACAAAAATTTCTGGCTGCGATGGCTGAGAAGAAGGGAAAGAAGGCCGGAGGCGCCGGCTCGTCACGCCCTACTTTAGGCCCGGCCCCGTCGGCGGCCGCTTTGGCTAGGCGTTCCACTACGCCCCGGGCTTCGGAGACCAGCCACAGGGAGAGCCGCAAAATGCTCGGGAGCAGGAACCCTGGTTGTGGAGGTAGCGGATGAGGCCGACCCTCCAGAAGGCCCCCTCAAGCGGCGCAAGAGGACGGTGTCCCGAGCCCCATCTTTCCCGATCTTCGTGCGGGAGGGGGATCTTCGCTACGAGGTGCCCTCAGGGCTTTCTGTCGCCGATAGCTTACTCTCCGAGATGGAGTGGTCGGCTGGGGGCAGCATCTCCTGGGGACCCTCAAGGCCCAAATTGCGGCCATAGCTCAGCAAGCCGTGCAGGTTAGTGTCCGCCTCCCATTCGGGTTTTCATTAAGCTTTTTGTCAGTAGTATCGGATACCTTTTTAAACCCTCCTTTCGTTTTCCTCAGGTCCTCCAGCATTGCGCCCTCGTTGCCAACATAGAGCATGAGGAAATTACCCCGGCGCTGCAGGTAGCGGGCGAGTCTTCCTCGCGGGAGGAAAGCCTAAACCGGGAGCTGCGTCAGGCGAAGGAGAGGATCGCTACCCTCAAAGACCAGGTGGCTGCCGAGGAGGGGTGAACGCCAACTACCGGGGGTCCATCCGAGCTTTGGTAGATCCAACAAGGTCGTTGAGTCCAAGTCAGAGGATGCCAGGGTGCTCGCTGCCACTCTGAAGAAGACGCGGGACACCCTAAAAAGGGAAAACGAGGCGATGAAGGAAGGAATGAGGCGCGCCGACCTTCGGGCTATGAAGGCAGTGGAGAGCTACAAGACGTCGGATCAATTCTATGCCGACCTCGCTGATGCCTCGGCCGTTATCTGGCATGATGCTCTCGACGCCGTCAAGGCGTTGATGCCGGAGTTTCCCGACGGTAAGATCCGGCTCAAGTACCCTCTCGAGGGTGAGGTGCAGAGGGATGTCGCTGGAAGCGTCGCCGGGGGGAGGGCCATGGTGGGGGCGTTGTGTCACGACCCAATTTAGGAACGTGACCGGCACTTAAACCACGTGACGTCAACAGGCGTAACGTAATTTAAGTAATCCGAAAACCCAGAAATCTAAACCATAAAAGAAGTAAGTGATAAAAACATTGTTAAAACGTTTGGAAATCTCAAGTAAAATTTTAAAGCTTAAGTTTATTTTCTTAAAAATTTCGGCAGCACCTCCTTCGTAAAACTAGCCCCGAAACGGGTACAAACATAGGATATAAGTAACGCATCCCCAAACGGGAGCAAATCATGCCCAAAGGCGAAAAACAACCACCACAAGCATATATACGACGCCGTAGTGAAGAAATAGACAATAAAAATGAAAACAACATAAAAGAGATAAACCAACATAAGAAAAGGTCGGCTCCCACGAGCACGACACCCAGAATCACAAAATATACAATATCGATCCTCACAACTCGCCTCTCAGTCAATACATGAAGTGGTAGATGGAAAGTACTATATACAATGAGATATACAATGGATATAATCGGATAACTGCAAAACCCACCTACAGCAAAAAGGCCTCACAGCCAACCGTTACGGTATCTGCTGAAATAAATATAATAAGAAGACCTTCCGTGACTATTCTGAGGGTCAAGCCTGCAAAACATTGTGGCACAACAGTAGTGAGTTGCCAACTCGTGAATAGTAAGTAACATCATACAGATAATCGCAGGTATGGACGAACAGCGATAATCTAACACATGCAATCTGATAGCATAAGTATGGAAATATGGATATGAAACAATCATGATTAAGGTACACCATCAGGATACTATAACTACATGAAACAATGCATATCTAATAAATCCTGAGTGTGGGATATAACATAACATCATCAATGAATCATTATCATGGAAAATCCCGGTGTCCATCAACTACACCCTAAATCCCAATACCTCAGACGCCGTCACTCTGATCGGCCCTCATATCTGCAAATCACAAGGAACTTGAGTGCCCAATATCGACACTCGAAACATCATGAAAACCCGTGTCCAGCATCGACACGTAAATCCACATAACTTGGGCTCCGTGAGTCCGGATCGGCCCATATCCATCACATGACTCCGGTCGGTATCCTCCGGATAACCGCCGGGTCCAAACTATCACCGGCAGGTAGTAGTCCCTCTGCCAGGCTTATCGTCTACTGCACAACATACCTTCCTTACCCCGGGATACCATACTGGGTCCACCATGAACCCGCAAACGGATGATCCATCTTCTCGAATCGGGTTTCTAACACAATCTCAGAACCGAGAAAACTCATGGTGGACGCATCGAAATATCATATCAAGAGAAACTGGGTTTTCAAAACAATGCATACTTTCTTGAAATATAACCACGGTTCTCAAATCCATAAATCAAATGAAATCCGTATCTCAATGCGTAAATCCATGAAATATGATGTATGCAACATAGAACAGTAATATGAGCATATCAAGGGAAAACCGCTCTTCTAAATGAATCAAGTTTTTAAATATATCATGCGGTTCCCAATTTCTCCAAAATCAAATGCAGCATCATATAAATGTGTATATGTAGCTATAGCAAGGTATGGGTGTATGCAGGTAGATAGGTATGCATAATGCATTTCATATGCACAATAGAACTAGAATCAACGTCTTAATGTCAATAACGAATACATTACCACATATGTGTATATATTGTGCATGTCATGGAAATTACCAACGGTGTGTATGTATCATACAATTTAGTACTCGTGCAACATGAACCGTCAGTAATGGTGCAGTGTCCAATGAGTACTAGGTCAAGGCACAACAAGAAAGGGTATGCAATGATGCTCATTCACAATCAACTCATATGCATATAACATGTGGCTATAATATCATATCTAGCCCTCGACGCTTAACGCCATACGGGCGATTTCCCTGTAGATGTTAAATCTACTCACCGATGATCTCGAGCTAGGTAAATCCAACCACCTTCTTTTCCTTCTTTGTAGCGTCTGAAGTCCCCGCACTCGCTTCTAATATCACACAAAACATAACAAGTGTATCTTAGAAACCGTTCAATAATACATACAAACTACGTTTTGATCGACGCACCGTCTCCAACAAACTCTTAAGTGTTCGCTTAGTGGCTAACGTGTGTAGCGACATTCGAAATCAAACATAAGTGCAGCAAGCTACACCAAGAACGCGAACCATGTCGGATATCGTAATGTATACCCTAGAGGCCATTACTATACATGGGATGTATATTGTAGTGGATGCTTGGACATATATAGGGAGGACTTTCTCACTCGACATGATAGTATGTTATCTGGTTGCACTTTGTCTTAACATGTTGACTTGTATACGTGATGCTGTCTTGCTCTCACATGTTGAAAAAGCCCTTAGGTTGTGTACTTGACTACCAGGACTATGATGGAGATCATACTAGTAGGGCCAAGGGTAGTCCATAAGTACACCCTTCAATTGTTCCTAGTCGTGAGAGTATCAAGACAGGGTATCGATACTCCAGAGTAGACTAGCGTATACGCAACTTGACCCATATGATGGGCGATGGATGATCCCACATCCATTGGTGTTTGACATCAAAGATGGTATACGGGTGCTCAGTAGAGACTGGGTATACTGGACGGACTCGCCGAGAACTCCTAGATGGTATTATACCTATCGTCGGATAGCAGTTCTCTGGTGACACTGGTACAGGTTAGTCTGTCGATCTGAGATCGCTATAGAGTCTTGTGTGATTCCTACTGTGCTTTGATTTTCACCTTACCACAGTCAAGAGATCGTGCAAAACGGTGGTTTTTGGGTACAGTTCGGAGTCACATGGAGGCAATGAGCGATAGGTGGGGATTCGTCTCTTCCGGTATTGGGAATTGATGTTGCGCTATGCTCGATTGACCATAACAGGAAATCCCTAGCCAGGGTTGCTAAGATTTACTGGTAAGTGTTATCAGTAGTTTCTCGAACCGTTATAGACCTTGCATCGGCATAACTTATCAGGCTATTGGGATCTGACGTTTTACCACCCCCAGGCTGTTGATATGCGACATATCTGACGAAGAAATCGGACTGTACGGTAGTGTTACTGTCGGGCTTTTGCAGGAGTTAGAGCGGGCTTGCTTGCTGATGTTCTGATCGTTCAATACCCGGGTAGCCGTTACGTCCAGCTAGTACCGCTGACGGCTTGTGGGTGCTTGATGTGATCATCACCTACTGCCGGCGTATTGACGAGTTTTTAGAGTCCAACACAGAGTCTTCACTGGCTCAGGCAAAACGAAGTAGGAGCACATATGTGATATAAGCAGGACCGAGATTAATATGAGTATGTGATACCGTATTCTATTCTCGCGATATAAAGTATCGATCGGTTATATGTGATATAGCCGGGTTATCGAATCAAATGTTGATTCGATAAGTCGATATTGTATCGGTCGGTTATATGCGATATAGCCGGGTTATCGAATCAATTGTTGATTCGATATAATGATACAAATAATATTAGTCGGTCATATGAGATATAACCGGATTATTAAATCAAGTGTTGATTTAATGATTTAATGTATAATTGTATATTTGATATATTAATTTACATTAACTAATATTAGCTCACTTAAACATTTATTTTTCTCATATGTGCACACTTAATATGTGATCTATATTAATTGTGTTTTATTTTGTGTCATGGTTGATGATACAAGCTACATGGGTGTATGAGGCTTACACCATGATAAAGATAATGTAGGGTTTATTTATTTAGTATAAATCAATTATTAGTTGGATAATGGTCACATGGCATGAACCTTTGAGAAGCTTGGAGACCCATTGACTATTCCACTAGTTTTGTTTTATACTAGATATTGTGTTAACCCAACCATTATCATAACTCGTGGTTAAGTCTCTACATGAGACATATTAGATATTTTCTCACCCATGATTGCCATTCTCTCTCACAACATTATCTCTCTTCATCTTCTTCTTCAAGCTCAAGAGCTCTCTAGCTTTTGGGCAAGTGAGAAAGTTTAGTGAGAAAATCAATTCCAAAGTGAGCAAAAATCCTACTTCATCATCCTCTACTAAATTAGCACTTTAGTATAGGGTGTTAGCTTCACTAATCCTACATTAGTGAACAGGGGAGCTTGGGTTAGTGTCTTCTCGACGTAGATCATCTTCGGGCTCGAAGACTTCAAGCAAGATCATTCCTTTCACTGTGAGAAGCCATGCAAGAGTCCGGGAGTTACATGATCGCAGCGAAGGGACCACTATAAGGAGCTTTTAAAGTGAAGGACCGGTCTACAAAGGTTGTATTTCTCATTCACTTAGATGTTAAGTTGTTAACATTGCTTGATTGTTTAAATTTCTAGTTAAAGATTCTAGGTTAGGGTTCTTTAGAACGGCAAAAATTTAAAAACGGTATGGACGATACCTCCCAAAACTTTGCTGCCGTCCTAGGTAACCCTACAATGGTATTAGAGCCAAGCTAGAGATTTAAACGATATTTGTTAGATTACGAAACCGAAACTGCTCCGAAACTTGAAACACAAAATCTGGGTTCTGTCGAATTTTTACAGGTGTCAAAAAATTTTTTAAACAACTGCAGAGTGTTGTATGTGGTATAACATGAACACTAGCAAAATTTCAGGCATTTCTGGACATTTTTGGCCGGCCACCACACCCCTCATCTCACTCCAAATCCGAGCAAAACCCTTCAAAATTTTCCTGTGTTCCAGTCTCTGGGTTTTGATGTTTCAGGTATTGTTTGTTTTTGCTAAATTTTCATGTGATGTTAACTTTATGCAAAAGCAATTCGGAGTGTTTCGGAGTCGTAATTCTATCATGTATTCGGGTTATTTAGACGATATTAAAAGGTTTGAACGGATATCAATAACCCAGTTTTTCCCCGCTGGAAATTTTCCAAATATTGGACTTTTTCCGAGTTTAAAATTTTCAGAAAATCTTACAAGCGATTCTGTGGACCCTCTAGAAGAACGAAACCATAACTCGATTATGTGACCGTCAGAACCGCCATCAAACCCTAGGGTTTGTGGTAGTTCAGCGATGCCACATGTAAGGCATTGGTTGACCCTTTTACGGCTGTTTATAGGAGCTGTGGCAGTTTTTGGGTACTTTTTGAACTCCGCTCAAGTGTTGAGCTTATTGGGAAATTTTTGGTTCTTGTTTATTCGATCGAAAAGTTTAACTTCGTCTAGCTATCTGTGATTGTGATACAATATTTGGAATCCACAATTAGTTATGAGATAACTAGTTTGAATTTTATAAATCTAGCAATTTAGTCTCATTTGATCGGTTGCCACGGGATTTTGATGTGATCAAAAGTCCGTCGCAATTACGTAGTGTACGCGGATACTCACCGGGTAACCTTACTAGATAGCCACGCCCCATAGCCCGACCAAGTGACTGTAGGAGAACCCGGTCGCCAAAAGCATCCATTCGGATGCTCGCGGCAGCGGTGTTCCGCCTTAGTGCACCTCGTCGATGGCATCAGGGATGCGGCCATCTGCTAAAGTTTCCGACGAGCATTCGATCAGGTTATCGGGAATCTTGTTGAATTACCCGACAGGTTATTGAAAAGTGTTTTCAATATCGAGACTAAAATGTGGGGTTTATAATTGTTAGGCATGTGATGTCTAAGAAATTCATTTGTTGAGCATGAAATCCAAAGTATGTGATACATTGGGTTTATGATGTCTAAGGTGGTTGCGGATTCCAACTGTTGTAGTTTTTCACTTTCTTTTCTACGACCGTAAGTGTAATATGTATTGTATCGCCGGTTTCGGTGCTATATGTCAACGACAACTGGGATACGCATATTTACTTACGTTGATGACTTGTGATGTTATGTGTTGTTGTAATATGTTATATTGGATCGTCGTGTTTGAATTGCCGGGGGTTTTATGTGAGATGAGAGTTTTTTCATCTTCATTCATGTAAAACTTGTATGTAATATTCTTTTATTGGGGCACTTCCGGGTTGAGGAAGATGTCACCATTGGTGTATATTATTTACTTTTCCGCATTAGGATGGACCCAAGGAGGGGAGCACAAGTAACCGGGTTCTAGGGTCCAGTGGGAGACCATCTTGAGGAGTCGAGATCGGGTCTCCTAACTCTAGAATTGGTAGGGTTTCTTTCCACTTTCGTAGGGGTCTAGGGATGTGGGTTTGGCTATTCATCGCGACCGTGGAATCCGTGTTTTATACTGGCTTAAATTAAAACACGGAATTCCTAGTATATCCAATATTTCATATGTGATTCTTCTGCTGCTGTTATTCTGTGATGTGATCACTAGATATTCTGAGATGAATGCTTATATTTTATATTATATATATGATATATAATAAATATTGATGCTTTCGTTTCTTATGTGATGCTTGGGAAGCAAAATTATTGGGACTTCATTAATGAGATTAATGAAAGAAGAAGAAACCTAAAGATGTTGTAGAAACTTGTTTTAAAAATTGGTAGCTCTAGTTCTGGCTTTGCATAGCGGTATTCCTTGTAGAATATCCAGCACCTTATTCGATAAGGAAATAGCCGAGATCCCTTCACCGGGAGTGACCTCTTTAGCGAAACTAGCATATGCTACAACCCACTCGGTTTGTGTTTTGATTGCTTCTATAGTTTTTGCTTTGCATAGTGGTATTTGTGAAATATCTCGCACCTCATTCGATGAGGAAAGAGCCTAGATCCTTTCATCGGGAGTGACCTCTTTAGCAAAACTAGTAAAAGCCTAAAAAACACTCCTTTTTCAAAATCACTCAATTCTACAACGATATCAAGTTCATTACGCAAAGGGTTTTCTTAAAAACCTATCATAGCCCTCCGTCATTTCAGATAAGTAATATTTAGTATTCGTGCTGCGTTTGTTGGCCTTGTCAAGGCGTAGTGTGTGGTAGCTGATTAGTGCTTATCTGCAAGCATATGATGCGATTGGATTAGGGTAGTTGTGCGACCTTATCAAGGGTCGTGCGGGTGGGTTTAATTCAATCAGGAAAAGACGGGTTGAACTTGACTTGTAGTCTATGGTTTGTTGACCTTGTCAAGGTCATAGATCGCTCGGGCCAAAATATTATCGGGAATTTCAAGTGTTGAAATTTGTAATGAGATTACATACCTTCTATCAGATAGTTGGATCCCGATACCCACTGCGAGTAAGAGTTACTCCTGGGAGAGTTTTACACATTTTAATTAGTCGATCAAGTAGGTGTCTAGAAAGATATTAATGGGGTTACGCTCCTGGAAAAATGAGGTTTATTTTAATTAGGTCCGTGCAAAAGCACGGGGAACCTCCCTCAAACTACCGACACTGGCCTGGCTGAAAGATTGGCGAACTTGTAGGGTGTAATTAATCCCGGCTAATCTTACCTTATAGGGTTTGAAGGAAGATTTGATAAAAACAGTGGAAGCCATCCTGATTAGATAAAATAATAACCAATCTAATCTTATAAAGAGTGCACGCAGTGTGTTTTCTTCTCTCTCTCCTGGTAGCGACTATGTCATGCCTTAAATAAGATAATAATATGGATGTATTGACCGAACCTGCTTATTATACTGTGCTAGGGAACGTTGGTTCCGCTCAATTTTATAATTTTTATAAGTCCGAGCAGGAAATAGGGCAATATCCGGATTCCCATGCCACCCAATCGAAGAAAGTGCATGTTGATGCATCTTCTTCGGGTGTGTTCATTACCGAGAACTGTTTCTCAGTATCCTCTGCGTCCTGGGTATGTGATACCAGATCAGGATCCCACATATGTAATCTGTTACATGTGCTACTGAGAGGTAGAGAACTGAAATTGGGTGATATATCTCTAAGTGTTAGAGAATGGTGCAATTGTTGCAGCCAAGTCAGTTGGCAAATATCACCTTGTATTTATACATTGATTCTGAACGAATGTTATTACATACCGAATCTGATATACAACATCACATCAGTTTCTTTATTCAGTTAAAGAAGGATATAATTTTGTATTGGAGGATAATGCTGTGAACATTCTCCTGAATCAAGAGTTGATTCGATCAGGCACATTATATAATAGCATATAAGTTCTAAATCAAACCACAGTTCAAAGTGTATATAACACACACAAGACAAGTAGTTCAGAAATGAACGAATCCTTCTTGAGGCATTGTAGACTAGGTCATATCAATGCGACATGATCAGCTAAGTTACATAAGGATGAATATTAGAATTCGTTCGAATTTTCATCTTATGATACTAGCCAGTCTTATCTCAAAGGTAAAATGACCAATACTCCGTTTACTGAAAATAGAGAAAGAGTTAGTGAACCCTTGGGACAGATACATAATGATGTATACGGTCCTATGTCTACAAATTCCAGGCTTGGTTCTTCATACTTCATTATACCCATCGACTATCTCTCAGGATTCGGACATATGTTCCTGTTGAAACACAAGTCTGAAACTTTTGAGAAATTTAAGGAATATAAGCTTGAAGTTGAAAAACCAAACAGGTAGAAGTATTCAAGTCCTTCAATGTGATCGAGGAGGAAAATACTTGAGCATGAAATTCCTGGATTTTCTAAAAGGAGAATGGGATTCTCTCTCAGCTTACTCCTTCGCATACGCCACAGCACAACGGTGTATCGGGGTGGAGGTATCGCACCCTATGAGATATAGCGCGCTCTATGATGAGTACTGCTGAGTTGCCTGTTTCCTTTTGGTGTTATGCACTTGAGAAGCTGCATACCTATTGAATGGGGTTCTATCCAAATCATTGCCTACCACTCCATTTGAGATATGGAATGGGAAAAGACCATGTGATAAACGTGTTAAGATATGGGGTTGTCCGGCCTATGTTGAAAAGCAAAATCCAGACAAGCTCGAGGCAGGGTCAGATCTGTATAAGTTTGTTAGGATATCCCAAACATTAGTGAGGGAATATCTTCTACCACTCTGAGGAGCAAAAGGTGTTTTGTTTCTCAGCATGCTACCTTTTTAGAAAAGGAATTTCTTGTGAAGAAATTAGTGGTCATGAGGTAGAACTGGAAGAAGTTCCAGCTAGACAAACTAACAGCTGATAATTTGGTAAAACCAAAGGATTCAATAGTCTCCAACGAATCTCAGCCTCTCCGCAAATCTGGTAGGGTTCCTCATCCACTTGAGAGATACTACGGTCTTCTCGGTGATAGTGGGAGCGAGGATTGCATCATGGTTGATGATGGCCTAACTAGGTTCAGGCAAGCCGTCACGAGTGGAGACTCTGTGAAATGGCTGGATGCTATGCGATCAAAGATGGAATCCATGTACATCAATGAAGTATGACTTTGCATGTTGGACCTGAAGGGGTAAAACCCGTTAGGAGCAAATGGATCTTGAGAAGATTCTTGGTGTAAATGGAAAAGTTGAGACTTTAAAAGCTATGCGTAAGTCCATCAGGATCAATGCAACTATCGCGGAGTTGGAACATCTGTTTTGATATGGCAGTCAAAGTGTTTGACTTCAACAAAAAGGTAGATGAACCTTGTATATACAAAAAGGTTGTAGAGAGTGAGGTTGTCTTACACGTATTGTACGTAGATGACATACTCTTGATAGAAAATGGTTTCCTATGCTACACTCGGTCAAGCTCCTCTTATCAAAAGGATTCTCAATAGAAGATCGGAATGATACCTACTACATCTTGTGGATTATGATCAATGGTGATAGATCTAAGTGGATGTTGAGAGTGTCCCAAATCCAGGTACATTAACACCATAATAAAGGTGTTTAGTATGGAGGATTCTAAGCGTGGTGGTTTGCCCACTTACTCATGGATCACTCACGTGCAAGAGATACCCTATGCTTCGGCAGTAGGCTCTGTCATGTATGTGATGTTATGTACCAGACCAGATGTAGATGACTCACTAAGTGTAGTGATCAGGAATCAATCGGATCTTGGGAGAATAACTGGACAGCTATGGAGGACATTCTTAAGTACTTGAGAAGCACTAAAAGAAAGTTCTTGGTTCTAGCTTCCAGAGTGATAAGTTCGACTGAAAGTCAGTCACAGGCATTGTCTTTACCCTCAGTGGAGGGACGCTATGATTGAAAGAGTTCCAAGCTAGATACCATGGAATACTAGACGATAAAGGCTGAATACATTGCTACCAACGATACTACCATAGAGGTTGTCTGGACATTACTTGTTCATGAGATGAACAAGGTTCCTACCATTGAGCGTCCAATAACTTTTATTGTGACAACATTGGAGTTGTGGCTTTCGCCTAGGAACACCTGTCCCATCAGCGATCCGGACATATTCTGAGGCTAGTATCACCTGATCAGGGAGATGGTTAATCTCCAACGGATCGAGGTTAGCAGAGTTGACATGAAGAAAAACACGGCGGATCCACTCACTAAGGCCTGCTTTCCTAAATACCGATCGAGAGATTTTGGGATGGTTGAGTATGAGATACTACAACTACTGCTATATTGTTGGGTATTGGATACTACAACATATGGCCTTAGTGCAAGTGGGAGATTGTTAGTTATATGTATGCCCTAGAGGCCGTTACTGTACATGGGATGTATATTGTAGTGGATGCTTGGACATATATAGGGAGGACTTTCTCGCTCGATATGATAGTATGCTATCTGGTTGCATTTTTTCTTAACATGCTAACTTGTATACGTAATCCTGTCTTGCTCTCACATGTTGACTGTTCATATCAGAATTTTGCATTATTATATCACCCATTCTTAATCACATTACATATAAATAGGTGCTTTTAATCCATGTCTGCTAAATAGTTGCAGCTTACAAGTTCTCAGATCGTTACAGTGAAATTCATGAAAAGTCGTTACAAATGTGAGACTACGACCAACAATAGATGAATCCATATGATGCCGCCTACCAGTTCAAGGAACAAATGAAAATCATTAGGCAATTCAATGCACAAAGCACAAGGGCAACACAAGATTCAAGACTTCAACGTGAAGCTCAAGGCAAAAGTCCACATCATTCTACACTGTTGGAAATCTGGAAGAAAATAGAAGAGATTCTGAGGAACCAAGTGAAGAAAACAGAAGGTAAAAGCAACATGAAGCAATCCTGAAGAATTGAGCCCAAGATCCCACCAAATGGCCTCGGAACCACAGCCAAACAGGCCTTTCTGCTGCGGAACCGCGGCCGTATGGTGCACGTGTCGGTGGGTGTCGGTGCTTTGACCCAGTTTTCTTAGGGTAGTTTTGTAAATTCATATGTAGATCAGAATGTAACCTAGGGTTTTTCCTAACTATAAATAGGAGGGTTCAAAGCCAAATTAGGCATGCCTCTCTTTAGTTTTTACTCTTTTTAATTCTTAGATCTAAATTTCAATTCCAATTGTAATGCATTGTTGAGAGGTCATCAATAAAGTAAGTTTATTTTTTTATCTCGCATTCTTTTTATCTGAATTTTAATTCCAGCAATTTTTTATCTGTTCTTTTATTATCTGCAATTTAGTTCATCTATTAAAATAAAAAAAATGAATTTTATTGTTATCTTCCTAATGAGTGAGTAATTTCTCATTTGTTAGGGATAGGAGAGGGAAGGTTTGAGAGAAGGAAATCTCTCTCACTCTTTTCTTTGCCCAAATAGTTTTAATTAAGGACTCTATTTAAATCAACCATAATCCGCTCACTACGGCACCCTATCCTACATGATAGCGGTGATTCCCTAGTTAGATCGGTTGTGGTTGAATTAACCGGAGGTTAGGGCTAAGAGCCAAGAACGGAGGGACAAGAACCAAAAGGAAGAAACTAAGTTTCTTCCTAGTCGTGCTGATCCCCGTTGTTGACTATTACCCTAACACCTATATTCTTAATTAGGGCATTGAAAGAAGTGAGAAGAATCCCTATTTCGAACTAACCTAATTCTAACCCTAGCAAGCCTTTATATCAATTTATTCTCATTCTTAGATCTTAAAACCAAACCTACCAAAGTTAGGACTTAACTTGTTAGAACTTAAAGAAAAGGACACCATCTCCCTGTGGATCGACTGGTACTCAACCGGCTAGCTACCAAGCGACACCGTCTTGATTGCGGTAAATTTAAACACAGAACATCTCTGAGAGTCATTGACAAAGCCCTTAGGTTGTGTAATTGACTACCAGGACTATGATGGAGATCATACTAGTGGGGCCAAGGGTAGTCCACAAGTACACCCTTCAATTGTTTCTAGTCGTGGGAGTATCGAGACAGGGCATCGATACTCCAGAGTAGACTAGCGTATACGCATCTTGACCTATATGATGGGCGATGAATAATCCCACATCTATTGGTGTTTGACATCAAAGATGGTATACGGGTGCTCAGTGGAGACTGGGTACACTGGACGGACTCGCCGAGAACTTCTAGATGGTATTATACCTATCGTTAGATAGCAGTTCTCTGGTAACACTGGTACGGGTTAGTCTGTCGACCCGAGATCGCCATAGAGTCTTGTATGATTCCCACTGTGCTTTAATTTCCACCTTACTACGGTCAAGAGATCGTGCAAAACGGTGGTTTTTGGGTACAGTCCCGAGTCACATGGAGGCAATGAGCGATAGGAGGGGATTCGTCTCTCCCGGTATTGGGAGTTGATGTTGCACTATGCTCGATTGGCCATAACAGGAAAACCCTGGCCAGAGTTGCTGAGATTTACTGGTAAGTATTATCAGTAGTTTCTCGAACCGTTATAGACCTTGCATCGGCATGACTTATCAGGCTATTTGGGTCTGACGTTTTACCACCCCCAGGCTATTGATATGCGACATATCTGACGAAGAGATCGGACTGTACGGTAGTGTTACTGTTGGGCTTTTGCAGAAATTAGAGCGGGCTTGCTTGCTGATCTACTGATCGTTCAATACCCAGGTAGCCGTTACGTCCAGCTAGTACCGCTGACGGCTTGTGGGTGCTTGATGTGATCATCACCTACTGCCAGCGTATTGACGAGTCTTTAGAGTCCTACACAGAGTCTTCACTGGCTCAGGCAAAATGAAGTAGGAGCACATATGTGATATGTGCGGGACCGAGATTAATACGAGTATATGATACCGTATTCTATTCTCGCGATATAAAGTATCGATCGGTTATATGTGATATAGCCGGTTATCGAATCAAATGTTGATTCGATAAGTCGATACTGTATCGGTCGGTTATATGCGATATAGCCGGGTTATCGAATCAAGTGTTGATTCGATATAATGATACAAATAATATTAGTCGGTCATATGAGATATAACCGGATTATTAAATCAAGTGTTGATTTAATGATTTAATGTATAATTATATATTTGATATATTAATTTACATTAACTAATATTAGCTCACTTAAACATTTATTTTACTCACATGTGCACACTTAATATATTGTGATATATATTAATTGTGTTTTATTTTGTGTCATGGTTGATGATACAAGCTACATGGATGTATGAGACTTACACCATGATAAAGATAATGTAGGGTTTATTTATTTAGTGTAAATCAATTATTAGTTGGATAATGGTCATATGGCATGAAGCTTTGAGAAGCTTGGAGACCCATTGACTAGTCCACTAGTTTTGTTTTATACTAGATATTTTGTTAATCCAACCATTATCTTAACTCATGGTTAAGTCTCTACATGAGACATATTAAATATTTTCTCACCCATGATTGCCATTCTCTCTCACAACATTATCTCTCTTCATCTTCTTCTTCAAGCTCAAGAGCTCTCTAGCTTTTGGGCAAGTGAGAAACATTAGTGAGAAAATCAATTCCAAAGTGAGCAAAAATCCTACTTCATCATCCTCTACTAGATTAGCACTTTAGTATAGGGTGTTAGCTTCACTAATCCCACATTAGTGAACAGGGGAGCTTGGGTTAGTGTCTCCTCGACGTAGATCATCTTCGGGCTCAAAGACTTCAAACAAGATCGTTCTTTTCATCTTGAGAAGCCATGTAAGAGTCCGGGAGTTACATGATCGCAGTGAAGGGACCACTATAAGGAGCTTTTGAAGTGAAGGACCGGTCTACAAAGGTTGTATTTCTCATTCACTTAGATGTTAAGTTGTTAACATTGCTTGATTGTTTAAATTTCTAGTAAAAAATTCTAGGTTAGGGGTCTTTAGAACCGCAAAAATTTAAAAACGGCATGGACGATACCTCCCAAAACCTTGCTACCGTCTTAAGTAACCCTACAGTAATTCGCGTAGTCAAAACACTAGAATTTAGCAAAGTGTTCCCAGATATTGACTACAATCTAAACATAAAAATCAAGCAGTACCAAACACTTAGGATAGCATACAGACAGCTACCCTCAAAACCACAACCCCTAAGTCCCCTACAAAACCGGCGACGCCGGACCTCCCTCAATTCTCACCGGGTGAACAGTGAATGGTGGGGTCAGGGTTTCAGGTGAACACTCAGGGCCTCTAACACAACACTACTACATTGTTAGAGTTTATAGCAACAATTTGTGGTGATCGCAGATCACGGTGACCCCAAAATAACACTAAAATACGATATGTGCACAAAACTATAACTTTAGTGTTCTAAACAACAACTATTAGGCAACACAGTTGTAACGACCCGAAAAGTACGGAACATGACCGGCGATTAAATTACGAAACGTCTCAAAGCGTACGTAATCTTCTCACGACCCAAAATTGGCCCGTGACGGCCCTAATACTACGCAACGCCAAAAGACGTAACGCAGTAAAAGAAAGCCAAAACCCAGAAATCTAAACCAAGAAAATACGGAAAAGATAGTATAGTTTTTGAAACATTTGAAATCGCAACCCAAATCCTTTAAAGGTCTTACTTTCTTTCTTTAAAATTTTGGCAACACCCCCTTTTTGTAAAAACTAGCCAAGATGAATACAATACAAATATACGACGCCGTAGCGAAGAAATAAAGACAATAGAGAGAAAACTGTATATAAAATACAACAAATCCACAAATAATATACAATATCGTCCTCACCAAATCTCTAGGTCAACAACATACTAGTAGATGGAGAGTACAAAATACAACGAATGTACAATATGAAATACAAATAATCATCCAACCCACCTAAGCAAAATAGTACTGTGAGCTGATGCGGTATCTGTAGCAAAAGATAATAGATGAATAGCTGAATAGCCTGCCTCGACTACTCGGGGGAACAACCTGAAACACCTGTGGCACAACGGGGGTGAGTTGCTAACTCGTGAATAGTAGATAACATATGCAGGTAATCGCAGGAATGTACGTACAGCATGAATCTAAGATATGCGATTACAGTAATAACATGTCATGTGAATGCAAAATAATGGAAAGTACACAAGCAGGTACAATTAATATGTGAAGCAATAGTAACATGACAAATAGTATGCAATAACCATGCAATAGAGATATGAGAATGTAGATATGCAACTATCATAAGGGTATACTAACAGGAACAACCAATATATGAAACTGTGCATAAAATAGATAAGTATGAGGTATGGGGTGGAATATGTCATTTCCACGGAAACCTGATATCGTGGTAGGATCACAATCCATCAAGACACTTAAATCCCAATTTCTCAAATCAGCCCCCAAGCTGGGCTCTCACGTCATATAAGCCTCACATCACCTCAATGTACAATATCGAAAAGCTCTCATATATCTCGAATGTACAAATCAACCATCTCTTTCATATCCAATATCCAATCTCAATGAATCACCTATATCCCAAGTCGAATCTCAAGTAAATTTCTGACATCCTAAATATATATATATATATATATACAGAAGTAAATATGATGGGGTCAATACACATATATTAGCGTCCCACGCCACTAATATTGGTGTAAGGGTATATATAACAACGGCTAAATCCCCTGTTATATATACAAAGGTATTAAAAGAAATATCATGAAAACAATGTGCCAAGCATCGACACAGAAATCCTGATAAGTACGTATCATACGCTATCCCGAAAGCACGAGTGCCTAGCTCTGACCCTCACCTTTCGACGTATGCATACGTACATGACTCCGGTCGGTATCCCCAAGATAACCGCCGAGTAAAAGGTAAAATCACCGGACGGTATGGTTCCCCAGACAGGCTCACCATCTAACAAATCCAGCGATCCGTTCTCGCCCCGGGGTACCTCCGGGCCCCACCATGTACCCTCATGCGGCCTCTACGCCTCCTCGAATGGGGTATAAATAATCAGCACCGATAAAACCCATGGTGGATGCGCAAATATCATATCAAGGAAACCGGGTTTTTCAATCTATGCATAATTTCATGAACTCCCGCGGTTCCCAAATCCAGAAAACATCATGTAAAATCCAAATAGCAATGAGCAAATCCAGGAATAAACATATGCGATATATCTGAAATGCGAGCATATAAATGAGAATATGTAGCTGACCAGATGTATGCGAAACCAATGAGGTACAGCTAAATAATATCAGTAAAGGTAAATATGTAACTGCAACTGAATATGTGTGTAATATACAGATTTAGTAATGTAGGTATCTACCTATAAGAACTGATAAAGTATACCCCCTCCGGGTATGAGTGGAATATGAGAGTAAGGTATATCGGTAACTAGATGTCAAAACGTGATAAGTAATGTGAATCGATGTCGTAAACTCCCTAACTAAGCAATATAATATCTAAAATAGTTTGTGTGTGACATGGCAATTATTGACGGTGTGAGTGTAGCATACAATCCGTGCTCGTGCATCATGAACCGTCAACAATATGTGCAGTGTCCTACGGCTGCTAGTCACAGTACAGCTATATCAAGGAAATAAAGTAAAGGCGCAATTCTAAGAATGACGTAGAATATGCGACAAATATTAGAATCCTAGCCCAGACGCATAACGCCATGCGGGCGATTCCCCTGTAGATGTTAAATCTATTCACCTACACTCCACGCTAGGTGAATCCTACCATCTGCTCCCCCCTGTAGCAGTGTCCGTAGTCCCTGCCTGCAAACCTGCAAATAAGACATGAAAATCATACATAAGCCAAATATTCCGCGAAACGCGATATCGAACCAAAATGAGAAACTCGCGTCGCGAACTAAACGCGCGTGTGCACGATACGCTGAATCGTGTGTGTACGCGTCTAAAACCATCGCGACACGCCGCGATACGCTGGATCACAGAACCCTCTCACGTATCGCGCGTATCGCGCAAACACAACGAACACCAAAAACGATATATGATCCCAGATTTTCCTACAGGTCAAATATTATAAAACTAGACATGCCAAAACACTATACAACACAGAAGACAACCCTAGCCAAGACCCCAACACCCTTTCCCCCTACTTGGCCGCAAATTGCGGCCAAACACAATAAATCTGCGGCCTCAGTTGGGAATGGGGGTCTCGTGTTCTGGTGTTGGTGTCTAGACCTAGGTAGCATGTTCCAGTTTCCTCAATTTTGTTCTGTAGGGCCCGGGTCAAAAGCAGATCATAGAAAGCCAATACATTGCTTAAAAACACCAATTTTGCACAATATGGAAAACCTATGGTATTTTAGTGTAATCCAGGGTTAAGCTCAGTTAAGGTGACCCTAATAACACTAAAATAGGCTGGGTTAACTAGCATAATCACCACTTAATCAACATTCCACACCATTCACCACACTCTAGCACTAACTAGCTATTAAACACAAACCGAAGCTAATCAATGCACAACTCAAGCAAACTAGGAATTTGGGTTAAGAAATTATACTCTAATAGACCTTAGAGAGCAGGAGAGGAAGTGAATGGGGGAAGAAGAGCTTCTGCAAGTGCTGGGGTTCCTGTTGCTGCTCTCTGCTGTTGCTGCTGCTTGCTTGTTGCTGCTGCTGCTCTCGGCTGCTGCTGCTTCTGATGATGAAGATGATGTCTGCTGCTACTGCTGATGGATGCTGGTGTTGGAGCTACTGCAGCTGCTGCCTTGCTCGAGCTGTTGTGGGTGTGTGTGTTGCTGATGAAGCTGCTGCTGTTGATGCTGCTCTGCTGCTGATGTTGCTGAAGCTGGAGCTGCTGTTGCTGCTGTGTCTTCTGCTGCTGCTGGAGCTGAAGCAGGGGTGTGTGTGTGTGTTTGTGTGAGAGAATGAGAGGATGAGTGAAAAGAGAAGTGATAATGAGAGACAAAGTCAAAACCCCTCCTCTCTCTCTTCATTTAATGAAGCATGGCAAAGCCATCATGCCCCATTCTCACTCTCTCTCTCTCTCACCAAGGTCAACACAAGAAGTCAAATTTAAATCCCCTTTTTAAATCATTTTGCATTTAAAACAATTATCATACTTAAAACCCATAACACTTAAAACAAAACTATAAAGCTAGATTAGGGAAAATGGTTAGTTAACCATGATTGCTAATCATGTTTTAACCCCAAATTACAACCCTAGTTAACATGCACAAGTATGTGTGTGCCTAGAAAAAATCTAATAAAATATTCAATAAATAGGATAAAAAAATAAAAAACCAAATTGGTAAACCTTTTTATTAAAAACTATATATAAAAATATAATTAGCTACAAAACACAATCTAAGGTGTTACAATCTCCCCCCCTAAAAGAAATTTGTCCCCGAATTTAAAAATATACCGATACGCGTACCTTCAAAGAGAAGATTGCAACTCTCAAATCTCGCTCGCAGCCTCCCAAGTGATTACCTCACTATACGGCTACGTCCAAGAAAACCCTTCACAGATGGCAAGACCCTTGACCGACGTTTCTCCACCTGCCGGGCTATTAACACAACTGGCTGCTGGTGAACGAAAGATCGCGTCCAAGCCAAAAGGTTTGGTGCCAAATTATGTGAGAAAGGTAATGAAGGTAATTGTAAAGTATCATCACAAGGAATACGGGGTGAAAATTCAATAATCTGGGCGGAAGTGCCAAATTAAAGGCAACGAAACTAACTTGCTTATAGGATCTTAAAAGGACCTAAATCCTGGGACAAGCTTCCCAAAATCCAACACGTCATTCATCGAAAAGTCCGTAGGAATACATGATCTGTCCCTGTGAGCTCGAGTCTATGACCAACGCAGTCGGCATAAGGCCTCGGTTCGCAATGGACAATTTCCATCATGACCTAACACAACTGGACTATCTTCGAAGTCTCTAGACTAGCTGGGGTCCAAAGTCCTACTTACGCAGAGTCAGAAAAACAACAGACTGGTAATCGACACAACCTAACACCTAAACTTAAAGGTGGCCAATTGGAGTGTCTCCTGACAACAGCTATCGAAGGAGAACCCTAACGATGGCGAGTGACGATCCCCAACCGCTGACAAAATCAACACAAACACACAACTTAACAAAGAACAACTGAGCAAACTGAGTATAACCGGACGACAAGAATCCGAATGGAGTCACACTCTGACTAAACTTGAGTAGAAACCATAACGAAATTTTGTGGAGATCTGCTCCTACTCCCACTTCGGAACGAAAAAAGGTTGCAACTCTCCAGCCGGCCTCAGATGCTCGACCCAAGCACACAACAAGACAGACACCTTGAAACGAAACCTGGAATTTCTCTTTACATCCCTGTCCACCCGTAACTATCTTACAAGTCACGCTAAATGTTGGTGGAACTTGAATGCATACAGAGAGTTGACAGATGTGCATGTTCTAGGATTACACGCCTCTACCCGATGATACCAGGTATAAAAACGCGTCCCTAACTTAGCACACCATTGTCACAAATCAAGGTCTCCGAATCATTACCCAGCCGAGTATGCTCAAGTATCTCTGACGACGAGCATCGGCGGGCAGTGCCTCGCGAAAATGATTTAAGGAAGGTGGTCGGGCGCGGACATGAGCAAGCTGTCCCCTCCGTAGAGACGAACTAAAGCTGTACTCGACGATCACACAAAAACTGTAAATCTGTGGAAGACTATCACAACAATCAAAATCCGCTGCAGGAAGATGTACATTAAGCTCTGGTGGTCCGTGGAAAATCTGACACGACTCTCAACCAAGTAGTGTTTCCAAATCTCCAACGCAAAACCATCGCGGCCATCTCCAGATCATGAGTGGAGTATCCTCCTCGTACTCCCTCCAGACGTAGGGAAGCAAAATTGATAACTCTAAAGTGTCACCTCAGTACACAATCGAACCCACTCAAGAAACATTACAGTTAAACAAAAAGGTCGCCCGAACAAAAAGCAAGGAAAGAACTAATGCAGTTGTTAACCGAATCTTCAACTGCCGAAAATTCCGCACACATGCCTCAGTCCAAAGAAATGAAACCTCCTTTCCGGTCAATTCAGTCGACGGTGCAGCACTACTCTAGCAATCCTGCATGAAACGGCGGTAAAAACCTGCTAAGCCCAACAATCTGCGGATCTCCGTCATGCACACAAGTCTGGGCCTAAGCTGTACGGCCATGATCCTCCCTCGGAACCATACGAAACTGTATCCCGTGACTATAAGACCTAGGAGTCAACACAAAACAAGCCTGAAGAAACACTCCGAGAATTTAGCAAACTGCTGGTGCTCTCCCAGTATCTGCATAACAAATCCTCAAGTGCTGCTCCTGTTCTTCAAGACACATTAGATAGACCAGAATGTCGTAAATAACACAACAATAACTGGTCGAGGAACGGCCTGCAGAAATCTGGTTCATCACATCTACGAATGGTGCTAGGGCACCAGGGAATCCAACGACTCACAAAAACACACAAAACCCGTCGCACGCATAAGGCAGTCTTCGGAATGCCGTCATTCAGAACCGCAATAATGATGACCTGATCCCAAGCAAACTTAGAAAATGCCTCGCACTCTGGAGCTGATCGAAGAAATCGTTAATGGGAGGTAAAGGATACCTATCCGCATCGTAAGTCGGTTCAATTAATGATTCGTCGATACACACCCTTAAACTGCCGTCTTTCTCCTTGACGAATAGGAATAGGAGCTTCCAAAAGCGAAACACTCAGACGTACAAAACTCCCAAACCACAACTCTGCAGCTGATCCTTAAGCTCCCAAGCTTCGCCGGCCCATCTGGAACAACGTCGGAAAACTCTCGCACGAAAGGAACTCGGTCCAACAATCCCACTGTGGCTCCGGTATCACAAATGAACGCCAAGAATCCACGACATCTCCTCAGTAACCGACTAGCGAAAAAGGCTGAATTCAAGCTGTGAGAGGCGGCACAACTATCCACCTGCACAACAAGAACTGACCTGCCGGGAAAACAAACTTGACTGTTTCCTCACGGCTGTTTCCTCACGGTAGTCCACAACGCCTAGCACGTAGTTAACCAGTCCGTGCCCAGGACAACGTCAAATCCAACATCTCTAGAAGGATCGAAACGACGGACGAATCTCTATCTCCTATCCGATTGGCACATAACTGAATACGTGTCGCGCAACAAGAGAATCGCTGACAGAAGCTAAAACAACAACTACGACTAATCTACCCAACCACGGTACAAGCATGAAGAACAATGAATACATCAAAAGAACAAGCGAATTAAAGATACCTGAAACCTCCACATTAGACGCCTGCGCGTCCCGATGAGTAGAAGCAAACTCCTGTGTCTGCCCTCTACCCGCAACTGGATGAACTCCTCTGGTAGACTGAGCCCTCTGAGCAAATCTTCCACGTCCACGACCTCTCTGATGACGATCCTGACGAGGTGCTAAGGAACAATCCCTGACGAAGTGCTGAAGACTCCCGCATCGAAAACATCCACGCGCTGACTGCTGACCATCCTGGGGATGAGAGCTGAACGACTGTCCTCGTCCTAAGCCTATGCTACTCCCGCGACGGTCACGAAATCTGTCTCGACGACCAAACCTCTGCCTCTGGGCTGGTACACTGGTACGAGTCCTCCACTGTCCTGGAACTCTCTGAGCCTCTGGAATATACGCCTCGTCAACTGGAGCTGCAACCACTGGTGCTATGTAGGTGACAGACTGATGCATGCTGATCGTAAGCAACAACTGAGTAACAGGGGTGAAAACCTCCTGTCGTAGCTCCCGAACGACATCAACCAATGAACTCATAGTCTGGCGGAAGTCCTGCATCTCTGCCAAAAGTCTATCAATAGTATATGTCGTAGGCTGATCCATCTGCACCTGTGCAACTAGAGTGCCATCCTGGTCAGTACTCGTCTCACCCGAGCCAACTCTGACATCGGCCCTCGCTGCATCACTCCGAGTCCCCATAGTCATCGGCGGCAAGCCTATAAATAGATATAAAATTCGATGAGAATAAGAAATCGAATCTCAAGGATATGAATCATCAAGGAAGGAATTTCAAGCAAATTGTACTTAGGTCACTTAATGCAAAGTACCACACCGTGGGTATGCTGCAGACATACACACACCACGTTACTCTGCTTAAGTTACCTACTCCATCATACTAAGGTTATCCTACACTCCGAAAGGTAAAACCTAGCGCTCTGATACCAACTTTGTCACGACCCAAAATTGGCCCGTGACGGCCCTAATACTACGCAACGCCAAAAAACGTAATGCAGTAAAAGAAAGCCAAAACCCAAAAATCTAAACCAAGAAAATACGGAAAAGATAGTATAGTTTTTGAAACATTTAAAATCGCAACCCAAATCCTTTAAAAGTCTTACTTTCTTTCTTTAAAATTTTGGCAACACCCCCTTTTTGTAAAAACTAGCCAAGATGAATACAATACAAATATACGACGCCGTAGCGAAGAAATAAAGACAATAGAGAGAAAGCTGTATATAAAAGACAACAATCCACAAATAATATACAATATCGTCCTCACCAAATCTCTAAGTCAACAACATACTAGTAGATGGAGAGTACAAAATACAACGAATGTACAATATGAAATACAGATAATCATCCAACCCACCTAAGCAAAATAGTACTGTGAGCTGATGCAGTATCTGTAGCAAAAGATGATAGATGAATAGCTGAATAGCCTGCCTCGACTACTCAGGGGAACAACCTGAAACACCTGTGGCACAACGGGGGTGAGTTGCCAACTCGTGAATAGTAGATAACATATGCAGGTAATCGCAGGAATGTACGTACAACATGAATCTAAGATATGCGATTACAGTAATAACATGTCATGTGAATGCAAAATAATGGAAAGTACACTAGCAGGTACAATCAATATGTGAAGCAATAGTAACATGACAAATAGTATGCAATAACCATGCAATAGGGATATGAGAATGTAGATATGCAACTATCATAAGGGTACATTAACAGGTACAACCAATATATGAAACTGTGCATAAAATAGATAAGTGTGAGGTATGGGGTGGAATATGTCATTTCCATGGAAACCTGATATCGTGGTAGGATCACAATCCATCAAGACACTCAAATCCCAATTTCTCAAATCAGCCCCCAAGCTGGGCTCTCACGTCATATAAGTCTCACATCACCTCAATGTACAATATCGAAAAGCTCTCATATATCTCGAATGTACAAATCAACCATCTCTTTCATATCCAATATCCAATCTCAATGAATCACCTATATCCCAAGTCGAATCTCAAGTAAATTTCTAACATCCTAAATATATATATATATACAGAAGTAAATATGATGGGGTCAATACACATATATTAGCGTCCCACGCCACTAATATTGGTGTAACGGTATATATAACAACGGCTAAATCCTCTGTTATATATACAAAGGTATTAAAAGAAATATCATGAAAACAATGTGCCAAGCATCGACACAGAAATCCTGATAGGTACATATCATACGCTATCCCGAAAGCACGAGTGCCTAGCTCTGACCCTCGCCTTTCGACGTATGCATACGTACATGACTCCGGTCGGTATCCCCAAAATAACCGCCGAGTAAAAGGTAAAATCACCGGACGGTATGGTTCCCCAGACAGGCTCACCGTCTAATAAATCCAGCGATCCGTTCTCGCCCCGGGGTACCTCCGGGCCCCACCATGTACCCTCATGCGGCCTCTACGCCTCCTCGCTTGGGGTATAAATAATCAACACCGATAAAACCCATGGTGGATGTGCAAATATCATATCAAGGAAACCGGGTTTTTCAATGTATGCATAATTTCATGAACTCCCGCGGTTCCCAAATCCAGAAAACATCATGTAAAATCCAAATAGCAATGAGCAAATCCAGGAATAAACATATGCGATATATCTGAAATGCGAGCATATAAATGAGAATATGTAGCTGACCAGATGTATGCGAAACCAATGAGGTACAGCTAAGTAACATCAGTAAAGGTAAATATGTAACTGCAACTGAATATGTGTGTAATATACAGATTTAGTAATGTAGGTATCTACCTATAAGAACTGATGAAGTATACCCCCTCTGGGTATGAGTGGAATATGAGAGTAAGGTATATCGGTAACTAGATGTCAAAACGTGATAAGTAATGTGAATCGATGTCGTAAAGTCCCTAACTAAGCAATATAATATCTAAAATAGTTTGTGTGTGACATGGAAATTATTGACGGTGTGAGTGTAGCATACAATCCGTGCTCGTGCATCATGAACCATAAACAATTTGTGCAGTGTCCTACGGCTGCTAGTCACAATACAGCTATATCAAGGAAATAAAGTAAAGGCGCAATTCTAATAATGACGTAGAATATGCGACAAATATTAGAATCCTAGCCCAGACGCATAACGCCATGCGGATGATTCCCCTGTAGATGTTAAATCTACTCACCTACACTCCACGCTAGGTGAATCCTACCATCTGCTCCCCCCTGTAGCAGTGTCCGTAGTCCCTGCCTGCAAACCTACAAATAAGACATGGAAATCATACATAAGCCAAATATTCCGCGAAACGCGATATCGAACAAAAATGAGAAACTCGCGTCGCGAACTAAACGCGCGTGTGCACGATACGCTGAATCGTGTGTGTACGCGTCTAAAACCATCGCGACACGCCGCGATACGCTGGATCACAGAACCCTCTCACGTATCGCGCGTATCGCGCAAACACAACGAACACCAAAAACGATATATGATCCCAGATTTTCTTACAGGTCAAATATTACAAAACTAGACATACCAAAACACTATACAACACAGAAGACAACCCTAGCCAAGACCCCAACACCCTTGCCCCCTACTTGGCCGCAAATTGCGGCCAAACATAATAAATTTGCGGCCTCAGTTGGGAATGGGGGTCTCGTGTTCTGGTGTTGGTGTCTAGACCTAGGTAGCATGTTCCAGTTTCCTAAATTTTGTTCTGTAGGGCCCGGATCAAAAGCAGATCACAGAAAGCCAACACATTGCTTAAAAACACCAATTTTGCACAATATGGAAAACCTATGGTATTTTAGTGTAATCCAGGGTTAAGCTCAGTTAAGGTGACCCTAATAACACTAAAATAGGCTAGGTTAACTAGCACAATCACCACTTAATCAACATTCCACACCATTCACCACAATCTAGCACTAACTAGCTATTAAACACAAACCGAAGCTAATCAATCCACAACTCAAGCAAACTAGGAATTTGGGTTAAGAAATTATACCCTAATGGACCCTAGAGAGCAGGAGAGGAAGTGAATGGGGGAAGAAGAGCTTCTGCAAGTGCTGGGGTTCCTGTTGCTGCTCTCTGCTGTTGCTGCTGCTTGCTTGTTGCTGCTGTTGCTCTCGGCTGCTGCTTGCTTGTTGCTGCTGCTGCTCTCGGCTGCTCTCGGCTGCTGCTGCTTCTGGTGATGAAGATGATGTCTGCTGCTACTGCTGATGGATGCTGGTGTTGGAGCTGCTGCTGCTGCCTTGCTCGAGCTGTTGTGGGTGGGTGTGTTGCTGATGAAGCTGCTGCTGTTGATGCTGCTCTGCTGCTGATGTTGCTGAAGCTGGAGCTGATGTTGCTGCTGTGTCTTCTGCTGCTGCTGGAGCTGAAGAAGGGGTGTGTGTGTGTGTGTTTGTGTGAGAGAATGAGAGGATGAGTGAAAAGAGAAGTGATAATGAGAGACAAAGTCAAAACCCCTCCTCTCTCTCTTCATTTAATGAAGCATGGCAAAGCCATCATGCCCCATTCTCACTCTCTCTCTCTCTCTCACCAAGGTCAACACAAGAAGTCAAATTTAAATCCCCTTTTTAAATCATTTTGCATTTAAAACAATTATCATACTTAAAACCCATAACACTTAAAACAAAACTATAAAGCTAGATTAGGGAAAATGGTTAGTTAACCATGATTGCTAATCATGTTTTAACCCCAAATTACAACCCTAGTTAACATGCACAAGTGTGTGTGCCTAGAAAAAATCTAATAAAATATTCAATAAATAGGATAAAAAAATAAAGAACCAAATTGGTAAACCTTTTTATTAAAAACTATATATAAAAATATAATTAGCTACAAAACACAATCTAAGGTGTTACAAATCTAAATAAGCCAAAACCCAGAAATCCAAACCAAGTAAAGCAGTTGAGTGAAGGAAAAACCAATTTTAACGCAAGAAGTTTATCAACATAAGACGAAGTATGCACTTTTAAAATCTCAAGTCTTTTCTGAAAATTTCGGCAAGTTTCCTTTGTAAAAACTGACCCCAAACAGGTACAAACCTGATAAAGCATGTATAATAAATAAAGCCATCCCCAAGCGGGAGCTAGCTCTTCCCCAACCGGCGGACAAAACCACACAATGCAATATAATATACAACGCCGAAAGGCGAGAATCAAACTCAGGATAAAAATCCAACATCATTAAGAAAACCAGAGGAAAACCACAATAATACACCGCGCGACTCTAAGGTCGAAAGAATATACACTGGTCATCTATCTCTATCAAATATATAAGTCTGGTTGATGAAGTTTACTAGATACAACTGAAATAATAAATGTACAATGGTGGTCACGATGCAAGTGAACCCACCTACCAAAACAATCACCCGGAAGGAACAATGTGCCAGCAAAGCCGCAACGAAACCTGTACGGCAAAACCTGCAAAAAACTGTGGCACAACGGGGGTGAGTTGCCAACTCGTGAGTAGAAAACATCTACGAGTAGAAAATCGCATGCATGACGCTATCCTAGGTCATAACAAGTAATATCCTCAATAAAAATCTTGATCCAACAACACATAAGTGCAATACCACGTGCTCGTGTCAGTGCCTCTGATAGAAACATATCAGATATATGATGTATGAATGCATTACGAATGGAAACAGAATACATCATGAGTGAGAAAACTGTTTTCTTTCTTTAATGAGATTTCAGTATGTATATAAATCGAGTATCATCAATGAAATCAACAGAGAAATCAGTGTCAAGTATCGACACAAAACATAAATCTCAATATCTCAATATCTCAGGCTCCGGCTATCCGGACTGGCCTGTATCATCAAATCTCAATATCTCAGTGTCTCAAATCTCAATATCTCAATACCTCGGGCTCCGTCAGTCCGGATCGGCCCATATCATCAATCACACGACCACGAATGGTATCCTCCGGATATTCGCCGCGCCACACAATCACCGGTAGGCAGTCTGCCCCTGCCGGGCTCATCGTTTACAACTCGAGCTTCTTGCCCCGGGGTACGATACCGGGTCCACCATGTACCCGCAGACGGTTCATCCAACTCCTTGAATCGGGTCTCGAAAACCATCTTAGAACCGAGAAAACATCATGGTGGACAATACTCATCATATCAAGAAAAACCACATTTTTCTCTTTAAAATAACTCATCAGTTTATAAAACTTTCACGTGCGGTTTCCAATCCAGAAAATCTCAAGTAGGATCCGAAATCATTAAATCACCATGTCAATAAACAGTGAAAACCAACATAAATCTCCATAATACTGCATAATCGATGAATACATGAATGCGTCTGATATCATGCAATGAATGCAATAGTTAAACTATCATATGAAAGCTATAATATATTGCAACTATCAACTAGCAAGCTATGTCAATGAATAGTATTCCCTAAAGTGTACGTGACATGGCAATTACCGATGATGATGTGTGTGAGCCGGCAAGCAAGTGTACGTGGAACATACGCGTCATCGGTAATGGTGCTGGTGTCCTGACAGCAGGGTTTCATAATAATTATAGATAACATATGTATAAGCATGCAATGCGATGAAACATCATGAATATACAGAAAGTGATATAGTAACAACAACACTGAAGAATAAACCTACCCAATATACGAGTCATACAGTTTGGTATTTTAAAGTACTCACGATTCACTGCATTTGAAAACAAGTATGACTCGAGCCCAGTCAAAAGGCTAAGGAAATCCATCTAGGTCTGAGTCGACCTATAAATATATCTAGTAGTCGATGATCTCGCCTCAATAGTATCACATACGATACAATATATATATATATATATATATATATGACATTCTCGAGTCAAGAGTGCGGATCTAACATCATAATTATATCTCGTACGGCAAATCTATCGTACGGCATCCCAAATCTGGGTACGGGTCGAATATCACATATAACACAATGTCCATATGGTATCATCATCACACATCGTGAACTATCACACATAACACAACATCCATATGGTATCATCATCACATATCATGAATTATCACATATAACACAACATCCATATGGTATCATCATCACATATCATGAACTGGGGGTACTGATCTAAAGTCTAGTACAAATTGATACCAATATCATCATATATATGTCCTCGTGTGAATAAAATCACATCACCCAACGATCCACTATAATATCCTGCCGCATCTCATATCATGACCCAAACACATATTACAACTCACGGCATCATACCCGATCATATCGACTCGCCTCCAAATATTATATACTATCCTCAACATCCGTGTATACGTGTATGTATATATATATATATATAAGCACCAAAACATTCACATAAACCTATATATATACATATGACGTATACACCCAAAACCAAATCCCATATGTATATATGTATGTGTACAACCTTATTCTAGGGTTCACGACTAAGAAACCAACTAAATCCTTCCTTCAATTCTCGCTAACACTAACCCATGATCTCCTAAAGCTTTTCTTGCTAAGTGTTCATATCTCTCAATAACACATCTAAGTAAATCTATATCACATCATATCATTTCTTACAACATTGCGGGGGTGCTATACGCCATCCACCCGACTTCCCCAGTAGATATAAATCTACTCACCTGCTCTCGCTTGCCGTTGCCGACGTCGCCACGCGCTTACTTGTCGTCTCGAAGTCCTCGTGGGGTACCTACACATCACATATAGCATCGTAAACGAAATCACGCCCGAAAACCAAAATGTCGCAGGAAACACCGATAGGATAAAACCTATAGTCTCGCATGCAAAACACAACCAATAACCCTAGTCGTTAACATTCAAACGCCACACGACACAAACACAATATCAAATACCAAATTCTAAATCATTAAAAGTCGCAAAAAGAAATCAGAAACTTGGAAATATGCTCCAGATTTTACCCTAAGTCAAATTTGCCAATTTTGCATACAGGAGGGGTCTAATTCACTGGAGATAAAGCCCTGGAACAAGTGTTGGGTCCACGTTACCCACCCCGGTCCTTTCGGGGAGGTGGAATAGGTAAAACGAAAAATTTTCCTAACTAAGTAACATGGGCCGTACAAGAAGGATCGTTGCTAAACAAGAACTAACAAATATTCTACAAGTTCTAACTACTATGTAGAATGGTTATACCTTGGTCTTGAACTCCTTCTCTTCTTGTTGTTGTTCTACCTCTTGCTTGCTCCTTGTAGTTGCTTAAACGGATCCTCCTTGTCGTCTCCTCTTTGCCATAGATGGATCCACCCGAGAGTCTCGAAATTGAGCTCCAATCTCAACCTAGAGATGACTAAGGTGTTTGGTTTGCTAAACCTAATACCTTAGATTGAGTAGAGAAGAGTGATGGTGGTTTTGTCTCAAAGGTTCATGATTTCCAACTCATGGAACACTTGAACCTTGAGAGAGGAAGAGGAAGAGGGAGAGCTTTCTTTCTAGGAGAGAGAAAGAGAATGATAGAATGAGCTCTCATAATCCAACCCCTTCTCACAAAAGTAAGAATAATGATAATAATAATAATAATTAAATATATGGTGATGGTTAGTTTCAATGACCATTATCATTTCATGCTATTATTGCATTTTGCAAACAACAAGCAAGCAAAACTCATACCCATGAAATGATAGCCATGAAATGATGATGGTCAACAAGTCCAAAATGGTCAACCGGTCAACAAAGTCAACAAGTCAACAAAAGTCAAACTTTCAACTCAACCATGGCACAATAATACTTAATTAATATTATTAATCATATATCATATTCTCATTAGGGTTTAAAGAAAGGTCAACGGTCAACAAGTCAACCAAAGCCAAATGGTCAACAACCCTAATGAGAACCCTCTGCCTCTACCTCTGTCAACTGTGCTTACACACCCGCATCCGTGCTCCAAGGAACACGAATATACTGAGACAAAACCAATCCCAAAACAATTACTAGGATCTGGCTTAAACCAAAGCCTGCTAGTAACTACTTTCCGGACACCAAACGTGCACAAGTGCGCGGATGTGAACGAACCCCGTCGCAAAACCATGCAACCTCTACTCTGTTTTGCCCAAAGGTGAGTAACCCTCTGTGTGGGACTCTAAAGGCTCAACACTACGCTGGCAGTGGGTTTAACCACAGGCCGCAAGCAGTACTAGCTGTACGTAACGGTCCCCAGGTAGATGCCGATAAGAAGACTGATGAGGTGAACCCATCGAACTCCTACTAAGCCTGAATGTGACAATCTCCGTACAGTCCAGTCTGTTCGTCTGAGAATATCGCATGGCGGTCCTAGGGGGCGGTAAACGTCAGTCCCCTAATAGCGGTACAAGTCATGTCGGAGTGTAGCCCAGAACACCCTGAGATAACACTGGAAACCTACCAGTATATCTCGCTTGCCCTGGCTAGGGACTTTGTGTAATGGCTCTCCTAGACACAGCTCGATATCAACCCCCAATATCGGGAGAGACGAATCTTGTCCAACCGTCACTGCCTCCATGTGCTTCGGGACTGCACCCAACTACTACCTGTTTGCACGACTCAGTAGAGCCGTGGTAGGGTAGTAATCTAAGAACAGTGGGAACAACTCGAGGCGAAGTGACAGTGTCAAGTCAGCGGACTAAGCTGTACTCATGTTACCTGTGAACTGTTAACTGACGATAGGTATAATACCAACCAACAGTTCCCGACGAGTCCTATCCAGTGTACTCGTAACCTAACGAGCACCTGCATACTATCTCCAGTACGACGTACTGATGGCTGTGGGACAGACCATCTCCCCTACTGGGAAGAGAAGCATATGCACCAGTCTTCTCTGGAGTATCAATGCCCTGTCTCGATAATCCTACGACTAGGGACCAAAATAAGGATGTGCTTATAGACTACCCAGCCCCCACTAGTGTGATCGCCATCACAACGCCGGTAGTCAAGCAAAAATCCTAAGGGCTCTACCAATATGTTTTTAGCGATATGTTAAAAGAAACATATACACATATTAAGATAGAAACAAACCAAGTAGCATACTACAATATCGACCAAGATTGTCGTAAAACCATATATATATCCCAAGCCTCCAAAATGTATTATACAAACTAGTACTATACAATAATGGCCTCTAGGGCATACATATATAACAATCTCCCACTTGCACTAAAGGCCAGCAATTAGTATACCGCATACCCAACGTCTGCACTAAGGCCAGCTGCCGGCGTACCCCATACCCAATAGCTCAAAAAGTCGCTCGAACTGTGTTTGAGGGAGGGCCTTCGTGAATGGATCCACTGTGTTGTCTTTTGTGTTCACTCTCCGTACCTCGATCTCCTGGCGATCAATGATCTCCCTGATCAGGTGATACCGCCTTAAGATGTGTCTGGATTTCTGATGGGACCTTGGTTCCTTCGCTAAAGCTATAGCCCCATTGTTATCGCAATACAAAGGTATTGCGTCAACAATGGATGGAACCACCAGAAGTTCACTAATGAACTTCTTCATCCAGACCACCTCTTTTGCGGCATCACTTGCAGCAATGTATTCAGCCTCCATCGTCGAGTCTGCGACGGTATCCTGTTTGGAAATCCTCCAACATACCGCCCCTCCGTTGAGGGTAAACACAAAACCCGAGACAGACTTGCTGTCATCCTTGTCGCTCTGGAAGCTTGAATCGGTAAAGGACTCGACCCTGAGGTCTCCATTACCGTAAACCAGGAACATCTCCTTAGTCCTTCTCAGGTACTTGAGAATGTTCTTCACTGCTGTCCAGTGGCCCTCACCTGGGTCTGACTGATACCGGCTCACCACGCTTAGTGCGTAAGCTACATCTGGTCTTGTACATAGCATCGCATACATTATAGATCCTACCACCGAAGCATAGGATATAATGCTCATGCGAACCCTCTCTTCGTCAGTCTTAGGAGACATCTTCTTGGAGAGGGTGATTCCGTGCAATGCGGGTATATTACCGCGCTTGGAATCTTCCATACTAAATCTCTTTAGTACGGTCTCTATGTACATGGACTGCGAAAGTCCCAGTAGTCTCTTGGATCTATCTCTGTAGATTTTGATCCCCAGAATGTACGAGGCATCACCCACGTCCTTCATGGAGAACCGTTGTGACAAGAATAGCTTGACCTATTGTAGCATAGGAATGTCATTTCCTATCAAAAGAATGTCGTCCACGTACAAGACTAGGAACACGACAGTTCGTCCTACAATCTTCTTATAGACACAAGGTTCATCTTCGTTCTTGATGAAATCAAATTCCTTGATTGCCTCATCAAAATAGATGTTCCAGCTCCGCGATGCCTGCTTTAATCCATAAATAGATTTAAGAAACTTGCACACCTTCCCGCTGCTCCCACTGTCTACGAAACCTTCTGGCTGATCCATGTAAACGCACTCTTCCAAACAGCCGTTCAGAAAAGCCGTTTTAACGTATATCTACCAGATTTCATAGTCATGGAAGGCAGCAATGGCAAGTAGGATCCGAATGGATTTAAGCATAGCCACTGGAGAAAAAGTTTCGTCATAGTCCACACCAGGTCTTTGACGAAAACCTTTTGCAACGAGTCTAGCTTTATAGGTTTCCACCTGCCCATCTACACCAAGTTTCCTTTTGTAGATCCATTTGCATCTAACGGGTTTTACCCCAGGTGGAGCAATATCCAAGGTCCACACTTTATTGGTGTACATGGACTCCATTTCGGATTGCATTGCTTCCAGCCACTTATCAGAGTCCCTACTGATAATGGCCTGCCTGAAACTGGTAGGGTCATCTTCTTCCAAGATGCAATCCTCTCGATCCCCGTCTAAGAGAAAACCGTAGTATCTCTCGGGCGGATGAGAAATCCTACCAGATCTGTGGAGTGGCTGAGGTTCGTTGGGTGTAACTGAATCTAGCGGTTCCTCCAAATCTTTAGTTAAAGTTTGTCTTTCTGGAATTTCATCCAGTTCTACCGTGCTGCCACCAATATTTTTAACAAAAAATTCTTTTTCCAAAAATGTGGCATTCCTGGAAACAATTATCTTCTGTTCCTCTGCATGGTAGAATAGATACCCACTAGAATCTTTTGGGTATCCCACAAACTTACATAAAACTGCCTGTGCCTCAAGTTTGTTTGGGTTCTGCTTTTTGACATAAGCTGGGCAACCCCAAATCTTAATACGTTTAAGATACAAACTCTTACCACTCCATATTTCATATAGAGTCTTAGGCACGGATTTGGATGGAACTTGATTCAATAGATGTGCTGCTGTTAAAAGCGCATGTCCCCAGAATGAAAGAAGCAACTCAGCACTACTCATCATGGAGCGAACCATATCCAATAGGGTACGATTCCTCCGTTCCAATACACCGTTGTGATGTGGTGTATAAGGAGGAGTAAGCTGAGAGAGAATACCATTCTCTTTTAAGTAATCTAGGAATTCCCTGATTAAGTACTCCCCTCCTCTATCTGATCGGAGGATCTTGATACTTTTGCTAGTCTGGTTCTCTACTTCGTTTCTGAATTCCTTGAATTTCTCAAAAGCTTCAGATTTATGTTTCATAAGATACACATATCCGAATCTAGAGAGGTCGTCAGTGAATGTGATGAAGTAAGAGAACCCAGCCCTTGCATGTATAGACATCGGACCACATACATCACTGTGTATGAGTCCCAAGAGCTCTGCTGCCCTTTCTCCACGTCCGGTGAACGGAGATTTGGTCATCTTTCCTTTGAGACAAGACTGACAAGTTTCATAAGATGAAAACTCGAACGTATCCAAGAGTCCATCTTTATGCAACTTACTTAGTCTTTTCTCTCCTATATGACCAAGTCTACAATGCCACAAGTAGGACTCGTTCGTATCTGAACTCTTCCTCTTGCGTGTGTTTTGTACATTGAGAACTGTATTCTGATTTAGAATGTAGATACCATTACACAGTGTACCTTCTGCAACCAGTACCTTATGAAGGTAGATGTTCATGATATTTCTGTCAAGAACAAAGTTATATCCATCTTTATCGAGTAAAGAAACTGATATGATGTTGCAAATCATGAAAGGTACATAGTTGCAATAGTTCAAAATCATAGTATTGCCATTTGGAAACACTAGGTGATATTCACCGACGGCTGCAGCATTAACTTGTGCTCCGTTCGCTACTCTGAGCGACATATCACCAGGTACAACTTGTAGGGTTCCTGGGCATACCCATGAGGTTCCACAAGGCATCTACCATGCCAAATTCAAATTTTTCCAGTGCCGAGAAACCCTAATATAGATCGTTAACTAGATATTAGGCGAAAAAAAATGCGAACAAACAACTTTACTCTAAAGTGAATGGAAATACAACCTTTGTAGATCCGGTCCTCCACTTCCTTGGCTCCGTGATGACGTCCCTCCGCTGCAACCATCGGAATCCTAGACTCTCGCGGTGGTTTCATCGGAGAAAAGATCGGGCTAGGTCGTCGACTTCGATACCGAAGATGATCTACATCGAGGCAACTCAAGATCAAGCTCCAACTTCACCAAGTCATGAAACTTGTGAAGAAAACACCCTATACTACATGGAAAGTGGTAGAGGATGAAGAAATAGGAAGTGGGTTCACTTTGGATTTGGATTTCTCACTTTGATTCATCACTTGAATCTTTTCTAGAATACTTTTCTTTTCTTCACTTGAAGAAGAAGATGAAGAAGAAGAAAAATGAATAAAAATTAAAATAAAAATTCAAGTGAATACTTATCATGTTGCAACCATGAGTGAAGTTTATTCATGTAGAGAATAAACTAGGGTTTAGGTTTAATGGTTAGGTTAAGCATAAAACAAAAATGGTAGACTTATTCAAAGCTTCATGAAGCTTCAACTATAAAACAAAGTAAGCCACCATTTCCCTTTTTGCCAAAAATGAATTAAAGAAAATAAATAAAACATTTAAAACCCTAACCATTAACCTAAACATGGTTTAAAGTAAACACACACCCAAGTTTGCATGTATCAACAAATATGATACAAACTGGTGCACAAACATATATCATATATACAATGTGCACATTCAAGTGAGAAAATAATCTTAAGTGAACCAATACTAGTCAATGTAAAGTAATATATCAAATATATAATTATACATTAAATCATTAAATCAACACTTGATTTAACGATCCGGTCATACCGCATATGACCGACTAATATCCAATGTATCGACTTATCGAATCAATCCTCGATTCGATAACTAGGTTATATCGCATACAACCAATCGATACAATCATCGCGAGAATAGAATACGGTATCACATACACGCATTATTCTCGGTCCCGCACATATCTCATATGCGCTCCTATTTCGTTTCGCTTGAGCCAGGAAACCTCTGTGTAGGACTCTAAAGACTCGTCAATACGCCGACAGTAGGTGATGATCATATCAAACACCCGCAAGCCGCAAGCGGTCTGCTAAACGTAACGGCCACCCGGGTATTGAGCGATCAGAAGATCGACGAGCAAGCCCGCTCACACTTCTGTGAATCCAACCAGTAACACTTACCGTACAGTCCGGTCTCGTCGTCTGATATGTCGCATATCTCGCCTAGGGGTGGTAAACGTCAGACCCCAATAGCTCGATAAGTCGTGTCGATATGAGGTCTATAACTGTTCGAGAAACTACTAGTAGCACTTACCAGTAAATCTCAGCAACCCTGGCCAGGGATTTCCGGTTATAGCCAATCGAACACAGCGCAACATCAACTCCCTATACCGGGAGAGACGAATCCCCTCCTATCGCTCATTGCCTCCATGTGATTCGGGACAGTACCCAAAAACCACCGTTTTGCACGCCCTCTTGGACGTGGTAAGGTGGAAATCAAAGCACAGTGGGAATCACACAAGACTCTATGACGATCTCGGGTCTACAGACTAACCTGTACCGTTGTCACCAGAGAACTGCCATCTGACGTAAGGTATAATACCGTCTGGGAGTTCTCGGCGAGTCCGTCCAGTGTACCCAGTCTCCACTGAGCACCCGTATATCATCTCTGATGTCAAACACCAATGGATATGGGATCATCCATCGCCCATCTGTATGGGTTGAGAAGGTATACGCTAGTCTACTCTGGTATATCGATGCCCCATCTCGATACACCCACGACTAGGGACCTTGAAGGATGTACTTATGGACTACCATGTCCCCACTAGTATGATCTGCATCATAGTCCAGGTAGTCAAGTACACATTCTAAGGGCTTTACCAACATGTAACAGAGAGACAATCAGTGTACACGTTAAAGTAAAGAGCAACCAGATAGCATATTATCATGTCGAGCAAGAAAGTCCTCCCTATATATGTCCAAGCATCCACCACAATATACATCCTATGTATAGTAATGGCCTCTAGGGCATACATATAACTAACTATCTCCCACTTGCACTAGGGCCATCTGTAGCAGTGGTTGTAGTATCTCATACTCAACCATCCCATAATAGTCTCTCTCTGGGAAATGGCCTTTGTGAGTGGATCCACCGTGTTGTCCTCTGAGTCTACTCTCCTAACCTCGGTCCCCTGGAGATCAACCATCTCCATGATCAGGTGATACTGCCTTAGAATATGTCTGGATCACTGATGGGACGGACGTTCCTTGGCATAAGCCGCAACTCCATTGTCACACAATGGGAGGAACTAAGTTCATCTCATGAACTAATATACACCCAGACAGCCTCTTTGGTAGCATCTTAGGTAGCGATGTATCCAGCCTTTATCGTCTAGTATGCTACGGTATCTAGCCTGGAACTCTTCCAACATACCATCCCTTTACTGAGGGTAAAGACAATGCCTGTGACTGACATTCAGTCATCCTTATCACCCTGGAACCTTTCCAGTGATTCTCCCCAGGATCGATTGATACCATCTCACTACTTCTAGTGAGAATCTTAGCATCCAATTACATCTATCTCATAGATGAAAACTCAGGATTTAGGAGGTATCATTTTGATCCTATATAGAGAATCATTGTGATAAACGGAGATTGACTGAGCGTAGCATAGGAAACTCCTTTCTTATCAAGAGTATGTCATCCACGTACTCTACGAGGATCACCACCATACTCCCTACTACCCTTTTGTTTATACAAGGTTCATCTACCATTTTGATGATGTCAAACTCTTTGACTAACACATCAAAACAGGCGTTCCAACTCCGCGATGCCTGCTTTATCCTATAAAGCATCTTGCACACGTTTCCGCTGCTCCCACTGTCTACGAAGCCCTCTGGCTTTGTACTTATAGATGCTCTCTTCTAAATCATCATTTAGAAAAACAGTCATGACACCCAACCACCAGATATCGTAGTCATGGTATGTAGCCGTGGCAAATAGGATCTGGATGGACTTAAGCATAGATACTTAGAAAAGGTTTCATCATAATCCATACCTGGTTAATGATGCAAAGCTTTAACAAGTCTAGCTTTGAAAGTCTCAACCTTTCCATGTACACCAAGTAATCTTCTCAAGATATACTTGCTCCTGATGGGGATTTAACCCTTCAGATAAAGCAACCAAAGTCCATACTTTGTTGGTGTATAAGGATTCTATCTCAGATCGCTAAGCATCCAGCCATTCTTACAGAGTCCCTACTCCTGATGGCCAGCTCGAAACTAGTTGGGTCATCATCTCATGATGCATTCCTCGCTCCCACTGTCATAGAGAAAACGAAGTAACTCTCTGGTGGGTGAGGAACCCTACTAGATCGGCGGAGAGGCTGAGTTTCGTTGGAATCTACTGAATCCTTTGGTTCTACCAAATTATCTGCTGTAGTTTGTATAACTGGAACCTTTCCAGTTCTACATAACTGACCTTGCCTCGAGCTTGTCCAGATTTTGCTTTTTTAGACATAGGCTGGACAACCCCAAATCTTAACTTACTTAAGAGATAGGCTCTTCCCATACCATATCTTATATGGAGTGGTAGGCAATGATTTGATTCGAACCCAGTTCAATAGACATGCAACTTCTCAAGTGCACAACCCCAAAAGGAAATAGGCAACTCAGTAGTACTCATCATAGAGCGTACCATATCTAATATGGTATGATTGCTCCGCCCCGATATACCATCGTGCTATGGTGTATGCGGAGGAGTAATGATGAGAGAGAATCTCATTTTCTTTTAGAATAATCCAGGAATTCCGTGCTCAAGTATTCTCCTCCTCGATCGCATCAAAGGACATAATGCTTATACCCGTTTTTGGTTCTCTACTTCTAACTTATATTCTGTGAATATCTTAAAAGGTTTGGACTTGTGTTTCAACAGGAACATATGTCTGAATCTCGAGAGATTATCAGAGAATGTAACAAAGTACAAAGAACCGGTCCTGGCATATGTAGACAGGGGACCTTATATACATCATCATGTATCAGTCCTAAGAGTTCACTAACTCTTTCTCTGTTTCCAATAAACAGAGGTATGGTCATCTTATCTTTGTGACATGACTGGAAAGTTTCATAAGATGTAAATTCAAACTAATTTAAATATGCATCTATATGTAACTTCAGCTAGTTGGGTCGCATTGATATGACCCAGTCTACAATACCTCAAGAAGGATTCGTTCATTTCTGAACTCTTCCTCTTGTGTGTGTTCTGTATACTAAGAACTGTAGTTTGATTTAGAACATTAATGCTTTTAGATAACGTGCCTGAATCGATCAACTTTTGATATAGGAAATGTTCAAAACATTATCCAACAATAAAAATTTTTATCATTTCTTTACTAATAAAGAGACTGATATGATTTTGTATATCAGGTTCGGTATCTAATAACATTCGTTCAGAATCAATGTACTGGTAATACAGGGTGACAGTGACCAACAGACTTGGCTGCAACACTTAAACCGTTTTCTGTCTCATGAAACTTATCACCCGTTCTCAGTTCTCTACCTTTCTGTAGCCCTATGTAACAGATTACATATATGGGATCCTGATCCGGTATCAAATACCCAGGATGTAGAGGATACAGAGAAACAGTTCTTTATAATGAACACACCCGAAGGAGATGCATCATATGCACTTTCTTCGTTTGGGCGGCATAGGAATTCTGGTATTCCCCTATTTCCTGCTCTGTCTTATAACAATAATAAGTTGGAGCGGGACCAACGTTCCCCAGCTCAGTATAATAAGCGGGTTCGGTCAATACATCCGTATTATTATCTTGATTAAGGCGTGACATGGTCGCTACCTGGAGAGAGAGAGAAGAAAACACTCTGCGTGCGCTCTTGCAAGATCAGATTGGTTATTATTTTATCTAATCAGGATGGCTTCCACTGTTTTTATCAAATCTTCCTTCAAACCTTAAAAGGAAAGACTAGCCGGGATTAATTACACGCTACAAGTTCGCCAATCTTTCTGCCAGGCCAGTGTCGGTACTTTGAGGGAGGTCCCCCGTGCTTTCGCACGAACCTAATTAATGTAAACCTCGTTTTCCCAGAGGCGTAACCTCGTTAACACCTTTCTAGACACCTACTTGATCGGCTAATTGTAATGTGTAAAACTCTCCCAGGAGTAACTCTTACTCGCAGCGGGTATCGGGATCCAACTATCTCATAGAAGGTATGCAATCTCATTGCAAATTTCAACACTTGAAATTCCCGATAATTTTGCCCCTAGCACCCTATGACTTTGACGGAGGTCAACAAACCATAGGCTACTAGTCAAGTTCAACCCGTCATTTCTTGATTGAATCAAACCCACCCGCACGACCCTTGACGGAGGTCAACAAGGTCACACGACTACCCTAATCCAATCTGCATCATATGCATAAACAGATAAATACTAGTTAGCTACCGCACACTACGCCTTGACAGAGGTCAACAAACGTAGCACGAATACTAAGTAGAACTTATCTGAAATGACGGAGGGCTATGACAGGTTTTTCTGAAAACCTATTGCGTAAAGAACTTGATATCGTTGTAGAATCAAATGATTTTAAAATGTAGTGTTTTTTAGACTTTTCTAGTTTTGCTAAAAGGGTCACTCCCGGTGAAGGGATCGTCGGTCCTTTCCTCGTCGAATGAGGTGCGGGATATATCATATATATCACTGTGCAAAGCAGAAACTATAGAAGCAATCAAAAGACAAACCGAGAGTTGTAGCATCTGCCAGTTATTGCTAAAGGAGTCACTCCCGGTGAAGGGATCCCGGTCCTTTCCTTATCGAATAAGGTGCAGGATGTTCTACAAGGAACACCGCGATGCAAAGCAAGAACTGTAGCTACCTGTTTTTGAAAATTCGATTCCACAACATCTTAGGTTTCTTTTCTTTCATTAATCATATTAATGAAGTCCCATCATTTAAATCACCTAAACATCACAGATAAATACGACGTACACTTATGCCATCCGCATTCGCCTCGATGTCCTCTCGTGCACCGTTAGGTTAGGTAACTAACGGCAGAGCAGGGCAGGGCTAGCGCGGGTGTAAAACATAAGTAACATCTATATAATATATCATATATACTATATACAGTATTTATCACAGAACATCAAATGATCACATCACAAATTTCGCAGCAGAAGAAAGATATGAAACATTGGATATACTAGGACGTCCGTGTTTTCAATACGAGCCAGTATAAAACACGGATTCCACGGTCGCAATTAATAGCCAAACCCACACCCCTAGACCCCTATGAGAGCGGCAAGCAACCCTACCAATTCTAGAGTTAGGAGACCCGGACTCGACTCCTCGAGTTGGTCTCCCACTGGACTCCAGAACCCGGTTACTTGTGCCCTCCTCCTTGGGTCTATCCTAGTACGGAAAAGTAAATAATATACAAAAGGTGACATCTTCCGCAACCTGGAAGTTCCCCAATAAAAGAATATTACATACAAGTTTTTTACATGAATGAAAATGAAAAACACTCATCTCACATAAAAAAAACCCCGGCTATTCAAACACGACGATCCAATATAACATATCCAGCAACACATAACATCACATGTCATCAACGTAAGTAAATATGCGCATCCCAATTGTCGTTGACATATAGAAACGAAACCGGCGATATCACATATTACACTTACGGTCGCAGAAAATAAAGTGTTAAACTACAACAGTTGGAATCCGCAACCTCTTTAGACATCACATGCCTAACCATCTGAATTCCTTAGACATCACATGCCTAACATTTATAAACCCCGCATTTTAGTCTCATTATCGAAAACACTTTTCAATATCTAGTCGGGCAATTCAACAAGATTCCCGACAAACTGATCGAATGCTCGTCGCAAACTTTAGTAGACAGCCGCACCCCCGGATGCCATCGACGAAGTGCACTAAGGCGGAACACCGTTGCCGCGAGCACCCGAACGGATGCTTTTGGCGACGGGGTTCTCCTACAGTCACTTGGTCGGGGCTATGGGGCATGGCTGTCTATTAAGTTTACCCGGCGAGTATCCGCGTACGCTACGTGATTGCGATGGACTTTTGATCACATCAAAATCCCGTGGCAACCGATCAAGTGAGACTAAACTGCTATGTTTATAATATTCAAACCAGTTATCTCATAACTACTTGTGGATTCCAAATATTGTATCACATTCCAGATAAATAGAAAATGTTAAATTTTCCGATCGAACAATAAAACACCCAAGTTTTCCCGAAACAACTCAACACATGAAATAAGTTTAAAAAACATTCACTTCATGCCTTAGTACCAACGGTCCAGCCGTAGAAGGGTCAAGCCAACGCCTCACATGTGGCACGCCGTACTGCCCCAAACCCTAAGGTTCAAAGGGCAGTTCAAGACGGTCACATAATCGAGTTAAGCTTTGTTGTCTTCTAGAGGGACCATCGCGTTACTTGCACTACTTAGAACGTCATTAAACTACGGAAATATCCAACAATTGGAAATTTCCCGGCAGGGGAAAAATTGGGTATTTATATCCGGTCGAACTTTTTTAACATACTCAAAATATCCGGAAAAACACATAGACGAAGTTAAACATTCGATCGAAACAACGAACTCCCAATACAACCCAGAAAACTCAACTCTTGAGTAGAATTTAAAAATTCCCAGAAAATACAGCACTAAGAGTTAGGAATTACTGTGCAAAGAGAAATGAATAAAGAAACTACATGGCCGCGGAACCGCCGCACGAGCCATGCTCGTGCCGCGGTTCTGCCGCGCTTTAGTCGAATCATGCGCATGTGCTGTACAGTAATCCCTAGAAAACCCTGCTGTATTTTTTGGATATTTTTAATATGGAAAAATCCTCTGTTTTCAAAAATGTACAGAGAAGGGTGAAATCTAGGGTTTCGGGGTTCGATCGGGTTTCTAACTTCGTCTACTCATCGCCTAAGGCCCTAGCTAGGCTCTGATACCACTGTAGGGTTCCTAGGCACACCCATGAGGTTCCACAAGGCATCTACCATGCCAAATTCAAATTTTTCCGGTGCCGAGAAACCCTAATATAGATCGTTAACTAGATATTAGGCGAAAACAAATGCGAGCAAACAACTTTACTCTAAAGTGAATGGAAATACAACCTTTGTAGATCCAGTCCTCCACTTCCTTGGCTCCATGATAACGTCCCTCCGCTGCAACCATCGGAATCTTAGACTCTCACGGTGGTTTCATCGGAGAAAAGATCGGGCTAGGTCGTCGACTTCGATGCCGAAGATGATCTACATCAAGGCAACTCAAGCTCAAGCTCCAACTTCACCAAGTCATGAAACTTGTGAAGAAAACACCCTATACTACATGGCAAGTGGTAGAGGATGAAGAAATAGGAAGTGGGTTCACTTTGGATTTGGATTTCTCACTTTGATTCATCACTTGAATCTTTTCTAGAATACTTTTCTTTTCTTCACTTGAAGAAGAAGATGAAGAAGAAGAAAAATGAATAAAAATTAAAATAAAAATTCAAGTGATTACTTATCATGTTGCAACCATGGGTGAAGTTTACTCATGTAGAGAATAAACTAGGGTTTAGGTTTAATGGTTAGGTTAAGCATAAAACAAAAATGGTAGACTTATTCAAAGGTTCATGAAGCTTCAACTATAAAACAAAGCAAGCCACCATTTCCCTTTTTGCCAAATATGAATTAAAGAAAATAAATAAAACATTTAAAACCCTAACCATTAACCTAAACATGGTTTAAAGTAAACACACACCCAAGTTTGCATGTATCATCAAACATGATACAAACTAGTGCACAAACATATATCATATATACAATGTGCACATTCAAGTGAGAAAATAATCTTAAGTGAACCAATACTAGTCAATGCAAAGTAATATATCAAATATATAATTATACATTAAATCATTAAATCAACACTTGATTTAACGATCCGGTCATATCGCATATGACCGACTAATATCCAATGTATCGACTTATCGAATCAATCCTCGATTCGATAACTAGGTTATATCGCATACAACCAATCGATACATTCATCGCGAGAATAGAATACGGTATCACATACACGCATTATTCTCGGTCCCGCGCATATCTCATATGCGCTCCTATTTCATTTCGCTTGAGCCAGGAAACCTCTGCTTAGGACTCTAAAGACTCGTCAATACGCCGGCAGTAGGTGATGATCATATCAAACACCCACAAGCCGCAAGCGGTCTGCTAAACGTAACGGCCACCCGGGTATTGAGCGATCAGAAGATCGCCGAGCAAGCCCGCTCACACTCCTGTGAATCCAACCAGTAACACTTACCGTACAGTCCGGTCTCGTCGTCTGATATGTCGCATATCTCGCCTAGGGGTGGTAAACGTCAGACCCCAATAGCTCGATAAGTCGTGTCGATATGAGGTCTATAACTGTTCGAGAAACTACTGGTAACACTTACCAGTAAATCTCAGCAACCCTGGCCAGGGATTTCCGGTTATAGCCAATCGAACACAGCGCAACATCAACTCCCTATACCGGGAGAGACGAATCCCCTCCTATCGCTCATTGCCTCCATGTGATTCGGGACTGTACCCAAAAACCACCGTTTTGCACGCCCTCTTGGACGTGGTAAGGTGGAAATCAAAGCACAGTGGGAATCACACAAGACTCTATGACGATCTCGGGTCTACAGAGTAACCTGTACCAGTGTCACCAGAGAACTACCATCTGACGTAAGGTATAATACCATCTGGGAGTTCTCGGCGAGTCTGTCCAGTGTACCCAGTCTCCACTGAGCACCCGTATATCATCTCTGATGTCAAACACCAATGGATATGGGATCATCCATCGCCCATCTGTATGGATCGAGAAGGTATACGCTAGTCTACTCTGGTATATCGATGCCCCGTCTCGATACACCCACGACTAGGGACCTTGAAGGATGTACTTATGGACTACCATGTCCCCACTAGTATGATCTGCATCATAGTCCAGGTGGTCAAGTACACATCCTAAGGGCTTTACCAACATGTAACAGAGAGACAATCAGTGTACACGTTACGGTAAAAAGCAACCAGATAGCATACTATCATGTCGAGCAAGAAAGTCCTCCCTATATATGTCCAAGCATCCACTGCAATATACATCCTATGTATAGTAATAACCTCTAGGGCATACATATAACTAACACAACTCTCCTACTTTTTCTCAGTCCCTGCAATAGATTATAGATATTAGATCCTGATCCGGTATCAAGTACCCAGGAGGTAGGGCTGACCGTAAAGCAGTTCTCAATTACAAGAACACATGAAGTAGATGCAAAACCATGCTTCTTCTTCAACTGGGTATCCTTGGAATCCAGACAATCCTCTTTCCCTTGCTCATACTTATGACTATTGTCACAAGTTAGAGCCGAACCAACGTTCCCCAGCCCCGAATAAGAATTCGGATCGGTCAAGCGATACATTTTATTATCTTGATTAGGGCGTGAAATGGTTGCTACCTGGAGAGAGAGAAAAGAAACACTCAGCGTGCGCTCTTGCAAGATTAGATTGGTTTATTGATTTATCTAACCAGGACGGCTCCCACTGTTTCCTCAAATTCTTCTTCAAACCCTAAAAGAAGAACTAGTCAGGATTAATCGCACGTCACAATACTTGCTTAACCTTTCAGCCAGGCTGGTGTTGGTACTTCGAGGAGGTTTTCCAATGCTTTCGCGAAGTTTCTTAATTAAAGAACCTCTTTTCCCTGGAGGTGTGGCCCCGCTAACACCGTTCTAGACACCTACTTGGTCTATAGCATTGATTGTTAAGTGAAATAATCTCCCGAGAGTAATCCAACTCATCAGTGGGATCGGGATCCAACTATCATTGTGCGATGACCTAGATGGAATCCACTCTAGTCACCACACTCCAGAAGGTATGCTAAATCTGCAAGTTTCAGTTTCTTTAGAAACTCCCGATGTGGATTTTTGCCCCTACGACCCAAGTGACTTTGACACAGTCAACAAATCAAAGAGTCCTGGTCAAGTTCAACCCGTCATTATCTTGATTGCATTAAACCCACCCGCATAACCCTTGACACAGTCAACAAGGTTACACGACTGTCCTAACCAATCACATTGTATCCAGCAGATAAGTAATACTCAGCTACCGTTCACTGCGCCTTGACACAGTCAACAAACGCAGCACGAATACTAAGTATGACTTATAAGAAACGACGGAGGGCTACGGCTGGGTTTTTGGCGATAAACCCATTAACGTAATGAACTTGATATCGTTGAAGGAACCCGATAACCTTTTTGAACATATAGTGGCGAAAACTATTGCTAAAGAGGTCACTACCTGTGAAGGGATCTTGGCTCTTTCCTCGTCGAATGAGGTGCAGGATATTCTAAACTGAATACCTCGATGCAAAGCAAGAATAATCGACTATAGTGAAGTTATTACCCTGACGCAAACTTTTGTCCAAGGGGTCACTCCCGATGAGGGGATCTCGGCCCTTGCCTCGTCGAATGAGGTGCTGGGCATTCATAACTGAATACCTCTATGCAAAACAAAAGTGAACGTCCTTGCAATAACAGCTTTTTGAAAATTTGTTCCAACAACGTTTTATTAGGTTTGTTTTCTTGCATTAATTTAATGCGTCCAATCAGTTAATCCTACCATTGCAGAAAACAACGAAAATATGACGTACGCTTATGCCATCCGCATTCGCCACAGGGCCCCGTCATTACCCGTTAGGTTACTTAACTAACGACAGAGTGGGGGCTGGACTAGAACGGATGCAAAACATAAGCAACGCCTAAATAGATATCATATAGATATATATACACATTCGTCAGATGCAATGATAGCCATTCCAGATCACAGATGAACACATTGGATATACTAGGAATCCGTGTTTCGTTCGAGCCTGCAATGAAAGACGGATTACACGGTCGCGATGAATAGCCAAAACCCCACCCTAGACCCCTACGGGTGCGGCAAACTACCCGCCAAGTACTCGAAGCAAAGCAACCTCTCTCAACACCGTGAGTAGGCCACTCGGCACTTCGAAGTACCCGGTAGTTTGTGCATCCCACCTTGGGTCTATCCTAGGAGAAAAAACAGTAAAAGAAATTATACAATGGCGGCTACAACCTCATCCCGGATGTGCGGCCATATACATAATTTTATATCAATTACATATTACATGAATTGAAAGATAAACAAAACTCTCATCTCACAACCCCCCGGCTATTCATCCGCGACAATCCAACGAATTCATATACACAATCCAATAACATTACAGATCACAGATATGCACAACCCCCACTAATCGACGTATAGCGATTAGCCGACGTTCAGTGCATATATCACATTACAGATATAACCATTTAGCCAAAGTTTGTAGAATTCCGATCAAAATACAAATTTGTAACTACCCTAAAAAATAACATTTTTCTCTGGAAAATCTGGGCAGAAACAAAATATCCCAAAAATCCCAAAACAGCAAACAGGGGAATCTTCAACAAAGTTGAGCCGCGGCCGAGTCAACTCGGCCGCGGATCCACGGCGGAATGCATGGTTCCGCCGCGCTTCCGTGGTGAGTTAGCCGAGTCGGGGTCTCAAATTTCTTGTAAATTCCCAGAAAACCCTGCCTGTATTTTTCATGTCATACAAAATATTTTTAGGCCTGTTTTGAAAATCGACAGAAAATACATTTTTCGGTTTGTTTTCGGGATTTTTTTCGGATCGAGATTCTAAAAACTTTGCTAACAGTTAGTTGTCGCTTAGCTAGGCTCTGATACCACTGTTGGGTCCACGTTACCTACCCCGGTCCTTTCGGGGAGGCGGAATAGGTAAAACAAAAAATTTTCCTAACTGGGTAACATGGACCGTACAAGAAGGATCGTTGCTAAACAAGAACTAACAAATATTCTACAAGTTCTAACTACTATGTAGAATGGTTATACCTTGGACTTGAACTCCTTCTCTTCTTGTTGTTGTTCTTCCTCTTGCTTGCTCCTTGTAGCTGCTTGAACGGATCCTCCTTGTCGTCTCCTCTTTGCCATAGATGGAGCCACCCGAGGGTCTCGAAATTGAGCTCCAATCTCAACCTAGAGATGACTAAGGTGTTTGGTTTGCTAAACCTAATACCTTAGATTGAGTAGAGAAGAATGATGGTGGTTTTGTCTCAAAGGTTCATGATTTCCAACTCATGAAACATTTGAACCTTGAGAGAGGAAGAGGAAGAGGGAGAGCTTTCTTTCTAGGAGAGAGAAAGAGAATGATAGAATGAGCTCTCATAATCCAACCCCTTCTCACAAAAGTGAGAATAATGATAATAATAATAATAATTAAGTATATGGTGATGGTTAGTTTCAATGACCATTATCATTTCATGCTATTATTGCATTTTGCAAACAACAAGCAAGCAAAACTCATACCCATGAAATGATAGCCATGAAATGATGATGGTCAACAAGTCCAAAATGGTCAACCGGTCAACAAAGTCAACAAGTCAACAAAAGTCAAACTTTCAACTCAACCATGGCATAATAATACTTAATTAATATTATTAATCATATATCATATTCTCATTAGGGTTTAAATAAAGGTCAACGGTCAACAAGTCAACCAAAGCCAAATGGTCAACAACCCTAATGAGAATCCTCTGCCTCTGCCTCTGTCAACTGTGCATACACACCCGCATCCGTGCTCCAAGGAACACGAATATACTGAGACAAAACCAATCCCAAAACAATTACTAGGATCCGGCTTAAACCAAAGCCCGCTAGTAACTACTCTCCGGACACCAAACGTGCACAAGTGCGCGGATGTGAACGAACCCCGTCGCAAAACCATGCAACCTCTACTCTGTTTTGCCCAAAGGCGAGTAACCCTCTGTGTGGGACTCTAAAGGCTCGACACTACGCTGGCAGTGGGTTTAACCACAGGCCGCAAGCGGTACTAGCTGTACGTAACGGTCCCCAGGTAGATGCCGATAAGAAAACTGATGAGGTGAACCCATCGAACTCCTACTGAGCCTGAATGTGACAATCTCCGTACAGTCCGGTCTGTTCGTCTGAGAATATCGCATGGCGAGCCTAGGGGGTGGTAAACGTCAGTCCCCTAATAGCGGTACAAGTCATGTCGGAGTGTAGCCCAGAACACCCTGAGATAACACTGGAAACCTACCAGTATATCTCGCTTGCCCTGGCCAGGGACTTTGTGTAATGGCTCTCCTAGACACAGCGCGATATCAACCCCCAATACCGGGAGAGACGAATCATGTCTAATCGTCACTGCCTCCAAGTGCTTCGGGAATGCACCCAACTACTACCTGTTTGCACGACTCAGCAGAGCCATGGTAGGGTAGTAATTTAAGAACAGTGGGAACACACTCGAGGCGAAGTGACAGTGTCAAGTCAGCGGACTAAGCTGTATTCATGTCACCTGGGAACTGTTAACTGACGATAGGTATAATTCCAACCAACAGTTCTCGACGAGTCCTGTCCAGTGTACTCGTAACCTAACGAGCACCTGCATACTATCTCCAGTACGGCGTACTGATGGCTGTGGGACAGACCATCTCCCCTGCTGGGAAGAGAAGCGTATGCACCAGTCTACTCTGGAGTATCGATGCCCTGTCTCGATAATCCTATGACTAGGGACCAAAATAAGGATGTGCTTATAGACTACCCAGCCACACTAGTGTGATCGCCATCACAACGCCGGTAGTCAAGCAAAAATCCTAAGGGCTCTACCAATATGTTTTTAGCGATATGTTAAAAGAAACATATACACATATTAAGATAGAAACAAACCAAGTAGCATACTACTATATCGAGTAAGATTGTCGTAAAACCATATATATATCCCAAGCCTCCAAAATGTATTATACAAAGTAGTACTATACAATAATGGCCTCTAGGGCATACATATCTAACAACAAGCACGAATAAAAATGGTGGGACCCAGGCCGCAAATTGCGGCCTCCAGGATTAAATCTGCAGCCATAAAGAGGGTATAGGGGCTGGGGACTTGGGTGATGCTTCCTGGGTGCCTGTATGTATCACTGTCTTTGCTAAAATATTTTCAGGTCACCCGGGTGTTAGCAGATTTCAAAATACCATCAAAATTTCTAGAAATTCCAATGTCGGGGTTTCTAAATTCTGGGTTTTGGGGTTTTTCTCTATGGTTCTAGTATAATACACATCCCCTACAGGGGTTTAAGGTCATCACTAACCTCAAGTACACCTTTGGATTCAATTTAAAACCTAATCTCTTCTAGCAAATTTTCAAAGTTGACATAAACACACTAAATCGGTTCTAAACATTCAAGGATACAAAAGTGAATGAAATTCTATACTAATGGTAAAATGATTACCTCAAATGGCAACTCAAGAATTTTCTTGAGTTGCCCCAAGTACCCAAAATCTTTCCTTTCTTGGCCCAAAGTGTAGCTTGTGAGCTTGTGCATCTTTTTTATGAAAGGAAGATGGAGTTTTGAGGAGTTTTTCATGGTGTTTTGAGGAGGTGAGGAGGGGGAGGGAGTGAGGGCAGCAGCCCAAGTGAGAGGGAGAAAGGAAAGAGATGAGAATGATGAAGTGTGGAGACAAGCCATGGTCAATTGAGACCCCTCACCCTCTCTCTCTCATGCTTATCCCTCATTACTATATTCATTTCTTTTCTTTTCTTTTTCTTTTGTTTTGTTTTGTTTTCTTCTCTTCTCTCTTAATAAACCCAAAACATGCATGAAGGAATAAAGAAAAGCCATGTAGGAAAATGTAACACAAGTGTAAAAATGATATGGTACATGTTTTGCACAAAACAAGCTTAATGCGTGATTAGCGATATTTAACCGCGATTAGCATTAAAATAGTGTATAATAAATCATAAAATTTTATAATTTGCTTAAATCCAATAAAGCACCCTCATTTTAGAAATTTCTGTAATTTTCCAAATTTTTTCCCAATTTATCGGTATTTAATTATACTGCCTTATTAAAATATTCAATATATTATTATTTAATTATAAAAATTCCCAAAAATAATATTTTATTTTTCTGAAATGTTACAATCTTTCCCCCTTAAAGAAATTCGGTCCCTGAATTTAAATTTAAATCCCTCAAATACTAAAACATTTCAGTATAAAGTCCAAGTCGTCGGGGCTCCGAAATCATCAATACATAAAACGCATCATAGCGCAATGCATGCGCATGAACAATGAGCAGATAACTCCAAATCAAAACTCCGTCAAGTATTCTGCAATCATCGGAATCATGGTGAAGAAACAAATGTCAAATCCAATACGAAACCAATATGATATACTCAAAACTATATATGTAAATAGCATCGAAACATCTGAAGAAAGGTATGCCAAACCTTTCAAATCTCTTTGCAATGTGCGTATCACTGTACAGTGGCGGACGTCTATTGTAAGAAAATAATTATATATACATAAATCCTTTGTTTAACTTACACGTCCTGCCGTTTTGAAAACAATGTTAGAAGGGTTTTCTTTATAAAATGTTTCGTGTCATCTCGGACACGTAGGTAAATACTGAGACTGTACCTCCCTTTTTAGAAATCCCTTCAATAACTATCGATGCATGCAAAAATATACTCAGGTACTGTCCTCTGACTAGTCCTGCCCAGCTACTATACCAAATAGTAAATATCATAAAAACGTACTGCTCCAAAAATTAATCCCAAAATGTGCATAAGAATGGCGCATGCGTCTGGTGCGCACGGAAATCGAAATCTATAAATGTGCCATACATATGCACAGAAACAACATCTAAGTGCAACGGGTGTGCACGAGAACACCTGTCAAGGGCAACGGTGTGTGCCTGACAGCAATACCAGGTGCATCTGATATGCACGAAAATCTCGATTTAGTGCATCTGGCGTGCATCAAAATCGCATCAAGCGTCCAAGTATGCGTAAGAATCCAAATCCAATGCACAAGATACACGAAAACAATATCAAATATCATAATCGAAATCGATGGTATATAATAAACCTCAATCCAATCAGGTATACCACGGTATAAAATCTCACAACCATGTGCATCAGTGTGCACAAAATCAAATCAAAATACTAAAAGTGTATGAAAACTATGACGAAAGCATAAGTCAAATCACATGCATACCATAGCAATGAAATCAAAATCAATCCAGTGCAACTAACATGCATGAATGGAAATCCCAATCGAGTGCATCCGGTGTGCACAACACCATATCTCATATCATGCGCTCAACATGCGCGAAAATCCAAATTAAGTACATCCGTCATGCATGAATGAAGGCTAAATCAAGGGCATCGAACATGCATGAATAAAATCTAAATCAAGTGCATCCAACATTGTCATGACCCGAAAGTACGGAACGTGACTGGCACTTAGATTACGAGACGTCTAAAGGCGTAACGTAACCTAAGTCAGCCAAAGCCCAGAAAAATCTAAACCAAAATCAAAAGAGAGTGAAGGAAACCTTTCATGAAAACGATTTTGAAATCAATTAAGTTGCATTGAACCCCTTTTTACAAACATCAGAAATTTCCGAAAATTTCGGCAGAGTCTCCTTTGTAAATTCTATCCCCCAAAATGGGTACAACAAGATATATAACATGTAATCACAAAATGGCATCCCCAAGCGGGAGCTAGCTCTTCGCCCAAGGAGGATCACAACCACACGCAATATATATATGTAATCTCAAGAAAAAGAGCATAAAGAAATGCGAAATGTAAGAAAACACAACGTCGGCTCAAGTGAGCTCGACCCAAAAGAACCCACATATACACAAATCTCTCAGTCTCATCACTAGGTCGAATATACAAATAAGAAGTGGTAGATGGAGAATACTAGATACAAAAAGGAGATAATAGGGCTCTCGCAACCCACCTACGAGCAATGTCGCGAGTCTAAGCAAAAGAAGTCACTAATAAGATAAGCCGCCGCTACTAGGCTGATGAGTCCGACCTGCAAGACACTGTGGCACAACGGGGGTGAGTTGCCAGCTCGTGAGTAGAATATAACATCTAGTAAGGCAATCGTAAGAATGCACGCAAATGGGTCACAGCATGTAAGTCGAGATGTGATGTAATACCTCTAGTATGTATGCACATGTATGCAATGTCAATACTAAATCTTTAAGTGTTTTAAATGCTATGATTCTGCATTCTTAACTTTAGAAAAAGAATATCTGTATAATAGTTAAATACCATCAAGAAATCATCTGAAACCCGTGTTGAGCATCGACACCAAATATGAAAACACATCTGTCTCAATATCTCACTGTATCAATGTCTCAATACATCGGGCTCCGTCAGTCCGGATCGGCCCATATCATCAAATCTCACGACAACAGTCGGTATCCTCCGGATATCCTCCGCGCTAGACATCACCGGTAGGTAGTCTTCCCCTGCCAGGCTCATCGTCTACAACTCGATCTTCTTGCCCCGGGGTACCAAACCGGGCCCACCATGTACCCGAGACGGTTCATCCACTCCTCGAATCGGGTCTCGAAATCCAACAGAAAACATGAAAACTCATGGTGGACGACACATACATCACGAGAAAACCGCAACTTTGTTTTAAAAATGATAAATATAAGCTTTTGTTAAATTCTTACGGTTTTCCCCAAAATCCAGAAATCGCAGCAATACTGAAATCCTCAAGAAAATCATAATACCCAACATTTTGTATATGATAAATGTCTATGATATCAAGGTATGCGATGTGATTTGTGTCTAGAAATCTATGTAAGTATGATGATGATGCGAGGTATATACATGCTATGCGATTTCATATATCATGTATGACGCAAGTGATGATGCTAGGCTAAACAGGTTCTATGGTGCTCGTGGCATGGCAATTACCAAAGGCGTGTGTGTCACATGAATAGTGCGCGTGCAATAGGAGCCAATGGTAATAGTGTACGTGTCCTACGAAGTGATATCGCACATGTGTTTATGGATATCCTATGCAAATCTTACAGACGAAAAGCTATAATTGTATGAAATGTGAATGAGGGGGGTTAGCTAACTAACAATGCATATGTAGCAAGAAATAAGGTAATTCTAACTAGGGGACGCCTCGCGCCATCCAGACGATTCCCCCATAGATGAATACATCTACTCACCTGAATACCTTGCTAATCCGATCCAACCACCGTCTTGCCTTTGCACGCCGCGTCCGATATTTCCGCGACCGATCCTAGAATTGCACAACACAAAGTATAAGATCACAGATTCCTGAAATGACGCAACTCATATTATGAAAATATCGACACTCTCGAATTAATCTGTAACATTTCAAAAAAAATAAAATATTATTTTTGGGAATTTTCATAATTTAATATTAATTTTTAATGAATATTTTAATAGTCGGTATAATTAAATACCGATAAATGGGGGAAATTTTGGGAAAAACTTATGGAAATTCTAAAATAGGTTATTTTGTGGAAATATGCCATTTTACCGCTTTTATGATGAATTATATGCTATGTTGGTGTTAATCGCGATTAAAAATCGCTAATTGGATTTTCGGCTTTTTGTGCAAAAATGTGCACATGACATTTTCTACACTTGTTTCATATTATGGACTCATGGAGCCTAGGGTTGAACCATGTTGAGATGACCATGGTGGGTTGACCCATTTGATTAAGTTAATTGGGTTAATTAGTGTTTTGGTTTTGGTTTAGGGTGATTAGGATGGGGTTGACTTGTGGCTAGAGAGAGAGGTGGCTATAGGTTGTATCACAATCCCTTTTCATTTCAAATCTTTTCCTTATCTCTCTCACCTCTCTCCCCATGACACAACACCACACCATGATACACCAGCTAAGGCAGCATCAGCAGCTGCTACACCACTCAATACAACAGCCCAACACATAACTTCATCCCCCATTTGCATCAGCAGCTACATCAGCAACAATATTCAGCAGCCCTACACCAGCCCCTAGCGCCATAGCTGACCTGCACACTCCCATCATCATCTTTTCAGCCCCCAATAACTGACTTCAGCTACCCTAACTCCATAAAAACAGCAACAAAAAGCATCAGCTGCATCAGCAGCCACCCCATCCCCTAAATTCAGCTGCAACAGCCACACAAACACCACATCATCCCCAACCCATCAGCTGCAGCCACCCTAGCACCATAGCCTAAAACCTACACCCCACACCCATCATACATCAGCAGCTTCAGCCCCAATATTACACCATCAGCTTCAGCATCTGCAACCACAGCAGCACCATCATTGCATCAGCCTAATTCCTGCCCAATTTCAGCCACAAGATCAGCAATAGTTGCTACAATACACCACCCCATTTCAGCCACAACAACAGCCATAATATTAAGCAATAGCCCAACACTTCTGCTGCTGCAATACACCCTGAAACACAAAAGAAATTGCAAGCAGCAGCAGCTGCAGAACCAGCCCCAGCAATACCATAAACCCCTGCAGCCACATACAACACCACCACACCATCACAACCATTCCCACAACACCAAAACCACAACAACACAACACCAATGCAACAGCAACAAAATAACTACAGCAGCAGCAGCAACCCAAAACAGAACCAGCATCAGCCTCTGTTGCAGCAGCAACTTCAGTCCCGGGGCACTTCAACAGCACCACCCCACTTCCTCCTTCTTCCTTCTTCCCTTCTCCTTCATCCTAGAAACCCCTGAGGTATAATCTTGCAACCCAACTCCTTTCTTGCTTGAATATGGTCGTAAAACTGAAAACTTAGTGTTATTTAGTAGATTAGTGCTAGTTTAGATAAATTTGAGTGAGATTTGACCAAGTGTTGGTTTTGATGGTTGGTATAACCTTATTAGGTATATTTTAGACCCGTTTAACCCAGCATACCCCAGATTCCCAGTTAGTTACCTGAAGTTTCGACTTAGCGTATTTTGACGGTTTTGAGGATTTGGTGACCTTTCTGGAATATGCTACAACCCGAGATACCCTAAGATGAAATTGACTTGGCTGTAGGCTGTGCAGGCTGGTAGAAACCATCACCCAAAGCCCTAACCCCCAACACCCATACCAGGCCGCAGATATATCCCTTCTGGCCGCAATTTGCGGCCAGACCAGGGTGAAATCGCCTCGTTTTGCGTGCACAACCCTATTTCATGTAAACTTGATCCCCCTGTATATCTAGTTTTGACTGTTTCCAGTTAGGGTAAAATCTGGGTTGTTTTTCAAGAGTTGGCGTATGATTTACGACATGTTTTCGTATGGATTTAGTATTCGAAGATTCGTTTCTGTCGGGTGGCGTTTGAACGCCAACGACAAGTGAGCTTTGACTGTGTTCGCACGCGAGACTATAGGTTTTTACTTATAGGCGTAGCGTGCACCATTTTGGTTTCCGACATGGTTTTCATGTGTTTTAGCGTGTGATATTCTTGTAGGTACTCACGTGACGTTGAAGCGTTGGAGATGCAGATGGCGACATCAGCACCGGCACACATAACTAGGTGAGTAGATTTATATCTACGGGGAGAAGTCGGGTGGATGGCGTATAGCACCCCCGCAGTCCGAGGTGATGTATACGGATGCGTATACACACCTACAAATTATTATATGTTGTTTGGGAATTATTTGATGTTTAGGATGGATAATTGATGGACTTGGATGATTTAATGTCGCGAAACCCTAGGTAGTGGGTACACTACACATACATATACACACATACATGTACACACATACATATTGGCATACATCTTTATTTCATATGTGATTATGGGATTCTATATAGATATATGGTCACATGGGTTTGAGATTATGTGTTCACATACGGATTTGAGGATGACACATGGGATTGATATGAGCGATGAGTTTGATCTGAGATTATGATATCGGTGATATGGTAAAATTCATAATTGAGATACGTCTTGATGCTTAGAGGATTTTGGGGATGATGATGCCATAGTAATAGTGACATATATATTATGTGGTCGACATGTGATTATGATATGAGATAGGATATGATATGATATGATATGACAGGATATTTATGATAGGCCGCCTTGGGCTTTGTTTACTCCTTGAGATGATATGTGCTGATGATATCGTTTTTGCTAGAGACTGTAAATCAGAAGCTGGATTATGATTATATTGACGATATATGATAATGATATTGATTATACGAGACTGTCGATCAGTGATCAGATCTTGATTATAGTGATGATGTTAGAATTGTACTAGACATAGGTCAGTACCCAGATGATGATATTTGATAAAGAGAATACTCGATGAATGATATGACAAATGTGATATTGACCCGTACCCAGATTTGGGGAGGCCGTACGACGGATTTACGTACGAGCTATATTTTGATGTTTGATCCGCCTGTTTGACTTGGGAATAACCGATTATAGGGATATGGTATCGGATGTGACATGATCGAGGCGGGATCACCGACTATATATGTGTATATATATATATATGTATCGACTCAGAGGTTAGGCGGTTTCCCTTATCTGCTGTTAGCTTTAGCTCAGCCTTGTAGTGGTGTAGCTATATGACTTTTATGACATTAGGTGCAGTTTAGTGATCATAGTGTTCAGTATTTCAGCTCCCGCATATTATTATTGTTGGTCTGCATCGCATACTGTTATGATTCATATTTCATTATTAATATCCTGCTGTTAGGACACCAGCACCATTACCGATGATGCGTATGTACCACGCACACTTATTTGCCGGCTCACACACATCTTCATCGGTAATTGCCATGTCACGAACACATAAAAAATATTATTGCTTGATTTAGCTTGCTAGCTAGTAGTGACATGATATTAGTATGCTTGCTTTATATGTTAGCTTGACATTGTAGCTATCACTTGTCACTTCATGCATACTGTTATTCGTTATATGCTGCATTCATGGATTCTCATGCTTATATTCGTGATTTCACATGCTATTGATGATTTGGATTCGGGTTTCCATGAGATTTTCTGGATTTGGAGGAAAACCGCAAAACATATATATAAACTGCTTTCTCTTTTTAAATAAAAAATGCGGTTTTTCCATGATGTATGAGTCGTCCACCATGAGTTTGCTGATGGATTTCGAGACCCGATTCGAGGAGGCGGATGAACCGTTTCAGGTACATGGTGGGCCCGGTGCGGTACCCCGGGGCAAGAAGATCGCAGGAGATGGCGTTGAGCCTGGCAGGGGAGCACGACCGACCGGTGATATTACCCGACACGTCGGATATCCGGAGGATACCGTCGTAGTCATGAGATGGATGGTAGGGGCCGATCTGGACTGACGGCGCCCTGGATATTATGATTGAGACATTGAGATTTGAGATATTGAGGTACAGAGATTGTGATACAGAGATATCAGGATATTGAGATTTATGTTTTGTGCCGATGCTAGGCACTTTTTTATGCTGATTTCATTATGATACCTCATTTTAAAAATACAGAAATCTCACAAATTTATGAAAGCAGTTTTCTTCGGTACATGCATTCTGTTTCATGCATTCATACATCATGCATATGATATATTGCCACCTGATGCACTGGCACAGACACATGGGTTTACACTTGGGTTAGATATTTACACTAGCCATGGTTAGAGATTGCTGGTTATATATTTGAGGATTATATATATTGATCGTATGACTTAGGATTGCGTCATACATGCGATTTCTGTTCGTAGATCTTTTTCTACTCACGAGTTGGCAACTCACCCCCGTTGTGCCCCAGTTTTTTGCAGGTGTTGCCGTACGGATTTTGTTACAGCTTGCGGGCACTGTTCCTTTCGGGTGACTTGCTATCTGCTAGTAGGTGGGTTATTGTATCGTACCCATCATTATACATTGTATATTGTATTTCAGTTGTATCTAGAAGTTCCATCAACAAAACATGTACTTATTTGAGATAGAAACTAGTGATGTTTATTCTTTCGACCTTAGAGTCGCACGTTATATTTCTATGGGTTTCTTGCTGGTTGGAGTTTCCTTCCTGTTGTGATCCTCGCCTTTAGGCGTTGTATATTATGTTGCATGCAGGTTGATTTGATATGGTTCTTCCTACTCTCTACTACTTTTCTTGGTTTGGATTTCTGGGTTCGGCTTACTTAGGGTACGTACGCCTCAAGACGTTCGTAGTCTAAGTGCCGGTCATGTTCCGTATTTTCGGGTCGTGACAAAGTTGGTATTAGAATGTTAGGTTTTACCTTCGGAGCGTAGGATGACCCTTGGTTGATGGAATAGGTGACTAAAGTAGAGTGACGTACCGTTGGTATGTTCCGCGGCATATTTACGACACGCCACTCCACTTAAGGAGCCTTAGGATGTACATTTCCTTGTTCAGTATTATATTCCTTCCTGATCTAGCCTCATCGGTACCAGTTTTGGTTTTGCTGCCACGATTACGGGCAGGGAGAGCTACGGCTAAGAGTTGCGGTCAGCATAGGCTCGTTACGAACGAGGACTGACCAGGGCGTGATTCCGGTGACACGCGATTGTAGAGATGTGTCTTTTGATTGGGTTTTGCACCGCTAGCGTTGGATGGATCGCTGTATGAGATTACTCGGACATGCAGATCAGCACCAGAGGATTGAGCAACTGACAGAGGCCAGCCAGATTTTGATGACCGTTGGTGTATTGCTTATCCATGATGATTGAGGCACTATCCAGCGTGCAGACGAGTGAGCATTCTTGCTGCGAATGATGAGATATCGCCCCAGATGATTGGAGCTATGGCAGTATGAGATCGTACTAAGAGATGATAGAAGGTCGCTAGTCACCGAGGGTGAATGACTAGGACATGTGGTTCGTTCGCTACCCCGATGCGAGGTCATCAGATAGATTGATTCCAGCTAGAGACGATTTCACGCGGAGACGTTGAGAGTCGGCAGAGACGATCGAATGTCAGAAACCTATTATTCCATGTTTAAAGTATTCGGAAAGACGTGCAGGCAATTCTATCGTCCCTTTAGAAGAATGAAACCCTAACTCGACTTAATGACCGTATGAAAGCCTTTGAACCTTAGGGTTTGCGGCAGTTCTGCGGCGCCATTAGTGAGACTTGGGTTTGCCCTTCTACGGCTGGACCACCGATGCTGAGGTATGTACTCGATACTATTATACTGTACCCAAGATGTTGAGCTCTTCGGGGATTATGAGGTCTTGACAAATCGATCGGATGGCTCGACTTAATTCGGATGCTGGGTGGTGAGATGCATTTCTTGGGAGACTCCAGATACGAGGATAGCCGTTGGAGCTTAGTCCATGCAGCCACGACGAGACGAGTCCGATGCAGTCGACATTAGAGAAAAAGTGAAGTAAGAGGTTCGTACCAGATCTAGAGGTGATGACGTTCCACTCCGCCGACATCAGAGATGTGATGCGCATGCCGAGGCATAGTACTTGGATATACCTTCCAGAAGCAGTCGTGATGAGTATGCAGCCGTTCCGGAGCAAGAAGCAGGTATGGTAAAGGACGATGACTTCCGGACAGTTGGCAGAAATGAGAATGGGAAGAGACCTTGAGTAGGATTCCTTCTAGGACACTGCTGCAATGACATTTGCACCCAAGATCAGATGTATCACGTGCATTCAGAGAGCCATAGGTCGACGCCAGTGACATGCTGCTTTACGAGTGGTCGTGAGGATTGACCGAGAAATGACCAGAGAAGTGCCAGAACGGAATTGTCCCTGTTAGGACGTCTGACAGGGCCGATGAGCCGATGGATCATGAGATTAGTAATCCACAGAGAAGACTTGGACCCAGGAGTGGTCATGTTACGCACATCAGTAGGCCAGAGTTCAGGATCGTCGACGAGACAGGCTACGAGTAATCACGACAGTTGGCCCAAGATTCTTGGAAGATACGCTTGAGCGGTATTATTCCGCCATACTTGATTTCGATGTTTTGGGTGATTTATTCGTATGATTTGATTTTGATGATTGAGTATTTATGATTTTGCACAGTTGTTTCACTTGATATCGTTTTCGTGCCTTGGTTCCAGATGTTTATGATTTTATGGATTCTAGGCAGTGGAGTTGATTTTGTACGTATGCATGCACACGATTTGGTTCCTGCACTCTGTATAGTTTATATATGCTTGCAGTGCAGTGTTCCGTATTTTGTGCACTTGGATGCACTGGACTTCGATTTCGATGGTGATGTTCGATATTCGTTTTGTGCACTTTATACACCTGATCGGATTTTGCGCGTGATTGGCGCTTGATATTGGATTTCATGATTTCATGCATGATTGATGCACCGGATTTGGATTTGTAGCGCATGTTAGGCGCATGTTCTGAGATGAGATTTGGTGCACACCAGATGCACTAAATCGGGATTTTTCGTGCATGTCAGATGCACCTGATTTTGCGGTCAGGCACACACGTTGCCTATGACCGATGTTGCGTGCACACCCATTGCGCCTTGATGTCGTTTTTGTGCACCTGCTTGGCACACATGGATTTTGATTTCCGTGCGCACCGGACGCACAGGGTTTTCATATGCACTTTTGGATTGATTTCTATGGAGCAGTACGTTTTGATGATATTTGCTATGTGTTTTCGTATTGAGCAGGACTGGTCAGAGGACAGTGCCTGGATATATTGCATGCACCGATAGATTTCAAGGGATTTCCAAAAGCGAGCTATAGTCTCATTATTTACATACATGTCTGATATGACACAGAATGTTTAAAACGAGGAAAACCCTTCTATTCAAAACGGCGGATCGTGCATATTAAACAAAAGATACATACATATATGGCTATTTTCTTATAGAGACGTCCGCCACTGTGCAGTGTTATGCGCATTGTACATCGACTTTAAAGAATTTGGGCATGCATTTCCTTCATATATTTTTATGCATAGTTCTGATTTCTAGCCTATTGGTTTTGCCTTGGATTTGGCATTCTTGTGTTCACCTTGACTCCGATGATTGCGAGACGCTTGACGGAGTTTTGTTTTCGAGTTATCTGCTCGTTACTCATGCGCATGTATTGCGCTATGATGCCTTTTGATGATTTCGGAGCCCCGTTGACTTGGACATTTTATTGAAATGTTTTTAGAATTTGGAGGTTTAAATTTAAATTCGGGGACCGAATTTCTTTAAGGGGGGAAGACTGTAACATTTCAAAAAAAAATAAAATATTATTTTTGGGAATTTTCATAATTTAATATTAATTTTTAATGAATATTTTAATAGTCGGTATAATTAAATACCGATAAATGGGGGGGAAATTTTGGGAAAAACTTATGGAAATTCTAAAATAGGTTATTTTGTGGAAATATGCCATTTTACCGCTTTTATGATGAATTATATGCTATGTTGGTGTTAATCGTGATTAAAAATCGCTAATTGGATTTTCGGCTTTTTGTGCAAAAATGTGCACATGACATTTTCTACACTTGTTACACTTGTTTCATGTTATGGACTCATGGTAGCCTAGGGTTGAACCATGTTGAGATGACCATGGTGGGTTGACCCATTTGATTAAGTTAATTGGGTTAATTAGTATTTTGGTTTTGGTTTAGGGTGATTAGGATGGGGTTGACTTGTGGCTAGAGAGAGAGGTGGCTATAGGTTGTGTCACAATCCCTTTTCATTTCAATCTTTTCCTTATCTCTCTCACCTCTCTCCCCATGACACAACACCACACCATGATACACCAGCTAAGACAGCATCAGCAGCTGCTACACCACTCAATACAACGGCCCAACACATAATTTCAGCCCCCATTTGCATCAGCAGCTACATCAGCAACAATATTCAGCAGCCTTACACCAGCCCCTAGCACCATAGCTGACCTGCACACTCCCATCATCATCTTTTCAGCCCCCAATAACTGATTTCAGCCACCCTAACTCCATAAAAACAGCAACAAAAAGCATCAGCTGCATCAGCAGCCACCCCATCCCCTAAATTCAGCTGCAACAGCCACACAAACACCACATCAGCCCCAACCCATCAGCTGCAGCCACCCTAGCACCATAGCCCAAAACCTACACCCCACACCCATCATACATCAGCAGCTTCAGCCCCAATATTACACCATCAGCTTCAGCATCTGCAGCCACAGCAGCACCATCATTGCATCAGCCTAATTCCTGCCCAATTTCAGCCACAAGATCAGCAATAGTTGCTACAATACACCACCCCATTTCAGCCACAACAACAGCCACAATATTAAGCAATAGCCCAACACTTCTGCTGCTGCAATACACCCTGAAACACAAAAGAAATTGCAAGCAGCAGCAGCTGCAGAACCAGCCCCAGCAATACCATAAACCCCTGCAGCCACATACAACACCACCACACCATCACAACCATTCCCACAACACCAAAACCACAACAACACAACACCAATGCAACAGCAACAAAATAACTACAGCAGCAGCAGCAGCAACCCAAAACAGAACCAGCATCAGCCTCTGTTGCAGCAGCAACTTCAGTCCCGGGGAACTTCAACAGCACCACCCCACTTCCTCCTTCTTCCATCTTCCCTTCTCCTTCATCCTAGAAACCCCTGAGGTATAATCTTGCAACCCAACTCCTTTCTTGCTTGAATATGGTCGTAAAACTGAAAACTTAGTGTTATTTAGTAGATTAGTGCTAGTTTAGATAAATTTGAGTGAGATTTGACCAAGTGTTGGTTTTGATGGTTGGTATAACCTTATTAGGTATATTTGAGACCAGTTTAACCCAGCATACCCCAGATTCCCAGTTAGTTACCTGAAGTTTCGACTTGGCGTATTTTGACGGTTTTGAGGATTTGGTGATCTTTCTGGAATCTGCTACAACCCGAGATACCCTAAGATAAAATTGACTTGGCTGTAAGCTGTGCAAGCTGGTAGAAACCACCACCCAAAGCCCTAACCCCCAACACCCATACCAGGCCGCAGAGATATCCCTTCTGGCCGCAATTTGCGGCCAGACCAGGGTGAAATCGCCTCGTTTTGTGTGCACAGCCCTATTTCATGTAAACTTGACCCCCCTGTATGTTTAGTTTTGACTGTTTCCAGTTAGGATAAAATCTGGGTTGTTTTTCATGAGTCGGCGTATGATTTACGACATGTTTTCGTATGGATTTTGGTATTCGATGATTCGTTTCTGTCGGGTGGCGTTTGAACGCCAACGACCAGTGAGCTTTGACTGTGTTCGCACGCGAGAATATAGGTTTTTACTTATAGGCGTAGCGTGCACCATTTTGGTTTCCGACGTGGTTTTCATGTGTTTTAGCGTGTGATATTCTTGTAGGTACTCACGTGACGTTGAAGCATTGGAGATGCAGATGGCGACATCGGCACCGGCACACATAACTAGGTGAGTAGATTTATATCTACGGGGAGAAGTCGGGTGGATGGCGTATAGCACCCCCGCAGTCCGAGGTGTTGTATACGGATGCGTATACACACCTACAAATTATTATATGTTGTTTGGGAATTATTTGATGTTTAGGATGGATAATTGATGGACTTGGATGATTTAGTGTCGCGAAACCCTAAGTAGTGGGTACACTACACATACATATACACACATACATGTACACACATACATACTGGCATACATCTTTATTTCATATGTGATTATGGGATTCTATATAGATATGTGGTCACATGGGTTTGGGATTATGTGTTCACATACGGATTTGAGGATGACACATGGGATTGATATGAGTCGATGAGTTTGATCTGAGATTATGATATCGGTGATATGGTAAAATTCATAATTGAGATACGTCTTGATGCTTAGAGGATTTTGGGGATGATGATGCCATAGTAATAGTGACATATATATTATGTGGTCGACATGTGATTATGATATGAGATAGGATATGATATGATATGATATGACAGGATATTTATGATAGGCCGCCTTGGGCTTTGTTTACTCCTTGAGATGATATGTGCTGATGATATCGTTTTTGCTAGAGACTGTAAATCAGAAGCTGGATTATGATTATATTGACGATATATGATGATGATATTGATTATACGAGACTGTCGATCAGTGATCAGATCTTGATTATAGTGATGATGTTAGAATTGTACTAGACATAGGTCAGTACCCAGATGATGATATTTGATAAAGAGAATACTCGATGAATGATATGACAAATGTGATATTGACCCGTACCCAGATTTGGGGAGGCCGTACGACGGATTTACGTACGAGCTATATTTTGATGTTTGATCCGCCTGTTTGACTTGGGAATGACCGATTATAGGGATATGGTATCGGATGTGACATGATCGAGGCGGGATCACCGACTATATATGTGTATATATATATGTATCGACTCAGAGGTTAGGCGGTTTCCCTTATCTGCTGTTAGTTTTAGCTCAGCCTTGTAGTGGTGTAGCTATATGACTTTTATGACATTAGGTGCAGTTTAGTGATCATGGTGTTCAGTATTTCAGCTCCGGCATATTATTATTGTTGCTCTGCATCGCATACTGTTATGATTCATATTTCATTATTAATATCCTGCTGTTAGGACACCAGCACCATTACCGATGATGCGTATGTACCACGCACACTTATTTGCCGGCTCACACACATCTTCATCGGTAATTGCCATGTCACGAACACTTAAAAAATATTATTGCTTGATTTAGCTTGCTAGATAGTAGTGACATGATATTAGTATGCTTGCTTTATATGTTAGCTTGACATTGTAGCTATCACTTGTCACTTCATGCATACTGTTATTCGTTATATGCTGCATTCATGGATTCTCATGCTTATATTCGTGATTTCATATGCTATTGATGATTTGGATTCGGGTTTCCATGAGATTTTCTGGATTTGGAGGAAAACCGCAAAACATATATATAAACTGCTTTCTCTTTTTAAATAAAAAATGCGGTTTTTCCATGATGTATGAGTCGTCCACCATGAGTTTGCTGATGGATTTCGAGACCCGATTCGAGGAGGCGGATGAACCGTTTCGGGTATATGGTGGGCCCGGTGCGGTACCCCCGGGCAAGAAGATCGCAGGAGATGGCGTTGAGCCTGGAAGGGGAGCACGACCGACCGGTGATATTACCCGACACGTCGGATATCCGGAGGATACCGTCGTAGTCATGAGATGGATGGTAGGGGCCGATCTGGACTGACGGCGCCCTGGATATTATGATTGAGACATTGAGATTTGAGATATTAAGGTGAAGAGATTGTGATACAGAGATATCGAGATATTGAGATTTATGTTTTGTGCCGATGCTAGGCACTGTTTTATGCTGATTTCATTATGATACCTCATTTTAAAAATACAGAAATCTCACAAATTTATGAAAGCAGTTTTCTTCGGTACATGCATTCTGTTTCTTGCATTCATACATCATGCATATGATATATTTCCACCTGATGCACTGGCACAGACACATGGGTTTACACTTGGGTTAGATATTTACACTAGCCATGGTTAGAGATTGTTGGTTATATATTTGAGGATTATATATATTGATCGTATGACTTAGGATTGCGTCATACATGCGATTTCTGTTCGTAGATCTTTTTCTACTCACGAGTTGGCAACTCACCCCCGTTGTGCCCCAGTTTCTTGCAGGTGTTACCGTACGGATTTTGTTACGGCTTGCGGGCACTGTTCCTTTCGGGTGACTTGCTATCTGCTAGTAGGTGTGTTATTGTATCGTACCCATCATTATATATTGTATATTGTATTTCAGTTGTATCTAGAAGTTCCATCAACCAAACATGTACTTATTTGAGATAGAGACTAGTGATGTTTATTCTTTCGACCTTAGAGTCGCACGTTATATTTCTATGGGTTTCTTGCTGGTTGGAGTTTCCTTCCTGTTGTGATCCTCGCCTTTAGGCGTTGTATATTATGTTGCATGCAGGTTGATTTGATATGGTTCTTCCTACTCTCTACTACTTTTCTTGGTTTGGATTTCTGGGTTTGTCTTACTTAAGGTACGTACGCCTCAAGACGTTCGTAGTCTAAAAGCCGGTCATGTTCCGTATTTTCGGGTCGTGACAAAGTTGGTATCAGAGCGTTAGGTTTTACCTTCGGAGCGTAGGATGACCCTTGGTTGATGGAATAGGTGACTAAAGTAGAGTGACGTACCGTTGGTATGTTCCGCGGCATATTTACGACACGCCACTCCACTTAAGGTGCCTTAGGATGTACATTTCCTAGTTCAGTATTATATTCCTTCCTGATCTAACCTCATCGATACCAGTTTTGGTTTTGCTGCCACGATTACGGGCAGGGAGAGCTACGGCTAAGAGTTGCGGTTAGCATGGGCTCGTTACGAACGAGGACTGACCATGGCGTGATTCCGGTGACACACGATTGTAGAGATGTGCCTTTTGATTAGGTTTTGCACCGCTAGCGTTGGATGGATCGCTGTATGAGATTACTCGGACATGCAGATTAGCACCAGTGGATTGAGCAACTGACAGAGGCCAGCCAGATTTTGATGACCGTTGGTGTATTGCTTATCCATGATGATTGGGGCACTATCCAGCGTGCAGACGAGTGAGCCAGTTCTTGCTGCGAATGATGAGATATCACCCCAGATGATTGGAGCTATGGCTGTACGAGATCGTACTAAGAGATGATAGAAGGTCGCTAGTCACCGAGGGTGAATGACTAGGACATGTGGTTCGTTCGCTACCCCGATGCGAGGTCATCAGATAGATTGATTCCAGCTAGAGACGACTTCACGCAGAGACGTTGAGAGTCGACAGAGACGATCGAATGTCAGAAACCTATTATTCCATGTTTAAAGTATTCGGAAAGACGTGCAGGCAATTCTATGGTCCCTTTAGAAGAATGAAACCCTAACTCGACTTAATGACCGTATGAAAGCCTTTGAACCTTAGGGTTTGCGGCAGTTCTGCGGCGCTATTAGTGAGGCTTGGGTTTGCCCTTCTACGACTGGACCACCGATGCTGAGGTATGTACTCGATACTATTATACTGTACCCAAGATGTTGAGCTCTTCGGGGATTATGAGGTCTTGACAAATCGATCGGATGGCTCGACTTAATTCGGATGCTGGGTGGTGAGATGCATTTCTTGGGAGACTCCAGATACGAGGATAGCCGTTGGAGCTCAGTCCATGCAGCCACGACGAGACGAGTCCGATGCAGTCGACATTAGAGAAAAAGTGAAGTAAGAGGTTCGTACCAGATCTAGAGGTGATGACGTTCCACTCCGCCGACATCAGAGATGCGATGCGCATGCCGTGGCATAGTACTTGGATATACCTTCCAGAAGCAGTCGTGATGAGTATGCAGCCGTTCCGGAGCAAGAAGCAGGTATGGTAAAGGACGATGACTTCCGGACAGTTGGCAGAAATGAGAATGGGAAGAGACCTTGAGTAGGATTCCTTCTAGGACACTGCTGCAATGACATTTGCACCCAAGATCAGATGTATCACGTGCATTCAGAGAGCCAGAGGCCGACGCCAGTGACATGCTGCTTTACGAGTGGTCATGAGGATTGACCGAGAAATGACCGGAGAAGTGCCAGAACGGAATTGTCCCCGTTAGCACGTCTGACAGGGCCGATGAGCCGATGGATCGTGAGATTGGTAATCCACAGAGAAGACTTGGACCCAGGAGTGGTCATGTTACGCACATCAGTAGGCCAGAGTTCAGGATCGTCGACGAGATAGGCTACGAGTAATAACGACAGTTGGCCCGAGATTCTTGGAGGATGCGCTTGAGCGGTACTATTCCGCCATACTTGATTTCGATGTTTTGGGTGATTTATTCGTATGATTTGATTTTGATGATTGAGTATTTATGATTTTGCACAGTTGTTGCACTTGATATTGTTAGTTATATGTATGCCCTAGAGGCCATTACTGTACATTGGATGTATATTGTAGTGGATGCTGGGACATATATAGGTAGGACTTTCTTGCTCGACATGATAGTACGCTATCTGGTTGCTCTTTATCTTAACATGTATACTCTCTGTCTCTCTGATTACATGTTGATAAAGCCCTTAGGATGTGTACTCGACTTCCAAGACTATGATGCAGATCATACTAGTGGGGCCTGGGTAGTCCATGAGTACATCCTTCAATGTTCCTAGTCGAGGGAATATCGAGACGGGGCATCGATATTCCAGAGTAGACTAGCGTATATCTTCTCGACCCATGCGATGGGTGATGGATGATCCCATATCAATTGGTGTTTGACATCAGAGATGGTATACGGGTGCTCAGTGGAGACTGGGTACACTGAACGGACTCGCCGAGAACTCCCAGATGGTATTATACCTCACGTCAGATGGCAGTTCTCTGGTGACACTGGTACAGCTTAGTCTGTTGACCCGAGATCGTCATAGAGTCTTGTGTGTCTCCTACTGTGCTTTGATTTCCACCCTACCACGGCTCTACTGAGTCGTGCAAACAGGTGGTTTTTGGGTACAGTCCCGATTCACATGGAGGCAATGAGCGATAGGAGGGGATTCGTCTCTCCCGGTATTGGGGGTTGCTGTCGCGCTGTACACGACTGGCCATAACAGGAAATCCCTGGCCAGGGTTGCAGTGATCTACTGGTAAGTGTTATCAGTAGTTTCACACATGTTATGGACCTCACGTCGGCATGACTTATTGAGCTATTGGGGTCTGACGTTTACCACCCCTAGGCGAGATATGCGACATATCAGACGAACAGACCGGACTGTACGGTAAGTGTTACTGGTTGGATTCACAGGAGTGTGAGCGGGCTTGCTCGTCGATCTTCTGATCGCTCAATACCCGGGTGGCCGTTACGTTTAGCAGACCGCTTGAGGCTTGTGGGTGTTTGATATGATCATCATCTGCTGCCGGCGTATTGACGAGTCTTTAGAGTCATACACAGAGGTTTCCTGGCTCAAGCGAAACGAAATAGGAGCGCATATGAGATATATGCGGGACCGAGAATAATGCGTGTATGTGATACTGTATTCTATTCTCGCGATGAATGTATCGAATGGTTGTATGTGATATAACCTAGTTATCGAATCAAAGATTGATTCGATAAGTCGATACATTGGATATTAGTCGGTTATATGCGATATGACCGGATCGTTAAATCAAGTATTGATTTAATGATTTAATGCATAATTATATATTTGATATATTACTTTGCATTAACTAATATTAGTTCACTTTAAATGGATTTTCTCACTTGAAATGCACATTGTATATGTGATATATTTTAGTGCACTAGATTGTATCATGTTTGATGATACATGCTCACTTGGGTTAGTGTAAAGAATTAAACCATGGTTATATGAGTGGTTAGGGTTTTGTTTATTTACTTATTCATTTATTTATTTATTATTCTTTTTGAAATGATAAAGAAAAGAATGGTGGCTTATTTTGTTTGTTTGTTGCAACTTCTTGAAGCTTTGAACAAGTCCACCATTCTTGTCTCATGCTTAACCCTAACCATTCAACTAACCTTAGTTTATTCTCTACACCTAACTATGGTTGCTATATGATAAGTATTCATATGATTTTCTATTTTAGAAAATATATCATATTATCTTCTTCTTCTTCTTCCTTCTTCAATATGAAGAAACTATGCCACCATCAATGGCAACTTAAGCAAATGAGTGAGAAATCCAATTCTAAAGTGAACCCACCTCCTATTTCTTCATCCTCTACCTCTTGCCAAGTAGTATAGGATGTTTCCTTCATAAGTTTTCATGGCTTGGTGAAGTTGGAGCTTGATCTTGTGATGCCTCGACGTAGATCATCTTCGGCATCGAAGTCGACAACCTAGCCCGCCCTTTTCTTCGATGAAGCCGATGCAAGAGTCCAAGATTCGATTTGGACAGCGGAGGGACGTCATCACGGAGCCTAAGAGGTGGAGGACCGGATCTACAAAGGTTGTAGCTTCTTTCCTTTTAGATAAATTCGTTTATTTGCATTGCATCGCCTATACATCTAGTTAACGATCCGTATTAGGATTTCTCGGCACTTGTAAAATTTCAATTGGCCATGTTTGATCACTTATGGGACTTCATTAGTGTGCCTAGGAACCCTACAGTGGTATCAGAGCCAGGTTAGAGCCTTAGGCGATGCGTAGACGGAATTAGAAATCCGATTGAACCGAAACCCTAATCGTATTTTGCTCTCTGGACAATTTTGAAAATCGTGGTTTTTTCCAGATTAAAAATATACAGAAAAATCAGCAGGAATATCTAAGAGTTACTGTGAAATTCGAGCTCCTGAATCCATCAAACCACCGCGGTTCCGCCGCATAAGCATGGCTTATGCGGCGGTTCCGCGGCCATAATGTCTCCTTGTTTAATGAATTTTGCACAGTAATTCTTAGTTTCCAGTGGTGGTTTTCCTGGGAATTTTTAATTTTTATTCAAGAGTTGAATTTTCTGGGTTGTATTGGGGACTCGGTGTATCGATCGGATTGTCTAATTCTGTCTGTGTGCTTTTCCGGATAATTTTAGAATATGTTAAAAAGTTCGACCGGATATAAATACCCAATTTTTCCACTGTTGGGAAATTTCCAATTGTTGGACTTTTCCATGGTTTAAAGACGTTCTAAGCAGTGCAAGTAACGCGATGGACCCTCTAGAAGACAACAAACCTTAACTCGATTATGTGACCGTCTTGAACTGCCCTTTGAACCTTCGGGTTTGGGGCAGTACGGCGTGCCACATGTGAGGCGTTGGCTTGACTTTTCTACGGCTGGACCGTTGGTACTGAGGCACGAAGTGAATGTTTTTAAACTTATTTCATGTGTTGATCTGTTTCGGGAAAACTTGGGTGTTCGATTGTTCGATCGAAAAGTTTAGCATTTTCTATTTATCCGGAATGTGATACAATAATTGGAATTCACAAGTAGTTATGAGATAACTGAATGAATGTTATAAATCTAGCGGTTTGGTCTCATTTGATCGGTTGCCACGGGATTTTGATGTGATCAAAAGTCCGTCGCAATCACGTAGTGTACGCGGATACTCGCCGGGTAAACTTAATAGACAGCCTCGCCCCATAGCCCCGACCAAGTGACTGTAGGAGAACCCCGTCGCCGAAAGCATCCGTTCGGGTGCTCGCGGCAGCGGTATTCCGCCTCGGTGCACTTCGTCGACGGCATTGGGGGTGCGGCCGTCTACTAAAATTTGCGACGAGTATTCGATCAGAATGTCGGGAATCCTGTTGAATTGCCCGACTTGATATTGAAAAGTGTTTTCGATAATGAGACTAAAATGCGGGGTTTATAATTGTTAGGCATGCGATGTCTAAGGAATTCATTTGGTTAGGCATGCGATGTCTGAGGTGGTTGCGGATTCCAACTGTTGTAGTTTTACACTTTCTTTTCTGTGACCGTAAGTGTAATATGTGATGTCGCCGGTTTCGTTGCTATATGTCAACGACAATTGGGATGCGCATATTCACTTACGTTGATGACATGTGATGTTATGTGTTGCTGGATATGTTATATTGGATCGTCGTGTTTGAATAGCCGGAGGTTTTTATGTGAGATGAGTGTTTTTCCTTTTCATTCATGTAAAAACTTGTATGTAATATTCTTTTATTGGGGCACTTCCAGGTTGCGGGAGATGTCACCTTTTGTATATTATTTATTTTCCGCATTAGGATAAACCCAAGGAGGGGAGCACAAGTAGCCGGGTTCTAGGGTCCAGTGGGAGACCATCTCGAGGAGTCGAGTCCGGGTCTCCTAACCCTAGAATTGGTAGGGTTGATTGCCGCTCTCGTAGGGGTCTAGGGGTGTGGGATTGGCTATTCATCACGACCGTGGAACCCGTGTTTTATACTGGCTCGTATTGAAAACACGGACGTCCTAGTATATCCAATATTTCATATGATATTTTCTGCTGCGTTATCTGTGATGTGATCATGTGATGTTCTGTGATAGATATAGTATATAGTATATATGATATATTATATAGACGTTGCTTATGTTTTACACCCGCGCTAGCCCTGCCTCGCTCTGCCGTTAGTTACCTAACCTAACGGTGCAGACGGGACATCGAGGCGAATGCGGATGGCATAAGCGTATGTTATATTTATCTGTGATGATTAGGTGGACTTAAATGATGGGATATTCATTAATGAGATTAATGAAAGAAAATAAACCTAAAAGATGTTGTGGAATCGAATTTCAAAATAAAACAGGTAGCTACAGTTCTTGCTTTGCATCGCGGTGTTCCTTATAGAACATCCTGCACCTTATTCGATGAGGAAAGGACCGAGATCCCTTCACCGGGAGTGACTCCTTTAGCAATAACTGGCAGATGCTACACACTCGGTTTGTCTTTTGATTGCTTCTATAGTTTTTGCTTTGCACAGTGATATATATGATATATCCCGCACCTCATTCGATGAGGAAAGGGCCGACGATCCCTTCACCGGGAGTGACCCCTTTAGCCAAACTAGAAAAGCTTCAAAAACATTCCAATTAAAAACCATTTGATTCCGCAACGAGATCAAGTTCAAAGCGTTAAAGGTTTTCTTAAAAACCATTCGCAGCCCTCCGTCATTTTAGGAAGTAGAGTACTTAGTATTCGTGCTACGTTTGTCGACCATAGCCGAGGCGTAGTGTGCGGTAGCTAAGTGATGTCTTCCTACACAGCATATGATGCGATTAGTTAGGACAGTCATGTGGCTTTGTTGACCTTAGCCAAGGGTCATGTGGGTGGGTCTAATTAATCACGAAATGACAGGTAGAACTTGACTAGTACCTATGATTTGTTGACCTTAGCCAAGGTCATAGGTGCTAGGGATAAAAACCATTATCGGGAGTTTCAAGTGTTGAAACTTGCAATGAGATTGTATACCTTCTATATGATAGTTGGATCCCGATACCCACTGCGAGTAATTGTTACTCCTGGGAGAGTTTTGCACTTTGCAATTAGCCGATCAAGTAGGTGTCTAGAAAGGTGTCAACGGGGTTACGCCTCTGGGAAAACGAGGTTTACTGTAATTAGGTCCGTGCGAAAGCACGGGGAACCTCCCTCAAAGTACCGACACTGGCCTGGCTGAAAGATTGGCGAACTTGTAGAGTGTAATTTATCCCGGCTGGTCTTTCCTTTTAAGGTTTGAAGGAAGATTTGATAAAAACAGTGGGAGCCATCCTGATTAGATAAAATAAATAACCAATCTGATCTTGCAAGAGCGCACGCAGAGTGTTTTCTTCTCTCTCTCTCCAGGTAGCGACCATATCACGCCTTAATCAAGATAATAATACGGATTATTGACCGAACCCGCTTGTTATACTGAGCTGGGGAACGTTGGTCCCGCTCCAACTTATAATTGTTATAAGACAGAGCAGGAGATAGGGGAATACCAGAATTCCTATGCCGCCCAAACGAAGAAAGTGCATATGATGCATCTCCTTCGGGTATGTTCATTACAAAGAACTGTTTCTCAGTTTCCTTTGCATCCTGGGTATATGATACCAGATCAGGATCCCAGATATGTAATTTGTTACATAGGGCAACAGAAAGGCAGAGAACTGAGAACGGGTGATAAGTTTCATGAGACAGAAAACGGGACAAGTGTTGCAGCCAAGTCTGTTGGTCACTGTCACCCTGTATTACCAATACATTGATTCTGAACAAATGCTATTAGATACCGTACCTGATATACAAAATCATATCAGTCTCTTTATTAGTAAAGAAACGATAAAACTTTGTATTGTTGGATAATGTTTTGAACATTTCCTATATCAAAAGTTGATTGGTTCGGGCACGTTATCTAAAAGCATTAATGTTCTAAATCAAACTACAGTTTTTTGTATACAGAACACACACAAGAGGAAGAGTTCAGCAATGAACGAATCCTTCTTAAGGCATTGTAGACTAGGTCATATCAATGCGACCCGACTAGCTGAAGTTACATGTAGATGCATATTTAAATCAGTTTGAATTTAAATCTTGTGAAACTTGCCAGTCATGTCACAAAGATATAATGACACTAGCTCTGTTTATTGGAAACAGAGAAAGAGTTGGTGAACTCTTGGGATGATACATGTTGATGTATAAAGGTCCCCTGTCTACACATGCCAGGACCGGTTCTTTGTACTTCATTACATTCTCTGATGATCTCTCAAGATTCAGTCATATGTTCCTGCTGAAACACAAGTCCGAACCTTTTGAGATATTCACAGAATATAAGTTAGAAGTAGAGAACCAATATGGGTATAAGTATTATGTCCTTTGATGAGATCAAGGAGGAGAATACTTGTGCATAGAATTCCTGAACTATTCTAAAAGAGAATGAGATTCTCTCTCAGCATTACTCCTCCGTATACACCATAGCACGATGGTATATCGGGGCGGAGCAATAACACCCTATATGATATGGTGTGCTTTATGATGAGTACTACTGAGTTACCTATTTCCTTTTGGGAGTTATGCACTTATGAAGCTGCATACCTATTGAATTGGGTTCGATTCAAATCAGTGCCTACCACTCCATATAAGATATGGTATGGGAAGAGCCTATCTCTTAAGTAAGTTAAGATTTGGGATTGTCCGGCCTATGTCAAAAGCAAAATCCGGACAAGATCGAGGCAAGGTCAGTTCTGTAGAACTGGAAAGGTTCCAGCTATACAAAACTGCAACTGATGATTTGACAGAACCAAAGGATTCAATAGTTTCTGATGAACCTCAGCCTCTCCGCCGATCTAGTAGGGTTCCTCACCTGCCTGAGAGATACCTCGGTTTCTCGATGATAGTGGGAGTGAGGAATGCATCATGAGATAATGACCCAACTAGATTCGAGCAGGTCATCGAGAGTAGGGACTCTGTAAGAATGGCTGGATGCTTAGCGATCTGAGATGGAATCCATGTACACCAACAAAGTATGGACTTTGGGTGCTATATCTGAAGGGTTAAATCCCCATCAGGAGTAAGTATATCTTGAGAAGATTACTTGGCGTAGATGGAAAAGTTGAGACTTTCAAAGCTAGACTTGTTAAAGGTTTTCGTCATCGACCAGGCACGGATAATGATGAAACCTTTTCCAGGGGCTATGCTTAAGTCCATCCAGATCCTACTTGCCACTGCTACATTCCATAACTGCGATATCTGGTGGTTGGGTGCCATGACTACTTTTCTAAATAATGATTTAGAAGAGAACGTCTATAAGAACACAGCCAGAGGGCTACGTAAACAGTGGGAGCAGCGGAAACGTGTGCAAGATGTTTTATGTGATGAAGCAGGCATCGCGGAGTTGGAACGTCTGTTTTGATGTGATAGTCAAAGTGTTTGACATCATCAAAATGGTAGATGAACCTTGTATATACAAAACGGTAGTAGAGAGTAAGGTGGTCATCCTCGTATTGTACGTGGACAACATACTCTTGATAGGAATGGGATTTCCTATACTACGCTCGGTCAATCTCCGCTTATCACAAGGATTCTCCAATAGGATCAAAGTGATACCTCCTAAATCCTGAGTTTTCATCTATGAGATAGATCTAATTGGATGCTAGAATTCTCACTAGATGTATATTGTAGTGAGATGGTATCAATCGATCCTGGGGAGAATCACTGGAAGTGTTCCAGGGTGATAAGGACGACTGAATGTCAGTCACAGGCATTGTCTTTACCCTCTATGGAGGGACGGTATGTTGGAAGAGTTCCAAGCTAGATACCGTGACATACTAGACGATTAAAGGCAAGATACATCACTACTTAAGATACTACCAAAGAGGCAGTTTGGGTGTATATTGGTTCATAAGATGAACTAGGTTCCAACCATTGTATGACAATGGAAGTGTGGCTTTGGCCAAGGAACCCTGGTCCCATCAGTGACCCAGACATATTCTGAGGCAGCATCACCTGATCATGGAGATAGATGATCTCCAGGATGGTCGAGGTTAGGAGAGTAGACTCATAGGACAACACGGCGGATCCACTCACAAAGGCATTTTCCCAAAGAGAGACTTTTAGGGGATGGTTGAGTATTAGATACTACAACTACTGCTACAGATGGCCCTAGTGCAAGTGGGAGATTGTTAGTTATATGTGTAGGGTTCCTAGGCACACAGTAGAGGTCTCACAAGGCATCAACCATGCCATTTTACAAAAATATGGTGCCGAGAAACCCTAGTTAACGGATCGTTGCTAGAAATCTAGGCGAAAAGTAAACTAGTTAACACTTAACTACTAGAATATGGAAATTACAACCTTTGTAGATCCGGATATCCACCTCCACGGCTCCGCAACGAAGTCTCCTCGCTGTCCAAGTCGAACTCCGGGCTCTAGCGTCGGCTTCATCGGAGAATGAACGGGCTTGGTCATCGACGACGATGCCGAAGATGATCTACGTCGAGGCATCGCTAGATCAAGCTCCCACTTCACAAAGTGATGAAACTTGTGAAGAAAACACACTCTACTACTTGGCAAGAGGTAGAGGATGAAGAAATAGGAGGTGGGTTCTCTTTAGAATTGGATTTCTCACTCTCAAGCTCAAGTTGCCATTGATGGCCTCAAGGTTTCAAACTTGAAGATGAAGAAGAAGATGAGCTAGAATTTTGATAAGTCTATTTTAAAATGAAAAGAAAAACAATACTTATCATAATCAAACTAAGGTTAAGTGTAGAGAGCAAACCATGGTAAGTGGGAATAGTTAGGGTTTAGCATGAAGACAAAATGGTCTTTGAGTCAAACCTTCATGAAGCTTCATCAAGCTTCATGACAAACAGAAAACCATTTTGTTTTCATAAAATTATTTAAATAAAAATGAATGGATAAATAAATGAGTGATTAAAACAAAACCCTAATTATCTACTTAACCATGGTTTTATTCTTTATACTTAACCATATAAACATGCATCATCAAATATGATACATACAAGTGCACAAAAGTATATCACATATACATCATGCACATCAAGTGAGAAAATCCATTTAAAGTGAACCTATATTAGTTAATGTAAATTAATATATCAAATATATATAATTATACATTAAATCATTAAATCAACACTTGATTTAACGACCCGGTCATATCGTATATAACCGACTAATATCAATAGTAACAACTTATCGAATCAACACTTGATCCGATAACCCGGCTATAACGCATATAACCGATCAATGTTACAAATCGCGAGAATCGAATACAGTATCACATACTTGTATTATTCTCGGTCCCGCACATATCTCATATGCGCTCCTATTTCGTTTCGCTTGAGCCAGGAAACCTCTGTGTAGGACTCTAAAGACTGTCAATACGCCGGTAGCAGATGATGATCATATCAAGCACCCACAAGCCGCAAGCGGTCTGCTAAATGTAACGGCCATCCGGGTATTGAGCGATCAGAAGATCGACGAGCTAGCCCGCTCACACTCCTGTGAATCCAACCAGTAACACTTACCGTACAGTCCGGTCTGTTCGTCTGATACGTCGCATATCAAGTCTAGGGGTGGTAAACGTCAGACCCCAATAACCGATAAGTCGTGCCGATGTGAGGCTCATAACGGGTTGAGAAACTACTGGTAACACTTACCAGCAAATCTCTGATCAGCCCTGGCCAGGGACTTCCCTGTTACGGCCAATCGAGCACAGCGCAACATCAACCCCCAATACCGGGAGAGACGAAACCCCTCCTATCGCTCATTGCCTCCATGTGACTCGGGACTGTACCCAAAGACCACCGTTTTGCACGCCCTCATGGACGTGGTAAGGTGGAGATCAAAGCACAGTGGGAATCACACAAGACTCTATGACGATCTCGGGTCTACAGACTAACCTGCACAAGTGTCACCTGAGAACTGCCATCTGACGTGAGGTATAATACCATGTGGGAGTTCTCGGTGAGTCCGTCCAGTGTACCCAGTCTCCACTGAGCACCCGTATACCATCTCTGATGTCAAACACCAATGGATATGGGATCATCCATCGCCCATCACATGGGTCGAGAAGCGTATACGCTAGTCTACTCTGGTATATCGATGCCCCGTCTCGATACACCCATGACTAGGGACCTTGAAGGATGTACTTATGGACTACCATGTCCCCACTAGTATGATCTGCATCATAGTCCAGGTAGTCAAGTACACATCCTAAGGGCTTTACCAACATGTAACCATAAGACAGTTTAAAGAGACAAGTATACATGTTAAGATAAAGAGTAACCAGATAGCATACTATCATATCGAGCAAGAAAGTCATCTCTATATATGTCCAAGCATCCAATATAATATACAACATCTGTACAATACTGGCCTCTAGGGCATACATACAACTAACAATCTTCCACTTGCACTAGGGCCAGCTGCTGTAGTATCGCATACCGAGCATCCCGAAGAGTCTCTCAAACTGTATCTGGGGAATGGCCTTCGTGAGTGGATCCGCCGTGTTGTTCTTCGTGTCAACCCTCCTGACCTCGATCTCCCGGCGATCAACTATCTCCCGGATCAGGTGATACCGCCTCAGAATATGTCTGGACCGCTGATGGGACCTGGGTTCCTTGGCCAAAGCCACCGCTCCATTGTTATCGTAATACAAAGGTATTGGATGCTCAATGGATGGAACCACTCCAAGTTCAGTAATGAACTTCTTGATCCAGACAGCCTCTTTGGCATCATCGTTGGCAGCGATGTATTCAGCCTCCATCGTTGAGTCTGCCACGGTTTCCTGCTTGGAACTCTTCCAGCTAACCGCCCCTCCGTAAAGGGTAAAGACAAAGCCCGACTGCGACTTAGAGTCGTCCTTATCACTCTGGAAGCTCGAATCGGTAAAGGACTCCACTTGGAGTTCTCCGTTACCATACACCAAGAACATTTCTCTAGTCCTTCGTAAGTACTTGAGAATGCTCTTCACAGCTGTCCAGTGACTCTCTCCAGGATCAGCTTGATACCTACTCACTACACTTAGTGAGTATGCTACATCGGGTCTGGTACATAGCATCGCATACATGATAGAGCCTACTGCCGAAGCATAGGGTATCCCTTGCATGCGAGCTCTCTCCAAATCAGTCTTGGGAGACATCTCTTTAGAGAGAGTGACTCCAGAGATCGTGGGCAAGTTCCCACGCTTGGACTCTTCCATACTAAACCTTTTTAGTATGGTGTCAATGTACCTGGATTGGGAAAATCCCAAAATCCGTTTGGATCTATCTCTATAGATCCTAATTCCCAATATGCAGGAGGCATCACCAAGATCTTTCATTGAGAATCTTTGTGATAAGAAGAGCTTGACCGATTGCAGCATAGGAATATCATTTCCTATCAAGAGTATGTCGTCCACGTACAATACGAGGAAGACAACCTTACTCTCTGCCACCTTCTTGTAGATACAAGGTTCATCTGGATTTTTGACGAAATCAAACTCTTTGATAACGACATCAAAGCAGATGTTCCAACTCCGCGATGCTTGCTTTAATCCATAAATGGATTTAAGCAGCTTGCACACCTTCCCGCTGCTCCCACTGTCTACGAAGCCCTCTGGCTGAGTCATGTACACGCACTCTTCTAAATCACCATTTAGAAAGGCGGTCTTAACATCCATTTTCCAGATTTCGTAATCATGATAAGCAGCGATGGCAAGCATGATCCGGATGGATTTAAGCATAGCCACTGGAGAAAAGGTCTCGTCATAGTCCACACCTGGTCTTTGACGAAAACCCTTTGCTACAAGTCTAGCTTTGAAAGTCTCCACTTTCCCATCTACACCAAGTTTCTTCTTGAAGATCCACTTGCTCCCAATGGGTTTTACCCCTTCAAGAGCAACGTCCAAAGTCCATACTTTGTTGGTGTACATGGATTCCATCTCGGACCGCATAGCATCCAGCCATTTCACTGAGTCCCCACTCGTGATGGCCTGCTCGAAGCTAGTTGGGTCATCATCTTCCATGATGCAATCCTCGCTTCCACCATCGATGAGAAAACCGTAGTATCTCTCAGGTGGACGAGAAACCCTACTAGATCGGCGGAGAGGCTGGGGTTCGTCGGGTGCAATCGAATCTTCTGGTTCCACTAAATCTTCAGTTATAGTTTGTGTATCTGGAATTTCTTCCAGCTCTACCACTTTGCCACTAATTTCTTTTTCAAGGAATTCCTTTTCTAAAAAGGTGGCATATTGAGAAACAAACACTTTTTGTTCTTCAGCATGGTAGAAAAAATATCCTTGGGAATTCCTAGGATATCCCACAAACTTGCAAAGAACTGACCGTGCCTCGAGTTTGTCTGGATTTTGCCTTTTGACATAGGCCGGACAACCCCATATCTTAACTCGTTTAAAATATGGTCTCTTCACACTCCATATCTCATATGGTGTGGTAGGTACAGATTTAGATGGAACTTGATTCAATAGGTATGTTGTTGTTTCCAGCGCATAACCCCAGAAGGAAATAGGTAACTCAGCTGTGCTCATCATAGAGCGCACCATATCTAATAGGGTGCGATTCCTCCGTTCTGATACACCGTTGTGCTGTGGTGTATATGGAGGAGTCAGCTGAGAGAGAATCCCATTCTCTTTTAGGAAGTCCAGGAATTCATTGCTCAAGTATTCACCTCCTCGATCAGATCGTAGGATTTTAATACTTTTTTCCGGTTTGGTTCTCAACTTCTTGTTTATATTCCCTAAATTTCTCAAAAGCTTCTGATTTGTGTTTCATCAGGAACACATACCCGAACCTAGAGAGATCGTCAGTGAATGTAATGAAGTATGAAGAACCATCCCTGGCATGTGTAGACATGGGACCGCATACATCACTATGTATAAGTCCCAAGAGTTCGGTAACTCTTTCTCCGTGTCCCGTAAACGGAGTTTTGGTCATCTTGCCTTTGAGACATGACTGGCAAGTGTCATAAGATGAAAATTCGAAAGGTTTCAAATATCCATCCTTATGCAACTTAGCCAGTCGTGTCACATTGATGTGACCCAGTCTACAATGCCACAAGAAGGATTCGTTGAGTTCAGAACTCTTCCTCTTGTGTGTGTTTTTTATGCTCAGAACTGTTGATTGATTTAGAACATAAATGCCATTGCATAACGTGCCTGATCCAACCAACTTTTGGTTACGGAAAATGTTCATAACATTTTTCTGTAATACAAAATTATATCCTTCTTTGCTTAATAAAGAAACCGATATAATGTTGCATATCAGGTTCGGCATGTAATAGCATTCGTTCAGAACCAATGTATTACCAGTTGGTAATACAAGGTGATATTCCCCGACAGTCTTAGCTGCAACAATTGCACCATTTCCAACTCTTATGTCTTTATCACCTTCTCCAAGTTCTCTACCTTTCTTAAGCCCATGTAACTGATTACATATATGGGATCCTGACCCGGTATCCAATACCCAGGACGTAGAGCAAATGGAGAAACAGTTCTCAGTAACGAACACACCCAAAGAAAATGCATCATCATGTACTTTCTTCATTCGGGTGGAATGGGAATCCTGGTATTCCCCTATATCCTGTTCAGTCCTATAACCCTTATAGGAAAGAATGGAACCAACGTTCCCCAGCACAGTATAACATGCGGGTTCGGTCAATACATCCATATTATTATCTTCATTAGGGCATGAAATGGTCGCTACCTGGAGAGAGAGAGAAGAAAACACTTTAGCGTATGCTCGTGCAAGATCAGATTGGTTATTATCTTATCTAATCAGGATGGCTCCCACTGCTTTTTATCAAATCTTCCTTCAAACCCTAAAATGAAAGACTAGCCTGGATTAATTACACACTGCAAGTTCGCTAATCTTTCAGCCAGGCCAGTGTCGGTACTTTGAGGGAGGTCCCCCGTGCTTTCGCACGAACCTAATTAATGTAAACCTCGTTTTCCCAGAGGCGTAACCTCATTAACACCTTTCTAGACACCTACTTGATCGGCTAATTGCAATGTGTAAAACTCTCCCAGGAGTAACTCTTACTCGCAGTGGGTATCGGGATCCAACTATCTCATAGAAGGTATGCAATCTCATTGCAAATTTCAACACTTGAAATTCCCGATAATCTTTCGCCCCTAGCAGCTATATGACCTTAACATAGTCAACAAATCACAAGTGCTAGTCAAGTTCAACCCGTCATTTCCTGATTGAATTAAACCCACCCGCACGACCCTTAACATAGTCAACAAAGTCGTACGACTACCCTAATCCAATCTGCATCATATGCATAAGCAGATAAATACTGGTCAGCTACCGCACACTACGCCTTAACATAGTCAACAAACGTAGCACGAATACTAACTAGTACTTATCTAAAATGACGGAGGGCTACGACAGGTTTTTCTGAAAACCATGAGCGTAATGAACTTGATATCGTTGTAGAATCAAATGAAGTTTTGAAATGGAGTGATTTTGAGGCTTTTCTAGTTTTGCTAAAGGAGTCACTCCCGGTGAAGGGATCTCGGTCCTTTCCTCGTCGAATGAGGTGCGGGATATATCATATATATCGCTGTGCAAAGCAAAAACCCAAAAGCAGTCAAAAGCAAACCGAGTGTGTAGCATCTGCCAGTTATTGCTAAAGGAGTCACTCCCGGTGAAGGGATCTCGGTCCTTTCCTCATCGAATAAGGTGCAGGGTATATCATATATACCGCTGTGCAAAGCAAGAACTGTAGCTACCTGTTTTATTTTAAAATTCGATTCCACAACATCTTAGGTTTCTTATCTTTCATTAATCACATTAATGAAGTCCCATCATTTAAATACCTAAACATCACAGATAGATATGACGTACACTTATGCCATCCGCATTCGCCTCGATGTCCCCTCGTGCACCGTTAGGTTAGGTAACTAACGACAGAGCAGGGCAGGGCTAGCGCGGGTGTAAAACATAAGTAACGTCTATATAATATATCATATATACTATATACTATATCCATCACAGAGTCACAACACAGATATCGCAGCAGAATAAACATATGAAATATTGGATATACTAGGACGTCCGTGTTTTCAATACGAGCCAGTATAAAACACGGATTCCACGGTCGTGATGAATAGCCAATCCCACACCCTTAGACCCCTACGAGAGCGGCAAGCAACCCTGCCAATTCTAGGGTTAGGAGACCCGGACTCGACCCCTCGAGTTGGTCTCCCACTGGACCCCAGAACCCGGTTACTTGTGCTCCCCTCCTTGGGTCTATCCTAATGCGGAAAAGTAAATAATATACAAAAGGTGACAACTTCCGCTACCTGGAAGTGCCCCAAATAAAAGAATATTACATACAAGTTTTTACATGAATGAAAATGAAAGACACTCATCTCACATAAAAAACCCCGGCTATTCGAACATTACGATCCAATATAACATATCCAGCAACACATAACATCACATGCCATCAACATAAGTAAGCATGCATACCCCAATTGTCGTTGACGTATAGCAACGAAACCGGCGATATGAACATACTACACTTACGGTCACAGAAAAGAAAGTGTAAAACTACAACAATTGGAATCCGCAACTTCTTTAGACATCACATGCCTAATCAAATGAAATACTTAGACATCACATGCCTAACAGATATAAATCCCGCATTTTAGTCTCATTATCGAAAACTCTTTTCAATATCATATGGGACTAAACTGCTAAATTTATAACATTCATTCAGTTATCTCATAACTGTTTGTGAATTCCAATTATTGTATCACATTCCAGATAAACAGAAAATGTTAAACTTTCCGATCGAACAGTCGAATACCCAAGTTTTCCCGATACAGCTCAACACATGAAATAAGTCTAACAACATTCAGTTCGTGCCTCAGTACCAACGGTCCAGCCGTAGAAGGGTCAAGCCAATGCCTCACATGTGGCACGCCGTACTGCCCCAAACCCGAAGGTTCAAAGGGCAGTTCAAGACGGTCACATAATCGAGTTAAGGTTTGTTGTCTTCTAGAGGGTCCATCGCGTTACTTGCACTACTTAGAACGTCGTTAAACTACGGAAAAATCCAACACTTGGAAATTTTTCCCGACAGGGGAAAAATTGGGTATTTATATCCGGTCGAACTTTTTAACATATTCTAAAAATTATCCGGAAATACACAAAAGACGAAATTTGATAATCCGATCGAAATACCGAATCCCCAAAACAACCCTGGAAAATTCAACTCTTGAATGAATATTAAAAATTCCCAGGAAAACCACCACAGAAAAATGAGAATTACTGTGAAAATTAAAATGCACAAAACGACAAAAGCGCCGCGCATCCGCCGCACGAGCCATGATCGTGCCGCGGATCCGCGGCTCTTTGATGGAATTAGTCCATCGAAATTCACAGTAACTCTTAGATTAGCCTGCTGATTTTTCTGCATATTTTTAATGTGGAAAAATCCCCGATTTTAGAAAAAGGACAGAGAGCATGTTTGGTTTCGGGTTTCGGGTTCGTTCGGGCTTCAAACACCATCTAGACTTCGCCTAAGGCTCTAGCTAGGCTCTGATACCACTGTAGGGTTCCTAGGCACACAGTAGAGGTCTCACAAGGCATCAACCATGCCATTTTACAAAAATATGGTGCCGAGAAACCCTAGTTAACGGATCGTTGCTAGAAATCTAGGCGAAAAGTAAACTAGTTAACACTTAACTACGAGAATATGGAAATTACAACCTTTGTAGATCCGGATATCCACCTCCACGGCTCCGCAACGAAGTCTCCTCGCTGTCCAAGTCGAACTCCGGGCTCTAGCGTCGGCTTCATCGGAGAATGAACGGGCTTGGTCATCGACGACGATGCCGAAGATGATCTACGTCGAGGCATCGCTAGATCAAGCTCCTACTTCACAAAGTGATGAAACTTGTGAAGAAAACACACTCTACTACTTGGCAAGAGGTAGAGGATGAAGAAATAGGAGGTGGGTTCTCTTTAGAATTGGATTTCTCACTCTCAAGCTCAAGTTGCCATTGATGGCCTCAAGGTTTCAAACTTGAAGATGAAGAAGAAGATGAGCTAGAATTTTGATAAGTCTATTTTAAAATGAAAAGAAAAACAATACTTATCATAATCAAACTAAGGTTAAGTGTAGAGAGCAAACCATGGTAAGTGGGAATAGTTAGGGTTTAGCATGAAGACAAAATGGTCTTTGAGTCAAACCTTCATGAAGCTTCATCAAGCTTCATGACAAACAGAAAACCATTTTGTTTTCATAAAATTATTTAAATAAAAAGGAATGGATAAATAAATGAGTGATTAAAACAAAACCCTAATTATCTACTTAACCATGGTTTTATTCTTTATACTTAACCATATAAACATGCATCATCAAATATGATACATACAAGTGCACAAAAGTATATCACATATACATCATGCACATCAAGTGAGAAAATCCATTTAAAGTGAACCTATATTAGTTAATGTAAATTAATATATCAAATATATATAATTATACATTAAATCATTAAATCAACACTTGATTTAACGACCCGGTCATATCGTATATAACCGACTAATATCAATAGTAACAACTTATCGAATCAACACTTGATCCGATAACCCGGCTATAACGCATATAACCGATCAATGTTACAAATCGCGAGAATCGAATACAGTATCACATACTGGTATTATTCTCGGTCCCGCACATATCTCATATGCGCTCCTATTTCGTTTCGCTTGAGCCAGGAAACCTCTGTGTAGGACTCTAAAGACTGTCAATACGCCGGTAGCAGATGATGATCATATCAAGCACCCACAAGCCGCAAGCGGTCTGCTAAATGTAACGGCCATCCGGGTATTGAGCGATCAGAAGATCGACGAGCTAGCCCGCTCACACTCCTGTGAATCCAACCAGTAACACTTACCGTACAGTCCGGTCTGTTCGTCTGATACGTCGCATATCAAGTCTAGGGGTGGTAAACGTCAGACCCCAATAACCGATAAGTCGTGCCGATGTGAGGCTCATAACGGGTCGAGAAACTACTGGTAACACTTACCAGCAAATCTCTGATCAGCCCTGGCCAGGGACTTCCCTGTTACGGCCAATCGAGCACAGCGCAACATCAACCCCCAATACCGGGAGAGACGAAACCCCTCCTATCGCTCATTGCCTCCATGTGACTCGGGACTGTACCCAAAGACCACCGTTTTGCATGCCCTCATGGACGTGGTAAGGTGGAGATCAAAGCACAGTGGGAATCACACAAGACTCTATGACGATCTCGGGTCTACAGACTAACCTGCACAAGTGTCACCTGAGAACTGCCATCTGACGTGAGGTATAATACCATCTGGGAGTTCTCGGCGAGTCCGTCCAGTGTACCCAGTCTCCACTGAGCACCCGTATACCATCTCTGATGTCAAACACAAATGGATATGGGATCATCCATCGCCCATCACATGGGTCGAGAAGCGTATACGCTAGTCTACTCTGGTATATCGATGCCCCGTCTTGATACACCCACGACTAGGGACCTTGAAGGATGTACTTATGGACTACCATGTCCCCACTAGTATGATCTGCATCATAGTCCAGGTAGTCAAGTACACATCCTAAGGGCTTTAACAGCATGTAACCATAAGACAGTTTAAAGAGACAAGTATACATGTTAAGATAAAGAGTAACCAGATAGCATACTATCATATCGAGCAAGAAAGTCATCTCTATATATGTCCAAGCATCCAATATAATATACAACATCTGTACAATACTGGCCTCTAGGGCATACATACAACTAACAATATGTATGCCCTAGAGGCCATTACTGTACATTGGATGTATATTGTAGTGGATGCTGGGACATATATAGGTAGGACTTTCTTGCTCGACATGATAGTACGCTATCTGGTTGCTCTTTATCTTAACATGTATACTCTCTGTCTCTCTGATTACATGTTGATAAAGCCCTTAGGATGTGTACTCGACTTCCAAGACTATGATGCAGATCATACTAGTGGGGCCTGGGTAGTCCATGAGTACATCCTTCAATGTTCCTAGTCGAGGGAATATCGAGACGGGGCATCGATATTCCAGAGTAGACTAGCGTATATCTTCTCGACCCATGCGATGGGCGATGGATGATCCCATATCCATTGGTGTTTGACATCAGAGATGGTATACGGGTGCTCAGTGGAGACTGGGTACACTGAACGGACTCGCCGAGAACTCCCAGATGGTATTATACCTCACGTCAGATGGCAGTTCTCTGATGACACTGGTACAGCTTAGTCTGTTGACCCGAGATCGTCATAGAGTCTTGTGTGTCTCCCACTGTGCTTTGATTTCCACCCTACCACGGCTCTACTGAGTCGTGCAAACAGGTGGTTTTTGGGTACAGTCCCGATTCACATGGAGGCAATGAGCGATAGGAGGGGATTCGTCTCTCCCGGTATTGGGGGTTGATGTCGCGCTGTGCACGACTGGCCATAACAGGAAATCCCTGGCCAGGGTTGCAGTGATCTACTGGTAAGTGTTATCAGTAGTTTCACACATGTTATGGACCTCACGTCGGCATGACTTATTGAGCTATTGGGGTCTGACGTTTACCACCCCTAGGCGAGATATACGACATATCAGACGAACAGACCGGACTGTACGGTAAGTGTTACTGGTTGGATTCACAGGAGTGTGAGCGGGCTTGCTCGTCGATCTTCTGATCGCTCAATACCCGGGTGGCCGTTACGTTTAGCAGACCGCTTGCGGCTTGTGGGTGTTTGATATGATCATCATCTGCTGCCGGCGTATTGACGAGTCTTTAGAGTCCTACACAGAGGTTTCCTGGCTCAAGCGAAACGAAATAGGAGCGCATATGAGATATGTGCGGGACCGAGAATAATGCGTGTATGTGATACTGTATTCTATTCTCGCGATGAATGTATCGAATGGTTGTATGTGATATAACCTAGTTATCGAATCAAGGATTGATTCGATAAGTCGATACATTGGATATTAGTCGGTTATATGCGATATGACCGGATCGTTAAATCAAGTATTGATTTAATGATTTAATGCATAATTATATATTTGATATATTACTTTGCATTAACTAATATTAGTTCACTTTAAATGGATTTTCTCACTTGAAATGCACATTGTATATGTGATATATTTTAGTGCACTAGATTGTATCATGTTTGATGATACATGCTCACTTGGGTTAGTGTAAAGAATTAAACCATGGTTATATGAGTGGTTAGGGTTTTGTTTATTTACTTATTCATTTATTTATTTATTATTCTTTTTGAAATGATAAAGAAAAGAATGGTGGCTTATTTTGTTTGTTTGTTGCAACTTCTTGAAGCTTTGAACAAGTCCACCATTCTTGTCTCATGCTTAACCCTAACCATTCAACTAACCTTAGTTTATTCTCTACACCTAACTATGGTTGCTATATGATAAGTATTCATATGATTTTCTATTTTAGAAAATATATCATATTATCTTCTTCTTCTTCTTCCTTCTTCAACATGAAGAAACTATGCCACCATCAATGGCAACTTGAGCAAATAAGTGAGAAATCCAATTCTAAAGTGAACCCACCTCCTATTTCTTCATCCTCTACCTCTTTCCAAGTAGTATAGGGTGTTTCCTTCACAAGTTTTCATGGCTTGGTGAAGTTGGAGCTTGATCTTGTGATGCCTCGACGTAGATCATCTTCGGCATCGAAGTCGACAACCTAGCCCGCCCTTTTCTTCGATGAAGCCGATGCAAGAGTCCAAGATTCGATTTGGACAGCGGAGGGACATCATCACGGAGCCTAGGAGGTGGAGGACCGGATCTACAAAGGTTGTAGCTTCTTTCCTTTTAGATAAATTCGTTTATTTGCATTGCATCGCCTATACATCTAGTTAACGATCCGTATTAAGGTTTCTCGGCACTTGTAAAATTTCAATTGGCCATGTTTGATCACTTATGGGACTTCATTAGTGTGCCTAGGAACCCTACAGATATCGTTTTCGTGCCTTGGTTCCAGATGTTTATGATTTTATGGATTCTAGGCAGTGGAGTTGATTTTGTGCGTATGCATGCACACGATTTGGTTCCTGCACTCTGTATAGTTTATATATGCTTGCAGTGCAGTGTTCCGTATTTTGTGCACTTGGATGCACTGGACTTCGATTTCGATGGTGATGTTCGATATTCGTTTTGTGCACTTTATACACCTGATTGGATTTTGCGTGTGATTGGCGCTTGATATTGGATTTCATGATTTCATGCATGATGGATGCACCGGATTTGGATTTGTAGCGCATGTTGGGCGCATGTTCTAAGATGAGATTTGGTACACACCAGATGCACTAAATCGGGATTTTTCGTGCATGTCAGATGCACCTGATTTTGCGGTCAGGCACACACGTTGCCTATGACCGATGTTGCGTGCACACCCATTGCACCTTGATGTCGTTTTTGTGCACCTGCTTGGCACACATGGATTTTGATTTCCGTGCGCACCGGACGCACAGGGTTTTCATATGCACTTTTGGAATGATTTCTATGGAGCAGTACGTTTTGATGATATTTGCTATGTGTTTTCGTATTGAGCAGGACTGGTCAGAGGACAGTGCCTGGATATATTGCATGCACCGATAGATTTCAAGGGATTTCCAAAAGCGAGCTATAGTCTCATTATTTACATACGTGTCTGATATGACACAGAATGTTTAAAACGAGGAAAACCCTTCTAAATTATTTTCAAAACGGCGGATCGTGCATATTAAACAAAAGATACATACATATATGGCTATTTTCTTATAGAGACGTCCGCCACTGTGCAGTGTTATGCGCCTTGAAAACGAATATCAAGTGCAGACGCGCACAAAACACAAATCTGGTAACAAAAATGCTCAAACACATGAATCGGGTGCAACCAAGGTACGAAGTATAATTCCGGTGCAACCAATACACAAAATACCTAGCTGGTGCAACAAATGCTCGAAATATGAATCCGGTGCATCCAGTGCACGAAATACAATACAGTGCAACAATCGCACAAAAATACAAATATGGTGCAACAAGTGCACAAAATACCAACTTCAGCGCATCCAGTGCACGAAATATCAAATGCAGTGCATCCAGTGCACGAAATGCCGAATACAGTGCATCCAGTGCACGAAATACCGAATACAGTGCATCCAGTGCACGAAATACCGAATACAGTGCATCCAGTGCACGAAATACCGAATACAGTGCATCCAGTGCACGAAATGCCGAATACAGTGCATCCAATGCCCGAAATGCCAAATACAGTGCATCCAGTGCACGAAATGCCAAATACAGTGCATCCAGTGCACGAAATATCAAATACAGTGCATCTAGTACACGAAATACAATATGGTGCAACAATGCACAGCGTAAAAACCTAGTGCAACAACTGCACAAAATACAAATCGGGTGCAACAAGTGCACGGAAATGCATCAATAACTCAAATGCGTATAAAAAGTAACACCGAGTGTGCCAAGGTGTATAAAATCCAAAGACGTGTGCAACTGCATGCACGAAACACGTACTAATGTACTGCAAGCACATGTAAGCTATACCGAGTGCAAAACCAAATCGAGTGCATACCACCCGCACAAAATCAAATCAGCTGTATGCAATCCATGAAATCATAAACATGTGCAGCCAAGACACAAAATCAACATCAAGTGCAATACCTATGCATAAAAACATGAATACCCAGTAGGTGCAGCCATGGTGCACGAAAACAAATATCATGAAACTCGGTCATTAAAACTCAATCATGCAATAAATCACCCAAAACACCGAATCCAAAGTGACTGATACGTGATAGTCAACTCACGAAATCACAAATCGTAAATACTGTCGTCGATATGTCCTTCCTTCAAGGTCGAGAAGGTGTCGGTGCATCCAATGCTAGCAGAGCAAGATATCTACTTGCTTCCTGATCATGGCCTGTCGTCTAGTGCCCTTAGGCTCTCGTCTCTCACTGCAGATTGCTAAGTGCATAGCTCCTCGGCTCAACAGTCCAATATGGAAACGATAACGGAAGCAGTCCGCTCTGGCACATCCTCTAAGAGTCTCTGGTCAACTGTCGTGGTCACTCATAACATATCTCGTCGACGGTGCCGAACTCTGGCCTGCTGGGTGCGCACAATATGACCGCTCCTGGGTCCAAGTATCCTCGTATAGTATTCCAGAAAGGTTCTGTCGAAGTCTCTCGCAAATCTTATTTCCGCCGAACTGCCCGGAAGTTATCATCTTTTACTAAACCCATTTCTTGTTCCGGAACGGCTGCATACTCAGCACGACTCTTTCTGAAAGATATATCCATATATAACGCCTCTGTATACGTGTCACATCTCTGATGTCGGCGGAGTGGAACGTCATCTCGTACGAACCTCATACTCCACTTTTCTCTAATGTCGACTGCTTCGGACTCGTCTCATCGTAGCTGCATGGACTGGGCTCCAACGGCTATACTCATATCTGGAGTCTCCCAAGCAATGCATCCCATCATATGATATCCGAATGATGTCAAACTTTTCGATCGATTCGTCAAGGTTCCATAATCCCCCAAGAGCTCAACATCTTGGATACAGTTTAATAGTATCGAGTACATACCACAGCACCTATGGACCAACCGTAGAAGGGCAAACCCAAGCCTCACTAATGGCACCGCTGAACTGCCGCAAACCCTAAGGTTCACCGACGTTCCATGGTCATTATATCGATTTAGGGTTTCATTCTTCTAGAGGGTCCGTAGAATTACTTGCATTGTTTTTTGAATACTTTAAACTTGGAAAATAGGCTCCTGACATTCGATCGTCTCTATCGACTACCAACGTACCTGCATGAAGTCGTCTCTAGCTCGAATCAATCAATCTGATGACCTCGCATCGGGGTAAGCGAACGAACCACGTGTCCTAGTCATTCGTCCTCGGGTGACTAGCGACCTGCTATCATATCTCTAAGTACAACTCGTACTGCAATAGCTCCAACATCTGGGGCGATATCTCGTCATTCGCAGCAGCAACTGCCTCATTCGTCTGCACGCTGAACAGTGCCTCAATCATCAAGTATAATCGGTGCTTTGACGGTCATCACATCTTAGCTGGCCTCTATCAGTGGCCCAATCCTCTGGTGCTGATCTGCACGTCCGAGAAATCTCGTAATAGCGATCCATCAATGCTAATGGCGCAAAAACGCAAATAAACGATACGTCTATGCAATCGTATGTCCCTGGAATCACGATGTTCAGTTGATAAAACTGCACATTTGTATTACATTTTTCCTACCATTTTTATATTAAAACAGGACTTTAATATGATATATTATACATATGAGGGTTTATGTATAAAAACATTATTTTCCATGTGTTAATATATTTTTATTATCATTTGGTAGGAAAATGTATGCAAATAATCTATTGACCAAATCCTAGTAGAACTAAGTCTACTAAATATTATTTGAGATTATGGTGCAGAATTTTCCAAGTTGTTATGCAGAATTTATCAAACAAATCAAGTTGTTGAAGAAATCTTGCCAAATTAAGAAGCAAAACTTAGAGACCAAGTCTGGAAGCAACCGAGAAAAAAAATTTGAATTCTGAAGGTGCCTAGGATTGCCACATGTCACAAGATGCAAGCACAAGAAAATTGATCAAGAGATCTCACCCATTGGCCGCGGATCCGCGGCCATACCCCCCCTTTGGCCGCGGATCCGCCGCAATATTATGGAGTTGGAAGGAAAGATTTTGGGACATGATTCTCTACTATATTTTACCAACTTTTGAAGCAAAAGATTCTGGCTTTGCACTATAAAAAGGCACCGAGAGCCTCTTGGAAAAGCTATCAAGCCGAAGAGATCACGAAGCTCCCGACGCTCACGCATCCAGGCTGATCATCGACTGTTCGACTACCTCCTTAGGAAAGATCGAGAAGCAACTAGTTGTAATCATTTTCTATGGATTAAAAGTGTAGTTTGTTCAAGTCGATTAATAAAGGTAGTTCTTTTTAATTTTTTTTGCATTTTACATTATGTTTTCCCTCTCTGTCTTTGCGCGAGTAATTCTCCGCTTGTTAGGGTTCGTAGGATTAGGGTAGGCTAATGGACGATGAAAATAATTAAACCCTTTTTAAGTACTATAAAGTTTATGAACTTTATCAAAAGAATCACTAACATCCTAATCGGGCGCGCTAGCAATTCTTTGCTAGTTCCGACCGCGATTAGAGATTAGATTAATGATTGTTTTGGTAAAGGCTAGATATGAACGGAGTTCCGTGTCGAGATAAGGGTTAAGAGTGGGATTCCTTTTCCCTCCAGAAACCCTAATCTACATGCATCACCGTCGTTCTAGTTTTAATCTATTAATGGATAAAAATGGTAACTTTTAATTAATCGTCCATAACTACTAAATCCTAACGAACCCTACAAGCCCTCTTATTATATTATCTACATCTCTAAAAATATCTAGATCTATATTTTACATTCTTGTTTAATGTAGATCTAGAAACCATTCTATAAAAATTCTTTATCCCTCCTCTCTTTCTCAACACATCTAAAGTAAAAGTAAAAGGTTCCACGTTTCCCAGAGGACGACCCGTACTCATCTCGGTCTAGCTACGTGCGACACCGTTCTGATTGCGGTTAACTACAAACATACACCTTTTCAAATCAATCAAATGGCGCCGTTGCCGGGGATACATGCGTAATTTTTTATTTTTACTATTTGTGTTGAATTCTTAGACGAGTCATATCATTATTAACACAAAACTGCAAATTGCATATTTAACGATTTGTGCGTGAATTTTTGCAAGGAGATCTGGAGTCACAGAATTAAGGAGAACAGGAAACAGAGACATTTTTAGAGATCCAGAGGAGCACAGAAGGCTATACAAAAAATTTCATCAACTGTTCCTTCTGCCACGCGGCGGAACCGCGGCAAAAGTACCCCTTCTGCGGCGGAATCGCGGCGGGTTGGAGGAATTAGGGCTTCAATCTTCTCTGGTATCTTTCTCAACTCCTTCTCTCTCTCCTCAAATCCAATAAAATCTATTTTCTGCAGGATTCTTTGCAAAATTGCGCCGCTCAAAAATCTTTTTGCAAAAGTTTTGTGATTGGTTTTGTTTTGCATATTTAATACGGACTTTAAGGGGCAAAGACCAAATCAAGATTAGGTGGGGATTTCATCACCCTTCCTAAGCCCCACAAATCACAAACTGAGCATATAGATCAACCCTTCATTAATTTAAAAAATATCTAGACCAGACTCTAAGGACTGTCGCGCTCAATAAGGACAGAGGAAGGTCATGGGTAATCTATCGTTTATCCGCATTACTTTTGTAGTGCCTAGGCAAGTGTGACAAAGGCTAGTGGTTTTTAATTAGGCCCACGACGTGGTTCCTTCCCACTTACCTGGCACTTATCTGGCTACAAGGGTAGTACGGAGGCGGTAGAGGATTGATCCTGCGGCTTGTCCTTTGGAAGTCTAGGAGCGGTCTAGAGACTGACCTAGGTGACCTTAGTTCTAGGGTTGCTTGTGCATCTTAGGGAGATTTGTCTTGAGTTCCACTTTTTCAAAACAAGCCAATTTTAAAATCACACACACGCTGCCACTAGCACTAAACCCTCTTAGTGCATGCTCGGCTGGACACGGGATCCTAGTGCCCGTCTTGTCCGCGTTCCTTCTATCGACACCGAAGTTGGTACTTCTTCATCTTCTTTTCCCCCACCACACACCACGACCGAGATGGACGGCACTCCATCAGAGTATAACACCACGCTGCCACCGCCCGTAGGTGCGCAGAATCCACCGTGCATTTCTCTCCAAGAGAGATGCTATCCTATTCGTGGTCCCCTTCCTACTTGTCTATCTCTTCCACCACCGAACGGGGATAATTTCGAAATTAAACCCCACTACATCAATCTGCTGCCCAAATTTCACGGGCTTGAGTCGGAAGACGCGTACGTTTTCATCATTAAATTCGAAAACGTATGCGCAATGATGGGTACTTCACAATTGACTTTAGATGCTATGCGCTTACGTCTTCTCCCATTCACACTGTGCGACTTGGCAGAAAAATGGCTTTACAATACTGCAGCACACTCTATCACTAATTGGGACGAATTCATCGTAGCATTTCTTAAGAAGTTTTACCCAAATCATAAGACTGCACATATTAGGAGCGAGATCAACCAGTTCACCCAGCTTCCCAATGAACCATTTTGGAAGTGCTTTGAACGTTTCAAAGATCTGCTTGTCCAATGCCCCCATCACGGAATACAAAGATGGGATTTATGTCGGATTATATATGAGGGCATTAATCCAGTGACAAAGCAGATGCTTGAAACAATGTGTCAATGCAATTTCATGTCTAAAGATGATGGTGAAGCATGGAAATATCTGGAAGATCTCGCTGAACACACGTTGCAGTGGGAAAGCGTAAGACCACCTACAACTAAGGGAGGTATTCACCAGCTCGACGTTTCCATCGCAGTGAAAGCCGAAATGGCAGCGATACAAAAGAAACTCGACGCTATTGAAAACAAGTTCTCATCTTTCTCCCTAAATCAGGTCACGCTTCCTAAGACCGTCTGTGGTTGCTGTTCGGATCCTTCACACTTAACGGAAGAATGTCCTATGAATGCATCGTTTCAAGCTAATGCTGCTTTTCAGCAGCGACCTAGAAACGACCCTTATTCTTCCACATACAATCAAGGATGGAGGAATCATCCTAACTTTGCTTGGAATCAAAACCAACAAAATAATTATCAAAGACCTCCTCCACAGCAACCACAACCACAGAATCAGCCCCCCTTTCAATCACAGAATTTCCAAAATCCGGCCAACATTTCTACACCACAAGTGGCCGGTATTGACAACTCACTTGCACAAACTTTGGATATGTTCATGAAACAATCCATGCAAAATTCGGCTGAGATGAGGTCTTCTATTGATGCCCTAACGAAAAACTCCTCCTCCCATGGTGAGAGTATCAAATCAATAGAAAACCAAATCGCACAGTTAAACGCCGCAATGAGTGCGAGAGAGAAAGGGAAACTCCCATCTCAACCCTACCGAATCCTGGCCATTCACAAAGTCATAATGTGAATGCCGTCACTACGTTGAGATCGGGGAGAGTGCTGAACAACCAAGTGGGTGAGCAAGTTGATGATAGTGACACATTTGATACCCCTTCTTCTTCTTCTTCCCCTAACTCGTTTAGTCTTCCACCTTCGTCCGAGCCTATTCTCCGTTTTCCCGAAGGCTCAAACATTTCACCAAATCTATCTAAGTCGATTCCCACTCCAATTTTGGGATCGAATCCGTCGCCACAGTCTTCTCCACAAACGTTGGACCCAAAACTTATTGATCGAGCTCCATTTCCAAACCGATTAAGGGCCAACCGACCTAACCCTCAAATGGAGAAGATTGTGGAAATGTTTAAGCAAGTTAGCGTGAATATTCCTCTCCTAGATGCCATTCAACAAGTCCCATCTTATGCAAGAATCCTTAAAGACTTGTGCACTAGGAAGAGAAAAACTCAAGTGCCTAAAAAGGTTTTCATGACGAGTAATGTTAGCACAGCTTTTACCCAACAAATACCAAAGAAACGTAAGGACCCCGGCTGTCCTACAATCTCTATTTCTATTGGGGGTAAAAATATAAATCGTGCTTTACTCGATCTAGGCGCTAGCGTCAACTTGCTTCCTTATTCAGTATACGAGCAGTTAGGAATTGGAGAGTTAAAACCCGCCCATTGTACTCTCCAAATGGCAGACCGATCTATCACCAAACCTTGGGGCGAACTAGAGGATGTGTTAATTAAAGTCGGGGAATTCATATTTCCCGTGGACTTTATTGTTTTAGATACACAACCTGTGGCAAACCCACGCAATCAAATCCCGGTGATACTTGGTCGACCCTTCCTAGCAACTTCTAACGCTGTAATTAATTGTCGTAACGGTTCTATGAACTTATCCTTCGGGAAAATGACAATTGAGCTTAATATTTACAAGCTAGGAAGTCAGCCATCAGAACCTTCTGCTCAATTGCTGGATGTTTGTTCCATCCACGAGATAGCTTCCGAAAGCTGCATGGATGAGGAGCTTTGCTTTGATGTTCTCGACAACATTAATGAGACATCGTTTGATCTTGCACCACTTTACAGTGAGGATATGTTCAATGAGTCCGACCTTGAGATTGAACCCGTTGACTCGTTGCAAAAGTCAGCAGCACTTTCCGAGTCAATATCTTATGCAAGTTTTGAACCTCTTCGGGAGTCCGAATATCATTCGCTTACCCCACCTTCTATTGTCTCTCCGCCAATTCTTGATCTCAAACCGCTACCTTCTCATCTTAAATATGCATATTTAGGAGAGAATGAGACTTTGCCAGTGATTATTTCCGCTTCTCTAGCCTTAGAGCAAGAGAATGCACTTTTGGCAGTGTTGAGATCGAATCGGGAAGCATTTGGTTGGACTATGGCTGACATCAAAGGGATTAGTCCCTTAATTGTTGAACATTACATACATCTGATAGATGAAGCCAAACCAACCCGAGACCCACAAAGACGGTTAAATCCCGTTATGAAGGAGGCGGTAAAGAAAGAAATCGTCAAGTGCCTTGATAGTGGAATAATTTACCCCATATCTGATAGTCAATGGGTAAGTCCAATTCATGTGGTCCCTAAAAAGTCTGGCATCATGGTCATCACTAATGAGGCTAATGAGTTAATCCAAACATGCACCCAAACTGGGTGGCGCGTATGTATCGATTACAGGAAACTCAATGCCGCGACGAGGAAAGATCATTTCCCACTACCTTTCATTGACCGGATGTTAGAACGATTAGCGGGACACGAATACTACTGTTTCTTGGACGGATACTCTGGTTATAACCAGGTCCCCATCGCCGAAAAGGATCAAGATAAAACCACTTTTACTTGTCCTTTCGGAACTTTTGCTTATAGACGCATGCCCTTTGGGTTATGCAACGCTCCCGCTACATTTCAGCGGTGCATGATGGGGATATTTTCAGATATGGTGGAAGATTTTCTGAAAATTTTTATGGACGATTTCTCCATTTTTGGGGACTCCTTTGAGGACTGCCTTCGTAATCTTGACGCTGTTCTTACCCGCTGTAAGGATAAGAACTTGACTTTGAATTGGGAAAAATGCCATTTTATGGTCCAAGAAGGAATTGTACTTGGACATATAATTTCACATAAAGGTATTGAGGTTGACAGAGCTAAAATAGATGTCATCCAAAACCTCCCTCATCCCAATTGCGTCAAAGATATACGATCCTTCCTTGGTCATGCAGGATTTTATAGGAGATTTATTAAGAACTTTAGCAAAATTGCTAGACCCTTAACCCTTCTATTGGCCAAGGACACTACTTTTCACTTCGATTCGGATTGTGAGGCTGCTTTTGAATCGCTTAAAGAATCACTCACTACAGCCCCCGTTTTATCATCTCCGGATTGGAACCACCCGTTCGAGCTTATGTGTGATGCATCAGATTTTGCTATTGGTGCGGTCTTAGGACAGTACATTGATAAGATGCCACATGTAATTTACTATGCAAGTAGGACCTTGAATGATGCACAAATAAATTACACAACTACCGAGAAAGAACTCTTGGCGGTTGTCTTTGCATTGGAGAAATTCAGGCCCTACTTGATTGGCTCGCCTATTGTGGTTTACACAGATCACTCCGCCCTACGACATCTTTTATCGAAGAAGGATGCGAAGGCCAGGCTAATACGTTGGATCCTATTGTTACAAGAATTTGATCTTGTCATCAAAGACAAGAGTGGATGTGAAAACGTTGTAGCCGACCATCTTTCACGCATCACTTCTTCGCCAACTGTGACCGTGCCGATAAATGACTCATTTCCCGACGAACAGCTCTTGAATGTATCTTACGAACCTTGGTTCGTGGATATCGTGAACTATCTTGCGACGGGACTTATACCTAGCGATTGGTCGAAACAAGACAAACTTCGATTTTTATCCCAAGTAAAATATTTTTACTGGGATGAACCATATCTATTCAAGTATTGTTCTGATCAAATCATTCGCAGGTGTGTCCCTAACGATGAATTCAAGAGCGTGTTATCATTTTGTCATGATCAGGCATGCGGCGGTCACTTTGGACCTCGAAAAACGGCGGAGAAAGTTTTGCAATGTGGCTTTTATTGGACAACATTATTTAAAGATGCATTTGAACATTGCAAAACTTGTCCGCAATGTCAGCATTTGGGTCGGATTTCATGAAGGAATGAGATGCCGCTCCAACCTATATTGGTTGTGGAAATATTTGATGTTTGGGGTATTGATTTTATGGGCCCTTTTCCCAACTCCTTTGGGAATCTATATATCTTGTTAGCGGTTGATTATGTCTCGAAGTGGGTGGAAGCTGTACCGTGTCGCACTAATGACAACAAAGTTGTCATTAAGTTCCTAAAAGAAAATATCTTTTCGCGATTCGGACACCCTTGCGCTATCATTAGCGACAACGGGACACATTTCTGCAATAGATCTTTCGAGGCCTTGATGCGGAAATATTCAATCACTCACAAGCTTTCTACGCCCTATCACCCCCAAACAAGCGGGCAGGCTGAGATCTCAAATAGGCAAATCAAACAGATATTGGAGAAGACAGTTTCGAAAAACCGTAAGGATTGGTCAACCAAATTGACGGATGCTCTTTGGGCATTCCGCACCGCTTATAAGACCGATCTTGGTATGTCTCCATACCGTCTTGTGTTTGGGAAGGCATGCCACCTCCCTGTCGAGATTGAACATAAGGTAATGTGGGCTATTAAAGAGCTTAATTTTGATCTTGATCATGCAGGCAGCTATCGGAAGCTGCAATTGAATGAGCTAAGCGAACTCCGCGATGAAGCTTACGATAATGCGGTGATAGTAAAGAATAGGACTAAAGTGTTCCACGATAAAAATCTTTTTAGAAAAACCTTCACATCGGGGCAACAAGTCCTTCTTTACGATTCACGTCTCCATCTTCATCCGGGTAAGCTTAAATCTCGTTGGAAAGGACCTTTTGTGGTGCGGTATGTACACCCGCACGGAGCAGTTGAAATCGAAAATTTAAAATACGGCTCGATTTTTAAAGTGAATGGGCATAGATTAAAACCGCATTTTTCTGCTGACCCCGCGGAGGAGCTCCTGTTTTTACAGGAGCCGCTTTATCAAAACTAAATTTCCTCCGCCTCACCTCCATGTTTTTGTAACATTTTCTCATTTTAAGAAATGGAGGTGAGTAAAAAATGGATTTGATTGAATATCTGTGCGTGTCAAAGAATAAGTTTGGGGGAATTTTTCATTTAACTATTATTTTACCCCTTGTATCTCTCCCTTAGTATACAGGTCCATGTTCTCAAAAGGCTACATCAGTGAGGACACTGCTGAAAACAGGTTTGGGGGGGAGGTTCATATTCACTGAATTATCTTTGACACCGGGCATTAAATTTTTTTTTATATAACAAAAGAGTAGAAAGTGAAAAATTACATCCAAAAGATTGGAATAGTTTAAGAAAACCAAGAAAATTATAAGTTTTCTTACACGAACTAGTAATAAGTAGTTATGAGCTGTTGTCCCAAGGGTTAGTAAAATGAAGGAAGTCACTAATCTGAGGATAAAAATAAGTCTGAAAAATAGTTTCTATTCTGGAAGCCAAACATTTGAATGTTGATACCCTACTATATGCACTTACACACGTCTTGAAACTCGGGATAGTAGAAGATACCTTGAAATGCTCTTGTCTAAAAGCCAAAGTATGAAGGAAAAAAAATGAAGAAAATATAAATGGTGAAAAGAAAAAAAAATGAACACTGGTTTTGTTATCGCCAAGGCAGCAATAAAAAATATAGCGAGGGTGCCTCTTCACCAAGTGCCCTAAGGCCAACTGGTCTGGGAGTCACTGCTAAGCCTTAGGTGGTGCATGACGAGGAAAATACTATCACCTAATCAGCAAGCACACGAGTAATCGGTCTGTTAGTACCTCAAGAAGTATTAACGGTCGCATGAAAATGTGTGAGCGAATCTTAATATTCATCAAAATTAAAAAGTACTAAGGTAGATGGACAAGAGTATGATAGTTTGAATTGAATTCTCCGAGTGTAGGGATGTTCTATACAAACACGTAGGGGTATATGATCAATGTTTGGAAGAAAGATAGGAATGAAGAATAAAGACGATGTTTTATTGAGTGATGATGTGATTTCTAACATTTTTTCATGACTATTAAGATAGGGCTCATGACAACTGAAAAGCTAGCATAGTTGAAAACTCTTCTTTTCAAAGTATTTCTTTTATGGTTCTTGTCTTTATATGTAAATTTCACCATCTTTCTTTTGTTATAGGATTTTGTGGGTGTAATCCGCTGAAAACCCTCAGGAGACAACACTCCTCCTACTAGGGACACCTAGAGGTTTAACGGCTTGTTGCACGTGCTCAGTGCAATCGTGTCTGCCTACGAAAGTGTGCTTAGTTTTCTCCTTTCTTTTTCTCCTCTTAAATAAACTAGTTTGCTCGGGACGATCAAAGATAAGTTTGGGGGTATTTGTTCAGTTGATAAAACTGCACATTTGTATTATATTTTTCCTACCATTTTTATATTAAAAAAGGACTTTAATATGATATATTATACATATGAGGGTTTATGTGTAAAAACATTATTTTCCATGTGTTAATATATTTTTATTATCATTTGGTAGGAAAATGTATGCAAATAATCTATTGACCAAATCCTAGTGGAACTAAGTCTACTAAATATTATTTGAGATTATGGTGCAGAATTTTCCAAGTTGTTATGCAGAATTTATCAAACAAATTGAAGAAATCTTGCCAAATTAAGAAGCAAAACTTGGAGACCAAGTCTGGAAGCAACCGAGAAAAGATTTTTGAATTCTGAAGGTGCCTAGGATTGCCACATGTCACAAGATGCAAGCACAAGAAAATTGATCAAGAGATCTCACCCATTGGCCGCGGATCCGCGGCCATACCCCCCCTTTGGCCGCGGATCCGCCGCAATATTATGGAGTTGGAAGGAAAGATTTTGGGGCATGATTCTCTACTATATTTTACCAACTTTTGAAGCAAAAGATTCTGGCTTTGCACTATAAAAAGGCACCGAGAGCCTCTTGGAAAAGCTATCAAGCCGAAGAGATCACGAAGCTCCCGACGCTCACGCATCCAGGCTGATCATCGACTGTTCGACTACCTCCTTAGGAAAGATCGAGAAGCAACTAGTTGTAATCATTTTCTATGGATTAAAAGTGTAGTTTGTTCAAGTCGATTAATAAAGGTAGTTCTTTTTAATTGTTTTTGCATTTTACATTATGTTTTCCCTCTCTGTCTTTTCATCTTCTTCTCCCAACATGCGAGAGTAATTCTCCGCTTGTTAGGGTTCGTAGGATTAGGGTAGGCTAATGGACGATGAAAATAATTAAACCCTTTTTAAGTCCTATAAAGTTTATGAACTTTATCAAAAGAATCACTAACATCCTAATCGGGCGCGCTAGCAATTCTTTGCTAGTTCCGACCGCGATTAGAGATTAGATTAATGATTGTTTTGGTAAAGGCTAGATATGAACGGAGTTCCGTGTCGAGATAAGGGTTAAGAGTGGGATTCCTTTTCCCTCCAGAAACCCTAATCTACACGCATCACCGTCGTTCTAGTTTTAAATCTATTAATGGATAAAAATGGTAACTTTTAATTAATCGTCCATAACTACTAAATCCTAACGAACCCTACAAGCCCTCTTATTATATTATCTACATCTCTAAAAATATCTAGATCTATATTTTACATTCTTGTTTAACGTAGATCTAGAAACCATTCTATAAAAATTCTTTATCCCTCCTCTCTTTCTCAACACATCTAAAGTAAAAGTAAAAGGTTCCACGTTTCCCAGAGGACGACCCGTACTCATCTCGGTCTAGCTACGTGCGACACCGTTCTGATTGCGGTTAACTACAAACATACACCTTTTCGAATCAATCACACGCCCTGGTCAGTCCTCGTCCGTGACGAGCTCGTGCTGACTGCAACTCTAGCCGTAGCTCTCTGTGCCGGTACAACCGTGGTAACAAAACCATAACTGGTACCGATGAGGATAGATCATAGGAATGAATATAATACTGTGCAAAGAAATGTACATCCTAAGGCTTCTTAAGCGGAGTATCGTATCGTAAGTATGCCGTGGAACATACACACGGTATGTCACTCTACTTGAGTCACCTACTCCATCAACCAAGGGTCATCCTACACTCCGAAGGTAAAACCTAACGCTCTGATGTCAACTTTGTCACGACCCGAAAAGTACGGAACATGACCGGCAATTAAATTATGAAACGTCTCAAGGCGTACATAATCTAAGTAAGCCAAAACCCAGAAATCCAAACCAAGTAAAGCAGTAGAGTGAAGGAAAAACCAATTTTAACGCAAGAAGTTTAACAACATAAGCCGAAGTATGCACTTTTAAAATCACAAGTTTTTCTGAAAATTTCGGCAGAGTTTCCTTTGTAAAGACTGACCCCAAACGGGCACAAACCTGATAAAGCATGTTTAATGAATAAAGGCATCCCCAAGCGGAAACTAGCTCTTCGCCAACCGGCGGACAAAACCACACAATGCAATATAATATACAACGCCGAAAGGCGAGGATCAAACTCAGGATAAAAACCCAACATCATCAAGAAAACCGGAGGAAAACCACAATAATACAGCGCGCGACTCTAAGGTCGAAAGAATATACACTAGTCATCTATCTCTATCAAATATACAAGTCTGGTTGATGGAGTTTACTAGATACAAATGAAATAATAAATGTACAATGGTGGTCACGATATAAGTGAACCCACCTACCAAAGCAATCACCCGGAAGGAAAAATGTGCCAGCAAAGCCGCAACGAAACCTGTACGGCAAAACCTGCAAGGAACTGTGGCACAACGGGGGTGAGTTGCCAACTCGTGAGTAGAAACATCTACGAGTAGAAAATCGAATGCATGACGCTATCCTAGGTCATAACAAGTAATATCCTCAATAAAAATCCTGATCCAACAACACATAAGTGCAATACCATGTGCTCGTGTCAGTGCCTCAGATAGCAACATATCAGATATATGATGTATGAATGCATTACGAATGGAAACAGAATACATCATGAGTGAGACAACTGTTTTCTTTCTTTAATGAGATTTCTGTATGTATATAAATCGAGTATCATCAATGAAATCAACAGAGAAATCAGTGTCAAGCATCGACACAAAACATAAATCTCAATATCTCAATATCTCAGGCTCCAGCTATCCGGACTAGCCTGTATCATCAAATCTCAATATCTCAGTGTCTCAAATCTCAATATCTCAATACCTCGGGCTCCGTCAGTCCGGATCGGCCCATATCATCAATCACACGACCACGAATGGTATTGTTTCCACCAATCAGAGAAAAACTCTGTTTTGAATTTCAAAATTCAAAAATTGAAGCAACGCTTCAGATTCTGCGCGCTGCGCGCCATGTGTTAAAAGCAGACATGCCAGCGCCAGGAGCGCTGCGCCCTAGGCAGCGCACCCCAATCAGAGCAAAGCTCTGCTTCAAAATTCAAAATTTAAATTGAAGCAAGGCTTCAGATCCAGCGCTCAGCGCTGCGCGCCACGTGTCGAACGTAGGTGCGCTAGCGCAGTTGCTCTGCGCTCTGCGCTGCGCGCCACGTGTCGAACGTAGGTGCGCTAGCGCAAGGTGCGCCAACGCTGGAATTAAAAATTCTCCACCATCAGATCAAAAGATCTACTAATAATAAATAATTAATTAATTAGAACTAAAGTTCTGTTATGGAAAGATTTTTCAATCTTATTAAAACAAGAAGATTATCTTCTGTAAAACAGATGCCTTAGGATCAAAGATCCAACGGTGGGAAATATTCCCAAATCAATCAGAGAAAGATCTCTTAAAACTAATTTAACAAATCATTTGGCCCTATATAAAGGACCCTACACTTCGAGTCTAAAAAAAAAGAAAAAAGAGAGAGAATACAGAAGAAGAGAGAGAAAACCCTCTGCAAAAAAAAAGAGCAAGCTCTTAAGAAAAGAAGATTTTTCTTCATATTCAAGGTAAAAAAGAATTATGTTCTTGAAAAACAGAGATGAAATCATCTCATAAAAAGAAGAACTCTCTTCTAAAAAGATCATAGATCTGAAAAAAGACCAAGGTCTTTGATGATAAGAAAAAAGATCAAAAGATCTAATCATAAAATAATAAAAGAAGTATTTTTACTTCATTCATAGATCTTTGATCTATAAAGGCAGAGCCTTTTATAAAAACAAGAACTTTTGTTCTTGAATCCTGAGGCAAAGCCTCCTTTAAGAAAAACATAAATTTGTTCTTTGATCTTAAATTGATCAAATGCGCTTTGCGCAATCAGAAAGTGCCTTACACTCATGAATTGCGCCCTTGCGCTCATTGGACCGGCGCTCAGCGCCAAAACCTGCCACGTGTCAACCAGAGACACAATCTGCACTTTGCGCTTCAGAAACAGCGCACTGCGCTAATGAATCGGCGCTCAGCGCCAGAACGTGCCACGTGTCACTCACTGGCGCGCCAACAGACTAGCGCAAATCGCTCATAAATAAAAAGCGCAATGCGCTAATGAACTAGCGCTTAGCGCTAAACGCGACACGTGTCCTCTTCGTGTGCGCTACCTGACAGAAGCGCAATGCGCCTGGCGCGCCACGTGGCACACTGTCAGAACAAGTTTTGTTTCTGATGAATGCTATGCATTCAATAGAAGACAAAAATGTCAGAGCCCAATGCCTAGCATTATTGAAAGGGCTGAGCCCAAATAAAGGCTTAATAGCCAGAGCAACTAAAAATGTTAAACATCTGCTCATAAATACTCAACAGATCTTAGTCCCAAACTGGGCTACAGATCTTTCAAACAATTCACACTGGTTCGAGGGTACATCTCGTTACTCCTCTAATATCTGTCGTTGTAATCCTTCAACGTCGTCAAAGAGGTGACGGGTCCCGACAACCACACATTACTACGGACTGTGGGGTCATTAAACTCATGGACTATGATGTCCTTAACCTCGACCGTGATGTCTTTAAACTAACATCGGACTGTGAGGTCCTTAAACTCACGGACTATGATGTCCTTAACCTCAACCGTGATGTCTTAAAACTAACATTGGACTGTGGGGTCCTTAAATCCACGGACTATGATGTCCTTAACCTCGACCATGATGTCTTAAAACTAATATCGGACTGTGAGGTCCTTAAACTCACGGACTATGATGTCCTTAACCTCGACCGTGATGTCTTAAAACTAACATTGGACTGTAGGGTCCTTAAATCCACGGACTACGATGTCCTTAATCTCGACCGTGATGTCTTAAAACTAACAATTGACTGTGGGGTCCCTAAACCCACGGACTATGATGTCCTTAACCTCGACCATGATGTATTAAAACTAACATCGAACTGTGCAGTCCTTAAACCCACGGACTATGATATCCTTAACCTCGACCGCGATGTCTTTAAACTAACAATGGACCGTAATGTCCTTAAACTAATGATCGACCGCAATGTCACTAAACTAAACAATAGAGCCCAATTGCTCTCTTGTCGGATCTAAACGATCCAGTTAAGTTGATCTTAGTCTAAAATTAGACTAACGTATCATTAACAAACGTTTAAGTTGATCTTAGTCTCAAATGAGGCTAACGTATCCTTAATTCAAAACCCCCCAAACCCAAATCTAAGAAAGATACGGATTTGGACTAGTCCACGCCCTACGGGCGACAACATAACTTAGTCTTCGTATACAATCCACGGGAAACCAAACACAAAACAAACACCCACGACACGAAGTGACCATCTGGAGAAGGAGAAAGTTGTTATCACGATGTGGTGGCGTAATTAACTGCAGGGGCTTGCGCCTGCAGGGAAGAGCGTCCCCATAATCAAAAACCCCTCAGATGAGGGGGAATCTGACGAAGTCTGCTACATCGGCCGCATCCATTTAAACCTTCAATACATGGTGCCATAAATCAACTTGGCATCTTCGGAGAGGTGGACGGATAGCACCAATTAGCATCTACCCCGAATTTCAGGCAAGACGGACCTGCGCGGTCCCGTCTCCGTGATTCGGAGGGGAACAGATTCTGGCACGCCCGGTGGGACCTTTTCCTCTTTCCACTCCATACTTCGTGTGTCGTGTTCACGAACCAATCGCGGTTTGCTAATGGTTTCCCTTGGGTTTCGGGGTACTAAGATTTGGCGTTTCGCTTGGTGCAGAAAGCAAACGATCAATGGCGTTCACCTGCTCAAAGTGTTTCATATGCAACTGCAACCCACGTCCTGCCTCAACTGGGGGCATAGCCTACGGGCCCCAAGCAGTTTCCCTGTTCACGATGCCCGTGGAACAGGTCACTCAAACCACCACAGGGTTGTTTTTCGGGACCATGCTCCCGCCAACGAGCTTCACCGCTCCTGTGCTGACACCGGAAGCCCATAAGAAGTCGGTCTTTGATCGGCTTACACCTACTGTGGCCCCTCTCAATGGGTCATCCAGCTCCTTGGTCTTTGCCAGACTGGGCCAAAATTCCTGTGGGCCCACAATGAAGCCTGCAATCCCAGAAAAGGCTGCTCCGAAGAGAGTAACCAACCCTGCTCCTGAAGTCATCAAGGCGGCTTCTCCTGCCAAGGGGTCGGTCTTTACAAGACTGACTGTCCCAACTCCCACTCCCGCTCCTGCTACTCAAAAGACATCAGTCTTCAACAGGCTAGCGCCAGCAACAACCCCTCACCAGAACAGGGGGCAAGACAACGCCATCCCCGTCATCGAGCCAACTCCATCAGCTCGACATGCTCAACATCGCCACTGGCGCCGAGTAAGGAAGGCCGGGGGTAACTCCCCCTCTGGGCTAACTCCACCGGCTCCAACGGTGGAAATTAATGCTGTTGTTCCAACCGGGAACATCTTTGAGCTGCTGAACAAGGTGCGCAGGAATTCGCCTTCCGCCGTACTGAAAAGATCTCCGCCGCCGATGGAGACCGTCATAGAAATGAAGCTGGAACAGTCCCCTCAACGACTGTCTTCTAAAGTTTACAAAATCTGGCGACAAGTCCGAGAGTCGGTGGTTGATCAAGACTATCCCCGCAGGCAGAAGAAGCTGAAGGTCCGACAGGAAGAAAATCGTCCTGTTAAGCCACAAAAGACGACGACCACTTGGGTGCCCGCTACAACGGCCCCCTCCACGTTGACTGCTTATAAGAGGAGAAGGCCGGAGAAAATCCCCATGCCTTCGACAAATGTCAAAGGCACTGAGCCCAAACGCCCTAAGTCTAGGGGCATGGTAGTGCATACCGTCTACATGGCATCCGGGAAAGAGGATAGCCGCGCTTCTACGGGCCACCGACCACTCACCCGATCCATCACGAGAGCTCAGGAACAGCAGCGGCAGAAACTTCAGGAGATGCTGACTGCGATGGCCGCACTCACTGGGCCAAAAGAAAGCCCGGAGCCATCATCAGAACAGCGTCACGAACAAGAAACCGATGCTGACTTCCTTCGCAGAGTCCTCGAAAAGAAGGACAAAGAGGCCGCGGAACAAGCGGCCAATATAAAGCAAATGGCCCTTCTATTCCAAGATATGGTAGGCATGATGATCCAGCCGGATCCCCCAGCCGAAGATCCTGCTATAATAATTGAAGATGACAGAGGAGAAACATCGAATCCTCTGCCGGCTCTGTCAACAGCCAAGGAGGAGACAATCTCAAAAGCTGTCCTGGATGACTATATTGCTCAGCAAATAAGAGTTCACCAGGTAAATGAAGCAGCCGGCCAAGTTGTCAAAACTGGGCAACCGTATCCAAGCTGGTATGACCAAATAAAATACCCGTCGGGATACACGATCCCTAAATTTCATGTGTACAAGGGGACAGGCAATCCTCACCAGCACGTCGCCTAGTTCAGAGCTCTTTGCGGCAACATCGGGGGCGATGATAAGCTTTTGCTCCGCCAATTCATCGGCAGCTTATCGGAGAAGGTATTTGAGTGGTACTCCGAACTTCCAAATGACTCCATCAAAACATTCGCAGAAATGGAGTTATTTTTCACCCAGCGATTCGCGAGCGCTGTTAGGTCCACGTTACCTCTCCCAGTTCTTTCGGGGTTGCGGAAACGGTGAAAAACAATTTTTAGGATTTTGGTAACATGGACTAGAAAACCCGGATCTTTGCTAAACAACACACTAGCAACAACTACAAGCTTTACCTACTCGGTTAGGGGGTTATACCTAGTCTTGAACTCCTTCTCTTCTTTTTGTTCTCCTCCTCGCAAACGGCTCCTCCTCCTCGTCTCCTCTTTGTCGAAGATAGATCCACCCGAGGGCCTCGAACATGAGCTCCTACCTCAACCTAGAGGTAACTAAAGTATTAGGCTTGCTAGACCTTCAACTTTAGGATGAGTAGAGATGAGTTTTGGTGTTTTATCTTGAAGGCAAATGGTTCTCAACTCATGAGAAGGATTTTGCCTTGAGAGAGAGGAAGAGGATGAGAGCTATGGATGAGAGAGAAGATGCAAGTAAGAATGATCAATTTTTTTACAACCATGCTCTCATCTTTTGAAAAATGATAATAATAATAATAATTAACAATTTGTGATGGTGAGTTGATGAGTGACCATTATCATTTCATTCATTATATGCTTTGTGCAAAAAATAAGAAGTATCTTTGAAAACAAATGATGATGGTCAACAAGTCTACTTTAGTCAACCGGTCAACTAAAGTCAACAAGTCAACAAAAGTAAAGAATTCAACTCAACCATGGCACAATAATTGTTAACTAATATTATTAATCATATTTCCTATTCTCATTAGGGTTTGGAAAAAGAAAACAGTCAACTGTGCATACACACACGTACTATAACCCTAATGAGAATCCTCAGTCTCTGTCTCAGTCAACTGTGCATACACACCCGCATCCGTGTTCCGAGGAATACGAATACAAAGAGATAAAACTAATCCCAAAACATATACTAGGATCTGGCTTAATCCAAAGCCCTTTAGTAATAACTGTCCGTACACCAAACGTGCACAAGTGCGCGGATGTGAACGAACCCTGTCGCAAAACCATGCGACCTCTACTCTGTTTTGCCCAAAGGCGAATAACGCTCTGTGTGGGACTCTAAAGACTCGACACTATGCTGGCAGTGGGGTTAACCACAGACTGCAAGCGGCACTACCTGTACGTAACGGTCCCCAGCTAGATGCCGATGAGAAGACTGATGAGGTGAACTCATCCGAACTCTTACTGAGCCTGTATGTGACAATCTTCGTACAGTCCGGTCTATTCGTCTAAGAGTATCGCATGGCGGGCCTAGAGTGGTGGAAAACGTCAGTCCCCTAATAGCGGTACAAGTCGTGTCGGAGTATAGCCCAAAACACCCAGAGAAACTACTGATAACACTACCAGCAAATCTCGCTTGCCCTGGCTAGGGACGACTATGTGTAATGGCTCTCCTAGACACAGCGCGATATCAACCCCCAATACCGGGAGAAACGAATCATGTCTAACCGTCACTGCCTCCAAGTGCTTCGGGACTGCTCCCAACTACTACCTGTTTGCACGACTCAGTAGAACCATGGTAGGGTAGTAATCAAAGAACAGTGGGAACACACTCGAAGCGAAGTGACAGTATCAAGTCAGCGGACTAAGCTGTACTCATGTCACCTGGGAACTGTTAACTGACGATAGGTATAATACCAACCAACAGTTCCCGACGAGTCCTGTCCAGTGTACTCGTAACCTAACGAGCACCCGCATACTATCTTAAGTACGACGTACTGACGGCTGTGGGACAGACCGTCTCCCCTGCTGGGATTAGAAACGCATACACTAGTCTACTCCGGAGTATCGATGCCCTGTCTCGATAGTCCTACAACTAGGGACCTGCATAAGGATGTGCTTGTGGATTACCCAGCCCCCACGAGTGTGATCGCCATCACAACGCCGGAAATCAAGCAAAGATCCTAAGGGCTCTACTAATGTGTATAGGCGATATGTTAAAAGAAACACATGTACACACATTGAAGTAGAAACAAACCAAGTAGCATACTACTATTTTGAGCAAGATTGTGTATACAATGGTGAATATCCCAAGCTTCCATTAAGTAATATACAAACTAGTATGATACAGTAATGGCCTCTAGGTCATATACACTAACAATCTCCCACTTACACTAAGGCCATGTACTGGCGTATCGAAGACCTATCATCTCGATCAGCCGCTCGAACTGAGTCTAGGGTAAGGCCTTCGTAAATGGATCCGCAGTGTTGTCTTTTGTGTCCACTCTCCGTACCTCGATCTCCTGGCGATCAATGATCTCCCTGATCAGGTGATACCGTCTTAAGATGTGTCTGGATTTCTGATGGGACCTTGGTTCCTTCGCTAAAGCTATAGCCCCATTGTTATCGCAATACAAAGGTATTGGATCAACGATGGACAGAACCACCTGAAGTTCACTAATGAACTTCTTCATCCAGACCGCCTCTTTTGCGGCATTGCTTGCAGCAATGTATTCAGCCTCCATCGTCGAGTCTGCGACGGTATCCTGTTTGGAACTCCTCCAACACACCGCCCCTCCGTTGAGGGTAAACACAAAACCCGAGACAGACTTGCTGTCATCCTTGTTGCTCTGGAAGCTTAAATCGGTAAAGGACTCGACCATGAGGTCTCCATTACCGTAAACCAGGAACATCTCCTTAGTCCTTCTCAGGTACTTGAGAATGTTCTTCACTGCTGTCCAGTGGTCCTCACCTGGGTCTGACTGATACCGGCTCACCACGCTAAGTGCGTAAGCTACATCTGGTCTTGTACATAGCATCGCATACATAATAGATCCTACCGCCGAAGCGTAGGGTATAGTGCTCATGCGAACCCTCTCCTCGTCAGTCTTAGGAGACATCTTCTTGGAGAGGGTAAATTCGTGCAATGCGGGTATGTTACCGTGCTTGGAATCCTCCATACTAAATCTCTTTAGTACGGTCTCTATGTACCTGGACTGCGAAAGTCCCAGTAGTCTCTTGGATCTATCTCTGTAGATCTTGCTCCCCAGAATGTACGAGGCATCACCCACGTCCTTCATTGAGAACCGTTGTGAGAAAAATAGCTTGACTGATTGTAGCATAGGAATGTCATTTCCTATCAAAAGAATGTCGTCCACGTACAAGACTAGGAACACGACAATTCGCCCTACAATCTTCTTATAGACACAAGGTTCATCTTCGTTCTTGATGAAATCAAATTCCTTAATTGCCTCATCAAAACAGATGTTCCAGCTCCGCGATGCCTGCTTTAATCCATAAATGGATTTAAGCAACTTGCACACCTTCCCGCTGCTCCCACTGTCTACGAAACCTTCTGGCTGATCCATGTAAACGCACTCTTCCAAACAGCCGTTTAGAAAAGTCGTTTTAACGTCCATCTGCCAGATTTCATAGTCATGGAAGGCAGCAATGGCAAGTAGGATCCGAATGGATTTGAGCATAGCCACTGGAGAAAAAGTTTCATCATAGTCCAAACCAGGTCTTTGACGAAAACCTTTTGCAACGAGTCTAGCCTTATAGGTTTCCACCTGCTCATCTAAACCAAGTTTCCTTTTATAGATCTATTTGCATCCAACGGGTTTTATCCCAGGTGGAGCAATATCCAAGGTCCACACTTTATTGGCGTACATTGACTCCATTTCGGATTGCATTGCTTCCTACCACTTATCAGAGTCCTTACTGATAATGGCCTGCCTGAAACTGGTAGGGTCATCTTCTTCCAAGATGCAATCCTCTCGATTCCCGTTTAAGAGAAAACCGTAGTATCTCTCGGGTGGATGAGAAATCCTACCAGATCTGCGAAGTGGCTGAGGTTCGTTTGGGGTTATTGAATTCTGAGGTTCTGTCAAATCTTCAGTTTCAGTTTGTGGTCGCTGAATTTCTTCCAATTCTACCATGCTCCCACTGATTTCTTTTGCAAGAAACTCCGTTTCTAAGAAAACGGCATGCTGAGCAACAAACACCTTCTGTTCCTCGGTGTGGTAGAATAGATATCCATAACCATTCTTTGGATATCCCACAAACTTACATAAAACTGACCGTGCCTCTAGTTTATCTGGTTTATACGTTTTAACATAAGCCGGACAACCCCATATCTTAAATCTTTTAAGATATGGCCTTTTTCCATTCCATATCTCGAACGGAGTCTTAGGCACAGATTTAGACGGAACATCGTTCAATAGATATGCCGCTGTCAATAGCGCATGTCCCCAAAATGAAAGAGGCAACTCGGCATTACTCATCATGGAGCGAACCATATCCAGTAGGGTACGATTCCTCCGCTCCGATACACCGTTGTGTGTATACGGGGGAGTAAGCTGAGAGATAATACCATTCTCTTTTAAGTAATCTAGGAATTCCGTGCTTAAATACTCCCCTCCTCTATCAGACCGGAGGATCTTGATACTTTTGCCACTCTGGTTCTCTACTTCGTTTCTGAATTCCTTGAATTTCTCAAAAGCTTCGGATTTATGTTTCATAAGATACACATATCCAAATCTAGAGAGATCGTCAGTGAATGTGATGAAGTACGAGAACCCACCCCTTGCATGTATAGACATCGGACGACATACATCACTGTGTATGAGTCCCAAGAGCTCTGCTGCCCTTTTTCCATGTCCGGTGAACGGAGATTTGGTCATCTTTCCTTTGAGACAAGACTGACAAGTTTCATAAGATGAAACTCGAACGTATCCAAGAGTCCATCTTTATGCAACTTACTTAGTCTTTTCTCTCCGATATGACCAAGTCTACAATGCCACAAGTAGGACTCGTTCGAATCTGAACTCTTCCTCTTGCGTGTGTTTTGTATTGAGAACTGTATTCTGATTTAGAACATAGATACCATTACACAGTGTACCTTCTGCAACCAGTACCTTATGAAGGTAGATGTTCATGATATTTCTATCAAGAACAGTTATATCCATCTTTATCGAGTAAAGAAACTGATATGATGTTGCAAACCATGGAAGGTACATAGTAGCAATCGTTCAAAATCATAGTATTGCCATTTGGCAACACTAGGTGATATTCACCGACGGCTGCAGCATTAACTTGTGCTCCGTTCGCTACTCTGAGCGACATCACCAGGTCCAACTTTCCTACTTTTTCTCAGTCCCTGCAATAAATTATAGATATAAGATCCTGATCCGGTATCAAGTACCCAGGAGGTAGGGCTGACCGTAAAGCAGTTCTCAATTACAAGAACACCTGAAGTAGATGCAAAACCATGCTTCTTCTTCAACTGGGTATCCTTGGAATCCATACAATCCTCTTTCTCTTGCTCATAGTTCTGACTGTTGTCACAAGTTAGAGCCGAACCAATGTTCCCCAGCCCCGAATAAGAATTCGGATCGATCAAGCGATGCATTTTATTATCTTAATTAGGGCGTGAAATGGTTGCTACCTGGAGAGAGAGAAAAGAAACACTCAGCATGCGCTCTTGCATGATTAGATTGGTTTATTGATTTATCTAACCAGGATGGCTCCTACTGTTTCCTCAAATTCTTCTTAAAACCTTTTAAAAGAAGAACTAGTCAGGATTAATCGCACGTCACAATACTTGCTTAACCTTTCAGCCAGGCTGGTGTTGGTACTTCGAGGGAGGTTTTCCAACGCTTTCGCGAAGTTCCTTAATTAAATAACCTCTTTTCCCTGGAGGCGTAACCCCTCTAACACCGTTCTAGACACCTACTTGGTTTATAGCATTGATTGTCAAGTGAAATAATCTCTCGAGAGTAATCCAACTCATCAGTGGGATCGGGATCCAACTATCATTATGTGATGACTTAGATGGAATCTACTCTAATCACCACACTCCAGAAGGTATGCTAAATCTGCAAGTTTCAGTTTCTTTAGAAACTCCCGATGTGGTTTTTGCCCCTAACGGTTTATGACCTTGACTAGGTCAACAAACCATAAACCGTTAGTCAAGTTCTACCCGTCATTATCCTGATTGCATTAGACCCACCCGTACGTGCCCTTGACTAAGTCAACAAGGCCGCACGACTGTCCTAACCAATCCCTTTTGCAATGCACAAAAAAATATCATCTAGCTACCATTCACTACGTCTTGACTAGGTCAACAAACGCAGCACGAATACTAAATAATACCAATCCGAAATGACGGAGGGCTACGGCTGGGGTTTTGGCGAAAAACCCGTTAACGTAATGAACTTGATATCGTTGAAGGAACATGATTGCCTTTTTGAAAATATAGTGGCGAAAACTTTTGCTAAAGAGGTCACTCCCTGTGAAGGGATCTCGGCTCTTTCCTCGTCGAATGAGGTACAAGATATTCTAAACTGAATACCTCGATGCAATGCAAGAATAATTGACTATAGTGAAGTTATTACCCTGACGCAAACTTTTGTCCAAGGGGTCACTCCCGATGAAGGGATCTCGGCCCTTGCCTCGTCGAATGAGGTGTTGGGCATTCATAACCGAATACCTCTGTGCAAAACAAAAGTGAACGTCCTTGCAATAACAGCTTTTTTTGAAAATTGTTCCAACGTCTTTTAGGTTTATTTTCTTGCATTAATTTAATGCGTCCCATCATTTAATCCTACCATTGCAGAAAACAACGAAAATATGACGTACGCTTATGTCATCCGCATCCGCCACGGGGTCCCGTCATCACCCGTTAGGTTACTTAACTAAACAGAGCGAGGGCTGGACTAGCGAGGATGCAAAACATAAGCAACGCCTAAATGGATATCATATATAGATATATACACATTCTTCAAATGCAATGATAGCCATTCCAGATCACAGATGAACACTTTGGATATATTAGGAATCTGCATTTCGTTCGAGCCTGCAACGAAAGACAGATTACACGGTCGTGATGAATAGCCAAAAACCCTACCCTAGACCCCTACGGGTGCGGCAAACTACCCGCCAAATACCCGAAGTGAAGCAACCTCCCTCAACAACGTGAGTAGGCCACTCGGCACTTCGAGGTACCCGATAGTTTGTGCACCCCTCCTTGGGTCTATCCTAGGAGCAAAAACAGTAAAAAGAAATTATACAATGGCGGCTACAACCTCATCCCGGATGTGCGGCCATGCAAATAATATTACATCAATTTACATATTACATAAATTGAAAGATAAAGAAAACTCTCATCTCACAACCCCCCGGCTATTCATCAGCGACAATCCAACGAATTCATATACACAAACCATCCACATTACAGATCACAGATATGTATAACCCCCACTAATCGACGTATAGCGATTAGCAGACGTTCAATACATATATCACATCACAGATATAACCCATTAGCCAAAGTCTACAGAAATTCGATCGAAATACGGATATATAACCACCCCAAAAACAAATTTTGTTCTCTGGAAATTCTGGGCAGAAACAAACCATCCTAAAAATCCCAAAACAGCATCAGAAGAACACTGCAAGAAACCTGACCCACAGCCGAGTCAACTCGGCCGCGGATCCGCGGCAGGAGCATGCTCGTGCCGCGGTTCCATGGCACATTGACCGAGTTGGTGGATCATGTTTCTTGTGTGTTCTTTAAAAATCCTGAGCCGATTTTTAGTACATGATTTATTATTTTTTGAACAGAAAACAAAATCGGCAGAAAGTTCATTTTTCGAGATGTTTTGCGGTTTTTTGTCCGATCGAAATTCTAGATACTTTGCTAACATTCTAGTGTGTGTTTAGCTAGGCTCTGATACCACTGTTAGGTCCACGTTACCTCTCCCGGTTCTTTCTGGGTTGCGGAAACGGTGAAAAACAATTTTTAGGGTTTTGGTAACATGGACTAGAAAACCCGGATTTTTGCTAAACAACACACTAGCAACAACTACGAGCTTTACCTACTCGGTTAGGGGGTTATACCAAGTCTTGAACTCCTTCTCTTCTTGTTGTTCTCCTCCTCGCTTGCACCTTGTGGTAGTTTGAACGGCTCCTCCTCCTCGTCTCCTCTTTGTCGAAGATAGATCCACCCGAGGGCCTCGAACTTGAGCTCCTACCTCAACCTAGAAGTAACTAGAGTATTAGGCTTGCTAGACCTTCAACCTTAGGATGAGTAAAGATGAGTTTTGGTGTTTTATCTTGAAAGCAAATGGTTCTCAACTCATGAGAAGGATTTTGCCTTGAGAGAGAGGAAGAGGATGAGAGCTATGGATGAGAGAGAAGATGCAAGTAAGAATGATCAATTTTTTTACAACCATGCTCTCATCTTTTGAAAAATGATAATAATAACAATAATTAACAATTTGTGATGGTGAATTGATGAATGACCATTATCATTTCATTCATTAAATGCTTTGTGCAAAAAATAAGAAGCATCTTTGAAAACAAATGATGATGGTCAACAAGTCTACTTTGGTCAACCGGTCAACTAAAGTCAATAAGTCAACAAAAGTCAAGAATTCAACTCAACCATGGCACGATAATTGTTAACTAATATTATTAATCATATTTCCTATTCTCATTAGGGTTTGGAAAAAGAAAACAGTCAACTGTGCATACGCACCCGTACCATAACCCTAATGAGAATCCTCAGTCTCTGTCTCAGTCAACTGTGCATACACACCCGCATCCGTGTTCCGAGGAACACGAATACAAAGAGATAAAACTAATCCCAAAACATATACTAGGATCTGGCTTAATCCAAAGCCCGCTAGTAATAACTGTCCGGACACCAAACGTGCACAAGTGCGCGGATGTGAACGAACCCTGTCGCAAAACCATGCGACCTCTACTCTGTTTTGCCCAAAGGCGAATAAACCTCTGTGTGGGACTGTAAATACTTGACACTACGCTGGCAGTGGGGCTAACCACAGACCGCAAGTGGCACTAGCTGTACGTAACGGTCCCTAGGTAGATGCCGATGAGAAGACTGATGAGGTGAACTCATCCGAACTCTTACTGAGCTTGTATGTGACAATCTCCGTACAGTCTGGTTTGTTCGTCTAAGAGTATCGCATGGCGGGCCTAGGGGTGGAAAACGTCAGTCCCCTAATAGCGGTACAAGTCGTGTCGGAGTATAGCCCAAAACACCCTGAGAAACTCCTGATAACACTACCAGCAAATCTCGCTTGCCCTGGCCAGGGACGACTATGTGTAATGGCTCTCCTAGACACAGCGCGATATCAACCCTCAATACCGGGAGAGACGAATCCTGTCTAACCGTCACTGCCTCCAAGTGCTTCGGGACTGCTCCCAACTACTACCTGTTTGCACGACTCAGTAGAACCATGGTAGGGTAGTAATCAAAGAACAGTGGGAACACACTCGAGGCGAAGTGACAGTATCAAGTCAGCGGACTAAGCTGTACTCATGTCACCTGGGAACTGTTAACTGACGATAGGTATAATACCAACCAACAGTTCCCGACGAGTCCTGTCCAGTGTACTCGTAACCTAACGAGCACCCGCATACTATCTCAAGTACGACGTACTGACGGCTGTGGGACAGACCGTCTCCCCTGCTGGGATGAGAAACGTATACGCTAGTCTACTCCGGAGTATCGATGCCCTGTCTCGATAGTCCTACGACTAGGGACCTGCATAAGGATGTGCTTGTGGATTACCCAGCCCCCATGAGTGTGATCGCCATCACAACGCCGGTAATCAAGCAAAGATCCTAAGGGCTCTACTAATGTGTATAGGCGATATGTTAAAAGAAACACATGTACACACATTGAAGTAGAAACAAACCAAGTAGCATACTACTATTTTGAGCAAGATTGTGTATACAATAGTGAATATCCCAAGCTTCCATTAAGTAATATACAAATTAGTATGATACAGTAATGGCCTCTAGGGCATATACACTAACAAGCGCAAGTGAACGCACCCCGATAACAGCATTGATCAATGCAAGAGTAAAGCCGGGCGAAACTTGGGTTCAATACGCAATCCGATGGCGAAATCTGTGGTCAAAGTGCGAACAACGCATCGAAGAAGCACCAGCGGTGGGCATGTTCGTGGGCACCCTAGACCCTCATGAAACTATTTCACAATTCATGATGTTCTTCAAACCGACCACATTCCAGGCCTTGATCAACAAACTGGCCCAAATGGACCAGATGGGCCATAGACCGTCTCCTCCAAAGCCAGACTCTCGAAATGAGAAAGGAAAAGGGAAAGCGATCGTTGTCGCCAACGCTCAACAACAACCGAGTGGCCCGAGAGCGGTTGTTCGCCAAAGCAACAAGCGGCAATCCCTCGATGAGAAATTGGGAGTCCATACTCATTTCCCCGAGATAAAACAAGGAGACTGTTTGAACTGGCAGTGCGCAATGGGCTCATCACTCTACTGGAGTCGAGACACTCAACGCAACCGAATGACGTCAACGATCCTAATTACTGCCCTTACCATCGAGTATTGGGCCATCCACTCGAAGATTGCTACGTCTTCAAAAATTGGGTTGAAGACCAATACCAGCAAGACAAGTTCGCGTTGTCTGAAAATTGGTAGGTGAACCCGCCACAACCACATGCTCCGAAAAAGATAGACATGCCGGGGACATCGTGCTCGTTCATAGAGGAAGCTCCATGGGAAGTTGTTCTTTCGGCAAAATCTAAAAGAATGCCAAAAGATTTTCAAACATGTCCAGCAACTAGGTGGAAAAGCCCGCTAGAGCCGGAGATCATCGAAGAGATGCTGAAACCATGCCCAACAATCGGAACTAATAGTGATGGTGAACAAAACATTCAGGCCCAGCCGTCAAAGTCTTCGAAGAAAGAGAAGAAGACCAAAAAGCCCATGAAGCCTAACAACAAGCGCACGGATCTGCAAAAGTATATTGACGCGCTGAAAGAATACAACCAGAAGGCGCGAACCCCAGTCACGCTTCAAGAGTTCCTCAATCACATCCTTGAGAATGAAGATAACGACAATGATGAGGGAGACGACTTGTCAGAAGAATTCGAAGGTTATGTGGCAAGTTTCCACATGATCACTCATTTGTCATTAAGTAACAAAGCAGCTCACTCGGCGTTGGGAGATAACGTAGAGGAGCCGGGGGCAGGACCAGTGCCAAAACCCGTGGATTATGTGACAAGGTCTATCAAGGAGAAACCTACTTGTTCATAAAGCATCCGGCGAAACTTCGCCTCAAAGCTACAACGGACCGAAACGTCCCTAAACTAACAATGGACCGTAATGTCCTAAAACTTGCAACGGACCGAAATGTCCCTAAACCAATAATGGACCGCAATGTCCTAAAACTTGCAACTGACCGAGACGTCTATAAACTACTACGGATCGCAGCATCCCAAGGCTGACGTGGTAAAAAAAAGGGTATGTCCACAAGAAAAATGGGCACGGATGAAAACTCGAAAGGGCACCATGAGTAAAAATAGCAGGACTACCGGCAATGTTTGTGAAAATCCGAAAGGGCGCAGACTCGTAAAAAAAAGGTATGTCCACAAGCAAAATGGGCACGGATGAAAACTTGAAAGGGCACCGTGAGTAAAAACAGCAGGACTATCGGCGATGTTTGTGAAAATCCGAAAGGACGCAGACTCGTAATAAAAAAAAACGGTATGTCCACAAGCAAAATGGGCACGGAAGAAAACCCGAAAGGGCGCCGTGAGTAAAAACAGTAGGACTACCGACGAGTTTTGTGAAAACCCGAAAGGGCGCAATCTCGTTAAAAGACACTTGCAAGGTCCTCTCGACCCTGTAAGGAGAAACCACCTGCGTGAGATCCTTACGACTCATAAAGGAGAAATACACTTAGGAATCCTCATGATTCTTAAGGAGAAACTACGCTTACGAGATCCTCATGACTCGTAAGGAGAAGTCCCCTTTGAGACCCTCACGGCTCATAGGGTTCAAAAGCCTTAAGCTACAGGGATCTGAACCTGTTCTTAAGCCATCACAACCTCCAATGCTGCCCTACAAGCGGCACAATGTCGACCCTTGTATACGATCCACGGGCGCGAAAAAACATTTCCCTAACAAAGTCTCATCCGTGACTAGGGATATGTCTACACGGTGAACAGTCCTTGTAAGTCCTTTCGACTTATAACGAGAAAACACTCTTGTAAGATCCTTATGACTTATAAGAGAACATGCACTTAGGGATCCTCACGATTCTTAAGGAGAAAATGCACTTACGAGATCCTCACGACTCGCAGGGAGAAATACCTTTATGAGATCCTTACGGCTCATGAAGTCAAAAGCCTTAGTCGACAGGATTTTAACCATGTTTGCTAAGCCACCTTTGTTCGACATTGACAGAGGCAAATGATGATTCTCTCCTGGCAATATCCCAGTTATAGCGGTGCTGATGCCAAAATCGGTGTCTAATTCCAAGCTTGCAACAAGAAGCTAGCGAGCCATACATGCATACGAAATAGCTGAAATAATGGGGCTACTTGCATCGAAATCAGCAAGTAAAAATGTATGCATGCAAAACAGCCGAAATGATTGGGCAACTCGTAATAAAAAGCAGCGAGTAAAAATAAAACAAAGAGCCGAAATGATTGGGCACCGCGAAAAATAGCCGAAATGATTGGGCAATCGCAATTTTCGCGATATAAAAAGCTGAAATGATATAGCATCGCAGAAATAAAAAAATAAAAATGAAATAAAAAATGAAAGAATGAAACTTTTTGCCCTGCAGGTGAGGTCACATTGACTCTTGTATACAATCCATGGGCACAAATAAGAAGGGAACCATATCGTCCCACCAGGCTTCGTCGAAGCGAAGCCAAATCTCGACGGTTCATAGACAACCTAAAAGACAATCTCGACATTCGTCGCATTATTGCAGACACAATGTCAATAAACAAAGCGAAGGAAGATCCCTGGCTTCAAGGTCTCAACGTCAACATCGACAACTTAGAGATCAACACCGGCATTCTTCCTCCCTCCAATCGGATGCAGATGTTACACCAACAAACGGGGCCATGGCAAAGTCCCTAGTTCTAAATATCAATGGCCACATCTATGGCCCGAAAACCAACAACGGTGTGCCTCCTCATTCTAGCAGGATACAGATGCTACACCATCAATCGGAGCCACGGCAAAGTCCCCAGTTCCAAAACTCTACGGTTCACAAACAACCTGGAGTCAACCAATGACCTCCCTGCCGGATCAACGCTCCGTCTCGGAAATAATTCAATCAACCCCAAGGAAATCAATTTCCTTGGCAACAACCTCGATTCAGAGAAATCAGCGTCCTTGACGAGAGCACCTCGATTCGCGTCGACCCGTAGAGAAATCAGCGTCTTTGCAGGAACACCTCGATTCGTCTCAACTCCGAGGAAATTAGCGTTCTTGGCAACAACCTCGATTCAGGGAAATCAGCGTCCTTGACGAGAGCACCTTGATTCGAGTCGACCCGCAGAGAAATCAGCGTCTTTGAAGAAACATCTCAATTCATCTCAACTCCGAGGAAATTAGCGTCCTTGGCAACAACCTCGATTCAGGAAAATCAGCGTCCTGGACGAGAGCACCTTGATTCGCGTCGACCCGCAGAGAAATCAGCGTCTTTGCAGGAACACCTCGATCCGTCTCAACCCCGAGGAAATCAGTGTCCTTGGCAACAACCTCAATTCAGGGAAATCTGCGTCCTTGACGAGAGCACCTTGATTCGCGTCGACCCGCAGAGAAACCAGTGTCTTTGCAGGAATACCTCAATTAGTCTCAACTCCGAGGAAATTAGCATCCTTGGCAACAACCTCGATTCAGGGAAATCAGCGTTCTTGACAGGAGCACCTTGATTCGCTTCGACCCGCATAGAAATCGGCGTCTTTGCAGGAACACCTCGATCCGTCTCAACCCCGAGGAAATCAGTGTCCTTGGAAACAACCTCGATTCAGGGAAATCGGCGTCCTTGATGAGAGCATCTCGATTTGTGTCGACCCGCAGAGAAATCAGCGTCTTTGTAGGAACACCTCGATCCGCCTCAACTCCAAGGAAATCAGTGTCCTTGGCAACCTCCTCGATTCAGGGAAATCAGAGTCCTTGACGAGAGCATCTCGATTCGCGTCGACCCGCAGAGAAATCAGCGTCTTTACAGGAACACCTCGATTTGTCTCAACCCCGAAGAAATCAGTGTCCTTGGCAACCTCCTCGATTCAGGGAAATCAGCGTTCTTGACGAGAGCATCTCGATTCGCGTCGACCCGCAAAGAAATCAGCGTCTTTACGGGAATACCTCGATCCGTTTCAACTCCGAGGAAATCAGTATCCTTGGCAACCTCCTCGATTCAGGGAAACCAACGTCCTTAACGAGAACATCTCGATTCGTTTCAACCCGTAGAAAAAAATCAGTCTCTCTGCAGGAATATACGACGTCAACAATGCGGAGCTACGGCAAAGTTCCCAGTTCCATGACACGGCGGTGCACAGACAAATCAAAGTCAACCCCCAACCTCCCTGTTGAGGCAATGCTTTAACTCGGGAGTAGGTCAACTCATCAACAACTCATCAATCACTTACGAGTCCTCTCGACTTGTAAGGAAGAAAATTCTCTTGTGAGATCTTTACGACTCTCAAGAGAAAACACACTCAGGAATCCTCACGATTCTTAAGGAGAAATTACACCTACGGGATCCTCTCGACCGGTAGGGAGAAAATTCTTTATGAGACCCTCACGGCTCATAAAGTTGAAAGGTCTTAGACCGCGCTTGCTAAAATCACATGGCAACAACACAGCAAAAAGAAGAAAGCCACAGTATAACAAAAAATGTGCATCTTTTATTCATGAATTCAATTGAGTACAAGGCGAATCGTATAAAAGAATAAAAAATGGATACATGCTGTTCAAAGATTACAAGTGTTCAATCTATACAAAAGCAGCTACTGGGAGGGAGGCGCCTTCAACAGACCAGCTAGCTTCCCGCGCACTCTTCTCAGCCCTTCCTCACGATCAACCGCCGCGGCCAGCTCTGCTTCAACTTGGGCCCGTTGCTGCAAACAGGATGAGAGTTTCTGATCCACTTCCTGCTGGGCAGCCTCCTGACACTGCGCGGCCTGCTCGTTAAGATCAAGCTTCTTCCTCAACACCAGCCCGTCTGAGATACATCGTTGAAGGTTTTCAAAAATGGTGTTCAGCTGGGCAGCATTAGCTGCAACCTCAGCGCACAGTTGGGCAGATTCAGCAGCAGTCGCCTTACGTTCCTTTCGCCTAAGGGTTGCCTCTCGTTCGAAATGGCGAAGGAACGGAACACTCTGCTCAACCCATGCGGCCCGCTGGGAGTTCAAAGCCTAAGTCTCAGGGACAGGACGCGTAAGCTCAAGCACATGCAGACAGGCCTCAATCTTCCTGCAGTGATTAACCCAAGACTCGACGACGCCTTCATTATGAAAATTCACAAGCATCGCCAGCATTGGATTAACCTCGGCAGCAAAATCTGCAACAGATGTAGGAGCCTCCACGTCAAGCTCCTCGACGTATTCGCTCAGCATAGGCAGACTCGTCACAGCACCCTTTGAGGATGGACGCCAGAAGAAGGGGCCTGCCGGCATCATAATACGAGAGTCGAAAGAGGCCAGAGTTGAAGCGACCGCTGCAAAACAAATCGCAATCAGATGACAGATCAAGAAATATAAGAGATTCATGAAAAATAGGATTTACTATACCAGCTGCAGCAGGTGGCAAAGCCGGGAGGACTAACGGCTCAACTGATCCCTCATCTCCTCCTTCAATCTGTAGTACTGCAATCAAGGCAAAGAAGAGTCAGAAATGATTTCATTGTCGGTAAAAGAAAGAGCATTAATTGAAAGCTATATTCACCAGCGCCACTGGATGAAGCAACTTCCGGCGAGAAGAAGAAGTGGGGATGCAGCACCTGGTACAGGTGGTCAAAAAGGACTCCTGCAAAAACGCGATAACGCAACGTCAGTACATGAATTATACAACCGAGAGATGAGACTGATGGGTCACAAATCCATACCTTCCAGCATTTGCGACGGTGCGAGAGAGGGTAGAGAGGTGGTCACCGTCAGGGCGGTAACTGACGGCGCTGTCTCGAGTAGCGCGACATCAGCACTAGCCGCACCTGCATTAGAAACAAGATAAACCCTGTCAGGAAAAATTGAAAAGAGATTGCAGAATAAAAAGAAAGGCGGTGACTTAAAATCTACCTGATGAGTCGCCGGTCGGAGCCGTGACTAGGGCGTCACTCGATACAACAGCGGCATCTCCCTCCTCCATCGGGATGGTCTCACCTCCCGTCGCCTCATCCTCTGACTCCACGAGAGCCGTCGTCACGCTTGCGACACCAGGAGACGGCAAAGAACCGTAGGCGGGAAGAGCAATGATCGAGGCGGTGCCCGACTCTTGAGAGAGAACGGCCACCTCGGACCCAGCAATTATACCCGTTTTGCTCGCCACCACCTCGGACTCAATAATTGTAGCCGTCTCATCCACCGCCGCCTTGCGCTCGGCCATGGTAGCCGTCTCGTCGGCCACTACCTCGAGCCCGGCAATTTCGACCATGTCACCTGCCGCCGCCCCGGGTTCGGGAATAGCAGCTACCTCCTCCACCGCCCCCTCAGGCTCAGCGGTCGCTGCCACTTCTTCGGGAAGACTCGGCTCTACAAAGATAAGATATATAAGAACTGATAACTTAAAACTTTGACAACAGAGCCTCAAGGTACATTACCTGGAGTTGATTTACCGTTCGCTTCCCAAGCCGCACGTGCCGCCCGTCTATAAGCAGTAGACAAGGCGACCAGAGACTCCTCTGAAGGAGTAGCAACAGGGGCAGCGACGCTCGAGCCCGCACTCACAGCTAGAGCAGCATTACGCTCCCTTGTTGCGCGCCTCTGGTGCTTCCTTTCCTCCCGAGCCGTTAAAGCAGACCTTCTAGAAGCCTCCCTCAACAGAACGTCATCATCCGCACCCAGGGTTACCTCTGGAGCCGTCAAGGCTTCCGTCATCGGTCGTTTGAGTAAAGCCTCTTTCGGTAATACCGAAGAGGCCGGGACTTCGGTGGCTGGCCCGGAAAGAATCTCCGCGTCGCCTTGCGGGACCGGCGTCGTGGTTCCTGCGATGAAATAAAGAAAGGGTTAGATTGTCCATAAAAAGGAAAATGAAGACTCAATAAGCCGAGACATACCAATGCCCAATAAAGCGCGATTCTTCTCCTCCTCCTCGAAGGTCCTGAGGGAAGCCGCCAGAGCCTCTTCAGTAGTAAAGCTTGTTACAAAAGGAAGAATGTCAGTCAAGACATGATAATAAAAATAAAAATATAACGCAAAAACAAAGTGCGACTAATATTTACTTAATTGCACGAAAGCGGCTATTTCCGCTTGGTGGCTCGCGAGTCGCGCAGAAACAGCAATAGCGGCACCGAGATCAGTGTCTTCTGGCACTATTAAGAGACCCTCATTGGTCCCATATTCACTTAGGCCTTCGGTAAGAGGAGCATGAGGCTCTAGGCCGAGTACGGCATCAAGAGAGAGGACCGACTTCTTCTTCTTCTGTGCGCGAGCTCCGGTCGCAGCCAGCACCAGCTTGCGTTTAGTAGCCACTTTGGGACGGCGAGTCCCGATGTCCGAGCCCACGCCAGATTCGGGTGAAGCTACATTTACCGTCTCCACGGGAGCACGGGACACCGATGGCACATCCACCGTCTCCACGGGGGCATGGGGTAATCCGCGCGTGGGGCTTAACACGCGTGGAGGCTCAACTGCAGCGACTTCTCTTAGCGGGGGGGACGATGGTCCGTCGCCTCAAAGGGACCTTGCGATCACTGGCAGGAGGTCCACTTTTGCGGTCAAGCAGCAACCGCCTTTCTTCCTTAATAACGGCACCCGTCGAATGCTGGTACCATGCCGTATATGCATTAAGGATCTGTGGGACACAACTCGGCTCGCTGATAAAGAAGTGAGAGCCCGTATTCAAACGCATGAAGTGATGCAGCACGCTCCGCATCCCCTCTTCAGTGGCAGTGGGTTCCAGCAAGAAAGCCTCCAGCGGCACTCCGTGATTATAGCTCAATTGTTGGGCAAAACGATGCGGATTATATCTCATGAAAAGCGCCGCATCATTTTTCCTAAACACCAGGAAGCCCGGTCTGATAGAATATAAATGGAGGGTCTCCCGAGCTGTCAGAACTGAGGCTCCATCTTTCAAAATATCCTGCAATGACCGCACTGTTGTAGTAGACTCTTTTCCGATGGTTAACACCTTGTCAGTGAAGGTCATCCTGTCTCCAACCATGCGGGGACAAAAGAGCAAACCTCTAGCGTCCCGCGGTGACGGATTTACAATTGAGGCGTCGACCAATCGCATAATCCGAGGAAAGCTGCACCTGTCATAGAATGAAGGCCTTTTATGGATACCAAAAATGCCAAGTGCATGTAGCTCGAGCCATGACATGAAGTAATGCATCGAGAAGTTCACATGCTGTATTCCAGGTTCCGTAGTATCCGCCGCTTGACTAAGGCCGTAATACAGATGGGCTAAGCCGGCGACCCCGACAGCCACTTTCACCCTAATAGTCATTCGGTGAGCCGGATAAAAGATAGATGGCCTCATGCAGCGAAGGTGCATCGGGAGCGCGAACCATCTCAACCATAGCCCAAGAAATCCCAAAAAGAATGCTTCCTCATCCATCCCAGGGACTGCAATCTCCGCAAAAGGAACAACCGAAGAATTGAGAAGGAAGAAACTCTCCTGACTTACCTCCGTCGATGGCAGGTTATCCAAACCTAAGCCGAAAGGGTCGTCAAGCGTGGCGAATTTAACGACCTCCTTCGAGAAGACTTTTGGGTGAAGGAAGCGAGCGATGAAATCCTCGAAACTAACCCCGCGACTCCCAGATTCGAGTAAAAGGCGCTCGTAGATATCCAACACTTTGATCAAACTGGGAAACTGGTGTTGAACAGCATTCACCGGAGTAAGGCCCAATATCACTGGCTTGGCACCGAAGACATATTCGTCTGTGGGAAGCAGCTCCTCATAATGCTCCCCTATGACCGGTAAGCCAGAAACTTCTGCAAACTCCACTAAGGAGATTGACACTTCCTGGTCCAGTAAAAGGAAGGTGTGAGTAGGGATATTCCACTGCTCCAGAAACGCCTTAACCCATCAGGTGGGAAGCGTAGGATATTGGAAGAGAGAAGCATAAACGGCGGTATATAACCCAAGCCTCATCAACTGTGAATTCTTCGCTGACAGAATATAGCGGGCCCATTGCAGATAACCGGTCGGATGACGAGGAATCAGACCTATGTTATATGGTTGCCCCCACAGCCGCACCTCGCCTTGACAAATAAGACGTCCCAAGGTATCTAAAACCATGGGAGGCTGAACGGGAATCAAAGCTATAGCGGGCTGAAGAAGGCCTTCTGAAGTGCAGTTGACCATCTCCACGGCGTAGTTCACCGGGGGTGAGTTGGCGTAATGGATCGTCGTGATGGGCTCCAAGGGTACCGCGCATGAAAAGGTTTGTCGACCCCTGATAATCTGATTGTACCATGATCCCCAAAGGTGAAGATTCTTATGTTCCGGATCATGGTCTCTGATCAAAGCTAGGACCTCCCGGTCTACGGGTGCTCCAGGAAATCCTCCCTCTGAACGAATGAATAGGAACGAAGTATCGAAAGACATGTTTCCTGCAAAAGGGGGGACAGAAATCAACTGTCGGTGTTGTAATTTAATTTTTAATTTCTGACACTCGGTACTTTAAAAGTTGTATTACACTGCAATGCAGTAGAAAGGGAACCAAAGGAAGACCCACAAAATCCAGATGACAATTCATCAAATAATAAAACAGCCTCATCATTGGATGAGACTGTCAATTAATGAGGAAATCCTCAAAGAATTTTCTCATTGAATGAGAAATCTCTCGGGAGAAGGAGAAAATCTCCCTTTGAGAGCAAAGCTCTGTAACAGAGTGACACTTGTCACACTCTGATCATGAAGTAATAAAATTCCTTAAAGAGCCTAGCTCTGTAATGATGATGGAAAATCCATCAAAGATTAATTAAAATTAAAATTAATTCTTGAGAATTAAAAATTCTAGGATCTTTAAGATCCATGAGAAAACTCTTAAGAGTTCTTCATCAAAAGATCAAAAGATCTACATGTTATCAAAAGAGCAGAGCTCTGATGCATGGGATAAGAAACCCTAAGAAAAGATCTGTTTAGATCTATGGATTCTTGAGAGTAAGGCTACGTTAATGAAACCCTAAAAGGGTTTTCTTTAGATCAAAGATCTATGAAGAGCAAGGCTCTGTTAATGGGTAAAAATCCTAATTTATTAAAATTAATTTAATTTTACCTAAGTTTGGTAGAGTTCTAACTCTTGAAAGTTCTTGAACATGAAGAGCAAGGCTCTGAATAAAAATTCTTAAGAAGAAGATGACAATCGTCTGAGGACCAAAGGTCCTATTTATAGGCACTGAACTGCCTCTTCAACATCTGAGTAGATCCAAGGGCTCAGATGTTGCCACCGCTGCACTCACGTGTGCGCCACGTGAGCGCAATTGTAGGGGGGCATTTGTTTCCCCCAATCAGAGTAAAGCTCTGTTTTGAATTTCAAAATTCAAAAATTAAAGCAACGCTTCAGATTCTGCGCGCCACGTGTCAAAAGCAGACACGCCAGCACCAGGAGCGTTGCGCCCTAGGCAGCGCACCCCAATCAGAGCAAAACTCTGCTTCAAAATTCAAAATTTAAATTGAAGCAACGCTTCAGATCCAGCGCTCTGCGCTGCGCGCCACGTGTCAAACACGGGTGCGCTAGCGCAGTTGCGCTACGCTCCACGTGTCAAACACGGGTGCGCTAGCGCAGTTGCGCTGCACTCTGCGCTGCGTGCCATGTGTCGAACGTAGGTGCACTAGCGCAAGGTGCTCCAGCGCTGGAATTAAAAATTCTCCACCATCAGATCAAAAGATCTACTGATAATAAATTATTAATTAATTAGAACTAAAGTTCTGTTATGCAAAGATTTTTCAATCTTATTAAAATAAGAAAATTATCTTCTGTAAAACAGAAGCCTTAGTATCAAAGATCCAACGGTGAGAAATATTCCCAAATCAATCAGAGAAAAATCTTTAAAAACTGATTTAACAAATCATTTGGCCCAATATAAAGGACCCTAGACTTCGAGTCTAAAAAAAAAAGAAAAAAGAGAGAGAATACAGAAGAAGAAAGAGAAAAACCCTCTGCAAAAAAAAGAGCAAGCTCTTAAGAAAAGAAGATTTTTCTTCATATTCAAGGTAAAAAAGAATTATGTTCTTGAAAAACAGAGATGAAATCATCTCATAAAAAGAAGAACCCTCTTCTAAAAAGATCATAGATCTAAAAAAAGACCAAGGTCTTTGATGATAAGAAAAAAGATCAAAAAGATCTAATCATAAAATAATAAAAGATGTATTTTTACTTCATTCACAGATCTTTGATCTATAAAGGCAGAGCCTTTTGTAAAAACAAGAACTTTTGTTCTTGAATCCTGAGGCAAAGCCTCCTTTAAGAAGAACATAAATTTGTTCTTTGATCTTAAATTGATCAAATGCGCTTTACGCTATCAGAAAGTGCCTTGAACTCATGAATTGCGCCCTTGCGTTCATTGGACCGGCGCTCAGCGCCAAAACCTGCCACGTGTCAACCAGAGACACAATCTGCACTTTGCGCTTCAGAAACAGCGCACTGCGCTAATGAATCGGCGCTCAGCGCCAGAACGTGCCACGTGTCACTCACTGGCGCGCCAACAGACTGACGCAAAGCGCTCATAAATTAAAAGCGCAATGCGCTAATGAACTAGCGCTAAGCGCGACACGTGTCCTCTTCGTGTGCGCTACCTGACAGAAGCGTAATGCACCTGGCGCGCCATGTGGCGCACTGTCAGAACAAGCTTTGTTTCTGATGAATGCTATGCATTTAATATAAGACAAAAATGTCAGAGCCCAATGCCTAGCATTATTGAAAGGGCTGAGCCCAAATAAAGGCTTAATAGCCAGAGCAACTAAAAATGTTAAACATTTTTAATTGGACTTAGCCCAATTCTGGCCATAAGTCCTCAACTTATATTGAACTGAGCACATCTGCTCATAAATACTCAACAGATCTTAGTCCTAAACTGGGCTACAGATCTTTCAAACAATTCACACTGGTTCGAGAGTTCATCTCGTTACTCCTCTAATATCTGTCGTTGTAATCCTTCAACGTCATCAGAGAGGTGACGGGTCCCGACAACCACACATTACTACGGACTGTGGGGTCCTTAAACTCATGGACTATGATGTCCTTAACCTTGACCGTGATGTCTTTAAACTAACATCGGACTGTAAGGTCCTTAAACTCACGGACTATGATGTCCTTAACCTCGACCGTGATGTCTTAAAACTAACATTGGACTGTGGGGTCCTTAAATCCACAGACTATGATGTCCTTAACCTCGACCGTGATGTCTTAAAACTAATATCGGACTGTGAGGTCCTTAAACTAACGGACTATGATGTCCTTAACCTCGACCGTGATGTCTTAAAACTAACATTGGACTGTGGGGTCCTTAAATCCACGGACTATGATGTCCTTAACCTCGACCGTGATGTCTTAAAACTAACAATGGACTGTGGGGTCCCTAAACCCACGGACTATGATGTCCTTAACCTCGACCGTGATGTCTTAAAACTAACATCGGACTGTGGAGTCCTTAAACCCACGGACTATGATGTCCTTAATCTCGACCGCGATGTCTTTAAACTAACAATGGACCGTAATGTTCTTAAACTAATGATCGACCGCAATATCACTAAACTAAACAATAGAGCCCAATTGCTCTCTTGTCGGATCTAAACGGTCCCGTTAAGTTGATCTTAGTCTAAAATTAAACTAACTTATCCTTAACAAACGTTTAAGTTGATCTTAGTCTCAAATGACACTAACGTATCCTTAAACCCAAACCCCCCAAACCCAAATCTAAGAAAGATACGGATTTGGACTTGTCCACGCCCTACGGGCGACAACATAACTTAGTCTCCGTATACAATCCACGGGCAACCAAACACAAAACAAACACCCACGACACGAAGTGACCATCTGGAGAAGGAGAAAGTTGTTATCGCAATGCGGTAGCGTAATTAACTGCAGGGGCATGCGCCTGCAGGGAAGAGCGTCCCCACAATCAAAAACCCCTCAGATGAGGGGGAATCTGACGAAGCCTGCTACATCGGCCGCATCCGTTTAAACCTTCGATACATGGTGCCATAAATCAACTTGGCATCATCGGAGAGGTGGACGGATAGCACCAATTAGCATCTGCCCCGAATTTCATGCAAGACGAACCTGCGCGGTCCCGTCTCCGTGATTCGTGTTGGAGATAGTGCCATCAAAGTCAATTATTAGATCGCAGGTACGTGATTGCAATGATTGAGGCAGGACCTATACCGATATGACAGTCTTGCTCGAGATGATAGTATGCTATCTGGTTTGTCTTTATCATCGTATACATGCTTTAGTTCGCTATTGCATGTTGATAGAGCCCATAGGATTCTTGCTTGATTGCCAGCAGTATGATGGCGATCATATACGTGGGAGCTGGGGTCTGTAAGCACATCCTTAAAGAGTCCCTAGTCGTGGGAGTTTCGAGACAGGGCATCGATACTCCAGAGTAGACTAGTGTATACAGTCGAGACCCCGACGAGGGGCGATGGCCGGTCTCACAAGCCATTGGTGTCAGTTGGTTCACCTAAGATGTATACAGGTGCTCATTGGGTTATGAGTACACCGGACAGGACTCGCCGGGAACATGCTAGTTGGTATTATACATATCGTCAGATAGCAGTTCCCTGGTGACATGTGTACAGGTTAGTTCATCGACCTGAGGTCGTCATTTGTCTCGTGTGAGTTTCCACTGTGCTTTGATTTCTACCCTACCACGGCTCAAAGGAGTCGTGCAAACATGTCTTTTTTGGGTACAGTCCCGAGCCACATGGAGGCAAGTGAGCGGATCGGCAGGGGATTCGTCTCTCCCGGTATTGGGGGTGAGATCGCGCTGTGTCTAGGAGAGCCATTACACAAAGCCCTCGGCCGAGGCAGGAGATTTATTGGAAGGTACTCCAGTAGTATCTCAGGGTGTTCTGGGCCGCTCTCTGACACGACTTATACCGCTAATGGGGGTCTGAGGTTACCAGCCCCCTAGGCAGATATGCGATACTCATAGACGAACGGACCAGACTGTATGTATATTGTCACTGTTAGGCTCGGTAGGGTTTAGAGATGAGTTCGCTCGTCAGCTTCCCTTCCAATCAATACATAGGCAAACGTTACGTACAGCTCGTACCTCTGACGTGCTAGTGGTTATACCCAGTGCCAGTGTGTTGATGAGTTATTAGAGTCCCCCACAGACACTTTCCTAAGTTCGGACGAAACGTTGTAGAGGCCGTATGGTTTTATGGCAGGGTTCGGAAAATGCACGTGCGTTTACGCACGTGTCATATTTCGGGCAGATAATACTGGTCGGCTTTGGTTTAAGCCGGATCCGAGTATTATGCTGTGTAGATATAATATCTTTGTCTCAGTTGCATTTGTATTCAATGGTAATACAAATGCGGGTATGTTTATACTGATACGGGGTTATCCTGAAATTCGTTTCAGGATCACTTTTGGAAGTTGCCAGTTTCCAGTTTTCTATCAGCCGTATTAAACATTCGGTTTAATACGGATATATCTTTTCCTGAGATGAGTGTGGAAGCTTCTAGATGATGACTAGGATGGTGAGGTGTTAAGTGACTCATTAGTGCATTTAATGATTCATTTAATGCAAGGGTGACTAGCTTTATGACTAGGTTTATGTTCATTGGTTTGCTTTAAATGTGTTCATACAAGGTGTTTCATGACTCATTCTTTCATTCATGGTAAAGGTCACCCCCCTCCCTCTCCTACACTCACCTCCTTCATCCTCTATATATGGCCGGCCCTCCCCTCCTCTTCTCACACTCTCACTAGGGAAAAGATTATGATAGATTTGTATATGGAAATTTCATATAGCTCAAATTCTTATCACCCGATTCCAAAAGGCAACTTCATTAACCGTTCGTCCATAGCTTTGGACGTAACGAGACAAAGTGTTCTACTCTTTCTCTACATCATCTTGGTCGTCTCTTCTAGCAAACTTGACGATCGAGTTGCCTCGGTTCAGAGGTGGGAGCCCATTTAAAGATCCGTCGACGTGGTGCCACCTGGACGAGAAGACTGGAGATCGAGAAGATCGGAGCAGCCGCAACAAAGCGTGGGATGATGGTTAAAGACCGAAGGACTCGGATCGTTCGGTATAACTCTTCTACCCAATTTGTAGTTTGTTAGTTTAGCTTTAATGGCAGATCCGGGTTATAGTACGCGATAGCGCCAGTTTGTTAAAAGTTTTTGTTCCGCATTTGGCGTCTGTTTGACGGCCGGGGCGCTACCGTGGACTTACAATTCGGAGGGGAACAGGTATCCTCCGGATATCCGCCGCGCCACACAATCACCGGTAGGCAGTCTGCCCCTGCCGGGCTCATCGTTTACAACTCGAGCTTCTTGCCCCGGGGTACGATACCGGGTCCACCATGTACCCGCAGACGGTTCATCCAACTCCTTGAATCGCTCTCGAAAACCATCTCAGAACCGAGAAAACATCATGGTGGACAATACTCATCATATCAAGGAAAACCGCATTTTTCTCTTTAAAATAACTCATCAGTTTATAAAACTTTCACGTGCGGTTTCCAATCCAGAAAATCTCAAGAAAGATCCAAAATCATCAAATCACCATGTCAATAAACAGTGAAACCCGACATAAATCTCCATAATACTTCATAATCAATGAATACATGAATGTGTCTGATATCATGCAATGAATGCAATAGTTAAACTAGCATATGAAAGCTATAACATATTGCAACTATCAACTAGCAAGCTATGTCAATGAATAGTATTCCCTAAAGTGTATGTTACATGGAAATTACCGATGATGATGTGTGTGAGCCGGCAAGCAAGTGTACGTGGAACATACGCATCATCGGTAATGGTACTGGTGTCCTGACAGCAGGGTTTCATAATAATTACAGATAACATATGTATAAGCATGCAATGCGATGAAACATCATGAATATACAGAAAGTGATATAGTAACAACAACACTGAAGAATAAACCTACCCAATATACGATTCATACAGTTTGGTATTTTAAAGTACTCACGATTCACTGCATTTCAAAACAAGTATGACTCGAGCCCAGTCAAAAGGGTAAGGAAATCCACCTAGGTCTGAGTCGACCTATAAATATATCTAGTAGTCGGTGATCTCGCCTCAATAGTATCACATACGATACAATATATATATGATATCCTCGAGTCAAGAGTGTGGATCTAATATCATAATTATATCTCGTACGGTAAATCTATCGTACGGTATCTCAAATCTGGGTGCGGGTCGAATATCACATATAACACAACGTCCATATGGTATCATCATCACATATCATGAACTATCACATATAACACAACATCCATATGGTATCATCATCACATATCATGAACTATCACACATAACACAACATCCATATAGTATCATCATCACATATCATGAATTGTCACATATAACACAACATCCATATGGTATCATCATCACATATCATGAACTGGGGGGTACTGATCTAAAGTCTAGTACAAACTGATACCAATATCATCATACATATGTCCTCGTGTGAATAAAATCACATCACCCAACGATCCACTATAATATCCTGCCGCATCTCATATCATGACCCAAACACATATTACAACTCATGGCATCATGCCCGATCATATCGACTCGCCTCCAAATATCATATATTATCCTCAACATCCGTGTATACGTGTATGTATGTATATATATATAAGCACCAAAACATCCATATAAACCTATATATATACATATGACGTATACACCCAAAACCAAATCCCGTATGTATATATGTATGTGTACAACCTTACTCTAGGGTTCACAACTAAGAAACCAACTAAATCCTTCCTTCAATTCTCGCTAACACTAACCCAGGATATCCTAAAGCTTTTCTTGCTAAGTGTTCATATCTCTCAATAACACATCTAAGTAAATCTAAATCTACTCACTTGCTCTCGCTTGCCGTTACCGACGTCGCCATGCGCTTGCTTGTCGTCTCGAAGTCCTCATAGGGTACCTACAAATCACATATAGCATCATAAACGAAATTACGCCTGAAAACCAAAATGTCGTACGAAACATCGATAGGTTAAAACCTATAGTCTCGCATGCAAAACACAACCAATAACCCTAGTCGTTGGCGTTCAAACGCCACACGACGAAAACACAATATCAAATACCAAATTCCAAATCATTAAAAGTCGCAAAACGAAATCAGAAACTTGGAAATATGCTCCAGATTTTACCCTAAGTCAAATTTGCCAATTTTGCATATAGGAGCGGTCTAATTCACTGGAGATAAAGCTCTAGAACAAGCACGAATAAAAATGGTGGGACTCAGGCCGCAAATTGCGGCCTCCAGGATTAAATCTGCGGCCATAAAGAGGTATAGGGGCCGGGGTCTTGGGTGATGCTTCCTAGGTGCCTGCATGTATCACTGTCTTTGCTAAAATATTTTCAGGTCACCCGGGTGTTAGCAGATTTCAAAATACCATCAAAATTTCCAGAAATTCCAATGTCGGGGTTTCTAAATTCTGGGTTTTGGGGTTTTTCTCTATGGTTCCAGTCCAATACACATTCCCTACAGGGGTTTAAGGTCATCACTAATCTCAATTACACCTTTGGATTCAATTTAAAACCTTAACCTCTTCTAGCAAATTTTCAAAGTGCACATAAACACATTAAATCGGTTCTAAACATTCAAGGATACAAAAGTGAATGAAATTCTATACTAATGGTAAAGTGATTACCTCAAATGGCAACTCAAGAATTTTTTTGAGTTGCCCCAAGTACCCAAAATCTTTCCTTTCTTGGCCCAAAGTGTAGCATGTGAACTTGTGCATCTTTTTTGTGAAAGGGAGATGGAGTTTTGAGGAGTTTTTCATGATATTTTGAGGAGGTGAAGAGGGGGAGGGAGTGAGGGCAGCAGCCTAAGTGAGAGGGAGAGAGGAAAGAGATGAGAATAATGAAGTGTGGAGACAAGCCATGGTCAATGGAGACCCCTCACCCTCTCTCTCTCATACCCATCCCTCATTACTATATTCATTTCTTTTCTTTTCTTTTTCTTTTGTTTTGTTTTCTTTTCTTCTCTTCTCTCTTAATAAACCCAAAATATGCATGAAGGAATAAAGAAAAGCCATGTAGGAAAATGTAGCACAAGTGTAAAAATGATATGGTGCATATTTTGCACAAAATAAGCTTAATACGCGATTAGTGATATTTAACCGCGATTAGCATTAAAATAGTGTATAATAAATCATAAAATTTTATAATTTGCTTAAATCCAATAAAACACCCTCATTTCAGAAATTTCTGTAATTTTCTAAATTTTTTCCCAATTTATCGGTATTTAATTATACCGCCTTATTAAAATATTCAATATATTATTATTTAATTATAAAAATTCCCAAAAATAATATTTTATTTTTCTAAAATGTTACAACAATATTATAAACACCTAATTAACAGTTAGAGATCACTACCTTTCCACACTTGCTCAAAAACCCTAGCTTTCCATGCTCCAAGTCATCAAATGGGGCTTAGCTAGGATTGTGAAGGGTTTTTGTGAGATTTAGTGAGGATTGGCTTGGGTTTTGTGATGAAATGGTTAGGGTTTCAGTTTGAGGGATGAGAATGATGAGAAGAACATAATTGTGAGAGCGTGAGTGATGAGGAAAAGATATGGGGTGTGTGAGAGTGGTGAAGACAAATGGGGGTGTGAGGTTAGAATGAGCCATGCCCCCTTCTCTCTCCTTATTAAATGCACCCCATGCTTGCCATGCCTCATCATTCCGATTGTCAACTCTCTCTCTCCATCTCTCTCTCTCAAGTCAACCCTAATCCAAACCCTTTATTTTAATAACTAAATAATTAAATAAATACATACAACTTAATGGAATGAGGGTTAATGTGCCATGGCTACTTAAGCATGGTTAACACTAATTAATCCTAGGTTAACATGCACATGTGTGTGCAAGCCAAAAATAATAATAATAAAATATTAATTAATTTTTATAAAATATATGAAAACTATTTTCGTTAACTTTTTACTAAAAACCCACATTATCGCTTAATTAACACTAATCGCATTCTAAGGTGTTACACGTTGGGTAGAAGGCGGTCACCCCGGCTCCCAGTGCCGAAGCTCCTGCTGTGGGCATCGACCCTTAAGCCGCCACCCCGGCTCCTGACGCTGCCACGGAGCACGTCGAGGTCCTTCCCGGCCCCGAGGCCTGAATCTCCCTGCCTTCTTTTTTATTATATTTTTTATTTTGGAATTTTATAAGCCTCCGGGCGTTTTTGTAAGGCTGAGGAGCCCACAATACCGTTGTAAAAACTTCCGAGTTGTGAATGAAGCCCTTTTGCAGAAATTTGTGTGGCAATGTTTTCATTTCGTGGTAGTGGCTTTATTTTGCTCGCTTTATGAGCGCTAGGTCGGCGACCGGTCCTTTAGTTGGCGATCGCGCGTCGAGTTAAATCCAATTATTTGTCAAGTGTGCAAAGGCCGGTATTAAGTCGGTATCCTTAGGGCCCCGAAGTCGAGGTGGCGATCACACTTTGAAGGTATGTCGGTTGGTATCTCTGAGTAGAAAGGCGTAGACCCGCCCATTTCCTCGAGTTAGACCGACGACCATCTCCCTGAAGATAGGTCGGCGTAGACGAGGTTGAGGACTTCCAATCCTTAGTACAGATGGGAAGGGAGTTACCTACTAAGGATAGACCGGGCAGGGAAGCTGCTCGGTGGCCTCTTGACGAGGGCTTTGATCCTTGGCAGAGATGGGTAAGAAGTTACCCAATAAGGATGGACCGGGCAGAGAACCTTCTCAGTGGCCTCTTGACAAGGGCTTTGATTCTTGGAGTAGACGGGTAAGAAGTTACGCACTAAGGATGGACCGAGCAGGGAGGCTGCTCGGTGGCCTCTTGACGAGGGCTTCGATCCTTGGCGTCGGTGGGTAGTAAACTACCAGCCATGGATGAACCGAGCTGGGAAGCTGCTCGGCGGCCTCTTACAGCCTCTTGATGAGGGCTTCGATCCTTAGCATAGATGGTCAAGAAGTTATCCACTCATAATGGATCGAGTAGGGAAGCTGCTCGGTGGTCTCTTGATGAGGGCTTTGATCCTTGGCGTCGGTGGGTAGTAAACTACCAGCTATGGATAGACCGAGCAGGGAAGCTGCTCGGTGCTAAAAAATTCAGCAGGGAAAAATAAGAATTACGGTGCAAAAAGTTTCTGGTGAACAGTGATTTGTGCGGCGGAACCGCGGCAGAAGCCTGGCTTCTGCGGCGGTTCCGCGGCCTTATGGTGACGTCAGCCCTTATGTTTTGCACAGTAATTCCTGATAAATAATGCTGAGTTTTCTGGGAATTTTTAAATTGATTCAAGAGTTGAATTTTTCTGAGTTGTTTTGGGGATTCGAATGTTCGATCGGATTATCAAATTTTGTCTGTGTGGCTTTCCGGATAAATTTCAGAATATGTTAAAAAGTTCGACCAGATATAAATACCCACTTTTTCCCCTGTCGGGAAATTTCCAAGTGTTGGATTTTTCCGTAGTTTAACGACGTTCTAAGTAGTGCAAGTAACGCGATGGACCCTCTAGAAGACAACAAACCTTAACTCGATTATGTGACCGTCTTGAACTGCCCTTTGAACCTTCGGGTTTGGGGCAGTACGGCGTGCCACATGTGAGGCGTTGGCTTGACCCTTCTACGGCTGGACCGTTGGTACTGAGGAACGAACGGAATGTTGTTAGACTTATTTCATGTGTTGATCTGTATCGGGAAAACTTGGGTGTTCGAATGTTCGATCGAAAAGTTTGACATTTTCTATTTATCTGGAATGGGATACAATAATTGGAATTCACAAGTAGTTATGAGATAACTAAATGAATGTTATAAACATAGCAGTTTAGTCTCACTTGATCGGTTGCCACGGAATTTTGATGTGATCAAAAGTCCGTCGCAATCACGTAGCGTACGCGGATACTCGCCGGGTAAACTTAATAGACAGCCTCACTCCATAGCCCCGACCAAGTGACTGTAGGAGAACCCCGTCGCCGAAAGCATCCGTTCGGGTGCTCGCGGTAGCGGTGTTCCGCCTTGGTGCACTTCGTCGACGGCGTCGGGGGTGCGGCCGTCTACTGAAGTTTGCGACGAGCATTCGATCAGGATGTCGGGAATCTTGTTGAATTACCCGACTTGATATTGAAAAGAGTTTTCGATAATGAGACTAAAATACGGGGTTTATAATTGTTAGGCATGCGATGTCTAAGTAATTCATTTGGTCAGGCATGCGATCTCTGAGGTGGTTGCGGATTCCAACTGTTGTAGTTTTACACTTTCTTTTCTGTGACCGTAAGTGTAATATGTGATATCGCCGGTTTCGTTGCTATATGTCAACGACAATTGGGATGCGTATATTTACTTACGTTGATGACATGTGATGTTATGTGTTGCTGGATATGTTATATTGGATCGTCGTGTTTGAATAGCCGGGGTTTTTTATGTGAGATGAGTGTTTTTTCATTTTCATTCATGTAAAAACTTGTATGTAATATTCTTTTATTGGGGCGCTTCCAGGTTGCGGAAGTAGTCGCCTTTTGTATATTATTTACTTTTCCGCACTAGGATAGACCCAAGGAGGGGAGCACAAGTAACCGGGTTCTGGAGTCCAGTGGGAGACCAACTCGAGGAGTCGAGTCCGGGTCTCCTAACTCTAGAATTGGTAGGGTTACTTGCCGCTCTCGTAGGGGTCTAGGGGTGTGGGTTTGGCTATTCATTACGACCGTGGAATCCGTGTTTTATACTGGCTCGTATTGAAAACACGGACGTCCTAGTATATCCAATGTTTCATATGTTTCTTCTGCTGCGATATCTGTGATGTGATCATGTGATATTCTGTGATAGATACATTATATAGTATATATGATATATTATATAGGCGTTACTTATGTTTTACACCCGCGCTAGCCCTGCCCCGCTCTGCCGTTAGTTACCTAACCTAACGGTGCACGAGGGGACATCGAGGCGAATGCGGATGGCATAAGTGTACGTCGTATTTATCTGTGATGTTTAGGTACTTAAATGATGGGACTTCATTAATGTGATTAATGAAATAAAAGAAACCTAAGATGTTATAGAATCGAATTTCAAAATAAAACAGGTAGCTACAGTTCTTGCTTTGCATAGCGGTATATGAGATATATCCTGCACCTTATTCGATGAGGAAAGGACCGAGATCCCTTCACCGGGAGTGACTCCTTTAGCAATAACTGGCAGATGCTACACACTCGGTTTGTCTTTTGATTGCTTTTAAGAGTTTTTGCTTTGCACAGTGATATATATGATATATCCCGCACCTCATTCGACGAGGAAAGGACCGACGATCCCTTCACCGGGAGTGACTCCTTTAGCAAAACTAGAAAAGCCTCAAAAACACTCCATTTCAAAATTCATTCGATCCTACAACGATATCAAGTTCATTACGCAATAGGTTTTCAGAAAAACCTGTCGTAGCCCTCCGTCATTTCAGATAAGTCCTATTTAGTATTCGTGCTACGTTTGTTGACCTCCGTCAAGGCGTAGTGTGCGGTAGCTAACTAGTATTTATCTGTTTATGCATATGATGCAGATTGAGTTAGCGTAGTCGTGCGGCCTTGTTGACCTCCGTCAAGGGTCGTGCGGGTGGGTTTAATTCGATCAAGAAATGACGGGTTGAACTTGACTAGTAGCCTATGGTTTGTTGACCTCCGTCAAGGTCATAGGGTGCTAGGGGCAAAATATTATCGGGAATTTCAAGTGTTGAAATTTGCAATGAGATTGCATACCTTCTATGAGATAGTTGGATCCCGATACCCGCTGCGAGTAATTGTTACTCCTGGGAGAGTTTTACACATTACAATTAGCCGATCAAGTAGGTGTCTAGAAAGGTGTCAACGGGGTTACGCCTTTGGGAAAATGAGGTTTACATTAATTAGGTTCGTGCGAAAGCACGGGGGACCTCCCTCAAAGTACCGACACTGGCCTGGCTGAAAGATTGGCGAACTTGTAGTGTGTAATTAATCCCGGCTAGTCTTTCCTTTTAGGGTTTGAAGGAAGATTTGATAAAAAGCAGTGGGAGCCATCCTGATTAGATAAAATAATAACCAATCTATTCTTGCAAGAGCGCACGCTGAGTGTTTTCTTCTCTCTCTCTCCAGGTAGCGACCATATCACGCCTTAATCAAGATAATAATACGGAAAATTGACCGAACCCGCTTGTTATACTGAGCTGGGGAACGTTGGTCCCGCTCCAACTTATAATTGTTATAAGACAGAGCAGAAAATTGGGGATTACCAGAATTCCCGTGCCGCCCATACGAGGAGAGTGCATGATGATGCATCATCTTCGGGTGTGTTCATTACACAGAACTGTTTCTCAGTATCCTTTACGTCCTGGGTATGTGATACCAGATCAGGATCCCAGATATGTAATCTGTTACATAGGGCTGCAGAAAGGTAGAGAACTGAGAACGGGTGATAAGTTTCATGAGGCAGAAAACGGGGCAAGTGTTGCAGCCAAGTCTGTTGGTCACTGTCACCCTGTATTACAATACATTGATTCTGAACGAATGTTATTAGATACCGAACCTGTTATGCAAAATCATATCTGTCTCTTTATTAGTAAAGAAACGATAAAATTTTGTATTGTTGGACAATGTTTTGAACATTTCCTATATCAAAAGTTGATCGGTTCAGGCACGTTATCTAAAAGCATTAATGTTCTAAATCAAACTAGAGTTCTTTAGTATACGGAACACACACAAGAGGAAGAGTTCAGAAATGAACGAATCCTTCTTGAGGTATTGTAGACTAGGTCATATCAGTGCGACCCGACTAGCTGAGTTACATTTAGATGCATATTTAAAGCAGTTTGAATTTACATCTTGTGAAACTCGCCAGTCATGTCACAAAGATAAAATGACCATAGCTCTGTTTACTGGAAACAGAGAAAGAGTTAATAAACTCTTGGGATGATACATGTTGATGTATGTAAGGTCCCCTGTCTACATTAGCCAAGACTGGTTCTATATACTTCATTACATTCTCTGATGATCTTTCGAGATTCAGACCTATGTTCATGTTGAAACACAAGTCCGAACCTTTTGAGATATTCACAGAATATGATTTAGAAGTAGAGAACCAAAACGGGTATAAGTATTATGTCCTTTGATGAGATCAAGGAGGAGAATACTTGAGCACGGAAATCCTGGATTATTCTAAAGGAGAATGAGATTCTCTCTCAGCATTACTCCTCCGAATACACCATAGCACGATGGTATATCGGGGCGGAGCAATCACACCCTATATGATAAGGTGTGCTCTATGATGAGTACTACTGAGTTACCTGTTTCCTTTTTGGGAGTTATGCACTTGAGAAGCTGCAAACCTATTGAATAGGGTTCTGATCAAATCAGTTGCCTACCACTTCATATATGATATGGAAAGGGAAGAGCCCATGTCTTAAGCTAGTTAAGATTTGGGGTTGTCCAGCCTATGTCTGAAAAGCAAAATCCGGACAAGCTCGAGGCAAGATCTGTTATGTACAACTGGAAAGGTTCCAGCTATGCAAACTACAGCTGATGATTTGATAGAACCAAAGGATTCAATAGTAACCAACGAACCTCAGCCTCTCCGCCGATCTAGTAGGGTTCCTCACCCACCTGAGAGCTACTTCGGTTTCTCTATGACAGTGGGAGCGAGGATTGCATCATGAGATGATGACCCAACTAGCTTCGAGCTGGCCATCAGGAGTGGGACTCTGTAAGAATGGCTGGATGCTTAGTGAACTGAGATGGAATCCTTATACACCAACAAAGTATGGACTTTGGTTGAATATCTGAAGGGTTAAATCCCCATCAGGAGCAAGTATATCTTGAGAAGATTACTTGGTGTACATGGAAAAGTTGAGACTTTCAAAGCTAGACTTGTTAAAGGTTTGCATCATTAACCAGGTATGGATTATGTTGAAACCTTTTCTAAGGATCTATGCTTAAGTCCATCCAGATCCTACTTGCCACGGCTACATACCATGACTACGATATCTGGTGGTTGGGTGTCATGACTGCTTTTCTAAATGATGTTTTGGAAGAGAGCGTCTATAAGTACACAGCCAGAGGGCTTCGTAGACAGTGGGAGCAGCGGAAACGTGTGCAAGATGCTTTATAAGATAAAGCAGGCATCGCGGAGTTGGAACATCTGTTTTGATGAGTTAGTCAAACAGTTTGACATCATCAAAATGGTAGATGAACCTTGTATATACAAAAAGGTAGTAGGGAGTATGGTAATGATCCTCGTAGAGTACGTGGATAACATACTCTTGATAAGAAAAGAGTTTCTTATGCTACGCTCGGTCAATCTCCGCTTATCACTAGGATTCTCCATATAGGATCAAAGTGATACCTACTAAATCCTGGATTTTGGATCTATGAGATAGATTTAATTGGATGTTAGGATTCTCACTAGTTGTAGTGAGATGGTATCAATCGATCCTGGGGAGAATCACTGGAAGGGTTCCATGGTGATAAAGACGACTAAATGTCAGTCACAGGCATTGTCTTTACCCTCAGTAAAGGGACGGTATGTTGGAAGAGTTCCAAGCTAGATACCGTGGCATACTAGACGATAAAGGCTAAATACATCGCTACTTAAGATGCTACCATAGAGGCAGTCTGGGTGTATAATAGTTCATGAGATGAACTTCGTTCCTACCATTGTGAGACAATGGAGTTATGGCTTATGCCAAGGAACACCCGTCCCATCAGTGACCCAGGCGTATTCTGAGGCCGCATCACCTGATCATGGAGATAGTTGATCTCCAGGGTGATCGAGGTAAGGAGAGTAGATTCTGAGGACAACACAGCGGATCCACTCACAAAGGCCTGTTCCCAAAGAGAGATTTTTTTTATGGGATGGTTGAGTATGAGATACTACAACCACTGCTACAGATGGCCCTAGTGCAAGTGGGAGATTGTTAGTTATATGTATGCCCTAGAGGCCATTACTATACATAGGATGTATATTGTAGTGGATGCTGGGACATATATAGGGAGGACTTTCTTGCTCGACATGATAGTATGCTATCTGGTTGCTCTTTACCTTAACGTGTACACTGATTGTCTCCCTGTTACATGTTGGTAAAGCCCCTAGGATCTGTACTTGACTACCTGGACTATGATGTGGATCATACTAGTGGGGACATGGTAGTCCATAAGTACATCCTTCAAAGTCCCTAGTCGTGGGTGTATCGAGACGGGGCATCGATATACCAGAGTAGACTAGCGTATACCTTCTCGACCCATACAGATGGGCGATGGATGATCCCATATCCATCGGTGTTTGACATCAGAGATGATATACGGGTGCTCAGTAGAGACTGGGTACACTGGACGGACTCGCCGAGAACTCCCAGATGGTATTATACCTCACGTCAGATGGCAGTTCTCTGGTGACACTGGTACAGAGTAGTCTGTTGACCCGAGATCGTCATAGAGTCTTGTGTGGTTCCCACTGTGCTTTGATTTCCATCTTACCACGTCCAAGAGGGCGTGCAAAACGGTGGTTTTTGGGTACAGTCCCGAGTCACATGGAGGCAATGAGCGATAGGAGGGGATTCGTCTCTCCCGATATAGGGAGTTGATGTTGCGCTGTGTTCGATTGGCTATAACAGGAAATCCCTGGCCAGGGTTGCTGAGATTTACTGGTAAGTGTTACCAGTAGTTTCTCGAAGTGTTATAGACCTCATATCGACACGACTTATCGAGCTATTGGGGTCTGACGTTTACCACCCCTAGGCGAGATATGCGACATATCAGACGATCAGACCGGACTGTACGGAAGTGTTACTGGTTGGATTCACAGGAGTGTGAGCGGGCTTGCTCGTCGATCTTCTGATCGCTCAATACCCGGGTGGCCGTTACGTTTATCAGACCGCTTACGGCTTGTGGATGCTTGATATGATCATCATCTGCTGCCGGCATATTGACGAGTCTTTAGAGTCCTACACAGAGGTTTCCTGGCTCAAGCGAAACGAAATAGGAGCGCATATGAGATATGTGCAGGACCGAGAATAATTCGTGTATATGATACCGTATTTTATTCTCGGGATGAATGTATCGATTGGTTGTATGCGATATAACCTAGTTATCGATTCAAGCGTTGATTCGATAAGCCGATACATTGATATTAGTCGGTTATATGCGATATGACCGGATCGTTAAATCAAGAGTTGATTTAATGATTTAATGCATAATTATATATTTGATATATTACTTTGCATGAACTAGTATCGGTTCACTTTAAATGGATTTTCTCACTCGGGTGTGCGCATTGCATATGCGATATGATTTTGTGCACTTGATTGTATCATGTTTGATGATACATATCTTTTTTGTTAAGTGTAATGAATTAAACCTAGGTTGAGTAAATGATTAGGGTTTTCTTTTATTCATTCATTTATCTTTTCATTTGCATTTAAAAGATAAATGAGAAAAGGAAAAGAAGTGAAAAATGGTGGCTAGTTTTGTTTTCAACATGAAGCTTCATGAAGCTTTCATTAAGTCACCATTTTTGTCTCATCTCCTTAACCCTAGCCATTCTTTAACCTTGGTCAATTCTCTACACTTAACTTGGGTTATGTTATGATAAGAATGATTTTAATTATTCTTTTGATAATAACTTATCATAACAATTTCCTTCTTCTTCTTCATTTTCTTCAAGTGAAGAAAGCTTGCCTCCATCAATGGAAAGTGATGAAAAAGAGTGAGAAATCCAAATCTAAAGTCTATCCACTTCCTATTTCTTCATCCTCTACCTCTTGCCAAGTAGTAGAGTGTGTTTTCTTCACAAGTTTCATGACTTGGTGAAGTGAGAGCTTGATCTTGCGATGCTTCGACGTAGATCATCTTCGGCATGGACATCGACGACCTAGCTCGCTTATTCTTCGACGAAGCCGACGCTAGAGCCCGGGAGTTCACTTGGACAGCGAAGGGACTTCGTTGCGGAGCTATGGAGGTGGAGCACCGGATCTACAAAGGTTGTATTTCCGTTTCCTTATAGTTAAATTGTTAACTAGCTTCTATTTCGCCTAGTTTTCTAGCCAACGATCCGTAGTTTAGGGTTTCTCGGCACCGTTAAATTTGAAATTGGCATGGTTGATGCCTTTTGAGACCTCTTGTGAGTGCCTAGGAACCCTACACTCGGTGGCCTCTTGATGAGAGCTTCGATCCTTAGTGTAAATGGGTAAGGAGTTACCCACTAAGGATGGACCGGGCAGGGAAGCTGCTCGGTGGCCTCTTGATGAGGGCTTTGATCCTTAGTGTCGGTGGATAGTAAACTACCAGTTATGGATGGACCGAGCAGGGAAACTGCTCAGTGGCCTCTTGACGAGGGCTTCGATCCTTAGCGTAGATGGGTAAAAAGTTACCCACTAAGGATAGACCGAGCAGGGAAGCTGCTCGGTGGCCTCTTGATGAAGGCTTTGATCCTTAGCGTCGGTGGGTAGTAAACTACCAGCTATGGATGGACCGAGCAGGGAAGCCGCTCGGTGGCCTTTTGATGATGGCTTCGATCCTTAGCGTAGATGGGTAAGGATTTACCCACTAAGGATGGACCGAGCAAGGAAGCTGCTCGGTGACCTCTTGATGAGGACTTTGATCCTTAGCGTAAATGGGTAAGAAGTTATGCACTAAAGATGGACCGAGCAGGGAGGCGGCTCAGTGGCGTCTTGACGAGGGCTTTGATCCTTGCGTCGGTGGGTAGTAGACTACCAGCCATGGATGGACCAAGCAGGGAAGCTGCTCGGTGGCTACTTGATGAGGGCTTCGATCCTTAGCGTAGATGGGAAAGAAGTTACCCACTAAGGATGGACCGAGCAGAGAAACTGCTCGGTGGCCTCTTGATGAGGGCTTTGATCCCTGGCGTTGGTGGGTAGTAAACTACCAGCCATGGATGGACCGAGCAGGGAAGCTGCTCGGTGGCCTTTTGACGAAGGCTTCGATCCTTAGCGTAGATGGGTAAGAAGTTACCCACTAAGGATAGACCGAGCAAGGAAGCTGCTCGGTGGCCTCTTGATGAGGGCTTTGATCCTTAGTGTAGATAGGTAAGAAGTTACGCACTAAGGATGGACCGATCAGGGAGGCTGCTCAGTGGCCTCTTGACGAGGGCTTCGATCCTTGGCGTCGGTGGGTAGTAAACTACCAGCCATGGATGGACTGAGCAGGGAAGCTGCTCGGCAGCCTCTTGATGAGGGCTTCGATCCTTAGCGTAGATAGGCAAGAAGTTACCCACTAGGGATGGACCGAGCAAGGAAGCTGCTCGGTGGCCTCTTGATGAGGGCTTTGATCCTTGGCGTCGATCGGTTCTTCGTCCGCCGGGTTCATACGGATCTGGTTGTAGTCGGAGAAAGCATCCATAAAGCTGAGTAACTCATGGCCTGCCGAGCTGTCGACGAACTGATCTATCCGAGGGAGGGGATAGTTGTCTTTCGGGCAGGCCTTGTTAAGATCGGTGAAGTTGACGCATATGCGCTACTTCCCGCTCACCTTTTTAACCATTACCACATTCACCAGCCATTCTGAGTAGGCCACATTTCGAATAAAGTTGGCTGCGAGCAACCAGTCAACTTCGTCCTCGATCGCCTTTTGTTTGATCGGGACGAAGCTTCGTTTCTTCTGCCTGACGGGTCGGACCGTCGGGTCGACCCTGAGCTTATGTGAGATTACTTTGGGATCGATCCTGGGTATGTCGGTGGGCGCCCAAGCGAACACGTCCGAGTTCTCTCTGAGGAAGCGGACCAGGTCGTCGCGCCGGGTCCCTGTTAAGAGTGACCCGATTTGGACGGTTCGTTCGTTGTCCCCTTCGACGAGGGGAACCTCCATTAGCGGCTCCACCGGAGCTCCTCGAATTTCTTTTTGCTCGTCCCGAGTATCCAAGGACCCCCTGAAATCCTCCACGCCTTTAAAGTCATCATTTCGCTCCTCGGTCATAGATGTCGCTGTGAAGCAAATTTTTGCAATTTGCTGGTTCCCGTAGGCCCGGCCTATTCCGCCTTGGTCGAGTGGAAATTTGATCGCGAGGTGGTAGGTCGATATTTGGGCCCGGAGGGAGTTTAGCGTCGGGCACCCCAGGAGGATATTGTAGGCCGATGGAATTCTGGCAATGATGAACTCCACAGGCACGGTACGTGTACGGCCTGCTTCCCCGATGTTAAGTAGGAGGGTGACCACTCCTTCTGCCGGGATAGTGTGGTTACTAAACCCCGACAGGATGTGGGTGGTCGGCCTCACGTCCGACGGGGCAAGCCCCATACGTAGAAAGCAGTCATAGAAGAGGATGTCTGCCGAGCTCCCCGGGTTGACCAGTATCCTTTGAACTTCGTAGCGGTGGACCCGTGATGTAATCACCAGGGGGTCATTGTGAGGCAAGGATATCCCGTGGAGATCCTCGTCGTTAAAAGTGATAGGCTCGGATGGTTTGATCCTCTTCCAGGGTTGGCTGCTAGTCCCTTCGACTGGCAGGGGGCGTCGTAACTCGTCGGCCTCAGGCGTACCCCCCTCCCCCCCGATACGACCATGATTTGGCCGATTGTCAATTCGCCAGGAGGGGGATGATGCTCTTGATCTCGGTCCGTTTGTCGCTTCTCCCGTAAGTACTTTTCCAAGTGCCCCGAGCGAATCAACTCCTCGATGTGGTCACGGAGCTGTTTGCAGTTCTCGGAGGGGTGTCCCTGCGACCTGTGGAAAGCGCAATAGGGGCCCCGTATCCGTTTTGCTGCCCTATTGTTGACTGGGGGGAGTTTGAAGAATCTCTCGCCCTTCTTCTCCTCCAACAGCTCTGTCTGGAAGATATTGAGTGGGGTATACTCCTGGAACTTTGGGGAGTATGGCCTTGGCCGGTCAATCTTCTTTTTCTCTTCTCTGGCTCTCTTCTTTTGATCGGCCTGGTCGGTCCGGGGTAGGTTCGCGTTCACCTCTGACTCGAGCTGGATCTCTCGCTCGGTCCAATCTTTTATCTTGGCCATGGTCTTAGGTTGCGCTAATGCAAAGGAGCGGAGCCACTCCTTGTGCCTAAGACCCGACCTAAGCGCCGTGATGACCGCCTCGTCCCGGTGCTCTGGGACTTCAAGAAGAGCGTTGTAGAAGCAGGTGACGTATCCTTTGAAAGATTCTTTATCTCCGCTCTTTATAGTGAAGAGGTGGTCGACGGTCCGCTACTGCCGTCTGTTCCCGACGAAATGGCCGAGGAATTGAGCAGCCAGCTCATCGAAGGTATAGATGTAGCGTGGCCTGAGTCCTCGGAACCAATCTCATTCTGCACAGATGAGAGTGGCGGGGAACGCTCGGCATTAGGCGGCGTCTGAGTTATCCTGGAAGCTCATCTTCGTTGTGAACACGTCCAAGTGGTCTTTCGGGTCGGACTTTCCATCGAAGAGGGACACCTTTGGAGGCTTTTTCCTGGAGGAGACACGGACAGCGAGCAGCTCTTCGGTGAAGGGCTTCGTGAGCGAGTCGGCGGCATACCTAGCCCCCTTGCTCAAAGGGTGACCCTCCCGATGTATACCCTCGATCTTCTTTTCAAAGGCATCGAGTCATGGTATCCCGAGGATTCGGCATACTCAGAGCGATGGCCCCTCCTGCTGGTGGCCTGCACCTGGCCGCGGTTCCGGTTCCGTTCTATAAGGTTCCTCATGTCCCCTGGTGAGGTCGTCCTCGAGCTACCGTGGTGAGTCCTGTCCACGTGTCCTTGTCGAGGGAGGAGCGCCGGCCATGCCTGGAAGCAGGCGAGCTGACCAAAACCTCCTCGGGAGGGACAGGAGCGCGATGGGCCTCAGGGCGGGGTGATCTTTCACGAGACCTCGGTATGGAGCTGTGAGGTGCCCAACGGGTCATCGAATTGGTCGCCACGGGGGATCTTTGGCCGCCGGAAATAGCGAGGCGCTGCTCAGTCATGCCAGCGTAGACAGTGTATTTTCCCCCTCTATGGAGGTCCTGATCCTGAGGTGGAGGAACAGCGACCTGTGTGGCTTGCCCAGCAATCTGGACACGGACGATGGCATCTACGATGGACGCGAGCCTGTCGATCCATGCAGACAAGACGTGAACGGCATTCGGGAGAGGAGGTGATCCGTCCGTGCCCCCGTTGTGAGGGGGGCGGCGACTAGTGCTTGGATCATCGTGGTGATCGCTCGCCATAAATTCGAAATCGGAAGATCAACTTTCGTAGAGTGGAATTTTTGACATTCCCACAAACGGCGCCCACTGATGGAGGTCTTGATCTCCTTTAGATGTTGTCTTCCGTTGATCTGTCGCAGGCGTTAGTGAATGACTGAGATTGGATTTGAGGGTTTCCTCCTGAAGTGTGTGGATCTCAGTGGGGTTTATTTGGAATGAAGCCGAGCTACCTGAAAAGAAGTCCCGGGGTGATTGCACCACCGTGGACCCTCCGACGATCAAGTTAGTCGAGGTATTTGGGCAGAGTAGTGGCCTATTGGATTAGAATTGCCTTACCTGAGACGTCTAAGAGAGGGTTTATATAGTGGCAGCCATGGGCTGGTGGGTGCGAGACTTACGCCGGCCGATGTTGGCTATAGTGCCCTCAAGTCAATTATTGGATTGCTGGCAAGTGATTGCAATGATTGAGAGAGGACCTATACCGGTAGAACAGTCTTACTCGAGATGATAGTATGCTATCTGGTTTGTCTTTATCATCGTGTACATGCTTCAGGTGACATTAAAGATCACTATTACATGTTGATAGAGCCCATAGGATTCTTGCTTGACTACCAGCAGTATGATGGCGATCATATACGTGAGAGTTGGATGGTCTATAAGCACATCCTTAAAGTGTCCCTAGACGTGAGAGTTTAGAGACTGGGCATCGATACTCCAAGAGTAGACTAGTGTATTCGGATCGAGACCCTGACGAGGGACGGTGGCCGGTCTCACAAGCCATTGGTATCGGTTGGTTCACCTAAGATGTATACAGGTGCTCCTTGGGTTATGAGTACACCGGATGGACTCGCTGAGAACATGCTAGTTAGTATTATACCTATTGTCAGATAGCAGTTTCCAGGTGACATGTGTACAAGTTAGTCTATCGACCTGAGATCGTCATTTGTCTCCTGTGAGTTCCCACTGTGGTTTGATTAATACCCTACCACGGCTTAAAAGAGTCGTGCAAACAGGTTTAAGTTGGGTACAGTCCCGAGCCACATGGAGGCAGTAAGCGGATCGTCAGGGGATTCGTCTCTCACGGTATTGGGGGTTGATGTCGCGGTGTGCACAGATGGCCATCACCAGAAATCCTTGGCCAAGGTAGTCGAGAATTACTGATCTAGGATCGGTAGTTTCTCAGGTGGTGATAGGTTTCATACCGACACTGAATATCAAGTTATTAAGGGTCTAACTTTATCCACCCACTTAGACTCGATATGCGATACTCATAGACGGACGGACCGGACTGTATGGATATTATCACTGTCAGGCTTAGTAGGGTTTCAGAATGAGTTTGCTCGTCGGCCTCCCTTTCGCTCAACACCTGGGCAGCCGTTACATACAGCTAGTGCCACTGACGTGCTTATGGTTAAACCCACTGCCAGCGTATTGACGAGTCTTTAGAGTCCCGCACAGAGGGTTTCCCTGGTTTGGGCGAAATGTTGTAGAGGCCGTATGGTTTTATGGCAGGGTTCGATCATATACGTGCACTTGTGCACGGATCATGATCGGACGGATAATACTAATAGGCTTTGGTTTAAACCGGATCCTAGTATTATATTGTTAGATTACTTTCGTCTCGTTGTATTCGTATTCAGTCGGAATACGGATGCGGGTATGTATATACGAATGGGGGGTATTCTTGTAATTCTGTTACAAGATTACTTTAGAGTTGCCATTTCTTTTGTGGATTAAACATTTAGGTTAATGTTTAATGAGGTGGAAAGTGTGAGTGTGAGTTTTGGCTTTGGGCATTGATTTATGGTGCATGCACTTGGTGACTCATGGTATTGGGTCATGTGTGGATTCATTTTGTCATGGCTAGGATATTTAGTTGTGAGATATTTTGTGAGGAGGCAGATCCTTTTTGGTGTGGGAATTTTCTTTAGTTGCAAGCTCACAAAAGATCACACAACACTCATTTTTCTTCACTTGCTTTTCTTGAGCTCACACTCTTCACCTCTAGGCATCTTCTTCAACCTCCACCCTATTGTCTCATGAGTTAAGAATCCATGGGTGCATTGAGACAAAGTATTCTCACACACTCTCTACTTCATCTTGGCTATCTAGGTTAGCAAACTAGATACCCGAGTTGCTTCGGTTTAGAGGCGGGAGCCCGTATTACGAACCCTCGATGTGGATCTTCTTCGAGAGAGGGAGACCGAAGATCAAACTTGATCGGGGAAGCCGCGAGGAGCTTGGGACAGAAGTTGAAGACCGAAGGATACGGATCGATCGGTATAACCTCTCTAAACTCATTTTGTATAATTAGTATAGGCTTAATGGTACGATCCGTAGTTTAGAATTGCCACGTCCCGAAAGTACGGAACATGACCGGCACTTAAACTACGAAACGTCTCGAGGCGTACGTAATCCAAGTAAGCCGAAAACCCAGAAATGCAAACCAAGAAAAGTAGTAGAGTGAAGGAAAACCAATTTAAACAAGTAGTTTTAATAGCATAAGCCGAATTATGCGGTTTTATAAAAAAAAACATCAATATTTCCCGAAAATTTCGGCAGAGTCTCCTTTGTAAATACTGGCTCCCAAACGGGATACAACATAAATAGTATACGAAATCAATAAAAGGCATCCCCAAGCGGGAGCTAGCTCTTCGTCAATTGACGGTCACAACCACACAAGCAATATAATATACAACGCCAACGGCGAGGATCAAAACTCAGAACCACAAGAAAACCACAGAAATAAAACGCGCGACTCTAAGGTCGAAAGAATAACATCATTGGTCTCTATCTCTGAAATAAATACATGTTTGGTTGATGGAACTTCCAGATACAACAGAGTAATAATATACAAGATATATAATGGGGGTACGATACAAGTAAACCCACCTACTAGCAAATCACCCGAAGGAAACTATGCCCGCAAAGCCGTAAAGAAACCTATACGGCAAACCTGCAAGAAACTGGGGCACAACGGGGGTGAGTGGCCAACTCGTGAATAGAAAAATATCTACGCACAGAAATCGCATAAATAACGCAACCTAGGTCCATGATCATAATATATCCTCAAATATATGAATAACACGTAGCCTATAACAAGGCTAGGGTAAATATCTAACCCGAGTGTAATCTCATGTGCCCGTGTCAGTGCCTCAAGTAGCAATATATCATATGAATGAGGTATGAATGCATGAAAACAGAATATATGTAAATGAAGAACCGTTTTCATAATTTAATGAGATTTCCTTTGTATTTTTAAAATGAGGTATCATAATGAAATCAGCATAAAACAGTGCCTAGCATCGGTACAAAACGTAATCCCAATATCTCGATATCTCTGTATCACGGTCTCTGTACCTCAATATCTCAAAATCTCAATGTCTCAATCACAATATCTAGGGCGCCGTCAGTCCAGACCGGCCCCTACCATCCATTTCAAGACCACGAAGGTATCCTCCGGATATCCGACGCGTCGGGTAAAATCACCGGTAGGTAGTGCTCCCCTGCCAGGCTCACATCGTCATCATCACGCGCTTCTTGCCCCGGGGTACCTTACCGGGTCCACCATGTACCCGAAACGGTTCATCCAACTCCTCGAATCGGGTCTCGAAATCCATCAGCAAACTCATGGTGGACGACTCATACATCATGGGAAAAACCGCGCTTTTTATTTAAAAAGAGAAAGAAGAAGTTTGTATATGTTTTGCGGTTTTTCCCAAATCCAGAAAATCTCATGGAAATCCGAATCCAAAACCTCAATAGCACGTAAAAAGTGAATATATGTATGAGAATCCATGAATGCGGCATAACAATGAATAATAGTATGCATGAAGTAGCAGGTAATAACTACAATGTCTAAACTAACATATAAGGCAAGTACACTAATATCATGTCTAAACTATTAGCTAACAGGCTATGTCAAGCAATAATATTTTCTAAGGTGTACGTGACATGGCAATTACCGATGAAGATGTGTGTGAGCCGGCAAGTAAGTGTACGTGGTACATACGCATCATCGGTAATGGTGCTGGTGTCCTAACCACAAGATATCAACAGTAGAATATGAAGCATAATATAAGCATGTGATGCGGAGCAAACAACAATAATGAGCGGGAGCTGAATACTAGACGCAACGATAACTAATCTGCTTTAACCTAATATAAATCCTACAAATGGTGCCTTTTGAAATAACACGAATCATGGGGTTTTGAAAATAGGGGCTACGGTGTTTTTATGAAAAGATACGTCTTTTGAAATATCCGTAGGATCCCTTGGGCTGTCTTTTAAAATACCCACGATTCGTTAGTTTTGAAATAGGTAAGAATCGAATCTAATCTAACAACTAAACTAAACTAAAGGGCTAAGCTGACCAGCTGGGCTACAGGTAAGGAAACCGCCTAACATCTGAGTCGATACATATACATACCTGTATATATATTAGTCGGTGATCCCGCCTCAATAATATCATATCCGATACCATATCTATAATCAGACATCCCAAGTCAAGAGTGCGGATCAATCATCAAAATATAGCTCGTACGTAAATCCGTCGTACAGCATCCCCAAATCTGGGTACGGGTTAATATCATATTCATCACACTATTCATCTGGTATCCTCTTTATCCAAGATCATAGTCCAGGGTACTGACCTATGTCTAGTACAATACTAATATCATCAATATAGTCATGATCTGACTACTGATCGACAGTCTCGTACAAACCGATATCACAACCACAAAACAAATCTCATCGACCCAGCCCAATCCCTAGTATCGTCCTCATATCCGTATGTGAACACATAGTCCCATACCCATGTGAACACATAACTATAAAGAATCCCATGAGCACATATAAATAGGAATGTATGCAAGTATGTATGTGTGTATGTGTAGTGCAACACTAAAATAATCCAACACACCAATATACATCCAAAACATCGTTATTAATCCCAAATAACATATAATAATTGTTGGTGTGTATACGCATCCGTATACACCACCACGGACTGCGGGGGTGCTATACGCCATCCACCCGACTTCTCCCCGTAGATATAAATCTACTCACCTGGTCCTCGCTCGCCGGTGCCGACGTCGCCATGTGCTTGCTTGTCGTCTCGAAGTCCACATGGGTACCTACATATCATAACGCATCGTATCGCATTAAAACCAAATTCGAAATCGAAACGGCACACGAAAATCAAATCGGCACGCGTATCACGCATAGGTCAAAACCTGTCGCCTACGCATGCAAGAATAGCCAACCTACCCTCGATGTCGATGTACAAACATCAAACCATCGAGAAAAATCCAATCACACTCATTTGCACATTCACGAACACTAGTTATAATATAAAATAGCTTAAAATTCACAAAAACCCCAATTTCACTTAAAAAGTCATTTTTCCGAAAATCTAGCAAGCACAAATCGCCGTTTTAGTACAAAACTCGATGTATAAACGAATCTAGCGGCCATAATATTCACTAAATATCATAACAAAGTCATATAAACCATTCCTATAATTTACTCTCATCAATTTCCATAAATTCCAAAATTCTAGTTTACAATATACCCAAATTTTAACAATTTTATAGCAAAAATGCACAAATAACAATTTAGTTTGGATTTTCATGAACTAAATACATTAAACCACTCAATATAATATTTATAATGACATGAAACCTTAATTTGAATTTTATCTCAAAAGAATATAATTATTTTAAAAACCTAGTTTACAAATTAACATAATTAACACAATTTTTAAACTAACCATTAACAACTAGCTACTAATCTTGTTTTAACATGTCATAAGAGCCTAAAAACATCACACAACCATAGTCTCACAACACAAAACCCTAATTAGATTTTCACAAACCCTAATCTAAATCTTCTCTTGCAAACCCACATCTTTCAATTAAACCATAAATTAGCACCTAATAAGCTCCATTAAGAAATTAAACCAATAATTGAACATTGGGTCAAGAGTTATACCTCACAACCATGAATCAAACTTGAAATCTAGACCTCCAATTTGAAATCCTTGCACCAAGATCCATGCTAAAGAAGATGAGGGAAAATTGGTAGAAGTCGGATTTTGATTTTGTTTGGATTTTTGAGGTATTTTGATGAATTTTTGATGGAAAAAGAAGTGGGATTTTGGGAGGGGCTGATGCAGTTTTTGGGGAGAGGGGAGGCTCGGCCATGAGCAGGAGGGGTGTGTGAGTGTGTGGGGAAAAGAGAAATTTCCAAGTCAAAGCCCATACTTAACATATAAAAGCACATGTTTCATTGTTTATTATTATTTCCTTTATTCCTTTCTTTTCTTAAACTTGTGAGGCATGAAATGGGGGGGAAATTCCTGCAGTTTCAGCCAAGTGGGGATTTGGGTTTGTGTGGTTGTGTGTGTGTGAAGCAATGAACACCAAACACCAATTCAATATGCACCAAAACCCTTTTATTTTCACAAAATAAGCCTTTTTCTTCAATATTTTCTAAACCCGATTAACAACTTCATTTCATTTCAAAAACCACATGATAAAATTTTATTTAATGTGTCATGATGCATAAAATTTGTTTCAACTCATTCCAATTTGTAATTTTCCCTAATTAAATGTATTAGTGACGGCTTAAAATAATAATAAAATAAAAAATTTTCAGAAAATTTGAAATTTCACCAGTGGCTCAATAAACACCAAATACTAGCAATTACATAGCTAGAATATGTATATTTAATTTTTATAATAAGATATTTGCATTTTGACTTTTTACAGAAAACCCCCTTATTTTACCGTTTTTTTTCGAAATTTCACCGAAACGATTTTCAAAACGTTACAATCTTCCCCCCTTAAAAAAATTCGGTCCCCGAATTTAAATTAAAACTTCCCCCAAATACTAAAATATTTCAGCCAAAACCATCAAATCGCCGGGGCTCCGAAATCATAAATACATAAAACAAATCGTAGCGCAACGCATGCGCATGAAAAATGAGCATATAACTCAAATCAGAACTCCGTCAAGCATCCCGCAATCATCGGAGTCATGGGGAAGACATCAATACCAAATCCAAAGCAAAACCAATATGATATAACTCGAAACTATACATGTAAAATATATTCAGGTACTGTCCTCTGACTAGTCCTGCTCAGTACGAAAACACATAGCAATATCATAAAAACGTACTGCTCTATAAGAAAAATCAATCCCAAAATACGCGTATGAATACTACGTGCGTCTTGTACGCACGGAAATCAAAATCCAAATATGTGCCATACATATGCACAGAAACATCTAAGTGCATCGGGTGTGCACTAAACATCTGTCGTAGGCAACATGTGTGCCTGACAGCAAAATCAGGTGCATCTGACATGCACGAAAAATCTCGATTTAGTGCATCTGGTGTGCACCAAAATCACACTTCAAAACATGCGCCCAACATGCGCGAAAAACTCCAAATCAGGTGCATCCATCATGCACGAAATCATGAAATCCAATATCAAGCACCGAACATGCGCAAAATCCAATCAAGTGCACAAGGTGCACAAAACAAATATCGAACATCACAATCGAAATCGAAGTCCGGTGCATCTAAGTGCACAAAATGCGTATCACTGCACTGCAAGCATATATGAACTATACCGAGTGCAAAACCAAATCGTGTGCGTACATGCGCACAAAATCAACTCAACTGTATGAAACCCATAAAATCATAAACATGAGGAACTAAGGCATGAAAACGATATCAAGTGCAACACTGTGCAGAAATCATAAATACTCAGTAGGTGCAACCATGGCGCATGAAAATGATATCATGAAACTCAATCATCAAAACCAAATCATGCGAATATATCGCTCAAAATACCAAAATCAAGTATGGCGGAATAGTCCCGCTCAAGAACATCCTCCAAGAATCTCTGGCCAACTGTCGGGGTCACTCATAGCATATCTTGTCGACTATCCTGAACTCTGGCCTGCCGGTGTGCGCAACATGACCACTCCTGGGTCCTAGTCTTCTCGTAATTCATTCCAGAAAGGTCCTATCGAGATCTCTCCCAAATTTCGTCTCTGCCGAACCGTCCGGAAGTCATCGTCCTTTACTATATCTGTTTCTTGTTCGGGAACGGCTGCATACTCATCGTGACTCCTTCTGGAAGGTATATCCATGCACAATGCCTCGGAATGCGTATCGCATCTCTGATGTCGGCGGAGTGGAACGTCGTTTCATCAAGATCTCGTATGAACCTCTTACTCCACTTTTCTAATGTCGACTGCTCTGGACTCGTCTCGTCGTGGCTGCATGGACTGAGCTCCAACGACTATCCTCGTATCTGGAGTCTCCCAAGAATGCATCTCACCACCTAGCATCCGAATTAAGTCGAGCCATCCGATCGAGTCGTCAAAACCTCATAATCCCCCAAGAGCTCAACATCTTGGGCACAGTTTAATAGTATCGAGTACATACTACAGCATCGGTGGTCCAGCCGTAGAAGGGCAAACCCAAGCCTCACTAATGGCGCCGTAGAACTGCTGCAAACCCGAAGGTTCAAAGGCTTTCACACGGTCATTAAGTCGAGTTAGGGTTTCATTCTTCTAGAGGGACCATAGAATTGCATGCATGTCTTTCCGACTACTTTAAACTTGGAATAATAGGTTTCTGACATTCGATCGTCTCTGTCGACTTTCAACGTCTCCGCGTGAAGTCATCTCTAGCAGGAATCAATCTATCTGATGACCTCGCATCGGGGTAAGCGAATGAACCACCTGTCCTAGTCATTCATCCTCGATGACTAGCGACCTTCTATCATCTATTAGTACAACTCGTCCCGCAATAGTTCCAACATATGGGGCGATATCTCGTCACTCACAGCAACAACTGGCTCACTCGTCTGCACGCTGAACAGTGCCTCAATCATCATGAGTAAGCAATACACCAACGGTCATCAAAATCTGACTGGCCTCTGTCAGTGGCTCAATCCTCTAGTGCTGATCGGCACGTCCAAGTAATCTCATACAGCGATCCATCAAACGCTCGTGGCGTGAAGACACAATGAAAAGACACATCTCTGCAATCGTGTGTCGCCGGAATCATGCCCTGGTCAGTCCTCGTTCTTGACGAGCTCATGTAAGTCTACGCTAGCGCCCCGGCCGTCTACAGACGCCAAATGCGGAATAAAAACTTTTAAACTGGCGCTATCGTATACTTTAACCCGGATCTGCCATTATTGCTAAACTAACAAACTGTAAAGAGTGTAGAAAGGTTATACCGAACGATCCGAGTCCTTCGTTCTTTAACCATCATCCCACGCTCCGTTGCGGCTGCTCTGATCTCTTCGATCTCCGATCTGCTCGTCCAGGTGGCACCACATCACTGATTCTTTAAACGGGCTCCCGCCTCTGACTCGAGGCAACTCGGTCATCAAGTTTGCTAGAAGAAACGACCAAGATTGATGTAGAGAATGAGTAGATGACTTTGTCTCACTTCGTCCAAGTCCGTGGACGATCGGTTAATGAAGCTGCCGAGGGAATCGGGTGATGGAATGAAATGGACTGTGAAATTCCATACACCGATAAAACTTATCATAATCTTTTCTAGCAAATGAAACATCAAGTCAGAGAGAGAGGAAGGGGGCCGGCCACTTATAGAAGTGGGAGGTGACCGTAGAAGAAAGAGGGTGACGACAAGAAAGCTTCTCACTCAAAATATCAAGAACAAATATCCTTAGCTAAACAAAATGCTTTAATGTTAAAGCATGAGTCACTTAAACACCTCATCAAGTCATTAATGCAACCAATGAAAACTCAACACTAATTAATCCTAGTCACCTCATCTAGAATCTTCTAGAACGCTGACTCACCTCAACAGAAGAAAAGATAAATCCGTCTTTAACCGAATGTTAAAAGACGGCTGATAGAAAACTGGAAACTGGCAACTTCCAAAAGTAATCCTGAAACGACTTTCAGGATAACCCCGAAACTGTATAAATATACCCGCATTTGTATTACGACCGAATACAAATGCTACTGAGACAAAGATATTATACCTACTCAATATAATACTCGGATCCGGCTTAAACCAAAGCCGACCAGTATCATCTGCCCGAAAAATAACACGTGCGTAAACGCACGTGCATTTTCCGAACCCTGCCATAAAACCATACGGCCTCTACAACGTTTCGCCCGAACTTGGGAAAATGTCTGTGGGGGACTCTAATGACTCGTCAGTACCCTGGCAGTGGGTTTAACCACAAACCGTCAGCGGCATAGCTATGCGTAACGGCTGCCCATGGACTGACCTCAAGGGAGGCCGATGAGCGCACTCAAGGGTGGCCGATGAGCGAACTCATCCAGAAACCCTACTGAGCCTAACAGTGACAATGTATATACAGTCCGGTCCGTTCGTCAATGAGTATCGCATATCCGCCTAGGGGGCTAGTGACGTCAGACCTCCAATAGCAGTATAAGTCGTGTCGGAGTGTAGCCCAATAACACCCTGAGATACTACTGGAGTACCTACCAGTAAATCTCTTGCCATGGCCATGGACTATGTGTAATGGCTCTCCTAGACACAGCACGACCTCGCCCCCAATACCGGGAGAGACGAATCCCCTGCCGATCCGCTCACGTGCCTCCATATGGCTCGGGACTGTACCCAAAAGCTACCTGTTTGCACGACTCCTTTGAGCCGTGGTAGGGTAGAAATCAAAGTACAGTGGGAACTCACACGAGACAAATGACGACCTCAGGTCGATGAACTAACATGTACACATGTCACCAGGGAACTGCTATCTGACGATAGGTATAATACCAACTAGCAGATTCCCGGCGAGTCCTGTCCGGTGTACTCATAACCCAATGAGCACCTGTATACATCTTAGGTGATCCAACTGACACCAGTGGCTTGTGAGATCGGCCACCGCCCCTCGTCGGGGTCTCGACTGTATACACTAGTCTACTCCGGAGTATCGATGCCCTGTCTCGAAACTCCCACGACTAGGGACCACAATTAAGGATATGCATATAAACTACCCAACTCTCACGTATATGATCGCCATCATACAGTTGGTAGTAAAGCAAGATCCTAAGGGCTCTATCAAAGTGTAACATGCAATCAGTCACCTGAACATGTACACGACTGATAAAGGCAAACCAGATAGCATACTATCATTTCGAGTAAGACTGTCCTACCGGGATAGGTCCTCCGCAATCATTGCAATCACGTACCTGCGATCCAATAATTGACTATGAGGGCACTATCTCCAACAATCTCCCACTTGCACTTAAGGCTAATATTGCGATGTCGACTACTCACAGCCCGTGTGAAACCGAACATCCAACTCCTCTACTAATCAGTTTCACAAAGCCCGTTTGTAAAACTATTGTGTTCGAGAAATAGCCTCAGTGAGTGGATCCGCCCAGAAGTTTCTTTCTATATCTCTCTAAATCTCAAGTTCGCGGAGAAAGCCATCTCCCGAATTGAATAAAACCTGTCTTAGAATATGTCTGGATTTCTGATGGGACCTAGTTCATAAATGAACTCCAAATCCAAACTTCTTAGACTGTATCGATCACTGAACCTAATCAGTATCCGGCACCATGCCACCCACAGTATCCTCTTGGACCACCTGTCCATAATACTGTCCCTCTTCGTCAGAGGGAAAAGCTATAACTCTGACAATCACTCTGTCATCCATGTCACCTTTGAAGCCTTGAATGATGATCGTCTCCCGAAGGAGGCTGCCGTCATCAAATCCGTAGAACATGTACTTATGTTCTAAAACTGCTTCCTTATGTTTCTCCAGGATTGGATTAATATAAACTTATCGCATCTAGTGCAAAAACAACATCTGGTGTGGTACTTGACACCTCACGATTGACTCAATTGCCTAAGAAAGTGATCTGTCAATCATGCACAGCCCTCTCCCCTTTAGTCTATACGACACCTTTAGAGAGGGTGACTCCATCACCTGCAGGTACACCACCATGCTAGGAGTCAACTATTCTAAAAACCATTAGAATATCTGTCAAAGTACCTACATTGGGAAACTACCCAAATCTAGATCTAAAACCATAGATCCAGAAACCAGAATGTCAAATATTATATCCATATCCTGTCTGGAGAAACAACTGTGTGACGATCACAGTACAACCGATCGTAGTATAGGAATTTTACTTCCTACTCTGTGTATGTCATCCAAATACCATGACATCACACCCTACTACCTTCTTAACAGATCCATCCCCCATTCTGATTGAAGTCAAACCCATGACTGTCACATCAAAATTAGATGATCTATCTCCGCTATAACTGCTCAAGTCTATAAATAGACATAAGCTACTTGCCCACCATGCTTCCGCTGCTCCCACTGAATACGACAACCCTCCTACCGGGTCTCATAACCTGGAACAACAGTAGTGTCAAGTCTGGGTAGATAAGAACTTCCCTGTCACCGTCCTTGAGGCTACCGAAGTACCTTTCGGGTGTCTGAGGTTACCCACCATATCTGCGGAGTGGCTAATGGAATGTCAAACCTGATTGAATATATAGGTCCTATTAAATTTTCCGTAATCGTTCGCGGTTCTGGAATCACTTCCAGTTCTACCATACTCCCACTACTGTTTTCTGAAAAAATCCATTTTACTAAAACTGTGGCGAGTCAAGAACAATATCACTATTGATCTTCCAAATGGTAGAATATCAACCCTCGTCATAGCCAGGGTCAACCCACAAACAGCCATTACAGAAACGTGCCCTGAGTTATCCAGAGTCTGGTTTTAAGCATAAGCTGGACAACTCCCCGTACCTTAACATCTTTTAAGGTACGAACTATTCTATATCCAATATAGAAACTTTGGCACTTATTTAATTGGAACCATATTCAAATCATGCAGCTGTCTCCAGTGCATATCACTTTAATGGAAAGAGGCTAATCAGCATTACTCAACTTAGGAATCCATCCAATTATGAGTAACCTGAAAGAGAAACACGTTTCTCAAAACCATCACTATCATCTGAATACCAATCACAAGAATCTACATCTTCGATCTCTTTGAAGAATCCCGATACTTGTGACACCTGGTTCTCTACTTTTATTCTTATACCCACAACTTCTCAAAACTTAGACCTTGTATTTCTACGAAACACTTGTCTAAATACTAGAGAAGTCATAAGTTAACAGAACATAGTACGAGGACATACCCCTTTGTCCTGACGGACACTTGGACAACATACAATACTCTGTATAAGTCCGCTGAGTTAAACAACTCAAAACCTGTGCGTCGTAGGTTGAAAACTGTACCCTGGCGATTTCCTCAAATATCACCAATTACAACGAATTCCGATATAATGAGGATGATCACCCAATTCCCAATATCTTACTCCCACTCATCATCTGTAAAACCATACAGATATGATAATGAAACCTGGTAAATACATACCCTTGGAGTAAGTGTCTAATCGGGAAAACAGTTTTCTTTTAACAATGCACTGAAACATGAAAATGTTTCGTAGGGGTATCCTGGTATTCATAGCAATGCCTCTTCCATAATCCAATTCATGACTTCAACCGTATATTTTATTGCCATCTCTCGAAATCCCTTTATTTGTCTTTAGTCGTTAACTTCTGTACACCATCGTTAGGCTAAATGGTTTTCTTCCTTCCCTACCGTTCGGCACCAGCCTATGGTTTGGAAAAAGACTATCCAGTAAGCATAATAGGTGTACCCTCCTAAACCAAGGAGTACTCGCATCTCGAGAGAAGGTGATGATAAAATACAATTGAATAATACCTTATTCCTTTAAAGGTGAAATAGGAGTGGCGATGAAGTACGCGGTTTTGGTCGTGAAAGATAACAGTCGCAATTTACTTTGCCCTCTTTCTAATCCCTTTATTTTGTCTTTACATATTACCTTCTGCACACCCTACTTAGGCTAATTGGTTTTCTTCATTCCCTACCTTTCGGCACCTGCCTATGGTTTGGAATAAGACTATCCAATAAGCGTAATAGGTGTACTCTCCTAAACCAAGGAGCCCTCGCAACCTGAGAGAAGGTGATAATAAAAGACAACTGAATAAACCAATTCTATTTCTCCTGAACCTGGATCCATCCTCGAAGAAGTCCCTTCGAGTTCGTATATAACCATACGATGGATCTATCCAATGGAAGTGGATATCCGTAGTAATACGGGTGTTCTGAGAAATGCAAAGGGTAAAAGAAGGAGTGGCAATGACTTATGCAACATAGACAATCCAAAAGCCAGTATTTTAAGAAGGTTCGGTCAACCTGGTCACTGAGTCATAGTCTAGGGTCGGTCAAAGGTCGCTGCCAAAGAGAGAGAGAGAAAAGAAACACTCTGCGTGCACTCTAACCTAGATCAGAATGGTCATAACTTTATCTAATCCGGAAACCTCCCACTGTCCTGTCAAATTCTCCTCCAAACCTAAAGAAGAATCAATCGGGATTACCCGAAGAGTAAACCAACTCATCAGTGGGAATCGGGATCCAACTCTCATCGCATGATAACGTGATGGAATGCATCCACGTTACTCATACTCCAGAAGGTATGCGCATACTTGGCAAGTTTCAGTTTCTTTAGAAACTCCCGATCTGATTTTTGCCCCATGCTCTTATAACCTTGGCGTTAGGTCAAAATGTCATAAGTCACATGCCAAGTTCTACCCATCACTATCTTGTTAATTTGAACCCACCCGCACATGCCCTTGGCGTTAGGTCAAAATGGCAGAACGGCTGTCCCAAACCAACTCATCTATCTATCCAACAATTGAATACCCAGCAGCTACCAAACACTATGCCTTGGCGTTTGGTCAAAATACATAGCTTGAATACTACTGAATACCCAAAAGAAGTGACGGAGGGCTACGGCTGGTTTTTGGCGAAAAACCTTTAGCGTAGCGAACTTGATATCGCTGAAGGAACCTGATAGCTTTTTAAAATATAGTGGCGAAAACCTTTTGCTAAAGAGGTCACTCCCGGTAAAGGGATCTCGGCTCTTTCCTCGTGGAATGAGGTGCAGGATATTCCACTGAATACCGCTATGCAAAGCAACATGTAATCGACTATAGTGAAGTTATTACCCTGACGCAAACTTCTGCCCAAGGGGTCAGTCCCGGTGAAGGGATATCGGCCCTTGCCCCGTCGAATGAGGTGCAGGATATTCCAACCGAATATCTCTATGCAAAACAAAAGGAAACGTCTTTGCAATAACACTTTTTAAATTTGTTCCAACAACTGAAAACAGGTTTGTTTTACTTTGCATTGATCAGAATCAACGCAGTCCCATCAATCAATCACACCAGAAAAGAACGAAAATAAAATGTACGTATATGCCATCCGCATTCGTCACTGGGTCCCGTCATCACCCGTTAGGTTACTTAACTAACGATACAGCGGGGACTGGACTAGCGCGGGTGTAAAACATATACAACATCTAATAGTATATAAACCAATATACAATAATCGCTCCAGGCGTGATAATATGCAACATTACAGAAAAGTAATAAGCATCACAGAACAATACAGATAATCTGGGATCCCCGGGTTTCACAGAGCCGCTGCTGAAACCCGACGTTCCCCTGTCGTGTGGATAGCCTGTGCAATGAAACCTAGACCCCTACGGGTGCGGCAAGTTACCCGCCAAAACCTGAAGCGAGGTAGTCCCCACAGCATAGTGAATGGAACACCCGGCACTTCACGGAATCCGGTAAATTGAGCACCCCTCCTTGGGTCAACCTGTACCCCCTACGAGCGCGGCGAATGGTCTGCCAATTTTAGAGTGGGGCCCCTCTGCCTCTCAAAGCCATGAGATGCGGACCCGTTGCCCTCCAGAACCCGGCTATCCGTGCACTCCGTCGCGGGGTAAAACCTAGTACAGTAATGAAAAATAGTACAACAGGTACATCGACCGCAACCTGGTCGTGCCCCAAAAGAATATTATACAACAGGCAGTGACGGCAGTCCACAAGTTGGACGCTCGCCCCGCAATGTCAAATGTACAAATAAACTCAAACTGTACTACCATTGCACACTGCTATCCACCACGACAAATCCGCAACATCACAGCACAACACAAAACATCAACGCGAATGTCACGTTCGCAAACCCGTCTAAAAGAACTATAGCAATCGGACGCGGTTTACCGATCAAATGACATTCCCGGTCGGAGATATAATGTAAGCACTGTAAACTAACATGTTTAAATTTCGATCGACAAAATATCATAAAGTGGGCCCCACGACTTACTGGTGAACAGTAACAAAGCCTGGGCCAAAACGATATTTACCAAAAACCACAAAATCCAACAGAGAACCCACTGTGAAAATTTGGGGCCACGACTTCACTGTATGGCCGCGGAAGCGCGGTCAAACCATAGGTTTGACCGCGTTTCCGCGGCTGTATCATCGAATTACATGCCTAAATTTCTACGTGGTTCTTAGAAAAGCCTGCACAGATTTTCAAGACATGTAGAATTAATTTTAGAGACCATTTAAAATCAACAGAAACTGTCGAACTAGGATTTTGCAATTTTCGATTTCCGGTTCGATCGATATTTTAAACGTGTTAGCACAAGTTAGTATAGCAAAATGGTGAGGCTCTGATACCACTGTAAGTTTACGCTAGCGCCCCGGCCGTCTACAGACGCCAAATGCGGAATAAAAACTTTTAAACTGGCGCTATTGTATACTTTAACCCGGATCTGCCATTATTGCTAAACTAACAAACTGTAAAGAGTGTAGAAAGGTTATACCGAACGATCCGAGTCCTTCGTTCTTTAACCATCATCCCACGCTCCGTTGCGGCTGCTCTGATCTCTTCGATCTCCGATCTGCTCGTCCAGGTGGCACCACATCGCTGATTCTTTAAACGGGCTCCCGCCTCTGACTCGAGGCAACTCGGTCGTCAAGTTTGCTAGAAGAGACGACCAAGATTGATGTAGAGAATGAGTAGATGACTTTGTCTCACTTCGTCCAAGTCCATGGACGATCGGTTAATGAAGCTGCCGAGGGAATCGGGTGATGGAATGAAATGGACTGTGAAATTCCATACACCGATAAAACCTATCATAATCTTTTCTAGCAAATGAAACATCAAGTCAGAGAGAGAGGAAGGGGGCCGGCCACTTATAGGAGTGGGAGGTGACCGTAGGAGAAAGAGGGTGACCACAAGAAAGCTTCTCACTCAAAATATCAAGAACAAATATCCTTAGCTAAACAAAATGCTTTAATGTTAAAGCATGAGTCACTTAAACACCTCATCAAGTCATTAATGCAACCAATGAAAACTCAACACTAATTAATCCTAGTCACCTCATCTAGAATCTTCTAGAACACTGACTCACCTCAACAGAAGAAAAGATAAATCCGTCTTTAACCGAATGTTAAAAGACGGCTGATAGAAAACTGAAAACTGGTAACTTCCAAAAGTAATCCTGAAACGACTTTCAGGATAACCCCGAAACTGTATAAATATACCCGCATTTGTATTACGACCGAATACAAATGCTACTGAGACAAAGATATTATACCTACTCAATATAATACTCGGATCCGGCTTAAACCAAAGCCGACCAGTATCATCTGCCCGAAAAATAACACGTGCGTAAACGCACGTGCATTTTCCGAACCCTGCCATAAAACCATACGGCCTCTACAACGTTTCGCCCGAACTTGGGAAACTGTCTGTGGGGGACTCTAATGACTCGTCAGTACCCTGGCAGTGGGTTTAACCACAAACCGTCAGCGGCACTAGCTATGCGTAACGGCTGCCCATGGACTGACCTCAAGGGAGGCCGATGAGCGCACTCAAGGGTGGCCGATGAGCGAACTCATCCAGAAACCCTACTGAGCCTAACAGTGACAATGTATATACAGTCCGGTCCGTTCGTCAATGAGTATCGCATATCCACCTAGGGGGCTAGTGACGTCAGACCCCCAATAGCAGTATAAGTCGTGTCGGAGTGTAGCCCAATAACACCCTGAGATACTACTGGAGTACCTACCAGTAAATCTCCTGCCATGGCCATGGACTATGTGTAATGGCTCTCCTAGACACAGTACGACCTCGCCCCCAATACCGGGAGAGACGAATCCCCTGCCGATCCGCTCACGTGCCTCCATATGGCTCAGGACTGTACCCAAAAGCTACCTGTTTGCACGACTCCTTTGAGCTGTGGTAGGGTAGAAATCAAAGCACAGTGGGAACTCACACGAGACAAATGACGACCTCAGGTCGATGAACTAACATGTACACATGTCACCAGGGAACTGCTATCTGACGATAGGTATAGTACTAACTAGCAGATTCCCGGCGAGTCCTGTCCGGTGTACTCATAACCCAATGAGCACCTGTATACATCTTAGGTGATCCAACTGACACCAGTGGCTTGTGAGATCGGCCACCGCCCCTCGTCGGGGTCTCGACTGTATACACTAGTCTACTCCGGAGTATCGATGCCCTGTCTCGAAACTCCAACGACTAGGGACCACAATTAAGGATATGCATATAAACTACCCAACTCTCACGTATATGATCGCCATCATACAGTTGGTAGTAAAGCAAGATCCTAAGGGCTCTATCAAAGTGTAACATGCAATCAGTCACCTGAACATGTACACGACTGATAAAGGCAAACCAGATAGCATACTATCATTTCGAGTAAGACTGTCCTACCGGGATAGGTCCTCCGCAATCATTGCAATCACGTACCTGCGATCCAATAATTGACTATGAGGGCACTATCTCCAACAGCTCATGCTGACCGCAACTCTAGCCGTAGCTTTCCCTGCCCGAAATCGTGGCAGCAAAACCATAACTGGTACTGATGAGGCTAGATCGGAATGAATATAATACTGAGCAAAGAAATGTACATCCTAAGGCTTCTTAAGTGGAGTAGCGTATCGTAAATATGCCGCGGAACATACCTACGATACGTCACTCTACTTTAGTCACCTATTCCATCAACCAAGGGTCATCCTACGCTCCGAAGGTAAAAACCTAACGCTCTGATACCAATTTTGTCACGTCCCGAAAGTACGGAACATGACCGGCACTTAAACTACGAAACGTCTCGAGGCGTACGTAATCCAAGTAAGCCGAAAACCCAGAAATGCAAACCAAGAAAAGTAGTAGAGTGAAGGAAAACCAATTTAAACAAGTAGTTTTAATAGCATAAGCCGAATTATGCGGTTTTATAAAAAAAAACATCAATATTTCCCGAAAATTTCGGCAGAGTCTCCTTTGTAAATACTGGCTCCCAAACGGGATACAACATAAATAGTATACGAAATCAATAAAAGGCATCCCCAAGCGGGAGCTAGCTCTTCGTCAATTGACGGTCACAACCACACAAGCAATATAATATACAACGCCAACGGCGAGGATCAAAACTCAGAACCACAAGAAAACCACAGAAATAAAACGCGCGACTCTAAGGTCGAAAGAATAACATCATTGGTCTCTATCTCTGAAATAAATACATGTTTGGTTGATGGAACTTCTAGATACAACAGAGTAATAATATACAAGATATATAATGGGGGTACGATACAAGTAAACCCACCTACTAGCAAATCACCCGAAGGAAACTATGCCCGCAAAGCCGTAAAGAAACCTGTACGGCAAACCTGCAAGAAACTGGGGCACAACGGGGGTGAGTTGCCAACTCGTGAATAGAAAAACATCTACGCACAGAAATCGCATAAATAACGCAACCTAGGTCCATGATCATAATATATCCTCAAATATATGAATAACACGTAGCCTATAACAAGGCTAGGGTAAATATCTAACCCGAGTGTAATCTCATGTGCCCGTGTCAGTGCCTCAAGTAGCAATATATCATATGAATGAGGTATGAATGCATGAAAACAGAATATATGTAAATGAAGAATCGTTTTCATAATTTAGTGAGATTTCCTTTGTATTTTTAAAATGAGGTATCATAATGAAATCAGCATAAAACAATGCCTAGCATCGGCACAAAATGTAATCCCAATATCTCGATATCTCTGTATCACGGTCTCTGTACCTCAATATCTCGAAATCTCAATGTCTCAATCACAATATCTAGGGCGCCGTCAGTCCAGACCGGCCCCTACCATCCATCTCAAGACCACGACGGTATCCTCCGGATATCCGACGCGTCGGGTAAAATCACCGGTAGGTAGTGCTCCCCTGCCAGGGTCACATCGTCATCATCACGCGCTTCTTGCCCCGGGGTACCTTACCGGGTCCACCATGTACCCGAAACGGTTCATCCAACTCCTCGAATCGGGTCTCGAAATCCATCAGCAAACTCATGGTGGACGACTCATACATCATGGGAAAAACCGCGCTTTTTATTTAAAAAGAGAAAGAAGAAGTTTATATATGTTTTGCGGTTTTTCCCAAATCCAGAAAATCTCATGGAAATCCGAATCCAAAACCTTAATAGCACGTAAAAAGTGAATATATGTATGAGAATCCATGAATGCGGCATAACAATGAATAATAGTATGCATGAAGTAGCAGGTAATAACTACAATGTCTAAACTAACATATAAGGCAAGTACACTAATATCATGTCTAAACTATTAGCTAACAGGCTATGTCAAGCAATAATATTTTCTAAGGTGTACGTGACATGGCAATTACCGATGAAGATGTGTGTGAGCCGGCAAGTAAGTGTACGTGGTACATACGCATCATCGGTAATGGTGCTGGTGTCCTAACCACAAGATATCAACAGTAGAATATGAAGCATAATATAAGCATGTGATGCAGAGCAAACAACAATAATGAGCGGGAGCTGAATACTAGACGCAACGATAACTAATCTGCTTTAACCTAATATAAATCCTACAAATGGTGCCTTTTGAAATAACACGAATCATGGGGTTTTGAAAATAGGGGCTACGGTGTTTTTATGAAAAGATACGTCTTTTGAAATATCCGTAGGATCTCTTGGGCTGTCTTTTAAAATACCCACGATTCGTTAGTTTTGAAATAGGTAAGAATCGAATCTAATCTAACAACTAAACTAAACTAAAGGGCTAAGCTGACCAGCTGGGCTACAGGTAAGGAAACCGCCTAACATCTGAGTCGATACATATACATACCTGTATATATATTAGTCGGTGATCCCGCCTCAATAATATCATATCCGATACCATATCTATAATCAGACATCCCAAGTCAAGAGTGCGGATCAATCATCAAAATATAGCTCGTACGTAAATCCGTCGTACAGCATCCCCAAATCTGGGTACGGGTTAATATCATATTCATCACACTATTCATCTGGTATCCTCTTTATCCAAGATCATAGTCCAGGGTACTGACCTATGTCTAGTACAATACTAATATCATCAATATAGTCATGATCTGACTACTGATCGACAGTCTCGTACAAACCGATATCACAACCACAAAACAAATCTCATCGACCCAGCCCAATCCCTAGTATCGTCCTCATATCCGTATGTGAACACATAGTCCCATACCCATGTGAACACATAACTATAAAGAATCCCATGAGCACATATAAATAGGAATGTATGCAAGTATGTATGTGTGTATGTGTAGTGCAACACTAAAATAATCCAATACACCAATATCCATCCTAAACATCGTTATTAATCCCAAATAACATATAATAATTGTTGGTGTGTATACGCATCCGTATACACCACCACGGACTGCGGGGGTGCTATACGCCATCCACCCGACTTCTCCCCGTAGATATAAATCTACTCACCTGGTCCTCGCTCGCCGGTGCCGACGTCGCCATGTGCTTGCTTGTCGTCTCGAAGTCCACATGGGTACCTACATATCATAACGCATCGTATCGCATTAAAACCAAATTCGAAATCGAAACAGCATACGAAAATCAAATCGGCACGCGTATCACGCATAGGTCAAAACTTGTCGCCTACGCATGCAAGAATAGCCAACCTACCCTCGATGTCGATGTACAAACATCAAACCATCGAGAAAAATCCAATCACACTCATTTGCACATTCACGAACACTAGTTATAATATAAAATAGCTTAAAATTCACAAAAACCCCAATTTCACTTAAAAGTCATTTTTCCGAAAATTTAGCAAGCACAAATCGCCGTTTTAGTACAAAACTCGATGTATAAACGAATCCAGCGGCCACAATATTCACTAAATATCATAACAAAGTCATATAAACCATTCCTATAATTTATTCTCATCAATTTCCATAAATTCCAAAATTCTAGTTTACAATATACCCAAATTTTAACAATTTTATAGCAAAAATGCACAAATAACAATTTAGTTTGGATTTTCATGAACTAAATATATTAAACCACTCAATATAATATTTATAATGACATGAAACCTTAATTTGAATTTTATCTCACAAGAATATAATTATTTTAAAAACCTAGTTTACAAATTAACATAATTAACACAATTTTTAAACTAACCATTAACAACTAGCTACTAATCTTGTTTTAACATGTCATAAGAGCCTAAAAACATCACACAACCATAGTCTCACAACACAAAACCCTAATTAGATTTTCACAAACCCTAATCTAAATCTTCTCTTACAAACCCACATCTTTCAATTAAACCATAAATTAGCACCTAATAAGCTCCATTAAGAAATTAAACCAATAATTGAACATTGGGTCAAGAGTTATACCTCACAATCATGAATCAAACTTGAAATCTAGACCTCCAATTTGAAATCCTTGCACCAAGATCCATGCTAAAGAAGATGAGGGAAAATGGGTAGAAGTCGGATTTTGATTTTGTTTGGATTTTTGAGGTATTTTGATGAATTTTTTATGGAAAAATAAGTGGGATTTTGGGAGGGGCTGATGCAGTTTTTGGGGAGAGGGGAGGCTCGGCCATGAGCAGGAGGGGTGTGTGAGTGTGTGGGGAAAAGAGAAATTTCCAAGTCAAAGCCCATACTTAACATATAAAAGCACATGTTTCATTGTTTATTATTATTTCCTTTATTCCTTTCTTTTCTTAAACTTGTGAGGCATGAAATGGGGGGGGGGGATTCCTGCAGTTTCAGCCAAGTGAGGATTTGGGTTTGTGTGGTTGTGTGTGTGTGAAGCAATGAACACCAAACACCAATTCAATATGCACCAAAACCCTTTTATTTTCACAAAATAAGCCTTTTTCTTCAATATTTTCTAAACCCGATTAACAACTTCATTTCATTTCAAAAACCACATGATAAAATTTTATTTAATGTGTCATGATGCACAAAATTTGTTTCAACTCATTCCAATTTGTAATTTTCCCTAATTAAATGTATTAGTGACGGCTTAAAATAATAATAAAATAAATTTTTTTCAGAAAATTTGAAATTTCACCAGTGGCTCAATAAACACCAAATACTAGCAATTACATAGCTAGAATATGTATATTTAATTTTTATAATAAGATATTTGCATTTTGACTTTTTACAGAAAACCCCCTTATTTTACCGTTTTTTTTCGAAATTTCACCGAAACGATTTTCAAAACGTTACAAGAATTCCGTTAGCGCCGGATTTTAAAAGTTTTTTGTTCCGCATTTAGCTACGGATTGATGGTCGGGACGCTATCGTAACCCAACAGCCGGTACGCTCTTGGAGTCGTGCCTGCGCGAATGGCGGGATCCTTCATTAATGGCGAGATACGCCCGTTAACGAGATAACGCGATGGCGTAGGACGCGGGATCGTGGAGCGGCGGATATCTCGCGTATTGCGAGATTCACGGAGCCATGTCCGGGACGCTCATGATCTGTGTTCTGGGTCGATCGGTGAGACCGAGGAAGCTGAGCTCGGTAGGAGGCTCAGAGGCGAGCGGGAGGCCGAGCAGGCTTGGTTCTGTGATAGCTCGGAGGCGAGCTGGGAGGGCTAAGGAGGCCCACCGTGCAGGAGAGCTCGGAGGTGAGCCATCAGTTATTTGTAGGACGAGCACAGGAGTGTTCGGGGAGGTCATCGAAGGTAGAGAACATCCTCGGGTCGGAGGCCCGGGGTACTCCCTCAATGAACCGTTCTTGCTCCTTTCTCGTAAGTCTTGGGACACGTCATCTGCCACGTGTCATAATCTGGGGAGTTTTCAGTACTGAGCATGATCGGTTATTAACTTTGAAAGTTGACCCAAAATCTCGCATTGTTTTTCTGGTTATTTGGATCAATTATGTTCTAAAGGAATTCTTTTGCAATATGCTTCACATTATAGTCTCTGTATTTAAATTAGATCCAAATCCATAGTTGTGTGACTTATCCGCCTCTTATGTTGATTATGAAGCTTATCCATCAGGGAGCGTCGAAATTATCTTTTACCAAGTCAAAACTTCGGTTTATGTTTTATCTTTCCTTTCTGACAACTTGTTGCATCCAATTTTTTTTTTCCTTTTTCCCATCTTTTCTCCGGGCTTTTTTTATGGATAATATAGAGTCAGTAATTTTGTGCAAGTGGGTTTTGAAACCCTGACCTTTTTTTCAACTAATTAAAAAGTCTTTATTAGTAGGCACTCGCACACCGAATTCTTACTCCAAATTGAGATTTTGCAATCCAATTGAGTTTTAGATGAATTGTCACTATCGAGCACAACATGGCATTTGGATGAGCTTTATGCTTACCGTCCTTCCATTTTCTTCATGACATAAACGTTAGGAACCTTAAAAAGGCTTATCACAAAAGTACAAAAATACTTTTGACCCTCTTAATATAAGAACGAGTCGTTTCAATATATACCGCACTTCATATATTTATGCATTTCTTAATATAACGCCATGTGACTGTGAGTGGCATTTTTATCACACACTTTAGGCCCGTTTGGATACAAAGTTAGGATCGATAACCAAGGTTTATTTTAAAGTGGAGGTAGCAGACATGCAAACTATTGTTTGCAAGCTCCAAACTCCAAAAACAGAGTTTAGTAAGCTTTGATCATATCGGAGTTAAGATAACTGCAGTTTAAGGCTAAAAAGATGCAGTTATCTCTGCTCCAAAATGAATATCAAACAAGCCAAAGTTTACATTTTGGCGTTAAGGTTCGCTAACTTTATGAAACCACAGCTTACATAGCCTAACTCCGTTCCCAAACAGGCCCTTAAAAGATTTATTTTCTGTTTTAGTAATTTTACTTGTTCGACTATATAAATATTTTATTCTAAACAAAGCTTCGTTCACGCCGCACTGCTACAAACCCCTCCATTTGGGACAAGAGGTTTGGCATGCGGGGTAGCATATGGGGAAGGTTTAAACCTAAAAAATACTCGTGTGCCGTGCGTGCATGAAACGTGGAATGAAAGAAATTTGCATTGCATTTAAAAATAAAAAAAATTAGAATTTTTAGAGCATAATGTCAATTTTTATAAAGAAATAATTATATATAGGATTTTTTACTAACCCCGTATATTTAAATTGCAAAAAAAAAATCCTTAACAAGTGAAAAAGAGAATCCTTTGGAATCTTTCATTACTCTCTTAGAGAATTAACGGTGAATAGTGTGCAAGGGTTTTAAATCCCCTAAACCCTCTTCTTCTTCCAAAATTCCCAATTTTTCCCTCTAAAATTAGCTTTAGGGTCAGGGTTCCGATCGAAGATCTTTTAAATTGATCATGGAAACTGACTCGTTTTACTCAACTTTCTACAGCAACTAGCTTATCGAGTGTTGTTTGTCCCTTCAATTGCAAGTTTCGAGGTAGTAGGCAATTCACCTCATTCAAAAGGAGAGTGATTTTTTAGTTGCCTAAAATCCTAATTTTCAACTAAGTCGGTATGTGTGCTTTTTTAGTGGGAGAAAGAGCTCCATAAATATTTAGAAAGTAACAAAGCTATTCAAACTTAAGCTCCAGTTCCATCTCCCTAATGGTACAATAATTTTAGATGGAAAACTGATGAGGGTGTATTTTTAGTGCAGGTTAAATGTAAGAAATTTTTTAAGTCAATACATAATATGGGAGGGTTTTTTAAGTAATTAATGAGACATGGAGACGTTTTAGTAAAAATCCCTTATATGTAATATCAATTTTTAGGTGCAATGAAACTTGATTTTTCTTTTGTAATAATTTTGGTATAATGAAAATTCTTTTATTCCATTACAATATTTTTGTAACAAAAAGTTTTAATTTATAGAAATTTGTATTCATTAACTTTTCATTTTAAATGCTTTTACCAAGGCTATGAACCTTTTGAACAAGTAGTCATCTCTTTTTGAAAAAGAGAGAGAGGGGAGCTAGAGATTTTATTTAGAAAGCTTTTCATTAGCTTGGGAGAGGGGCAAATGAAAATTTACATGGAAATTGATGACATTGATACTGCAGGATTTGGAATATTCTAGAAGAGTATTTTAAGTATTTTTTAAAAAATAACTATTTCCTAGTATAAAAAAAATGATTGTAAACCAGAAGAGTTTGCATTATAAACATGGAGATCAAGCATTTTTTCTTTAACTAAGAAAATCTTATTCCAATAAGCCGGGATTAATTTTTCTTCTTTGTAATTGCCAACTTCGTTGCTCGTCTGAAAACTCCAATGTTAGATTATCAAGTATTGATGGATGTTTTTTTCAGATCTCCTTCTGATATTGTCTTCCATCGATCTCCCGGCGGTTTCTGGGTTGTGTGTGGGTCTCAATGGGTTTTGAGGAAATTTGGTGATTGGAGGAGTTGGACGCCAAGTACATGCAAAGAAGTTCCGGAGTGGTTTGACGCCACCGAGGACCCTCCGACGATCAAGTTAGTACTAGATCCGAGCAGCGTAATGGCTAAGTGGAGTCAAAAATGGCTTACTTGACCTCTCTGTGATGGGAGTTTATATAGCGGTGGAGGCATGCAGCAGCAGACGCAAGAATCTCGCCGGCAGTTACGCTCCCGACGTCACGTCCGCGTAGAGAGCGGATCGCCCATTAATGAGGATCGTGGAGGCGTGGAATATGGGATGTTGCGGGCGGAGAATCCGCGCATAGCTAGATTCGCGGAGCGGCGGTTACGCCTGTGAGCGGTAGAGCTGGGCGGAGGACCGAGGAAGACTGCCTCAGTCGGAGGGCTCGTGGACGAGCGAGATGGCCGAGGATACTTGGTCTTATGGCAGCTCAGGGCGAGCTGAGGGGCCGAGGAGGTCAATCTGCAGGGAGCCCCAAGGAGGGTTGGCTTGTGCCGGCAGGTCGGGTACAGGGGTGGTCTGGTCGGCCTCTGTGGACCATTTCTTCTGAGTTCTGGGACGTGCCATCCGCCACATGTCCTGATATTAGAGGTCCCCAATATTGAGCATCATCATTAGCCCCCCACTCCTGTCCCAACCGGTTAGAGGGTCGGGTCAGGAGTGGACTGCCGGGCCTCCCGGGGTGAGCTCCCTCCTAAGGTTTCGTCGGGACGCGTCCCCGGGCCGTCAGCTGTCTTTTCTGCTAGCGAATCGGGAAGGAATCTCCGCATTTAAGGAGGGTGCGCCGGTTCATGTCACTTTTGAAGTGATGGCCCACATGTCAAGCGTCGATTGGCTGACACGACATGTGCAGACCTGCGACGTCTGAAAGGGCGCGATCCAGTGCGGGGACGACAAGTGGAGCAATCGGAGCCGTTGGACGCGAAGAGGCGTCTTGGCGGGAGGTGAAGGGCACCGTTGGATGAGGTCGCTTGTGACGGTAAATAGGGGTGGGGCCCGTTCCAGGGCCCCTACTCCTTCATATTTCTCGTTCTAGGCCTCGGTTGCTCGGCGCTCATCTCCTTTCTTCCACTTTCGTTTCCTGAGAATCATTCTTCCCAAGGTTAGATGTCTTCTCTTTTCGAGTCAGTAGATGTCATTGAGGTAGGTTCTAAGAACCCTTTAGGTGAGTCTGAGTCTTCTCGGGGGCAGGGGTCAGCCCCTCTTCCCGGGATCGTGCGGCGGGGGCAGCCCCCAGGGAGGAGGCGGTAGATGCTGCCCCTGGTGCCTCGTGTTAGATAAGGCATGAGGACGAGCTTGCAAACGCTCGAGCTCGTTTCCACATCCCCTCATGCTATACGCTACGTCTGGCCAATAAGGGAGAGAGGGCAGACTAAGTACGGGGCAGGGAGATCGTCCTGTATTTAGAAGCATTCTGGGGTGGAATGCGCCTGCCCTTCTCTCCTGAGATCGTGGGAGCGTTGAACTTCTTCGGGTTAGCTCCCGGTCAGTTGGTGCCAAACTCGTAGAGGATTCTCCTCGGGTTCCTGATCCGCCTGAAGTTACAGGCGATCCCCTTCAGCCTTTCCCTCCTTAATTCCTCCCTCGTCTTCAAAAATCACCCCGGTGGTCGAGCGGGTTACCCGAGGTGGGTTTATCTCTCTTTCAGAAAGCGACCGGGGGTGGCGCTGAGACGGGGGTTGTGGCCCTGTCTTCTTCCATTCATGACTGGAAGAAGAAGTTCTTCTTCGTTTCCTGATTGATACGATTTCGGATTGTGTAGTGTAGAAAATTGTAAAGAAATCACAACCAAAAATTATATTTGACCGCAATCAAACTACGATGTCAATTGTAGTTCGTGAGTGAGTGCGGATCGTCCACAGGGATTGCACGATTCATTTATATTTTTTAATATGTTTGAATTGAAAAGTTAAGTAACGATAAAAGAAAACATGATTCAAGAATGATTCATATCAAGTGTCACTATTCTTATTCAAGAATCAAGAAAATGATAAACAATCAAGAATCGGGTTTCGATAATATTTCCAATCAAAAGTCAAGAATCTAAAAGAGGCTCGTAGGAATCGATCGGGTCTATAGATGTGATGTAATCTCTGGATTTCGTGTTCTTGTCCTTCGAAGGATTGATACTAGATCGATGATCATCGACGAGAGTTAGGGCTTTCTTGATGAAACTAGGGTTTCATCTTTTAACCCTTGTTCTTTCGTCGATATCATTCCTTTTCTAGTCTCTACCAAATTCAAGAAACGATCGTAACTCCCCAATTTCGAATGATATCAATCAAGAAAGCATCGAAACGAAATGGGTCGTCGTTTCTTGAACTTGCTAGGGTTTTCAAAACAAGTAGGACTCAAGAATCGATTAAAGCTATGTTACATTATCATTCTATTGACCGTCTCGACTCCTCGACGAGCGGAGTTTTATTCACACATCACCACACAGAAAATATTCACGAATTGTAAAGATGTCATGATGCAGAATTTAAAGAAAACAAGATAAAAGAATATCACATTTATTTATCTCAACAAATTTGATTACATTCGCTCAAGAACTACAAGAGGAAGAATCTAAATCGTTGATAGGGCGTCGCTCGGCTCCGTGAGTCGTGGATCGGCTTGGATCACTTGCTCCGTTGGAGATCGGCTTCGCTCATAAAGGTTGTAGGGCTTCTTGCTTGATGGGTACTCGGGATTTTGATTTCAATTGGAATTAGGGTTAGGGTTTCCCACAAGCCTTGTTACTAGACTTGTGGAAGAAGATGAAGAAAGAGATAGAATGGCTCTAGTTTGATACTAGATTGGGGATTCTTTTAACCCTAGGTTTAGGCTTCTATTTATAGACTTCCCAAACCCTAGGTTTAGGTTTGAAATGGTAGTTCCCTCCAAAAGTTTGTTGAGTCTTCTAGAAGGTAGTTTGTTAGGAGCTAGCTTAGGGTTTAAGCAAGGTTTAATTAGGCTTGGAAACCCTTGTTTGCTGATCTGGCAGAAACCCCTGGAGTCTTCTGGAAACTGAGATACATTTATGAGCAGTGGGCCCTGAGAGAAGCGTTATGGTACAAAGCTGAGTTGGTGATGTCATCAAGTAGCCGCGGAACCGTGGCCTAAGCCGGCTCTGGCCGCGGTTCCACGGCCAAGTTGGAGCCTTGGGCTGAGTGGCTTCTGTTGTGGTCTTGTACTGATGTTTGTAGCTTTCTTTGATATGTTGATTTGTGATTGCTCCTTTGGGTTGATACCAGATTTGAAGTTAGTGAGTTGACGTATCTTTGAGCGGTGTAAATTTGAGCGAGCTTCTCCTTTTCCTGCACAGACTTCGAAACACGGGTTGCGACATATAGAATTATTGCGATGCCATGCAATGCAGTCAATTTCCTTAGAAATGCCGGTTTTAAGGTCTAATACATGTAATCTGATAATCTGTGATAGATTTGCTAATATGTGAAATACGGATACCGAACACTTCTATATGAATGCAAATGATGAGGAAATTGCCGGCTCAAATATGCAATATTTTCGACTAATCAAATTCCCCCAAACTTAATTTTGATCGTCTCGAGCGAATGTTTTATTAAAAAGAGAAGGAGAAAATAAAGAAAGAGAAAAACTAACTAGCACACTTTCGTAGGCAACACGATTGCACTGAGCATGTGCAACAAGCCTTTAAACCTCTAGGTGTCCCTAGTAGGAGGAGTATTGTCTCCTGAGGGTTTTCAGCGGATTGCACCCACAAAATCCAATAATAAAAGGAAGATCATGAATATTACATTTAAAGAAAAGAATTGTAAAAGAAAAGCCTTTGAAAATTAGGGTTTTCAACAAAGCTAGCTTTTCGGTTGTCATGAGCCCTATCTTAATGGTCATGAAAAAATGTCAGAAATCACGTCCTCCCTCAATAAAACATCGTCTTATTCTTCATTCCTATCTTTATTCCAAACATCGATCATATCACCCTGCGTGTGTGTAAAGACATCCCTACACCCGGAGAATTCAATTCAAGCTATCATACTCTTGCCCATCAGCCTCAGTACTTTTTAATTAATGAATATTCAGATGAGATTGCTCACACACTTTCATGCGACCGTTAATACTTCTTGAGGTACTAACCGACCGATTACTCATGTGCTTGCTTACTTGGTGTATTTTTCTCGTCTTGCACCACCTTAGGCATAGCAGTGACTCCCAGACCAGTTGGCCTTAGGGCGCTAGGTGAAGAAGCACCCTCGCTATATATTTTTTTATTGCCTTTGGCGATAACAAAACCAGTGTCCATTTTTCTCACCACTTTATATTTTTTTATTCACTTTTCTTTTTATTTCCTTCATACATTGGCTTTAAGACAAGAGCATTTCAAGGTATCCTCTACTATCCCAGGCTTTAAGACGTGTGTAAGTGCGAATAGCAGGGTAGCAACGTTCAAAATGTTTGGCTTCCAGAATAGAAACTATTTTTCAGACTTATTTTTATCCTCAGATTAGTGACGTCCTTCATCTTACTAACCCTTGAGACAATGGCTCATAACTACTTATTACTAGTTCGTATAAGAAAACTTCTAACTTTCTTAGTTTTCTTAAATTTTTCTAATCTCATGGATGTAACTTTTCACTATCTAAACTTTCATTATCTTATTTATATACAAAAAAGTTGTAAATATTAAAATTATTTTTATATTTTGAAAAATTTTAAATTTTTATGGGTTTTGAAAATTTTTAAATTTTTATAAATTTTTAAAGAAATGTTTTGTGCTTATGCAGATGATATGCAAATGATGCGAAAATAAGCACAAACCTCCCCCAAACTTGTTTTCAACAGTGTCCTCACTGTTGCCAAATGCTATACCTACAAAACTGTAAGCCTGGGGGGAATTATTAGTGGGGGCAAAATATATAAGTGAAGAACTTCCCCCAAACTTACTCTTTTCACTCACCTTCATTCAAAAAATGATGCGATGATATACTGGACATGAAGGTGAGACGGAGGATTTTTAATCCAAATAAACTGGCTCTTGTAAGAACAAGAGCTCCTCCGTGGGGTCAGTGGAAAAATACGGCTTTAGTCTATGTCCATTTACTTTGAAAAAGGTGCCGTTTTTAACATTTTCAACTTCTACTGCCCCGTGCGGGTATACAGACCGCACAACAAAAGGTCCCTTCCATCGAGATCGGAGCTTACCCGCGTGAAGGTGTAATCGTGAATCATAAAGAAGGACTTGTTGACCAGGTGAAAATGTTTTCCTCAAAATGTTTTTATCGTGAAAAACCTTAGTCCTATTCTTTGTGATTACAGCATTATCATAAGCTTCATCGCGGAGTTCGCTTAGCTCGTTAAGTTGCAGCTTCCGAAAGTTGCAAGCAAGGTTTAGATCAAAATTTATTTCTTTAATAGCCCACAATGCTTTATGTTCTATCTCGACGGGTAAATGACATGCTTTTCCAAACACTATCCTATATGGAGACATCCCTAGGTCGGTCTTATATGCAGTTCGAAATGCCCAAAGAGCATCCGTCGGTTTGGTCGACCAATCTTTTCTATTTTTAGCAACATTTTTCTCCAGGATAAGTTTGATTTGTCTGTTTGAGATTTCAGCCTGCCCGCTTGTTTGGGGGTGATAGGGTGTAGAAAGACGGTGGTTGATTGAGTATTTTCGCATCAGAGTCTCGAAAGACCTGTTGCAGAAGTGTGTCCCATTGTCGCTAATAATAGCGCGTGGGTGTCCAAATCACGAGAAGATATTCTCTTTTAAGAACTTAATGACAATTTTCTTGTCATTAGTGCGACATGGAATGGCTTCTACCCACTTTGAGACATAATCAACCGCCAGCAATATGTACAAATTCCCAAAGGAGTTGGGAAAAGGACCCATAAAATCAATGCCCCAAACATCAAATATTTCAACAACCGGAATGGGTTGCTGAGGCATTTCATTCCTCTGGGATATTCTACCCGTATACTGACATTGTGTATAGGTTTTGCAATACTCAAATGCGTCCTTGAATAAGGTCGGCCAATAAAATCCACATTGCAAAACCTTTTCCGCTGTCTTTCTAGGACCAAAGTGACCCCCACAAACCTGATCATGACAAAATGAAAGAACACTCTTGAACTCTTCATTCGGGACACACCGGCGAATGATCTGATCAGGACAATATTTAAACAAATAGGGCTCGTCCCAGTAAAAATGTTTTACTTGGGATAGAAAACGGTATTTGTCCTGTTTTGACCAATCGCTCGGTATAAGTCCCGTGGCATGATAGTTCACAATATCCCTGAACCATGGTTCAGCAGATATGCTCAAGAGTTGTTCGTCAGGGAACGAATCATTGATCGGCAGGGTCACAGGGGAAGAAATGATGCGTGAAAGATGGTCAGCTACTACGTTTTCACATCCTTTCTTATCTTTGATAACAAGATCGAATTCTTGTAAAAGAAGGATCCAACGTATTAGTCGACCTTTTGTATCTTTCTTCGCCAAAAGATGTTTTAAAGCGGAATGGTCAGTATACACAACTATAGATGAGCCGATTAAGTAAGGCCTGAATTTTTCTAATGCAAATACAACCGCTAAAAGTTCTTTTTCTGTGGTTGTATAATTGATTTGCGCATCATTCAGGGTCTTACTTGCATAGTATATCACGTGTGGCATCTTTTCGATGTGTTGTCCTAAGACTGCACCTACTGCAAAATCAGATGCATCACACATCAGCTCAAAGGGGTAGTCCCAGTTTGGTGATGATAGCACGGGGGCTGAAGTGAGTGAGTGTTTAAGTGAGTCGAAAGCTGTCTCGCAATCCGAGTCAAAATGGAAGGTCGTATCCTTGGCCAGGAGAAGAGTTAAAGGTCTAGCAATTTTGCTAAAGTCCTTAATGAATCTCCTATAAAAGCCCGCATGGCCAAGGAAAGATCGAATATCTTTGACGCTTTTGGGATGAGGGAGGTTTTGAATGACATCTATCTTAGCTCTGTCAACCTCAATACCTTTCTGTGAAATGACATGTCCAAGGACAATTCCTTCTTGGACCATAAAGTGGCATTTTTCCCAGTTCAAAGTCAAGTTCTTCTCTTTGCAACGAGTAAGAACAGCGTCAAGATTCGCTAGGCAATCGGAAAAAGAGTCTCCAAAAATCGAGAAATCGTCCATAAAGATCTCCAGAAAATTCTCTACCATATCAGAGAATATCCCCATCATACACCGCTGAAAGGTAGCGGGAGCATTGCATAGCCCAAAGGGCATGCGACTGTAAGCAAAGGTACCAAAAGGACAAGTAAAAGTGGTTTTATCTTGATCCTTTTTGGCGATGGGGACCTGATTGTAGCCTGAGTATCCGTCCATAAAACAATAATACTCTCGTCCCGCTAAGCGTTCCAGCATCTGATCAATGAATGGTAGAGGAAAGTGGTCTTTCCTCGTGGCAGCATTGAGTTTTCTATAATCAATACATACACGCCATCCAGTTTGGGCACATGTCTGAATCAACTCATTTGCCTCATTGGTTATAACTGTGATGCCGGATTTCTTAGGAACGACATGTATAGGACTCACCCATTGGCTATCGGAGATGGGGTATATAATACCATTATCTAAGCATTTGACGATCTCTTTCATGACTGCTTCCTTCATGACGGGATTCAACCGTATCTGTGGTTCTCGGGTTGGTCTGGCATCATCCATCACATGTATATGATGTTCAACTATCAAGGGACTAATCCCTTTGATGTCCGCCATACTCCATCCAAACGCCTCTTTGTTAGATCTCAATACCGATAAAAGGGCATTCTCTTGCTCTGATGCAAGAGAAGCGGATATGATAACCGGTAAAGACTCATTCTCACCTAGATATGCATATTTCAGGTGAGAAGGTAAAATTTTTAGATCTAACTCAGGCGGAGAAATGATAGAAGGAGGGATCATTGAGCGATTTTTGGATTTACAAAGAAGCTCAGAGCCTGTGAAAGATACAGACTCGGGTGGAGAAAAGTCAGAAGTGCAGGACTCAAGTGTAGGTAAAGTGTCCTCACTAAGATCTTGTGCAAAGTCAAACAGAGATGTGGTAATGTCATCGAGATCAGTAAAGCAAAGATCCTCAACTCCACAACTGTCGGGAGCGATCTCATGGACAGAGCACACATCTAAAATATGAGCAGAGGGTTCTGATGGCTGACTTCCAACTTTGTAGATATTTAGTTCAATGGTCATATTTCCAAATGATAAGTTCATTGAACCATTTCTACAGTTTATAACAGCGTTGGAAGTGGCAAGGAAAGGACGACCCAGAATCACCGGAATTTGGCCCCGGGGGTTTGCTACAGGATGTGTGTCGAGCACAATGAAGTCTACAGGGAAAACAAATTCCCCGACCTTTATCAATACATCCTCTAATTCACCCCTTGGTTTGGTGATAGATCGGTCTGCCATCTGGAGAGTGCAATGAGCAGGTTTCAGCTCTCCAATCCCTAATTGCTCATAAACAGAATAAGGGAGCAGGTTAACACTTGCACCAAGGTCTAAAAGAGCACGATTTATGTTTTTACCCCCAATCGAAATCGATATTATAGGACATCCTGGGTCCTTTCTTTTCTTTGGAAGCTGGGGTATAAAAGCAGTGCTGATATTATTAGACATAAAGACCTTCTTTGACACTTGAGTCTTCCTCTTCCTAGTGCACAAGTCCTTAAGAATTTTCGCATAAGCGGGGACTTGCTGAATCGCATCTAGGAGAGGGATATTGATGTTAACCTGTTTGAACATTTCTAAAATTTTCTCCATATGAGGACTCGTTCTATTAGCCCTTAACCGGTTCGGGTAAGGTGCTTTCGCAATAAGCGCTGGGTCCATCACAGGAGAAGGAAGAGGGGGTAGACGAGGTCCCAAAAGAGGTGTGGGGACCGTCTGTGGAGAACTATAAGGATTGGGAGAAGGTGTCGAGCCTAGTGGGAAATGGAGAATAGGCTCACGAGAAAGTGGTGTGGTAGAAGAAGAAGGATCAGAAGGAGAAGTGTGTGTGTGTGGAAAGGTCTCGGCGAGGGTGTTGATATGATTTTCAGTATCATCAATACCTTCCCCGACATGATTGTTCAGCACTCTTCCCGATCTCAACGTTGTGACGGCATTTACATTGTAATGCCCAGGATTCTGTAGGGGTTGAGAGGGAAGTTTCCCTTTTTCTCTCGCACTCATTTCGGCTTTTAGGCGTGCGATTTCAGCTTCCATCGATTTGATACTCTCAGCTTGGGACGCTGAGTTTTTCTTTATCTCACTGACGGAAGATCTAACCTCAGTCGAAACCTCTATGAAATTTGATAAAAGTGATTTCATGGTTTGAGTGAATTGAGAGAACTCGTCAGAACAGGACTGCATAGGATTAGACTGTGCAGGAGTGTTGCCCTGGTTTTGGAAATTTTGTGACTGATAGGGGTGTTGAGTGAGTTGAAGGGGTTGCTGTTGTGGTGGAGGAAGAGCCCTTTGAAAATTATTCGTGTTTGGAACCGTGTTTTGAGATTGGTTTTGGTTCCAAGCAAAATTCGGGTGATTCCTCCAACCCTGATTGTACGTGGAAGAATATGGATCGTTTCGAGGTCTTTGAAATGCGGCATTAGAATGCTCGTGACCTTGAAACGCAGAGTTTAATGGACATTCTTCCGTTAAATGAGACGGATCAGAACAGCACCCACAAACAGTTTTGGGGAGTGACACTGGGTTTAGGGAGGCTGCTACAAATTTGTGTTCCATAGCGTCGAGCTTCTTTTGCATTGCTGCCATTTCAGCTCGAACACCTATGGACACATCTATTTGGTGTACGCCACCCCTATTCAATGGTTGGGTTCCACTCTCCCACTGTAGTGACTTTTCAGCGAACTCTTCTAAGTACTTCCAAGCTTCCCCATCATCTTTGGTCATAAAAGTACCTTGACACATGTTTTCAAGGCTCTGTTTAGTGCTTGGGTTAATGCCCTCATAAATGATTCGGCACAATTCCCATCTCGGGATGCCGTGATGAGGACACTGAACCAATAAATCCTTGAAACGTTCAAAGCATTTTGAAAATGGTTCAGCAGGGAGCTGGGCAAATTGATTCAGTTCGCTACGGATTCGAGCTGTCTTTTGGATTGGGTAAAATTTCTTAAGGAATGCAGCGACGAATTCTTCCCAATTCGTAATAGAGTGTGCGGTAGTGTTATATAGCCACTTCTCGGCTATATCGCACAATGTAAATGGAAGAAGTCGTAGACGCATCGCATCCACTGAAAGTTGTGACGTACCCATCATTGCGCATACGTTTTCAAATTTGGTAATGAAAACGTAAGCGTCCTCAGTCTCGAGTCCGTGGAATTTGGATAAAAGATTGATATACTGGGGCTTAATCTCAAAGTTATCCCCATTGGCTGGTGGTGTGGATAAGCAGGTCGAAAGAGGACCTCGAATAGGGTAGCACCTCTCCTGGAGAGAGATGCGGGGTGGATTCTGCGCACCAACGGACGGCGGCAGATTAAGGTTAAAGAAGTTTGATGGATTCGGATCCATCGGTGTGGGTGTGGTAGTGGGTAAAGAAAAGGTAAATGGAGAAATATCGACTTCGGAGTCGATAAAAGGTACGCGGACTAAACGGGCACTAGAATCCCGTGTCCAGCCTATCTTGCACTAAAATGAGTTAGTACAAGTGGCAGCGTTGACTTATAATTAGGGGTAATGAATGTGGTGTTTGCTTTTGAAAAAGGGACGGATTTTTTTTGAAAAAATGATGCGACAAAACAAATGCAGCACACAACCCTAGAATCTAGTGGTCACCTAGGTCCGGCTCTAGACCGCTCCTAACTGCCAAAAGACAAGTCGCAGGATAGAATCCTCCACTGCCTCTTTGTCCCCCTGTGGCCGGATAAGTGCCAGGTAAGTGGGAAGGTACTCCACTACGTAAGTAGTGGGCCTAATTAAAAACCACTAGCCTTAGACACACTCGCCTTAGGCACCACAGGAAAACGCGGATAAGCAATGAATTACCCACGGCCTTCTCTTGTCCTAATTGAGCGCGACAGTCCTTAGAGTCATCTCTAGATTTCTTTTAGTTAATGTGGGTCAATGCGGATGCAAGTTTTGTGGTTTTCGGGGCCTAGGAAGGGTAATGAAATCCCCACCTAATTTGGATTTGGCCGTGCCCCTTAATTTCCGTATTTATCATGCAAACAACCAAGAAATCAAAATCACGCACAAATTTAATTTTGCTTTTACCTGCGCTGCGATTATTTGCAAAGAATCCTGCAGCAAAGTGTTAGTTGGAACTAAAAAGAGGAGAGGGGAGAAAGCAAGAAGTCACCTGCACTAAAAATTTTGCAGAGAACCCCCAAATGCGCGGCGGTTCCGCCGCAAATGGCAGGCAATGGCCGCGGAAACGCGGTCCTCTGGTGTGATCTCTGCACCAAAATTCACTAGGAAGCTCCTGTTGCTTCCCTCTGTTCTCTGGTATATTCCAAAAAAAATTTCCACAGCACAGAATGCTCCAGATCACCTTGCAATCAATCACAACACACGTATAAGAGTTTGTACGAATTTTGATTTCAAGAAGTAAAATGGAATAATTCTTTCACTTCAAACTAAAAATTTAAATGAATTAGCGCGATCCCCGGCAACGGCGCCATTTTGGTTGATCGTTTTTCCGTTATGTAGTATGAATCAATTCAAAAGGTCCCCTAAAACGGCACCATTTGATTGAAACTGTTTCTTGTGTCGGTATTCAGAAAATTTATAAAGAACTTCACAACCAAAAAAATATTTTGACCGCAATCAAACTACGGTGTCAATTGTAGTTCGTGAGTGAGTGCGGATCGTCCACAGGGATTGCACGATTCATTTATATTTTTGATATGTTTGAATTGAAAAGTTAAGTAACGATAAAAGAAAACATGATTCAAGAATGATTCATATCAAGTGTCACTATTCTTATTCAAGAATCAAGAAAATGATAAACAATCAAGAATCGGGTTTCGATAATATTTCCAATCAAAAGTCAAGAATCTAAAAGAGGCTCGTAGGAATCGATCGGGTCTATAGATGTGATGTAATCTCTGGATTTCGTGTTCTTGTCCTTCGAAGGATTGATACTAGATCAATGATCATCGACGAGAGTTAGGGCTTTCTTGATGAAACTAGGGTTTCATCTTTTAACCCTTGTTCTTTCGTCGATATCATTCCTTTTCTAGCCTCTACCAAATTCAAGAAACGATCGTAACTCCCCAATTTCGAACGATATCAATCAAGAAAGCATCGAAACAAAATGGGTCGTCGTTTCTTGAACTTGCTAGGGTTTTCAAAACAAGTAGGACTCAAGAATCGATTAAAGCTATGTTACATCATCATTCTATTGACCGTCTCGACTCCTCGACGAGCGGAGTTTTATTCACACATCACCACACAGAAAATATTCACGAATTGTAAAGATGTCATGATGCAGAATTTAAAGAAAACAAGATAAAAGAATATCACCTTTATTTATCTCAACAAATTTGATTACATTCGCTCAAGAACTACAAGAGGAAGAATCTAAATCGTTGATAGGGCGTCGCTCGGCTCCGTGAGTCGTGGATCGGCTTGGATCACTTGCTCCGTTGGAGATCGGCTTCGCTCATAAAGGTTGTAGGGCTTCTTGCTTGATGGGTACTCGGGATCTTGATTTCAATTAGAATTAGGGTTAGGGTTTCTCACAAGCCTTGTCACTAGACTTGTGGAAGAAGATGAAGAAAGAGATAGAATGGCTCTAGTTTGATACTAGATTGGGGATTCTTTTAACCCTAGGTTTAGGCTTCTATTTATAGACTTTCCAAACCCTAGGTTTAGGTTTGAAATGGTAGTTCCCTCCAAAAGTTTGTTGAGTCTTCTAGAAGGTAGTTTGTTAGGAGCTAGCTTAGGGTTTAAGCAAGGTTTAATTAGGCTTGGAAACCCTTGTTTGCTGATCTGGCAGAAACCCCTGGAGTCTTCTGGAAACTGAGATACATTTATGAGCAGTGGGCCCTGAGAGAAGCGTTATGGTACAAAGCTGAGTTGGTGATGTCATCAAGTAGCCGCGGAACCGCGGCCTAAGCCGGCTCTGGCCGCGGTTCCGCGGCCAAGTTGGAGCCTTGGGCTGAGTGGCTTCTGTTGTGGTCTTGTACTGATGTTTGTAGCTTTCTTTGATATGTTGATTTGTGATTGCTCCTTTGGGTTGATACCAGATTTGAAGTTAGTGAGTTGACGTATCTTTGAGCGGTGTAAATTTGAGCGAGCTTCTCCTTTTCCTGCACAGACTTCGAAACACGGGTTGCGACATATAGAAATATTGCGATGCCATGCAATGCAGTCAATTTCCCTAGAAATGCCGGTTTTAAGGTCTAATACATGTAATCTGATAATCTGTGATAGATTTGCTAATATGTGAAATTCGGATACCGAACACTTCTATATGAATGCAAATGATGAGGAAATTGCCGGCTCAAATATGCAATATTTTCGACTAATCATTTCCCCTTCCGAGGGCGAGGACTGGCCCGTGCCTGCAGAGTGGTCGAGGGAGAAGCACTTGCCGGGGAACCAGTCCAGTGACCCCGCCGCGGTGAGAGTGGCGTCGTGGGAGTCTATCCCCCCATACGACGTGCTGTTGTCTGAGAGGGTTCTGAGTTGGGCCGGACTTAGCCCCGTTGAGTTCGTCGGTAAGTTTAGGTTTGCTTTTTTGGCTCGTATATCGCCTGTATCGCTGACTCCTTTGCACTCAATTTTGTGCAGGACCCATGGATATGGATTCGCTCAGAAAGTCCATGCGTCAGCCGAGGCCGGTCGCGAAGGTTGGGGGCGCCGGCCCTTCCCGTTCATAGCCCGCCCCGGCTCCTTCTCCCCTGGTAGTAGCGCCCCACGAGCGCTCAGAGGCGGATCTTGCCCCGGGGCCCAGCAAAGTATCGGGTCGGAGGCGGGCTCAGATTCTGGAAGACCCGACCTCGGAGGAGGAGACCGGCTCCCCCACAAGGCAGCTCAAGAGGAGATTTGCCCGGGGACCGTCTTCGCCGATCACGGTGGAGGAAGGCGGTCTCCAATTCCGTGCCTTCGGGGCTATCCGTCGCGGATAGCCTGCTGCATGAGATAGAGGCATCGGCCGGGGGTAAAGTCCCCGGGGGGACCTTCACGGCTCAGCTGGCGTCCATCGCCCAGGAGTCCGTGTAGGTAAGCGCTTGTCTTTCATTAGTATTATTTTCGAGGTTCGATGCCTCTCTCATCTTCCTGATCTCCTTTCTGCTTTTCAGGTCCTTCAGCACGTCGCCCTCGCCTTACGTATAGAGGCCGAGGTGGTAGCCCCGGCGATGAAAGCTGCGGGCCAGCTCGCCTCGCTGGAAGAGAGCTCCAAGCGGGAGCTGGAGGCGATGAAGGCGAGGGTTGTCGCCTTGGAGGGCAAGGTGGAGGCCGGGAAGCGGGAGGTCACCCGGCACCGCAAGGCCGCCGTGGTTGCTGAGGTCAAGCTTGAGGACACTCAGGTGCTGGCCGGCAACCTGAAGAAGACAGTGAAAACCCTCCGGAAGGAGGTGGGGGCGGCGGCCGAGTGGGCGAAGTCTGCCGACCTGAGGGTGGCCAAGTTGGCCGACCTCTCGGCGGCGAAGGCGACGGAGGGCTACAAGAAGTCGAAAGACTACTACGATAACCTGGCCGTTGCCACTGTAAGTCTACGGTAGCGCCCCGGCCGTCTTTACGAGACCAAAATGCGGAAAGGAAAACTTTTTCAAACTAGAAAATCGGCGCTACCGCGGACTATAAACCCGGATCGGACCATTAACCTACTACTAGCTATCTAGAGAAGGGATAGAATGCTATACCGAGCGATCCGTGTCCTTCGGTCTTCGGCCACCATCCCAAGCTCCCCGCGGCAACTCCGGTCTTCATCTCCTCGTCGGAAAGAGCACCACATCGAGAAGTCTTTTTACGGGCTCCCGCTTCGTCCGAAACAACTCGGGCACGAAGTGTGCTAGCCGACGTGTCCAAGATATTGTAGAGAATGTTTGTGATCACTTTGCCTCTTGCATCCATTGCTTGGATGGAGGTTAGAGATATTGCCATTAATGGAAAATGCAAGCTAGTGGAAGAAGAAGAAGAAAAGATGGCTTTTTCTTCTTTTCTTTTCTTGTTATCTTTTCTTGTGATAGAATGAAAGTGAGAGAGAGTGCGAGATGATAAAAATACAAGACCAAAACCTTAATCCATGGCAACCCCTCTCTCTCTCCTCCTCTCATATCAACCCAAAAACATCACATAATGTGACATTAACACATAAAAAGAGACCATGAGTCACTAATGTGTCCATGTCACATTTAATGCATGTCATGATAAAATCTAGCTTACAATTTCCATTATCCAAACATTAAACCAAATGGTTGGTCCAACAAAAAGATCCGGCAACATCTAAAGTAAACTCGTGACGGATCACAAGGATACCCCTCACCTGTATATACATACCTGCATCTGCATTCCAACTGAATGCGAATGCGATGAGACTAAAGTAATCCAACAAATCTAATACTAGGATCCGGCTTAAACCAAAGCCCACTGGTATGATCTGTCCGATCATGATCCGTGCAATACCGCACGTATAAGATCGAATACTGCCATATATCATACGGCCACTACAACGTTTCGCCCGAAACTTGAGAAACTATCTGTGGGGGACTCTAAAGACTCGTCAATACTTTGGCTGTGGATTTAACCACTAGCACGTCAGTGGTACTAGCTGTACGTAACGGGCTACCAGGTATTGACCAAAAGGGAGGTCGATGAGCGAACTCATCCTGACACCCTACTGAGCCTGTCAGTGACAATATCCATACAGTCCGGTCTGTTCGTTTATGAGCATAGCATGGCGGGCCTAAGGGGTTGGTAAAAGTCAGACCCCCAAAAGCGGTACAAGTCGTGTCGGAGTGTAGCCCGGAACACCCTGAGATACTACTGGAATACCTACCAGTAAATCTCCTGCCTTGGCCAAGGACTTCGTGTAATGGCTCTTCTAGACACAGCGCGACCTCACCTCCAATACCGGAAGAAACGAACCCCTGCAGATCCGCTCACTGCCTCCATATGGCTCGGGACTGTACCCAACTAAAACCTGTTTGCACGACTCCTTTGAGCCATGGTAGGGTAGTAATCAAAGTACAGTGGGAACTCACACGAGACAAATGACGATCTCAGGTCGATGAACTAACATGTACACATGTCACCAGGGAACTGCTATCTGACGTCAGGTACAATACCAACTAGCATGTTCCCAGCGAGTCCTGTCCGGTGTACTCATAAACCAATGAGCACCTGTATACATCTTAGGTGAACAAACTGACACCAGTGGCTTGTGAGACCGGCCACCGCCCCTCGTCGGGGTCTCGACTGTATACACTAGTCTACTCTGGAGTATCGATGCCCTGTCTCGAAAACTCCCACGACTAGGGACCTTTTAAGGATGTGCTTATAGATCCCAGCTCCCACGTATATGATCGCCATAATACTGCTGGCCGTCAAGTAAGAATCCTAAGGGCTCTATCAACGCGCAATAGTAACCTGTAAGGTCATCTAAACCAGTACACGATGATAAAGATAAACCAGATAGCATACTATCATCTTGAGTAAGACTGTCCTACCGGCATAGGTCCTCCCTCAATCATTGCAATCACGTGCCTGTGATCCAATAATTAACTCTGAGGGCACTATATCCAACAATCTCCCACTTGCACTCATGGTTAATTATTGTGATGTCGCATACTCACAGCCCGTGTGATACCGAACACACAACTCCTCTACTAATCAGTTTCACAAAACCCGTTTGCGAAACTATTGCGTTCGAGGAATAGCCTCAGTGAGTGGATCCGCCCTGATGTTTCTTTCTATGTCTCTCTTTATCTTAAGTTCGCGGAGAAAGCCATCTCCCGAAACGAGCAATACCTGTCTTTGAATATATCTGGATATCTGATGGGACCTAGTTCATAAATGAACTCCAAATCCAAACTTCTTAAACTGTACCGTGAACTGAACCTAATCAGTATCCTACGCCACACCTTTCTCAGTATCCGCTTGGACCACCTGTCCAAAATACTGCTCCTCGTCAGAGGGAAAACTATAACTCTGACAGCCACTCTGTGATCCAGGTCACCTTTGAAAGACTGGAATGATAACCGTCTCCTGAAAGAGGCGGTTGTTATCATGTCCCTAGAACATCCACTTATGTTCTAAAACTTCTTTCGAATGTTTCTCCAGGATTGGATTAATATCTACATATTGCATCTCATGCAAAAACAACATCTGGTGTGGTACTTGACATCTCATGATCAACTCAATTGCCTAAGCAAGTGATCTGCCAATCATGCACATCCCTCTCCCCTTTAGTCTGTAAGACACCTTTAGAGAGGGTGACTCCATCACCTGCAGGTACACTACCATGCCTGGAGTCGTCCATTCTAAAGCTCCTTTAGAATGCTGTCTAAGTACCCAGATTGGGACACTTCCCAAATCTAGATCTAAAACCATAGATCTAGTAACCAGAATGTCTGATATAATATCCAAATCCTTTGTGGAGAAACCACTGTGTGACAACCAAAGTATAACCGATCGTAGTATAGGAATTTCACTTCCTACTCTGTGTATGTCATCCAAATACCAGGACATCACACCCTACTACCTTCTTAACAGATCCATCCCCTATTCTGATGAAGTCAAACCTATGACTTTCACATCAGAAACAGATGATCTATCTCCGCTATATTTGCTTTAGTCTATAAATAGACATAAGCTACTTGTCCACTATACTTCCGCTGCTCCCACTGACTACGACAACCCTCTGGCAGAGTCATATACACGTACACTTCTAAAGCCAGTTCAGAACGACGCTATACTCATCCTCCTGCCGGGTCTCATAGTCTGGAACAACAGCAATAGCAAGTCTGGGTAAACAATAACCTCTCTGTCACCGTCCTTGAGGCTACCGGAGTACCTCTCGGGTGCCTGAGGTTACCCACCATATCTGCGTAGTGGCTAATGGAATGTCAAACCAGATTGAATCTTTAGGTTCTTATCAAATTTTCTATAATCGTTTGCAGTTCTGGAATCACTTCCAGTTCTACCATACTCCCACTTCTGTTTTCTGAAAAAGTCCAATTTACTAAAACTGTGGCGAGTCAAGAACAATATCGCTATTGATCTTTCAGATGTAGAAAGTCAACCCTCATCATAGCCCGGGTCAACCCACAAACAGCCATTACAGAAACGTGCCTTGAGTTATCCAGAGTCTGGTTTTAAGCATAAGCCGAACAACTCCCCGTACCTTAACAATGTTAAGATATGAACTATTCTATATCCAATATAGAAACAGAGGCACTGATTTAATTGGAACCAGATTCAAATCATGCAGCTGTCTCTAGTGCATGTCAACTAAATGGAGAGAGGCCGATCAGCATTACTCAACTTAGGAGTGCTTCCAACATCTAAATCTAAGGCTTCCGGTCATTCTAAAAGAGAAGCAAGTTCTCTTAATCATTACTATTAACTGAATACCATACACAAGTATCTACATCTTCGATCATCTTGAAGAATCCCGATACTTGCAACACCTGGTTCTCCACTTTATTCATATACCTATAACTTCTCAAAACTATGACCTTGTGTTTCTACGAAACACCTGTCTAAGAACTAGAGAAGTCACAAGTAAACAGAATATAGTACGAAGACCAACCCCTCTGTCCTAATGGACACTGGACAACATACAATACTCTGTATAAGTCTCTTGAGTCTAATAACTCATTCCCTGTGTGTCGTAGGTTGAAAACTGTACTATGGTTATAAAGAATTACACCGCTGTTTAATGCTCCTTACCTAACCATCAACTGATACAGGTAAATGTCATGGACATAATTTCAAAAAGTTATATCTCTCTTTATAAAAATAAACGTACAGATATATCAATTTGAAATTGGTGCATTACAACGGATATTCAAAACCAAATATTTGCCGTCCGGCAAACAACCCAGGCGATTTCCTCAAATATCACCAATTACAACGAATTCCGATATAATGAGGATGATCACCTAATTCCCAATAACTTACTCCCACTCATCATCTGTAAAACCATACAGATGTGAGAATCATACCTGGTATATATATACCCTGGAGCAAGTGTCTAATTGGGAAATCAGTTTTCTATTAACAATGCACAGTGAAACTGGAACATGTAAATGTTTCGAAGGGGTATCTGGGTATTCCTAGTAATACCCCTTCCATTTTCAGATTCACAACTATAACCGTAAATTTCTTTGCCATCTCTCCAAATCCCTTTATATGTCTTTAGTCATTACCTTCTGTACACCCCTTTAGGCCAAATGGTTTTCTTCCTTCCCTACCGTTCGGCACCAGCCTATGGTTTGGAAGAAAACTATCCAATAAGCATAATGGGTGTATTCTCCTAATCTTAGGAGTACTCGTAACCTGAGAGAAGGTGAAGATAAAAGACAACAGAATAAACCTTATTCCCATTTCTCCTAAACCAGAATCCATTCTCGAACTGGAACAAGTTCCTTCGAGTTCGTATATAACCATACGATGGAGTATCCAATAAACTGTGGATTTTCGTAGTGATACGGAGTGTTCTGGAGAAATACAAAGGTGATGTAGGATTGGCGAAGAAATACTTGTTTTGGTAGTGAATAGCAGTCGCAATTTACTTTACCCTCTTACTAATCCCTTTATTTGTCTTAACTTATTACCTTCTGTACACCATTGTTAGGCTAATTGGTTTTCTTCATTCCCCACCGTTCGGCACCTGCCTATGCTTTGGAAGAAGACTATCCAATAAGCGTAATAGGTGTACCGTCCTAATCTAAGGAGCACTCGCAACCTGAGAGAAGGAAAAAGGAAAAGACAACTGAATAGTCCTATTCGCTTTCTCCAGAACCAGAAACCATCCTCGAATAAATTCCTTCGAGTTCGTATATAACCATACGATGGTTTTATCCAATGGAAGTGGATTTTCGTAGTAATACGGAGTGTCATGGAGAAAAGAGTAAAAGTAGGAGTGGCAATGAGGTATGTAACACAGACAATCCAAAAGCCAGTGTTTTAAGAAGGTTCGGTTAACTTGGTCACTGAGTCATAGTCTAGGGTCGGGTCATGGTCGCTGCCAAAGAGAGAGAGAAAAGAAACACTCAGCGTGCACTCTAACCTAAATCAGAATGGTTACCAATTTATCTAATCAGGAAATCTCCCACTGTAACCTCAAATTCTCCTCCAAACCTGAAAGAAGAATTAGTCGGGATCACCCGAGGAGTAAACCAACTCATCAGTAGGAATCGGGATCCAACTATCATCGTATGATAACTTGACGGAATCCACTCAAGTCACCACACTCCAGAAGGTATGCGCATGCCTGGCAAGTTTCAGTTTCTTTAGAAACTCCTGATATGTGTTTTTACCCCTAGGACCCAAGTGACCTTGACGGAGTCAACAAATCAAAGAGTTCTAGTCAAGTTCAACCCGTCATTATCTGGATTGCATTAAACCCACCCGTACGTGCCCTTGACGGAGTCAACAAGGCCGCATGACTGTCCTAACCAATCCCATATCCATACTACAAACAAGCACCACTTAGCTACCATACACTATGCCTTGACGGAGTCAACAAACGCAGCACGAATACTAAATAATACCCGTAAGAAATGACGGAGGGCTAAGGCTGGTTTTTGGCAAAAAACCTTTAACGTAATGAACTTGATATCGTTGAAGGAACTGCACAGCTTTTTACAAATATGGTGACGAAAACCTTTGCTAAAGAAGTCACTCCCGGTGAAGGGATCTCGGCTCTTTTCTCGTAGAATGAGGTGCAGGATATTCCAACTGAATACCACGATGCAAAGCAAAAGACAATCGGCTATAGTGAAGTTATTACCCTGACGCAAACTTCTGTCCAAGGGGTCACTCCCGGTGAAGGGATCTCGGCCCTTGCCTCGTCGACTGACGTGTTGGATATTCATAACCGAATACCACTGTGCAAAACAAAAGAGAACGTTCTTGCAATAACAGCTTTATGAAAAATGTTCCAACAACATCAGAATAAGTTTGTTTAGCTTGCATTGATCCGAATCAACGCAGTCCCATCAATTGATCATACCATTAAAGAACGAAAATATGATGTACGTATATGCCATCCGCATTCGCCACTGGGTCACGTCATCACCCGTTAGGTTACTTAACTAACGACAGAGCGGAGACAGGACTAGCGCCGATGCAAAACATATACAACATCTACTAGTATATATATCAATATATAATATTCGCTCAAGGCGTGATAAAAGTGCAACATCACATAAATATAATAAGCATCACAGAACAATACAGATATCTGGGATCCCCGGGTTTCATAGAGCCGCTACTGAAACCCGACGTTCCCCTGGTCGTGTGGATAGCCTGTGCAATGAAGTCCTAGACCCTTACGGGCGCGGCAAGTTACCCACCAAAACCTGAAGTGAAGCAGCCCCCTTCAGCAACGTGAATGGACCACCCAGCACTCCACGGAATCCAGTAACTTGAGCACCCCTCCTTGGGTCAACCTATACCCCCTACGAGTGCGGCGAATAGCCCGCCAATTCTAGAGTAAAGCCCCCTCCGTCTCAAAGCCATGAGATGCGGGCCCGTTTCCCTCTAGAACCCGGCTACCCGTGCACCCCTCCGCGGGGTAATCCTAGTACAGAAAGTAAAAATATACAACGGGTACATCGATCTCAGCCCGGTCGTGCCCTAAAAGAATAATATACAAACAGGCATTGAAGACAGTCCACATGTCGGACGCTCGCCCCACAATATCAAATGTACATATACAAACAAACTGTACTACCATTGCAACCAGGCTATCCACCACGACAAATCCGCAACATCACAGCACAACATAGAACATCAACATGAATGTCACGTTCGCAAATCCGTCTAAAAGAACTATAGCAATTAGATAGGATTTACCGATCAAATGACATTCACGGTCGCAGATATAATGTAAATACTGTGAACTAACATGTTTAAAATTTTCGATCGACAAAAAATTCCCGAAGTGGGCCCCAAGCACAACTGCAGCACTCAAAATAATCTGGGCCCAAACAAAATATTCCAAAAACCCCTTTTTCAAGTCAGAGGCCCACTGTAGAAATTTGGTGCAGTGAGGGCACTGTTCAGCAGCAGAACCGCGGCCAAAATGGGGTTATGGCCACCGTTCCGCGGCTCTACAGTAATATCATGGTACCAATTTTCTTCAGTGTTCTCAGAAAACCCTGCACGTATTTCTGCAACATACCAAATAATTTTTTGATAACAAATGAAAATCGACAGAAACTGATGCTTTTGAAAACGCGATTTCGGAATTTTTGTTCGATCGAAGTTCTAAACACGTTAGAATAAGCTAGTAAAGGTTAATGGCGTGGCTCTGATACCATGTAAGTCTACGGTAGCGCCCCGGCTGTCTGTACGAGGCCAAAATGCGGAAACGAAAACATTTTCAAACTAGAAAACCGGCGCTAACGCGGACTATAAATCCGGATCGGACCATTAGCCTACTACTAGCTATCTAGAGAAGGGATAGAATGCTATACCGAGCGATCCGTGTCCTTCGGTCTTCGGCCACCATCCCAAGCTTCCCGCGGCAACTCCGGTCTTCATCCCCTCGTCGAAAAGGGCACCACATCGAGAAGTCTTTTTACGGGCTCCCGCTTCGTCCGAAGCAACTCGGGCACGAAGTGTGCTAGCCGACGTGTCCAAGATGTTGTAAAGAATGTTTATGATCACTTTGTCTCTTGCATCCATTGCTTGGATGGAGGTTAGAGATATTGCCATTAATGGAGAATGCAAGCCAGTGGAAGAAGAAGAAGAAAAGGCTTTTTCTTCTTTTCTTTTCTTGTTATCGTTTCTTTTGATAGAATGAGAGTGAGAGAGAGTGTGAGATGATAAAAATACAAGACCAAAACCTTAATCCATGGCAGCCCCTCTCTCTCTCCTCCTCTCATATCAACCCAAAAACATCACATAATGTGACATTAACACCTAAAAAGAGACCATGAGTCACTAATGTGTCCATGCCACATTTAATGCATGTCATGATAAAATCTAGCTTACAATTTACATTATCCAAACATTAATCCAAATGTTTGGTCCAACAAAAAGATCCGGCAACATCTAAAGTAAACTCGTGACGGATCACAAGGATACCCCTCACCTGTATATACATACCTGCATCCGCATTCCGACTGAATGCGAATGCGATGAGACTAAAGTAATCCAACAAATCTAATACTAAGATCCGGCTTAAACCAAAGCCCACTAGTATGATCCGTCCGATCATGATCCGTGCAATACCGCACGTATAAGATCGAACCCTGCCATATATCATACGGCCTCTATAACGTTTCACCCGAAACTTGAGAAACTGTCTGTGGGGGACTCTAAAGACTCGTCAATACTTTGGCTGTGGATTTAACCACTAGCACGTCGGTGGTACTAGCTGTACGTAACGGTCTACCAGGTATTGACCAAAAGGAAGGTCGATGAGCGAACTCATCCTGACACCCTACTGAGCCTGTCAGTGACAATATCCGTACAGTCCGGTCCGTTCGTCTATGAGCATCGCATGGCGGGCCTAAGGGGTTGGTAAAAGTCAGACCCCCAAAAGCGGTACAAGTCGTCCCGGAGTGTAGCCCAGAACACCCTGAAATACTACTGGAATACCTACCAGTAAATCTCCTGTCTTGGCCAAAGACTTCGTGTAATGGCTCTCCTAGACACAGCACGACCTCACCCCCAATACCGGGAGAGACGAACCCCTGTAGATCCGCTCACTGCCTCCATGTGGCTCGGGACTGTACCCAACTAAAACCTGTTTGCACGACTCTTTTGAGCCGTGGTAGGGTAGTAATCAAAGTACAGTGGGAACTCACACGAGACAAATGACGATCTCAGGTCGATGAACTAACTTGTACACATGTCACCAGGGAACTGCTATCTGACGTCAGGTATAATACCAACTAGCATGTTCCCGGCGAGTCCTGTCCGGTGTACTCATAACCCAATGAGCACCTGTATACATCTTAGATGAACAAACTGACACCAGTAGCTTGTGAGACCGGCCACCGCCCCTCGTCGGGGTCTCGACTGTATACACTAGTCTACTCTGGAGTATCGATGCCCTGTCTCGAAAACTCCCACGACTAGGGACCTTTTAAGGATGTGCTTATAGACCCCAGCTCCCACGTATATGATCGCCATCATACTGCTGGCCATCAAGCAAGAATCCTAAGGGCTCTATCAACGCGCAATAGTGACCTGTAACGTCACCTGAAGCAGTACACGATGATAAAGATAAATCAGATAGCATACTATCATTTTGAGTAAAACTGTCCTACCGGCATAGGTCCTCCCTCAATCATTGCAATCACGTACCTATGATCCAATAATTGACTCTGAGGGCACTATATCCAACAGCCACGACCCTCATCTGGCACGAGTGTAAGTCTACAGTAGCGCCCCGGCCGTCTGTACGAGGCCAAAATGCGGAAACAAAAACTTTTTTTTAACTAGAAACCAGCGCTACCGTGGACTATAAACCCGGATCGGACCATTAACCTACTACTAGCTATCTAGAGAAGGGATAGAATGCTATACCGAGCGATCCGTGTCCTTCGGCCTTCGGCCACCATCCCAAGCTCCCCGCGGCAACTCCGGTCTTCATCTCCTCGTCGGAAAGGGCACCACATCGAGAAGTCTTTTTACGGGCTCTCGCTTCATCCGAAGCAACTCGGGCACGAAGTGTGCTAACCGACGTGTCCAAGGTGTTGGAGAGAATGTTTGTGATCACTTTGCCTCTTGCATCCATTACTTGGATGGAGGTTGAAGGTGTTGCCATTAATGGAGTTATGAGCTAGAGGAAGAAGAAGAAGAAGAGAAGGCCTTTTTCTTCTTTTCTTTTCTTGTGATGGAATGAGAGAGTGAGAAAAGGAAATACAAGAGCTAACATATCATATGGCAGCCCCCTTCTCTCTCCTCCCATCATCTCAACACCAAAACATCATATAATATGACATTAACACACAAAAAGAGACCATGAGTCACTAATGTGTCCATGTCACATTTAATGCATGTCATGATGAAATCTAGCTCACAATTTCCATTAACAAACATTAATCCAAATGTTTGGTCCAACAAAAAGATCCGGCAACATCTAAAGTAAACTCATGACGGATCACAAGGATACCCCTCACCTGTATATACATACCTGCATCCGCATTCCGACTGAATGCGAATGCGATGAGACTAAAGTAATCCAACAAATCTAATACTAGGATCCGGCTTAAACCAAAGCCCACTAGTATGATCCGTCCGATCATGATCCGTGCAATACCGCACGTATAAGATCAAACCCTGCCATATATCATACGGCCTCTACAACATTTCGCCCGAAAGTTGAGAAACTGTCTGTGGGGGACTCTAAAGACTCGTAAATACTTTGGCTGTGGATTTAACCATTAGCACATCAGAGGTATTAGCCGTACGTAACGGGCTACCAAGTATTGACCAAAAGGGAGGTCGATGAGCGAACTCATCCTGACACCCTACTGAGCCTGTCTGTGACAATATCCGTACAGTCCGGTCCGTTCGTCTATGAGCATCACATGGCAGGCCTAGGGGGTTGGTAAAAGTCAAACCCCCAAAAGCGGTACAAGTCGTGTTGGAGTGTAGCTCAGAACACCCTGAGATACTACTGGAATACCTACCAGTAAATCTCCTGCCTCGGCCGAGGGCTTTGTGTAATGGCTCTCCTAGACACAGCGCGATCTCACCCCCAATACCGGGAAAGACGAACCCCTGCCGATCCGCTCACTGCCTCCATGTGGTTCGGGACTGTACCCAACTAAAAGTTGTTTGCACGACTCCTTTGAGCCGTGGTAGGGTAGTAATCAAAGCACAGTGGGAACTCACACGAGACAAATGACGATCTCAGGTCGATGAACTAACCTGTACACATGTCACCAGGAAACTGCTATCTGATGTCAGGTATAATACCAACTAGCATGTTCCCGGCGAGTCCTGTCCGGTATACTTATAACCCAATGAGCACCTGTATACATCTTAGGTGAACCAACTGACACCAATGGCTTGTGAGACCGGCCACCGCCCCTTGTCAGGGTCTCGACTGTATACACTAGTCTACTCCGGAGTATCGATGCCCTGTCTCGAAAACTCCCACGACTAGGGACTTTTTTAAGGATGTGCTTATAGACCCCAGCTCCCATGTATATGATCGTCATCATACTGCTGGCCGTCAAGCAAGAATCTTATGGGCTCTATCAACGTGCAATAGTGACTTGTAAGGTCACCTAAAGCAGTACACGATAATAAAGATAAACCAGATAGCATACTATCATTTCGAGTAAGACTGTCCTACCGGCATAGGTCCTCCCTCAATCATTGCAACCACGTGCCTGTGATCCAATAATTGACTCTGAGGGCACTATATCCAACAATCTCCCACTTGCACTCAAGGCTAATTATTGCGATGTCACATACTCACAGCCCGTGTGATACCGAACACCCAACTCCTCTACTAATCAGTCTCACAAAGCCCGTTTACGAAACTATTGCGTTCGAGGAATATCCTCAGCTAGTGGATCCGCCCTGATGTTTCTTTCTATGTCTCTCTTTATCTCAAGTTCGCGGAGAAAGCCATCCCCTAAAATGAGCAATACCTGTCTTAGAATATGTCTGGATATATGATGGGACCTAATTCATAAATGAACTCCAAATCCAAACTTCTTAGACTATATCGTCAACTGAAACCAATCAGTATCCTGCGCCATGCCTCCCTCAGTATCCGCTTGGACCACCTGTCCAAAATACTGCCCCTCGTCAGAGGGAAAACTATAACTCTGATAGCCACTCTGTCATCCAGGTCACCTTAGAAGCCTGGAATGATAACTGTCTCCTAAAAGAGGCTGTTGTTATCATATCCCTAGAACATCCACTTATGTTCTAAAACTGCTTCCGAATGTTTCTCCAGGATTGAATCAATATCAACTCATTGCATCTACTGCAAAAACAACATCTGGTGTGGTACTTGACATCTCATGATTGACTCAATTGCCTAAGCAAGTGATCTGCCAATCATGCACATCCCTCTCCCCTTTAGTCTGTAAGACACCTTTAGAGAGGGTGACTCCATCAGCTGCAGGTACACCACCGTGCCAGTAGTCGTCTATTCTAAAACACCTTTAGAATGCTGTCTAAGTACCCAGATTGGGGAACTACCCAAATTTAGATCTAAAACTATAGATCTAGTAACCAGAATGTCTGATATAATATCTAAGTCCTTTGTAGAGAAACCACTGTGTGACAACCAAAGTATAACCGATCGTAGTATAGGAATATCACTTCCTACTCTGTGTATGTCATCTAAATACCAGGACATCACACCCTACTACTTTCTTAACAGATCCATCTCCTATTCTGATGAAGTCAAACATATGACTGACACATCAGAAATAGATGATCTAACTCCGCTATTACCGCTTTAGTCTATAAATAGACATAAGCTACTTATCCACCAATGCTTCCGCTGCTCCCACTGACTGCGACAACCCTCTGGCAGAGTCATATACACGTACACTTCTAAAGCCAGTTCAGAACGACGCTATACTCATCCTCCTGCCGGGTCTCATAGTCTGGAACAACAGCAATGGCAAGTCTGGGTAAACAATAACCTCTCTGTCACCGTCCTTGAGGCTACCGGAGTACCTCTCGGGTGCCTGAGGTTACCCACCATATCTGCGTAGTGGCTAATGGAATGTCAAACCAGATTGAATCTTTAGGTTCTTATCAAATTTTCTATAATCGTTTGCAGTTCTGGAATCACTTCCAGTTCTACCATACTCCCACTTCTGTTTTCTGAAAAAGTCCAATTTACTAAAACTGTGGCGAGTCAAGAACAATATCGCTATTGATCTTCCAGATGGTAGAAAGTCAACCTTCGTTATAGCCCGGGTCAACCCACAAACAGCCATTACAGAAACGTGCCTTGAGTTGTCCGGAGTCTGGTTTTAAGCATAAGCCGGACAACTCCCCGTACCTTAACAATGTTAAGATACGAACTATTCTATATCCAATATAGAAACAGAGGCACTGATTTAATTGGAACCAGATTCAAATCATGCAGCTGTTTCCAGTGCATGTCAACTAAATGGAGAGAGGCCGATCAGCATTACTCAACTTAGGAATACATCCAGATATGAGTAACCTGAAAAGAGAAGCAAGTTCTCATAATCATTACTATCAATTGAATACCATACACAAGTATCTACATCTTCGATCACCTTAAAGAATCCCGATACTTACAACACCTGGTTCTCTATTTTATTCATATACCTATAACTTCTCAAAACTTAGACCTTGCATTTCTATGAAACATATGTCTAAGAGCTAGAGAAGTCACAAATAAACAGAATATAGTACGAGTACCAACCCCTCTGTCCTCATGGACACTGGACAACATACAATACTCTGTATGAGTCCCCTGAGTCTAATAACTCAATCCATGTGTGTCGTAGGTTGAAAACTGTACTTATGGTTAAGAAGAATTACACCGCTGTTTAATACTCCTTACCTAACTATCCACTGATATAGGTAAATGTCATAGACATAATTTCAAAAAGTTATATCTCACTCTATAAAAATAGACGTACATATATGTCAATTTGAAATTGGCGCATAACAACGGATATTCAAAACCAAATATTTGCCGTCCGGCAAACAACCCAGGTGATTTTCTCAAATATCACCAATTACAACGAATTCCGATATAGTGAGGATGATCACCCAATTCCTAATAACTTACTCCCACTCATCATCTGTAAAACCATACAGATGTGAGAATCAAACCTGGTAAATACATACCCTGAAGCAAGGGCTAATTGGGAAATCAGTTTTCTATTAGCAATACACAGCAAAACTGAAATATGTAAATGTTTCGAAAGGGGTATCCGAGTATTCCTAGTAATGCCTCTTCCATTATCAGATTCACAACTGTAACCGTATATTTCTTTGCCATCTCTCCAAATCCCTTTATATGTCTTTAGTCATTACCTTCTGTACACCCCTTTAGGCTAAATGGTTTTCTTCCTTCCCTACCGTTCGGCACCAGCCTATGGTTTGGAAGAAGACTATCTAATAAGCGTAATAGGTGTACTGTCCTAATCCTAGGAGCACTCGCAACCCGAGAGAAGGTAAAGATAAAAGACAACTGAATAAAACCTTATTCCTATTTCTCCTGAACCAGAATCCATCCCCGAACTGGAACAAGTTCCTTCGAGTTTGTATATAACCATACGATGGAGTATCCAATAAACTGTGGATCTTCATAGTGATACGGAGTGTTCTGGAGAAATACAAAGGTGATGTAGGAGTGGCGATGAAATACTTGGTTTTGGTCGTGAATAACAGTCGCAGTTTACTTTGCCCTTTTACTAATTATTTTATTTGTCTTTACTTAATACCTTATGTACACCATCGTTAGGCTAATTGGTTTTCCTCATGCCCTACTTTTCGGCACCTGCCTATGGTTTGGATGAAGACTATCCAATAAGCGTAATAGGTGTACTGTCCTAAACCAAGGAGCACTCGCAACCTGAGAGAAGGTAAAAAGAAAAGACAACTGAATAGTCCTATTCATTTTCTCCAGAACCGGAAACCATCCTCGAATCTGGAACAAGTTCCTTCGAATTCGTATATAACCATACGATGGTTTTATCCAATGGAAGTGGATGTTCGTAGTAATACGGGGTGTTCTGGAGAAAAGGGTAAAAGTAGGAGTGACAATGAGGTATGCAACTCAGACAATCCAAAAGCAAGTGTTTTAAGAAGGTTCGGTCAACTTGGTCACTGAGTCATAGTCACGGGTCAGGTCATGGTCGCAGCCAAAGAGAGAGAGAGAAAAAAAACACTCTGCGTGCACTCTAACCTAAATCAGAATGGTTACCAATTTATCTGATCAGTAAATCTCCCACTGTAACCTCAAACTCTCCTCCAAACCTAAAAGAAGAATTAGTCGGGATCACCCGAAGAGTAAACCAACTCATCAGTGGGAATCGGGATCCAACTATCATCGCATGATACCGTGATGGAATTCACTCACGTTATCATACTCCAGAAGGTATGCGCATATCTGGAAAGTTTCAGTTTGTTTAGAAATTCCCGATGTGTGTTTTTACCCCAAGCGGCTTATGACCTTGACTAGATCAACAAACCATAAACCGCTAGTCAAGTTCAACTCGTCATTATTCTGGATTGCATTAAACTCACCCGTACGTGCCCTTGACTAGGTCAACAAGGCCGCACGACTGTCGTAACCAATCCCATTTATGCAACAAACCCACTTAGCTACCGAACACTACGTCTTGACTAGGTCAACAAACGCAGCACGAATACTAAATAATACCCGTAAGAAATGACGGAGGGCTACGGCTGGTTTTTGGCGAAAAACCTTTAACGTAATGAACTTGATATCGTTGAAGGAACTGCATAACTTTTTTAAAAAAATATAGTGGCGAAAACCTTTGCTAAAAAAGTCACTCCCGGTGAAGGGATCTCGGCTCTTTCCCCATAGAATGAGGTGCAGGATATTCCAACTGAATACCACGATGCAAAGCAAAAGGCAATCGGCTATAGTGAAGTTATTATCCTGACGCAAACTTCTGTCCAAGGGGTCACTCCCGGTGAAGGGATCTCGTCCCTTGCCTCGTCGACTGAGATGCTGGATATTCATAATCGAATACCACTGTGCAAAACAAAAGAGAGCGTCCTTACAATAACAACTTTTTTTTTTGAAAAATGTTCCAACAACATCAGAATAGGTTTGTTTAGCTTGCATTGATCCGAATCAATGCAGTCCCATCAATTGATCACACCAATAAAGAACGAAAATACGATGTACGTATATACCATCCGCATTCGCCACTGGGTCTCGTCATCACCCGTTAGGTTACTTAACTAACGACAGAGCGGAGACTGGACTAGCGCGGGTTAAAACATATACAACATATACTGGTATATATATCAATATATAATATTCGCTCAAGGCGTGATAAAATGCAACATCACAGAAATGTAATAAGCATTACAGAACAATACAGATAATCTGGGATCCCCGGGTTTCATAGAGCCGCTACTGAAACCCGACGTTCCCCTGGTCGTGTGGATAGCCTGTGCAATGAAATCCTAGACCCCTACGGGCGCGGCAAGTTATCCACCAAAACCTGAAGCGAGACAGCCCCCTTCAACAACGTGAATGGACCACCCAGCACTTCACGGAATCCGGCAACTTGAGCACCCCTCCTTGGGTCAACCTGTACCCTCTACGAGTGCGGCGAATAACGCGCCAGTTCTAGAGTGAAGCCCCCTCCGTCTTAAAGCCATGAGATGCGGGCCCGTTGCCCTCTAGAACCCGGTTATCCGTGCACCCCACCGTGGGGTAATCCTAGTACAGAAAGTAAAAATATACAACGGGTACATCGACCTCAGCCCGGTCGTGCCCCAAAAGAATAATATACAAACAGACAGTGACGGCAGTCCACATGTCGGACGCTCGCCCCGCAATATCAAATGTACATATACAATCAAACTGTACTACCATTGCATCTAGGCTATCCAGCATGACAAATCCGCAACATCACAGCACAACACAGAACATCAACGTGAATGTTACGTTCGCAAATCCGTCTAAAGGGGCTATAGCAATTAGACAGGATTTACCGATCAAATGGCATTCACGGTCACAGATATAATGTAAATACTGTGAACTAACATATTTAAATTTTCGATCGACAAAATTTCCCGAAGTGGGCCCCAAGCACAATACCCAGTACTCAAATAAATCTGGGCCCAAAATAAAATTACCAGAAACCCTATTTCCATGTCATAAAGCACTGTAGAAATTTTGGTGCAATGAGAGCACAGAATGGCGGCGGAACCGCGGCTAGAAGGGGGTTATTGCCGCGGTTCCGCGGCGGCACCGTACGATCATGAACCAAATTTTCTCAGAACTCCTAAAAAACCCTGCCTGATTTTCTGACATGCTCAAAAAAAATTTTAGAGCACAAAATAAAATCGACAGAAACTGAACAAATGGAAACGCGGTCTTCGAAAATTTCGTTCGATCGAACTTCTAAACACGCTAGAGTAAGCTAGTCAAGGTTAATGGCGTGGCTCTGATACCATGTAAGACTACGGTAGCGCCCTGGCCGTCTGTACGAGGCCAAAATGCGGAACAAAAACTTTTCTTTAACTAGAAACCGGCGCTACCGCGGACTATAAACCCGGATCGGACCATTAACCTACTACTAGCTATCTAGAGAAGGGATAGAATACTATACCGAGCGATCCGTGTCCTTCGGCCTTCGGCCACCATCCCAAGCTCCCCGCGGCAACTCCGGTCTTCATCTCCTCGTCGGAAAGGGCACCACATCGAGAAGTCGTTTTACGGGCTCCCGCTTCATCCGAAGCAACTCGGGCACGAAGTGTGCTAGCCGACGTGTCCAAGGTGTTGTAGAGAATGTTTGTGATCACTTTGCCTCTTGCATCCATTGCTTGGATGGAGGTTGAAGGTGTTGCCATTAATAGAGTTATGAGCTAGAGGAAGAAGAAGAAGAAGAAGAGAAAGCATTTTTCTTCTTTTCTTTTCTTGTGATGGAATGAGAGAGTGAGAAAAGGAAATACAAGAGCTAACATATCATATGGCAGCCCCCTTCTCTCTCCTCCCATCATCTCAACACCAAAACATCATATAATGTGACATTAACACACAAAAAGAGACCATGAGTCACTAATGTGTCCATGTCACATTTAATGCATGTCATGATGAAATCTAGCTCACAATTTCCATTAACAAACATTAATCCAAATGTTTGGTCCAACAAAAAGATCCGGCAACATCTAAAGTAAACTCGTGACGGATCACAAGGATACCCCTCACCTGTATATACATACCTGCATCCGCATTCCGACTGAATACGAATGCGATGAGACTAAAAAAATCCAACAAATCTAATACTAGGATCCGGTTTAAACCAAAACCCACTAGTATGATCCGTCCGATCATGATCCGTGCAATACCGTACGTATAAGATCGAACCCTGCCATATATCATACGGCCTCTACAACGTTTCGCCCGAAACTTAAGAAACTGTCTGTGGGGGACTCTAAAGACTCGTCAATATTTTGGCTGTGGATTTAACCACTACAACGTCAGAGGTATTAGCCGTACGTAACGGGCTACCAAATATTGACCAAAAGGGAGGTCGATGAGCGAACTCATTCTGACACCCTACCGAGCCTGTCAGTGACAATATCCGTACAATCCGGTCCGTTCGTCTATGAGTATCGCATGGCGGGCCTAGGGTGTTGGTAAAAGGCAGACCCCCAAAAGCGGTACAAGTCGTGTCGGAGTGTAGCTCAGAACACCCTGAGATACTACTAGAATACCTACCAGTAAATCTCCTGCCTCGGCCGAGAGCTTTGTGTAATGGCTCTCCTAAACACAGCGCGATCTCACCCCCAATACCGGGAGAGACGAACCCCTACCGATCCGCTCACTACCTCCATGTGGCTCGGGACTGTACCCAACTAAAAGCTGTTTGCACGACTCCTTTGAGCCGTGGTAGGGTAGTAATCAAAACACAGTGGGAACTCACACGAGTCAAATGACGATCTCAGGTCGATGAACTGTTAGTTATATGTATGCCCTAGAGGCCATTACTATACATAGGATGTATATTGTAGTGGATGCTTGGACATATATAGGGAGGACTTTCTTGCTCGACATGATAGTATGCTATCTGGTTGATCTTTACCTTAACGTGTACACTGATTGTCTCTCTGTTACATGTTGGTAAAGCCCTTAGGATGTGTACTTGACTACCTGGACTATGATGCGGATCATACTAGTGGGGACAGGGTAGTCCATAAGTACATCCTTCAAAGTCCCTAGTCGTGGGTGTATCGAGACGGGGCATCGATGTAGGGTTCCTAGGCACACACTAGAGGTCTCACAAGGCATCAACCATGCCAATTTTCAATTTTACGGTGCCGAGAAACCCTAAACTACGGATCGTTGGCTAGATTTCTAGGCGAAACAAAACTAGTTAACACTTAACTAAAAGATAACGGAAATACAACCTTTGTAGATCCGGTGCTCCACCTCCATAGCTCCGCAATGAGGTCTCCTCGCTGTCCAAGTCGAACCCCGGGCTCTAGCGTCGGCTTCATCGGAGAATGGACGGGCTAGGTCATCGACGACGATGCCGAAGATGATCTACGTCGAGGCATCACTAGATCAAGCTCCAACTTCACCAAGTCCAAAAACTTGTGAAGAGAACACACTCTACTACTTGGCAAGAGGTAGAGGATGAATATATAGGAAGTGGGTAGACTTTAGAATTGGATTTCTCACTTGTTTTCATCAATCACCATTGATGAAGCAAGCTTCTTCAAGTGAAGATGAAGAAGAAGAAGAAGAAGATAAATCTTATGATAAGTTAATTTCATAATAGAAAATAAAAGAATACTTATCATAATGTTAACCATGGTAATGTGTAGAGAGTTAATCATGGTTGAATGGAATGGTTAGGGTTAAGCATGAGACAAAATGGTCACTTGGTCAAAGTCTTCATGAAGCTTCAACAAGCTTCCAAATAAAGCCACCATTTTGCATTATGCTTATCATTTTCCAAAATGAATAAACAAATAAATAAATAGATATGAAAATGAAAACCCTAACCATTACATAACCATGGTTCAAACTTTACACAAAACACAAGTTAGCATGCATCATCAAACATGATACATACAAGTGCACAAAAATATATCACATATACAATGTGCACAAACCAAGTGAGAAAATCCATTTAAAGTGAACCAATACTAGTTAATGCAAAGTAATATATCAAATATATAATTATACATTAAATCATTAAATCAACACTTGATTTAACGATCCGGTCATATCACATATAACCGACTAGTATCCAATGTATCGGTTTATCGAATCAATCCTTGATTCGATAATTAGGGTATATCGCATATAACCTAATCGATACATTCATCGCGAGAATGGAATACGGTATCACATACACGCATTATTCTCGGTCCCGCATATATCTCATATGCGCTCCTATTTCGTTTCGCTTGAACCAGGAAACCTCTGTGTAGGACTCTAAAGACTCGTCAATACGCCGGCAGCAGATGATGATCATATCAAGCACCCACAAGCCGCAAGCGGTCTGCTAAACGTAACGGCCACCCGGGTATTGAGCGATCTGAAGATCGACGAGCAAACCCGCTCACACTCCAGTGAATCCAACCAGTAACACTACCGTACAGTCCGGTCTGATCGTCTGATATGTCGCATATCTCGCCTAGGGGTGGTAAAACGTCAGACCCCAATAGCTTGATAAGTCGTGTCGATATGAGGTCTATAACTATTCGAGAAACTACTGGTAACACTTACCAGTAAATCTCAGCAACCCTGGCCAGGGATTTCCTGTTATAGCCAATCGAACACAGCGCAACATCAACTCCCTATACCGGGAGAGACGAATCCCCTCCTATCGCTCATTGCCTCCATGTGACTCGGGACTGTACCCAAAAACCACCGTTTTGCACGCCCTCTTGGACGTGGTAAGATGGAAATCAAAGCACAGTGGGAACCACACAAGACTCTATGACGATCTCGGGTCAACAGACTACTCTGTACCAGTGTCACCAGAGAACTGCCATCTGACGTGAGGTATAATACCATCTGGGAGTTCTCGGCGAGTCCGTCCAGTGTACCCAGTCTCTACTGAGCACCCGTATATCATCTCTGATGTCAAACACCGATGGATATGGGATCATCCATCGCCCATCTGTATGGGTCGAGAAGGTACACGCTAGTCTACTCTGGTATATCGATGCCACGTCTCGATACACCCACGACTAGGGATTTTGAAAGATGTACTTATGGACTACCATGTCCCCACTAGTATGATCCGCATCATAGTCCAGGTAGTCAAGTACAGATCCTAAGGGTTTTACCAACATGTAACAGAGAGACAATCAGTATACACGTTAAGGTAAAGAGCAACCAGATAGCATACTATCATGTCAAGCAAGAAAGTCCTCCCTATATATATCCCGGCATCCACTACAATATACATCCTATGTATAGTAATGGCCTCTAGGGCATACATATAACTAACAATCGATATACCAGAGTAGACTAGCGTATACCTTCTCGACCCATACAGATGGGCGATGGATGATCCCATATCCATTGGTGTTTGACATCAGAGATGATATACGGGTGCTCAGTAAAGACTGGGTACACTGGACGGACTCGCCGAGAACTCCCAGATGGTATTATACCTTACGTCAGATGGCAGTTCTCAGGTGACACTGGTACAGAGTAGTCTGTTGACCCGAGATCGTCATAGAGTCTTGTGTGGTTCCCACTGTGCTTTGATTTCCACCTTACCACGTCCAAGAGGGCGTGCAAAACGGTGGCTTTTGCGTACAGTCCCGAATCACATGGAGGCAATGAGCGATAGGAGGGGATTCGTCTCTCCCGGTATAGGGAGTTGATGTTGCGCTGTGTTCGATTGGCTATAACAGGAAATCCCTGTCCAGGGTTGCTGAGATTTACTGATAAGTGTTACCAGTAGTTTCTCGAATTGTTATAGACCTCATATCGACACGACTTATCGAGCTATTGGGGTCTGACGTTTACCACCCCTAGGCGAGATATGCGACATATCAGACGATCAGACCGGACTGTACGGTAGTGTTACTGGTTGGATTCACTGGAGTGTGAGCGGGCTTGCTCGTCGATCTTCTGATCGCTCAATACCCGGGTGGCCGTTACGTTTAGCAGACCGCTTGCGGCTTGTGGATGTTTGATATAATCATCATCCGCTGCCGGCGTATTGACGAGTCTTTAGAGTCCTACACAGAGGTTTCCTGGCTCAAGCGAAATGAAATAGGAGCGCATATGAGATATGTGCGGGACCGAGAATGATACCAGTATGTGATACTGTATTCGATTCTCGCGATTTGTGACATTGATCGGTTATATGCGATATAGCCGGGTTATCGGATCAAGTGTTGATTCGATAAGTTGTTACTGTAGATATTAGTCGGTTATATGCGATATGACCGGGTCATTAAATCAAGTGTTGTGTCACGACCCGCAGGGTACGGAACGTGACTGGCACTTAAGTTTACGAAACGTCTAAAGACGTCTGTAAAATAAGTAAGCCAAAGCCCAGAAAACAAAACCAATTAAGCAAAAGAGTGAAGAAAACCCAATCAATTGAAAGCGAGTTTATCAAATAAGTCATGTAAAACCCTTTTTAAAAACAATACCAATTTTTCCGAAAATTTCGGCAGAGTCTCCTTTGTAAATACTGGCCCCCAAAATGGGTACAACAAAATATATATGAATCCAACAAAAAAGGGCATCCCCAAGCGGGAGCTAGCTCTTCGCCACAAGGCGGTCACAAATCCCACGCAATATAAAACGACAGCATGCAAAATAATCATAATGAAGCATAAGAAAAACAGCATGTCGACTCAAGTGAGCTCGACCCCAAAATACAGCATAAAAGTCCACAAACCTCACAGTCTCATCTCTAAGTCAATATACAACAATACTGGTAGATACAGTAGATGGAGTGCACTAGATACAAAGAATATACAAGGTGGTACAAAAATAGTAACATAACCCACCTAAGAGCAAAACCTCGAGTCCAGGCAAAGGAGGCAAAAGAACAAGTGCGCCCGCCGCTACTGAACTGACGGAGCGGACCTGCAAAAGACTGTGGCACAACGGGGGTGAGTTGCCAACTCGTGAGTAATAAATAACATCTACAAAGGCTATCGTATGCATGCACACAAGCATCCTAGCATCTAAAATACAGGTATGAATGGGTGCACTAGCAGGTGTGTATACAACATCAGTGTACGAATATGTATGCAACATGAATATCTGAGGTCTCAATAGGTATATATAAGAAACATTTATCTCTTTTTGTTTTTGAAACTCTTTTAGAATGCCAGCATAATACTCAAAGAATCGACGAGAACCGGTATCCAGCAACGACACCCAAAAGCTGTCTCAAATCTCATAAATGTATCTCTGGCCTCAGCCGTCCGGCTGACCCATCTCAAATATCAATATCTCATCATCTAGCAGCCACGGTCGGTATCCTCTGGATATCCGCCGTCCCAAACAGTCACCGGTAGGTAATCCGTCCCCTGCCAGGCTCAACGTCAACACCACATTCCTCTTGCCCCGGGGTACCTTACCGGGCCCACCATGTACCCGTGCCGGTTCCTCCACTCCTCGACACGGATTTCCAAAACCACAGCAAACTCATGGTGGACGACACTTACATCACTAGAAAACCGCAATTTACATATTTTAAAAATATAATAAGTTTAGAAATTTTGCGGCTTTCCCCCGAAATCCAGCAATATCATAAAATCTCAAGAAATCCTCATAAGTGCATATATCAGTGATAATGAATGCATATGGTATCAATAATCAAGTTGCGATGTGTGATTAATGGATTAAGCATGAACAATTAATATGATGAAGTACATGCACATGAATAGCAATCCTACGGTTTCATTTTAAAGAATTAAAGGCAATAGCACAAGTTTAAGTATCAATTAGTAAAAGGTTTAAATTTAAAGGTTATCTAGTGTGGTGGCATGGCAATTACCAGGGTGTGTGTGTAAGCATGAATAGTGCTCGTGCTGCATATAAAAACCCTGGCAATGGTGCAGGTGTCCTATAAAATGGTTTCGTATAGGTATGTCAATATAATGCATGGATGCAGCAAATAGTCAAATAAGTATTTCACCCCTAATTACTAACATTACTAAGGATCTTGTAAGTTACTAAAACTATCGGGCGGCTTGCGTCATCCAACGATAGTCCCCCGTAGATGTTACATCTACTCACCGGAATCCCTGGCTAGCTGTGTCCAATCACCGCTTTCCCCTTTCGCGCCGCGTCTGACGTCTCCGCGACCGAACCTGGAATTTACATCAATACCAAACATAAGGTTACATATCAAGAACGACGCAAAACCCAAACGAAACTACTAATGTTCACTAGCTAGGTACAACGTGTGCAGGGTGCGCGGAACATACGCGAAAATCGCAAAAACTGCCAAAAAAACGCCGATTTGGTCGCCCGGCAAAACTAAAACCCGACTACCCAAAAATCCGCACTCACGCATCCTAAACGTCATAGGAGATGCTAAAAATATCCCCAAGGTATCACAAATAATTCACCAAATAATTTTAATAAAAACCTAGTAAGCACAAACTAGCAATTTTGGTGCAAAAAATCGAAACTTAGCGATACGGTTATCACAATCCAACCACACAACAAGCAATCTACAAACACTATAATTACAACACATTAGCAAAGATTCAAAACCTATTTTCCATAAACAACCATTACTTGAATTATATAACCTAGCAATTCTTAATCCAAACTATATATGAAAACCTTAAATTAACACTAATTTATAACTCAATTAGCAAGTTAACCTTCTAGATTAGGTTAGCAAAACAACTAGATAACAAATTAGATTTAATCAACTAAATAATGGTTTCTAAACCCTAATTCAACTCATTTATCATGCTTCACAACCCATTTTCCATACATAAACCCTCTCTTGAATTTCCTAAAACAACAATTTACAACCAAAATCAAACTTTTAAAATTAACTAAATTAGCATAATTTGAAGACCACATAAACAAGGTAACTTCTTTGATTTGGTTGTGTAGGAACTAGCAAGCAAAATAAATTTAATTAACCACATAATGGTGTGCTAACAAACCCTAGTTTAAAACAAACTACTCTTTTATAAACTAGATTAGAAATTAACTAAACTTTTAACACTAAAACCATATAATTAAAGGAATTTAGTCAAAAGAAATTAACTTGATGGAAATTATACCTCAATTTGAGATCTAGCAAGAATAAATTTGCTCCAAATGATGGCCTCAAGCATCAAGATCCAAGCTAGGGAGGTGAAGGAAAAGAAAGATGAAGGATGGGTTTAATTTGTAAGCTTGAAATTGCAATTTTGTTGAATTAAACATGAAGAATTTTGAAGAAATGAAAAGAAAAGAGATGAAGAGGAGGGGGTGCAGGTTTCAGCCAGATTAGGGGGAAGGGGAGGGTGTGGGTGTGTAGGAAAAGTCATTGGTCAACTCTCCCAAAAGTCAAAGCACCATACTTCAACAACTATTTTTAAAATAAATTCCTAAACAAAACAATTCCACACATGAAGAAAAAGCAAGGTGAGGACAGAAATTTCTGGACTTGGTCAAGGTGGGGCTGTCCTAGGGCTGAGGGAAGAGAGAGAGGGGTTTTACAAAAGAAATTTTATGCAAAAAGACCCCCTACAAGTCAAAAATTGCAAGTTTTAGCTTAAAAGTCAATAAATTCGTTTCCTATCATAAAAATTTGTTAAAAATCAAAATAAAATACTAAAAATTTATGTTACAACTAGATTTTAATTATCATAATTTTAAATATTAAAATTATCCCGGAAAAATTTGTATTTATCGCTAATTTAATGTATTTTCTTACCGGCTTAAAATAATATTAAAAAATTGAAAAATAGGGAAAATTTTTTAAACGACCAGAATTTCATAAGTAACTCATTAGCTACTAAAAACAAGCAATTACCTATCCATTTTAGGTATAATTAGCCCTAAACTGCAAAATAACGAGAAAGACGGTTTTCGGAAAAATACCGAATTTTCACCGAATTTCAGGAAAACACCCAAACGACTTTTCAAGACGCTACAATCTTCCCCCCTTAAAGAAATTCGGTCCCCGAATTTAAAAATATAGCTACGCGTACCTTCGAAGAGATGGGGATATTTCTTCCTCATCTCGCCCTCGGTCTCCCAGGTAACCTCCTCGCTGCTCGGGCTACGCCAAAGGACCTTGACGGTTGGTATAATCTTCGACCTTAACTTCTTCACCTGCCGATCCAGGATGGCCACCGGCTGCTCTGCAAAAGAAAGGTCGCGCTCTAGCTGGACTGTCGGGTGCTGAATCGCATGCGAAGGGTCGTGAAGGTACTTGCGGAGCATCGAAACATGGAAGACGGGGTGAACATCGGGAAAGCTGGGAGGAAGAGCCAAACGATATGCAACAGCGCCGACACGCTCGAGGATCTCGAAGGGACCTACGAATCTAGGGCTAAGCTTCCCCTTTCGCCCAAAATGCATCACGCCCTTCATCGGAGAGACTTTCAGAAAAACATGGTCGCCAACTGCGAACTCTAATCTGCGATGGCGCCTGTCCGCATACGATTTCTGCCTGCTCTGAGCCGCTCTCATCCGATCTCGGATCAACTGTATCTTCGCTGTCGTCTCCTCAACAAGCTGCGGCCCCAAAATGCTGCTCTCGCTGAGCTCTGTCCAACAAACGGGCGATCTGCATCTCCTCCCATACAATGCCTCGAAAGGTGCCATCTGAATAGTATCCTGGAAGCTGTTGTTGTAGGAGAACTCCACTAGAGGTAAATGACGATCCCAGCTACCACCAAAGTCTAAAATGCACGCTCTGAGCATGTCCTCGAGGGTCTGAATGGTCCGCTCTGACTGTCCGTCTGTCTGCGGATGAAACGCTGTGCTGAAGCTCAAACGAGTGCCCAAAGCCTCCTGAAGTCTCTGCCAAAGTCGGCTGGTGAACTGAGTGCCTCGATCTGATACGATACAAGTCGGTACGCCATGTAGTCGGACGATCTCGCCAATATAGAGCTGAGCATACTGAGCGAAGCTGAAAGTCATCTTCACTGGCAGGAAGTGAGCCGCTTTCGTCAATCTATCCACGATCACCCAGATGGAGTCGTACCCTCGACTGGTCCTGGGTAGACCCACAACGAAGTCCATCGAAATCTGTTCCCATTTCCATTCTGGAATGGGTAACGGCTGTAGCTCTCCTGCGGGCCTCTGGTGCTCGGCCTTGACTTGCTGACAAGTCAGGCATCTCGAAACGAACTCCGCAATGTCCCTCTTCATCCCGTCCCACCAGTAGGTCTCTCTCATATCATGGTACATCTTGGTGGAACCGGGGTGGACACTATACACTGATCGGTGTGCCTCCTCAAGAATGTCGCGCCGCAATCCATCAGCATCTGGTACGCACAGTCTAGATCCATATCGTAAAATCCCCTGATCGCCAACCACGAACTCGGAAAATCTGCCCTGTCCCATCTGTGCCATGATCTCTGAGCAACGGTCGTCACTGCGCTGTGCCTCATATATACGGTCAAGCAACTGTGGGCGTGCACGAACATGCGTGAGCTGTCCCCCTGTCTGAGTGAACTCGAACTCAACTCGGCTGTCGCATAACATCTGCCAATCTGCTGACGACTGCCTCTGCACTGCGCGCAAAAAGGATAGACTACCTCCGGGCCTCCTACTCAACGCATCTGCCACCACATTTGCCTTGCCGGGGTGATATAAGATCTCGCAGTCGTAGTCTTTCACCAACTCCATCCAACGACGCTGTCTGAGGTTCAGGTCTCGCTGCTGAAATATGTACTTTAAGCTCTTGTGATCGGTGAATATCTGACACGACTCGCCGTACAGGTAATGTCGCCAAATCTTCAGTGCAAAGACCACTGCAGCCATCTCCAAATCATGAGTGGGGTAGTTCTGTTCATGCTTCTTCAACTGCCGAGAAGCATAAGCGATCACCCGGCCATGCTGATCCCACTCGCGAAGCATCACAGTAGACAACAAATCCGCCTGATCCCGAAGGCAAAGATAATACCGGCGCCGTAGTCAAACAAGTCCGTAGCTGCTGAAAACTGCGCTCGCACTCCTCTGTCCAGACGAAAGGAACTCCCTTCCGGGTCAAACCGGTCAACGGTGCAGCTATATGGGAGAAGTCCTGAACAAAACGCCTGTAGTAGCCCGCCAAGCCTAGAAAACTACGGATCTCAGTAACCGATGTAGGTCGGGGCCACTGCTGAACAGCCTCAATCTTCTTCGGGTCCACACAAATGCCGTCTCTCGTAACCACGTGACCCAAGAATCCGACGCTGTCCAGCCAGAATGCACACTTGGAGAACTTCGCGAACAGCTGGTGCTCCCTCAGAGTCTGTAACGTAATCCGCAAGTGCTGCTCGTGCTCCTCTCTGCTCCGGGAGTACACCAAGATATCGTCGATAAACACGATGATGAACAAGTCAAGATACGGCCTGAATGTACGGTTCATCAAATCCATGAATGCTGCTGGGGCGTTGGTGAGTCCGAACGACATCACCAAAAACTCGTAGTGGCCGTAGCGCGTGCGGAAAGCTGTCCTCGGTATATCCTCCTGTCGAACTCGCAGCTGATGGTATCCTGATCGCAAGTCGATCCTCGAAAAATACCCCGCACCCTGAAGCTGGTCGAACAAATCATCAATGCGCGGCAACGGATATCTGTTCCGAACGGTAACCCTGTTCAGCTGGCGGTAGTCGATACATAAGCGCAAACTTCCATCCTTCTTCCTGACAAACAGGACCGGAGCACCCCACGGAGAAACACTCGATCGAATAAGCCCCTTATCTAACAAATCCTGCAACTGATCCTTCAGCTCTCGAAGCTCTGCCGGGGCCATCCGATAAGGCGGTATAGAAATAGGCCCCGAACCGGGAATCAAATCAATGCAGAACTCAACATCGTGCTCAGGCGGTAGCCCTGGTAGCTCATCAGGGAAAACATCAGGGAACTCACAAACTACCGGGACCCGGTCTAACGGAACCTCTACAGCTCGAGTATCACAAATACACGCTAAGAATCCCTGACATCCCTTCCGCAAGAGCTAACCAGCGCGAAGAGACGAAATTAAGCTGGGAAGGGTGACACTACGGTCTCCCTGAATAACAAGGATTGGCTCTCCCGGAAAGCTAAATATGACTGCCTTCTCACGGCAGTCCACCGAAGCATAACAAGTGGCTAGCCAATCCATGCCCAGAAGCACATCAAAGTCCAACATATCGAGGAGAATCAAATCAACCGATGAATCCCTCTCCCCGATACGAACGGAACACAATCGAAAAACAAAACGAGCGACAAACGACTCACCTACCGGAGTAACAACAACAAGCGGCTGATCTAACGACGACGACTCACGGCCCAACATCGGTGCAAAGTGTGTAGATACGTACGAATGTGTAGAACCTGGGTCGAATAATACCCGTGCGTCGAAAGAACAAACTGGCAAGGTACCTGTCACAACGGCATTGGATGCCTGCGCATCCTGCGGTGTCAAAGCAAAAACTCGGGCTTGTCCTCCACCGATAGCGGGCTGATCTCGACCTCGGCCTCTGCCTCCTCGTCCTCTCTGAACAGGACCGCCGCGTCCACGGCCTCTCGGTGCACCTAACTGGCGTGGAGCATCGCCTGGGGTAGGAAGTAGGGCTCTCTGAGGAGGGGGTGGTGATGGTGGTAGGGTCACATGCGGAACTGTCGCTGCTCCCTGTCGTCTCACCGGACAGTCTCTGACAAGATGGTGCGGACTCCCGCACCCAAAACACCCTGGCGACGGCTGCTGCCCCTGGGGATAAGAACCATATAACTGTCCCCGCCCAAATCCTCTGCCAGGCCTATCTCTCGGAAAGAATCTGGCGCGCTGCCTCTGAGACGGTACATCGGTGCGAATCCTCTTCGGCCCAGAAACGGCCGAAGTCCGTGATATGCGTGCCTCTATCCGCAATGCCGTATCCATAGCAGCTGAATAAGTGTCGTAGTGCTGGGCGCCAATGGCAAGATATAGCTGGGCATCAAGTCCCTGTACGAACCTCTTCACCATCTTCCCCTCGGTATCCACCAAATACTGAGCATATCGGGATAACTGTGTAAACTGGATGTCATACTCAGATACCGTCATCCTAGGTGTCTTGACTAAGGCCTCGAAGCTGCGAGCTCTGGCGTCACGAACGCTCTCTGGAAGGAAACGGGCTAGAAAGACCGCTGTAAACTCGACCCAAGTCATAGGCGGTAGACCTGCAGCTCAACCTCTCAAGACTGACTCCCACCATGTCTGCGCGAGACCCTCTAGTCGGAAACTCGCAAGCTCTACCCATCGATCATCCGAACATCTCAGCGAACGGCAGATCCTGGCTAAACTGTCAAGGAACGTCTGTGGGTCCTCCGCTGCCTCGGTGCCGGTGAATACTGGAGGTCTCAGCCTCATGAAATCCTGTAGTGAAACCGGGATGGTCACGGTGGTAGTAGTAGGAGCAGGTATCATGGTCGTCTGTGATGTAGTAGGTACGTCATCCGGCCTCGGTGTACGACTGGCTGCAACTAGGGATCCTACCATCTGACGTAGCTCCTGCATGCCTCCCATCATCTGTCGCAACTCCTCTATACCAGTCTCGAGCCTATCCATACGGCCTGGGGAAGGTGGATCGGTCTGTCCCTGCGGCGTAGGCATACCACCCTGCTCAGTCCTAGTCTCGGACGAGCCAGCTCGAATCTCGTCTCTGGCGGCAGCCCTCTGTGCCCTCGTAGCCTTCGGCGGCATAGCGGCTGTTACAGGAAAACGGATAGTAAGGACAGTGCAATAGGATCATAGGATACACGGAATTGAAGAAGGAATTTTTCAAGCAAGTATATCCTAAAGTCACTTAGGCGGAGTACCGTATCGTAAGTATGCCGCGGACATACGCACGCTACGTTACCATGCTTAAGTCACTTACTCCATCTACCAAGGGTCATCCTACACTCACAAAGGTAAAACCTATCTCTCTGATACCAACTTTGTCACGACCCGCAGGGTACGGAACGTGACTGGCACTTAAGTTTACGAAACGTCTAAAGACGTCCGTAAAATAAGTAAGCCAAAGCCCAGAAAACAAAACCAATTAAGCAAAAGAGTGAAGAAAACCCAATCAATTGAAAGCGAGTTTATCAAATAAGTCATGTAAAACCCTTTTTAAAAACAATACCAATTTTTCCGAAAATTTCGGCAGAGTCTCCTTTGTAAATACTGGCCCCCAAAATGGGTACAACAAAATATATATGAATCCAACAAAAAAGGGCATCCCCAAGCGGGAGCTAGCTCTTCGCCACAAGGCGGTCACAAATCCCACGCAATATAAAACGACAGCATGCAAAATAATCATAATGAAGCATAAGAAAAACAGCATGTCGACTCAAGTGAGCTCGACCCCAAAATACAGCATAAAAGTCCACAAACCTCACAGTCTCATCTCTAAGTCAATATACAACAATACTGGTAGATACAGTAGATGGAGTGCACTAGATACAAAGAATATACAAGGTGGTACAAAAATAGTAACATAACCCACCTAAGAGCAAAACCTCGAGTCCAGGCAAAGGAGGCAAAAGAACAAGTGCGCCCGCCGCTACTGAACTGACGGAGCGGACCTGCAAAAGACTGTGGCACAACGGGGGTGAGTTGCCAACTCGTGAGTAATAAATAACATCTACAAAGGCTACCGTATGCATGCACACAAGCATCCTAGCATCTAAAATACAGGTATGAATGGGTGCACTAGCAGGTGTGTATACAACATCAGTGTACGAATATGTATGCAACATGAATATCTGAGGTCTCAATAGGTATATATAAGAAACATTTATCTCTTTTTGTTTTTGAAACTCTTTTAGAATGCCAGCATAATACTCAAAGAATCGACGAGAACCGGTGTCCAGCAACGACACCCAAAAGCTGTCTCAAATCTCATAAATGTATCTCTGGCCTCAGCCGTCCGGCTGACCCATCTCAAATATCAATATCTCATCATCTAGCGGCCACGGTCGGTATCCTCTGGATATCCGCCGTCCCAAACAGTCACCGGTAGGTAATCCGTCCCCTGCCAGGCTCAACGTCAACACCACATTCCTCTTGCCCCGGGGTACCTTACCGGGCCCACCATGTACCCGTGCCGGTTCCTCCACTCCTCGACACGGATTTCCAAAACCACAGCAAACTCATGGTGGACGACACTTACATCACTAGAAAACCGCAATTTACATATTTTAAAAATATAATAAGTTTAGAAATTTTGCGGCTTTCCCCCGAAATCCAGCAATATCATAAAATCTCAAGAAATCCTCATAAGTGCATATATCAGTGATAATGAATGCATATGGTATCAATAATCAAGTTGCGATGTGTGATTAATGGATTAAGCATGAACAATTAATATGATGAAGTACATGCACATGAATAGCAATCCTACGGTTTCATTTTAAAGAATTAAAGGCAATAGCACAAGTTTAAGTATCAATTAGTAAAAGGTTTAAATTTAAAGGTTATCTAGTGTGGTGGCATGGCAATTACCAGGGTGTGTGTGTAAGCATGAATAGTGTTCGTGCTGCATATAAAAACCCTGGCAATGGTGCAGGTGTCCTATAAAATGGTTTCATATAGGTATGTCAATATAATGCATGGATGCAGCAAATAGTCAAATAAGTATTTCACCCCTAATTACTAACATCACTAAGGATCTTGTAAGTTACTAAAACTATCGGGCGGCTTGCGCCATCCAACGATAGTCCCCCGTAGATGTTACATCTACTCACCGGAATCCCTGGCTAGCTGTGTCCAATCACCGCTTTCCCCTTTCGCGCCGCGTCTGACGTCTCCGCGACCGAACCTGGAATTTACATCAATACCAAACATAAGGTTACATATCAAGAACGACGCAAAACCCAAACGAAACTACTAATGTTCACTAGCTAGGTACAACGTGTGCAGGGTGCGCGGAACATACGCGAAAATCGCAAAAACTGCCAAAAAAACGCCGATTTGGTCGCCCGGCAAAACTAAAACCCGACTACCCAAAAATCCGCACTCACGCATCCTAAACGTCATAGGAGATGCTAAAAATATCCCCAAGGTATCACAAATAATTCACCAAATAATTTTAATAAAAACCTAGTAAGCACAAACTAGCAATTTTGGTGCAAAAAATCGAAACTTAGCGATACGGTTATCACAATCCAACCACACAACAAGCAATCTACAAACACTATAATTACAACACATTAGCAAATATTCAAAACCTATTTTCCATAAACAACCATTACTTGAATTATATAACCTAGCAATTCTTAATCCAAACTATATATGAAAACCTTAAATTAACACTAATTTATAACTCAATTAGCAAGTTAACCTTCTAGATTAGGTTAGCAAAACAACTAGATAACAAATTAGATTTAATCAACTAAATAATGGTTTCTAAACCCTAATTCAACTCATTTATCATGCTTCACAACCCATTTTCCATACATAAACCCTCTCTTGAATTTCCTAAAACAACAATTTACAACCAAAATCAAACTTTTAAAATTAACTAAATTAGCATAATTTGAAGACCACATAAACAAGGTAACTTCTTTGATTTGGTTGTGTAGGAACTAGCAAGCAAAATAAATTTAATTAACCACATAATGGTGTGCTAACAAACCCTAGTTTAAAACAAACTACTCTTTTATAAACTAGATTAGAAATTAACTAAACTTTTAACACTAAAACCATATAATTAAAGGAATTTAGCCAAAAGAAATTAACTTGATGGAAATTATACCTCAATTTGAGATCTAGCAAGAATAAATTTGCTCCAAATGATGGCCTCAAGCATCAAGATCCAAGCTAGGGAGGTGAAGGAAAAGAAAGATGAAGGATGGGTTTAATTTGTAAGCTTGAAATTGCAATTTTGTTGAATTAAACATGAAGAATTTTGAAGAAATGAAAAGAAAAGAGATGAAGAGGAGGGGGTGCAGGTTTCGGCCAGATTAGGGGGAAGGGGAGGGTGTGGGTGTGTAGGAAAAGTCATTGGTCAACTCTCCCAAAAGTCAAAGCACCATACTTCAACAACTATTTTTAAAATAAATTCCTAAACAAAACAATTCCACACATGAAGAAAAAGCAAGGTGAGGCCAGAAATTTCTGGACTTGGTCAAGGTGGGGCTGTCCTAGGGCTGAGGAAAGAGAGAGAGGGGTTTTACAAAAGAAATTTTATGCAAAAAGACCCCCTACAAGTCAAAAATTGCAAGTTTTAGCTTAAAAGTCAATAAATTCGTTTCCTATCATAAAAATTTGTTAAAAATCAAAATAAAATACTAAAAATTTATGTTACAACTAGATTTTAATTATAATAATTTTAAAGATTAAAATTAGCCCGGAAAAATTTGTATTTATCGCTAATTTAATGTATTTTCTTACCGGCTTAAAATAATATTAAAAAATTGAAAAATAGGGAAAAAATTTTAAACGACCAGAATTTCATAAGTAACTCATTAGCTACTAAAAAAAAGCAATTATCTATCCATTTTAGGTATAATTAGCCCTAAACTGCAAAATAACGAGAAAGACGGTTTTCGGAAAAATACCGAATTTTCACCGAATTTCAGGAAAACACCAAAACGACTTTTCAAGACGCTACATGTTGATTTAATGATTTAATGTATAATTATATATTTGATATATTACTTTGCATTAACTAGTATCGGTTCACTTTAAATGGATATTCTCACTCGGATGTGCACATTGTATATATGATATACTTTTGTGCACTTATATGTATCATGTTTGATGATACATGTTTGCTAGGGTTTGTGTAAAGAATTAAACCTTGGTTAAGTAAATGGTTAAGGTTTTTATTTTGTTATTCATTCATTTATCTTTTTAATTGGATTAAAAAGAAATGGATAAGAAAACAAAATGGTGGCTTTCTTTGTTTGCATCTTGAATCTTCATGAAGCTTTGACCAAAGTCACCACTTTGTCTTCATCTTTAACCCTAACCATTCATCTAACCTTAGTCAATTCTCTACACTTGACCATGGTTGATTATGATAAGTATTCTTTTATTTTCTATTTTCTAAAATACTTATCATAATATTATCTTCATCTTCTTCTTCTTCTTCACTTAAAGAAAACCTTTCTTCATCAATGGTGATTGATGAAAATGAGTGAGAAATCCAATTCTAAAGTCTACCCACTTCCTATTTCTTCATCCTCTACCTCTTGCTAAGTAGTAGAGTGTGTTTCCTTCACAAGTTTTCTTGACTTGGTGAAATCGGAGCTTGATCTAGCGATGCCTCGACGTAGATCATCTTCGGCATGTCGTCGATGACCTAGCCCGCTTCTTCTCCGATGAAGCCGACGCTAGAGCCCGGGATTGCATGAGGACAGCGGAGAGGACTTCATCATGGAGCCATGAAGGTGGAGGACCGGATCTACAAAGGTTGTATTTCCGTATTCTTGTAGTTAAGTGTTAACTAGTTTGTTTTTCGCCTAAACTTCTAGCCAACGATCCGTATTAGGGTTTCTCGGCACCGTTAAATTTTGAAATTGGCATGGTTGATACCTTGTGAGACCTCTTGAGAGTGCCTAGGAATCCTACAGTGGTATCAGAGCCTAGCTAGAGCCTTAGGCGAAATCCTGACGGAGTTTGAAGTCCGATCGAACCCGAAACCCCATTTTTCCACGCTCTCTGGACTTTTTCTGAAAACGTCGATTTTTCCAAATTAAAAATTGCTAAAAAATTCAGCAGGGAATTATACGAATTACGATGCAAAATTTTTCCAGTGAAGCTTCCAGAGTGCGGCGGAACCGCGGCACAAGCTCGCTTATGCGGCGGTTCCGCGGCCTAATTATTATATTCTCCTATAAATTTTGTACAGTAATTCATGATTTATGGTGCTGGATTTTCTGGGATTTTTTAATATTTATTCAAGAGTTGAATAATCTGGGATGTTTTGGAGCTTCGATGATTCGATCGGGTTTATCAGATTTTGTCTATGTGGCTTTCCGAATAAATTTTAGAATATGTTAAAAAGTTCGACCGGATATAAATACCCAACTTTTCCCCTGTCGGGAAATTTCCAAGTGTTGGATCTTTCCGTAGTTTAACGACGTTCTAAGTAGTGCAAGTAACGCGATGGTCCCTCTAGAAGACAACAAACCTTAACTCGATTATGTGACCGTCTTGAACTGCCCTTTGAACCTTCGGGTTTGGGACAGTACGGCGTGCCACATATGAGGCGTTGGCTTGACCCTTCTACGGCTGGACCGTTGGTACTGAGGCACGAACTGAATGTTGTTAGACTTATTTCATGTGTTGATCTATATCGGGAAAACTTGGGTGTTCGACAGTTTGATCGAAAAGTTTAACATTTTCTATTTATCCGGAATGTGATACAATAATTGGAATTCACAATAAGTTATGAGATAACTGAATGAATGTTATAAACATAGCAGTTTAGTCTCACTTGATCGGTGGCCACGGAATTTTGATGTGATCAAAAGTCCGTCGCAATCACGTAGTGTACGTGGATACTCGCCGGGTAAACTTAATAGACAGCCTCACTTCATAGCCCCGACCAAGTGACTGTAGGAGAACCCCGTCGCCGAAAGCATCCGTTGGGGTGCTCGCTGTAGCGGTGTTCCGCCTTGGTGCACTTCGTCGACGGTATCGGGGGTGCGGCCGTCTACTAAAGTTTGCGATGAGCATTCGATCAGGATGTCGGGAATCTTGTTGAATTGCCCGACTTGATATTGAAAAGTGTTTTCGATTTTGAGACTAAAATGCGGGGTTTATAATTGTTAGGCATGTGATGTCTAAGAAATTCATTTGGTCAGGCATGCGATGTCTGAGGAGGTTGCGGATTCCAACTGTTGTAGTTTTACACTTTCTTTTCTGTGACCGTAAGTGTAATATGTGATATCGCCGGTTTCGTTGCTATATGTCAACGACAATTGGGATGCGCATATTTACTTACGTTGATGACATGTGATGTTATGTGTTGCTGGATATGTTATATTGGATCGTCGTGTTTGAATAGCCGGGGGTTTTTATGTGAGATGAGTGTTTTTCATTTTCATTCATGTAAAAACTTGTATGTAATATTCTTTTATTGGGGCACTTCCAGGTTGCGGAAGATGTCACCGTTTGTATATTATTTACTTTTCTGCACTAGGATAGACCCTAGGAGGGAAGCACAAGTAACCGGGTTCTGGAGTCCAGTGGGAGACCAACTCGAGGAGTCGAGTCCGGGTTTCCTAACTCTAGAATTGGTAGGGTTGCTTGCCGCTCTCGTAGGGGTCTTGGGGTGTGGGTTTGGCTATTCATCGCGACCGTGGAATCCGTGTTTTATACTGGCTCGTATTAAAAACACGGACGTCCTAGTATATCCAATGTTTCATATGTTTCTTCTGCTGCGATATCTGTGATGTGATCATGTGATGTTCTGTGATAGATACAGTATATAGTATATATGATATATTATATAGGCGTTACTTATGTTTTACACCCGCGCTAGCCCTGCCCCGCTCTGTCGTTAGTTACCTAACCTAACGGTGCACGAGGGGACATCGAGGCGAATGCGGATGGCATAAGTGTACGTCGTATTTATCTGTGATGTTTAGGTACCTTAAATGATGGGACTTCATTAATGTGATTAATGAAATAAAAGAAACCTAAGATGTTGTAGAATCGAATTTCAAAATAAAACAGGTAGCTACAGTTCTTGCTTTGCACAGCGGTATATATGATATATCCTGCACCTTATTCGATGAGGAAAGGACCGAGATCCCTTCACCGGGAGTGACTCCTTTAGCAATAACTGGCAGATGCTACACACTCGGTTTGTCTTTTGATTGCTTTTAAGAGTTTTTGCTTTGCACAGTGATATATGTGATATATCCCGCACCTCATTCGACGAGGAAAGGACCGACGATCCCTTCACCGGGAGTGACTCCTTTAGCAAAACTAGAAAAGCCTCAAAAACACTCCATTTTAAAATCATTTGATTCTACAACGATATCAAGTTCATTACGCAATAGGTTTTCAGAAAAACCTGTCGTAGCCCTCCGTCATTTCAGATAAGTTGTATATAGTATTCGTGCTGCATTTGTTGGCTTTCGTCAAGGTGCAGTGTGCGGTAGCTATATGCTGCTTATCTGCTAGCATACGATGCGATTGGATTAGGGTAGTCGTGCGACTTTGTTGGCTTTCGTCAAGGGTCGTGCGGGTGGATTTAATTCAATCAAGAAATGAACGGGTTGAACTTGACTAGCGGACTATGGTTTGTTGGTTTTCGTCAAGGTCATAGCACGTTAGGGGCAAAATATTATCGGGAATTTCAAGTGTTGAAATTTGCAATGAGATTGCATACCTTCTATGAGATAGTTGGATCCCGATACCCGCTGCGAGTAAGAGTTACTCCTGGGAGAGTTTTACACATTACAATTAGCCGATCAAGTAGGTGTCTAGAAAGGTGTCAACGAGGTTACGCCTCTGGGAAAACGAGATTTACATTAATTAGGTTCGTGCGAAAGCACGGGGGACCTCCCTCAAAGTACCGACACTGGCCTGGCTGAAAGATTGGCGAACTTGTAGTGTGTAATTAATCCCGGCTAGTCTTTCCTTTTTGGGTTTGAAGGAAGATTTGATAAAAAGCAGTGGGAGCCATCCTGATTAGATAAAATAATAACCAATCTGATCTTGCAAGAGCGCACGCTGAGTGTTTTTCTTCTCTCTCTCTCTCCAGGTAGCGACCATATCACGCCTTAATCAAGATAATAATACGGATATTTGACCGAACCCGCTTGTTATACTGAGCTGGGGAACGTTGGTCCCGCTCCAACTTATAATTGTTATAAGACAGAGCAGGAAATTGGGGATTACCAGAATTCCCGTACCGCCCAAACGAAGAGAGTGCATGCTGATGCATCATCTTCGGGTGTGTTCATTACAAAGAACTGTTTCTCAGTATGCTTTACGTCCTGGGTATGTGATACCAGATCAGGATCCCGCATATGTAATTTGTTACATGGGCTACAGATAGGTAAAGAACTGAGAACGGGTGATAAGTTTCATGAGGCAGAAAACGGGGCAAGTGTTGCAGCCAAGTCTGTTGGTCACTGTCACCCTGTATTACAAATACATTGATTCTGAACGAATGTTATTAGATACCGAACCTGTTATGCAAAATCATATCTGTCTCTTTATTAGTAAAGAAACGATAAAATTTTGTATTGTTGGATAATGTTTTGAACATTTTCTATATCAAAAGTTGATCGGTTCAGGCACGTTATCTAAAAGCATTAATGTTCTAAATCAAACTACAGTTCTTAGTATACGGAACACACACAAGAGGAAGAGTTCAGAAATGAACGAATCCTTCTTGAGGTATTGTAGACTAGGTCATATCAATGCGGCCCGACTAGCTGAAGTTACATATAGATGCATATTTAAATTAGTTTGAATTTACATCTTGTGAAACTTGCCAGTCATGTCACAGAGATAAGATGACCATAGCTCCGTTTACTGGAAACAGAGAAAGAGTTAATGAACTCTTGGGATGATACATGTTGATGTATGTAGGTCCCCTGTCTACATTTGCCAAGACCGGTTCTTTATACTTCATTAAATTCTCTGATGATCTCTCGAGATTCAGACATATGTTCCTGTTGAAACACAAGTCCGAACCTTTTGAGATATTCACAGAATATAAGTTAGAAGTAGAGAACCAAAATACGGGTATAAGTATTATGTCCTTTGATGTGATCAGGGAGGAGAATACTTGTGCATGGAATTCCTGGACTATTCTAAAGAAGAATGAGATTCTCTCTCAGCATTACTCCTCCGTATACACCATAGCACGATGGTATATCGGGGCGGAGCAAAAACACCCTATATGATATGGTGTGCTCTATGATGAGTACTACTGTGTTTCCTGTTTCCTTTTGGGAGTTATGCGCTTGAGAAGCTGCATACCTATTGAATAGGTTCGAATCAAATCAGTTGCCTACCGCTTCATATGTGATATGGAAAGGGAAGAGCCCATATCTTAAGATAGTTAAGATTTGGGGTTGTCCGGCCTATGTCTAAAAGCAAAATCCTGACAAGCTCGAGACAAGATCTGTTATGTAGAACTGGAAATGTTCCAGCTATACAAACTATAGCTGATGATTTGATAGAACCAAAGGATTCAGTAGAGACCAACAAACCTCAGCCTCTCCGCCGATCTAGTAGGGTTCCTCACCCACCTGAGAGATACTTCGGTTACTCTATGACAGTGGGAGCAAGGATTGCATCATGAGATGATGACCCAACTAGTTTCGAGCTGGCCATCAGGAGTGGGACTCTGTAAGAATGGCTGGATGCTTAGCGATCTGAGATGGAATCCATGTACACCAACAAAGTATGGACTTTGGTTGCTATATCTGAAGGGTTAAATCCCCATCAGGAGCAAGTATATCTTGAGAAGATTACTTGGTGTAGATGGAGAAGTTGAGACTTTCAAAGCTAGACTTGTTAAAGCTTTTCGTCATCGACCAGGCCTGGATAATGATGAAACCTTTTCAAGTGGCTATGCTTAAGTCCATCCAGATCCTACTTGCCACGGCTATATACCATGACTACGATATCTGGCGGTTGGGTGTCATGACTGTTTTTCTAAATGATGTTTTAGAAGAGAGAGTCTATAAGTACACAGCCAGAGGGCTTCGTAGACAGTGGGAGCAGCGGAAACGTGTACAAGATGCTTTATAGGATAAAGCAGGTATCGCGGAGTTGGAACATCTGTTTTGATGAGTTAGTCAAAGAGTTTGACATCATCAAAATGGTAGATGAACCTTGTATAAACAAAAAGGTAGTAGGGAGTAGAGTGACGATCCTCGTAGAGTACGTGGATGACATGCTCTTGATAGGGAAGGAGTTTCCTATGCTACGCTCGGTCAATCTCCACTTATCACAATGATTCTCCATACAGGATCAAAGTGATACCTCCTAAATCCTGGGTTTTGGATCTATGAGATAGATCTAATTGGATGTTAGGATTCTCACTAGTTGTAGTAAGATGGTATCAATCGATCCTGGGGAGAATCACTGGAAGGGTTCCAGGGTGATAAGGACGACTGAATGTCAGTCACAGGCATTGTCTTAACCCTCAGTAAAGGGACGGTATGTTGGAAGAGTTCCAAGCTAGATACCGTGTCATACTAGACGATAAAGGCAGGATACATCGCTACTTAAGATGCTACCAAAGAGGCAGTCTGGGTGTATATTAGTTCATAAGATGAACTTTGTTCCTCTCATTGTGTGACAATGGAGTTATGGCTTATGCCAAGGAACACCCGTCCCATCAGTGATCCAGACATATTCTAAGGCAGTATCACCTGATCATGGAGATGGTTGATCTCCAGGGTGATCGAGGTTAGGAGAGTAGACTCAGAGGATAACACGGCGGATCCACTCACAAAGGCCTGTTCCCAGAGAGAGATTTTTATGGGATGGTTGAGTATGAGATACTACAACCACTGCTATCAGATGGCCCTAGTGCAAGTGGGAGATTGTTAGTTATATGTATGCCCTAGAGGCCATTACTATACATAGGATGTATATTGTAGTGGATGCTTGGACATATATAGGGAGGACTTTCTTGCTCGACATGATAGTATGCTATCTGGTTGATCTTTACCTTAACGTGTACACTGATTGTCTCTCTGTTACATGTTTGTAAAGCCCTTAGGATGTGTACTTGACTACCTGGACTATGATGCGGATCATACTAGTGGGGACAGGGTAGTCCATAAGTACATCCTTCAAAGTCCCTAGTCGTGGGTGTATCGAGACGGGGCATCGATATACCAGAGTAGACTAGCGTATACCTTCTCGACCCATACAGATGGGCGATGGATGATCCCATATCCATTGGTGTTTGACATCAGAGATGATATACGGGTGCTCAGTAGAGACTGGGTACACTGGACGGACTCGCCGAGAACTCCCAGATGGTATTATACCTTACGTCAGATGGCAGTTCTCAGGTGACACTGGTACAGAGTAGTCTGTTGACCCGAGATCGTCATAGAGTCTTGTGTGGTTCCCACTGTGCTTTGATTTCCACCTTACCACGTCCAAGAGGGCGTGCAAAACGGTGGCTTTTGGGTACAGTCCCGAATCATATGGAGGCAATGAGCGATAGGAGGGGATTCGTCTCTCCCGGTATAGGGAGTTGATGTTGCGCTGTGTTCGATTGGCTATAACAGGAAATCCCTGGCCAGGGTTGCTGAGATTTACTGGTAAGTGTTACCAGTAGTTTCTCGAATTGTTATAGACCTCATATCGACATGACTTATCGAGCTATTGGGGTCTGACGTTTACCACCCCTAGGCGAGATATGCGACATATCAGACGATCAGACCGGACTGTACGGTAGTGTTACTGGTTGGATTCACTGGAGTGTGAGCGGGCTTGCTCGTCGATCTTCTGATCGCTCAATACCCGGGTGGCCGTTACGTTTAGCAGACCGCTTGCGGCTTGTGGATGTTTGATATGATCATCATCCGCTGCCGGCGTATTGACGAGTCTTTAAAGTCCTACACAGAGGTTTCCTGGCTCAAGCGAAACGAAATAGGAGCGCATATGAGATATGTGCGGGACCGAGAATGATACCAGTATGTGATACTGTATTCGATTCTCGCGATTTGTGACATTGATCGGTTATATGCGATATAGCCGGGTTATCGGATCAAGTGTTGATTCGATAAGTTGTTACTGTAGATATTAGTCGGTTATATGCGATATGACCGGGTCATTAAATCAAGTGTTGATTTAATGATTTAATGTATAATTATATATTTGATATATTACTTTGCATTAACTAGTATCGGTTCACTTTAAATGGATATTCTCACTCGGATGTGCACATTGTATATATGATATACTTTTGTGCACTTACATGTATCATGTTTGATGATACATGTTTGCTGGGGTTTGTGTAAAGAATTAAACCTTGGTTAAGTAAATGGTTAGGGTTTTTATTTTGTTATTCATTCATATATCTTTTTAATTGGATTAAAAAGAAATGGATAAGAAAACAAAATGGTGGCTTTCTTTGTTTGCATCTTGAATCTTCATGAAGCTTTGACCAAAGTCACCACTTTGTCTTCATCTTTAACCCTAACCATTCATCTAACCTTAGTCAATTCTCTACACTTGACCATGGTTGATTATGATAAGTATTCTTTTATTTTCTATTTTCTAAAATACTTATCATAATATTATCTTCATCTTCTTCTTCTTCTTCACTTGAAGAAAACCTTTCTTCATCAATGGTGATTGATGAAAATGAGTGAGAAATCCAATTCTAAAGTCTACCCACTTCCTATTTCTTCATCCTCTACCTCTTGCCAAGTAGTAGAGTGTGTTTCCTTCACAAGTTTTCTTGACTTGGTGAAGTCGGAGCTTGATCTAGCGATGCCTCGACGTAGATCATCTTCGGCATGTCGTCGATGACCTAGCCCGCTTCTTCTCCGATGAAGCCGACGCTAGAGCCCGGGATTGCATGAGGACAGCGGAGAGGACTTCATCATGGAGCCATGAAGGTGGAGGACCGGATCTACAAAGGTTGTATTTCCGTATTTTTGTAGTTAAGTGTTAACTAGTTTGTTTTTCGCCTAAACTTCTAGCCAACGATCCGTATTAGGGTTTCTCGGCACCGTTAAATTTTGAAATTGGCATGGTTGATGCCTTGTGAGACCTCTTGAGAGTGCCTAGGAACCCTACATGAACTAACCTGTACACATGTCACCAGGGAACTGATATCTGACGTCAGGTATAATACCAACTAGCATGTTCCCGGCGAGTCCTGTCCGGTGTACTCATAACCCAATGAGCACCTGTATACATCTTAAGTGAACCAACTAATACCAATGGCTTGTGAGACCGGCCACCGCCCCTCGTCGGGGTCTCGACTGTATACACTAGTCTACTCTGGAGTATCGATGCCCTGTCTCGAAAACTCCCACGATTAGGGACCTTTTTAAGGATGTGCTTATAGACCCCAGCTCCCACGTATATGATCGCCATCATACTGCTGGCCGTCAAGCAAGAATCCTATGGGCTCTATCAACATACAATAGTGACTTGTAAGGTCACCTAAAGCAGTACACGATGATAAAGATAAACCAGATAGCATACTATCATTTCGAGTAAGACTGTCCTACCGGCATAGGTCCTCCCTCAATCATTGCAACCACGTGCCTGTGATCCAATAATTGACTCTGAGGGCACTATATCCAACAACAAGGCCCTCAACGCTGTTAAGGCTCGGGTGCCGGGGTTCGCCGATGAAGAGCTCCGGGCCCAGTACCCCCTCGTGGACACCAGCGGGCAAGGGCAAGAGATTAAATGACGAGGAAGTCGCCGAGGACCCAGCTCGCCTCATGGTGGATGTCGAGGGCCTTGAGGTCGCTCCTGGCCCCGAGGCCTAAAGCCCTCGTCTTCCTCTTCCTTTTTATTTTGCTGTGTCTGGAACTTTGTAAGCCTCCGGGCATTTTGTTAGACTGGGGAGCCAAAAATACCCTCTGGAAAAACCGCCTTTTAGTAATAAAACTTTTTCTTTCTTTGGTTTCATTGATTTGCGCTTTGGTCTTTTGTTCATGAAGAATGCCTATAAACAAAGATGACCGAGCAGGGTAGCTGCTCGGTTGCCTCTTGCGAGGGCTTTGATCCTTTAGGACGGGGATCGAGCAGGGTTACTGCCCAGTGCCTCTTGGCGAGGACTTTGATCCCTCGGTTGTGGTAGGATGCTACCAGCCGGGGATAGCCGAGCAAGGACTCGACTGCCTCTGGGAGGACTTTGGTCCTTGGCGCGGGAGGGGCTGTAGAAGCCTACCAAGGACCTTTGGCCGGGTAGGGTCATTGCCCGGTGCCTCTTGGCGAGGGCTTTTGTCCTTAAGGATAGCCGAGCGAGGGATCCTCGGGCTCGACTGCCTCTGGGAGGGCTTTCTGATCCTTGGCGTTGACGTAGGAAAGCTACCCGCCAGGGATAGCCGGGCGATGGTTGTGCTCGACTGCCTCTGGGAGGACTTTCTGATCCTTAGCGTTGAGCTAGGGAAGCTACCCGCCAGGGATAGCCGAGCGATGGTTGTGCTCGACTGCCTCTGGGAGGACTTTCTGATCCCTGGCATTACGGTAGGGAAGCTACTCGCCAGGGATAGCCGATCGATGGTTGGGCCCGACTTTCTCTGGGAGGACTTTCTGATCCCCGGCATTGCGGTAGGGGAGCTACCCGCCAGGGATGACCGAGCAAGGCAGCTGCTAGGTTGCCTCTTGGTGAGGGCTTTGGTCCCTGGCGTTGCGGCAGGGAAGCTACCCGCCAGGGATGAACGAGCAGGGCAGCTGCTGGGTCGGATCTTCAAGAGGTTTCGCCCAACCATACATTTGGGGAATAGGAACGGTTAGCATGCACGTTGAATGCGGGGGGAGGTGAAGCGTTCACCTCGGATTCTGGCTGAACCTCGCGCTCGGTCCACGCCTTGACCTCAGCCATGGTCTTAGGCTGTTCCAACGCAAAGGAGCGCAGCCACTCCTTGTGCCTTAGACCAGGTCTGAGCGCCGTGATGACGGTCTCGTCCCGATGCTCAGGAACCTCGAGGAGGGCGTTGTAAAAGCGAGTGATGTAAGCCTTGAACGTTTCCTTGTCTCCACTCTTAATTGTGAATAGGTAGTCGACAGTGCGCTTCTGCCGACGGTTCCCAACGAAGTGGCCGAGGAACTGAGTAACCAGCTCGTCGAAGGTCGAGATTGAGCGATGCTCGAGTCCTCGGAACCAGTCTCGACCAGAACGGATGAGGGTGGCAGGGAAAGCCCTGCACTGGGCAGCATCGGAATGGTCCTGTAAGCTCATTCCCGCGGTGAAAGCATCCAGATGGTGTAATATCTTAGGTCGTGTTTAGGGGTTAATTATATTTTAATAGATAGTTTTTGGTAAAAAGTTTACCAAATTAAGTTTCTGATATTTTATTCTAATTAATGAATATTTTATTAGGATTTTTCTAGACACACACACACTTGTGCATGTTAACTAGGGTTTAGATTTGGGGTTAAAACCATGATTAGCAACCATGGTGGGTTAACCTATTTGTATTAGGTGTTTTGGGCTTTAATTGGGTTTTATTTATTTGTGTGTTTTTTTTATTTGAATTTCTTTTCTTTTTCTTTTGTTGACTTGGTGCATGAGAGAGGGAGTATGGGCATGGCTTGAGCCATGCTCATTAAATGAAGAGAGAGAGAAAGAGAGAGGGGGTTGTTGACTTGGGGCCTCATTTTCTCACTCTCACTTCTCATTCTCACAACTCTCTCTCACAAACACACACTCAGCTGAGAGAAAGAGGCAGCAGCTGTAGCAACATCATCAGCAGCCACAGCACCAGCATCAGCTGCAGAAGCATCAGCATCAGCAGCAGCTACAGCATCAGCAGCAGCACAGCAGGCAGCAGCAGCTCACCTCTTCTCCTCCTCCTCCCTCTTCCTGCTTCATAGGGTCTAGTAAGGTATAATCTTTGAGCCTAACCCTCTAGATTGCTTAACTTACGTAGGATTTGCTTCGGTTTGTGTAAAAAGTGAGATTTTGTGCTTGAAATGGTGATTTGTGTGAACTTATGGTTTAGTGCTGTTAATATTGGTTAACCTAGCCTAATTAGGTGTTATTAAGACCATGTAAACCTAGTTAGACCCCAGATTACACCAAAATACCATAGGGTTTCTAATTGTGCAAATTTAGTGTTTTTAAGTGAACTTTTTGGATCTCTGTGATCTGCTATAAGCTCGAGTAGTTCAGGTTGAAATTGAGTTAACTGGAGCTTGTATACAAGGTATAGACCACACCTCCAGAGCCCGAGACCCCCACCCCATAGAGAGGCCGCCGGTTTATTCATTCTGGCCGCAATTTGCGGCCAGATAGGGGATTTTTTGGGTGATGTTTGCATGGGTAGGAGTCTATTGTTATTTCTAGGCCAGTGGTATGTATAGTTTTGTAATTTGCTAGCCTGGATAGAATCTGGGACGTTATATCGTATTTCTAGTACGTTTGGTTCGCGCGATACGCGAGAGAGTTCCATGATTCAGCGTATCGCGGCGTGTCGGGGTTAGTTTTAGATGCGTGCACACGTTTAGCGTATCGTACACACGCGCGTTTAGTTCCCGACGCGAGCGTATCGTTTGGCTTCGATATCGCATTTTGCGAGATAGTTGCTCATATATGGATTCTTGTGCAATTCCAGGTTCGCAGGCGGGTACGTCGGACGAAGCTAAGAAAGGGAAGCAGGTGGTCGGCTACAAGTAGCGCACGACCAGGTGAGTAGATTTAACATCTACGGGGAAATCGCCCGTATGGCGTTAAGCGTCAGGGCGTGTTAGGATATTTAGTATAGATGCTCATATGGACTGTAGTAGCTTACCCTTTTGTTGCATATAGAAATGATAGCATAGGACACTGCACTGTCACTAACGGTTCAAGTCGCACGAGCACGATTGATATGCTACACTCACACCGTTAGTGATTGCCATGACACTCACATTATAGGATTGCTATAAATCATATATCATACTGATTCTACCTTATTGATGTTGTCATGATTTGCCGCATAACAGCATATGTTATATCTTCATACATGCGCACATGCATACTGTATATTCATACCAGTGCACACATGTATTGATATCTTCATACCTGCGCACATGCACACTGTATATTCATACCAGTGCACACATGTATTGATATCTTCATACCTGCGCACATGCACACTGTATATTCATACCAGTGCACACATGTATTGATATCTTCATACCTGCGCACAATACGCATTGAGATATATTGTTTCCATGTTAATTCTGGATTTGGGGAACCGTGGATATTTCAAAGAGAATAGTTAATTATTTAAAAACCCGGTTTCCCTTGATATGATATTTCGGTGCGTCCACCATATGTTTTCTCGGTACCAGAGTGATATATATGAACCCGAATCGAGGAGTTGGATGAGGCCGATTATGGGTACATCGTGGACCCAGTATGGTACCCCGGGGCGAGAACGGTTTCGCTGTGTAGTAGACGGTGAGCCTGGCAGAGGGACTACTACCTACCGGTGATTGGTTGGACCTGGCGGTTATCCGGAGGATACCGACCAGAGTCGATGGATGGATACGGGACGACTCGTACTGCCGGGGCCGAGGGCCGATACCGCAGACAGAGCCCGTGGGCTGATCCGGACTGACGGATGCCCTATACAGGAGGATTTGCGTGTCAATGCTTGGCACGAGTATTTATTAATATTTTGGATGCCGATGTTGGGCACTCACGATTATATGAGATTTACAGGATTTGAGGACCGAGGAGGATGACGATGCCTGAGTAGTATTGGGATTTGGGTGCATTGATGAGTACCGATTATACTTTCCATGATGACATTCCGTGTAGATGTTATATTTCCCATGCTCAGTATGTAGTAATCGATATCTCATCCTGTATCTATTGTACCTGATATAGTACACATGCTTGCATGATCATTGCATACCCTGTTCATTCTATATAGGGTTGTTAGATTGCATTGCTATACCTGATCATTGCATACCCTGTTCGTTCTATATAGGGTTGTTAGATTGCATTGCTATACCTGATCATTGCATACCCTGTTCGTTCTATATAGGGTTGTTAGATTGCATTGCTATACCTGATCATTGCATACCCTGTTCGTTCTATATAGGGTTGTTAGATTGCATTGCTATACCTGATCATTGCTATACCTGATCATTGCATACCCTGTTCGTTCTATATAGGGTGGTTAGACTGCATTGCTATACCTGATCATCGCATTTCTTGCTCATCACATGGAGATGTTATTAGATCGCACTTGTTGCATGATTTGAGCATTCCAGTTCATCATATAGATGTTATCTGTTGATATAGGTTAGAGTATCGTAGCATGTGCATACTCGCGATTACCTTTATATGTTATTTTCTATTCACGAGTTGGCAACTCACCCCCGTTGTGCCACAGTGTTTGCAGGTTGCCCTTCGAAGTAGTCGCGACAGGCTGCATTCTTGTATCTTTTGACACAGATACCCCTACAGTTGGTGTACTAGCTCTTTTGCTGATAGATGGGTTTTGTGCGGTATCTGGTTATCTTTCAGTTATGTACATTACTGTATCTAGTACTCTCCATCTACCACTTATGTATTGACTTAGAGACCAGTTGTGAGGACGATGTATGTTATTTTGTATTCTGGCGTCGAGCTCGTTGTGAGCCGACTTTACTTATGCAGTTTATTCTATCTGTGATGTTTCTCACTTGTTGCGCATTTTCTTCGCTACGGCGTCGTATATTGTTATCTTAGTAATTGGTTCTATTAAATGCTTAAAACACTCTATACTTTTACTGGTTTGATTTCTGGGTTTTCGGCTTACTTAGTCGCGTTACGCCTGTAGACGTTACGTGGTTAAGTGCCGGTCACGGGCCAAATTTTGGGTCGTGACAGATGGTCTTTGGGGTCAGTTTTCCCGTCGAATAGAGAGACCTTCGGGGGTTTGTTGCGCGAGGAGACGTGGACAACGAGCAGTTCCTCGGTGAACGGTTTGGTGAGCGAGTCGGCGGTGTACTCGGCCCCGTCGGCCGAGAGGTGCCCTTCCCAGCGCATGCCCTCGATCTTCTTTTCGAGGGCGTCGAGTTGGCCGTGGTAACCCGAGGATTCGGCGCCTCGTGATCCCTGGCCTCTGCTATGGGAGACCTGCGTCTGGGCACGGTTCCGGTCCCTCTCGATGAGGTTCCTCAGATCCCCGGGCGCGGTGGCTCTCGAGCCGTCGTGGCGAGCCCCTTCTGTGCAACCCCGTCGGGGGAGTGGGTGTCGGTCATGCCTGTAGGCAGGCGAGGTGACCGACATTTCCTCAGGGGGGCAAGGGTCGCTAAGAGGTTCGAGGCGTGGTGCTCCGGCGGCGGGCCTGGGGGTGGAGCCGCGAGGCGCCCAGCGGGCCTCACGGAGCATCGGTCCGTGGGATCCGTGGTCGGGAGTCGCAGCCCGATGGTGGTCGGCCGCGCCGACGGGGGCAGAGCATTCCGGAGGCGGAGGGGAGGCGATCTGGGGCCCAGGCCCGGCCGTTTGAGCGCGGACGAACGCCTCCACGAGGGACTGTAGCCAATCTATTCGGCTGGCGAGGGCGTGGATGATGGTCGCCGGAGGGGGTTCATCTGCGCCTCCGATGAGGGGGAGGCGGCGGCTGGTATCCGAATCTTCAGGATAGTCGCTTGCCATGTGGACGGAGATCGGAAGGCCAACTTTGTTTTTGTGGAGTTTTCGTTTCCCACAGACGGCGCCAACTGATGGAGGTCTTTTTCAGATCTCCTTCAGATGTTGTCTTCCGTCGATCTCCCGGCGATTTCTGGAAGGGATCCTCTGTTGTGTGTGGGTCTCAATGGGTTTTGAGGAAATTTGGTGATTGGAGGAGTTGGACGCCAACTACCTCCAAAGAAGTCCCGGGGTGGTTTGATGCTACCGAGAACTCTCCGACGATCAAGTTAGTACTAGATCCGAGCAGCGTAATGGCTAAGTGGGGTCAAAAATGGCTTACTTGACCTCTCTGTGATGGAAGTTTATATAGCGGTGGAGGCACGCAGCAGCAGGCGCGAGAATCTCGCCGGCAGTTACGCTCCCGACGTCACGCCCGCGTAGAGAGCGGATCGCCTATTAATGGGGATCGTGGAGGCGTGGATCGTGGGATGTTGCGGGCGGAGAATCCGCGCATCGCGAGATTCGCGGAGCGGCGGTTATGCCTGTGAGCGGTGGAGCTGGGCGGAGGACCGAGGAAGACGGCCTTGGTCGGGGGCTCGTGGACGAGCGAGATGGCCGAGGATACTTGGTCTTGTGGCAGCTCAGGGCGAGCTGAGGGGCGGAGGAGGCCAATCTGCAGGGAGCCCCGAGGAGGGTCGTCTTGTGCCGGCAGGTCGGGTACAGGGGTGGTCTGGTCGGCCTCTGTGGGCCCTTTCTTCTAATTTCTGGGATGTGTCATCCGCCACGTGTCCTGATATTAGGGGTCCCCAATATTGAGCATCATCAAGTATAGACCATTGTTATGAAAATATAAAGTTTTTAGACCCGTTCTAATAATTCCCAATGCGGATTTCTCATAAATAATTAACATTAAGAAGAGGACGCTCCATGGTTAAAAAATTGAGGTACTTTAAAAGTTTACACAGCCTCAATGATATCGATCGGTAGCTATTGAAAATCATACCGTCTAAATTTCACTTTTTAATCCATCGTAGAATAATAAACAATTGGTTCTTCCAAGAAAATAACGATATCAAATGAGATAAAACCTTAAGGTTATCACCAAAGATGAAAAGACAAAAGAAAAGAAAATAAGAAGAGATAAAAACCCTACATAAATCTTAGCTCCATTTTGGACGATGTTATTTAGAGACGGCACAAGGAACAAAATGCGTGGAGACAAAAGCTCACAGAGAACAGAAAGGGTCCACAAATTTAATTTTCTAAGCAAGGGAGAAAAAACGCGAGGCCAAGAAATTAAAAATACTAACCACTTAATTAACCCGGCTACATTAATAGCTTTGGGATCTAATCTCTATTTAAATAATTAACTAAATAAATTATTAATCCTATGAGATCTCGTTTTATGAAGGGCGATTTAGGTTTGATCTCCCATTTGTCTCGCATTGCAACTTGGTTTGATAATGGGGCCAAGGAGCAACATGTTTGTTGATAACGGGTCCTCCAAAATTTGGTTATAGTCCTTTTCTCAAAAATAAATAAAAACAAAAACAATTTGTTTCACTTTTCATAATCCATTTGTCGGCGAGACGAGGATCAGGAACTTATGTTCCGAAAATTTTGCATGTGCATTGCTTATTGGATACCATTCTATATAATGCATATAAAAGCCATAAGAGAGTATGATGTAGGGAATATTCCCATTTTTATTTTATTTGTTTTAGTAAAATTCAGTTTAGGCCCCTCGATTTCTATAAAATGTAAATTAATTTCATTCTAAACTCATATCCATACGCAAAAGTTAGTTTAGGTCCCTAATAAAATTAGTTCAAGTTCCCAGCTTTCTATAAAATGTAAATTTATCTCATTCAAAGCTCATTTATATTTGCAAAGATTAGTTTAGATCCCCGACTTTCTATAAAATGTAACATATCACATTCTAAGCTCTATCATAAAATAATGTTCACCAAAATTAGGTTACAACCGCAATTTTGGAAATATTCTCATTTCTATTTTGCTGGTGTGCAAAAATCAGTTTAGGCCCCTAACTTTCTATAAAATGTAAACAAATCTCATTCTAAGTTCATATCTACGTGCAAATATTGTTTAGGTACGTGACAAAATTAGTTTAGATCCTTAACTTTCTATAAAATGAAATCCAATCCTATTCTAACATCATTTGTATGAGCAAAAATTAGTTTAGGTCCCTAGGTTTCTATAAAATATAAACTAATCTCATTCTAAACTCCAGTATAGGCATAGAAATAATATTTACCAAAATTAGGTTAGGTCTATGATTTTCGTCAAAATTTAAATTGATCCAGGCCCACCGCAGTATTTAAATAATATTAATAGAATGGAAAATAAATGACAAACCCTTAATATTTTTGGTATTACTCTTGGCATGTTCAGAACTTAGTTGTCTTTTCCTTTTTATTTTGTTTTTTTCTCTTCCAATTTTTCCATTTTGCAGGTTTTGATAGGACAACAGAATTGAAAATTATTTAACCTGTTACCCGTGCAATGCATGGGCACGAAATCCAATGTCAATATAATCATATTAATTTCAAAATTTATTGTTATATTATTTGTAAGTTGTAACATCTCATATTTATGAACCTCATACCAAAAAATATATGAAAGATTGACTTTCAAATTCTCGGGCATTTTTCTCTTCAGATTTTCAATATTTTTCTTGCTATAACTCGCAGCATTTATGAGATTTTGAATATTTCATGATTTTCTCTTATATAACAAATAAAATATTGGAAAATAGAAATTTTGAGATTATTAAATTTCACCATATTCCTATATTAAATTGTTGAAAATCTGAAGAAAACAAAAAAAAAATTGGGATTTTTGGGCATTACGTGATTCTCATGTGTTGTAAAGTTTGAAAAACCAGAAGTTTTTAAAAAGATTTTAACAAATCTCACGATTTTTAGCAAAGCATGAACAAAAATTACAAAATATAATTTTGCCAAAAAAGGAAAAATTATTGTGTAGGTGTCCGTTCTTTTAGGAAAAAGAATTACGAATACTTACAAAAGAAAATTTACATAATGAAAGTAGAGTTGAGGAAAAGTGAAACTGAATGTTATATCTTATGGAATCCTTCAAAAAAATTTAAAAAAACAAGGCCTAGAAGATAAGAGAAATTTTTTATATGGAGCCATTAGAACGCATGCATTTCTTAATGTTTAAAACAAGGGACAAGATTAACTAGGATCAAACTTTTAGTATATTTTTTTTAATAAAAAATAAGAACAAGAATTGCTTCATAAAAATCTTGCAATAATTTTAATTTTAATTTTTTAATTGCAACATAAAAATCCTTGCAATCTCTTAAAAATCTTTGTTAAAAGGAAAAGTGTAAATAAGAAAAGGAATGAAATAGATTTGAATGGTTGCTAGGGATTTTGTTGAATATGCTTAATTAGGAATATTGATTAATTTTTTTTATAAAACCTAAATACATATAACCAAATTTAATGGCCTAGAAATAGAAATAAGAGAATTGTAGAGACAAAAAAGATAATTTACCATAATTAATTTATAAATAAATAGGAAGCATGAGCATTTAAATACTTTTCCAAAGTTTACATGGGTAAAAATACCCTGTTTAGCATTTTGCAAAAATCGCCCACTTGTGGGCAGAATTGTTCTTTCCCAATTGATTAACTAGGGAAACACTTGTCTGCTTTAATTATACATTTTTAGTCTGTTAGGGACGGAACCGGAGCCGGATAATCCGATCCGGCCGTGTTTCTAAATCCGAAAAGTACCGGATATGGATACCTAAACTCAATAATGGATTTGGATCATATAGCATCATTTTTGAAACCCAAAATCTAGACTCGAATACGGATAATTCTATAAATCTTGGATTCGGATCTGTATATCCTATCCAGAAAAAAATTCACACCATACCTATTATCCATCCCAATACCCATTACTAAATATTGAAAATGATTGCTTGCAATTGATATCCAAACATAACCCACCCGTTTAAGTAATACCCGGATCTATGCCCTAGACTTTCTATAGAAAATTATACTAAATATTTTAATTGGGATTCTAAATATTTTCTTAGTAACCAAAGGAAAAAAATAGAAAGCGGAAATTTTAATGGGGATATTGAATTTTTCCTCTTTGATGTTATATTTGAATCTAAAAAATTGTTAACCTAATCTAACTTTTATTAGTTAAAATTATAAATCATGACTTCTTGTTATATCTATCTAAATGGTATCTGTATCGATTTCAGCTGATATGATTTTTACAGTATTTGTCCTGTATTCGTATCCGAATTTTAGCGGGTATGGATAGTAATATTAGAAGAAGACGGCGATTTTACCATGTAATATGCATGGTAGTTTGAAATCAAATGTCTGAACTAAAAATAACAACAGTTTGAGGCCATTTGAACATGGTAACTTTAAGAGTTCAATCTGCAAGGGACAAAACATTGGTATTTTTCACAAACAAGCCCTTCAATAATTTCCAATTTGCAGATAAACAGAGCTACAGACAGGACAGAAAAAAAGCATTTTATTGGGGGCATCAAAGCCCACGTGGCATTCTGAGCTTCTGCGCCTGTAGACGGGACCGGTCGCACTTGTTATATCACGTGCTCGAGCCACGAAGGCTCAGCCAAGCCGAGCCATAGTACCATCCCAGGGTGGGCCCCACACCCCTATCCCTCACAAGCTGGGTGCTCCGTGGGGCCCACCCCTAACAATAAAAAAAAGGAAAAGAAAAGAAAAGAAAAGAGGATTAACTTCACCCGCGGTGAAATGAAAGCAACTCCATCACTATAAATCACCCCTTCCTCTCTCTGGCGCCCTTCTCTCTCAGCTCACTTCCTCCTCCTCCACCACCGAAACCCTAAAAATTTCCCCCAAAAATGACGATGTATTCGTCGCTATCCGACGGGGGGGCCGCCGCCGCCGCCGCGGGATCGTTCAAGCCACTGAAGCAGCAGGTACATCCTGTCGATTACGAGGCGGAGGTGTCTCAGCGATTGATCGATTTGGTGCACAGGGGAGACCTGAAGGCGGCGGTGGAGTGCCTGGCGGAGGATCCGATGGTGGATGTGAACTTCGTGGGGGCCGTGGTTTTCAAAGGGCGGAGATCTGAGGTGGCGCTCAGAGAGGAGGCCGCCGATGTGGTCAACATCGACTACGACGAGTATCGCACTGATGTCACCGCTCTCTTCTTGGCTTCGCACGCTGGGAATTTGATGCTCGTCAACCGATTGCTGGTACCATTTCTTAATTCTCTGTTTCCTTTTCCTTTTTCCCTTTTTTCCTGCTTTTTCACTTTTTGTTGCCATTGTAACTCTAGCTTTAATCTCTTTTATTGTGAAAAGAAATTTTCTAGGAAATCGCTGGTTCTTTTGTTTTGGTTTGGTTTTTATTTTTTTGTTTGTGTTTTTTTTTAATAAAAGAATTCTTGAAGGTTGTGGTTTGCAATTAGTGATTTTGGTTGTAGGATTTGCTGTTTGTGACTTGTTTTGTTTTGAAGTTTGTAATGATTTGACTTCAATTCTAATCTCTCTTAATTAATCTCGTTATTTTTATCAGTTTTTTTTTTTTTTGAATTTTGGGTTATAATGAGGTTTAGATTGAATATGAGGAGTATGGGGCCGATGTAACCTTTGTTTCTTGTTTTGTTTTGTTAATTTTTTTCTCAAGGCATCCCTGCTGGGGTATAGAGGTTTGCAAACCCTCAACCTTATTTAAAATTAAACTCTAGTTATAATATAAGAAGGCCCTGTTTGGAAATGGAGTTAAGTTTTGTAAACCGTGTGGTTTATGGTTTCATAAAGTTGGTAAAAGTTGGTAAAAGTTTACTCCAAAATGCTAACTTTGGCTTGTTTGGCAACCATTTTGGAGTTGAGATAACTTTAATTTTTTAACCTTAAACTGCAATTATCTCAACTCCAATCCGATCAAAATTTACTGAACTCCATTTTTGGAGTTTTGGGCTTGCAAACCATAGTTTCCATGTCCCCTTCACTCTAAAATAAATATTGCAAGTCAAAAGACCCTTTCAAAAAGGGCTTATACCGTCTCCAATAGAAAAAAGTTTCGTTTTTTCCTCTAAAGTGCTGTATACAATTTCAATAGTTATGATAAGTATTTGTATAAGCGAACTCAAAATTTATAGTTTTTATATGTACAAAGTTCTGCAACTCTTTTCTTAAAAGAGGGGGAAAAAGAAGTTGCGCAACTGGTGTCTGGAGTTTGATAACCAGTTGAAATGCAAGGAAATTTAAAAGAAAATCATATTTTAGCAGTCATATAATAATTTTTAGCATTAGTATTGACTTTAATATATTAAGTAGATACAATATGAGGTTATTAACCCTTCCTTTTCCATTAAATAACTAAATTTGAGAGTACCACGTGAACATGGGGCAGAAAAGCTTGAAGAGTCAATTTCACAATTAAAACCTCCCTCTTTCACGAATTTAAATCATTACCTAAAAACTTTACCACTCCTATGTGGAGAATGGTCCCATTCAAAGATTCCTGCTTCCTGATTCTTTGGGTGAGTGATAATTACACATATAAAGCGAATAAAAGAAAGAAAATTCTTCTCTAACAATTAAAATTGGCGTTTTGTTGCTTTGTTTTGTCACTATCTCATAAAAATTCCGTGTTATGTTAGTATCAGATATTGATATACACCACTGTACAGTACAAAATTAGCTGCCAGTCCCTACAATCTGCATTCATTGAACCGTACGGGACACTGCTGCTACTTCTCTTATTAATTCCTCACACGCTTTCCCCATCCTGGGCCTACCTGCAATTTACTATTACACAAGGGCTTTTTTATAAATTTGTAGGGAAATCTCGTATAAACCATAGAGGCCTTGCTGACCTTTAACACGATCACGTGACATTCAAGTACGTGGTTTCTGCCGATTGTGCAGCAAAAGGGGGCTGAACAGAGAGTCACGTGAGGTGGCTCTGAGCGCATTGAAAACACATCTGCTTATTAGAGATTGTGTTTATATAGAGGCTTTTTTTCCCCTTGAACTGCCCTTGAGCCTAACCGAGGCACACAGCACACACATGCATCCAGAAGACCCGCAAACTTGTCCCGAAAGCATTAAATTGTGACCATATGAAGTTATTCATGCATCTGGAATGTGATGGATTGATATGCGTAATTGGGTAAAAAGATCCAAGAGGTCGACCTTTAGGATTGAACTTCAATCCATATTCCAGTCCATTTTAAGAGTGCCTCAACTTGACCTCCTAGATTGTCCGTTGCCTAGTTATATCTTAACTAAATGCCCGTTACATTCTGTTAACATTCCGAGATATTCACGGATAGTGAATTTACACAACTATTAGCAAAGGCGATCCAAAGTTCAATGATTTTTCTCTTATTTATTTATTACAATTTGATTTGTACTGGTTCATGATGTTATACAATATATGTAGCCCCCAAGATATCTTCTTGTGGGTGAGAATTTAGATTTATACAAACTTGTCCCATAATAGGATATGGAAACAGGAACATACTTGCATGGTACACATATTTAGTGGCTTAAATTCAAGCACAGCTGTAAAAAACATGGGACATAACTCAGAGCAAAAGCAGAGGGACAAAGGACTGAGCATTAGCATTAGCATTAGCATTGGCCCCCAATTTTATCAGTACCTCTCCATTTTCAGGTTCTTGAGATGCATTGATGGGACCTTTTCTTGAAATATTCAATCCGTCTATTTAATTTATAGTTGAGATATGAGAAAGAGTCTATGATCATTATATATTTACAACACTCCATACCCTATGGGGGCATTGCCATGTCTTTATCAATGCTCTCTGGCCTACAGTAGAAATCAGTAGCATGCCATGTTATGCTGCTTCTCTTCTTTGATTATTTTTTTTTATTTTTTATTTTTTGATAATCCATGTTAAGTTCAAGTCTTTTTTGCCTGCCTTGATCTTATGAGGTCTTTGAAATAAATGTGCTTATATGATTATATTATTTTACCCCTTTCGAGCGGAGTATAAATAGAGTTAAGTTCAGTACAAATATAGTCGCATCTATTCTAAGCATAGTCAAGTTACATATGATTAACCGCATATGAGAGACGGTGCATTATGTTTGGTGAAGGGTAAGTTAAGAACAGAATATTTAAAAGTTACCCCAATAACTCCAGAAAAGAAAAGGTACCAGGACTTTGTAACTAAGTTGTTTTTCAGAGGCAAGTGCCATTATAGTCTAGTGGTAAAATCCTCTTGCGGTTGACCGGGAGGTCCATGGGTTGAACCTTGGTTGCATCAGCTTGCGGCCTATTATTCCCAGTAAAAGAGTTGATTTTGTTTTTTCCCTCCAGAAAAAGCTTATTTTTACCTTTTAGACCTCTTCATCACTTCACCGCTCTCTGTGTAAAAATACTAATTGCAAAAAGTGGAAAGTCCATGGTATGCAATTTTACCAAGTTCATGGTATTTGTTTACAATTTGCAAAGTTTGTGGCATTTGTCCAAAGAATGGCTGAAAGTTCATGATATCTTCGTGAAATTTAAGCCTTGTTTTCTTATTGTGAATGCAGAGTGCGGGGGCCGACGTGAATCAGAAATTGTTTCGTGGATATGCGACCACAGCTGCGGTGAGGGAGGGCCGGGCCGATGTGCTGGTGGTGCTGCTCAAGGCCGGCGCAGCTCAGCCTGCATGTGAAGAGGCGCTTCTAGAAGCTTGCTTTTATGGGAGAGCTAAGCTAGCAGAGCTTATTATGAATTCTGATCTTGTTAGGCCCCAAATTGCTGTTCATGCTTTGGTTTGCGCTTGTTCTCGGGGGTTTGTCGATGTCATTGACACACTCATTAAGGTAGTTTATCTCAATCTCATTTTCTCTTATTAATTTTTGGTAAACATACAGTAAAATACCCTTAACTACAGTTGTTTCTACTTCAAAGTTTTTAATTATAATAAACTCGCTTATACTTTGGTCTTAAGGGAGTTTGTTTTTTTCTTCACTAAAAACCCTGAAATGTGGCACTTTAAGAGAGCTTACTGAAAGATAAAAAAAAAGGGTAGTTTTAATGAAAAATAGCGTTAGTTAAGGGCATTTTTGTGTAATTTAGCCATTTTCTTAAAACTGATTTCATGTGACAATTTCTTTAATTTTCATGGTACAGGAAAATGTTTGATGTGATAATTTGTTGGTCAAATACTTGTTAAGTAAACTTCCATGTGCAACTGTTGGTGTAGTAGATCTGATTAAACATCATTATGTAGTACTGGCACACAGTATTCGGCGAAAATGACATTGATTGTATGTTTCTATCAAAAATGTTAGATGCGCTGAAAAAATCCAAATATTGTTACAGTAAGTCTACCTATGTTTGCAGACAACTAATCTTTATCTACAAAGCCTATTACAAATTGCTATAATTTACATGGTTTTTCACCTTGCTTTCCCCCCAAATCACCCCTCAAGAATGTCTCACTCGACTCCAAGTGACAAAATCGCCTATGATATCCTTTTCCGAAGTCTCTGGGATTAGGGAATTTGTCTGACTGGGGGGTTATTTAAGTAATTCCTTGGTCTTTGTTTTAGGGCATAAGATTTTTATTTTTTATTTTTACTGTGAAGTGAAAGTCTGAAGTAGAGTTTCCTTGTATTTTAACTGGGTGTCTCGTATCTAGTTTTAAATATATACATAGGCATTATTTTCCTATAGAGGATCACAGGTAAACAATTACAAGGCTTAACTACTCTTAAAACTTAACAACAACTTACATGTGATATCCCAAGATACATGTGGCTGTTTAAGTCTACCTTGTTTAGTGGATCTTGAGATCTAACAAAACCAAAATCTGTCCATTTTTAAAGAAAATAAAATTAAAAAAAAGTGTTAACTTGGTTAATAATTTTTACCAGTGTGGTGTTGATGCCAATGCAACAGACCGCATACTGCTCCGCTCATTAAAGCCATCGCTGCACACAAACGTCGACTGCACTGCTCTAGTTGCTGCCATAGTCAGCAGGCAGGTTTCTGTCGTATGGCAGTTATTACAGGTATATTTACATATTGCATTAATAAACAATTTCATGACGGTCATTGATTTGTTCGGTACCTAGCCATTTCTAACTCCCTAAACGAATTCCAGTTCGGAGTTAGAAGAGACATAAAGGTGAGCTTGGGCGCGTGGTCCTGGGACACTGCAAATGGTGAAGAGTTCAGAGTTGGAGCTGGGCTTGCCGAGCCCTACAATGTCGCGTGGTGCGCAATCGAATACTTTGAATCCACTGGCACCATTCTTAAGTTGCTACTTAACCATTACTCTCCCAATAAACTCCATCTCGGCCGAACCCTCCTCCACCATGCAATCCTCTGCTCGAACCCCCGTGCAGCTGCTGCTCTGCTATCGCATGGAGCGGATTTCGAGCTCCCAGTGAAAACTAGCCGGAACAATGAGTTCCGGCCAATTCATATGGCTGCAAGGCTCGGGCAATCTGCAATACTTGAACATTTGATTGCTAGGGGTTGCGACGTAAACTCAAGAACAGAGACTGGGGACACAGCGTTAATTTTATCTGCGCGGTACAAGAGGGAGGACTGTGTCCGCGTTCTTGTATCTGGCGGAGCAGATATTGGCCTAACCAATCATGCCGGCGCCTCTGCTGTTTCACTCGTTGCAACTAGCGATTGGAAGATTCGTTTTCAATGTGCCGTTCTCAATGCGATCTGTTCTGGGGCAATCCCCAGAACGAGCAACCGTGATGTTTTCTCGCCTATCATGTTTGTCGCACGTAGCGGCGATGTTTTAGCATTGGAAGCGCTTCTGATGCCTCCAGACGTCAACATCGATGAGCAGGACGCAAATGGGTTCTCTGCTCTTATGTTTGCGGCGAAAGAAGGCCATGTTGATGCGTTTCGCTTGCTGGTCTTCGCGGGAGCCAACGTGAAGCTCGCCAACAAGTTCGGAGACACAGCGATCAAAATGTCACAATTGAACAAAAACAGCGAGCTCTTCGAACAGGTGATGCTAGAGTTTGCGCTCGAGAAAGGCAGTGCCGGAGGTTTCTACGCCCTGCACTGTGCCGCACGGCGTGGAGATCTGGCCGCAGTCCGCTTGCTGACAAACCGAGGCCACGATGTGAATATCTTTGATCCTGATGGCTATACTCCGCTGATGCTGGCAGCGAGAGCAGGACACGGGAAGCTCTGCGAGCTCCTAATCACATCTGGTGCGAGATGCGATATCAAGAACGATAGAGGAGAGACCGCACTGTGTCTGGCAAGGGAAAACAAAATGTTTGGGAATGAAGCGGAGAATCTGATATTGGATGAGATGGCTAGGGTTTTGGTTCTGGGAGGCGGAAAAGTGAGGAAGCACACAAAAAGGGGAAAAGGGTCGCCGCATTTGAAGGCGCTCAAAATGTTGGAGGCGGCTAGTGTTTTGAGGTGGGGGAAGTCGAGTCGCAGGAATGTGGTGTGTAAAGAGGTGTTTTTAGGGGGAAGTAGCGTGTTTCAGAGGAATAGGAAACAGAAAGGGGATGCGTTCGAGGTGGGGTTGTTTAGGGTTGTGACGATGAAGGGGAAGGAGTTCCATTTCGTGTGCGACGGTGGAGACGAGATGGCAGAGCTCTGGGTGAGGGGGATTTGGAATGTGACAAGAAGGGGTATTGTTTGAAATGTTTGATCATTGCGGGTGATGTGTTTGTATAGAAAGCTGTAGGTTTTGAGTTTGAGAGTTGGTGGGAGAATGAGAGAGGAAAAAGGGCTAGTGAGAACTTCATCTTGAAGTTTAGGGTAGTTTTTATTTTTATTTTAATTGTAAGTTTTGAGTTATGTATAGAATGATAGTTGATTTCAATGTAGAAAGCTCTTTTTTACATGCATGCATTAGGAACACAAACAAAAGGCAAAAGTGGATACCAATTATAATTCAAAAGGGAATTATTTTTATTATTGTTGAAGTGAGGAGCCTGGGCACTGAAAATTGATCCACGGTCAAACAAGTGTTATATAAATCCGGATAACCGATCAAGTGTTATTTTTAGATCCCGGCCTCGAACTCACAGCTATACGGACAAAAACAAGACAAAAAATTCAAAAAATTCTCTGATCTCAATCCAGTTTCTCTTCTTTGCAAAAGCTATCATAGCCAGATACATCCATCGAAGGAGCTCCTGAGGTAAAGTTTTCCTTTTCCAAAATAAGAGGTCACTGGCTCAATTCCAAGGAAAAATTCCACAGATTCTGAATAGGCTATTTCGCATTATAGCGTCCGTGGCTTTGATTTGATGATCATGCATATATCTGGCTATCAAAACAAAATCTCAGCACAGACAAAAGATAATGAGAATAGCATGAGCAGATGTAGAGAGAAAGAGACTTGAAATCTGATGCTGATAATGATGCTCATAGGTATGTGATGGATAGAAATGGAGATGGCAAAAATGATGTGAGCAAATCTTGGGCAATGAATGCTCTAACAGAAGCAGAGATATCATACAATTATTGGATATCAGGATAGCTAGCATTTCTGCCAAATTCAACTATATTTCGGTATATACATTTTAGGGGGGGTTTACTAAAAACTACCATTGGTTTCACCATATTACAGGAAACCATTCGTTCCAAAGTATGCACCGTTAGAAAATCGCCAAAACTATCAAACTACAAGCCGCTTTTTAGTGAATATCCCAATTTTTGATAGCTAAATATAATTGATGGCATGGTTGTTTTTCGCTAACCGTGAATGCTTCAGGATAGATTTTCACTGACGGAAAAACTACAATGCAGTTTCTGTTGAAAGGGTCAATTCACAGGGTGTTTTTTGATAAATACCCCAACATTTTATCATCCATATACTAGCCGATAATGTTCTATTACTGTAAAATCATTTATTATATTTCAAAACAGGAGGTAAAAAATATTAAAATCACATCAAAATCTGATAAATCTACTTGTACATGATAAAAATTAAGATGGAGGATTTCAATGGTCAAAGAAAATGATATAGAGATGAGTTTTACCCAACGCCCTATCTCTTATACAAGTATGCACCGTTAGACAATCGCCAAAACTATCAAACTACAAGCCGCTTTTTAGTGAATATCCCAATTTTTGATAGCTAAATATACTTGATGGCATGGTTGTTTTTCGCTAACCGTGAATGCTTCAGGATAGATTTTCACTGACGGAAAAACTACAATGCAGTTTCTGTTGAAAGGGTCAATTCACAGGGTGTTTTTTGATAAATACCCCAACATTTTATCATCCATATACCAGCCGATAATGTTCTATTACTGTAAAATCATTTATTATATTTCAAAACAGGAGGTAAAAAATATTAAAATCACATCAAAATCTGATAAATCTACTTGTACATGATAAAAATTAAGATGGAGGATTTCAATGGTCAAAGAAAATGATATAGAGATGAGTTTTACCCAACGCCCTATCTCTTATAGCTTTCGTCTTCCGCTATTCTCAAGTATAGGACTGAAAACGATTATTGAAGTTAAATTTAGCCTGTTTTCATCCATTTGCCACCTATGCTGAGAGGTCCCTACAAATAGCTGGAGGAAAAAGAAAGTGGTCACCCCCCCAACCCCCCTCCCTCCCCCCCCCCAACCCCCCCAATTCTAATTGATCCAAATTCATGCACAGCATCATACGGATCCGTATCATTCTTCTTTGGTCATAAATGATAGCTTGGGGCCTTTTATCTTCTGGCATTTTACACACCTTGTAGCTAGCATTATTGATCCAATGCTATCCACAAACATAACGTCTTATTCTTACTGTATGCTTATTCATTACTCATTCAGTTGTTAAAAAACCCCTAATCTGTGATATCTTTATAGTTGCATGCTATATCTAGTTTACTACGATATCTAAGCAGTAACCCGCGATGTCTAAGCGGTTGTCTATGATATCAACACTGTTTCCTGCGATTTAGATATAGCAGGCTATTTTATAGATACTGTAGGAAACATTTCTAAGAGGTTTTTGACTACTGTTTCGAGGCCAAGGGGTTTTTGACAATGGAAAAAGTGGTTGGGATATTTTGACAATCTACACTTTTTTTTTTAACTGTCAGCACAGGAGGAGCAGAGGTGAATAGTTTCAGCTGCATGCATGATTTTTGATTTCAGGCATTGGCCGCTCATCCCTGAGATTCTGCATATAGATGATAGATAAGAGACAAAAAGGGCCAAAGAGTTGATGGGTCATAACTGATCTGTATCTTCTCTCGTTTGGCTCTATGTATTCCAAGTTCATTCCCCCTAAAAATTGTGCACTTTAATTTATCTCAGATTTGCCAAGAGATATTTCTGTTTCATGTGCTTTAAGCATCATTTTTTAGTCCCACATCGCCAATCTCTTACAAAGGCAGCTGGTATATGTATTGGAATCGAAGCCTCACAACTGTGTTCGTAGAAAGGAGAGACGGTTGGCATCTCCCCTGACAGGGACGGGATTAAGCTTTCGGGCTTCCTGTTACCGCACATGGTTAAGGCTACCCGCTTAGGCGGATCTTACCCAAATTTTTCGTTTCCCACTAATAGAAAAGGGGTGCAAATTAGGTTATACATCCCAAGTAAGGGATATTGTTATTTTTACATATTACTTGGTTATCAATTCACATCGCACGTTCATTTATTTTACGTTATTACGATTGAATTTACATTTCATATACTTGGGCTTTGTTATGTTAAATCTAAACTTTAAAATCAAAAGTTCATAAAGGTGAAATCGATTAAGTAAATGTTTATATCTCATAGTCCCCGCTTCTAATTCAAATGCATATGTATTTTTTATGGAAATGATTATAGATTAAAAATATGTTGAATGCAATGTGTATCTTCTTTAGAAAAGAAATAAGAATATACCTCAAAAAAATTTAGGCCGGTTATGTTCCATTGAACATAAGCTACTTATATTCTCGATATTCTATCACTGTTCGTTTAGGGTGGTTCATCCAATTGTTGCATACACCCTCAAAATTGTCAAGTCATGATATGTTCCGTGTTTCTTTTTCTTATTTATCGTATCGTGTACCGTATTGTAAGAAACAAAATATCCTGTTACAATAACAAAGTAATTATGTATAGAAGCACTTATAATTTTAAAAACGATCAAATTAGCAGCATGCATAGAGCCACATACAAGCTAAAGCAAATTTTGTAATTGCAATTACGTAAATACAATACATATAAATCACACAAACTCATGTATTTTTTATTTAAATAATACCAAAACAAACAAAAATATTCCTCCGTATGTGATAAATCATAGCATGTCATAAATCATAATCTATAAATATAACCATGATAAGTTTTATAAGTTGACCCGACAAAAAATAAATCGTCTTCAATCTTCTCATCATCATTTTCACTCTCGACGAACTCCTTTTCCTCATCAATATACATTTTTATTGTTAAATAGCCCGTGTAGGTTATTAATTTGATATAACCAAACGGTCTTTAAACCCGAATATCCGACCAGCTATGCATTTTAATGGCTAAATAGCGTATCGTGTGTTTCGTGTTTCGTATCATTTCATACGAAATGTGTTTAGACCGATAAATTAATAACCCAATACAGACTAACAATTCATATCAAATTGTTCATGTTCCGTAAGATACGGTTTCCTGCTTCATATGAACACCACTGTACACCCTGACTTGGTCAATCTTCACATTCTCATTTTCGTCAAGCTTGTTTCTTTGGATATGCTAGCCCTACATATCGAACATTTTGGCACACAAAATGACATTTATATACATCCTTTCGAATTTCCTTTGAAATTCTTAGATATTCTATAAAACAAACTTAACCGGTCTAAATTTAGCAACTAAATTTGGACATGTTATATCTCTTGCAATGCAATATGCAGTCCTTAAGTACATACAGCATGGACAGCATCTTCTCCCTCATCGAGAACAAAGCGCATTCATATAGAAAAGAAAACATTTGGTAATCGCATCCAAGGCATAGACAAGTTCCATACATCATACAGAGATCGAGACGTAACAATAGTCTAGGAATCTTAATGAACCATTGCTGCGCAATTTACCTTGTAAGATATCAGTGTCATAAAATGCAACAGACATCGACATGATTGAGTAAATGTGAACCGCTTCACACTGCCGTCGGCATGATGGCATCACGAATTAACATCTCAATGGAGATGAATACTGGGTAAGGCGCACGCGCGCGCACACACATCCTAAGTATTCAAATCCGTATAGAGACACAAATACAAGTCTTCCAAAAAATCAAATCCGATCCTAAGCGATAGCAGCAATATCATGCATATTTGTCAACGCAAACACACACGAGTTACAATTCAACTTTGAGCAGCCAAATACAAGACAGGTTGATCCCAATATTAAAAAAAGGGAGATAAAGATCCTGCTTCTGTATTATGAAAATATAAAAATGATAAGCGAACAGACTCCGGAAATAGTTTCCAACTGCGTTGAGTATTTTATAGCAACCATCAAGGATGCATTTCACAATAAACAACAAACAAGGGGATAAGAAATAAATTAAACGGAGCCTCATCTCCCTCCTATCTCTTTCTCTTTTGCCTTGCACATATCGTCAGCAGACTTGACAAAGCGTTTTGTCATCTCTTCAACCTACACAATAAATGAATGTGAACGGTATTAACTCTGCAATCAAGCAAAACGCTTTCAATATGAAATACCCACTTCTTTTTCCAGCCTCTTTACATCGTCTTTAGGAAGTGCTGATTGGGCTTTCTTTATTGAATCTATCGCCTGCAAGGTCCAGATTGCCTTAATCAGGAAGAGGTGAGCAAAGAAACAATCTAATGGTATATTCCCATATACACTAATTTCCATTGGCAATTTACTAGCCGAGAAACTAATTGCAGAATTCAGTGATAGATAAGAATACTCAGAAAATGACATAGCGAAAATGAAGATGAGAACAAGAGCTTATCTAATGAAACCTGAAGAACAAGACAAAAATTGGACAATTGAGCGTAATTGAATCCAATGAGGGTTGCTTAAGGGATAAAACGGAAGATTTCAGCCTCAAAGGTCATTTGCTAACTGCACATTTTCCAGGTTAAATTCTTGGAGATGTTATGAAAAAATAATTCTGAGAGAGCTCTATATAATATGAAAATTGAAACTCATAGCAAAAGGGAAACCTAGGGAAATAAACCAAAGTCTAATCTAATATCTTGACAACTAAAACAGACTAGGATTGGTTGTAGAATCAATAAGCTGAGAATAAATGAGTTCAGTCGCAAGATCATTTTGGTGACCACAGATTTGCCGAATGAGAGCACTCTGCACAAACAGACCTAAGTTTGTGGAGTGCAAACAACAAGCCGGAAGCTTCTAAAATCTAGTCCCAATTATTACATGTCATTGCAAGATGGCTATGCCAGACAACATTATCTTCAGAGCATTTGCCGCCACACAATAACATCAGAGAATTGTTGTCATTTTGATCTAGTGAATGTCAGCACAATATTGTGGGGCTTACCCAAAATGTCAGACAATTCACCTAAAAGAGCAGACAATATAAAAGTCTCTGAATTGGTTACGGGTTCTTTTACCCAATCCAACCCACAGTGTGGTTATACCCAATCAATCATACTTATAATTATTACGATTCATAATGAAGTTCCGATTCAATCAAGCTCTATTACCTCGTCAGTCCCTTGTTTTCAGAGCTGAATTTTAATTCTTAACTTGATTTCAGAGCAAAGAAGATTTTGCTGGATTTTGATTTAAAGCTGAAGTCAACTTAATTTAATAACAAAATCTATAAGTTCATTAGAGAGAGGATCCTGACTAGAACTTGTGACCCAAAAGCACAGTATACCATTCAAACGCAAAATCTAACAACACAATCCAACAACACTTAACATATATTACTGTTTTCAAGAAAGTTATTATTCGTTACTTCGCATCAACTACAGAGAAAGCAGAGAAGATTAATTGAGACTAGAGACAGAAAAAATTAGTGCCTCACGCTGTTGGCACTATGGGAAACGGTGGTGAGGGAGTTAAGTCAAAGATGGTGAGGCTCTGGATTTTGGTTGGAGAAGTCAATATGTGTGGAGAAAAGTTTGTGGTCAGAGATGAAGAGATTAGGATTTTAAAGAACAGAGGGTGGGTGTGCAAGGTTTTAAAGGGATTAGGATGGGTGTTGGAAGGGATTAAGGTTTTTAAAAGGAACAGTGGATGAGGAAGAGCTGGGTCTCCATGGATTTAGTTTTAGGGTATGCTTCCATAACTAAGACAACATGTTATTTTCGATAAGATCATGGTTTGAGGGCGATTCTGATCCAAGATGGCCGATTCCAATCACAAATATACCATCCTAGTTCCAACGTTAAGACGTATACCAGAAATTTTAAACTTTAGCAGTGGGTTCACCAATTGGTTATTGCGGTTGTAGTGTAAAGTTAATTAATGATTTAGTGAGTTTAAAATGGGTAATTGATTTATTCGACGTCATTAATCACTAATAAAATATCAAGCAATTTACATTTATCTTTCCAACATATTTAAAAAAAGTTGTAGGCATCATTAACGACAAAATATGTGTCAAATTCATTATAGTTATTTTAACTATGTAAATCCCCAGTTCCATGTATATTTTTCCGTATTTTCCCCAGGATTTTCCTATTAATTTTTGCACATTTTAAATATATTTTTATTATTTTATTTATTATAATTTCCTAATCTAAACCCATTTCACTAACCCGACCCGACCCGTTTCCCTAACCCTCCCCGACCCGTTTCCCCCACTCATCTTCTTCTCCCTCTCTTTCTTTTCCCGCCATCTCCAACGTCCCTCTCCCCTTCTCGTGCTCGACCTCGACCCGGCCCTCGTCGACGCCGCCCTCGCTCGCCAATGACCCCGAAATCCTCTCCACCAAATCCCCCCCACTCCAACGGCTCCTTCCCCTCATCTCGCGCGGCTCCTACGAGACTCGTGCTCTTCGTCAACGGCCGTGACCTCACCCTCGATCCCCTCCAAATCCTCCTCTCAACGTCTCTCACTCTCTCTTAGTCTCACTCCATCTCCTCCAACTCAAACCCTGACCCCTTTGCACAACACCATCGCCCCCGCTGCCCAACGCTGGCGAACTCTCCTCCGTCAAGACCTAGCCCCCGATACCACCACCTTCCTCCTCAAGGCCTCCTCCACTTCCTCCCCTCTAAAAAACTGAACCCACCACCACGAACGAGCCCCACTCCCTCTCCTCTATCCAACTCCCTTCGCCTTCACCACCGGCGTTGAGCCAACGCCGACCGCCTCCTCGACGTCGACAACACCACAGCGGAGCATCCACTCCCCACTCGTAGGCCTCCTCTCTCAAGCACCCATCCTTGACCCCACAGCGCCACCACCGTGCTCAAATCGAACCCGCCTCCGCACCGCCACCGTGCCACGGCTGCACCACCGCGTACCCAGACGTGTCGCGCCCGTACCCACTCCTCGTGCCACACCGTACCCCCGTGCCGCGCCAGCCTCCGTGCCACGCCGTGCCAGCCCCGTGCCACACCGTATCCCGATCCATTGCACGCACCATACCCACTCCCGCACCAGCATCGCGTCCAGTACCGTGTCGCACCGTGCCACTCCCACACCACGCACCGAGCCAGGACTACGCCCGCGTCGTCACCGTGCCCAGTACCGGATCTCCATGCACCGCGCTCGCGCCACGCACCGTGTCCAGTATCGCATCGTCTCGTGTGTTGAGACGAAGTCCGCAAATGGTGTCGCTTCAATATCAGCGACCGAACGCAAGTGAAAACTCGATCACTTGCTTTGTTGGAGATAGTGCCCTCATAGTCAATTATTGGATCGCAGGTACGTGATTGCAATGATTGCGGAGGACCTATCCCGGTAGAACTGTCTTACTCGAGATGATAGTATGCTATCTGGTTTGCCTTTATCAGTCGTGTACATGTTCAGGTGACTGATTGCATGTTACACTTTGATAGAGCCCTTAGGATCTTGCTTTACTACCAACAGTATGATGGCGATCATATACGTGAGAGTTGGGTAGTTTACATGCATATCCTTAATTGTGGTCCCTAGTCGTGGGAGTTTCGAGACAGGGCATCGATACTCCGGAGTAGACTAGTGTATACAGTCGAGACCCCGACGAGGGGCGGTGGCCGGTCTCACAAGCCACTGGTGTCAGTTGGATCACCTAAGATGTATACAGGTGCTCATTGGGTTATGAGTACACCGGACAGGACTCGCCGGGAATCTGCTAGTTAGTACTATACCTATCGTCAGATAACAGTTCCCTGGTGACATGTGTACAGGTTAGTTCATCGACCTGAGGTCGTCATTTGTCTCGTATGAGTTCCCACTGTGCTTTGATTTCTACCCTACCACGGCTCAAAGGAGTCGTGCAAACAGGTAGCTTTTGGGTACAGTCCCGAGCCATATGGAGGCACGTGAGCGGATCGGCAGGGGATTCGTCTCTCCCGGTATTGGGGGCGAGGTCGTGCTGTGTCTAGGAGAGCCATTACACAAAGTCCATGGCCATGGCAGGAGATTTACTGGTAGGTACTCCAGTAATATCTCAGGGTGTTATTGGGCTACACTCCGACACGACTTATACTGCTTCTGGGGGTCTGACGTTACTAGCCCCCTAGGCGGATATGCGATACTCATTGACGAACGGACCGGACTGTATATACATTGTCACTGTTAGGCTCAGTGGGGTTTTCGGAGGAGTTCGCTCATCGGTCTCCCTTGAGTTCGCTCCTCGGCCTCCCTTGAGGTCAGTCCATGGGCAGCCGTTATGCATAGCTAGTGCCGCTGACGGTTTGTGGTTAAACCCACTGCCAGGGTACTGACGAGTCATTAGAGTCCCCCACAGACAGTTTCCCAAGTTCGGACGAAACGTTGTAGAGGCCGTATGGTTTTATGGCAGGGTTCGGAAAATGCGCGTGCGTTTACGCACGTGTCACTTTTCGGGCAGATGATACTGGTCGGCTTTGGTTTAAGCCGGATCCGAGTATTATATTGAGTAGGTATAATATCTTTGTCTCAGTTGCATTTGTATTCGGTCGTAATACAAATGCGGGTATATTTATGCTGTTACGGGGTTATCCTGAAAGTCGTTTCAGGATCACTTTTGGAAGTTGCCAGTTTCCAGTTTTCTATCAGCCGTCTTTTAACATTCGGTTAAAGACGAATTTATCTTTTCTTCTGTTGAGGTGAGTCAGTGTTCTAGAAGCATCTAGATGAGGTGACTAGGATTAATTGGTGTTGAGTTTTCATTGGTTGCATTAATGGTTAGATGATGTGTTATTATGACTCATCCTTTGACATTAATGATTCTTGTTTAGCTAAGGATATTTGTTCATGATATTTAGTCTTATGGTTACTCTCCCCTCTCCTACACTCACCTCCCTCCACCTATAAATGGCCGGCCCCTCCTCTCTCACTCTCACTTGATGGATTTTCATTTGTGAAAAGATTATGATAGTATTTGGGGTGGATGGAATTTCACAGTTCATTTCATTCCATCACCCAATTCCCTCGGCAACTTCATTAACCGTCCGTCCACAGTTTTGGACGGAACGAGACAAAGTCATCTACTCATTCTCTACATCATTCTTGGTCGTCTCTTTTAGCAAACTTGACGACCGAGTTGCCTCAAGTCAGAGGCGGGAGCCCGTTTAAAGAATCAGTGATGTGGTGCCACCTGGACGAGCAGATTGGAGATCGACGAGATCGGAGCAGCCGCAACGGAGCGTGGGATGATTGTTAAAGAACGAAGGACTCGGATCGTTCGGTATAACCTTTCTACACTCTTTACAGTTTGTTAGTTTAGCAATAATGGCAGATCCGGGTTAAAGTATACGATAGCGCCAGTTAAAAAGTTTTTGTTCCGCATTTGGCGTCTGTAGACGGCCGGGGCGCTAGCGTAGACTTACAGTGGTATCAGAGCCTCACCATTTTGCTATACTAACTTGTGCTAACGCGTTTAAAACATCGATCGAACCGGAAATCAAAAATCATAATTTTTCACCTTGACAGTTTCTGTTGTTTTTAAACGGTGTCCTAAAAATATTTCACACATCTCAGAAAACTGTGCAGGGTTTTTTAGGAATACTGTAGAAATTCGAGGAAGTAATTCCACTGTTCCGCCGCGGATCCGCCGCGCCGGCTAGGGTTTTGCCACGGATCCGCCGCAGGAAAGTGGGATCACTCACTCAGTTTTCTACAGTACATTCCATGTTGGAAATTGGGGTTTTTGGTATATATATTTTGGGCCCAGGTTTTGTTACTGTTCAACAGATTTGCGTGGGGCCCACTTTATGATATTTTGTCGATCGAAATTTAAACATGTTAGTTTACAGTGCTTACATTATATCTCCGACCGGGAATGTCATTTGATCGGTAAACCGCGTCTGATTGCTATAGTTCTTTTAGACGGGTTTGCGAACGTGACATTCGCGTTGATGTTCTGTGTTGTGCTGTGATGTTGCGGATTTGTCGTGGTGGATAGCAGTATGCAATGGTAGTACAGTTTGAGTTTATTTGTACATTTGATATTGCGGGGCGAGCGTCCAACTTGTGGACTGCCGTCACTGCCTGTTGTATAATATTCTTTTGGGGCACGACCAGGTTGCGGTCGATGTACCTATTGTACTATTTTTCATTACTGTACTAGGTTTTATCCCGAGTCGGAGTGCACGGATAGCCGGGTTCTGGAGGGCAACGGATCCGCATCTCATGGCTTTGAGAGGCAGAGGGGCCCCACTCTAAAATTGGCAGACTATTCGCCGCACTCGTAGGGGGTACAGGTTGACCCAAGGAGGGGTGCCCAAGATTACCGGATTCCGTGAAGTGCTGGGTGGTCCATTCACTTTGCTGTAGGGGGCTGCCTCTCTTCAGGTTTTGGCGGGTAACTTGCCGCACCCGTAGGGGTCTAGGGTTCATTGCACAGGCTATCCACACGACAGGGGAACGTCGGGTTTCAGCAGCGGCTCTGTGAAACCCGGGGATCCCAGATTATCTGTATTGTTCTGTGATGCTTATTACTTTTCTGTAATGTTGCATATTATCACGCCTGGAGCGATTATGTATATTGGTTTATATACTATTAGATGTTGTATATGTTTTACACCCGCGCTAGTCCAGTCCCCGCCCTGTCGTTAGTTAAGTAACCTAACGGGTGATGACGGGACCCAGTGACGAATGCGGATGGCATATACGTATATTTTATTTTCGTTCTTTTCTGGTGTGATTGATTGATGGGACTGCGTTGATTCTGATCAATGCAAAAAGTATAACAAACCTGTTTTCAGTTGTTGGAACAAATTTAAAAAAGTGTTATTGCAAAGACGTTTCCTTTTGTTTTGCATAGCGGTATTCAGTGGAATATCCTGCACCTCATTCGACGGGGCAAGGGCCGATATCCCTTCACCGGGACTGACCCCTTGGACAGAAGTTTGCGTCAGGGTAATAACTTCACTATAGTCGATTACAAGTTGCTTTGCATCGCGGTATTCAGTGGAATATCCTGCACCTCATTCCACGAGGAAAGAGCCGAGATCCCTTTACCGGGAGTGACCTCTTTAGCAAAAGGTTTTCGCCACTATATTTTAAAAAGCTATCAGGTTCCTTCAGCGATATCAAGTTCACTACGCTAAAGGTTTTTCGCCAAAAACCAGCCGTAGCCCTCCGTCACTTCTTTTGGGTATTCAGTAGTATTCAAGCTATGTATTTTGACCTAACGCCAAGGCATAGTGTTTGGTAGCTGCTGGGTATTCAATTGTTGCATAGATAGATGAGTTGGTTTGGGATAGCCGTTCTGCCATTTTGACCTAACGCCAAGGGCATGTGCGGGTGGGTTCAAATTAACAAGATAGTGATGGGTAGAACTTGACATGTGACTTATGACATTTTGACCTAACGCCAAGGTTATAAGAGCATGGGGCAAAAATCAGATCGGGAGTTTCTAAAGAAACTGAAACTTGCCAAGTATGCGCATACCTTCTGAAGTATGAGTAACGTGGATGCATTCCATCACGTTATCATGCGATGAGAGTTGGATCCCGATTCCCACTGATGAGTTGGTTTACTCTTCGGGTGATCCCGATTGATTCTTCTTTTAGGTTTGGAGGAGAATTTGACAGGACAGTGGGAGGTTTCCGGATTAGATAAAGTGATAACCATTCTGATCTAGGTTAGTGCACGCAGAGTGTTTCTTTTCTCTCTCTCTTTGGCAGCGACCTTTGACCGACCCTAGACTATGACTCAGTGACTAGGTTGACCAAACCTTCTTAAAATACTGGCTTTTGGATTGTCTATGTTGCATAAGTCATTGCCACTCCTTCTTCTACCCTTTGAATTTCTCAGAACACCCGTATTACTACGGACATCCACTTCCATTGGATAGATCCATCGTATGGTTATATACGAACTCGAAGGGACTTCTTCGAGGATGGATCCAGGTTCAGGAGAAATAGAATTGGTTTATTCAGTTGTCTTTTATTATCACCTTCTCTCAGGTTGCGAGAGCTCCTTGGTTTAGGAGAGTACACCTATTACGCTTATTGGATAGTCTTATTCCAAACCATAGGCAGGTGCCGAAAGGTAGGGAATGAAGAAAACCAATTAGCCTAAGTAGGGTGTGCAGAAGGCAATAACTAAAGACAGAATAAAGGGATTAGAAAAAGGGCAAAGTGAAATGCGACTGTTATCATTCACGACCAAAACCGCGTACTTCATCGCCACTCTCATTTTACCTTTAAAGGAATAAGGTATTATTCACTTGTCTTTTATCGTCACCTTCTCTCGAGATGCGAGTACTCCTTGGTTTAAGGGGGTACACCTATTATGCTTACTGGATAGTCTTCTTCCAAACCATAGGCTGGTGCCGAACGGTAGGGAAGGAAGAAAACCATTTAGCCTAACGATGGTGTACAGAAGGTAACGACTAAAGACAAATAAAGGGATTTGGAGAGATGGCAATAAAATATACGGTTGAAGTCATGAATTGGATTATGGAAGAGGCATTGCTATGAATACCAAGATACCCCTACGAAACATTTTCATGTTTCAGTGCATTGTTAAAGAAAAACTGTTTTCCCGATTAGACACTTACTCCAAGGGTATGTATTTACCAGATTTCATTCTCATATCTGTATGGTTTTACAGATGATGAGTGGGAGTAAGATATTGGGAATTGGGTGATCATCCTCATTATATCGGAATTCGTTGTAATTGGTGATATTTGAGGAAATCGCCAGGGTACAGTTTTCAACCTACGACGCACAGGTTTTGAGTTGTTTAACTCAGCGGACTTATACAGAGTATTGTATGTTGTCCAGTGTCCTTCAGGACAAAGGGGTAGGTCCTCGTACTATGTTCTGTTTACTTATAACTTCTCTAGTATTTAGACAAGTGTTTCGTAGAAATACAAGATCTAAGTTTTGAGAAGTTGTGGGTATAAGAATAAAGTAGAGAACCAGGTATCACAAGTATCGGGATTCTTCAAAGAGATCGAAGATGTAGATTCTTGTGATTGGTATTCAGATGATAGTGATGGTTTTGAGAAACGTGTTTCTCTTTCAGGTTACTCATAATTGGATGGATTCCTAAGTTGAGTAATGCTGATTAGCCTCTTTCCATTAAAGTGATATGCACTGGAGACAGCTGCATGATTTGAATATGGTTCCAATTAAATAAGTGCCAAAGTTTCTATATTGGATATAGAATGGTTCGTACCTTAAAAGATGTTAAGGTACGGGGAGTTGTCCAGCTTTTGCTTAAAACCAGACTCTGGATAACTCAGGGCACGTTTCTGTAATGGCTGTTTGTGGGTTGACCCTGGCTATGACGAGGGTTGATATTCTACCATTTGGAAGATCAATAGTGATATTGTTCTTGACTCGCCACAGTTTTAGTAAAATGGATTTTTTTTCAGAAAACAGTAGTGGGAGTATGGTAGAACTGGAAGTGATTCCAGAACCGCGAACGATTACGGAAAATTTAATAGGACCAATATATTCAATCAGGTTTGACATTCCAATAGCCACTCCGCAGATATGGTGGGTAACCTCAGACACCCGAAAGGTACTTCGGTAGCCTCAAGGACGGTGACAGGGAGGTTCTTATCTACCCAGACTTGACACTACTATTGTTCCAAACTATGAGACCAGGCAGGAGGATAAGTATAGCGTCGTTCTAAACTAGCTTTAGAAGTGTACGTGCATATTATTCTGCCAGAGGGTTGTCGTAGTCAGTGGGAGCAGCGGAAGTTTAGTGGGCAAGTAGCTTATGTCTATTTATAGACCTGAGCAGTTATAGCGGAGATAGATCATCTAATTTTGATGTGACAGTCATAGGTTTGACTTCAATCAGAATAGGGGATGGATCTGTTAAGAAGGTAGTAGGGTGTGATATCATGGTATCTGGATGACATACACAGAGTAGGAAGTAAAATTCCTATACTACGATCGGTTGTACTGTAGTCGTCACACAGTTGTTTCTCCAGACAGGATATGGATATAATATCAGACATTATGGTTTCTAGATCTATGGTTTTAGATCTGGATTTGGGTAGTTTCCCAATGTGGGTACTTTGACAGATATTCTAATGGTTTTTAGAATAGATGACTCCTAGCATGGTGGTGTACCTGCAGGTGATGGAGTCACCCTCTCTAAACATGTCTTACAGACTAAAGGGGAGAGGGAAGTGCATGATTGGCAGATCACTTGCTTAGGCAATTGAGTCAATCATGAGATGTCAAGTACCACACCAGATGTTTTTGCACTAGATGCTATGAGTTTGTATTAATCCAATCCTGGAGAAACATAAGGAAGCAGTTTTAGAACATAAGTGGATGTTCTACGGATTTGATGACGGCAGCCTCCTTTGAGAGACGATTATCATTCCAGGCTTCAAAGGTGACATGGTTGACAGAGAGATTGTCAGAGTTATAGTTTTTCCCTCTGACGAAGAGGGACAGTATTGTGGACAGGTGGTCCAAGAGGATACTGTGGGTGGCATGGTGCCGGATACTGATTAGGTTCAGTGATCGATACAGTCTAAGAAGTTTGGATTTGGAGTTCATTTATGAACTAGGTCCCATCAGAAATCCAGACATATTCTAAAACAGGTTTTACTCAATTCGGGAGATGGCTTTCTCCACGAACTTGAGATTAAGAGAGATATAGAAAGAAACATCTAGGCGGATCCACTCACTGAGGCTATTTCTCGAACACAATAGTTTTACAAACGGGCTTTGTGAAACTGATTAGTAGAGGAGTTGGATGTTCGGTTTCACACGGGCTGTGAGTAGTCGACATCGCAATAATTAGCCTTGAGTGCAAGTGGGAGATTGTTGGAGATAGTGCCCTCATAGTCAATTATTGGATCGCAGGTACGTGATTGCAATGATTGCGGAGGACCTATCCCGGTAGAACTGTCTTACTCGAGATGATAGTATGCTATCTGGTTTGCCTTTATCAGTCGTGTACATGTTCAGGTGACTGATTGCATGTTACACTTTGATAGAGCCCTTAGGATCTTGCTTTACTACCAACAGTATGATGGCGATCATATACGTGAGAGTTGGGTAGTTTATATGCATATCCTTAATTGTGGTCTCTAGTCGTGGGAGTTTCGAGACAGGGCATCGATACTCCGGAGTAGACTAGTGTATACAGTCGAGACCCCGACGAGGGACGGTGGCCGGTCTCACAAGCCACTGGTGTCAGTTGGATCACCTAAGATGTATACAGGTGCTCATTGGGTTATGAGTACACCGGACAGGACTCGCCGGGAATCTGCTAGTTAGTACTATACCTATCGTCAGATAGCAGTTCCCTGGTGACATGTGTACAGGTTAGTTCATCGACCTGAGGTCGTCATTTGTCTCGTATGAGTTCCCACTGTGCTTTGATTTCTACCCTACCACGGCTCAAAGGAGTCGTGCAAACAGGTAGCTTTTGGGTACAGTCCCGAGCCATATGGAGACACGTGAGCGGATCGGCAGGGGATTCGTCTCTCCCGGTATTGGGGGCGAGGTCGTGCTGTGTCTAGGAGAGCCATTACACAAAGTCCATGGCCATGGCAGGAGATTTACTGGTAGGTACTCCAGTAGTATCTCAGGGTGTTATTGGGCTACACTCCGACACGACTTATACTGCTTCTGGGGGTCTGACGTTACTAGCCCCCTAGGCGGATATGCGATACTCATTGACGAACGGACCGGACTGTATATACATTGTCACTGTTAGGCTCAGTGGGGTTTTCGGAGGAGTTCGCTCATCGGTCTCCCTTGAAGTTCGCTCCTCGGCCTCCCTTGAGGTCAGTCCATGGGCAGCCGTTATGCATAGTTAGTGCCGCTGACGGTTTGTGGTTAAACCCACTGCCAGGGTACTGACGAGTCATTAGAGTCCCCCACAGACAGTTTCCCAAGTTCGGGCGAAACGTTGTGGAGGCCGTATGGTTTTATGGCAGGGTTCGGAAAATGCGCGTGCGTTTACGCACGTGTCACTTTTCGGGCAGATGATACTGGTCGGCTTTGGTTTAAGCCGGATCCGAGTATTATATTGAGTAGGTATAATATCTGTCTCAGTTGCATTTGTATTCGGTCGTAATACAAATGCGGGTATATTTATGCTGTTACGGGGTTATCCTGAAAGTCGTTTCAGGATCACTTTTAGAAGTTGCCAGTTTCCAGTTTTCTATCAGCCGTCTTTTAACATTCGGTTAAAGACGGATTTATCTTTTCTTCTGTTGAGGTGAGTCAGTGTTCTAGAAGCATCTAGATGAGGTGACTGGGATTAATTGGTGTTGAGTTTTCATTGGTTGCATTAATGGTTAGATGATGTGTTATTATGACTCATCCTTTGACATTAATGATTCTTGTTTAGCTAAGGATATTTGTTCATGATATTTAGTCTTATGGTTACTCTCCCCTCTCCTACACTCACCTCCCTCCATCTATAAATGGCCGGCCCCTCCTCTCTCACTCTCACTTGATGGATTTTCATTTGTGAAAAGATTATGATAGTATTTGGGGTGGATGGAATTTCACAGTTCATTTCATTCCATCACCCAATTCCCTCGGCAACTTCATTAACCGTCCGTCCACAGTTTTGGACGGAACGAGACAAAGTCATCTACTCATTCTCTACATCATTCTTGGTCGTCTCTTTTAGCAAACTTGACGACCGAGTTGCCTCAAGTCAGAGGCGGGAGCCCGTTTAAAGAATCAGTGATGTGGTGCCACCTGAACGAGCAGATTGGAGATCGACGAGATCGGAGCAGCCGCAACGGAGCGTGGGATGATTGTTAAAGAACGAAGGACTCGGATCGTTCGGTATAACCTTTCTACACTCTTTACAGTTTGTTAGTTTAGCAATAATGGCAGATCCGGGTTAAAATATACGATAGCGCCAGTTAAAAAGTTTTTGTTCCGCATTTGGCGTCTGTAGACGGCCGGGGCGCTAGCGTAGACTTACATGCTTTGCATGCTATCACTACATTAAATCACTACATTAAATGGATCGATAGGTTTTAAATCTTAATAATATTATTGTATATATCTGCATCGTCATAATCACCGCGTTGTGAACCTATAACCCATCGATAACGCCTACGGTGGATGGAACATGAACATGGAATAACTATTGTTTTAATTGATTAGAATAAACGGACTCCTCATTTAATACCCGTACACTAGTTAAGTGCTCGATACAAAATCCTAGACCAAAACATATCTTAATATGGAGGAACTTACGATAGTTAGATCCCTTTACTGTTACGAATATCGTGTAGAAATTTGGATGCAAAATATCGTGTTTATAATCGTGCAAATTCACCCCCTAAAGGCGACACTAAATCTGGAATGCACCGCACATGTCACGTCGAAAAATATATATTAAATTAAATACAGATTGGAATGTGATGTTCTATGGCTCATATCGAATCCGACTCAATAAGCTAGAACTCTCTAAAGTTTATCCTTCAATGCAGATAGGCCACTGTAACGAGATTTGACTGGGCGTGCGGCTCTGTACTGCAGTCCGGGGCAGCATTCCACGGGAATACCTGAATTTAAGCGTCTGTACATCCCTACATAAAATTGAAAATGCACGGAGTCCCATATAGTCGCGTAAATAATTTAGTTAGCTAACATATGGATCTTGTCTCGTTCAGTTTCACAGTCGTTTGATATTTTGTTTGTATTTTAGAATGTCGACGTGTTCTGCAGTTTTTGCAGTGACATTTTCTTTCACCTTCACACTAAACAAGACATATCTTCTAGTACAGAAAGGCTATTATTAATCCGTTTGATGCGTTGGAAACCTAATAGATAGAACTAAGTTTTATACAGCTGGGGCAATACCTGAATCTAAACACAATCTCTAGTAAACCGCGCGCAAAGTTAGACTTTCAGTTCTGAAACTGGAATTCTAGCAATTGATCGCTAATTTGATATGATGATAAGTCTCTAACCTGAATTCCTATTGACATGAACCTAATTTTACCGCTTAGATAATCAAGTATACTTCATACGTCATTTGTATTGTTTTGGTCAATTCTATACGTGTGATTTATGATGAATTTTGCAAGTCATATGGCATTGACTGTCATAATTTAGTGAATATCTGTTCAGTATATTTCTACCTATTTTTGTGTTTGCTTTATACCTTCTGCATAGTGATCGTTTACATTGAGACCTACCGACTGTTTTGCATTGTCGAAATAAGTGTTGGTGATTGGGTTGTGGCAAGTACGAAAGTGAACCAGTGATTGAAAGTGATATTAATAAATGGAAACGTGATTGAAAGTGAAAGCGATACGTATTTGTTCACAACCTATCTAATACCTGAATACATACTATAACCTGGGGAATGGGGAAATCAAGGTAGAATTGAACTCATATTTAGCGAGGTACAATGATTTAAAGGATGATCATTCGATATTAGTGATATACACACACATGTCGTGGGCCTGCTGCACGGCTGTAAGGTTATGTCCCGGGCAACAGTGGACCGTAGTCTCGGGCATGCATGAGACCCTTGTTAAATACGAGGATCTTTTCCACCAATTGATTTCATTAACTTAGTGACTGATAAAAAATGACATACACATTGTTTGGCGGCTGACATGATATATATACCGCGCTGTTCATATTCACATGACGATATTTATTCTTGTGTTATTGTATTCTGCTGTGCACTTCATGTTTAATAACATTGTACCCATTATATATATTTATTGCTATATGTGTCGTCCTGACGACCTGAGTGTGCATGCTCAGAATACGAGGTGGACCCAGTTAAGGAGCAGGATCTGCCATTCGAGATCGTGGAGGTCTAGACCGCAACATCAGCGCCGTCCTTTTTGCTATAAGTACATTGCATATCATTGGTTAGTTATTTCCTTATGCAAAATAAATGTGTCTCGAACTTTTTTATTGTAATGTAATAAAGTTGTGAACTGTGATTTCCTTTACTCTAGTACTGTTTACTGACTACCATGTAATGTTCGAAACCGAAGTGTGACTACGGAGGGATTATTTTCTGACCGTAAGAGCATGGCTGGCCTAATCACCTATCGCATTCCGTATTTTAGGAAGCGGAACGTGACAAACTATTTATCTAAAACTTTTACTAATGTTTAAATATTCACTTACTCAAAGGTTTAAAAATATGACGTTTGTAATCCGAGATGACATATATTACTGAGATGGCCGATTTTGATCCTAAAAACGATCATCGAATACCAATACCAATACCGAGATTTTAAAGCTTCAAAAAGACCAGATAAATTGCCAATAGTAAATCAAAACAACTTAATGATTTGAGATTTCCGGTAAAAAATAGACCACTCAGTAAAGAGTGGAGAGCATGACTGAAAATACTATTCATTGAATATATTTAGTGCAAGAAAAGTTTGCTTCATCTATCAGGAGTGACTACTTTTAGCAATGCTTCTTATTTACCGTTTTGGTCCCACTTCCATGAAAAACTAGGCTGACCATATATCATTAGCAGCTTCACAAAAAAAAGGAACTTGTACCTTTTGTCGGGCTCTTCTAATACTCTGCTTAACATCCTCAGCAGCTTTTGTAACCACCTTACAGAGCGCCTATAAGATACAAAAAGAATGTGGGATCAAACGAACAGATACAAACAGGGGGGGGGGGGGGCTAGTAAAGAATAAGCTTACCTGTATGTTCTCTTTGGTCAGTCTGTAAGAAATCCCGTGGTCAAAACATAAGTAATGAAAAAGTTAGAAGACAAAAATGGCTCAATAATGAAGCACAAAGGAGCAAAACCGCTTTTATGACTTTTTAAACAAGGAAAGAAAAACAGTCATATAAACTCCAGCACTACATGATACATAAAAAGTGCTAGTTATATGAAAAGAATGAGTCTTACGGTGGGATTGGAGCAATTAATCGATCCCCATCAGCTGTCGGATTTAAACCTAGAGGGGATGATATGATGGCACGTTCTATGGATTTCAAAGCCTGCAGGCCAAAATACACTTTAATGCAATTTTTGATCCGTTGTGCATAAAGAAAATTAAGTGGAAACAAACGCATGAAACTTTCTTTGTAAAACTGTGACTAAAAATGGCAGAAACCAAAACATGGACTCAAATAGCGGGATGAAACTTCCATTAATAGTGGATGAAGCTTCTTGGCAACAGATTACTACAAATATTATGTGACATTTCATACGAAGGAGCTTACAAGCATAAAATAAGGACAGAAAACATGTCCAATATGTATAAATTTCTTAGTGATGAGATTGAGGCTTTGGAATTGTAACGGCTTATGGGCTACATGTATCTTCTATTAATAGTTGGTATACCATGTAAGAACTATGGTTCAAATCTTGCCCAATCCCGATACGAGACGGCCAATACCAATCCCAAAAATGACTGTCGGAGAGATTCTTCGTACTGTGTTCACTGATTGATTATTAAAGTTTCATTATTAATTTTATAATGACCTAGTAGATTTTACTGAGCTAATAGGTTTTTATTAAAGGTCTATTAGCTTGTGGTTTATTTGGCATCATTAGTTAATTAAAAATGTGAAAAAGTTTAAACTTATCACAACATATTGAAAATGTAGCGTTTAGACAACTCTAATTAAAAAAAATATCACAAATCATTTATACTCATTTTTACTAATTTAATATATTTTTTCTTATTTTTTGAAATGCGTTTGACTTCCAATCTCAGATGACCCATACACCTGAGGTGGCCAATTATGATCCCAAATTTCCGTTATTCCGATCCAATATCGATATACACAAGGTGGACGATTCTGATTCGAAAATTGAACTTGGAGGCCTTTTCTGCTAAACCTGTCAATGATTTATCCGTTAAAAATATCTTAAATGATAATGCCTTGGATTTTACAGATCTTAATAATCTTCTTCCTAAGCATATTTTTTTATTGAAATCCATGCTAAAAAATGCCTTGGACACTTACCATATTATTTATTTTATACTAACAATGGATTATTCTCTTTATCTTCTACTTGTCTTACATTTAGAAGACCAGTTCTATTTCCATTTTCTCCAAATTTCTAGTTACCAAGAACCTGCGTAAAATGTCCTTATTTTCTCTTGGAGGATGTCTTCTAATGTTTTTCTAGTTGATTTTTTGATTGAGAAAATTAGTTTTTTTATGCTTAGTAAATGAAAAACTGTTGGATTTCAAACAAGTATATGGAGCACTTATTCATGTTCAAAAAATTCGTTACTTGATTACAGAACTGGAGGAAAGAATGTGATACTCTCGGACTTAATAGAGTGCTTCAAATTCTGGTATAATTGATCATGTTTAATATAGATAGCCAAATCGATCCCTCATTTAATCTATTGGAATGTATGGAAGGATAGGTGTGAAGCCAAATTTCAAAATTTGCATATTTCATCAATGTCAGTCTGGTTCAAGGTTTTAATCAATGTCTCAGCACTTATGAAGGAGGGTATAGATATGAACGGACACGACAAATTTGTAAAAAAGACATAGGAATATGGAGACACAACTATATTATTTATCTATAATTTAATTATATATTAAAAAATATAATAAATTATGAGAAAAAACAAGTACTAGTATAACTTTAAAATCCACAATAAAAATATAATAAAAGTTTATTTTTCATTCATAACTATATGTTTTTTCGAGCACAAACAAACATATATATATATATATATAAAGTAAAATAACCAAAAATACAACCCATAAGAGTTAAAGAAAAAAAATATTAACCCTTTTTTAAGAGGAGCCGACTTTAATGGATCAAACTCCATTATTTTTATCAATTTGGACCTTCACTCTAGCTCTAGACTGTCATGTCACGAAAGATTTAAAATATTTAATACTCTTTTATCCTTGAAGGTGTCAAAGTAGTCAACACATATATTCCACATTTTTATTTCTCATCCTCCTATGCTACTGAGAAGAATCAAACATGTCCAATTTGGACAGAAACAGCCAAAGCATGTCAAACATGGTGTCAGGCAATGTTTCCTAGTGTCCAAGAGAAGAGGATTCCATTTCTTCGCCAAAACATACATGTTTGACACGGACACGACATGCAAGAAAAAATGTCGCTGCTTCCTTGCTTAACACATACAATATAGGTTTTCTCTAATATTCAAATTGGTAGTTAGAAGTCTTAGGCCAAGGTTGTATGGACACGGATATGGCACGATAAAATCCCAAAATATAGGATACAGGATGTTGATATGTCATGTCGACCTATTTGGGCTAGTTTTGGATACTACATATATAGTACGTAAAAATAACTCAAAATACCATCAAATTATGCCTAGAACTTCAAAATAATTTTACAAGACTTTTACAAAAATCTTAAAGCAACATGGCGCACATGAGAACTGATCCTGTCCTCGTAGACGACATGAAAAGTATATTGAGCTATTGTTATGAGCTATATTATTCATATCATAAAATATCCAAAATTAGAATTTTTGGGATTTGGAAAAATTAACTTACAGGCTTCGCATGTGATTTAAGTGAATTTCTAAACTGTATTCAATCAAAATCCTTCGCAAAGAAAAAAAATATTTCAAAAAATTTAAAAATATTTAAATTTCAGAGCCGAGAGCGCACATATGGCCACATGTCCGCATGCGTGCACCGACGATGAATTTGGACTTTACTTGTTTCCCAATGTATAGAAGTTGGTAAAATTTTCACCGGCTTGGATACACATACGGACGCATGTCATCCGCATGTGTACCATGTCGATTTTTAAAAGATTTTCCTCCAAACAAATCGTGCAAAATTACCAAAAATATACAAAATTGCCACGCATGCGGACGAGGGTCGTCCGCATGTGTGTCCAATTTGTAGATTTGTCCAAATCTTGAAAATCTCTTCAAAGATTCGGTGGGAGGGCTATAAAAGCAATCCCTGGCTTTAGAATTCTTCATCCAAAAAAATATCTCCCTCATCCCCAATCTCTTAAAGCTCTCTAGAAGCAAATTCTTCCCTCTAAAAATTTTCGACGTTTGCTGGCGGGGATCACGAAAGTTCTTAAGGTTTTCGTAGGTAGCAACACGAAGCGCAATCAGGATAACCTCCTTCCTTCTCTTTTTTTTTTATCTTTTGCATGCATAATCATCATCTTAATAAAAACAAACATTAAAAATCAATCTTTTTCAAAAATCGTCTTTTTTTCAAAAAATCACATAACCCATAGAGGTATGGAAAAGCATTCACCGATCGTCGGGATGGTGAGTTCTTTTTGTTTCCTCTCATCAATTTATTATTATTTTCTTTAGAATAATTTCACTACGCCCCTCCTAATCCTCTTTTTACTTGTCTTTATTTTGCAGGAGATTTTCACCGAAGGAGGCCCTTCCTTTGGCTTGGCGTCTTAGGAAGGAGTGGCAAACTATTCTTTTTCGGCACGTGACCAAATTTAAAGAGTGGATATCGACCTTTCAAATGTAGTGGCGATCATGATCAAATTCCTCATCAAGCATCTAACCGGACGGAATGGAAAAGGCAATCATCGAGCGCGTCATAGAGAACATCTCGGATTCACATCCCGGAACCAATCCACATGGCAATCGCGATAGGACCCACTTCAGCAACCTTTGGATAGATCTTCTCAATTTAGGCAAGTAATTTAGGGGTAAATAAAAAAATCTTTTCCATAATCAGTTAGATCTTTCCTTGCAAAAAAAATATCCAAAAAAATCTTTTCTCAATCTTTTTCATATTTTAAAAAAAAAATCTTTTTTCAATTGTTTAAAAATTTTAAAAATCTTTTTCATAATTTAAAAAAATCTTATCCAAATTTTTATTCATATTTTAAAAATCTTTTGCATTTAAAAAAAACCTTTTCTAAATCTTTTGCAAATCTAGCTAAATCTTTTACCAAAAAAATGAAAATCAGAAAATCATTTGCATGTTTAGATAAAACTTTCTTGCATATCAGTTAAATCTGTGCATATCTTTTGCACTTTCTGTTTTACTTGTGTGCTTGATCACGACGATAGCTTAGGAAAACCCTCTTCTTGGGAAATATACTCTTGGGTCCCAATAGACACGTAGTCTTTCGGTAGACCCATGTATCCGTCCAGGAAGACCTCTCCGAGAATTGGTGGTGGTAGAACTGCCATAAGGGTTGTAAAGCCTTCCCGAAGTCGATCACTTAGATTAGCAAAGAAGCATGGGGACAATAGGCAGAGCCCAAATCCTAAACACGTGCGCATCAAGGGCACGTACCACACCGAGTGCTTGCATTCTATTTGGGCCTAACAAGCTTTTGCATGAAAGAGGTCAGATCCTTGCCATGAAACTAGAAGCAGAGTTTGATGACATGAACCACAAAGCTAGGGTTTTGACAAGATCCTAAGTTAAAGCACGTGCAAAGATTCATCTAGCGAATCAAAGGAAGGTCGAAGCCCAATTCAAACCTGAATCATCAACTCTCAATAAACAAGAGGTTCAAACACAAGCGTGGAAAGCAATCGGAAGTGCTTCACTTATATCCAAACCGGCCAATGAAAATGAACAAGAGATCGAGCTGAACCAAGTTGCAATCCAAGAATTAAGGCTCGACCTAATCAAATCAAATCAAGGAAATCGAGATCAAGCTGAAAGCAATGAGCAAGAACATGACATGGTCAAACCACATCACCAAGACATAGCCGACTCAACTCAAAGCGATCAAATCAAAAGGATGTCGGTAAATCAAAATCATTTGTATGCTGAAAGTGAAGAATTTTGAAATGTCAAGAGATGTAAGCCTCAATGAAAAATAAAAAATGAAAGCTTGAATTGAATCCAATGGTCAAATTTCATACAAAAATATTAGTGGCAAAAGAAATGATAGGTTTCATACAAATATTCAAGATGAACCTCAAGATATAGTTGCACAACTTTATGCTGATTGCACGTACGAGCAAGGTGTCGCATTCGCCAAGCCTTTGTCTCTCCACTAACTCAAAATGCAACTACATCTCGAGGGATTAACTCGAATTCCTTCATTCCTAATGAACCTAACAACACTTCTTTTTCATTAACATCTCAATTCATGGAGAATGTCTCTTCTCTAGAGCATTACCCTAACAACGGGTTCAAGTCGAACTTTCTATTTCAAAATCATCATTCATCGAATGCATCTCTCACGGCTTCAACCCACAAAACACAACGGCGTATAACCCCTACTCCGAAATAAGGGCACACACCGGTTATCTAACTCGGGAGAATATTTTAGATCTTATACAGGAACATACAAGAACTAAGACGTACAGGTACAAGACTTTCAACGACTTCTGCAGAACTCCAGCTTTCGTACTCCCCGATGGTTTCAATACCCACGTATTCCCGAATACAAAGGAGATTCTGATCCGAATATTTGGCTATACACATTTTGCAAGATGGCTCGACTCTATGCTTCAAATTGTGGGCTTGTAATTCACCTGTTCCAGCGAGCGCTTGACAATAATGCCTAAAAATGGTTCTCCAACATTGATCGAGATATGCTCAATGACTTCGACAAATTGATGAATGCTTTTTTACTGCAGTTCCGTGGCCACATTGAATACATACCCACTTTGGTAGATCTCATCAATATGAAGAGCCGAATGAAAATTTCATGGCGCATGTCACAAGATGGCGAGTCCAATATTCCAGATCCGGTCTCGATATCCCAGAAAAAATGGTCAACATTCACATCGAGAATTGTGGCAATCCTCTCAAAACAATGTTGTTCATATCAAGATGCAACACATACACCAAGCTCTATGAAGAAGGGCCTACAATGCAAAGGCTTGTTCGAGAAGGGACGATGATAGATCCTCAATTGATTGCACCACCCACAATGCAATCTCCGAATATCGAAGAGATAGAAGATGAATTCGACGACGAGAAAGAAGATAATGATGAGGAAGAAGAATATAGCAATCCAGTCAGTTGCTTCCAATACGGTTCGATTCCATTGCAGCAATACTACTGGCCGTTATATCAATCAACTCCTCATCCACAATTGACATACCAAACTCATCAACCGCAAGCAACGTATCAAACTCCTTAATCTCAACCGATATATCATCCTCAACTAGTCAATCAAGCTCAAGACGTTGCGGTGACTAATCAAAGTGGTAAGAGGGTACCCTTCCCAAATGCAAACCAAACACGAAAAAGTCAACCTCGCTGAACTAGCTATCCTCTACAAGCGGAGCACCGATAGTTCTGCACTGGGTATAGATGAATCCGTAGGGATGTTGCCTGCAGACTCAAGGCTGTCGCTGCCTGAACCTTTTGCGGATGTGTTCAAGATACTCAATGCATGCAATGCCATCAGATTGCCACGACCGCCTAAGACGGCTAGAAGGCCCAACATTGATCTGACCAAGTATTGCCCATATTGTCAAGTGAATGGCCATACCATCGAGGAGTGCTACAAAGCGAGGGATGCGATTTATGATTTACATGGAGCTGGAGATATCCAATGGGATTTGATCAAAGCTGGAAAAAATAAGCTGCTCCAACAAGGTACAAGCTCCATTCAAAATCACACGACGATGATGTCTTATACACCACAAGAACGTCAATGGTTCTCAAATGCAATCAACGCCTTTAACGGAGATTATGGCATCGCTTCTACTTGGAGCGATGAGGACTCTCCTGTGACTAGCAATTGCATATTCTTCACCTGACTCCCAAGGGGCACATGGTGTCCCATGTGATTCCATGGTCAGATCAGAAGAGGAGATGGTTATATCCAATATTGCGCCAAGTGTCGAAGAAGAACGGCTTAATCAAATTGAGCAGCCATCATCAGAAATATAGGACAACACTCCGATAGAAGACGAAGGAGAAAATGAAACGGTGAAACAAGTAGAAGAAGTGCCACCGCAAAAGTCTGATCTTCAATCGGCAAAATGCCTATCCTTCACCAAATCGTTGCAAGCTCAAGAAAATCATGACATGACATCAAATTGCTCGAGAAGCGCCACGCTCAAAAGTCAAAGCATTTCGATGAAGTTATTGATATCTCACTCAGTAGCAAAACCTCGCAGCACAATGAAAACAGTTCAAGTAGAGAAGAAAGTGGTGGAGAATCTACCACAAGCCATCTTAAAACTCTATCAACCATCCCACCAAGAGATATCACTACACATCAAGCTAACATTCACGAATGCACCTTCGTTCTTCAACTTCCTTCTCCAAAGAAATTGACGGGCTCATATAAGAGAAATCTCCTCACTTCAACGCCACCATATCCCACACGAAGGTCAAGGATACGAACTCATCAAATTAATTTCACGAGTGCTGCAAAGCAAAGAAGCATAAACTCACAATCATAATTGAAAAAATGATAATTAAGGCAGGGGCAGGAGCAGTCATGGCACCCTACTACGAACAACCCCCGAACCGCCAGACCCTCTTAAGGGGCAATTTCATCAATAGCTTGACGGTTTCGAGCAAGAAACGAAAGAATTCTTCGATGCAGAAGAGGGTCTCGAGCCATATAAAGAAAATGATCTTGCATGTCCTCTCTCTTACAATGAAAGTGACTTGGATGAGGAATGGAAATCCATCCTTCAATGCATGCTTCAAGATGCACCAACAACAAATCCAAGTTCAAGCCAAGAAGATGTTCCTTTGCCATCCTTACAAGATGAGATTCCAAACAATGAGCAATCTCATGATCAGCTGAACAATCCATGCACGAGAAAGAAGAAAAACACGAAACGTTCTCTCGAACAAGAAATTGAAGAAATCAATCCAACTCTGCCAATAACGCCTACACCAACAAAGAATGGTGAAGAAAAGCCAAAATGCCAACTGCTCAAGATAGTCCTCACCATACTCTTCGCCGGCATCATTCTAGGCGTACGCATTTAGTACTCGCAAGAGCCATATAGGAACGAGCCACATCGAGCTCTCTGCTTTAGTTTTTTCCTTTCAGACATCAACAACTAGCAAACAACACCACATCATCAATTCTACAACGCTGCACTAGACAATGGCCCAAGATCCGTCATGCTAGCCAATTCAGAAGTGAACGATTGTGCCATTGCAATGCACTTTCAACTGAAGCAAACGCCCTTCATGCGTTATCATGGAACTGAAGCAATCTTGCAAACTCATCATGAGTTCAACAATATTTTTATGCGGCTAAGTCATCATAAATCCAATCAAGGTGAGCTCGTTCCTCTCAAAGTTCCTTCCCATGAAAAATGGTCCCCAATATGGGAAGGATCATTCATCACTTTAGGGGTCCACTGTTGTAATAATTCTAAACTGATCAAAACAAATGCAGAGAAACTGTTGCTTCCATGTGATGCGACGTACCAGCAATGGCACCCTCCTTGAAAGCACTCTCCTAAATTGGGAATAGGCCTTTGACTCTTAGTTGACTACAAAATGTAAGCTAGGGGCAAATGATGCAATAGGATAATGATAGTTTTGATTAAACGGTTATCCCTATCTTTGATTTAATCTCGAACAAATAGAACTTTCTAGAAACTAACGATTTGATGTCATAAGAACTTGATGAAAACATTCACCAACTGATTTCCACTTTTTTCAATTACAACACCTAAGTGGATCAATCTCTACCTGAATAACAATGCCAAGATTAAAAATGCAAAAAAATAAATAACAAAACTAAAACTAACCAAAGGGCAAATGCGTATGGGTACGTCTCTTTCCTTTACCCCGCCAAGCAAGTGTTCTTTCTAGATTAAAAATCCTAACGATTTACCGTGTGAGAATAATCTTGGCCTCCGACAAAACAATGCATGTTAAAATTAATCGTCGGTTAAAGGATTAGTTTTGGGCCATATCGAAAACATTGCCTTCGTCATAAAAGATTGAAAAGTTTAGGAGTTGTCCAGCTCTACCCACATCAGTTAAATGAATGCATAATCGGTTTAACTCTCGAAAAGTTGACTGCAGAGGTTCAACCTTGCGAAAGATTAAGTCGCGTTAAAAAATAATCCAAGATCAATCCTAAACGTTTCCTACCCAAACTCCAAAAAGTTCTCACAAATCTGCCATCAGCTAGAAGGCTAAGATGAAAATTGCCTATTTCCAACAAAAGGAGACTGTCCAAATGGAAGTCTCTAACACAATCAAATGGTTCCATTTCGCTTGCCACTTGTAAATATTTCCGCAACGTCCGAAGATGTTAAACTACGGCTTTTAACGGGCTGTGAGGTGCATGTTATCAATGACTGAACGGCAAAACCCGGCCGGAATAAGGGAAGAAACCATCCCTGAAAATCATTTACATGAGATAGCATGTACCGAAACCCTCCTTGTCCAGCTGGGACTTAGCGTTCGATAGAAACCAATCGATCAAGTCAAGGGGCATCACCCTAAGACTTCTTGAGCTCGACAAAGAGGTTTCTTTCCACAACCTCAATACCTTTCCACTCTTATTCTTAGTATGCATCTCCGGATCGGTGCTAAGAGCTTGAGTCCTTTGGCTACGATGGAATAGCTAGCCAACCAGGCTAAGCTGTGCCTAGGGGCAACCTTGGGCGTCTTGAGCTAAAAGAACACCCCCAACACCATGTTTTCTATTGTGCCGAACATTCTAATCGTTTGCTCAAGCGTCCAGGTAAAACAAAAAATCCCATCGAGATCACGCCTTCGGTAATTCTGAGAGCATAAAAATCCCATCGCACAAGACATGTTCTCCGAAGAATGGCATTCTTATTTGATGTATTCGGTGTGACATACACCGATAAGCATACATTACTCCAAGTACTCGGTGTGACATACACGATGAGTAGACATCATTCCAAGTACCTGGTATGACATACACCGTTTGTGCATCCAACGATTCGAGCAACTCCACCTCTTCAAGATCGGTATAACACATACCGTCGAAGCAGATCTATGCTAATAGTGCATTCAAGAGCACAGAACGACCGACACGACATGTACCGACTGTGGGTATCTCCAAAGTCCCATCCGATCCATAAAAAAGACCTGAAAATTCCTAGCGATACGATCAACTTCCAAACATAACTTCATCTGAAAAAATTCCACCCAGCAGAAGATCTGCACAAAGCGAAGAAGCCCCAGAGGCCAGTCTTAACCAAACTCCAAAGCCCCTGAGGCAGATTGAAGAAAGAAGAATTAAGATGGTCACTCTTCGACAGAAGGACCTGACTGATGAATCTCAAAGAGTAATGCCCAGAAGCCAATGCTACTGGCCAATCTCAAACGAGCAATGCCCATAAAGGCCAATCTCAAAAGGAGCAATACCAATAGCCAATGCAAGAGGCTAATGCGACAGACGCCAATGCCTAGAAGCCAATGCTACCGGCCAATCTCAAACGAGCAATGCCCATAGAGACCAATCTCCAGCAGAAAGACTTATACGGTAAATCTCAAAAAGACCTGAAAGGTGAATCTCAATCAAGAAGCCCCAAAGAGGCATCCGTAAAAAAGCTCCATAACGTCACAATTCGCTGACAAGCCACATTTCCTATGACATTCTATTGACGAGTCACGTCTTCCACTCAAAGGAGCATTAAGGCATTCAAACCGGCGCGACATGCCCCATACATGTCGCATAACAGTGCCCAACTTTCATATGTTCGTACTGGAATTCGCTCAATTACGAGCGTCCTAAATAGCAATCATATCACCGCATAAAAGCATAATAGTGTTAAGGTTAACGCCTTAGGCATTAGAAATTGTTTTTGAAAAACTCGTCTTAGACGATGGTGCCGATACCCATAGGTATTCACTTTCTAAGGCGTTGAACAACCCCGTTTTCAAAAACTTGCATAAAAGGAAAAAATGTTTTTCAAAAAACCTTGCATGATTTAGCATCCTGCATCTAAACCAGCATATTGCTTCTCATCCCTCCTTTGAAAACAATAGGACAAAACAAGAGGAATTTCCTCAAATCAATTGACTTGCGACGGCATACACATCACATTTTCAAAACAAAATAAACAACACCAATAGGAAAGTTAGTAGTTGTCAGTACCTGCGTGTGGAACGGGATCACCGTCACACCTACTAACTCTTCCCTCTCAATCTATTGGAATACCAGACCGGATGGATGAATTCCCCCAGGACTTCAGGACACAGCTCACGTCTTAGGCTCAGCGAAGAAGTCCCGTCTCGTTTTCAACTCCACAGTTTCACACCACAACAATGTTGTGCCGACTGTTGCAAATTATGAGATGCCAGGAAACAATCCTGAGTAGTTCTTTAATTCTCGCATTAATGCATTGTATCCATCCTCACATATTTCTCCATTTCCAGTAAACCTTTCACATCATTCTTTCCGGGCATGATCGCGCCCTCTCGTTCTTCAATGTCATCTCCTTTTCTTGCACATACATTGTGTACCGTAACATCAGTGCAAGAGGGGTATTTGTTGATGTCATTTCGACCGATTCGGACTGGTTTTGGATACTACATATATAATACGTAAAAAAAACTCAAATTACCATCAAATTATGCCTAGAGTTTCAAAATAATTTTACCAGATTTTTAAAGATTTTTAGAAAAAATTTAAGGCAACATAGCGCACATGAGGACTGACTATGTCCTCATAGGCGATATGAAAAGTATATTGAGCTGTAGTTATGAGCTATATTATTCATATCATAAAATATACAAAATTAGAATTTTTGAGATTTGAAAAAATTAACTTACAGGTCGCACGTGATTTAAGTGAATTTCGAAACTATTTTCAATTAAAATCCTTTGCAAAGTACAAAAAGATTTTCAAAAGATTTAAAAACATATAAATTTCAGAGTCGGGTGCGTTGTCCGCATGAGTGCGTCGATGATGAATTTGGACTTTACTTGTTTCCCAGGATATAGAAGTTGGTAAAATTTTCACAGACCTAGATACACATGCGTCTGCATGTCGTCCGCATGCGTACCCTGTCGATTTTTAAAAGATTTTCCAACAATCAAACCGTGCAGAATTGCTAAAAATAGGCAAATTGGCATGCATGCGGACGAGGATCGTCCGCATGTGTGTCCAATTTGTAGATTTTTCCAAATCTCAAAGAATTCTCCAAAGATTCGATGTGAGGACTATAAAAGCAGCCCCATGTCTTCAGAATTCATCATCCCAAAAATCTCCTCCATCCCAACCTCTTAGAGCTCTCTAGAGGCAAATTCCTCTCTAAAAATTTCCAATGTCTGCGACGGGGATCGGGGAAACTCTCAAGGTTTTCATAGACAGCAACACATAGCACAATCATGCTAACCTCCATCCTTCTGTCTTTTAATCTTTTGCATGCATAATCATCATCTCAATAAAAACAAACATTAAAAATCAATCTTTTTTCAAAAATCATCTTTTTATCAAAAAATCACATAACCCATAAGGGTAGGGAAAAGTATTTCCCGATCGTCAGACGGGTGAGTTCTTTTTGTTTCCCCTCATCATTTTATTTTTGTTTTCTTTAGAATAATTTCATTGCGCTCCTCCTAATCCCTTTTTTACTTGTTTTTGTTTTGTTGAAGATTTTCACCTAAGGAAGCCCTTCCTTTGGTTTGGCGCCTTAGGAAAGAGTGGTAGACCATACTCTCTCTCGGCACGTGATCAAATTTCAAGAGTAGCTAGCGGCCTTTCAAACATAGTGACGACCGTGATCAAATAGCATCAACCGGACAAAACAAAAAAGGTAATCACCGGACGTGTCTTAAGGAACATCTCGGATTTATACCCCAGGACCGATCCACAGGGGACACAACTATATATATAATTTTATAAAGATAAATAAGATATCAAACTATCATGACAACATTAAACAAGAAAAATTCACAATTCTAACATTCTATATGCTAATAACATATTAAAAATATGTTTATACGCATATGACCTTCGTAGAACACATATTATATGTATATATATACAACGCGTCCGAAACGTGTCATGCAAGTGTCGGTGTCTGATACGTGTTGAACACGGATACATCAACCCATTGGAAGTGACTCTGCAACCTAGACTAGGGCTACTATTATCTGCTATCAATTAATAGAAAATCCAAAAAGGTCATTCTTATTATCTAGTCAAAGCCACCTGAAAATTTCTACAAACTTAATGTTGATAGATCAAGGAAAGACTGATCTATACTCTATTTCAGAAGCGGCAGTCCTCAGAAATTATGAAAAATACCTTTTGCTCCTCCATATTTTATTATGAAGTTGGAGAAGTTCTTGAAACAGAACGAGAAGCTAAGATGGCTGGTTTGGTGCAGTGCTATCTTTTACAAATTAAAGCAATTCTTACTGAGACAGACAAAACGACTTTAGCATATTGTATAAATGGTAATTACAGGTTCGCTTGCCTCACTACATTGTTAAAACCATACAGTTTCTGATGAGAACTGAAGCCAAGGTCTTTCACATCTACAGAGAAAACAATAGTGTGGCTGATTATATGGCCAGAGAGGCTCGAGATTCCAGGACTAGCCGCACTTACTCGGTGTTCTCTATTCCTGTTTACATCCAAAGGCTAGCAAAACTGGATTTATCTTGTCTTCCTAGGTTTAGGTTTGCCCATTGACTAGATAGGTTTAAACTGATGCCTTCATTACAGATTTTCTTATGAATTCTGGCTTCTGGATCCATTTCAATGCACAAGATATTGCATTGTATTCTTAACTTTGAGAGTACAATTAAATAGGCAGACTCAGGTCCTCAAGTTCCTTTTTCTTTTTAAACAAAAATGATCATGTGAGATAATAAAGCCAAGTGAAACAAAGATATTAGGAGTTGTTTATAAAGATAAGCACTTAGGCTTTAGTCAAAGAGTCACAAATAGAGAAGTTTCAAATAATTATCTCAATTGGCAGAAGGTGTTAAGAAAAACATTTCAGGAAAACGAATGAGTATCATAAAGTTGGTATGAAGATTTCGGTTACTATGTAGTTTCAATTCATGACTTCAAGAGGTGTGTCTAGCAATAAACGCATAATAGATTCAAAGGATAAGGAAAGTAAAAGTCTCAAGTCGTGAACTGATATGAAATATACTTAACAAATAACTCGATACCTTTGCTCAGATAATTTTGTGACTGGTATGTTTCAAATATATATTCTTTGCTCCTTGTTGATTCTTTAATTTCTTAAAACCATAAAGTGTCTTTGTTAGAATGGATTTCATGGATTGTTGTGAAACAGAAATGATATTCTTATTAAGTTACAAAACCCTGAAATATACAAGGCCTTAAATTGAATAAAGAGGATCAGTTAGAGCAAAATGTTGAGAGCTTAGGAGTTTATTTACATTTGGATCATAAGGCGTCACTGATAAAGTCTGTGCATCAATAACAGAAACAACAGCGACACGATTAAGAGGCATCTTTACACCATTTGTGTCTACTATAATATGATCAAGCATCCCTGAAATAAAACATTGGCCAGGTAGATCAGTTTCGAAGAATAGGTTATAACAAGAGTCCCGAATGACAATCTGCAACTTACCTGCAGATGCTCTGCCAGTTCGAAGTTTAGCCAATTCCCTTGCTAAAGCTGTCATTGCATCCTCCATTTGCGAAAGAGCAGTTTGCTTTACAGGACCCATGTCTGGAACAGCTTGCAGTGTATCGCCTTCATCCTCTTTCTCTACATAATTGCAGCTGGAGACGCATAAGAAAAAACTCCAACGCTAGAAAGTGTCAAAACTCGCAACACTGTTTAGATACTTATAATTATTTTAAAGTTGTTTTTCATTTTTCTATAACTTTAAATTGATAATTAAATGATAGTGGACCTCTATCTTACTATTTCTACTAGTAAGAGATACTAGAGTTCTAGAAAATGGGCCGTACACAAATAGAGCAAGGAGAACCAAACTCCCGGAGAGCTTTGATGTAGTTGGGTACTATAATGCCTGTGTGAACATCAACTACCTTAACTAGCTTATGCAGTTCTGCCTAATCGATCACTTTGCAAGAGAAAGATGGGAAGGAGCAAAAGTCATGATCAATCAGTGTGTGCCCAGCTGGAAGGGTGTGGATTCTATGGGATGAAAGAAGTTTTGCTATTCAAAAAGTCATGATCAATCATAGTTGAGCAAACCTGATGGGTGGGATTTCAATATGATTTCGCGCGGTTGTTCTCTTATCGGGTATGTGGAGCAACCGTCCAAATCCGAAAGGGTGACGGTTTTCTATGTTACTTTTCAATCTTTATATACTAGTCTTATGAGAAAATGCTGATGAATCAGCCGACATAATTATGCAATTTTTATTAAGTGTCCTTTCCAAAGGTTCTTCAGTTGAGATTTTAGCAGGAGTTATTTGTAATGCACAGGCACACGCATATGCATGCACACACACTAGTCAAGATAGAAAATCAAGGCCTGTAATTGCAGCATGAACATCTGTTAGTTAGTTAGGTGCATCAAGTATGACCTTTTGAATAGTGGGCTAGCCCCAAGGAGGACATGGTCACAATCAGTGTTGTAAAATGTGATTTGTGTGAGAGCATCGCCCACATATGGGAATGCCGCCCCTAGCATCTAAATGACCTGACTTGGCCATCATGTGGCCTAAACAAATGAGAGAGCACACATAAAATATGTGCATGTGCAATTCTTGGTATGCACACATATATGCGGATGACTGAAGAATATGAAGTTGTTAAAGGTTATTTGCTAGACCAACAACCGACCTGATCTCTTAGCAAAAGAACACCATGCACTTTACGAAGTTTGCTAAAACCCACATTCTACTTTCTTTCGGTCAATTATCAATACTCTCTCATATGACCCTTCACACCAAAGTTCGAAGGTGTTCGTCTTCTCCTTTTCCTCTTCCAACTACGAAGCCCTTGCAAACGCCCTAGATCAGCTCAATTTTCATCGCCATTGGTACAAACTCTCTCTTCCCCTCTTTTATCTTTTCATTATTCACAACCATAGATATAGCATAGGTTCTCATCCAGCTCATCCAGCTCAGACGTCATTCTCTATCCGTCTTTTCTTATTAAAGTAGTTGACATTTTCCTAATATCATTTGGTTACAGGTTTTATTTCTGCCATGTGTTGGTAAAGTGGACAGTTTCTCTCTAATTATGTATTTTTGTTGTAACCAGAAAACAAATGCATGCAATTTGTGTAACAAGAACCCAAAGACCTGGTTAATGATGCATCTTATATTATATTATATTATATTATTAGTATGTTATAAAATTCACAGTGATCAAAATGAAGAATTGAATTTCTATATCATTCAAGGGGTTTCCAACATGTCTGAAGTAACAATCTATTGATCTTATTTACATATTTATAATGTCCTTATTTTTCCTTGTTGTGGATTTTGAGGTAGATGTTTTAGCTAGCGATTTTCTGCTGAAACATGGCTTGGACGAGTTCAAATCATTCATCTATGCAATTATCATATGGTTTGTAGATCTTACTTTTCTACTTGTACCTTCATCATTAAATACCATCCTAATAATGATAAATTACAATTGAAAATTATATGACCTTTGTCATCTAAAGAGTGACCGAAAAAGATTGTGAGGCTACCATGATGAATGTTTGAGTTTGCAACCTTCAATGACTTGTTAGACTCCTTTCCTCGAAGTTATGAACCATAACTTCTTTTATTTCCATCGTGTTGTCTTATTTTATATCGTTTTATGCATATACTTGACCAGCTATGTGATGTTAAGAGAATATTCGATTTGTAAATTCTAATAGCTAGATTACATTTATATCACTCTGATTATTTATAAAGTACCTTTGTTCAAACCCACTCAATATTTATCTTTTGTAAATAAATCAAAACATTAGATTTCTTGGTTTTGATTTGGTTGCAACTTCAACATATGCAAGTGACGATGCTAAATCTCAAGGAACTTCTTGAGAGTATATCTGCTTTTCCATTTTGTGTTATATCTTAATAATTATTATTGAATTATAAGTTGGATAAGGTTTGATATAATAAAACCTTTTATGATATTGTAATTTTCATATTAGACTTCTAAAAATCATATCACAATAATTGTTTAGCTCTTATATATAACGTAGTTCCATCATACGATCTTCCAAAATTAATATTTCACCATAATTCACCGAGTATATGATGAATTCCTTACTTATGATACCCATTGGATGTTTCCTATTAATGTTCTGAAAGAGCATGTTTCTGACTGTTCATATGTCCAATATAATTTAGTCAATTGTCTTAATTAAAAAAAAACTGTCCATAGTAGATAATAATTACAATTGATTATGCCATGTCATTGTGTAAGAGATTTTGGGGATCATACCATCAATGTCACCAATTATGATCATTGAAGTTGTAATTTGGTTTATACTTAGGTGTATTGTTTTAACATTTTGACTGATTCTTATGCAAAGAAGTTCATTACCAATGGTTGAGTAAAGGTTCAGCGATTTCTCATAAAGCTTCATTTCTCCTTGATGATGTAGCACCACATCAGTTCGCAATGAATATAGATCGAATAAAGATGAACGAACAACCGAACACGATTGCTAAATAGTGATTTTTTCCACTTTTCTTTATTGTAGAATGTTATTGTGGTTGTATTATAGTCATTGGAGGTATGTAGTTTAAGTTTGTATATGGATCCTATTAATAGCAAACTAATTTTGTTTCTTTTTGTGCATTTATAATGGGTTTGCTGTTTTAATTGTTATACTAAGCTAACAGGCTAAGCGATGACATTTATTTTGCAAATTTCTTTGTTAGTGTTTGGCAACAATATGCACAATAATTTATAGCTTTTATAATTTTACTATACCTGTATAAAAATTTTAGCTGTACCTTTTGGTAACCTTTCATTGCTAAATATCCTTCGACTTTTAGGTCATAAATTAATTGGTATCTTATTTCTTTGTTTCCTTTCTGTCTGCTCTAGCTCCTTTACTGTTCAATTTCTCTCTTTGGAGGTCCTAACAAATATGACATTCCAAATATTTCGCTATTTATGACAATAATTAGATTCATGCTATAGCTCGTTTATTTTGGGTAACTTCTCTATTGCTTCTCATTGTTGCCTTTTTCTACAATTTCCTTCTTTTTATCGTCTTCTTTCATTTTGCTTTGTTGTCTTTTCCTCTTCTTTTTATCGTCTTCTCCCTTCTCTTCTTCTAGTCTTGTGCTTTATTAGCTTACATCCTTGCTTACTCTTGTTGTTGCTATTGTTGCGTCATTGCTTGCTTCCTTTTTATTTTTCAAGGAAATACCCCTCAGCCATCCACTTATGATATTTTCATCCTTCAAAAGATCTTTCAAAAGTTCTCCTTTATAATCTTGTAACCATCCATGAGGTATCCATTATGCTACCTTTTAACCATGCAGTATCGAAAAGCTCAGCCTCCATATGTGCATTTAAGATTTGGATGCTTTGATGGTTGTTTAAGCCTACAGTCGAGCGATCCAATTTCAAGGCATGGCTATGCACAATGCACACACATCAAGATCAACTATCTTTCAATGAAGCTCAAAATTTTCTTTCATTAGTAGAGCCATCAACCCTATTGCGCTCTCTCACACAATCCAATTTCACCATCCTTTATAGGTGTAAAATATATTATGTCAATCCCAATATACCGGTACTCTGGTAGTATTTTGTGAGCTTTAGGTCTTAGTAATTGCAATTTTGTTAATAAGTGTTGAAAATAAAAAACCAAACAATGGAAAACTGAGAATAGTCCCACATTGGAAACAAGAGAAACACATGTGTATAAGACATAAGATGGACCAAATCTCAACAAGACTTAGTCTTATTGTTGGAACCCACTTATTTCAAAAACCTGTATACATTCTAGATAAAATATACAATCACCCCCTCAACTTTAAATACTCTAAAGTCTTTACATGGTATCAGAGCCAATGGCTCGATCCAAAACCTCAACACCTATGAGAGAAGCTGAAAGTCTACCCTAGCACCATCATGAGGTCCAAGTGATATCAAGCATACCAAATTCAAATTTTTATGGTGCTAAACAAGATCTTTAGCTAGTTGATTAGGATTTTAGTTTTGATATCCACTAAAATAGAAGAAGTGAATGATGGCTATACCCTTGTAGATCGAGTCATTCACTTCACATGCTCCGTGTAGTAGTCCCGCGACTCCACTTGAGGGTTTGGACGAGGTTCCTCCGATGACCTTCGTGCCGAAGATGATCCACGTGAAGTCCCTCTAACTCAAGCTACCTCTACACTAAACTCTTTAGCGTAGTAAACACGCTACACTCGATTGCTAGTCAAGTATAGGATGGTGAAGTGGGGATGTTAAAACTCACAAGTTTGTGTTCAAGCTTCATGATTCACATCACATGTGAGGGTTGAAGCTTGAACCATGATATTGAGGAAGAAGAAAAAGCTAGAGAGCATGAGAGCAAAAAAATGGGAGCCACTCAAGAAAATGGCTAAGTGTTAGAATGAGCAAGTGAGAATGGCAACTCTTGACCCCTCACTCATTTAAGCATGGAATTATTGCAATATAAAATTGCAACCATGCTTGAATAGTAAGTCAAGATGAATAAACAAAGATAAAAGCCCATGCTTGCAACCATGCTCCCAAAGTTTCCCATTTTCCACCTCATTTCTATTTTCATAAAATAGAAATTTATGTCATGCTATATATATATATATATATATATATATATATATATATATATATACATATAATAAAATATTTAATGAGCTAATGATATTAGTTAAGATATAATATATATCACATTATTAAATCAACAATTGATTTAAGAATCTGGTTATATCACATATGACCGACTAATATCATTTATCTGTGTATCTTTATCAAATCAACACTTGATTCGATAATCTGGTTATATCACATATAACCTAACTTGATAATAGATAACTGCCAGATTACAATACGGTATCACATACACGTATTTAATCAGGCCCACACACATATTACACATGTGTCCTACTTCGTTTTGCTTGAACCAGGAAACTTCTGTGTGGGACTCTAAAGACTCGTCAATACACCAGCAGTAGGTGATGATCACATCAGTCACCTACAAGCCGTCAGCGGTACAAGCTGGATGTAACGGCTACCCGGGTATTGAGCGATATGAAGATCAACAAGCAAGCTTGTCCATAGTCTCCATGAAGCCTATTAGTAACACTACCGTACAGTCCGGTCTCTTTGTCTGATATGTCGCATATCATATCTAGGAGTGGTAAACGTCAGACCCCGGTAACGTGATAAGTCATGCCGATGTCTGGCCTATAACGGTTCAAGAAACTGCTGATAACTCTTATCAGTAAATCTCGGCGGCGGCCCTGGCCAGAGACTTCCAATTATAGCCAATCGAGTATAGCGCAACATCAACCCCCGATACGGGAGAGACGAAACCCCCTATCGCTCATTGCCTCCATATGAATCGGAACTGTACCCAAAATCCACCTGTTTACACAACTCCTCTTAAGCGTAGTAGGGAGGAAATCAAAGCACAGTGGGAGCCGCACAAGACTCTATGACGATCTCGGGTCTACAGAGTAACATGTACCAGTGTCACCAGAGAACTGCTATCTGACGATAGGTATACTACCAACTGGGAGTCCTCGGCGAGTCTGTTCGGTGTACCCATTCTCCAATGAGCACCTGTGTACAATCTTTGATGTTACACACCAATGGTTGTGGGATCAACCATCACCCTCTAAGGGACAAGAAACGTACACACTAATCTATTCTGGAATATCGATGCCTTAGTCTCGATATTCTCTCAACTAGGAACTGATTAAATGATGTACTTTTGGACCACCCTGGCCCTACTAGTATGATCTCATCATAATTCTGGTAGTCAAGTAAATATCCTAAGGGCTTTATCAACATGTAAGAGACAGACAATATAAATATCGGTCTACATGTTAAGATAAAGATAACCTGATAGCATACTATCATGTCGATCAAGAAAGTCCTCTATATATATGTCTAAGCATCCACTATATCATCAATAATGGCCTCTAGGGCATACATATTCCAAACAGATCCAGTCTACAAGCACAAAAAAAGTACCTTACGAGACTAGCTCTACAAGTGTTGTACTTTCCATGTGACAACGATACCAAGAAAAAGTGATGGTTGCACGTGAAGGGGGTGTTGAAAGTAAAAAAACCCAAATGATGAGCATAGTTGTCACGGCGTCGTCATGGTGTCGCGGCGATTCACTACCGCCGTGATGCATCTTTCTTATTTTAAGCTTCGCCTTGTCTGCATATATACGAGACCAACTGAGAATCGAGTTTGAAATTTGATAAATATTATATAAGCACTTATTCTTTCCCTTAAAAATTCTTTCATTATGTTCCCTCCAAATACTTCAAATGATTCCCATCGTAATAAAATAATAATATCTCAATTTGATAAAATATTTTATATTTGATGGTTAAATGATGATATAGTTGTGTGCTTGAAGGTATTCTATAGTTTTTGTAATTATATATTTGATATAGAACTATATATATATATAATTAATGTAGCACCTTGTAAACGATTTGTCGCCGTACGGACGCCATGGCGGGTGTCGTGTCACCTAGTATCCTGACGGTATGCTACCGCCGTGATTCTCCATGGCGCCGTAACCATGATGATGAGAAACTAAGAATAATTTCACATCGGAAACAACAAGGGAAACACATGGGTATAAGATATAAGATGGGCCAAACCTTAACAAGGCTTGAGGCTTATTGTTGGACCCCACTTATATCAAAAGCACATGTACACTCTAGATAAAATATATAATCACCCCTCTCAATTTTAAATACTCTAAAATCTTTACAATAAGCGATAAGGTTTGGTGCAAACAAATGATTATTTGGCTACTACAAAATACACATGTATAGGATTTAAGAACAGCGCAAAAAAGGGCAGTGTCATGGAAAGCAGAAAGCAAAGCGGTGGTGTGGGGCTTTAACTTAAGCAAGGCTTTAGCGGAAAAACACCAACCATATTTTAACAATTTAACTATTAAAAAAATATAATGCATATACATAATTATATATAAATAATTGGATAACAATGGAAAAATATCACAAAATTCTAAAGAAATAGAAGTGAAGATAGAAAACAGGTCGAAGGCGATGCCGAGGCGGACGGGCAAGTCGAAGGTAAGGCTGAGGTGGGCAAGAAAAGTCTAAGTTGGAACCACTACCAGTGAGAAATTGAGGCACATCAATAAGAAATTGAAGTGTATCAACAAAACCTAAGGTTTGAGGTAGTAAAAGATGTTCTATATTTGAGCTTTTAGGCCGGGAAATGGGCCAAATGGTTTTCAGATGCTAAAAAACCCATTTGGCATGCATAATAAGTGACTGGACCCGCTTTAGACCGCTTCTGCCCGCTTTGCCATGCTTTGAACAGCTTAGACCCGCTTCTAGACCGCTTTGGCCCACTTCTGAACCGCTTTCTTACCGCTTTAAACGCTTTGACAAGGCAAAAGCACCCTGAACGCTTAATACCACCACTTTCATCTAAATCGAGGCGTTAAATGCCCGATTCCGCTTTATCGACCGCTTTAGTAACCGCTTTTCACAACACTGAAAAAGGGGTCTTGATCGAATGCCATGAGATTACAGAGTAAATAAATAGGGGTGGTTATTCAATAGCAAAGAGAGAATTATTGCTTTGTTTGGTTGCAAATCCAAAAAAACATGGATTTGGAGTGTGTCATAAAGTCAACTTTTTTGTAATCCAAAAAGATAAAATTGTATGTTTGGATGAAGAAATTGAGATGAACTTGAACTTTCACAATCAATCTTTTATTTGGTTTGTATTTGGTTGAAAATTTGAAATATGGATTTGAGATAGGATTTGAAAAGAGAGAAAGAGATAGAAATATTTTTTATTTGATAAAAAAGGTGACATGCACCAAATCCCTTCAAATTCAATCCTTTTGGTTCCAACTTTGAAATCCAATTTTTGTTCAAATTCAAGCCCTACAAATCCTTGCAACCAAACAAGGATTTCAAATTTGGATATGACATTATACTTGCTATGGTATTTTGTTCCAAAATCCAAGCAAATAGAGTGTTTGTGATTTCCAAAGGGAAAAAAGGAAATAATTGCAACATGTGGCTCAATCAATTATCTGATGTGAAAGATGTGAAATAAAAATGCCTTTTACACTAGGTAGTCATCAACCGGCCCTTAAACCCTAATTCAAACATTTTCTAACCCAATACCCAAATCATGAAATCCCTCGTCCGCTTGAAAACTTAGAACCCAATTGCATTAATCAACACCTCAATCAATTAAAATCAAATATAAACTTTTCAATTTAAGGACAGATCATAAAAACTTACTCGATTTCTTTCCTTTAGCAAAACCCCTTTGATTGACGAAGAAGAAGAAATCTGAGCGAAGGACATCGGAACCTCGTCGAAATCCAAAGGAATGGGCTTCTTTTGTTGATTGATTGGAGTTGAGAGAAGACAAGTGTGAGAGATTGCTGAAATGGCGTGGAGCTCCAAGGGAGAGGAGCGTTCGAGAATTCAGAGCTCGTCTGATGCAAAACGCCATTGTCTAGGGTTAGGGTTTAGGGTTTTTGAGAGCGATTTCTTTCTTTTGGAAGGTGAAAGCAATCGGAGGGACGAAATGATCGCTCTGTGGCGACGAATTTCCTTCGTACCGTGGGTTTCCGGGTTTTTTTTTGGTAGAGCTTTTTACCATATGGTCCCTCGAAACTTGGATAATTACTAAAAAGAATCCGATGCTTGATAATTACTATTTACTCCCAAAACATTAAATGATTTCTAAAAGGTCCCCCGACTTGCTAAAAACATTCTCTTTCTTATATTCCGTTAGGCATCTAACGGAGGGATGTTGGGGCAAGGATTTTAACCCGTCCTACATCTAAAATCTCCAAATTCGACCCCAAATCAAAATTAGGGTTAAGGATTTGCTTTATCAAAACTCTATTTCCCATGGAAATATGATCTTCTTTCTCAACCTTCTCTTCTCATACTCTTGTTGAATGTGAATAAGTCATTCGCAAGCTAAGAATAAGTGGAAAATCTAAATTGAAGGAAAGGAATTAGAGGGTAATTGGGGAGAGCGATTTAAAATAGAAAAAAGATCAATTCTCGAATGAGGTCGAAGGTAATTGAGGAGGTACTAAAAAAATTCCTAACAGCGACGTTATCTTTGGATGGAAATCTTGGAAAGGGACTAAAAGGTAACAATTTAAAGATTTTTGGGGAGCAAATAGTAATTATCAAATATTGAGAAGCTTTTGTCATGCCCCGCTTCCCAAAAGAACGGTAACTGCACATGACGAGACCTGAGACGTATTTATTCCGAGAAGGTTCTTTCTCGCAACAAATTCGTTAAGCGTATATAAGCAACGTAAATGTAACAAGAATAAGCAAACGAATAAAAATACAACATACAAATTATTACATTCCAAAATTTCCATAGAGTCTTAAACAGATATCAAGATGTCTGAACAAAATACATAAACATAAAAAGCCTTAACAAGAGGCATACTGAAAGAAAAGCTGAATGGAACCAATAGTCGGCTTGCGATGACAACTGGGAGTACCCTTCTTCCGTTGGATCGATTTCTTTTGTCCCTAACTCACCTGATAAACATTCTAAGGAAAGAAAAAAATATGGTGGAATACCCATCTGCGAACTTGTGTTCGGTAAGTCCCCAAATAAGATATAGGTGTAAAGTAATAATTGACAATCATGTAAGAAGACAGTGAATATCATGAAGTGGTAATATGCAAGAGATGGCAATTAACATGGCAATCTATATGTGCATTGAGAGTTCCTAATGCTCTCGCCACGTGAGCCGCGGCCGATGCGGAACCGAAAAACAAAAATTGACAGGAGGGCAATAGAACCTAATCCCTAGTGATTTTTCCAAACACCAAAACTAGAAAGCAAGCATGCAATGGTTAGAGAATACAACGTCTGACCCATGTCCACCCAATCGTGAGAAACCCTTCCAAGCTCCTTATAGACCGTCGGAAACAAGCTTGAATGGCGACCACCCTTGCCGAAGATGATCCACTCGAGAGAATCGTTCCAAGCTTCACCTTCACTTAGTGAAGCAACCGACGCTCCAAACTCGCTAGGAATGAAGAGTGGAGATGTAAGAATTTTCCACTATCTTTCTCTCTTTAATTTGTAGCTCAAAAGAGCATCTCAAGAAGAAGGAGGAGGAGGTGAAGAAACTTAGCCATCACTAGAATGAGCAAGTGTTAGCATGAAAGAACGAATGAAGAAAAGAATGTAGAAAAAATGGTTTCATATCTTTTTACAACCATGCTAAATAAAAATCTCACAACATATTTTAAATAAACAAATGAAACTCATTCCTCTTTGCATGTCTTCAACCATGCTCCTTTACATCTCATCCTCTACCTCATTTTTTATTTTCTTTAGAAAGAAAAATCAACAAATGAGGTGTCCATCTTCTAAAACAAATTCCGTATAAATACGAAATATAACCCGGTATATGTATCGAAATACATATACACGTATCCGTATAAAAATACGAATAGCCAAGAGAGAGAAAATTGTAAGGTTAGTCTAGCACCCCATGATGAGTTTTGAAGCATCACATGTCCCAAAGTTTAAATTTTTATGGTGCTAAACGAACATATAATGGAATCGATCCTAGAAAATTAAGGTTTCGAATGAAAAAGTGAATCAAACTAGGGTTTCGAGACTACAACCTTTGTAGCTCCCTTTCGCTGGACTCCTTGGTGTCTTGGGTGTTGGATGAAGGTCCTCTTGAAGTCCTCTTACGTCCACGACGATCCACCACGGAGTTCTCCGTCCAAGCTTGCAACTTCGTAAAACCGAAAAGAACACTCTAAGCAAGTTGGCTAAACTTGCATAGAATGAAGTTGTGGTTTGGAATCTCACTTCAAAAACCTTTCTTTGAGTGTGTTTAACTCACTAGAAAAACCTAGAGAGCAAATGGTGAAGGAGGATGAAGATGGTGGCTTTTCTTTTTAGCAAGTGTAGAATGATAAAAAGATGACCCTCCAAAAAGGAAATAAAATATAACCTTTTATATTTTATTCCTTCTTACCTCTAACCATGATTAAGTGATGGAGGGTTTATTTAAATTGAGTTATAAATGATAAAGAGAAGGATAACCCAAGGTTAGAGGTAGGTGAGCTAGGTTAGGTTAGAAGAAGAATGTAGAAGCTAACAAAGATTATCCTTTTCTTTTCAATTTGTTTTAAATCCAAAATTAAATAAAAATCCATCACTTAATCTATGGTGTGAGTCTTATATTGCCACCATTTCCATGTGCTAACAACCATGATAGATGGGTGTATGTATGTATGCATGTATGCACATCCACATGTGCATGAAACTAGATAGAAAGAAAGAAACATATATACACATGCATACATCCATCATGTCCATGAAAGGTTTTAAGTGAGAAAACTAATGGTTAAATGATAAATCAACACTTGATTTATCAATCCGGTCTCATATGACCCTACCAAAAGAAGGCCGCCCGATCAATGTCCGATATCATATACGCACATTTTAATCGGGTGCATGCGCATATCGCATACGCGCACCACAACGTTTCGCCTGGACTGGGTAACTCCTTTGTGGGACTCTAAGACTCGTCAATACGCCGGCAGAGGGTAATGATCATATCAAGTCCCCCAAGCCGCAAGCGGTCAGCTAAACGTAACGGCTACCCGGGTATTGAGCGATCAGAAGAAAACAAGCGAACCTGCTACAACTCCCGTCGAGCCAACCGGCAACACTACCGTACAGTCCGGTCTCTTCGTCAGATATGCTGCATATCGAGCCTAGGGATGGTCACGTCGACCCTAATAACTCAATAAGTCGTGCCGGTGAATGGTCTATAACAGATCGAGAAACTACCGATAACACTTATCAGCAAATCTCAGTAGCCCTGGCCAGGGACTTACTGATATAACCAGTCGGGCACAGCACAGCATCAACTCCCAATACCGGGAGAGACGAAACCCCTCCTATCGCTCATTGCCTTCGTGTGTCTCGGGACTGTACCCAACGGCCACCTGTTTGCACGACTCAGTAGAGCCGTGGTAGGGTGGCAATCAAAGTACAGTGGGAGAACACACAAGACTCTATGACGATCTCGGGTCTACAGACTAACCTGTACCAGTGTCACCTGAGAACTGCTATTCGACGATAGATATAATTCCATATAGGAGTTCTCGGTGAGTCCGTCCAGTGTACCCAGTCAGCACTGAGCACCCGTATATGATCTTGATGTCAAACATCGATGAATGTGGGAACATCCATCGCCCATCGCATGGGTCTAGCATCATAAACGCTAGTCTACTCTGGTATATCAATGCCCCGTCTCGATATACCTACGACTAGGGACTTTCCAGGATATGCTTATAGACTACAGATGTCCCACTAGTATGATCTCCATCATAATCAGAGCAGTCAAGCCAATATCCTCAGGGCTTAATCAGCATGTATGAGTGAATAATAAGCATGATCAAATCAACATGTCAGATAAAGAAGAACCAGATAGCATACTATCATGTCGAGCAAGAATGCATACTGAATATATATACATGTATAGATACATCCACTATCATATAATGGCCTCTAGGGCATACATATATCCAACAAAAATGAATAGTGAACAATAATACTAGAATGCATATATTAAAAATATATATAAATTATTAAATCAAAACTTAATTTAATAATCCGGTTTAATCCTAAGCCGCTAGTATTATCAACCGTCGGATTAAAATCCATGCAGCCTGTACACATATTTAATCAGACACATGTATATATCAACATACGTTATCTATATCATATCGCCTGATCCGGGAAAACCCTCTATGTGGAACTCTAAAGACTCGACAATAGCTGGCAGTGATTTACTGGATAAATCTAAAAACCATAAGCATGCCAGCGGCACTAGCTGTACGTAACGGCTACCCAGGTATATGTCAAAAAGGAGGTCGACAATCAAGTCCGTCCGTACCCTACTGAGCCTGAATGTGACAATCTCCGTATAGTCCGGTCTCTTCATCTAAGAGTATCACATACCGGGTCTGGGCAGTGGATAACGTCAAACCTCTAATAATCCGATAAGTCGTGTCGGAGTCAAGCTCATCACCAACCGAGAAACTACTGAACTCATATCAGTAAATCTCATCCATTATGGCCACGGATTTAGGATGATGGCCAACCGAACACAGTGCGACATCGACTTTTAATACCAGGAGAAACGTATCCCCGACAATCGCTCACTGTCTCCATGTGGCCCGGGACTGTACTCAACTAAAACCTGTTTACACGACTCCTCTTGAGCCGTGGTAGGGTAGTAATCAAAGTACAATGGGAACTCACACGAGACAAATGACGATGTAAGGTCAAAAAACTAATATATTACCATGCCCCGCTTTCCAAAAATACTGGAGTGGAGACGAGACGAGGCCCGCGACGTAGCTATACCGAGAGATAACTCAACTCAATACAGCTACGCTAAGCGTAAAGTAATGCAGGAGTACACAAAATGCAAGATAAATAAAGAACTTTATTTCTTAACCAACATTTATTATAATGAATTTCAAATCTTATTACACAGATAAAGCGAGAAAGGAAATAAAGCAAACCCTAAACATGTGGCAACTAAAAAAAATGAATGACTAAAACCCTGATAGTGCGTTGCAATGGAAGCATAGTCTTCTTTTGGAGCTTCAATCTCCGTCGTCCTGTCCTGCTCTTCTCCTATGGCTGACGGACATTTCGGGAGAAAAAGAAAAGAAACGTCCGTCAACGAGTTAAACTCGAGTAGGATTCTTAAGGGGAAAAATATATGGTAACAAGAATAAGTTAAAATATAGTATATGAAGATTAAACTAATAAACGTAAGGTCGCACAATCGTGTAGGTAGAAGTGTGGGTAAGATGTCGGTTAGTAACTACTTTTCATACTACAGTTTGCTTAATTCTTAAGGTATAACGAGTTATGATAAACATGGTAGTTATGTCTTTTAAGTTCATTCAAGTGCATCTGGATATCAAAGCTAGGTTGCACTGTTTTATTTTAAAATCACGAATACATGGTCAGTAAACGGTTAGCATCCCGTTTATGCCCAGAATCAAGAAAACAAGATTACCCCGTCTATGCCCGGGATCAGGGAAACAAGATTACCCCGTCTATGCCCGGGATCACGGAAACACGGTCATTGCACACGTACATTGCACACGGTCATTGCACACGATCATTACTCACGTTCATTGCACACGATCGTTACACACGGTCATTGCACAAGATTATTAAATATGATCAATAAATTGTTAAGATTACCAGTCAATAAGGAGACAAGTATAAACGGGGTTTCACAAGCCTAGTGGAAAGGAAGACATATAGTATATTATTATAAAACACGGGATTTAGAAAACTCGGGGTGTTTTAATGGAAATACGAGTTTGGGAAACTTTAAGGTATTTTATTTAAAAGGGTGTATATGCTCTTAACTGAAAAATATTAAAATTTTATTAAAGACCATGGTATTAACGTCCGTATGACTCATGAGTAAAACAATTAACATCTCATCATTCGGCATATCCTTTATAGTTGCTACAGTGATACATCACAAGACATGTAAATAGGATTTAATTATAATTAATGCATCCTATAGCAGTTGAGACTTGAGAATGTGTGATTGTTTAGCATTAATTATTGATTAATTCTTTACTTTGCATGTAATAGGGTTGTAGTTATTTTTATTGATTGCATGTATGCATATATTGTACCAATTGCATGCACTGATTGCATAGACAGAAAATTTATATGAACAGTATATAGATCTAGCGATTACTGTTGGTTTAGTACAAATAATTATGAGATAACTTGTGATATTATTTTAGTATGACAGATATACATAAACTCATGTCAATTTTCAGTATAAACTATATTTAGAAGAAACGACGGGGTAAGAAAGGGATGGCGGAATCCTACCTTGAGTTGAGATGTTGATTGACGAGGATAATACGTTGCCCTGTACGGAAACATTAAAATCTCTGCGCTCAGATTTTTTTTGGACGATCGGGTGGCACGGCAGCGTCGGCATCGTTAAGACGAAGAACCAGATATTTTATTTGGAATTTTCGGAGTTATATCGAAGAAGAAAACTCAATAGAGAGGGATCCTATTTATAGGGTTTAATTATAACAACAAAATCCCCAATACCCGTTTAAAATAACACCAGAAAACCAAAAAAATCCGTGTCCAATCATTGACCGCCGCTGCCAGCCAACCGCGAGGTGCAACGTGGCCATGCCCACGCGTTCTCACGCGTAGGTGTTGACTGCGCCCACGTGAGTGCTGGCCTGGCCGCTTTCTGGTCGTTGGATCTAGGATCCAACGACCACGATTAATTCCCCATATATATATATATATTTTAATAAAAAAATACTTTAAACAGTTTTAAAAATCGAATTTGATTTAAAAAAATAACTAAAAATATTTTAAAATACTGGGAAAATGTGGGAAAAATCTAGAAAATCTATTTTGATATTATCTTCAAATTGGGGTGGAATTTTGGATGAAAATAATTTGTATGTAACATATCATACAATCTTTCCCTTCTAAAAATTTATTTTAAATTTCCAGAAATTCTTAAAAATCGTATTAATGAATTTTATTTATTATTATTTTATATATATATATATATGAAAACATTCTCAAAGCATTTTCTGACAGCGGAGAAAAAATAATTATGAAAATTTGTAAAAGCCTTCAGAAGGCTCCAGCAATTATATTTAAATACTTAAAAATTATTAAAATATAAAACAATTATTTCAAAACATTTCCTACTAAAATGGAAAAATATTTTGGCACGTGGAAAATTATAAAAATGAATTATTTGGTATTTTAAAATTACAGTCGTTACAATCTACCCTCCTTAAAAACAATTTCGTCCTCGAAATTTTCTTAAAGGAGGATGTCGTAAAAGGATAAGAAAGATAAGGATGCGTTGTTGTAAAGCATCTTCGCGCCCCATCGGTAGATATGGAAGGACAGTTTAGAAGTCATGAGGTTTGTTGGATAGGACAAGGTTACTAGGAAAAGCTCTAAGGGAATTGAAATTGGTTTAGGAAGATAGGCAAGTGAAATTTTGCGGAAGTATAGCAATGATAACCGGATACAAATCAAAGAGTCAAAAGGAGTTGCCAGGATGTTCCATGAATTCATCCTCTATGGCCGATAAATTGAAAACTTGACGCTTGGGCGTGCTTCTCTGTGCTTGATGTGGTACTTGCCGCTGAGAGGGTAAGAGTGGTCCTTGCCGTGTTTCTCTATAGACTGTTGGTCCGGATGCTAGAGTAGTCCTGGGTTCCTGTCGAGGACAACTGTTTGCCCTATGCTCCGCCGACCCGCATATCAAACAGAGACCTTTGAGCTTACGACAGTCCCTCTTGAGATGCCCCGACTTATTACAGTAGTTGCAGATGATCGAGGAAGGATAAAAAAATGTCTCATCATGTATTCTTGGCTGAAAATCTCTATTCGGTCTTCACGATGTCCCTCTTGAAATCTCACTGGCAGGTCGCTTGTTCCCGATCGTCTGATTATTTTTCTTTATTCGTCTCTCTAGGTCCTCGAAATTACGGGCAGCGTCGAGGATCTCGTCATATGTGCGGTAGGCAGTAGTAGACATTGCGGATTGGGTCTTCAAGTCTAAACTCTGTTGGAACCGTTTAGCACGTAGCTCTGGAGTGGCCACTAGGTGTGGTGCAAAGCGGCTTAGCATTGCGAACTCCGCGGCATGCTCATCAACTGTTTTCTCCCACATAGATCCCTGCCGGAGATGGACAAACCTTCTTTCCATCTCAAGATGTGCCACCGCTGGGAAGAACTGAGTATCAAATCGTTCCTTAAAAGTCTCCCAGTTAATCGGTTTTACTAACCGACCCTCCTCGGCCTGCCACCAGATTCTAGCATTCTCAGTTAGTTGAAGCTTTGCAATATCTACCCAAGCTTCGGTTAGAACTTGGGCGGCGACAAGATCGTCGACTGTGTGATGGATCCATTCTTCAGCTTCGAGTGGTGTCTCCGTCCCTGTGAAAGACTTGGGGTGTAGCGATCGAAATTGCTTGACTCCGGACATCCCTCGATTTTTAGAGGCCAAAGCTTGCTCAATCAGAGATGCCTGTTGCTGGCGACTCTCGAGCAATTCTTTCTGTAGGGCGGCAGTTTGCTGCTGCTGGTTCTTGAGCAGTCCTCGCATCATTTCCATCATAGCTGCTGCTTGTCCGTCGCCATTCCTGCGTTCTCGCCTGTTACGGTTTCCATTGCATCCTGCCATTGCCTTGAAAAGAAACAAGGATCAAATCGAATTCAAAACAGATTCAAGAGGAATGATAGACGTTGAAGTGGGAAGCATATTCTATACCAGGAAAATGAGTAAGTATCAAAGATGGATTCAAGGGAAGGGATTCAAGGGTTTTAACAAAGGTTAGTTAATGTCATGCCTTGGCATACTGGACCTGCATGGGCCACCACTAAAACCTGTCACACCCCGCTTTCCAAAAATACTGGAGTGGAGACACGACGAGGCCCGCGACGTAGCTATACCGAGAGATAACTCAACTCAATACAGCTACGCTAAGCGTAAAGTAATGCAGGAGTACACAAAATGCAAGATAAATAAAGAACTTTATTTCTTAACCAACATTTATTACAATGAATTTCAAATGTTATTACACAGATAAAGCGAGAAAGGAAATAAAGCAAACCCTAAACATGTGGCAACTAAGAAAAAAATAAATGACTAAAATCCTAATAGTGCGTTGCAATGGAAGCATAGTCTTCTTTTGGAGCTTCAATCTCCGTCGTCCTGTCCTGCTCTTCTCCTATGGTTGACGGACATTTCGGGAGAAAAAGAAAAGAAACGTCCGTCAGCGAGTTAAACTCGAGTAGGATTCTCAAGGGAAAAAATATATGGTAACAAGAATAAGTTAAAATATAGTATATGAAGATTAAACTGATAAACGTAAGGTCGCACAATCATGTAGGTAGAAGTGTGGGTAAGATGTCAGTTAGTAACTACTTTTCATACTATAGTTTGCTTAATTCTTAAGGTATAACGAGTTATGATAAACATGGTAGTTATGTCTTTTAAGTTCATTCAAGTGCATCTGGATATCAAAGCTAGGTTGCACTGTTTTATTTTAAAATCACGAATACATGGTCAGTAAACGGTTAGCATCCCGTTTATGCCCAGAATCAAGAAAACAAGATTACCCCGTCTATGCCTAGGATCACGGAAACAAGATTACCCCGTCTATGCCCGGGATCACGGAAACACGGTCATTGCACACGTACATTGCACACTATCATTACTCACGTTCATTGCACACGATCGTTACACACGGTCATTGCACAAGATTATTAAATATGATCAATAAATTGTTAAGATTACCAGTCAATAAGGAGACAAGTATAAACGGGGTTTCAAAAGCCTAGTGGAAAGGAAGACATATAGTATATTATTATAAAACACGGGATTTAGAAAACTCGGGGTGTTTTAATGGAAATACGAGTTTAGGAAACTTTAAGGTATTTTATTTAAAAGGGTGTATATGCTCTTAACTGAACAATATTAAAATTTTATTAAAGACCATGGTATTAACGTCCGTATGACTCATGAGTAAAACAATTAACATCTCATCATTCGGCATGTCCTTTATAGTTGCTACAGTGATACATCACAAGACATGTGAATAGGATTTAATTATAATTAATGCATCCTATAGCAGTTGAGACTTGAGAATTTGTGGTTGTTTAGCATTAATTATTGATTAATTCTTTACTGTGCATGTAATAGGGTTGTAGTTATTTTTATTGATTGCATGTATGCATATATTGTACCAATTGCATGCACTGATTGCATAGACAGGAAATTTATATGAACAGTATATAGATCTAGCGATTACTGTTGGTTTAGTACAAATAATTATGAGATAACTTATGATATTATTTTAGTATGACAGATATACATAAACTCATGTCAATTTTCAGTATAAACTATATTTAGAAGAAACGACGGGGTAAGAAAGGGATGGCGGAATCCTACCTTGAGTTGAGATGTTGATTGATGAGGATAATACGTTGCCCTGTACGGAAACGTTAAAAACTCAGCGCTCAGATTTTTTTTGGACGATCAGGTGGCACCGCAGCGTCGGCATCGTTAAGACGAAGAACCAGATATTTTATTTGGAATTTTCGGAGTTATATCGAAGAAGAAAACTCAAGAGAGAGGGGTCATATTTATAGGGTTTAATTATAACAATAAAATCCCCAATACCCGTTTAAAATAACACCAGAAAACCAAAAAAATCCGTGCCCAATCATTGACCGCCGCCGCCAGCCAACCGCGAGGCGCCACGTGCCATGCCCACGCGTTCTCACGCGTAGGCGTTGACTGCTCCCACGTGAGTGCTGGCCCGGCCGCTTTCTGGCCGTTGGATCTAGGTCCAACGGCGACATTTAATCCCCCCTATATATATATTTTTTAATAAAAAAATACTTTAAATAGTTTTAAAAATCGAATTTGATTTAAAAAAATAACTAAAAATATTTTAAAATACTGGGAAAATATAGGAAAAATATAGAAAATCTATTTTGATATTATCTTCAAATTGGGATGGAATTTTGGATGAAAATAATTTGTATGTAACATATCTTACAATCTTTTCCTTCTAAAAATTTATTTTAAATTTCTAGAAATTCCTAAAAATCATATTAATGAATTTTGTTTATTATTATTATTTTTATATATATGAAAACATTCTCAAAGCGTTTTCTGACAACGGAGAAAAAATAATTATGAAAATTTGTAAAAACCTTCAGAAGGCTCCAGCAATTATATTTAAATACTTAAAAATTATTAAAATATAAAACAATTATTTCAAACATTTCCTACTAAAATGGAAAAATATTTTGGCTCGTGGAAAATTATAAAAATAAATTATTTGGTATTTTAAAATCACAGTCGTTACATATATACTCATGTCACTGGAGAACTTCCATCTGACGATAGATATAATACCATTTAGAAGTTCTTGGCAAGTCCGCCCAGTGTACTCACCTTCAGTAAGCACCTGTATACTATCTTAGGTGACACAACACCAATGGCTTGTGAAACCGGCCACCGCCCCTCGTCGGGATCTCAAAACGTATACACTAGTCTACTCCGGAATATCGATGTCTAGTCTCGATACTCCCACGGCTATGGGCATTTTAAGGATGTGCTTATGGACTACCCAGCTCTCACGTATATGATCGCCATCATAATACTGGTAGTCAAGCAAGAATCCTGCGGGCTTTATCATTATGTATTATCAACACATAATAACTAGTACAACGTACACACATCAATGATAAAGACAAATCAGATAGCATACTATCATCTCGAGTACTGTACAGGCCCTCCTTCAATTATCATAATCGCGTTCCTACAATTACAATAATTGCCCTGAGGGCACTATATCCAATAATCTCCCACTTGCACTTAAGGCTAATTATTGCGGTATCATATACCCACATCCTGTGTGCTATCGAATATCCAATTTCTTTGCTAATCAGTTTCGCAAAGCTCGTTTGAGAAACATCTGTGTTCGAAAAATAGCCTTAGTGAATGTATTCGCTATAATGTTTCAACTCTCTATATCTCAACTTCGCGGAGATCAGCAATCTCCTAAACTGAGCGATGCCCCGCCTCAAGAATTTGTCTGGATACATGATGGGACCAAGTTCATAAATAAACAATTTTATCCAATAAACTTCTTGGGCTGTATTCTTCGTTGAGTCATAACCAGCACTCTGCACTATGTTTACCTCAGTATCCCTATTGGAACCCTATCCAATATACTGCTTCTCGGAAGAGGCTAAACTCAAAGCTATGACAACATCTCTGTCATTTAGGTCACCTTGGAAACTGAACCGATAACTGCCTTCTAGAGGAGGTTGACGTTATTATATACCAAGAACATTCTCTTATGTTTATAATTGCTTCCTTTTGTTTCTGCAGGATTCGATTAATATCTACTTACTATAGCAAGTGTATAAGCAACATCTGGTTTTATACAAGACATTGTATGAGCGACTCATTTGACTAAGCAAATGATATGCCATTCATGCCAGTTCATCTTTTCATCAGTTTAGAACACATCTCTTTAGAGAGGGAGACTCCATCCTCTGTAGGTACACTACCATGCCAGGAGTTGTCCATTCTAAAATACTTTTAGAATGCAGTCTAAGTACCCGGATTGGGACACCTCCTAAATATAGATCTAAAATCATAGATCTAGTCACCAGAATCCCTGATATATTATTCATATCTAATATAGAGAAAACACTATGTGACAACCAAAGTTTGACCGATTGTAGTATAGGAACATCACTTCCTATCAGGAGTATGTAATCCAAATCGCAGGACAGTACTCCCTGTTGGATATGTATGCCCTAGAGGCCATTATTGTATATATATAAATAGTGGATGCTTGGACATATGTATGTATAGGACAATCTTGTTTGATATGATGGTATACTATTTGGTTTGTCTTTATCTTAACATGTGTATATGTTTTACTTGTTATTACGTTTCGTTAATACATGCTGATAAAGCCCATAGGATTATTGCTGGACTACCAGCGTTATGATGGCGATCATACTTATGGGGTTGGGTAGTCCATAAGCATATCTTTAAATGTCCCTAGTCGTGGGAATATCAAGACAGGGCATCAATACTCCGGAGTAAACTGGTGTATACGTTTCTAGACCCCGACGAGGGGCAATGGTTAGTCCTACAACCATTTGTCTTTGGCACCTATGATCGTATATAGGTGCTCACTGGAGGTGAGTACATTGGACGAACTTGCCGAGAATTGACTAGATGGTATTATACCTATTGTCAGATAGCAGTTCTCTGATGACATGAGTACAGACAGTCTGTCGACCTAAGGTTGTCATTTGTCTCTTGTGAGTTCCCACTGTGCTTTGATTACCACCCTACCACGGCTTTACTGAGTCGTGCAAATGGGTTTTAGTTGGGTACAGTCCTGAGCCACATGGAGGCAATGAGCGATTACTAGGGATTCGTCTCTCCTGGTATAAGGAGTCGATGTCGCGCTGTGTTCGGTTGGCCAACACCATAAGTGTTAGTTATATGTATGCCCTAGAGGCCATTACTATACATGCGATGTATATTGTAGTGGATTCTTGAACATATATAGGGAGGACTTTCTTGCTCGACATGATAGTATGCTATCTGGTTACACTTTATCTTAACATGTACTCTGATTGTCTCTATGTTACATGTTGATAAAGCCCTTAGGATGAGAACTTGACTACCAGGACTATGATGCGGATCATACTAGTGAGGACAGAGTAGTCGCCAAGTACATCCTTCAAATGTTCCTAGTCGTGGGAGTATCGAGACAGGGCATCGATACTCCAGAGTAGACTAGCGTATACGCTTCTAGACCCATATGATGGGCGATGGATGATCTCATATCCATTGGTGTTTGACATCAGAGAAGATATACGGGTGCTCAGTGGAGATTGGGTACACTGGACGGACTCGCCGAGAACTCCCAGATGGTATTATACCTCACGTCAGATGGCAGTTCTCCGGTGACACTGGTACATAGTAGTCTGTTGACCCGAGATCGTCATAGAGTCTTGTGTGATTCCCACCGTGCTTTGATTTCCATCATACCACGTCCAAGAGGGCGTGCAAAAAGGCGGCTTTTGGGTACAGTCCCGAATCATATGGAAGCAATGAGCGATAGGAGGGGATTCGTCTCTCCCGGTATAGAGAGTTGATGTTGCGCTGTGTTCGATTGGCTATAACTGGAAATCCCTGGCCAGGGTTGCTGAGATTTACTGGTAAGTGTTATCAGTAGTTTCTCGAACTGTTATAGACCTCATATCGACACGATTTATCAAGTTACTGGGGTCTGACGTTTACCACCCCTAGGCGAGATATGCGACATATCAGACGACGAGACCGGACTGTTCGAGAGTGTTACTGATTGGATTCGCAGGAGAATGTACAGGCTTGCTTGTTGATCTTCTGATCGCTCAATACCTGGGTGGCTGTTACGTTTAGCTGACCGTTTGCAGCTTGTGGGTGTTTGATATGATCATCACCTACTGCCGGCGTATTGACGATTCTTTAGAGTCCTACACAGAGGTTTCTTGACTCAGGCAAAACGGAGTAGGGGCACATATGTGATATGTGCAGGACCGAGGATAATGCGATATGAGATACCGTATTATATTCTCATGATATTTGATATCAGCCGGGTCATCGGATCAAGAGTTGATTCGATGAATCGGTAAATGAGATATTAGTCGGTTATATGCGATATAACCGGATTGTCGGATCAAGTGTTGATTCGATAATTTAATGTATAATAATATATATAATATATTAAATTACATTAACTAATATTAGCTCACTAAAAGATTCTTTTTCTCACTCGGGTAATACATTGATATATATGCGATATATGTTAATTGTATTATTTTATTTTGTTACAATAAATATTATATATGTGATATATAATATTGTAACATGATATGATTACTAATGCAATACGTTTAGTGGAGATTAAACAAGGTTAGGGTTTGAATTGGGTTAGTTCTTTCATGAACATTCTAGAAGGTTTCTTTTTGTTTTGAGTTAAGATATTATGCTTGATATTTTGTAATGACCCATTCTTAACCCAACCCAAACCCCAGCCCTAATTAAATCTCTACAAAGGTTTAGTTGACCATGGTTACATTATTAATCATATATTATTTCATTATTCATCACAAAAGGATTTTAAATTGATTCTTCTTCTTCTTCTTCCTTGAGTTCTTCATGAAAAAGCTTTCTAGTTTTTTCAAAGGTGATGAAAATGAGTGAGAAATAGAAAGCAAATGAGAGCAAAAATCCTACTTCATCATCCTCATTTATCCTTTCCATATAGATGAGGGTGTTCACTTCATTTAGTGAGTGAGAGCTTGTGTTAAAGAAACTTTAAGGTAGATCATCTTTGTTATCGAAGATCGGAAGCAAGCATGCATCATTCTCTTCGTGGAGCCTCTTTAGAGTCCGGATGCACGATGATCGCAGCGAAGGGACCTCAACACGGAGCTTTAGAAGTGAAGGACCGGATCTACAAAGGTTGAAATCCCTCCCACTTAGTGTTAAAGTGTTTAACATGCTTGTTTTCGCCTAATCTCTAGTTTAAAGATCTTGGTTAGGGTTGTTCGGCACGGCTAAATTTTAAATCGGGCATGGTTGATGCCTTGTAGAACCTTATTAGAGTGCCTAGTAACTCTACAGTGGTATCAGAGACAAGCTAGAGCTTTAGGCGAAATCTAGGCGAAGTTTAAAGTCCGATCGAACTCCGAATACCCGATAAAACCTAGTTTCTGGAAATTTTCTAAAATTGTGGTCTTTTCTGTATTAAAAATGCTCAAAAAAATCAGCAGGGAAATACAAGAGTTACTGTGAAACACGTGCCACCAATACCTCTAAAGCGCCGCGGAACCGCGGCCGTACCATGGCTTCGGCGGCGGTTCCGCGGCCAAAGAGTAGACTCATTGTTTACTGTTTGCACAGTAATATCAGTATTTATTTCCTGATATTTTTGGGAATTTTTATTTTTACTCAAGTGTTGAGTTTTCTGGGTTGTATTGGGAGCTCGTTGATTCGATCGGTAAGTATAACTTCTTTTAGTTTGTCCGCGTAATTTTTAGAACGTGTTAAAAAGTTCGAACAGATATCAATAACTCACTTTTTCCTCTGCCGGAAAATTTCAAAGCGTTGGATTTTTCCGTAGTTTAAGAACGTTCTAAGTCGTGCAACTAACGCGGTGGACCCTCTAGAAGACAACAAACCTTAACTCGATTATGTGACCGTCTGAACCGCCTCTAAACCTTAGAGTTTGGGGCAGTACGGCGTGCCACATGTGAGGCGTTGGCTTGACCCTTCTACGGCTGGACCATCGGTACTGTGGCATGTGATGGATATTTTTTTGAACTCTGCTCAAGTGTTGAGCTATTTGGGAAAACTTGGGTGTTTGTTTTTTCGATCGGAAAGTTTAACATTATCTATTTATCTGGAATGTGATACAATATTTGGAATCCATAAATAGTTATGAGATAACTAATTTGAATGTTATAAATCTAGCAATTCAGTCTCAGATGATCGGTTGCCACGGAATTTTGATGTGATCAAAAGTCCGTCGCAATCACGTAGCGTACGCAGATACTCGCCGGGTAAACTTAACAGATAGCCACGCCCCATAGCCCCGACCAAGTGACTGTAGGAGAACCCCGTCGCCAAAAGCATCCGTTCGGGTGCTCGCGGCAGCGGTGTTCCGCCTTAGTGCACTTCGTCGACGGCATCCGGGGGTGCGGCCCTCTACTAAAGTTTGGGACGAGCATTCGATCAGGATGTCGGGAATCTTGTTGAATTGCCCAACTTGATATTGAAAAGAGTTTTCGATAATGAGACTAAAATGCGGGGTTTATAATTGTCAGGCATGCGATGTCTAAGGAATTCATTTGGTTAGGCATGCGATGTCTAAGGAATTCATTTGGTTAGGCACGCGATGTCTAAGGTGGTTGCGGATTCCAACAGTTGTAGTTTTACACTTTATTTTCTGCGACCGTAAGCGTAGTATGTGGTGTATCGCCGGCTTCGTTTCTATACATCAACGACAATCGGAATAGGCATACTTGCTTACGTTGATGATATGAGATATTATGTGTTGCTGTGATATGTTATATTGGATCGTCGCGTTCTTAATAGCCGGGGGGTTTTATGTGAGATGAGAGTTTTTCTTTTTCATTCATGTAAAATTCATTTGTATGTAATATTCTTTTATTGGGGCACTTCCGGGCTGGGGATGATGTCACTATTGTATATTATTTACTTTTCCGCATTAGGTAGACCCAAGGCGGGGAGCACAAGTAACCGGGTTCTAAGGTCCAGTGGGAGACCATCTCGAGGAGTCGAGACCGGGTCTCCTAACCCCAGAATTGGCAGTGTTGCTTGCCGCTCTCGTAGGGGTCTAGGGATGTGGGTTTGGCTATTCATCGCGACCGTGGATCCGTGTTTTATACAGGCTCGTATTAAAACACGGACGTCCTAGTATATCCAATATTTCATATATGTTTTTCTGCTGCAATGTTCTGTGATGAGATCATATACTGCCTGAGACGTATATTTATATTATATATATGAGATATATGTTAGATTGCAGATTTCGTTTCAAATGTGATGCTTGTGAAGCATAATAAAATGGGACTTCATTAATGAGATTAATGAAAATAAAAGAAACCTAAAGATGTTGTAGAAATTTGTTTAAAAACTGGTAGCTCTAGTTCTTGCTTTGCATAGCGGTGTTCCTTGTAGAACATCCAGCAGCTTATTCGATAAGGAAAGAGCCGAGATCCCTTCACCGGGAGTGACATCTTTAGTGAAACTTGCAGATGCTACAAACTCGGTTTGTCTTTTGATTGCTTCTATAGTTCTTGCTTTGCACAGCGGTATTTGTGAAAACTCCTGCACCTTATTCGATGAGGGAAGAGCTGACGATCCCTTCACCGGGAGTGACCTCTTTAGCAAAACTAGAAAAGGCCTAAAAAACATTCCATTCAAAAATCACTCGATTCTACAACGATATCAAGTTCATTACGCAAAAGGTTTTCTTAAAAACCTGTCGTAGCCCTCCGTCATTTCAGATAAGTACTAGTTAGTATTCGTGCTACGTTTGTTGACTATGTTAAGGCGTAGTGTGCGGTAGCTGATTAGTGCTAATCTGTATAAGCATATGATGCGATTGGATTAGGGTAGTCGTGCGACTTTGTTGACTATGTTAAGGGTCGTGCGGGTGGGTTTAATTCAATCGGGAAATGACGGGTTGAACTTGACTAGCACTTATGATTTGTTGACTATGTTAAGGTCATATAGCTGCTAGGGGTAAAATATTATTGGGAATTTCAAGTGTTGAAATTTGCAATGAGATTGCAAACCTTCTATGAGATAGTTGGATCTCGATACCCGCTGCGAGTAAGAGTTACTCCTGGAAGAGTTTTACACATTACAATTAGCCGATCAAGTAGGTGTCTAGAAAGGTGTCAACGGGGTTACGCCCCTGGGAAAACGAGGTTTACTTTAATTAGGTCCGTGTGAAAGCACGGGGAACCTCCCTCAAAGTACTGGACTGGCCTGACTGAAAGATTGGCAAACTTGTAGAGTGTAACTAATCCCGGCTAGTCTTTCCTTTTAGGGTTTGAAGGAAGATTTGACTAAAACAGTGGGAGACATCCTAATTAGATAAATTGATAACCAATCTAATCTTGTAAAAGCGCACGCTGAGTGTTTTCTTCTCTCTCTCTCCTGGTAGCGACCATATCACGCCTTAATCAAGATAATAATACGGATGTATTGACCGAACCCGCTTGTTATACTGCGCTAGGGAACGTTGGTCCCGCTCTAACTTATAATTGTTATAAGACAGAGCAGGAAATATGGGATTACCAGAATTCCCGTGCCGCCCAAACGAAGAAAGTGCATGTTGATGCATCTTCTTCGCGTGTGTTCATTACACAGAACTGTTTCTCAATATCCTTTACGTCCTGAGTATTTGATACCGGATCAGGATCCCACATATGTAATTTGTTACATGGGCTACAGATAGGTAGAGAACTGAGAACGGGTGATAAGTTTCATGAGATAGAAACGGTGCAAGTGTTGCAGCCAAGTCTGTTGGTAGTTATCACCCTGTATTAGCAAATACATTGATTCTGAACGAATGTTATTAGATACCGAACATGATATACAACATCATATCAGTCTCTTTATTAGTAAAGAAAGGATATAATTTTGTATTGTTGGATAATGTTTTGAACATTTCCTATATCAAGAGTTGATCGGTTCAGGCACGTTATCTAAAAGCATTGACATTCTAAATCAAACTACAGTTCTTAGTATACAGAACACACACAAGAGGAAGAGTTCAGAAATGAACGGATCCTTCTTGAGGTATTGTAGACTAGGTCATATCAATGCGACCCGACTAGCTGAAGTTACATTAAGATGCATATTTAAATTTGTTTGAATTTACATCTTGTGAAACTTGCCGGTCATGTCACAAAGATAAGATGACCACAGCTCTGTTTATTGGAAACAGAGAAAGAGTCAGTGAACTTTTGGGATTGATACATGATGATGTATGTAAGGTCCCCTGTCTACATATGCCAGGACTGGTTCTTTGTACTTTATTACATTCACTGTTTATCTCTCAAGATTCGGACATATGTTCCTGTTGAAACACAAGTCTGAACCTTTTGAGAAATTCAATGAATATAAGTTAGAAGTAGAGAACCAAAACGGGTAAAAGTATTATGTCCTTTGATGAGATCAAGGAGGAGAATACTAGAGCAAGGAATTCCTGGACTATTCTAAAGGAGAATGAGATTCTCTCTCAGCACTACTCCTCCGTATACACTATAGCATGATGGTATATCGGGGCGGAGCAAAAGCACCCTATGTGATATGGTGTGCTCTATGATGAGTACTACTAAGTTTCCTATTTCCTTTTGGGAGTTATGCACTTGAGAAGCTGCATACCTATTGAATAGGGTTCAAATCAAATCAGTTGCCTACCACTTCATACGTGATATGAAAAGGGAAGAGCCCATATCTTAAGTTTGTTAAGATTTGGGGTTGTCCGGCCTATGTCTAAAAGCAAAATCCGGACAAGGTCGAGGCAAAGTCAGATCTGTGGAAGTTTGTTGGATATCCCAAGCATAAGCAAGTGAATATCTTCTACCAAACCGAGGAACAAAAGATGTTTTGTTTCTCAGCATGCCACCTTTGTGAAAGGGAATTTCTTCAGAAGAAATTAGTGGTCATGAGGTAGAACTGGAAGGAGTTCCGGCTATACAAACTACAACAGATGATTTGGTAGAACCAAAGAATTCAATAGACTCTAACAAACCTCAGCCTCTCCGCCGATCTAGTAGGGTTCCTCACCCACCTGAGAGATACTTCGGTTTCTCTATGACAGTGGGAGCGAGGATTGCATCATGAGATGATGACCCAACTAGTTTCGAGCTGGCCATCAGGAGTGGGACTCTGTAAGAATGGCTGGATGCTTAGTGATCTGAGATGGAATCCTTATACACCAACAAAGTATGGACTTTGGTTGCTTAATCTGAAGGGTTAAATCCCCATCAGGAGCAAGTATATCTTGAGAAGATTACTTGGTGTACATGGAAAAGTTGAGACTTTCAAAGCTATGCTTAAGTTCATCTAGATCCTACTTGCCATTGCTACATACCCTGACTACGATTTCTGGAGGTTGGGTGTCATGACAACTTTTCAAAATGATGTTTTAGAAGAGAGCGTCTATAAGTACACAGCCAGAGGGCTTCGTAGACAATGGGAGCAGCGAAAACGTGTGTAAGATGCTTTATAAGATAAAGCAGGCATCGCAGAGTTGGAACGTCTGTTTTGATGTGGTAGTCAAAGAGCTTGACTTCATCAAAATGGTAGATGAACCTTGTATATACAAAAAGGTAGTAGGGAGTATGGTGGTGATCCTCGTAGAGTACGCGGATGACATACTCTTGATAGGGAAGGAGTTTCCTATGCTACGCTCGGTCAATCTCCGCTTATCACAAGGATTCTCCATATAGGATCAAAGTGATACCTCCTGAATCCTGGGTTTTGGATCTATGAGATAGATCTAATTGGATGTTAGGATACTCACTAGTTGTAGTGAGATGGTATCAATCGATCCTGGGGAGAATCACTGGAAAGGTTCCAGGGTGATAAGGACGACTGAATGTCAGTCGCAGGCATTGTCTTTACCCTCAGTGGAGGGACGGTATGTTGGAAGAGTTCCAAGCTAGATACCGTGACTTACTAGACGATTAAAGGCAAGATACATCGTTACCAAGGATGCTACCAAAGAGGCAGTCTGGATAAATATAAGTTAATGAGATGAACTTCGTTCCTACCATTGTGTGACAATGGAGTTATGGCTTTGGCATAGGAACGCCCGTCCCATCAGAAATCCAGATATAATTCTTAGGCAGTATCACTTGATCATGGAGATGGTTGATCTCTAGGGAGATCGAGGTTAGGAGAGTAGACACAGAGGACAACAGCGCGGATCCACTCACAAAGGCCTTTTTCCCAGTAGAGACTTTTATGGGATGGTTGAGTATGAGATACTTCAACCACAGCTAATTGTTGGGTATGCGATACCACAACAGATGGCCCTAGTGCAAGTGGTAGATTGTTAGTTATATGTATGCCCTAGAGGCCATTACTATACATGCGATGTATATTGTAGTGGATGCTTGGACATATATAGGGAGGACTTTCTTGCTCGACATGATAGTATGCTATCTGGTTACACTTTATCTTAACATGTACTCTGATTGTCTCTATATTACATGTTGATAAAGCCCTTAAGATGAGTACTTGACTACCGGGACTATGATGCGGATCATACTGGTGAGGACAGAGTAGTCACCAAGTACATCCTTCAAATGTTCCTAGTCGTGGGAGTATCGATACTCCAGAGTAGACTAGCGTATACGCTTCTTGACCCATATGATGGGCGATGGATGTGTAAGTCTACGGTAGCGCCCCGGCCGTCTTTCAGACGCCAAATGCAGAACAAAAACTTTTATAACTGGCGCTATCGCATACTATAACCCGGATCTGCCATTAACGCTAAACTAACAAACTACAAAGAGGGTAGAAAGGTTAAACCGAACTATCCGAGTGCTTCGTTCTTTAACCATCATCCCACGCTCTGTTGCGGCTGCTCCGATCTCCTAGCTCCTCGTCGAGGTGGCACCACATCTACGGATCTTTAAACGGGCTCCCGCATCTGAACCGAGGCAACTCGGTCATCGAGTTTGCTAAAAGAGATGACCAAGATTGATGTAGAGAATGAGTAGAACATTTTGTCTCACTACGTCCAAAGCCATGGACGAACGGTTAATGAAGTTGCCTTTTGGAATCGGGTGATGGAAAAATGAGCTATATGAAATTACATGAAGTAAAACTATCATAATCTTTTTCCCAAAATCAATCCATCTTTTTTCCTTAGCCCCCAAATGATTTGGCCGGCCACTATCTATAGAAGGAGGGAGGTGAGTGTAGGAGAGGGGAGGGTAACTTTAAGCTATGATACTTATCATAACATTTAATGAAAGAATGAATCATCAAAAAACATTAAATGCAATCCATGAATCATTAACCTAGTCACCATAACACATCACCACTCAATTAATGCTAACTATGAATCATCAAATCTAGAACCTTCTAGAACCATGACTCACCCAAAGATGAAAAGATAAATCCGTATTAAACCGAATGTTTAATATGGGTGATAGAAAACAGGAAACTGGCAACTTCCAAAAGCGATTTCGAAACGAATTTCAGGACAACCCCGTAACAGTATATGTAGGACTATGGTAGCGCCCCGGCCGTCTATCCGAGGCTAAAATGCGGAAACGAAAATTTTTCTTGACTTTGAAACCGGCACTACCGCATCCTAGAAACCCGGATCGTAACCATTAACCTAAACCTAGCAAACAAGAGAAAGGTTAGAGAGCTATACCGAGCGATCCATGTCCTTCGGTCTTCTCCTGCACTCCGATCTCCCGCGGAATCTCCGTCCGTCACCTCTGTAAGTCTACGGTAGCGTCCCGGCCGTCTATAGACCCCAAATACGGAACAAAAAAACTTTTAACTGGCGCTATCGTATACTATAACCCGGATCTGCCATTATTGCTAAACTAACAAATTGTAAAGAGTGTAGAAAGGTTATACCGAACGATCCGAGTCCTTCGTTCTTTAACCATCATCCCACGCTCCGTTGCGGTTGCTCCGATCTCGTCGATCTCCGATCTCCTCGTCCAGGTGGCACCACGTCAACGATTCTTTAAACGGGCTCCCGCCTCTGACTCGAGGCAACTCGGTCGTCAAGTTTGCTAAAAGAGACGACCAAGAATGATGTAGAGAATGAGTAGAAGACTTTGTCTCACTTCGTCTAAAGCCGTGGACGATCGGTTAATGAAGTTGCCATGTGAATCGGGTGATGGAATGAAATGAGCTGTGAAATTCCATACACCCAAAATCTATCATAATCTTTTTACCAAATGAAACATCAAGTGAGAGAGAGAGAGAGAGGGGGAAGGGGCCGGCCATATATAGGGAGGAGGAGGGTGAGTGTAGGAGAGGGGGGTGACCACAAGAAAATATCATGTGTGAACACAAACAAATATCTCTAGTATGAACACAAACAAATATCTCTAGTGTGAACACAAAGTGTGAACACACCAAAAGCAACCAATGAAAACTCAACACCATTCAACCTAGTCACCTCTTCTAGAAACTTCTAGAAGCATGACTCACCCTCATCCAAGAAAAGATAAATCCGTCTTTAACCGAATGTTAAAAGACGGCTGATAGAAAACTGGAAACCGACAACTTCCAAAAGTGATCCTGAAACGAATTTCAGGACAACCCCGTAACAGTATAAATATACCCGCATTTGTATTACGACCGAATACAAATGTAACTGAGACAAAGATATTATATCTACTCAATATAATACTCGGACCCGGCTTAAACCAAAGCCGTTCAGTATCATCTGTCCGAAATCTGACACGTGCGTAAACGCACGTGCATTTTCCGAACTCTGCCATAAAACCATACGGCCTCTACAACGTTTCGCCCGAACTTGGGAAACTGTCTGTGGGGGACTCTAATGACTCGTCAGTACCCTGGCAGTGGGTTTAACCACAAACCGTCAGCAGCACTAGCTATGCATAACGGCTGCCCATGGACTGAACTGAAGGGATGCTGATAAGCGAACTCATCCGGAAACCCTACCGAGCCTAACAGTGACAATGTATATACAGTCCGGTCCGTTCGTTTATGAGTATCGCATATCTGCCTAGGGGGCTAGTAACGTCAGACCCCCAATAGCAGTATAAGTCGTGTCGGAGTGTAGCCTAATAACACCCTGAGATACTACTGGAGTACCTACCAGTAAATCTCCTGCCACGGCCGTGGGCTTTGTGTAATGGCTCTCCTAGACACAGCACGATCTCGCCCCCAATACCGGGAGAGACGAATCCCCTGCCGATCCGCTCACGTGCCTCCATGTGGCTCGGGACTGTACCCAAAAACTACCTGTTTGCACGACTCCTTTGAGCCGTGGTAGGGTAGAAATCAAAGCACAGTGGGAACTCACACGAGACAAATGACGACCTCAGGTCGATGAACTAACCTGTACACATGTCACCAGGGAACTGCTATCTGACGATATGTATAATACCAACTAGCAGATTCCCGGCGAGTCCTGTCCGGTGTACTCATAACCCAATGAGCACCTGTATACATCTTAGGTGATCCAACTGATACCAGTGGCTTGTGAGACCGGCCACCGCCCCTCGTCGGGGTATCGACTGTATACACTAGTCTACTCCGGAGTATCGATGCCCTGTCTCGAAACTCCCACGACTAGGGACCACAATTAAGGATATGCATATAAACTACCCAACTCTCACGTATATGATTGCCATCATACTGTTGGTAGTAAAGCAAGATCCTAAGGTCTCTATCAAAGTGTAACATGTAATCAGTCACCTGAATATGTACACGACTGATAAAGACAAACCAGATAGCATACTATCATCTCGAGTAAGACTGTCCTACAGGTATAGGTCCTCCGCAATCATTGCAATCACGTACCTGCGATCCAATAATTGACTATGAGGGCACTATCACCAACAGTCTCCCACTTGCACTCAAGGCTAATTATTGCGATGTCGACTACTCACAGCCCGTGTGAAACCGAACATCCAACTCCTCTACTAATCAGTTTTACAAAGCTCGTTTGTAAAACTATTGTGTTCGAGAAATAGCCTCAGTGAGTGGATCCGCCTAGATGTTTCTTTCTATATCTCTCTAAATCTCAAGTTCGCGGAGAAAACTATCTCCCGAATCGAGTAATACCTGTCTTAGAATATGTCTGGATATCTGATGGGACCTAGTTCATAAATGAACTCCAAATCTAAACTTCTTAGACTGTATCGATCACTGAACCTAATCAGTATCCGGCACCATGCCACCCACAGTATCCTCTTGGACCACCTGTCCATAATACTGTCCCTCATTAGAGGGAAAACTAAAACTCTGACAATCACTCTGTCATCCACGTCACCTTTGAAGCCTGGAATGATAATCATCTCCCGAAGGAGGCTGCCGTCATCAAATCCGTAGAACATCCACTTATGTTCTATAACTGCTTCCTTATGTCTCTCCAGGACTGGATTAATACAAACTTATCGCATCTAGTGCAAAAACAACATCTGGTGTGGTACTTGACACCTCACGATTGACTCAATTGCCTAAGCAAGTGATCTGCTAATCATGCACAGCCCTCTTCCCTTTAGTCTATACGACACCTTTAGAGAGGGTGACTCCATCACCTGCAGGTACACCACCATGCTAGGAGTCAACTATTCTAAAAACCATTAGAATATCTGTCAAAGTACCCACATTGGGAAACTACCCAAATCTAGATCTAAAACCATAGATCCAGAAACCAGAATGTCAAATATTATATCCATATCCTGTCTGTAGAAACAACTGTGTGACGACCATAGTACAACCGTTCGTAGTATAGGAATTTTACTTCCTACTCTGTGTATGTCATCCAGATACCATGACATCACACCCTACTACCTTCTTAACAGATCCATCCCCTATTCTGATGAAGTCAAACCCATGACTGTTACATCAAAATTAGATGATCTATCTCCGCTATAACTGCCCTGGTCTATAAATAGACATAAGCTACTTGCCCACTATACTTCCGCTGCTCCCACTGACTACGACAACCCTCTGGCAGAATAATATACAAGTGCACTTCTAAAGCTAGTTTAGAATGACGCTATACTTATCCTCCTGCCTGGTCTCATAGTCTGGAACAACAGTAGTGTCAAGTCTGGGTAGATAAGAACCTCCCTGTCACCGTCCTTGAGGCAACCGAAGTACCTCTCGGGTGTCTGAGGTTACCCACCATATCTGCGGAGTGGCTAATGGAATGTCAAACCTGATTGAATATATAGATCCTATTAAATTTTCCGTAATCGTTCGCGGTTCTGGAATCACTTCCAGTTCTACCATACTTCCACTACTGTTTTCTGAAAAAAAAACATTTTACTAAAACTGTGGCGAGTCAAGAACAATATCACTATTGATCTTCCAAATGGTAGAATATCAACCCTCGTCATAGCCAGGGTCAACCCACAAACAACCATTACAGAAACGTGCCCTGAGTTATCCAGTGTCTGGTTTTAAGCATAAGCTGGACAACTCCCCGTACCTTAACATCTTTTAAGGTACGAACTATTCTATATCCAATATAGAAACTTTGGCACTTATTTAATTGGAACCATATTCAATCATGCAGCTGTCTCCAGTGCATATCAACTTAATGGAAAGAGACTAATCAGCATTACTCAACTTAGGAATGCTTCCAATTATGAGTAACCTGAAAGAGAAACTAGTTTCTCAAAATCATTACTATCATCTGAATACCAAACACAAGAATCTACATCTTCGATCTCTTTGAAGAATCCCGATACTTGTGACACCTGGTTCTCTACTTTATTCTTATACCCACAACTTCTCAAAACTTAGACCTTGTATTTCTACGAAACACTTGTCTAAAAACTAGAGAAGTCATAAGTAAACAGAACAAAGTACGAGGACCTACCCCTTTGTCCTGATGGACACTGGACAACATACAATACTCTGTATAAGTCCACTGAGTTGAATAACTCAAAACCCGTGCTTCGTAGGTTGAAAACTGTACCCTGGCGATTTCCTCAAATATCACCAATTACAACGAATTCCGATATAATGAGGATAATCACCTAATTCCCAATAACTTACTCCCACTCATCATCTGTAAAACCATACAGATATGAGAATGAAACCTGGTAAATACAAACCCTTGGAGTAAGTATCTAATCGGGAAAACAGTTTTTCTTTAACAATGCACTGAAACATGAAAATGTTTCGTAGGGGTATCTTGGTATTCCTAGTAATGCCTCTTCCATAATCCAATTCATGACTTTAACCGTATATTTCATTGCCATCTCTCCAAATCCCTTTATTTGTCTTTAGTCGTTACCTTCTGTACACCATCGTTAGGCTAAATGGTTTTCTTCCTTCCCTACCGTTCGGCACCAGCCTATGGTTTGGAAGAAGACTATCCAGTAAGCATAATAGGTGTACCCTCCTAATCCTAGGAGTACTCGCATCTTGAGAGAAGGTGATGATAAAAGACAATTGAATAATACCTTATTCCTTTAAAGGTGAAATAGGAGTGGCGATGAAGTACGCGGTTTTGGTCGTGAATGATAACAGTCGCAATTTACTTTGCCCTCTTTCTAATCCCTTTATTTTGTCTTTAGTTATTTCCTTCTGCACACCCTACTTAGGCTAATTGGTTTTCTTCATTCCCTACCTTTCGGCACTTGCCTATGGTTTGGAATAAGACTATCCAATAAGCGTAATAGGTGTACTCTCCTAAACCAAGGAGCCCTCGCAACCTGAGAGAAGGTGATAATAAAAGACAACTGAATAAACCAATTCTATTTCTCCTGAACCTTGATCCATCCTCGAAGAAGTCCCTTCGAGTTCGTATATAACCATACGATGGATCTATCCAATGGAAGTGGATGTCCGTAGTAATACGGGGTGTTCTGAGAAATGCAAAGGGTAAAAGAAGGAGTGGCAATGACTTATGCAACTCAGACAATCCAAAAGCCAGTATTTTAAGAAGGTTCGGTCAACTTGGTCACTGAGTCAAAGTCTAGGGTCGGTCAAAGGTCGCTGCCAAAGAGAGAGAGAAAAGAAACACTCTGCGTGCACTCTAACCTAGATCAGAATGGTTATCACTTTATCTAATCCGGAAACCTCCCACTGTCCTGTCAAATTCTCCTCCAAACTAGAAAGAAGAATCAATCGGGATCACCCGAAGAGTAAACCAACTCATCAGTGGGAATCGGGATCCAACTCTCATCACATGATAACGTGATGGAATGCATCCACGTTACTCATACTCCAGAAGGTATGCGCATACTTGGCAAGTTTCAGTTTCTTTAGAAACTCCCGATAAGATTTTTGCCCCATGCTCTTATAACCTTGGCGTTAGGTCAAAATGTCATAAGTCACATGCCAAGTTCTACCCATCACTATCTTGTTAATTTGAACCCACCCGCACATGCCCTGGCGTTAGGTCAAAATGGCAGAACGGCTGTTTCAAACCAACTCATCTATCTATGCAACAATTGAATACCCAGCAGCTACCAAACACTATGCCTTGACGTTAGGTCAAAATACATAGCTTGAATACTACTGAATACCCAAAAGAAATGACGGAGGGCTACGGCTGGTTTTTGGCGAAAAAACCTTTAACGTAGTGAACTTGATATCGCTGAAGGAACCTGATAGCTTTTTAAAATATAGTGGCGAAAACCTTTTGCTAAAGAGGTCACTCCCGGTGAAGGGATCTCGGCTCTTTCCTCGTGGAATGAGGTGCTGGATATTCCACTGAATACCGCGATGCAAAGCAACTTGTAATCGACTATAGTGAAGTTATTATCCTGACGCAAACTTCTGCCCAAGGGGTCAGTCCCGGTGAAGGGATATCGGCCCTTGCCCCGTCGAATGAGGTGCAGGATATTCCACTGAATACCGCTATGCAAAACAAAAGGAAACATCTTTGTAATAACACTTTTTAAATTGTTCCAACAACTGCCAAATAGGTTTGTTTTACTTTGCATTGATCAGAATCAACGCAGTCCCATCAATCAATCACACCAGAAAAGAACGAAAATAAAATGTACGTATATGCCATCCGCATTCGTCACTGGGTCCCGTCATCACCCGTTAGGTTACTTAACTAACGACAGAGCGGGGACTGGACTAGCGCGGGTGTAAAACATATACAACATCTAATAGTATATAAACCAATATACGATAATCGCTCCAGGCGTGATAATATGCAACATTACAGAAAAGTAATAAGCATCACAGAACAATACAGATAATATGGGATCCCCGGGTTTCACAGAGCCGCTGCTGAAACCCGACGTTCCCCTGGTCGTGTGGATAGCCTGTGCAATGAAACCTAGACCCCTACGGGTGCGGCAAGTTACCCGCCAAAACCTGAAGCGAGGTAGTCCCCCACAGCATAGTGAATGGAACACCCGGCACTTCACGGAATCCGGTAAATTGAGCACCCCTCCTTGGGTCAACCTGAACCCCCTACGAGTGCGGCGAATAGTCTACCAATTCTAGAGTGAGGCCCCTCTGCCTCTCAAAGCCATGAGATGCAGACCCGTTGCCCTCCCGAACCCGGCTATCCGTGCACTCCGTCGCGGGGTAAACCTAGTACAGAAATGAATAATAGTACAACAGGTACATCGACCGCAACCTGGTCGTGCCCCAAAAGAATATTATACAACAGGCAATGACGGCAGTCCACAAGTTGGACGCTCGCCCCGCAATATCAAATGTACAAATAAATCCAAACTGCACTATCATTGCACACTGCTATCCACCACGACAAATCCGCAACATCACAGCACAACACAGAACATCAACGCGAATGTCACGTTCGCAAACCCGTCTAATAGAACTATAACAATCAGACGCGGTTTACCGATCAAATAACATTCCCGGTCGGAGATATAATGTAAGCACTGTAAACTAACATGTTTAAATTTCGATCGACTAAATATCACGAAGTGGGCCCCACGAACATCTGTTGAACAGTAACAAAATCTGGGCCCAAAAGATATATACCAAAAACCCCAAATTCCAACAGAGAAGACACTGTGCAAATTTGGTGCACTGATTCCATAGAATGGCCGCGGATGCGCGGCCAAACCATGGGTTTGGCCGCGATTCCGCGGCTGTTTGGTGGAATCACGTGCTCAAATTTGGTCGGTGTGCTTCTAAAACCCTGCACAACTTTCTGTGATATGTAGAATAATTTTAGGACATCATTTAAAATCTACAGAAACTGTGAACTTGAAAAATGCGGTTTTTGATATCCGGTTCGATCGATGTTTTAAACGCGTTAGCACAAGTTAGAATAGCAAAATGGTGAGGCTCTGATACCACTGTAAGTCTACGGTAGCGCCCCGGCCGTCTATAGACCCTAAATGCGGAACAAAAAAACTTTTAACTGGCGCTATCGTATACTATAACCCGGATCTGCCATTATTGCTAAACCAACAAATTGTAAAGAGTGTAGAAAGGTTATACCGAACGATCCGAGTCCTTCGTTCTTTAACTATCATCTCACGCTCCGTTGCGGCTGCTCCGATCTCGTCGATCTCCGATCTCCTCGTCCAGGTGGCACCATGTCAACGATTCTTTAAACGGGCTCCCGCCTCTGACTCGAGGCAACTCGGTCGTCAAGTTTGCTAAAAGAGACGACCAAGAATGATGTAGAGAATGAGTAGAAGACTTTGTCTCACTTCGTCCAAAGCCGTGGACGATCGGTTAATGAAGTTGCCATGGGAATCGGGTGATGGAATGAAATGAGCTGTGAAATTCCATACACCCCAAAATCTATCATAATCTTTTTACCAAATGAAACATCAAGTGAGAGAGAGAGAGGGGGGGGGGGGAAGGGGCCGGCCATATATAGGGAGGAGGAGGGTGAGTGTAGGAGAGGGGGGTGACCACAAGAAAATATCATGTGTGAACACAAACAAATATCTCTAGTGTGAACACAAACAAATATCTCTAGTGTGAACACAAACAAATATCATCAAAAGCAACCAATGAAAACTCAACACCATTCAACCTAGTCACCTCTTCTAGAAACTTCTAGAAGCATGACTCACCCTCATCCAAGAAAAGATAAATCCGTCTTTAACCGAATGTTAAAAGACGGCTGATAGAAAACTGGAAACTGGCAACTTCCAAAAGTGATCCTGAAACGAATTTCAGGACAACCCCGTAACAGTATAAATATACCCGCATTTGTATTACGACCGAATACAAATGTAACTGAGAGAAAGATATTATATCTACTCAATATAATACTCGGACCCGGCTTAAACCAAAGCCGACCAGTATCATCTGTCCGAAATCTGACACGTGCGTAAACGCACGTGCATTTTCCGAACTCTGCCATAAAACCATACGGCCTCTACAACGTTTCGCCCGAACTTGGGAAACTGTCTGTGGGGGACTCTAATCACTCGTCAGTACCCTGGCAGTGGGTTTAACCACAAACCGTCAGCGGCACTAGCTATGCATAACGGCTGCCCATGGACTGACCTGAAGGGATGCTGATGAGCGAACTCATCCGGAAACCCTACCGAGCCTAACAGTGACAATGTATATACAGTCCGGTCCGTTCGTCTATGAGTATCGCATATCTGCCTAGGGGGCTAGTAACGTCAGACCCCCAATAGCAGTATAAGTCGTGTCGGAGTATAGCCCAATAACACCCTGAGATACTACTGGAGTACCTACCAGTAAATCTCCTGCCACGGCCGTGGGCTTTGTGTAATGGCTCTCCTAGACACAGCACGATCTCGCCCCCAATACCGGGAGAGACGAATCCCCTGCCGATCCGCTCACGTGCCTCCATGTGGCTCGGGACTGTACCCAAAAACTACCTGTTTGCACGACTCCTTTGAGCAGTGGTAGGGTAGAAATCAAAGCACAGTGGGAACTCACATGAGACAAATGACGACCTCAGGTCGATGAACTAACCTGTACACATGTCACCAGGGAACTGCTATCTGACGATATGTATAATACCAACTAGCAGATTCCCGGCGAGTCCTGTCCGGTGTACTCATAACCCAATGAGCACCTGTATACATCTTAGGTGATCCAACTGATACCAGTGGCTTGTGAGACCGGCCACCGCCCCTCGTCGGGGTATCGACTGTATACACTAGTCTACTCCGGAGTATTGATGCCCTGTCTTGAAACTCCCACGACTAGGGACCACAATTAAGGATATGCATATAAACTACCCAACTTTCACGTATATGATCGCCATCATACTGTTGGTAGTAAAGCAAGATCCTAAGGGCTCTATCAAAGTGTAACATGTAATCAGTCACCTGAATATGTACACGACTGATAAAGACAAACCAGATAGCATACTATCATCTCGAGTAAGACTGTCCTACCGGTATAGGTCCTCCGCAATCATTGCAATCACGTACCTGCGATCCAATAATTAACTATGAGGGCACTATCACCAACAACCTCCTCGTCGGAAAGGGCACCACGTAGCCGATTTCTTTTACGGGCTCCCACCTCTGGACCGAGGCAACTCGGGCGCGAAGTTGGCTAGCCGACACGTCCAAGGGTACTGTAGGTGTAGTGTAGAATGGTTGTCTATTTGGGGTGAAGTTGTCATGGATGTGGAGGAATGAAGATAAGGAAAAATGGTGCTTTCATTTTTCCTAGCAAGAAATGAGATGAAGAAAAATGCCACCCCTCAAAAATGAACTTCTCTCATTTCTCCCCTCAAAAGTGGCCGGCCCCTCATAGTGGAAATGGTGGAGAGAATCAGACTAAAACATGAAGGGAGGTGAGTGTAGGAAATGAAAAGAGGTGACCACATCAAAAGGTTATGATAACAATATCATATCAAGTTCAAATCCTTTCTAATCTTATTAATGCAAGAAAAGCAAAGATGCTTTGAATCATCATGATAAACCATTTCACAAATAACCCCTCCACAAAAGTAATTTGCACAACTGCAAATAACCCCCTCCATCGGAAAGTCCGGCCGTGAAGGAACAAAGGAAAACTGGCCGGAACGGAATGCAAACTGGCAACTTCAGAAAACTGATCCCGTAATAAATTACAGGAAAACACCGCGACTGCATATACATGCCCGCATTTGTATTCCCACTGAACACAAATGCAAAGAGACAAAACTACACTATCTAATACTAGGATCCGGCTTAAACCAAAGCCGTCTGGTAAAAACCGTCCGATCACGATCCGTGCAATACCTCACGTATCTGATCGAACCCTGCCATATCTCCATACGGCCTCTACAGCGTTTCGCCCGAAACCTGAGTAACTGTGTTTGGTGGACTCTAAAGACTCGTCAATACTATGGCTGTGGATTTAACCACTAGCACGTCAGAGGTATTAGCCATACGTGACGGGCTACCAGCTATTGACCAAAAGGGACGTCGATGAGCGAACTCATCCTGACACCCTACTGAGCCTGTCAGTGACAATATCCGTACAGTCCGGTCCGTTCGTCTATGAGCATCGCATGGTGGGCCTAGGAGGTTGGTAAAAGTCAGACCCCCAAAAGCGGTACAAGTCGTGTCGGAGTGTAGCCCAGAACACCCTGAGATACTACTGGAATACTTACCAGTAAATCTCCTGCCTCGGCCGAGGGCTTTGTGTAATGGCTCTCCTAGACACAGCGCGACCTCACCCCCAATACCGGGAGAGACGAACCCCTGCAGATCCGCTCACTGCCTCCATGTGGCTCGAGACTGTACCCAACTAAAACCTGTTTGCATGACTCCTTTGAGCCGTTGTAGGGTAGTAATCAAAGTACAGTGGGAACTCACACGAGACAAATGACGATCTCAGATTGATGAACTAACCTGTACACATGTCACCAGGGAACTGCTATCTGACGTCAGGTATAATACCAACTAGCATGTTCCCGGCGAGTCCTGTCCGGTGTACTCATAACCCAATGAGCACCTGTATACATCTTAGGTGAACCAACTGACACCAGTGGCTTATGAGACCGGCCACCGCCCCCCGTCGGGGTCTCGACTGTATACACTAGTCTACTCTGGAGTATCGATGCCCTGTCTCGAAACTCCCACGACTAGGGACCATTTAAGGATGTGCTTATAGACTACCAGCTCCCACGTATATGATCGCCCTCATACTTCCGGCAGTCAAGCAAGAATCCTAGGGGCTCTATCAACGTGTAATAGCGACCTGTCAGGTCACCTATGTTAGTTGTATGTATGCCCTAGAGGCCAGTATTGTACAGATGATGTATATTATATTGGATGCTTGGACATATATAGAGATGACTTTCTTGCTCGATATGATAGTATGCTATCTGGTTACTCTTTATCTTAACATGTACACTTGTCTCTTTAAACTGTCTTATAGTTACATGTTGATAAAGCCCTTAGGATGTGTACTTGACTACCTGGACTATGATGCAGATCATACTAGTGGGGACATGGTAGTCCATAAGTACATCCTTCATGGTCCCTAGTCATGGGTGTATCGAGACGGGGCATCGATATACCAGTGTAGACTAGCGTATACGCTTCTCGACCCATGAGATGGGCGATGGATGATCCCATATCCATTGGTGTTTGACATCAGAAATGGTATACGGGTGCTCAGTGGAGACTGGGTACACTGGACGGACTCGCCGAGAACTCCCAGATGGTATTATACCTCACGTCAGATGGCAGTTCTCAGGTGACACTTGTACAGGTTAGTCTGTAGACCCGAGATCGTCATAGAGTCTTGTGTGATTCCCACTGTGCTTTGATCTTCACCTTACCACGTCCATGAGGGCGTGCAAAACGGTGGTCTTTGGGTACAGTTCCGAGTCACATGGAGGCAAAGAGCGATAGGAGGGGTTTCGTCTCTCCCGGTATTGGGGGTTGATGTTGCGCTGTGCTCGATTGGCCGTAACAGGGAAGTCCCTGGCCAAGGCTGATCAGAGATTTGCTGGTAAGTGTTACCAGTAGTTTCTCGACCCGTTATGAGCCTCACATCGGCACGACTTATCGGTTATTGGGGTCTGACGTTTACCACCCCTAGACTTGATATGCTACATATCAGACGGACAGACCGGACTGTACGGTAAGTGTTACTGATTGGATTCACAGGAGTGTGAGCGGGTTAGCTCGTCGATCTTCTGATCGCTCAATACCCGGGTGGCCGTTACGTTTAGCAGACCGCTTGCGGCTTGTGGGTGATTGATATGATCATCATCTGCTACCGGCGTATTGACGAGTCTTTAGAGTTCTACACAGAGGTTTCCTGGCTCAAGCGAAACGAGATAGGAGCGCATATGAGATATATGCAGGACCGAGAATAATGCGTGTATGTGATACCGTATTCCATTTTCGCGATGTATGTTTCGATTGGTTGTATGCGATATAACCTAGTTATCGAATCATTGATTCGATAAATCGATACATTGTATACTAGTCGGTTATGTGCGACATGACCGGATCATTGAATCAAGTGTTGATTTAATGATTTAATGTATAATTATATATTTGATATATTACTTTGCATTAACTAGTATTGGTTCACTTTAAAGGGATTTTCTCACTTGTATAGCACATTGTATATGTGATATATTTTGTGTGCTCTTGATTGTATCATGTTTGGTGATACATTCTCACTTGGATTTGTGTAAAGACTTAAACCATGTTTAGTGAATGGTTAGGGTTTCTTATTTTCACTTAATTATTTATCTTTTCCTTTTTGAGAAAAAGGTATAAGAAAACAAAATGGTTTTTTTTTATCATGAAGCTTGTTGAAGCTTCATGAAGCTTTGACCAAGTGACCACTTTGTCTTCTTCTCCTAACCCTAACCACTCATCTAAACTATAGTTAACTCTCTACACTTGACCAAGGTTAGGATATGATAAGTATTTCATTTTCATTATTCTTTTAATTCAAGACTTATCATATTCTTTCTTCATCTTCATCATCTTCATCAAGAAAGAAAGCTTAAGCCCATCAATGGCAACTTGAGCAAAAGTGTGAGAAATCCAATTCTAAAGTGAACCCACCTCCTATTTCTTCACCCTCTACCTCTTGTAGGGTTCCTAGGCACTCTAGTGAAGTCTCACAAGTGATCAAACATGCAAACTTCTAAAAATTACGGTGCCGAGAAAACCTAGAACGGATCGTTAACTAGATATTTTGGCAAAGCAAGCAAGTAAACGGAAATATAGAAATAGGGAAGGGGCTACAACCTTTGTAGATCCGGTCCACCACCTCCTAGGCTCCGCGATGATCTCCCTCCGCTGTCCAAATCAAACCCTTGACTCTAGCATTGGCATCATCGAAGAATAGGCGGGCTTGATCGTCGGTTCAATGCCGAAGATGATCTACGTCGAAGCATCATAAGAACAAGCTCCAACTTCACCAAGCTTTGAAAACTTGTGAAGTAAACACCCTATACAACTTGGCAAGAGGTAGAGGATGAAGAAATAGGAAGTGGGTAGACTTTAGTTTTGGATTTCTCACTCATTTTGGCTATTTGCCATTGATGGTGCAAGCTTTCATGAAAAGAAGAAAGATGAAGAAGAAGAAGTTATGATAAGTCTTAATTTAAAAAGGAAAATAAATGAATACTTATCATTTCTTCAACCATGGTTTAGTGTAGAGATTTAACTAAGGTTAGATGAGTGGTTAGGGTTAAAGAAGAGACAAGAATGGTGACTTAGTCAAGGTTTCAAGAAGATTCAACTAAAAACAAAACAAGCCCACCATTTATCTTTCTCTTTATCATTTCTTTTTCCAAAATAAACAAAAGGAATAAATAAATGATTAAGTAAAAGAAATGATACCCTAACCACTAACTAACCATGGTTTAATACTTTACACAAAACCAAACTAGCATGCATCATCAAACATGATATAATCATGTGCACAAAATATATCACATATACAATGTGCAATACAAGTGAGTAAATCCATTTAAAGTGAACCAATACTAGTTAATGCAAAGTAATATATCAAATATATAACTATACATTAAATCATTAAACCAACACTTGATTCAATGATCCGGTCATGTCGCATATAACCGGCTAGTATCCAACGTATCGGCTTATCGAATCAATCCTTGATTCAATAACTAGGTTATATCGCATATAACCAATCGATACATTCGTCGCGAGAATGGAATACGGTATCACATACATGAATTATTCTCGGTCCCGCACATATCTCATATGCGCTCCTATTTCGTTTCGCTTGAGCCAGGAAACCTCTGTGTAGGACTCTAAAGACTCGTCAATACGCCGGCAGCGGATGATGATCATATTAAACACCCACAAGCCGCAAGCGGTCTGCTAAACGTAACGGCCACCCGGGTATTGAGCGATCAGAAGATCGACGAGCAAGCCCGCTCACACTCCTGTGAATCCAACCAGTAACACTTACCGTACAGTCCGGTCTGTTCGTCTGATATGTCGCATATCTCGCCTAGGAGTGGTAAACGTCAGACCCCAATAGCTCGATAAGTCATGCCGACGTAGGGTCCATAACATTCGTGAAACTACTGATAACTCTTACCAGTATATCACTGCAACCCTGGCCAGGGATTTCCTGTTATGGCCAGTCGAGCATAGCACAACATCAACCCCCAATACCGGGAGAGACGAATCCCCTCCTATCGCTCATTGCCTCCATGTGAATCGGGACTGTACCCAAAAACCACCTGTTTGCACAACTCAGTAGAGCCGTGGTAGGGTGGAAATCAAAGCACAGTGGGAGACACACAAGACTCTATGACGATCTCGGGTCAACAGACTAAGCTGTACCAGTGTCACCAGAGAACTGCCATCTGACGTGAGGTATAATAACATCTGGGAGTTCTCGGCGAGTCCGTTCAGTGTACCCAGTCTCCACTGAGGACCCGCATACCATCTCCGATGTCAAACACCAATGGATATGGGATCATCCATCGCCCATCGCATGGGTCGAGAAGATATACGCTAGTCTACTCTGGAATATCGATGCCCCGTCTCGATATTCCCTCGACTAGGAACATTTCAAGGATGTACTCATGGACTATCCAGGCCCCACTAGTATGATCTGCATCACAGTCCTGGAAGTCGAGTATACATCCTAAGGGCTTTATCAACATGTAATCAGAGAGACAGAAAGTATACATGTTAAGATAAAGAGCAACCAGATAGCGTACTATCATGTCGAGCAAGAAAGTCCTACCTATATATGTCCCAGCATCCACTACAATATACATCCAATGTACAGTAATGGCCTCTAGGGCATACATATAACTAACAATCTCCCACTTGCACTAGGGCCATCTGTAGCAGTGGTTGCAGTATCACATACTCAACCATCCCGTAAAAGTCTCTCTTTGGGAAAAGGGCCTTCGTGAGTGGATCCGCCGTGTTGTCCTCTGAGTCTACTCTCCTAACCTCGATCACCCTGGAGATCAACTATCTCCATGATCAGGTGATGCTGCCTTAGATAATGTCTGGGTCACTGATGGGACCAGGGTTCCAGGGCCAAAGCCACAGTTCCATTGTCACACAATGGTAGGAACCTAGTTCATCCTATGAACCAATATACACTCAAACTGCCTCTTTGGTAGTATCTTTAATAGCGATGTTACCAGCCTTTATCGTCTAGTTTGCCACGGTATCTAGCTTGGAACTCTTCCAACATACCGTCCCTTTACAGAGGGTAAAGACAATGCCTGTGACTGACATTCAGTCGTCTTTATCACCCTGGAACACTTCCAGTGATTCTCCCCAGGATCGATTGATACAATCTCACTATACCTAGTGAGAACCCTAATATCCCTTTAGATCTATCTCATAGGTCCAAATCTCAGGATTTAGGAGGTATCATCTTTATCCTATTTGGAGAATCCTTGTGATAATAGGAGATTGATCGATCGTAGTATAGGAAACTCTTTTCCTATCTAGAGTATATTGTCTACGTATAATACGAAGATGACCACCTTACTCTCTACTACCCTTTTGTATATACAAGGTTCGTCTACCATTTTGATGAAGTCAAACACTTTGACTATCACATCAAAACAGACGTTCCAACTCCGCGATGCCTGCTTCATTATGTAAAGCAACTTGCACACGTTTCCGCTGCTCCCACTGTTTACGAAGACCTCTGGCTGTGTTCTTATAGACGTTCTCTTCTAAATCAGTATTTAGAAAAGCAGTCATGGCACCCAACCGTCAGATATCGTAGTCATGGTATATAGCCGTGGTAAGTAGGATCTGGATGGACTTAAGCATAGCTACTGGAAAAAGGTTTCATCATTATCCACGCCTGGTCGATGATGAAAACCTTTAACAAGTCTAGCTTTGAAAGTCTCAACTTTTCCATCTACACCAAGTAATCTTCTCAAGATATACTTGCTCCTGATGGGGATTTAACCCTTCAGATATAGCAGCTAAAGTCCATACTTTGCTGGTGTACATGGATTCCATCTCAGATCGCTAAGCATCCAGCCATTCTTACAGAGTCCCTACTCTCGATGGCCTGCTCGAAACTAGATGGGTCATCATCTCATGATGCAATCCTTGCTCCCACTGTCATCGAGAAACCGAGGTATCTCTCAGGCGGATGAGGAACCCTACTAGATCGGCGGAGAGGCTGAGGTTCGTCGGGAACTATAGAATCTTATGGTTCTGTCAAATCATCAACTGCAGTTTTGTATAGCTGGAACCTTTCCAGTTCTACAGAACTGATCCTGCCTCGATCTTGTCCGGATTTTGCTTTAAACATAGGCCGGACAACCCCAAATCTTAACTCGCTTAAGAGATGGGTTCTTTCCATACCATATCTCATATGGAGTGGTAGGCACTGATTTGATTCAAACCTAATTCAATAGGTATGCAGCTTCTCAAGTGCATAACCCCAAAAGGAAATAGGTAACTCAGTAATACTCATCATAGAGCACAGTATATCTAATATTGTGCAATTGCTCCGCCTTGATACACCGTTGTGCTGTGGTGTATTCAGAGGAGTAACACTGAGAGAGAATCTCATTCTCCTTTAGAACAGTCCAGGAATTCTATGCACAAGTATTCTCCTCCCTGATCTTATCATAGGACATAATACTTATACCCGTATTTTGGTTCTCTACTTCTAACTTATATTCTGTGAATATCTCAAAAGGTTCGGACTTATGTTTCAACAGGAACATATGACTGAATCTTGAGAGATTATCAGAGAATATAATGAAGTATGAAGAACCAGTCCTGGCATGTGTAGACAGGAGACTTTACATACATCATCATGTATCAGTCCCAAGAGTTTACTAACTCTTTCTCTGTTTCTAATAAACAGAGCTATGGTCATCTTATCTTTGTGACATGACTGGCAAGTTTCACAAGATGTAAATTCAAACTGATTTAAATATGCATCTGAAATGTAACTTCAGCCAGTCGGGTCGCATTGATGTGACCTAGTCTACAATGCCTCAAGAAGGATTCGTTCATTTCTGAACTCTTCCTCTTGTGTGTGTTCTGTATACTAGGAACTGCAGTTTGATTTAGAACGTCAATGCTTTTAGATAACGTGCCTGAACCGATCAACTTTTGATATAGGAAATATTCAAAACATTATCCAACAATACAAAATTTTATCATTTCTTTACTAATAAAGAGACTGATATGATTTTGTACATCAGGTTCGGTATCTAATAGCATTTGTTCAGAATCAATATATTGGTAATACAGGGTGACAGTGACCAACAGACTTGGCTGCAACACTTGCCCCGTTTTTTGTCTCATGAAACTTATCACCCGTTCTCAGTTTTTCTACCCTTTTGTAGCCCTATGTAATAGATTACATATCTGGGATCCTGATCCGGTATCATATACCCAGGATGCAGAGGATACTGAGAAACAGTTCTGTTTAACGAACACACCCGAAGGAGATGCATCATATGCACTTTCTTCATTTGGGCGGCATAGGAAATCTGGTATTCCCCTATTTCCTGCTCTGTCTTATAACAATTATAAGTTGGAGCGGGACCAACGTTCCCCAGCTCAGTATAACAAGCGGGTTCGGTCAATACATCCATATTATTATCTTGATTAAGGCGTGATATGGTCGCTACCAGGAGAGAGAGAAGAAAACACTCTGCGTGCGCTCTTGCAAGATCAGATTGGTTATATATTTTATCTAATCAGGATGGCTCCCACTGTTTTTATCAAATCTTCCTTCAAACCCTAAAAGGAAAGACTAGCCGGGATTAATTACACTCTACAAGTTCGCCAATCTTTCAGCCAGGCCAGTGTCGGTACTTTGAGGGAGGTTCCCCGTGCTTTCGCACGGACCTAATTACTGTAAACCTCGTTTTCCCAGAGGCGTAACCCCGTTGACACCTTTCTAGACACCTACTTGATCGGCTAATTGCAAAGTGCAAAACTCTCCCAGGAGTAACAATTACTCGCAGTGGGTATCGGTATCCAACTATCACATAGAAGGTATGCAATCTCATTGCAAGTTTCAACACTTGAAACTCCCGATAATGGTTTTTACCCCTAGCACTTATGACCTTAACTATGGTCAACAAATCATAAGTACTAGTCAAGTTCTACCCGTCATTTCGTGATTAATTAGACCCACCCATATGACCCTTAACTAAGGTCAACAAAGTCACGCGACTGTCCTAACTAATCGCATCATATGCGGTGTAGGAAGACATCACTTAGCTACCGTACACTGTGCCTTGACTATGGTCAACAAACACAGCACGAATACTAAGTACTCTACTTCCTAAAATGACGGAGGGTTGCGGCTGGTTTTTGTGAAAACCTTTAACGCTTTGAACTTGATCTCGTTGCGGAATCAAATGGTTTTTAAATGGAATGTTTTTGAGGCTTTTCTAGTTTTGCTAAAGGGGTCACTCCCGGTGAAGGGATCGTCGGCCCTTTCCTCGTCGAATGAGGTGCGGGATATATCATATATATCGCTGTGCAAAGCAGAAACTATAGAAGCGATCAAAAGACAAACCGAGGGTTGTAGCATCTGCCAGTTATTGCTAAAGGAGTCACTCCCGGTGAAGGGATCTCGGTCCTTTCCTTATCGAATAAGGTGCAGGATGTTCTACAAGGAACACCACGATGCAAAGAAAGAACTGTAGCTACCTGTTTTAATTTGAAATTCGATTCCACAACATCAATTAGGTTTATTTTCTTTCATTAATCTCATTAATGAATATCCCATCATTTAAGTCCACCTAACCATCACAGATAAATATAACGTACGCTTATGCCATCTGCATTCGCCTCGATGTCCCGTCTGCACCGTTAGGTTAGGTAACTAACGCCAGAGCGAGGCAGGGCTAGCGCGGGTGTAAAACATAAGCAACGTCTATATAATATATCATATATACTATATATAATATCTGTCACAGAACATCATATGATCACAGATAAAACACAGCAGAAGAAACATATGAAATATTGGATATACTAGGACGTCCGTGTTTTCAATACGAGCCAGTATAAAACACGGATTCCACGGTCGTGATGAATAGCCAATCCCACACCCCTAGACCCCTACGAGAGCGGCAAGCAACCCTACCAATTCTAGGGTTAGGAGACCCGGACTCGCCTCCTCGAGATGGTCTCCCACTGGACCCTAGAACCCGGTTACTTGTGCTCCCCTCCTTGGGTCTATCCTAGTGCAGAAAAGTAAATAATATACATCAACGGTGACAACTTCCGCAACCTGGAAGTGCCCCAATAAAAGAATATTACATACAAGTTTTTACATGAATGAAAATGAAAAACACTCATCTCACATAAAAACCTCCCGGCTATTCAAATACGACGATCCAATATAATATATCCAGCAACACATAACATCACATGTCATCAACGTAAGTAAATATGCGCATCCCAATTGTCGTTGACATATAGCAACGAAACTGGCGACATCACATATTACACTTACGGTCACAGAAAAGAAAGTGTAAAACTACAACAGTTGGAATCCGCAACCACCTCAGACATCGCATGCCTGACCAAACGAATTCTTTAGACATCGCATGCCTAACAATTATAAACCCCGCATTTTAGTCTCATTATCGAAAACTCTTTTCAATATCAAGTCGGGCAATTCAACAAGAATCCCGACATTCTGATCGAATGCTCGTCGCAAACTTCAGTAGACGGCAGCACCCCCGACGCCGTCGACAAAGTGCACCAAGGCGGAACACCGCTACCGCGAGCACCCGAACGGATGCTTTCGGCGACAGGGTTCTCCTACAGTCACTTGGTCGGGGCTATGGAGCGAGGCTGTCTATTAAGTTTACCCGGCGAGTATCCGCGTACGCTACGTGATTGCGACGGACTTTTGATCACATTACAATTCCGTGGCAACCGATCAAGTGAGACTAAACTGCTATGTTTATAATATTCATTCCGTTATCTCATAACTTTTTGTGAATTCCAATTATTGTATCAAATTCCGGATAAATAGAAAATGCTAAACTTTTCGATCGAACAATCGAACACCCAAGTTTTCCCGATACAGCTCAACACATGAAATAAGTCTAACAACATTCAGTTCGTGCCTCAGTACCAACGGTCCAGCCGTAGAAGGGTCAAGCCAACGCCTCACATGTGGCACGCCGTACTGTCCCAAACCCGAAGGTTCAAAGGGCAGTTCAAGACGGTCACATAATCGAGTTAAGGTTTGTTGTCTTCTAGAGGGTCCATCGAGTTACTTGCACTACTTAGAACGTCGTTAAACTACGGAAAAATCCAACAATTGGAAATTTCCCGGCAGGGGAAAAAGTGGGTATTTATATCCGGTCGAACTTTTTAACATATTCTAAAAATACCCGGAAAAGCACACCGACAAAAATTAGACAGTCCGATCGAATACACCGAGTCCCCAATACAACCCAGAAAATACAACTCTGTAATAAATATTAAAATATTCCAGGAAAACCAGAACCAGAAATCAAGAATTACTGTGCAAATTATGAAGTCCAATCGAGTCACGTGACCGCGGAACCGCCGCAGAAGCCAGGCTTCTGCCGCGGTTTCGCCGCTCAATAGAGGTATCAATGAAAAATTTTTGCATCGTAATTCTTATAATTCCCTACTGGATTTTCTGCATATTTTTAATTTCCAAAAAACCACATTTTACAGAAATGTCCAGAGAGCATTTTCAAAGTCGGGGTTTTGGTCGATCGGACTTCTAACTCCGTCAGGACTTCGCCTAAGGCTCTAGCTAGGCTCTGATACCACTGTAGGGTTCCTAGGCACTCTAGTGAAGTCTCACAAGTGATCAAACACGCAAACTTCTAAAAATTACGGTGCCGAGAAAACCTAGAACGGATCGTTAACTAGATATTTAGGCAAAGCAAGCAAGTAAACGGAAATATAGAAATAGGGAAGGGGCTACAACCTTTGTAGATCCGGTCTACCACCTCCTAGGCTCCGCGATGATCTCCCTCCGCTGTCCAAATCAAACCTTGACTCTAGCATTGGCATCATCGAAGAATAGGCGGGCTTGATCGTCGGTTCGATGCCGAAGATGATCTACGTCGAAGCATCACAAGAACAAGCTCCAACTTCACCAAGCTTTGAAAACTTGTGAAGTAAACACCCTATACAACTTGGCAAGAGGTAGAGGATGAAGAAATAGGAAGTGGGTAGACTTTAGTTTTGGATTTCTCACTCATTTTGGCTATTTGCCATTGATGGTGCAAGCTTTCATGAAAAGAAGAAAGATGAAGAAGAAGAAGAAGTTATGATAAGTCTTAATTTAAAAAGGAAAATAAATGAATACTTATCATTTCTTCAACCATGGTTTAGTGTAGAGATTTAACTAAGGTTAGATGAGTGGTTAGGGTTAAAGAAGAGACAAGAATGGTGACTTAGTCAAGGTTTCAAGAAGATTCAACTAAAAACAAAACAAGCCCACCATTTATCTTTCTCTTTATCATTTCTTTTTCCAAAATAAACAAAAGGAATAAATAAATGATTAAGTAAAAGAAATGATACCCTAACCACTAACTAACCATGGTTTAATACTTTACACAAAACCAAACTAGCATGCATCATCAAACATGATATAATCATGTGCACAAAATATATCACATATACAATGTGCAATACAAGTGAGTAAATCCATTTAAAGTGAACCAATACTAGTTAATGCAAAGTAATATATCAAATATATAACTATACATTAAATCATTAAACCAACACTTGATTCAATGATCCGGTCATGTCGCATATAACCGGCTAGTATCCAACATATCGGCTTATCGAATCAATCCTTGATTCAATAACTAGGTTATATCGCATATAACCAATCGATACATTCGTCGCGAGAATGGAATACGGTATCACATACACGAATTATTCTCGGTCCCGCACATATCTCATATGCGCTCCTATTTCGTTTCGCTTGAGCCAGGAAACCTCTGTGTAGGACTCTAAAGACTCGTCAATACGCCGGCAGCGGATGATGATCATATCAAACACCCACAAGCCGCAAGCGGTCAGCTAAACGTAACGGCCACCCGGGTATTGAGCGATCAGAAGATCGACGAGCAAGCCCGCTCACACTCCTGTGAATCCAACCAGTAACACTTACCGTACAGTCCGGTCTGTTCGTCTGATATGTCGCATATCTCGCCTAGGAGTGGTAAACGTCAGACCCCAATAGCTCGATAAGTCATGCCGACGTAGGGTCCATAACATTCGTGAAACTACTGATAACTCTTACCAGTATATCACTGCAACCCTGGCCAGGGATTTCCTGTTATGGCCAGTCGAGCATAGCACAACATCAACCCCCAATACCGGGAGAGACAAATCCCCTCCTATCGCTCATTGCCTCCATGTGAATCGGGACTGTACCCAAAAACCACCTGTTTGCACAACTCAGTAGAGCCGTGGTAGGGTGGAAATCAAAGCACAGTGGGAGACACACAAGACTCTATGACGATCTCGGGTCAACAGACTAAGCTGTACCAGTGTCACCAGAGAACTGCCATCTGACGTGAGGTATAATACCATCTGGGAGTTCTCGGCAAGTCCGTTCAGTGTACCCAGTCTCCACTGAGCACCCGCATACCATCTCCAATGTCAAACACCAATGGATATGGGATCATCCATCGCCCATCGCATGGGTCGAGAAGATATACGCCAGTCTACTCTGGAATATCGATGCCCCGTCTCGATATTCCCTCGACTAGGAACATTGAAAGGATGTACTCATGGACTATCCAGGCCCCACTAGTATGATCTGCATCACAGTCCTGGAAGTCGAGTACACATCCTAAGGGCTTTATCAACATGTAATCAGAGAGACAGAAAGTATACATGTTAAAATAAAGAGCAACCAGATAGCGTACTATCATGTCGAGCAAGAAAGTCCTACCTATATATGTCCCAGCATCCACTACAATATACATCCAATGTACAGTAATGGCCTCTAGGGCATACATATAACTAACACCTCTTGCCAAGTAGTATAGGGTGTTTTCTTCACAAGTTTCATAACTTGGTGAAGTTGGAGCTTGATCTTGTGCAATCTCGACGTAGATCATCTTCGGCATCGTAGCCGACGACTTGTCCGCTTATTTCTCCGATGAAGCCGATGCGAGAGTCCCGGATCCGAGATGGACAGCGAGGGGACAACTACGAGGAGCTAAGGAAGTGGATAACCGGATCTACAAAGGTTGTAGTTTCCTACTTTTAGTTAAGATGTTAACTAGTTTTTGTTTCGCCTAAAATTCTAGTTAACGATCCGTATTAGGGTTTCTCGGCACCCATAAAATTTGAAATTGGCATGGTTGATTCCTAGTGAGACTTAATTAGCGTGCCTAGGAACCCTACAGTGGTATCAGAGCCTAGCTAGAGCCTTAGGCGATGTGTAGACGACGTTTGAAATCCGAACGAATCGAAACCCTAATCCCAAACTTGCTCTCTGGACTTTTTTCAAAAACTGGGTTTTTTCCATATTAAAAATATGCAGAAAAATCAGCAGGTGATTGTAAGAGTTACTGTGAAATTCGATAGCCTAATGCCATAGAAGCGCGGCGGAACCGCGGCATTAGCATGCCTAATGCGGCGGTTACGCGGCCATCTAGTCTCCTCTGTTGTTCAATTTTGCACAGTAATTCCTATGTTGCAGTGTTGATTTTCCTGGGAATTTTTAATCTGAACTCAAGAGTTGAGTTTTCTGGGTTGTATTAGGAGTTCGTAGATTCGATCGGATTATCAAATTTTGTCTATGTGTTTTTCCGGATAATTTTGGAATATGTTAAAAAGTTCGACCGGATGTAAATACCCAATCTTTCCCCTGCCGGAAAATATCCAAGTGTTGGATTTTTCTGTGGTTTAAGGACGTTCTGAGTAGTGCAAGTAACGCGATGGTCCCTCTAGAAGACAACAAACCTTAACTCGATTATGTGACCATCTTGAACTGCCCTTTGAACCTTCGGGTTTGGGGCAGTACGGCGTGCTACATGTGAGGCGTTGGCTTGACCCTTCTACGGCTAGACCGTTGGTACTGAGGCATGAAGTGAATGTCTTTGAACTAATTTCATGTGTTGAACGGTTTCGGGAAAACTTGGGTGTTCGAATGTTCGATCGGAAAGTTTAATATTTTCTATTTATCCGGAATGGGATACAATAATTGGAATTCACAAACAGTTATGAGATAACTGAACGAATGTTATAAATCTAGCGGTTTAGTCTCACTTGATATTGAAAAGAGTTTTCGATAATGGGACTAAAATGCGGGGTTTATAATTGTTAGGCATGTGATGTCTAAGTATTTCATTTGATTAGGCATGTGATGTCTAAAGAGATTGCGAATTCCAACTGTTGTAGTTTTACACTTTCTTTTCTGTGACCGTAAGTGTAATATGTGGTATCGCCGGTTTCGTTGCTATATGTCAACGACAATTGGGATGTGCATATTTACTTACGTTGATGACATGTGATGTTATGTGTTGCTGGATATGTTATATTGGATCGTCGTGTTTGAATAGCCGGGGTTTTTATGTGAGATGAGTGTTTTTCATTTTCATTCATGTAAAAACTTGTATGTAATATTCTTTTATTTGGGGCACTTCCAGGTTGCGGAAGTTGCCACCTTTTGTATATTATTTACTTTTCTGCACTAAGATAGACCCAAGGAGGGGAGCACAAGTAACCGGGTTCTAGGGTCCAGTGGGAGACCATCTCGAGGAGTCGAGTCCGGGTCTCCTAACCCTAGAATTGGTAGGGTTGCTTGCTGCTCTCGTAGGGGTCTAGGGATGTGGGTTTGGCTATTCATCACGACCGTGGAATCCGTATTTTATACTGGCTCGTATTGAAAACACGGACGTCCTAGTATATCCAATGTTTCATATGTTACTTCTGCTGCGATATCTGTGATGTGATCATGAGATATTCTGTGATAGATACAGTATATAGTATATATGATATATTATATAGACGTTACTTATGTTTTGCACCCGCACTAGCCCTGCCCTGCTCTCTCGTTAGTTACCTAACCTAACGGTGCATGAGGGGACATCGTGGCGAATGCGGATGGCATAAGTGTACGTCGTATTTATCTGTGATGTTTAGGTATTTAAATGATGGGACTTCATTAATGTGATTAATGAAAGAAAAGAAACCTAAGATGTTGTAGAATCAAATTTTAAACAAAACAGGTAGCTACAGTTCTTGCTTTGCATAGCGGTATATATGATATACCCTGCACCTTATTCGATGAGGAAAGGACCGAGATCCCTTCACCGGGAGTGACTCCTTTAGCAATAACTGGCAGATGCTACACACTCGGTTTGACTTTTGATTGCTTCTATAGTTTATGCTTTGCACAGTGATATATATGATATATCCCGCACCTCATTCGACGAGGAAAGGGCCGACGATCCCTTCACCGGGAGTGACCCCTTTAGTAAAACTAGAAAAGCCTCAAAATCACTCCATTTCAAAACTTCATTTGATTCTACAACGATATCAAGTTCATTACGCAATAGGTTTTCAGAAAAACCTGTCGTAGCCCTCCGTTATTTCAGATAAGTAGTAGTTAGTATTCGTGCTATGTTTGTTGGCCTGCGTCAAGGCGCAGTGTGCGGTAGCTAACTATTATTTATCTGCTTATGCATATGATGCAGATTGGATTAGGGTAGTCGTGCGACTTTGTTGGCCTACGTCAAGGGTCGTGCGGGTGGGTCTAATTCAATCAGGAAATGACGGGTTGAACTTGACTAGCGCACTGTGGTTTGTTGGCCTGCGTCAAGGTCATAGGACGCTAGGGGCAAAATATTATCGGGAATTTCAAGTGTTGAAATTTGCAATGAGATTGCATACCTTCTATGAGATAGTTGGATCCCGATACCCACTGCGAGTAAGAGTTACTCCTGGGAGAGCTTTACACATTGCAATTAGCTGATCAAGTAGGTGTCTAGAAAGGTGTCAACGGGGTTACGCCTCTGGGAAAACGAGGTTTACATTAATTAGGTTCGTGCGAAAGCACGGGGGACCTCCCTCAAAGTACCGACACTGGCCTGGCTGAAAGATTGGCGAACTTGTAGTGTGTAATTAATCCCGGCTAGTCTTTCCTTTTAGGGTTTGAAGGAAGATTTGATAAAAACCAGTGGGAGCCATCCTGATTAGATAAGATAATAACCAATCTGATCTTGCACGAGCATACGCTAAAGTGTTTTCTTCTCTCTCTCTCCAGGTAGCGACCATTTCATGCCCTAATCAAGATAATAATATGGATGTATTGACCGAACCCGCATGTTATACTGTGCTGGGGAACGTTGGTTCCGTTCTTTCCTATAAGAGTTATAGGACTGAACATGATATAGGGGAATACCAGGATTCCCATGCCACCCGAATGAAGAAAGTACATGTTGATGCATTTTCTTCGGGTGTGTTCGTTACAGAGAACTGTTTCTCCATTTGCTCTACGTCCTGGGTATTAGCTACCGGGTCAGGATCCCATATATGTAATCAGTTACATGGGCTAAAGAAAGGTAGAGAGCTTGGAGAAGGTGATAAAGACATTAGAGTTGGAAATGGTGCAATTGTTGCAGCTAAGACTGTCGGGGAATATCACCTTGTATTACCAACTGGTAATACATTGGTTCTGAACGAATGCTATTACATGCCGAACCTGATATGCAACATTATATCGGTTTCTTTATTGAGTAAAGAGGGATATAATTTTGTATTACAGGACAATGTTATGAACATTTTCCGTAACCAAAAGTTGGTTGGATCAGGCACGTTGTGCAATGGCATTTATGTTCTAAATCAATCAACAGTTCTGAACATAACAAACACACACAAGAGGAAGAGTTCAGAACTGAACGAATCCTTCTTGTGTCATTGTAGACTGGGTCACATCAATGTGACACGACTGGCTAAGTTGCATAAGGATGGATATTTGAATTCGTTCAAATTTTCATCTTATGACACTTGCCAGTCATGTCTCAAAGGCAAGATGACCAAAACTCCGTTTACGGGACACGGAGAAAGAGTTACCGAACTCTTGGGACTTATACATAGTGATGTATGTGGTCCCATGTCTACACATGCCAGGGATGGTTCTTCATACTTCATTACATTCACTGACGATCTCTCTAGATTCGGATATGTGTTCCTGATGAAACACAAATCAGAAGCTTTTGAGAAATTTAGAGAATATAAACAAGCACTCGAGAACCAAACCGGAAAAAGTATTAAAATCCTTCGATCTGATCGAGGAGGAGAATACTTAAGCAATGAATTCCTGGACTTCCTAAAAGAGAATGGGATTCTCTCTCAGCTGACTCCTCCATATACACCACAGCACAACGGTGTATCAGAACGGAGAAACCGCACCCTATTAGATATGGTGCGCTCTATGATGAGCACAGTTGAGTTACCTATTTCCTTCTGGGGATATGCACTGGAAACAGCTGCAGACCTATTGAATATGGTTCCTACCAAAACCGTGCCAACCACTCCATATGAGATATGGAAAGGAAAGAGACCATGTCTTAATTATGTTAAGATATGGGGTTGTCCGGCATATGTAAAAACGCAAAATCCGGACAAACTCGCGGCAAGGTCCATTTTGTGTAAGTTTATTGGATATCCCAAACATTCGCGCGGGTATATCTTCTACCACACCGAGGAACAAAAGGTGTTTGTTTCTCGACATGCCACCTTTTTAGAAAAGGAATTTCTTGAAAAAGAGATTAGTGGCAAGGAGGTAGAACTGGAAGAGGTTCCAGCAATACAGACTACAACAGAAGATTTGGTTAAACCAGAGGATTCAGTAGTTCCCGATGAACCTCAGCCTCTCCGCCGATCTAGTAGGGTTCCTCGCCCACCTGAGAGATACTACGGTTTTCTCAGCGAGGATTGCATCATGGAGGATGATGACCCAACTAGCTTCGAGCAGGCCATCACGAGTAGGGACTCAGTGAAATGGCTAGATGCTATGCGGTCCGAGATGGAATCCATGTACACCAATAAAGTATGGACTTTGGATGTTGCTCCTGAAGGGGTAAAACCCATTGGGAGCAAGTGGATCTTCAAGAAAAAACTTGGTGTAGATGGGAAAGTGGAGACTTTCAAAGCTAGACTTGTAGCAAAGGGTTTTCGTCAAAGACCAGGTGTGGAATATGACGAAACCTTTTCTCCAGTGGCTATGCTTAAATCCATCCGGATCATGCTTGCCATCGCTGCATATCATGACTACGAAATCTAGCAAATGGATGTTAAGACCGCCTTTCTAAATGGTGATTTAGAAGAGTGCGTGTACATGACTCAGCCAGAGGGCTTCGTAGACAGTGGGAGCAGCGGGAAGGTGTGCAAGCTGCTTAAATCCATTTATGGATTAAAGCAAGCATCGCGGAGTTGGAACATCTGCTTTGACGTCGTTATCAAAGAGTTTGATTTCGTCAAAAACCCAGATGAACCTTGTATCTACAAGAAGGTAGCAGAGAGTAAGGTGGTCTTCCTCGTATTGTACGTGGACGACATACTCTTGATAGGAAATGATATTCCTATGCTGCAATCAGTCAAGCTCTTCTTATCACAAAGATTCTCAATGAAAGATCTTGGTGATGCCTCCTGCATATTGGGAATAAGGATCTATAGAGATAGATCCAAACGGATATTGGGATTGTCCCAATCCAGGTACATTGACACCATACTAAAGAGGTTTAGTATGGAAGAATCCAAGCGTGGGAACTTGCCCACGATCTCTGGAGTCACTCTCTCCAAAGAGATGTCTCCCAAGACTGATTTGGAGAGAGCTCGCATGCAAGGGATATCCTATGCTTCGGCAGTAGGCTCTATCATGTACGCGATGCTATGTACCAGACCCGATGTAGCATACTCACTAAGTGTAGTGAGCAGGTATCAAGCTGATCCTGGAGAGAGTCACTGGACAGCTGTGAAGAGCATTCTCAAGTACTTGCGAAGGACTAAAGAGATGCTCTTGGTGTATGGTAACGGAGAACTCCAAGTGGAGTCCTTTACCGATTCGAGCTTCCAGAGTGATAAGGACGACTCTAAGTCGCAGTCGGGATTTGTCTTTACCCTTTACGGAGGGGCGGTTAGCTGGAAGAGTTCCAAGCAGGAAACCATGGCAGACTCGACGATGGAGGCTGAATACATCGCTGCCAACGATGCTGCCAAAGAGGCTGTCTGGATCAAGAAGTTCATTACTGAACTTGGTGTGGTTCCATCCATTGAGCATCTAATACCTTTGTATTGCGATAACAATGGAGCAGTGGCTTTGGCCAAGGAACCTAGGTCCCATCAGCGATCCAGGCATATTCTGAGGCGGTATCACCTGATCCGGGAGATAGTTGATCGCCGGGAGATCGAGGTCAGGAGGGTTGACACGAAGAACAACAGGCGGATCCACTCACGAAGGCCATTCTCCAGATACAGTTTGAGAGACTCTTCGGGATGCTCGGTATGCGATACTACAGCAGCTGGCCCTAGTGCAAGTGGGAGATTGTTAGTTGTATGTATGCTCTAGAGGCCAGTATTGTACAGATGATGTATATTATATTGGATGCTTGGACATATATAGAGATGACTTTCTTGCTCGATATGATAGTATGCTATCTGGTTACTTTTTATCTTAACATGTACACTTGTCTCTTTAAACTGTCTTATAGTTACATGTTGATAAAGCCCTTAGGATGTGTACTTGACTACCTGGACTATGATGCAGATCATACTAGTGGGGACATGGTAGTCCATAAGTACATCCTTCATGGTCCCTAGTCGTGGGTGTATCGAGACGGGGCATCGATATACCAGTGTAGACTAGCGTATACGCTTCTCGACCTATGAGATGGGCGATGGATGATGCCATATCCATTGGTGTTTGACATCAGAAATGGTATACGGGTGCTCAGTGGAGACTGGGTACACTGAACGGATTCGCCGAGAACTCCCAGATGGTATTATACCTCACGTCAGATGGCAGTTCTCAGGTGACACTTGTACAGGTTAGTCTGTAGACCCGAGATCGTCATAGAGTCTTGTGTGATTCCCACTGTGCTTTGATCTCCACCTTACCACGTCCATGAGGGCGTGCAAAACGGTGGTCTTTGGGTACAGTCCCGAGTCACATGGAGGCAATGAGCGATAGGAGGGGTTTCGTCTCTCCCGGTATTGGGGGTTGATGTTGCGCTGTGCTCGATTGGCCGTAACAGGGAAGTCCCTAGCCAGGGCTGATCAGAGATTTGCTGGTAAGTGTTACCAGTAGTTTCTCGACCCGTTATGAGCCTCACATCGGCACGACTTATCGGTTATTGGGGTCTGACGTTTACCACCCCTAGACTTGATATGCGACATATCAGATGGACAGACCAGACTGTATGGTAAGTGTTACTGATTGGATTCACAGGAGTGTGAGCGGGCTAGCTCGTCGATCTTCTGATCGCTCAATACCCGGGTGGCCGTTACGTTTAGCAGACCGCTTGCGGCTTGTGGGTTATTGATATGATCATCATCTGCTACCGGCGTATTGACGAGTCTTTAGAGTCCTACACAGAGGTTTCCTGGCTCAAGCGAAACGAGATAGGAGCGCATATGAGATATGTGCAGGACCGAGAATAATGCGTGTATGTGATACCGTATTCCATTCTCGCGATGAATGTTTCGATTGGTTGTATGCGATATAACCTAGTTATCGAATCATTGATTCGATAAATCGATACATTGTATACTAGTCGGTTATGTGCGACATGACCGGATCATTGAATCAAGTGTTGATTTAATGATTTAATGTATAATTATATATTTGATATATTACTTTGCATTAACTAGTATTGGTTCACTTTAAAGGGATTTTCTCACTTGTATAGCACATTGTATATGTGATATATTTTGTGTGCTCTTGATTGTATCATGTTTGATGATACATTCTCACTTGGATTTGTGTAAAGACTTAAACCATGTTTAGTGAATGGTTAGGGTTTCTTATTTTCACTTAATTATTTATCTTTTCCTTTTTTAGAAAAAGGTATAAGAAAACAAAATGGTTTCTTTTTATCATGAAGCTTTGACCAAGTGACCACTTTGTCTTCTTCTCCTAACCCTAACCACTCATCTAAACTATAGTTAACTCTCTACACTTGACCAAGGTTAGGATATGATAAGTATTTCATTTTCATTATTCTTTTAATTCAAGACTTATCATATTCTTTCTTCATCTTCATCATCTTCATCAAGAAAGAAAGCTTAAGCCCATCAATGGCAACTTGAGCAAAAGTGTGAGAAATCCAATTCTAAAGTGAACCCACCTCCTATTTCTTCACCCTCTATCTCTTGCCAAGTAGTATAGGGTGTTTTCTTCACAAGTTTCATAACTTGATGAAGTTGGAGCTTGATCTTGTGCAACCTCGACGTAGATCATCTTCAGCATCGTAGCCGACGACTTGTCCGCTTATTTCTCCGATGAAGCCGATGCGAGAGTCCCGGATCCGAGATGGACAGCGAGGGGACAACTACGAGGAGCTAAGGAAGTGGATAACCGGATCTACAAAGGTTGTAGTTTCCTACTTTTAGTTAAGATATTAACTAGTTTTTGTTTCGCCTAAAATTCTAGTTAATGATCCGTATTAGGTTTTCTCGGCACCCATAAAATTTGAAATTGGCATGGTTGATGTCTTGTGAGACTTCATTAGCATGCCTAGGAACCCTACAACCTAAAGCAGTACACGATGATAAAGATAAACCAGATAGCATACTATAATCTTGAGTAAGACTGTCCTACTGGGATAGGTCCTCCCTCAATCATTTCAATCACGTGCCTGTGATCCAATAATTGACTCTGAGGGCACTACCTCCAACAGTATAAATATACCCGTATTTGTATTACGACCGAATACAAATGCAACTGAGACAAAGATATTATATCTACACAGTATAATACTTGGATCCGGCTTAAACCAAAGCCCACCAGTATTATCTGCCCGAAATATGATACGTGCGTAAACGCACGTGCATTTTCCGAACCCTGCCATAAAACCATACGGCCTCTACAATATTTCGCCCGATCTTGGGAAACTATCTGTGGGGGACTCTAATGACTCGTCAGTACCCTGGGAGTGGGTTTAACCACAAGCCGTCAGCGGCACTAGCTGTGCGTAACGGCTGCCCATGTACTGAGCTCAAGGGAGGCCGATGAGCGAACTCATCCTGAAACCCTACTGAGCCTAACAGTGACAATGTATATACAGTCCGGTCCATTCGTCTATGAGTATCGCATATCGGGCCTAGGGCGCTGGTAACGTCAGACCCCCAAAAGCGGTATAAGTCGTGTCGGAGACAAGCCCTGAACACCCTGAGAAACTACCGGAGTACCTACCAGTAATTCTCACCTGCCTTGGCCAAGGACTTGGTGTAATGACTTTCCTAGACACAGCGCGATCTCCACCCCCAATACTGGGAGAGACGAATCCCCTGCCGATCCGCTCACTTGCCTCCATGTGGCTCGGGACTGTACCCAAAAAATACCTGTTTGCACGACTCCTTTGAGCCGTGGTAGGGTAGAAATCAAAGCACAGTGGGAACTCACACGAGACAAATGACGACCTCAGGTCGATGAACTAACCTGTACACATGTCACCAGGGAACTGCTATCTGACGATAGGTATAATACCAACTACCAGGTTCCCGGCGAGTCCTGTCCGGTGTACTCATAACCCAATGAGCACCTGTATACATCTTAGGTGATCCAACTGACACCAGTGGCTTGTGAGACCGGCCGCCGCCCCTCGTCGGGGTCTCGACTGTATATACTAGTCTACTCCGGAGTATCGATGCCCTGTCTCGAAACTCCCATGACTAGGGACCACTATTAAGGATGTGCTTATAGACTACCCAACTCTCACGTATATGATCGCCATCATACTGTTGGTAGTCAAGCAAGATCCTAAGGGCTCTATCAACGTGTAATCGTGATCAGTCACCTGAACCTATACACGACTGATAAAGGCAAATCAGATAGCATACTATCATCTCGAGTAAGACTGTGCTACCGGTATAGGTCCTCCTCAATCATTGCAATCACGTACCTGCGATCCAAAAATTGACTTTGAGGGCACTATATCCAACATGATGATCTCATATCCATTGGTGTTTGACATCAGAGAAGATATACGGGTGCTCAGTAGAGACTGGATACACTGGACGGACTCGTCGAGAACTCCCAGATGGTATTATACATCACGTCAGATGGCAGTTCTCCGGTGACACTGGTACAGAGTAGTCTGTTGACTCGAGATCGTCATAGAGTCTTGTGTGATTCCCACCGTGCTTTGATTTCCATCATACCACGTCCAAGAGGGCGTGCAAAAAGGTGGCATTTGGGTACAGTCCCGAATCACATGGAGGCAATGAGCGATAGGAGGGGATTCGTCGCTCCCGGTATAGGGAGTTGATGTTGCGCTGTGTTCGATTGGCTATGACTGGAAATCCCTGGCCAGGGTTGCTGAGATTTACTGGTAAGTGTTATCAGTAGTTTCTCGAATTGTTATAGACCTCATATCGACACGACTTATCAAGCTACTGGGGTCTGACGTTTACCACCCCTTGGCGAGATATGCGACATATCAGACGACGAGACCGGACTGTACGGGAGTGTTACATATTGGATTCGCAGGAGAATGTACAGGCTTGCTTGTTGATCTTCTGATCGCTCAATACCTAGGTGGCTGTTATGTTTATCTGACCGCTTGCAGCTTGTGGGTGTTTGATATGATCATCACCTACTGCCGGCGTATTGACGATTCTTTAGAGTCCTACACAGAGGTTTCTTGACTCAGGCAAAACGGAGCAGGGGAACATATGTGATATGTGCAGGACAGAGGATAATGCGATATGAGATACCGTATTATATTCTCGCGATATTTGATATCAGCCGGGTCATTGGATCAAGTGCTGATTTGATGATTCGGTAAATGAGATATTAGTCGGTTATATGCGATATAGCCGGATTGTCGGATCAAGTGTTGATTCGATAATTTAATGTATAATAATATATATGATATATTAAATTATATTAACTAATATTAGCTCACTAAAAGATTCTTTTTCTCACTCGGGTAATACATTGATATATATGCGATATATGTTAACTGTATTATTTTATTTTGTTACAATAAATATTATATATGTGATATATAATATTGTAACATGATATGATTACTAATGCAACATGTTTAGTGCAGATTAAACAAGGTTAGGGTTTGAATTGGGTTAGTTCTTTCATGAACATTCTAAAAGGTTTCTTTTTGTTTTGAGTTAAGATATTATGCTTGATATTTTGTAATGACTCATTCTTAACCCAACCCAAACCCTAGCCCTAGTTAAATCTCTACAAAAGTTTAGTTGACCATGGTTACATTATTAATCATATATTATTTCATTATTCATCACAAAAGGATTTTAAATTGATTCTTCTTCTTCTTCTTCTTCCTTGAGTTCTTCATGGAAAAGCTTTCTAGCTTTTTCAAAGGTGATGAAAATGAGTGAGAAATAGAAAACAAATGAGAGCAAAAATCCTACTTCATCATCCTCATCTATCCTTATCATTTAGATGAGGGTGTTCACTTCATTTAGTGAGTGAGAGCTTGTGTTAAAGAAACTTCAAGGTAGATCATCTTTGTTATCGAAGATCGGAAGCAAGCATGCATCATTCTCTTCGTGGAGCCTCTCTAGAGTTCGGATGCACGATGATCGCAGCGAAGGGACCTCAACACGGAGCTTTAGAAGTGAAGGACCGGATCTACAAAGGTTGTAATCCCTCTCACTTAGTGTTAAAGTGTTTAACATGCTTGTTTTCGTCTAATCTCTAGTTTAAAGATCTTGGTTAGGATTGTTCGGCACGGCTAAATTTTAAATCGGGCATGGTTGATGCATTGTAGAACCTTATTAGAGTGCCAAGTAAACCTACAATAAGTCCCTGGCCAGGGCAGATTAAGAATTACTGATAGTTAGATCAGTAGATTCTCGGATGGTCTTGAACCACATCTGTACGATTTGTCAGGTTCTTAAGGGTCTGACATTATCCACCCTCAGATCCGGCATGCAATACTCTCAGACGAATAGACCGGACTGTACGGAGATTGTCACGGATAGGATCAGTAGGAGTTTGGATGAGTTTGCTCATCGGCCTTCTTTTCGACACGTACCTGTGTAGCTGTTACGTACAGTTAGTGTCACTGACGTGTTTGTGGTTAAACCCACTGCCAGCGTACTGTCGAGTCTTTAAAGTCCCACACAGAGGGTTTTCCTGGTTCAGGCAAAACGATGTAGAGGCCGTATGGTTTTACATGCAGGGTTCTGATCATATACGTGTACTAGATACACGGATTATTGTGCGGATGGATAATACTAGCGGGCTTAAGATTAAGCCGCATTATTGAGATAAGTATTGATTTAATAATGATCTAGTATTATATTATTGTATTAATTTTATCTCTTGGCATTCGTTGTACGAATATGAGTATGTATATACGGTGAGGGGTATTCTTGTATTTTCACTTCAGTGCTTCTAGAAGAAGACACCTCATTTAGTGTAAATCTATTTGTTTAAATAAATACTGAGGTGGAGGGATGAGGTCTTATTAAAGCATGGTTTAAAGCATGGCTACTTGATTTATTCATTCATTTGTAATAACTATTCAAGCATGGTTGCAATATTTCTATTGAAAATATTGTATGCTTGATATTTTAGACTTAGCCATTCTTCACTGCATTCTACACTTGGCTTTCTCATTCCTCCATTGATCTCTTCTTATTCCTCAAACGCTAACCCTCTCATGTGTTGAGAAACCTAGGGTTTATGAGATACACTAATCCATTAACACACTCTACATCTACTAAACCACTTAGATTAGCAAACTAGGTGCTTTAGTTACCTCAAGTTTGAGGTTGGAGCTTGAATTATAGACTCTCGAGTGGATCGTCTTCGACGTGAGGAGGCCGACGACCAAGCTCGATCCCGATGGATGAAGAGAATAATAAGAGGAAAAGAAGACCCAAAGTACTTGATCATATAGGTATAATCAGTTCACAGTAGATTAGAACCAATGCAAGTTTTTGTTATCTAGGGCTTACGGTAGTTCTTGGGATTAGTCGGTGTTGCCTGTTTTAAAATTGTTTTTTGAAAATTCCGCCTCTTAAAAACCTAGTAAAGTGTGCAATACTGCCTAACATGGTATCAGAGCCACTCCATAAGCCTTAGATAGCTCATAGCGACGTTAGAAATCCGCCGTTTTTTTGCGCACGAACCGCCGACAAAAACAATCCCTAAAATCGATATTTTAGCATGTTTGCACACCCCGCGGGATTACGGTTTGAACCAAGAAGTCACGAGATGAAGCATGGGTACCCCGGGGGGGACAGAAGGTCGGGCCCATCCCCCAAGTCCACCACAAGGCGGCCTTGAGGAGTGGTGACCCGAGAGCACCCTATTGGGGTGCTCTCGGGTCTGCCTACCCCATAGGGCCACCTTGTGGTGGCCCCCGAGGGTGGTGTAGGGATGCTAGGCACATGCACATGGTTCTACAAGGCATCAACCATGCCCGATTTAAAATTTAGCCGTGCCGAACAACCCAAAGCCGGATCTTTAAACTAGAGTTTAGGCGAAAACAAGCATGTTAAACATTTTAACACTAAGTGAGAGGGATTACAACCTTTGTAGATCCGGTCCTTCACTTCTTAAACTCCGTGTTGAGGTCCCTTCGCTGCGATCATCGTGTTCCGGACTCTTGAGAGGCTTCACGAAGAGAAAGATGCAGTGTTGCTTCCGATCTTCGATAATAAAAATGATCTACCTTGAAGTTTCATTAACACAAGCTAACACTCATTAAATGAAGTGAACACTCTCATTTAAAGGGCAAGGATAGATGAGGATGATGAAGTAGGATTTTTGCTCTCATTTATAATCTTTTTCTCACACATAATCATTACTTAGAAAAAGCTAGAAAGCTTTTTCCATGAAGAGAAGAAGGAAGAAGAAGAAGCCTTAATCCTTTTGTGATAAATAATTATAGTTATGATAATGATGAATAATGCAACCATGGTCAAACTAACCCTTGTAGAGATTTGACTAAGGTTAAAGGTTTGGTTGGGTTAAGGAAATATCTTGCAAAAATATCTTTTCCAAAACAAAAAACAAAGCTTCTAGAAACTTCTAGAAAAGCTTAACCCTAATCAAACCCTAACCATGTTTAATCTCCACTAAACATGTTGCATTAATAACCATATCATATTACAATATTATATATCACATATATAATATTTATTGTAACAAAATAAAATAATACAATTAACATATATCGCATATATATCAATGTATTACCCAAGTGAGAAAAAGAATCTTTTAGTGAGCTAGTATTAGTTAATGTAATTTAACATATCATATATATTATTATACATTAAATTATCGAATCAACACTTGCTCCGACAATCCGGCTATATCGCATATAACCGACTAATATATCATTTACCGATTCATCGAATCAACACTTGATCCGATGACCCGGCTGATATCAAATATCGCGAGAATATAATACGGTATCTCATATCGCATTATCCTCGGTCCTGCACATATCACATATGTGCCCCTACTCCGTTTTGCCTGAGTCAAGAAGCCTCTGTGTAGGACTCTAAAGAATCGTCAATACACCGGCAGTAGGTGATGATCATATCAAACACCCACAAGCTGCAAGCGGTCAGCTAAACGTAACAGCCACCCAGGTATTGAGCGATCAGAAGATCAAAAAGCAAGTCTGTACATTCTCCTGTGAATCCAATCAGTAACACTCCCGAACAGTCCGGTCTCGTCGTCTGATATGTCGCATATCTCGCCTAGGGGTGGTAAACGTCAGACCCCAGTAGCTCGATAAGTCGTGTCGATATGGGGTCTATAACAGTTCGAGAAACTACTGATAAAACTTACCAGTAAATCTCAGCAACTTTGGCCAGGGATTTCCAGTTATAGCCAATCGAACACAGTACAACATCAACTCCCTATACCGGGAGAGACGAATCCCCTCCTATCGCTCATTGCCTCCATATGATTCGGGACTGTACCCAAAAGACACCTTTTTGCACGCCCTCTTGGACGTGGTATGATGGAAATCAAAGCACGGTGGGAATCACACAAGACTCTATGACGATCTCGGGTCAACAGACTACTCTGTACCAGTGTCACCGGAGAACTGCCATCTGACGTGAGGTATAATACCATCTGGGAGTTCTCGGCGAGTCCGTCCAGTGTACCCAGTCTCCACTGAGCACCCGTACACCATCCTTGATGTCAAACACCGATGGATATGGGATCATCCATCGCCCATCATATGGGTCAAGATGCGTATACGCTAGTCTACTCTGGTGCATCGATGCCCTGTCTCGATACACTCTCGACTAGGAACAGTTATAGGATGTACTCGTCGACTACCGTGGCCCCACTAATATGATCTCATCATAGTCCCAGTAGTCGAGTACATATCCTAAGGGCTTTATCAACATGTAACATAGAGACTATCAGAGTACATGTTAAGATAAAGTACAACCAGATAGCATACTATCATGTCGAGCAAGAAAGTCCTCCCTATATATGTCCAAGCATCCATTACAATATACATCATATGTACAGTAATGGCCTCTAGGGCATACATATAACTAACAGGTGGGTACCCCCAGGCCCCATTGTCGATAGTTAATTTTGTGTTCTTTGCCTCTGGGAAGATTCGGACGGGTTTCGAATTCGTTTCGACTCTCGGATTGGCTTAAAGCGAATCTTTTAGGGAGAGCTTGTGTTAAAGAAACTTCAAGGTAGATCATCTTTGTTATCGAAGATCGGAACCAAGCATGCATCATTCTCTTCGTGGAGCCTTTCTAGAGTCCGGATGCACGATGATCGCAGCGAAGGGACCTCAACACGGAGCTTTAGAAGTGAAGGACCGGATCTACAAAGGTTGTAATCCCTCTCACCTAGTGTTAAAGTGTTTAACATACTTATTTTCGCCTAATCTCTAGTTTAAAGATCTTGGTTAGGGTTGTTCGGCACGGCTAAATTTTAAATCGGGCATGGTTGATGCCTTGTAGAACCTTATTAGAGTGCCTAGTAACCCTACAATAAGTCCCTGGCCAGGGCAGATTGAGAATTACTGATAGTTAGATCAGTAGATTCTCGGATGGTCTTGAACCACATCTGCACGATTTGTCGGGTTATTAAGGGTCTGACATTATCCACCCTCAGATCCGGTATGCAATACTCTCAGACGAATAGACCGGACTGTACGGAGATTGTCATGGATAGGATCAGTAGGAGTTTGGATGAGTTTGCTCATCGGCCTTCTTTTCGACACATACCTGTGTAGCTGTTACGTACAGTTAGTGTCACTGACGTGCTTGTGGTTAAACCCACTGCCAGCATACTGTCGAGTCTTTAAAGTCCCACACAGAGGGTTTTCCTGGTTCAGGCGAAACGATGTATAGGCCGTATGGTTTTACATGCAGGGTTCTGATCATATACGTGTACTAGATACACGGATTATTGTGCGGATGGATAATACTAGCGGGCTTAAGATTAAACCGCATTATTGAGATAAGTATTGATTTAATAATGATCTAGTATTATATTATTGTATTATTTTTATCTCTTGGCATTCGTTGTACGAATATGTGTATGTATATACGGTGAGGGGTATTCTTGTATTTTCACTTCAGTGCTTCTAGAAGAAGACACCTCATTTAGTGTAAATCTATTTGTTTAAATAGATACTGAGGTGGAGGGATGAGGTCTTATTAAAGCATGGTTTAAAGCATGGCTACTTGATTTATTCATTCATTTGTAATAACTATTCAAGCATGGTTGCAATATTTCTATTGAAAATATTGTATGCTTGATATTTTAGACTTAGCCATTCTTCACTTCATTTTACACTTGGCTTTCTCATTCCTCCATTGATCTCTTCTTCTTCCTCAAACGCTAACCCTCTCATGAGTTGAGAAACCTGGGGTTTATGAGATACACTAATCTATTAACACACTCTACATCTACTAAACCACTTAGATTAGCAAACTAGGTGCTTTAGTTACCTCAAGTTTGAGGTTGGAGCTTGAACTATAGACTCTCGAGTGGATCGTCTTCGACGTGAGGAGGCCGACGACCAAGCTCGATCCTGATGGATGAGGAGAATAATAAGAGGAAAAGAAGACCCAAAGGACTTGATCATATAGGTATAATCAGTTCACAGTAGATTAGAACCAATGCAAGTTTTTGTTATCTAGGGCTTACGGTAGTTCTTGGGATGAGTTGGTGTTGCCTGTTTTAAAATTGTTTTTTGAAAATTCCGCCTCTTTAAAACGTAGTAAAGTGTGCAATACCGTCTAACATGGTATCAGAGCCACTCCATAAGCCTTAGATAGCTCATAGCGACGTTAGAAATCCGCCGTTTTATTGCGCACGAACCGCCGACAAAAACAATCCCTAAAATCGATATTTTAGCATGTTTGCACACCCCGCGGGATTACGGTTTGAACCAAGAAGTCACGAGATGAAGCATGGGTACCTCGGGGGGGACAGAAGGTCGGGCCCATCCCCCAAGTCCACCACAAGGCGGCCTTGAGGAGTGGTGACCCGAGAGCACCCTATTGGGGTGCTCTCGGGTCCGCCTACCCCATAGGGCCACCTCGTGGTGGCCCTCGAGGGTGGTGTAGGGATGCTAGGAACACGCACAAGGTTCTACAAGGCATCAACCATGCCCGATTTAAAATTTAGTCGTGCCGAACAACCCAAAGCCGGATCTTTAAACTAGAGTTTAGGCGAAAACAAGCATGTTAAACATTTTAACACTAAGTGAGAGGGATTACAACCTTTGTAGATCCGGTCCTTCACTTCTTAAGCTCCGTGTTGAGATCCCTTCGCTCCGATCATCGTGTTCCGGACTCTCGAGAGGCTTCACGAAGAGAAAGATGCAGTGTTGCTTCCGATCTTCGATAACAAAAATGATCTACCTTGAAGTTTCATTAATACAAGCTAACACTCACTAAATGAAGTGAACACTCTCATCTAAAGGGCAAGGATAGATGAGGATGATGAAGTAGGATTTTTTCTCTCATTTATAATTTTTTTCTCACACATAATCATCACTTAGAAATAGCTAGAAAGCTTTTTCTATGAAGAGAAGAAGGAAGAAGAAGAAGCCTTAATCCTTTTGTGATGAATAATGATAGTTATGATAATGATGAATAATGCAACCATGGTCAAACTAACCCTTGTAGAGATTTGACTAAGGTTAAAGGTTTGGTTGGGTTAAGAAAATATCTTGCAAAAATATCTTTTCCAAAACAAAAAACAAAGCTTCTAGAAACTTCTAGAAAAGCTTAACCCTAATCAAACCCTAACCATGTTTAATCTCCACTAAACATGTTGCATTAATAACCATATCATGTTACAATATTATATATCACATATATAATATTTATTGAAACAAAATAAAATAATACAATTAAGATATATCGCATATATATCAATGTATTACCCGAGTGAGAAAAAGAATCTTTTAGTGAGCTAATATTAGTTAATGTAATTTAACATATCATATATATTATTATACATTAAATTATCGAATCAACACTTGATCCGACAATCCGGCTATATCGCATATAATCGACTAATATATCATATACCGATTCATTAAATCAACACTTGATCCGATGACCCGGCTGATATCAAATATCGCGAGAATATAATACGGTATCTCATATCGCATTATCCTCGGTCCTGCACATATCACATATGTGCCCCTACTCCGTTTTTCCTGAGTCAAGAAATCTCTGTGTAGGACTCTAAAGAATCGTCAATACGCCGGCAGTAGGTGATGATCATATCAAACACCCACAAGCTGCAAGCGGTCAGCTAAACGTAACAGCCACCCAGGTATTGAGCGATCAGAAGATCAACAAGCAAGCTTGTACATTCTCCTGCGAATCCAATCAGTAACACTCCTGTACAGTCCGGTCTCGTCGTCTGATATGTCGCATATCTCGCCTAGGGGTGGTAAACGTCAGACCCCAGTAGCTCGATAAGTCGTGTCGATATGGGGTCTATAACAGTTCGAGAAACTACTGATAAAACTTACCAGTAAATCTCAGCAACTTTGGCCAGGGATTTCCAGTTATAGCCAATCGAACACAGTACAACATCAACTCCCTATACCGGGAGAGACGAATCCCCTCCTATCGCTCATTGCCTCCATGTGATTCGGGACTGTACCCAAAAGCCACCTTTTTGCACGCCCTCTTGGACGTGGTATGATGGAAATCAAAACACAGTGGGAATCACACAAGACTCTATGATGATCTCGGGTCAACAGACTACTCTGTACCAATGTCACCGGAGAACTGCCATCTGACGTGAGGTATAATACCATCTGGGAGTTCTCGGCGAGTCCGTCCAGTGTACCCAGTCTCCACTGAGCACCCGTACACCATCCTTGATGTCAAACACCGATGGATATGGGATCATCCATCGCCCATCATATGGGTCAAGATGCGTATACGCTAGTCTACTCTGGTGCATCGATGCCCTGTCTCGATACACCCTCGATTAGGAACAGTTATAGGATGTACTCGTCGACTACCGTGGCCCCACTAGTATGATCTCATCATAGTCCCAGTAGTCAAGTACATATCCTAAGGGCTTTATCAATATGTAACATTGAGACTATCAGAGTACATGTTAAGATAAAGTACAACCAGATAGCATACTATCATGTCGAGCAAGAAAGTCCTCCCTATATATGTCCAAGCATCCATTACAATATACATCGTAAGTACGGTAATGGCCTTTAAGGCATACATATAACTAACAGGTGGGTGCCTCCCAGGCCCCATTGTCGATAGTTAATTTTGTGTTCTTTGCCTCTGTGAAGATTCGGACGGGTTTCGAATTCGTTTCGACTCTCGGATTGGCTTAAAGCGAATCTTTTATGGACTTAAGTGGACAGGGTTACACGCATCTTGTTTATCTGTGGTGTTATGTGTGATATCTTTGAGATGGTTTCGATGGATTGTCGTGATGGATAACCTTTAGTACAATGTTTGTTGTACATTTTTTTATTCATTTGTATATTCTTTATTGTGGGGCGAGCGTCTGACATGTGGATGTTCCCCTCCGAAAGACGGCGCACAAGACTGCGATGTCCTGACGCTGAGATTCGGGGCAGATGTTATTTGGTTTTATCCGTCCACCTCTCCGAAGATGCCAAGTTGATTTATGGCACCGTGTATCGGAGGTTTAGACGGATGCGACCGATGTAGCAGACTTCGTCAGATTCCCCCTCGCTTGAGGGGTTTTTATTGTGGGGACGCTCTTCCCTGCAGGCGCAATCCCCTGCAGTTAATTACGCTACCGCATCGCGGTAACAACTTTCTCCTTCTCCAGAATTTCACTTCGTGTTGTGCGTGTTTGTGGTTGCCCGTGGATTGTATACGGAGACTGAGTAATGCCGTCGCCCGTAGGACGTGGATTAGTCCAAATCCGTATTTACTTAGATTTGGGTTTGGTGTTTTTAGTTTAAGGATGCATTAGTCGCGTTGCGGCTAAGATCAACTTAAACGTTCGTTAAGGATACGATAGTCCTGTTTGAGACTAAGATCAACTTAACGTGATAATCTATTTAATATCTGGCCATCGGGACTCGTCACCTCTCTAACGTCGTTGAAGGATTACAACGGCAGATGTCAGAGGAGTTCAGAGATGTACCCTTGAACCAAGGTTGATTTGGAGTTTTATAGTCCGTTTGAATGTTTAAGGATACGTTAGCCGTGTTTGGGGGCTAAGATCAACTTAAACGGGATCGTTTAGATCCGGCAAAAGAGCATTTGGAGGCTCTATTGTTCCAGTTTAGGGACGTAGTAGTCCATAGGTAGTTTAGGGATGTTGCGGTCCATGCTCCAGTTTAGGGACGTGGTGGTCCATATTCCAGTTTAGGGACGTGGTGGTCTAATATTAGTTTAGGGACGTTTCGGTCCAATATTAGTTTAAGGACGTTTCGGTCCAATATTAGTTTAAGGACGTTTCGGTCCATATCGATGTGTGGTCGTCGGGACCCGTCACCTCTCTGACGTCGTTGAAGGATTACAACGATAGGTGTCAGAGGAGTTCGGAGATGTACCCTCGAGCCAGATGTAGATTAATTTGAGAGAGCCGACGTGCTCAGTCAATTTAATTTGAGGACTTATGGCCATGATTGGGTTAAGTCCAACTGAGAAATGTCCAACGTTTTGTTTGCATTTGGCCTGTTAGACCTGTGATAGGGCTTTGCCCATGTTAGTAATGCACAGCATTTTATTCTGGCCTGCTAGGCCTTTCTGATTTGGGCTCTGTCCCTTTATTTTTGATGCAGAGCATCTGTCTTTGCTTGGACTCTGCCCCCCCTTTTAAAATAATGCAAAGCATTTAGTTCAGCCTGTTAAACCTTTTTTTTGGGCTAGGCCCTTCTGCCAATAATGCAATGCATTAGTTATTCGACAGTGGCTTATCAGGCGCTTTGCGCCAAATAATGAGCGCAAGCGCTCGTGGGAGCAACACGTTCGCACTCTGGTGAGCGCAAGCGCAACAGCGCAGTGCGCTGTGTCCGTGCGCTGCGCTGTTGTGCTGTTGACACGTGGCGCTCCCTGGTAGCTTGCGCCAACCAAGGAGCGCAACAGTGCAATTTTTCAAGTGCAAAGCACTGTAATTTGAGAATCTTTTAGATTCAAGAACCAATGGTTCATAAGAAAGTGCAAAGCACTATTATTATTTATTTTTCTTTTTATTTAAGATTATTGATCTTGTTCTTAGATCAATAATCTGTTCATAAGAGAATTTTCTCTTTTTCCTAAAGGTTTTTACCTTTTTTTCTTTCGAAATTTCTTTAGAGTTCTCTCTGTTTGAAGTTCTTGATTTTTCACTAAATGTTCATGCCTTTGAATTGAGGTCTAGGGTCCTTTTTATAGTGCCCATAAATTAGTTAAATTTGTTAAAGAGATTTTTCTCTGAGTGATTTGGGGAATTTTCCCCACCGTTGGATCTTTGATCCAAGGGCTTCTGTTTTACAGAAGAAAATCTTCTTGTTTTAACAAGAACAGAAAAGATTTCTTTAGAATTTTAATTCTGTTTGGCGCAAATGCCCCAGCGCGTGACACGTATCAAGCAGCGTATAGTGCAGCGCAACTGCGCTTGCGCAACTGCGCTGACATGTGTCGCGCAGCGCATAATGCAGCACATAATGCAGCGCAACTGCGCTAGCGTAACTGCGCTGACACGTGTCGCGCAGAGCACAGCGCAGCGCAACTGCGTTAGCGTAACTGCGCTGACACGTGTCGCGCAGCGCACAGCGCTGACACGTGTAGCGCAGCGCACAGCGCAGCGCAACTGCGCTGACACGTGGTGCGCAGCGCAGGCCAGCTAAAGCGTTGCTTCTTTAATTAAAGTTTGAATTTTCAAAGTAGAGCTTTGCTCCGATTGGGGGAAGATGAAGCGTTGCTTCATCTTCCGCCTTGGAATTTGAACAGAGCTTTGCTCTGATTGGGGTAAACAAATTCCCCCCCACCGTTGCGCTTACGTGGCGCCAAACGTGAGCGCAACGGTGGCAGAATTCCAACTGTTGTGGCAACTTTGGAAGCTGAAAGGGCACTTGATGCCTATAAATAGGACCTTTAGTCCTTCTCAGATGATCATCATCTCCAAAAATTCTATTTTCAAAATCTCAGAGCCCTGCTCTTGTTTTTAAGAACTCTTAGATTTTCTTTAAATGGAACTATTTAGGTAAGAATTAGTCTTGAATTAAATCAATTTTAATTAATAGAGCTTTGCTCTTATAGATCTTTGATCTAAAGAAAACCCTTCTGGGGTTTTACCAATAGAGCCTTGCTCTCAAGAATCTGTTTCAGGGTTTCTTGACCCATGAACAGAACCTTGCATCTTTGTCAAGACATAGATTTCTTTGATCTAAAAATGAGATGAACTCTTAAGAGTTTGAGTATGGATAATGAAAATTAAAAATGGAGTTTTGTATTTAAAGGATTATATCATCTTTTAATAATAATGATCTCAGAGTTCTTGGGGGACTTCTTCAAATTTCCATTATTATGGCATCTGATAGGCACCACCCCTATTCGTAGAGCATTGCTCTCGAGGAGTTTAACTCTTTGTGCTCATTTTTTAACAATAATTCGCCTAATCAGTCGGTCTGCTAATTTTGCTGATCTTCTTTCACAGGAACAATGGACGCCCATATGTATGCTCTTAACGAGATCATCTCTTACGGGGACATACGCCGACTTGGCCGCTCTCAAAATCGAGAGTTCACAAACGCGGAGTGAGCTGAAATTATGAGCCGCTTCGACGCGTACAACGGTCCTCTGCTTCCCCGGCGTTCCTCCCTTCTTAAGCTTATCTTGGGAGCCATCTGGGAAGCGCTTCCCCTGTTCTGTTCCGGTGTGCCGCTTAGGGCGCTGGATGCCACTGAGGATAAAGTGCACTCGGTGTACCTGTTGAACTTTATCTCAAAGAGACGGCGAGATAGTCTTATCGATTTTTTGCACGAGGTTTTTCAACAGTCTGCCATACTCGCTGCTTATCAGAGGGTGGAAGACATCGGGGGGGACCCTGACGCTCGTGCTCGCGAAAGAAAGCACACTAGGATGGTCCGCGAGGCTTGGAAGGTCATAGATAGGGTCGCTTTTGAATTCCTCAATCCATGCCCTGGATCTGAGGTTATTCCATTGTAACTTTCGTTTATTGTTTTTATGACTGTAAGAACTTCGGGCAATATTAATGGAATTTTTTTTTATCCCAGCTTGTCTTTATTATATATCTTTTGTCCTGAGTCTTTTTGCCTATGCATGAATGAATGTGTCTTGAACGCTTGATCAAATGTAAATCGGATGCTCTGTCTGTTGCTTTTCTTCTTTCTCAGCATGTCGTAACAATTAGCAGGTAATAAAGTAAGCTTCTTGATTTCTTCACGAGATAGCGAGGGCTTAGGCCGCAGGTTCAGATCTGCTGCCTAAGACTTTTCAACTCTATGAGTCGTGAGGGTCTCGTAGAGGTTTTTCTCCCTACGGATCGAGGGGATCTCGTAGGTGGGTTTTCTCCTTAGGAATCGTGAGGATCCCTAAGTGTGTTTTCTCTTATAAGTCGTAAGGATCTTATAAGAGATTTTTCCCTCTTAAGAGTCGAGAGGACTTGTAAGCGGTTGTTTCCCTCCTTGTCGAGTTTCGAGTTTGGAGAGTGAGACCCGTGGATAGTGTGCAAGAGACCGTTTTGGGCCAACTTGCAGGATCCCAGTGCTTAGGAAACAGGCTCCTTTTATGCCTACTGCCTAAGGCTTTATCTCGCGAGTTGAGCCACATCGAGAATTTCCCGCAAAGACATCAATTTCTTCACAAGTCGAGACGAATCGAGCATTTCTCGCAAGAGCATCCTAACGTCGCATTTGACCTCTGCTCTTTACGACAGAAGCCCGTTAAGGTCGGTGGTACTTAGGGTTTTGGCCATCGTACCGTCGCATAAGCTGATATAGTCCTCGATAGGCAATCGTGCTGTTCGAGTAGCCCTGCGACTGCTGTGTCTTTGATCCCTTCGGGGGCTGGACAAGACGTCTTCAAGCAATCTTCCTAGGCAGTTTGACCGTCGGAAGAGTAAGCGTTAGGAATTTGCCATGCCGCTTTTTACTTGAGGTTAGGCTCATTTTGGCGAGCCCCGATGAGTCATAACCACTCCGCGCTGGTGTGGGATGATCTCCGATAGTCTTTCAGATTTTATGTGAGTTGCCGTCAAGACCCTGAAGCTAGGAATTTGGCCTTTGCTTCGTTTTGCTGGCATCGCGTCTGCTGTATCGAGACGAATGTCGCGGTGGGAACTAGGGATTTTGCCGTGGCTCCATTTGTTTGATTGTCGCGTCTGCACCCTGCTGGAGGAAGAACGCTGGAGTGACATCTCGTCTGCTGTATCGAGACGAATGTCGTAGTTGTCTCTAGGTTGCTGGTGAACCGTCGAGGTTTGGAACTAGGGATTTTGCCGTGGTTCCATTTGTTTGATGATGTTGCGTCTGCTGTATCGAGACGAACGTTGGGGTGACATCTCGTCTGCTGTATCGAGACGAACGTCGAGGTGGTGACCACTCTGTGCTGGTGCGAGATGATCTTCGATTGTCTTTCCGGTTTTATATGAGTTACCGTCAAGACGTTGAAGCTAGGAATGTGGCCTTCGCTTCGTTTGCTTTGGTGTGTCCAAATCCTGTTGGAGGAAGAACGCTCGAGTTGACATTGCGTCTACTGTATCGAGACAAACGTCTAAATAAAGCTGGGATTTTGCCGTCGCTTCGCTTTGTTTCGACCGCAAGGTCTTTTCTTGGCGTTGTATCTGCATCTTGATGGACTGCGAAGGAACGCCTTTATTGACATCTCATCTGCTGTAACGAGACGAATGCTCAGATGGTCTTTAGGTTGTCTGTGAACCGTCGAGATTTGGCTTCACTTTTTTATGGAGCCTGTTGAGAAGGAATGTTTCCCTCTTTGTTTGTGCCCCTGGATTGTGTACAGGAATCGATGTGATCTAACCTGTAGGGCCAAAGTTTTATCATCATTTTTTTAATCTCCGCGATGCTCTATCATTTCAGCTTTTATATCGCGAAAGTCGCGATTGCCCAATCATTTCGGCTATTTTTCGCGGTTCCCAATCATTTGGGCTATTTATTTTATTTTTACTCGCTGCTTTTTATTGCGAGTTGCCCAATCATTTCGGCTATTTTGCATGCATACATTTTACTTGCTGCTCTTTTTTTTATTGCAAGTTGTCCTATCATTTCGGCTATTTCGGCTATTTCGTATGCATGTGCGGCCTACTGGCCTTTCGTCGTAAACCTGAAATTAGACACCGATCTCGGCATCAGCATCGCTACAACTGGGATAGTGCCAGGAGTGAATCATCATTTGCCTCTGTCGTTGTCGAACAAAGGAGGCTTAGCGAACAGGGTTAGGGTCTTGTCGACTAAGGCTTTTGACTTCATGAGCCGTAAGGGTCTCAAAAAGGTATCTCTCCCTACGAGTCGTGAGGATCTCGCAGGTGTGCTTTCTCCTTAGGAATCGTGAGGATTCCTAAGTGTATGTTCCTCTGTAAGTCGTAAGGATCCTACAAGAGGGTTTTTTCCTTATCAATCGAAAGGACTTTATAAGGGTTGTTCGTCATGCGAACATATCCCCAGTCTCGGATGAGACTTGGTTAGGGAAATGCTTATTCGCGCCCGTGGATTGTATACAAGGGTCAGTATTGAGCCACTTGTAGGACAATATCGGAAGTTGTGGGGGGTTGCTTAAGCCCAGGTTTAGGTCTCTGTGACTTAAGACTTTCAAATCTTATGAGTCGTGAGGGTCCCACAAGAGAGTTCTCCTTACGAGTCGTGAGGATCTCGCAAGTGTATTTTCTTCCTAGGAATCGTGAGGATCCCTAAGTGTGTTGCTCCCTTGTGATTCGTAAGGATCTCACGCGGGTGGTTTCTCCTTACAAGGTCGAGAGGATCTTGTAAGTGTCCTTTAACGAGGTTGCGCCCTTTCGGGTTTTCACAAACACTCGCCAGTAGTCCTGCTGTTTTTACTCACAGAGCCCTTTCGGGTTTTCATCCGTGCCCTTTTTGCTTATGGACATACTCCCTTTTTTTTATTCTTTTTATTTATCTTTTTTTTACGAGGTCGCGCCCTTTCGGGTTTTCACGAACACTCGTCGGTAGACCTGCTGTTTTTACTCACGGAGCCCTTTTGGGTTTTCATCCGTGCCCATTTTGCTTGTGGACATACCGTTTTTTTTTGTTTGTTTTTTTTTACCACGCCGGCCTGAGGATGCCGCGGGTTGATAGTAGTTTAATGACGTTTCGGTCATTTGCAAGTTTTAGGACATTGCGGTCCGTCATTAGTTTAAGGACGTTTCGGTCCGTTGTCGTCGTATTTGAGGCGAATATCTAGTTTATTGACTTTTCGGTCTATGAGGCTTTCTCTATGACTGAGCATGATGCCCCCGGCGTATCCATCTTTCTCGGAGCGTGTGGTTGTGGCAGGCTCACCTTCCAGTTTTCGGAGATGACGAACTTGCCCTGTTGGTATTGATCTTCAACCCAGTTTTTGAAGACGTAGCAATCCTCGATCAGATGACCTACCGTTTGATGGTAAGGGTAATAATTAGGATTATTAACATCGTCTGGCCGTAACAGACGTTTTGGACTCGGCAGATTGATGAGTCTGTCGCACACTGCCAGTTCGAACAGTCCCCTTGTTTTATCTTGCGGAAACGAGTAAGGATGTTTCAACTTTTCCTGGAGGGGTTGCCGCTTGTTACTTTGGCGAGCAACCGGTCTAGGGTCACTTGATTGTTGTTGAGCACTGGCGACGAAGGCCGTTTTTCCTTTTCCTTTATCCTTTTTGTTCGCTCCGTTGTTTGCGGAGCTGAGATTTTTTCCGAGTAGCGTGCGATTGCACGGCTGAACGTTCTCGCAGCTCCTCAATTCCTTTATTTTTGAAATAGATTCCCCCAGAGAAGGGTTGGGGGTAGCTTCTTCGTCAGAGTCGCTTCCAAAGGTGATAATTTGTGATCCCTTGGAGTCGGCTATATGACAATCGTCGGCGGCTCTTTTGCGCTCATTTATCGCATTTTTTCGGCGTCTACGAGCTTCACATTTTGCCCTGTCAAAGTGTTGCTTTTGAGCGACATACCCTTGCCACCAACAGTCAAAGGATTCGCAGTCTTCGGTAGGATGTATGATCTTCTGATGATATAAACAGAAGTTAGGGTGTATCTCTACCTCAGCGAGAGTATTTTCTTCAGAGGGCGGTAGTTTCACTCCTACTGATAGAGCTTTGGCGAACCTTTTCCTCGTCTTGAATTTGTTTTTACCTGCAGTGTATGGCTTTTGATTTGACGGGAATGCCTTGGCTCTTTCCAGTATGGCCATTTCACGCTCTTAATTGGCTTTTGCTTTCAGACGAATTTCATTTAGGAAGACAACGATCAACTCGTCTGATGGCTGTAGAGTCTCCGGCTCAGGGTTCGCCATTGGTTTCTCGGCACAAGAAGCCTCTTCATCATCTGCCAGTGAATGAGAAATCCCATGACAAGTCGCTGCGTAGTCTTCGGATTCATCTGATGAGTTTTCTCCATCATTTTCATCTTCGACGATAGAACAAGCTGCACCCATTGTATCCGTTTTCTTTGGAGTATGCGGCTGTGGCGGGTTTACCTTCCAATTTTCAGACAGCGCGAATTTGCCTTGTAGGTACTGATCCTCGATCCATCCCTTAAAGACGAAACAATCCTCGATCGGGTGACTTACCGTTTGGTGGTAAGGGCAATAATTGGGATTATTAAGATCGTCTGGCTGTGACAGACGCTTTGGACTCGGCAGATTGATGAGTCTGTTGCACACTGCCAGCTCGAACAGTCTTTTCGTTTTATTCTGAGGAAACGAGTAAGGACGTCTTAGTCTCTCCTCGAGAGATGGGCGCGGACGCATATTGTTTTGGCGAACGACCGGTTTTGAATTGCTCGGCTGTCGTTGAGTATTGGCGACGACGATCGCTTTACCTTTTCTTTTCTCGTTTCGAGAATCAGGTTTTGGAGGAGACGGTCCATGGCGCATCTGGTCCATTTGGGCTAATTTGTCGATCAAAGCCTGGAAGGTGGTCGGCCTGAAGAACATCATGAATTGCGAGATGGTCGCTTGAGGGTCAAAGGTACCCACGAACATGCCTACCGCAGGTGCCTCCTCTATGCGTTGTTCGCATTTCGACCATAGGTTTCACCATCGTGTTGCGTATTGGACCCACGTTTCACCTGGCCTTATCCTGGCATTTATCAGTGCTGTTATCGGGGTGCGTTCACTAGCACTCGTGAATCTTTGCGTGAACAGTAGCTCCATCTCTGCAAATGTTTTGACAGAGTCATTAGGTAGCTCCGAATACCATTCAAAGGTTGTTTCTGCTAAGCTGTCAACGAATTGGCGAAGCAACAATTTGTCATCGCCTCCAGTGTTGCCGCATAAGGCCCTGAATTGAGCGACATGTTGATGCGGATTCCCTGTCCCTTTATATACGTGGAATTTAGGGATAGTATATCCCGGCGGGTAACTGATTTGGTCATACCAGCCCGGATAGGGTCGTCCAGTTCTAACAGTTTGCCCAACTGCTTCACTCGCCTGATGAGCTCGTATTTGCTGAACTATATAGTCATCAAGCGCGGCCTTGGAAATGGTTTCTTCCTTGGCTGCTGAAAGAGCAGGAGGAGGATCAGATGTTTCCCCTCCGTCATTTCCGACAATGACTGGAGGGTCTTCAGCTGGAGGGTCCGGCTGTAATATCATCCCTACCATGTCTTGGAAGAGGAGTGCCATTTGTTTTATGTTAGCCGCTTGTTCTGCGGCTTCTGTGTCCTTCTTTTTGAGGATTCTACGTAAGAAGTCAGCATCAGTCTCTTGTTCATGACGCTGTTCTGATGATACTTCCGAACTTTTTTTTGGTTCGGTAAGTGCAGCCATCACAGTCATCATTTCCTGAAGCTTCTGTTGCTGCTCTTGGGCTTTTGTCACAGATCGGGTGAGCGGTCGGTGACCCGTCGAAGCACGGATTTCCTCCTTTCCGGAAGCCATATAAACGGTGTGCACCACCATGCCCCCAGACTTGGGGCGTTTGTGTCTGGTGTCTTTGCGATTTGCCAAAGACATAGGGGCTTTTTGCGGCCTCCTTTTTTGAGTGATTGGAGTTGAGGGGGCCGTTGTAGTGGGCACCCAAGTAGCTTTTGCTTTTTGTGGCTTGACAGAGTAATCCTTCTCCTGCCGCACCTTCATCTTTTCTTGTCGGCGGAGATAGTTTTTATCAATTACCGACTTTTAGACCTGTCGCCAGACCTTGTAAATTTTAGAGGACAGCCGTTGAGGGGGCTGCTCTAGCTTCTTCTCTGGAGTATTCTCCACAGGTGAAGGAGTTCGTTTCAACATCGCAGTAGGAGAGTTTCTGCGCACCGTATTCAGCAATTCAAAGCTGTTCCTGGTTGGAACAGCAGCATCGATCCCCACCATCGGAGCTGGTGTAGTAAATCCAGAGGGGGAGTTGCTCCCAGCCTTTCTTACTCGACGCCAGTGGCGACGTCGAGCGTGTCTTGCGGATGGAGTCACCTCCATTGTTAGATAAGCTTCTTTATACCCCCTGCTCTGGGTAGGGGAAGCAGCTTTGAGGACTTCGCCTAGAGCAGCAACCGGAATGGCCAGCCTTGTAAAAACTGACTTTTCGGAAGGAGGAGCCTTTCCAATGATTTCGTCCGTTTGAGTCGGGATGGCTATCCGCTTTGGGATGGCAGATTCGGGTATTGCAGGTTTGCAGACGTTCTAGCCCAGTCCGTTGAAAACTGAGGTATTGAAACTGGGCGACCCGTTGAGAGGGGTCGCGGCAGTGGTAAGCCGATTAAAGACCAACTTCTCTGGGGTTTCATGCAACGTCATTGTGGCATTGAAGCTCAACGGTGGGAGCATGGTCCCGAAGAATAATCCAGTGGTGGCTTGAGTTACCCGCTCCACTGGTATTTTGAAAAGGGAGGCTGTTTGGGGCCCATAAGCCACTCCTCCAGCAAGGACCGAGCGAGAGTTGCTGTTGCAGGCAGTGCAGTTTGAAGCCATTGATCTTCTGTTTTCTGCACGGAGCAAGACACCAAATCTTAGCACCTTGAATCCACAGGCAACCACAATAAACCGCGATTCGTTCGCGAATAGGACAGACGAAGTGTAGAGTGGAAAGTGGAAAAGGTCCCACCGGGCGTGCCAGAATCTATTCCCCTCCGAAAGACGGCGCACAAGACTGCGATGTCCTGACGCTGAGATTCGGGGCAGATGCTATTTGGTTTTATCCGTCCACCTTTCCGAAGATGCCAAGTTGATTTATGGCACCGTGTATCGGAGGTTTAGACGGATGCGACAGATGTAGCAGACTTCGTCAGATTCCCCCTCGCTTGAGGGGTTTTTGATTGTGGGGACGCTCTTCCCTGCAGGCGCAAGCCCCTGCAGTTAATTACGCTACCGCATCGCGGTAACAACTTTCTCCTTCTCCAGAATTTCACTTCGTGTTGTGTGTGTTTGTTTTGTTTGTGGTTGCCCGTGGATTGTATACGAAGATTGAGTAATGCCGTTGCCCGTAGGACGTGGATTAGTCCAAATCCGTATTTACTTAGATTTGGGTTTTGTGTTTTTAATTTAAGGATGCATTAGTCGCGTTGCGGCTAAGATCAACTTAAACGTTCGTTAAGGATACGATAGTCCTGTTTGAGACTAAGATCAACTTAACGTGATAATCCATTTAATATCTGGCCATCGGGACTCGTCACCTCTCTAACGTCGTTGAAGGATTACAACGGCAGATGTCAGAGGAGTTCAGAGATGTACCCTTGAACCAAGGTTGATTTGGAGTTTTATAGTCCGTTTGAATGTTTAAGGATACGTTAGCCGTGTTTGGGAGCTAAGATCAACTTAAACGGGATCGTTTAGATCCGGCAAAAGAGCATTTGGATGCTCTATTGTTCCAGTTTAGGGACGTAGTGGTCCATAGGTAGTTTAGGGACGTGGTGGTCCATATTCCAGTTTAGGGACGTGGTGGTCCAATATTAGTTTAGGGACGTTTCGGTCCAATATTATTTTAAGGACGTTTCGGTCCAATAATAGTTTAAGGATGTTTCGGTCCATATCGATGTGTGGTCGTCGGGACCCGTCCCCTCTCTGACGTCGTTGAAGGATTACAACGATAGGTGTCAGAGGAGTTCGGAGATGTACCCTCGAACCGGATGTAGATTAATTTGAGAGAGCCGACGTGCTCAGTCAATTTAATTTGAGGACTTATAGCCATGATTGGGTTAAGTCCAACTGAGAAATGTCCAACGTTTTGTTTGCATTTGGCCTGTTAGACCTGTGATAGGGCTTTGCCCATGTTAGTAATGCACAACATTTTATTCTGGCCTGCTAGGCCTTTCTGATTTGGGCCCTGTCCCTTTATTTTTGATGCAGAGCATCTGTCTTTGCTTGGGCTCTGCCCCCTCTTTTAAAATAATGCAAAGCATTTAGTTCAGCCTGTTAAAAATTTTTTTTGGGCTAGGCCCTTCTGCCAATAATGTAATGCATTAGTTATTCGACAGTGGCTTATCAGGCGCTTTGCGCCAAATAATGAGCGCAAGCGCTCGTGGGAGCGACACGTGTCGCACTCTGGTGAGCGCAAGCGCAACAGCGCAGTGCGCTGTGTCCGTGCGCTGCGCTGTTGTGCTGTTGACACGTGGCGCTCCCTGGTGGCTTGCGCCAACCAAGGAGCGCAACAGTGCAATTTTTCAAGTGCAAAGCACTGTAATTTGAGAATCTTTTAGATTCAAGAACCAATGGTTCATAAGAAAGTGCAAAACACTATTATTATTTATTTTTCTTTTTATTTAAGATTATTGATCTTGTTCTTAGATCAATAATCTGTTCATAAGAGAATTTTCTCTTTTTCCTAAAGGTTTTTACCTTTTCTTCTTTCGAAATTTCTTCAGAGTTCTCTCTGTTTGAAGTTCTTGATTTTTCACTAAATGTTCATGCCTTTGAATTGAGGTCTAGGGTCCTTTTTATAGTGCCCATAAGTTAGTTAAATTTGTTAAAGAGATCTTTCTCTGAGTGATTTGGGGAATTTTCCCCACCGTTGGATCTTTGATCCAAGGGCTTCTGTTTTACAGAAGAAAATCTTCTTATTTTAACAAGAACAGAAGAGATTTCTTTAGAATTTTAATTCTGTTTGGCGCAAATACCCCAGCGCGTGACACGTGTCAAGCAGCGCATAGTGCAGCGCAACTGCGCTTGCACAACTGCACTGACACGTGTCGCACAGCGCATAATGCAGCACATAATGCAGCGCAACTGCGCTAACATGTGTCGCGCAGAGTACAGCGCAGCGCAACTGCGCTAGCGTAACTGCGCTGACACGTGTCGCGCAGCGCAACTGCGCTGCCACGTGTCGCGCAGCGCAGAGCGCAGGCCAGCTAAAGCGTTGCTTCTTTAATTAAAGTTTGAATTTTCAAAGTAGAGCTTTGCTCCGATTGGGGGCTTCATCTTCCGCCTTGGAATTTGAACAGAGCTTTGCTCTGATTGGGGTAAACAGTGGACTGCTATTGGTGTTACGTTTCGAGACCCCGACTAGTGTATACGTTTCAACTAGTGTCCGACTAGTGTATACATTTCAAGACCCCGACGAGGGGCGGTAGCCGGTCTCACAAGCCATTAGTGTTATTTCACCTAATATAGAATACATGTGCTCACTGGAGGTGAGTACATTGGATGGACTCGCCGAGAACTTCTAGATGGTATTATATTTATCGCCAGATGGAAGTTCTCGAGTGGCATTAGTATATCTTAGTCTTTTGACCTAAGATTGTCATTTGTCTCATTTGATTTCCCACTGTACTTTGATTACTACCCTACCATGGCTCAAAAGAGTCATGCAAACAAGTTTTAGTTGGGTACAGTCCCGAGCTACATGGAGGCAGTGAGCAATCGTCGGGGATTCATCTATCCTAATACGATGTCGTGCTGTGTTCGGTTGGCTATCAACCTAAATCCATGGCCACGGTAGATGGATTTACTGTTATGAGTTCAGTAGTTTCTCTGTTGGTGATAGGCTTGACTCCGACACGACTTATCGGGTTATTAGGGGTCTGACGTTTCCACCCCTAGAGCCGGTATGCGATACTCTCAGAAGAAGAGACCAGACTGTATGGAGATTGTCACATTCAAACTCAGTAGGGTACGGACGGACTTGATTGTCAGCCTTCCTTTCGACAGATACCTGGGCAGCCGTTATGTACAGCTAGTGCAGCCGACGAGCTTGTGGTTTATAGATTTATCCAATAAATCATTGCCAGCGTATTGTCGAGTTTTTAGAGTCCCACATAGAGGGTTTTCCCGGTTCAGAAAATATGATGTAGATGACGTATGTTGGTATATATAGGGTGTCTGATTAAATACGTGTACAGGCTACACGGACTTTAATCGGACGGTTGATAATACTAGCGGCTTAGGATTAAACCGGATTATTAAATCAGGTTTTGATTTAATAATATATATATTTTAAATATGTATCTAGTATTATTGTTTACTATTTATTTCTCTCTCTTGGCTATTCGTATTTTTTGTACGAATACGCGTATATGTATTTCGATACGTATACCGGGTTGTATTCCGTATTTATACGGAATTTGTTCTAGAGGATGGACACTTCATTTCTTGATTTTTCTTTAATAGAAAATAAAAAATGAAGTGGAGGATGAGGTGTTTTGTAGCATGGTAGAGAGGTATGGGTTGATTATTATATAATATTTTCATTTGTGAATACTATTCTTGGATGGTTGCAAAAAATCAAGCCATTCATTCTATGCTTGCTAGTTTTTTCCTACACAAGAAGGCTTAGCCATTTTCCATGGCTTCTTCTTCTTCACCTCCTCCTCCTCCTTCTAGGTAGCTCACTTGATCTTAGAAAAAAGAGAAAAAGATAGTAAGAATATTCCTACATCCACACTCTCCATTCGTAGCGAGCTTGGAGCGTCGGTCGCTTCACTAGGTGAAGCCGGAGCTTGATCGGTTTTCCTCAGGTGGATCTTCTTCGGCAAGGGCGGTCGCCACTCAAGCACAATCCGGACAACATACACGGAGCTTGGAGAGGGTCTTCCATAATTGGGTGGACACACGTCGAAGGTAGTATTCCGTATCTTTGCATGCTTGGTTTGCTAGTTTAGGAGTTTGGATCGATTCTAGGTTCGGGGTTCCTTTGTGTTTGCTTGAAATTTTTGTTCGCCATCCATGCCACCGCTGTGCCATGGGCACTAGAAAACCCTACAGTGGTATCAGAACCTTCCAAACACCTTAAACAAGCTAATTACAACATTAGAAATCGCGTTTTTTCGGGCATCGAAAACTGCCGGAAAAACAGTCCCGAATTTTTGAGTTTTGAGATGTTTGCACACCTCGCGAGCTCACGGTTTAAACTGAGAAGCTGCAGGGTGGTGTGTGGGAACCCTGGGGAGACCCCGGGGGGACCAAACGGCAGGGCCCACTCCCCAAGACCACCACAAGGTGGTCTTGGGGGTGGGGACCTGAAACTGCCCCCATATGCAGTTTCGGGTCTGCCTCATCCCTTGGCCATCTCGTGGTGGCCTCGGGGGTGGGGTACCCCCTAATCAAATTTAATTTCATCCTCTAACTCCCCGCGAAGGTTCGGGCGCGTTTCGTTTTGATTCGGACTTCCGAATTGGCTCAAAACTCGACTTTTTGGATGTTTAGTGCACTTGCTTTTTGATCCTTGGTATATTTGGGATGCGCGCTAATTGTGTTTTGGAATTCTAATGTCGTGACTTTGTTTGCGTGTGTGGATATATTGCTAACACTGTCTAATTGTTATATGCTCAATTAGACGAGCTTACACACTTGTTTATGGTGATATATATATCTTGATTATGGTTTAGTCGGATTGTCGTGTCGGATAGCCCCTCGTGGGTTGCTTGTACAGTTTTGATTTATTATGATGTATTCATTTATTCGGGATGAGCTCCAACATGTGACCGTTGTTTCGTATATTTTTTATTGGGTCTGACCAGGATGCAGTCGATGTCACCATTGTATATATTTCATTTCTGTACTAGGATTAACCCAGGAGAAGTGCTTGAGTAGCCGGGTTCTGGAGTGCAGCAGGTGGCCATCTCATGGAGTTGAGACCGGACCGCCTCGCTCTAGAATTGGCGGGTTGCTCTCCGCACTTGTAGGGGTTATAGGATTCGACCCGTGGAGGGGTGCACAAGCTACCGGATTTTAGAAAGCGGCGGGTGATCGACTCATTTCATCGAGGGCGTGTTACCCAGTTTCTAGAATTGGCAGGTAGCTTGCCGCACTTGTAGGGGTCTAGGATTGACTATGTACGGGCTGTCCACACAACCGAAGAACGTCGCATTTCATTTACGACTCAGATGAAACGAGGGGCTCCAAATTTATCTACTATTCCATATTGTTGTTCGCATGCCTGTGATGATTCTTATCGGCCTGTGATGACTATTATCTGCCTGCGATGTTGATATATATATATATATATATTAGATATTAGTAGATACTTCTATATGTAGTGCATCCGTGCTAGCCTTATCCCCGCCCTGTCGTAAGTTAAGTAACCTTACGGTGAAGACCCGGGACCCCGTGGTGAATGCGGATGGCATATAAAAGCATGCTATTATGGTTGTTTCTGTTGTGGCTTAGAAACTAGATTTGACGGGACTGCATTATATCTTTAATGCAAATGAAAACAAACCTAATTGATGTTGTCGGAACCAATTATTAAAACTACTCGGTTTTCTTTAAAACAACTGTCGTATTCTTTTTCTTTGTATTGAGGTATTCGGTTAGGAATATCCTGCACCTCATTTTATGAGGGAAGGGCCTTGATCCCTTCACGGGGAGTTCGTGTTAGTTATATATATGCCATAGAGGCCATTGTTGTACGTATGATGTATATTATAGTGGATGCTTGGATATATATAGAGAGGACTTTCTTGCTCGATATGATAGTATGCTATCTGGTTGCTCTTTGTCTTAATATGTTGACTTGTATTGTGTTACTGTCTTACTCTTACATGTTGATAAAACCCTTAGGATGTGTACTTGACTACTAAGACTATGATGCAGATCATACTAGTGGGGTCAGGGTAGTCCAAAAGTACATCTTATAACTGTTCCTAGTCGAGGGTGTATCGAGACAGGGTATCGATACTCCAGAGTAGACTAGCGTATACGCATCTTGGTGTGTCGCCATGCACGTTAGTCATTATACGAACACTTGTGAGTTGGATTGGAGTTGGTGCGTCGGTCAAACGTAGTGTGTACGTGATATTGATCGATTTCTGAGATTTGCACTTGCTATGTTTTGTGTTAATAGGATCGCAGGCGGGGAATTCAGACAATGCGAAGAAAGGGAAGCAGGTGATTGGATTTACCTAGCCCGCGATTGTCGGTGAGTAGATTTAACATCTACGGGAAAATCTCCCGTATGGCGTTAAGCGTCAGGGCTAGATATGATATGATATTAGCCGCATATTTATATGCACATATAGAGATGGTGCATGAACTTCATTGCGTATAGTTACTTGTTGTGCCTGAACCTGTAACCATTGTACACTGCACTATTATTGACAGTCCATGTTGCACGAGCACTCATTGTATGCCACACACACACAGTCGGTAATTGCCATGATACACACAACACAAATATTCATATGATATATCTTGCTATTGGTTAGCGACATTGAGGCATTGATTCTTGTGCGATGGCGCATATGAAATATAGTATACCTGTATACCTACATGCTTACACATATACCTTGCTATAGCTATATGTTCACCGTTATATGATGTTGCGTTGGATTTGGATAATTGGGAACCGCGTGATATATTTAATGACTTGGTGCATTTAAATAGTGGATTTTCCCTTGATATGCTCATATCGTCGTTCTATGTTGCATACATCATATTACATGGATTTACGCATTGAGATATGGATTTCATGTGTTTTTTCGGATTTGAGAACCGCGGGGATATTTCAAGAAATGTGTATTGTTTTGAAAACCCGGTTTCTCTTGATTTGGGGATTTCGAGTGTTGATGTTGGGCACTTATGTTCCGATAGATATATGGATTTGAGGATTTCGAGTGTTGATATTGGGCACTTATGTTCCGAGAGATATATAGATTTGGGGATTTCGAGTGTCGATGTTGGGCACTTATGTTCCGAGAGATATATTGATTTGAGGATTTCGAGTGTTGATGGTGGGCACTTATGTTCCGTGAGATATATGGATATGGGGATTGCGAGTGTCGAGATTGGACATTCAGGTTCCGAGGATTTCGAGTGTCGGGTTGGACACTTAGGTTCCGTGAGAAGTACAAGTACGATATATGGATTTACGTGTTGATGTTGGACACAGGTATTTCATGATGTTTTCCAGTGCCGATGTTGCACTCAGGTTCCATGAGACTTACAGGTTATGAGGGCCGATCTGAGGGCCGATCTGAGGAATTTAGGAATTTGATTGTCTTGATGGATACGGGTCCTACCACGATGAGGATTCCGTGAGGATGACATGTTTTGTCCCATACTCCGCACCTATTTGATATGCATTTGTTTCATGTAGATGTAGTACCTAGGTGTGTACCTTGATCATGATAGTTGCATATTCATATTGCTATACTTATGCTATCAGATTACATGTGATAGATTATTGCTGTTAGTGAATACTTGTGATTACAGTATGATGTTATTTACTATTCACGAGTTGTCAACTCACCCCCCATTGTGTCGCAGTGCTTTGCAGGTTTGATCATCAGAGTAGTCGCGGCAGGGAGCCTTATTATCTCCACTTTTGCGAATACCGCCATGGTTGGCTGTGAAGCCGTTCGCTATAGGTGGGTTATGGTTATCCGATGATGTACATTGTATATCTTTTGTATCTAGTACTCTCCATCTACCACCTTCATGTATTGACTTAGAGACGAGTTGTGAGGATCGATGTTGTATATTCTTATGACTCTGGTTGTCGTGCTCATGTGAGCCGGCCTTTATTTATGTGGATTATCTCATTTCTTCGCTACGATGTCGTATATCTGTTGTGGTGGTTGTTTCCGCCGTTGGGCGAGATTTGCTCCCGTTTGGGGATGCTTTACTTACATCTTATGTTTGTACCCGTTTCGGGGCTAGCTTTTACAAAGGAGATGCTGCCGGATTTTTTATGAAAACAAACTTAAGTTTAAAGTTTTGCATCGAGATTTTTAAAGTGTTTTATCTTTTCTTTCTTGTAATGGTTTAGATTGCTGGGTTTTCGGCTTACTTAAATTGTGTTACGCCTGTTGACGTTACGTAGTCTAAGTGCCGGTCATGTGCCTAAATTGGGTCGTGACAAAGTTGGTATCAGAGCGCTAGGTTTTACCTTTCGGAGTGTAGCATGACCTTGGTATGATGGAGTAGGTAGCTTAAGCAGAGTAACGTAGCGTGTGTATGTTCCGCGGCATACTTACGACACGATACTCCGCCTAAGTGACCTTAGGAATTATTGTTTGAAATTCTTTCCGTGATTATATACATCCTTGTGATTCAATTTCTGTGTCCTTATCGAATCCTGTTTCCATTTCCAGCTTTTATGCCGCTAAAGACTATGAGGGCACAGAGAGCGGCCGCGAGGGCCGAGGTCAGAGTTGACTCGTTCGATACGAGGACTGACCCGGGCGGTACGCCCATTATGCAGGAGCAGATTGTTCCACCTTGGACAGACCATATGGCTATGCTAGGGGCTGGTATGCAGGATTTGCGCCAGACGATGGGGCCGTTAGTTGAGGCCATTCGAGCGCAGGGGCAGGCGGTTGTTCCACCGTTATGCGGACCGTGTTGGTGCTTACTGTTCCGACAGTCGTACCTGCATCTACGGAGGTGATCACCGTATCGTTATTGAAGTTCATGAGGCTGAGGCCTTCCGTTTTCACTGGCACCGATGCAGCTGAGGATCCACAGTCGTTTATCGATCGGATGGCCAGGATACGTCGTTCGCTGAGATGCTCCAACGCGAGATGGGTAGAGTTTGCGAGGTTTCGTCTGGAGGGTTTGGCCCAGAAGTGCTGCAAGTCCTTAGAGAAGGGCAGAGCCGCAGGTCTTCCTCCTATGACCTGGACTGAGTTCGTGATGGTGTTTCTTACGCATTTTCTTCCGCTGAGCGTCAGGGATGCTCGAGCACGCAGTTTCGAGTCATTACGCTAGACTCAGGGTATGACGGTGGCCGAGTACGATGTGCTTTTTACCGAGCTGTCTGTGTATGCTCCGTATTTGGTGGCTACGAAGGAGATAAGGGTAAAGAGGTTTGTTCGAGGCCTGCTTACCCAGTTGTTCCTCGCTATCAGCGGACAACAGTGTGACACGTATGCAGCAGCGGTAGACGCAGCCCTATTGGTTGAGGAGCGTCTTTCCGAGACGTCGGTTGTCCCGGAGCCGAAAAGGGTTCGTACCGGTGTATCAGCATGGAGACAGGCGTTTAGACGCCATGACAGATTCCGTTCAGATACTGGGGGTAGTGGAGACTCGGGACAAGGCCAGTTATTTAGCTTTTATCCCCAGGAGAGTCCGCAGTTTTCTTCTGGATGTTACCGGTACGGGAGTTTGGGTCATTGTGTTCGAGATTGTACTGAGCCAAGTGAGGGCAGGACAGCTGTACCACATGTTACCCTACTACCTTCCCCACCTTAGAGGGCGTTGCCTTTTATGCCTGTTGTTGCTCCACATCAGACTCATGTTCAGGGAGGTCGTGGTCGCGGTGGTTTTGTGCCGAGAGGGCGGGGTGGTAGAGGCAGGAGTCAGCCAGTCGCCGGTAGAGGGCAGGCTCGGGTGTTTGCCTTGACTCATCAGGACGCGCAGGCGTCCAATGCAGTGGTTTCAGGTACTCTTTCTGTATGTTATTTTGAGGCACATGTTTTGTTTGATCCGGGATCTACGCATTCGTATGATTCTACGCACTTCGTGCGAGGTTTGGCCGAGAGTCGTGTTTGCTAGATCAGCCACTTGTTGTGATTACACCTGTTGGCGATTCTTTCGTCGTGAGATATGTGTTTCGGTCGTGTGCCGTTTGTATTGGAGATAGAGATTCGTCCGTCGATTTGATCCTTTTAGATATGCTGGACTTCGACATTCTCCTTGGCATGGATTGGTTAGCTGCTTGCTATGCGTCTGTGGCTGCCGTGAAAAGACAGTCAGTTTTAGTTTTTCGGGCGAGTCTGTTCGGGTTGTGCAGGGGGACCGGAGTGTCGCCCCTCACAATTTGATTTCAGCCCTTTGCGCTAGTCGGCTTTTGAGGAGGGGATGTCGGGGATTCTTGGCTTTCATTTGTGATATTGGAGCCGCAGTAGAGTCGTTGGACCAGGTTCCTATCGTGCGGGAGTTTCCCGACATTTTTCCCGATGAGTTACCTGGGTTGCCGTCAGAGCGCGATATTGAGTTTTGTATTGATCTGATTCCTGGCACGGGGCTTATTTCTATACCGCCTTACCGGATGGCTCTGGCAGAGCTTAGAGAGCTTAAAGATCAATTGCAAGAGTTGCTGGATAAGGGACTTGTGCATCCGAGTGTTTCGCTGTGAGGAGCTCCTGTGCTGTTCGTCAAGAAGAAGGACGACAGTTTGAGGTTGTGTATTGATTATCATCAATTGAACCGAGTTACGGTGCAGAACAGGTATCCTCCACCTCGCATTGACGATTTGTTCGATCAGCTCCATGGTGCGAAACATTTTTCTAGGATTGATTTGCGTTCGGGTTATCATCAGTTGCGGGTTCGGAATGATGACATTCTGAAGACTGCTTTTCGTACACGCTACGGGCATTATGAGTTTCTGGTGATGTCGTTCGGACTCACCAATGCCCCAGCAACGTTCATGGATCTGAATAACCGGATTTTCAGGCCGTTCCTCGACCAGTTTATTATTATGTTTATTGATGACATTCTGGTCTACTCTAGGAGTCGAGAGGAGCACGAGCAGCACTTGAGGATTGCTTTGCAGGCATTGAGAGAGCACCAGTTGTATGCTAAATTCTCAAAGTGCGCATTTTGTCTTGATAGAGTTGACTTCCTGGGTCATGTGGTGATGGGAGATGGTATTCTTGTGGACCCGAGGAAGATCGAGGCTGTACAGCTTTGGCCCAGACCTGTATCCGTGACAGAGGTCCACGGCTTTTTGGGTTTAGCTGGTTATTACCGCCGCTTCGTGCAGGATTTTTCGAGTATCGCTGCACCGCTGACCGGACTGACCCGGAAGGGGGTTCCTTTTCTTTGGACTGATGCGTGCGAGCAGAGTTTTCAGCGGTTGAAGACTCGGTTGACGACGGCACCGGTTCTATCTTTGCCTTCTGGATCGGGTGGATTTGTTGTTTACTGCGATGCGTCTCAAGTGGGGCTCGGTTGTGTTCTGATACAGCATGATAGAGTGATTGCTTATGCTTCTAGGCAGCTGAAGAAACATGAGCAGAATTATCCCACTCACGAACTTGAGATGGCCGTAGTGGTCTTTGCGCTGAAGATCTGGAGACACTACTTGTACGGGGAGTCATGTCAGATTTTCACGGACCATAAGAGCTTGAAGTACATCTTCCAGCAGCGGGACTTGAATCTGAGACAGCGCCGGTGGATGGAGCTTGTGAAGGATTATGATTGTGAGATCCCTAATCACCCGGGCAAGGCGAATGTGGTGGCTGATGTTTTGAGTCGTAGGCCCGGGGGTAGCTTGTCCCAGTTGAGCACAGTTCAGAGACAGTATTTTGCAGATTGGAAGATCTTGTGCGATGGTAGAGTTCAGTTTGAGTTCACTTCCACTGGGGAACAGCTTGCTCATGTCCGCGCCCGTCCACTTCTACTTGATCGTATCCATGAGGCGCAGCCCAGTGATGCCCGTTTGTTTGAGATTCTTGAGCTTGTTTGGCAGGGTACCGATTCAGAGTTCTTGATTGATGACCAGGGTGTGCTACGTTGCGGGAATCACTTATGTATACCAGATATTGATAGGTTGAGACACGAGATCCTAGAGCAGGCACACCAATCAGCCTTTAGCATTCATCCAGGTTCCACCAAGATGTACCGTGACTTGAGAGACTTTTACTGGTGGGAAGAGATGAAGCGTGATGTTTCGGACTTCGTGTCGAGGTGCCTGACTTGTCAGCAAGTCAAGGCTGAGCATCAGAGACCGGCTAAAGAGTTGCAGCCTTTACCAGTTCCTAAGTGGAAATGGGAGCAGATTTCCATAGATTTTGTTATGGGTCTACCCAGGACCAGTCGGGGGTATGACTCCATAGTGGTGATTGTTGACCGTTTGACGAAAGCGGCTCACTTCCTTCCAGTGAAGACTACTTTCGGTTATGCTCAGTATGCTTAGTTGTATATAGATGAGATTGTGCGTTTGCACGGCGTTCCCACGTGCATTGTATCCGACAGGGGCACTCAGTTTACTAGCTGTCTTTGGCAGAAGTTTCAGGAAGCTTTGGGTATCCGATTGAGTTTTAGCACCGCTTTCCATACGCAGACCGATGGTCAGTCAGAGCGGACTATACAGACTCTAGAGGATATGCTTCGGGTGTGTGTGCTTGATTTTGGTGGCAGTTGGGATCGTCACTTGCCGTTGATTGAGTTCTCCTACAACAACAACTTTCAGGAGACTATTCAGATGGCACCTTTCGAGGCTTTGTATGGTAGGAAGTGTCGATCGCCAGTCTGTTGGACCGAACTCAGTGAGAGTAGGGTTTTGGGACCCCAGCTAGTTCAGGAGACTACGGAGAAGATCCAGCTGATCCAGGACAGGATGAGAGCAACCCAGTGCAGGCAGAAGTCTTATGCCGACCGTCGTCGTCGCAGACTTGAGTTCGCAGTGGAGGATCATGTGTTCCTGCGGATTTCTCCGATGAAGGGCGTTATGAGATTTGGGAGGAAGGGAAAGCTCAGTCCCAGATTTGTAGGTGCTTTCGAGATCCTTGAGCGAGTTGGTACCGTTGCTTATAGTTTGGCGCTCCTGCCCAGTTTTCTGGACTTTCACCCTGTGTTCCATATGTCGATGCTTCGTAGATACCTTCATGATCCTTCTCACATGATTCAGTACCAGACCGTTCAGCTTGAGCACGATCTTTCGTTCACCGATCCGCCGGTAGTTATATTGGATCGACAGGTGAAGAAACTTCGGTCAGAAGTCTTGCCATCTGTGAAGGTTCTTTGGCGTAGCCCGACTAGTAAGGAGATCACTTGGGAGGCCGAGATCGAGATGCGGAAGAAATTCCCTCATCTCTTTGAAGGTACGCTTAGTAAGAATTTTAAATTCGGGGACGAATTTCTATAGGGGGAGATTGTAACACATTGGAAATGCGGTTAGTGTTAATTAAGCGTTATTACGGGTTTCTAGTAAAAAGTTTACCAAATCGGTTTCCTCACATTTTATAACAATTAATTAATATTTTATTATTATTTGTTACGGTTTGCACACACATGTGCATGTTAATATGAGGGTTAGTTAATGTTAATCTTGTTAAGTGACCATGACACCTTAAGCAATCCATGCCATGATTTAATCCATGTCCTAATTAACCTTGCCCTAGATATTTATGAGAAATATCTTCTTTGTATTGGATTTGAGAGAGAGAGGTGGCTAGGTGAGCCATGAGGACATTAATGAAGCATTAATATGTTCTTTAATGAGGTGAGGGAGAGAGTGAGTGTAAGGCTTTGGTTCACCCTACACTCACCTCTCATCATTATCATCTCTCTCACTCTCTCATTCTCTCTCACTCCCAATTTTTCTTCATCTCCTCACTCCCAAACTGAACCCTCACTACCCCATCACCGAAACCTTGCAAAACTTCACAAAAATCCCATTAAAACACTTCAAAGCCTTGATTTAGCCACTAGGTTGCCTTGGAGCTTGGAAAGCTAGGATTTTTGAGCAAGGGTGGCTAGGTAATGACCTCTAACTGATAATTAGGTATTCATTTTGTTGTGTTGCCTTATAGTTATGGTTTAGAACACTAAAGGTTTAGTTTTGTGCAAATATTGTATTTTTAGTGTCAACATGATGTCTCTGTGATCTGCTGTAGAACCAGGTGTTTGTTGGAAAAGTTCCCATCACAGTGACCTAGTGTTGTAACCTAGAACCCACCGTAAAAACCTGAGACCACCACTTCATTTTTGGGCCGCAAATTTAATGGTTCTGGCCACAAATTGCGGCCAGAGTGGGGGCTGGGATGTTGATTCTTGGTCGTGGGGTATCTGGGGTTGTGTGTAGTCTCGTGAAACTTGCAACTTTCACTAATTGTCTGTGTAGAAAAATCTGGGATCACTTTTCTATAATTTGTGTTTTGAGTACGCGCGTTACGTTATCTGACACGGTTCGTGATCTTGTGTAGCTGCTGCACTTGGGTTGGTTTTGGTGTGTCGCCACGCACGTTAGCCATTAGACGAACACTTGTGAGTTGGATTGGAGTTGGTGGGTCGGTCAAACTTAGTGTGTACGTGATATTGATCGATTTCTGAGATTTGCACTTGCTATGTTTTGTGTTAATAGTATCGCAGGCGGGGACTTCGGACGCTGCGAAGAAAGGGAAGCAGGTGATTAGATTTACCTAGCCCGCGATTGTCGGTGAGTAGATTTAACATCTATAGGGAAATCGCCCGTATGGCGTTAAGCGTCAGGGCTACATATGATATGATATTAGCCGCATGTTTATATGCACATATAGAGATGGTGCATGAACTTCATTGCATATAGTTACTTGTTGTGCCTGAACCTGTAACCATTGTACACTGCACTATTATTGACAGTCCATGTTGCACGAGCACTCATTGTATGCTACACACACACTGTCGGTAATTGCCATGATACGCACAACACAAATATTCATATGATATACCTTGCTATTGGTTAGCGACATTGAGGCATTGATTCTTGTGCGATGGCGCATATGAAATATAGTATACCTGTATACCTACATGCTTACACATATACCTTGCTATAGCTATATGTTCACCGTTATATGATGTTGCGTTGGATTTGGATAATTGAGAACCGCGTGATATATTTAATGACTTGGTGCATTTAAATAGTGGATTTTCCCTTGATATGCTCATATCGTCGTTCTATGTTGCATACATCATATTACATGGATTTGCGCATTGAGATATGGATTTCATGTGATTTTTCAGATTTGAGAACCGCGGGGATATTTCAAGAAATGTGTATTGTTTTGAAAACCCGGTTTCTCTTGATCTGGGGATTTCGAGTGTCGATGTTGGGCACTTATGTTCCGATAGATATATGGATTTGGGGATTTCGAGTGTCGATGTTGGGTACTTATGTTCCGAGAGATATATGGATTTGGGGATTTCGGCTGTCGATGTTGGGCACTTATGTTTTGAGAGATATATGGATTTAGGGATTTTAAGTGTCGAAGGTGGGCACATATGTTCCGTGAGATATATGGATATGGGGATTGCGAGTGTCGAGGTTGGACATTCAGGTTCCGAGGATTTCGAGTGTCGGGTTGGACACTTAGGTTCCGTGAGATGTACGGGTATGATATGTGGATTTACGTGTCGATGTTAGACACGAGTATTTCATGATGTTTTCGAGTGCCGATGTTGGGCACTCAGGTTCCATGAGACTTACAGGTTATGAGGGCCGATCTGAGGGCCGATTTGAGGAATTTGGGAATTTGATTGTCTTGATGGACTCGGTTCCTGCCATGATGAGGATTCCGTGAGGATGACATGTTTTGTCCCATACTCTGCACCTATTTGATATGCATTTGTTTCATGTAGATGTAGTTCCCTGGTGTGTACCTTGATCATGGTAGTTGCATATTCATATTGCCATACTTATGCTATCAGATTACATGTGATAGATTATTGCTGTTAGTGAATACTTGCGGTTACAGTATGATGTTATTTACTATTCACGAGTTGTCAACTCACCCCCCGTTGTGCCGCAGTGCTTTGCAGGTCTGATCATCAGAGTAGTCGCGGCAGGGAGCCTTATTATCTTCACTTTTGCGGATACCGCCACGGTTGGATGTGAAGCCGTTTGCTATAGGTGGGTTGCGGTTATCCGATGATGTACATTGTATATCTTTTGTATCTAGTACTCTCCATCTACCACCTTCATGAATTGACTTAGAGACGAGTTGTGAGGATCGATGTTGTATATTCTTATGACTCTGGTTGTCGTGCTCGTGTGAGCCGGCCTTTATTTATGTGGATTATCTCATTTCTTCGCTACGGCGTCGTATATCTGTTGTGGTGGTTGTTTCCGCCGTTGGGCGAGATTTGCTCCCGTTTGGGGATGCTTTACTTACATCTTATGTTTGTACCCGTTTTGGGGCTAGCTTTTACAAAGGAGATGCTGCCGGATTTTTTATGAAAACAAACTTAAGTTTAAAGTTTTGCATCAAGATTTTTAAAATGTTTTATCTTTTCCTTCTTGTAATGGTTTAGATTGCTCGGTTTTCGGTTTACTTAAATTGCGTTACGCTTGTTGACGTTACGTAGTCTAAGTGCCGGTCATGTGTCTAAATTGGGTTGTGACAAAACTGGTAGCTCTAGTTCTTGCTTTGCATAGCGATATTCCTTGTAGAATATCCAACACCTTATTCGATAAGGAAAGAGCCGAGATCTCTTCACCGGGAGTGACCTCTTTAGCGAAACTTGCAGATGCTACAACCCATTCGGTTTTGTTTTTGATTGTTTTTTAGTTCATGCTTTGCACAGTGGTATTTGTGAAATATCCAGCACCTCATTTGATGAGGAAACTGTAGGGTTCCTGGGCACACTCATGAGGTTCCACAAGGCATCAACCATGCCAAAATCAAATTTTTCCATGTGCCGAGAAACCCTAATTGAGATCGTTAACTAGAGGTAAGGCGAAAGCATGCAAGTTAACTACTTTAACTACAAGTGAAAGGGATTACAACCTTCCGGTCCTCCACTTCTTTAGCTCCGTGTTGACGTCCCTCCGCTGCGATCATCGGGATTCCGGACCCTAGCGTTGGTTTCATCGGAGAAATGAGCGGGCTAGGTCGTTGACTTCGATGCCGAAGATGATCTACGTCGAGGCGATTCAAACTCAAGCTCCATCTTCACAAGGTCATGAAACTTGTGAAGATAACACCCTATACAACATGGCAAGTGGTAGAGGATGAAGAAATAGGAAGTGGGTTTACTTTGGATTTGGATTTCTCACTTGATTTCAACACTTGAAATTTTCTAGCAAGCTTTCTTCACTTGATCAAGAAGAAGAAGAAGAAGGAAAGAATGAATAATCAAAAATAGAAAATTCAAGTGAAGACTTATCATAATGCAACCATGGGTAAGTTAACTCATGTAGAGAGTAAACTAGGGTTTAGGTGAATGGTTAGGTTAAGGATAAAACAAAATGGTAGACTTTTTCAAAGATGCTTTGAAGCTTCATGAAGCTTCAAGCAAAGAAAGAAAAAGCCACCATTTAGTTTTTAACCAAAATAAATAAAGAAAATAAAACCCTAACCATTAACCTAAACAAGGTTTAAAGCATACACACACCCAAGTTTGCATGTATCATCAATCATGATACAATCTAGTGCACAAAAATATATCACATATACAACTTGTGCACATCAAGTGAGAAAATCCATCATAAGTGAACAAATACTAGTTAATGTAAAGTAATATATCAAATATATAATTATACATTAAATCATTAAATCAACACTTGATTTAATGATCCGGTTATATTGCATATAACCGACTAATATCAAGTGTATCAATATATCGAATCAACACTTGATTCGGTAACCCGGCTATATCATATATAACCGTCCGATGATACAAATCGCGAGAATAGAATACAGTATCACATACTGGTTTTATTCTCGGTCCCGCACATATCTCATATGCGCTCCTACTCCATTTCGCTTGAGCCAGGAAACCCCTGTGTAGGACTCTAAAAACTCATCAATACGCCGGCAGTAGGTGATGATCATATCAAACACCCACAAGCCGCAAGCGGTCTGCTAAACGTAACGGCCACCCGGGTATTGAGCGATCAGAAGATCAATGAGCAAGCCCGCTCACACTCCTGTGAATCCAACCAGTAACACTTACCGTACAGTCCGGTCTGATCGTCTGATATGTCGCATATCTTTCCTAGGGGTGGTAAACGTCAGACCCCAGTAGCTCGATAAGTCATGTCGATATGTGGTCTATAACAGTTCGAGATACCACTGATAACACTTACCGGTAAATCTCAGCAACCCTGGATCGGGATTTCCGGTTATAGCCAATCGAACACAGCACAACATCAACTCCCTATACCGGGAGAGACGAATCCCCTCCTATCGCTCATTGCCTCCATGTGATTCGGGACTGTACCCAAAAACCACCGTTTTGCACGCCCTCTTGGATGTGGTAAGGTGGAAATCAAAGCACAGTGGGAATCACACAAGACTCTATGACGATCTCGGGTCAACAGACTACTCTGTACCAGTGTCATCAGAGAACTGCCATTTGACGTAGGGTATAATACCATCTGAGAGTTCTCGGTGAGTCCGTCCAGTGTACCCAGTCTTCACTGAGCACCCGTATATCATCTCTGATGTCAAACACCAATGGATATGGGATCATCCATCGCCCATCTGTATGGGTCGAGAAGTTATACGCTAGTCTACTCTGGTATATCGATGCCCCGTCTCGATACACCCACGACTAGGGACTTTGAAGGATGTACTTATGGACTACCATGTCCCCACTAGTATGATCCGCATCATAGTCCAGGTAGTCAAGTATACATCCTAAGGGCTTTACCAACATGTAACAGAGAGACAATCAGTGTACACGTTAAGGTAAAGAGCAACCAGATAGCATACTATCATGTCGAGCAAGAAAGTCCTCCCTATATATGTCCAAGCATCCACTACAATATACATACTATGTATAGTAATGGCCTCTAGGGCATACATATAACTAACAATCTCCCACTTGCACTAGGGCCATCTGATAGCAGTGGTTGTTGTATCTCATACTCAACCATCCCTTAAAAGTCTCTCTCTGGGAAAAAGGCCTTTGTGAGTGGATCCGCCGTGTTGTCCTCTAAGTCTACTCTCCTAACCTCGATCTCCCTGGAGATCAACCATCTCCATGATCAGGTGATACTGCCTTAGAATATGTCTGGATCACTGATGGGACGGACGTTCCTTGGCTAAAGCCACAACTCCATTGTCATGCAATGGCAGGAACGAAGTTCATCTCATGAACTTATATATATATATCCAAACTGTCTCTTTGGTAGCATCTTTGGTAACGATATATCTTGCCTTTAATCATCTAGTATGTCACGGTATCTAGCTTGGAATTCTTCCAACATACCGTCCCTCCACTGAGGGTAAAGACAATGCCTGGGACTGACATTCAGTCGTCCTTATCACTCTGGGACCTTTCCAGTGATTCTCCCCAGGATCGATTGATACCTTCTCACTACAACTAGTGAGAATCCTAACATCCAATTAGATCTATCTCATAGATCAAAACTTAGGATTTAGGAGGTATCACTTTGATCCTATATGGAGAATCTTTGTGATAAGCGGAGATCGATCGAGCGTAGCAAAGGAAATTACTTTCCTATCAAGAGTATGTTATCCACGTACTCTACGAGGATTACCACCATACTCTCTACTACCTTTTTGTATATACAAGGTTCATCTACCATTTTGATGAAGTCAAACTCTTTGACTACCACAAAACAGGCGTTCCAACTCCGCGATGCCTGCTTTATCCTATAAAGCAGCTTGTACACGTTTCCGCTGCTCCCACTGTCTACGAAGCCCTCTGGCTGTGTACTTATAGACGCTCTCTTCTAAAACATCATTTTAGAAAAGCAGTCATGACACCCAACCACCAGATATCGTAGTCATGGTATGTAGCCGTGGCAAGTAGGATCTGGATGGACTTAAGCATAGCTACTTAGAAAAGGTTTCATCATAATCCATACCTGGTCAATGATGCAAACCTTTAACAAGTCTAGTTTTGAAAGTCTCAACTTTTTCATGTACACCAAGTAATCTTCTCAAGATATACTTGCTCCTGATGGTGATTTAACCCTTCAGATAAAGCAACCAAAGTCCATACTTTGTTGGTGTATAAGGATTCCATTTCAGATCGCTAAGCATCCAGCCATTCTTACAGAGTCCCACTCCTGATGGCTAGCTCGAAACTAGTTGGGTGATCATCTCATGATGCAATCCTCGCTCCCACTGTCATAGAGAAACCGAAGTATCTCTCAGGTGGGTGAGGAACCCTACTAGATCGGCGGAGAGGCTGAGGTTCGTTGGAATCTACTGAATCCTTTGGTTCTACCAAATCATCTGCTGTAGTTTGTATAGCTGGAACTCTTTCCAGTTCTACCTCATGACCACTAATTTCTTCACAAGTAATTCTCTTTCATAAAGGTGGCATGTTGAGAAACAAAACATTTTTGTTCCTCGGTTTGGTAGAAGATATTCCCTTGCTGATGCTTGGGATATCCAACAAACTTCCACAGATTTGACTTTGCCTCGAGCTTGTCCAGATTTTGCTTTTCAGACATGGGCCGGACAACCCCAAATCTTAACAATCTTAAGATATGGGCTCTTCCCTTTCCATATCACATATGAAATGGTAGGCAACTGATTTGATTTGAACCCTATTCAATAGGTATGCAGCTTCTCAAGTGCATAACTCCCAAAAGGAAATAGGAAACTCAGTAGTACTCATCATAGAGCATACCATATCACATAGGGTGCTATTGCTCCGCCCCGATATGCCATCGTGCTATGGTGTATACGGAGGATTAATGCTGAGAGAGAATCTCATTCTCCTTTAGAATAGTCCAGGATTTCCGTGCTCAAGTATTCTACTCCTTGATCACATCAAAGGACATAATACTTATACCCGTATTTTGGTTCTCTACTTCTAAATTATATTCTGTGAATATCTCAAAAGGTTCGGACTTGTGTTTCAACAGGAACATATGTCTGAATCTTGAGATATCATCAGAGAATGTAATGAAGTACAAAGAACCAGTCTTGGCATGTGTAGACAGGGGACCTTCATATATCAGCATGTATCAATCCCAAGAGTTCAGTAACTCTTTCTCTGTTTCCAATAAACAGAGCTGTGGTCATTATATCTTTGTGACATGACTGGCAAGTTTCATAAGATGTAAATTTAAACTGATTTAAATATGCATCTAAATGTAACTTCAGCTAGTCGGGTCGCATTGATATGACCTAGTCTACAATACCTCAAGAAGGATTCGTTCATTTCTGAACTCTTCCTCTTGTGTGTGTTCTGTATACTAAGAACTGTAGTTTGATTTAGAACGTCAATGCTTTTAGATAACGTGCCTGAACCGATCAACTCTTGATATAGGAAATGTTCGAAACATTATCCAGCATTACAAAATTATATCCTTTCTTTATTAATAAAGAGACTGATATGATGTTGTATATTAGGTTCGGTATCTAATAATATTTGTTCAGAATCAATGTATTCTACTAATACAGGGTGATAGTGACCAACAGACTTGGCTGCAACACTTGCACCGTTTTTTGTCTCATGAAACTTATCACCCGTCCTCAGTTTTTTACCTATCTGTAGCCCATGTAACAGATTACATATGCGGGATCCTGATCCGGTATCATATACCCAGGACGTAAAGGATACTGAGAAACAGTTCTCTGTAATGAACACACTCGAAGATGATGCATCAGTATGCACTTTCTTCGTTTGGGCGGCACGGGAATTTTGGTAATCCCTAATTTCCTGCTCTGTCTTATAACAATTATAAGTTGGAGCGGGACCAACGTTCCCCAGCTCAGTATAACAAGCGGGTTCGGTCAATATATCCGTATTATTATCTTGATTAAGGCGTGATATGGTCGCTACCTGGAGAGAGAGAAGAAAACACTCAGTGTATGCTCTTGCAAGATTAGATTGGTTATATATTTTATCTAATCAGGATGGCTCCCACTGTTTTTATCAAATCTTCCTTCAAACCCTAAAAGGAAAGACTAGCCGGGATTAATTACACGCTACAAGTTCGCCAATCTTTCAGCCAGGCCAGTGTCGGTACTTTGAGGGAGGTGCCCCGTGCTTTCGCACGAACCTAATTAAAGTAAACCTCGTTTTCCCAGAGGCGTAACCTCGTTAACACCTTTCTAGACACCTACTTGATCGGCTAATTGTAATGTGTAAAACTCTCCCAGGAGTAACTCTTACTCGCAGCGGATATCGGGATCCAACTATCTCATAGAAGGTATGCAATCTCATTGCAAATTTCAACACTTGAAATTCCAGTTAATATTTTGCCCTAAACGATCTATGACCTTGACAAGGTCAACAAACCATAGACCGTAAGTCAAGTTCAACCCGTCATTCCTTGATTGAATTAAACCCACCCGCACGACCCTTGACAAGGTCAACAAGGCCGTACGACTACCCTAACCCAATCTGCATCATATGCATAAGCAGATAAATACTGGTCAGCTACCGCACACCGCGCCTTAACAATGTCAACAAACGCAGCATGAATACTAAGCAGGAATTATCTGAAATGATGGAGGGCTACGACAGGTTTTTCTGAAAACCTATTGCTTAATGAACTTGATATCGTTGTAGAATCAAATGATTTTAAAATGGAGTGTTTTTGAGGATTTTCTAGTTTTGCTAAAGGGGTCACTCCCGGTGAAGGGATCGTCGGCCCTTTCCTCGTCGAATGAGGTGCAGGATATATCATATATATCACTGTGCAAAGCAGAAACTATAGAAGCAATCAAAAGACAAACCGAGTGTGTACTATCTGCCAGTTATTGTTAAAGGGGTCACTCCCGGTGAAGGGATCTCGGCCCTTTCCTCATCGAATAAGGTGCAGGATGTTCTACAAGGAACACCACGATGCAAAGCAAGAACTATAGCTACCTGTTTTTGAAAATTCGATTCCACATCTTTTAGGTTTCTTTTATTTTCATTAATCACATTAATGAAGTCCCATCATATGAGTCATCTAAACATCACAGATAAATACGACGTACACTTATGCCATCCGCATTCGCCTCGATGTCCCCTCGTGCACCGTTAGGTTAGGTAACTAACGGCAGAGCGGGGCAGGGCTAGCGCGGGTGTAAAATATAAGTAACGTCTATATAATATATCATATATACTATATACAGTATCGATCATAGAACATCAAATGATCACATCACAGATATCGCAGCAGAAGAAACATATATGAAATATTGGATATACTAGGACGTCCGTGTTTTCAATACGAGCCTGTATAAAACACGGATTCCACGGTCGCGATGAATAGCCAAACCCACACCCCTAGACCCCTACGAGAGCGGCAAGCAACCCTACCAATTCTAGAGTTAGGAAACCTGACTCGACTCCTCGAGTTGGTCTCCCACTGGACTCTAGAACCCGGTTACTTGTGCTCTCCTCCTTGGGTCTATCCTAGTGCGGAAAAGTAAATAATATACAAATGGTGACATTAACCTCATCCCGGAAGTGCCCCAATAAAAGAATATTACATACAAGTTTTTACATGAATGAAAATGAAAAACACTCATCTCACATAAAAAAAACCCCGGCTATTCAAACACGACGATCCAATATAACATATCCAGCAACACATAACATCACATGTCATCAACGTAAGTAAATATGCCCATCCCAATTGTCGTTGACATATAGCAACGAAACCGGCGATATCACATATTACACTTACGGTCGCAGAAAAGAAAGTGTAAAACTACAACAGTTGGAATCCGCAACCTCCTTAGACATCGCATGCCTAATCAAATGAATTCCTTAGACATCGCATGCCTAACAATTATAAACCCCGCATTTTAGTCTCAAAATCGAAAACTCTTTTCAATATCAAGTCGGGTAATTCAACAAGATTCCCGACATGCTGATCGAATACTCGTCGCAAACTTTAGTAGACGGCCGCACCCCCGATACCGTAGACGAAGTGCACTAAGGCGGAACACCGCTGTCGCGAGCACCCGAACGGATGCTTTCGGCGACGGGGTTCTCCTACAGTCACTTGGTCGGGGCTATGGGGCATGGCTATCTATTAAGTTTACCCGGCGAGTATCCGCGTACGCTATGTGATTGCGACGGACTTTTGATCACATCAAAATTCCGTGGCAATCGATCAAGTGAGACTAAACTGCTGTGTTTATAACATTCATAATCAGTTATCACATAACTACTTGTGGATTCCAAATATTGTATCATATTTCAGATAAATAGAAAATGTTAAACTTTCCGATCGAACAATCAAACACCCAAGTTTTCCCGAAAAGCTCAACACATGAAATAAGTTTAAAAACATCCACTTCATACCACAGTACCAATGGTCCAGCCGTAAAAGGGTCAAGCCAACGCCTCACATGTGGCATGCCGTACTGCCCCAAACCCTAAGGTTCAAGGGGCAGTTCAAGACGGTCACATAATCGAGTTAAGGTTTGTTGTCTTCTAGAGGGTCCATCGCGTTACTTGCACTACTTAGTGTTAGTTATATGTATGCCCTAGAGGCCATTACTGTACATTGGATGTATAATGTAGTGGATGCTGGGACATATATAGGTAGGACTTTCTTGCTCGACATGATAGTACGCTATCCGGTTACTCTTTATCTTAACATGTATACTTTCTGTCTCTCTGTTACATGTTGATAAAGCCCTTAGGATGTGTACTCGACTTCCAGGACTGTGATGCAGATCATACTAGTGGGGTCTGGGTAGTCAATGAGTACATCCTTCAATGTTCCTAGTCGTGGGAATATCGAGACGGGGCATCGATATTCCAGAGTAGACTAGTGTATATCTTCTCGACCCATGTGATGGGCGATGGATGATCCCATATCCATTGGTGTTTGACATCAGAGATGGTATACGGGTGTTCAGTGGAGACTGGATACACTGAACGGACTCGCCGAGAACTCCCAGATGGTATGATACCTCACGTCAGATAGCAGTTCTCTGGTGACACTGGTGCAGCTTAGTCTGTTGACCCGAGATCGTCATAGAGTCTTGTGTGTCTCCCACTGTGCTTTGATTTCCACCCTACCACGGCTCTAATGAGTCGTGCAAACAGGTGGTTTTTGGGTACAGTCCCGATTCACATGGAGGCAATGAGCGATAGGAGGGGATTCGTCTCTCCCGGTATTGGGGGTTGATGTTGCGCTATGCTCGACTGGACATAACAGGAAATCCCTGGACAGGGTTGCAGCGACCTACTGGTAAGTGTTATCAGTAGTTTCACACATGTCATGGACTTCACGTCAGCATGACTTATCAAGCTATTGGGGTCTGACGTTTACCACCCCTAGGCGAGATATGCGACATATCAGACGAACAGACCGGACTGTACGGTAAGTGTTACTGGTTGGATTCACAGGAGTGTGAGCGGGCTTGCTCGTCGATCTTCTGATCGCTCAATACCCGGGTGGCCATTACGTTTAGCAGACCGCTTGCGGCTTGTGGGTGTTTGATATGATCATCATCTGCTGCCGGCGTATTGACGAGTCTTTAGAGTCTTACACAGAGGTTTCCTGGCTCAAGCGAAACGAAATAGGAGCGCATATGAGATATGTGCGGGACCGAGAATAATGCGTGTATGTGATACCGTATTCTATTTCTCGCGATGAATGTATCGAATGGTTGTATGCGATATAACCTAGTTATCGAATCGAGGATTGATTCGATAAGTCGATACATTGGATACTGGTCGGTTATATGCGATATGACCGGATCGTTAAATCAAGTATTGATTTAATGATTTAATGCATAATTATATATTTGATATATTACTTTGCATTAACTAGTATCGGTTCACTCAAATTGGATTTTCTCACTTGTTGTACACAAGTTGTATACGTGATATACTTTTGTGCGCTTGATTGTATCATGTTTGATGATACATGATTCTTAGGGTGTATGTTTAGATTAAACCATGGTTATGTAATGGTTAGGGTTTTGATCTCATTTAGTTATTCTTTTTATTTATTTATTCTTTATTTTGGCAAGAAACAAAAGGTTGGCTACTTTTGTTTTTCTTTGAAGCTTCATGAAGCTTTGAAACATTGACCATTTTGTTTCTTAGCCTTAACCCTAACCATTCCATCTAACCCTAGTTTACTCTCTACATATAACCAAGGTTGGATTATGATAAGAATGAGTTGGATTTTCCTTTTTGTAATAATCCTTTTTATTCTATCATATTCTTTCTTCTTCATCTTCATCTTCATCTTCATCAAATAGAAAGCTTGCCTCATCAATGGCAAGTGAAGAAATCAAGTGAGAAATCCAATTCTAAAGTGAACCCACTTCCTATTTCTTCATCCTCTACCTCTTGCCAAGTAGTATAGGGTGTTTTCTTCACAAGTTTCATGACTTGGTGAAGTGGGAGCTTGATCTTGTGATGCCTCAATGTAGATCATCTTCGGCATCGAAGCCGACGACCAAGCCCGTCCATTTTTCCGATGAAGCCGACGCTAGAGTCCAGGATCCGATTTGGACAGCGGAGGGACATCATCGCGGAGCTTAGGAAGTGGTGGACCGGATCTACAAAGGTTGTAGCCCCTTTCCTTTTAAGTTAAAGTCGTTAACTTGCATCGCATAGCCTATAAATCTAGTTAACGATCCGTATTAGGGTTTATAGGCACATGTAAAATTTGAATTAGCCATGTTTGATGCCTTGTGAGACTTCATTAGTGTGCCTAGGAACCCTACAGTGGTATCAGAGCCTAGCTAGAGCCTTAAGCGATGCGTAGACGGAATTAGAAGTCCGATCGAACCAAAACCCAAACCAAAAAATGTTCTCTGTACATTTTTGTAATTCGTGGTTTTTTGAGAATTAAAAATATGCAGAAAACTCAGCAGGGGATTCTAAGAATTACAGTACAAAACGGGACCCATGATTCGATCATTGCGCGGCGGAACCGCGGCATTAGCATGGCTAATGCGGCGGTTCCGCGGCCATTTAATCTCTTCATTCAAAATATTTTGCACAGTAACTTCTTTCTTGCATTGCTGAGTTTCCTGGGAATTTTTAAATCTCACTTTGGAGTTGAGTTTTCTGGGTTGTATTGGGGGTTCGGAGATTCGATCGGACTGTCTAATTTTGTCAGTGTGTTTTTCCGGATAATTTCAGAATATGTTAAAAAGTTCGACCGGATATAAATACCCACTTTTTCCCCTGCCGGGAAATTTCCAATTGTTGGATTTTTCCGTAGTTTAATGACGTTCTAAGTAGTGCAAGTAACGCGATGGTCCCTCTAGAAGACAACAAACCTTAACTCGATTATGTGACCGTCTTGAACTGCCTTTTGAACCTTAGGGTTTGGGGCAGTACGGCGTGCCACATGTGAGGCGTTGGCTTGACCCTTCTACGGCTGGACCGTTGGTACCGAGGCACGAACTGAATGTTTTTAGACTTATTTCATGTGTTGAGCTGTATCGGGAAAACTTGGGTGTTCGACTGTTCGATCGGAAAGTTTAACATTTTCTATTTACCCGGAATGTGATACAATAATTGGAATTCACAAGTAGTTATGAGATAACTGAATGAATGTTATAAACATAGCAGTTTAGTCTCACTTGATCGGTTGCCACGGAATTTTGATGTGATCAAAAGTCCGTCGCAATCACGTAGCATACGCGGATACTCGCCGGGTAAACTTAATAGACAGCCTCACTCCATAGCCCCGACCAAGTGACTGTAAGAGAACCCCGTCGCCGGAAGCATCCGTTCGGGTGCTCGCGGCAGCGGTGTTCCGCCTTGGTGCACTTTGTCGACGGCTTCGGGGGTGCGGCCGCCTACTGAAGTTTGCGATGAGCATTCAATCAGGATGTCGGGAATCTTGTTCAATTGCCCGACTTTATATTGAAAAGTGTTTTCGATTTTGAGACTAAAATACGGGGTTTATAATTGTTAGGCATGTGATGTCTAAGTATTTCATTTGATTAGGCATGTGATGTCTAAAGAGGTTGCGGATTCCAACTGTTGTAGTTTTACACTTTCTTTTCTGTGACCGTAAGTGTAATATGTGATATCGCCGGTTTCGTTGCTATATGTCAACGACAATTGGGATGGTCATATTTACTTACGTTGATGACATGTGATGTTATGTGTTGCTGGATATGTTATATTGGATCGTCGTGTTTGAATAGCCGGGGTTTTTTTATGTGAGATGAGTGTTTTTCTTTTTCATTCATGTAAAAACTTGTATGTAATATTCTTTTATTGGGGCACTTCCAGGTTGCGGAAGATGTCACCTTTTGTATATTATTTACTTTTCCGCATTAGGATAGACCCAAGGAGGGGAGCACAAGTAACCGGGTTCTAGGGTCCAGTGGGAGACCATCTCGAGGAGTCGAGTCCGGGTCTCCTAACCCTAGAATTGGTTGGGTTGCTTGCCGCTCTCGTAGGGGTCTAGGGGTGTGGGATTGGCTATTCATCACGACCGTGGAATCCGTGTTTTATACTGGCTCGTATTAAAAACACGGACGTCCTAGTATATCCAATATTTCATATGATATTTTCTACTGCGTTATCTGTGATGTGATCATGTGATGTTCTGTGACAGATATTGTATATAGTATATATGATATATTATATAGACGTTGCTTATGTTTTACACCTGCACTAGCCCTGCCTCGCTCTGGCGTTAGTCACCTAACCTAACGGTGCAGACGGGACATCGAGGCGAATGCGGATGGCATAAGCGTACGTTATATTTATCTGTGATGCTTAGGTGGACTTAAATGATGGGATATTCATTAATGAGATTAATGAAAGAAAATAAACCTAATTGATGTTATGGAATCGAATTTCAAAATAAAACAGGTAGCTACAGTTCTTGCTTTGCATCGCGGTGTTCATTACAGAACATCCAGCACCTTATTCGATGAGGAAAGGACCGAGATCCCTTCACCGGGAGTGACTCCTTTAGCAATAACTGGCAGATGCTACACACTCGGTTTGTCCTTTGATCGCTTCTATAGTTTCCGCTTTGCACAGTGATATATATGATATATCCCGCACCTCATTCGACGAGGAAAGGGCCGACGATCCCTTCACCGGGAGTGACCCCTTTAGCAAAACTAGAAAAGCATCAAAAACATTCCATTTGAAAACCATTTGATTCCGCAACGAGATCAAGTTCAAAGCGTTAAAGGTTTTCATAAAAACCATTCGCAACCCTCCGTCATTTTAGGAAGTAGAGTACTTAGTATTCGTGCTGTGTTTGTTGACCATAGTCAAGGCACAGTGTACGGTAGCTAAGTGATGTCTTCCTACACCGCATATGTTGCGATTAGTTAGGACAGTCGCGCGACTTTGTTGACCTTAGTTAAGGGTCATGTGGGTGGGTCTAATTAATCACGAAATGACGGGTAGAACTTGACTAGTACTTATGATTTGTTGACCATAGTTAAGGTCATAAGTGCTAGGGGTAAAAAATCTTTATCGGGAGTTTCAAGTATTGAAACTTGCAATGAGATTGCATACCTTCTATGTGATAGTTGGATCCCGATGCCCACTGCGAGTAATTGTTACTCCTGGGAGAGTTTTGCACTTTGCAATTAGCCGATCAAGTAGGTGCCTAGAAAGGTGTCAACGAGGTTACGCCTCTGGGAAAACGAGGTATTACTGTAATTAGGTCCGTGCGAAAGCACGGGGAACCTCCCTCAAAGTACCGACACTGGCCTGGCTGAAAGATTGGCGAACTTGTAGAGTGTAATTAATCCCGGCTAGTCTTTCTTTTTAAGGTTTGAAGGAAGATTTGATAAAAACAGTGGGAGCCATCCTGATTAGATAAAATATATAACCAATCTGATCTTGCAAGAGCGTACGCAGAGTGTTTTCTTCTCTCTCTCTCCAGGTAGCGACCATATCACGCCTTAATCAAGATAATAATATGGATATTGACCGAACCCGCTTGTTATACTGAGATGGGGAACGTTGGTCCCGCTCCAACTTATAATTGTTATAAGACAGAGCAGGAAATTGGGGATTACCAGAATTCCCGTTCTGCCCAAACGAAGAGAGTGCATGCTGATGCATCATCTTCGGGTGTGTTCATTACAAAGAACTGTTTCTTAGTATCCTTCGCATCCTGGGTATATGATACCGGATCTGGATCCCAGATATGTAATCTGTTACATAGGGCTACAAAAGGGTAGAAAAACCGAGAACGGGTGATAAGTTTCATGAGACAGAAAACGGGGCAAGTGTTGCAGCCAAGTCTGTTGATCACTGTCACCCTGTATTACCAATACATTGATTCTGAACGAATGTTATTAGATACCGAACCTGATATACAAAATCATATCACTCTCTTTACAAGTAAAGAAATGATAAAATTTTGTATTGTTGGATAATGTTTTGAACATTTCCTATATCAAAAGTTGATCGGTTCAGGCACGTTATCTAAAAGCATTGATATTCTAAATCAAACTACAGTTCCTAGTATACAGAACACACACAAGAGGAAGAGTTCAGAAATGAACGGATCCTTCTTGAGGTATTGTAGACTAGGTCATATCAATGCGACCCGACTAGCTTAAGTTACATAGTAGATGCATATTTAAATCAGTTTGAATTTACATCTTATGAAACTTGCGAGTCATGTCACAAAGATATAATGACCTCAGCTCTGTTTATTGGAAACAGAGAAAGAGTTAGTGAACTCTTGGGATGATACATGTTGATGTATAATGGTCCCCTGTCTACACATGCCAAGACGGGTTCTTTGTACTTCATTACGTTCTCTGAAAATCTCTCAAGATTCAGACATATGTTCCTGTTGAAACATAGGCCCGAATCTTTTGAGATATTCACAGAATATAAGTTAGAAGTAGAGAACCAAAGTAAAGGTATAAGTATTATATCCTATGATGAGATCAGGGAGGAGAATATTTGTGCATGGAATTCCTGGACTATTCTAAAGGAGAATGAGATTCTCTCTCAGCATTATTCCTCCGTATACACCATAGCACGATGGTATATCGGGGTGGAGCAATCACACCCTATATGATATGGTGTGCTCTATGATGAGTACTACTGAGTTTCCTATTTCCTTTTAGGGAGTTATGCACTTATGAAGTTGCATACCTATTGAATAGGGTTCGATTCAAATCAGTGCCTACCACTCCATATAAGATATGGTATGGGAAGAGCCTATCTCTTAAGTAAGTTAAGATTTGGGATTGTCCGGCCTATGTCAAAGCAAAATCCGGACAAGATCGAGGCAAGGTCAGTTCTGTAGAACTGGAAAGGTTTCAGCTATACAAAACTGCAGCTGATGATTTGACAGAACCAAAGGATTCAATAGTTCCCGACGAACCTCAGCCTCTCCGCCGATCTAGTAGGGTTCCTCAGCCGCCTGAGAGATACCTCGGTTTCTCGATGACAGTGGGAGTGAGGATTGCATCATGAGATGATGACCCAACTAGATTTGAGCAGGCCATCGAGAGTAGGGACTCTGTAAGAATGGCTGGATGCTTAGCGATCTGAGATGGAATCCATGTACACCAGCAAAGTATGGACTTTAGCTGCTATATCTGAAGGGTTAAATCCCCATCAGGAGCAAGTATATCTTGAGAAGATTACTTGGTGTAGATGGAAAAGTTGAGACTTTTAAAGCTAGACTTGTTAAAGGTTTTCGTCATCGACCAGGCGTGGATAATGATGAAACCTTTTCCAGTGGCTATGCTTAAGTCCATCCGGATCCTACTTGCCACGGCTACATACCATGACTACGATATCTGGCGGTTGGGTGTGATGACTGCTTTTCTAAAATGATGTTTTAGAAGAGAGCATCTATAAGTACACAGCCAGAGGGCTTCGTAGACAGTGGGAGCAGCGGAAACGTGTACAAGATGCTTTATAGGATAAAGCAAGTATCGCGGAGTTGGAACATCTATTTTGATGTGTTAGTCAAAGAGTTTGACATCATCAAAATGGTAGATGAACCTTGTATAAACAAAAAGGAAGTAGGGAGTATTGTGAAGATCCTCGTAGAGTACGTGGATAACATACTCTTGATAGGAAAGGAGTTTCCTATGCTGCGCTCGATCAATCTCCGCTTATCACAATGATTCTCCACATAGGATCAAAGTGATACCTCCTAAATCCTGAGTTTTCATCTATGAGATAGATGTAATTGGATGCTAGGATTCTCACTAGATGTAGTGAGATGGTATCAATCGATCCTGGGGAGAATCACTGGAAGGGTTCCAGGGTGATAAAGACGACTGAATGTCAGTCACAGGCATTGTCTTCACCCTCAGTAAAGGGACGGTATGTTGGAAGAGTTCCAAACTAGATACCGTGGCAAACTAGACGATAGAGGCTGGCAACATCGCTATTAAAGATACTACCAAAGAGGAAGTTTGGGTGTATATTGGTTCATAAGATGAACCAGGTTCCTACCATTGTGTGACAATGGAAGTGTGGTTTTGGCCCGTGAACCCTGGTCCCATCAGTGACCCAGACATATTCTGAGGCAGCATCACCTGATCATGGAGATAGATGATCTCCAGGGTGATCAAGGTTAGGAGAGTAGACTTAGAGGACAATACGGCGGATCCACTCACAAAGGCTTTTTCCCAGAGAGAGACTTATATGGGATGGTTGAGTATGTGATACTGCAACCACTGCTATAGATGGCCCTAGTGCAAGTGGGAGATTGTTAGTTATATGTATGCCCTAGAGGCCATTACTGTACATTGGATGTATATTGTAGTGGATGCTGGGACATATATAGGTAGGACTTTCTTGCTCGACATGATTGTACGCTATCTGGTTACTCTTTATCTTAACATGTATACTTTCTGTCTCTCTGTTACATATTAATAAAGCCCTTAGGATGTGTACTCGACTTCCAGGACTGTGATGTAGATCATACTAGTGGGGTCTGGGTAGTCAATGAGTACATCCTTCAATGTTCCTAGTCGTGGGAATATCGAGACGGGGCATCGATATTCCAGAGTAGACTAGCGTATATCTTCTCGACCCATGTGATGGGCGATGGATGATCCCATATCCATTAGTGTTTGACATCAGAGATGGTATACGGGTGCTCAGTGGAGACTGGGTACACTGAACGGACTCGCCGAGAACTCCCAGATGGTATGATACCTCACGTCAGATGGCAGTTCTCTGGTGACACTGGTGCAGCTTAGTCTGTTGACCCGAGATCGTCATAGAGTCTTGTGTGTCTTCCACTGTGCGTTGATTTCCACCCTACCACGGCTCTAATGAGTCGTGCAAACAGGTAGTTTTTGGGTACAGTTCCGATTCACATGGAGGCAATGAGCGATAGGAGGGGATTCGTCTCTCCCGGTATTGGGGGTTGATGTTGCGCTATGCTCGACTGGCCATAACAGGAAATCCCTGGCCAGGGTTGCAGTGACCTACTGGTAAGTGTTATCAGTAGTTTCACACATGTCATGGACTTCACGTCAGCATGACTTATCAAGCTATTGGGGTTTGACGTTTACCACCCCTAGGCGAGATATGCGACATATCAGACGAACAGACCGGACTGTACGGTAAGTGTTACTGGTTGGATTCACAGGAGTGTGAGCGGGCTTGCTCGTCGATCTTCTGATCGCTCAATACCCGGGTGGCCGTTACGTTTAGCAGACCGCTTGCGGCTTGTGGGTGTTTGATATGATCATCATCTGCTGCCGGCGTATTGACGAGTCTTTAGAGTCCTACACAGAGGTTTCCTGGCTCAAGCGAAACGAAATAGGAGCGCATATGAGATATGTGCGGGACCGAGAATAATGCGTGTATGTGATACCGTATTCTATTTCTCGCGATGAATGTATCGAATGGTTGTATGCGATATAACCTAGTTATCGAATCGAGGATTGATTCGATAAGTCGATACATTGGATACTAGTCGGTTATATGCGATATGACCGGATCGTTAAATCAAGTATTGATTTAATGATTTAATGCATAATTATATATTTGATATATTACTTTGCATTAACTAGTATCGGTTCACTCAAATTGGATTTTCTCACTTGTTGTACACAAGTTGTATATGTGATATACTTTTGTGCGCTTGATTGTATCATGTTTGATGATACATGATTCTTAGGGTGTATGTTTAGATTAAACCATGGTTATGTAATGGTTAGGGTTTTGATCTCATTTAGTTATTCTTTTTATTTATTTATTCTTTATTTTGGCAAGAAACAAAAGGGTGGCTACTTTTGTTTTTCTTTGAAGCTTCATGAAGCTTTGAAACATTGACCATTTTGTTTCTTAGCCTTAACCCTAACCATTCCATCTAACCCTAGTTTAGTCTCTACATATAACCAAGGTTGGATTATGATAAGAATGAGTTGGATTTTCCTTTTTGTAATAATCCTTTTTATTCTATCATATTCTTTCTTCTTCATCTTCATCTTCATCAAATAGAAAGCTTGCCTCATCAATGGCAAGTGAAGAAATCAAGTGAGAAATCCAATTCTAAAGTGAACCCACTTCCTATTTCTTCATCCTCTACCTCTTGCCAAGTAGTATAGGGTGTTTTCTTCACAAGTTTCATGACTTGGTGAAGTGGGAGCTTGATCTTGTGATGCCTCAACGTAGATCATCTTCGGCATCGAAGCCGACGACCAAGCCCGCCCATTTTTCCGATGAAGCCGACGCTAGAGTCTAGGATCCGATTTGGACAGCGGAGGGACATCATCGCGGAGCTTAGGAAGTGGTGGACCGGATCTACAAAGGTTGTAGCCCCTTTCCTTTTAAGTTAAAGTCGTTAACTTGCATCGCATAGCCTATAAATCTAGTTAACGATCCGTATTTGGGTTTGTAGGCACATGTAAAATTTGAATTAGCCATGTTTGATGCCTTGTGAGACTTCATTAGTGTGCCTAGGAACCCTACACTTAGAACGTTCTTAAACCACGGAAAAATCCAACACTTGGAAATTTCCCGGCAGGGGAAAAAGCGGATATTTATATCCGGTCGAACTTTTTAACATGTTCTAAAAGTATCCGGAAAAACATAAACGAGGTTAAAATATCCGATCGAATCAACGAATCCCCAATACACCCCAGAAAACTCAACTGTTGAGTACAGAATAAAAATTCCCAGAGAACACAGGAAACTGCTACGGGCATTACTGTATGAAAATGGACCCCTCCTAACCAGTACATACGGCCGCGGAACCGCCGCCAAAAGCAGGGTAAGGCCGCGGTTCCGCGGCGCTACAGTAGAGTTAGGACTTCGTTTTCTACAGTTAACCTTATATTTCCCTGCACTATTTTCTGAGCATTTTTAATTAGGAAAAATCCACTGTTTTGAAAAATGTACAGGGAAGGGTTAGAATTAGGGTTTCGGGGTTCGATCGGGTTTCTAACTTCGTTTACACTTCGCCTAAAGCTCTAGCTAGGCTCTGATACCACTGTAGGGTTCCTGGGCACACTCATGAGGTTCCACAAGGCATCAACCATGCCAAAATCAAATTTTTCCATGTGCCGAGAAACCCTAATTGAGATCGTTAACTAGAGGTAAGGCGAAAGCATGCAAGTTAACTACTTTAACTACAAGTGAAAGGGATTACAACATTTTTAGATCCGGTCCTCCACTTCTTTATCTCCGTGTTGACGTCCCTCCGCTGCGATCATCGGGATCCCGGACCCTAGCGTTGGTTTCATCGGAGAAATGAGCGGGCTAGGTCGTTGACTTCGATGCCGAAGATGATCTACGTCGAGGCGATTCAAACTCAAGCTCCATCTTCACAAGGTCATGAAACTTGTGAAGATAACACCCTATACAACATGGCAAGTGGTAGAGGATGAAGAAATAGGAAGTGTGTTCACTTTGGATTTGGATTTCTCACTTGATTTCAACACTTGAAATTTTCTAGCAAGCTTTCTTCACTTGATCAAGAAGAAGAAGAAGAAGGAAAGAATGAATAATCAAAAATAGAAAATTCAAGTGAAGACTTATCATAATGCAACCATGGGTAAGTTAACTCATGTAGAGAGTAAACTAGGGTTTAGGTGAATGGTTAGGTTAAGGATAAAACAAAATGGTAGACTTTTTCAAAGACGCTTTGAAGCTTCATGAAGCTTCAAGCAAAGAAAGAAAAAGCCACCATTTAGTTTTTAACCAAAATAAATAAAGAAAATAAAACCCTAACCATTAACCTAAACAAGGTTTAAAGCATACACACACCCAAGTTTGCATGTATCATCAATCATGATACAATTTAGTGCACAAAAATATATCACATATACAACTTGTGCACATCAAGTGAGAAAATCCATCATAAGTGAACAAATACTAGTTAATGTAAAGTAATATATCAAATATATAATTATACATTAAATCATTAAATCAACACTTGATTTAATGATCCGGTCATATTGCATATAACCGACTAATATCAAGTGTATCAATATATCGAATCAACACTTGATTCGGTAACCCGGCTATATCACATATAACCGTCCGATGATACAAATCGCGAGAATAGAATACAGTATCACATACTGGTATTATTCTCGGTCCCGCACATATCTCATATGCGCTCCTACTCCGTTTCGCTTGAGCCAGGAAACCCCTGTGTAGGACTCTAAAGACTCGTCAATACGCCGGCAGTAGGTGATGATCATATCAAACACCAACAAGCCCCAAGCGGTGTGCTAAACGTAACGGCCACTCGGGTATTGAGCGATCAGAAGATCAACGAGCAAGCCCGCTCACACTCCTGTGAATCCAACCAGTAACACTTACCGTACAGTCCGGTCGGATCGTCTGATATGTCGCATATCTTGCCTAGGGGTGGTAAACGTCAGACCCCAGTAGCTCGATAAGTCGTGTCGATATGTGGTCTATAACAGTTCGAGATACTACTGATAACACTTACCGGTAAATCTCAGCAACCCTGGACAGGGATTTCCGGTTATAGCCAATCGAACACAGCACAACATCAACTCCCTATACCGGGAGAGACGAATCCCCTCCTATCGCTCATTGCCTCCATGTGATTCGGGACTGTACCCAAAAACCACCGTTTTGCACACCCTCTTGGACGTGGTAAGGTGGAAATCAAAGCACAGTGGGAATCACACAAGACTCTATGACGATCTCGGGTCAACAGACTACTCTGTACCAGTGTCATCAGAGAACTGCCATCTGACGTAAGGTATAATACCATCTGGGAGTTCTCGGCGAGTCCATCTAGTGTACCCAGTCTTCACTGAGCACCCGTATGTCATCTCTGATGTCAAACACCAATGGATATGGGATCATCTATCGCCCATCTGTATGGGTCGAGAAGGTATACGCTAGTCTACTCTGGTATATCGATGCCCCGTCTCGATACACTCACGACTAGGGACCTTGAAGGATGTACTTATGGACTACCATGTCCCCACTAGTATGATCCGCATCATAGTCCAGGTAGTCAAGTATACATCCTAAGGGCTTTACCAACATGTAACAGAGAGACAATCAGTGTACACGTTAAGGTAAAGAGCAACCGGATAGCATACTATCATGTCGAGCAAGAAAGTCCTCCCTATATATGTCCAAGCATCCACTACAATATACATCCTATGTATAGTAATGGCCTCTAGGGCATACATATAACTAACAGAAAGAGCCAAGATCCCTTCACCGGGAGTGACTCACGAAGGCCATTCCCCATATACAGTTTGAGAGACTCTTCGGGATGCTCGGTATGCGATACTACAGCAGCTGGCCCTAGTGCAAGTGGGAGATTGTTAGTTGTATGTATGCCCTAGAGGCCAGTATTGTACAGATGATGTATATTATATTGGATGCTTGGACATATATAGAGATGACTTTCTTGCTCGATATGATAGTATGCTATCTGGTTACTCTTTATCTTAACATGTACACTTGTCTCTTTAAATTGTCTTATAGTTACATGTTGGTAAAGCCCTTAGGATGTGTACTTGACTACCTGGACTATGATGCAGATCATACTAGTGGGGACATGGTAGTCCATAAGTACATCCTTCAAGGTCCCTAGTCGTGGGTGTATCGAGACGGGGCATCGATATACCAGAGTAGACTAGCGTATACGCTTCTCGACCCATGAGATGGGCGATGGATGATCTCATATCCATTGGTGTTTGACATCAGAGATGGTGTACGGGTGCTCAGTGGAGACTGGGTACACTGGACGGACTCGCCGAGAACTCCCAGATGGTATTATACCTCACGTCAGATGGCAGTTCTCAGGTGACACTTGTACAGGTTAGTCTGTAGACCCGAGATCGTCATAGAGTCTTGTGTGATTCCCACTGTGCTTTGATCTCCACCTTACCACGTCCATGAGGGCGTGTAAAACGGTGGTCTTTGGGTACAGTCCCGAGTCACATGGAGGCAATGAGCGATAGGAGGGGTTTCGTCTCTCCCGGTATTGGGGGGTTGATGTTGCGCTGTGCTCGATTGGCCGTAACAGGGAAGTCCCTGGCCAGGGCTGATTAGAGATTTGCTGGTAAGTGTTACCAGTAGTTTCTCGACCCGTTATGAGCCTCACATCAGCACGACTTATCGGTTATTGGGGTCTGACGTTTACCACCCCTAGACTTGATATGCGACATATCAGACGAACAGACCGGACTGTACGGTAAGTGTTACTGGTTGGATTCACAGGAGTGTGAGCGGGCTAGCTCGTCGATCTTCTGATCGCTCAATACCCGTATGGCCGTTACGTTTAGCAGACCGCTTGCGGCTTGTGGATGCTTGATATGATCATCATCTGCTACCGGCGTATTGACGAGTCTTTAGAGTCCTACACAGAGGTTTCCTGGCTCAAGCGAAACGAAATAGGAGCGCATATGAGATATGTGCAGGACCGAGAACAATGCGTGTATGTGATACCGCATTTCATTCTCGCGATATATGTTTCGATTGGTTATATTCGATATGGCCTAGTTATCGAATCATTGATTCGATAAATCGATACATTGGATTCTAGTCGGTTATGTGCGACATGACCGGATCATTGAATCAAATGTTGATTTAATGATTTAATGTATAATTATATATTTGATATATTGCATTGCATTAACTAGTATTGGTTCACTTTAAATGGATATTCTCACTTGATGTGCAAATTGTATATGTGATATACTTTTGTGCACATGTTTGTATCATGTTTGATGATGCATGCTCATTTGGTTAAGTGTATAGAATTAAACTTAGGTTAAGAAAGTGATTAGGGTTTTTATTTATCCATTCTTTTATTTATTCATTTTGGAAAAAGAATGGGATAAGAATACAAAATGGTTGCTTTCATTCTTGAACATTGTTGAAGCTTCATGAAGCTTTGACTTTGTGACCATTTTGTCTTCACACTAAACCCTAACCATTATTCTAACCTTAGTTAATTCTCTACACTTAACTATGGTTCACATTATGATAAGTATTGATTGATTTTTATTTTATCTCAACACTTATCATATTCTTTCTTCTTCTTCATCTTCATCTTCAAGAAAAAAGCTTGATGCCATCAATGGCAACTTGAGCTAAAGTGAGAGAAATCCAATTCTAAAGTGAACCCACCTCCTATTTCTTCACCCTCTACCTCTTGCCAAGTTGTTTTGGGTGTTTTCTTCACAAGTTTCACAACTTGGTGAAGTTGGAGCTTGAACTTGCGATGCCTCGACGTAGATCATCTTCGGCACGAAGCCGACGACCTAGTCCGCCCATTTTCCCGATGAAGCCGACGATTGAGTTCGGGATTCGAGATGGACAGCGAGAGGATGCCTACATGGAGCTAAGGAAGTGGATAACCGGATCTACAAAGGTTGTAGCTCTCTTCCTTTAGTTAAAGTGTTAACTAGATTCGTTTTTCGCCTAGAAATCTAGCCGACGATCCGTATTAGGGTTTCTCGGCACCCATAAAATTTTAAATTGGCATGATCGATGCCTTGTGAGACCTCTATAGTGTGCCTAGGAACCCTACAGTGGTATCAGAGCCTAGCTAGAGCCTTAGGCGAAGTCTAGACGACGTTTGAAACCCGAACGAACCCGAAACCCTAAAACCCAAGTGCTCTCTCGACTTTTTCTAAAATCTGGGATTTTTCAATATTAAAAATGCTTAAAAAATTCAGCAGGGAATTCTAAGAATTACGGTGCAATTTTTATTCAATGAACAGTGTAATGCGCCGCGGAACCGCGGTCTAAGCAAGCTCAGGCGGCGGTTCCGCGGCTAAAGAATGACGTCAGCCATCCTCATCTGCACAGTAATTCATAGTTTCTGCAGCTGAGTTTTATGGGTATTTTTAATAATTATTCAAGAGTTGAATTTTCTGGGGTGTTTTAGAGCTTCGGTGTTTCGACCGGATTATCAAACTTCGTCTTTGTAAATTTCCGGATAATTTTTTGAATTTGTTAAAAAGTTCGACCGGATATAAATACCCAACTTTTCCCCTGTCGGGAAATTTCCAAGTGTTGGATTTTTCCGTAGTTTAACGACGTTCTAAGTAGTGCAAGTAACGCGATGGACCCTCTAGAAGACAACAAACCTTAACTCGATTATGTGACTGTCTTGAACTGCCCTTTGAACCTTCGGGTTTGGGGCAGTACGGCGTGCCACATGTGAGGCGTTGGCTTGACCCTTCTACGGCTGGACCGTTGGTACTGAGGCACGAACTGAATGTTGTTAGACTTATTTCATGTGTTGAGCTGTATCGGGAAAACTTGGGTATTCGACTGTTCGATCGGAAAGTTTAACATTTTCTGTTTATCTGGAATGCGATACAATAATTGGAATTCACAAACAGTTATGAGATAACAGAATGAATGTTATAAATCTAGCAGTTTAGTTTCACTTGATATTGAAAAGAGTTTTCGATAATGAGACTAAAATGCGGGGTTTATAACTGTTAGGCATGTGATGTCTAAGTATTTCATTTGATTAGGCATGCGATGTCTAATGAGGTTGCGGATTCCAACTGTTGTAGTTTTACACTTTCTTTTCTGTGACCGTAAGTGTAATATGTGATATCGCCGGTTTCGTTGCTATAGGTCAACGACAATTGGGATGGACATATTTACTTACGTTGATGACATGTGATGTTATGTGTTGCTGGATATGTTATATTGGATTGTCGTGTTTGAATAGCCGGGGGTTTTTATGTGAGATGAGTGTTTTTCATTTTCATTCATGTAAAAACTTGTATGTAATATTCTTTTTATTTAGGGCACTTCCAGGTTGCAGAAGCTGTCACCCTTTGTATATTATTTACTTTTCTGCACTAGGATAGACCCAAGGAGGGGAGCACAAGTAACCGGGTTCTGGGGTCCAGTGGGAGACCAACTCGAGGAGTCGAGTCCGGGTCTCCTAACCCTAGAATTGGTAGGGTTGCTTGCCGCTCTCGTAGGGGTCTAGGGGTGTGGGATTGGCTATTCATCACGACCGTGGAATCCGTGTTTTATACTGGCTCGTATTGAAAACACGGACGTCCTAGTATATCCAATGTTTCATATGTTTCTTCTGCTGCGATATCTGTGATGTGATCATGTGATGTTCTGTGATAGATACAGTACATAGTATATATGATATATTATATAGACGTTACTTATGTTTTGCACCCGTACTAGCCCTGCCCTGCTCTGTCGTTAGTTACCTAACCTAACGGTGCACGAGGGGACATCGAGGCGAATGCGGATGGCATAAGTATACGTCGTATTTATCTGTGATGTTTAGGTATTTAAATGATGGGACTTCATTAATGTGATTAATGAAAGAAAAGAAACCTAAAATGTTGTAGAATCAGATTTTAAACAAAACAGGTAGCTACAGTTCTTGCTTTGCATAGCGGTATATATGATATACCCTGCACCTTATTCGATGAGGAAAGGACCGAGATCCCTTCACCGGGAGTGACTCCTTTAGCAATAACTGGCAGATGCTACACACTCGGTTTGCTTTTGATTGCTTCTATAGTTTATGCTTTGCACAGTGATATATTTGATATATCCCGCACCTCATTCGACGAGGAAAGGGCCGACGATCCCTTCACCGGGAGTGACCCCTTTAGCAAAACTAGAAAAGCCTCAAAATCACTCCATTTCAAAACTTCATTCGATTCTGCAACGATATCAAGTTCATTACGCTCATGGTTTTTTCTGAAAGAACCCGCGTAGCCCTCCGTCATTTCAGATAGATATTATTTAGTATTCGTGCTATGTTTGTTGACTTAGTCAAGGCATAGTGTATGGTAGCTAAATTATGTTTATCTGTAACAACATGAGATGTGATTGGATTAGAGCATTCGCACGGCCTTGTTGACTCAGTCAAGGGTCGTACGGGTGGGTTTAATTCAATCAGGAAATGTACGGGTTGAACTTGACTTGCGATTTATGGTTTGTTGACTTAGTCAAGGTCATAGATCGCTAGGGGCAAAAGCATTATCGGGAATTTCAAGTGTTGAAATTTGCAATGAGATTGCATACCTTCTATGAGATAGTTGGATCCCGATACCCACTGCGAGTAAGAGTTACTCCTGGGAGAGTTTTACACATTACAATTAGCCGATCAAGTAGGTGTCTAGAAAGGTGTTAACGAGGTTACGCCTCTAGGAAAACGAGGTTTACATTAATTAGGTTCGTGCGAAAGCACGGGGGACCTACCTCAAAGTACCGACACTGGCCTGGCTGAAAGATTGGCGAACTTGTAGTGTGTAATTAATCCCGGCTAGTCTTTCCTTTTAGGGTTTGAAGGAAGATTTGATAAAAAGCAGTGGGAGCCATCCTGATTAGATAAGATAATAACCAATCTGATCTTGCACGAGCATACGCTAAAGTGTTTTCTTCTCTCTCTCTCCAGGTAGCGACCATTTCATGCCCTAATGAAGATAATAATATGGATGTATTGACCGAACCCGCATGTTATACTGTGCAGGGGAAAGTTGGACCCGTTCTATCTTATAAATGTTATAAGACTGAACAGGAAACAGGAGAATATCTAGATTCTCACGCCGCCCAAAAGGAGAACGTGCATGTTGATGCACCTTCTTCGGGTGTGTTTGTTATTGAGAACTGTTTCTCAGTTCACCCTACGTCCTGGGTATTAGATACCGGATCAGGATCCCACATATGTAAGCAGTTACATGGGCTACGGAAAGGTAGAGAACTGGGAAAGGGTGATCATTCCGTTCAAGTAGGGAATGGGGCAAATATTGCAGCCAAAGCAGTTGGCATATATCACCTGGTATTACCAAATGGTAATACACTAGTCCTGAATGAGTGCTATTATATACCGAACATGATGTGCAACATTATATCAGTTTCTTTATTAAGTAAAGAAGGATATAATTTTGTAGTAAAGGATAATGTTATGAACATATTCCTGGATCAAAGGTTGATTGCATCAGGCTCGCTACATAATGGCATATTCATTCTCAATCAAAATACAGTCTTCAATATACAAAACACACACAAAAGGAAAAGCTCAGAAATGAACGAATCCTTCTTGTGGCACTGTAGACTTGGCCATATCAATGAGACACGACTAGCTAAGTTGCATAAGAATGGATATTTGAATTCATTCGAATTATCATCTTATGACACTTGCCATTCATGTCTCAAAGGAAAAATGACCAAAACTCCGTTTACGGGACACGGAGAAAGAGTTACTGAACTCTTGGGACTGGTTCATAGTGATGTATGCGGTCCAATGTCTACACACGCCAGAAATGGTTCTTCCTACTTCATTACATTCACTGACGATCTCTCTAGATACGGGCATGTGTTCCTGTTGAAACACAAGTCTGAAGCTTTTGAGAAATTCAAAGAATATAAGCACGAGGTAGAGAACCAAACGGGCAAAAGTATTAAGGTTCTTCGATCTGATCGAGGAGGTGAATACTTAAGCAGTGAATTCCTGGATTATCTAAAAGAGAATGGGATTCTCTCTCAGCTTACTCCTCCTTATACACCACAGCACAACGGTGTATCGGAACGAAGGAATCGCACCCTATTAGATATGGTGCGTTCAATGATGAGTAATGCTGAGTTACCTATTTCCTTTTGGGGGTATGCGCTTGAGACAGCCATATACCTATTGAATCTGGTTCCGTCTAAATCTATACCTACCACACCATTTGAGATATGGAGTGGGAAGTAACCATATTTTAAACGTATTAAGATATGGGGTTGTCCGGCCTATGTCAAAAAGCAAAATCCGGACAAACTCAAGGCACGATCAGTCCTTTGCAAGTTTGTGGGATATCCTAAGAATTCTCAAGGATATTTTTTCTACCAAGCTGAGGAACAAAGAGTGTTTGTTGCTCAACATGTCACCTTTTTGGAAAGGGAATTTCTTGCAAAAGAAATTAATGGCAAAGAGGTAGAGCTGGAAGAGGTTCCAGCACCACAAACTGCAACTAACGATTTAGTAGAACCAGAGGATTCAGTGGTGCCCGACGTACCCCAGCCTCTCCGCCGATCTAGTAGGGTTTCTCGTCCACCTGAGAGATACTATGGTTTTCTCATTGATGGTGGCAGTGAGGCTTGCATCATGGAGGATGATGACCCAACTAGTTTCGAGCAGGCCATCACGAGTGGGGACTCAGTGAAATGGCTGGATGCTATGCGGTCCGAGATGGAATCCATGTACACTAACAAAGTATGGACTTTGGAAGTTGCTCCTGAAGGGGTAAAACCCATTGGGAGCAAGTGGATCTTCAAGAAAAAACTTGGTGTAGATGGGAAAGTGGAGACTTTCAAAGCTAGACTTGTAGCAAAGGGTTTTCGTCAAAGACCAGGTGTGGACTATGACGAGACCTTTTCTCCAGTGGCTATGCTTAAATCCATCCGGATCATGCTTGCCATCACTGCATATCATGATTACGAAATCTGGCAAATGGATGTTAATACCGCCTTTCTAAATGGTGATTTAGAAGAGTGCGTGTACATGACTCAGCCAGAGGGCTTCGTAGATAGTGGGAGCAGCGGGAAGGTGTGCAAGCTGCTTAAATCCATTTATGGATTAAAGCAAGCATCGCGGAGTTGGAACATCTGCTTTGACGTCGTTATCAAAGAGTTTGATTTCGTCAAAAATCCAGATGAACCTTGTATCTACAAGAAGGTGGCAGAGAGTAAGGTTGTCTTCCTCGTATTGTACGTGGACGACATTCTCTTGATAGGAAATGATATTCCTATGCTGCAATCGGTCAAGCTCTTCTTATCACAAAGATTCTCAATGAAAGATCTTGGTGATGCCTCCTGCATATTGGGAATAAGGATCTATAGAGATAGATCCAAACGGATATTGGGATTGTCCCAATCCAGGTACATTGACACCATACTAAAGAGGTTTAGTATGGAAGAATCCAAGCGTGGGAACTTGCCCACGATCTCTGGACCCACTCTCTCCAAAGAGATGTCTCCCAAGACTGATTTGGAGAGAGCTCGCATGCAAGGGATACCCTATGCTTCGGCTGTAGGCTCTATCATGTATGCGATGCTATGTACCAGACCCGATGTAGCATACTCACTAAGTGTAGTGAGCAGGTATCAAGCTGATCCTGGAGAAAGTCACTGGACAGCTATGAAGAACATTCTCAAGTACTTGCGAAGGACTAGAGATATGTTCTTGGTGTATGGTAACGGGGAACTCCAAGTGGAGTCCTTTACCGATTCGAGCTTCCAGAGTGATAAGGACGACTCTAAGTCGCAGTCGGGCTTTTTCTTTACCCTTTATGGAGGGGCGGTTAGCTGGAAGAGTTCCAAGCAGGAAACCGTGGCAGACTCGACGATGGAGGCTGAATACATCGCTGCCAACGATGCTGCCAAAGAGACTGTCTGGATCAAGAAGTTCATTGCTGAACTTGGAGTGGTTCCATCCATTGAGCATCCAATACCTTTGTATTGCGATAACAATGGAGTGGTGGCTTTGGCCAAAGAACCCAGGTCCCATCAGCGATCCAGGCATATTCTGAGGCGGTATCACCTAATCCGGGAGATAGTTGATCGCCGGGAGATCGAGGTCAGGAGGGTTGACACGAAGAACAAAACGGCGGATCCACTCACGAAGGCCATTCCCCATATACAGTTTGAGAGACTCTTCGGGATGCTCGGTATGCGATACTACAGCAGCTGGCCCTAGTGCAAGTGGGAGATTGTTAGTTGTATGTATGCCCTAGAGGCCAGTATTGTACAGATGATGTATATTATATTGGATGCTTGGACATATATAGAGATGACTTTCTTGCTCGATATGATAGTATGCTATCTGGTTACTCTTTATCTTAACATGTACACTTGTCTCTTTAAACTGTCTTATAGTTACATGTTGGTAAAGCCCTTAGGATGTGTACTTGACTACCTGGACTATGATGCAGATCATACTAGTGGGGACATGGTAGTCCATAAGTACATCCTTCAAGGTCCCTAGTCGTGGGTGTATCGAGACGGGGCATCGATATACCAGAGTAGACTAGCGTATACGCTTCTCGACCCATGAGATGGGCGATAGATGATCTCATATCCATTGGTGTTTGACATCAGAGATGGTGTACGGGTGCTCAGTAGAGACTGGGTACACTGGACGGACTCGTCGAGAACTCCCAGATGGTATTATACCTCACGTCAGATGGCAGTTCTCAGGTGACACTTGTACAGGTTAGTCTGTAGACCCGAGATCGTCATAGAGTCTTGTGTGATTCCCACTGTGCTTTGATCTCCACCTTACCACGTCCATGAGGGCGTGTAAAACGGTGGTCTTTAGGTACAGTCCCGAGTCACATGGAGGCAATGAGCGATAGGAGGGGTTTCGTCTCTCCCGGTATTGGGGGGTTGATGTTGCGCTGTGCTCGATTGGCCGTAACAGGGAAGTCCCTGGCCAGGGCTGATTAGAGATTTGCTGGTAAGTGTTACCAGTAGTTTCTCGACCCGTTATGAGCCTCACATCAGCACGACTTATCGGTTATTGGGGTCTGACGTTTACCACCCCTAGACTTGATATGCGACATATCAGACGAACAGACCGGACTGTACGGTAAGTGTTACTGGTTGGATTCACAGGAGTGTGAGCGGGCTAGCTCGTCGATCTTCTGATCGCTCAATACCCGTATGGCCGTTACGTTTAGCAGACCGCTTGCGGCTTGTGGATGCTTGATATGATCATCATCTGCTACCGGCGTATTGACGAGTCTTTAGAGTCCTACACAGAGGTTTCCTGGCTCAAGCGAAACGAAATAGGAGCGCATATGAGATATGTGCAGGACCGAGAACAATGCGTGTATGTGATACCGCATTTCATTCTCGCGATATATGTTTCGATTGGTTATATTCGATATGGCCTAGTTATCGAATCATTGATTCGATAAATCGATACATTGGATTCTAGTCGGTTATGTGCGACATGACCGGATCATTGAATCAAATGTTGATTTAATGATTTAATGTATAATTATATATTTGATATATTGCATTGCATTAACTAGTATTGGTTCACTTTAAATGGATATTCTCACTTGATGTGCAAATTGTATATGTGATATACTTTTGTTCACATGTTTGTATCATGTTTGATGATGCATGCTCATTTGGTTAAGTGTATAGAATTAAACTTAGGTTAAGAAAGTGATTAGGGTTTTTATTTATCCATTCTTTTATTTATTCATTTTGGAAAAAGAATGGGATAAGAATACAAAATGGTTGCTTTCATTCTTGAACATTGTTGAAGCTTCATGAAGCTTTGACTTTGTGACCATTTTGTCTTCACACTAAACCCTAACCATTATTCTAACCTTAGTTAATTCTCTACACTTAACTATGGTTCACATTATGATAAGTATTGATTGATTTTTATTTTATCTCAACACTTATCATATTCTTTCTTCTTCTTCATCTTCATCTTCAAGAAAAAAGCTTGATGCCATCAATGGCAACTTGAGCTAAAGTGAGAGAAATCCAATTCTAAAGTGAACCCACCTCCTATTTCTTCACCCTCTACCTCTTGCCAAGTTGTTTTGGGTGTTTTCTTCACAAGTTTCACAACTTGGTGAAGTTGGAGCTTGAACTTGCGATGCCTCGACGTAGATCATCTTCGGCACGAAGCCGACGACCTAGTCCGCCCATTTTCCCGATGAAGCCGACGATTGAGTTCGGGATTCGAGATGGACAGCGAGAGGATGCCTACATGGAGCTAAGGAAGTGGATAACCGGATCTACAAAGGTTGTAGCTCTCTTCCTTTAGTTAAAGTGTTAACTAGATTCGTTTTTCGCCTAGAAATCTAGCCGACGATCCGTATTAGGGTTTCTCGGCACCCATAAAATTTTAAATTGGCATGATCGATGCCTTGTGAGACCTCTATAGTGTGCCTAGGAACCCTACAACCTCTTTAGCGAAACTAGTAAAAGCCTAAAAAACACTCTTTTTCAAAATCACTCGATTCTGCAACGATATCAAGTTCATTACGCAAAGGGTTTTCTTAAAAACCTGTCGTAGCCCTCCGTCATTTCAGATAAGGACTATTTAGTATTCGTGTTGCGTTTGTTGGCCTTTGTCAAGGCGTAGTGTGCGGTGGCTAATTAGTGCTTATTTGCTTGAGCATGTGATGCGATTGGATTAGGGTAGTTGTGCGACCTTGTTGGCCTTTGTCAAGGATCGTGCGGGTGGGTTTAATTCAATCATGAAACGTACGGGTTGAACTTGACTAGCATCCTATGGTTTGTTAGCCTTTGTCAAGGTCATAGGAGGCTAGGGGCAAAATATTATCAGGAATTTCAAGTGTTGAAATTTGCAACGAGATTGCATACCTTCTATGAGATAGTTGGATCCCGATACCCACTGCGAGTAAGAGTTACTGGAGAGTTTTGCACATTACAATTAGCCGATCAAGTAGGTGTCTAGAAAGGTGTTAACGGGGTTACGCCCCTGGGAAAACGAGGTTTATTTTAATTAGGTCCGTGCGAAAGCACAGGGAACCTCCCTCAAAGTATCGACACTAGCCTGGCTGAAAGATTAGCGAACTTATAGGATCTAATTAATCCCAGCTAGTCTTACCTTTTAGGGTTTGAAGGAAGATTTGATAAAAAACAGTGGGAGCCATCCTGATTAGATAAAATAATAACCAATCTGATCTTGAAAGAGCGCACACAGAGTGTTTTCTTCTCTCTCCCTGCTGGTAGCGACCATGTCACACCTTAATCAAGATAATAATATAGATGCATTGACCGAACTTGCTTATTATACTGAGCTGGGGAACGTTGGTTCTGCTCTATCTTATAATTGTTATAAGTCCGAACAGGAAATAGGAGATTATCCGGATTTCCACGTAACCCAATTGAGGAATAAGCATGTTGATGCATATTCTTTGGGTGCGTTCATTACCAAGAACTGTTTCTCAGTGTCCTCTACGTCCTAGGTATGAGATACCGGATTAGGATCCCACATATGTAATCTGTTACATGGGCTACAAAAAGGTAGAAAACTGGGATAGGGTGATATATCTCTAAGTGTTAGAGAATGGTGCAAATGTTGCAGCCAAATCAGTTGGTAGATATCACCTTGTATCACCAAATGGTAAATACATTGATTCTGAACAAATGTTATTACATGTCGAACCTGATATACAATATTACATCAGTTTTCTTTATTAAGTTAAAGAAGGATATAATTTTGTATCGCAGGATGATGTTGTGAACATTTTCCTTAATCAAGAGTTGATTGGATCAGGCACGTTATATAATGGCATATACGTTCTAAACCAAACCACAGTTCAAAGTAATTAGAACACACACAAGAGGAGTAGTTCAGAAATGAACGAATCCTTCTTGTGGCCTTGTAGACTAGGTCATATCAATGCGACACGACTAGCTATACATAAGGATGGATGTTTGAATTTGTTCAAATTTTCATCTTATGATACTTGCCAGTCTTGTCTCAAAGGTAAAATGGCCAATACTCCGTTTACTGGAAACAGAGAAAGAGTTATTGAACTCTTGGGATGGATACATGATGATGTATACGGTCCTATGTCTACAAATACCAGGGTTGGTTCTTTGTACTGCATTACATTCATCTGCGATCTCTCAAAATTCGGACATGTGTTCCTGTTGAAACACGAGTCTGAAACTTTTGAGAAATTCAAGGAATATAAGCTTGAAGTTAAGAACCAGGCGGGTAGAAGTATTAAAGTCCTTCGATGTGATCGAGGAGGATAATACTTGGGCATGGAGTTCCTGGATTATTTAAAAGAGAATAGGATTCTCTCTCAGCTTACTCCTCCGAGTACACTACAGCACAACGGTGTATCGGGGCGGAGGTATCGCACCCTATGAGATATGGCACGCTCTATGATGTGTATTGCCGAGTTGCTTGTTTTCCTTTTTGGAGTTATGCACTTGAATTTGCATACCTATTGAATGGGGTTCCATCTAAATCAGTGCCTACCACTCCATATGAGATATGGAATAGGAAGAGACCATGTCTTAAACGAGTTAAGATATAGGGTTGTCCGGCCTATGTTAAAAAGCAAAATCCGGACAAGCTCGAGGCAAGGTCAGTTTTGTATAAGTTTGTTGGATATCCCAAATATTTGCGAGGGTATATCTTCTACTTATCTGAGGAGCAAAAGGTGTTTTGTTTCTCAGCATGCCACCTTTTTAGAAAAGGAATTTCTTGTGAAGAAATTTATGGTCATGAGGTAGAACTAGAAGGAGTTTCAGCTGGACAAACCAACAGCTGATGATTTGGTGAAACCAAAAGATTCAATAGTCTCCAATGAACCTCATCCTCTTCGCGAATCTGGTATGGTTCCTCATCCACCTGAGAGATACTACGGTTTTCTCGGTGATGGTAGGAGCGAGGATTGCATCATGGTTGATGATGACCCAACCAAGTTCAGGCAGGCCATCACGAGTAGGGACTCTATGAAAAGGCTGGATGCTATGCGATCAAAGATGGAATCCACGTACACTAATAAAGTATGACTTTGAATGTTGCACCTGAAGAAGTAAAACCCATTGGGAGCAAATGAATCTTGAGAAGATTCTTGGTGTAAATGGAAAAGTTGAGACTTTCAAATCTAGACTTGTAGTAAAAGGTTTTCGTCAATAATCAGGTGTGGTTTATGATGAAACCTTTTTCTCCAGTAGATATGCTTAAGTCCATCAGGATTAAAGCACGTATCGCGGAGTTGGAACATATGTTTTGATGTGGCAGTTAAAGAGTCTGACTTCATCAAAAAGATAGATGAACCTTGTATATACAAGAAGGTTGTAGAGAGTAAGGTTGTCTTGCACATATTGTACGTAGATGACATACTCTTGATAGGAAATGGTTTCTTATACTACACTCAGTCAAGCTCCTCTTATCACGAGGATTCTCCATGGAAGATCTGGATGATACCTACTACATCTTGTGAATTATGATCTATGGTGATAAATCTAAGTGGATGTTGGGAGTGTCCCAAATCCAGGTACATTAACACCATACTAAAGGGGTTTAGTATGAAAGATTCTAAGCGTGGTGGTTCGCCCACTTACTCAGGAATCACTCTCTCCAAAAAGATGTCTCCCGGGACTGATTTGGAGAGAGCTCGCGTGCAAGGGATATCTTGTGCTTCGACAGTAGGATCTATCATGCATGCGATGTTATGTACTAAACTAGATGTAGCTAACTCACTAGGTGTAGTGATCAGGAATCAATCGGATCTTAGGAGAATCACTGGACAGCTGTAGAGGACATTCTTAAGTACTTAAGAAGCATTAAAAGAATGTTCTTGGTTCGAGCTTCCAGAGTGATAAGGTCGACTGATAGTCAGTCTCGGACTTTATCTTTACCCTCAGTGGAAGGAAGGTTTGTTGGAAGAGTTCCAAGCGAGATACCGTGGCAAACTAGACGATAAAGGCTGAATACATCGCTACCAACGATGCTACCAAAGAAGTTGTCTGGATATTCCTTGTTCATGAGATGAACATAATTACTACCATTGAGCGTCCAATAACTGTTATTGTGACAACAATGGAGTTGTGGCTTTGGCCTAGGAACGCTGGTCCTATCAGCATTCCAGACATATTCTGAGGCAGTATCACCTGATTAGGGAGATAGTTGATCTCCAACGGATCAAGGTTAGGAGAATTGACATGAAGGATAATATGGCGGATCCACTCACAGAGGCTTTTTCCTAGAAAGACTTTTATAGGACGTTGAGTATGAGATACTACAACAAATGGCCTTAGTGCAAGTGGGAGATTGTTAGTTATATGTATGCCTAAGAGGCCATTACTGTACATACTATGTATATTGTAGTGGATGCTTGGACATATATAGGGAGGACTTTCTTGCTCGATACGATAGTATTCTATCTGGTTGCACTTTATCTTAACATGTACACTTATTGTCTCTCTATTATATGTTGATAAAGCCCTTCGGATGAGTACTTGACTACCAGGATTATGATGCAGATCATACTAGTGGGGCAAGGGTAGTCAGTAAGTATATCCTTCAAATGTTCCTAGTCGTGGGAGTATTGAGACGGGGCATCGATATTCTAGTAGACTAGCATATACGCTTCTTGACCCATATGATGGGCGATGGATGATCCCACATCCATTGGTGTTTGACATCAGAGAAGGTATACGGGTGTTCAGTGGAGACCGGGTGCACTAAACGGACTCACCGAGAACTCCTAGATGGTATTATACCCATCGTCAGATAGCAGTTCTCTGGTGACACTGGTACAGGTTAGTCTGTCGACCTGAGATTGTCATAAAGTCTTGTTTGATTCCCACTGTGCTTTGATTTCTACCTTACCACGTTCAAAAGATTGTACAAAATAGTGGTTTTTGAGTACAGTCCCGAGTCACATGGAGGCAATGAGCGATAGGAGGGGACTCGTCTCTCCCGGAATTGGGGGTTGATGTTGCGCTATGCTTGATTGGCCATAACAGGAAATCCCTGGCCAGAATTGCTGAGATCTACTGGTAAGTGTTATCAGTAGTTTCTCGAACCGTTATGGACCTTGCATCGACATGACTTATCAGGCTATTGGGGTCTGATGTTATACCACCCCCAGGCTGTGATATGCGACATATTAGACAAAGAGATCGGACTGTACGGTAGTGTTACTTATTGGATTCGCAGGAGTATGAGCAGGCTTGCTTGTTGATCTTCTGATCGCTCAATACCCGGGTGGCCGTTACGTTTAGCAGACCGCTTGCGGCTTGTGGGTAACTGATATGATCACCACCTACTGCCGGCGTATTGACGAGTCTTTAGAGTCCTACACAGAGGTTTCCTAGCTCAAGCAAAATGAAGTAGGAGCACATATGTGATATGTGCGGGACCGAGATTAATATGCGTATGTGATACAGTATTCTATTCTCGCGATATGTGATATCGGTCGGTTATATGTGATATAGCCGGACTGTCGAATCAAGTGTTGATTCGATAAGTTGATACATTTGATATTAGTCGGTTGTATGTGATATAGCCGAATTATTAAATCTAGAGTTGATTTAATAATTTAATGTATAATTATATATTTGATATATTAAATTACATTAACTAATATTAGCTCACTTAAGCATTTCTTTTTCTCACTAGTGTACACTTAATATATATGTGATATATATTATTGTATCATGCATGTTGCAACATGATACATGGGTTTATGAGACTCACACCATGCTTTTAATAATGTAAGGTTTTATTTATTTAAAGTAAATCAAATAAGTTGGAAATTGTCACATGGTTGAAGCTTGTGGAAGCTTGTGGAACCATTGACCAAGTCCACTAATTTTGTTTTACTTGAAGATATTTATTAACCCAACCAATATCCCAAGCCATGGTTAAGTCTCTACATGAGTTAGTATGAGATATTATCTCACTCATGGTTGCTATTCTCACCACTTGATTCATTCTTCACCTGCTTCATTCCATGGTAGCTTTCTTCATCTCCTTCCTCAAGTTTTCTAGCTTCATGTGAGGTGAAGAAAATTAGTGAGAAAATTATTTCTAAAGTGAGCAAAATTCCTACTTCATCAACCTCTTCTCTACTAGCTATTTAGATTGGGTTATTTCTTCACTAGTTCATCACTTAGTGAACATGTAGCTTGAGTTAGTGTCTTCTCGACGTAGATCATCTTCGGCCTCAAAGATTTCAAGCAAGCTTGTTCATTTCACTTCGTGGAGCCTCACTAGAGTCCGGGAGATCACTACTTGGAGCGAAGGGACTACTACACGGAGCTATTGAAGTGAAGGACCGGTCTACAAAGGTTGTATTCCTTGTTCACTTTGTATTTAAAGTTGTTTGCATGCTTGTTCATCTAAATCTCTAGTTTAGATTCTAGCGTTAGGGTTCTTTAGCGCGCCAATTTTTGAAAACGGAATGGTCAATGCCTCCCGAAACCCAGCGGCGACACTAGGGAACGGTCACGGGCCGAACTTTGGGTGAGAGAGAGATGTGATGGTTGCCATGATGATTTAAGGTTGTGTCACACCAAACCTTTTTAGCATGTCTCTTCACCCTCACACCTCTCACTCACACCCTCACATTAGCCCCATTTCCAGCATTTTCAGCCCCTAAAAACATCAGAACAACCACCAAAATAACCCCATCAGCTCCTGAAACCAACATCAGCACACTTCAGCCTGATAAAACCAGCTTCAGCCACCCATTTTAGCTCCAGAACAGCACTCAACTGCTGCACAAACAGCCCCTATCATAATTGCAACAGCCCACTTTTTATACAACACACACCCTCACACCCTCAGCCTCCAATACAACATTATAACCTCAGTTCCAGCCTCTTTTCTTCAGAACTGCAACAGCAGCAGCTAGTTTCAGCAAGCAGTTAAGCATATCAGCACCTCTTGGTTGGAATTTCAGCTCTTGGGACAGTAGGAGCATCACTCCAGCAGCACCCACACTCCCTCCTTCTTCTTTCCTCCTTCAACTAGGATCTGTAGAGGTATATTTTCCCCTAACCCAACTTCTCTAGGCTCATTTATGGTTTTAGTGTAGTGTAGTGTTGATATTTGGTAGTTTAAGTGCTAGTTGTAGAGATTTGGGTGGAATTTAGTTAAGTAATGGTTTTAATGGTTAGTATAACCTTAGTAAGTGCTGTTAAGGCTAGTGGAACCAAGATTTATCCAAGTTTTCACCAGAATAACCAATTTGCCCGACTTGGCGTAAATTAGAGATTTTAGGGACTTTTGAGCCTCTGTGGGATCTGCTGTTGACCCGAACCTTAAATCATAAAATTGTGAAGACTGTAGCACAGTGATCTTAGCAGAGACACACACACAGAGCACGGGGACCCACCTCCAAAATGAGGCCGCCGGTTTATTCCTTCTGGCCGCAAATTGCGGCCAGAACAGGGGCTAGGGTGTTGGGTTTTTGGCTGTAGTGTTCTTCTGGGTAGATTAGGCTTTTGGTATCTGTAACTTTTGCTGTTTGGCCCAGAGGCAAAATCTGGAGCTATAAACGCATTTTCGATGTTTGTAACCTTGCGCGACACGCACGTGATCCGTGTGGTTCTGTGGCACGCTGCGCGCCACAGCGCGTCGAAGTTGGTTCTGGCGAGTTCACACGCATCGCGGCGTGTCGTATGCACACGCATTTAGTTTCACGCACGCGTATCCTTTTTGCGATATTTTTACGATTTTGGTGATTCTTGTGGTTTGGTGTTAAGTAATGTTAATATTAGTTAGACTAGCCAAATTAGGTATGGTTTGGACCAAGTTAACCTAGGAAACCCCAGATTACACAAAAATACCCTAAGTTTTCAATTGGTACAAAACTTGGCGTTTTTGGAGCAAAACATAGCTTTTGAGATCTGCTGCTACCCTTGTAGGTTCAGAATAAAATTGAGTGGAGCATAGCCTACTGGTGACACACTGACCCAACTACCAGAGCCCGACCCCACCACCTTCAACCCAGGCCGCCAGAAAATTCTTTCTGGCCGCAAATTGTGGCCAGACTAGGGAGTTAGGTCCTAGGGTTTTTTCTACATGTGTCTGCTACATTTTATAGGTCTCTGGTATACTTAGTTTTGCAATATTTTGATCTGGGTAAAATCTGGGGCACTATATTGTTTTCTGGTGTTTTTGGTTTGCGCGATACGCGCGATACGCTTGTGGTTCTGTGATTCGGCGTATCGCGGCGTATCAGGTTAAGCGCTAGGCATACACGCACGTTTCAGCGTATCGCACACACGCGCGTCAATTCGCGACACGAGTTCTCTATTTGTTTTATCACGTATGCGAGATTTTGATTATATTTGGATTTTTGTGTAAATTCCAGGTTCGCAGGCGGGTACGTCAGATGCCGCCGGGAAAGGGAAGCAGGTGGTCGGCTATACTTAGCCCACGACCAGGTGAGTAGATTTAACATCTACGGGGAAATCGCCCGTATGGCGTTAAGCGTCAGGGCGTAGTAGGATGTTTAGTTTTATATGTTCATGTAAACATACTAGAGTAGCATACCCTTGTTACATATATAGAACTGGTAGTATAGAACACTGCACTGTCACTAACGGTACATGCTGCACGAGCACGATTTATATGCTACACTCACACCGTTAGTGATTGCCATGACACTCACAACATAGGATTGCTAGAAATTATATGTTATATTAAGTCCATTTCACTGATGTTGTCATGATTTGCCATATCCGCATATGCATATTTTTACCATGTTCACCTTGTAGCTCATCATAATGCTCAGATATATATATATATATATATATATATATATATATATATATATTGGACACATATGCATTATTTCCACATTAGTGTACGTGTATATTGCTACACTCACTTAGCATATTTAGCTTCTCGCACATCCATACCTATACTCATTTTCATATGAAACATACATGGATGATATTGACTTGACTTAAAAACTAAGGGACCGCATATGGTATTTTCTAAACTGGGTATTTTTAGAAAAAGAGCAGTTTTCCCCTTTTCTTCCATACGACGCATGGCATGGATTTATGCATTAGATTGATTCATGTGATTTCTGGATTTTGGGAACCGGAGTACTATTTTAAGAAAATACGCACTGTTTAAAAACCCGGTTTCCCTTGATTTGATATTTTAGTGCGTCCACCATGTGTTTTCTCGGTGCTAGAGCGATACATGGAAACCCGAGTCGAGGAGCTGGACGAGGCCGATTGCGGGTACATGGTGGACCCGATATGGTACCCCGGGGCGAGAACGGATCGCTGTGCAGTAGACGGTGAGCCTGGCAGAGGGACTACTACCTACCGGTGATTGGTTGGACCTGGTGGTTATCCGGAGGATACCGACCAGAGTCGAGAGATGGATACAGGACGACTCGTACTGCCGGGGCCGAGGGCCGATACCGCAGACAGAGCCCGTGGGCTAACCCGGATTGACGGATGCCCAAGATATGAGGTTTTACGTGTCGATGCTGGACACGAGTTTTCTTGATATTTGGGTGCCGATGTTGGGCACTCACGATTTTATGAGATTACAGGATTTGAGGGCCGATGTGGATGACGACGCCTGAGTTGTATTGGGATTGGGGGTGTATTGACAGACCCCAGTTATGTTTTCCACGTTGACATTCCGTGTAGACATTATTTCTCCTCATACTCAGCATTTAGCACTTGACATCTCATCCTGTAGCTAGCATACCTGATAGAGTACACATGCTTGCATATTATCGCATACCCTGCTCATCATGAATAGGGTTGTTAGATTATATTGCCATGTCTGATTATCACATATCTTGCTCATTACATAGAGAGGTCATTAGAGCATACTTGTTGCATGATATGAGCATCCAGTTCATCGTATAGATGTTACCTGTTGGCATAGTTTAGAGTATCGCAGCACGTGCATACTCGCGATTACCTTTATATGTTATCTACTACTCACGAGTTGGCAACTCACCCCCGTTGTGCCACAGTGTTTGCAGGTTGCCCTTTGGAGTAGTCGCGGCTGGCTGTTCACCGCACCTTTTGACACAGATACCATTGCTAGTTGGTGGGTTTTTGTACGGTATCTGTTTACTTTCAGTTGTATATTGATGTATCTAGTATTCTCCATCTACCTTCATGTATTGACTTAGAGACAGTTGTGAGGACGACATATGTTATTTTGTACTCTGGTGTCGAGCTCGTTGTGAGCCGACTTCATTTATGCAGTCTTATATGTCTTACTATCTTCATTCCATTTTTACTCAGTCATTGAGATGCTCTATTTATTCCACATGTCATTTTACTTATATCTTGTCTTCACCCGATTCCCGGGGCAAACTCTTGTATAAGAAAATGTTGCAAATAAAATTATTAAATACCATATGAACTCAAAAAGGATTTCTAAACATTTGGAACCGTTTCTACAAAAATGTCTCAACACTCTATATTTAAATGGTTTTGATTTCTGGGTTGTCGGCTTACTTAGTCATGTTACGCCTTTAGACGTTACGTGGTTAAGTGCCGGTCACGGGCCGAACTTTGGGTCGTGACAGGAACCCTGTACGAATAACCGTTGTTATGCACCAATTTTTAAAATGAAATATCTGTATCTTTATTTTATAAGTGAGATATAAATTTTGAAAATTATGTTCCATACATTTACCTTTATCAGTTTAGGATGAGGTAAGGTGCATTGAATAACGGTGTAAGACATTCTCGACCAAAAACAGTTTTCAACTTACAACACATGGAATTTGAGTTAGTATACTCTTGGGATTTATACATGAAAATATATGTTGTCCAGTGTCCTTCTGGACAAGGGGTTGGTACTCTTACTTCATTCAGATTTACCTATGAGTTCTTTGGTTTTAGATATGAATTCGTTGTAATGCAAGCTCCAAAGATTCTGAGAAGTTTATAGGTATAAGAATAAAGTAGAGAACTATACGTTGGAAGTATCAGGATTCTTCGAAGTGATCGAAAATATATATACTTATGCTAGATATTCCATCATAGTAATATTGAGAACTTGATTCTCTATCAGGTTACTCATCCGCGGGTTCGCTCCTTGATGAGTAATGTTGTATTGGCCTTTTAGATGATACGCACTGGAAACAGGTGCATGATATTTGAATCCGGTTCTATTTAAATTTGTGCCTTTGATTCTATATGGATATAGATTGGTTACATGTCTTGAGGTTATAAAGATATTGTTAGTTATATGTATGCCTTAGAGGCCATTACTATACATAGGATGTATATTGTAGTGGATGCTTGGACATATATAAGGAGGACTTTCTTGCTCGACACGATAGTATGCTATCTGGTTGCTCTTTACCTTAACGTGTACACTGATTGTCTCTCTGTTATATGTTGGTAAAGCCTTTAGGATATGTACTTGACTACCTGGACTATGATGCGGATCATACTAGTGGTGACATGGTAGTCCATAAGTACATCCTTCAAGGTCCCTAGTCGTGGGTGTATCGAGACGGGGCATCGATATACCAGAGTAGACTAGCGTATACCTTCTCGACCCATACAGATAGGCGATGGATGATCCCATATCCATTGGTGTTTGACATCAGAGATGATATACGGGTGCTCAGTGGAGACTGGATACACTGGACGGACTCGCCGAGAACTCCCAGATGATATTATACCTTACGTCAGATGGCAGTTCTCTGGTGACACTGGTACAGGTTAGTCTGTAGACTCGAGATCGTCATAGAGTCTTGTGTGATTCCCACCGTGCTTTGATTTCCACCTTACCACGTCCAAGAGGGCGTGCAAAACGGTGGTTTTTGGGTACAGTCCCGAATCACATGGAGGCAATGAGCGATAGGAGGGGATTCGTCTCTCCCGGTATAGGGAGTTGATGTTGTGCTGTGTTCGATTGGCTGTAACCGGAAATCCCTGGCCAGGGTTGCTGAGATTTACTGGTAAGTGTTACCAGTAGTTTCTCGAACTGTTATAGACTCATATCGACACGACTTATCGAGCTACTGGGGTCTGACGTTTACCACACCTAGACGAGATATGCGACATATCAGACGACGAGACCGGACTGTACGGGAGTGTTACTGATTGGATTCACAGGAGTGTGAGCGGGCTTGCTCGTTGATCTTCTGATCGCTCAATACCCGGATGGCCGTTACGTTTAGCACACCGCTTGCGGCTTGTGGGTGTTTGATATGATCATCACCTACTGCCGGCGTATTGACGAGTCTTTAGAGTCCTACACAGGGGTTTCCTGGCTCAAGCGAAACGAGATAGGAGCGCATATGAGATATGTGCGGGACCGAGAATAATACCAGTATGTGATACTGTATTCTATTCTAGTGATTTGTATCTTTGGACGGTTATATGAGATATAGCCGGGTTACCGAATCAAATGTTGATTCGATATATTGATACACTTGATATTAGTCGGTTATATGCAATATGACCGGATCATTAAATCAGGTGTTGATTTAATGATTTAATGTATAATTATATATTTGATATATTACTTTACATTAACTAGTATTGGTTCACTTAAGATTGATTTTCTCACTTGAATGTGCACAAGTTATATATGTGATATATGTTTGTGCACAAGTTATATATGCAAACTTGGGTGTGTGTTTAGATAACACCATGTTTAGGTTAATGGTTAGGGTTTTATTCTTTTTATTTATTTTTGGAAAAACTAAATGGTGGCTTTTCTTATTTTGGCTTGAAGCTTCAAAGCATCTTTGAAAAAGTCTACCATTTTGTTTTATCCTTAACCTAACCATTACCTAAACCCTAGTTTACTCTCTACATGAGTTTACTTCACCAATGGTTGCATTATGATAGACTTCACTTGAATTTTCTAACAAGATAATTCATTTTCTTTTCTTCTTCTTCATCTTCTTCAAGTGAAGAAGAAAGCTTTCTTGAAAATTCCAAGTGTTGAAATCAAGTGAGAAATCCAAATCCAAAGTGAACCCACTTCCTATTTCTTCATCCTCTACCACTTTCCATGTTGTATAGGGTGTTATCTTCATAAGTTTCATGACCTAGTGAAGGTGGAGCTTGAGTTTGAGTCGCCTCGACGTAGATCATCTTCGGCATCGAAGTCAACGACCTAGCCCGATCATTTCTCCGACGAAACCATCGCTGGAGTCCGGGATCCCGATGATCGCAGCGGAGGGACGTCATCACGGAGCTAAAGAAGTGGAGGACCGGATCTACAAAGGTTGTAATCCCTTTCACTTAGTAGCAAAGTAGTTTGCTTACTTGCTTTTTGCCTAATCTCTAGTTAACGATCTTGCATAGGGTTGTTAGGCACATAAAAATTTGATTTTGGCATGGTTGATGCCTTGTGGAACCTCTTGAGTGTGTCTAGGAACCCTACAGATATGTTGTTATCTGGTTCCTGTTTAAAAGCAGAATCCGGACAAACTCAAGGCACACTTCGGTAATGACTTTTTGTGGATTATCCCAAGCATTCGCTAGGGTTTTGTTTCTACCATTTTCAAGATCAATAGTTATATTGTTCTTGACTTGCTGCCCTTTTTATAAAAGGAATCTTTTTGCAAAATAAACTAGTGGAAGTATGGTAGAACTGGAAGTGATTCCAGAACCAAAAAACGGTTATCGAAAATTTTGTAGAACCTAAGGATTCAATTGGACTTGACAATTCATTAGTAACTCCGCAGATTTTAGTAGGTGATCTCAGCCACCCAAAAGATACTTCGGTTTTCTTGGTGACGATGACAGGGAGATCGGCATCATGGTTATGGTGGCCATACTAGTTATCTATAGGTCATAGGAAGTGGTAACTTCCAGGTGACCAAATGCTTTATATCCAAGATGGACTTCATGCACTTCAGCAAATTATGGATTTTAGACTTTGCTGGGTGCTCTTGAAGGGGTAAAACCCATTAGGAGCAAGTAGATCTTTTCAGATCTGTGCAAGTGGAAAGGTATTAACCTAATAAGGCTAGACTTGTTGTAATTATTCTCATCAAATACCCGTTGTGGATTGTGATGAGAGTTTTACTTCAGTGTCTACGCTAAAATCCATACGGATATGACTTGGCACTGCTGCTGCTCTAGACTATGATATCTGGTAAAAGGATGACTATAACGTCTTTCCAAATTGGAATTTGGAAGCGCACACGTATATGACTCTACCAGAAGGTTATCATAGTCAGTGGGAGCAGCGGAAGCGGAATGTGTGCAAGTTGCATATGTCCATTCGTAGACTAAAGCATGTATAGCGGAGACGGGTCATCTGTTTTTGATGTGACAGTCAAGGTGATTGACTTCATCAAAATAATAGATGAACCTAGTAAGAAGGGTGTAGAGAGTACTGTCTTGGGATTTGGATGACATACTCTTGATAGGAAGTGATATTCCTATACTACAACCGGTCAAACTTTGGTTGTCACATAGTGTTTTCTCCATATTGGATATAGATACAATATCAGGGATTATGGTGACTAGATCTGTGGTTTTAGATCAAGATTTAAGAAGTGCCCCAATCCGGATACTTAGACAGCATTCTAAAAGTATTTTAGAATAGACGACTCCTGGCGTGGTGGTGTACTCGTAGGTGATGGAGTGACATGAATGACATATCATTTGCTTAGGCAATTGAGTCAATCATGCAAAATCTTGTACAAAACTGGATATTGCTTATATACTTGCTGTAGTAAGCAGATATTAATCCAATCCTGGAGAAACAAAGGGAAGCAGTTATGAACATTAGAGGATGTTCTTGGTATATGATAACGACAGCCTCCTCCGGGAGGCGGTTATCGGTTTAGGCTTCCTAGGTGACCTGGATGATAGAGACGCTGTCAGAGTTTTGAGTTTTTACCTCTTCTGAGGATCGGTATATTAGATAGTGTTCCAATAGGGATACTGAGGTATGTATGGTTCAGGATGCAGGTTATGACTCAACAGAGGATACAGCCCAAGAAGTTTGTAGGATAAGGTTGTTCATTTATGAACTTGATCACATCTTGTATCCAGACAAAATTCTCAAGGCGGGGTATCGCTCAGTTTGGGAGATTGTTCATCTTCGCGAAGTTGAGATATAGAGAGAGGAAGTTGAAATATTATAGCGGATCCACTCACTGAGGCTATTTCTCGAACACAGATGTTCCTCAAATGAGATTTGAGAAACTGATTAGTAGAGAAGTTGGGTATTCGATAGCACACGGGATGTGGGTATGCGATACCACAATAATTAGCCCTAAGTGCAAGTGGGAGATTGTTGGATATAGTGCTCTCAAGGTAATTATTGTAATTGAAGGCACGCGATTATGATAATTATAACACCCTAGTACGTTTATACAATATAGTTTGGTATTTTAAATCATGCTTTAAAATTCTTTACTATTGTTGCTATTGGGTTGCGAATGATGCAATTAGTTGCTAGGGTTATCCGACCCGACCCGCATGTATGAAACCTGATATTGTGCGAGCTTATATCAAATATTTGCTAGTACAGTGTATCCATATGAATAGAGTACTATATATAATATTTTAATATTTACATATCTCTTTATAATACAAGATATAAACATGATATCCTTTTGCTATTTAACTTTGCATGGCATATCACTCTATATCTAATTGTTGCCCTTATCTAGTATATTCATATCCTAAAGTAGGGACAACAAAATAATAAAAAATATTTATGTAGATTTTAGTGGGGGTATATGTATTTAATTATAAAATATTGCACTATGGTTAAAATTCTTACGTATGCTCTTTATATTTAAAACTATATTTTTGAAGGGAGACGAGTGATATTTAAAGTGATATTGTATTATCTGTAAAATCCTACAAAATATACATAATATATTACTTAATATATTCTTATACCGATACTGTTACACACACACACACATATATTATTAATAAATTTATTTATTATAAAAACTCTCTCTCTTTCTCTCTCTGTCACCATCTCTCTCCTCTCGCTCTCCCTCTTGTGCCGAACCCTAACCCGTGCAAGACACCTAGTCGCCGTCCCCATCTCGTCGCCGTCCCCAGCTCGTCGCCGACACCACTTATTCATCCTCACCTCCTCATCACCACCACCGGCCACATCTCCTTCCTCCTCCTTCCCTGAAGACTACCCGAGCCAACCCCACGACCTGAGAACCCACCTCTTTCCTCCTCATCGACATCACCGCCTGACCCGACCACCACTCGCACCCTCCATCGCCTTCCTCTTCTCTTCAACATCACCGGAGCACCCACACCACCACCGCACCTTCTTCTCCTTCTCGTTTCCCCGAACACCATCCAACCCCTCACCGGCCATGGCATCTCGTCGTCAACCTCGGTCCTTAGCACCTCATTGCCGACCAACTCCCTCTTCTTTCCTCGCCCATGTTAAAACCCAGAACCTAACAAGCCCCCATCGTCTTCTTCTTCTTCCTTCTTTCTCGGTCTCCAACCAGTCTTCGCCGGAGTTGCTCACGTCGCTGATGATCCAGATGACCCTAGTCACCGTCGTCGTCTAATCCAGTTACCACATCATGCAGTTGTTCAGTTTAGGTCAAGTCCTACGTACGTTGGGTTTTGCATCATGTCATTATTCGGCATTCGGAATGTGATATCCGTATATTCGTCGTGAGATTTGATCAGGCATGTTTAAACTTGCAACATGCTACTTTGCTTATATCAATATTTATATGATTAATTATAGTACATGTATTTTAATATTCAACAAATATTATCAATTCACAGTTTATAGCATCAATTTGTATCCGCACCAATAATGGTTTTATCTAGTTGCATGTCGGTTCACCACAACATTATTATAATTTTATATCAGTTCAGTAATCTTTATCTAGATTGTCATATACCTGGTAGTAGACGTAAAATGATTATTACAAATAGAGACATATACATCCTGGACGTTAGTCATATATACCATATTTAGGTATTGGTTACGGTTTTCCATCTGGTATCTATTTTGTTTAATATATATTGCCTGACTTGTACACAAGACATTACTACACCTATTACTTAGATTATTACTAATGCTGTCAATCCTGACTTGTTGTCTAGATAGGCAAGACCTGTACCTGCTTGATCCTATGTTGGCATTAGATTGATATCATCAATACCTGACTTGAACACAAAACTTGGGGGTAAGGGGAAATTAATAATGAAACCTGACTTATAACTCAACAGTTCGATACTTTGCAGAGACTGATCAGTTGATACGGGCTTCGGCCCCAGAATGGTGATGCTGACATCATTCGTCTGTACATGATATCCTGTTTTTACTGCTTACCAGCACGTGTCAGATTCAGCCCCGAGGATCTTGACTGTGGTCTCGAACACGCACGGGATACTATTGAGTTACATCGACGATTTCATTAATTGATTTTAAAGACTTGTAGAATAGATAACCTAGAAGCACAGACTTTAGGATACACATTACATACCTATACTTCACTGTTTTATACCTATGTTTATTATTTACACTCATGTTTAATCATAGCATCCTATCCTGTTTATTACTATTATTATGATATTTATGATGCACTGACATCTGGATTTTGCATGGCCCAGTTCCTTTGAGTTTACCGCAGGAAGATCAGGAGTATTTTAACAAGCAAGCCGAGCAATGAGGAGCTAGATATTTAGTTTTAGAGATGCTTAGTTTATTTTATTTCCGTAGTTTTATTTATTAATGTGATCCTATAAGGGACGTGATTCAGATATTATTATTTATTGGATCTTTATTCGTTTCCGCCATATACACCTCTTGACTTTTATTTATTGTGGCAGATGGACATGTGTTATGTCATGCCCAGCTTCCCAAAAGAAGGTGAAGGATGACGTGGCAAAATCCGCAACCTAACGGTATTGAAGGTGGTCTATTCAATACAGTTACGTTAAGCGTATGAATATCTAACATGCAGGATGTGTACCAAAATCAAAGTAATAAAAGCGAAAGGCATTTATTTCCATTAACCAAACTTTATTATATCCCAAAGGAAAGAGTAAAATAAACTAAGTAGTTTAATTACATCATAGGAGAAACAAAAGCCCTAAATATGTGGGCAACAACAAAAAATTAAATCCAGCTAATCTTCCATCGTCATGTCTGCATAATCTTCATTAGTTGGCTCCACTCCTTGATCTTCGCCATAATACTCATTCTCATCATTTGACGGACATTCCAAAGATAGAGGAAGAAGAGGAAGGCCCGTCAGTGAGTTATACTCGGGTAGGATTGCCTCATAAGGAAGTAAAGGTATAGAAACAGACATGTGCGTATAAATGTAATGAATATGATGTACATGGGTATAAAGGTATGAGGTTATATACAAATTAGATATGTTGACAGAGGTATATGTGAATATGAGTAGGTTGTGTGAGGTATATGTTTGGTAAAAGTTCAAGTCAAGTCAAACGGATATTCAGTCTAAGAGTTAGATCAGGTTAAACAAGGTGTGTATTGATGGAATTGACTGGTGAACATACTCGTATTCTTAAGGTATCTCATGACTAGATGGAAGCAGTATGAGCTGGTGCTCGTGCCTGGGGTGGCAATCAATGCGGTAGCGTGAACATCCCAGAAAGGTGTCCCATGACTACTATGGAGTTTTGTCTAGCGTGAATATCACTCAAGTGCACAGATATTTCCACCCTTCAGTTCCATAATAAACAACAAGTCTAAACTGGTAAAATATCCACATCCAAGATACTGAATAACTTGTCTCTCATAAAGAAAGGAAGATAAGGTAACAAGTTGGTATAACACATGATGTGAGTTTAGTGTTGAGTATCAATAGGTATTGTAAACGTTTTAGTTTGTTAAACAAAGGTCCGAATACTCACGATTATTCCGTTGTGGCCACGGAACAACAACTGGGGAAGTGAAATGTACCGTTTCACTTCCCGGGATCATGATCGAGTAGCAGGGGAATCCGAGTTCCGAATCTCCTTGCCTAATCAAACTACCCATCCCCTGTTAGTTATATGTATGCCCTAGAGGCCATTACTATACATAGGATGTATATTGTAGTGGATGCTTGGACATATATAGGGAGGACTTTCTTGCTCGACATGATAGTATGCTATCTGGTTGCTCTTTACCTTAACGTGTACACTGATTGTCCCTCTGTTACATGTTGGTAAAGCCCTTAGGATGTGTACTTGACTACCTAGACTATGATGCGGATCATACTAGTGGGGACATGGTAGTCCATAAGTACATCCTTCAAGGTCCTTAGTCGTGGGTGTATCGAGACAGGGCATCGATATACCAGAGTAGACTAGCGTATACCTTCTCGACCTATACAGATGGGCGATGGATGATCCCATATCCATTGGTGTTTGACATCAGAGATGATATATGGGTGCTCAGTGGAGACTGGGTACACTGGACGGACTCGCCGAGAACTCCCAGATGGTATTATACCTTACGTCAGATGGCAGTTCTCTGGTGACACTGGTACAGAGTAGTCTGTTGACCCGAGATCGTCATAAAGTCTTGTGTGGTTCCCACTGTGCTTTGATTTCCACCTTACCACGTCCAAGAGGGCGTGCAAAACGGTGGTTTTTGGGTACAGTCCCGAATTACATGGAGGCAATGAGCGATAGGAGGGGATTTGTCTCTCCCGGTATAGGGAGTTGATGTTGCACTGTGTTCGATTGGCTATAACAGGAAATCCCTGGCCAGGGTTGCTGAGATTTACTGGTAAGTGTTACCAGTAGTATCTCGAATTGTTATAGACCTCATATCGACACGACTTATCGAGCTATTGGGGTCTGACGTTTGCCACCTCAAGGCGAGATATGCGACATATCAGACGATCAGACCGGACTGTACGATAAGTGTTACTGGTTGGATTCACAGGAGTGTGAGCGGGCTTGCTCGTCGATCTTCTGATCGCTCAATACCCGGGTGGCCGTTACGTTTAGCAGATCGCTTGCGGCTTGTGGGTGTTTGATATGATCATCACCTACTGCCGGCGTATTGACGAGTCTTTAGAGTCCTACACAGAGGTTTTCTGGCTCAAGCGAAACGAAATAGGAGCGCATATGAGATATGTGAGGGACCGAGAATAATGCATGTATGTGATACCGTATTCCATTCTCGCGATTTGTAACATTGATCGGTTATATGCGTTATAGCTGGGTTATCAGATCAAGTGTTGATTCGATAAGTTGTTACTATTGATATTAGTCGGTTATATGCGATATGACCGGGTCGTTAAATCAAGTGTTGATTTAATGATTTAATGTATAATTATATATTTGATATATCACTTTACATTAACTAATAAAGGTTCACTTAAAAAGGATTTTCTCACTTGAAGTGCACATTGTATATATGATATACTTTTGTGCATTTGATTGTATCATGTTTGATGATACATGATAGTTTGGTGTATAGTTTAAACCATGGTTGGTCAATGGTTAGGGTTTCTTTTGCTTCATTTACTTATTCATTTATTCATTTATTTATCCATTTTGTTTATTTTAGCAAAAGAAAATGATGAAGAGAAAATGGTGGCTTTCTTTGTTTGTTTTTGAAGCTTCTTGAAGCTTTGACCTAGTGACCATTTTGTCTTCATGTTTAACCCCAACCCTTCCAATTAACCATGGTCTATTCTCTACAGCTAATCATGGTTGCCATATGATAAGTATTGATTTTATTATTCATTTTGAAAAAACTTATCATAATATCTTCTTCTTCTTCTTCAAGATGAAGAAGCTTGCCTCCATCAATGGCAACTAGTGAAAAAGAGTGAGAAATCCAATTCTAAAGTGAACCCACTTCCTATTTCTTCATCCTCTACCTCTTGCCAAGTAGTATAGGGTGTTTCCTTCACAAGTTTTCATGGCTTGGTGAAGGTGGAGCTTGATCTAGTGATGCCTCGACGTAGATCATCTTCGGCATCGTAGTCGATGACCTAGCCCGTTCTTTCTCCGATGAAGCCGACGCTAGAGCCCAAGATCCGATTAGTACAGCGAGGAGACTTCATCGCGGAGCCTTGGAGGTGGAGAACCGGATCTACAAAGGTTGTATTTCCGTTTACTCTTAGTAAAGTAGTTTACTAGTTCTAGTTTTTGCCTATATATCTAACCAACGATCCGTATTAGGGTTTCTCGGCACCCGTAAAATTTGAAATTGGCATGGTTGATGTTTTGTGAGACTTCATCAGCATGCCTAGGAACCCTACAGTGGTATCAGAGCCTAGCTAGAGCCTTAGGCGATGCGTAGACGGAGTTAGAAGTCCGATCGAACCGAAACCCTAACCCAAAAATTGCTCTCTGTACTTTTTCTGAAATTTGGAGTTTTTCGATATTAAAAATATGCAGAAAAATCAGCAGGGAATCCTAAGAATTACTGTGCAACACATGTCCATGATTCCACTATAACGCGGCGGAACCGCGGCACAAGCATGGCTTGTGCGGCGGTTCCGCGGCCATTTTGTCGTATCTTGCATTGGTTTTGGCACAGTAATTCATATGTTGCAGTGCTGGTTTTCCTGGGTATTTTTAAAATTTATTCAAGAGTTGAATTTTCTGGGTTGTATTGGGGACTCGGAGTTTCGATCGGATTGTCTAATCTTGTCTGTGTCTTTCCGGATATTTTTTGAATATGTTAAAAAGTTCGACCGGATATAAATACCCAACTTTTCCCCTGCCGGAAAATTTCCAAGTGTTGGATTTTTCCGAGATTTAAAGACGTTCTAAGTAGTGCAAGTAACGCGATGGACCCTCTAGAAGACAACAAACCTTAACTCGATTATGTGACCGTCTTGAACTGCCCTTTGAACCTTCGGGTTTGGGGCAGTACGGCGCGCCACATGTGAGGCGTTGGCTTGACCCTTCTACGGCTGGACCGTTGGTACTGAGGCACGAAGTGAATGTCTTTGATATTATTTCATGAGTTGAGCTGTATCGGGAAAACTTGGGTGTTCGATTGTTCGATCGGAAAGTTTAACATTTTCTATCTTATCCGGAATGTGATACAATAATTGGAATTCACAAGTAGTTATGAGATAACCGAATGAATGTTATAAACATAGCAGTTTAGTCTCACTTGATCGGTTGCCACGGAATTTTGATGCGATCTAAAGTCTGTCGCAATCACGTAGTGTACGCGGATACTCGCCGGGTAAACTTAATAGACAGCCTCACTCCATAGCCCCGACCAAGTGACTGTAGGAGAACCCCGTCGCCGAAAGCATCCGTTCGGGTGCTCGCGGCAGCGATGTTTCGCCTTGGTGCACTTCGTCGACGGCATCGGGGGTGCAGCCGTCTACTGAAGTTTGCGACGAGCATTCGATCAGGATGTCGGGAATCCTGTTGAATTGCTCGACTTGATATTGAAAAGTGTTTTCGATAATGAGACTAAAATGCGGGGTTTATAATTGTTAGGCATGCGATGTCTAAGGAATTCATTTGATTAGGCATGCGATGTCTAAAGAGGTTGCGGATTCCAACTGTTGTAGTTTTACACTTTCTTTTCTGTGACCGTAAGTGTAATATGTGATATCGCCGGTTTCGTTGCTATATGTCAACGACAATTGGGATGCGCATATTTACTTACGTTGATGACATGTGTTGTTATGTGTTGCTGGATATGTTATATTGGATCGTCGTGTTTGAATAGCCGGGGTTTTTTATGTGAGATGAGTGTTTTTCATTTTCATTCCTGTAAAAACTTGTATGTAATATTCTTTTATTGGGGCACTTCCAGGTTACGGAAGATGTCACCTTTTGTATATTATTTACTTTTCCGCACTAGGATAGACCCAAGGAGGGGAGCACAAGTAACCGGGTTCTGGAGTCCAATGGGAGACCAACTCGAGGAGTCGAGTCCGGGTCTCCTAACTCTAGAATTGGTAGGGTTGCTTGCCGCTCTCGTAGGGGTCTAGGGGTGTGGGTTTGGCTATTCATCGCGACCGTGGAATCCGTGTTTTATACTGGCTCGTATTGAAAACACGGACGTCCTAGTATATCCAATATTTCATATGATTCTTCTGCTGCGATATCTGTGATGTGGTCATGTGATATGTTCTGTGATGGATACTGTATATAGTATATATGATATATTATATAGACGTTACTTATGTTTTACGCCCGCGCTAGCCCTGGCCCGCTCTGTCGTTAGTTACCTAACCTAACGGTGCACGAGGGGACATCGAGGCGAATGCGGATGGCATAAGTGTACGTCGTATTTATCTGTGATGTTTAGGTATTTAAATGATGGGACTTCATTAATGTGATTAATGAAATAAAAGAAACCTAAGATGTTGTAGAATCGAATTTCAAAAATAAAAGGGTAGCTACAGTTCTTGCTTTGCACAGCGGTATATGTGATATATCCTGCACCTTATTCGATGAGGAAAGGACCGAGATCCCTTCACCGGGAGTGACTCCTTTAGTAATAACTGGCAGATGCTACACACTCGGTTTGTCTTTTGATTGCTTTTAAGAGTTTTTGCTTTGCACAGTGATATATATGATATATCCTGCACCTCATTCAACGAGGAAAGGACCGACGATCCCTTCACCGGGAGTGACTCCTTTAGCAAAACTAGAAAAGCCTCAAAAACACTCCATTTCAAAATTCATTCGATCCTACAACGATATCAAGTTCATTACGCAATAGGTTTTCAGAAAAATCTGTCGTAATCCTCCGTCATTTCAGATAAGTCCTGTTTAGTATTCGTGCTGCGTTTGTTGACCTTGTCAAGGCGCAGTGTGCGGTAGCTAACCAGTATTTATCTGCTTATGCATATGATGCAGATTGGGTTAGGGTAGTCGTGCGGCCTTGTTGACCTTGTCAAGGGTCGTGCGGGTGGGTTTGATTCAATCAAGAAATGACGGGTTGAACTTGACTTGCGGTCTATGGTTTGTTGACCTTGTCAAGGTCATAGATCGTTCGGGGCAAAATATTATCGGGAATTTCAAGTGTTGAAATTTGCAATGAGATTGCATACCTTCTATGAGATAGTTGGATCCCGATACCCACTGCGAGTAAGAGTTACTCCTGGGAGAGTTTTATGTTGGAGATAGTGCCCTCAGAGTCAATTATTGGGTCACAGGCACGTGATTGCAATGATTGAGGGGAGGACCTATCCCGGTAGGACAGTCTTACTCGAGATGATAGTATGCTATCTGGTTTATCTTTATCATCGTATACTGCTTTAGGTGACCTTACGAGTCGCTATTACACGTTGATAAAGCCCCTAGGATTCTTGCTTGACTTCCAGCAGTATGAGGGCGATCATATAAGTGGGAGCTGGGGTCTATAAGCACATCCTTAAATGGTCCCTAGTCGAGGGAGTTTCGAGACAGGGCATCGATTCTCCACAGTAGACTAGTGTATACAGTCGAGACCCCGACGAGGGGCGGTGGCCGGTCTCACAAGCCACTGGTGTCAGTTGGTTCACCTAAGATGTATACAGGTGCTCATTGGGTTATGAGTACACCGGACAGGACTCGCCGGGAACCTGCTAGTTGGGATATACCAGACGTCAGATAGCAGTTCCCAGGTGACATGTGTACAGGTTAGTTCATCGACCTGGGATCGTCATTTGTCTCGTGTGAGTTCCCACTGTACTTTGATTACTACCCTACCACGGCTCAAAGGAGTCGTGCAAACAGGTTTTAGTTGGGTACAGTCCCGAGCCACATGGAGGCAGTGAGCGGATCTGCAGGGGTTCGTCTCTCCCGGTATTGGGGGTGAGGTCGTGCTGTGTCTAGGAGAGCCAGAACATGAAAAGTCCTTGGCCAAGGCAGGAGATTTGCTGGTAGGTATTCCAGTAGTATCTCAGGGTGTTCTGGGCTACACTCCGACACGACTTGTACCGCTTTTGGGGGTCTGACTTTTACCAACCCCCTAGGCCCGCCATGCGATGCTCATAGACGAACGGACCGGACTGTACGGATATTGTCACTGACAGGCTCAGTAGGGTGTCAGGCTGAGTTCGCTCGCAGACGTCCCTTTTGGTCAATACCTGGTGGCCCGTTACGTATTGGCTTATACCTCTGACGTGCTAGTGGTTAAATCTACAGCCATAGTATTGACGAGTCTTTAGAGTCCACCACACAGACAGTTACTCAAGTTTCGGGCGAAACGCTGTAGAGGCCGTATGGAGATATAGCAGGGTTCGATCAGATACGTGCGGTATTGCACGGATCATGATCGGACGGTTTTTACTAGCCGGCTTTGGCTTAAGCCGGATACTAGTATTAGATAGTGTAGTTTTGTCTCTTTGCATTTGTGTTCAGTGCGAATACAAATGCGGGCATGTATTTGCAGTTGTGGGGTTTTCCTGTAATTTATTACGGGATCGGTTTTCTGAAGTTGCCAGTTTGCATTCCGTTCCGGCCGGTTTTCTCTTTTTCCTTCTCGGCCGGACTTTTGATGGAAGGGGGTTATTTGCAATTTGCAAATAACTCTTTTGTGGAGGGCTTCCTTGCTTTTGTTCCTTCTTATCATCATGAGATGCCTTTCTTGTCCCTTTCTTAGCTTTTCATGTGATGGTTATGTGATGATGAGATTAGATGAAGGATTGATTTGGATTGGAATTGATGTGAGCCTTTTGTTGATTTATCATTTCTTTTTCACATGATAATTCTTGGAGAATTCTTTTTCTCTCTCCAATCTCATTTCTAGAGAGAGGGGGCCGGCCATTCTTGAGGGAGAGAGATGAGAGGATCATTTTTTTTTTGTGGTGGAAATTCTTCATCTCATTTCATGCTTTTATGCTTGCAAAAATCCCAAGCTTCTCTCCTTCATTCATTCTCCTCCTCAAATCCCTCCATCAAGGCAACTTCCATAAACCCTAAAGAGACAACTCACTACACTGTTCTATAGCAAGCCTTGGACGCGTCGGCTAGCCAACTTCGCGCCCGAGTTGCCTCGGTCAAGAGGCGGGAGCCCGTAAAAGATTCCGGCTACGTGGTGCCCTTTCCGACGAGCGAGGAGGTGACGGAGATTCCGTGGGAGATCGGAGTGGAGACGAAGACCGAAGGACACGGATCGCTTGGTATAGCTTCTCTACTCTTTTCTTTTTGCTAGCTAGCTAGGTTAATGGCCCGATCCGGGTGAAAAGTCCGCGGCGGTGCCGTTTTGCAAAGTTCGCAAAGTTTTTGTTTTCCGCGTTTCCGGCGTCGGATCGACGGCCGGGGCGCCCCCGCGGGCTTACATTGGTATCAGAGCCACGCCGTTAACCTACCTAGCTTGCTCTAGTATGTTTAGTGCTCGATCGAACGAAAATCCCCAAAAACCGTATTTTGTGCACATGTGTTCTCTGTTAAAATTTTTTGAGCTCCTAAAATTTTTCAGGTTGTTTCAGAGGCATGTACAAGTAATTATAAGAATTATGGGAAAATACGATCCAATGATTCTTCACTTCGACCGCGGAAGGGCGGCCAAACCCTCGGTTTGGCCGCGCTTCCGCGGCGGATAGGAGGAATCTTGGTACCATATTTTCCCAGTAAGCTTATGAGTTGAAAATAGGGCTTTTGGGATATTTTCTTTGGGCCCAGATTTTCTGTAAGTGCTACAGTAGTGTGGGGCCCACTTTGATAAATTTGTTCGATCGGATATTTTAAACATGCTAGTTCACAGTTTTTACATTATATCTGCGACCGTGAATGTCATTCGATCGGTAAATCCCGTCTAACTGCTATAGCCCGGTTAGACGGATTTGCGAACGTGACTTTCACGTTGATGTTCTGTGATTGTACTGTGTTGTTGCGGATCGGTCGTGGAGGATAGCCTGGTTGCAGTGGTAGTACAGTTCTGTTTTTATGTACATTTGATATTGCGGGGCGAGCGTCCGACATGTGGACTGCCGTCACTGCTTGTTTGTATTATTATTTTGGGGCACGACCTGGTTGCGGTCGATGTACCCGTTGTATGTATATTTTATTTTCTGTACTAGGATTACCCCGCGGAGGGGTGCACGGATAGCCGGGTTCTGGAGGGCAACAAGCCCGCATCTCATGGCGTTGAGACGGAGGGGGCTTCACTCTAGAATTGGCGGGCTATTCGCCGCACTCGTAGGGGGTACAGGTTGACCCAGGAGGGGTGCCCAAGTTACCGGATTCTGTGAAGTGCTGGGTGGTCCATTCACATTGCCGAAGGGGCTGCCTCGCTTCAGGTTTTGGCGGGTGACTTGCCGCGCCCGTAGGGGTCTAGGGTTTTCATTGCACAGGCTATCCACACGACCAGGGGAACGTCGGGTTTCAGCGGCTCTGTGAAACCCGGGGATCCCAGATATCTGTATTGATCTGTGCTGCTATACATTTCTGTGCTGTTGCTTTTTATCACGCCTTGAGCGAATACTATATATTGGTATATATATTAGTAGATGTTGTATATGTTTTTCATCCGCGCTAGTCCAGTCCCCGCTCTGTCGTTAGTTAGCTAACCTAACGAGTGATGACGGGACCCAGTGGCGAATGCGGATGGCATATACGTACATCAGTATATTTTCGTTCTTTGTGGTGTGATCAATTGATGGGACTGCGTTGATTCGGATCAATGCAAGTTAAACAAACCTAATCTGATGTTGTTGGAACACTTTTTCAAAAAGCTGTTATTGCAGGGGCGTTCACTTTTGTTTTGCACAGTGGTATTCATTTGGAATATCCTGCTCCTCAGTCGACGAGGCAAGGGCCGAGATCCCTTCACCGGGAGTGACCCCTTGGACAGAAGTTTGCGTCAGGGCATTAACTTCACTATAGCCGATTACTTTTGCTTTGCACCGTGGTATTCAGTTGGAATATCCTGCACCTCATTCTACGGGGAAAGAGCCGAGATCCCTTCACCGGGAGAGACGTCTTTAGCAAAGGTTTTCGTCACTATATTTTTCTAAAAAGCTATCCGTTCCTTCAGCGATATCAAGTTCATTACGTTAAAGGTTTTCGCCAGAAACCATTCGTAGCCCTCCGTCATTTCAGTTAAATATTCGGTAGTATTCAAGCTATGTATTTTGACCTCACGCCAAGGCATAGTGTTTGGTAGCTGCCGGGTATTTATCTGTTGCATAGATAGATGCGTTGGTTTGGGACAGTCGTACTACTATTTTGGCCTACGTCAAGGGTATGTACGGGTGGGTTCAAATTAACCAGGATAATGACGGGTAGAACTTGACATGTGACTTATGATATTTTGACCTCACGCCAAGGTCATAAGAGCATGGGGTAAAAATCCACATCGGGAGTTTCAAAAGTACTGAAACTTGCCAGGTATGCGCATACCTTCTGGAGTGTGATAGCGTGAGCGGATTCCGTCACGTTATCATGCGATGATAGTTGGATCCCGATTCCCACTGATGAGTTGGTTTACTCCTCGGGTTATCCCGGCTAATTCTTCTTTCAGGTTTGGGGAAGAATTTGACGTTACAGTGGGAGGTTTCCAGATTAGATAAATTGGTAACCATTCTGATCTAGGTTAGAGTGCACGCTGAGTGTTTCTTTTCTCTCTCTCTGGCAGCGACCATTGACCCGACCCTAAAACTTTGACTCAGTGACCAAGTTGACCGAACCTTCTTAACACTGGCTTTTGGATTGTCAGAGTTGCAGACCTCTTTGCCACTCCTACTTTTACCCTTTTCTCCAGGACACCCCGTATTACTACGAACGTCCACTTCCATTGGACAAAACCATCGTATGGTTATATACGAACTCGAAGGACTTCGAGGATGGTTTCCGGTTCTGGAGAAAACGAATAGGACTATTCAGTTGTCTTTACCTTTTACCTTCTCTCAGGTTGCGAGTACTCCTTGGTTTAGGAGATAGTACACCTATTACGCAAATTGGATAGTCTTCTTCCAAACCTTAGGCTGGTGCCGACTGGTAGGGAATGAAGAAAACCAATTAGCCTAAACGGTGTACAGAAGGTATTAAGTTCAGACAAAGCAAGGGATTAGTAAGAGGGCAAAGTAAATTGCGACTGCTATTCACGACCAAACCATGTACTTCTTTGTCAATCCTAAATCACCTATGAATTAAGTTCATTCGGTTGTCTTTTATCCTCACCTTCTCTCGCATTGCGAGTGCTCCTAGGATTAGGACAGTACACCCATTATGCTTATTGGATAGTCTTCTTCAAAACCATAGGCTGGTGCCGAACGGTAGGGAAGGAAGAAAACCATTTGGCCTAAAGGGGTGTACAGAAGGTAATGACTAAAGACATGTAAAGGGATTTGGAAAGATGGCAAAGAATTATACGGTTACAGTCGTGAATCTGGTTAATGGAAGAGGCATTACTAGGAATACCAGCATACCCCATCGAAACATCTCAATGTTTCAGTTTCACTGTGTACTGTTAAAAGAAAACTGATTTCCCGATTAGATACTTACTCCAGGGTATGTATTTACCAGGTATGAGTCTCACATCTGTATGGTTTTACAGATGATGAAGGGGAGTAAGTTATTGGGAATTAGGTGACCATCCTCATTATATCGGGATTCGTTGTAATCGGTGATATTTGAGGAAGTCACCTGGGTCGTTTGCCGGTCGGCAAATATTTGGTTTTGAATATCCGTTGTTGTGCACCAATTTCAAATTGATATATCTGTACGTCTATTTTTATAGAGTGAGATATACTTTTTGAAATTGTGTCTATGACATTTACCTATACCAGTGGATGGTTAGGTAAGGAGCATTGAACAGCGGTGTAATTCTTCTTAACCAAAAGTACAGTTTTCAACTTACGACACACAGTGAATGAGTTGTTAGACTCAGCGGACTTATACAGAGTATTGTATATTGTCCAGTGTCCATTAGGACGGAGGGGTTGGTCCTCGTACTATATTCTGTTTACTTATGACTTCTCTAGTTCTTAGACATGTGTTTCGTAGAAACACAGGGTCTAAGTTTAGAGGAGTTATAGGTATAAGAATACAGTAGAGAACCAGGTATCGCAAGTATCGGGATTCTTCAAGGTGATCGAAGATGTAGATACTTGTGTATGGTATTCAGTTGATAGTAATGATTAAGAGAACTTGCTTCTTTTTCAGGTTACTCATAATTGGAAGTACTCCTAAGTTGAGTAACGCTGATCGGCCTCTCTTCCATTTAGTTGACATGCACTGGAGACAGCTGCATGATTTGAATCTGGTTCAATTAAATCAGTGCCTCTGTTTCTTGGATATAGAACAGTTCATATCTTGACATTGTTAAGATACGGGGAGTTGTCCGGCTTATGCTTAAAACCAGACTCTGGACAACTCAAGGCACGTTTCAGTAGTGGCTGTTTGTGGGTTGACCCGGGCTATGACGAGGGTTGACTTTCTACCATCTGGAAGATCAATAGTGATATTGTTCTTGACTCGCCACAGTTTTATTAAAAATGGATTTTTTCAAAAACAGTAGTGGGAGTATGGTAGAACTGGAAGTGATTCCAGAACCGCAAACGATTACTGAAGATTTGATAAGGAACCTAAAGATTCAATCTGGTTTGACATTCCATTGGCCACTCCGCAGATATGATGGGTAACCTCAGGCACCCGAGAGGTACTTCGGTATACTCAAGGACAGTGGCAGAGAGGTTCTTGTTTACCCAGACTTGCCATTGCTGTTGTTCCAGGCTGCGAGACCCGGCGGGAGGATGAGTATAGCGTCGTTCTAAACTTACTTTAGAAGTGTACGTGTATATGACTCTGCCAGAGGGTTGTCGTAGTCAGTGGGAGCAGCGGAAGCATTGGTGGATATCAGGCTTATGTCTATTTATAGACTTAAGCAGATATAGCGGAGATAGATCATCTATTTCTGATGTGACAGTCAGAGGTTTGACTTCATCAGAATAAGGGATGGATCTGTTAAGAAGGTAGTAGGGTGTGATGTCCTGGTGTTTGATGACATACACAGAGTAGGAAGTGATATTCCTATACTACGATCGGTTATACTTTGGTCGTCACACAGTAGTTTCTCCACATAGAATTTGGATATTAAATCAGACAGTCTGGTTACTAGATCTATGGTTTTAGATCTAGATTTGGGTGGTTTCCCAATCTGGGTACTTTGACCGCATTCTATGAGTATTTAGAATGGACGACCCCTGGCACGGTAGTGTACCTGCAGGTAATGGAGTCACCCTCTCTAAAGGTGTCTTACAGACTAAAGGGGAGAGGGACACGCATGATTGACAGATCACTTGCTTAGGCAACTGAGTCAATCATGAGATGTCATGTACCACACCAGATATTGTTCTTGCAGTAGGTGCAATAAGTTGATATTGATCCAATCCTGGAGAAACAATCGGAAGCAGTTTTAGAACATAAGTTGATGTTCTAAGGAATTGATAACGGCAGCCTCCTTTACGAGACGGTTATCATTCCAGGCTTCCAAGGTGACCTGGATGGCAGAGTGGCTGTCAGAGTTATAGTTTTCCCTTTGACGAGGGGCAGTATTTTGGACAGGTGGTCCAGTTGGATGCTGAGGGAAGGCATGACGCAGGATACTGATTAAGTTCAGTTGACGATACAGTCTAAGAAGTTTGGATTTGGAGTTCATTTATGAGCTAAGTCCCATCAGACATCCAGACATTCTAAGACAGGTATTGCTCATTTCGGGAGATGGCTTTCTCCTCGAACTTGAGATTTAGAGAGACATAGAAAGAAACATCAAAGCGGATCCACTCACTGAGGCTATTCCTCGAACGCAATAGTCTCGCAAACGAGCTTTGTGAGACTGACTAGTAGAGGAGTTGGGTGTTCGGTATCACACGGGCTGTGAGTATGCGACATCGCAATAATTAGCCTCGAGTGCAAGTGGGAGATTGTTGGAGATAGTGCCCTCAGAGTCAATTATTGGGTCACAGGCACGTGATTGCAATGATTGAGGGGAGGACCTATCCCGGTAGGACAGTCTTACTCGAGATGATAGTATGCTATCTGGTTTATCTTTATCATCGTATACTACTTTAGGTGACCTTACGAGTCGCTATTACACGTTGATAAAGCCCCTAGGATTCTTGCTTGACTTCCAGCAGTATGAGGGCGATCATATAAGTGGGAGCTGGGGTCTATAAGCACATCCTTAAATGGTCCCTAGTCGAGGGAGTTTCGAGACAGGGCATCGATTCTCCACAGTAGACTAGTGTATACAGTCGAGACCCCGACGAGGGGCGGTGGCCGGTCTCACAAGCCACTGGTGTCAGTTGGTTCACCTAAGATGTATACAGGTGCTCATTGGGTTATGAGTACACCGGACAGGACTCGCCGGGAACCTGCTAGTTGGGATATACCAGACGTCAGATAGCAGTTCCCAGGTGACATGTGTACAGGTTAGTTCATCGACCTGGGATCGTCATTTGTCTCGTGTGAGTTCCCACTGTACTTTGATTACTACCCTACCACGGCTCAAAGGAGTCGTGCAAACAGGTTTTAGTTGGGTACAGTCCCGAGCCACATGGAGGCAGTGAGCGGATCTGCAGGGGTTCGTCTCTCCCGGTATTGGGGGTGAGGTCGTGCTGTGTCTAGGAGAGCCAGAACATGAAAAGTCCTTGGCCAAGGCAGGAGATTTGCTGGTAGGTATTCCAGTAGTATCTCAGGGTGTTCTGGGCTACACTCCGACACGACTTGTACCGCTTTTGGGGGTCTGACTTTTACCAACCCCCTAGGCCCGCCATGCGATGCTCATAGACGAACGGACCGGACTGTACGGATATTGTCACTGACAGGCTCAGTAGGGTGTCAGGCTGAGTTCGCTCGCAGACGTCCCTTTTGGTCAATACCTGGTGGCCCGTTACGTATTGGCTTATACCTCTGACGTGCTAGTGGTTAAATCTACAGCCATAGTATTGACGAGTCTTTAGAGTCCACCACACAGACAGTTACTCAAGTTTCGGGCGAAACGCTGTAGAGGCCGTATGGAGATATAGCAGGGTTCGATCAGATACGTGCGGTATTGCACGGATCATGATCGGACGGTTTTTACTAGCCGGCTTTGGCTTAAGCCGGATACTAGTATTAGATAGTGTAGTTTTGTCTCTTTGCATTTGTGTTCAGTGCGAATACAAATGCGGGCATGTATTTGCAGTTGTGGGGTTTTCCTGTAATTTATTACGGGATCGGTTTTCTGAAGTTGCCAGTTTGCATTCCGTTCCGGCCGGTTTTCTCTTTTTCCTTCTCGGCCGGACTTTTGATGGAAGGGGGTTATTTGCAATTTGCAAATAACTCTTTTGTGGAGGGCTTCCTTGCTTTTGTTCCTTCTTATCATCATGAGATGCCTTTCTTGTCCCTTTCTTAGCTTTTCATGTGATGGTTATGTGATGATGAGATTAGATGAAGGATTGATTTGGATTGGAATTGATGTGAGCCTTTTGTTGATTTATCATTTCTTTTTCACATGATAATTCTTGGAGAATTCTTTTTCTCTCTCCAATCTCATTTCTAGAGAGAGGGGGCCGGCCATTCTTGAGGGAGAGAGATGAGAGGATCATTTTTTTTTAGTGGTGGAAATTCTTCATCTCATTTCATGCTTTTATGCTTGCAAAAATCCCAAGCTTCTCTCCTTCATTCATTCTCCTCCTCAAATCCCTCCATCAAGGCAACTTCCATAAACCCTAAAGAGACAACTCACTACACTGTTCTATAGCAAGCCTTGGACGCGTCGGCTAGCCAACTTCGCGCCCGAGTTGCCTCGGTCAAGAGGCGGGAGCCCGTAAAAGATTCCGGCTACGTGGTGCCCTTTCCGACGAGCGAGGAGGTGACGGAGATTCCGTGGGAGATCGGAGTGGAGACGAAGACCGAAGGACACGGATCGCTTGGTATAGCTTCTCTACTCTTTTCTTTTTGCTAGCTAGCTAGGTTAATGGCCCGATCCGGGTGAAAAGTCCGCGGCGGTGCCGTTTTGCAAAGTTCGCAAAGTTTTTGTTTTCCGCGTTTCCGGCGTCGGATCGACGGCCGGGGCGCCCCCGCGGGCTTACATTTTACATATTACAATTAGCCGATCAAGTAGGTGTCTAGAAAGGTGTCAACGAGGTTACGCCTCTGGGAAAACGAGGTTTACATTAATTAGGTTCGTGCGAAAGCACGGGGGACCTCCCTCAAAGTACCGACACTGGCCTGGCTGAAAGATTGGCGAACTTGTAGTGTGTAATTAATCCCGGCTAGTCTTTCCTTTTAGGGTTTGAAGGAAGATTTGATAAAAAGCAGTGGGAGCCATCCTGATTAGATAAAATAATAACCAATCTGATCTTGCAAAGAGCGCACGCTGAGTGTTTTCTTCTCTCACTCTCCAGGTAGCGACCATATCACGCCTTAATCAAGATAATAATACGGATATTTGACCGAACCCGCTTGCTATACTGAGCTGGGGAACGTTGGTCCCGCTCCAACTTATAATTGTTATAAGACAGAGCAGGAAATTGGGGATTACCAGAATTCCCGTGCCGCCCAAACGAAGAGAGTGCATGATGATGCATCATCTTCGGGTGTGTTCATTACAGAGAACTGTTTCTCAGTATCCTTTACGTCCTGGGTATGTGATACCGGATCAGGATCCCAGATATGTAATCAGTTACATAGGGCTACAGAAAGGTAGAGAACTGAGAATGGGTGATAAGTTTCATGAGACAGAAAACGGGGCAAGTGTTGCAGCCAAGTCTGTTGGTCACTGTCACCCTGTATTACCAATACATTGATTCTGAACGAATGTTATTAGATACCGAACCTGATATACAAAATCATATCTCTCTCTTTATTAGTAAAGAAAGGATATAATTTTGTATTGTTGGATAATGTTTTGAACATTTCCTATATCAAAAGTTGATCGGTTCAGGCACGTTATCTAAAAGCATTGATGTTCTAAATCAAACTACAGTTCTTAGTATACAGAACACACACAAGAGGAAGAGTTCAGATATGAACGAATCCTTCTTGAGGCATTGTAGACTAGGTCATATCAATGCGACCCGACTGGCTGAAGTTACATTTTAGATGCATATTTAAATCATTTTGAATTTACATCTTGTGAAACTTGCCAGTCATGTCATAAAGATTAGATGACCATAGCCCTGTTTATTGGAAACAGAGAAAGAGTTAGTGAACTCTTGGGATGATACATGTTGATGTATGTAAGGTCCCCTGTCTACATATGCCAAGACCGGTTCCTTGTACTTCATTACATTCTCTGATGATTTTTCAAGATTCAGACATATGTTCCTGTTGAAACACAAGTCCGAACCTTTTGAGATATTCACAGAATATGATTTAGAAGTAGAGAACCAAAATACGGGTATAAGTATTATGTCCTTTGATGAGATCGAGGAGGAGAATACTTGAGCACGGAAATCCTGGATTATTCTAAAGGAGAATGAGATTCTCTCTCAGCATTACTCCTCCGAATACACCATAGCACGATGGTATATCGGGGCGGAGCAATCACACCCTATATGATAAGGTGTGCTCTATGATGAGTACTAATGAGTTACCTATTTCCTTTTTGGGAGTTATGCACTTGAGAAGCTGCATACCTATTGAATAGGGTTCAAATCAAATCTGTTGCCTACCTTTTCATATGTGATATGGAAAGGGAAGAGCTCATATCTTGAGATGGTTAAGATTTGGGGTTGTCCAGCCTATGTCTGAAAAGCAAAATCCAGACAAGCTCGAGGCAAGGTCTGTAATGTACAACTGGAAAGGTTCCAGCTATACAAACTGCAGCTAATGATTTGGTACAACCAAAGGATTCAATTGATACCAACGAACCTCGGCCTCTCCGCCGATCTAGTAGGGTTCCTCATCCACCTGAGAGATACTTCGGTTTCTCGATGACAGTGGGAGCGAGGATTGCATCATGAGATGATGATCCAACTAGTTTCGAGCAGGCCATCAGGAGTGGGACTCTGTAAGAATGGCTGGATGCTTAGCGATCTGAGATGGAATCCATGTACACCAACAAAGTATGGACTTTGGTTGCAATATCTAAAGGGTTAAATCCCCATCAGGAGCAAGTATATCTTGAGAAGATTACTTGGTGTATATGGAAAAGTTAAGACTTTCAAAGCTAGACTTGTTAAAGCTTTTCGTCATCGACCAGGCGTGGATCATGATGAAACCTTTTCTAAGGAGCTATGCTTAAGTCCATTCAGATCCTACTTGCCACGGCTACATACCATGACTACGATATCTGGCGGTTGGGTTCCATGACTACTTTTCTAAATAATGATTTAGAAGAGAACGTCTATAAGAACACAGCCAGAGGGCTTCGTAGACAGTGGGAGCAGCGGAAACGTGTGCAAGATGTTTTATGTGATAAAGCAGGCATCGCGGAGTTGGAACATCTGTTTTGATGGATAAGTCAAACAGTTTGACATCATTAAAATGGTAGATGAACCTTGTATAAACAAAAAGGTAGTAGGGAGTATGGTGGTGATCCTCGTAGAGTACGTGGATGTCATGCTCTTGATAAGAAAGGAGTTTCCTATGCTACGCTCGGTCAATCTCCGCTTATCACAATGATTCTCCACATAGGATCAAATTGATACCTCCTAAATCCTGGGTTTTGGATCTATGAGATAGATCTAATTGGATATTGGGATACCCACTAGATGTAGTGAGATGGTATCAATTGGTCCTGAGGAGAATCAATGGAAGTGTTCCAAGGTGATAAGGACGACTGAAAGTCAGTCACAGGCATTGTCTTTACCCTCAGTAAAGAGACGGTATGTTGGAAGAGTTCCAAACTAGATACCGTGGCATTCTAGACGATAAAGGCTCGATACATCGCTACTCAAGATGCTACCAAAGAGGATGTTTGGGTGTATATTTGTTCATGAGATGAACTTAGTTCCTCCCATTGTGTGACAATGGAGTTGTGGCTTATGCCAAGGAACGTCCGTCCCATCAGTGATCCAGACATATTCTAAGGCAGTATCACCTGATCATGGAGATGGTTGATCTCCAGGGTGATCGAGGTTAGGAGAGTAGACTCAGAGGACAGCACGGCGGATCCACTCACAAAGGCCTTTTCCCAGAGAGAGACTATTATGGGATGGTTGAGTATGAGATACTACAACCACTGCTATCAGATGGCCCTAGTGCAAGTGGGAGATTGTTAGTTATATGTATGCCCTAGAGGCCATTACTATACATAGGATGTATATTGTAGTGGATGCTTGGACATATATAGGGAGGACTTTCTTGCTCGACATGATAGTATGCTATCTGGTTGCTCTTTACCTTAACGTGTACACTGATTGTCCCTCTGTTACATGTTGGTAAAGCCCTTAGGATGTGTACTTGACTACCTGGACTATGATGCGGATCATACTAGTGGGGACATGGTAGTCCATAAGTACATCCTTCAAGGTCCCTAGTCGTGGGTGTATCGAGACAGGGCATCGATATACCAGAGTAGACTAGCGTATACCTTCTCGACCCATACAGATGGGCGATGGATGATCCCATATCCATTGGTGTTTGACATCAGAGATGATATACGGGTGCTCAGTGGAGACTGGGTACACTGGACGGACTCGCCGAGAACTCCCAGATGGTATTATACCTTACGTCAGATGGCAGTTCTCTGGTGACACTGGTACAGAGTAGTCTGTTGACCCGAGATCGTCATAGAGTCTTGTGTGGTTCCCACTGTGCTTTGATTTCCACCTTACCACGTCCAAGAGGGCATGCAAAACGGTGGTTTTTGGGTACAGTCCCGAATCACATGGAGGCAATGAGCGATAGGAGGGGATTCGTTTCTCCCGGTATAGGGAGTTGATGTTGCGCTGTGTTCAATTGGCTATAACAGGAAATCCCTGGCCAGGGTTGCTGAGATTTATTGGTAAGTGTTACCAGTAGTATCTCGAATTGTTATAGATCTCATATCGACACGACTTATCGAGCTATTGGGGTCTGACGTTTACCACCCCTAGGCGAGATATGCGACATATCAGACGATCAGACCGGACTGTACGGTAAGTGTTACTGGTTGGATTCACAGGAGTGTGAGCGGGCTTGCTTGTCGATCTTCTGATTGCTCAATACCCGGGTGGCCGTTACGTTTAGCAGACCGCTTGCGGCTTGTGGGTGTTTGATATGATCATCACCTACTGCCGGCGTATTGACGAGTTTTTAGAGTCCTACACAGAGGTTTCCTGGCTCAAGCGAAACGAAATAGGAGCGCATATGAGATATGTGCGGGACCGAGAATAATGCGTGTATGTGATACCGTATTCCATTCTCGCGATTTGTAACATTGATCGGTTATATGCGTTATAGCCGGGTTATCGGATCAAGTGTTGATTCGATAAGTTGTTACTATTGATATTAGTCGGTTATATGCAATATGACCGGGTCGTTAAATCAAGTGTTGATTTAATGATTTAATGTATAATTATATATTTGATATATCACTTTACATTAACTAATAAAGGTTCACTTAAAAAGGATTTTCTCACTTGAAGTGCACATTGTATATATGATATACTTTTGTGCATTTGATTGTATCATGTTTGATGATACATGATAGTTTGGTGTATAGTTTAAACCATGGTTGGTCAATGGTTAGGGTTTCTTTTGCTTCATTTACTTATTCATTTATTCATTTATTTATCCATTTTGTTTATTTTAGCAAAAGAAAATGATGAAGAGAAAATGGTGGCTTTCTTTGTTTGTTTTTGAAGCTTCTTGAAGCTTTGACCTAGTGACCATTTTGTCTTCATGTTTAACCCTAACCCTTCCAATTAACCATGGTCTATTCTCTATAGCTAATCATGGTTGCCATATGATAAGTATTGATTTTATTATTCATTTTGAAAAACCTTATCATAATATCATCTTCTTCTTCTTCTTCTTCAAGATGAAGAAGCTTGCCTCCATCAATGGCAACTAGTGAAAAAGAGTGAGAAATCCAATTCTAAAGTGAACCCACTTCCTATTTCTTCATCCTCTACCTCTTGCCAAGTAGTATAGGGTGTTTCCTTCACAAGTTTTCATGGCTTGGTGAAGGTGGAGCTTGATCTAGTGATGCCTCGACGTAGATCATCTTCGGCATCGTAGTCGATGACCTAGCCCGTTCTTTCTCCGATGAAGCCGACGCTAGAGCCCAAGATCCGATTAGTACAGCGAGGAGACTTCATCGCGGAGCCATGGAGGTGGAGAACTGGATCTACAAAGGTTGTATTTCCGTTTACTCTTAGTAAAGTAGTTTACTAGTTCTAGTTTTCGCCTATATATCTAGCCAACGATCCGTATCAGGGTTTCTCGGCACCCGTAAAATTTGAAATTGGCATGGTTGATGCCCTGTGAGACCTCATCAGCGTGCCTAGGAACCCTACAGTGGTATCAGAGCCTAGCTAGAGCCTTAGGCGATGCGTAGACGGAGTTAGAAGTCCGATCGAACCGAAACCCTAACCCAAAAATTGCTCTCTGTACTTTTTCTGAAATTTGGAGTTTTTCGATATTAAAAATATGCAGAAAAATCAGCAGGGAATCCTAAGAATTACTGTGAAATACGTGTCCATGATTCTACTATAACGCGGCGGAACCGCGGCACAAGCATGGCTTGTGCGGCGGTTCCGCGACCATTTTGTCGTATCTTGCATTGGTTTTGGCACAGTAATTCATATGTTGCAGTGCTGGTTTTCCAGGGTATTTTTAAAATTTATTCAAGAGTTGAATTTTCTGGGTTGTATTGGGGACTCGGAGTTTCGATCGGATTGTCTAATCTTGTCTGTGTCTTTCCGGATATTTTTTGAATATGTTAAAAAGTTCGACCGGATATAAATACCCAACTTTTCCCCTGCCGGAAAATTACCAAGTGTTGGATTTTTCCGAGATTTAAAGACGTTCTAAGTAGTGCAAGTAACGCGATGGACCCTCTAGAAGACAACAAACCTTAACTCGATTATGTGACCGTCTTGAACTGCCCTTTGAACCTTCGGGTTTGGGGCAGTACGGCGTGCCACATGTGAGGCGTTGGCTTGACCCTTCTACGGCTGGACCGTTGGTACTGAGGCACGAAGTGAATGTCTTTGATATTATTTCATGAGTTGAGCTGTATCGGGAAAACTTGGGTGTTCGATTGTTCGATCGGAAAGTTTAACATTTTCTATCTTATCCGGAATGTGATACAATAATTGGAATTCACAAGTAGTTATGAGATAACCGAATGAATGTTATAAACATAGCAGTTTAGTCTCACTTGATCGGTTGCCACGGAATTTTGATGCGATCAAAAGTCCGTCGCAATCACGTAGTGTACGCGGATACTCGCCGGGTAAACTTAATAGACAGCCTCACTCCATAGCCCCGACCAAGTGACTGTAGGAGAACCCCGTCGCCGAAAGCATCCGTTCGGGTGCTCGCGGCAGCGATGTTCCGCCTTGGTGCACTTCGTCGACGGCATCGGGGGTGCAGCCGTCTACTGAAGTTTGCGATGAGCATTCGATCAGGATGTCGGGAATCCTGTTGAATTGCCCGACTTGATATTGAAAAGTGTTTTCGATAATGAGACTAAAATGCGGGGTTTATAATTGTTAGGCATGCGATGTCTAAGGAATTCATTTGATTAGGCATGCGATGTCTAAAGAGGTTGCGGATTCCAACTGTTGTAGTTTTACACTTTCTTTTCTGTGACCGTAAGTGTAATATGTGATATCGCCGTTTCGTTGCTATATGTCAACGACAATTGGGATGCGCATATTTACTTACGTTGATGACATGTGTTGTTATGTGTTGCTGGATATGTTATATTGGATCGTCGTGTTTGAATAGCCGGGGGTTTTTATGTGAGATGAGTGTTTTTCATTTTCATTCATGTAAAAACTTGTATGTAATATTCTTTTATTGGGGCACTTCCAGGTTGCGGAAGATGTCACCTTTTGTATATTATTTATTTTTCCGCACTAGGATAGACCCAAGGAGGGGAGCACAAGTAACCGGGTTCTGGAGTCCAATGGGAGACCAACTCGAGGAGTCGAGTCCGGGTCTCCTAACTCTAGAATTGGTAGGGTTGCTTGCCGCTCTCGTAGGGGTCTAGGGGTGTGGGTTTGGCTATTCATCGCGACCGTGGAATCCGTGTTTTATACTGGCTCGTATTGAAAACACGGACGTCCTAGTATATCCAATATTTCATATGATTCTTCTGCTGCGATATCTGTGATGTGGTCATGTGATATGTTCTGTGATGGATACTGTATATAGTATATATGATATATTATATAGACGTTACTTATGTTTTACGCCCGCGCTAGCCCTGCCCCGCTCTGTCGTTAGTTACCTAACCTAACGGTGCACGAGGGGACATCGAGGCGAATGCGGATGTCATAAGTGTACGTCGTATTTATCTGTGATGTTTAGGTATTTAAATGATGGGACTTCATTAATGTGATTAATGAAATAAAAGAAACCTAAGATGTTGTAGAATCGAATTTCAAAATAAAAGGGTAGCTACAGTTCTTGCTTTGCACAGCGGTATATGTGATATATCCTGCACCTTATTCGATGAGGAAAGGACCGAGATCCCTTCACCGGGAGTGACTCCTTTAGTAATAACTGGCAGATGCTACACACTCGGTTTGTCTTTTGATTGCTTTTAAGAGTTTTTGCTTTGCACAGTGATATATATGATATATCCCGCACCTCATTCGACGAGGAAAGGACCGACGATCCCTTCACCGGGAGTGACTCCTTTAGCAAAACTAGAAAAGCCTCAAAAACACTCCATTTCAAAATTCATTCGATCCTACAACGATATCAAGTTCATTACGCAATAGGTTTTCAGAAATCCTGTCGTAGCCCTCCGTCATTTCAGATAAGTCCTGTTTAGTATTCGTGCTGCGTTTGTTGACCTTATCAAGGCGCAGTGTGCGGTAGCTAACCAGTATTTATCTGCTTATGCATATGATGCAGATTGGGTTAGGGTAGTCGTGCGGCCTTGTTGACCTTGTCAAGGGTCGTGCGGGTGGGTTTGATTCAATCAAGAAATGACGGGTTGAACTTGACTTGCGGTCTATGGTTTGTTGACCTTGTCAAGGTCATAGATCGTTCGGGGCAAAATATTATCGGGAATTTCAAGTGTTGAAATTTGTAATGAGATTGCATACCTTCTATGAGATAGTTGGATCCCGATACCCACTGCGAGTAAGAGTTACTCCTGGGAGAGTTTTACATATTACAATTAGCCGATCAAGTAGGTGTCTAGAAAGGTGTCAACGAGGTTACGCCTCTGGGAAAACGAGGTTTACATTAATTAGGTTCGTGCGAAAGCACGGGGGGCCTCCCTCAAAGTACCGACACTGGCCTGGCTGAAAGATTGGCGAACTTGTAGTGTGTAATTAATCCCGGCTAGTCTTTCCTTTTAGGGTTTGAAGGAAGATTTGATAAAAAGCAGTGGGAGCCATCCTGATTAGATAAAATAATAACCAATCTGATCTTGCAAAGAGCGCACGCTGAGTGTTTTCTTCTCTCTCTCTCCAGGTAGCGACCATATCACGCCTTAATCAAGATAATAATACGGATATTTGACCGAACCCGCTTGCTATACTGAGCTGGGGAACGTTGGTCCCGCTCCAACTTATAATTGTTATAAGACAGAGCAGGAAATTGGGGATTACCAGAATTCCCGTGCCGCCCAAACGAAGAGAGTGCATGATGATGCATCATCTTCGGGTGTGTTCATTACAGAGAACTGTTTCTCAGTATCCTTTACGTCCTGGGTATGTGATACCGGATCAGGATCCCAGATATGTAATCAGTTACATAGAGCTACAGAAAGGTAGAGAACTGAGAATGGGTGATAAGTTTCATGAGACAGAAAACGGGGCAAGTGTTGCAGCCAAGTCTGTTGGTCACTGTCACCCTGTATTACCAATACATTGATTCTGAACGAATGTTATTAGATACCGAACCTGATATACAAAATCATATCTCTCTCTTTATTAGTAAAGAAAGGATATAATTTTGTATTGTTGGATAATGTTTTGAACATTTCCTATATCAAAAGTTGATCGGTTCAGGCACGTTATCTAAAAGCATTGATGTTCTAAATCAAACTACAGTTCTTAGTATACAGAACACACACAAGAGGAAGAGTTCAGATATGAACGAATCCTTCTTGAGGCATTGTAGACTAGGTCATATCAATGCGACCCGACTGGCTGAAGTTACATTTTAGATGCATATTTAAATCATTTTGAATTTACATCTTGTGAAACTTGCCAGTCATGTCATAAAGATTAGATGACCATAGCCCTGTTTATTGGAAACAGAGAAAAAGTTAGTGAACTCTTGGGATGATACATGTTGATGTATGTAAGGTCCCCTGTCTACATATGCCAAGACCGGTTCCTTGTACTTCATTACATTCTCTGATGATCTTTTAAGATTCAGACATATGTTCCTATTGAAACACAAGTCCGAACCTTTTGAGATATTCACAGAATATGATTTAGAAGTAGAGAACCAAAATACGGGTATAAGTATTATGTCCTTTGATGAGATCGAGGAGGAGAATACTTGAGAACGGAAATCCTGGATTATTCTAAAGGAGAATGAGATTCTCTCTCAGCATTACTCCTCCGAATACACCATAGCACGATGGTATATCGGGGCGGAGCAATCACACCCTATATGATAAGGTGTGCTCTATGATGAGTATTAATGAGTTACCTATTTCCTTTTTGGGAGTTATGCACTTGAGAAGCTGCATACCTATTGAATAGGGTTCAAATCAAATCTGTTGCCTACCTTTTCATATGTGATATGGAAAGGGAAGAGCTCATATCTTGAGATGGTTAAGATTTGGGGTTGTCCAGCCTATGTCTGAAAAGCAAAATCCGGACAAGCTCGAGGCAAGGTCTGTAATGTACAACTGGAAAGGTTCCAGCTATACAAACTGCTGCTATACAAACTGCTGCTAATGATTTGGTACAACCAAAGGATTCAATTGATACCAACGAACCTCGGCCTCTCCGCCGATCTAGTAGGGTTCCTCATCCGCCTGAGAGATACTTCGGTTTCTCGATGACAGTGGGAGCGAGGATTGCATCATGAGATGATGACCCAACTAGTTTCGAGCAGGCCATCAGGAGTGGGACTCTGTAAGAATGGCTGGATGCTTAGCGATCTGAGATGGAATCCATGTACACCAACAAAGTATGGACTTTGGTTGCTATATCTGAAGGGTTAAATCCCGATCAGGAGCAAGTATATCTTGAGAAGATTACTTGGTGTATATGGAAAAGTTGAGACTTTCAAAGCTAGACTTGTTAAAGCTTTTCGTCATCGACCAGGCGTGGATCAAGATGAAACCTTTTCTGAAGAGCTATGCTTAAGTCCATTCAGATCCTACTTGCCACGGCTACATACCATGACTACGATATCTGGCGGTTGGGTGCCATGACTACTTTTCTAAATAATGATTTAGAAGAGAACGTCTATAAGAACACAGCCAGAGGGCTTCGTAGACAGTGGGAGCAGCGGAAACGTGTGCAAGATGTTTTATGTGATAAAGCAGGCATCGCAGAGTTGGAACATCTGTTTTGATGGATAAGTCAAACAGTTTGACATCATCAAAATGGTAGATGAACCTTGTATAAACAAAAAGGTAGTAGGGAGTATGGTGGTGATCCTCGTAGAGTACGTGGATGTCATGCTCTTGATAAGAAAGGAGTTTCCTATGCTACGCTCGGTCAATCTCCGCTTATCACAATGATTCTCCACATAGGATCAAATTGATACCTCCTAAATCCTGGGTTTTGGATCTATGAGATAGATCTAATTGGATATTGGGATACCCACTAGATGTAGTGAGATGGTATCAATTGGTCCTGAGGAGAATCAATGGAAGTGTTCCAAGGTGATAAGGACGACTGAAAGTCAGTCACAGGCATTGTCTTTACCCTCAGTAAAGGGACGGTATGTTGGAAGAGTTCCAAACTAGATACCGTGGCATACTAGACGATAAAGGCTCGATACATCGCTACTCAAGATGCTACCAAAGAGGATGTTTGGGTGTATATTTCTTTATGAGATGAACTTAGTTCCTCCCATTGTATGACAATGGAGTTGTGGCTTATGCCAAGGAACGTCCGTACCATCAGTGATCCAAACATATTCTAAGGCAGTATCACCTGATCATGGAGATGGTTGATCTCCAGGGTGATCGAGGTTTGGAGAGTAGACTCAGAGGACAGCACGGCGGATCCACTCACAAAGGCCTTTTCCCAGAGAGAGACTATTATGGGATGGTTGAGTATGAGATACTACAACCACTGCTATCAGATGGCCCTAGTGCAAGTGGGAGATTGTTAGTTATATGTATGCCCTAGAGGCCATTACTATACATAAGATGTATATTGTAGTGGATGCTTGGACATATATAGGGAGGACTTTCTTGCTCGACATGATAGTATGCTATCTGGTTGCTCTTTACCTTAACGTGTACACTGATTGTTCCTCTGTTACATGTTGGTAAAGCCCTTAGGATGTGTACTTGACTACCTGGACTATGATGCGGATCATACTAGTGGGGACATGGTAGTCCATAAGTACATCCTTCAAGGTCCCTAGTCGTGGGTGTATCGAGACAGGGCATCGATATACCAGAGTAGACTAGCGTATACCTTCTCGACCCATACAGATGGGCGATGGATGATCCCATATCCATTGGTGTTTGACATCAGAGATAATATACGGGTGCTCAGTGGAGACTGGGTACACTGGACGGACTCGCCGAGAACTCCCAGATGGTATTATACCTTACGTCAGATGGCAGTTCTCTGGTGACACTGGTACAGAGTAGTCTGTTGACCCGAGATCGTCATAGAGTCTTGTGTGGTTTCCACTGTGCTTTGATTTCCACCTTACCACGTCCAAGAGGGCGTGCAAAACGGTGGTTTTTGGGTACAGTCCCAAATCACATGGAGGCAATGAGCGATAGGAGGGGATTCGTCTCTCCCGGTATAGGGAGTTGATGTTGCGCTGTGTTCGATTGGCTATAACAGGAAATCCCTGGCCAGGGTTGCTGAGATTTACTGGTAAGTGTTACCAGTAGTATCTCGAATTGTTATAGACCTCATATCGACACGACTTATCGAGCTATTGGGGTCTGACGTTTACCACCCCTAGGCGAGATATGCGACATATCAGACGATCAGACCGGACTGTACGGTAAGTGTTACTGGTTGGATTCACAGGAGTTTGAGCGGGCTTGCTCGTCGATCTTCTGATCGCTCAATACCCGGGTGGCCGTTACGTTTAGCAGACCGCTTGCGGCTTGTGGGTGTTTATATGATCATCACCTACTGCCGGCGTATTGACGAGTCTTTAGAGTCCTACACAGAGGTTTCCTGGCTCAAGCGAAACGAAATAGGAGCGCATATGAGATATGTGCGGGACCGAGAATAATGCGTGTATGTGATACCATATTCCATTCTCGCGATTTGTAACATTGATCGGTTATATGCGTTATAGCCGGGTTATCGGATCAAGTGTTGATTCGATAAGTTGTTACTATTGATATTAGTCGGTTATATGCGATATGACCGGGTCGTTAAATCAAGTGTTGATTTAATGATTTAATGTATAATTATATATTTGATATATCACTTTACATTAACTAATAAAGGTTCACTTAAAAAGGATTTTCTCACTTGAAGTGCACATTGTATATATGATATACTTTTGTGCATTTGATTGTATCATGTTTGATGATACATGATAGTTTGGTGTATAGTTTAAACCATGGTTGGTCAATGGTTAGGGTTTCTTTTGCTTCATTTACTTATTCATTTATTCATTTATTTATCCATTTTGTTTATTTTAGCAAAAGAAAATGATGAAGAGAAAATGGTGGCTTTCTTTGTTTGTTTTTGAAGCTTCTTGAAGCTTTGACCTAGTGACCATTTTGTCTTCATGTTTAACCCTAACCCTTCCAATTAACCATGGTCTATTCTCTACACCTAATCATGGTTGCCATATGATAAGTATTGATTTTATTATTCATTTTGAAAAAACTTATCATAATATCATCTTCTTCTTCTTCTTCTTCAAGATGAAGAAGCTTGCCTCCATCAATGGCAACTAGTGAAAAAGAGTGAGAAATCCAATTCTAAAGTGAACCCACTTCCTATTTCTTCATCCTCTACCTCTTGCCAAGTAGTATAGGGTGTTTCCTTCATAAGTTTTCATGGCTTGGTGAAGGTGGAGCTTGATCTAGTGATGCCTCGACGTAGATCATCTTCGGCATCGTAGTCGATGACCTAGCCCGTTCTTTCTCCGATGAAGCCGATGCTAGAGCCCAAGATCCGATTAGTACAGTGAGGAGACTTCATCGCGGAGCCATGGAGGTGGAGAACCGGATCTACAAAGGTTGTATTTCCTTTTACTCTTTGTAAAGTAGTTTACTAGTTCTAGTTTTCGCCTATATATCTAGCCAACGATCCGTATTAGGGTTTCTCGGCACCCGTAAAATTTGAAATTGGCATGGTTGATGCCTTGTGAGACCTCATCAGCGTGCCTAGGAACCCTACATCCCCGTAGTTCAGTATAAAGGTTTCGATGAATTAGAGTTAGTGCGTATACCTCTAGGCATGGAATTTCCACATTGTATGTCATCCACATTTTGTATCATTCGCCCTCAAATAGGGTTAGTATTTGCCCGAATATCGGGTTAGTAGTCGTCCACACATTGGACTGGTCACCCTGCCTGCAGGGATCTTCATATATAAGTATTCCATACCTAGGTCCGCGCATTCTAATCCTAACCGTATCATGTGTCATGTATGTCATAAACTGAAAATTTAAAAAGTTGATCTCGTTTAATATGACCTTCCACAACTGCTCGTTTTATCTTGTTATCTTCTAAAGTTTGTAATGTGCTTCATGTCATCTTATAGAACACTTAGTTAAAAAAGATAATAGTGTTTAATTATATTTATTGCTTCTAAGAAAACCATGATGTTTGGAATATTTCTCATTTTGGAAAACCATAATGTTTTACTAAAAAAATATCCTTTCGATAAAAGGTTATGGTATTTATTTGAAAATTATCTTTTAATAAGGTCTTAGATATTCTTTTTGAAAAATATCGTTATACGGGTTATGGTCTTTGTTGAAAATAGCCTTTTAATAAAGGTCGGGGTATTTAAATGAAATTATCTCTTTTTAGGATGTATTAAGGTATTTTATTGTAATTAATAATTTTATGAAATTATAGCGTTTTAAGTTTGAGGCAACGTTTTAGAAAATACGTTCGTGTTGGCAACCGCTGCATATGGACGACAGGATTTGTGTCCTTTTCAAGGACTATTGCCTATAAACCATGAGGTACTCGCGTATAACATTACCCTATTATTAGGGTAACTCATTAAACTTTAGTTAATATTCTAAGAAGAATTAATATAAAAATATCCTTTCGAGTGAAAGGGGCTAAGTTGGAAAAACCAAATGCCGTTATTTAAATTTAGTATTATCCCCTTTCAAAAGGTGAAGGGATTTAACAACATTATAGTAATTGAAGAAAAAGCGTAAGTAAAAATATATATCTATATCGTATCTAAAATAATTATTCCAAATGTCTTAATTCATATGGATATTTTAAACAAATATAACCTTTTAACAAAACGACGGTATTTTTGTGGAAGAAACCTATTTTGAGATCACAAAAGTAGCATGGATGAGTATGGGTATGTAAGGGGTGAATTAATACTCGTGGGTTATAACTTTAAGCCTGTCACATTCCATGTTGTATGAAGGTGCAATATTTTTTTTATATATAGGAGTGATTAAGGAAACCATTTTAATCATGGGTTAAGATTATCATCATTAAGGGGTATAAAAGTATAAGCATGAAAGAATATTGTAACATCATTTTAATATGGGGTTGATGATTAGAAGTTGGAATTAAGGTTATTGAAAAAGAAGAAGAAGGCGATAGATGAGTGGAGAGAGGCGGATCTTATCTTTGATTAGAGTTGGATGTAGATGGGTTGAAAACGTAGGCTTGTACAAACTCCTCAATAGCTCCACGCTCAGATTTTTCCTTGGTGATTGGGTGGAGCCGTAGCGTCGGCGTCGTCGATACAAAGGCGTGGGTATTTTTTCATAATTTTTGGAGTTCTGAGGTGTGATAAAATAGTGTTTGAAGTGACTATTTATAGGTTTTTTTTACCAACCATAAAATCTAAAAAATCTGTTAAAATTCCCCAAAATCCGCGCCGCCAAATGATTGCAGAATCATCAGTTGATGATTGCCGCCGCCACCAGTGCTTCGTGGCCGTTGGATCTGCATCCAACGGCTTACGAGCCGCCGCCAAGAGCCACGCGTCTGCGTGGGGAAGGATCACGCGGTTTCGCGTGGTCCCCACCACGTGGGCGCCGCCGAGCGATTTTGTGCCGTTGGATCTTGTATCCAACGGTCCAGGATCAAGGGATTAATATAATATTTTTTTTATTAAATACTAAACTGTTTTATATTTTAAAAATTGAATTTGGTTTTAAAAAATTGTTAAAAATAGTTGAAAATACGGGAAAATTCTTGAAAAGATTCATATAATATATTTTATTGTTATCTTTAGTATAAAAATAAGTTTGGGCTAAAACTAAATAATATACCCTATATCTATGGTTTTAGCTAGTTATTATAATTATTTAAAACATAGTTTATCCTTTTAAAATATTTTTTATTACCAATTAATTATTTTAATTGATAATAAAAATATGTAGATTATTTTAAGGCATTATAAAATTTTATTAAAACATTTTAAGCCTATAAAAACAATAAATAGATTTTAGAAAATTCCTTTAATCATATTTCAATGCTTTGAAAATTATTAACATTACTTTAAAATATTCTTCAATCAACGAAACACGTAAATAATTATTTGATAGTAGAAATTTAAATAAGATATATTTTATTAGGTATTAGAAAACACAGTCGTTACAATCTACCCTCCTTAAAATAATTTCGTTCTCGAAATTTCAGAAGGTAGGTCAAGGAAAGAAAAAATCACCATGAAGGGTTTATCGTCGTTAAACATTTTGGGTCTCGCTCTCTCTTCCTGTTTCCTCGCTTCCGTGTATGTTTGCCTAGTAGTTCTTTCTTCACATAACTCTAGCCGGCTGGATTGTCTTGTCCCTCAAGCTTTCATTCTTCTAGTATCCCGACCGGTTGCTGCTCGTAGGTTACGTCAACTTTTCCGTGATCTCGGAACGATCAAAAGTATGACTAGGGTTGCTAGCATACCCTCTCAACTGTGAGATATAAAAGTATTATGCATGCCCTCCCAAGAAAAATAGCAAAGCTAGTCTATACACAATCCCACCGTCTCCTTCCAAAATGTTAAACAGTTGATGGGTCATGGACTGAGCTTTCCGCGCTCTCTTCATTGTATCACCATCTCCATTTTTTCTACAATTATCTCAATCTTATAAATTCTCCATCTTCAGGATCGCCCCAACCGATCGGCACTTCTCCTATATAAAACTTGACCCCTCTCATCCGCTTCATGTGTTTCGACCATCTGTGTCTACACGTTCTTCTTATAGTAGTGTCTCTATATCTTCAAGATGAACATCAGAATCGCCAGTTCTAGATCTGGACAGGATGGTTGCATCCACAAGTATTTAGTTGTCTTGACGCATATGCAACTATATTGCCGCGCTGATACATTACACCACCAAGTCCCTTCTCCGAAATATCGTAGTGGATGTTAAAACTTCCGGGTCTATTGAGTATGGCAAGGATGGGTGCATTAGTTACGATCTACCCTACTTAGAATAATTTCATATTTGAAATTTTCAAAGGGGTAGCCACTACTGGGCACGGAAATCAGTAACGCTCTCAGGAATCTTCTTTGCTGCATGTGTCGCTCCCGAGAGTTGGTGTATCACTTGACGCATGTAAAGTCTCTGAAGGGTTTAGGTATAAGGAATCAGAAAAGGTAAAATCAGTAGTTGCTTCCGGATAGAAAAGTTTGGAAGTTGAAAGAAGGTTGTGAATTGATGGAAAACTTGAGAGATATAACATAAAGGTAACTAGCCGAAATTACGAAAACTAGAGGAATTATGGTGAGTTTCACTAAGATTTGCATTGAAAGATAAATAAGTATGGTATCAAAGAAAGATTGAAAAAGAAAAGAGTACCTCTGCTGTCTTGCCACATGGCATCAGCCTTCTCGGCTGTCATGGTGAAGGTCTGGCATTTGGATCCATTCCTTTGCGCTTGCTGAAAAACACGCTCCTGTGATGACAAGGGTGGTCCCTTTGGTGACGCCCCTTGACCGGTTGGTTGAGTGGTGGAAGGTGGCCGGTTTTCCTATCGTGGTGCCACATAGTTAGCCGGCTTGTTGACGGGGCCTGGTTGTCTCCCTCTCTGAGGACAGTCCCCAATAGTATGATCCGGAGACCCACAGACTAAGCAAAGTTTGTTCAAAATGCGACAGTCTCTCATGAAGTGTCCAGCTCTACCGCAATGGTTGTATATAACGGCTGGTTTTCCGAAGATAGTTGGTCCTGCTGGTCTCTTAGGTTGTTGTCTCCCATTGAATCTGGAAGATGATCCTCCAAGAATTTGATTGGCTGGTCGCTTAATGCCAGAAAAATGTTCATCCTTCCTCATACATCTCTGAAGGTCTTCAAAGTTTCGTGCCGCCTCTAAGATTTCATCATAAGTTGATAAGGTAGCAGAAGACATGGAGGACTGCGTCTTCAGGTCCAATCCTTGTCGGAATCTCTTAGCATAAAGTTCTGGGGTTGCTACCAGATGATGTGCGAACCGACTTAACCTTGCAAACTCCGAAGCGTACTCGTCCACCGACTTATCCCACATGATCCTTTGTTGGAGTTGTATAAACTCTCTTTCCATCTCTAGGTGTGCCACAGTTGGAAAGTACTGGGTATCAAAACCCTGTTTGAACGTTTCCCAGTCGATGGGCTCCTTCAATCTACTTTTCTCTGCCTCCCACCATATCCGGGCATTATCCGTGAGTTGTAGTTTGGCAATGTTCACCCATGCGTCCTTCGGAATTTGAGCGGCACTGAGATCATTGACTGTTCCTTTGATCCATTCTTCAGCTTCTAAAGGAGTTTCCTTCCCCGAAAAGGTCTTAGGGTGGAGTGATCCGAATTGCTTCACTCCCGCCGAACCTTGAGGAACTGGGGCTAGTGCCTTACTTAAAATCTCTGCTTGCTGCTGCCTACTTTCTCGTAGCTCCTGATGAAGGGAAGCTGTCTGCTGCTGCTGTTGCTCCAGTAGTCCTTGCATCATTTGTAGCATAGCTGCTTGCTGAGCAGTGGCTTCATTGACTCTATTTCCTCTTCGGTTGCGGTTATAGTGTCGTCCGTCCATTGATGATCTGAATCAGAATAGGTTAGGTTACAAACGGCTGAGGTGAGACAAGATAATAACTTGCATGGAAGAACAACAATTAATGCAAGAGAGAGACTAATAAGAAGAGCAAGTGATGTAAGTCTACGGTAGCGCCCCGGCCGTCTAACAGACGCTAAATGCGGAACAAAAACTTTTATAACTTGCGCTATCGTACACTAAAACCCGGATCTGCCATTATTGCTAAACTAACAAACTACAAAGTGGGTAGAAATGTTATACCGAACGATCCGAGTCCTTCGTTCTTTAACTATCATCCCACGCTTTGTTGCGGCTGCTCCGATCTCGCTTGATCTCCGGTCTCCTCGTCCAGGTGGCACCACGTCAACAGATCTTTAAACGGGCTCCTGCCTCTGACCCGAGGCAACTCGGTCATCAAGTCTGCCAAAAGAGATGACCAAGATTGATGTAGAGAATGAGTAGAACACTTTGTCTCGTTACATCTAAAGCTATGGATGAACGGTTAATGAATTTGCCTTTTTGGAATCGAATGAAATGAGAAATCTAGCTATCTAATTTCCATGAGTCCAAAACTATCATAATCTTTTTTCAAATCAACAACCATCTCCTTGCAAAGAGGGGCCGGCCACTTCTTATGAGGGGGGAGGTGAGTGTAGGAGTAGAAGTGGTGACCCTTAGCAATAAATGAGAAGGAATGAGTCATATTACACCTTGCATAAACATTAATGCATATGAAGAGTCATCTAACCTAGTCATCAAAAACCATTAATGCAATAATGAGTCACTATTCCTAGTCACCTTCTAGAAGCTTCCACACTCATGACTCACCCTCATGACTCACCCAAAAGAAGAAAAGATAAATCCGTATTAAACCGAATGTTTAAGACGGGTGATAGAAAACAGGCAACTGGCAACTTCCAAAAGCGATCCCGAAACGAATTTCAGGATAACCCCGTAACAGTATAAACATACCCGCATTTATATTACGACCGAATACAAATGCAACTGAGACAAAGATATTATATCTACAAATATAATACATGGATCCGTCTTAAACCAAAGCCCACCAGTATTATCTGCCCGAAATATGACACGTGCGTAAACGCATGTGTATTTTCCGAACCCTGCCATAAAACCATACGGCCTCTACAACGTTTCGCCCGAACTTGGGAAACTATCTGTGGGGGACTCTAATGACTCGTCAGTAACATGGCAGTGGGTTTAACCACGAACCGTCAGCGGCACTAGCTGTGCGTAACGGTTGTTTATGTACTGACCTCAAAGGAAGCCGATGAGAGAACTCATCCTGGAACCCTACTGAGCCTAACAGTGACAATGTATATACAGTCCGGTCCGTTCGTCTATGAGTATCACATATCGGCCTAGGGGGCTGGTAACGTCAGACCCCCAATAGCAGTATAAGTCGTGTCGGAGTGTAGACCAGAACACCCTGAGATACTACTGGAGTACCTACCAGTAAATCTCCTATCTCGACCGAGGGTTTGTGTAATGGCTCTCCTAGACACAGCGCGATCTCACCCTCAATACCGGGAGAGACGAATCCCATACCGATTCGCTCACTTGCCTCCATATGGCTCGGGACTGTACCCAAAAAAGACCTATTTGCACGACTTCTTTGAGCCGCGGTAGGGTAGAAATCAAAGCACAGTGGGAACTCACACGAGACAAATGACGACCTCAGGTCGATGAACTAACCTGTACATATGTCACCACGGAACTGCTATCTGAGTCTAGGTATAATACTAACTAACAGGTTCCCGGCGAGTCCTGTACGGTGTACTCATAACCTAATGAGCACCTGTATACATCTTAGGTGATCCAATTGACACCAGTGGCTTGTGAGACCGGCCACCGCCCCTCGTCGGGGTCTCGACTGTATACACTAGTCTACTCCGGAGAATCGATGCCCTGTCTCGAAACTCCCACAACTAGGGACCACAATTAAGGATGTGCTTATAGACTACCCAACTCTCACGTATATGATCGCCATCATACTGTTGGTAGTCAAGCAAGATCCTAAGGGCTCTATCAACGTGTAACAGTGATCAGTCACCTGAACCTGTACACGACTGATAAAGGCAAACCAGATAGCATACTATCATCTTGAGTAAGACTGTCCTACCGGTATAGGTCATCCTCAATCATTGCAATCACGTGCATGCGATCCAATAATTGACTTTGAGGGCACTATATCCAACAATCTCCCACTTGCACTTAAGGCTAATTATTGCGATGTCGTATACTCACAGCCCGTGTGATACCGAACATCCAACTCCTCTACTAATCAGTTTCACAAAGCCCGTTCGTAAAACTATTGTGTTCGAGAAATAGCCTCTGTGAGTGGATCCGTCCTGATGTTTCTTTCTATGTCTCTCTTAATCTCAAGTTCGTGGAGAAATCCATCTCCCGAATTGAGTAATACCTGTCTTAGAATATGTATGGATATATGATGGGACCTAGTTCATAAATGAACTCCAAATCCAAACTTCTTAGACTATATCGATAACTGAACCTAATCAGTATCCATCACCATGCCTCCCATAGTATCCTCTTGGACCACCTGTCCATAATACCGTCCCTCGTGAGAGGGAAAACTATAACTCTGACAATCACTCTGTCATCCATGTCACCTTTGAAGCCTGGAATGATAATCGTCTCCCGAAGGAGACTGCCGTCATTAAATCCGTAGAACATGCACTTATGTTCTAAAACTGCTTCCTTATATTTCTTCAGGATTGGATTAATATAAACTTATCGCATCTAGTGCATAACAACATCCGGTGTGGTACTTGATATCTCACGATTGACTCAATTGCTTAAGCAAGTGATCTGCCAATCATGCACATCCCTCTCCCCTTTAGTCTGTAAGACACCTTTAGAGAGGGTGACTCCATCACCTGCAGGTACACCACCATGCCAGGAGTCATCTATTCTAAAATACTATTAGAATACTGTCAAAGTACCCACATTGGGAAACTACCCAAATCTAGATCTAAAACCATAGATCTAGAAACCAGAATGTCTGATATTATATCCATATCCTGTCTGGAGAAACAACTGTGTGACGACCACAGTACAACCGATCGTAGTACAGGAATTTTACTTCCCACTCTGTGTATGTCATCCAAATACCAGGACATCACACCCTACTACCTTCTTAACAGATCCATCCCCTATTCTGATGAAGTCAAACCCATGAATGTCACATCAAAAATAGATGATCTATCTCCGCTATATCTGCTCTAGTCTATGAATAGACATAAGCTACTTGCCCACTATGCTTCCGCTGCTCCCATTGACCACAACAACCCTCTGGCAGAATAATATATATGTACACTTCTAAAGCTAGTTTAGAACGACGCTATACTTAACCTCCTGCCGGGTCTCATAGTCTGAAACAACAGTAGTTTCAAGTCTGGGTAAACAAGAACCTCCCTGTCACCGTCCTTGAGGCTACTGGAGTACCTCTCGGGTGTCTGAGGTTACCCACCATATTTGCGGAGTGGCTAATGGAATGTCAAACCTAATTGAATCTGTAGGTCCTATTAAATTTTCCGTAATCGTTTGCGGTTCTGGAATCACTTCCAGTTCTACCATACTCCCACTACTGTTTTCTGAAAAATCCATTTACTAAAACTGTGGTGAGTCAAGAACAATATCACTATTGATCTTCCAGATGGTAGAAAGTCAACCCTCGACGTAGCCTGGGTCAACTCGCAAACAGCCATTACAGAAACGTGCCCTGAGTTGTCCAGAGTCTTGTTTTAAGCATAAGCCGGACAACTCCCCGTACCTTAACATTGTTAAGATATGAACCATTCTATATCCAATATAGAAACTTTGGCACTTATTTAATTGGAACCAGATTCTAATCATGCAGCTGTCTCCAGTGCATATCAACTTAATGGAGAGAGGCTAATCAGCATTACTCAACTTAGGAATACATCCAATTATGAGTAACCTGAAAGAGAACAAGTTTCTCAAAACCATTACTATCAACTGAATACCAATCACAAGAATCTACATCTTCGATCTCTTTGAAGAATCCCGATACTTGCGATACCTGGTTCTCTACTTTATTCTTTATACCCACAACTTCTCAAAACTTAGACCTTGTATTTCTACGAAACACTTGTCTAAAACCTAGAGAAGTCATAAGTAAACAGAACATAGTACGAGGACCAACCCCTTTTTCCTGATGGACACTGGACAACATACAATACTTTGTATAAGTCCGCTGAGTTGAATAACTCAAAACCTGTGCATCGTAGGTTGAAAACTGTACCCAGGTGATTTCCTCAAATATCACCAATTACAACGAATTCCGATATAATGAGGATGATCACCTAATTCCCAATAACTCACTCCCACTCATCATCTGTAAAACCATACAGATGTGAGAATCATACCTGGTAAATACATACCCTGGAGTAAGTATCTAATCGGGAAATCAGTTTTCCTTTAACAATGCACTGAAACATGAAAATGTTTCGTAGGGGTATCTTGGTATTCCTAGTAATGCCTCTTCCATAATCCAATTCATGACTTTAACCGTATATCTCTTTGCCATCTCTCCAAATCTCTTTATTTGTCTTTAGTCGTTACCTTCTGCACACCCCTTTAGGCTAAGTAATTTTCTTCCTTCCCTACCGTTCGGCACCAGCCTATGGTTTGGAAGAAGACTATCCAATAAGCGTAATAGGTGTACCCTCCTAAACCAAGAAGTACTCGCAACTTGAGAGAAGGTGATGATAAAAGACAACTGAATAATACTTTATTCTATTTCTCCCGAACTGGGGAAAAAGCAAAGGTGGAATAGGAGTGGCGATGAAGTACGCGGTTTGGTCGTGAATGATAGCAGTCGCAATTTACTTTGCCCTCTTTCTAATCCCTTTATTTTGTCTTTACATATTACCTTCTGTACACCCTACTTAGGCTAATTGGTTTTCTTCATTCCCTACCTTTCGGCACCTGCCTATGGTTTGGAAGAAGACTATCCAATAAGCGTAATAGGTGTACTCTCCTAAACCAAGGAGCCCTTGCAACCTGAGAGAAGGTGATAATAAAAGACAACTGAATAAACCAATTCTATTTCTCTTGAACCTGGATCCATCCTTGAAGAAGTCTATTCGAGTTCGTATATAACCATATGATCGATCTATCCAATGGAAGTGGATGTCCGTAGTAATACGGGGTGTTCTGAGAAATGCAAAGGGTAAAAGAAGGAGCGGCAATGACTTATGCAACTATAGACAATCCAAAAGCCAGTATTTTAAGAAGGTTCGGTCAACTTGGTCACTGAGTCATAGTCTAGGGTCGGTCAAAAGGTCGCTGCCAAAGAGAGAGAGAGAAAAGTGTGTGCACTCTAACCTAGATCAGAATGGTTATCACTTTATCTAATCAGGAAACCTCCCACTGTACTGTCAAATTCTCCTCCAAACCTGAAAGAATAATCAATCGGGATCACCCGAAGAGTAAACTAACTCATCAGTGGGAATCGGGATCCAACTCTCATCGCATGATAACGTGAAGGAATCCACTCATGTTATCACACTCCAGAAGGTATGCGCATAACTGGCAAGTTTCAGTTTCTTTAGAAACCCCCGATATGATTTTTTCCCCATGCTCTTATGACCTTGACTTTGGCTAAAATGCCATAAGTCGCATGCCAAGTTCTACCCATCATTATCTTGTCAATTTGAACCCACCCGCACATGCCCCTGACTTTGGCCAATCGGCAGAACGACTGTCCCAAACCAACTCATCTATCTATGCAACAAATGAATACCCAGCAGCTACCAAACACTATGCCTTGACTTTGGCCAAAATGCATAGCTTGAATACTACTGAATACCAAAAAGAAATGACGGAGGGCTACGGCTAGTTTTTGGCAAAAAACCTTTAACGTAACGAACTTGATATCACTGAAGGAACCGGATAGCTTTTTAGAAAATATAGTGGCGAAAACCTTTGCTAAAGAGGTCACTTCCGGTGAAGGGATCTCGGCTCTTTCCTCGTGGAATGAGGTGCAGGATATTCTAACTGAATACCACGATGCAAAGCAACTTGTAATCGACTATAGTGAAGTTATTACCCTGACGCAAACTTCTGCCCAAGGGGTCACTCCCGGTGAAGGGATATCGGCCCTTGCCTCGTCGAATGAGGTGCAGGATATTCCAACCGAATACCGCTATGCAAAACAAAATGAAACATCTTTGTAATAACACTTTTTAAAACTGTTCCAACAACTACCAACACCTGAAGCGAGGCATCCCCCTACAGCAAAATGAATGGACCACCCTGCACTTCACGGAATCCGGTAACTTGAGCACCCCTCCTTGGGTCAACCTGTACCCCCTACGAGTGCGGCGAATAGTCTGCCAATCCTAGAGTGAGGCCCCGCTGCCTCTCAAAACCATGAGATGCGGACTCGTTGCCCTCCAGAACCCGGCTATCCGTGCACTCCGTCGCGGGGTAAACCTAGTACAGAAATGAAAAATATGTATAACGGGTACATCGACCTCAGCCCGGTCGTGCCCCAAAAGAATATTATACAAACTGGCAGAGACGGCAGTCCACATGTTGGACGCTCGCCCCGCAATATCAAATGTACAAATAAATCCAAACTGCACTACCATTGCACACTTCTATCCACCACGACAAATCCGCAACATCACAGCACAACACAGAACATCAACGCGAATGTCACGTTCGCAAATCCGTCTAAAAGGACTATAGCAATTTGACGCAATTTACCGCTCGAATGACATTCACGGTCGGAGATATAATGTAAGTACTGCAAACTAACACGTTTAAATTTCGATCGACAAAACTTCCCGAAGTGGGCCCCACGTACATCTGCTGTACAGTAACAAAATCTGGGCCCAAAAGAAATATTCCAGAAACCACAATTCACTGTGTAGAATCCCCAGAAGAAATTTGACCCTCTGAAGCTCCAAGACGGCCGCGGATCCGCGACCAAAGCATGGCTTTGGCGGCGGTTCCGCGGCCGTATGGTCGATTCAGAGGATCGTATTTCTGCTGCGTTCTTCAAAAAGCCTGCACGTTTTTCTGTGATGCTCAAAATAATTTTTAGACCATATTTAAAATCGACAGAAACTTTTGTACAGAAAATTGTAGTTTTCGAAATTCCGTTCGATTGATATATTAAACGTGTTAGCACAAGTTAGTAAAGCTTAATGGCGTGGCTCTGATACCACTGTAAGTCTACGGTAGCGCCCCGGCCGTCTAACAGATGCCAAATGCGGAACAAAAACTTTTATAACTTGCGCTATCGTACACTAAAACCCGGATCTGCCATTATTGCTAAACTAACAAACTACAAAGTGGGTAGAAATGTTATACCGAACGATCCGAGTCCTTCGTTCTTTAACCATCATCCCACGCTTTGTTACGGCTGCTCCGATCTCGCTCGATCTTTGATCTCCTCGTCCAGGTGGCACCACGTCAACGGATCTTTAAACGGGCTCCTGCCTCTGACCCGAGGCAACTCGGTCATCAAGTCTGCCAAAAGAGATGACCAAGATTGATGTAGAGAATGAGTAGAACACTTTGTCTCGTTACATCCAAAGCTTTGGATGAACGGTTAATGAAGTTGCCTTTTTGGAATCGAATGAAATGAGAAATCTAGCTATCTAATTTCCATGAGTCTAAAACTATCATAATATTTTTTCAAATCAACAACCATCTCCTTGCAAAGAGGGGCCGACCACTTCTTATGAGGGGGGAGGTGAGTGTAGGAGTAGAAGTGGTAACCATTAGCAATAAATGAGAAGGAATGAGTCATACTACACCTTGCATAAACATTAATGCATATGAAGAGTCATCTAACCTAGTCATCAAAAACCATTAATGCAATAATGAGTCACTAATCCTAGTCACCTTCTAGAAGCTTCCACACTCATGACTCACCCTCATGACTCACCCAAAAGAAGAAAAGATAAATCCGCATTAAACCGAATGTTTAAGACGGGTGATAGAAAACAGGCAACTGGCAACTTCCAAAAGCGATCCCGAAACGAATTTCAGGATAACCCCGTAACAGTATAAACATACCCGCATTTGTATTACGACCGAATACAAATACTACTGAGACAAAGATATTATATCTACAAATATAATACATGGATCCGGCTTAAACCAAAGCCCACCAGTATTATCTGCCCGAAATATAATACGTGCGTAAACGCACGTGCATTTTCCGAACCCTGCCATAAAACCATACGGCCTCTACAACGTTTCGCCCAAACTTGGGAAACTATCTGTGGGGGACTCTAATGACTCGTCAGTAACATGGCAGTGGGATTAACCATGAACCGTCAGCGGCACTAGCTGTGCGTAACGGTTGTTTATGTACTGACCTCAAGGGAAGCCGATGAGCGAACTCATCCTGGAACGCTACTGAGCCTAACAGTGACAATGTATATACAGTCCGGTCCATTCGTCTATGAGTATCACATATCGGCCTAGGGGGCTGGTAACGTCAGACCCTCAATAGCAGTATAAGTCGTGTCGGAGTGTAGCCCAGAACAGCCTGAGATACTACTGGAGTACCTACTAGTAAATCTCCTACCTTGGCCGAGGGTTTGTGTAATGGCTCTCCTAGACACAACGCGATCTCACCCCCAATACCGGGAGAGACGAATCCCCTGCCGATTCGCTCACTTGCTTCCATGTGGCTCGGGACTGTACCCAAAAAAGACCTGTTTGCACGACTCCTTTGAGCCGTGGTAGGGTAGAAATCAAAGCACAGTGGGAACTCACACGAGACAAATGACGACCTCAGGTCGATGAACTAACCTGTACACATGTCACCGGGAAACTGCTATCTGACGCTAGGTATAATACCAACTAACAGGTTCCCGGCGAGTCCTGTCCGGTGTACTCATAACCCAATGAGAACCTGTATACATCTTAGGTGATCCAACTGACACCAGTGGCTTGTGAGACCGGCCACTGCCCCTCGTCGGGGCCTCGACTGTATACACTAGTCTACTCCAGAGAATCGATGCCCTGTCTTGAAACTGCCACGACTAGGGACCACAATTAAGGATGTGCTTATAGACTACCCAACTCTCACGTATATGATCGCCATCATACTGTTGGTAGTCAAGCAAGATCCTAAGGGCTCTATCAACGTGTAATAGTGATCAGTCACCTGAACCTGTACATGACTGATAAAGGCAAACCAGATAGCATACTATCATCTCGAGTAAGACTGTCCTACCGGTATAGGTCCTCCTCAATCATTGCAATCACATGCCTGTGATCCAATAATTGTGTAGAATTTTGAAAATTTAAAAATAAATAAAATTGTTTAATTTAATAATAATATGATATATCGCAAAGTTGTTAAAAACAAATAAGTCAAGTTTTATAAGTTCTATGTAAAACAATTTAATTAAAAATTTTAGTATGCAACATAACTAAGTTATAAGGGTTTTAGTGGCTATTTTAGCTTTATTTTAATAAAATGGGTGTTTTATAATAAACTAAGTTGTGAGGGTTTTTTTGGTAAAGTGTAAGATTATTGTGTAAATAGAAAATTGTTAAGGGTGTAAATGAAAATGGGATGGAAAATCATTTTAGTTCAGAAATTAATTTCAAATTAAATCATATTATGAAGATAACGCTAGTGCACCTCATGCTTGCATGCACAACACTCATCTCACACATCCTCCTTGCATGGAATGCACACCCTTCAAATCTTGACACCTCCTCCTTCACCTTATCCCTTCCTCTTCTCTTTTATATAGCTCATATTCAGTTCAATATCAGATTAAAAACTCAAAAGAATTAAAAGAAAAGAAAATTTAAAAGAGAAAAGAGAAAACAAGAGGAAGAAGAAGAAGAAGGAAGCTTTGTTCTTGGTTTTTCATCACCATCAAGCTAGGAGGAACTTAGCATCTTGGAGGGGTTATTCCTACAGCAAATTGGAGGGTAAAACTTCTTAAACACAGTAGGGATTAAGTTCTATAGATTAGCTAGAATGAATTGAACAAGTCACATAATATCGTATATTAGTTAAATATAAGCTCTGTTAAAATCTGCTTTGATCTGGAAGATAATTAACTTAACTAAACAGAGTTAAAACGATGTAAGAAACACCTAGAATAACCCATAGGACCACGACACCAGGGGGCCGGTTTTTGGCTGGCGGCCATAAAGGAAATTCCGGCGTCGCCGGTCAGGTAGAAAGGTAAGTGGGTTTGTTCTGTTGGGTAGTTTTCAGTGTATAAATTTGGTTATTTTGGTGCTGTTTACTTAAACTAGTTTCACCGTAATTAGAATCTGGAAAACTATATCGGAAAGTATATCTTAAAACACCAAATACGACACGGTCAAAATACGTCGCGATTTAAATTCTGTAACGATGCAGGTTAAAGTTAAAATCCAGTAAGGTTAAGTGTTTAATAACTCGATATAATCGTATGTTATATAACTAGTACGTGGGACCGAGTGTTTTTTCATTTCCGTCATATCGGAATAGCCGTTTTCGTATATACGTTAAATTGTGAATTTAGATTTGAATACGAGAAATTCGGAGGCAGCGAGGAAAGGGAAAGGATTAGCAATTCCTGAATAGATTCGACGATTCCGGTGAGTAGACTAAATATCTACCGGGGAATTTTGTAAAGATGGCGTGTTTCGCCCGTAGTTTTACTTAACTTAATTGCTATATATTGTTATGCCAAATTGATAATATGCATTCATCGTTTACACATATAAATTGCTTAGTTGTTAGAACACTTCACAATTATCGACGAGTCATGCCACGTGCACGTCTTATATGTTACACACACCTCGTCGATATTGCTATGTCACTTTACACTTAAGCATAATACTTGCTAAAATGAATTTATATTGTATCTCACATATTAATAATAGTAGTAAATTGCATCATCTATATCATGTTAATATATGTGTATCTCATGCTTATATAAGAGGTAAATGTAGTATTGAGGATTTATGGTTTAGAGTTTTGAATACTATTACATAAATCCAGTGTTTTCATGATTGATGTGTCATGTCCACCATGGGATGTTTTCTGTTTTGGTTTATTCCGGACCGAGTGGGGGAGATATACGGTCACGGATTTTATATTATCCATACTGAGTGGGGGAGATATACAGTTGGATACATGGTGGACCCGGTCGAGACCGAGGGGCAGGATAGCCGCATTGAGGCAGGGGAGCCTAGCGAGGTTACTCGATACCGGAGATAGTAATAAAAATACGGCGTATATCTAGAGGATAACGACCGGTATTGTTGGTTTTAGGATCATTCGGGGAATGATGCCTGTGAGAAATGGAAGTTTTGTGTCGATGATGGACACGGGGAAATGAATTTATTAAGAATAAATGATGAGATTCAGTTGGATTATGAGATTTGTATTCTATTTTGTTTGTTTCCACCTATAATCATACATTATACTTGTTACTTTTCAGTTAGTATGATCGTCATATTTACATTGTTAACCGTTATATGTTAGTTATATTCACTGAGTTGGCAACTCACCCCCGTTGTGCCACAGTTCCTTGCAGGGGTAGAGTAGACGGTTGATTGCGGTGCAGATCTACGTTTGCAGCTGTATCATATTTTTTGCTAGGTGGGTTACATATGTAATAACCTTCTTTTTGGTATTGTATTTTGTATCTAGAAAATCTCCATCAGACCTGTATTTTGACTTAGAATGAGAGATTATATATATATATATATTGACAGTTGAGATCGTTTGGTCGATACATTGTAGTTTCTTTCTTTATGTCTGAGATTCATATTGTTGTCCTTTATATTGAGATTTATTTTTCGTTGTTGATATGATCCCAACTAGGGATGCAACCACACATAACACTTTATATGTGTTTAATAATTTAACTTCATAAATTGTGATTTTTACTTACAAACTAAAATTTTATAAATAATTCCGCCAAAAGGTAGTTGATCTTGGTTTTCGGCTTACTTGGACTATGTGCATATCTTTAGATATGCTACAATTTAAGTGCCGGTCACATCCACATTTTGGGTCGTGACAAAATTGGTATCCGAGATTAGGAGTAACCTTACGGAATTATGTAAGGGATTTCAATAGGTTGATGTCAGTCCGTGAGTTAGGATGACCTTTGGTTTGATGGAGTAGGTGAATTAAGATGAATGCACCGTATGTATGTTCCGCGGCATATTTACGTTATCGTATTCAGCCTAACTAACCTTAGGATAAATATCTTAATCTATTCTTCCGTTGATTCTTCGTCATTGATTGTTCCTATCCCTATGCCTTATCAACTCTCGTTTCTTGTTCCAATTGCTATGGTTATGCGGGCTAGGCGAGCCGCAGCCAGAGATGCAGCTAGGGCGAGTCCGCCTGTGACGACGACTGGTACACCGGACGTTCCGGAGGTGCATGAGCATATTGATTCTCCTCCTCCATATCGTATGACTAGGATTGAGGAGGGTATGTTGGGATTGCAGCGAGTGGTAGGACAGTTAGCTGAGGCCACTCGAGTACTGAGACTGGATCCAGCACCGACCGTAGCAGAGTCCGAGGTACAGCCTACACAGACGGTGGCACTAGTAGATACGAGAGTGATGAAGGTATCACTAGCAGAGTTTATGAGATTGAGACCTCCGGTGTTTACAGTTACCGATGTGGCGGAAGATCCTCAGTCCTTTCTTGATAGGATGGTGAGGATTGGCAGATCATTGCGATGTTCTGATGCGAGGTCAGTTAAGCTGACTAGCTTTCGTTTGGAGGGACTTGCACAGGAGTGGTGTGAGTCGATGGAGAGAGGGCGAGCTACGAGTCTTCCTCCGATGTCGTGGACCAAGTTTTCTACGGTCTTTCTTGCCAGATTTCTTCCCCAGAGTGTGAGGGACGCTAGAGCTAGCAGTTTTGAAGCGTTGCGGAAATCGGCAAGTATGTCGGTGGCAGATTATGACTTACGATTCACCCAGCTTTCACGCTATGCCCCATACTTAGTACCTATGGAGGAGCTTCGGGTGAAGAGGTTCTTAAGGAGTTTGGACACGCAGTTGTATCTGGCTATAGGCTCCCAGCATTTTGATACGTATGCGCAGGCCATGGATGCATCAATTCGAGTAGAGGAGCGTTTGAGTGAGTCAGTAGTTATTCCGGAGCCAAAGAGGAGTAGACCGATCGTGCCGATGACTAGACAGTTTAGCAGAGGTAGAGGCAGATATACTCCCGGCCGCAGTGTCGGACGAGCTTGGACACAGGGCCAGATGTTCAGTTCTTATCCCGATGATCAGAGACCACCATCTACATGTTTTAGTTGTGGACTTCCCGGACACTTTGCACGGGATTGTAGATCTCAGGGAGGGGCCGTTGTTCCACAGGCTACTTTACCCCTTCCACCTCCTACGCCGATGGCTTTACTTCCTTCCCCAGTTGGCGCTACACGCCAGGCAGTTGCACCACGAGGTCGAGGCTTTGCAGGCCGTGCTCAGAGAGGTCTAGGAGATAGAGGTAGAGGACGATAAGATGCGGGCAGGGGCCAGGCACGAGTATTTGCACTGACTCCACAGGATGCCCAGGCATCAAATGCAGTCGTGACAGGTACTCTTACAGTATGCTCAATAGAGGCACATGTTTTATTTGATCCCGGTTCTACACATTCTTATGTATCTTCACGATTTGCACTTTCTTTGGGGAAAGAGTCATCATTGTTAAAGTTACCCTTAGTAGTGATTACCCCGGTGGGAGATTCTTTTATAGCTCGGCACGTATTCAGATCGTGTTCTGTGCGTATTGGTGATAGAGATTCGATAGTTGATCTGATTCTCCTGGATATGTTTAATTTTGATATACTTCTTGGTATGGATTGGTTAGCCGCTTATCATGCGTATGTAGATTGTCGAGGAAAGGCGGTTAGATTTTGTTTTCCAGGTGAACCAGTGTTTGTTGTGCAAGGGGATTGTAAAGTAACTCCTGCCAACATGATTTCTGCTCTTTGTGCGGGGCGACTCTTGGAGAAGGGTTGTCATGGGTTCTTGGCATTCGTTCAGGACTTAGGGGTCGCTGAGGTTTCATTGGACCAGATTCCGATCGCACGAGAATTTCCTGAGGTATTTCCGGCTGAATTACCAGGATTGCCACCCGATCGTGACATTAAATTTTGCATTGACTTGATTCCGGGTGCGGGGCCTATTTCTATACCACCCTATCGAATGGCACCGACGGAATTGAAGGAACTCAAAAGCCAGTTACAAGAGTTGTTAGATAGAGGACATGTTCGTCCCAGTGTATCACCTTGGGGAGCTCCTGTCTTATTTGTAAAGAAGAAGGACGGTAGTATGAGACTATGCATCGACTACTGACAGCTTAATCATGTCACTGTGCGAAACAGGTATCCACTACCACGTATAGATGACTTGTTCGATCAGTTGCAGGGAGCTGGGTTTTTCTCAAAGATTGATTTGAGGTCGGGGTATCACCAGTTGAGGGTTCGGAAGGACGATATTCCGAAGACGGCGTTTCGTACGAGATATGGACACTATGAATTTCTGGTGATGTCGTTCGGACTCACCAATGCTCCCGCAGCTTTTATGGATATGATGAACCGTATCTTTAGTCCATTTATTGATCGGTTTATCATAGTGTTCATAGATGATATTCTTGTTTATTCTCGGAGTCGGACGGAGCATGAGCAGCATTTGTGTATTACGTTGCAGACATTAAAGGAGCATCAGCTGTTTGCAAAATTCTCTAAGTGTGCTTTTTGGCTCGATAGTGTGGAGTTCCTTGGGTCACATAGTTACGAGAGAAGGTATATGTGTGGACCCAAAGAAGATTGAAGCAGTACATCACTGGCCCAGACCTGTAACAGTTACGGAGGTTCGGAGTTTCTTAGGTCTGGCAGGTTATTACCGACGCTTTGTACAGGATTTCTCACGAATAGCTGCACCTTTGACTGGATTGACTAGGAAGGAGGTTCCATTCCAGTGGACAGATGCGTGTGAGCAGAGTTTCCAGCAGTTGAAGACGCGCTTGACGACTGCACCTGTATCATCTTTACCTTTCGGGTCAGGAGGTTTTGTCATGTATTGTGATGCTTCTAGAGTGGGTTTAGGCTGTGTGTTGATGCAACACGGCAGGGTTGTAGCTTATGCTTCTTGACAGTTGAAGAGGCATGAACAAAACTACCCCACTCATGATCTAGAGATGGCTGCTGTGGTATTCACATTGAAGATTTGGAGACATTACTTGTATGGAGAATCGTGTCAAATCTTCACAGATCATAAGAGCTTAAAGTATATTTTTCAGCAGAAAGATCTGAACCTAAGGCAGCGTAGATGGATGAAACTGGTGAAAGATTACGATTGTAAGATCTTGTACCATCCAGGAAAGGCAAATGTGGTAGCAGATGCCTTGAGTCGGAGACCTGGAGGAAGCTTATCTCATTTGAGCATTTTGCAGAGACAGTCTTCTACAGAATGGCAGATTTTATGTGATAGTCACATACAGTTTGAGTTCACATCGGCAGGAGGCCAGCTAGCACATGTTCGCACCAGACCTCAGCTATTGGATCGCATTCGAGAGGCGCAGCCCACAGATGCTCGTATGATAGAAATTATGGATCAGGTTAGGCAGGGCAGGGGGCAGAGTTTGTGATTGATGATCATGGAGTATTACGTTTTAGGACTCGTCTCTATGTACCAGATTCCGATGGATTGAGGCGTGAGATTTTATAGGAAGCTCACAGGTCAGCATATAGTATTCATCCTGGTTCCATCAAGATGTATCATGATTTGAAAGATGTTTACTGGTGGGAAGGAATGAAGAAAGATGTTACAGATTATGTTTCAAGATGCTTGACTTATCAGCAAGTCAAAGCAGAACACCAGAGACCAGCCGGAGAGTTGCAGCCCTTACCCATTCCAGAGTGGAAATGGGAATAGATTTCCATGGATTTCATGGTGGGTCTACCCAGGACTGGCAGAGGGTATGATTCCATTTGGGTGATTGTTGATAGATTGACAAAGGCCGCTCATTTTCTTCCAGTAAAGACGACGTATGGATTTGCTCAGTATGCACAGGTTTATATCGATGAGATTGTACGTCTGCATGGAGTTCCGACATGCATAGTATCAGATCGAGGTACCCAGTTTACTAGTAGGCTGTGGCAGAAACTTCAAGACGCTCTTGGTACACGGCTGAGTTTTAGTACAGCTTTCCACCCACAGACAGACGGTCAGTCGGAGCAGACCATTCAAATACTAGAGGATATGCTTCGGGCTTGTAGCCTTGATTTCGGTGGTAGTTGGGATCGTCACCTACCTTTGGTAGAATTCTCGTACAACAACAGTTTTCAGGAGACGATCCAGATGGCACCTTTTGAAGCTTTGTATGGGAGGAAATGTCGATCGCCCATTTGCTGGACGGAACTTAGTGAGAGTTGCATATTGAGACCGCAGATAGTACAGGAGACTACAGAGAAGATTCAGTTGATACGTGACAGAATGAAGGCGGCCCAATGCAGACAGAAATCATATGCAGATCGACGACGTCGTAGGCTCGAGTTTGGCATGGGAGATCATGTGTTCCTTCGGGTATCTCCAATGAAAGGCGTGATGCGTTTCGGGAAGAAAGGGAAGTTTAGCCCTAGATATGTTGGACCTTACGAGATTCTGGAAAGAGCGGGTGCTGTAGATTATCGGTTAGCACTTCCACCCAGCTTTCCCGACGTGCATCCGGTGTTCCACGTTTCGATGCTTCGCAAGTATCTTCACGATCTATCTCACGCGATCCAGCATCGGACCTTACAGCTTGAGCATGATTTATCCTACACAGTACAGCCAGTCGCTATTCTTGACAGGCAGGCAAAGAAACTACGATCGAGGGTACTTCCGTCTGTAAAGGTTCTCTGGCAAGGCAAGAATCGCGAGGAGATTACTTTGGAGACCGAGGATGCGATGCGGAAGAAATTTCCACATCTTTTCGAAGGTATGCCTGGTTATTATTTTAAATTCGGGGACCGAATTTTCTTAAGGGGGGGATATTGTAGCATTTTGAAAATTTACAAATAAATAAAATTGATTAATTTAATAATAATATGATATATCGCAAAGTTGTTAAAAACAAATAAGTCAAGTTTTATAAGTTCTATGTAAAACAATTTAATTAAAAATTTTAGTATGCAACATAACTAAGTTATAAGGGTTTTAGTGGCTATTTTAGCTTCATTTTAATAAAATGGGTGTTTTATAATAAACTAAGTTGTGAGGGGTTTTTAGGTAAAGTGTAAGATTATTGTGTAAATAGAAAATTGTTAAGGGTGTAAATGAAAATGGGATGGAAAATCATTTTAGTTCAGAAATTAATTTCAAATTAAATCATATTATGAAGATAAGGCTAGTGTACCTTATGCTTGCATGCACAACACTCATCTCACACATCCTCCTTGCATGGAATGCACACTCTTCAAACCTTGACACCTCCTCCTTCACCTTATCCCTTCCTCCTCTCATTTATATGGCTCATATTCAGTTCAATATTAGATTAAAAACTCAAAAGAATTAAAAGAAAAGAAAATTTAAAAGAGAAAAGAGAAAACAAGAGGAAGAAGAAGAAGAATGAAGCTTTGTTCTTGGTTTTTCATCACCATCAAGCTAGGAGGAACTTAGCATCTTGGAGGGGTTATTCCTATAGCAAATTAGAGGGTAAAACTTCTTAAACACAGTAGGGATTAAGTTCTATAGATTAGCTAGAATAAATTGAACAAGTCACATAATATCGTATTTTAGTTAAATTTAAGCTCTGTTAAAATCTTCTTTGATCTGGAAGATAATTAACTTAACTAAACAGAGTTAAAACGATGTAGGAAACACCTAGAATAACCCATAGGACCACGACACCAGGGGGCCGGTTTTTGGCCGGCGGCCATAAAGGAAATTCCGGCGTCGCCGGCCAGGTAGAAAGGTAAGTGGGTTTGTTCTGTTGGATAGTTTTCAGTGTAAAAATTTGGTTATTTTGGTGCTGTTTACTTAAACTAGTTTCACCGTAATTAGAATCTGGAAACGTATATCGGAAAGTATATCTTAAAACACCAAATACGACACGGTCAAAATACGTCGCGATTTAAATTCTGTAACGATGCAGGTTAAAGTTAAAATCCAGTAAGGTTAAGTGTTTAATAACTCGATATAATCGTATGTTATGTAACTAGTACGTGGGAACGAGTGTTTTTCATTTCCGTCATATCGGAATAGCCGTTTTCGTATATACGTTAAATTGTGAATTTAGATTTGAATACGAGAAATTCGGAGGCAGCGAGGAAAGGGAAAGGATTAGCAATTCCTGAATAGATTCGACGATTCTGGTGAGTAGACTAAACATCTACCGGGGAATTTTGTAAAGATGGCGTGTTTCGCCCGTAGTTTTGCTTAACTTAATTGCTATATATTGTTATGCCAAATTGATAATATGCATTCATCGTTTACATATATAAATTGCTTAGTTGTTAGAACACTTCACAATTATCGACGAGTCATGCCACGTGCACGTCTTATATGTTACACACACCTCGTCGATATTGCTATGTCACTTTACACTTAAGCATAATACTTGCTAAAATGAATTTATATTGTATCTCACATATTAATAATAGTAGTAAATTGCATCATCTATATCATGTTAATATATGTGTATCTCATGTTTATATAAGAGATAAATGTAGTATTGAGGATTTGTGGTTTTGAGTTTTGAATACTATTACATAAATCCAGTGTTTTCATGATTGATGTGTCATGTCCACCATGAGATGTTTTCTGTTTTGGTTTATTCCGGACCGAGTGGGGGAGATATACGGTCACGGATTTTACGTTATCCATACTGAGTGGGGGAGATATACAGTTGGATACATGGTGGACCCGGTCGAGACCGAGGGGCAGGATAGCCGCATTGAGGCGGGGGAGCCTAGCGAGGTTACTCGATACCGGAGATAGTAATAAAAATACGGCGTATATCTAGAGGATAACGACCGGTATTGTTGGTTTTAGGATCATTCGGGGAATGATGCCTGTGAGAAATAGAAGTTTTGTGTCGATGATGGACACGGGGAAATGAATTTATCAAGAATAAATGATGAGATTTAGTTGGATTATGAGATTTGTATTTTATTTTGTTTGTTTCCACCTATAATCATACATTATACTTGTTACTTTTCAGTTAGTATGATCGTCATATTTACATTGTTAACCGTTATATGTTAGTTATATTCACTGAGTTGGCAACTCACCCCCGTTGTGCCACAGTTCCTTACAGGGGTAGAGTGGACGGTTGATTGCGGTGCAGATCTACGTTTGCAGCTTTATCATATCTTTTGCTAGGTGGGTTACATATGTAGTAACCTTCTTTTTGGTATTGTATTTTGTATCTAGAAAATCTCCATCAGACCTGTATTTTGACTTAGAATGAGAGATTATATATATATATATATATATATATATATATTGACAGTTGAGATCGTTTGGTCGATACATTGTGGTTTCTTTCTTTATGTCTGAGATTCATATTGTTGTCCTTTATATTGAGATTTATTTTTCGTTGTTGATATTGTTGATCCCAACTAGGGATGCAACCACACATAACACTTTATATTTGTTTAATAATTTAACTTCATAAATTGTGATTTTTACTTACAAACTAAAATTTTATAAATAATTCCGCAAAAAGGTAGTTGATCTTGGTTTTCGGCTTACTTGGACTGTGTGCATATCTTTAGATATGCTACAATTTAAGTGTCGGTCACATCCACATTTTGGGTCGTGACAAATTGACTTTGAGGGCACTATATCCAACAAGAGACGCAAGAGAGATTTTTGCTCGACACTAAGATTTTATTATCCAACTTCAATAAGGAGAGTACAACCGAAAAGTAAGGACATGCCCCTACTATTCTTACATTGTTTTATTCGGCCAAAGAAAAGGAAAAAGATTATTAATCTCGATTATGGGAGTTCAACAAGCTGCGATAGGCCCTCGCACTAAGAAAGGTACGGTCATTCCCACGGTGCCTTGTGGGGACAATTGCCTGAGTTTCTTCGGCCTCGAGTTCCTCCTCACTCGAAGCTTCGTCTTTCGACTCATCCTTCGGCAGGAGCCTCGCTCTCTGATTCCCCCTCTATAGGGTCTTGTTCTTTTGCAGGAGCCTCCTTATCCGGATCATATTCCATAGGATTATCTTCCACCAAAGGAGCTTTTTTTTTCTGGCCCCTCCTTTATATGCTCCTCTTCCATAGGATCTTCTTCTTCATCTTCGGAGTCATTGGCCATCATAGGCGCCGGAGTTGCAGCATTGACTTCTTCGTCTTCCGAGTCGCTGTCGGAAATAACTGCCTGAGAGTCTACGACTTCGTCCTCTGAATCTCTAGATATAGCTTTAAAAGTAATATCAGACATGTCATCCTCGTCGGAAAGATTTGCCACGACATGAAAGGAAGGTCATGGTCAGGGTACAGAATGTCAAGGAAGGGACAAGGGACATAGGAAAATTATGAAATCGGTATAAATGGATGAGATTCACAAATATAATAAGTCAGTTAACGGTTTCATTTTAGTACACAAGAAGATCTGCATGGGCCACCACTAAAACCTGTCACGTCTCGCTTCCCAAAAGAAAGTGAAGGATGACGTGGCAAAATCCGCAACCTAACTGTATTGAAGGTGGTCTATTCAATACAGTTATGTTAAGCGTATGAATATCTAACATGCAGGATGTGTACCAAAATCAAAGTAATAAAAGCGAAAGGCATTTATTTCCATTAACCAAACTTTATTACATCCCAAAGGAAAGAGTAAAATAAACTAAATATTTTAATTACATCAAAAGAGAAACAAAAGCCCTAAACATGTGGGCAACAACAAAAAATTAAATCTAGATAATCTTCCATCGTCAAGTCTGCATAATCTTCATTAGTTGGCTCCACTCCTTGATCCTCGCCATAATACTCATTCTCATCATCTGACGGACATTTCAAAGATAGAGGAAGAAGAGGAAGGTCCGTCAGCGAGTTATACTCGGGTAGGATTGCCTCATAAGGAAGTAAAGGTATAGAAACCGACATGTGTGTATAAATGTAATGAATATGATGTACATGGGTATAAAGGTGTGATGTTATATACAAATTAGATATGTTGACAAAGGTATATGTGAATATGAGCAGGTTGTGTGAGGTATATGTTTGGTAAAAGTTCAAGTCAAGTCAAACGGATATTCAGTCTAAGAGTTAGATCAGGTTAAATAAGGTGTGTATTGATAGAATTGACTGGTGAACATACTCGTATTCTTGAGGTATCCCATGACTAGCTGGAAGCAGTATGAGCTGGTGCTCGTGCCTGGGGTGGCAATCAATGCGGTAGTGTGAACATCCTCGAAAGGTGTCCTATGACTACTATGGAGTTTTGTCTGGCGTGAATATCACTCAAGTGCACAGGTATTTCCATCCTTCAGTTCCATAATAAACAACAAGTCTAAACCGGTAAAATATTCACATCCAAGATACTGAATAACCCGTCTATCATAAAGAAAGGTAGATAAGGTAACAGGTGGGTATAACACATAATGTGAGTTTAGTGTTGAGTATCAATAGGTATTGTAAACGTTTTGGTTTGTTAAACAAGGGTCCGAATACTCGCGATTATTCCGTTGTGGCCACAGAACAACAACTGGGGAAGTGAAATGTACCGTTTCACTTCCTGGGATCATGATCCAGTAGTAGGGGAATCTGAATTCCGAATCTTCTTGCCTAATCAAACTACCCATCCCCGTGGTTCAATATAAAGGTTTTGACGAATTAGAGTTAGTGCGTATACCTCTAGGCATGGAATTTCCACATTGTATGCCATCCACATTTTGTATCATTCGCCCTCAAATAAGGTTAGTATTCGCCCGAATATCAGGTTAGTATTCGCCTGAATATCGGGTTAGTAGTCGTCCACACATTGGACTGGTCACCCTGCCTGCAGGGATCTTCATATATAAGTATTCCATACCTAGGTCCGCGCATTCTAACCCTAACCGTATCATGTGTCATGTATGTCATAAACTGAAAATTAAAAAATTTGATCTCATTTAATATGGCCTTCCACAACTGCTCGTTTTATCTTGTTATCTTCTAAAGTATGTAATGTGCTTCGTGTCATCTTATAGAACACTTAGTTAAAAAAGATAATAGTGTTTAATTATATTTATTGCTTCTAAGAAAACCATAATGTTTGGAATATTTATCATTTTGGAAAACCATAATGTTTTACTAAAAAAATATCCTTTCGATAAAAGGTTATGGTATTTATTTGAAAATTATCTTTTAATAAGGTCTTAGATATTCTTTTTGAAAAATATCGTTATACGGGTTATGGTCTTTATTGAAAATAGCCTTTTAATAAAGGTCGAGGTATTTAAATGAAATTATCTCTTTTTAGGATGGATTAAGGTATTTTATTGTAATTAATAATTTTATGAAATTATAGTGTTTTAAGTTTGAGGTAATGTTTTAGAAAATACGTTCGTGTTGGCAACCGCTGCACATGGACGACAGGATTTGTGTCCTTTTCAAGGACGATTGCCTATAAACCACGAGGTACTCACGTAAAACATTACCCAATTATTAGGATAACTCATTAAACTTTAGTTAATATTCTACGAAGAATCAATATAAAAATATCCTTTCGAGTGAAAGGGTCTAAGTTGGAAAAACTAGATGCCGTTATTTAAATTTAGTATTATCCCCTTTCAAAAGGCGAAGGGATTTAACAATATTATAGTAGTTGAAGAAAAAACGTAAGTAAAAATATATATCTATATCATATTTAAAATAATTATTCCAAATGTCTTAATTCATGTGGATATTTTAAACAAATATAAGCTTTTAACAAAACGAGGGTATTTTTGTGGAAGAAACTTATTTCGAGATCACAAAAGTAGCATGGGTGAGTATGGGTATGTAAGGGGTGAATTAATACTTGTGGATTATAACTTTAAGCCTGTCACATTCCATGTTGTAAGAAGGTGCAATATTTTTTTGACATATAGGAGTGATTAAGGAAACCATTTTAATCATGGGTTAAGATTATCATCATTAAGGGGTACAAAAGTATAGGCATGCAAGAATATTGTAATATCATTTTAATATGGGGTTGATGATTAGAAGTTGGAATTAAGGTTATTGAAAAAAAAGAAGAAGGCGACAGATGAGTGGAGAGGGGCGGATCCTACCTTTGATTAGAGTTAGATGTAGATGGGTTGAAAACGTAGGCTTGTAAAAACTCCTCAATAGCTCCGCGCTCAGATTTTTCCTTGGTGATTGGGTGGAGCCATAGCGTCGGCGTCGTCGATACGAAGGCGTGGGTATTTTTTTCATAATTTTTGGAGTTCTGAGGTGTGATAAAATAGTGTTTGAAGTGCCTATTTATAGGGTTTTTTTACCAACCATAAAATCCAAAAAATCTGTTAAACTTCCCCAAAATCCACGCCGCCAAATGATTGCAGAATCATCAGTTGATGATTGCCGCCGTTGCCAGTGCTTCGTGGCCGTTGGATCTGCATCCAACGGCTCACGAGCCGCCGCCAAGAGCCACGCGTCCGCGTGGGGAAGGATCACGCGGTTTCGCGTGGTCCCCACCACGTGGGAGCCGCCGAGCGATTTTGGGCCGTTGGATCTTGTATCCAATGGTCCAGGATCAAGGGATTAATATAATATATTTTTTTATTAAATACTAAACTGTTTTATATTTTAAAAATTGAATTTAGTTTTAAAAAATTATTAAAAATAGTTAAAAATACGGGAAACTTATGGAAAAGATTCAGAAAATATATTTTATTGTTATCTTTAGTATAAAAATAATTTTGGGCCAATACTAAATAATATACCCTATATCTATGGTTTTAGCTAGTTATTATAATTATTTAAAACCTAGTTTATCCTTTTAAAATATTTTTTATTACGAATTAATTATTTTAATTGATAATAAAAATATGTAGATTATTTTAAGGCATTATAAAATTTTATTAAAACATTTTAATCCTATAAAAATAATAAATAGATTTTAGAAAATTTCTTTAATCATATTTCAATGCTTTGAAATTTATTAACATTACTTTAAAAATATTCTTCTATCAACGAAACACGTAAATAATTATTTGATAGTAGAAATTTAAATAAAATATATTTTATTAGGTATTAGAAAACACGGTCGTTACATGTTAGTTAGATTTTATTTACTGTTCTTGATATCTGATTGACAGCCGTAATGTGACTGTAGAGGGATTTTTCCTAGTTATAGGTAGCATGGTTGGCTCTGTCACGTGCCGTATTTACATATTTTGGGAAGTGGGAAGAGACAATAATTAAGGGAGGACCTATACTGGTAGACCAATTTTTCTCGAAATGATAGTATGCTATCTGGCTTGTCTTTATCATTGATGTGTACACGTTTTACTTTTTATTACGCGTCGCTAATACATAATGATGAAGCCCGTAGTATTCTTGCTTGACTACTAGCATTATGATGACGATCATATACGTGAGAGCTGGGTAGTTTATAAGCACATCCTTAAATGTCCATAGTCGTAGGAGTATCGAGACAGGGCATCGATAATCCGGAGTAGACTAGTATATATGTTTCGAGACCCCGACGAGGGACGGTGGCCGGTCTCACAAGCCATTGGTGTTATGTCACCTAAGATAGTATACAGGTGCTTACTGGAGGTGAGTACACTGGACGGACTCGCCGAGAACTTCTGGATGGTATTATATCTATCGTCATATGGAAGTTCTCGAGTGGCATTAGTACAAGTTAGTCCTTTGACCTGAGATCGTCATTTGTCTCATGTGAGTTCCCACTGTACTTTGATTACTACCCTACCACGGTTCAAAAGAGTCATGCAAATAGGTTTTAGTTGGGTACAGTCCCGAGCCACATGGAGGCAGTGAGCGATCGTTGGAGATTCGTCTCTCCTGATATTAAGAGTCGATGTCGTGCTGTGTTCGGTTGGCTATCACCCTAAATCCGTGGCCACGGTAGTTGAGATTTACTGATATGGGTTTAGTAGTTTCTCGATTGGTGATGAGCTTGACTCCGACATGACTTATCGGGTTATTAGGGGTCAGACGTTTCTACCTCCTAGACCCGGTTTGCGATACTCTCAGACGAAGAGACCTGACTGTACGGAGATTGTCACATTCAGACTCAGTAGGGTACAGACGGACTTGATTGTCGACCTCCCTTTCGACAAATATCTGGGCAGCCGTTACGTATAGCTAGTGCCGCTGACGTACTTGTGGCTTTTGGATTTATCCCTTAAATCACTGTCAGCGTATTGTCGAGTCTTTAGAGTCCCACACAGAGGGTTTTTCCGGTTCAGGCGATATGATGTAGATGACATATGTTGGTGTATATAGGGTGTCTACGTATACAAGCTACACAGACTTTAATCGGACGGTTGATATACTAGCGGCTTAGGATTAAGCCGGATTATTAAATTAGGTATTGATTTAATAATTTATATATATATGTTTAATATGTATATTCTAGTATTATTGTTCACTATTCATTTTCTCTCTCTTGGCTATTCGTATTTTTTTGTACGAATACGCGTATTTGTATTTCGATACGTATACCGGGTTGTATTCCATATTTATACGGAATTTGTTCTAGAAGATGGACACTTCATTTCTTGATTTTTCTTTAATAGGAAATATAAAATGAGGTGGAGGATGAGATATTTTGTAGCATGTTAGAGAGGTATGGGTTGATTATTATATAGTATTTTCATTTGTGAATACTATTCTTGGATGGTTGCAAAAAATCAAGCCATTCATTCTATGCTTGCTAGTTTTTTCCTACACAAGAAGACTTAGTCATTTTCCATGGCTTCTTCTTCTTCATCTTCTCCTCCTTCTTTTAGGTAGCTCACTTGAGCTTAGAAAAGAGAGAAAAAGATAGTGAGAATATTTCTACATCCCCACTCTCCATTAGTAGAGAGCTTGGAGCGTTGGTTGCTTCACTAGATGAAGTCGGAGCTTGGATCGGTTTCCCTTAGGTGGATCTTCTTCGCCAAGGGTGGTCGCTACTCAAGCACGATCCGGACAACATACACGGAGCTTGGAGGGGTCTTCCATGATTGGGTGGACATGCATCGAAGGTAATATTCCGTATCTTTTCTTGCTTGGTTTGCTAGTTTAGGACTTTGGATCGATTTTAGGTTCAGGATTCCTTTGTGTTTGCTTGAAATTTTTGTTCGCCATCCGCGCCTCCGCTGCGCCGCGAGCACTAGGGAACCCTATAATATCATGCCTGAGACGAGTGGTTGTATATATTTATTTATATTAGTAGATGCTGTATATGTTTTGCATCCGTGCTAGTCCAGCCCCCGCTTTGCCGTTAATTAAGTAACTTAACGGTGCATGACGGGGCCCCGTGGCGAATGTGGATGGCATATATGTACATTATATTTTCTTTCTTTTCTGGTGTGATAGGTTTTAATTGACGGGACCGTATTAATTTTGATTAATGTAAGGAAAAATAAACCTAAAAGATGTTGGAACAAATTTTCAAAAAACTATAGTCATATTCTTTCGCTTTGCATAGCAGTATTCGATCATGAATATCTCGCACCTCATTCGAGGAGGCAAGAGCCTAGATCTCTGTTCTCCTCTGAAACACGGAGATGCGACCGCGTAGGTCCGTCTTACCTGAATTCGGGGTAGATACTAATTGGTGCTATCCGTCCACCTCTCCGAAGATGCCAAGTTGAGTTATGACACCGTATATCGAACGTTTAAACGGATGCAGCCGATATAGCAGACTTCGTCAGATTCCCCCTCATTTGAGTGGTTTTTAATTGTGGGGACGCTCTTCCGTGCGGGCGCAAGCCCCTGCAGTTAATTAAGCTACCGCATCGCGGTAACTTTCTCCTTCTCCAGATGGTCACTTCGTATCGTGTGTGTTTGTTTTGTTTTTGGTTTCCCGTGGATTGTATACGGAGACTAATTTATATCGTCGCCCGTAGGGCGTGGATTAGTCCAAATCCGTATTTTCTTAGATTTGGGTTTGGGGTTTGGGTTTAAGGATACGTTAGTCTCATTTGAGACTAAGATCAACTTAAACGTTAGTTAATGATACGTTAGTCTAATTTTAGACTAAGATCTATTTAACGGGATCGTTTAGATCCATCAAGAGAGCATTTGGGCTATATTGTTTAGTTTAGGGACATTGCGGTCGATTACTAGTTTAAGGACATGGTGGTCCATTGTTAGTTTAAGGACATCTCGGTCCATGGGTTTAAAGGGACCCCACAGTCCGAGGTTAAGGATATCATAGTCCATGGGTTTAAGGACCCCACAGTCCAGTTTAAACACGTCATAGTCTATGGGATGTGTGGTTGTCGGGACCCATCGCCTCTCTGAAGACGTTGAAGGATTACAACGACAAATATCAGAGGAGTGCAGAGATGTACCCTTGAACCAGTTTTGGTTGGAAAATCTGTAGTCCAATTTGGAACTAAGATTAATTAATTAGATTATGAGCATATTGGCTCAGTTAAATCTGAATTGAGGACTTGTAGCCAACTTGGGTTAAGTCCAATTAAGTTTGGAATGTTGACCTTTTGTTGGATTGTTGAACATTTGTCTGGATTCAGCCCTCCCCATTATTTAGCAATGCATAAACAGGGGTTTAAGGCTCTAACAACATTTTTGTCTTTAGCTGAACACTAACCATTTATTATAGCTCTGGACTTTACTTTGCATATCATATGAACTGACCAATTTTGATGTTCAGTTGAAGGGAAGATTTGTTTCTGGAAACACTTAACCAATTTGGGCTAAGCTGGTTTTAGTGTTAAACACTAAAAGTGGGGTGGTCACGTGGGGTCACGTGAGGCGCCTGAGAATTGGGCCAAACCTCCTTTATTTTACCCTCAAATATGCAAATAAGTGTTAAACACTTATCCTTCAGGCCATCACGTGGGAACACGTGAGGCATCTGAAGATGGGGGCCAGACTTCCTTTATTTTGTTCTCAGAATATTCAAATAAGTGTTAAACACTTTATCTTAACGGCCATCATGTGTGGGCACGTGATGGGTACCCATGTATTAATTATTAAAGTGTTTATTAGGGGTCACGTGGGGATACGTGAGGGTGCACAAAATTGATTCTGCCTTTATCTTTGTTCCATTTATTTTGAAGGTCACATGGGAGCACGTGAGGCATTGCCTCTGGGCTAATTCCTTCTTATTCTGAGGAGTCCATTTAAAGGGTCATGTGGGGGCACGTGATCTAGTCTTGTTAGTTCTTTTTCATTCGTTGGGATGAAGGGTCACGTGTTACCACGTGATCACGTTGGATACTTTGATCTTTATGTGCATGGAGAGCTTTAAGTCTCTTGTTTTTAAGAATTAAATTCTTTTATAGGGTTAAACCCTAGTTCTGTTTAGAGAAATTAAATTCGTATATATTTGGAAGAATTAAATTCTGATATAGGGTTAAACCCTAGTTTCATTTGGGGGAATTAAATTCCTATGAATTTGGGAGAATTAAATTCTCATATAGGGTTAAACCCTGGTTTCGTTTGGAGGAATTAAATTCCTATGAATTTGGGAGAATTAAATTCTCTAAACTCAATTCTCTCTCTAAGTTTTGGATTTGCATGGCAGAATCTCCCCGATGAGAATTAAATTCTCAACTTGTGGGGAGATTTGCTTCTGCAGATCTTCAACCAGAGGAAGAACTAAGTTCTTATTCAGAAGAGTTAAACTCTTAGATTGAGAATTAAATTCTCCTTTTGTTTTATGGAGCTTAGATCTCTTTCCCCTTTCTCACCTAGGGTTTCTTTTCTTGATAATTAAATTCTCTTTTCTTTTTTCTCTCTGTTGTTGTTTTTTCTCCAAAAATCCAAAATTCCAAGATTCCTTCTCTTCTCTTCTTGGCTCTTATTTATAGGAGAAAGAAAAGAAGCAATTTGTTTAATCAATCTTTGATTGAAAGCTTTTGGTTGTTTCTGTAACTAACATGATCTTTTAGATCACTCAGTGAATTTTATTCACCATTAGATTTTTAATCCAAAAGATATTCTGTCTGTTATTCTTGGTGAATTTTAGGGAAATCTTTCCTTGTATAAAATCTTTCCATAAATTGGTGATTTTTAATCACCATTGGATTTTTAATCCAACGGTGCTCCAGTTTACAGAGCACCATCTTTTTGTTTGGAAAGAATTAGAGAGATCTTTCTCCAGTTAAGGTTCTGGATTCCCATTTAATTAGAATTTAATTTTACTATTTCAAAAGGATTAAAATCTCATCACGTGTTGGCACGTGATCCCACTGTTTGATCATTGAAATATAATTTAATCCTATCAATTAAAGAGTTTAGGAACCCGTCACGTGTTGGCACATGACCCCCTTGATTAAACATTTTATTCAGAATTTAATTCTGCCGTTTAACAGAACTTAAGGAATCATCACGTGTCAGCACGTGATCCTTGGTCACGTGTGAACACGTGATACCCCATTGGGGTTTTCCTTAGTGTCTTATTATATCTTTTAATCCCTTTTGGTGGGTTTTAAAGGCCCATCACGTGGGGGCACGTGACTCCACTAATTGCCTGCTTGATTAGAATCTAATTCTATTATAACAGAGTTCCAGGAAACCATCACGTGTCAGCACGTGACCCTTGGTCATGTGTGAGCATGTGATACCCCATTGGGGAATTTCCTGATATTTTATCAGGGAACAAATGCCCCCACAGCGTTTTTCTCACGTGTTTGCACGTGAGTGCAACGCTGTCACCTTTGTGACCGTTGGATCTGTCTAGGGAATATGGGAGATGAACCGTCCCCCATCACATCCTATAAATGCAGGAGTCCTCTCAGAAGCGCCTCCACTTTTTCCATCTTCTTTCTTGCTCGTTTTTCCTCTGAGAATTTAATTCTCTTTCCGAGAGCTTAGTTCTCTGATTCAAAAATTTTCAGAGTTTAACTCTGTCTACAATGATTTTCTTATTTCAGGTAAGAATCTTGAACGGCTGAGGAACTCCTTATAGAAATTTGGATTTTAAATCCACACCAAGGGTTTTTTCCCCTTTAACAAGAACCCATATTTTCCAAGTTCTTTAAAAAGAAAACTGCTCAATCTTTAAATAATAAATCCTTTTTTTAGGGCTCTTTTGATCTCAGAGATCGATGACAATACTTGACCTTTCAGTGGAATTTAATTCCATTCCAAAGGGTCTTTTAACTCTGAAAATGTTTTCTGGGAATTTAATTCTCCTGTTCAAAAGGAATTTAATTCCTCTAAAGAACTTAATTCTTTAAAAGAAAACTTCTTGGGATTTTTCCTCCTGAATTGTTCTTATAGAAAAAATTGCAGTAGAGATTCTGCTTGATTTTCGCAGAGTCCAAGATGGGTTTCCCTTTGGGGGAATGTGTAGAATCATTTGAATTCATTGAGACTCTTCCCTTTATTCTCATGATGATTGCTTGGCTTCATTATTAGTGAGCCGCCATCTTGATTTTGTGGGGCCCATGTGTTTTGTAACCAATGGTCCCATAAAATAAGTCCTTTGTCGCTTTCTTCCACCGTCTTTTTATATATATACATATATAAACATATACACACACATACACACACGTGTTGGTTTCGCTTAACAGTTTCCCCTTCTTATATTTCAGGAACAATGGCTTCTCTTCCGTACTTCCCTTTTACCCGCTCGGATGCTGCCTTTCCTCAGTCGCCGTCTGATGAAGAGGTGATGGCAATGATCAGGGCTCATGACTCGAATTACACCAATCTACTTTTATGGGGGACTTGGTACGGTCATATCATCCGCGGTCGCCGCAACTTTCTTTGCGAGATACCGATAGAGCCTACCTATCCCTTTCTGCCGATGGATCATCCACGGACCGCCTTTGCTGTGGAGATACTGAATTGGACCCCTACGGGACGGCTTGAGCCATCAACAACTGGGATTCCGAACCATCCTGTGCCGGCTATAGACATCTTAGGGCCCCGCATTTGCCAAGGCGAAGCCTAGCTATGGGGACAGATTTACAAAATAGGGCTTACCCCTCGACATCCTACGGGCTACCTTCTCTGGGCTTGTTATATCCTGTCCGCCCATCGTGCACGACTGCAGAGGGTCGGACTCTATCAGGCGGTTTATACGTCTCTCTTCCACTATCAGTCCCCCCATGTCTTGTGGGTTAAGGCCTTCTTAAACCAATGGAATCTTCCCACCAACACCTTCTTTCTAGGGGACCGCGAAGTTTCAATTTCTCTGGAAGAGTTTCGCGAAATCTCAAGGTTGCCGGTTAGGGGGACGCTCTATGAAGAGCTACTGCCTCCCGATGAGTATGTCTTCGAAACTGAGCCTGCCATGCTTGACGGCCTGTCGACCGAGAATGCCGTCCGCCACAATCGCCCAAGTTTGATCAAGACTCTGAGCATTTTTGAGAAGCTATTCACAGAGTCAGAGGAGCAGGGCGTCACTTTTAAAAGCTTTATCGCCTGCTTCCTTCGCGAAGATGTCCTATCAAAGACGGCTCCGAAGTTCGCGAATGTCAACGACCCCTTTGGGTTCAGTTTAAATAAGCGGCCGGCTAAAGAAGAGGACTTGCTGCAGTTCTACATTCCCATCAAGTCGGCCGTATCTTTCGAGTCGATCGCAGCTCCTGGTATGGACGAGGAGACTTTCTTTGTGGGCTTCATCAGTGTTTGGCTCAGTTGGTTCGCCATTCCCATGCACCGTCATTTCATGAGAGCCTCATTTATTTACCCTGCTCATCGCATTGCCGAGGGGACGCGACTAGCTATGGGCATTGCAGGGCTAGCGCATCTGTATCATGGGTTAAGCACCACGGCCAATACCTCAACTCTAGGCGTAGATGTAGTAAATTTCTCTCTTCATTACTTTACGTCCTGGATTGAGATGCACGTGCTGGAGGCATTTGCTGTGCACCAAAGACATAGTTTTTATGACGCTTACACTTTTCCGCGACTCATGCGGCTGGTGGACGCTTCTGCTCCTGACCCGACTCAGTCTGGGGCTATTTGCGTGCTGATTAATCCCTATGCCAATATGGGCGGGATGGTATTCAACGATCGAGTCCTCTTTGCTCCTTCAGGACCAGTTCAACAGCTTTGTGACTCGTCGAAAGAGGGAGTACCTTTTCTGAAGCCCAGGGAAGCCATGCACCTATATTCGATCAGACCGGGTTATCTGGTATTTCGTCAGAACGGTGCGGCTCTTTTTATGCGGTACAACCCATACCGCTTTGCTCGGCAACTCGGATATGACCAGGGCGTCCCCTTTGAAGCATTTATATTGGAGTCTAGCCCGTCGTCAGAAGTTGTTCGTGACGCCGCTCATCACTTCATGCGGCTGAACACCGGCTCTCGCTTTGTAATTCCTGAAGCTGATCATATTCCTCGATGTGTGGGGTCTTTCACGGGCTGGTACCTCCACCGAGTCAGTCCAATTATTGCCGAGGAGAGGAGGGTGATCCTCGGATATAGGGCTCCCACTCCGATCCAAGCAACGGGAGTTCCGCCGCGACCGCGTGCAGCGGTTCGCCCTCCCTTGAGAGATACTAGCGTCGTGCTTATTCCGGAGGCGGTGGAAGTGGATTTAACTCCCACAGCTGGTATGCCACTGCGTACTAGAGCTCAATCAAGGGCCAATAGGGCACCAGTAGCATTGTCATCAGCTGCGGTGTCAGCAATGGCCGTGTCGTCATCGGTAGCACCGCCGAGCGAGGACATTGAAGGCGAAGTGGGTCAACGCCGTACCAAAGCACCAAGGGGAAGGAAGCGATCGTCTTCGGCGGTTAGTTCCGGGCCCAAGAGGCGGAGGAAGACGGTCACCAATCTGCTCGACTCTTTAGTGGAATCCGAGCCTATTCTTCAAGATGAACCACTAGCCATGCAAGAATCGGATAGTGGTCTACTTTTCCCGAGTTCATCTGCCGAGGAAGCCGCACAATTGGCTGAGGCTATAAGACGCTCACAGGATGAATCCGAGAATGTAAGGATCCCGAAGAGGCCTTATCCTGCCGTCATCTTTTACGAAGACCCTCCATCGATACGGCGGATATTCATAGGTCCTTTGGAAGAAGGGGACGAGAAAGCCCTTAAGCAGGCTGTCTCAGCCGACGCTGAAGATGCACTTTCGTTGTGGACCGGTGGCCACGAGTCTACCCTCGAACCTCGGCGAGCATATCTCCTCAGGAAGGCGCGTCGGCTCGAAAAAGCCATACTAGAGGCTCCTTTGCACATCGGTATGCTCATGTATCTCTTTGTAATATTTTGTATTGCTCATATATATATATATCCTTATCTTCGTGAAAACTTTGCAGGGACTTCAGCAATGGCGGAGGATCTGAGTTCGAGTCGCGCTTTGACTGTGGACTCCGCAAATATCCCCAATAAGAAACTAATCAGTGTGGAGGGGGTCGATGCAACTGTTGCTCCTGCGATGGAGCTTCCCTCGGTGATTCCCACTCCCCAAGTGCTTGCTCTCCCGGAAGAGGCATCTTCGTTGGTCACCGATTCAATGGATCTTTCTGGGGATGGCCCGGAGACTAGGGAACAGGTAGTTGAGGCTACCGTCCTTCCGCTGGAGCTTGTAGTGGCAGCCACTGCTCCTCGATATGAAGTTATTATACCGGCCCGCGTCCCCGATGATGTGCCTGGGGTCATGGAGGAGGCCGGCGAAGCTGCTATCCCTCCAGTCCAGAATGAGAGAAGCATCGAAGGTAGCCTTCTATATTTTATATTAATAATCTCTCCATTATCTGAACCTTTCTGTCTTTTCAGAATTGCGCGGATTGGCGGCATCTATTGCTAATTTGTCTCCCAGGAAGTCTTTTCAGCGCCTGTTGGAGATGGCCGCTCCGTAGGCGATATCTCCTCAACGCATCGTCCTTTCTTCTGGGCAAGGTTAGTGTCGTTTGCCCTCTCCTCACGGCATTATTGTTATTCTATATAATGACATTGATGTCTTCTACATTTCTGGAAGCCGATGACGAGGTTGAGATTCTTGACAGACCTGGGGAGCCTTCAGACCCCTCTTGCATGACTGTGGGTAAGTAAAGTCTCAATGTTGTTCTATCCGCTCTTTGCTTACAAGTCTCGCTGATTGTTTATAAATCTTAACAGTTTTGCCAGTTCTTACCACGCTAGAATCTCGCATCGTCATGCCACCCGGCCCCTATGCTCTGCGTGCCTCGCAACGGATGGCAAAGCTAAGTGATTGTTAGTGGTTCTGCGTGTTCAAGTTTTAGTTTAAATACCGCAATCAAGACGGTTTCGCTTGTAGCTAGCCGGTTGAGTACGGGTCGTCCGTAGGGAGATGGGAGTCTTTTTCAATGTGTTTCAACGAGTTAAGTCCGGTTTTTCAGATTTTGTTGTGGTTATCTAAGTGTTGAGTTGATATTTAAAGAGAGCTTGTCAGGGTTAGGATTAGGTTAGTATGAGTTAGGAGTCTCCACATCTTTCATTGCCCCTCTTAATATCGGTGTTATGGTAATCGGCAACAACGGGGATTAGCACGACTAGGAAGGAACTTGCGAGTATAAGCTAGGCTTTCCAACGCATAGTCCTTCCTTTTGGTGCTTGTCCGTCCGTTCTTGGCTCTTAGCCATAACCTCCGGTTAATTCAACCACAACCGGTCTCACTACGGACTCACCGCTATCATGTAGGATAGGGTGCCGTAAGGAGCGGATTGTGGTTCAATTAACGGGAGTCGAATTAAGCTGTTGGGCAAGGAAAGAGTGTGAGAGATTTTCTTCTCTCAAACTTCCCTTATCCTACCCTAACAAGTATGAACTACTCACACATCATGATACGGCAAAATAAAACAAAACAAAAGAGGGAGATAGAAAGAAAGAGATTAGAAGATAACGACTAGCTATTTGCGACCTCACCTTGGCGAGGATCGAGCGTAAGCATCATGGTCGTTTTAAGGATAAAGAAAAAGAGAGAAGAAAGAAACACAAGAAATAACAACAACTAGTTAACAAATTAAAATTACAACACTTAACAAGATAATGAGACAAGTATGATAATAAACGGTTCTTCTTTATTCATCACTCTTCACTCACAAGCTCACTACAAGTTTAATGGAGAAGAGGTGAGAAGAGGAAGAAGAAACACAACTAAACCTAGCAAAATGAAAATACAAGAATGGACCCCCTCCTTCACAAAGTTCTGGGCTATTTATAGGCTGAAAAATGAAAACCTAGGGCAACAAGCAGAACCAACATGGAATGACCAAAATACCCCCGAAGTTTGACGATCTGCCGCCACCATACGGCCGCGGATCCGCGGCCTAAGCATGCTTAGGCCGCGTTTCCGCGGCCATATAGATGAGTTGGGGGCTCTGTCTTTTTGTGCTTCCCTGGTCTTCAGTGTACATAATTCTGGTATATGTATTTTCTCAATTTGGCTCCACGATTTTTCCAGAATTTCTGTTGAGGGAAAGGTGGACTTTTTTGTTAAGATTTGGCATGATTGCCTCGAGCTCCGCGTAGATTTCTTGGATCTTATGCTGCCCTTGAGCCTTGTGCATGAAAGTGACAATCGATTTGCCATTTTGTCTTCCTAAACTGGTATCAGGCAACATACGGATGAAGAGCGGAGACCGTGTTTTATCTGTGGTTGGCAGGAACCCGGATTTTGTCGTGTTTTCCATGAATTTCACCGTTTTAGAACCGAGAACCTGTATCCTGCAATTGACTAGCAAACACGGCTCAAGAGTATCTACCGATATGCAATGTGATAAAAATTGGGCGGTATGAAAATGCAAAAATCTGATATGAACAAATACCCCCAAACTTATCATTTGCTCGTCCTGAGCAAAGCCAATTTATTCACAAAAAATTTCCTAACCTCACTTTCGCAGGGAACGCGATTGCACTGAGCATGTGCAACAAGCCGTTAAACCTCTAGGTGTCCCTAGTAGGAGGAGTGTTGTCTCCTGAGGGTTTTCAGCGGATACTACCCACAAAATCCGGTCAAGTTGGTTTTGTAAAATAGCTAAGATTCAAACCCTAAAGTTTTGTTTTTAGAAAATAACAATTCTATAATCCTAAGTCTAGACCATCGAACCTTTATTTTTCACACCTCGCTTCTTATTTAACTACAGATTTTATATGTCTTTACGTGCAGTGCAAATAGTGTCGTTAAGTTCCCGAAAGATCGAATATAGTCATCATGTCACACAATAAAGCCCAGATAACAATTTTAAAAGGATCACATAAGTTTTATAAAGAGTTAAGCATTTTTCAAGTTTCGTTTTCCAGTAAGGTTTCAACTTCAGAATTTCAATCTTCCTTAACAGGAAAATAAGTCGTATTCTTCACTCCACCTTTTTCTTGTTTTCATTTCATACACACCTCTGTGAACGTGCAATAGTCTTTATCGCAGAATAAAACCTTCATATCTCCGCTAAATTTTTTTATAAAAGCCTGTCTTTTATCAAGATTATTCTCACACAAAGAACCGTTAGGAATTTTAACTCGGAGAGAACACTTGCTTGACTTTGTTTTAAACTGGACTTTCTAGGCTTCTTAGCGAGCTTTGGGCCAATGCACCCAAACCAGTTGGTTTTAGGGCATTAGGTGTAGAAACACCCCAGCGGACTTAATTACTCAAGTTACCTCGGTCCAAAAACAAAAGACAGTTTTGGCGTGAAAATCAGATGATTTAATGCGAACGGAGATATAACCGGCAGTTCAATTATTTTTTTTTTGGATAAAAGACGTGTTTAGTGGGTTCGGTGTGTAATCATTCCAATCAAGTTTCAGATGGGTTATTTTTCAGACTTAGTTCCAATTACGGCATCAATAACATTCCTTCATATTCGCTTTACTTCATAAACTATTCTTGACATTACTTATTTCAGAACAAACCTATTTGATCCTCAGAAAATCATTTATCTGTTTAAAAGTTTTTTAACATAAAAGACTTGTCATCTAATTCCCAAAAACTCACGACACGTGTAGTGTGATGTAAAGACGTATATCAGCTATAGTTAACTTCAAAGGAGAGTTATCTTTCAGGTTTTCAAAATCTAAACATAAGATTTAGTTATTCTTATTTTTTCAAACAAAACCGTCGAAATGTTGAATCAGAGTTCTTCTACAAGCTAACTTGACAAAAAAGTTTTTATATTTTTAAGAAAATTTTCAGATTTTTATGGATTTTATGGATTTTAATATGCAGATGCAAAATATACACATGAATGCAAAGGTAAGAAATGCGTACCGAGCGTACCCCCAAACTTAAACTGGACAGTGTCCTCACTGTCATTGCATGAAGAGATCATTTGAAGGTTCAAAATTGTCGGTTAGCGATACAAATTTTTTTTTTTTTTTTTTTTAAAGAAAAGAAAAAGAATATACACAAATATATACAAAATGGTTTATACATACCCCCAAACTTATTTGGAACAGTGTCTACTGTTCTTGGCTGGATAACCGAAGTTTAGAGGTAGGCAGAGGAAGATCAGGCAGGGTAAACCGGCTCCTGTAGGAACAGGAGCTCCTCTGTTGGTTCGGCGCTAAGGTACAGTTTGCATCGGTGTCCATTTACTTTGAAAAGAGAACCCTCCTTTGGATTTTCCAAATCCACAGCGCCCTGCGGATACACATTTCGCACAAAATACGGCCCTTTCCATCGAGATCTGAGCTTTCCTGGATGGAAGTGAAGTCGGGTGTCGTAAAGTAGTACCTGCTGACCAGGTACGAAGGTTTTGCGCAAAAGGTGTTTATCGTGAAACACCTTCTTTCGGTTCTTAACAACAACCGCGTTATCGTAAGCCTCATCCCTAAGCTCGTTCAGTTCGTTCAACTGCAGCTTCCGATGGCTGCCCGCATCCTCAAGAGACAGATTCAGCTCCTTTATCGCCCAAAATGCGCGATGCTCTATTTCGACAGGTAGGTGGCAGGCTTTTCCGTACACAAGCCGATCGGGAGACATGCCAAGGTCGGTCTTATAAGCGGTTCGAAATGCCCAAAGGGCATCAGTGAGTTTTAGCGACCAATCCTTACGGTTCTTGGAAACCGTCTTCTCCAGTATCTGCTTGATTTGCCGATTTGAAACTTCGGCCTGCCCGCAGGTTTGGGGGTGGTAGGGCGTAGAGAGCTTATGATTAATGGAATACTTCCGCATCAAGGCCTCGAAAGTCCTGTTGCAGAAATGACTTCCATTGTCGCTAATGATCGCACGGGGGTGCCCAAACCGGGAGAAAATGTTTTCTTTAAGGAACCTAACGACAACCTTGTTGTCGTTAGTCCGGCTGGGCACAGCCTCGACCCATTTAGAGACGTAATCAACAGCTAGAAGGATGTACAAGTTCCCGAAAGAGCTGGGAAACGGCCCCATGAAATCTATCCCCCAAACATCGAAAATCTCCACAACCAAGATCGGTTGGAGCGGCATCTCGTTCCTCCGGGATATCCGGCCCATGTGTTGGCACCGGGAGCAAGTCTTGCAATAGTCATGAGCGTCTTTGAAGAGTTGTGGCCAGTAGAAACCACATTGCAAGATCTTCTCAGCTGTCTTTCTGGGCCCAAAATGCCCGCCACATGCTTGGTCGTGGCAAAACGACAGCACACTCTTGAATTCCTCATCAGGGACACACCGACGAATAATCTGGTCGGGACAGTACTTGAACAAGTAGGGTTCGTCCCAGTAAAAGTGTTTTACTTAGGATAAGAAGCGAAGTCTGTCCTGACTTGACCATTCGGTCGGTAGTAATCCCGTGGCCAAATATTTCACAATATCTGCGAACCAGGGTTCGCACGATACTGTCAAGAGCTGTTCATCCGGGAAAACGTCGTTGATCGGAATTGGAAGCGAAGGCGAAGAAGGAAGTCGTGAGAGATGGTCGGCAACCACGTTTTCACATCCTCGTTTGTCCTTAATGACAAGGTCAAACTCTTGAAGCAAGAGGATCCAACGTATTAACCAAGATTTTGCATCTTTCTTCGCAAAAAGATGGCGCAGAGCAGAATGGTCAGTGTAGACAATGACTGGAGAGCCGATGAGGTAGGGCCTGAACTTTTCTAAAGCAAATACAACAGCTAAGAATTCCTTCTCAGTTGTTGTATAGTTAAGTTGGGCGTCGTTCAGGGTTCGGCTCGCGTAATAGATTATGTGCGGCATTTTGTTGATGTGTTGTCCAAGGACAGCACCAATGGCAAAGTCGGATGCATCGCACATAATCTCGAATGGGTGCGTCCAGTCAGGTGAAGAAAGAACGGGAGCAGAAGTGAGTGAGCTTTTCAATGACTCGAATGCAGTCACACAGCTCGAGTTGAAGTCAAATGGCGTGTCCTTGGCCAGCAAAAGAGTCAAGGGTCTAGCAATCTTGCTAAAGTCCTTGATGAACCGTCTATAGAAACCGGCATGGCCAAGGAAGGCTCGGATATCTCTGACGTATCGGGGAGGAGGCAGATTGGAAATGACCTCAATCTTTGCTTTGTCAACCTCTATGCCATTTTGCGAGATGATATGTCCTAAGACAATACCTTCGTGCACCATGAAGTGGCATTTCTCCCAGTTCAAAGTGAGATTCTTGTCCTTACATCGGGTAAGGACAGCGTCAAGATGCAGCAAACACTCGTTGAAGGAATCGCCGAAGATGGAGAAGTCATCCATGAAAATCTCCAGAAATTTTTCCACCATGTCTGAGAAAATTCCCATCATACACCGCTGGAAGGTAGCGGGCGCATTGCATAACCCAAAGGGCATGCGACGATATGCAAACGTGCCGAAAGGACAAGTGAATGTGGTCTTGTCCTGGTCTTTTTCGGCGATAGGAATTTGATTATAGCCGGAGTAGCCATCAAGAAAGCAGTAGTACTCGTGTCCGGCCAATCGTTCAAGCATCTGGTCAATGAAAGGTAGCGGAAAGTGGTCTTTCCGCGTTGCGGCGTTGAGTTTTCTGTAATCAATGCAAACTCGCCACCCAGTTTGGGTGCGAGTAGGGATTAACTCGTTCGCCTCGTTGGTCATGACCGTGATGCCTGACTTCTTGGGGACAACATGAATGGGGCTAACCCACTGGCTATCAGAGATAGGGTAAATGATACCACTATCTAGACATTTTACGATCTCCCTCTTCACAGCCTCCTTCATGACTGGATTAAGACGTCTTTGTGGATCCCGGGATGGTTTGGCATCATCCATCAGATGAATGTGATGCTCAACGATCAGGGGACTAATCCCCTTGATGTTCGCCATGGACCAGCCAAAAGCTTGCCTGTTGCTGTGCAAGACCGCGAGAAGGGCTTTCTCTTGCTCGGGAGCTAGAGAAGCCGAAATGATGACAGGGAGGGTCTCGTTCTCACCTAAGTAAGCATACTTAAGGTGAGACGGCAACGGTTTGAGTTCGAGCGTTGGAGGTGAAACGATGGAAGGCAAGACTGGTGCAAAGGTCTCGAACTCAAAGGACTCCAGCAAAGGTTCAAAATGAGTATAGGCAACCGAGTTGGATGGTTCAGGTAACTCATCCGGAAAGTCGAAGGATTCAAACTCGGGTTGTGCGCAGCTAAGATCGTTTGAAAACGTGAAACACTCGTAGTCGTTGTCGGGCGCAGAAACAGCAGCAGGTTCGAAGAGAAACGCACTAGTGGCGTCAAGATTATCGTGATCAAACAGAAACTCCTCGAATTCACACTCTTCTGGGGTGATCTCCTGGATCGAGCAGACATCCAGTATATGAGCATTAGGTTCGGCGGGCTGATTCCCCAACCTAAAATTGTTTAGTTCAATCGTCATGTTTCCAAAAGAGAGGTTCATCGAACCATTGCGACAATTGATCACAGCATTTGAGGTTGCGAGAAATGGGCGACCGAGTATCACCGGAATTTGATTCCGGGGGTTAGCTACAGGCTTTGTATCTAATACAATGAAGTCAACGGGGAATATGAAGTCCCCGACTTTTATTAACACATCCTCTAGCTCACCCCTAGGGTGGGTGATCGATCGGTCGGCCATTTGGAGAGTGCAGTGTGTGGGTTTCAGCTCTCCGACGCCTAATTGCTCGTATACTGAATACGGGAGCAGGTTAACACTGGCACCAAGATCTAATAGTGCGCGGTTGATGTTCTTATCCCCAATGGTAATTGAAATCGTAGGACAGCCAGGGTCCTTCCGTTTTTGTGGTAAAGATTGGGTAAGGGCATCACTCACAGCACTAGCCAAGAAAACTTTCTTGGGTACCTGAGACTTCCTCTTTTTCGTGCACAAGTCCTTTAAGATTTTCGCGTAGGATGGGACTTGTTGGACAGCATCTAAAAGAGGAATGTTAATGTTAACCTACTTGAATAACTCCAGAATCTTCTCCATTTGAGGATTTTGTTTATTAGACCTCAACCGGTTTGGAAATGGAACATTTTGAAAATTGGTTGAGTCTAATGCTGGAGGAGGAGATTGTGGAGTTGGAACGGATCCCAGAATAGGTGTCTTTGTGGAGTGAGAAGTGGGTCCGTTCAGAGCAGAAGAAGAGGGAGGGGAGCCTTGTGAAGAATGGAGAATAGGCTCAGAAGACGAAGAAGAAGAAGGAGAAGAAGAAGAAGAAGAAGAAGTAGCGGCCGGGGTGTCATCGTTGATCCGTTTGCCAATGTTGTTTTGCAGCATCCTTCCCGATCTCAGTGCGGTCACGGCACTCACATTATGGTTCTGTTGTTCAAGAAAAACATGTGCATTATGTGGGTGACCGGGATTTGGAAGTGGCTGGGACGGGAGCTTCCCCTTCTCTCGCTCGCTTAAGGCCGCGTTCAGCTGTGCAATCTGGGCCTCGATGGTCTTGATGCTTTGCCCGTGTGCGGCAGTGTGTTGCACTAAGGATTGAATGGAAGACTGGATATTGGCGGTGGATTGAGTCGATTGTTTAACGAACGCCTCCAGACTTCGCTCGAGCGAGGAAACCTTATCGTTGTTTGACGGAACAAAGTTGTTTGGTGGAAAAGAATTGTTGGGTGCAAAGTTGTTCGTCGGATTTTGGAAAGGTTAGGGTTGGAAGGGCTGCTGATATTGATGTTGAGTTTGTTGTTGCGCTTGTTGTTGCGGCGGAGGGGCCCTTTGGAAATTGTTGCCCTGGAATTGATTCTGATTCTGATTCCAGGCGAAATTGGGGTGGTTCCTCCAACCGGGATTGTAGGTGGAAGAGTATGGATCATTCCTCGGTCTTTGCTGGAAGGCAGCATTAACCTGATCCTGTCCTTATGCGGGTAGATTGTAAGGACACTCTTCGGTCAAGTGGGAAGGATCGGAACAACAAGCGCAAATGGTACGAAGGGGGAGAACAGAGGCAGGAGCAGGAGCAGAAAATTTGCTCTCTATCGCTTCAAGCTTTCTTGTTATTGCAGCCATTTCAGCTTTCATCGCAATAGAGACATCAAGTTGGTGGATTCCTACCCTAGACTGACCGGTAGAAGTGGAGGTAGAAGAAGAAGAAGTCGGTCTGGTGCTCTCCCATTGTAGCGTTTGCTCCGCAAGGTCGTCAAAGAATTGCCACGCTTCCTCGTCAGATTTTGATAGGAAGTGGCCCTGACAGATGGTTTCCAACAACTGCTTCGTTGCTGGGTTCAGTCCCTCGTATAAGGTTTGGCAAAGTTGCCATTTCTCTATACCGTGGTGAGGACACTGAACAAGAAGGTCTTTGTATCGGTCAAAGCACTTCCAGAAGGGTTCAGAAGGAAGCTGGGAGAATTGGTTGATTTCATTTCGAATCCTTGCGGTTTTATGATTCGGATAGAATTTTTTCAGAAACGCTTTAACAAACTCGTCCCAGCTGGTTATGGAATGGGACGCGGTGCTATACAGCCATTTTTCAGCAAGATCGCATAAAGTGAACGGAATGACCCGTAGACGTATAGCATCGTCCGACAGCTGGGTGGTTTTCATCATGGCACAGACGTTTTGAAATTTATTGATGAAGATATAGGCATCTTCAGATTCAAGCCCATGAAAACATGGAAGCATGTTGATGAAGTGGGGCTTAATTTCAAAGTTGTCCCCATTGGCCGGAGGAAGAGAAAGGCAGGTGGGAAGTGCAGAACGGGTCGGATAGAAACGATCCTGGAGCGCGATTCGCTGCGGCGCTACAACAGGCGGTGGTGGTGGGATATTGGTCTCCGTAGGAGGTGGAGCCAATCCAGGGGTGGTCAAAGAGATGTTCGGATTAAATCCTGACATCGCGGAAGAAGAGGTTGGTGAAGGTGAAGGTGAAGATGTATGAACAGAATTCCGGTCAACGTCGGAGTTGGCCGGCAAAGGAAGGGGTGAAAGAGGAGTGGACGGAGTATCGACTTCGGAGTCGATCGCGTAGTCGGTAGCGACTAACGTAACGCAGACTAGACGGACGCTAGTGTCCCGAGTCCAAGCGGACATACACTAAACGAGTTTAGTATAGTCAAAGCGGAGAAGGTGAGGGTAAGAAAATGTCAATGGAGAAAGGCGATGGGTGGTGGGTGAAAAAAATGGATTTGGCGACAAAGGGCGAGTTTTTATAAAAGTTTTTGATTTTTTCCTTTTTTTTTGTTTTAAGAAAGAGATTTACAGAAATATGTACGGAAATACGTCTTAAGCAATCACAAACAAGATATGCACAATCACACCTAGATCTAGGGTAACCTAGGTCTACTAGACCTGCTCCTGAACTTGATTGTCGAAGTTAAACAGTGTCGAGAAACGGGCTTAAAAATACACTGATCACGAGGCCAGGTAAGTGCAGAGATAAGGGGAGGTTGTCCAACGCTTTCGCGAAGTTCCTTAATTAAATAACCCTTTCTCTTTCGGCGGTTGCGCCTTTAACACTTTCCTAGACACCCCGTAAACAATATACCGTTAAGCGAGGTTCTAAACACGGTTTATCTTCTCCTAATGAGCGCGAAGTCCTTAGGGCTGAAGTCTAGTATTTTTTAATTTACAATGGACAATGCATATGCTTTAGTGATTTTTGGGGTCCTGGGAAGGGTGATGAAATCCCCACCCAATCTGGATTAGTTTCAAGCCCCTTAAGTCCGTATTAAAGAAATGCAAAGCAGTAACAAATCAACTGCAAACAATTTTTATTTTGCGGCGCAAAGAATCCTGCACAAGAACAGTTTATTGGAAGGGGGAGAAGAATTTGCGCAAAGAAGGCTGCAGAAAACACAATTCAGTGGAGTCCAGAGGAGTGGGAGAGAGGAGAGAGACTTACAGAGAGATTTTGGCCCACTGACCCCACCAAGTGGCCGCGGTTCCGCGGCAATAAGGCCCTAATGCCGCGGTTTCGCGGCGGTTCTGGGGAAGTGGGGCTCTGAAATTTTTGTGTGTCCTCTGTTGGGTGTCCTCTGCTTGTCTGGATTTGCTGAATATTTATTTGCTCACTGTAACTGCTCCAGATTTTTCAGTAGACCGTTTGCTTCGTTTTGATCCGTCGCGGTGTAGCCGCGAAATGTGGGTCTATCTTCCCACGTCTTTGGCACTGTTCTTGAACTCCGTATTATCCGACGTCTTTGGCGTCGATCTTGAACTTCGTTTTTTCCTGCACACTTGCACAAAAGCTAATCAAAAAACAACAAGATGGTTTTTTTTTCACAAAGTATATTTTTTTGTTTTGTTTTTCGGTTAAATTTACAAGTTAACCGGAAATTACACAAGGAAATAAACTACCGTCTCCCCGGCAACGGCGCCATTTGATTGTTAGTGGTTCTGCGTGTTCAAGTTTTAGTTTAAATACCGCAATCAAGACGGTTTCGCTTGTAGCTAGCCGGTTGAGTACGGGTCGTCCGCAGGGAGATGGGAGTCTTTTTCAATGTGTTTTAACGAGTTAAGTCCGGTATTTCAGATTTTGTTGTGGTTATCTAAGTGTTGAGTTGATATTTAAAGAGAGCTTGTTAGGGTTAGGATTAGGTTAGTTTGAGTTAGGAGTCTCTACATCTTTCGTTGCCCCTCTTAATATCGGTGTTACGGTAATCGGCAACAACGGGGATTAGCACGACTAGGAAGGAACTTGCGAGTATAAGCTAGGCTTTCCAACGCATAGTCCTTCCTTTTGGTGCTTGTCCGTCCGTTCTTGGCTCTTAGCCATAAACTCCGGTTAATTCAACTACAACCGGTCTCACTACGGACTCACCGCTATCATGTAGGATAGGGTGCCGTAAGGAGCGGATTGTGGTTCAATTAACGGGAGTCGAATTAAGCTGTTGGGCAAGGAAAGAGTGAGAGAGATTTCCTTCTCTCAGACTTCCCTTATCCTACCCTAACAAGTATGAACTACTCACACATCATGATACGGCAAAATAAAACAAAACAAAAGAGGGAGATAGAAAGAAAGAGATTAGAAGATAACGACTAGCTATTTGCGAACTCACCTTGGCGAGGATCGAGCGTAAGCATCATGGTCGTTTTAAGGATAAAGAAAAAGAGAGAAGAAAGAAACACAAGAAATAACAACAACTAGTTAACAAATTAAAACTACAACACTTAACAAGATAATGAGACAAGTATGAAAATAAACGGTTCTTCTTTATTCATCACTCTTCACTCACAAGCTCACTACAAGTTTAATGGAGAAGAGGTGAGAAGAGGAAGAAGAAACACAACTAAACCTAGCAAAATGAAAATACAAGAATGGACCCCCTCCTTTACAAAGTTCTGGGCTATTTATAGGCTGAAAAATGAAAACCTAGGGCAACAAGCAGAACCAACATGGAATGACCAAAATACCCCCGAAGTTTGACGATCTGCCGCCACCATACGGCCGCGGATCCGCGGCCTAAGCATGCTTAGGCCGCGTTTCCGCGGCCATATAGATGAGTTGGGGGCTCTGTCTTTTTGTGCTTCCCTGGTCTTCAGTGTACATAATTCTGGTATATGTATTTTCTCAATTTGGCTCCACGATTTTTCCAGAATTTCTGTTGAGGGAAAGGTGGACTTTTTTGTCAAGATTTGGCATGATTGCCTCGAGCTCCTCGTAGATTTCTTGGATCTTGTGCTGCCCTTGAGCCTTGTGCAAGAAAGTGACAATCGATTTGCCATTTTGTCTTCCTAAACTGGTATCAGGCAACATACGGATGAAGATCGGAGACCGTGTTTTATCTGTGGTTGGCAGGAACCCGGATTTTGTCGTGTTTTCCATGAATTTCACCGTTTTAGAACCGAGAACCTGTATCCTGCAATTGACTAGCAAACACGGCTCAAGAGTATCTACCGATATGCAATGTGATAAAAATTGGGCGGTATGAAAATGCAAAAATCTGATATGAACACTAAGCCTTCACTCCCTATCAGCCCTGATTGAAGACCTTCGTGTCGGCAGTCTGATCACGGCCGAAGCGTTTGCCGCTGAAGCCTACGGTTCTCTTCTCTTTCTTGCCACCTACCATAGTGTAACATTGGTGTAAGTTTGGGTTGAGTTTTGTCGGCAGGTGGAGGTTTGCTTGCATATTCTTGAATGTACACGCCTTCCTTCAGAGGTTGTGGCCGCAAAGGCGAGCTTACGGGGGCTGATTGAGCGGTGCGCTGCGAACATGATATCATGCAAGAAGAGGCTCAGCCGCAAGTTTTCGGAGAGCGGGCTGGCTTCCAAAGCACTGAGGGAGCTTCAAGCCAATCTTATGGCTAAGACCACTAGGGCATATGAACTTTGGCGGGTGCTTCAAGAGGATATCAAGGAGGTGGTAGCCATTGATAAGGCTGTCATTTTTACTCGTGAAATGGTCGAAGCCCATAAGGTTACTGAAAAAGAGCTTGAAAGCCGGCTTGTCTCATACCAGGCCCAACAGGCTTAAGCGGAGGCCCGTCTTTTGACGATAATGAATCATGAAGCCGAGGCCCAGCGGAAAAGGGATGAACTGGAAAATCTACTAAATCGTCTGCCGGCTTGAAGAATTGTATATATATTTTTTCATTCTTCTTTTGTACATACTCCTGAATGAGAGTATATTTTTTTCTTCATTCTTTCATAAATTGTACCTTGTATTCATTTTGATTCATGAATACAAGACATATTTTGCTTCATGATGGTGTGTCCCTTTTAGTAAGTGCATTCTGTGGATAATCTATTTTGATTTCTTTGTAGGACAGCGATTGCTTAGGATTCAGGGTTAAGATCTGCCTCCTAAGACTTTTCAACTTTATGAGCCGTGAGGGTCTCATAAAGAATTTTCTCCCTACAAGTCGAGAGGATCCCGTAGGTGTAATTTCTCCATAGGAATCATGAGTATTCCTAAGTGCATTTTCTTCTGAGAGTCGTAAGGATCTCATAAAAGAGTTTTCTCCCTTACAAGTCGTGAGGTGTAAGTGATGGACGAGGTTGACATTATCCGCATTTTACGGAGTCAGGGGTTGCTCTGGCCATTTCCCATGGGGTCAAGATTGACTTTAGCCGTGTTCTATGGGACCAGGATTTCCTCTGGATGCTTCCCACGGGGTCAGGATTGACATAGGCCGTGTTCCGCAAGGACCAGGATCCGCTCTGAACGTTTCCCACGGGGTCAGGATTGACATAGGCTGTGTTCCACGAAACTAGAATTTTGCTCTGGATGCTTCCCATGGGGTCTGATTGACATAGCCGTGTTCCGCAAGGACCAGGCTCCGCTCTGAACGTTTCCCACGGGGTCAGGATTGACATAGGCCGTGTTCCACGAAACCAGGATTTTGCTCTGGATGCTTCCCACGGGGTCTGATTGATATAGCCGTGTTCCGCAAGGACTAGGCTCCGCTCTGGATGTTTCCCACAGGGTTAGGATTGACATAGGCCGTATTCCACGAAACCGGGATTTTGCTATGGATGCTTCCTACGGGGTCTGATTGATATAGCCGTGTTCTGCAAGGACCAGGCTCCGCTCTGGACGTTTCCCACGGGGTCAGGATTGACATAGGCCGTGTTCCACGAAACCAGGATTTTCTCTGGATGCTTCCCACGGGGTTAGGATTGACATAGGCCATGTTCTGCGAGGACCAGGATCTGCTCTGGACGTTTCCCACGGGGTCAGGATTGACATAGACCGTGTTCCACGAAACCAGGATTTGCTCTGGATGCTTCACACGGGGTCAGGATTGACATAGGCCGTGTTCTGCGAGGACCAGGATCCGCTCTGAACGTTTCCCACGGGGTCAGGATTGACATAGGCCGTATTCCACGAAACCAGGATTTTGCTCTGGATGCTTCCCACGGGGTCTGATTGATATAGTCGTGTTTCGCAAGGACCAGGCTCCGCTCTGGACGTTTCCCACGGGGTCAGGATTGACATAGGCCGTGTTCTACGAAACCAGGATTTGCTCTGGATGCTTTCCACGGGGTCAGGATTGACATAGCCGTGTTCCGCAAGGACCAGGCTCCGCTCTGGACGTTTCCCATAGGGTCAGGATTGATATAGGCCATGTTCCACGAAACCAGGATTTGCTCTGGATGCTTCCCACGGGGTCAGGATTGACATAGCCATGTTCTGCGAGGACCAGGATCCGCTCTGGACGTTTCCCACGGGATCAGAATTGACATAGGCCGTGTTCCACGAAACCGGGATTTTCTCTGGATGCTTCCCACGGGGTCAGGATTGACATAGCCGTGTTCTGCAAGGACCAGGCTCCGCTCTGGACGTTTCCCACGGGGTCAGGATTGACATAGGCCGTGTTCCACGAAACCAGGATTTGCTCTGGATGCTTCCCACGGGGTCAGGATTGACATAGCCGTGTTCTGCGAGGACCAGGATCCGCTCTGGACGTTTCCCACGGGGTCAGGATTGGCATAGGCCGTGTTCCACGTAACCAGGAAGTGTTGACTTTATCCGCATTTCACGGAGTCGGGGTTTGACTCTCGGTCATCTATGTACCGTCGAGTCATGGAACTGGGAATTGCTGCGGTTCCGCTTTGCTTGATGTTGCGTCTGTTGTAATGAGACGAATGTTGAGATGATCTCCAGGCTGTTTGTGAACCGTTGAGATTTGGCTTCTTCTTCTGATGGAGCCTGGGGAGGGAAAGTGTGATTCCTTCTTTGTTTGCTCCCCTGGATTGTATACCGGGATTCATGTGATATCACCTGTAGGGCAAAAGGTTTCATTTTATATATTTTTCTTTCCGCGATGCTCTATCATTTCAGCGTTTATATTGCGAAGGTCGCGATTTCCCAATCATTTCGGCTATTTTTCGCGGTGCCCAATCATTTTGGCTGTTTGTTTTATTTACTCGCTGCTTTTTATTGCGAGTTGCCCAATCATTTCGGCTATTTTGCATGCATACATGTTTACCTGCTGATTTTGTTTGCAAGTTGCTACATCATTTTGGCTATTTCGTATGCATTTGTGGCTCGCTGGCTTTTCGCTGCGAATTTTGGGATTTGACACCGATTTCGGCATCAGCATCGCTACAACTGGGATATTGCCAGGAGCGAATCATCATTTGCCTTCGTCTATGTCGAACAAAGGTGGCTTAGTAGATAGGGTTAGGATCCTGTCGACTAAGGCTTTTGACTTCATGAGCCGTAAGGGTCTCATAAAGGTATTTCTCCCTACAAGTCGTGAGGATCTCGTAGGTGCGTTTTCTCCTTAGGGATCATGAGGATTCCTAAGTGCGTGGTCTCTTATAAGTCGTAAGGATCTTACAAGAGTTCTTTCTCCTTATAAGTCAAGAGGACTTACAAGGGCTGTTCACTGTGCAAACATATCCCTAGTCACGGATGTGACTTTGTTAGGGGAATGTTTATTCGCGCCTGTGGATTGTATACAAGGGTTGAGACGCTTGTAGGGCAGAATTGGAGGTTGTAATGGCTTAAGAACAGGTTCAGTTCCCTGTAGCTTAAGACTTTTGAATCTTATGAGCCGTGAGGTTCTCATAGGAGGGTTCTCCTTACGAGTCGTGAGGATCTCGCCAGTGTAATTTCTCCTTAGGAATCGTGGAGATCCCTAAGTGTGTTTCTCCCTTGTGAGTCGTAAGGATATCACGCAGGTGGTTTCTCCTTACAGGGTCGAGAGGACCTTGCAAGTGTCTTTTAACGAGGTTGCGCCCTTTCGGGTTTTCACAAAAACTCGCCGGTAGCCCTGCTGTTTTTACTTACGGAGCCCTTTCGGGTTTTCATCCGTGCCCATTTGCTTATGGACATACCGTTTTCTTTTTATATATATATATATATATATATATTTTATTATTATTATTTTTTTGTGTCAGCCTTGGGATGCTGCAGTCCACAGTAGTTTATCGACGTCTCGGTCAACAGCTAGTTTTAGGACATAGTGGTCCATTGTTAGTTTAAGGACGTTTCGGTCCGTAAACCGGCTACTACTTATAGAGTTTAGGCATAGAAAGATAGCGAGCGGACATAGGCGTCGTCATCTATCATTGACCTAGGCCATGACTCGTCAGGCGTAGTATTTTTTTAGGAAGCGACCGTTTATTGGCCTGAAAGGTCTTTCACCATGCATGTCCATGGGTAGGTAGGCTCCACCCTGGTAAACTTTGTCTATGATATAAGGGCCTTCATAGTTCGGCTCGAATTTCCTCCGTTTGGTACGATTAGGGATCATAGGTCTTTTGACCACTAGCACGAGTTCGCCTTGGCGGAATGTTCTCGGCCTAGTCAATCTCTCATATGAGCGCGTCATCTTTGCTTTATAAGCCTCCAGATTTTGTTGCGCTATGAGCCGGGTTTCATCAATGGCATCGAGCTCCTCAAGCCGAAGGTTAGCATTTTCTTCATTTCTTAGCTCGTAGTGAACTACCACTCGTAGAGAGGGTAGCTCTATCTCGAGGGGGAGTAACGCTTCCGTTCCGAATACCAATGCATACGGCGTTGTGTTCATGGCCGTTTTGAACGTAGTTCGATACGCCCAGAGAGCTTCATGCAGTCTCTCGTGCCAGTCCTTCTTATTTCGAGACACCGTCTTTTTCACGATCTTTGTCAAAGTCTTATTGAAAGCCTCAGTAAGATCATTAGCTCGAGGATTATAGACTGAAGAGTATCTCCAGTCTATGTTATGCTGTTGTGCGAAACGGCTGATCTTGTGGTTTCTGTAGGCTGGCCCGTTATCGGAGATGATCCGTCGTGGAGTTCCAAACCGATAAATGACGTGCGTCTTGAAGAAATGGAGGATATTCTCCGTCTTCACTTCCCTCAGCGGTACTGCTTCTGCCTACTTGGACAAGTAATCAGTGGTCGCCAAAATGAATCGATGTCCTCTAGACGATGCTGGTTCGATGGGGCTGATTATGTCAGTTCCCCACATTTCAAACGGCCAGCTAGCCACCGTTGGATGCAGTGGATTTGGATGCCGATGGATAAAGTCCCCGTGAATCTGGCACGAGTGGCATTGCTTCGCGTATTCTAGGCAGTCCTGGATCATCGTGGGCCAATAGTAACCCATCCTTTTAAATCTTCAGCTTCATCTTCGGGCCGGCTTGGTGAGAACCATAGAGTCCATCGTGAGTTTATTGGACGACTTTCCTTGCCTCTTCAGGTCCTAGCCATCTTAGCCACAGAGAATCAAATGATCTCTTATACAGAGTATCATTGACGAAGGCAAAAGATAGAGCCGCTTCATGAGCTGATATTTTGAGGATGCATCTTCAGGCGTTCGACGGGATTTGAAGTAGTCTATAAAGACTTCTCTCCAATCTTTAGCCTTTTCCTAGTCTTTTATTTGTAGGGCCGTTTGCTCGGTCTCTCTTTTTTCTTTGGGTGATTCTGGAGATATTTCTGCCGGTGCAAGAATCCGACAGCTCTGCACAATGATCCTCACATCATCGAGGTTCTCGTCGGCCAATTCTTTAGCAAGCTTGGCTAACGCATCCTCCTTGCTATTTTCCGCACGCGGTATGCTTTCCAAGGTGTATGAAGGAATTTGAGTCAGCAGTTGCTGTACTCTCCCGCCGTACGTCACCAACTCTGGCTTTCACGTTTGATAGTCACCGTTTACTTGACTAATGACCAGTTGGGAGTCTCCGTATATGAGGAGGTTTTCAATTCCCATGTCGATAGCGATATCGAGACTTGCTATCAAAGCTTCATATTCGGCTTCATTGTTCGTCCTCGGCTCTGTTAAGGAGAAGGCAAAGCGTATTATCCCTCTTTGTGGAGTCACGAAGATGAGGCCTATCCCTGATTTGATTATAGGGGTGCTTTGTTTGCGCTTCTTCATGGAAGATGCTCCGTCAAAATAGAGTTCCCACCGGGTATCATTCTCTCTTCTTTCCCCGTCGATCATGTCAAACGCGTGTTCGTCTGGCAATTCGCAGTTCAAGGGAGAGTCGGCAGGTATCGGATGTCCAGCGAGGAAGTCGGCGATGGCCTGGCCTTTCACTGCCTTAAGAGACCGATAAGTTATCGAGAACTCCATCAAGAGCAGGGCCCATTTAGCGAGCCGCCCCGTCAATATGGCCTTTGATATCAAATACTTGAGAGGATCTACCTTTGATACGAGATGGACCTCATGTGCCAATACATAGTGTCTGAGCTTCGTTATAGCGAAGATCAACGCCAGGCAGTGTTTTTCAATTGGAGAGTAATTGCTTTCTGCCCCTAGGAGAACTCGACTCAGATAATAAAGGGATCTCTCTTTCCCTTGGTCGTTCTCTTGTGCCCACAGTGCGCCTAAGGAACATTCGAGGGCGGTCGTATACAAGACGAGAGGTTTTCCTTTAACGGGAGCAGCTAATACAGGCGGATTCTGCAGATATTGCTTGATTTCGTCCAGTGCGCTTTGGCATTTGCGATCCCAGACGAATGGGGTTCCCTTCTTCATTAGGTGACTGTAAGGACGGAACTTGCCTGAGAGATTAGCTATAAATCGCCGGATATACGCGAGCTTCCCTTGGAGAGACCGCAGTTGCTTGAGAGTCCTTGGCGGAGGCATTTCCATGATCGCTTTGATCTTCGACGGGTCTATCTCGATGCCTTGGTGTCGGACGACGAATCCTAGGAACTTGCCCGAGGAAACTCCGAACGCGCATTTGAGAGGGTTCAACTTCAAGTTGTATTGCCGAAGGCGTTGAAATACGATCTTCAGATGCTCGAGATGTTCCTCATATGATTTGATTTTAACTATGAGGTCGTCGATATAACATTCGACGATTTCATGTATGAGGTCATTGAAGATGTTCGTCATGGCCCTCTGATAGGTGACACCGGTGTTCTTTAGACCGAAGGGCATCACCTTGTAGCAGAATATGCCCAAAGGGGTCCGGAAAGCGGTGTGCTTCTGGTCCTCGGGATGCATCTTTATCTGATTGTATCCTGATGATCCATCCATGAAGGAGAAAACTTCGTGAGTGGATGTGTTATCTATCATCAGCTCAGTGACTGGTACTGGAAAGTCGTCCTTTGGGCAAGCTTTGTTGAGATCTCGAAAGTCCACACATACGCGTACCGTCCCATTTTTCTTCATCACCGGGACGATGTTGGCGATCCAATCAGGATATTGAACCTCTTGGATAAAACCGAAGTCGATTAGTTTCTTGACCTCGGCATTGATGCTCATCTCAAGCTCGAGCCGCATTCTTCTCGGTGCTTGTTTGATCGGCTTGATGTCCGGAGATATTGCCAATTTGTGCACAGCAATCTCTGGATCTAGTCCCGGCATCTCGGAATAGTTCCATGCGAAGCAGTCTCTATGCTGCATGAGCACGTCCTTTAGCATAGCCACCCTTTTTTCAGACAACGGCTCACTTGCTGTTCCCAAATCAATTTTCTTGAGATTATCTGCAGTAGTATGTATTCTATCTTTCAGCTCTTTTGGCACCGATGGAAACTCTGAGATCACCTCGCTATCATCGTTTTCGAAGCACCAGAGGAGGTCATCCATATTCTCAGGCTCTTCTTCTGACAGTATTATCACATGGCAGGTACGAAATCGTTTCCAAGACCGATATTGATCTGGTTCTACTCTTGCTATACACGTCGCTTTTGGTTCATGCTTCTGTGGCGGGCTTACCCTCCAGCTACTGGATAGAGCGAACCTGCCTTATTGATATTGGTCTTCAACCCAGTTCTTGAAGGTGAAGCAGTTTTCGAGAGGATGCCCTATTGCTTGGTGGTAAGAGCAATAGTCTGGGTGAGAGACCTCGTCTGCTTGCTCGGGATGCTTGGACTCTAGGAGTGTCATCATCCGATGTTTCATGACAAGATCGAATATCTTCTTTGTCTTGTCTTGGGGAAAAGAATATTCTTGACCCATCTTCTTTATAAGAGACAAATCCCGGCTGCTCGATTCTTGATTGCGTGACTTCTCAGACCCGCTTTGCCGTTGTCGAATGTTTTTTCCGTTTTTCGGTTTATTTTTGCCTCTGCGTCGGGTCTTTTGTATGATGGGTTGGCGATGAGGAGCAGTGTCATTCTCTGCGGCCTGCAGAAGGAGACGCTGCGTTCTGGCTTTCTCATAAATGGCCATTTCGCGGCTATGGTCATCCCGGACCTTTTGAACCGCTTCCCTTATTAGCTTGTCCATCCGTTCTTCAAACGACGGACACGGCATTTTGATGGCAGGATTTTGTTTTGGTTCAGGGTCAGTGTCTTTTAAGAGGACGTCTCCTTCTTCATCGAAGTCATGTATGACGTAGCTACCATGGACTCGCTCCCGTTTCTTGGATTGGACATATCCAAGCCCGACCGTCTCTATTTTCCTGTTGGGCAACTTTCGCTGAGTTCCGGGGATGTCCTAAATCCTGTTGTAGAACCGAGCTTATCGAGCGGTCTGTTTGAAGGGTACACCTTGGTGCCTCAACAGCCTCTTCAATCCTTCTGTGTAGTATCTAGGCAGACGGATGGGCTGGAGTCTGTCAAGTGTAGAATCAGCACCATGCCAAATTTCTTTCTCCACTTTGGTTTCCCCGGATTGATAAAAGAGGATCTCCTTTTCATCTCTTCGCCTGGGAGGGACATAGAATGTTTGCAGTTCCTGCACATTATAGGTACCAAGCACGTCGAGCTCTTTGTAATGCTCTTGTGGAACCATGGAAATTTGCAAACTCCGATCATCGCTAGCGAGGGCTTGCATTGATGGTCGAGCAGAAAATACAGTGTTGACCTCATCTTCCGAATCGCTGCCGAAGATCAACATAGGGATGGACAGTCCCGGCTTATTGCATTGGGGCGGCCCTGAATAAACTATCTCTTCTTCCTCCTCGGTATCACTCCCGAAGACCGGAATGGTAGTGATGGCTTTGTTCTTCGGTTTGTGACATCTTTCCGTGTCCTCGAAATCTGGTAAGAAGTATTTCGCATCTTCGTACTTTCGGACTTCGTTCACGGAGAATGGGTTCAGCTCCCCTGCTACGGTATACTCGAGACCATCCTTGAAATACTTCATTCACTGATGTTGTGTAGAAGGGATAATGTTGTACTTGTGTAACCAAGATCTGCCGAGCAAAGCATTGTAGCATGTCTTGGCGTCAATGACATGAAACTTAATGTCCGTGACAAGCAGCCCAAAGCGTAGTGTCAATATTATAGACCCAAGCGTCCGTGATGACTGGGAGTCAAACCCGGAGATGGTGATTTTATCGCGAGCGAGGTGCTGAACGCTCATGCAGATTTCCTTCAACACTCTTACATTGAGGAGATTGACGGAGGACCCATTGTCAACCAGGATTTTGCCTATCTTGATATCATGATAGTATCCGGAGATATAAAGGGGACGGTTATGGTCGCACGTCCCGAGGAGGAGATCTTCATCGCCAAAGGTGATATCGGCTGTGTGCACTTCTTCCAGCTCGTCCTTCATCTTTTCTTCGACGAGGAAATATTGAAATTGGTCGGGCTCTTATAATGCCCTGATCAGAGAATCTCTCGCCTCTTTGGATAGCAGAAGGGCGTCGAGAATGCTGAGCTGTGAGGGTATCTTTCTCAGGTGTGCAAGAATGTTGTAATCCACCTTACTTTTCTTTGGCGGGTCCTTGGCTGTTAGCTCTTTAATGACTTGGTCATCTAGGGTGATATTCTCAGGGACTTTCTCTTTTCCCTTATCTTTTCTATTCGACCCACTATTCGTGGGCCCGAGATTCTTTTCGGGCAGCGTACGATTGCGCAGCTGAATGTTCTCACAGCTCTTCGGTTCTTCCTCTTTTCCTGAGGTGGATTCTTTAAAGAGAGGGCCAACAGTCATTTCTTCGTCAGAGTCGCTTCCGAAGGTGAGAACTTGCGATCCCCCAGCGTCGACCATGTAACAGTTGCTGGTAGTTCTTTTATGCTCCTCGGTCATATTTCTTTGCTCCCGACGAGTTTTGCGTTTCATCCGCTTGAAACGTTGCCGGTGAGTAACATATCCCTGCCACCATCTTTTAAAAGCGTTGTACTCTTCGGTGGGGTGCGCAATCTTTCGATGATATAAGCAGTAGCTAGGATGTATTTCCGCTTCACCAAGAGTGTTTCCTTCGGTGGGTGGCAGCTTCATTCCCATCGATATGGCTTTGGCGAACCTCTTCCTCGTCTTGAACCTACTTTTATTTGCGACGGATGTACTTTGATCTGGCGGGAGTGTTTCAACCCTTTCGTTCAGTCGCCGGCGTTTGGCTTTTTCGAATATAGCCATCTCACGCTCTCGAGCAGCTTTACTTTTAAGAAGAGCTTCGTCCAGGAATGCATCAATCATTTCGTCTGACGGCCCTAGAAGTTCCGGCTCAGAATCTGCCCCCAGTTTCTTTGTGTAAGGAGCTTCTTCATCGTCTATCGACGAGTGAGAGATCACATGGCAACTTTCCACATAATCTTCAGATTCATCCGACGAGTCTTCTCCATTGTCATCATTTCCGTCCTCCAGGACGTGGCTGAGAAATTCTTGGAGTGTGACTGGAGTCCGCGCTTTTTGATTATATTCTTCCAACGCGTCAATCTATTTTTGCAGGTCCATGCGCTTGTCACCAGGCTTCACGGGCTTTTTGGTCTTCTTCTTCTTCTTCGAAGACTTTAACGGCTGGCTGTGAGCGCTTTGGCTATCACCACCAATCTTTGGAGTTGGGCGCGGTTTCAGCATTCCCTCGATGATCTCAGGTTCCAGTGGGTTTTTCCACCGAATCGCCGGACATGTTTGGAGGTGTAACACCTTAGGGTGTGATTAGTGGCTAATTATACTTTATTATATGGTTTTTAATAAAAAGTTTACCAAAACGATTTTCAAATATTTTATCAGATTTAATGAATATTTTATTAGAATTTTCCTAGGCTTGCACACACTTGTGCATGTAAACTAGGGTTAAATTAGGGTTAAACCATGTTTAGCAACCATGGTAGACTAACCCTTTCTTATTAAGTTAAATTGATTTTAATTAAGGGTATTTTTTTTAAAAGGAAAATGATTTTTGAATGGAAGTTGACTTGGAGGGGGAGAGAGAGAGAGAGAGAGAGAGAGAATGGGCATGATGGGCATCATGGCATGAGCCCATGCTTGCATTAATGAGGTGAGAGAGAGGGGTTTGACTCTCTCATTTCACTCATTAGTTTACTATTCCCTCACCCATTTTTCTCACTTCTCTCTCTCACTCACACACACACAACTACAACACCAGCAATAGCAGCTGAAGTAACAACAGCAGCAGCATCTGGGGTAGCAGCAGTAGCAACACCAACAGCAACAACAGCAAGGCAGCAGCAACCACAACACCTCCTCCTCCCCTTCTTCTTCTCCTTCTCCTTGCACCTAGGGTCAAGGAAGGTATAATCCTTAGCCCAACTTCTTTGTTTGTTAGACTTGTAATTGTTAGCTTAGCTTAGTGTTTAAATTGGACTTTTGGTGCTAGTTGGTGGTTTTAGTAGGGTTTAAGCCAAGATGAGATATTTATGGGTTATATAACTTGTTTAAGTGTTAATATTGTTGTTTAAACCAAGTAGTGCCACTAGATTTAGCTAGATCGCCTTAAAGTCGCAAACTTGAAAACTTAAAGATGGTTTTGATGCAACTATAGGACTTAGAGATCTGCTGCAATTGTGAGCATTTTCTAGCTTAGCAAACAACTTCAGAATAGCGTGCAGGCAGTATAGGCCGGTGTGTTGAAATACGAGACCACCCCCTTCCCAAAAATCCGGCGACATTCTTACAAATTCCGGCGTCGCCGGCCCCCTGTTGCTCTGGGTGTTGGTGCTTTGTGTAGGGGGGTGTCTGTGGGAAATTATCTGGGTTTGGTGTTATTTATTTTCCCTATTTGTCTGCAGGTTGAAATCTGGGTTTGTTTAGCTAAGTTTAGTGTTTGTATTGAGTTTTATTGCTTAGCTTATGGTTTGGATGGAAAATAGGGTGATTCAGGATGGTTTAAGGTTAGACTAGCTCTAATATATGCTCTTGGTATCACTAGATCCCTGTAAACTCACCTAATTCCAAAAAATACCCTATTGTTGCAACTTAGTGTTTTATATCGTTTTAAGCTAAACCCTTATGATACATAGAATCTGCTGTTACTAGGGTAGTAATTTTAGTAAGTAAACATATACACTAGGCTATGAATTATGTTAGGATCCTAGTGCAGAGACCTGGACCCCTCCCACCGGTTTTGGGCCGGTATGACACCCATAGCCACCGACCAAATTTTGAGGAAGTGTGTTGGATTTTGGCAGGTAGCTGTCTGTAGGTATTGTGATGGGTTTGGCCTTGTTTGATTTTCTTGTTTTTGCTCCAGATAAAATCTGGGACCGTTTACCTATTTTTAGCGTAGCGGGACTTGCGCGACACGTACGATGCGTGTTGAGTTGGTTTGCTGTGTATCACAGCGTGTCGCTGTGTGCCACAGCGTGTCGCGTTGGGTTTTGGCGTATGCACACACGTTACGTATACACGCGCGTTTAGTTCGCGACGCGAGTTTCTCGTTTGAATTCGATATCGTGTTTTCGCGAGATATTTGCTTATGTGGATTTTCTTTGTGTGAATTCTTGGTTCGCAGGCGGGGACGTCAGACACAGCAAAGAAAGGGAAGCAGGTGGTCGACTACGTGTAGCACGCGACCAGGTGAGTATATTTAACATCTACGGGGAAATCGCCCGTATGGCGTTAAGCGTCAGGGCGTTATAGGATATTTTACTTGTATGTGTTCATATATATATACTATAGTAGCATACCATCTCCTGTTGCATATAGAATGGTAATTATAGAACATTGCACTGTCACTAATGGTTTAGGCTGCACGAGCACTAAATGTATGTTACATTCACGCCGTTAGTGATTGCCATGACACTCGCACTATAGGATCACCGCATCATTGATGATTGTCATGACTTGTCGCATATTCACATACTTTCATTGATATACCACTACTTGCGCACATGCACCCTTTATATTCACATTAGTACATACCTTCATTGATATATCTATACTTGTGTACATATACATCGTATATCCATATTAGTGCACATGTATATTGTTACACTCACATTGCGTATATATCCATTTGCACATCCATACCTATATACATACATATGTTACATACATGGGTGATATTGACATGATTTAAAAACTAAGGGACCGCACGAGATATTTTCAAAACTGGATCCTTTTTAAAAGAGCGGTTTTCCCTTTCTTTTACTCTTAGTGTCATACGACACATTGCATGGATTTACGCATTGAGTTTGGATTTATGTGATTTCTGGATTTGGGAACCGGGGTATTATTTTAAGAAAATACGCACTGTTTTAAAAACCCGGTTTCCCTTGATATGATATTTCAGTGCGTCCACCATGCGTTTTCTCGGTTCTGAGACGTGTGACATGTGAACCCGAATCGAGGAGCTGGACGAGGCCGATTACGGGTACATGGTGGACCCGGTATGGTACCCCGGGGCAAGAAAGGGATGCTGTGTATACAGACGGTGAGCTTGGCAGAGGGACTACTACCTACCGGTGATTGGTTAGACCTGGCGGTTATCCAGAGGATACTGATCAGAGCTGATAGATGGATACGGGATGACACGTACTGCCGGGGCCGAGGGCCGATTCCGCAGACGGAGCCCGATACTTGAGGATTTGCGTGTCGATGCTAGAAACGATGATTTCATGATATTTTGTGTGCCGATGCTAGGCACTCACGATTCTATGAGATTTACAGGATTTGAGGGCCGATCAGAGTGACGTCGCCTGAGTTTTATTGGGATTTGGGTGTATTGATAGACACCGGTTATTCTTCCACGTTGACATTCCGTGTAGATGATATTTATTCCCATGCTCAGCATTCATTATTTTGCATCTCATCCTGTAGCTATAGTACCTGATAGAGTACTTTTGCATGATTATTGCATACCCTGCTTATCATATATAGATGTTATTAGATTGCATTTGCTATGCACAATTATTGCATACCCTGCTTATCATATATAGATGTTATTAGATTGCATTTGCTATGCACAATTATTGCATACCCTGCTTATCATATAGAGATGTTATTAGATCGCACTTGTTACATGATTATTGCTCATATAGTTCATCATACAGATGTTACCTATTGGCATAGGTTAGAGTATCGCAGCACGTGCATACTTGCGATTACCTTTATATGTTATCTACTACTCACGAGTTGGCAACTCACCCCCGTTGTGCCACAGTGTTTGCAGGTTTCCCCTCAGCTTAGTCGCGGCAGGCTGCTTTCTTGCATCTTTTGATACAGATACCATTGCAGTTGGCGTGCGAGCCTTTTGCTGATAGGTGGGTTTTTGTGTGGTATCTGTTTATTTCCCAGTTGTATACACTGTTGTATCTAGTACTCTCCATCTACTTTCATGTATTGACTTAGAGACCAGTTGTGAGGACGATGTATATTATTTTGTACTCTGGTGTCGAGCTCGTTGTGAGCCGACTTTATTTATGCAGCTTTATCTTTCATGATACTCGTTTTCACTTATATTGCTCATTTTCTTCGCTACGGCGTCGTATATTTTATTGTGGTGATTGTTCCGCCGTTGGGTGTGATTGCTCTCGTTTGGGATGCTTTATTTTTATTGTATATCATTTTATTCATATATTGTCTTGTACCCGATTTCGGGGCTAGTTTTTACAAAGGAAATGCTGCCAATTTTTTTTAATATAATAACTTGAACTTTAAAGAATTTTACTAAATTACTTAAGGTTTTCTAAACGTTTTAACAAATGTTTCTATTAAATGTTTTAAACACTCAATACTTTTAATGGTTTTGATTTCTGGGTTTCGGCTTACTTAGTCGCGTTACGCCTGTAAACGTTACGTGGTTAAGTGCCGGTCACGGGCTAAACTTTGGGTCGTGACAGGAGGTCCTTCAGCATTCTTTTAGTCTTAGCTAAAAGAACGACCTCCCATGGAGCTTCTTCAACAAAAGAGCACGATGCCCCCGGTGTGTCCCCCCTTTTAAGAGCATGCGGTTGAGGCGGGCTTACTTTCCATTTCTCATACAGTGCGAATTTGCCCTGTTGACACCGGTCTTCAATCTAGCATTTGAAGACGAAGCAATCTTCAATTGGATGGCTTACCGTTTGATGGTAGGGGCAATAATTGGGACTATTAGCCTCGCCGGGTTGCAACGGTCGTTTTGGATTCGGCAGATTGATGAGCCTGTTGCGCACCGCTAGCTCGAACAATCTCTTCGTTTTGTCCCGGGGAAACGAATAAGGGCGCTTCATCTTCTCATTATAGAATTGCCGCCTCTCGTCTAGTCGATCAGTTAGTTTTTGGCCACTGGGCTGCTGTTGAGTATTCGCACGCTTTCCCTTTGCCCTTTTCGTTCCGTGGCTCCGGCTTTGAAGGAGACGGTCTATGACCCATCTGGTCCATTTGGGCCAGTTTGTCAATCAAGGCCTGGAACGTGGTCGGCTTGAAGAACATCATGAATTGGGAAATGGTTGCTTAAGGGTCAAGAGTGCCCCTGAACATGCCCACTGCCGGCGCTTCTTCGATGCGCTGCTCACATTTCGACCACAAATTCCGCCATCGTATTGCGTTTTGCACCCATGTTTCACCTGGCTTCACCCTGGCGTTGATCAATGCCATTATTGGGGTGCGTTCACTAGCACTCGTGAAACGCTGGGTGAATAGTATCTCCATCTCTGCAAAAGTCTTGACGGAGTCGTTTGGAAGTTCAGAATACCACTCGAATGCCGTCTCCAACAAGCTACCAACAAACTGGCAGAGCAAAAGTTTATCATCACCCCCGGTGTTGCCGCACAAGGCTCTGAATTGAGCGACATGCTGATATGGATTCCCTGTCCCTTTATATACATGAAATTTAGGGATCGTATATCCCGGTGGGTACCTTATTTGGTCATACCAGCCTGGATAAGGTCGTCCAGTCTTAACGATCTGTCCAGCCGCTTCGTTTGCCTGGTGAGCTCGTATTTACTGAGCAATGTAATCATCCAGAGCGGCCTTGGAAATGGTCTCCTCTTTGGCTGCTGAAAGAGCCTGAGGAGGGTTCGATGTCTCCCCTCTGTCGTCTTCAACGATGATCGGGGGGTCTTCAGCTGGAGGTTCCGGCTGTAATATCATCCCAGCCATGTCATAGAACAAAAGAGCCATTCATTTTATATTGGTTGCCTGCTCCGCAGCCTCTTTTTCTTTCCTCTCGAGCATTCTTCGGAGGAACTCAGTATCAGTTTCTTGTTCCCGATGCTGCTCTGAGGTCTGTGGATTTTCTTTCGGCCCAGTGAGTGCAGCCTTTGCAGTCAGCATCTCCTGAAGTTTCTGCTGCTGTTGTTCCTGAGACTTCGTTATTGATCAGGTAAGCGGTCGATGACCCGTGGAAGCACGGCTTTCCTCTTTTCCAGAAGCCATATAAACGGTGTGTGTTACCATGCCCCCAGACTTAGGGCGTTTAGATTCAGCATCTTTGCGGTTCACCGCGGTCACAGGGGCTTTCTCCGGCCTCCTTCTCTTGTGAGCGGTTGACGTTGAGGGAGCCATTGCAGCGGGCACCCAGACGGCTGTTGCCTTTTATGGCTTGACATGATGGTTTTCTCTTTGTCGAGCTTTAAGCTTCTTTGATCGGCGAGTGTAGTCCTGGTCAATCACCGATTCCTGGACCTGTCTCCAGACTTTGTAAATTTTGGAGGACAGCCGCTGAGGGGGCTGCTCCAACTTCGCCTTTAGGGCTTTCTCCATGGGTGGAGGAGATCTTTTCAGTATGGCAGTTGGAGAGTTTTTGCGGACCCTCGTTAGCAGTTCAAAGCTGTTCCCAGTTGGAACAGCAGTATTGATTTCCACCATTGGAGCTGGCGGAGTTAGTCCAGAAGGGGAGCTGCCCCAGCCTTCCTTATTCGGTGCCAGTGATGACGGCGAGCATGTAGTGTGGATGGGATTGTCTCAGCCGTAGGGGTGACTCCCTCATGCCCCCTGTGTTGGTCGGAAGTTGTTGTTGTTAGCCTATTGAAGACTGATGTCCGCTGAGTGGGGATGGCCAACCTATCGAAGGCAGACTTCCGAGTAGGGGAAGCAACCTTAATGATTTCGCCTGGAACAGGAGCTGAAATAGTCAGTCTTGTGAAGACCGACCCTTTGGCAGGAGAAGCCGCCTTGACGACTTCGGGAGCAGGGATGGCTATCCTTTTTGGGATGACCCTTTCTGGTATTGCGGGCTTCTTCATGGGCCTAACTGAGCTTTGGCCCAGTCTGTCAAAGACTAAGGCGTTGGAGCTGGATGACCCGTTAAGAGGGGCCGCAGTAGTTGTAAGCCGATCAAAGACCGACTTCTTTTGAGCTTCTTGTGTTGGTACAGGAGCGCTGAAGCTCGTTGGCGGGAGTATGGTCCCGAAGAACAATCCAGTGGTGGCCTGAGTGATCTGTTCCACCGACATAGTGAAGTTGGAGGCCGCATGGGGCCCGTAAGTCACTCCTCCGGACAGGATGGAGTGAGAGTTGCAGTTGCAGTTAGTGCAGGTTGAAGCCATTTGATCTTCTGTTTTTTGCACGGAGCAAGACACCAATCTTAGTAACTCGAAACCAAGGGCAACCATATCAAACCGCGATTCGTTTGCGAACACGACACATGAAGTGTGGAGTGGAAAGAGGAAAAGGTCCCACCGGGCGTGCCAGAATCTGTTCCCCTCCGAAACACAGAGACGAGACCACATAGGTCAGTCTTGCCTGAATTCGGGGCAGATGCTAATTGGTTCTATCCGTCCACCTCTCCGAAGATGCCAAGTTGAGTTATGACACCGTATATCTAAAGTTTAAACGGATGCGGCCGATGTAGCAGACTTCGTCAGATTCCCCCTCATTTGAAGGGTTTTTGATTATGGGGATGCTCTTCCCTACGGGCGCAAGCCCCTGTAGTTAATTATGCTACCGCATCGCGGTAACCACTTTCTCCTTCTCCAGATGATCACTTCGTATCGTGTGTGTTTGTTTTGTTTTTGGTTGCCCGTGGATTGTATATGGAGACTAATTTATGTCGTCGCCCGTAGGGCGTGGATTAGTCCAAATCCATATTTTCTTAGATTTGGGTTTGGGGTTTGGGTTTAAGGATACGTTAGTCTCGTTTGAGACTAAGATCAACTTCAACGTTAGTTAAGGATACATTAGTCTAATTTTAGACTAAGATCTACTTAACGGGATCGTTTAGATCCATCAAGAGAGCATTTTGGCTCTATTGTTTAGTTTAGGGACATTGTGGTCGATTACTAGTTTAAGGACATGGTGGTCCATTGTGTAAGTCCGTGTTGCCCACCCCGGTGCTTACGGGGAGGCGGAAAACATAATAAAAATCGGATTTTTAATGACTTAGGCAACATGGACTATGCTTGTGAGGATCTTTGCTAAACATAAACTAGCTAACCCTAACTACAAAGTAGCTAAGTGAAGAAAGGTTATACCTTTGGTCTTTAGTCCTTCTCTCCTTGCTCCTAGGTATGGTAGAAAGAGTTCACCTTGCTTGTCTTCTCCCGTCAAAGAAGGATCCACTTGAAAGCCACCACCTTTAGCTTCAACTCCAAACTAGGAGTAACTAGAGTGCAAGAAATGCTAAGACTTGAACCCTAGAAGTGAGAAGAGAAGATCAAGAGAGGGTTTTTCTCAAGCTTTTTGTTTCTCAACACATGAGAGGGAGAGAGCTTGAGGGAGAGGATGAGCAAGAGAGAGAAATAGAATGAGAGAATGAGAAAAATAGTGAGCCATTCTCACTAATATGTGAGGATAATTTTAATTAGATAATTAGCTTGAAAATTGTCATGATAAATCATGAATTGACCATTATCATTTCATTTTTGCAAAGATCAAAGAGCATCTTCCAAATGAAATGATTATGGTCAAGTTGTCAACATGGTCAACAAGTCAATGAAGTCAAATTGTCAACAACAACCATGCACAATAATTAAGCTAATTATCAATTAACAATAATCCACACAAAAACAATAGGGTTAATAAAATGACAAATGCCATTAACCCAAAACAAGGTCCTCTCCCCCAATCTCAAGCAACTGTGCATACGCACCCGCATTCGTGATCCGAGGAACACGAATACCCTGAGAAAAACCAATCTCAAATCATATACTAGGATCCGGCTTAAACCAAAGCCCGCTAGTATAAACTGTCCGGACAGCAAACGTGCACAAGTGCGCGGATGCGAACGAACCCTGTCGCAAAACCATGCGACCTCTACTCGTTTTGCCTAAAGGCGAATAGCTCTCTGTGTGGGACTCTAAAGACTCGACACTACGCTGGCAGTGGGTTTAACCACAGACCGCAAGCGGCACTAGCTGTACGTAACGGTCCCCAGGTAGATGTCGATAAGAAGACTGACGAGGTGAACCCCATCTGCACTCCTACTGAGCCTGTATATGACAGTCTCCGTACAGTCCGGTCTGTTCGTCTGATACATCGCATGGCGGGCCTAGGGGGGCGGTGAACGTCAGTCCCCTAATAGCGGTACAAGTCGTGTCGGAGTGTAGCCCAGAACACCCTGAGATAACACTGGAAACCTACCAGTATATCTCGCTTGCCCTGGCCAGGGACTACTCGTGTAATGGCTCTCCTAGACACAGCGCGATGTCAACCCCCAATACCGGGAGAGACGAATCCTGTCTAACCGTCACTGCCTCCAAGTGCTTCGGGACTGCACCCAAAAACTACCTGTTTGCACAGCTCCTTTGAGCCGTGGTAGGGTAGTAATCAAAGTGCAGTGGGAACACACTCGAGGCGAAGTGACAGTGTCAAGTCAGCGGACTAAGCTGTACTCATGTCACCTGGGAACTGATAACTGACGATAGGTATATTACCAACCAACAGTTCCCGACGAGTCCTGTCCAGTGTACTCGTAACCTAACGAGCACCCGCATACTATCCCAAGTACGACGTACTAACGGCTGTGGGACAGACCGTCTCCCACACTGGGATGAGAAGCGCATACGCTAGTCTACTCCGGAGTATCGATGCCCTGTCTCGATAGTCCAACGACCAGGGACCTGTATAAGGATGTGCTTATAGATTACCCAGCTCCCACGAGTGCGAGCGCCATCACAACGCTGGTAATCAAGCAAAGATCCTAAGGGCTCTACTAATATGTATACCAGCAATATGCTAAAAGAAACACATGCACATATTAAAGCAGAGACAAACCAAGTAGCATACTACCATTTCGAGCAAGATTGTATATACAACTGTGAATATCCCAAGCTTCCATTAAGTAATATACAAGCTAGTATGATACAGTAATGGCCTCTAGGGCATATACACTAACACATTGTTAGTTTAAGGACATCTCGGTCCATGGGTTTAAAGGGACCCCACAGTCCGAGGTTAAGGACATCATAGTCCATAGGTTTAAGGACCCCACAGTCCAGTTTAAACACGTCATAGTCTATGGGATGTATGGTTGTCGGGACCCGTCACCTCTCTGAAGACGATGAAGGATTACAACGACAAATATCAGAGGAGTGCAGAGATGTACCCTTGAACCAGTTTTGGTTGGAAAATCTGTAGTCCAATTTGGAAATAAGATTAATTAATTAGATTATGAGCACATTGACTCAGTTAAATCTGAATTGAGGACTTGTAGCCAACTTGGGCTAAGTCCAATTAAGTTTGAAATGTTGACCCTTTGTTGGACTGTTGAACATTTGTCTGGAATCAACCCTTCCCATTATTTAGCAATGCTTAAATAGGGGTTTAAGTCTCTAAAAATATTTTTGTCTTTGGCTAAACACTAACCATTTATTATAGCTTTGGACTTTACTTTGCATATCATATGAACTGACCAATTTTGAGGTTCAGTTGAAGGGAAGATTTGTTTCTGGAAACACTTAACCAATTTGGGTTAAGCTGGTTTTAAAATAGTGTTAAACAGTAAAAGTGGGGTGGTCATGTGGGGTCACGTGAGGCGCCTGAGAATTGGGCCAAACCTCTTTTATTTTACCCTCAAATCTGCAAATAAGTGTTAAACACTTAGCCTTCAGGCCATCACGTGTGAGCACGTGAGGCATCTGAAGATGGGGGCTAGACTTCCTTTATTTTGTTCTCAGAATATTCAAATAAGTGTTAAACACTTTATCTTAACGGCCATCACGTGTGGGCACGTGATGAGTACCCATGTATTAATTATTAAAGTGTTTATTAGAGGTCACGTGGGGACACGCGAGGGCGCCCAAAATTGATTCTGCCTTTAGCTTTGTTCCCTTTATTTTGAAGGTCATGTGGGAGCACGTGAGGCATTTCCTCTGGGCTAATTCCTTCTTATTCTGAGGAGTCCATTTAAAGGGTCACGTGGGGGCACGTGATCTAGTCTTGTTAGTTCTTTTTCATTCGTTGGGATGAAGGGCCACGTGTTACCACATGATCACGTTGGATACTTTGATCTTTATGTGCATGGAGAGCTTTAAGTCTCTTGTTTTTAAGAATTAAATTCTTTTATAGGGTTAAACCCCAGTTCTGTTTAGAGGAATTAAATTCCTATGTATTTGAAAGAATTAAATTCTGATATAGGGTTAAACCCTAGTTTCATTTGGGGGAATTGAATTCAATGAATTTGGGAGAATTAAATTCTCATATAGGGTTAAACCCTGGTTTCATTTGGAGGAATTAAATTCCTATGAATTTGGGAGAATTAAATTCTCTAAACTCAATTCTCCCTCTAAGTTTTGGATCTGCATGGCAGAATCTCCCCGATGAGAATTAAATTCTCAACTTGTGGGGAGATTTGCTTCTGCAGATCTTTAACCAGAGGAAGAACTAAGTTCTTATTCAGAAGAGTTAAACTCTTAGATTGAGAATTAAATTCTCTTTTTGTTTTATGGAGCTTAGATCTCTTTCCCCTTTCTCACCTAGGGTTTCTTTTCTTGAGAATTAAATTCTCCTTTCTTTTTTCTCTCTGTTGTTGTTTTTCTCCAAAAATCCAAGATTCTAAGATCCCTTCTCTTCTCTTCTTGGCTCCTATTTATAAGAGAAAGAAAAGAAGCAATTTGTTTAATCAATCTTTGATTGAAAGATTTTGGTTGTTTCTGTAACTAACATGATCTTTTAGATCACTCAGTGAATTTTATTCACCATTGGATTTTTAATCCAAAAGATATTATGTCTGTTATTCTTGGTGAATTTTAGGGAAATCTTTCCTTGTATAAAATCTTTCCATAAATTGGTGATTTTTAATTACCATTGGATTTTTAATCCAACGGTGCTCCACTTTACAGAGCACCATCTTTTTGTTTGGAAAGATTTAGAGAGATCTTTTTCCAGTTAAGGTTCTGGATTCCCATTTAATTAGAATTTAATTTTACTATTTCAAAAGGATTAAAAGCTCATCACGTATTGGCACGTGATCCCACTGTTTGATCATTGAAATAGAATTTAATTCTATCAATTAAAGAGTTTAGGAACCCGTCACGTGTTGGCACGTGACCTCCTTGATTAAACATTTTATTTAGAATTTAATTCTGCTGTTTAACAGAACTTAAGGATTCATCACGTGTCAGCACGTGACCCTTGGTCACGTGTGAACACGTGATGCCCCATTGGGGTTTTCCTTAGTATCTTATTATATCTTTTAATCTCTTTTGGTGGGTTTTAAAGGCCCATTACGTGGGGGCACATGACTCCACTAATTGCCTGCTTGATTAGAATCTAATTCTATTATAACAAAGTTTCAGGAAACCATCACGTGTCAGCACGTGACCTTTGGTCATGCGTGAGCACGTGATACCCCATTGGGGAATTTCCTGATATTTTATCAGGGAACAATCTCTTCATGGAGAGAGATCTTTTGAGCAAAAGTTTATGTTACTATAGATTACTCGGTTTTCTTCAAAACCACTCGTTTTAAAAACGGAGCATAAACCGCTCTTTTTCAAAACTGCTCAGTTCCTTCAACGATATCAAGTTCATTACGTTAAAGGGTTTTCGCCAAAAACCCAGCCGTAGCCCTCCGTCATTTCAGATAATTAGTACTTAGTATTCATGCTGTGTTTGTTGATTATTCGTCAAGGCGCAGTGTACGGTAGCTAAGAAGCGATTGTCTGTAGCATAGATATTGCGATTGGTTAGGATAGTTGAATGAATTTGTTGATTATTCGTCAAGGGTCATACCGGTGGTTTAATGCAATCTTGTATAATGACGGGTTGAACTTGACTAGGACCTTTTGATTTGTTGATTATTCATCAAGGTCATTTGGGTCCTAGGGGCAAAAACCATATCGGGAGTTTCAAATATACCGGAAACTTGCTAGTGTTGCATACCTTCTGGAGTGTAGTGACTAGAGTGGCTTCCATCTAGGTTCTCACGCGATGATAGTTGGATCCCGATTCCACTGATGAGTAGGATTATTCTTGGGAAATATTTTTCATTTCACAATTAGCTAGCCTATTAGGTGTTTAGAAAGGTGTTGACGAGGCTACGCCTCTGCGGAAATGAGGTTTATTCTAATTAGGTCCATGCGAGAGTACGGGGAACCTCTCTCGGAGTACCACCATCCATCTGACTGAATGGTTAGCAAACTTGTAAGGTGTTAATGACCCCGACTAGTTCTCTTTTTAAGGTTTGAAGGAGAATTCGAGGAAACAGTGGGAGCCATTCTGTTTAAATAAAATAATAACCAATCTAAACTTGTAAGAGCGCACACTGAATGTTTCTTTTCTCTCTATCCAGATAGCAACCATGTCAAGCCTTAATCAAGATAACAAAATGTATGACTTGACCAACCCGGATTCTTATTCGGGGTTGGGGAACGTCAGTTCGGCTCTAACTTGTGATGAATGTCACGAGCTTGAGTAGGGGAAAGAGGATTGCATGAATTCCTTGATGACCCCGATGAAGAAGAAGCATACTATTGTGTCTCCTGCAGGTGTTCTTATTATTGAGAACTGTTTTTCGATCAGTCCTACCTCCTAGGTACTAGATACCGGATCGGGATCTCATATCTTTAATTTATTACAGGGACTGAGAAAAAGTAGGATGGTTGGACATGGTGATGTCCCTCAGAGTAGGGAACGGAGAATAAGTTGATGCTGCCGTCGTCGGTGAATATCAACTAGCATTGCCAAACAACAATACTATGGTTTTAAACAACTGCTACTATATACCTTCCATGCTTTGCAATATCATATCAGTTTCTTTACTTGATAAAGATGGATATAATTTTGTTCTAAATAGAAATATCATGAACATTTACCTTAATCAGGTATTGGTTGTAGAAGGTACATTGTGTAATGGTATCTACGTTCTAAATCAAAACACAGTTTTCAATATACAAAACAAATGCAAGAGAAAGAGTTCTGATACAAATGAAACCTACTTGTGGTATTGTAGACTTGGTCATATCAATGAGAAAAGACTAGCCAAATTGTATAAAGATGGATTTATGAAGTCATTCAAATTTTCATCTTATGAAACTTGCCAGTCCTGTCTTAAAGGAAAGATGACCAAATCTTCATTCACCGGATACGGAGAAAGAGCAACAGAGCTCTTGGGACTCATACATAGTGATGTATGTGGTCCAATATCTATACATGCAAGTGGTGGGTTCTCATACTTCATCACATTCACCGATGATCTCTCTAAATTCAGATATGTGTATCTTTTGAAACACAAATATGAAACTTTTGAGAAATTCAAAGAATACAAAAATGAAGTAGAGAACCAGACTGGCAAAAGTATCAAGATTTTCCGATCTGATAGAGGAGGGGAGTACTTAAGCATAGAATTCCCAGAATACCTAAAAGAGAACGGTATTTTCTCTTAGCTTACTCCTCCATATACACCACAGCACAACGGTATATTAGAGCGGAGGAACCGTACCCTATTGCATATGGTTCGCTCCATGATGAGTAGTGCTGATCCGCTTCTTTCATTTTGGGGACATGAACTTCAGACAACATCATATCTTTTGAATCAAGTTCTAACCAAATCCGTGCCTACCACTCCATATGAAATATGGAGTGGCAAGAAACCATGTCTTAAATTCATTAAGATATGGGGTTGTCCGGCTTCTATTAAAAAGCAAAATCCAGAAAAATTGGAGGCACGATCGATTCAATGTAAGTTTTGGGATATCCTAAGAATACATTAGGATATCTGTTCTACTACACTGAGGAACAGAAGGTTTTTGTAGCTCGCCTTGCCACCTTTTTGGAAAGGGAATTTCTTGCAAAAAAAATTAGTGGGAGCACGGTAGAACTGGAAGCAATTCTGGAACCACAAGCTGAAATTGAAGATTTGGTGGAATCTCAAGATTCAATAGTCCCGGAACAACCTCAGCCACTCTGTAGATCTAGTAGGATTTCTCATCTGCCCGAGAGATGCTACAGTTTTCTTATAGACGGGGATCGAGAGGATTGCATCTTGGAAGAAGATGATCCTACTAGTTTCAAGCATGTCATTAATAGTAGGGACTGTGCTAAATGGCTGGATGCTATGCAATCTGAAATAGAGTCCATGTACACCAACAAAGTTTGGACCTTAGATATCGCTCCTCCTGGGGTAAAACCCGTTGGATACAAATAGATCTTCAAAAATAAGATTGGTGTAGATGGACGGGTGGAAACCTATAAGGCTAGACTTGTTGCAAAAAGTTTTCGTTAAAGACCCGGTGTGGACTATGACGAAACCTTTTCTCCAGTGGCTATGCTCAAATCCATTCGGATCCTACTTACCATTGCTGCCTTCCATGACTATGAAATCTGGAAGATGGACGTAAAAATGGCTTTTCTGAACGGAAGTTTGGAAGAGTGCATTTATATGGATCAGTCGGAAGGATTCATGGACAGTGGGAGCAGTGGGAAGGTTTTTTAAGTTGCTTAAATCCATTTATGGATTAAACCAGGCATTGCGGAGCTGGAACATCTATTTTGATGAGACAGTCAAGGAAGTTGACTTCATCAAAAACGAGGATGGGCCTTGTATCTATAAGAAGATTGTAGGAAGAAATGTCGTATTCCTACTCTTGTACGTAGACGTCATTCTCTTGATAGAAAATGACATTCCTATCCTACAATCGGTCAAGCTGTTCTTATAACAAAAGTTCTCCATGAAAGACCTGGATGATGCGTCCTACATTCTGGGGATTAAGATATATAGAGATAGATCTAAGAGATTGTTGGGATTTTCACAGTCCAGGTATATTGAGGCCATACTAAAGAGATTTAGTATGGCCTTAATGTACCAAGCACGGTAATATACCCGCATTGCATGGAACCAACCTCTCCAAAGAGAAATCTCCCAAGACTGATGAGGAGAGGGTTCGCATGAGCATTATACCCTACTCTTTGATAGTATGATCTATAATGTATGCAATGCTATGTACCAGACCAGATGTAGCTTACGCGCTTAGCGTGGTGAGCCGGTATCAATTGAACCCAGGAGAGAACCACTGGATAGTAGTGGAGAACATTCTTAAGTACCTGAGAAGGACTAAGGAACTGTTCTTGGTGTACGGTAATGGGGACTTCCAAGTGGAGTCCTTTACCGACTCGAGCTTCCAGAGTGGCGATGATGACAGCAAGTCTGTCTCGGGTTTTGTGTTTACCTTCAACGGAGGGGCGGTCTGTTGGAAGAGCTCCAAACAGGACACTAACGTAGACTCGATGATGGAGGCTGAATACATTGCTGCCAACGATGTCGCAAAAGAAGCGGTCTGGATAAAAAATTTCATTACTGAATTTGAGGTGGCTCCGTCCATTGTTAATCTAATACCTTTGTATTGCGACAACAATGGGGCTATGACTTTAGCAAAAGAAACACAGTCCCATCAGAAATCCAGACACATCTTAAGGCAGTATAACCTGATCAGGGAGATCGTAGATCGTCGGGAGATCGAGGTGTGGGGAGTAGACACACAACAGAACACGGCGGATCCATTCACCAAGCCCTCCCTCAAGCACAGTTCGAGAGACTATTTAAGATGTTGGGTATACGATACGCCAACAACTGGCCCTAGTGCAGATGTTGGGTACTCGATACGTCAATATATGGCCTTAGTGCAAGTGGGAGATTGTTGTATATGTATGCCCTAGAGGCTATTATTGTGTGTGTGTGTGTGTGTGTGTGTATAAATAGTGGATGCTTGGACATATGTATGTACATGACAATCTTGCTCGATATGATAGTATACTATTTGGTTTGTCTTTATTTTAACATGTGTATATGTTTTACTTGTTATTACGTATCATTACTACATGTTGATAAAGCCCGTAGGATTATTGCTCGACTACCAGCGTTATGATGGCGATCATACTTATGGGGATTGGGTAGTCCATAAGCACATCCTTAAATGTTCCTAGTCGTGGGAGTATCGAGACATGACATCGATATTCCGGAGTAGACTGGTGTATACGTTTCTAGACCCTGACGAGGGACGATGGTTGGTCTCATAGCCATTGGTCTTTGGCACCTATGATCGTATACAGGTGCTCACTGGGGGTGAGTACACTGGACGGACTCGCCGAGAACTGGCTAGATGGTATTATACCTATCGTCAGATAGCGGTTCTTTAGTAACATGAGTACAGATAGTCTGTCGACCCGAGGTCATCATTTGTCTCGTGTGAGTTCCCACTATGTTTTGATTACTAACCTACCGCGGCTCTACTGAGTCGTGTAAACGGATTTTAGTTGGGTACAGTCCCGAGACATATGGAGGCAGTGAGCGATTGTTAGGGATTCGCCTCTCCCGGTATAGGGAGGCTAACACCATAAGTCCCTGGTCAGAGCGGATTGAGAATTACTGATAGTTAGATCAGTAGATTCTCGGATGGTCTTGAGCCACATCGGCATGACTTATCAGGTTATTAGAGGTCTGACATTATCCACCCCCTAGACCCGGCATGCGATACTCTCAGATGAACAGACCGGACTGTACGGAGATTGTCACGGATAGGCTTAGGAGGAGTTCAGATGAGTTTGCTCGTCGGCCTTCTTTTCAACAGGTACCTGGGTAGACGTTACGTATAACTAGTGCCGCTTACGTACCTGTAGTTAAACCCACTGCCAGTATACTATTGAGTCTTTAGAGTCCCACACAAAGGGTTTTCCTGGTTTAGGCGAAACGATGTAGAGGCCGTATAGTTTTACGTGCATGGTTCCGATCATATATATGTACTATATACACGGATTATTGTTCGGATGGATAATACTTGCGGGCTTAGGATTAAGCCGCATTATTGAATCGAGTGTTGGGATTCGGTGCCCGCGCCGTGGAAATCGCGACCGAGGCGGAAGTGAAAACGAAAATTCTAGCGAGCACCGGATGCCTGTAAAACCCAGTATTCGATCCATAGACCTAAACTAGCTAACTAAGAGTGCAATGGTTGAGAAAATACAACTTTTATCGCGTGTCCACCCAATTGTGGAGCACCCCTCTAAGCTCGTAGCCGCCGTGATTACACTTGAGAATCGACCACCCTTGCGAAGACGATCCACCCGAGGGAATACGAAGGAGGCTCTAACCGACGATCCAAACTTGCTAGGTTTGGATGGTCAGCGATGTAGGAATACTTCGCTAAATTTTTCTCTTTTTTTTATCTCAAGCTTATGAGAGTGAGAGAAGGAAGAAGAAGGAGAGGAGGAGAGCAACCATGGAGCATGAAGCTCAAAATGAGGAATGAAGTAAACATCAAGTCTTGGTGGTGAGCATGGCTTGCTCCTTTTCAACCCTGCATCAATAGTGCACCCAAATGAATATATCATTTTAAAAGAATCAAGCCATACCTCACTAGATGCATGCACCATGCTTCATAACTCTCCACTTTCCACCTCATTTCTATTTAATTTTCTAAAAAGAAAATTTAATATAAGGTGTCCTTCTTCTAGAAGCATTCCTGTATAATACGGAATATTTCACCCGGTATATGTATCGCTACACATACGCGTATCCGTATAAAAATACGGATAGCACCAATGAGAGAAAATAAATAGTGAACAATAATACTAAAATATATGCATCAAAAATAAATACACAAATTATTAAATTAAAACCTGATTTAATAATTTAGCTTAATCCTAAGCCGGCTAGTATTATCAACCGTCTGATTAAAGTCCGTGTATCGTGTACACGTATTTAATCGAACCCCTGCACGTACCAACGTACGTGTCTTATATCTGTCACTTGAACTGGAAAACTCTTTGTGTGGGACTCTAAAAACTCGACAATACGCTGGCAGTGGGTTTAACCACAAGCACGTCAGCGACGCTAGTTGTACGTAACGGGTACCCAGGTACTTGTCGAAAGGGGGGTCGACAATCAAGTGCGTCCTTACCCTACTGAGCCTGAATGTGACAATCTCCGTATAATCCGGTCTCTTCGTTAAAGAGTATCGCATATCGGGTCTAGGGGGTGGATAACGTCAGACCCATACTAACCCGATAAATCGTTTCCGAGTCAAGCTCATCACCAACTGAGATACTACCGATCAATTATCAATAAATCTCACCCACCGTTGCTACAGATTTCTGGTGATAGCCAACTGACAGTCGACCACTGCCTCCATGTGGCTCGGGACTGTACCCAACTAAAACCTGTTTGCATGACTCTTTTGAGCTGTGGTAGGGTAGTAATCAAAGTATATGGGGAACTCACACGAGACAAATGACGACTTCATGTCAAAAGACTAACCTGTACTCATGCCACCTAGGAACTTCCATCTAACGATATATATAATACCATCTAGAAGTTCTCGGCGAGTCCGTCCAGTGTACTCACCTCCAGTGAGCACCTATATACTATCTTAGGTGACATAATACCAATAAGTTGTGAGACCGGCCACCGCCCCTCGTCGGGGTTTAGAAGCATATACACTAGTCTACTCTGGAATATCGATGTCCAGTCTCGATATTCCAACGACTAGGGACATTTAAGGATGTGCTTATGGACAACCCATTTCTCACATATATGATCGCCATCATAATACTGGTTGTCAAGCAAAGATCCTACATGCTTCATCAATGATGAGGACAAACCAGATAGCACACTATCATCTCGAGTAAGATTGTTATATCTGTATAGGTCCTCCCTCAATCATCACAATCGCCTACTTGCAATCATAATAATTGCCTTGAGGGCACTATATCAAACAATCTCCCACTTGCACTTAAGGCCAATTATTGCGGTATCGCGTATCCACAGCTCGTGTGCTACCGAATACCCAACTTCTCTACTAATCAGTTTCGCAAACTATGTTTATGAAACTTAATTTGTTCGAGAAATAGCCTCGGTGAGTGGATCCGCTACAATGTTCCAATTTCATCTTTCTATATCTCTGTCATGACCCGTAATTTAGCACGTGACCGACACTTAAATTACGCAACGTCTAAAGGCATAACGTAAATCAAGTAAGCCGAAGCCCAGAAAATCTAAACCTTTTTGCGGAAAATAGTGGGGGTGCAGTTTTGAAATAAAGGTATAATGAATCATGTTTTTCTTTGAATGCATAGCTAATGAAACATGAAAATACAAGTAGGTTATACTAATTGAAGACATGTTTCGTCTTTTTATAAAAAATTTGGGCAGCACCTCCCCTGTATATTTTGATCCAAAACCATATACACAACAATATATAGGCATCCCCAAGCGGGAGCTAGCTCTTCGCCAACCGGCGGAATCACAACCACGCAATAACATATATACGACGCCCAACGGCGAAGATCAAACCAGAAAGAACAATAAATAAGTAAGACATCAAAACTCAAGAAAGCGAATATAAACCCATCGCTCTAAGTCTCGCACAATACCCAAGTCTGATTGGGTCTACCATTATACAAATTCTAGTCTCTGATTTGATTTGATGGAGTTTATCTAGATACAACAGAATATAAAGTACGAGAGTGCACACGATCCAACATGTGTCCCACCTACCAAAGCAAAGCACCCTAGATAAAGCCGTGTTCCAGCAATACCGCAACTGATCCCAAGCGGTCAAACATGCAAGAACTGTGGCACAACGGGGATGAGTTGCCAACTCGTGAGTAGAAAACATCAACAATTAGAAATCGAATAAAACAACGATTTCCTAGGTCACTGTATCCTGAAGGTAATACCATGATATCTAGGGTGACTACGTATGCATATATGTCAACAATCGAGTCAATGCAATGACATATATAAACATCTGACATCATATGCCTGTATGCATGTGGATATCATCCACGTGTCCATCATTGACACAAACAATATCATGGAACCTGAGTGTCCTACACCGACACTCGAAACATCATGAAAACATATGCCTGTATATATATATGGGGATATCAACCACGTGTGTCCATCAACAACACATCAAAATCATGGAACTTGAGTGTCCAACACCGACACTCGAAACATCATGAAACCCGTGTCCAGAATTGACACGTAAATCCTCATATCTCGGGCTCCGTCAGTCCGGATCAGCCCATATCATGACTACGGTCGGTATCCTTCAGATATCCGCCGCGCCAAACTATCTCGGGCTCTGTCAGTCCAGATCGGTCTATATCATCTCACGACTCCGGTCAGTATCCTCCAGCTAACCGCCGAGCCCCAAACTATCACCGATAGGTAGTGCTCCCCCTGCCAGGCTCATCATCTACATCTCAAGCTTCTTGCCCTAGGGTACCTCACCGGGTCCACCATGTACCCGCAGACGGTGCCTTCCGCTCATCGAATCGGGTATACTCACTGCTCAGAACCGAGAAAATCATGGTGGACACCTCGAAATATCATATCAAGAGAAACCACGTTTTAAATCAATACATAATTCCCTTTGAAATATAACTGTGGTTCTCAAATTCAGAGATCTCATAAAAATAGCATCTCAATGCATATAACCATAAAGTACGATGTATGCAACATAGAGTAGTAATAAGAGCATATCAAGTATATCATGCTAGCATGCCAAGTAATTGTTGGATATATGTATACCCTAGAGGCCATTATATGATAGTGGATGTATATATATATATATATATATATATATATATATATATATATATATATATATATATATATATATATTCAGAGGACATTCTTGCTCGACATGATAGTATGCTATCTGGTTACTCTTTATCTGACATGTTCACTTGATCATGCTTTTATTCATTTGCACATGTTGATAAAGCCCTGAGGATATTTGCTTGACTACTGTGATTATGATGCATATCATACTAGTGGGACATTTGTAGTTTATAAGCATATCCTGAAATGCCCCTAGTCGTGGGTATATCGAGACGAGATATTGATATTCCAGAGTAGACTAGCGTATATGATACTAGACCCATATGATGAGCGATGGATGTTCCTATATCCATTGATGTTTGACATCGAGATTATATGCGGGTGCTCAGTGGAGACTGGGTACACTGGACAGACTCGCCGAGAACTCCTATATGGTATTATATCTATCATCGGATAGCAGTTCTTAGGTGACACTGGTACATGTTAGTCTGTAGACCCGAGATCGTCATAGAGTCTTGTGTGTTCTCCCACTGTACTTTGATTACCACCCTACCACAGCTCTACCGAGTCGTGCAAACAGGTGGCTTTTGGGTACAGTCCCGAGACACATGGAGACGATGAGCGATAGGAGGGTTTCGTCTCTCCCGGTATTGGGGGTTGATGTTGTGCAGTGCTCGATTGGCTATATCAGTAAGTCCCTGGCCAAGGCTGTTGAGATTTACTAATAAGTGTTATCAGTAGTTTCTCGATCTGTTATAGACCATTCATCGGAACGAATTATTGAGTTATTGGGGTCGACGTTACCATCCCTAGACTCGACATGCAGCATATCTGATGAAGAGACCGGACTGTACGGTAGTGTTGTCGGTTGGCTCGACAAGAGTTTTGACAGGCTCGCTTGTTTTCTTCTGATCGTTCAATACCCAGGTGGCCGTTACGTTTAGCTGACCTTTTGCGGCTTGGGGGTGTTTGATATGATCATCACCCACTGCTGGCATATTGACGAGTCCCACAAAGGAGTTACCTAGCCCAGGCGAAACGATGTGGTGCACATATGAGATATGCGCGGGGACCCGATTAAATGCGCCTATGTAATGCCGTATATTAATTGGGCGGTTTACTATTGGTCGGGTCATATGAGATATGACCGGTTTGTTAAATCAGGTGTTGATTTAACATTGACCATTAGCCTTTTCACTTAGACCCTTTTGTCTTTTGTTGTATGCATGCATGTATGCACATGTTTACATTGATGCATATATAGATGTGCATGCACACATACATGCATACACATGTGTGTCATGGTTGTTGATACACTAGATGGTGGCAATATAAGACTCACATGTTAGTAAATATATTTGTATTTATTTTTGAGATTAATGGAAATGGATAATCATTCATGGTTGATTATTTTATTCCTTCACTAAACCTTAAGTTAATCATGAGTTATCTTTCCATGGCTATTAGTGCTCCAAAATAAATATCTAGATATTTATTAACTTGAGTTAAGAATGAGAGTGGAAATTATATATAATTTCTATTCTCATTTTTATGATTATCTCTTTCATTATCTTGAGCTCTCATTTACCATCATCTTCTTTCTCCTCTCTCTCTTGCTCTCTAGCTTTCATTAGTGAGTAAGATAGTGATCAAGTTAGAGTTTTGAAGTGAGAAAACAAACCACATCATCATTCTATACTACTCTTGCCCATTAGTTTAGAGTGTTAGCTTCTACTTCATCTCTTGATCAAGTGGAGCTTTGAGGTTGGACAAAGAGGACTCCGGATGGATCATTGTGGACTTGGAGGATCTCAAACAAGCCTCTTCCAACTTCCAAGTAGCCAAGGAGTCTAGCAAAGGGAGATACAAAGGTTGTATTCTCTTTACCTAGTACTAAACTACTTGTGGAATGTATTAGATTTTGTGTTACCCTAGTTTTTCTAGTTTGATCCCTAGGTTAGTTTCTTTAGCACCCTCTAATTTTTAAATATGGCATTAGTGATGGTACCAAACCCTAGTAGTGGTGCTAAGGAAAACCTTTCATGGTATCAGAGCCTAACTAGAAACCTAGACGATGTTACGATAATACGAAACTGGAAAACTCTGCAAAAATACGGTATTAGAAACCCTAGAAAATGCTTTCTGGAAATTTTTTTAAAAGTGGTTTAAAAATTATTTTAGAAACCGCAGAGTGATGTATATGATAGAACTAGAGCACAAGTGCAATATGGGGGGGGGGGGTGCTCGGATTTTGGCCGAGCACTAGGCCAGGAATTCCGGCGACGCCGGCCGTTTGTGCTCCCCTCCTCCTCGTATTGCACCAGTGCTCTACTACTCATGATCTGGGGTTTCTGGTATTGTTTGGATAGTCCATAATTGCATGTGATGTTAGTTTGGTAATGGACTCATTGCGGAGTATTTCGTATTCGTATTTTTTAGCATTGTATTGGTAACTTGACGATGTTTGACAGTTCGAACGAACATCAATCACCCCCCCATTACCCTCGCTGAAAATTTCCAAGTGTTGGAATTTTCTTAAGTTAATTATATTTGATAGTCGTGCAAGTAACTCTATGGACCCTCTAGAAGAACGAAAACCTAACTCGATTCTATTCCCTCGGAACCGCGACTGAACTTTTGGGTTTGCCGTAGTTCCGCGGTGTCATAGGTGAGGCGTTGGTTTGGCCCTTCTACGGCTGGATCATAGGTACCGTGGCACGTTTTTGGGTACTTTAACTTTTCTCAAGTGTTTAACTCTTCAAGGTAATTTGTGGGTGTTTGTTGATTCGATCGAAACGTTTAACATCATCTTGGTATATGATACTTATTTCAGTGACCGTAAGTGTAGTATGTATATCGCCGGTTTCGTTGCTATATGTCAACGACAATTGGGGTACACATACTTACTTACGTTGATGACATGTGATGTTATGTGTTGCTGTGCTATGATGTATAGGATCGTCGTGATCGAATGGCCGAGGGGTTTTATGAGAGATGAGAGTTTTTTTTTCCATTCATGTAAAATTCAGTTGTATGTAATATTCTTTTATTTGGGGCACATCCGGGTTGAGGGTGATGTCACCATTGATGTATATTATTTACTTTTCTGTATTAGGATAGACCCAAGGTGGAGAGCACAAGTGACCGGGTTCTGGGGTCCAGTGGGTAACCATCTCGAGGCGTCGAGACCGGGTTTCCTAGGGGTCTACGGTATGGGATTGGCTATTCATCATGACCGTGGAATCCGTTTTTTCTATCGTTGGATAAATACAAAATATGGAAATCCTAGTATATGCTATATGATCATATATGTGTTTCTCCTGCCTATATTCTGTGATGTGATTGCTTGATATATCTGAGACGAATACAATATTATATATGAGATATGTAGTAACGTTGCTTATGTTTTGCACCTACGCTAGTCCCGTCCCGGCGTGCCATTAGTTAAGTAACCTAACGGTGCATAACGGAACATTGTGGCGAATGCGGGTGGTATAAGCGTACGTTGTATTTTCGTTTCTTTATGTGATTGGCTTAAAGACTTAAATGATGGGACTACATTAATATGATTAATGTAAGGAAAAATAAACCTAAAAAGATGTTGTAGAATCAGATTTGAAAACCACTCGGCTTTTTGAGAAAAAACTACATTTCAAAATTGCGGAGCTTAAGCCACTCATTTTGAAAACCATTTGATTCTACGACGATATCAAGTTCAAAGCGTTAAAGGTTTTCTTAAAAATCATCCACAACCCTCCGTTATTTTTGGAAGTAGAGTACTTAGTATTCGTGCTACGTTTGTTGACTATAGTTAAGGCGTAGTGTACGGTAGCTAAGTGATGTCTTCCTACACTGCATATGATGCAGATTAATTGGGACATTCATATGACTTTGTTGACCATAGTTAAGGGTCATGTGAGTGGGTCTAATTAATCAAGAAATGACGGGTTGAACTTGACTAGTGCTTGTGATTTGTTGACCATAGTTAAGGTCATGAGTACTAGGGGTAAAAACTATATCGGGAGTTTCAAGAGTTGAAATTTGCAATGAGATTGCATACCTTCCATATGATGGTTGGATCCCGATCCCACTGTGAGCAATAGTTACTCTCAGGAGAGTTTTGCACTTTATAATTAGCTAACCTATTAGGTGTCTAGAAAGGTGTTAACGGGGCTACGCCTCTGGGAAGATGAGATTTACATTAATTAGGTCCATGCGAAAGCACGGGGAACCTCCCTCAAATACCGACACTGGCCTGGCTGAACGGTTAGCTAAATTGTAGACTGTAATTAATCCTGGCTAGTTTTCCTTTTAAGGTTTGAGGGGAAATTTGATAAAAGCAGTGGGAGATATTGATTAGATAAGATAATAACCAATCTGATCTTTGCGAGAGATTTCGCTGAGTGTATTCTTTTCTCTCTCTTAATGACAGATACCAATGACAGGACTCAAGCTTCTACTAGATAAAAATAAATTGAATGGGACCAATTATAAAGACTGGCTGAGGAACATTAACATTGCCTTGACTTATGATAAGGTATCATATGTCCTCACGGCTTCAGCCCCGCCCGTCCCAGGTCTTAAATCTTCAGTTGCGAATATTGAAGTCCGCAAGACATGGAACGCTGACTGTGCCACGGCCAAATGCCTCGCGCTTGCATCGATGGATAACACACATCAAAAGCAGCACGAGAATATGGATGTCCAATCCATATTTCTCCATACAAAGGAGTTGTATGGAGAGCAATCTCATGTCTTACGATATGAAGCATCCAGAAAGCTATTTCAGATGCGGATAGCCCCTGGCACACCAGTAGGTGACCATGTTATGAAGATGATAGATCTTATAGAAGATCTTGAGGACCTCGGTTGGACAATGGAGAATGAACAATATATTGATATTATTCTGCAGTCTCTCCCCCAGCCTTTGCTCAGTTTGTAGTTAACTTCAACATGCACAACATGGAGAAGTCACTACCTGAACTCCTTAATATGTTAAGGAGTGCAGAGAGCACGCTGAAATCAGTGAAGACTTTCGCTTTGACTGTTGGGCCATCTTCCTCTTCTCGCCCGAAGGCTAAGGCCAAGAAAAAGATGAAGAAGAAACCCACCAAACCTAGAGGTGGAGTTAAAAAGGTGAAAGGGAAAGACTAGTCCAAGGCTGGGGAATCGGGGAAAGGGAAATGTTATCACTGCCATAAAACAGGACACTGGAAGTGCAACTGCACTGAGTACTTGGATCTCAAGAAGAAGCATGGTGATACTTCTGTTTCAGGTGTGTTTGTGACAGAAAACTATTTTTCTATAAACTCTGCTTCCTGGGTATTAGATACCGGTTCAGGTTCTCACATTTGAAATTCCATGCAGGGGCTGAGAAATAGCAAAGTTTTGAATACAGGTGACCATACTCTCTGGGTTGGAAATGGTTCCAATGTACATGCGGTTTCAGTGGGAGAGTATCACCTGGGGTTGCCGTCAGGGTGTATATTGGTTTTGAACCCATGTTATTGTGTACTTAGTATGCTTTGTAATATTGTATCCGTTTCTTTGTTAAACAATGAGGGATATAATTTTGTGTTGCAGAATAATGTTATGAACATTAACCTGAATCAAATGTTGGTTGGGTATGGTATACTTAATAATGGGATATATGTCCTAAATCAACACACAGTTTTCAGCATACAACACACTAATAAAAGAAAACTTTCAGAAATAAATAAAGCTTTTCTTTGGCACTATAGACTTGGTCATATTAACGAAACAAGACTAAACAAGCTACATAAAGATGGATATTTAAACCCCTTTGAATATAAATCTTATGCGACTTGCCAGTCTTGTATAAAGAGTAAAATGACCAAAACTCCGTTTACAGGACACGGAGAAAGAGACACTGAGGTCTTAGCCCTCATACATAGTGATGTATGTGGGCCAATGTCTACACAGGCTAGAGGCGGTTTTTCTTATTTCATTACTTTCACTGATGATTTCTCAAGATTCGGTCATGTATTTTTATTAAAGCACAAGTCCGATACTTTCGAGAAATTCACTGAATATAAACTTGAAGTAGAAAAACAAACCAGATTGAGTATCAAATGCTTCGATCAGATCGAGGTGGAGAGTTTCTCAGTACAGAGTTTGCAGACTTCCTAAAAGAGAATGGGATTCTCTCTCAGCTCACTCCTCCTTACACACCATAGCACAACGGTGTGTCAGAACGACGGAATCGGACCCTATTAGATATGGTTCGTTCCATGATTAGTGATGCTGAGTTACCCGTCTCATTTTAGGGGCATGCATTGGAGACTGCAGCGTTTCTATTGAAAAGGGTTCCAACCAAAACCGTGTCTACCACACCATATGAGATATGGCATGGAAAGAGACCATCTCTTAAACGAGTTAAGATTTGGGGTTGTCCGGCCTATGCCAAAAAGCAAAATCCGGACAAGCTCGAGACACGGTCAATCATGTGTAATTTTGTGGGGTATCCAAAGAATTCCTATGGATATCTATTCTACCACAAGGAGGAACAAAAGGTGTTTGTTTCTCAGTATACCACGTTTTTAGAAAAAGAATTTTTTACAAATGATACTGATGGCAGTGTGGTAGACCTAGAAGAGCTTCTAGCAACATAAGTTACAAATGACGACTTGGTTGAATCGGCTGTTGCAACAGAAATAGATGAACCTCAACCACTCCGTAGATCTGGTAGGACTTCTCGCCCACTGGAGAGATACTACGGTTTTCTCATTGATGGTGATAGAGAAGATTGTATCATGGAGGATGATGATCCTACCAGTTTTCAGCAAGCTATCATGAGTGGAGACTCTGTGAAGTGGCTGGATGCCATGAGATCTGAAATGGAGTCTATGTACACCAACAAAGTATGGACTTTGGACGTTGTACCCCATGGGGTAAAACCCGTAGGGTGCAAATGGATCTTTAAAAGAAGGATTGGTGTAGATGGGCAGGTGGAGACCTATAAGGAAAGACTTGTAGCGAAGGGTTTTCGTCAAAGACCAGATTTGGACTATGACGAAACTTTTTCTCCCGTAGCCATGCTTAAATCCATTCGGATTCTACTTGCTATTGCTGCTCACTATGACTATGAAATCTGGCAGATGGACGTTAAAACAACATTTCTAAATGGAGATTTAGAAGAATGCGTTTATATGGATCAGCCAGAGGGCTTCATTGCAAGTGGGAGCAGCGAGAAAGTATGTAGATTGCTTAAATCCATTTATGGATTAAAGCAGGCATCACGGAGTTGGAACATCTGTTTTGATGATGTTATCAAAGAGTTTGATTTCATCAAAAATCCAGATGAACCTTGTGTTTATAAGAAGACTGTAGGGAGAGCTGTCACATTCCTCGTATTGTACGTGGATGACATTCTTCTGATAGGAAATGATATTCCTATGCTACAGTCGGTCAAATCATTCTTATCACTAAAGTTCTCCATGAAGGACCTGGGTGATGCCACATACATACTGGGCATTCGGATCTATAGGGATAGATCCAAAAGGTTATTGGGATTGTCCCAAACCAGGTACATCAATACCATCCTAAAGAGGTTTAGTATGGAATACTCCAAGTGGGGTGCCTTACCCGCTTGCCATGGAGTCATTCTCTCAAAGGACTTTTGCCCAAAGACCGATGAAGAGAGAGCTCGCATGAGCATTATACCTTATGTTTCGGCAGTAGGATCTATAATGTATGCGATATTGTGTACACGCCCTGATGTAGCTTATGCACTTAATGTAGTAAGCAGTTATCAATCCAACCCAGGGGAGAATCACTGGATAGATGTGAAGAACATTCTTAAGTACTTGCGAAGGACTAAAGAATTGTTCTTAGTGTATGGTAATGGAGATCTCGAAATGGAGGCCTTTACCGATTCGAGCTTCCAGAGTGATAAGGACGACAGCAAGTCTATCTCTGGGTTTGTATTTACCCTCAATGGAGGGGCGGTAAGTTGGAAGAGTTCCAAGCAGGATGCCGTTGCAGACTCTACGATGGAAGCTGAGTACATTGCTGCAAATGATGCCGCAAAGGAAGCCATCTGGATGAGGAAGTTCGTCACGGAACTAGGAGTAGTTCCAACCATTATTGATCTAATACCGTTGTATTATGATAATAATGGGGCTATGGCGTTAGCCAAGGAGCCCAGGTCCCATAAGCGGTCCAGACACATCCTGAGGCGATATCATCTGATCCGGGAGATAGTAGATCGCCGCGAGATCAGGATTAGGAGAGTAGACACAAAGAATAACACCGCGGATCCACTCACCAAGTCCTTCCCTCAGCCGCAGCATGAGCGACTTTTTGAGATGTTGGGTATGAGATACGCCAATAACTGGTCTTAGTGCAAGTGGGAGATTGTTGGATATATGTATGCCCTAGAGGCCATTAGATGATAGTGGATGTATTTATACATGTGTGTGTGTGTGTGTCTATATATATATATATATATATATATATATATATATATATATATATTCACAGGACATTCTTGCTCGACATAATAGTATGCTATCTGGTTACTCTTAATCTGACATGTTCACTTGATCATGCTTTTATTCATTTGCACATGTTGATAAAGCCCTGAGGATATTTGCTTGACTGCTGTGATTATGATGCAGATTATGTTGGAGATAGTGCCCACAAAGTCAATTATTGGATCACAGGTACGTGATTGCAATGATTGAGGCAGGACCTATACCGATATGACAGTCTTGCTCGAGATGATAGTTTGCTATCTGGTTTGTCTTTATCATCGTATACATGCTTTAGTTCACTATTGCATGATGATAGAGCCCATAGGATTCTTGCTTGACTACCAGCAGTATGATGGCGATCATATACGTGGGAGCTGGGGTCTGTAAGCACATCCTTAAAGTGTCCCTAGTCGTGGGAGTTTCGAGACAGGGCATCGATACTCCAGAGTAGACTAGTGTATACAGTCGAGACCCCGACGAGGGGCGATGGCCGGTCTCACAAGCCACCGGTGTCAGTTTGATCACCTAAGATGTATACAGGTGCTCATTGGGTTATGAGTACACCAGACAGGACTCGCCGAGAACCTGCTAATTGGTATTATACATATCGTCAGATAGCAGTTCCCTGGTGACATGTGTACAGGTTAGTTCATCGACCTGAGATCGTCATTTGTCTCGTGTGAGTTCCCACTGTGCTTAGATTACTACCCTACCATGCTCAAAAGAGTTGTGCAAACAGATTTTAGTTGGGTACAGTCCCGAGCCACATGGAGGCAAGTGAGCAGATCGGCAGGGGATTCGTCTCTCCCGGTATTGGGGGAGGGATCGCGCTGTGTCTAGGAGAGCCATTACACAAAGCCCTCGGCCGAGGCAGGAGATTTACTGGTAGGTACTCCAGTAGTATCTCAGGGTGTTCTGGGCCACTCTCTGACACGACTTATACTGCTATTGGGGGTCTGACGTTACCAGCCCCTAGGCAGATATGCGATACTCATAGACAAACGGACCGGACTGTATGTATATTGTCACTGTTAGGCACAGTAGGGTTTATGGATGAGTTCGCTCGTCAGCTTCCCTTCCAATCAATACATAGGCAAACCGTTATGTACAGCTTGTACCTCTGACGTGCTAGTGGTTATACCCAGTGCCAATGTGTTGATAAGTCATTAGAGTCCCCCACAGACACTTTCCCAAGTTCGGGCGAAACGTTGTAGAGGCCGTATGTGTTTATGGCAAGGTTCGGAAAATGCACGTGCGTTTTCGCACGTGTCATTTTTCGGGCAGATAATACTGGTCGGCTTTGGTTTAAGCGAGATCCGAGTATTATGCTGTGTAGATATAATATCTTTGTCTCAGCTGCATTTGTATTCGGTCGTAATACAAATGCGGGTATGTTTATACTGATACGGGGTTATCCTGAAATTCGTTTGAGGATCACTTTTGGAAGTTGCCAGTTTCCAGTTTTCTATCAGCCGTATTTAACATTCGGTTAAATGCAGATTTATCTTTTCTTCTTGAGGGTGAGTCATGAGGTGAGTCATGTTTCTAGAAGGTTCTAGAATGGTGACTAGGATGGTGAGGTGGATTAGTGCATTAATGGTCATTTAATGCTTTAGATAACAAGGTTAGTGATTCATCACTTGCTTTAAATGAGTTCATACTAGGTGTTATGATAAGTATTGTGCTTATGGTCACCTCCCCCTCTCCTACACTCACCCCCACCTCCTTATATAGTGGCCGGCCCCCTTGGTGTAGGTTTAAGGTTGTGATTTTGGAAAAAAGATATAAGTTTTGGTGCATAGAAATTAGATATGATTCATTTCTCATTTCCATTCGATCCAAAAGGCAACTTCATTAACCGTTCGTCCATAGCCTTGGACGTAACGAGACAAAGTGTTCTACTAATTCTCTACTTCATCTTGGTCGTCTTTTTTAGCAAACTTGACGACAGTTGCCTCGGTTCAGAGGCGGGAGCCCGTTTAAAGATCCGTCGACGTAGTGCCACCTGGACGACGAGACTGGAGATTCAGGAGATCGGAGCAGCCGCAACAAGAGTGGGATGATGGTTGAAGACCGAAGGACTCGGATCGTTCGGTATAACATTTCTACCCACTTTGTAGTTTGTTAGTTTAGCTTTAATGGCAGATCCGGGTTATAGTACGCGATAGTGCCAGTTGTAAAAAGTTTTTGTTCCGCATTTGGCGTCTGTTAGACGGCCGGGGCGCTACTGTGGACTTATAGTGGTATCAGAGCCTCACCATTAAGCTATACTAAGTTGTGCTAACGCGTTTAAAATATCGATCGAACCGAATTTCGAAAAACACAATTTTCAAGTGCTAAAGTTTCTGTCGATTTTAAACAGTGTCTAAAAATTATTTTCATCATCCCAGAAAATTAAGCAGGGTTTTTGAAGCATACGGCAGAAAATTGGGCGCGTGATCCTACAGTAACGCCGCGGATCCGCGGTCAAACCTAGGGTTTGACCGCGGAACCGCGGCCGTTATGTAGGAACAGTGATCTAGTTTTTTGCAGTGAGCTTGTTTTGGGAAATTGTGGGTTTTGAAATATTTCTTTTGGGCCCATATTTTGTTACTGTACAGCAGATGTACGTGGGGCCCACTTCGGGAAATTTTGTCGATCAAAATTTTAAACTTGTTAGTATGCAGTACTTACTTTATATCTCCGAACCGGGAATTGTTAGTGTATATGCCCTAGAGGCCATTACTGTATCATACTAGTTTGTATATTACTTAATGGATGCTTGGGATATTCACCTTGTATATACAATCTTGCTCAAAATAGTAGTATGCTACTTGGTTTGTTTCTACTTCAATGTGTACATGTGTTTATTTTTGTATATCGCCTATACACATTAGTAGAGCCCTTAGGATCTTTGCTTGATTACCAACGATGTGATGGCCGTCACACTAGTGGGGCTGGGTAATCTATAAGCACATCCTTATGCAGGTCCCTGGTCGCAGGACTATCGAGACAGGGCATCGATACTCCGGAGTAGACCAGCGCATGCGCTTCTCATCCCAGTGTGGGAGACGGTCTGTCCCACAGCCGTCAGTACGTCGTACTTGAGATAGTATGCGGGTGCTCGTTAGGTTACGGGTACACTGGACAGGACTCGTCGGGAACTGACTAGTTGGTATTATACCTATCGTCAGTTATCAGTTCCCAGGTGACATGAGTACAGCTTAGTCCGCTGACTTGACACTGTCATTCCGCCTCGAGTGTGTTCCCACTGTACTTTGATCACTACCCTACCACGGCTCAAAGGAGTCGTGCAAACAGGTAGTGGTTGGGTGCAGTCCCGAAGCACTTGGAGGCAGTGACGGTTAGACAGGATTCGTCTCTCCCGGTATTGGGGGTTGACATCGCGCTGTGTCTAGGAGAGCCATTACACGAGTAGTCCCTGGCCAGGGCAAACGAGATATACTGGTAGGTTTCCAGTGTTATCTCAGGGTGTTTTGGGCTTCGCTCCGGCACGACTTATACCGCTATTGGGGGACTGACGTTTACCGCCCCCTAGGCCCGCCATGCGATGTATCAGACGAATAGACCGGACTGTACGGAGAATGTCACACTCAGGCTCAGTAGGAGTTCAGATGGGTTTCGCCTCGTCGGTCTTCTTGTCGGCATTACCTGGGGACCGTTACGCACAGCTAGTGCCGCTTGCGGTCTGTGGTTAAACCCACTGCCAGCGTAGTGTCGAGTCTTTAGAGTCCCACACAGAAAGCTTTTCGCCTTTAGGCAAAAGAGTAGAGGTCGCATGGTATTGCGACAGGTCGCATGGTTTTGCGACAGGGTTCGGTCACATCCGTGCACTTGTGCACGTACAGTGTCCGGACAGTTTACACTAGCGGGCTTTGGTTTAAGCCAGATCCTAGTGTACCTTATGGGATTGGATTTATCCAGTTTGCATTCGTGTTCCTCGGAACGCGGATGCGGGTGTGTATGCACAGTTGATAGGGAGGCAGAGGCAGCGGATTCTCATTAGGGTTGTTGACAGTTGACCGTTGACTATTTGACTTTATGCTCAACCCTAATGAGAATATGATATGTGATTAACTATTATATTAATTAAGTATTATGGTGATATGGTTGTTGACTTGTTGACTTTTGTTGACTTGTTGACTTTGTTGACTTGTTGACTTTTGTTGACTTGTTGACCGGTTGACTAGGCTTGACTAGTTGACCATCATGATAACCATAGCCATCATTTCATGGCAAAGACTTTTGTTTACTTGCTCATTTGTGTAAAATGAGTGCATGAAATGATATGGTTATGGTTGCTTCAAACCATCACATAAGACTTTTTTTGATATGATGAGTTATGATCACTTTGGATTATGAGAGGGTGAAAGAAAAAAGAGAGCCTCATTCTTTCTTGCTCATTCTCTCTCTTGTTCTTGAGCTCTCCTCTTGTTCTCACCCTCAACCTCTTGCTCCATCTCTTGATCTATGGTTCTCTTGTCTCATGAGTTGAGAATCAAGAACCATAGATAAAATCCCATTCTATTTCTTCTCTACTCATTCTAGTTCACTAGGTTTAGCAAACCAAGTGAACTAGTTTCTTCAAAGAACGAAGAAGGAGCTAAAGGTTGGAGCTTTCAGGTGGATCTATCTTCGGCGTGCGGAGACGACGAGAAGAAGCCATCGGACCACCATCGGAGCTTTGAAGACGAAGGAGTTCAAGACAAGCAAGGTATAACCCCCTAACCGAGTAGCTAAAACTCATAGTTAGGATGTTAGATAGATGTTTAACCAAGATCCGGGTTTTAGTTCCATGTTACCACCTCCGTAAAAATCGTTTTTTACCAAATTCCGCATTCCCGAAAGTACCGGGAGAGGTAGCATGGACTTACAGTGGTATCAGAGCCTAGTTAAACTCTATCTAACATGTTAGCAAGTAACTAGAAGATCGATCAACGAAAAAGTCCCGAAACGAACCCCGGAATTTTAAACTTTCTGTCGATTTTAAAAGTGCTGGAAAACCTTTTTGAAATACACCTAAAATCGACTCAGGCTTTTTTAAAGAAACTGCAAAATTTTGGGCCCCTGACTCGATCAAAGCGCCGCGTTTCCGCGGCGGGAGCACGCTCCCGCCGCGGAAACGCGGCCGAGTTGACTCGGTCAGGGGTTTTCTTTTTTGCAGTTTACTAGTGGGGGTATTTTGGGATTTTTGGTATATATATTTTCAACCCAGATTTTCCAGAACGAAAATTTTATTTTGGGGTCCCGAAAATCCGTATTTTTGATCGAACTTCTAAAAGACTTGAGCTAACGGGTTTTTCTGTAATGTGATATTTGTATTGAACGTCTACTAATCGCTATATGTCGATTAGTGGGGGTTATACAAATCTGTGATCTGTAATGTTGCTGGAATGTGTATATGAATATGTTGGATTGTCGCGGGTGAATAGCCGGGGGTTGTGAGACGAGAGTTTTCTTTTCTTTCAATTCATGTAAATTTGTAAATTGATGTAATAATTATTTGTATGGCCGCACAACCGGGTCGGGGTTGTAGCCGTCATTGTATAATTTCTTTTTACTGTTTTTGCTCCTAGGATAGGCCCATGGAGGGGGTGCACAAACTACCGGGTATGCCGAAGTGTCGAGTGGCCTACTCATAGGAGATGAGGGAGGTTACTACGCTTCGGGTACTTGGCGGGTAGTTTGCCGCACCCGTAGGGGTCTTGGGTGGGGTATTTGGCTATTCACCGCGACCGTGTAATTTGTCTTTCGTTACAGGCTCGTACGAATTACAGATTCCTAGTATATCCAATGTATTCATCTGTGATCTGAAATGTTTATCATTGCAGTATATCTATATATGATATTATTTAGGCGTTGCTTATGTTTTACAGCCGCGCTAGCCCATCCCCCGCTCTGTCGTTAGTTAAGTAACCTAACGGGTAATGACGGGGCCCCGTGGCGAATGCGAATGGCATAAGCGTACGTCATATTTTGGTTGTTTTCTGCAATGGTAGGATTAAATGATGGGACGCATTAAAAGAACTAATGCAAGAATATCACACATTAAAAGAACTAATGCAAGATAATAAACCAAGTTAAAGTCGTTGGAACACTTTCGAAAAACCACTCGGTTCTTTTCAAAACAAACTTTTAAAATACGGAGTTTGAGCCACTCCATTTAAAAGCTATCTCGTTCCATCGACCAAATCAAGTTCACTGCGTTCACGGTTTTGCCAAAACCATCCGTAGCCCTCCATCATTTCAGTTAAATATTCGGTAGTATTCAAGCTATGTATTTTGACCTCACGCCAAGGCATAGTAATTGGTAGCTGCCGGATATTTATCTGTTGCATAGATAGAATGCGTTGGTTTGAGACAGTCGTACTGCCATTTTGGCCTACGTCAAGGGTATGTACGGGTGGGTTCAAATTAACCTGGATAATGATGGGACGAACTTGACATGTGACTTATGACATTTTGACCTCACGCCAAGGTCATAAGAGCATGGGGCAAAAATCCACATCGGGAGTTTCATAAGTACTGAAACTTGCTAGATTTGCATACCATTTGGAGTGTGATGATTCTGGTAGGATTCCTTCAGTTTCGTCACGCAATGATATTTGGATCCCGATCCTACTGTGAGTATATGCTACTCCTCGGGAAATTTCTCACTTAACGATCAATGCTATAAACCTAGTAGGTGCCTAGAAAGGTGTTAGCGGGGCTACGCCCCCAGGGAAAAGAGGTTCTTTAATTAAGGAACTTCGCGAAAGCGTTGGAAAACCTCCCTCGAAGTACCGACACCGGCCTGGCTGAACGGTTAAGCAAGTATTGTACGGTGGGATTGATCCTGACTAATTCTTCCTTTATGGTTTGAGGAGGGATTCGAGAAACAGTGGGAGCCATCCTGTTTAGACAAACTAAAAACCACTCTAAACTTGCAAGAGCATCATGCTGAGTGTTTCTTCTTCTCTCTCCTAATTGCAGCGACCAATCAACATGACTGGACTTAAGTTACTCCTAGATAAAAACAAACTGACAGGGCCAAACTACAAAGATTGGCTCAGGAATGTCAAGATAGCAATCACTTACGACAAGCTGGGGTATCTTCTTACCACCAAAGCTCCCCCTGTCCCTGGTCCAACTTCCAGCGTCGCGGATAAGGAAATCCGTAAGACTTGGGAGATTGATAGCGCGAAGGCCAAATGCCTCCTGCTTGCCTCGATGGACAACGAACATCAGAGGAGGCATGAGAATATGGACATGGAATCCATATTGCTTTATACAAAAGAACTGTATGGAGAGCAATCTCGTATCGCAAGATACGAAGCGTCGAAAAAGTTATTTTCGACAAGAATGGCCGTCGGATCATCAGTAGCCGAGCACGTGCTAAAGATGATCGGCTACATTGAGGAGCTCGCTGACCTAGGGATCACATTGGAGAGTGAGCTATATACGGATATAGTTCTCCAGTCCCTTCCTTCCACTTACGCCCAGTTTATACTGAACTTCAACTTACAAGAAAAAGAGGTTGAACTTTCAGAGCTCCTCAACATGCTGAGGAGCGCAGAGGGCACCCTACAGAAAGGTAGGGAAACATCCACTTTGTTTGTAGGAGGATCATCTTCTTCTAGGTCCAAGGCGAAAGCCAAGGGAAAGAAGAAGAAGGCCCCCGCCAAACCAAGGGGCGGTGTTAGTAAAGTGGATACGAAGGGAAAAGAAAAAGCAACAAAGATAGCGGGGAAGCTTGTGGATAAGGAAGAATGCTTCTATTGTCATAAGAAAGGACACTGGAAGAATGATTGCAGGGCCTGGAAGGCCAGAACACAGGAATTGAAGCAGGTTGCAGCTTCAGCTTCAGGTGTGTATGTTATTGAAAACTGTCTTTCAATAAACTCTACTTCCTGGGTATTGGATACCGGATCAGGATCTCATATCTGTAATTCTTTGCAGGCGTTGAGAAACCGTAGGGTTTTGAAGGCAGGTGACATGACCCTCAGAGTTGCGAACGGAGCTAGCATGGATGCTAAAGCCGTGGGGGACTATCACATGGGAATGTCAGATGGACATGTTTTGGTTTTGCGTAGTTGCTTTTTTGTACCCAACGCAACTTGTAATATCATTTCTGTATCTTTAGTTTCTAAAGAAGGTTATGAATTTGCGTTTGTAAATAATGTTGTAAACATTCACCTTAATCAAGTTTTGATTGGGTCAGGTACATTGAGTAATGGTATATACGTGTTAAACCAACCACAGATTTTTAATGTCCAGAATACACACAAAAGAAAGTCTCCAGAAATAAATCAGACTTTCTTATGGCATTGTAGATTGGGTCACATCAATGAGAGAAGGTTGACGAAGTTACATACAGAAGGGTATTTGAATGCGTTCGAATATCAGTCGTATGTCACTTGTCAATCCTATCTCAAAGGAAAGATGACAAAGACTCCGTTTACTGGACATGGAGTAAGAGCGAGCGAGCTCTTGGGACTCATACACAGTGACGTGTGCGGTCCAATGTCTACACATGCCCGAAGCGGACATTCTTACTTCATTACTTTTACGGATGACTTCTCAAGGTACGGTTATGTCTTCTTAATGAAACATAAGTCCGAAGCCTTTGGAAAATTCCAGGAGTATAAGAATGAAGTAGAGAAACAGACCGGCAAAAGTATTAAGATTCTAAGATCGGATCTAGGTGGAGAATACTTAAGTGCCGAGTTCCTGGACTTTTTAAAAGAGAACGGAATTCTCTCTCAGCTTACTCCTCCATACACCCCGCAACATAACGGTGTGTCGGAGAGACGGAACCGCACCCTATTGGATATGGTGCGGTCCATGATGAGTAACGCTGAGTTACCGCGATCATTCTGGGGGTATGCGCTAGAATCAGCTGCATACCTTTTGAACCAAGTTCCGACTAAAACTGTGCCTACCACCCCATATGAAATGTGGAGTGGAAAGAAACCCTATCTTCAATATCTGAAGATCTGGGGATGTCCAGCTTTTGTCAAAAAGCAGCATGCGGTCAAACTCGAGGCACGCTCAGTACTGTGCAAGTTTGTGGGATACCCAAAGAACACCAGGGGGTATCTTTTCTACTACGCAGAGGAACAAAAAGTCCTTGTTTCTCGTAATGCCCACTTTCTAGAACACCAGTTCTTGGAAAAGGAAAATAGTGGGAGCGCAGTGGAACTGGAAGAAATTCCAGAACCACAGACTATTACTGAAAGGTTAGTGGAACCAGAGGGTTCAACAGAACAGGACATTCCTACGCCGCTCCGCAGGAGTAGTAGGCAGACTCATCCGCCCGAGAGATACTGCGGTTTTCTCATAGACGGGGATAGAGAGGATTGCATCATAGATTATGATGAGCCTACTAGCTTCCAGCAGGCCGTTCAGAGCGTTGACCCAGTGAAATGGCTGGATGCAATGCGGACCGAAATGGAGTCCATGTACACCAACAAGGTATGGACGTTGGACATTGCTCCAGACGGGGTAAAACCCGTAGGATGCAAGTGGATCTTCAAAAGGAAGATTGGTGTAGATGGACAGGTTGAGACCTACAAAGCTAGGCTGGTACCAAAGGGTTTTCGTCAAAGACCTGGCTTGGACTATGACGAAACCTTTTCTCCAGTAGCCATGCTGAAATCCATTCGGATCCTTCTTGCCATTGCTGCCTTCCACGATTATGAGATCTGGCAAATGGACGTAAAGACAGCTTTTCTAAATGGAAATTTAGAGGAGTGTGTCTATATGTACCAGCCAGAGGGTTTCATTCAGAGTGGGAGTAGCGGAAAGGTGTGCAAGTTGCTTAAGTCCATCTATGGACTAAAGCAGGCATCGCGGAGTTGGAACATCTGCTTTGATGAGACGGTCAAAGAATTTGGCTTTATCAAAAATCCAGATGAACCATGCATCTATAGTAGATTTGTAGCGAGAACTGTAGTATTCCTCGTTTTATACGTGGATGACATTCTCTTAATAGGAAATGACATTCCTATGCTACAATCTGTCAAGGGGTTCTTGTCACACAGGTTCTCCATGAAAGACCTGGGTGATGCCTCGTACATTCTGGGTATCCGGATCTACCGTGACAGATCCAAGAGGATATTAGGACTTTCACAGTCCAGGTACATCGACACCATACTGAAGAGATTCAGTATGGAAGATTCCAAGCACGGTAACCTACCGGCTTGTCACGGGATCACCCTCTCTAAAGAGATGTCTCCCAAGAATAATTTGGAGAGGGATCGCATGTCTATTATACCCTACGCTTCTGCGGTAGGCTCTATAATGTATGCGATGTTGTGTACCAGACCGGATGTAGCTTATGCACTGAGTGTGGTAAGCCGGTATCAGTCAAACCCTGGGGAGAAACACTGGATAGCGGTAAAGAACATTCTCAAGTACCTAAGAAGGACTAAGGAGATGTTCTTGGTGTATGGCGGAAAAGACCTCCAGATCGAGGCCTTTGCTGACTCCAGCTTCCATAGTGACAAGGATGATTCCAAGTCCATGTCGGGTTTTGTCTTTACCCTCAATGGAGGGGCGGTGTGTTGGAAGAGTTCCAAACAAGAAACCGTTGCAGACTCGACGATGGAAGCGGAATACATCGCTGCATCTGATGCCGCAAAAGAAGCTGTCTGGATGAGGAAGTTCTTGAAAGAACTTCAGGTGGTTCCGTCCATTGTTGATCCAATACCTCTGTATTGCGACAACAACGGGGCTATAGCTTTAGCAAAGGAACCCAGGTCCCATCAGAGATCCAGGCACATCTTAAGGCGGTATCACCTGATCAGGGAGATCGTAGATCGCCAGGAGATAGAGGTTCGGAGAGTCGCTTCAGAAGATAACACTGCAGATCCATTCACCAAGGCCCTGCCCCAGACTCAGTTCGAGCGGCTGATCGAGATGATAGGTCTTCGATACGCCAGTACATGGCCTTAGTGCAAGTGGGAGATTGTTAGTGTATATGCCCTAGAGGCCATTACTGTATCATACTAGTTTGTATATTACTTAATGGATGCTTGGGATATTCACCTTGTATATACAATCTTGCTCAAAATAGTAGTATGCTACTTGGTTTGTTTCTACTTCAATGTGTACATGTGTTTATTTTTGTATATCGCCTATACACATTAGTAGAGCCCTTAGGATCTTTGCTTGATTACCAGCGATGTGATGGCCGTCACACTAGTGGGGCTGGGTAATCTATAAGAACATCCTTATGCAGGTCCCTGGTCGCAGGACTATCGAGACAGGGCATCGATACTCCGGAGTAGACCAGCGCATGCGCTTCTCATCCCAGTGTGGGAGACGGTCTGTCCCACAGCCGTCAGTACGTCGTACTTGAGATAGTATGCGGGTGCTCGTTAGGTTACGGGTACACTGGACAGGACTCGTCGGGAACTGACTAGTTGGTATTATACCTATCGTCAGTTATCAGTTCCCAGGTGACATGAGTACAGCTTAGTCCGCTGACTTGACACTGTCATTCCGCCTCGAGTGTGTTCCCACTGTACTTTGATCACTACCCTACCACGGCTCAAAGGAGTCGTGCAAACAGGTAGTGGTTGGGTGCAGTCCCGAAGCACTTGGAGGCAGTGACGGTTAGACAGGATTCGTCTCTCCCGGTATTGGGGGTTGACATCGCGCTGTGTCTAGGAGAGCCATTACACGAGTAGTCCCTGGCCAGGGCAAACGAGATATACTGGTAGGTTTCCAGTGTTATCTCAGGGTGTTTTGGGCTTCGCTCCGGCACGACTTGTACCGCTATTGGGGGACTGACGTTTACCGCCCCCTAGGCCCGCCATGCGATGTATCAGACGAACAGACCGGACTGTACGGAGAATGTCACACTCAGGCTCAGTAGGAGTTCAGATGGGTTTCGCCTCGTCGGTCTTCTTGTCGGCATTACCTGGGGACCGTTACGCACAGCTAGTGCCGCTTGCGGTCTGTGGTTAAACCCACTGCCAGCGTAGTGTCGAGTCTTTAGAGTCCCACACAGAAAGCTTTTCGCCTTTAGGCAAAAGAGTAGAGGTCGCATGGTATTGCGACAGGTCGCATGGTTTTGCGACAGGGTTCGGTCACATCCGTGCACTTATGCACGTACAGTGTCCGGACAGTTTACACTAGCGGGCTTTGGTTTAAGCCAGATCCTAGTGTACCTTATGGGATTGGATTTATCCAGTTTGCATTCGTGTTCCTCGGAACGCGGATGCGGGTGTGTATGCACAGTTGACAGGGAGGCAGAGGCAGCGGATTCTCATTAGGGTTGTTGACAGTTGACCGTTGACTATTTGACTTTATGCTCAACCCTAATGAGAATATGATATGTGATTAACTATTATATTAATTAAGTATTATGGTGATATGGTTGTTGACTTTTATTGACTTTTGTTGACTTGTTGACTTTTGTTGACTTGTTGACCGGTTGACTAGGCTTGACTAGTTGACCATCATGATAACCATAGCCATCATTTCATGGCAAAGACTTTTGTTTACTTGCTCATTTGTGTAAAATGAGTGCATGAAATGATATGGTTATGGTTGCTTCAAACCATCACATAAGACTTTTTTTGATATGATGAGTTATGATCACTTTGGATTATGAGAGGGTGAAAGAAAAAAGAGAGCCTCATTCTTTCTTGCTCATTCTCTCTCTTGTTCTTGAGCTCTCCTCTTGCTCTCACCCTCAACCTCTTGCTCCCTCTCTTGATCTATGGTTCTCTTGTCTCATGAGTTGAGAATCAAGAACCATAGATAAAATCCCATTCTATTTCTTCTCTACTCATTCTAGTTCACTAGGTTTAGCAAACCAAGTGAACTAGTTTCTTCAAAGAACGAAGAAGGAGCTAAAGGTTGGAGCTTTCAGGTGGATCTATCTTCGGCGTGCGGAGACGACGAGAAGAAGCCATCGGACCACCATCGGAGCTTTGAAGACGAAGGAGTTCAAGACAAGCAAGGTATAACCCCCTAACCGAGTAGCTAAAACTCATAGTTAGGATGTTAGATAGATGTTTAACCAAGATCCGGGTTTTAGGTCCATGTTACCACCTCCGTAAAAATCGTTTTTTACCAAATTCCGCATTCCCGAAATTACCGGGAGAGGTAGCATGGACTTACAGGAATGTCATTTGATCGGTAAACCGCGTCTAATTGCTATAGTTCTTTTAGACGGGTTTCCGAACGTGACATTTGCGTTGATGTTCTATGTTGTGCTATGATGTTGCGGATTTGTCGTGGTGGATAGCAGGGTACAATGATAGTGCAGTTTGGATTTATTTATACATTTGATATTGCAGGGTGAGCATCCAACATGTGGACTGCCGTTACTGCCTGTTGTATAATGTTCTTTTGGTGCACGACCGGGTTGAGGTCGATGTACCCGTTGTATATATTTTTATTTCTGTACTAGGTTTATCCCGCGACGGAGTGCACGGATAGCCGGGTTCTGGAGGGCAACGGGTCCGTATCTCATGGCTTTGAGAGGCAGAGGGACCTCACTCTAGAATTGGCAGACTATTCGCCGCACTCGTAGGGGGTACAGGTTGACCCAAGGAGGGGTGCTCAATTTACCGGATTCCGTGAAGTGCCGGGTGTTCCATTCACTATACTGTGGGGACTACCTCGCTTCAGATTTTGGAGGGTAACTTGCCGCACCCGTAGGGGTCTAGGTTTCATTGCACAGGCTATCCACACGACCAGGGGAACATCGGGTTTCAGTAGTGGCTCTGTGAAACCCAGGGATCCCAGATTATCTGTATTGTTCTGTGATGCTTATTACTTTTCTATAATGTTGAATTTTATCACGCCTGGAGCGATTATTGTATATTGGTATATATATACTATTAGATGTTGTATATGTGTTACACCCGCGCTAGTCCAGCCCCCGCTCTGTCGTTAGTTAAGTAACTTAACGGGTGAAGATGGGACCTAGTGACGAATACGGATGGCATATACGTACATTTTATTTTCGTTCTTTTCTGGTGTGATTGATTGATGGGACTGCGTTGATTCTTATCAATGCAAGAAAAACAAACCTATATATTTGATGTTGTTGGAATAAATTTTAAAATGTGTTATTACAAAGATGTTTACTTTTGTTTTGCATAGTAATATTCAGTTAGAATATCTAGCACCTCATTCGACGAGGCAAGGGCCGAGATCCCTTCACCGGGAGTGACCCCTTGGGCATAAGTTTACGTCAGGGTAATAACTTCACTATAGTCGATTACAAGTTGCTTTGCATCGCGGTATTCAGTTGGAATATCCTGCACCTCATTCCACGAGGAAAGAGCCGAGATCCCTTCACCGGGAGTGACCTCTTTAGCAAAGGTTTTTCGTCACTATATTTTTATAAAAAGCTATCAGGTTCCTTCAACGAGATCAAGCTCATTACGTTAAAGGTTTTTCGCCAAAAACTAGCCGTAGCCCTCCGTCATTTCTTTTGGGTATTCAGTAGTATTCAAGCTATGTTTGTTTGGCCAAAGTCAAGGCATAGTGTTTGGTAGTTGCTGGGTATCCATCTGTTGCGTAGATAGATGCGTTGGTTTGGGACAGTCGTATTACCTTGTTGGACAAAGTCAAGGGTATGTACGGGTGGGTTCAAATTAACCTGGATAATGACAGGTAGAACTTGGCATGTGACTTATGATGGGTTGGCCAAAGTCACGATCATAAGAGCATGGGGCAAAAATCATATCGGGAGTTTCAAACATACAGCAAACTTGCCAGGCATGCGCGTACCTTCTGGAGTGTGATAACTTGAGTGGCTTCCATCAAGTTATCATGCGATGATAGTTGGATTCCGATTCTCACTGATGAGTTGGTTTACTCTTCGGGTGATCCCGACTAATTCTTCTTTCAGGTTTGGAGGAGAATTTGAGATTACAGTGGGAGGTTTCCTGATTAGATAAAGTGATAACCATTCTGATCTAGGTTAGAGTGCACGCAGAGTGTTTCTTTTCTCTCTCTCTTTGGCAGCGACCTTTGACCGACCCTAGACTATGACTCAGTGACCAAGTTGACCGAACCTTCTTAAAATACTGGCGTTTGGATTGTCTTAAGTTGCATAAGTTATTGCCGCTCCTTCTTTTACCCTTTGTATTTCTCAGAACACCCCGTTTTACTACGGATATCCACTTCCATTGGATAGATCCATCGTATGGTTATATACGAACTCGAAGGGATTTCTTCAAGGATGGATCCAGGTTCAGGAGAAACAGAATTGGTTTATTCAGTTGTCTTTTATTATCACCTTTTCTCAGGTTGCGAGGGCTCCTTAGTTTAGGAGAGTACACCTATTACGCTTATTGGATAGTCTTATTCCAAACCATAGGCAGGTGCCGAAAGATAGGGAATGAAGAAAACCAATTAGCCTAAGTAGGGTGTACAATAGGTAATAACTAAAGACAAAATAAAGGGATTAGAAAGAGGGCAAAGTAAATTGCGACTGTTATCATTCACGACCAAACCGCGTACTTCATCGCCACTCCTATTTCACCTTTGCTTTTTCCCCAGTTCGGGAAAAATAGAATAAGGTATTATTCAGTAGTCTTTTATCATCACCTTCTCTCATGTTGCGAGTACTCCTAGGATTAGGAGGGTACACCTATTATGCTTACTGGATTGTCTTCTTCCAAACCATAAGCTGGTGCCGAACGGTAGGGAAGGAAGAAAACCATTTAGCCTAACGAAGGTGTACAGAAGGTAACGACTAAAGACAAATAAAGGGATTTGGAGAGATGGCAGAGAAATATACGGTTAAAGTCATGAATTGGATTATGGAAGAGGCATTACTAAGAATACCAGGATATCCATACGAAACATTTTCATGTTTCAGTTACATTGTGCATTGTTAAAAGAAAACTGTTTTCCCGATTAGATACTTACTCCAGGGTATGTATTTACCAGGTTTCATTCTCACATCTGTATGGTTTTACAGATAATGAGTGGGGGTAAGTTATTGGGAATTAGGTGATCATCCTCATTATATCGGAATTCTTTGTAATTGGTGATATTTGAGGAAATCACCTGGGTACAGTTTTCAACCTACGATGCACAGGTTTTGAGTTATTTAAACTCAGCGGACATATACAGAGTATTGTATGTTGTCCAGTGTTTGTCAGGACAAAGGGGTAGGTCCTCGTACTATATTCTGTTTACTTATGACTTCTCTAGTTTTTAGACAAGTGTTTCGTAGAAATACAATGTCTAAGTTTTGAGAAGTTGTAGGTATAAGAATAAAGTAGAGAACCAGATATCGCAAGTATCGGGATTCTTCAAAGAGAACGAAGATGTAGATTCTTGTGATAGGTATTCAGTTGATAGTAATGGTTTTGAGAAACTTGTTTCTCTTTCAGGTTACTCATAATTTGATGGATTCCTAAGTTGAGTAATGCTGATTGGCCTCTCTCTATTAAGTTGATATGCACTGGAGACAGCTGCATGGTTTGAATCTGGTTTCAATTAAATTAGTGCCTCTATTTCTATATTGTATGGTTCATGTCTTAATGATGTTAAGATACGGGGAGTTGTCCAGCATATGCTTAAAACCAGACACTGGATAACTCAAGGCACGTTTCTGTAATGGCAGTTTGTGGGTTGACCCTGGCTTCGACGAAGGTTGACATTTCTACCATCTGGAAGATCAATAGTGATATTGTTCTTGACTCGCCACAGTTTTATTAAAATGGATTTTTTCAAAAAAACAGCAGTGGGAGGATGGTAGAATTGGAAGTGATTCCAGAACCGCAAACGATTACGGAAAATTTAATAGGACCTATATATTCAATCAGGTTTGACATTCCAATAGCCACTCCGCAGATATGGTGGGTAACCTCAGACACCCGAAAGGTATTCAGGTAGCCTCAAGGACGGTGACAGGGAGGTTCTTGTTTACCCAGACTTGACACTACGGTTGTTCCAGGCTATGAGACCCGGCAGGAGGTTATGTATAGCGTCGTTCTAAACTAGTTTTAGAAGTACACATATATATTATTCCGCCAGAGGGTTGTCATAATCAGTGGGAGCAGCGGAAGCATAATGGGCAAGTAGCTTATGTCTATTTATAGGCTTGAGCAGATATAGTGGAAATAAGATCATCTATTATTGATGTGACAGTCATGGGTTTGACTTCATCAGATTAGAGGATGGATCTGTTAAGAAGGTAGTAGGGTGTGATGTCATGGTATTTGGATGACATACACAGAGTAGGAAGTAAAATTCCTATACTACGATCTGTTGTACTGTGGTCGTCACACAGTTGTTTCTCCAGACAGGACAAGGATGTAATATAAGACATTCTGGTTACTAGATCTATGGTTTTAGATCTAGATTTGGGTAGTTTTCTAATGTGGGTGCTTTGACTGTATTATAATAGTATTTTAGAATAGATGACTCCTGGCATGGTGGTGTACCTGCAGGTGATGGAGTCACCCTCTTTAAAAGTGTCTTACAGACTAAAAGAGAGAGGGATGTGCAGGATTGGCAGATCACTTGCTTAGGCAATTGAGTCAATCGTAAAAAGTCAAGTACCACACCAGATGTTGTTTTTGCACTAGATGTGATAAGTTTGTATTAATCCAATCCTGAAGAAACATAAGGAAGCAGTTTTAGAACATAAGTACATGTTCTATGGATTTGATCACGGCAGCCTCCTTCGGGAGACGGTTATCATTCCAGGCTTCCAAGGTGACGTGGATGACAGAGTGATTGTCAGAGTTATAGTTTTCCCTCTGACGAGGGACAATATTATGGACAGTTGGTCCAAGAGGATACTGTGGGAGGCATGGTGCAGGAAACTGATTAGGTTCAGTTATCGATACAGTCTAAGAAGTTTGGATTTGGAGTTCATTTATGAACTAGGTCCCATCAGATATTCAGACATATTCTAAGACAGGTATTACTCGATTCAGGAGATGGCTTTCTCCGCGAACTTGAGATTAAAAGAAACTTAGAAAGAAACATCAGGGCGGATCCACTCGCTAAGGCTATTTCTCGAACACATGAGTTTTACAAACTAGCTTTGTGAAACTGATTAGTAGAGGAGTTGGATGTTCGGTATCACACGGGCCGTGAGTATGCGACATCGCAATAATTAGCCTTAAGTGCAAGTGGGAGATTGTTGGAGACAGTGCCCTCAAAGTCAATTATTGGATCGCAGGTACGTCATTGCAATGATTGAGGCAGGATCTATACCGATATGACAGTCTTGCTCGAGATGATAGTTTGCTATCTGGTTTGTCTTTATCATCATATACATGCTTTAGTTCACTATTGCATGATGATAGAGCCCATAGGATTCTTGCTTGACTACCAGCAGTATGATGGCGATCATATACGTGGGAGCTGGGGTCTGTAAGCACATCCTTAAAGTGTCCCTAGTCGTGGGAGTTTCGAGACAGGGCATCGATACTCCAGAGTAGACTAGTGTATACAGTCGAGACCCCGACGAGGGGCGGTGGTGTAGGGTTCCTAGGCACTCCCAAGAGGTCTCCCAAGCCATCAACCATGGCAATTTCAAATTTTACGGTGCCTACAAACCCTAAACTACGGATCGATAACTAGATGTCTAGGCGAACATTGAACTAGTTAACACTTAACTAATGAGAAAACGGAAATACAACCTTTGTAGATCCGGTGCTCCAGCTCCATAGCTCCGCAACGAGGTCCTCTCCGCTGTCCAAATCAAATCCGGGCTCTAGAGTCGGCTTCGTCGGAGAAAAAGCGAGCTAGGTCGTCGATGTCCATGCCGAAGATGATCTACGTCGAGGCATCGCTAGATCAAGCTCACAACTTCACCAAGTCATGAAACTTGTGAAGTAAACACACTCTACTACTTGGCAAGAGGTAGAGGATGAAGAAATAGGAAGTGGGTTAACTTTAGAATTGGATTTCTCACTCAAAAACATCAATCACCATTGATGAGGTAAGCTTTTCTTCACTTGAAGCAAGGAAGAAGAAGAAGAAATGTTATGATAAGTTAAAAAAATAAAAAGAAAAGAATAATCCAATCTTTATCATAACTTAACCATGGTTATGTGTAGAGATTGAACTAGGGTTAAATCAAATGGTTAGGTTAAGCATGAGATAAGAATGGTGGACAAAGTCAAAGGTTCATGAATCTTCATGAAAAAACAAAGAAAGCCTCCATTCTTCTCATTTCATTTTCCAAAAAGAAAATAAATAAATAAATAAATAAATAGATATGAAAAACAAAACCCTAACCATTTGAATAACCATGGTTTAATCTTTACACAAACTCAAGTTAGCATGCATCATCAAACATGATACATACAAGTGCACAAAAACATATCGCATATGCAATGCGCACGAACCAAGTGAGAAAATCCGTCTAAAGTGAACCGATACTAGTTAATGCAAAGTAATATATCAAATATATAATTATACATTAAATCATTAAATCAACACTTGATTCAATGATCCGGTCATGCGCACATAACCGACTGGTATCATTAGTAACATCTTATCGAATCAACACTTGATCCGATAACCCGGCTATATCGCATATAACCGATCAATGTCACATCGCGAGAATCGAATACAGTATCACATACTCGTATTATTCTCGGTCCCGCACATATCTCATATGCGCTCCTATTTCGTTTCGCTTGAGCCAGGAAACCTCTGTGTAGGACTCTAAAGACTCGTCAATACGCCGGCAGCAGATGATGATCATATCAAACACCCACAAGCCGCAAGCGGTCTGCTAAACGTAACGGCCACCCGGGTATTGAGCGATCTGAAGATCGACGAGCAAGCCCGCTCACACTCCAGTGAATCCGACCAGTAACACTACCGTACAGTCCGGTCTGATCGTCTGATATGTCGCATATCTCGCCTAGGGGTGGTAAACGTCAGACCCCAATAGCTCAATAAGTCGTGTCGATATGAGGTCTATAACTGTTTGAGAAACTACTGGTAACACTTACCAGTAAATCTCTGCAACCCTGGCCAGGGATTTCCTGTTATAGCCAATCGAACACAGTGCAATATCAACTCCCTATACCGGGAGAGACGAATCCCCTCCTATCGCTCATTGCCTCCATGTGACTCGGGACTGTACCCAAAAACCACCGTTTTGCACGCCCTCTTGGACATGGTAAGATGGAAATCAAAGCACAGTGGGAACCACACAAGACTCTATGACGATCTCGGGTCAACAGACTACTCTGTACCAGTGTCACCAGAGAACTGCCATCTGACGTGAGGTATAATACCATCTGGGAGTTCTCGGTGAGTCCGTCCAGTGTACCCAGTCTCTACTGAGCACCCGTATATCATCTCTGATGTCAAACACCAATGGATATGGGATCATCCATCGCCCATCTGTATGGGTCGAGAAGGTACACGCTAGTCTACTCTGGTATATCGATGCCCCGTCTCGATACACCCACGACTAGGGACTTTGAAGGATGTACTTATGGACTACCATGTCCCCACTAGTATGATCCGCATCATAGTCCAGGTAGTCAAGTACAGATCCTAAGGGCTTTACCAACATGTAACAGAGAGACAATCAGCATACACGTTAAGGTAAAGGGTAACCAGATAGCATACTATCATGTCGAGCAAGAAAGTCCTCCCTATATATGTCCCAGCATCCACTACAATATACATCCTATGTACAGTAATGGCCTCTAGGGCATACATATAACTAACAATCTCCCACTTGCACTAGGGCCATCTGTAGCAGTGGTTGCAGTATCTCATACTCAACCATCCCATGAAAGTCTCTCTCTGGGAACAGGCCTTTGTGAGTGGATCCGCTGTGTTGTCCTCTGAGTCTACTCTCCAAACCTCGATCACCCTGGAGATCAAGTATCTCCATGATCAGGTGATACTGCCTTAGAATATGTCTGGATCACTGATGGGACCGGCGTTCCTTGGCATAAGCCACAACTCCATTGTCACACAATGGGAGGAACATAGTTCATTTCATGAACCAATATACACCCAAACACCCTCTTTGGTAGCATCTTAAGTAGCGATGTATCATGCCTTTATCGTCTAGTATGTCACGGTATCTAGCTTGGAACTCTTCCAACATACCGTCCCTTTACTGAGGGCAAAGACAATGCCTGCGACTGACACTCAGTCGTCATTATCACCCTGGAACCCTTCCAGTGATTCTCCCCAGGATCAATTGATACTATCTCACTACAACTAGTGAGAATTCTAATATCCATTTAGATCTATCTCATAGATCCAAAATCCAGGATTTAGTAGGTATCACTTTGATCCTAAGTGGAGAATCATTGTGATAAGCGGAGATTGATCGAGCGTAGTATAGGAAACTCCTTCCCTATCAGGAGTATGTCATCCACGTACTCTACGAGGATCGTCACCATACTCCCTACTACCTTTTTGTTTATACAAGGTTCATCTACCATTTTGATGATGTCAAACTCTTTGACTAATTCATCAAAACAGATGTTCCAACTCCGCGATGCCTGCTTTATCCTATAAAGCATCTTGCACACGTTTCCGCTGCTCCTACTGTCTACGAAGCCCTCTGGCTGTGTACTTATAGACGCACTCTTCTAAAACTTCATTTAGAAAAGCAGTCATGACACCCAACCACCAGATATCGTAGTCATGGTATGTAGCCGTGGTAAGTAGGATCTGGATGGACTTAAGCTTAGATCCTTAGAAAAAGTTTCATCATGATCCACACCTGGTCAATGATGCAAACCTTTAACAAGTCTAGCTTTGAAAGTCTCAACTTTTCCATGTACACCAAGTAATCTTCTCAAGATATACTTGCTCCTGATGGGGATTTAACCCTTCAGATATAGCAACCAAAGTCCATACTTTGTTGGCGTATAAGGATTCCATCTCAGATCGCTAAGCATCCAGCCATTCTTACAGAGTCCCACTCCTGATGGCCAGCTCGAAACTAGTTGGGTCATCATCTCATGATGCAATCCTCGCTCCCACTGTCATAGAGAAACGGAAGTATCTCTCAGGTGGGTGAGGAACCCTACTAGATCGGCGGAGAGGCTGAGGTTCGTTGGTATCTACTGAATCCCTTGGTTCTATCAAATCATCTGCTGTAGTTCGTATAGCTGGAACTTTTCCAGTTCTACATTACAGACCTTGCCTCGAGCTTGTCCGGATTTTGCTTTCAGACATAGGCCGGACAACCCCAAATCTTTACCAACTTAAGATATGGGCTCTTCCCTTTCCATATCACATATGAAATGGTAGGCAGTGATTTGATTCGAACCCTATTCAATAGGTATGCAACTTCTCAAGTGCATAACACCCAAAAGGAAACAGGTAACTCAGTAATACTCATCATAGAGCACACCATATTAAATAGGGTGTATCTGCTCCGCCCCGATATACCATCGTGCTATGGTGTATACAGAGGAGTAATGCTGAGAGAGAATCTCATTCTCCTTTAGAATGATCCAGGAATTCCGTGCTCAAGTATTCTCCTCCTTGATCTCATCATAGGACATAATACTTATACCCTTATATCTGGTTCTCTACTTCTCGCTTATATTCTGTGAATATCTCAAAAGGCTCGGACTCATGTTTCAACAGGAACATATGTCTGAATCTTGAGAGATTATCAGAGAATGTAATGAAGTACAAAGAATCAGTCCTGGCATGTGTAGACAGGGGACCTTTCATACATCAACATGTATCATCCCAAGAGTTCACTAACTTTTTCTCTGTTTCCAGTAAACGGAGCTATGGTCATCTTATCTTTGTGACATGACTGGTGAGTTTCACAAGATGTAAATTCAAACTAATTTAAATATGCATCTTTATGTAACTCTAGCTAGTCGGGTCACATTGATCTGACCTAGTCTACAATGCCTCAAGAAGAATTCGTTCATTTCTGAACTCTTCCTCTTGTGTGTATTCCATATAATAAGAACTGTAGTTTGATTTAGAACATCAATGCTTTTAGATAACGTGCCTGAACCGATCAACTTTTGATATAGGAAATGTTCAAAACATTATCCAACAATACAAAATTATATCCTTTCTTTTCTAACAAAGAGAGTGATATGATTTGGTATATCAGGTTCGGTATCTAACAACATTCGTTCATAATCAATGTATCGGTAATACAGGGTGACAGTGACCAACAGACTTGGCTGCAACATTTGCCCCGTTTTCTGCCTCATGAAACTTATCACCCGTTCTCAGTTCTCTACCTATCTGTAGCCCTATGTAACAGATTACATATCTGGGATCCTGATCCGGTATCATATACCCAGGACGTAAAGGATACTGAGAAACAGTTCTGTATAATGAACACACCCGAAGATGATGCATCATCATGCACTCTCCTCGTTTGGGCGGCACGGGAAATCTGGTATTCCCCAATTTCCTGCTCTGTCTTATAACAATTATAAGTTGGAGCGGAACCAACGTTCCCCAGCTCAGTATAACAAGCGGGTTCGGTCAATAATCCGTTTTATTATCTTGATTAAGGCGTGATATGGTCGCTACCTGGAGAGAGAGAGAAGAAAACACTCAGCGTGCGCTCTTGCAAGAATAGATTGGTTATTATTTTATCTAATCAGGATGGCTCCCACTGCTTTTTATCAAATCTTCCTTCAAACCCTAAAAGGAAAGACTAGCCGGGATTAATTACACACTACAAGTTCGCCAATCTTTCAGCCAGGCCAGTGTCGGTACTTTGAGGGAGGTCTCCCGTGCTTTCGCACGAACCTAATTAATGTAAACCTCGTTTTCCCAGAGGCGTAACCTCGTTGACACCTTTCTAGACACCTACTTGATCGGCTAATTGTAATGTATAAAACTCTCCCAGGAGTAACACTTACTCGCAGCGGGTATCGGGATCCAACTATCTCATAGAAGGTATGCAATCTCATTGCAAATCTCAACACTTGAAATTCCCGATAATATTTTGCCCCTAGCATCTTATGACCTTGGCTAAGGTCAACAAATCATAAGTGCTAGCCAAGTTCAACCCGTCATTTCCCGATTGAATTAAACCCACCCGCACGACCCTTGGCTAAAGTCAACAAAGTCGCACGACTACCCTAACTCAATCGCATCATATGCTTATACAGATAAGAACTAATCAGCTACCGCACACTACGCCTTGGCTAAGATCAACAAACGTAGCACGAATACTAACCAGTACTTATCTGAAATGACGGAGGGCTACGACAGGTTTTTCTGAAAACCTATTGCGTAATGAACTTGATATCGTTGTAGGATCGAATGAATTTTAAAATGGAGTGCTTTTGAGGCTTTTCTAGTTTTACTAAAGGAGTCACTCCCGGTGAAGGGATCGTCGGTCCTTTCCTCGTCGAATGAGGTGCGGGATATATCATATATATCACTGTGCAAAGCAAAAACACTTAAAAGCAGTCAAAAACAAACCGAGTGTGTAGCATCTGCCAGTTATTGCTAAAGGAGTCACTCCCGGTGAAGGGATCTCGGTCCTTTCCTTATCGAATAAGGTGCAGGATATATCACATATACCTCTGTGCAAAGCAAGAACTGTAGCTACCTGTTTTATTTTGAAATTCGATTCTACAACATCTTAGGTTTCTTTTATTTCATTAATCACATTAATGAAGTCCCATCATTTAAGTACCTAAACATCACAGATAGATATGACGTACACTTATGCCATCCGCATTCGCCTCGATGTCCCCTCATGCACTGTTAGGTTAGGTAACTAACGGCAGAGCGGGGCAGGGCTAGCGCGGGTGTAAAACATAAGTAACGCCTATATAATATATCATATATACTATATACTGTATCTATCACAGAACATCACATGATCACATCACAGATATCGCAGCAGAAGAATCATATGAAATATTGGATATACTAGGACGTCCGTGTTTTCAATACGAGCCAGTATAAAACACGGATTCCACGGTCGCGATGAATAGCCAAACCCACACCCCTAGACCCCTACGAGAGCGGCAAGCAACCCTACCAATTCCAGAGTTAGGAGACCCGGACTCGACTCCTCGAGTTGGTCTCCCACTGGACTCCAGAACCCGGTTACTTGTGCCCTCCTCCTTGGGTCTATCCTAGTGCGGAAAAGTAAATAATATACAAACGGTGACAACTTCCGCAACCTGGAAGCGCCCCAATAAAAGAATATTACATACAAGTTTTTACATGAATGAAAATGAAAAACACTCATCTCACATAAAAACCCCCGGCTATTCAAACACGACGATCCAATATAACATATCCAGCAACACATAACATCACATGTCATCAACGTAAGTAAATATGTCCATCCCAATTGTCGTTGACATATAGCAACGAAACCGGCGATATCACATATTACACTTATGGTCACAGAAAAGAAAGTGTAAAACTACAACAGTTGGAATCCGCAATCACCTCAGACATCGCATGCCTGACCAAATGAATTCCTTAGACATCGCATGCCTAACAATTATAAACCCCGCATTTTAGTCTCAAAATCGAAAACACTTTTCAATACCAAGTCGGGCAATTCAACAAGATTCCCGACATCCTGATCGAATGCTCGTCGCAAACTTCAGTAGACGGCTGCACCCCCGATACCGTCGACGAAGTGCACCAAGGCGGAACACCGCTACCGCGAGCACCCGTACGGATGCTTTCGGCGACGGGGTTCTCCTACAGTCACTTGATCGGGGCTATGGAGTGAAGCTGTCTATTAAGTTTACCCGGCGAGTATCCGCGTACGCTACGTGATTGCGACGGACTTTTGATCACATCAAAATTCCGTGGCAACCGATCAAGTGAGACTAAACCGCTAGATTTATAACATTCATTCAGTTATCTCATAACTTCTTGTGAATTCCAATTATTGTATCCCATTCCAGATAAACAGAAAATGTTAAACTTTCCGATCGAACAATCGAACACCCAAGTTTTCCCGATACATATCAACACATGAAACAAGTCTAACAACATTCCGTTCGTGCCTCAGTACCAACGGTCCAGCCGTAGAAGGGTCAAGCCAACGCCTCACATGTGGCACGCCGTACTGCCCCAAACCCGAAGGTTCAAAGGGCAGTTCAAGGCGGTCACATAATCGAGTTAAGGTTTGTTGTCTTCTAGAGGGACCATCGCGTTACTTGCACTACTTAGAACGTCGTTAAACTTCGGAAAAATCCAACACTTGGAAATTTCCCGACAGGGGAAAAATTGGGTATTTATATCCAGTCGAACTTTTTAACATATTCAAAAAATTATCCGGAACGACACATAGACAAAGTTTGACAATCCGATCGAATGTATGAACTCCCAATACAACCCAAAATACTCAACTCTTGATTTCAGATTAAAAATTCCCAGGAAAACCAGCACTGAAAAATAGGAGTTACTGTGCAAAATTCAATGGCAGATAAGACAAAAGTGCGGCGGAAGGGCCGCATTAGCACGCTAATGCCGCGGTTCCGCCGCACTTTAGAAAGATCATTAGGTAATTTTTGCATCTTAATTCTTAGATTTACCTGCTTGTTTTCTGCATATTTTTAATTTGCAAAAATCCACATTTTACAAAAAAGTCCAGAGAGCATTTTAAAGTCGGGGTTTCGGGTCGATCGGACTTCTAACTCCGTCTACGCATCGCCTAAGGCTCTAGCTAGGCTCTGATACCACTGTAGGGTTCCTAGGCACTCCCAAGAGGTCTCCCAAGCCATCAACCATGGCAATTTCAAATTTTACGGTGCCTACAAACCCTAAACTACGGATCGATAACTAGATGTCTAGGCGAACATTGAACTAGTTAACACTTAACTAATGAGAAAACGGAAATACAACCTTTGTAGATCCGGTGCTCCAGCTCCATAGCTCCGCAACGAGGTCCTCTCCGCTGTCCAAATCAAATCCGGGCTCTAGAGTCGGCTTCGTCGGAGAAAAAGCGAGCTAGGTCGTCGATGTCCATGCCGAAGATGATCTACGTCGAGGCATCGCTAGATCAAGCTCACAACTTCACCAAGTCATGAAACTTGTGAAGTAAACACACTCTACTACTTGGCAAGAGGTAGAGGATGAAGAAATAGGAAGTGGGTTAACTTTAGAATTGGATTTCTCACTCAAAAACATCAATCACCATTGATGAGGTAAGCTTTTCTTCACTTGAAGCAAGGAAGAAGAAGAAGAAATGTTATGATAAGTTAAAAAAATAAAAAGAAAAGAATAATCCAATCTTTATCATAACTTAACCATGGTTATGTGTAGAGATTGAACTAGGGTTAAATCAAATGGTTAGGTTAAGCATGAGATAAGAATGGTGGACAAAGTCAAAGGTTCATGAATCTTCATGAAAAAACAAAGAAAGCCTCCATTCTTCTCATTTCATTTTCCAAAAAGAAAATAAATAAATAAATAAATAAATAGATATGAAAAACAAAACCCTAACCATTTGAATAACCATGGTTTAATCTTTACACAAACTCAAGTTAGCATGCATCATCAAACATGATACATACAAGTGCACAAAAACATATCGCATATGCAATGCGCACGAACCAAGTGAGAAAATCCGTCTAAAGTGAACCGATACTAGTTAATGCAAAGTAATATATCAAATATATAATTATACATTAAATCATTAAATCAACACTTGATTCAATGATCCGGTCATGCGCACATAACCGACTGGTATCATTAGTAACATCTTATCGAATCAACACTTGATCCGATAACCCGGCTATATCGCATATAACCGATCAATGTCACATCGCGAGAATCGAATACAGTATCACATACTCGTATTATTCTCGGTCCCGCACATATCTCATATGCGCTCCTATTTCGTTTCGCTTGAGCCAGGAAACCTCTGTGTAGGACTCTAAAGACTCGTCAATACGCCGGCAGCAGATGATGATCATATCAAACACCCACAAGCCGCAAGCGGTCTGCTAAACGTAACGGCCACCCGGGTATTGAGCGATCTGAAGATCGACGAGCAAGCCCGCTCACACTCCAGTGAATCCGACCAGTAACACTACCGTACAGTCCGGTCTGATCGTCTGATATGTCGCATATCTCGCCTAGGGGTGGTAAACGTCAGACCCCAATAGCTCAATAAGTCGTGTCGATATGAGGTCTATAACTGTTCGAGAAACTACTGGTAACACTTACCAGTAAATCTCTGCAACCCTGGCCAGGGATTTCCTGTTATAGCCAATCGAACACAGTGCAATATCAACTCCCTATACCGGGAGAGACGAATCCCCTCCTATCGCTCATTGCCTCCATGTGACTCGGGACTGTACCCAAAAACCACCGTTTTGCACGCCCTCTTGGACGTGGTAAGATGGAAATCAAAGCACAGTGGGAACCACACAAGACTCTATGACGATCTCGGGTCAACAGACTACTCTGTACCAGTGTCACCAGAGAACTGCCATCTGACGTGAGGTATAATACCATCTGGGAGTTCTCGGCGAGTTCGTCCAGTGTACCCAGTCTCTACTGAGCACCCGTATATCATCTCTGATGTCAAACACCAATGGATATGGGATCATCCATCGCCCATCTGTATGGGTCGAGAAGGTACACGCTAGTCTACTCTGGTATATCGATGCCCCGTCTCGATACACCCACGACTAGGGACTTTGAAGGATGTACTTATGGACTACCATGTCCCCACTAGTATGATCCGCATCATAGTCCAGGTAGTCAAGTACAGATCCTAAGGGCTTTACCAACATGTAACAGAGAGACAATCAGCATACACGTTAAGGTAAAGGGTAACCAGATAGCATACTATCATGTCGAGCAAGAAAGTCCTCCCTATATATGTCCCAGCATCCACTACAATATACATCCTATGTACAGTAATGGCCTCTAGGGCATACATATAACTAACAGGTGGACGGTCTCACAAGCCACCGGTGTCAGTTTGATCACCTAAGATGTATACAGGTGCTCATTGGGTTATGAGTACACCAGACAGGACTCGCCGGGAACCTGCTAATTGGTATTATACATATCGTCAGATAGCAGTTCCCTGGTGACATGTGTACAGGTTAGTTCATCGACCTGAGATCGTCATTTGTCTTGTGTGAGTTCCCACTGTGCTTAGATTACTACCCTACCATGCTCAAAAGAGTTGTGCAAACAGGTTTTAGTTGGGTACAGTCCCGAGCCACATGGAGACAAGTGAGCGGATCGGCAGGGGATTCGTCTCTCCCGGTATTGGGGGAGGGATCGCGCTGTGTCTAGGAGAGCCATTACACAAAGCCCTCGGCCGAGGCAGGAGATTTACTGGTAGGTACTCCAGTAGTATCTCAGGGTGTTCTGGGCCACTCTCTGACACGACTTATACTGCTATTGGGGGTCTGACGTTACCAGCCCCTAGGCAGATATGCGATACTCATAGACGAACGGACCGGACTGTATGTATATTGTCACTGTTAGGCTCAGTAGGGTTTATGGATGAGTTCGCTCGTCAGCTTCCCTTCCAATCAATACATAGGCAAACCGTTACGTACAGCTTGTACCTCTGACGTGCTAGTGGTTATACCCAGTGCCAGTGTGTTGATGAGTTATTAGAGTCCCCCACAGACACTTTCCTAAGTTCGGGCGAAACGTTGTAGAGGCCGTATGTGTTTATGGCAAGGTTCGGAAAATGCACGTGCATTTTCGCACGTGTCATTTTTCGGGCAGATAATACTGGTCGGCTTTGGTTTAAGCCGGATCCAAGTATTATGCTGTGTAGATATAATATCTTTGTCTCAGCTGCATTTGTATTCGGTCGTAATACAAATGCGGTTATATTTATACTGATACGGGGTTATCCTGAAATTCGTTTCAGGATCACTTTTGGAAGTTACCAGTTTCCAGTTTTCTATCAGCCGTATTTAACATTCGGTTAAATGTGGATTTATCTTTTCTTCTTGAGGGTGAGTCATGAGGTGAGTCATGTTTCTAGAAGGTTCTAGAATGGTGACTAGGATGGTGAGGTGGATTAGTGCATTAATGGTCATTTAATGCTTTAGATGACAAGGTTAGTGATTCATCACTTGCTTTAAATGAGTTCATACTAGGTGTTATGATAAGTATTGTGCTTATGGTCACCTCCCCCTCTCCTACACTCACCCCCACCTTCTTATATAGTGGCCGGCCCCCTTGGTGTAGGTTTAAGGTTGTGATTTTGGAAAAAAGATATAAGTTTTGGTGCATAGAAATTAGATATGATTCATTTCTCATTTCCATTCGATCCAAAAGGCAACTTCATTAACCGTTCGTCCATAGCCTTGGACGTAACGAGACAAAGTGTTCTACTCATTCTCAACTTCATCTTGGTCGTCTCTTTTAGCAAACTTGACGACCGAGTTGCCTCGGTTCAGAGGCGGGAGCCCGTTTAAAGATCCGTCGACGTGGTGCCACCTGGACGACGAGACTGGAGATTCAGGAGATCGGAGCAGCCGCATCAAGCGTGGGATGATGGTTGAAGACCGAAAGACTCGGATCGTTCGGTATAACATTTCTACCCACTTTGTAGTTTGTTAGTTTAGCTTTAATGGTAGATCCGGGTTATAGTACGCGATAGCGCCAGTTGTAAAAAAATTTTGTTCCGCATTTGGCGTCTGTTAGACGGCCGGGGTGCTACTGTGGACTTACAGTGGTATCAGAGCCTCACCATTAAGCTATACTAATTTGTGCTAACGCGTTTAAAATATCGATCGAACCGAATTTCAAAAAACACAATTTTCAAGTGCTAAAGTTTCTGTCGATTTTAAACAGTGTCTAAAAATTATTTTCATCATCCCAGAAAATTAAGCAGGGTTTTTGAAGCATACGGCAGAAAATTGGGCACGTGATCCTACAGTAACGCCGCGGATCCGCGGTCAAACCTAGGGTTTGACCGCGGAACCGCGGCCGTTATGTAGGAACAGTGATCTAGTTTTTTGCAGTGAGCTTGTTTTGGGAAATTGTGGGTTTTGAAATATTTCTTTTGGGCCCAGATTTTGTTACTGTACAGCAGATGTACGTGGGGCCCACTTCAGGAAATTTTGTCGATCGAAATTTTAAACTTGTCAGTATGCAGTACTTACTTTATATCTCCGACCGAGAATGTCATTTGATCGGTAAACCGCGTCTAATTGCTATAGTTCTTTTAGACGGGTTTGCGAACGTGACATTCGCGTTGATGTTCTGTGTTGTGCTGTGATGTTGCGGATTTGTCGTGGTGGATAGCAGGGTACAATGATAGTGCAGTTTGGATTTATTTGTACATTTGATATTGCGGGACGAGCGTCCAACATGTGGACTGCCGTTACTGCCTGTTTTATAATATTCTTTTGGGGCACGACCGGGTTGAGGTCGATGTACCCGTTGTACATATTTTTATTTCTGTACTAGGTTTATCCCGCGATGGAGTGCATGGATAGCCAGGTTCTGGAGGGCAACGGGTCCGTATCTCTTGGCTTTGAGAGGCAGAGGGACCTCACTCTAGAATTAGCAGACTATTCGCCGCACTCGTAGGGGGTACAGGTTGACCCAAGGAGAGGTGCTCAATTTACCGGATTCTGTGAAGTGCCGGGTGTTCCATTCACTATACTGTGGGGACTACCTCGCTTCAGGTTTTGGCGGGTAACTTGCCGCACCCGTAGGGGTCTAGGTTTCCTTGCACAGGCTATCCACACGACCAGGGGAACGTCGGGTTTCAGTAGCGGCTCTGTGAAACCCGGGGATCCCAGATTATCTGTATTGTTCTGTGATGCTTATTACTTTTCTGTAATGTTGAATATTATCACGCCTGGAGCGATTATTGTATATTGGTATATATATACTATTAGATGTTGTATATGTTTTACACCCGCGCTAGTCCAGCCCCCGCTCTGTCGTTAGTTAAGTAACCTAACGGGTGAAGACGGGACCCAGTGGAACCATTGACCAAGTCCACTAATTTTGTTTTACTTGTAGATATTTATTAACCTAACCATTATTATTAGCCATGGTTTAGTCTCTACATGAGTTAGTATATGATACTAACTCACCCATGGTTGATATTCTCACTCATTATTCCATTCACACTTCATCTTCTTCCTCATCTCAAAAAAGCTTTCTAGCTTCATGAGAGGTGAAGAAATATAGCGAGAAAATTATTTCTAAAGTGAGAAAAATTCCTACTTCATAACCTCTTCAGTACTAGCCATTTAGTTTGGGTTGTTTCTTCACCAAGTTCATTACTTAGTGAAGAGGTAGCTTGAGTTAGTGTCTCCTCGACGTAGATCATCTTCGGCCTCGAAGACTTCAAGCAAGCTTGTTCATTTCACATTGTGGAGCCTCACTAGAGTCCGAGAGATCACTACTTGGAGCGAAGGGACTACAACACGGAGCTATTGAAGTGAAAGACTGGTCTACAAAGGTTGTATTCCTTGATCACTTAGATGTAAAGATGTTTACATGCTTGTTCGTCTAATTCTCTAGTTTAGATTCTAGCGTTAGGGTTTTTTAGCGTGCCAATTTTTTGAAAACGGCATGGTCGATGCCTCCCGAAACCAAACGGCCGCCTAGGGAACCCAGCAGTGGTATCAGAGCCATGCTAGAGAATTAGACTAAGTTGTAGGATTACGAAACCGAAACAACTTCAAAACATCAAAACGAAACCCATAGTTTCTGTTGATTTTTAAAAGGCCTCTAAAAATTTTTTAGCAACTGCAGAATGTTATATATGATGTAACATGAACACCACAGAAAATTTAGGCCCCTTCGCCGGATTTGGACCGGCCACTAGGCTAAAAAACCGGCCTGGTCGGTTTTTTAGCCTAGTCTCGGGTTGAATTTTCTCTGGTGTTCTTGGCTCTGGGTTTTTGTGTTTCAGGTCTTGCTTGTTTTTGCTGAAATTGCATGAGATGTTTACTTTCTGTAAAGGCAATTCAGAGTGTTTAGTAGTCTTAATTCTAACATTGTTTCGGGTACTTTAGACGACGTTAAAAAGTTCGAACGGATATCAATAACCCATTTTTTCCCTCGCTGGAAATTTTCCAAGAGTTGGATTTTTTCCTGGTTTGAAATCTTTAGAAAATCATGCAGGTGTTTTCTATAGACGCTCTAGAAGAACGAAACCCTAATTCAATTCTGTGACCGTCGAAACTGCCACCGAACCCTTGGGCTTGTGGTAGTTTCGCGGTGCTACAGGTGAGGTAAGGTTTGACCCTTCTACGGTTGGTCCATAGGTGCTGTGGCATGTTCTGGGTACTTTTTAAACTCCGCTCAAGTGTTGAGCTCTCTTTTGCAGCGGATACCACTACGGCTGACCGTGAGCAGTTTTGCTATAGGTGGGTTTTGCGGTTATCCGATGATGTTCATTGTATATCTTATTGTATCTAGTACTCTCCATCTACTACTTTCTAGTATTGACTTAGAGACGAGATGTGAGGACGATATTGTATATTATTTTTGTGACTCTGGGTGTCGTGCTCGTGTGAGCCGGCCTTTTTATGCAGCTTTATCTTTTATGTTCTTTTTACTTTATATCGTCTATTTCTTCGCTACGGCGTCGTATATTTACTTGTGGTGGTTGTTTCCTCCATTAGGTGAGAGTTGCTCATGTTTGAGGATGCTATACTTATATCTTATATTTATACCCTTTTCGGGGCTAGTTTTTACAAAGGAGGTGCTACCAAAATTTTATGAAAGCAACTTGAGTCAAAGATTTTTACTTGAGATTCCCAAAAGTTTTTAACAATGTTCTTATCATTTACTACTTTTTATGGTTTAGATTTCTTGGTTTTCGTCTTACTTGAATTGCGTTACGCCTGTAGAAGTTATTTGGTTTAATTGCCGTCACGTGCCAAATTTTGGGTTATGACAAAGTTGGTATCAGAGCGCTAGGTTTTACCTTTCGGAGTGTAGGATGACCTTGGTATGATGGATTAGGTAGCGTAAGCAGAGTGACGTAGTGTGTGTATGTCCGTGGCATACTTACGATACGGTACCCTGCCTAAGTGAACTTAGGACTTATTGCTTGAAATTCCTTCCATGATTATATATATCCTTGTGATTCTATTTTCGTGTTTTTATCGGATCCTGTTTCCATTTCTTGCCATTATGCCACCGAAGACTACGAGGGCACAGAGAGAGGCAGCGAGAGCTGATGTCAGAGTTGGATCGTCTGAGACGAGGACTGACCAGGACTGTACGCTCGCTGTACAAGAGCAGATTGATCTGCCTTCGATAGATCGTATCGTTAGGATAGAGACAGATATGCAGGATTTGCGCCAGATGATGGGATCGTTGGTTGAGGCCAGTCGAGCGCAGCGACAGGAGGTTGCCACCCCTGTCACCCAGTTATTCTTTGCTATCAGCACGCAGTATTGTGTCACGTATACCGCAGCAGTGGACACATCCCTACTAGATGAGTAGCGTCTTCCCGAGACTTTGGAAGTTCCGGAACCGAGGAGGACTCGTACAGGTGTATCAACCCATAGACAGATGTTTAGACACCGCGACAGATTTCGTTCAGGTCGCGGGATAGCAGAGGCTTGCGACGAGGCTAGTTGTTTAGCTCTTATCCCCAGGAGGGTCAACAGTCATCGTATAGATGTTTCCGATGTGGGAGTTTCCATCACCTCGTTAGGAATTAAACCGTGGTACGCCAGAGAAAGGCAGCCGTACCATATGTTACCCTACCACCTTCACCTCAGGGAGTGTTGCCTTTTGCGCCTGTTGTTGATCTGCGTTAGACTTACGTTCAGAGAGGTCGTGGTCGCTGAGGGTTTGTTCAGAGATAACTGGATGGTAGAGGAGGAGGAAAACCAGTTGCAGGTAGAGGGCAGGCACGTGCTTTTGCTTTAACTCATCTGGACACGCAGGCGTTCAATGCAGAGTTTTCAGGTATTCTTTTTCGTATGATCTTTTGATGCACACGTTTTGTTTAATCCGGGATCTATGCACTCGTATGTTTCTACACACTTCGTGCCGAGGTTGGGCCGAGAGTTGTGTTTGCTATATCAATCGTTTGTTGTGATTACTCCTGCTGGCGATTCTTTTGTTACGCGACACGTGTTTCGGTCGAGTGCCAATCGGATAGGAGATAGAGATTATTCCATCGATTTGATCCTTCTAAATATGCTGGACTTTGACGTTCTCCTGGGCACGGACTGGTTAGCTACGTGCTATGCGTCTATAGACTGCGCGAGAAGACAGTCAGGTTTTGTTTTCCTGGTGAGTCAGTTCTTGTTGTGCAGGGGGACCGTGGTGCCGCCCCTCACAGCTTGATTCAGCCTTTTTCGCTAGTCGGCATTTGAGGAGAGGATGTCGGGGATTCTTGGCTTTCATTCATGATACCGGAGCCACAGTAGATTCGTTGGACCGGGTTCCTATCGTGCGAGAGTTTTTCAACGTTGTTCTAGATAAGCCGGCAGAGCTTAAGGAGCTTAAGGATCAGCTGCAAGAGTTGCTTGATTGGGGGACTTGTTCGTCCAAGTGTTTCGCCTTGGAAAGCTCCTGTTCTGTCCGTCAAGAAGAAGGACGACAGATTGAGGTTGTGTATTGCTTTTCGTCAATTGAACCGAGTTACGGTGCGGAATAGGTATCCTCGCATTGACGATTTCTTTGATTAGCTCCAGGTACGGGACATTTTTCTAAGTTTGATTTGAGATCAGGTCATCATCAGTTGCGGGTTCGGAATGATGACATTCCGAAGACTGCTTTTCGTACGCGCTATGGGCATTATGAGTTTTTGGTGGTGTCATTTGTGTTAGTTATGTATATGCCCTAGAGGCCATTGTTGTACATATGATGTATATTATAGTGGATGCTTGGATATATATAGAGAGGACTTTCTTGCTCGATATGATAGTATGCTATCTGGTTGCTCTTTGTCTTAACATGTTGATTTGTATTGTGTTACTGTCTTACTCTCACATGTTGATAAAGCCCTTAGGATATGTACTTGACTACTAGGACTATGATGCAGATCATACTAGTGGGGCCAGGGTAGTCCACAAGTACATCCTATAACTGTTCCTAATCGAGGGTGTATCGAGACAGGGCATCAATACTCCAGAGTAGACTAGCGTATACGTATCTTGACCCATATGATGGGCGATGGATGATCCCACATCCATTGGTGTTTAACATCAAGGATAGTATACGGGTGCTCAGTGAAGACTGGGTACACTGAACGGACTCTCCGAGAACTCCTTGTTGGTATTATACCTATCATCAGATAGCAGTTCTATGGTGACACTGGTACAGGTTTGTCTGTAGACCCGAGATCGTCATAGAGTCTTGTGTGATTCCCACTGTGCTTTGATTTCCACCTTACCATGTTCAAGAGAACGTGCAAAACGGTGTCTTTTAGGTACAGTCCCGAATCACATGGAGGCAATGAGTGATAGGAGGGGTTTCGTCTCTCCCGGTATTGGGGGTTGATATTGCGCCGTGTTCGATTGGCTATAAATGGAAGTCCATAGCTAGGGCTGATATGGAGATCTACTGGTAAGTGTTATCAGTAGTTTCTCGACTTGTTATGAGCCTCACATCGACACGACTTATCGGTTACCGGGGTCTGACGTTTACCACCCCTAGACTGGATATGCGACTTATCAGACGAAGAGACCGGACTGTATGGTAGTGTTTACTGATTGGATTCGCAGGAGTATGTACAAGCTTGCTTGTTGATCTTCTGGTCGCTTAATACCCGGGTGGCTCTTACGTTTAGCTGACCGCTTGCAGCTTGTGGGTGTTTGATATGATCATCACTTACTCCCGGCGTATTGACGAGTCTTTAGAGTCCTACACAGAGGTTTCCCGGCTCAGGAGAAATGGAGTAGGAGCACATATGTGATATGTGCGCGACCGAGATTGATATGTGTATGTGATACCGTATTCTATTCTCGCGATATGTGATATCGGCCGGGTATATGTGATATAGCCGGGTTATCGGATCAAGTGTTGATTCGATAAAATGATACATATTATATGCTCACTTAAGTATTTATTATTCTCACTTGTGATACATTTGAAATATATATGAGATATGTTTATTTTATTATTTTCTTTTGTTCACAAATGATATATATGTGATATATATTATTAATGTGATATGTTTGGTTATACATGCAACATGGGTGTATGAGACTTACACCATGCTATTAATAATGTTTGAGTTTCTATTTATATCAAGTAATTCAAAATTAAGTGGAAATGACTCATGGTTAGAAGCTTGGAGAAGCTTGTAGATAACCATTGACTTAGTCCACCCTTTTTGTTTCACTTGAGATATTTTGTTAACCTAACCATTACACATAGCCATAGTTAACTCTCTATATGAGTTAGTGCATGCCATATACTCATCCAAGGTTGCATTTCTAACCTCACTTCAATTATTTTTCATCACTTCATCTTCTTCTTCCTCATTGCAAAAGCTTTCTAGCTTTTGATCTTGTGATGAAAGATTGTGAGAAAAAGAAAACTAAAGAGAGCAAAATTCCTACTTCATCATCCTCTTCTATACTAGCCATATAGATTAGTTTGTTAGCTTCACTAATTCCATATTAGTGAAGTCATAGCTTGAGTTCGTGTTTCCTCGAAGTAGATCATCTTGGATTTCGAAGTCTTCAAGCAAGCATGGATCATTCGACTTGTGGAGCCTCTAAAGAGTCCGGGAGTTCTTGGATCGTAGCGAAGGGACCACTACTCGGAGCTTATGAAGCGAAGGATCGGACTACAAAGGTTGTAATCCCTAAACAATTAGTTGTAAAGTTGTTTACATGCAAAGTTAACCCTAATTCTCTAGTTCGATTACTTGGTTGGTTTGTTTAGCACCCCAAAATTTTAAAATAACATGATTGATGCTTGCCAAAACCTTGCTAAGGTGCTAAGTTAACCCTACAGTTTGGACTCACCAATGCCCCAGCAATGTTCATGGATTTGATGAACCAGATTTTTCAGGCCGTTCCTCGACCAGTTTATTATTGTGTTATTGATGACATTCTAGTCTATTCCAAGAGTCGAGAGGAACATGAGCAGCACTTGAGGATGGCTTTGCAGACATTGAGAGAGCACCAGCTGTTTGCTAAATTCTCAAAGTGTTCCTTCTGGCTTGATTTTGTTGACTTCCTAGGTCATGTGGTTACGGGAGACGGTATTCGTATAGACCCGAGGAAGATCGATGCCGTACAACTTTGGCCCAGACCTGTATCAGTGACAGAGGTCCGCAGCTTTTGGGCTTAGCCGGTTTTTACCGCCGTTTCATACAGGATTTCTCGAGTATCGCTGCACCGCTGATCGGACTAACCAGGAAGGGGGTTCCTTTCCTTAGACTGAGGCATGCGAGCTGAGTTTTCAGCAGTTGATGACTCGGTTGATGACTGCACCAGTTCTATCTTTGCCTTCTTGATCGGGCGACTTTGTCGTTTACTGTGGTGTTTCGTGAGTGGGGCTCAATTGTGTATTGATGCAGCATGATAGAGTTATCGCTTATGCTTTCCGACAGTTGAAGGAGCACAAGCAGAATTATCCCACTCATGATCATGAGATGGCCGCGGTGGTCTTGCGCTGAAGATTTAGAGACACTACTTGTACGGAGAGTCGTGTTAGATTTTCATGGACCACCAGAGCTTAATGTACATTTTCCTGCAGCGGGATCTGATTTTGAGACAGCGCCGTTGGATGGAGGTTGTGAGGGATTATGATTGTGAGATCCTTTATCACCCGGGCAAGGCGAATGTGGTAGCTGATGCTTTGAGTCGTAGGCCTGGGGTTACCTTATCCCAGTTGAGCGCAGTTCAGGGACAGACTTCTGCAGATTTACAGTTCTTGTACGACAGCTGAGTACAGTTAAGTTCACCTCCACTAAGGGACAGCTTGCTCATGTCCGTGCCCGTCCACTTCTACTTAATCGTTTTCGTGAGGCACAACCCGCCGATGCCCATTTGTCTGAGATTCTTGAGCATGTTCGGCTGGGTAGAGATTCAGAGTTCTTGATTTATGACCAGGGTGTGCTATGTTTAGGGACTCGTTTGCGTGTACCTGATACCATTGGGTAGGGACACGAGATCTTAGAGCAGGCACATCAGTTAGCTTTCAGTGTTCACCCAAGTTCCACCAAGATATAACGTGACTTGAGAGTTAGTTACGGGTGGGCAGGGATGAAGAGTGATGTTTCGGATTTCGTTTCGAGGTGCCTGACTTGTCAGCGAGCTAAGCTTGAGCATTTGAGACCGGCAAGAGAGTTTCAACCTTTAACCGTTCCGGAGTGGGAATGGGAGCAAATCTCCATGAATTTTTTTGTGGATCTACCCAGGTCTAGTCAAGGGTATGACTCCATTTGGGTGATTGTTGTCCGGTAAACAAAAGCGGCTCACTTCCTTCCAGTGAAGACCACTTTCGGTTATGCTCAGTATGCTCAGTTGTTTGTTGGTAAGTTTGTGCGTTTGCACGGAGTTTCTTCATGCATTATATCCAATAGAGGCGCCCAGTTCACTAGCCGTCTTTGGCAGAAGCTTCAGGAAGCCTTGGGTACTGGTTGAGCTTTAGCATCACTTTCCATCCATAGACCGATGGTCAGTCAGAGCGGACTATACATGTTAGTTGTATGTATGCCCTAAAGGCCAGTATTGTACAGATGATGTATATTATATTGGATGCTTGGACATATATACAGATGACTTTCTTGCTCGATATGATAGTATGCTATCTGATTGCTCTTTATCTTAACATGTATACTAGTCTCTTTATACTGTCTTATAGTTACATGTTGGTAAAGCCCTTAGGATGTGTACTTGACTACCTGGACTATGATGCAGATCATACTAGTGGGGACATGGTAGTCCATAAGTACATCCTTCAAGGTCCCTAGTCGTGGGTGTATCGAGACGGGGCATCGATATACCAGTGTAGACTAGCGTATACGCTTCTCGACCCATGTGATGGGTGATGGATGATCCCATATCCATTAGTGTTTGAAATCAGAGATGGTATACGGGTGCTCAGTGGAGACTGGGTACACTGGACAGACTCGCCGAGAACTCCCAGATGGTATTATACCTCACGTCAGATGGCAGTTCTCAGGTGACACTTGTACAGGTTAGTCTGTAGACCCGAGATCGTCATAGAGTCTTGTGTGATTCCCACTGTGCTTTGATCTCCACCTTACCACGTCCATGAGGGCGTGCAAAACGGTGGTCTTTGGGTACAGTCCCGAGTCACATGGAGGTAATGAGCGATAGGAGGGGTTTCGTCTCTCCCGGTATTGGGAGTTGATGTTGCGCTGTGCTCGATTGGTCGTAGCAGGGAAGTCCCTGGCCAGGGCTGATCAGAGATTTGCTGGTAAGTGTTACCAGTAGTTTCTCGACCCGTTGCGAACCTCACATCGGCACGACTTATCGGGTTATTGGGGTCTGACGTTTACCACCCCTAGACTTGATATGCGACATATCAGACGAAGAGACCGGACTGTACGGTAAGTGTTACTGGTTGGATTCACAGGAGTGTGAGCGGGCTAGCTCGTCGATCTTCTGATCGCTCAATACCCAGATGGCCGTTACGTTTAGCAGACCGCTTGCGGCTTGTGGGTGCTTGATATGATCATCATCTGCTACCGGCGTATTGACGAGTCTTTAGAGTCCTATACAGAGGTTTCCTGGCTCAAGCGAAACGAAATAGGAGCGCATATGAGATATGTGCGGGAGCGAGAATAATGCATGTATGTGATACCGCATTTCATTCTCGCGATAAATGTTTCGATTGGTTATATTCGATATGACCTAGTTATCGAATCATTGATTCGATAAATCGATACATTGAATACTAGTCGGTTATGTGCGACATGACCGGATCATTGAATCAAATGTTGATTTAATGATTTAATGTATAATTATATATTTGATATATTAATTTGCATTAACTAGTATTGGTTCACTTTATACGGATTTTCTCACTTGGTGTGCATGATGTATATGTGATATACTTTTGTGCACTTGTATGTATCATATTTGATGATGCATGTTTATATGGTTAAGTATAAAGAATAAAACCATGGTTAAGTAGATAATTAGGGTTTTGTTTTAATCACTCATTTATTTATCCATTCCTTTTTATTTAAATAATTTTATGAAAACAAAATGGTTTTCTTTTTGTCATGAAGCTTGATGAAGCTTGATGAAGGTTTGACTCAAAGACTATTTTGTCTTCATGCTAAACCCTAACTATTCCCACTTACCATGGTTTGCTCTCTACACTTAACCTTAGTTTGATTATGATAAGTATTGTTTTTCTTTTCATTTTAAAATAGACTTATCATAATTCTAGCTCATCTTCTTCTTCATCTTCAAGTTTGAAACCTTGAGGCCATCAATGGCAACTTGAGCTTGAGAGTGAGAAATCCAATTCTAAAGAGAACCCACCTCCTATTTCTTCATCCTCTACCTCTTGCTAAGTAGTAGAGTGTGTTTTCTTCACAAGTTTCATCACTTTGTGATGTGGGAGCTTGATCTAGCGATGCCTCGACGTAGATCATCTTCGGCATCGTCGTCGATGACCAAGCCCGTTCATTCTCCGATGAAGCCGACGCTAGAGCCCGGAGTTCGACTTGGACAGCGAGGAGACTTCGTTGCGGAGCCGTGGAGGTGGATATCCGGATCTACAAAGGTTGTAATTTCCATATTCTAGTAGTTAAGTGTTAACTAGTTTACTTTTCGCCTAGATTTCTAGCAACGATCCGTTAACTAGGGTTTCTCGGCACCATATTTTTGTAAAATGGCATGGTTGATGCCTTGTGAGACCTCTACTGTGTGCCTAGGAACCCTACAGTGGTATCAGAGCCTAGCTAGAGCCTTAGGCGAAGTCTAGATGGCGTTTGAAGCCCGAACGAATCCGAAACCCCAAACCAAACATGCTCTCTGTCCTTTTTCTAAAATCGGGGATTTTTCCACATTAAAAATATGCTGAAAAATCAGCAGGCTAATATGAGAGTTACTGTGAATTTCGATGGACTAATTCCATCAAAGAGCCGCGGATCCGCGGCACGAGAATGGCTCGTGCGGCGGATGCGCGGCGCTTTTGTCGTATTGTGCATTTTAATTTTCACAGTAATTCTCATTTTTCTGTGGTGGTTTTCCTGGGAATTTTTAATATTCATTCAAGAGTTGAATTTTCCAGGGTTGTTTTGGGGATTCGGTATTTCGATCGGATTATCAAATTTCTTCTTTTGTGTATTTCCGGATAATTTTCAGAATATGTTAAAAAGTTCGACCGGATATAAATACCCAATTTTTCCCCTGTCGGGAAATTTCCAAGTGTTAGATTTTTCCGTAGTTTAACGACGTTCTAAGTAGTGCAAGTAACGCGATGGACCCTCTAGAAGACAACAAACCTTAACTCGATTATGTGACCGTCTTGAACTGCCCTTTGAACCTTCGGGTTTGGGGCAGTACGGCGTGCCACATGTGAGGCGTTGGCTTAACCCTTCTACGGCTGGACCGTCGGTACTGAGGCACGAACTGAATGTTGTTAGACTTATTTCATGTGTTGAGCTGTATCGGGAAAACTTGGGTATTCGGATGTTCGATCGGAAAGTTTAACATTTTCTGTTTATCTGGAATGTGATACAATAATTGGAATTCACAAACAGTTATGTGATAACTGAATGAATATTATAAATCTAGCGGTTTAGTTTCACTTTATATCGAAAAGAGTTTTCGATAATGGGACTAAAATGCGGGGTTTATAACTGTAAGACATATGATGTCTAAAGAGGTTGCGGATTCCAATTGTTGTAGTTTTACACTTTCTTTTCTGTGACCGTAAGTGTAGTATGTTCATATCGCCGGTTTCGTTGCTATACGTCAACGACAATTGGGATATGCATACTTACTTACGTTGATGGCATGTGATGTTATGTGTTGCTGGATATGTTATATTGGATCGTCGTGTTCGAATAGCCGGGGGTTTTTATGTGAGATGAGTGTTTTTCATTTTCATTCATGTAAAAACTTGTATGTAATATTCTTTTATTTGGGGCACTTCCAGGTAGCGGAAGTTGTCACCTTTTGTATATTATTTACTTTTCTGCATTAGGATAGACCCAAGGAGGGGAGCACAAGTAACCGGGTTCTGGGGTCCAGTGGGAGACCAACTCGAGGAGTCGAGTCCGGGTCTCCTAACCCTAGAATTGGCAGGGTTGCTTGCCGCTCTCGTAGGGGTCTAGGGGTGTGGGATTGGCTATTCATCACGACCGTGGAATCCGTGTTTTATACTGGCTCGTATTGAAAACACGGACGTCCTAGTATATCCAATATTTCATATGTTTATTCTGCTGCGATATCTGTGTTGTGACTCTGTGATGGATATAGTATATAGTATATATGATATATTATATAGACGTTACTTATGTTTTACACCCGCGCTAGCCCTGCCCTGCTCTGTCGTTAGTTACCTAACCTAACGGTGCACGAGGGGACATCGAGGCGAATGCGGATGGCATAAGTGTACGTCATATCTATCTGTGATGTTTAGGTATTTAAATGATGGGACTTCATTAATGTGATTAATGAAAGAAAGAAACCTAAGATGTTGTAGAATCAAATTTTAAATAAAACAGGTAGCTACAGTTCTTGCTTTGCATAGCGGTATATATGATATACCCTGCACCTTATTCGATGAGGAAAGGATCGAGATCCCTTCACCGGGAGTGACTCCTTTAGCAATAACTGGCAGATACTACACACTCGGTTTGCTTTTGATTGTTTTTGAGTTTTGCTTTGCACAGTGATATATATGATATATCCCGCACCTCATTCGACGAGGAAAGGGCCGACGATCCCTTCACCGGGAGTGACCCCTTTAGCAAAACTAGAAAAGCCTCGAAATCACTCCATTTCAAAACTTCATTTGATTCTACAACGATATCAAGTTCATTACGCAATAGGTTTTCAGAAAAACCTGTCGTAGCCCTCCGTCATTTCAGATAAATTACATATAGTATTCGTGCTATATTTGTTGGCTTTCGTCAAGGTGTACTGTGCGGTAGCTATGTGCTGTTTATCTGCTGCATATGATGCGACTGGATTAGGGTAGTCGTACGGCTTTGTTGGCTTTCGTCAAGGGTCGTGCGGGTGGGTTTAATTCAGTCAAGAAATGTACGGGTTGAACTTGACTAGCGGGCTGTGGTTTGTTGGCTTTCGTCAAGGTCATAGCACGCTAGGGGAAAAAGCATTATCGGGAATTTCAAGTGTTGAAATTTGCAATGAGATTGCATACCTTCTATGAGATAGTTGGATCCCGATACCCACTGCGAGTAAGAGTTACTCCTGGGAGAGTTTTACACATTACAATTAGTCGATCAAGTAGGTGTCTAGAAAGGTGTTAACGAGGTTACGCCTATGGAAAAACGAGGTTTACAGTAATTAGGTTCGTGCGAAAGCACGGGGGACCTCCCTCAAAGTACCGACACTGGCCTGGCTGAAAGATTGGCGAACTTGTAGTGTGTAATTAATCCCGGCTAGTCTTTCCTTTTAGGGTTTGAAGGAAGATTTGATAAAAACAGTGGGAGCCATCCTGATTAGATAAGATAATAACCAATCTGATCTTGCACGAGCATACGCTAAAGTGTTTTCTTCTCTCTCTCTCTAGGTAGCGACCATTTCATGCCCTAATAAAGATAATAATATGGATGTATTGACCGAACCCGCATGTTATACTGTGCTGGGGAACGTTGGTTCCGTTCATTCTTATAAGAGTTATAGGAATGAACAGGATATAGGGGAATACCAGGATTCCCATGCCACCCGAATGAAGAAAGTACATGCTGATGCATTTTCTTCGGGTGTGTTCGTTACTGAGAACTGTTTCTCCATTTGCTCTACGTCCTGGGTATTGGATACCGGGTCAGGATCCCATATATGTAATCAGTTACATGGGCTTAAGAAAGGTAGAGAACTTGGAGAAGGTGATAAAGACATTAGAGTTGGAAATGGTGCAATTGTTACAGCTAAGACTGTCGGGGAATATCACCTTGTATTACCAACTGGTAATACATTGGTTCTGAACGAATGCTATTACATGCCGAACCTGATATGCAACATTATATCGGTTTCTTTATTAAGTAAAGAGGGATATAATTTTGTATTACAGGACAATGTTATGAACATTTTCCATAACCAAAAGTTGGTTGGATCAGGCACGTTATGCAATGGCATTTATGTTCTAAACCAATCAACAGTTCTGAGTATAACAAACACACACAAGAGGAAGAGTTCAGAACTGAACGATTCTTTCTTGTGGCATTGTAGACTAGGTCACATCAATGCGACACGACTGGCTAAGTTGCATAAAGATGGATATTTGAAACCATTCGAATTTTCCTCTTATGACACTTGCCAGTCATGTCTCAAAGGCAAGATGACCAAAACTCCGTTTACGGGACACGGAGAAAGAGTTACTGAACTCTTAGGACTAGTACATAGTGATGTATGTGGTCCAATGTCTACACATGCCAGGGATGGTTCTTCGTACTTCATTACATTTACTGACGATCTCTCAAGATACGGACATGTGTACTTGATAAGACACAAGTCTGAAGCTTTTGAGAAATTTAGAGAATATAAACAAGAAGTCGAAAACCAAACCGGAAAAAGTATTAAAATCCTTCGATCTGATCGAGGAGGTGAATACTTGAGCAATGAATTCCTGGACTTCCTAAAAGAGAATGGGATTCTCTCTCAGCTGACTCCTCCATATACACCACAGCACAACGGTGTATCAGAACGGAGGAACCGCACCCTATTAGATATGGTGCGCTCTATGATGAGCACAGCTGAGTTACCTATTTCCTTCTGGGGGTATGCGCTTGAGACAGCCATACATCTATTGAATATGGTCCCCACCAAATCTGTGCCTACCACTCCATATGAGATATGGAAAGGGAAGAGACCATGTCTTAACTATGTTAAGATATGGGGTTGTCCAGCCTATGTCAAACGACAAAATCCGGACAAACTCGAGGCACGGTCTGTTCTATGCAAATTTGTAGGATATCCCAAGAATTCTCAAGGGTATATCTTCTACCACCCTGAGGAACAAAGAGTGTTTGTTTCTCGGCATGCCACCTTTTTAGAAAAGGAATTTCTTGAAAAAGAGATTAGTGGTCATGAGGTAGAACTGGAAGAAGTTCCAGCTGCAGAAGCTACAACAGAAGATCTGGTGGAACCAGAGGATTCCGTAGTTCCCGATGAACCCCAGCCACTCCGCCGATCTAGTAGGGTTCCTCTCCAACCTGAGAGATACTACGGTTTTCTCATGGACGGTGGGAGCGAGGATTGCATCATGGAGGATGATGACCCAACTAGCTTCGAGCAGGCCATCACGAGTGGGGACTCAGTGAAATGGCTGGATGCTATGCGGTCCGAGATGGAATCCATGTACACCAACAAAGTATGGACTTTGGAAGTTGCTCCTGAAGGGGTAAAACCCATTGGGAGCAAGTGGATCTTCAAGAAGAAACTTGGTGTAGATGGGAAAGTGGAGACTTTCAAAGCTAGACTTGTAGCAAAGGGTTTTCGTCAAAGACCAGGTGTGGACTATGACGAAACCTTTTCTCCAGTGGCTATGCTTAAATCCATCCGAATCATGCTTGCCATCGCTGCATATCATGACTACGAAATCTGGCAAATGGATGTTAAGACCGCCTTTCTAAATGGTGATTTAGAAGAGTGCGTGTACATGACTCAGCCAGAGGGCTTCGTAGACAGTGGGAGCAGCGGCAAGGTGTGCAAGCTGCTTAAATCCATTTATGGATTAAAGCAAGCATCGCGGAGTTGGAACATCTGCTTTGATGTCGTTATCAAAGAGTTTGATTTCGTCAAAAACCCAGATGAACCTTGTATTTACAAGAAGGTGGCAGGGAGTAAGGTTGTCTTCCTCGTATTGTACGTGGACGACATACTCTTGATAGGAAATGATATTCCTATGCTGCAATCGGTCAAGCTCTTCTTGTCACAAAGATTCTCAATGAAAGATCTTGGTGATGCCTCCTGCATATTGGGAATCAGGATCTATAGAGATAGATCCAAACGGATATTGGGATTGTCCCAATCCAGGTACATTAACACCATACTAAAGAGGTTTAGTATGGAAGAATCCAAGCGTGGGAACTTACCCACGATCTCTGGACTCACTCTCTCCAAAGAGATGTCTCCCAAGACTGATTTGGAGAGAGCTCGCATGCAAGGGATACCCTATGCTTCGGCAGTAGGCTCTATCATGTATGCGATGCTATGTACCAGACCCGATGTTGCATACTCACTAAGTGTAGTGAGTCGGTATCAAGCAGATCCTGGAGAGAGTCACTGGACAGCTGTGAAGAACATTCTCAAGTACTTGCGAAGGACTAGAGATATGTTCTTGGTGTATGGTAACGGAGAACTCCAAGTGGAGTCCTTTACCGATTCAAGCTTCCAGAGTGATAAGGACGACTCTAAGTCGCAGTCGGGCTTTGTCTTTACCCTTTACGGAGGGGCGGTTAGCTGGAAGAGTTCCAAGCAGGAAACCGTGGCAGACTCGACGATGGAGGCTGAATACATCGCTGCCAACGATGCTGCAAAAGAGGCTGTCTGGATCAAGAAGTTCATTACTGAACTTGGAGTAGTTCCATCCATTGAGCATCCAATACCTTTGTATTGCGATAACAATGGAGCGGTGGCTTTGGCCAAGGAACCCAGGTCCCATCAGCGATCCAGGCATATTCTGAGGCGGTATCACCTGATCCGGGAGATAGTTGATCGCCGGAAGATCGAGGTCAGGAGGGTTGACACGAAGAACAACACGGCGGATCCACTCACGAAGGCCATTCCCCAGATACAGTTTGAGAGACTCTTCGGGATGCTCGATATGCGATACTACAGCAGCTGGCCCTAGTGAAAGTGGGAGATTGTTAGTTGTATGTATGCCCTAGAGGCCAGTATTGTACAGACGATGTATATTATATTGGATGCTTGGACATATATAGAGATGACTTTCTTGCTCGATATGATAGTATGCTATCTGGTTGCTCTTTATCTTAACATGTATACTAGTCTCTTTATACTGTCTTATAGTTACATGTTGGTAAAGCCCTTAGGATGTGTACTTGACTACCTGGACTATGATGCAGATCATACTAGTGGGGACATGGTAGTCCATAAGTACATCCTTCAAGGTCCCTAGTCGTGGGTGTATCGAGACGGGGCATCGATATACCAGTGTAGACTAGCGTATACGCTTCTCGACCCATGTGATGGGCGATGGATGATCCCATATCCATTGGTGTTTGACATCAGAGATGGTATACGGGTGCTCAGTGGAGACTGGGTACACTGGACGGACTCGCCGAGAACTCCCAGATGGTATTATACCTCACGTCAGATGGCAGTTCTCAGGTGACACTTGTACAGGTTAGTCTGTAGACCCGAGATCGTCATAGAGTCTTGTGTGATTCCCAGTGTGCTTTGATCTCCACCTTACCACGTCCATGAGGGCGTGCAAAACGGTGGTCTTTGGGTACAGTCCCGAGTCACATGGAGGCAATGAGCGATAGGAGGGGTTTCGTCTCTCCCGGTATTGGGAGTTGATGTTGCGCTGTGCTCGATTGGTCGTAGCAGGGAAGTCCCTGGCCAGGGCTCATCAGAGATTTGCTGGTAAGTGTTACCAGTAGTTTCTCGACCCGTTGCGAACCTCACATCGGCACGACTTATCGGGTTATTGGGGTCTGACGTTTACCACCCCTAGACTTAATATGCGACATATCAGACGAAGAGACCGGACTGTACGGTAAGTGTTACTGGTTGGATTCACAGGAGTGTGAGCGGGCTAGCTCGTCGATCTTCTGATCGCTCAATACCCGGATGGCCGTTACGTTTAGCAGACCGCTTGCGGCTTGTGGGTGCTTGATATGATCATCATCTGCTACCGGCGTATTGACGAGTCTTTAGAGTCCTATACAGAGGTTTCCTGGCTCAAGCGAAACGAAATAGGAGCGCATATGAGATATGTGCGGGAGCGAGAATAATGCGTGTATGTGATACCGCATTTCATTCTCGCGATAAATGTTTCGATTGGTTATATTCGATATGACCTAGTTATCGAATCATTGATTCGATAAATCGATACATTGAATACTAGTCGGTTATGTGCGACATGACCGGATCATTGAATCAAATGTTGATTTAATGATTTAATGTATAATTATATATTTGATATATTACTTTGCATTAACTAGTATTGGTTCACTTTATACGGATTTTCTCACTTGGTGTGCATGATGTATATGTGATATACTTTTGTGCACTTGTATGTATCATATTTGATGATGCATGTTTATATGGTTAAGTATAAAGAATAAAACCATGGTTAAGTAGATAATTAGGGTTTTGTTTTAATCACTCATTTATTTATCCATTCCTTTTTATTTAAATAATTTTATGAAAACAAAATGGTTTTCTTTTTGTCATGAAGCTTGATGAAGCTTCATGAAGGTTTGACTCAAAGACCATTTTGTCTTCATGCTAAACCCTAACTATTCCCACTTACCATGGTTTGCTCTCTACACTTAACCTTAGTTTGATTATGATAAGTATTGTTTTTCTTTTCATTTTAAAATAGACTTATCATAATTCTAGCTCATCTTCTTCTTCATCTTCAAGTTTGAAACCTTGAGGCCATCAATGGCAACTTGAGCTTGAGAGTGAGAAATCCAATTCTAAAGAGAACCCACCTCCTATTTCTTCATCCTCTACCTCTTGCCAAGTAGTAGAGTGTGTTTTCTTCACAAGTTTCATCACTTTGTGAAGTGGGAGCTTGATCTAGCGATGCCTCGACGTAGATCATCTTCGGCATCGTCGTCGATGACCAAGCCCGTTCATTCTCCGATGAAGCCGACGCTAGAGCCCGGAGTTCGACTTGGACAGCGAGGAGACTTCGTTGCGGAGCCATGGAGGTGGATATCCGGATCTACAAAGGTTGTAATTTCCATATTCTAGTAGTTAAGTGTTAACTAGTTTACTTTTCGCCTAGATTTCTAGCAACGATCCGTTAACTAGGGTTTCTCGGCACCATATTTTTGTAAAATGGCATGGTTGATGCCTTGTGAGACCTCTACTGTGTGCCTAGGAACCCTACAATACAGACTCTGGAGGATACGTTTCGTGCATGCGTGCTTAATTTTTTTGGCAATTGGGATCGTCACTTGCCATCGATAGAGTTCTCCTATAATAATAGTTATCAGGAGACGATTCAGATGGCAACTTTTAGGCTTTGTATGGTAGATTGTGTCGATCGCCAGTCTGTTTGACCGACTCAGCGAGAGCAGGATTTTGGGACCCCAGCTAGTTAAGAGACTACGGAGATGATCCAATTGATTCAGGACAGGATGAGAGTAGCCCAGTGCAGACAGAAGTCTTATGCCGACCGTCGTCATCGCAGACTTGAGTTCGCAGTGGGGGATGATGTATTCCTATGGATTTCTCCGATGAAGGGCATGATGAGTTTTGGGAAGAAGGGAAAGCTTAGTCCCAGATTGTAGGTCCTTTTGAGATCCTTGAGCGAGTTAGTGCCGTTGCCTATTGTTTTGCACTTCCGCCCAGATTTTGGATATTCACCCCATATTCCTTATGTCGATATTTCGCAAATACCTTCATGACCCTTCTCACATGATTCAGCACCAGACCATTTAATTTGGACGCGATCTTTCATTCACCAAGCAGCCGATAGTTATAGTGGATCGGCAGGTGGAGAAACTTCGGTCAAAGGTCTTACTATCTGTGAAGGTTCTTTAGCGTAGCCCGTCTAGTGAGGAGGTCACTTGGGAGGCTGCAAGCAAAATGCGGAAGTTTTCACTCATCTCTTTGAAGGTACACATAGTAAGAATTTTAAATTCGGGGACGAATTTCTTTAAGGGGGAGATTTTAACACCTTAGAACGCGATTAGTGTTAATTAAGCGATAATGCGGGTTTTTAGTAAAAAGTTTATCAAAATAGTTTTCTCGCATTTTATTAAGATTAATTAATATTTTATTATTATTTGTTTTTTTCTTACACACACTTGTGCATATTAACATGGGGGTTGTTTAGTGGCCATGACACTTTAAACAAATCCATGCTATGATTAACTTGCCCTTACATATTTGTATGTGATATTTGTTATGAGAGTTATCCTTGTGTTTTGGATTGAGGGAGGTGGCTAGGTGAGTCATGAGGGCATTAATGCTTACATTAATGATGGAGAGGGAGAGAGTAAGTGTAAGGGTGCACTCACCCTACACTCACCCTCTCATCATTATCACACCTCATTCTCTCATTCTCATCTCACTCTATCTCTTTCTCAATTATTTCTTCATCTCCTCTACCCTCAACTGAAACCCTTACCTTTTCTTCACAAAACCTTGCAAAAATTCATTCAAAAACCACTAAATCACTTCTCAGGTTATGTTTTAGCCAATAGGATCCCTTGGAGCTTGGAAAGCTAGGATCTTTTGGGCAAGTGTGGTTAGGTAATGATCTCTAACTGTTAAGTAGGTGTTTTTATTGATGTGTTGCCTTGTAGTTGTTGTCTAGAACACTAAAGGTATAGTTTTTGTGCACATATCGTATTTTGGTATAGATTTAGGTCTCGGATGAATCTGCTATCAAACCAGGTGTTTGTTGGAAAAGTTGCCATCACAGTGACCTAGTTTTGTGATCTAGAAGCTACCCTAAAAACTTGAGACCATTCCCTAAAAACTTGGCCGCAATTTTATTACTTCTGGCCGCAATTTGCGGCCAGACTGGGGAGTGATGGGTTGTGTCTTGGTCTAGGGGTCTCTGGGGTTGTTTGTGGTCTCGTGGAACTTGCAACTTTCACCAATTGTTTGTGTAGCAAAATATGAGATCAGTTTGCTTATTTCTAGTGTTTTGACTACGCACGTTACGTTATCCGACACGGTTCGTGTACTTTGTGTAGCTGTTGCTCTTGGGTTGGTTTCGTAGTGTCTCTACGCACGTTAACCACTAAACGAACACTTGAGAGTTTGTTTGTAGTTGGTGCGTTGCTCAAACGTAGTTTGTAGATGTTATTGGTCGATTTCTAATGTGAACTTGTTATGTTGTTGTATGATTTTAGGATCGCAGGCGGGGACTTCGGACGCTGCGAAGAAGGGAAAGCAAGTAGTTGGTTTTACTTAGCCTAAGATCATCTATGAGTAGATTTAACATCTACTGTGGAATCGCCCGCATGGCGTTATGCGTCTGGGCTCGATTCAATGATATGATTTTTAGTTATAAGTATTTGTACATAGAGATGGTGCATGAGCTTCATTGCATATTATTACTTGTTGTGCCTAGACTTGTACCCATTGGACACTGCACTATTATTGACGGTTCATGTTGCATGAGCACAAATTATATGCTACGCACACCGTCGGTAATTTCCATGACACGCACAACACACACACACACACACACACACACACATATATATATATATATATATATATATATGTGATATTGTATTGGTTAAGGACATCAAGACATTGATTCTTATTCCATTGTGCATATGAAATACAGTATACAAATATACCTTTCTATACCTACATGCTTACACATATACCTTGCTATAGCTACATGTTCACCTTTATATGATGTTGCATGGACTTTGGAGAAATTTGGAACCACATGATATATTTAATAACTTGATGCATTTAAACAGCGGTTTTCCTTTGTTATGCTCATATTACTATTTTATGTTGCATATATTATATTTCATGGATTTACGCATTGAGATATGGATTTCATGTAATTTTATGGATTTAAGGACCGTGGTATTTCAAGAAATTATGCATTGTTTGAAAAACCCGGTTTCTCTTGATATGATATTTCAGTGCGTCCACCATGAGTTTTCTCAGTTCTGTGACTTGTGTTAGAAACCCGATGCGAGGAGTTGGATGAGGTCGTATGTGGGTACATGGTGGGCTCGGAGGTACCCCGGGGCAAGAAGATTGCAGATGATGACGTTGAGCTGAGGCAGGGGAGTACTACCTTACCGATGATAGTATTTTGGACTCGGCGGATATCTAGAGGATACCGACCGGAGTTATGAGATGGACATGAACCAACCGTTCCGCTGGAGCCCGCGGGCCGATCCCACAGACGGAGCCCATGATATGAGTATTTACGTGTCGTTGATGGACACTAGTTTTCATGATGTTTTCGAGTGTCGATGTTGGACACTCAGGTTCCATGAGACTTAAAGGATATAAGGGCCGATCTGAGGATGCGGTGCCTGAGGTATTGGGATTTGGAGTGTCATTGATGGACACTGGTTTTTCCACGATGAGGATTTCGTGATGATGATGAAGGGTTATCCTAGTGCCCTGGCCAACTTCCGTGGCCAAATGCGAACAAAAATTTTCTAGCGAACAAAAACTTGGCACTAGAATAAAACTTAACCGGATCTTTCCATAAAACTAACTAGCTACACTAGGAGAGCTATCTACTATGATGGGGAATTCTTACCGAACGAACCAAGTCCTTCGGTCTTCGTTCTTCATCCTTAGCTCCTTGCATCCACCTTGAACATGCTTGAACTCCAACTCCGGCTCCATCGGTCCTCCGGGATCGAGCTTGTTCTCCGGCCTCCTTTTGTCCTTGATGATCCACCCGGGGAATATGATCCATGGCTCTAGCTCTTTGCTAAGTGTCAAAAGAGCAACTAGAGAACTTGGGATGCTAGTCCAAGTAATTTAAGATGTAGTGGGGTTATCTAAGTGTTTGCTATCTCTTTTCTAACCTCTTCATTTGTTTCTCAACACATGAGAATGTCAGTGAAGAGGAAGAAGATGAAGGTGGAGCAAAGCAAGAGGAGGAAGGAACTTGAGAGAAAATGGGAGCTCAAGAAATTATGAACCATAGCATGAAAGAGAAAATACACACATAGGTTTTGTGTATGAATTCTTTCATTAAACAATTAGCAACCATGCTTTAATAGTAAACTCAAAATGAATTATAAATTCATTTGACTACTATTGAAGCATGGTCACCTCTTTTCCTCCCATACCCTTTACTTTACACCTCATTTCCAATTATCAAATAAAAGGAAAACATAATGAGGTGTCCACCTTCTAGAAGGAAATCTGTAATAAATACGGATTTCAGTCTACTGTACAAATATACCGGCAATCGGATAAAAATCCGACCGCCCAAAGGAGATAGAATAACACGAAGAACGTAATACTAAAATATATATATCGAAATACATATACGTAAATTATTAAATCAATACCTGATTTAATAATCCAACTCAATCCCGAGACGGCTAGTATTACAAACTGTCCGATCGAAAATCCGAGTACCAAGTACATCAATCGATCGAACCCTGCACGTATCCAATACGGCTACTACATCATTTTGCCTGGATCAGGAAAACCCTCTGTGTGGGACTCTAAAGACTCGACAGTACTCTGGCAGTGGGTTTAACCACAAGCACGTCAGCGGCACTAGCTATACGTAACGGCTGCCCAGCTACCTGTTGAAAAGGAAGGTCGATGAGCAAGCTCGTCCGAACTCCTACTGAGCCTATCCGTGACAATATCCGTACAGTCCGGTCTCTTCGTCAAAGAGTATCGCATATCGGGTCTAGGGGGTGGTGAACGTCAGACCCTAACAACCTGATAAGTCATGCCGATGTGGCTCAGGACCAATCTGGAAAACTACTGATCAACCTATCAGTAAATCCCAAGTTCCGTGGCCAAGGTCTTATGGTCCTGACCAATCGAATCACAGTGCGATATCGACTCCCTATACCGGGGGAGACGAATCCCCGACAATCGGTCACTGCCTCCATGTGGCTCGGGATTGAACCCAATCAAAACCTGTTTGCATGACTCAGTAGAGCCATGGTAGGGTAATGATCAAAGTTTAGTGAGAACTCACACGAGACAAATGCCGATCTCGGGTCCAAAGACTAACCTGTATACATGTCACCTGAGAACTTCCATCTGACGATAGGTATAGTACCACATGGAAGTTCTCAGCGAGTCCGTCCAGTATACTCACACCTAGTGAGCACCTGTATACGATCTTAGGTACATCAGACCAATGGCTGCGGACCAACCATCCCCCGACGGGGGTAGAAACGTACACACTAGTCTACTCTGGAGTATCAGTGCCCAGTCTCGATACTCACGCGACTAGGGACCATTTAAGGATGTGATTATGGACTACCATGCTCCCACAAGTATGATCGCCATCACAACACGGGTAGTCAAGCAAGATCCTAGGGGCTTTATCAACATGTAACCGCAATATGTAATAACGAGTATGACATATGCCATGTTAAGATAAAGACAAACCATAATAGTATACTACCGTATCGAGTCTTTATCAATATGTGCAAACCAGATATAATAACTGTAAGTCCACGTTACCCACCCCGGTACTTACGGGGAGGCGGAATAGGTAAAAAATGGATTTTTAATACAAAGTAACATGGACTAAAACTAGAGAATCTTTGCCAAACAAAAACTAGTAAGCTATCTACAACTTCTAGCTACAAAGTTAGATGGTTATACCTAGTTCTTGAACTCCTTCTCTTCTTGTAGTGGTTGACCTTGTTGCTACCTCCTTGGAGTGGTGTAGACGGCTCCTCCTCGTCGTCTTCTCTTTGCCGAAGAAAGATCCACCTGAAGGCCACTACCTTGAGCTCCTACCTCAACCAAGAGGCAACTAGAGTGCTTGGTTTGCTAGACTAAGAACCCTAGAATGAGTAGAGAGATGTCTAGAGGGTTTTATCTCACAAAGCTCATGGTTTTCAACACATGAAAGATGAGAGCTTTGAGAGAGGAAGAGGGAGAGCTTTGCATGAGAGAGAAAGAGCAAGAGAGAATGAGCTAGAATAATACAACCATGCTCTCTTATGAGAATAATAATAATAATAATAATAATAATAATAATAATTAAAGAAAATTATGATGGTTAGTCTGGAATGACCATTATCATTTCACATTAAATGCATTTTGCAAAAAACAAGAAGCATCTTGCAAATGAAACGATCATGGTCAAAAGGTCAACAAAAGTCAAATGGTCAACCAAAGTCAAACGGTCAACAAAAGTAAAATGGTCAACATAACCATGGCACAATTATCCTTAATTAATATCATTAATCATATTTCTCATTCTCATTAGGGTTTAGAAAAAGTCAACGGTCAATAACCCTAATGAGATTCCTCTGCCTCTGTCAACTATGCATACACACCCGCATCCGTGTTCCGAGGAACACGAATACAATGAGACAAAACCAATCCCAAAACAAATACTAGGATCTGGCTTAAACCAAAGCCCGCTAGTAATAACTTCCCGGACACCAAACATGCACAAGTGCGCGGATGTGAACGAACCCCGTCACAAAACCATGCGACCTCTACTCTGTTTTGCCCAAAGGAGAACAGCCCTCTGTGTGGGACTCTAAAGACTCAACACTACGCTGGCAGTGGGTTTAACCATAGGCCGCAAGCGGTACTAGCTGTACGTAACGGTCCCCAGGTAGATGCCGATAAGAAGACCAATGAGGTGAACCCATCCGAACTCCTACTGAGCCTGAATGTGACAATCTCCGTACAGTCTGGTCTTTTCTTCTGAGAGTATCGCATGTCAGGCCTAGGCGGCGGTAAACGTCAGTCCCCTAATAGCGGTACAAGTCGTGTCGGAGTGTAGCCCAGAACACCCTGAGAAAACATTGGAAACGCTACAAGTATTTCTTGCTTGCCCTGGCCAGGGACTTCGTGTAATGGCTCTCCTAGACACAGCGCGATATCAACCCCCAATACCGGGAGAGACGAATCCTGTCTAACCGTCACTGCCTCCAAGTGCTTCGGGACTGCACCCAACTACTACCTGTTTGCACGACTCATTTGAGCCGTGGTAGGGTAGTAATCTAAGAACAGTGGGAACACACCCGAGGCGAAGTGACAGTGTCAAGTCAATGGACTAAGCTGTACTCATGTCACCTGGGAACTGATAACTGACGATAGGTATAATACCAAACCAACAGTTCCCAGCGAGTCCTGTCCAGTGTACTCGTAACCTAACGAGCACCTGCATACTATCTCCAGTACGACGTACTGATGGCTGTGGGACAGACCATCTCCCCTCCTGGAATGAGAAGCGTATACACTAGTCTACTCTGGAGTATCGATGCCCTGTCTCAATAATCCTACGACTAGGGACCTGTACAAGGATGTGCTTGTAGATTACCCAGCCCCCACTAGTGTGACTGCCATCACAACGCTGGTAATCAAGCAAAGATCCTAAGGTCTCCACTAATATGTATAAGCGATATGCTAAAAGAAACATATGTACATATTGAAGTAGAAACAAACCAAGTAGCATACTACCATTTTGAGCAAGATTGTCTATACAACTGTGAATATCCCAAGCTTCCATTAAGTAATATACACACTAGTATGATACAGTAATGGCCTCTAGGGCATATACACTAACAATCTCCCACTTGCATTAGGGCCATGTACTGGCGTATCGAAGACCTATCATCTCGATCAGCCGCTCGAAATGAGTCTGGGGTATGGCCTTAGTGAATGGATCTGCAGTGTTATCTTCTGTAGCAACCCTCCGAACCTTGATCTCCCGGCGATCCACGATCTCCCTAATCAGGTGATACCGCCTCAAGATGTGTCTGGACTTCTGATGGGACCTGGGTTCCTTTACTAAAGCTATAGCCCCGTTGTTGTCACAATACATAGGTATTGGATCAACAATGGACGGAACCACCTGAAGTTCTGTCAAGAACTTCCTCATTCAGACTGCTTCTTTTGCGGCATCAGATGTTGCGATATATTCCGCTTCCATCGTCGAGTCAGCAACGGTTTCTTGTTTGGAACTCTTCCAACACACCGCCCCTCCATTGAGGGTAAAGACATATCCCGACATGGATTTGGAGTCATCCTTGTCACTCTGGAAGCTGGAGTCAGCAAAGGCCTCCATCTGTAGGGCTTTTCCGCCGTAAACCAAAAACATATCCTTAGTCCTTCTCAGGTACTTCAGAATGTTCTTTATCGCTATCCAATGCTTCTCTCCAGGGTTTGACTGATACCGGCTTACCACACTCAGTGCATAAGCTACATCTGGTCTGGTACACAACATCGCATACATTATAGAGCCTACCGCAGAGGCGTAGGGTATAATAGACATTCGATCCCTTTCCAAATCAGTTTTGGGAGACATCTCATTGGAGAGGGTGATCCCGTGACAAGCCGGTAAATTACCGCGCTTGGAATCTTCCATACTGAATCTTTTCGGTATGGTGTCGATGTACCTGGACTATGAAAGTCCTAATATCCTCTTAGACCTATAACGATGGATCCGGATCCCCAGAATGTAAGAGGCATCACCCAGGTCTTTCATGGAGAACCTGTGTGATAAGAACCCTTTGACAGATTGTAGCATATGAATGTCATTTCCTATCAAGAGAATGTCATCCACGTATAAAACGAGGAATAAGACAGTTCGTGCTACAATTTTACTATAAATGTATGGTTCATCTGGATTTTTGATAAAGCCAAATTCTTTGACCGTCTCATCAAAATAGATGTTCCAACTCTGCGATGCCTGCTTTAGTCCATAAATGGACTTAAGCAACTTGCACACTTTCCCGCTGCTCCCACTCTGAATGAAACCCTCTGGCTGGTCCATATAGACACACTCCTCTAAATTTCCATTTAGAAAAGCGGTCTTTACGTCTATCTGCCAAATCTCATAATCGTGGAAGGCAGCAATGGAAAGAAGGATCCGAATGGATTTGAGCATAGCCACTGGAGAAAAGGTTTTGTCATAGTCCGAACCATGTCTTTGGCGAAAACCCTTTGCAACAAGTCTATCCTTATAGGTTTCAACCTGTCCATCTACACCAGTCTTCCTTTTGAAGATCCATTTGCAGCCTACGGGTTTTACCCCTTCTGGAGTAACGTCCAAAGTCCATACTTTGTTGGTGTACATGGACTCCATCTCGGTCCGCATTGCATCCAGCCATTTTACCGAGTCAGTGCTCTGAATGGCCTGCTGGAAGCTAGTCGGCTCATCATTATCAATGATGCAATCCTCTCTATCCCCGTCTATAAGAAAACCGTAGTATCTCTCGGGCGGATGAGACTGCCTACTACTCCTGCGGAGCGGCGCAGGAATGTCCTGTTCTTTCGAACCTTCTGGTTCTACTAAGCTTTCAGTAATAGCTTGTGGTTCTGAATTTCTTCCAGTTCTATTGCGCTCCCACTTGTTTCTTTTTCTAAGAACTGATGTTCCAGAAAGTGGGCATTAAGAGAGACAAAAACCTTTTGTTCTTCTGTGTAATAGAAAAGATACCCCGTGGAGTTTTTTGAGTATGCCACAAACTTGCACTGTACTGAGCGTGCCTCGAGTTTGTCCGTATGCTGCTTTTTGACAAAAGCTGGACATCCCCAAATTTTCAGATATTAAAAATAGGGTTTCTTCCCACTCCACATCTGATATGGTATGGTAGGCACAGTCTTAGTTGGAACTCGGTTCAAAAGATATGCAGCTGATTCTAGTGCATATCCCCAGAAAGATCGCGGCAACTCAGCGTTATTCATCATGGAACGTACCATATCTAATAGGGTTTGGTTCCTTCTCTCCGATACACCATTGTGTTGTGGCGTGTATGGAGGAGTAAGCTGAGAGTGAATTCCATTCTCTTTTAGGTAATCCAGGAACTCGGCACTCAAGTATTCACCACCTCGATTAGATCTCAGTGTCTTGATACTTTTGCCTGTTTGTTTTTCTACTTCATTCTTGTATTCCTGGAATTTTTCAAAGGCTTCAGATTTATGCTTCATTAAGAAGACATGTCCGAACGTTGAAAAATCATCCGTAAAAGTAATGAAGTAAGAATAACCACTTCGCGCATGTGTAGACATTGGACCATATACATCGCTGTGTACGAGTCCCAAGAGCTCGCTCGCTCTTACTCCGTGTCCAGTGAACGGAGTCTTTGTCATCTTTTCTTTGAGACATGATTAACAAGTTGCATATGATTGATATTCGAATGGATCCAAATATCCTTCTTTATGTAACTTAGTCAACCTTGTCTCATTGATGTGACCCAGTCTACAATGTTACAAGAAAGCATGATTTCATTCTGGAGACTTATTGTTGTGTGTATTCTGAATATTGAAAATCTGTGGTTGGTTCAATACGTATATACTGTTACTTAATGTACCCGACCCAATCAAAACATGATTAAGGTGAATGTTTACAACATTGCTTACAAATGCAAAATCATAACCTTCTTTAGACATTAAAGATACAGATACGATATTACAAGTCGCATTGCGTACAAAATAGCAGTCGCGCAAAACCAAAACATGTCCATCTGTCAATCCTAGGTGATAGTCCCCCACGGACTTAGCATCCATGCCTGCTCCATTTGCAACTCTGAGGGTTATATCACCTGCCTTCAAAACCCTACGCCTTCTCAGTTCCTGCAAAGAATTACAGATATGAGATCCTGATCCGGTATCCAATACCCAGGAGGTAGAGTTGATTGATAGACAGTTTTCAATAACATACACACCTGAAGCCGAAACCATAACTTGCTTCGGGTCTTGGTTCTTGGCCTTCCAAGCCCTGCAATCTTTCTTCCAGTGTCCTTTCTTATGAAAATAAAAGGACTCTTCCTTCCCCACAAGTTGTCCTGCTACCTTTGCTACCTTTGTCTTTCCCTTGGCTTCCACTTTACTAACACCGCCTCTTGGTTTGGTGGGGGCTTTCTTCTTCTTTCCTTTTGGCTTTCGCCTTGGACCTAGATGAAGAAGGTCCTCCAACAGACAAAGCGGGTGTTTCCGTTACTTTCTGTAAGGCGCCCTCTGCACTCCTCAACATGTTGAGGAGTTCCGGAAGTTCAACTTCTTTTCCTTGCATGTTGAAGTTCAGGATAAACTGGGCATAGTTGGGAGGAAGGGACTGGAGAATCAAGTCAGTATAGAGCTCGTTCTCTAACGTGGTCCCGAGGTCCGCGAGCTCTTCAATGTAGCCAATCATCTTAAGCACGTGTTCCGCTACAGATGATCCGACGGCCAATCTCACTGAAAACAACTTTTTCGAGACTTCGTATCTGGCGATACGGGATTGCTCTCCATACAGATCCTTTGTATGGAGAAATATGGACTCAAGGTCCATATCCCCGTGCCTCCTCTGATGTTCATTGTCTATAGAAGCAAGCACGAGGCACTTGGCCCTCGCGCAATCAATCTCCCAGGTCTTACAGATTTCCTTATCCGCGACGCTGGATTGAGGACCTGGGACATCAGGAGCTTTGGTGGTAAGGAAATACCCCAACTTGTCATAAGTGATTGCTATTTTGACATTCCTGACCAATCTTTATAGTTTGGCCCTGTCAGTATATTTTTATCTAGTAGTAACTTAAGGCCGGTCATGATGTTTGGTCGCTGCAATTAGGAGAGAGAGAAGAAACACTTTAGCATGATGCTCTTGCAAGTTTAGAGTGATTTTTAGTTTGTCTAAACAGGATGGCTCCCACTGTTTCTCGAATTCTTCCTCAAACCATAAAAGAAAAACTAGTTGGGATCGATCTCACCGTACAATACTTGCTTAACCGTTCAGCCAGGCCAGTGTTGGTACTTCGAGGGAGGTTTTATGACGTTTTCGCGAAGTTCCTTAATTAAGTAACCTCTTTTCCCTGTGGGCGTAGCCCCGCTAACACCTTTCTAGACACCTACTTGGTTTATAGCATTGATCGTTAAGTGAGAAAGTTTCCCGAGGAGTAGCATATACTCACAGTAGGATCGGGATCCAAATATCATCGTGTGATAAAGCTGAAGGAATCCTACCAGAATCATCACACTCCAAATGGTATGCAGCACTAGCAAGTTTCCATTTCTTTAAAAACTCCCGATATGGATTTTTGCCCCATGCTCTTATGACCTTGACGTAGGCCAACATATCATAAGTCACATGTCAAGTTCTACCCATCATTTACCAGGTTAATTTGAACCCACCCGTACATACCCTTGACGTAGGCCAAAATGGCAATACGACTGTCTCAAACCAACGCATCTATCTATGCAACTGATAAATATCCGGAAGCTACCAATCACTATGCCTTGGCATAGGTCAAAATACATAGCTTGAATACTACCGAATATTTAACTGAAATGACGGAGGGCTACGAATGGTTTTGGCGAAACCGTGAACGTAGTGAACTTGATATAATCGAAGAAACCTGATAGCTTTTAAAAGGAGTGGTTTAAGCTCCGCGTTTTTAAAAGTTTTCTGTTTTGAAAAGAAACCGAGTGGTTTTGAAATTGTTCCAACGATTTTAACTTTGGTTTGTTTTTTTTGCATTATTATAATACGTCCCATCAATTAATCCTACCATTGCAGAAAACAACGAAAATATAATGTACGCTTATGCCATCCGCATTCGCCACGGGGCCCCGTCATCACCCGTTAGGTTACTTAACTAACGACAGAGTGGGGGCTGGACTAGCGCGGATGCAAAACATAAGCAATGCCTACTAGATATCATATATAGATATATACATTCGTCATATCCAATGATAGCCATTCCAGATCACAGATGAACACATTGGATATGCTAGGAATCCGCGTTTCGTTCGAGCCTGCAAGGAAAGACGGATTACACGGTCGCGATGAATAGCTAAACCCCACCCTAGACCCCTACGGGTGCGGAAAACTACCCGCCAAGTACCCGAAGTGAAGCAACCTCCCTCAACAACGTGAGTAGGCCACTCGGCACTTCAAAGTACCCGGTAGTTTATGCACCCCACCTTGGGTCTATCCTAGGAGCAAAAACAGTAAAAGAAATAATATACAAGGCGGCTACAATCTCATCCCGGATGTGCGGCCATAAAAATAATATTACATCAATTTACAAATTACATCAAATGAAAGATAAAAAAAACTCTCATCTCACAAACCCCGGCCATTCATCCGCGACAATCCAACAAGTTCATATACACAATCCAACAACACAGATCACAGATATGTACAACCCCCACTAATCGACGTATAGCGATTAGCCGACGTTCAGTACATATATCACATTACAGATATAACCAATTAGCTAAAGTTTATAGAATTTCGATCAATATTCCAATTTGAAACTATCCCAAAAACAATACTGTTCTCTGAAGAATCTGAGCAGAAACAAATCATCTTAAAAATCACAAAACAACAAACTGAAAACACTGCAGGAAAAACGAGTCGCGACCGAGTTGACTCGGCCCCGGATCCGCGGTGAAACGCGTGGTTTCGCCGCGCTTCCGCGGCGGTATGATCGGGTCGTGGGTTCGTTTTTCTTGGGTGTTCCTAAAAAACCCTGCTCGTATTATTAAGGCCGGTGGAAATATTTTTAGACCAGTTTTTAAAAACGGCAGAAAGTACATGATTTCGGTGCGTTTTTGCGATTTTTTCTCGGATCGAAATTCTAAACACTTTGCTAACATGCTAGTTGTTGTTTAGCTAGTCTTTGATACCACTGTAAGTCCACGTTACCCACCCCGGTGCTTACAGGGAGGCGGAATAGGTAAAAAACGGATTTTTAACACAAGATAACATGGATTAAAACCAGAGGATCTTTGCCAAACAAAAACTAGCAAGCTATCTACAAGTTCTAGCTACAAAGTTAGATGGTTATACCTAGTTCTTGAACTCCTTCTCTTCTTGTAGTGGTTGACCTTGTTGCTACCTCCTTGGAGTGGTGTAGACCGCTCCTCCTCGTCGTCTTCTCTTTGCCGAAGAAAGATCCACCTGAAGGCCACTACCTTGAGCTCCTACCTCAACCAAGAGACAACTAGAGTGCTTGGCTTGCTAGACTAAGAATCCTAGAATGAGTAGAGAGATGTCTAGAGGGTTTTATCTCACAAAGCTCATGGTTTTCAACACATGAAAGATGAGAGCTTTGAGAGAGGAAGAGAGAGAGCTTTGCATGAGAGAGAAAGAGCAAGAGAGAATGAGCTAGAATAATACAACCATGCTCTCATATGAGAATAATAATAATAATAATTAAAGAAAATTGTGATGGTTAGTTTGGAATGACCATTATCATTTCACATTAAATGCATTTTGCACGAAACAAGAAGCATCTTGCAAATGAAATGATCATGGTCAAAAGGTCAACAAAAGTCAAACGGTCAACAAAAGTCAACTGGTCAACCTAACCATTGCACAATTATCCTTAATTAATATCATTAATCATATTTCTCATTTTCATTAGGGTTTAGAAAAAGTCAACGGTCAATAACCCTAATGAGATTCCTTTGCCTCTGTCAACTGTGCATACACACCCGCATCCGTGTTCCGAGGAACACGAATACAATGAGACAAAACCAATCCTAAAATAAATACTAGGATCTGGCTTAAACCAAAGCCCGCTAGTAATAACTGCCCGGACACCAAACGTGCACAAGTGCGTGGATGTGAACGAACCCCGTCGCAAAACCATGCGACCTCTACTCTGTTTTGCCCAAAGGCGAACAACCCTCTGTGTGGGACTCTAAAGACTCGACACTACGCTGGCAGTGGGTTTAACTACAGTCCGCAAGCGGTACTAGCTGTACGTAACGGTCCCCAGGTAGATGCTGATAAGAAGACCGATGAAGTGAACCCATCTGAACTTCTACTGAGCCTGAATGTGACAATCTCCGTACAGTCCGGTCTGTTCGTCTGAGAGTATCACATGTCGGGCCTAGGGGGCGGTAAACGTCAGTCCCCTAATAGCGGTACAAGTCGTGTCGGAGTGTAGCCCAGAACACCCTGAGAAAACACTGGAAACGCTACCAGTATTTCTCGCTTGCCCTGGCCAGAGACTTCGTGTAATGGCTCTCCTAGACACAGCGCGATATCAACCCCCAATACCGGGAGAGACGAATCCTGTCTAACCGTCACTGCCTCCAAGTGCTTCGGGACTGCACCCAACTACTACCTGTTTGCACAACTCATTTGAGCCGTGGTAGGGTAGTAATCTAAGAATAGTGGGAGCACACTCGAGGCGAAGTGACAGTGTTAAGTCAACAGACTAAGCTATACTCATGTCACCTGGGAACCGATAACTGACGATAGGTATAATACCAAACCAACAGTTCCCAGCGAGTCCTGTCCAGTGTACTCGTAACCTAACGAGCACCTGCATACTATCTTCCGTTTAGAAAAGCCATTTTTACGTCCATCTGCCAGATCTCATAGTCATAGAAGGCAGCAATGGCAAGCAAGATCCTAATGGATTTGAGCATAGCCACTGGAGAAAAGGTTTCGTCATAGTCCACTCCTGGTCTTTGACGAAAACCTTTTGCAACGAGTCTAGCCTTATAGGTTTCCACCTGTCCCTCTACACCAAGTTTCTTCTTGTAGATCCATTTGCATCCAACGGGTTTTACCCCAGGTGGAGCAACTTCCAGGGTCCACACTTTATTGGTGTACGTGGACTCCATTTCAGATTGCATAGCATCCAGCCACTTATCAGAGTCCCTACTGATAATGGCCTGTCTGAAACTAGTAGGATCATCTTCTTCCAAGATGCAGTCCTCTCGATCCCCGTCTATGAGAAAACCGTAGTATCTCTCGGACGGATGAGAAATCCTACTAGATCTGCGGAGTGGCTGAGGTTCGTCTGGGATTACTGAATCTAGTGGTTCCTCTAAATCTTCAGTTACATTTTGTGGTTTATGGATTTCTCCCAGTTCTACCGTACTCCCACTAGTTTCTTTTGCAAGAAACTCCCTTTCTAAGAAGGTAGCATGGCGAGATACAAACACCTTCTGTTCCTCACTGTGGTAGAATAGATATCCTAGTGAATCCTTAGGATATCCTACAAATTTACATAGAACTGACCGTGCCTCTAGTTTGTCCGGTTTCTATGTTTTCACATAGGCCGGACAACCCCATATCTTAATAAATTTAAGACATGGTTTCTTGCTACTCCATATTTCATACGGAGTGTTGGGCACAGATTTGGACGGAACTTGATTCAAAAGGTATGCTGCTGTCTGAAGTGCATATCCCCAGAATGAAAAAGGCAACTCAGCATTACTCATCATGGAGCGAACCATATCCAATAGGGTACGATTCCTCCACTCCGATACACCGTTGTGCTGTAGTGTGTAAGGAGGAGTAAGCTGAGAGAGAATTCCATTCTCTTTTAAGTAATCTAGGAATTCCGTGCTTAAGTACTCCCCTCCCCTATCAGACCGGAGGATCTTAATACTTTTGCCAATCTGGTTTTCTACTTCATTCCTGAATTCTTTGAATTTCTCAAAAACTTCAGATTTGTGTTTCATAAGATACACATATCCGAATCTAGAGAGATCGTCGGTGAATATGATAAAGTACGAGAACCCACCCCTTGCATGTATAGATATTGGACCACATACATCACTGTGTATGAGTCCCAAGAGCTCTGCTGCTCTTTCTCCTTTTCCGGTGAACGGAGATTTGGTCATCTTTCCTTTGAGACAAGACTGACAAGTTTCATAAGATGAAAATTCGAACGTATTCAAGAGTCCATCTTTATGTAACTTACTCAGTCTTTTCTCTCCGATATGACCAAGTCTATAATGCCACAAGTAGGATCCGTTCGTATCTGAACTCTTCCTCTTGCGTGTGTTTTGTACATTGAGAACTGTATTCTGATTTAGAACATAGTGTACCTTCTGCAACCAGTACCTTATCAAGGTAAATGTTCATGATATTTCTATCAAGAACAAAGTTATATCCATCTTTATCAAGTAAAGAAACTGATATGATGTTGCAAAGCATGGAAGGTACATAGTAGCAATTGTTCAAAATCATAGTATTGTCATTTGGCAACACTAGGTGATATTCACCAACGGCCGCGCATTAACTTGTGCTCCGTTCCCTACTCTGAGGGACATATCACCAGGTGCAACTATCCTACTTTTTCTCAGTCCCTGTAATAAATTACAGATATGAGATCCTGATCCGGTATCTAGTACCCAGGAGGTAGGACTGACCGAAAAACAGTTCTCAATAACAAGAACACCTGAAGAAGATTCAACAGTATGTTTCTTCTTCGATGGGGTCATTAAGGAATTCAAACAATCCTCTTTCCCATGCTCATACTCATGACCGTGGTCATAAGTTAGAGCCGAACTGACATTCCCCAGCCCCGAATAAGAATTCGGATCGGTCAAGCGATACATTTTATTATCTTGATTAGGGCGTGAAATGGTTGCTACCTGGAGAGAGAGAGGGAAAACACTCAGCGTGCGCTCTTGCAAGATTAGATTGGTTATTAATTTATCTAACCAGGATGGCTCCCACTGTTTCCTCAAATTTTTCTTCAAACCCTAAAAGAAGAACTAGTCAGGATTAATCGCACATCACAATACTTGCTTAACCTTTCAGCCAGGCTGGTGTTGGTACTTCGAGGAGGTTTTCCAACGCTTTCGCGAAGTTCCTTAATTACATAACCTCTTTTCTCTGGAGGCGCAGCCCCGCTAACACCTTTCTAGACACCTACTTGGTTTATAGCATTGATTGTTAAGTGTGATAATCTCCCGAGAGTAATCCTACTCATCAGTGGGATCGGGATCCAACTATCATTGTGTGATGCACTAGATGGAATCCACTCTAGTCACCATACTCCAGAAGGTATGCTAAATCTGCAAGTTTCCTGTATGTTTGAAACTCCCGATGTGGTTTTTACCCCTAAGACCCAAGTGGCCTTGACGAATAATCAACAAATCAAAAGGTCCTAGTCAAGTTCAACCCGTCGTTATCCTGGATTTCATTAGACCCACCCGCATGATCCTTGACGAATAATCAACAAAATCATGCGACCGTCCTAACCAATCGCATCTATCTATGCAACAGAGAACTATTACTCAGCTACCGTTCACTGTGCCTTGACGAATAATCAAAAAACACAGCACGAATACTAAGTAGTAATTATCTGAAATGACAGAGGGCTACGGCTGGGTTTTTGGCGAAAAACCCGTTAACGTAATGAACTTGATATTGTTGAAGGAACCTGAGTGGTTTTATAAATATATAGTGGCGAAAACCTTTGCTAAAGAGGTCACTCCCTGTGAAGGGATCTCGGCTCTTTCCTCGTCGAATGAGGTGCAGGATATTCCAAATTGAATACCACGATGCAAAGCAAAAATAGTCGACTATATTGAAGTTATTACCCTGACGCAAACTTTTACTCAAGAGGTCACTCCCGGTGAAGGGATCTCGGCCCTTCCCTCGTCGAATGAGGTGCAGGATATTCCAAACTGAATACCACTGTGCAAAGCAAAAGAGAACGACTGTAATGTCAGTTTTTAAACCTTGGTTCCAACAACATCTTTTAGGTTTATTATCTTGCATTAATCAAAATTAATGCGGTCCCATCAATTTGTAACCTATCACACCAGAAAAGAACGAAAATAAAATGTACGTATATGCCATCCGCATTCGCCACGGGGCCCCGTCATCACCCGTTAGATTACTTAACTAACGACAGAGCGGGGGCTGGACTAGCGCGGGTGCAAAACATATACAACATCTACTAGTATATATATAAGTATATATAACATTCGTCCCAGGCATGATAATAAACAACATCACAGATAACAATACAGAATGGTGGATAATCTTGGAGCCCCGGGTTTCATTTGAGCAGCAAATAAAACCCGACGTTCCTGGTCGTGTTGATAGCCTGTGCAATGAAAACCTGTACCCCCTACGAGTGCGGCGAATAGCCTGCCAGTTCTAGAATGAAGCCCCCTCCGTCTCAGCGCCTTGAGATGCGGGATTGTTGCCTTCTAAAACCCGGCTATTCGTGTACCCCATCGCGGGGTAATCCCAATACAGAAAATGAAAATAATATATACAAGCGGTGACATCGACCTCAACCCGGTCGTGCCCCAAAATAATATACAACCCGGTAAAGACGGCAGTCCACATGTTGGACGCTCGCCCCGCAATAACAAATGTACAAATGAATTATAAACTATATTACTAACATTGCACCACATGCTATCCACCACGACAATCCAACCACAATATCAGCACAATCACAGAAACATCAACGCGAATGTCATGTTCGCAAAACCCGTCTAAAAGAACATATAGCGATCAGACGAGTTTTACCGATCAAATGACATTCACGGTCGTAGAATCTAAGCTAAGTACTGATAACAAAATATGTATTTTAAAATTACGATCGACTAAACTTTCCAAATGGGCCCCAAGTATTAAACCAACACTGTAACAAATCTGGGCCCAAAAAGTAATTATTCCAGAAACCACAATTTCCAAAAATAAGAGGCCCAGAAGAAATTTTTTTCTAGGCCCCAAAACGGCCGCGGAACCGCCGCCAATAGGGGGTTTGCGTGGCGGTTCCGCGGCGGTTTGGAGGGATTACGTGACCAAATTTCTTCAGGGGTCTTAAAAAAGCCTGTATGATTTTCTGGGACCATAAAATTGATTTTTCGAGCACGTTTAAAAATCGACAGAAAACTCATGATTTGAAATGCAGTTTTTGAAATTTTCGGTCAATCATTATTCTAAACACGTTTAAACAAGCTAGTATAGGTTTTATAGGTGGCTCTGATACCATGAAGGGTCACCCTAGTGCCCCGGCCAACTTCCGTGGCCAAATGCGGAACAAAAATTTTCTTGCGAACAAAAACTTGGCACTACAATAAAACTTAACCGGATCTTTTCATAAAACTAACTAGCTACACTAGGAGAGCTATCTACTATGATGGGGAATTCTTACAGAACGAACCAAGTCCTTTGGTCTTCGTTCTTCATCCTTAGCTCCTTGCATCCACCTTGAACATGCTTGAACTCCAACTCCGGCTCCATCGGTCCTCCGGGATCGAGCTTGTTCTCCGACCTCCTTTTGTCCTTGATGATCCACCCGGGGAATATGATCCATGGCTCTAGCTCTTTGCTATGTGTCAAAAGAGCAACTAGAGAACTTGGGATGCTAGTCCAAGTAATCTAGGATGTAGTGGGGTTATCTAAGTGTTTGCTATCTCTTTTCTAACCTCTTCACTTGTTTCTCAACACATGAGAATGTTAGTGAAGATGAAGAAGATGAAGGTGGAGCAAAGCAAGAGAAGGGAGGAACTTGAGAGAAAATGGGAGCTCAAGAAATTATGAACCATAGCATGAAAGAGAAAATACACACATAGGTTTTGTGTATGAATTCTTTCATTAAACAATTAGCAACCATGCTTCAATAGTAAACCCAAAATGAATTATAAATTCATTTGACTACTATTGAAGCATGGTCACCTCTTTTCCTCCCATACCCATTACTTTACACCTCATTTCCAATTATCAAATAAAAGGAAAAACATAATGAGGTGTCCACCTTCTAGAAGGAACTCTGTAATAAATACGGATTTCAGTCTACTGTACAAATATACCGGCAATCGGATAAAAATCCGAAAGCCCAAAGGAGATAGAATAACAAGAAGAACGTAATACTAGAATATATATATCGAAATACATATACGTAAATTATTAAATCAATACCTGATTTAATAATCCGACTCAAACCCGAGACGACTAGTATTACAAACTGTCCGATCGAAAATCCGAGTACCAAGTACATCAATCGATCGAACCCTGCACGTATCCAATACGGCTACTACACCATTTTTCCTGGATCAGGGAAACCCTCTGTGTGGGACTCTAAAGACTCGACAGTACTCTGGCAGTGGGTTTAACCACAAGCACGTCAGCGGCACTAGCTGTACGTAACGGCTGCCCAGGTACCTGTCGAAAAGGAAAGCCGGCGAGCAAGCTCGTCCGAACTCCTACTGAGCCTATCCGTGACAATATCCGTACAGTCCGATCTCTTTGTCAAAGAGTATCGCATATCGGGTCTAGGGGGTGGTGAACGTCAGACCCTAACAACCTGATAAGTCGTGCCGATGTGGCTCAGGACCAATCCGGGAAACTACTGATCAACCTATCAGTAAATCCCATGTGCCTTGGCCAAGGTCTTATGGTCCTGACCAATCGAATCACAGTGCAATATCGACTCCCTATACTGGGAGAGACAAATCCCCGACAATCGGTCACTGCCTCCATGTGGATCGAGACTGAACCCAATCAAAACCTGTTTGCACGACTCAGTAGAGCCATGGTAAGGTAGTGATCAAAGTTTAGTAGGAACTCACACGAGACAAATGCCGATCTCGGGTCCAAAGACTAACCTGTACATATGTCACCTGAGAACTTCCATATGACGATAGGTATAATACCATATGGAAGTTCTCGGCGAGTCCGTCCAGTGTACTCACACCTAGTGAGCACCTGTATACGATCTTAGGTGCATCAGACTAATGGTTGCGGGACCAACCATCCCCCGACGGGGGTAGAAACGTACACACTAGTCTACTCTGGAGTATCAGTGCCCAGTCTCGATACTCACGCGACTAGGGACCATTTAAGGATGTGCATATGGACTACCCTGCTTCCACAAGTATGATCTCCATCACAACGCGGGTAGTCAAGCAAGATCCTAGGGGCTTTATCAACATGTAACCGCAATATGTAATAACGAGTATGACATATGCCATGTTAAGATAAAGACAAACCACAATAGTATACTACCGTATCGAGTCTTTATCAATATGTGCAAACCAGATATAATAACAATACAAATAAATACACATATCTCGATAAAGACAAGTCAAATGATATACTATAAAACCGAGCAAGATTGTTCTGTACATACGTATCCTTCGTATCCTTATGTATACATATACAACATTGGCCTCTAGGGCATATACATCCAACAGATGATATGTTTTATCCTATACTCAGTTTTCATTTGATATGCATTGTTTCATGTATTAGTAGTACCTGATAGAGTACCTTTCATGACAGTTGCATATACATATTGCCATATTATACTATCGGTTTGTATGTGATAGATTATCGCAGTACGTGCATACCCGCGATTACCTGCATGATGTTATTTACTATTCATGAGTTGGCAACTCACCCCCGTTGTGCCACAGTGTTTTGCAGGTTGTCTCTCAGAGCAGTCGCGGCAGGGCTTCTTCTTATCGTATCATCTTTTGCAGCGAATACCGCTACGGCTGACTGTGAGCAATTTTGTTATAGGTGGGTTTTGCGGTTATCCGATGATGTTCATTCTATATCTTATTGTATCTAGTACTCTCCATCTACTACTTTCATATATTGATTTAGAGACCAGATGTGAGGACGATATTGTATATTATTTTTATGACTCTGGGTGTCGTGCTCATGTGAGCCGGCCTTTTTATGCAGCTTTATCTTTTATGCTGTTTTCACTTTATATTGTCTATTTCTTCGCTACGGCGTCATATATTTACTTGTGGTGGTTGTTTCCACCTTTGGGCGAAATTTGCTCCCGTTTGGGGATGCTATAATTATATCTTATGTTTATACCCTTTTCGGGGCTAGTTTTTACAAAGGAGGCGGTGCCAAAATTTTATGAAAGCAACTTAAGTTAAACATTTTTACTTGAGATTCCCAAAAGTTTTTAACAATGTTCTTATCACTTACTACTTTTGATGGTTTAGATTTCTGGGTTTTCGGCTTACTTGAATTGCGTTACGCCTGTAGACGTTACGTGATTTAAGTGCCGTCACGTGCCAAATTTCGGGTCGTGACATGTAATCTGTTACATAAGCTACAGAAAGGTAGAGAACTGAGAATAGGTGATCGTTCTCCAGTGTAGAGAATGGTGCAATTGGTGCAGCCAAGTCAGTTGGCAAATATCACCTTGTATTACCAAATGGTAAATATATTGATTCTGAACAAATATTATTACATACCGAACCAGATATACAATATTACATTAGATTCTTTATTAAGTTAAAGAGTGATATAATTCTGTATTGGAGGATAATGTTGTGAACATTTTCCTGAATCAAGAGTTGATTGGATCAGGCACGTTATGGAATGGCATATAAGTTCTAAATCAAACAACAGTTCAAAGAATGTAGAACACATACAAGAGGAGTAGTTCAGAAATGAACGAATCCTTCTTGTGGTATTGTAGACTAAGTCATATCAATACGACACAACTGGCTAAGCTACGTAAGGATGAATATTTGAATCTGTTCGAATTTTCATCTTATGATACTTGCCAGTCTTGTCTCAAAGGTAAAATGACCAATACTCCGTTTACTGGAAACAGAGAAAGAGTTACTGAACTCTTGGGATGATACATGATGATGTATACGGTCCTATATCTACAAATTCCAAGGTTGGTTCTTCATACTTCATTATATTCACTGATCATCTCTCAGGATTCAGACATATGTTCCTGTTGAAACGCAAGTCTGAAACTTTTGAGAAATTCAAGGAATATAAGCTTAAAGTTGAGAAACTAAACGAGTAGAAGTATTAAAGTCCTATGATGTGATCGAGGAGGCGAATACTTGGGCATGGAGTTCCTGGATTTTCTAAAACAGAAAATGGGATTCTCTCTCAGCTTACTCCTTCAAATATACCACAACACAACGGTGTATCGGGGCGGAGGTATCGCGCCCAATGAGATATGGTGCGCTCTATGATGAGTACTGATGAGTTGCCTGTTTCCTTTTGGAGCTATGCACTTGAGAAGTTGCATACCTATTGAATGGGGTTCCATCCAAATCAATGCCTACCACTCCATATGAGATATGGAATGGGAAAAGACCATGTCTTAAACGAGTTAAGATATGGGGTTGTCCGACCTATGTTGAAAAGAAAAATCCGGACAAACTCGAGGCAAGGTCAGTTCTGTAAGTTTGTTAGATATCCCAAACATTTGCGAGGAAATATCTTCTACCACACTGAGGAGCAAAATATGTTTTGTTTCTCAGCATGCCACCTTTTTAGAAAAGGAATTTCTTATGAAGAAATTTTTGGTCATGAGGTAGAACTGGAAGGAGTTTCAGCTGGACAAACTAACAGCTGATGATTTGGTGAAACCATAGGATTAAATAGTCTCCAACGAACCTCAGCCTCTCTGTGAATCTGGTAGGGTTCCTCATCCACCTGAGAGATACTACGGTTTCCTCGGTTACGGTGGGGGCGAGGATTGCGTCATGGTAGATGATGATCCAACCAGGTTCAGGCAGCCTATTACGAGTGGGGACTCTGTGAAATGGTTGGATGCTATGCAATCAAATATGGAATCCATATACACCCACAAAGTATGACTTTGAATGTTGCACCTGAAGGGGTAAAACCCATCGGGAGCAAAGGGATCTTGAGAAGATTCTTGGTGTAGATGGAAAAGTTGAGACTTTCAAAGCCAGGCTTGTCGTAAAAGGTTCTCGTCATGTATCCAAGTATGGTTTATGATGAAATCTTTTCTCCACTGGCTATGCTTAAGTCCATCAGGATTAAAGCACGCATCGCAGAGTTGGAATGTCTATTTTGATGTGGCAGTCAAAGAGTTTTACTTCATCAAAAGGTAGATGAACCTTATATATACAAGAAGGTTGTAGAGAGTAAGGTTGTCTTTCACATATTATACGTAGATAACATACTCTTGATAGGAAAGGGTTTCCTATGCTACACTCGGTCAAGCTCCTCTTATCACGAGGATTCTCCAAGGAAGATCTGGATGATACCTACTATATCTTATGGATTATGATCTATGGTGATAGATCTAAGTGGATGTTGGGAGTGTCCCAAATCCAGGTACATTAACATCATACTAAAGGGGTTTAGTATGGAAGATTCTTAGCATTGTGGTTCACCCACTCACTCAGGAATCACTCTCTCCAAAAAGATGTCTTCTAAGACTGATTTGGAGAGAGCTCGCGTGCAAGGGATACCCTATGCTTCGGCACTAGGTTCTATCATGTATGTGATGTTATGTACCAGACCAGATGTTGTTGACTCACCATGTGTAGTGATTAGGAATCAATCGGATCTTGGGAAAATCACTGGATAGCTGTGAAGGACATTCTTAAGTACTTGAGAAGCACTAAAGAAATGTTCTTGGGGTTTTGGTAACGGTGAACTCCAGTGGGAGTTCTTTACCAATTCGAGCTCCCAGAGTGATAAGGACGACTGAAAGTCAGTCACAGGCTTTGTCTTTACCCTCAGTGGGGGGGCGATATGTTGGAAGAGTTCCAAGCTAGATACCGTGACAAACTAGACGATAAAGGATGAATACATCGCTACCAACGATGCTGCCAAAGTGCTTGTCTGGACATTTCTTGTTCATGAGATGAACATGGTTCCTACCATTGAGTGTCCAATAACTGTTATTGTGACAACAATGGAGTTATGCCTTTGGCCTAGGAACACCGGTCCCATCAGCTGTAACATCCCTACATTTTCTGTACAACTTTATGTATAATTTTTTCAAAAAAATACAGAAAGGGGTACTTTTGCCTGAGCACAAGTTATAAATTTGTTTTTCTTTTTAATAGCAAGAAAGAGCTTGTAGCTCATTGGTAAGACCTTGCACTGCTGAACCAAAGCACCAGAGTTCAAATCCCATTAGCCATATTATTTTTAATTAGTTTTCTTTTAAAATTTTTAGAAGCCACAGAGTCTACACGTGCATAACTCGTAAAAACCAAAGGTCACATATAAAACAAACTGACCCAGGAGAAAGACCAACCGACGGCGGACACGTGGCGACGAGCCCCGGCCCGACTCGGCCGGCGAGGCCGGGTTAACTCGGCCTGACTCCGATTCTCCCTTCTGAACTCCTGTGTCTTTTGGTCTTCTGAAAACCCCTGTCATGTTTAAAAACCCTGCACATTTACAGAGCCAATAAAAACACCTATTTACTCCATTTTTAATACAATTTTTAATACATCTTTTCACACCCTTTCATCTACCCTAAACCCTAGTTTACCTTATAAATACCACTCCAAATCACACCCCTCCCTCACAAACACTGTCCAAACTCTCAAAGAAAAATCTCTAAACTTTTGTGTACAAGTGGAGTTAGCGAAGGGCGAACCTCCGGCGAATTTCCGACGATGACCCTAGGAGTTTGCGGCGACGAAACGACGCACCGAAACCTACTTCCACTCCCTCTTCCTCTTTTCTAAGCTAAATTCCAGTAATTCCCTCCTCTCTCTTCTCTTTTCTATTCCTAAATCTCGTATTTCTAAATCCCGACGGAAGCGGAGTTAATCCGACTTCGGATTCAGTTTTCTTTAAAAAGTTCCAATTTTCTTAAATACAACATACCAAACCCTCACATCTTGACTATTAAACAATAACAAAACATCATGAACAAGTTTCATAACAAAATATTTCATATTGTAATTTTTATCGTACTTTTCAATAAAATACCATGTAGTTTAGTTTCGACATTAAACATCATAATTCCTTGCTATACCTTTAAATAGATCACAAGCTAATGACCTATCTCCTCACAACACTCATATGAAATATAGCACGATACCTTTCGGGAACATAGAATATGGGAACATACAATTTTACACATAAATAGCTCTTACTATTAAAACCTTTTTCTATAAGATTATGTATTTTTACAAATCTTTGCAAAGCGCCGCTACAACCCATTTTGGGGAACCCGTTCAGGATGGTGTGGATTATCGCACATCCTCGGGCTTAGTAGTGCGAGATGCAGACCTCCGCAATGAGCATTCAGTCTCGAAAGATTTAAAAATACAAATATCTTAAGAAAATGAGATTTCTAAAAATAAAAAAAAAAAAAATTATTATATATATATATATATGTATGTATGTATCATCAAAATATCTAATTTTTGATATAAATATTCCAACTTTTCTTAATCAAAAGAATCACTTTGCATGAAAATACCATACAATTCCATACAAGTTCAATACTTTACAATTAAATACCATATAATTAGGTTTTATTCACTTGAAATGTCACATATATAAAATCTATATCTATGAAAACTCTAAAGACGACACTTAAATACTTGAGATGTATTTTGAAAATTATGTAAAATTATTTTTACATAAAACCCTCTCATGTTTTATAAATTACAATAAGGATCCTAGTAAATATGGGTTTAAGCGGGACCAGTCTCTTGAGCCTCAGGGAGCCGGAGATATGGGTGCTTGCCTATTTAAGGTAGACAACTTAACAAACGGTGTTATCAACACGGTAATCGTCTTTGAAAAAGACACAAATCCTGTCGCCCATGTGCAGCGGTTACCGATAACACCAAAACCTAATTCAGGACTTCAATTTCTTTCATAATTGTTCTGACTCAGACTGAGTCTCATTATAAACAATCTGACTTGAATGGGATTCAATTATAAACCTACATTACAATAGGAATTTATGAATCCATATAATCAATCTGACTTGAATGAGATTCAAGTATATATAACAATTCAATATGAATTCATGTATTCAATCTGTTCAATCTATACAATCTACATAACTTGACTGAATCGAACCATGGATATATTCCATTTACAAGATTATCCAGTACCTCTATTTCCATTTATACGATATCATGGTTTCGGTAAGTCATCCGTCTATACAATCTATAAAACAATACAATACAATACCATCAGTACAATCATTACTATCAATAAAATAAATACACGGGTGTTGGGATAGTTCATGCATGAATCCAACAGAATCTCAAGAGTCCCCCTAGATCATGAATCCATGTCTACTAACACAAGCAAGCTATCATGAGAGCCCGTGTTTCCATGCTCCTGGATTATAGCCTGTTGAGTTTGGAATACTTCAACACTAGGTTGAAGTCCCGTTAGTAATATTTGATTCGGGTCCGTGGTTCCCTACCCCTGGATTACAGCCTGTTAGGTTCGAGAACACTCTTGAGATTGGTTAACATTCACCATTGAACTTACGTAAACAACAGCGTTAACACTAAATACAACATTATAATAATATAATACAATTTAAAAGCTATACTCTCTCTCTATATATTCTACTTCTCTCTTTTCTTTGGGACTTACCGAGCGATTGTTCACTGACGACATTCCTTCTCTTTCTTTTTTGGAATGTTGTCAGGTGATTCGGACTTACAGGAGACCGAGCCTACCAGTGAGGACTTGGATCAGCTAGCCTACGACCCAGAGCTTTATATTCATTATACGCATTTCATTTCAGTACTTTCCATTTCTGTTCTGCCACTGTTTAGGCATTGCATTCATTTAGATGTATTTACTTTTCCATGTACTATAAAAGAATGTTAATAAATAAAGTTTTTGTTCATTACATTTGTCTCTTGTGTATATTTCTTTTATATTGCTTAGTTACGCTTAGCGTATTTACTTCTAAGTAAATACGTAGCGGCATCGTCATGTCCCCTTCACCGTACAACGGGAAGCGGGGCGTGACAGGTTTTGTTGGTGGCCTATGCAGGTCAGTTCTATATGGAACCCTACCATGCAGTTCAGTTCTGCGTGAACAACCTAAACAATATAACATATGAACCAACAACTAAAATATTCTTTATAATTCATACTTCTTGAATCTTATCATTCCAAATACTTTGAATCTATCCTAACCCAAATTTTTCATTCAAGGTTATGGATTTCCCGAACAACACCAGCACCAATGTCTACAACACACCACCACCACTACCACTCACACCTGTCGTCCCTTCTCCGATCAATGAGCAGACGGTATTGCTTGAGGCGATCCGCAGCCTCCTGGAAGGACAACAGCAGCAGACTGCTATTCTCTTGAACCGTCCAGAAGCGAAAGCACCCAGAGTGAAGCAATTCCGGGCACTGCACCCCAAGAACTTTTCGGGAAAAGAGAGCTCTTTAGAAGCTAAGGAATGGGCTCAGAGTATTGAAGATGACCTGGAAGCAGCACAAGTGCCAGAAATAGTTTGGGTTCGAGTTGCAAAGCTGCAGCTCACTGACAATGCACGGGTCTGGTGGAAGGCGGAAGAAAGCCGTTTTGACCAACCTATCGAATGGAAGAGTTTCCGAGACATGTTCGACGCAAAGTACTTCCCTGAGACTGCCCACTTTGATATAGAGCAGTAGTTCATCCATATGCAAGAAGGTTCAATATGGACCACATCTGTAGATGAATATGACGCTGCGTTCACCATGCTCAGTCGGTAAGATACGTCTCAGTATTTGTTTTCCTAAAAACACATACTACACAACTAACACAAGACCATAACAGGTTTGCGGCCCATCTCATACCGACTGTTGAGATCAGGACAAGAAGATTTCAGCAAGGGTTGAACCCGGAAATCTAAGCTGCCTTAGCTACAGGGGATTTCCTAACCCATGATATGGCTTTGTAAGCTGCCCGAAGATATGAGGCAGTAGTGAAGAAGAAGAAGGGCAGAGCTCAATCTGCCGGAGTGAAGCGCCATGCCAACCAGATGGCAGGAGAAGCCTCATCAGGACCACCATTTGTACCAAGGAGACCGGAAGTACCAATCAACAGGCTCAGCCCAGACTTTTATACCTAATGCAAGAGAGCTGGACATCTGATGAATGATTGCTGACGAGCAAACGGTCTTTGCCTGATATGCGGATCATCCTCACATACCATAGGAACTTGCCCACACAACCGAACTGACCCTAATTCTGCAGCTAGACCAGCTATCTAAGCTCCACCTACTCGGTTAGCTTTTCCTGCACCACCTCCACGTGGACCACCTTTGCTGCGACAACCAACGATGTACAAGCATCCACGAAGAAATGTGCCGAGACGCCAGGCTTACACTTTGGCAGCCGTAGAAGCTGAGACGGTTGGCCAGGGTAACCCTGGTAATTCTCTTCAACCTTTTCAAACTTTTGCATCACTTTGTAATTATTCATACACTATCAAGTACTTCTATCACCAAACTTTTCTTGAATCTGTTACACTTTCATTTTACAAATTTCGAGGACGAAATATTTATAAGGAGGGTAGAATGTAACATCCCTAAACTTTTTGTACAACTTTCTGTACAATTTTTTCAAAAAAATACAGAAAGGGGTACTTTTTCCTGAGCACAAGTTATTAATTTGTTTTGCTTTTTAATAGCAAGAAGGAGCTTATAGCTCATTGGTAATACCTTGCACTTCTGAACCAAAGCACCAGAGTTCAAATCCCATTAGCCACATTATTTTTAATTAGTTTTCTTTAAAAAATTTTAGAAGCCCAAGAGTCTACACGTGCATAACTCGTAAAAACCAAAGGTCACATATAAAAAAAACTGACCCAGGAGAAAGACCAACCGACGGCGGACACGTGGCGATGAGCCCCGGCCCGACTCGGCCGGCAAGGCCGGGTTGACTCGGCCTGACTCCGATTCTCCCTTATGAACTCCTATGTCTTTTGGTCTTCTGAAAACCCCTGTCATGTTTAAAAACCCTGCACATTTACAGAGCCAATAAAAACACCTATTTACTCCATTTTTAATACAATTTTTAATACATCTTTTCACACCCTTTCATCTACCCTAAACCCTAGATTACCCTATAAATACCACTCCAAATTATACCCCCATCACTCACAAACTCTGTCCAAACTCTCAAGAAAAATCTCTAAACTTTTGTGTACAAGTGGAGTTAGCGAAGGGCGAAGCTCCGACAAATTTCCGAAGACGACCCTAGGAGCTCCCGGCGACGAAACGACGCACCGGAACCTACTTCCACTCCCTCTTCCTCTTTTCTAAGCTAAATTCCAGTATGTCCTTCCTTCCTCTTCTCTTTTCTATTCTTAAAACTCGTATTTCTAAAACCCGACGGAAGTGGAGTTAATCCGACTTCCGATAAAAAGTTCCAATTTTCTTAAATACAACATACCAAACCTTCACATCTTGACTATCAAACATTAACAAAATATCATGAACAAGTTTCAATACAAAATATTTCATATTGTAATTTTTGTGGTACTTTTTTAGTAAAATACCATGTAGTTTAGTTTCGACATTAAACATCATAATTCCTTACTATACCTTTAAATAGATCACGAGCTAATGACCTATCTCCTTACAATACTTATATGTAACATAGCACGATACCTTTCGGGAACATAGAATACAGAAACATGCAATTTTACACATAAATACCTTTTACTATTAAAACCTTTTTCTATAAGATTATGTATTTTTACAAATCTTTGCAAAGCGCCGCTACAACCCATTTTGGGGAACCTGTTCGGGATGGTGCGAATTATTGCACATCCTTAGGCTTAGTAGTGTGAGATGCAGACCTCCGCAAGGAGCATTCGGTCTCGAAAGATTTAAAAATACAAATATCTTAACAAAATGAGATTTCTAGAAAAAATAATAAATTAAAATTATATATATATATATATGTACGTATGCATATATCATCAAAATATCTAATTTTTGATATAAATATTCCAACTTTTCTAAATCAAAAGAATCACTTTACATGAAAATACCATGCAATTCCATACAAGTTTAATACTTTACAATTAAATACCATATAATTAGGTTTTATTCACTAGAAATGTCACATATATAAAATCTACATCTATGAAAACTCTAAAGACGATAATTAAATACTTGAGGTGTATTTTGAAAATTTATGCAAAATTATTTTTACATAAAACCCCTTCATGTTTTATAAATTACAATAAGGACCCTAGTAAATAAAGGTTTAAGCGGGACCAGTCTCTTGAGCCTCAGGGAGCCGGAGATATGGGTGTTTGCCTATTTAAGGTAGACAACTTAACAAACGGTGTTATCAACACGGTAATCGTCTTTGAAAAAGACACAAATCCTGCCGCCTATGTGAAGCGGTTACCGATAACACCAAAACCTAATTCAGGATTTCAATTTCTTTCATAATTGTTCTGACTCAGACTGAGTCATATTATAAACAATCTGACTTGAATGAGATTCAAGTATAAAACTACACTACAATATGAATTTATGAATCCATATAATCAATCTGACTTGAATGAGATTCAAGTATATATAACAATTCACTATGAATCCATATATTCAATCTGTTCAATCTATAAAATCTACATAACTTGACCGAACCGAATCATGGATATATTCCATTTACAAGATTATCCAGTATCTCCATTTCCATTTATACGATATCATGGTTTCGGCAAGTCATCCGTCTATACAATCTATAATACAAGACAATACAATACTATACAATACCATCAGTACAATCATTACTATCAATAAAATAAATACACGGGGTGTTGGGGTAGTTCATGCGTGAATCCAACAGAATCTCAAGAGTCCCCCTAGATCATGAATCCATGTCTACTAACACAAGCAAGCTATCATGAGGGCCCATGTTTCCATGCTCCTGGATTACAGCCTGTTGAGTTTGGAATACTTCAACACTAGGTTGAAGTCCCGTTATTAATATTTGATTCCCTTGGATTACAGCCTGTTGGGTTCGAGAACACTCTTGAGATTGGTTGACATTCATTCCTGAACTTACATAAACAACAGCGTTAACACTAAATACAATATTATAATAATATAATACATTTTAAAAGCTACACTCTCTCTGTCTCTGTATATTCTACTTCTCTCTCTTCTTTGGGACTTACCGCGCGATTGTTCGCTGACGACATTCCTTCTCTTTCTTCTTTGGAATGTTGTCAGGTGATTCGGACCTTTAGAAGATCGAGCCTACCAGCGAGGACTTGGATCGGCTAGCCTAAGACCCAGAGCTTTAGATTCATTGTACGCATTTCATTTCAGTACTTTCCATTTCTGTTCTGCCACTGTTTAGGCATTGCTTTCATTCAGATGTATTTAATTTTCCATGTACTGTAAAAGAATGTTAATAAATAAAGTTGTTGTTCATTACATTTGTCTCTTGTTTATATTTCTTTTATATTGCTTAGTTACGCTTCGCGTATTTACTTCTGAGTAAATACGTAGCGGCCTCGTCGCGCCCCCTTCACCGTATACCGGGAAGCAGGGCGTGACATCAGCGATCCAAACATATTCTTAGGACAGTATCACCTGATCAGGGAGATGGTTGATCTCTAGGGGATCGAGGTCAGGAGAGTTGACGCGAAGGATAACACAGCGGATCCACTCACAAAGTCCTTACCCTAGGGAGACTTCTATTGGACGTTGAGTATGAGATACTACAACAAATGCCCTTAGTGCAAGTGGGAGATTGTTAGTTATATGTATGCCCTAGAGGTCATTACTGTACATGCGATGTATATTGTAGTCGATAATTGGACATATATAGGGAGGAATTTCTTGCTCGTCATGATAGTATGCTATCTGGTTGCACTTTATCTTAACATGTACACTTATTGTCTCTCTATTATATGTTGATAAAGCCCTTAGGATGAGTACTTGACTACCAGAATTATGATGCAGATCATACTAGTGGGGCAGAGGTAGTCGGTAAGTACATCCTTTAAATGTTCCTAGTCGTGGGAGTATCGAGATATGGCATCAATATTCCAGAGTAGAATAGCGTATACGCTTCTCGACCCATATGATGGACGATGGATTATCCCATATCCATTGGTGTTTGACATCAGAGATGGTATACAGGTGCTCAGTGGAGACTAGGAACACTGGACAGACTCGCCAAGAACTCCTAGATGGTATTATACCTATCGTCAGATAGCAGTTCTCTGGTGACACTATGTAACACTTTGAAATTTCGTTAGAATGTTTTTCGTGTTAATTAGCAATTTGTGCGTGTTATTTTATATGTGTACTTGGGTTTATTAGTTATTTTTAGTCGGGTTACCCTAATTGGAAAATTTTCCATTTTGTAGTGTACATTAGCACACTTAGCCATGTTGTAACCTAGGTTAAAGTGTTAGCCATTCTTTCCTTGCATGTTTCCTTGTTAATTCCCCACCCTTTAATCAAAACAAAACCCTTTTTAGAATTCAAAAATCCAAATAAACAAATGAAGCATGGTGGTTAGGTGAGAACTTGACTTTTGACCCCTTTTTCTTTCTTTCTTCTCTCTCTTCTCCTCATTTCTGAATCCAGCAGAAATTCAGCAGCAAAACCCTAGCTTTTCTTCACCTTTCCCTCTCCTTTTCACTTCTCTTTGATCTATACACAAATCCTACACAAAAACCACTCTTTTCCTTCACAAAACCTTAGGAAAAATGAATTTTTGAGGTGTTTGAAGGCGAATCTGCACACTTGATGTTAGAGCTGGGATTTTTGGTGTTTCATAGGGTCTTTTGAAGGTATTAACTCATGTTAGCACTCCTTTTCCTTAAACTTATAGTATTCTTTAGCAAAAGTCTCTTTTTTGTGCATTTTTAGTGATATTAAAGGATATTTGTGATTCACATGTTGGATTAGGGTTTTGTTAGTTTGGTTATCTCTATTATGTGTTATTAGAACTATTTTAGGCCATGTTTGTTTCAGTTTGCACAGAAATACCACAAAGTTCCATTTAGTGCAAAAGTGGGGTTTTTAAATAGAAATAGGGTTCTGTTGGATCTGCTGTTACCCGAGATATTTCAGAGTGAAACTAGATGTTACTGTAGCATGTATGGGGGGTATAGGGTGCACACACCAAACCTGGGAGCCCAATTCCCAAGTGAGGCCGCCGGAATATTCGTTCTGGCCGCAATTTGCGGCCAGATGGGTGAGATGGGGGTTGGGGTTTGGTCCACTGGAGTCTGCTGCTATGTGGAGTATTTTGGTATATATATTTTTATAATATCTGTTCTGTATCAAAATCTGGAGTAGAATACCCTATTTCCCGTATTTTTTAATCTTTCGCGACACGCGTGATACGTGTGTGTTGGTTTGGGGTTTCTGCGTATCGCGACGAGTCGGAGTGGCTTCAGGCGCGTAATCACACGTTTTAGCGTATCGCGCACACGTGCGCTTGGTTGGCGACACGGGTTTCTAGTTAACTTTAAATGTCGTGTTTGTACGGTTTTAAGCTTATGAGTGATATGTTGTGAAATTATAGGATTCGTAGGCGAGTGCGACGGGCGCCGCGAAGGAGGGGAACAAGTCGTCGGTTATACCTAACGAGAGACTACGGTGAGTAGATTTAACATCTACGGGGATATCGCCCGCATGGCGTTCTACGTCAGGGCTGATAGGATCTTATAGCTACATTTCCATACATTGACTGTTCATGGCTACTATTTAGTGCATACCACATTCCTTGATGTATGTATATAAACTAGAATTGATAGGACACCGCACTCTTACTAACGGTTCATGTTGCACGAGCACTATCCTGCATGTTACACACACACCGTTAGTAATTGCTATGACACTCAGACTGTAGTATATCATATCGGATCATTATGTAGTAGCTCATCTATATGTGACTTGACACGATGTTCATACTTGATGCATAGATCACATCGGATCATTATATTGTAGCTCATCTATATGTGACTTGACATGATATTCATACTTGATGCATATATCACATCGGATCATTATATTATAGCTCATCTATATGTGACTTGACATGATATTCATACTTGATGCATATATCACATCGGATCATTATATTGTAGCTCATCTATATGTGACTTGACATGATATTCATACTTGATGCATATATCACATCGGATCATTATATTGTAGCTCATCTATATGTGACTTGACATGATATTCATACTTGATGCATATATCACATCGGATCATTATATTGTAGCTCATCTATATGTGACTTGACATGATATTCATACTTGATGCACATATCATATCGGATCATTGACTTGCATATTGGTTTAGATTACATGTGATTTCTGGATTTGGGAACCGTGGCTATTTCAAATATTTAATCATTTAAAAACCCGGTTCCCTTGATATGATATTTCGGTGCGTTTACCATGTGTTTCCTCGGTGCTAGAGTGATATATGTGAACCCGAATCGAGGAGCTGGTTGAGGCCGATTACGGGTACATGGTGGACCCGGTATGGTACCCCGGGACGAGAACGGTTTCGCTGTGTAGTAGACGGTGAGCCTGGCAGAGGGACTACTACCTACCGGTGATTGGTTGGACCTGACAGTTATCCGGAGGATACTGATCAGAGTCGATAGATGGATGAGGGGTGATCCGTACTGCCGGGGCCGAGGGCCGATACCGCAGACGGAGCCCATGGGCTGACCCGGACTGACGGGGCCCGATGGATGAGGATTTGCGTGTCGATGCTGGACACGAGTATTTATGATATTTGGGTGCCGATGTTGGGCACTCGGAATTTTCAGAGATTTATAGGATTTGAGGGCCGATGAGAGTGCCGGCGCCTGAGCTATTTGGGGGATCTGGATGCATTGATGGACACCGATTATATATTCCACGTTGACATTCCGTGTAGATGTTATATTGCCCATGCTCAGCATTTATTAGTGTACCTCATCCTGTAGTTATATTACCTGATAGAGCACTTGCATGATTATTGCACATACTGCTTATCACATATTGATATCATCTGTTGGCATATGATAGAGTAGCGCAGTACGTGCATGCTCGCGATTACCTTTATATGTTATCTCTATTCACGAGTTGGCAACTCAACCCCGTTGTGCCACAGTGTTTGCAGGTTGCCCTTCGGAGTAGTCGCGGCAGGCTGCGTTGTGCATCTTTTGACACAGATACCCCCATAGTTGGTGTACTAGCTCTTTTGCTGATAGGTGGGTTTTGCGCGGTATCTGTTATTTTTCTGTTATGTACATTATTATATCTAGTAATCTCCATCTACCATGTATGTATTGACTTAGAGACAGTGTGAGGACGGTGATGTATATTATTTGTATTCTGGTGTCGAGCTCATGGTGAGCCGGCTGTACTTGCGGTTTACTCTTTCTGTGATGTTCCCACTTGTGGATCTTGATCTTCGCTACGGCGTCGTATATTGTTATCTTGGTGATTGTTTACTTAGATTCCTTAACTTGTTAGTAAGTGCTTTCATTTAAAACTTATAACACTCTATACTTTTATTGGTTTGATTTCTGGGTTTTCGGTTCACTTAGTCGCGTTACGCCTGTAGACGTTACGTGGTTAAGTGCCGGTCACGGGCCAAACTTTGGGTCGTGACAAAGTTGGTATCAGAGCGTTAGGTTTTACCTTCGGAGTGTAGGATGACCCTGGTATGATGGAGTAGGTAGCTGCAGCAGAGTGGCGTAGCGTGCGTATGTTCCGCGGCATACTCACGACACGGTACTCCGCCTACGCGACCTTAGAACTTATTGATTGAAATTCCCTCATGATTGTATACATCCTTGCGATTCGATTTCTGTATCCTCATCGAATCCTACCTTCTTTTCAGCCATTATGCCGCCAAGGACTACGAGGGTGCAGAGAGCGGCCGTGAGAGCCGAGGTTCGAGTTGATTCATCTGAGACGAGGACTAATCCGAGTAGTACTCCTGTTGTACAAGGACAGATTGTTCCCCCTACGACAGCTCAGATCGCTAGACTAGTGGTAGAGATGCAGGGCTTACGCCAGGCGATGAGCTCGTTGGTAGAGGTCGTTCGAGCACAGCGACAGGTGGTTGTCACCCCTGTTACACAGTTGTTCCTTGCGATCATCATGCAGTATTCCGTCCCCTACATAGCACCGGTGGGGGCAGCCCCAGTTTACGGGACACGTCTTCCAAAGACCGTGAGAGTTCCAGAACATTTGAGGAATCGTACTGGTGTACCAGCCCAGAGCAGAGGCTTAGGACGAGGACAGTTGTTTGGCTCTCATCCCCAGGGAGGACGGCAGCCAACGCGTAGATGTTTACGATGTGGGAGCCTTCAACACCTCTTCAGGCAGTGTCCCTTCACACCACGTCAGGGTCATATTCTGAGACGTCGTGGACGCAGAGGGTTCGCGCAGAGGGGTCAGGTTAGTAGAGGAGGAGTTCGGTCAGTCGTAGATGAAGGACAGGCACAAGTTTTCGCTTCGACTCATCGGGACGCGAGGGCGTCCAACGCAGAGCTTTCAGGTACTCTTTCAGTATGTCCTTTGTTGCACACGTATTGTCTGATCCGGATCCTTGTGCTCGTATGTTTCCACGTACTCGTATGTATCCACACACCTTGTGCCGAGTTTGGGTAGAGAGTCCGGTTTGCTTGGTCAACCGCTTGTTGTGACTACTCCTGTGGGAGAGTCGTTTGTCGCTAGTCACGTGTTCCGATCCTGTACTGTCCATTTTGGCGAGAGAGAGTTGCTGGTCGATTTGATCCTTCTTGAGATGTTGGACTTCGACGTTCTTTTAGGAATGGATTGGTTAGCCATGTGCTATGCTTCTGTTGACTGCCGCGAGAAGACAGTTAGATTCCGTTTTCCCGGCGAGTCGGTTTTTGTTGTGTTGGGGGGACCGTGGGGCCACCCCTCACAGTGTGATTTCTTCTGTTCATGCTGGACAGTTTTTGCGGAAGGGATGTTAGGGATTTCTCGCCTATGTTTGCGATACAAGAGCTACAGAGGTTCTGATGGATCAGGTTCCGGTTGTTGGCGAGTTCCCTGATGTGTTTCCTGACGAGCTTCCTGGGCTACCGCCCGAGTGTGATATTTCTTTCTGTAATGATTTGGTTCCTGGGGCGGGGCCTATTTCTGTACTGCCTTATCGGATGGCCCCGGCGGAACTTAGAGAATTGAAGGGCCAGTTGCAAGATTTGCTGGATAAGGAACTTATTCGACCCAGTGTTTCTCCTTGGGGTGCTCCAGTCCTGTTTGTCAAGAAGAAGGACGGCAGTATGCGTTTGTGTATCGACTACCGCCAGCTAAATAGGGTGACAGTGCGGAACAGGTATCCTTTGCCACGCATCGACGATTTGTTCGACCAGCTTCAGGGGCCAGGATACTTTTCGAGGATCGATTTGCGATCAGGCTACCATCAGCTGCGGGTTCGACAGGAGGACATTTCTAGGACAGCTTTCCGCACACGCTACGGCCATTATGAGTTTTTGGTGATGTCGTTCGGACTCACCAACGCGCCAGCAGCATTTATGGATTTGATGAACCGCATTTTCCGGCCGTATCTTGATCTGTTCATCATAGTGTTTATTGATGATATCTTGGTGTATTCTCGGAGTAGAGAGGAGCACGAGCAGCACCTGCGGATTACACTGCAGACCTTGAGGGAGTATCAGCTTTTCGCTAAATTTTCAAAGTGTGCTTTCTGGCTAGACAGCGTGGACTTCTTGGGGCACGTGATTACACGAGATGGTATATGTGTATACCCGAGGAAGATCGAGGCAGTTCGGAGTTGGCCTAGACCCACGTCAGTGACGGTGGTTCGTAGCTTCCTAGGGCTGGCAGACTATTACAGGCGATTCGTGCAGGGCTTCTCTCGCATTGCTACACCTTTGACTGGGTTGACCCGGAAGGGAGTTCGCTTCGATTGGACGGAGGAGTGTGAGCACAGTTTCCAGCAGCTACGGGCTCTACTGACTACGACACCAGTGCTATCATTGCCTTCAGGATCAGGCGGATTTGTGGTCTACTGTGATGCTTCACGAGTGGGGCTGGGGTGCGTTTTGATGCAGCATGACAGGATGATCGCGTATGCTTCGCGGCAATTAAAGAAACATGAATACAATTACCCCACTCATGATCTGGAGATGGCTGCAGTGGTCTTTGCACTTAAGATCTGGCGACGTTATCTGTATGGAGAGTCGTGCCAGATATTCACTGACCACAAGAGCTTAAAGTATATATTTCAACAGCGAGATCTGAACCTTAGACAGCGCCGATGAATGGAGTTGGTGAAGGACTACGATTGTGAGATCTTGTATCACCCGGGCAGGTCGAATGTAGTGGCGGATGCTTTGAGCAGGAGGCCCGGGGGTAGTCTATCTTGTTTGAGCGCAGTGCAGAGGTAGTCGTCGGCAGATTGGCAGACCTTATGCGACAGCCGGGTACAGTTCGAGTTTACGCCGATCGGAGGACAGATTGCGCATGTTCGTGCGCGCCCACAGTTGCTTGACCGTATACAGGAGGCACAGCACAGTGATGACCGCCGTTCAGAGATCAGGACAGATGGGACATGGCAGATTTTTCGAGTTCGTGATCGATGATCAGGGGATATTACGATTTGGGACTAGACTGTGCGTACCAGATGCTGAGGGATTGCGGCGCGAGGTTCTTGAGGAGGCACATCGATCGGTATATAGTTTTCATCCCGGTTCCACCAAGATGTACCATGACTTGAGAGGTGTTTACTGGTGGGACGGAATGAAGAAAGACATCGCAGATTTTGTGTCGGGATGCCTGACTTGTGAGCAAGTCAAGGCTGAGCACCAGAGGCCCGCGGGAGAGCTACAGCCGTTACCCATTCCGGAAGGGAAATGGGAGCAGATTTCTATGAACTTCATTGTGGATCTACCCAGGACTAGTCGAGGGTATGACTCCATCTGGGTGATCGTGGTTCGTTTGACAAAAGCGGCTCACTTCCTACCGGTGAAGACGACTTTCGGGTTTGCTCAGTATGCCCAGATTTACATTAAGGAGATTATACGACTGCACGGAGTTCCGACATGTATCGTGTCCGATAGAGGCACCCAGTTTACCAGCCGGCTAGGGCATAGATTTCAGGGGGCTTTGGGTACTCGTTTGAGTTTCAGCACAGCATTTTGTCCGCAGACCAACGGACAGTCAGAGCGGACTATTCAGACTCTCGAGGACATGCTCAGAGCGTGCGTCTTAGACTTTGGAGGTAGCTGGGATCATCAATTACCCTTAGTAGAGTTCTCCTTCAACAACAACTACCAGGAGACCATTCAGATGGCACCGTTTGAGGCTCTTTATAGGAGGAGATGTAGATTTCCCGCTTGTTGGACAGAGCTCAGTGAGGATAGTATCTTAGGGTCGCAGATTGTGGAGGAGACGACTGCGAAGATCCAGTTGATTCGCGATAGGATGAGAGCAGCCCAGAGTAGGCAGAGATCTTATGCGGACCGTCATCGGCGCAGACTTGAGTTTTCTGTTGGTGATCATGTTTTCTTGAGGGTCTCCCCAATGAAAGGCGTGATGAGGTTTGGGAAGAAAGGGAAGCTTAGTCCCAGATATGTGGGCCCCTTCGAGATCCTCGAGCGTATTGGTGCAGTTGCGTATCGGTTGGCCTTTCCGCCCAGTTTTCCAGACATGCACCCCGTATTTCACGTTTCGATGCTCCGCAGATATCTTCATGATCCTTCGCATGCGATTCAGCAACCGACGATCCAGCTTGAGCGTGACCTTTCCTATGCAGAGCAGCCGGTGATGATCTTGGATCGACAAGTGAAGAAATTGAGGTCGAAAGAGATACCGTCCGTCAAGGTACTTTGGTGAGGCCAGAGCGGCGAGGAGGTCACTTGGGATACCGAGAGCGAGATGAGGAAGAGGTATCCCCACCCTTTTGAAGGTACGTGTAGTTAGATTTTTAAATTCGGGGACCGAATTTCTTTAAGGGGGAAGATTGTAACACTTTGAAATTTCGTTAGAATGTTTTTCGTGTTAATTAGCAATTTGTGCGTGTTATTTTATATGTGTACTTAGGTTTATTAGTTATTTTTAGTCGGGTTACCCTAATTGGAAAATTTTCCATTTTGTAGTGTACACTTGCACACTTAGCCATGTTGTAACCTAGGTTAAAGTGTTAGCCATTCTTTCCTTGCATGTTTCCTTGTTAATTCCCCACCCTTTAATCAAAACAAAACCCTTTTTAGAATTCAAAAATCCAAATAAACAAATGAAGCATGGTGGTTAGGTGAGAACTTGACTTTTGACCCCTTTTTCTTTCTCTCTTCTCTCTCTTCTCCTCATTTCTGAATCCAGCAGAAATTCAGCAGCAAAACCCTAGCTTTTCTTCACCTTTCCCTCTCCTTTTCACTTCTCTTTGATCTCTACACAAATCCTACACAAAAACCACTCTTTTCCTTCACAAAACCTTAGGAAAAATGAATTTTTGAGGTGTTTGAAGGCGAATCTGCACACTTGATGTTAGAGCTGGGATTTTTGGTGTTTCATAGGGTCTTTTGAAGGTATTAACTCATGTTAGCACTCCTTTTCCTTAAACTTGTAGTATTCTTTAGCAAAAGTCTCTTTTTTGTACATTTTTAGTGATATTAAAGGATATTTGTGATTCACATGTTGGATTAGGGTTTTGTTAGTTTGGTTATCTCTATTATGTGTTATTAGAACTATTTTAGGCCATGTTTGTTTCAGTTTGCACAGAAATACCACAAAGTTCCATTTAGTGCAAAAGTGGGGTTTTTAAATAGAAATAGGGTTCTGTTGGATCTGCTGTTACCCGAGATATTTCAGAGTGAAACTAGATGTTACTGTAGCATGTATGGGGGGTATAGGGTGCACACACCAAACCTGGGAGCCCAATTCCCAAGTGAGGCCGCCGGAATATTCGTTCTGGCCGCAATTTGCGGCCAGATGGGTGAGATGGGGGTTGGGGTTTGGTCCACTGGAGTCTGCTGCTATGTGGAGTATTTTGGTATATATATTTTTATAATATCTGTTCTGTATCAAAATCTGGAGTAGAATACCCTATTTCCCGTATTTTTTAATCTTTCGCGACACGCGTGATACGTGTGTGTGGGTTTGGGGTTTCTGCGTATCGCGACGAGTCGGAGTGGCTTCAGGCGCGTAATCACACGTTTTAGCGTATCGCGCACACGCGCGCTTGGTTGGCGACACGGGTTTCTGGTTAACTTTAAATGTCGTGTTTGTACGGTTTTAAGCTTGTGAGTGATATGTTGTGAAATTATAGGATTCGCAGGCGAGTGCGACGGGCGCCGCGAAGGAGGGGAACAAGTCGTCGGTTATACCTAACGAGAGACTACGGTGAGTAGATTTAACATCTACGGGGATATCGCCCGCATGGCGTTCTACGTCAGGGCTGATAGGATCTTATAGCTACATTTCCATACATTGACTGTTCATGGCTACTATTTAGTGCATACCACATTCCCTGATGTATGTATATAAACTAGAATTGATAGGACACCGCACTCTTACTAACGGTTCATGTTGCACAAGCACTATCCTGCATGTTACACACACACCGTTAGTAATTGCCATGACACCCACACTGTAGTATATCACATCGGATCATTATGTAGTAGCTCATCTATATGTGACTTGACACGATGTTCATACTTGATGCATAGATCACATCGGATCATTATATTGTAGCTCATCTATATGTGACTTGACATGATATTCATACTTGATGCATATATCACATCGGATCATTATATTGTAGCTTATTTATATGTGACTTGACATGATATTCATACTTGATGCATATATCACATCGGATCATTATATTGTAGCTCATCTATATGTGACTTGACATGATATTCATACTTGATGCATATATAACATCGGATCATTATATTGTAGCTCATCTATATGTGACTTGACATGATATTCATACTTGATGCATATATCACATCGGATCATTATATTGTAGCTCATCTATATGTGATTTGACATGATATTCATACTTGATGCATATATCACATCGGATCATTATATTGTAGCTCATCTATATGTGACTTGACAGGATATTCATTCTTGATGCATATATCACATCGGATCATTATATTGTAGCTCATCTATATGTGACTTGACATGATATTCATACTTGATGCATATATCACATCAGATCATTATATTATAGCTCATCTTTATGTGACTTGACATGATATTCATATTTGATGCACATATCATATCGGATCATTGACTTGCATATTGGTTTGGATTACATGTGATTTCTGGATTTGGGAACCGTGGCTATTTAAAATATTTAATCATTTAAAATCCCGGTTCCCTTGATATGATATTTCTGTGCGTCCACCATGTGTTTCCTCGGTGCTAGAGTGATATATGTGAACCCGAATCGAGGAGCTGGTTGAGGCCGATTACGGGTACATGGTGGACCCGGTATGGTACCCCGGGGCGAGAACGGTTTCGCTGTGTACTAGACGGTGAGCCTGGCAGAGGGACTACTACCTACCGGTGAATGGTTGGACCTGACAGTTATCCGGAGGATACTGATCAGAGTCGATAAATGGATGAGGGGTGATCCATACTGCCGGGGCCGAGGGCCGATACCGCAGACGGAGCCCGTGGGCTGACCCGGACTGACGGGGCTGTAACGTTTTAAAAATAATTAAATAAATAATTAAATGAATAAAAGTGTTTAAGTGAATTTTAGGATTTTCGGTAAAGTAAAATGTATTTTTCGTAAAACCAAACCGTGATTGTTTTCATTATAAATTTTAAAATATCTATTTTAATTATGAAATTACTAGTAAATGGTGTTTATTTAGCCACTTATAAATTTTTAGTTTAATAAAATATTTTTCCTAAATTAATTATTTTAAATATTAACATAAACTTTATTTTTACACTAAATTAGTGTAAATTACAAGTTTAAATGGTTTTAATTTGTAAAAATGAACCATGGCATATTAGAAATTAGTGTGTATCATGGAAAATTTATTTGCAAATTTTTCCTATTTTCTAGAGCTTTCTTGAGTTGCTATAGTAAACAAATAAATAAATAATTAAATAAACCATGAAAAGACCTTTAAGTGATATTTCTCCTCTTGAAACTTCTACACACTTTCACACTCACTTATTTCTCTCCCTCACCTCATCAAGGCCGACCACAACCCCCCATGGCTGCCCCTTCCCTTTTCCCACCTCATTTTTATCCAAAATTCATTAAAAACACATCAAAAATTCAATTAAAATTCCACAAAATCCTATTTATTCCATACTCTTTATTCCTTGCTCATTTTTATATGAAATTTGGAGATGGAAAGCATGCATTTTGGAGGCTCATTTTTTGTTTGGATTTCATATTTTGGGAGGTATAATTTCTTTATTTTGATTTATTGTTTTAGATGTTCATTTAAGCTTAATTAGATTTAATGAATTAATTCTATGTTTTTTTTAAAAATGCAAGTTAGGGTTGTAAATTCAAGTTAGGGTTTTTAATAATTAATTAGGGTTATAATAGTTAGTTTAACACTTTTAGAATTGGAAAATATTGCATGGTTGTTAAATTGTAAAATTTTCATTTAAAATTGTTTTAAATAAGGAAATTAGCTAACTAGATTTTTCTAAAATGTGTTTGTGGGTAATATAAAATTCCAATTAAAGTTGCTATCATTAGATTGTAGTTTTAGTGAGAATATTAGCATGTAAATGGAAAGAAAAACTTAGTTTGATCACTAGATTACTTTGAGAATTGGAAAATACTAATAAAATGCTATTATTTTGTAAACTAGATTTTGAAAATTCCTAAATAAATGAGATTAAAAATATAATTTATGGTTTCATTAAATCATTATCATCATGAATTGTGGTTTATTACATTAATTCATGCAAAATCATGTTTTGTGGTGGAATTGTGGTATTTTGCTTGAAAAATGTTAAAATTGTTGAAAGTTGCAAACTAGAAATTTCAAATAAATGCAAAATTGTGTAATAAAAATATAGTAATGGTTTGTATAGTCTAGTAATGCTATTAAATGAGTTTTATGACCATTAGTTTCATTTAAATATCAAGTTTTGATGAAAAACGGTATACTGGCATTTTCGGGTTTTACGAAATTGGACGGTTTGATGGATTTTAGGGTTTCGATGGATTTAATCGTGTTTTATGGTACAAGTAATGTGTTTTAAAACTACAAGTTGTTTGATGATGTTATCTCGATCCATCGGAGTTCGTACGCCGATATCGAGCGGTATTTAGTTCTTTTGCGTGGGCGGGACATAGGTTTTAACCTATGCTTGTTCCTTTAGATCGTTTGACTTTCGTATGTGATTCAGTTTACGATGCTATTTATATGTTTGCGTCTAGGTACCTCCCACGTGGACTGCGGGCGATGAAGAGGATGATGGCGACACTGTCTTCGGCAGACATGGACCAGGTGAGTAGATGCATATCTACGGGGGGAAGTCGGGTGGATGGCGTTTAGCACCCCCGCAACGTAGAATAGGAATAGTATTTATTGTCAGTAGGAAACCAGATGTGACCCTAGATACTTAACGCGTAGGACCCTAGTAATAACCCTAGGCTGAACTAGACTGATTTAGGAAAACCTTATCAGGGGATGAGTACCTTGGAAAAGTTCTTAGGTTTCAGGTAGAAACACACACGCACACACTGAAACTTGACATGGCGTATACGTATATGTGTGTATATATATAAAACTAGGTATAGGTGTATATATATACACAACACGTATATGGGATTCATTGATGTGATATGATATCTGTGGTATGATGAAACAGTATAACTGGGCTTGATGCCGTGATTCTTGACTATACAGTCGTATTAAAGCGTTAGCGGATCATTAGAGAATGAGATAATGAACATGAATATATAAATTATGAAGGGTGGTGGTGATATTGAGGTACATGGGACGCTAAAATAGTACCTGGGCTGTAGCTTGTGACTTGATGACGATAAGATATCGGTATGACTTAATCACAATATGATACATATGACATGATACTTCTGAGGATAAACTAATGATGCATATTATGATGGCAATGATATATGATCGATGCAGGCGATTACAGTTTAACACCTTGATCATGAGATGTGTTGGTGATGATATTATACGAATAATGAGACACCTAGGAGATACTTGACCGTACCCCGATATTGGGATGCCGTACGATGGATTTTACCGTACGAGGCTTAGATTTGATGATTGATCCGCACTCTTGATTCGAGAAAGCCGTACTACGTACGTGACGCTATTGAGGCAGGATCGCCGACTATTAGAGATATTGATTTAGACCCTAGGTAGACTCTAGTTTCTTACTGACTAGTCTATTAGGTTTAGTTCCTTAGGATGTTAGATGGACACTAGTTTAGGTTCGACTCACATAGTGGTAGTTGTACTCGTATCTCGCAGAGGAGTGGATAATGCACACTTGTATTTACATTCATACTGTAATCATCATGGTGCATGTTCTTTTATATGTTGCTATAATCAGTATAAACTTTACCTGTTAGGACACCAGCACTATTACCGATGATGCGCATATTCCACGCACACTTATTTGCCGGCTCACACACATCATCATCGGTAATTGCTATGTCACGTACACTTTAGATTATATTATCTTTCATTGATAGAATCAGTTAACAACTTGACCAATATATTATTGTGATTATTCTCTAACGTTAGTATAGACATGATATTTATTACTTAGACATTCATGCATTCATATTTTCATGTTATCGCATAGTAGTATGGGCATATGCCGACACTTATCATATACTTACTCATGATTTTGAGATTTGGATTTCTATGAGATTTCTGGATTTTTGGGGAAAACCGCAAAAATATATAAAAACTTCTCTCTCTCCTCTTCTCTTTTTTAAAATAAGATGCGGTTTTCTCGTGATGTATGTGTCGTCCACCATGAGTATTTCATGTTTTCTGTTGGATTTCGAGACCCGATTCGAGGAGTGGATGAACCGTCTCGGGTACATGGTGGGCCCGGTATGGTACCCCGGGGCAAGAAGATCGAGTTGTAGACGATGAGCCTGGCAGGGGAAGACTACCTACCGGTGATGTCTGGCGCGGCGGATATCCGTAGGATACCGACCGTTGTCGTGGGATTTGATGATATGGGCCGATCCGGACTGACGGAGCCCGACATATTGAGACTTGAGGTTTACATATTTGTGTCGATGCTTGACTCGGATTTCCATGGATTTCATTGTTGAGATTTCAGATTCTTATACACATTTTACTATGATAACAGCCAAAGATTTCTTATACAGATATACCTGGATTTCAGGATTGCTTATTTTACATTCATGGTGCATGCATATCCATTTATATGACAAAGTACTATATGAGGCACTGACACGAGCACGGAGTATCGGCACTTACACGTATTATTACCCTGCTATTACTTGAGCTTTGAGACTTAGTAGTGTATTATTATTATGATCTAGGATAGCGTCGTGCATTCGATTTTTTTTCGTAGATGTCTTCTACTCACGAGTTGGCAACTCACCCCCGTTGTGCCAAATTTTATTACAGGTTCGGTGTACAGGTTTCCCTGGCAGCTTGCTGGCACATCTATTCTTTCAGGGTGATTTGCACGGTAGGTTGGTTCACTTGTATCCGAACCACCATTGTACTTTTATTCATTCATTTGTATCTAGTAAGCTCCATCAACCATACTTGTATTAATTGATAAGTTTATTGGACCAGTCTTTTATTTCGACCTTAGAGTCGCGCATGTGTTATTCTGATCTGGTGGTTTTTGTTTTCTTTTGAGTTTTGAGCCTCGCCCTTTGGCGTTGTATATTATTGTGATTGTTGTGGTTGTCTCCGCCTGTTGGCGTTGAGCTAGCTCCCGTTGGGGATGCTTTTTATTGTTTATGTATATTATACTTGTTGTACCCGTTTGGGGGCCAGTTTTTACAGAGGAGACTCTGCCGAAATTTTTGGTAAAATTTGCTGATGTTTTTATACTTGTTTTCTTTTCTTTTCTTCTTTTTCTTCGTTTATGGTTTAGATTTCTGGGCTTCGGCTTACTTAGGTCACGTAGCGCCTCTAGACGCTTCGTAATTTAAGTGCCGGTCACGTTCCGTACTTTCGGGTCGTGACAGGGGCCCGATGGATGAGGATTTGCGTGTCGATGCTGGACACGAGTATTTATGCTATTTGGGTGCCGATGTTGGGCACTCGGGATTTTCAGAGATTTACAGGATTTGAGGGCCGATGAGAGTGCCGGCGCCTGAGCTATTTGGGGGATCTGGGTGCATTGATGGACACCGATTATATATTCCACGTTGACATTCCGTGTAGATGTTATATTGCCCATGCTCAGCATTTATTATTGTATCTCATCCTGTAGTTATATTACCTGATGGAGCACTTGCATGATTATTGCACATACTGCTTATCACATATTGATATCATCTGTTGGCATATGATAGAGTAGCACAGTACGTGCATGCTCGCGATTACCTTTATATGTTATCTCTATTCACGAGTTGGCAACTCACCCCCGTTGTGCCACAGTGTTTGCAGGTTGCCCTTCGGAGTAGTCGCGGCAGGCTGCGTTGTGCATCTTTTGACACAGATACCCCCATAGTTGATGTACTAGCTCTTTTGCTGATAGGTAGATTTTGCGCGGTATCTGTTATCTTTCAGTTATGTACATTATTGTATCTAGTAATCTCCATCTACCATGTATGTATTGACTTAGAGACAGTGTGAGGACAGTGATGTATATTATTTGTACTCTGGTGTCGAGCTCGTGGTGAGCCGGCTGTACTTGCAGTTTATTCTTTCTGTGATGTTCCCACTTGTGGATCTTGATCTTCGCTACGGCGTCGTATATTGTTATCTTGGTGATTGTTTACTTAGATTCCTTAACTTGTTAGGAAGTGCTTTCATTTAAAACTTATAACACTCTATACTTTTATTGGTTTGATTTCTGGGTTTTCGGTTCACTTAGTCGCGTTACGCCTGTAGACGTTATGTGGTTAAGTGCCGGTCACGGGCCAAACTTTCGGTCGTGACACATTGGTACAGGTTAGTCTGTCGACCCGAGATCGTCATAGAGTCTTGTGTGATTCCTACTGTGCTTTGATTTCCATCTTACCATGTTCAAGAGATCGTGCAAAATGGTGGTTTTTGGGTACAGTCCTAAGTGATATGGAGGCAATGAGCGATAGGAGGGGATTTCATCTCTCCCGGTATTGGGGGTTGATGTTGCGCTATACTTGATTGGCCATTACAGGAAATCCCTGGCCAGGGTTGCTGAGATCTACTGGTAAGTATTATCAGTAGTTTCTCGAACCGTTATGGGCCTCATATCGGCATGACTTATCAGGGCTATTGGGGTCTGACGTTTACTACCCCTAGGCTGAGATATGTGACATATCAGATGAAGAGGCCGGACTGTACGATAGTGTTACTTGATGGATTCGTAGGAGTATGAGCAGGATTGCTTGTTGATCTTCTGATCGCTCAATACCTGGGTGGCCGTTACGTTTAGCTGACCGTTTCCGGCTTGTGGGTGACTGATATGATCACCACCTACTGCCGGCGTATTGACGAGTCTTTAGAGTCCTACATAGAGGTTTCCTGGCTCAAGCGAAACGAAGTAGGAGAACATATGTGATATTTGAGGGACCGAGATTAATACGCGTATGTGATACCGTATTCTATTCTCGTGATATGTGATATCGGTCGGTTATATGTGATATAACCGGGCTGTCGAATCAAGTGTTGATTCGACAGGATGATACATTTGATATTAGTCGGTTGTATGTGATATAGCCGGATTATTAAATCAAGTGTTGATTTAATAATTTAATGTATAATTATATATTTGATATATTAACTTAAATCAACTAATATTAGCTCACTTAAGATTTCTTTTTTCTCACCTGTGTACGCTTAGTATATATATGATATATATTAATGTACATTATTTTGTGTCATGCTTGATGCCACATGCTACATGGGTGTATGAGACTCACACCATACTTATAATAATGATGGGTTTTATTTATTTAGAGTAAATCAAATTAGTTGGAAATTAGTCACATGGTTGATGCTTGTAGAAGCTTGTGGAACCATTGACCAAGTCCACTAATTTTGTTTTACTTATAGATATTTATTAACCTAACCATTATTATTAGCCATGGTTTAGTCTCTACATGAGTTAGTATATGATACTAACTCACCCATGGTTGCTATTCTCACTCATTATTCCATTCACACTTCATCTTCTTCCTTCAAAACTGTCTTTCTCCTCTCCCTTATAGTCGATCCCGAGGGAGCAAAACTTTCGTCAGCCTTATGTCCGCTTGCAATCCCTCCCAAGGTCGAACTGAGGAAGAAGACCCTCCCATCAATTATTTGTCGTTGGACTGGACTGAGAAGCGTGGGAAAGGAAAAGAGTCGCCTCCCACACATTCTACTGGAGGATGGATAGAATGCAAAGCTAGCTTCCAATTCACTTTTTGCCTCCCTAACCACCGGATCCATATCATCTCACAGCGGAGCTCAACCTCCTTTCTTTTGTTCAACAGTGATCGTTTGTAGAAAGAAAGTAGAATACCACACGCCCATTGCATGCTATCTCAAAAAATCTTTCTAGCATCATGAGAGGTAAAGAAATATAGTGAGAAAATTATTTCTAAATTGAGCAAAATTCCTACTCCATCAACCTCTTCTCTACTAGTCATTTAGATTGAGTTGTTTCTTCACTAAGTTTATCACTTAGTGAAGAGGTAGCTTGAGTTAGTGTCTCCTCGACGTAGATCATTTTCAGCCTCGAAAACTTCAAGTAAGCTTGTTCATTTCACCTTGTGGAGCCTCACTAGAGTCCGGGAGATCACTACTTGGAGCGAAGGGACTACAACACGGAGCTATTGAAGTGAAGGACCGGTCTACAAAGGTTGTATTCCTTGTTCACTTAGATGTAAAGATGTTTACATGCTTGTTCGTCTAATTTTCTAGTTTAGATTTTAGCGTTAGGGTTCTTTAGTGCGCCAATTTTTTGAAAACGGCATGGTCGATGCCTCCTGAAACCAAGCGGCCGCCTAAAGAACCCAACAATCATATCTTACTAAATCCTATAATCATGTCCGTAAGTTCGTAGCATATCGTTTATCAAAATTATAATTTATATAACAATCTTTCCATATCAATGGTTGCGGGGGTGCTATACGCCATCCACCCGACTTTCCCTGTAAATATAAATCTACTCACCTGCTAAACTCCTCGCTTAGCCGAAGTCGATGTGCTTCGTCGTCTTAGAAGTCCACGTGAAGGTACCTACAATCAATACACATTGAAATGCAATTAAAACCAAGCCCGGAAAACCGATACGGCACACGAAGTGCTCATAGGTTAGAACCTATAGCTTACGCATGAAAGATCAACCAAATAACCCTCGTCCGTTGACGTACAAACGTCCAACGATAGAATCCAAACTCAAATATAAAAATCAAGTTTCAAAAATCGGAAAAGGAAATTCAGCAACTAAGGAAATCTATCCCAGATTTTAACCTTAGTCAAACTAGAAGATTTTGCATATGGGGTTGCTCTATATATAGGATAAGGGAACCATGATACAAAAATCACACAATTTCACCATGACCAGGCCGCAATTTGCGGCCTGGTTTGGGGAATATTGGCTCGGGTTTCAAGGGGTGCTTCTAAGTTTACTGCTCATCTCTCTGTGTTCGCTAAATAATTTTTAGGGTCCTCGGGTTATAGCAGATCTCAGTATCCCATCAGAAATTCCGCAAAAGACGATATCGGCCAATTCAAAGTTCGTGTTTTGGTTTCTAGTATCTGGTCTTGTCCAATAAAAACATCACTCAAGTCTTGAAAACACTCACTACACCTCAATTTATCACTTAACATCAACTTGGAAATTTCCAAGATCACATAACCTAACTAATACGAAATCTAAACTAACTAGGATATATTAAACACAAACACTTAACTAAAAGTGTATGGATTACCTCATTTGGCAACTTAGGAAAATTCTTGAGTTTCCCAAAATCTTCAAAATCCAAACTTTAATGGTTCAAAGAGTTTAGGATGAGCTTGTGCATCTTTTTAATGAAGGTGGCATAGGGTTTTGAAAAAGGATTGGGGATGATACATGGAGATAGTGAGGGATGAAGGAGATGAAGGAATTGGTGAAGAATGAAGAAGGAGATAAAGAAGTCAAAGATGCCTCTCTCTCTCTCTTAATCTGACTCTCTCTTAAGCTCACTCTCCCTCTCTAAATATCTCTTTTGTTTTACTCTCTCTCTCTCTCATTAACTATGGCATCTTATTTCATTTCTTTTCTTTTTAAAATAAAACCAAATGAAATGAACTCACATGTAACCAAATGCAACATGACATGGTGCACTAACTATAAAAAAATGTTTTAAAATACGGATTTGGCTTAGTCGTGATTAGTAATGCACTAATCAATTTAATTACTTGCATATATTTAATTATAAAAATGCCAAAATCCGATAAATATCTTTTTAAATGAATAAATCATTTTAATCTCCACTTATATTCCAAATATTGGTATATACTATTTTACGAAAAACCCATATTCGCAAATCGAATAGTTTTCGCGAAATATATTATTTTAATATTAAATTTCCAAAAATAATATTTTATATTTATGAAATGTTACAATCTTCCCTCTAAATAAATTCGGTACCCGAATTTAAATTTAAACCTCCAAATACTAAAACATTTCAATAATTAGCTCAAATCAACGGGGCTCCGAAATCACGGAAGATACAGAAATACCACAGCGCATCGTGTGCGTCTGAAAACGAGTACGAAACTCAAAGTCAAACTCCGTCAAGAATCACGCAATCATCGGAGTTACAAAGGAGATGCAAATCTCGAAATCCAATACCATACTCATGTTAGTGTTTATGCCCTAGAGGCCATTACTGTATCATACTAGCTTGTATATTACTTAATGGAAGCTTGGGATATTCACAGTTGTATTGACAGTCTTGCTAAAAATGGTAGTATGCTACTTGGTTTGTGTCTACTTTAATATGTGCATATATTTCTTGTAACGTATAGCTTATACATATTAGTAGAGCCCTTAGGATCTTTGCTTGATTACCAGCGTTGTGATGGCAGTCACACTAGTGGGGGCTGGGTAGTCTATAAGCAACATCCTATACAGGTCCCTGGTCGTAGGATTATCAAGATAGGGCATCGATACTCCGGAGTAGACTGGTGTGTACGCTTCTCATCCCAGCATAGGGAGATGGTCTATCCCACAGCCATCAGTACGTCGTACTGGAGATAGTATGCAGGTGCTCGTTAGGTTACGGGTACACCGGACAGGACACGCCGGGAATTGCAGGTTGGATTTATACCCATCGTCACATAGCAGTTCCCAGGTGACATGAGTACAGCTTAGTCTGTCGACTTGACACTGCTACTTCGCCTCGAGTGTGTTCCCACTGTTCTTAGATTACTACCCTACCACGGCTCAAAGGAGTCGTGTAAACAGGTAGTAGTTGGGTGCAGTCCCGAAGCACTTGGAGGCAGTAGCGGTTAGACAGGATTCGTCTCTCCCAGTATTGGGGGTTGATATCGCGCTGTGTATGGAGAGCTGTTAGTTGTATGTATGCCCTAGAGGCCAGTATTGTACAGATGATGTATATTATATTGGATGCTTAGACATATATAGAGATGACTTTCTTGGTCGATATGATAGTATGCTATCTGGTTACTCTTTATCTTAACATGTACACTAGTCTCTTTAAACTGTCTTATAGTTACATGTTGATAAAGCCCTTAGGATGTGTACTTGACTACCTGGACTATGATGCAGATCATACTAGTGGGGACATGGTAGTCCATAAGTACATCCTTCAAGGTCCCTAGTCGTGGGTGTATCGAGACAGGGCATCGATATACCAGAGTAGACTAGCGTATACGCTTCTCGACCCATGAGATGGGCGATGGATGATCCCATATCCATTGGTGTTTGACATCAGAGATGGTGTACGGGTGCTCAGTGGAGACTGGGTACACTGGACGGACTCGCCGAGAACTCCCAGATGGTATTATACCTCACGTCAGATGGCAGTTCTCAGGTGACACTTGTGCAGGTTAGTTTGTTGACCCGAGATCGTCATAGAGTCTTGTATGATTCCCACCATGCTTTGATCTCCACCTTACCACATCCATGAGGGCGTGCAAAACGGTGGTCTTTGGGTACAGTCCCGAGTCACATGGAGGCAATGAGCGATAGGAGGGGTTTCGTCTCTCCCGGTATTGGGGGTTGATGTTGCGCTGTGCTCGATTGGCCGTAACAGGGAAGTCCCTGGCCAGGGCTGATCAGAGATTTGCTGGTAAGTGTTACCAGTAGTTTCTCGACCCGTTACGAGCCTCACATCGGCACGACTTATCGGGTTATTGGGGTCTGACGTTTACCACCCCTAGACTTGATATGCGACATATCAGACGAAGTGACCGGACTGTACGGTAAGTGTTACTGGTCGGATTCGCAGGAGTGTGAGCGGACTAGCTCGTCGATCTTCTGATCGCTCAATACCCGGGTGTCCGTTACGTTTGGCAGACCGCTTGCGGCTTGTGGGTGCTTGATATGATCATCATCTGCTACCGGCGTATTGACGAGTCTTTAGAGTCCTACACGGAGGTTTCCTGGCTCAAGCGAAACAAAATAGGAGCGCATATGAGATATGTGCGGGACCGAGAATAATGCGTGTATGTGATACCGTATTTGATTCTCGCGATTAATGTTTCGATTGGTTGTATGTGATATAACCTAGTTATCGAATCGAAGATCGATTCGATAAGCCGATACGTTGAATACTAGTCGGTCATGTGCGACATGACCGGATCATTGAATCAAGTGTTGATTTAATGATTTAATGTATAATTATATATTTGATATATTACTTTACATTAACTAGTATTGGTTCACTTTAAACAGATTTTTCTCACTTGATGCACATTGTATATGTGATATGCTTTTGTGCACATTTTTGTATCATGTTTGATGATACTTGATCATTTGGTTAAATGTGTAGAATTAAACCATGGTTAATTTGATAATTAGAGTTTTACATATTCATTTATTTATTTATTTATTTTGTTCATTTATTTATTTGGAAATGATTTAAAGAGAATGGTAGCTTTCTTTTGTCATTAGTTGAAGCTTCATGAAGCCTTGACTTTTGCAACCATTCTTGTCCTCATGCTTAACCCTAACTCTCCAAATGACCATGGTTTATTCTCTACACTTAACCCTAGTTAGATTATGATAAGTATGAATTTTCTTTTCATTTTTTAGTAGAACTTATCATAAACTAGCTTCATCTTCTCCTTCTTCTTCAAGATAGAAACCTTGATGCCATCAATGGCAACTTGAGTTCTAGGGAGAGAAATCCAATTCTAAAGTGAACCCACCTCCTATTTCTTCACCCTCTACCTCTTGCCAAGTTGTTTTGGGTGTTTTCTTCACAAGTTTCACAACTTTGTGAAGTCGGAGCTTGAACTTGTGATGCCTCGAAGTAGATCGTCTTTGACATGAAGCCGACGACCTAGCTCGCCCGTTTCTCCGATGAAGCCGACGATTGAGTTCGGGATTCATGATGGACAGCGAGAGGACACCCACGTAGAGCTAAGGAAGTGGAGAACCGGATCTACAAAGCTTGTAGCATCTAACTTTTAGTTAAGTAGTTAACTAGATTATCTTTTCGCCTAAATTTCTAGTCAACGATCCGTATTAGGGTTTCTCGGCACCCATAATTTTTGAAATTGGCATGGTTGATGCCTTGTGAGACTTCATTATAGTGCCTAGGAACCCTATAGTGGTATCAGAGCCTAGCTAGAGCCTTAGGCGAAGTCTAGACGGAGTTTGAAGTCCGATCGAAACCGAAACCGCATTTTTCCACGCTCTCTGGACTTTTTCTAAAAACTGGGATTTTTCCAAATTAAAAATACGCAGAAAACTCAGCAAGAAATTCTAAGAATTACGGCACAAAATTCAAGTCATGAACAGTGCAACCTGCGGCGGAACCGCGGCATAAGCCTCCTTAGGCGGCGGTTCCGCGGCATGATGATGACGTCAGCACTTCTACTTTGCGCAGTAATTAATTATTTCAGAAGCTGAGTTTTATGGGTATTTTTAATATTTATTCCAGAGTTTTATTTTCTGGGGTGTTTTGGGGTTTTGATGTTTCGACCGGATTATCAAATTTCGTCTTTGTGTATTTCTGGATGACTTTAGAATATGTTAAAAAGTTCGACCGGATATAAATACCCAACTTTTCCCCTGTCGGGAAATTTCCAAGTGTTGGATTTTTCCGTAGTTTAATGACGTTCTAAGTAGTGCAAGTAACGCGATGGACCCTCTAGAAGACAACAAACCTTAACTCGATTACGTGACCGTCTTGAACTGCCCTTTGAACCTTCGGGTTTGGGGCAGTACGGCGTGCCACATGTGAGGCGTTGGCTTGACCCTTCTACGGCTGGACCGTTGGTACTGAGGCACGAACTGAATGTTGTTAGACTTATTTCATGTGTTGAGCTGTATCGGGAAAACTTGGGTATTCGACTGTTCGATCGGAAAGTTTAACATTTTCTGTTTATCTGGAATGTGATACAATAATTGGAATTCACAAACAGTTATGAGATAACTGAATGAATGTTATAAATCTAGCAATTTAGTCCCACATGATATTGAAAAGAGTTTTCGATAATGAGACTAAAATGCGGGATTTATATCTGTTAGGCATGTGATGTCTAAGTATTTCATTTGATTAGGCATGCGATGTCTAAAGAAGTTGCGGATTCCAACTGTTGTAGTTTTACACTTTCTTTTCTGTGACCGTAAGTGTAGTATGTTCATATCGCCGGTTTCGTTGCTATACGTCAACGACAATTGGGGTATGCATACTTACTTACGTTAATGACATGTGATGTTATGTGTTGCTGGATATGTTATATTGGATCGTCGTGTTTGAATAGCCGGGGTTTTTTATGTGAGATGAGTGTTTTTCATTTTCATTCATGTAAAAACTTGTATGTAATATTCTTTTTATTTGGGGCACTTCCAGGTTGCGGAAGTTGTCACCTTTTGTATATTATTTACTTTTCCGCATTAGGATGACCCAAGGAGGGGAGCACAAGTAACCGGGTTCTGGGGTCCAGTGGGAGACCAACTCGAGGAGTCGAGTCCGGGTCTCCTAACCCTAGAATTGGCAGGGTTGCTTGCCGCTCTCGTAGGGGTCTAGGGGTGTGGGATTGGCTATTCATCACGACCGTGGAATCCGTGTTTTATACTGGCTCGTATTGAAAACACGGACGTCCTAGTATATCCAATATTTCATATGTTTCTTCTGCTGCGATATCTGTGATGTGATCATGTGATGTTCTGTGATAGATACTATATATAGTATATATGATATATTATATAGACGTTACTTATGTTTTGCACCCGCACTAGCCCTGCCCTGCTCTGTCGTTAGTTACCTAACCTAACGGTGCACGAGGGGACATCGAGGCGAATGCGGATGGCATAAGTGTACGTCGTATTTATCTGTGATGTTTAGGTATTTAAATGATGGGACTTCATTAATGTGATTAATGAAAGAAAAGAAACCTAAGATGTTGTAGAATCAGATTTTAAACAAAACAAGTAGCTACAGTTCTTGCTTTGCATAGCGGTATATATGATATACCCTGCACCTTATTCGATGAGGAAAGGACCGAGATCCCTTCACCGGGAGTGTCTCCTTTAGAAATAACTGGCAGATGCTACACACTCGGTTTGATTTTGATTGCTTCTATAGTTTATGCTTTGCACAGTGATATATATGATATATTCTGCACCTCATTCGACGAGGAAAGGGCCGACGATCCCTTCACCGGGAGTGACCCCTTTAGCAAAACTAGAAAAGCCTCAAAATCACTCCATTTCAAAACTTCATTTGATTCTACAACGATATCAATTTCATTACGCAATAGGTTTTCAGAAAAACCTGTCATAGCCCTCCGTCATTTCAGAAAAATTACTATAGTATTCGTGTTACATTTGTTGGCTTTCGTCAAGGTGTAGTGTGCGGTAGCTATATGCTGTTTATCTGCTGCATATGATGCGACTGGATTAGGGTAGTCGTACGGCTTTGTTGGCTTTCGTCAAGGGTCGTGCGGGTGGGTTTAATTCAGTCAAGAAATGTACGGGTTGAACTTGACTAGCGGGCTGTGGTTTGTTGGCTTTCGTCAAGGTCATAGCACGCTAGGGGCAAAAGCATTATCGGGAATTTCAAGTGCTGAAATTTGCAATGAGATTGCATACCTTCTATGAGATAGTTGGATCCCGATACCCACTGTGAGTAAGAGTTACTCCTGGGAGAGTTTTGTACATTACAATTAGCCGATCAAGTAGGTGTCTAGAAAGGTGTCAACGAGGTTACGCCTCTGGGAAAACGAGGTTTACATTAATTAGGTTCGTGCGAAAGCACGGGGGACCTCCCTCAAAGTACCGACACTGGCCTGGCTGAAAGATTGGCAAACTTGTAGTGTGTAATTAATCCCGGCTAATCTTTCCTTTTAGGGTTTGGAGGAAGATTTGATAAAAAGCAGTGGGAGCCATCCTGATTAGATAAGATAATAACCAATCTGATCTTGCACGAGCATACGCTAAAGTGTTTTCTTCTCTCTCTCTCTCCAGGTAGCGACCATTTCATGCCCTAATGAAGATAATAATATGGATGTATTGACCGAACCCGCATGTTATACTGTGCTGGGGAACGTTGGTTCCGTTCTTTCTTATAAGAGTTATAGGAATGAACAGGATATAGAGGAATACCAGGATTTCCATGCCACCCGAATGAAGAAAATACATGTTGATGCATTTTCTTCGGGTGTGTTCGTTACTGAGAACTGTTTCTCCATTTGCTCTATATCCTGGGTATTAGATACCGGGTCAGGATCCCATATATGTAATCAGTTACATGGGCTCAGGAAAGGTAGAGAACTTGGAGAAGGTGATAAAGACATTAGAGTTGGAAATGGTGCAATTGTTGCAGCCAAGACTGTCGGGGAATATCACCTTGCATTACCAACTGGTAATACATTGGTTCTGAACGAATGCTATTACATGCCAAACCTGTAAGTGCACGGCGGCGCCCCGGACGTCAATCCGACGGCCAAATGCGGAAGCGGTGAAAAACTTTAATTTTGCGAACTTAGCAAACCGGCACCACCGCGCACTAAACCCCGGATCGGGCCATTAAACTTGTCCTAGCTAACTAACAAGATAGGGAAGAGATATACCGAGTGATCCGAGTCCTCCGGTCTTCTCGTCATCGTCCCGATCTCCCGCGGAAACTCCGGTCGTCGCATCCTTGCCGGAAGGGCACCACATCGTCTGCATCTTTTACGGGCTCCCACCTCAATACCGAGGCAACTCGGGCACGAAGCTGGCTAGTCGACGTGCCCAAGATTTGCTGTAGAATGTAGTGTAGATGATGCTTGTCTCATTTGGGGTTTGTAGTTGCCTTGATGGAGGAATAAGGTTATGGAAAAATGGTGCTTTCATTTTTCCAAAACTAGAAGTATGAGATGAAGAAATATGTGCTACCACAAAATGGAAATTTCTCCCCCTTGCTAACTAAAGTGGCCGGCCATTCTCTTATGTGGAAATGGTGGAGAGCAAAAACAAAATCATGAAGGGAGGTGAGTGTAGGAGATGAGAAATGGTGACCATAAACAAAACATTATCATAACAAATGAACATCAAACCCATACCCTTTCTAATCTCATTTAATGCAAGTGATGGAGGGAATCAAAGATGCTATCATAATCTCTCATCTCACAAATAAACCATCCACAAAATGTTATTTGCAAACTTGCAAATAACCCCCTCCATCGGAAAAGTCCGGCCGGGAAAGAACAAAGGAAAACCGGCCGGAACGGAATGCAAACTGGCAACTCCAGAAAACTGGTCCCGTAATAAATTACAGGAAAACCCCGATACTGTGCATACACACCCGCATCTGTATTCCGTCCGGATACAAATGCAAAAAGACAAAATCTACACTGTACTATACTAGGATCCGGCTTAAACCAAAGCCGGCTAGTAATATCCGTTCGATCCTGATCCGTGCAATACCGCACGTATCTGATCGAACCGTGCCATATAACTATACGGCCTCTAGTACAAACTGTCCGATCCTGATCCGTGCAATACCGCACGTATCTGATCGGACCCTGCCATATCTCCATACGGCCTCTACAGCGTTTCGCCCGAAAGCTGAGTAACTGAAAGTGTGGTGGACTCTAAAGACTCGTCAATACTATGGCTGTGGATTTAACCACTAGCACGTCAGAGGTATAAGCCAATACGTGACCGGCCACCAGCTATTGACCAAAAGGGACGTCGATGAGCGAACTCATCCTGACACCCTACTGAGCCTGTCAGTGACAATATCCGTACAGTCCGGTCCGTTCGTCTATGAGCATCGCATGGCGGGCCTAGGGGGTGGGTAAAAGTCAGACCCCCAAAAGCGGTACAAGTCGTGTCGGAGTGTAGCCCAGAACACCCTGAGATACTACTGGAATACCTACCAGTAAATCTCCTGCCTTGGCCAAGGACTTCGTGTAATGGCTCTCCTAGACACAGCGCGACCTCACCCCCAATACCGGGAGAGACGAACCCCCGAAGATCCGCTCACTGCCTCCATGTGGCTCGGGACTGTACCCAACTAAAACCTGTTTGCACGACTCCTTTGAGCCGTGGTAGGGTACTAATCAAAGTACAGTGGGAACTCACACGAGACAAATGACGATCCCCAGGTCGATGAACTAACCTGTACACATGTCACCTGGGAACTGCTATCTGACGTCAGGTATAAGACCAACTAGCATGTTCCCGGCGAGTCCTGTCCGGTGTACTCATAACCCAATGAGCACCTGTATACATCTTAGGTGAACCAACTGACACCAGTGGCTTGTGAGACCGGCCACCGCCCCTCGTCGGGGTCTCGACTGTATACACTAGTCTACTCTGGAGAATCGATGCCCTGTCTCGAAACTCCCACGACTAGGGACCTTTTAAGGATATGCTTGTAGACCCCAGCTCTCACATATATGATCGCCCTCATACTGCTGGTCGTCAAGCAAGAATCCTAGGGGCTCTATCAACGTGTAATAGCGACCTGTCAGGTCACCTAAAGCAGTAAACGATGGTAAAGGTAAACCAGATAGCATACTATCATCTCGAGTAAGACTGTCTTACCGGGATAGGTCCTCCCTCAATCATCGCAATCACGTGCCTGTGATCCAATAATTGACTCTGAGGGCATTATCTCCAACAGAACCTGATATGCAACATTATATCGGTTTTTTTATTAAGTAAAGAGGGATATAATTTTGTATTACAAGACAATGTTATGAACATTTTCCGTAACCAAAAGTTGGTTGGATCAGGCACGTTGTGCAATGACATTTATGTTCTAAATCAATCAACAGTTCTGAGCATAACAAACACACACAAGAGGAAGAGTTCAGAACTGAACGAATCCTTCTTGTGGCATTGTAGACTGGGTCACATCAATGCGACACGACTGGCTAAGTTGCATAAGGATGGATATTTGAAACCATTCAAATTTTCATCTTATGACACTTGCCAGTCATGTCTCAAAGGCAAGATGACCAAAACTCCGTTTACGGGACACGGAGAAAGAGTTACTGAACTCTTAGGACTAGTACATAGTGATGTATGCGGTCCAATGTCTACACATGCCAGGGATGGTTCTTCATACTTCATTACATTCACTGACGATCTCTCAAGATACGGACATATGTACTTGATAAGACACAAGTATTAAAATCCTTCGATCTGATCGAGGAGGTGAATACTTGAGCAATGAATTCCTGGACTTCCTAAAAGAGAATGGGATTCTCTCTCAGCTGACTCCTCCATATACACCACAGCATAATGGTGTATCAGAACGGAGGAACCGCACCCTATTAGATATGGTGCGCTCTATGATGAGCACAGCTGAGTTACCTATTTCCTTCTGGGGGTATGCGCTTGAGACAGCCATACATCTATTGAATATGGTCCCAACCAAATCTGTGCCTACCACTCCATATGAGATATGGAAAGGAAAGAGACCAAGTCTTAACTATGTTAAGATATGGGGTTGTCCAGCCTATGTCAAACGACAAAATCCGGACAAACTCGAGGCACGGTCTATTCTATGCAAATTTGTAGGATATCCCAAGAATTCTCAAGGGTATATCTTCTACCACCCTGAGGAACAAAGAGTGTTTGTTTCTCGGCATGCCACCTTTTTAGAAAAGGAATTTCTTGAAAAAGAGATTAGTGGTCATGAGGTAGAACTGGAAGAGGTTCCAGCTGCAGAAGCTACAACAGAAGATCTGGTGGAACCAGAGGATTCCGTAGTTCCCGATGAACCCCAGCCACTCCGCCGATCTAGTAGAGTTCCTCGCCAACCTGAGAGATACTACGGTTTTCTCATGGATGGAGGGAGCGAGGATTGCATCATGGAGGATGATGACCCAACTAGCTTCGAGCAGGCCATCACGAGTAGGGACTCAGTGAAATGGCTGGATGCTATGCGGTCCGAGATGGAATCCATGTACACCAACAAAGTATGGACTTTGGAAGTTGCTCCTGAAGGGGTAAAACCCATCGGGAGCAAGTGGATCTTCAAGAAGAAACTAGGTGTAGATGGGAAAGTAGAGACTTTCAAAGCTAGACTTGTAGCAAAGGGTTTTCGTCAAAGACCAGGTGTGGACTATGACGAGACCTTTTCTCCAGTGGCTATGCTTAAATCCATCCGGATCATGCTTGCCATCGCTGCATATCATGATTACGAAATCTGGCAAATGGATGTTAAGACCGCCTTTCTAAATGGTGATTTAGAAGAATGCGTGTACATGACTCAGCCAGAGGGCTTCGTAGACAGTGGGAGCAGCGGCAAGGTGTGCAAGCTGCTTAAATCCATTTATGGATTAAAGCAAGCATCGCGGAGTTGGAACATCTGCTTTGATGTCGTTATCAAAGAGTTTGATTTCGTCAAAAACCCAGATGAACCTTGTATTTACAAGAAGGTGGCAGGGAGTAAGGTTGTCTTCCTTGTATTGTACGTGGACGACATACTCTTGATAGGAAATGATATTCCTATGCTGCAATCGGTCAAGCTCTTCTTATCACGAAGATTCTTAATGAAAGATCTTGGTGATGCCTCCTGCATATTGGGGATCAGGATCTATAGAGATAGATCCAAACGGATACTGGGATTGTCCCTATCCAGGTACATTGACACCATACTAAAGAGGTTTAGTATGGATGAATCCAAGCGTGGGAACTTGCCCACGATCTCTGGAGTCACTCTCTCCAAAGAGATGTCTCCCAAGACTGATTTGGAGAGAGCTCGCATGCAAGGGATACCCTATGCTTCGGCTGTAGGCTCTATCATGTATGCGATGCTATGTACCAGACCCGATGTTGCATACTCACTAAGTGTAGTGAGCAGGTATCAAGCTGATCCTGGAGAGAGTCACTGGACAGCTGTGAAGAGCATTCTCAAGTACTTGTGAAGGACTAAAGAGATGCTCTTGGTGTATGGTAACGGAGAACTCCAAGTGGAGTCCTTTACCGATTCGAGCTTCTAGAGTGATAAGGACGACTCTAAGTCGCAGTCGGGATTTGTCTTGGTGTATGGTTAGCTGGAAGAGTTCCAAGCAGGAAACCGTGGCAGACTCGACGATGGAGGCTGAATACATCGCTGCCAACGATGCTGCCAAAGAGGCTGTCTGGATCAAGAAGTTCATTACTGAACTTGGAGTGGTTCCATCCATTGAGCATCCAATACCTTTGTATTGCGATAACAATGGAGCGATGGCTTTGGCCAAGAAATCCAGGTCCCATCAGCGATCCAGGCATATTCTGAGGCGGTATCACCTGATCTGGGAGATAGTTGATCGCCGGGAGATCGAGGTCAGGAGGGTTGACACGAAGAACAACACGGCGGATCCACTCACGAAGGCCATTCCCCAGATACAGTTTGAGAGACTCTTCGGGATGCTCGGTATGCGATACTACAGCAGCTGGCCCTAGTGCAAGTGGGAGATTGTTAGTTGTATGTATGCCCTAGAGGCCAGTATTGTACAGATGATGTATATTATATTGGATGCTTGGACATATATAGAGATGACTTTCTTGCTCGATATGATAGTATGCTATCTAGTTACTCTTTATCTTAATATGTACACTAGTCTCTTTAAACTGTCTTATAGTTACATGTTGATAAAGCCCTTAGGATGTGTACTTGACTACCTGGACTATGATGCAGATCATACTAGTGGGGACATGGTAGTCCATAAGTACATCCTTCAAGGTCCCTAGTCGTGGGTGTATCGAGACAGGGCATCGATATACCAGAGTAGACTAGCGTATACGCTTCTCGACCCATGAGATGGGCGATGGATGATCCCATATCCATTGGTGTTTGACATCAGAGATGGTGTACGGGTGCTCAGTGGAGACTGGGTACACTGGACGGACTCGCCGAGAACTCCCAGATGGTATTATACCTCACGTCAGATGGCAGTTCTCAGGTGACACTTGTCCAGGTTAGTCTGTAGACCCGAGATCGTCATAGAGTCTTGTGTGATTCCCACTGTGCTTTGATCTCCACCTTAGCACGTCCATGAGGGCGTGCAAAACGGTGGTCTTTGGGTACAGTCCCGAGTCACATGGAGGCAATGAGCGATAGGAGGGGTTTCGTCTATCCCGGTATTGGGGGTTGATGTTGCGCTGTGCTCGATTGGCCGTAACAGGGAAGTCCCTGGCCAGGACTGATCAGAGATTTGCTGGTAAGTGTTACCAGTAGTTTCTCGACCCGTTACGAGCCTCACATCGGCACGACTTATCGGGTTATTGGGGTCTGATGTTTACCACCCCTAGACTTGATATGCGACATATCAGACGAAGTGACCGGACTGTACGGTAAGTGTTACTGGTCGGATTCGCAGGAGTGTGAGTGGACTAGCTCGTCGATCTTCTGATCGCTCAATACCCGGGTGGCCGTTACGTTTGGCAGATCGCTTGCGGCTTGTGGGTGCTTGATATGATCATCATCTGCTACCGGCGTATTGACGAGTCTTTAGAGTCCTACACGGAGGTTTCCTGGCTCAAGCGAAACGAAATAGGGGCGCATATGAGATATGTGCGGGACCGAGAATAATGCGTGTATGTGATACCGTATTTGATTCTCGCGATTAATGTTTCGATTGGTTGTATGTGATATAACCTAGTTATCGAATCGAAGATCGATTCGATAAGCCGATACATTGAATACTAGTCGGTCATGTGCGACATGACCGGATCATTGAATCAAGTGTTGATTTAATAATTTAATGTATAATTATATATTTGATATATTAGTTTACATTAACTAGTATTGGTTCACTTTAAACGGATTTTTCTCACTTGATGCACATTGTATATGTGATATGCTTTTGTGCACATTTTTGTATCATGTTTGATGATGCTTGATCATTTGGTTAAATGTGTAGAATTAAACCATGGTTAATTTGATAATTAGGGTTTTACATATTCATTTATTTATTTATTTATTTTGTTCATTTATTTATTTGGAAATGATTTAAAGAGAATGGTGGCTTTCTTTTGTCATTAGTTGAAGCTTCATGAAGCCTTGACTTTTGCAACCATTCTTGTCCTCATGCTTAACCCTAACTCTCCAAATGACCATGGTTTATTCTCTACACTTAACCCTAGTTAGATTATGATAAGTATGAATTTTCTTTTCATTTTTTAGTAGAACTTATCATAAACTAGCTTCATCTTCTCCTTCTTCTTCAAGATAGAAACCTTGATGCCATCAATGGCAACTTGAGTTCTAGTGAGAGAAATCCAATTCTAAAGTGAACCCACCTCCTATTTCTTCACCCTCTACCTCTTGCCAAGTTGTTTTGGGTGTTTTCTTCACAAGTTTCACAACTTTGTGAAGTCGGAGCTTGAACTTGTGATGCCTCGAAGTAGATCGTCTTTGACACGAAGCCGACGACCTAGCTCACCCGTTTCTCCGATGAAGCCGACGATTGAGTTCGGGATTCATGATGGACAGCGAGAGGACACCCACGTGGAGCTAAGGAAGTGGAGAACCGGATCTACAAAGGTTGTAGCATCTAACTTTTAGTTAAGTAGTTAACTAGATTATCTTTTCGCCTAAACTTCTAGTCAACGATCCGTATTAGGGTTTCTCGGCACCCATAATTTTTGAAATTGGCATGGTTGATGCCTTGTGAGACTTCATTAGAGTGCCTAGAAACCCTACAAGAGCCATTACGCAAAGTCCCTGGCCAGGGCAAGCGAGATTTACTGGTAGGTTCCGGTAGTTTCTCAAGGTGTAATGGGGTTCACTCCGACATGACTTATACCGCTATTAGGGGTCTGACGTTTACCGCCCCCCTAGGACCGATATGTGATAGTCCTAGACGAACAGACCGGACTGTACGGAGATTGTCACATCAGGCTCAGTAGGAGTTCGGATGGGTTTCCTCATCGGCCTTCTTATCGATATCTACCTGGGGACCGTAACGTACAGCCAGTGCCGCTTGCGGTCTGTGGTTAAACCCACTGCCAGCGTAGTGTCGAGTCTTTAGAGTTCCACACAGAGAGTTTCCCTGCTTCAGACGAAACAATATAGAGGTCGTATGGTTTTACGACAGGGTTCGGACACGCACGTGCATTTATGCACGTACGATGTTCGGACAGTTTTTACTAGCCGGCTTTGGTTTAAGCCGGATTCTAGTATCGGATTATGGGATTTATACTGTCTAAAGTTTTTCCGTGTTTTCACAGATAGGAGGGGCGTTCTCGTAATTTGTCGGGAAGCTTCTAGAAGGATGATGACTTGGAGGGTAAGGTGGCATTTGCATTTATTAGATTAATGAGTCATGGTGTGATTCATACATGGAGTTAATGATTCATTTATGATTTATATGACTCATGTGATGAATCACTTAGTGTATTAATGAAACATGATGATATATCATTATTTGTTATTCATTTAATAATATGATATGTTTCATATATACACAAATGATATCATCAATCCAAAAGGATTCTCATTCTCACCTTCTCTCTCCTCATGCTCTCTCTCTTCAAACCCTAACCCTAACCTCTCATGTGTTGAGATCAAGGGTTAGCAAGACTAATACATCCCTAATCCCACTCTATATCCCCTAGGTTGCTTTGATTAGCACTTTTAGTAACCTAGTTACTTCAAGTTAGAGGTGAAGCTTCTAGTAGGAGCTCTCGGGTGGATCGTCTTTGACTCGAGGAGGCCGTTGAGGTGCCGACGTTCCAAAGAGCCTACGAGGTGTGGAGGACAGCGATGAAGACCCGAAAGATAAGTAACGTGAGGTATAACTTCGAATCAGAGTAGTTAAACCTTTCGTAGTTTGATAGTAATGGTTTAGACACGATCCGTGTGCTCAAGTCCGTGTTACGAAGCTTTGATAATCGTTTTTCATATATTCCGCCTCCCCACAAGCTCGTGGGGTGCGTGACATGGACTTACAGTAGTATCAGAGCCAACTAAACCTTTACTATCTTGTTAGCAACTAATTAGAACTTTGATCGTCGGAAAAACACGAAAACTTAACCCCGAACCCCGCTTAGTTTCTGTCAATTTTAAACGTGTCAGAAAAATTATTTGATAGGCCTTAAAATTCACTGCAGGAGATTATAAGAATTCTGGGAAAATACGAGCTGCTAACTCGGTAAGAAGGCCGCGGATCCGCGGCAGAATAGTGCTTTTGGCCGCGGATCCGCCGCCGAGTCAACTCCGAGTTGACTCGGATTTGCTCAGTAATTCATATTTTTTGGTGCTTTGTTTTCCAGTATATTCTGTTTCTGCCCAGGTTACTTCTGTGCTGGCTTGCATTTGGGGTAGACACGGAAAAAGGTTGTCGATCGATATTCTAAGTTATTTGCTAATCGGGTTTTTATCTGTAATGTTTAATGTGTTCGTAAACCTTCCCTAACTGCTAGTATGTCGGTTGGCAGGGGGTTGCACATTTCTGTAATGGATTTTACTGTTTGTGTATATGAACTTGATTGGATCATTGTGATGATTAGTCGGGGTTTGAGATGGGTTTTATATTCATTCATTCGATGTAAATTGTAATATGATGTAATTGTAGGGTTCCTAGGCACACTAATGAGGTCTCACAAGGCATCAAGCATGCCAATTTCAAAAATTTCCGGTGCCTACAAACCCTAATACGGATCGTTAACTAGAGATTAGGCGAAAACTAGAACTAGTAAACTGCTTTACTAATAAGTGAACGGAAATACAACCTTTATAGATCCGGTCCTCCACCTCCATAGCTCCGTGATGAAGTCCCTCCGCTGTACCCATCGGATCCCGGACTCTCGCGGTGGTTTCATCGAAGAAATGATCGGGCTAGGTCGTCGACTTCGATGCCGAAGATGATCTACGTTGAGGCAACACAAGATCAAGCTCCAACTTCACCAAGCCATGAAACTTGTGAAGAAAACATCCTATACTACTTGGCAAGTGGTAGAGGATGAAGAAATAGGAAGTGGGTTCACTTTAGAATTGGATTTCTCATTCTTTTTCTCAAGTTGCCATTAATGGTAGCAAGCTTTCTTCTTTGTTCAAGAAGAAGAAGAAGAAGAAAAAGAAGATGATAAGAATAAAAGGATTAAGTTTAAAAAAAAACCCTTCATTCTTATAATATTGCAACCTAAGTTAAGTGTAGAGAATAAAATAAGGTTAGTTCAATGGTTAGGTTTAGGAGATGAAGACAAAATGGTCATTTTTAGTCAAAGATGCATGAAGCATCAAGAAAGTTCTAAAAGCAACCATTTTGTTTTCCTTTTCTTTTAATCAAAAAATGAATAGATAAATAAAAGAAATGAAACCCTAACCATTCACTAAACATAGTGTATAGCATACACACACCCAAGGTTGCATGTATCATCAAACATGATACAAACAAGTGTACAAAAATATATCACATATACAATGTGCACTTCAAGTGAGAAAATCCATTTAATGTGAACCAATACTAGTTAATGCTAAGTAATATATCAAATATATATAATTATACATTAAATCATTAAATCAACACTTGATTTAATGATCCGGTCATATCGCATATAACCGACTAGTATCAAGTGTATCAATGTATCGAATCAACACTTGATTCGGTAACCCGGCTATATCACATATAACCTACCGATGATACAAATCACGAGAATAGAATACGGTATCATATACACGCATTATTCTCTGTCCCGCACATATCTCATATGCGCTCCTATTTCGTTTCGCTTGAGCCAGGAAACCTCTGTGTAGGACTCTAAAGACTCGTCAATACGCCGGCAGCAGGTGATGATCATATCAAACACCCACATGCCGCAAGCGGTCTGCTAAACGTAACGGCCACCCGGGTATTGAGCGATCAGAAGATCGACGAGCAAGCCCACTCACACTCCTGTGAATCCAACCAGTAACACTTACCGTACAGTCCGGTCTGATCGTCTGATATGTCGCATATCTTGCCTAGGGTTGGTAAACGTCAGACCCTAATAGCTCGATAAGTCGTGTCGATATGAGGTCTATAACAGTTCGAGAAACTACTGGTAACACTTACCAGTAAATCTCAGCAACCCTGACCAGGGAGTTCCGGTTATAGCCAATCGAACATAGCGCAACATCAACTCCCTATACCGGGAGAGACGAATCCCCTCCTATCGCTCATTGCCTCCATGTGATTCAGGACTGTACCCAAAAACCACCGTTTTGCATGCCCTCTTGGACATGGTAAGGTGGAAATCAAAGCACAGTGGGAACCACACAAGACTCTATGACGATCTCGGGTCAACAGACTACTCTGTACCAGTGTCACCAGAGAACTGCCATCTGACGTAAGGTATAATACCATCTGGGAGTTCTCGGCGAGTCCGTCCAGTGTACCCAGTCTCCACTGAGCACCCGTATATCATCTCTGATGTCAAACACCAATGGATATGGGATCATCCATCGCCCATCTGTATGGGTCGAGAAGGTACATGCTAGTCTACTCTGGTATATCGATGTCCCGTCTCGATACACCCACGACTAGGGACCTTGAAGGATGTACTTATGGACTACCATGTCCCCACTAGTATGATCCGTATCATAGTCCAGGTAGTCAAGTACACATCCTAAGGGCTTTACCAACATGTAACAGAGAGACAATCAGTGTACACGTTAAGATAAAGAGCAACCAGATAGCATACTATCATGTCGAGCAAGAAAGTCCTCCCTATATATGTCCCAGCATCCACTACAATATACATCCTATGTATAGTAATGGCCTCTAGGGCATACATATAACTAACAATCTCCCACTTGCACTAGGGCCATCTGATAGCAGTGGTTGTAGTATCTCATACTCAACCATCCCATAAAAGTCTCTCTCTGGGAAAAGGCCTTTGTGAGTGGATCCACCGTGTTGTCCTCTGAGTCTACTCTCCTAACCTCGATCCCTTGGAGATCAACTATCTCCATGATCAGGTGACACTACCTCAGAATATGTCTGGATCACTGATGGGACGGACGTTCCTAGGTATAAGCCACAACTCCATTGTCTCACAATGGTAGGAACGAAGTTTATCTCATGAACTAATATACATCCAGACTGCCTCTTTGGTAGCATCTTAAGTAGCGATGTATCCAGCCTTTATCGTCTAGTATGCCACGGTATCTAGCTTGGAACTCTTCCAACATACCGTCCCTTTACTGAGGGTAAAGACAATGCCTGTGACTGACATTCAGTCGTTTTCATCACCCTGGAACACTTCCAGTGATTCTCCCTAGGATCGATTGATACCATCTCACTTCAACAAGTGAGAATCCTAACATCCATTTAGATCTATCTCATTGGTCCAAAATGTAAGTCCATGCTACCTCTCCCGGTACTTTCGGGAATGCGGAATTTGGTAAAAAACGATTTTCTTAAAGATGGTAACATGGACCTAAAACCCGGATCTTGGTTAAACATCTATCTAACATCCTAACTATGAGTTTTAGCTACTCGGTTAGGGGGTTATACCTTGCTTGTCTTGAACTCCTTCGTCTTCAAAGCTCCGATGGTGGTCCGATGGCTTCTTCTCGTCGTCTCCGTACGCCGAAGATAGATCCACCTGAAAGCTCCAACCTTTAGCTCCTTCTTCGTTCTTTGAAGAAACTAGTTCACTTGGTTTGCTAAACCTAGTGAACTAGAATGAGTAGAGAAGAAATAGAATGGGATTTTATCTATGGTTCTTGATTCTCAACTCATGAGACAAGAGAACCATAGATCAAGAGAGGGAGCAAGAGGTTGAGGGTGAGAGCAAGAGGAGAGCTCAAGAACAAGAGAGAGAATGAGCAAGAAAGAATGATCCTCTCTTTTGTCTTTCACCCTCTCATAATCCAAAGTGATCATAACTCATCATATCAAAAAAGTCTTATGTGATGGTTTGAAGCAACCACAACCATATCATTTTATGCACTCATTTTACACAAATGAGCAAGTAAACAAAAGTCTTTGCCATGAAATGATGGCTATGGTTATCATGATGGTCAACTAGTCAAGCCTAGTCAACCGGTCAACAAGTCAACAAAAGTCAACAAGTCAACAAAGTCAACAAGTCAACAAAAGTCAACAAGTCAACAACCATATCACCATAATACTTAATTAATATAATAGTTAATCACATATCATATTCTCATCAGGGTTGAGCATAAAGTCAAATAGTCAACGGTCAACTGTCAACAACCCTAATGAGAATCCACTGCCTCTGCCTCCCTGTCAACTGTGCATACACACCCGCATCCGCGTTCCGAGGAACACGAATGCAAACTGGATAAATCCAATCCCATAAGGTACACTAGGATCTGGCTTAAACCAAAGCCCGCTAGTGTAAACTGTCCGGACACTGTACGTGCACAAGTGCACGGATGTGACCGAACCCTGTCGCAAAACCATGCGACCTGTCGCAATACCATGCGACCTCTACTCTTTTGCCTAAAGGCGAAAAGCTTTCTGTGTGGGACTCTAAAGACTCGACACTACGCTGGCAGTGGGTTTAACCACAGACCGCAAGCGGCACTAGCTGTGCGTAACGGTCCCCAGGTAATGCCGACAAGAAGACTGACGAGGCGAAACCCATCTGAACTCCTACTGAGCCTGAGTGTGACATTCTCCGTACAGTCCGGTCTGTTCGTCTGATACATCGCATGGCGGGCCTAGGGGGCGGTAAACGTCAGTCCCCCAATAGCGGTACAAGTCGTGCCGGAGCGAAGCCCAAAACACCCTGAGATAACACTGGAAACCTACCAGTATATCTCGTTTGCCCTGGCCAGGGACTACTCGTGTAATGGCTCTCCTAGACACAGCGCGATGTCAACCCCCAATACCGGGAGAGACGAATCCTGTCTAACCGTCACTGCCTCCAAGTGCTTCGGGACTGCACCCAACCACTACCTGTTTGCACGACTCCTTTGAGCCGTGGTAGGGTAGTGATCAAAGTACAGTGGGAACACACTCGAGGCGAAGTGACAGTGTCAAGTCAGCGGACTAAGCTGTACTCATGTCACCTGGGAACTGATAACTGACGATAGGTATAATACCAACTAGTCAGTTCCCGACGAGTCCTGTCCAGTGTACCCGTAACCTAACGAGCACCCGCATACTATCTCAAGTACGACGTACTGACGGCTGTGGGACAGACCGTCTCCCACACTGGGATGAGAAGCGCATGCGCTGGTCTACTCCGGAGTATCGATGCCCTGTCTCGATAGTCCTGCGACCAGGGACCTGCATAAGGATGTGCTTATAGATTACCCAGCCCCACTAGTGTGACGGCCATCACATCGCTGGTAATCAAGCAAAGATCCTAAGGGCTCTACTAATGTGTATAGGCGATATACAAAAATAAACACATGTACACATTGAAGTAGAAACAAACCAAGTAGCATACTACAATTTTGAGCAAGATTGTCAATACAAGGTGAATATCCCAAGCTTCCATTAAGTAATATACATACTAGTATGATACAGTAATGGCCTCTAGGGCATATACACTAACAATCTCCCACTTGCACTAAGGCCATGTACTGGCGTATCGAAGACCTATCATCTCGATCAGCCGCTCGAACTGAGTCTGGGGCAAGGCCTTGGTGAATGGATCTGCAGTGTTATCTTTTGATTTTACTCTCTTTACCTTGATCTCCTGGCGATCAATGATCTCCCTGATCAGGTGGAACCGCCTCAAAATGTGCCTGGACTTCTGATGGGACCTGGGTTCCTTCGCTAAAGCTATAGCGCCGTTGTTGTCACAATACAGCGGTATTGGATCAACACTGGTAGGAACCACCTGAAGTTCCGTGAGGAACTTCTTCATCCAGACAGCTTCCTTTGCGGCATCGCAAGCAGCTATGTACTCCGCTTCCATGGTTGAGTCAGCAACGGTTTCCTGCTTGGAACTCTTCCAGCAAACCGCCCCTCCATTGAGGGTAAAGACATAACCCGACATGGACTTGGAGTCATCCTTGTCACTCTGGAAGCTGGAGTCAGCAAAGGCCTCAATCTGGAGGTCTTTTCCGCCATACACCAAGAACATCTCCTTAGTCCTTCTCAGGTACTTGAGAATGTTCTTTACTGCTATCCAGTGTTTCTCCCCTGGGTCCGACTGATACCGGCTTACAACGCTCAATGCGTATGCTACATCTGGTCTGGTACATAACATCGCATACATAATAGAGCCTACTGCAGATGCGTAGGGTATTGATGACATGCGAGCCCTCTCCAAATCAGTCTTGGGAGACATCTCTTTAGAGAGGGTGATTCCGTGACAAGCCGGTAGATTACCGCGCTTGGAATCTTCCATACTGAATCGTTTCAGTATGGTGTCGATGTACCTTGACTGTGAAAGTCCCAACATCCTTTTAGATCTATCACGATAGATCTGGATCCCTAGAATGTAGTTGGCATCGCCCAGGTCCTTCATGGAGAACCTCTGTGACAAGAATCCTTTGACTGACTGTAGCATAGGAATATCATTTCCTATTAGGAGAATGTCATCGACGTACAAGACGAGGAATACCACATTTCTCCCTACAATCTTACTGTAAATGCATGGTTCATCTGGGTTTTTGACAAAGTCGAATTCTTTGACAGTATCATCAAAGCAGATGTTCCAACTCCGCGATGCCTGCTTAAGTCCATAGATGGACTTGAGCAACTTGCACACTTTACCGCTGCTCCCACTCTGATTGAATCCCTCTGGCTGATCCATATAGACGCACTCTTCCAAATTTCCATTTAGGAAAGCCGTCTTAACGTCCATCTGCCAGATCTCATAATCGTGGAAGGCAGCAATGGCAAGAAGGATCCGAATGGATTTAAGCATGGCTACCGGAGAAAAAGTCTCGTCATAGTCCAAACCAGGTCTTTGATGAAAACCCTTTGCAACGAGCCTAGCTTTATAGGTTTCAACCTGCCCATCTACACCAATCTTCTTTCTGAAGATCCATTTGCAGCCTACGGGTTTTACCCCTTCTGGAGCAAAGTCCAAAGTCCAAACTTTGTTGGTGTACATGGACTCCATCTCGGTCCGCATTGCATCCAGCCATTTTACCGAGTCACCGCTCTGAATGGCTTGCTGGAAGCTAGTAGGCTCATCATAATCTATGATGCAATCCTCTCTATCCCCGTCTATGAGAAAACCGTAGTATCTCTCGGGCGGATGAGACTGCCTACTACTCCTGCGGAGCGGCGTAGGAATGTCCGGTTCCCCTGAACCTTCTGGTTCTACTAAGGTTTCAGTAATAGCTTGCGGTTCTGGAATTTCTTCCAGTTCTATTGCGCTCCCACTTATCTGATTTTCTAAAAACTCAGTTTCCAAGAAGCGGGCATGACGAGAAACAAGGACTTTTTGCTCCTCTGCGTAATAGAAAAGATACCCCTTGGAGTTCTTTGGGTATCCCACAAACTTGCACTGTACTGAGCGTGCCTCGAGCTTGTCCGCATGCTGCTTTTTTACAAAAGCCGGACATCCCCATGTCTTAAAGGATTTAAGACAGGGTTTCTTCCCACTCCACATCTGATATGGTGTAGTAGGCACTGTCTTAGTAGGAACTTGGTTCAAGAGATGTGCAGCTGTTTCCAGTGCATAACCCCAGAAAGATCGCGGCAACTCAGCCTTACTCATCATGGAACGAACCATATCTAATAGGGTTCGATTCCTTCTTTCCGATACACCGTTGTGTTGTGGTGTGTATGGAGGAGTACGCTGAGAGAGAATTCCATTCTCTTTTAAGTAGTCCAGAAACTCGGCACTCAAGTATTCACCACCTCGATCCGATCTTAGGATCTTGATACTTTTGCCTGTTTGTTTTTCTACTTCATTCTTATATTCCCAAAATTTCTCAAAGGCCTCGGATTTGTGCTTCATTAAGAAGACATGTCCATACCTAGAGAAATCATCTGTGAAAGTAATGAAGTATGAATAACCGCTTCGCGCATGTGTAGACATTGGACCACACACGTCACTGTGTATAAGTCCCAAGAGCTCGCTCGCTCTTACTCCGTGTCCAGTGAACGGAGTCTTTGTCATCTTTCCCATGAGACAAGATTCACAAGTGGCATAAGACTGGTACTCGAACGGATCCAAGTATCCTTCTTTATGTAACTTAGTCAACCGTGTCTCATTGATGTGACCCAGTCTACAATGCCATAAGAAAGCCTGATTTAATTCTGGAGACTTTCTTTTAAGTGTGTTCTGGACACTGAATATCTGAGCTTGATTCAATACGTATATACCGTTATTTAATGTACCTGACCCAATCAGTGCTTGATTTAGGTGGATGTTTACTACATCGCTTACAAAAGCAAAATCATATCCTTCCTTAGAAAGTAAGGATACAGATATGATATTGCAAGTCGCACCTGGTACATACAAACAGTCACGCAGAATCAATATCTGCCCAGTTGTCAGTCCTAGGTGATATTCCCCTACGGATACAGCATCCATGCTCATTCCGTTAGCAACCCTGAGAGTCATATCACCTTTCCTTATAACCCTACGGTTTCTCAGACCCTGTAACGAATTACAGATATGAGATCCTGATCCGGTATCCAATACCCAGGAAGTAGGGTTAACTGACAAACAGTTCTCAATTACAAACACACTCGAAGCCGAAGCCACAACATGCTTCGAATTCTGGCTACTGGCTTTACAAGCCCTGCAATCTTTCTGCCATAGTTCATTCCCGTTACAATAGGAACGTCCCTCTTTTACTATATCCAGTCCTGAAACTTTTGCCGTTGTTTTTCCTTTTTCTTCCCTGGTTTCTTTCAGGGTATAAGCAGAGGGCAGGGACTGTAGAATTAGGTCAGTACTTGACCCATTCTTCAACGTGGTCTCCAGGTCCGTGAGCTCAATATAGCTGGTCTCTGTAAGGACGTTGCCCCTTACAGATGACCCGACTGCCAACCTCGCTTGAAGCAATTCGTTCGAGGTCTCATATCTTGCGATACGAGATTGCTCTCCATATAAAACTTTGTTATGGAGGAAGATAGAAACTGAGTCCATCTTCTCGTGCTGCCTCTGGTTTGTACCATCAACTGAGGCTAACACGAGGCACTTGGCTTTCGCACAATCCTTTTCCGATGTCCTGCGGATGTGAACATCCGTGACAGGGGAAACTGGACCTGAGACAGCAGGGTTTTGATTAGTTAAGAGGTGTCCCAGCTTGTCATGGGCAATGGACATCTGGACAGACCTTTGCCAGTCATAACAGTCAGGTTCAGTCATGTTTTTATCTAGATGTAACCTAGGCGTGGTCACAGGGTCGCTGCAATTAAGAGAGAGAAGAAGAAACACTCAGCATGATGCTCTTGCAAGTTTAGAGTGGTTTTTAGTTTGTCTAAACAGGATGGCTCCCACTGTTTCTCGAATCCCTCCTCAAACCATAAAGGAAGAATTAGTCGGGATCAATCCCACCGCACAATACTTGCTTAACCGTTCAGCCAGGCCGGTGTCGGTACTTCGAGGGAGGTTTTCCAACGCTTTCGCGAAGTTCCTTAATTAAAGAACCTCTTTTCCCTGGGGGCGTAGCCCCGCTAACACCTTTCTAGGCACCTACTAGGTTTATAGCATTGATCGTTTAGTGAGAAATTTCCCGAGGAGTAGCATATACTCACAGTAGGATCGGGATCCAAATATCATCGCGCGACGAAACTGAAGGAATCCTACCAGAATCATCACACTCCAAATGGTATGCAAATCTAGCAAGTTTCAGTACTTATGAAACTCCCGATGTGGGTTTTTGCCCCATGCTCTTATGACCTTGACTAAGGCCAACAAATCATAAGTCACATGTCAAGTTCTACCCGTCGTTGTCCAGGTTAATTTGAACCCATCCGTATATACCCTTGACTAAGGCCAACAAGGTAATACGACTGTCCCAAACCAACGCATCTATCTATGCAACATATGAATGTTCGCCAGCTACCAATCACTGTGCCTTGACTAAGGCCAACAAACACAGCTTGAATACTGTTGAATATTCATATGAAACGACGGAGGGCTACGAATGGTTTTGGCGAAACCGTGAACGTAGTGAACTTGATTTAGTCGATGGAACGAGATAGCTTTTAAATGGAGTGGCTCAAACTCCGCATTTTAAAAGTTTGTTTTTGAAAAGAACCGAGTGGTTTTTCGAAAGTGTTCCAACGACTTATACTTGGTTTATTTTCTTGCATTAGTTCTTTTAATGCATGTTTTGCTTGCATTAGTTCTTTTAATGCGTGATATTCTTGCATTAGTTCTTTTAATGCGTCCCATCATTTAATCCTACCATTGCAGAAAACAACCAAAATATGACGTACGCTTATGCCATTCGCATTCGCCACGGGGCCCCGTCATTACCCGTTAGGTTACTTAACTAACGACAGAGCGGGGGCTGGGCTAGCGCGTCTGTAAAACATAAGCAACGCCTAAATAATATCATATATAGATATACTGCAATGATAAACATTTCAGATCACAGATGAATACATTGGATATACTAGGAATCTGTAATTTGCACGAGCCTGTAACAAAAACAGATTACACGGTCGCGGTGAATAGCCAAATACCCCACCCAAGACCCCTACGGGTGCGGCAAATTACCCGCCAAGTACCCGAAGCATAGTAACCTCCCTCATCTCCATGAGTAGGCCACTCGACACTTCGGCATACCCGGTAGTTTGTGCACCCCCTCCATGGGTCTATCCTAGGAGCAAAAACAGTAAAAAGAAATTATACAATGACGGCTACAACCCCGACCCGGTTGTGCGGCCATACAAATAATTATTACATCAATTTACAAATTTACATGAATTGAAAGAAAAGAAAACTCTCGTCTCACAACCCCCGGCTATTCACCCGCGACAATCCAACATATTCATATCCACATTCCAGCAACATTACAGATCACAGATTTGTATAACCCCCACTAATCGACATATAGCGATTAGTAGACGTTCAATACAAATATCACATTACAGAAAACCCGTTAGCTTAAGTCTTTTAGAAGTTCGATCAAAAAAATACGGATTTTCGGGACCCCAAAATAAAATTTTCGTTCTGGAAAATCTGGGTTGAAAATATAGGTACCAAAATTCCCAAAATACCCCCAGAAGAACACTGTAGCAAAGAATCACCAGAGAGGCGCCAAGGAGGCCGCGGAACCGCGGCAATAGCAAGCTATTGCCGCGTTTCCGCGGTCGTTTAGTTGATTCATTTGGTGATTTTTCTACAGTGGCTTCTAAAAACCCTGAGCCGATTTTAGGTGTTAAAATAATCAATTTTTGAACAGTAAAAAAATCGACAGAAACTTTAAAATTCCGGGGTTCGTTTCGGGACTTTTGCGTTGATCGATCTTCTAGATACTTGCTAACATGTTAGATAGAGTTTAACTAGGCTCTGATACCACTGTAAGTCCATGCTACCTCTCCCGGTACTTTCGGGAATGCGGAATTTGGTAAAAAACGATTTTCTTAAAGATGGTAACATGGACCTAAAACCCGGATCTTGGTTAAACATCTATCTAACATCCTAACTATGAGTTTTAGCTACTCGGTTAGGGGGTTATACCTTGCTTGTCTTGAACTCCTTCGTCTTCAAAGCTCCGATGGTGGTCCGATGGCTTCTTCTCGTCGTCTCCATACGCCGAAGATAGATCCACCTGAAAGCTCCAACCTTTAGCTCCTTCTTCGTTCTTTGAAGAAACTAGTTCACTTGGTTTGCTAAACCTAGTGAACTAGAATGAGTAGAGAAGAAATAGAATGGGATTTTATCTATGGTTCTTGATTCTCAACTCATGAGACAAGAGAACCATAGATCAAGAGAGGGAGCAAGAGGTTGAGGGTGAGAGCAAGAGGAGAGCTCAAGAACAAGAGAGAGAATGAGCAAGAAAGAATGATCCTCTCTTTTGTCTTTCACCCTCTCATAATCCAAAGCGATCATAACTCATCATATCAAAAAAGTCTTATGTGATGGTTTGAAGCAACCACAACCATATCATTTCATGCACTCATTTTACACAAATGAGCAAGTAAACAAAAGTCTTTGCCATGAAATGATGGCTATGGTTATCATGATGGTCAACTAGTCAAGCCTAGTCAACCGGTCAACAAGTCAACAAAAGTCAACAAGTCAACAAAGTCAACAAGTCAACAAAAGTCAACAAGTCAACAACCATATCACCATAATACTTAATTAATATAATAGTTAATCACATATCATATTCTCATCAGGGTTGAGCATAAAGTCAAATAGTCAACGGTCAACTGTCAACAACCCTAATGAGAATCCACTGCCTCTGCCTCCCTGTCAACTGTGCATACACACCCGCATCCGCGTTCCGAGGAACACGAATGCAAACTGGATAAATCCAATCCCATAAGGTACACTAGGATCTGGCTTAAACCAAAGCCCGCTAGTGTAAACTGTCCGGACACTGTACGTGCACAAGTGCACGGATGTGACCGAACCCTGTCGCAAAACCATGCGACCTGTCGCAATACCATGCGACCTCTACTCTTTTGCCTAAAGGCGAAAAGCTTTCTGTGTGGGACTCTAAAGACTCGACACTACGCTGGCAGTGGGTTTAACCACAGACCGCAAGCGGCACTAGCTGTGCGTAACGGTCCCCAGGTAATGCCGACAAGAAGACTGACGAGGCGAAACCCATCTGAACTCCTACTGAGCCTGAGTGTGACATTCTCCGTACAGTCCGGTCTGTTCGTCTGATACATCGCATGGCGGGCCTAGGGGGCGGTAAACGTCAGTCCCCCAATAGCGGTACAAGTCGTGCCGGAGCGAAGCCCAAAACACCCTGAGATAACACTGGAAACCTACCAGTATATCTCGTTTGCCCTGGCCAGGGACTACTCGTGTAATGGCTCTCCTAGACACAGCGCGATGTCAACCCCCAATACCGGGAGAGACGAATCCTGTCTAACCGTCACTGCCTCCAAGTGCTTCGGGACTGCACCCAACCACTACCTGTTTGCACGACTCCTTTGAGCCGTGGTAGGGTAGTGATCAAAGTACAGTGGGAACACACTCGAGGCGAAGTGACAGTGTCAAGTCAGCGGACTAAGCTGTACTCATGTCACCTGGGAACTGATAACTGACGATAGGTATAATACCAACTAGTCAGTTCCCGACGAGTCCTGTCCAGTGTACCCGTAACCTAACGAGCACCCGCATACTATCTCAAGTACGACGTACTGACGGCTGTGGGACAGACCGTCTCCCACACTGGGATGAGAAGCGCATGCGCTGGTCTACTCCGGAGTATCGATGCCCTGTCTCGATAGTCCTGCGACCAGGGACCTGCATAAGGATGTGCTTATAGATTACCCAGCCCCACTAGTGTGACGGCCATCACATCGCTGGTAATCAAGCAAAGATCCTAAGGGCTCTACTAATGTGTATAGGCGATATACAAAAATAAACACATGTACACATTGAAGTAGAAACAAACCAAGTAGCATACTACTATTTTGAGCAAGATTGTCAATACAAGGTGAATATCCCAAGCTTCCATTAAGTAATATACATACTAGTATGATACAGTAATGGCCTCTAGGGCATATACACTAACACAAAACCCAGGATTTAGTAGGTATCACTTTGATCCTATGTGGAGAATCATTGTGATAAGCGGAGATTGATCGAGCGTAGCATATGAAACTACTTCCCTATCAAGAGTATGTCATCCACGTACTCTACGAGGATCACCACCATACTCTCTACTACCTTTTTGTATATACAAGGTTCATCTACCATTTTGATGATGTCAAACTCTTTGACTAACTCATCAAAACAGATGTTCCAACTCCGCGATGTCTGTTTTATCACATAAAACATCTTGCACACGTTTCCGCTGCTCCCACTGTCTACGAGGCCCTCTGGCTGTGTACTTATAGACGCACTCTTCCAAAACATCATTTTGAAAAGCACTCATGACACCCAACCACCAGATATCGTAGTCATGGTATGTAGCCGTGGCAAGTAGGATCTGGATGGACTTAAACATAGATCCTTAGAAAAGGTTTCAACATAATCCATACCTGGTCAATGATGCAAACCTTTAACAAGTCTAGCTTTGAAAGTCTCAACTTTTCAATGTACACCAAGTAATCTTCTCAAGATATACTTGCTCCTGATGGGGATTTAACCCTTCAGATATAGCAACCAAAGTCCATACTTTGTTGGTGTATAAGGATTCCATCTCAGATCGCTAAGCATCCATCCATTCTTACAGAGTCCCACTTATGATGGCCAGCTCGAAACTAGTTGGGTCATCATCTCATGATGCAATCCTCGCTCCCACTGTCATAGAGAAACCGAAGTATCTCTCAGGTGGGTGAGGAACCCTACTAGATCGGCGGAGAGGCTGAGGTTCGTTGGTAACTATTGAATCCTTTGGTTTTATCAATTCATCTGCTGTAGTTTGTATAGCTGGAACCTTTCCAGTTCTACATTACAGACCTTGCCTCGAGTTTGTCCGGATTTTGCTTTTAGACATCGGTCGGTCAACCCCAAATCTTAACTAGCTTAAGACATGGGCTCTTCCTATACCATATCTCATATGGAGTGGTAGGCTGTAATCTGATTCGAACCTAATTCAATAGGTATGCAGCTTCTTAAGTGCATAACCCCCAAAAGGAAACAGGTAACTCAGTAGTACTCATCATAGAGCGCACCATATCAGATAGGGTGTTATTGCTCCGCCCCGATATACCATCGTGCTATGGTGTATACGGAGGAGTCATTCTGAGAGAGAATCTCATTCTCCTTTAGAATAGTCCAGGAATTCCGTGCTCAAGTATTCTCCTCCTTGATCACATCAAAGGACATAATACTTATACCTGTTTTGGTTCTCTACTTCTAACTTATATTCTGTGAATATCTCAAAAGGTTCGGACTTGTGTTTCAACAGGAACATATGTCTGAATCTAAAGAGATCATCAGAGAATGTAATAAAGTACAAAGAACCGGTCTTGGCATGTGTAGACAGGGGACCTACATATATCATCATGTATCAGTCCCAAGAGTTTACTAACTCTTTCTTTGTTTCCAATAAACAGAGCTATGGTCATCTTATCTTTGTGACATGACTGGTAAGTTTCACAAGATGTAAATTCAAACTGATTTAAATATGCATCTAAATGTAACTTCAGCCAGTCGGGTCACATTGATATGACTTAGTCTACAATACCTTAAGAAGGATTCGTTCATTTCTGAACTCTTCCTCTTGTGTGTGTTCTGTATACTAAAAACTGTAGTTTGATTTAGAATGTCAATGCTTTTAGATAACGTGCCTGAACCGATCAACTTTTGATATAGGAAATGTTCAAAACATTATCCAACAATACAAAATTTTATCATTTCTTTACTAGTAAAGAGACTGATATAATTTTGTATATCAGGTTCGATATCTAATAACATTTGTTCAGAATCAATGTATTTCGAATACAGGGTGACAGTGACCGACAGACTTGGCTGCAACACTTGCCCCGTTTTCTGTCTCATGAAACTTATCACCCGATCTCAGTTCTCTACCTTTTTGTAGCCCTATGTAACAGATTACATATCTGGGATCCTGATCCGGTATCAAATACCCAGGACGTAGAGGATACAGAGAAACAGTTCTTTGTAATGAACACATCCGAAGGAGATGCATCATATGCACTTTCTTCGTTTGGGCGGCATGGGAATCCTGGTATTCCCCTTATTTCCTGCTCTGTCTTATAATAATTATAAGTTGGAGCGGGACCAACGTTCCCCAGCACAGTATAACAAGCGGGTTCGGTCAATACATCCGTATTATTATCTTGATTAAGGCGTGACATGGTCGCTACCAGGAGAGCGAGAGAAGAAAACACTCTGCGTGCGCTCTTGCAAGATCAGATTGGTTATTATTTTATCTAATCAGGATGGCTCCCACTGTTTTTATCAAATCTTCCTTCAAACCCTAAAAGGAAAGACTAGCCGGGATTAATTACACACTTCAAGTTCGCCAATCTTTCAGTCAGGCCAGTGTCGGTACTTTGAGGGAGGTCCCCCGTGCTTTCGCACGAACCTAATTAATGTAAACCTCGTTTTCCCAGAGGCGTAACCTCGTTAACACCTTTCTAGACACCTACTTGATCGGCTAATTGTAATGTGTAAAACTCTCCCAGGAGTAACTCTTACTCGCAGCGGGTATCGGGATCCAACTATCTCATAGAAGGTATGCAATCTTATTGCAAATTTCAACACTTAAAATTCCCGATAATATTTTGCCCCAAACGATCTATGACCTTGACAAGGTCAACAAACCATAGACCGTAAGTCAAGTTCAACCCGTCATTTCTTGATTGAATCAAACCCACCCGTACGACCCTTGACAAGGTCAACAAGGCCGTACGACTACCCTAACCCAATCTGCATCATATGCATAAGCAGATAAATACTGGTTAGCTACCGCACACTGCGTCTTGACAAGGTCAACAAACGCGGCACGAATACTAAACAGGACTTATCTGAAATGACGGAGGGCTACGACAGGTTTTTCTGAAAACCTATTGCGTAATGAACTTGATATCTTTGTAGAATCAAATGATTTTAAATGGAGTGCTTTTGAGGCTTTTCTAGTTTTGCTAAAGGGGTCACTCCCGGTGAAGGGATCGTCGGCCCTTTCCTCGTCGAATGAGGTGCGGGATATATCATATATATCGCTGTGCAAAGCAGAAACTATAGAAGCTATCAAAATACAAACCGAGTGTGTAGCATCTGCCAGTTATTGCTAAAGGGGTCACTCCCGGTGAAGGGATCGTCGGCCCTTTCCTCATCGAATAAGGTGCAGGATATATCATATATACCGCTATGCAAAGCAAGAACTGTAGCTACCTGATTTTATTTTTGAAATTCGATTCCATAACATCTTAGGTTTATTTTTCTTTCATTAATCATATTAATGAAGTTCCATCATTTAAGTTACCAAAACATCACAGATAAATACAACGTACACTCATGCCATCCGCATTCGCCTCGATGTCCCCTCGTGCACCGTTAGGTTAGGTAACTAACGGCAGAGCGGGGCAGGGCTAGCGCGGGTGTAAAACTGTAGGGTTCCTAGGCACACTATAGAGGTCTCGCAAGGCATCGAACATGCCAATTTAAAATTTTATGGGTGCCGAGAAACCCTAATACGGATCGTCGGCTAGATTTCTAGGCGAAACTATAAACTAGTTAACACTTTAACTAAAAGTTAGATGCTACAACCTTTGTAGATCCGGATATCCACTTCCTTAGCTCCACGTATTCATCCTCTCGCTGTCCTTTTCGAATCCTAGACTCATTCGTCGGCTTCATCGGGAAAACGAGCGGAATAGGTCGTCGGCTTCGTGTCAAAGACGATCTACGTCGAGGTTGCGCAAGTTCAAGCTCCAACTTCACCAAGTTGTGAAACTTGTGAAGAAAACACCCAAAACAACTTGGCAAGAGGTATAGGGTGAAGAAATAGGAGGTGGGTTCACTTTAGAATTGGATTTCACTCACTTTTTCTCAAGTTGCCATTGATGGCATCTAGTTTTCTCTCTTGAAGAAGAAGGAGAAGATGAAGCTAGTTTATGATAAGTGTTATGATAAATTAAAAAAGAAATCAATACTTATCATAATCTAACCTTAGTTGAGTGTAGAGAATGGACCATGGTTACTTGGATGAGTTAGGGTTAAGCATGAAGACAAGAATGGTCACTAAGGTCAAAGCTTCATGAAGCTTCAACATAAAACAAATAAAGCCACCATTCTTATCTTAATCCATTTCAAATAAATAAATAAATAGATAAATGAATTTGCAAACCCTAATCAACACTTAACCATGGTTTAATTCTTTACACTTAACCATGAAAGCAAGTATCATCAAACATGATACAAACATGTGTACAAAAATATATCACATATACAACTTGCACATCAAGTGAGAAAATCCATTTAAAGTGAACCTATACTAGCTAATGCAAAGTAATATATCAAATATATAATTACACATTAAATCATTAAATCAACATTTGATTCAATGATCCGGTCATGTCGCACATAACCGACTAGTATTCAATGTATCGATTTATCGAATCAATGATTCGATAACTAGGTCATATCGAATATAACCAATCGAAACATATATCGCGAGAATGAAATGCGGTATCACATACACGCATTATTCTCGGTCCTGCACATATCTCATATGTGCTCCTATTTCGTTTCGCTTGAACCAGGAAACCTCTGTGTAGGACTCTAAAGACTCGTCAATACGCCGGTAGCAGATGATGATCATATCAAGCACCCACAAGCCGCAAGCGGTCTGCTAAACGTAACGGCCATCCGGGTATCGAGCGATCAGAAGATCGACGAGCTAGCCCGCTCACACTCCTGTGAATCCAACCAGTAACACTTACCTTACAGTCCGGTCTATTCGTCTGATATGTCGCATATCAAGTCTAGGGGTGGTATACGTCAGACCCCAATAACCGATAAGTCGTGCCGATGTGAGGCTCATAACGGGTCGAGAAACTACTGGTAACACTTACCAGCAAATCTCTGATCAGCCCTGGCCAGGGACTTCCCTGTTACGGCCAATCGAGCACAGCGCAACATCAACCCCCAATACCGGGAGAGACGAAACCCCTCCTATCGCTTATTGCCTCCATGTGACTCGGGACTGTACCCAAAGACCACCATTTTGCACGCCCTCATGGACGTGGTAAGGTGGAGATCAAAGCACAGTGGGAATCACACAAGACTCTATGACGATCTCGGGTCTACAGACTAACCTGTACAAGTGTCACCTGAGAACTGCCATCTGACGTGAGGTATAATACCATCTGGGAGTTCTCGGCGAGTCCGTCCAGTGTACCCAGTCTCCACTGAGCACCCGTACACCATCTCTGATGTCAAACACCAATGGATATGGGATCATCCATCGCCCATCTCGTGGGTCGAGAAGCGTATACGCTAGTCTACACTGGTATATCGATGCCCCGTCTCGATACACCCACGACTAGGGACCATGAAGGATGTACTTATGGACTACCATGTCCCCAATAGTATGATCTGCATCACAGTCCAGGTAGTCAAGTACATATCCTAAGGGCTTTACCAACATGTAACTATAAGACAGTATAAAGAGACTAGTGTACATGTTAAGATAAAGAGTAACCGGATAGCATACTATCATATCGAGCAAGAAAGTCATCTCTATATATGTCCAAGCATCCAATATAATATACATCATCTGTACAATACTGGCCTCTAGGGCATACATACAACTAACAAAAACATAAGTAACGTCTATATAATATATCATATATACTATAAACTGTATCCATCACAGAATATATCACATGATCACATAACAGATATCGCAGCAGAAGAATCATATGAAATATTGGATATACTAGGATGTCCGTGTTTTCAATACGAGCCAGTATAAAACATAGATTCCACGGTCGCGATGAATAGCCAAACCCACACCCCTAGACCCCTACGAGAGCGGCAAGCAACCCTACCAATTCTAGGGTTAGGAGACCCGGACTCGACTCCTCGAGTTGGTCTCCCACTGGACCCCAGAACCCGGTTACTTGTGCCTTCCTCCTTGGGTCTATCCTAGTGCGGAAAAGTAAATAATATACAAAAGGTGACATTTTCCGCAACCTGGAAGTGCCCCAATAAAAGAATATTACATACAAGTTTTTACATGAATGAAAATGAAAAACACTCATCTCATATAAAACCCCCGGCTATTCAAAAACGACGATCCAATATAACATATCCAGCAACACATAACATCACATGTCATCAACGTAAGTAAATATGCGCATCCCAATTGTCGTTGACATATAGTAACGAAACCGGCGATATCACATATTACACTTACGATCATAGAAAAGAAAGTGTAAAACTACAACAGTTGGAATCCGCAACCTACATAGACATCGCATGCCTAATCAAATGAATTCCTTAGACATCGCATGCCTAACAATTATAAACCCCGCATTTTAGTCTAATTATCGAAAGCACTTTTCAATATTAAAGTCGGGCAATTCAACAAGATTCCCGATATCCTGATCGAATGCTCGTCGTAAACTTTAGTAGGCGGCCGCACCCCCGACGCCGTCGACGAAGTGCACCAAGGCGGAACACCGCTGCCGCGAGCACCCGAACAGATGCTTTCGGCGACGGGGTTCTCCTACAGTCACTTGGTCGGGGCTATAGGGCGTGGCTGTCTATTAAGTTTACCCGGCGAGTATCCGCGTACGCTACGTGATTGCGACGGACTTTTGATCACATCAAAATTCCGTGGCAACCGATCAAGTGAGACTAAACTGCTATGTTTATAACATTCATTCAGTTATCTCATAACTACTTATGGATTCCAAATATTGTATCACATTCCGGATAAATAGAAAATGTTAAACTTTCCGATCGAACAATCGAACACCCAAGTTTTCCCGGAACAGCTCAACACATGAAACAAGTTTAAAAACATTCACTTCATGCCTCAGTACCTACGGTCCAGCCGTAGAAGGGTCAAGCCAACGCCTCACATGTGGCACGCCGTACTGCCCCAAACCCTAAGATTCAAAGGGCAGTTCAAGACGGTCACATAATCGAGTTAAGGTTTGTTGTCTTCTAGAGGGACCATCGCGTTACTTGCACTACTTAGAACGTCATTAAACTACGGAAAGATCCAACACTTGGAAATTTCCCGACAGGGGATAAAATGGGTATTTATATCCGGTCGAACTTTTTAACATATTCTAAAATTGCCCGGAAAAACACATAGACAAAGTTTGACAATCCGATCGAATCTACGAACTCCCAATACAACCCAGAAAACTCAACTCTTGAGTGATATTTAAAAATTCCCAGAAAATACAGCACCTAAATATAAGAATTACGGTGCAAAAATTAATGGAGGATACGACCATACGGCCGCGGAACCGCCGCCGGAGCCAGGCTCCTGCCGCGGTTCCGCGGCGGTTTAGATGATTCAGGAGGTCGTTTTTCACTATAATTCTTAGAACTTCCTGCTGAATTTTTTAAGAATTTTTAATCTGGAAAAAACCCAGTTTTGAAAAAATGTCCAGAGAGGGTTGAAATTTAGGGTTTCGGGGTTCGATCGGGTTTCTAACATCGTTTACGCATCGCCTAAGCCTATAGCTAGGCTCTGATACCACTGTAGGGTTCCTAGGCACACAAATGAGGTCTCACAAGGCATCAACCTGTAGGGTTCCTAGGCACACTAATGAGGTCTCACAAGGCATCAACCATGCCAATTTCAAATTTTACAAGTGCCGAGAAACCCTAATACGGATCGTTAACTAGATTTTAGGCGAAAAGAGAAACTAGTTAACAACTTAACTAAAAGAAAGAGGCTACAACCTTTGTAGATCCGGTTCACCACCTCCATGGCTCCGTGATGAAGTCCCCTCGCTGTCCATATCGGATCCCGGACTCTAGCATCGGCTTCATCGGAGAAATGGGAGGGCTAGGTCGTCGACTTCGATGCCGAAGATGATCTACGTCGAGGCAACACTAGATCAAGCTCCAACTTCACCAAGTCAAGAAACTTGTGAAGAAAACACCCTATACTACTTGGCAATAGGTAGAGAATGAAGAAATAGGAAGTGGGTTCACTTTAGAATTGGATTTCTCACTCTTTTCCACTAGTTTCCATTGATGGAGGCAAGCTTCTTCTTGAAGAAGAAGAAGAAGAAGATGATAGAATATGATAAAAAGTATTCATAAAATAGAAAAGAAAATGAATACTTATCATATCCTAACCTTGGTTAGGTGTAGAGAATTGACTAAGGTTAGATGAATGGTTAGGGTTAAGCATGAAGACAAAATGGTCACTTTAGTCAAAGCTTCATGAAGCTTCAACAAGTTTCAAGTTTGAAAGCAACCATTTTGTTTTCTTCTCCCATTTCTTTTTAATCCAAATTAAAAAGATAAATGAATGAATAAATAAAAACCCTAACCATTTACTTAACCAAGGTTTAATTCTTTACACAAACCCTAGCTATCATGTATCATCAAATATGATACAATCAAGTGCACAAAAATATATCACATATACAATGTGCACATAAAAATGAGAAAATCCATTTAAAGTGAACCAATATTAGCTAATGCAAAGTAATATATCAAATATATAATTATACATTAAATCATTAAATCAACACTTGATTTAACGATCCGGTCATATCGTATACAACCGACTAATATCCAATGTATCGGCTTATCGAATCAATCCTCGATTCGATAACTAGGTTATATCGCATACGACCATTCGATACATTCATCGCGAGAATAGAATACAGTATCACATACTGGTATTATTCTCGGTCCCGCACATATCTCATATGCGCTCCTATTTCGTTTCGCTTGAGCCAGGAAACCTCTGTGTAGGACTCTAAAGACTCGTCAATACGCCGGCAGCAGGTGATGATCATATCAAACACCCACAAGCCGTAAGCGGTCTGCTAAACGTAACGGCCACCCGGGTATTGAGCGATCAGAAGATCGACGAGCAAGCCCGCTCATACTCCTGTGAATCCAACCAGTAACACTTACCGTACAGTCCGGTCTCGTCGTCTGATATGTCGCATATCTCGCCTAAAGGTGGTAAACGTCAGACCCCAATAGCTCGATAAGTCGTGTCGATATGAGGTCTATAACAATTCGAGAAACTACAGGTAACACTTACCAGTAAATCTCAACAATCCTGGCCAGGGATTTCCGGTTATAGCCAATCGAACACAGCGCAACATCAACCCCCTATACCGGGAGAGACGAATCCCCTCCTATCGCTCATTGCCTCCATGTAACTCGGGACTGTACCCAAAAACCACTGTTTTGCACGCCCTCTTGGACGTGGTAAGGTGGAAATCAAAGCACAGTGGGAACCACACAAGACTCTATGACGATCTCGGGTCAACAGACTACTCTCTACCAGTGTCACCAGAGAACTGCCATCTGACGTAAGGCATAATACCATCTGGGAGTTCTCGGCGAGTCCGTCCAGTGTACCCAGTCTCCACTGAGCACCTGTATATCATCTCTGATGTCAAACACCAATGGATATGGGATCATCCATCGCCCATCTGTATGGGTCGAGAAAGTATACGCTAGTCTACTCTGGTATATTGATGCCCCGTCTCGATATACCCACGACTAGGGACTTTGAAGGATGTACTTATGGACTACCATGTCCCCACTAGTATGATCTGCATCATAGTCCAGGTAGTCAAGTATACATCCTAAGGGCTTTACCAACATGTAACAGAGAGACAATCAGTGTACACGTTAAGGTAAAGATCAACCAGATAGCATACTATCATGTCGAGCAAGAAAGTCCTCCCTATATATGTCCAAGCATCCACTACAATATACATCCTATGTATAGTAATGGCCTCTAGGGCATACATATAACTAACAATCTCCCACTTGCACTAGGGCCATCTGACAGCAGTGGTTGTAGTATCTCATACTCAACCATCCCATAAAAGTCTCTCTCTGGGAAAAGGCCTTTGTGAGTGGATCCGCCGTGTTGTCCTCTGTGTCTACTCTCCTAACCTCGATCACCCTGGAGATCAACTATCTCCATGATCAGGTGATACTGCCTTAGAATATGTCTGGATCACTGATGGGACGGACGTTCCTTGGCATAAGCCACAACTCCATTGTCACACAATGGGAGGAACTAAGTTCATCTCATGAACAAATATACATCCAGACTGCCTCTTGGTAGCATCTTAAGTAGTGATGTACCGAGCCTTTATCGTCTAGTATGCCACAGTATCTAGCTTGGAACTCTTCCAACATACCGTCCCTTTACTGAAGGTAAAGACAATGCCTGTGACTGACTTTCAGTCGTCCTTATCACCCTGGAACCCTTCTAGTGATTCTCCCCAGGATCGATTGATACCATCTCACTACAACTAGTGAGAATCCTAACATCCAATTAGATCTATCTCATAGATCCAAAACCCAGGATTTAGGAGGTATCACTTTGATCCTATATGGAGAATCATTGTGATAAGCGGAGATTGACCGAGCATAGCATAGGAAACTCCTTCCTTATCAAGAGCATGTCATCCACGTACTCTACGAGGATCGTCACTTTACTCCCTACTTCCTTTTTGTTTATACAAGGTTCATCTACCATTTTGATGATGTCAAACTCTTTGACTTACACATCAAAACAGATGTTCCAACTCCGCGATACCTGCTTTATCTTATAAAGCATCTTGTACACGTTTCCGCTGCTCCCACTGTCTACGAAGCCCTCTGGCTGTGTACTTATAGACGTTCTCTTCTAAAACATCATTTAGAAAAGCAGTCATGGCACCCAACCGCCAGATATCGTAGTCATGGTATGTAGCCGTGGCAAGTAGGATCTGGATGGACTTAAGCATAGCCACTTGAAAAGGTTTCATCATAATCCACGCCTGGTCGATGACGAAAAGCTTTAACAAGTCTAGCTTTGAAAGTCTCAACTTTTCCATCTACACCAAGTGATCTTCTCAAGATATACTTGCTCCTGATGGGGATTTAACCCTTCAGATATAGCAACCAAAGTCCATACTTTGTTGGTGTATATGGATTCCATCTCAGATCGCTAAGCATCCAGCCATTCTTACAGAGTCCCACTCCTGATGGCCAGCTCGAAACTAGTTGGGTCATCATCTCATGATGCAATCCTCGCTCCCACTGTTATAGAGTAACCGAAGTATCTCTCAGGCGGGTGAGGAACCTCACTAGATCGGCGGAGAGGCTGAGGTTCGTTGGTAACTATTGAATCCTTTGGTTCTATCAAATCATCAGCCGCAGTTTGTATAGCTGGAACATTTCCAGTTCTACATAACTGACCTTGCCTGGATTTTGCTTTTAGACATAGCCCGGACAACCCCAAATCTTAACCAACTTAAGATATGGGCTCTTCCCTTATCATATCACATATGAAATGGTAGGCAACTGATTTGATTTGAACCCTATTCAATAGGTATGCAGCTTCTCAAGTGCATAACTCCCAAAAAGGAAATAGGTAACTCAGTAGTACTCATCATAGAGCACACCATATCGAATAGGGTGCAATTGCTCCGCCCCGATGTACCATCGTGCTATGGTGTATACGGAGGAGTAATGCTGAGAGAGAATCTCATTCTCCTTTAGAAAAGTCCAAGAATTTCGTGCTCAAGTATTCTCCTCCTTGATCTCATCAAAGGACATAATACTTATACCCGTTTTGGTTCTCTACGTCTAACTTATATTCTGTGTGTTGGATATATGTATGCCCTAGAGGCCATTATGTGATAGTGGATGTATCTATACATGTATATATATATATTCAGTTTGCATTCTTGCTCGACATGATAGTATGCTATCTGGTTCTTCTTTATCTGACATGTTTATTTGATCATGCTTCTATTCATTCATACATGCTGATAAAGCCCTGAGGATATCGGCTTGACTACTCTGATTATGATGGAGATCATACTAGTGGGACATCTGTAGTCTATAAGCATATCCTGGAACGTCCCTAGTCATAGGTATATCGAGACGGGGCATTGATATACCAGAGTAGACTAGCGTATATGATACTAGACCCATACGATGGGCGATGAATGTTCCCACATTCATCGATGTTTGACATCAAGATCATATACGGGTGCTCAGTGGTGACTGGGTACACTGGACGGACTCACCGAGAACTCCTATATGGAATTATATCTATCGTCGGATAGCAGTTCTCAGGTGACACTGGTATAGGTTAGTCTGTAGACCCGAGATCGTCATAGAGCCTTGTGTGTTCTCCCACTGTACTTTGATTACCATCCTACCACGGCTCTACTGAGTCGTGCAAGCAGGTGCCCGTTGGGTACAGTCCCGAGACACACGAAGGCAATGAGCGATAGGAGGGGTTTCGTCTCTCCCGATATTGGGAGTTGATGCTGTACTGTGCCCGACTGGTTATAACAGCAAGTCCCTGGCCAGGGCTGCTGAGATTTGCTGATAAGTGTTATCAGTAGTTTCTCGATCTGTTATAGACCATTCACTGGCACGACTTATTGAGTTATTAGGGTCGACGTGACCATCCCTAGGCTCGATATGCAGCATATCTGACGAAGAGACCGGACTGTACGGTAGTGTTGCCGGATGGCTCGACGGGAGTTGTAGCAGGTTCGCTTGTTGTCTTCTGATCGCTCAATACCCGGGTGGCCGTTACGTTTAGCTGACCGCTTGCGGCTTGAGGGTACTTGATATGATCATTACCCTCTGCCGGCGTATTGACGAGTCTTAGAGTCCCACAAAGGAGTTACCCAGTCCAGGCGAAACGTTGTGGTGCGCGTATGCGATATGCGCTTGCACCCGATTGAAATGTGCGTATATGATACCGAACATTGATCGGGTGGCCTGCTTTTGGTGGGGTCATATGAGATATGACCGGATTGATAAATTAAGTGTTGATTTGTCATCTAACCATTAGTTTTCTCACTTGAAACCTTTCTAGGGTTTGATGGATGTATGCATGCATGCATGTGTTTCTTTCTTCTTTTCTAGTTTCATGCACATGTAGATGTGCATACATGTACACATACATACATCAAACCTTCATGGTTGATTGCATATGGAAATGGTGGCAATATAAGCCTCACACCATAGATTAAACAATGGATAATTATTTAATTTTGGTTTTAAAGTAAAATGAAAAAGGAAAGGATAAACATTCTTGCTTCTACATTCTTCTTCTAACCTAACCTATCTCAACTACCACTAACCAAGGGTTATCCTTCTCTTTATCATTTAAAACCCAAGTTAAATTAACTATCTATGATTTAATCATGGTTGAAGTTAAGAAGGAAATAAATATATATAGTGATATATATTTCTTTTTCTTTTTAACTCAAGGTTATCTTTTATACCTCTTGTTTATTTTAGCCACCATCTTCATCCTCCTTCATCTCTTCCTCTCTAGTCTTTTCTAGTGAGCTAAATACAACTAAAGAAAGGTTTTTGAAGTGAGATTCTAAACCACAACATCATTCTACTCAAGTCTAGCCGACTTGATTAGAGTGTTTCTTTCGGTTTTCCAAAGTAGCGAGCTTGGACGGAGTGCTCCGTGGTGGATCGTCGTGGACGCAAGGGAACTTCAAGAGGACCTCAATTCAACACCCAAGACACCAAGGAGTCCAACAAAGGGGAGCTACAAAGGTTGTAGCCTTCAAACCCTTATCTTTACTAGCTTAAAGTTTCATAACCCTAATTTTCTAGGATCGATCCCTTTGCATGTTAGTTTAGCACCTTAAAAATTATAACTTTGGGTCATGTGATGCTTCAAAACACTTCATAGGGTGCTATACTAACCTTTCACTGTGAATATCTCAAAAGGTTCGGACTTGTGTTTCAACAAGAACATATGTCTGAATCTAAAGAGATTATCAGAGAATGTAATGAAGTACAAGGAACCGTTCTTGGCATGTGTAGACAGGGGACCTTACATACATCAACATGTATCATCCCAAGAATTCATTAACTCTTTCTCTGTTTGCAATAAACAGAGCTATGGTCATCTTATCTTTGTGACATGACTGGCAAGTTTCACAAGATGTAAATTCAAACTGATTTAAATACGCATCTAAAATGTAACTTCAGCCAGTCGGATCGCATTGATATGACCTAGTCTACAAAGCCTCAAGAAGGATTCGTTCATTTCTGAACTCTTCCGCTTTTGTGTGTTCCGTATACTAAAGAACTGTAGTTTGATTTAGAACATCAATGCTTTTAGATAGCGTGCCTGATCCGATCAACTTTTGCTATAGGAAATGTTCAAAACATTATCCAACTATACAAAATTTTATCATTTCTTTACTAATAAAGAGATTGATATGATTTTGTATATCAGGTTCGGTATCTAATAACATTCGTTCAGAATCAATGTATTTGGAATACAGGGTGACAGTGACCAACAGACTTGGCTGCAACACTTGCCCCATTTTCTGCCTCATGAAACTTATCACCCGTTCTCAGTTCTCTACCTATCTGTAGCCCTATATAACAGATTACATATCTGGGATCCTGATCCGGTATCATATACCCAGGATGCGGAGGATACTGAGAAACAGTTCTTTGTAATGAACACACCCGAAGATGATGCATCAGCATGCACTCTCTTCGTTTGGGCGGCATGGGAATTCTGGTAATCCCCAATTTCCTACTCTGTCTTGTAACAATTATAAGTTGGAGCGGGACCAACGTTCCCCAGCTCAGTATAACAAGCGGGTTCGGTCAATATTCCGTATTATTATCTTGATTAAGGCGTGATATGGTCGCTACCTGGAGAGAGAGAGAAGAAAACACTCAGCGTGCGCTCTTTCAAGAATATATTGGTTATTATTTTATCTAATCAGGATGGCTCCCACTGTTTTAATCAAATCTTCCTTCAAACCCTAAAAGGAAAGACTAGCCGGGATTAATTACACACTACAAGTTCGCCAATCTTTCAGCCAGGCCAGTGTCGGTACTTTGAGGGAGGTCCTCCGTGCTTTCGCACGAACCTAATTAATGTAAACCTCGTTTTCCCAGAGGCGTAACCCCGTTAACACCTTTCTAGACACCTACTTGATCGGCTAATTGTAATGTATAAAACTCTCCCAGGAGTAACTCTTACTCGCAGCGGGTATCGGGATCCAACTATCTCATAGAAGGTATGCAATCTCATTGCAAATTTCAACACTTGAAATTCCCGATAATATTTTGCCCCTAGCGTGCTATGACCTTGACGCATGCCAAACAACCCATAGTCCGCTAGTCAAGTTCAACCTGTACATTTCTTGATTGAATTAAACCCACCCGCACGACCCTTGACGCATGCCAAACAACGCCGTACGAATACCCTAATCCAATCGCATCGTATGTTAGCAGATAAGCACTAGTTAGCTACCGTACACTACGCCTTGACACATGCCAAACAACCGCAGCACGAATACTAACTAGTACTTATCTGAAATGACGGAGGGCTACGACAGGTTTTTCTGAAAACCTATTGCGTAATGAACTTGATATCGTTGTAGAATCAAATGATTTTAAAATGGAGTGTTTTTGAGGCTTTTGTAGTTTTGCTAAAGGAGTCACTCCCGGTGAAGGGATCGTCGGTCCTTTCCTCATCGAATAAGGTGCGGGATATATCATATATATCACTGTGCAAAGCAAAACTCTTAAAAGCAATCAAAAGACAAACCGAGTGTGTAGCATCTGCCAGTTATTGCTAAAGGAGTCACTCCCTGTGAAGGGATCTCGGTCCTTTCCTCATCGAATAAGGTGCAGGATATATCACATATACCTCTGTGCAAAGCAAGAACTGTAGCTACCTGTTTTATTTTTGAAATTCGATTCTACAACATCTTTAGGTTTCTTTTATTTCATTAATCACATTAATGAAGTCCCATCATTTAAGTACCTAAACATCACAGATAAATACGACGTACACTTATGCCATCCGCATTCGCCTCGATGTCCCCTCGTGCACCGTTAGGTTAGGTGACTAACGGCAGAGCGGGGCAGGGCTAGCGCGGGTGTAAAATATAAGTAACGCCTATATAATATATCATATATACTATATACAGTATCCATCACAGAACATATCACATGATCACATCACAGATATCGCAGCAGAAGAATCATATGAAATATTGGATATACTAGGACGTCCGTGTTTTCAATATGAGCCAGTATAAAACACGGATTCCACGGTCGCGATGAATAGCCAAACCCACACCCCTAGACCCCTACGAGAGCGGCAAGCAACCCTACCAATTCTAGAGTTAGGAGACCCGGACTCGACTCCTCGAGTTGGTCTCCCACTGGACTCCAGAACCCGATTACTTGTGCTCCCCTCCTTGGGTCTATCCTAGTGCGGAAAAGTAAATAATATACAAAGGGTGACATCTTCCGCAACCTGGAAGTGTCCCAATAAAAGAATATTACATACAAGTTTTTACATGAATGAAAATGAAAAACACCCATCTCACATAAAAAACCCCGGCTATTCAAACACGACGATCCAATATAACATATCCAGCAATACATAACATCACATGTCATCAACGTAAGTAAATATGCCCATCCCAATTGTCGTTGACATATAGCAATGAAACCGGCGATATCACATATTACACTTACGGTCACAGAAAAGAAAGTGTAAAACTACAACAGTTGGAATCCGCAACCTCTTTAGACATCGCATGCCTAATCAAATGAATTCCTTAGACATCGCATGCCTAACAATTATAAACCCCGTATTTTAGTCTCATTATCGAAAACACTTTTCAATATCAAGTCGGGCAATTCAACAGGATTCCCGACATCCTGATCGAATGCTCGTCGCAAACTTTAGTAGGCGGCCGCACCCCTGATACCGTCGACGAAGTGCACCAAGGTGGAACACCGCTACCTCGAGCACCCGGACGGATGCTTTCGGCGACGGGGTTCTCCTACAGTCACTTGGTCGGGGCTATGGAGTGAGGCTGTTTATTAAGTTTACCCGGCGAGTATCCACGTACGCTACGTGATTGCGACGGACTTTTGATCGCATCAAAATTCCGTGGCAACCGATCAAGTGAGACTAAAGTGCTATGTTTATAACATTCAAATCAGTTATCTCATAACTGCTTGTGAATTCCAATTATTGTATCACATTCCGGATAAATAGAAAATGTTAAACTTTCCGATCGAACAATCAAACACCCAAGTTTTCCCGAAACAGATCATCACATGAAATAAGTTCAAAAAGATTCACTTCGTGCCTCAGTACCAACGGTCCAGCCGTAGAAGGGTCAAGCCAACGCCTCACATGTGGCACGCCGTACTGCCCCAAACCCGAAGGTTCAAAGGGCAGTTCAAGACGGTCACATAATCGAGTTAAGGTTTGTTGTCTTCTAGAGGGACCATCGCGTTACTTGCACTACTTAGAACGTCGTTAAACTACGGAAAGATCCAACACTTGGAAATTTCCCGACAGGGGAAAAGGTGGGTATTTATATCCGGTCGAACTTTTTAACATATTCTAAAATTTACCCGGAAAACATATAGACAAAGTCCGATAACCCGATCGAATCTACAAACCCCCAATACAACCCAGAAAACTCAACTCTTGAGTTAAAATTAAAAATTCCCAGAAAATACGGCACCCAAATATAGGAATTACTGTGCAAAGACCAACTGAAGAAAAGACAAAATGGCCGCGGAACCGCCGCATTAGCCATGCTAATCCCGCGGTTCCGCCGCGCTTTAGGGGAATCATGGGTACGGGCTTCACAGTAATTCTTACAATTCACTGCTGAATTTTCTGCATATTTTTAATGTGGAAAAAACCCCGAAATTAAAAAATGTACAGAGAGCATTTTTTTGGGTTAGGGTTTTGGTTCGACCGGACTTCTAACTCCGTCTATGCATCGCCTAAGGCTCTAGCTAGGCTCTGATACCACTGTAGGGTTTCTAGGCACACTAATGAGGTCTCACAAGGCATCAACCATGCCAATTTCAAATTTTACAAGTGCCGAGAAACCCTAATACGGATCGTTAACTAGATTTTAGGCGAAAAGAGAAACTAGTTAACAACTTAACTAAAAGAAAGTGGCTACAACCTTTGTAGATCCGGTTCACCACCTCCATGGCTCCGTGATGAAGTCCCCTCGCTGTCCATATCGGATCCCGGACTCTAGCGTCGGCTTCATCGGAGAAATGGGCGGGCTAGGTCGTCGACTTCGATGCCGAAGATGATCTACGTCGAGGCAACACTAGATCAAGCTCCAACTTCACCAAGTCAAGAAACTTGTGAAGAAAACACCCTATACTACTTGGCAAGAGGTAGAGGATGAAGAAATAGGAAGTGGGTTCACTTTAGAATTGGATTTCTCACTCTTTTTCACTAGTTGCCATTGATGGAGGCAAGCTTCTTCTTGAAGAAGAAGAAGAAGAAGATGATAGAATATGATAAAAAGTATTCATAAAATAGAAAAGAAAATGAATACTTATCATAACCTAACCTTGGTTAGGTGTAGAGAATTGACTAAGGTTAGATGAATGGTTAGGGTTAAGCATGAAGACAAAATGGTCACTTTAGTCAAACCTTCATGAAGCTTCCACAAGTTTCAAGTTTGAAAGCAACCATTTTGTTTTCTTCTCCCATTTCTTTTTAATCCAAATTAAAAAGATAAATGAATGAATAAATAAAAACCCTAACCATTTACTTAACCAAGGTTTAATTCTTTACACAAATCCTAGCTATCATGTATCATCAAACATGATACAATCAAGTGCACAAAAATATATCACATATACAATGTGCACATAAAAATGAGAAAATCCATTTAAAGTGAACCAATATTAGCTAATGCAAAGTAATATATCAAATATATAATTATACATTAAATCATTAAATCAACACTTGATTTAACGATCCGGTCATATCGCATACAACCGACTAATATCCAATGTATCGGCTTATCGAATCAATCCTCGATTCGATAACTAGGTTATATCGCATACGACCATTCGATACATTCATCACGAGAATAGAATACAGTATCATATACTGGTATTATTCTCGGTCCCGCACATATCTCATATGCGCTCCTATTTCGTTTCGCTTGAGCCAGGAAACCTCTGTGTAGGACTCTAAAGACTCGTCAATACGCCGGCAGCAGGTGATGATCATATCAAACACCCACAAGCCGCAAGCGGTCTGCTAAACGTAACGGCCACCTGGGTATTGAGCGATCAGAAGATCGACGAGCAAGCCCGCTCATACTCCTGTGAATCCAACCAGTAACACTTACCGTACAGTCCGGTCTCGTCGTCTGATATGTCGCATATCTCGCCTAGGGGTGGTAAACGTCAGACCCCAATAGCTCGATAAGTTGTGTCGATATGAGGTCTATAACAATTCGAGAAATTACAGGTAACACTTACCAGTAAATCTCAGCAACCCTGGCCAGGGATTTCCGGTTATAGCCAATCGAACACAACGCAACATCAACCCCCTATACCGGGAGAGACGAATCCCCTCCTATCGCTCATTGCCTCCATGTGACTCGACTGTACCCAAAAACCACCGTTTTGCATGCCCTCTTGGACGTGGTAAGGTGGAAATCAGAGCACAGTGGGAACCACACAAGACTCTATGACGATCTCGGGTCAACAGACTACTCTGTACCAGTGTCACCAGAGAACTGCCATCTGACGTAAGGTATAATACCATCTGGGAGTTCTCGGCGAGTCCGTCCAGTGTACCCAGTCTCCACTGAGCACCCGTATATCATCTCTGATGTCAAACACCAATGGATATGGGATCATCCATCGCCCATCTGTATGGGTCGAGAAGGTATACGCTAGTCTACTCTGGTATATTGATGCCCCGTCTCGATATACCCACGACTAGGGACTTTGAAGGATGTACTTATGGACTACCATGTCCCCACTAGTATGATCCGCATCATAGTCTAGGTAGTCAAGTATACATCAAAAGGGCTTTAACAACATGTAACAGAGAGACAATCAGTGTACACGTTAAGGTAAAGATCAACCAGATAGCATACTATCATGTCGAACAAGAAAGTCCTCCCTATATATGTCCAAGCATCCACTACAATATACATCCTATGTATAGTAATGGCCTCTAGGGCATACATATAACTAACACAACCATGCCAATTTCAAAAATTTCCGGTTCCTACAAACCCTAATACGGATCGTTAACTAGAGATTAGGCGAAAACTAGAACTAGTAAACTGCTTTACTAATAAGTGAACGGAAATACAACCTTTGTAGATCCGGTCCTCCACCTCCATAGCTCCGTGATGAAGTCCCTCCGCTGTACCCATCGGATCCCGGACTCTCGCGGTGGTTTCATCGAAGAAATGATCGGGCTAGGTCGTCGACTTCGATGCCGAAGATGATCTACGTTGAGGCAACACAAGATCAAGCTCCAACTTCACCAAGCCATGAAACTTGTGAAGAAAACATCCTATACTACTTGGCAAGTGGTAGAGGATGAAGAAATAGGAAGTGGGTTCACTTTAGAATTGGATTTCTCACTCTTTTTCTCAAGTTGCCATTAATGGCAGCAAGCTTTCTTCTTTGTTCAAGAAGAAGAAGAAGAAGAAAAAGAAGATGATAAGAATAAAAGGATTAAGTTTAAAAAAAAAACCTTCATTCTTATCATATTGCAACCTTAGTTAAGTGTAGAGAATAAACTAAGGTTAGTTGAATGGTTAGGTTTAGGAGATGAAGACAAAATGGTCATTTTTAGTCAAAGATGCATGAAGCATCAAGAAAGTTCTAAAAGCAACCATTTTGTTTTCTTTTTCTTTTAATCAAAAAATGAATAGATAAATAAAAGAAATGAAACCCTAACCATTCACTAAACATAGTGTATAGCATACACACACCCAAGGTTGCATGTATCATCAAATATGATACAAACAAGTGTACAAAAATATATCACATATACAATGTGCACTTCAAGTGAGAAAATTCATTTAATGTGAACCAATACTAGTTAATACTAAGTAATATAACAAATATATATAATTATACATTAAATCATTAAATCAACACTTGATTTAATGATCTGGTCATATCGCATATAACCGACTAGTATCAAGTGTATCAATGTATCGAATCAACACTTGATTCGCTAACCCGGCTATATCACATATAACCTGCCGATGATACAAATCGCGAGAATAGAATACGGTATCACATACACGCATTATTCTCGGTCCCGCACATATCTCATATGCGCTCCTATTTCGTTTCGGTTGAGCCCGGAAACCTCTGTGTAGGACTCTAAAGACTCGTCAATACGCCGGCAGCAGGTGATGATCATATCAAAAACCCACAAGCCGCAAGTGGTCTGCTAAACGTAACGGCCACCCAGGTATTGAGCGATCAGAAGATCGACGAGCAAGCCCGCTCACACTCCTGTGAATCCAACCAGTAACACTTACCGTACAGTCCGGTCTGATCGTCTGATATGTCGCATATCTTGCCTAGGGGTGGTAAACGTCAGACCCCAATAGCTCGATAAGTCGTGTCGATATGAGGTCTATAACAGTTTGAGAAACTACTGGTAACACTTACCAGTAAATCTCAGCAACCCTGGCCAGGGATTTCCGGTTATAGCCAATCGAACACAGCGCAACATCAACTCCCTATACCGGGAGAGACGAATCCCCTCCTATCGCTCATTGCCTCCATGTGATTCGGGACTGTACCCAAAAACCACCGTTTTGCACGCCCTCTTGGACGTGGTAAGGTGGAAATCAAAGCACAGTGGGAACCACACAAGACTCTATGACGATCTCAGGTCAACAGACTACTCTGTACCATTGTCACCAGAGAACTGCCATCTGACGTAAGGTATAATACCATCTGGGAGTTCTCGGCGAGTCCGTCCAGTGTACCCAGTCTCCACTGAGCACCCGTATATCATCTCTGATATCAAACACCAATGGATATGGGATCATCCATCGCCCAACTATATGGGTCGAGAAGGTACACGCTAGTCTACTCTGGTATATCGATGCCCCGTCTCGATACAGCCATGACTAGGGACCTTGAAGGATGTACTTATGGACTACCATGTCCCCACTAGTATGATCCGCATCATAGTCCAGGTAGTCAAGTATACATCCTAAGGGCTTTACCAACATGTAACAGAGAGACAATCAGTGTACACGTTAAGATAAAGAGCAACCAGATAGCATACTATCATGTCGAGCAAGAAAGTCCTCCCTATATATGTCCCAGCATCACTACAATATACATCCTATGTATAGTAATGGCCTCTAGGGCATACATATAACTAACCGTAATATTCTTTTGCGGGGCACATCTAGGTTGCGGTTGTAGCCACCGTTGTATTATTTCATTTCTATTTTTTGCTCTTAGGATAGACCCAAGGTGGGGTACACAAACTACCGGGTACGTTGAAGTGTTTAGTGGCCCACTAACGTTGTTGAGGGAGACCGCTTCACTTCTGGTACTTGGCGGGTAGTTTGCCGTACCCGTAGGGGTCTAGGGTGGGGTAATGGCTATTCATCACAACTGTGTAATCCGTCTTTCGTTACAGGCTCAAAGGAAACGCGGATTGCTTGTATATCCAATAATGTTCATCAGTGATCTGGAATGCCTATGATTGCGTCTGACGAATGTACAATATCTATATATGATAGCTATTTAGACGTCACTTATGTTATACACCCGCGCTAGCCCAGTCCCCGCTCTGTCGTTAGTTAAGTAACCTAACGGGTGATGACGGGATCCAGTGGCAAATGCGGATGGCATAAGAGGACGTTGTATTTTCGTTGTTTTCTGCAATGATAGGTTAATGATGGGACGCATTATATTAATGCAAAGAAAATAAACCAAAGTTGAATCGTTGGAACAAATTTAAGAGAAAGCACTCGGTTATTTTAAAAAGAGCAGAATTTTTAATTGCGGAGATTTAACCACTCCTTTTAAAAAAGCTATCAGGTTCCTTCGATTATATCATGTTCACTACGTTCACGGTTTCGCCAAAACCAGTCGTAGCCCTCCGTCATTACTTATGGATGGTCAGTAGTATTCAAGCTATGTTTGTTGGCTTTCGTCAAGGCATAGTGTTTGGTAGCTGCTGGGGTATTCATTTGTTGCATAGATAGATGAGTTGGTTTGGGACAGTCGTATTACCTTGTTGGCTTTCGTCAAGGGTATGTACGGGTGTGTTCAAATTAACAAGATAATGATGGGCAGAACTTGACATGTGACTTATGATTTGTTGGCTTTCTTCAAGGTCATAAGAACATAGGGCAAAAATCCACATCGGGTGTTTCTAAAGAAACTGAAACTTGCTAGTGTTGCATACCATTTGGAGTTTGACGAATGTTGGTAGGATTCTTTCAACATTATCATACGATGATATTTGGATCCCGATCCTACTGTGAGTATATGCTACTTATCAGGAGATTCGTCACTTAAACGATCAATGCTATAAACCAAGTAGGTGTCGAGAAAGGTGTCAGCGGGGCTACGCCCCCAGAGAAAAGAGGTTATTTAATTAAGGAACTTCACGAAAGCGTTGGAAAACCTCCCTCGCAGTACCGACACTGGCCTGGCTGAACGGTTAAGCAAGTATTGTACAGTGAGAATATTCCTGGATAATTCTTCTTTTATGGTTTGAGGAAGGATTCGAGAAACAGTGGGAGCCATCCAGTTTAGATAAACTTAAAACCAATCTAAACTTGCAAGAGCATCATGCTAAAGTGTTTTTCTTCTCTCTCTCTCATTGCAGCGACCTTGTGACCATGACTAGGTTACATCTAGATAACAAGTTGACTGAATCTAACTTATATGACTGGCAAAGGTCTGTCCAGATGACCATTGCCTATGACAAGCTAGACCACCCTATTACTACTCAAGATTCCGCCGTCCCAGGTCCAGTTTCCACCGTCGCGGATATGGATATCCGTCAGACAAAGGAAAAGGATAAAGCGAAAGCCAAGTGCCTCGTGTTGGCTTCAGTTGATGGTATAAACCAGAAGCAGCACGAGAAGATGGACTCAGTTTCCATCTTTCTCCATAACAAAGATTTATATGGAGAGCAATCTCATATCGCAAGATATGAGACCTCGAACGAATTAGTTCAAGCGAGGTTGGCTGTCGGGTCATCTGTAGGGGACAACGTCCTTACGATGACTAGCTATATTGATGAGCTCAAGGACCTGGAGACCACGTTGGGAAACAGGTCATATGCTGACTTATTTCCATAGTCCCTACCCTCTACTTACACCCTGAAAGAAACCAGGGAGACACAAGCTCTGCTTAATGGGGGACCTTCTTCTTCTACATCCAGGGCGAAAGCAAAGGGTGAAAAGAAGAAGACCTCTACAAAGCCGATATACGGTGTCAGTAAAGTAGGAGGAAAGGGAAGAGTAAAAGTTTCGGGACTTGGTGTAGCTAAAGAGGGATGTTCCTATTGTTATGGGATTGGGCATTGGCAGAAGGATTGCAGGGCTTTGGAAGCCAGTAGCCAGGATACGAAGCATGTTGTGTCTTCGGCCTCAAGTGTGTTTGTAATTGAGAATTGTTTGTCAATTAACTCTACTTCCTGGGTACTAGATACCGGAGCAGGATCTCATGTCTGTAATTCATTACATGCTTTGAGAAACCGTAGAGTTATAAGGGTAGGTGATTTGTCTCTCAGAGTTGCAAACGGAATGAGCGTGGACGCTGAATCCGTGGGAGAATATCGCCTAGGTTTGACAAGTGGGCAGATATTGATTCTACGTAACTGTCTGTATGTACCTAGTTTGACTTGTAATATCATATCAGTGTCCTCACTTTCGGGAGAGGGATATGACTTTACATTCGTAAGCGATGTAGTTCACATCCACCTAAATCAAGTTCTGATTGGGTCCGGTACATTAGATGACGGTATATACGTATTGAGTCAAGCTCAGGTTTTCAATATCCAGAACAAACTTAAAAGAAAGTCTCCAGAAATAAATCAGGCTTTCTTATAGCATTGTAGACTAGGTCACATCAATGAAACACGATTAACTAAGTTACATAGAGAAGGATATTTGAATTCGTTCGAATATCAATCTTATGCTACTTGTGAATCTTGTCTCATGGGAAAGATGACAAAGACTCCGTTTACTGGACACGGAGTAAGAGAGCGAACTCTTGGGACTCATACACAGTGACGTGTGCGGTCCAATGTCTACACATGCACGAGGTGGTTATTCCTACTTCATTACTTTTACGGATGATTTCTCTAGGTATGGACATATCTTCTTGATGAAGCATAAATCCGAGGCCTTTGAGAAATTCCGGGAATACAAGAGTGAAGTGGAAAACCAAACAGGAAAAAGTATCAAGACACTGAGATCTGATCTTGTAGGGTTCCTAGGCACCCTCAAGAGGTCTCACAAGGCATCAACCATGCCAATTTCAAAATTTACGGTGCCGAGAAACCCTAAACTACGGATCGTTTGCTAGAAAACTAGGAGAAAAGTAAACTAGTTAACAATTAACTAATGGGAAACGGAAATACAACCTTTGTAGATCCGGTCCTCCACCTCCACGGCTCCGAGATGAGGTCCTCTCCGCTGTCCAAATCAAATCCGGGCTCTAGCGTCGACTTCATCGGAGAATAGGCGAGCTAGGTCGTCGATGTCCATGCCGAAGATGATCTACGTCGAGGCATCGCTAAATCAAGCTCCGACTTCACCAAGTCAAGAAACTTGTGAAGAAAACACACTCTACTACTTGGCAAGAGGTAGAGGATGAAGAAATAGGAAGTGGGTTCAATTTAGAATTGGATTTCTCACTCTTTATCATCAATCACCATTGATGACCTAAGCTTTTCTTCTTTAGTTCAAGGAAGAAGAAGAAGAAAAATGATATGATAAGTTAAATTAAAATGAAAAGTAAAAAGAATACTTATCATCATTGAACCATGGTCAAGTGTAGAGAATAAATCATGGTTAGTGGGATGGTTAGGGTTAAGCATGAGACAAAATGGTCACTTGGTCAAAGTCTTCATGAAGCTTCATGAACAAAACAAAAGAAGCCACCATTTTCTCATTTGCTTTTCATTTTCCAAAATGAATAAATGAATAAATAAATAGATATGAAAATGTAAACCCTAACCATTACATAACCATGGTTTAAACTTTACACAAAACACAAGTAAACATGTATCATCAAACATGATACAATCAAGTGCACAAAATCATATCGCATATGTAATGCGCACACCCGAGTGAGAAAAAATCCATTTAAAGTGAACCAATACTAGTTAATGCAAAGTAATATATCAAATATATAATTATACATTAAATCATTAAATCAACACTTGATTCAATGATCCGGTCATGTCGCACACAACCGACTAGTATACAATGTATCGGCTTATCGAATCAACGCTTGAATCGATAACTAGGTTATATCGCATACAACCATTCGATGCATTCATCGCGAGAATGGAATACGGTATCACATACACGCATTATTCTCGGTCCCGCACATATCTCATATGCGCTCCTATTTCGTTTCACTTGAGCCAGGAAACCTCTGTGTAGGACTCTAAAGACTCGTCAATACGCCGGCAGCGGATGATGATCATATCAAACATCCACAAGCCGCAAGCGGTCTGCCAAACGTAACGGCCACCCGGGTATTGAGCGATATGAAGATCTACGAGCAAGCCCGCTCACACTCCAGTGAATCCGACCAGTAACACTACCGTACAGTCCGGTCTGATCGTCTGATATGTCGCATATCTTGCCTAGGGGTGGTAAACGTCAGACCCCAATAGCTCGATAAGTCGTGTCGATATTAGGCTCATAACGGGTCGAGAAACTACTGGTAACACTTACCAGCAATTCTCTGATCAGCCCTGGCCAGGGACTTCCTGTTATAGCCAATCGAACACAGCGCAACATCAACCCCCTATACCGGGAGAGACGAATCCCCTCCTATCGCTCATTGCCTCCATGTGACTCGGGACTGTACCCAAAAACCACCATTTTGCACGCCCTCTTGGACGTGGTAAGATGGAAATCAAAGCACAGTGGGAACCACACAAGACTCTATGACGATCTCGGGTCAACAGACTACTCTGTACCAGTGTCACCAGAGAACTGCCATCTGACGTGAGGTATAATACCATCTGGGAGTTCTCGGCGAGTCCGTCCAGTATACCCAGTCTCTACTGAGCACCCGTATATCATCTCCGATGTCAAACACCAATGGATATGGGATCATCCATCGCCCATCTGTATGGGTCGAGAAGCTACACGCTAGTCTACTCTGGTATATCGATGCCCCGTCTCGATACACCCTCGACTAGGGACTTTGAAGGATGTACTTATGGACTACCATGTCCCCACTAGTATGATCCGCATCATAGTCCAGGTAGTCAAGCACACATCCTAAGGGCTATACCAACATGTAACAGAGAGACAATCAGTATACACGTTAAGGTAAAGTTCAACCAGAAAGCATACTATCATGTCGAGCAAGAAAGTCCTCCCTGTATATGTCCCAGCATCCACTACAATATACATCCTATGTACAGTAATGGCCTCTAGGGCATACATATAACTAACAATCTCCCACTTGCACTAGGGCCATCTGATAGCAGTGGTTGCAGTATCTCATACTCAACCATCCCATAAAAGACTCTCTCTGGGAACAGGCCTTTGTGAGTAGATCCGCTGTGTTGTCCTCTAAGTCTACTCTCCAAACCTCGATCACCCTGGAGATCAACTATCTCCATGATAAGGTGATACTGCCTTAGAATATGTCTGGATCACTGATGGGACGGACGTTCCTTGGCATAAGCCACAACTCCATTGTCACACAATGGTAGGAACATAGTTCATCTCATGAACCTATATATACCCAAACAGCCTCTTTAGTAGCATCTTAAGTAGCGATGTATCCTGCCTTTATCGTCTAGTATGTCACGGTATCCAGCTTGGAACTCTTCCAACATACCATCCCTTTACTGAGGGTAAAGACAATGCCTGTGACTGACATTCAGTCGTCTTTATCACCCTGGAACCCTTCCAGTGATTCTCCTCAGGATCGATTGACACCACCTCACTACATCTAGTGAGTTTCCTAACATCCATTTAGATCTATCTCATAGATCCAAAATCCAGGATTTAGTAGGTATCACTTTAATCCTATATGGAGAATCTTTGTGATAAGCGGAGATTGATCGAGCGTAGCATAAGAAACTCCTTTCTTATCAAGAGTATGTCATCCACGTACTCTACGAGGATCGTCACCATACTCCCTACTACCTTTTTGTATATACAAGGTTCATCTACCATTTTGATGATGTCAAACTCTTTGACCGCTTCATCAAAACAGATGTTCCAACTCCGCGATGCCTGCTTTATCCTATAAAGCATCTTGCACACGTTTCCGCTGCTCCCACTGTCTACGAAGCCCTCTGGCTGTGTACTTATAGACGCACTCTTCTAAAACATCATTTAGAAAAGCAGTCATGACACCCAACCACCAGATATCGTAGTCATGGTATGTAGCCGTGACAAGTAGGATCTGTATGGACTTAAGCATAGCTACTTGAAAAGGTTTCATCATAATCCACGCCTGGTCGATGACGAAAACCTTTAACAAGTCTAGCTTTGAAAGTCTCAACTTTTCCATGTACACCAAGTAATATTCTCAAGATATACTTGCTCCTGATGGGGATTTAACCCTTCAGATATAGCAACCAAAGTCCATACTTTGTTGGTGTATAAGGATTCCATCTCAGATCGCTAAGCATCCAGCCATTCTTATAGAGTCTTACTCCTGATGGCCAGCTCGAAACTAGTTTGGGTCATCATCTCATGATGTAATCCTCGCTCCCACTGTCATAGAGAAACCGAAGTATCTCTCAGGTGGGTGAGGAACCCTACTAGATCGGCGGAGAGGCTGAGGTTCGTTGGTATCTACTGAATCCCTTGGTTCTATCAAATCATCTGCTGTAGTTCGTATAGCTGGAACTTTTCCAGTTCTACATTACAGACCTTGCCTCGAGCTTGTCCGGATTTTGCCTTTTGACATAGGCCAGACAACCCCATATTTTAACTCGTTTAAAATACGGTCTCTTCCCACTCCATATCTCATATGGTGTGGTAGGTACAGATTTAGATGGAACTTGATTCAATAGGTATGCTGCTGTCTCCAGCGCATATCCCCAGAAGGAAATAGGTAACTCAGCTGTGCTCATCATAGAGCGCACCATATCTAATAGGGTGCGGTTCCTCCGTTCAGATACACCGTTGTGCTGTGGTGTATATGGAGGAGTCAGCTGAGAGAGAATCCCATTCTCTTTTAGGAAGTCCAGGAATTCATTGCTCAAGTATTCACCTCCTCGATCAGATCGAAGGATTTTAATACTTTTTCCGGTTTAGTTCTCGACTTCTTGTTTATATTCTCTAAATTTCTCAAAAGCTTCTGATTTGTGTTTCATCAGGAACACATATCCGAATCTAGAGAGATCGTCAGTGAATGTAATGAAGTACGAAGAACCATCCCTGGCATGTGTAGACATGGGATGACATACATCACTATGTATCAGTCCCAAGAGTTCGGTAACTCTTTCTCCGTGTCCCGTAAACGGAGTTTTGGTCATCTTGCCTTTGAGACATGACTGGCAAGTGTCATAAGATGAAAATTCGAAAGGTTTCAAATATCCATCTTTATGCAACTTATCCAGTCGTGTCGCATTGATGTGACCTAGTCTACAATGCCACAAGAAAGAATCGTTCAGTTCTGAACTCTTCCTCTTGTGTGTGTTTGTTATACTCAGAACTGTTGATTGGTTTAGAACATAAATGCCATTGCACAACGTGCCTGATCCAACCAACTTTTGGTTATGGAAAATGTTCATAACATTGTCCTGTAATACAAAATTATATCCTTCTTTACTTAGCAAAGAAACCGATATAATGTTGCATATCAGGTTCGGCATGTAATAGCATTCGTTCAGAACCAATGTATTACCAGTTGGTAATACAAGGTGATATTCCCCGACAGTCTTAGCTGCAACAATTGCACCATTTCCAACTCTAATATCTTTATCACCTTCTCCAAGTTCTCTACCTTTCCTAAGCCCATGTAACTGATTACATCTATGGGATCCTGACCCGGTATCCAATACCCAGGACGTAGGGCAAATGGAGAAACAGTTCTCAGTAACGAACACACCCGAAGAAAATGCATCATCATGTACTTTCTTCATTCGGGTGGCATGGGAATCCTGGCATTCCCCTATTTCCTGTTCATTCCTATAACTTTTATAAGAAAGAACGGAACCAACGTTCCCCAGCTCAGTATAACAAGCGGGTTCGGTCAATATTCCGTATTATTATCTTGATTAAGGCGTGATATGGTCGCTACCTGGAGAGAGAGAGAAGAAAACACTCAGCGTGCGCTCTTGCAAGAATAGATTGGTTTTTATTTTATCTAATCAGGATGGCTCCCACTGCTTTTTATCAAATCTTCCTTCAAACCCTAAAAGGAAAGACTAGCCGGGATTAATTACACACTACAAGTTCGCCAATCTTTCAGCCAGGCCAGTGTCGGTACTTTGAGGGAGGTCCCCCGTGCTTTCGCACGAACCTAATTACTGTAAATCTCGTTTTCCCAGAGGCGTAACCCCGTTGACACCTTTCTAGACACCTACTTGATCGGCTAATTGCAATGTGTAAAACTCTCCCAGGAGTAACTCTTACTCGCAGTGGGTATCGGGATCCAACTATCTCATAGAAGGTATGCAATCTCATTGCAAATTTCAACACTTGAAATTCCCGATAATCTTTTGCCCCTAGCAGCTATATGACCTTAACATAGTCAACAAATCATAAGTGCTAGTCAAGTTCAACCCGTCATTTCCCGATTGAATTAAACCCACCCGCACGACCCTTAACATAGTCAACAAAGTCGCACGACTACCCTAATCCAATCGTATCATATGCTTATACAGATAAGCACTAATTAGCTACCGCACACTACGCCTTAACATAGTCAACAAACGTAGCACGAATACTAACTAGTACTTATCTGAAATGACGGAGGGCTACGTCAGGTTTTTCTGAAAACCTATTGCGTAATGAACTTGATATCGTTGTAGAATCAAATGAAGTTTTAAAATGGAATGATTTTGAGGCTTTTCTAGTTTTGCTAAAGGGGTCACTCCCGGTGAAGGGATCGTCGACCCTTTCCTCGTCGAATGAGGTGCGGGATATATCATATATATCACTGTGCAAAGCAAAAACTCTTAAAAGCAATCAAAAGACAAACCGAGTGTGTAGCATCTGCCAGTTATTGCTAAAGGAGTCACTCCCGGTGAAGGGATCTCGGTCCTTTCCTCATCGAATAAGGTGCAGGATATATCACATATACCTCTGTGCAAAGCAAGAACTGTAGCTACCCTTTTTATTTTGAAATTCGATTCTACAACATCTTAGGTTTCTTTTATTTCATTAATCACATTAATGAAGTCCCATCATTTAAGTACCTAAACATCACAGACAGATATGACGTACACTTATGCCATCCGCATTCGCCTCGATGTCCCCTCGTGCACCGTTAGGTTAGGTAACTAACGACAGAGCGGGGCAGGGCTAGCGCGGGTGTAAAACATAAGTAACGTCTTGTCACGACCCGAAAGAGCACGTGACTGGCCCTTGAACCATATGAAGTCTATAGGACTCCATCTGATCCAAGTAAGCCAAAAGCCCAGAAATCTAAAACCATTTAAGAAATAAGTAAAGAAATTGGTTTAAAGGAGTGAAGAAATACATGTTTGAAATCAAGGTTTTTAAATAACTAAGCCGAATATGCAATTTAAAACAGTACAGTCTTTTCTAAAAATTTCGGCAGAGTCTCTTTTGTAAAATTGGCCCCGAATGGGGTACAACAAGGATAACAATATATATATATGCAATGATAAAGGCATCCCCAAGCGGGAGCTAGCTCTTCGTCAATCGACGGTCACAACCACGCAATGATATAATATACAACGCCAAGTGGCGAGGATCAAAACCAAAAGAAAGCTCAAGCAACAAGAAAACCGCAATACTACTAAGCGCGACTCTATGGTCGAATAATACATCACTAGTCTAGGTCTGAAACAATATACAAGTTTTGGTTGATGGAAATTCTAGATACAATGAAATAAATAAATACAATGGTGGTTCTTGATGCGAAAGAATCCACCTACCAAAAGCAAACCACCCGCAAGAAAGTAGTGTGCCAGAAATGCCGCAATGAAACCTGTACGGCAGAACCTGCAAGAACTGTGGCACAACGGGGGTGAGTTGCCAACTCGTGAATAGAAACATCTACAAGCAGAAACCGAATGCAAGACATAATCCTAAGTCAACGATCAGTAATACAATCCACAAGAGTACATCTGAGTGTGATAAGGTGGCCAGGTAACATCTAATCATGTATGTGGTGCCAGGTACTCAGGTAAAAACATGTCATCAGTATAAGGTATGTCTGCATGAAGTAAATATGATGAAATATCAATGATATCAATACACATATATTAGCGTCCCATACCACTAATATTGGTGTAAGGGTATATATAACAGCGCCCTCATACCCTGTTATATATACAAATGAAGTATGATAAGTGTAAATCCAGTCTGTATATGATCCCAATCTGTAAATATGTGGAACCCGTCCACCCGTCACCCACTGACGATAAGCATCATGTATGCAATGTGAGGATATAAACAAAAGCATGGAAAAACATCATGAAACCCGTGCCTAGCATCGACACGTAAATCCTCATCTAACGGGCTCCGTCAGTCCGGATCGGCCCGTGGGCTATGTCTGCGGAATCGGCCCTCGGCCCCGGCAGTACGCCCAACTCTCGTCTCCGGTCGGTATCCCCCAGATATCCGCCGAGCTCAAAAACAATCACCGGTAGGTGCTCGCCCGCCTCCAGGCTCAATCGGCAAACTCATCGATCATCTTGCCGAGGGGAACCATACCGGGCCCACCACGAACCCGCAAACGGATCATCACCTCCTCGAATCGGGTTTCAAGCACACGTCTCAGCACCGAGAAAACGCGTGGTGGACGCACCGAAATATCATATTACGAGGTACCGGGTTTTTCATAAAAGAGCATCTTTTCTTAAATAATCCCACGGTCCTCAAATCAGAAATCACATGAAAATCCACATCAAGAAGTAAATCCAATGCGATGTGCTATGCAATCAATCCATGATGCATGCGACATGTAAAGAAAAGTAATCATATCGGAAATCATGTAACATAGAAGTAATGTGCATATGTCGAAGGAAGAATCATATCATGAATGCAATAGTACTACAGTGTAGTGGCATGGCAATTATCGATGATGAAGTGTGTCAGCCGGCAAATAGTGTACGTGGAACATACGCATCATCGATAATGGTGCTGGTGTCCTAACAGCATGATAATAATATAGCAATGAATATATGCCAGCAATGCGAATAGCATGAAGATGCAGAAATCTAGTAGTCAACACCACAGTGAAGTATCTACTATGCAACTACATCTAAGTATTAAGTCAAACAGGAGGGGTAGGTGTGGAAACCACCTAAATCTGAGTCGATAAATATAGATATATAGTCGGTGATCCCGCCTCAACAATATATCGTATGACATCCTCGAGTTATGAGTGCGGATCTATCATCAATATCGGCTCGTACGGTAAATCATCGTACGGCATCCCCAAAGCTGGGTACAGGTCAACATCTCACTATTTCGTCACATAACAGGTATCACTATCATCAGATCATATAATCTGGGGGTACTACTCTATGTCTAGTACAAATCGATACCCTCAATAAAGTATGCATGCGGGGGTAAACACATAACCCAAGCCCGCAAGAATCACAAGTCATATCCCAAATATGAATCATATCAAATCACCGATCTCGTGGCACCAAGCCCACATCATCGACTCATCTCCAAAGTCATCCCATATCATCAAACACCATGCAAGTACAAGTAATATGCAAGGGTGTGTGTGTGTAGGTGTAATTCTATCCTAGGGTTCGCGACTATGACTACATTAGTCACTTCTGACCCTACACTATCCATAATACACCTATTATCACAATAACTACATAGTAATCTGTCTACGGACTGCGGGGGTGCTATACGCCATCCACCCGACTTCCCCCTGTAGATATAATCTACTCACCTCGCATCATCATTTGCGGACGTCACCACGCATTGGCTTGTCGTCCCGAAGTCTTCATGGGTACCTACACATCAAATATCGTATATGCGCATTAAAACCAAATCCAAGCTAAAACGGCGCATGAAATCCAAAACGATACGATAAGGGGGCCTATAGGTGAGAACCTATGGCACGCTTTCAAAACCATCAATAAATCCTCTATACCGTCGTATAAACGACAAATAGTCGAGGCAAAACACATTCCACCATTTCAGAATCAAAAATACGGAATACGGAAACACGAATCCAAAATAGCAACTTAGGATATATGTCCCAGATTTTACCCTAGATAGAATCTGTCAAAACTAGAAGTACCCAGGGCCAAGAATTGAGGAAATAGGGCCAGGCACGCAAAACGAGGAAATTCCTCTCTGGTCTGGCCGCAATTTGCGGCCAGAAAGGAGATTTCGGCGGCCTCAAGGTGGAGTGGGGAGCTAGGGTTTTGGGTGTTGCCTCTCTGGTGCCTGCACATCTTACTGTCCACTCAATATTATTTTAGGGGTCTCGGGGTGTTAGCAGATTCTCAATCACAGTGACAGATTCCAGTTTTTTCCCCGATATTGGTTTCTAAAATCCGTATTCTGGTTTTAGCTTCAGGTTTGGGGTTCCAATTCATACACTAGGGTGTTGGTAAGACCTCTACTGAGCTCTATTTCATAATACAACACCAATTCCCTCAAACCCTAACTAGGTTATCACCAAGTCCATAATATCACACAATATCGGTTAAATCTTAACATGGGGTTATAGGAAAGGCTATAATTAAGCTAATGGTTCAGTAATTACCTCCATTAGCAACTCAAGAAAATTCTTGAGTTGCCCCTAGTGGCTAAAATCCTTGCTTCTTTAGCTCCATGTGTAGATCTAGGGATTTTGCACAATTTTAATGAAAGGAGATTGGGGTTTTGGAGTGATTTTTGAGATGAAGTGAGGAGTTGAAGAGGGGAGGGAAAGGGGCTAGGGCAGCAGCAGCAAGGGAGAGGAAGAGGGAGAGAAATGAGAGGGAGAGAAAATGGCTAAGGGTTTTCAAGGTCAATGGTCCACCTCTCTCTCTCTCACCTACCCTCATTCTTTAATCTTTTTCTTTTCTATTCCTTTTTCTTTAATTCCCAAGACCTTCTCACAAGAATAGCAACTCCAAATATCATGAAAGAAAATGCACATGTGTAATAAAAATGATATGTGCAAGTTTTGCACAAAAAGCCGAAAAGTCCGATTAGCGATTTTTAATCGCGATTAGCACTAAATTAGTGTCAACTAATCACAAAAACTTTAAAATGTGGTAATTCTCTAATTTACCCTATTTTAGAATTTTCCATAATTTTTCTCAAATTTTTCCTATTTATTTGCATTTAATTATAGATTTAATATTAAAATAATCAATAAAATAATATTAAATTATAAAAATTCCCAAAATTAATATTTTATATTTTTGAAAATGTTACACGTCTATATAATATATCATATATACTATATACTGTATCTATCACAGAACATCACATGATCACATCACAGATATCGCAGCAGAAGAAACATATGAAATATTGGATATACTAGGACGTCCGTGTTTTCAATACGAGCCAGTATAAAACACGGATTCCACGGTCGTGATGAATAGCCAAACCCACACCCCTAGACCCCTACGAGAGCGGCAAGCAACCCTACCAATTCTAGAGTTAGGAGACCCGGACTCGACTCCTCGAGTTGGTCTCCCACTGGACTCCAGAACCCGGTTACTTGTGCTCCCCTCCTTGGGTCTTTCCTAATGCGGAAAAGTGAATAATATACAAAAGGTGACATCTTCCGCTACCTGGAAGTGCCCCAAATAAAAGAATATTACATACAAGTTTTTACATGAATGAAAATGAAAAAACACTCATCTCACATAAAAACCCCCCGGCTATTCAAACACGACGATCCAATATAACATATCCAGCAACACATAACATCACATGTCATCAACGTAAGTAAATATGCGCATCCCAATTGTCGTTGACATATAGCAACGAAACCGGCGATTCACATATTACACTTACGGTCACAGAAAAGAAAGTGTAAAACTACAACAGTTGGAATCCGCAACTACTTTAGACATCGCATGCCTAACAGATATAAATCCCGCATTTTAGTCTCATTATCGAAAACTCTTTTCAATATCGTATGGGACTAAACTGCTAGATTTATAACATTCATTCAGTTATCTCATAACTACTTGTGAATTCCAATTATTGTATCACATTCCAGATAAACAGAAAATGTTAAACTTTCCGATCGAACAGTCGAATACCCAAGTTTTCCCGATAATACTCAACACATGAAATAAGTCTAACAACATTCAGTTCGTGCCTCAGTACCGACGGTCCAGCTGTAGAAGGGTCAAGCCAACGCCTCACATGTGGCACGCCGTACTGCCCCAAACCCGAAGGTTCAAAGGGCAGTTCAAGACGGTCACATAATCGAGTTAAGGTTTGTTGTCTTCTAGAGGGTCCATCGCGTTACTTGCACTACTTAGAACGTCGTTAAACTACGGAAAAATCCAACACTTGGAAATTTCCCGACAGGGGAAAAATTGGGTATTTATATCCGGTCGAACTTTTTAACATATTCTGAAAATTATCTGGAAAAACACAAAGACGAAATTTGATACCCCGATCGAAACACCGAATCCCCAAAGCAACCCTCGAAAATTCAACTCTTGAATAATTATTAAAAATACCCAGGAAAATCACCACTGGAAATTAAGGATTAATGTGTAAAATCCTTTAAATAATTAGGCCGTACGACCGCGGATCCGCCGCATGAGGCATGCTCATGCCGCGGATCCGCACTTGCTTGGTGGAATTATGCTCACGAATTTCACAGTAAACCTTATAATTTCCTTCTTGTTTTTCTGCATATTTTTAATATTGAAAAATCTCAGATTTTGGAAAAAGGACAGAGAGCATTATAGATTTGGTGTTTCGGGTTCGTTCGGACTTCAAATCGCGTCTAGACTTCGCCTAAGGCTCTAGCTAGGCTCTGATACCACTGTAGGGTTCCTAGGCACCCTCAAGAGGTCTCACAAGGCATCAACCATGCCAGTTTCAAAATTTACGGTGCCGAGAAACCCTAAACTACGGATCGTTTGCTAGAAAACTAGGCGAAAAGTAAACTAGTTAACAATTAACTAATAGGAAACGGAAATACAACCTTTGTAGATCCGGTCCTCCACCTCCACGGCTCCGAGATGAGGTCCTCTCCGCTGTCCAAATCAAATCCGGGCTCTAGCGTCGACTTCATCGGAGAATAGGCGAGCTAGGTCGTCGATGTCCATGCCGAAGATGATCTACGTCGAGGCATCGCTAAATCAAGCTCCGACTTCACCAAGTCAAGAAACTTGTGAAGAAAACACACTCTACTACTTGGCAAGAGGTAGAGGATGAAGAAATAGGAAGTGGGTTCAATTTAGAATTGGATTTCTCACTCTTTATCATCAATCACCATTGATGACCTAAGCTTTTCTTCTTTAGTTCAAGGAAGAAGAAGAAGAAAAATGATATGATAAGTTAAATTAAAATGAAAAGTAAAAAGAATACTTATCATCATTGAACCATGGTCAAGTGTAGAGAATAAATCATGGTTAGTGGGATGGTTAGGGTTAAGCATGAGACAAAATGGTCACTTGGTCAAAGTCTTCATGAAGCTTCATGAACAAAACAAAAGAAGCCACCATTTTCTCATTTGCTTTTCATTTTCCAAAATGAATAAATGAATAAATAAATAGATATGAAAATGTAAACCCTAACCATTACATAACCATGGTTTAAACTTTACACAAAACACAAGTAAACATGTATCATCAAACATGATACAATCAAGTGCACAAAATCATATCGTATATGTAATGCGCACACCCGAGTGAGAAAAAATCCATTTAAAGTGAACCAATACTAGTTAATGCAAAGTAATATATCAAATATATAATTATACATTAAATCATTAAATCAACACTTGATTCAATGATCCGGTCATGTCGCACACAACCGACTAGTATACAATGTATCGGCTTATCGAATCAACGCTTGAATCGATAACTAGGTTATATCGCATACAACCATTCGATGCATTCATCGCGAGAATGGAATACGGTATCACATACACGCATTATTCTCGGTCCCGCACATATCTCATATGCGCTCCTATTTCGTTTCGCTTGAGCCAGGAAACCTCTGTGTAGGACTCTAAAGACTCGTCAATACGCCGGCAGCGGATGATGATCATATCAAACATCCACAAGCCGCAAGCGGTCTGCCAAACGTAACGGCCACCCGGGTATTGAGCGATCTGAAGATCGACGAGCAAGCCCGCTCACACTCCAGTGAATCCGACCAGTAACACTACCATACAGTCCGGTCTGATCGTCTGATATGTCGCATATCTTGCCTAGGGGTGGTAAACGTCAGACCCCAATAGCTCGATAAGTCGTGTCGATATTAGGCTCATAACGGGTCGAGAAACTACTGGTAACACTTACCAGCAATTCTCTGATCAGCCCTGGCCAGGGACTTCCTGTTATAGCCAATCGAACACAGCGCAACATCAACCCCCTATACCGGGAGAGACGAATCCCCTCCTATCGCTCATTGCCTCCATGTGACTCGGGACTGTACCCAAAAACCACCGTTTTGCACGCCCTCTTGGACGTGGTAAGATGGAAATCAAAGCACAGTGGGAACCGCACAAAACTCTATGACGATCTCGGGTCAACAGACTACTCTGTACCAGTGTCACCAGAGAACTGCCATCTGACGTGAGGTATAATACCATCTGGGAGTTCTCGGCGAGTCCGTCCAGTGTACCCAGTCTCTACTGAGCACCCGTATATCATCTCCGATGTCAAACACCAATGGATATGGGATCATCCATCGCCCATCTGTATGGGTCGAGAAGCTACACGCTAGTCTACTCTGGTATATCGATGCCCCGTCTCGATACACCCTCGACTAGGGACTTTGAAGGATGTACTTATGGACTACCATGTCCCCACTAGTATGATCTGCATCATAGTCCAGGTAGTCAAGCACACATCCTAAGGGCTATACCAACATGTAACAGAGAGACAATCAGTATACACGTTAAGGTAAAGTTCAACCAGATAGCATACTATCATGTCGAGCAAGAAAGTCCTCCCTATATATGTCCCAGCATCCACTACAATATACAACCTATGTACAGTAATGGCCTCTAGGGCATACATATAACTAACAGATCGATGTGGTGAATACTTAAGTGCCGAGTTCCTAGGTTACTTAAAAGAGAATGGAATTCTCTTTCAGCTTACTCCTCCATACACACCACAACACAACGGTGTATCGAAAAGGAGGAATCGAACCCTATTGGATATGGTTTGTTCTATAATGAGTAAGGCTGAGTTACCGCGATCTTTCTGGGGTTATGCACTAGAATCAGCTGCATATCTTTTGAACAAGGTTCCAACCTATACTGTGCCTACCACACCATATCAGATGTGGAGTGGGAAGAAACCCTATCTTGAGTACCTGAAGACATGGGGGTGTCCAGCTTTTGTAAAAAAGCAGCATCCGGACAAGCTCGAGGCACGCTCAGTACAGTGTAAGTTTGTGGGATATCCAAAGAACTCTATGGGATATTGTTTCTATTACGCAGAGGAACAAAAGGTTTTTGTTTCTCGTCATGCCCACTTCTTAGAAGCTGAATTTTTAGAAAATCAGAAGAGTGGGAGCGCAATAGAACTGGAAGAAATTCCAGAACCACAAGCTGTTACTGAAAGTATGGTAGAACCAGAGGTTTCAGAAGAAAGGGACATACCAACGCCTATCCGCAGAAGTAGTAGGCAGTCTCATCCGCCCGAGAGATACTGCGGTTTTCTCATAGACGGGGATCGAGAAGATTGCGTCATTGATAATGATGACCCTACTAGCTTCCAGCAAGCTATTCAGAGTGGTGACTCGGTAAAATGGCTGGATGCAATGCGGACCGAAATGGAGTCTATATACACTAACAAAGTATGGACTTTGGACATTGCTCCAGATGGGGTAAAACCCGTAGGATGCAAACGGATCTTCAGAAAGAAGATTGGTGTAGATGGACAGGTTGAAACCTATAAGGCTAGACTTGTTGCAAAGGGTTTCCGTCAAAGACCTGGTTTGGACTATGATGAAACATTTTCTCCAGTGGCTATGCTCAAATCCATTCGGGTCCTTCTTGCCATTGCTGCCTTCCACGATTATGAGATCTGGCAGATGGACGTAAAGATGACTTTTCTAAATGGTAATTTGGAAGAGTGCGTCTATATGGATCAGCCAGAGGGATTCATTCAGAGTGGGAGCAGCGGTAAAGTGTGCAAGTTGCTTAAGTCCATTATGGACTAAAGCACGCATCGCGGAGTTGGAACATCTTTTTTGATGATACTGTCAAAGAATTCGACTTTATCAAGAATCCAGATGAACCATGCATATACAGTAAGATTGTAGGGAGAGTTGTAGTATTCCTCGTCTTGTACGTAGATGACATTCTCCTAATAGGAAATGATATTCCTATGCTACAGTCAGTCAAAAGATTCTTGTCACAGAAGTTCTCTATGAAGGACCTGGGTGATTCCACCTACATTCTGGGGATCCAGATCTATCGTGATAGATCAAAGAGGATGTTGGGACTTTCGCAGTCCAGGTACATAGACACCATATTGAAAAGATTCAGTATGGAAGATTCTAAGCGCGGTAACCTATTGGCTTGTCACGGAATCACCCTCTCCAAAGAGATGTCTCCCAAGACTGATTTGGAAAGGGATCGCATGTCGATTATACCCTACGCTTCTGCGGTAGGCTCTATAATGTATGCGATGTTATGTACCAGACTAGATGTAGCATACGCATTGAGCGTTGTAAGCCGGTATCAGGCAAACCCAGGGGAGAAGCACTGGATAGCAGTAAAGAACATTCTCAAGTACCTGAGGAGGACTAAGGAGATGTTCTTGGTGTATGGCGGAAAAGACCTCCAGATCGAGGCCTTTGCCGACTCCAGCTTCCAAAGTGACAAGGATGACTCCAAGTCCATGTCGGGTTATGTATTTACCCTCAATGGAGGGGCGGTCTGTTGGAAGAGTTCCAAGCAGGAGACTGTTGCTGACTCAACGATGGAAGCGGAGTACATAGCTGCTTGCGATGCCGCAAAAGAAGCTGTATGGATGAAGAAGTTCCTCACAGAACTTCAGGTGGTTCCTACCAGTGTTGGTCCAATACCTCTGTATTGCGACAACAACGGCGCTATAGCTTTAGCGAAGGAACCCAGGTCCCATCAGAAGTCCAGACACATCTTAAGGCGGTATCACCTGATCAGGGAGATCGTAGATCGCCGGGAGATCGAGGTAAAGAGAGTAGATACAGAGAATAACACTGCTGATCCATTCACAAAGGCCATTCCTCAGACACAGTTCGAGAGGCTATTCGAGATGATAGGTCTGCGATATGCCGGTACATGGCCCTAGTGCAAGTGGGAGATTGTTAGTGTATATGCCCTAGAGGCCATTACTGTATCATACTAGCTTGTATATTACTTAATGGAAGCTTGGGATATTCACAGTTGTATTGACAGTCTTGCTAAAAATGGTAGTATGCTACTTGGTTTGTGTCTACTTTAATATGTGCATATGTTTCTTGTAACGTATAGCTTATACATATTAGTAGAGCCCTTAGGATCTTTGCTTGATTACCAGCGTTGTGATGGCAGTCACACTAGTGGGGGCTGGGTAGTCTATAAGCAACATCCTATATAGGTCCCTGGTCGTAGGATTATCAAGATAGGGCATCGATACTCCGGAGAAGACTGGTGTGTATGCTTCTCATCCCAGCATAGGGAGATGGTCTGTCCCACAGCCATCAGTACGTCGTACTGGAGATAGTATGCAGGTGCTCGTTAGGTTACGGGTACACCGGACAGGACACGCCGGGAACTGCAGGTTGGATTTATACCCATCGTCAGATAGCAGTTCCCAGGTGACATGAGTACAGCTTAGTCCGTCGACTTGACACTGCTACTTCGCCTCGAGTGTGTTCCCACTGTTCTTAGATTACTACCCTACCACGGCTCAAAGGAGTCGTGCAAACAGGTAGTAGTTGGGTGCAGTCCCGAAGCACTTGGAGGCAGTGGCGATTAGACAGGATTCGTCTCTCCCGGTATTGGGGGTTGATATCGCGCTGTGTATGGAGAGCCATTACGCAAAGTCCCTGGCTAGGGCAAGCGAGATTTACTGGTAGGTTCCAGTAGTTTCTCAAGCTGTAATGGGCTTCACTCCGACACGACTTATACCGCTATTAGGGGTCTGACGTTTACCGCCCCCTAGGCCCGATATGCGATAGTCCTAGACGAACAGACCGGACTGTACGGAGATTGTCACATTAGGCTCAGTAGGAGTTCGGATGGGTTTCCTCATCGGCCTTCTTATCGATATCTACCTGGGGACCGTTACGTACAGCTAGTGCCGCTTGCGGTCTGTGGTTAAACCCACTGCCAACGTAGTGTCGAGTCTTTAGAGTCCCACACAAAGAGTTTCCCTGCTTCAGGCGAAACGATATAGAGGTCGTATGGTTTTACGACAGGGTTCGGACACGCACATGCATTTATGCACGTACGATATTCGGACAGTTTTTACTAGTCGGCTTTGGTTTAAGCCGGATTCTAGTATCGGATTATGGGATTTATACAGTCTAAAGTTTTTCCGTGTTTTCACGGATAGGAGGGGCGTTCTCGTAATTTGTCGGGAAGCTTCTAGAAGGATGATGACTTGGAGGGTAAGGTGGCATTTGCATTTATTAGATTAATGAGTCATGGTGTGATTCATACATGGAGTTAATGATTCATTTATAATTTATATGACTCATATGATGAATCACTTAGTGTATTAATGAAACATGATGATATATCATTATTTGTTATTCATTTAACAATATGATATGTTTCATATATACACAAATGATATCATCAATCCAAAAGGATTCTCATTCTCACCTTCTCTCTCCTCAAGCTATCTCTCTTCAAACCCTAACCCTAACCTCTCATGTGTGAGATCAAGGGTTAGCAAGACTAATACATCCCTAATCCCACTCTATATCCCCTAGGTTGCTTTGATTAGCAGTTTTAGTAACCTAGTTATCTCAAGTTAGAGGTGAAGCTTGGAGTAGGAGCTCTCGGGTGGATCTTCTTTGACTCGAGGAGGCCGTTGAGGTGCCGACGTTCCAAAGAGCCTACGAGGTGTGGAGGAAAGCGATGAAGACCCGAAGGATAAGTAACGTGAGGTATAACTTCGAATTAGAGTAGTTAAACCTTTCGTAGTTTGCTAGTAATGGTTTAGACACGATCCGTGTGCTCAAGTCCGTGTTACGAAGCTTTGATAATCGTTTTTCATATATTCCGCCTCCCCACAAGCTCGTGGGGTGCGTGACATGGACTTACAACTCAATCATGCTATACTCAAAATCATAATACGTAAATAGTACGCATACTCGTAAAAATCCTTTAAAACTCAATAACACACATGCAAAATGTTTTCCAAATCGCCGTGCTATGCGTAGCTCATGGCACAAGTGGCGGACGATCATTTGTAAAGTAGTAAATATATATACCTATATATATTTGGCTCAAATTATACGTCCCGCCTTTTTTGAAATATCCCAGAAGGTTCTCTTGTAAACTTCCGTGTCACTCGCGGACACGTAGGAAATAACGAGACTATAGCTCCTTTTTGAAAACCTTTTGGTAACTTTTTATGTATGCAAAAGTACTCAGGCACTGTTTTAAGATCAGTCCTGCTCGACTACTATATAACATAGTACCCATCATCAAAACACGATACTCATAAATAAAACCATCCTCAAAAGGCGTATCCAACATCACGTGCGTCTGGTGCGCACGGAAATCAAATCCAATACAAGTGCCGTAATATGCACAAAAGTAAAACTAAGTGCAACGGGTGTGCACGAAAGCATCTGTCCAGTGCAACGGATGTGCACGACAACAATATCAAGTGCATCTATAGTGCACGAAAATCTCAACCCAGTGCATCCAAAATGCACGAATGAAAATCCCAATCAAGTGCATCCAACATGCATGAATAAAAATCCTAATCAAGTGCATCCAACATGCACGAACAAAAATCTCTATCGAGTGCACCCGGTGTGCACAAAATCTCATATCATGCGCCCAACATGCACAAAAATCCAAAACAAGTGCGTCGGGTTCGTATAAAACATCTAGTGCAATAGTGTGCATGATAATGAACGTCAAGTGTAGACGCGCACGAAAACATAAATCTGGTGCAACAAATACACGAAATACATATCTGGTGCAACTAATGCACGAAAACTCATCAATATCTCAAATGCTCACAAAATCAACACCGAGTATACCAACGTGTATAGAATCATAAACGTGTGCAACTGCATGCACAAAATCCATTCCAATGCACTGCAAGCACATATAATCTATACCGAGTGCATAAGTAAAGGCAAGTGCATACAACATGCGCGAAATCAAATCGACAGTATCGAATCCACGAAACCATAATTACGTGCAATGAAGGCACAAATCGATACCAAGCGCAGTAGATATGCACAAATCATAAACCAATGTAGCGGTGTATAAAATATAAATCAAGTACAATAACTGTGAACAAAACATAAATCTCCAGTAGGTGCTGCTATGGTGCACGAAAACATAATTCATGAAATCCAATCATCGAAACTCAAGTCCAAGAGATAAAAGTGTGATACTCGGATCACAAAACACAAATCGCAATAAATGACATTGAGATACACCTCCTACAATGTCGAAAAATATGCCGGTATGCCCAAGCTGGTAGAGCAAGATCATTTACTTGCCTCCTGCTCACAATATGGCGTCCCCGGTCTCAGGGTCTTCGTTTTCTCTGTGGATTACCAATCTCACGATCCTTCTGCTCGTCGACCTGCTCAGGTGTACTAACGGAACAGTCCCGCTCTGGAACTCCTCTTATCACCGTTTGGCCAATCAACATGACCACTCACAAACGGCACATTACTGACGGCGGCATCTGGCTCTCTGAATACGTACAATATAACTGATCCTGGGTGCAAATCTTTATTGCTACAGTGTACTAGAAAGAACCTTCTCGTGGCTTCTTCCGATCTCACCTATGTCAAACTATACGAAGGTTGGCACCCTTGCTTAACTCTTTTCTTATAACCGTACAGATGTGTCCTTAGGATGACTTTCATCTGGAATTTGGCTGTATCTAACACCTCTGCACACATATCAATCCTCTGGCATCAACGGAGTGTAACAACTTCTCGTTAACATCTCGTACGAACCTCTTGTTCCACTCGTCTTTATTATCGTCCACTTCGACATCATCTCTTGCTGTCTGCATATTGCAATTCCTCCTTGGCAACGGTCAATCCGGAGTCTTTCACACGGACTCAAAATACGAACTCGGTACCTTCATCACTCTGTGGAAGATATCTAGCTGAACATGTCCTCAGGAACTCATCCAATCATCGGAGGAATACACTTTATTCGTCCGTTCTCGATCAACTCATAACGCATCTGGGTGAGGTCCTTCTATCCGAAACTGGTCAAGTTACCGATCTCACATCAGAGCATCCGACGAACAACATCCTCTCTTGATCGATCTACTCTTGATCTAAGTAAGATCCTTCAACTGGAATTCTTCAACTCAACTGAGCCTGCATCGGCACATCAAATCTGGCGAATCAGTCGCTCAACTCGAGATAGACTAGCAATCTCCTGGCACATCTCTTCCTGAAAGCTCCAGCGGTTTCAGTTCATAAACTCTAGAAATGAAATCCCATCAATCTCAGCAACAGCTGGGTCATCTGTCTGCACGGTAGACAACATCACGATCTTTGAGGCAGGCTGTACGTCAACGATCCTCTCAATCCGGTAGCCTCTATCAATGGCTCGATCATCTGGTGCAAAACCGAACACTCACCTCAAACGAGAGGTCACAACACAAACACTATACCTACACGTTCCCATGTCACAAGAAACAACATGGTCAGCCCTTGTCCATGACGAGCTCGCTCTGACCGTAACACTAACCATGGTGACAGGAACCTTAAGCAGGTATCGATGGAGATAGATCAAAGGAACGAAAGAAATTAATAGAACCCAATGGATATATGATCATAGGAATGAATCCTATCACGGATCTCAAGATAATTACATCCTATGATTTCTTAAGTGGAGTATCGTATCGTAAGTATGCCGCAGAACATACGTACGGCATGCCACTCTACTCAAGCAACCTACTCCATCAATTAAGGTCAACCTATGAAACGAAAGCTCGGGTCTAATATCCCCCGTCAAGTCTAAGTTTCGTAAGGTCAAGCCTAGGTTCCGAAATATATACGCCTTAGACTCCGCATAGTCAAACCCAGACTCAAACTAAGGTTAAACCTAACGCTCTGATACCAACTTTGTCATGACCCGTAATTTAGGACGTGACCAGCACTTAAATTACGCAACGCCTAAAGGCGTAACGTAAATCAAGTAAGCCGAAACCCAGAAAATCTAAACCTTTTTGCGGAAAATAATGGGGGTGCAGTTTTGAAATAAAGGTATAATGAATCATGTTTTTCTTTGAATGCATAGCTAATGAAACATGAAAATGCAAGTGGGTTATACTAATTGAAGACATGTTTCATCTTTTTATATAAAATTTAGGCAGCACATCCCTTGTATATTTTGATCCAAAACCATATACACAACAATATATAGGCATCTCCAAGCGGGAGCTAGCTCTTCGCCAACCGGCGGAATCACAACCACGCAATAACATATATATGACGCCCAACGGCGAAAATCAAATCAGAAACAATAAATAAGTAAGACATCAAAACTCAAGAAAGCGAACATAAACCCATCGCTCTAAGTCTCGCACAATACCCAAGTCTGACTAGGTCTACCAATATATAAATTCTAGTCTCTGATTTGATTTGATGGAGTTTATCTAGATACAACGGAATATAAAGTACGAGAGTGCGCACGATTCAACATGTGTCTCACCTACCAAAGTAAAGCACCCTGGATGAAGCTGTGTGCCAGTAATACCGCAACTGATCCCAAGCGATCAAACCTGCAAGAACTGTGGCACAACGGGGGTGAGTTGCCAACTCGTGAGTAGAAAACATCAGCAATTAGAAATCGAATAAAACAATGATTTCTTAGGTCACTATATTCTGAAAGTAATACTATGATATCTAGGGTGACCATGTATGCATATATGTCAACAATCGAGTCAATGCAATGACATATATATATAAACATCCGACATCATATGCCTGTATGCATGTGGATATCATCCACGTGTCCATCAACGACACAAACAATATCATGGAACCTGAGTGTCCCACACCGACACTCGAAACATCATGAAAACATATGCATGTATATGTATATATATGGGATATCAACCACGTGTGTCCATCAACGAAACATCAAAATCATGGAACCTGAGTGTCCAACACCGACACTCGAAACATCATGAAACCCGTGTCCAGCATCGACACATAAATCCTTATAACTCGGGCTTCGTCAGTCCGAATCAGCCCATATCACGACTACGGTCGGTAACCTCCAGATATCCACCGCGCCAAACTATCTCGGGCTCCGTCAGTCCGGATCGGCCCATATCATCTCACGACTCCGGTCGGTATCCTCCAGATAACCGCCGAGACAAAAACTATCACCGGTAGGTAGTGCTCCCCGTGCCAGGCTTATCGTCTACATCTCGAGCTTCTTGCCCGGGTACCTCACCGGGTCCACCATATACCCTCAGACGGTGCCTCCTGCTTCTCGAATCGGGTATACTCACTGCACAGAACCAAGAAAACTCATGGTGGACACCTTGAAATATCATATCAAGAGAAACCGCGTTTTAAAGCAATACATAATTCCCTTTGAAATATAACTGCGGTTCTTAAATCAAGAGATCTCATAAAAACAGCATCTCAATGCATATAACCATAAAGTACGATGTATGCAACATAGAGTAGTAATAAGAGCATATCGAGTATATCATGCAAGCATGTCAATGTTGGGATCCGGCAGTGCCCCGGCCATGAAACGGTGGCCAAATGCGGAACAAAAATTTTCTAAACCGGCGCTACCGCTACCCGATTCCCGGATCGACCCTAAACCCTAAACTAGCAAACTGATAAAGAGGTTAGAATAGTTATACCGAGATGATCCGAGTCCTTCGGTCTTCATTCCAAGCTCCTAGTGATTCCATGATGATGTTTGGTTGCTGGTCTTCCTCCATCTCCGATGATCCACCTGAGGGAAACGGCGCAAGCTCCAGCCTCGACAAACGAGGCAACCGATGCTCCATAATTGCTAGCGATGGAGAGTAGGGGTGTAGTAGTGTGTCACTATATTTTTCTCTCTACCCATGAGCTCAATAAGAAACTCAAGAAATATGAAGAAGGAGGTGAACTTTGGCATGTGCAAAATTTGCTAAGTCTTTTGGTGAATGAGAGAGTGGGAGTGTATGCAAGTGTAATGAGGCAAATGAAAATTAGCCCCATCCCCAAAATGTGGCGGCCCCACTTTTCACCCTCCTTCACACAAAAAAACATTTTCTTTTTACAATTTACCATTAAACAAATGCACCATACTTTGCTACATGCACTTTGAACCATGCTTTGACCCATACCTCCTCTCCACCTCATTTCCCAAATGATTTTCAATAAAGAAAATCATTAATGAGGTGGCACCTTCTAGAAGCTATTCCGTATAAAATACGGAATACTTCCCGGTACATGTATCAAAATACATATACGCGTATTCGTACCAAAATACGAATAGCCGAGAGAGAAAACGAATAGTGAACAATAATACTAGAATACGTATATACAAATACATATATTAATTATTAAATCAAAATCCGATTTAATAATCCGTCTTAATCCTAAGCCGCCAGTATTATCAACCGTCCGATTAAAGTCTGTGCAGCATGTGCACATATTTAATCGGACACCTGTATGTATCAACATACCCCATGTACACCATATCGCCTGAACCGTGAAAACCCTCTGTGTGGGACTCTAAACACTCGTCAATACGCTGGCAGTGGGTTTAACCACAAGCACGTCAGCGGCACTAGCTGTACGTAACGGCTACCCAGGTATTGAGCTAAAAGGAGGCCGACGAGCAAACTCATCCTGAACCCTTTCTGAGCCTGTCAGTGACAATATCCGTACAGTCCGGTCTATTCATCTAAGAGTATCGCATATCGAGTCTAGGGGGTGGATAAAGTCAGACCCCTAACAACGTGATATTTAGTGTCGGCATGTAACCCATCACCTCCTGAGAAACTATCGATCCTGGATCGGTAATTCTCGTCTACCGTGGCCACGGATTTATGGTGATGGCCATCCGTACACAACGCGACATCAACCCCCAATACCGGGAGAGACGAATCCCCGACGATCCGATCACTGCCTCCATGTGGCTCGGGACTGTACCCAACTAAAACCTGTTTGCACGACTCCTTTGAGCCGTGGTAGGGTAGTAATCAAAGCACAGTGGGAACTCACACGAGACAAATGACGATCTCAGGTTGGCAGACTAACCTGCACACATGTCACCTGGGAACTGCTATCTGACAATAGGTATAATACCAACTAGCAGGTTCCTGGCGAGTCCGTCCAGTGTACTCATAACCCAATGAGCACCTGTATACTATCTTAGGTGAACAAACTAACACCAATGGCTTGTGAGACCTGGCCACCGCCCCTCGTCGGGGTCTCGATCAGTATACACTAGTCTACACTGGAGTATCGGTGCCCGGTCTCGATACTCCTACGACTAGGGACATTTAAGGATGTGCTTATAGACCCCAGCTCCCACATATATGATCGCCATCATAATGCTGGCAGTCAAGCAAGAATCCTATGGGCTCTATCAACACGTACATGATGATAAAGACAAACCAGATAGCATACTATCATCTTGAGTAAGACTGTTTTATCGGTATAGGTCCCCATTCAATCATCATAATCATAAGTCCGTGACTATGATAATTGCCTTGAGGGCACTATAGCCAATAATCTCCCACTTGCACTTAAGGCCAATTATTGCGATGTCGCATACTCACAGCCCGTGTGATATCGAACACCCAACTTCTCTACTAATCAGTTTCGCAAATTCCATTTGCGAAAAATGATTGCGTTCGAGAAATAGCCTCAGTGAGTGGATCCGCTCCAAAGTTTCTTTCTGTATCTCTCTTAATCTCAACTTCGCGGAGAAGACTATCTCCCGAAATGAGCAACACTTGTCTTAGAATTTTTCTGGATGTCTGATGGGACCAAGTTCATAAATGAACTCCAAATCCAGCAAATTTCTTAGACTGTATCATCCACTGAATTTAATCAGTATCCTGCGCCATGCCTTTTCTCAGTATGCGCTTGGACCACCTGTCCAACATATTGTCCCTCAAAATAGGGAAAAACTATAACTATGACAGTCACTCTGTCATCCAGGTCATCTTGGAAGCTTGAAATGATAACCGTCTCCTAAAGGAGGCTGCCGTTACCATATTCGTACAACATCCATTTATGTTCAATAACTGCTTCCCAATATTTCTCCAGGATTGGATTAATATATCTGCTTATTGCATCTAGTGCAAAAGCAATATCTGTTGTGGTACTCGACATTTCATGATTAACTCAATTGCCTAAGCAAGTGATATGATAATCATGCAGATCCCTCTCCCCTTTAGTCTGTAAGACACTTTTAGAGAGGGTGACTCCATCACCTGCAGGTACACCACCCTGCCAGGAGTCGTCCATTCTAAAATTCCTTTAGAATAATGTCAAAGTACCCAGATTGGGGTAATTCCCAAATCCAGATCTAAAACCATAGATCTAGTAACTAGAAAACCTGATATTATATCCATATCCTATGTGGAGAAACAACTTTATGACAACCATAGTATAATCGATCGTAGTATATGAATATCTCTTCCTATCAAGTGCATGTTATCCAAATACCTGGACAGCGCTCTCTACTACCTTCTTACCAGATTCATCTCCTATTCTGATGAGGTCAAGACCTATGACTGTCGCATCAAAAATAGATGATCTATTTCCACTATCCCTGCTTTAGTCTATAAATAGACATAAGCTACTTGCCCACTATGCTTTCGCTGCTCCCACTGACTACAACAACTCTCTGGCAGAGTCATGTACACATGCGCTTCCAAAGCTAGTTTAGAACGACGCTATACTCATCCTCCTGCCGGGTCTTATAGTCTAGAACAGTAGCAATGACAAGTCTGGGAAAACAAGAACCTCCCTGTCACCATCTCTGAGAAGACCGAAGTACCTCTCGGGTGCTTGAGGTTACCCACCAAATCTGCGGAGTGGCTAATGGAACGTCCAAACTAATTGAATCCTTAGGTTCTATTAAATCATCAGTGATCGTTTGTGGTTCTAGAATCACTTCCAGTTCTACCATACTCCCACTTTTGTTTTCTGAAAAAGTCCTTTTTACCAAAACTGCGGCGAGTCAAGAACAATATAAATATTGATCTTCCTAATGGTAGAAAGTTATCCCTCGACAAAGCCCGGGATAACCCACAAACAGCCATTACTGAAACGTGCCTTGAGTTTATCCGGATTCTGGTTTTAAGCATCAGCCGGACAACTCCCTATACCTTAACATCGTTAAGATATAAATTGATTATATATATATCCTATATAGAAACAAAAGCACTAATTTAATTGGAACCATATTAAAATCATGTAGCTGTCTCCAGTGCATATCAACCAAATGGAAGGAGGCTATTCAGCATTACTCAACTAGGAGTGCATCCATATATGAGTAACCTGAAAAAGAAGTAAGTTCTCAAAACCATTACTATCAATGGAATACCAAGCACAAGTATCTACATCTTCGACTTTCTCGAAGAATCCTGATACTTCCAGCAAATGGTTCTCTACTTTATTCTTATACCTATAACTTCTCAATATCTGGACCTTGCATTTCAACAAAATACTTGTTAAGAACTGGAGAAGTCATAAGTAAACAGAATATAGTACGAGTACCAATCCCTTTGTCCTAATGGACACCGGACAACATACAATACTTTGTATAGGCCCCCTGAGTCCAATAACTCAAACTCTGTGCGTCGCATGTTGAAAAAACTGTACTATGGTTAAGAAGAATTATACCGCTGTTGAATGCACCTTACCTAATCACCAGCTGATATAGGTAAATGTCACAGACATAATATCAAAAAGTTATATCTCACTTTATAAAATAAATGTACAGATATATCAGTTTGAAATTGGCGCATAACAACGGATATTCAAAACCAAATATTTGCCATCTGGCAAAAACCAGATGATTTCCTCAAATATCACCAATTACAACGAATTCTGATATCTAATCACCCAATTCCCAATATCTTACTCCCACTCACCATCCGTAACAACATACAGATGTGAGAAACTGATCTGGTAAATACATACCCTGGAGTTAGATTCTTATTGGAAAACAGTTTCCAACTAACATCGCACAGTAAAATTGAAACATGAAAATGTTTCAAAAATGGTTAACTGGTATTCCTAGTAACACCTCTTTCATTATCCTGAATCATGACAATAACCATATACTTATCTGCCCTCACAACAATCCTTTTATTATGTCTTTACTTATTACCTTCTGTACACCTCCTTTACGCTAATTAGTTTTCTTCATTCCCTACCCTTCGGCACCAGCCTAAGGTTTGGAAGAAGACTATCCAATTAGCGCAATAGGTGTACTCTCCTAATCCTAGGAGCCCTCGCAACCTGAGAGAAGATAAAGAGAAAAGACATCTGTATAATCCTATTCTTTTTCTCCTGAACCAGAATCCATCCTCGAAAAAGTTCCTTCGAGTTTGTATGTAACTATACGATGGATTTATCCAATAGAAGTGGATATCCGTAGTGATACGGAGTGTCATAGAGAAATGCAAAGTGGATGTAGGAGTGGCAGGGGTATACTTGGTTTCGTCGTGAATGATGGTGGCCGCAATTTCCTTTACTATTATTATAATCCCTTTATATGTTTTTACTTATTACCTTCTGTACACCACACTTAAGATTAATTGGTTTTCTTTCTTCCCTACCGTTCGGCACCTACCTATGGTCTGGAGGAAGACTATCCAATAAGCTCAATAGGTGTACCCTCTCCTAATCCTAGGAGCCCTCACAACCTGAAAGAAGGTAAAGAGAAAAGACAACCAAATAATCCTATTCAATCTCTCCAGAACCAGAATCCATCCTTGAAAAAGTTCCTTCGAGTTCGTATGTAACTATACGATGGATTTATCCAATGGAAGTGGACGTTCGTAGTGATACGGGGTGTTCTGGAGAAATGCAAAGGTGATATAGAAGTGGCAATGATATATGCAACACCGTGACATTCCAAAATCCAAAATGTTTTAAGAAGGTTCGGTTAATCGGGTTCATGAGTTTTAGTCAAAAGTCATAGCCAGAGAGAGAGAGAGAAGAAACACTCAGCGTGCACTCTAATCTAAACCAGAATGGTTAATCATTTTATCTAATCTGGATGGCTCCCACTGTTTCCTCGAATTCTCCTCCAAACCCAAAAGGAGAATTAGTCGGAATCACCCGAGGAGTAATCCTACTCATCAGTGGGAATCGGGATCCAACTATCATCACATGACAACTTGATAGAAGCCACTCAAGTTACCACACTCCAGAAGGTATGCGCAAACCTGGCAAGTTTCCTGTATGTTTGAAACTCCCGATATGATTTTTACCTCAAGCGGTTTATGACCTTGACAAAGACCAATAAATCATAAACCACAAGTCAAGTTCAACCCGTCATTATCCTGGATTACTCTAGACCCACCCGTACAAACCCTTGACAAAGTCCAACAAGGTTATACGACTGTCCTAGATAATCGCAACTCAATGCAACAGACAAGCAATATCTAGCTATCGCACACTACACATTGACAAAGGCCAACAAACGCAGAACGAATACTAGGTACCACCTGAAAGAAATGACGGAGAGCTACGGCTGGTTTTTGGCAAAAAACCTTTAACGTAATGAACTTGATCTCGTTGAAGGAATCCAAGTGGTTTTATAAATATATAGTGGCGAAAACTTTTGCTAAAGAGGTCACTCCCGGTGAAGGGATCTCGGCTCTTTCCCTGTCGAATGGGGTGCAGGATATCCCAAACTGAATACCACGATGCAAAGCAAAAGGAAATGACTATAGTGAAGTTATTACGTTGACGCAAACTTTTACTCAAGGGGTCACTCTCGATGAAGGGATCTCGGCCCTTGCCTCGTCGAATGAGGTGCTGGATATTCATAACCGAATACCACTGTGCAAAGCAAAAGAGAACGTCTGTAATGTCAGTTTTTAAAAACTTTGTTCCAACAACATCATATATAGAGAGGTTTGTTTTATCCTTGCATTGATAAGAATCAACGCAGTCCCATCAATTAATCACACCAGAAAAGAACGAAAATAAAATATACGTATATGCCATCCGCATTCGCCACTTGGCCCCGTCATCACTCATTAGGTTACTTAACTAACGACAGAGCGGGGGCTGGACTAGCACGGGTGTAAAACATATACAACATCTACTAATATATATATAAATATATATAACAATCGTCCCAGGCATGATATAAAGCAACATCACAGAAACATCACAGAAACATCACAGAATGGTGGATAATCTGGAGCCCCGGGTTTTGCTTGAGCCGCAAGTGAGACCCGACGTTCCCTGTCGTGTGGATAGCATGTGCAATGAAACCTAGACCCCTACGAGTGCGGCAAGTTACCCGCCAAAACCAGAAGTGAGGCAGCCCCCTTCAGCAACGTGAATGGACCACCCAGCATTTCACGGAATCAGGTAACTTGAGCACCCCTCCTGGGTCACCTATACCCCCTACGAGTGCGGCGAATAGCCTGCCAATTCTAGAGTAAGGTCCCCTCCGTCCCAACGCCATGAGATGCGGACCAGTTGCCCTCTAGAATCTGGCAATTCGTGCACTCCACTGTGGGGTAATCCTAGTACAGAAAATAAAATAATATACAAGGGTGACAGCGACCTCAACCAGGTCGTGCCCCAAAAGAATAATATACAAACTGGCAGTGACGGCAGTCCACATGTTGGACGCTCGCCCCGCAATATCAAATGTACAAAAGAAATAAAATTGTACTAACATTGCACCATTGCTATCCACCACGACGATCCAACCAACATCACAGCACAACACAGAACATCAACGTGAATGTCACGTTCGCAAACCTGTCTAAAGGAACATATAGCAGTTAGATGGGTTTACCGATCAAATGACATTCACGGTCGCAGATTATAATGTATGTACTGATAGTTACACACTTAAAATATCGATCGACTAAGTTCCAAATTGGCCCCAATAGCAAAACCAACGCTTTACAGAAACCTAGGCCAAAACAGGATATTACAAAAATCACAATTCCAAGTCAGGGGGATACAGGAAAAATTTCGAAGCCCGTTGCTACTAAATGGCCGCGGAACCGCCACCAATAAGGGCTTGGTGCGGTGGATCCGCGGCGCTTTAGTGGAATCATGAGCCCAAAATTTTTTTGTACCCATAATATCGCTTGCACGGATTTTTAAGATGCCTGAAATAATTTTTTGACCACTTTTGAAAATCGACAGCAAACACAAAAATGGAATCGTGATTACGGCAATTTCTGTCAATCGATCTTTTAAGCACGTTTAAACAAGCTAGTAAGGGGTTTAAAGGATGACTCTGATACCATGTTGGGATCCGGCAGCGCCCCTGCCATGAAACGGTGGCCAAATGCGGAACAAAATTTTTCTAAACCGGCACTACCGCTACCCGATTCTCGGATCGACCCTAAACCTTAAATTAGCAAACTGATAAAGAGGTTAGAATGGTTATACCGAGATGATCAGAGTCCTTCGGTCTTCATTCCAAGCTCCTAGTGATTCCATGATGATGTTTGATTGTCGGTCTTCCTCCATCTCCGATGATCCACCTGAGGGAAACAACGCAAGCTCCAGCCTCGACAAACGAGGCAATCGACGCTCCATAGTTGCTAGCGATGGAGAGTGGGGGTGTAGCAGTGTGTCACTATATTTTTCTCTCTACCCATGAGCTCAATAAGAAACTCAAGAAAGATGAAGAAGGAGGTGAACTTTGGCATGTGCAAAATTTGCTAAGTCTTTTGGTGAATGAGAGAGTGGGAGTGTATGCAAGTGTAATGAGGAAAATGAAAATTAACCCCATCCCCAAAATGTGGCCGCCCCCCCTTTTCACTCTCCTTCACACAAAAAAAGCATTTTCTTTTTACAATTTACCATTAAACAAATGCACCATACTTTGCTCATGCACTTTGAACCATGCTTTGACCCATACATCCTTTCCACCTCATTTCCTAAATGATTTTCAATAAAGAAAATCATTAATGAGGTGGCATCTTCTAGAAGCTATTCCGTATAAAATACGGAATACTTCCCGGTACATGTATCAAAATACATATACGCGTATTCGTACCAAAATACGAATAGCCGAGAGAGAAAACGAATAGTGAACAATAATACTAGAATACGTATATACAAATACATATATTAATTATTAAATCAAAATCCGATTTAATAATCCGGCTTAATCCTAAGCCGCCAGTATTATCAACCGTCCGATTAAAATCTGCGCAGCATGCGCACATATTTAATCGGACACCTGTATGTATCAACATACCTCATGTACACCATATCGCCTGAACCTTGAAAACCCATTGTTTGGGACTCTAAAGACTCGTCAATACGCTGGCAGTGGGTTTAACCACAAGCACGTCAGCGGCACTAGCTGTACGTAACGGCTACCCAGGTATTGAGCGAAAGGGAGGCCGACGAGCAAACTCATCCTGAACCCCTACTGAGCCTGTCAGTGACAATATCCGTACAGTCCGGTCTGTTCGTCTAAGAGTATCGCATATCGAGTCTAGGGGGTGGATAAAGTCAGACCTCTAACAACACGATATTTAGTGTCGGCATGTAACCTATCACCTCCTGAGAAACTATCGATCCTGGATCGGTAATCCTCGTCTACCATGGCCATGGATTTGTGGTGATGGTCACCCGTACACAATGCGACATCAACTCCCAATACCGGGAGAGACGAATCCCCGACGATCCGATCACTGCCTCCATGTGGCTCGGGACTGTACCCAACTAAAACCTGTTTGCACGACTTCTTTGAGCCGTGGTAGGGTAGTAATCAAAGCACAGTGGGAACTTACACGAGAAAAATGACTATCTCAGGTCGGCAGACTAACCTGCACACATGTCACCTGGGAACTGCTATCTGACAATAGGTATAATACCAACTAGCAGGTTCCCGGCGAGTCCGTCCAGTGTACTCATAACCCAATGACCACCTGTATACTATCTTAGGTGAACAAACTAACACCAATGGCTTATGAGACCTGGCCACCGCCCCTCGTCGGGGTCTCGATCAGTATACACTAGTCTACACTGGAGTATCGATGCCCGGTCTCGATACTCCTACGACTAGGGACATTTAAGGATGTGCTTATAGTGTAAATCTATGGTAGTGCCCCGGCCGTCTAACAGACGCCAAATGCGGAACAAAAACATTTTGACTGGTGCTATCGTATACTATAACCCGGATCTGCCATTAAAGCTAAACTAACAAACTACAAAGTGGGTAGAAATGTTATACCGAACGATCCGAGTCCTTCGGTCTTCAACCATCATCCCACGCTTTTTTGCGGCTGCTCCGATCTCCTGAATCTCCAGTCTTCTCTTCCAGGTGACACCACGTCGACGGATCTTTAAACGGGCTCCCGCCTCTGAACCGAGGCAACTCGATCATCAAGTCTGCAAAAAAAGATGACCAAGATTGATGTAGAGAATGAGTAGAACACTTTGTCTCGTTACGTCCAAAGCTATGGACGAACGGTTAATGAAGTTGCCTTTTGGATCGGGTGAAAATGAGAAAATAGAGTATACTAATTTCCATGAACCAAATACTTGCATCTTTTTCAAATCAACAACCATAATGAATTGTGAAGAGGGGGCCGGCCACTTAAGGAGAGGGGGGAGGTGAGTGTAGGAGAGGGGGGTGACTACAACATTTAATGAAGAGAATGAATCATCATAAACACCTTGCATAATCATTTAATGAACTAAGGAATCATCTAACCTAGTCACCTTTTCATTAAATGAACAATAAATGCCCTAATGACTCACTAGCCACCTCATCATCCTAGTCACCATCTAGAAACTTCTAGAACCTTCCACACTTATCAAGAAAAGATAAATCCGCATTAAACCGAATGTTTAATACGGCGGGTGATAGAAAACTGGAAACTGGCAACTTCCAAAAGCGATCCCGAAACGGATTTCAGGATAACCCCGTAACAGTATAAACATACCCGCATTTGTATTACAACCGAATACAAATGCAACTGAGACAAAGATATTATATCTACACAGTATAATACTCGGATCCGTCTTAAACCAAAGCCCACCAGTATTATCTGCCCGAAATATGACACCTGCGTAAACGCACGTGCATTTTCCGAACCCTGCCATAAAACTATACGGCCTCTACAACGTTTCGCACGAACTTGGGAAAATGTCTGTGGGGGACTTTAATGACTCATCAACACACTGGCACTGAGTATAACCACTAGCACGTCAGAGGTACAAGCTGCACGTAACGGTTGCCTATGTATTGATCGGAAGGGAAGCTGACGAGCGAGCTCATCCAGAATCCCTACTGAGCCTGACAGTGACAATATCTGTACAGTCTGGTCCGTTCGTCTAAGAGTATCGCATATCGAGTCTAGGGGGGTGGATAAAGTCAGACTCCTAATAACGCGATAATTCGTGTCGGTATGAAGCCCATCACCATCTGAGAAACTACTGATCCAAATCAGTAATTCTCCACTACCTCGGCCGAGGATTTCTAGTGATGGCCACCCGTGCACTGTGCGACATCAACCCTCAATACCGGGAGAGACGAATCCCCAACGATCCGCTCACTGCCTCCATGTGGCTCGGGACTGTACCCAACTAAAACCTGTTTGCACGTCTCCTTTGAGCATGGTAGGGTAGTAATCTAAGCACAGTGGGAACTCATACGAGACAAATGACGATCTCAGGTCGACAAACTAACCTGTACACATGTCACCAGGGAACTTCTATCTGACGATATGTATAATACCAACTAGCATGTTCCCGGCGAGTCATGTCCGGTGTACTCATAACCTAATGAGCACCTGTATACATCTTAGGTGAACCAACTGACACCAATGGCTTGTGAGACCGGCCACCGCCCCTCGTCGGGGTCTCGACTGTATACACTAGTCTACTCCGGAGTATCGATGCCCTGTCTCGAAACTCCCACGACTAGGGACACTTTTAAGGATGTGCTTATAGACCCCAGCTCCCACGTATATGATCGCCATCATACTGCTTGCAGTCAAGCAAGAATACTATGGGCTCTATCATCATGCAATAGTGAACTGAAGCATGTATACGATGATAAAGACAAACCAGATAGCATACTATCATCTCGAGCAAGACTGTCATATCAGCATAGGTCCTCCCTCAATCATTGCAATCACGTACCTGCGATCCAATAATTGACTTTGAGGGCACTATATCCAACAATCTCCCACTTGCACTTAAGGCTAATTATTGCGATGTCGCATACTCACAGCCTGTGTGATACCGAACACCCAACTTTTCTACTAATCAGTTTCACAAAGCCCGTTTGTAAAACTATTGTGTTCGAGAAATAGCCTCAGTGAGTGGATCCGCCCTGATGTTTCTTTCTGTATCTCTCTTAATCTCAAGTTCGCGGAGAAACCCATCTCCTGAATTGAGTAATACCTGTCTTAGAATATGTCTGGATATCTGATGAGACCTAGTTCATAAATGAACCACAAATCCAAACTTCTTAGTCTGTATTGATAACTGAACCTAATCAGTTTCCAGCACCATGCCTCCCTCAGTATCCTCTTGGACCAACTGTCCATAATACTGTCCCTCGTCAGAGGGAAAACTATAACTCTGACAATCACTCTGTCATTCATGTCACCATCGAAGCCTGGAATGATAACCGTCTCCCGAAGGAGGCTGCCGTCATCAAATCCGTAGAACATGCACTTATGTTCTAAAACTGCTTCCTTATGTTTCTTCAGGATTGTATTAATATAAACTTATCGCATCTAGTGCAAAAACAACATCTGATGTGGTACTTGACATCTCACGATTGACTCAATTGCCTAAGCAAGTGGTCTGCCAATCATGCACATCCCTCTCCCCTTTAGTCTATAAGACACCTTTAGAGAGGGTGACTCCATCACCTGCAGGTACACCACCATGCCAGGAGTCATCTATTCTAAATACCTTTAGAATACTGTCAAAGTACCCACATTGGGAAACTATCCAAATCTAGATCTAAAACCATAGATCTAGTAACCTGAATGTCAGATATTATATCCATATCCTGTGTGAAGAAATAACTGTGTGACGACCACAGTATAACCGATTGTAGTATAGGAATTTTACTTCCTACTCTGTGTATGTCATCTAAATACCAGGATATCACACCCTACTACCTTCTTAATAGATCCATCCCCTATTCTGATGAAGTCAAACCCATGACTGTCACATCAAAAATAGATGATCTTATCTCCGCTATATTCACTCAAGTCTATAAATAGACATAAGCTACTTGCCCACTATGCTTCCGTTGCTCCCACTGACCATAACAACCCTCTGGCAGAATAATATATACGTTCACTTCTAAAACTAGTTTAGAACGACGCTATACTTTACCTCCTGCCGGGTCTCATAGTCTGGAACAACAGTAGTGTCAAGTTTGGGTAAACAAGAACCTCCCTGTCACCGTCCTTGAGGCTACCGGAGTACCTCTCGGGTGTCTGAGGTTACCCACCATATCTACGGAGTGGCTATTGGAATGTCAAACCCGATTGAATATATAGGTCCTATTAAATTTTCCGTAATCGTTTGCGGTTCTGGAATCACTTCCAGTTCTACCATACTCCCACTACTGTTTTCTGAAAAAATCCATTTTACTAAAACTGTGGCGAGTCAAGAACAATATCACTATTGATCTTCCAGATGATAGAAAGTCAACCCTCGTCAAATCCAGGGTCAACCCACAAACTGCCATTACAGAAACGTGCCATAAGTTATCCAGTGTCTGGTTTTAAGCATAAGCTGGACAACTCACCATACCTTAACATCGTTAAGATATTAACCATTCTATATCCAATATAGAAACATTTGGCACTTATTTAATTAGAACCAGATTCTAATCATGCAGCTGTCTCCAGTGCATATCATCTTAATGGAAAGAGGCTAATCAACATTACTCAACTTAGGAATCCATCCAATTATGAGTAACCTGAAAGAGAAACAAGTTTCTCAGAACCTTTACTATCATCTGAATACTAATCATAAGAATCTACATCTTCAATTTCTTTGAAGAATCCCGATACTTGCGACACCCGGTTCTCTACTTTATTCCTATACCCACAACTTCTCAAAACTTAGACATTGTATTTCTACGAAACACTTGTCTAAGAACTAGAGAAGTTACAAGTAAACAGAACAGAGTACGAGGACCTACCCCTTTGTCATGATGGACACTGGACAACATACAATACTCTGTATAAGTCCGCTGAGTTGAATAACTCAAAACCTGTGCGTCGTAGGTTGAAAACTGTACCCAGGCGATTCCCTCAAATATCACCAATTACAACGAATTCCGATAGAATGAGGATGATCACCTAATTCCCAATAACTTACTCCCACTCATCATCTGTAAAACCATACAGATGTGAGAATCATACTTGGTAAATAAATACCCTGGAGTAAGTATCTAATCGGAAAATCAGTTTTCCTTTAACAGTGCACTGAAACATGAAAATGTTTCGTAGGGGTATCCTGGTATTCCTAGTAATGCCTCTTCCATAATCCAATTCATGACTATAACCGTATATTTCTTTGCCATCTCTCCAAATCCCTTTATTTGTCTTTAGTCGTTACCTTCTGTACACCTTCGTTAGGCTAAATGGTTTTCTTCCTTCCCTACCGTTCAGCACCTGCCTATGGTTTAGAAGAAGACTATCCAGTAAGCATAATAGGTGTACTCTCCTAATCCTAGGAGTCCTCGCAACTTGAGAGAAGGTGATGATAAAAGACAACTGAATAATACCTTATTCTATTAAAGGTGAAATAGGAGTGGCGATGAAGTACGCGGTTTGGTCGTGAATGATAACAGTTGCAATTTACTTTACCCTCTTTCTAATCCCTTTATCTTGTCTTTACATATTACCTTCTGCACACCCTACTTAGGCTAATTGATTTTCTTCATTCCCTACCTTTCGGCACCAGCCTATGGTTTGGAAAAAGACTATCCAATAAGCGTAATAGGTGTACTCTCCTAAACTAAGGAGCCCTCACAACCTGAGAGAAGGTGATAACAAAAGACAACTGAATAAACCAATTCTATTTCTCCTGAACCTGGATCCATCCTCGAAGAAATCCCTTCGAGTTCATAAATAACCATACGATAGATTTATCCAATGGAAGTGGATGTCCGTAGCTATACGGGGTGTTCTGAGAAATACAAAGGGTAAAAGAAGGAGCGGCAATGACTTATGCAACTTTAGACAATCCAAAAGCCAATATTTTAAGAAGGTTCGGTCAACTTGGTCACTGAGTCAAAGTCCAGGGTCGGTCAATGGTCGCTGCCAAAGAGAGAGAGAGAAAAGAAACACTCTGCGTGTACTCTAACCTAGATCAAAATGGTTATTAATTTATCTAATCAAGAAACCTCCCACTGTACCGTCAAATTCTCCTCCAAACCTAAAAGAAGAATCAATCGGGATCACCCGAAGAGTAAACCAACTCATCAGTGGGAATCGGGATCCAACTCTCATCGCATGATAACGTGACGGAATCCACTCATGTTATCACACTGCAGAAGGTATGCGCATACTTGGCAAGTTTCAGTTTCTTTAGAAACTCCCGATATGATTTTTACCCCATGCTCTTATGACCTTGACTTTAGTCAACAAATCATAAGTCACATGTCAAGTTCTACCCGTCATTATCCAGGTTGATTTGAACCCACCCGTACCTACCCTTGACTTTAGTCAACATGGCAGTACGACTGTCCCAAACCAACGCATCTATCTATGCAACAGATGAATACCCAGCAGCTACCAAACACTATGCCTTTACTTTAGTCAACAAAATAGCTTGAATACTACTGACCATCCATAAGAAATGATGGAGGGCTACGGCTGGTTTTTGGCGAAAAACCTTTAACGTAATGAACTTGATCTCGTTGAAGGAACCTGATAGATTTTTATAAAAATATAGTGGCGAAAACCTTTTGCTAAAGAGGTCACTCCCGGTGAAGGGATCTCGTCTCTTTCCTCGTGGAATGAGGTGCAGGATATTCTAACTGAATACCGCAATGTAAAGTAACTTGTAATCGACTATAGTGAAGTTATTACCCTGACGCAAACTTTTGCCCAAGGGGTCACTCCCGGTGAAGGGATATCGGCCCTTGCCTCGTCGAATGAGGTGCAGGATATTCCAACTGAATACCGCAATCCAAAAAAAAAGGAAACGTCTTTGTAATAACACTTTTTAAAGCTGTTCCAACAACATCAAATATGGGTTTGTTTCATCTTTTGCATTGATCAAAATCAACGCAGTCCCATCAATCAATCACACCAGAAAAGAATGAAAAATAAAATGTACATATATGCTATCCGCATTCGCCACAGGGTCCCGTCATCACCCGTTAGGTTACTTAACTAACGAGAGAGTGGGGACTGGACTAGCGTGGGTGTAAAACATATACAACATCTAATAGTATATATACCAATATACAATAATCGTTCCAGGCGTGATAATATGCAATATTACAGAAAAGTAATAAGCATCACAGAACCACTACTACAAATAAGGGTTGCCCCTACGGATATATGCGTAGGGGCGAAAAAATACCCCGTAGGTGCAAAGGCCGCAGGTGCAAGTTAAAGCCCTGAACTTGCCCCTACGGGCAAATTCTTGCCCCTACGGATTTCTGTGTAGGTCCTGTTGCGGATACGGAGTAGGCCGTAGGGTAAAATAAGTTATATTATTTACGGGTTTTTTTAATATATTAAATGTACCTACGGACATAACCGTAGGGCCATGTTATAACCCCTACGAATATCTACGTAGGTACCTATCCGTAGGGGCCAAATATCAAGAATCCTGGTATTTTTCCCCTACGGATAACGCCGTAGGGGCTTTGCTGTGGCTCCTACAGATGTGTCCGTAGGGGCACTCCCAACCCCTGGTACTGCGATCAGGGGGGAAATATCAGTTACTGCTGATATTTTGCCCCTACGGATATAGCCGTAGGGGCAATATGTGTACCTACGGATTAATCCGTAGGTACACATTATCTGTAATTTTTTTTAAAAAAATGGGCTGCTTGATTTTTTCCCGCCCTGTGCACAATAATATATACATCAATCAAATATAAAATTAGTCATCACACAACATATATCGCAGTATTCATATTCACATCTCACACATATAATATACAAAAGAAACCAAAAAGCTGAATATGATATAAATATAAACCAAAATCAATATCGCCCAAAATGTTTCAAAATGTAGTACAATATGTATCATATAAATAAATACATGTTTCAAAAAATAAAAATCAAAATGCTAGCCTAGCTCGGTCCAGCTCCACCTCTGATAAACGCTAGAATCTTGCGCCTACCCCGTCGCGTCTGGACCTAACGTGTGCAATAAGCGTGTAAGAACTGTGTTTTATTCGAATTCTTATCATTATCGAGTTATTTCGAAACCCCATTTGGATATCTAGTTTGGAAAACTGTAGTTTATTTTAATTAGATATGTACATGTATGATTAATAAAACCTAAGTCTACAACCAAATAAGCTCAGGCTACGTACTGATATTGGATATGTTGATATCTATAATATGACATGATATTTTACTATTAAGTAGTATACATACCAGCATCTTCTTCAACTCCTGAACGGTGGCCTTCAAGCTCTCCAGTTCCTGCTGGATACGTCGCTCACTGGAGACGGAGGAAGTAACCGCCGGGGTGGAGTCCAACCTCATATGGGCCCTGCTAGAGCCCAGTCGTCGGCCTCTCTCCCAACCTCCGTGGTGCCGTCCGTGTGCGGCGTCCAGGACTGGGGTCAGCAGCCTCGAATGCTGCCTTCCCCCTAACAACTGTCAGAACATTATATTTAGCACATACTGGTCTATAAAATTGACAAGAAATACCAAAATCAACAAATTTAAAGCTTTACCTACAGAGATAGAAGATGTGCTCCTCTGGTATTTGCATGTATCAAAATTTGAATAATATTAATTAATTTCAGTACATACATATTAACAAGGTAAATTCGCATATAGCGCTGCTTACACATAAGACAGGGAGTGAACAAGCTCTTGTAGATCATCGGGTGCAAATCTAATCTCATCAAGCAGCCCATGATAATGAGTTGGACGACTAAACAAGGTCCACGACTTACAATCATTCCCGCATGCGATCACATATAAAAATCATAGTTTCTAGGATGACAAATTTTATTGTTAACTACTGTCACCACCTACAGCTAGACAATAATAAAAATTACTAAGTAAGAGCAAAAGGAATGTGTGTATATTTATGATATAGCATTCTAAATCAATATACATGCCCTATATGATATATAAACATACCTGGAGGAACGGGAGTGGCCTCTGTCCCTGATATGGACGCATCACCAACAACTAGACAATCAAACATTGACAATATAAATAATTTTGACATAAACAGGCATGGATATCTATAATATTACATTCAAAATGGATATTAGAGAGCGCACCTGTAATGAGAAGTGATAAAAGTATCATCCAACAAGGGTGTAATTTACAGAATCAGTTGAGACTCTTGAAAATCATAGAAGAATCTGACCTGCACAAATCTGATGTATGCTTTCCATTGGACACTAAGAAGTCTCTAAAGGGAAAAGCCAATGTGAAAACTTAGTTCATATCAGAAGATTGATGCTGAAACAGAGAACAATGAATGCCATTTTCTTCTTCTTCTGCCACATTACTATCTTCTCCTTCTTCTTCTGCCACATTACTGTCTTCTCCTTCTTATTATGTGCGCGTGCAAATTCAATGACTATATTGAGAATATGAATTAATAGTGGGTAGGAAAAGTATTTCTCAAATGGCTTTTGCGTCTAAAAACCATAAACTACTAAGTAATAGCATACATAATTTTTTTAGTATAAAGGATGTTATTTTAAGTTTTCCCTTATAGTGATATGATCTAACTGCCTTTATAAACTATAAGTGTGCAGAAAATTATGATAAGAAACCATAAGAAAGGGTCGTAGCCATGTATAACCTTGAATCTACATACCAAATCATGCACAAGCATGCAATTATTGTCATCTTGCCTTGGAATATAAAATATCTTGGAAGACTATAAGCGAGCATTTAAATCTTGATAACTTTTGACTTCAACATATATTTTTCTCAAGTACCATGAAATATACTTCCTCCGTATAAACCATTTTCAGGAAGATGGATTAACAATGACAAATTATCCATTGTGGCTCACTAGGTTAGCATTTTCTCTTCTATTGACCATCTTGCTAATCTGCTTGGTAAATTTATTCGGAACCGGCTGCGAATCATTAAAAGACATGCATAAGAAAGGAAGCTAAAATACAGAAATATAGCATACCGATACATCGAAACTTCAAAGTTGCGATGACAACCCAGAGATATTTATTTCCACACACGTGGTGCGCGTGCGAATGCGTCAGGCATCATGGACAAATATTTGAGAATATGGAAAGTATTATTAGTATAAAGTAATTAAAGCTTTTAAACACCTTGGGTAGATATTTTCTTAGTTGATGCAATCATATCATGAGGACTAAATTTAAGCTATTATACATATGCATATGTATTTTTCTAATCTAATATATCACACACACACACACACACACACACACACACACACACACACACACACAGAGAGAACACCAGTTTGGTAGAGAAATCAGGTAGCAGGACCCTGAAGAAATGGAGTCCATAGCATTGCTCATCATCATCATCCATGATCCCTTTTGATGTCAGAAGGGATCATGGATGATGATGATGAGCAATGCAATGGACTCCATTTCTTCAGGGTCCTGCTACCTGATTTCTCTACCAAACTGGTGTTCTCTGTGTGTGTGTGTGTGTGTGTGTGTGTGTGTGATATATTAGATTAGAAAAATACATATGGATATGTATAATAGCTTAAATTTAGTCCTCATGATATGATTGCATCAACTAAGAAAATATCTACCCAAGGTGTTTAAAAGCTTTAATTACTTTATACTAATAATACTTCCCATGTTCTCAAATATTTGTCCATGATGCCTGACGCATTCGCACGCGCACCATGTGTGTAGAAATAAATATCTCTGGGTTATCATCGCAACTTTGAAGTTTCGATGTATCGGTATGCTATATTTCTGTATTTTAGCTTCCTTTCTTATGCATGTCTTTTAATGATTCGCAGCCGGTTCCGAATAAATTTACCAAGCAGATTAGCAAGATGGTCAAGAGAAGAGAAAAGGCTAACCTAGTGAGCCACAATGGCAAAATATGGCATGTTGATCTTCACATCGAGAACAAAGTTGCTTCCATGAGTGTGCTATTTTACTATCTACAATTTCTATTTTCTTCTCTCTATTTCTTTTATAATCAATCTCCATGACTATTACCATGACTCTCGACTAACAAAGGTGGCTTTTCGTCCTCGGTAGCTTGATAATTGATGGAGGATATAAACTTTTGACGACACCTAACAAAAAGTGGACCCTCTTTTCTTCATTAATTCACTCCTTGTGTGTGTGTTTGTTTTTTTTGGAATTAAAGGTCATTGATTTTAGAAAGACCTGAAGATATATATATGTTGAATATATGTAGGGTGATATGCATGATCACAAGATCTTGGTGGAGGCAATAAAAAAAGTTGATGTGGTGATCTCTATGCTGGGCTACAAATATCATGAGCAGTTGGTTGATCATAAGTGCATGCTGCGTGAATAAATATTGTGTTAATTCCAAACTAAATACAAATATAAAAATTATATAGTATTCAATTTGATTTCAAACAAATACCAAATAAGAATTTATTGTACAGGTCCACGACTTACAATCATTCCCGCATGCGAGCACATATAAAAATCATTGTTTCTAGGATGACAAATTTTATTGTCAACTACTGTCACCACCTACAGCTAGACAAAATTAAAAATTACTATCTAAATAAGAGCAAAAGGAATGTGTGTATATTTATGATATAACATTCTAAATCAATATACATGCACTATATGATATATAAACATACCTGGAGGAGCGGGAGTGGCCTCTGTCCCTGATATGGACGCATCACCAACAATTAGACAATCAAACATTGACAATATAAGTAATTTTGATATAAACAGGCATGAATATCTATAATATTACATTCAAAATGGATATTAGAGAGCGCACCTGCAATGAGAAGTGGTAAAAGTATCACCCAACTAGGGTGTAATTTACAGAATCAGTTGAAACTCTTGAAAGTCATAGAAGAACCTGACCTGCACAAATCTGATGTATACTTTCCATTGGACACTAAGAAGTCTCTAAAACGAAAAGCCAATGTGAAAGCCATCATTAGTTCATATCAGAAGATTGATGCTAAAACAGAGAACAAGGAATGTCATTTTCTTCTTCTTCTGCCACATTACTGTCTTCTCCTTCTTCTTCTGCCACATTACTGTTTTCTCCTTATTATGTGTGCGTGCAAATTCAATGAAAGCAGAAACTCGAGTGACAAACTTAGGTTGCATACGTTGTTGCCAATTCACATACATCCAGTCCTTAACCCTGACGTACTCATGGGCCATGTTAGACTGTATCATATAAATTGTAGGTTATGATGACTATATTGAGAAATCTAAGAACGGGATGGTTACTGACAAAGGAGAAAATCCGTGTATATGCTTTGTGTGTGCGTTTGTCGTTGAAAAGAATAAATTATCGATAATTAAAGTTAGATTTGAGGATACCCATGTATGAGTTGTATTCTATATATGTATGTTTCGATTTATGATTTCGCTTAAGTGTAGGGTTGTTTTTACTTAAAGAAGTATCACCATCTACTATATATAAAAAAAATGTAGCAAACTAAGACTAGAACTCATTTAACATTATCAACTAGTGAGATTTCAATGTCGAAAACTCCCTAAAGAGGAAAATTACTAAAAGAAAAAGACTCTTTGAACAAAACGCATCCACTAGCAATAAAAGAGATTGTATCATGCTTTAGTACCAACACACAAGCACCTACATCTTGCTATGATCATAACAACATCATGATGATTTGTCAATTGCCTTGCTCATATTATGAAATTATGAACACCAAAACTCTAATCAAATCTCCATCTCAATAATTAAGCCGACAAAGGGAAAAATAATAACCAAAAAGAGGAGAGAGTCTTAATTTGCATGCCCAAAATTTCATGATAGACAGAGACCAGGAGAAAAGGAGAGAGAGGAGAGAAAATATCACAAGCAATGAAAAAAGTTGGGAAGGAGTTGAACATCATCTTTGTAACTTGTAATATGTGGCCATTTATCATCGATATCTAAGCTTTTCTTTATCAATGTAGAATCATTGAGTTTAGAAGAAGATTCAAAATTAATATACTTTAAGAAGTTTTACCACCGGCTATTCGTCTAACGTCCAGTCTTTGGTGTCACACAAAATTCTTGAATCAATATAATCCTGAGACTCGATCAAGATTCTCTGGACTAAAAAATTCCAAGGAATTGCTATTTGAATTACGTTAATTTGGAACACGTTTGTATGATTGAAGCTAAGAAACAAATATATTTCCATATTATATCATGCATTGTTTTATCAAAAATAATTTTATCGCATACCTAGCTATGTGCTGAAGTAGGCTATATATCTCAACAGAGAGAGAAATTTATAACCAACATGCCACAAATATTGAGATTGTAAATATATATATATATATATATATATATATATATATATATATATAAGTAGACATTTGAATCTAGACAAATAGAAAACAAAACTTTATTGCTCCGTTGTCTCTTATCAAAATCATTAGAAATGTTCATTTTTTGGGGGCTCAAAATTTCCTTCACAAGCTTTAAAAGAAACCTAGAAAAAATTTCACCCCCTGCCCCAACCCTAACCCTAACCCTAACCCCAACCTGAGCCCCAACCCCAACCACAGCCCTAGCCGCAGCCCGAGCCCGAGCCCCAACCCCAACCACAGCCCTAGCCGCAGCCCGAGCCCCAACCCTAACCACAGCCCTAGCCGCAGCCCGTGCCCCAGCCCCAACCCTAGCCCTAGCCTCAGCCCCAGCCCTAGCCCCAGCCTGCAGCCCCAGCCCCACCCCCAATCAAAAATTTGAGTAATTGAAGAATTCCTTACCTATGCAGAGGCGACGACGAGAACTCCGATGAGCCGGCGCTGGCGACGACGAAAGCAAGTGGTGGCTACGACGAAAGAAGGCGGTGGCTACGATGAATCGGCGGCGCTGGCGATGACGAGAACGACGAAACGACGATCGATCGGCGGGAACGAGGGTTTGGGAATTTTTTGTTCGCGCGAGAATTGGGAATAATTAGCGTAGGGATCGATCTGAGTTTTAACTTAAATCCCTATTTAGATGCCCCTACGGATAAGTCCGTAGGTTCTTGGTTTGCGGATCCGTAGGGGCAAACAACAATTTAAGATTTAATAATTTTTATATAAATATGTAAGGACCGTAGGGGCAACCGTATAGCCCTACGGATTAATCCGTAGGGCCAAAATAAATCTGCCCCTACGGATTTCACTATCCGTAGGGGCAACCCCCTATTGTAGTAGTGAACAATACAGATAATCTGGGATCCCCGGGTTTCACAAAGCCGCTACTGAAACCCGACGTTCCCCTGGTCGTGTGGATAGCCTGTGCAATGAAACCTAGACCCCTACGGGTGCGGCAAGTTACCCTCCAAAACCTGAAGCGAGGCAGCCCCTACAGCAAAGTGAATGGACCACCCGGCACTTCCCGGAATCCGGAAACTTGAGCACCCCACCTTGGGTCATCCTGTACCCCCTACGAGTGCGGCGAATAGTCTCCCAATCCTAGAGTGAGGCCCCTTTGCCTCTCAAAGCCATGAGATACGGACCCGTTGCCCTCCAGAACCTGGCTATCCATGCGCTACGTCGCGGGGTAATTCTAGTACAAAAAATAAAATATGTACAACAGGTACATCGACCTCATCCCGGTCGTACCCCAAAAGAATATTATACAAACAGGCAGTGACGGCAGTCCACATGTTGGACGCTTACCCCGCAATATCAAATGTACAAATAAATCCAAACAGCACTACCATTACACATTGCTATCCTCCACGACATATCCGCAACATCACAGCGCAACACAGAACATTAACGCGAATGTCACGTTCGCAAATTCGTCTAAAAGAACTATAGCAATTAGACACAATTTGCCGCTCAAATGACATTCCCGGTCGGAGATATAATATAAGTACTGTAAACTAACACGTTTAAATTTCGATCGACAAAATATCCCAAAGTGGGCCCCACAAACATCTGCTGTACAGTAACAAAATCTAGGCCCAAAAGAACAGTACCAAAAACCACAATTTCACATGAAGAACTCACTGGAAAAATTTGGTCCACTGTTGCCACATACTGGCCGCGGTTCCGCGGTCAAACCCTAGTTTTGACCGCAGATCCGCGGCGGTACTGCGGTAACACGTGCCCAAATTTCACCATAATTCTTCAAAAACCCTGCTCAATTTTCTGTAATATGCAAAATAATTTTTGGACCTGATTTAAAATCGACAGAAACATTGAATAGAAAAACTGTAGTTTTTGAAATTCAGTTCGATCGATGTTTTAAACGCGTTAGCACAAGTTAGTAAAACAAAATGGTGAAGCTCTGATACCACTGTAAGTCTACGGTAGCGCCCCGGCCGTCTAACAGACGCCAAATGCGGAACAAAAACTTTTTGACTGGCGCTATCGTATACTATAATCCGGATCTGCCATTAAAGCTAAATTAACAAACTACAAAGTGGGTAGAAATGTTATACCGAACGATCCGAGTCCTTCGGTCTTCAACCATCATCCTATGCTTTTTTGCGGCTGCTCCGATCTCCTGAATCTCCAGTCTTCTCGTTCAGGTGGCACCACGTCGACGGATCTTTAAACGGGCTACCGCCTCTGAACCGAGGCAACTCGATCATCAAGTCTGCTAAAAGAGATGACCAAGATTGATGTAGAGAATGAGTAGAACACTTTGTCTCGTTATGTCCAAAGCTATGGGCGAACGGTTAATGAAGTTGCCTTTTGGATCGGGTGAAAATGAGAAAATAGAGTATACTAATTTCCATGAACCAAATACTTGCATCTTTTTCAAATCAACAACCATAATGAATTATGAAGAGGGGGCCGACCACTTAAGGAGAGGGGGGAGGTGAGTGTAGGAGAGGGGGGTGACTACAACATTTAATGAAGAGAATGAATCATCATAAACACCTTGCATAATCATTTAATGAACTAATGAATCATCTAACCTAGTCACCCTTTCATTAAATGAACAATAAATGCCCTAATGACTCACTAGCCACCTCATCATCCTAGTCAACATCTAGAAACTTCTAGAACCTTCCACACTCATCAAGAAAAGATAAATCCGCATTAAACCGAATATTTAATACGGCGGGTGATAGAAAACTGGAAACTGGTAACTTCCAAAAGCGATCCCGAAACGGATTTCAAGATAACCCCGTAACAGTATAAACATACCCGCATTTGTATTACAACCGAATACAAATGCAACTGAGACAAAGATATTATATCTACACAGTATAATACTCGGATCCGGCTTAAACCAAAGCCCACCAGTATTATCTGCCCGAAATATGACACGTGCGTAAACGCACGTGCATTTTCCGAACCCTGCCATAAAACCATATGGCCTCTACAACGTTTCGCCCGAACTTGGGAAAATGTCTGTAGGGGACTCTAATGACTCATCAACACACTGGCACTGGGTATAACCACTAGCATGTCAGAGGTACAAGCTGTACGTAACGGTTGCCTGTGTATTGATCGGAAGGGAAGCTGACGAGCGAACTCATCCAGAATCCCTACTGAGCCTGACAGTGACAATATCCGTATAGTCTGGTCCGTTCATCTAAGAGTATCGCATATCGAGTCTAGGGGGGTGGATAAAGTCATACCCCTAATAACGCGATAATTCGTGTCGGTATGAAGCCCATCACCATCTGACAAACCACTGATCCAAATTAGTAATTCTCCACTACCCCGGCCGAGGATTTCTAGTGATGGCCACCCGTGCACTGTGCGACATCAACCCCCAATACCCGGAGAGACGAATCCCCGACGATCCGCTCACTGCCTCCATATGGCTCGGGACTGTACCCAACTAAAACCTGTTTGCACGTCTCCTTTGAGCGAGGTAGGGTAATAATCTAAGCACAGTGGGAACTCATACGAGACAAATGACGATCTCAGGTCGACAAACTAACCTGTATACATGTCACCAGGGAACTGCTATCTGACGATATGTATAATACCAACTAGCATGTTCCCGGCGAGTCCTGTCCGGTGTACTCATAACCTAGTGAGCACCTGTAAACATCTTAGGTGAACCAATTGACACCAATGGCTTGTGAGACCGGCCACCGCCCCTCGTCGGGGTCTCGACTGTATACACTAGTCTACTCCGGAGTATCGATGCCCTGTCTCGAAACTCCCATGACTAGGGACACTTTTAAGGATGTGCTTATAGACCCCAGCTCCCGCGTATATGATCGCCATCATACTGCTGGTAGTCAAGCAAGAATCCTATAGGCTCTATCATCATGCAATAGTGAACTGAAGCATGTATACGATGATAAAGACAAACCAGATAGCATACTATCATCTCGAGCAAGACTGTCATATCAGCATAGGTCCTTCCTCAATCATTGCAATCATGTACCTGCGATCCAATAATTGACTTTGAGGGCACTATATCCAACATATAGACCCCAGCTCCCACATATATGATCGCCATCAAAATGCTGGCAATCAAGCAAGAATCCTATGGGCTCTATCAACACATACATGATGATAGAGACAAACCAGATAGCATACTATCATCTTGAGTAAGACTGTTTTATCGGTATAGGTCCTCACTCAATCATCATAATCACAAGTCGGCGACTATGATAATTGCCTTGAGGGCACTATAGCCAACAGTCAAGTGATAGTACTGAACAATGAATGTACTTTTAAGTTTAAGATTAATCTCATAATATGGCAGTTCTACTGTGTAAGTGGCATGGCAATTACCGATGATGAATATGTGTGAGCCGGCAAATCTGTGTAAGTGTAACATGCGTATCAACGGTAATTGTGTAGGTGTACTAGCAAATGATATCATATAACATCAAAAACCGGAACGTGGTATGTACATCACGAGGGTAATATCCTACGTCGGCGATCCCGCCTCATAACATCCGATATGACAATAATCCTTGATCATCGTCCTCAAATCACTAGCATGGATCATGCATCTGGTAACTCATCGCGTACGGTAATCCATCGTACGGTAACATCAAACAAAATAGGGATTCTACCGTCCTATTCATCAATAAGGGTACGGATCTAAAATCCCGTACGGCATATCACTCTTTATCTGCATAAATAAATATATATACACATATATCTCAAATCACATTTGTATCAATCTCATATAATGATATCTTGCACATACGTCATATCTTATTATTCTTAAATCGTATAGATTTCGATCTCATATCATACCATTATCAACTCATACTTGTTCTCTTTCAATTCGGACTTATCATGATTCACTTTCTAATTTCATATTTTCATAACAATCTGAGTCATCTATATCTATCATCTCAATATCCCACATCATGTTATCTTATATACCTATATCATATTCTCAAGCCAATATATCCATTAGTGTCAACTTTTATCATATCATATCTTACTAAATCCTATAATCATGTCCGTAAGTTCGTAGCATATCCTTTATCAAAATTATAATTTATATAACAAACTTTCCATATCAATGGTTGCGGGGGTGCTATATACCATCCACCTGACTTCCTCCGTAGATACAAATTTACTCACCTGCTAAACTCCTTGCTTAGCCGAAGTCGACGTGCTTCGTCTTCTCGGAAATCTACGCGAAGATACCTACAATCAATACACATCGAAATCCAATTAAAACCAAGCCCGGAAAACCGATACAACACACGAAGTGCTCATAGGTTAGAACCTATAGCTTCCGAAAGATCAACCAAATAACCCTCGTCCGTTGACGTATAAACGCCCAACGACGGAATCCAAACTCAAATATAAAACCAAGTTTCATAAATCGGAAAACGAAATTCAGCAACTAAGGAAATCTATCCCAGATTTTACCCTAGGTCAAACCAGAAGATTTTGCATATGGGGTTGCTCTAGATATAAGATAAGGGAACCATGATACAATAATCACACAATTTCACCATGACCAGGCCACAATTTGCGGCTTGGAAGAATTTATTTGCGGCATAGTTTGGGGAATATTGGCTCGGGTTTCAAGGGGTGCTTCTAGGTTGCCTGCTCATATCTCTGTGTTCGCTAAATAATTTTTAGGGTCCCCGGTGTTGGATATATGTATGCCCTAGAGTCCATTATATGATAGTGGATGTATCAGTATGTGTGTGTGTGTGTGTGTGTGTGTGTGTGTGTGTGTGTCTATATATATATATATATTCAGAGGACATTCTTACTCGACATGATAGTATGCTATCTGGTTTACTTTATCTTGACATGTTCATTTGATCTTGCATTTTACTCATTTGGTACATGTTGATAAAGCCCTTAGGATATTTGCTTGACTACTTGGACTATGATGCGGATCATACTAGTGGGACACATGTAGTTTATAAGTATATCCTTGAACTGTTCCTAGTCGTGGGTGTATCGAGACGGGGCATCGATATTCCAGAGTAGACTAGCGTATACCATTCTTGTCCCATATGATGGGCGATAGATGGTCCCATATCCATCTAGTGTGGTGACACCAAAGATTGTATACGGGTGCTCAGTGGAGACTGGGTACACTGAACGGACTCGCTGAGAACTCCTATGTGGTATTATATCTATCGTCAGATAGCAGTTCTCAGGTGACATTGGTACAGGTTAGTCTGTAGACCCGAGATCGTCATAGAGTCTTGTGTGTCCTCCCACTGTACTTTGATCTCCTCCCTACCACGGCTCTACTGAGTCGTGCAAACAGGTGGATTTTGAGTACAGTCCCGAGGCGCATGGAGGCAATGAGCGATAGGAGGGGTTTCGTCTCTCCCGGTATTGGGAGTTGATGTTGTGCTATGCTCGATTGGCTATAACAGGAAGTCCCTGTCCAGGGCTGCTGAGATTTACTGATAAGTGTTATCAGTAGTTTCTCGATCTGTTATGAGCCATATACCGGCATGACTTATTGAGTTATCGGGGTCGACGATACCATCCCTAGACTCGATATGCAGCATATCTGACGAAGTGACCGGACTGTGCGATACGTGTTGCCAGTTGGCTCGACGGGAGTTTTGACAGGTTCGCTTGTTTTTCTTCTGATCGCTCAATACCCAGGTGTCCGTTACGTTTAGCTGACCACTTGCGGCTTGTGGGTGTTTGATATGATCATCACCTACTGCCGGCGTATTGACAAGTCTTGGAGTCTCACACAGGAGTTTCCTAGCTCAGGCGAAACGATGTGGTTGCATATGAGATATGCGCGGGAGCTCGATTAAATGTGTGTATGTGATACCGTATTTTAATCGGGCATTTTTCTATTGGTCGGGTCGTATGTGATATGACCGGTTTATTAAATCAAATGTTGATTTAATATAGACTTTTAGCTCATTTTTAATAAACCTTTTCTTTTGGATGTATGCATGAATGGGTGTATGTGCATATGTTGATGTGAATGCACACATACATGCATACATGGTGTCATGGTTGTTGATACATGGGAGATGGCAATGCAAGACTCACATGCTTCATATATATATGTATATTTTGATATTGGATAAAAATAAGATGGAAATTAAATCATAATTAGGTTTCTACACTCTTCTCTCTTTTGACCTAACTTTAACCCATGGTTTAATTTTCATTTGGTCTTTAACCAAACATCAAAATATCTAGATATTTTATAACCATAGTTTGGCATGACATAAATATATCTTTGATATTTATTTCTATGCTAATTGATTTATTGATAATTATCCAAAATGAGCTCAAGCTTTGGCATCTTCATCTTCTTCCTCTCTCAAGCTCTCTTCAGTTTTAAAAGTGAGTGAAGTAAAAGGAAAGGAAAGGTTTTCAAGTGAGAACACAACCCACATCACCATTCTACTTTAGTCTAGCCCACTAGATTAGAGTGTTTGCTTCATCTTCATCCTTGATCAAGTGAAGCTTGGAGCTTGAGCAAAGAGACTTCGGGTGGATCGTCGTGGACTTGGAAGGAGCTTAAGCAAGCCGGTTCAAACTCTTGGAGATCCAAAGAGTCACTAAAGGAGGTCGACAAAGGTTGTATCTCTCCCCACTTAGTGTTAGACACTAGCTAATATGTGATATTACAAGTTGTTACCCTAATTATTCTAGTCCGATTCATGGTTTGTTTGCTTAGCACCTCCTAAAAATTTTATAGTGGCATGTGTGATGCTTTTAAACCCTAGGCATGGTGCTAAGGAAACCCTACAGTGGTATCCGAGCCAAGCTAGAAATTTAGAGACGATATTATAATTATTACGAAAACGAAAACAACTCCGAAAAATACGATATTATGAAACCCTAGAAATTGCTCTCTATTGATTTTTAAAAGGGTCGTCTAAAAATTATTTTAGCAACTGCAGAAGACTGTATGTGATACATATAGAACACAGGTGAAATACGAGGCCAATCCACCGGATTTCAACCGGTGACAATCCCCTAAAAACCGAGTCGGCCGGCCTAATGTGCCCAGATTCGCCTCGTTTTTCACATGGGCTCTGTTCTGTTGATTTTGGGGTTTCAGGTATTGTTTGTTTAGCCCAAAATTTCATGTGATGTTTATTTTGCATAGGGGCTAATTTTTAGTGTTTCGTAGTCGTATATTTTTGTAAGTGCACGGCGGCGCCCCGGCCTCCATCCCGAGGCCAAATGCGGAAGCGATGGTTAACTTTAATTTTTCTTGAACCGGCACCACCGTGCACTAAAACCCGGATCATACCATTAACTAGTCCTAGCTATCTAGAGAGGGAAGAGAGATATACCGAGTGATCCAAGTCCTCCGGTCTTCTCGTCGTCGTCCCGATCTCCCCGCGGAATCTCCGGTCTCCACCTCGTCGCCGGAAGGGCACCACGTCGCCGGCTTCTTTTACGGGCTCCCGCCTCTATACCGAGGCAACTCGGGCATGAAGTTGGCGAGCCGACGTGCCCAAGGTTTGCTGTAGAATATAGTGAAGATCTATATGTCTCATTTGGGGTTTATGGAGTTTGCCATTTGGTGGAGGAATGAACCATACTTTGGAGGTGGAACTATGGGATTTTTGTGAAGCTAAAAGACCAAAAATCCCCTTGCACAAAATTGGGACAGCCCTCTTGGAGCTTGGCCGGCCATGGCTATAGGAGAGGAGAGAATGAGGGAGAGTGAGGAGTGAAAAAGGATAGCCACAAGAATAAGCAAGTCAAAGGAAATGGTTATCATATTCAACCATCATCAAAAGCATGATGACTCCAAAGTCAAGCAATGATCACTAACAAATCCACACTCCACCAACTAATCAACAACCATGATTGCTACAAAAAGTCAAGCAATCATGAACCATGGAAGGTCAAAGGATGGGGCTCCATCATGAAACCATCATGACACAAAGATATGCAAAGAACACCCTCCACAAAAACTTATTTGCACAAATGCAAATAAGCCCTCCTCCACCAAACTTCGGCCATTGAAAGATGCAAATGAAAATGGCCGAAACGGAAAGCAAACTGGCAACTCCGGAAAAATGGTCCCTTAATAAATTACAGGAAAACCCCGATACTGTGTATACACACCCGCATTTGTATTCCGACCGAATACAAATGCAATGAGACAAAATCTACACTGTACTATACTAGGATCCGGCTTAAACCAAAGCCGGCTAGTATTATCCGTCCGATCCTGATCCGTGCAATACCGCACGTATCTGATCGAACCCTGCCATATCTCCATACGGCCTCTACAGCTTTTCGCCCGAAAACTTGAGCAACTGAATGTGGGGGACTCTAAAGACTCGTCAACACCTTGGTTGTGAATTTAACCACTAGCACGCTAGAGGTATAAGCCAATACGAGACGGGCTACCAGGTATTGACCAAAAGGGACGTCGATGAGCGAACTCATCCTCACACCCTACCGAGCCTGTCAGTGACAATATCCGTACAGTCCGGTCCGTTCGTCTATGAGCATCGCATGGCGGGCCTAGGGGGTTGGTGAAAGTCAGACCCCCAAAAGTGGTACAAGTCGTGTCGGAGTGTAGCCCAGAACACCCTGAGATACTACTGGAATACCTACCAGTAAATCTCCTGCCTCGGCCGAGGGCTTCGTGTAATGGCTCTCCTAGACACAGCGTGACCTCACCCCCAATACCGGGAGAGACGAACCCCTGAAGATCCGCTTACTGCCTCCATGTGGCTCGGGACTGTACCCAACTAAAACCTGTTTGCACGTCTCCTTTGAGCTTGGTAGGGTAGTAATCAAAGTACAGTGGGAACTCACACGAGACAAATGACGATCCCCAGGTCGATGAACTAACCTGTACACATGTCACCAGGGAACTGCTATCTGACGTCAGATATAAGACCAACTAGCATGTTCCCGGCGAGTCCAGTCCTGTGTACTCATAACCTAATGAGCACCTGTATACATCTTAGGTGATCCAACTGACACCAATGGCTTGTGAGACCGGCCACCGCCTCTCGTCGGGGTCTCGACTGTATACACTAGTCTACTCTGGAGTATCGATGCCCTGTCTCGAAACTCCCACGACTAGGGACCTTTTAAGGATGTGCTTATAAACCCCAGCTCCCACTTATATGATCGCCCTCATACTGCTGGTGGTCAAGCAAGAATCCTAGGGGCTCTATCAACGTGTAATAGCGACATGTCAGGTCACCTAAAGCAGTACACGATGATAAAGATAAACCAGATAGTATACTATCATCTCGAGTAAGACTGTCCTACCGGGATAGGTCCTCCCTCAATCATTGCAATCACGTGCCTGTGATCCAATAATTGACTCTGAGGGCACCATCTCCAACAATCTCCCACTTGCACTCAAGGCTAATTATTGCGATGTCGCATACTCACAGCCCGTGTGATACCGAACACCCAACTCCTCTACTAGTCAGTCTCACAAAGCTCGTTTGCGAAACTATTGCGTTCGAGGAATAGCCTCAGTAAGTGGATCCGCCTCGATGTTTCTTTCTATGTCTCTCTATATCTCAAGTTCGCGGAGAAAGCCATCTCCCGAAATGAGCAATACCTATCTTAGAATGTGTCTGGATGTCTGATGGGACCTAGCTCATAAATGAACTCCAAATCCAAACTTCTTAGACAGTATCGTCAACTGAACTCAATCAGTATCCTGTGCCATGCCTCCCTCAGTATTGGCTTGGACCACCTGTCCAAAATACTGCCCCTCGTCAGAAGGAAAAACTATAACTCTGACAACCTCCTTATCGTCCATGTCACCTTGGAAGCCTGGAATGATAACTGTCTCCCGAATGAGGCTGTCGTTATCATATCCCTAGAACATCTACTTATGTTCTAAAACTGCTTCCGACTGTTTTCTCCAGGATTGGATTAATATCAACTTATTGCATCTAGTGTAAGAGCAACATCCGGTGTGGTACTTGACATCTCATGATTGACTCAATTGCCTGAGCAAGTGATCTGCCAATCATGCACATCCCTCTCCCCTTTAGTCTGTAAGACATCTTTAGAGAGGGTGACTCCATCACCTGCAGGTACACTACCGTGCCAGGATTCGTCCATTCTAAATACTCTTAGAATGCTGTCTAAGTACCCAGATTGGGAAACTACCCAAATCTAGATCTAAAACCATAGATCCAGTAACCAGTATGCCTGATATAATGTCCAAGTCCCATGTGGAGAAACCACTGTGTGACGACCAAAGTATAACCGATCGTAGTATAGGAATATCACTTCCAATTCTGTGTATGTCATCCAAATACCAGGACATCACACCCTACTACCTTCTCAACAGATCCATCCCCTATTCTGATGAAGTCAAACCTATGACTGTCACATCAGATATGGATGATCTATCTCCGCTATATCTGCTTCAGTCTGTAAATAGACATAAGCCACTTGTCCACCAATGCTTCCGCTGCTCCCACTGACTACGATAACCCTCTGGCAGAGTCATATACACGTACACTTCTAAAGCTAGTTTAGAACAACGCTATACTCATCCTCCCGCCGGGTTTCACAGTCTGGAACAACAGCAATGGCAAGTCTGGGTAAACAAGAACCTCCCTGCCACCGTCCTTGAGCATACCGAAGTACCTCTCGGGTGCCTGAGGTTACCCACTTTATCTGCGGAGTGGCCAATGGAATGTCAAACCAGATTGAATCTTTAGGTTCCTATCAAATCTTCAGTAATCGTTTGTGGTTCTGGAATCACTTCCAGTTCTACCATACTCCCACTACTGTTTTCTGAAAAAATCCATTTTTATTAAAACTGTGGCGAGTTCAGAACAATACCACTATTGATCTTCCAGATGGTAGAAAGCCAACCCTCATCATAGCCTGGGTCAATCCACAAACAGCCATTACAGAAACGTGCCTTGAGTTATCCAGAGTCTGGTTTTAATCATAAGCCGGACAACTCCCCGTACTTTAACATTGTTAAGATATGAACTGTTCTATATCCAATACAGAAATAGAGGCACTGATTTAATTGAACCAGATTCAAATCATGCAGCTGTCTCCAGTGCATGTCAACTTAATGGAAGGAGGCCGATCAGCGTTACTCAACTTAGGAATGCTTCCAATTATGAGTAACCTGAAAGAGAAGCAGGTTCTCTTAATCATTACTATCAACTGAATACCATACTCAAGTATCTACATCTTCGATCACTTTGAAGAATCTCGATACTTGCATTATCTGGTTTTCTACTTTATTCAAATACCTATAAATTCTCAAAATTCGGACCCTGTGTTTCCACGAAACACCTGTCTAAAAACTAGAGAAGTCATAAGTAAACCGAATATAGTACGAGGACCAACCTTTCTGTCCTGATGGACCCTGGACAATATATAATACTCTGTATAAGTCCCTTGAGTCTGATAACTCATTCACTGTGTGTCGTAGGTTGAAAACTGTACTTATGGTTAAGAAGAATTACACCGCTGTTTAATGCTCCTTACCTAACCATCCACTGATATAGGTAAATGTCGTAGACATAATTTCAAAAAGGTATATCTCACTCTATGAAAATAGACGTACAGATATATCAATTTGATATTGGTGCATGACAGCGGATATTCAAAACCAAATATTTGCCGACCGGCAAACAGTCCAGGTGACTTCCTCAAATATCACCGATTACAACGAATCCCGATATAATGAGGATGATCACCCAATTTCCAATAACTTACTCCCACTCATCATTTGTAAAACCATACAGATGTGAGAATCGTACCTGGTAAATACATACCCTGGAGTAAGGACTAATTGGGAAATCAGTTTTCTTTTAACAGTACACAGTGGCACTGAAACATTGAAATGTTTCGATGGGGTATCCCGGTATTCCTAGTAATGCCTCTTCCAGATTCACGACTGTAACCGTATAATTCTTTGCCACCTCTCCAAATCCCTTTATATGTCTTTAGTCATTACCTTCTGCACACCCCTTTAGGCCAAATGGTTTTCTTCCTTCCCTACCGTTCGGCACCAGCCTATGGTTTGGAAGAAGACTATCCAATAAGCATAATGGGTGTACTGTCCTAATCCTAGGAGCACTCGCAATGTGAGAGAAGGTGAAGATAAAAGACAACCTGAATAAATCTTATTCCTATTTCTCCTGAACCAGAATCCATCCCCGAACTGGAACAAGTTCCTTTCGAGTTCGTATATAACCATACGACGGAATATCCAATAAACTATGGATCTTCGTAGTGATACGGAGTGTCCTGGAGAAATACAAAGGTGAAGTGGGAGTGGTAATGAAATACTTGGTTTGGTCGTGAATATCAGTCGCAATTTACTTTGCCCTCTTACTAATCCCTTGCTTTGTCTTAACTTAATACCTTCTGTACACCATCGTTATGCTAATTGGTTTTCTTCATTCCCCACCGTTCGGCACCAGCCTAAGGTTTGGAAGAAGACTATCCAATTTGCGTAATAGGTGTACTATCTCCTAAACCAAGGAGTACTTGCAACCTGAGAGAAGGTAAAAGGAAAAGACAACTGAATAGTCCTATCCGTTTTCTCCAGAACCTGAAACCATCCTCGAATAAATCCCTTCGAGTTCGTATATAACCATACGATGGTTTTGTCCAATGGAAGTAGATGTTCGTAGTAATACGGGGTGTCCTGGAGAAAAGGGTAAAAGTAGGAGTGGCAATGAGGTCTGCAACTCTGACAATCCAAAAGCCAATGTTTAAGAAGATTCGGTTAATTTTGGTCTCTGAGTCATAGTCTTAGGGTCGGGTCAATGGTCGTTGCCAAAGAGAGAGAGAAAAGAAACACTCAGCGTGCATTCTAACCTAGATCAGAATGGTTACCAATTTATCTAATCAGGAAACCTCCCACTGTACCGTCAAATTCTCCTCCAAACCTAAAAGAAGAATTAGTCGGGATCACCCGAGGAGTAAACCAACTCATCAGTGGGAATCAGGATCCAACTATCATCGCATGATAACGTGACGGAATCCGCTCACGGTGTCACACTCCAGAAGGTATGCGCATATCTGGCAAGTTTCAGTTCTTTTGAAACTCCCGATGTGATTTTTTTTGCCCCATGCTCTTATGACCTTGGCGTGAGGTCAAAATATCATAAGTCACATGTCAAGTTCTACCTATCATTGTCCAGGTTAATTTGAACCCACCCGTACATACCCTTGACGTAGGCCAAAATAGTAGTACGACTGTCCCAAACCAACGCATCTATCTATGCAACAGATAAATACCTGGCAGCTACCAAACACTATGCCTTGGCGTGAGGTCAAAATACATAGCTTGAATACTACCGAATATTTAACTGAAATGATGGAGGGCTACGAATGGTTTCTGGCGAAAACCTTTAACGTAATGAACTTGATATCGTTGGAGGAACTGATAGCTTTATAAAAAAATATAGTGACGAAAACCTTTGCTAAAGAGTTCACTCCCGGTGAAGGGATCTCGGCTCTTTCCCCGTAGAATGAGGTGCAGGATATTCCAACTGAATACCACGATGCAAAGCAAAAGTAATCGGCTATAGTGAAGTTATTGCCCTGACGCAAACTTCTGTCCAAGGGGTCACTCCCGGTGAAGGGATCTCGGCCCTTGCCTCGTCGACTGAGGAGCAGGATATTCCAACTGAATACCACGATGCAAAACAAAAGTGAACGTCCTTGCAATAACAGCTTTTTGAAAAAGTGTTCCAACAACATCAGATTAGGTTTGTTTTTAACTTGCATTGATCCGAATCAACGCAGTCCCATCAATTGATCACACCACAAAGAACGAAAATATACTGATGTACGTATATGCCATCCGCATTCGCCACTGGGTCCCGTCATTACCCGTTAGGTTAGCTAACTAACGATAGAGCAGGGACTGGACTAGCGCGGATGCAAAACATATACAACATCTACTAATATATATACCAATATATAATATTTTGCTCAAGGCGTGATAAAAATGCAACATCACAGAAATGTACAGCATCACAGAATAAAACAGATATCTGGGATCCCCGGGTTTCACAGAACCACTACTGAAACCCGACGTTCCCCTGGTCGTGTGGATAGCCTGTGCAATGAAATCCTAGACCCCTACGGGCGCGGCAAGTTACCCGCCAAAACCTGATGCGAGGCGGCCTCCTTCAGCAACGTGAATAGACCACCCAGCACTTCACGGAATCCGGTAACTTGGGCACCCCTCCTGGGTCAACCGGTACCCCCTACGAGTGCGGCGAATAGCCCGCCAATTCTAGAGTAAAGCCCCCTCTGTCTCAATGCCATGAGATGCGGGCTTGTTTCCCTCTAGAACCCGGCTATCCGTGCACCCCTTCGCGGGGTAATCCTAGTACAGAAAGTAAAATATACATACAACAGGTACATCGACCGCAACCTGGCCGTGCCCCAAAATAATAATACAAACAGGCAGTGACGGCAGTCCACATGTCGGACGCTCGCCCCGCAATATCAAATGTACATAATACAATAAAACACTGTACTAGCATTGCATCCAGGCTATCCCCCACGACCAATACGCAACATCACAGCAATACATAGAACATCAACGTGAAAGTCACGTTCGCAAATCCGTCTAACCGGGCTATAGCAACTAGACAAGATTTACCGATCAAATGACATTCACAGTCGCAGAAATAATGTAAATACTGTGAAATAATATGTTTAAAATATCCGATCGATCAAATTTTACCAAGTGGGCCCCCAAGCAATACTGTAGCACACCAAGAAATTCTGGGCCCAAAAATAATATTCCAAAACCCCTATTTTCAACACAGGAGCTCTCTGAAAAAAATTTGGTACACTGATCTGCATATACTACGGCGGAACCGCGGCCCAAGCAAGGGTTTGGCCGCGGTTCCGCGGTCATATGGAGCGATCACGTGATCAAATTTCTACAGAAATCTTATAATTCTCTGCACATCATTATGAGACAACCTGAAAAATTTTTGGAGACAAAAAAATTTCGACAGAAACTGATATGCATGAAAACGCGGGTTTTGGGATTTTTGTTCGATCGGAAATGTAAAACAAATAAGACCAAGCTAGACTAAGTTAATGGCGAGGCTCTGATACCACTGTAAGTGCACGGCGGTGCCCCGGCCTCCATCCCGAGGCCAAATGCGGAAGCGATGGTTAACTTTAATTTTTCTTGAACCGGCACCACCGCGCACTAAAACCCGGATCGTACCATTAACTAGTCCTAGCTATCTAGAGAGGGAAGAGAGATATACCGAGTGATCCGAGTCCTCCGGTCTTCTCGTCGTCGTCCCGATCTCCCCGCGGAATCTCCGGTCTCCACCTCGTCGCCGGAAGGGCACCACGTCGCCGGCTTCTTTTACGGGCTCCCGCCTCTATACCGAGGCAACTCGGGCACGAAGTTGGCGAGCCGACGTGCCCAAGGTTTGCTATAGAATATAATGAAGATCTATATGTCTCATTTGGGGTTTATGGAGTTTGCCATTTGGTGGAGGAATGAACTATACTTTGGAGGTGGAACTATGGGATTTTTGTGAAGCTAAAAGACCAAAAATCCCCTTGCACAAAATTGGGACAGCCCTCTTGGAGCTTGGCTGGCCATGGCTATAAGAGAGGAGAGAATGAGGGAGAGTGAGGAGTGAAAAAGGATAGCCACAAGAATAAGCAAGTCAAAGGAAATGGTTATCATATTCAACCATCATCAAAAGCATGATGACTCCAAAGTCAAGCAATGATCACTAACAAATCCACACTCCACCAACTAATCAACAACCATGATTGCTACAAAAAGTCAAGCAATCATGAACCATGGAAGGTCAAAGGATGGGGCTCAATCATGAAACCATCATGACACAAAGATATGCAAAGAACACCCTCCACAAAAACTTATTTGCACAAATGCAAATAAGCCCTCCTCCACCAAACTTCGGCCATTGAAAGATGCAAATGAAAATGGCCGAAACGGAAAGCAAACTGGCAACTCCGGAAAACTGGTCCCGTAATAAATTACAGGAAAACCCCGATACTGTGTATACACACCCGCATTTGTATTCCGACCGAATACAAATGCAATGAGACAAAATCTACACTTTACTATACTAGGATCCGGCTTAAACCAAAGCCGGCTAGTATTATCCGTCCGATCTTGATCCGTGCAATACCGCACGTATCTGATCGAACCCTGCCAAATCTCCATACGGCCTCTACAGCTTTTCGCCCGAAAACTTGAGCAACTGAATGTGGGGGACTCTATGTTATTTATATATATATGCCCTAGAGGCCATTACTGTACATTGGATGTATATTGTAGTGGATGCTGGGACATATATAAGGAGGACTTTCTTGCTCGACATGATAGTATGCAATCTGGTTGATCTTTACCTTAACGTGTACACTGATTGTCTCTCTGTTACATGTTGGTAAAGCCCTTAGGATGTGTACTTGACTACCTGGATTATGATGCGGATCATACTAGTAGGGACATGGTAGTCCATAAGTACGTCCTTCAAAGTCCCTAGTCGTGGGTATATCGAGACGGGGCATCGATATACCAGAGTAGACTAGCGTAAATACCTTCTCGACCCATACAGATGGGCGATGGTTGATCCCATATCCATTGGTGTTTGACATCAGAGATGATATACGGGTGCTCAGTGGAGACTGGGTGCACTGGACGGACTCGCCGAGAACTCCCAGATGGTATTATACCTTACGTCAGATGGCAGTTCTCTGGTGACACTGGTACAGAGTAGTCTGTTGACCCGAGATCGTCATAGAGTCTTGTGTGGTTCCTACTGTGCTTTGATTTCCATCTTACCACGTCCAAGAGGGCGTGCAAAACGGTGGCTTTTGGGTACAGTCCCGAATCACATGGAGGCAATGAGCGATAGGAGGGGATTCGTCTCTCCTGGTATAGGGGGTTGATGTTGCGCTGTGTTCGATTGGCTATAACCGGAAATCCCTGGCCAGGGTTGCTGAGATTTACTGGTAAGTGTTACCAGTAGTTTCTCGAACTGTTATAGACCTCATATCGACACGACTTATCGAGCTACTGGGGTCTGACGTTTACCACCCCTAGGCAAGATATGCGACATATCAGACGACGAGACCGGACCGTACGGTAAGTGTTACTGGTTGGATTCACAGGAGTATGAGCGGGCTTGCTCGTCGATCTTCTGATCGCTCAATAGCCGGGTGGCCGTTACGTTTAGCAGACCGCTTGCGGCTTGTGGGTGTTTGATATGATCATCACCTGCTGCCGGCGTATTGACGAGTCTTTAGAGTCCTACACAGAGGTTTCCTGGCTCAAGCGAAACGAAATAGGAGCGCATATGAGATATGTGCGGGACCGAGAATAATGCGTGTATGTGATACCGTATTTCATTCTCGCGATGAATGTATCGAATGGTTGTATGCGATATAACCTAGTTATCGAATCATGAATTGATTCGATAAGTCGATACATTGGATATTAGTCGGTTATATGCGATATGACCGGATCGTTAAATCAAGTGTTGATTTAATGATTTAATGCATAATTATATATTTGATATATTACTTTGCATTAACTAGTATTGGTTCACTTTAAAAGGATTTTCTCACTTGATGTACACAAATTGTATATGTGATATACTTTTGTGCACTTGTTTGTATCATGTTTGATGATACATGCTCACTTGGGTTTGTGTAAAGATTAAACCATGGTTGTGAGAGTGGTTAGGGTTTTGTTTATTCACTTATTATCTATTTATTTATTTATCATTCTTTTGGAAAAGATAAAGAGAAAAGAATGGTGGCTTGTTTTGTTTGTTTGTTGAAGCTTCTTGAAGCTTTGAACAAGTCCACCATTCTTGTCTCATGTCTAACCCTAACCATTCTTCTAACCTTAGTTAAATCTCTACACTAAACCATAGTTGAATATATGATAAGTATCATATTGTTTTATTAATTATTCAACACTTATCATAATATTCCTTCTTCTTCTTCTTCATCATCAACATGAAGAAAGCTTGCTCCATCAATGGCAACTTGAGCTAATGAGTGAGAAATCCAATTCTAAAGTGAACCCACCTCCTATTTCTTCATCCTCTACCTCTTGCCAAGTAGTATAGGGTGTTTCCTTCACAAGTTTTCAAGGCTTGGTGAAGTTGGAGCTTGATCTTGTGATGCCTCGACGTAGATCATCTTCGGCATCGAACCGACGACCAAGCCCGCCCATTTCTCCGATGAAGCCGATGCTAGAGTCATGGATTTGATTTGGACAGCGGAGGGAACTCATCACGGAGCTATGGAGGTGGAGAACCGGATCTACAAAGGTTGTATTTCCGTTCACTTAGAGTAAAGTCGTTTACTTGTTTTTGTTTCGCCTAAAATTCTAGTTAACGATCCGTATTAGGGTTTCTCGGCACTTGTAAATTTTGAAATTGGCATGGTTGATATCTTGTGAGACCTTATTAGTGTGCCTAGGAGCCCTACAGTGGTATCAGAGCCTAGCTAGAGCCTTAGGCGATGCGTAGACGAAGTTTGAAACCCGAACGAACCCGAAACCCTTAAATTTCTTGCTCTCTGGACTTTTTTCAAAAACTGGGATTTTTCCAGATTAAAAATTGCTAAAAAATTCAGCAGGGAATTATAAGAATTACGGTGCAAAATTTGACTCATGATATGTTAATAGTGCGGCGGAACCGCGGCAGAAGCATGGCTTCTGCGGCGATTCCGCGGCCAAATGATGAGTGTTGCCTGTAATGTTTGCACAGTAATTCATCTTTTCAGGTGCTGTATTTTCTGGGAATTTTTAATATTTATTCAAGAGTTGAATTTTCTGGGTTGCTTTGGGGCTTCGATGATTCGATCGGATTTTTCTAATTTCTTCTATGTGTTTTTCCGGATATTTTGGAATATGTTAAAAAGTTCGACCGGATGTAAATACCCAATCTTTCCCCTGCCGGAAAAATATCCAAGTGTTGGATTTTTCTGTGGTTTAAAGACGTTCTAAGTAGTGCAAGTAACGCGATGGACCCTCTAGAAGACAACAAACCTTAACTCGATTATGTGACCGTCTTGAACTGCCCTTTGAACCTTCGGGTTTGGGGCAGTACGGCGTGCCACATGTGAGGCGTTGGCTTGACCCTTCTACGGCTGGACCGTTGGTACTGAGGCATGAAGTGAATGTCTTTGAACTTATTTCATGTGTTGATCTGTTTCGGGAAAACTTGGGTGTTCGAATGTTCGATCGGAAAATTTAACATTTTCTATTTATCTGGAATGGGATACAATAATTGGAATTCACAAGAAGTTATGAGATAACTGAATGAATGTTATAAACAAAGCACTTTAGTCTCAGATGATCGGTTGCCACGGAATTTTGATGTGATCAAAAGTCCGTCGCAATCACGTAGCGTACGCGGATACTCGCCTGGTAAACTTAATAGACAGCCTCGCTCCATAGCCCCGACCAAGTGACTGTAGGAGAACCCTGTCGCCGAAAGCATCCGTTCGGGTGCTCGCGGCAGCGGTGTTCCGCCTTGGTGCACTTCGTCGACGGTATCGGGGGTGCAGCCGTCTATTGAAGTTTACGACGAGCATTCGATCAGAATGTCGGGAATCTTGTTGAATTGCCCGACTTGATATTGAAAAGTGTTTTCGATAATGAGACTAAAATGCGGGGTTTATAATTGTTAGGTATGTGATGTCTAAGGAATTCATTTGATTAGGCATGCGATGTCTATGCAGGTTGCGGATTCCAACTGTTGTAGTTTTACACTTTCTTTTCTGTGACCGTAAGTGTAATATATGATATCGCCGGTTTCGTTGCTATATGTCAACGACAATTGGGATGCGCATATTTACTTACGTTGATGACATGTGATGTTATGTGTTGCTGGATATGTTATATTGGATCGTCGTGTTTGAATAGCCGGGGGTTTTTATGTGAGATGAGTGTTTTTCATTTTCATTCATGTAAAAACTTGTATGCAATATTCTTTTATTGGGGCACTTTCAGGTTGCGGAAGTTGTCACCTTTTGTATATTATTTACTTTTCCGCACTAGGATAGACCCAAGGAGGAGGGCACAAGTAACCGGGTTCTGGAGTCCAGTGGGAGACCAACTCGAGGAGTCGAGTCCGGGTCTCCTAACTCTAGAATTGGTAGGGTTGCTTGCCGCTCTCGTAGGGGTCTAGGGTTGTGGGTTTGGCTATTCATCACGACCGTGGAATCCGTGTTTTATACTGGCTCGTATTGAAAACACGGACGTCCTAGAATATCCAATATTTCATATGTTTCTTCTGCTGCGATATCTGTGATGTGATCATGTGATATGTTCTGTGATGGATACTTTATACAGTATATATGATATATTATATAGGCGTTACTTATGTTTTACACCCGCGCTAGCCCTGCCCCGCTCTACCGTTAGTTACCTAACCTAACGGTGCACGAGGGGACATCGAGGCGAATGCGGATGGCATAAGTGTATGTCGTATTTATCTGTGATGTTTAGGTATTTAAATGATGGGACTTCATTAATGTGATTAATGAAAGTAAAAAGAAACCTAAGATGTTGTAGAATCGAATTTCAAAATAAAACAGGTAGCTACAGTTCTTGCTTTGCACAGCGGTATATGTGATATATCCTGCACCTTATTCGATGAGGAAAGGACCGAGATCCCTTTACCGGGAGTGACTCCTTTAGCAATAACTGGCAGATGCTACACACTCGGTTTGTCTTTTGATTGCTTTTAAGAGTTTTGCTTTGCACAGTGATATATATGATATATCCCGCACCTCATTCGACGAGGAAAGGACCGACGATCCCTTCACTGGGAGTGACTCCTTTAGCAAAACTAGAAAAGCCTCAAAAACACTCCATTTTAAAATCATTTGATTCTACAACGATATCAAGTTCATTACGCAATAGGTTTTCAGAAAAACCTGTCGTAGCCCTCCGTCATTTCAGATAAGTAGTAGTTAGTATTCGTGCTGCGTTTGTTGGCCTTTATCAAGGCGCAGTGTGCGGTAGCTAACTGGTGCTTATCTGTTTATGCATATGATGCAGATTGGGTTAGGGTAGTCGTGCGACCTTGTTGGCCTTTGTCAAGGGTCGTGCGGGTGGGTTTGATTCAATCAGGAAATGACGGGTTGAACTTGACTAGCATCCTATGGTTTGTTGGCCTTTGTCAAGGTCATAGGAGGTTAGGGGCGAAATTATCGGGAATTTCAAGTGTGGAAATTTGCAATGAGATTGCATACCTTCTATGAGATAGTTGGATCCCGATACCCGCTGCGAGTAAGAGTTACTCCAGGGAGAGTTTTATACATTACAATTAGCCGATCAAGTAGGTGTCTAGAAAGGTGTCAACGGGGTTACGCCTCTGGGAAAACGAGGTTTACATTAATTAGGTTCGTGCGAAAGCACGGGGGACCTCCCTCAAAGTACCGACACTGGCCTGGCTGAAAGATTGGCGAACTTGTAGTGTGTAATTAATCCCGGCTGGTCTTTCCTTTTAGGGTTTGAAGGAAGATTTGATAAAAAGCAGTGGGAGCCATCCTGATTAGATAAAATAATAACCAATCTATTCTTGCAAGAGCGCACGCTGAGTGTTTTCTTCTCTCTCTCTCCAGGTAGCGACCATATCACGCCTTAATCAAGATAATAATATGGATATTTGACCGAACCCGCTTGTTATACTGAGCTGGGGAACGTTGGTCCCGCTCCAACTTATAATTGTTATAAGACAGAGCAGGAAATTGGGGAATACCAGATTTCCCGTGCCGCCCAAACGAAGAGAGTGCATAATGATGCATCATCTTCAGGTGTGTTCGTTACAAAGAACTGTTTCTCAGTATCCTTTACGTCCTGGGTATATGATACCAGATCAGGATCCCAGATATGTAATCTGTTACATAAGGCTACAGAAAGGTAGAGAACTGAGAACGGGTGATAAGTCTCATGAGACAGAAAACGGGGCAAGTGTTGCAGCCAAGTCTGTTGGTCACTGTCGCCCTGTATTACCAGAATACATTGATTCTGAATGAATGTTTTTAGATACCGAACCTGATATACAAAATCATATCAGTCTCTTTATCAGTAAAGAAATGATAAAATTTTGTATAGTTGGATAATGTTTTGAACATTTCCTATATCAAAAGTTGATCGGTTCAGGCACGTTATCTAAAAGCATTAATGTTCTAAATCAAACTACAGTTCTTAGTATATAGAACACACACAAGAGGAAGAGTCCAGAAATGAACGAATCCTTCTCGAGGCATTGTAGACTAGGTCATATCAATGTGACCCGACTAGCTGAAGTTACATGTAGATGCATATTTAAATCAGTTTGAATCTACATCTTGTGAAACTTGCCAGTCATGTCACAAAGATATAATGACACCAGCTCTGTTTACTGGAAGCAGAGAAAGAGTTAGTAAACTCTTGGGATGATACATGTTGATGTATGTAGGTCCCCTGTCTACACTTGCCAAGACTGGTTCTTTGTACTTCGTTACATTCTCTGATAATCTCTTTAGATTCAGACATATGTTCCTGTTGAAACACAAGTCTGAACCTTTTGAGATATTCACAGAATATAAGCAAGAAGTAGAAAACCAAAACACGGGTATAAGTATTATGTCCTTTGATGAGATCGAGGAGGAAAATACTTGAGCACGGAAATCCTGGATTATTCTAAAGGAGAATGAGTTTCTCCCTCAGCATTACTCCTCCGTATACACCATAGCACGATGGTATATCGGGACGGAGCAAAAGCACCCTATGTGATATGGTGTGCTCTATGATGAGTACTACTGAGTTTCCTATTTCCTATTTTGGGAGTTATGCGCTTGAGAAGCAGCATACCTATTGAATAGGGTTCAAATCAAATCAGTTGCCTACCACTTCATATTTGATATGATAAGGGAAGAGCCCATCTCTTAAGTTAGTTAAGATTTGGGGTTGTCCAGCCTATGTCTGAAAAGCAAAATCCGGACAAGCTCGAGGCAAGATCTGTTATGTAGAACTGAAAAGGTTCCAGCTATACAAACTGCAGCTGATGATTTGAAAGAACCAAAGGATTCAATAGTTACCAACGAACCTCAGCCTCTTCGCCGATCTAGTAAGGTTCCTCACCCACCTGAGAGATACTTCGGTTACTCTATGACTGTGGGAGCGAGGATTGCATCATGAGATGATGACCCAACTAGTTTCGAGCTGGCCATCAGGAGTGGGACTCTGTAAGAATGGTGGATGCTTAGCGATCTGAGATGGAATCCATGTACACCAACAAAGTATGGACTTTGGTTGCTATATCTGAAGGGTTAAATCCCCATCAGGAGCAAGTATATCTTGAGAAGATTACTTGGTGTAGATGGAAAAGTTGAGACTTTCAAAGCTAGACTTGTTAAAGCTTTTCGTCATCGACCAGGCGTGGATAATGATGAAACCTTTTCAAGTGGCTATGCTTAAGTCCATCCAGATCCTACTTGCCACGGCTACATACCATGACTACGATATCTGGCGGTTGGGTGCCATGACTGCTTTTCTAAATGATGTTTTAGAAGAGAACGTCTATAAGTACACAGCCAGAGGGCTTCGTAGACAGTGGGAGCAGCGGAAACGTGTACAAGATGCTTTATAGGATAAAGCAGGTATCGCGGAGTTGGAACATCTGTTTTGATGTGTTAGTCAAAGAGTTTGATATCATCAAAATGGTAGATGAACCTTGTATAAACAAAAAGGTAGTAGGGAGTATGGTGATGATCCTCGTAGAGTACGTGGATGACATACTCTTGATAGGGAAGGAGTTTCCTATGCTACGCTCGGTCAATCTCCGCTTATCACAATGATTCTCCATAAAGGATCAAAGTGATACCTCCTAAATCTTGGGTTTGGATCTATGAGATAGATCTAATTGGATGTTAGGATTCTCACTAGTTGTAGTGAGATGGTATCAATCGATCCTGGGGAGAATCACTGGAAGGGTTCCAGGGTGATAAAGACGACTGAATGTCAGTCGCAGGCATTGTCTTTACCCTCAGTAAAGGGACGGTATGTTGGAAGAGTTCCAAGCTAGATACCGTGGCTAACTAGACGATAAAGGCAGGATACATCGCTACTTAAGATGCTACCAAAGAGGATGTTTGGGTGTATATTGGTTCATGAGATGAACTACGTTCCAACCATTGTGAGACAATGGAGTTGTGGCTTATGCCAAGGAACGCCGGTCCCATCAGTGATCCAGACATATTCTAAGGCAGTATCACCTGATCATGGAGATGGTTGATCTCCAGGGTGATCGAGGTTAGGAGAACAGACTCAGAGGACAGCACGGCGGATCCACTCACAAAGGCCTTTTCCCAGAGAGAGACTTTTATGGGATGGTTGAGTATGAGATACTACAACCACTGCTATCAGATGGCCCTAGTGCAAGTGGGAGATTGTTAGTTATATATATGCCCTAGAGGCTATTATTGTACATTGGATGTACATTGTAGTGGATGCTGGGACATATATAAGGAGGACTTTCTTGCTCGACATGATAGTATGCTATTTGGTTGATCTTTACCTTAACGTGTACACTGATTGTCTCTCTGTTACATGTTGGTAAAGCCCTTAGGATGTGTACTTGACTACCTGGACTATGATGCGGATCATACTAGTGGGGACATGGTAGTCCATAAGTACGTCCTTCAAAGTCTTTAGTCGTGGGTATATCGAGACGGGGCATCGATATACCAGAGTAGACTAGCGTATACCTTCTCGACCCATACAGATGGGCGATGGATGATCCCATATCCATTGGTGTTTGACATCAGAGATGATATACGGGTGCTCAGTGGAGACTGGGTACACTGGACGGACTCGCCGAGAACTCCCAGATGGTATTATACCTTACATCAGATGGCAGTTCTCTGGTGACACTGGTACAGAGTAGTCTGTTGACCCGAGATCGTCATAGAGTCTTGTGTGGTTCCCACTGTGCTTTGATTTCCATCTTACCACGTCCAAGAGGGCGTACAAAACGGTGGCTTTTGGGTACAGTCCCGAATCACATGGAGGCAATGAGCGATAGGAGGGGATTCGTCTCTCCCGGTATAGGGGGTTGATGTTGCGCTGTGTTCGATTGGCTATAACCGGAAATCCCTGGCCAGGGTTGCTGAGATTTACTGGTAAGTGTTACCAGTAGTTTCTCGAACTGTTATAGACCTCATATCGACACGACTTATCGAGCTACTGGGGTCTGACGTTTACCACCCCTAGGCAAGATATGCGACATATCAGACGACGAGACCGGACCGTACGGTAAGTGTTACTGGTTGGATTCACAGGAGTATGAGCGGGCTTGCTCGTCGATCTTCTGATCGCTCAATACCCGGTTGGCCGTTACGTTTAGAAGACCGCTTGCGGCTTGTGGGTGTTTGATATGATCATCACCTGCTGCCGGCGTATTGACGAGTCTTTAGAGTCCTACAAAGAGGTTTCCTGGCTTAAGCGAAACGAAATAGGAGCGCATATGAGATATGTGCGGGACCGAGAATAATGCGTGTATGTGATACCGTATTTCATTCTCGCGATGAATGTATCGAATGGTTGTATGCGATATAACCTAGTTATCGAATCATGGATTGATTCGATAAGTCGATACATTGGATATTAGTCGGTTATATGCGATATGACCGGATCGTTAAATCAAGTGTTGATTTAATGATTTAATGCATAATTATATATTTGATATACTACTTTGCATTAACTAGTATTGGTTCACTTTAAAAGGATTTTCTCACATGATGTACACAAATTGTATATGTGATATACTTTTGTGCACTTGTTTGTATCATGTTTGATGATACATGCTCACTTGGGTTTGTGTAAAGATTAAACCATGGTTGTGAGAGTGGTTAGGGTTTTGTTTATTCACTTATTATCTATTTATTTATTTTTCATTCTTTTGGAAAAGATAAAGAGAAAAGAATGGTGGCTTGTTTTGTTTGTTTGTTGAAGCTTCTTGAAGCTTTGAACAAGTCCACCATTCTTGTCTCATGTCTAACCCTAACCATTCTTCTAACCTTAGTTAAATCTCTACACTAAACCATAGTTGAATATATGATAAGTATCATATTGTTTTATTATTTATTCAACACTTATCATAATATTCCTTCTTCTTCTTCTTCATCATCAACATGAAGAAAGCTTGCTCCATCAATGGCAACTTGAGCTAATGAGTGAGAAATCCAATTCTAAAGTGAACCCACCTCCTATTTCTTCATCCTCTACCTCTTGCCAAGTAGTATAGGGTGTTTCCTTCATAAGTTTTCAAGGCTTGGTGAAGTTGGAGCTTGATCTTGTGATGCCTCGACGTAGATCATCTTCGACATCGAACCGACGACCAAGCCCGCCCATTTCTCCGATGAAGCCGATGCTAGAGTCATGGATTTGATTTGGACAGCGGAGGGACCTCATCACGGAGCTATGGAGGTGGAGAACCGGATCTACAAAGGTTGTATTTCTGTTCACTTAGAGTAAAGTCGTTTACTTGTTTTTGTTTCGCCTAAAATTCTAGTTAACGATCCGTATTAGGGTTTCTCGGCACTTGTAAATTTTGAAATTGGCATGGTTGATGCCTTGTGAGACCTTATTAGTGTGCCTAGGAGCCCTACACTCTAAAGACTCGTCAACACCTTGGTTGTGGATTTAACCACTAGCACGCCAGAGGTATAAGCCAATACGTGACGGGCTACTAGGTATTGACCAAAAGGGACGTCGATGAGCGAAATCATCCTGACACCCTACTGAGCCTGTCAGTGACAATATCCGTACAGTCCGGTCCGTTCGTCAATGAGTATCGCATGGCGGGCCTAGGGGGTTAGTGAAAGTCAGACCCCCAAAAGCGGTACAAGTCGTGTCGGAGTGTAGCCCAGAACTCCCTGAGATACTACTGGAATACCAACCAGTAAATCTCCTGCCTCGGCCGAGGGCTTCGTGTAATGGCTCTCCTAGACACAGCGCGACCTCACCCCCAATACCGGGAGAGACGAACCCCTGAAGATCCGCTCACTGCCTCCATGTGGCTCGGGACTGTACCCAACTAAAACCTGTTTGCACGTCTCCTTTGAGCAAGGTAGGGTAGTAATCAAAGTACAGTGGGAACTCACACGAGACAAATGACGATCCCCAGGTCGATGAACTAACCTGTACACATGTCACCAGGGAACTGCTATCTGACGTCAGGTATAAGACCAACTAGCATGTTCCCGGCGAGTCCAGTCCAGTGTACTCATAACCCAATGAGCACCTGTATACATCTTAGGTGATCCAACTGACACCAATGGCTTGTGAGACCGGCCACCGCCTCTCATCGGGGTCTCGACTGTATACACTAGTCTACTCTGGAGTATCGATGCCCTGTCTCGAAACTCCCACGACTAGGGACCTTTTAAAGATGTGCTTATAGACCCCAGCTCCCACTTATATGATCGCCCTCATACTGCTGGTGGTCAAGCAAGAATCCTAGGGGCTCTATCAACGTTTAATAGCGACATGTCAGGTCACCTAAAGCAGTACACGATGATAAAGATAAACCAGATTGCATACTATCATCTCGAGTAAGACTTTCCTACCGGAATAGGTCCTCCCTCAATCATTGCAATCACGTGCCTGTGATCCAATAATTGTCTCTGAGGGCACCATCTCCAACAATTTTAACATTGTAATGGTAACCTAGACAATATTTAACAGTTCGAACGAACTTCAAACCTCACATCAAGACCCTCGCTGAAATTTTCCAAGTGTTGGAATTTCCTAAGTTGACCATATTCAGAAGATCTTGCAAGTATCCCTATGAACCCTCTAGAAGAATGTAACCCTAACCCGACATTATTACCATGGAACCGCGACCAAACCTTAGGTTTACCGTAGTCCTGTGGCGCCATAGGTGAGCCAAGGGTTGATCCTTCTACGGCTGGTCCATAGACACCGTGGCACGTTTTTGGGTATCTTAACTTTGCTCAAGTGTTGAGCTCTCGGGGTAATTTGTGGGTGTTTGTTGATTCGATCGAAACGTTTAACATCGTCTGGATATATGCGAAAGTGATGATTCTAAGTGTTGTTGTTTTTCACTTTCTTTTCTGCGACCGTAAGTGTAGTATGTGGTGTATCGCCGGTTTCTTTGCTATACATCAACGACAATCGGGGTACACATACTTACTTATGTTGATGACATGTGATGTTATGTGTTGCTGAGATATGATGTGCAAGATCGTCGTGATTGAATAGCCGGGTTTTTTTTATGTGAGATGAGAGTTTTTATTTTCATTCATGTAAAAATTAATTGTATGTAATATACTTTTATTTTGGGCACTTCCGGGTTGAGGATGATGTCACCATTGTTGTATATTATTTACTTTTCCACATTAGGATAGACCTAAGGAGGGGAGCGCAAGTGACCGGGTTCTAGGGTTCAGTGGAAGGCCATCTCGAGGAGTCGAGACCGGGTCTCCTAAACTCTAGAATTGGTAGGGTCACTTGCCGCTCTCTTAGGGGTCTAGGGGTGTGGGCTGGGCTATTCATCGTGACCATGGAATCCGTATTTTCTATTGTTGTCTAAATACAAAATACGAACCTCCTAGATATCCTATATTTTCATATGTGCTTCTGCTGTTGATATTCTATGATGTGATCACTTTATATGCTGAGACGAATGGTATTATATATATGATATATAATAAACGTTGCCTATGTTTACATCCGCACTAGTCCCACCACGCTATGCCGTTAGTCAAGTAACCTAACGGTGCATAACGGGACACTGTGGCGAATGCGAATGGCATAAGCATACGTTCTATTTTAGTTTCTTTTCTGTGATGGCTTAAGGGTTTAAATGATGGGACTACATTAATGAGATTAATGTAAAGAAAAATGAACCTAAAAGATATCGTAGAATCGGATTTAAAACCTACTCGGCTTTTTATGAAAAAGCAAGTTTTCAAAGTGCGGAGCTTAAGCCGCTCCTTTTAAACCCATTTGATTCTGCAATGATATCAAGTTTAAAGCATTAAAAATTTTCTTAAAAACTATTCGCGGCCCTCCATCATTTTAGGAAGTAGAGTACTTAGTATTCGTGCTGCGTATTTTGACTATAGTTAAGGCGCGGTATACGGTAGCTAAGTGATGTCTTCCTATACCGCATATGATGCGATTAGTTAGGACATTCATATGATTATGTTGACTATAGTTAAGGGTCATATGGGTGGGTCTAGTTAATCACGAAATGACGGGAAGAACTTGACTAGTACTTATGATATGTTGACTATAGTTAAGGTCATAAGTGCTAGGGGTAAAAACCATATCCAGAGTTTCAAGAGTTGAAATTTGCAATGAGATTGCATACCTTTTATGTGATAGTAGGATCCCGATCCTGCTGTGAGCAAGAGTTGCTCCCGAGAGAGTTTTGCACTTTACAATTAGCTAACCCATTAGATGTCTAGAAATGTGTCAACGGGGCTACGCCTCTGGGAAAACGAGGTTTATTCTAATTAGGTCCGTGCGAAAGCATGGGAAACCTCCCTCAAAGTACCGGTACTGGCCTGGCTGAACAGTTAGCGAAGTTGTAGAATGTAATTAATCCCGGCTAATTTTCTTTTTAAAGGTTTTAAGGAAAATTTGATAAAAGCAGTGGGAGACATCAATTAGATAAGAGATTTGCAAGAGATTTCGCTGAGTGTATTCTTTTCTCTCTCTTAATGGCAGATACCAATGACAGGCCTTAAGCTTCTACTAGATAAAAACAAGCTGACCGGACCGAACTATAAAGACTGGCTAATGAACATTAACATTTCTCTCACATATGATAAAGTATCATATGTCTTCACTGCCTCAGCCCCACCTACCCCAGGCCCTGAATCTTCTGTTACGGATAAGGAGATCCGCAACACGTGGGATATTGACCGTGCTACTACCAAATGCCTCACGCTTGCATCGATGAACAATACACATCAAAAGCAGCATGAGCAGATGGATATTCAATCCATCTTTCTCCATGTAAAAGAGTTATATGGGGAGCAATCTCAGACCCTGAGATACGAAGCATCTCGAAAGCTGTTTCAGATGCGGATGGCTCTTGGCACACCAGTAGGCGATCACGTTTTGAAGATGATAGCTCTTATAGAAGAGCTTGAGGACCTCGGATGGACAATGGATAAAGAACAGTATACTGATATTGTTCTGCAGTCTCTTCCCTCCGCCTTTACTTCATTCATAGTGAACTTCAATATGCATAACATGGAGAAGTCATTACCCGAACTTCTCAATATGTTGAGAAGTGCGGAGAGCACGCTTAAGGCGAAGTCTCCCTCTCTGCTTGTTGGACAATCTTCCTCTTCCGTCCCAAAAGCCAAGGCCAAGGGAAAGAATAAGAAGAAATCCACCAAATCGAGAGGTGGAATCAAGAAGGCGAAGGGGAAAGACAAATCCATAGCTGCAGAGTCGGGGAAAGGAGAATGTTTTCATTGCAAGAAGATGGGGCACTGGAAGAGGAACTGTACGGAATACCTTGAACTCAAGAAAAAGAAGCATGGTGATGCTTCTGTTTCAGGTGTGTTTGTAACTGAAAACTGTTTCTCTATCAACTCTGCTTCCTAGGTATTGGATACCGGATCGAGTTCTCATATCTGCAATTCTGTGCAGGGGTTGAGAAATAGCAGAGTTTTGAAGACCGGTGATCATACTCTCCGAGTTGAAAATGGTTCCAATGTACATACAGTTTCAGTGGGAGAGTATTACCTAGGGTTTCCGTCGGGTTGTATATTGGTTTTGAACCTATGTTATTTTATACCAAGCATGCTTTGTAATATAATATCCGTTTCTTTGTTAGACAATGAAGGATATCATTTTGTATTGCAGCACAATGTTATGAACATTAAACTGAATCAAGAGTTGATTGGTTGTGGTACTCTTAATAACGGGATATACGTCCTTAATCAACACACAGTTTTCAATATATAACACACAAATAAAAGAAAATTTTCAGATATAAATGAAGCTTTTCTTTGGCATTGTAAACTTGGTCATATTAATGAAACAAAACTAAACAAGCTTCATAAAGATGGATATTTAAATCCTTTTGAGTATAAATCTTATGCGACTTGTCAGTCTTGTATCAAAGGAAAAATGACCAAAATTCCGTTTACTGGACACGGAGAAAGAGCTACAGAGCTCTTAGGCCTCATACATAGTGATGTATGTGGCCAATGTCTACACATGAGAGAGGCGTTTTTTCTTACTTCATAACTTTTACTGATGATTTCTTAAGATTCGTTTATGTGTTTTGGTTAAAACATAAGTCTGAAGCTTTCGAGAAATTCAAGGAGTACAAACTTGAAGTAGAAAAACAAACAGGAATGAGCATCAAAATACTTCGATCAGATCGAGTTGGAGAGTATCTTAGTACAGAGTTTTTGAACTTCCTAAAAGAGAATGGGATTCTTTCTCAGCTCACTCCCCCTTACACACCACAGCACAACGATGTGTCAAAGCGGCGGAATCGCACCCTATTGGATATGGTGTGATCCATGATGAGTGATACTGAGTTACCTCTCTCCTTTTGGGGGCATACATTAGAGACTGCAGCTTTTCTGTTGAACAAAGTTCCAACCAAAACCGTGTCTACCATTCCATATGAGATATGGTATGGGAAGAGACCATCTCTTAAACGAGTTAAGATTTAGGGTTGTCCGGCTTTTGTCAAAAAGCAGAATCCAGAAAAACTCGAGATACGATCGGTTAAATGTATATTTGTGGGATATCCAAAACATTCATTTGGATATCTTTTCTACCACAGGGAGGAACAAAAGGTATTTGTTTCTCAGTATGCCACATTTTTAGAAAATGAGATTTTTCCAAATGATACTGATGGCAATGTTGTAGATCTAGAAGAGGTTCTAGAGACACAAGTTATAAATGACGACTTGGTTGAACCTGATATTGCAACAGAATCTTATGAACCTCAGCCACTCCATAGATCTGGTAGGACTTCTCGCCCACCGGAGAGATACTACGGTTTTCTTGTTGATGGTGATAGAGAAGATTGCATCATGAATGATGATGAAGTTAGTTATATGTATGCCCTAGAGGCCATTATTGTACATGTTATTGGATGTATATGCCCTAGAGGCCAGTATTGTATATGTATACATATGGATACTAGGGATATATATGTACAGAACAATCTTGCTCAGTTTTATAGTATATTATTTGACCTGTCTTTATCGGGATATGTGTATTTATTTGTATTGTTGTTATATCTAGCTTGCACATATTGATAAAGACTCGATACAGTGGTATACTATAGTGGTTTGTCTTTATCTAAACATGGCATCTGTCATACTCGTTATTACATATTGGGGTTACATGTTCATAAAGCCCCTAGGATCTTGCTTGACTACACGCGTTGTGATGGCGATCATACTTGTGGGAGCAGGGTAGTCCATAAGCACATCCTTAAATGGTCCCTAGTCGCGTGAGTATCGAGACTGGGCACTGATACTCCAGAGTAGACTAGTGTGTATGTTTCTAGCCCCGTCGGGGGATGGTTGGTCCCGCAGCCATTGGTCGGATACACCTAAGATCGTATACAGGTGCTCACTGGGTGTGAGTACACTGGACGGACTTGCCGAGAACTTCCATGTGGTACTATACCTATTGTCAGATGGAAGTTCTCAGGTGACATGTAAACAGGTTAGTCTTTGGACCCGAGATCGGCATTTGTCTCGTGTGAGTTCCCACTGATCTTTGATCACTACCCTACCACGGCTCTACTGAGTCGTGCAAACAGGTTTTGGTTGGGTTCAGTCCCGAGCCACATGGAGGCAGTGAGCGATTGTCGGGGATTCGTCTCTCCCGGTATAGGGAGTCGATATCGCACTGTGATTCGATTGATCAGGACCATAAAACCTTGGCCAAGGCAGTTGGGATCTACTGATAGGCTGATCAGTAGTTTCCCGGATTGGTCCTAAGCCACATCGGCACTACTTATCAGGTTGTTAGGGTCTGACGTTCACCATCCCCTAGACCTAATATGCGATACTCTTTGACGAAGAGACTGGACTGTACGGATATTGTCACGGATAGGCTCAGTAGGAGTTCGGACGAGCTTGCTCGTCGGCCTTCCTTTTCGACAGGTACCTGGGCAGCCGTTACGTACAGCTAGTGCCGCTGATGTGCTTGTGGTTAAACCCACTGCCAGAGTACTGTCGAGTCTTTAGAGTCCCACACAGAACGTTTCCTTGATCCAGGAAAAACGATGTAGTAGCCGTATTGGATACATACAGGGTTCGATCGATTGATGTACTTGGTACTCGGATTTTCGATTGGACAGTTTGTAATACTAGCCGGCTCGGGTTTGAGCCGGATTATTAAATCAGGTATTGATTTAATAATTTACGTATATGTATTTCGATATATATATTCTAGTATTACGTTCTTCATGTTATTCTATCTCTTTTGGGCGTTCGGATTTTTATCCGATTGCCGGTATATTTGTACAGTAGACTGAAATCCGTATTTACAGTAGACTGAAATCCGTATTTACTACAGATTTCCTTCTAGAAGGTGGCCACATCATTATGTATTTTATTTTTATTTGATAATTGGAAATGAGGTGTAAAGTAAAAGGTACGGGAGGAATGGTGATGACCATCCTTTAATAATTCACAAATGAATTTATAATTCATTTGGAGTTACTATTGAAGCATGGTTGTTAATTGTTTATTGAAAGAATTCATACACAAAATCAGGGTGTGTGATTTTCTCTCACTTGATTCTTCATTATTCTCTTGAGCTCTCATTTTGCTCTTCATCTCTTCTCTCCTCTTGCTTTGCTCCACCTTCATCTTCTTCCTCTTCACTAACATTCTCATGTGTTGAGAAACAAGTGAAGAGGTTAGAAAAGAGATAGCAAACAGTTAGACAACCCCACTACATCCTAGACCACTTGGACTAGCATCCCAAGTTCTCTAGTTGCTCTTTTGACATATTGCAAAGAGCTAGAGCCATGGATCATACTCCCCGGGTGGATCATCTACTACAAAAGGAAGCCGGAGAACAAGCTCGATCCCAGAAAACCGATGGAGCCGGAGTTGGCGTTCAAGCATGTTCAAGCTGGATGCAAGGAGCTAAGAATGAAGAACGAAGACCGAAGGACTTGGTTAGTTTGGTAAGAATTCCTCATCATAGTAGATAGCTCTCCTAGTGTAGCTAGTTAGTTTTATGGAAAGATCCGGTTAAGTTTTATTCTAGTGCCAAGTTTTTGTTCACAAGAAAATTTTTGTTCCGCATTTGGCCACGGAAGTTGGCCGGGGCATTAGGGTAACCCTTCATGGTATCAGAGCCACCCATAAAACTTACATTAGCTAGTTCTAACGTGTTTAGAATAACGATCGACTGGAGTTTTCAAAAACCGCATTTCCTCACATGATGTTTCTGTCGATTTTAAAAGTGCTCTAAAAATCAATTTTATGGTCTCAGAAAATCATGAAGGCTTTTTTAAGACACCTAAAGAAATTTGGTCACGTGACCCCACCAAACCACCGCGGAACCACCGCACAAACCCCCTATTGGCGGCGGTTCCGCGGCCGTTTTGGGGCCCACGTGAACCAAATTTCTTCTGGGCCTCTTAGTTTTGGAAATTGTAGTTTTTAGAATAATTATTTTTTGGGCCCAGATTTGTTACAGTGTTGGTTTAATACTTGGGGCCCACTTGGAAAGTTTAGTCAATCGTAATTTTAAAATACACATTTTGTTATCAGTACTTAGTTTAGATTCTGCGACCGTGAATGTCATTTGATCGGTAAATCCGTCTATCTGTTATATGTTCTTTTAGACGGATTTGCGAACGTGACATTCGCGTTGATGTTTCTGTGATTGTGCTGATGTTGTAGTTGGATTGTCGTGGAGGATAGCATGTGGTGCAATGTTAGAAATACAGTTTATAATTCATTTGTACATTTGTTATTGCGGACATGTGGACTGCCGTCTTTGCCGGGTTGTATATTATTTTGGGCATGACCGGGTTGAGGTCGATGTCACCGCTTGTATATATTATTTTCATTTTCTGTATTAGGATTACCCCACGATGGGGTGCACGAATAGCCGGGTTCTAGAAGGCAACAAGCCCGCATCTCAAGGCGCTGAGACGGAGTGGGCTTCATTCTAGAACTGGCGGGCTATTCGCCGCACTCGTAGGGGGTACAGGTTTTCATTACACAGGCTATCCACACGACCAGGAACGTCGGGTTTTATTTGCGGCTCAAATGAAACCCGGGGCTCCAAGATTATCCACCATTCTGTATTGTTATTTGTGATGTTGTTTATTATCATGCCTGGGAAGAATGTTATATATACTTATATATATACTAGTAGATGTTGTATATGTTTTGCACCCGCGCTAGTCCAGCCCCCGCTCTGTCGTTAGTTAAGTAACCTAACGAATGATGACGGGGCCCCGTGGCGAATGCGGATGGCATATACGTACATTTTATTTTCGTTCTTTTCTGGTGTGATAGGTTACAAATTGATGGGACCGCATTAATTTTGATTAATGCAAGATAATAAACCTAAAAGATGTTGGAACCAAGCTTTAAAAACCGATATTACAGACGTTCTCTTTTGCTTTGCACAGTGGTATTCAGTTTGGAATATCCAGCACCTCATTCGACGAGGCAAGGGCCGAGATCCCTTCACCGGGAGTGACCCCTTGAGCAAAAGTATGCGTCAGGGTAATAATTTCACTATAGTCGATTATTTTTTGCTTTGCACAGTGGTATTCAGTTTGGAATATCCTGCACTTCATTCGACGAGGAAAGAGCCGAGATCCCTTCACAGGGAGTGACCTCTTTAGCAAAGGTTTTCGCCATTATATATTTATAAAACCACTCAGGTTCCTTCAACAATATCAAGTTCATTACGTTTACGGGTTTTTCGCCAAAAACCCAGCCGTAGCCTTCCGTCATTTTGGATTGGTTTTGCTTAGTATTCATGCTACGCATTTCGATCTTTAGTCGAGGCATAGTGTTCGGTAGCTATGTAATGCTTTTCCGTTGCTTATAGGATTGGTTAGGACAGTCATGCGATCATTTTGATCTTTAGTCAAGGCTCGTACGGGTGGGTCTAATGCAATCCAGATAATGACGGGTAGAACTTGACTAGGGCTCTTTGACATTTTGATCTTTAGTCAAGGTCACTTGGGTCCTAGGGGCAGAAACCACATCGAGAGTTTCAAATATACAGGAAACTTGCAGATTTAGCATACCTTTTGGAGTGTGGTGACTAGAGTGGATTCCATCTAGTGCATCACACAATGATAGTTGGATCCCGATCCAACTGATGAGTAGGATTACTCTCGGGAGATTATCACACTTAACAATCAATGCTATAAACCAAGTAGGTGTCTAGAAAGGTGTTAGCGGGGCTACGCCTCCAGGGAAAAGAGATTATGTAATTAAGGAACTTCGCGAAAGCGTTGGAAAACCTCCCTCGAAGTACCAACACCGGCCTGGCTGAAAGGTTAAGCAAGTATTGTGACGTGCGATTAATCCTGACTAGTTCTTCTTTTAGGGTTTGAAGAAGAATTTGAGGAAACAGTGGGAGCCATCCTGGTTAGATAAAATAACCAATCTAATCTTGCAAGAGCGCACGCTGAGTGTTTTCCCTCTCTCTCTCTCCAGGCAGCAACCATTTCACGCCCTAATCAAGATAATAAAATGTATCGCTTGACCGATCCGAATTCTTATTCGGGGCTGGGGAACGTTGGTTTGGCTCTAACTTACGACAACAGTCATAAGTATGGGCATAAGAAAGAGGAAAGTTTGAATTCCTTGATAACTCCATCGAAGAAGAAACATAATGTTGCGTCTTCATCAGGTGTTCTTGTTATTGAGAACTGTTTTTCGGTCGGTCTTACCTCCTGGGTACTCGATACCGGTTTAGGATCTCATATCAGTAATTTATTGCAGGGACTGAGAAAAAGTAAGATAGTTGGACCTGGTGATATGTCCCTCAGAGTAGGGAACGGAGCACAAGTTAATGCTGCAGCCGTCGGTGAATATCACCTAGTGTTGCCAAATGGCAATGCTATAATTTTGAACAATTGCTACTGTGTACCTTCTATGCTTTGCAACATCATATCAGTTTCTTTACTTGATAAAGATGGATATAACTTTGTTCTTTATAGAAATATCATGAACATTTACCTTGATAAGGTACTGGTTGTAGAAGGTACACTGTGTAATGGTATCTATGTTCTAAATCAGAATACAGTGCTCAATGTATAAAACACAAGCAAGAGGAAGAGTTCAGATACGAACGAATCCTACTTGTGGCATTGTAGACTTGGTCATATCGGAGCGAAAAGATTGAGTAAGTTACATAAAGATGGACTCTTGAATACGTTCGAATTTTCATCTTATGAAACTTGTCAGTCTTGTCTCCAAGGAAAGATGACCAAATCTCCGTTCACCGGGCATGGAGAAAAAGCAGCAGAGCTCTTGGGACTCATACACAGCGATGTATGTGGTCCAATGTCTATACATGCAAGGGGTGGGTTCTCGTACTTCATCACATTCACTGACGATCTCTCTAGATTCGGATATGTGTATCTCATGAAACACAAATCTGAAGCTTTTGAGAAATTCAAAGAATTCAGAAATGAAGTAGAGAACCAGACTGACAAAAGTATCAAGATCCTCCGATCTGATAGGGGAGGAGAGTACTTAAGCGCGGAATTCCTAGATTACTTAAAAGAGAATGGAATTCTCTCTCAGCTTACTCCTCCTTATACACCACAGCACAACGGTGTATCGGAGCGGAGGAATCGTATCCTATTAGATATGGTTCGCTCCATGATGAGTAGTGCCGAGTTGCCTCTTTCATTTTGGGGATTTGCGCTTGAAACTGCAGCCTACTTATTGAATCAGGTTCCGTCTAAATCTGTGCCTAAGACTCCATATGAAGTATGGAGTGGAAAGAAACCATGTCTTAATTTCATTAAAATATGGGGCTATTTGGCCTACGTGAAAACACAGAAACCGGACAAACTAGAGGCACGATCAGTTTGATGTAAGTTTATAGGATATCCAAAACATTCAAAGGGATATCTGTTCTACCACACCGAGGAACAGAAGGAGTTAGTCACTCGCCACGCCACCTTTTTAGAATGGCAATTTCTTGCAAAAGAAACAAGTGGGAGCGCGGTAGAACTGGAAGAAATTCTAGAGGAACAAACTATAACTGAAGATTTAGTCGAACCTCAGGATTCAATAATCCTGGACGAACCTCAGCCACTCCGCAGATCTAGTAGGATTTCTCATCTACCCGAGAGATACTACGGTTTTCTCATAGACGGGGATCGAGAGGACTGCATCTTGGAAGAAGATGATCCTACTAGTTTCAGACAGGCCATTATCAGTAGGGACTCTGATAAGTGGCTGGATGCTATGCAATCTGAAATGGAGTCCATGTACACCAATAAAGTGTGGACCCTGGAAGTTGCTCCACCTGGGGTAAAACCCGTTGGATGCAAATGGATCTACAAGAAGAAACTTGGTGTAGATGGACAGGTGGAAACCTATAAGGCTAGACTCGTTGCAAAAGGTTTTCGTCAAAGACCAGGAGTGGACTATGACGAAACCTTTTCTCCAGTGGCTATGCTCAAATCCATTAAGATCTTGCTTGCCATTGCTGCCTTCCATGACTATGAGATCTGGCAGATGGACGTAAAAATGGCTTTTCTAAACGGAAGTTTAGAAGAGTGCGTTTATATAGATCAGCCAGAAGGTTTTGTAGACAGTGGGAGCAGCGGGAAGGTATGTAAGTTACTCAAATTCATTTATGGATTGAAGCAAGCATCGCGGAGCTAGAACATCTATTTTGATGAGACAGTCAAGGACTTTGACTTCATCAAGAACGAAGATGAGCCTTGTATTTATAAGAAGATTGTAGGACGAACTGTCGTGTTCCTAGTCTTATACGTGGACGACATTCTTTTGATAGGAAATGACATTCCTATGCTACAATCGGTTAAGCTATTCTTATCACAAAGGTTCTCCATGAAAGACCTAGGTGATGCCTCGTACATTCTAGGGATCAAGATCTACAGAGATAGATCCAAGAGATTACTGGGACTTTCACAGTCCAGGTACATAGAGACCGTACTAAAGAGATTTAATATGGAAGATTCCAAGCGCGGTAATATACCCGCATTGCACGGAATCACCCTCTCCAAGAAGATGTCTCCCAAGACTGACGAGGAGAGGGTTCGCATGAGCACTATACCCTACGCTTCGATGGTAGGATCCATAATGTATGCGATGCTATGTACAAGACCAGATGTCGCTTACGCGCTAAGCGTGGTGAGCCGGTATCAGTCAGACCCAGGTGAGGACCACTGGACAGCAGTAAAGAACATTCTCAAGTATCTAAGAAGGACTAAAGAGATGTTCCTAATTTACGGTAATGGAGACCTCAGGGTCGAGTCCTTTACCGACTCAAGCTTCCAGAGTGACAAGGATGACAGCAAGTCTGTCTTGGGTTTTGTGTTTACCCTCAACGAAGGGGCGGTATGTTGGAAGAGTTCCAAACAGGATATCGTCACAGACTCGAAGATGAAGGCTGAATACATTGCTGCAAGTGATGCCGCAAAAGAGGCGGTCTAGATAAAGAAGTTCATAGCTGAACTTCAGGTGGTTCCGTCCATTATTGATCCGATACCAGTGTATTGTGATAACAATGGGGCTATAGCTTTAGCTAAGGAACCACGGTCCCATCAGAAATCCAGGCACATCTTAAGGCGGTATCACCTGATCAGGGAGATCGTAGATCGCCAGGAAATCGAGGTCCGGAGAGTGGATACGAAGGACAACACGGCTGATCCATTTACAAAGGCCCTCCCTCAATCACAGTTCGAGCGACTTTTTGGGATGTTGGGTATGCGGTACGCCAGCAGCTGGCCTTAGAGCAGACGTTGGGTATTCAGTACGCCAATCACTGGCCTTTAGTGCAAGTGGGAGATTGTTGGATGTATATGCCCTAGAGGCCAGTATTGTATATGTATACATATGGATACTAGGGATATGTATGTATAGAACAATCTTGCTCAGTTTTATAGTATATTATTTGACTTGTCTTTATCGGGATATGTTTATTTATTTGTATTGTTGTTATATCTAGCTTGCACATATTGATAAAGACTCGATACGGTGGTATACTATAGTGGTTTGTCTTTATCTTAACATGCCATATGTCATACTCGTTATTACATATTGCGGTTACATGTTGATAAAGCCCCTAGGATCTTGCTTGACTACCCGCGTTGTGCTGGCGATCATACTTGTGGGAGCAGGGTAGTCCATAAGCACATCCATAAATGGTCCCTAGTCGCATGAGTATCGAGACTGGGCACTGATACTCCAGAGTAGACTAGTGTGTATGTTTCTAGCCCCGTCGGGGGATGGTTGGTCCCGCAGCCATTGGTCTGATACACCTAAGATCGGATACAGGTGCTCACTGGGTGTGAGTACACTGGACGGACTCGCCGAGAACTTCCATGTGGTACTATACCTATCGTCAGATGGAAGTTCTCAGGTGACATGTGTACATGTTAGTCTTTGGACCCGAGATCGGCATTTGTCTCGTGTGAGTTCCCACTGAACTTTGATCACTACCCTACCACGGCTCTACTGAGTCGTGCAAACAAGTTTTGGTTGGGTTCAGTCCCGAGCCACATGGAGGCAGTGAGCGATTGTCGGGGATTCGTCTCTTCCGGTATAGGGAGTCGATATCGCACTGTGATTCGATTGATCAGGACCATAAGACCTTGTCCAAGGCAGTTGGGATCTACCGATAGGCTGATCAGTGATTTCCCGGATTGGTCCTGAGCCACATCGGCACGACTTATCAGGTTGTTAGGGTCTGACGTTCACCACCCCCTAGACCCGATATACGATACTATTTGACGAAGAGACCGGACTGTACGGATATTGTCATGGATAGGCTCAGTAGGAGTTCGGACGAGCTTTCTCGTCGGCCTTTCTTTTCGACAGGTATCTGGGCAGCCGTTACGTACAGCTAGTGCCACTGACGTGGTTGTGGTTAAACCCACTGCCAGAATACTGTCGAGTCTTCAGAGTCCCACACAGAGGATTTTCCTGATCCAGGAAAAACGATGTAGTAGCTGTTTTGGATACATGCAGGGTTCGATCGATTGATGTACTTGGTACTCGGATTTTCGATCGGACAGTTTGTAATACTAGCCGGCTCGGGTTTGAGCCGGATTATTAAATCAGGTATTGATTTAATAATTTACGTATATGTATTTCGATATATATATTCTAGTATTACGTTCTTCGTGTTATTCTATCTCTTTTGGGCGTTCGGATTTTTATCCGATTGCCGGTATATTTGTACAGTAGACTGAAATTCGTATTTACTACAGATTTCCTTCTAGAAGGTGGCCACCTCATTATGTATTTTCCTTTTATTTGATAATTGGAAATGAGGTGTAAAGTAAAAGGTATGGGAGGAATGGTGATGACCATGCTTTAATAATTCACAAATGAATTTATAATTCATTTGGAGTTACTATTGAAGCATGGTTGTTAATTGTTTATTGAAAGAATTCATACACAAAACCAAGGTGTGTGATTTTCTCTCACTTGATGCTTCATTATTCTCTTGAGCTCTCATTTTGCTCTTCATCTCCTCCCTCCTCTTTCTTTGCTCCACCTTCATCTTCTTCCTCTTCACTAACATTCTCATGTGTTGAGAAACAAGTGAAGAGGTTAGAAAAGAGATAGCAAACACTTAGACAACCCCACTACATCCTAGACCACTTGGACTAGCATCCCAAGTTCTCTAGTTGCTCTTTTGACATATTGCAAAGAGCTAGAGCCATGGATCATACTCCCCGGGTGGATCATCTACGACAAAAGGAGGCCGGAGAACAAGCTCGATCCCGGAGAACCATGGAGCCGGAGTTGGCGTTCAAGCATGTTCAAGGTGGATGCAAGGAGCTAAGGATGAAGAATGAAGACCGAAGGACTTGGTTCGTTCGGTAAGAATTCCTCATCATAGTAGATAGCTCTCCTAGTGTAGCTAGTTAGTTTTATGGAAAGATCCGGTTAAGTTTTATTCTAGTGCCAAGTTTTTGTTCGCAAGAAAAATTTTGTTCCACATTTGGCCACGGAAGTTGGCCGGGGCACTAGGGTAACCCTTCACATGTGATGTATATTGTAGTGGATGCTTGGACATATATAGGGAGGACTTTCTTGCTCGACATGATAGTATGCTATCTGGTTGCACTTTATCTTAACATGTACACTTATTGTCTCTCTATTACATGTTGATAAAGCCCTTAGGATGAGTACTTGACTACCAGGATTATAATGCAGATCATACTAATGGGGACTGGGTAGTCGTTAAGTACATCCTTCAAACGTTCCTAGTCGTGGGAGTATCGAGACATGGCATCGATACTTCAGAGTAGACTAGCGTATACGCTTCTTGACCCATGTTATGGGCGATGGATGATCCCATATCCATTGGTGTTTGACATCAGAGATGGTATACGGGTGCTCAGTGGAGACTGGGTACACTGAACGGACTCGCTGAGAACTCCTAGATGGTATTATACCTATCGTCGGATAGCAGTTCTCTGGTGACACTGGTACAGGTTAGTCTGTAGACCCGAGATCGTCATAGAGTTTTGTGTAATTCCCACTGTGCTTTGATTTCTACCATACCACAATCAAGAGATCGTGCAAAAAGGTGGTTTTTGGGTACAGTCCCGAGTCACATGGAGGCAATGAGCGATAGGAGGGGTTTCGTCTCTCCCGGTATTGGGAGTTGATGTTACGCTATGCTCGATTGGCCATAACAGGAAATCCCTGGCCAGGGTTGCTTAGATTTACTGGTAAGTGTTATCAGTAGTTTCTAGAACCGTTATGGGTCTTATATCGGCATGACTTATCAGGCTACCGGGGTCTGACGTTTACCCACCCCTAGGCTGTGATATGCGACATATCAGATGAAGTGACCGGACTGTACGGTAGTGTTGCTGATTGTATTTGCAGGAGTACGAGCAGGCTTGCTTGTTGATCTTCTAATCGATCAATACCCGGGTGGCCGTTACGTTTAGCGGACCGTTTGCGGCTTGTGGGTGTTTGATATGATCATCACCTACTGCCGGTGTATTGACGAGTCTTTAGAGTCCTACACAGAGGTTTCCTGGCTCAAGCGAAATGGAGTAGGAGCACATATGTGATATGTGTGGGACCGAGATTAATGCGATATGTGATACCGCATTCTATTCTCACGACTTATGACATTGGTCGGTTATATGTGATATAGCCAGGTTATCGGATCAAGTGTTGATTCGATAAGTTGTTGCTTTTAATATTAGTCGGTTATACAGGATGTAGCCGGATTATTAAATCAAGAGTTGATTTAATAATTTAATGTATAATTATATATTTGATATATTACATTACATTAACTAGTATTAGCTCACTTAAGATTTCTTTTCTCACATTTGATATACTTTACATATATGTGATATATGTATTGTTTTCTTTTTGGCACAAAATATATGTGTGATATATATAAGTGTGTCATGCTAGGTTACACTTGCAACATAGTTAGTATGAGACTCACACCATGCTAGGTTAAGTTAGGGTTTTATTTGTCTTAAGTATTTTAAACATTTGGATAATGAGTCATGGTTCAAAGCTTGTAGAAGCTTGTAGGTTTCATTGACTAAGTCCACTTGTTTGTCTAGCTTAAGATATTTGTTAACCCAACCCTTAACTCATAGCTATGGTTTATTCTCTACATGAGTTAGCTATGACACTAACTCACCATGGTTGCAATTCTAACCTCACACTCTCTCATGAGTTCATTCTTCTTCTTCTTCATCAAAGAAAAAGCTCACTAGGTTTTTCTAAGTGAAGATTTAGTGTAAGAAAAATAAATCTAAAGTGAGCCAACTTCCTACTTCATCATCTTCTACTACTTGCTATTTAGTATAGGGTGTTTGCTTCACTAATCTCACCATTAGTGAATAGATAGCTTGGGTTAGTGTCTCCTCGACGTAGATCATCTTCGGCCTCGAAGACTTCAATGCAAGCTTGTTCGTTTCTTCATGGGAGCCTCTCTAGAGTCCTGGAGTTCATGATCGCAGCGAAAGGACTACTACATGGAGCTATTGAAGTGAAGGACCGGTCTACAAAGGTTGTATTCCTTGTTCACTTTAGATGTAAAGTGTTTACATTATGTTTCGTCGGATATTCTAGTTGCGATTATAGGGCTAGGGTTTACTAGAATGACATATTTTTAAATATGGAATGGATGATGACTCCCGAAAACTTGCTGCCGTGCTAGGTAACCCTACAGATGACCCTACCAGTTTTCAGTAGGCTATCACGAGTGGTGACTCTATGAAGTGGCCGGATGCCATGAGATCCGAGATGGAGTCTTTGTACACCAACAAAGTATGGATTTTGGAGGTTGTACCCTCTGGGGTAAAACCCGTAAGGTGCAAATGGATCTTTAAAAGAAAGATCGGTGTAGATGGGCAGGTGGAGACCTATAAGGCAAGGTTGGTAGCGAAAGGCTTTCGTCAAAGACCAGGACTGGACTATGACGAGACTTTCTCTCCGGTAGCCATGCTTAAATCCATTCGGATATTACTTGCTGTTGCTGTTCACCACGACTATGAAATCTAGCAGATGGACGTTAAAACTGCATTTCTAAATAGTGATTTAGAAGAATGCGTTTATATGGATCAGGGGCTTCATTGATAGTAGGAGCAGCGGGAAAGCATGTAGGTTGCTTAAATCCATTTATGGATTAAAGCAGGCATCACAGAGTTGGAACATCTTTTTTGATGATGTTATCAAAGAGTTTGATTTCGTCAAAAATCCAGATGAACCTTGTGTTTATAAGAAGACTGTAAGGAGAACGGCCGCATTCCTCGTATTGTACGTGGATGACATTCTTCTGATAGGAAATGAAATTCCTATGCTACAGTCGGTCAAATCATTCTTATCACAAAGGTTCTTCATGAAGGACCTGGGTGATGCCACGTACATATTGGGCATACGGGTCTATAGGGATAGATCCAAACGGTTATTGGGATTGTCCCAAACCAGGTACATTAACACCATCCTAAAGAGGTTTAGTATGAAAGACTCTAAGCGGGGTGCCTTACCCACTTGCCATGGAGTCACTCTCTCTAAGGATTTTTGCCCAAAGTCTGATGAAGAGAGAGCTCGCATGAGCATTATTCCTTACACTTCAGCCGTAGGACCAATAATGTATGCGATATTGTGTACACGCCCTGATGTAGCTTATGCACTAGGTGTAGTAAGCATGTATCAGTCAAACCCAGGGGAGAATCACTGGACTGCTGTAAAGAACATTCTTAAGTACTTGCGAAGGACTAAAGAATTGTTCTTGGTGTATGGTAACGGGGATCTCCAAATAGAGGCCTTTACCGATTCGAGCTTCCAGAGTGATAAGGATGACAACAAGTCTATCTCAGGGTTTACATTTACCCTCAACGGAGGGGCGGTAAGTTAGAAGAGTTCTAAACAGGATACCTTTGTAGACTCTACGATGGAAGCTGAGTACATTGCTGCAAATGATGCTGCCAAGGAAGCCGTCTAGATGATGAATTTCATCTCAGAGCTAAGAGTAGTTCCAGCCATTATTGATCCAATACCATTGTATTGTGATAATAATAGAGTTGTGGCGTTGGCCAAAGAGCCCAGGACCCATTAGAAGTCCAGACACATCTTGAGGCGATATCATTTGATCCGGGAGATAGTTGATCACCACGAGATCGAGATTAGGAGAGTAGATACAAAGAATAACACCGCGGATCCACTTGCCAAGGCCCTCCCTCAGCCACAGCATGAGTGACTTTTTGAGATGTTGGGTATGAGATACGCCAATAATTGGCCTTAGTGCAAGTGGGAGATTGTTGGATATCTGTATGCCCTAGAGGCCATTATATGATAGTGGATGTATCGGTGTGTGTGTGTGTGTGTATGTGTGTGTGTGTGTGTATTGAGAGGACATTCTTGCTCGACATGATAGTATGCTATCTGGTTTACTTTATCTTGACATGCTCATTTGATCATGCATTTTACTCATTTGGTACATGTTGATATAGCTCTCAGGATATTTGCTTGACTACTGGGACTATGATGCGGATCATACTAGTGAGACACGTATAGTTTATAAGAATATTCTTGAACTGTTCCTAGTCGTGTGTGTATCGAGACGGGGTATCGATATTCTAGAGTAGACTAGCGTATACCATTCTTGTCCCATATGATGGGCGATGGATGATCCCATATCCATCTGGTGTGGTGACACCAAATATTGTATACGGGTGCTCAGTGGAGACTGGGTACACTGAACGGACTCGCCGAGAACTTCTTTGTGGTATTATATCTATCGTCGGATAGCAGTTCTCAGGTGACACTGGTACATGTTAGTCTGTAGACCCGAGATCGTCATAGAGTCTTGTGTGTCCTCCCACTGTACTTTGATCTCCTCCCTACCACGGCTCTACTGAGCCATGCAAACAAGTGGATTTTGGGTACAGTCCCGAGGCGCATGGAGGCAATGAGCGATAGGAGGGGTTTCGTCTCTCCCGGTATTGGGGGTTGATGTTGTGCTATGCTCGATTGGCTATAACAGGAAGTCCCTGTCCAGGGCTGCTGAGATTTACTGATAAGTGTTATCAGTAGTTTCTCGATCTGTTATGAGCCATATACCGGCATGATTTATTGAGTTATTGGGGTCGACGATACCATCCCTAGACTCGATATGCAATATATCGGACGAAGAGACCGGACTGTACGGTAAGTGTTATCAGTTGGCTCGATGGGAGTTTTGACAGGTTCGCTTGTTTTTCTTCTGATTGTTCAATACCCGGGTGGCCGTTACGTTTAGCTGACCACTTGCGGCTTGTGTGTGTTTGATATGATCATCATCTACTGCCGGCGTATTGACGAGTCTTAGAGTTCCACACAGGAGTTTCCTAGCTCAGGCGAAACGATGTAGTGTGCATATGAGATATGCGCCGGAGCTCGATTAAATGCTTGTATGTGATACCGTATTTTAATCGGGCATTTTTCTATTGGTCGGGTCGTATGTGATATGACCGGTTTATTAAATCATGTGTTGATTTAATATAGACTTTTAGCTCATTTTTAATAAACCTTTTCTTTTGGATGTATGCATGAATGGGTGTATGTGCATACGTTGATGTGAATGCATACATGGTGTCATGGTTGTTGATACATGGGAGATGGCAATGCAAGACTCACATGGTTCATATATATATATATATATATATATATATATATATATATATATATATATTTTGATATTGGATAAAAAGAAAATGGAAATTAAATCATAATTAGATTTCTACACTCTTCTCTCTTTTGACCTAAATTTAACCCATGGTTTAATTTTCATTTGGTCTTTAACCAAACATCAAAATATCTAGATATTTTATAACCATAATTTGGCATGACATAAATATATCTTTGATATTTATTTCTATGCTAATTGATTTATTGATAATTATCCAAAATGAACTCAAGCTTTGCCATCTTCATCTTCTTCCTCTCTTAAGCTCTCTTGAGTTTTAAAAGTGAGTGAAATAAAAAGAAAGGAAAGGTTTTCAAGTGAGAACACAACCCACATCACCATTCTACTTTAGTCTAGCCCACTAGATTAGAGTGTTTGCTTCATTTTCATCCTTGATCAAGTGAAGCTTGGAGCTTGAGCAAAGGGATTTTGGGTGGATCGTCGTGGACTTGGAAGGAGCTTAAGCAAGCCGGTTCAAACTCTAGGAGATCCAAGGAGTCATTAAAGAAGGTCTACAAAGGTTGTATCTCTTCCCACTTATTGTTAGACACTAGCTAATATATGATATTACAAGTTGTTACCCTAATTTTTCTAGTCCGATTCATGGTTTGTTCGTTTAGCACCTCCTAAAAATTTTATAGTGGCATGTGTGATGCTTCCAAACCCTAGGCATGGTGCTAAGGAAACCCTACACCCGGGTTATAGCAGATCTCAGTATCCCATCACAAATTCCACAAAATACAATATTGACCAATTCAAAGTTCGTGTTTTGGTTTCTAGTATCTGGTCTTGTCCAGTAAAAACATCACTCAAGTCTTGAAAACACTCACTGCACCTCAATTTATCACTTAACATCAACTTGGAAATTTCCAAGATCACATAACCTAACTAATACGAAATCTAAACTAACCAGGATATGCTAAACACAAACACTTAACTAAAAGTGTAGGGATTACCTCATTTGGCAACTTAGGAAAATTCTTAAGTTGCCCAAAGTCTTCAAAATCCAAACTTGAATGGTTCAAAGGGTTTAGGATGAGCTTGTGCATCTTTTTAATGAAGGTGGCATAGGGTTTTGAAAAAGGATTGGAGATGATACATAGAGGTAGTGAGGGATGAAGGAGATAAAGGAATTGGTGAAGAATGAAGAAGGAGATAAAGAAGTTAAAGATGCCTCTCTCTCTCTCTCTCTCTCTTAAGCTCACACACACTCTCTCTCTCTCTAAATATCTATTTTGTTTTACTCTCTCTCTCTCTCTCATTAACCATGACATCTAATTTCATTTCTTTTCTTTTTTAAAATAAAACCAAATGAAATGAACACACATGTAACCAAATGCAACATGATATGGTGCATTAACCATGGAAAAATGTTAAAAAATACGGATTTGGCTTAGTCGTGATTAGCAGTGTACTAATCAATTTAATTTAAACTTGCATATATTTAATTATAAAAATGCCAAAATCCGATAAATATCTTTTTAAATGAATAAATAATTTTAATCGCCACTTATATTCCAAATATTGGTATATACTTATACTATTTTATGAAAAACCCTATTCGCAAATCGAATAGTTTTCACGAAATATATTATTTTAATATTGAATTTCCAAAAATAATATTTTATATTTCTGAAATGTTACAATCTCAACTTTACGGAGATTAACAATCTCCTAAAATGAGCGATACCCCGCCTCAAGAATTTGTCTGGACACCTGATGGGACCAAGTTCATCAATGAGCAACTCCATCCAACAAACTTCTTGGGCTGTATTCTCTGTTGAGTTATAACTGGTATCCTGCACCTTGATTAACTCAGTATCACTATTGGAATACTATCCAATACACTGATCCTCAGAAGAGGCTAAACTCAAAACTCTAACAGCATCTCTGTCATCCAGGTCATCTTAGAAGCCTGAACTGATAACCGCCTCCCAGAGGAGGCTGCCGTTATCTTATACCAAAAACATCCACTTATGTTCTTTACTGTTTCCCTTTGTTTCTCGTAGATTGGATTAATATATGCTTATCGCAACTAGTGCAAAAGCAACATTTGGTATTATACAAGACTTTGCATGATTGACTCAATTGCTTAAGTAAATGATATCATTCATGCCAGCCCCTCTCCTCATCAGTCTAGAAGACATCTCTTTAGAGAGGATGACTCCATCACCTGCGGGTATACTACCACACCATGAGTCGTCCATTCTAAAATACTTTTAGAATGCTATCCAAGTACCCAATTGGAAAACTTCCCAAATCTAGATCTAAAACCAGAATTCCTGATAGATTATCTATTTGGTTTTTGTACAAGACATTGCATGATTGACTCAATTGCCTAAGCAAATGATATGTCATTCATGCCAGTCCCTCTCTTCATCAATTTAGAAGACATCTCTTTAGAGAGGGTGACTCCATCACCCGCGGGTACACTACCACGCCAGGAGTCGTCCATTCTAAAGTATCTTTAGAATGCTGTCTGAGTATCCGATTTCGGAAACATCCCAAATCAAGATCTGGTCACCAGAATTCCTGATATATTATCCATATACAATGTGGAGAAAACACTGTATGACAACCAAAGTTTGACCAATTGTAGTATAGGAACATCACTTTCTATCTGGAGTATGTCATCCAAATCCCAGACAGTACTCCTTACATCCTTCTCACTCGGTTCATCTTTTGTTTTGACAAAGTCAATCACCTTGACTGTCACATCAAAATAGATGATCCGTCGCCGCTATCCATGCTTCAGTCTACGAATAGATATAAGTAACTTGCACACCTTCCTCTGCTCCCACTGACTACGATAACCCTCTGGCAGAGTCATATACACGTACACTTACAAATTTCCATTTGGAAAGACATTATAGTCATCTACCTGCCAGATATTATAGCCATAAGCTGCATCAGTGCCAAATCATATTTATATGAACTTCAGCACAGATGCTGAAGTAAAAGTTACATCATAATCCACAACGGGTATTTGATAAAAACTCTTTACAACAAGTCTATCCTTATTAGGTTAGCACCTTTCCACCTGCACAGTTCTCGAAACATCTACTTACTCCTAATGGGTTTTACCCCTTCAAAAACACCCAGCAAAGTCTAAAATCCATGACTTGCTGAAGTGTGTGGAGTCCATCTTGGGTATGAAATATCTGGTTACCTGGAAGTTACCACTTCCTATGACCTGCTGATAACAAGTAGGGGGAATAGCAGTATAAAGTCATATCCATATGGATTTCAGCATAGACACTGAAGTAAAAGTCTCATCATAATCCACAACGGGTATTTGATGAAAACTCTCTATAACAAGTCTAACCTTATTAGGTTAACACCATTCCACCTGCACAGATCTCGAAAGATCTACTTGCTCCTAATGGGTTTTACCCCTTCAGGAGCACCCGACAAAATCCAAAATCCATAATTTGCTGAAGTGCGTGGAGTCCATCTTGGATATGAAGCATCTGGTCACCTAGAAGTTACCACTTTCCATGACCTGCTGATAACTAGTAGGGTCATTATCACCATGATGCTGATCTCCCTGTCACCGTCTACAAGAAAACCGAAGTATCTCTCGGGTGGCCGAAGTCACCTACTAAAATCTGCGGAGTGGCTAACGGTTTGTCAAGTCCAATTGAATCCTTATGTTATACTAAATTTTCGGTAACCGTTTGTGGTTCTGGAATCACCCTAAATTCTACCATACTCCCACTAGTTTTTTTTTTGCAAAAACATCCTTTTATAAATGGTGACGAGTCAAGAACAATATAACCATTGATCTTGAAATTGGTAGAAACAGAATCCTAGCGAATGCTTGGGATAATCCACAAACCGCCATTACCGAAGCGTGCTTTGAGTTTGTCCGGACTCTGCTTTTAAACAGAAATCGGATAACTCCACATCTTAACAACCTCAAGATATGTAACCATTCTATATCCATATAGAATCAAGACACTAATTTAGATGCAACCAGATTCAAAAGTCATGCAGCGGTTTCAAGTGCATATTACCTAATGGAAAAGGGCCAATACAACATTACTTATCATGGAGCACGTTCACGGATGAGTAACCTGTAAGAGAATCAAGTTCTCGATATTACTATGATAGAATACATAGCATAAGTATTTACATCTTTGATCACTTCGAAGAATCCCGATACTTCCAACGTATGCTTCTCTACTTTATTCTTATACTTACAAACTTCTCAAAATCTTTGACCTTGCATTACTATGAATTCGTCTCTAAAGTCAGAGAACTCATAGGTAATCCTGAATGAAGTAAGAGGACCAACCGTCCCGAAGGACACCGGACAACATACATTTTCTTGTATAAGTCCCAAGAGTAAACCAACTCAAAATTCTGTGTTTTGTAAATTGAAAACTGTATCTTGGTTAAGAATGTCTTACACCGTTATTCAATGCACTTTACCTTATCCTCAACTGATAAAGGTAAATGTTTACAGCACAATTTTCAAAATGTATATCTCACTTTATAAAATAAAGGTACATATATTTCATTTAAAAATTTGGTGCATAACTGTTGGGTTACGGCAGTGCCCAGGCCATCAATCCGTGGCCAAATGCGGAACAAAAACTTTTTGAAACTTGGCGCTACCACAACCAATTACCCGGATCGAACTATTAACCATTTACTAGCAAACTGTAAAGTGTTTAGAGATTATACCAATCTATCTGTGTCCTTCGGTCTTCAATCTCTTCCCAAGCTCCTCGCGGCTGCCCCGCTCCGATCTCCCTCGTCGAAGACGATCCACCTCGAGGATTCTTAATACGGGCACCCACTTCAAACCGAAGCAACTCGAACAACTAGTTTGCTAACCTAAGTGCTCAAGATGAAGTAGAGAGAGTGTGTGATCATTTTGTTTCAAGACATCCATGAATTCTTAACACATGAGAGGGTATGGATGGAGGTGAAGAAGAAGCCATAAGTTATGAAGAGTGTGAGCTCAAGTTTTGCACAAGAAAGAAAAAGCAACACAAAGAACAATGAAAAATGATGGTGGCTGTCCTCTCTTGGCATGTGATGATATATTGTGAGGTTTTGTGTAGAAAAACTAATGAAATAATATCTCAAAATATCTCCCACAAAGCACTCACAAATATCTCACAAAACAATAAAATAATAAAGCATGGTCCATGCTTCATTAAATGCCACAAGCCAAAAACTCAACCTCACACTTTACACATAATCAATTATTAAAAATTTATCAAAACCCTAAATGTTTAATACAATAAAAAGAATGGCATCTTCAAAATAATCTTGTAACGGATTACAAGAATACCCCTCAACTGTATATACATACCTGCATCCGTATTCCGACTGAATATGAATACAACGAGACGAAAATAATCCAACTATCTAATACTAGGATTCGGCTTAAACCAAAGCCCACTAGTATGATCCGTCCGATCATGATCCATGCACAAGTGCACGTATATGATCGAACCCTGCCATAAAACCATACGGCCTCTATAATGTTTCGTCCGAACCAGGAAAACCCTCTGTGTGGGACTCTAAAGACTCGTCAATACTCTGGCAGTGAGTTTAACCGCAAGCACGTCAGTAGCACTGTAAGTCTACGCTAGCGCCTCGGCCGTCTACAGACCCCAAATGCGGAACAAAACTTTTTATCTGGCGCTATCGTATACATTAACCCGGATCTTCCATTATTGCTAAACTAACAAACTGTAAAGAGTGTAGAAAGGTTATACCGAACGATCCGAGTCCTTCGTTCTTTAACCATCATCCCACGCTCCGTTGCGGCTGCTCCGATCTCTTCGATCTCCGATCTGCTCGTCTAGGTGGCACCACGTCGACGATTCTTTAAACGGGCTCCCGCCTCTGACTCGAGGCAACTCGGTCGTCAAGTTTGCTAAAAGAGACGACCAAGAATGATGTAGAGAATGAGTAGATGACTTTGTCTCACTTCGTCCAAATCCGTGGACGATCGGTTAATGAAGTTGCCGTGGGAATCGGGTGATGGAATGAAATGGGCTGTGAAATTCCATACACCGATAAAACCTATCATAATCTTTTTCTAGCAAATGAAACATCAAGTAAGTGAGGAGGAGGAGAGGGGGCCGGCCACTTATATGGAGGAGGAGGGTGAGTGTAGGAGCAATCAAGGAGGTGACCATAATAAGAAGCTTATCCTCACAAAATATCAAGAACAAATATCTTAAGGAAAACAAGAATTATTGAAATCAAAGCATGAGTCATAATCCTTGTCACCACTTTCTAGAAACTTCTAGAACCTTCTAGAAGCATGACTCACTCTCATCCAAGAAAAGATAAATCCGTCTTTAACCGAATGTTAAAAGACGGCTGATAGAAAACTGGAAACTGGAAACTTCCAAAAGTGATCCCGAAACGAATTTCAGGATAACCCCGTAACTGTATAAATATACCCGCATTTGTATTACGACCGAATACAAATGCATCTGAGACAAAGATATTATACCTACTCAATATAATACTCGGATCCGGCTTAAACCAAAGCCGACCAGTATCATCTGCCCGAAAAATAACACGTGCGTAAACGCACGTTCATTTTCCGAACTCTGCCATAAAACCATACGGCCTCTACAACGTTTCGCCCGAACTTGGGAAACTGTCTGTGGGGGACTCTAATGACTCGTCAGTACCCTGGCAGTGGGTTTAACCACAAACCGTCAGCGGCACTAGCAATGCGTAACGGCTGCCCATGGACTGACCTCAAGGGAGGCCGATGAGCGAACTCATCCGGAAACCCTACTGAGCATAACAGTGACAATGTATATACAGTCCGGTCCGTTCGTCTATGAGTATCGCATATCTGCCTAGGGGGCTAGTAACGTCAGACCCCCAATAGCAGTATAAGTCGTGTCGGAGTGTAGCCCAATAACACCCTGAGATACTACTGGAGTACCTACCAGTAAATCTTCTGCCATGGCCATGGACTTTGTGTAATGGCTCTCCTAGACACAGCACGACCTCGCCCCTAATACCGGGAGAGACGAATCCCCTGCCGATCCGCTCACATGCCTCCATATGGCTCGGGACTGTACCCAAAAGCTACCTGTTTGCACGACTCCTTTGAGCCGTGGTAGGGTAGAAATCAAAGCACAGTGGGAACTCACATGAGACAAATGACGATCTCAGGTCGATGAACTAACCTGTACACATGTCACCAGGGAACTGCTATCTGACGATAGGTATAATACCAACTAGCAGATTCCCGGCGAGTCCTGTCCGGTGTACTCATAACCCAATGAGCACCTGTATACATCTTAGGTGATCCAACCGACACCAGTGGCTTGTGAGACCGGCCACCACCCCTCGTCGGGGTCTTGACTGTACACACTAGTCTACTCCGGAGTATCGATGCCCTGTCTCGAAACTCCCACGACTAGGGACCACAATTAAGGATATGCATATAAACTACCCAACTCTCACGTATATGATCGCCGTCATACAGTTGGTAGTAAAGCAAGATCCTAAGGGCTCTATCAAAGTGTAACATGTAATCAGTCACCTGAACATGTACACGACTGATAAAGGCAAACCAGATAGCATACTATCATCTCGAGTAAGACTGTCCTACCGGTATAGGTCCTCCGCAATCATTGCAATCACGTACCTGCGATCCAATAATTGACTATGAGGGCACTATCTCCAACAATCTCCCACTTGCACTCAAGGCTAATTATTGCGATGTCGACTACTCACAGCCCGTGTGAAACCGAACATCCAACTCCTCTACTAATCAGTTTCACAAAGCCCGTTTGTAAAACTATTGTGTTCGAGAAATAGCCTCAGTGAGTGGATCCGCCTAGATGTTTCTTTCTATATCTCTCTTAATCTCAAGTTCGCGGAGAAAGCCATCTCCCGAATTGAGTAATACCTGTCCTAGAATATGTCTGGATATCTGATAGGACCTAGTTCATAAATGAACTCCAAATCCAAACTTCTTAGACTGTATCGATCACTGAACCTAATCAGTATCCGGCACCATGCCTCCAACAGTATTCTCTTGGACCACCTGTCCATAATACTGTCCCTCTTCGTCAGAGGGAAAAACTATAACTCTGACAATCACTCTGTCATCCATGTCACCATTGAAGCCTGGAATGATGATCGTCTCCCGAAGGAGGCTGCCGTCATCAAATCCGTAGAACATGTACTTATGTTCTAAAACTGCTTCCTTATGTTTCTCCAGGATTGGATTAATACAAACTCATTGCATCTAGTGCAAAAACAACATCTGGTGTGGTACTTGACATCTCATGATTGACTCAATTGCCTAAGCAAGTGATCTGCCAATCATGCACAGTCCTCTCCCCTTTAGTCTATACGACACCTTTAGAGAGGGTGACTCCATCACCTGCAGGTACACCACCATGCTAGGAGTCAACTATTCTAAAAACCATTAGAATATCTGTCAAAGTACCCACATTGGGAAACTACCCAAATCCAGATCTAAAATCATAGATCTAGAAACCAGAATGTCAAATATTATATCCATATCCTGTCTGGAGAAACAACTGTGTGACGACCACAGTACAACCGATCGTAGTATAGGAATTTTACTTCCTACTCTGTGTATGTCATCCAGATACCATGACATCACACCCTACTACCTTCTTAACAGATCCATCCCCTATTCTGATGAAGTCAAACCCATGACTATCACATCAAAATTAGATGATCTATCTCCGCTATAACTGCTCTAGTCTATAAATAGACATAAGCTACTTGCCCACTATGCTTCCGCTGCTCCCACTGACTACGACAACCCTCTGGCAGAATAATATATGCGTGCACTTCTAAAGCTAGTTTAGAACGACGCTATACTTATCCTCCTGCCTGGTCTCATAGTCTGGAACAACAGTAGTGTCAAGTCTGGGTAGATAAGAACCTCCCTGTCACCGTCCTTGAGGCTACCGAAGTACCTCTCGGGTGTCTGAGGTTACCCACCATATCTGCGGAGTGGCAATTGGAATGTCAAACCTGATTGAATATATAGGTCCTATTAAATTTTCCGTAATCGTTCGCGGTTCTGGAATCACTTCCAGTTTTACCATACTCCCACTACTGTTTTCTGAAAAAGATCCATTTTACTAAAACTGTGGCGAGTCAAGAACAATATCACTATTGATCTTCCAAATGGTAGAATATCAACCCTCGTCATAGCCAGGGTCAACCCACAAACAGCCATTACAGAAACGTGCCCTGAGTTATCCAGAGTCTGGTTTTAAGCATAAGCTGGACAACTCCCCGTACCTTAATATCTTTTAAGGTACGAACTATTCTATATCCAATATAGAAACTTTGGCACTTATTTAATTGGAACCATATTCAAATCATGCAGCTGTCTCCAGTGCATATCAACTTAATGGAAAGAGGCCAATCAGCATTACTCAACTTAGGAATCCATCCAATTATGAGTAACCTGAAAGAGAAACAAGTTTCTCAAAACCATTACTATCATCTGAATACCATTCACAAGAATCTACATCTTCGATCTCTTTGAAGAATCCCGATACTTGTTTATACCTGGTTCTCTACTTTATTCTTATACCCACAACTTCTCAAAACTTAGACCTTGTATTTCTACGAAATACTTGTCTAAATACTAGAGAAGTTATAAGTAAACAAAACATAGTACGAGGACCTACCCCTTTGTCCTGATAGACACTTGGACAACATACAATACTCTGTATAAGTCCGCTGAGTTAAGCAACTCAAAACCTGTGCGTCGTAGGTTGAAAACTGTACCCTGGCGATTTCCTCAAATATCACCAATTACAACGAATTCTGATATAATGAGGATAATCACCTAATTCCCAATAACTTACTCCCACTCATCATCTGTAAAACCATACAGATATGAGAATGAAACCTGGTAAATACATACCCTTGGAGTAAGTGTCTAATCGGGAAAACAGTTTTTCTTTAACAATGCACTGAAAAATGAAAATGTTTCGTAGGGGTATCCTGGTATTCATAGCAATGCCTCTTCCATAATCCAATTCATGACTTCAACCGTATAACTTATTGCCATCTCACCAAATCCCTTTATTTGTCTTTAGTCGTTACCTTCTGTACACCATCGTTAGGCTAAATGGTTTTCTTCCTTCCCTACCGTTCGGCACCAGCCTATGGTTTGGAAGAAGACTATCCAGTAAGCATAATAGGTGTACCCTCCTAAACCAAGGAGCACTCACATCTCGAGAGAAGGTGATGATAAAAGACAACTGAATAATACCTTATTCTTTTAAAGGTGAAATAGGAGTGGCGATGAAGTACGCGGTTTTGGTCGTGAATGATATCAGTCGCAATTTACTTTTCCCTCTTTCTAATCCCTTTATTTTGTCTTTACATATTACCTTCTGCACACCCTTCTTAGGCTAATTGGTTTTCTTCATTCCCTACCTTTCGGCACCTGCCTATGGTTTGGAATAAGACTATCCAATAAGCGTAATAGGTGTACTCTCCTAAACCAAGGAGCTCTCGCAACCTGAGAGAAGGTGATAATAAAAGACAACTGAATAAACCAATTCTATTTCTCCTGAACCTGGATCCATCCTCGAAGAAGTCCCTTCAAGTTCGTATATAACCATACGATGGATCTATCCAATGGAAGTGGATTTCCGTAGTAATACGGGTGTTCTGAGAAATCCAAAGGGTAGAAGAAGGAGTGGCAATGACTTATGCAACTCGGACAATCCAAAAGCCAGTATTTTAAGAAGGTTCGGTCAACTTGGTCAATGAGTCATAGTCTAGGGTCGGTCAAAGGTCGCTGCCAAAGAGAGAGAGAAAAGAAACACTCTGCGTGCACTCTAACCTAGATCAGAATGGTTATCACTTTATCTAATCCGGAAACCTCCCACTGTCCTGTCAAATTCTCCTCCAAACCTAAAGAAGAATCAATCGGGATCACCCGAAGAGTAAACCAACTCATCAGTGGGAATCGGGATCCAACTCTCATCGCATGATAACGTGATGGAATGCATCCACGTTACTCATACTCCACAAGGTATGCGCATACTTGGCAAGTTTCAGTTTCTTTAGAAACTCCCGATATGATTTATGCCCCATGCTCTTATGACCTTGGCGTAAGTCAACAAATCATAAGTCACATGTCAAGTTCTGCCCGTCATTATCTTGTTAATTTGAACCCACCCTTACATACCCTTGACGTAAGCCAACAAGGTAATACGACTGTCCCAAACCAACTCATCTATCTATGCAACAAATGAATACCCAGCAGCTACCAAACACTATGCCTTGACGTAAGCCAACAAACATAGCTTGAATACTACTGACCATCCATAAGAAACGACGGAGGGCTACGGCTGGTTTTTGGCGAAAAACCTTTAACGTAGTGAACTTGATATCGCTGAAGGAACCTGATAGCTTTTTAAAATATAGTGGCGAAAACCTTTTGCTAAAGAGGTCATTCCCGATGAAGGGATCTCGGCTCTTTCCTCATGGAATGAGGTGCAGGATATTCTACTGAATACCACTATGCAAAGCAACTTGTAATCGACTATAGTGAAGTTATTACCCTGACGTAAACTTCTGCCCAAGGGGTCAGTCCCGGTGAAGGGATATCGGCCCTTGCCCCGTCGAATGAGGTGCATGATATTCCACTGAATATCGCTATGCAAAACAAAAGGAAACGTCTTTGCAATAACAGTTTTTAAATTTGTTCCAACAACTGCAAACAGGTTTGTTTTACTTTGCATTGATCAGAATCAACGCAGTCCCATCAATAATCACACCAGAAAAGAACGAAAATAAAATGTACGTATATGCCATCCGCATTCGTCACTGGGTCCCGTCATCACCCGTTAGGTTACTTAACTAACGACAGAGTGGGGACTGGACTAGCGCGGGTGTAAAACATATACAACATCTAATAGTATATAAACCAATATACAATAATCGCTCCAGGCGTGATAATATGCAACATTACAGAAAAGTAATAAGCATCACAGAACAATACAGATAATCTGGGATCCCCGGGTTTCACAGAGCCGCTGCTGAAACCCGACGTTCCCCTGTCGTGTGGATAGCCTGTGCAATGAAACCTAGACCCCTACGGGTGCGGCAAGTTACCCGCCAAAACCTGAAGCGAGGCAGCCCCCTACAGCAAAGTGAATGGACCACCCAGCACTTCATGGAATCCGGTAATCTTGGGCACCCCTCCTTGGGTCAACCTGTACCCCCTACGAGTGCGGCGAATAGTCTGTCAATTCTAGAGTGAGGCCCCTCTGCCTCTCAAAGCCATGAGATGCGGACCCGTTACCCCTCAGAACCCGGCTATCCGTGCACTCCGTCGCGGGGCAAAACCTAGTACAGTAATGAAAAATAGTACAACAGGTACATCGACCGCAACCTGGTCGTGCCCCAAAAGAATATTATACAACAGGCAGTGACGGCAGTCCACAAGTTGGACGCTCGCCCTGCAATATCAAATGTACAAATAAACTCAAACTGCACTATCATTGCACACTGCTATCCACCACGACAAATCCGCAATATCACAGCACAACACAGAACATCAACGCGAATGTCACGTTCGCAAACCCGTCTAAAAGAACTATAGCAATCAGACGCGGTTTACCGATCAAATGACATTCCCGGTCGGAGATATAATGTAAGCACTGTAAACTAACATGTTTAAATTTCGATCGACTAAATATCACAAAGTGGGCCCCACGCAAATCTGGAGAACAGTAACAAAACCTGGGCCCAAAAGATATATACCAAAAACCCCAATTTCCAGAGGGGAACACACTGTACAAATTTGGGAGCATGATCTCACCAAGTGGCCGCGGATGCGCGGCCAAACCATGGGTTTGGTCGTGTTTCCGCGGCGGTTTGGTGGAATCACGTGCCCAAATTTTGTCGGTGCTCTTATAAAACCCTGCACAGATTTCTGTGATATGTGGAATATTTTTAGGACACCATTTAAAATCAACAGAAACTGTCAAATTGAAAAATGGCGTTTTTGATTTCCAGTTCGATCGATGTTTTAAACGCGTTAGCACAAGTTAGTATAGCAAAATGGTTAGGCTCTGATACCACTGTAAGTCTACGCTAGCGCCCCGGCCGTCTACAGACGCCAAATGCGGAACAAAACTTTTTATCTGGCGCTATCGTATACTTTAACCCGGATCTTCCATTATTGCTAAACTAACAAACTGTAAAGAGTGTAGAAAGGTTATACCGAACGATCCGAGTCCTTCGTTCTTTAACCATCATCCTACGCTCCGTTGCGGCTGCTCCGATCTCTTCGATCTCCGATCTGCTCGTCTAGGTGGCACCACGTCGACGATTCTTTAAACGGGCTCCCGCCTCTGACTCGAGGCAACTCGGTCGTCAAGTTTGCTAAAAGAGACGACCAAGAATGATGTAGAGAATGAGTAGATGACTTTGTCTCACTTCGTCCAAATCCGTGGACGATCGGTTAATGAAGTTGCCGTGGGAATCGGGTGATGGAATGAAATGGGCTGTGAAATTCCATACACCGATAAAACCTATCATAATCTTTTTCTAGCAAATGAAACATCAAGTAAGTGAGGAGGAGGAGAGGGGGCCGGCCACTTATATGGAGGAGGAGGGTGAGTGTAGGAGCAATCAAGGAGGTGACCATAATAAGAAGCTTATCCTCACAAAATATCAAGAACAAATATCTTAAGGAAAACAAGAATCATTGAAATCAAAGCATGAGTCATAATCCTTGTCACCACTTTCTAGAAACTTCTAGAACCTTCTAGAAGCATGACTCACTCTCATCCAAGAAAAGATAAATCCGTCTTTAACCGAATGTTAAAAGACGGCTGATAGAAAACTGGAAACTGGCAACTTCCAAAAGTAATCCCGAAACGAATTTCAGGATAACCCCGTAACTGTATAAATATACCCGCATTTGTATTACGACCGAATACAAATGCATCTGAGACAAAGATATTATACCTACTCAATATAATACTCAGATCCGGCTTAAACCAAAGCCGACCAGTATCATCTGCCCGAAAAATAACACGTGCGTAAATGCACGTGCATTTTCCGAACTCTGCCATAAAACCATACGGCCTCTACAATGTTTCGCCCGAACTTGGGAAACTGTCTGTGGGGGACTCTAATGACTCGTCAGTACCCTGACAGTGGGTTTAACCACAAACCGTCAGCGACACTAGCAATGCGTAACGGCTGCCCATGGACTGACCTCAAGGGAGGCCGATGAGCGAACTCATCCGGAAACCCTACTGAGCCTAACAGTGACAATGTATATACAGTCCGGTCCGTTCGTCTATGAGTATCGCATATCTGCCTAAGGGGCTAGTAACGTCAGACCCCCAATAGCCGTATAAGTCATGTCGGAGTGTAGCCCAATAACACCCTGAGATACCACAGGAGTACCTACCAGTAAATCTCCTGCCATGGCCATGGACTTTGTGTAATGGCTCTCCTAGACACAGCACGACCTCGCCCCCAATACCGGGAGAGACGAATCCCCTGCCGATCCGCTCACGTGCCTCCATATGGCTCGGGACTGTACCCAAAAGCTACCTGTTTGCACGACTCCTTTGAGCCGTGGTAGGGTAGAAATCAAAGCACAGTGGGAACTCACACGAGACAAATGACGATCTCAGGTCGATGAACTAACATGTACACATGTCACCAGGGAACTGCTATCTGACGATAGGTATAATACCAACTAGCAGATTCCCGGCGAGTCCTGTCCGGTGTACTCATAACCCAATGAGCACCTGTATACATCTTAGGTGATCCAACCGACACCAGTGGCTTGTGAAACCGGCCACCGCCCCTCATCGGGGTCTTGACTGTACACACTAGTCTACTCCGGAGTATCGATGCCCTGTCTCGAAACTCCCACGACTAGGGACCACAATTAAGGATATGCATATAAACTACCCAACTCTCACGTATATGATCGCCGTCATACAGTTGGTAGTAAAGCAAAATCCTAAAGGCTCTATCAAAGTGTAACATGTAATCAGTCACCTGAACATGTACACGACTGATAAAGGCAAACCAGATAGCATACTATCATCTCGAGTAAGACTGTCCTACCGGTATAGGTCCTCCGCAATCATTGCAATCACGTACCTGCGATCCAACAATTGACTATGAGGGCACTATCTCCAACAGGCACTAGCTGTACGTAACGGCTACCCAGGATTGAGCGAAAGGGAGGCCGACGAGCGAACTCATCCAGAAACCCTACTGAGCCTGACAGTGACATTATCCGTACAGTCTGGTCCGTTCGTCTATGAGTATCGCATGTCGAGCCTAGGGAGGTAGATAAAGTCAGACCCCTAATAACTTGACATTTAGTATCGGTATGAAACCTATCACCATTTGAGAAACCATCGATCCTAGATTGGTAATTCTCGTCTACCCCGGCCGAGGATTTCTGGTGATGGCCATACGTGCACTCCGCGACCTCAACCCCTAATACCGGGAGGGACGAATCCCCTGACGATCCGCTCATTGCCTCCATGTGGCTCGGGACTGTACCCAACTAAAACCTATTTGCACGACTCCTATGAGCTGTGGTAGGGTAATAATCAAAGCACAGTAGGAACTCACATGAGACAAATGACGATCTCAGGTCGATAGACTAACCTGTACACATGTCACTTGGGAACTGTTATCTGACAATAGGTATAGTACCAACTAGCATGTTCCCGGCGAGTCCATCCGGTGTACTCATAACCCAATGAGCACCTGTATACTATCTTAGGTGAACCAACTGACACCAATGGCTTGTGAGACCGGCCACCGCCCCTCGTTGGGGTCTAGATACGTATACACTAGTCTACTCATGGAGTATCGATACCCGGTCTTGAAACTCCCACGACTAGGGACACTTTATGGATGTTCTTATAGACTATCCAACTCTCTCGTATATGATCGCTATCTTACTGTTGGTAGTCAAGCAAGAATCCTATGGGCTCTATCAATATGCAATAGTGAACTGTAGTGTCACCTGAAGCATGTACACGATGATAAAGACAAATCAGATAGCATACTATCATCTCAAGTAAGACTATCCTACCGGTATAGGTCCTCAATCAATCATTGCAATCACGTGCCTATGATCCAATAATTGACTTGAGGGCACTATAGCCAACAATCTCCCACTTGCACTTAAGGCTAATTTTTGCGATGTCGCAAACTCACAGCCCGTGTGATACCAAACACCCAACTTCTCTACTAATCAGTTTCAAAAAGCCCGTTTGTAAAACTATTGCGTTCGAGAAATAGCCTCAGTGAGTGGATCCGCTCCAATGTATCTTTCTATGTCTCTCTTTATCTCAAGTTCATGGAGAAAGCCATCTCCCGAAATGAGCAATACCTATCGTAGAATATGTATGGATATCTGATGGGACCCAGTTCACAAATGAACTCCAAATCCAGTAGACTTCGTTAACTGAATTTAATCAGTATCCTGTGCCATGCCTCCCTCAGTATCCGCTTGGACCACCTGTCCAAACTACTGCCCTTGGTTAGAGGGAAAACTATAACTCTGACAGTCACTCTGTCATCCAGGTCACCTTGGAAGCCTGGAATGACAACCGTCTCCCGAAGGAGGCTGCCGTTATCAAATCCCTAGAACATCCACTTATGTTCATAAGCTGCTTCCGAATATTTCTCCAGGATTGGATTAATATATCAACTTATTGCATCTAGTGCAAAAACAACATCTGGTGTGGTACTTGACGTCTCATGATTGATTCAATTGCCTAAGCAAGTGATATGCCAATCTGTAAGTCCACGTTGCGACCCCCGGTTCTTACGGGGAGGCGGAAACGGTATAAAAATCAAATTTCTAGCGCATGGGGCAATATGGACTAACAAAGTCGGGATCTTTTCCTAAACTATAACTAGCAAACATGCTAAAGAGAGTTAGCTACTCGGAAAAGAGCTTATACCTAACTTGAACTCCTTCTTATTGAAACTTTTGTAGGGGTTGATGGTTCTTTCCTCGTTGCCTTCTTCCGTCAAAGATGGATCCACCTGATGGTTCAACCTTCGGGCACTTTCTCGAAGTTTGAGAGAACTAGAATCTTCGGCTTGCTAAACCTTTAACCCTAGAGTGAGTAGAGAGTGTCTTTGGGGTGTTTTTATCTCAAGGAGAGGGATTCTCAACTCATGAGAAGGATTCTCCTTGAACTAGAGGAGGAAGAAGAACAAGTGAGGAGAGAGAATGGTTATGATAGAATGAGCTTATTCTTTTCATTTCTTGCAACCATATCACAAATGAAAAGAATTATCAATTAACAATAATAATAAAATGAAATAGTTGATGGATGGTTTGGAATGACCATTATCATTACATTCTTTAAATGGTTTTGCAAGAATCAAAAAGCATCTTTCTTTTGTAATGATGATGGTCAAACCTTCAACCATGGTCAATAAGTCAACCATGGTCAACAAGTTAACAAAATCCAACCATGACACAATTTCATTTAATTAATATTATTAATTGATATATCATAATTCCATTAGGGTTTGGAAAAAGACGACTGTCAACTGTGCATACGCACCCATTCCGAAACCCTAATGAAAATCCTGTTCCTCCGCCTCAGTCAACTGTGCACACACACCCGCATTCTTGTTCCGAGGAACATGAATACCAAGAGATAAAATCAACCCCAAAACATATACCAGTATCTGGCTCAAACCAGAGCCTACTAGTAATATCCGTCCGGACTCCAAACGTGCACAAGTGCGTGGATGAGAACGAACCCTGTCGCAAAACCATGCGACCTCTACTCTGTTTTGCCCAGAGGCGAATAGCCCTCTGTGTGGGACTCTAAAGACTCGACACTATGCTGGCAGTGGGTTTAACCACAGACCGCAAGCGGCACTAGCTGTGCGTAACGGTCCCCAGGTAGATGCCGATAAGAAGGCTGACGAGGTGAACCCCATCTGAACTCCTACTGAGTCTGAATGTGACAGTCTCCGTACAGTCCGGTCTGTTCGTCTGATACATCGCATGTCGGGCCTAGGGGGCGGTAAACGTCAGTCCCCTAATAGCGGTACAAGTCGTGTCGGAGTGAAGCCCAAAATACCCTGAGATAACACTGGAAGCCTACCAGTATATCTCGCTTGCCCTGGCCAGGGACTACTCGTGTAATGGCTCTCCTAGACACAGCGCGATGTCAACCCCCAATACCGAGAGAGACGAATCCTGTCTAACCATCACTGCCTCCAAGTGCTTCGGGACTGCACCCAACCATTACCTGTTTGCACGACTCCTTTGAGCCGTGGTAGGGTAGTGATCAAAGTGCAGTGGGAACACACTCGAGGCGAAGTGCCAGTGTCAAGTCAGCGGACTAAGCTGTACTCATGTCACCTGGGAACTGATAACTGACGATAGGTATAATACCAACCTGTCAGTTCCCGACGAGTCCTGTCCAGTGTACTCGTAATCCAACGAGCACCCGTATACTATCTCCAGTACGACGTACTGATGGCTGTGGGACAGACCATCTTCCACACTGGGATGAGAAGCGCATACGCTAGTCTACTCCGGAGTATCGATGCCCTGTCTCGATATTCCTGCGACTAGGGACCTGTATAAGGATGTGCTTATAGATTACCCAGCCCCCACTAGTGTGACTGCCATCACAACGCTGGTAATCAAGCAAAGATCCTAAGGGCTCCACTAATGCGTATAGGTGATATACTAAAATAAACACATGTACACATTGAAGTAGAAACAAACCAAGTAGCATACTACTATATTGAGCAAGATTGTTTATACAAGGTGAATATCCCAAGCTTCCATTAAGTAATATACAAACTAGTATGATACAGTAATGGCCTCTAGGGCATATACACTAACAATCTCCCACTTGCACTAAGGCCATGTACTGGCGTATCGAAGACCTATCATCTCGATCAGCCGCTCGAACTGAGTCTGGGGCAGTGCCTTGGTGAATGGATCTGCAGTGTTTTCTTCTGAAGCAACCCTCCGAACCTCGATCTCCTTACGATCCACGATCTCCCTGATCAGGTGATACCGCCTCAAGATGTGCCTAGATCTCTGATGGGACCTGGGTTCCTTCGCTAAAGCTATAGCCCCGTTGTTGTCGCAATACAGAGGTATTGGGTCAACAATGGACGGAACCACCTGAAGTTCTTTCAAGAACTTCCTCATCCAGACAGCTTCTTTTGCGGCATCAGATGCAGCGATGTATTCCGCTTCCATCGTCGAGTCTGCAACGGTTTCCTGTTTGGAACTCTTCCAACACACCGCCCCTCCATTGAGGGTAAAGACAAAACCCGACATGGACTTGGAATCATCCTTGTCACTCTGGAAGCTGGAGTCAGCAAAGGCCTCGATCTGGAGGTCTTTTCCGCCATACACCAAGAACATCTCCTTAGTCCTTCTCAGGTACTTGAGAATGTTCTTTACCGCTATCCAGTGTTTCTCCCCAGGGTTTGACTGATACCGGCTTACCACACTCAGTGCATAAGCTACATCCGGTCTGGTACACAACATCGCATACATTATAGAGCCTACCGCAGAAGCGTAGGGTATAATGTACATGCGATCCCTCTCCAAATCAGTCTTGGGGGACATCTCTTTAGAGAGGGTGATCCCGTGACAAGCCGGTAGGTTACCGCGCTTGGAATCTTCCATACTGAATCTTTTCAGTATGGTGTCGATGTACCTGGACTGTGAAAGTCCTAATATCCTCTTGGATCTATCACGATGGATCCGGATCCCCAGGATGTATGAGGCATCACCCAGGTCTTTCATGGAGAACCTGTGTGACAAGAACCCCTTGACAGATTGTAGCATAGGAATGTCATTTCCTATTAAGAGAATGTCATCCACGTATAAAATGAGGAATACTACAGTTCTCGCTACAAATCTACTATAGATGCATGGTTCATCTGGATTTTTGATAAAGCCAAATTCCTTGACCGTCTCATCAAAACAGATGTTCCAACTCCGCGATGCCTGCTTTAGTCCATAGATGGACTTAAGCAACTTGCACACCTTTCCGCTGCTCCCACTCTGAATGAAACCCTCTGGCTGGTCCATATAGACACACTCCTCTAAATTTCCATTTAGAAAAGCGGTTTTTACGTCCGTCTGCCAAATCTCATAATCGTGGAAGGCAGCAATGGCAAGAAGGATCCGAATGGATTTCAGCATAGCCACTGGAGAAAAGGTTTCGTCATAGTCCAAACCAGGTCTTTGACGGAAACCCTTTGCTACAAGTCTAGCTTTATAGGTCTCAACCTGTCCATCTACACCAATCTTCCTTTTGAAGATCCACTTGCATCCTACGGGTTTTACCCCGTCTGGAGCAATGTCCAACGTCCATACTTTGTTGGTGTACATGGACTCCATTTCGGTCCGCATTGCATCCAGCCATTTTACCGAGTCAACGCTCTGAACGGCCTGCTGGAAGCTAGTAGGCTCATCATAATCTATGATGCAATCCTCTCTATCCCCGTCTATGAGAAAACCGTAGTATCTCTCGGGCGGATGAGACTGCCTACTACTCCTGCGGAGCGGCGTAGGAATGTCCTGTTCTTTTGAACTTACTGGCTCTTCCAAGCTTTCAGTAATAGCTTATGGTTCTGGAATTTCTTCCAGTTCTATTGCGTTCCCACTTATCTAGGTTTCCAAAAACTCAGTTTCCAAGAAGCGGGCATGTTGAGAAACAAAAACCTTTTGTTCCTCAGCGGAATAGAACAGATACCCCTTGGAGTTCTTTGGGTATCCCACAAACTTACACTGTACTGAACGTGCCTCGAGCTTGTCCGCATGCTGCTTTTTTACAAAAGCTGGACATCCCCATATCTTAAGGTACTTAAGACAAGGTTTCTTCCCACTCCACATCTGATATGGAGTGGTAGGCACAGTCTTGGTGGGAGCCTTGTTCAAGAGATATGCAGCTGCTTCTAGTGCATAGCCCCAGAAAGATCGCGGTAACTCAGCCTTACTCATCATGGAACGAACCATATCCAATAGGGTTCGATTCCTCCTTTCCGATACACCGTTATGTTGCGGAGTGTATGGAGGAGTACGCTGAGAGAGAATTCCATTCTCTTTTAAATAGTCCAGGAACTCGGCACTCAAGTATTCACCACCTCGATCCGATCTTAGAATCTTAATACTTTTGCCTGTTTGTTTTTCAACTTCATTCTTGTAATCCCGAAATTTCTCAAAGGCCTCGGATTTGTGCTTCATTAAGAAGACATGTCCATACCTAGAGAAATCGTCTATGAAAGTAATGAAGTATGAATAACCGCTTCGCGCATGTGTAGACATTGGACCACACACGTCACTGTGTATGAGTCCCAAGAGCTCGCTCGCTCTTTCTCCGTGTCCAGTGAACGGAGTCTTTGTCATCTTTCCCATGAGACAAGATTCACAAGTGGCATAAGACTGATACTCGAACGGATCCAAGTATCCTTCTTTATGTAACTTAGTCAACCGTGTCTCATTGATGTGACCCAGTCTACAATGCCATAAGAAAGCCTGATTGATATCTGGAGACTTTCTTTTGTGTGTATTCTGGACATTAAAAATCTGTGGTTGGTTTAACACGTATATACCATTGCTCAGTGTACCTGACCCAATCAGAACTTGATTAAGGAGAATGTTTACAACATTACTTACAAACGCAAATTCATAACCTTCTTTAGAAACCAAAGATACAGAAATGATATTACAAGTTGCGTTGGGTACAAAAAACAATTACGCAAAACCAAAACATGCCCATCTGACATTCCCAGGTGATAGTCCCCCACGGCTGTAGCATCCATGCTAGCTCCGTTCGCAACTCTGAAGGTCATGTCACCTGCCTTCAAAAACCTACGGTTTCTCAACGCCTGCAAAGAATTACAGATATGAGATCCTGATCCGGTATCCAATACCTAGGAAGTAGAGTTTATCGATAGACAGTTTTCAATAACATACACACCTGAAGCTGAAGCCGCAACCTGCTTCAGTTCCTGTGTCCTGGCTTTCCAAGCCCTGCAATCTTTCTTCTAGTGTCCACTTTTATGACAATAGAAGCATTCTTCTTTACCCACAAGCTTCCCCGCTATCATTGTTGCCTTTTCTTTTCCCTTCGTACCCACTTTACTAACACCGCCCCTTGGTTTGGCGGGGGCTTTCTTCCTCTTTTCCTTGGCTTTCGCCTTGGACCTAGAGGAAGAAGATCCTCCTACAAACAAAGCGGGTGTTTCCCTACCTTTCTGTAGGGTGCCCTCTGCGCTCCTCAGCATGTTGAGGAGTTCTGAAAGTTCAACTTCCTTTTCTTGTAAGTTGAAGTTCAGTATAAACTGGGCGTAAGTGGATGGAAGGGACTAGAGAATTAAATCCGTATAGAGTTCACTTTCCAACGTGGTCCCAAGTTCCGCGAGCTCCTCAATGTAGCCAATCATCTTAAGCACGTGGTCCGCTACCGATGATCCGACGGCCAACTTTGCCGAAAATAACTTCTTCGACACTTCGTATCTTGCGATACGAGACTGCTCTCCATACAGTTCTTTTGTATGAAGAAATATGGATTCCAAGTCCATATTCTCGTGCCTCCTCTGATGTTCGTTGTCCATAGAGGCAAGCACGAGGCACCTGGCCTTCGCGCAATCAATCTCCCAAGTCTTACGGATTTCCTTATCCGCGACGCTGGAGGTGGGACCTGGGACGGGGGGAGCTTTGGTGGTAAGAAGATACCCCAGCTTGTCGTAAGTGATTGCCATTTTGACATTCCTGAGCCAATCTTTATAGTTTGGCCCTGTCAGTATGTTTTTATCTAGAAGTAACTTAAGTCTAGTCATGTCGATTGGTCGCTGCAATTAGGAGGGAGAGAAGAAACACTTTAGCACGATGCTCTTGCAAGTTTAGAGTGGTTTTTAATTTGTCTAAACAGGATGGCTCCCACTGTCTCTCGAATCCCTCCTCAAACCATAAAGGAAGAATTAGTCGGGATCAATCCCACCACACAATACTTGCTTAACCGTTCAGCCAGGCCAGTGTCGGTACTTCGAGGGAGGTTTTCCAACGCTTTCGCGAAGTTCCTTAATTTAAGAACCTCTTTTCCCTGGGGGCGTAGCCCCGCTAACACCTTTCTAGACACCTACTAGGGTTATAGCATTGATCGTTTAGTGAGAAATTTCCCGAGGAGCAGCATATACTCACAGTAGGATCGGGATCCAAATATCATCGCGTGACGAAACTGAAGGAATCCTACCAGAATCGCCACACTCCAAATGGTATGCAAATCTAGCAAGTTTCAGTACTTATGAAACTCTCGATGTGGATTTTTGCCCCATGCTCTTATGACCTTGACGAAGGTCAATAAATCATAAGTCACATGTCAAGTTCTGCCCGTCATTTTCCAGGTTAATTTGAACCCACCCGTATATACCCTTGACGAAGGTCAACAAGGCAATACGACTGTCCCAAACCAACGCATCTATCTATGCTACATATGAACACCCAACAGCTACCAATCTCTATGCCTTGACGAAGGTCAACAAACATAGCTTGAATACTATTGAATATTCATACAAAACGACGGAGGGCTACGAATGGTTTTGGCGAAACCGTGAACGTAGTGAACTTGATATAATCGATGGAACGAGATAGCTTTTAGAAGGAGTGGCTCAATCTCCGCATTTAAAAGTTAGTTTTGAAAAGAACCGAGTGGTTTTTCGAAAGTGTTCCAACGACTTTAACTTGGTTTATTATCTTGCATTAGTTCTTTTAATGCGTGATATTCTTGCATTAGTTCTTTTAATGCGTCCCATCATTTAATCCTACCATTGCAGAAAACAACCAAAATATGACGTACGCTTATGCCATTCGCATTCGCTACGGGGCCCCGTCATCACCCGTTAGGTTACTTAACTAACGACAGAGCGGGGGCTGGGCTAGCGCGGCTGTAAAACATAAGCAACGCCTAAATAGTTATAAATATAGCAATGATAGACATTATAGATCACAGATGAATACATTGGATATACTAGGAATCCGCAATCCGTTCGAGCCTGCAACGAAAAGCGGATTACACGGTCGCGGTGAATAGCCAATACCCCACCCTAGACCCCTACGGGTGCGGCAAACTACCCGCCAAGTACCCGGTAGTTTGTGCACCCCTCCATGGGTCTATCCTAGGAGCAAAAACAGTAAAAAGAATTATACAATGACGGCTACAACCCCGACCCGGTTGTGCGGCCATACAAATAATAATATTACATCAATTTACATATTACAAATGAATGAAAGAAAAACAACACTCATCTCACATCCATCCCGGCTATTCACCCGCGACAATCCAATCCATTCATATACACATACCATCAACAAACACAGATCACAGATGTGTATAACCCCGACTAATCGACATATAGCGATTAGCCGACGTTCAATACTTGCAAACATTACAGATATAACCATTGCAGTCAAAGTCCAGTGAAGTTCGATAAAAATACGGATTTATAGGCCCCCAAAAACAAATTTCTTTTCTGGAAAATCTGGGCACAAATAACATATCTTAAAAATTCCAAAACCCTACCAGAAGAACACTGCACAAAACAGGACCACAGGAGGAGACAAAACGGCGGCGGTTCCGCGGCCTAAGCCACCCATTGCCGCGGAACCGCGGCGGTTTGAAGGAATCATGCGATCGTATTTCGTGGGTGTTTTCACAAAACCCTGAGTCGATTTTAGGAGTAAAACTTTTAACATTTAGAGCACAAAAAATTTCAACAGAAACTTAGGGTTTTTGTTTTTCCGGTTTTGCGATTTTTTTCGATCGAACTTCCATACACTTTACTACAAAGCTAGTTTAAGTTTAGTTAGGCTCTGATACCACTGTAAGTCCACGTTGCGACCCCCGGTTCTTACGGGGAGGCGGAAACGGTATAAAAATCAAATTTCTAGCGCATGGGGCAACATGGACTAACAAAGTCGGGATCTTTTCCTAAACTACAACTAGCAAACATGCTAAAGAGAGTTAGCTACTCGGAAAAGAGCTTATACCTAACTTGAACTCCTTCTTATTGAAACTTTTGTAGGGGTTGATGGTTCTTTCCTCGTTGCCTTCTTCCGTCAAAGATGGATCCACCTGAGGGTTCAACCTTCGGGCTCTTTCTCGAAGTTTGAGAGAACTAGAATCTTCGGCTTGCTAAACCTTTAACCCTAGAGTGAGTAGAGAGTGTCTTTGGGGTGTTTTTATCTCAAGGAGAGGGATTCTCAACTCATGAGAAGGATTCTCCTTGAACTAGAGGAGGAAGAAGAACAAGTGAGGAGAGAGAATGGTTATGATAGAATGAGCTTATTCTTTTCATTTCTTGCATCCATATCACAAATGAAAAGAATTATCAATTAACAATAATAATAAAATGAAATAGTTGATGGATGGTTTGGAATGACCATTATCATTACATTCTTTAAATGGTTTTGCAAGAATCAAAAAGCATCTTTCTTTTGTAATGATGATGGTCAAACCTTCAACCATGGTCAACAAGTCAACCATGGTCAACAAGTCAACAAAATCCAACCATGACACAATTTTATTTAATTAATATTATTAATTGATATATCATAATTCCATTAGGGTTTGAAAAAAGACGACTGTCAACTGTGCATACGCACCCGTTCCGAAACCCTAATGAAAATCCTGTTCCTCCGCCTCAGTCAACTGTGCATACACACCCGCATTCTTGTTCCGAGGAACATGAATACCAAGAGATAAAATCAACCCCAAAACGTATACCAGTATCTGGCTCAAACCAGAGCCTACTAGTAATATCCGTCCGGACTCCAAACGTGCACAAGTGCGCGGATGAGAACGAACCCTGTCGCAAAACCATGCGACCTCTACTCTGTTTTGCCCAAAGGCGAATAGCCCTCTGTGTGGGACTCTAAAGACTCGACACTACGCTGGCAGTGGGTTTAACCACAGACCGCAAGCGGCACTAGCTGTGCGTAACGGTCCCCAGGTAGATGCCGATAAGAAGGCTGACGAGGTGAACCCCATCTGAACTCCTACTGAGTCTGAATGTGACAGTCTCCGTACAGTCCGGTCTGTTCATCTGATACATCGCATGTCGGGCCTAGGGGGCGGTAAACGTCAGTCCCCTAATAGCGGTACAAGTCGTGTCGGAGTGAAGCCCAAAACACCCTGAGATAACACTGGAAGCCTACCAGTATATCTCGCTTGCCCTGGCCAGGGACTACTCGTGTAATGGCTCTCCTAGACACAGCGCGATGTCAACCCCCAATACCGGGAGAGACGAATCCTGTCTAACCGTCACTGCCTCCAAGTGCTTCGGGACTGCACCGAACCATTACCTGTTTGCACGACTCCTTTGAGCCGTGGTAGGGTAGTGATCAAAGTGCAGTGGGAACACACTCGAGGCGAAGTGCCAGTGTCAAGTCAGCGGACTAAGCTGTACTCATGTCACCTGGGAACTGATAACTGACGATAGGTATAATACCAACCTGTCAGTTCCCGACGAGTCATGTCCAGTGTACTCGTAACCCAACGAGCACCCGTATACTATCTCCAGTACGACGTACTGATGGCTGTGGGACAGACCATCTCCCACACTGGGATGAGAAGCGCACACGCTAGTCTACTCCGGAGTATCGATTCCCTGTCTCGATAGTCCTGCGACTAGGGACCTGTATAAGGATGTGCTTATAGATTACCCAGCCCCCACTAGTGTGACTGCCATCACAACGCTGGTAATCAAGCAAAGATCCTAAGGGCTCCACTAATGCGTATAGGTGATATACTAAAATAAACACATGTACACATTGAAGTAGAAACAAACCAAGTAGCATACTACTATATTGAGCAAGATTGTTTATACAAGGTGAATATCCCAAGCTTCCATTAAGTAATATACAAACTAGTATGATACAGTAATGGCCTCTAGGGCATGTACACTAACACAATCATGCACATCCCTCTCCACTTTAGTTTGTAAGACACCTTTGGAGAGGGTGATTCCATCACCTGCTGGTACACCACTATGCCAGGAGTAGTCCATTCTAAAACACCTTTAGAACGCTGTCTAAGTACCCAGATTCGTAAACTACCCAAATCTAGATCTAAAGCCAAAGATCTAGTAACCAGAATGTCAGATATAATATCCAAATCCTATGTGGAGAAACCACTGTGTGACAACCACAATATAACCGATCGTAGTGTAGGAATTTCACTTCCTACAAAGTGTATGTCATCAAATACCAGGACATACTACCCTACTACCTTCTTAACAGATCCATCTCCTATTCTGATGATGCCAAGCCTATGAATGTCACATCAAAAATAGATGATATATCTCCGCTATATCTGCTCTAGTCTATAAATAGACATAAGCTACTTGTCCACTATGCTTCCGCTGCTCTCACTGACTACAACAACCCTCTGGGAGAGTCATATACACGTGCACTTCTAAAGCTAGTTTAGAACGACGCTATACTCAGCCTCCTGCCGGGTTTCATAGTCTGGAACAATAGTAATATCAAGATTAGGTAAACAAGAACCTCCCTGTCACCGTCCTTGAGGATACCGAAGTACCTCTCGGGTGGCTGAGGTTACCCACCATATCTGCGGAGTGGCTAATGGAATGTCAAACCCGATTGAATTTTTAGGTTCTATTAAATTTTCAGTAATCGTTTGTGGTTCTGGAATCTCTTCCAGTTCTACCATACTCCCACTACTGTTTTCTGAAAAAGTCAATTTTACTAAAACTGTGGCGAGTCAAGAACAATATCACTATTGATCTTCCAGATGGTATAAAATTAACCCTCGTCATAGCCTGGGTTAACCCACAAACTGCCATTACAGAAACGTGCCTTGAGTTATCCAAAGTCTGGTTTTAAGCATAAGCCGGACAACTCCAAATATCTTAACATCGTTAAGATATGAACCATTCTATATATAATATAGAAACAGAGGCACTGATTTAATTGGAACCAGATTCAAATCATGCAGCTATGTCTAGTGCATGTCATCCAAATGGAGAGAGGCCGATCAGCATTACTCAACTTAGGAGTGCATCCAGATATGAGTAACCTAAATGAGAAGCAAGTTCTCAAAACTGTTACTATCAACTGAATACCAAACACAAGTATATACATCTTCGATCACCTTGAAGAATCCCGATACTTGCAATATGTGGTTCTCTACTTTATTCTTGTACCTATAACTTCTCAAAACTTGGACCTTGTATTTCTACGAAACACTTGTCTAAAACTTGAGAAGTCACAAGTAAACAGAATATAGTATGAGGACCAACCCCTTTGTCCTAATGGACACTGGACAACATACAATACTTTGTATAAGTCCCCTGAGTTTAATAACTCAAACCCTATGCGTCGTAGGTCGAAAACTGTACTATGGTTAAGAAGAATTACACCGCTGTTTAATGCTTCTAACCTAATCATCAACTGATATAGGTAAATGTCATGGACATAATTTTAAAAAGTTATATCTCACTTTATAAAATAAACGTTAGATATATCAATTTGAAATTGGTGCATAACAACGGATATTCAAAACCAAATATTTGCCGTCCGGCAAAAAATCCAGGCGATTTTCTCAAATATCACCAATTACAACGAATTCCGATATAATGAGGATGATCACCTAATTCCCAATAACTTACTCCCACTCATCATCTGTAAAACCATACAGATGTGAGAATCATACCTGGTAAATACATACCCTGGAGTAAGGGTTAATTGGGAAATCAGTTTTCTATTAACAATACACAGTGAAACTGAAACATAAATATGTTTCGAAGGGGTATCCGGGTATTCTTAGTAATGCCTCTTCCATTATCAGATTCATGACAGTAACCATATATTTCGTTGCCATCTCTCCAAATCCGTTTATTTGTCTTTATTCATTACCTTCTGTACACCACACTTAGGATAAATGGTTTTCTTCCTTCCCTGCCGTTCGACACCAGCCTATGATTTTGAAGAAGACTATCCAATAAGCATAATAGATGTACTCTCCTAATCCTAATAGTACTTGCAACCTGAGAGAAGGTGATGATAAAAGAAAACTGAATAAACCTTATTCTATTTCTTCTAAACCGGAGAAAAGCAAAGGTGAAGTAGGAGTGGCGATGAAATACACGGTTTGGTCGTGAATGATAGCAGTCACAATTTACTTTGCCCTCTTTCTAATCCCTTTATTTTGTCTTTACTTATTACCTTCTGTACACCCAACTTAGGCTAATTGGTTTTCTCCTTTCCTTACCTTTCGGCACCTGCCTATGGTTTGGAAGAAGACTATTTAATAAGCATAATAGGTGTACCTTCTTTTAATCCTAAGAGCCCTCACAGCCTGAGAGAAGGTAAAAGAAAAATACAACTGAATGGTCCTATTCATTTTCTCCTGAACCAGAGTCCATCCTCGAATAAGTTCCTTCCAGTTCGTATGTAACTATTTGATAGATTTATCCAATGGAAATGGATGTTCGTAGTGATACAGGGTGTTCTGGAGAAAAGCAAAGGGTAAAAGTAGGAGTGGCAATGAAGTATGCAACTCTGACAATCTAAAAGCCAGTGTTGTAAGAAAGTTCGGTTAACTTGGTCACTGAGTTATAGTCTAGGGTCGGGTCATGGTCGCTGCCTAAGAGAGAGAGAGAAAGAAACACTCAGCGTGCACTCTAACCTAATCAGAATGGTTAATCACTTTATCTAATCAGGACGTCTCCCACTGTATCCTGAAATTCTCCTCCAAACCTGAAAGAAGAATTAGCCAGGATCACCCGAGGAATAAACCAACTCATCAGTGGGTATCGGGATCCAACTATCATCGCATGATAACTAGATGGAATCCGCTCAAGTCACCACACTCCAGAAGGTATGCGCATGCCTGGCAAGTTTTAGTTTCTTTAGAAACTCCCGATGTGATTTTTACCCCTAGGACCCAAGTGACCTTGACGAATACTCAACAAATCAAAAGGTCCTAGTCAAGTTCAACCAGTCATTATCTTGATTGCATTAAACCCACCCGCACGACCCTTGACGAATAATCAACAAAGTCGTACGACCGTCCTAACCAATCCACATGTCCATACGACAGAAAAGCATTACAGAGCTACCGCACACTATGCCTCGGCGAATAGCAATGACAAACATAGCACGAATACTAAGCAATACTAATCTGAAATGACGGAGGGCTACGGTTGGTTTTTGGCGAAAAACCTTTAACGTAATGAACTTGATCTCGTTGAAGGAACCGGACAGCTTTTTATAAATATATAGTGGCGAAAACCTTTGCTAAAGAGGTCACTCCCGGTGAAGGGATCTCGGCTCTTTCCTCGTAGAATGAGGTGCAGGATATTCCTAACTGAATACCACAACGCAAAGCAAAAAGTAATCGGCTGTAGTGAAGTTGTTACCCTGACGCAAAGCTTTGCCCAAGGGGTCACTCCCGATGAAGGGGTCTCGGCTCTTGCCTCGTCGAATGAGGTGCTGAATATTCATAACCGAATACCACTGTGCAAAGCAAAAGAGAACGTCCTTGTAATAACAGCTTTTTGAAAATTGTTCCAACAACATCGGATAGGTCTGTTTTCCTTGCATTGATCTGAATCAACGCAGTCCTATCAATTAATCACACCATAAAAGAACAAAAATATAATGTACGTATATGCCATCCGCATTCTCCACTGGGTCCCGTCATCACCCGTTAGGTTATTTAACTAACGACAGAGCGGGCACTGGACTAGTGCGGGTGTAAAAAATATACAGCATCTACTAGTATATATATCAATATATAATAATCGCTCCAGGCATGATAAATGCAACATCACAGAAAAGTAATAAGTATCACAGAACAATACAGATATCTGGGAGCCCCGGGTTTCCTTTGAGCCACAAGTGAAACCCGACATTCCCCTGGTCATGTAGATAGCCTGTACAATAAAAACCTAGACCCCTACGAGCGCGGCAAGTTACCCGCCAAAACCAGAAGCGAGGCAGCCCCCTTCAGTAAAGTGAATGGACCACCCAGCACTTCACGAAATCCGGTAACTTGAGCACCCCTCCTTGGGTCAACCTGTACCCCCTACGAGTACGGCGAATAGCCCGCCAATTCTAGAGTGAGGCCCCCTCCGTCTCAACGCCATGAGATGCGGGCATGTTGCCCTCTAGAACCCGGCTATCCGTGTACTCCATCGCGGGGTAATCCTAGTACATAAAAGAAAATATGTACAACGGTGACATCGACCTCAACCCGGTCGTGCCCCAAAAGAATAATATACAAACAGGCAGTGACAGCAGTCCACATGTCGGACGCTCGCCCCGCGATATCAAATGTACAAATGACACTATACTGCACTATCATTGCACCCAAGCTATCCACCATGACAATCCGCAACATCACAGCACAACACAGAACATCAACATGAATGTCACGTTTGCAAACCCGTCTAAAAGAGCAATAGCAATTAGACAAGATTTACCAATCAAATGACATTCACGGTCGCAGATAGAAATGTATGTACTGTAAACTTTAAACAATGTTAGAAAATATCGACTTTGAAATAACCCCCGAATAGCCCTAAACAACTAGGTAAGACCATATCCAAATTGGGCTAAACAAACAATACCACTGACCCAAGATTCCAGATGTTGGTGATAGTGCCCTCATAGTCAATTATTGGATCGTAGGTACGTGATTGCAATGATTGAGGAGGACCTATACCGGTAGGACAGTCTTACTCGAGATGATAGTATGCTATCTGGTTTGCCTTTATCAGTCGTGTACATGTTTAGGTGACTGATTGCATGTTACACTTTGATAGAGCCCTTAGGATCTTGCTTTACTACCAACAGTATGATGGCGATCATATACGTGAGAGTTGGGTAGTTTATATGCATATCCTTAATTGTGGTCCCTAGTCGTGGGAGTTTCGAGACAGGGCATCGATACTCCGGAGTAGACTAGTGTATACAGTCGAGACCCCAACGAGGGGCGGTGGCCGGTCTCACAAGCCACTGGTGTCAGTTGGATCACCTAAGATGTATACAGGTGCTCATTGGGTTATGAGTACACCGGACAGGACTCGCCGGGAATCTGCTAGTTAGTACTATACCTATCGTCAGATAGCAGTTCCCTGGTGACATGTGTACAGGTTAGTTCATCGACCTGAGGTCGTCATTTGTCTCGTGTGAGTTCCCACTGTGCTTTGATTTCTACCCTACCACGGCTCAAAGGAGTCGTGCAAACAGGTAGCTTTTGGGTACAGTCCCGAGCCATATGGAGGCACGTGAGCGGATCGGCAGGGGATTCGTCTCTCCCGGTATTGGGGGCGAGGTCGTGCTGTGTCTAGGAGAGCCATTACACAAAGTCCATGGCCATGGCAGGAGATTTACTGGTAGGTACTCCAGTAGTATCTCAGGGTGTTATTGGGCTTCACTCCGACACGACTTATACTGCTTCTGGGGGTCTGACGTTACTAGCCCCCTAGGCGGATATGCGATACTCATTGACGAATGGACCGGACTGTATATACATTGTCACTGTTAGGCTCAGTAGGGTTTCCGGATGAGTTCGCTCATCGGCCTCCCTTGAGTTCGCTCATCGGCCTCCCTTGAGGTCAGTCCATGGGCAACCGTTACGCATAGCTAGTGCCGCTGACGGTTTGTGGTTAAACCCACTGCCAGGGTACTGACGAGTCATTAGAGTCCCCCACAGACAGTTTTCCAAGTTCGGGCGAAACGTTGTAGAGGCCGTATGGTTTTATGGCAGGGTTCGAAAAATGCACGTGCGTTTACGCACGTGTCAGTTTTCGGGCAGATGATACTGGTCGGCTTTGGTTTAAGCCGGATCCGAGTATTATATTGAGTAGATATAATATCTTTGTCTCAGTTGCATTTGTATTCGGTCGTAATACAAATGCGGGTATATTTATACAGTTTCGGGGTTGTCCTGAAATTCGTTTCGGGATCACTTTTGGAAGTTGCCAGTTTCCAGTTTTCTATCAGCCGTCTTTTAACATTCGGTTAAAGACGGATTTATCTTTTCTTGGATGAGGGTGAGTCATGCTTCTAGAAGGTTCTAGAAGGTTCTAGATTTGGTGAGGTGTCTTGTGACTCATGCTTTGATTTTAACCATTTCTTGTTTTCCTTAAGATATTCTTTTGTGTTCACATTATGATATTTACTTAAGGTTACCCCCCCTCTCCTACGATCACCTCCCTCTTTGCTATAAGAGGCCGGCCTCCCTCTCTCTCCTCACACTCTCTCTCACTTGAGGTTTTCACTTGAAAAGATTATGATAGGTTTTATCGGTGTATGGAATTTCACAGCTCATTTCATTCCATCACCCGATTTCCTCGGCAACTTCATTAACCGATCGTCCACGGATTTGGACGAAGTGAGACAAAGTCATCTACTCATTCTCTACATCATTCTTGGTCGTCTCTTCTAGCAAACTTGACGACCGAGTTGCCTCGAGTCAGAGGCGGGAGCCCGTTTAAAGATTCAGTGATGTGGTGCCACCTGGACGAGCAGATCGGAGATCGACGAGATCAGAGCAGCCGCAACGGAGCGTAGGATGATGGTTAAAGAACGAAGGACTCGGATCGTTCGGTATAACCTTTCTACACTCTTTACAGTTTGTTAGTTTAGCAATAATGGCAGATCCGGGTGAAAGTATACGATAGCGCCAGTTAAAAAGTTTTTGTTCCGCATTTGGCGTCTGTAGACGGCCGGGGCGCTAGCGTAGACTTACAGTGGTATCAGAGACTCACCATTTTGCTATACTAACTTGTGCTAACGCGTTTAAAACATCGATCGAACCGGAAATCAAAAATCACAATTTTTCACCTTGACAGTTTCTGTTGATTTTAAACGGTGTCCTAAAAATATTTCACACATCTCAGAAATCTGTGCAGGGTTTTCTAAGGCACACGACAAAATTTGATCAAGTGATTCCACTATATAGCCGCGGAAGCGCGGCCAAACCCATGGTTTGGCCGCGGATCCGCGGCCATGCTAATGAATCACTGCATCAAATTTTCTCAGTGTCTTCTCTGGTGGAATTTTGGGTTTTTGGTATATATCTTTTGGGCCCAGGTTTTATTACTGTTCTCCAGATTTGCGTGGGGCCCACTTTGTGATATTTTGTCGATTGTAGTTTAAACATGTTAGTTTACAGTGCTTAATTTATATCTCCGACCGGGAATGTCATTTGATCGGTAAACCGCATCCGATTGCTATAGTTCTTTTAGACGGGTTTGCGAACGTGATATTCGCGTTGATGTTCTGTGTTGTGCTGTGATGTTGCGGATTTGTCGTGGTGGATAGCAGTGTGCAATGGTAGTACAGTTTGAGTTTATTTGTACATTTGATATTGCGGGGCGAGCGTCCAACTTGTGGACTGCCGTCACTGCCTGTTGTATAATATTCTTTTGGGGCACGACCAGGTTGCGGTCGATGTACCTGTTGTACTATTTTTCATTACTGTACTAGGTTTTGCCCCGCGACGGAGTGCACGGATAGCCGGGTTCTGGAGGGCAACGGGTCCGCATCTCATGGCTTTGAGAGGCAGAGGGGTCTCACTCTAGAATTGGCAGACTATTCGCCGCACTCGTAGGGGGTACAGGTTGACCCAAGGAGGGGTGCTCAATTTACCGGATTCCGTGAAGTGCCGGGTGTTCCATTCACTATGCTGTGGGGACTACCTCGCTTCAGGTTTTGGCGGGTAACTTGCCGCACCCGTAGGGGTCTAGGTTTCATTGCACAGGCTATCCACACGACAGGGGAACGTCGAGTTTCAGCAGCGGCTCTGTGAAACTCGGGGATCCCAGATTATCTGTATTGTTCTGTGATGCTTATTACTTTTCTGTAATGTTGCATATTATCACGCCTGGAGCGATTATTGTATATTGGTTTATATACTATTAGATGTTGTATATGTTTTACACCCGCGCTAGTCCAGTCCCCGCTCTGTCGTTAGTTAAGTAACCTAACGGGTGATGATGGGACCCAGTGACAAATGCGGATGGCATATACGTACATTTTATTTTCGTTCTTTTCTGGTGTGATTGATTGATGGGACTGCGTTGATTCTGATCAATGCAAAAAGTTAAACAAACCTGTTTTAGCTGTTGGAACAATTTAAAAAGTGTTATTGTAAAGACGTTTCCTTTTGTTTTACATAGCGGTATTCAGTGGAATATCCTGCACCTCATTCGACGGGGCAAGGGCCGATATCCCTTCACCGGGACTGACCCCTTGGGCAGAAGTTTGCGTCAGGGTAATAACTTCACTATAGTCGATTACATGTTGCTTTGCATAGCGGTATTCAGTGGAATATCCTGCACCTCATTCCACGAGGAAAGAGCCGAGATCCCTTCACCGGGAGTGACCTCTTTAGCAAAGGTTTTCGCCACTATATTTTAAAAAGCTATCAGGTTCCTTCAGCAATATCAAGTTCACTACGTTAAAGGTTTTTCGCCAAAAACCATCCGTAGCCCTCCGTCACTTCTTTTGAGTATTCAGTAGTATTCAAGCTATGTATTTTAGCCAAAGTTAAGGCATAGTGTTTGGTAGCTGCTGGGTATTCAATTGTTGCATAGATAGATGAGTTGGTTTGGGACAGTCGTTCTGCCGATTGGCCATAGTCAGGGGCATGTGCGGGTGGGTTCAAATTGACAAGATAGTGATGGGTAGAACTTGGCATGTGACTTATGACATTTTGACCAAAGCCAAGGTTATAAGAGCATGGGGCAAAAATCGTATCGGGAGTTTCTAAAGAAACTGAAACTTGCCAAGTATGCGCATACCTTCTGGAGTATGAGTAACGTGGATGCATTCCATCACGTTATCATGCGATGAGAGTTGGATCCCGATTCGCACTGATGAGTTGGTTTACTCTTCGGGTGATCCCGATTGATTCTTCTTTCAGGTTTGGGGGAGAATTTGACAGGACAGTGGGAGGTTTCCGGATTAGATAAAGTGATAACCATTCTGATCTAGGTTAGAGTGCACGCAGAGTGTTTCTTTTCTCTCTCTCTTTGGCAGCGACCTTTGACCGACCCTAGACTATGACTCAGTGACCAAGTTGACCGAACCTTCTTAAAATACTGGCTTTTGGATTGTCTGTGTTGCATAAGTCATTGCCACTCCTTCTTCTACCCTTTGCATTTCTCAGAACACCCGTATTACTACGGACATCCACTTCCATTGGATAGATCCATCGTATCGTTATATACGAACTCGAAGGGACTTCTTCGAGGATGGATCCAGGTTCAGGAGAAATAGAATTGGTTTATTCAGTTGTCTTTTATTATCACCTTCTCTCAGGTTGCGAGAGCTCCTTGGTTTAGGAGAGTACACCTATTACGCTTATTGGATAGTCTTATTCCAAACCATAGGCAGGTGCCGAAAGGTAGGGAATGAAGAAAACCAATTGGCCTAAGCAGGGTGTGCAAAAGGTAATATGTAAAGACAAAATAAAGGGATTAGAAAGAGGGAAAAGTAAATTGCGACTGATATCATTCACGACCAAAACCGCGTACTTCATCGCCACTCCTATTTCACTTTTAAAGGAATAAGGTATTATTCAGTTGTCTTTTATCATCACCTTCTCTCAAGATATGAGTACTCCTTGGTTTAGGAGGGTACACCTATTATTCTTACTGGATAGTCTTCTTCCAAACCATAGGCTGGTGCCGAACGGTAGGGAAGGAAGAAAACCATTTAGCCTAACGATGGTGTACAGAAGGTAACGACTAAAGACAAATAAAGGGATTTGGAGAGATGGCAATAAAATATACGGTTGAAGTCATGAATTGGATTATGGAAGAGGCATTACTATGAATACTAGGATACCCCTACGAAACATTTTCATGTTTCAGTGCATTGTTAAGGAAAACTGTTTTCCCGATTAGACACTTACTCCAAGGGTATGTATTTACCAGGTTTCATTTTCATATCTGTATGGTTTTACAGATGATGAGTGGGAGTAAGTTATTGGGAATTAGGTGATCATCCTCATTATATCGGAATTCGTTGTAATTGGTGATATTTGAGGAAATCGCCAGGGTACAGTTTTCAACCTACGACGCACAGGTTTTGAGTTGTTTAACTCAGCGGACTTATACAGAGTATTGTATGTTGTCCAAGTGTCCATCAGGACAAAGGGGTAGGTCCTCGTACTATGTTCTGTTTACTTATAACTTCTCTAGTATTTAGACAAGTGTTTCGTAGAAATACATGGTCTAAGTTTTGAGAAGTTGTGGGTATAAGAATAAAGTAAAGAACCAGGTATCACAAGTATCGGGATTCTTCAAAGAGATCGAAGATGTAGATTCTTGTGATTGGTATTCAGATGATAGTGATGGTTTTGAGAAACGTGTTTCTCTTTCAGGTTACTCATAATTGGATGGATTCCTAAGTTGAGTAATGCTGATTAGCCTCTTTCTATTAAGTTGATATGCACTGGAGATAGCTGCATGATTTGAATATGGTTCAAATTAAATAAGTGCCAAAGTTTCTATATTGGATATAGGATGGATCGTACCTTAAAAGATGTTAAGGTACGGGGAGTTGTCCAGCTTATGCTTAAAACCAGACTCTGGATAACTCAGGGCACGTTTCTGTAATGGCTGTTTGTGGGTTGACCCTGGCTACGACGAGGGTTGATATTCTACCATTTGCAAGATCAATAGTGATATTATTCTTAACTCGCCACAGTTTTAGTAAAATGGATTTTTTTTCAGAAAACAGTAGTGGGAGTATGGTAGAACTGGAAGTGAGTCCAGAACCGCGAACGATTACGGAAAATTTAATAGGACCTATATATTCAATCAGGTTTGACATTCCATTAGCCACTCCGCAGATATGGTGGGTAACCTCAGACACCCGAGAGGTACTTCGGTAGCCTCAAGGACGGTGACAGGGAGGTTCTTATCTACCCAGACTTGACACTACTGTTGTTCCAGGTTATGAGACCCGGTAGGAGGGTTGTCGTAGTCAGTGGGAGCAGCGGAAGCATGGTGGGCAAGTAGCTTATGTCTATTTATAGACTAGAGCAGTTATATCGGAGATAGATCATCTATTTTTGATGTGACAGTCATGGGTTTGACTTCAATAAGAATAGGGGATGGATCTGTTAAGAAGGTAGTAGGGTGTGATGTCATGGTATCTGGATGACATACACAGAGTGGGAAGTAAAATTCCTATACTACGAATGGTTATACTGTGGTCGTCACACAGTTGTTTCTCCAGACAGGATATGGATATAATATTTGACATTCTGGTTTCTAGATCTATGGTTTTAGATCTGGAATTGGGTAGTTTCCCAATGTGGGTACTTTGACAGATATTCTAATGGTTTTTAGAATAGTTGACTCCTAGCATGGTGGTGTACCTGCAGGTGATGGAGTCACCCTCTCCTAAGGTGTCGTATAGACTAAAGGGGAGAGGGAAGTGCATGATTGGCAGATCACTTGCTTAGGCAATTGAGTCAATCATGAGATGTCAAGTACCACACCAGATGTTGTTTTTGCACTAGATGCAATGAGTTTGTATTAATCCAATCCTGGAGAAACATAAGGAAGCAGTTTTAGAACATAAGTGGATGTTCTACGGATTTGATGACGGCAGCCTCCTTCGGGAGACGGTTATCATTCCAAGCTTCAAAGGTGACATGGTTGACAGAGTGATTGTCAGAGTTATAGTTTTTCCCTCTGGCGAAGAGGGACAGTATTATGGACAGGTGGTCCAAGAGGATACTGTGGGTGGCATGGTGCCGGATACTGATTAGGTTCAGTGATCGATACAGTCTAAGAAGTTTGGATTTGGAGTTCATTTATGAACTAGGTCCCATCAGATATCCAGATATATTCTAAGACAGGTATTACTCAATTCGGGAGATGGCTTTCTCCGCGAACTTGAGATTAAGAGAGATATAGAAAGAAACATCTAGGCGGATCCACTCACTGAGGCTATTTCTCGAACACAATAGTTTTACAAATGGGCTTTGTGAAACTGATTAGTAGAGGAGTTGGATGTTCGGTTTCACACGGGCTGTGAGTAGTCGACATCGCAATAATTATCCTTGAGTGCAAGTGGGAGATTGTTGGTGATAGTGCCCTCATAGTCAATTATTGGATCGCAGGTACGTGATTGCAATGATTGCGGAGGACCTATACCGGTAGGACAGTCTTACTCGAGATGATAGTATGCTATCTGGTTTGCCTTTATCAGTCGTGTACATGTTCAGGTGACTGATTGCATGTTACACTTTGATAGAGCCCTTAGGATCTTGCTTTACTACCAACAGTATGATGGCGATCATATACGTGAGAGTTGGGTAGTTTATATGCATATCCTTAATTGTGGTCCCTAGTCGTGGGAGTTTCGAGACAGGGCATCGATACTCCGGAGTAGACTAGTGTATACAGTCGAGACCCCGACGAGGGGCGGTGGCCGGTCTCACAAGCCACTGGTGTCAGTTGGATCACCTAAGATGTATACATGTGCTCATTGGGTTATGAGTACACCGGACAGGACTCGCCGGGAATCTGCTAGTTAGTACTATACCTATCGTCAGATAGCAGTTCCCTGGTGACATGTGTACAGGTTAGTTCATCGACCTGAGGTCGTCATTTGTCTCGTGTGAGTTCCCACTGTGCTTTGATTTCTATCCTACCACGGCTCAAAGGAGTCGTGCAAACAGGTAGCTTATGGGTACAGTCCCGAGCCATTTGGAGGCACGTGAGCGGATCGGCAGGGGATTCGTCTCTCCCGGTATTGGGGGCGAGGTCGTGCTGTGTCTAGTAGAGCCATTACACAAAGTCCATGGCCATGGCAGGAGATTTACTGGTAGGTACTCCAGTAGTATCTCAGGGTGTTATTGGGCTTCACTCCGACACGACTTATACTGCTTCTGGGGGTCTGACGTTACTAGCCCCCTAGGCGGATATGCGATACTCATTGACAAACGGACCGGACTGTATATACATTGTCACTGTTAGGCTCAGTAGGGTTTCCGGATGAGTTCGCTCATCGGCCTCCCTTGAGTTCGCTCATCGGCCTCCCTTGAGGTCAGTCCATGGGCAGCCGTTACGCATAGCTAGTGCCGCTGACGGTTTGTGGTTAAACCCACTGCCAGGGTACTGACGAGTCATTAGAGTCCCCCACAGACAGTTTCCCAAGTTCGGGCGAAACGTTGTAGAGGCCGTATGGTTTTATGGCAGGGTTCGGAAAATGCACGTGCGTTTACGCACGTGTCAGTTTTCGGGCAGATGATACTGGTCGGCTTTGGTTTAAGCCGGATCCGAGTATTATATTGAGTAGATATAATATCTTTGTCTCAGTTGCATTTGTATTCGGTCGTAATACAAATGCTGGTATATTTATACAGTTTCGGGGTTGTCCTGAAATTCGTTTCGGGATCACTTTTGGAAGTTGCCAGTTTCCAGTTTTCTATCAGCCGTCTTTTAACATTCGGTTAAAGACGGATTTATCTTTTCTTGGATGAGGGTGAGTCATGCTTCTAGAATGTTCTAGAAGGTTCTAGATTTGGTGAGGTGTCTTGTGACTCATGCTTTGATTTTAACCATTTCTTGTTTTCCTTAAGATATTCTTTTGTGTTCACATTATGATATTTACTTAAGGTTACCCCCCCTCTCCTACGATCACCTCCCTCTTTGCTATAAGAGGCCGGCCTCCCTCTCTCTCCTCACACTCTCTCTCACTTGAGGTTTTCACTTGAAAAGATTATAATAGGTTTTATCGGTGTATAGAATTTCACAGCTCATTTCATTCCATCACCCGATTTCCTCGGCAACTTCATTAACCGATCGTCCACGGATTTGGACGAAGTGAGACAAAGTCATCTACTCATTCTCTACATCATTCTTGGTCGTCTCTTCTAGCAAACTTGACGACCGAGTTGCCTCGAGTCAGAGGCGGGAGCCCGTTTAAAGATTCAGTGATGTGGTGCCACCTGGACGAGCAGATCGGAGATCGACGAGATCAGAGCAGCCGCAACGGAGCGTGGGATGATGGTTAAAGAACGAAGGACTCGGATCGTTCGGTATAACCTTTCTACACTCTTTACAGTTTGTTAGTTTAGCAATAATGGCAGATCCGGGTGAAAGTATACGATAGCGCCAGTTAAAAAGTTTTTGTTCCGCATTTGGCGTCTGTAGACGGCCGGGGCGCTAGCGTAGACTTACACCAGTGACCAAACCACACCTAAAAGCCAAAACCCAAAAGCTTCATTCTGGCCGGCCTCCTCGGATTTTTGAGCAATGTGCTCGGTCAAATTTTGGTGGAAGTGCTTCTTATTTGGGGTGTAGTTTATAGGTCATGTCAGTAGTCTTCTGCGGTTGTTTAAATAATTTTTTAAGACACTTTAGAAAACAACAGAGACCGGAATCAGCAGTGCGGTGTATCGGGTTTGTTTCAGTTTCAATAGTTTAACATTGTCTAAATTACTAGTGTACGGTTAATGGACTGTCTCTAATACCATGTTGGGTTACGACAGCGCCCCAGCCATCAATCCATGGCCAAATGCAAAACAAAAACTTTTTGAAACTTGGCGCTACCGCAACCAATTACCCGGATCGAACCATTAACCGTTTACTAGCAAACTGTAAAGTGTTTAGAGATTATACCGATCGATCTGTATCCTTCGGTCTTCAATCTCTTCCCAAGCTCCTCACGGCTGCCCCGAACAAGCTCGCTCTCCGGTCTCCCTCGTCGAAGACGATCCACCTCGAGGATTCTTAATACGGGCTCCCGCTTCAAACCGAAGCAACTCGAACAACTACTTTGCTAACCTAGGTGCTCAAGATGAAGTAGAGAGAGTGTGTGATCATTTTGTCTCAAGACATCCATGGATTCTCAACACATGAGAGGGTATGGATGGAGGTGAAGAAGAAGCCATGAGTTTTGAAGAGTGTGAGCTCAAGTTTTGCACAAGAAAGAAAAAGCAACACCAAGAAAAATGAAAAATGATGGTGGTTGCCCTCTCTTGGCATGTGATGATATATTGTGAGGTTTTGTGTAGAAAAACCAATGAAATAATATCTCAAAATATCTCCCACAAAACCTTCACAAATATCTCACAAAACAATAAAATAATAAAGCATGGTCCATACTTCATTAAATGCCACAAGCCAAAAACTTAACCTCACACTTTACACATAATCAATTATTAAACATTTATCAAAACCCTAAATGTTTAATATAATAAAAAGAATGGCATATTCAAAATAATCTTGTAACGGATTACAAGAATACCCCTCAACTGTATATACATACCTGCATCCGTATTCCGACTGAATACGAATATAACGAGACGAAAATAATCCAACTATCTAATACTAGGATCCGGCTTAAACCAAAGCCCACTAGTATGATCCGTCCGATCATGATCCGTGCACAAGTGCACGTATATGATCGAACCCTTCCATAAAACCATACGGCCTCTACAACGTTTTGCCCGAACCAGGGAAACCCTATGTGTGGGACTCTAAAGACTCGTCAATACCCTGGCAGTGGGTTTAACCACAAGCACGTCAGTGGCACTAGCTGTACGTAACGGCTACCCAGGTATTGAGCGAAAGGGAGGCCGACAAGCGAACTTATCCAAAAATCCTACTGAGCCTGACAGTGATAATATCCGTACAGTCCGGTCCGTTCGTCTATGAGTATCGCATGTCGAGCCTAGGGGGTGAATAAAGTCAGACCCCTAATAACTTGACATTTAGTGTCGGTATGAAACCTATCACCAACTGAGAATCTATCGATCCTAGATCGGTAATTCTCGTCTACCCCGGCCGAGAATTTCTGTTGATGGCCATATGTGCACTCCGCGACCTCAACCCCCAATACCGGGAGAGACGAATCCCCTGACGTTCCACTCACTGCCTCCATGTGGCTGGGGACTGTACCCAACTAAAACCTGTTTGCATGACTCCTATGAGCCGTGGTAGAGTAATAATCAAAGCACAGTGGGAACTCACACGAGACAAATGACGATCTCAGGTCGATAGACTAACCTGTACACATGTCACCTGGGAACTGCTATCTGACAATAGGTATAGTACCAACTAGCATGTTCCCGGCGAGTCCGTCCGGTGTACTCATAACCCAATGAGCACCTGTATACTATCTTAGGTGAACCAACTGACGCCAATAGCTTGTGAGACCGGCCACCGCCCCTCGTCGGGGTCTTGATATGTATACACCGGTCTACTCATGGAGTATCGATGCCCAGTCTCGAAACTCCCATGACTAGGGACTCTTTAAGGATGTGCTTATAGACTATCCAACTCTCACGTATATGATCGCCATCATACTGCTGGTTGTCAAGCAAGCATCCTATGGGCTCTATCAACATGTAGTGTGACCTGAAGTATGTACACGATGATAAAGACAAACCAGATAGCATACTATCATCTCGAGTAAGACCGTCCTACTGGTATAGGTCCTCCCTTAATCATTGCAATCACGTGCCTGTGATCCAATAATTGACTTGAGGGTACTATAGCCAACAATAACAACGGTTATTCAAAACCAAATATTTGCCGTCAGACAAAAGCCAGGCGATTTAATCCAATATCACCAATTATAACGAATTCCGATATTGAGGATCAAATTGTCCATTTCCCAATACTCTACTCTTTCTCAACATCTGTAACACTATATAGATGTGAGATCCAAATCCAGTAAATACATACCCTGGAGTCAGAATTAATTGGTAAAACAGTTCTCTTTTACATGTACATAGAAAAACTGAAACATGAAAATGTTTCACAGGGGATGGTCAGGTATTCCTAGTAATCCCTTTTCCATTATCCAGATTCATGACAGTAGTCACGATTTTCTTTGCCCTCACTTCAATCCCTTTATATGTCTCTACTTCTTACCTTCTGCACACTGTCCCTGCACTAACTGGTTTTCTTCCTTTCCTACCTTTCGGCACTAGCCTGAGGGTTTAGAAGAAGACTATCCAATAAGCATAACATGTGTACTCTCCTAATACAGGGAGCTCTCGCAACCTGAGAAAAGGTAAAGGGAAGAGACAACCGATTAATTATATTCTATTTCTTCAGAACTTGTGGCCATCCTCAATTGAAGTAATTTCTTCGAGTTTGTATGTAACTATACGATGGCCGTTCCGAGCAATATGGATCATTATAGTGATACGATGTGTTCTGAAGAAATGCAAAGGGTAGAGTAGAAGCGGCAGGGATATGTGCAACTTTATCACGAATCAAGACAAACCGAAGCCAAGGGTGTAAAAAGGGTTGGTCAAATTGGTCCATGAGTTTTTAAGGTAAGTTATGGGTCGCTGTACCACACAGAGAGAGAGAGAGAAAAGAAACACTCAGCGTGCACTCTATCAAGATTAGATTGGTTTTCACTTTATCTAATCAGGATGGCTCCCATTGTTTCCTCGAATTCTCCTTTAAACACTAAAAGGAGAACTAGTCGGGATCATACACACTTTACAAGTTCGCTAACCGTTCAGTTAGGCCAGTGTTGGTACTCCGAGGGAGGTCCCCCTGCTTTCGTACGGACCCAATTAATAATCCTGTTTCCACAGAGGCGTAACCTCGTTAACACTTTCTAGACACCTAAAAGGTTAGCTAATTGTGAAGTTAAAAATCTCCCAAGAAGTAATACATACTCATCAGTGGGAATCATGACCCAACTATCATCATGTGATAACCTGACAGAATCCACTCAAGCCACACTCCAGAAGGTATGCGCGTGCCTGGCAAGTTTCCCGTATGTTTGAAACTCCCAATATGATTTTTTCCCCTAGGACCCAAGGACCTAGACGAATAATCAACAAATTAAGGGTCGTAGTCAAGTTCAACCCGTCGTTATCTTGATTGCGTTAAATCCACCCGCACGACCCTTGACAAATGATCAACAAAGTCGTATGACTGTTGATTAGTATAAAATATTGCCATTTGAATGATTATTTTCCCCACTATTGTTAAGTTCTAAAAGGTGTTTATTGTAATTATAGAACATATGAGGGTTTTTGTGTAAAATGTTTATTATCATATGCTTCTACATTATAATTAACATAATGAGGAAAAATACATGCATATAATATTTATATAAAATATTAGTAATTAAAATATGCATATCATATCAAATATTTCTAATCAATATTCTTAACAGATAATATCATATAAAATGGTTAGGATAATATCTTAAAAATACTACATACTACAAACACCATGACTTGAGATATTGTGAAGATATTAGATCAGGACTGGAATCCAAGAGATCCGAGATGTCGGAATCAAATCTGCCAGAATATTAAAGCAAATCAAGAAATCTAGCAACGGCAGAGACTCAGAGCATCATTATCAGAATATAGACATCTAGAGGATCTCCAAATATCAAAACAAGATAACACAAAAAATTCCAGAACTTGATCCCACCAAAGCGCCGAGGTTGGGTGGCCAAAGGCAAGGATTTGCGGCGAATCTGCGGCTTAAGTAGGGCCTTAGAATGTGATATTTTGTGGTTTTGATCGTATCAGAATATAATCATAGAGGGTATCTAAGGTTTCTAGTTTATGTGACCGTATATAGGACCGAGAGTTTCACATCTAAAATCAATCAAACCGAAGAGATCAAGTGGTCCAAAGCAATCCACGCATCCAGGTGATTATCAGCTAGTCATCTACCTCCAACAAGAGAGAGAGCGAGCAAAAACTAGGGTTCTTTGTAATCTACTTTAAAAAAGGAGAGTTATATGAAATAGTTGATTATTAAAGGTAGATCTTAGTTTATTTTTTTTCGCATTTACTTTCTGCACTTACTTTCTGCATCTTAATCATGTTTTCACTCTTCATCCTTTCTTCTAAATCTCAAACCATGAGCGAGTAATTCCTAGCTTGCTAGGGTTCGTAGGATAGGGTAGATCAATGGATGATAAAATCTTTTAACATCTTTTATACATTTTAAAGTCTATAAAATTTAGCAAAATAAATGTTAACATCCTTATTGGGCGCGCTACCAATTTATTGATAGTCACGATCATGATTCGAGATTGGTTTAACACTTATTTTGTTAAGGGCTAGACATGAATAGAGATTAATGCAAGGACAAGGGTTAGTAATGGGGAAACCCTAGTTTCTTCCAAAAGAACCCTAATCTACATTCATCGCTATCGATCTAGTTTTAAACTATTAAAAGATAAAAGAAGTCATTTTTAATTATTCATCCATTACTACGAAGTCCTATGAACCCTACAAGCATTCTCTTCGTAAATTCTATATCCGTAACGACAAACAATCACCCTTTTTCAATCAACCCGTCTAAAACAAAAAAAAGGTTCACGTTTCTCTGTGGATGACCCGTACTCATCGCGGCTAGCTACTAGCGACACCGTCTTGATTGCGGTTTATTTACAAACACACTTTTCAGCATCACATCAATCAAATGGCACTATTGCCGGGGAGACGGCTGTAATTTTTTTCTTGTTATTCGGGTTGATTTCTTATAAAATCCGGCAACCATAAAAAAATAATCAAAACTGCATCTTATGTATTTAACGATTATTGTGCGAGTTTTGCAAGAGATTCTGGAGTAACTGGAGCAAGGAAACAGAGATTCAGAGACTTTCATCGTAGTCCAGAGAAGTAGAGGGGAGCACTGAAGAAATTTTGGCGCACAAACCTTCTAAGCTGCGGCGGAACCGCGGCGGAACCAAGGAATTGGCGGCGAAACCGCGGCGCCTTGGCGGATTTGGGCCCCCAAAATCTTCAGGCAATTTCCTAATATCCTTCTCTCTCATTTAAAATCCAATAATCTGATCTTTTCCTGCAGGATTCTTTGCAAATATCGCCGCTCAAAAATCTTTTTGCGTGTTTTGATATCGGTTTGTTGTGCATATCTTAACCGGACATTAAGGGGCAATAACCTAAATCCAGATAAGGTGGGGATTTCATCACCCTTCCTAGGCCTCACAAATCATAAAACGGGCATACTATCACCATACATTAATTAAAAAATATCTAGACCAAGCCTCTAAGGATCGTCGCACTCAATTAGGACAGAGGAGGGTCGTGGTAATCAATCGCTTATCTGCATTTCTCTTATGGTGTCTAGGCAAGTGTGACTAAGGAAAGTGGTTACTTAATTAGGCCCGCTATTTCGTTGATTCGTATAGCGGTACCTCCCGCTTCACTTACCTAGCCATAAGAGCGATAAAGAGGTGGTAGATGATTGATCCTGCGACCTGTCCTTTGTAAGTCTAGGAGCGGTCTAGTAACTTGACCTAGGTGACCCTAGTTCTAGGAATTGATTGTGCATTTTTTGTGATTTGTTGAGTCAAGCCTCATGTCCGACAAATTTTCAAAACAAACCTTTTAAAAAATCTTTCTCATACACGCTGCCACGTGCACTAAACCCGCGCAATGCATGATCGGCTGGACATGGGATTCTAGTGCCCGTCTTGTCCGCGTTTCTGCTATCGACTCCGAAATCGGTACATCTTCATCTTCTATTTCCCATCCACCCACCACATCTCCTGAAATGGACGGATCTCCATCGGGATTTCACGATACCACCCTCCCACCACCCGTAAGTGCGCAGAATCCACCGCACATCTCTTTCCAAGAAAGATGCTACCCCGTCTGTGGGCCCCTTCCTACTTGTCTATCTCTTCCACCAGCCAGTGGGGGTAATTTCGAAATTAAACCCCACTTCATCAACTTGTTGTCCAAATTCCACGGGCTTGAATCCGAATACGCATATATTTTCATAACCAAATTCGAGAACGTATGTGCAATAATGAGCACAACATAACTGTCAGTGGATGCTATGCGATTACGTCTTCTTCCTTTTACCCTGTGCGATCTAGCAGAAAAATGGCTTTATAGCACTGCCGCACATTCTATCGCAAAGTGGGATGAATTCGTTATAGAATTTCTTAAGAAATTTTATCCCAATCAAAAGAATGCCGGTGTTCGAAGCGAGATTAACCAATTTACCCAACCTCCCAACAAACCATTCTGGAAATGCTTTGAACGGTTTAATGATCTTCTTGTCCAATGCCCCCATCACGAAATTGATAGATGGAAACTTTGTCGAATTATATACGAGGGTGTTAATCCTACCACGAAACAAATGCTTGAAACCATTTGTCAATGCCATTTCAATGTCAAAAGACGGTGGCGAAGCTTGGCAATTTCTGGAAGATCTCACCGAACAGATCTCACAATGGGAGAGCGTTAGACTAACATCATCTTCATCTAGGGCAGATATCCATCAGCTTTACGTTTCCATCGCAGTAAAAGCCGAAATGTCCGCTATGCAAAAGAAACTCGAAGCTATCGAAAACAAAGTCTCCCTAAACTCTCTAAACAAAGTTACGCTCCCCAAAACCGTGTGTTGTTGCTATTTTGATCCATCATATTTAATAGAAGAATGTCCTTTGAATCCTCCGTCTCAAGATCATGAACAAACCAATACTGTTTTTCATCAACAACCTAGAAATGACCCTTATTCATCTACATATAATCAGGGATGGAGGAATCACCCTAATTTCGCTTGGAACCAAAACAAGGCTCAAAATAAAAATTGGTTCCCAAGCTAAAATAATTATCAAAGGTTTCCTCCATAGCAACAGCAGCCACCACAACAAAATCAGCACCCTTTTCAACCGCAATCTTTTCAAAATCCGGCCAACAACTTTGATCCTTATAATAATATTTCAACGGCCGGTATCAATAAAACCTCCGCGCTCAAACGTAACTTAGAAACATTCATTAAACAATCCACCCAAACGACGGCTAATTTAACGTCTTCTATCCAAACGTTAGTGCAACACACCGCTTCCCACAGTGAAAGTATAAACTCGATAGAAACACAACTTGCACAGTTAAATGCCGCGATGAGCGAGAGAGAGAAATGGATACTTCCATCTCAACCTCTACCAAATCCCGGCCACTCACAAAGCGTGAATATCATCCTTCAAAATCATAATGTGAGTGTTGTAACTATGTTGAGATCGGGAAGAGTACTGAATAACAATATTGGTAAACAAGTTGATGATGATGAATCAAATGAAACCCCGGCCACTACTTCTACTCCTACTTCGTCTAATCCTGTTAGTGTATATGCCCTAGAGGCCATTACTGTATCATACTAGTATGTATATTACTTGATGGAAGCTTGGGATATTCACAGTTGTACAGACAATCTTGCTCAATATAGTAGTATGCTACTTGGTTTGTCTCTGCTTTAATGTGTACTTGTGTGTTTATTTATTATATCACCTATACGCATTAGTAGAGCCCTTTGGATCTTTGCTTGATTACCGGCGTTGTGATGGCGATCACACTCGTGGGGGCTGGGTAATCTACAAGCACATCCTTATACACGTCCCTAGTCGTGGGAGTATCGAGATAGGGCATCGTTACTCCGAAGTAGACTAGCGTATGCGCTTCTCATCCCAGCACGGGAGACGGTCTGTCCCACAGCCGTCGGTACGTCGTACTTGAGATAGTATGCGGGTGCTCGTTAGGTTACGAGTACACTGGACAGGACTCGTCGGGAACTGATGGTTGGTATTATACCTATCGTCAGTTATCAGTTCCCAGGTGACATGAGTACAGCTTAGTCCGCTGACTTGACACTGTCACTCCGCCTCGAGTGTGTTCCCACTGTTCTTTGATTACTACCCTATCACGGCTCTTCTGAGTCGTGCAAACAGGTAGTAGTTGGGAGCAGTCCCGAAGCACTTGGAGGCAGTGACGGTTAGACAGGATTCGTCTCTCCCGGTATTGGGGGTTGACATCGCGCTGTGTCTAGGAGAGCCATTACACAAGTAGTCCCTGGCCAGGGCAAGCGAGATATACTGGTAGGTTCCAGTGCTATCTCAGGGTGTTCTGGGCTTCACTCCGACACGACTTGTACCGCTATTAGGGGTCTGACGCTTGCCGCCCCCTAGGCCCGACATGCGATGTATCAGACGAACAGACCGGACTGTACGGAGAATGTCACATTCAGACTCAGTAGGAGTTCAGATGGGTTTTACCTCGTCAGTCTTCTTATCGGCATCTACCTGGGGACCGTTACGCACAGCTAGTGCCGCTTGCGGTCTGTGGTTAAACCCACTGCCAGCGTAGTGTCGAGTCTTTAGAGTCCCACACAGAGGATTATTCGCCTCTGGGCAAAACTGAGTAGAGGTCGCATGGTATTGCGGCAGGGTTCGTTCTCATCCGCGCACTTGTGCACGTTTGGAGTCCGGACGGATTATACTGGCAGGCTCTGGTTTGAGCCAGATACTGGTATATGTTTTAGGGTTGCTTTTATCTCTCAGTATTCTTGTTCCTCGGAACGAGAATGCAGGTGTGTATGCACAGTTGCTTGAGGAGGAGGATGAGGTCTTTCATTAGGGTTTCAGAACGGGTGCGTATGCACAGTTGACAGTCGTCTTTTTCCAAACCCTAATGGATTTATGAAATATCAATTAATAATAGTAATTAAATGAAATAATGTTATGGTTCATTTTGTTGACTTGTTGACCATGGTTGACTTGTTGACCATGGTTGAATGTTGACCATCATCATTGCTTTGCAAGGATACTCCTTGATTCTAGCTTACATTCATCTATTGAAGTGATGATGGTGGTCATTCCAAATACAACCATCAACTATTTCATTTTGATTTATTATTATTAATTAGATAAATCATTTTCCTTTTGTTATGGTTGAAAGAGGAAAAGAGCTCATTCTATCATTTGGTTTCTCTCTCTTCACTTCATCTTCTTCCTCCTCTTGTTCAAGGAGAGCAAATCTCATGTGTTGAGAATCATCTCCTTGAAGATATAACACCCCAAAGCACACTCTACTCACTCTAAGGTAGAAGGTCTGGCAAACCGAATACCTTAGTTCTCTCAAGATCGAGAAAGGAGCCCAAGGATGAAGCCCTCAGGTGGATCTATCTTCGGCAAAGAGGAGACGAGGAGGGGAAGCCATTCAAGCTATTACAAAGAGCAAGAAAGAAGAAGGACAACAAGAAGAGAAGGAGTTCAAGTTGAGGTATAACCACTTTGCCGAGTAGTTAACCCTTCTTTGCAAGTATGCTAGTTTAGTTTAGCAAAGATCCGGCTTTTACGGTCCATGTTACAAAGTTTAGAAAAATTTTTGTTTTACCGTTTCCGCATCCCCGAAAGTACCGGGAGAGGTAACGTGGACCTAACAGTGGTATCAGAGCCTAACTAAACTTAAACTAGCTTGGTAGCGAAGTGTATGGAAGTTCGAAACCGAAAAATCACTAAAACCGGAAATCTAAAACCCTAAGTTTCTGTTGAAATTTTTTGTGCTCTAAAAGTAAAAATTTTTACTCCTAAAATCGTCTCAGGGTTTTGTGAGAACACCCACGAAAAACGATCCCATGATTCATTCAAACCGCCGCGGATCCGCGGCCTCAGCTATTCTCTTCGCCGCGGATCCGCCGCCGTTTAGCCTCTTCATGCGATCCTGTTTTGTGCAGTGTTCATCTGGTAGGGTTTTGGGATTTTTCAAATATGTTATATGTGCCCAGATTTTCCAGAAAAGAAATTTACTTTTGGGGTCTTATAAATCCGTATTTTTTTCGAACTTCGCTAGACTTTGGCTATGTTGGTTATATCTGTGATGTTTGCATGTATTGAACGTCGGCTAATCGCTATAAGTCGATTAGTCGGGGTTATACATCTCTGTGATCTGTGTTTGATATTGGAATGTGTATATGAATGTGTTGGACTGTCGCGGGTGAATAGCCGGGGTGGATGTGAGATGAGCTTTTCTTTTCTTTCATTCATTGTAAATGTAAATTGATGTAATAATATTATTTGTATGGCCGCACAACCGGGTCGGGGTTGTAGCCGTCATTGTATAATTCTTTTTACTGTTTTTGCTCCTAGGATAGACCCATGGAGGGGTGCACAAACTACCGGGTACTTGGCGGGTAGTTTGCCGCACCCGTAGGGGTCTTGGGTGAGGTTTTGGCTATTCACCGCGACCGTGTAATCCGCTTTTCGTTGCAGGTTCGAACGGATTGCGGATTCCTAGTATATCTAATGTATTCATCTGTGATCTGTAATGTCTATCATTGCTTTATATTTAGGCGTTGCTTATGTTTTACAGCCGCGCTAGCCCAGCCCCCGCTCTGTCGTTAGTTAAGTAACCTAACGAGTGATGACGGGACCCCGTGGCGAATGCGAATGGCATAAGCGTACGTCATATTTTGGTTGTTTTCTGCAATGGTAGGATTTAAATGATGGGACGCATTAAAAGAACTAATGCAAGAAAATAAACCTAAAAGACGTTGTTGGAACAAGTTTTTCAAAAAGCTGTTATTACAAGGTCGTTCATCTTTTTGTTTTGCATCGAGGTATTCGGTTATGAATGCCCAGCACCTCAATCGACGAGGCAAGGGCCGAGATCCCCTCATCGGGAGTGACCCCTTGGACAAAAGGTTTGCGTCAGGGTAATAACTTCACCATAGTCGATTATTCTTGCTTTGCATCGAGGTATTCATCTTACGAATGCCCAGCACCTCACTCAACGAGGAAAGAGCCGAGATCCCTTCACAGGGAGTGACCTCTTTAGCAAAAGTTTTCGCCACTATGTTTTCAAAAGGATGTATCACGTTCCTTCAACGATATCAAGTTCATTACGTTAACGGGTTTTTCGCCAAAAACCCAGCCGTAGCCCTCCGTCGTTTCGGACAATTAATACTTAGTATTCGTGCTGCGTTTGTTGATTATTCGTCAAGACACAGTGAACGGTAGCTGAGTAGTAATTTTCTGTTGCACTAAAAGATGCGATTGGTTAGGACGGTCGAATGATTTTGTTGATTATTCGTCAAGGATCATGCGGGCGGGTCTAATGCAATCCTGGATAACGACGGGTTGAACTTGACTAGGACCTTTTTGATTTGTTGATTATTCGTCAAGGTCACTTGGGTCCTAGGGGCAAAAACCGCATCGGGAGTTTCAAAAGAACTGAAACTTGCAGATTTCACATACCTTCTGGAGTGTGGTAGCTAGAGTGGATTCCATCTAGGCTATCACACAATGACAGTTGGATCCCGATCCCACTGATGAGTTGGATTACTCTCGGGAAATTACTTTCACTTAACGATCAATGCTATAAACCTAGTAGGTGCCTAGAAAGGTGTTAGCGGGGCTACGCCCCCAGGGAAAAGAGGTTCTTGAATTAAGGAACTTCGCGAAAGCGTTGGAAAACCTCCCTCGAAGTACCGACACTAGCCTGGCTGAAAGGTTAAGCAAGTATTGTGACGTGAATTAAAACCCGGCTAGTTCTTCTTTTAAAAAAGGTTTTAAGAAGAATTTGAGTAAACAGTGGGAGACATCCTGGTTAGATAAATTAATAAACCAATCTAATCTGGCAAGAGCATACGCTGAGTGTTTCTTTTCTCTCTCTCCAGGCAGCAACCTTTTCACGCCCTAATCAAGATAATAAAATGTATCGCTTGACCGATCCGAATTCTTATTCGGGACTGGGGAAAGTTGGTTCAGCTCTAACTTGTGACAACAGTCATGAGTATGAGAATGGGAAAGGGGATTGTATGGATTTCCAGGATACCCAGTCGAAGAAGAAGCATGGTTTTGCATCTACTTCAGGTGTTCTTGTAATTGAGAACTGTTTTACGGTCAGCCCTACCTCCTGGGTACTTGATACCGGATCAGGATCTCATATCTGTAATTTATTACAGGGACTGAGAAAAAGTAGGAAAGTTGCACCGGGTGATATGTCGCTCAGAGTAGCGAACGGAGCACAAGTTAATGCGGCAGCCGTCGGTGAATATCACCTAGTATTGCCAAATGGCAAGACTATGATTTTGAACGATTGCTACTATGTACCCTCCATGGTTTGCAACATCATATCAGTTTCTTTACTCGATAAAGATGGATATAACTTTGTTCTTGAAAAGAATATCATGAACATTTACCTTCATAAGGTACTGGTTGCAGAGGGTACACTGTGTAATGGTATCTACGTTCTAAATCAGAATACAGTTCTCAATATACAAAACACACGCAAGAGGAAGAATTCAGATACGAATAAATCCTACTTGTGGCATTGTAGACTTGGTCATGTCGGAGAGAAAAGACTGAGTAAGTTGCATAAAGATGGACTCTTGGATGCGTTCGAGTTTTCATCTTATGAAACTTGTCATTCTTGTCTCAAAGGGAAGATGACCAAATCTCCGTTCACCGGACATGGAGAAAGAGCAGCAGAGCTCTTGGGACTCGTACATAGTGATGTATGTGGTCCGATGTCTATACATGCAAGGGGTGGGTTCTCGTACTTCATCACATTCACTGACGATCTCTCTAGGTTCGGATATGTGTATCTGATGAAACACAAATCTGAAGCTTTTGAGAAATTCAAGGAATTCAGAAAGGAAGTAGAGAACCAGACGGGCAAAAGTATCAAGATCCTCTGGTCTGACAGGGGAGGGGAGTACTTAAGCACGGAATTCCTAGATTACTTAAAAGAGAATGGTATTCTCTCTCAGCTTACTCTTCCTTATACACCACAGCACAACGGTGTATCGGAGCGGAGGAATCATACCCTATTGGATATGGTTCGCTCCATGATGAGTAGTGCTGAGTTACCTCTTTCATTCTGGGGACATGCGCTTCGGACAGCGGCATACCTTTTGAATCAAGTTCCGTCCAAATCTGTGCCTAAAACTCCATATGAAATATGGAGCAGTAAGAAACCATGTCTGAAGTTTATTAAGATATGGGGTTGTCCGGCCTATGTGAAAACACAGAAACCGGACAAGTTAGAGGCACGATCAGTTCTATGTAAATTTGTGGGATATCCTAAAGACTCATTAGGATATCTGTTCTACCACACTGAGGAACAGAAGGTGTTTGTATCTCGCCACGCTACCTTCTTAGAAAGGGAGTTTCTTGCAAAAGAAACTAGTGGGAGTTCGGTAGAACTGGAAGAAATTCAGCGACCACAAAATGTAACTGAAAATTTGGAGGAACCGCTAGATTCAATAACCCCAAACGAACCTCAGCCACTCCGCAGATCTGGTAGGATTTCTCATCCGCCCGAGAGATACTACGGTTTTCTCATAGACGGGGATCGAGAGGATTGCATCTTGGAAGAAGATGACCCTACCAGTTTCAGGCAGGCCATTATCAGTAGGGACTCTGATAAGTGGCAGGAAGCAATGCAATTCGAAATGGAGTCCATGTACGCCAATAAAGTGTGGACCTTGGATATTGCTCCACCTGGGGTAAAACCCGTTGGATGCAAATGGATCTACAAAAGGAAACTTGGTGTAGATGGGCAGGTGGAAACCTATAAAGCTAGACTCGTTGCAAAAGGTTTTCGTCAAAGACCTGGTTTGGACTATGATGAAACTTTTTCTCCGGTGGCTATGCTTAAATCCATTCGGATCCTACTTGCCATTGCTGCCTTCCATGACTATGAAATCTGGCAGATGGATGTTAAAACGGCTTTCCTAAACGGTTGTTTGGAAGAGTGCGTTTACATGGATCAACCAGAAGGTTTCGTAGACAGTGGGAGCAGCGGAAAGGTGTGCAAGTTGCTTAAATCCATTTATGGATTAAAGCAGGCATCGCGGAGCTGGAACATCTGTTTTGATGAGGCAATCAAGGAATTTGATTTCATCAAGAACGAAGATGAACCCTGTGTATATAAGAAGATTGTAGGACGAACTGTCGTATTCCTAGTCTTGTACGTGGACGACATTCTTTTGATAGGAAATGATATTCCTATGCTACAATCGGTCAAGCTATTTTTGTCACAAAGGTTCTCCATGAAGGACCTGGGTGATGCCTCGTACATTCTGGGGATCAAGATCTATAGAGATAGATCCAAGAAACTATTGGGACTTTCGCAGTCCAGGTACATAGAGACCGTACTAAAGAGATTTAGTATGGAGGGTTCCAAGCGCGGTAACATACCCGCATTGCACGGAATTACCCTCTCCAAGAAGATGTCTCCTAAGACTGACGAGGAGAGGGTTCGCATGAGCACTATACCCTACGCTTCAGCGGTGGGATCTATAATGTATGCGATGCTATGTACAAGACCAGATGTAGCTTACGCGTTGAGCACGGTAAGCCGGTATCAGTCAGACCCAGGGGAGGACCACTGGACAGCAGTGAAGAACATTCTCAACTACCTGAGAAGGACTAAGGAGATGTTCCTGGTTTACGGTAATGGAGACCTCAGGGTCGAGTCCTTTACCGATTCAAGCTTCCAGCGTGACAAAGATGACAGCAAGTCTGTCTCGGGTTTTGTGTTTACCCTCAACGGAGGGGCGGTATGTTGGAGGAGTTCCAAGCAGGATACCGTCGCAGACTCGACGATGGAGGCTGAATACATTGCTGCAAGCGATGCCGCAAAAGAGGCGGTCTGGATGAAGAAGTTCATTTGTGAACTTCAGGTGGTTCCGTCCATTGTTGACCCAATACCTTTGTATTGCGATAACAATGGGGCTATAGCTTTAGCGAAGGAACCAAGGTCCCATCAGAAATCCAGGCACATCTTAAGGCGGTATCACCTGATCAGGGAGATCATTGATCGACAGGAGATCGAGGTGCGGAGAGTGGACACAAAGGACAACACTGCGGACCCATTCACAAAGGCTTTACCCCAGACTCAGTTCGAGCGGCTGATCGAGATGATAGGTCTTCGATACGCCAGTACATGGCCTTAGTGCAAGTGGGAGATTGTTAGTGTATATGCCCTAGAGGCCATTACTGTATCATACTAGTATGTATATTACTTGATGGAAGCTTGGGATATTCACAGTTGTACAGACAATCTTGCTCAATATAGTAGTATGCTACTTGGTTTGTCTCTGCTTTAATGTGTACTTGTGTGTTTATTTATTATATCACCTATACGCATTAGTAGAGCCCTTTGGATCTTTGCTTGATTACCGGCGTTGTGATGGCGATCACACTCGTGGGGGCTGGGTAATCTACAAGCACATCCTTATACACGTCCCTAGTCGTGAGAGTATCGAGATAGGGCATCGTTACTCCGAAGTAGACTAGCGTATGCGCTTCTCATCCCAGCACGGGAGACGGTCTGTCCCATAGCCGTCGGTACGTCGTACTTGAGATAGTATGCGGGTGCTCGTTAGGTTACGAGTACACTGGACAGGACTCGTCGGGAACTGATGGTTGGTATTATACCTATCGTCAGTTATCAGTTCCCAGGTGACATGAGTACAGCTTAGTCTGCTGACTTGACACTGTCACTCCGCCTCGAGTGTGTTCCCACTGTTCTTTGATTACTACCCTACCACGGCTCTTCTGAGTCGTGCAAACAGGTAGTAGTTGGGAGCAGTCCCGAAGCACTTGGAGGCAGTGACGATTAGACAGGAGTCGTCTCTCCCGGTATTGGGGGTTGACATCGCGCTGTGTCTAGGAGAGCCATTACACAAGTAGTCCCTGGCCAGGGCAAGCGAGATATACTGGTAGGTTCCAGTGCTATCTCAGGGTGTTCTGGGCTTCACTCCGACACGACTTGTACCGCTATTAGGGGTCTGACGCTTGCCGCTCCCCTAGGCCCGACATGCGATGTATCAGACGAACTGACCGGACTGTACGGAGAATGTCACATTCAGACTCAGTAGGAGTTCAGATGGGTTTTATCTCGTCAGTCTTCTTATCGGCATCTACCTGGGGACCGTTACGCACAGCTAGTGCCGCTTGCGGTCTGTGGTTAAACCCACTGCCAGCGTAGTGTCGAGTCTTTAGAGTCCCACACAGAGGGTTATTCGCCTCTGGGCAAAACTGAGTAGAGGTCGCATGGTATTGCGGTAGGGTTCGTTCTCATCCGCGCACTTGTGCATGTTTGGAGTCCGGACGGATTATACTGGCAGGCTCTGGTTTGAGCCAGATACTGGTATATGTTTTGGGGTTTCTTTTATCTCTCAGTATTCTTGTTCCTCGGAACGAGAATGCAGGTGTGTATGCACAGTTGCTTGAGGAGGAGGATGATGTCTTTCATTAGGATTTCGGAACGGGTGCGTATGCACAGTTGACAGTCGTCTTTTTCCAAACCCTAATGGATTTATGAAATATCAATTAATAATAGTAATTAAATGAAATAATGTTATGGTTGATTTTGTTGACTTGTTGACCATGGTTGACTTGTTGACCATGGTTGAATGTTGACCATCATCATTGCTTTGCAAGGATACTCCTTGATTCTAGCTTACATTCATTTATTGAAGTGATGATGGTGGTCATTCCAAATACAACCATCAACTATTTCATTTTGATTTATTATTATTAATTAGATAAATCATTTTCCTTTTGTTATGGTTGAAAGAGGAAAAGAGCTCATTCTATCATTTGGTTTCTCTCTCTTCACTTCATCTTCTTCCTCCTCTTGTTCAAGGAGAGCAAATCTCATGTGTTGGGAATCATCTCCTTGAAGATATAACACCCCAAAGCACACTCTACTCACTCTAAGGTAGAAGGTCTGGCAAACCGAATACCTTAGTTCTCTCAAGATCGAGAAAGGAGCCCAAGGATGAAGCCCTCAGGTGGATCTATCTTCGGCAAAGAGGAGACGAGGAGGGGAAGCCATTCAAGCTATTACAAAGAGCAAGAAAGAAGAAGGACAACAAGAAGAGAAGGAGTTCAAGTTGAGGTATAACCACTTTGCCGAGTAGTTAACCCTTCTTTGCAAGTATGCTAGTTTAGTTTAGCAAAGATCCGGCTTTTACGGTCCATGTTACAAAGTTTAGAAAAAAATTTGTTTTACCGTTTCCGCATCCCCGAAAGTACCGGGAGAGGTAACGTGGACTTAACAAATCCAACATCTTCTTCTGAGTCTATTCTCCATTTTCTACTAGGCTCGAACCCTCATCCCACTTCCTTGAAGAAATTACCATCTACGACCATCCCAAATCTAATTTTGGGATCCATTCCTTCCCCACAAACTTCTCCTCAAAAGTTGGACCCAACCCTTATTGATAAAGCTCCTTCTCCACACAGGTTGAAGGCCAACAGATCAAGTCCCCAAATGGAGAAAATTGTGGACTTTTTAAATCAAGTTAACATAAATATTCCTCTCTTAGATGCTATCAAATAAGTTCCTTCCTATACGAAAATTTTAAAGGACTTGTGCACTAAGAAGAGAAAAACTCAAGTACCTAAAAAGGTTTTCTTAGCGAGTAATATGAGCAATTCTCTTACCCATTTGGTGCCCACGAAACGTAAGGACCCCGGTTGTCCTACAATATCTATAACTATTGGAGATAAAAATATTAATCATGCTCTACTCGATTTATGTGCTAGTGTTAACTTTCTTCCATATTCTGTTTATGAGCAATTAGAGATAGGAGAGTTAAAACCTACGCATTGCACTCTCCAGATGGCCGATTAATCTATCACCCAACCTCGGGGTGAGCTAGAGGACGTGTTAATCAAAGTCGGGGAATTTATATTCCCTGTTGACTTTATAGTTATAAATACATAGCCTGTAGCAAACCCACGGAACCAAATTCCGGTGATTCTCGGTCGACCTTTCCTAGCAACTTCAAACGCTATAATCAATTGTCGTAACGGTTCAATGAACCTGTCCTTTGGGAAGATGACAATTGAGCTTAACATCTACAAGCTAGGAAGTCAACCCTCCGAACCCTATGCCTATGTATGTTCTATCGAAAAGATAGCTTCCGACAGTTGCGAATTTGAGGAATTTCACGATACTGATCTCGACGCCACTAGTGCATTATGGTTTGAACCTCTATTTATTATACACGTGAAGACCCTTCTGTCAACAAGTCTACACCTAAGTCCGAACACTTTGACTTGTCAAATGATTTAGTCGAGCTATCCGAGATTAATAACTCCCTTTCCGATGAGATTATCATTCGGAATATTGATGAAAGTTTTGAAGACATTTTTGCCGAAGAACTCGCATTTCTAGAAGACATGGGAGTTGTGATGAATCAACCCCTACCTAAAGAAATTTAAACCACCATCATTTCTTTTTATCAAGAACAAGAATGTGAGTAGTGCACCATCACTGTTTCGTCTCTACCAACCGAGACATAAACCCGAGCGATTACGCGACTTATCTCCCCACTTCTTCACATCTACGATCTTCCACCAACTATGTTGTTATATCGATAAAATATTCAAATGATTGTTGTTGACCTTTGGTCTTTATAAAGCTTTGCATAGACCAATAACTTTACCCCCTTATGGTTTTAAATGCTTAATACCGTTTCACTCGAGTTTGGGGGGGGGAAAGAAAAATATTTTGGCTCTTGAAAGAAAAATAAAAATTTTAAAATTATGAGCCAAAAATAAGCTTGTGGGAGGTTTTCACTGTCATTAATTCTTGTCCCCGTTACTAACTTTTCCTCCTAAGTCTACAGGTTTTAAGCTTAACAGATAACATCAGTGAGGACACTACTGCAAATAGGTTTAGGGGAGGTTTGTGCTTATTCACGCATTATTTTTTGCATTATACTAAATAAAAGCATAATTTTTTTTTGATAATGAAAGTTAAAAAGTGAAAAATACATATGAAAGATAGGAAGAAGTTTAAGAAAAGCAAGAAAAATTAGATGTTTTATAACGAAGCTAGTAATAGATAGTCACGAGCTGTTGTCCCAAGGGTTAGTAAGATAAAGGGAATCACTAATCTGAGAATAGAAATAAGTCCGAAAAATAGTCCCTATTCTTAAGTCCAAACATATGAATTTTGATACCCTACTATACGCACTTGCACACATCTTGAAACTTGGGATAGTAGAGGATACCTTGAAATGCTCTTGTCTAAAAGCCTTAGTATGAAGGAAAATAAATATATAAACAAAAATATAAATGAAAAAAATGGTGAAGAAAAATGAATACTGGTTTTTTAATTATTTAAGGCAGCATAAAAAAATATCGAGTGGGTGTCTTATCACCTAGTGCCTCAGACCAACTGGTTTAGGAGCCACTTCTAAGCCTTAGGTGTTGCAAGACGAGAATATTACTAATTACACCTAAAAGAGTGAGCACATTTGGTAATCGGTTGGTTAGTACCTTAAGAAGTATTAACGGTCGCATGAAGAATGTGTGAGCAATTCCATTTATAAAACATTCACCGACTAAAAAGTACTAAGGAAGACGGACAAGAGTATGATAGCTTGAATTGAATTCTCTAAGTGTAGGGATGTTTTTTTACACACACGTAGGGGTATATGATCGATGTTTGGAAGAAAGGTAGGGAGGAAGACTAGAGGCGATGTTTTATTGAGAGATGATATGATTTCTGACATCTTTTCACGACCATTAAGATAGGGCTCATGGATACTAAAAAGTTAGTGTAGTTTGAAACTCTTATTTTCAAGTGTAGGAATGCCTAGCACGACAGCAAGGTTTCGGGAGGCATCGTCCATGCCATTTTCAAAATTTTGCTATGCTAAACAACCCTAATCCTAGAATCTTAACTAGAGATTTAGACAATACAATATGTAAACTACTTTACATCTAAGTGAATATGGAATACAAGCTTTGTAGACCGGTCCTTTACTTCAATAGTGCTGGGTTCCCTAGCACGACAGCGGGGTTTCGGGAGGCATCGTCCATGCCGTTTTCAAAAAATTTGTCGTATTAAGGAACCCAAAGCTAGGACCTTTATCTAGAGAATTATACGAAAAGCAATGTAAACAGCTTTACAACTAAGTGAATGCGGAATACAACCTTTGTAGACCGATCCTTCACTTTAAATGCTCCGTGTAGAAGTCCTTTCACTGCAAGTTGTAATCTTCCGAACTCTTGAGAGGCTCCACAAGGTGAAAGATGCAAACTTGCTCGAAGTCTTCGAGGCCGAAGATGATCTACGTCGAGGAGTCTCAAGCTCATGCTACCTCTTCACTAATGGTGAGATTAGTGAAGCAAACACCCTAAACTAAATGGCTAATAGTAGAGGATGATGAAGTGGAAATTTTGCTCACTTCAGATTTTATTTTCTCACTATTTTTCATCACTTTTATATGAAACTAGAAAGCTTCAAGTGGAAGAAGAAGATGAAGTTGAAGTGATGAAGAGAAAAATCTCATGAGGTTAGAAATGCAACCATGGTGAGTATATTTCTTTCCTTAACCCTTGCAGAGACTAAACCATGACTAAGTGTGAAGGTTAGGTTAATAAATATCTTAAGTAAAAACAAACAAGTGAACTAAGTCAAAGGTTCTACTAGCTTCCTCAAAGCTCAACCATGACTAATTCCAAATGGTGTTTAATTACTTAATAATAAATATTAAACCCTAACATTAATCCTAGCATGGTGTGAGTCTCATACACCCTTGTTGCATGTATAACCTAGCATGTCACAATGATATATATCACATATATATTATTTGTGAACAAAATAAAGCAATACAATTAACATATATCACATATATATTAATGTATCATCAAGTGAGAAAAAGTAATGCTTAAGTGAGCTAATAATAGTTAATGTAATTTAATATATCAAATATATAATTCTACATTATATTGTTAAATCAACACTTGATTTAATAATCCGGCTATATCTCATATAACCGACTAATATAAAATGCAACAACTTATCGAATCAGCACTTGATCCGATAACCCGGCTATATCACATATAACCGACCAATGTCACAAGACGCGAGAATAGAATGCGGTATCACATACGCGGATTAATCTCTGTCACGCACATATCACATATGTGCTTCTACTCCGTTTCGCATGAATCAGGAAACCTCTGTGTAGGACTCTAAAGACTCGTCAATATGCCGGCAGTAGATGATGATTGTTGGTGTTTATACCCTAGAAGGCCATTACTGTATCATACTAGTTTGTATATTACTTAATGGAAGCTTGGGATATTCACATGTATATAACAGTCTTGCTAAACATGGTAGTATGCTACTTGGTTTTTCTATCTTAATATGTGAGTATACGTATTGATAGAGCTCTTAGGATCTTGCTTGACTACCAGCGTTGTGATGGCAGTCACACTAGTGGGGGCTGGGTAGTCTACAAGCACATCCTTATTCAGGTCCCTAGTCATTGGATTATCGAGACAGGGCATCGATACTCCGGAGTAGACTAGTGTGTACGCTTCTCATCCCAGTTGGGGAGATGGTCTGTCCCACAGCCGTCAATACGTCGTACTGGAGATAGTATGCAGGTGCTCATTAGGTTACGGGTACACCGGACAGGACTCACAGGGAACTGTTGGTTTGTTTTATACCAGTCGTCAGTGAACAGTTACCAGGTGACATGAGCACAGCATAGTCCGCAGACTTGACACTGCTACTTCGCCTCGAGTGTGTCCTACTGTTCTTAGATTGCTACCCTACCACGGCTCAAAGGAGTCGTGCAAACAGGTAGCAGTTGGGTGCAGTCCCGAGCACTTGGAGGCAGTGGCGGTTAGACAGGATTCATCTCTCCCGGTATTGGGGGTTGATATCACGCTGTGTCAGAGAGCCATTACGAAAAGTCCCTGGCCAGGGCAAGCGAGATTTGCTGGTAGGTTCCAGTAGTTTCTCAGGGTGTAATGGGCTTCGCTCTGACACGACTTATACCGCTATTAGGGGACTGACGCTTGCCGCCCCCTAGGCCCGATATGCGATAGTCTTAGACGAATGGACCGGACTGTACGGAGATTGTCACATCAGACTCAGTAGGAGTTCGGATGGGTTTCCTCATCGGCCTTCTTATCGACATCTACCTAGGGACCGTTACGTACAGCTAGTGCTGCTTGCGGTCTGTGGTTAAACCCACTGCCAGCGTAGTAGTCGAGTCTCTAGAATCCCACACAGAGAGTTTCCCTACTCCAGGCGAAACGATATAGAGGTCGTATGGTTTTACGACAAGGGTTCGGACGCATACGTGTGTTTACGCACGTACGGCATCCGGACAGTTTTTACTAGTCGACTTTGGTTTAAGCCAGTTACTAGCATCCGGTTATTGGATTTATACAGTCTAAAATTTTTCCGTGTTTTCACGGATAGGAGGGGCGTTCTCGTAATTGCGCGAGAAGCTTCTAGAAGATGGTGACTAAGGAGGTTAAGGTGGCATATACATTGAATGAGATTAGTGAGTCATATGAGTGATTCATCCATGTCATTAATGCATCATAAATGCTTAATGACTCATGGAGATGAATCACCATTAGATATTTGTGAAGCATGATTATTCATCATTTCATTTTCTTTTATTGATAAATCTTAATGCTTCATATATATTATGATAACTCATTTTCTCATATCAATTATTCTTCTCACCTTCTCTCTCCTCAAGCTTCCTCTCTTCAAACCCTAATCCTCCCCTCTCATATGTTGAGTACAAGGATTAGTCAGAGTACTTAATCCATAACCCTCACTCTATATCATCTAGGTACTTTGATTTGCACTTAAAGAAACCTAGTTGCCTCAAGTTTAGAGGCAAAGCTTGGAGTAAAGCTCTCGTGCTGGATCGTCTACTACTTGGAGAAGGCCGAGGAGGAAGTGGAGTTCGTAAAGACGAAGGACACGGTTCTTTAGGTATAATCACTTCACATAGTAGTTTAGAACTTCTATGATAGTTGTTAGTTATCGTTTAGCTTCGATTCATGCGGCTTGTCGATGTTTAAGCAAAGAACAAGATCGTTTTTCATATTTCGGCCTCCCCGCAAGTCGTGGGGTGTTGCACATCGACTTACAGTGGTATCAGAGCCTCGCTAAACAATAAATAACTCACTTGCAAAATTGTATGAATTTCGAACGGAAAAAACAAACCGAAAAACCCCGATATCATGAGTTTTCTGTCGTTTTTTAAATGAGGTCCAAAAATTTTTCAGGGACCTTCAGAAAGCCTTAAATGATAGTATAAGAACACCCAAGAAATTTGGGCTCATGAATCGGCCAAAGCGCCCCGGAACCGCGGCCGATCCTACCGATCCGCCGCGATTCCGCCGCGCTTTGGACAATTCATCAGCCCAATTTTCCTGTGTGGGTCCTCTGTGATATTTGGTATTTTTTGGAATTTTTTAATTTTTGCTCAGGTTTCAGATTTACAGAGAAGTATTGGAGCAAAATTAAATGTGTTTAATCGATCGAAATTATACGGTATTTGCTTGTTGGATTATATCCGTGTTTGTATAATGTGTTCGTAAACCTCCCCTAACTGCTAGTATGTCGGTTGGCAGGGGGTTGCACATTTCTGTAATGGATTTTATCTGTTTGTGTATATGAACTGTGTTGGACTGTTGTGATGTATAGCCGGGGTTATGTGATGGGTTATTATTTAATTCATTTGATGTAAATGTAATTTGTTGTAATATTATTTTGCAGGGCACATTCAGGTTGCGGTTGTAGCCACCGTTGTATTATTTCATTTTACTGTTTTTGCTCCTAGGACAGACCCAAGGTAGGGTGCACAAACTGCCGGGCGGGTAGTTTGCCGTACCCGTAGGGGTCTTCGGTGGGGTAATGGCTATTCATCACAACTGTGTAATCCGTCTTTTGTTGCAGGCTCAAAACAAACACGGATTGCTTGCAAATCCAATAAAGTTCATCTGTGATCTTGAATGAATATTATTGCGTCTGACGAATGTACAATATCTATATATGTTAGCTATTTAGACGTCACTTATGTTTTACACCCGCGCTAGCCCATCCCCCGCTCTGTCGTTAGTTAAGTAACCTAACGGGTGATGATGGGACCCCGTGGCGAATGCGGATGGCATAAGAGGACGTTGTATTTTCGTTGTTTTCTGCAATGATAGGTTAATGATGGGACGCATTATTTATAATGCAAAGAAAATAAACCAAAAAGTTTAATCGTTGGAACAAATTTAAAAGAAACCACTCGGTTATTTTAAAAGAGCAGAATTTTTTAATTGCGGAGCTTAACCACTCCTTCGATTATATCAAGTTCACTACGTTCACAGTTTCGCCAAAACTATTCGTAGCCCTCCGTCATTTCTTATGGATGGTCAGTAGTATTCAAGCTATGTTTGTTGGCTTTCGTCAAGGCATAGTGTTTGGTAGCTACTGGGGTATTCATTTGTTGCATAGATAGATGAGTTGGTTTGGGACAGTCGTATAACCTTGTTGGCTTTCTTCAAGGGTATATACGGGTGGGTTCAAATTAACAAGATAATGATGGGCAGAACTTGACATGTGTTTTATGATTTGTTGGCTTTCGTCAAGGTCAAAAGAACATGGGGCAAAAATCTATATCGGGAATTTCTAAAGAAACTGAAATTTGCAAAGAGATGCATACCATTTGGAGTTTGATGAATGTTGGTAGGATTCCTTCAATATTATCATACGATGATATTTGGATCCCGATCCTACTGTGAGTATATGCTACTTATCAGAAGATTCGTCACTTAACGATCAATGCTATAAACCAAGTAGGTGTCAGCGGGGTTACGCCCCCAGAGAAAAGAGGTTATTTAATTAAGGAACTTCGCGAAAGCGTTGGAAAACCTCCCTCGAAGTACCGACACTAGCGTGGCTGAACGGTTAAGCAAGTATTGTACAGTGAGAATAGTCCTGACTAATTCTTCTTTTATGGTTTGAGGAAGGATTCGAGAAACAGTGAGAGCCATCCGGTTTAGATAAATTAAAAACCAATCTAAACTTGCAAGAGCATCATGCTAAAGTGTTTTTCTTCTCTCTCTCTCATTGCAGCGACCTTGTGACCATGACTAGGTTACATCTAGATAACAAGTTGACTTAATCTAACTTATATGACTGGCAAAGGTCTGTCCAGATGACCATTGCCTATGACAAGCTAGACCACCCTATTACTACTCAAGATCCCGCCGTCCCAGGTCCAGTTTCCACCGTCGCGGATATGGATATCCGTCAGACAAAGGAAAAGGATAAAGCGAAAGCCAAGTGCCTCGTGTTGGCTTCAGTTGATGGTATAAACCAGAAGCAGCACGAGAAGATCGACTCTGTTTCCATCTTTCTCCATAACAAAGATTTATATGGAGTGCAATCTCATATCGCAAGATATGAGGCCTCGAACAAATTAATTCAAGCGAGGTCGGCTGACGGGTCATCTGTAAGGGACGACGTCCTTACGATGACTAGCTATATTGATGAGCTCAAGGACCTGGAGACCACGTTGGGAAACAGGTCATATGCTGACTTATTTCCACAGTCCCTACCCTCTACTTATACCCTGAAAGAAACCAGGGAGACACAAGCTCTGGTTAATGGGGGACCTTCTTCTTCTACATCCAGGGCGAAAGCAAAGGATGAAAAGAAGAAGACCTCTATAAAGCCGATATACAGTGTCAGTAAAGTAGGAGGAAAGGGAAGAGCAAAAGTTTTGGGGCTTGGTGTAGGCAAGGAGGGATGTTCCTATTGTTATGGGAACGGACATTGGCAGAAGGATTGTAGGGCTTTGGAAGCCAGTAGCCAGGATAAGAAGCATGTTGTGGCTTCAGCCTCAAGTGTGTTTGTAATTGAGAATTGTTTGTCAATTAACTCTACTTCCTGGGTACTAGATACCGGAGCAGGATCTCATATCTGTAATTCATTACATGCTTTGAGAAACCATAAAGTTATAAGGATAGGTGATTTGTCTCTCAGAGTTGCAAACGAAATGAGCGTGGACGCTGAATCCGTGGGAGAATATCGCCTAGGTTTGACAAGTGGGCAGATATTGATTCTACGTAACTGTCTGTATGTACCTAGTTTAACTTGTAATATCATATCAGTGTCCTCACTTTCAAGAGAGGGATATGACTTTACATTCGTAAGCGATGTAGTTCACATCCACCTAAATCAAGTTCTGATTGGGTCCGGTACATTAGATGACGGTATATACGTATTGAATCAAGCTCAGGTTTTCAATGTCCAGAACACACTTAAAAGAAAGTCTCCAGAAATGAATCAGGCTTTCTTATGGCATTGTAGACTAGGTCACATCAATAAAACACGATTAACGAAGTTATATAGAGAAGGATATTTGAATCCGTTCGAATATCAATCTTATGCCACTTGTGAATCTTGTCTCATGGGAAAGATGACAAAGACTCTGTTTACTGGACATGGAGTAAGACCGAGCGAGCTCTTAGGACTCGTACACAGTGACGTGTGCGGTCCAAGGTCTACACATGCACGAGGTGGTTATTCCTACTTCATTACTTTTACGGATGATTTCTCTAGGTATGGACATGTCTTCTTGATGAAGCATAAATCCGAGGCCTTTGAGAAATTCCAAGAATACAAGAATGAAGTGGAAAACCAAACAGGCAAAAGTATTAAGACACTGAGATCTGATCGAGGTGGTGAATACTTAAGTGCCGAGTTCCTGGGTTACTTAAAAGAGAAAGGAATTCTCTCTCAGCTTACTCCTCCATACACACCACAACACAACGGTGTATCGAAAAGGAGGAATCGAACCCTATTAGATATGGTTCGTTCCATGATGAGTAAGGCTGAGTTACCGCGATCATTCTGGGGTTATGCGCTAGAATCAGCGGCATATCTTTTGAACAAGGTTCCAACCAAGACTGTGCCTACCACGCCATATCAGATGTGGAGTGGGAAGAAACCCTATCTTCAGTACCTGAAGACATGGGGATGTCCAGCTTTTGTAAAAAAGCAGCATCCGGACAAGCTCGAGGCACGCTCAGTAGAGTGTAAGTTTGTGGGATATCCAAAGAACTCCATGGGATATTGCTTCTACTACGCAGAGGAACAAAAGTTTTTTTTTTCTCGTCATGCCCGCTTCTTAGAAACTGAATTTTTAGAAAATGAGAAGAGTGGGAGCGCAGTAGAACTGGAAGAAATTCCAGAACCAGAAGCTGTTACTGAAAGTTTGGTAGAACAAGAAGTTTCAGAAGAAAGGGACATACCAGCGCCTATCCGCAGAAGTAGTAGGCAGTCTCATCCGCCCGAGAGATACTACGGTTTTCTCATAGACGGGGATCGAGAAGATTGCGTCATTGATAATGATGACCCTACTAGCTTCCAACAAGCCATTCAGTGCGGCAACTCGGTAAAATGGCTGGATGCAATGCGGACCGAAATGGAGTCCATGTACACTAACAAAGTATGGACTTTGGATACTACTCCAGATGGGGTAAAACCCGTAGGATGCAAGTGGATCTTCAGAAAGAAGATTGGTGTAGATGGACAGGTTGAAACCTATAAGGCTAGACTTGTTGCAAAGGGTTTCCGTCAAAGACCTGGTTTGGACTATGACGAAACCTTTTCTCCAGTGGCTATGCTGAAATCCATTCGAGTCCTTCTTGCTATTGCTGCCTTCTACGATTATGAGATCTGGCAGATGGACGTAAAGATGGCCTTTCTAAATGGAAATTTAGAAGAGAGCGTCTATATGGATCAGCCAGAGGGATTCATTCAGAGTGGGAGCAGCGGTAAAGTATGCAAGCTGCTTAAGTCCATTTATGGACTAAAGCAGGCATCGCGGAGTTGGAACATCTGTTTTGATGATACTGTCAAAGAATTCGACTTTATCAAAAATCCAGATGAACCATGCATATACAGTAAGATTGTAGGGAGAGTTGTTGTATTCCTCGTCTTGTACGTGGATGACATTCTCCTAATAGGAAATGATATTCCTATGCTACAGTCAGTCAAAAGATTCTTGTCACAGAAATTCTCCATGAAGGACCTGGGTGATGCCACCTACATTCTGGGGATCCAGATCTATCGTGATAGATCAAAGAGGATGTTGGGACTTTCACAGTCCAGGTACATAGACTCCATATTGAAAAGATTCAGTATAGAAGATTCTAAGCGCGGTAACCTACCGGCTTGTCACGGAATCACCCTCTCCAAAGAGATGTCTCCCAAGACTGATTTGGAAAAGGAACGCATGTCGATTATACCCTACGCTTCTGTGGTAGGCTCTATAATGTATGCGATGTTATGTACCAGACCAGATGTAGCATACACATTGAGCGTTGTAAGCCGGTATCAGGCAAACCCAGGGGAGAATCACTGGATAGCAGTAAAGAACATTCTCAAGTACCTGAGGAGGACTAAGGAGATGTTCTTGGTTTACGGCGGAAAGGACCTCAAGATGGAGGCCTATGCTGATTCCGGCATCCAGAGTGACAAGGATGACTCCAAGTCCATGTCGGGTTATGTCTTTACCCTCAATGGAGGGGCAGTCTGTTGGAAGAGTTCCAAGCAGGACACCGTTGCTGACTCAACGATGGAAGTGGAGTACATAGCTGCTTGTGATGCCGCAAAAGAAGCTGTCTGGATGAAAAAGTTCCTCACAGAACTTCATGTGGTTCCTACCAGTGTTGGTCCAATACCTCTGTATTGCGACAACAACGGCGCTATAGCTTTAGCGAAGGAACCCAGGTCCCATCAGAAGTCCAGACACATCTTAAGGCGGTATCACCTGATCAGGAAGATCGTAGATCGCCGGGAGATCGAGGTAAAGAGAGTAAATACAGAGGATAACATTGCCGATCCATTCACTAAGGCCCTACCTCAGATTCAGTTCAAGAGGCTACTCGAGATCATCGGTCTTCGATACGCCAGTATATAGCCCTAGTGCAAGTGGGAGATTGTTAGTGTTTATGCCCTAGAAGGCCATTACTGTATCATACAAGTTTGTATATTACTTAATAGAAGCTTGGGATATTCACATGTATATAACAGTCTTGCTAAACATGGTAGTATGCTACTTGGTTTTTCTATCTTAATATGTGAGTATACGTATTGATAGAGCTCTTAGGATCTTGCTTGACTACCAGCGTTGTGATGGCAGTCACACTAGTGGGGGCTGGGTAGTCTACAAGCACATCCCTATTCAGGTCCCTAGTCGTTGGATTATCGAGACAGGGCATCGATACTCCGGAGTAGACTAGTGTGTACGCTTCTCATCCCAGTTGGGGAGATGGTCTGTCCCACAGCCGTCAGTACGTCGTATTGGAGATAGTATGCAGGTGCTCGTTAGGTTACGGGTACACCGGACAGGACTCACAGGGAACTGTTGGTTTGTTTTATACCAGTCGTCGGTGAACAGTTCCCAGGTGACATGAGCACAGCATAGTCCGCAGACTTGACACTGCTACTTCGCCTCGAGTGTGTCCCACTGTTCTTAGATTGCTACCCTACCACGGCTCAAAGGAGTCATGCAAACAGGTAGCAGTTGGGTGCAGTCCCGAGCACTTGGAGGCAGTGGCGGTTAGACAGGATTCGTCTCTCCCGGTATTGAGGGTTGATATCGCACTGTGTCAGAGAGCCATTACGCAAAGTCCCTGACCGGGGCAAGCGAGATTTGCTGGTAGGTTCCAGTAGTTTCTCAGGGTGTAATGGGCTTCGCTCTGACACGACTTATACCGCTATTAGGGGACTGACACTTGCCGCCCCCTAGGCCCAATATGCGATAGTCTTAGACGAACGGACCGGACTGTACGGAGATTGTCACATCAGACTCAGTAGGAGTTCGGATGGGTTTCCTCATCGGCCTTCTTATCGACATCTACCTGGGGACCGTTACGTATAGCTAGTGCCACTTGCGGTCTGTGGTTAAACCCACTGCCAGCGTAGTAGTCGAGTCTCTAGAGTCCCACACAGAGAGTTTCCCTACTCCAGGCGAAACGATATAGAGGTCGTATGGTTTTACGACAACGGTTCGGACGCATACGTGTGTTTACGCACGTACGACATCCGGACAGTTTTTACTAGTCGGCTTTGGTTTAAGCCAGTTACTAGTATCCGGTTATTGGATTTATACAGTCTAAAGTTTTTCCCTGTTTTCACGGATAGGAGGGGCGTTCTCATAATTGCGCGAGAAGCTTCTAGAAGATGGTGACTAAGGAGGTTAAGGTGGTATATACATTGAATGAGATTAGTGAGTCATATGAGTGATTCATCCATGTCATTAATGCATCATAAATGCTTAATGACTCATGGAGATGAATCACCATTAGATATTTGTGAAGCATGATTATTCATCATTTCATTTTCTTTTATTGATAAATCTTAATGCTTCATATATATTATGATAACTCATTTTCTCATATCAATTATTCTTCTCACCTTCTCTCTCCTCAAGCTTCCTCTCTTCAAACCCTAATCCCCCCTCTTATGTGTTGAGTACAAGGATTAGTCAGAGTACTTAATCCATAACCCTCACTCTATATCATCTAGGTACTTTGATTAGCACTTAAAGAAACCTAGTTGCCTCAAGTTTAGAGGCAAAGCTTGGAGTAAAGCTCTCGTGGTGGATCGTCTACTACTTGGAGAAGGCTGAAGAGGAAGTGGAGTTCGTAAAGCAGAAGGACACGGTTCTTTAGGTATAATCACTTCACATAGTAGTTTAGAACTTCTATGATAGTTGTTAGTTATCGTTTAGCTTCGATTCATGCGGTTAGTCGATGTTTAAGCAAAGAACAAGATCGTTTTTCATTTTTCCGCCTCCCCGCAAGTCGTGGGGTGTTGCACATCGACTTACAATGATCATATCAAACACCCACAAGCCGCAAGCGTCCTGCTAAACGTAACGGCCACCCGGGTATTGAGCGATCAGAAGATCAACAAACAAGCCTGCTATACTCCTGCGAATCCAATCAGTAACACTACCGTACGGTCCAATCTCTTCATTAGATATGTCAAATATCACAGCCTGGGGGTGGTATAACGTCAGACCCTAATAGCCTGATAAGTCATTGTTAGTTGTATGTATGCCCTAGAGGCCAGTATTGTACAGATGATGTATATTATATTGGATGCTTGGACATATATAGAGATGACTTTCTTGCTCGATATGATAATATGCTATCTGGTTACTCTTTATCTTAACATGTACACTAGTCTCTTTATACTGTCATATGGTTACATGTTGGTAAAGCCCTTAGGATATGTACTTGACTACCTGGACTGTGATGCAGATCATACTAGTGGGGACATGGTAGTCCATAAGTACATCCTTCAAGGTCCCTAGTCGTGGGTGTATCGAGACGGGGCATCGATATACCAGAGTAGACTAGCGTATACGCTTCTCGACCCATGAGATGGGCGATGGATGATCCCACATCCATTGGTGTTTGACATCAGAGATGGTATACGGGTGCTCAGTGGAGACTGGGTACACTGGACGGACTCGCCGAGAACTCCCAGATGGTATTATACCTCACGTCAGATGGCAGTTCTCAGGTGACACTTGTACAGGTTAGTCTGTAGACCCGAGATCGTCATAGAGTCTTGTGTGATTCCCACTGTGCTTTGATCTCCACCTTACCACGTCCATGAGGGCGTGCAAAACGGTGGTCTTTGGGTACAGTCCCGAGTCACATGGAGGCAATGAGCGATAGGACGGGGTTTCGTCTCTCCCGGTATTGGGGGTTGATGTTGCGCTGTGCTCGATTGGCCGTAACAGGGAAGTCCCTGGCCAGGGCTGATCAGAGATTTGCTGGTAAGTGTTACCAGTAGTTTCTCGACCCGTTATGAGCCTCACATCGGCACGACTTATCGGTTATTGGGGTCTGACGTATACCACCCCTAGACTTGATATGCGACATATCAGACGAACAGACCGGACTGTACGGTAAGTGTTACTGGTTGGATTCACAGGAGTGTGAGCGGGCTAGCTCGTCGATCTTCTGATCGCTCAATACCCGGATGGCCGTTACGTTTAGCAGACCGCTTGCGGCTTGTGGGTGCTTGATATGATCATCATCTGCTACCGGCGTATTGACGAGTCTTTAGAGTCCTACACAGAGGTTTCCTGGCTCAAGCGAAACGAAATAGGAGCGCATATGAGATATGTGCAGGACCGAGAATAATGCGTGTATGTGATACCGCATTTCATTCTCGCGATATATGTTTCGATTGGTTATATTCGATATGACCTAGTTATCGAATCATTGATTCGATAAATCGATACATTGGATTCTAGTCGGTTATGTGCGACATAACCGGATCATTGAATCAAATGTTGATTTAATGATTTAATGTAAAATTATATATTTGATATATTACTTTGCATTAACTAGTAATGGTTCACTTTATATGGATTTTCTCACTTGATGTGCAAGAAGTATATGTGATATACTTTTGTGCACATATTTATATCATGTTTGATGATACTTGATCTTTTTGTTAAGTGTAAAGAATTAAAACCATGGTTAAGTGTTGATTAGGGTTTTGCATATTCATTTATTTATTTATTTATTTATTTGAAAAGGATTATGATGAGAATGGTGGCTTTTTTTGTTTTAAGTTGAAGCTTCATGAAGCTTTGACTTTTGTAACCATCCTTATCTTCATGCTTAACCCTAACCCATCCAAGTGACCATGGTTTATTCTCTACACTTAACCTAGGTTAGAACATGATAAGTATTTGATTTTATTATTCTTTTTCACAATACTTATCATATTCTATTTGCTTCTTCATCTTCATCTTCAAGAGAAAAGCTTGATGCCATCAATGGCAACTTGAGTAAAAGTGAGTGAAATACAATTCTAAAGTGAACCCACCTCCTATTTCTTCACCCTCTACCTCTTGCCAAGTTGTTTTGGGTGTTTTCTTCACAAGTTTCACAACTTTGTGAAGTCGGAGCTTGAACTTGTGATGCCTCGACGTAGATCGTCTTTGACACGAAGCCGACGACCTTGCTCGCCCGTTTTTCCGATGAAGCCGACGAATGAGTCTAGGATTCATGATGGACAGCGAGAGCACACCCACGTGGACCTAAGGAAGTGGGGAACCGGATCTACAAAGGTTGTAGCATCTAACCTTTAGTTAATTTTGTTAACTAGTTTTGTTTTCGCCTAGAATTCTAGTCTAAGATCCGCGTTAGGGTTTCGCGGCACCCATAATTTTTGAAATTGGCATGTTCGATGCCTTGTGAGACCTCTATAGGGTGCCTAGGAACCTTTCACTGGTATCAGAGTCTAGCTAGAGCCTTAGGCGAAGTCTAGACGGAGTTTGAAAGCCGGACGAACCGAAAACCTAACCCCAAAATAGCTCTCTGGACTTTTTCTAAAAAATGGGATTTTTGTCAATTAAAAATATGCAGAAAATCAAGCAGGGTGTTATTTGAATTACTGTGAAATACGAGGGCCTAAGTCGACTTTTCCACCGCGGAACCGCGGCACGTGCTATGCATGATGCGGCGGTTCCGCGGCCCTACTGTTTCCTTATATGATGCATTCTACACAGTAACTCATATAATTTAATGCTATATTTTCTGGGATATTTTTGTTGTGACTCTACAGAAGAGTATTCTGGGGTACTATTGGGAATCAAAGTTTCGATCGGATTATCAAATTTCGTCTTATTGTTTTTTCGGATAATTTTTTGAATATGTTAAAAAGTTCGACCGGATATAAATACCCAATTTTTCCCCTGTCGGGAAATTTCCAAATGTTGGATTTTTCCGTAGTTTAACGACGTTCTAAGTAGTGCAAGTAACGCGATGGACCCTCTAGAAGACAACAAACCTTAACTCGATTATGTGACCGTCTTGAACTGCCCTTTGAACCTTCGGGTTTGGGGCAGTACGGCGTGCCACATGTGAGGCGTTGGCTTGACCCTTCTACAGCTGGACCGTTGGTACTGAGGCACGAACTGAATGTTGTTAGACTTATTTCATGTGTTGAGCTGTATCGGGAAAACTTGGGTATTCGACTGTTCGATCGGAAAGTTTAACATTTTCTGTTTATCTAGAATGGGATACAATAATTGGAATTCACAAACAGTAATGAGATAACTGAATGAATGTTATAAATCTAGCGGTTTAGTCCCACTTGATATTGAAAAGAGTTTTCGATAATGAGACTAAAATGCGGGGTTTATAACTGTTAGGCATGTGATGTCTCAGTATTTCATCTGATTAGGCATGTGATGTCTAAAGAGGTTGCGGATTCCAACTGTTGTAGTTTTACACTTTCTTTTCTGTGACCGTAAGTGTAGTATGTTCATATCGCCGGTTTCGTTGCTATACGTCAACGACAATTGGGGTATGCATACTTACTTACGTTGATGACATGTGATGTTATGTGTTGCTGGATATGTTATATTGGATCGTCGTGTTTGAATAGCCGGGGGTTTTTATGTGAGATGAGTGTTTTTCATTTTCATTCATGTAAAAACTTGTATGTAATATTCTTTTATTTGGGGCACTTCCAGGTAGCGGAAGATGTCACCTCTTGTATATTATTTACTTTTCCGCATTAGGATAGACCCAAGGAGGGGAGCACAAGTAACCGGGTTCTGGGGTCCAGTGGGAGACCAACTCGAGGAGTCGAGTCCGGGTCTCCTAACCCTAGAATTGGCAGGGTTGCTTGCCGCTCTCGTAGGGGTCTAGGGGTGTGGGATTGGCTATTCATCATGACCGTGGAATCCGTGTTTTATACTGGCTCGTATTGAAAACACGGACGTCCTAGTATATCCAATATTTCATATGTTTATTCTGCTGCGATATCTGTGTTGTGATTCTGTGATGGATATAGTATATAGTATATATGATATATTATATAGACGTTACTTATATTTTACACCCGCGCTAGCCCTGCCCTGCTCTGTCGTTAGTTACCTAACCTAACGGTGCACGAGGGGACATCGAGGCGAATGCGGATGGCATAAGTGTACGTCATATCTATCTGTGATGTTTAGGTATTTAAATGATGGGACTTCATTAATGTGATTAATGAAAGAAAAGAAACCTAAGATGTTGTAGAATCAGATTTTAAACAAAACAGGTAGCTACAGTTCTTGCTTTGCATAGCGGTATATATGATATACCCTGCACCTTATTCGATGAGGAAAGGACCGAGATCCCTTCACCGGGAGTGACTCCTTTAGCAATAACTGGCAGATGCTACACACTCGGTTTGCTTTTGATTGTTTTTGAGTTTTGCTTTGCACAGTGATATATATGATATATCCCGCACCTCATTCGACGAGGAAAGGGCCGACGATCCCTTCACCGGGAGTGACCCCTTTAGCGAAACTGGAAAAGCCTCAAAATCACTCCATTTCAAAACTTCATTTGATTCTACAACGATATCAAGTTCATTACGCAATAGGTTTTCAGAAAAACCTGTCGTAGCCCTCCGTCATTTCAGATAAAGACTATTTAGTATTCGTGCTGCGTTTGTTGACCTCTATCAAGGCGTAGTGTGCGGTAGCTAACTAGTAATTATCTGCAAAGCATGTGATGTGATTGGATTAGGGTAGTCGTACGACCTTGTTGACCTCTGTCAAGGGTCGTGCGAGTGGGTTTGATTCAATCAAGAAATGACGGGTTGAACTTGACTAGTGCACTATGATTTGTTGACCTCTGTCAAGGTCATGGCACACTAGGGGCAAAATATTATCGGGAATTTCAAGTGTTGAAATTTGCAATGAGATTGCATACCTTCTATGAGATAGTTGGATCCCGATACCCGCTGCGAGTAAGAGTTACTCCTGGGAGAGTTTTACACATTACAATTAGCCGATCAAGTAGGTGTCTAGAAAGGTGTTAACGAGGTTACGCCTCTGGGAAAACGAGGTTTACATTAATTAGGTTCGTGCAAAAGCACGGGGGACCTCCCTCAAAGTACCGACACTGGCCTGGCTGAAAGATTGGCGAACTTGTAGTGTGTAATTAATCCCGGCTAGTCTTTCCTTTTAGGGTTTGAAGGAAGATTTGATAAAAAGCAGTGGGAGCCATCCTGATTAGATAAGATAATAACCAATATGATCTTGCACGAGCATACGCTAAAGTGTTTTCTTCTCTCTCTCTCTAGGTAGCGACCATTTCATGCCCTAATAAAGATAATAAAATGGATGTATTGACCGAACCCGCATGTTATACTGTGCTGGGGAACGTTGGTTCCGTTCATTCTTATAAGAGTTATAGGAATGAACAGGATATAGGGGAATACCAGGATTCCCATGCCACCCGAATGAAGAAAGTACATGCTGATGCATTTTCTTCGGGTGTGTTCGTTACTGAGAACTGTTTCTCCATTTGCTCTACGTCCTGGGTATTGGATACCGGGTCAGGATCCCATATATGTAATCAGTTACATGGGCTTAAGAAAGGTAGAGAACTTGGAGAAGGTGATAAAGACATTAGAGTTGGAAATGGTGCAATTGTTGCAGCTAAGACTGTTGGGGAATATCACCTTGTATTACCAACTGGTAATACATTGGTTCTGAACGAATGCTATTACATGCCGAACCTGATATGCAACATTATATCGGTTTCTTTATTAAGTAAAGAGGGATATAATTTTGTATTACAGGACAATGTTATGAACATTTTCCATAACCAAAAGTTGGTTGGATCAGGCACGTTATGCAATGGCATTTATGTTCTAAATCAATCAACAGTTCTGAGCATAACAAACACACACAAGAGGAAGAGTTCTGAACTCAACGAATCCTTCTTGTGGCATTGTAGACTGGGTCACATCAATGCGACACGACTGGCTAAGTTGCATAAGGATGGGTATTTGAAACCATTCGAATTTTCATCTTATGACACTTGCCAGTCATGTCTCAAAGGCAAGATGACCAAAACTCCGTTTACGGGACATGGAGAAAGAGTTACCGAACTCTTGGGACTAATACATAGTGATGTATGCGGTCCCATGTCTACACATGCCAGGGATGGTTCTTCGTACTTCATTACATTCACTGACGATCTCTCAAGATACGGACATGTGTACTTGATAAGACACAAGTCTGAAGCTTTTGAGAAATTTAGAGAATATAAACAAGAAGTCGAGAAACAAACCGGAAAAAGTATTAAAATCCTTCGATCTGATCGAGGAGGTGAATACTTGAGCAATGAATTCCTGGACTTCCTAAAAGAGAATGGGATTCTCTCTCAGCTTACTCCTCCTTATACACCACAGCACAACGGTGTATCGGAGCGGAGGAATCGCACCCTTTTAGATATGGTACGCTCTATGATGAGTACAGCTGAGTTACCTATTTCCTTCTGGGGGTATGCGCTTGAGACAGCGGCATACCTATTGAATCAAGTTCCAACTAAATCTGTACCTACCACACCATATGAGATATGGAGTGGGAAGAGACCATGTCTTAAACGAGTTAAGATATGGGGTTGTCTGGCCTATATCAAAAGGCAAAATCCAGACAAACTCGAGGCACGGTCAGTTCTATGTAAGTTTGTGGGATATCCTAAACATTCAAATGGATATCTCTTCTACCACAGTGAACAACAAAAAGTGTTTATTGCTCAACATGCCACCTTTTTAGAAAAGGAATTTCTTGCAAAAGAGATTAGTGGCTCTGAGGTAGAACTGGAAGAAGTTCCAGAAACACAAACTATAACTGAAGATTTAGTGGAACCAGAAGATTCGGTAGTACCCGACGAATCTCAACCTCTCTGCCGATCTGGTAGGGTTTCTCGTCCACCTGAGAGATACTACGGTTTTCTCATTGATGGTGGAAGCGAGGATTGCATCATGGAGGATGATGACCCAACTAGCTTCGAGCAGGCCATCATGAGTGGGGACTCAGTGAAATGGCTGGATGCTATGCGGTCCGAGATGGAATCCATGTACACCAACAAAGTATGGACTTTGGAAGTTGCTCCTGAAGGGGTAAAACCCATTGGGAGCAAGTGGATCTTCAAGAAGAAACTTGGTGTAGATGGGAAAGTGGAGACTTTCAAAGCTAGACTTGTAGCAAAGGGTTTTCGTCAAAGACCAGGTGTGGACTATGACGAAACCTTTTCTCCAGTGGCTATGCTTAAATCCATCCGAATCATGCTCTGCAAATCATGACTACGAAATCTGGCAAATGGATGTTAAGACCGCCTTTCTAAATGGTGATTTAGAAGAGTGCGTGTACATGACTCAGCCAGAGGGCTTCGTAGACAGTGGGAGCAGCGGCAAGGTGTGCAAGCTTCTTAAATCCATTTATGGATTAAAGCATGCATCGCGGAGTTGGAACATCCGCTTTGATGTCGTTGTCAAAGAGTTTGATTTCGTCAAAAACCCAGATGAACCTTGTATTTACAAGAAGGTGGCAGGAAGTAAGGTTGTCTTCCTCGTATTGTACGTAGACGACATACTCTTGATAGGAAATGATATTCCTATGCTGCAATCGGTCAAGCTCTTCTTGTCACAAAGATTCTCAATGAAAGATCTTGGTGATGCCTCCTGCATATTGGGAATCAGGATCTATAGAGATAGATCCAAACGGATATTGGGATTGTCCCAATCTAGGTACATTGACACCATACTAAAGAGGTTTAGTATGGAAGAATCCAAGCGTGGGAACTTACCCACGATCTCTGGACTCACTCTCTCCAAAGAGATGTCTCCCAAGACTGATTTGGAGAGAGCTCGCATGCAAGGGATACCCTATGCTTCGGCAGTAGGCTCTATCATGTATGCAATGCTATGTACCAGACCCGATGTTGCATACTCACTAAGTGTAGTGAGTCGGTATCAAGAAGATCCTGGAGAGAGTCACTGGACAGCTGTGAAGAACATTCTCAAGTACTTGCGAAGGACTAGAGATATGTTCTTGGTGTATGGTAACGGAGAACTCCAAGTGGAGTCCTTTAGCGATTCGAGCTTCCAGAGTGATAAGGACGAATCTAAGTCGCAGTCGGGCTTTGTCTTTACCCTTTACGGAGGGGCGGTTAGCTGGAAGAGTTCCAAGCAGGAAACCGTGGCAGACTCGACGATGGAGGCTGAATACATCGCTGCCAACGATGCTGCAAAAGAGGCTGTCTGGATCAAGAAGTTCATTACTGAACTTGGAGTGGTTCCATCCATTGAGCATCCAATACCTTTGTATTGCGATAACAATGGAGCGGTGGATTTGGCCAAGGAACCCAGGTCCCATCAGCGATCCAGGCATATTCTGAGGCGGTATCACCTGATCCGGGAGATAGTTGATCGCCGGGAGATCGAGGTCAGGAGGGTTGACACGAAGAACAACACCGCGGATCCACTCACGAAGGACATTCCCCAGATACAGTTTGAGAGACTCTTCGGGATGCTCGGTATGCGATACTACAGCAGCTGGCCCTAGTGCAAGTGGGAGATTGTTAGTTGTATGTATGCCCTAGAGGCCAGTATTGTACAGATGATGTATATTATATTGGATGCTTGGACATATATAGAGATGACTTTCTTGCTCGATATGATAGTATGCTATCTGGTTACTCTTTATCTTAACATGTACACTAGTCTCTTTATACTGTCTTATGGTTACATGTTGGTAAAGCCCTTAGGATATGTACTTGACTACCTGGACTGTGATGCAGATCATACTAGTGGGGACATGGTAGTCCATAAGTACATCCTTCAAGGTCCCTAGTCGTGGGTGTATCGAGACGGGGCATCGATATACCAGAGTAGACTAGCGTATACGCTTCTCGACCCATGAGATGGGCGATGGATGATCCCACATCCATTGGTGTTTGACATCAGAGATGGTATACGGGTGCTCAGTGGAGACTGGGTACACTGGACGGACTCGCCGAGAACTCCCAGATGGTATTATACCTCACGTCAGATGGCAGTTCTCAGGTGACACTTGTACAGGTTAGTCTGTAGACCCGAGATCGTCATAGAGACTTGTGTGATTCCCACTGTGCTTTGATCTCCACCTTACCACGTCCATGAGGGCTTGCAAAACGGTGGTCTTTGGGTACAGTCCTGAGTCACATGGAGGCAATGAGCGATAGGAGGGGTTTCGTCTCTCCCGGTATTGGGGGTTGATGTTGCGCTGTGCTCGATTGGCCGTAACAGGGAAGTCCCTGGCCAGGGATGATCAGAGATTTGCTGGTAAGTGTTACCAGTAGTTTCTCGACCCGTTATGAGCCTCACATCGGCACGACTTATCGGTTATTGGGGTCTGACGTATACCACCCCTAGACTTGATATGCGACATATCAGACGAACAGACCGGACTGTACGGTAAGTGTTACTGGTTGGATTCACAGGAGTGTGAGTGGGCTAGCTCTTCGATCTTCTGATCGCTCAATACCCGGATGGCCGTTACGTTTAGCAGACCGCTTGCGGCTTGTGGGTGCTTGATATGATCATCATCTGCTACCGGCGTATTGACGAGTCTTTAGAGTCCTACACAGAGGTTTCCTGGCTCAAGCGAAACGAAATAGGAGCGCATATGAGATATGTGCAGGACCGAGAATAATGCGTGTATGTGATACCGCATTTCATTCTCGCGATATATGTTTCGATTGGTTATATTCGATATGACCTAGTTATCGAATCATTGATTCGATAAATCGATACATTGGATTCTAGTCGGTTATGTGCGACATAACCGGATCATTGAATCAAATGTTGATTTAATGATTTAATGTAAAATTATATATTTGATATATTACTTTGCATTAACTAGTAATGGTTCACTTTATATGGATTTTCTCACTTGATGTGCAAGAAGTATATGTGATATACTTTTGTGCACATATTTATATCATGTTTGATGATACTTGATCTTTTTGTTAAGTGTAAAGAATTAAAACCATGGTTAAGTGTTGATTAGGGGTTTGCATATTCATTTATTTATTTATTTGAAAAGGATTATGATGAGAATGGTGGCTTTTTTTGTTTTAAGTTGAAGCTTCATGAAGCTTTGACTTTTGTAACCATCCTTATCTTCATGCTTAACCCTAACCCATCCAAGTGACCATGGTTTATTCTCTACACTTAACCTAGGTTAGAACATGATAAGTATTTGATTTTATTATTCTTTTTCACAATACTTATCATATTCTATTTGCTTCTTCATCTTCATCTTCAAGAGAAAAGCTTGATGCCATCAATGGCAACTTGAGTAAAAGTGAGTGAAATCCAATTCTAAAGTGAACCCACCTCCTATTTCTTCACCCTCTACCTCTTGCCAAGTTGTTTTGGGTGTTTTCTTCACAAGTTTCACAACTTTGTGAAGTCGGAGCTTGAACTTGTGATGCCTCGACGTAGATCGTCTTTGACACGAAGCCGACGACCTTGCTCGCCCATTTTTCCGATGAAGCCGACGAATGAGTCTAGGATTTATGATGGACAGCGAGAGCACACCCACGTGGAGCTAAGGAAGTGGAGAACCGGATCTACAAAGGTTGTAGCATCTAACCTTTAGTTAATTTTGTTAACTAGTTTTGTTTTTCGCCTAGAATTCTAGTCTAAGATCCGCGTTAGGGTTTCGCGGCACCCATAATTTTTGAAATTGGTATGTTCGATGCCTTGTGAGACCTCTATAGGGTGCCTAGGAACCTTTCAGTCATGCCGATGCAAGGTCCATAACGATTCGAGAAACTACTGATAACACTTACTAGTAGATCTCAGCAACCCTGGCTAGGGATTTCCTGTTATGGCCAATTGAGTATAGCGCAACATCAACTCCCAATTTAATGACTTAAGTTTTGATTTTTGTGTTTTGTATCGGTCACTTGTCGTTTGTACGTCGATATCGAGTGTTGTTTGGTTGATTTGCGTGAGTAGACCATAGGTTTTAACCTATGTGTGATTCTCGGGTCGTTTTGGTTTTGAATTGGACATTTTGATGTGATACAATATATGTGATATATAGGTACCCTTACGTGGACTCCGTATGATGAAGAAGAGGATGGCGACATCGACTTCGGCAAGTAAGGATCAAGGTGAGTAGATATATATATCTATGGGGGAAGTCGGGTGGATGGCGTATAGCACCCCCGCGGTTCGTAGTGTAGCTTATGATATGTTATATATTTATATATGTGTTTATGAAACGTGGATAATTAGCAGGAAAGATTTTAGGAGAGCATGGGTTAGTTCTAGTATAATTGGAAGAAACGTTTTTAGTTAGTTCTTAATCGCGAACCCTAGAATAAGGTACACACACACACATGCACACACGGGTTATTGTTTTGGTGTATATGATGTATGTGTGTGTGTGTGTGTGTGTGTGTGTGGATGTGTTGCTATATATATATATATACGTATACACGTATGATGAGGATTGTATATGATACTTGGAGATGGGTCGATGTGATTGGAACATGATGCCGTGAGATCGGTGATGTGAATTGGGTCGTGCTATGATATACGACATGATATGTGAGTGGATTGTTGGGCGATGTATTTTTATACACACGCGGATATATATATGTATGATGGTATCGGAATGTACTAGACTTTAGATCAGTACTCCTAATTCAGGATATGATGATAACGATACCAGATAAGTAATAAGTTATATGTGATATTGACTTGTACCCCGATTTGGGATGTCGTACGATGGATTTTACTGTACGAGATACAAATATGATGATTGATCCGCACTCTTGATTGATGATGTCGTATTATATATTTTTTCGTACATAACGCTATTGAGGCGGGATCACCGACTACTAGATATATCGACTCGGACTTTAGATGGATTTCCTTACCTTTTCAACTAGTCTCTTAGTTTAGTCATGTAGTTTATTTGGTAGATGTTAAACTGGGCTCGAGTCATACTTATTTTCAAAACTAACGAATCGTGAATATATTTTAAAGACAGGCCGAGGGATGCTATGGATCTTTCAAAGGACGTACCTTTTCTTAAAAACACCGTAGCCCTATTTTCTAAAATGATGAATGACGTCACGAGTGACTTCCAGAGACGGAGTGGGCTCAACTAAGAACGTCTCGAAAGGGACACCTTGGTTATAACCTAATTGCCGCACAAAACGGTGCGGATTGTACCGCATAAAAAGAGCCGTGTTATTCTGACGGAATACCAAGTAGCCCGGCCTAATCGAGTATAGGTGCATAATCTCTTTAGGCTTTAAAGATGGCGCTCCCCCTTTTGATAGATCAAAAAGCTGTTGAATGGGCCCCGCAGGAGCCCAGAGGACTCGGTCACTAAATACCATCCCGCCCTCGTTTGAATACGGGTTGAGTAACACGCGGAGGTCCCCCAGCTGAGTCGGATCGGGGGCAGAAGTATCCACCAATCTCATAACCCGTGGGAAGGTATAGAAGTCATAGAAATCTGGCCGCCGATGTGCTGCATATGCTCCCAGTACGTGCATCTCGATCCACGACGTGAAGTAGCGGAGGGAGAAATTCATGACATCCGCACTTGGAGTTGAAGTATTGGCCGCAACGCTTAATCCATCGTATAGGTGCGACAGTCCCGCAATACTGACGGCCAATCATGCCCTTTCAGCTACGCGATGTGCGAGGTAGAAGCCAGAAGCTCTCATGAAGCGTCGATGCGTCGGAATGGTGAACCAACTGAGCCAAATGCTGAGGAAGCCAACAAAGAAGGTCTCTTCGTCCATGCCAGGGGCCGCAATCGCATCGAAGGACACGGCCGACGAAATCGGAATATAAATCTACGGCAAGTCTTCCTCTTTGGCCGGCATTTTATTCAACCCAAACCCAAAAGGGTCGTGAATGTTCGCAATCTTCAGAGCCTCTTTGGATAAAGCGTCTTTACGGATGAAGCAGGCGATGAAGCTCTCAAAGGTGATGCCCTGCCCCTCGGACTTTGCGGACAGCTTCTCAAAAATACCCAGAGCCTTGATTAAATGGGGTACTTATGGCGGACGACGGTTTCGGTCGTCAGGCCGTCAAGCATAGCCGGCATGGTTGCGAACACGTACTCGTCGGGAGGCATCAGCTCTTCATAATGCTCTCCCCTGATTGGTGGTCCAGAAATCTCACGAAACTCTTCCAGTGAGATAGAGATCTCGCGACCCCCTAGCAAGAAGGTGTTGGTAGGAAGATTCCATTAGTTCAGAAAAGATTTAACCCACCAGACATGAGGGGCCTGGTAATGGAAGAGAGACGCGTACACCGCTTGATATAGCCTCACCTTCTGCAGCCGTGCACGGTGGGCGGAAAGAACATACCGAGCCCAGGGAAGATAGCCTATTGGGTGGCGAGGGGTAAGCCCTACTTTATAGACTTGCCCCCAGGGTTGGGCTTCACCTTGACAGATACGCCATCCCAAGATATCTATGGTTGGCAGGGGCTAGTTGGGTATCCCGGTTGTTGATGGCTCAAGCCGACATGTAGGATCTAATTAGCCGCCTCCACCGCATAAGCGGTCTGCGGGCGCACCATCAGCAGTATAGGGTGGAAAGGATCTGTTGGAACCTCGCAAGTAAAGCTGCGACGGCCCCGGATGATGTGACCATACCAGACTCCCCATAAGAGCAAACTAGTACAGTCCCTGTCATGGGCCCCGATCATCGCTATAGCCTCCTCATCCGACAGCGATTGGGGAAAAGCGACGTCTGAGCGAGTAAGGGGAAAGTAGGGAAAAGAAGCTATTGTTCCTGAAATAAAGGAAAGAAAAGCCGTTAACGAAACCTATATATATATATATATATATATATATATATAACAACAGAGGGAAACGACAGAAAGTTTGTTCCATGGGACCACTGATTGCAAAACTAAAGGACCCCACAAAATCAATATGGCGGCTCACAAATGATGAGACAGGACAATCATTGTAAGAATAAAAAAAGATTCTCATCCAACAGACATGGAAGTTTAAAAAACTCTTGACATCCTCACAGAGAAAATAAGTTCTGTTAAAACACCCAACAAATTTAAATTTGTGCAAATAAGGAAAAAAAACCTATGAAAATATTCTCAAGAACACCAGGGAATGAAATTCGCGAAGGGCCCTCTTGATCTTTCAGAGCTAAGCTCTTTGGTGAGAAATTAAATTCCTTTTATGCGGTGGAATTAAATTCCAGAAACCCCCATGATGAGGAAACGAAAAATAAAATTACAATGCCATGAATCCTTAAAGATCAGAGGAGGAATGCCCAAGACATTGAGGTTTACTACTCAAAGATCACGTCTTTGGATCTCTAAGAGATGGGTTTCAGAAGAGAGCAAAGCTCTTATGGTGGATTTAAAATCCAGAGAAAATTTTAAGGAAAAGGTTTCTTTGTTGTTCAAGATCTTTACCTAAAAAGGTTTCTTTTTCTGATAGAGTTTAACTCTGAAATTTCAATGGGCAGAGAACTAAGCTCTGAAGAAGAGAATTAAATTCTCAAAGAAGACAAAGAAGGAAGAAGATGAAGAAATAGAGGCTTCCCAAAGATAGGACTCCTTGCATTTATAAGACGTGAGCGGTTCATCTCCCCGTTCCCGTAGGAAGATCCAACGGCTATAAGGGTAACAGCGTTACACTCACGTGCAAGTCACGTGAAAACAACGCTGTGGGGGCATTTGTTCCCTTATATAAAAAAAGAAGAGAAAAAAGACAATGGGAAAAATTCCCCTAATGGAGCATCACGTGACCATACGTGATGCGACTTGGAGAAAGGATTATAGGCATTACGCTTAATTATTAAGGCTGAAATTAAGCCTCACGTGCAAGTACGTGAGCATCTATATACAAAGTATATAGGCGCCTTTTAAAACAAATGACAGGCCAGGAAAGCTTACGTGTCAGCACGTGATGCCCACTTTTGGCCATTGCACATACGCAAATGAGTTTAACTCTGTAGGATCACGTGCTATACGTGAGTGGTCTCAAATGCCTTATGAGCCGATAAGATTAAATTCTAAGTAAAGGGATCAAAACCCTATTTGGAAAATATTTTCTTGAATCTTTCTAAATAAGAAAGATTACTCTTTGTAAAACAGAGTACCGTTGGATTAAAAATCCAATGGTGATTAAAAAATCACCAAGCCACAGAATAAACTCTTTATGGGAAAATATTTCCCCAATCTTGTTAAAAACAAGAAAAATATCATCTGTAAAACAGAAGTCCTTGGATCAAAAATCCAACGGTGAATAAAATCCCCAAATCAATTAAAATCTCTCAATGAGATATTTCTTTAACTAAATCAACAGACTAGCAACTACTATATAAAGAACCCAAGACTTCAAGTCTTGCACAAAAGAGATCCCCCATAAGATTTGAGGGGGAAAAAAAAAGAGCTCTCTTTTAGAAAAAGAAACCCTAGGTAAGAAGATAGACATAGAGATCATTTTATCTCTTCTTCGCTATTTCAAGAGTTTAACTCTTCTAAAAAGAACTTAGTTCTTCCTCTGGTTGAGGTCTGCAGAAACAGATCTCCCCACAAGTTGAGAATTTAATTCTCATCGGGGAGATTCTGTCATGCAGACTCAAAACTTTGGGGAAAAAACTAAGTTTGAAGAATTTAATTCTTCTGAAAGATATAGGAATTTAATTCCTCTGATAAAACTAGGGTTTAACCATGCATAAGAATTTAATTCTTATAAAAATAAGGGACCTGAAATTCTCAAAACTCAGATCAAGATTTCCATGCACATAAAAGAAATGATTAGTGTTCAACTCTATCACGATAGATCACATGTTCCCACGTGAGCACCTCTGAGAAACAAAAAGGAGCGACTGAGATCGAGTCATGTGATCCCATGTGACCCCCTAATAGTGCTTAACACTTATAAAAGAAAAAAAGAATAAATCAAAGACAATTCCCATTTTTGGCACGCCTCACGTGACCCCCTAATAGTGCTTAGCACTTATAAAAGGAAAAGGGGAATAAATCAAAGACAGTTCACATTTTTGGGGCGCCTCGCTTGATCCCACGTGACCCCCTAATAGTGCTTAGCACTTATAAAAGAAAAAGGGAATAAATCAAAGACAGTTCCCATTTTTAGGACACCTCACGTGATCCCACGTGACCCCCTAATAGTGCCCAGTACTTATAAAAAGGGAATAAACCCAAAGAAGCAGTGCCCAATTGTCAGGCGACTCACGTGCCATACGTGAGCGCTCTAAATCAGTGTTTAAACTGCTTTAGAGCCTCACGTGGGAGCACGTAAGCGCCGAGCAGATATTAGTGTTTAACACTATGATAGGCCTACCGTAGCCTAAACAAGACAAGTCTCCCGAGGCCAAAACTCTTTTTATCACCAATGAACCGAGCCTTCCTATGCTCAGTTCTCCCTAAATCGATCTCAGTTCCAAAGATGACTAATGATCTCCTAACAGATGGTATCTAAAATGATGTTTATTCCACCGTGATCTTTCCCTTCAATCTGGAGTTTGGTTCAAGGGTACATCTCTCCATACATTTGATACACGTCGTTGTAATTCTTCAACGTCTTCAGAGAGGTGGAGGGTCCCGACAACCAACAGCTCTTTGGTACACTCCCAAACCCATGAGTACATCCTAATGGACCGCAATGTCCTTAAACTAGCTATAGACCATAACGTCCATAAACTAAACCCTCACCCCAAAAAATGGTGATTTATGGACCGTAACGTCCCTAAAATAAAACGGTAGAGCCCAAATGCTCTTTTGTTAGATCAAAAATGATCATAAACCCCCATTAAGTAGATCTTAGTCTAATATCGTGAAGCGTTACGGCAACTCCCAGGCCATCGAAACGCGGCCAAAATGCGGAACAAAAATTTCTAAACTGGCGCTACCGTTACCTGAATCCCGGATCGACCTTAAACCCTAAACTAGCAATCTAAACTAAGAATTAGAATCGTTATACCGAGTTGATCCGTGTCCTTTGGTCTTTATTCCAAGCTCCTAGTGATTCTTTGATGATGTTTGGTTGCCGGGCTTCCTCCATCTCCGATGATCCATCTGAGGGAAACGGCGCAAGCTCCAGCCTCGTCGAACGAGACAACCGACACTCCATAGTTGCTAGTGATGGAGAGTGGGGGTGTATGAAAGTGTCACTACAATTTTCTCTCATCTCATGTGCTCCATGGAGCAACCATAGAAGAAGAATGGAGGTGAGGAAGCTTTGGCATGAGCAACAAAATTGGCTAAGTCTTTTGTGCCTTTTTCTTTTTGAGTGAATGAGAGAGAGGGAGTTATAAAGCAAGTGTAAATGAATCAACAAAATGAAAATCAATCCCACAATCAAGTGGCCGGCCCCCCTCTTTCATTCCCCTCTAAAAAAATATCATTTTCCTTTTCCAATTATTGCAATAAACAAATCACACCATACTTTGAACCATGCTCAAAACCATGCTCAATACTATGCACATGCCACCTCACACCTCCACCTCATTTGTGAGTCAAATGAATTTCCAAAAAATGGAAAATCATACAAATGAGGTAGCCACCTTCTAGAAGCTATTCCATATAAAATACGGAATACTTCCCGGTACATGTATCGAAATATATATACGTGTATTCGTACCAGAAATATGAATAGCCAAGAGAGAAAACGAATAGTGAACAATAATACTAGAATGCGTATATACAAATACATATATAAATTATTAAATCAAAACCCAATTTAATAATCTGGCTTAATCCTAAGCCGCTAGTATTATCAACCGTCCGATTAAAGTCTGCGCAGCATGCACATATTTAATCAGACACCTTTATGTACCAACATACGTCATGTACACCATATCGCCTGAACCGTGAAAACCCTCTGTGTGGGACTCTAAAGACTCTTCAATACGCTGGCAGTGGGTTTAACCACAAGCACGTCAGCGGCACTAGCTGTACGTAACGGCTACCCAGGTATTGAGCGAAAGGGAGGCCGATGAGCAAACTCATCCTGAACCCCTACTAAGCCTGACAGTGACAATATCCGTACAGTCTGGTCTGTTCGTCTAAGAGTATCGCATATCGAGTCTAAGGGGATGGATAAAGTCAGACCCCTAACAATATGACATTTAGTGTTGGTATGAAATCCCATCACCACCTGAGAAACTATCGATCCTGGATCGATAATTCTCGTCCACCGTGGCCACGGATTTATGGTGATGGCCATCCGTACACAACGCGACATCAACCCCCAATACCGGGAGAGACGAATCCCTGACGATCCGATCACTGCCTCCATGTGGCTCGGGACTGTACCCAACTAAAACCTGTTTGCACGACTCCTTTGAGCCGTGGTATGGTAGTAATCAAAGCACAGTGGGAACTCACACGAGAAAAATGACAATCTCAGGTCGACAGACTAACCTGTACACATGTCACCTGGGAACTGCTATCTGAAAATAGGTATAATACCAACTAGCAGGTTCCCGGCGAGTCTGTCCAGTGTACTCATAACCCAATGAGCACCTGTATACTATCTTAGGTGAACAAACTAACACCAATGGCTTGTGAGACCTGGCCACTGCCCCTCGTCGGGGTCTCGATAAGTATACACTAGTCTACACTGGAGTATCGATGCCCGGTCTCGATACTCCTACGACTAGGGACATTTAAGGATGTGCTTATAGACCCCAGCTCCCACATATATGATCGCCATCATAATGCTGCCAGTCAAGCAAGAATCCTATGGGCTCTATCAACATGTACATGATGATAAAGACAAACTAGATAGCATACTATCATCTTGAGTAAGACTGTTTTATCAGTATAGGTCCTCACTCAATCATCACAATCACATGTCCGCGACTATGATAATTGCCTTGAGGGCACTATAGCCAACATATTGGACTAACGTATCCTTAACAAACATTTAAGTTGATCTTAATCTCAAACAAGGTTAACAATCCTTAAATCAAACTAAACCTAAATATAAGAATATACGGATTTGAAATAATCCACGCCCTACGGCGACAACACAAATTAGTCTCCGTATACAATCCACGAGCAACCAAAAATAAAACAAAACACACACGACATGAAGTGACCTTCTAGAGCAGGAGAAAGTGGTTATCACTACGCTGTAATGTAATTAACTGCAGGGGCTTGCGTCTGCAGGGAAGAGCGTCCCCACAATCAAAAACCCCTAACAAGCGAGGGGGAATCTGACGAAGTCTGCTACAACGGCCGCATCCGTCCAAACCTCCGATACACGGTACCATAAATCAACTTAGAATATTCAGAGAGGTGGACGGATAAAACCAAATAGTATCTGCCCCCAAATTCAGGCAAGACGTTTGTCTTCCCGGCTTTCGGCGGTAAACACCATCCCTTGCCCATTCCATAAATATCTCCACAATTTACACCTCATTTTCTATTTTCTAAAAATAGAAAAACATGCCATGCTTCATATAATAATATATACATATATTTATATATATCAAATATACATTAACATATATATATATATATTAATAAAGCAATTAGTGAGCTAGTGATATTAGTTAATACATAATTATATCAAATATAATTTATATCAAATTATTAAATCAACACTTGATTTAATAATCCGGTTATATTACATATGACCGACTAATATCATTTATTCGTTTATCACATTATCAAATCAACACATGATTCGATAATCTGTTTATATCACATATAACCTAACCGATAACAGATAACTGCCAGATTACAATAGATATCACATACTCGTATTTAATCAAGCCCACGCACATATCAACATTTGCCAGATTACAATACATTGCCAGATTACAATACGATGATCACATCAGTCACCTACAAGCCGTCAGCGGTACTAGCTGGACGTAACGGCTACCCGAGTATTGAGCGATATGAAGATCAACAAGCAAGCTCGTCCATACTCTCCATGAAGCCTATCAGTAACACTACCGTACAGTTTGATCTCTTCGTCTAATATGTCGCATATCATGTCTAGGGGTGGTAAACGTCAGACCCCAATAACGTGATAAGTCATGCCGATGTCTGGCCTAACGGTTCGAGAAACTACTGATAACTCTTATCAGTAAATCTCAGCAGTAGCCCGGGCCAGGGACTTCCAGTTATAGCCAATCGAGCATAGCGCAACATCAAGCCCCAATACCGGCAAAGACGAAACCCCTCCTATCGCTCATTGCCTCCATGTGACTCGGGACTGTACCCAAAATCCACCTGTTTGCACATCTCATTTGAGCGTGGTAGGGAGGAAATCAAAGCACAGTGGGAGCCAAACAACTCTATGACGATCTCGGGTCTACATACTAACCTATACCGGTGTCACCGGAGGACTGCTATCTGACGATAGCTATATACCAACTAGGAGTTCTCGGCGAGTCCTGTTCGGTGTACCCATTCTTCAATGAGCACCTGTGTACAATCTTTGATGTCACACACCAATGGTCGTGGGATCAACCATCTCCCTCTAAGGGACAAGAAACGTACGCACTAGTCTACTCTGGAATACCGATGTCCTAGTCTCGATATCCCCTCGACTAGGAACTGATTAAAGATGTACTTTTGGACCACCCTGGACCCACTAATATGATCTCATCATAATCCTGGTGGTCAAGGACATATCCTAAAGGCTTTATCAATATGTGAGAGCAAGACAGTAAAGAATACCAGTCAACATGTTAAGATAAAGAGCAACCAGATAGCATACTATCATGTCGGGCAAGAAAGTCCTCTATATATATGTCAAAGCATCCACTATAATATACATCACATGTACAATAATGGCTTCTAGGGCATACATATTCCTAACAATCTCTCACTTGCACTAAGGCCATGTGTTGTAATATCTCATACCCGGCATCCCAAAAAGTCTCTTAAACTGTATCTGGGGGAGGGCCTTCATGAGTGGATCCGCTACGTTGTCCTTCGTGTCAACTTTCCTGACCTCGATCTCTCAGCGATCTACTAACTTCCTGATCAGGTGATACCGCCTAAGAATATGTCCAGATCTCTGATGGGACCTGGGTTCCTTGGCCAAAACCACAGCTCCATTGTTATCACAATACACAGGTATTGGATGCTCAATGGATGGAACCACACCAAGCTCAGTAATGAACTTCTTCATCCAGACAGCCTCGTTCGCAGCATCGTTGGCAGCGATGTATTCAGCCTCCATCTTCGAGTCTACTACGGTGTCTTGCTTGGAACTATTCCAACACACCGCCCTTCCATTGAGGGTAAAGACAGTGTTGGATATATGTATGCCCTAGAGGCCATTATATGATAGTGGATGCATTTATACATGTATATATATATATATATTCAGTGTACATTCTTGCTCGACATGATAGTATGCTATCTGGTTCTTCTTTATCTGATATGTTGTTTTGATCATGCTTTTATTCATTCATACATGTTGATAAAGCCCTGAGGATATTGGCTTGACTACTGTGATTATGATAGAGATCATTCTAATGGGACATCTGTAGTTTATAAGCATATCCTGGAATGTCCCTAGTCGTAGGTGTATCGAGACAGGGCATCGGTATACCAGAGTAGACTAGCGTATATGATACTAGACCCATACGATGGGCGATGGATGTTCCCACATTCATCGATGTATGACATCGAGATCGTATACGGGTGCTCAGTGGTGACTGGGTACACTGGACGGACTCGCCGAGAACTCCTATATGGAATTATATCTATCGTCGGATAGCAGTTCTCAGGTGACACTGGTGCAGGTTAGTCTGTAGACCCGAGATCGTCATAGAGTCTTGTGTGTTCTCCCACTGTACTTTGATTACCACCCTACCATGGCTCTACTGAGTCGTGCAAACAGGTGACCGTTGGGTACAGTCCCGAGACACACGAAGGCGATGAGCGATAGGAGGGGTTTCGTCTCTCCCGGTATTGGGAGTTGATGTTGTGCTGTGCTCGACTGGCTATATCAGTAAGTCCCTGGCCAGGGCTGTTGAGATTTACTGATAAGTGTTATCAGTAGTTTCTCGATCTGTTATAGACCTTTCATCGGCACGACTTATTGAGTTATTGGGGTCGACGTTACCATCCCTAGACTCGATATGCAGCATATCTGACGAAGAGACCGGACTGTACGGTAGTGTTGCCGGTTGGCTCGACGGGAGTTGTAGCAGCTTCGCTTGTTTTCTTCTGATCGCTCAATACCCGGGTGGCCGTTACGTTTAGCTGACCGCTTGCGGCTTGGAGGTGCTTGATATGATCATCACCCACTGCCGGCGTATTGACGAGTCTTAGAGTCCCACAAAGGAGTTACCTAGTCCAGGCGAAACGTTGTGGTGCGCATAAGCGATATGCACATGGACCCGGTTAAAATGCGCGTATGAGATACCGTATATTAATCGGGCGGCTTGCTTTTGGTCAGGTCGTATGTGATATGACCGGATTGCTAAATCAAGTGTTGATTTATCACATGACCATTAGTTTCTCACTAGAAATCCTTTCTTGTCTTTTTGGATGTATGCATGCATGTGTGCATTCATTCTTGTTCATGCACATATGGATGTGCATGCACACATACATACATACATCATTCTATCATGGTTGTATATATAGAAGATGGTGGCAATATAAGAATCACACCTTATGATTATATATAGATATATATTTGTATTTGTGTTAAAACAAAACAAAAGAAAAAGATTAATCCATGGTTATCTTCTACACTCTTCCTTGAACTAACCCTTGTTCACCCCCTTTTTAACCATGTGTTAATCTTCCTTTTGTGTTTTAACTCAAGCACAATAATATATTTATTATGTAACCATGGTTGGAGATTGTCACGACCCAAAATTGGCCCATGATGGCCCTAATACTACGCAACGCCAAAAGACGTAACGCAGTACAAGAAAGCCAAAACCCAGAAATCTAAACCAAGAAAAATACGGAAAAGATAATATAGTTTTTGAAACATTTGAAATCACAATCCAAATTCTTTAAAAGTCCCACTTTCTTTCTTTAAAATTTTGGCAACACCCCTTTTTGTAAAAACTAGCTCAAGACGGAAAACAATAACATCATAAATATACGACGCCGTAGCGAAGAAATAAAGACAATAGAGAGAAAGCTGTATATAAAAGACAACAAATCCACAATAATATACAATATCGTCATCACCAAGTCTCTAAGTCAACAATACAATAGTAGATGGAGAGTACAAAATATAACGAATGTACAATATGAAATACAGATAATCATCCAACCCACCTAAGCAAAATGGTGTACTGTGAGCTGATGCGATATCTGTAGCAAAAGATGATAGATGAGAAGCTGAATAGCCTGCCTCGACTACTCTGGGGAAAAACCTGAAACACCTGTGGCACAACGGGGGTGAGTTGCCAGCTCGTGAATAGTAGATAACATATGCAGCTAATCGCAGGAATGTACGTACAGCATGAATCTAAGGTATGCGATTGCAATAATAACATGTCATGTGAAAGCAAAGTAATGGAAAGTATAGTCAATATGTGAAACAATGATGACATGATAATAGTATGCAATAACTATGCAATAGGGATATGAAAAGTAGATATGCAATTATCATAAGGGTACGCTAATAGGTGCAACCCATATAAGAATCTGTGCATAAAAAAGGTAAGAGTGAGGTATGGGGTGGAATATGTCATTTCCACGGAAACCTGACATCGTGGCCGGATCACAATCCATCAAGACAACAAATCCCCAAATCCTCAAATCAGCCCCCAAACTAGGCTCTCACATCATATATGTCTCACATCACCTCAATGTACAATATCGAATAGATCTCCTATATCCCGAATGTACACATCATCAATCTCTTTCATATCCAATATCCAATCTCAATGAATCACCTATATCCCAAGTCGAATCTCAAGTAACTTTCTAACATCCTAAATAAATATATATGCAGAAATAAATATGATGGGGGCAATACGCATATATTAGCGTCCCATTCCACTAATATTGGTGTAAGGGTATATATAACAACGGCTAAATCCCCTGTTATATATACAAAGGTATTTAAAAGAAATATCATGAAAACAATGTGCCAAGCATCGACACAGAAATCCTGATCACGTATCATACGCTATCCCGAAAGCACGAGTGCCTAGCTCTGACCCTCGCCTTTCGACGTATGCATACGTACATGACTCCCAGTGGTGTCTCCATGATCCCCCGCCGAGTCATGGGTACTGTCACCGGTAGGTACTCGCCCGCCTCCAGGCTCAATCGGCAAAATCCATCGATCTTCTTGCCGAGGGGAACCATACCGGGCCCCACCATGTACTCTCATACGGCAACCACACCTCGTATGGAGTATATAATCAGCACCGATAAAACTCATGGTGGACGCGCAAATATCATCTCAAGGAAACCGGGTTTTTCAATGTATGCATAATTTCATGAACTCCCACGGTTTCCAAATCCAGAAAACACCATGTAAAATCCAAATAAACAATAAGCAAATTCAGGAACAAATAAATGTGATATATCTGAATGTGAGCATATAAATAAGAACATGTAGCTGAAACCAGATGTATGCGAAATCAATAAGGTACAGCTAAGTATAGGTATCTACCTATAAGTAAAATATGTGCATGGTATACCTGTAGCTGTATCGCAAGGTGTATATGTACCTATCACTAATGGTAAGATACACTACAGGTATACCGATAAGCTAGATGTCAAGTATGATAAGCAATATAGTATCTATAAAGGGTTGTGTGTGACATGGCAATTACTGACGGTGTGTGTAGCATACAATCCGTGCTCGTGCAACATGAACCGTCAATAATATGTACAGTGTCCTACGGCTGCTAGTCACAGTACAACTATATCAAGGAAATAAAGTAAATGCGCAATTCTAACAATGACGTAGAATATGCGACAGGTATTTGAATCCTAGCCCAGACGCATAACGCCATGCGGGCGATTCCCCTGTAGATATTAAATCTACTCACCTACGCTCCACGCTAGGTGAATCCTACCATCTGCTCCTCCCTGCAGTAGTGTCCGTAGTCCCTGCCTGCAAACCTGCAAATAAGACACGGAAATTATATATAAGCCAAATATTCCGCAAAACGCGATATCGAACCAAAACGAGAAACTCGCGTCGCGAACTAAACGCGCGAATGCGCGATAGCTGAATCGTGTGTGTACGCGTCTAAAACCATCGCGACACGCCGCGATACGCTAGATCACAGAACTCACTCACGTATCGCGCGTATCGCGCAAACACAACGAACACCAAATACGATATATAGTCCCAGATTTTCCTACAGGCTAAATCTTGCAAAACTAGACATGCCAAAGCACTAGACAACACTGCAGACAACCCTAGCCAAGACCCCAACACCCCTGTCCCCTTCCTGGCCGCAAATTGCGGCCAGAACTAATAAACCGGCGGCCCAATATAGTAGATAGGATCTCCTGCTCAGGTGGTGGTATCTAGACCTAGTGTACATGCCCCAGTTTCCTCAATTTTGTTCTGTAGGGTCCAGGTCAAAAGCAGATTCCAGATTGCTAATATATCGTTTAAAATCACCAATTTGCACAATTTAGAAACCTTATGGTATTTTAGTGTAATCCAGGGCTAAGCTCAGTTCAGTGACCCTAATAACACTTAAATAAACTAAGGTAGCTAACACAATCAACAATTTACCACCGCATCTCACAATTCACCAAAACTAGCACCAAACTAGCTAATTAACACAAATCGAAGCTAATCGATGCACAACCTAAGCAACTAGGAACTTGAGTTCAGAAAGTATACCCTATAGAGCCCTAGAAGGCAGGAGAAAGAGGCGAAAGGAGCTGCTACAGCTGCTGGTGATGTTGGTGCATGTTGCTGCTGCTGAAGTTGCTTGTGCTGCTGATGCTGATGCTGTTACTGCTACTGCTGCTCTTGCTGATGATGAGGATGATGCTGTTGCTGATGATGGTGATGCTGGAGCTGCTTGCTGCTGATGCTGAGGGTGCTGCTGCTTGCTTCAGCTGCTGAAGCTCCTGCTGCTGCTACCTCTGTTGCTGCTACATCATCTTCTTCTTGCTGCTGGAGCTGAGGCTGCTGCTGCTGCTGTGTCTTGAGCTGCTGCTGCTGCTGTGTCTGAGTGTGTGTGTGTGTGTGTGTGTGTGTGTGTGTGTGTTTGAGAGTGAGAGGATGAGAGAAATGAGTGAGAATGAGAGAACACTAACAAGTCAACCCCCTCCTCTCTCTCTCTCATTAAATGAAGGCATGGGCAAGCCATCATGCCTCATAATGCACTCTCTCTCTCTCTCACCCCAAGTCAACACCCAAAATAAAAATTCAAAATAAAACCCTTTTTATTTTAACAACCATGCACACTTAAAACCCATAACACTTAAAACAAAACTAAAAGCTAGAGTAGAGAAAATGGTTAGTTAACCATGATTGCTAATCATGGTTAAACCCCCAAAACAACCCTAGTTATCATGCACAAGTGTGTGCAAGGCTAGGAAAAATCTAATAAAATACTCAATAAATAGGATAAAATATTTAAAAACCAAATTGGTAAACTTTTTATTAAAAACCATGTATAAAAATATAATTAGCTACAAAAAAAATTCTAACGTGTTACAGAGATGAAGAGTAGAAAATATATATACTTATATTTTCTATTTTTCATACAACACATTATCATTCTCTTGAGTTTTAAAAGGTCGTCATCTTCTTCCTCCTCTCTCTTGCTCTCTAGATCTTTCAAGTGAGCCAAAGAGTGAACAAGTTAGGATTTTGAAGTGAGAAAACCAACCACAACACCATTCTACACTAGTCTTGCCCACTAGTGAAGAGTGTTAGCTTCCTTTTCTCTTCTTGATCTTGTGAAGTTTCAAGCTTAGACAAAGAGGGCTCCGGGTGGATCATCGTGGACCCAGAAGGATCTCAAGCGGACCCTTTCCAACCCTCAAGTAGCCAAGGAGTCTAGCGTAGGGATCTACAAAGGTTATACTCTCAAAACCCTAGCTTTATCTACTTGTGTTGTTGCTAATGTTTAGAAACCCTAAATTTCTAGTGTAGATCCTTTGTATGTTCACTTAGGACCTTAAAAATTTGATTTTGACACATGTGATACTTCCAAACTCTTCATGAGGTGCTAGGTAAACCTAACAATGGTATCAGAGCCAAGCTAGAGCTTTAGGCATCGCTTTGACGAAGTTAAAACTCCGATCGAACCAAAAATACAAACTTTTGAACACTCTCTGGACATTTTTTCAAAACTGTTATTTTTCAGTATTAAAAATACTTAAAAAATTCAGCAGGGAAATCTAAGCACAACTGTAGAAAACGAAGCCATGAACAGTGATTTCCACCGCGGAACCGCGGCCAAAGCTTGCTTAGGCCGCGGCTCCGCGGCCGTACAGAGGGTTCATTGTCTCGTTTTTGTACAGTAATGATGTAGACTGCTTGTATACATTTTTTAGGTATGTTTAATCTGATTCAAGTCTTGAATGTTCTGGGGATGGTTTTGGATTCGGTGATTCGATCGGAATTTTATTTTCATGCCTTTTTCGGATAATATAGAAAGTATTAAAAAGTTCAAACGGATATCATTAACTCACTTTTTCCCGACACGAAAAATTTTCAAGTGTTGAATCTTTTCTCGAGTTTAAATCTTTTGGAAATGCTTGCAAGTTTTGTGGTGGACCCTCTAGAAGACAACAAACCTTAACTCGATTATGTGACCGTCTTGAACCGCCTTTAGAACCTTAGGGTTTGAGGTAGTACGGCGTGCCACATGTGAGGCGTTGGCTTGACCCTTCTACGGCTGGACCGCTACTACTGTGACACATTCCGGGTTTTTTGAACTCCGCTCAAGTGTTGAGCTTTAGGAAATTTTGGGTATTTGATTATTCGATCGAAATGTTTAATACTGTCTATTTATCTGGAATGTGATACAATATGTGGAATTCATATAGTTAGGCATGAAATGCGAGGTATGTGATATCTCGGATTTACGATGTCTAAAGAGAATGTGGATTCCAAATATTATAGTTTTACACTTTCCTTTCTGTGACCGTAAGTGTAGTATGTCGCATATCGCCGGTTTCGTTGCTATACATCAACGACAATCGGGGTACGCATACTTACTTACGTTGATGATATATGATATTATGTGTTGCTGTGATATGATGTGCAGGATTGTCGCGATTGAATAGCCGGGGGGTCTTATGTGAGATGAGAGTTTAATTTTCATTCATGTAAAATTCAAATGTAATGTAATATTCTTTTATTTGGGGCACTTCCGGGTTGAGGTTGATGTCACCAGTGTTGTATATTATTTACTTTTCCACATTAGGATAGACCCAAGGAGGGGAGCACAAGTGACCGGGTTCTGGGGTTTAGTAGGAGGCCATCTCGAGGAGTCGAGACCGGGTCTCCTAAACTCCAGGATTGGTAGGGTCGCTTGCCGCTCTCGTAGGGGTATAGGGGTGTGGGCTTGGCTATTCATCGCGACTATGGAATCCGTATTTTCTATTGTTGGCTAAATACTAAATACGGGCGTCCTAGAATCCGTGTGGCGCAGTCGCGCTGCGCTTTGCGCTGCGCGACACGTGTCAGCGCAGATGCGCTTTGCGCTGCACGACACATGTCAGCGTGACTGCGCTAGCGCAGTGGCGCTGCGCTTTGCGCTGCGCGACACGTGTCACGCGCAGATGCGCTAGCGCAGTTGCGCTGCGCTATGCGCTGCGCGACACGTGTCACGCGCTGGGGCATTTGCGCCAAACAGAATTAAAATTCTAAAGAAATATTTTCTGTTCTTGTTAAAACAAGAAGATTTTCTTCTGTAAAACAGAAGCCCTTGAATCAAAGATCCAACGGTGGAGAAAATTCTCCAAATCACTCAGAGAAAGATCTCTTCAACAAAATTAACTAATTTATGGACACTATAAAAGAGACCCCAGATCTCAATTCAAAAGAAGAGGAACTTTTTCTTGAAAAAAGTCAAGAGCTTCAAACAGAGAGAGAATCCTGAGAAAATTTCAAAGAAAAAGGTAAAAACCTTCAAGAGAGAGAAGAAATATCTGTTAATAAATCATTGATCTAAAAACCAGATCAATGTTCCTCACATAATAAACAGTGTTTTGCACTTCTTATGAACCACTGGTTCTTTAAAAACAAGAAAGCAACAAAAGTAAAAATTAGTGCTTTGCACTTTTATGAACCTCTGGTCCTTGAAACAAAAAGAAAAACTTATTTTTCTTTGATCTAAATTAGATCAAGAAATCAAATAGTGCTCTGCACTTCTGTTCTTGAATCTAAAAGATTCTTAGTGCTTTGCACTTCCAAACTGCGCTGTTGCGCTCATGAAAGAGCGCCACGTGTCAACTACAAAATCACTTGCGCTATGCGCTTTGGGATAGAGCTTTACTCTCTGTAATTGGCGCAACTCACCAGAGTGCGCCACGTGTCAGCAGCGCAAGCGCACAGCGCGCTTGCGTGACACGTGTCAACACTACAAGCGCTTGCGCTCTCTGATTGGCGCAAAGCGCCTGAAAATGCAATGCATTTACAGAAGGGCCAAACCCAATTAAAAAAGGGCCTAACAGGCCAAATTAAATGCAATGCATTATTTTAAAAGAAAAAGGGGCAGAGCCCAAATAAAAACAGATGCTGTGCATCATTTATAAATAGGCCAAGCCCTAACACAGGTCTAACAGACCAAAAACAAATAAAAGGCGTTGAATACTTTTCAACTGAACTTAGCCCAATCATGGCCGTAAGTCCTCAAATTAAATTGAATGAGCGAGATTGCTCCCTTAAATCAATTTATATCCGGTTCGAGGGTACATCTCCGAGCTCCTCTGACACCTCTCGTTGTAATCCTTCAACGACGTCAGAGAGGCGACGGGTCCCAACGACCACACATGAATACGGACTGCGGGGTCCTTAAATTCGTGGACCGGAACGTCCTTAAACTAATGTTGGACCGAAACGTCCTTAAACTAATAGCGGACCACCACGTCCCTAAACTGGAACAAAGACCACCATGTCCCTAAACTGGAATATGGACCGCAATGTCCTTAAACTGCTTATGGACCACTACGTCCCTAAACTGGAACGATAGAGCCTCCAAATGCTTTTTTGCCGGATCTAAATGATCCCGTTTAAGTTGATCTTAGCCCCAAACACGGCTAACGTATCCTTAAACATTCAAATGGACTGTAAAAATCCAAATTGACTTTGGTTCAAGGGTACATCTCTGAACTCCTCTGACATCTGCCGTTGTAATCCTTCAACGACGTTAGAGAGGTGACGAGTCCCGATGGCTAGATATTAAATGGATTATCATGTTAAGTTGATCCTAGTCTCAAACAGGACTATCGTATCCTTAACAAACGTTTAAGTTGATCTTAGCCGCAACGCAACTAATGCATCCTTAAACTAAAAACACTAAACCCAAATCTAAGTAAATACGGATTTGGACTAATCCACGTCCTACGGGCGACGGCATTACTTAGTCTCCGTATACAATCCACGGGCAACCACAAACAAAACAAATACACACGACACGAAGTGAAATTCCGGAGAAAGAGAAAGTTGTTACCGCGATGCGGTAGCGTAATTAACTGCAGGGGCTTGCGCCTGCAGGGAAGAGCGTCCCCACAATCAAAAACTCCTCAAGCGAAGGGGAATCTGACGAAGTCTTCTACATCGGCCGCATCCGTCTAAACCTCCGATACACGGTGCCATAAATCAACTTGGCATCTTCGGAGAGGTGGACGGATAAAACCAAATAGCATCTGCCCCGAATCTCAGCGTCAGGACACCGTGGTCCTGTGCGCCACCTTTCGGAGGGGAACAGATTCTGGCACGTCCGGTGGGACCTTTTCCTCTTTCCACTCCATATTTCGTGTGTCGTCTTCGCGAACCAATCGCGGTTTGTTAAATGGTTGCCTTTGGATTTCAAGTTACTAAGATTTGGTCTTTTGCCTGGCACAGAACTCAAGATTCAATGGCATTTAACTGCACCAACTGCTCGAAATGCCACTGCAACAGACGCTCCACCTCACTAGGGGGTGTAGCATATGGGCCCCAAGCGGCTTCCTTCCTCGCTCTGCCAGTAGACCAGGTAACCCAGGCCACCACTGGCCTGTTCTTCGGGACCATGATCCTACCTACAAGCTTCTCTGAGCCAATACCTGAACCGGAAGTGAACAAGAAGTCGGTCTTCGACCGGCTTACTGCTACGACGACCCCTGTCAACGGGTCGCCCACTACCAAACCGACAGCCTCTGTTTTCACCAGGCTAAATCAGAACTCTAAATTGGCTGTCTCAAGGAAAGCAATAACTGCTGCTCCAGAAGTCGTCAAGGCGGCTTCCCCTGTCAAAGAGTCAGTCTTTTCAAGACTGACGATTCCTGCTCCTGCTCTTGCCCGAGGATCTGTCTTCGACAGGTTAAATATCACCCCCCAAAAGACAACCTCATTCTTTAAGAGGTTAACACCAGCCGCGCCTCATTCAGACAGGGGGCAAAATGAAACTATCTCAATCTCCGAGCCAGTCCCAATGGCTCATCGTGCTCGACGTCGCCATTGGCGACGAGTGAGGAAGGCAGGGGGCATCTCCCCCTCAGGGCTAACTCCACCGGCTCTGGTGGTGGAAGTCAACGCTGTTGTTCCAACTGGGAGCAGCTTTGAACTGCTGAGGAGGGTACGTAAGAACTCTCCAACCGCTACACTGAAAAAATCTCCTCCGCCCGCGGAGAGAGTTCCGGAAACGAAGCAAGAACAGCCCCCTCAACGGCTGTCCTAAAAAATTTATAAAGTTTGGCGGAGAGTTCAAGACTCCGTGATTGACCCAGATCGCTCTCGTCAACAGAAAAAGGCAAAAGTGGAAAAAGAAAAAGACCGTCCGATCAAACAGGAAAGGATGACAATCGCTAGGGTGCCCACTGCAACGGCCCCCCCAACCTCAACGGCCCACAAAAGAAGAAGGCCGGAGAAAACCCCCGCGCCCGCGGCAAATGCCAAAGGTGGTGAGCCCAAACGCCCTAGGTCAGGGGGCATTGTAGTTCATACCGTCTACGTGGTATCTGGTAAAGAAGACAGCCGCATATCTACGGGTCATCGACCGCTCACCCGATCAGTGACCAAGGCGCAGGAGAAACAGCAAAAGCTCCAAGAAATGATGAATGCTATGGCCGCACTTACAGGGCCAAAAGAAAACCCTGAAGCGTCCTCGGATGAACGCCAAGAGGAAGAAACCGACGCCGAATTCCTTCGTCGGATATTGGAGAAGAAGGACAAAGAGGCTGCTGAACAAGCAGCCAACATACAGCGTATGGGCCTCCTCTTCCAAGACATGATAGGGATGATGATACAACAAGATCCTCCGGCCGAAGAGCCCCCGATCGTCCTTGGAGACGAAAGGGGAGAGACATCAAATCCTCCGCCAGGTCTGTCAACGGCTAAAGAGGATACAATCTCCAAAGCTGATTTGGATGAGTACATCGCCCAGCAAATACGGGTTCATCATGCGACCGAAGCGGCCGGTCAGGTCGTAAAAACGGGACGGCCATATCCAAGTTGGTACGATCAAATCAAGTACCCACCCGGTTACACAATTCCCAAGTTCCATGTCTACAAAGGGACGGGCAATCCTCATCAGCATGTTGCCCAGTTCAGGGCACTCTGCGGCAACACCGGCGGTGATGACAAGCTGTTGCTTCGCCAGTTTGTTGGAAGCTTATCAGATACGGCATTCGAATGGTACTCTGAGCTCACGAACGACTCTATTAAAACCTTCGCGGAGATGGAGCTGCTGTTTACTCAGCGTTTTGCAAGCGCCAGTGAACGTACCCCGATGACAGCACTGATTAACGCCAGGGTAAAACCCGGCGAGACATGGGTTCAGTACGCTATACGATGGCGGAACTTATGTTCGAAGTGTGAGCAGCGCATTGAAGAAGCTCCCGCGGTGGGTATGTTTGTGGGAACCCTTGATCCGCAAGCAACCATCTCACAATTTATGATGTTTTTCAAGCCAACTACCTTCCAGGCCTTGATTGACAAACTAGCACAAATAGATCAAATGGGCCATAAACCCCCTCTTCCAAGGCCGGACTCCCGAAATGACAACGGGAAAGGAAAAGCAATCGTCGTCGCTAATGCTCAACAACAACCGAGCGACTCGAAACCAGTTGCTCGTCAAAGTAATATACGCCCCTACGTGCCCTTTGAGGATAGGATGGGACGTCCTTATTCCTTTCCCCGCGATAAAACGAGGAGGTTATTCGAGCTGGCGTTGAGCAACAGACTCATAAATCTGCCGGATCCAAAACGTCCGTTGCAACCAAATGACGTCAACGAGCCCAACTACTGTCCTTATCATCGAGTACTAGGCCATCCGATCGAAGATTGCTACGTTTTCAAGAATTGGCTTGAAAACCAATACCGACAGGGCAAGTTCGCGTTATCTGACAAATGGAAGGTGAATCCCCCGCAGCCCCACACCTCTAAGGGGACGAATACATCGGAGGCAACATGCTCCGTCATTGAAGAAGCTCCTTGGGAGGTTGTATTATCAGCCAAGACAAAGAGGATGCTAAACGATCTTCAGACATGTCCAGCGATCAAATGGAAGAATCCGTTGGAACCGCAGGTCATTGAAGGGATGCTGAAGCTACGTCCAGCTCCAAAGACCGATGGTGGTGGTTCAAGCACTTGCAGCCAGCCGTCAAAATCTTCGAAAAAGAAGAAGAAGAAATCTAAGAAACCCGTGAAACCTGGCGACAAGCACACGGACCTGCAAAAACAAATTGACGCGCTGGAGGAATACAACCAAAAGGCACGGACTCCCATTACGCTCTAAGAATTCCTCAATCACGTTTTTCAAGAAGAAGATGAGGAAAGAAGTTCATCGGATGAATCCGAGGAATATGTGGCGAGCTGTCATATGATTTCCCATTCGGTCACAAACGAGGAGGAGACTCCTTGCACTGAAAAGCTGGGGGCAGATCCTGAACCAAAAGTTCTGGGGCCATCAGATGAGGAAATTGGCGCATTCCTCAATGAAGCTCGATTGAAAAAGTAAAGCTGATCGAGAACGCGAGACGGCTATATTTGAAAGGACCAAGCGCCAGCGACTTGATGAAGGAGCTGAGACGATCCCGTTGGAGCTAAACACCTCCGCTACTGACAAAAGCCAATTCAAGATGAGGAAAAAGTTTGGTAAGGCCATATCAATGGGCATGAAGCTACCATCCTCTGAAGGAAACATCTCTGGTGAAATGGAAACGCACCCTTCCTATTGCTTATATCATCAAAAGATTTTGCACCCCACTCAAGAGTGCAAAGCTTTCGATAGATGGTGGCAAGGATATGTTGCTTATCGACAACGCTTTATGCGGGAAAAGCGTAAAACTCGTCGAGAGCAAAGAAATACGACCGAAGGGCTTAAAAGAATTGCTGGCGATTGTTGCATGGTTAACACCGGTAGATCACAAGTGCCCACATTCGAGAGTGATTCTGATGAAGAACTAGAACTTGCCCCTCTCTTTAAAGAGTCCGCCTCGAGAAAAGAAGAAGAACCGAAGGTTTGCAAAAACATCCGGCTACGGAATCGGACGCTGCCTGAAAAGAACCTCGGACCCTTAAACAGGAAAGATAAAGGGAAAGAAAAGGTCTCTGAAGATATCGTCTTAGATGACCAAGTGGTGGAAGAGCTAGCTGCCAAAGACCCACCAAAGAAGAATAAGGTGGATTACAACGTCTTAGCACATCTGAGGAAGCTGCCCTCACAGCTCAGCATTCTTGACGCTCTTTTGCTATCAAAAGAGGGGAGAGATTCGTTAATTAAGGCGCTCCAAGACCCAGAACAATTCCAAGCATGCCTGGCCGAGGAAAAGATGAAGGATGAATTGGAGGAAGTGCATACGGCCAATGTTACTTTTGGCGATGAAGACCTTCTACTTAGGACGTGCGAACACAATCGCCCTCTCTATGTCTCGGGATACTGCCATGATATAAAGATAGGCAAAATCCTGATCGATAACGGGTCGTCTGTTAACCTACTCAACGTGCGGGTGTTGAAGGAAATCTGCATGAGCGTCCAGCACCTTGCTCGGGACAAGATCACCATCTCCGGGTTCGACTCCCAATCGTCAAAGACTCTTGGATCTGTGATACTGACGCTACGCTTCGGGCTACTCGTCACGGACATTAAGTTCCACGTCATATACGCCAAGACATGCTACAATGCTCTGCTCGGCCGACCATGGTTACACGAGTACAACATCATCCCTTCTACACAACATCAGTGTATGAAGTATTTTAAGGATGGTTTCGAGTATACCGTGACGGGAGAACTGAACCCGTTCTCTGTGAACGAAGTTCGCAAATATGAAGACGCCAAATACTTCTTACCGGATTTCGAAGACACAGAGAAGTGTCACAAGCCAGAGAATAAAACTAACGCTACCATCCCTGTCTTCGGCAGTGATACCGAGGAGGAAGAGGAGAGAGTTTATTCGGGTCCTCCCCAATACACCAAGCCGGAACCATCGGCTCCTGCATTGATCTTTGGTAGCGATTCGGAAGATGAAGTCCATGCTGTATTCTCTGCTCGACCTTCAATACGAACGTCCGTTGACGAAGAACAAAGTCTACAAGTCGCCATAGTGCCGCTTAAACACCATAAAGAACTGGATGCACTTAATATCTACAGTGTAGAAGAGTTGCGGACATTCTATATCCCTCCCAGGCGAGAGAGCGAGAAAGAAATTCTGTTTTACCGCTCTGAAGAAACCAAGGTAGAAAAAGAAATCTGGCATGGCGCGGATTCTACGCTCGACAGGCTTCAGCCTATCCGTCTCCCCAGATATTATACGGAAGGTTTGAAAAAGATGATGAAACGCCAGGGGATATCCTTCAAACAGACCGTTAGAAAGGCCAAATTCTATGACAAGGTCTGGAACGTTCCCGGGACTCAACGTAAACTGCCTAACGGGAGAATGGAAACAAAAGGGCTTGGATACATCCCGTCAAAGAAACGAGAGTTACTACCCGGCTGCTACGTCGTGTATGACCTTGATGAAGAAGCGGATGCTCAATGGGAGAACGCTAATCCTAAGCCAGTGAAAGTTCCAGATGCAAAGGAGCCCAGTCCGTCGTTCGAGGAACAAATGGACAGACTTATAAAGAAAGCTGGTCAAAAAGTCCGAGATGATCACAACCGTGAGACGGCCATCTACGAGAAAGCCAAGAGGCAACGCCTTCTCCAACAGACCGTAAAAGATGAAAATGCCGCTCCTTGTCAACCTGTCATAAAGTAGGCTCGGCGCAAAAGTAGAAATAAGTCGAAATGCCAAAAAGGCGCTCAACAGCAACAGAGCAGGGCTAAGAAATCACGCAAACGGGAGGCGAGCGTTATTAATCTATCCCTCATAAAGAAAATGAGTCGAGCATACTCTTTTCCTCGGGATAAGACGAGAAGGATACTTGAGCTTGCGCTAAAACATCAGATGCTCACATTGCCGGAGTCCAAGCACCCCGAACAAGCAAGCGAAGTCTCGCACCCGGACTATTGCTCTTACCATCGAGTAATAGGGCACCCGCTCGAAGACCGCTTCACCTTTAAGAATTGGGTCGAAGATCAGTACCAGCTCGGCAAGTTCGCTCTGTCTGACAACTGGAAGGTAACACCGCCACAGAAGCATGAGCCCAAGGCCACGAAAGAAGAACCGGTTCCATATTGGGATTGGAAGCGAATTCGCACCTGTCACATGATTACAATATTAAAAGAAGAGCCCGAGGACATAGATGAGCTCCCTTGGTGCTTCGAAAACAGCAGCGACGAGATAATCTCAGAATTCCCACCAGCGCCAAAATAGCTGGAAGATGGAATCCATACCACTGCAGATAACCTCAAAAAGATTGAGTTGGGATCGGCAGACGATCCGCGACCGACATTCATCAGCGAATTACTATCTGAAGAAAGGGTAGCTGCGTTAAAGGATGTGCTTCTGCAGCATAGAGATTGCTTCGCGTGGAACTATTCCGAAATGCCGGGACTAGATCCAGAAATTGTTGTACACAAATTGGCGATATCCCCGGACATCAAGCCAGTCAAATAGGCGCCGAGGAGAATGCGGCTCGAGCTCGAGATGAGTATCAACGCAGAGGTCAAGAAGCTGATCGACTCTGGCTTTATCCAGGAGGTTCAATATCCTGAATGGATCGCTAACATAGTCCCGGTGATGAAGAAAAATGGGACGGTGCGCATATGCGTGGACTTTCGGGATCTCAATAAAGCTTACCCGAAGGATTATTTTCCAGTGCCAGTCACCGAACTGAAGATAGACAATACATCCACTCATGGGGTTTTCTCCTTCATGGATGGCTCATCAGGGTATAATCAGATAAAGATGCATCCCGAAGACCAGAAGCATACCGCCTTCAGGACCCCTCTAGGTATATTCTGTTATAAAGTGATGCCCTTCGGTTTAAAGAATGCTGGTGCCACTTATCAAAGGGCCATAACAAAGATCTTCGACGACCTTATACACGAAATCGTCGAATGCTATATCGACGATCTCGTGGTTAAAAGCAAATCATACAAGGAACATCTCGAGCATTTGAAGACCGTATTTCAACGCCTTCGGCAATACAACTTGAAGATGAACCCGCTCAAGTGTGCATTCAGAGTTTCCTCAGGCAAATTCCTGGGATTCATTGTTCGACACCGAGGTATTGAAATAGATCCATCAAAGATCAAAGCGATCATGGAAATGCCTCCGCCGAGAACTCTTAAACAGCTGCGATCTCTCCAAGGGAAGCTCGCATACATACGGCGATTTATAGCCAATCTCTCAGGCAAGTGTCGCCCTTACAGTCACCTGATGAAGAAAGGAACTCCATTCATCTGGGATCACAAATGCCAAGGCGCACTGGATGAGATCAAGCAATACCTGCAGAACCCTCCAGTGTTGGCTGCTCCAGTTAAGGGGAAACCTCTCATCCTTTATACAACTGCCCTCGAAGGTTCTTTAGGCGCATTATGGGCGCAGGAAAATGACCAGGGAAAAGAAAGAGCGCTCTACTATCTAAGTCGAGTTCTACTGGGGGCAGAAAGCAACTACTCCCCTATTGAAAAACACTGTCTGGCGTTGATCTTCGCAATAACAAAGCTTAGACATTACGCGTTAGCACATGAAGTCCGTCTCATTTCAAAGGTGGACCCTCTCAAATATCTAATGTCAAAGGCCATATTGACGGGATGACTCGCTAAATGGGCCCTTCTCTTGATGGAGTTCTCGATAATATATCAACCTCTCAAGGCAGTGAAAGGCCAGGCCATCGCCGACTTCCTCACTGAGCATCCGATACCGGCCGATTCTCCTCTGAATTGCGAATTTCCAGACGAACATGTGTTTGACGCTATCGATGGGAACGATACCCAATGGGAACTCTATTTCGATGGAGCATCTTCCGTGAAAAAGCGCAAACAAAGTACCTCCATAATCAAATCGGGGGTAGGGCTCATCTTTGTAACTCCACAAGGAGGGATAATGCGCTTTGCTTTCTCTCTAACAGAGCCGAGGACAAACAATGAAGCCGAATACGAAGCTTTGATAGCAGGCCTCGAGATCGCCATCGACATGGGAATTGAAAACCTCCTCATATACGGAGACTCCCAGCTGGTCGTTAGTCAAGTAAACGGCGACTACCAAACGTGCAAACCGGAGTTGGTGAGGTACAGTGAAAAGGTGCAACAATTGTTGACCCAAATTCCCTCTTATACTTTGGAGAACATACCGCGCGCGGAAAATAGCAAAGCAGACGCATTGGCCAAACTTGCTAAAGAACTGGCCGACGAGAATCTCGATGACGTTAGAATCATGGTACAAAGCCGTCAAGTGCTTGCCCCAGAAGAAATATCTCTGGAATCATCCGAAGAGAAGGGAGCGACTGAGCAAACGACCCTGCAAGTAAAAGACCGGGAAAAAGCTGAGGATTGGAGAGAAGTCTTCATAGACTACTTTAGGTCCCACCGAATGCCTGAAGAAGCCTCCACAAGACATCAGCTTATGAAACGAGCTCTGTCTTTCGCCTTTGTCAATGATACTCTGTACAAGAGGTCGTTTGATTCTTTGTAGCTGAGATGTTTAGGACCTGACGAAGCGAAAAGAGTCGTCCAGGAGATTCACGATGGACTCTGCGGTTCTCACCAAGCGGGCCCAAAGATGAAGTTGAAGATCAAACGGATGGGCTACTATTGGCCCACAATGATCCAGGAGTGCCTCGAATATGCGAAGCAATGCCATTCATGCCAAATTCATGGGGACTTCATCCATCAACATCCAAATCCACTACATCCAACGGTGGCTAGCTGGCCATTCGAAATGTGGGGGACTGATATAGTCGGCCCTATCGAACCAGCATCGTCTAGAGGACATCCTTTCATCCTAGCGACGACTGACTAATTCTCTAAATGGGCAGAAGCAGTACCGTTAAGAGAAGTGAAGACGGAAAATATCCTCCACTTCTTCAAGATACACGTCATATATCGGTTTGGAACTCCGCGACGGATCATCTCCGATAACGGGCCAGCTTACAGAAGCCACAAGATCAGTCGCTTTGCGCAACAGCATAATATAGACTGGAGATATTCCTCGGTTTATAATCCGCGAGCTAATGGTCTAGCTGAAGCCTTCAACAAGACCCTGATGAAAATCATGAAAAAGACGGTGTCCCGAAATAAGAGAGACTGGTATGAGAGGCTGCAAGAAGCTCTCTGGGCATATCGAACTACGTTCAAGACGGCCACAAGCACAACGCCGTACGCGTTGGTATTTGGGACGGAAGCAGTACTCCCCCTCGAGATAGAGTTACCCTCTCTACGAGTGGCATTCCACTACAAGCTGACGGACGAAGAAAATGCTCACCTTCGGCTTGAGGAGCTTGACGCCCTTGATGAAACCCGGCTCATAGCGCAACAAAATCTGGAGGCCTATAAAGCAAAGATGACGCACTCATATGAAAGATTGACCCGACCGAGGACATTCCGCCAAGGCGAACTTGTGCTAGTGGTCAAAAGGCTTATGATTCCCAATCGCGCCAAGCGGGGAAAATTCGAGTCAAACTATGAAGACCCATACATCATAGATAAGGTCTACCAGGGTGGGGCCTATCTACTCATGGACATGCACGGTGAAAGGCCTTTCAGGCCAATAAACGGTCGCTTCCTAAAGAGATACTACGCTTAATGAGCCACAGCCTAGGTCAATGATAGATGACGACGACTATGTCCACTCGCTATCTTCCTAAGCTTAAGCTTTATAAGCAGTAGCCGGCCTTCTCCATATCGGGCCGAAATGTCCTTAAACTAATAGCAGACCGAAACGTCTTTAAACTAATACCGCAGCATCTTTAGGCTGACGAGATGAATAAAAAAAATAATAATAAATAAAGAAAAAAATATAATAAATAAAAACGGTATGTCCATAAGCAAAATGGGCACGGATGAAATCCCTAAAGGGCTCCGTGAGTAAAAACAGCAGGGCTACCGGCGAGTGTTCGTGAAAACCCGAAAGGGCGCGACCTCGTAAAAAAAAGAGAAAAAGAAAATAAAAAAAACAAAAAAAAACGGTATGTCCATAAGCAAAATGGGCACGGATGAAAACCCGAAAGGGCTCCGTGAGTAAAAACAGCAGGACTACCGGCGAGTGTTTGTGAAAAACCCGAAAGGGCGCAACCTCGTTAAGAAACACTTATGGGGTCCTCTCGACCTTGTAAGGAGAAACCACCCGCGTGAAATCCTTACGACTCACAAGGGAGCAACACACTTAAGGATCCCCACGATTCCTAAGGAGAAAATACACTTGCGAGATCCTCACGACTCGTAAGGAGATCTCTCTTATGGGACCCTCACGGCTCATAAGATTTGGAAGTCTTAAGTTACAGAGACCTAAACCTGTGCTTAAGCAACCCCCACAACTTTTGATATTGCCCTACAAGCGGTCCAATACGGGCTCTTGTATACAATCCACGGGCGCGAATAAACATTTCCCTAACCAAGTCTCATCCGTGACTGGGGATATGTTCGCATGGTAAACAACCCTTGTAAGTCCTCTCGACTTACAAGGAGAAAACCCTCTGGTAGGATCCTTACGACTTACAGAGGAACAAACACTTAGGAATCCTCACGACTCCTAAGTAAAAAATACACCTACAAGATCCTCACGACTTGTAGGGAGAAATAACTTTGTGGGACCCTTACGGCTCATGAAGTCAAAAGCCTTAGTCGACAGGACCTTAACCCTAGTCGCTAAGCCTCCTTTGTTCAACAACGACAGAGGCAAATGATGATTCGCTCCTGGCAATATCCCAGTTATAGCGGTGCTGATGCCGAAATCGGTTTACAGCAAAAAGACAATAGGCCGCACATGCATACGAAATAGCCAAAATGATAGGGCAACTTGCAATAAAAAGCAGCAAGTAAAAATATATGCATGCAAAATAGACGAAATGATTGGGCAACTCACAATAAAAAGCAGCGAGTAAAAATAAAATAAATAGCCGAAATGATAGGGCAACTTGCAATAAAAAGCAGCAAGTAAAATGTATGCATGCAAAATAGCCGAAATGATTGGGCAACTCGCAATAAAAAGCAGCGAGTAAAAATAAAATAAATAGCCGAAATGATTGGGCACCGCGAAAAATAGCCAAAATGATTGGGCAATCGCGACCTTCGCGATATAAAAGCTAAAATGATAGAGCATCGCGGAGATAAAAAAAATGATGATAAAACTTTGGCCCTACAGTTAAGATCACATCGATCCCTGTATACAATCCAAGGGCGTAAACAAAGAGGGAACCGTACTTTCCCAACAGGCTCCGCCAGAAGACGAAGCCAAATCTCGACGGTTCAGTCCAACTCCGAAGAAACCAGTGTCTTCAGCAAATTCCTCAACTCACGGATACAAACACTCCTTGACGAGAGCCTCCTGATCCGTGTCGATTCGCAGAGCCACCAGTGCCTCCGTGGGAAATTCTCGACTCGTTTCAAACCCCAAGGAAACAAATAATCCTTGGCGCTTAGGAAACAAATAATCCCTAGCAAACTCCTCGACTCACGGATACGAACACTCCTTGACGAGAGCCTCCTAATCCGCGTCGACTCGCAGAGCCACCAGTGCCTCCGTGGGAAATTCTCAACTCATTTCAAACCCCAAGGAAACAAATAATCCTTGGCGCTTGGGAAACAAATAATCCCTAGCAAACTCCTCGACTCACGGATACAAACACTACTTGACGAGAGCCTCCTGATCCGCGTCGACTCGCAGAGCTACCAGTGCCTCCGTGGGAAATCCTTGACTCGTTTCAAACCCCAAGGAAACAAATAATCCTTGGCGCTTGGGAAACAAATAATCCCTAGCAAATTCCTCAACTCACGGATACAAACACTCCTTGACGAGAGCCTCCTGATCCGCGTCGACTCGCAGAGCCACCAGTGCCTCCGTGGGAAATTCTTGACTCGTTTCAAACCCCAAGGAAACAAATAATCCTTGGCGCTTGGGAAACAAATAATCCCTAGCAAATTCCTCGACTCACGGATACAAACACTCCTTGACGAGAGCCTCCTGATCCGCGTCGACTCGCAGAGCCACCAGTGCCTCCGTGGGAAATTCTCGACTCGTTTCAAACCCCAAGGAAACAAATAATCCCTAGCAAATTCCTCGACTCACGGATACAAACACTCCTTGACGAGAGCCTCCTGATCCGCGTCGACTCGCAGAGCCACCAGTGCCTCCGTGGGAAATCCTCGACTCGTTTCAAACCCCAAGGAAACAAATAATCCTTGGCGCTTGGGAAACAAATAATCCCTAGCAAACTCCTCGACTCACGGATACAAACACTCCTTGACGAGAGCCTCCTGATTCGCGTCGGCTCGCAGAGAAACCAGTGTCTCCGCAGGAAAATTCCCGATTCGTCTCAAACTGCAAATGAAGTCTCAGGCAGCAGGGACTAAAAATCTTGCTCCCTGAACAATGGGACCCTGCAAGTCGATCCAAAAAGGTCTCTTGCATACTATTCACGGGTCTCACTCTCCAAAATCGAATCTCGACAAGGGGGGAAACAACCGCTTACGGGTCCTCTCGACTCGTAAGAGGGAAAAATTCTCTTATAGGATCCTTACGACTTACAAGAGAAAATCACACTTAGGAATCCTCACGATTCCTAAGGAGAAAAACCCACCTACGAGATCCTCTCGATCCGTAGGGAGAAAAATCTCTACGAGACCCTCACGGCTCATAGAGTTGAAAAGTCTTAGACAGCAGATCTGAACCTGCGGCCTAAGCCATCGCTGATTCTTAAGAAAGTCAAGATGTATGCTTATTATCTGTTGACCATATTTACTAAGGCAGCATGCTGATGATAAAAGAAAGAAAAAGCAAGGAAATAGCACAAGACATTACAAAAAAATGTGTATCTTTTATTCATAAACTTGATTGAGTACAGGATAAATTGTGCTAAAGAATAAAAAATATATATATACTTTTTTTTATTTACAATTACAAACGATATAAAGAGGGATAGCTACTGAGGAGGAAGTGTCTTTAACAAATCCGCAAGCCGCTCTCGCACTTCCTTCAGCGCCTCCTCCTGAGTGGCTGCCGCGGCCACCTCTGCTTCCACCTGGGCTCGCTGCTGCAAGAAGGATGAAAGTTGCTCCTCCGCCGCCTTTTGGGCTGCTTCCTGGCTGGGCGCATCTCGCTCGACGACGTCAAGCTGTTGCCTCAATGATAACCCTTCGGAAAGACATTGCAGAAGGCCCTCAAAAACAACCTTCAGCCGTACAGCATTGGCCTCCACCCGAGCATGCAGTTGGGCAGACTTGCTCGAACTCTCACCGCGCTCCTTATGCCTTGAAATGACTTCTTGTTCGAGAGGGCGGAAGTAAGAAGCGCTCTGCTCAATCCACGCTACTCTTTGATTGCTGGCGGCCAAGGTCTCGGGAGCGGGACACAGCAAATCCAACTGATGCAGGCGGGCCTCGATCTCCCTGCAATGGTTAACCCAAGATGTGATGATACCCTCGTCATGAAAGTTCACGAGTATCACCAGCATCGGGTTAACAGCTGTAGCAAAATCCGCAGCAGAAGTTGGGGTCTCGACGTCGAGCTCCTCAATGTAATCGCTCAACATACGCAAGCTGTTCGCGGCGCCTTTCGAAGATGGACGTCTCAGGTAAGGACCTGCTGGCATTATGATGCGAGATTCGAAGGGCGCCGAGACCGGAACGACAGCTGAAAAGAAATAAAATGTGATCAGATAACAGTTCAGAAAATAAAAAAAGGGGGATTTATCAATGTGATAGTCGTTGTACCAGCTGAGGCAGGTGGCAGGGCCGGAAGGGTCGGCGGCGCAGCCCATCTTTCATCCCCTCCTTCGATTTGTAACACTGCAGTCGAGATGAGAAAAAAGGGTTTAGAAGTAATTCCATCAATGAAGAAAGAAGGATATCATTGGAAATCATACTCACCAATGCCATCAGAGGAAGAAGCGAGTTCGGATGGGAAGGAGAAGTGTGGGAGCAACATCTGGTAAAGATGGTCAAAAAGCACTCCTGAAACACACAATAGTGTGACTTTAGTACACAAATTATGCGTCTGGAAGATAAGATTAATAAATTGCAAACCCATACCTTCCAACATCTTCGAGGGTATGAGAGAGGGTTGAGAGTTGACCACTGCCAAGGCAGTCGTTGAAGGCGCTCCCTCGAACAGTGGGGCATCGGTGCTGGCTGCACCTGAGTTACAAAAAAGGTAAATTTGTCAGAAAGATTGTAAAGCAAAGTAACGAAAAACAGCAACTTGGGGTTTACCTGAGGAGCTCCCGGCTGAAACGGAGGCGATTCCCTCCTCTATCGACATGAGACCACCGCCCGTGGCTTCATCGCCCGACTCAATGGGGGCCGTCGTCGTGCTAGCGCGACCAGGAGACGGCAGGAGATCGTAAGCAGGGAGGGCAATAATTGGAGCGTTGCCGGATTCTTGGAATGAAGCGGCTGACTCTTCCCCAAGAGTCTTGCCCATCTCATCTGCTACTTCTTCGGGCTCCGCCGTCTCCATCGGCTCATCCACCATCACCACGAGGTCGCCAGCCTCAAGCGCCTCGTCCGCCACTACCCTGGGCTCAGTTACGACGATCATTTCATCTGCCGCCGTTTCAGGCTCGGCAGCAATGACCTTCTCGGCTATAGACCCTTCCACCCCCATCTCAAGCTCCGAAGCCTCGGCGACGTTGCCCACCGTCGGCTCAGGTCCGGCAGGCGCCGCCCCCTCTGTTTCTTTGGGTACAATGGTTTTCGCCTCCCCCTCGATCGGACTTGGCCCTGCAAGATAAAAGATATAAGGACCAATGGCATTAAAATCCTTATAACAAAACTCTGAAAGAAATATTACCTGAAGCGGATTTACCGTTTGCGCTCCGAACTGCGCGCGCCACCTCTCTGCGGGCAGTGGATAGGGCGACAGGGGCCTCTTCGGATGGAGTATCAGCGCGAGGGACGGTGCTGGGGCCCGCTTCCATAGCCAAGGCAGCCCTGCGTGCCTTTGCCTCACGCCTCAGCCGCTTCCTTTCCTCCTGGGCTGTCACGATGGACCTTCGTGACGCTTCTTTCAAGGCGTCGTCATCCTCGTTCAGGGATGCCTCCAGAGCCTTTAGGGCATCTTTCATCGGCTCTTCAAGACGAACCTCCTGCGGTGGCCCAGAGGAAGCGGGAACATCGGCGGCTGGCGGAACATTTGCGTCGCTTCGTTGGAACGGCATTGAGGTTTCTACAATGAAAAGGGAGAGGTTAGATCGACCATAATACGAGGGAGATGAAAACTTGATGAATAGAGACTTACTAAGGCCTAAAGACGCTCTAAGGCGTTCTTCCTCCTGGAAGGTCTTGAGTGAAGCGGCAATTGCTTCCTCATCAGTGATGCCTGTTGGAAGAAAGGAAAGAAAAGCGTTAGTCAAAGGCAATAAGGAAGGTACGTTACAATAAAGAAAATGTGACTAGTAGTTACCTGATTGCGCAAGCTTAGCCAGCCATGCGTCACGCTTTGCCAACCACGCTGAAGTTTCGAGAGCGGCTTCCAAGTCTGTGTCGTCCGGCGGCGGCATGATTAATCCCTCGTTAGTCCCATATTCGATTAGGCCCTCGGCGTAGGGAGCATGGGGTTCCTGGCCGAACACGACATCTGCAGCGAAGAGCGATTTCTTTTTCTTCTGCCCTCCGCCCCTAGGCTCACGTGAAATCGACTTCCGCTTAGCAGCCACCTTGGGACGACGGGTCCCGATGTCCGCACCAACGGCAGACTCCGGCGAGGATACAACCACTTTCTCTACTGGAGCACGAGGCGCTGCAGGTGCATCTGTGACATCAGGGAGTGACAAGCCACGTGGAGGACTTTGCGCACGCGGTGGCCCGGTTCTAACCTCTTTTAGAGGAGCGACTACTGGAGTCCTAGGAACCAAAGGAGCGTTGCGATCGGTACCTGGAGGCACACCCTTACGATTGACCAACAGTCGCCTTTCCTCCTTTATAACTGCTCCTGTTGCATGATTGTACCAGTCTTTGTACACATTGAGGAGTCTCGGAGCGTAAGCCGGTGCATTGATAAAAAAATGAGAGCTCGTATTCAGGCGCATGAAATGGTGCAGTGCGTTCTCCATCCCTTCTTCAGTGGCAGTGGGTTCCAGCAAGAAGGCTTCCAAGGGGACCCTTGATCGTAGCCCAGTTGTTGAGCAAAACGATGCGGGTTGTACCTCATAAAAATTGCCACACCATTCTGCCTAAAAACTAGGAAACCCGGTCTAATGGAATATAAGTGAAGGGTCTCCCGAGCCGTCAAAACTGAGGCTCCATCCTTAAAGACATCTTGTAATGGCCGCGTCACAGTGGTTAACACCTTTCCAATAGTCAATACCTTATCGACAAAGGACATCCCGGCTCCAATGGTATGAGGGCAAAGGAGTAAGCCCCAGGCGTTCCGCGGTGATGGGGTTACAATTGATGCGCCGATCAGCTGTATAATGCGAGGAAAACCGCACTTGTCAAAGAATGAGGGCCTTTTATGCATGCCGAAGACACCCGCTGTGTGTAGCTCGAGCCACGATGCAAAGTAATACATCGGGAAGACCACGTGCAGTACCCCGGGCTCATTAGCATCCGCTGCTCGACTGAGGCCATGGTATAAGTGCGCCAAGCCAGCGATCCCAACAGCCACCTTTACCCCGATGACCATCCGGTGGGCTGGGTAAAAGACAGAGGGTCGCATCCGATGAGAGTGCATTGGGATCGCAAACCATCTCAGCCACAATCCAAGAAATCCTAAGAAAAAGGCCTCCTCATCCATTCCAGGGGCCGCAATTTTTGCAAATGACATGGTAGGGAAGTCCGGAAGAAAAAAAACCCTTTTGATCTATATCCTTCTCCGGTAGGTTGTCCACACCTAGACCGAAATCCAGGGTGGCAAACTTGGTAGCTTCTGATGAGATGACGCTTGGACGAAGGAAACGAGCAATGAAGTCCTCAAAGTTAACTCCCCGACTCCCATGTTCGACGAAGAGGGACTCATATATGTTCATCACTTTAATCAAGCTTGGGAATTGATGTTGAACGGCATTCTCCGGTGTGAACCCCCTTACCATCGGCCTAGCACCAAAGACGTACACATCTGTCGGGAGCAACTCCTCATAATATTCCCCCATCACTGGTAAACCGGATACCTCCATGAACTCCTCCAAGGAGATTGACACTTCCCGATCCATGGCAAGGAAAGTGTGAGTAGGAATATTCCATTGCTCCAAGAAAGCCTTGAACCACCAGGTGGGGAGCGTGGGATACTGGAAGAGAGAGACGTAGACCGCGTTGTACAGTCCTAATCTTATCAACTGCGACTTCTTCATCGACAGGATGTACCGGGCCCACGGTAGATAGCCAATCAGGTGGCGGGGGATCAGACCAAGGTTATACGATTGCCCCTAAGGTCGTGCTTCACCTTGACAGATACGGCGTCCTAGGATGACCAAAACCATAGGACGTTGAACCGGTATCGCATCTATGGCGGGATGTAGAAAGCCCTTTGATGTCCAATCCACCAACTCCACGGCATACTGCACCGAGGGTGGGGTAGCATAATGAATCGCCGTGATAGGCTCAGACGGCACTGCGCATGTGAAGCTGCGTCGACCCATAATGATCTGGTTATACCAGGACCCCCAAAGGTGGAGATTCTTGCACTCCGGGTCGTATTCTCTAATCATGGTCAGGACTTCACGGTCCAAGGGCGCCTCGGGAAATCCCTCCTCCGAGCGGACGAACGGGAATGAAGTGTCTAGAGACATGATCGCTGCAAAAAGAACAGTTTAGCCGTTAGTGTTGTAATTCCAACGTTTGGCGTCTAAATAAGAAAATGCATTAATTAAATTAAAATTAATTAATTACACCACACAGCAGTGCAGTGAGTAGGAGACCAAAGGGGGACCCACAAAATCTGGATGACAATACGTCAGTTAATAAGACAACCTCATCATTGGATGAGATTGTCAGTTGGTCCCCAGGAAAACATTCCCATTTATAAAAAAAGGGGGGGAAGAATCCCTAGAGACAAGGAGAAAATCTTCTCTTTCAGAGCAAAGCTCTGTCACAGAGTGACACTTGTCAAACTCTGGTCCCAGGGAAATAAGATTCCTTAAAGAAGCATGGCTCTGTGGCAATAATGGAAAAGGTCCAGCAGAAAAAAAATTACACTTAAAAGAATTAAAAATTTTGGAATCTTGAAAGATTCATGAAAAACTTATAAAAAGATTCTTCATTTTTCAAATCTAAAAGAGCTATTTTTAGATCTATGAGCAAAGCTCTGTTCATGGGTTAAAACCCATGAACAAGATCCCTGTAGATCTATAAGTTTTTGAGAGCAAAGCTCTATTTATGAAACCCCAATGGAGATCTCTTTAGATCAAAAGATCTGTGAGAGCAAAGCTCTTTGGTTGAGATTAAATTAAATTAATTTGATTTAAATTAATTTTTACCTAAAGTTTCTGACTTTAGAAATGAGCAAAGCTCTGAAGTTCTTGAGTGAGAGCAAAGCTCCGGAAAATAAAAATCTTAAAACGGTAAGATTTTTCTAAGGGCCAGAGGTCTTATTTATAAGGCGCTTGCGCCCCTTGAGCTCACCCCTTGATCCAACGATCAGGAGTTTGCCACCGCTGCACTCACGTGTGCGCTACGTGAGCGCAACGGTAGGGGGCATTTGTTTCGCCCAATCAGAGCAAAGCTCTGTTGAAATTCAAAATTCAAAATTTTGAAGCAACGCATCAAATCTCGGGCGCAACGCGCCATATGTCAGGCGCTGATACGTCAGCGCAGCGCCCAAGAAGGCGCGCCCAATCAGAGCAAAGCTCTATTTTAAGCAAAATTAAAGGAAGCAACGCTTCAGTTGCGCAGGCACTGCGCTGCGCGACACGTGTCACGCGCAGATGCGCTAGCGCAGTTGCGCTGCGCGACACGTGTCACGCGCTGGGGCATTTGCGCCAAACAGAATTAAAATTCTAAAGAAATCTTTTCTGTTCTTGTTAAAACAAGAAGATTTTCTTCTGTAAAACAGAAGCCCTTGGATCAAAGATCCAACGGTGGAGAAAATTCCCTAAATCACTCAGAGAAAGATCTCTTCAACAAAATTAACTAATTTATGGACACTATAAAAGAGACCCCAGACCTCAATTCAAAAGAAGAGGAACTTTTTCTTCAAAAAAGTCAAGAGCTTCAAACAGAGAGAGAATCCTGAGAAAATTTCAAAGAAAAAGGTAAAAACCTTCACGAGAGAGAAGAAATCTCTTTTAATAAATCATTGATCTAAAAACAGTAGGGTTCCTAGGCACTCTCAAGAGGTCTCACAAGGCATCAACCATGCCAATTTCAATTTTAGGGGTGCCGAGAAACCCTAGACTACGGATCGATAACTAGATGTCTAGGCGAAAGAAGCAACTAGTAAACTACTTTACTAAGAGAACGGAAATACAACCTTTGTAGATCCGGTGCTCCACCTCCATAGCTCCGCGATGAAGTCCCCTTGCTGTCCAAAACAAATCCCGGGCTCTTGCGTTGGCTTCATCGGAGAAATGGGCGGGCAAGGTCGTCGGCTTCGTGCCGAAGATGATCTACGTCGAGGCATCACAAGATCAAGCTCCCACTTCACCAAGTCATGAAACTTATGAAGAAAACACACTCTACTACTTGGTAAGAGGTAGAGGATGAAGAAATAGGAAGTGGGTTCACTTTAGAATTGGATTTCTCACTCATTTGCTCAAGTTGCCATTGTTGAAGCAAGCTTTCTTCAAGTGAAGAAGAAGAAGAAAAAGTTATGATAAGTATTAAGTAAAATGAAAATAATAATAATACTTATCATCTACCAACCATGGTCAAGTGTAGAGACTAAACTAGGGTTAGTGAGAATGGTTAGGGTTAAGCATGAGACAAAAATGGTCACTTAGGTCAAAGCTTCATGAAGCTTCAACTAGAATACAAATCAAGCCACCATTTTCTTTTCATGCCATTCATTTTCCAAAAATCAATAGATAAATAAATAAGTGAATAAAACATAACCCTAACCATTAACATGTAACCATGGTTTGATCTTTACACAAAAACCCTAGCAAACATGTATCATCAAACATGATACAATCAAGTGCACAAAAAGTATATCACATATACAATGTGCACATCCGAGCGAGAAAATCCATTTAAAGTGAACCGATACTAGTTAATGCAAAGTAATATATCAAATATATAATTATGCATTAAATCATTAAATCAACACTTGATTTAATGATCCGGTCATATCGCATATAACCGACTAATATCTACAGTAACAACTTATCGAATCAACACTTGATCCGATAACCCGGCTATATCGCATATAACCGATCAATGTCACAAATCGCGAGAATCGAATACAGTATCACATACTGGTATCATTCTCGGTCCCGCACATATCTCATATGCGCTCCTATTTCGTTTCGCTTGAGCCAGGAAACCTCTGTGTAGGACTCTAAAGACTCGTCAATACGCCGGCAGCAGATGATGATCATATCAAACACCCACAAGCCGCAAGCGGTCTGCTAAACGTAACGGCCACCCGGGTATTGAGCGATCAGAAGATCGACGAGCAAGCCCGCTCACACTCCTGTGAATCCAACCAGTAACACTTACCGTACAGTCCGGTCTGATCGTCTGATATGTCGCATATCTCGCCTAGGGGTGGTAAACGTCAGACCCCAATAGCTCGATAAGTCGTGTCGATATGAGGTCTATAACAATTCGAGAAACTACTAGTAACACTTACCAGTAAATCTCAGCAACCCTGGCCAGGGATTTCCGGTTATAGCCAATCGAACACAGCGCAACATCAACTCCCTATACCGGGAGAGACGAATCCCCTCCTATCGCTCATTGCCTCCATGTGACTCGGGACTGTACCCAAAAACCACCATTTTGCACGCCCTCTTGGACGTGGTAAGATGGAAATCAAAGCACAGTGGGAACCACACAAGACTCTATGACAATCTCGGGTCAACAGACTACTCTGTACCAGTGTCACCAGAGAACTGCCATCTGACGTAAGGTATAATACCATCTGGGAGTTCTCGGCGAGTCCGTCCAGTGTACCCAGTCTCCACTGAGCACCCGTATATCATCTCTGATGTCAAACACCAATGGATATGGGATCATCCATCGCCCATCTGTATGGGTCGAGAAGGTATACGCTAGTCTACTCTGGTATATCGATGCCCCGTCTCGATACACCCACGACTAGGGACTTTGAAGGATGTACTTATAGACTGTCTGTCCCCACTAGTATGATCTGCATCATAGTCCAGGTAGTCAAGTACACATCCCAAGGGCTTTACCAACATGTAACAGAGAGACAATCAGTATACACGTTAAGGTAAAGAGCAACCAGATAGCATACTATCATGTCGAGCAAGAAAGTCCTCCCTATATATGTCCCAGCATCCACTACAATATACATCCTATGTACAGTAATGGCCTCTAGGGCATACATATAACTAACAATCTCCCACTTGCACTAGGGCCATCTGATAGCAGTGGTTGTAGTATCTCATACTCAACCATCCCATAAAAGTCTCTCTCTGGGAAAAGGCCTTCGTGAGTGGATCCGCCGTGTTGTCCTCTGAGTCTACTCTCCTTACCTCGATCATCCTGGAGATTACCCATCTCCATGATCAGGTGATACTGCCTTAGAATATGTCTGGATCACTGATGGGACGGACGTTCCTTGGCATAAGCCACAACTCCATTGTCACACAATGGGAGGAACAAAGTTCATCTCATGAACAAATATACATCCAGACTTGCCTCTTTGGTAGCATCTTAAGTAGCGATGTATCAAGCCTTTATCGTCTAGTATGCCACGGTATTTAGCTTGGAACTCTTCCAACATACCGTCCCTTTACTGAGGGTAAAGACAATGCCTGCGACTGACATTCAGTCGTCTTTATCACCCTGGAACCTTTCCAGTGATTCTCCCCAGGATCAACTGATACCATCTCACTACAGCTAGTGAGTCTCCTAACATCCAATTAGATCTATCTCATAGATCAAAAATCCAGGATTTAGGAGGTATCACTTTGATCCTATATGGAGAATCATTGTGATAAGCGGAGATTGACCGAGCGTAGCATAAGAAACTCCTTCCCTATCAAGAGCATGTCATCCACGTACTCTACGAGGATCGTCACTATACTCCCTACTACCTTTTTGTTTATACAAGGTTCATCTACCATTTTGATGATGTAAAACTCTTTGACTAACACATCAAAATAGATGTTCCAACTCCGCGATGTCTGCTTTATCCTATAAAGCATCTTGTACACGTTTCCGCTGCTCCCACTGTCTACGAAGCCCTCTGGCTGTGTACTTATAGACTCTCTATTCTAAAACATCATTTAGAAAAGCTGTCATGACACCCAACCACCAGATATCGTAGTCATGGTATGTAGCCGTGGAAAGTAGGATCTGGATGGACTTAAGCATAGCCACTGGAAAAGGTTTCATCATTATCCACGCCTGGTCGATGACGAAAACCTTTAACAAGTCTATCTTTGAAAGTCTCAACTTCTCCATATACACCAAGTAATCTTCTCAGGATATACTTGCTCCTGATGGGGATTTAACCCTTCAGATATAGCAACCAAAGTCCATACTTTGTTGGTGTATAAGGATTCCATCTCAGATCACTAAGCATCCAGTCATTCTTACAGAGTCCCACTCCTGATGGCCAGCTCGAAACTAGTTGGGTCATCATCTCATGATGCAATCCTCGCTCCCACTGTCATAGAGTAACCGAAGTATCTCTCAGGTGGGTGAGGAACCCTACTAGATCGGCGGAGAGGCTGAGGTTCGTTGTTAACTATTGAATCCTTTGGTTCTATCAAATCATCAGCTGTATTTTGTATAGCTGGAACCTTTCCAGTTCTACATAACAGATCTTGCCTCGAGCTTGTCCGGATTTTGCTTTTAGACATAGGCCGGACAACCCCAAATCTTAACTAACTTAAGATATGGGCTCTTCCCTTTCCATATCACATATGAAGTGGTAGGCAACTGATTTGATTTGAACCCTATTCAATAGGTATGCAGCTTCTCAAGTGCATAACTCCCAAAAAGGAAATAGGTAACTCAGTAGTACTCATCATAGAGCACACCTTATCATATAGGGTGTGATTGCTCCGCCCCGATATACCATCGTGCTATGGTGTATACGGAGGAGTAATGCTGAGAGAGAATCTCATTCTCCTTTAGAATAATCCAGGATTTCCATGCTCAAGTATTCTCCTCCTCGATCTCATCAAAGGACATAATACTTATACCCGTGTTGGTTCTCTACTTCTAACTTATATTCTGTGAATATCTCAAAAGGTTCGGACTTGTGTTTCAACAGGAACATATGTCTGAATCTAAAGAGATCATCAGAGAATGTAATAAAGTACAAAGAACCGGTCTTGGCATGTGTAGACAGGGGACCTTTATACATCAACATGTATCATCCCAAGAGTTCACTAACTCTTTCTCTGTTTCCAGTAAACGGAGCTATGGTCATCTTATCTCTGTGACATGACTCGCAAGTTTCATAAGATGTAAATTCAAACTGATTTAAATATGCATCTAAAATGTAACTTCAGCCAGTCGGATCGCATTGATATGACCTAGTCTACAATGCCTCAAGAAGGATTCGTTCATTTCTGAACTCTTCCTCTTATGTGTGTTCTGTATATTAAAGAACTGTAGTTTGATTTAGAACATCAATGCTTTTAGATAACGTGCCTGAACCGATCAACTTTTGATATAGGAAATGTTCAAAACATTATCCAACTATACAAAATTTTATCATTTCTTTACTGATAAAGAGATAGATATGATTTTGTATATCAGGTTCGGTATCTAATAACATTCGTTCAGAATCAATGTATTTGGAATACAGGGTGACAGTGACCAACAGACTTGGCTGCAACACTTGCCCCGTTTTCTGTCTCATGAAACTTATCATCCGTTCTCAGTTCTCTACCTATCTGTAGCCCTATGTAACAGATTACATATCTGGGATCCTGATCTGGTATCATATACCCAGGATGCGGAGGATACTGAGAAACAGTTCTTTGTAACGAACACACCCGAAGATGATGCATCAGCATGCATTCTCTTCGTTTGGGCGGCACGGGAATTCTGGTAATCCCCAAATTCCTGCTCTGTCTTATAACAATTATAAGTTGGAGCGGGACCAACGTTCCCCAGCTCAGTATAACAAGCGGGTTCGGTCAAATATCCGTATTATTATCTTGATTAAGGCGTGATATGGTCGCTACCTGGAGAGAAAGAGAAGAAAACACTCAGCGTGCGCTCTTGCAAGAATAGATTGGTTTTTATTTTATCTAATCAGGATGGCTCCCACTGCTTTTCATCAAATCTTCCATCAAACCCTAAAAGGAAAGACTAGCCGGGATTAATTACACACTACAAGTTCGCCAATCTTTCAGCCAGGCCAGTGTCGGTACTTTGAGGGAGGTCCCCCGTGCTTTCGCACGAACCTAATTAATGTAAACCTCGTTTTCCCAGAGGCGTAACCTCGTTAACACCTTTCTAGACACCTACTTGATCGGCTAATTGTAATGTATAAAACTCTCCCAGGAGTAACAATTACTCGTAGCGGGTATCGGGATCCAACTATCTCATAGAAGGTATGCAATCTCATTACAAATTTCAACACTTGAAATTCCCAATAATATTTTGCCCCTAGCTCGCTATGACCTTGACGCATGCCAAACAACCCATAGTCCGCTAGTCAAGTTCAACCCGTACATTTCTTGATTGAATTAAACCCACCCGCACGACCCTTGACGCATGCCAAACAACGCCGTACGAATACCCTAATCCAATCGCATCGTATGCTAGCAGATAATCACTAGTTAGCTACCGTACACTACGCCTTGACGCATGCCAAACAACCGCAGCACGAATACTAACTAGTACTTATCTGAAATGACGGAGGGCTACGACAGGTTTTTCTGAAAACCTATTGCGTAATGAACTTGATATCGTTGTAGAATCAAATGATTTTAAAATGGAGTGTTTTTGAGGCTTTTCTAGTTTTGCTAAAGGAGTCACTCCCGGTGAAGGGATCGTCGGTCCTTTCCCCGTCGAATGAGGTGCTGGATATATCATATATATCACTGTGCAAAGCAAAAACTCTTAAAAGCAATCAAAAGACAAACCGAGTGTGTAGCATCTGCCAGTTATTGCTAAAGGAGTCACTCCCGGTAAAGGGATCTCGGTCCTTTCCTCATCGAATAAGGTGCAGGATATATCACATATACCGCTGTGCAAAGCAAGAACTGTAGCTACCTGTTTTATTTTGAAATTCGATTCTACAACATCTTAGGTTTCTTTTTATTTCATTAATCATATTAATGAAGTCCCATCATTTAAATACCTAAACATCACAGATAAATACGACGTACACTTATGCCATCCGCATTCACCTCGATGTCCCCTCGTGCACCGTTAGGTTAGGTAACTAACGGTAGAGCAGGGCAGGGCTAGCACGGGTGTAAAACATAAGTAACATCTATATAATATATCAAATATACTATATACGGTATCCATCACAGAACATATCACATGATCACATCACAGATATCGCAGCAGAAGAATCATATGAAATATTGGATATACTAGGACGTCCGTGTTTTCAATACGAGCCAGTATAAAACACGGATTCCACGGCCGTGATGAATAGCCAAACCCACACCCCTAGACCCCTACGAGAGCGGTAAGCAACCCTACCAATTCTGGAGTTAGGAGACCCGGACTCGACTCCTCGAGTTGGTCTCCCACTGGACTCCAGAACCCGGTTACTTGTGCTCCCCTTCTTGGGTCTATCCTAGTGCGGAAAAGTGAATAATATACAAACGGTGACATCTTCCGCAACCTGGAAGTGCCCTAATAAAAGAATATTACATACAAGTTTTTACATGAATGAAAATGAAAAAACACTCATCTCACATAAAAAACCCCCGGCTATTCAAACACGACGATCCAATATAACATATTCAGCAACACATAACATCACATGTCATCAACGTAAGTAAATATGCGCATCCCAATTGTCGTTGACCTATAGCAACGAAACCGGCGATATCACATATTACACTTACAGTCACAGTAAAGAAAGTGTAAAACTACAACAGTTGGAATCCGCAACCTCCTCAGACATCGCATGCCTGACCAAATGAATTCTTTAGACATCGCATGCCTAACAATTATAAACCCCGCATTTTAGTCTCAAAATCGAAAACACTTTCAATACCAAGTCGGGCAATTCAACAGGATTCCCGACAATTTGATCGAATGCTCGTCGCAAACTTCAGTAGACGGCCGCACCCCCGATACCGTCGACGAAGTGCACCAAGGCGGAACACCGCTGCCGTGAGCACCCAGATGGATGCTTTCGGCGACGGGGTTCTCCTACAGTCACTTGGTCGAGGCTATGGAGTGAAGCTGTCTATTAAGTTTACCCGGCGAGTATCCGCGTACGCTACGTGATTGCGACGGACTTTTGATCACATCAAAATTCTGTGGCAACCGATCAAGTGAGACTAAACTGCTATGTTTATAATATTCATTCAGTTATCTCATAACTTATTGTGAATTCCAATTATTGTATCCCATTCCAGATAATTAGAAAATGTTAAACTTTCCGATCGAACATTCAAACACCCAAGTTTTCCCGATACAGCTCAACACATGAAACAAGTCTAAAAACATTCACTTCGTGCCTCAGTACCAACGGTCCAGCCGTAGAAGGGTCAAGCCAACGCCTCACATGTGGCACGCCGTACTGCCCCAAATCCTAAGGTTTAAAGGGCAGTTCAAGACGGTCACATAATCGAGTTAAGGTTTGTTGTCTTCTAGAGGGACCATCGCATTACTTGCACTACTTAGAACGTCTTTAAACCACGGAAAAATCCAACACTTGGAAATTTCCCGACAGGGGAAAAGTTGGGTATTTATATCCGGTCGAACTTTCTAACATATTCAAAAATTATCCGGAAAGCCACACAGACAAAATTTGATAATCCGATCGAACATTCGAATCCCCAAAACAACCCAGAATATTCAACTCTTGAATAAATATTAAAAATTCCCAGGAAAACCAGCACTGCAAAGTAGGAGTTACTGTGCAAATTTCAATGCACAAGGAGACATTTCGGCCGCGGAACCGCCGCACAAGCCATGCTTGTGCCGCGGAACCGCGGCGGTTTGATGGATTCAGGCTGTCGAATTTCACAGTAACCCTTACAATCTCCTGCTGAATTTTCTGCATATTTTTAATATCGAAAAACTCCAGATTTTGGAAAAAGTCCAGAGAGCATGTTTGTGTTAGGGTTTCGGGTTCGTTCGGGTTTCAAACTTCGTCTACGCATCGCCTAAGGCTCTAGCTAGGCTCTGATACCACTGTAGGTCAGGCAACCACCCCATCCAATAGGGTCGCCGTGGCACCAACGGATCCCTCGGCCGCTACTTTTTACGCATGCCCCCTCGCGAGGACTACAACCCGCCGGAACACCTTCCGGTCTCGGGACACCCAGGGGGTAAGAGCCTATGCTTCGTCGCACTGTCACACAGTGAGAACCCCCCATAGGTCGACATCCAATGTCTAGTAGCTCTGATACCAATGTAGGGTTCCTAGGCACTCTCAAGAGGTCTCACAAGGCATCAACCATGCCAATTTCAATTTTAGGGGTGCCGAGAAACCCTAGACTACGGATCGATAACTAGATGTCTAGGCGAAAGAAGCAACTAGTAAACTACTTTACTAAGAGAACGGAAATACAACCTTTGTAGATCCGGTGCTCCACCTCCATAGCTCCGCGATGAAGTCCCCTTGCTGTCCAAAACAAATCCCGGGCTCTTGCGTTGGCTTCATCGGAGAAATGGGCGGGCAAGGTCGTCGGCTTCGTGCCGAAGATGATCTACGTCGAGGCATCACAAGATCAAGCTCCCACTTCACCAAGTCATGAAACTTATGAAGAAAACACACTCTACTACTTGGTAAGAGGTAGAGGATGAAGAAATAGGAAGTGAGTTCACTTTAGAATTGGATTTCTCACTCATTTGCTCAAGTTGCCATTGTTGAAGCAAGCTTTCTTCAAGTGAAGAAGAAGAAGAAAAAGTTATGATAAGTATTAAGTAAAATGAAAATAATAATAATACTTATCATCTACCAACCATGGTCAAGTGTAGAGACTAAACCAGGGTTAGTGAGAATGGTTAGGGTTAAGCATGAGACAAAAATGGTCACTTAGGTCAAAGCTTCATGAAGCTTCAACTAGAATACAAATCAAGCCACCATTTTCTTTTCATGCCATTCATTTTCCAAAAATCAATAGATAAATAAATAAGTGAATAAAACATAACCCTAACCATTAACATGTAACCATGGTTTGATCTTTACACAAAAACCCTAGCAAACATGTATCATCAAACATGATACAATCAAGTGCACAAAAAGTATATCACATATACAATGTGCACATCCGAGCGAGAAAATCCATTTAAAGTGAACCGATACTAGTTAATGCAAAGTAATATATCAAATATATAATTATGCATTAAATCATTAAATCAACACTTGATTTAATGATCCGGTCATATCGCATATAACCGACTAATATCTACAGTAACAACTTATCGAATCAACACTTGATCCGATAACCCGGCTATATCGCATATAACCGATCAATGTCACAAATCGCGAGAATCGAATACAGTATCACATACTGGTATCATTCTCGGTCCCGCACATATCTCATATGCGCTCCTATTTCGTTTCGCTTGAGCCAGGAAACCTCTGTGTAGGACTTTAAAGACTCGTCAATACGCCGGCAGCAGATGATGATCATATCAAACACCCACAAGCCGCAAGCGGTCTGCTAAACGTAACGGCCACCTGGGTATTGAGCGATCAGAAGATCGACGAGCAAGCCCGCTCACACTCCTGTGAATCCAACCAGTAACACTTACCGTACAGTCCGGTCTGATCGTCTGATATGTCGCATATCTCGCCTAGGGGTGGTAAACGTCAGACCCCAATAGCTCGATAAGTCGTGTCGATATGAGGTCTATAACAATTCGAGAAACTACTGGTAACACTTACCAGTAAATCTCAGCAACCCTGGCCAGGGATTTCCGGTTATAGCCAATCGAACACAGCGCAACATCAACTCCCTATACCGGGAGAGACGAATCCCCTCCTATCGCTCATTGCCTCCATGTGACTCGGGACTGTACCCAAAAACCACCGTTTTGCACGCCCTCTTGGACGTGGTAAGATGGAAATCAAAGCACAGTGGGAACCACACAAGACTCTATGACGATCTCGGGTCAACAGACTACTCTGTACCAGTGTCACCAGAGAACTGCCATCTGACGTAAGGTATAATACCATCTGGGAGTTCTCGGCGAGTCCGTCCAGTGTACCCAGTCTCCACTGAGCACCCGTATATCATCTCTGATGTCAAACACCAATGGATATAAGATCATCCATCGCCCATCTGTATAGGTCGAGAAGGTATACGCTAGTCTACTCTGGTATATCGATGCCCCGTCTCGATACACCCACGACTAGGGACTTTGAAGGATGTACTTATAGACTGTCTGTCCCCACTAGTATGATCTGCATCATAGTCCAGGTAGTCAAGTACACATCCCAAGGGCTTTACCAACATGTAACAGAGAGACAATCAGTATACACGTTAAGGTAAAGAGCAACCAGATAGCATACTATCATGTCGAGCAAGAAAGTCCTCCCTATATATGTCCCAGCATCCACTACAATATACATCCTATGTACAGTAATGGCCTCTAGGGCATACATATAACTAACAAAAACCAGATCAATGTTCCTCACATAATAAACAGTGCTTTGCACTTCTTATGAACCACTGGTTCTTTAAAAACAAGAAAGCCACAAAAGTAAAAATTAGTGCTTTGCACTTTTATGAACCTCTGGTTCTTGAAACAAAAAGAAAAACTTATTTTTCTTTGATCTAAATTAGATCAAGAAATCAAATAGTGCTCTGCACTTCTGTTCTTGAATCTAAAAGATTCTTAGTGCTTTGCACTTCCAAACTGCGCTGTTGCGCTCTTGAAAAAGCGCCACGTGTCAACTACAGAATCACTTGCGCTATGCGCTTTGGGATAGAGCCTTGCTCTCTGTAATTGGCGCAACTCACCAGAGTGCGCCACGTGTCAGCAGCGCAAGCGCAGCGCGCTGCTTGCGCGACACGTGTCAACACTACAAGCGCTTGTGCTCTTTGATTGGCGCAAAGCGCCTGAAAATGCAATGCATTTACAGAAGGGCCAAGCCCAATTAAAAAAGGGCCTAACAGGCCAAATTAAATGCAATGCATTATTTTAAAAGAAAAAAGGGCAGAGCCCAAATAAAAACAGATGCTGTGCATCATTTATAAATGGGCCAAGCCCTAACACAGGTCTAACAGACCAAAAACAAATAAAAGGCGTTGAATACTTTTCAACTGAACTTAGCCAAGTCATGGCCGTAAGTCCTCAAATTAAATTGACTGGGCGAGATTGCTCCCTTAAATCAATTTATATCCGGCTCGAGGGTACATCTCCGAGCTCCTCTGAGACCTCTCGTTGTAATCCTTCAACGACGTCAGAGAGGCAACGGGTTCTAACGACCACACATGAATACGGACTGCGGGGTCCTTAAAGACCGGAACGTCCTTAAACTAATGTTGGACCGGAACGTCCTTAAACTAATTGATTAGTCGAAAATATTGCATCTTTTAACCGGCAATTTCCCTATCATTCGCATTCATATAGAAGTGTTCGGCATTCATATTTCACATATTAGCAAAACAGTCGCAAAATATCAGATTACATGTGTTAGACCTTAAAACCGGCATTTCTAAGGAAATTGACTGCATTTCATAACATGACATCATTTCTATATATCGCAACCCGTGTTTTGAAGTCTGTGCAGGAAAATCAGAGGCTTGCCCAAATCTACACCGCTAAAAGATACGCCAACACAATGATGTCAGTTCTGGTATCAATCCAAAGGGACAAATAAAATTCAACATATCAGATAAAGCCCCAAATGCCAGCCCAAGCAGTCACCAGAAGAACCAAGCCATGAAGCCATCAAAGCGCCGCGGAACCGCGGCGGGAGCCGGCTTGAGCCGCGGTTCCGCGGCGGTATTGCCACGTCAGCGATAAATTTTTGGTGCACAATGCTTCTCTCAGGGCCCACACTTCAGAAAGACATGTCAAATTCCAGAAGACCCCAGATCCCTCTGCCAGATCAGCAAACACTTGGATCTACACTAAACTAGCCTATCATTCTAGAAACTTCTCCCTAAACCCTAGCTTAAACCCTAAGCTAAGCCTAACTAACTACTTCTAGAAGTCTTTCAACAAACTTTTGGAGGGAACTTCTATTTCAAACTCAAGGCTTAGGGTTTGGGAAATCTATAAATAGGACCCTAGGCTCACTTGTAAAAGAATTATTCATTCATTGAAATTGATTGGTCCATTCACTCTCTTTCTTCATCTTCTTCCACAAGTCTAGTGAGAAGGCTTGTGTGAAACCCTAACCCTAATTCCAATCAAAAGCCAAGATCCCGAGTACCCCATCAAGCAAGAAGCCTTGCAACCTTTTATGAGCGGAGCCGATCTTCAACAGAGCAAGTGGTCCAAGCCGATCCACGACTCACGGAGCCGAGCGATGCCAGATCGACAATTTAGTTCTTCCTCTTGTAGTTCTTGAGCGACTGTAATCAAATTGTTGATATAAATAAAAGGTGATATTCTTTTATCTTGTTTTCTTTAAATTCTTGCATCATGATTCGATCTAAATTTCTAGTTGTAATTCTTGTTGTGATGATTGAGTAATACTCCGCTCGTCGAGGAGTCGAGACGATCAATAGAATGATGATGTAACATATCTTAAATCGATTCTTGAATCCTACGAGTTTTGTAAACCCTAGCAAGTTCAAGAATCGAAGACCCAATTCGTTGCGATGCTTTCTTGATTGATATCGCTCGAGATTGGGGAGTTACGATCGTTTCTTGAAATTGTTAGAGGCTAGAATGTGAATGATATCGATGAAAGAACAAGGGTTAAACGATGAAACCCTAGTTTCATGAGAAAGCCCTAACTCTCATCGATCATCATCGATCTAGTATCAATCCTTCGAAGGACAAGAACATGAAATCTTGAGATTACATCACGTCTATAGATCCGATCGATTCCTATGAGCCTCATTTAGATTCTTGACATTTGGTTGGAAATATCATCGAAACCCGATTCTTGATTGTTTATCTTTTTCTTGATTCTTGAATAGAATAGTGACACTTGAACAATTGATAAATCTTGAATCATGCTTTCTGTTCTTCGCAATTAACTTTTCAATTCAAACAAATCGATCATTGAAACGAATCGCACAATCCCTGTGGACGATCCGCACTCGCTTACGATCTACAACTGACACCGTAATTGATTGCGGTCAAATATAATTCTTTGGTTGTGATTTCTTTATACAATTTTCTAAATACCGATACAAGATACTATTATCGATCAAATGAAACCGTTATCGGGAAACAATTGATTCGATACTTGCTTTTTACAAACACATCCGAGAATCACACTCAATCACTAATGTTGGACCGAAACGTCCTTAATCTAATGTTGGACCGAAACGTCCTTAAACTAATAGCGGACCACCACGTCCCTAAACTGGAACATAGACCACCATGTCCCTAAACTGGAGTATGGACCGCAATGTCCTTAAACTGCTTATGGACCACTACGTCCCTAAACTGGAACGATAGAGCCTCCAAATGCTTTTTTGCCGGATCTAAATGATCCCTTTTAAGTTGATCTTAGCCCCAAACACGGCGAACGTATCCTTAAACATTCAAATGGACTGTAAAAATCCAAATTGACTTTGGTTCAAGGGTACATCTCTGATCTCCTCTGACATCTGCCGTTGTAATCCTTCAACGACGTTAGAGAGGTGACGAGTCCCGATGGCCAGATATTAAATGGATTATCACGTTAAGTTGATCCTAGTCTCAAACAGGACTATCGTATCCTTAACGAACGTTTAAGTTGATCTTAGCCGCAACGCGACTAATGCATCCTTAAACTAAAAACACTAAACCCAAATCTAAGTAAATACGGATTTGGACTAATCCACGTCCTACTGGCGACGACATTACTTAGTCTCTGTATACAATCCACGGGCAACCACAAACAAAACAAACACACATGACACGAAGTGAAATTCTGGAGAAGGAGAAAGTTGTTACCGCGATACGGTAGCGTAATTAACTGCAGAGGCTTGCGCCTGCAGGGAAGAGCGTCCCCACAATCAAAAACCCCTCAAGCGAGGGGGAATCTGACGAAGTCTGCTACATCGGCCGCATCCGTCTAAACCTCCGATACACGGTGCCATAAATCAACTTGGCATCTTCGGAGAGGTGGACGGATAAAACCAAATAGCATATGCCCCGAATCTCAGCGTCAGGACACCGCGGTCCTGTGCGCCGCCTTTCGGAGGGGAACAATGTTATTTTCGTTTCTTTTCTGTGATTGGCTTTAGAACTTAAATGATGGGACTACATTAATATGATTAATGTAAAGAAAATAAACCTAAAAAGATGTTGTAGAATCGGATTTGAAAACCACTCGGCTTTTTATGAAAAAGCTACATTTCAAAACTGCGGAGCTTAAGCCACTCCTTTTTAAAAAACCTTTTTGATTCTACGACGATATCAAGTTCAAAGCGTTAAAGATTTTCTTAAAAATCATCCGCAACCCTCCGTCATTTTAGGAAGTAGAGTACTTAGTATTCGTGCTACGTTTGTTGACTATAGTTAAGGCGTAGTGTACGGTAGCTAAATGATGTCTTCCTACACTGCATATGATGCAGATTAATTAGGACATTCATGCGACTTTGTTGACCATAGTTAAGGGTCATATGAGTGGGTCTAATTAATCAAGAAATGACGGGTAGAACTTGACTAGTACTTATGATTTGTTGACCTTAGTTAAGGTCATAGGTACTAAGGGTAAAAATCACATCGGGAATTTCAAGTGTTGAGATTTGCAATGAGATTGCATACCTTCCATATGATGGTTGGATCCCGATCCCACTGTGGGCAATAGTTGCTCCTAGGAGAGTTTTGCAGTTTATAATTAGCTAACTCATTAGGTGTCTAGAAAGGTGTTAACGGGGCTACGCCTCTGGGAAAACGAGGTTTACTTTAATTAGGTCCGTGCGAAAGCACGGGGAACCTCCCTCAAGTACCGACACTGGCCTGGCTGAACGGTTAGCGAAGTTGTAGACTGTAATTAATCCTGGCTAGTTTTCTTTTTAAGGTTTGAAAGAAAAACTTGATTAAAGCAGTGGGAAACATCGATTAGACAAGATAATAACCAATCTGATCTTTGCAAGAGCTTTCGCTGAGTGTATTCTTCTCTCTCTCTTAATGGCAGATACCCATGACAGGACTCAAGCTTCTACTAGATAAAAATAAACTGAATGGGACCAATTATAAAGACTGGCTGAGGAATCTGAAAATAGCCTTGACTTATGATAAAGTATCATATGTCCTCATGGCTCCAGCCCCGCCCATCCCAGGTCCAAAATCCTCAGTTGCGGATATTGAAGTCCGCAAGACATGGGACGCTGACTGTGCCACGGCCAAATGCCTCGCGCTTGCATCGATGGATAACACACATCAAAAGCAGCACGAGAATATGGACATTCACGCCATATTCCTCCATACAAAGGAGTTGTATGGAGAGCAATCCCGCGTATTACGATACGAAGCATCAAAGAAATTGTTTCAGATGCGAATGGCCCCTGGCACACCAGTAGGAGACCATATTCTGAAGATGATAGCTCTCATAGAAGAGGTTGAGGACCTTGGATGGACGATGGACAACGAACAATATACGGATATTATTCTACAGTCCCTCCCCTCCACCTTTGCTCAATTCATAGTTAACTTCAACATGCACAACATGGAGAAGGAACTACATGAACTCCTTAATATGTTAAGGAGTGCAGAGAGCACAATGAAATCATTGAAAACTCCCGTTATGAATATTGGATAATCTTCCTCTTCTCACCCAAAGGCTAAGGCCAAGGAAAAGAAAAAGAAGAGCCCACCAATCCTAAGGGTGGAGTTAAAAAGGTGAAGGGAAAGGAAAAGTCCAAAGCTGGAGACTCGGGGAAAGGGGAATGTTTTCATTGCCTCAAGACAGGACATTGGAAGCGCAACTGCACCGAGTACTTGAATTTCAAGAAGAAGCATGGGGATGCTTCCGCTTCAGGTGTGTTTGTGACAGAAAACTGTTTTTCAATAAACTCTGCTTCCTGGGTATTAGATACCGGTTCAGGTTCTCACATTTGCAATTCTATGCAGGGGCTGAGAAATAGCAAGGTTTTGAGGACAGGTGACCATACTCTCCGCATTGGAAATGGTTCCAATGTACATACAGTCGCAGTGGGAGAGTATCACTTGGGGTTGCCATCTGGGTGTATATTGGTTTTGAACCCATGTTATTTTGTACCAAGTATGCTTTGTAATATAATATCTATTTCTTTGTTAGACAATGAAGGATATAATTTTGTATTGCAGAACAATGTTATGAACATTCACCTGAATCAAATGTTGGTTGGGTATGGTACGCTTAATAACGGGATATACGTCCTAAATCAACACACAGTTTTCAGCATACAACACACTAATAAAAGAAAACTTTCAGAAATAAATGAAGCTTTTCTTTAGCACTGTAGACTTGGTCATATTAACGAAACAAGATGAAACAAGTTACACAAAGATGGATATTTAAACCCTTTTGAATATAAATCTTATGCGACTTGCCAGTCTTGTATCAAGGGTAAAATGACCAAAACTCCGTTTACCGGACACGGAGAAAGAGCTACTGAGCTCGTAGGCCTCATACATAGTGATGTATGCGGGCCAATGTCTACACAGGCTAGAGGCGGTTTTTCATACTTCATTACGTTCACTGACGATTTCTCAAGATTCGGTCATGTATTTTTATTAAAGCATAAGTCCGAAGCTTTCGAGAAATTCACTGAATATAAACAAGAAGTAGAAAAACAAACCGGCTTGAGTATCAAGATGCTTCGATCAGATCGAGGTGGAGAGTATCTCAGTACAGAATTTGCAAACTTCCTAAAAGAGAATGGAATTCTCTCTCAGCTCACTCCTCCTTACACACCACAGCACAACGGTGTGTCAGAACGACGGAATAGGACCCTATTAGATATGGTCCGATCTATAATGAGTGATGCTGAGTTACCTGTCTCATTTTGGGGGCATGCATTGGAGACTGCAGAGTTTCTACTGAACAGGGTTCTAACCAAAACCATGCCTACCACGCTATATGAGATATGGCATGGGAAGAGACAATCTCTTAAAAGAATTAAGATTTGGGGTTGCCCGGCCTATGTTAAAAAGCAGAATCCGGACAAACTCGAGACACGGTAAGTCATGTGTAATTTTGTGGGGTATCCAAAGAATTCTTATGGATATCTATTTTACCACAAGGAGGAACAAAAGGTGTTTGTTTCTCAGTATGCCACATTCTTAGAAAAAGAGTTTTTCACGGATAAAGATGATGGCAATGTGGTGGATCTAGAAGAGGTTCTAGAGACACAAACTACAAATGACGACTTGGTTGAACCAGCTGTTGCAATAGAAACTGAGGAACCTCGGCCACTCCGTAGGTCTGGTAGGACTTCTCGCCCACCGGAGAGGTACTACGGTTTCCTCATTGATGGTAACAGAGAAGACTGCATCATGGAGGATGATGATCCTACCAGTTTTCAGCAAGCTATCACGAGTGGAGACTCTGTGAAGTGGCTGGATGCCATGAGATCCGAAATGGAGTCTATGTACACCAACAAAGTATGGACTTTGGACGTTGTACCCCCTGGGGTAAAACCTGTGGGGTGCAAATGGATCTTTAAAAGAAAGATTGGTATAGATGGGCAGGTAGAGACCTATAAGGCAAGACTTGTGGCGAAGGGTTTTCGTCAAAGACCAGGTTTGGACTATGACGAGACTTTTTCGCCCGTAGCCATGCTTAAATCCATTCGGATCCTACTTGCTATTGCTACTCACTACGACTATGAAATCTGGCAGATGGACGTTAAAACGGCATTTCTAAATGGGGATTTAGAAGAATGCGTTTATATGGATCAGCCGGAGGGCTTCATTGACAGTGGGAGCAGCGGGAAAGCATGTAGATTGCTTAAATCCATATATGGATTAAAGAAGGCATCACGGAGTTGGAACATCTGTTTCGATGATGTTATCAAAAAGTTTGATTTCATCAAAAATCTAGATGAACCTTGTGTTTATAAGAAGGCTGTAGGAAGAGCTGTCACGTACCTCGTATTGTACGTGGATGACATTCTTCTGATAGGAAATGACATTCCTATGCTACAGTCGGTCAAATCTTTCTTATCTCTAAGGTTCTCCATGAAGGACCTGGGTGATGCCACATACATCCTGGGCATTAGGATCTATAGGGATAGATCCAAGAGGTTATTGGGATTGTCCCAAACCAGGTACATCAACACCATCCTAAAAAGGTTTAGTATAGAAGACTCCAAGCGGGGTACCTTACCCGCTTACCATGAGGTCACTCTCTCCAAGGACTCTTGCCCAAAGACCGATGAAGAGAGAGCTCGCATGAGCATTATACCCTATGCTTCGGCAGTAGGATCTATAATGTATGCGATGTTATGTACACGCCCAGATGTAGCTTATGCACTTAGTGTTGTGAGCAGGTATCAATCCAACCCAGGGGAGAATCACTGGATAGCTGTGAAGAACATTCTTAAGTACTTGCGAAGGACTAAAGAATTGTTCTTGGTGTATGGTAATGGAGATCTCCAGATGGAGGCCTTTACCGATTCGAGCTTCCAGAGCGATAAGGACGACCGCAAATCTATCTTTGGGTTTGTATTTACCCTCAATGGAGGGGCGGTAAGATGGAAGAGTTCCAAACAGGATACCGTTGCAGACTCTACGATGGAAGCTGAGTACATTGCTGCGAATGATGCCGCCAAGGAAGCCGTCTGGATGAGGAAGTTCGTCTCGAAGCTAGGAGTAGTTCCAACTATTATTGATCCAATACCTTTGTATTGTGATAATAATAGGGCTATGGCGTTAGCCAAGGAGCCCAGGTCCCATCAGCGGTCTAGACACATCCTGAGGCGCTTTCATTTGATCCGGGAGATTGTAGATTGCCGCGAGATCGAGATTAGGAGAGTAGACACAAAGAATAACGCCGCGGATCCACTCACCAAGGCCCTCCCTCAGCCGCAGCATGAGCGACTTTTTGAGATGTTGGGTATGAGATACGCCAATAACTGGCCTTAGTGCAAGTGGGAGATTGTTGGATATATGTATGCCCTAGAGGCCATTATATGATAGTGGATGTATTTATAAATGTATATATATATATATTCAGTGTACATTCTTGCTCGACATGATAGTATGCTATCTGGTTCTTCTTTATCTGACATGTTGTTTTGATCATGCTTTTATTCATTCATACATGTTGATAAAGCCCTAAGGATATTGGCTTGACTACTGTGATTATGATAGAGATCATTCTAATGGGACATCTGTAGTTTATAAGCATATCCTGGAATGTCCCTAGTCGTAGGTGTATCGAGACAGGGCATCGGTATACCAGAGTAGACTAGCGTATATGATACTAGACCCATACGATGGGCGATGGATATTCCCACATTCATCGATGTATGACATCGAGATCGTATACGGGTGCTTAGTGGTGACTGGGTACACTGGACGGACTCGCCGAGAACTCCTATATGGAATTATATCTATCGTCGGATAGCAGTTCTCAGGTGACACTGGTGCAGGTTAGTCTGTAGACCCGAGATCGTCATAGAGTCTTGTGTGTTCTCCCACTGTACTTTGATTACCACCCTACCACGGCTCTACTGAGTCGTGCAAACAGGTGACCGTTGGGTACAGTCCCGAGACACACGAAGGCGATGAGCGATAGGAGGGGTTTCGTCTCTCCCGGTATTGAGAGTTGATGTTGTGTTGTGCTCGACTGGCTATATCAGTAAGTCCCTGGCCAGGGCTGTTGAGATTTACTGATAAGTGTTATCAGTAGTTTCTCGATCTGTTATAGACCTTTCATCGGCACGACTTATTGAGTTATTGGGGTCGACGTTACCATCCCTAGACTCGATATGCAGCATATCTGACGAAGAGACCGGACTGTACGGTAGTGTTGCCGGTTGGCTCGACGGGAGTTGTAGCAGCTTCGCTTGTTTTCTTCTGATCGCTCAATACCCGGGTAGCCGTTACGTTTAGCTGACCGCTTGCGGCTTGGGGGTGCTTGATATAATCATCACCCACTGCCGGCGTATTGACGAGTCTTAAAGTCCAACAAAAGAGTTACCTAGTCCAGGCGAAACGTTGTGGTGCGCATATGCGATATGCACATGGACCCGGTTAAAATGCGCGTATGAGATACCGTATATTAATCGGGCGGCTTACTTTTGGTCAGGTCGTATGTGATATGACCGGATTGCCAAATCAAGTGTTGATTTATCACATGACCATTAGTTTCTCACTAGAAATCCTTTCTTGTCTTTTTGGATGTATGCATGCATGTGTGTATTCATTCTTGTTCATGCATATATGGATGTGCATGCACACATACATACATACATCATTCTATCATGGTTGTATATATAGAAGATGGTGGCAATATAAGACTCACATCTTATGATTATATATAGATATATATTTGTATTTGTGTTAAAACAAAACAAAAGAAAAAGATTAATCCATGGTTATCTTCTACACTCTTCCTTGAACTAACCCTTGTTCACCCCCTTTTTAACCATGTGTTAATCTTCCTTTTGTGTTTTAACTCAAGCACAATAATATATTTATTATGTAACCATGGTTTGAGATGAAGAGTAGAAAATATATATACTTATATTTTCTATTTTTCATACAACACATTATCATTCTCTTAAGTTTTAAAAGGCCGTCATCTTCTTCCTCCTCTCTCTTGCTCTCTAGATCTTTCAAGTGAGCCAAAGAGTGAACAAGTTAGGATTTTGAAGTGAGAAAACCAACCACAACACCATTCTACACTATTCTTGCCCACTAGTGAAGAGTGTTAGCTTCCTTTTCTCTTCTTGATCTTGTGAAGTTTCAAGCTTAGACAAAGAGGGCTCCGGGTGGATCATCGTGGACCCAGAAGGGTCTCAAGCGGACCCTTTCCAACCCTCAAGTAGCCAAGGAGTCTAGCGTAGGGATCTACAAAGGTTATACTCTCAAAACCCTAGCTTTATCTACTTGTGTTGTTGCTAATGTTTAGAAACCCTAAATTTCTAGTGTAGATCCTTTGTATGTTCACTTAGCACCTTAAAAATTTGATTTTGATACATGTGATGCTTCCAAACTCTTCATGAGGTGCTAGGTAAACCTAACAGACATAACCTGAGACCGACTTACTGTCTTCCTTATCACTCTGAAAGCTTGAATCGGTAATGGACTCCACCTGGAGTTCACTGTTACCATACACCAAGAACATTTCTTTAGTCCTTCTCAAGTACTTAAAAATGTTCTTTACAGCTGTCCAGTGTTTCTCCCCGGGATCTAATTGATACCTGCTCACTACACCTAGTGAGTAAGCTACATCCGGTCTGGTACATAACATCGCATATATGATAGAGCCTACCGCCGAAGCATAGGGTATCCCTTGCATGCGAGCCCTCTCCAAATCAGTCTTGGGAGACATCTCTTTAGAGAGAGTGATTCCTGAGCAAGTGGGTAAATTACCTCGCTTGGAATCTTCTATACTAAACCTCTTTAGTATGGTGTCTATGTACCTGGATTGGGACAATCCCAACATCCGTTTAGATCTATCTCTATAGATATTTATCCCCAGGATATAGGAGGCATCATCTAGATCGTTCATGGAGAACTTATGTGATAAGAAGAGCTTGACCGAGTGTAGCATAGGAATATCATTCCCTATCAAGAGTATGTCATCCACGTATAATACGAGGAAGACCACCGTACTCTCTACAGCTTTCTTATATATACAAGATTCATCCACATTTTTGATGAAGTCAAACTCTTTGACAGCTTCATCAAAACAGATGTTCCAACTCCGCAATGCCTGCTTTAATCCGTAGATGGATTTAAGCAGCTTGGACACCTTTCCGCTACTCCCACTTTTTACGAAGCCCTCTGGCTGTTTCATGTACACGCTCTCTTCTAAATCACCATTTAGAAAAGCCGTCTTGATGTCCATCTTCCAGATTTCGTAGTCATGGTATGCAGCAATGGTAAGTAGGATCCTGATGGACTTATGCATAGAGACGGGAGAAAAGGTTTCATCATAGTCGACGCCAGGTCGTTGACGAAAGCCTTTTGCTACAAGTCTAGCTTCGAAAGTCTCAACTTTTTCATCTACACCAATCTTCTTTTTGAAGATCCATGTTCTCCATCAAAAGACGCGACCGGGACGTTGGGACGTCCTGAAGGGTTATGGGAGCGCCCCGGCCATCCAACTATGGTCAAATGCGGAACAAAAATTTCTAAAACCCGGCGCTACCATTACCCCATTAATAAGATCGAAACCATTAACCGTAAAACTAGCAAACCAAACATAAAGAGATAGAACGGTTATACCTAATAAACCAAGTCCTTCGGGTCTTCAACCAATTCCTAGCTCCTAGTGATGCGGATCGACTTTGGTCGCCAGTCTTCCTTCATCTCCGATGATCCACCCGAGGGAAACGGCACAAGCTTCAGGTTCGCCAAGCGGACCAACCGACTCTCCAAGATTGCTAGTGGTGGAGAGTTGAGGTGTAGGATTGTGTCACTATTATTTTTCTCTCATCCATAAGCTCAAGTGAGCAACTCAAGAAGAAGATGAAGAAGGTGATGATGGCAAGGCCTTGAAAATGGCTAAGTATTTTGTGTGAGCATGAGAGTGAGAGAGCACCAAAAATGAACCAACAAAAAATGAGCAAGCTTCACCACAACAAAGTGGCTGGCCCCTTCCTCTCATGCCCACAAAAATCTCATTTCCTAATTTTCATTAAACAAATCACCATACCAATCTCTACATGAGCAAAGCCCATGCTTTGACCAAAACCCATACCTATGCCAAGTCACCATTTCCACCTCATTTAAAACATGTGATTTTCTAAAGAAAATCAATAATGAGGTGGCATCTTCTAAAAGCCATTCCGTACAAATACGGAATGCTTCCCGGTATATGTATCGAAATACATATACGCGTATTCGTACGAAAATACGAATAGCCAAGAGAGAAAAAGAATAGTGAGCAATAATACTAGAATACATATATATAAATACATATGTAAATTATTAAATTAAAACTTGATTTAACAATCTGGCTTAATCCTAAGCCGCTAGTATTATCAACCGTCCGATTAAAGTTTGTGCAGTCCGTGCACATATTTAATCGGACACCTGTATGAATAAACATACGTCACCTGCACCATATCGCCTGAACCGTGAAAACCCTCTGTATGGGATTCTAAAGACTCGTCAATACGCTGGCAGTGGGTTTAACCACAAGTACGTCAGCGGCACTAGCTGTACGTAACGGCTACCCAGGTATTGAGAGAAAGGAAGGCTAACGAGCAAACTCATCCAAACCCCTACTGAGCCTGTCAGTGACAATATTCGTACAGTCCGATCTGTTTGTCTAAGAGTATCGCATATCGGATCTAGGGGGTGGATAAAGTCAGACCCCTAAAAACGCGATAATTCGTGTCGGTATGAAACCCATCACTACCTGAGAAACTATCGATCCTTGATCGGTAATTCTCACATACCCCGGCCGAGGATTTCTAGTGATGGCCACCCGTGCACTGCACGACATCAACCCCCAATACCGGGAGAGACGAATCCCCGATGATCCGCTCACTACCTCCATGTGGCTCGGGACTGTACCCAATTAAAACCTGTTTGCACGACTCCTTTGAGCCGTGGTAGGGTAGTAATCAAAGTACAGTAGGAACTCACATGAGACAAATGACGTGTTAGTGTATATGCCCTAGGGGCCATTATTGTATCATACTAGGTTGTATATTACTTAATGGAAGCTTGGGATATTCACAGTTGTATATACAGTCTTGCTAAAAATAGTAGTATGCTACTTGGTTTGTGTCTACTTTAATATGTACATATGTTTCTTGTAACGTATCGCTTATACATATTAGTAGAGCCCATAGGTTTTTTGCTTGATTACCAGCGTTGTGATGGCAGTCACACTAGTAGGGGCTGGGTAGTCTATAAGCAACATCCTATACATGTCCCTAGTCATAGGATTATCGAGCCAGGGCATCGATACTCCAGAGTAGACTAGTGTGTACGCTTCTCATCCCAGTTGGGGAGATGGTCTGTCCCACAACCATCAGTACGTCGTACTGGAGATAGTATTCAGGTGCTCGTTAGGTTACGGATACACCGGACAGGACTCGCAGGGGAACTGTTGGTTGGTATTATACCCGTCGTCAGTTAACAGTTCCCAGGTGACATGAGTACAGCATAGTCCGCAAACTTGACACTGCTACTTCGCCTCGAGTGTGTCCCACTGTTCTTAGATAGCTACCCTACCACGGCTTAAAGGAGTCGTGCAAACAGGTAGCAGTTGGGTGCAGTCCCGAGCACTTGGAGGCAGTAGCCGTTAGATAGGATTCGTCTCTCCCTGTATTAGGAGTTGGTATCGCGCTGTGTCAGAGAGCCATTACGCAAAGTCCCTGGCCAGGGCAAGCGAGATTTACTGGTAGGTTCCAGTAGTTTCTCAGGTTGTAATGGGCTACGCTCCGACATGACTTATACCGCTATTAGGGGACTGACGCTTGCCGCCCCCCAAGCTCGATATACGATAGTCTTCGACGAACAGACCGGACTGTACGGAGATTGTCACATCAGGCTCAGTAGGAGTTCGAATGGGTTTCCTCATCGGCCTTGTTATCGACATCTACCTGGGGACCGTTACGTACAGCTAGTGCCGCTTGCGGTCTGTGGTTAAACCCACTGCCAGCATAGTGTCGAGTCTTTAGAGTCCTACACAGAGTGTTTCTCTGCTCCAGGCGAAACGATATAGAGGTCGTATGGTTTTACGACAAGGGTTCGGACGCGTACGTGTGTTTACGCACGTACGACGTTCGGACAGTTTTTTACTAGCCGGCTTTGGTTTAAGCCAGATTCTAGTATCGGGATATTGGATTTATACAGTCTAAAGTTTTTTCGTGTTTTCACGGATAGGAGGGGTGTTCTCGTAATTTGTCGGGAAGCTTCTAGAAGGATGATGACATGGAGGGTAAGGTGGCATTAGCATTTAATGAATTTGTGACTCACTTAGATGAATCATTCAAGTGAGTTAATGAAGCATTTATTGCTTAATGACTTACTTGATGATTCATTGTATCTATTTAATGAAGCATGATGATAATGCATTTTGATTTATTCATTTTGATTTTCTTATGCTTCATTATATATTAGAAGTGAGAAGCTTTTTTCATTCATTCTCATGCTCACCTTCTCTCTCCTCAAGCTCTCTCTTGAAACCCTAATCCTCCCTTCTCATGTGTTGAGATCAAGGATTAGATAGACTAATACATCCATAACCTCACTCTATATCCCCTAGGTAGCTTAGATTAGAACTTTGAGCAACCTAGTTATCTCAAGTTAGAGATCAAGCTTGGCGTAGGAGCTCTCGGGTGGATCGTGTTTGACTCGAGGAGGCCGTTGAGGTGCCGATGTTCCAAGGAGCCTATGAGGAGTGGAGGACAGCGATGAAGACCCGAAGGACATGTAACGTGAGGTATAACTTCGAATCAGAGTAGTTAAACCTTTCGTAGTTTGCTAGTAACGGTTTAGATATGATTCATGCGCTCAAGTCCATGTTACAAAGCTTTGATAATCGTTTTTCATATATTCCGCCTCCCCGCAAGTTCGTGGGGTGCATGACATGGACTTACAGTGGTATCAGAGCCAACTAAACCATTACTAGCTTGTTAGCAACTAATTAGAAGTTCGATCGACGGAAAACGCGAAAACGAAACCCCGGATACCCTAACAGTTCTGTTAATTTTAAACATGTCCGGAAAAATATTTGATATGCCTTAAAATTCACAGCAGGGAAATATAAGAATTCTGGGAAAATATGAAGTTCTAACTCGGCTTGATGGCCGCGGATCCGCGGCAAGATTGTGCTTTTGGCCGCGGATCCGCGGCGGAGTCAACTCCGAGTTGACTCCGATTTGCTCTAAAATTCATATATTCTGGTGTTTTGCTTTCCTGTATATTCTGTTTCTGCCCAGGTTACTTCAGTGCTGGTTTGCTTTTGGGGTAGACACGGAAAATGGTGGTCGATCGATGTTCTAAGATATTTGCTAATTGGGTTTTTATCTGTAATGTTTAATGTGTTCGTAAACCTCCCCTAACTGCTAGTATGTCGGTTGGCAGGGGGTTGCATATTTCTGAAATGTTTACAATTTGTGTATATGAACTGTATTGGGATATTGTGATGATTAGCCGGGGTTTGAGATGTGTTTTATATTCATTCATTCGATGTAAATGTAATATGATGTAATATTCTTTTGCCGGGCACATCCAGGTTGCGGTTGTAGCCACCGTTGTATTATTTCTTTTTTTACTGTTTTTGCTCCTAGGATAGACCCAAGGTGGGGTGCACAAACTACCGGGTACTTTGAAGTGTTTAGTGGCCTACTCACGTTGTTGAGGGAGACCGCTTCACTTCGGGCACTTGGCGGGTAGTTTGCCGTACCCGTAGGGGTCTAAGGTGGGGTAATGGCTATTCATCACAACTGTGTAATCCGTCTTTTGTTGCAGGCTCAAAGCAAACGCAGATTGCTTGCATATCCAATAAAGTTCATCAGTGATCTGGAATGCTTATTATTGCGTCTGACAAATGTACAATATCTATATATGATAGCTATTAGACGTCACTTATGTTTTACACCCGCGCTAGCCCAGCCTCCGCTCTGTCGTTAGTTAAGTAACCTAACGGATGATGACGGGACCCAGTGGCGAATGCGGATGGCATAAGAGGACGTGGTATTTTCGTTGTTTTCTGCAATGATAGGATAAAAGATGGGACGCATTATTATAATGAAAAGAAAATAAACCAAAGTTAAAATCGTTGGAACAAATTTAAAAGAAATCACTCGGTTATTTTAAAAGAGCAGAATTTTTAATTGCGGAGCTTTAACCACTCCTTTTAAAAAGTATCAGGTTCCTTCGATTATATCAAGTTCACTACGTTCACGGTTTTCCCAAAACCATTCGTAGCCCTCCGTCATTTCATTTGGGTATTCAGTAGTATTCAAGCTATGTATACTTGGCCCTTAGTCAAGACATATTGTTTGGTAGCTGCTGGGGTATTCATTTGTTGCATAGATAGATGCGTTGGTTTGGGACAGTCGTATTACTTTTCTTGGCCCTTAGTCAAGAGTATATACGGGTGGGTTCAAATTAACCTGGATAATGACGGGTAGAATTTGACATGTGACTTATGACATATTTGGCCCTTAGTCAAAGTCATAAGAGCATGGGGCAAAAATCCATATCGGGAGTTTCTAAAGAAACTGAAATTTGCTAGTGTTGCATACCATTTTGGAGTTTGATGAATGTTGGTAGGATTCCTTCAACATTATCATACGATGATATTTTGGATCCCGATCCTACTGTGAGTACATGCTACTTATCAGGAGATTCGTCACTTAACGATCAATGCTATAAACCAAGTAGGTTCCTAGAAAGATGTCAGCGGGGCTACGCCCCCAGAGAAAAGAAGTTATTTAATTAAGGAACTTCGCGAAAGCGTTGGAAAACCTCCCTCAAAGTATCGACACTGGCCTGGCTGAACGGTTAAGCAAGTATTGTACGGTGAGAATAGTCCTGGCTAATTCTTCTTTTATGGTTTGAGGAAGGATTCGAGAAACAGTGGGAGCCATCCTGTTTAGATAAACTAAAAACCAATCTAAACTTGCAACAGCATCATGCTAAAATGTTTTCTTCTCTTTCTCTCATTACAGCGACCTTGTGACCACGACTAGGTTACATCTAGATAACAATTTGACTGAATCTGACTTATATGACTGGCAAAGGTCTGTCCAGATGTCCGTTGCCTATAACAAGCTGGACCACCGTATTACTACTCACGATCCCGCCGTCCCAGGTCCAATTTCCACCGTCGCGGATATGGATATCTGTCAGACAAGGGAAAAGGATAAAACGAAAGCCAAGTGCCTCGTGTTGGCTTCAGTTGATGGTTTATACCAGAAGCAGCACGAGAAGATGGACTTAGTTTCCATCTTTCTCCATAACAAAGATTTATATGGAGAGCAATCTCGTATCACAAGATATGAGACCTCGAACGAATTATTTCAAGCAAGGATGGCTGTCGGGTCAACTGTAGGGGACAACGTCCTTACAGAGACCAGCTATTTTGAGCTCACGGACCTGAAGACCACGTTGAAGAATGGGTCAGATACTGACTTGATTCTAAAGTCTCTGCCTTCTACCCTGAAAGAAACCAGGGAAGTAGAAGGAAAGAGAAGGGCAAAAGTTTCGGGACTGGATGTAGTAAAAGAGAGACGTTCCTATTGTTACGGGAATGAACATTGGCAGAAGGATTGCAGGGCTAGCAAAGCCAGTAGCCAGGATTCAAAGCATGTTGTGGCTTCGGCCTCAAGTGTGTTTGTAATTGAGAACTGTTTGTCAATTAATTCTACTTCCTGGGTACTAGATACCGGAGCAGGATATCATATCTGTAATTCATTACATGCTTTGAGAAACCGTAGAGTTATGAAGGAATGTGATTTGCGTGGACGCTGAATCCGTGGGAGAATATCGCCTAGGTTTAACAAGTGGGCAGATATTGATTCTACGTAACTGTTTGTATGTACCTAGTTTGACTTGTAATATCATATCGGTGTCCTCACTTTCGAGAGAGGGATATGATTTTACATTCGTAAGCGATGTAGTTCACATCCACCTAAATCAAGTTCTGATTGGGTCCGGTACATTAGATGACGGTATATACGTATTAAATCAAGCTCAGGTTTTCAATGTCCAGAACACACTTAAAAGAAAGTCTCCAGAAATAAATCAGGCTTTCTTATGGCATTGTAGACTAGGTCACATCAATGAAACACGATTAACTAAGTTACATAGAGAAGGATATTTGAATCCGTTCGAATATCAATCTTATGCTACTTGTGAATCTTGTCTCATGGGAAAGATGGCAAAGACTCCGTTTACAGGACACGGAGTAAGAGCGAGCGAGCTCTTGGGACTCGTACACAGTGACGTGTGTGGTCCAATGTCTACACATGCGCGAGGTGGTTATTCCTACTTCATTACTTTTACGGATGATTTCTCTAGGTATGGATATGTCTTCTTAATGAAGCATAAATCCGAGGCTTTTGAGAAATTCCAAGAATATAAGAATGAAGTGGAAAAACAAACAGGCAAGAGTATAAAGACACTAAGATCTGATCGAGGTGGTGAATACTTGAGTGTCGAGTTCCTGGATTACCTAAAAGAGAATGGAATTCTCTCTCAGCTTACTCCTCCATACACACCACAACACAATGGTGTATCGGAAAGAAGGAATCGAACCTTATTGGATATGGTTCATTCCATGATGAGTAAGGCTGAGTTACCGCGATCTTTCTGGGGTTATGCACTAGAATCAGCTGCATATCTTTTGAACCAGATTCCTACCAAGACTGTGCCTACCACACCATATCAGATGGGGAGTGGAAAGAAACCCTGTCTAAAACATTTTAAGACATAGGGATGACCAGCTTTTGTAAAAAAGCAGCATGCAGACAAGCTCGAGGCACGCTCAGTACAGTGTAAGTTTGTGGGATATCCAAAGCACTCCATGGGATATTATTTCTATTACGCAGAGGAACAAAAGGTTTTTGTTTCTCGTAATGCCCATTTTCTAGAATATCAGTTTTTAGAAAAGGAAACAAGTGGGAGCGAAATAGAACTGGAAGAAATTCCAGAACCACAAACTACTACTGAAAGTTTGGTAGAACCAGTAGTTCAAAAAGAACAGGACATTCCCGCACCCCTCCGCAGGAGTAGTAGGCCGTCTCATTCGCCTGAGAGATACTACGGTTTTCTCATAGATGGGGATAGAGAGGATTGCGTCATTAATGATGATGACCCTACTAGCTTCTAGCAGGCCATTCAGAGCGGCGACTCGGTAAAATGGCTGGATGCAATGCGGACCGAAATGGAGTCCATGTACACTAACAAAGTATGGACTTTGGACATTGCTCCAGATGGGGTAAAACCCGTAGGATGCAAATGGATCTTCAAAAAGAAGATTGGTGTAGATAGACAGGTTGAAACCTATAAGGCTAGACTTGTTGCAAAGGGTTTCCGTCAAAGACCTGGTTTGGACTATGACGAAACCTTTTCTCCAGTGGCTATGCTCAAATCCATTCGGGTCCTTCTTACTATTACTGCCTTCCACGATTATGAGATCTGGCAGATGGACGTAAAGACGGCCTTTCTAAATAGAAATTTGGAAGAGTGCGTCTATATGGATCAGCCAGAGGGATTCATTCAGAGTGGGAGCAGTGGTAAAGTATGCAAGTTGCTTAAGTCCATTTATGGACTAAAGCAGGCATCTCGGAGTTGGAACATCTGTTTTGATGATGCTGTCAAAGAATTTGACTTTATCAAAAATCTAGATGAACCATGCATATACAGTAAGATTGTAGGGAGAGCTGTAGTATTCCTCGTCTTGTACGTGGATGACATTCTCCTAATAGGAAATGATATTCCTATGTTACAGTCAGTCAAAAGATTCTTATCACAGAAATTCTCCATGAAAGACCTGGGTGATGCCACCTACATTCTGGAGATCCGGATCTATCGTGATAGATCAAAGAGGATGTTGGGACTTTCGCAGTCCAGGTACATAGACAACATATTGAAGAGATTCAGTATGGATGATTCTAAGCGCGGTAACCTACCGGCTTGTCACCCTCTCCAAAGAGATGTCTCCCAAGACTGATTTGGAAAGGGATCGCATGTCAATTATACCCTACGCTTCTGCGGTAGGCTCTATAATGTATGTGATGTTATGTACCAGACCAGATGTAGCATACGCATTAAGCGTAGTAAGACGGTATCAGGCAAACCCAAGGAAGAAGCACTGGATAGCCGTAAAGAACATTCTCAAGTACCTGAGGAGGACTAAGGATATGTTCTTGGTGTATGGCAGAAAAGACCTCCAGATCGAGGCCTTTGCCGACTCCGGCTTCCAGAGTGACAAGGATGACTCCAAATCCATGTCGGGTTATGTCTTTACCCTCAATAGAGGGGCGGTCTGTTGGAAGAGTTCCAAGCAGGAGACCGTTGCTGACTCAACGATGGAAGCGGAGTACATAGCTGCTTGCGATGCCGCAAAAGAAGCTGTCTGGATGAAGAAGTTCCTCACAGAACTTCAGGTGGTTCCTACCAGTGTTGGTCCAATACCTTTGTATTGCGACAACAATGGCGCTATAGCTTTAGCGAAGGAACCCAGGTCCCATCAGAAATCCAGACACATCGTAAGGCGGTATCACCTGATCAGGGAGATTGTAGATCGCCAGGAGATCGAGATAAAGAGAGTAGAGACGGAGAATAATATTGCTGATCCATTCACAAAGGCCATTCCTCAGACGCAGTTTGAGAGGCTATTCGAGATGATAGGTCTACGATATGCCAGCTCATGGCCCTAGTGCAAGTGGGAGATTGTTAGTGTATATGCCCTAGGGGCCATTATTGTATCATACTAGGTTGTATATTACTTAATGGAAGCTTGGGATATTCACAGTTTTATATACAGTCTTGCTAAAAATAGTAGTATACTACTTGGTTTGTGTCTACTTTAATATGTACATATGTTTCTTGTAACGTATCACTTATACATATTAGTAGAGCCTATAGGTTCTTTGCTTGATTACCAGCGTTGTGATGGCAGTCACACTAGTGGGGGCTGGGTAGTCTATAAGCAACATCCTATACATGTCCCTAGTCATAGGATTATCGAGACAGGGCATCGATACTCCAGAGTAGACTAGTGTGTACGCTTCTCATCCCAGTTGGGGAGATGGTCTGTCCCACAGCCATCAGTACATCATACTGGAGATAGTATACAGGTGCTCGTTAGGTTACGGGTACACCGGACAAGACTCGCAGGGGAACTGTTGGTTGGTATTATACCCGTCGTCAGTCAACAGTTCCCAGGTGACACGAGTACAGCATAGTCCGCAGACTTGACACTGCTACTTCGCCTCGAGTGTGTCCCACTGTTCTTAGATTGCTACCCTACCACGGCTCAAAGGAGTCATGCAAACAGGTAGCAGTTGGGTGCAGTCCCGAGCACTTGGAGGCAGTGGCGGTTAGACAGGATTCGTCTCTCCCGGTATTGGGAGTTGGTATCGCGCTATGTCAGAGAGCCATTACGCAAAGCCCCTGACCAGGGCAAGCGAGATTTACTGGTAGGTTCCAGTAGTTTCTCAGGGTGTAATAGGCTACGCTCCGACACGACTTATACCGCTATTAGGGGACTGACGCTTGCCGCCCCCTAAGCTCGATATGCAATAGTCTTAGACGAACAGACCGGACTGTACGGAGATTGTCACATCAGGCTCAGTAGGAGTTCGGATGGGTTTCCTCATCGGCCTTCTTATCGACATCTACCTGGGGACCGTTACGTACAACTAGTGCCGCTTGCGGTCTGTGGTTAAACCCACTGCCAGCGTAGTGTCGAGTCTTTAGAGTCCCACACAGAGTGTTTCCCTGCTCCAGGCGAAACGATATAGAGGTCGTATGGTTTTACGACAAGGGTTCGGACGCGTACGTGTGTTTACGCACGTACGACGTTCGGATAGTTTTTTACTAGCCGGCTTTGGTTTAAGCCAGATTCTAGTATCGGGATATTGGATTTATACAGTCTAAAGTTTTTCCATGTTTTCACGGATAGGAGGGGCGTTCTCGTAATTTGTCGGGAAGCTTCTAGAAGGATGATGACATGGAGGGTAAGGTGGCATTAGCATTTAATGAATTTGTGACTCACTTAGATGAATCATTCACGTAAGTTAATGAAGCATTTATTGCTTAATGACTCACTTGATGATTCATTGTATCTATTTAATGAAGCATGATGATAATGCATTTTGATTTATTCATTTTGATTTTCTTATGCTTCATTATATATTAGAAGTGATAAGCTTTTTTCATTCATTCTCATGCTCACCTTCTCTCTCCTCAAGCTCTCTCTTGAAACCCTAATCCTCCCCTCTCATGTGTTGAGATCAAGGATTAGATAGACTAATACATCCATAACCTCACTCTATATCCCCTAGGTAGCTTAGATTAGCACTTTGAGCAACCTAGTTATCTCAAGTTAGAGATCAAGCTTGGTGTAGGAGCTCTCGGGTGGATCGTCTTTGACTTGAGGAGGCCGTTGAGGTGCCGATGTTCCAAGGAGCCTACGAGGAGTGGAGGACAGCGATAAAGACCCGAAGGACATGTAACGTGAGGTATAACTTCGAATCAGAGTAGTTAAACCTTTCGTAGTTTGCTAGTAATGGTTTAGATACGATTCATGCACTCAAGTCCGTGTTACGAAGCTTTGATAATCGTTTTTCATATATTCCGCCTCCCCGCAAGTTCATGGAGTGCGTGACATGGACTTACATGACGATCTCAGATCGACGGACTAACCTGTACACATGCCACCATGGAACTGCTATCTGACTATAGGTATAATACCAACTAGCATGTTCCCGACGAGTCCGTCCAGTGTACTCATAACCCAATGAGCACCTGTATACTATCTTAGGTGAACAACTGACACCAATGGCTTATGAGATCGGCCACTGCCCCTCGTCAGGGTCTAAATAAGTATACACCAGTCTACACTGGAGTATCGATGCCCAGTCTCGATACTCCCACGACTAGGGACATTTTAAGGATTTTCTTATAGACCCCCAGCTCCCACGTATGTGATCACCATCACAATGCTGGTAGTCAAGCAAAAATTCTATGCGCTTTATCAATATATACATGATGATAAAGACAAACCAGATAGCATACTATCATCTCGAGTAAGATTGTTTTATCGGTATCGGTCATCCCTCAATCATCATGATCACTTGCTTGCGACTATGATAATTGCCTTGAGGGCACTATAGCCAACACGTCCGGCCTGAATTTTGGGGACAGATGCTATTTGGTTTTATCCGTCCACCTCTCCGAATATGCCAAGTTGATTTATGACACTGTGTATCATAGGTTTACGGATGCGGCCGTTGGAGCAGACTTCGTCAGATTCCCCCTCGTTTGAGGGGTTTTTGATTATGGGGACGCTCTTCCCTGTAGGCGCAAGCCCCTGCAGTTAATTACGCTACCGCATCGCAGTAACAACTTTCTCCTTCTCCAGATGGTCACTTTGTGTCGTGTATGTTTGTTTTATTTTTGGTTGCCCGTGGATTGTATACGGAGACTAATTTATGTTGTCGCCCGTAGGGCATGGATTAGTCCAAATCCGTATTTTCTTAGATTTGGGTTTTGGTTTGGGTTTAAGAATCGTTAATCTCATTTGAGACAAAGATCAAATTAAACGTTTGTTAAGGATACGTTAGTCTAATTTTAGACTAAGATCAACTTAACCATTTGTTAAGGATGCGTTAGTCTAATTTTAGACTAAGATCTACTTAACATGATCATTTAGATCCAACAAAAGAGCATTTGGGCTCTATTGTTTTAGTTTAGGGACTTTGTGGTCCATAAGTTTAAGGACATCATAGTCCATGGAGTTTAAGGACATCATAGTCCATACAGTTTTTGTTGTCGGGACCCATCACCTCTCTGAAGACATTGAAGAATTACAATGACACATATCAGAGGTGTGAAGAGATGTACCCTTGAACCAATATCCGTTGAGGAATCTGTAGTTGCATTGATTTAAGGATCGTTAATCTCATTTGAGATTAAGATCAACTTAAATGGTTGTTAAGGATACGTTAGTCTAATTTTAGACTAAGATCTACTTAACAGGGTTTTTAGGATCATTTAGATCCAGGGAAAGAGCATTTGGACTCTATCGTTTTAGTTTAAGGACGTTACGGTCCATTGGGTTTAAGGGCATCATAGTCCATGGAGTTTAGAGCCATCATAGTCTGTAAAGTTTAAAGACATCATAGTCTATGAGTTTAAGGACCCCACAGTCCATGGTAGTTTAGAGACATCATAGTCTGTAAAGTTTAAGGACGTCATAGTCTATGAGTTTAAGGACCCCATAGTCCGTGGAATGTCTGGTTGTCGGGACCCGTCACCTCTCTGAAGACGTTGAAGAATTACAACGACAAATATCAGAGGAGTGAAGAGATGTACCCTTGAACCAATATTGGTTGGGAGATCTGTAGTCCAATTTGGGACTAAGATCAAAGATTTGTGAGCATATGGGCTCAATTAATCTGAATTAGGGATCTGTGGCCAACTTGGGCTCGGCCCATTCAGTTAAAATGTCGAACATTTAACAATGCTGAGCATTGGTTTGGGTTCTAATAATTGTTTTGTCTTTTATTGAGTGTTGAACACTCATTATAGATCTGGGGCTTTATTTAAAGAACAGTTTATGTTCACTCAGCGCACACGTGAGGAGCACGTGGTGCGCTTGGCTCTGAGCGCCAGAAAACGAGCGTAGAGCGCTTCTGTTAAGTAGCGTACACATGAGGAGCACGTGGCACACTTGGCGCTGAGCGCCAGTCCATGAGCGTAGAGCGCTTCTGTTTAAGGAGCGCACACGTGAGAAGCACGTGGTGCACTTGGCGCTGAGCGCCAGACAATGAGCGTAGAGCGCTTCTGTTTAAGCGGCGCACACGTGAGGAGCACGTGGCGCACTTGGCGCTAAGCGCCAGACAATGAACGCAGAGCGCTTCTGTTTAAGTGGCGCACACGTAAGGAGTACGTGGCGCGCTTGGCGCTGGGCGCCAGTTAATAAGTGCAGAGCGCTTCTGTTAAGTAGCGCACACGTGAGGAGCACGTGGCGCGCTTGGCGTTGAGCGCCAATCAATGAGCGCAGAGCGCTTCTTTAAATTTGGAGAGCTAAGGCTCTTTTTAGGCAGCTCTATTCTCTGAGAATTAAATTCTCTCTTATAAGAGACTTTGTCTTGTGGCTCTAAGAACAAAGTTCTTATTTTATAGGAGATGTTTCGATCTCTTATGTTTTTGGTGAAAGGCATTGCCTTTATGGATCTGTGATCCTAAGAAAATTGAATTATTCTCCTCCCTTTTTATAATGAAATGTTATGATCTCTTTTGTGAAAGACAATTTGTATTAAAGATCTATGATCTGGCAAAAGAACTAAGTTCTTTTCCTGATGAGATTCTTCTATCTCTTTATTTTATCTTGAAGAAATTCTTCTTCTGCTGAGAGCTTGCTCTTCTTTCTGAAATTTCTCAAAGTTTATGCGGGGGTTCCTCTATGTGAGACTTTAAGTCTTGGGTCCTTTATATAGTAGAGGCTGATTTGTTGAATCAGTTGAAGAGATCTCTTCTCTAATTGATTTTTTGATTTCCCCACCGTTGGATCTTTGATCCTAGGGCTTCTGTTTTACAGAAGGCAATCTTCTTGTTTTTAAAAAGATTGGGAAATCTTTTCTCATACAGAATTTATTCTGTATTTTGGTGATTTTTAATCACCATCGGATCATTGATCCAACGGTGCTCTGATTTTCAGAGCACAATCTTTCCTGTTTGGAAAGATTCTGAGGAATGTTTGCTTAACAGAATTTTATTCTGGTCAATTGATGATTTTTAATCATGTTCGTTAGATCTTTGATTCAAGGGCCAAGAACATTTTGTTCTATTGCTAGCGCTCACCTGCTTTGCACGTGGTGCGCTGCTTAGAGTGCAGCGCTCTTAGCGCTAGCGCTCAAGTGTTTTGCACGTGGTGCGCTGCTTAGAGTGCAGCACTCTTAGCACTAGCGCTCATGCGCTTTGCACCTGAGTGCTGCCTTAGAGTCTTTGACTCTCAGCGCTGCTATAAAATCACTCTGATTGGGGAAACAAATGCCCCCCTACCGTTGCGCTCACGTGGCCTACACGTGAGTGCAGCGGTGGCAACATCTCTGTCATTGAATCAACTCAGAAGTTGAAATAGCTCTCAGTGCCTATAAATAGGGCCTTTGGCCTGATTTCTGTTCATCTTCTTTCTTGTTTTCTGAGAATTAATTCTCCCTCAGAGCCAAGCTCTTTCCTTTAAGAAATTTCTTACGAGTCAAAACTCTGTCCAACTTAGGTAAGAATTAAACTTTTTAACAGAGTTTTGCTCTCCTTAGATCATAAATCTAAAAATATATTTTAAGTGTTTTACCCATTAACAGAGCCATGCTTATCTTTAGATCATAGATCTAAAAACTTTAGGGTTTTTTATCCAGAGCCATGCTCATCTTTTAGATCAGAGATTTTCAAGAGATAATCCTTTTTTCAGGGTGATTTTAACCTATGAACTGGAACATTATTCATGAAGAACTCTTAGAGTTCACAGATCTTGAAGATCTCGGAATTTTTAATTCATTAAAAGCCTTAGTTTAAGTTTTCTGATGGGTTATTCCATCATTTTTACAGAGCATGGCTCTTCAGAATTTTTCTTGAGGAATTTTATTCCTTTCATCATCAGAGCTGACAGATGTCACTCTGTTGTAGAGCGCTGCTCTTAATGGGAGATTTACTCGTTGGCCCGAGGGGCCCTCATTAAATGAGAATCCTTTTAGAATTTCCTCATTTAATGACAGTCTCATCAAATGATGAGACTGTTTTATTAATGATGAGCCGCCATCCAGATTATGTGGGTCCCTCCGGTCCCTTTCCACGGCATTGCAGTGCGGTACGAATTTAAAGTACCTAGTGATAGAACTTAAACTGTAGCATTGACGGCTGAAAATTTTGTTCTTTTCCGCGTAGGTACTATGTCTTTCGACATTTCTTTCCCGTTCGTCCGTTCGGAAGGAGGATTCCCTGAAGCGCCTGTAGATAGGGAAGTCTTTGTGCTGATCAAAGATCATGACCCGGAGCGAAAGAACCTTCATTTATGGAGAACGTGGTACAATCAGATCATCAGGAGGCGGCGTAGTTTCTCTTGCGCAGCACCTTCAGAGCCTATTTCGGTGATCCACTATGCCGACCTACCCCCGGTGAACTATACCGTGGAGGAGGTCAACTGGACTTCAGAGGGTCTCCTTCAACCTTCTATGGCTGTAATACCTGTACAGCCTCCAATGGCTTTGGATACCTTGGAGCGATATATCTGCCAAGGCGATTCGCGCTTTTGGGGACAACCGTATAACATAGGCTTAATTCCCCTCATCCAGCTGGGTATTTGCAATGGGCCCACTATATTTTGTCAGCCAAGAAGTCGCAGCTGCTGAAGTTCGAGTTGTATCCCGCCATTTACGCTTCTCTTTTTCAATATTCTACGCCTCCTGTCTGGTGGGTCAAGGCTTTTCTGGAGCAATGGAATATTCTGACCCACACCTTCCTTCTATTGGGTCGAGAAGTCTCAATCTCTTTAGAGGAGTTTGTAGAGGTTTCTGGCTTACCGGTTATGGGAGAACACTACGAGGAGCTGCTTCCTCCGGACGAGTACGTCTTTGCTGTTAGTGTATATGCCCTAGAGGCCATTACTGTATCATACTAGTATGTATATTACTTAATGGAAGCTTGGGATATTCACCTTGTATAAACAATCTTGCTCATTATAGTAGTATGCTACTTGGTTTGTTTCTACTTCAATGTGTACATGTGTTTATTTTAGTATATCACCTATACACATTAGTGGAGCCCTTAGGATCTTTGCTTGATTACCAGCGTTGTGATGGCAGTCACACTAGTGGGGGCTGGGTAATCTATAAGCACATCCTTATGCAGGTCCCTAGTCGCAGGACTATCAAGACAAGGCATCGATACTCCGGAGTAGACTAGCGTATGCGCTTCTCATCCCAGTGTGGGAGATAGTCTGTCCCACAGCCATCAGTACGTCGTACTGGAGATAGTATGCGGGTGCTCGTTGGGTTACGAGTACACTGGACAGGACTCGTCGGGAACTGTTGGTTGGTACTATACCTATCGTCAGTTATCAGTTCCCAGGTGACATGAGTACAGCTTAGTCCGCTGACTTGACACTGTCACTTCGCCTCGAGTGTGTTCCCACTGTACTTTGATTACTACCCTACCACGGCTCAAAGGAGTCGTGCAAACAGGTAGTGGTTGGGTGCAGTCCCGAAGCACTTGGAGGCAGTGACGGTTAGGTAGGATTCGTCTCTCCCGGTATTGGGGGTTGACATCGCGCTGTGTCTAGGAGAGCCATTACACGAGTAGTCCCTGGCCAGGGCAAGCGAGATATACTGGTAGGCTTCCAATGTTATCTCAGGGTGTTTTGGGCTTCACTCCGACACGACTTGTACCGCTATTAGGGGACTGACGTTTACCGCCCCCTAGGCCCGCCATGCGATGTATCAGACGAACAGACCGGACTGTACGGCGACTGTCACATTCAGGCTCAGTAGGAGTTCAGATGGGTTTCACCTCATCAGTCTTCTTGTCGGCATCTACCTGGGGACCGTTACGCACAGCTAGTGCCGCTTGCGGTCTGTGGTTAAACCCACTGCCAGCGTAGTGTCGAGTCTTTAGAGTCCCACACAGAAAGCTATTCGCCTTTAGGCAAAAGAGTAGAGGTCGCATGGTTTTGCGACAGGTCGCATGGTTTTGCGACAGGGTTCGGTCACATCCGTGCACTTGTGCACGTTTAGTGTCCGGACAGTTAACACTAGCGGGCTTTGGTTTAAGCCAGATCCTAGTGTACGTTTTGGGATTGGTTTTTTCCAGTATGTATTCATGTTCCTCGGAGCGCGGGTGCGGGTGTGTATGCACAGTTGACGGAGAGACAGAGGCAGAGGATTCTCATTAGGGTTGTTGACTGTTGACTGTTGACCATTGACTTCTTGCTAAACCCTAATGAGAATATGATATGTGATTAGCAATAATATTAATTAAGTATTATAGTGACATGGTTGTTGAGGGGTTGACTTTGTTGACTTGTTGACTTTGTCGACCGGTTGACTAGGTTGGACTAGTTGACCATCATCATCACAATGGTTGTCATTTTCATGCAAAGACTTTTGCTTGCTTGTTGTGGTTTGCAAAATGAGTGCATGGAAATGATATTGCCTTTGACATGATATGAACCATCACATAATACTTGATTAACATTATGGCTCATGATGCTTTTGGATTATGAGAGGGTGTATGACAAAAGAGAGGCTCATTCTTTCTTTGCTTTTCTCTCTCTTGGTTTTGAGCTCTCTCATTCTCTTGCTCTCACCCTCTTCCTCTGGCTCTCTCTCTTGTCTATGGTTCACTCGTCTCATGTGTTGAGAAGCAAGAACCATAGAGAAAATCCCATCACACTCTTCTCTACTCACTCTAGTTCACAAGGTTTAGCAAACCAAGTGAACTAGTTTCTTCAAAGTTCGAAGAAGAAGCCAAAGGTAGAAGCTTTCGGGTGGATCGATCTTCGGCGCAAGGAGACGACGGGGTGAAGCCGATCCGTACACCATAAAGAGATGAAGAAGAAGGAGTTCAAGAAAGAAAGGTATAACCCCCTAACCGAGTAGTTAACAACTCGTAGTTAGGTTGTTAGGTAGATAGTTTAACAAAGATCCGTTTTGAGTTCATGTTACCGCCTCTAGAAAATTGTTTTTCGTCAAATTCCGCAAGCCCGTAAGTACCGGGAGAGGTAGCATGGACTTACAGTGGTATCAGAGACAGGTTAAACACTACCTAACATGTTAGCATAGTAACTAGAAATTCGATCGGAGAAAAAGTCACGAAATACACCCAAAAATCTAACTTGCTGTCGATTTTTAAAGTTCTGTAAAAGTAATAAATCATGCTTTAAAAATCGACTCAGGGTTCTTATAGTGCACTGAAGAAAAAAGAGCTAGAGATCTCATCAAAGCGCCGCGGAAACGCGGCAATAGCTTGCTATTGCCGCGGTTCCGCGGCCAATATAACTCTTCTGTGGATTTTCTTCATTGCAGATTGTTCAGTGGGGTATTTTGGGAATTTTGGTATACGTTTTTTCAGCCCAGATTTTCCAGAAAGAAAATTTTGTTTTTGGGGCTTTAAAAACTGTATTTTGATCGAGTTTTTTATGACTTAAGCTGACGGGTTTATTTCTGTGATGTGATATTTGTATTGAACGTCTGCTAATCGCTATATGTCGATTAGTGGGGGTTATACAAATCTGTGATCTGTAATATTATTGGTATGTGTATATGAATTCATTGGATTGTCGCGGGTGAATAGCCGGGGGTTGTGAGACGAGAGTTTCCTTTTCTTTCAATTCATGTAAATTTGTAAATTGATGTAATAATTATTTGTATGGCCGCACAACCGGATCGGGGTTGTAGCCGTCATTGTATAATTTCTTTTTACTGTTTTTGCTCCTAGGATAGACCCATGGAGGGGGTGCACAAACTACCGGGTATCTCGAAGTGCCGAGTGGCCTACTCACGGAGTTGAGGGAGGTTGCTTCGCTTCGGGTACTTGGCGGGTAGTTTGCCGCACCCGTAGGGGTCTTGGGTGGGGTATTGGCTATTCACCGCGACCGTGTAATCTGCTTTTCGTTACAGGCTCGTACGAATTGCCGGTTCCTAGTATATCCAATGTGTTCATCTGTGATCTGAAATGGCTATCATTGCAATATATCTATATATGATATTATTTAGGCACTGCTTATGTTTTACAGCCGCGCTAGCCCAGCCCCCGCTCTGTCGTTAGTTAAGTAACCTAACGGGTAATGACGGGGACCCGTGGCGAATGCGAATGGCATAAGCGTACGTCATATTTTGGTTGTTTTCTGCAATGGTAGGATTAAATGATGGGACGCATTAAAAGAACTAATGCAAGAATAACACGCATTAAAAGAACTAATGCAAGAAAATAAACCAAGTAAAAGTCGTTGGAACACTTTCAAAAAACCACTCGGTTCTTTTCAAAAACAACTTTTAAATGCGGAGCTTGAGCCACTCTTTTTAAAAGCTATCTCGTTCCATCGATTATATTAAGTTCACTACGTTCACGGTTTCGCCAAAACCATTCGTAGCCCTCCGTCGTTTCGTATGAATATTCAATAGTATTCAAGCTATGTTTATTGACCTTCGTCAAGGCATAGTGATTGGTAGCTGTTGGGTGTTCATATGTAGCATAGATAGATGCGTTGGTTTGGGACAGTCGTATTACTTTGTTGACCTTCGTCAAGGGTATATACGGGTGGGTTCAAATTAACCTGGACAATGACGGATAGAACTTGACATGTGACTTATGATTTGTTGACCTTCGTCAAGGTCATAAGAGCATGGGGCAAAAATCTACATCGGGAGTTTCAAAAGAACTGAAACTTGCTAACGCTGCATACCATTTGGAGTGTGATGATTCTGGTAGGATTCCTTCAGTTTTGTCACGCAATGATATTTGGATCCCGATCCTACTGTGAGTATATGCTACTCCTCGGGAAATTTCTCACTTAACGATCAATGCTATAAACCAAGTAGGTGTCTAGAAAGGTGTTAGCGGGGCTACGCCCCCAGGGAAAAGAGGTTCTTTAATTAAGGAACTTCGCGAAAGCGTTAGAAAACCTCCCTCGAAGTACCGACACTAGCCTGGCTGAACGGTTAAGCAAGTATTGTACGGTGAGATTGATCCCGACAAATTCTTCCTTTATGGTTTGAGGAGGGATTCAAGAGACAGTGGGAGCCATCCTGTTTAGATAAATTAAAAACCAATCTAAACTTGCAAGAGCATCATGCTGAGTGTTTTCTTCTCTCTCTCTTAATTGCAGCGACCCAGTGACCACACCTAGGTTACATCTAGATAATAAAATGACTGAACCTGACTGTTATGACTGGCAAAGGTCTGTCCAGATGTCCATTGCCCATAACAAGCTGGGACACCTCTTAACTGATCATACCCCTACCGTCTCAGGTCCAGTTTCCCCTGTCACGGATATTTACATCCGTAGGACATCGGAATAGGATTGTACGAAAGCCAAGTGCCTCGTGTTAGCCTCAGTTAATGGTGCAAACCAGAGGCAGCACGAGAAGATGGACTCAGTTTCTATCTTCCTCCATAACAAAGATTTATATGGAGAGCAATCTCGTATCATAAGATATGAGACCTCGAACGAATTGCTTCAAGCGAGGTTGGCTGTCGGGTCATCTGTAGGGGACAACGTCCTTACAGAGGCCAGCTATTTTGAGCTCACTGACCTAGAGACCACGTTGGAGAATGGGTCAAGTACTGACTTAATTCTACAGTCCCTGCCCTCTGCTTATACCCTGAAGGAAACCAGGGAAGAAGAAGGAAAAGCAAGGGCAAAAGTTTCAGGACTGGATGTAGTAAAAGAGGGATGTTCCTATTGTAACGGGAATGAACATTGGCAGAAGGATTGCAGCGCTTGCAAAGCCAGTAGCCAGAATTCGAAGCATGTTGTGGCTTCGGCTTCGGGTGTGTTTGTAATAGAGAACTGTATATCAGTTAACCCTACTTCCTGGGTATTGGATACCGGATCAGGATCTCATATCTGTAATTCATTACAGGCTCTGAGAAACCGTAGGGTTATCAGGAAAGGTGATATGACTCTCAGGGTTGCTAACGGAATGAGCATGGATGCTGAATCCGTAGGGGAATATCATCTTGGACTGACAATTGGGCAGATATTGATTTTCCGTAACTGTTTGTATGTACCAGGTGCGACTTGTAATATCATATCTGTATTCTTACTTTCTAAGGAAGGATATGAATTTACTTTTGTAAGCGATGTAGTAAACATCCACCTAAATCAAGTTCTGATTGGGTCAGGTACATTAAATAACGGGATATACGTATTAAATCAAGCTCAGATATTCAGTGTCCAGAACACACTTAAAAGAAAGTCTCCGGATACAAATCAGGCTTTTTTATGGCATTGTAGACTGGGTCACATTATTGAGACACGATTAACTAAGTTACATAAAGAAGGGTACTTGAATCCGTTCGAGTATCAGTCTTATGCCACTTGTGAATCTTGTCTCATGGGAAAGATGACAAAGACTCCGTTCACTGGACACGGAGTAAGAGCGAGCGAGCTCTTGGGACTCATACACAGTGATGTGTGTGGTCCAATGTCTACACATGTGCGAAGTGGTTATTCATACTTCATTACTTTCACAGATGATTTCTCTAGGTATGGACATGTCTTCTTAATGAAGCACAAATCCGAGGCCTTTGGGAAATTTTGGGAATACAACAATGAAGTTGAAAAACAAACCAGCAAAAGTATCAAGATTCTAAGATCGGATCGAGGTGGAGAACACTTGAGTGCCGAGTTTCTGGACTACTTAAAAGAGAATGGAATTCTCTCTCAACTTACTCCTCCATACACACCACAACACAACGGTGTATCGGAAAGGCGGAATCGGACCCTATTGGATATGGTTCGTTCCATGATGAGTAAGGCTGAGTTACCACGATCTTTCTGGGGTTATGCACTAGAAGCAGCTGCATATCTCTTGAACAAGGCTCCAACCAAGACTGTGCCTACCACCCCATATCAGATGTAGAGTGGGAAGAAACCCTGTCTTAAGTATCTTAAGGTATGGGGATGTCCAGCTTTTGTAAAAAAGCAGCATGCAGACAAGCTCGAGGCACGCTCAGTACTGTGTAAGTTTGTGGAATACCCAAAGAACTCCAGAGGGTATCTTTTCTATTCCCCAGAAGAACAAAAAGTTTTTGTTTCTCCGCAAGCCCCTTCTTGGAAACTGAATTTTTGGAAAATCAGATAAGTGGGAGCGCAATAGAACTGGAAGAAATTCCAGAACCACAAGCTATTACTGAAAGCTTGGAAGAGCCAGTAGTTTCAGGAGAACCGGACATTCCTGCGCCACTCCGCAGGAGTAGTAGGCAGTCTCATCTGCCCGAGAGATACTACGGTTTTCTCATAGACGGGGATAGAGAGGATTGCACCATGGATTATGGTGAGCTTACTAGCTTCCAGCAAGCCATTCAGAGCGGTGACTCAGTAAAATGGCTGGATGCAATACGGACCGAGATAGAGTCCATGTACACCAACAAAGTTTGGACTTTGGACTTTGCTCCAGAAGGGGTAAAACCCGTAGGCTGCAAATAGATCTTCAGAAAGAAGATTGGTGTAGATGGGCAGGTTGGAACCTATAAAGCTAGGCTTGTTGCAAAGGGTTTTTGTCAAAGACCTGGTTTGGACTATGACGAGACCTTTTCTCCGGTAGCCATGCTCAAAGCCATTCGGATCCTTCTTGCCATTGCTGCCTTCCAAAATCTGGCAGATGGACGTAAAGACGGCTTTTCTAAATGGAAATTTGGAAGAGTACGTCTATATGGATCAGCCAGAGGGATTCATTCAGAGTGGGAGCAGCGGTAAAGTGTGCAAGTTGCTCAAGTCCATCTATGGACTCAAGCAGGCATCGCGGAGTTGGAACATCTGCTTTGATGATACTGTCAAAGAATTCGACTTTGTCAAAAACCCAGATGAACCATGCATTTACAGTAAGATTGTAGGGAGAAATGTCGTATTCCTCGTCTTGTACGTCGATGACATCCTCCTAATAGGAAATGATATTTCTATGCTACAGTCAGTCAAAGGATTCTTGTCGCAGAGGTTCTCCATGAAGGACCTGGGCGATGCCAACTACATTCTGGGGATCCAGATCTATCGTGATAGATCTAAGAGGATGTTGGGACTTTCACAGTCAAGGTACATCGACACCATACTGAAACGATTCAGTATGGAAGATTCCAAGCGCGGTAATCTACCGGCTTGTCACGGAATCACCCTCTCCAAAGAGATGTCTCCCAAGACTGATTTGGAAAGAGCTCGCATGTCATCAATACCCTACGCATCTGCGGTAGGCTCTATTATGTATGCAATGTTGTGTACCAGACCAGATGTAGCATACGCATTGAGCGTTGTAAGCCGGTATCAGTCGAACCTAGGGGAGAAACACTGGATAGCAGTAAAGAACATTCTCAAGTACCTGAGAAGGACTAAGGAGATGTTCTTGGTGTATGGCGGAAAAGACCTCCAGATTGAGGCCTTTGCTGACTCCAGCTTCCAGAGTGACAAGGATGACTCCAAGTCCATGTCGGGTTATGTCTTTACCCTCAATGGAGGGGCGGTTTGCTGGAAGAGTTCCAAGCAGGAAACCGTTGCTGACTCAACTATGGAAGTGGAGTACATAGCTGCTTGCGATGCCGCAAAGGAAGCTGTCTGGATGAAGAAGTTCCTCACAGAACTTCAGGTGGTTCCTACCAGTGTTGATCCAATACCGCTGTATTGTGACAACAACGGCGCTATAGCTTTAGCGAAGGAACCCAGGTCCCATCAGAAGTCCAGGCATATTTTGAGGCGATACCACCTGATCAGGGAAATCGTTGATCGCCGGGAGATCGAGGTGAAGAGAGTAAATATGGAAGATAACACTGCTGATCCACTCACGAAGGCCTTACCCCAGACTCAGTTCGAGAGGCTGATCGAGATGATAGGTCTTCGATACGCCAGTACATGGCCTTAGTGCAAGTGGGAGATTGTTAGTGTATATGCCCTAGAGGCCATTACTGTATCATACTAGTATGTATATTACTTAATGGAAGCTTGGGATATTCACCTTGTATAAACAATCTTGCTCAATATAGTAGTATGCTACTTGGTTTGTTTCTACTTCAATGTGTACATGTGTTTATTTTAGTATATCACCTATACACATTAGTGGAGCCCTTAGGATCTTTGCTTGATTACCAGCGTTGTGATGGCAGTCACACTAGTGGGGGCTGGGTAATCTATAAGCACATCCTTATGCAGGTCCCTAGTCGCAGGACTATCGAGACAGGGCATCGATACTCCGGAGTAAACTAGCGTATGCGCTTCTCATCCCAGTGTGGGAGATGGTCTGTCCCACAGCCATCAGTACATCGTACTGGAGATAGTATGCGGGTGCTCGTTGGGTTACGAGTACACTGGACAGGACTCGTCGGGAACTGTTGGTTGGTACTATACCTATCGTCAGTTATCAGTTCCCAGGTGACATGAGTACAGCTTAGTCCGCAGACTTGACACTGTCACTTCGCCTCGAGTGTGTTCCCACTGTACTTTGATTACTACCCTACCACGGCTCAAAGGAGTCGTGCAAACAGGTAGTAGTTGGGTGCAGTCCCGAAGCACTTGGAGGCAGTGACGGTTAGACAGGATTCGTCTCTCCCGGTATTGGGGGTTGACATCGCGCTGTGTCTAGGAGAGCCATTACACGAGTAGTCCCTGACCAGGGCAAGCGAGATATACTGGTAGGCTTCCAGTGTTATCTCAGGGTGTTTTGGGCTTCACTCTGACACGACTTGTACCGCTATTAGGGGACTGACGTTTACCACCCCCTAGGCCCGCCATGCGATGTATCAGACGAACAGACCGGACTGTACGGCGACTGTCATATTCAGGCTCAGTAGGAGTTCAGATGGGTTTCACCTCGTCAGTCTTCTTGTCGGCATCTACCTGGGGACCGTTACGCACAGCTAGTGCCGCTTGCGGTCTGTGGTTAAACCCACTACCAGCGTAGTGTCGAGTCTTTAGAGTCCCACACAGAAAGCTATTCGCCTTTAGGCAAAAGAGTAGAGGTCGCATGGTTTTGCGACAGGTCGCATGGTTTTGCGACAGGGTTCGGTCACATCCGTGCACTTGTGCACGTTTAGTGTCCGGACAGTTAACACTAGCAGGCTTTGGTTTAAGCCAGATCCTAGTGTACGTTTTGGGATTGGTTTTTTCCAGTATGTATTCATGTTCCTCGGAACGCGGATGCGGGTGTGTATGCACAGTTGACGGAGAGACAGAGGCAGAGGATTCTCATTAGGGTTGTTGACTGTTGACTATTGACTTCTTGCTAAACCCTAATGAGAATATGATATGTGATTAGCAATAATATTAATTAAGTATTATAGTGACATGGTTGTTGAGGGGTTGACTTTGTTGACTTGTTGACTTTTTTGACCGGTTGACTAGGTTGGACTAGTTGACCATCATCATCACAATGGTTGTCATTTTCATGCAAAGACTTTTGCTTGCTTGTTGTGGTTTGCAAATTGAGTGCATCGAAATGATATTGCCTTTGACATGATATGAACCATCACATAATACTTGATTAACATTATGGCTCATGATGCTTTTGGATTATGAGAGGGTGTATGACAAAAGAGAGGCTCATTCTTTCTTTGCTTTTCTCTCTCTTGGTTTTGAGCTCTCTCATTCTCTTGCTCTCACCCTCTTCCTCTGGCTCTCTCTCTTGTCTATGGTTCACTCGTCTCATGTGTTGAGAAGCAAGAACCATAGAGAAAATCCCATCACACTCTTCTCTACTCACTCTAGTTCACAAGGTTTAGCAAACCAAGTGAACTAGTTTCTTCAAAGTTCGAAGAAGAAGCCAAAGGTAGAAGCTTTCGGGTGGATCGTGTTAGTTATATGTATGCCCTAGAGGCCATTACTGTACATAGGATGTATATTGTAGTGGATGCTGGGACATATATAGGGAGGACTTTCTTGCTCGACATGATAGTATGCTATCTGGTTGAACTTTACCTTAACGTGTATACTGATTGTCTCTCTGTTACATGTTGGTAAAGCCCTTAGGATGTGTGCTTGACTACCTGGACTATGATGCGGATCATACTAGTGGGGACATGGTAGTCCATAAGTACATCCTTCAAAGTCCCAAGTCGTGGGTGTATCGAGACGGGGCATCGATATACCAGAGTAGACTAGCGTATACCTTCTCGACCCATGAAGATGGGCGATGGATGATCCCATATGCATTGGTGTTTGACATCAGAGATGATATACGGGTGCTCAGTAGAGACTGGGTACACTGGACGGACTCGCCGAGAACTCCCAGATGGTATTATACCTCACGTCAGATGGCAGTTCTCTGGTGACACTGGTACAGAGTAGTCTGTTGACCCGAGATCGTCATAGAGTCTTGTGTGGTTCCCACTGTGCTTTGATTTCCATCTTACCACATCCAAGAGGGCATGCAAAACGGTGGTTTTTGGGTACAGTCCCGAGTCATATGGAGGCAATGAGCGATAGGAGGGGATTCGTCTCTCCCGGTATAGGGGGTTGATGTTGCGCTGTGTTCGATTGGCTATAACCGGAAATCCCTGGCCAGGGTTGCTGAGATTTACTGGTAAGTGTTACCAGTAGTTTCTCGAACTGTTATAGACCTCATATCGACACGACTTATCGAGCTATTGGGGTCTGACGTTTACCACCCCTAGGCGAGATATGCGACATATAAGACGATCAGACCGGACTGTACGGTAGTGTTACTGGTTGGATTCACTGGAGTGTGAGCGGGCTTGCTCGTCGATCTTCAGATCGCTCAATACCTGGGTGGCCGTTACGTTTAGCAGACCGCTTGCGGCTTGTGGGTGTTTGATATGATCATCACCTGCTGCCGGCGTATTGACGAGTCTTTAGAGTCCTACACAGAGGTTTCCTGGCTCAAGCGAAATGAAATAGGAGCGCATATGAGATATGTGCGGGACCGAGAATAATGCGTGTATGTGATACCGTATTCTATTCTCGCGATGAATGTATCGGATGGCTGTATGCGATATAACCTAGTTATCGAATCAAGGATTGATTCGATGAGCCGATACATTGGATACTAGTCGGTTATATGCGATATGACCGGATCGTTAAATCAAGTGTTGATTTAATGATTTAATGTATAATTATATATTTGATATATTACTTTGCATTAACTAGTATTGGTTTACTTTAAATGGATTTTCTCACTTGGATTGTGCACATTGTATATGTGATATATTTTTGTGCACTTGTATGTATCATGTTTGATGATGCATGCTAACTTGTGTTTTGTGTAAAGTTTAAACCATGGTTATGTAATGGTTAGGGTTTTCATTTTCATATCTATTTATTCATCTATTTATTTATTTTCTTTTTGGAAAATGAAAAGAAAAATGGTGGCTTTATTTGGATATATGTTGAAGCTTCATGAAGCTTTGACTTAGTCACCATTTTTGTCTTCATACCTAACCTAACCATTCACTTAACCTTAGTTTACTCTCTACACCTAACCATGGTTTTCTTATGATAAGAATTGATTTTATTTTCTATTTTAATTATTCTTATCATAACAATTATCATCATCTTCTTCTTCTTCTTGAAGATGAAAGCTTACTTCATCAATGGTGAATTGAGCATAAGTGTGAGAAATCCAAATCTAAAGTCTACCCTCTTCCTATTTCTTCATCCTCTACCTCTTGCCAAGTAGTAGAGTGTGTTTCCTTCACAAGTTTTCTAGACTTGGTGAAGTTGGAGCTTGATCTAGCGATGCCTCGACGTAGATCATCTTCGGCACGTCGTCGATGACCTAGCCCGTCCATTCTCCGATGAAGCCGACGCTAGAGCCCGGGACTTGTTATGGACAGCGAGGAGACTTCATTGCGGAGCTATGGAGGTGGAGAACCGGATCTACAAAGGTTGTATTTCCGTATCTCTTAGTTAAGTGTTAACTAGTTTACTTTGTTCGCCTAGACATCTAGCCAACGATCCGTAGTTAGGGTTTCTCGGCACCGTAAAATTTAAAATTGGCATGGTTGATGCCTTGTGAGACCTCTTGAGAGTGCCTAGGAACCCTACAGTGGTATCAGAGCCTAGCTAGAGCCTTAGACGAAGTCCAGACGGAATTTGAAGTCCGAACGATCCCGAAACCCTTACCAATTCATGCTCTCTGTACTTTTTTGAAAACAGTGAGTTTTTCCAAATTAAAAATATGCAGAAAACCCAGCAGGGAAATCTAAGAATTACGGCGCAAAATTGGGGTCATGAACAGTGCAAACTGCGGCGGAACCGCGGCAGATTCCTGCCTTAGGCGGCGGTTCCGCGGCAGATTGATGACGTCAGCCCTAACTGTTTGCACAGTAATTCATTGTTTCAGGTGCTGAGTTCTCTGGGTATTTTTAAAATTTATTCAAGAGTTGAATTTTCTGGATTTGTTTTGGGGATTCGTATGTTCGATCGGATTATCAAATTTTGTCTGTGTGGCTTTCCGGATAAATTTTAGAATATGTTAAAAAGTTCGACCGGATATAAATACCCAATTTTTCCCCTGTCGGGAAATTTCCAAGTGTTGGATTTTTCCGTAGTTTAACGACGTTCTAAGTAGTGCAAGTAACGCGATGGACCCTCTAGAAGACAACAAACCTTAACTCGATTATGTGACCGTCTTGAACTGCCCTTTGAACCTTCGGGTTTGGGGCAGTACGGCGTGCCACATGTGAGGCGTTGGCTTGACCCTTCTACGGCTGGACCGTTGGTACTGAGGCACGAACTGAATGTTGTTAGACTTGTTTCATGTGATGAGCTGTTTCGGGAAAACTTGGGTGTTCGATTGTTCGATCGAAAAGTTTAACATTTTCTATTTATCTGGAATGGGATACAATAATTGGAATTCACAAGAAGTTATGAGATAACTGAATGAATATTATAAACATAGCAGTTTAGTCTCACTTGATCGGTTGCCACGGAATTTTGATGTGATCAAAAGTCTGTCGCAATCACGTAGTGTACGCGGATACTCGCCGGGTAAACTTAATAGACAGCCTCACTCCATAACCCCGACCAAGTGACTGTAGGAGAACCCCGTCGCCGAAAGCATCCGTTCGGGTGCTCGCGGCAGCGGTGTTCCGCCTTGGTGCACTTCGTCGACGGTATCAGGGGTGCGGCCATCTACTGAAGTTTGCGACGAGCATTCGATCAGGATGTCGGGAATCTTGTTGAATTGCCCGACTTGATATTGAAAAGTGTTTTCGATTTTGAGACTAAAATGCGGGGTTTATAATTGTTAGGCATGCGATGTCTAAGTAATTCATTTGGTCAGGCATGCGATGTCTGAGGTGGTTGCGGATTCCAACTGTTGTAGTTTTACACTTTCTTTTCTGTGACCGTAAGTGTAATATGTGATATCGCCGGTTTCGTTGCTATATGTCAACGACAATTGGGATGCGCATATTTACTTACGTTGATGACATGTGATGTTATGTGTTGCTGGATATGTTATATTGGATCGTCGTGTTTGAATAGCCGGGGTTTTTTATGTGAGATGAGTGTTTTTCATTTTCATTCATGTAAAAACTTGTATGTAATATTCTTTTATTGGGGCGCTTCCAGGTTGCGGAAGTTGTCACCGTTGATGTATATTATTTACTTTTCCGCACTAGGATAGACCCAAGGAGGGGAGCACAAGTAACCGGGTTCTGGAGTCCAGTGGGAGACCAACTCGAGGAGTCGAGTCCGGGTCTCCTAACTCTAGAATTGGTAGGGTTGTTTGCCGCTCTCGTAGGGGTCTAGGGGTGTGGGTTTGGCTATTCATCACGACCGTGGAATCCGTGTTTTATACTGGCTCGTATTGAAAACACGGACGTCCTAGTATATCCAATATTTCATATGTTATTTCTGCTGCGATATCTGTGATGTGATCATGTGATGTTCTGTGATAGATAAGTATATAGTATATATGATATATTATATAGGCGTTACTTATGTTTTACACCCGCGCTAGCCCTGCCCCGCTCTGCCGTTAGTTACCTAACCTAACGGTGCACGAGGGGACATCGAGGCGAATGCGGATGGCATAAGTGTACGTCGTATTTATCTGTGATGTTTAGGTACATTAAATGATGGGACTTCATTAATGTGATTAATGGAATAAAAGAAACCTAAGATGTTGTAGAATCGAATTTCAAAATTAAAACAGGTAGCTACAGTTCTTGCTTTGCACAGAGGTATATGTGATATATCCTGCACCTTATTCGATGAGGAAAGGACCGAGATCCCTTCACCGGGAGTGACTCCTTTAGCAAAACTAGAAAAGCCTCAAAAACACTCCATTTCAAAATTCATTCGATCCTACAACGATATCAAGTTCATTACGCAATAGGTTTTCAGAAAAACCTGTCGTAGCCCTCCGTCATTTAAGATATGTACTAGTTAGTATTCGTGCTGCGGTAGTTTGGCATTCGTCAAGGCGTAGTGTACGGTAGCTAACTAGTATTTATCTGCTTGAGCATATGATGCGATTGGATTAGGGTATTCGTACGGCGTTGTTTGGCATTCGTCAAGGGTCGTGCGGGTGGGTTTAATTCGATCAAGAAATGTACGGGTTGAACTTGACTAGTGGACTATGGGTTGTTTGGCATTCGTCAAGGTCATAGCGAGCTAGGGGCAAAATATTATCGGGAATTTCAAGTGTTGAAATTTGCAATGAGATTGCATACCTTCTATGAGATAGTTGGATCCCGATACCCGCTGCGAGTAAGAGTTACTCCTGGGAGAGTTTTATACATTACAATTAGCCGATCAAGTAGGTGTCTAGAAAGGTGTCAATGGGGTTACGCCTCTGGAAAAATAAGGTTTACATTAATTAGGTTCGTGCGAAAGCACGGGGGACCTCCCTCAAAGTACCGACACTGGCCTGGCTGAAAGATTGGCGAACTTGTAGTGTGTAATTAATCCCGGCTAGTCTTTCCTTTTAGGGTTTGGAGGAAGATTTGATAAAAAGCAGTGGGAGCCATCCTGATTAGATAAAATTATAACCAATCTATTCTTGCAAGAGCGCACGCTGAGTGTTTTCTTCTCTCTCTCTCCAGGTAGCGACCATGTCACGCCTTAATCAAGATAATAATACGGATTATTGACCGAACTCGCTTGTTATACTGAGCTGGGGAACGTTGGTCCCGCTCCAACTTATAAATGTTATAAGACAGAGCAGGAAATTGGGGAATACCAGAATTCCCGTGCCGCCCAAACGAAGAGAGTGCATGCTGATGCATCATCTTCGGGTGTGTTCTTTATACAGAACTGTTTCTCAGTATCCTTTACGTCCTGGGTATGTGATACCAGATCAGGATCCCAGATATGTAATCTGTTACATAGGGCTACAGAAAGGTAGAGAACTGAGAACGGGTGATAAGTTTCTTGAGGCAGAAAACGGGGCAAGTGTTGCAGCCAAGTCTGTTGGTCACTGTCACCCTGTATTACCAATACATTGATTCTGAACGAATGTTGTTAGATACCGAACCTGATATACAAAATCATATCAGTCTCTTTATTAGTAAAGAAATGATAAAATTTTGTATTGTTGGATAATATTTTGAACATTTCCTATATCAAAAGTTGATCGGTTCAGGCACGTTATCTAAAAGCATTGATGTTCTAAATCAAACTACAGTTCTTAGTATACGGATCACACACAAGAGAAAGAGTTCAGAAATGAACGGATTCTTCTTGAGGCATTGTAGACTAGGTCAGATCAATGTGACCCGACTAGCTAGAGTTACATATAGATGCATATTTAAATCAGTTTGAATTTACATCTTGTGAAACTTGCCAGTCATGTCACAAAGATAAGATGACCATAGCTCCGTTTACTGGAAACAGAGAAAGAGTTAGTAAACTCTTGGGATGATACATGTTGATGTATGTAGGTCCCCTGTCTACACATGCCAAGACCGGTTCTTTATACTTCATTATATTCTCTGATAATCTCTCAAGATTCAGACATATGTTCCTGTTGAAACACAAGTCCGAACCTTTTTGAGATATTCACAGAATATAAGTTAGAAGTAGAGAACCAAAATGAGGGTATAAGTATTATGTCCTTTGATGTGATCAAGGAGGAGAATACTTGTGCATGGAATTTCTGGACTATTCTAAAGGAAAATGAGATTCTCTCTCAGCATTACTCCTCCGAATACACCATAGCACGATGGTATATCGGGGCGGAGCAGATACACCCTATTTGATATGGTGTGCTCTATGATGAGTACTAATGAGTTACCTATTTCCTTTTGGGGGTTATGCACTTGAGAAGCTGCATACCTATTGAATAGGGTTCAAATCAAATCAGTTGCCTACCATTTCATATGTGATATGGAAAGGGAAGAGCCCATGTCTTAAGCTAGTTAAGATTTGGGGTTGACCGGCCTATGTCTGAAAGCAAAATCCGGACAAGCTCGAGGCAAAGTCTATAATGTAGAACTGGAAAGGTTCCAGCTATACAAACAACAGCAGATGATTTGGTAGAACCAAAGGATTCAGTAGATTCCAACGAACCTCAGCCTCTCCGCCGATCTAGTAGGGTTCCTCGCCTACCTGAGAGATACTTTTGTTTCTCTATGACAGTGGGAGCGAGGATTGCATCATGAGATGATGATCCAACTAGTTTCGAGCTGGCCATCAGGAGTAAGACTCTGTAAGAATGGCTGGATGTTTATCGATCTGAGATGGAATCCTTATACACCAACAAAGTATGGACTTTGGTTGCTATATCTGAAGGGTTAAATTCCCATCAGGAGCAAGTATATCTTGAGAAGATTACTTGGTGTACATGGAAAAGTTGAGACTTTCAAAGCTAGACTTGTTAAAAGTTTGCATCATTGACCAGGTGTGGATAATGATGAAACCTTTTCAAGTAGCTATGCTTAAGTCCATCCAGATCCTACTTGTCACGGCTACATACCATGACTGCGATATCTGGTGGTTGGGTGTCTTGACTGCTTTTCTAAATGATGATTTAGAAGAGAGCATCTATAAGTACACAGCCAGAGGGCTTCGTAGACAGTGGGAGCAGCGGAAACGTGTGCAAGATGCTTTATAGGATAGAGCAGGCATCGCGGAGTTGGAACATCTGTTTTGATGAGTTTGTCAAACAGGTTGACATCATCATAATGGTAGATGAACCTTGTATGAACAAAAAGGTAGTAGGGAGTATGGTGACGATCCTCGTAGAGTACGTGGATGACATACTCTTGATAGGGAAGGAGTTTCCTATGCTACGCTCAGTCGATCTCCGCTTATCACATGGATTCTCCATATAGGATCAAAATGATACCTCCTAAATCCTGGATTTTGGATCTATGAGATAGATCTAATTGGAAATTAGGATACTCACTAGTTGTAGTGAGAAGGTATCAATCGACCCTGGGGAGAATCACTGGAAGTGTTCCAGGGTGATAAAGACGACTGAATGTCAGTCACAGGCATTGTCTTTACCCTAAGCAAAGGGACGGTATGTTGGAAGAGTTCCAAGCTAGATACCGTGACATACTAGACGATAAAGGCAGGATACATCGCTACTTAAGATGCTACCAAAGAGGCAGTCTGGGTGTATATTGGTTCATGAGATGAACTACGTTCCAACCATTGTGAGACAATGGAGTTGTGGCTTATGCCAAGGAACGTCCGTCCCATCAGTCATCCAGACATATTCTAAGGCAGTGTCACCTGATCATGGAGATAGTTGATCTCCAGGGAGATCGAGGTTAGGAGAGTAGACTCAGAGGACAACACAGCGGATCCACTCACAAAGGCCTGTTCCCAGAGAGAGACTTTTATGGGATAGTTGAGTATGAGATACTACAACCACTGCTATCAGATGGCCCTAGTGCAAGTGGGAGATTGTTAGTTATATGTATGCCCTAGAGGCCATTACTATACATAAGATGTATATTGTAGTGGATGCTGGGACATATATAGGGAGGACTTTCTTGCTCGACATGATAGTATGCTATCTGGTTGAACTTTACCTTAACGTGTATACTGATTGTCTCTCTGTTACATGTTGGTAAAGCCCTTAGGATGTGTGCTTGACTACCTGGACTATGATGCGGATCATACTAGTGGGGACATGGTAGTCCATAAGTACATCCTTCAAAGTCCCTAGTCGTGGGTGTATCGAGACGGGGCATCGATATACCAGAGTAGACTAGCGTATACCTTCTCGACCCATAAAGATGGGCGATGGATGATCCCATATCCATTGGTGTTTGACATCAGAGATGATATACGGGTGCTCAGTAGAGACTGGGTACACTGGACGGACTCGCCGAGAACTCCCAGATGGTATTATACCTCACGTCAGATGGCAGTTCTCTGGTGACACTGGTACAGAGTAGTCTGTTGACCCGAGATCGTCATAGAGTCTTGTGTGGTTCCCACTGTGCTTTGATTTCCATCTTACCACTTCCAAGAGGGCGTGCAAAACGGTGGTTTTTAGGTACAGTCCCGAGTCACATGGAGGCAATGAGCGATAGGAGGGGATTCGTCTCTCCCGGTATAGGGGGTTGATGTTGCGCTGTGTTCGATTGGCTATAACCGGAAATCCCTGGCCAGGGTTGCTGAGATTTACTGGTAAGTGTTACCAGTAGTTTCTCGAACTGTTATAGACCTCATATCGACACGACTTATCGAGCTATTGGGGTCTGACATTTACCACCCCTAGGCGAGATATGCGACATATAAGACGATCAGACCGGACTGTACGGTAGTGTTACTGGTTGGATTCACTGGAGTGTGAGCGGGCTTGCTCGTCGATCTTCAGATCGCTCAATAACCGGGTGGCCGTTACGTTTAGCAGACCGCTTGCGGCTTGTGGGTGTTTGATATGATCATCACCTGCTGCCGGCGTATTGACGAGTCTTTAGAGTCCTACACAGAGGTTTCCTGGCTCAAGCAAAACGAAATAGGAGCGCATATGAGATATGTGCGGGACCGAGAATAATGCGTGTATGTGATACCGTATTCTATTCTCGCGAAGAATGTATCGGATGGCTGTATGCGATATAACCTAGTTATCGAATCAAGGATTGATTCGATGAGCCGATACATTGGATACTAGTCGGTTATATGCGATATGACCGGATCGTTAAATCAAGTGTTGATTTAATGATTTAATGTATAATTATATATTTGATATATTACTTTGCATTAACTAGTATTGGTTTACTTTAAATGGATTTTCTCACTTGGATTGTGCACATTGTATATGTGATATATTTTTGTGCACTTGTATGTATCATGTTTGATGATGCATGCTAACTTGTGTTTTGTGTAAAGTTTAAACCATGGTTATGTAATGGTTAGGGTTTTCATTTTCATATCTATTTATTCATCTATTTATTTATTTTCTTTTTGGAAAATGAAAAGAAAAATGGTGGCTTTATTTGGATATATGTTGAAGCTTCATGAAGCTTTGACTTAGTCACCATTTTTGTCTTCATACCTAACCTAACCATTCACTTAACCTTAGTTTACTCTCTACACCTAACCATGGTTTGCTTATGATAAGAATTGATTTTCTTTTCTATTTTAATTATTCTTATCATAACAATTATCATCATCTTCTTCTTCTTCTTGAAGATGAAAGCTTACTTCATCAATGGTGAATTGAGCATAAGTGTGAGAAATCCAAATCTAAAGTCTACCCACTTCCTATTTCTTCATCCTCTACCTCTTGCCAAGTAGTAGAGTGTGTTTCCTTCACAAGTTTTCTAGACTTGGTGAAGTTGGAGCTTGATCTAGCGATGCCTCGACGTAGATCATCTTCGGCACGTCGTCGATGACCTAGCCCGTCCATTCTCCGATGAAGCCGACGCTAGAGCCCGGGACTTGTTATGGACAGCGAGGAGACTTCATTGCGGAGCTATGGAGGTGGAGAACCGGATCTACAAAGGTTGTATTTCCGTATCTCTTAGTTAAGTGTTAACTAGTTTACTTTGTTCGCCTAGACATCTAGCCAACGATCCGTAGTTAGGGTTTCTCGGCACCGTAAAATTTAAAATTGGCATGGTTGATGCCTTGTGAGACCTCTTGAGAGTGCCTAGGAACCCTACAGATCGATCTTCGGCGCAAGGAGACGACGGGGTGAAGCCGATCCGTACACCATCAAGAGATGAAGAAGAAGGAGTTCAAGAAAGAAAGGTATAACCCCCTAACCGAGTAGTTAACAACTCGTAGTTAGGTTGTTAGGTAGATAGTTTAACAAAGATCCGTTTTGAGTCCATGTTACCGTCTCTAGAAAATTGTTTTTCGTCAAATTCCGCAAGCCCGTAAGTACCGGGAGAGGTAGCATAGACTTACATTTGCTGCCAAATCAGTGATGACAGGCCTTACCCCTGAGAACACCATTCAACATCAATTCCCCAGTTTGATTAAGGTGTTGAATATCTACAAAACCCTTTTTCTCGAATCCGGAGGCCGGGGGTTAATTTCACAGATTTCATCACCCGTTTTCTCCGCTCAGAAGTCCTGTCGAAGGAAACCGCGAAATTTGCCAAACTCGATGATCCTTTTGGTTTGGAAAACCAGCCGGCAACGGAGGCGGATCAGAGGAGTTTCTTTCTCCCCAACACCCCGGTCGTCTCTTTCGCAGAGCTTACAGCTCCTGGGATCGACGAAGAAGCGTTCTTTTTGGGGATCGTAGGGCTATGGCTAAGCCGGTTTATGCTTCCGATGCACCCTCGCCATATGAGGCCGTCCGTTTTTTATCCCGCTCACCGAATGGTTATTGGGATGCAAGTGGCCGTCGGGGTTGCTGGTTTAGCCCATTTGTATCACGGCCTCAGCTTGGCGGCAGACACTACTGAACCAGGGGTGCAGCACGTGAACTTCTTAATGCATTATTTTATGTCATGGATCGAGCTTCATGTGCTTGGCGTTTTCGGTGCCCATAAAAGGCCTTGCTTCTACGACAAGTATAACTTCCCTCGGATCATGCGGTTAGTTGACGCATTCATTGTAAATCCGACACAGCGGGAAGCCAGGGGTTTGCTCCTTCGTCCACGCACGATTGGAGATGGCATAACCTTTACCGATAAGGTTCTAACATCGGTAAAGAATCCGCAAAAACGGTGTAGCCATTACAGGACATTTTTCAAGATGGGGCCTCTATCTTGAAATCTCGGGAGATTCTTCATTTTACTCCATCAGGCAGGGCTTTCTCGTGTTTAGGCAGAATGATTTGGCGTTGTTCATGAAGTACAACCCGCATCGTTTTGCCCAGCAATTAAGTTATAATCAGGGCATCCCGCTTGAGGCCTTCTTAGCTGAGCCAGCTGCTACTGAAGAGGGTATCCGGACCGCATTGCACCATTTTATGCGGCTGAACACCGGCTCCAATTTCTTTTTTAGTGAACCGAGTTGCGTTCCAAAAGCCCTGAACGTATATGTAGCATGGTACCAGCATTCGATGGGCGCCGTTATTAGAAAAGAAAAACGATTATTACTTGATTGCAAGGACACCACCCCAGGGGGTAATCCAAACGTTCCTCTGAAGCGACGGACCATCGTCCATCCTCCCTTGAGAGAAGCCACTGTAGCTGTGGTACCACGTGTTATGCCTGAGCTGTCCCTACCCCGCGTGCCTGTAGAAGTGATGGATGTGGCGTCTCCCGAGTCTGGCGTGGGTACTGAAATCGGGACTCATCGCCCCAAATTGCCCTCCAAGCGCAAGCTCGTGTTATCTGCTGGCGGAGTTAAGTCGTAGAAGAAAAAGAAATCGATACTTTATGCAGACGTTGTATTTGGCCAGGAGACTCATGCTCCTTATAGCGAGGGCCTAAGTGAGTACGGAACTGACGAGGGCTTATTTATGGCGCCAGATGATACCGATCTGGAGGCTGCCCTCACAGATTCCAAGCAATTAGCTCGCAACAAAGCAGAAATGAACGCCCTCGCACAGTCAGGTAGACCTCAGTCGTATTTTTTCGCTGTTGTTTTAATTATCATTCTTTGACTGACATTTTCTTCTTCAACGGGTATCTCCTCTGAAGCGGCTCTCGCAGCTTCCCTCAAGAATTTTGAAGAGGAAGAGAAGCTTCGCGCTTCTTGGGCCTTGGTATATTTAGGCTCATTGTACCTTCGTTTCTTTTTTTATGGATAGTCTGACCTCCTTTTTTTTATCTTATTGCAGGGACTACCTCGACTCGGGTTATCAAAAGTGCAATGCCGATCGCGAGTGGTGACGCAGCGGTATCGTTAGCGCCGGCTACTGCAGCCACGGCTATCCCTAAATCGCCACCAGGGGTCTCGCAGAAGCAGCCGATGATGGACGTCGTAACGGTGCCGGAGGCAGAACTTGGTTCGGATGATGGTCTTCCTTTATTGGAAGTCCTAAGGAGGTCAGCTCTCGCAGCTCAGGCTGAAAGGAAGAGCAAGAGGCGTGCAGCGAAAGAACGCAATGCCGCCCTGGCCGTAGACGCAGGCTCGAGTACTGCTTCCCCTGTCCCTATTTCTCCATAGGGTGCTCCGGCCGCCCTGTCTACCGTTCATAGACAGGCGGTACGCACGGCTCGAGAGGCAATTGAAAGGCCGTCCCAAGGTAATGTAAAACTGGGTCCTTTTATTAGAGCTTGATCTTCAGATTCTCATTTATCATACCCTACAGGGCCAAGTCCTGGTGAGGAGGTGGTAGGTGAGATGACGGCAATCACCGAGCCCGAAGTGGCCACTCTTTCTTAGGAGTCCGAGACTGCCCCGACTGCCCCAACTGCCAATCTTTCCCCTTGTGGTTCTTTGCCATCGCCTGGCATTGCGAGTGTCATGACGACTCCCGTAGAATCGGGGGATGAAGCCACGGGCGGTGAAACCATTCCAATGGAGGAGAGCGAAGCAGTCGCTGCGTCTAGTGATGCTCTTGGCGATTCTGTTGGAGATAGTGCCCTCAGAGTCAATTATTGGATCACAGGCACGTGATTGCAATGATTGAGAGAGGACCTATCCCGGTAGGACAGTCTTACTCGAGATGATAGTATGCTATCTGGTTTACCTTTATCATCGTGTACTGCTTTAGGTGACCTGACAGGTCGCTATTGCACGTTGATAGAGCCCCTAGGATTCTTGCTTGACTGCCGGCAGTATGAGGGCGATCATATACGTGGGAGCTGGTAGTCTATAAGCACATCCTTAAATGGTCCCTAGTCGTGGGAGTTTTGAGACAGGGCATCGATTCTCCAGAGTAGACTAGTGTATACAGTCGAGACCCCGACGAGGGGCGGTGGCCGGTCTCACAGGCCACTGGTGTCAGTTGGTTCACCTAAGATGTATACAGGTGCTCATTGGGTTATGAGTACACCGGACAGGACTCGCCGGGAACCTGCTAGTTGGTCTTATACCTGACGTCAGATAGCAGTTCCCTGGTGACATGTGTACAGGTTAGTTCATCGACCTGAGATCGTCATTTGTCTCGTGTGAGTTCCCACTGTGCTTTGATTACTACCCTACCACGGCTCAAAGGAGTCGTGCAAACAGGTTTTAGTTGGGTACAGTCCCGAGCCACATGGAGGCAGTGAGCGGATCTTCAGGGGTTCGTCTCTCCCGGTATTGGGGGTGAGGTCGCACTGTGTCTAGGAGAGCCATTACACGAAGTCCTTGGCCAAGGCAGGAGATTTACTGATAGGTATTCCAGTAGTATCTCAGGGTGTTCTGGGCTACACTCCGACACGACTTGTACCGCTTTTGGGGGTCTGACTTTTACCCACCCCCTAGGCCCCCCATGCGATGCTCATAGACGAACGGACCGGACTGTACGGATATTGTCACTGACAGGCTCAGTAGGGTGTCAGGATGAGTTCGCTCATCGACGTCCCTTTTGGTCAATAGCTGGTGGCCCGTTACGTATTGGCTTATACCTCTGACGTGCTAGTGGTTAAATCCACAGCCATAGTATTGACGAGTCTTTAGAGTCCACCACACTTTCAGTTACTCAAGCTTTCGGGCGAAACGCTGTAGAGGCCGTATGGAGATATGGCAGGGTCCGATCAGATACGTGCGGTATTGCACAGATCAGGATCGGACGGTTAGTACTAGAGGCCGTATAGTTATATGGCACGGTTCGATCAGATACGTGCGGTATTGCACGGATCAGGATCGAACGGATTTTACTAGCCGGCTTTGGTTTAAGCCGGATCCTAGTATAGTACAGTGTAGATTTTGTCTCATTGCATTTGTATCCGGTCGGAATACAGATGCGGGTGTGTATGCACAGTATCGGGGTTTTCCTGTAATTTATTACGGGACCAGTTTTCTGGAGTTGCCATTTTGCATTCCGTTCCGGCCGGTTTTCCTTTGTTCTTTTCCGGCCGGACTTTTCCGATGGAGGGGGTTATTTGCAAGTTTGCAAATAACATTTTGTGGAGGGTTTATTTGTGAGAAGAGAGATTATGATAGCATCTTTAGATTCCCTTTCCATCTTTTCTTTTGATGCACCATCACTTGCATTAATTGAGATAAGAGAGGTTATGGGTTTGATGTGAATTTGTTATGATGATGTTTGGATATGGTCACTTCTTCTCTTCTCCTACCATCACCTCCCTTAGTTGATTCTCTCCACCATTCTCACAAATTAGAGGCCGGCCACATTTTTGGAGAGAGGGGAGAAAAATGAGAGGGTTTCATTTTCATGAGGATAATTTGGTTCATCTCATTTTTCCTTGCTACACACATTCTAGCTCCACTTGAAAATTCCATTCCTCCATCAAGGCAACTACAAATCCCAAATGAGACTAGCATGATCTACACCACATTCTATAGCAAATCTTGGGCACGTCGACTTGCCAGCTTCGTGCCCGAGTTGCCTCGGTATTGAGGTGGGAGCCCGTAAAAGATGCAGGCGACGTGGTGCCCTTCCAGCGAGGAGATGGAGACCGGACATTCCGCGAGAGATCGGGACGACGACGAGAAGACCGGAGGTGTAACGTTTTGAAAATCGTTTCGGTGAAATTTCGAAAAAAACGGTAAAATAAGGGGGTTTTCTGTAAAAAGTCAAAATACAAATATCTTATTATAAAAATTAAATATACATATTCTAGCTATGTAATTGCTATTATTTGGTGTTTATTGAGCCGCTGGTGAAATTTTAAATCTTCTGAAAAAAATATTATTTTATTATTATTTTAAGCCGTCACTAATACATTTAATTAGGGAAAATTACAAATTGGAATGAGTTGAAACAAATTTTGTGCATCATAAAACATTAAATAAAAATTTATCATATGGTTTTTGGAACGAAATCATTTGCCAAAACGGTTTTGAAATTATTGAAGAAAAAAAAGGCTTTTTTTAGAGTAAATGGATGTTTGGGGTATTGTATTTATCATTTTTCATCACCCCACACCCGTACCCACACCCACACACCCCCACTTACTCCTCCCCATGGCTGAATTCAGCAGCCACCATATTTATCCCCACTTGAATTTCAAAGAAAAGAAAGGAAAAGAAAAGATTAATGAGAGAAGAAGTTGGTGTTGACTTGGGGGGGTATTTTACCTTGACTTGGACTTTCTTTTCCACACCCACACACTCCACACCCTTCCCCCACCTGCTGGCCGAGCCCCATCCTCCCTCAAATTGCAGCCCCTCCTCCTTCTTCCCCTCTCTTTTCCTCATCAAAAAGTCTTCAAAATCCATCAAATTTCCATCAAAAATTAAACCAAAACTCAAATCTAACTCCTACCCATTTTTCAATAGCTATTCTTGCATGGATCTAGGAGCTTGGAGGCCATTTTGGGAGGCTAGATTTCAAGCTTGGTCTCTTGTTTTTGTGAGGTATAAATCCCAAGCCAAATTTAAATTATGGGATAGTTTCTTTGATCAAAGTCAATTAAGTTTAAATGTGATTCTAATTGGGATTTAGTTTGTAATGGAAAGAGTTTGGGATCAAGTAAGGTTGTGATCATGTGTTCATGGTTGTGTGATGGTTTTTTTTTTAGCATCTTAATCTATGCAACTTAAATTTGTTACTTATTGCCAATTGTAACATGTAATTGTCCAAATGAAAATATTTTGGAAACTAGGTTTTAGGATAGATGTAATTAGATGAAATAAAAATCTACTTAATATTTTTGTGACCTAATTAAGTTATTTGGTGAATATTATGGCCACTAAAATTGTAGAACAAGATTAGTAGTTAGTTGTTAATGGTTAGTTTAAAGAAATTGTGTTAACTATGCTAATTTGCTAACTAGGCTTTTGAAATTGGTTATATAATAGGGATTAAAAATGTGGAAATTGTTTGTATAAATTATTTAAGATATTTAATAAGTATTATGGCCGCTACATTTGTTTAAACGTCGAGTTTTGTACTAAAACGGGTGATTTGTGCTTGCTAGATTTTCGGAAAAATGACTTTTTAAGTGAAATTGGGTTTTTTGTGAGTTTTAACCTAGTTTATATTAAAATTAGTGTTCGTGAATGTGCAAATGAGTGTGATTGGATTTTTCTCGATGGTTTGACGTTTGTACATCGACATCGAGGGTTGGTTTGACTATTCTTGCATGCGTAGGCGATAGGTTTGGACCTATGCGGGATACGCGTGCCGATTTGATTTTCGTATGCCGTTTCGATTTCGAATTTAGTTTTAATGCGATATGGTGCATTATGATATGTAGGTACCCCCATGTGGACTTCGAGACGACAAGCAAGCGCGTGGCGACGTCGGCACCGGCTAGCGAGGACCAGGTGAGTAGATTTATATCTACGGGGAGAAGTCGGGTGGATGGCGTATAGCACCCCCGCAGTCCGTGGTGGTGTATACGGATGCGTATACACACCAACAATTATTATATGTTATTTGGGAATAATAACGATGCTTAGGATGGATATTGGTGTGTTGGATTATTTTAGCGTTGCGAACCCCAGGGTAGTGTTGCACTACACATACACACACACATACACACATACATACTTGCATACATTCCTATTGATATGTGCTCATGGGATTCTTTATAGTTATGGGTTCACATGGGTATGGAACTATGTGTTCACATACGGATTTGAGGATGATACTTGGGGTTGAGCTGAGTCGATGAGATTTGATTGAGGCCGTGAGATCGGTGATATAGCAGGGTTCGTATCTTAGATACGACATGACGTTGTAGCGGATCCTTGACGTAGTGTTTCACACACGTCCATGCATACGTAGGCAGTATCAGTATGGTACTAGACGTAGATCAGTACCCCGATCATGATATTTGATAAAGAGGATACCAGGTGAATAGTATGATGAATGTGATATTGACCCGTACCCAGATTGGGATGCCGTACGACGGATTTACGTACAAGCTATATTGATGATTGATCCGCACTCTTGACTTGGGATGCCTGATTATAGATATGGTATCGGATATGATATTATTGAGGCGGGATCACCGACTATACATATACAGGTATGTATATGTATCGACTCAGATGATAGGCGGTTCCCTTACCTGTAGTTCAGCTTGTTAGTTCAGCCGTATAGTTTAGTGTAGTTGTTAGATTAGATTAGACTTCTTACCTATTTCAAAAACCAACGAATCGTGGGCATTCTTAAAGACAGCCCAAGGGATCCTACGGATATTTCAAAAGACGTATCTTTTCATAAAAACACCGTAGCCCCTATTTTCAAAACCCATGATTCGTGTTATTTCAAAAGGCACCATTTTAGGACTTATATTAGATTAATGCAGATTGTTATAGTTGCGTCTAGTTTTCAGCTCCCGCTCTTTTTTTGTGGTCCGCTTCGTATCGCATGCTTATTTTATGTTTCATACTCCATTAGTGATATCATGCTGTTAGGACACCAGCACCATTACCGATGATGCGTAGGTACCACGTACACTTAATTGCCGGCTCACACACATCTTCATCGGTAATTGCCATGTCACGTACACCTTAGAAAATATTATTGCTTAACTTAGCTAGGTAGCTAGTAGTTTGACATAATATTAGTGTACTTACCTTATATGCCAGCTTAGATATTGTAGTTATTACCCGTCACTTCATGCATACTGTTATTCTTCGTTATGCCGCATTCATGGATTCTCATGCATATATTCACTATTTTACGTGTTATTGAGGTTTTGGATTCGGATTTCCATGAGATTTTCTAGATTTGGAGGAAAACCGCAAAAACATAAATAAACCTTTTCTCTCTTTTAAAATAAAAAGTGCGGTTTTCCTATGATGTATGAGTCGTCCACCATGAGTTTGCTGATGGATTTCGAGACCCGATTCGAGGAGTGGAGGAACCGTTTCGGGTACATGGTGGGCCCGGTATGGTACCCCGGGGCAAGATGAATGTGGTGTTGACGTTGAGCCTGGCAGGGGACAGATTACCTACCGGTGATATTACCCGACGCGTCGGATATCCGGAGGATACCGTCGTGGTCTTGAGATGGATGGTAGGGGCCGGTCTGGACTGACGGCGCCCTAGATATTGAGATTGAGACATTGATATTTCGAGACAGTGAGATTTATGTTTTGTGTCGATGCTAGACACTGTTGATACTGATTTCATTTATGATACCTCAGTTTAAAAATACGAAGGAAATCTCACTAATTTATGAAAACAGTTTCTTCATGTACATGTATTCTGTTTTCATGCATGCATACCTCATTCATATGATATATTACTACCTGAGGCACTGACACGGGCACATGAGATTACACTCGGGTTAGATATTTACCCTAGCCTTGTTATAGGCTACGTGTTATTCATATATTTGAGGATATTTTATGATCATTGACCTAGGTTGCGTTATTTATGCGATTTCTGTGCGTAGATATTTTTCTATTCACGAGTTGGCAACTCACCCCGTTGTGCCCCAGTTTCTTGCAGGTTTGCCGCACAGGTTTAATTACGGCTTTGCGGGCTCAGTTTCATTCGGGTGACTTGCTAGTAGGTGGGTTTTTCTTGTATCGTACCCATCACATTACCTTGTATAATATTATTCCGTTGTATCTAGTAAATTCCATCAACCAAACGTGTATTTATTTTGAGATAGAGACCAATGTTGTTTATTCTTTCGACCTTAGAGTCGCTCGTTATATTTCTGGTGGTTTTGAGTTTCCTTTTGAGTTTTGATCCTCGCCGTTGGCGTTGTATTTTATATTGCTTGTGTGGTTGTGACCGTCGATTGACGAAGAGCTAGCTCCCGCTTGGGGATGCCTTTTTATTGATTTCGTATACTATTCATGTTGTATCCCGTTTGGGAGCCAGTATTTACAAAGGAGACTCTGCCGAAATTTTCAGTAAATTTTGATGTTCTTAAAAACCGCATAATTCGGCTTATGCTATTAAAACTACTTGTTTTAAATTGGTTTTCCTTCACTCTACTTCTTTTCTTGGTTTGGATTTCTGGGTTTTCGGTTTACTTAGATTACGTACGCCTCGAGACGTTCGTAGTTTAAGTGCCGGTCATGTTCCGTACTTTCGGGTCGTGACAAAGTTGGTATCAGAGCGTTAGGTTTTAACCTTCGGAGCGTAGGATGACCCTTGGTTGATGGAACAGGTGACTAAAGTAGAGTGACGTACCGTTGGTATGTTCCGCGGCATATTTACGACACGCCACTCCACTTATGAAGCCTTAGGATGTACATTTCCTTGTTCAGTATTATATTCCTTCCTGATCTAGCCTCATCGGTACCAGTTTGGTTTTGCTGCTACGGTTACGGGCAGGGAGAGCTACGGCTAGAGTTGCGGTCAGCACAAGCTCGTCACGAACGAGGACTGACCAGGGCGAAATTCCGGCGACACACGATTGCAGAGATGTGTCTTTTTACTGTGTTTCCGCGCCACGAGCGTTTGGCGGATCGCCATTATGAGGTTACTCGGAGGTGCTGATCGACACTAGAGAATTGAGCCAATGATAGAGGCCAGCCAGATTTTGATGGCCGTTGGTGTGTTGCTTACTCCTGATGATTGAGGCACTGTTCAGCATGCAGACGAGCAAGCCAGTGGTTGCTGCGAGCGACGAGTTATCGCCCCATATGTTGGAGCTATTGCGGGGCGAGTTGTACGAATAGATGATAGAAGGTCGCTAGTCACCCGATGATGAATGACTAGGACAGGTGGTTCGTTCGCTTACCCCGATGCGAGGTCATCAGATAGATTGCTTCCAGCTAGAGACGACTTCACGCAGAGACGTGAAGGTCGACAGAGATGATCGAGTGTCGGAAACCTATTATTCCAAGTTTAAAGTAGTCGGAAAGACATGCAGGCAATTCTATGGTCCCTCTAGAAGAATGAAACCCTAACTCGACTTAATGACCGTGTGAAAGCCTTTGAACCTTCGGATTTGCGGCAGTTCTACGGCGCCATTAGTGAGGCTTGGGTTTGCCCTTCTACGGCTGGACCACCGATGCTGTGGTATGTACTCGATAGTATTAAACTGTACCCAAGATGTTGAGCCTTTGGGGGGATTATGAGGTTTTGACAATCGATTGGATGGTTCGACTTAATTTGGATGCTAGGTGGTGGGACGCATTCTTGGGAGACTCCAGATACGAGGATAGTCGTTGGAGCTCAGTCCATGCAGCCACGACGAGACGAGTCCAAAGAAGACGACGTTAGAAAAAAGTGGAGTAAGAGGTTCGCACCAGATCTAGATGAGATGACGTTCCACTCCGCCGACATCAGAGACGCGATGCGCATGCCGAGGCATGGTACTTGGACTTACCTTCCAGAAGGAGTTGCGATGAGTATGCAGTCGTTCCAGAGCAAGATGCAGATACAGGAAAGGACAATGACTTCCGGACAGTTGGCAGAGACGAGACATGGAAGAGACCGTGAGCAGGATTCCTTCCAGGACACTGCTGCAATGATACTTGCACCCAGGATCAGAGGTGTCACGTACATTCAGAGAGCCAGAGGCCGACGCCAGTGATATGCTGTCTTACGAGTGATCGTGATGATTGACCGGGAGATGACAAGAGACGTGCCAGAACTGGATCATCCCCGTTAGCACACCCGACATGGCCGATGAGCCGATGGACCGAAAGATTGGTAATTCACAGTGAAGACCTTCACCCAGGAGTGGTCATGGTTACGCACATCAGCAGGACAGAGTTCATGATCATCGACGAGACGTCCCACTAATGACCGTGACAGTTGGCCGAGATTCTTAGAGGATGCGCTTGAGCGGTACTGTTCCGCCATTATTGATTTCGATGTTTTGGGTGATTTATTCGTATGATTTGATTTTGATGATTGAGGATTTACGATCTTTGCACAGTGTTGCACTTGATATCGTTTTCGTGCTTTAGTTTCACATGTTTGTGATTTTACGGTTTTAAACAGTTGAGTTGATTTTGTGTGTATGCACGCACGCGATTTGGTTCCTGCACTCTGTATAGTTTATATATGCTGGCAGTGCAGTGACATGTATTTTGTGCACGTGGATACACTGGATTTCGATTTCGAGGGTGATGCTCGACATTTGTTTTGTGCATTTTATGCACCGGATTGGATTTTTAGCGCCTGTTGGGCGCCTGTTACGAGATGCGATTTGGTGCACACCAGATGCACTAATTCGAGATTTTTCGTGCATGTCAGATGCGCCTGATTTTGCTGTCAGGCACACACGTTGCCTACGACAGATGTTTCGTGCACACCCGATGCACTTAGATGTTGTTTCTGTGCGCATGTATGGCACATTCATGGATTTTGATTTCCGTGCGCACCAGACGCACGTAACATTCATGTGCATATTTTGGGATTGATTTCGTATAGAGCAGTACGTTTTTATGATATTGCTATGTGTTTTCGTACTGAGCAGGACTAGTCAGAGGACAGTACCTGAATATATTTTGCATGCATTGATAATTATTGAAAGGATTTCCAAAATGCGAGCTATAGCCTCAGTATTTACCTACGTGTCTGATATGACACGAAATGTTTAAAACAAGGAGACCTTTCTAAATTGTTTCCAAAACGGCGGAACGTACATTTCAAACAAAGGTATATATGTAAATAGTTATTTCCTTATGTTAGACGTCCGCCACTGTGCAGTGTTATATGCGTGCACAGCGACTTAAAGAGATTTGGCATGCATTTCCTTCAGATACTTACATATATAGATTCGATATTTACATGTATAGTTTCGAGTTATATCATATTGGTTTTGCCTTGGATTTGGCATTGATGTCTTCCCCGTGACTCCGATGATTGCGGGATGCTTGACGGAGTTGTGATTTGAGTTATATGATCATTTTTCATGCGCATGCGCTGCGCTACGATTTGTTTTATGTATTTACAATTTCGGAGCCCCGACGACTTGATGGTTTTGGTTTAGATGTTTTAGTATTTGGGGAGAGTTTTAATTTAAATTCGGGGACCGAATTTCTTTAAGGGGGGAAGATTGTAACGTTTTGAAAATCGTTTCGGTGAAATTTCGAAAAAAACGGTAAAATAAGGGGGTTTTCTGTAAAAAGTCAAAATACAAATATCTTATTATAAAAATTAAATATACATATTCTAGCTATGTAATTGCTATTATTTGGTGTTTATTGAGCCGCTGGTGAAATTTCAAATTTTCTGAAAAAAATATTATTTTATTATTATTTTAAGCCGTCACTAATACATTTAATTAGGGAAAATTACAAATTGGAATGAGTTGAAACAAATTTTGTGCATCATAAAACATTAAATAAAAATTTATCATATGGTTTTTGGAACGAAATCATTTGCCAAAACGGTTTTGAAATTATTGAAGAAAAAAAAAGGCTTTTTTTAGCGTAAATGGATGTTTGGGGTATTGTATTTATCATTTTTCATCACCCCACACCCGTACCCACACCCACACACCCCCACTTACTCCTCCCCATGGCTGAATTCAGCAGCCACCATATTTATCCCCACTTGAATTTCAAAGAAAAGAAAGGAAAAGAAAAGATTAATGAGAGAAGAAGTTGGTGTTGACTTGGGGGGGTATTTTACCTTGACTTGGACTTTCTTTTCCACACCCACACACTCCACACCCTTCCCCCACCTGCTGGCCGAGCCCCATCCTCCCTCAAATTGCAGCCCCTCCTCCTTCTTCCCCTCTCTTTTCCTCATCAAAAAGTCTTCAAAATCCATCAAATTTCCATCAAAAATTAAACCAAAACTCAAATCTAACTCCTACCCATTTTTCAATAGCTATTCTTGCATGGATCTAGGAGCTTGGAGGCCATTTTGGGAGGCTAGATTTCAAGCTTGGTCTCTTGTTTTTGTGAGGTATAAATCCCAAGCCAAATTTAAATTATGGGATAGTTTCTTTGATCAAAGTCAATTAAGTTTAAATGTGATTCTAATTGGGATTTAGTTTGTAATGGAAAGAGTTTGGGATCAAGTTAGGTTGTGATCATGTGTTCATGGTTGTGTGATGGTTTTTTTTTAGCATCTTAAGCTATGCAACTTAAATTTGTTACTTATTGCCAATTGTAACATGTAATTGTCCAAATGAAAATATTTTGGAAACTAGGTTTTAGGATAGATGTAATTAGATGAAATAAAAATCTACTTAATATTTTTGTGACCTAATTAAGTTATTTGGTGAATATTATGGCCACTAAAATTGTAGAACAAGATTAGTAGTTAGTTGTTAATGGTTAGTTTAAAGAAATTGTGTTAACTATGCTAATTTGCTAACTAGGCTTTTGAAATTGGTTATATAATAGGGATTAAAAATGTGGAAATTGTTTGTATAAATTATTTAAGATATTTAATAAGTATTATGGCCGCTACATTTGTTTAAACGTCGAGTTTTGTACTAAAACGGGTGATTTGTGCTTGCTAGATTTTCGGAAAAATGACTTTTTAAGTGAAATTGGGTTTTTTGTGAGTTTTAACCTAGTTTATATTAAAATTAGTGTTCATGAATGTGCAAATGAGTGTGATTGGATTTTTCTCGATGGTTTGACGTTTGTACATCGACATCGAGGGTTGGTTTGACTATTCTTGCATGCGTAGGCGATAGGTTTGGACCTATGCGGGATACGCGTGCCGATTTGATTTTCGTATGCCGTTTCGATTTCGAATTTAGTTTTAATGCGATATGGTGCGTTATGATATGTAGGTACCCCCATGTGGACTTCGAGACGACAAGCAAGCGCGTGGCGACGTCGGCACCGGCTAGCGAGGACCAGGTGAGTAGATTTATATCTACGGGGAGAAGTCGGGTGGATGGCGTATAGCACCCCCGCAGTCCGTGGTGGTGTATACGGATGCGTATACACACCAACAATTATTATATGTTATTTGGGAATAATAACGATGCTTAGGATGGATATTGGTGTGTTGGATTATTTTAGCGTTGCGAACCCTAGGGTAGTGTTGCACTACACATACACACACACATACACACATACATACTTGCATACATTCCTATTGATATGTGCTCATGGGATTCTTTATAGTTATGGATTCACATGGGTATGGAACTATGTGTTCACATACGGATTTGAGGATGATACTTGGGGTTGAGCTGAGTCGATGAGATTTGATTGAGGCCGTGAGATCGGTGATATAGCAGGGTTCGTATCTTAGATACGACATGACGTTGTAGCGGGTCCTTGACGTAGTGTTTCACACACGTCCATGCATACGTAGGCGGTATCAGTATGGTACTAGACGTAGATCAGTACCCCGATCATGATATTTGATAAAGAGGATACCAGGTGAATAGTATGATGAATGTGATATTGACCCGTACCCAGATTGGGATGCCGTACGACGGATTTACGTACAAGCTATATTGATGATTGATCCGCACTCTTGACTTGGGATGCCTGATTATAGATATGGTATCGGATATGATATTATTGAGGCGGGATCACCGACTATACATATACAGGTATGTATATGTATCGACTCAGATGATAGGCGGTTCCCTTACCTGTAGTTCAGCTTGTTAGTTCAGCCGTATAGTTTAGTGTAGTTGTTAGATTAGATTAGACTTCTTACCTATTTCAAAAACCAACGAATCGTGGGCATTCTTAAAGACAGCCCAAGGGATCCTACGGATATTTCAAAAGACGTATCTTTTCATAAAAACACCGTAGCCCCTATTTTCAAAACCCATGATTCGTGTTATTTCAAAAGGCACCATTTTAGGACTTATATTAGATTAATGCAGATTGTTATAATTGCGTCTAGTTTTCAGCTCCCGCTCTTTTTTTGTGGTCCGCTTCGTATCGCATGCTTATTTTATGTTTCATACTCCATTAGTGATATCATGCTGTTAGGACACCAGCACCATTACCGATGATGCGTAGGTACCACGTACACTTAATTGCCGGCTCACACACATCTTCATCGGTAATTGCCATGTCACGTACACCTTAGAAAATATTATTGCTTAACTTAGCTAGGTAGCTAGTAGTTTGACATAATATTAGTGTACTTACCTTATATGCCAGCTTAGATATTGTAGTTATTACCTGTCACTTCATGCATACTGTTATTCTTCGTTATGCCGCATTCATGGATTCTCATGCATATATTCACTATTTTACGTGTTATTGAGGTTTTGGATTCGGATTTCCATGAGATTTTCTAGATTTGGAGGAAAACCGCAAAAACATAAATAAACCTTTTCTCTCTTTTAAAATAAAAAGTGCGGTTTTCCTATGATGTATGAGTCGTCCACCATGAGTTTGCTGATGGATTTCGAGACCCGATTCGAGGAGTGGAGGAACCGTTTCAGGTACATGGTGGGCCCGGTATGGTACCCCGGGACAAGATGAATGTGGTGTTGACGTTGAGCCTGGCAGGGGACAGATTACCTACCGGTGATATTATCCGACGCGTCGGATATCCGGAGGATACCGTCGTGGTCTTGAGATGGATGGTAGGGGCCGGTCTGGATTGACGGCGCCCTAGATATTGAGATTGAGACATTGATATTTCGAGACAGTGAGATTTATGTTTTGTGTCGATGCTAGACACTGTTGATACTGATTTCATTTATGATACCTCAGTTTAAAAATACGAAGGAAATCTCACTAATTTATGAAAACAGTTTCTTCATGTACATGTATTCTGTTTTCATGCATGCATACCTCATTCATATGATATATTACTACCTGAGGCACTGACACGGGCACATGAGATTACACTCGGGTTAGATATTTACCCTAGCCTTGTTATAGGCTACGTGTTATTCATATATTTGAGGATATTTTATGATCATTGACCTAGGTTGCGTTATTTATGCGATTTCTGTGCGTAGATATTTTTCTATTCACGAGTTGGCAACTCATCCCGTTGTGCCCCAGTTTCTTGCAGGTTTGCCGCACAGGTTTAATTACGGCTTTGCGGGCTCAGTTTCATTCGGGTGACTTGCTAGTAGGTGGGTTTTTCTTGTATCATACCCATCACATTACTTTGTATAATATTATTCCGTTGTATCTAGTAAATTCCATCAACCAAACGTGTATTTATTTTGAGATAGAGACCAGTGTTGTTTATTCTTTCGACCTTAGAGTCGCTCGTTATATTTCTGGTGGTTTTGAGTTTCCTTTTGAGTTTTGATCCTCGCCGTTGGCGTTGTATTTTATATTGCTTGTGTGGTTGTGACCGTCGATTGACGAAGAGCTAGCTCCCGCTTGGGGATGCCTTTTTATTGATTTCGTATACTATTCATGTTGTATCCCGTTTGGGAGCCAGTATTTACAAAGGAGACTCTGCCGAAATTTTCAGTAAATTTTGATGTTCTTAAAAACCGCATAATTCGGCTTATGCTATTAAAACTACTTGTTTTAAATTGGTTTTCCTTCACTCTACTTCTTTTCTTGGTTTGGATTGCTGGGTTTTCGGTTTACTTAGATTACGTACGCCTCGAGACGTTCGTAGTTTAAGTGCCTGTCATGTTCCGTACTTTCGGGTCGTGACAGGAGGACTCGGATCACTCGGTATATCTCTAACCCGTCTTGTTGTTAGCTAGATCTAGTTTAATGGCCCGATCCGGGGGTTTAGTGCGCGGTGGTGCCGGTTTGCTAAGTTCGCAAAATTAAAGTTTATCACCGCTTCCGCATTTGGCCGTCGGATTGACGGCCGGGGCGCCGTCGTGCACTTACAGTGGTATCAGAGCCTCGCCATTAATTTCGTCTAGCTTTGTTTGATGTGTTTGCATTTCCGATCGACCAAAATTCCAAAAAACCACATTTTCCTTACATCAGTTTTCTGTCGAATTTTTTCTGGCTCTAAAAATTTTTCAGGTTGTAGAAAACTGATGTACAAGAAATTCTAAGACTTCTGTAAAAATTCGATACAGTGAATCGACCACTGAAGCGCGGAACCGCGGCCAAACCCCCCCTTGGGCTGCGGTTCCGCCGCACATTGGTGTCCTCGCTGCATTAATTTTTTCCAGTGGGCTTCTGGGATGATTTTAGGGCCCAGAATTTTTGTGAGTGCTACAGTATTGCATGGGGGCCCACTTGTTAATTTTTGATCGATCGGATATTTTAAACACATTATTTCACAGTATTTACATTATATCTGCGACCGTGAATGTCACTTGATCGGTAAATCCAGTCTAACTGCTATAGCCCGGTTAGACGGATTTGCGAACGTGACTTTCACGTTGATGTTCTGTGATTTTGCTGTGATGTTGCGGATCGGTCGTGGGGGATAGCCTGGATGCAATGCTAGTACAGTTTTGTTGTATTATGTACATTTGATATTGCGGGGCGAGCGTCCGACATGTGGACTGCCGTCACTGCCTGTTTGTATTATTATTTTAGGGCACAACCTGGTTGCGGTCGATGTACCCATTGTATGTATATTTTACTTTCTGTACTAGGATTACCCCGCGGAGGGGTGCACGGATAGCCGGGTTCTGGAGGGCAACAAGCCCGCATCTCATGGCATTGGGACGGAGGGGGATTCACTCTAGAATTGGCGGGCTATTCGCCGCACTCGTAGGGGGTACAGGTTGACCCAGGAGGGGTGCCCAAGTTGCCGGATTCTGTGAAGTGCTGGGTGGTCCATTCACGGTGCTGAAAGGGGCTGCCTCGCTTCAGGTTTTGGCGGGTAACTTGCCGCGTCCGTAGGGGTCTAGGATTTCATTGCACAGGCTATCCACACGACCAGGGGAACGTCGGGTTTCAGTAGTGGCTCTGTGAAACCCGGGGATCCCAGATATCTGTATTGTTCTGTGATGCTGTACATTTCTGTGATGTTGCATTTTATCACGCCTTGAGCGAAATACTATATATTGGTATATATATTAGTAGATGTTGTTTATGTTTTTCATCCGCGCTAGTCCAGTCCCCGCTCAGCCGTTAGTTAGCTAACCTAACGGGTGATGACGGGACCCAGTGGCGAATGCGGATGGCATATACGTACGTCAGTATATTTTCGTTCTTTGTGGTGTGATCAATTGATGGGACTGCGTTGATTCGGATCAATGCAAGTTAAACAAACCTAATCTGATGTTGTTGGAACACTTTTCAAAAAGCTGTTATTGCAAGGACGTTCTCTTTTGTTTTGCATAGTGATATTCGGTTATGAATATCCAGCACCTCAGTCGACGAGGCAAGGGCCGAGATCCCTTCACCGGGAGTGACCCCTTGGACAGAAGTTTGCGTCAGGGCATTAACTTCACTATAGCCGATTATTTTTGCTTTGCACAGTGATATTCGGTTATGAATATCCAGCACCCCATTCTACGGGAAAAGAGCCGAGATCCCTTCACCGGGAGTGACCTCTTTAGTAAAGGTTTTCGTCACTATATTTTCTAAAAAGCTATCCGTTCCTTCAACGATATCAAGTTCATTACGTTAAAGGTTTTCGCCAGAAACCATTCGTAGCCCTCCGTCGTTTCATATGGGTAGTCAATAGTATTCAAGCTGTGTTTGTTGGCCAAAGTCAAGGCACAGTGTTTGGTAGCTGTTGGTTATTCATATGCAGCAAAGATAGATGCGTTGGTTTGGAACAGTCGTACTGCCTTGTTGGCCAAAGTCAAGGGTAGGTACGGGTGGATTCAAAACAACCTGGAGAATGACGGGTAGAACTTGACATGTGACTTATGATTTGTTGGCCAAAGTCAAGGTCATAAGAGCATGGGGTAGAAATCCACATCGGGAGTTTCAAAAGAACTGAAACTTGCCAGATATGCGCATACCTTCTGGAGTGTGATAACGTGGGCGGATTCCGTCATTTTATCATGCGATGAGAGTTGGATCCCGATTCCCACTGATGAGTTAGTTTACTCCTCGGGTATTCCCGACTAATTCTTCTTTCAGGTTTGGAGGAGAATTTGAGGTACAGTGGGAGGTTTCCAGATTAGATAAATTGGTAACCATTCTGATCTAGGATAAAGTGCACGCTGAGTGTTTCTTTTCTCTCTCTCTCTCTGGCAGCGACCATTGACCCGACCCTAAGACTATGACTCAGAGACCAAGTTAACCGAACCTTCTTTACACTGGCTTTTGGATTGTCAGAATTGCAGACCTCATTGCCACTCCTACTTTTACCCTTTTCTCCAGGACACCCCGTATTACTACGAACGTCCACTTCCATTGGACAAAACCATCATATGGTTAGATACGAACTCGAAGGAATTCGAGGATGGTTTCCGGTTCTGGAGAAAACGGATAGGATTATTCAGTTGTCTTTTACCTTTTACCTTCTCTCAAGTTGTGAGTACTCCTTGGTTTAGGAGATAGTACACCTATTATGCAAATTAGATAGTCTTCTTCCAAACCTTAGGCTGGTGCCGACCGGTAGGGAATGAAGAAAACCAATTAGCCTAAACGGTGTGCAGAAGGTATTAAGATTAAGACAAAGCAAGGGATTAGTAAGAGGGCAAAGTAAATTGCGACTGATATTCACGACCAAACCAAGTATTTCTTCGCCAATCCTAAATCACCTTTGTATTTCTCCAGGACACTCCGTATCACTACGAAGATCCACAGTTTATTGGATAATCCATCGTATGGTTATATACGAACTCGAAAGGAACTTGTTCCAGTTCGGGGATAGATTCTGGTCCAGGAGAAATAGGAATAAGGTTTATTCAGTTGTCTTTTATCTTCACCTTCTCTCACATTGCGAGTGCTCCTAGGACTAGGACAGTACACCCATTATGCTTATTGGATAGTCTTCTTCCAAACCATAGGCTGGTGCCGAACGGTAGGGAAGGAAGAAAACCAATTGGCCTAAAGGGGTGTGCAGAAGGTAATGACTAAAGACATATAAAGGGATTTAGAGAGGTGGCAAAGAATTATACGGTTATAGTTGTGAATCTGGATAATGGAAGAGGCATTACTAGGAATACCCAGATACCCCATCGAAACATTTCAATGTTTCAAGATTTCACTGTGTACTGTTAAAGGAAAACTGATTTCCCGATTAGACACTTGCTCCAGGGTATGTATTTACCAGGTATGATTCTCACATCTGTATGGTTTTATAGGTGATGAGTGGGAGTAAGTTATTGGGAATAGGGTGATCATCCTCATTATATCGGGATTCGTTGTAATCGATGATATTTGAGGAGATCATCTGGGCTGTTTGCCGGTCGGCAAATATTTGGTTTTGAATATCCTCTGTTGTGCACCAATTTCAAATTGATATATCTGTACGTCTATTTTCATAGAGTGAGATATACCTTTTGATATTATGTCGATGACATTTACCTATATCAGTGGATGGTTAGGCAAGGAGCATTAAACAGCGGTGTAATTCTTCTTAACCATAAGTACAGTTTTCAACGTACGACACACAGTGAAAGAGTTGTTAGACTCAGCGGACTTATACAGAGTATTGTATGTTGTCCAGTGTCCATTAGGACAGAGGGGTTGGTCCTCATACTATATTCTGTTTACTTTTAACTTCTCTAGTTCTTAGACATGTGTTTCGTAGAAACACAGGGTCTAAGTTTTGAGGAGTTATAGGTATTTGAATAGAGTAGAGAACCAGGTGTAGCAAGTATCGGGATTCTTCAAAGTGATCGAAGATGTAGATACTTGTGTATGGTATTCAGTTGATAGTAATGATAAAGAGAACTTGCTTCTCTTTCAGGTTACTCATAATTGGAAGCATTCCTAAGTTGAGTAACGTTGATCGGCCTCTCTCCATTTAGTTGACATGCACTGGAGATAGCTGCATGATTTGAATCTGGTTCAATTAAATCAGTGCCTCTAGTTCTATATTGGATATAGTACAGTTCATATCTTAACATTGTTAAGGTACGAGGAGTTGTCCGGCTTATGATTAAAACCAGACTCTGGATAACTCAAGGCACGTTTCTGTAATGGCTGTTTGTGGGTTGACCCAGGCTATGACGAGGGTTGACTTTCTACCATCTGGGAGATCAATAGTATATTGTTCTGGACTCGCCACAGTTTTAATAAAATGGATTTTTTCAAAAGCAGTAGTGGGAGTATGGTAGAACTGGAAGTGATTCCGAACCGCAAACGATTACTGAAGATTTGATAAGGAACCTAAAGATTCAATCTGTTTTGACATTCCATTGGCCACTCCGCAGATACGGTGGGTAACTTCAGGCACCCGAGAGGTATTCCGGTAGCCTCAAGGACGGTGACAGGGAAGTTCTTGTTTACCCACACTTGCCATTGCTGTTGTTCCAAGCTGCGAGACCCGGTGGGAGGATGAGTATAGCGTCGTTCTAAACTAGCTTTAGAAGTGCACGTCTATATGACTCTGCCAGAGGGTTGTCGTAGTCAATGGGAGCAACGGAAGCATTGGTGGACATCAGGCTTATGTCTATTTATAGACTAAAGCAGATATAGCGGAGATAGATCATCTATTTCTGATGTGACAGTCATAAGTTTGACGTCATCAGAATAGGGGATGGATCTGTTGAGAAGGTAGTAGGATGTGATATCCGGGTTTTGGATGACATACACAAAGTAGGAAGTGACATTCCTATACTACGATCGGTTATACTTTGGTCGTCACACAGTGGTTTCTCCACAAGGGACTTGGACATTATATCATACATACTGGTTACTAGATCTATGGTTTTAGATCTAGATTTGGGTGGTTTCCCAATCAGGGTACTTTGACAGCATTCTAAGAGTATTTAGAATGGACGACTCCTGGCACGGTAGTGTACCTGCAGGTGATGGAGTCACCCTCTCTAAAGGTGTCTCATAGACTAAAGTAGAGAGGGATGTGCATGATTGGCAGATCACTTGCTTAGGCAATTGAGTCAATCATGAGATGTCAAGTACCACACCAGATGTTGTTCTTGCACTAGATGCAATAAGTTGATATTGATCCAATCCTGGAGAAACAATCGGAAGCAGTTTTAGAACATAAGTGCATGTTCTAGGGATATGATAACGATAGCCTCTTTGGGAGACAGTTATCATTCCAGGCTTCCAAGGTGACCCGGACGACAAGGAGGTTGTCAGAGTTATAGTTTTTCCCTCTGACGAGGGGCAGTATTTTGGACAGGTGATCCAAGGCAATACTGAGGGAGGCATGGTGCAGGATACTGATTAAGTTCAGTTGTCGATACAGTCTAAGAAGTTTGGATTTGGAGTTCATTTATGAGCTAAGTCCCATCAGACATCCAGACACATTCTAAGACAAGTATTGCTCATTTCGGGAGATGGCATTCTCCGCGAACTTGAGATTTAGAGAGACATAGAAAGAAACATCTAGGCGGATCCACTCACTGAGGCTATTCCTCGAACGCAATAGTTTCGCAAACAGGCTTTGTGCGACTGACTAGTAGAGGAGTTGGGTGTTCGGTATCACACGGGCTGTGAGTATGCGACATCGTAATAATTAGCCTTGAGTGTAAGTGGGAGATTGTTGGAGATAGTGCCCTCAGAGTCAATTATTGAATCACAGGCACGTGATTGCAATGATTGAGGGAGGACCTATCCCGGTAAGACAGTCTTACTCGAGATGATAGTATGCTATCTGGTTTACCTTTATCATCGTGTACTGCTTTAGGTGACCTGACAGGTCGCTATTGCACGTTGATAGAGCCCCTAGGATTCTTGCTTGACTGCCGGCAGTATGAGGGCGATCATATACGTGGGAGCTGGTAGTCTATAAGCACATCCTTAAATGATCCCTAGTCGTGGGAGTTTCGAGACAGGGCATCGATTCTCCAGAGTAGACTAGTGTATACAGTCGAGACCCGACGAGGGGCGGTGGCCGGTCTCACAGGCCACTGGTGTCAGTTGGTTCACCTAAGATGTATACAGGTGCTCATTGGGTTATGAGTACACCGGACAGGACTCGCCGGGAACCTGCTAGTTGGTCTTATACCTGACGTCAGATAGCAGTTCCCTGGTGACATGTGTACAGGTTAGTTCATCGACCTGAGATCGTCATTTGTCTCGTGTGAGTTCCCACTGTGCTTTGATTACTACCCTACCACGGCTCAAAGGAGTCGTGCAAACAGGTTTTAGTTGGGTACAGTCCCGAGCCACATGGAGGCAGTGAGCGGATCTTCAGGGGTTCGTCTCTCCCGGTATTGGGGGTGAGGTCGCGCTGTGTCTAGGAGAGCCATTACACGAAGTCCTTGGCCAAGGCAGGAGATTTACTGGTAGGTATTCCAGTAGTATCTCAGGGTGTTCTGGGCTACACTCCGACACGACTTGTACCGCTTTTAGGGGTCTGACTTTTACCCACCCCCTAGGCCCGCCATGCGATGCTCATAGACGAACGGACCGGACTGTACGGATATTGTCACTGACAGACTCAGTAGGGTGTCAGGATGAGTTCGCTCATCGACGTCCCTTTTGGTCAATAGCTGGTGACCCGTTACGTATTGGCTTATACCTCTGACGTGCTAGTGGTTAAATCCACAGCCATAGTATTGACGAGTCTTTAGAGTCCACCACACTTTCAGTTACTCAAGCTTTCGGGCGAAACGCTGTAGAGGTCGTATGGAGATATGGCAGGGTCCGATCAGATACGTGCGGTATTGCACGGATCAGGATCGGACGGTTAGTACTAGAGGCCGTATAGTTATATGGCACGGTTCGATCAGATACGTGCGGTATTGCACGGATCAGGATCGAACGGATTTTACTAGCCGGCTTTGGTTTAAGCCGGATCCTAGTATAGTACAGTGTAGATTTTGTCTCATTGCATTTGTATCCGGTCGGAATACAGATGCGGGTGTGTATGCACAGTATCAGGGTTTTCCTGTAATTTATTACGGGACCAATTTTCTGGAGTTGCCATTTTGCATTCCGTTCCGGCCGGTTTTCCTTTGTTCTTTCCCGGCCGGACTTTTCCGATGGAGGGGGTTATTTGCAAGTTTGCAAATAACATTTTGTGGAGGGTTTATTTGTGAGATGAGAGATTATGATAGAATCTTTAGATTCCCTTTCCATCTTTTCTTTTGATGCACCATCACTTGCATTAATTAAGATAAGAGAGGGTATGGGTTTGATGTGAATTTGTTATGATAATGTTTGGATATGGTCACCTCTTCTCTTCTCCTACCATCACCTCCCTTAGTTGATTCTCTCCACCATTCTCACAAATTAGAGGCCGGCCACATTTTTGGAGAGAGGGGAGAAAAATGAGAGGGTTTCATTTTGATGAGGATAATTTGGTTCATCTCATTTTTCCTTGCTACACACATTCTAGCTCCACTTGAAAATTCCATTCCTCCATCAAGGCAACTACAAACCCTAAATGAGACTAGCATGATCTACACCACATTCTATAGCAAATCTTGGGCACGTCGACTTGCCAGCTTCGTGCCCGAGTTGCCTCGGTATTGAGGTGGGAGCCCGTAAAAGATGCAGGCGACGTGGTGCCCTTCCAGCGAGGAGATGGAGACCGGACATTCCGCGAGAGATCGGGACGACGACGAGAAGACCGGAGGACTCGGATCACTCGGTATATCTCTAACCCGTCTTGTTGTTAGCTAGATCTAGTTTAATGGCCCGATCCGGGGGTTTAGTGCGCGGTGGTGCCGGTTTGCTAAGTTCGCAAAATTAAAGTTTATCACCGCTTCCGCATTTGGCCGTCGGATTGACGGCCGGGGCGCCACCGTGCACTTACAGATTCATCAGGTAGATCTTGGGTCATTGTTTTCTTTTTTATTCCGCAATCCTTTTCAATCCCTTCTGACGGCATTTCTATTGTTTCTTTTGCAGGTGTGGTAAGCGTTGAGGTCGTGCCACCCGAAGAAGCGTTATCGGTTGCTGCTCTGACGGTCGCCGACCCTTCGCCTTCTCTCATATCTTCTCAAATGCTGGAAGGTATGGGGCGATTTGTCTAATTTAAATTGTGGATGTCATCTTCCTTGTACTGATCATGCATCGTTGCAACTTTGTAGGAGTTCTCTTCGATCATCTGTATCAAGTGTTGAACCCGTACTTCTCCTTCCAGTCGGAAGTTAATCTGCCTGCCGGTGCCGGTGAGTATCTTTTCTAACCGACGTCTTTTCTTTTCTTTAATGGGTGACCCTGCCGTTGTTAACTTTAAATTGATTACAGCGCTACAGATTGAAGGAAGGAACAAGAGAATTGCCGCACCACCAGTACTCCCAGCTCTGCCACCTGCCGTAGCCGGTATAGTAGCCTTCATCGCTTTTGCATCTTCTTTGTCTCTTAAGCCAATACCTGACTATGATTTGTTTTGCAGCAATCGCGCCGACTCCAGCTCCCTTCGAGTCTCGCATCTTAATGCCGGCAGGGCCCTTTTCCAGACGTCCATCTTCCAAGGGCGTTGTGACCAGCCTGCGCATGTTAAGTGAGTACATCGAGGAGCTTGATGCGGAGGCCCCTGCATTTGCTGCAGATTTTGCTGCCGAGGTTAATCCCATGCTGGCGATGCTCGCGAACTTCCATAGTGAAGGCGTCGTTGAGTCTTGGGTTAATCACTGTAGGAAGATTGAGGCCTGCCTGCATAAGCTTGAGCTCAAGCGTCCGACTCCCGAGGTTCTGGCTCTGAACTCCCAGCGGGCTGCATGGGTTGAGCAGAGTGCTCCCTTCCTCCGCCATTTTGAACAAGAAATGACCTTAATGCGGAAGGAATGTGAGGAAGCGTCAGGTGAATCCTCCTGGCTGCGCGCCCAGGTTGAAGCAAACACTGCGCAATTGAGAGCCGTCTTCGACAATTTACAACGATGCATTTCGGACGGGCTAGCGCTAAGGTAGAAACTCGACTTCTTAGAGCGGGTTACGCAGAATCGCGAAGTTTCTCAATGGGAAATTGACGAGAAACTTTCGTCTTGCTTGCAGCAACGGGCTCAAGTCGAAGTGAAGCTGGCCGCGGCAGCTGATCACGAAAAGGAGCTGAGAGGAGCGTGCGAGCAACTGGATGACTTATTGAAAATGCCTCCTTCTCAGTAGCTGCCTTTGTATCAATTAAACATTTGTAATCTTTGAATAGCATGTATCCATTTCTTTATTCTTTTATATGATTCGCCTTGTACTCAATTGAATTCATGAATAAAAGATACACATTTTTATCTCCCAATGTTGCTTTCTTCTCTTTGCTGTGCTGTCGTCATGTGATTTTAGCAAGTGCGGCCTGTAGATAGTAGGTAGCTGTCCATCTTGGACTGACTTGCAGGGCCTCATTGCTTAGAAAACAGGTTCAGATCTGCCGCCTAAGACTTTCCATCTTTATGAGCCGTGTGGGTCTCATAAAGACTTTTCTCCCTACGAGTCATGAGGATCTCATAGGTGTATTTTCTCCTTAGGAATCGTGAGGATTCCTAAGTGCATTTTCTCTTGAGAGTCGTAAGGATCTCACAAGAGAATTTTCTCCCTTACAAGTTGAGAGGACTCATAAGTGATTGTTTCCCCCTTGTCGATATTTGACTTGGGAGAGTGTGGCCCGTGGATAGTCCATCTTAACCTCCTTGCAGAGCAGTGATGGCTTAGGAAATAGGTTCAGATCTGCCGCCTAAAACTTTTCAACTTTATGAGCCATGAGGGTCTCATAAAGACTTTTCTCCCTACGAGTCGAGAAGATCCTGTAGGTGTATTTTCTCCCTGGGAGTGGTGAGGACTCCTAAGTGTGTTTTCTCTTGAGAGTCGTAAGGATCTCACAAGAGAATTTTCTTCCTTACAAGTCGAGAGGACTCGTAAGTGATTGATGAGCTGACCTGCTCCCGAGTCAAAGCATTCCTTCGATGGGGAAAGTCGAGGGTTGACTTTGGCCATACGGGGTCAGTTGATGACGTATTTCCGAGACGGGGTGATTTGCTGACGTGTTTCCGCGACGGGGTCATTTGCTGACGTTGCGTCTGCTGTAACGAGACGAATGCCGTGGTGGTCTCTAGGTTGTTTGTGAACCGTCGAGATTTGGTTGGAACTAGGGACTTTGTCGTGGCTCCACTTTACTGACGTTGCGTCTGCTGTAACGAGAAGAATGTCAAGGTGGTCTCTAGGTTGTCTATGAACCGTCGAGATTTGGAACTAGGGACTTTGCCGTGGATCCGCTTTGCTGACGTTGCGTCTGCTGTAACGAGACAAATGTCGTGGTGGTCTCTAGGTTGTCTGTAAACCGTCGAGATTTGGAACTAGGGACTTTACCGTGGCTCCGCTTTGCTGACGTTGCGTCTGCTCTAACGAGATGAATGTCGAGGTGGTCTCTGGTTGTCTGTGAACCGTCGAGATTTGGAACTAGGGACTTTGCCATGGCTCCGCTTTGCCGATGTTGCGTCTGCTGTAACGAGACGAATGTCGAGGTGGTCTCTAGGTTGTCTGTGAACCGTCGAGATTTGGAACTAGGGATTTTGCCGTGGCTCCGCTTCGCTGATGTTGCGTCTGCTGTAACGAGACGAATGTCGAGGTGGTCTCTAGGTTGTCTATAAACCATCGAGATTTGGAACTAGGGACTTTGCTATGGCTCTGCTTTGCTGACGTTGCGTCTGCTGTAAAGAGATGAATGTCGAGGTGGTCTCTAGGTTGTCTATGAACCGTCGAGATTTGGAACTAGGGACTTTGCCGTGGCTCCGCTTTGCTGACGTTGCGTCTGCTGTAACGAGACGAATGTCGAGGTGGTCTCTAGGTTGTCTGTGAACCGTCGAGATTTGGAACTAGGGACTTTGCCGTGGCTCCGCTTTGCTGACGTTGCGTCTGCTGTAACGAGACGAATGTCGAGGTGGTCTCTAGATTGTCTGTGAACCGTCGAGATTTGGAACTAGAGACTTTGTCGTGGCTCCACTTTGCTAACGTTGCGTCTGCTGTAATGAGACGAATGTCGAGGTGGTCTCTAGGTTGTCTGTGAACCGTCGAGATTTGGAACTAGGGACTTTGCCGTGGCTCCGCTTTGCTGACGTTTCATCTGCTGTAACGAGACGAATGTCGAGGTGGTCTCTAGGTTGTCTGTGAACCGTCGAGATTTGGAACTAGGGACTTTGCCGTGGCTCCGCTTTGCTGACGTTGTGTCTGCTGTAACGAGACGAATGTCGAGGTGGTCTCTAGGTTGTCTATGAACCGTCGAGATTTGGAACTAGGGACTTTGCCGTGGCTCCACTTTGCAGACATTGCGTCTGCTGTAACGAGACGAATGTCGAGGTAGTCTCTAGGTTGTCTGTGAATCGTCGAGATTTGGAACTAGGGACTTTGCCGTGGCTCCGCTTTGCTGACGTTGCATCTGCTATAACGAAACGAATGTCGAGGTGGTCTCAAGGTTGTCTGTGAACCGTCAAGATTTGGAACTAGGAACTTTCTCATGACTCTGCTTTGCTGACATTGCGTCTGCTGTAAAGAGAAGAATGTCGATGTGGTCTTTAGGTTGTCTGTGAACCGTCGAGATTTGGAACTAGGGACTTTGCTATGGCTCCACTTTGCTGACGTTGCGTCTACTGTAACGAGACAAATGTCGAGGTGGTCTCTAGGTTGTCTGTGAACCGTCGAGATTTAGAACTAGGGAATTTGCTGTGGCTCCGCTTTGCTGACGTTGCGTCTGCTGTAACGAGACGAATGTCGAGGTGGTCTCTAGGTTGTCTGTGAACCGTCGAGATTTGGAAGTAGGGACTTTGCCGTGGCTCCGCTTTGCTGATCTTGCGTCTGCTGTAACGAGACGAATGCCGAGGTGGTCTCTAGGTTGTCTATGAACCGTCAAAATTTGGAACTAGTGACTTTGCCGTGGCTCCACTTTGCTGACGTTGCGTCTGCTGTAACGAGACGAATGTCGTAGTGGTCTCTAGGTTGTCTGTGAACCGTCGAGATTTGGAACTAGGGACTTTGTCGTGGCTCCACTTTGCTAACGTTGCGTCTGCTATAATGAGACGAATGTCGAGGTGGTCTCTAGGTTGTCTGTGAACCGTCGAGATTTGGAACTAGGGACTTTGCCGTGGCTCCGCTTTACTGACGTTTCATCTGCTGTAACGAGACGAATGTTGAGGTGGTCTCTAGGTTGTCTGTGAACCGTCGAGATTTGGAACTAGAGACTTTGCCGTGGCTCCGCTTTGCTGACGTTGTGTCTGCTGTAACGAGACGAATGTCGAGGTGGTCTTTAGGTTGTCTGTGAACCGTCGAGATTTGGAACTAGGGACTTTGTCGTGGCTCCACTTTGCAGACGTTGCGTCTTCTGTAACGAGATGAATGTCGAGGTAGTCTCTAGGTTGTCTGTGAACTGTCGAGATTTGGAACTAGGGACTTTGTCGTGGCTCCGCTTTGCTGACGTTGCGTCTGCTGTAACGAGACGAATGTCGAGGTGGTCTCTAGGTTGTCTGTGAACCGTCAAGATTTGGAACTAGGAACTTTCTCGTGACTCTGCTTTGCTAACATTGCGTCTGCTGTAAAGAGAAGAATGTCGATGTGGTCTCAAGGTTGTCTGTGAACCGTCGAGATTTGGAACTAGGGACTTTGCTATGGCTCCGCTTTGCTGACGTTGCGTCTACTGTAACAAGACAAATGTCGAGGTGGTCTCTAGGTTGTCTGTGAACCGTCGAGATTTGGAACTAGGGACTTTGCTGTGGCTCCGCTTTGCTGACATTGCGTCTGCTGTAACGAGTCGAATGTCGAGGTGGTCTCTAGGTTGTCTGTGAACCGTCGAGATTTGGAAGTAGGGACTTTGCTGTGGCTCCGCTTTGCTGATCTTGCGTCTGCTGTAACGAGACGAATGTCAAGGTGGTCTCTAGGTTGTCTGTGAACCATCAAAATTTGGAACTAGAGACTTTGCCGTGGCTCCACTTTGCTGAAGTTGCGTCTGCTGTAACGTGACGAATGTCGTTGTGGTCTCTAGGTTGTCTGTGAACCGTCGAGATTTGGAACTAGGGACTTTGTCGTGGCTCCGCTTGATTATCGCGTCTGAATCCTGCTGGAATGAGGAGGAATGCTGTTGTGGGTCTCCAGGATGTAGATGTGACCATCAAGACTTGGCTCTCTTTCTAATGGAGCCTGGTAGGATGATATGATTCCCTCTTTGTTTATGCCCCTGGATTGTATACAGGGATCGATGTGATCTTATCTGTAAGGCAAAAGTTTCATGTTATATGTATTATTTTTTTTTGTTTTCTTCCCGCGATGCTCTATCGTTTCAGCTTTTTGTATCGCGAAAGTCGCGATTGCCCAATCATTTCGGCTATTTTTCGCGGTGCCCAATCATTTCGGCTATTTTTCCTTTTTACTCACTGTTTTTTTATTGCGAGTTGCCCAACCATTTCGGCTATTTTGTATGCATATATTTTTACTTGCTGATTTTGTTGCAAGTTGCCCCATCATTTTGGCTATTTCATATGCATTTTTGTCTTACTGAATTTTTATCGTGAGTTTGGAATTTGGAATCTGGTGCCAATCTCAGCATCAGCATCGCTACGACTGGAATATTGCCATGAGCGAATCATCATTTGCCATGAAAGGGCTTGGAATTTAATACTGATTTAGGCATCAGTATCGCTACCACTGGGACCTTGCCAAGAGTGAATCATCATTTGCCTCTGTCGATTCGAACAAAGGTGGCTTAGCAAACAGGGTTAGGATCCTGTCGACTAAGGCTTTTGACTTCATGAGCCGTAACGGTCTCATAAAGGTGTTTCTTCCTATGAGTCGTGAGGATCTCGTAGGTGTCTTTTCTCCTCAGGAATCGTGAGGATTCCTAAGTGTATGTTCTCTTGTAAGTTGTAAGGATCTTACAAGAGTGTTTTCTCCTTACAAGTCGAGAGGACTTACAAGAGTCGTTCACCGTGTGAGCATATCCCTAGTCGCTAGTGGGACTTTGTTATGTTTATTCGTGCCTGTGGATTGTATACAAGGGTCGGCATTGAACCGCTTGTAGGGAAATCTGGGAAATGTGATGGCTTAAGAACAGGTTCAGATCCCTGTAGCTTAAGGCTTTTAAATCCTATGAGCCGTGAGGGTGTCAAAGGGGAATTCTCCTTACGAGTCGTGAGGATCTCGTAAGTGTAATTTCTCCTTAGGCATCGTGGGGATCCCTAAGTGTGTTGCACCTTTGTGAGTCGTAAGGATCTCACGCAGGTATTTTCTCCTTACAGGGTCGAGAGAACTTTGCAAGTGTCTTTTAACGAGATTGTGCCCTTTCGGGTTTTCACAAACTCGCCGGTAGTCCTGCAGTTTTTACTCATGGGGCCCTTTCGGCTTTTCATCCGTGCCCATTTTGCTTATGGACGTACCTTTTTTTTGTGAGCCTTGGGATGCTGTGGTCCGTAGTAGTTTATAGACGTCTCGGTCAGGCGTAGTATTTCTTCAAGAAATGGCCGTTTATTGGCCTAAAGGATCTTTCGCCATGCATATCCATGAGCAAGTAAGCCCCATCCTGGTAGACTTTGTCTATGATGTACGGGCCTTCATAGTTCGGCTCGAATTTCCCCATTTTGGCACGATTAGGGATCATAGGTCTCTTGACCACTAGCATGAGTTCGCCTTGGCGGAATGTTCTCGGCCTAGTCAATCTCTCGTATGAGCGTGACATTTTTGCTTCGTAAGCTTCTAAGTTTTGCTACGCCATGAGCTGGGTTTCATCGAGGGCATCAAGTTCCTCAAGCCGAAAAGGAGCATTCTCTTCGTCTGTTAGCTCGTAATGAACTGCCACTCGTAAGGAGGGTAGCTCTATCTCCAAGGGGAGTACTACTTCAGCGCCGAATACCAATGCATACGGCGTTGTATTTGTGGCCGTTTTGAACGTGGTTCGATACGTCCAGAGTGCTTCATGCAGTCTCTCATGCCAGTCCTTTTTATTTTTAGACACCGTCTTTTTCACGATCTTCGTCAAGGTCTTGTTGAAAGCCTCAGTCAGACCGTTAGCTCGGGGATTATAGACCGAAGAGTATCTCCAGTCTATATTATGTTGCTGCACGAAGCGGCTGATTTTGTGACTTCTGTAGGCCGGCCCGTTATCGGAGATAATCCATCGCGGAGTGCCGAACCGATAGATGACGTGTGTCTTCAAGAAAGGGAGGATGTTCTCTGTCTTCACTTCTCTTAGTGGTACTGCTTCTGCCTACTTGGAGAAGTAATTAATTGTCGCCGATATGAACCGATGGCCTCTGGACGATGCTGGTTCAATGGGTCTGATTATGTCAGTTCCCCACATTTCTAACGGTCAGCTAGTCACCGTTGGATGTAGCGGATTTGGATGCTGGTGGATAAAGTCCCCGTGAATCTCTTGGAGTCTGACGGTCCTAGGAGTTCCGGTTCGGGATCTGCCCCCAGTTTCTCTGTATCAGGAGCTTCTTCACCATCTACTGACGAGTGAGAGATCACGTGGCAGCCCGCCACATAATCCTCAGGTTCATCTGACGAGTCTTCTCCCTCATCTTTGTTGCCATTTCTATTTTCAAGGATGTGGTTGAGAAACTCTTGGAGTGTGACTGGGGTTCACGCCTTCTGGTTGTATTCTTCCAGCGTGTTAATGTGTTTTTGCAGGTCCGTGCGCTTATCATCAGGCTTCACAGGCTTTTTGGTCTTCTTATTCTTCTTTGAAGATTTTGACGGCTGGGCATGAGCGTTTTGACTATCGCTACCAATTCTTGGGGTCGGGTGCGGCTTCAGCATTCCCTCAATGACTTCAGGCTCTAGCGGACTTTTCCATCTGATCGCCGGGTATGTTTGGAGATCCTTCAGCATTCTTTTCGTTTTGGCTGAAAGAGCGACCTCCCATGGAGCTTCTTCTATAAAAGAGCACGATACCCCTGGTGTGTCAACCTTTTTAGGAGCGTGCTGCTGGGGAGGGTATACTTTCCAATTCTCGGACAGTGCAAATTTGCTCTGTTGGTACTGATCTTCGATCCAATTTTTGAAGATGTAACAATCTTCGATTGGATGACTCAATATTCGGTGATAAGGGCAGTAATTAGGATTGTTAACGTCACCTGGTTGCATTGGACGTCTTGGCTCCGGCAGAGTGATGAGCCTGTTGCGCAGCGCTGGCTCAAATAACCTCTTCGTCTTATCCCGAGGGAATGAGTAAGGGCGTCTCATCTTTTCTCCCAGGGATCACTGTCTATCATTTTGGAGATCAGCTGGTTTTGGACCACTAGGCTGATGTTGAGCATTAGCAACGAAGGTCGCTTTTTCCTTCCCCTTTTCGTTTCGAGGCTCCATTTTTGAAGAAGACGGTCTATGACCCATCTGATCCATTTGGGCCAGCTTGTCAATCAAGGCCTGGAAGGTAGTTGGCTTGAAGAACATCATGAACTAGGATATGGTCGCCTGCGGATCAAGAGTGCCCACGAACATGCCTACCGCAGGCGCTTCTTCGATGCGCTGCTCGTACTTCGACCATAGATTTCGCCACTGTATCGCGTACTGCACCCATGTTTTGCCTGGCTTCACCCTGGCATTGATCACTGCCATGATTGGGGTACGTTCGCTAGCACTTGCGAACTTTTGTGTGAACAGTAACTCCATTTCTGCAAATGTCTTAACGGAGCCGTTCGGGAGCTCGGAGTACCATTCAAACGCTGTCTCCGACAAGCTTCCAACAAACTGGCGAAGCAGCAGTTTTTCATCACCTCCGGTGTTGCCGCACAGAGCCCTAAATTGAGCAACGTGCTGGTGTGGATTTCCCGTCCCCTTATATACATGGAATTTAGGGATCGTACCCCAGTAATCCTAGCCGTAAACGATGTATATCCCGGCGGGTACTTTATTTGGTCGTACCAACCCGGATAGGGTCGTCCAGTCTTAAAAATTTGCCCGGTAACTTTGCTCGCCTGATGAGCTCGTATCTGCTGAGCGATATAGTCATCTAGAGCGGCTTTAGAAATGGTCTCTTCCTTGGCTATTGATAGAGCCGAAAGAGGGTTCAATGTCTCCCCTCGGTCGTCTTCGAGGATAATCGGAGGGTCTTTAGCTGGAGGATCCGGCTGTATCATCATCCCGACCATGTCTTGGAATAACAACGCCATTTGTTTTATGTTGGCAACTTGTTCCGCTGCCTCTTTGTCCTTCTTCTCGAGAATTCTGCAGAGAAACTCAGCATCAGTTTCTTGTTCATGACGCTACTCTGACGATGTCTCCGGGCTTTCTTTTGGTCCAGTGAGTACGGCCATCTGTGTTAACATTTCCTGGAGTTTTTGTTGTTGCTCCTGGGCCTTTGTTACGGATCTGGTGAGTGGTCGATGACCCGTGAAGATACGGCTATCCACTTTCCCGGATGCCATATAAACAGTGTGCACCACCATGCCCCTAGACTTGGGGCGTTTGGATTCAGTGCCTTTGAGCTTTGTCGCAGATACGTGGATTCTTTCCGACCTTCTTTTATGAGCGGTCGAAGTTGAGGGGGCCGTTGCAGCGGGCACCCAAGTAGACGACACCTTCTGTGGTGCAACAGGGTGGTCCTTCTCTTGCCGAACTTTCATCTTCTTCAGTTGGCGGGAGTAGTCTTGGTTGATCATCGAGTCTTGGACCTGTTGCCAGACCTTGTGAATTTTAGAGGACAGCCGCTAAGAGGGCTGCTCCAGCCTTGTCTTTGCAGCATTCTCCACAGGTGGAGGAGATCTTTTCTGCACGGCAGTCGGAAAGTTCTTGCGTACCCTCCTAAGTGGTTCAAAGTTGTTCCCAGTTGGAACAACAACATCAATTTCCACCGTTGGAGCTGGTGGGGTGAGTCCGGAAGGGGAATTGCCCCCAACTTTCCTCACTCGGCGCCAGTGACGACGGCGAGCATGTCATGCGGGCGGTATTGGTTCAGCTATAGGGGTGTCTTCTTCATGCCCCTTGCTCTGGCGGAGGGTTGTTGTCGTCGTTAGCCTGTCGAAAACTGACGTCCGCTGAGAGGGGATGGCCAATCTATCGAAGGCAGACTTTCGCGCAGGGAGAGCAGTTTTGATAACTTTGCCTAGAACGAGAGCTAAAACGGTCAGTCTTGCAAAGACTGACTCCTTAGCAGGGGAAGTCGCTCTGATGACTTCAGGAACAAGAATGACTATCCGCTTCGGGATGGCCGCTTCAGGTATTGCGGGCTTCTTCATGGGCCCACTTGAGCTTTGGCCCAGTCTGTTGAAAACTGAGGAACTGGACTTGGGCGACCAGTTGAGAGGGGCCGTTGTAGTTGTAAGCTAATCAAAGACCGACTTCTTCAGAGCTTCTTGCGACGGCAATGGGGCGTTGAAGCTCATTGGTGGGAGTATGGTCCCAAAGAATAGCCCTGTGTGTCTTGCGTCACCTGGTCCACCGACATCGTAAAAAAGGAAGCCGCTTGAGGCCCGTAGGTCACCCCTCCGGCGGGGACGGAGTGGGAGTTGTTGCAATTAGTGCAGTTTGAAGCCATTGATATTTTGTTTTTCTGCACGGAGCAAGATACCAAATCTTAGTACTTCACATCCAAAGGCAACCATGTCAAACCGCGACTTGTTCACGAAACACGACACACGAAGTGTGGAGTGGAAAGAGGAACAGGTCCCACCGGACGTGCCAGAATCTGCTCTCCGCCGAAAGACGCGACCGGGACGTTGGGACGTCCGGCCTGATTTTTGGGGCATATGCTATTTGGTTTTATCCGTCCACCTCTCCGAAGATGTCAAGTTGATTTATGACACCGTATATCGGAGGTTTAGACGGATGCGGCCGTTGTAGCAAACTTCGTCAGATTCCCCCTCGTTTGAGGGGTTTTTGATTATGGGGACGCCTACAGGCGCAAGCCCCTGCAGTTAATTACGCTACCGCATCACGGTAACAACTTTCTCCTTCTCCAGATGGTCACTTCGTATCATGTATGTTTATTTTATTTTTATTTCCCGTGGATTGTATACGGAGACTAATTTATGTTGTCGCCCGTAGGGCGTGGATTAGTCCAAATCCGTATTTTCTTAGATTTGGGTTTTGGTTTGGGTTTAAGGATCGTTAATCTCATTTAAGACTAAGATCAACTTAAACGTTTGTTAAGGATACGTTAGTCTAATTTTAGACTAAGATCAACTTAAGCATTTTTTAAGGATACGTTAGTCTAATTTTAGACTAAGATCTACTTAACAGGATCATTTAGATCCAACAAAAGAGCATTTGGGCTCTATTGTTTTAGTTTAGGGACTTTGCGGTCCATAAGTTTAAGGACATCATAGTCCATGGAGTTTAAGGACATCATAGTCCATACAGTTTTTGGTTGTCGGGACCCATCACCTCTCTGAAGATGTTGAAGAATTACAACAACACATATCAGAGGTATGAAGAGATGTACCCTTGAACCAATGTCCATTAAGAGATCTGTAGTTGGATTGATTTAAGGATCGTTAATCTCATTTGAGATTAAGATCAACTTAAATGGTTGTTAAGGATACGTTAGTCTAATTTTAGACTAAGATCTACTTAACAGGGTTTTTAGGATCATTTAGATCCAGCGAAAGAGCATTTGGACTCTATCGTTTTAGTTTAAGGACGTTACGGTCCATTGGGTTTAAGGGCATCATAGTCCATGGAGTTTAGAGCCATCATAGTCTGTAAAGTTTAAAGACATCATAGTCTATGAGTTTAAGGACGCCACAGTCCATGGTAGTTTAGAGACATTATAGTCTGTAAAGTTTAAGGACATCATAGTTCATGAGTTTAAGGACCCCATAGTCCGTGGAATGTCTGGTTGTCGGGACCCGTCACCTCTCTGAAGACGTTGAAGGATTACAACAACAAATATCAGAGGAGTGAAGAGATGTACCTTTGAACCAATATTGGTTGGGAGATCTGTAGTCTAATTTGGGACTAAGATCAAAGATTTGTGAGCATATGGGCTCAATTAATCTGAATTAGGGATGTATGGCCAACTTGGGCTCGGCCCATTCAGTTAAAATGTCGGACATTTAACAATGTTGAGCATTGTTTGGGTTCTGACAATTGTTTTTGTCTTTTATTGAGTGCTGAACACTCATTATAGCTCTGGGGCTTTATTTAAAGAACAGTTTATGTTCCCTCAGCGCACATGTAAGGACCACGTGGTGCGCTTGGCGCTGAGCGCCAGATAATGAGCGCAGAGCGCTTCTGTTAAGTAGCGCACACATGAGGAGCACGTGGCGCGCTTGGCGCTGAGCGCTATTCTATGAGTGCAGAGCGCTTCTGTTTAAGTAGCACACACGTGAGGAGCACGTGGTGCGCTTGGCGCTGAGCGCCAGACAATGATCGCAGAGCGCTTCTGTTTAAGTGGTGCATACATGAGAAGCACATGGCGCGCTTGGCGCTGAGCGCCAGAAAATGAGTGCAGAGCGCTTCTGTTTAAGTGGCACACACGTGAGGAGCATGTGGCGCGCTTGGCGCTGAGTGCCAGTCAATGAGCGCAGAGCGCTTCTGTTAAGTAGCGCACACGTGAGGAGCACGTGGCGCGCTTGGCGCTGAGCGCCATTCAATGAGCACAGAGCGCCAGTCAATGAGCACAGAGCGCTTCTTTAAATTTGGAGCGCTAAGGCTCTTTTAAGGTAGCTCTGTTCTCTGAGAATTAAATTCTCTCTTATAAGAGACTTTGTCTCGTAGCTCTAAGAACAAAGTTCTTATTTTATAGGAGATGTTTCAATCTCTTATGTTTTTGGTGAAAGGCTTTGCCTTTATGGATCTGTGATCCTAAGAGAATTGAATTATTCTCCCCCCCCCATTTTATAATGAGATGTTATGATCTCTTTTGTGAAAGACAATTTGTCTTAAAGATCTATGATCTGGCAAAAGAACTAAGTTCTTTTCCTGATGAGATGCTTCTATCTCTTTATTTTACCTTGAAGAAATTCTTCTTCTGCTGAGAGCTTTCTCTTCTTTCTGAAATTTCTCAAAATTTATGGGGGGGTTCCTCTATGTGAGACTTGAAGTCTTGGGTCATTTATATAGTAGAGACTGATTTGTTAAATCAGTTGAAGAGATCTCTTCTCTAATTGATTTGGGGATTTCCCTACCGTTGGATCTTTGATCCTAGGGCTTCTGTTTTACAGAACGAAATCTTCTTGTTTTTAACAAGATTGGGAAATCTTTTCTCATACAGAATTTATTCTGTATTTTGGTGATTTTTAATCACCATCGGATCATTGATCCAATGGTGCTCTGATTTTCAGAGCACAATCTTTCCTGTTTGGAAAGATTCTGAGGAATGTTTGCTTAACAGAATTTTATTCTGGTCAATTGATGATTTTTAATCATGTTCGTTAGATCTTTGATCCAAGGGCCGAGAACATTTTGTTCTATTGCTAGCGCTCACGTGCTTTGCACGTGGTGCGCTGCTTAGAGTGCTGTGCTGCGCTCACGTGTTTTGCACGTGGTGCGCTGCTTAGAGTGCAGCGCTCTTAGCACTAGCGCTCATGCGCTTTGCACGTGAGCGCTGCCTTAGAGTCTTTGACTCTCACCGCTGGCGCTGCTATGAAGCGCTGCTTCATATCAAATTTCAAAATTTGAACAGAGCTTTCCTCTGATTGGGGAAACAATCCACTTGCTTCCAATGGGTTTTACCCCTTCAGGAGCAACCTCCAAAGTCTATACTTTATTGGTGTACATGGATTCCATCTCAGATCGCATAGCATCTAGCCATTTCACAGAGTCCCCACTCGTGATGGCCTGCTCGAAACTAGTCTGATCATCATCTTCCATGATGCAATCTTCGCCCCCACCGTCAACGAGAAAACCGTAGTATCTCTCAGGTGGATGAGGAACCCTACTAGATCTTCGGAATAGCTGGAGTTCGTTGGGTACTGTTGGATCCTCTGGTTTCATCAAATCGTCAGTTGTAGTTTGTTCTGCTGGAACTTCTTCCAGTTCTACCTCATTGCCACTAATTTCTTTTGCAAGAAATTACTTTTCTAAAATGGTGTGATGTCGAGAAATAAACACCTTTTGTTCCTCGCTGTGGTAGAATATATATCCATGTGAATTCTTTGGATATCCCATAAACTTACAAAGAACTGATCTTGCCACGAGCTTGTCCGGATTTTGCCTTTTAACATAGGCCGGACAACGCCATATCTTAACTTGTTTAAGACATGGCCTCTTTCCACTCCATATCTCATATGGTGTTTTAGGCACTGATTTTGATGGAACTTGATTCAATAGGTGTGCGGCTGTCTTAAGCGCATAACCCCAAAAAGAAATAGGCAACTCAGCAGTACTCATCATAGAGCGCACCATATCTAAAAGGGTGCGATTTCTCCGCTCCGATACACCATTGTGCTGTGGTGTATACGGAGAGTAAGCTAAGAGAGAATTCCATTCTCTTTTAAATAGTCTCATAATTCCCCGCTCAAGTATTCACCTCTCCGATCAGATCGTAGGATTTTAACACTTTTGCCTGTCTGGTTTTCAACTTCGCACTTATATTCCTTGAATTTCTCAAAAGGTTCAGACTTGTGTTTCAACAAGAACACATGTCCGAACCTTGAGAGATCATCAGTGAATGCAATAAAGTATGAAAAACCATTCCTGACATGTGTAGACATAAGACCGCATACATCACTATGTATCAGTCCCAAGAGTTCAGTAGCTCTTTCTCCGTGTCCAGTAAACGGAGTTTTGGTCATCTTGCCTTTAAGACATGACTGGAAAGTTTCATAAGATGAAAACTTGAACGGATTCAAATAATCACCTTTATGCAACTTAGCCAGTCTTGTTGCATTAATATGACCTAGTCTACAGTGTCACAAAAGGCTTCATTTATTTCTGAACTTTTTCTCTTGTTTGTGTTCTGTACGTTAAGAACTGTACTTTGATTAAGAACGTATATACCGTTACATAACGTACCAAATCTAATCAATACTTGATTTTGGAAAATGTTCATAACATTATCTTCTAATGTGAGATTATATCCTGCTTTAGTTAGTAAAGAAACCGATATAATGTTACACATCATCTTTGGTACATAGTAACAGTCGTTCAGACTCAATATATTACCAGTTGGTAATACAAGGTGATATTCGCCAACTGCCTTGGCTACAACAATTACACCATTCCCTACTGTTAGGGATTTATCACCCTTTCCCAGTTCTCTACCTTTCTTTAGCCCATGTAACAGATTACAGATTACATACGTGGGATCCTGATCCGGTATCCAATACCCAGGACGTAGAACAAACTAAGAAACAGTTCTCGGTAACGAACACACCCGAAGAAGATGCATCAACATATTGTTTCTTCATACGGGTGGCACGGGAATCCAGATATTCCCCTATTCCTAAGGAACCAATGTTCCCCAGCTTAGTATAATAAGCGGGTTCGGTCAATACATCTATATTATTATCTTGATTAAGGCGTGACATTGGTTGCTGCCTGGAGAGAGAGAGAGAAGGAAACGCGTTAGCGTGCGCTCTTTGCAAGATTAGATTGGTTATTATCTTATCTATCCCACTGTTTTTATCAAATCTTCCTTCAAACCATAAAAGGTATGATTGGTCGAGATTAATTACACCCTGCAGGTTCGCCGATCGTTCGGCCAGGAAGGTGTCGGTACTCCGAGGGAGGTTCCCCGTGCTTTCGACCTAATTAAAATAAACCTAGTTTCCCTAGAGCCATAACCCCATTGACACCTTTCTAGACACCTACTTGATCGGCTAATTGTAAAGTGCAAAACTCTCCTAGGAGTAACTCTTACTCGCAGTGGGTACCGGGATCCAACTATTTCATAGAAGGTATGCAATCTCACTGTAAATTTCAACACTTGAAATTTCCAATAATTTTTTTGCCCCTAACGTCCTATGACCTTGACAAACGCCAACAAATCATATGGCGCTAGTAAAGTTCAACCCGTCATTTCCTGATTGAATTAAACATACCCGTACAACCCTTGACAAAGGCCAACAAGATTGTATGACTACCCTAATCCAATCACATCATATGGTTGCATATAAGCACTAATCAGCTACCGCACACTACGCCTTGACAAAGGCCAACAAACACAGCACGAATACTAAATAGTACTTGTTTGAAATGACGGAGGGCTACGACAGGTTTTTAAGAAAACCTTTTGCGTAATGAACTTGATATCGTCGTAGAATCTAATGATTTGGAAAATGAGTGTTTTTTAGGCTTTTCTAGCTTCGCTAAAGAGGTCACTCCCGGTGAAGGGATCTCGACTCTTTCCTTATCGAATGAGGTGCAGGATATTCAGGAATACCACTATGCAAAGTAAGAACTAGAGAAGCTATCAAAACCAAAACCGAGTGAGTTGTAGCATTTGCTAGTTTCGCTAAAGAGGTCACTCCCGGTGAAGGGATCCTGGCTCTTTCCTCATCGAATGAGGTGCTGGATATTCATCAAGGAATACCACTATGCAAAGAAAAAACTAGAGCTACCCTTTTTGAAAAATTTGATTCTTCAATATCTTTTGGTTTCTTTCTTTTCATTAATTTCATTAATGAAGTCGCATCATTTAATGTTTCCTAAACATCACAGAAAAATGAAACGAAAATAGAACATACGCTTATACCATCCGCATTCGCCACTGGGCCCCGTCATGCCCCGTTAGTTTACTTAACTAACGGCAAAACGGGGGCTGGACTAGCGCGGGTGCAAAATATAAGCAACATTTATTATATATCATATATATAATATTACATTCGTCTCACGCATTTATATGATCACATCACAGAACCAAGCAGCAGATGCAACATATGAAATATTAGATATACTAGGATGTCCGTGTTTTAAATTTAGCCAGTAATGTAAAACACGGATTCCACGGTCGTAAAGAATAGCTAAACCCACATCCCTAGACCCCTACGAGAGCGGCAAGTAACCCTATCAATTCTAGAGTTAGAAGACCCGGTCTCAACTCCTTGAGATGGTCTCCGACTGGACTATAGAACCCGGTTACTTGTGCTCCCTACCTTGGGTCTATCCTAATGAGGAAAAGTAAATAATATACATCAGTGCTGACATCATCCTCAAGCTGAAAGTGCCCCTAATAAATGAATATTACATACAGATTTTACATGAATGAAAATAAAAACTCTCATCTCACATAAAACCCCCGGCTATTCTTACACAACGATCTAATAAATCATATCAGCGACACATAATAACACATATCATCAACTGAAGTAAATACGCGTATCCCAAATTCCGTTGATATATAGCAACGAGATTTGGGATACCCTACGTATTACACTTACGGTCGCAGAAAAGAAATGTAAAACTGAAATAATTAGAATCCGCATATACTTAAACATCATAAACCCGGAATATCTCATATTCCGAATTTCATGCCTAACCCTATAAACCCCGCATTTTAGTCTCATATCAAAAACTCTTTTCAATAATTTAGTCGGGTAATTCAACAAGATTCCCGACTACCCGATCGAATACGCATCGGAAACTATAGTAGATGGCTGCACCCCCGATGCCATCGACTAAGTGCATATAGGCGGAACACCATGGCCGTGAGCACCCGAGTGGGTGCTATTGGCAACGAGGTTCTCCTACAGTCACTTGGTTGGGGCAATGGGGCGAGGCTATCTAGTAAAGTTATTCGGCGAGTATTCGCGTACGATACGCGATTGCGACGAAGTTTCGATCCGAATCGAAACTTCGTGGCAATTGATCTACCGAGACTAGAACGCTAGATTTATAATCACTAATCAGTTTTCACAAAACTAATTATATTTGGATCCTAACTACTGCAACCATATCAAACTTAAACCCGAAACAATGTTAAAAAAAATGACTACGAAGCACTCCGTATTAGCCCCAATGGAACTGTTAATATCACATGCAAACTGAGATAATCAAACAATACCTGAAACCCCAAAACCAAGCCATAAGAACACCAAAATATTTCGAGACCAATTGGGGAATATTTGACCGACCAGGCCGGATTTTTTGTGTTTTTAGCCGGGCCAAAACAGGTGAAATGGTCTCGAGTTTTTCCAGTGTTCTGATTGTATCTCATACAACACTTTGCAGTTGTTTAAATAATTTTTTGAGATCATTTTAAAATTGACAGAGAATAGGTTTTTGAGGTTTCGGTTTCGGAGTTGTTTCGTTTCCGTGATTCTATTAACATCGTCTAATCTTCTAGCTTTGTCTCTGATACCATGAAAGTCTACCCTAGCACCACCATAAGGTTCTAATGATATCAAGCATGCCAAATTCAAATTTTTATAGGTGCTAAGCTAGATTAAACAAGATCTTTAACTAGATTATTAGGGTTTTAGTTTGATAATAACTAAACTAGAAAGAAGGAAAAGATGTTATACCCTATAGATCAAGTCCTTCTCTTCTTTAGCTCCGTGTAGTAGTCCACGCGACTCCACTAAGCTCCACTTCAAGTTGGATCGAGCTTACTCCGATGACTTTCGTGCCGAAGAAGATGCACCCGAAGCTCACTAATTCAAGCTATCTCTTCACTAAACTGTTTGGTGAAGGAAACACACTACACTTGAGTGCTAGTCAAGTGTAGGATGGTGAAGTAGGGATTTTAGAAGCTCACTAGAGATCTCACAAGGTCAATGATTCACATCATATGTGAGGATTTTGAGCTTGGAGGTGAGATGAAGAAAGTGTAGAGATCAAAAGAGCAAGAGCTCAAGAAATGGCTAAGGCATCAAGAGCTCAACCTTGAGCAAATGAGAGTGAAAATCAAATAACTCCCTCTCTCCTCACTTATTCAAACATGGAATAAAAATGCAATAAGAAATTGCAACAATACTTGAATAGTGAGTCAAGAGTAATATACAAATAATAAAACCCATGCCTTGCCTATTCCCTAAATATCTCCACAATTTCACCTCATTTTCTATTTTCTAAAAATAGAAAAACATGTCATGCTTCATATAATAATAATATATATATATATATATCAAATATACATTAACATTTATATATATATATATATATATATATATATTAATGAAGCAATTAGTGAGCTAATGATATTAGTTAATACATAATTATATCAAATATAATTTATATCAAATTATTAAATCAACACTTGATTTAATAATCCGGTTATATCATATATGACCAACTAATATCATTTATCCATTTATCATATTATCAAATCAACACTTGATTCGATAATCTGGTTATATTACATATAACCTAACCGATAACAGATAACTGCCAGATTACAATACGGTATCACATACTCGTATTTAATCAGGCCCATGCACATATCAACATATGTGCCCTACTTCGTTTCGCTTGAACCGGGAAACTTCTGTGTGGGACTCTAAAGACTCGTCAATACGCCAGCAGTAGGTGATGATCACATCAGTCACCTATAAGCCGTCAGCGGTACTAGATGGACGTAACGGCTACCCGGGTATTGAGCGATATGAAGATCAACAAGCAAGCTCGTCCATACTCTCCATGAAGCCTATCAGTAACACTACCGTACAATCCGGTCTCTTCGTCTGATATGTCGCATATCATGTCTAAGGGTGGTAAACATCAGACCCCAGTAACGTGATAAGTCATGCCGATGGATGGCCTATAACGGTTCAAGAAACTACTGATAAATCTTATCATTAAATCTCAGTAGCAGCCCTGGCCAGGGACTTCCAGTTATAGACAATCAAGCATAGCGCAACATCAACCCCCAATACCTGGAGAGATGAAACCCCTCCTATCGCTTATTGCCTCCATGTGACTCGGGACTGTACCTAAAATCCACCTGTTTGCATGTCTCCTTTGAGCGTGGTAGGGAGTAAATCAAAGCACGGTGGGAGCCACACTCTATGATGATCTCGAGTCTACAGACTAACCTGTACCAGTGTCACCGGAGGACTACTATCTGACGACAGGTATACTACCAACTAGGAGTCCTCGGCAAGTCCTATTCGGTGTACCCATTCTCCAATGAGCACCTCTGTACAATCTTTTATGTCACACACTAATGGTTGTAGGATCAACCATCGCCCTCTAAGAGGCAAGAAACGTACACACTAATCTACTCTGGAATACTGATGCCCTAGTCTCGATATCCCTTCAACTAGGAACTGATTAAAGGATGTACTTTTGGACCACCCTGGCCCCACTAGTATAATCTCATCATGATCCTGGTGGTCAAGTACATATCCTAAAGATTTTATCAATATATGAGAGCAAGACAGTAAAGAATACCAGTCAACATGTTAAGATAAAGAGTAACTAGATAACATATTATCATGTCGAGCAAGAAAGTCCTCTATATATATGTTCAAGCATCCACTATAATATACATCACATGTACAATAATGGCCTCTAGGGCATACATATTCCTAACAGTCACATCATATAAGCTCCAAACATCACAGAAGAAACGAAAATAAAACACACATATATGCCATCCGCATTCGCTACAGGGGCCCAGATCATCACCATAAGGTTACTTAACTTACGGCAAGGCTTGGTCAGAACTAGCGCGGATGCAAAATATATATAGTGTCTACTAATATATCATATATATATATATATATAGCATTCTTCTCAGGCAATAAAAAGAGCATCATAAGTATTACAGCAGAAGCAATATGAAATATACGATATCCTAGGAATTCTGCGTTTCGATTTAGCCAATATCGAAATCATAGATTCCACAGTCGTGGTGAATAGCCAATCCCACATCCCTGAACCCCTATGTGTGCGGCACGTAACCCTACTAATTCTAAAGTTAGGTGACCAGTCTCGACTCCTTGAGATGGCCACCCATTGGACTTTAGAACCCGGTCGCTTATGCACCCGCCTTGGGTCTATCCTAATATGGAAAAGTAAATAATATATATCAAAGTGACTACATCCTCACTCCTAGATGTGCCCCAATAAAAAAATATTACATACATTAAATTACATGAATGAATATAAAAGAAAACACTCATCTCATAAAATCCCTGGCTATTCAATCACGACAATCATTATATTTCATATCAACACATTCATCAAATGCGCGTCACCTTCCAATTGGCATATAGCGATTGCAAGACGTCTACCAACGCACGTGGCAGAAAAGAAATGAAAAACTAATTAATAGCCAAACTATATCAATATCCACGCTCGAAATTCATTCGAGAATCCAACACTTACCCAAAAAATCATACGTTTTGCTTCGAAACGAGTTCAGAAAAAATCCTAAATCGGAACCCGTTGCCCCCCATACTGCCCACACCTTTTGAACCTTGATTCATCCTTGAAACAGGGCTGAATCTAGGGTGGAAACAGCTCTAGATAGGGGCTGGAACTTTCACTGGAACAGCCCTGAAACGGGGCTGATCCAGTGGCTGTCCAGCCCCCATCCGGGGCTGATTCGGCCTCGGTTCAGCCCTGTGTCGAGGCTAAACTGAGCACAAATTGTATGGGTATTGGTTAGTCAATAAAGTTTACAAAACTCTTGGTTCGAACCAAGAATATATTCGGCGGCTCCGTCACAAGCAAAAAGTTGATTTTTAGGCGATTTCTAAAACTAGTTTTCAAAATCGGATTATCAATATCTTCTCGGCTATCACTACAACTTTAATGTTTTAGTTTGGCTCTGAAACCAATTTGATGGAGTTTTGGCACTCTAATGTGAATTTATAAGCAAGCTAGAATGGTTTTCAAAAAACCTAGAGAGCAAAAACTCCATAAACCATAGGATCAAGGCTAAAAAATTGAACTTGACAACAAAAAGAAAGCTTTTTAACTACTCGGATGGAACTACAACCTTTGTAGCATGTACTTCATCTTTTAAAGCTCCACTTGAATCCTAGAACAAGCTAGGTTGATGAACCCCTAGGCTAAAAATAATCTACCTTGAGATAACACTAACACAAACTTTCACTTCACTAAACAATCTTGTAGTGACGAAAACTACCTAAACTAATTTACTAATATAGTTTAGGTTGATAAAGTAGGATTTTTTCTCACTTAAATTTTCTTTTCTTTTTCTCCACTTTTTTTCAAGCAAAAAACAAGAGAGGAGATGAAGAGAATGAAGATAAGAATGAGCATGGAATTGTGATAAGTCTTCAAGAGATTTAGCCATGGTTATCTTTTAGAATAAAACAAAAATGAGTCATCCATTCTACACATATCTTTAACAAATGACTCATTCTCTTTTATCTTTAAAGATAAATGATAAATCTCTTGATACTTATCTCATTTCAAATGTGATTCTCATACATCCATCTTCAATGTATCAACTATGTCACAATATGTGTGTGTGTGTGTGTTATATATTTATATCATATATAAATAATATATAAAGAGAAGAAAAAATAAAGTGAGCATAATATTAGTTAATATGTGTGTGTGTGTTATATATTTTATATCATATATAAATAATATATAAAGAGAAGGAAAAATAAAGTGAGCATAATATTAGTTAATGCACATATAATCTAGTGGGGTGTGTGTGTGTGTGTGTGTGTATAAATTATTAAATCAATACTTGATTTAATAATCCGGTTATATCATATATAATCTAGCTAATATTAAATAACACTATATTAAAATACGGTATCATATACCTGTATTTAATTGCGCTCCCGCACATATCTCTATACATACCCTACTTCGTTTCACTTATTCTAGGAAACCTCTGTGTGGGACTCTAAAGACTCGTCAATACACTGGCAGTAGATAATGATCATAACAAATACCTACAAGTACGTCAGTGACACTAGTTGTACATAACGGCTATCCAGATATAGAACGAATAAGAATATCAACAAGCTAGCTTGTTCGAAATCCAACAGAGCCTAAAAGCGACACTTACCGTACAGTTCGGTCTCTTCGTCTGATATGTTGCATATCAGGTCTTGGGGTGGTATTGTCAGACCCCAATAACCTGATAAGTCACGCCTATGTGTGGCCTATAATCAATCAAGAAACCGGTGATTGTTGGATATAGTGCCCTCAAGGTCAATTATTGGATCGCAGGTACGTGATTGCAATGATTGCGGAGGACCTATACCGGTAAGACAGTCTTACTCAAGATGATAGTATGCTATCTGGTTTGCCTTTATCAGTCGTGTATAGGTTCAGGTGACTGATCACGATTACACTTTGATAAAGCCCTTAGGATCTTGCTTGACTACCAACAGTATGAGGGCGATCATATACGTGAGAGTTGGGTGGTCTATAAGCATATCCTTAATAGTGGTTCCTAGTCGTGGGAGTTTCAAGACAGGGCATCGATACTCCGGAATAGACTAGTGTATACAGTCGAGACCCCGACGAGGGGCGGTGGCCGGTCTCACAAGCCACTGGTGTCAGTTGGATCACCTAAGATGTATACAGGTGCTCATTGGGTTATGAGTACACTGGACAGGACTCGCCGGGAACCTGCTAGTTGGTATTATACATATCGTCAGATAGCAGTTCCCTGGTGACATATGTACAGGTTAATTCATCGACCTGAGGTCGTCATTTGTCTCGTGTGAGTTCCCACTGTGCTTTGATTTCTACCCTACCACGGCTCAAAGGAGTCGTGCAAACAGGTAGTTTTTGGGTACAGTCCCGAGCCACATGGAGGCACGTGAACGGATCGGCAGGGGATTCGTCTCTCCCGGTATTGGGGGTGGAGGTCGCGCTGTGTCTAGGAAAGCCATTACACCAAGTCCTTGGCCAAGGCAGGTGAGATTTACTCGTAGGTACTCCAGTAGTATCTCAGGGTGTTCAGGGCTTGTCTCCGACACGACTTATACAGCTATTGGGGGTCTGACGTTACTAACCCCCTAGGCCGGATATGCGATACTCATAGACGAACGGACCGGACTGTATATACATTGTCACTGTTAGGCTCAGTAGGGTTTCTGGATGAGTTCGCTCATCAGCCTCCCTTGAGGTCAGTACATGGGCAGCCGTTATGCATAGCTAGTGCCGCTGACGGCTTGTGGTTAAACCCACTGCCAGGGTACTGACGAGTCATTAGAGTCCCCCACAGATAGTTTCCCAAGTTCGGGCGAAACGTTGTAGAGGCCGTATGGTTTTATGGCAGGGTTCGGAAAATGCACGTGCGTTTACGCACGTGTTATTTTTCGGGCAGATAATACTGGTGGGCTTTGGTTTAAGCCGGATCCATGTATTATATAGAGTAGATATAATATCTTTGTCTCAGTTGCATTTGTATTCGGTCGTAATACAAATGCGGGTATATTTATACAGTTACGGGGTTATCCTGAAATTCGTTTCGAGATCACTTTTGGAAGTTGCCAGTTTCCAGTTTTCTATCAGCCGTATTTAACATTTGGTTAAATACGGATTTATCTTTTCTTGGGTGAGTCATGGTTCTAGAAGTTTCTAGATGATGAGAGGAAGCTTCATGGAAGGTGACTATGTTAGTGATTCATTGTTAGCATTTATTATGAGATGAGGTGTATTAGTGACTCATGCTTTAGCTTTAATGTTTCTTGTTTACCTAAGGATATTTTCTCTTGATCTTTTATCCTATGGTTACCTTCTTGCTCCTACACTCACCTCCCCCCTCTACTTATTGTGGCCGGCCCCTCCTTCATGCCCATGGAATTTTCACACACACTTGATTAGAAAAAGATGATAGATTTCGGTGTATGGAAATTTCATAGCTCATTTCATTCCATCACCCGATCCAATTGGCAACTTCATTAACCGTTCGTCCATGGTTTTGGACGAAGCGAGACAAAGTATTCCACTCATTCTCTACATCAATCTTGGTCGTCTCTTTTAGCAAACTTGACGATCGAGTTGCCTCGAGTCAGAGGCGGGAGCCCGTTTAAAGATCCGGTGACGTGGTGCCACCTGGACGAGGAGATCGGAGATCGACGAGATCGAAGCAGCCGCAACGGAGCGTGGGATGATGGTTAAAGAACGAAGGACTCGGATCGTTCGGTATAACCTTTCTTCCCTCTTTGTAGATTGTTAGTTTAGCGTTAATGGCAGATCCGGGTTATAGTATGCGATAGCGCCAGTTATTAAAGTTTTTGTTCCGCATTTTGGCGTCTGGAAGACGGCTGGGGCGCTACCGTAGACTTACATGGTATCAGAGCCACGCCATTAAGCTTTACTAACTTGTGCTAACGCGTTTAAAAGATCGATCGAACGGATTTTTCGAAAATCGCAATTTCTATTATTAAAGTTTCTGTTAATTTTCAAACTGGTCCAAATGTCATTTTGACCATACCAGAAAATCAAGCAGGGTTTTTGAGGAATACTGTAGAAATTTGACGAAGTGATTCCACTATTCTGCCGCGGATCCGCGGTCCAAGCTAGGGTTTGGCCGCGGATCCGCCGCAGGAAAGTGAGATCGCTCACTCAATTTTCTACAGTGGATTCTATGTTGGAAATTTTGGTTTCTGGAACTGTTTATTTGGGCCCAGTGTTTTTTACTATACAGCAGATTTGCGTGGGGCCCACTTCGGGAAATTTTGTCGATCGAAATTTAAATGTGTTAGTTTACAGTGCTTACATTATATCTCCGACCGGGAATGTCATTTGATCGGTAAACCGCGTCTGATTGCTATAGTTCTTTTAGACGGGTTTGCGAACATGACATTCACGTTGATGTTCTGTGTTGTGCTGGGATGTTGAGGATTTGTCGTGGTGGATAGCAGTGTGCAATGATAGTGCAGTTTAGTTTTATTTGTACATTTTATATTGCGGGGCGAGCGTCCAACATGTGGACTGCCGTCACTGCCTGTTGTATAATATTCTTTTGGGGCACGACCAGGTTGCGGTCGATGTACCTGTTGTACTATTTTTCATTACTGTACTAGGTTTTGCCCCGCGACGGAGTGCACGGATAGCCGGGTTCTGAGGGGCAACGGGTCCGCATCTCATGGCTTTGAGAGGCAGAGGGGCCTCACTCTAGAATTGGCAGACTATTCGCCGCACTCGTAGGGGGTACAGGTTGACCCAAGGAAGGGTGCCCAAGATTACCGGATTCCGTGAAGTGCTGGGTGGTCCATTCACTATGCTGTAAGGGGCTGCCTCGCTTCAGGTTTTGGCGGGTAACTTGCCGCACCCGTAGGGGTCTAGGTTTCATTGCACAGGCTATCCACACGACAGGGGAACGTCGGGTTTCGGCAGCGGCTCTGTGAAACTCGGGGATCCCAGATTATCTGTATTGTTCTGTGATGCATATTACTTTTCTGTAATGTTGCATATTATCACGCCTGGAGCGATTATTGTATATTGGTTTATATACTATTAGATGTTGTATATGTTTTACACCCGCGCTAGTTCAGTCCCCGCTCTGTCGTTAGTTAAGTAACCTAACGGGTGATGACGAGACCCAGTGACGAATGCGGATGGCATATACGTACATTTTATTTTCGTTCTTTTCTGGTGTGATTAATTGATGGGACTGCATTGATTCTGATCAATGCAAAGTAAAACAAATCTATTTGGATGTTGTTGGAACAATTTAAAAAGTGTTATTACAAAGATGTTTCCTTTTGTTTTGCACAGTGGTATTCGGTTGGAATATCCTGCACCTCATTCGACGAGGCAAGGGCCGATATCCCATCACCGGGACTGACCCCTTGGGCAGAAGTTTGCGTCAGGATAATAACTTCACTATAGTCGATTACATGTTGCTTTGCATCGCGGTATTCAGTAGAATATCCTGCACCTCATTCCACGAGGAAAGAGCCGAGATCCCTTCACCGGGAGTGACCTCTTTAGCAAAGGTTTTTCGCCACTATATTTTATAAAAAGCTATCAGGTTCCTTCAACGAGATCAAGTTCATTACGTTAAAGGTTTTTTCGCCAAAAACCAGCCGTAGCCCTCCGTCGTTTCTTATGGATGGTCAGTAGTATTCAAGCTATGTTTGTTGGCTTTCGTCAAGGCATAGTGTTTGGTAGCTGCTGGGTATTCATTTGTTGCATAGATAGATGAGTTGGTTTGGGACAGTCGTATTACCTTGTTGGCTTTCGTCAAGGGTATGTACGGGTGGGTTCAAATCAACAAGATAATGACGGGCAGAACTTGACATGTGACTTATGATTTGTTGACTTTCGCCAAGGTCATAAGAACATGGGGTAAAAATCATATCGGGAGTTTCTAAAGAAACTGAAACTTGCCAGGCATGCGCATACCTTCTGGAGTGTGATAACGCGAGTGGATTCCGTCACGTTATCATGCGATGAGAGTTGGATCCCGATTCCTACTGATGAGTTGGTTTACTCTTCGGGTGATCCCGATTGATTCTTCTTTCAGGTTTGGAGGAGAATTTGACAGTACAGTGGGAGGTTTCCGGATTAGATAAAGTGATAACCATTCTGATCTAGGATAGAGTGCACGCAGAGTGTTTCTTTTCTCTCTCTCTCTTTGGCAGCGACCTTTGACCGACCCTAGACTATGACTCAGTGACCAAGTTGACCGAACCTTCTTAAAATACTGGCTTTTGGATTGTCTGTGTTGCATAAGTCATTGCCACTCCTTCTTCTACCCTTTGTATTTCTCAAAACACCCGTATTACTACGGACATCCACTTCCATTGGATAGATCCATCGTATGGTTATATACGAACTCGAAGGGACTCCTTCGAGGATGGATCAAGGTTCAGGAGAAATAGAATTGGTTTATTCAGCTGTCTTTTATTATCACCTTCTCTCAGGTTGCGAGGGCTCCTTGGTTTAGGAGAGTACACCTATTACGCTTATTGGATAGTCTTATTCCAAACCGTAGGCAGGTGCCGAAAGGTAGGGAATGAAGAAAACCAATTAGCCTAAGTAGGGTGTACAGAAGGTAATATGTAAAGACAAAATAAAGGGATTAGAAAGAGGGCAAAGTAAGTTGCGACTGTTATCATTCACGACCAAACCGCGTACTTCATCGCCACTCCTATTTCACCTTTGCAAGAATAAGGTATTATTCAGTTATCTTTTATCATCACCTTCTCTCAGTTGCGAGTACTCCTTGGTATAGGAGGGTACACCTATTATGCTTACTGGATAGTCTTCTTCCAAACCATAGGCTGGTGTCGAACGGTAGGGAAGGAAGAAAACCATTTAGCCTAACGATGGTGTACAGAAGATAACGACTAAAGACAAATAAAGGGATTTGGAGAGATGGCAAAGAAATATACGGTTAAATTCATGAATTGGATTATGGAAGAGGCATTACTATGAATACCAGGATACCCCTACGAAACATTTTCATGTTTCAGTGCATTGTTAATGGAAAACTGTTTTCCGGATTAGATACTTACTCCAGGGTGTGTATTCACCAGGTTTCATTCTCATATCTGTATGGTTTTACAGATGATGAGTGGGAGGAAGTTATTGGGAATTAGGCGATCATCCTCATTATATTGGAATTCGTTGTAATTGGTGATATTTGAGGAAATCGCCAGGGTACAGTTTTCAACCTACGACGCACAGGTTTTGAGTTGTTTAACTCAGCGGACTTATACAGAGTATTGTATGTTGTCCAGTGTCCATCAGGACAAAGGGGTAGGTCCTCGTACTATGTTCTGTTTACTTATGACTTCTCTAGTTTTTAGACAAGTGTTTCGTAGAAATACAAGGTCTAAGTTTTGAGAAGTTGTGGGTATAAGAATAAAGTAGAGAACCAGATGTCGCAAGTATCAGGATTCTTCAAAGAGATCGAAGATGTAGATACTTCTGATCGGTATTCAGATGATAGTAAATGTTTTGAGAAACTTGTTTCTCTTTCAGGTTACTCATAATTGGATGGATTCCTAAGTTGAGTAATGCTGATTAGCCTCTCTCCATTAAAATTGATATGCACTGGAGACAGCTGCATGATTAGAATCTGGTTCCAATTAAATAAGTGCCAAAGTTTCTATATTGGATATAGAATGGTTCGTATCTTAACGATGTTAAGGTACGGGGAGTTGTCCGGCTTATGCTTAAAACCAGACTCTGGATAACTCAGGGCACGTTTCTGTAATGGCAGTTTGTGGGTTGGCCCAGGCTATGATGAGGGTTGACTTTCTACCATCTGGAAGATCAATAGTGATATTGTTCTTGACTCGCCACAGTTTTAGTAAAATGGATTTTTTCAGAAAACAGTAGTGGGAGTATGGTAGAACTGGAAGTGATTCCAGAACCGCAAACGATTACGAAAAATTTAATAGGACCAATAGATTCAATCAGGTTTGACATTCCATTAGCCACTCCGCAGATTTGGTGGGTAACCTCAGACACCCGAGAGGTACTTCGGTAGCCTCAAGGACGGTGACAGGGAGGTTCTTATCTATCCAGACTTGACACTACTGTTGTTCCAGGCTATGAGACCCGGTAGGAGGGTTGTTGTGGTCAGTGGGAGCAGCGGAAGCAAAGTGGACAAGTAGCTTATGTCTATTTATAGACTAGAGCGGTTATAGCGGAGATTGATCATCTAATTTTGATGTGACAGTCATGGGTTTGACTTCATCAGAATAGGGGATGGATCTGTTAATAAGGTAGTAGGGTGTGTTGTCCTGGTATTTGGATGACATACACAGAGTAGGAAGTAAAATTCCTATACTACGATCGGTTGTACTGTGGTCGTCACACAGTTGTTTCTCCAGACAGGATATGGATATAATATTTGACATTCTGGTTTCTAGATCTATGGTTTTAGATCTGGATTTGGGTAGTTTCCCAATGTGGGTATTTTGACAGTATTCTAATGGTTTTTAGAATAGATGACTCCTGGCATGGTGGTGTACCTGCAGGTGATGGAGTCACCCTCTCTAAAGGTGTCTTACAGACTAAAGGGGAGAGGGATGTGCATGATTGGCAGATCACTTGCTTAGGCAACTGAGTCAATCATGAGATGTCAAGTACCACACCAAATGTTGTTTTTTGCACTAGATGCAATAAGTTTGTATTAATCCAATCCTGAAGAAACATAAGGAAGCAGTTTTAGAACATAAGTGCATGTTCTATGGATTTGATGACGGCAGCCTCTTTCGGGAGACGGTCATCATTTCAGGCTTCAAAGGTGACATGGATGACAGAGAGATTGTCAGAGTTATAGTTTTCCCTCTGATGAAGAGGGACAGTATTTTGGACAGGTGGTCCAAGAGGATACTGTGGGAGGCATGGTGCCGGATACTGATTAGGTTCAGTTATCGATACAGTCTAAGAAGTTTGGATTTGGAGTTCATTTATGAACTAGGTCCCATCAGATATCCAGACATATTCTAAGACAGGTATTACTCAATTCGGGAGATGGCTTTCTCCGCGAACTTGAGATTAAGAGAGACACAGAAAGAAACATCCGGGCGGATCCACTCACTGAGGCTATTTCTCGAACACAATAGTTTTACAAACGGGCTTTGTGAAACTGATTAGTAGAGGAGTTGGGTGTTAGTTTCACACGGGCTGTGAGTACGCAACATCGCAATAATTAGCCTTAAGTGCAAGTGGGAGATTGTTGGAATAGTGCCCTCAAGGTCAATTATTGGATCGCAGGTACGTGATTGCAATGATTGCGGAGGACCTATACCGGTAGGACAGTCTTACTCAAGATGATAGTATGCTATCTGGTTTGCCTTTATTAGTCGTGTATAGGTTCAGGTGACTGATCACGATTACACTTTGATAGAGCCCTTAGGATCTTGTTTGACTACCAACAGTATGAGGGCGATCATATACGTGAGAGTTGGGTGGTCTATAAGCATATCCTTAATAGTGGTCCCTAGTCGTGGGAGTTTCGAGACAGGGCATCGATATTCCGGAGTAGACTAGTGTATACATTCGAGACCCCGACGAGGGGCGGTGGCCAGTCTCACAAGCCACTGGTGTCAGTTGGATCACCTAAGATGTATACAGGTGCTCATTGGGTTATGAGTATACCGGACAGGACTCGCTGGGAACCTGCTAGTTGGTATTATACATATCGTCAGATAGCAGTTCCCTGGTGACATGTGTACAGGTTAGTTCATCGACCTGAGGTCGTCATTTGTCTCGTGTGAGTTCCCACTGTGCTTTGATTTCTACCCTACCGCGGCTCAAAGGAGTCGTGCAAACAGGTAGTTTTTGGGTACAGTCCTGAGCCACATGGAGGCACGTGAGCGGATCGGCAGGGGATTCATCTCTCCCGGTATTTGGGGTGGAGGTCGTGCTGTGTCTAGGAAAGCCATTACACCAAGTCCTTGGCTAAGGCAGGTGAGATTTACTGGTAGGTACTCCAGTAGTATCTCAGGGTGTTCAGGGCTTGTCTCCGACACGACTTATACAGCTATTGGGGGTCTGACGTTACTAGCCCCCTAGGCCGGATATGCGATACTCATAGACGAACGGACCGGACTGTATATACATTGTCACTGTTAGGCTCAGTAGGGTTTCTGGATGAGTTCGCTCATCAGCCTCCCTTGAGGTCAGTACATGGGCAGCCGTTATGCATAGCTAGTGCCGCTGACGGCTTGTGGTTAAACCCACTGCCAGGGTACTAACGAGTCATTAGAGTCCCCCACAGATAGTTTCCCAAGTTCGGGCGAAACGTTGTAGAGGCCGTATGGTTTTATGGCAGGGTTCGGAAAATGCACGTGCGTTTACGCACGTGTTATTTTTCGGGCAGATAATACTGGTGGGCTTTGGTTTAAGCCGGATCCATGTATTATATAGAGTAGATATAATATCTTTGTCTCAGTTGCATTTGTATTCGGTCGTAATACAAATGCGGGTATATTTATACAGTTACGGGGTTATCCTGAAATTCGTTTCGAGATCACTTTTGGAAGTTGCCAGTTTCCAGTTTTCTATCAGCCGTATTTAACATTTGGTTAAATACGGATTTATCTTTTCTTGGGTGAGTCATGGTTCTAGAAGTTTCTAGATGATGAGAGGAAGCTTCATGGAAGGTGACTATGTTAGTGATTCATTGTTAGCATTTATTATGAGATGAGGTGTATTAGTGACTCATGCTTTAGCTTTAATGTTTCTTGTTTACCTAAGGATATTTTCTCTTGATCTTTTATCCTATGGTTACCTTCTTGCTCCTACACTCACCTCCCCCCTCTACTTATTGTGGCCGGCCCCTCCTTCATGCCCATGGAATTTTCACACACACTTGATTAGAAAAAGATGATAGATTTCGGTGTATGGAAATTTCATAGCTCATTTCATTCCATCACCCGATCCAATTGGCAACTTCATTAACCGTTCGTCCATGGTTTTGGACGAAGCGAGACAAAGTATTCCACTCATTCTCTATATTAATCTTGGTCGTCTCTTTTAGCAAACTTGACGATCGAGTTGCCTCGAGTCAGAGGCGGGAGCCCGTTTAAAGATCCGATGACGTGGTGCCACCTGGACGAGGAGATCGGAGATCGACGAGATCGGAGCAGCCGCAACGGAGCGTGGGATGATGGTTAAAGAACGAAGGACTCAGATCGTTCGGTATAACCTTTCTTCCCTCTTTGTAGATTGTTAGTTTAGCGTTAATGGCAGATCCGGGTTATAGTATGCGATAGAGCCAGTTATAAAAGTTTTTGTTCCGCATTTTGGCGTCTGGAAGACGGCCGGGGCGCTACCGTAGACTTACAGTGATAACACTTATCAGTAAATCTCATCAGCCCTGACCAGAGACTTGCGATTATAGCCAATTGAGCATAGCACTGAAAGGTTACGCTAGTGCTCAGGCCAACTATCGTGGCCAAATGCGGAACAACATTTTTTCTAACGATTAGAACATGGCACTAGAATAACCTTTAACCCGAATCTTTCCATAAACCTATCTAGAAAAATTAAAAGATGAACTAACTACTATGAAAGAAGTCTCACCAAACGATCCAAGTCCTTTGGTCTTCTTTCCTCTTCGTTAGCTCCAAGTGGCCACCATGAACATGCTTGATCCTCTTTGTTGGCTCCTTTGGTTCTCCGCGATCGATCTTGCTCTCCGGTCCTCCTTTGTCGTAGATGATCCACCTGATAGATATAATCCATGGCTTTAGCTCCACACTATATATCAAGTAGAGAAACTAGAGAACTTGGGTTGCTAAACTAAGTAGTCTAGGATGTAGTGTGATGATCTAAGTGTTTTGCTATCTCTTTCTAGCCTCTTCACTTGTTTCTCAACTCATGAGAATGGTAGTGAAGAGGAAGATAATGAGGGTGGAGGAAACTCAAGAGGAGGGAAGAGATGAAGAAAAATGGGAGCTCAAGAAAATTATCAAGCATTCAAGTGAGAGAATATCAACACAATGGTTTTGTGTATGAATTTCTTGAATAAACAATCAACAACCATACTTCAATAGTAACTACAAATGAATTAAAAATTCATTTGTTAACTATTAAAGCATGGTTATCACCATTCCTCCCATACCTCACACTTTACACCTCATTTCCATTTATCAAATAAATGGAAAAAGCATAATGAGGTGGCCACCTTCTAGAAGGTAATCTGTAATAAAATACGGATTACAGTCTGCTGTATATACATACCTGCATTCGGATAAAAACACGAATGCCTAAAGAGATAGAATAACACGAAGAACGTAATACTAGAATATACATATCGAAATACATATATGTAAATAATCAAATCAATACATGATTTAATTATCCGGCTCAAACCCGAGCCGGTTAGTATTACCAACTGTCCGATCGAAAGTCCGGGTACAAAGTAAATCAATCGATCGGAACCCTGCACGTATCCAATACGGCTACTACATCATTTCGCCTGTACCAGGGAAACCCTTTGTGTGGGAATCTAAAAACTCAACAGTACGCCGGCAGTGAGTTACTGGATAAATCCATAACCACAAGCACGCCAGCGGCACTAGCTGTACGTAACGGCTACCCGGGTACCTGTCGAAAAGGAAGGTCGACGAGAAAACTCATCCGGATCCCTACTGAGCCTATCTGTGACAATCTCCGTACAGTCCGGTCTCTTCGTCTGAGAGTATCACATACCGGGTCTCGGGAGTGGTAAACGTTAGACCCTAATAACCCGGTAATTCGTGCTAATGTGTCTTAGGACCAATTCGGGAAACTACTGATCGGCCTATTAGTAAATCCCAACTGCCTTGGCTAAGGTCTTATGGTCCTGACCAATCGAACATAGTGCAATATCGACTCCCTATACCGGGAGAGACGAATTCTCGACAATCGCTCACTGCCTCCATGTGGCTCGGGAATGTACCCAACCAAAACCTGTTTGCACGACTCGGTAGAGCCGTGGTAGGGTAGTGATCAAAGCACAGTGGGAACTCACACGAGAAAAATGCTGATCTCAGGTCTAAAGACTAACCTGTACTCATGTCACCTGAGAACTTCTACCTGATGATAGGTATAGTACCATCTGGAAGTTCTCGGCGAGTCCGTCCGATATACTCACCCCCAGTGAGCACCTGTATATGATCTTAGGTCTAAAGACCAATGGTTGCGGGATAAACCATCGCCCCTCGTCGGGATCTAGAAACGTATACACTAGTCTACTCCGGAATATCGATGCCCAGTCTCGATACTCTTACGACTAGGGACCATTTAAGGATGTGTGTACCGACTACCCAGCTCCCACAAGTATGATCTCCATCACAACGCAGGTAGTCTAGCAATGATCCTACGGGCTTTATCAACATGTATAAAAGATATGTAATAGCAAGTAAAACATGCACATGTTAAGATAAAGACAAACCAGATAGCATACTATCATATCGAGCAAGATTGTCCTATACATATATATGTCCAAGCATCCATATGTATACATATACAATAATGGCCTCTAGGGCATACATATCTTATAATCTCCCACTTGCACTAAGGCTATATATTGGCGTACCGAGTATCCAACGTCTTCTCTAGGAACAGCTGTTGGCGTACCGCATACCCAACATCTCAAAAAGTCTCTCGAACTGTGCTTGAGGAAAGGCCTTGGTGAATGGATCTGCGGTGTTGTCTTTTGTATCCACTCTCCGGACCTGGATCTCCTGGCGATCTACAATCTCCCTGATCAGGTGATACCGCCTTAATATGTGGCTGGATTTCTGATGGGACCATGGTTCCTTTGCTAAAGCTATAGCCTCATTGTTATTGCAATACAAAGGTATGGGTCAACAATGGATGGAACTACCTGAAGTTCACTAATGAACTTCTTCATCCCGACCGCCTCTTTTACGGCATCTCTCGCAGTAATGTATTCAACCTCCATCGTCGAGTCTGCAACGGTATCCTATTTGGAGCTCTTCCAACACACCGCCCCTCCGTTGAGGGTAAACACAAAACCCGAGACAGACTTGCTGTCATCCTTGTCACTCTGAAAGCTTGAATCGGTAAAGGACTCGACTTTTAGGTCTCCATTACCGTAAACCAAGAACATCTCCTTTGTCCTTCTCAGGTATTTGAGAATGTTCTTTACTGCTGTCCAGTGGTCCTCACCTGAGTTCAACTAATACTGGTTCACCACGCTTAGCGCATAAGCCACATCTGGCCTTGTACATAGTATCGCATACATTATAGATCCTACCGCCGAAGCGTAGGGTATAGTGCTCATGCAAACCCTCTCCTCGTCGGTCTTGGGAGACATCTCCTTAGAGAGGGTGATTCCGTGCAATGCGGGTATGTTACCGCGCTTGGAATCTTCCATACTAAATCTCTTTAGTACGGTCTTTATGTACCTGGACCGTGAAAGTCCCAGTAATCTCTTGGATCTATCTCTGTAGATTTTAATCCCCAGAATGTATGAGGCATCACCCAGGTCCTTCATGGAGAACCTTTGTGATAAGAATAGCTTAACCGATTGTAGCATAAGAATGTCATTTCCTATCAAAAGAATGCCGTCCACATACAAGACTAGGTGTTAGTGCATATGCCCTAGAGGCCATTACTGTATCATATTAGTTTGTATATTACTTGATGGAAGCTTGGGATATTCACAGTTGTATATACAATCTTGCTCGAAATGGTAGTATGCTACTTGGTTTGTCTCTGCTTTAATATGTGCATGTGTTTCTTTTAGCATATCGCTGATATACATATTAGTAGAGCCCTTAGGATCTTTGCTTGATTACCAGCGTGGTGATGGCGCTCACACTCGTGGGAGCTGGGTGATCTATAAGCACATCCTTATACAGGTCCCTAGTCGTTGGACTATCGAGACAGGGCATCGATACTCCGGAGTAGACTAGCGTATGCGCTTCTCATCCCAGCGTGGGAGACGGTCTGTCCCACAGCCGTCATTACGTCGTACTTGAGATAGTATGCGGGTGCTCGTTAGGTTACGAGTACACTGGACAGGACTCGTCGGGGACTGTTGGTTGGTATTATACCTATCGTCAGTTATCAGTTCCCAGGTGACATGAGTACAGCTTAGTCCGCTGACTTGACACTGTCACTTCGCCTCGAGTGTGTTCCCACTGCACTTTGATTACTACCCTACCACGGCTCAAAGGAGTCGTGCAAACAGGTAGTTTTTGGGTGCAGTCCCGAAGCACTTGGAGGCAGTGACGGTTAGACAGGATTCGTCTCTTCCGGTATTGGGGGTTGACATCGCGCTGTGTCTAGGAGAGCCATTACACGAGTAGTCCCTGGCCAGGGCAAGCGAGATATACTGGTAGGTTTCCAGTGTTATCTCAGGGTGTTCTGGGCTACACTCCGACACGACTTGTACCGCTATTAGGGGACTGACGTTCACCGCCCCCTAGGCCCGCCATGCGATGTATCAGACGAACAGACCGGACTGTACGGAGACTGTCATATACAGGCTCAGTAGGAGTTCAGATGGGGTTCACCTCGTCAGTCTTCTTATCGACATCTACCTGGGGACCGTTACGTACAGCTAGTGCCGCTTGCGGTCTGTGGTTAAACCCACTACCAGCGTAGTGTCGAGTCTTTAGAGTCCCACACAGAGAGCTATTCGCCTTTAGGCAAAATGAGTAGAGGTCGCATGGTTTTGCGACAGGGTTCGTTCACATCCGCGCACTTGTGCACGTTTGCTGTCCGGACAGCTTATACTAGCGGGTTTTGGTTTAAGCCAGATCCTAGTATATGATTTGGGATTGGTTTTTTTCTCTTTGTATTCGTGTTCCTCGGATCACGAATACGGGTGCGTATGCACAGTTGCTTGAGACAGAGGGAGAGGACTTTGATTAGGGTTAATGACTATTGTCATTTTATTAACCCTAATGCTTATGTGTGTATTATTGTTAATTGATATTAGTTTAATAATTGTCCATGGTTATGGTTGTTGACCATTTGACTTCCTTGACTTGTTGACCTAGGTTGACACTTTGACCATCATCATTTCATTTGGAAGATGCTCTTTGATCCTTGCAATTTGCATTAAAAATGAAATGATAATGGTCATGTCTTGATTAACCATGATAATTATCTAGCTAATTATCTAATTACAATAATTCACACATATATGTGAGAATGGTTCATATTATTCTCATTCTATCATTTTTTACTTTCTCTCTCTTGTTCTTCCTCTCCCTCAAGCTCTCCCCTCTCATGTGTTGAGAAACACTTGAGCTTGAGAAAAACCCTCTCTTGATAATCTCTACTCTCATCTAGGGTTCAAGGATTAGCACTTCTTGCACCCTAGTTACTTCTAGCTTGGAGTTGAAGCCAAAGGTCGAGGCTTTCGGTTGGATCTTTTTTCGACGTGAGAAGACGACTAAGGTGATGTTCAGTTGATAAAACTGCACATTTGTATTACATTTTTCCTACCATTTTCATATTAAAAAAAGGACTTTATTATGATATATTATACATATGAGGGTTTATGTGTAAAGACACCATTTTCCATGTGTTAATATATTTTAATTAGTATTTGGTAGGAAAATGTATGAAAATAAATCTATTGACCAAATCCTAGTAGAAATAAGCCTACTAAATATTATTTGAGATTATTGTGCAGAATTTTCCAAGTTGTTGTGCAGAATTTTCCAAGTTGTTATGCAGAATTTATCAAACAAACCAATTTGTTGAAGAAAACTTGCCAAATTAAGAAGCAAAACTTGGAGACCAAGTCTGGAAGCAACCGAGAGAAGATTTCTGAGTTCTAAAGGTGCCTAGGATTGCCACATGTCACAAGAAGCAAGCCCAAGAATTTTGATGAAGAGATCCTCACCATTGAGCACGGATCCGCGGCCAAACACCCCCTTGGGCCGCGGATCCGCAGCAATCTTAAGGAGTTAGAAGACAAGATTTTTTTGGCATGAATCTCTGCTGAATTTTACCAAGTTTCCAATCTAAAGATTCTGGGTTTGCACTATAAAAGGACACCGAGAGCCTCTTGGAAAAGTTATCAAGCCGAAGGGATCACGAAGTCCAAAACGGCTCACGCATCCAGGCTGATCATCAACTGTTCATCTACCTCCTTCGGAAGAGTTCGAGAAGCAAACTAGTCTTTGTAATCATTTTCTAAGGAATCAAAGTGTAGATTGTTCAAGTTGATTAATAAAGGTAGTTGTTTTATTTAATTCTTTTGCATTTTACATTATGTTTTCCCTCTCTTTCTTTTCATCTTCTTCTCCCAACATGCGTGAGTAATTCTCCGCTTGTTAGGGTTCGTAGGATTAGGGTAGGCTAATGGACGATGAAAATAATTAAACCATTTTTAAGTCTTATAAAGTTTAGGAACTTTATCAAAAGAATCATTAACATCCTAATCGGGCGCGCTAGCAATTCTTTGCTAGTTCCGACCGCGATTAGAGATTAGATTAATGATTGTTTTGGTAAAGGCTAGATATGAACGGAGTTCCGTGTCGAGATAAGGGTTACGAGTGGGATTCCTTTTCCCTCTAGAAACCCTAATCTACACGCATCACCGTCGTTCTAGTTCTAAATCTATTAATGGATAAAAAGGGTAACTTTTAATTAATCGTCCATAACTACTAAATCCTAACGAACCCTACAAGCCCTCTTATTATATTATCTACATCTTAAAATAATCTAGATCTATATTTAACATTCTTGTTTAACGTAGATCTAGAAACCATTCTTCAAAATTCTTTATTCCTCCTCTCTTTCTCAACACATCTAAAGTAAAAGTAAAAGGTTCCACGTTTCCCAGAGGACGACCCGTACTCATCTCGGTCTAGCTACACGCGACACCGTTTTGATTGCGGTTAACTACAAACAAACACACTTTTTCGTATCAATCAAATGGCATCGTTGCCGGGGATACGTGCGTAATTTTTTATTCTTACTATTTGTGTTGAATTCTTAGACGATTCATATCATTATTAAAACAAAACTGCAAATTGCATATTTAACGATTTGTGTGTGAATTTTGTGAGGGAATCTGGAGTCACGGACTTGAGGAAACAGGAGATCTAGGGTTTCACACTTCTCTGGTATTTTTCTTAACTCTTTCTCTCTCCTCTAAAATCCAATAAAATCTATTTTCTGCAGGATTCTTTGCAAAATATCGCCGCTCAAAAATCTTTTTGCAAAGTTTTATTTTTCGGTTTGTTTTTGCATATTTTAATACGGATCTTTAAGGGGCAAGGACCAAATCAAGATTAGGTGGGGATTTCATCACCCTTCCTAAGCCCCACAAATCACAAACCAAGAATATAGATCAACCCTTCCTTAATTTAAAAAATATCTAGACCAGACTCTAAGGACTGTCGCGCTCAATAAGGACAGAGGAAGGTCGTGGGTAATCTATCGTTTATCCGCATTATTTTTGTAGTGCCTGGGCAAGTGTGTCGAAGGCTAGTGGTTTTTAATTAGGCCCACGACGTGGTTCCTTCCCACTTACCTGGCACTTACCTGGCTATAAGGATAGTACGGAGGCGGTAGAGGATTTATCCTGCGGCTTGTCCTTTGGAAGTCTAGGAGCGGTCTAGAGACTGGACCTAGGTAACCATAGTTCTAGGGTTATGCATTTTTGTGATTTGTCTAAATCCGTCTTTTTTTTAAAAACAAACCAATTACTTTCTCTCCTTTTTACCCCTTCCCCCTTCTTCTCTTCTTATAATGGGTGACCTAAACAGAAGAACACTTGCCGAGCTTTGCTTTCCACAACCAGATATCTCTTGTTTTCGAAATCCCTTCGGTATACCGTCCGGCTCTTCCATGTCCTTAAGAGATCATATAGAACAAGCAGGAAGAAACAGTTGGCCATCTCAGTCTAGGTCTTATCAACCGTATCCTAATCCTACACCTGTTTCATTTCATACCCAGAGTGAGGAAGCCCCTATACGAATGTCCATTGCTGAGCACATAGCTAGGTCTAGAGGCCAAAGTTTCAACCCGGACCAATATCAACCATCACCACCACTGTCCGGAGAAGAGTTTGATATGCGGTTTGTATATAGCCAACCAACCAACCCATATCAATATTCTTCTTATCATAATATTGATCCTACTCCTACCCAAGTTCAGCAACCATTCTGTTCCTATCAATCCAATCCGACTTTTCCACCTACTCTAGACAGTTCTTCTAATCAGTCATTTAGGAGTTTTAATTATCCACAGGAATTTCAATCTTATACTGAAACCCCTTATCAACCCAAGACTAGTCTGGAGCAGACATTAGAAAAATATATGGAACTGACGAATCAAATTATGAAGGATTTGCGTAGTAAGACAAAACTGTACACCCTTCCTAATCAAACCTTCCCATTCCAAACTGAACTCCACAACTCCAGTTTTATAGATTCATCAAGTACAATGTCTGATAAGTTGTGTGACTTTGTAGTGTTTGATTTACCCAACTGTGAAGGGTCCCTTTCAAGTGAAACCATACCCAACCCTTGTGATCTCTACACCTCCACTCTTGAACCAAAACTGATTGAAAACCATACTTTTGATGAGGAGTTTGAGAATTTTAACCTTCACTTGAATGACGTGATTGACATTGGGGATATATTGATTGATGAACCCGAAATTTTGGATGATTTTGTCCCACCAATTCATCAAATCCTTTCACTTCCTTGTGGTCATCATCTTGAGCCTTTAATTCTTCCCGAACCCCAAATATGTCTTGAAGTTGATGATACAGGTATACCCGAAGAAATACAGCCTCCATCTTCCACATCTGGTTCTGCAACACTCGACACACCAATTTGTTTACCCATTTCACCTTCTACTTTCTCCGGTTCTTCTTCTGTTCCTATAGTTTCAGTGAGTTTTGATAGATCACAATCCGTTAATTCAAGTTCAGTAATACCAGAAATTCAACTTGATTTGGATATTTTTGAAAAAGAGGTAGATGAGTTTTTCGAGTCCTCTACCTCAGTGATTTTTTATGAATCAAGTAGAATAAATTCTGGCATAAAACTCTTTGACAGCAAAATGTTCAATCACACCATTGATAAAAGTTTTGAAGAACTTTTTGCTGACGAACTTGAATTTTTAAATAATACTGATTTTGTGATTAATCAATCTCCACCTATAGAGGTTGAACCATCACCATTCCTTCTTCCTAATTATTCACATTCATCATCATTCTTTCTTTTCTCTAATTTCAAACCCTTTCCAGACCACCTCTTATCCCTTCCCCACTTTTTCTTGACTCGATACAACACATTCTTCCACCAACCTATACGATATACTGATAAAATCTTTGAATGGTCGGTGTTAACTTTTGGTCTTTGTAAAGCCTTACTTTGACCAAATGACTCACCCCCTCTTAAAATGCTTCATATTGTCTAACTCATGTTTGAGGGGGGTTATATTTTTGGCTCTTGAACATAATTTTTGTCCTCAAATTTGTAAGCCAAAAATAAGTTTGGGGGAGGATTTCCACTTTCATATATTCTTGCCCCCATTAATAATGTCCTCCCAAGCTTACAGGTTTTTGTGATCCAGCAGACAGCAACAGTGAGGACACTGTTGAAAACAAGTTTGGGGGAGGTTTGTGCTTATTTACACATCAATTTGCATCATATTTTGCATAAGAACAACATTTTCAAAAATTTTAAAAAAAAATTATAACAAAAGAGTAGAAAGTGAAAAATTACATCCAAAAGATAGGAATAGTTTAAGAAAACCAAGAAAATTAGAAGTTTTCTTAAACGAACTAGTAATAAGTAGTTATGAGCTGTTGTCCCAAGGATTAGTAAGATGAAGGAAGTCACTAATCTGAGGATAAAAATAAGTCTGAAAAATAGTTTCTATTCTGGAAGCCAAACATTTGAATGTTGATACCCTACTATATGCACTTACACACGTCTTGAAACTCGGGATAGTAGAGGATACCTTGAAATGCTCTTGTCTAAAAGCCAAAGTATGAAGGAAGTGAAAAAAAAGGAAGAAAATATAAAAATGGTGAAAAGAAAAAAATGAACACTGGTTTTGTTATCGCCAAGGCAGCAATAAAAAAATATAGCGAGGGTGCTTCTTCACCTAGTGCCCTAAGGCCAACTGGTCTGGGAGTCACTGCTAAGCCTTAGGTGGTGCAAGACGAGGAAAATATTATCACCGAATCAGCAAGCACATGAGTAATCGGTCGGTTGGTACCTCAAGAAGTATTAACGGTCGCATGAAAATGTGTGAGCAAATCTAAATATTCATCAAGTTAAAAGTACTAAGGTAGATGGACAAGAGTATGATAGCTTGAATTGAATTCTCCGAGTGTAGGGATGTTCTTTACACACACGTGGGGTTATATGATCAATGTTTGGATGAAAGGTAGAAATGAAGAATAAAGACGATGTTTTATTGAGAGATGATGTGATTTCTAACATTTTTTCATGACTATTAAGATAGGGCTCATGACAACTGAAAAGCTAGTATAGTTGGAAACTCTTATTTTCAAAGTATTTCTTTTATAGTTCTTATCTTTATATGTAAATTTCACCATCTTTCTTTTGTTATAGGATTTTGTGGGTGTAATCCGCTGAAAACCCTCAGGAGACAACACTCCTCCTACTAGGGACACCTAGAGGTTTAACGGCTTGTTGCACGTGCTCAGTGCAATCGTGTCTGCCTACGAAAATGTGCTTAGTTTTCTCCTTTCTTTTTCTCCTCTTGAATAAACTAGTTTGCTCGGGACGATCAAAGATAAGTTTGGGGGTATTTGTTCAGTTGATAAAACTGCACATTTGTATTACATTTTTCCTACCATTTTCATATTAAAAAAAGGACTTTATTATGATATATTATACATATGAGGGTTTATGTGTAAAGACACCATTTTCCATGTGTTAATATATTTTAATTAGTATTTGGTAGGAAAATGTATGCAAATAAATCTATTGACCAAATCCTAGTAGAAATAAGCCTACTAAATATTATTTGAGATTATTGTGCAGAATTTTCCAAGTTGTTGTGCAGAATTTTCCAAGTTGTTATGCAGAATTTATCAAACAAACCAATTTGTTGAAGAAAACTTGTCAAATTAAGAAGCAAAACTTGGAGACCAAGTCTGGAAGCAACCGAGAGAAGATTTCTGAGTTCTAAAGGTGCCTAGGATTGCCACATGTCACAAGAAGCAAGCCCAAGAATTTTGATGAAGAGATCCTCACCATTGAGCGCGGATCCGCGGCCAAACACCCCCTTGGGCCGCGGATCCGCAGCAATCTTAAGGAGTTAGAAGACAAGATTTTTTTGGCATGAATCTCTGCTGAATTTTACCAAGTTTCCAATCTAAAGATTCTGGGTTTGCACTATAAAAGGACACCGAGAGCCTCTTGGAAAAGTTATCAAGCCGAAGGGATCACGAAGTCCAAAACGGCTCACGCATCCAGGCTGATCATCAACTGTTCATCTACCTCCTTCGGAAGAGTTCGAGAAGCAAACTAGTCTTTGTAATCATTTTCTAAGGAATCAAAGTGTAGATTGTTCAAGTTGATTAATAAAGGTAGTTGTTTTATTTAATTCTTTTGCATTTTACATTATGTTTTCCCTCTCTTTCTTTTCATCTTCTTCTCCCAACATGCGTGAGTAATTCTCCGCTTGTTAGGGTTCGTAGGATTAGGGTAGGCTAATGGACGATGAAAATAATTAAACCATTTTTAAGTCTTATAAAGTTTAGGAACTTTATCAAAAGAATCATTAACATCCTAATCGGGCGCGCTAGCAATTCTTTGCTAGTTCCGACCGCGATTAGAGATTAGATTAATGATTGTTTTGGTAAAGGCTAGATATGAACGGAGTTCCGTGTCGAGATAAGGGTTACGAGTGGGATTCCTTTTCCCTCTAGAAACCCTAATCTACACGCATCACCGTCGTTCTAGTTCTAAATCTATTAATGGATAAAAAGGGTAACTTTTAATTAATCGTCCATAACTACTAAATCCTAACGAACCCTACAAGCCCTCTTATTATATTATCTACATCTTAAAATAATCTAGATCTATATTTGACATTCTTGTTTAACGTAGATCTAGAAACCATTCTTCAAAATTCTTTATTCCTCCTCTCTTTCTCAACACATCTAAAGTAAAAGTAAAAGGTTCCACGTTTCCCAGAGGACGACCCGTACTCATCTCGGTCTAGCTACACGCGACACCGTTTTGATTGCGGTTAACTACAAACAAACACACTTTTTCGTATCAATCAGGTGACCTCCTTCCACCACTCCAAGGAGCAAGGAGAGAAGGACATAAAGCCCAAGGTATAACCTTTCTAGCACTTAGCTAGTTTCTAGTTAGCTTTAGCTTGTTTTTGTTTAGCAAAGATCCTTCATAGTCTAGTCCATATTGCCTAAGTTGATAAAAATTTGATTTTTATTCCGTTTTCCGCCTCCCCGCAAGCACCGGGGTGGGCAACGTGGACTTACAGTGGTATCAGAGACTAACTAAACATAAACTAGCTAGGTAGTAAAGTGTATCGAAGTTCGAATCGGAAAAATCGAAAAACCGAGTTTTCAAAAACCCAACTTTCTGTTAAATTTTTTCCTGCTCAAAATAAAATTTATCATACTCCAAAAATCATCTCAGGGTTTTGTGAAGAAAGCCACCAAAAACGATCCAGTGATTCGACCAAAGAGCCGCGGTTCCGCGGCAATAGCAAGCTATTGCCGCGCAACCGCGGCCGTCTTGGCTCTTCACTGGGTCGAGTTTGGTGCAGTGTATTTCTGGCTTGGTTTTGGGATTTTTAAGATGGTTTATATGTGCCCAGGTTTTCCAAAATAGAAATTTGTTTTTGGGGGCCTATAAATCCGTATTTTTTATCGAACTTCAATACACTTTGACTAAAAGGTTATATCTGTGATGTTTATATGTATTGAACGTCGGCTAATCGCTATATGTCGATTAGTCGGGGTTATACATATCTGTGATCTGTGATTGATGATGGTATGTGTATATGAATGGTTTGGATTGTCGCGGATGAATAGCCGGGGTGGATGTGAGATGAGTGTTGCTTTTTCTTTCATTCATTGTAATATGTAAATTGATGTAATAATATTATTTGTTTGGCCGCACAACCGGGTCGGGGTTGTAGCCGTCATTGTATAATTCTTTTTACTGTTTTTGCTCCTAGGATAGACCCATGGAGGGGGTGCACAAACTACCAGGTATCTCGAAGTGCCGAGTGGCCTACTCACGGTGGTGAGGGAGGTTACTTCGCTTCGGGTACTTGGCGGGTAGTTTGCCGCACCCGTAGGGGTCTTGGGTAGGGTATTTGGCTATTCACCGTGACCGTGTAATCCGCTTTTCGTTGCAGGCTCGAACGGATTGCGGATTCCTAGTATATCCAATGTATTCATCTGTGATCTGTAATGTCTATCATTGCTATATATTTATATATGATAACTATTTAGGCGTTGCTTATGTTTTACAGCCGCGCTAGCCCAGCCCCCGCTCTGTCGTTAGTTAAGTAACCTAACGGGTGATGACGGGGCCCCGTAGCGAATGCGAATGGCATAAGCGTACGTCATATTTTGGTTGTTTTCTGCAATGGTAGGATTAAATGATGGGACGCATTAAAAGAACTAATGCAAGAAAATAAACCAAGTAAAAGTCGATTGGAACACTTTGAAAACCACTCGGTTCTTTTCAAAACTAAACTTTTAAACGCGGAGCTTGAACCACTCCTTTTAAAAGCTATCTCGTTCCATCGATTATATCAAGTTCACTACGTTCACGGTTTCGCCAAAACCATTCGTATCCCTCCGTCATTCCACATGAATGGTCAAAAAGTATTCAAGCTATGTATTTTGGCCAAAGTCAAGGCATAGTGATTGGTAGCTATTGGGTATTCATGTGCAGCATAGATAGATGCGTTGGTTTGGGACAGTCGTGCTGCCATTTTGGCCAAAGTCAAGGGTAGGTACGGGTGGGTCCAAATTAACCAGGAGAATAACGGGTAGAACTTGACATGTGACTTATGATATTTTGGCCAAAGTCAAGGTCATAAGAGCATGGGGCAAAAATCCACATCGGGAGTTTCATAAGTACTGAAACTTGCTAGCGCTGCATACCATTTGGAGTGTGATAATTCTGGTAGGATTCCTTCGGTTTTATCACGCGATGATATTTGGATCCCGATCCTACTGTGAGTATATGCTACTCCTCGGGAAAACTCTCACTTAACGATCAATGCTATAAACCTAGTAGGTGTCTAGAAAGGTGTTAGCGGGGATACGCCCACAGGGAAAAGAGGTTACTTAATTAAGGAACTTCGCGAAAGCGTTGGAAAACCTCCCTCGAAGTACCGACACTGGCCTGGCTGAACGGTTAAGCAAGTATTGTACGGTGAGATTGATCCTGACTAATCCTTTCTTTACGATTTGAGAAGGGATTGACAGTGGGAGCCATCCAGTTTAGACAAACTAAAAACCACTCTAAACTTGCAAGAGCATCATGCTAAAGTGTTTCTTTTCTCTCACCTAATTGCAGCGACCATTCATCATGACCGGACTTAAGTTATTACTAGATAAAAACATATTGACAGGGCCAAACTACAAAGATTGGCTCAGGAATGTCAAGACGGCAATCACTTACGACAAGCTGGGGTATCTCCTTACCACCAAAGCTCCCCCTGTCCCAGGTCCCAAAACCAGTGTCGTAGATAGGGAAATCTATAAGACCTGGGAAATAGATTGCGCGAAGGCTAAATGCCTCGTACTTGCCTCGATGGACAACGAACATCAGAGGAGGCACGAGAATATGGACCTAGAGTCCATATTTCTTCATACAAAAGAACTGTATGGAGAGCAGTCTCGTATCGCCAGATACGAAGTGTCGAAGAAGTTGTTTTCGGTAAGGTTGGCCGTCGGATCATCGGTAGCGGAACACTTGCTTAAGATGATTGGCTACATTGAGGAGCTCGCAGAACTTGGGACCACGTTGGAGAATGAGCTCTATACGGACTTGATTCTCCAGTCCCTTCCTTCCACTTACACCCAGTTCATCCTGAACTTCAACTTACAAGAAAAAGAAGTTGAACTTTCAGAGCTCCTCAACATGCCGAGGAGTGCAGAGGGCACCCTACAGAAAAGTAGGGAGACATCCACTTTGTTTGTAGGAGGATCTTCCTCTTCTAGATCCAGGGCGAAAGCCAAGGGTAAGAAGAAGAAAGCCCCCGCCAAACCAAGAGGCGGTGTCAGTAAAGTGGATACGAAGGGAAAAGGAAAAGCAACAAAGGTAGCGGGAAAGCTGGTGGGGAAGGAAGAATGCTTCTATTGTCACAAAAGTGGTCACTGGAAACAGGATTGCAAGGCTTGGAAGGCCAGAACACAGGATTTGAAGCGAGTTGCGGCTTCAGCTTCAGGTGTGTATGTTATTGAAAACTGTCTATCAATAAACTCTACATCCTGGGTATTGGATACCGGATCAGGATCTCATATCTGTAATTCTTTGCAGGCATTGAGAAAGCGTAGAGTTTTGAAGGCAGGTGACATGACCCTCAGAGTTGCAAATGGTGCTAGCATGGATGCTGAGGCCGTGGGGGACTATCACCTGGGACTGTCAGATGGACACTTTTTGGTTTTGCGTAGTTGTTATTATGTACCAAATGCAACCTGTAATATCATTTCTGTATCTTTATTATCTAAAGAAAGTTATGAATTTGCATTTGTAAGTAATGTTGTGAACATTCACCTTAATCAAGTTTTGATTGGGTCAGGTACATTGAACAACGGTATATACGTGTTAAACCAACCACAGATTTTCAATGTCCAGAATACACACAAAAGAAAGTCTCCAGAAATCAATAAAACTTTCTAATGGCATTGTAGACTGGGTCACATCAATGAGAGAAGGTTGACTAAGTTACATACAGAAGGATATTTGGATCCGTTCGAATATCAATCGTATGCAACTTGTCAATCCTGTCTCAAAGGAAAGATGACAAAGACTCCGTTCACTGGACACGGAGTAAGAGCGACCGAGCTCTTGGGACTCGTACACAGCGACGTGTGCGGTCCAATGTCTACACATGCACGAAGCGGTTATTTTTACTTCATTACTTTTACGGATGACTTTTCAAGGTACGGTTATGGCTTCTAAATGAAACATAAGTCCGAGGCTTTTGAAAAATTCCAGGAATATAAGAATGAAGTAGAAAAACAAACAGGCAAAAGTATCAAGGCACTTAGATCTGATCGAGGTGGTGAATACTTGAGTGCCGAGTTCCTAGGTTACTTAAAAGAGAATGGAATTCTCTCTCAGCTTACTCCTCCATACACTCCGCAACATAACGGTGTATCGGAGAGACGGAACCGAACCCTATTGGATATGGTACGGTCCATGATGAGTAACGCTGAGTTGCCGCGATCGTTTTGGGGATATGCGCTAGAATCAGCTGCATACCTTTTGAACCGGGTTCCAACTAAGACTGTGCCCACTACACCATATCAGATGTGGTGTGGGAAGAGACCCTATCTTAATCACATTAAGACATGGGGATGTCCAGCTTTTGTAAAAAAGCAGCATGCGGACAAGCTCGAGGCACGCTCAGTACAGTGCAAGTTTGTAGGATATCCAAAGAATTCCAAGGGATATTTCTTCTATTGCGAAGAGGAACAAAAGGTGTTTGTTTCTCACCATGCCCACTTTCTAGAACACCAGTTCATAGAAAAAGAATTAAGTGGGAGCGCAATATAACTGGAAGAAATTCCAGAACTACGAGCTATTACTGAAAGCTTAGTAGAACCAGAGGGTTCGAAAGATCAGGACATTCCCACGCTACTCCGCAGGAGTAGTAGGCAGTCTCATCCGCCCGAGAGATACTACGGTTTTCTCATTGACGGGGATAGAGAAGATTGCATCATAGATTTTGATGAGGCTACTAGCTTCCAGCAAGCCATTCAGAGCGTCGACTCGGTAAAATGGCTGGATGCAATGCGGACCGAAATGAAGTCCATGTACACCAACAAAGTATGGACGTTGGACATTGCTCCAGATGGGGTAAAACCCGTAGGATGCAAGTAGATCTTCAAAAGGAAGATTGGTGTAGATAGACAGGATGAGACCTATAAAGCTAGACTGGTAGCAAAGGGTTTTCGTCAGCGACCTGGTTTGGACTATAACGAAACCTTTTCTCCAGTAGCTATGCTGAAATCCATTCGGATCCTTCTTGCCATTGCTGCCTTCCACGATTATGAGATTTGGCAGATGGACGTAAAGACAGCTTTTCTAAATGGATATTTAGAGGAGTGTGTCTATATGGACCAGCCAGAGGGTTTCATTCAGAGTGGGAGCAGCGGAAAGGTGTGCAAGTTGCTTAAGTCCATTTATGGACTAAAGCAAGCATCGCGGAGTTGGAACATCTGTTTTGATGAGACGGTCAAGGAATTTGGCTTTATCAAAAATCCAGATGAACCATGCATCTATTGTAGATTTATAGCGAGAACTGTAGTATTCCTCGTTTTATACGTGGATGACATTCTCTTAATAGGAAATGACATTCCTATGCTACAATCTGTCAAGGGGTTCTTGTCACACAGGTTCTCCATGAAAGACCTGGGTGATGCCTCATACATTCTGGGTATCCGGATCTACCGTGACAGATCCAAGAGGATATTAGGACTTTCGCAGTCCAGGTACATCGACACCATACTGAAGAGATTCAGTATGGAAGATTCCAAGCGCGGTAATCTACCGGCTTGTCACGGGATCACCCTCTCCAAAGAGATGTCTCCCAAGACTGATTTGGAGAGGGATCGCATGTCTATTATACCCTACGCTTCTGCGGTAGGCTCTATAATGTATGCGATGTTGTGTACCAGACCGGATGTGGCTTATGCACTGAGTGTGGTAAGCAGGTATCAGTCAAACCCTGGGGAGAAACATTGGATAGCAGTAAAGAACATTCTCAAGTACCTGAGAAGGACTAAGGAGATGTTCTTGGTGTATGGCGGAAAAGACCTCCAGATTGAGGCCTTTGCTGACTCCAGCTTCCAGAGTGACAAGGATGATTCCAAGTCCATGTCGGGTTTTGTCTTCACCCTCAATGGAGGGGCGGTGTGTTGGAAGATCTCCAAACAGGAAACCGTTGCTGACTCGACTATGGAAGCGGAATACATCGCTGCATCTGATGTCGCAAAAGAAGCTGTCTGGATGAGGAAGTTCTTGAAAGAACTTCAGGTGGTTCCATCCATTGTTGACCCAATAACTCTGTATTGCGACAACAACGGGGCTATAGCTTTAGCGAAGGAACCCAGGTCCCATCAGAAATCCAGACACATCTTGAGGCGGTATCACCTGATCAGGGAGATCGTGGATCGCCAGGAGATCGAGGTTCGGAGGGTTGCTTCAGAAGATAACACAGCAGATCCATTCACCAAGGCCTTTCCCCAGACTCAGTTCGAGCGGCTGATCGAGATGATAGGTCTTCGATACGCCAGTACATGGCCTTAATGCAAGTGGGAGATTGTTAGTGCATATGCCGTAGAGGCCATTACTGTATCATACTAGTTTGTATATTACTTGATGGAAGCTTGGGATATTCACAGTTGTATATACAATCTTGCTCGAAATGGTAGTATGCTACTTGGTTTGTCTCTGCTTTAATATGTGCATGTGTTTCTTTTAGCATATCGCTGATATACATATTAGTAGAGCCCTTAGGATCTTTGCTTGATTACCAGCGTGGTGATGGCGCTCACACTCGTGGGAGCTGGGTGATCTATAAGCACATCCTTATACAGGTCCCTAGTCGTTGGACTATCGAGACAGGGCATCGATACTCCGGAGTAGACTAGCGTATGCGCTTCTCATCCCAGCATGGGAGACGGTCTGTCCCACAGCCGTCAGTACGTCGTACTTGAGATAGTATGCGGGTGCTCGTTAGGTTACGAGTACACTGGACAGGACTCGTCGGGGACTGTTGGTTGGTATTATACCTATCGCCAGTTATCAGTTCCCAGGTGACATGAGTACAGCTTAGTCCGCTGACTTGACACTGTCACTTCGCCTCGAGTGTGTTCCCACTGCACTTTGATTACTACCCTACCACGGCTCAAAGGAGTCGTGCAAACAGGTAGTTTTTGGGTGCAGTCCCGAAGCACTTGGAGGCAGTGACGGTTAGACAGGATTCGTCTCTCCCGGTATTGGGGGTTGACATCGCGCTGTGTCTAGGAGAGCCATTACACGAGTAGTCCCTGGCCAGGGCAAGCAAGATATACTGGTAAGTTTCCAGTGTTATCTCAGGGTGTTCTGGGCTACACTCCGACACGACTTGTACCGCTATTAGGGGACTGACGTTCACAGCCCCCTAGGCCCGCCATGCGATGTATCAGACGAACAGACCGGACTGTACGGAGACTATCACATACAGGCTCAGTAGGAGTTCAGATGGGGTTCACCTCGTCAGTCTTCTTATCGACATCTACCTGGGGACCGTTACGTACAGCTAGTGCCGCTTGCGGTCTGTGGTTAAACCCACTGCCAGCGTAGTGTCGAGTCTTTAGAGTCCCACACAGAGAGCTATTCGCCTTTAGGCAAAATGAGTAGAGGTCGCATGGTTTTGCGACAGGGTTCGTTCACATCCGCGCACTTGTGCACGTTTGCTGTCCGGACAGCTTATACTAGCGGGCTTTGGTTTAAGCCGGATCCTAGTATATGATTTGGGATTGGTTTTTTTCTCTTTGTATTCGTGTTCCTCGGATTACGAATACGGGTGCGTATGCACAGTTGCTTGAGACAGAGGGAGAGGACTTTGATTAGGGTTAATGACTATTGTCATTTTATTAACCCTAATGCTTATGTGTGTATTATTTTTAATTGATATTAGTTTAATAATTGTCCATGGTTATGCTTGTTGACCATTTGACCTCCTTGACTTGTTGACCTAGGTTGACACTTTGACCATCATCATTTCATTTGGAAGATGCTCTTTGATCCTTGCAATTTGCATTAAAAATGAAATGATAATGGTCATGTCTTGATTAACCATGACAATTATCTAGCTAATTATCTAATTACAATAATTCATACATATATGTGAGAATGGTTCATATTATTCTCGAACTATCATTTTTTTACTTTCTCTCTCTTGTTCTTCCTCTCCCTCAAGCTCTCCCCTCTCATGTGTTGAGAAACACTTGAGCTTGAGAAAAACCCTCTCTTGATAATCTCTACTCTCATCTAGGGTTCAAGGATTAGCACTTCTTGCACCCTAGTTACTTCTAGCTTGGAGTTGAAGCCAAAGGTCGAGGCTTTCGGGTGGATCTTTCTTCGACGTGAGAAGACGACTAAGGTGACCTCCTTCCACCACTCCAAGGAGCAAGGAGAAAAGGACATAAAGCCCAAGGTATAACCTTTCTAGCACTTAGCTAGTTTCTAGTTAGCTTTAGCTTGTTTTTGTTTAGCAAAGATCCTTCATAGTCTAATCCATGTTGCCTAAGTTGATAAAAATTTGATTTTTATTCCGTTTTCCGCCTCCCCGCAAGCACCGGGGTGGGCAACGTGGACTTACACTAGGAACACGACAGTTCATCCTACAATCTTCTTATAAATACAAGGCTCATCCTCATTCTTGATGAAGTCAAATTCCTTGACTGTTTCATCAAAACATATGTTCCAGCTCTGTGATGCCTGCTTTAATCCATAAATGGATTTAAGCAACTTGCACACCTTCCCGCTGCTCCCACTGTCTACAAAACCTTCTGGCTGATCCATATAAACGCACTCTTCCAAACTGCCGTTTAGAAAAGCCGTTTTTACATCCATCTGCCGGATCTCATAGTCATGGAAGGCAGCAATGGTAAGTAGGATCCGAATGGATTTAAGCATAGCCACTGGAGAAAAGGTCCCGTCATAATCCACACCTAGTCTTTGACGAAAACCTTTTGCAGCGAGTCTAGCCTTATAGGTTTCCACCTGCCCATCTACACCAAATTTCCTTTTGTACATCCATTTGCATCTAATTGGTTTTACCCCAGGTGGAGCAATATCCAAGGTCCACATTCTCCGTACAGTCCGGTCTGTTCGTCTGATACATCGCATGTCGGGCCTAGGGGGCGGTAAAACGTCAGTCCCCCAATAGCGGTACAAGTCGTGTCGGAGTGAAGCCCAAAACACCCTGAGACAACACTGGAACCTACCAGTATATCTCGCTTGCCCTGGCCAGGGACTACTCGTGTAATGGCTCTCCTAGACACAGCGCGATGTCAACCCCCAATACCGGGAGAGACGAATCCTGTCTAACCGTCACTGCCTCCAAGTGCTTCGGGACTGCACCCAACCACCACCTGTTTGCACGACTCCTTTGAGCCATGGTAGGGTAGTGATCAAAGTGCAGTGGGAACACACTCGAGACGAAATGCAAGTGTCAAGTCAGCGGACTAAGCTGTACTCATGTCACCTGGGAACTGATAACTGACGATAGGTATAATACCAACCTTTCAGTTCCCGACGAGTCCTGTCCAGTATACTCGTAACCCAACGAGCACCCGTATACTATCTCCAGTACGACGTACTGATGGCTGTGGGACAGACCATCTCCCATACTGGGATGAGAAGCGCATACGCTAGTCTACTCCGGAGTATCGATGCCCTGTCTCGATAGTCCTACGACTAGGGACCTGTATAAGGATGTGCCTATAGATTACCCAGCCCCCACTAGTGTGACTGCCATCACAACGCTGGTAATCAAGCAAAGATCCTAAGGGCTCCACTAATGCGTATAAGTGATATACTGAAATAAACACAAGTACACATTGAAGTAGAAACAAACCAAGTAGCATACTACTATATTGAGCAAGATTGTTTATACAAGGTGAATATCCCAAGCTTCCATCAAGTAATATACAAACTAGTATGATACAGTAATGGCCTCTAGGGCATATACACTAACAATCTCCCACTTGCACTAAGGCCATGAACTGGCGTACCGAAGACCTATCATCTCGATCAGCCGCTCGAACTGAGTCTGGGGTAAGGCCTTGGTGAATGGATCTGCAGTGTTCTCTTCTGAAGCAACCCTCCGAACCTCGATCTCCTTGCGATCCACGATCTCCCTGATCAGGTGATACCGCCTCAAGATGTGCCTGGATCTCTGATGGGACCTGGGTTCCTTCGCTAAAGCTATAGCCCCGTTGTTGTCGCAATACAGAGGTATTGGGTCAACAATGGACGGAACCACCTGAAGTTCTTTCAAGAACTTCCTCATCCAGACAGCTTCTTTTGCGGCATCAGATGCAGCGATGTATTCCGCTTCCATAGTCGAGTCTGCAACGGTTTCCTGTTTGGAACTCTTCCAACACACCGCCCCTCCATTGAGGGTAAAGACAAAACCCGACATGGACTTGGAATCATCCTTGTCACTCTGGAAGCTGGAGTCAGCAAAGGCCTCGATCTGGAGGTCTTTTCCGCCATACACCAAGAACATCTCCTTAGTCCTTCTCAGGTACTTGAGAATGTTCTTTACTGCTATCCAATGTTTCTCCCCAGGGTTTGACTGATACCGGCTTACTACACTCAGTGCATAAGCTACATCCGGTCTGGTACACAACATCGCATACATTATAGAGCCTACCGCAGAAGCGTAGGGTATAATAGACATGCGATCCCTCTCCAAATCAGTCTTGGGAGACATCTCTTTAGAGAGGGTGATCCCGTGACAAGCCGGTAGGTTACCGCGCTTGGAATCTTCCATACTGAATCTTTTCAGTACGGTGTCAATGTACCTGGACTGTGAAAGTCCTAATATCCTCTTGGATCTATCACGATGGATCCGGATCCCCAGGATGTAAGAGGCATCACCCAGGTCTTTCATGGAGAACCTGTGTGACAAGAAACCCTTGACAGATTGTAGCATAGGAATGTCATTTCCTATTAAGAGAATGTCATCCATGTATAAAACAAGGAATACTACAGTTCTCGCTACAAATCTACTATAGATGCATGGTTCATCTGGATTTTTGATAAAGTCAAATTCCTTGACCGTCTCATCAAAACAGATGTTCCAACTCCGCGATGCCTGCTTTAGTCCATAGATGGACTTAAGCAACTTGCACACCTTTCCGCTGCTCCCACTCTGAATGAAACCCTCTGGCTGATCCATATAGACACACTCCTCTAAACTTCCATTTAGAAAAGCGGTTTTTACGTCCATCTGCCAAATCTCATAATCGTGGAAGGCAGCAATGGCAAGAAGGATCCGAATGGATTTCAGCATAGCCACTGGAGAAAAGGTTTCGTCATAGTCCAAGCCAGGTCTTTGACGGAAACCCTTTGCTACAAGTCTAGCTTTATAGGTCTCAACCTGTCCATCTACACCAATCTTCCTTTTGAAGATCCACTTGCATCCTACGGGTTTTACCCCGTCTGGAGCAATGTCCAACGTCCATACTTTGTTGGTGTACATGGACTCCATTTCGGTCCACATTGCATCCAGCCATTTTACCGAGTCAACGCTCTGAACGGCCTGTTGGAAGCTAGTAGGCTCATCATAGTCTATGATGCAATCCTCTCTATCCCCGTCTATGAGAAAACCGTAGTATCTCTCGGGCGGATGAGACTGCCTACTACTTCTGCGGAGCGGCATAGGAATGTCCTGTTCTTTTGAACCCTCTGGTTCCACTAAGCTTTCAGTAATAGTCTGAGGTTCTGGAATTTCATCCAGTTCTACTGCGCTCCCACTTATCTGATTTTCCAAAAACTCAGTTTCCAAGAAGTGGGCATGACGAGAAACAAGGACTTTTTGCTCCTCTGCGTAATAGAATAGATACCCCTTGGAGTTCTTTGGGTATCCCACAAACTTGCACTGTACTGAGCGTGCCTCGAGCTTGTCCGCATGCTGCTTTTTTACAAAAGCCGGACATCCCCATGTCTTAAAGGCTTTAAGACAGGGTTTCTTCCCACTCCACATCTGATATGGTGTGGTAGGCACAGTCTTAGTAGGAACTTGGTTCAAGAGATGTGCAGCTGTTTCTAGTGCATATCCCCAGAAAGATCGCGGTAACTCAGCCTTACTCATCATGGAACGAACCATATCCAATAGGGTTCGATTCCTCCTTTCTGATACACCGTTATGTTGCGGAGTGTATGGAAGAGTACGCTGAGAGAGAATACCATTCTCTTTTAAATAGTCCAGGAACTCGGCACTCAAGTATTCACCACCTCGATCCGATCTTAGGATCTTGATACTTTTGCCTGTTTGTTTTTCAACTTCATTCTTGTAATCCCGAAATTTCTCAAAGGCCTCGGATTTGTGCTTCATTAAGAAGACATGTCCATACCTAGAGAAATCGTCTGTGAAAGTAATGAAGTATGAATAACTGCTTCGGGCATGTGTAGACATTGGACCACACACGTCACTGTGTATGAGTCCCAAGAGCTCGCTCGCTCTTTCTCCGTGTCCAGTGAACGGAGTCTTTGTCATCTTTCCCATGAGACAAGATTCACAAGTGGCATAAGACTGATACTCGAACGGATCCAAGTATCCTTCTTTATGTAACTTAGTCAACCGTGTCTCATTGATGTGACCCGGTCTACAATGCCATAAGAAAGCCTGATTGATATCTGGAGACTTTCTTTTGTGTGTATTCTGGACATTGAAAATCTGTGGTTGGTTTAATACGTATATACCATTGCTCAGTGTACCTGACCCAATCAGAACTTGATTAAGGTGAATGTTTACAACATTACTTACAAACGCAAATTCATAACCTTCTTTAGAAACCAAAGATACAGAAATGATATTACAAGTTGCGTTGGGTACAAAAAAGCAATTACGCAAAACCAAAACATGCCCATCTGTCATTCCCAGGTGATAGTCCCTCACGGCTTTAGCATCCATGCTAGCTCCGTTCGCAACTCTGAGGGTCATGTCACCTGCCTTCAAAAACCTACGGTTTCTCAACGCCTGCAAAGAATTACAGATATGAGATCCTGATCCGGTATCCAATACCCAGGAAGTAGAGTTTATAGAAAGACAGTTTTCAATAACATACACACCTGAAGCTGAAGCCGCAACCTGCTTCAGTTCCTGTGTCCTGGCTTTCCAAGCCCTGCAATCTTTCTTCCAGTGTCCACTCTTATGACAATAGAAGCACTCTTCCTTTCCAATAAGCTTCCCCGCAATCTTTGTTGCCTTTTCCTTTCCCTTCGTACCCACTTTACTAACACCGCCTCTTGGTTTGGCGGGGGCTTTCTTCCTCTTTCCCTTGGCTTTCGCCTTGGACCTAGAGGAAGAAGATCCTCCTACAAACAAAGCGGGTGTTTCCCTACCCTTCTGTAGGGTGCCCTCTGCGCTCCTCAGCAGGTTGAGGAGTTCTGAAAGTTCAACTTCCTTTTCTTGCAAGTTGAAGTTCAGTATGAACTGGGCGTAAGTGGATGGAAGGGACTGGAGAATTATATCCGTATAGAGTTCACTGTCCAACGTGGTCCCAAGTTCCGCGAGCTCCTCAGTGTAGCCAATCATCTTAAGCACGTGGTCCGCTACCGATGATCCGACGGCCAACTTTGTCGAAAATAACTTCTTCGACACTTCGTATCTTGCGATACGAGACTGCTCTCCATACAGTTCTTTTGTATGAAGAAATATGGATTCCAAATCCATATTCTCGTGCCTCCTCTGATGGTCGTTGTCCATCGAGGCAAGTACGAGGCACCTGGCCTTCGCGTTGTCAATCTCCCAAGTCGTACGGATTTCCTTATCCGCGACGCTGGAGGTGGGACCTGGGACGGGGGGAGCTTTGGTGGTAAGAAGATACCCCAGCTTGTCGTAAGCGATTGCCAATTTGACATTCCTGAGCCAATCTTTGTAGTTTGGCCCTGTCAGTATGTTTTTATCTAGAAGTAACTTAAGTCCAGTCATTTCGATTTGGTCGCTGCAGGGGGAGAGAAGAAACACTTAGCACGATGCTCTTGCAAGTTTAGATTGGTTTTAATTTGTCTAAACAGGATGGCTCCCACTGTCTCTCGAATCCCTCCTCAAACCACAAAGGAAGAATTAGCCGGGATCAATCCCACCGTACAATACTTGCTTAACCGTTCAGCCAGGCCAGTGTCGGTACTTCGAGGGAGGTTTTCCAACGCTTTCGCGAAGTTCCTTAATTTAAGAACCTCTTTTCCCTGGGGGCGTAGCCCCGCTAACACCTTTCTAGGCACCTACTAGGTTTATAGCATTGATCGTTTAGTGAGAAATTTCCCGAGGAGTAGCATATACTGACAGTAGGATCGGGATCCAAATATCATCGCGTGACGAAAATGAAGGAATCCTACCATAATCATCACACTCCAAATGGTATGCAAATCTAGCAAGTTTCAGTACTTATGAAACTCCCGATGTGGATTTTTGCCCCATGCTCTTATGACCTTGACTAAGGCCAACAAATCATAAGTCACATGTCAAGTTCTTCCCGTCGTTATCCAGGTTAATTTGAACCCACCCGTATATACCCTTGACTATGGCCAACAAGGCAATACGACTGTCCCAAACCAACGCATTCTATCTATGCAACATATGAAGACCCACCAGCTACCAAACACTGTGCCTTGACTAAGGCCAACAAACACAGCTTGAATACTGTTGAATATTCATATGAAACGACGGAGGGCTACGGATGGTTTTGGTAAAACCGTGAACGTAGTGAACTTGATATAATCAATGGAACGAGATAGCTTTTTAGAAGGAGTGGCTCAAGCTCCGCATTTAAAAGTTAGTTTTGAAAAGAACCGAGTGGTTTTTCGAAAGTGTTCCAACGATTTTAACTTGGTTTATTATCTTGCATTAGTTCTTTTAATGCGTGATATTCTTGCATTAGTTCTTTTAATGCGTCCCATCATTTAATCCTACCATTGCAGAAAACAACCAAAATATGACGTACGCTTATGCCATTCGCATTCGCCACGGGGTCCCGTCATCACTCGTTAGGTTACTTAACTAACGACAGAGCGGGGGCTGGGCTAGCGCGGCTGTAAAACATAAGCAACGCCTAAATAGAAAGCAATGATAGACATTACAGATCACAGATGAATACATTGGATATATTAGCAATCCGCAATCCTTTCGAGCCTGGAACGAAAAGCGGATAACACGGTCGCGATGAATAGCCAAATACCCCACCCAAGACCCCTACGGGTGCGGCAAACTACCCGCCAAGTACCCGGCAGTTTGTGCACCCCTCCATAGGTCTATTCCTAGGAGCAAAAACAGTAAAAAGAATTATACAATGACGGCTACAACCCCGACCCGGTTGTGCGGCCAAACAAATAATAATTATTACATCAATTTACATTTACAATGAATGAAAGAAAAACAAAAGCTCATCTCACATCCACCCCGGCTATTCATCCGCGACAGTCCAACATATTCATATACACATTCCAATGTCAAACACAGATCATGTATAACCCCGACTAATCGTCTTATAGCGATTAGCCGACGTTCAATACATGCAAGCATCACAGATATAACCATCATAGTCAAAGTGCAGTGAAGTTCGGAAAAAAATACGGAATTATAGGACCCCAAAAGTGAATTTCAGTTCTGGAAAATCTGGGCACATATAATATATTTTAAAAATCCCAAAACCAACACAGACACACACTGCACGAAAAATGATGCACAGAAGACGACAAACCGCGGCGCTTCCGCGGCACATGCCTACCTCGTGCGGCGGAAGCGCGGCGGTTTGAACGAATCACTGCATCGTTTTTCTTGGGTGTTCACACAAAACCCTGAGCCGAATTTACAAGTATACAGTTTTTCATTTAGAGCAGAAAAAAATTCAACAGAAACTTAGGGTTTTGTTTTTCCGGTTTTGTGATTTTTTTCGGTTCCGAACTTCGTTACACTTCACTACCAAGCTAGTTTAAGTTTAGTTAGGCTCTGATACCACTGTAAGTCCATATTGCGACCCCCGGTTCTTACGGGGAGGCGGAAACGGTATAAAAAACAAATTTTTATCGCAAGAGGCAACATGGACTAAACAAGGTCGGGATCGTGTCTAAACTAAACTAGCAAATACGCTAAAAGGAGTTAGCTACTCGGATGAGGATGGTTATACCTAAACTTGAACTCCTTCTTCTTCAAACTTTTGTAGAGGTTGATGGTTCTCTTCTTGTCGCCTTCTTCCGTCGAAGATGGATCCACCTCGAAGGTTCGACCTTTGGGCTCTTCCTCGATCTTTGAGTGAACTAGGGTTTCCGGCTTGCTAAACCTTGAACCTAGAATGAGTAGAGAGAGTCTAAGGGGTGCTTTTCTTTTTAAAGAGAAGGATTCTCAACACATGAGAAGGTTTCTCTTTAGCTAGAGGAAGAAGAAGATGAAGTGAAGAGAGAGAGTGAATATGATAGAATGAGCTATCCTTTTTCTTTCTTGCAACCATAATGCAAAAGAAAAAGAATTATCAATAATAATAATAATGAAAATGAAAAGGTTGATGGAAAGTTTTAGAATGACCATTATCATTTCAAACATTAAATGAATTTGCTAGAATCAAAGAGCATCTTTCTTTTGTAATGATGATGGTCAAAACTTCAACCATGGTCAACAAGTCAACCATGGTCAACAAGTCAACAAAAACCAACCATGACACAATTTCATTTTATTATATATTATTAATTGATATAATACAAATCCATTAGGGTTTGGAAAAAGACGACTGTCAACTGTGCATACGCACCCGTTCCGAAACCCTAATGAAAGTCATCTTCCTCTTCCTCAAATAACCGTGCATACACACCTGCATCCTTGTTCCGAGGAACATGAATACTGAGATAAAAGCAACCCCAAAACATATACCGGCATCTGACTCAAACCAGAGCCAGCCAGTAATATCCGTCCGGACTCCAAACGTGCACAAGTGCGCGGATGAGAACGAACCCTGTCGCAAAACCATGCGACCTCTACTCAGTTTTGCCCAGAGGCGAATACCCTCTGTGTGGGACTCTAAAGACTCGACACTACGCTGGCAGTGGGTTTAACCACAGACCGCAAGCGGCACTAGCTGTGCGTAACGGTCCCCAGGTAGATGCCGACAAGAAGGCTGACTAGGTGAAACCCCATCTGAACTCCTACTGAGTCTGAATGTGACATTCTCCGTACAGTCCGGTCTGTTCGTCTGATACATCGCATGTCGGGCCTAGGGGGCGGTAAAACGTCAGTCCCCCAATAGCGGTACAAGTCGTGTCGGAGTGAAGCCCAAAACACCCTGAGACAACACTGGAACCTACCAGTATATCTCGCTTGCCCTGGCCAGGGACTACTCGTGTAATGGCTCTCCTAGACACAGCGCGATGTCAACCCCCAATACCGGGAGAGACGAATCCTGTCTAACCGTCACTGCCTCCAAGTGCTTCGGGACTGCACCCAACCACCACCTGTTTGCACGACTCCTTTGAGCCGTGGTAGGGTAGTGATCAAAGTGCAGTGGGAACACACTCGAGGCGAAGTGCCAGTGTCAAGTCAGCGGACTAAGCTGTACTCATGTCACCTGGGAACTGATAACTGACGATAGGTATAATACCAACCTTTCAGTTCCCGACGAGTCCTGTCCAGTGTACTCGTAACCCAACGAGCACCCGTATACTATCTCCAGTACGACGTACTGATGGCTGTGGGACAGACCATCTCCCACACTGGGATGAGAAGCGCATACGCTAGTCTACTCCGGAGTATCGATGCCCTGTCTCGATAGTCCTACGACTAGGGACCTGTATAAGGATGTGCTTATAGATTACCCAGCCCCCACTAGTGTGACTGCCATCACAACGCTGGTAATCAAGCAAAGATCCTAAGGGCTCCACTAATGCGTATAAGTGATATACTGAAATAAACACAAGTACACATTGAAGTAGAAACAAACCAAGTAGCATACTACTATATTGAGCAAGATTGTTTATACAAGGTGAATATCCCAAGCTTCCATCAAGTAATATACAAACTAGTATGATACAGTAATGGCCTCTAGGGCATATACACTAACACGAACTCCCACTTGTTTCTTTTCCAAGAAATTGCCACTCTAAAAAGGTGGCGTGGCGAGATACAAACACCTTCTGTTCCTCGGTGTAGTAGAACAGATGTCCTATTGAATTTTTAGGATATCCCACAAACTTGCATAAAACTGAACGTGCCTGCAATTTGTCCGGATTTTGTACTTTTACATAGGCCTGACAACCCCATATCTTAATACGTTTAAGATACGATCTTTTTCCACTCCATATTTCATATGGAGTCTTAGGCACAGATTTGGACGGAACATCATTCAATAGATATGTCGCTGTCAAAAGCGCATGTCCCCAAAACGAAAGAGGCAACTCAGCGTTACTCATCATAGAACGAACCATGTCCAAAAGAGTACGATTCCTTCGCTCCGATACACCGTTGTGCTGTGGTATATACGGAGGAGTAAGCTGAGAGAGAATTCCATTCTCTTTTAGGTATTCTAGGAATTTCGTGCTTAAGTACTCCCCTCCTCTATCAGATCTGAGGATCTTGATACTTTTGCCAGTCTGGTTCTCTACTTCGTTTATGAATTCTTTGAATTTCTCAAAAGCTTCAGATTTGTGTTTCATAAGATACAATATCCGAACCTAAAGAGATCAGTGAATGTGATGAAGTATGAGAACCCACCCCTTACATGTATAGACATTGGACCACATATATCACTGTGTATGAGTCCCAAGAGCTCTGCTGCTCTTTCTCCGTGTCCGGTGAACGGAGATTTGATCATCTTTCCTTTGAGACAAGACTGACAAGTTTCATAAAATGAAAACTCGAACGTATCCAAAAATCCATCTTTATGCAACTTACTCAGTCTTTTCTCTCCGATATGACCAAGTTACAATGCCACAAGTAAGATTCGTTCACTTCTTAATTCTTCCTCTTGCGTGTGTTTTGTATGTTGAGAACTGTTTTTTGATTAAGAACATAGATACCATTACACAGTGTACCTTCTGCAACCAATACCTTATCAAGATAAATGTTCATGATATTTCTATCAAGAACAAAACTATATCCATCTTTATCAAGTAAAGAGACCGATATGATGTTGCAAACCATAGAAGGTAGATAGTAGCAATTGTTAAAAATCATAGTATTGCTATTTGGTAATACTAGGTGATATTCACTGACGGCAGAAGTATCAACTTGTGCTCCGTTCCCTACTCTGAAAGACATATCACTAGGTCCAACCATCCTACTTTTTCTCAGTCCCTACAATAAATTACAGATATGAGATCCTGATCCGGTATCTAGTACCCAGGAGGTAGGACTGACCGAAAAACAGTTCTCAATAACAATAACACCTGAAGAAGATGCAATAGTTTGCTTCTTCTTGAATGGGGTCATCAAGGAATTCATGCAATCCTCTTTCCTCTGCTCATACTCATGATTGTTGTCATAGGTTAGAGCCAAATCGACGTTCCCCAGCCCCGAATAAGAATTCGGATCGGTCAAGCGATACATTTTATTATCTTGATTAGGGCATGAAGTAGTTGCTACCTGGAGAGAGAGAAAAGAAACACTCAGCGTGTGCTCTTGTAAGATTAGATTGGTTATTGATTTATCTAACCAGGATGGCTCCCACTGTTTTCTCAATTTCTTCTTCAAACCTTAAAAGAAGAACTAGTCGGGATTAATCGCACGTCATAATACTTGCTTAACCTTTCAGCCAGGCTAGTGTTAGTATTTCGAGGGAGCTTTTCCAACGCTTTCACGAAGTTCCTTAATTATATAACCTTTTTTCCCTGGAGGCGTAGCCCCACTAACACCTTTCTAGACACCTACTTGGTTTATAGCATTGATTGTAAAGTATGATAATCCCCCGAGAGTAATCTTACTCATCAGTAGGATCGGGATCCAACCATCATTGTGTGATGCACTAGATGGAATCCACTCTAGTCACCACACTCCAGAAGGTATGCTAAATCTGCATGTTTCCTGTATGTTTGAAACTCCCGATGTGGTTTTTGTCCCTAGGACCCAAGTGACCTTGACTGAGCCAACATATCAAAGGATCCTAGTTAAGTTCAACCCATCATTATCTTGATTGCATTAGACCCATCCATACGAGTCCTTGACTGAGCCAAAATGACCGCACGACTGTCCTAACCAATCGCATTATGTGCTACAGAAAAAATATTACATAGCTACCGAACAATACACCTCGGCTGAGAATGAAATACGTAGCACGAATGCTTAGCAATACCAATCCGAAATGACGGAGGGCTACGACTGGGTTTTTGGCGAAAACCCCGTTAACGTAATGAACTTGATATCGTTGGAGGAACCTGAGCAGTTTTGAAAAAGGAGTGGTTTAAGCTCCTCCTTTTGAAAATTTCTGGTTTTGAAGAAAAACCGAGTAATCTATAGTACAGACTTTAGTTCAAGAGGCCACTCCCCGTGAAGGGATCTCGGCTCTTGCCTCCTGGAATGAGGTGCTGGATATTCATGACCGAATATCATTATGCAAAGTGAAAGAATATAACTACAGTTTTTCGAAATTTGTTCTAACAACATCTTTTAGGTTTATTTTCTTGCATTAACCAAAATTAATGCGGTCCCATTAATTTAATCCTGTCACTGTTTCCCACAATAAGAGCAAAGCTCTATTCAAAATTCAAATTTTGAAATGAAGCAACACTTCAGAAGCAGCGCCAAGTGCGCTACGCCCTAAGCAGCGCACCACGTGCAAAGTACGTGTGCGCTAGCGCTAAGAGCGCTGCACTTAAGCAGTGCACTACGTGCAAAGCACGTGTGCGCTAGCGCTAAGTGCGCTGCGCTCTGAGCAGCGCACCACGTGCAAAGCACGAGTGAGCTAGCGCTGGAACTAAAACCTCCCCACTGTCAGATAAAAAATCCAATAATAATGATAATCATTAATTAACCAGAATTAAATTCTGTTAAGGAAAGATTCTTCAAAATCTTTCCAAACAATAAGATTGTGCTCTGTAAATCAGAGCACCGTCGGATCAATGATCCAATGGTGATTAAAAATCATCAAAATACAGAATAAATGCTGTATGAAAAGATTTCCCAATATTGTCGAAAACAAGAAAATTGCCTTCTGTAAATCAGAAGCCCTTGGATCAAAGATCCAACGGTGGGGAAATCCCCAAATCAATTGGAGAAAAGATCTGCTTAATTGATTGAACAAATCAACTTGCCCTATAAAAAGGCCCGGTTTACCCCAATCAGAGAAAAGCTCTGTTCAAATTCCAAGGTGGGAAAAGAAGCATTACAATGCTTCTGTTTTTCTCCAATCAGAGCAAAGCTCTGTCTTGAAAATTAAAGTGAAAATTAAAGTTAAAATAAATGAAGCAACGCCTCAGATCCCCTACGCTGTACGCAGAGCGCCACGTCTCAAAATCAGACACGTTAGCGCAGGGAGCGCAGCGTCCAAGGCAGCACACCCAATCAGAGCAAGGCTCTGTTTAAAATTCAAACTTTAATTAAAGAAGCAACGCTTCAGCTGGCCTGCGCTCTGCGCTGCACGCCACGTGGCAGCACAGTTGCGCTGCGTGACACGTGTCAGCGCAGTTGCGCTAGCGCAGTGGCGCTGCGCTGTGCGCTGCGCGACACGTGTCAGCGCAGTTGCGCTGCGCTGTGCGCTGCGCGACACGTGTCAGCGCAGTTGCGCTGCGCTGTGCGCTGCGCGACACGTATCACGCTCTGGAGCATTTGCGCCAAACAGAATGGAGATTTAAAGAAATCTTTTCTGTTCTTGTTAAAACAAGAAGATTTTCTTCTGTAAAACAGAAACTCTTGGATCAAAGATCCAACGGTGGGGAAAATTTCCCAAATCACTCAGAGAAAGATCTCTTTAACAAATTTAACTAATTTATGGGCACTATATAAAGAGACCCCAGACCTCAATTCAAGATCATCAACATTTTTCTTGAAAAAAGTCAAGAGCTTCAAACAGAGAGAGAATTCTGAGAAAATTTCAAAGAAAAAGGTAAAAACCTTCACGAGAGAGAAGAAATCTCTTTTAATAAATCATTGATCTAAAAACCGGATTAATGTTCTTCACATAATAAACAGTGCTTTGCACTTCTTATGAACCTCTGGTTCTTGAAACAAAAAGAAAAACTTATTTTTCTTTGATCTAAATTAGATCAAGAAATCAAATAGTGCTCTGCACTGTTGTTCTTGAATCTAAAAGATTCTTAGTGCTTTGCACTTCCAAACTGCGCTGTTGCACTCTTGAGAGAATGCCACGTGTCAGCTACAGAACAACTTGCGCTACGCGCTCTTAAAATAGAGCTTTGCTCTCTGGAATCGGCGCAACTCACCAGAGCGCGCCACATGTCAGCAGCGCAACAGCGCAGCGCACTAGCGCAGCGGCACTGCGTTTGCGCTCACCAGAGCATGACACGTGTCCTCACCACAAGCCCTTGCGCTCTCTGATTGGCGCAAAGCGCCTGACAAATGCAATGCATTTCTTTTACTAAAGGGCCAGGCCCAATTAAAAGACCTAGCAGGCCAAAATAAATTGCAAAGCAATAAAAAGGGGGCAGAGCCCAAGTGAAATTGATGCTCTGCATCTTTTATGGGCAGAGCCCAAAAAAAAAAATAGAAGTAATGCAATGCATTATTTAAGTGTGGGCAAAGCCCTAGCACAGGTCTAATAGACCAAAAATAAATAAGGGTGTTGAACATTTTCAATTGGACTTAGCCCAATTTTGGCCGTAAGTCCTCAAATTAAATTGACTGAGCAAAATTGCTCTCTTAAATCAATTTACCTCCGGTTCGAGAGTACATCTCCGAACTCCTCTGACACCCATCGTTGTAATCCTTCAACGACGTCAGAGAGGTGACAGGTCCCGACGACCACACATCAATACGGACTGCGGGGTCCTTAAACTCATGGACCGAAACGTCCTTAAACTAATGTTGGACCGAAACGTCCTTAAACTAATAGCGGACCACCACGTCCCTAAACTGGAATATAGACCACCACGTCCCTAAACTGGAGTGCGGACCACCATGTCCCTAAACTGGAATATGGACCGCAATGTCCCTAAACTACCTATGGACCACTACGTCCCTAAACTGGAACAATAGAGCCTCCAAATGCTCTTTTGCCGGATCTAAACGATCCCGTTTAAGTTGATCTTAGCCTCAAATATGGCTAACGTGTCCTTAAATCAAACCTTCAAACAGACTTTAGTCCCAAATTGGACTATAGATCTCTCAACCAACTTTGGTTCAAGGTACCGAACTCGTCTGATATCTTTCGTTGTAATCCTTCAACGTCGTCAGAGAGGTGACGGGTCCCGATGGCCATACATGCAATGTCGAATCTAAACGATCCCGTTAAGTTGATCTTAGTCTCAAACTAGACTAACGTATCCTTAACAAACGTTTAAGTTGATCTTAGCCGCAACGCGACTAATGCATCCTTAAACTAAAAACATCAAACCCAAATCTAAGTAAATACGGATTTGGACTAATCCACGTCCTACGGACGACGGCTTAACTTAGTCTCCGTATACAATCCACGGGCAACCACAAACAAAACAAACACCCACGACATGAAGTGAAATTATGGAGAAGGAGAAAGTTGTTACCGCGATACGGTAGCGTAATTAACTGCAGGGGCTTGCGCCTGCAGGGAAGAGCGTCCCTACAATCAAAAACCCCTCAAGCGAGGGGGAATCTGACGAAGTCTGCTACATCGGCCACATCCGTCTAAACCTCCGATACACGGTGCCATAAATCAACTTGGCATCTTCGGAGAGGTAGACGGATAAAACCATATAGCATCTGCCCCGAATCTCAGGCCAGACATCCTCACGTCTCCGCCGCCTTTCAGAGGGGAACATATTCTGGCACGCCCGGTAGGACCTTTTCCTCTTTCCACTCCACACTTCGTTTGTCGTGTTCGCGAACAAATCGCGGTTTGCTGTGGTTGCCTGTGGATTCAAGGTACTAAGGTTTGGTGTCTTGCTCCACGCAGAAAACAGAAGATCAATGGCTTCAAACTGCACTACCTACAACTGCAACTCTCACTCCGTCTCTGCTAGAGGAGTGACTTATGGACCCCAAGCGGCCTCTCTTTTCAAGATACCAGTGGAGCAGGTGACTCAAGCCATCACTGGGCTGTTCTTCGGAACCATGCTCCCACCAATGAGCTTCAATGCCCCTCAGCCGTTGCAAGAAGCTCCGAAAAAGTCGGTCTTTGATCGGCTCGCAACTACTGCAACCCCTCTCAACGGGTCACCCAAATCCAGTGCATCGGTTTTCAATAGACTGGGTCAAAACTCCAATGAGCCCGTGAGGAAGCCCACAATACCAGAAGAAGTTATCCCGAAGCGGATAGCTATCCCTACTCTAGTTTCAGGTGAAATCACCGAGGTTGCTTCCCATGCTCGGAAGTCTGCTTTTGACAGGTTAGCCGTCCCCATTCAACGGACGTCGGTCTTTAAAAGGCTGATACCAGCAGATTCTGACCAACACAGGGGGCATGAGTGTAAGTGCACGGCGGCGCCCCGGCCGTCAATCCGACGCCGGAATGCGGAAGCGGTGAATAACTTAAATTTTGCGGACTTTGCAAACCGGCACCACCGCGCACTAAACTCCGGATCGAACCATTAACAAGTCTAAGCTACTTAACAAGATGGGTTAGAGATATACCGACGATCCAAGTCCTCCGGTCTTCTCGCCATCGTCCGGATCTCCTGCGGAAAAGTCCCGTCTCCTCCTCGTCGCCGGAAGTGCACCACATCGCCTACTTTGTTTACGGGCTCCCACCTCAATGCCGAGGCAACTCGGGCACGAAGCCGGCTACTCGACGTGCCCAAGATTCGTTGTAGAATTCGTAGTCTTCAAGTCTCATTTGGGGTTTTGGAGCTTTGCCATTTTGTGGAAGAAAAAGAGAGCTTGGAGAGAAGTGGGAAAAATGTAGCATACAAAAATGAGAGTAACATTTTTCCACCACCAAAAATGAAAATGAATCCCATTCCCCTTGGAATGGCCGGCCCCCCCTCCCATCATATGTGATTGGAGAGAGAGAGAACAAGGTCAAGGGGGTGGGTGGAACAATCATGCAAGAGGGCATCATGAAAGGATATGATCACAAGCAAAAACCACACACAACCACAACCATCATGAGAAGGAGAAGTCAAGCAAGTCAATGGAATGGTGCACATCATGAAAGCCATCATGATGCAAGGAAATATGCAAAGAACCCCCTCCACTAATGCCTATTTGCAACAATGCAAATAAACCCTCCTCCACCAATCTTCGGCCAATGAACGGAACAATGGAAATTGGCCGAAACGGAAAGCAAACTGGCAACTCCAGAAAACTGGTCCCGTAATAAATTACGGGAAAACCCCGATACTGTGCATACACACCCGCATCTGTATTTCGACCGAAATACAAATGCAATGAGACAAAATCTACACTGTACTATACTAGGATCCGGCTTATACCAAAACCGGCTAGTAATATCTGTTCGATCCTGATCCGTGCAATACCGCACGTATCTGATCGAACCCTGCCATATAACCATACGGCCTAAAGTACAAACTGTCCGATCCTGATCCGTGCAATACCGCACGTATCTGATCGGACCTTGCCATATCTCCATACGGCCTCTACAACCTTTCGCCCGAAAGCTGAGTAACTGAATGTGGGGGACTCTAAAGACTCGTCAACACCTTGGCTGTGGATTTAACCACTAGCACGTCAGAGGTATAAGCCAATACGTGACGGGCTACCAGGTACTGACCAAATGGGACGTCGATGAGGAAGCTCACCCCGACACCCAACTGAGCCTGTCAGTGACAATATCCGTGCAGTCCGGTCCGTTCGTCTATGAGCATCGCATGGCGGGCCTAGGGGGTTGGTAAAAGTCAGACCCCCAAAAGCGGTACAAGTCGTGTCGGAGTGTAGCCCAGAACACCCTGAGATACTACTGGAATACCTACCAGTAAATCTCCTTGCCTTGGCCAAGGACTTTGTGTAATGGCTCTCCTAGACACAGCACGACCTCACCCCCAATACCGGGAGAGACGAACCCCTGAAGATACGCTCACTGCCTCCATGTGGCTCGGGACTGTACCCAACTAAAACCTGTTTGCACGACTCCTTTGAGCCGTGGTAGGGTAGTAATCAAAGTACAGTGGGAACTCACACGAGACAAATGACGATCCCCAGGTCGATGAACTAACCTGCACACATGTCACCAGGGAACTGCCATCTGACGTCTGGTATATGACCAACTAGCATGTTCCCGGCGAGTCCTGTCCGGTGTACTCATAACCCAATGAGCACCTGTATACATCTTAGGTGATCCAACTGACACCAGTGGCTTGTGAGACCGGCCACCGCCCCTCGTCGGGGTCTCGACTGTATACACTAGTCTACTAATGGAGTATCGATGCCCAGTCTCGAAACTCCCACGACTAGGGACCTTTTAAGGATAAGCTTATAGACCCCCAGCTCCCACTTATATGATCGCCCTCATACTGCTGGTGGTCAAGCAAGAATCCTAGGGGCTCTATCAACGTGTAATAGCGACGTGTCATGTCACCTAAAACAGTACACGATGATAAAGGTAAACCAGATAGCATACTATCATCTCGAGTAAGACTGTCCTACCGGGATAGGTCCTCCCTCAATCATTACAATCACGTACCTGTGACCTAATAATTGACTCTGAGGGCACTATCTCCAACAATCTCCCACTTGCACTCAAGGCTAATTATTGCGATGTCGCATACTCACAGCCCGTGTGATACCGAACACCCAACTCCTCTACTAGTCAGTCTCACAAAGCTCATTTGCGGAACTATTGCGTTCGAGGAATAGCCTCAGTGAGTGGATCCGCTTAGTTGTTTCTTTCTATGTCTCTCTATATCTCAAGTTCGCGGAGAAACCTATCTCCCGAAATGAGCAATACCTGTCTTAGAATGTGTCTGGATGTCTGATGGGACATAGCTCATAAATGAACTCCAAATCCAAACTTCTTAGACTATATCGTCAACTGAACTTAATCAGTATCCTGCGCGCCATGCCTCCCTCAGTATTGCCTTGGACCACCTGTCCAAAATACTGCCCCTCATCAGAAAGAAAACTATAACTCTGACAACCTTCTTGTCGTCCATGTCACCTTGGAAGCCTGGAATGATAACTGTCTCCTGAATGAGGCTGTCGTTATCATCTCCCTAGAACATCCACTTATGTTCTAAAACTGCTTCCGACTGTTTCTCCAGGATTGGATTAATGTCAAGTTATTGCATCTAGTGCAAGAACAACATCTGGTGTGGTACTTGACATCTCACGATTGACTCAATTGCCTGAGCAAGTGATCTGCCAATCATGCCCGTCCCTCTCCCCTTTAGTCTATAAGACACCTTTGGAGAGGGTGACTCCATTACCTGCAGGTACACTACCGTGCCAGGAGTCGTCCATCCTAAATACTCTTAGAATGCTGTCAAGTACCCTGATTGGGAAACCACCCAAATCTAGATCTAAGACCATAGATCTAGTAACCAGTATGTCTGATATAAAATCCATTTCCTTTGTGGAGAAACAAATGTGTGACGACCAAAGTATAACCGATCGTAGTGTAGGAGTTTCCTTTCCTACTTTGTGTATATCATCCAAATACCAGGATATCACACCCTACTACCTTCTCAACAGATCAATCCCCTATTCTGATGAAGTCAAACCCATGACTGTCACGTCAGAAATAGATGATCTTTCTCCGCTACATCTGCTCTAGTCTATAAATAGACATAAGCAACCTGTCCACCAATGCTTCCGCTGCTCCCACTGACTACGACAACCCTCTGGCAGAGTCATATAGACGTACACTTCTAAAACTGGTTTAGAATGACGCTATACTCATCCTCCCGCCGGGTCTCGCAGCCTGGAACAACAGCAATGGTAATTGTGGGTAAACAAGAACTTCCCTGTCACCGTCCTTGAGGCTACCGTAGTACCTCTCGGGTGCCTGAAGTTACCCACCTTATCTGCGGAGTGGCCAATGGAATGTCAATTCAGATTGAATCTTTAGGTTCCTTATCAAATCTTCAGTAATCGTTTGTGGTTCTGGAATCACTTCCAGTTCTACCATACTCCCACTACTGTTTTCCTGAAAAAATCCATTTTTAATTTAAAACTGTGGCGAGTCAAGAACAATATTGCTATTGATCTTCCAGATGGTAGAAAGTCAACCCACGTCATAGCCTGAGTCAACCCACAAACAGCTATTACAGAAACGTGCCTTGAGTTGTCCAGTGTCTGGTTTTAATCATAAACCGGACAACTCCCCGTACCTTAACATCGTTAAGATATGAACTGTTCTATATCATATATAGAACCAGAGGCACTGATTTAATTGAACCAGATTCAAATCATGCAACTGTCTCCAGTGCATGTCAACTAAATGGAAGGAGGCCGATCAGCGTTACTCAACTTAGGAATGCTTCCATTTATGAGTAACCTGAAAGAGAAGCAATTTCTCTTAATCACTACTATCAACTGAATACCATATACAAGTATCTACATCTTCGATCACTTTGAAGAATCCCGATACTTGCTACACCTGGTTCTTTACTCTATTCAAATACCTATAACTTCTCCAAATTCGGACCCTGTGTTTCCACGAAACACTTGTCTAAAAACTAGAGAAGTCATAAGTAAACCGAATATAGTACGAGGACCAACCCCTCTGTCCTAATGGACACTGGACAACATACAATACTCTGTATAAGTCCCTTGAGTCTGATAACTCATTCACTGTGTGTCGTAGGTTGAAAACTGTACTTATGGTTAAGAAGAATTACACCGCTGTTTAATGCTCCTTACCTAACCATCCACTGATATAGGTAAATGTCGTAGACATAATTTCAGAAAGGTATATCTCACTCTATGAAAATAGACGTACAGATATATCAATTTGAAATTGGTGCATAACAGTGGATATTCAAAACCAAATATTTGCCGACCGGCAAACAGCCCAGGTGATTTCCTCAAATATCACCGATTACAACGAATCCCGATATAATGAGGATAATCACCCAATTCCCAACAACTTACTCCCACTCATCATCTGTAAAACCATACAGATGTGAGAATCGTACCTGGTAAATACATACCCTGAAGTAAGTATCTAATCGGGAAATCAGTTTTCCTTTAACATTACACAGTGAAACTGAAACATTGAAATGTTCCGATGGGGTATTCTGGTATTCCTAGTAATGCCTCTTCCAGATTCACGACTGTAACCGTATAGTTCTTTGCCACCTCTCCAAATCCCTTCATATGTCTTTAGTCTTTACCTTCTGCACACCCTTTTAGGCCAAATGGTTTTCTTCCTTCCCTACCGTTCGGCACCAGCCTATGGTTTGGAAGAAGACTATCCAATAAGCATAATGGGTGTACTGTCCGCATCCTAGGAACACTCGCAATGAGAGAGGGTGAAGATAAAAGACAACCGAATAAACCTTATTCCTATTTCTCCTGAACCAGAATCCATCCCCGAACTGGAACAAGTTCCATTCGAGTTCGTATATAACCATACGATGGAGTATCCAAAAAAAACTGTGGATCTTCGTAGTGATACGGAGTGTCCTGGAGAAATACAAAGGTGATGTGGGAGTGGTAATGAAATATTTGGTTTGGTCGTGAATAACTGTTGCAATTTACTTTGCCCTCTTACTAATCCCTTGCTTTGTCTGAACTTAATACCTTCTGCACACCATCGTTATGCTAATTGGTTTTCTTCATTCCCTACCGGTCGGCACCAGCCTAAGGTTTGGAAGAAGACAATCCAATTTGCGTAATAGGTGTACTACCCCTAAACCAAGGAGTACTCGTAACCTGAGAGAGGGTAAAAGGAAAAGACAACTGAATAATCCTATCCGTTTTCTCCAGAACCTGAAACCATCCTCGAATAAATTCTTTCGAGTTCGTATCTAACCATACGATGGTTTTGTCCAATGGAAGTGGACGTTCGTAGTAAAACGGGGTGTCCTGGAGAAAAGGGTAAAAGTAGGAGTGGCAATGAGGTTTGCAACTCTGACAATCCAAAAGCCGGTGTTTAAGAAGGTTCGGTCAACTTGGTCACTGAGTCAAAGTCTTAGGGTCGGGTCAATGGTCGCTGCCAAAGAGAGAGAGAAAAGAAACACTCAGCGTGCACTCTAACCTAGATCAGAATGGTTACCAATTTATCTAATCTGGAATCCTCCCACTGTACCTCAAATTTTCCTCCAAACCTTAAAGAAAAATTAGTCGGGGTTACCCGAGGAGTAAACTAACTCATCAGTGGGAATCGGGATCCAACTATCATCGCATGATAACGTGACGGAATCTGCTCATGGTATCACACTCCAGAAGGTATGCGCATATCTGGCAAGTTTCAGTTCTTTTGAAACTCCCGATGTGATTTCTGCCCCATGCTCTTATGACCTTGGCGAAGGTCAACAAATCATAAGTCACATGTCAAGTTCTACCCGTCATTATCCAGGTTAATTTGAATCCACCCGTACAAGCCCTTGACGAAGGTCAACAAGGCTATACGACTGTCCCAAACCAACGCATCTATCTATGCAGCAGAAAGGTAACAAGCAGCTACCATACACTATGCCTTGACGAAGGTCAACAAACACAGCATGAATACTACGTGCTACCCGTCTGAAACGACGGAGGGCTACGAATGGTTTCTGGCGAAAACCTTTAACGTAAAGAACTTGATATCGTTGAAGGAACTGATAGCTTTTAAAAATATAGTGACGAAAACCGTTGCTAAAGAGGTCACTCCCGGTGAAGGGATCTCGGCCCTTTCCCCGTAGAATGGGGTGCAGGATATTCCAACTGAATACCACGGTGCAAAGCAAAAGTAATCGGCTATAGTGAAGTTAATGCCCTGACGCAAACTTTTTGTCCAAGGGGTCACTCCCGGTGAAGGGATCTCGGCCCTTGCCTCGTCGACTGAGGAGCAGGATATTCTAATGAATACCACGATGGAAAACAAAAGTAAACGTCCTTGCAATAACAGCTTTTTGAAAAAGTGTTCCAACAACATCAGATTAGGTTTGTTTTTAACTTTGCATTGATCCGAATCAATGCAGTCCCATCAATTGATCACACCAAAAAGAACGAAAATATACTGATGTACGTATATGCCATCCGCATTCGCCACTGGGTCCCGTCATTACCCGTTAGGTTAGCTAACTAACGACAGAGCGGGGACTGGACTAGCGCGGATGCAAAACATATACAACATCTACTAATATATATACCAATATATTATATTCGCTCAAGGCGTGAATAAAATGCAACATCACAGAAATGTACAGCATCACAGAAACAATACAGATATCTGGGATCCCCGGGTTTCACAGAGCCACTGAAACCCGACGTTCCCCTGGTCGTGTGGATAGCCTGTGCAATGAAATCCTAGACCCCTACGGGCGCGGCAAGTCACCCGCCAAAACCTGAAGCGAGGCAGCCCCCTTCAGCGCCGTGAATGGACCACCCAGCACTTCACGGAATCCGGCAACTTGGGCACCCCTCCTGGGTCAACCTGTACCCCCTACGAGTGCGGCGAATAGCCCGCCAATCCTAGAGTGAAGCCCCCTCCGTCTCAATGCCATGAGATGCGGGCTTGTTGCCCTCCAGAACCCGGCTATCCGTGCACCCCTCCGCGGGGCAATCCTAGTACAGAAAGTAAAATATACATACAACGGGTACATCGACCGCAACCAGGTCGTGCCCCAAAATAATAATACAAACAGGCAGTGACGGCAGTCCACATGTCGGACGCTCGCCCCGCAATATCAAATGTACATAATACAACAAAACTGTACTAGCATTGCATCCAGGCTATCCCCACGACCGATCCGCAACATCACAGCAAAAACAAAAACATCAACGTGAAAGTCACGTTCGCAAATCCGTCTAACCGGGCTATAGCAGTTAGACCGGATTTACCGATCGAGTGACATTCACGGTCGCAGATATAATGTAAATACTGTGAAAAATGTGTTTAAAATTTTCCGATTGACCAAAAATTAACAAGTGGGCCCTAAACCAATACTGCAGCACTCACAGAAATAATTGGCCCAATTTTAATATTCCAAAACCCCTAATTACACCCCTGAAGCCCACTGGAAAAAGATGGCCCACTGAACTCTCAAGACTGCGGCGGAACCGCGGCCCAATAGAAGGGTGGGGCCGCGGATCCGCGCTCTGTGTGAGAGATCAGAGTGTCGAATTTTCCCAGAGTTCTTAGAATCTCCTGCACATCATTCTGAGACCACCTAAAAAATTTTTAGACACCAAAAATTCTCAACAGAAAACTGATGTGAGGTAAAAATGAGTTTTTGGAATTTTGGTCGATCGGAACCGCAAAACACATCAAACGAAAGCTAGACGAAGTTAATGGCGAGGCTCTGATACCACTGTAAGTGCACGGCGGCGCCCCGGCCGTCAATCCGACGCCGGAATGCGGAAGCGGTGAATAACTTAAATTTTGCGGACTTTGCAAACCGGCACCACCGCGCACTAAACTCCGGATCGAACCATTAACAAGTCTAAGCTACTTAACAAGATGGGTTAGAGATATACCGACGATCCAAGTCCTCCGGTCTTCTCGCCATCGTCCGGATCTCCTGCGGAAAAGTCCCGTCTCCTCCTCGTCGCCGGAAGTGCACCACATCGCCTACTTTGTTTACGGGCTCCCACCTCAATGCCGAGGCAACTCGGGCACGAAGCCGGCTACTCGACGTGCCCAAGATTCGTTGTAGAATTCGTAGTCTTCAAGTCTCATTTGGGGTTTTGGAGCTTTGCCATTTTGTGGAAGAAAAAGAGAGCTTGGAGAGAAGTGGGAAAAATGTAGCATACAAAAATGAGAGTAACATTTTTCCACCACCAAAAATGAAAATGAATCCCATTCCCCTTGGAATGGCCGGCCCCCCCCCTCCCATCATATGTGATTGGAGAGAGAGAGAACAAGGTCAAGGGGGTGGGTGGAACAATCATGCAAGAGGGCATCATGAAAGGATATGATCACAAGCAAAAACCACACACAACCACAACCATCATGAGAAGGAGAAGTCAAGCAAGTCAATGGAATGGTGCACATCATGAAAGCCATCATGATGCAAGGAAATATGCAAAGAACCCCCTCCACTAATGCCTATTTGCAACAATGCAAATAAACCCTCCTCCACCAATCTTCGGCCAATGAACGGAACAATGGAAATTGGCCGAAACGGAAAGCAAACTGGCAACTCCAGAAAACTGGTCCCGTAATAAATTACGGGAAAACCCCGATACTGTGCATACACACCCGCATCTGTATTTCGACCGAAATACAAATGCAATGAGACAAAATCTACACTGTACTATACTAGGATCCGGCTTATACCAAAACCGGCTAGTAATATCTGTTCGATCCTGATCCGTGCAATACCGCACGTATCTGATCGAACCCTGCCATATAACCATACGGCCTAAAGTACAAACTGTCCGATCCTGATCCGTGCAATACCGCACGTATCTGATCGGACCTTGCCATATCTCCATACGGCCTCTACAACCTTTCGCCCGAAAGCTGAGTAACTGAATGTGGGGGACTCTAAAGACTCGTCAACACCTTGGCTGTGGATTTAACCACTAGCACGTCAGAGGTATAAGCCAATACGTGACGGGCTACCAGGTACTGACCAAATGGGACGTCGATGAGGAAGCTCACCCCGACACCCAACTGAGCCTGTCAGTGACAATATCCGTGCAGTCCGGTCCGTTCGTCTATGAGCATCGCATGGCGGGCCTAGGGGGTTGGTAAAAGTCAGACCCCCAAAAGCGGTACAAGTCGTGTCGGAGTGTAGCCCAGAACACCCTGAGATACTACTGGAATACCTACCAGTAAATCTCCTTGCCTTGGCCAAGGACTTTGTGTAATGGCTCTCCTAGACACAGCACGACCTCACCCCCAATACCGGGAGAGACGAACCCCTGAAGATACGCTCACTGCCTCCATGTGGCTCGGGACTGTACCCAACTAAAACCTGTTTGCACGACTCCTTTGAGCCGTGGTAGGGTAGTAATCAAAGTACAGTGGGAACTCACACGAGACAAATGACGATCCCCAGGTCGATGAACTAACCTGCACACATGTCACCAGGGAACTGCCATCTGACGTCTGGTATATGACCAACTTGCATGTTCCCGGCGAGTCCTGTCCGGTGTACTCATAACCCAATGAGCACCTGTATACATCTTAGGTGATCCAACTGACACCAGTGGCTTGTGAGACCGGCCACCGCCCCTCGTCGGGGTCTCGACTGTATACACTAGTCTACTAATGGAGTATCGATGCCCAGTCTCGAAACTCCCACGACTAGGGACCTTTTAAGGATAAGCTTATAGACCCCCAGCTCCCACTTATATGATCGCCCTCATACTGCTGGTGGTCAAGCAAGAATCCTAGGGGCTCTATCAACGTGTAATAGCGACGTGTCATGTCACCTAAAACAGTACACGATGATAAAGGTAAACCAGATAGCATACTATCATCTCGAGTAAGACTGTCCTACCGGGATAGGTCCTCCCTCAATCATTACAATCACGTACCTATGACCTAATAATTGACTCTGAGGGCACTATCTCCAACAATGAGGAGGTCACCCCTACGGTTAGAACAACTCCATCCGCAAGACACGCTCGACGTTGCCACTGGCGTCGAGTAAGGAAGGCTGGGGGCAACTCCCCCTCTAGATTTACGCCATCAGCTCCGATGGTGGGGATCGAGGCTGCTGTTCCAACCGGGAACAGCTTTGACTTGCTAAATGCGGTACGCAGAAACTCTCCTACTGCGGTGCTGAGGAGAACTCCTTCACCTGTGGAGAATGCTCCAGAGAAGAAGCTAGGGCAGCCCCCTCAATGGTTGTCCTCTAAAATTTACAAAGTCTGGCGACAGGTCCAGGAGTCGGTGATTGATAAAAACTATCTCCGCCGACAGAAAACGATGAAGGTTCGGCAAGGGAAGGATTACTCCGTCAAGCCACAAAAAGCAACGGCTACTTGGGCGCCCACTTCAACGGCCCCCTCAACTTCAATCACTCAAAAGAAAAGGAGGCCGCAAAAAGCCCCTGTGAATATGGCGAACCGTAAACACGCTGAGCACAAACACCCCAAGTCTGGGGGCATGGTGGTGCACACTGTTTATATGGGTTCTGGAAAGGAGGAAAGCCGTACTTCGACGGGTCACCGACCGCTCACCCGATCCGTAACGAAAGCCCAGGAGCAGCAACAGAAGCTTCAGGAGATGATGACTGCAATGGCCGCACTTACCGGGCCAAAAGAAAGCTCGGAGGCACCATCAGAGCAGCGTCATGAACAAGAAACTGATGCTGACTACCTACGCAGAGTCCTCGAAAAGAAGGACAAAGAAGCCGCAGAGCAAGCGGCTAACATAAAACAAATGGCGCTTCTCTTCCAAGATATGGTAGGGATGACGATCCAGCAAGATCCTCCTGCTGAAGATCCTCCGATTGTTCTTGAAGATGACAAAGGAGAGACATCGAATCCTCCTCCGGCTCTTTCAGCGGCCAAGGAAGAAATCATTTCCAAGGCCGCACTGGATGACCATATAGCTCAGCAAATACGAGCTCACCAGGCAAATGAAGCGGCTGGGCAAATTGCTAGAACCGGACGACCCTACCCGGGCTGGTATGACCAAATTAGTTACCCGCCGGGATATACGATCCCTAAGTTCCACGTATATAAGGGGATGGGAAATCCGCATCAGCACGTCGCTCAATTTAGAACCATGTGCGGCAACACTGGAGGTGATGATAAATTGCTGCTCCGCCAGTTTGTTGGCAGCCTGTCGGAAACGGCATTTGAGTGGTACTCTGAACTTCCCAACGACTCTGTCAAAACATTTGCAGAGATGGAGCTGCTGTTTACACAGAGATTTGCAAGCGCTAGCGAGCGCACCCCGATCACGGCATTGATCAACGCCAGAGTGAAGCCGGGAGAGACGTGGGTGCAATATGCAATCCGGTGGCGGAACCTATGGTCGAGATGCGAACAACGCATAGAAGAAGCTCCTGCCGTGGGCATGTTCGTGGGTACTCTCGGCCCTCAAGCAACTATCTCCCAATTCATGATGTTCTTCAAGCCGACCACCTTTCAGTCCTTGATTGACAAGTTGGCCCAAATGGATCAGATGGATCATAGATCGTCTCCTTCAAAGACGGATCCTCGGAATGAAAAGGGGAAAGGAAAAGCAACTTTCATCGCCAATACTCAACAACGGCCGAGTAACTTAAAACCGGTTGTCCGCCAAAGCAACGTACGTCCACGCCCATCCCTCGAGGAGAGACTGGGACGTCCTTATTCGTTTCCTCAGGATAAAACAAGGAGACTGTTCGAGCTGGCAGTGCGCAACAGACTCATCCATCTGCCGAATCCAAAACGTCCGTTGCAGCCAGGCGACATCAACGATCTTAATTACTGCCCTTACCACCAAGCGGTAAGCCATCCAATCGAAGATTGCTTCGTCTTTAAGGGATGGATCGAGGATCAGTACCTACAAGGCAAGTTTGCACTGTCCGAAAAGTGGAAAGTAAACCCACCATAGCCGCACACTCCTAAGAAGGCGGACACACCGGGGGCAACTTGTTCTTTCATCGAAGAAGCCCCGTGGGAAATCGTGCTTTCAGCAAAGACCAAAAGAATGCTGAATGAGCTTCAGACATGCCCGGCGATCAGGTGGAAGAACCCGCTGGAACCCCAAATCACTGAAGGGATGCTGAAGCCGCGCCCAACTCCAAAGATCGGTGGTGATGGCCCAAGTACTCACACCCAGCCGTCGAAATCTTCAAAGAAGAAGAAGAAGAGGTCCAAAATGCCCGTGAAGCCTGGCGACAAGCGCACGGATTTGCAGAAACAGATTGACGCGCTGGAAGAGTATAACCAGAAGGCGCGGATTCCAATCACGCTCCAAGAGTTTCTCAGCCATGTCCTCGAGGACGAAAACAATGGAGAAGACTCATCAGATGAATCTGAGGACTACGTGGCGAGTTGTCATGTGATCTCCCACTCATTTACGGACGATGAAAAAACTCTTTGCACTGAGAAACTGGGGGCAGAGCCTGAGCCGGAATTCGTGTGGCCGTCAGACGAAATGATCGACGCTTTTCTAGATGAGATTCGTCTAAAAAGTAAAGCTGATCGGGAGCGCAAAATGGCCATATTTGAAAAGGCCAAACGCCGGCGACTGGACAAAAGGGTCGAAACACTCCCACCAGATCAAAGTACATCTGCCGCAAATGAAAGCAGGATCAAGACAAGAAAACGGTTCGCCAAAGCCATATCAATGGGGATGAGGCCGCCCTCTTTCATAGAAAATTCTCCTGGTGGTATACATTTTGATGAAACGGACGTACACCCTAACTTCTGCTTATACCATCAGAGGGTCGCACATCCTACTGAAGACTGCAACTCCTTTGAGTGTTGGTGGTAAGGATATGTCGCTCATAGACAACACGTCAATAGAATAAAGCGGGAAGATCGTAGACAGCGAAAAAATACGACAGATGAGCATAAAAGAGTTGCCGGCAATTGTCATAGGGACGAGCCCGGGGGATCACGAGTTCTCACCTTTGGAAGCGATTCTGACGAAGAAGCCGCCCTCAACCCTCTCTTCAAGGAATTCATTTCTAAAACAAAAGAATTGGAGAGTTGCGAGAACGTTCAGCTGCGCAATCGCACGTTACCCGAAAAGAATCTCGAACCCGCAAACAAGGGATCGAACAAAAGGGATAAGGGGAATGGAAAAGCGACTTTCGTCGCCAACGCTCAACAACAGCCGAGTAACCCGAGACCGTTTTGTCGTCAAAACAACAAGCCGCGATACCTCAATGATAAGTTGAAACGTCCTTACTCGTTTCCCAGAGATAAAACAAAGAGACTGTTCGAGCTAGCGGTGCGCAGCGGGCTCATCACTCTGCCGGATCCAAAACATCTGTTGCAGCCAGGTGACGTTGACAATCCTAACTATTGTCCCTACCACAGAGTAATGGGTCACCCACTCGAAAATTGCTATGTCTTCAAAGGCTGGATTGAGGATGAATACCAACAGGGAAAATTTGCGTTGTCTGACAACTGGAAGGTGAGCCCGCCACAACCACATGCTCCGAAAAAGATGGACATGCCGGGGGCATCGTGCTCTTTCATAAAGAAAGCCCCATAGACCGAAAAGTCAGTAAACTAGAGATTCACCTTAAATACGGTGACGATGGACCGCAATGTCCTAAAACTTGCAAATGACCGAAACGTCGTTAAACTACTCCCAACCCGCGGCATTTTCAGACTAACGTGGTAAAATAAAAAAAACGGTACGTCCACAAGCGAGATGGGCACGAATGAAAACACGAAAGGACGCCGTGAGTAAAAACAGCAGGACTACCGACGAGTCTTGTGAAAACCCGAAACGGCGCAGACTCGTTTAAAAAAAACTGTATGTCCATAAGCAAAATGGGCACGGACGAAAACCCGAAAGGGCGCCGTGAGTAAAAACAGCAGGACTACCGGCGAGTCTTGTGAAAACCCGAAAGGGCGCAACCTGTTTCAAAAAAAAACGGTATGTCCATAAGCAAAATGGGCACGGATGAAAACCCGAAATGACTCCGTGAGTAAAAACAGCAGGACTACCGGCGAATGTTTGTGAAAACCCGAAAGGGCACAATTTCGTTAAAAGACACTTACAGGGTCCTCTCGACCTAAGGAGAAACCACCTGCGTGAGATCCTTACGACTCACAAAGGAGCAGCACACTTAGGGATCCTCACGATTTCTAAGGAGAAAATACACTTACGAGATCCTCATGACTCGTAAGGAGAACTCTCTTATGGGACCCTCACGGCTCATAAGATTTGAAAGTCTTAAGTTACAGAGACCTGAACCTGTTCTTAGGCAACTCCCACAACCTTCGATATTGCCCTACAAGCGGCTCATACTGACCCTTGTATACAATCCACGGGCACGAATAAATATTTCCCTAACAAAGTCCCATCCGTGACTAGGGATACGCTTGTACAGCAAACAACACTTGTAAGTCCTCTCGACTTACAAGGAGAAAACCCTCTGGTAGGATCCTTACGACTTACAAAGGAACAAACACTTAGGAATCCTCACGACTCCTAAGGAGAAAACACACCTACAAGATCCTCACGACTTGTAGGGAGAAATACCTTTGTGAGACCCTTACGGCTCATGAAGTCAAAAGCCTTAGCCGACGGGACCCTTAACCCTGTTTACTAAGCCACCTTTGTTCAACATCGACAGAGGAAAATGATGATTCACTCCTGGCAATATCCCAGTTGCAGCGATGCTGATGCCTAAACCAGTATCAAATTCCAAGCCCTTTCAAGGCAAATGATGATTCGCTCCTGGCAATATCCCAGTTGCAGCGATGCTGATGCCTAAACCGGTATCAAATTCCAAGTCCTTTCAGGGCAAATGATGATTCGCTCATGGCAATATTCCAGTCGCAGCGATGTTGATGCCAAGATTGGTATCAGATCCCAAATCCCCTACTCGCGAAAAAAAATCAGCAAGCCCAAAAAAAAATGCATACGAAATAGCCGAAATGATGGGGCAACTTGCAAACAAAATCAGCAAGTAAAAATGTATGCATGTAAAATAGCCAAAATGATTGGGCAACTCGCAATAAAAAGCAGCGAGTAAAAATAAAATAAATAGCCGAAATGATTGGGCAACTCGCAATAAAAAAACAGCGAGTAAAAATAAAATGAATAGCCGAAATGATTAGGCACCGCGAAAAATAGACGAAATGATTGGGCAATCGCGACCTTCGCAATATAAAAGCTGAAATGATAGAGCATCGCGGGAAGAAATAAAATAAAAAAAAAAGATATATATAACGAATTCATGCCCTACAGACGATGGCACAGCAATCCCAGTTCCATCTCAGCATTCGTCTCGATACAGCAGACGAGATGTCAGCAACGGCGTTCCTTCGCAGTCCGACAGGATGCAGATGCAACGTCAACAGAAGACCTCATGGTCGAAACAAAGCGGAGTGACGGAAAAATTCCAGCTCCACCTCGACGTTCGTCTCGACACAGCAGACGCAACAATCAAACAAACGGAGTCACGGCAAAATTCCAGCTCCACCTCGACGTTCGTTTCGATACAGCAGACGAGTTGTCACCCTAGCGTTCTTCCTCCAGCAAGGATCAGACGCAACAATCAAACAAACGGAGCCACGGCAAAATTCCAGCTCCACCTCGACGTTCGTTTCGATACAGCAGACGAGTTGTCACCCCAGCGTTCTTCCTCCAGCGGGATTCGGACGCGACAATCAAATAAACGGAGCCACGGAAAAATTCCAGCTCCACCTCGACGTTTGTTTCGATACAGCAGACGAGTTGTCACCCCAGCGTTCTTCCTCCAGCAAGGATCAGACGCGACAATCAAACAAACGGAGCCACGGCAAAATTCCAGCTCCACCTCGACGTTCGTTTCGATACAGCAGACGAGTTGCCACCCCAGCGTTCTTCCTCCAGCGGGATTCGGACGCGACAATCAAACAAACGGAGCCATGGAAAAATCCCTAGTTCCAAACCTCGACGGTTCATCAGCAAACTAAAAACAACCGCGACATTCGTCTCGATACAGCAGACGCGATGCCAGCAAAACGAAGAGAAGGCCAAATTCCTAGCTTCAGGGTCTTGACGGCAACTCACATAAAACCTGAAAGACTATCGGAGATCATCCCACACCAGCGCGGAGTGGTTATGACTCATCGGGGCTCGCCAAAATTAGCCTAACCTCAAGTAAAAAGCGGCATGGCAAATCCCTAACGCTTGCTCTTCCGACGGTCAAACTGCCTAGGAAGATTGCTTGAAGACGTCTTGTCCAGCCCCCGAAGGGATCAGAGACACGGCAGTCGCAGGGCTACTCGAACAGCATGATTCCTATCGAGGACTATATCAGCTTATGCGACGGTGCGATGGCCAAAACCCTAAGTACCACCAACCTTAACGGGCTTCTGTCGTAAAGAGCAGAGGTTAAATGCGACGTTAAGATGTTCTTGCGAGAAACGCTCGATTCGTTTTGACTTGTGAAGAAATTGTTGAGACGGCTCGACTCGTGAGATAAAGCCTTAGGCAATGAGCATAAAAGAAGCCTGTTTCCTAAGCACTGGGACCCTGCAAGTTGGCCCAAAACGGTCTCTTGCATACCATCCACGGGTCTTACTCTCCAACATCGAATTTCGACAAGGAGGGAAACAACCACTTACGGGTCCTCTCGACTCGTAAGAGGGAAAATTCTCTTATAGGATCCTTACGATTTATAAGAGAAAACACACTTAGGAATCCTCACGATTCCTAAGGAGAAAACCCACCTACGAGATCCTCTCGATCCGTAGGGAGAAAAATCTCTACGAGACCCTCACGGCTCATAGAGTTGAAAAGTCTTAGGTAGAAGATCTGAACCTGCGGCCTAAGCCATCGCTATCCCTTGGAGAAATCTAAATGCTTACTCTGTTATCTATCGACCTTGCTTATTAACACAGCAAACCGAGAATAAAAGAAAGAAGAAAGCGACGGAAAGAACATCTGATCTACATTTGATCAAGCATTCGAGACACATTCATTCATGCAAAAGATTCAGAACAAAAGATAAGACAGGTTAAGAAAACCAAAAAATTTCATTAATATCGCCAGAAGTTCTTACAATCATAAAAGCGATAAACTAAAAGTATTATTACAAGGGAATAACCTCGAACCCAGGGCATGGATTGAGGAACTCAAAAGCTACTCTATCTATGACTTTCCAGGCCTCGCGGACCATCCTAGTATGCTTTTTTTCGCGAGCACAAGCGTCAGGGTCCCCCCTGATGTCTTCCACCCTCCGATAAGCAGCGAGTATGGCGGACTGTTGAAAGACCTCGTGCAAGAGATCGATAAGACTGTCTCGCCGTCTCTTCGAGATAAAGTTCAATAGGTACACCGAGTGCACCTTGTCCTCAGCAACATCCAACGCCCTAAGTGGCACGCCGGAATAGAAGAGGGGAAGCGCTTCCCAGATGGCTCCCACAATAAGCTTAAGGAGGGAGGAACGTCGGGGAAGCAGTGGACCATTGTACGCGTCGAAGCGACTCATTATTTCAGCACACTCCTCGTTTGTGAACTCCCGATTCTGAGAGCGGCCAAGTCGGCGGATGTCCCCATAAGAGATGATCTCGTTAAGAGCATACATGTGGGCGTTCATTGTTCCTGTGAAAGATGATCAACAGAATTATCAGAAAGACTGATTAAGCAAAACGATATAATACACCGAGGAATAAAACGCCATCGTTAAACTCCAAGATCAATGAAAAACTCCTAGGAGTTCTGTTGAATGATTTGGAAGGAGCAAAGCTCCATTAATGAAATGAGAAAATACTGGGAAAATCTTTCAGAGAGCAGAGCTCTATGGAACCCTAGTAGGGTCCCCTTTAGTTCTCTTTAGATCCATTTAAGACCTGTAGAGCAAAGCTCTGCTAAGTAAAACCCTAAATAAGTTTCCTTTAGATCAGGGATCTATTGAGAGCGAGGCTCTATCAATAAAAATTAATTTAATTTAATTTAATCCAAATAAAAATTTTCACCTAAAAGTTTTAAGAGTTTAACTCTTGAAGTTCTTGAAAATAAAGAGCAGGGCTCTGAGTTCTGAAAGTAAAATTTTAGAGATAAAAATCATCTAAGGTACCAAAGGTCCTATTTATAAGCATCAAGTACCCTTTCAGCTTCCAAGGGATGGCGCAACGGTTGGAATTCTGTCACCGTTGCGCTCACGTTTTGGAACCACGTAAGCGCAACGGTGGGGGGCATTTGTTTACCCCAATCAGAGCAAAGCTCTGTTCAAATTCCAAGGTGGGAAAAGAAGCAATGCTTCTGTTTTTCTCCAATCAGAGCAAAACTCTGTCTTGAAAATTAAAGTGAAAATTAAAGTTAAAATAAATGAAGCAACGCTTCAGATCCCCTACGCTGTACGCAGAGCGCCACGTGTCAAAATCAGACACGTTAGCGCAGGGAGCGCAGCGCCTAAGGCAGCACACCCAATCAGAGCCAGGCTCTGTTTAAAATTCAAACTTTAATTAAAAAAGCAACGCTTCAGCTGGCCTGCGCTCTGCGCTGCGCGCCACGTGTCAGCGCAGTTGCGCTGCGCTGTGCGCTGCACAACACGTGTCACACTCTGGAGCATTTACGCCAAACAGAATGGAGATTTAAAGAAATCTTTTCTGTTCTTGTTAAAACAAGAAGATTTTCTTCTGTAAAACAGAAACTCTTGGATCAAAGATCCAACGGTGGGGAAAATTCCCCAAATCACTTAGAGAAAGATCTCTTTAACAAATTTAACTAATTTATGGGCAATATATAAAGAGACCCCAGACCTCAATTCAAGATCATCAACATTTTTCTTGAAAAAAGTCAAGAGCTTCAAACAGAGAGAGAATTCTGAGAAAATTTCAAAGAAAAAAGTAAAAACCTTCACGAGAGAGAAGAAATCTCTTTTAATAAATCATTGATCTAAAAACCGGATTAATGTTCTTCACATAATAAACAGTACTTTGCACTTCTTATGAACATCTGGTTCTTGAAACAAAAAGAAAAACTTATTTTTCTTTGATCTAAATTAGATCAAGAAATCAAATAGTGCTCTACACTGTTGTTCTTGAATTTAAAAGATTCTTAGTGCTTTACACTTCCAAACTGCGCTGTTGCGCTCTTGAGAGAACGCCACGTGTCAGCTACAGAACAACTTGCGCTACGCGCTCTTAAAATAGAGCTTTGCTCTCTGGAATCGGCGCAACTCACCAGAGCGCGCCACGTGTTAGCAGCGCAACAGCGCAGCGCACTAGCGCAGCGCACTGCGCCGCTGCGCTTGCGCTCACCAGAGCATGACACGTGTCCTCACCACAAGAGCTTGCGCTCTCTGATTGGCGCAAAGCGCCTGACAAATGCAATACATTTCTTTTACTAAAGGGCCAGGCCCAATTAAAAGACCTAGCAGGCCAAAATAAATTGCAAAGCAATAAAAAGGGGGCAGAGCCCAAGTGAAATTGATGCTCTGCATCTTTTATGGGCAGAGCCCAAAAAAAAATAGAAGTAATGCAATGCATTATTTAAGTGTGGGCAAAGCCCTAGCACAGGTCTAATAGACCAAAAATAAATAAGGGTGTTGAACATTTTCAATTGGACTTAGCCCAATTTTGGCCGTAAGTCCTCAAATTAAATTGACTGAGCAAAATTGCTCTCTTAAATCAATTTACCTCCGGTTCGAGGGTACATCTCCGAACTCCTCTGACACCCATCGTTGTAATCCTTCAACGACGTCAGAGAGGTGACGGGTCCCGACGACCACACATCAATACGGACTGCAGGGTCCTTAAACTCATGGACCGAAACGTCCTTAAACTAATAGCGGACCACCACGTCCCTAAACTGGAATATAGACCACCACGTCCTTAAATTGGAGTGCGGACCACCATGTCCCTAAACTGGAATATGGACCGCAATGTCCCTAAACTACCTATGGACCACTACGTCCCTAAACTGGAACAATAGAGCCTCCAAATGCTCTTTTGCCGGATCTAAACGATCCCGTTTAAGTTGATCTTAGCCTCAAATATGGCTAACGTGTCCTTAAATCAAACCTTCAAACAGACTTTAGTCCCAAATTGGACTATAGATCTCTCAACCAACTTTGGTTCAAGGGTACATCTCTGAACTCCTCTGATATCTGTCGTTGTAATCCTTCAACGTCGTCAGAGAGGTGACGGGTCCCGATGGCCATACATGCAATGTCGGATCTAAACGATCCCGTTAAGTTGATCTTAGTCTCAAACTAGACTAACGTATCCTTAACAAACGTTTAAGTTGATCTTAGCCACAACGCGACTAATGCATCCTTAAACTAAAAACACCAAACCCAAATCTAAGTAAATACGGATTTGGACTAATCCACGTCCTTCGGACGACGGCTTAACTTAGTCTCCGTATACAATCCACGGGCAACCACAAACAAAACAAACACCCACGACATGAAGTGAAATTCTGGAGAAGGAGAAAATTGTTACCGCGATGCGGTAGCGTAATTAACTTCAGGGGCTTGCACCTGCAGGGAAGAGCGTCCCCACAATCAAAAACCCCTCAAGCGAGGGGGAATCTGACGAAGTCTGCTACATCGGCCGCATCCGTCTAAACCTCCGATACACGGTGCCATAAATCAACTTGGCATCTTCAGAGAGGTAGACGGATAAAACCATATAGCATCTGCCCCAAATATCAGGCCAGACGTCCTCACGTCTCCGCCGCCTTTCGGAGGGGAACAGGCCCTTAGACTTCAAGTCTCGGATATACAGAAGCATAGAGAGGAACCCCCCATAAGCTTTGAGAGATCTCAGAAAGAAGAGCTAAGCTCTCAGAAAAAGAAGATTTTCTTCAAGGTAAAAGAACAGAGAGATGAAATCATCTCATAATTAAAAAGAAGAATTCACTTCTTTAAAGATCATAGATCTACAAGACCAAGGTCTTTTACAGAGAGATCAAAAGATCTCATTATAAAACAAAAAGAAGAACATAATTCTTCTCACAGATCATAGATCTACAAGACTAAGGTCTTTTATACAAAGAGATCATGAACATCTCATTATAAAAGGGGAGAGAATAATTTAATTCTCTTAGGATCACAGATCCATAAAGGCAAAGCCTTTCATCAAAATAAGAGATTAAAAGATCTGCTACAAAGTAAAAACTTTGTTCTTAGAACCTTGAGACAAAGTCTCTTATAAGAAAGAGAATTCAATTCTCAGGGCGCAAACTGATCTAAGTTGCATAAAAGGAGAGCTTCTGCGCTCCACATCGAGCGCAAAGCGCTGCAGAGGCTTAGCACTCTTAATCTAAAAGGAGCCCTAGACTCCAAATTTAAAGAAGCGCTCTGCGCTCTTGGGCTGGCGCTCAGCACCAAGCGCACCACGTGCTCCTTACGTGTGCGCCATTTAACAGCTAGCGCTCTGCGCTCTTGAACTAGCGCTCTGCGCTCATGGACTAGCACTCAGCGCCAAGCGCACCACATGCTCCTCACGTGTGCGCTACTGAACTAATAGCGCTTTGCACTCATCATCTGGCGCTTAGCGCCAAGCGCACCACGTGTCCCTCACATGTGCACTACTCGGCAGAAGCGCACTGCGCTCTTTGATTGGCGCAAAGCTCCAAGCGCACCATATGTTGCGCTGATAGAACATAAATTGTTCTTTAATAAGCCCAGAGCTATGATGAATGCTCAGCATTCAATAAAAGACAAAACATTGTCAGAATGCAAGTCAATGCTCGGCAATGTTAAAAGGGCCAAGCCCAAACGAATGCTCAACAGCCCAAAATAAATGTTAATCATTTTAAATTGATTGGACTTAGCCCAAGATTGGCCATAAGTCTTTAACTCAGATTAATTGAGCCTATATGCTCATAAATCTTTCAATAGACCTTAGTCCCAAATTGGACTACAGATCTACCAACCAAAATTGGTTTAAGGGTACATCTCTTTACTCCTCTCATATTTGTCATTGTAATCCTTCAACGTCTTCAGAGAGGTGACGGGTCCCGACAACCATACATTTCATGGACTATGATGTCCTTAATCTCAGACTGTGGGGTCCCTTTAAACCCACGGACTTTGATGTCCTTAACCTCGGACTGTGGGGTCCCTTTAAACCCATGGACCGTAATGTCCTTAAACTAACATTGGACCGAGATGTCCTTAAACTAACATTGGACCGAGATGTCCTTAAACTAACATTGGATCTAAACTAATCGACCGCATTGTCCTTAAATTAAACAATAGAGCCCAAATACCCTTTTGTTGGATCTAAACGATCCTGTTAAGTAGATCTTAGTCTAAAAATTAGACTAACGTATCATTAACATACGTTTAAGTTGATCTTAGTCTCAAATGAGACTAACGTATCCTTAAACCCAACCCCCAAACCCAAATCTACGAAAATATGGATTTAGACTAATCCACGCCCTACGGGCAACAACATAAATTAGTCTCCGTATACAATCCACGGGAAACCAAAAATAAAACAAACACCCACGACACGAAGTGACCATCTGGAGAAGGAGAAAGTGGTTACCGCAATGCGGTAATGTAATTAACTGCAGGGGCTTGCGCCTGCAGGGAAGAACGTCCCCACAATCAAAAACCCCTCAAATGAGGGAGAATCTGACTAAGTCTGCTACATCGGCCGCATCCGTTTAAACCTTCGATACATGGTGTCATAAATCAACTTGGCATCTTCGGAGAGGTGGACGGATAGCACCAATTAGCATCTGCCCCAAATTCAGGAAAGACGGACCTGCGCGGTTACGTCTCCGCGTTCGGAGGGGAACAGATTCTGGCACGCCCGGTAGGACCTTTTCCTCTTTCCACTCCACACTCCGTGTGTCGTGTTCGCGAACGAATCGCGGTTTAATATGGTTGCCCTTGGGTTCGAGGTACTAAGATTTGGTTTTTCTCCCGTGCAGAAGAAAGAACATCAATGACCTCTAACTGCTCCAGCTGCAACTGCAACTTCCGTTCCACCTCATCAGGAGGTGTAACCTACGGACCCCAAGCGGCCTCCCTTTTCAAGATGCCAGTGGAGTAAGTAACTCAGGCCACCACTGGGATGTTCTTTGGGACCATGATCCCACCGATGAGCTTCAATGCCCCGCTGCTGTTGCAAGAAGCCCCAAAGAAGTCGATCTTTGATCAACTTACCACTGCCGCGGCCCCTCTCAACGGGTCGCCCAATTCCACTGCCTCGGTTTTCAACAGACTGGGCTAGAACGCCAACAAGCCTGCGATACCTAAAGCAACCAAGCGGATAGCCATCCCGACTCAAGCGGACGAAATTATCAGAGAGGCTTCTTCTGCCAAGAAGTCAGTCTTCACAAGACTGACTGTTCCGGCTCCCGCTCCAGGCGAAGTCCTCAAAGCTGCTTCCCCTGCCCAGAGGTCTGTCTTTGACAGATTGGACACTTCTTCTCAACGGACATCGGTCTTCAAGAGGCTGACAACGACAACTTCTGACCAACACAGGGGGCATGAGGAAGTCACCCCTATAGCTGAACCAACTCCATCTGCAAGACACACTCGACGTCGCCATTGGAGCCGAGTGAGGAAGGTTGGGGGCAACTCCCCTTCTGGACTGACTACGCCAGCTCCCATGGTGGAAATCGATGCTGTTGTTCCAACTGGGAACAGCTTTGAACCGCTAAAGAGGGTACGCAAAAACTCTCCAACTGCCATGCTGAAAAGATCTCCTCCACCTGTGGAGAATGATACAGAAAAGAAGCCGGAGCAGCCTCCTCAGCGGCTGTCATCCAAAATTTACAAAGTCTGACGATAGGTCCAGGAATCGGTGATTGACCAGGATTACTCTTGCCGACCAAAGAAGATTAAAGCTCGGCAAGAAAAGAGCCATCCCGTGGTACCACAGAAGATGTCATCCGTCTGGGTGCCCGCTGCAACGGCTGCCTCAACGTCAACCACTCACAAGAGAAGGAGGCCGGAGAAAGCCCCTGTGACCGCGGCAAACCGCAGGGACGCTGAATCTAAACACCCCAAGTTTGGGGCATGGTAACATATACTGTTTATATGGATTCTGGAAAAGAGGAAAGCCGTGCTTCTATAGGTCATCGACCGCTTACCCGATCGATAACAAAGGCTTAGGAGCAACAACAGTAAAAACTTCAGGAGATGCTGACTACAATGGCCGCACTCACTGAGCCGAAAGAAAATCCAGAGACCTCAGAGCAGCGTCAGGAACAAGAAACTGATACTGAATTCCTCCGAAGAATGCTCGAGAGTTAAGAAAAAGAGGCCGCGGAATAGGCAGCCAACATAAAACGGATGGCTCTTTTGTTCCAAGATATGGCCGGGATGATATTACAGCCGGAACCTCCAGCTGAAGACCCCCCGATTATCATTGAAGATGACAGAGGGGAGACATCGAACCCTCCTCCGGCTCTTTCAGCAGCTAAGGAGGAGACCATCTCCAAGGCCGCTCTGGATGATTACATCGCTCAGCAAATACGAGCTCATCAGGCGAGCGCAACGGCCGGGCAGATCGTTAAGACTAGACGACCCTATCCGGGCTGGTATAACTAAATAGGGTACCCGCCAGGATATTCGATCCCTAAATTCCATGTATATAAAGGGACGGGCAATCCCTACCAACATGTCACCCAGTTCAGGGCTCTATATAGCAATACTGGAGGTGACGATAAACTGCTACTTCGCCAGTTCGTCGGCAGCTTGTCGGAGACAGCGTGCGAATGGTACTCTAAACTCCCAAACGACTCCATCAAAACTTTTGCAGAGATGGAGCTACTATTTACCCAGCGTTTCGCGAGTGCTAGTGAATGCACCCCAATAACGGCATTGATCAATACCAGGGTAAGGCCTGGAGAAACATGGGTTCAATAAGCAATAAGATGGCGGAAATTATGGTCGAAATGTGGGCAGCGCATCGAAGAAGCGCCGGCAGTGGGCATGTTCGTGGGCACTCTTGACCCTCAAGCGACCATCTCACAATTTATGATGTTTTTCAAGCCCACCACCTTCCAAGCCCTGATTGACAAACTGGCTCAAATGGACCAGATGGGCCACAGACCTTCCTCTTCGAAGCCGGAGCCACGGAATGAAAAAAGGAAAGGGAAAGCGACCTTCGTCGCTAACGCTCAACAGCAGCCTAGTGCTCCAAAATTAGCTGATTGCCTAGACGATAGAATGCGATTTTATAATGAGAAAAAGAAGCGCTCTTACTCGTTTCCCCGGGACAGAACGAGGAGATTGTTTGAACTATCGGTGCGCAACAGGCTCATTAATCTGCCGAATCCGAAACGCCCATTGCAACCCGGTGAGGCTAATAATCCCAATTATTGCCCCTATCACCAAGCGACAGGCCATCCAATTGAAAATTGCTTCGTCTTTAAAGGCTGGATTGAAGATCAATATCAATAGGGCAAATTTGCCCTGTCCAAGAATTGGAAAGTAAGCCCGCCTCAGTCGCACGCTCCTAAAAGGGGAGACACACCGGGGTCATCGTGCTCTTTTGTCGAAGAAGCTCCATAGGAGGTCGTTCTTGTAGGGTTACTAGGCACTCTCACAAGGTTCTACAAGGCATTAACCATGCCCGATTTAAAATTTAGACGTGCCGAACAATCCTAACCAAGATCTTAGACTAGAGATTAGGTGAAACAAATAGCAAGTAAACAACTTTACTTCTAAGAGTTAGGGATTACAACCTTTGTAGTCCGGTCCTTCACTTTATAAGCTCCGTGTTGTGGTCCCTTTGCTGTGATCATCAAGTTCCCGGACTCTAAAGAGGCTCCATGAAGAGAATGATTCAAGCTTGCTTCCGATCTTCGATAACTAAGATGATCTACCTTGAAGTTTCTTTAACACAAGCTCTCACTTACTAATGAAGTGAACACCCTAATCTAATTGGCAAGAATAGATTAGAATGATGAAGTAGGAATTTAGCTCTCATTTTTTTTCTTAATCTCACTCATTTTCATCACTTCATTAAAAGCTAGAAAGCTTTTCATGCAAAGAAGAAGAAGGAAGAAGATGATCTATTTCTTTTTTGTGATGAATAATGAAAGTAGTGTGAGGTTAGAAATGCAACCATGGTTCAAGTGAGAAGACTTAACCATTGTAGAGAGTTTACTAGGGTTAAGGGTTTGGGTTGGGTTAAAGAATATCTTACAAAAATATCTTTAACAAATATCTTTGCTTAAAACAAAAGCAAAACTTCTAGAAGCTACTAGAAAAATTAACCCAAATCAAACCCTAACCATATTTAATCTCCACTAATCATGTTGCATTTATAACCATAACATGTTATAATATTATATATCACATATACAATATTTATTGTAACAAAATAAAATAATACAATTAACATATATCGTATATATATCAATGTATTACCCGAGTGAGAAAAAGAATGTTTTAGTGAGCTAATATTAGTTAATGTTATTTAATATATCAAATATATAATTATACATTAAATTATCGAATCAACACTTGATCCGATAATCCAGCTATTTCATAAATAACCGACTAATATAATATGTATCATTTCATCGAATCAACACTTGATCCGATGACCCGGCTATATCACATATACCCGACCGATATCTTATATCGTGAGAATCTAATACGGTATCACATACACGTACTGTTCTCGGTCCCGCACATATCATATATGTGCTCCTACTCCGTTTTGCCTAAGTCAAGAAACCTCTATGTAGGACTCTAAAGAATCGTCAATACGCCGGCAGTAGGTGATGATCATATCAAACACTCACAAGCAGAAAGCGGTAACAGCCACCCAGGTATTGAACGATCAGAAGATCAACAAGCAAGACTGTACTTTCTCCCGTGAATCCAACCGGTAACACTCCCGTACAGTCCGGTCTCTTCGTCAGATATGCCGCATATCTCGCCTAGGGGTGGTAAACGTTAGACCCCAGTAACATGATAAGTCGTGTCGATATGAGGTCTATAACAGTTCGAGAAACTACTGATAACACTTACCAGTAAATCTCAGTAACCCTGGCCAGGGATTTCCAGTTATAGCCAATCTAACACAGCGCAACATCAACTCCCCATATCGAGAGAGACGAATCCCCTCCTATCGCTCATTGCCTCCATGTGATTCGGGACTGTACCTAAAAGCCACCTTTTTGCACGCCCTCTTGGACATGGTATGATGGAAATCAAAGCACAGTGGGAATCACACAAGACGCTATGACGATCTCGGGTCTACAGACTAACATGTACCAGTGTCACCAGAGAACTGCCATCTGACGTGAGGTATATTACCATCTGGGAGTTCTCGGCGAGTCCGTCCAGTATACCCAGTCTCCACTGAGCACCCGTATACCTTCTCCGATGTCAAACACCAATGGATATGGGATCATCCATCGTCCATCATATGGGTCAAGAAGCGCATACGCTAGTCTACTCTGGAGTATCGATGCCCTGTCTCGGTACTCCCACGACTAGGAACATTTAAAGGATGTACTTGGCGACTACTCTTTCCCCACTAGTATGATCTACATCATAGTCCTGGTAGTCAAGTACTCATCCTAAGGGCTTTATTAACATGTAACATAGAGACAATCGTAGTACATGTTAAGATAAAGTGAAACCAGATAGCATACTATCATGTCGAGCAAGAAAGTCCTCCCTATATATGTCCAAGCATCCACTACAATATACATCATATGTACAGTAATGGCCTCTAGGGTATACATATAACTAACAATCTCCCACTTGCACTAGGGCCATCTGTTGTGGTATCACATACCCAACAATTAGCTGTGGTTGAAGTATCTCATACTCAACCATCCCATAAAAGTCTCTACTGGGAAAAAGGCCTTTGTGAGTGGATCCGCGATGTTGTCCTCTGTGTCTACTCTCCTAACCTCGATCTCCCTGGAGATCAACCTTCTCCATGATCAGGTGATACTGCCTAAGAATTATATCTGGATTTCTGATGGGACGGGGGTTCCTTGGCCAAAACCATAACTCCATTGTCACACAATGGTTGGAACGAAGTTCATCTTATGAACTAAATATATCCAGACTGCCTCTTTGGTAGCATCTTTGGTAACGATGTATCTTGCCTTTAATCGTCTAGTAAGTCACGGTATCTAGCTTGGAACTCTTCCAACATACCTTCCCTCCACTGAGAGTAAAGACAATGCCTGCGACTGACATTCAGTCGTCCTTATCACCCTGGAACCTTTCCAGCGATTCTCCCCAGGATCGATTGATACCATCTCACTACAACTAGTGAGAATCCTAACATCCAATTAGATCTATCTCATAGATCCAAAACCCAGGATTTAGGAGGTATCGCTTTGATCCTATATGGAGAATTCTTGTGATAAGCGGAGATTGACCGAGCGTAGCATAGGAAACTCCTTCCCTATCAAGAGTATGTCATCCACGTACTCTATGAGGATCACCACCATACTCCCTACTACCCTTTTGTATATACAAGGTTCATCTACCATTTTGATGAAGTCAAACTCTTTGACTACCACATCAAAACAGATGTTCCAACTCCGCGATGCCTGCTTTATCGTATAAAACAACTTGCACATGTTTCTGCTGCTCCCACTGTCTACGAAGCTCTCTGGCTGTGTACTTATAGATGCTCTCTTCCAAAACATCATTTAGAAAAGCAGTCATGACACCTAACCACCAGATATCGTAGTCATGGTATGTAGCAGTGGCAAGTAAGATCTGGGTGGACTTAAGCATAGCTTTGAAAGTCTCAACTTTTTCGTGTACACCAAGTAATCTTCTCAAGATATACTTGCTCCTGATAGGGATTTAACCCTTCAGATAAAGCAACCAAAGTCCATACTTTGTTGGTGTATAAGGACTCCATCTCAGATCACTAAGCATCCAGCCATTCTTACAGAGTCCCACTCCTGATGGCCAGCTAGAAACTAGTTGGGTCATCATCTCATGATGCAATCCTCGCTCCCACTGTCATAGAGAAACCGAAGTATCTCTTAGGTGGGTGAGGTACCCTACCAGATCGGTGGAGAGGCTGAGGTTTGTTGGAAACTATTGAATCCTCCGGTTCTATCAAATCATCAGCTGCAGTTTGTATAGCTGGAACTACTTCCAGTTCTACCTCATGACCACTAATTTCTTCACAAGAAATCATTTTCTCTAAAAGGTGGCATGCCGAGAAATAAAACACTTTTGTTCCTCGGTTTGGTAGAAGATACTCCATTGCAAATGCTTGGGATATCCAATAAACTTCCACAGAACTGACCTTGTCTCGAGTTTGTCCGGATTTTGCTTTTAGGCATAAGCTGGACAACCCCAAATCTTAACATACTTAAGATATGGGCTCTTCCCAATCCATATCATATATGGAGTGGTAGGCAGCTGATTTGATTGGAACCCTATTCAATAGGTATGCAGCTTCTCAAGTGCATAACTCCTAAAAGAAAATAGGCAACTCAGTAGTACTCATCATAGAGCACACTATATCACATAGGGTGCAATTGCTCCGCCTCGATATACCATCGTACTATGGTGTATACAGAGAAGTAATGCTGAGAGAGAATCTCATTCTCCTTTAGAATAGTCTAGGAATTTCGTGCTCAAGTATTCTCCTCCTTGATTACATCAAAGGACATAATACTTATACCCGTTTTTGGTTCTCTACTTCTAACTTATATTCTGTGAATATCTCAAAAGGTTCGAACTTGTGTTTCAACAGGAACATATATCTGAATCTTGAGAGATCATCAGAGAATGTAATGAAGTGCAAAAAACCGGTCCTGGCATATGTAGATAGGGGACTTTCATACATCAACATGTATCTATCCCAAGAGTTCACTAACTCTTTCTCTGTTTCCAATAAACGGAGCCGTGGTCATCTTATCTTTGTGACATGACTGGCAAGTTTCACAAGATGTAAATTCAAACTAATTTAAATATACATCTAATTTAACTTCAGCTAGTTGGGTCGCATTGATATGACCTAGTCTACAATATCTCAAGAAGGATTTGTTCATTTCTGAACTCTTCCTCTTGTGTGTGTTCTGTACATTAAGAACTATGGTTTGATTTAGAACGTATATGCTTTTAGATAACGTGCCTGAACCGATCAACTCTTGATATAGGAAATGTTCAAAACATTATCCAACAATACAAAATTATATCCTTCTTTACTAATAAAGAGACTGATATGATGTTGTATCTCAGGTTCGGTATCTAATAACATTCGTTCAGAATCAATGTATTCTGGTAATACAGGGTGATAACTGCCAACTCACTTGGCGTGCAACAATTGCACCGTTTCCAACTCTTGAAACTTATCACCCGTTCTCAGTTCTCTACCTATCTGTAGCCCATGTAACAAATTACATATGTGGGATCCTGATCCGGTATCAAATACCCAGGACGTAAAGGATACTGAGAAACAGTTCTCTGCAATGAACACACCCGAAGAAGATGCATCAGCATGCACTTTCTTCATTTGGGCGGCACGGGAATTCTGGTAATCCCCAATTTCCTGCTCTGTCTTATAACATTTATAAGTTGGAGTGGGACCAACATTCCCTAGCGCAGTATAACAAGTGGGTTCAGTCAAAACATCCGTATTATTATCTTGATTAAGGCGTGACATGGTCGCTACCTGGAGAGAGAGAGAAGAAAACACTTAGCGTATGCTCTTGCAAGATTAGATTGGTTATTAATATACCTAATCAGGATGTCTCCCACTGTTATAGTCAAATCTTCCTTCAAACCCTAAAAGGAAAAACTAGCCGGGATTAATCACACGCTATAAGTTCGCCAATCTTTCAGCTAGGCCAGTGTCGGTACTTTGAGGGAGGTTCCCCGTGCTTTCGCACGGACCTAATTAAAGTAAACCTCGTTTTCCCAGGGGCGTAACCCCGTTAACACCTTTCTAGACACCTACTTGATCAGCTAATTGTAATGTGTAAAACTCTATCAGGAGTAACTCTTACTCGCAGTGGGTATCGGGATCCAACTATCTCATAGAAGGTATGCAATCTCATTGCAAATTTCAACTCTTGAAATTCCCAATAATATTTTACCCCTAGCAGCTATATGACCTTAACATAGTCAACAAATCATAAGTGTTAGTCAAGTTCAACCCGTCATTTCCCGATTGAATCAAACCCACCCGCACGACCCTTAACATAGTCAACAAAGTCGCACGACTACCCTAATCCAATCGCATCATATGCTTATACAGATAAGCACTAATCAGCTACCGCACACTACGCCTTAACATAGTTAACAAACGTAGCACGAATACTAACTAGTACTTATCTGAAATGACGGAGGGCTACGACAGGTTTTTAAGAAAACCCTTTGCGTAATGAACTTGATATCATTGTAGAATCGAGTGATTTTTAAATGGAATGTTTTTTAGGTCTTTTCTACTTTTGCTAAAGAGGTCACTCCCGGTGAAGGGATCTCGGTTCTTTCCTCATCGAATAAGGTGCAGGATATTTCACAAATACCACTATGCAAAGCAAAAACTATAGAAGCAATCAAAAGACAAACCGAGTGTGTAGCATCTGCCAATTTCGCTAAAGAGGTCACTCCCGGTGAAGGGATCTCGGCTCTTTCCTTATCGAATAAGGTGCTGGATATTCTACAAGGAATACCGCTATGCAAAGTAAGAACTAGAGCTACCACTTTTTAAACAAGTTTCTACAATATCTTTAGGTTTCTTTTATTTCATTAATCTCATTAATGAAGTCTCATTTTATTATGCTTCACAAGCATCAGATTTGAAACGAAATCAACAATATACAATATATATCTCATATATATAATATAAACATTTGTCTCAGGCAGTAATATGATCTCATCACAGAACATAGCAGCAGAAGATAACATATGAAATATTGGATATACTAGGGCGTCCGTGTTTTAATACGAGCCTGTATAAAACACGGATTCTACGGTCGCGATGAATAGCCAAACCCACATCCCTAGACCCCTACGAGAGCAGCAAGTAACCCTGCCAGTTCTAGAGTTAGGAGACCCGGTCTCGACTCCTCGAGATGGTCTCCCACTAGACCCTAGAACCCGGTTACTTGTGCTCCCCTCCTTGGGTCTATCCTAATGCGGAAAAGTAAATAATATACAATGGTGACATCATCCTCAGCCCGGAAGTGCCCCAAGAAAAGAATATTACATACAATGAATTTTACATGAATGAAAATAAAAACCCTCATCTCACATAAAACCCCCGGCTATTCAAAACACGACGATCCAATATAATATATCACAGCAACACATAATATCTCATATCATCAACGTAAATAAATATGTGTATCCCAATTGTCGTTGATGTATAGCAACGAAACCGGCGATACACCACATATTACACTTACGGTCGCAGAAAAGAAAGTGTAAAACTACAACAGTTGGAATCCGCAACCTACTTAGATATCGCATGCCTAACTAAATGAATTCCTTAGACATCGCATGCCTAACAATTATAAACCCCGCATTTTAGTCTCAATATCGAAAACTCTTTTAAATATCAAGTCGGGCAATTCAACAAGATTCCCGACAACCTGATTGAATGCTCGTCGCAAACTTTAGTAGACGGCCGCACTCCCGGATGCCGTCAACGAAGTGCAATAAGGCGGAACACCGCTGCCGCGAGCACCCAAACAGATGCTTTTGGCGACGGGGTTCTCCTAGAGTCACTTGGTCGGGGCTATAGGGCGTGGCTATCTATTAAGTTTACCCGGCGAGTATCTGCGTACGCTACATGATTGCGACGGACTTTTGATCGCATCAAAATCCTGTGACAACCGATCATTTGAGACTAAACTGCTAGATTTATAACATTCAAATTAGTTATCTCATAACTACATGTGGATTCCAAATATTGTATCACATTCCAGATAAACAGACAATGTTAAACTTTTCGATCGAATAAACAAACACCCAAGTTTTCCCAAATAATTCTTAACACTTGAAATTAGTTTTAAAACATCCATCACATGCCACAGTACCAATGGTCCAGCCGTAGAAGGGTCAAACCAACGTCTCACATGTGGTAACGCCGTACTGCCCTAAACCCTAAGGTTTAGAGGCGGTTCAGACGGTCACATAATCGAGTTAAGGTTTATGGTCTTCTAGAGGGTCCACCGCGTTACTTGAACAACTTAGAACGTTCTTAAACTAAGGAAAAATCCAACACTTGGAAATTTTCCGGCAGGGAAAAAAATGAGTTATTGATATCCGTTCGAACTTTTTAACACGTTCTAAATTACCCGGAAAAAACTTAAACGAAGTTAAACTTTCCGATCGAATCAACGAGTTCCCAATACATCCAAGAAAACTCAACACTTGAGTAGAATTAAAAATTCCCAGAACAATTAAAAAGTACCCAAGAATCATACCTAGAAGTACGGGCCCCTGACTCCTCATGACGGCCGCGAAACCGCCGCCAAACCCATGGTTTGGCCGCGGTTCTGCGCTCCTATGATGGAGTTGGGGTATCATATTTCACAGTAATTCTTATATTTCCCTGCTTAATTTTCTGAGTATTTTTAATATGAAAAAATCAACATTTTGAAATTTTTTCCAGAAACTAGGTTTTATCGGGTATTCGGAGTTCGATCGGACTTTAAACTTCGTCTAGACTTCGCCTAAAGCTCTAGCTTGGCTCTGATACCACTGTAGGGTTACTAGGCACTCTCACAAGGTTCTACAAGGCATCAACCATGCCCGATTTAAAATTTAGACGTGCCGAACAACCCTAACCAAGATCTTAGACTAGAGATTAGGTGAAACAAATAGCAAGTAAACAACTTTACTTCTAAGAGTTAGGGATTACAACCTTTGTAGTTCTATCCTTCACTTCATAAGCTCCGTGTTGTGGTCCCTTCGCTGCGATCATCAAGTTCCCGGACTCTAGAGAGGCTCCACAAAGAGAATGATGCAAGCTTGCTTCCGATCTTCGATAACTAAGATGATCTACCTTGAAGTTTCTTTAACACAAGCTCTCACTTACTAATGAAGTGAACACCCTAATCTAATTGGCAAGAATATATTAGAATGATGAAGTAGGAATTTAGCTCTCATTTGTTTTCTTAATTTCACTCATTTTCATCACTTCATAAAAAGCTAGAAAGCTTTTCATGCAAAGAAGAAGAAGGAAGAAGATGATCTATTTCTTTTTTGTGATGAATAATGAAAGTACTGTAAGGTTAGAAATGCAACCATGGTTCAAGTGAGAAGACTTAACCATTGTAGAGAGTTTACTAGGGTTAAGGGTTTGGGTTAGGTTAAAGAATATCTCACAAAAATATCTTTAACAAATATCTTTGCTTAAAACAAAAGCAAAGCTTCTAGAAGCTACTAGAAAAATTAACCCAAATCAAACCCTAACCATGTTTAATCTCCACTAATCATGTTGCATTTATAACCATAACATGTTACAATATTATATATCACATATATAATATTTATTGTAACAAAATAAAATAATACAATTAACATATATCACATATATATCAATGTATTACCCGAGTGAGAAAAAGAATCTTTTAGTGAGATAATATTAGTTAATGTAATTTAATATATCAAATATATAATTATACATTAAATTATCGAATCAACACTTGATCCGATAATCTGACTATTTCGTAAATAACCGACTAATATAATCTGTATCATTTCATCGAATCAACACTTGATCCGATGACCCGGCTATATCACATATACCCGGCCGATATCTCATATCGCGAGAATCTAATACGGTATCACATACACGTACTCTTCTCGGTCCCGCACATATCATATATGTGCTCCTACTCCGTTTTGCCTGAGTCAAGAAACCTCTGTGTAGGACTCTAAAGAATCGTCAATACGCCGGCAGTAGGTGATGATCATATCAAAACCCACAAGCTGCAAGCGGTCAGCTAAACGTAACAGCCACCCAGGTATTGAGCGATCAGAAGATCAACAAGCAAGCCTGTACTTTCTCCCGTGAATCCAACCAGTAACACTCCCGTACAGTCCGGTCTCTTCGTCAGATATGCCGCATATCTCGCCTAGGGGTGGTAAACGTCAGACCCCAGTAGCTTGATAAGTCATGTCGATATGAGGTCTATAACAGTTCGAGAAACTACTGATAACACTTACCAGTAAATCTCAGCAACCCTGGCCAGGGATTTCCAGTTATAGCCAATCTAACACAGCGCAACATCAACTCCCTATACCGGGAGAGACGAATCCCCTCCTATCGCTCATTGCCTCCATGTGATTCGGGACTGTACCCAAAAGCCACCTTTTTGCACGCTCTCTTGGACGTGGTATGATGGAAATCAAAGCACAGTGGGAATCACACAAGACGCTATGACGATCTCGGGTCTACAGACTAACCTGTACCGGTGTCACCAGAGAACTGCCATCTGACGTGAGGTATATTACCATCTGGGAGTTCTCGGCGAGTCCGTCCAGTGTACCCAGTCTCCACTGAGCACCCGTATACCTTCTCTGATGTCAAACACCAATGGATATAGGATCATCCATCGCCCATCATATGGGTCAAGAAGCGCATACGCTAGTCTACTCTGGAGTATCGATGCCTTGTCTCGTTACTCCCATGACTAGGAACATTTGAAGGATGTACTTGGCGACTACTCTTTCCCCACTAGTATGATCTACATCATAGTCCTGGTAGTCAAGTACTCATCCTAAGGGCTTTATCAACATGTAACATAGAGACAATCGTAGTACATGTTAAGATAAAGTGAAACCAGATAGCATACTATCATATCGAGCAAGAAAGTCTTCCCTATATATGTCCAAGCATCCACTACAATATACATCATATGTACAGTAATGGCCTCTAGGGCATACATATAACTAACAGTTCTTTCAGCCAAGACGAAAAGAATGCTGAAAGATCTCCAAATATGCCAGTGGAAAAATCCACTGGAACCCGAGGTCATCGAGAGAATGCTGAAATCATGCCCAACTCCAAAAATTGGTGGTGATAGTCAAAGCGCTCACACCCAGCCATCAAAGTCTTCGAAGAAGAAGAAGAAGACCAAAAAGCCCATGAAGCTTAGTGACGAGCGCACGGACCTGCAAAAATATTTCAACGCGCTAGAAGAATATAACCAGAAGGCGCGGACCCCAGTCACAGTCCAAGAATTTCTCAGCCACGTCCTTGAGGACGGAGATGATGACAATGGAGAAGACTCGTCGGATGAGCCTGAAGATTATGTGGCAAGCCGCCATATGATCTCTCACTCGTTGATAGACGATGAAGAAGCTCCTTACGCAGAGAAACTTGGGGCAGATCCTGAGCCGTAACTTCTAGGACCATCAGACGAAGTGATTGACACATTCTTAAACGAAGCTCTTCTGAAAAGCAAAGCTAATCGGGAGCGCGAGATGGCCATATTTGAAAAGGCCAAACACCGGCGACTGGACGGATGGAGCAAAACACTCCCACCAGATCAAAGTACATCCGCCTTAAATAAAAACAAGTTCAAGACGAGGAAAAGGTTCGCTAAAGCCATATCGATGGGAATGAAACTGCCACCCTCTGAAGGAAACACTCATGATGAAGCGGATATACATCCTAGCTACTGCTCATATCATCGAAAGATTGTGCACCCCACCGAAGAGTGCAATGCTTTTAAAAGCTGGTGGCAGGGATATGTTGCTCACCGACAATATTTCAAGCGGATGAAATGCAAAACTCGTCGGGAGAAAAGAAATACGACCGAGGAGCGCAAAAGAACTACCAACAACTGTCACATGGTCGACACTGGGGGATCGCAAGTTCTCACCTTTGGGAGCGATTCTGATGAGGAAATAGCCCTTGGCCCTCTCTTCAAAGAATCCACCTCGGGAAAAGAGGAAGAACCGAAAAGCTGCGAGAACATTCAGCTGCGCAATCGCACGTTACCTGAAAAGAATCTCAGACCTGCAAACAAGGGATCGAATAAAAAGGATAAGGGAAAAGAAAAGATCCCTGAAGACATCGCCCTCAATGATCAAGTCGTAGAAGATCTGGCAGCCAAGGACCCGCTCAAGAAAAGTAGGGTGGATTACAACAATCTGGCACACCCGAGGAAGATACCCCCGCGGCTCAGCATTCTCGACGCCCTTCTGGTATCTAAAGAGGCGAGAAATTCGCTAATCAAGGCGCTACAAGAGCCCGAACAATTCCAAGCTTTCCTCGCCGAAGAAAAGATGAAGGACGAGCTGGAAGAAGTGCACACAGCCGATATCACCTTCGGCGATGAAGATCTCCTCCTCGGGACGTGCGAGCATAACCGTCCCCTTTATGTCTCCGGATACTGTCATGATATCAAGATAGGCAAGATCCTGGTTGACAATGGGTCCTCCGTCAATCTCCTCAATGTAAGAGTGTTGAAGGAAATCTGCATGAGCGTTCAGCACCTCGCTCGTGATAAAATCACCATCTCCGGTTTTGACTCCCAGTCGTCATGGACACTCGGGTCTGTGATACTAACGTTGCGCTTTGGGCTGCTCATCACGGATATTAAATTTCACTTCATTGACGCTAAGACCTGCTATAACGCCTTGCTCAGTCGGCCTTGGTTACACGAGTACAACATTATCCCTTCTACACAACATCAGTGTATGAAGTACTTCAAAGATGGTCTTGAGTACACTATGACAGGGGAACTAAACCCATTCTCCGTGAATGAAGTCCGCAAATATGAGGATGCCAAGTACTTCCTGCCAGATTTCGAAGCCACAGAAAAATGTCGCAAACCGGAGAACAAGAACAAAACTATCACCACAATTCCGGTCTTCGGCAGTGATACCGAGGAGGAAGAAGAAATAGTTTATTCAAGGCCGCCCTAATGCAACAAGCCGGGACCGTCCACCCCTATTCTGGTCTTCCGCAGCGATTCGGAAGATGAAGTCAACGCCGTATTCTCCACTCGGCCATCGATACAAGCCTTCGCTGATGAAGATCAAAGTTTGCAAGTTGCCATGGTTCCGTAAGAGCATTACAAAGAGCTCGATGCACTTGATGTTAGTGTATATGCCCTAGAGGCCATTACTGTATCATACTAGTTTGTATATTACTTGATGGAAGCTTGGGATATTCACCTTGTATTGACAATCTTGCTCAAAATAGTAGTATGCTACTTGGTTTATTTCTACTTTAATGTGTGCGTGTGTTTCTTATAGCATATCGCCTTTACACATTAGTGGAGCCCTTAGGATCTTTGCTTGATTACCAGCGTTGTGATGGCAGTCACACTCGTGGGGGCTAGGTAATCCACAAGCACATCCTTATGCAGGTCCCTAGTCATAGGACTATCGAGACAGGGCATCGATACTCTGGAGTAAACTAGCGTATGCGCTTCTCATCCCAGCTTGGGAGACGGTCTGTCCCACAGCCGTCAGTACGTCGTACTTGAGATAGTATGCGGGTGCTCGTTAGGTTACGAGTACACTGGACAGGACTCGTCGGGAACTGTTGGTTGGTATTATACCTATCGTCAGTTATCAGTTCCCAGGTGACATGAGTACAGCTTAGTCCGTTGACTTGACACTGTCACTTCGCCTCGAGTGTGTTCCCACTGTTCTTAGATTGCTGCCCTACCACGGCTCAAAGGAGTCGTGCAAACAGGTAGCAGTTGGGTGCAGTCCCGAAGCACTTGGAGGCAGTGACGGTTAGACAGGATTCGTCTCTCCCGGTATTGGGGGTTGATATCGCGCTATGTCTAGGAGAGCCATTACACAAAGTCCCTGGCCAGGGCAAGCGAGATATACTGGTAGGTTTCCAGTGTTATCTCAGGGTGTTCTGGGCTATACTCCGACACGACTTGTACCGCTATTAGGGGACTGACGTTTACCGCCCCCCTAGGCCCGCCATGCGATACTCTTAGAAGAACAAACCGGACTGTACGGAGACTGTCACATTCAGGCTCAGTAGGAGTTCAGATGGGTTTACCTCGTCGGTCTTCTTATCGGCATCTACCTGGGGACCATTACGTACAGCTAGTGCCGCTTGCGGTCTGTGGTTAAACCCACTGCCAGCATAGTGTCGAGTCTTTAGAGTCCCACACAGAGGGTTATTCGCCTTTAGGCAAAACGAGTAGAGGTCGCATGGTTTTGCGACGAGGTTCGTTCACATCCGCGCACTTGTGCACGTTTGGTGTCCGGACAGCTTATACTAGCGTGCTTTGGTTTAAACCATATCCTAGTATATGTTTTGGGATTGGTTTTATCTCATTGTATTCGTGTTCCTCGGAACACGGATACGGGTGTATATGCACAGTTGACTGAGGCAGAGGCAGAGGACTTTCATTAGGGTTGATGACCGTTGTCTTTTTCTTAACCCTAATGTTTATATGTGAAATATAATTATTAATATTAATTAATTATAATTGTGTTATGGTTAGGGTTGTGGACCATTTGACTATGGTTGACTTGTTGACCTATGTTGACATATTGACCATCATCATTTCATATGAAAGATGCTCTTTGATTCTTGCAAAATTCATTAATGTGAAATGATAATGGTCATTTCAAGTTAACCATCACAATTATCTTTTGATTAATTATTTAATTATCATAATTCACATATATGTGAGAAGGTTGATTTTATCTTCTCATTCCATCATTCTCATTCTCTCTCATCCTCTTCCTCTCTCTCAAAGCTCTCCCCTCTCATGAGTTGAGAACCATTAAGCTTTGAGATAAAACCTTCAAAATTACTCTCTACTCTTTCTAAGGTTCTAGGTTTAGCACACCAAGCACCTTAGTTACTTCTAGTTTGAGGTAGGAGCCAAAGGTAGAGGCCCTCAGGTGGATCTTTCTTCGGCAAGAGAAGGCGACGAGGACGACCCGTTCATCCCACTCCAAGGAGCAAGAAGAGAAGGACTTCAAGACTTAGGTATAATCTTTTAACCAAGTAGCTAACTCTCTTAGCTTGGTAGTTTATGTTTAGCAAAGATCCTCCTTTCTTTAGTCCATGTTGCCTAGAGTTGTAAAAATCATTTTTTTATACCGTTTCCGCCTCCCCGTAAGCACCGGGGTGGGCAACGTGGACTTACAGTGGTATCAGAGCCTAGCTAAACACAAACTAACAAGTTAGCAAAGTATCTAGAACTTCGATCGGAAAAAATCGCAAAACACGTTTTCAAAAACCTAACTTTCTGCCGATTTTTAAACCTGCTTTAAAAATAATAAATCATACCCTAAAAATCGGCTCAGGGTTTTTACAGAACACCCAAGAAAAACGATCCAGCGAGTCAACCAACTCACCGCAGATCCGCGGCCGAGTTGACTCGGTCGTGGGTCGTTTCTCCTGCAGTGTTCTTATATTGATGTTTTGAGATTTTTAGGATGGTTTGTTTCTGCCCAGATTTTCCAGAGAACAAATTTGTTTTTGGGGTGGTTACAAATCCGTATTTTGATCGAACTTCTCTAGACTTTGGCTAATGGGTTTTATCTGTGATGTGATACGTGTATTGAACGTCTGCTAATCGCTATACGTCGATTAGTGGGGGTTATACATATCTGTGATCTGTAATGTTGATGGTTTGTGTATATGAATTCATTGGATTGTCGCGGATGAATAGCCGGGGGGTTGTGAGATGAGAGTTTTCTTTATCTTTCAATTCATGTAATATGTAAATTGATGTAATATTATTTATATGGCCGCACAACCGGGATGGGGTTGTAGCCGTCATTGTATAATTTCTTTTACTGTTTTTGCTCCTAGGATAGACCCAAGGTGGGGTGCACAGACTACCGGGTATCTCGAAGTGCCGAGTGACCTACTCACGTGTTGAGGGAGGTTGCTTCGCTTTGGGTACTTGGCGGGTAGTTTGCCGCACCTGTAGGGGTCTAGGGTGGGGTTTGGCTATTCATCGCGACCGTGTAATCCGCTCTTCGTTACAGGCTCGTACGGAATGCGGATTTCTAGTATATCCAATGTGTTCATCTGTGATCTGGAATGGCTATCATTGCATGTGACGAATGTATATATCTATATATGATATCTATTTAGGCGTTGCTTATGTTTTGCATCCGCGCTAGTCCAGCCCCCGCTCTGTCGTTAGTTAAGTAACCTAACGGGTGATGACGGGACCACGTAGCGAATGCGGATGGTATAAGCGTACGTCATATTTTCGTTGTTTTCTGCATTGGTAGGATTAATTGATGGGACGCATTAAAATTAATGCAAGAAAAATAAACCAAGTAAAAGTCGTTGGAACACTTTCAAAACCACTCGGTTCTTTTCAAAAACCAACTTTTAAATGCGGAGCTTGAACCACTCCTTTTAAAAGTTATCTCGTTCCATCGATTATATCAAGTTCACTACGTTCACGGTTTCGCCAAAACCATTCGTAGCCCTCCGTCGTTTCACATGAATGGTCAATAGTATTCAAGCTATGTTTGTTGGCCAAAGTCAAGGCATAGTGATTTGTAGCTATTGGGTATTCATGTGCAGCATAGATAGATGTGTTGGTTTGGGACAATCGTACTGCTTTGTTGGCCAAAGTCAAGGGTAGGTACGGGTGGGTTCAAATTAACCTGGAGAATGACGGGTAGAACTTGAATGTGACTTATGATTTGTTGGCCAAAGTCAAGGTCATAAGAGCATTGGGCAAAAATCCACATCGGGAGTTTCTAAAGAAACTGAAACTTGCTAGCGCTGCATACCATTTGAAATGTGATGATTCTGGTAGGATTTGTCACGCCCCGCTTCCCAGAGTACGCAAAATTGGGCACGTGACATAGCCAACCATGCTACCTGTGGGTAGGACGCATCCGTCCACAGTCACATTACGGTTGTAAGGATATCAAGAACAGAAAAATAAACTAAACTAATACATGTCCAAATCCATAATAACAAGAATCAATAAACAATAAGTGCGGAAGCAAATGATCCAATATAATAATAGAAAGGTACGTCCCATAATGCGGGATCGCACCTGGAAATAAAATGCAATAAATAAACTATACCCTAAGGAACTCACAGTTCAGCCTGCTGGCTGAAGTACTCCTGCTCGGTCGACTGCAATGGTACGGAATCTGGGCCATGCAAAACCCAGACGTCAGCGCGTCATGACATCAAGTATATGGTATAAACATGGTAATAAGCAATGCAAGTATGAACATGAATAAAGCAGTAACAAGAAATAACAAGCAGGGTACTGTGCAATGGTGTCCAAACTGTCCTATCAGGTTTCTACTCTATAGTCTTTGAAACCAATTGATGAATCGTCGATGTAACTCAATAGTATCCCGTGCGTGCCCGGGACCACGGCCATGACCCTCGGGGCTGAATCCGAGACGTGCCGCTAAGCAGTAAAAGGTAGCAAGATGGACGAGTAGTGTCAGCATCACCACTCCGGAGCTGGCCAAGCCCGTAAGACTGATCAGAACAAGTATCGAACTGTTGAGTTACAAGTCGGTTTCACCTTTGATTTCCCCATACCCCCAAACTATGCATGTCAAGTCAGGTATTCAGTAATCAAGGACTAATGCCAACAGAAAATCCGGTAAAAGTAGGTCTGTCTGGATCGACAGCAGGAATGGTCAGGTTTGTCGGCATTAGGCATGAAATCATGAAACAAGTAATGTCATGGTACAACAAGATGAGTCGGTATGTATGTATATGTCAGGTGTAGCAGGGTCAGGCCAATATGTCGTGCAATCGGGTAAGTACTCACAACAGGTATACAAGCCATAATGAACAACAGCAGGAAACAGTAATTTATCACAATATTCCATATAATCACAGTGATGTTTGTATTCTCTTATTAACAGGTTCAATCATCTTTAGGGTGCAATAGCCACAAGGTAAATCAATATCCACAAATTCTGAAGTAATGAAGCTACAGGAATTTACATTAGGTATAATAATTGTTTCGTGAATGATTTAACAGTTTAAGCAGATATGATTCAGTCGTTTTGTTTAGTTGAAATATGGATTGGTGTGGGTTGATTAATTACGAGGAACTGTTGTAACGATTCCATTATAAAGATACTGCAATAATATGATATCAATTGCCATCATTAAGTTGTGGTATTAAATAGTATGAATTCAATTGCGTGGCAAGACTAGATCTCGCACGCTAGCATGTTCAAGCAAGTATTCAGATACTTGCCTCGACGGTCTGCAAACTGAAACACGGATGCGATGTCGGCAGAAAGCACGATATGCTAGCACGGGCCACGGATCAGGTCCCAACAGCGAACAACGGGATCACACGGACCAGGGGGCTTCGCTGGAGCGTCGGGTTCGCCAAGACGGCACGGTCGGATTCCGGCAACGACAAAAGTAGCGAAGTTAGCAATACGATAGGATACACGCGAATAACGACCAGCAAGGGATTAAACGTGAATGGAAAACTAAAGGGAGGCTTACCGGGAAGAACCGGGGGCAACTACGACGGGCCCGACGGCGATGGACGCGCCGGCGGTGAACAGGAGATGCGGCGGTGGCTGGAAAGTTTCCCGGGTCGCTGGAAAGGTGGTGGTGCAGTGCTGAGGGGGTGTACGGGCCGGGTTCTGGTCTCAGGGGAGAGGAAGTGGTCGGCGGTGGCACAGGCGACGACGAGGAGGGTCGACCGGGGCTTCTCCGGCGAACTGGAGATGGTGCAGGGTTGGGCTCGGGTTTGCTGTTCCGGCGAGGGGAGGAAGGAAACGACGACGAGGTCGGGACGAGGAGGGTGAGAGGGAGTCGTGGGAGTCGTCGGCGACGAGAGGTGGTGTCGACGGCGAGGTCTGCGAGGGTGGAGGCGTCGTCGGGTTGGGTGCAGGTGCGGGGATCGGCGGGAGAACGAGGGGAGGAAGGTGCGGTGAGTCTCGTGGTGGCGAGGGTGGCGACGGCGAGGTCGCGGGGGAACCGGCGGTGAGGTCGCGGGAAGCTAGGGTTAGGGTTTTCGTTGGTTCTCGTGGTCGCGTGGGGAAGAGGAGGCGGCTGCTGCATGGGTTATATATATAGAGGAAGAGAGAGAGAGGGATTGGAGAGAGAAAGGGAGATTGGAGAGAGAAAGGGAGAGATTGAGGGAAGAGAGAGAGAGAGATGAGGAAAAGGAGGCGGGGCCCACTCGCCTAAAAGAGTGCTCGTGATTGGCTGGATAAGAGATAAAGGAAAAATTTTGAGATGATTTGAAGGGATTAACTGTTAAGAAATATTCGTGTGTATTTTTATTTTAGTTTTAGTATATTAAATTAAATGGGCCCTTTTAGCGCAAAATGAAACATTTCCAAATCGCGCCCGGGTTGCGCCCAAATGTTCCAAATTCAAATTATAGGATTTTAAGCGGGTTCCAAATTTTGAAAAGAGGTGTTTAATGATTAAAATGCATGCCCCCAAGTCGGACACTTGCACACGCGCGTAGTCGCCCAAACTGGCCCGTTTAGCCAAACGGAACGGAATCTCGACACGCGGACGCTACCACGCGACTAGTGGCGACGAGTAGGCCAACATGGACATCTTTAATTTCATTTTAGGAGTTAAAATTTGTTATGTGCCAAAATGACTTAACCGGTTAAATTTTAGCAAAAAGCACCAAACACTCAGGATAATTGGAATGAGCAGTATATAACCCTCAACTAGTAATATAAATAGTATTATTGGGCTCGGGTGTTACATCATACCCAACTACAAAAAGAATTTCGTCCTCGAAATTCCAAGAATACAAGATAGCTAACTACTGGAAAAGATGAGGGAATTTCTGCCGGATCTCGTCTTCTCGCTCCCAAGTGGATTCTCCATGCAATCGATTACCCCAAGAAACAAGCACAAGAGGGATAACCTTGTTCTTAAGAACCTTTTCTCTTCGATCCTTGATTTCAACTGGTCGCTCCTCAAAAGTTAGGTCCTCCCGTACGGTCAACTCCGAATGATCCAATACATGAGCATCATCACGAACATACCTCCGTAGTTGAGACACATGAAACACATCGTGCACTCCTGCCAATGACTGCGGTAACGCCAACCGGTACGATACCTCTCCAACACGCTCCAAAATCTCGAAGGGTCCGACGAATCGAGGACTAAGCTTTCCCCGACTTCCAAAGCGAATCACCCCTCTAGTCGGTGATATCTTCAGGAATACCAAATCACCCACGGCGAACTCTAGAGGTATTCTTGACGTGTCGGCCCAACTTTTCTGTCTGTCTTGAGCTGCCTTCATATGCTTCCTGATTGTATTCACCTTCTCGACTGTCTGTACCACCAAATCTGGTCCTAGTAACCTTCGTTCACCAACATCATCCCAACAAACAGGTGAACGGCACTTACGACCATACAGCGCTTCAAACGGAGCCATCTGAATAGTTGCTTGGAAGCTATTGTTGTACGAAAACTCCACCAGGTGTAGATGATCTTCCCAAGAACCTTTGAAGTCCAACATGCAAGCCCTCAACATATCTTCAAGGGTCTGGATCGTTCTCTCCGATTGTCCATCAGTTTGAGGATGATAGGCTGTGCTGAACTTCAATCGAGTCCCCAAACTTTCCTGTAAACTCCTCCAAAAGTGCGACAAGAACCGAGTGTCCCGATCGGACACGATGCTTACCGGTACTCCATGCAATCTGACAATCTCCTGCATGTATCGCTCTGCCAAAGTCTCCGTCGATTGACCAACCCGAAACGGAATAAAGTGAGCTGCCTTGGTCAACCGATCGACAATCACCCATACTGCATTGTTGCCCCTTGGACTCCGCGGTAAAGCCGTCACGAAATCCATGGTTATATGTTCCCACTTCCACTGAGGAATCGGAAGTGGTTGCAACAAACCAGCAACCCTTTGGTGTTCGGCCTTGACTTGCTGACACACCAAACACTTAGCCACGAAGCGAGCAATTTCCCGTTTCATACCTTCCCACCAGAAGTGCTGTCGAATATCTCGGTACATCTTTGTCCCTCCTGGATGTACAGAGTAAGCGGAATTGTGTGCCTCCTTCATAAGCTCTTCACGCACATCTCCCTTTGGCACACACACACGGCTACCATATCTCAACGAACCGTCTTCGTGGATCAGTAAATCGGTTCGTAGTCCGGCTTCAACCTGCTCTCGAAACTTTTGCAGTCTAGGATCCCGCGATTGTGCCGCTTTAATCTTCTCAACTAAGGACGATTGTACTTGCAACTGCATAAACTGTCCTGTAGCATGTGGTAGCACAACCTCCAAGTCAAATCTCCGAAAATCCTCAATGATCTTCCCTTGTGCAGTCAAAACCTGAATTGCTGGTAACCGACTCAGTGCATCTGGCACGACGTTAACTTTTCCCGGATGGTACTTAAGATCAAGGTCGTAGTCAGCCATCAGCTCCAATCATCTGCGTTGCCTCATGTTCAACTCCTTCTGAGTGAACACATATTTCAAACTCTTGTGATCCGTAAAGACTTCAACTCTTTCGCCCAGAAGGTAGTGTCTCCAAATCTTCAGGGCGAAGATCACGGCTGCAAGCTCTAAGTCATGAGTCGGATAGTTCTTCTCATGAGTCTTCAGCTGTCTCGATGCGTAAGCGACGACTTTCCCATTCTGCATTAAAACACATCCCAATCCTTTTCCAGATGCGTCGCCGTGAATCACCAGTCCTCCTGAATCATCCGGTACGGTTAGGATAGGGACGGTTATCAACTTCTGCTTCAACGTCTCAAAAGCCAACGCACACTTATCCGTCCATACAAAAGGTACCTCCTTGCGCGTAAGCTTGGTCAACGGTTCTGCCAAACGAGCGAAGTTCTCCACAAATCTCCTGTAGTATCCGGCTAATCCAAGGAAACTTCTTATCTCAGCTACATTCCTTGGAATAGGCCAATCTTGAACGGCTGCAATCTTTTCGGGATCGACGGCGATTCCATCGCCCGACACAACATGCCCCAGAAACTTCACTTCTTCCAGCCAGAGTTCACACTTACTCATCTTCGCAAATAATTTCTCTTGCCTCAGCGTCTGCAGTGCGATCCTTCTTCTTCACTAAAAGAACTGGAGCTCCCCAAGGTGAGTTGCTGCTTCGAATCCATCCCTTCTCGAGTAATTCACCAACTTGTTTCATAACTTCTTCTAATTCCACCGGTGCCATTGGATAATAAGACTTTGATACTGGCGCTGCACCGGGAATAAGGTCAATCGCAAACTCCACATCTCGCTTCGGTTGTAAGCCCGAGATGTCTTCAAACACATCCATAAAGTCGCGAGCAACTGCCGGCTCTTCATTACTATTAACTTCCATATCTGCAAGAACACTGGTTGTCGGCCTAGTCCTAAACTCGACTGGCCCGACAGAACTGCTTCTTTACCGCAACTGCTGTCTACATCGTTGGCCGCGAAAGGTCCAGCGAGACTACTGAGTCTCGTCCACTCTGCTGCATGCACGTCCACGGCTGCTCCATTCTGCCTTAGTCCGATGAACTTCTCTTCCATTCCCTCCCGTGCGGTCCGCGGGAAGAATTTCTCCAGGAAACTTTTAGAGAAGTCCGCCCAACTGATCGGCCTGGGCAAGCGGGTCTCCTCCACAAGCCATCACTCTCGGGCGCAATCCACTAACTGAAGCGCACCACAACAACTCTCTTGTCCTCTGGAATCTGTGCCGCCATCAGTAAATCCTTCGTGTCACTAGCCTCTGCTCGGCTGGTAACAGCTCCTTTAAACCAGTAAATGTAGACGGACCCAAAGTCTGAAATCTGCTACGGTCCTTACTCGTTCGACTGGTCTAGTTCCATCGCTGTTTACAGACTGCTGAACGATCTGCAAACCTTCCTGAAACAAATTTGCTATTGCTGACTCAGCTCAGTCGGTCTCTTTGATTTCCAGCATTTCTCTTATCACTCCAAGTATGGCGGCTTCGCTCACACACCTCCGGTACGTCTTCAACTTCTTACCTGTCGTAATCCTGAACTCAAAACACCCAACATTAGCATGATGATAGATTCTGAATATAGATCAAGGCTAGAACTCCAAGATACTTAAATAGAGTACTGCATTGTAGCTATGCCGCGGTATCATAGCCGCAATTACTTAACTCCACCCAAGTCGCCCAAGTCCTAGGGATAACAAGAAATCAGGTTTCCGAGCCGACATGCAAAGTAAGTTTGCACGTCGTAAAAGATATAATCAGGAAGAATGTGATTCAAGAATAGTAAAACGGTCAATGTGGCTGGACATGTTTCCTAAACACGGGTATTATGATTCGTGTATCGGGTGCAATACCCAACTACAAAGAATCAACCCAATTAACCTATGGCTCTGATACCAAAAGAACCATGTCACGCCCCGCTTCCCAGAGTACGCAAAATTGGGCATGTGACATAGCCAACCATGCTACCTGTGGGTAGGACGCATCCGTCCACAGTCACATTATGGTTGTAAGGATATCAAGAACAGAAAAATAAACTAAACTAATACATGTCCAAATCCATAATAACAAGAATCAATAAACAATAAGTGCGGAAGCAAATGATCCAATATAATAATAGAAAGGTACGTCCCATAATGCGGGATCGCGCCTGGAAATAAAATGCAATAAATAAACTATACCCTAAGGAACTCACAGTTCAGCCTGCTGGCTGAAGTACTCCTGCTCGGTCGACTGCAATGGTACGGAATCTGGGCCATGCAAAACCCAGACGTCAGCGCGTCATGACATCAAGTATATGGTATAAACATGGTAATAAGCAATGCAAGTATGAACATGAATAAAGCAGTAACAAGAAATAACAAGCAGGGTACTGTGCAATGGTGTCCAAACTGTCCTATCAGGTTTCTACTCTATAGTCTTTGAAACCAATTGATGAATCGTCGATGTAACTCAATAGTATCCCGTGCGTGCCCGGGACCACGGTCATGACCCTCGGGGCTGAATCCGAGACGTGCCGCTAAGCAGTAAAAGGTAGCAAGATGGACGAGTAGTGTCAGCATCACCACTCCGGAGCTGGCCAAGCCCGTAAGACTGATCAGAACAAGTATCGAACTGTTGAGTTACAAGTCGGTTTCACCTTTGATTTCCCCATACCCCCAAACTATGTATGTCAAGTCAGGTATTCAGTAATCAAGGACTAATGCCAACAGAAAATCCGGTAAAAGTAGGTCTGTCTGGATCGACAGCAGGAATGGTCAGGTTTGTCGGCATTAGGCATGAAATCATGAAACAAGTAATGTCATGGTACAACAAGATGAGTCGGTATGTATGTATATGTCAGGTGTAGCAGGGTCAGGCCAATATGTCGTGCAATCGGGTAAGTGCTCACAACAGGTATACAAGCCATAATGAACAACAGCAGGAAACAGTAATTTATCACAATATTCCATATAATCACAGTGATGTTTGTATTCTCTTATTAACAGGTTCAATCATCTTTAGGGTGCAATAGCCACAAGGTAAATCAATATCCACAAATTCTGAAGTAATGAAGCTACAGGAATTTACATTAGGTATAATAATTGTTTCGTGAATGATTTAACAGTTTAAGCAGATATGATTCAGTCGTTTTGTTTAGTTGAAATATGGATTGGTGTGGGTTGATTAATTACGAGGAACTGTTGTAACGATTCCATTATAAAGATACTGCAATAATATGATATCAATTGCCATCATTAAGTTGTGGTATTAAATAGTATGAATTCAATTGCGTGGCAAGACTAGATCTCGCACGCTAGCATGTTCAAGCAAGTATTCAGATACTTGCCTCGACGGTCTGCAAACTGGAACACGGATGCGATGTCGGCAGAAAGCACGATATGCTAGCACGGGCCACGGATCAGGTCCCAACAGCGAACAACGGGATCACACGGACCAGGGGGCTTCGCTGGAGCGTCGGGTTCGCCAAGACGGCACGGTCGGATTCCGGCAACGACAAAAGTAGCGAAGTTAGCAATACGATAGGATACACGCGAATAACGACCAGCAAGGGATTAAACGTGAATGGAAAACTAAAGGGAGGCTTACCGGGAAGAACCGGGGGCAACTACGACGGGCCCGACGGCGATGGACGCGCCGGCGGTGAACAGGAGATGCGGCGGTGGCTGGAAAGTTTCCCGGGTCGCTGGAAAGGTGGTGGTGCAGTGCTGAGGGGGTATACGGGCCGGGTTCTGGTCTCAGGGGAGAGGAAGTGGTCGGCGGTGGCACAGGCGACGACGAGGAGGGTCGACCGGGGCTTCTCCGGCGAACTGGAGATGGTGCAGGGTTGGGCTCGGGTTTGCTGTTCCGGCGAGGGGAGGAAGGAAACGACGACGAGGTCGGGACGAGGAGGGTGAGAGGGAGTCGTGGGAGTCGTCGGCGACGAGAGGTGGTGTCGACGGCAAGGTCTGCGAGGGTGGAGGCGTCGTCGGGTTGGGTGCAGGTGCGGGGATCGGCGGGAGAACGAGGGGAGGAAGGTGCGGTGAGTCTCGTGGTGGCGAGGGTGGCGACGGCGAGGTCGCGGGGGAACCGGCGGTGAGGTCGCGGGAAGCTAGGGTTAGGGTTTTCGTTGGTTCTTGTGGTCGCGTGGGGAAGAGGAGGCGGCTGCTGCATGGGTTATATATATAGAGGAAGAGAGAGAGAGGGATTGGAGAGAGAAAGGGAGATTGGAGAGAGAAAGGGAGAGATTGAGGGAAGAGAGAGAGAGAGATGAGGAAAAGGAGGCGGGGCCCACTCGCCTAAAAGAGTGCTCGTGATTGGCTGGATAAGAGATAAAGGAAAAATTTTGAGATGATTTGAAGGGATTAACTGTTAAGAAATATTCGTGTGTATTTTTATTTTAGTTTTAGTATATTAAATTAAATGGGCCCTTTTGGCGCAAAATGAAACATTTCCAAATCGCGCCCGGGTTGCGCCCAAATGTTCCAAATTCAAATTATAGGATTTTAAGCGGGTTCCAAATTTTGAAAAGAGGTGTTTAATGATTAAAATGCATGCCCCCAAGTCGGACACTTGCACGCGCGCGTAGTCGCCCAAACTGGCCCGTTTAGCCAAACGGAACGGAATCTCGACACGCGGACGCTACCACGCGACTAGTGGCGACGAGTAGGCCAACATGGACATCTTTAATTTCATTTTAGGAGTTAAAATTTGTTATGTGTCAAAATGACTTAACCGGTTAAATTTTAGCAAAAAGCACCAAACACTCAGGATAATTGGAATGAGCAGTATATAACCCTCAACTAGTAATATAAATAGTATTATTGGGCTCGGGTGTTACAGGATTCCTTCAGTTTTGTCACACGATGATATTTGGATCCCGATCCTACTGTGAGTATATGCTACTCCTCGGGAAATTTCTCACTTAACGATCAATGCTATAAACCAAGTAGGTGTCTAGAAAGGTGTTAGCGGGGCTACGCCCACAGGGAAAAGAGGTTACTTAATTAAGGAACTTCGCGAAAGCGTTGGAAAACCTCCCTCGAAGTACCAACACTAGCCTGGCTGAACGGTTAAGCAAGTATTGTACGGTGAGATTGATCCCGACTAATTCTTCCTTTATGGTTTGAGGAGGGATTCGAGAGACAGTGGGAGCCATCCTGTTTAGACAAATTAAAAACCACTCTAAACTTGCAAGAGCATCATGCTAAAGTGTTTCTTCTCTCTCTCCTAATTGCAGCGACCAAACATCATGACTGGACTTAAGTTACTACTAGATAAAAACATACTGACAGGGCCAAACTACAAAGATTAGCTCAGGAATGTCAAAATGGCAATCACTTATGACAAGTTGGGGTATCTCCTTACCACCAAAGCTCCCCCTGTCCCAGGTCCTAAAACCAACGTCGCAGATAGGGAAATCCGTAAGACCTGGGAAATCGACCGCGCGAAAGCCAAGTGCCTCGTGCTTGCCTCTATGGACAATGAACATCAGAGGAGGCACGAGAATATGGACCTCGAATCCATATTTCTCCATACAAAAGAACTGTATGGGGAGCAATCCCGTATCGCCAGATACGAAGTCTCGAAAAAGCTGTTTTTGGCAAGATTGGCCATTGGATCATCGGTAGCGGAACACGTTCTTAAGATGATTGGCTACATAGAGGAGCTCACGGACCTTAGGACCACGTTGGAGAACGAGCTCTACACGGACTTGATTCTCCAGTCCCTTCCTTCCACTTACGCCCAGTTTATCCTGAACTTCAACTTGCAAGAAAAGGAAGTTGAACTTTCAGAACTCCTCAACATGCTGAGGAGTGCAGAGGGCACCCTACAGAAAAGTAGGGAAACATCCACTTTGTTTGTAGGAGGATCTTCCTCTTCTAGGTTCAAGGCGAAAGCCAAGGTAAAGAAGAAGAAAACCCCCACCAAACCAAGGGGCGGTGTTAGTAAAGTGGATACGAAGGGAAAGGCAAAGGCAACAAAGGTAGTGGGAAAGCTTGTAGGGAAGGAAGAGTGCTTTTACTGTCACAAGAGTGGACACTGGAAAAAGGATTGCAGGGCTTGGAAGGCCAGAAACCAGGATCTGAAGCAAGTTGCGGCTTCAGCTTCAGGTGTGTATATTATTGAAAACTGTCTATCAATAAACTCTACTTTCTGGGTATTGGATACCGGGTCAGGATCTCATATCTATAATTCTTTGCAGGCATTGAGAAAGCGTAGGGTTTTGAAGGCAGGTGATATAACCCTCAGAGTTGCAAACGGTGCTGGCATGGTTGCTGAGGCCGTGGGGGACTATCACCTGGGCATATCAGATGGAAATGTTTTGGTTTTACGTAATTGTTATTTTGTACCCAATGCAACTTGTAATATCATTTCTGTATCTTTAATATCTAAAGAAGGTTATGAATTTGCATTTGTAAGCAATGTTGTAAACATTCACCTTAATCAAGTTTTGATTAGGTCAGGTACATTAAGCAATAGTATATACGTATTAAACCAACCACAGATTTTCAATGTCCAGAATACACACAAAAGAAAGTCTCCGGAAACAAGGCTTTCTTATGGCATTGTAGACTAGGTCACATCAATGAGAGAAGGTTGACGAAGTTACATACAGAAGGATATTTGGATCCATTCGAATATCAATCATATGCAACTTGTCAATCCTGTCTCAAAGGAAAGATGACAAAGACTCCATTCACTGGACACGGAGTAAGAGCGAGCGAGCTCTTGGGACTCGTACACAGCGACGTGTGCGGTCCAATGTTTACGCATGCACGAAGCGGTTATTCTTACTTCATTACTTTTACGGATGACTTTTCAAGGTACGGATATGTCTTCTTAATGAAACATAAATCCGATGCCTTTGAAAAATTCCAGGAATACAAGAATGAAGTAGAAAAACAAACAGGCAAAAGTATCAAGACACTGAGATCTGATCGAGGTGGTGAATACTTGAGTGCTGAGTTCCTGGGTTACCTAAAAGAGAATGGAATTCTCTCTCACCTTACTCCTCCGTACACTCCGCAACATAACGGTGTATCGGAGAGACGGAACCGAGCCCTATTGGATATGGTACGGTCCATGATGAGTAACGCTGAGTTACCGCGATCATTCTGGGGATATGCACTAGAATTAGCTGCATACCTTTTGAACCGAGTTCCAACTAAGACTGTGCCTACTACACCATATCAGATGTGGTGTAGGAAGAAACCCTATCTTAAGCACATTAAGACATAGGGATGTCCAGCTTTTGTCAAAAAGCAGCATGCGGACAAACTCGAGGCACGCTCAGTACAATGTAAGTTTGTGGGATATCCAAAGAACTTCAAGAGATATTTCTTCTATTGCGAAGAGGAACAAAAGGTTTTTGTTTCTCGTCATGCCCACTTCTTGGAAACTGAGTTTTTGGAAAATCAGATAAATGGGAGCGCAATAGAACTGGAAGAAATTCCAGAACCACGAGCTATTACTGAAAGCTTAGTTGAACCAGAGGGTTCGAAAGATCAGGACATTCCTGCGCCGCTCCGCAGAAGTAGTAGGCAGTCTCATCCGCCCGAGAGATACTACGGTTTTCTCATAGACGGGGATAGAGAGGATTGCATCATTAATAGTGATGAGCCGACTAGCTTCCAGCAGGCCATTCAGAGCGTTGACTCGGTAAAATGGCTGGATGCAATGCGGACCGAAATGGAGTCTATGTACACCAAAAAAGTATGGACGTTGGACATTGCTCCAGATGGGGTAAAACCCGTAGGATGCAAGTGGATCTTCAAAAGGAAGATTGGTGTAGATGGACAGGTTGAGACCTATAAGGCTAGACTTGTTGCAAAGGGTTTTCGTCAAAGACCTGGTTTGGACTATGACGAAACCTTTTCTCCAGTGGCTATGCTGAAATCCATTCGGATCCTTCTTGCCATTGCTGCCTTCCACGATTATGAGATTTGGCAGATGGACGTAAAAACAGCTTTTCTAAATGGAAATTTAGAGGAGTGTGTCTATATGGACCAGCCAGAGGGTTTCATTCAGAGTGGGAGCAGCGGAAAGGTGTGCAAGTTGCTTAAGTCCATCTATGGACTAAAGAAGGCATCGCGGAGTTGGAACATCTGTTTTGATGAGACGGTCAAAGAATTTGGCTTTATCAAAAATCCAGATGAACCATGCATCTATAGTAGATTTGTAGTAAGAACTGTTGTATTCCTCGTTTTATACGTGGATGACATTCTCTTAATAGGAAATGACATTCCTATGCTACAATCTGTCAAAGGGTTCTTGTCACACAGGTTCTCCATGAAAGACCTGGGTGATGCCTCTTACATTCTGAGGATCCGGATCTATCGTGACAGATCCAAGAGGATATTAGGACTTTCACAGTCCAGGTACATCGACACCATACTGAAAAGATTCACTATGGAAGATTCCAAGCGCGGTAATCTACCGGCTTGTCATGGGATCACCCTCTCCAAAGAGATGTCTCCCAAGACTGATTTGGAAAGGGATCGCATGTCTATTATACCCTACGCTTTTGCGGTAGGCTCTATAATATATGCGATGTTGTGTACCAGACCGGATGTAGCTTATGCACTGAGTGTGGTAAGCTGGTATCAGTCAAACCCTAGGGAGAAACACTGGATAGCGGTAAAGAACATTCTCAAGTACCTGAGAAGGACTAAGGAGATGTTCTTTGTGTATGGCGGAAAAGACCTCCAGATCGAGGCCTTTGCTGACTCCAGCATCCAGAGTGACAAGGATGATTCCAAGTCTATGTCGGGTTATGTCTTTACCCTCTATGGAGGGGCGGTGTGTTGGAAGAGTTCCAAACAGGAAACCGTTGCTGACTCGACGATGGAAGCAGAATATATCGCTGCTGCAGATGCCGCAAAAGAAGCCGTCTGGATAAGGAAGTTCTTGACAGAACTTCAGGTGGTTCTGTCCATTGTTGATCCAATACCTCTGTATTGCGACAACAACGGGGCTATAGCTTTAGCGAAGGAACCCAGGTCCCATCAGAAGTCCAGACACATCTTGAAGCGGTATCACCTGATCAGGGAGATCGTAGGTCGCCAGGAGATCGAGGTTCGGAGAGTTGCTACGGAAGATAACACTGCTGATCCATTCACGAAGGCCTTACCCCAGACTCAGTTCGAGCGGCTGATCGAGCGATACGCCAGTACATGGCCTTAGTGCAAGTGGGAGATTGTTAGTGTATATACCCTAGAGGCCATTACTGTATCATACTAGTTTGTATATTACTTGATGGAAGCTTGGGATATTCACCTTGTATTGACAATCTTGCTCAAAATAGTAGTATGCTACTTGGTTTGTTTCTACTTTAATGTGTGCATGTGTTTCTTATAGCATATCGCCTTTACACATTAGTGGAGCCCTTAGGATCTTTGCTTGATTACCAGCGTTGTGATGGCAGTCACACTCGTGGGGGCTGGGTAATCCATAAGCACATCCTTATGCAGGTCCCTAGTCGTAGGACTATCGAGACAGGGCATCGATACTCCGAAGTAAACTAGCGTATGCGCTTCTCATCCCAGCTTGGGAGACGGTCTGTCCCATAGCCGTCAGTACGTCGTACTTGAGATAGTATGCGGGTGCTCGTTAGGTTATGAGTACACTGGACAAGACTCGTCGGGAACTGTTGGTTGGTATTATACCTATCGTCAGTTATCAGTTCCCAGGTGACATGAGTACAGCTTAGTCCGTTGACTTGACACTGTCACTTCACCTCGAGTGTGTTCCCACTGTTCTTAGATTGCTGCCCTACCACGGCTCAAAGGAGTCGTGCAAACAGGTAGCAGTTGGGTGTAGTCCCGAAGCACTTGGAGGCAGTGACGGTTAGACAGGATTCGTCTCTCCCGGTATTGGGGGTTGATATCGCGCTGTGTCTAGGAGAGCCATTACACAAAGTCCCTGGCCAGGGCAAGCGAGATATACTGGTAGGTTTCCAGTGTTATCTCAGGGTGTTCTGGGCTACACTCCGACACGACTTGTACCGCTATTAGGGGACTGACGTTTACCGCCCCCTAGGCCCGCCATGCGATACTCTTAGAAGAACAGACTGGACTGCACAGAGACTGTCACATTCAGGCTCAGTAGGAGTTCAGATGGGTTTACCTCGTCAGTCTTCTTATCGGCATCTACCTGGGGACCGTTACATACAGCTAGTGCCGCTTGCGGTCTGTGGTTAAACCCACTACCAGCGCAGTGTCGAATCTTTAGAGTCCCACACAGAGGGTTATTCGCCTTTAGGCAAAACGAGTAGAGGTCGCATAGTTTTGCGACGGGGTTCGTTCACATCCGCGCACTTGTGCACGTTTGGTGTCCGGACAGCTTAGACTAGCGGGCTTTGGTTTAAGCCAGATCCTAGTATATGTTTTGGGATTGGTTTTATCTCATTATATTCGTGTTCCTCGGAACACAGATACGGGTGTGTATGCACAGTTGACTGAGGCAGAGGCAGAGGACTTTCATTAGGGTTGATGACCGTTGTCTTTTTCTTAACCCTAATGTTTATATGTGAAATATGATTATTAATATTAATTAATTATAATTGTGTTATGGTTAGGGTTGTTGACCATTTGACTATGGTTGACTTGTTGACCTATGTTGACATATTGACCATCATCATTTCATATGAAAGATGTTCTTTGATTCTTACAAAATTCATTAATGTGAAATGATAATGGTCATTTCAAGTTAACCATCACAATTATCTTTTGATTAATTATTTAATTATCATAATTCACATATATGTGAGAAGGTTGATTTTATCTTCTCATTCTATCATTATCATTCTCTCTCATCCTCTTCCTCTCTCTCAAAGCTCTCCCCTCTCTTGAGTTGAGAACCATTAAGCTTTGAGATAAAACCTTCAAAATTACTCTCTACTCTTTCTAAGGTTCTAGGTTTAGCACACCAAGCACCTTAGTTACTTCTAGTTTGAGGTAGGAGCCAAAGGTAGAGGCCCTCGAGTGGATCTTTCTTCGGCAAGAGAAGGCGACGAGGACGACCCGTTCATCCCACTCTAAGGAGCAAGAAGAGAAGGACTTCAAGACTTAGGTATAACCTTTTAACCGAGTAGCTAACTCTCTTAGCTTGGTTGTTAGTTTATGTTTAGCAAAGATCCTCCTTTCTTTAGTCCATGTTGCCTAGAGTAGTAAAAATCGTTCTTTTATACCGTTTCCGCCTCCCCGTAAGCACCGAGGTGGGCAACGTGGACTTACACTTGAAACTTATAGTGTGCAAGAACTGCAGACATTCTATGTCCCCCCCAGGCGAAAGGGTGAAAAGGCGATCCTATTCTACCGATCCGGGGAAATCAAAGTGGAGAAATAAATTTGGCATGGTGCGGATTCTACACTTGACAGGCTCCAACCCATCCGTTTGTCCAGATACTACACAGACGGATTGAAAAGATTGTTGAGGCGCCAAAGCGTACCCTTCAAACAGACTGCTCGACAAGCTCAGTTCTACAACAGGATCTGGAATGTCCCCGGAACTCAGTGAAAACTGCCCAACGGGAGAATGGAAAAGATAGGACTTGGATATGTTCAATCCAAGAAACAGGAGCGATTCCGCGGCTGCTACGTCATACATGACTTCGATGAAGAAGGAGATGCTCTGTGGGAAGATGCTAACCCTGAACCAAAACAAGCTCCCGCCGTGAAAATGTCAGGTCCGTCGTTCGAAGAACAGATGGACAAGCTTATAAGGGAAGCGGGTCAAAAGGTTCGAGACAATCATAATCGCGAAATGGCTATTTACGAGAAAGCCAGGACGCAGCGCCTCCTTCAGCAGGCTACGGAAAATGACGATGCTCTTCGTCGCCAGCCCGTCATAAAGACCCGACGCAGAGGCAAAAATAAACCCAAGAATGGAAAAAGCGTTCGACAGCGACAAAGCGGGATCCAGAAGCCACGCGATCGAGAATCAAGCAGCCAGGATTCGTCTCTTGTAAAGAAGATGGGTCGAGCATACTCTTTTCCCCAAGACAAGACACAGAAGATATTCGATCTTGTCATAAAACATCAGATGATAACGCTCCCGGAGTCCAAGCACCCCGAGCAAGCAGGTGAGGTTCATCCTCCAGACTATTGCTCCTATCATCGAGCGATAGGACATCCTCTCAAAAACTGCTTCACATTCAAAGACTGGGTAGAAGACCAGTATCAGCAAGGCAGGTTCACTTTATCCAGCAGTTGGAAGGTAACCCCACCACAGAAGCATGAATCGAAAGGTTGATCTTCACTTTATCCAGCAGTTGCAAGCACGTATGCGGCAGGAGTAGAACCAGACCAACATCGGTCTTGGAAGCGATCCCGTACCTGTCACGTAATAAAGCTATCAGAAGAAGAACCCGAGAACATGGTTGATCTTCCCTGGTGCTTCGAAAACGATAATGATGAGGTGATCTCAGAATTTCCACCGGCGCCAAAAGAGCTGGAAGATGGAATACATACTATTGCAGATAACCTCTGAAAAATCGACTTGGGAACGACAAACGACCCACGGCCGACATTCATCAGTGAGCTGTTGTCTGAAGAAAGGGTGGCTACGCTAAAAGACGTGCTCATACAATATAAAGACTATTTTGCATGGAACTATTCCGAGATGCCGGGACTAGATCCAGAGATTGCTGTGCACAAATTGGCGATATCTCCGGGCATCAAACCGATCAAACAAGCACCGAGAAGAATGCGGCTCGAGCTTGAGATGAGCATCGATGCCGAGGTCAAGAGCTAATCGACTCCGGCTTTATCCAAGAGGTTCAGTATCCTGACTGGATCGCCAACATCGTCCCAGTGATGAAGAAAAATGGGACGGTGCGCATATGCGTAGATTTTCTGGACTCAACAAAACTTGCCCGAAGGACGACTTTCCAGTACCGGTCACCGAGCTGATGATGGATAATACGTCCACTCACGAAATTTTCTCTTTCATGGACGGCTCATCAGGATACAATCAGATAAAGATGCATCCCGAGGACCAGAAGTATACCGCTTTTCGCACCTCTTTGGGCATATTCTGCTACAAGGTGATGCCCTTCGGTCTAAAGAACGCCAGTGCTACCTATCAGAGGGCCATGATGAAGATCTTCGATGACCTCATACATGAAATCGTCGAATGCTATATCGATGACCTTGTAGTTAAAAGCAAATCATATAAGGAACATTTAGAACATCTGAAGATCGTGTTTCAGGGCCTTTGGAAATACAATTTGAAGATGAACCCTCTTAAATGCGCGTTCGGAGTATCCTCGGGCAAGTTTCTAGGATTCGTCGTCCGACACCGAGGCATCGAGATAGACCCGTCGAAGATTAAGGCGATCATGGAAATGCCTCCGCCGAGGACTCTCAAGCAACTACGATCTCTCCAAGGAAAGCTCGCGTATATCCGGCAATTTATATCCAATCTCTCTGGCAAATGCCACCCCTACAATCACCTGATGAAGAAGGGGACCCCTTTCGTCTGGGATCGCAAATGCCAAAGCGCACTAGATGAAATCAAGAAATACCTACAGAATCCTCCGGTGCTAACTGCTCCAGTCAAGGGAAAGCCACTCATTCTGTACATAACAGCCCTCGAAGGTTCGTTAGGCGCATTATGGGCACAAGAGAACGACCAAGGGAAGGAGAGAACCCTCTACTATTTGAGTCGAGTTCTCCTGGGGGCGGAAAGCAATTACTCCCCCATCGAAAAACACTGCCTGGCGTTAATCTTTGCGATAACAAAGCTCCGGCACTATGCGTTGGCGCATGAGGTCTATCTCATATCAAAGGTGGATCCTCTCAAATATTTGATGTCAAAAGCCATACTAACAGGACGACTCGCTAAATGGGCCCTGCTCTTGATGGAGTTCTCGATAACTTATCTTCCCCTCAAGGCGGTAAAAGGCCAGGCTATCGCCGACTTCCTCGCTGAGCATCCGATACCTGCCGATTCTCCTTTGAACTGCGAATTTCCCGACGAGCACGCGTTTGACACGATTGGCAGGGAGAGAAGAGAAAATGATACCCGGTGGAAACTCTATGGAGCATCTTCCATGAAAAAGCGCAAACAAAGCACCCCCATAATCAAATCAGGGGTAGGCCTCATCTTCGTGACTTCTCAAGAAGGGATAATGCGCTTTGCCTTCTCCTTAACAGAGTCGAGGACGAACAATGAAGCCGAATATGAAGCTTTGATAGCAGGTCTTGAGATCGCTATCGACATGGGAATTGGGGACCTCCTCATATGCGGAGACTCCCAGCTGATCGTTAGTCAAGTAAACGGTGACTATCAAACGTGCAAGCCAGAGCTGGTGAAGTACGGCGAGAGAGTACAGCAACTGCTGACTCAAATTCCCTCCTACATGCTTGAAAGTATACCGCGTGCGGAAAACAGTAAAGCAGATGCATTAGCCAAGCTCGCTAAAGAACTGGCTGACGAAAACCTTGATGATGTAAAGATCGTGGTACAAAACCATCGGGTTCTTACACCGGCAGAAATATCTCCGGAGTCGTCCGAAGAAAAGAAAGCGACCAAGCAAATAGCCTTACAAATAAAAGATCAGGAAAAGGCTAAAGATTGGAGAGAAGTCTTTATAGACTACTTCAAATCCCGTCGAACACCTGAAGACGCGTCCTCAAGACATCAGCTCATGAAACGAGCTCTATCATTTGCCTTCGTCAATGATACTCTGTATAAGAGATCATTTGATTCCCTGTGGCTAAGATTCCTGTGACCTGAAGAGGCAAGGAGAGTTGTCTAGGAAACTCATGACGGACTCTGCGGTTCTCACCAAGCTGGGTCGAAGATGAAGCTGAAGATCAAAAGGATGGGTTATTATTGGCCCACGATGATTCAAGACTGTCTCGAATACGCGAAGCAGTGCCACTCGTGCAAGATTCACGGAGACTTTATCCATCAGCATCCAAATCCGCTACACCCAACGGTGGCTAGCTGGCCGTTCGAAATGTGGGGAACTGACATAATCGGGCCCATCGAACCGGCATCATCCAGAGAACATCGGTTCATATTGGCGACAACTGTTTATTTCTCCAAATGGGCAGAAGCGATACCACTAAGAGAAGTGAAGGCGGAGAATATCCTCCATTTCTTCAAGACACACGTCATTTACCGGTTCGGCACTCCGCGACGGATTATCTCCGATAACGGGCCAGCCTACAGAAGCCACAAGATCTGCCGCTTCGCACAACAGTATAATATAGACTGGAGATACTCTTCGGTCTATAATCCCCAAGCTAACGGTCTAGCTGAGGCTTTTAACAAGACCTTGATAAAGATCGTGAAAAAGACGGCGTCTCGAAATAAGAGGGACTGGCACGAGAGACTGCATGAAGCTCTCTGGGCATATCGAACCACGTTCAAAATAGCCACGAATACAACGCCGTATGCATTGGTATTCGGCACAGAAGCGGTACTCCCCCTCGAGATAGAGTTACCATCTCTACGAGTGGCAGTTCACTACGAACTAACAGACGAAGAAAATGCTCACCTTCGGCTTGAGGAGCTTGATGCCCTCGACGAAACCCGGCTCATGGCGCAGCAAAATTTGGAGGCTTATAAAGCAAAGATGACGCGCTCATATGAGAGATTGACTAGGCCGAGAACATTCCGCCAATGCGAACTCGTGCTAGTGGTCAAAAGACCTATGATCCCCAATCGTGCCAAGCGGGGGAAATTTGAGCCGAACTATGAAGGCCCGTATATCATAGACAAAGTTTACCAAGGTGGAGCCTATCTACTCATAGACATGCATGGCGAAAGACCTTTTAGGCCAATATACGGTCGCTTCCTGAAAAAGTACTACGCCTGATGAGTCAAGGCCTAGGTCAATGATAGATGACGACGCCTATGTCCGCTCGCTATCTTCCTAAGCCCAAACTCTATAAGTAGTAACCGGCTATCGGACCGAAACGTTCTTAAACTAACGAGGACCACTATGTCCTAAAACTAGCTACGGACCGAAACGTCCTTAAACTAACGATGGATCACTATATCCTAAAACTGGCTATTGACCGAGACGTCAATAAACTACTACGGATCGCAGCATCCCAAGGCTGACACAAAAAAATAATGATAAAAATATATATATATATATAACAAAAAAAGAAGAAGAAGAGAAGAAAATGGTATGTCCATAAGCAAAATGGGCACGGATGAAAAGCCGAAAGGGCTCCGTGAGTAAAAACAGCAGGACTACCGGCGAGTTTTGTGAAATCCCAAAAGGGCGCAAGCTCGTTAAAAGACACTTGTAAGGTCCTCTCGACCCTGTAAGGAGAAACCACCTGCGTGAGATCCTTATGACTCACAAGGGAGAAACAAACTTGGGAATCCCCACGATTCTTAAGGAGAAATTACACTTACGAGATCCTCACGACTCGTAAAGAGAATTCCCCTTTGAGACCCTCACGGCTCACAGGGTTCAAAACCCTTAAGTTACAGGGACCTAAACATGTTCTTAAGCCATCACAACCTCCAATGCCGCCTTACAAGCGTCTCAATATCGACCCTTGTATACAATCCACGAGCGAGAATAAACATTTCCCTAGCAAAGTCCTACCAGAGACCGGGGATATGCTCGCACAGCGAAAGACACTTGTAAGTCCTCTCGACTTATAAGGAGAAAGCACTCTTGTAAGATCCTTACGACTTATAAGAGACCATACACTTAGGAATCCTCACGATTCCTAAGGAGAAAACGCACATACAAGATCCTCACGACTCGTAGGGAGAAATACCTTTATGAGACCCTTACGGCTCATGAAGTCAAAAGCCTTAGTCAACAGGATCTTAACCCTCTTTACTACGCCACCTTTGTTCGAAGACAAAGGAAAATGATGATTCGCTCCTGACAATATCCCAGTTGTAGCAATCCTAATTTCTAAATCGGTATCAAATCCCAAACTCGCAGCGAAAAGTCAGCGAGCCACAAATGCATACGAAATAGCCGAAATGATGGGGCGACTTGCAACAAAATCAGCAAGTAAAAATGTAAGCATACAAAATAGCTGAAATGGTTGGGCAACTCGCGATAAAAAGCAACGAGTAAATAAAACAAATAGCCGAAATGATTGGGCACCGCGAAAAATAGCCGAAATGATTGGGCAATCGCGACATTCGCGATATAAAAGCTGAAATGATAGAGCATCAAGGAAAGAAAAATATATAAAATGAAACTTTTTGCCCTACAGGTGAGATCACATCGATCCCTGTATACAATCCAGGGGCACAAACAAAGAGGGAACCATACCTTTTCCCCAGGCTCCGTCCGAAAGAGAGCCAAGTTTCGACGGTTCACAGACAACTTAGAGATCATCTCAACATTCATCTCATTACAACAGACGCAACATCAGCAAAGTGGAACCGCGGCAATTCCCAGTTCCATGACTCGGCGGTGCACAGACAACCGAGAGTCAAACCCCGACTCCGTGAAATGCGGATAAAATCAACCAAAATCCTGGTCCTTGCGGAACACGGCTAATGTCAATCCTGACCCCGTGGGAAGAGTCCAGAGCGGATCCTGGTCCTTGCAGAACACAGCTAAAGTCAATCCTGATCCCGTGGGAAGCATCCAGAGCAAATCCTAATTTACTGGAACATGGCTAATGTCAATCCTGACCCCGTGGGAAGCATCCAGAGCAAATCCTGATTCTTGCAGAACACGGCTTATGTCAATCCTGATCCCATGGGAAGCATCCAGAGCAAATCCCGGTCTAGTGGAACACGGCTAATGTCAATCCTGACCCCGTGGGAAGCATCCAGAGCGGATCCTGGTCCTTACGGAACACGGCTTATGTCAATCCTGACCCCGTGGGAAGCATCCAGAGCAATCTGGTCTAGTGGAACACGGCTAATGTCAATCCTGACCCCGTGGGAAGCATCTAGAGCGGATCCTGGTCCTTGCAGAACACGGCAAATGTCAATTCTGATCCTGTGGGAAGCGTCTAGAGAAAATCCTGGTCTAGTGGAACACGGCTAACGTCAATCCTGACCCCGTGGAAAATGTCCAGAGCGGATCCTGGTCCTTGCAGAACACGGCTAATGTCAATCCTGACCCCGTGGGAAGCATCCAGAGCAAATCCTGGTCTAGTGGAACATGGCTAATGTCAATCCTAACCCCGTGGGAAGCGTTCAGAGCAGATCCTGGTCCTTACGGAACACGGCTAATGTCAATCCTGACCCCGTGGGAAGCATCCAGAGCAAATCCTGGTCCCATCGACCACGGCTAAAGTCAATCCTGACCCCGTGGGAAACGCCCAGAGCAACCCCTGACTCCGTAAAATGCGGATAATGTCAACCCCATCAATCACTTACGGGTCCTCTCGACTCATAAGGAAGAAAACTCTCTTGTAAGATCCTTACGACTTATAAGAGAAAACACACTTAGGAATCCTCACGATTCCTAAGGAGAAAATACACCTGCGAGATCCTCTCAACTTGTAGGGAGAAAAGTCTTTATGAGACCCTCACGGCTCATAAAATTGAAAAGTCTTAGGCAGCAAATCTGAACATGCTTCCTAAGCCATCACTACCTCTCGAAGAGTTCAAAACGGAGTGTTCTCTATCAACTACAGGTAACATGCCAGCAATAAAGAAAAGAGAAGAAAAGTAAGAGATGACACAAGATAGTACGAAAGAAATGTATCTTTTATTCATAAATTCAATTGGGTACAAAATATATCATATGAAAGAATAAAAGATGGATACATGTTATTCAAAATTTACAAATTGGTACAAAAACAAATATTGGGAGGGAGGCGTTTTCAATAAACCAATCAGTTGCTCGCGCACTCCCCTTAGCCCCTTTTCACTGTCAGCTGCCACGGCCAACTCTGCTTCAACCTGAGCCCGTTGCTGCAAATAAGATGAAAGTTGCTCGTCAATGAACCGCTGAGCTGCCCCACAACTTCGCGCATTTCGCTCGATGAGGTCGAGCTTCTGCCTCAGCGTTAGCCCGTCGGAAATACATCGTAGAAGACCCTCAAAGATGGCTTTCAACTACACAGCATTTGCATCAACCTGAGCATGCAGTCGGGCAGATTCGCTTGAAGTCTCTTCACATTCCTTATGCTTTAAGGACGCATCTTGTTTAAGATGACGGAAGTAGGGAGTGCTCTGCTCGACCCACGCAGCCCGCTAGGAGTTTACAGCCAGGACCTCGGGAGCAGGACGTCCAACCTCGAGCTCATGCAGACAAGCTTCAATTTTCCTGCAGTGATTAACCCAAGACTCAACGACACCCTCATTGTGAAAGTTCATGAGCGTCGCCAGCATAGGATTAATCTCGGCAGCAAAATCTGCAGCGAATGTCGGAACCTCCGTGTCAAGCTCCTCGATGTAATCGCTCAACATGCGCAGACTAGTCACAGCGCCCTTTGAAGATGGACGTCGGGAAAAGGGGCCTGCTGGCATTATGATTCGAGATTTGAACAGAGCTGAAGTCGGTGTCACCGCTGCAAAACAAATTACAGTCAAATGACAGTTCAAGAAATAGAGAAGGTTCATGAACAATGGAGTTTACTATACCAGCTGCGGCAGATGGCAAGGCCGGGAGTACCGGTGGCGCAACTATTCTTTCATCCCCTCCTTCAATCGACAATGCTGCAGGCAAAACAAAGAAGAATTAGCAATGACTTGGCCGCCAATAAAAGAAAAGAGAAGATACTAGCTAGAGACTTACTCACCAATGCCACTAGATGAAGCAATCGCCGACTGCAAGGAGAAATGTGGGTGCATCACCTGATACAGATGATCAAAAAGGACTCCTACAAAGATGTAATAATGCAATGTCCGTACATAAAGTATATTGCCTACGATGAAACCGATAAATCACAAAACCATACCTTCTAGCATTTGCGAGGACACGAGAGAAGGCAAAGGGGCAACCATCGTCAAAGCAGCAACTGGCGATGCTTCCCCGGGTGGCACAACCTCAATGCTCGCCACACCTGCATTAGAAACGAGAGAAATACTGTCAGAGAAGATTGAAGGGGATTGCAGAATGAAAAAGAAAGCAATGACCCAAAATCTACCTGGTGAGTCGCCGGTCGGAACCGCGATAAGGGCGTCACTAGATGCAGCAATTGCTTCACCCTCCTCCATCGGAATGGTTTCACCACCCGTAGCTTCATCTCCCGACTCCACGAGAATCGTCGTGATACTCGCAGCTCCCGGCAACGGCAAGGAACCGCAAGGTGAAAGAGTAGCAATTGGGGTAGTTCCAGAATCTTGAGAAAGAGTGGCTACCTCAGGCTCGGTGGTTGCCGCCATCTCACCCACCACTTCCTCATCAAGACTCGGCCCCTACAGGATAGGATATATGAGAATCTGAAGATTAAAACTTTAATAAAAGAACTCAGTGTTATGTTACCTTGGGTCGGTCTTTCAATTGCTTCCCGAGCCGTACGTGCTGCCTGTCTGTGAGCGGTAGACAGGGCGGCCGATGCACCCTCTGAAGGAGCAAGGGCCGGGGTAGCAGCGCTCGAGCCTGCACCCACGGCCAAGGCGGCGCTACGTTCCCTTGATGCACGCATTCTGCGCTTCCTTTACGCCCGGGCAGTGAGAGCCGATCTTCTCAAGACCTCCATCAACGGGAAGTCATCATCCACGCCAGGTGCTACCTCTAGAGCCGTTATGGCATCCATCATCGGTTGCTTAAGTAAAGCCTCTTTTGGCAATGTTGAGGAGGCCGGGATTTCAATAGCTAGCCCTGGAAGAATCTCCGCATCACCCGACGGGATTGGCACTGTATTGGGCATGACCTGAGCAGAGGTATTCCCTGTAATAAGATGAAAAGGAGGGGTCAGATTACCCATAAGAAACGGGAGTGGAGACGCGGCGAACCGAAATGTACCGGTGCCTAAGGATGCTCGAATCCTTTCCTCCTTCTCAAAAGTCTTGAGGGAAGCCGCGAGAGCCTCTTCAGTGGAAATGCCTGTTGAAGGAAAAGTGTCAGTCAAAATATGATAATAAAAATGTAATGCAATGACAAAAGATACGGCTGAAGTTTACTTGATTGAGCAAGGATGACCAGTCCTGCTTTGTGGCTTGCTAATCGCTCGGAAGTTGCAATAGCAGTTTCGAAATCGGTATCATCTGGCGCCATAAATAGACCCTCGTTGGTCCCATATTCACCCAGGCCCTCGCTATAAGGAGCATGAGGCTCCTGGCCGAGTGCAACGTCTGCAGAGAGAATCGACTTCTTCTTCCTTCTGCGAGCGAGCACCGGTCGCCGCTAGCACAAGCTTACGCTTGGTGGGCACCTTGGGACGACGAGTCCCGATATCTGAACCCACGCCAGACTCGGGAGACGCTACAGTCACCTCTTTCACTGGAGCACGGGGTATCGGTAGCTCGGGCACATCACTCGGGACCTCGACCGCAGCAACTTTTCTTAAAGGAGGACGGACAATGGTCCGTCGTTTCAGAGGAACATTTGGATTACCAACCGGAGCGGTGTCCTTGCGATCAAGCAGCAATCGCTTCTCCTCCCTAATGACGGCACCCATCGAGTGTTGATACCACGCCACATACACATTCAGGGCCTTAGGAACGCAGCTCGGTTCACCAATGAAAAAGTTGGACCCTGTGTTTAGGCGCATAAAATGGTGCAGCACGCTTCGTATCCCCTCTTCGGTATCAGCAGGTTCTGCCAAGAAAGCCTCAAGCGGAACGTCCTGATTGTAGCTTAGCTGTTGCGCGAAACGATGCGGATTGTATCTCATAAACAACGCCGCATCATTCTGCCTAAATATGAGAAAGCTCGGCCTGATAGAGTACAGATGAAGAATCTCCCGAGCTTTCAACACAGAGGCCCCGTCTTTAAAGATGTCCCACAATGACAGCACCGTCTTCGAGGATTCCTGGCCGACGGTCAAAATTTTTTCAGTAAAGGACATACCATCTCTAACCGTAAGAGGATGAAGCAGCAAACCCCTAGCTTCCCGCGGTGTCGGACTTACGATGGATGCGTCGACTAGCCGCATTATCCGAGGGAATTTACATCTATCAAAAAAGGAAGGTCTTCTGTGGATACCGAAGACCTCAAGCACGTGCAACTCGAGCCATGAGGTGAAATAATGCATTGAGAAGTTGGCAGGCTGCACCCCTGGCTCAGTAGTATCCACTGCCAAGCTGAGGCCATGATACAGGTGGGCTAACCCAGCAATCCTGATGGCCACTTGTATCCCGGCAACCTTTCGATGCACGGGGTAGAAGACAGAAGGCCTCATGTAGCGAGGGTGCATGGGAAGCGCGAACCAGCTTAACCATAAACTGGGGAACCCTAGAAAGAACGTTTCCTTATCGATGCCCGGAGTGGCAATTGCTGAAAAAGAGACGATCGCGACATTTAGAAGAAAGAAATCCTTTTGATCGGCTTCCAATATTGGCCGGCGATCCAAGCCAAAGACGAAAGGATCATCAAGTTTGGCAAACTTTTCACCTTGTCACGACAAAACTTCCGCACGGAGAAAACGAGCGATAAAATCCGTAAAAGTAACCCCGCGGCCTCCGGATTCAAGAAAGAAGCTCTCATACATATTCAACACCTTTATCAGACTTGGGAACTGGTGTTGAATGGCGTTGGGGTAAGACTCATTACCACTAATTTGGTGGCAAAAATATACTCATCCAGAGGAAGCAGCTCCTCGTAATGCTCTCCCCTAATGGGTAAACCAGAGACCTCGGCAAATTCCTCTAAGGAAATGGAGACTTCTCGATCCAATAGGAGGAAGGTGTGGGTCGGAATGTTCCACTGCTCTAAAAACGCCTTGATCCACCATATGGGAGGTGCAGAATACTGGAACAAGGAAGCGTAGATCGCAGGGTACAATCCGAGTTTCGGTAGCTGAGATTTCTTCGCCGATAAAATAAATCGGGCCCACTGTAAGTATCCGGCCGGGTGGCGGGGAGTTAGTCCTATGTTGTAGGGTTGTCCCCAAGGGCGCTATTCACCCTGGCATATGCGCCGTCCTAAAGTATCCAAAGCTACTGGCGGCTGCACGGGTATTGCGGCCATAGAAGGCCGAAGAAGACCTTCTGAAGTCCAATTTACCTCCTCCACAGTATAGCTTATTGGGGGTGCATCTGCATAAGAGATCGCAGAGATAGGCTCTGAGGGTGTCGCACAAGAAAAGCTCCGGCGGCCTCTAATAATCTGATCGTACCATCTACCCCATAGATGAAGACTCTTTTGCTCCAGGTCATGGTCTTTGATCAGCGCAAGAACCTCTCGGTCTACGGGCGCTTCGGGGAACTCGCCTTCCGAGCGGACGAACGGGAAAGAAGTGTCGAAAGACATAGTACCTGCGCGGGAAAAAGAACAAATTGTCAGCCGCCAATGCTACAGTTTAAGTGCTGTCACCAGGTACTTTAAATTTGTACCACACTGCAATGCAGTAAAAAGGGGACCAAAGGGGGACCCGCAAAATCTAGATGACAGTTCATCATTAATAGAACAGCCTCATCATTTGATGAGACTGTCTATTAAATGAGGAAATCCTCAATTGATTCTCATTTAATGAGAACCTCTCGGGTTAAGGAGTAAATCTTCTCTTGAGAGCAGTGCTCTGTGACAAAGTGACATCTGTCGAACTCTAATGATGAAGGAATAAAAATTCCTGAAGAGCCTTGCTCTGAAGAAATGATGGAATAAACATCAGAAAAATTTAAAATAATTTTTTTTAATGGAATAAAATTCCATGATCTTTAAGATCCATGAACAAACTCTTCAGAGTTCCTTATGAAAGATTAATAAATCTATGTGATTTGAAAAGAGCAAAGATCTGTTAATGGGTTAAGAAACCCTAAAAAGGATCTCTTAAGATCTAAGATCTAACAAGAGCAAAGCTCTGTTGAGAAACCCTACAAAAGTTTTCTTGAAGATCTATGATCTAAAAAGAGTAAAGCTCCATTAATGGGTTAAAAAACCTCAAGAAAGATCTCTTTAGATCTATGATTCCAAGAGAGCGAGGCTCTGTTAATGAAACCCTAAAAGGGTTTTCTTTAGATCAAAGATCTATAAAGAGGAAAGCTCTATTAATGGGTGAAACCCTAGATTCTTAAATAATCTTTTAAAAGATTTGATCTTTACCTAAGTTTTGACAGAGTTCTGTCCTTAAAAGAAGTTCTTAAGACAAAGAGCTATGCTCTGTAAGAGAGTAAAAATTCTCAGAAAACAAGAGGGAAGATGAATAGAAATCATCTCAAGGGCCAAGGGTCCTATTTATAGGCACTGAGATGCCTTTTCAACTTCTGAGTTGATCCAAGGGCGCAGATGCTACCACCGCTGCACTCACGTGTGGGCCACGTGAGCGCAACGATGGGGGGCATTTGTTTCCCCCAATCAGAGAAAAGCTCTGTTCAAAATTCAAATTTTGAAATGAAGCAACGTTTCAGAAGCAGCGCCAAGTGCGCTATGCCCTAAGCAGCGCACCACGTGCAAAGCACGTGTGCGCTAGCGCTAAGAGCGCTGCACTTAAGCAGCGCACCACGTGCAAAGCACGTTTGCGCTAGCGCTAAGTGCGCTGTGCACGTGCAAAGCACGTGTGCGCTAGCGCTAAGTGCGATGCGCTCTGAACAGCGCACCACGTGCAAAGCACGAGTGCGCTAGCGCTGGAACTAAAAGCTTCCCACCGTCAGATCAAAGATCCAATAATAATGATAAATAATTAATTAACCAGAATTAAATTCTGTTAAGGAAAGATTCTTCAAAATCTTTCCAAACAACAAGATTGTGCTCTGTAAATCAGAGCGCCGTTGGATCAATGATCCAATGGTGATTAAAAATCATCAAAATACAGAATAAATGCTGTATGAAAAGATTTCCCAATCTTGTCGAAAACAAGAAGATTGCCTTCTGTAAATCAGAAGCCCTTGGATCAAAGATCCAACGGTGGGGAAATCTCTAAATCAATTGGAGAAAAGATCTCCTTAACTGATTGAACAAATCAGCTTGCCCTATAAAATGGCCCTTAGACTTCAAGTCTCAGATATACAGAAGCATAGAGAGGAACCCCCCATAAGTTTTGAGAGATCTCAGAAAGAAGAGCCAAGCTCTCAGAAAAATAAGAGTTTCTTCAAGGTAAAAGAACAGAGAGATGAAATCATCTCATAATTAAAAAGAAGAATTCACTTTTTTAAAGATCATAGATCTACAAGACCAAGGTCTTTTACAGAGAGATCAAAAGATCTCATTATAAAACAAAAAGAAGAACATAAGTCTTCTCAGTGATCATAGATCTACAAGACCAATGTCTTTTATACAAAGAGATCATGAACATCTCATTATAACAAGGGGGAGAATAATTTAATTCTCTTAGGATCACAGATCCATAAAGGCAAAGCCTTTCATCAAAATCAGAGATTAAAACATCTCTTACAAAGTAAAATCTTTGTTCTTAGAACCTTGAGACAAAGTCTCTTATAAGAAAGAGAATTCAATTCTCACGGCGCAAACTGATCTAAGTTGCATAAAAGAAGAGTTTCTGCGCTCCATATCTAGCGCAAAGCGCTACAGAGCCTTAGCGCTCTTAATCTAAAAGGAGCCCTAGCACTCCAAATTTAAAGAAGCGCTCTGCGCTCTTGGGCTGGCGCTCAGCGCTAAGCACACCACGTGCTCCTCACGTGTGCGCCATTTAACAGCTAGCGCTCTGCGCTCTTGAACTAGCGCTTTGCGCTCATGGACTGGCGCTTAGCGCCAAGCGCACCAAGTGCTCCTCACGTGTGCGCCGCTGAACTAATAGCGCTTTGTACTCATAAATTAGCGCACTGCGCTCATCATCTGGCGCTTAACGCCAAACGCACCACGTGTCCCTCACGTGTGCGCTACTCAGCAGAAGCGCACGACGCTCTTTGATTGGCGCAAAGCGCCAAGCGCACCATGTGCTGCGCTGATAGAACATAAATTGTTCTTTAATAAGCCCAGAGCTATGATGAATGCTCAGCATTCAATAAAAGACAAAACATTGTCAGAATGCAAGTCAATGCTCGGCAATGTTAAAAGGGCCAAGCCCAAACGAATGCTCAACATCCCAAAATAAATGTTAATCATTTTAACTTGATTGGACTTAGCCCAAGATTGGCCATAAGTCCTTAACTCAGATTAATTGAGTCTATATGCTCGTAAATCTTTCAACAGACCTTAGTCCCAAATTGGACTACAGATCTACCAACCAAAATTGGTTTAAGGGTACATCTCTTTACTACTCTAATATTTGTCGTTGTAATCCTTCAACGTCTTCAGAGAGGTGACGGGTCCCGACAACCATACATTTCATGGACTATGATGTCCTTAACCTCGGACTGTGGGGTCCCTTTAAACCCACGGACTATGATGTCCTTAATCTCGGACTGTGGGGTCCCTTTAAACCCATGGACCGCAATGTCCTTAAACTAACATTGGACCGAGATGTCCTTAAACTAACATTGGACAGAAACGTCCTTAAACTAATCGACCGCAATGTCCTTAAACTAAACAATAGAGCCCAAATGCTCTTTTGTTGGATCTAAACGATCCTGTTAAGTAGATTTTAGTCTAAAAATTAGACTAACGTATCCTTAACATACGTTTAAGTTGATCTTAGTCTCAAATGAGACTAACGTATCCTTCAATCCAACCCCCAAACCTAAATCTAAGAAAATACGGATTTGGACTAATCCACGCCCTACGGGCGACAACATAAATTAGTCTCCGTATACAATCCATGGGCAACCAAAAATAAAACAAACACCCACGACACGAAGTGACCATCTGGAGAAGGAGAAAGTGGTTACCACGATGCGGTAACGTAATTAACCGCAGGGAATTGCGCCTGCAGGGAAGAGCGTCCCCACAATCAAAAACCCCTCAAATGAGGGGGAATCTGACTAAGTCTACTACATCGGCCACATCCTTTTAAACCTTCGATACATGGTGTTATAAATCAACTTGGCATCTTCGGAGAGGTGGACGGATAGCACCAATTAGCATCTGCCCTGAATTCAGGCAAGACGGACCTGCGCGGTCGCGTCTCCGCGTTCGGAGGGGAACAATCACACCAGAAAAGAACGAAAATACGATGTACGTATATGCCATCCGCATTCGCCACGGGTCCCCCTCATCACCCGTTAGGTTACTTAACTAACGACAGAGCGGGGGCTGGAGTAGCGCGGGTGCAAAACATATATAACATCTACTAGTATATACATAAGTATATATAACATTCATCCCAGGCATGATAATAAGCAACATCACAGAATCTCAGCCAACAATACAGAAAGGTGGATAATCTTGGAGCCCCGGGTTTCATTTGAGCCGCAAATAAAACATGATATTCCCGGTCATGTGGATAGCCTGTGCAATGAAAACCTGGACCCCTACGAGCGCGGCAAGTTACCCGCCAATCGCAGAAGTGAGTCAACCCCCTTCAACAAAGTGAATGGGCCACCCAACACTTCACGGGATCCGGTAACTTGGACGCCCCTCCGTGGGTCATCCTATACCCCCTACGAGTGCGGCGAATAGCCCGCCAATTCTAGAATAAAGCCCCCTCCGTCCCAACGCCATGAGATGCGGGCTTGTTGCCTTCTAGAACCCGGCTTTTCGTGCACTCCACCGCGGGGTAATCCTAGTACAGAAAAAGAAAATAATATGTACAAATGGTGACATCAACCTCAACCCGGTCGTGCCGCAATCAAATAATATACAACTCGGCAAAGACGGCAGTCCACATATCGGACGCTCGCCCCGCAATAACAAATGTACAAATGAATATAAACCGTACTCTATCATTGCACCACATGCTATCCACCACGACAATCCAACCATAATATCAGCACAATCACAGAATATCAACGTGAATGCCATGTTCGCAAACTCATCTAAAAGTACATATAGCAGATAGACGGGTTTACCGATCAAATGATATTCACGGTCGCAGATGATATCTAAGTACTAATAACAATTATACAGTTGTTAAAATATAACGACTTTGAAACACTCCGAATTGCCCCAAACTGGAAAAACAACAGAACATCAAACTTGGGCAAAAACAAGCAACACCTGAAACCCAAACTCCATGAGATAAGAACACAGACCAAAACACGAGGCAATCTACCATGAGAAAAACGGTGAGGCCGGATTTTTGCATGATGTGGCCGGCCAAAACTTGGTAGAATTGCATCGTTTTTGTTCTGGGTTCATCTCATTGTTAAATGATCACTCTGCACTTGCTTAAAAAAATTTTTGAAGCCTCTGAAAAATCGACAGAAACTTAAAGTTTGGTTTCAATGTTACGGAGTTGTTTCGGTTTCGTTGTTTTAACATTGTTTAAATTTGCTAGTGTAGGGTTTATAGACTGTCTCTGATACCATGAAATGTTACGCTAGTGCCCTGGCCAACTACCGTGGCCAAATAGGGAACAAAATGTTTCTAACGATTAGAACATGGCACTGGAATAACCTTTAACCCGAATCTTTCCATAAACCTATCTAGCAAAATTAAAAGATGAACTAACTAATATGAAAGAAGTCTCACCAAACGATCCAAGCCTTTTGGTCTTCTTTCCTCTTCATTAGCTCCAAGTGTCCACCATGAACATGCTTGATCCTCTTTGTTGGCTCCTTTGGTTCTCCGCGATCGATCTTGCTCTCCAGTCCTCCTTTGTCGTAGATGATCCATCCGAGGGATATAATCCATGGCTTTAGCTCCACACTATATGTCAAGTGGAGCAACTAGAGAACTTGGGTTGCTAAACCAAATAGTCTAGAATGTAGTGTGATGATCTAAGTGTTTTGCTATCTCTTTCTAGCTTCTTCATTTGTTTCTCAACTCATGAGAATGGTAGTGAAGAGGAAGATGATGAAGGTGGAGGAAACTCATGAGGAAGGGGGAGATGAAGAAAAATGGGAGCTCAAGAAAATTATCAAGCATTTAAGTGAGAGAAAATCAACACAATGGTTTTGTGTATGAATTTCTTGAATAAACAATCAACAACCATACTTCAATAGTAACTACAAATGAATTAAAAATTCATTTGTTAACTATTGAAGCATGGTTATCACCATTCCTCCCATACCTCACACTTTATACCTCATTTCCATTTATCAAATAAATGGAAAAAGCATAATGAAATGGGCACCTTCTAGAAGGTAATCTGTAATAAAATACGGATTACAGTCTGCTGTATATATATACCTGCATTCGGATAAAAACACGAATGCCTAAAGAGATAGAATAACACGAAGAACGTAATACTAGAATATACATATCGAAATACATATATGTAAATAATCAAATCAATACCTGATTTAATTATCCGGCTCAAACCCGAGCCGGCTAGTATTACCAACTGTCCGATCGAAAGTCCGGGTACAAAGTACATCAATCGATCGGAACCCTGCACGTATCCAATACGGCTACTGCATCATTTTGCCTGAACCAGGGAAACCCTCTGTGTGGGACTCTAAAGACTCGACAGTATGCCGGCAGTGAGTTACTGGATAAATCCATAACCACAAGCACGTCAGCGGCACTAGCTGTACGTAACGGCTACCCGGGTACCTGTCGAAAAGGAAGGCCGACGAGCAAACTCATCCGGATCCCTACTGAGCCTATCTGTGACAATCTCTGTACAGTTCGGTCTCTTCGTCTGAGAGTATCACATACCGGGTCTAGGGGGTGGTAAACGTCAGACCCTAATAACCCAGTAATTCATGCTGATGTGGCTCAGGACCAATCCGGGAAACTATTGATCAGCCTATCAGTAAATCCCAACTGCCTTGGCCAAGGTCTTATGGTCCTGACCAATCGAATACTGTGCGATATCTACTCCCTATACCGGGAGATACGAATCCCCGACAATCGCTCACTGCCTCCATGTGGCTCGAGACTGTACCCAACCAAAGCCTATTTGCACGACTCGGTAGAGCCGTGGTAGGGTAATGATCAAAGCACAGTGGGAACTCACACGAGACAAATGCCAATCTCAGGTCTAAAGACTAACCTGTACTCATGTTATCTGAGAACTTCCACCTGACGATAGGTATAGTACCATATGAAAATTCTCGGCGAGTCCGTCCGGTGTACTCACCCCCAGTGAGCACCTGTATACGATCTTAGGTCTAAAGAACAATGGTTGCGGGACCAAACCATCGCCCCTCGTCGGGGTCTAGAAACGTATACAATAGTATGTAAGTCGATGTACAACACCCCACGACTTGCGGGGAGGCGGAAAAATGAAAAACGATCTTGTTCTTTGCATAAACATCGACTAACCGTGAATCTTTGCTAAACTATAACTAACAAGAAACATAGAAGTTGTTAACTACTATGAGAAGTGATTATACCTAAAGAACCGTGTCCTTCGTCTTTTCGTTCTCCACCTCCTCTCCGGCCTTCTCTATGTAGTAGATGATCCACCCGAGAGCTTTACTCCAAGCTTCATCTCTAACTTGAGGTAACTAGGTTTCTTAAAGTTCTAATCTAAGAAACCTAGGTGATATAGAGAAGGGTTATGGATTAATTAGTCTATTCCAATCCTTGGTCTCAACACATGAGTGGTGGGATTAGGGTTTGAAGAGAGAGAGCTTGAGGAGACAGAAGGTGAGCATGAGAATGAGAAGAGATAATGATCTATCATGATATATATGAAGCATTATTATTTATCAAATAAATAAATAAATGATTTAACAACCATGCTTCATAAATACATATAAGTGATTCATCTACATGAGTCATTAACCATTTATGATGCATGAATGACAAGGATGAATCACACAAATGAGTCACTAATCTCATTTAATGCTTATGCCACCTAAACCCCCAAGTCACCATCCTTCTAGAAGCTTCTCGCGAAATTACGAGAACGCCCCTCCTATCCGTGAAAACACGGAAAAACTTTAGACTGTATAAATCCAATAACCCGATACTAGAAACTGGCTTAAACCAAAGCCGGCTAGTAAAAACTATCCGAATGTCGTACGTGCGTAAACACACGTATGCGTCCGAACCCTTGTCGTAAAACCATACGACCTCTATATCGTTTCGCCTGGAGCAGAGAAACTCTCTGTGTGGGACTCTAAAGACTCGACTACTACGCTGGCAGTGGGTTTAACCACAGACCGCAAGCGGCACTAGCTGTACGTAACGGTCCCCAGGTAGATATCGATAAGAAGGCCGATGAGGAAACCCATCCGAACTCCTACTGAGCCTGATGTGACAATCTCCGTACAGTCCGGTCTGTTCGTCTAAGACTATCGCATATCGGGCCTAGAGGGGCGGCAAGCGTCAGTCCCCTAATTGTTAGTTATATGTATGCCCTAGAGGCTATTACTGTACATACGATATATATTGTAGTGGATGTTGGGACATATGTAAGTGCACGGCGGCGCCCCGGCCTCCATCCCGAGGCCAAATGCGGAAGCGATGGTTAACTTTAAATTTTCTCACCACCGCGCACTAAAACCCGGATCGTGCCATTAAACTAGTCCTAGCTAACTACAAGATGGGAAGAGAGATATACTGAGTGATCCGTGTCCTCCGGTCTTCTCGTCGTCGTCGCGATCTCCCGCGGAATCTCCGGTCTCCACCTCGTCGCCGGAAGGGCACCACATCGCCGGCTTCTTTTACGGGCTCCCACCTCTATACCGAGGCAACTCGGGCACGAAGTTGGCGAGTCGACGTGCCCAAGGTTTGCTCTAGAATGTGTAGTGCTCTTTTCTCATTTGGGGTTGTAGGGAGTTGCCTTTTGGTGGAGGAAATGATATGTAGTTTGGAGATGGAACTTGTGGGAATTTTGCAAAGCCAAATGAACAAAAACCCCACCTCCATAATTTTAGGCAGCCCCTCCCCAATGTGGCCGGCCATGTAGGAATAAAGAGGAGAGAGTGAATGAGGGAGTGTATGGATCAATAATAATAGAAAGAGAGAGAAAAGGGTTATCATGAAAAAGGAAATGATGACCCACTAAAACTCACACTCCATCAACCAATCATCAACAACCATGATTGCTCCAAAGTTAAGCCATGATGAAATGAATAAGTCAAATGGTGGAGGAATAATCATGATACAACAATATGCAAATACCACCCTCCAAAATGCTTATTTGCACAAATGCAAATAAGTCCTCCTCCACCAATCTTCGGCCAATGAAAGATACAAATGAAAATGGCCGAAACGGAAAGCAAACTGGCAACTCAAGAAAACTGGTCCCGTAATAAATTACAGGAAAACCCCGCTACTGTGCATACACACCCGCATCTGTATTCCGACCGAAATACAAATGCAATGAGACAAACTTTACATTGTACTATACTAGGATCCGGCTTAAACCAAAGCCGGCAAGTATTATCCGTCCGATCCTGATCCGTGCAATACCGCACGTATCTGATCGAACCCTGCCATATCTCCATACGGCCTCTACAGCGTTTCGCCCGAAAACTTGAGCAACTGAATGTGGGGGACTCTAAAGACTCGTCAACACCTTGGTTGTGGATTTAACCACTAGCACGTCAGAGGTATAAGCCAATACGTAACGGGCTACCAGGTATTGACCAAAAGGGACGTCGATGAGCGAACTCATCCTGACACCCTACTGAGCATGTCAGTGACAATATCCGTACAGTCCGGTCCGTTCGTCTATGAGTATCGCATGGCGGGCCTAGGGGGTTGGTAAAAGTCAGACCCCCAAAAGCGGTACAAGTCGTGTCGGAGTGTAGCCCAGAACACCCTGAGATACTACTGGAATACCTACCAGTAAATCTCCTGCCTCGGCCGAGGGCTTCGTGTAATGGCTCTCCTAGACACAGTGCAACCTCACCCCCAATACCGGGAGAGACGAACCCCTGAAGATCCGCTCACTGCCTCCATGTGGTTCGGGACTGTACCCAACTAAAATCTGTTTGCACGTCTCCTTTGAGCGTGGTAGGGTAGTAATCAAAGTACAGTGGGAACTCACACGAGACAAATGACGATCCCCAGGTCGATGAACTAACCTGTACACATGTCACCAGGGAACTGCTATCTGATGTCAGGTATAAGACCAACTAGCATGTTCCCGGCGAGTCCTGTCCGGTGTACTCATAACCCAATGAGCACCTGTATACATCTTAGGTGATCCAAATGACACCAATGGCTTGTGAGACCGGCCACCGCCCCTCGTCGGGGTCTCGACAGTATACACTAGTCTACTCTGGAGTATCGATGCCCTGTCTCGAAACTCCCACGACTAGGGACCTTTTAAGGATGTGCTTATAGACCCCAGCTCCCACTTATATGATCGCTCTCATACTGCTAGTGGTCAAGCAAAAATCCTAGGGGCTCTATCAACATGTAATAGCGACATGTCAGGTCGCCTAAAGCAGTACACGATGATAAAGATAAACCAGATAGCATACTATCATCTCGAGTAAGACTGTCCTACCGGGATAGGTTCTCCCTCAATCATTGCAATCATGTGCCTGTGTTCCAATAATTGACTCTGAGGGCACTATCTCCAACAATCTCCCACTTGCACTCAAGGCTAATTATTGCGATGTCGCATACTCACAGCCCGTGTGATACCGAACACCCAACTCCTCTACTAGTCAGTCTCACAAAGCTCGTTTGCGAAACTATTGCGTTCGAAGAATAGCCTCAGTGAGTGGATCCGCTTTGATGTTTCTTTCTATGTCTCTCTATATCTCAAGTTCGCGGAGAAAGCCATCTCCCGAAATGAGCAATACCTATCTTAGAATGTATGGATTTCTGATGGGACCTAGCTCATAAATGAACTCCAAATCCAAACTTCTTAGACTGTATCGTCAACTGAACTTAATCAGTATCCTGCGCCATGCCTCCCTCAGTATTTCCTTAGACCACCTGTCCAAAATACTGCCCCTCGTCATAAGGAAAAACTATAACTCTGACAACCTCCCTATCGTCCATGTCACCTTGGAAGCCTGGAATGATAACTGTCTCCCGAAAGAGGCTGTCGTTATCATATCCCTAGAATATCCACTTATGTTCTAAAACTGCTTCCGACTGTTTCTCCAGGATTGGATCAATGTCAACTTATTGCATCTACTGCAAGAACAGCATCTGGTGTAGTACTTGACATCTCACGATTGACTCAATTGCCTAAGCAAGTGATCTGCCAATCATGCACATCCCTCTCCCCTTTAGTCTGTAAGACACCTTTAGAGAGGGTGACTCCATCACCTGCAAGTACACTACCGTGCCAGGAGTCGCCCATTCTAAATACTCTTAGAATGCTGTCTAAGTACCCAGATTGGGAAACCACCCAAATCTAGATCTAAAACCATAGATCTAGTAACCAGTATGTCTGATATAATGTCCAAGTCCCATGTGGAGAAACCACTGTGTGACGACCAAAGTATAACCGATCGTAGTATAGGAATATCACTTCCTACTCTGTGTATGTCATCCAAATACCATGACATCACACCCTACTACCTTCTCAACAGATCCATCCCCTATTCTGATGAAGTCAAGCCTATGACTGTCACATCAGAAATAGATGATCTATCTCCGCTACATCTGCTTTAGTCTATAAATAGACATAAGCCACCTGTCCACCAATGCTTCCGCTGCTCCCACTGACTACGACAACCCTCTGGCAGAGTCATATAGACGTTCACTTCTAAAGCCAGTTTAGAACGACGCTATACTCATCCTCCTGCCGGGTCTCACGGTCTGGAACAACAGCAATGGCAAGTGTGGGTAAATAAGAACTTCCCTGTCACCGTCTTTGAGGCTACCGGAGTACCTCTCGGGTGCCTGAAGTTACCCACCTAATCTGCGGAGTGGCCAATGGAATGTCAAACCAGATTGAATCTTTAGGTTCCTATCAAATCTTCAGTAATCGTTTGTGGTTCTGGAATCACTTCCAGTTCTACCATACTCCCACTGCTGTTTTCTGAAAAATCCATTTTATTTAAAACTGTGGCGAGTCTAGAACAATATCGCTATTGTTCTTCCAGATGGTAGAAAGTCAACCCTCGTCATAGCCTGGGTCAACCCACAAACAGCCATTACAGAAACGTGCCTTGACTTATCCAGAGTTTGGTTTTAATCATAAGCCGGAAAACTCCCCGTACCTTAACAACGTTAAGATATGAACTGTTCTATATCCAATATAGAAACGGAGGCACTGATTTAATTGAACCAGATTCAATTCATGCAGCTGTCTCCAGTGCATGTCAACTAAATGGAAAAAGGCCGATCAGCGTTACTCAACTTAGGAATGCTTCCAATTATGAGTAACCTGAAAGAGAAGCAAGTTCTCTTAATCATTACTATCAACTGAATACCATACACAAGTATCTACATCTTCGATTACTTTGAAGAATACCGATACTTGCAACACCTGGTTCTCTACTTTATTCAAATACCTATAACTTCTCAAAATTCGGACCCTGTGTTTGTACGAAACACCTGTCTAAAAACTAGAGAAGTCATAAGTAAACCGAATATAGTACGATGACCAACCCCTTTGTCCTGATGGACGCTGGACAACATACAATACTCTGTATGAGTCCCTTGAGTCTAATAACTCATTCACTGTGTGTCGTAGGTTGAAAACTGTACTGTGGTTATAAAGAATTACACCGCTGTTTAATGCTCCTTACCTAACCATCCACTGATATAGGTAAATGTCACAGACATAATTTCAAAAAGGTATATCTCACTCTATGAAAATAGTCGTACAGATATATCAATTTGAAATTGGTGCATAACAGCGGATATTCAAAACCAAATATTTGCCGTCCGGCAAACAACCCAGGTGACTTCCTCAAATATCACCGATTACAACGAATCCCGATATAATGAGAATGATCACCCAATTCCCAATAACTTACTCCCACTCATCATCTGTAAAACCATACAGATGTGAGAATCATACCTGGTAAATACATACCCTGGAGTAAGGACTAATTGGGAAATCAGTTTTCCTTTAACAGTACACAGTGAAACTGAAACATTGAAATGTTTCGAAGGGGTATCCTGGTATTCCTAGTAATGCCTCTTCCATTATCCAGTTTCACAACTGTAACCGTGTAATTCTTTGCCACCTCTCCAAATCCCTTTATATGTCTTTAGTCATTACCTTCTGCACACCCCTTAGGCCAAATGGTTTTCTTCCTTCCCTACCGTTCGGCACCAGCCAATGGTTTGGAAGAAGACTATCCAATAAGCATAATGGGTGTACTGTCCTAATCCTAGGAGCACTCGCAATGCGAGAGAAGGTGAAGATAAAAGACAACCGAATAAATCTTATTCCTATTTTTCCTGAACCAGAATCCATCCCCGAACTGGAACAAGTTCCTTTCGAGTTCGTATATAACCATACGATGGAGTATCCAATAAACTGTGGATCTTCGTAGTGATACGGAGTGTTCTGGAGAAATACAAAGGTGATTTGGAAGTGGTAATGAAATACCTGGTTTGGTCATGAATATCAGTTGCAATTTACTTTGCCCTCTTACTAATCTCTTGCTTTGTCTTTACATAATACCTTCTGTACACCATCGCTAGGCTAATTGGTTTTCTTCATTCCCTACCGGTCGGCACCTGCCTATGGTTTAGAAGAAGACTATCCAATTTGCGTAATAGGCGTACTATCTCCTAAACCAAGGAGTACTCGCAACCTGAGAGAAGGTAAAAGGAAAAGACAACTGAATAGTCCTATCCGTTTTCTCCAGAACCTGAAACCATCCTTGAATAAATTCTTTCGAGTTCGTATCTAACCATACGATGGTTTTGTCCGATGGAAGTGGACGTTCGTAGTAATACGGGGTGTCCTGGAGAAAAGGGTAAAAGTAGGAGTGGCAATGAGGTTTGCAACTCTGACAATCCAAAAGCCAGTGTTTAAGAAGGTTCGGTCAACTTGGTCTCTGAGTCATAGTCTTAGGGTCGGGTCAATGGTCGCTGCCAAAGAGAGAGAGAAAAGAAACACTCAGCGTGCACTCTAACCTAGATCAGAATGGTTACCAATTTATCTAATCTGGAAACCTCCCACTGTCATCTCAAATTCTCCTCCAAACCTGAAAGAAGAATTAGTCGGGATCACCCGAGGAGTAAACTAACTCATCAGTGGGAATCGGGATCTAACTATCATCGCATGATAACGTGACGGAATCCGCTCACGTCATCACACTCCAGAAGGTATGCGCATATCTGGCAAGTTTCAGTTCTTTTGAAACTCCCGATGTGATTTTTGCCCCATGCTCTTATGACCTTGGCGTGAGGTCAAAATATCATAAGTCACATGTCAAGTTCTACCCATCATTGTCCAGGTTAATTTGAACCCACCCGTACATACCCTTGACGTAGGCCAAAATAGTAGTACGACTGTCCCAAACCAACACATCTATCTATGCAACAGCTAAATATCTGGCAGCTACCAATCACTATGCCTTGGCGTGAGGTCAAAATACATAGCTTGAATACTACCAAATATTTAACCGAAATGATGGAGGGCTACGAATGGTTTCTGGCGAAAACCTTTAACGTAATGAACTTGATATCGTTGAAGGAACGGATAGCTTTTAAAAATATAGTAACGAAAACCTTTGCTAAAGAGGTCACTCCCGGTGAAGGGATCTCGGCTCTTTCCCCGTAGAATGAGGTGCAGGATATTCCAACTGAATACCACGATGCAAAGCAAAAGTAATCGGCTATAGTGAAGTTATTGCCTTGACGCAAACTTCTGTCCAAGGGGTCACTCCCGGTGAAGGGATCTCGGCCCTTGCCTCGTCGACTGAGGAGTAGGATATTCCAACTGAATACCACGATGCTAAACAAAAGAGAACGTTCTTGCAATAACAGCTTTTTGAAAAGTGTTCCAACAACATCAGATTAGGTTTGTTTAACTTGCATTGATCCAAATCAACGCAGTCCCATCAATTGATCACACCACAAAGAACGAAAATATACTGATGTACGTATATGCCATCCGCATTCGTCACTGGGTCCCGTCATTACCCGTTAGGTTAGCTAACTAACGACAGAGCGGGGACTGGACTAGCGCGGATGTAAAACATATACAACATCTACTAATATATATACCAATATATAATATTTCGCTCAAGGCGTAATAAAATGCAACATCACAGAAATGTACAGCATCACAGAACAATACAGATATCTGGGATCCCCGGGTTTCACAGAGCCACTACTGAAACCCGACGTTCCCCTGGTCGTGTGGATAGCCTGTGCAATGAAAACCCTAGACCCCTACGGGCGCGGCAAGTTACCTGCCAAAACCTGAAGCGAGGCAGCCCCCCTTCAGCAACGTGAATGGACCACCCAGCACTTCACGGAATCCGGTAACTTGGGCACCCCTCCTAGGTCAACCTGTACCCCCTACGAGTGCGGCGAATAGCCCGCCAATTCTAGAGTGAAGCCCCCTCCGTCTCAATGCCATGAGATGCGGGCCCGTTGCCCTCTAGAACCCGGCTATCTGTGCACCCCTCCTTGGGGTAATCCTAGTACAAAAAGTAAAATATACATACAACGGGTACATCGACCGCAACCTGGTCGTGCCCCAAAATAATAATACAAACAGGCAGTGACGGCAGTCCACATGTCGGACGCTCGCCCCGCAATATCAAATGTACATAATACAACAAAACTGTACTAGCATTGCATCCAGGCTATCCCCCACGACCAATCCGCAACATCACAGCAAAATCACAGAACATCAACATGAATGTCACGTTCGTAAATCCGTCTAACCGGGCTATAGCAGTTAGACAGGATTTACCGATCAAGTGACATTCACGGTCGCAGATATAATGTAAATACTGTGAACTAATGTGTTTAAAATATCCGATCGATCAAATTTTAACTAGTGGGCCCCAAGTACTACTGTAGCACATCAAGAAATTCTGGGCCCAAAATTAATATTCCAAAAACCCTATTTTCCAGTCCAAGCCCCTCTGTAAAAAATTGGTCCAGTGAGGAGGCTAAACGGCGGTGAAACCGCGGCCCAAGCATGACTTTGGCCGCGGTTCCGCGGTGATATGGTGTGATCACCCAACCAAATTTTCACAGAGTTCTTAGAATTCCCTGCACAGTATTCTGAGACTACCTGAAAAAATTTTCGAGACAAAAAAATTTCGACAGAAAACTGTTGTTTTGAAAAACACGGTTTTGGAACATTTGTTCGATCGGAAGTGTAAACACGTTAGACAAAGCTAGACTATGTTAATGGCGAGGCTCTGATACCACTGTAAGTGCACGGCGGCGCCCCGGCCTCCATCCCGAGGCCAAATGCGGAAGCGATGGTTAACTTTAAATTTTCTAACCGGCACCACCGCGCACTAAAACCCGGATCGTGCCATTAAACTAGTCCTAGCTAACTACAAGATGGGAAGAGAGATATACCGAGTGATCCGTGTCCTCCGGTCTTCTCGTCGTCGTCCCGATCTCCCGCGGAATCTCCAGACTCCACCTCGTCGCCGGAAGGGCACCACGTCGCCGGCTTCTTTTACGGGCTCCCACCTCTATACCGAGGCAACTCGGGCACGAAGTTGGCGAGTCGACGTGCCCAAGGTTTGCTCTAGAATGTGTAGTGCTCTTTACTCATTTGAGGTTGTAGGGAGTTGCCTTTTGGTGGAGGAAATGATATGTAGTTTGGAGATGGAACTTGTGGGAATTTTGCAAAGCCAAATGAACAAAAACCCCACCTCCATAATTTTGGGCAGCCCCTCCCCAATGTGGCCGGCCATGTAGGAATAGAGAGGAGAGAGTGAATGAGGGAGTGTATGGATCAATAATAATAGAAAGAGAGAGAAAAGGGTTATCATGAAAAAAGAAATGATGACCCATTAAAACTCACACTCCATCAACCAATCATCAACAACCATGATTACTCCAAAGTCAAGCCATGATGAAATGAATAAGTCAAATGGTGGAGGAATAATCATGATACAACAATATGCAAATACCACCCTCCAAAATGCTTATTTGCACAAATGCAAATAAGCCCTCCTCCACCAATCTTCGGCCAATGAAAGATACAAATGAAAATGGCCGAAACGGAAAGCAAACTGGCAACTCCAGAAAACTGGTCCCGTAATAAATTACAGGAAAACCCCGCTACTGTGCATACACACCCGCATCTGTATTCCGACCGAAATACAAATGTAATGAGACAAACTCTACACTGTACTATACTAGGATCCGGCTTAAACCAAAGCCGGCTAGTATTATTCGTCCGATCCTGATCCGTGCAATACCGCACGTATCTGATCGAACCCTGCCATATCTCCATACGGCCTCTACAGCGTTTCGCCCGAAAACTTGAGCAACTGAATGTGGGGGACTCTAAAGACTCGTCAACACCTTGGTTGTGGATGTAACCACTAGCACGTCAGAGGTATAAGCCAATACGTAACGGGCTACCAGGTATTGACCAAAAGGGACGTCGATGAGCGAACTCATCCTGACACCCTACTTAGCCTGTCAGTGACAATATCCGTACAGTCCGGTCCGTTCGTCTATGAGTATCGCATGGAGGGCCTAGGGGGTTGGTAAAAGTCAGACCCCCAAAAGCGGTACAAGTCGTGTCGGAGTGTAGCCCAGAACACCCTGAGATACTACTGGAATAACTACCAGTAAATCTCCTGCCTCGGCCGAGGGCTTCGTGTAATGGCTCTCCTAGACACAGCGCGACCTCACCCCCAATACCGGGAGAGACGAACCCCTGAAGATCCGCTCACTGCCTCCATGTGGCTCGGGACTGTACCCAACTAAAATCTGTTTGCACGTCTCCTTTGAGCGTGGTAGGGTAGTAATCAAAGTATAGTGGGAACTCATACGAGACAAATGACGATCCCCAGGTCGATGAACTAACCTGTACACATGTCACCAGGGAACTGCTATCTGACGTCAGGTATAAGACCAACTAGCATGTTCCCGGCGAGTCCTGTCCGGTGTACTCATAACCCAATGAGCACCTGTATACATCTTAGGTGATACAACTGACACCAATGGCTTGTGAGACCGGCCACCGCCCCTCGTCGGGGTTTCGACTGTATACACTAGTCTACTCTGGAGTATCGATGCCCTGTCTCGAAACACCCACGACTAGGGACCTTTTAAGGATGTGCTTATAGACCCCAGCTCCCACTTATATGATCGCCCTCATACTGCTGGTGGTCAAGCAAGAATCCTAGGGGCTCTATCAACGTGTAATAGCGACATGTCAGGTCGCCTAAAGCAGTACACGATGATAAAGATAAACCAGATAGCATACTATCATCTCGAGTAAGACTGTCCTACCGGGATAGGTTCTCCCTCAATCATTGCAATCACGTGCCTGTGATCCAATAATTGACTCTGAGGGCACTATCTCCAACAATCTCCCACTTGCACTCAAGGCTAATTATTGCGATGTCGCATACTCACAGCCCGTGTGATACCGAACACCCAACTCCTCTATTAGTCAGTCTCACAAAGCTCGTTTGCGAAACTATTGCGTTCGAAGAATAGCCTCAGTGAGTGGATCCGCTTTGATGTTTCTTTCTATGTCTCTCTATATCTCAAGTTCGCGGAGAAAGCCATCTCCCGAAATGAGCAATACCTATCTTAGAATGTATGGATTTCTGATGGGACCTAGCTCATAAATGAACTCCAAATCCAAACTTCTTAGACTGTATCGTCAACTGAACTTAATCAGTATCCTGCGCCATGCCTCCCTCGGTATTTCCTTAGACCACCTGTCCAAAATACTGCCCCTCGTCAGAAGGAAAAACTATAACTCTGACAACCTCCCTGTCGTCCATGTCACCTTGGAAGCCTGGAATGATAACTGTCTCCCGAAAGAGGCTGTCGTTATCATATCCCTAGAACATCCACTTATGTTCTAAAACTGCTTCCGACTGTTTCTCCAGGATTGGATCAATGTCAACTTATTGCATCTACTGCAAGAACAACATCTGGTGTAGTACTTGACATCTCACGATTGACTCAATTGCCTAAGCAAGTGATCTGCCAATCATACACATCCCTCTCCCCTTTAGTCTGTAAGACACCTTTAGAGAGGGTGACTCCATCACCTGCAAGTACACTACCGTGCCAGGAGTCGCCCATTCTAAATACTCTTAGAATGCTGTCTAAGTACCCAGATTGGGAAACCACCCAAATCTAGATCTAAAACCATAGATCTAGTAACCAGTATGTCTGATATAATGTCCAAGTCCCATATAGAGAAACCACTGTGTGACGACCAAAGTATAACCGATCGTAGTATAGGAATATCACTTCCTACTCTGTGTATGTCATCCAAATACCATGACATCACACCCTACTACCTTCTCAACAGATCCATCCCCTATTCTGATGAAGTCAAGCCTATGACTGTCACATCAGAAATAGATGATCTATCTCCGCTACATCTGCTTTAGTCTATAAATAGACATAAGCCACCTGTCCACCAATGCTTCCGCTGCTCCCACTAACTACGACAACCCTCTGGCAGAGTCATATAGACGTTCACTTCTAAAGCCAGTTTAGAACGATGCTATACTCATCCTCCTGCCGGGTCTCACGGTCTGGAACAACAGCAATGGCAAGTGTGGGTAAATAAGAACTTCCTTATCACCGTCCTTGAGGCTACCGGAGTACCTCTCGGGTGCCTGAAGTTACCCACCTAATCTGCGGAGTGGCCAATGGAATGTCAAACCAGATTGAATCTTTAGGTTCCTATCAAATCTTCAGTAATCGTTTGTGGTTCTGAAATCACTTCCAGTTCTACCATACTCCCACTGCTGTTTTCTGAAAAATCCATTTTATGTAAAACTGTGGCGAGTCTAGAACAATATCGCTATTGTTCTTCCAGATGGTAGAAAGTCAACCCTCGTCATAGCCTGGGTCAACCCACAAACAGCCATTACAGAAACGTGCCTTGAGTTATCCAGAGTTTGGTTTTAATCATAAGCCAGACAACTCCCCGTACCTTAACAACGTTAAGATATGAACTGTTCTATATCCAATATAGAAACAGAGGCACTGATTTAATTGAACCAGATTCAAATCATGCAGCTGTCTCCAGTGCATGTCAACTAAATGGAAAAAGGCCGATCAGCGTTACTCAACTTAGGAATGCTTCCAATTATGAGTAACCTGAAAGAGAAGCAAGTTCTCTTAATTATTACTATCAACTGAATACCATACACAAGTATCTACATCTTCGATTACTTTGAAGAATACCGATACTTGCAACACCTGGTTCTCTACTTTATTCAAATACCTATAACTTCTCAAAATTCGGACCCTGTGTTTGTACGAAACACCTGTCAAAAAACTAGAGAAGTCATAAGTAAACCGAATATAGTACGAGGACCAACCCCTTTGTCTTGATGGACGCTGGACAACATACAATACTCTGTATGAGTCCCTTGAGTCTAATAACTCATTCACTGTGTATCGTAGGTTGAAAACTGTACTGTGGTTATGAAGAATTACACCGCTGTTTAATGCTCCTTACCTAACCATCCACTGATATAGGTAAATGTCACAGACATAATTTCAAAAAGGTATATCTCACTCTATGAAAATAGACGTACAGATATATCAATTTGAAATTGGTGCATAACAGCGGATATTCAAAACCAAATATTTGCCGTCCGGCAAACAACCCAGGTGACTTCCTCAAATATCACCGATTACAACGAATCCCGATATAATGAGGATGATCACCCAATTCCCAATAACTTACTCCCACTCATCATCTGTAAAACCATACAGATGTGAGAATCATACCTGGTAAATACATACCCTGGAGTAAGGACTAATTGGGAAATCAGTTTTCCTTTAACAGTACACAGTGAAACTGAAACATTGAAATGTTTCGAAGGGGTATCCTGGTATTCCTAGTAATGCCTCTTCCATTATCCAGATTCACAACTGTAACCGTGTAATTCTTTGCCACCTCTCCAAATCCCTTTATATGTCTTTAGTCATTACCTTCTGCACACCCTTTAGGCCAAATGGTTTTCTTCCTTCCCTACCATTCGGCTCCAGCCTATGGTTTGGAAGAAGACTATCCAATAAGCATAATGGGTGTACTGTCCTAATCCTAGGAGCACTCGCAATATGAGAGAAGGTGAAGATAAAAGACAACCGAATAAATCTTATTCCTATTTTTCCTGAACCAGAATCCATCCCCGAACTGGAACAAGTTCCTTTCGAGTTCGTATATAACCATACGATAGAGTATCCAATAAACTGTGGATCTTCGTAGTGACACGGAGTGTTCTGGAGAAATACAAAGGTGATTTGGAAGTGATAATGAAATATCTCCATACGGCCTCTACAGCGTTTCGCCCGAAAACTTGAGCAACTGAATGTGGGGGACTCTAAAGACTCGTCAACACCTTGGTTGTGGATTTAACCACTAGCACGTCAGAGGTATAAGCCAATACGTAACGGGCTACCAGGTATTGACCGAAAGGGACGTCGATGAGCGAACTCATTCTGACACCCTACTGAGCCTGTCAGTGACAATATCCGTACAGTCCGGTCCGTTCGTCTATGAGTATCGCATGGCGGGCCTAGGGGGTTGGTAAAAGTCAGACCCCCAAAAGCGGTACAAGTCGTGTCGGAGTGTAGCCCAGAACATCCTGAGATACTACTGGAATACCTACCAGTAAATCTCCTGCCTCGGCCGAGGGCTTCGTGTAATGGCTCTCCTAGACACAGCACGACCTCACCCCCAATACCGGGAGAGACGAACCCCTGAAGATCCGCTCACTGCCTCTATGTGGCTCGGGACTGTACCCAACTAAAATCTGTTTGCACGTCTCCTTTGAGCGTGGTAGGGTAGTAATCAAAGTACAGTGGGAACTCACACGAGACAAATGACGATCCCCAGGTCGATGAACTAACTTGTACACATGTCACCAGGGAACTGCTATCTGACGTCAGGTATACGACCAACTAGCATGTTCCCGGCGAGTCCTGTCCGGTGTACTCATAACCCAATGAGCACCTGTATACATCTTAGGTGATCCAACTGACACCAATGGCTTGTGAGACCGGTCACCGCCCCTCGTCGGGGTCTCGACTGTATACACTAGTCTACTCTGGAGTATCGATGTCCTGTCTCGAAACTCCCACGACTAGGGACCTTTTAAGGATGTGCTTATAGACCCTAGCTCCCACTTATATGATCGCCCTCATACTGCTGGTGGTCAAGCAAGAATCCTAGGGGCTCTATCAACATGTAATAGCTACATGTCAGGTCACCTAAAGCAGTACACGATGATAAAGATAAACCAGATAGCATACTATCATCTCGAGTAAGACTGTACCGGGATAGGTCCTCCCTCAATCATTGCAATCACGTGCCTGTGATCCAATAATTGACTCTGAGGGCACTATCTCCAACAACATATATAGGGAGGACTTTCTTGCTCGACATGATAGTATGCTATCTGGTTGTACTTTATCTTAACATGTACTCTTTTTGTCTCTTTGTTACATGTTGATAAAGCCCTTAGGATATGTACTCGACTACTGGGACTATGATGAGATCTTACTAGTGGGGCCACGGTAGTCGACGAGTACATCCTATAACTGTTCCTAGTCGAGGGTGTATCGAGACAGGGCATCGATACACCAGAGTAGACTAGCGTATACGCATCTTGACCCATATGATGGGCGATGGATGATCCCATATCCATCGGTGTTTGACATCAAGGATGGTGTACGGGTGCTCTCTGGTGACACCGGTACAGGTTAGTCTGTAGACCCGAGATCGTCATAGAGTCTTGTGTGATTCCTACTGTGCTTTGATTTCCATCATACCACGTCCAAGAGGGCGTGCAAAAAAGTTGCTTTTGGGTACAGTCCCGAATCACATAGAGGCAATGAGCGATAGGAGGGGATTCGTCTCTCCCGGTATAGGGAGTTGATGTTGCGCTTTGTTCGATTGGTTATAACTGGAAATCCCTGACCAGGGTTGCTGAGATTTACTGGTAAGTGTTATCTGTAGTTTCTCGAACTGTTATAGACCTCATATCGACACGACTTATTGAGCTACTGGGGTCTGACGTTTACCACCCCTAGGCAAGATATGCAACATATCAGATGACGAGACCGGACTGTACGGTAGTGTTACTGATTGGATTCGCGGGAGTGTGAACAGGCTTGCTCGTTGATCTTCTGATCGCTCAATACCCGGGTGGCCGTTACGTTTAGCAGACCGCTTGCGGCTTGTGGGTGTTTGATATGATCATCACCTACTGCCGGCGTATTGACGAGTCTTTAGAGTCCTACATAGAGGTTTCCTGGCTCAAGCGAAACGAAATAGGAGCGCATATGAGATATGTGCGGGACCGAGAATAATACCAGTATGTGATACTGTATTCTATTCTCGCGATTTGTATCATCAGTCGGTTATATGAGATATAGCCAGGTTCCCGAATCAAGTGTTGATTCGATACATTGATACACTTGATATTAGTCGGTTATATAAGATATGACCGGATCATTAAATCAAGTGTTGATTTAATGATTTAATGTATAATTATATATTTGATATATTACTTTACATTAACTAGTATTGGTTCACTTAAGATTGATTTTCTCACTTGATGTGCACAAGTTGTATATGTGATATATTTTTGTGCACTAGATTGTATCATGTTTTATGATACATGCAAACTTGGGTGTGTGTATGACTTACACCATGTTTAGGTTAATGGTTTAGGTTTTTATTTGTTTTGGAAAAACAAAATGGTGATTTTCTTTGTCTTTGCTTGAAGCTTCATGAAGCTTTCAAGCATCTTTGACAAAGTCTAACCATTTTGTTTTGCATGAGATTTTCATTAACCTAACCATTAACTTAAACTCTAGTTTAGTCTCTACAAAGGTTTACTCACTCATGGTTGCAATATGATAGACTTCACTTGATTATTCTTTTGTAATATTAATTATTCATTCATATTCTTTTCTTTCTTCTTCTTCTTCTTCAAGAAAAAGAAAGCTTGCTAGAATTTTTCAAGTGGAGATTAAGAGTGAGAAATCCAAATCTAAAGTGAACTCATTTCCTATTTCATCATCCTCTGCTACTTGCCATTTAGTTTAGGGTGTTCTCTTCACAAAGTTCTTGACCTAGTGAAGATGGAGCTTGGGTTTGGGTCTCCTCAACGTAGATCATCTTCGGCCTCGAAGTCAACGACCTAGCCCGCTCATTTCTCTAAAGAAACCATCGCTAGAGTCCGGGATCCTGATGATCGCATCGAAGGGACGTCAACACGGAGCTTTAGAAGTGAAGGACCGGATCTACAAAGGTTGTAATCCCTTTCACTTGTTTAAAATGTTTAACTTGCTAGTTTTCGCCTTATCTCTAGTAAACGATCTTGGTTAGGGTTGTTCGGCACGACTATTTTTTTTAATCGGGCATGGTTAATGCCTTGTAGAACCTTGTTAGAGTGCCTAGGAACCCTACACTAATAGCAGTATAAGTCGTGTCGGAGCGTAGCCCATTACACCCTGAGAAACAACTGGAACCTACCAGAAATCTCGCTTGTCCTGGTCAGGGACTTTGCGTAATGGCTCTCTGACACAGCGCGATATCAACTCCCAATACCGGGAGAGACGAATCCTGTCTAACCGCCACTGCCTCCAAGTGCTCGGGACTGCACCCAACTGCTACCTGTTTGCACGACTCCTTTGAGCCGTGGTAGGGTAGAAATCTAAGAACAGTGGGACACACTCGAGGCAAAGTAGCAGTGTCAAGTCTACGGACGATGATGTACTCATGTCACCTGGGAACTGTTAACTGACGACTGGTATAAAACCAACCAACAGTTCCCTATGAGTCCTGTCCGGTGTACCCGTAACCCAACGAGCACCTGTATACTATCTCCAGTACGACGTACTGACGGCTATGGGACAGACCATCTCCCCAACTGGGATGAGAAGTGTACACACTAGTCTACTCCGGAGTATCGATGCCCTGTCTCGATAATCCTACGACTAGGGACCTGAAAAAGGATGTGCCTGTAGACTACCCAGCCCCCGCTGGTGTGACTGCCATCACAACGCTGGTAGTCAAGCAAGATCCTAAGAGCTCTATCAATACGTATACTCACATATTAAGATAGAAAAACCAAGTAGCATACTACCATGTTTAGCAAGACTGTTATATACATGTGAATATCCCAAGCTTCCATTAAGTAATATACAAACTAGTATGATACAATAATGGCCCCTAGGGCATATACACTGACACAGTCTACTCCGGAATATCAATACCCAGTCTCGATACTCCAACGACTAAGGACCATTTAAGGATGTGCGTATCGACTACCCAGCTCCCACAAGTATGATCGCCATCACAACACAGGTAGTCTAACAATGATCCTACGGGCTTTATCAACATGTATAAAAGATATGTAATAGAAAGTAAAATATGCACATGTGAAGATAAAGACAAATCAGATAGCATACTATCATATCGAGCAAGACTGTCCTATACATATATATGTCCAAGCATCCATATGTATACATATATAATAATGGCCTCTAGGGCATACATATCCAACAAGCACGACATCCACTTTCAATACCGGGAGAGTCGAAACCCCTCCTATCGCTCACTGTCTCCATGTGATTCGGGAATATACCCAACTACTACTTGTTTGCACGACTCAGTAGAGCCGTGGTAGGGAAGTAATCTAAGCACAATAGGAACTATGACGATCTCAGGTCTACAGACTAACCTGTACTAGCGTCACCAAAGAACTACCATCTGACGATAGGTATGATACCATCTAGGAGTTCTCGGCAAGTCCGTTCGGTGTACTCAGTCTTTAATGAGCACATGTATAATATTGTTGGTGTCAAACACCAATGGTTGTGGGATCACCATCGCCCTATACAGGGTCAAGAAACGTATACACCAGTCTACTCTGGAATATCGATGCCCTGTCTCAATATTCTCTCGACTGAGAACATTTAAGGATGTACTTATAAACTACGAAGGTCTCACTAGTATGATCCCTATCACAATTCTGGTAGTCAAGTAAGCATGCTAAGGGTTTTATCAACATGTATCAATGAAATAGTCAACTAAAACAAATACACATATTAAGATAAAGGCAAATCAGATAGTATACTATCATATCGAGCAAAACTGTTCTCTATATACATATGTCCAAGCATCCACTATCATATACAATAATGGTCTTTAGGGCATACATAACTAACAAGGAGAGCTTGCGGAGTACTCGATATTGCGACCAGAAAAAAGACCCATAGAATGAAAGAAGTGGAGACGTCGATTTGCTTTTCCATGGTGGTCATGGGTTACTTCATCACGGGGAGACGGGAGTAAATCCAATCGATCTTCATCGGTCAGTTTATACCCTCCGTAATCGATAAAGAATACTTTCGTAACTAGATAACTAGAGTAGTCTATCCTCATGTATACAGATTTCATGACGGTGTAAAGGATACACCTCTTGATTTCATTGATTGATAGAAATCCTGCAGATGAAGATACCGACATTGAGAGAGAGTGAGACTGAGACCCGAGAGAGAGAAAGATAAAGATAGTGATGGCTATGAGATTTGAGAAAGTGAGAGAGAACGCGGTACAAAGTGTGAGATTTTGAGATGGAGATGAAGAGATCAAACTCTTCATATAAAGAACATAATCATTCACGGGTATGTATTTTTTCAGGGCGCAATTGGCAACCGCGTCCCAAAAAAACACATACTCATGAATGATTGTGTTTCTTTTTGGGGCGCTATGCAAACCGCGCCATAAAAGAAACAAACTTGTGAATGAATATATATTTTTTGTGGTGTTTTTTGTGGTGCAGTTTACAACTATGTCAAAAAAAACCAAGTCCCAACAATGAAAATGGTGTATTGGGCGCACTTTAGAAGTGTGCCCAATGAAAATCAATGGACACACTTTCAAAATGCGTCCATTGATAAAATTAATTGGCGCACTTTGAAAGTACGTCCATTCATGGTTCATATTTTTTCCTGCATTTTTAACGGGCGCAGTTTGAAACGTTGCTCCTTACATTTGTAATGGACGCAATTTCAAACTGCGCCCATTAAAGTTTTTTTTACATGCCAGCACCAACGCTGACGTAGCGCCTATGTGGCGCACAGTGACCTACTTTTGTAATATTTTTTGAAGGTGTTTTATTTTTAATAATATTATTTTAAAATGGTTTATTTCAAAAAAAAATTGTCCTTTTTTGCAACTCATCAATTCATGATTTAAACCCAAGTTTTACATGAGTAGCCATTGGAAACATCAATTCATCAAAAACACTCAACAAATTGGCACCGCTCAAACAACATCAATTCTCCAACGAAGCATTACCCACTGGAACAAATTTCGAGACATTTCCTGATTCTCCATTACAATATTAAGTTGTTTGAGGCAACATGGAAAACAAAAACTTCTACAAAAACCTTTGCAAAGAGATGAGTGGTAGGATTCAGCAAACCATCGAGTACTGCCATCAACTTGTCCATCAAATCCATTCTTATTTTAAGCTCTTCAAGTTCCCAGGGGATTTGATAGTTTGAGACACTTGGACTTTCGGCCCTCTTGATTTGAGCTGCTTACTTAGCTTTTAGGCACTTAGCCTCAAAAGGAACAAGCAATCCAGTTTCTCTAGACCCGAGTCAACCGAGAAACTTCTCTTCCTTCGATTTAGGTTGTTTTCTTGTCTGAAGCCTATAAGCAAGGTCATATTTATATTTCACTGGTATATGGCCGAAGTGATTTTCGCAAAAAGTATTCTCCATTCCGTAAGAAGGGGTTTTAACAAAACTATTAAAAGAATATCGGTAATAAATAAATGCCAAGTTTTCCGGAATTCGAGCAGTTATCCAAATTTTGGGGACTTTAAAACAAAAAATCCAACAAAATAAATGAAGAATTGACCCAACAACTCAGTGTACCTAAACCCAAAACCAAACCCCCACAGTTTCCACGCGCTGAGTATCAAAAAAAGGGGGGAAAAACTCTAGAGGCTAAGAGATAAAAGAGGAAGGAGACCCTTCCTTCTTCTTCTTCTTATTTTTCTTGTTTCATACTCTTTTACTCTTAAAATTTTGGAAGAAATGTACCACTGTAGTGAAGTTGAGATGGATTCAAGGCTTGTGATGACTTCAGACCCCAAGCCTCGGCTACGTTGGACAGCAGAGCTTCATGATCGCTTTGTCGATGCCGCTGCTCAACTTGGAGGCCCTGATAGTGAGTTTTCTTCATGTTTTACTCTTTTTAAAAGGACCCATTTGTTTATTTGTCTATTTCCATTTGGATTCCTTAGTTTTAATTTATGTCTTTAACATGTTTGTTAGTATGATTGTTTGAGTGGAATGCGCTTGGAAATGTAGCTTGATTACAGTAGAAAGTATGATAGCAGTAGAAAGTATGATAGCTTATGGGTTCTTTTTTGGGGAGAATGTTGATTTTGGTTTTCTTTATTTTGGTCACATGAACATATTATTTATTTGTTTGTTTAATATAAGGAAGTTCACGCACACAGATGCGCTTGCACTCACTCACTCACTCACTCACTCACATGGATATAATGGAGGGATAATCAAATCGTTGGGCCCCTCCTCTTTACCCAATTCTGACCGTTGGATCTAATAGTTTCTACTAACATGCTTATGATAATAGCAGCCACTCTGAATCCCAGCAGCAGCAGTAATAATAATTTTGTTGGGTTTTAGTTCAGTGTTGGTATTTAAGGGCCAATTGCGATCACTATATTAATTTGCATACTTTCACAGTGAAGGCTGGACTTTAATTTGCAATTTTACACCAACACATGCATTTAGTTGATTGCCGCCATCATTGTTGGGTGTTTAATTTGTTTCGAAATCATGTTCAGCAATGGTTGCTTGCCATCAAAATCTCGGAGTAAGATTTTCAAACATTTATTCGTTTAGATTTAAACTGGTATAGCAACTTAAAATCACTAATCCTTCAACCCTTTATAGCAAAAGGTTTCAATATTCGCCTTTCAAGTTTTATAAGCACAGCTTATTTTATTGTTTAAGTATAGCAATAACACAACTATGTTCTTATCTTCTCTTTTCAATTTTACGGAACTCAAAAGGATCAAGTTTTCAGGATCAATTCTCCACGGCTACAATGGAGAATTGAAACACAAGAATATGTTGTATTTTGGAATGACTCGATTGCACAAACCCGTTACATTGGTTTGACTTTTGTTTATTTAATAAATTGAGTTTCTTAGGTATTGGGTAATAGGCCAAACCCCTTATAAATCCCCTCAAAAGCCAATATATATCAAACCAAATATAAAAATCAAAACAACAATAAAAACAATGTTTTTTTAATTCATCTATGATAGATGTTAATTAAAGATTTATCATAATTATATATTTATAAATTTTGTAAAATAAATTTACATCGACCGATTCTTACGTTGGTTCATGTAGCTTAAACCATATGCTTAGGATAAAAGTCTCAGTTGTTGTATAAAATAAATTTACAGAGTATTCAATGTAGACTAGACTAATATATCTAATATGTAAGTAGAAATATCTAATGTTATACCCGATAATGCCCACTATTGATATCTGATATGCGCAATTTCAATATTCGATATAAACGTCCGGTATAAACCCATATCGCCATGATATCGTCCGATATCCGTGATGCAATATTAAAAACACTCATCCTATACGAATCCGATATCCAATATTTGATACGTTTTTCACTTGAACGAATTGGATTTATTTTTGAGCATTACACAACCATAGCTCTGAAACTAGAAAGTGGACTCTTAGATTCTACTGATGTATATGCTTATCTAGTTTAATTTACTTTCTGAAGTATAACATAACAAGTGTGTTATAATTTCTTTAGTAGAAATAGTTAACTGTTCTAATCAATAGACTGGCAATAATGGCAACAAGCATAACAACCATTTCCATTTGCCCTTATGGTCTCTTTGAGGCCAGTCTCTGAATTTTCATATTTTTATATGTTATTCATTGGGTGAACAGCGGTCTTTAAGAATCTGTTATCAACTTGCTTACTTAGCACTAGTTTATTCTCTCTTATTAATTGGTATCTCTTCTCTTGTTGAATGACAAGCATGATGCATGCTATCTGTTTTATTATTTGAGATGCCCACCTTGTTTGTTTGCCTCTTAAAATATTATCAGCAGTTCAAGCAGCTAGAAATAAGTCTGCTTTTTATGTGTTTCTTAATTTAGTTCCATTTATATAATGAGTAGTTTGTTTTGTTTAAGTCATCTATATATTTTAGATATATCTTTGACTTCGAAGTGAAATCAGTTCTGGTCAATTCAGGATGCAGCCATGAAGATATATTTTATAAATTAGATACATCATAAAGCTTATAACCCAACTATCCTGGTTTCTAATTTGGACCACTTCAAGTTGGATGATGTTGACAATAATAGTGATAAATACATCAATATTATGATACATAATCTAGTTTTCCACAAAGTTGTCTCATATATATTTTATTTCTAGATCTAAAAAGAGGTTTTTCTCGTCTTCTTTCCCCTTGTTGTTGTTGCAGTCTTAGACTCATAAGTGTACATAAAATCTATCTTGCCCCGGTGAGGAGACCTATGAGTTCTACCTGTCATTTAAATTTTGACAGATTTAATCAAATTTATGCTTTTAATCTATTAATTGTGTTTCTCACCTATTGTTTTTTTGATTTTTTGTTTTTTTTTAAACGTCTTGATTTCTATTGCAGAAGCGACGCCAAAAACCATACTGAGAATCATGAATATAAAGGGTCTTACTCTTTATCATCTGAAGAGTCATCTTCAGGTTTATTTCTCAACCAGGCATTTTTAAAGATTTTCTATTTCTTAGCCATAGTTTTTTTTGCTAAAATGCATAGATAGAATGCTTAAGAATTGAAATTTAACCCGAAAGTGCTTTGGAAAAAAAAAGAAAAAAAGAAAAGAAAAGAAAAGAAAAGGTTTACAAATTACAAGAATCATCAACAGTTTTTGATGATGCTCAATATTGGCGATCTCCAAAATCAGGACACGTGGCAGATGACGTGTTCCAGAACTCAGAAAAAAGGGCCCACAGGGGTTGACCAGGCCATTCCTGTACCCGACCTGCAAGCACAAGCTGGCTCTCCTCAGAGCCCATGGAAATTGGCCTCCTCGGCCTCTCAGCTCGTCCCGAGCTGCCACAGGACCAAGACTCCTTGGCCCTCTCGCTCGTCCCCGAGCTCCCCAGCCGAGGCCATCTTCCTCGGTCCCTCCGACCGACCAACTCCACCGCTCCCAGGCGTAACCGCCGCTTCGCAAATCTCGCCATGCGCAGATTCTCCGCCGGCAACATCCCACGTTCCACGCCATCACGATCCCCATTAACAGGCGATCCGCTCTTTACGCGGGCGTGACGTCGGGAGCGTAACTGCCGGCGAGATTCCCGCGCCTGCTGCTGCGCACTGCCGCTGCTATATAAACCCCCATCACAGAGAGGTCAAGTAAGCCATTTTTACTCCACTTAGCCGTTACTCTGCTCGGATCTCGTACTAACTTGATCGTCGGAGGGTCCTCGGTGGTACCAAACCATCCCGGGACTTTTTTGCAGGTACTCGGCGTTGACTCCTCAAAGCCATCAATCTCCTCAAAACCCATTGAGACCCACACGCAACAGGAGATCACCTACAAAATCCACCGGGAGATCGACGGAATACAACATCTGACGGAGACCCGAAAAGGACCTCCATCAGTTGGCACCGTCTGTGGGAAACGAAACTCCACAAAAAACAAAGTTGGCCTTCCGATCTCCATTTACATGGCAAGCGACCACCCTGAAGATTCAGGTACTAGCTGCTGCCTCCCCCTCACCGGAGGCGCGGATGAACCTCCCCCAGCGACCATCATCAACGCCCTCGCCATCCGAATAGATCGGCTACAGTCCCTCGTGGAGACACTCGTCCGCGTCCAAGCGGCCGGGACAGGGCCCCAGATCACCGCTCCAACGCCTCCAGAAGGCTCTGCCTTCGTCGGCACGGCTGACCACCGGCAGGCTACAACCCCTGGCCACAGATCTCACGGGCCGATACTTCCTGAGGCCCGCTGGGCGCCCCACGGCTCCACGCCAAGATCTGCCGCCGGAGCGCCTCGCCTCGAGCCTCCTCGCGACCTTTACCCCCTGAGGAGATGTCGGTCACCTCGCCTGCCCACAGGCATGATCGACACCCCCTTCCTCGACGGGGTCGCACAGAAGGGGCTCGCCACGACGGCTCGTGGGCCACTTCACCCGGGGATCTGAAGAACCTCATCGAGAGGAACCGGGGCCACGCCCAGACGCAGGTCTCCCACAGCAGAGGTCAGGGATCACAAGGCGCCGAATTCTCGGGGTACCACGGCCGACTCGACGCCCTCGAAAAGAAGATCGAGGGCATGCGCCGGGAAGGTCACCTCTCGGGCGACGGGGCTAAGTACGCCGCCGACTCGCTCACCAAGCCGTTTACCGAGAGACTGCTCGTTGTCCACGTCTCCTCGCGCAACAAGCCCCCGAAGGTCTCTCTGTTCAACGGGAAAACCGACCCGAAAGACCATTTGGATGCTTTCACCGTAGGGATGAGCTTCCAGGACCATTCTGATGCCGCCCAGTGCAGGGCCTTCCCAGCCACCCTCATCCGCTCTGGTCGGGACTGGTTCCGAGGACTCGAGCCTCGCTCAATCTCGACGAGCTGGCTACTCAGTTCCTCGGTCACTTCGTTGGGAACCGTCGGCAGAAGCGCACGGTCGACTACCTCTTCACAATTAAGAGCGGGGACAAGGAGACGTTCAAGGCTTACATCACCCGCTTCTACAACGCCCTCCTCGAGGTCTCCGAGCACCGGGACGAGACCGTCATCACGGCGCTCAGATCTGGTCTTAGGCACAAGGAGTGGTTGCGTTCCTTTGCGTTGGCACAGCCTAAGACCATGGCCGAGGTCAAAGCGTAGACCAAGCGCGAGGTTCAGCTAGAGTCCGAGGTGAACGCGAACCTCCCCCGAGCAGAACGGTCTGACCAGAAGAAGATGGCTTGGGAAGAGAGGCCGGAGCGTCAGCAACCCTATCACCCGAAGTTCCAGGAGTACACCCCGCTCAACGTCTCCCTCGCAGTGTTACTAGAGGAGGTCCAGGGCGAGGGGTTCTTCAAGTTCCCTCCAATCCCGCGTCAGGCCTTGAAGTGAACCCGGGACCCTTACTGCGCCATCCACCGGACGCTGGGCCACGCCACGGAGGATTGTAAGCAACTTCGGGACTACATCGAGGAGCTCATCCGATCGGGGTACCTCGCCGCCTACTTGAGGGACAAACGGCAGGCCGACCGCGAGCAGGAGCAGCGCCCCCTCCCGCCGAGCTGACCATCGGCCAGATCATGCTCGTTTTGGCAGATGACCAGTCCGATGCTCAGGGAGCCCCTTATCCGGTTCCGAGCACGGAGATCAACAAGCCTCCGGGGAGCTCGGGCCGCACTAATAAGGTCATTTATTAGCATGTACTTTTCTTTTGGGGCAATGTAAACTCTTCCTAGGGTCTGTTGTTAATTTAATAAAGATCAATGGAATATTGCGAAAAAGAAGGAAAGATCTTATTTATTCAAAAAGGTATTATGGGCTCCTCAGCCATACATACAAAAAGAGAAAAAATTACAGCAGCGGGGGAAGGGGGTGCAGAGAGCACTGCTCATGGTACTCGGTAAAGATCTCCGCCAGCCGAGGCCTCGCGAGATCCATCCTCAGCCCTCGATCCCCCCGCGCGCGTTGACCCCGAGCCTCAGTTCGTAGCACTCACGGACGAGCGCCACTGAGCGGGCCAGTCGATTCGCGGAGATCAGGTCGAACCGTCTCAGAGACCGCAGATTGCCTACGGCCTCGTCATAGAGCTGCTCGGACAAAGGGTTGTAGAGCCCCGGCGACGCCCTCCAGATGGAGTACATCAGCAGCTGCAGCAGGGAGGAGCGTCGGGAGAGCAGCCGACCGAAGTGGTCTTCGATACTCCCATAGACCAACTGCACCGTGTTCTCGGTGCAGTTCTGGTCATAGAGGTATACGTCTACGGAGTGGATGATTTCGGGGATGGTAAAGGGGAAGTCTTGCATTCTCAACGATCTGTTTACTAAGGAAGGAAGGACCAGTGCTCCTTCAGCCTTATATATCCTACTGCGCCTCAACGGAACTTAACGGTCGCCCGCTCTCACCCAAAAAGTCGCTGCCACGCGGCGATCATCGAGCCTTCTCTGTCGGAATCGGAACGACGCGACCCTGGCACTTCGCCTCCCCCCACATTCAATGCGCACGCTACGCGCAGGTTCGCCGCGACCGTTCCTGTTCCCCATACCTGCAACTGGTTAGTCGGGCGAAACCTCATGAAGAATCAGCCGAGCAGCTACCCTGCTCGATTATCCCTGGCCGGTAGCTTCCCTACTCGCAACGCCAGGGATCATAGCCCTCGCCAAGAGGCAACCGCGCAGCTTCACTGCTCGGTTATCTTAGCAGGCCTCCTAATGCCCCTCCAACGCTAAAGATCAAAGCCCTCGCCAAGAGCTAACCGCGCAGCTTCACTGTCCGGTTATCCTTAGCAGGCCTCTTAAGGCCCCTCCAACGCTAAGGATCAAAGTCCTCCGTAGAGGCAGCCGAGCGGCTTCCCTGCTCGGCTATCTCTGACCGGTAGCTTCCTTACTCGCAACGCCAGAGATCAAAGCCCTCACCAAGAGGCAACCGCGCAGCTTCACTGTCTGATTATCCTCAGCAGGCCTCCTGCGGCCTCTCCAACGCTGAGGATCAAAGTCCTCCTTAGAGGCAGCTCAGTAGCTACCCTGCTCCGCTATCCCCGGCTGGTAGCTTCCTACCACAACCGACAGGGATCAAAAAGCCCTCCCAGAGGCAGTCGAGCCGAACCCTCGCTCGGCTATCCTTCAGGACAAAAGCCCTCGCCAAGAGGTACCGGGCAGTAACCCTGCCTGGCCAAGGGTCCTTGGTAGGCTTCTTACAACCCCTCGCACGCTAAGGACTAAAGTCCTCCCAGAGGTAGTCGACTCCTTGCTCGGTTATCCCCGGCTGGTAGCTTCCTACCACAACCGACAGGGATCAAAGTCCTCACCAAGAGGCATTGGGCAGTAACCCTGCTCGGTCCCCGTTCTGAAGGATCAAAGCCCTCACAAGAGGCAACCGGGCGGCTACCCCGCTCGGTCATCTTTGGCTGGTAGCTCCATACCCATGACGCCAGGGATCAAAGCCCTCGCAAGAGGCATCCGATCGGCTACCCCGCTCGGTCATCCCAGGCTGGTAGTTGCCTACCCACGATGCCAGAGATCAAAGCCCTCGCCAAGAGGCAACCGCGCAGCTTCACTGCCCGGTCATCCTTAGTGGGCTTCTTACAGCCCCTCCAACGCTAAGGATCAAAGTCCTCCGTAGAGGCAGCCGAGCGGCTTCCCTGCTCGGCTATCCCTGGCCGATAGCTTCCTTACTCGCAACGCCAGGGATCAAAACCCTCGTCAAGAGGCAACCGCGCAGCTTCACTGCCCGGTCATCCTTAGTGGGCTTCTTATAGCCCCTCCAACGCTAAGGATCAAAGTCCTCCGTAGAGGCAACCGAGCGGCTTCCCTGCTCGGCTATCCCTGGCCGGTAGCTTCCATACTCGCAACGCCAGGGATCAAAGCCCTCGCCAAGAGGCAACCGTGCAGCTTCACTGCCCGATCATCCTTAGTGGGTTTCTTACAGCCCCTCCAACGCTAAGGATCAAAAAGTCCTCCCGGAGGCAGTTGAGCCTGACCCTCGCTTCCGGTGGTCGTTGCTCGCAACGCCAGAAACCAAATGCCCTCGCCAAGGGGCAACCAAGCAGCTTCCCGGCTCGTTCATGCCCAACAAACGCTGCGGATTTGTAGCCCTCATAACGAGGCCTCTGAGCCCATTCATGCTCGGCACAAATACGGCGGACAACCCTCTGCCCATCACATGCAGAGAATCCGAGGCCCCAACAAGGGGTATAAGGTCTATCCAAGTCTGAGCGATCTCCCCTCGACTTCGGGGCCATGGAGATGCCTCCTTCTCAGCAGCGCTAGGCACGCTTGGCAAGTGATCGAAATCAACTCGACGAACGACCGCTAGACAGATAGCCGACCTGACATGGAAGCCCAACAGTGCGAGCAGAGATATTTTACGAGCATTCTTCACAAACAGAAGATAAAGTGCAAACTGATGAAACCAAAGAAAAAAAAGTTTTATTACCAAAGGCAAAGTCTTTACAAAGGGTATTTTGGGCTCCCCAGCCTTACAAACTGTCCGGAGGTTTACAAAAATTCCAGAAACAACAAAATAAGAGGAGGAAGACGGGGGCTTTAGGCCTTGGGGCCGGGCGTGACCTCGGGGTCCTCGACATCCACCACGAGACGAGTAGGGTCCTCGACGACCTCGTCAGGAATCTCTTCCCCCTACTCATCGGCATCAGCAAGGGGGTAATCGGCCCGGAGCTCTTCGTCGGCGAACTCCGGCACCCGGGCCTTAACGGCGTCGAGGGCCTCGTGCCAGATGTGGGTTGTGGCCACGGCCAAGTCATCATAGAAGTCCTTCGACTTCTTGTAGCCCTCCACCGCCTTCACCGCCGAAAGGTCGGCCAACTTCGCCGCTCTCAGGTCGGCCAACTTCGCCGCCTCAGCTGCCGCCCCCAGCTCCTTCCGGAGGGTCTTCACCGTCCTCTTCAGGTTGCTGGCGAGCACCTGAGCGTCCTCAAGCTTGGCCTCGGCAGCCACGGCGGCCTCGCGGTACCGGGCAACCTCCCGTTTCCCGGCCTCCACTTCGCCTTCCAGGGCGGCAACCCTCGCCATCACCGCCTCCAGCTCCCGCTTGGAGCTCTCTTCCAGCGAGGCAAGCTGGCTCGCAGCCTTCATCGCCGGGGCTATCACCTCGCCTCCATGCGCAAGGTGAGGGCAACGTGTTGGAGAATCTTAAAAATTAGAAAGAGATCAGAAAGGCGAAGGAGGCACCAAATCTCGCAAAAAAACCAAACACTTACCTGCATGGACTCCTGGGCAATGGACGCCATCTGGGCCCTGAAGGTCCCTCCCGGGACCCTACCCCCCGTCGATTTCTCTATTTCATGAAGCAGGCTATCCGCGACGGATAGCCCCGAGGGCACCACGAACTGGAGGCCCCCCTCCACCATGACCGGTGAGGGCGGGTCCCGGGAAGACCTCCGGGAACCCCTCTTGAACGGCTCCGATGGAGAGCCGATCTCCTCCTCCGAGACCGGGTCCTCCAGAATCCGAGCCCGCTTTCGGCTCGACGCTCTGCTGGCCCAGGGACGGGATCCTCCCCCGAACGCCCACGGGACGCGACCACCGGAGGAGGAGCCGGGGCGGGCTTCGAGCGGGAAGAGCCGGCGCCTCTGGCCTTCGTGACCCTGCTCGGCTGGCGCATGGAGGCTCGGAGCTCATCCATATCCATGGGTCCTGCACAAAACCAAATGCAAAGAAGTCAGCGACACAAGCAATATACAAGCCAAAAAGCAAGCCTAACTTACCGACGAACTCAACGGGGTTGAGCCCGGCCCAACTCAGGACCCTCTCTGACAGCAGCATGTCGAATCGGGGGATGGGCTCCCATGACGCCACTCTCACCGCGGCGGGGTCATTGGACTGGTTTCCCGGCAAGCATTTTTCTCTCGACCACTTGGTAGGCACGGGCCAGTCTTCGCTTTCAGGAGGGGAAACGAAGACGAATTTCTTCTTCCAGTCGTGAATGGAAGAAGGCAGGGCCACAACCCCTGTCCCGGCGGCGCCCCCCTGTCGATTTCTAAAAGAGAGGTAGACCCACCTCGGGTCGCCCGCTCGACCCCCAGGATGATTTTTTGAAAACGAGGGAAGAATCAAGGAGGGAGAGACTGATGGGAATTGCCTGTAACTTCAGGCGGACCAGGAACCCGAGGAGAATTCTCCACGAGTTCGGCACTAATTGGCCAGGGGCTAACCCGAAGAAGTTCAGCGTCTCGACGACCTCGGGAGAGAAAGGCATGCGCATTCCACCCCAAAAAGCTTCCAAGTACAGGGCGATCGATCTCTCTACCCCGTACTTGGTCTGCCCTCCCCCTCTTTGGCCAGACGAAACGTATAACGTGAGGGGATGTGGAAGCGAGCCCGAGCATTGGCGAGCTCGTATTCATGCCTCACCCAACACGACGCGCCGGGGGCAGCGTCTACCGCTTCGTCCCTGGGGGCTACCCTCGCCGCACGATCCCGGGAAGAGAATCCAACCCCTGCTCCCCGGGGAGACTCAGGCTCAACTAAAGGATTCCTAGAACCTACTTCTACGACATCTACAAATTCCACGAAAGAAGACATCTAACCTGGAGAAGAGAGATCCTCGGGAAAAGAAAGTAGAAGAAAGAAGACGAGCGCCGAGCAACAAGGGCTTATAGCGAGAAAATATGAGGGAGTAGGGACCCTAGAGTGGGTTCCACCCCTATTTGTTTCCGCAATCGCCCTCATCCAAGGGCGCCCTTCATCTCCCGCCAAAACGCCTCCTCGCATCCAACGGCTCCGATTGCTCCACTTGTCGTTCCCACGCTGGACCGCACCCCATCAGACGCCGCAGGTCTGCATACGTCGCGTCGGCCAACCGACGCTTGACACGTGGACCGTCGCTTCAGTGGCAGGATGCACGAACCGGCGCACCTTCCTTAAATGCAGAGATCTCGTCCTGATTCGCTGGCAGAAAAGACAGCTGACAGCCCGGGGGCTCGTCCCGACGAAACCTTAGGAGGGAGCTTGCCCCGGGCGGCCCGGCAGTCCACTCCTGACTCGACCCGCTAGCTGATCGGACAAGAGTGGGGGGCTAATGATGATGCTCAATATTGGCGATCTCCAAGATCAGGACACGTGGCAGATGACGTGTCCCAGAACTCAGAATAAAGGGCACACAGGGGCCGACCAGGCCACCCCTGTACCCGACCTGCAAGCACAACCTGGCTCTCCTCAGAGCCCCTGGAAATTTCCCTCCTCGGCCTCTCAGCTCGCCCCGAGCTGCCACAGGACTAAGACTCCTCGGCCTCTTCGCTCGTCCCCGAGCTCCCCAGCCGATGCCATCTTCCTCGGTCCCTCCGACCGACCAACTCCACTGCTCACAGGCGTAACCGCCGCTCTGCAAATCTCGCCATGCGCAGATTCTCCGCCGGCAACATCCCACGTTCCACGCCATCACGATCCCCATTAACGGGCGATCCGCTCTTTACGCGGGCGTGGCGTCGGGAGCGTAACTGCCGGCGAGATTCCCGCGCCTGCTGCTGCGCACTGCCGCTGCTATATAAACCCCAGCACAGAGGGGTCAAGTAAGCCATTTTTTACCCCACTTAGCCGTTACTCTGCTCGGATCTCATACTAACTTGATCGTCGGAGGGTCCTCGGTGGTACCAAACCATTCCGGGACTTCTTTGCAGGTACTCGGCGTTGACTCCTCAAATCCATCAATCTCCTCAAAACCCATTGAGACCCACACGCAACAGGAGATCACCTCTAAAATCCACCGGGAGATCGACGGAACACAACATCTGACGGAGACCCGAAAAGGACCTCCATCAGTTTTTTTCAAAAAAAAATTGAAAATCATTATCTTGCAAATTTATGTGCATGCTATGAAATCTTGATCACTGTAATAAGTCTGTTATATATGTTGAGAATTTTACCAAAAGATTAATGATTAGAGATTAAAGAAGTTTTACCGACCGGTCATGTGAACACTGCCCTTAAAATCAGATTTCCGCCCCTCAGAGCAAATTCCTCGGTGTAAAGGTTGTGACGGTCTGATTCCTAGGGTAATCTGGTGTCTTCGCTGCGGATATACACTCACCACGGCGGGTACATTAACTTGCAAACACCTTCGAGTACTTGGAGAAAATTGAATCAAGAAAGGTTAAGAAAACTTTTAAAGAGTGGAGAAGAATTTTTCAGTGTGTCTTTTCAATTTAGAAAACCAAATATATATAGAGAAATGTTGAGAGAGTAATTGATTTTGAATTTATTTAGAAGCCAAAAGAGAGGATAACAAAAGGCAGTAAATACATTTTTACCAAAATTCAGTTATGAATTTATAGAAAAGAAACACATTGATTTGCAATTGTCAAAACAAATTTTTTTAGATGCCTAATTTGGAGAAAAATAAAAGGAAACAAATACATCGTTACCAAAATTCAATTTATGAATTTATATGAAATAATCATATAGATTTGTAACTGTAAAAAACAAATTGATTCCTTATTCAGAAATCAACACATGATGAAAAATTAAGTCAAATCAATTATTAATTAGTTTGAAATTATATACATAATATGCTACAATCCCCCACAATTTCAAAACTATATTAAAATCTTGATAAGATATGAGAAAGAAAGTAGTACTCGAGGAATCATGCAATGCATCAGTTTTAGTGTCCTTAAACTATGAACCAAAACCTAGGATACATTAGGAATGACCTGCGAGAGCTTGATGAAGCGAACCTCAATGAACCAAATCTCTTTATTGCAAATCACTGAACTTACTACCCACATTGTATGAATAACAGTTATGCAAGTTCACGCGGTTTGACGCTTATGGCCATGCGTCCATATGGAATTTCATGAGTGCTCTAGAGAATCGACTCAGTTCTCATAGGAAGCGGCCTCACTTCCACACTTATATAGGTGAATTCATCAAGTATGTACTGCAATCAAGCACACCATCCAAAATGGACTATGAATTCATTAAGAGTTATTTCTCTTCCTTTTAACGTTGTAGTTATGCACTCATACACCTTTCACCCAATGACTTGTTATTACCCATATGAACATATTTCTTAGGATCTCCATTCATGTAGGTTTGGTAACCGTCATTGTTGACATCAGTAGTGAGTCTTAGTCCCATCCTCTTCAATGTTTCAATCACTAGTTTTCTTCCTAGTGGTTTAGTCATAGGCTCTGCCAAGTTCATCTCTGACATTACAAAATTTAGGGAAATTGTCCCTTCATCTAACAGTCGTTTCACAATTTTATGTCTTAATTTAATATGCCTACTTTTCCCATTGTAGATCTTATTTTTAGCTCGGGCTATAGCAGCCTGGCTATCACAGTGTAGCGATACAGAAGGAGCTTGTCTCGTTCATATAGGTTTATCCGCTAAGAGGTCTCTGAGCCACTCAGCCTCTGAACCTGCCTTCTCTAAGGCAACAAACTCAGATTCCACAGTGTAGCGAGCAGTGCATGTTTGCTTGGATGATTTCCAAGAAAATGAACCTCCTCCAAGGGTAAATACATACCCGCTTGTGGATTTCATGTCATCTGAATCAAATATCCAGTTAGCATCGCTGTACCCCTCAAGTACAACGGGAAATCCACGATAACATAGTGAAAAATCAATAATATCCTTTAGATATTAAAGTACTCTACCAATTGCCAGCCAATGATCATTGTTTGGCTTTTGAGTATATGTACTAAGTCTATTTACAGCATATGCAATGTCAAGTTGAGTGCAATTCATCAAACACATTAAACTACCAATAATTTGAGCATACTCAGGTTGAGATACACTATCTCCTAAGTTCTTCAAAAGAAGACTGTCATCGTAAGGAGTGGACACTTGATTTGAATCAGTGTCTGAACTTTCCTTAAAATCTTCTCTACATACTGAGGCTGTGACAACATTAGTCCATCAGTGACCCTAATGATCTTGATGCCAAGAATGGCATCTGCCTGACCTAAATCTTTCATGTCAAAATTGGCGGACAGGAAGGATTTGGTCTTGTTGACAATGTCTATTGACGTACCCATGATAAGCATGTCATCTACATATAAGCAAATAATTACACCTACATTATCATGGAACTTATAATAAATGCATTTATCAGAATCATTTATTGAAAAACCATTAGACACAAGAACACTCTCAAATTTGTCATGCCATTGTTTTCGTGTTTGTTTCACCCTATACAATGATTTAACTAATTTGCAGACTTTGCTTTCATTTCCAGAAACGACAACCTTCGAGATGCTCCATATAAATCTCTTCATTCAACTCACCATTAAGAAATGCAGTTTTAACATACATCTGATGTACAACTAATTTATGCATGGATGCTACAGCAATAAGCACACCCGAATAGAGGAGATTCTAGTTACGAGTGAGTATGTCTTTCTTTTAAGAGTAACCCTTAGCCACTAAACAAACCTTAAACTTTTCAATGGTTCCATCAGGCTTTAACTACCTCTTAAAGATCCATTTACACCTGATTGGTTTTGAACCAGGAGGTAAATCGACTAATTCCCAAGTGTGGTTAGCCATAATAGATTCTAATTCACTGTTTATGGCTTCTTTCTAGAAGATGGTATCGGGGGAAGACAGTTTCCTTAATAGTCAATGGGTCACTGTCTACTAAGTATGTGACAAAGTCATCACCAGGAGTAAGGGGAGTTCTGGCTCTCTTACTTCTTCTAGGTTCGACTGTGGTGTTGTCAATGTCAGTGTTGTCAATCGATGAAGGTGCATGTATAAATACATGTTTGTCAATATCAGTTTTCATAGGAAATATATGTTCAAAGAATTCAACATTCTTTGGCTCAATTATGGCGTTTTGATCTAAGACATCACTTTTGATTACAAGAAATCTATAGGCTGCACCGTGTTCCGCATATCCTATAAACATGCAATCAGATATCTTATATCCTATCTTCCTTTTCTTTGGGTCTGGTAGCATGACTTTAGTTAAGCACCCCCACACTTTAAGGTATTTAAGATTTGGGGTATATCCTTTCCAAAGTTCATAAGGTGTCTTACCAGTCCTTTTAAAAGGAATACGGTTTTGAATATGATAGGCATAAAGGGTGACTTCCTTCCACAGGTTGTGGGATGCACCAGAACTAACAAGTAAAGCATTCATCATCTCTTTTAAAGTTCAATTTTCCCTTTCAGCTACTCCATTGGATTGAGGGGAGTAGGGAGGAGTGGTTTCATGGATTATACCATGTTCCTCGCAATATAAGTTTAAAGGGTTTGACTCATATTCTCCACCTCTATTAGATCTAAGTCTTTTAATTTTCTTATTTAGTTGGTCTTCTACTTTTGCCTTGTATTTTAAAAACATTTCTCCAGCTTCATCTTTATGACTAAGGAGAGACACTTTGGTGTATCCGGAGAAATCGTCTATAAAGGTCACATAAAACCTTTTCCCACCTCTAGTCATTGTATGTTTAAAATCTCTTAAGTCGAGTGAATCAGACTTAGAAGGTTTCTGATTCTCTTATAACAGAGGGACAAGATTTTTTAGTGATTTTAGATTCTACGCAAATTTCACATTTATCTGGTAAAGAAAAAGGAAAGTTAGACAGAAGCCCAAGATCATGCATATGTTTAAGATACGCGTAATTAACATGTCCTAAGCTACCATACCATATATCAGTTCAGTCAATCATGTAAGTAGAAGAAGAAGCATTATTATTATTCATAATGACTTTAGATACATTCAACATAAATAAACCATTGGAGCAATACCATTTTATGACAAAGATCCCATTCTTTGTCATTACAATTTTATCTGATTTGAAAGCTATTCTGACCCCACTTTTACCCAACAAAGATGAAGACACAAGGTTACAATGAACGCTTGGTACATGTAAAACATTACTAAGGGAGAGTCTTTCCTGAAGTTAGTTTCAGGAGAACCGTTCCTTTGCCAACAAAAGGTGTGGACGAGAGTCTCCCATGAACACCTGATGTTCGCTTTCCCCTACAGGAGCATAGGAGGTAAAAGAATTTCTGCTACCACGGATATGGTTGGTAGCACCAGAGTCTACCACCCACTCTTTCCCATCAGCAACCATGTTCACATGAGAGGCGAACGCTATAATAACATCTGTTTCAACCAAGTTTGCAATTGGTTTAACAGGATTATCGCTCTTCTTTTTGTGTCTACATTGGGCAGCAAGGTGTCCAGTCTTCCCGCATACATAGCAGGCTCCTCGCTTTTTGAAGTTATTATTTTAGGGTCGAAAGTTTTTATGATTATGTTCAGGGTTATGAACCTTTGGTTTATTGTACTGTTTACCAGATTTACCTTCCACCAGATTTGCCTTCGATGTGATTTCCTTTGCCTTAGCAGAACTATCCATCTGTCGATTCTTCTCCTCGATTCGAATGTGCACGATCAACTCTAGATTCATGTCCTTCCTCTTGTGATTCATGCTGTTCTTGTAGCCTTTCATCCAGGCAACTTTTCGATCAAGGCGCCGGTGACGATGCTTCAAGCAGTGCAATTCCTTCGGCGGACAACTTGTTGACAGTCAGGTGGAAATCATGGATCTGTGCAGATACGCCCTTGTCTTCATTCATCTGAAATTCCAAAATGTTCTACTTCTTCACTCGAGCGTCCTCAGTGATATACTTCTTTATGTGCGTGTTCCAGATCTCATGTGCATTCTGAAACTTACAGCAGACGTCAAACATGTCAAACAGCTTGTTTGAAAGGGCACTGAGGATGACGTTTTTACAAACTTTATCGTCCCTCTCCCACTTTGAGATGTCTTCAAACCCCTCTGCAGGTTTGGGTGTGGTGAGAACATAGGAAACAACAGAGATGTCTAGAAGGATCATCACCTTCTGTTGCTAACGTTTGAGAACGAGCCATTAAAGGGCTCGATGTTGGACACATCCGGAATACCCTTCAACACAAGCAAGGCAGCAGCATCCATAATACAAAACTAAATCTGATTTTAAGATTGTTGAGAATTTTACCAAAAGATTAATGATTAGAGATTAAAGAAGTTTACCGACCGGATCGTGTGAACACTGCCATTAAAATCAGATTTCCCGCTCCTCAGAGGAAATTCCTCGGTGTAAAGGTTGTGACGGTCTGATTCCCGGGGTAATCTGGTGTCTTTGTTGTAGACATACACTCACCACAACGGGTATAGGAACTTGCAAATACCTTTGAGTATCCGGAGAAAATTGAATCAAGAGGTTAAGAAAACTTTTAAAGAATGGCGAAGAATTTTTCTGTGTCTTTTCAATTGTGAAAACCAAATATATATAGAGAAATGTTGAGAGAGTAATTATTTTTGTTAAACGATAAAAGAGAAAATTCAGATATTTTATTATGTGACCAATAGTCTCTTTATATAGGGATTATAATTACTTGATACTCAAGCACCATGGTACGGTGTACCCTAATAACAATATATTCTAAAATTATTCCAACGCTCTCCTCAAGCTGGAGCATAGATGTCAGTGATGCGTAGTTTGGACAATAGACGAAGAAATACGGGTCTTGAAAGAGATTTCGTCAAAATATCTGGAATCTTTGCACGAATAGAAATATAATGGAGATTGACTTTCTTTTCAACAATTTTCTTCCCGATAAAATGGCAATCCACTTCAATATGTTTCGTGAAACACTGGATTCTCTGAAATATGAATTGCAGCTTTATTGTCACAGAATAAGGATGCTGGTGTTGTAAAACTAACATCGAGATCTCGAAGTAATGTGGAGAACCATGTTAATTCTGAGACGACATTGGCCATAACTCTATATTCAGCCTTGGCTGATGTGTGTGCAGTAATATGTTGTTTCTTGCGGCGCCAGGTAACTAGGTTTCCCATAAAGAAAACACCAAATCCACTTGTGGAACGACGGTCATCCACAGATCCGGCAAAATCGGCATCAGTATAGATTATAAGAGACAGATTAGAACAAAATTTATAGAGAAAAATTTGTTTAGGTACACGCTTCAAATAACGGAGAATGTGCTCAACGGCCTGAAGATGGGAAACTAAGGATGCCTGCAAAAACTGGCTCACAGTGCTGACTGCAAATGATATGTCTGGGCGAGTAACCGTAAGATAGATCAGCTTTCCAATTAACCGTTGATACCGACCTGGATCGGAAAGTGGCGGTCATTAGGTGAGCTAATGCGAGAGAGCTTTACTGTTGTATCCATGAGAGTATCAGTAGGGTGATAGCCAAAAAATCCTGTTTTTTAAAGAAAATCAAGAGTATACTTCCGCTGTGAGAGAAATAACGATCTCTTCTTTCGAGACACCTTTATACCAAGAAAGTACCGTAGAGGACCAAGATCTTTGGTGTGAAAATGTGAGGTCAAATGAGTTTTGACCTTAGATATACCTTCGAAATCATCTCCAGTGATGATTGTATTATCAACATAAATAAGGAGAAAAATCATTCCTTCTTTCCGACTATGTATAAAAAGAGATAAATCTGCCGAGGTTCTTATGAAATTTATTCTTTTTAGGATCATACTGAATTTATCGAACCATGCCCGAGAAGATTGTTTTTGATATGAATATTGTTATGGAAATATATTTAGTTATCAGTTTGATTAGTTATTATATGTTTGTTAAGAGATGTGATCTATAACTCGCTATATATAGTTGTATGAACTATTACTTTTCTCTTCAGTCAATAAGATAATTCTTCTCTTAATTATTTTCATTGTATCAGAGCCAGGTTCCGATCCTGGGTCCCGTGGGTTATAGGCCCACTGCGCTCTTCTATGATAACAAGGCCGCAATTCATATGGATGAAAATCCAGTTTTTCATGATCGGACCAAACATATCGAGATAGATTGTCACTTTATTCGTGATAAAGTGACAGATAAGGTGGTTGCACTCCAGTATATTTCTCCTGCAACTCAACTAGTAGATATTCTTACCAAATCTCTTCCTTGACCGGTTTTCGCTCGTATTCTGTCCAAGTTTGATATGATTGACATCTACGCTCCAGCTTGCGAGAAAATGTTATGAATATTGTTATGGAAATATATTTAGTTATTATATTTAATTATCAGTTTGATTAGTTATTATATGTTTGTTAGGAGAGGTGATCTATAACTCTCTATATATTGTTGTATGGACTATTACTTTTCTCTTAAGTCAATAAGATAATTCTTCTTTCAATTATTTTCATGCCCACACAGGTCACATCACAGGAAGTACAAACTTTGGATGTTGCAGGGTCAAAGCATACATAACCTTTTTGAGTTCGAGAGTAACCTACATACACCATACCTGTAGCTCTAGAATCAAGCTTGTCTATATGAGGACCTAGAACATGGGGACAACATAGACAAATAAATACTTTAGGAGAGAAAGGAAAAAGTTTGCCCTGTGGAAACAAAATAGAGAAAGGGGACTGGTTGTCTAGGACCGGAGAAGGTATACGATTGATATAAAAACAGACAGCTAAGACCACAACATACATATGCAAAACAAGAGAACGAGCTATCTTAAGCAAATGTCGGTTCTTCTGTTCAACAATTCCATTTTGCTGAGGAGTATAAGAACATGAAGTTTGATGCAATATATCCTGGGTCTGACAAAATGCAGTAAACTCCGTGCTAATATACTCTTTAGTATTTTCTAAACTGTCGGGACCCGGTTCTTGCTCACGGAGCAAAGTGCCACACGGAACAAAGTGCCACGCCAAGTGTCATGTTAAGTGGGCGGGGGCCACCTCTTGAATCCGTAGGGGCCACCTCTTGAGTCCGTGGGACCCACTGTAGAACAATGGGGACTCTTCGGAATACATTCCGGGGGACAGATCTGTACTATAAATGAAATGATACCACTCTTCAATACAGAGGCGCCTTTTAAGTGAACTGGCACTACAGGAGCTTGAGAACTCCGTAGTTAAGCGTGCTCGAGCCAGGGAAGTTCTGGGATGGGTGACCTCCTGGGAAGTGGCCCCTGGTCGGGTCCGGTTCGCTCCGAAGAACAAAAACCGTGCGGCTTCGGCCAGAGCGGACAATACTCTCTGTATTGGGAGTGGGGCGTGACAGAATGGTATCAGAGCTGGTCCCTCAATAGTAGGTCTGTGGTTCGAGGACGAACCATTGTTCAAAGGTGGGGAGAATGTCGGGACCCGGTTCTTGCTCACGGAGCAAAGTGCCACACGGAACAAAGTGCCACGTCAAGTGTCATGTTAAGTGGGCGGGGGCCACCTCTTGAATCCGTGGGGGCCACCTCTTGAGTCTGTGGGACCCACTGTAGAACAATGGGGACTCTTCGGAATACATTCCGAAAGGGGACAGATCTGTACTATAAATGAAATGATACCACTCTTCAATACAGAGGCGCCTTTTAAGTGAACTGGCACTACAGGAGCTTGAGAACTCCGTAGTTAAGCGTGCTCGAGCCAGGGAAGTTCTGGGATGGGTGACCTCCTGGGAAGTGGCCCCTGGTCGGGTCCGGTTCGCTCCGAAGAACAAAAACCGTGCGGCTTCGGCCAGAGCGGACAATACTCTCTGTATTGGGAGTGGGGCGTGACATAAACGAAAAACCTTTACCGGAAGACCAAATTGATTAGTAATCTCAGCTACGAAGATTTTAAAGGTAGACAAAATTTCGGACCTATTAAGTAGAAGATACAACTAATTCATTCGTGAATGATCATCGATAAAAGTCACAAAATATCTATAACCAAACACATTAGGAATTTTAAACGGACCCAAAATATCAGAGGGCACTAACGCAAAGGGTAAATCATGTTGTTTATTAACTGGAGGAAAAGATGAGCGACGATGTTTACCAAGAATACAGGATTCACAACTGAACTCTGATAAATCAAGAGAAGGTGGCATATTACGTAAAGAAGAAAGAGGAAGATGACCAAGTTTCTGATACCACTGGATAGTAGAAACAGCTGCAGATGTACTGGGAAGGTGATCAACGTAGTACAGTCCATTCTGTTCATGTCCCTTACCAATCCGCTGTTTCGTCAGAAGATCCTGTATCACAAAGTGAGATGGATAAAATGTTACGGAGTAGTTAGAATTATTTGTAAGCTGACGAATAGAAAGTATGTTTCATTTTAAAGATGACACAATTAAAGTATTTTTTAGGTGTAAAGATGAAGTAAGTGATAAATCAACAAAGCCAGAAATAGGTGTGGTATTACCATCAGCCATGGAAATCAACTTGTGAGGACTAAAAGTAAGATCAGACGATCCATCACGAGACATGTAATGTGAGGTGCCGAAATCAGCGACTTACGAATTAGAATGAGAAATGAACGATATAGCTGATGGAGTATAAAAGTTGGCAGGAGCTACAGAGAAGAGAAAACGACGCAACTGACCCCATCAACACTGGATAAAGATAAATTGCCGGCAGAAGAGGAAGATCGGGCAATAGCAACTGGTGTGGATGTATTGCGAGCTGTAGGTGTATTGTTAGGGTAGCCATGCTTCTCCTAACACCAGTTTACACGGTGATTATTGCCACCACAATAAGAACACGAAAGGCTAGCATAGCCACGACCACGAGTACGGGGATCACGAGCACAAGCAGTAATAGGGGAACGATCACGCACAGTAATTGAGACCGAATCAGAATCCATGATGAATGCCTGAGAGGTAAATCACGAGAATGCGAGAATAAGGTACACAATCACCAAAATCAACAAAAACAGGCGGAGGCAGCGGTTCACAATCTAGTCGCAAATATGGTTGATCCAGAGATAGAGACAATTCAATCGGATTCGATCTCTGAAAGCACAAGCTCCGAAATAGCACAATCAACCAAGCGAATCATCTCTCCATAAACAAAGAAATATCAAAAGAAAACTCACTGCAATCGAGCTCAAACCAGCGAAAAAGCCAAGAATAGGAATCAAATCGACTACAAGATCCCAAATCAAACTCAAAATCACCAAGAACTTAGGAAAATAGCAAAATACCATCGACTCGACCTCATCACAGAAGTTTAATGCCAAATCGAACTATTTCGCGCAGATTTGAAGAGAGGTGATCGATTTTGCCAGATCTAGGTCATCGACGAAGGTCGGTGATTGATCTCAAAAACTATCTATAACCGCAATCAAGAACGGCGTCGCTTGGTAGCTAGCCGGTGAGTACGGGTCGGTCCACAGGGATGTTGTGAATCTCCTAATCACTCTTACGAGTTAATTCCAAAGGGTGTTCGGATTGATTATTAAATCTAAAAACTAATCTATCTATACTAAGATTATCTAGATCTAAATCTTGGTAGGGTTAGATTTAGGAATGGTTTGGAAATGTAAATAAATCTCAACGCTTTCTATACCCAAATGAAGATCTATGAGGAGTTATGGTAATTATCAATAAAGGGGATTAGATCCATTCGGGAAAGTGTTCCTTCCTCTAGGTTCTTGTCCTTCCTTTAGAGATCCTTACCCTAACCTCCATGGAAAACACGTGCAACCGGGCCTTTATACTATGGTATCACCGCTACCTCGAGGGATAGGGTGCCGCAGGGCGCGGTGTGTACGTGTATGCATGGAGTCCTATTGATTATATGTGATGGGTAAGAAAGGGATGAGAGATCTCATCTCTTAAAAGTCTTCCCCAAAGCTGACATCTAAGGCAAGAAATTAAAATCTAAACTAGAGCAATTAAATAAAACTACTTACAGATGACTTTCTCCAAACATCCATACAGGGTTGTCAGATCTGAATTCATGAAATGAAAAGAGGCACCGATGCTCTCCAAAAGAATTCTAAAATTTATTAATGAAGGGAGGCATAGCCTTTACAATGATTTAGAGTTCCTATTTATAGAGGATAGGAAACCCTAGGTTACAATTGATTCGCATGTCTGCTTTTACAAAAATGCCCTCTAAGAAAAGACCTAATCAAATATCCGCGCCGATAAAAAATTATGGAAAGATTTTTTTCCACCAAGGGATCAGTACGGCCGCGGAACCGCGGCCGCAGCTGGGGTTGGGCCGCGGTTCCGCGGCCCAATAGTACACTTGGCATATGAGATTTCTTGGGCTTCTTTTGTGCTTTATGTGCTTTATGTTTCTGCAGGTCTATTTGCAATTTGGCTTCTCTTTCTCTTCCAGATCTTTCCAGTGAACATTGTAGTGGACCTTTACTGTTTCTTCGTGTCGCTGCCTTTATACTCGGTGAACTGTTGTTCGTTGTTCCTCAACATGTAGGCGCGATCAAGATTTCACCATTTATCATTCGTAGTCTCACTTTTTCATTGTCTTTTCATTGTTTTCACTGTTTTAGATCCAACAGCCTGTAACCTGTAACACGTAGCAGACATGCGTCAAAAGCACCTGTTTATTTATAAAACGAATAAGAATGGGGAATATAATAATGCAATATTATGGTATGAACAAATACCCCCAAACTTATCTTTTGCTCGTCCTCGAGCAAACTTATTTTTTTCTTATTCTCTACAAAAAACCTAACCGCACTTTCACAGGGAAACGCGATTGCACTGAGCTCGTGCAACAAGCCGTTAAACTTCTAGGTGTCCCTAGTAGGAGGAGTGTTGTCTCCTGAGGGTTTTCAGCAGATACTACCCACAAAATCCTATCAATTTGGCTTTTCGACTTTAATTCTCCAATTAGGTTTTCTAACAAGGAATTCTATTATCGTCGACTCATAAATTATCCACCCATATTCTTCACACTTCCTCATCATTTAACTTAAAATTATATATGTTCTGCAGACCTACTTAGCTTTCGGCATTTCTTAAGTTTTCCTTCTAGGGTTCCATCTTCACTTAGGAATTTTTATCAACTCTACTAAAGATACAAGTTCTATTCTTCACATTTCTCTCATCTAAACTCCAATCACATACCCCTACGTGTGTGTATAAATCATCCCTACACTTGGAAATTCAAATCAAGCAATCGTACCCTTTGTCCGTTGTCCAAAGTACTTATTAGTAGGTGAATTTTTAATTGAATTTTGCCTACACATCATTCATGCGACCGTTAATACTCCTTGAGGTACCAACAACCGATTACAAGATGTGTTTACACATTAAAGCGTACTTCCTAGTCTTGCAACACCCAAGGCTTTTTAGTAGTGACTCCCAAACCAGTTGGTCTAAAGCACTAGGTGATGAAGCACCTTCGCTAAATATTTTTTCTATTTTTGCAGCCTTAAGTAATCACAAAAACCAGTGTTCATTTTTTTTTCTTTATTCACTTTTTTTTTCTTTTATTTTCATTGTACTAAGGACTTTAGACAAGAGCATTTCAAGGTCTCTTTTACTATTTCAAGTTTCAAGGTGCGTGATTGTGCAATTTGTAGGGTATACATTTTCAGAATCTAGACTTAAGCTAGGAATTATTTTTCAAATTTATACTCTAATAAAAATATCAATACTTTTTCTTTGTTTCGACTTAGCCCAAAAAGTGAACTCAAAATTTGCCTATTTCTAAATAAACTACAAACACATATACTTTCTACCGTTAAATTTTAAGGAATGTTATTTTTAGGGTTTTTAATTTACTAAGTTTAAGATCTAGTTTTTTCTAGCCAGTTGATCTATTTGTCAAACTCAAGTCAATTAGCCAAAATTGAATACATTAATTTTTATAATTTTCGAAAATTTTCAATTTTTATGGGTTTTAAAATAAGTATGCAAATGCAAAAATATGTACAAATGAATGCAAAGGAAGAAAACGTACCGAGCATACCCCCAAACTTGAATTTGACAGTGTCCTCACTGTCATGCTAAACCAAGAGGGTCAAAATGCCGGTACTCCCCTGTTTATTTATTCATAAATTTTTTTTTAATGTTTTGAATTTTTTTTAATTTTTTATAGAAAAAGAAAACAAAAAATATATGTACATATATACAACAAGGTTCCCTCCAAACTTAAGCTTGGCCTTACACAAGCCAAAGGTTAGCATCAACCATTCAAAAATCTTATCGTGGTAATGGCCGAGTTGGTGAAATAATAGGGTGTAGAGGAAAGAAATGAGAAACACACGAGACCGTGTGGGAAGAAGGGTAGAATATGGTCTCGGTGGAGGAGAAGAATGAAGGAAAGGAGAAAGAAGTGGAGTACGATCTTGAGGGTGTAAATCGAGTGAATAAATTAGCGCAATTTGTGATGACCGATGTGTTAAAATCGATTGCGCTAACCTATCAACCCGTCGAGAAATGGGGTCAAATCCCTCAAGATTCGCAAGAAGGCATGGGTATGCCGAACTTGGTTTTGGAGATGAAGACGTAACAGTCCCTTGCACGGTCGGAACGATAGGAAGGACGAAAGGGGGTGAATTAGGGATAGTCTCATTCTCACCGTAGTAAACTGTTTCGAACTTGAAAGATTCCATCAATGGTTCGAAACGACTGTAAGCAACCGAGTCTGATGGTTCAACTAACTCATCTGAAAATGTAAAGGACTCAAACTCGGGCGGTGAGTCATCAACATCGTCCGAAAAAGTGAAACACTCGTTATCATTATCGTCTGTGAGAACTGTGTCAGATTCAAAAAGAAATTTCTCAAGCTCACAGTCTTCAAGCGTGATATTAGTCGTGGTCGGAACGATGGAAAGGAGGGAGGGTGATTTAGTTAAAAGTTCAAGAGGATGAATTGAAAAATCCGACACATCAAACAAGAATGGTTCAACCTCAATACTATCCTCAATACTCTCCTCAATACTATCCTCATAATTCTCCTCAATATTTAACTCATCCATGCCATTATCATTAAAATCAAGACGCATATGAGGTTCGGGAGAAACATCTAATGACTCGGGATGATGAATTAGACATAAAAGTTCAATCAAATCGACAGGTTCATCATCCGAAATATTCCCGGCGTCTATATCCTCAATCAAGTGAAAATCAATTTTTTCTGACATCTCATCAAAAGCATGGATATTTATCAATTCAGGTTCTAGAGTGGAGGTGTAAGATTCAAAAGGATTAGGTGTGGTTTCACTCGAAAGGGGTTCTTCACAATCTTGCAAATCAAGCACTACAAAATCACACAACTCGTTATTTTGGATACAAGTTTGAAAATTGGAGTTGTTGGATTCAATTGGGTATGGGTAGGTTTGATTTGGAAATCCTCACATTCTCATTCTGTCCAACCGCCTCCTCATACATTGAAAAATTTTGAGCTAGCGGGAAACTAGCGACCGGTTCACTAGGTTGCATAAGGGCGGCCATGGACGCTTCCACATTCTTAGTCATTTTGTTTGTTGCTGCAATATAAGCTGCCAACGACTGTTCCAAACTAGACATGGGTGGTGAAGGGGTTTCGGGAAAAGATTCGAAATTGTTTGGATACGTGAAACTCCCAAAAGGCTGTGTAGAAACAGGGTCTAGTGAAGGTGGGAAAGTCGGGTAGGACTGGTAGGAAGTGGATGGTTGGACATGATTATGATCAATATGTGGATGAAAAGGTGAATGAACTTGTTGATCCCTAGAACTAGATGTGTGGAGAGGGGTGAAAGATCGGGCTACGAGATTGAGCAATATGCTCAGCAATGGATATCGGTTTAGGAGTTACAGTTGGACTCGAAAAAGTGGTATCAACGTACGAAGGTGGTGAATGTTGATAAGGTTGACACAAAGTGGGTTGTAAAGTCGAACTGTTTCTCCTAGACGCTTCTATTTGATCTTTCAAAGAAATTTTAGGCACGGAGGGATCTTCCTTAAATCGACCAAAACAATTGACGTACGAGACAAAGTTAGGTTCGGGATACCAAAGTTCGGCAAGAGATTTATGATGTGGGGTACCCATGATAGAAGAAAGGGGAAAAGAAAGTAGGTAGGTGGTGTACGGATTTCTTAGCGACAAAAGTTGCAAGTCTTTTTTTAAAAATTTTTCCTTTTTCCTTTTTTATTTGGAACGTTATGCAAAAAAGATTTTCGATAAAGGGCTAAGACACACTTTCAACCAGAAATGCATAATCAGGCCTAGATCTAGGGTCATCTAGGTCAGCTAGACAGCTCCTAACTGTTCCAAAGGGCTAGAAATAGGACCTCAAACCGCCTCTTCACCGCCAATTGCGGCCAGGTAAGTGCCAGGAAAGTGGGAGGCTCCCCGCTACAAGTAGCGGTTCCAATTAAGTAACCATTTGCCTTAGACACACTTGCCTAGACACCGCAAAGTCAGGTTAGGATAAACGGTCGATGCCTATAACTCATCCTCTGTCCTAGTGAGCTCGAAGTCCTTAGGGCCGAGTCTAGTATTTTTTAATTAAATATGGTCAATGCAAATGCCTTATGTGATTTCTGGGGTCCTGGGAAGGGTGATGAAATCCCCACCCAATCTGAATTGGTTCAAAGCCCCTTAAAGTCTGATTAAAGATATGCAAAATAGTAAATCACTTGCAATCAAATTTTATTTTATTCTATGCGCGGCGCAAAGAATCCTGCACTAGATTGTTATTTGGAAGGGGAAAGATTTTTTTTTAAGCGCAAAGAATCCTGCAGGAGATTTTTCAGAAGATATATCGGAGATTTGCAGAGGAGGAGAGAGAAAACGCACAGTGATTTGCAGTGGTGGAATTTTTTTTTTACTGAACCCAGAGGAAATCTGGAGACTAGAAACGATCAAACGGCCGCTGATCCGCCGCTGCAACCCCCTTCCGACCGCGGATCCGCCGCAAGGCGATGACGTCAGCATGCGAATTTTTTTTTGGACCAGATCACCGCGATTCTTCTTGTTGATTCGGTCCTCCAAATTTCTTCTGTTGTCTATTGTGATATTCCTCTGTTTGTTCGGATTTGATATTTGCTGTTTGATCTCTGGAGATTTCCAGATCCGAATTTCTTTGTAGATCCTGCAAAAATTCTCACAAGAATACCCTTTCCAAAAATAACAGATGATATATTTTTATATATTTTTTGTGATTTTTCAGATTTTTATGATTTTTTTTTAAATTTTGATTAACCCAAAATTGCAAAAAGGAAATAACATGCTATCCCCGGCAACGGCGCCATTTGATTGATCTCAAAAACTATCTATAACCGCAATCAAGAACGGCGTCGCTTGGTAACTAGCCGGTGAGTACGGGTCGGTCCACAGGGATGTTGTGAATCTCCTAATCACTTTTACGAGTTAATTCCGAAGGGTGTTCGGATTGATTATTAAATCTAAAAACTAAATCTATCTATACTAAGATTATCTAGATCTAAATCTTGGTAGGGTTAGGTTTAGGAATGGTTTGGAAATGTAAATAAATCTCAACGCTTTCTATACCCAAATGAAGATCTATGAGGAGTTATGGTAATTATCAATAAAGGGGATTAGATCCATTCGGGAAAGTGTTCCTTCCTCTAGGTTCTTGTCCTTCCTTTAGAGATCCTTACCCTAACCTCCATGGAAAACACGTGCAACCGGGCCTTTATACTATGGTATCACCGCTACCTCGAGGGATAGGGTGCCGCAGGGCGCGGTGTGTGCGTGTATGCATGGAGTCCTATTGATTATATGTGATGAGTAAGAAAGAGATGAGAGATCTCATCTCTCAAAAGCCTTCCCCAAAGCTAACATCTAAAGCAAGAAATTAAAATCTAAACTAGAGCAATTAAATAAAACTACTTACAGATGGCTCTCTCCAAACATCAACACAGGGTTGTCAGATCTGAATTCATGAAATGAAAAGAGGCACCGATGCTCTCCAAAAGAATTCTAAAATTTATTAATGAAGGGAGGCATAGCCTTTACAATGATTTAGAGTTCCTATTTATAGAGAATAGGAAACCCTAGGTTACAATTGATTCGCATGTCTGCTTTTACAAAAATGCCCTCTAAGAAAAGACCTAATCAAATATCCGCGCGGATAAAAAATTATGGAAAGATTTTTTTCCACCAAGGGATCAGTACGGCCGCGGAACCGCGGCCGCAGCTGGGGTTGGGCCGCGGTTCCGCGGCCCAATAGTACACTTGGCATATGAGATTTCTTGGGCTTCTTTTGGGCTTTATGTGCTTTATGTTTCTGCAGGTCTATTTGCAATTTGGCTTCTCTTTCTCTTCCAGATCTTTCCTGTAAACATTGTAGTGGACTTTTACTGTTTCTTCGTGTCGCTGCCTTTATACTCAGTGAACTGTTGTTCGTTGTTCCTCAACATGTAGGCGCGATCAAGATTTCACCATTTATCATTCGTAGTCTCACTTTTTCATTGTCTTTTCATTGTTCACTTTTTTAGATCCAAGAGCCTGTAACCTGTAACACGTAGCAGACATGCGTCAAAATCACCTGTTTATTTATAAAACGAATAAGAATGGGGAATATAATAATGCAATATTATGGTATGAACAGTCGGCGAGGGGCTCTGGAAGGTCGGCGAAGGGCTGGAAAGGAACGACAAGGGGCGACGAGGGGCTGGCAGGGGGCTATAGGAAGTCGATGAGGATCGGTGAGGACCTGGAAGTGATCGATGAGGGTTGGCGAGGAGCTGTAGGAGGTCGAAGAGGGTTGTCGAGGGAGACATGAGGGCTTGTGAGGGCTGTCGAGGAGGGTGGCGAGGTGATTCGAGGTTGCAGGGGGGTCAAAGGTGATGAGAGGTTGCAGGGAGGTGGATCGAAGGTGATGAGAGGTTGCAGGGAGGTGGATCGAAGGTGATGAGAGGTTGCAGGGGGAGCGAAGGTGATCGAAGGGGTTGAGGCGACGGCTGATGGGAAATAGGGAAATTATGTTTTTTCTCTTTTCTTAATTATTTTCAAGCTCTGATACCAGTTTAAAGTTTATTTAAATTTGATAGAGTGATGGGCTTTTTAATAGGTACACATGGGCTTTTGATATAAGTGGGCTTCAACAATGAGACTCAAGTTTTGTTGAGATTTGACCCATCTTATATTTTATACTCATGTGTTTCTTTTGTTTTTAATGTGGGACTATCTTTAAAATTCCATCATTTGGTTTTTACTTTCAACATTTTTAGTCCATAGATAAATTTTTTAAGATGACTTACAAGAGACCCTCCTCACGCTCAGAGTTAGGAGGTTGCTGTATATAAACCGTTTCGAAAAGATCGCCATTGAGAAATGCATTCTTGACGTCTAATTGATGTAGATGTCAATCGCGGGTAACCGCAAGAGAGATCAGGACACAAACAATAGCGAGTTTGGCTACTAGAGAAAATCTCAGCAAAGTCGATACTGTATTGCCGAGTATAGCCTTTGGTAACAAGGCGGGTTTTCAAATGAGATACACTGGCATCAGGATTATGTTCGATAGCAAAGACCCACCGGCAACCAACTACATTTTTTTGTGAACGGGAGGCTGACCGGATCCCAAGTGATTAAATCTCAGCGCCCGCAATTCTTCCATCATAACCCTATGCCAATCTGGATGACTTATAGCTTCCAGTACAGAGTTAGGAAGGGAAACAACAGACTAGGAAGAGACAAACTGATATAGAACTGGAGTAAGACAATATGAAATAAATGAAGTAAGAGGATGAGAAGTAGTGCATGTTCATTTACCTTTGCGAAGAGCAATAGGTAAGTCATCGGACGAACCATCAGAATGAAGGAGAGGTGAACGCTCGTCGCCTTCCGGCTGTATATATAGAGGAGTTTCAGTATCTGTTGTTCAATCTATCACTGCTCTCGGTCGACGCGAATACACTTACGTAACCGGAGGAGAATGATTAGGAATTTCAACAGTAGTAGATTCGGTTTGAATTGGTTGGTCATTTAGAAGTATAGGAAATGGTGGTGGTAGGGCGTGAGAAGGATTTTCCGCTGGGGTAAAAGAGCTGATCCTTAAGAAAGTTGACATCACGAGAGACTGCGACAGTGGATATAAAAAGAAGCAGGCGAATGCAACCTTGTTGAGTTCTAGAATAACCAACAAATATATGTTTGACAGCCCTCAGATCCAATTTATCGCGATTTAATCGGTGAGTATGAACGTAACAAACATACCTAAATATTTTAGGAGGAAGGGAAAAAGGGTCTTGACCAGGAAATAAAATAGAGAACGTTGTTTGGTTTTGAAGAATTGTGGAAGGCATGCGATTAATAAAAAAACATGCAGTAAGTAAGGCAAAATTCTAAAGGCGTTTTGGGACATGCATGTTAAGTATAATAGAACGAACGTCAAGTTGCGGTTTTTTCTTTCAGTAATACCATTTTGTTGTGGTGTGTATGAGCAGAAATTTTGATGAATAATCCCATGGGATTGGCAAAAAGTTTGAAAAATACTACTCATATATTCTTTTGCATTATCAGTTCTTTGAGTTTTAATAGATGTATTAAACGGATTAACCACTTCATTAATAAATGTTTTTAAAACATGTGATAATTCAGATCAATCACATAAAAGAAATAGCCATGTCATTTTAGAGTTATCATCAATAAAATCGATAAAATATTTGTAGCCAAATATGCTAATATGTTTGTAAGGACTCCAAATGTCAAAATGGACTAACTCAAATATCGAAAAACTACTTTTATTAATTGAATGAAAAGAGGAACGGAAATATTTCCCCAAAATACATGACTCGCATGAAAAATCAGATAAAGAAAAATTAGGTAACATAATGCGTATTATAGGAAGAGGTGGATGTCTAAGGCGTCGATGCCAGTAAATGGTAGAAACAACAGCAAATGCGGAAGGTGTCACATCCAATTAGTACATGCCATTAACTTCTTTATCTCCACCAATCTGCTCTTTCGTCTGTTCTTCCTGGATCATAAAGTAATTAGAAGAGAGTTATTGAACAATTGAAATTATTGGTAAGGCGACGAACAGATAAAAGATTTGTACAAAGTGAAGGAATAACGAGAATATTTTAAGCGGCAACGAAGATGTCACATCAATATTGGTACAAGCATGAACATGAAGGATATCCTTATTGGCATTAAAAATGAATTTATGCGAAATGAAAAATACAGAGTTAGAAGCAGTATGAGTCATGTGGTCGGAAGCCTCGGAGTTAAGAACCTAAGGGTTTGATTGAGATAGTAAAGATATATATGATGTGGTTAAGTTGGTTGTAAAGATATGAGAGAAAATACGTTGCGGGTGCTTTAATTCTTCAGGAGAGATATGCGAGAATGATGATACTGGCGGTTAGGTTGTTGTGGATGGAAGAGCCGTACTCTATCTGGCAGTATGAGTTTGATCCGGATAGCCATGTTTCTCCTAGCATAATTGATCTGTATGGTTGGTACGACCGCAATGAGAGCAAGAAAGGGAACTACGACCACGGCCGTGACCCCGTCCCTTCGACCCCGAGTACCAATAGGAGCACGGTCATGACCAGGAGGAAATTCTCGGCCACGACTTTGAGCAACAAGAGCAGAAGATGGAGCCTCCACTGTAGAAGCGCATGGTGAAGGGACACGATAAGTAGCAGCGAGAATGCTATTCAGGGTAGGCGTACCGCCCTGAGAAAGAATAAAGAAGCGAACTCCATCTAAGTGAGGCTTCATCTTAGCCAAATAAAGAGTCACAATAAGAGTCTTATGCTGATGATGATCGATATCGGTGATCTCCCAGATCGTGACACGTGGCTGATGACGTGTCCTGAAGCCCGCAAAGAAGGACCAAGGACAGCACGTCGGAGGAACACCCGGGTCTGCGACCCAAGGACGTGGCCGACCTTCTGCGACGTCCACACCACTCATATGCCCGCCTTGCAAACAACCGTTGGCTCGCCTCCAAGCTTCCTGCACATTTAGCCTCCTCGGTTCTCTCAGCTCGCCTCCGGGTACCACAGAACCAAAATAGCTCGGCTTTCCGCTCGGTTCCGAGCCTCCGCCGAGCTCATCTTCCTCGGTCCCTTCGACCGACCAACGGCATCATTCGCAGGTGTTTCCGCCTCGCCTCCGCGAATCTCGCCATGCGTGAGATATCCGTTGCCTACGATCCCGCGTTTCACGCCATCACGATCCCCATTAACGAGCCTATCTTGCCATTAATGGGAGATCCCCTCCATCACGCGGGCGTGACGTCGGCGTGATTCTCGCACCTGTCTGCCTGCTGCCACCGCTATATAAACCCCTCCTTCAGACGGTTCAAGTAAGTCATTTTCCACTCACTAGGCCGTTACTCTGCTCGGATTTCCTGTCTAACTTGATCGTCGGAGGGTTCTCGGTGGTACAACCATCCCGGGACTTCCTTGCAGGTAGCTCGGCCCCAACAACCTCAAACCCATTGAGATCCACACACTTCAGGAGTCAGCCTCCAACTCAAATCTCGGCCGTCCATCATCACCAGCAGCAGATCAACGGAAGGTAACATCTTGACGCAATTCAACCCGCGTCAGCTGGCGCCGTCTGTGGGAACCCTTGATTCCACTCAACAAAGTTCATCTTCCGATATCAACCCAATGGCGAGCGGTCACCACGACGATCCAAGTACTAGCCGTCGCCTGCCGCACAACGGAGGCGCGGACGAATCTACTCTCCCGAACGCCATCAAGGCCCTAGCCGCCTAGATAGATCGACTTGCGTCCGTCGTGGACGCGCTCGTCCGTGTCCAAACGGTGGGGCAAGCTCCCCGGGTCGCCGCTCCCCCACCTCGGGACTGGGACCCCTACAGAGGGAGAGAAGACTCTGCCCGCGTCGGCACTGCCGACCACTGCCTCGCTGCTTCCCACGGCCGCCGATCTTCCGGGCCAACATATTCTCTGACCCGCTGGGCACCCCCAGTTCAACACCGAGGTCTGTCGCCCGAGTGCCTCGCCCCGAGCCCCTACGCGCTCCTGTCGCTCCCGAGGAGATGTCGGTCAGATCGCCTGCTCCCAGGCATGACCGACACCCCCCTCCCTCGACAGGGTCGCACGGACGGGACTCGTCACGGCAGCTCGAAGACTACCTCTCCACGGGACTTGAGAAACCTCATCGAGAGGAACCGGGGCCGTGGCCAGACACATGTCTCCAACGGTAGGGGCCAAAGATCGGAATGTGCCGAATCGTCGCGGTACCATGGCCGGCTCGACGTCCTCAAAAAGAAGATCGAGGGCATGTATCGAGAAGGTCGCCACTCGAGCGACGGGGTTAAATACGCCGCCGACTCGCTCACAAAGCCCTTCACCGAAGAGCTTCTCGCCGTCCATGTCTCCTCCCGGAACAAGCCCTCCAAGGTCTCGCTCTTCGACGGGAAGTCAAACTCGAAGGACCATCTGGACGCGTTCACGGCCGGGATGAGCTTCCAAGACAACTCTGACGCCGCCCAATGCCGAGCTTTCCCGGCCACTCTCATCCGCTCCGAGCGAGATTGGTTCCGAGGACTCGCACCACGCTCGATCTCAACCTTCGACGAGCTGGCCACCCGATTCATCAGCCATTTCATCGGGAACAGACGGCAGAAACGGACTGTCGACCATCTCTTCACGATCAAGAGCGGGGACAAAGAAACGTTCAAAGCGTACGTCATCCGCTTCTACAATGCCCTTCTCGAAGTCCCCGAACATCGGGACGAGACAGTCATCGCAGCCCCGAGGTCTGGTCTTAGGCACAAGGAGTGGTTACACTCCTTTGTATTAGCGCAACCTAAGACCATGGCCGAGGTAAAGGCCTGGACCGAGCGCGAAATCCAGCTCGAGTCCGAGGTGAACGCAAATCTCCCCGGGACAGAGCAAACTGACCAGAAGAAAAGGCCGAGGGAAGAGAGAAAGAGACTCGAGCGGCCAAAGCCCTACTCCCCGAGGTTTCAGGAGTACACCCCGCTCAACGTCTCCCATACGGTACTGCTTGAGGAGGCTAAGGGCGAGGGGTACTTCAAGCTCCTTCCGATCTCACGCATGGCGGCGAAGCGTACTCGGGGCCCCTACTGCGGTTTTCACAGATTGCTAGGTCACTCCACGGAGAGCTGTAAGCAGTTCCGAGACTACATCGAGGAGCTCATCCGCTCGGGATACCTTGCAGCGTATTTGCGGGACATGCGGCAAGCTGATCGCGAGCAGGAGCAGCGTCTCCCTCCCAGCGAGTTGACAATCGGCCAAATCATGGTCGTGTCAGCGGAGGGTACGTCGGATACCTACGAGGCTCAACATCCCGTGCCGGTCGCGAAGGCCAACAGACATCCGAGGGGCTCAAGCTGCGCAAATAAAAAGAACATCTACTAGCTTGTATTTCTTTTACTAAGGCAATGTAAACTTTCTCAAGATCTTTCTGTTTATATATTAAGGAGAGATCAATAAAACATTGCAAAATGAAGAGTTTGTTTATTCAAAGGGTACTATAAGCTCCTCAGCCGTACACCGAAAAAGAAAAAAAATACAAGCCGACTCGAGCGACGTGGTGGAAACACTGCTCGTGGTACTCCGAGCATATTTCCGTCAAGCGAGCCCTCGCCGCTTCGGCCCTTTGCCTCTGATGCCGCCCACGAATGTCGGCGTGGTGCCTCAATTGATAGCATTCAAGGATGAGCGCCATCGAGCGATCCCGTCTACATGCGGAGATCAGGCCGAAGCGCCTCAAGGACCTTAGCTTACCAACCGTCTCGTTCCTCAGCTGCTCGGATAAGGGATTGTAGAGCCCGACGACGCCCTCCAGATGGAATACATCAACAGCTGGAGCAGGGGGAGCGCCGGGGAAGTAGTCGGCCGAAATGATCATCAATGCGGCCAATCACTAGCTGCACCGTGTTCTTGGTGCAGTACTAGTCATAGAGGTACACGTCCTCGAAATTTACGATGTCGGGGATCGTGAAAGGGAAGTTCTCCATTCTTATGTTCTAGATGTGAAGAAAGGAGTGATCAACACTCCCTCCGCTTTACAGCCCGCTTCGCCCTCGAAAATCCAACAGTCGTCCGTTTCACCCATAGCTGTGCCGCCATGCGGCAGACCTCGAGCTTTTCTTGGCAAAATCGAAACGACGCGGCTCCGGCGCTTCACCTTCCTACGCGTTCGATACACGTGTTGCCTGCGACTGTCCCTATTTCCCATACTTACACCAGGAAGGTCGGACAGAACCTCCCGAATCGACTGGGCGGCTTCACTGCTCGGTCCGTCCTTAGTGAGCCTCTTCCGGCCCTTCCAGCGTTAAGGATCGAAGCCCTCATCAAGAGGCGGCCGAGCGGCTAACCTGCTCGGCTATCCCTGGCTGGTAGTTTTCTACCCCACAACGTCAGGGATCGAAGCCCTCGCCAAGAGGCCACTGAGCAGCTTCACTGCTCGGTCCATCCTTAGCCACCTCTTACGGCCCTTCCAGCGCTAAGGATTGAAGCCCTCACCAAGAGGCAACCGAGCAGCTACCATGCTCGGTTATGATGGATGTCGTTCACTACCCCATGAAGCCAAATACCTAAGCCCTCGCCAAGAGGCAACCGAGCATCTACCATGCTCGGTCATCCGTAGCTGGTGTTACTAACCGCCAACGCCACGGTCCAAGCCCTCGCCATGAGACCATCCACGTCTAAGCGATCCCAACCTCGACTTTGGTGCCATGGAGATACCGACCCTTCACCGATCTTTGTACACTTGGCAAATAGTCGAATTCAACTCGATGTGTGATTGCCAGACGAAGAACCAACCCGACGTAAAGGCTGAACTGTGTAAATACAAGTGTTTACCGACAAACGAAAATACGCGCGCAAATACTACTGCAAAAAGTTTTTATTCACAAAGCCAAAAGTCTTTACAAGGGTATTGTGGGCCCCCAGCCTTATCAAATTACCCGGAGGCTTATAAAAGAGAGGAGGAAAAGCCAAAATATTCGGGCCGCAAGCCCCGCCTAGACCTCACCTCCCTCATCACCATCGGCCGGAGGCATGACCACCGAAAGTGGGACCCGAGCACGGAGCTCACCATCGGCAAACTCCGGCATCAAGAGTTTTGTTCCATGCAATGGCGGAGGCTTCGCTGAGGTCGACGTAAAACTGGTCCGACCCCTTGTAATCTGTCACCGTCTTTCTAGCCCGAATCTCGACAACCTCTGCCGTCTGAAGTGCCGCCTCAGCATTCCGCCTGCTGGCATCCCTCGCCTTCTTCATGGCTGCAAAGCGATCGGCCAGTTCCATCAACTTCGCCTCGATGACTCGGTGGGACTCATTTAGGCGGTTATAGGACTCCCGGCACCTTGAGACGGCGAGCTCCGCGGCGGCCGATCGGGCTTCAAGGACGGCCATCCTCTCCCTCTCCAGACGCAGCTCAAGTCGCAGATCCTCGGCCTCCAAAGACGACTCCCGCCGGCCTCGTAGCATGGATAGCCCCCCCGGCTTCCATGCGAGTAATGAGGGCGCAACGCTGAAAGACCTGACGAAAAACAGCAAATATACTTAGGGATACTCGAACTAAAGAAAGGACGCTCGAAATAACACATGAGGGAGTATATACCTGCGCCGCCTCCTGAGCTATAACCGCCATTTGGGCCTTCAGGCTCCCTCGCGGAATCTTTCCCTCGGTCGACTCTTCCATACCAGCAAGTAGGCTGGCAGCAACGGAAAGCCCGGACAGGACTATGAAACGGACGTCCCCTCCTGCACAGGAATCCCCTCAGGAATCTCCGTCAGTGGCGCGCGAGAGACCGTCCTCTTCCTCTTAAGAGGAACCCCGTCTTCGTCCTCTCCTGCATCCCTCGTCCAGGGCTCGGGAACCCGTCAACGTCTTTGGCCGTCGCCGGGGCAATCATCGGGAGCTCGTGATGAGGCGGATGGCCCAGCCGCCGGCGACACATTTGGTGCGGGGCTCGGGTCAGCCGGAGGTGCGGCCATACCGCCGGCCCCCTCCGGGATAGAGCACCGAGGGCACCAAGAGTCCTGGATCGATCCATTTGTCCTGCCAAAGGGAGAGGCAGGCTCGACTCAGAAGGAGAAGCAGAATAATAAAAAGAAAGAATATACGGGGTGCTCCCTAGACTCTACCCGAACTATTTTTACGGATTCCTCAGAAGACACCTAACCTGATGGAGAGAAGTCCTCGGGAGAGAAAACGTAGAGATCCGACCTAAAAAAGAGCGCGCCGAGCCAACGAGACCCAAGACGAGAAAAATGTGAAGTGGTACGGGCCATGATAAGGACCTCATCTCTATTTATAGCTGCCGGTGTACACATCCTACGGGGGCAGTCATCTCCCGCCGAAACGGCTCAGTGCATTCGACAGCCACGATCGCTTCACCTGTCGCACGCGCATTGGCCGTATCCTATCAGACGCCAAAAATCTGCGGCCCGTCGCGTCAGCCAATCAGCGCCCGACACGTGGGTTGTCGCTTCGGTGATCGTACGCACGATCCGGCACATCCTCTTTAATGTGAGATCTGGCCCCTGATCCGCTGACATCACCAAGAAGATACAGTAGATTGCTCGGGAACACACGCTCACGGTATCTACGACGAGGAGCTCACCTTGGATGACCCGGCAGACCACCCTCGACCCGACCCGTGAACAGGTCGGGACGAGAGTAGGGAGCTAATGATGATGATCGATATCGGTGATCTCCCAGATCGTGACACATGGCTGATGACGTGTCCCGAAGCCCGCAAGGAAGGACCAAGGACAGTACATCGGAGGAACACCTGGGTCTGCGACCCATGGAAGTGGCCGACCTTTTGGGCCGTCCACACCACTGCTATGCCCGCCTTGCAAACAACCGTTGGCTCGCCTCCGAGCCTTCTGCACATTTGGCCTCCTCGGCCCTCTCAGCTCGCCTCCGGGCTACCACAGAATTAAGATAGCTCGGCCTTTCACTCGGTCCTGAGCCCCGCCGAGCTCATCTTCCTCGGTCCCTTCGACCGACCAACGGCATCATTCGCTGGTGCTTCCGCATCGCCTCCGTGAATCTCGGCATGCGCGAGATATCCGCTGCCCACGATCCCGCGTTCCACACCATCACGATCTCCATTAACGAGCCTGTCTCGCCACTAATGCGAGATCCTGCCTATCACGCGGGTGTGACGTCGGGGGCGTAACGGCCGGCGTGATTCTCGTACCTGGCTGCTGCCACCGCTAAATAAACCCCTCCTTCAGACGGTTTAAGTAAGTCATTTTCCACTCACTAGACCGTTATTTTGCTTGGATTTCCTGTCTAACTTGATCGTCGGAGGGTCCTCAGTGGTACAACCATCCCGGGACTTCCTTGCAGGCAGCTCGTCCCCAACAATCTCAAACCCATTGAGATCCACACACTTCAGGAATCAGCCTCCAACTCAAATCTCGGCCGTCCATCATCGCCAGCAGCAGATCAACGGAAGGTAACATCTTGACGCGATTCAACCCGCGTCACATGCTGACTCTTGGTAATGGCTGGATCAGAGGAGATGGGTTGATATATGTTCCATTCTTCTAGAAACCTTCGGAACCGGGCCTCAAAAGGATATAGATCATCATCTGGAGTAGCGGCAGTGAGTTCATTGAAAATATCATAGAGCCGCTGAAGGCTATCTTCTGACGAGTAAAAAGATTTGAGATGGAACTACATCTCCTTCACGGTAGGGGGATACATAATAGCCTGATAACAGTTGGGCTCCATAGAGTTTATAAGCCAAGTGCAAACTTTGTTGTCATTTTGAAACCAAGGTGAATACTGCGTATCGGAGGTTGGTGGAGCTTCCTGAAAGAGATGGTGATGAAAGTTCCTGCTTTTGAGGGCTAGTTCAATAGCGTGCGTCCATTCCAAAAAATTATTAGAGTTAGAGAGAGTCAAGATAGTTAGACGGAGATTCGTTTTGTAATCGGAAACAGGGAGATCAATATTTTTGCCCGTCATATTGAACGTCACACGCAAAGAAAGTAAGTAATAAAGTGTAAATCTCATCTCAAGATCAATTCATCGCGGAATCTCGAATCCACGAGAGAGGATCGCACCGCATCTCTGAACAGGGTCAGATCTGAAGAGAGGCATTTGTTGGCGCTAGCGGAGGGCGTCGGAGCAGGAAAGGGAGGCACATGCGAGGGCAGGTGCGGCAGGGAGGGGTCGTCGGAGGCAGGGAGGCAGAGAGGCAACGAGGCGTCGATCGAGGCGATCTGGATCGAGGCGTTTATCTGGATCGAGGCCGAGGCATCGATCAAGGGCGAGGGCGAGGCGTCGATTGAGGGCGAGGAGGGAGAGATAGGAGGCGGAGGTAAGTCTTTTTTTAAGGATTAGAATTAGGGTTTAGGAAACCCGCTCTGATACCATGTTAAATGATAAAAGACAAGATTTGGATAATTTATTATGTGACCAATGGTCTTTTTATATAGCGATTACAATTACTTGATACCCAAGTATCATGGTACAGTGTAATCTAATAACAATATATTCTAAACTATTCCAACAATTTTGAATTTATTTAGATGTCAATAAGAGAATAACAAAAGTCAGTAAATACATCTTTACCAAAATTCAATCATGAATTCATAGGAAAGAAACACGTTGATTTGCAATTGTCAAAACAAATTTATTTAGGTGCCTAATTTGGAGACAAATAAAAGGCAACAAATACATCATTATTAAAATTCAATTTATGAATTTATATGAAATAATCATATAGATTTGTAACGGTCGAAAACAAATATGATTCATTATTTAGAAATCGACACATGATGAAAAATTAAGTCAAATCAATTATTAATTTAGTTTGAAATTATCGAAACTACTATATAATGCAAATGACATTGGTTAGAGTCCACCTCCATTTTTTGAAAAACACAGAAAAAAGTAGAAAATTTCTTAAATTTTAGAGCCTCCACATCATCAAAGAAAAATACAAAAATAATTAAACTTCATTTTTTGAAAAACAAAGAAAAAAGGAACTTTCTAGAACTTGAAACAAAAAAAAAACTTTCTAGAAATTAGTTTGAATTCCAAATTCAATCTATATTATACTCAAATTTAAGACAAAAAAGAACTTTCTAAAAATTATTTTAATCTTATTATTTTTCAAATTTTACTTTCATTTACTTATAACTAATTTCTTTTACTTAAATATGGTAAATAATATATTATAATATCCTCTATAATACTCTTTGATCCAAGTTATTAAAATGACTATCTTATTCATTTATTAACATTCAAAATAATTTTAAACCAAAACCCCCATTTTATATTTATCCATGGGCCAAAGAATATTTTTTGGGCTCTAAATAGGATGAAGCTACAAACATGCATCGCATATGCAAAATGCTAGTATACATAATATGCAACAATATATCGCCGTTCAACTAAGAGTATGATTGTGGCTTATTTATATCACTGTTCAAGCTATGTATTGTAAGTTTATAACATCGCTTGTTGCTTTGTTTTCAGAAATACAGACTAGGGAAGCTATCATGCAAGGAGCTCCTTGAAAACTCTAACGACGGTAACACCTCTCTCTCTCTCTCTCTCTCTCTCTCTTCTTCTTCCTCTTCCCCCTCCCTTGAAAACTCTAATGACGGTAACCTCCCCCCCCTGAAAACTCTAATGACGGTAACCTCTCTCTCTCTCTCACACACACACACGCGCGCACACGCACACACGTGCATACCCAGAACTCACGTATGCGTTGTCCCGCCCATGTTTGATTATTATATATTGGAGTAGGACTGGAAGCCGTAGTTGGCAGGCTCTCTACTCCAGTAGGATGCCCCCTAAAATTGGCCACCAAATCAATTGAAGAATCCTGAAATTGAATTCGACTGAAGAACCCATTGGACAATCAACAAGTAAGCAATTTCAGTCATCGAGTGCGCTCCTTTTTATTGTTAGATTACCATTACCCAACAGCTTAAAATGATTGATTGTGGGATGGCAAATGTTTGTATATCTATCAATGTTAATGTTGCCCGTCACATGGAACATGTCTAGTGAGTATTGTATTGTATCAATGATGAGGTTTAGCACATGCCCTTATACACCGACTATACTTTTGATGGCTATTATACCAGAAGTTAATCTGACTGGTTTATACATAAAATTCAGTTACAAGCAAACTTTTTTCTTTTTTCTTTTCCGTTTTTATGCTATAAAATACAGTATACTAAAGGCGACTGTGGTCATATCAGAGCTGATGGTGACCCACTGATTTCATTTATGAGAACGAGGATAAAGCATTCCCATGCATTGGTGCAAGCAGCACCCAAAATAAATAAAAAATTTAAATGCCTAGCCTTTATAGAATCTAAGCACCGTGAATAGGTTGAATTCTGATTCCCGCTTCAAATCCTCTTGAACGACTAGTAGAGTTTGAGCTGGCAAGCGAATTTTTGTTTCCTGTAAATTGTTTGAGGCTCATTTTACCATGTAAAATGATACTCAGCGCGCATTGTGCATGGTCCTAAAGCCAAGCTTTGACAAATTAGATATCTATGTCCTATTGCAAACATTATTTCCATCCAATTCTCCTAGTTTGATCTCGTGCAATTGTAATATGCAGCTACGTGGATGTCAGATATTTGCTTGACTTTCAATTACATAAACTATTTTCCACTAAACGCCGACATTTCATATAAGTGATTTCTTGTGAAAAAATCTATAGTTACTTCATTAAGATCTGTCCTTTATTATCTGACTTGCGTGTCACGGCACTACAGCTTCTGGTGCTGCAGATAGTCAGAGCAGTGAACCGTCAGCGCCTCTGCCTCCATCAATTCGAATGGCCCAAGAACTCAACGAGTAAATCTTCCACGCACAATTTTCTTATCTACGGATCTTTATTTCCATTTCTCACGTTAAGGTCTTTGGACAGCGGATGCAATGAAGCAATGAGAGTCCAGATGGATCTTCAGCGAAGGCTTCATGAACAGCTAGAGGTTAGTTTATTCAGCTGTTGTGAGTTTTCCCCTCCTAGGTATTGGACCTACATTTACACAGCATCACATCTAATTTTCATAGAGATCATTTCAACACGACTTATTTCAAAGTCTATTAATTATGATTGTTGGAGAGTGAAGATAGAATTCGGATTAATCATGTCATTTAATAAATAAATTATCACGAAATATTTTTCTTAAATAAAATATATTACTCCCGTACACAAGGTACGATCTACGGTAGGTCAAGATTAGGCATTTGACCCAACCTAGATCAATACTTTTTCTGAATATGTACAGAATTATACCATTTCGTCATGTTTTAGTTGTGAATTTAATTTCGCTTGCCAACCTAAAAATTGGCTCAAGAGTAATGCCTAAAAATTTATATTGGTTCGAATCCCCTCTGATTAAGTATTGTTTCTACTTTCCATTTTAGCCTTTAATGTGGGTCCCATGACTAGCTACACAAACACACTTATAAAATTTGCACTGCAATTATGAACTAATGTATAACCAAGAGTCCCTTTCTTCTACACTGTCCAAAAAAATATATTCTATTAAAAAATGTGTGCTAACTAGAAATAGTTGAAAATATAGAATTTTGATTAAAAATTTATAAGAAAAGGCTAATCCAATTTTAATTTACCTCAAGATATCAGTGATCTTATATTTACATTGCTGCATATCTATCACTTTGTAAACAAATTTCTTTTACTTAAATAGGAATTTTTTTAACAAATGAAGTAGCTTATAAATCATTGATATAGTTGTTCACATTACAAAGGAAAAAAATACTTATATTTAGATCATCTCTTATCAAATTTTCTTTATTTCTTATAGGATATATTTACCTTAAAATTTTAAATTACAAATTAGATTATGAATTAAATTTATAATCATTTATTTATCACCTTATGGCGATTGAAGTTCTTAGTTCTTACACTTTCGTATGTGTCAGAAATCTACCTTATATGTATCAAAGCAAATGATTTGGAAGAAAACGTAATAATTTATTTTGTTTTATATTTTTTAGAAAAAGCTCTCGAAGTTAGTTTAGTGGAGTGAGGCTCTACTTGAGTTTAAAATAAACAGATGTTCTTCTAGGTTTGACTTTTTTCCTCTAAATTTTCCTCTAAAATGTTTGCCTAAGACATGAAACATTGGCTCCACCATTGCACGGACATACCAATCTTAAGTTTCTTTTGCCGTTTTGAAAAATATGATATCTGTGGACAATTCTTCTTAAGAAAATCAAGGTAACAAAATATCTGATACTATAAAGATATCACGATGTTTAGTAAATTTAGTATTTCAAGCACCTTTGCCTGTTTCATAATGTTATCTGTATGGCCAAAATTGCAGGAAACCTGCACACAAGCCTGTATTAACGGATATTACTATAACTGTGAATATACTCTTGACGGCAATTTTTAACATCATTAAGATCCCCCACTCCCTCAACAACCACCGACCCAAAAAAACACAAAAACAAAAAAACTTATCAAATTTTTCTTCCTAAATTACTTCTCTTTCTGCCACGTTTTAACCGACATTTCATATTTAAGTTTCACTGAGGGATATTTTGAAAAGACATCAGAAACATAAAGAATTGATGTTTGTTAAAGTTGAGCTTTTAAACGTTAGTATATTATTCTTCTATACAGGAGAATGTGATTGTATTTCCTACAATTTTGCCTTTCTAGTTCTTAATATTTGTACAATCTATTCTCTCTTCATCCAAATCCATTTCTTGAACTCTTTCTCCGAACAGGTACAAAGGCATATCCAGGTTCGAGTTGCAGCACACGACAAATACATGCAGTCCATACTGGAACGAGCCTGCAGCATTTTTATTGATCCTAACATCCAGAATGCAACTGAACTGCCAAACATGGAATCCGAAGGGTGCTCAAATAATTTCCAGTGTGAGTCTGTCAAAATGCCGACTCTATCATGCATGCCGCAGATTACTGACTGTTCGGCAGATAGTTGCCTCACAACAACTGAGAGCCCGGGAAAGATATCTATGCTGAAGAAAAGACCATTCACATTGTTTGATATTTGAAATGATGAATGAGAGATGTCAAAAATATTTTGTACCTTTGCTCCATGCCCTTGTTGAGTGGTTTAAACTTGAACTTCAATTGCTTGCTAAAGGTGTAGTCGTGAAAGTTTTACTGGAAATCTATAGAATTTCAGTTCAATTTGAAAATGTTCTTGATCATAGAGTTGTGGCTTATAAGAATGTATTGACATTCATGGTGTAAGACTCAAAAGCGGAATATTCTGTGTATTCAAATTAACCTAGAGATGGGAAAAAGAATTAAAGAAGAATTGAAAGAGATGGGAAGCCCCAATAATGTCTTCCTTTAAGAAGATACATACTGGAAATGAATTTTGGGCTTAAAGGGAATCTTCCCTGTTTGGGAATGGAGTTGAGTTTTCTACACTGGAGTTTCATAAAGTTTGAAAAACTTTGGGTTATTGCTAAATAATAACCTAATGTTTCACATGCTTTGCACCATATACTTTACTGAATTTTTCGTTGCACTTATATATTCTAAAATACAAATAGTTAATACTTTGCTCACTTCAGTTAGTACTATCCATTACTATTTTAAACAAATTCCATACGGTTTGTATTAAGGATATATTGTAAACCCTTGCTTAAGGGGTGGATGCTCAAGGGGTGGAGGATGATAAGGAGTGTGAATTGTGACAAAAAAATCATAACTTGCATGTATTTGACAAAAAGGTAAATTAAGTGAGAGGGAGGATTCATGGTTCATACAAATCCAGCCTAATAACTATAAATTGAAGGTCTATACATCTTAGGTAAAGTCGATCACACTTACAAAAACTTTAAGATATAGGGAAAGTGTGAAGTTAACAAAGTGCTCAAATTTTGTTCCTTTAATCACTGAAAGAGTGAGAGTAAAGAGCATCTATAACTGTGTTCATTTAGTTTTTAAATCTATATGTGTTAAATAGCTGTGGTATGAATTAAACTAGAGAAGTTAAAGAATGACCCTCTTTTTGTTTGACCAACAGATTGACCCGTAAAACATGGGCCGAGGCTAAAAAATTTCAGACTTGTAAATTTATTTGTACCTGACCCGTCAAGTTAAAAAATACCACTAAATTGATCTGGCCCGCATGTTTGTTGGTTTTACCAGGCCTGGATTGAAGATGAAATTGAGAATGAAAAACATACACCGGAATTTAAGCTTTTCCTCTTTTGGTTATAAAATTGTTGCAACAAGACGATCACGAAAGAATAACACAAATGATAGAGAAGTAATCAAATAAGCAAATCACAGGTAAATTGGAAATATAGAGTACTAACCAAAATAAGAGGCGAAGGCGAAACTTTATTAATAACCAAAATTGGAGGAGAACAAAACAGTGGACGAATACAAATCCCTCAAACAAATAGTTCTCTCTCAAAGAACCTATCTCAAAAGCATCAGATCTAGGGTTGCTACATATTTCAATATATAAAGCATCCAAAAGATTTTACCAAATAACAAATTTCCTAACCAAGCAAATATAACCGACCCAAATACGGCAGACGTCTGTAGAAGGAACGCACAGATGTCTGTCCAAGTATCTTTGAATCCACAGAGTTTCACTGGACGTCTGAACAAGGATGTTCAGACGTCTTGCCTTCACATCCAAAAAAGACCAGAGTGCTCGCAGACGTCTGGACTTATAGAGTCAGACGTTTTCCTAATGTATGCTGCGCATACAGAGCCTGAACAGACGTCTGGAGTTTAAGCTCCAGACGTCTGCCACCTTTCTTATAGATAAACTACAATCTCGAACAGTTTCGATAATAACGTCGGATCAACTTAGGAAATCAACAGGGATAGAATGAGAGACATTCACAACAAATCTTTACCTTGCCTTGCATTCCCACAAAATTCCTTCACAAAATTAATAATAGCTCCACCTTCACCACAAAACCCTTAAAGGGCTCAATGAGTGCGTCACACTCCAATTAAGTTCAAGCAATACTCAAACTTAACAATCGAAAGAGACTTTGTCAATATGTCGACCAGATTATCCGTTGTTCCAAGCTTCTTCACAATAATATCTTTTTTCAACGATTTCCTAAATAAACCAATATCGTACATCAATGTGTTTCGTCCTATCATGATGCATTTGATCCTTCGTCAAGTGAATAGCACTTTGGCTATCACAGTAGACTATTATAGTATCCGTTTGAATACTAAGTTACGAAAATAGTCCTTTCAACCAGATCGCTTTCTTAACGGCTCCAACAACGGCCATATACTCCGCCTCCATCATAGACAACATTACCGTAGGCTGTAACGAAGTATGCCAACTGATGACACGTCCTCCCAAAGAGAATACATAACCGGTGATCGACCTTTGTTTGTCGAGATTGCCCGCATAATCGGAATCGCTGAATCCAATCAAACTGTCGTTGTTCCTTCCAAACACCAACCCCACGTCAGACGTATGTCGTAGGTATCGTAATATCCATTTCACTGCCTGCCAATAGCCTTTATCAGGAAAAGCCATATAGCGACTAAAAACACTAACAGCATGTGAAATATCGGGTCGTGTATAAATCATGGCATACATAATGCTACCCACCGCATTTGCATATGGAACATTCGACATATACTTAATCTTATCCTCTATTTAAAGTGATGAACGAGCTGAAAGTTTAAAATGAGCCGCCAACGAAGTACTTACAGATTCAGCGTCTGCCATGCCGAAACACTCCAAAAATTTCTCAACGTATCGCTGTTGAGACAAGTAAAGTTTTCCTCCCTTGCGATCACGCCTAATCTCCATACGAAATATTTTCTTGGCCGCTCCCAAATTCTTGGTCTCAAACTTTCCTTTCAACCGTTCCTTCAAATTCTGAATATCAACCATATATTTTGCTGCTATCAACATATCATCAACATAAAATACCAAGTATATGAAAAAACCATCGACGGGTTTTTTCAAATATACACAACTGTCGTCCATACTTCTCGTAAACTCAATTTCTTTCATGAAGGAGTCAAACTTCTTATACCAACGTCTGGGTGATTGCTTCAAACTATAGAGAGACTTCTCTAGCAAACAAACGTGATCTTCTTCACCTTCAACTTCAAAATCCTCGGGTTGTTGCATGTAGATCTTCTTTACTAAATCACCATGCAAGAATGTTGTTTTCACATCGAGCTGCTCAAGCTCCAAATCTTGCATTGCTACCAAACCGAGCAAGATACATATTGAGGTGTGTTTAACAACCGGAGAAAATGCCTCATTGAAGTAAACTCTCCGAACCTTCGAATAGCTTTATCTACCAACCGTGCCTTGTATCTCGTATTAACCGCCCCTTGATCACCTTCTTTCTTCTTGAAAACCCACTACAGTCAACTACTTTCTTTCCTTCTTCGGGCTTCAACAGCTTCCAAGTCTGGTTCTTGTGAAGAGACTCAATCTCTTCATTTATAGCGACTAGCCAACGAGTTGACTCATCGGATGAGATGGCTTCTTGATAGCTCGTCGACTCGCTACTATCAACCGTCCCTGCAATGGACAACGCATATACAACTAGTGTTGGATATAGTGCCCTTAAGTCAATTATTGTAATCACAGGCAGGTGATTGTGATGATTGAGGGAGGATCTATACTGGTAGAACAGTTTTACTCGAGATGATAGTATGCTATCTGGTTTGTTTGTATCATTATGTACATGCATTATGTGGTATTACATATTGTTCACCGCCGAATACAGAGACGCGACCGAGTAGGTTCGTCTTGCCTGAATTTGGGGGCAGATGCTATTTGGTTTTATCCGTCCACCTCTCCGAAGATGCTAAGTTGATTTATGGCACCGTATATCGGAGGTTTAGACGGATGCGGCCGTTATAGCAGACTTTGTCAGATTCCCTCTCGTTTGAGGGGTTTTTGATTGTGGGGACGCTCTTCCCTGCAGGCGCAAGCCCCTGCAGTTAATTACGCCACCGCATCGCGGTAACCACTTTCTCCTTCTCCAGATGGTCACTTCATGTTGTGTGTGTTTGTTTTATTTTTTGGTTGCCCGTGGATTGTATACGGAGACTAATTTATGTTGTCGGCCGTAGGGCGTGGATTAGTCCAAATCCGTATTTTCTTAGATTTGGGTTTGGGTTGGGTTTAAGGATCGTTAATCTCATTTGAGACTAAGATCAACTTAAACGTTTGTTAAGGATACGTTAGTCTAATTTTAGATTAAGATCAACTCAACAATTTGTTAAGGACACGTTAGTCTAATTTTAGACTAAGATCAACTTAACGGGATCATTTAGATCTAACGAAAGAGCATTTGGACTCTATTGTTTTAGTTTAGGGATTTTGCGGTCCAGTTTAAAGACATCATAGTCTATAAGGTTTAAAAACATCATAGTCTGTAAAGTTTAAGGACATCATAGTCCATGAGTTTAAGGACCCCACAGTCCATGTAATGTCTGGTTGTCGGGACCCGTCACCTCTCTAAAGACGTTGAAAGATTACAATGACAAATATCAGAGGAGTGAAGAGATGTACCCATGAACCAATATTGGTTGGGAGATCTGTAGTCTAATTTGGGACTAAGATCAAAGATTTATGAGCATTTGGGCTCAATTAATCTGAATGAGGGATCTGTGGCCAACTTTGGTTTGGCCCACTCAGTTAAAATGTTGAACATTTAGCAATGGTGAGCATTGATTTGAGTTCTGACAAACTTTTTATCTTTTATTGAATGCTGAGCACTCATTATGGCTCTGGGCTTTATCATTTAAAGAACAATTTATGTTCTCTCAGCGCACACGTGAGGAGCACGTGGCGCGCTTGGCGCTGAGCGCCAGTCAATGAGCGCAGAGCGCTTCTGTTTAGGTAGCGCACACATGAGGAGCACGTGGTGCGCTTGGCGCTGAGCGTCAGTCAATGAGCGCAGAGCGCTTCTGTTAAAGTAGCGCACACGTGAGGAGCACGTGGTGCGCTTGGCGCTGAGCAACAGTCAATGAGCGCAGAGCGCTTCTATTAAAGTAGTGCACACGTGAGGAGCACGTGGTCCGCTTGGCGCTGAGCAACAGTCAATGAGCGTAGAGCGCTTCTGTTAAAGTAGCGCAGAGCGCTTCTGTAAAGTAGCGCACACGTAAGGTGCACGTGGTGCGCTTGGTGCTGAGCACCAGATCATGAGTGCAGAGCGCTTCTGTTAAAGTAGCGCACACGTGAGGAGCACGTGGTGCGCTTGATGCTGTGCACCAGTCAATGAGCACAGATCACTTCTTTTAAATTTGGAGCGCTAAGGCTCTGCAGCGCTGTGCGCTAGATTTGGAGCGCCGATGCGCCTTTTTAAACTTGGAGTGCTAAGGCTCTTTTTAGGCAGTTCTGCACCCTGAGAATTAAATTCTCTCTTATAAGAGAGTTTGTCTCATGGATCTAAGAACAAAGTTCTTATTTTATAGGAGATGTTTCAATCTCTTATGTTCTTGGTGAAAGGCTTTGCCTTTATGGATCTGTGATCCTAAGAGAATTTAATTATTCTCCCTCTCCTTTTTTATAATGAGATATTATGATCTCTTTTGTGAAAGACAATTTATCTTAAAGATCTATGATCTGGCAAAAGAACTAAGTTCTTTTCCTGATGAGATTTTTTTATCTCTCTGTTTTTACCTTGAAGAAAATCTTCTTCTGCCGACAGCTTGCTCTGTTCTTTGAAATTTCTCAAAGTTTGTAGGGGGGGTGGTTCCTCTCTATGAGACTTGAAGTCTTGGGGCCTTTATATAGTGAAGGCTGATTTGTTCAATCGGTTAAGAAGATCTTTTCTTTAATTGATTTGGGGATGTTTCCCCTGTTGGATTTTTGATCCTAGGGCTTCTGTCTTATAGAAGACAATCTTCTTGTTTTTAACAAGATTGGGAAATCTTTTCCCATACAGAATTTATTCTGTATTTTGGTGATTTTTAATCACCACTGGATCATTGATCCGACGGTGCTCTGACTTTTAGAGCACAATCTTTCCTGTTTGGAAAGATTCTGAGGACTGTTTCCTTAACAGAATTTTATTCTGGTCAATTGATGATTTTTAATCAACATTTTGTTCTATCGCTAGCGCTTACGTGCTTTGCACGTGGTGCGCTGCTTCAGAGCACTGACGCTCTTGGCGCCAGCGCACTCGTACTTTGCACGTGAGCGTTGCTACAGAGCGCTGGTGCACTTGGCGCTAGCGCACTCATGCTTTGCACGTGAGCGTTGCCTCAGAGCGTTGGTGCTCTTGGCGCTAGCGCTTTTTATGAAGCGCTGCTTCATTTCAAATTTCAAAATTTGAACAATGCTTTGCTCTGATTGGTAGAAACAAATGCCCCCCACTGTTGTGCTCACGTGGCTCACACATGAGTGCAGCGGTGGCAGCATCTCCACCATTGGATTGTTCTTGGAAGTCGGATCGACTTCCCCTGTCTATAAATAGGACCTTTGGCCTCATTGAGATGACCCCTGTTCATCTTCTTGTTTTCTTGTTTCTTGAGAATTTTAATTCTCTGCTAGAGCCAAGCTCTCTGCTTCAGAAAACTCTTTTTGAGTTAATACTCTGTCAAATTTCTGGTAAGATTTAAACCCATTAACAGAGCTTTGCTCTACTTAGATTATAGATCTAAAGAAATTTTTAAGATTTTCTTATCAGAGCTTTGCTCTTTTCAAAACATATAGATCTATAGAGATCTTTCTGAGGGTTTCTTGACCTATTAACAGAGCTTTGCTCTTTTCAAAACATATAGATTTGTTAATTTTTCATAAAGAACTCTTAAGAGTTTGTTCATGGAGCTGGAAGATCACGGGGTTTTTAATTTATTAAAAGCTTCGCTTTTAGGGTTTTTGATGGGTTACTCCATCATCTTCACAGAGCATAGCTCTCCAAAAATTTTCCCTAAGGAATTTTTTTCATTCTCTTCATCATTAGAGTTGACAGATGTCACTCTGTCACATAGCACTGCTCTCAAGCGAGTTTTACTCCTTGGCCCGAGGGGCTCTCATTCAATGAGAATCCTTTTAGGATACTCTATTTAATGATAGTCTCATCAATGAGGAGATTTTCTCATGATGAGCCGTCATCTAGATCGTGTGGGTCCGCTTTGGTCCCTTTCCTCTGCATTGCAGTGCGGTACTCATTTAAAGTACCAAGTACCAGGACTTAAACTATAGCCTTGACGGCTAATATTTTGTTCTTTTTCACGCAGGTACCATGTCTTTCGATACTTCGTTTCCCTTTGTCCGTTCAGAAAGCGGGTTCCCTGCAGCGCCAGTAGACCGAGAAGTTTTCGCACTAATCAAGGATCACGACCCATAGCAGAAGAATCTCCATTTATGGGGAACATGGTACAACCAGATCATCATGGGTCGGCGCAACTTCTCTTGCGCAACACCTTCAGAGCCCATTTTGGCGATTCATTATGCTGACGTACCCACAGTGAACTATGCCGTGGAGATGGTTAATTGGACTTCAGAGGGTTGCCTTCAGCCCTCTATGGCTGCAATACCTGTACAACCGCCGATGGCTTTGGACATTCTAGGGCGGCGTATATGTCAGGGCGAGGCTTGACTCCCCGTCACTCAGCTGGATATCTGCAGTGGGCCTGATACATCTTATCGACAAAAAAGACAGAGCTGCTGAGGCTCGGGTTGTACCCCGCGATCTATGCTTCTCTGTTCCAGTATTCCACACCTCCAGCATGGTGGGTCAAAGCCTTTTTGGAACAATGGAACGTTCCAACTCACACCTTCCTTATGCTAGATCGGAAAGTTTCCATCTCTTTGGAGGAGTTTGCGGATATCTCCGGCTTGCCTGTCAAAGGGGAGCATTAGGAGGAGATCTTGTCTCCTGATGAGTATATTTTCGCTACCCGACTGGTGATGACGGGTCTAAGCCCAAAGAATGCCATTCAGCACTGATTCCCCAGCTTGATCAAGATGCTAAACATTTACGAGGGCCTATTTCTTGAATCTGGAAGCCATGGGGTTAGCTTTGCGGACTTCATCGTCCGTTTTCTCCGCCCAAAAGCTTTATCGCAACAAGGTGAAAGGTTTGCCAAACTCGACGATCCTTTCGGTTTTGGCTCGAATAACCGGCCGATAGCGGAAGCCGATCAAAAGAGTTTCTTCCTTCCAAACGCCGCGGTCATCCCCTTTTCAGAAATCGCCGCTCAGGACATCGATGAAGAGGCGTTCTTTCTAGGGTTCCTCGGTTTGTGGTTAAGATGGTTCGCGCTTCCCATGCACCCTCGCTACATGAGGCCGTCCGTCTTCTACCCCGCTCATCGGATGGTTGAAGGGAGACAGTGTAGGGTTCCTAGGCACGCTAAGGAGGTCTCACAAGGCATCAACCATGCCAATATCAAAAAATCTAGGTGCCGAGAAACCCTAATACGGACCGTTTGCTAGAAATCTAGGCGAAAACATAAACTAGTTAACACTTAACTAAGGGAATACGGAAATACAACCTTTGTAGATCCGGTGCTCCACCTCCATAGCTTCGCAACGAAGTCCCTTCGCTGTCCAAGTGAACTCCCGGGCTCTAGCGTCGGCTTCGTCGAAGAATAAGCGAGCTAGGTCGTCGATGTCTATGCCGAAGATGATCTACGTCGAAGCATCGCAAGATCAAGCTCTCACTTCACCAAGTCATGAAACTTGTGAAGAAAACACACTCTACTACTTGGCAAGAGGTAGAGGATGAAGAAATAGGAAGTGGGTAGACTTTAGATTTGGATTTCTCACTCTTTTTCATCACTTGCCATTGATGGAGGCAAGCTTTCTTCACTTGAAGAAAAAGAAGAAGAAGAAGGAAATTGTTATGATAAGAGTAATCAAATAGAAAAGAAAATCAATCCTTATCATAAGCAAACCATGGTCAAGTGTAGAGATTAAACTAGAGTTAAATCAAATGGTTAGGGTTAAGCATGAGATAAGAATGGTGGACAAAGTCAAAACTTCATGAATCTTCAAATACAAACAAAGAAAGCCACCATTCTTCTCATTTCTTTTTCCAAAAAGAAAATAAATAAATAAATGAATAAATAGATATGAAAAACAAAACCCTAACCATTTAAATAACCATGATTTAATCTTTACACAAACTCAAGTAGACATGTATCATCAAACATGATACAATCAAGTGCACAAAAGTATATCACATATACAACATGTGAACTTCAAGTGAGAAAATCCATTTAAAGTGAACCAATACTAGTTAATGCAAAGTAATATATCAAATATATAATTATGCATTAAATCATTAAATCAACACTTGATTTAACGATCCGGTCATATCGCATATAACCGACTAGTATCATTAGTAACAACTTATCGAATCAACACTTGATCCGATAACCCGGCTATATCGCATATAACCGATCAATGTCACATCGCGAGAATCGAATGCAGTATCACATACTCGTATTATTCTCGGTCCCGCACATATCTCATATGCGCTCCTATTTCGTTTCGCTTGAGCCAGGAAACCTCTGTGTAGGACTCTAAAGACTCGTCAATACGCCGGCAGCGGATGATGATCATATCAACCATCCACAAGCCGCAAGCGGCCTGCTAAACGTAACGGCCACCCGGGTATTGAGCGATCAGAAGATCGACGAGCAAGCCCGCTCACACTCCTGTGAATCCAACCAGTAACACTACCGTACAGTCCGGTCTGATCGTCTGATATGTCGCATATCTCGCCTAGGGGTGGTAAACGTCAGACCCCAATAGCTCGATAAGTCGTGTCGATATGAGGTCTATAACTATTCGAGAAACTACTGGTAACACTTACCAGTAAATCTCAGCAACCCTGGCCAGGGATTTCCTGTTATAGCCAATCGAACACAGCGCAACATCAACCCCCTATACCGGGAGAGACGAATCCCCTCCTATCGCTCATTGCCTCCATGTGACTCGGGACTGTACCCAAAAACCACCGTTTTGCACGCCCTCTTGGACGTGGTAAGATGGAAATCAAAGCACAGTGGGAACCACACAAGACTCTATGACGATCTCGGGTCAACAGACTACTCTGTACCAGTGTCACCAGAGAACTGCCATCTGACGTGAGGTATAATACCATCTGGGAGTTCTCGGCGAGTCCGTCCAGTGTACCCAGTCTCTACTGAGCACCCGTACATCATCTCTGATGTCAAACACCAATGGATATGGGATCATCCATCGCCCATCTGTATGGGTCGAGAAGGTATACGCTAGTCTACTCTGGTATATCGATGCCCCGTCTCGATACACCCACGACTAGGGACTTTGAAGGATGTACTTATGGACTACCATGTCCCCACTAGTATGATCCGCATCATAGTCCAGGTAGTCAAGCACACATCCTAAGGGCTTTACCAACATGTAACAGAGAGACAATCAGTATACACGTTAAGGTAAAGTTCAACCAGATAGCATACTATCATGTCGAGCAAGAAAGTCCTCCCTATATATGTCCCAGCATCCACTACAATATACATCCTATGTACAGTAATGGCCTCTAGGGCATACATATAACTAACAATCTCCCACTTGCACTAGGGCCATCTGATAGCAGTGGTTGCAGTATCTCATACTCATCCATCCCATAAAAGTCTCTCTCTGGGAACAGGCCTTTGTGAGTGGATCCGCTGTGTTGTCCTCTGAATCTACTCTCCTAACCTCGATCTCCCTGGAGATCAACCATCTCCATGATCAAGTGATACTGCCTTAGAATATGTCTGGATCACTGATGGGACGGACGTTCCTTGGCATAAGCCACAACTCCATTGTCTCACAATGGTTGGAACGTAGTTCATCTCATGAACCAATATACACCCAGACTGCCTCTTTGGTAGCATCTTAAGTAGCGATGTATCGTGCCTTTATCGTCTAGTATGTCACGGTATCTAGCTTGGAACTTTTCCACCATACCGTCCCTTTACTGAGGGTAAAGACAATGCCTGTGACTGACACTCAGTCGTCTTTATCACCCTGGAACACTTCCAGTGATTCTCCCCAGGATCGATTGATACCATCTCACTACAACTAGTGAGAATCCTAACATCCAATTAGATCTATCTCATAGATCCAAAACCCAGGATTTAGGAGGTATCATCTTGATCCTATGTGGAGAATCATTGTGATAAGCGGAGATTGATCGAACGTAGCATAGGAAACTCCTTCCCCATCAAGAGTATGTCATCCACGTACTCTACGAGGATCACCACCATACTCCCTACTACCTTTTTGTTTATACAAGGTTCATCTACCATTTTGATGACGTCAAACTCTTTGACTTATCCATCAAAACAGACGTTCCAACTCCGCGATGCCTGCTTTAATCCTATAAAGCATCTTGCACACGTTTCCGCTGCTCCCACTGTCTACGAAGCCCTCTGGCTGTGTACTTATAGACGCTCTCTTCCAAAATATCATTTAGAAAAGCAGTCATGACACCCAACCACCAGATATCGTAGTCATGGTATGTAGCTGTGGTAAGTAGGATCTGAATGGACTTAAGCATAGCCACTGGAAAAGGTTTCATCATTATCCACGCCTGGTCGATGACGAAAACCCTTAACAAGTCTAGCTTTGAAAGTCTCAACTTTTCCATGTACACCAAGTAATCTTCTCAAGATATACTTGCTCCTGATGGGGATTTAACCCTTCAGATATAGCAGCTAAAGTCCATACTTTGCTGGTGTATAAGGATTCCATCTCAGATCACTAAGCATCCAGCCATTCTTACAGAGTCTTACTCCTGATGGCCAGCTCGAAACTAGTTGGGTCATCATCTCATGATGCATTCCTCGCTCCCACTGTCATAGAGAAACCGAAGTATCTCTCAGGTGGGTGAGGAACCCTACTAGATCGGCGGAGAGGCTGAGGTTCGTTGGTTTCCACTGAATCCTCTGGTTGTACCAAATCATGCTGTAGTTTGTATAGCTGGAACATTTCCAGTTCTACATAACAGACCTTGCCTCGAGCTTGTCCGGATTTTGCTTTTAGACATAGGCCGGACAACCCCAAATCTTACCTAGCTTAAGACATGGGCTCTTCCCTTTCCATATCTCATATGGAATGGTAGGCAACTGATTTGATTGGAACCCTATTCAATAGGTATGCAGCTTCTCAAGTGCATAACACCCAAAAGGAAATAGGTATCTCAGTATTACTCATCATAGAGCACACCTTATCACATAGGGTGTAATAGCTCCACCCCGATATACCATCGTGCTATGGTGTATGCGGAGGAGTAATGCTGAGAGAGAATCTCATTCTCCTTTAGAAAAGTCCAGGATTTCCGTGCTCAAGTATTCTCCTCCTTGATCTCATCAAAGGACATAACACTTTTACCCGTATTGGTTCTCTACTTCTAACTTATATTCTGTGAATATCTCAAAAGGTTCGGACTTGTGTTTCAACAGGAACATAGATCTGAATCTCGAGAGATTATCAGAGAATGTAATGAAGTACAAAGAACCGGTCTTGGCATGTGTAGACTGGGGACCTACATACATCAACATGTATCATCCCAAGAGTTCACTAACTCTTTCTCTGTTTCCAATAAACAGAGCTGGTGTCATTATATCTTTGTGACATGACTAGCGAGTTTCACAAGATGTAAATTCAAACTGATTTAAATATGCATCTACATGTAACTACAGCCAGTCGGGTCGCATAGATATGACCTAGTCTACAATGCCTTAAGAAGAATTCGTTCATTTCTGAACTCTTCCTCTTGTATGTGTTCCATATACTAAGAACTGTGGTTTGATTTAGAACATTAATGCTTTTAGATAACGTGCCTGAACCGATCAACTTTTGATATAGGAAATGTTCAAAACATTATCCAACTATACAAAATTTTATCATTTCTTTACTAATAAAGAGACTGATATGATTTTGTATATCAGGTTCGGTATCTAATAACATTCGTTCAGAATCAATGTATTCTGGTAATACAGGGTGACAGTGACCAACAGACTTGGCTGCAACACTTGCCCCGTTTTCTGCCTCATGAAACTTATCACCCGTTCTCAGTACTCTACCTATCTGTAGCCCTATGTAACAGATTACATATCTGGGATCCTGATCCGGTATCATATACCCAGGACGTAAAGGATATTGAGAAACAGTTCTGTATAATGAACACACCCGAAGATGATGCATCAGCATGCACTCTCTTCGTTTGGGCGGCACGGGAATTCTGGTAATCCCCTATTTCCTGCTCTGTCTTATAACAATTATAAGGTGGAGCGGGACCAACGTTCCCCAGCTCAGTATAACAAGCGGGTTCGGTCAATAATCCGTATTATTATCTTGATTAAGGCGTGACATGGTCGCTACCAGGAGAGAGAGAGAAGAAAACACTCAGCGTGCGCTCTTGCAAGAATAGATTGGTTATTATTTTATCTAATTAGGATGGCTCCCACTGCTTTTTATCAAATCTTCCTTCAAACCCTAAAAGGAAAGACTAGCCGGGATTAATTACACACTACAAGTTCGCCAATCTTTCAGCCAGGCCAGTGTCGGTACTTTGAGGGAGGTCCCCCGTGCTTTCGCATGAACCTAATTACTGTAAACCTCGTTTTCCCAGAGGCGTAACCCCGTTAACACCTTTCTAGACACCTACTTGATCGGCTAATTGTAATGTATAAAACTCTCCCAGGAGTAACTCTTACTCGCAGCGGGTATCGGGATCCAACTATCTCATAGAAGGTATGCAATCTCATTGCAAATTTCAACACTTGAAATTCCCGATAATGTTTTGCCCCGAGCGATCTATGACCTTGACAAGGTCAACAAACCATAGACCGCAAGTCAAGTTCAACCCGTCATTTCTTGATTGAATCGAACCCACCCGCACGACCCTTGACAAGGTCAACAAGGCCGCACGACTACCCTAACCCAATCTGCATCATATGCATAAGCAGATAAATACTGGTTAGCTACCGCACACTGCGCCTTGACAAGGTCAACAAGCGCAGCACGAATACTAAACAGGATTTATCTGAAATGACGGAGGGCTACGACAGGTTTTTCTGAAAACCTATTGCGTAATGAACTTGATATCGTTGTAGGATCGAATGAATTTTGAAATGGAGTGTTTTTGAGGCTTTTCCAGTTTTGCTAAAGGAGTCACTCCCGGTGAAGGGATCGTCGGTCCTTTCTTCGTCGAATGAGGTGCGGGATATATCATATATATCACTGTGCAAAGCAAAAACACTTAAAAGCAATCAAAAGACAAATCGAGTGTGTAGCATCTGCCAGTTATTGCTAAAGGAGTCACTCCCGGTGAAAGGATCTCGGTCCTTTCCTCATCGAATAAGGTGCAGGATATATCACATATACCGCTGTGCAAAGCAAGAACTGTAGCTACCCTTTTTATTTTGAAATTCGATTCTACAACATCTTAGGTTTCTTTTATTTCATTAATCATATTAATGAAGTCCCATCATTTAAGTACCTAAACATCACAGATAAATACGACGTACAATTATGCCATCCGCATTCGCCTCGATGTCCCCTCGTGCACCGTTAGGTTAGGTGACTAACGGCAGAGTGGGGCAGGGCTAGCGCGGGTGTAAAACATAAGTAACGTCTATATAATATATCATATGTACTATATACTGTATCTATCACAGAACATCACATGATCACATCACAGATATCGCAGCAGAAGAAACATATGAAATATTGGATATACTAGGACGTCCGTGTTTTCAATACGAGCCAGTATAAAACACGGATTCCACGGTCGCGATGAATAGCCAAACCCACACCCCTAGACCCCTACGAGAGCGGCAAGCAACCCTTCCAATTCTAGAGTTAGGAGACCCGGACTCGACTCCTCGAGTTGGTCTCCCACTGGACTCCAGAACCCGGTTACTTATGCCCTCCTCCTTGGGTCTATCCTAGTGCGGAAAAGTAAATAATATACAAACGGTGACATCTTCCGCAACCTGGAAGTGCCCCAATAAAAGAATATTACATACAAGTTTTTACATGAATGAAAATGAAAAACACTCATCTCACATAAAAACCCCCGGCTATCCAAACACGACGATCCAATATAACATATCCAGCAACACATAACATCACATGTCATCAACGTAAGTAAATATGCGTATCCCAATTGTCGTTGACATATAGCAACGAAACCGGCGATATCACATATTACACTTAAGGTCACAGAAAAGAAAGTGTAAAACTACAACAGTTGGAATCCGCAATCATCTCAGACATCGCATGCCTGACCAAATGAATTACTTAGACATCGCATGCCTAACAATTATAAACCCCGCATTTTAGTCTCATTATCGAAAACTCTTTTCAATATCAAGTCGGGTAATTCAACAAGATTCCCGACATCCTGATCGAATACTCGTCGCAAACTTCAGTAGGCGGCTGCACCCCTGATACCGTCGACGAAGTGCACCAAGGCGGAACACCGCTACCGCGAGCACCCGAACGGATGCTTTCGGCGACGGGGTTCTCCTACAGTCACTTGGTCGGGGCTATGGAGTGAGGCTGTCTATTAAGTTTACCCGGCGAATATCCGCGTACGCTACGTGATTGCGACGGACTTTTGATCACATCAAAATTCCGTGGCAACCGATCAAGTGAGACTAAAGTGCTATGTTTATAACATTCATTCAGTTATCACATAACTTCTTGTGAATTCCAATTATTGTATCCCATTCCAGATAAATAAAAAATGTTAAACTTTTCGATCGAACAATCGAACACCCAAGTTTTCCCGATACAGCTCAACACATGAAATAAGTCTAACAACATTCCGTTCGTGCCTCAGTACCAACGGTCCAGCCGTAGAAGGGTCAAGCCAACGCCTCACATGTGGCACGCCGCACTGCCCCAAACCCGAAGGTTCAAAGGGCAGTTCAAGACGGTCACATAATCGAGTTAAGGTTTGTTGTCTTCTAGAGGGTCCATCGAGTTACTTGCACTACTTAGAACGTCGTTAAACTGCGGAAAAATCCAACACTTGGAAATTTCCCGACAGGGAAAAAATTGGGTATTTATATCCGGTCGAACTTTTTAACATATTCTAAAAATTTATCCGGAAAGCCACATAGACAAAATTTGATACTCCGATCGAAACACCGAATCCCCAAAACAACTGCAGAAAATTCAACTCTTGAATAAATATTAAAAATTCCCAGAAAACTCAGCTCTTTGAACTAGGAATTACTGTGCAAAGGAACAGGGCTGACGTCATCAAGGGGCCGCTAATCCGCCGCAGAAGCCATGCTTCTGCCGCGGATCTGCCGCGAAATTTACTGTTCACCAGAAACTTTTTGCACCGTAATTCTTATTTTTCCCTGCTGAATTTTTTGGCAATTTTTAATTCTGGAAAATCCCAGATTTTAGAAAATTTCCAGAGAGCAATTTCCGGTTGGGGTTTCGGGTCGTTCGGACTTCAAAATCCGTCTAGACTTCGCCTAAGGCTCTAGCTAGGCTCTGATACCACTGTAGGGTTCCTAGGCACGCTAAGGAGGTCTCACAAGGCATCAACCATGCCAATATCAAAAAATCTAGGTGCCGAGAAACCCTAATACGGACCGTTTGCTAGAAATCTAGGCGAAAACATAAACTAGTTAACACTTAACTAAGGGAATACGGAAATACAACCTTTGTAGATCCGGTGCTCCACCTCCATAGCTTCGCAACGAAGTCCCTTCGCTGTCCAAGTGAACTCCCGGGCTCTAGCGTCGGCTTCGTCGAAGAATAAGCGAGCTAGGTCGTCGATGTCCATGCCGAAGATGATCTACGTCGAAGCATCGCAAGATCAAGCTCTCACTTCACCAAGTCATGAAACTTGTGAAGAAAACACACTCTACTACTTGGCAAGAGGTAGAGGATGAAGAAATAGAAAGTGGGTAGACTTTAGATTTGGATTTCTCACTCTTTTTCATCACTTTCCATTGATGGAGGCAAGCTTTCTTCACTTGAAGAAAAAGAAGAAGAAGAAGGAAATTGTTATGATAAGAGTAATCAAATAGAAAAGAAAATCAATCCTTATCATAAGCAAACCATGGTCAAGTGTAGAGATTAAACTAGAGTTAAATCAAATGGTTAGGGTTAAGCATGAGATAAGAATGGTGGACAAAGTCAAAGCTTCATGAATCTTCAAATACAAACAAAGAAAGCCACCATTCTTCTCATTTCTTTTTCCAAAAAGAAAATAAATAAATAAATGAATAAATAGATATGAAAAACAAAACCCTAACCATTTAAATAACCATGATTTAATCTTTACACAAACTCAAGTAGACATGTATCATCAAACATGATACAATCAAGTGCACAAAAGTATATCACATATACAACATGTGAACTTCAAGTGAGAAAATCCATTTAAAGTGAACCAATACTAGTTAATGCAAAGTAATATATCAAATATATAATTATGCATTAAATCATTAAATCAACACTTGATTTAACGATCCGGTCATATCGCATATAACCGACTAGTATCATTAGTAACAACTTATCGAATCAACACTTGATCCGATAACCCGGCTATATCGCATATAACCGATCAATGTCACATCGCGAGAATCGAATGCAGTATCACATACTCGTATTATTCTCGGTCCCGCACATATCTCATATGCGCTCCTATTTCGTTTCGCTTGAGCCAGGAAACCTCTGTGTAGGACTCTAAAGACTCGTCAATACGCCGGCAGCGGATGATGATCATATCAAACATCCACAAGCCGCAAGCGGTCTGCTAAACGTAACGGCCACCCGGGTATTGAGCGATCAGAAGATCGACGAGCAAGCCCGCTCACACTCCTGTGAATCCAACCAGTAACACTACCGTACAGTCCGGTCTGATCGTCTGATATGTCGCATATCTCGCCTAGGGGTGGTAAACGTCAGACCCCAATAGCTCGATAAGTCGTGTCGATATGAGGTCTATAACTATTCGAGAAACTACTGGTAACACTTACCAGTAAATCTCAGCAACCCTGGCCAGGGATTTCCTGTTATAGCCAATCGAACACAGCGCAACATCAACCCCCTATACCGGGAGAGACGAATCCCCTCCTATCGCTCATTGCCTCCATGTGACTCGGGACTGTACCCAAAAACCACCGTTTTGCACGCCCTCTTGGACGTGGTAAGATGGAAATCAAAGCACAGTGGGAACCACACAAGACTCTATGACGATCTCGGGTCAACAGACTACTCTGTACCAGTGTCACCAGAGAACTGCCATCTGACGTGAGGTATAATACCATCTGGGAGTTCTCGGCGAGTCCGTCCAGTGTACCCAGTCTCTACTGAGCACCCGTACATCATCTCTGATGTCAAACACCAATGGATATGGGATCATCCATCGCCCATCTGTATGGGTCGAGAAGGTATACGCTAGTCTACTCTGGTATATCGATGCCCCGTCTCGATACACCCACGACTAGGGACTTTGAAGGATGTACTTATGGACTACCATGTCCCCACTAGTATGATCCGCATCATAGTCCAGGTAGTCAAGCACACATCCTAAGGGCTTTACCAACATGTAACAGAGAGACAATCAGTATACACGTTAAGGTAAAGTTCAACCAGATAGCATACTATCATGTCGAGCAAGAAAGTCCTCCCTATATATGTCCCAGCATCCACTACAATATACATCCTATGTACAGTAATGGCCTCTAGGGCATACATATAACTAACAGACAGGTTGCTGTTGGGATTGCCGGGCTGGCTCATTTGTATCACGGCCTTAGCTTGGCGGCCGACACTACTTAACCGGGGGTGCAGCCCGTGAACTTCCTGATGCATTATTTTACTTCATGGCTCGAGCTGCATATGCTCGGTGCTTTTGGAATGCACAAGCGGCCCCATTTTTATGAAACTTGCAATTTTCCACGGATCATGCGGCTGGTCGATGCTTCTACTGTGGAGCCAAATCAGCGAGAGGCTCGGGGTGTGATTCTTCGCCCATGTACAGTCGGGGACGGCATGACCTTTGTTGATAAGGTTATGACCATCGGTAAGGAATCCTCTAAGACGGTGCAGCCGCTGCGGGACACCTTTAAGGACGGAGCTTCTGCCTTGAAAGTTCGGGAGATTCTCCATTTGTACTCGATCAGGCCGGGCTACTTGGTGTTCAGGCAGAATGACTCGGCTTTGTTCATGAGATATAACCCCCACCGTTTTGCCCAGCAATCAAGGTATAATCAAGGCGTCCCGCTCGAGGCATTCTTGGCAGAACCGGTTAATACTGAAGAGGGTATCCGGATTGCTTTGCACCACTTCATGCGCCTAAACACAGGGTCCAATTTCTTCATCAGTGAGCCGAGTTGTGTTCCGAAAGCCCTGAATGTATACGTGGTGTGGTATCAACACGCGATGGGTGCTGTTATCAAGGAGGAGAAGCGACTGTTGCTTGATCGCAAAGGTGCAGCTCCGGCTGGTAATCCGACCGTTCCCCTAAAGCAGCGGACTATCGTTCATCCTCTCCTGAGAGAGGCTGCTGCGATTGTGGTCCCGCGTGCCATATCTGAGCTTCCCCTTCCTTGTGCTCCCATGAAAGCGGTGGCTGTGACATCTCCCGAGTCTGGCGTGGGTTCGGAGATCGGGACTTGTCGTCTAAAGGTGCCCACCAAGCGTAAGCTTGTGCTAGCGGCTACCGGCACTCGCTCGCAGAAGAGAAAGAAGTCAATACTCTCTGCAGACGTTGTATTCGGCCATGAGCCTCATACTCCTTACAACGAGGGCATAAGTGAATACGGGACCAACGAGGGTCTATTTGTGGCACCGGATGATACCGATTTTTAGGCTGCCATTGCAGCTTCCGAGCGACTAGCTAGCAACAAAGCAGGACTGATCACCTTTGCACAGTCAGGTAGACTTCAGTTGTATCTTTTCGTTGTTATGTTTTTATTATCATGCTTTGACTGACACTTCTTCTTTAACAGGCATCTCCACTGAAGAAGCTCTCGCGGTTTCTCTTAAGACTTTTGATGAGGAGGAAAGGCTTCGTGCTTCCTTGGGCATTGGTTCATTTTGGCTCACTGTGCCTTCATTCTCGTTTTTATGGGTAAACTAACTCTTCTTTTTCATCTTATTGCAGGGACTACCTCGACTCAGGTTATCCCGAATGCAGTGCCAATCTTGTAAGGCGGGGCTGCAACGCTTCCAGGGCTGACTGCCGAAGTCCCAGTTCCCTCAGTATCGCCGAAAGAAACTTCGCTTAAACAGCCGATGACGGACGCTGTAGAGGTTCCAGAGGCAGAACTTGGTTCGGATGATGACGTCTCCTTGACGGAGGTCTTTAGGAGGTCAGCTTTGGCGGCTCAGGCTGAAAGGAAGCGCAAGAGGCGTGCAACGAAAGAACGTGATGCCGCCTTGGCTGTAGGTGCAGGCTCGAGCGCTGCTTCCCCTATCCCTATTTCTCCAAAGGGTGCTCCGGCTGCCCTGTCTACCGCTCATAGACAGGCGGTACGCGCGGCTCGGGAAGCAATTGAAAAGCCGTCTCAAGGTAATGTAACACTGGGTTTTTTTTAGTAGAGTTTGATCTTCAGATTATCATATATCATACCCCGCAGGGCCAAGTCCTGATGAGGAGGTGGTAGGCGAGATGACGGCAACCACCGAACCTGGAGTGGCTACTCTCTCCCAGGAGTCCGGGACTGCTCCAATTGCTGCTCTTTCCACCTGCGGTTCCCTTCCATCGCCTGGCATTGCGAGTGTCATGATAGCTCTCGTGGAATCAGGGGACGAAGCCACGGGCGGTGAGACTATCCTCCCGAATGAGATCGAAGAAGTCGCGACGCTTGGTGATGCTTCCATCGCAGTTTTGGCTGATGACCTATCTGGTAGGTCTCGGGTCGCTGTATTCTTTTCGTTCTGCAATCCCTTTGGGTCCCTTCTGATGACATTTTGTTCCTTTCGAATGTAGGTGTGGTGAGCACTGAGATTGTGCCATCTGAAGAAGCATCACCAGCTGCCGCTCTGACGGTCGATGTCCTTTCGTCTCCTCTTATATCCTTTCAAATGCTGGAAGGTATGGGTTTGCGATTAACTTAGATCAGGGATGAAATCTTTCGCGTATTGACCATGTATCATCGTAACCTTGCAGGAGTTCTCTTTGATCATCTGTATCAAGTGCTGAACCCACATTTCTCCTTTCAGTCGGAATTCTCTTTGCCTACTGGTGCCGGTGAGTATCTTCTCTAACCGACATCTTTTTTTTTTTAATGGGTGACCCTTCCGTTGTTAACTTTAAGTTGATTACAGCACTATAAATTGAAGGAGGGGACAAGAGAATCGTCGCGCCATTAGTACTCCCAGCTCTGCCACCTACCGTAGCTGGTATAGTAACCTTCATCGCTCTTGCATCTTCTTTGTTTCTTAAGACAATATCTGACTATGATTTGTTTTGCAGCAATCGCGTCGACTCCAGCTCCTTTCGAGTCTCGCATCTTAATGCCGGCAGGGCCCTTCTCCAGACGTCCATCTTCCAAGGGTGCCGTGACCAGCCTGCGAATGTTAAGTGAGTACATTGAGGAGCTTAATGCGGAGGTCCCTGCATTTGCTGCAGCTTTTGCTGCCGAGGTTAATCCCATGCTGGCGACGCTCGTGAACTTCCATAGCGAAGGCGTCGTTGAGTCTTGGGTTAATCACTGCAGGAAGATTGAGGCCTGTCTGTATGAGATTGAGCTTAGGCGTCCTGCTCCGGAGGTGTTGGATTCGAACTCCCAGCGAGCTGCATGGGTTGAGCAGAGCGTTCTGTTCCTTCGCCATTTTGAACGAGAGGCAACCCTTAAACGAAAGGAACGTGAGGCGACTTCCGCTGAATCTGTCCAACTGCGTGCTGAGGTCGCAGCGAATGCTGCCCAGCTGAACTCTATCTTTGAAAACCTTCAACGATATATCTCTTACGGGTTGGTGCTGAGGAAGAAGCTTGATCTCCGTGAGCAAGTTGCGCAGAGTCAGGAGGCTGCTCAGCAGGAAATTGATGAGAAACTTTCATCCTGTTTGCAGCAACGGGCCCAAGTTGAAGCAGAGCTGGCCGCGACGGCTGATTGCCAAAAGGAGCTGAGAGGAGTGTGCGAGCAGCTGGCTAATTTACTGAAAACGCCCCTGATTTGTTGTGAAAGTGTATGTTTGTAGTATAACCGCAATCAATAACGGTGTCGCGTGTAGCTAGACCGAGATGAGTACGGGTCGTCCTCTGGAAAACGTTGAATCTTTTATTCTTACTTTAGATGTGTTGAAAAAGAGAGGAGGAAGAAAGAATTTTGTGGAATGGTTTCTAGATCTACGTTAAACAAGAATGTAAAATATAGATCTAGATTATTTTAAAGATGTAATTAATATAATAAGAGGGCTTGTAGGTTCGTTAGGATTTAGTAGTTATGGACGATTAATTAAAAGTTTCCCTTTTTATCCATTAATAGATTTAGAACTAGAACGACGGTGATGCGTGTAGATTAGGGTTTCTGGAGGGAAAAGGAATCCCACTCTTAACCCTTATCTCGACACGGAACTCCGTTCATATCTAGCCTTTACCAAAACAATCATTAATCTAATCTCTAATCGCGGTCGGAACTAGCAAAGAATTGCTAGCGCGCCCAATTAGGATGTTAATGATTCTTTTGATAAAGTTCCTAAACTTTATAGGACTTAAAAAGGGTTTAGGGATTTTTATTGTCCATTAGCCTATCCTAATCCTACGAACCCTGACAAGCGGAGAATTACTCGCGCATGTTGGGAAAAGAAGATGAAAAGATAGAGAGGGAAAACATAATGTAAAATGCAAAAGAATTAAATAAAACAACTACCTTTATTAATCAACTTGAACAATCTACACTTTGATTCCTTAGAAAATGATTACAAAGACTAGTTTGCTTCTCGATCTCTTCCAAGGAGGTAGACGAACAGTTGATGATCAGCCTGGATGGGTGAGCCGTCTTGGACTTCGTGATCTCTTCGGCTTGATAACTTTTCCAAGAGGCTCTCGGTGCCCTTTTATAGTGAAAAGCCAGAATATTTAGGTTGGAAACTTGGTAAAATATAGTAAAGATTCACCCTGGAAAATCTAGGCCCCCAACTCCATAGAAGTGCGGCGGATCCGCGGCCCAAGGGGGGTTTGGCCGCGGATCCGCCCTCAAAGGTGGAGATCTCATGATAGAATTTTTTGGGCTTGCATCTTGTGACATGTGGCAATGCTAGGCACCTTCAGAATTCAGAAATCTTCTCTCGGTTGCTTCCAGACTTGGTCTCCAAGTTTTGCTTCTTAATTTGGCAAGTTTTCTTCAACAACTTGATTTGTTTGATAAATTCTGCATAACAACTTGGAAAATTCTGCACAATAATCTCAAATAATATTTAGTAGACTTAGTTCTACTAGGATTTGGTCAATGGATTTATTTGCATACATTTTCTTACCAAATGCTAATTAAAATATATTAACACATGGAAAATGGTGTTTTAACACATAAACCCTCATATGCATAATATATTATATTAAAGTCCTTTTTTAATATGAAAATGGTAGGAAAAATGTAATACAAATGTGCAGTTTTATCAACTAAACAAATACCCTCAAACTTATCTTTGATCGTCCCAAGCAAACTAGTTTATTTAAGAGAAGAAAAAGAAAGGAGAAAACTAAGCACACTTTCGTAGGCAGACACGATTGCACTGAGCACGTGCAACAAGCCGTTGAACCTCTAGGTGTCCCTAGTAGGAAGAGTGTTGTCTCCTGAGGGTTTTCAGCGGATTATACCCACAAAATCCTATAACAAAAGAGAGATGGTGAAATTTACATATAAAGATAAGAACCATAAAAGAAAGACTTTGAAAATAAGAGTTTCCAACTATACTAGCTTTTCAGTTATCATGAGCCCTATCTTAATAGTCATGAAAAAATGTTAGAAATCACATCATCCCTCAATAAAACATCGTCTTTATTCTTCATTCCTACCTTTCATCCAAACATTGATCATATAACCCCACGTGTGTGTAAAGAACATCCCTACACTCGGAGAATTCAATTCAAGCTATCATACTCTTGTCCATCTACCTTAGTACTTTTTAATTTGATGAATATTTAGATTTGCTCACACATTTTCATGCGACCGTTAATACTTCTTGAGGTACTAACCGACCGATTACTCATGTGTTTGCTAATTAGGTGATATTATTTTCCTCGTCTTGCACCACCTAAGGCTTAGCAGTGACTCCCAGACCAGTTGGCCTTAGGGCACTAGGTGAAGAGGCACCCTCGCTATATTTTTTTATTGCTGCCTTGGCGATAACAAAACCAGTGTTCATTTTTCTCTTTTCACCACTTATATTTTCTTCATTTTTTTTCCATACTTTGGCTTTTAGACAAGAGCATTTCAAGGTATCCTCTACTATCCCGAGTTTCAAGACGTGTGTAAGTGCATATAGTAGGGTATCAACATTCAAATGTTTGGCTTCCAGAATAGAAATTATTTTTCACACTTATTTTTATTCTCAGATTAGTGACTTCCTTCATCTTACTAACCCTTGGGACAACAGCTCATAACTACTTATTACCAGTTCGTTTAAGAAAACTTCTAATTTTCTTGGATTTCTTAAACTATTCCTATCTTTTGGATGTAATTTTTCACTTTCTACTCTTTTGTTATCAAAAAAATAATTTTTTTAAAATTTTTGAAAACGTTGTGCTTATGCAAAATATGATGCAAATTGATGTGTAAATAAGCACAAACCTCCGCCAAACTTGTTTTCAACAGTGTCCTCACTGTTGCTATCTGCTGGATCACAAAAACCTGTAAGCTTGGGAGGTCATTATTAATGGGGGCAAGAAGTCATTTGATCACAAAAACCTGTAAGCACAAATCCTCCCCCAAACTTATTTTTGGCTCACAAATTTGAGGACAAAAGTTATGTTCAAGAGCCAAAAATATACCCCCCCTCAAACATGAGTTAGACAATACGAAGCATTTTAAGAGGGGGTGAGTCATTTGGTCAAAGTAAGGCTTTACAAAGACCAAAAGTTAACACCAACCATTCAAAGATTTTATCAGTATAGCGTATAGGTTGGTGGAAGAATGTGTTGTATCGAGTCAAGAAAAAATGGGGAAGGGATAAGAGGTGGTCTGGAAAGGGTTTGAAATTAGAGAAAAGAAAGAATGAGGATGAATGTGAATGATTAGAAAGAAGGAATGGTGATGGTTCAACCTTTAGAGGTGGAGATTGATCAATCACAAAATCCGTAATGTTTAAAAATTCAAGTTTGTCAGCAAAAAGTTCTTCAAAACTTTTATCGATGGTGTGATTGAACATTTTACTGTCAAAGAGTTTTGTGCCAGAGTTTATTCTACTTGATTTATCAAAAATCATTGAGGTAGAGGACTCGAAAAACTCATCTACCTCATTTTCAAAAATATCTAAATCAAGTTGAATTTCTGGTATTATTGAACTTGAATTAACGGATTGTGATTTATCAAAACTCACTGAAACTATAGGAACAGAAGAAGAACCGGAGAGAATAGAAGGTGAAATGGGTAAACAAATTGGTGTGTCGAGTGTTGCTGAACCAGATGTGGAAGATGGAGGCTTTATTTCTGTCTGATCTTCGGGTATACCATTATCATCAACTTCAAGACATATTTAGGGTTCGGGAAGAATTAAAGGCTCAAGATGATGACCACAAGAAAGTGAAAGGATTTGATGAATTGGTGGGACAAAATCATCCAAAATTTCAGGTTCATCAATTAATGTATCCCCAATGTCAATCACCTCATTCAAGTGAAGGTTAAAATTCTCAAACACCTCATCAAAAGTATGGCTTTCAATCAGTTTTGGTTCAAGAGTTGAGGTGTAGAGACCACAAGGGTTGGGTATGGTTTCACTTGAAATGGACCCTTCACAGTTGGGTAAATCAAACACTACAAATTCACACAACTTATCAGACATTGTACTTGATGAATCTATGAAACTGGAGTTGTGGATTTCAGTTTGGAATGGGGAGGTTTGATTAGGAAGGGTGTACAGTTCTGTCTTACTACCCAAATCCTTCATAATTTGATTCGTCAGTTCCATAAATTTTTCTAATGTCTGCTCCAGACTAGTCTTGGGTTGATAAGGGGTTTCAGTATAAGATTGAAATTCCTGTGGATAATTAAAACTCCCAAATGACTGATTAAAAGAACTGTCTAGAGTAGGTGGAAAAGTCGGATTGGATTGATAGGAACAGAATGGTTGCTGAACTTGGGTAGGAGTAGGATCAATATTATGATAAGAAGAATATTGATATGGGTTGGTTGGTTGGCTATATACAAACCGCATATCAAACTCTTCTCCGGACAGTGGTGGTGATGGTTGATATTGGTCCGTGTTGAAACTTTGGCCTCTAGACCTAGCTATGTGCTCAGCAATGGACATTCGTCTAGGGGCTTCCTCACTCTGGGTATGAACTGAAACAGGTGTCGGATTAGGATACGGTTGATAAGACCTAGACTGGGGTGGCCAACTGTTTCTTCCTGCTTTTTCTATATGATCTCTTAAGGACATGGAAGAGCCGGATGGTATACCGAAAGGATTTCGAAAATAAGAGATATCTGGTTGTGGACAGCAAAGCTCGGCGAGTATTCTTCTGTTTAGGTCACCCATTATAAGAAGAGAAGAAGGGGGAAGGGGAGAAAATAATTGGTTTGTTTTGAAAAATGACGGATTTAGACAAATCACACAAAAATTCACAAACAACCCTAGAACTATGGTTACCTAGGTCCAGTCTCTAGACCGCTCCTAGACTTCCAAAGGACAAGCCGCAGGATAAATCCTCTACCGCCTCCGTACTATCCTTGTAGCTAGGTAAGTGCCAGGTAAGTGGGAAGGAACCACGTTGTGGGCCTAATTAAAAACCACTAGCCTTTGTCACACTTGCCTAGGCACTACAAATGTAATGCGGATAAACGATAGATTACCCACGACCTTCCTCTATCCTTATTGAGCGCGACAGTCCTTAGAGTCTGGTCTAGATATTTTTTTAATTAATGAAGGGTTGATCTATATGCTCAGTTTGTGGTTTGTGGGGCTTAGGAAGGGTGATGAAATCCCCACCTAATCTTGATTTGGTCTTTGCCACTTAAAGTCCGTATTAAATATGCAAAACAAAACCAATCACAAAACTTTTGCAAAAAGATTTTTTGAGCGGCGCGATTTTGCAAAGAATCCTGCAGAAAATAGATTTTATTGGATTTGAGAGGAGAGAGAAGGAGTTGTAAAAGATACCAGAGAAGTGTGAAACCCTAGATCTCCTGTTTCCTTAAGTCTGTGACTCCAGATTCCCTCACAAAATTCACACAATAATCGTTAAATATACAATTTGCAGTTTTATGTTAATAATGATATGAATCGTCTAAGAATTCAACACAAATAGTAAGAATAAAAAATTACGCACGTATCCCCGGCAACGGCGCCATTTGATTTGTTGTGAAAGTGTATGTTTGTAGTATAACCGCAATCAATAACGGTGTCGCGTGTAGCTAGACCGAGATAAGTAAGGGTCGTCCTCTGGGAAACGTTGAATCTTTTATTCTTACTTTAGATGTGTTGAAAAAGAGAGGAGGAAGAAAGAATTTTGTGGAATGGTTTCTAGATCTACGTTAAACAAGAATGTAAAATATAGATCTAGATTATTTTAAAGATGTAATTAATATAATAAGAGGGCTTGTAGGGTTCGTTAGGATTTAGTAGTTATGGACGATTAATTAAAAGTTACCATTTTTATCCATTAATAGATTTAGAACTAGAACGACGGTGATGCGTGTAGATTAGGGTTTCTGGAGGGAAAAGGAATCCCACTCTTAACCCTTATCTCGACACGGAACTCCGTTCATATCTAGCCTTTACCAAAACAATCATTAATCTAATCACTAATCGCGGTCGGAACTAGCAAAGAATTGCTAGCGCGCCCAATTAGGATGTTAATGATTCTTTTGATAAAGTTCCTAAACTTTATAGGACTTAAAAAGGGTTTAGGGATTTTTATTGTCCATTAGCCTACCCTAATCCTACGAACCCTGATAAGCGGAGAATTACTCGCGCATGTTGGGAAAAGAAGATGAAAAGATAGAGAGGGAAAACATAATGTAAAATGCAAAAGAATTAAATAAAACAACTACCTTTATTAATCAACTTGAACAATCTACACTTTGATTCCTTAGAAAATGATTACAAAGACTAGTTTGCTTCTCGATCTCTTCCAAGGAGGTAGACGAACAGTTGATGATCAGCCTGGATGCGTGAGCCATCTTGGACTTCGTGATCTCTTCGGCTTGATAACTTTTCCAAGAGGCTCTCGGTGCCCTTTTATAGTGAAAAGCCAGAATATTTAGGTTGGAAACTTGGTAAAATATAGTAAAGATTCACCCTGGAAAATCTAGGCCCCTAACTCAATAGAAGTGCGGCGGATCCGCGGCCCAAGGGGGGTTTGGCCGTGGATCCGCGCTCAAAGGTGGAGATCTCATGATAGAATTTTTTGGGCTTGCATCTTGTGACATGTGGCAATGCTAGGCACCTTCAGAATTCAGAAATCTTCTCTCGGTTGCTTCCAGACTTGGTCTCCAAGTTTTGCTTCTTAATTTGGCAAGTTTTCTTCAACAACTTGATTTGTTTGATAAATTCTGCATAACAACTTGGAAAATTCTGCACAATAATCTCAAATAATATTTAGTAGACTTAGTTCTACTAGGATTTGGTCAATGGATTTATTTGCATACATTTTCTTACCAAATGCTACTTAAAATATATTAACACATGGAAAATGGTGTTTTAACACATAAACCCTCATATGTATAATATATTATATTAAAGTCCTTTTTTAATATGAAAATGGTAGGAAAAATGTAATACAAATGTGCAGTTTTATCAACTGAACAGCCCCCTTCTCAGTAACTACCTTTGTATCAATTAAACATTTGTAATCCTTGAATAACATGTATCCATATTTTATTCTTTTTTATGATTCGTCTTGTACTCAACTGTGTAGGGTTCCTAGGCACACTAATGAAGTCTCACAAGGCATCAAACATGGCCAATTCAAATTTTACAAGTGCCGAGAAACCCTAATACGGATCGTTAACTAGATGTATAGGTGATGCAATGCGAGTAAATGAATTTATAGCTAAAGGAAAGGGGCTACAACCTTTGTAGATCCGGTCCTCCACCTCCTAGGCTCCGTGATGACGTCCCTCCGCTGTCCAAATTGAATCCATAACTCTAGCATCGGGTTCATCGGAGAAAAGGGCGGACTTGGTCGTCGGCTTCGATGCCGAAGATGATCTACGTCGAGCCATCACAAGATCAAGCTCCCACTTCACCAAGTCATGAAAACTTGTGAAGAAAACACCCTATACTACTTGGCAAGAGATAGAGGATGAAGAAATAGGAAGCGGGTTCACTTTAGAATTGGATTTCTCACTCTTTTTCACTAGTTGCCATTGATGGAGGCAAGCTTTCTTCATGTTGAAGAAGGAGAAGAAAATGAAGATAATATGATAGAATAAAAAAGGATTATTCTCAAAATGAAAATCCAACTCATTCTTATCATAATCCAACCTTGGTTAGGTGTAGAGAATAAACTAAGGTTAAAGTGAATGGTTAGGGTTAAGGAAAGAAACAAAATGGTCAACTATTTCAAAGCTTCATGAAGCTTCAAAGATAATCCAAACTTAGCCACCATTTTACTTCTTTATCCAAAAAAGAATTAATGAATAAATAAACAAATAAATAAGCAAAACCCTAACCATTAACATAACCATGGTTTAAACTAAACATACACCCAAACATTCATGTATCATCAAACATGATACAATCTTGTGCACAAAAGTATATCACATATACAACTTGTGTACATCAAGTGAGAAAATCCATTTAAAGTGAACCAATACTAGTTAATGCAAAGTAATATATCAAATATATAATTATACATCAAATCATTAAATCAACACTTGATTCAATGATCCGGTCATGTCGCATATAACCGACTAGTATCCAATGTATCGGCTTATCGAATCAATCCTCGATTCGATAACCAGGTTATATCGCATACAACCATTCGACACATTCATCGCGAGAATGGAATACGGTATCACATACACGCATTATTCTCGGTCCCGCACATATCTCATATGCGCTCCCATTTCGTTTCGCTTGAGCCAGGAAACCTCTGTGTAGGACTCTAAAGACTCGTCAATACGCCGGCAGCAGATGATGATCATATCAAGCACCCACAAGCCGCAAGCGGTCTGCTAAACGTAACGGCCACCCGGGTATTGAGCGATCAGAAGATCGACGAGCAAGCCCGCTCACACTCCTGTGAATCCAACCAGTAACACTTACCGTACAGTCCGGTCTGTTCGTCTGATATGTCGCATATCTCGCCTAGGGGTGGTAAACGTCAGACCCCAACAGCTCGATAAGTCATGCCGACATGAGGTCCATAACATGTGTGAGACTACTGATAACACTTACCAGTAGATCACTGCAACCCTGGCCAGGGATTTCCTGTTATGGCCAGTCGAGCATAGCGCAACATCAACCCCCAATACCGGGAGAGACGAATCCCCTCCTATCGCTCATTGCCTCCATGTGAATCGGGACTGTACCCAAAAACCACCTGTTTGCACGACTCAGTAGAGCCATGGTAGGGTGGAAATCAAAGCACAGTGGGAGACACACAAGACTCTATGACGATCTCGGGTCAACAGACTAAGCTGTACTAGTGTCACCAGAGAACTGCCATCTGACGTGAGGTATCATACCATCTGGGAGTTCTCGGCGAGTCCGTTCAGTGTACCCAGTCTCCACTGAGCACCCGCATACCATCTCCGATGTCAAACACCAATGGATATGGGATCATCCATCGCCCATCACATGGGTCAAGAAGATATACGCTAGTCTACTCTGGAATATCGACGCCCCGTCTCGATATTCCCACGACTAGGAACATTGAAGGATGTACTCATTGACTACCCAGACCCCACTAGTATGATCTGCATCATAGTCTTGGAAGTCGAGTACACATCCTAAGGGCTTTATCAACATGTAATCAGAGAGACAGAAAGTATACATGTTAAGATAAAGAGCAACCAGATAGCGTACTATCATGTCGAGCAAGAAAGTCCTGCCTATATATGTCCCAGCATCCACTATAATATACATCCAATGTACAGTAATGGCCTCTAGGGCATACATATAACTAACAATCTCCCACTTGCACTAGGGCCATCTGTAGCAGTGGTTGCAGTATCACATACTCAACCATCTCCTAAAAAGTCTCTCTTTGGGAAAAGGCCTTCGTGAGTGGATCCGCCGTGTTGTCCTCTGAGTCTACTCTCCTGACCTCGATCACTCTGGAGATCAACTATCTCCATGATCAGGTGATGCTGCCTCAGAATATGTCTGGGTCACTGATGGGATCGGGGTTCACGGGCCAAAGCCACACTTCCATTGTCACACAATGGTAGGAACCTAGTTCATCTTATGAACCAATATACACCAAAACTGCCTCTTTGGTAGTATCTTTAATAGCGATGTTACCAGCCTTTATCGTCTAGTTTGCCACGGTATCATGCTTGGAACTCTTCCAACACACCGTCCCTCCACTTAGGGTGAAGACAATGCCTGTGACTGACATTCTGTCGTCCTTATCATCCTGGAACAATTCCAGTGATTCTCCCCAGGATCGATTGATACCATCTCACTACAACTAGTGAGAATCCTAACATCCATCTAGATCTATCTCATAGATCCAAAACCCAGGATTTAGGAGGTATCACTTTGATCCTATATGAAAAATTCATGTGATAAGAGGAGATTGACCTAGCGTAGCATAGGAAACTCTTTTCCTATCAAGAGTATGTTGTCTACGTACAATACGAGGATGACCACCTTACTCTCTACTACCTTTTAGTATATACAAGGTTCGTCTACTATTTTGATGAAGTCAAACACTTTGACTATTACATCAAAACAGACGTTCCAACTCCGCGATGCCTGCTTTATTCTGTAAAGCAATCTTGCACACGTTTCCGCTGCTCCCACTGTTTACGAAGCCCTCTGGCTGTGTTCTTATAGACGTTCTCTTCTACATCATTATTTAGAAAAGTAGTCATGGCACCCAACCACCAGATATCGTAGTCATGGTATGTAGCCGTGGCAAGTAGGATCCGGATGGACTTAAGCATAGCCACTGGAAAAGGTATCATCATTATCTACGCCTAGTTGATGACTAAAACCTTTAACAAGTCTAGCTTTGAAAGTCTCAACTTTTCCATCTACACCAAGTAATCTTCTCAAGATATACTTGCTCCTGATGGGGATTTAACCCTTCAGATATAGCACCCAAAGTCCATACTTTGTTGGTGTACATGGATTCCATCTCAGATCGCTAAAGCATCCAGCCATTCTTACAGAGTCTTTACTCTCGATGGCCAGCTCGAAACTAGTTGGGTCATCATCTCATGATGCAGTCCTCGCTCCCACTGTCATCGAGAAACCGAGGTATCTCTCAGGCGGATGAGGAACCCTACTAGATCGGTGGAGAGGCTGAGGTTCGTCGGGAACTATTGAATCCTTTGGTTCTGTCAAATCATCAGCTACAGTTTTGTATAGCTGGAACCTTTCCAGTTCTACAGAACTGACTTTGCCTCGATCTTGTCCGGATTTTGCTTTTAGACATAGGCCGGACAACCCCAAATCTTAACTAACTTAAGATATGGGCTCTTCCCTTTCTATATCACATATGAAGTGGTAGGCAACTGATTTGATTTGAACCCTATTCAATAGGTATGCAACTTCATAAGTGCATAGCTCCCTAGAAAAGGAAATAGGAAACTCAGTAGTACTCATCATAGAGGGCACCATATCATATAGGGTGTGATTGCTCCACCCCGATATACCATCGTGCTATGGTGTATACGGAGGAATAATGCTGAGAGAGAATCTCATTCTCCTTTAGAATAGTCCAGGAATTCCATGCACAAGTATTCTCCTCCATGATCTCATCATAGGACATAATACTTATATCCGTATTTTGGTTCTCTACTTCTAACTTATATTCTGTGAATATCTCAAAAGGTTCGGACTTGTGTTTCAACAGGAACATATGTCTGAATCTTGAGAGATCATCAGAGAACGTAATGAAGTAAAAAGAACCGGTCCTGGCATGTGTAGACAGGAGACCTTACATACATCATCATGTATCAGTCCCAAGAGTTCACTAACTCTTTCTCTGTTTCCAATAAACAAAGCTATGGTCATCTTATCTTTGTGACATGACTGGCAAGTTTCACAAGATGTAAATTCAAACTGATTTAAATATGCATCTAAAATGTAACTTCAGCCAGTCGGGTCGCATTGATATGACCTAGTCTACAATACCTCAAGAAGAATTCGTTCATTTCTGAACTCTTCCTCTTATGTGTGTTCCGTATACTAAGAACTGTAGTTTGATTTAGAACATTAATGCTTTTAGATAACGTGCCTGAACCGATCAACTTTTGATATAGGAAATGTTCAAAACATTATCTATCAATACAAAATTTTATCATTTCTTTACTAATAAAGAGATAGATATGATTTTGTATATCAGGTTCGGTATCTAATAGCATTTGTTCAGAATCAATGTATTGTTAATACAGGGTGACAGTGACCAACAGACTTGGCTGCAACACTTGCCCCGTTTTCTGTCTCATGAAACTTATCACCTGTTCTCAGTTTTTCGACCTTTTTGTAGCCCTATGTAACTTGATTACATATCTGGGATCCTGATCCGGTATCAGATACCCAGGATGCAGAGGATACTGAGAAACAGTTATGTATAATGAACACACCCGAAGGAGATGCATCTCATGCACTTTCTTCGTTTGGGCCGCATGGGAATCCTGGTGTTCCTCTATTTCCTGCTCTGTCTTATAACAATTATAAGTTGGAGCGGGGACCGACGTTCCCCAGCTCAGTATAACAAGCGGGTTCGGTCAATACATCCATATTATTATCTTGATTAAGGCGTGATATGGTCGCTACCTGGAGAGAGAGAGAAGAAAACACTTTGCGTGTGCTCTTGTAAGATCAGATTGGTTATATATATTATCTAATCAGGATGGCTCCCACTGTTTTTATCAAATCTTCCTTCAAACCTTAAAAGGAAAGACTAGCCGGGATTAATTATACTCTACAAGTTCGCCAATCTTTCAGCCAGGCCAGTGTCGGTACTTTGAGGGAGGTTCCCCGTGCTTTCGCACGGACCTAATTACTGTAAACCTCGTTTTCCCAGAGGCGTAACCCCGTTGACACCTTTCTAGACACCTACTTGATCGGCTAATTGCAAAGTGCAAAACTCTCCCAGGAGTAACAATTACTCGCAGTGGGTATCGGGATCCAACTATCACATAGAAGGTATGCAATCTCATTGCAAATTTCAACACTTGAAACTCCCGATAAAGATTTTTACCCCTAGCACTTATGACCTTAACTATGGTCAACAAATCATAAGCACTAGTCAAGTTCTACCCGTCATTTCGTGATTAATTAGCCCACCCACATGACCCTTAACTAAGGTCAACAAAGTCACGCGACTGTCCTAACTAATCGCATCATATGCGGTGTAGGAAGACATCACTTAGCTACCGTACACTGTGCCTTAACTAAGGTCAACAAACACAGCACGAATACTAAGTACTCTACTTCCTAAAATGACGGAGGGTTGCGAATGGTTTTTTTTTGAAAACCTTTAACGTTTTGAACTTGATCTCGTTGCGGAATCAAATGGTTTTTAAATGGAATGTTTTTGAAGCTTTTCTAGTTTTGCTAAAGGGGTCACTCCCGGTGAAGGGATCGTCGGCCCTTTCCTCGTCGAATGAGGTGCGGGATATATCATATATATCACTGTGCAAAGCAGAAACTATAGAAGCAATCAAAAGACAAACCGAGTGTGTAGCATCTGCCAGTTATTGCTAAAGGAGTCACTCCCGGTGAAGGGATCTCGGTCCTTTCCTCATCGAATAAGGTGCAGGATGTTCTATAATGAACACCGCGATGCAAAGCAAGAACTGTAGCTACCTGTTTTATTTTGAAATTCGATTCCACAACATCAATTAGGTTTATTTTCTTTCGTTAATCTCATTAATGAATGTCCCATCATTTAAGTCCACCTAAACATCACAGATAAATATAACGTACGCTTATGCCATCCGCATTCGCCTCGATGTCCCGTCTGAACCGTTAGGTTAGGTAACTAATGCCAGAGCGAGGCAGGGCTAGCGCGGGTGTAAAACATAAGCAACGTTTATATAATATATCATATATACTATATATAATATCCATCTGAACAAATCACATGATCACATCACAGATAACGCAGCAGAAAAATATCATATGAAATATTGGATATACTAGGACGTCCGTGTTTTCAATACGAGCCAGTATAAAACACGGATTCCACGGTCATGATGAATAGCCAAACCCACACCCCTAGACCCCTACGAGAGCGGCAAGTAACCCTACCAACTCTAGAGTTAGGAGACCCGGACTCGACTCCTCGAGTTGGTCTCCCACTGGACCCTAGAACCCGGTTACTTATGCCCTCCTCCTTGGGTCTATCCTAGTGCAGAAAAGTAAATAATATACAAATGGTGACATCATCCACAACCTGGAAGTACCCCAATAAAAGAATATTACATACATGTATTTTACATGAATGAAAATGAAAAACACTCATCTCACATAAAACCCCCCCGGCTATTCAAACACGACGATCCAATATAACATATCCAGCAACACATAACATCACATGTCATCAACGTAAGTAAACATGTGTATCCCAATTGTCGTTGACATATAGCAACGAAACCGGCGATATCACATATTACACTTACGGTCACAGAAAAGAAAGTGTAAAACTACAACAGTTGGAATCCGCAATCTCTTTAGACATCGCATGCCTAGCCAAATGAATTCCTTAGACATCGCATGCCTAACAATTATAAACCCCGCATTTTAGTCTCATTATCGAAAACACTTTTCAATATCAAGTCGGGCAATTCAACAGGATTCCCGACATCCTGATCGAATACTCGTCGCAAACTTTAGTAGGCGGCCGCACCCCCGACGCCGTCGACGAAGTGCACCAAGACGGAACACCGCTGCCGCGAGCATCCGAACGGATGCTTTCGACGACGGGGTTCTCCTACAGTCACTTGGTCGGGGCTATGGGGCGAGGCTGTCTATTAAGTTTACCCGGCGAGTATCCGCGTACGCTACGTGATTGCGACGGACTTTTGATCACATCAAAATTCCGTGGCAACCGATCAAGTGAGACTAAAGTGCTATGTTTATAACATTCATTCAGTTATCTCATAACTACTTGTGAATTCCAAATATTGTATCACATTCCGGATAAATAAAAAATGTTAAACTTTCCGATCGAACAATCGAACACCCAAGTTTTCCCGATACAGCTCAACACATGAAATAAGTTTAAAAACATTCAGTTCATGCCTCAGTACCAACGGTCCAACCGTAGAAGGGTCAAGCCAACGCCTCACATGTGGCACGCCGTACTGCCCCAAACCCTAAGGTTCAAAGGGCAGTTCAAGACGGTCACATAATCGAGTTAAGGTTTGTTGTCTTCTAGAGGGACCATTGCATTACTTGCACTACTTAGAACGTCATTAAACTACGGAAAAATCCAACAATTGGAAATTTCCCGGCAGGGGAAAAAGTGGGTATTTATATCCGGTCGAACTTTTTAACATATTCTAAAATTATCCGGAAAAACACACTGACAAAATTAGACAATCCGATCGATACACCGAGTCCCCAATACAACCCAGAAAACTCAACTCTTGAGTAAGATTTAAAAATTCCCAGAAAATACAGCACCCAAATATAGAAATTACTGTGCCAAAAATAATGGGAGATGAGACCGTACGGCCGCGGAACCGCCGCACGAGCCATGCTCGTGCCGCGGAACCGCGGCGGTTTGATGGAATCAGCCTATCGAATTTTACAGTAACTCCTAAATATTCCTGCTGAGTTTTCTGAATATTTTTAATTCACAAAATTCCACGAATTTCAAAAATGTACAGAGAGCAAGTTTGAATTAGGGTTTCGGTTCGATCGGACTTTTAACTCCGTCTACGCATCGCTTAAGGCTCTAGCTAGGCTCTGATACCACTTTCGGGTTCCTAGGCACACTAATGAAGTCTCACAAGGCATCAAACATGGCCAATTCAAATTTTACAAGTGCCGAGAAACCCTAATTCGGATCGTTAACTAGATGTATAGGTGATGCAATGCGAGTAAACGAATTTATAGCTAAAGGAAAGGGGCTACAACCTTTGTAGATCCGGTCCTTCACCTCCTAGGCTCCGTGATGACGTCCCTCCACTGTCCAAATTGAATCCATGACTCTAGCATCGGGTTCATCGGAGAAAAGGGCGGACTTGGTCGTCGGCTTCGATGTCGAAGATGATCTACGTCGAGCCATCACAAGATCAAGCTCCCACTTCACTAAGTCATAAAAACTTGTGAAGAAAACACCCTATACTACTTGGCAAGAGGTAGAGGATGAAGAAATAGGAAGCGGGTTCACTTTAGAATTGGATTTCTCACTCTTTTTCACTAGTTGCCATTGATGGAGGCAAGCTTTCTTCATGTTGAAGAAGGAGAAGAAGATGAAGATAATATGATAGAATAAAAAAGGATTATTCTCAAAATGAAAATCCAACTCATTCTTATCATAATCCAACCTTGGTTAGGTGTAGAGAATAAACTAAGGTTAAAGTGAATGGTTAGGGTTAAGGAAAGAAACAAAATGGTCAACTATTTCAAAGCTTCATGAAGCTTCAAAGATAATCCAAACTTAGCCACCATTTTACTTCTTTATCCAAAAAAGAATTAATGAATAAATAAACAAATAAATAAGCAAAACCCTAACCATTAACATAACCATGGTTTAAACTAAACATACACCCAAACATTCATGTATCATCAAACATGATACAATCTTGTGCACAAAAGTATATCACATATACAACTTGTGTACATCAAGTGAGAAAATCCATTTAAAGTGAACCAATACTAGTTAATGCAAAGTAATATATCAAATATATAATTATACATCAAATCATTAAATCAACACTTGATTCAATGATCCGGTCATGTCGCATATAACCGACTAGTATCCAATGTATCGGCTTATCGAATCAATCCTCGATTCGATAACCAGGTTATATCGCATACAACCATTCGACACATTCATCGCGAGAATGGAATACGGTATCACATACACGCATTATTCTCGGTCCCGCACATATCTCATATGCGCTCCCATTTCGTTTCGCTTGAGCCAGGAAACCTCTGTGTAGGACTCTAAAGACTCGTCAATACGCCGACAGCAGATGATGATCATATCAAGCACCCACAAGCCGCAAGCGGTCTGCTAAACGTAATGGCCACCCGGGTATTGAGCGATCAGAAGATCGACGAGCAAGCCCGCTCACACTCCTATGAATCCAACCAGTAACACTTACCGTACAGTCCGGTCTGTTCGTCTGATATGTCGCATATCTCGCCTAGGGGTGGTAAACGTCAGACCCCAACAGCTCGATAAGTCATGCCGACGTGAGGTCCATAACATGTGTGAGACTACTGATAACACTTACCAGTAGATCACTGCAACCCTGGCCAGGGATTTCCTGTTATGGCCAGTCGAGCATAGCGCAACATCAACCCCCAATACCGGGAGAGACGAATCCCCTCCTATCGCTCATTGCCTCCATGTGAATCGGGACTGTACCCAAAAACCACCTGTTTGCACGACTCAGTAGAGCCGTGGTAGGATGGAAATCAAAGCACATTGGGAGACACACAAGACTCTATGACGATCTCGGGTCAACAGACTAAGCTATACCAGTGTCACCAGAGAACTGCCATCTGACGTGAGGTATCATACCATCTGGGAGTTCTCGGCGAGTCCGTTCAGTGTATCCAGTCTCCACTGAGCACCCGCATACCATCTCCGATGTCAAACACCAATGGATATGGGATCATCCATCGCCCATCACATGGGTCGAGAAGATATACGCTAGTCTACTCTGGAATATCGACGCCCCGTCTCGATATTCCCACGACTAGGAACATTGAAGGATGTACTCATTGACTACCCAGACCCCACTAGTATGATCTGCATCATAGTCCTGGAAGTCGAGTACACATCCTAAGGGCTTTATCAACATGTAATCAGAGAGACAGAAAGTATACATGTTAAGATAAAGAGCAACCAGATAACGTACTATCATGTCGAGCAAGAAAGTCCTGCCTATATATGTCCCAGCATCCACTACAATATACATCCAATGTACAGTAATGGCCTATAGGGCATACATATAACTAACAAACTGAATTCATGAATAAACGATACACATTTTTCATCTCCCCACTGTTGCTTTCATCTCTTTGCTGTGTTGTTGCCATGTGATTTTAGCGAGTGTGGCCTGTAGATAGTAGGTAGCTGTCCATCTTGGACTCTTTGCAGGGTAGCGATGGCTTAGGAAACAGGTTCAGATCTGCCGCCTAAGACTTTCCAACTTTATGAGCCGTAAGGGTCTCATAAAGACTTTTCTCCCTGCGAGTCGTGAGGATCTCGTAGGTGTATTTTCTCCTTAGGAATCATGAGAATTCCTAAGTATGTTTTTCACTTGAGAGCCGTAAGGATCTCACAAGAGAATTTTCTCGCTTACCAGTCGAGAGGACTCGTATGTAGTTGTTTCCCTCCTTGTCGAGATTCGACTTTGGAGAGTGTGGCCCATGAATAGTATGCAAGAGCCCATCTTGGACTGACTTGTAGGACCCCAGTGCTTAGAAAACAGGTCCTTATCCCCATTGCCTAAGGCTTTTCCCTACGAGTCGAGACGAATCGAGAAGTTCTCGCAAGGACACTAATTTCCTCACGAGTCGAGACGAATCGAGAAGTTTTCGCAAGAATGTCCTAACGTCACAGTTAACCTCTGCTCTTTACGACAAAGGTCCGTTAGGGTCTGTGGTACTAGGGTTTTGTCCATCGTACCGTCGCGTCGGCTGATATATTCCTCGATAGGCAATCTTGCCGTTCAAGTAGCCTTGCAACTATCGTGTCTCTAATCCCTTCGGGGCTGGACAAGACGTTTTCAAGCAATCTTCCTAGGCATTTTAACCGTCGGAAGAGCAAGCGTTAGGAATTTTGCCGTGCCGCTTTTTACTTGAGGTTAGGCTCAGTTTGGGGAGCCCCGATGAGTCATAACCACTCCGCGCTGGTGTGGGATGATCTCCGATAGTCTTTCAGGTTTTATTTGAGTTGCCATCAAGACCCTAAAGCTAGAAATTTGGCCTTTGCTTCGTTTGCTGGCATTGCATCTGTTGTAACGAGACGAATGTCGCGGTTGTCTTTAGGTTGTATGTGAACCGTCGAGGCTTGGAACTAGGGATTTTGCCATGGCTCCGTTGTTTTGACCCTGGGGTCAGTTGTTGATGTTGTATCTGCATCCTACTGGAGTTGAGAAGAAACGCCGTTGTTGACATTGCGTCTGCTGTAACGAGACGAATGTCGAGGTGGTCTCTAGGTTGCCTGTGAACCGTCGAGATTTAGAACTAGGGACTTTGCCGTGGCTCCGCTTTGCTGACGTTGCGTTTGTTGTAACGAGACGAATGTCGAGGTGGTCTCTAGGCTGTCTATGAACCATCGAGATTTGGAACTAGGGACTTTGCCGTGGCTCCGCTTTGGTGACGTTGCGTCTGCTGTAACGAGACGAATATCGAGGTGGTCTCTAGGCTGTTTGTGAACCGTCGAGATTTAGAACTAGAAACTTTGCCGTGGCTCCACTTTGGTGACATTGCGTCTGCTGTAACGAGACGAATGTCGAGGTGGTCTCTAGGTTGTCTGTGAACCGTCGAGATTTGGAACTAGGGATTTTGCCGTGGCTCCGCTTGTTTTGTCGCATCTGAATCCTGCTAGAATGAGGAGGAACGCTATTGTGGGTCTCCAGGCTGTATATGGGGCCATTGAGATCTAACTTTCCATTTTGATAGGATCTGGTAGGGGACATGTGGTTCCCTTTTCGTTTATGCCCATAGATTGTATACAGGGGTCAGTATGGACCCGTCTGTAGGGCAAAAGTTTCATTCTTTCATTTTTTTATTTATTTCCGCTATGCTCTATCATTTCAGCATTTTATATCGCGAAAGACGCAATTGCCCAATCATTTCGGCTATTTTTCGTGGTGCCTAATCATTTCGGCTATTTTTGTTTTTACTCGCTGTTTTTATTGCGAGTTGCCCAATCATTTCAACTATTTTTGTTTGCATATCTTTTACTTGCTGATTTTGTTGCAAGTTGCCCCATCGTTTCGGCTATTTCATATGCATTTTTGGCTCGCTGAATCTTTATCGCGAGTGTGGAACTTAGAACCTGATGCCAATCTTAGCATCAGTATCGCTACAACTGGAATATTGCCAGGAGCGAATCATCATTTGCTTTGAAAGGGCTTGGAATTTGATACCGATTTAGGTATCAGCATCGCTACCACTAGGACATTGCTTGGAATGAATCATCATTTGCCGTGAAAGGGATTTGAATTTGATACCGATTTAGGCATCAACATCGCTACCGCTGGGACATTGCCAGGAGTGAATTATCATTTGCCTTTGTCGATTCGTCAAGGTCTTGTTGAAAGCCTCAGCTTCATGCAATCTCTCGTGCCAGTCCTTTTTATTTTTGGACACCGTCTTTTTCACGATCTTCGTCAAGGTCTTGTTGAAAGCCTCAGCCAGACCGTTAGCTCGGGGATTATAGACTGAAGAGTATCTCCAGTCTATATTATGTTGCTGCGCGAAGCGGCTGATTTTGTGACTTCTGTAGGCCGGCCCGTTATCGGAGATAATCCGTCGCGGAGTGCCGAACCGATAGATGACGTGTTTCCTGAAGAAATGGAGGATGTTCTCCATCTTCACTTCTCTTAGTGGTACTGGTTCTGCCCACTTGGAGAAGTAATCAGTTGTCACCAGTATGAACCGATGTCCTCTGGACGATGCTGGTTCAATGGGCCTGATTATGTCAGTTCCCCACATTTTGAACGGCCAGCTAGCCACCGTCGGGTGTAGCGGATTTGGATGCTGATGGATGAAGTCTCCATGAATTTGGCACGAGTGGCACTGCTTCACGTATTCGAGTCAGTCTTAGGTCATCGTGGGCCAATAGTAGCCCATCCTTTTGATCTTCAACTTCATCTTTGGCCCAGCTTGATGAGAACCGCAGAGTCTGTCATGAGTTTCTTGGATGACTCTCCTCGCTTCTTCAGGTCCCAGGCATGTTAGCCATAGAGAATTAAATGATCTCTTATATAGGGTGTCATTGACAAAAGGCGAAGGATAGAGCTCGTTTCATGAGCTGATGTCTTGAGGACGCATCTTCAGGTGTTCGATGGGATTTGAAGTAGTCTATAAAGACTTCTCTCCAATCCTTGACCTTTCTCTGGTCCTCTATCTGTAGGGCCGCTTACTTGGTTGCTTCCTTTTCTTCAAACGTCTCCGAAAATATTTCTGCCGGTGCGAGAACCCGACGATTTTGCACAACGATCCTCACGTCATCGAGGTTTTCGTCAGCCAGTTCTTTAGCGAGTTTGGCTAATGCATCCGCCTTGCTATTTTCCACGCGCGGTATGCTTTCCAGGGCTTAGGAAGGGATCCGAGTCAGCAATTGCTGCACTCTCTTACCGTACTTTACCAACTCTGGTTTGCATGTTTGATAATCGCCGTTTACTTGGCTAACGACCAACTGGGAGTCTCTAAATATGAGGAGGCTTTCGATCCCCATGTCGACAGCGATCTCAAGTCCTGCTATCAAAGCTTCATATTCGGCTTCATTGTTTGTCCTCGGTTCTGTTAGGGAAAAGGCAAAGCGCATTATTCCTCCTTGTGGAGTCACGAAGATAAGGCCCACCCCAGATTTGATTATGGAGGAGCTGTGCTTTCGCTTCTTCATAGAAGATGCCCCGTCGAAGTAGAGTTCCCATCGGGTGTTACTCTCTCCTTTCTCCCCATTGATCATGTCAAACGCGTGCTCGTTTGGCAATTCGCAATTTAGGGGTGAATCGGCAGGTATAGGATGCTCGGCGAGGAAGTCGGCGATGGCCTTGTAGGGTTCCTAGGCACTCTCAAGAGGTCTCACAAGGCATCAACCATGCCAATTTTAAATTTTATGAGTGCCGAGAAACCCTAATACGGATCGTCGACTAGAATTTTAGGCGAAACAATAAACTAGTTAACATCTTAACTAAAAGAAGAAAGCTACAACCTTTGTAGATCCGGTTATCCACTTCCTTAGCTCCATGTAGTCGTTCCCTCGCTGTCCATCTCGAATCCCGAACTCTCTCATCGGCTTCATCGGAGAAATGAGCGGACTAGTCGTCGGCTTCGATGCCGAAGATGATCTACGTCGAGGCTACACTGGATCAAGCTCCGACTTCACCTAGTTGTGAAACTTGTGAAGAAAACACCCAAAACCACTTGGCAAGAGGTAGAGGATTAAGAAATAGGAGGTGGGTTCACTTTAGAATTGGATTTCTCACTTTAGAACTCAAGATGCCATTAATGGAGTCTAGTTTTCTCTCTTGAAGAAGAAGGAGAAGATGAAGATAGAATATGATAAAAGTCATTACATAATAGAAAAGAAATCAATACTTATCATATCCTAACTAAGGTCAAGTGTAGAGAATAGACCATGGTAAGTGGGAATGGTTAGGGTTAAGCATGAAGACAAAATGGTCTCTTTAGTCAAAACTTCATGAAGCTTCAACAACCTTCATGATAAAAAGAAACCATTTTGTTTTCTTTTATCTATTTAAATAAATAAAGAATGGATAAATAAATGAGTGAATAAATCAAAACCCTAACAATTATCATAACCATGGTACAATTCTTTACACAAAGCCAATATTCATGCATCATCAAACATGATACAATCAAGTGCACAAAAGTATATTACATATACAACTTGTGAACTTCAAGTGAGAAAATCCATTTAAAATGAACCAATACTAGTTAATGCAAAGTAATATATCAAATATATAATTATACATTAAATCATTAAATCAACATTTGATTCAATGATCCGGTCATGTCGCACATAACCGACTAGTATCCAATGTATCGATTTATCGAATCAATGATTCGATAACTAGGTCATATCGCATACAACCAATCGAAACATTCATCGCGAGAATGAAATGCGGTATCACATACACGCATTATTCTCGGTCCCGCACATATCTCATATGCACTCCTATTTCGTTTCGCTTGAGCCAGGAAACCTCTGTGTAGGACTCTAAAGACTCGTCAATACGCCGGTAGCAGATGATGATCATATCAAGCACCCACAAGCCGCAAGCGGTTTGCTAAACGTAACGGCCACCCGGGTATTAAGCGATCAGAAGATCGACGAGCTAGCCCGCTCACACTCCTGTGAATCCAACCAGTAACACTTACCGTTCAGTCCGGTCTGTTCGTCTGATATGTTGCATATCAAGTCTAGGGGTGGTAAACGTCAGACCCCAATAACCGATAAGTCGTGCCGATGTGAGGATCATAACGGGTCGAGAAACTACTGGTAACACTTACCAGCAAATCTCTGATCAGCCCTGGCCAGGGACTTCCCTGTTACGGCCAATCGAGCACAGCGCAACATCAACCCCCAATACCGGGAGAGACGAAACCCCTCCTATCGCTCATTGTCTCCATGTGACTCGGGACTGTACCCAAAGACCACCGTTTTGCACGCCCTCATGGACGTGGTAAGGTGGAGATCAAAGCACAGTGGGAATCACATAAGACTCTATGACGATCTCGGGTCTACAGACTAACCTGTACAAGTGTCACCTGAGAACTGCCATCTGACGTGAGGTATAATACCATATGGGAGTTCTCGGCGAGTCCGTCCAGTGTACCCAGTCTCCACTGAGCACCGTATACCATCTCTGATGTCAAACACCAATGGATATGGGATCATCCATCGCCCATCTCATGGGTCGAGAAGCGTATACGCTAGTCTACACTGGTATATCGATGCCCCGTCTCGATACACCCACGACTAAGGACCTTGAAGGATGTACTTATGGACTACCATGTCCCCACTAGTATGATCCGCATCATAGTCCAGGTAGTCAAGTACACATCCTAAGGGCTTTACCAACATGTAACTACAAGACAGTTTAAAGAGACTAGTGTACATGTTAAGATAAAGAGTAACCGGATAGCATACTATCATATCGAGCAAGAAAGTCATCTCTATATATGTCCAAGCATCCAATATAATATACATCATCTGTACAATATTGGCCTCTAGGGCATACATACAACTAACAATCTCCCACTTGCACTAGGGCCAGCTGCTGTAGTATCGCATACCGAGCATCCCGAAGAGTCTCTCAAACTGTATCTGGGGAATGGCCTTCGTGAGTGGATCCGCCGTGTTGTTCTTCGTGTCAACCCTCCTGACCTCGATCTCCCGGCGATCAACTATCTCCCGGATTAGGTGATACCGCCTCAGAATATGCCTGGATCGCTGATGGGACCTAGGTTCCTTGTCCAAAGCCACCGCTCCATTGTTATCGCAATACAAAGGTATTGGATGCTCAATGGATGGAACCACTCCAAGTTCAGTAATGAACTTATTGATCCAGACAGCCTCTTTAGCAGCATCGTTGGCAGCGATGTATTCAGCCTCCATCGTCGAGTCTGCCACGGTTTCCTGCTTGGAACTCTTCCAGCTAACCACCCCTCCGTAAAGGGTAAAGACAAATCCCGACTGCGACTTAGAGTCGTCCTTATCACTCTGGAAGCTCGAATCGGTAAAGGACTCTACTTGGAGTTCTCCATTACCATACACCAAGAGCATCTCTTTAGTCCTTCGTAAGTACTTGAGAATGCTCTTCACAGCTGTCCAGTGACTCTCTCCAGGATCAGCTTGATACCTGCTCACTATACTTAGTGAGTATGCTACATCGGGTCTGGTTCATAGCATCGCATACATGATAGAGCCTACAGCCGAAGCATAGGGTATCCCTTGCATGCGAGCTCTCTCCAAATCAGTCTTGGGAGACATCTCTTTGGAGAGAGTGACTCCAGAGATCGTGGGCAAGTTCCCACTCTTGGATTCTTCCATACTAAACCTCTTTAGTATGGTGTCAATGTACCTGGATTGGGACAATCCCAATATCCGTTTGGATCTATCTCTATAGATCCTGATTCCCAATATGCAGGAGGCATCACCAAGATCTTTCATTGAGAATCTTTGTGATAAGAAGAGCTTGACCGATTGCAGCATAGGAATATCATTTCCTATCAAGAGTATGTCGTCCACGTACAATACGAGGAAGACAACCTTATTCTCTGCCACCTTCTTGTAGATACAAGGTTCATCTGGATTTTTGACGAAATCAAACTCTTTGATAACGACGTCAAAGCAGATGTTCCAACTCCGCGATGCTTGCTTTAATCCATAAATGGATTTAAGCAGCTTGCACACCTTCCCGCTGCTCCCACTGTCTACGAAGCCCTCTGGCTGAGTCATGTACACGCACTCTTCTAAATCACCATTTAGAAAGGCGGTCTTAACATTCATTTGCCAGATTTCGTAGTCATGATATGCAGCGATGGCAAGCATGATCCGGATGGATTTAAGCATGCCACTGGAGAAAAGGTTTCGTCATAGTCCACACCTGGTCTTTGACGAAAACCCTTTGCAACAAGTCTAGCTTTGAAAGTCTCCACTTTCCCATCTACACCAAGTTTCTTCTTGAAGATCCACTTGCTCCCAATGGGTTTTACCCCTTCAGGAGCAACATCCAAAGTCCATACTTTGTTGGTGTACATGGATTCCATCTCGGATCGCATAGCATCCAGCCATTTCACTGAGTCCCTACTCGTGATGGCCTGCTCGAAGCTAGTTGGGTCATCATCCTCCATGATGCAATCCTCGCTCCCACCATCCATGAGAAAACCGTAGTATCTCTCAGGTTGGCGAGGAACCCTACTGGATCGACGGAGAGGCTGGGGTTCATCGGGTACTACTGAATCCTCTGGTTCTACCAAGTCTTCTGTTATAGTTTGTGTCGCTGGAACCTCTTCCAGTTCTACCTCAATGCCACTTATCTGTTTCATAAGAAAACTTTTTTCTAAGAAAGTGGCATGTCGAGAAACAAACACCTTTTGTTCCTCGGGATGGTAGAAGATATACCCTTGTGAATTTTTGGGATATCCTATAAACTTACATAAGACTGATCTTGCCTCGAGTTTGTCCGGATTTTGTCTTTTGACATAGGCTGGACAACCCCATATCTTAATATAATTAAGATGTGGTCTCTTCCCTTTCCATATCTCATATGGAGTGGTAGGCACTGATTTGGTGGGAACTCTATTCAATAGGTCCATGGCTGTCTCAAGCGCATATCCCTAGAAGGAAATAGGTAACTCAGCTGTACTCATCATTGAGCGCACCATATCTAATAGGGTGCGGTTTCTCCGTTCAGATACACCATTGTGCTGTGGTGTATATGGAGGAGTCAGCTGAGAGAGAATCCCATTCTCTTTTAGGATGTCCAGGAATTCATTGCTCAAGTATTCACCTCCTCGATCAGATCGAAGGATTTTAATACTTTTTCCGGTCTGGTTCTCGACTTCATGTTTATATTCTCTAAATTTCTCAAAAGCTTCTGATTTGTGTTTCATCAGGAACACATATCCGAATCTAGAGAGATCGTCAGTGAATGTAATGAAGTACGATGAACCATCCCTGGCATGTGTAGACATGGGACCGCATACATCACTATGTATCAGTCCCAAGAGTTCGGTAGCTCTTTCTCCGTGTCCCGTAAACGGAGTTTTGGTCATCTTGCCTTTGAGACATGATTGGCAAGTGTCATAAGATGAAAATTCAAACGGATTTAAATATCCATCTTTATGCAACTTAGCCAGTCATGTCACATTGATGCGACCCAGTCTACAATGCCAGAAGAAGGATTCGTTCAGTTCTGAACTCTTCCTCTTGTGTGTGTTTGTTATGCTCAGAACTGTTGATTGATTTAGAACATAAATGCCATTACACAACGTGCCTGATCCAACCAACTTTTGGTTACGGAAAATGTTCATAACATTGTCCTGTAATACAAAATTATATCCCTCTTTACTCAATAAAGAAACCGATATAATGTTGCATATCAGGTTCGGCATGTAATAGCATTCGTTCAGAACCAATGTATTACCAGTTGGTAATTCAAGGTGATATTCCCCGACAGTCTTAGCTGCAACAATTGCACCATTTCCAACTCTAATGTCTTTATCACCTTCTCCAAGTTCTCTACCTTTCTTAAGCCCATGTAACTGATTACATATATAGGATCTTGACCCGGTATCTAATACCCAGGATGTAGAGCAAATGGAGAAACAGTTCTCCGTAACGAACACACCCGAAGAAAATGCATCAACATGTACTTTCTTCATTCGGGTGGCATGGGAATCCTGGTATTCCCCTATATCCTGTTCAGTCCTATAACTCTTATAGGAAAGAACGGAATCAACGTTCCCCAGCACAGTATAACATGCGGGTTCGGTCAATACATCCATATTATTATCTTTGTTAGGGCATGAAATGGTCGCTACCTGGAGAGAGAGAGAAGAAAACACTTTAGCGTATGCTCTTGCAAGATCAGATTGGTTATTATCTTATCTAATCAGGATGGCTCCCACTGGTTTTTATCAAATCTTCCTTCAAACCCTAAAAGGAAAGACTAGCCGGGATTAATTACACACTACAAGTTCGCCAATCTTTCAGCCAGGCCAGTGTCGGTACTTTGAGGGAGGTCCCCCGTGCTTTCGCATGAACCTAATTAATGTAAACCTCGTTTTCCCAGAGGCGTAACCCCGTTGACACCTTTCTAGACACCTACTCGATCAGCTAATTGCAATGTGTAAAACTCTCCCAGGAGTAACTCTTACTCGCAGTGGGTATCGGGATCCAACTATCTCATAGAAGGTATGCAATCTCATTGCAAATTTCAACACTTGAAATTCCCGATAATATTTTTGCCCCTAGCGTGCTATGACCTTGACGCATGCCAAAAACCCATAGTCCGCTAGTCAAGTTCAACCCGTACAATTTATGATCGAATTAAACCCACCTGTACGACCCTTGACACATGCCAAACAACGCCGTACGAATACCTTAATCCAATCGCATCTCATGCTACAGATAGGTAATAATCAGCTACCGTACACTACGCCTTGACGCATGCCAAACAACCGTAGCATGAATACTGAATATTACATATCTGAATTGACGGAGGGCTACGCAGGTTTTTCTGAAAACCATGAGCGTAATGAACTTGATATCGTTGTAGAATCAAATGAGGTTTTGAAATGGAGTGATTTTGAGGCTTTTCTAGTTTTCCTAAAGGGGTCACTCCCGGTGAAGGGATCGTCGGCCCTTTCCTCGTCGAATGAGGTGCGGGATATATCATATATATCACTGTGCAAAGCATAAACTATAGAAGCAATCAAAAGTCAAACCGAGTGTGTAGCATCTGCCAGTTGTTGCTAAAGGAGTCACTCCCGGTGAAGGGATCTCGGTCCTTTCCTCATCGAATAAGGTGCAGGGTATATCATATATACCGCTATGCAACGCAGGAACTGTAGCTACCTGTTTTGTTTAAAATTTGATTCTACAACATCTTAGGTTTCTTTTCTTTCATTAATCACATTAATGAAGTCCCATCATTTAAGTCACCTAAACATCACAGATAAATACGACGTACACTTATGCCATCCGCATTCGCCTGGATGTCCCCTCGTGCACCGTTAGGTTAGGTAACTAACGACAGAGCAGGGCAGGGCTAGTGCGGGTGCAAAACATAAGTAACGTCTATATAATATATCATATATACTATATACTGTATCTATCACAGAACATCACATGATCACATCACAGATATCGCAGCAGAAGAAACATATGAAACATTGGATATTCTAGGACGTCCGTGTTTTCAATACGAGCCAGTATAAAACACGGATTCCACGGTCGTGATGAATAGCCAATCCCACACCCGTAGACCCCTACGAGAGCGGCAAGCAACCCTACCAATTCTAGGGTTAGGAGACCCGGACTCGACTCCTCGAGATGGTCTCCCACTGGACCCTAGAACCCGGTTACTTGTGCTCCCCTCCTTGGGTCTATCCTAGTGCAGAAAAGTAAATAATATACAAAGGGTGATATCTTCCGCAACCTGGAAGTGCCCCAATAAAAGAATATTACATACAAGTTTTTACATGAATGAAAATGAAAAACACTCATCTCACATAAAACCCCCGGCTATTCAAACACGACAATCCAATATAACATATCCAGCAACACATAACATCACATGTCATCAACGTAAGTAAATATGCGCACCCCAATTGTCGTTGACATATAGCAACGAAACCGGCGATATCATATATTACACTTACGGTCACAGAAAAGAAAGTGTAAAACTACAACAGTTGGAATCCGCAACCTCTTTAGACATCGCATGCCTAATACTTATAAACCCCGCATTTTAGTCCCATTATCGAAAACTCTTTTCAATATGAAGTGAGACTAAACCGCTAGATTTATAACATTCATTCAGTTATCTCATAACTGTGTGTGAATTCCAATTATTGTATCCCATTCCGGATAAATAGAAAATATTAAACCTTCCGATCGAACATTCGAACACCCAAGTTTTTTCGAAACCGTTCAATACATGAAATAGGTTCAAAGACATTCACTTCCTGCCTCAGTACCAACGGTCCAGCCGTAGAAGGGTCAAGCCAACGCCTCACATGTGGCACGCCGTACTGCCCCAAACCCGAAGGTTCAAAGGGCAGTTCAAGACGGTCATATAATCGAGTTAAGGTTTGTTGTCTTCTAGAGGGACCATCGCGTTACTTGCACTACTCAGAACGTCCTTAAACCACAGAAAAATCCAACACTTGGAAATTTTTTCGGCAGGGGAAAAGTTGGGTATTTATATCCGGTCGAACTTTTTAACATATTCAAAAATTATCCGGAATGCCACATAGACAAAATCTGATAATCCGATCGAATCTTCGAACTCCCAATACACCCCAGAATACTCATCTGTAGAGTCACAATAAAAATACCCAGAAAATATAGCATTAAATTATATGAGTTACTGTGCAGAAATCATCAGACATGGGGACAGTATGGCCGCGGAACCGCCGCACATGCCTAGCTAGTGCCGCGCTTCCGCGGTGGAAAAATCGATTTAGGCCCTCGTATTTCACAGTAATTCAAATAAGACCCTGCTTATTTTTCTGCATATTTTTAATTGACAAAAATCCAAATTTTCAGAAAATTTCCAGAGAGCATTTTGGTTTTTAGGATTTCGGTTCGATCGGGTTTCAAACATCGTCTAGACTTCGCCTAATGCTCTAGCTAGGCTCTGATACCACTGTAGGGTTCCTAGGCACTCTCAAGAGGTCTCACAAGGCATCAACCATGCCAATTTTAAATTTTATGAGTGCCGAGAAACCCTAATACGGATCGTCGACTAGAATTTTAGGCGAAACAATAAACTAGTTAACATCTTAACTAAAAGAAGAAAGCTACAACCTTTGTAGATCCGGTTATCCACTTCCTTAGCTCCATGTAGTCGTTCCCTCGCTGTCCATCTCGAATCCCGAACTCTCTCATCGGCTTCATCGGAGAAATGAGCGGACTAGTCGTCGGCTTCGATGCCGAAGATGATCTACGTCGAGGCTACACTGGATCAAGCTCCGACTTCACCTAGTTGTGAAACTTGTGAAGAAAACACCCAAAACCACTTGGCAAGAGGTAGAGGATTAAGAAATAGGAGGTGGGTTCACTTTAGAATTGGATTTCTCACTTTAGAACTCAAGATGCCATTAATGGAGTCTAGTTTTCTTTCTTGAAGAAAAAGGAGAAGATGAAGATAGAATATGATAAAAGTCATTACATAATAGAAAAGAAATCAATACTTATCATATCCTAACTAAGGTCAAGTGTAGAGAATAGACCATGGTAAGTGGGAATGGTTAGGGTTAAGCATGAAGACAAAATGGTCTCTTTAGTCAAAGCTTCATGAAGCTTCAACAACCTTCATGATAAAAAGAAACCATTTTGTTTTCTTTTATCTATTTAAATAAATAAAGAATGGATAAATAAATGAGTGAATAAATCAAAACCCTAACCATTATCATAACCATGGTACAATTCTTTACACAAAGCCAATATTCATGCATCATCAAACATGATAAAATCAAGGGCATAAAAGTATATCACATATACAACTTGTGAACTTCAAGTGAGAAAATCCATTTAAAGTGAACCAATACTAGTTAATGCAAAGTAATATATCAAATATATAATTATACATTAAATCATTAAATCAACATTTGATTCAATGATCCGGTCATGTCGCACATAACCGACTAGTATCCAATGTATCGATTTATCGAATCAATGATTCGATAAATAGGTCATATCGCATACAACCAATCGAAACATTCATCGCGAGAATGAAATGCGGTATCACATACACGCATTATTCTCGGTCCCACAAATATCTCATATGCGCTCCTATTTCGTTTCGCTTGAGCCAGGAAACCTCTGTGTAGGACTCTAAAGACTCGTCAATATGCCGGTAGCAGATGATGATCATATCAAGCACCCACAAGCCGCAAGCGGTCTGCTAAACGTAACGGCCACCCGGGTATTAAGCGATCAGAAGATCGATGAGCTAGCCCGCTCACACTCCTGTGAATCCAACCAGTAACACTTACTGTACAGTCCGGTCTGTTCGTCTGATATGTCGCATATCAAGTCTAGGGGTGGTAAACGTCAGACCCCAATAACCGATAAGTCGTGCCGATGTGAGGATCATAACGGGTCGAGAAACTACTGGTAACACTTACCAGCAAATCTCTGATCAGCCCTGGCCAGGGACTTCCCTGTTACGGCCAATCGAGCACAGCGCAACATCAACCCCCAATACCGGGAGAGACGAAACCCCTCCTATCGCTCATTGTCTCCATGTGACTCGGGATTGTACCCAAAGACCACCGTTTTGCACGCCCTCATGGACGTGGTAAGGTGGAGATCAAAGCACAGTGGGAATCACACAAGACTCTATGACGATCTCGGGTCTACAGACTAACCTGTACAAGTGTCACCTGAGAACTGCCATCTGACGTGAGGTATAATACCATCTGGGAGTTCTCGGCGAGTCCGTCCAGTGTACCCAGTCTCCACTGAGCACCCGTATACCATCTCCGATGTCAAACACCAATGGATATGGGATCATCCATCGCCCATCTCATGGGTCGAGAAGCGTATACGCTAGTCTATACTGGTATATCGATGCCCCGTCTCGATACACCCACGACTAGGGACCTTGAAGGATGTACTTATGGACTACCATGTCCCCACTAGTATGATCCGCATCATAGTCCAGGTAGTCAAGTATACATCCTAAGGGCTTTACCAACATGTAACTACAAGACAGTTTAAAGAGACTAGTGTACATGTTAAGATAAAGAGTAACCGGATAGCATACTATCATATCGAGCAAGAAAGTCATCTCTATATATGTACAAGCATCCAATATAATATACATCATCTGTACAATACTGGCCTCTAGGGCATACATACAACTAACAGGCCTAGCCTTTCACTGCCTTGAGCGATCGATATGTTATCAATAACTCCATCAAGAGTAGGGCCCATTTAGCGAGCCGCCCTGTTATTATGGCTCTTGACATCAAATATTTGAGAGGATCCACTTTTGATATGAGATGGACCTCATGCGCCAATGCCTAGTGTCTGAGCTTCGTTATCGCGAAGATTCACGCCAGACAGTGTTTTTCAATGAGGAGTAGTTGTTTTCTGCTCCAGGAGAACTTGACTCTAATAATAGAGGTCTCTCTCCTTCCCTTGGTCATTTTCTTATGCCCATAGCGCGCTTAAGGAACCCTCAAGGTCTGTTGTGTATAGGATGAGAGGCTTTCCCTTGACCGGAGCAGTCTGTACCGGCGGATTCTGCAGGTATTGCTTGATTTCGTCCAGTGCGCTTTGATATTTACGATCCCAGACGAAAGTTGTCCCCTTCTTCATTAGATGACTGTAGGGGCGGCACTTGCCGGAGAGATTGGCTATGAATCGTCGGTTATATGCGAGCTTTCCTTGGAGAGACCGCAGTTGCTTGAGAGTTATTGGCGGGGGCATTTCCATGACCGCCTTGATCTTCGACGGGTCTATTTCGATGCCTGGTGTCGTACGATGAATCCTAGGAATTTGCCTGAGGAGACTCCGAACACGCATTTGAGACGGTTCATCTTCAGATTGTATTTCCGAAGACGTTGGAACACTATCTTCAAATGCTTCTAATGCTCCTCGTGCGATTTACTTTTAACCACGAGGTCGTCAATATAGCACTCGACGATTTCATATATGAGGTCATCGAAAATCTTCGTCATGGCCCTCTGATAGGTGGCACCAGCGTTCTTCAAGCCGAAAGGCACCACTTTGTAGCAGAATATGCCCAAAGGGGTCCGGAAAGCGGTATACTTCTGGTCTTCGAGATGCATCTTTATTTGGTTGTACCCTGATGAGCCGTCCATGAAGGATAAGACTTCGTGCGTGGACGTGTTGTCTATCATCATCTTGGTAACCGGTACGGGAAAATCATCCTTCGGGCAAACTTTATTGAGGTCTCAAAAGTCCACGCAGATGCGCACGGTCCCATTTTTCTTCATCACTGGGACGATGTTGGCAATCCAGTCAGGGTATTGAACCTCTTGGATGAAGCCAGAGTCGATTAGCTTCTTGACCTCGGCGTTGATGCTTATTTCAAGTTCGAGCCGCATTCTTCTCGGCTCTTGTTTGACTGGCTTGGTGTCCAGAGATATCGCCAATTTGTGCACGGCTACTTCTGGATCTAGTCCTGACATCTCGGAATAGTTCTATGCGAAGCAGTCTTTATACTGCATGAGCACGTCTTTGAGCATAGCCACCTTTTCTTCAGACAACAGCTCACTAACGAACGTCGGCCGCGGATCGTCTGCCGTCCCCAAGTCGATTTTTCTGAGGTTATCTGCAGTAGTATGTATCCCATCTTCCAGCTCTTTTGGTGCCGGTGGAAACTCTGAGATCACTTCGTCATCATCATTTTCGAAGCACCAGGAGAGGTCATCCATATCCTTGGGCACTCCTTCTCCTGTCAGCGTTATTACGTGACAGGTAAGAGATCGCTTCCAAGACCGATGTTGATCCGGCTCTACTCTCGCTGCATACATGGCTTTCAGTTCATGCTTCTGTGGTGGGGTTACCCTCCAACTGCTGGATAGAGTGAACCTGCCTTGCTAATACTGGTCTTCTACCCAGTTTTTGAATGTGAAGCAGTCTTCGAGAGGATGTCCTATCGTTCGGTGATAGGAGCAATAATCCGGGTGAGAGACCTCGCCTGCTTGTTCGGGGTGTTTGGACTCCGGGAGCATAATCATTTGATGTTTTATGACAAGATCGAATATCTTTCTTGTCTTGTCTTGGAGAAAAGAATATGCTCGACCCATCTTCTTTATAAGAGACGGATCCCGGCTGCTCAATTTTCGATCGCTAGGCTTCTTGGACCCGCTTTGCTGTTGTCGAACATTTTTTTCGTTCTTCAGTTTATTTTTGCCTCCGCGTCGAGTCTTCCGTATGACGGGCCGGCGACGAAGGGCATCGTCATTCTCCGTAGCCTGCTGAAGGAGGCGCTGCGTCCTGGATTTTTCATAGATGGCCATTTCGCGGTTATAGTCATCCTGGACCTTTTGACCCACTTTCCTTATTAGCTTATCCATCTGTTCTTCGAACGATGGACTTGGCACTTTCATGGCGAGATCTTGTTTTGGTTCACGGTTAGCGTCTTCTAACAGAGCATCTCCTTCTTCATCGAAATCATGTATAACGTAGCAGCCATAGAATCGCTCCCGTTTCTTGGATTGAACATATCCAAGCCCGATCGTTTCCATTCTCTCGTTGGGCAATTTTCGCTGTGTTCCAGGGACGTTCCAGATCTTGTTGCAGAACTGAGCTTGTCGAGCAGTCTGTTTGAAGGGTATGCCTTGGCACCTCAACAGCCTTTTTAATCCTTCTGTGTAGTATCTGGGCAGACGGATGGGCTGGAGCCTGTCAAGCGTAGAATCGGCACCATGCTAGATCTCTTTCTCCACTTTGGTTTCCGTGGATCGATAAAAGAGGATCGCCTTTTCATCTTTTCACCTGGGAGGGACATAGAACGTCTGCAGTTCTTGCACACTGTACGTATCAAGTGCGTCGAGCTCTTTGTAATGCTCTTGTGGTACCATGGCGATCTGCAAACTCTGATCATCTCCAATGAAGGCTTGCACTGATGGACGAGCCGAGAATACTGCGTTGACCTCGTCTTCTAGACCAGAATAGGGATAGACGGTCCTGGTTTGTTGTATCGGGGAGGTCCCGAATAGACCATCTCTTCTTCCTCCTCGGTATCGCTCCCGAAGACTGGAATGGTGGTGATAGCTTTTTGCTTATTCTCCGGCTTATGGCACCTTTCCGTGTCTTCAAAGTCTGGCAAGAAGTATTTTGCATCTTTATATTTTTGGACTTCATTCACGGAGAATGGGTTCAACTCCCCTTTCACGGTATACTCGAGACCATCCTTGAAATACTTCATACACTGATATTGTGTAGAAGGGATGATGTTGTACTCATGTAACCAAGGCCGGCCGAGCAAAGCGTTGTAGCAAGTCTTGGCGTCAATGACATAAAATTTGATGTCAATGACGAGCAGCCTAAAGCATAACGTTAGTATCACAGACCCAAGCGTCCATAATGACTGGGAGTCGAATCCGGAGATAGTGATTTTATCCCGAGCGAGGTGTTGAACGCTCATGCAGATTTTTTTTTTGTACCCTCACATTTAAGAGATTGACAGAGGACCCGTTGTCAACTAGAATCTGTAGGGTTCCTAGGCACCCTAGTGAGGTCTCACAAGGCATCAACCATGCCAATTTCAAAAATTACGGTGCCGAGAAACCCTAAACAACGGATCGTTTGCTAGAAAACTAGGCGAAAAAGCTAACTAGTTAACACTTAACTACAAGATACGGAAATACAACCTTTGTAGATCCGGTGCTCCACCTCCATAGCTCCGCAACGAGGTCCTCTCCGCTATCCAAATCAAATCCGGGCTCTAGCGTCGACTTCATCGGAGAATAAGCGAGCTAGGTCGTCGATGTCCATGCCGAAGATGATCTACGTCGAGGCATCGCTAAATCAAGCTCCGACTTCACCAAGTCAAGAAAATTGTGAAGAAAACACACTCTACTACTTGGCAAGAGGTAGAGGATGAAGAAATAGGAAGTGGGTTCAATTTAGAATTGGATTTCTCACTCTTTATCATCAATCACCATTGATGACCTAAGCTTTTCTTCTTGAGTTCAAGGAAGAAGAAGAAGAAAAGATATGATATGAATTAATAAAAATGAAAAGAAAATAGAATACTTATCATAATTGAACCATGGTCAAGTGTAGAGAATAAATCATGGTTAGTGGGATGGTTAGGGTTAAGCATGAGACAAAATGGTCACTTGGTCAAAGTCTTCATGAAGCTTCATGAACAAAACAAAAGAAGCCACCATTTTCTCATTTGCTTTTCATTTTCCAAAATGAATGAATGAATAAATAAATAGATATGAAAATGTAAACCCTAACCATTACATAACCATGGTTTAAACTTTACACAAAACACAAGTAAACATGCATCATCAAACATGATACAATCAAGTGCACAAAACTATATCGAATATACAATGTGCACACCCGAGTGAGAAAATCCATTTAAAGTGAACCGATACTAGTTAATGCAAAGTAATATATCAAATATATAATTATGCATTAAATCATTAAATCAACACTTGATTCAATGATCCGGTCATGTCGCACAAAACCGACAGGTATCATTAGTAACAACTTATCGAATCAACACTTGATCCGATAACCCGGCTATATCGCATATAACCGATCAATGTCACATCGCGAGAATCGAATACAGTATCACATACCGTATTATTCTCGGTCCCGCACATATCTCATATGCGCTCCTATTTCGTTTCGCTTGAGCCAGGAAACCTCTGTGTAGGACTCTAAAGACTCGTCAATACGCCGGCAGCAGGTGATGATCATATCAATCACCCACAAGCCGCAAGCGGTCTGCTAAACGTAACGGCCACCCGGGTATTGAGCGATCTGAAGATCGACGAGCAAGCCCGCTCACACTCCAGTGAATCCGACCAGTAACACTACCGTACAGTCCGGTCTGATCGTCTGATATGTCGCATATCTCGCCTAGGGGTGGTAAACGTCAGACCCCAATAGCTCGATAAGTCGTGTCGATATGAGGCTCATAACGGGTCGAGAAACTACTGGTAACACTTACCAGCAATTCTCTGAGCAGCCCTGGCCAGGGACTTCCTGTTATAGCCAATCGAACACAGCGCAACATCAACCCCCTATACCGGGAGAGACGAATCCCCTCCTATCGCTCATTGCCTCCATGTGACTCGGGACTGTACCCAAAAACCACCGTTTTGCACGCCCTCTTGGACGTGGTAAGATGGAAATCAAAGCACAGTGGGAACCACACAAGACTCTATGACGATCTCGGGTCAACAGACTACTCTGTACCAGTGTCACCAGAGAACTGCCATCTGACGTGAGGTATAATACCATCTGGGAGTTCTCGGCGAGTCCGTCCAGTGTACCCAGTCTCTACTGAGCACCCGTATATCATCTCTGATGTCAAACACCGATGGATATGGGATCATCCATCGCCCATCTGTATGGGTCGAGAAGGTATACGCTAGTCTACTCTGGTATATCGATGCCCCGTCTCGATACACCCACGACTAGGGACTTTGAAGGATGTACTTATGGACTACCATGTCCCCACTAGTATGATCCGCATCATAGTCCAGGTAGTCAAGCACACATCCTAAGGGCTTTACCAACATGTAACAGAGAGACAATCAGTATACACGTTAAGGTAAAGTTCAACCAGATAGCATACTATCATGTCGAGCAAGAAAGTCCTCCCTATATATGTCCCAGCATCCACTACAATATACATCCTATGTACAGTAATGGCCTCTAGGGCATACATATAACTAACAGAATCTTCCCTATCTTGATGTCATGGCAGTATCCGGTGACATATAGGGGACGGTTGTGCGCACACGTTCCGAGGAGGAGATCTTAGTCGCTGAAAGTGATGTCAGCTGTGTGAATTTCTTCCAGCTCGTACTTCATCTTTTCTTCGGTGAGGAAAGCTTGAAACTGGTCAGGCTCTTGTAATGCCTTGATCAAAGAATCTCTCGCCTCTTTGGATAGCAGAAGGGCATCGAGAATACTTAGCTGCGAGGGTATCTTCCTCAGGTGTGCCAGAACGTTGTAATCCACCTTGTTTTTCTTGGGCGGGTCCTTGGTTGCCAGCTCTTCGACGACTCAGTCATCGAGTGTGATATCCTCAGGGACCTTTTATTTCCCCTTATCCTTTTTGTTCCATCCCTTGTTTGCGGGTCCGAGATTCTTTTCAGGTATTGTGCGATTGCACAGCTGAATGTTCTAGCAGGGCTTCATCTCTTCTATTTCAGAGATGGGTTCCTTAAAGAGAGGGCCGAGGGCTACTTCTTCATCAGAATCACTCCCGAAGGTGAGAACTTGTGATCCCCCGGAATCAACTATGTGACAGTTACCGGTAGTTCTTTTGTGCTCATCTGTCGCATTTTTTCGCTGTCGACGAGCTTCACGCTTCATCCTCTTGAAATGTTGCCGGTGGGCGACATATCCCTGCCACCAGGTTTTAAAGGCGTTGCACTCCTCAGTAGAGTGCGCAATCATCTGATGGTATAAGCAGAAGTTAGGATGTACGTCCACTTCATCAAGATATATACCGCCAGGAGAATTTTCTCTGAAAGAGGGCAATTTCATTCGCATTGACAGGGCTCTAACGAATCGTTTCCTCATCTTAAGTTTGCTTTTGTCTGCGGCGGACGTGCTTCGATCTGGTTGGAGTACCTTAACCTTTTCATTCAGTCGCCGGCGTTTGGCTTTTTCGAATATAGTCAGTTCGCACTCTCGATCAGCTTTGCTCTTTTGACAGGCTTTGTTCAGCAGCATGTCAATCATCTCGTCTGACGGTTCTAGGAGTTCCGGTTTTGGATCTGCCCCCAGTTTTTCTGCATCAGAAGCTTCTTTGCCATTTATCGAGTGAGAGATCATATGGCAGCTCACCACATAGTCTTCTGGCCCTTCTGAAGAATCGTCTCCTTCATCAGCGTCATCGTCTTCATTCTCAAGAACATGCTTAAAGAATTCGTCCAACGTGATTGGGGTCCAAGCCTTCTGGTTATATTCTTCCAGTGCATCGATGTATTTCTGCAGACCTGTACGGCTGTCTTCGGGTTGGATGGGCTTTTTGGTCTTCTTCTTCTTCTTCGAAGACTTTGACGGCTGGGACTGAGCGTTTTGATTATCATTACCAACTCTTGGCGTTGGGCGCGGCTTCAGCATTCCTTCAATGATCTTGGATTCTAGCGGACTTTTCTACCTGATTGCCGGGCATGTGTGAAGATCCTTCAGCATTCTTTTCGTCTTGGTTGAAAGAGCGACCTCCCATGGAGCTTCTTCTATAAAAGAGCATGATGCCCCCGGTGTGTCCACCCTTTTAGGAGCGTGCGGCTGGGGCGGGCTTACTTTCCATTCTCGGACAGTGCGAATTTGCCTTGTTGGTATTGGTCCTCAATCCAGCCTTTGAAAACGAAGCAATCTTCGATTGGATGGCTTACTGCTCGGTGGTAGAGGCAGTAATTAGGATTGTTGGCATCGCTTGGCTGCAGCGGACGTCTTGGCTCTGGCAGATTAATGAGTCTATTACGCACTGCCAGTTTGAACAGTCTCCTTGTTTTATCCCGGGAAAACGAGTAAGGACGTCCCAGTCTCTCCTCGAGGGATTGGCGTGAACGCACGTTGCTTTGGCGAACAACAGGTTTTAAGTTGCTCGGTTGTTGTTGAGCATTGGCGAAAAAGGTGGCTTTCTCTTTGCCCTTTTCATTCCGCGGTTCTGTCTTTGAAAAAGAAGGCTTATGACCCATCTGGTCCATTTGGGCCAGCTTATTAATCAAGGTCTGAAAGGTAGTCGGCTTAAAGAACATCATGAACTGGGATATTTTCGCCTGCGGATCGAGGGTTCCCACAAACATGCCTACTGCAGGAGCCTCTTCTATGCGCTGTTCGCACTTCGACCATAGGTTCCACCACCGTATTGCATACTGAACCCATGTTTCACCTGGCTTCACCCTGGCGTTAATTAATGTGGTGATCGGAGTGCGCTCGCTAGCGCTCACGAACCTTTGTGTAAACAGTAACTCCATTTCTGCAAATGTCTTAAGGGAGTCATTCGGGAGCTCAGAGTACTATTAAAACGCTGTCTCCGACAAGCTGCTAACAAACCGACGAAGCAGCAGTTTGTCATCACCTCCGATGCTGCCGCACAGAGCCCTGAATTGAGCCACGTGCTGGTGTGGATTTTCCGTCCCTTTATATACGTGAAATTTAGGGATCGTATATCCTGGCGGGTACTTTATTTAATCGTGCCAACCCGGATAGGGTCGTCCAGTCTTAACAATTTGGTTGGCCGCTTCATTCGCCTGATGAACTTGTATCTGTTGAGCGATATAGTCATCCAGGGCGGCTTTATAATGGTCTCCTCTTTGGCTGCTGAACAAGCCGGAAGTGGGTTTGATGTCTCTCCCCTATCGTCTTCAAGGATAATTGGAGGGTCTTCAGCTGGAGGATCCGGCTGTAACATCATCCCGACTATGTCTTAGAATAAAAGTGCCATTCGTTTTACGTTGGAAGCTTGTTCTGCTGCCTCTTTGTCTTTCTTCTCAAGGATTTTGCGGAGGAACCCAGCATCGGTTTCTTGTTCTTGACGCTGTTTCGACGACGTCTCCGGACTCTCTTTTGGCCCAGTGAGTGCGGCCATCTGTGTTAGCATTTCCTGGAGCTTCTGCTGTTGCTCCTGGGCCTTTGTTATGGATATGGTGAGTGGTCGATGACCCGTAGAGATACGGCTATCCTCTTTCCCGGATTCCATATAGACAGTGTGCACCACTATGCCCCCAGACTTGGGGCGTTTAGATTCATGTCCTTGAGATTCGTCGCAGACACAGGAATTTTCTTCGGTCTTCCCCTTTTATGAGCGGTCGAAGTTGAGGGGACCGTTGCAGCGGGCACCTAAGTAGATGACACCTTCTGTGGTGCGACAGGGTGGTCCTTCTCTTGCTGAACTTTCATCTTCTTCGGTCGGCGGCAGAAGTCTTGATCAATCACAGAGTCTCGAACCCATCGCCAGACCTTGTGAATTTTAGAGGACAGCTGCTGAGGGGGCTTCTCTGGCTTTGCCTCTATGACGTTTTCCATAGGTGGAGGAGATCTTTTCAGCACAGCAGTCAGAGAGTTCTTGCATACCCTCCTAAGTGGCTCAAAGCTGTTCGCAGTTGGAACAGCATCGTCGATTTCCACCATCGGAGCTGGCGGAGTCAGTCCAGAAGGAAGTTGCCCCCAGCCTTCCTTACTCAGTGCCAGTAATGACGGCGAGCATGTCGTACTGACGGGACCGGCTCAGTTATGGGGATGGCTTCGTCATGCCTCCTGTTCTGGCGGAGGGTTGTGGCCGGTGTCAGCCTCGTGAAGACTGACGTCCGTTGAGTGGGGATGGCCAATCTATCGAAAGCAGAATTTCGCGTAGGGGGAGCAGTTTTGATGACTTCGCCTGGAACAGGAGCTGAAACGGTCAATCTTGCAAAGACCGACTCCTTAGCAGGGGAAGTCGCTTTGACGACTTCTTTCACCGGAGCAGGGATGGCTATCCGCTTTGGGATGGCCGCTTCAGGTATCGCGGGCTTCTTCACGGGCCCACTTGAGCTTTGGCCCAGTCTGTTGTAAACCGAGGCACTGGACTTGGGCGACCTATTGAGAGGGGCCGCAGTAGTTGCAAGCCAATCAAAGACCGACTTCTTCAGAGCTTCTTGCGGCGGCAGTGGGGCGTTGAAGCTCATAGGTGGGAGCATGGTCCTAAAGAATAGCCCTGTGGTGGCTTGCGTCACCGTTCCACTGGCATCTTGAAAAAGGAGGCCGCCTAAGGCCTGTAAGTCACTCCTCCAGCGAGGACAGAGTGAGAGTTGTTGCAGCTGTTGCAGTTTGTGCAGTTGGAAGCCATTGATCTGCACGGGAGCAAGACACCAAATCTTAGTACCTCCAATCCAGGGGAAACCATATCAAACCGCGATTCGTTCGCGAACATGACACACGATGTGTGGAGTGGAAAGAGGAAAAGGTCCCACCGGGCATGCCAGAATCTATTCACCGCCGAATACAGAGACACGACCGCGTAGGTTCGTCTTTCCTGAATTTGGGGGAAGATGCTATTTGGTTTTATCCGTCCACCTCTCCGAAGATGCCAAGTTGATTTATGGCACCGTATATCGGAGGTTTAGACGGATGCAGCCATTGTAGCAGACTTCGTCAGATTCCCCTTCGTTTGAGGGGTTTTTGATTGTGAGGACGCTCTTCCCTGTAGGCGCAAGCCCGTACAGTTACTTACGCTACCGCATCGCGGTAACCACTTTCTCCTTCTCCAGATGGTCACATCATGTCGTGTATGTGTTTTTTTATTTTTTGGTTGCCTGTGGATTGTATACAGAGACTAATTTATGGTGTCGCCCGTAGGGCCTGGATTAGTCCAAATCCGTATTTTCTTAGATTTGGGTTTGGGTTTAAGGACCGTTAATCTCATTTGAGACTAAGATCAAGTTAAACGTTTGTTAAGGATACGCTAGTCTAATTTTAGACTAAAATCAACTTAACAATTTATTATGGACACGTTAGTCTAATTTTAGACTAAGATCAACTTAACGGGATAATTTAGATCCAACAAAAGAGCATTTGGACTCTATTGTTTTAGTTTAGGGACTTTGCGGTCCAGTTTAAAAACGTCATAGTCTATAAGGTTTAAAGACATCATAGTCTGTAAAGTTTAAGGACGTCATAGTGTTAGTGTATATTCCCTAGATGCCATTACTGTATCATACTAGCTTGTATATTACTTAATGGAAGCTTGGGATATTCACAGTTATATTGACAGTCTTGCTCAAAATGGTAGTATGCTACTTGGTTTGTCTCTACTTCAATATGTGCATGTGTTTCTTTTAGCATATCGCTTATACATATTAGTGGAGCCCTTAGGATCTTTGCTTGATTACCAGCGTTGTGATGGCAGTCACACTTGTGGGGGCTGGGTAATCTATAAGCACATCCTTATACAGGTCCCTAGTCGTTGGACTATCGAGACAGGGCATCGATACTCCAGAGTAGACTAGCGTATACGCTTCTCATCCCAGCAGGGGAGGTGGTCTGTTCCACAGCCATCAGTACGTCGTACTGGAGATAGTATACGGGTGCTCGTTAGGTTACGAGTACACTGGACAGGACTCGTCGGGAACTGTTGGTTGGTATTATACCTATCGTCAGTTATCAGTTCCCAGGTGACATGAGTACAGCTTAGTCCGCCGAATTGACACTGTCACTTCGCCTCGAGTGTGTTCCCACTGTACTTAGATTACTACCCTACCACGGCTCAAAGGAGTCGTGCAAACAGGTAGTAGTTGGGTGCAGTCCAGAAGCACTTAGAGGCAGTGACGGTTAGATAGGATTCGTCTCTCCCGGTATTGGGGGTTGACATCGCGCTGTGTCTAGGAGAGCCATTACACGAGTAGTCCCTGGCCAGGGCAAGCGAGATATACTGGTAGGTTTCCAGTGTTATCTCAGGGTGTTCTGGGCTACACTCCGACACGACTTGTACCGCTATTAGGGGACTGACGTTCACCGCCCCCCTAGGCCCGCCATGCGATGTATCAGACGAACTGACCGGACTGTACGGAGATTGTCACATACAGGCTCAGTAGGAGTTCGGATGGGTTTACCTCATCGGCCTTCTTATCGACATCTACCTGGGGACCGTTACGTACAGCTAGTGCCGCTTTCGGTCTGTGGTTAAACCCACTGCCAGCGTAGTGTCGAGTCTTTAGAGTCCCACACAGAGAGTTTCCCTGCACTGAGCAAAACGTGTAGAGGCCGTATGGTTTTATGGCAGGGCTGCGATCACTTACGTGCACTTGTGTGCGTATGCTGTTCGGGCAGGCAATACTAGTGGGCTTTGGTTTAAGCCGGATCCTAGTATTGTACATATGGATTTGTTTTGTCTTCTGTGCATTCGCATTCTACGGAATGCGGATGCGGGTGTGTATGCACAGTTTTAAGGAGCGATGAAGGAGGAGGCGCCTCATTAGGGTTTTGGCAGTTGGTTCTGCCAAAACCGTTATGTGGCAGGCTCATTAGGGTTTTGGCAATTCGTTCGGTCAAAACCATTATGAGCCGGAGACATTGTTTACTAATCCTTTTAGTGATAATTTTGTGATGGCTAATTGCATTGACCATTTGACCACCATGACCTCTCTTGACTTTGTTGACCCGTTGACCGGAGTTGACCATTGACCTTCATGAGAGGTCTACACTCTTCTTTGGATTTTCTTTTTCTTTTTGATTATGAAAATGGTCAATTCAATGTAGCATCAACTTTATCATGATAGGATTTGTAATGATGATAGTTTTGCATTATTGCAACCATGGTTCATTTCTTTAGCTAAGATTCATTTCTCATTCTCTCTCTTGCTCTTGCTCATGAGAAGAAAAGAAATGCTCCATGGTTGCTAGCTCCTCCTTCTTCCTCCTCTTGATTTTTTCTTTTGATCTCATGTGTTGAGAGAAAAAGATCCCACAAAGACAAACACTTCCATATATCTCTACTACACATCCTAGGGCATCTAGACTAGCGATCTTGTTGCCTTAGTTGCCTCGGCTCGAGGTGGAGCTCGGTGTACATCTCTCGGGTGGATCGTCTTTGACTCAAGAAGGCCGCGGAGGTGACCAAGATCCGGATCGACACTCGGAGCTTGGATGGACGAGCGGGACAGCGGAATGAAGGCCCGAAGGACCGGTTTCGTGAGGTATAATTTCTACGGCATAGTAGTTAAAGCCTCTAGTAGTTTGCTAGTTTCTAGTTTAGCAAAGATCTGGCTTTTAGTCCACGTTGCCTTTGTGCTAAATTATTGTTTTTCGCCGTTTCCGCCTCCCCGTAAGAACCGGGGTGAGCAATGTGGACTTACAGTGGTATCAGTGCCTAGCTAAACATAAACTAGCAAGTTAGCAAAGTATTTAGAATATCGATCGGAAAAAAGTCGCAAAACAAGTCCGGAAAAACCATGTTTCTGTTGAATTTTTATACTGCTCTAAAAATTATTTAACATACATGAAAATTCGGCTCAGGGTTTTGTAAAAACACAGCACAAAAACAGTCCACTGAATCGATCAAACCAACGCAGTTCCGCGGCAAGAACGTGCTTCTTGCCGCGGTTACGCGGCCGATTTGACTCGGTCGTGGACCGGGTTTTGTGCAGTGTTTTTATTTGGCTGTTTTGGGATTTTTAGTACATGTTGTTTCTACCCAGATTTTCCAGAGAACAAATTGATTTTTTGGGGTGGTTACAAATCCGTATTTTGTTCGATATTCCGTAGACTTTGGCTAATGGATATTATCTGTGATGTGATATATGTATTGAACGTTTGCTAATCGCTATACGTCGATTAGTGGGGGTTATACATATCTGTGATCTGTAATGTTGATGGTTTGTGTATATGAACTCGGTGGATTGTCGCGGATGAATAGACGGGGTGGATGTGAGATGAGAGTTTCTTTTTCTTTCATTCATTGTAAATTATGTAAATTGATGTAATATTATTTGTATGGCCGCACAACCGGGTCGAGGTTGTAGCCGTCATTGTATAATTTCTTTTTATTGTTTTTACTCCTAGGATAGACCCAAGGAGGGGTGCACAAACTACCGGGTATCTCGAAGTGCCGAGTGGCCTACTCACGGGTTGAGGGAGGTTGCTTCGCTTCGGGTACTTGGCGGGTAGTTTGCCGCACCCGTAGGGGTCTACGGTGGGGTTTGGCTATTCATCGCGACCGTGTAATCCGCTTTTCGTTGCAGGCTCGAACGAATCGCGGGTTCCTAGTATATCCAAAGTGTTCATCTGTGATCTGGAATGGCTATCATTGCTATATATCTATATATGATATCTATTTAGGTGTTGCTTATGTTTTGCATCCGCGCTAGTCCAGCCCCCGCTCTGTCGTTAGTTAAGTAACCTAACGGGTGATGACGGGACCCCGTGGCGAATGCGGATGGCATAAGCGTACGCCATATTTTGGTTGTTTTCTGCAATGGTAGGATTAAATGATGGGACGCATTGGAATTAATGCAAGAAAATAAACCAAGTAAAAGTCGTTGGAACACTTTCAAAAACCACTCGGTTCTTTTCAAAAACCAGTTTTTTAAATGCGGAGCTTGAACCACTCCTTTTGAAAGCTATCTCGTTCCATCGATTATATCAAGTTCACTACGTTCACGGTTTTTCCAAAACCATTCGTAGCCCTCCGTCGTTTCATATGAATATTCAACAGTATTCAAGCTGTGTTTGTTGGCCTTAGTCAAGGCACAGTGTTTGGTAGCTGGTGGGTATTCATATGTTGCATAGATAGAATGCGTTGGTTTGGGACAGTCGTATTACTTTGTTGGCCATAGTCAAGGGTATATACGGGTGGGTTCAAATCAACCTGGACAATGACGGGTAGAACTTGACATGTGACTTATGATTTGTTGGCGTTAGTCAAGGTCATAAGAGCATGGGGCAAAAATCCACATCGGGAGTTTCAAAAGAACTGAAACTTGCTAGCGTTGCATACCATTTGGAGTGTGATGATTCTGGTAGGATTCCTTCAGTTTTGTCACGCGATGATATTTGGATCCCGATCCTACTGTGAGTATATGCTACTCCTCGGGAACTTTCTCACTTAACGATCAATGCTATAAACCAAGTAGGTGTCTAGAAAGGTGTTAGCGGGGCTACGCCCATAGGGAAAAGAGGTTATTTAATTAAGGAACTTCACGAAAGCGTTGAAAAACCTCCCTCGAAGTACCGACACTGGCCTGGCTGAACGGTTAAGCAAGTATTGTACGGTGAGAATGATCCCGTCTAATTCTTCCTTTATGGTTTGAGGAGGGATTCGAGAGACAGTGGGAGCCATCCTGTTTAGATAAATTAAAACCAATCTAAACTTGCAAGAGTATCATGCTAAAGTGTTTTCTTCTCTCTCTCTTAATTGCAGCGACCCTATGACCGCACCTAGGTTACATCTAGATAATAAAATAACTGAATCTGACTGTTATGACTGGCAAAGGTCTGTCCAGATGTCCATTGCCCATGACAAGCTGGGATACCCCTTAACTAATCCAACCCCTGCCGTCTCAAGTCCAGCTTCCCCTGTCACGGATGTTCATATCCGTAGGACATCGGAAAAAGACTGTGCGAAAACCAAGTGCCTCGTGTTAGCCTCAGTTGATGGTGCATACCAGAGGCAGCACGAGAAGATGGACTTAGTTTCTATCTTCCTCCATAACAAAGATTTATATGGAGAGAAATCTCGTATTGCAAGATATGAGACCTCGAACGAATTGCTTCCAGCGAGGTTGGCTATCGGGTCATCTGTAGGGGGCAACGTCCTTACAGAGACCAGCTCTTTTGAGCTCACGGACCTGAAGACCACGTTGAAGAACGGGTCAGATGCTGACTTGATTCTACAGTCTTTACCTTCTACCCTGAAGGAAACCAGGGAAGTAGAAGGAAAGGGAAGGGCAGAAGTTTTTGGGCTGGATGTAGTAAAAGAGGGGCGTTCCTATTGTTACGGGAATGAACATTGGCAGAAGGATTGCAGGGCTAGCATAGCCAGTAGCCAGAATTCGAAGCATGTTGTGGCTTCGGCTTTGGGTGTGTTTGTAATAGAGAACTGTATGTCAGTTAACCCCACTTCCTGGGTATTGGATACCTGATCAGGATCTCATATCTGTAATTCGTTACAGGCTCTGAGAAACCGTAGGGTTATCAGGAAATGTGATATGACTCTCAGGGTTGCTAACGGAATGAGCATGTATGCTGAATCCGTAGGGGAATATCATCTTGGACTGACAACTGGGCAGATATTGATTCTGCGTGACTGTTTTTATGTACCAGGTGCGACTTGTAATATCATATCTGTATCCTTACTTTCTAAGGAAGGATATGATTTTACTTTTGTAAGCGATGTAGTAAACATCCACCTAAATCAAGTTCTGATTGGGTCAGGTACATTGAAAAACGGTATATACGTACTGAATCAAGCCCAGGTTTTCAGTGTCCAGAACACACCTAAAAGAAAGTCTCCGGAATTAAATCAGGCTTTCTTATGGCATTGTAGACTGGGTCACATTAATGAGACACGGTTGACTAGGTTACATAAAGAAGGATACTTGGATCCGTTCGAGTACCAGTCTTATGCCACTTGTGAATCTTGTCTCATGGGAAAGATGACAAAGACTCCGTTCACTGGACACGGAGAAAGAGCGAGCGAGCTCTTGGGACTCATACACAGTGATGTGTGTGGTCCAATGTCTACACATGCACGAAGTGGTTATTCATACTTCATTACTTTCACAGATGATTTCTCTAGGTATGGACATGTCTTCTTGATGAAGCACAAATCCGAGGCCTTTGAGAAATTTCGGGAATACAAGAATGAAGTTGAAAAACAAACAGGAAAAAGTATCAAGATACTGAGATCTGATCGAGGTGGTGAATACTTGAGTGCCGAGTTTCTGGGCTTCTTAAAAGAGAATGGAATTCTCTCTCAACTTACTCCTCCATACACACCACAACACAACGGTGTATCGGAAAGACGGAATCGAACCCTATTGGATATGGTTCGATCCATAATGAGTAAGGCTGAGTTACCGCGATCCTTCTGGAGTTATGCACTAGAAACAGCTGCATATCTTTTGAACCAAGTTCCTACTAAGTCAGTGCCTACCACACCATATCAGATGTGGAGTGGGAAGAAACCCGGTCTTAAACACTTTAAGACATGGGGATGCAGCATGCGGACAAGCTCAAGGCACGTTCAGTACAGTGTAAGTTTGTGGGATACCCAAAGAACTCCAAGGGGTATCTTTTCTATTACGCAGAGGAACAAAAGGTTTTTGCTTCTCGTCATGCCCGCTTCTTGGAAACTGAGTTTTTGGAAAACCAGATAAGTGGTAGCGCAATAGAACTGGAAGAAATTCCAGAACCACGAGCTATTACTGAAAGCTTAGTAGAACCTCAGGGTTCGAAAGAACAGGACATTCCTACGCCATTCCGTAGGAGTAGTAGGCAGTTTCATCCGCCCGAGAGATACTACGGTTTTCTCATAGACGGGGATAGAGAGGATTGCACTATGGATTATGGTGAGCCTACTAGCTTCCAGCAAGCCATTCAGAGCGGTGACTCGGTAAAATGGCTGGATGCAATGCGGACCGAGATGGATTCCATGTACACCAACAAAGTTTGGACTTTGGACTTTGCTCCAGATGGGGTAAAACCCGTAGGATGCAAATAGATCTTCAGAAAGAAGATTGGTGTAGATGGGCAGGTTGAAACCTATAAAGCTAGACTTTCTGCAAAGGGTTTTCGTCAAAGACCTGGTTTGGACTATGACGAGACTTTTTCTCCAGTGGCTATGCTGAAATCCATTCGGATCCTTCTTGCCATTGCTGCTTTCCACGATTATGAAATCTGGCAGATGGACGTAAAGACGGCTTTCCTAAATGGAAATTTAGAAGAGTGCGTCTATATGGATCAGCCGGAGGGATTCATTCAGAGTGGGAGCAGCGGTAGAGTGTGCAAGTTGCTAAAGTCCATTTATGGACTGAAGCAGGCATCGCGGAGTTGGAACATCTGCTTCGATGATACTATCAAAGAATTCGACTTTATCAAAAACCCAGATGAACCATGCATTTACAGTAAGATTGTAGGGAGAACTGTGGTATTCCTCGTCTTGTACGTGGATGGCATTCTCCTAATAGGAAATGATATTCCTATGTTACAGTCAGTCAAAGGATTCTTGTCGCAGAGGTTCTCCATGAAGGACCTGGGCGATGCCAACTACATTCTGGGGATCCAGATCTATCGTGATAGATCTAAGAGGATGTTGGGACTTTCACAGTCCAGGTACATTGATACCATACTGAAAAGATTCAGTATGGAAGATTCAAAGCGCGGTAATTTACCGGCTTGTCACGGAATCACCCTCTCCAAAGAGATGTCTCCCAAGACTGATTTGGAAAGGGATCGCATGTCAATTATACCCTACACTTCTGCGGTAGGCTCTATAATGTATGCGATGTTATGTACCAGACCAGATGTAGCATACGCTTTGAGCGTTGTAAGCCGGTATCAGTCGGACCCAGGGGAGAAACACTGGATAGCGGTAAAGAACATTCTCAAGTACCTGAGAAGGACTAAGGAGATGTTCTTGATGTATGGCGGAAAAGACCTCCAGATCGAGGCCTTTGCTGACTCCAGCTTCCAGAGTGACAAGGATGATTCCAAGTCCATGTCGGGTTATGTCTTTACCCTCAATGGAGGGGCGGTTTGCTGGAAGAGTTCCAAGCAGGAGACCGTTGCTGACTCAACTATGGAAGCGGAGTACATAGCTGCTTGCGATGCCGCAAAGGAAGCTGTCTGGATGAAGAAGTTTCTCATGGAGCTTCAGGTGGTTCCTACCATTGTTGATCCAATACCGCTGTATTGTGACAACAACGGAGCTATAGCTTTAGCGAAGGAACCCAGGTCCCATCAGAAGTCCAGGCACATTTTGAGGCGGTACCACCTGATCAGGGAGATCGTCGCCGGGAGATCGAGGTGAAGAGAGTAAATTCGAAGGATAACACTGCAGATCCACTCACGAAGGCCCTACCCCAAACTCAGTTCGAGCGGCTGATCGAGATGATAGGTCTTCGATACGCCAGTACATGGCCTTAGTGCAAGTAGGAGATTGTTAGTGTATATGCCCTAGAGGCCATTACTGTATCATACTAGCTTGTATATTACTTATGGAAGCTTGGGATATTCACAGTTATATTGACAGTCTTGCTCAAAATGGTAGTATGCTACTTGGTTTGTCTCTACTTCAATATGTGCATGTGTTTCTTTTAGCATATCGCTTATACATATTAGTGGAGCCCTTAGGATCTTTGCTTGATTACCAGCGTTGTGATGGCAGTCACACTTGTGGGGGCTGGGTAATCTATAAGCACATCCTTATACAGGTCCCTAGTCGTTAGACTATCGAGACAGGGCATCGATACTCCGGAGTAGACTAGCGTATGCGCTTCTCATCCCAGCAGGGGAGGTGGTCTGTCCCACAGCCATCAGTATGTCATACTGGAGATAGTATGCGGGTGCTCGTTAGGTTACGAGTACACTGGACAGGACTCGTCGGGAACTGTTGGTTGGTATTATACCTATCGTCAGTTATCAGTTCCCAGGTGACATGAGTACAGCTTAGTCCGCCGACTTGACACTGTCACTTCGCCTCGAGTGTGTTCCCACTGTACTTAGATTACTACCCTACCACGGCTCAAAGGAGTCGTGCAAACAGGTAGTAGTTGGGTGCAGTCCCGAAGCACTTGGAGGCAGTGACGGTTAGACAGGATTCGTCTCTCCCGGTATTGGGGGTTGACATCGCGCTGTATCTAGGAGAGCCATTACACGAGTAGTCCCTGGCCAGGGCAAGCGAGATATACTGGTAGGTTTCCAGTGTTATCTCAGGGTGTTCTGGGCTACACTCCGACACGACTTGTACCGCTATTAGGGGACTGACGTTCACCGCCCCCTTAGGCCCGCCATACGATGTATCAGACGAACTGACCGGACTGTACGGAGATTGTTACATACAGGCTCAGTAGGAGTTCAGATCGGTTTACTTCATCGGCCTTCTTATCGACATCTACCTGGGGACCGTTACGTACAGCTAGTGCCGCTTGCGGTCTGTGGTTAAACCCACTGCCAGCGTAGTGTCGAGTCTTTAGAGTCCCACACAGAGAGTTTCCCTGCACTGAGCGAAACGTGTAGAGGCCGTATGGTTTTATGGCAGGGCTGCGATCACTTACATGCACTTGTGTGCATATGCTGTTCGGGCAGGCAATACTAGTGGGCTTTGGTTTAAGCCGGATCCTAGTATTGCACAGATGGATTTGTTTTGTCTTCTGTGCATTCGCATTCTACGGAATGCGGATGTGGGTGTGTATGCACAGTTTTGAGGAACGATGAAGGAGGAGGTGCCTCATTAGGGTTTTGGCAGTTGGTTCGGCCAAAACCGTTATGTGGCAGGCTTATTAGGGTTTTGGCAATTCGTTCGGTCAAAACCATTATGATCCGGAGACATTGTTTACTAATCCTTTTAGTGATAATTTTGTGATGGCTAATTGCATTGACCATTTGACCACCATGACCTCTCTTGACTTTGTTGACCCATTGACCGAAGTTGACCATTGACCTTCATGAGAGGTCTACACTCTTCTTTGGATTTTCTTTTTCTTTTTGATTATGAAAATGGTCAATTCAATATAGCATCAACTTTATCATGATAGGATTTGTAATGATGATAGTTTTGCATTATTGCAACCATGGTTCATTTCTTTAGCTAAGATTCATTTCTCATTCTCTCTCTTGCTCTTGTTCATGGGAAGAAAAGAAATGCTCCATGGTTGCTAGCTCCTCCTTCTTCCTCCTCTTGATTTTTTCTTTTGATCTCATGTGTTGAGAGAAAAAGATCCCACAAAGACAAACACTTCCATATATCTCTACTACACATCCTAGGGCATCTAGACTAGCGATCTTGTTGCCCTAGTTGCCTCGGCTCGAGGTGGAGCTCGGTGTACATCTCTCGGGTGGATCGTCTTCGACTCAAGAAGGCCGCGGAGGTGACCAAGATCCGGATCGACACTCGGAGCTTGGATGGACGAGCGGGACAGCGGAATGAAGACCCGAAGGACCGGTTTCGTGAGGTATAATTTCTACGGCATAGTAGTTAAAGCCTCTAGTAGTTTGCTAGTTTCTAGTTTAGCAAAGATCCGGCTTTTAGTCCACGTTGCCTTTGTGCTAAATTATAGTTTTTCACCGTTTCCGCCTCCCCGTAAGAACCGGGGTGAGCAACGTGGACTTACACATAGTCCATGAGTTTAAGGACCCCACAGCCCGTGTAATGTCTGATTGTCGGGACCCGTCACCTCTCTGAAGACGTTGAAAGATTACAACGACAAATATCAGAGGAGTGAAGAGATGTACCCTTGAACCAATATTGGTTGGGAGATCTGTAGTCCAATTTGGGCCTAAGATCAAAGATTTATGAGCATATGAGCTCAATTAATCCGAATAAGGGATCTGTGGCCAACTTGGGATCGGCCCACTCAGTTAAAATGTTGAACATTTAGCAATGCTGAGTATTGGTTTGAGTTCTAACGAACTTTTTGTCATTTATTGAATGCTGAGCACTCATTATGGTTCTGGGCTTTATCATTTAAAGAATAGTTTATGTTCTCTCAGCGCATACGTGAGGAGCACGTGGCGCGCTTGGCGCTGAGCGCCAGTCAATGAGCATAGAGCGCTTCTGTTTAGGTAGCGCACACGTGAGGAGCACGTGGCGTGCTTGGCGCTAAGCGCCAGTTAATGAGCGTAGAGCGCTTCTGTTAAAGTAGCGCACACGTGAGGAGCACGTGGTGCGCTTGGAGCTGAGCAACAGTCAATGAGCGCAGAGTGCTTCTGTTAAAGTAGCGCACACGTGAGGAGCACGTGGTGCGCTTGGTGCTGAGCAACAGTCAATGAGCGCAGAGCGCTTCTGTTAAAGTAGTGCACACGTGAGGAGCACGTGGTGCGCTTGGTGCTGAGCGCCAGATCATGAGCGCAGAGCGCTTCTGTTAAAGTAGCGCACACATGAGGAGCACGTGGTGCGCTTGATGCTGTGCGCCAGTCAATGAGCGCAGAGCGCTTCTTTTAAATTTGGAGCGCTAAGGCTCTGCAGCGCTGTGCGCTAAATTTGGAGCGCTGATGCGCTTCTTTGAACTTGGAGCGCTAAGGCTCTTTTAAAGCAGTTCTGCGCTCTGAAAATTAAATTTTCTCTTATAAGAGACTTTGTCTCTTGGATCTAAGAACAAAGTTCTTATTTTATAGGAGATGTTTCAATCTCTTATGTTCTTGGTGAAAGGCTTTGCCTTTATGGATCTGTGATCCTAAGAAAATTGAATTATTCTCCCTCCCCTTTTTTATAATGAGATATTATGATCTCTTTTGTGAAAGACAATTTGTCTTAAAGATCCATGATCTGACAAAAGAACTAAGTTCTTTACCTGATGAGATTTTTTTATCTCTCTGTTTTTACCTTGAAGAAAATCTTCTTCTGCCGAGAGTTTGCTCTTTTCTTTGAAATTTCTCAAAGTTTATGGTGGTGGTGGTGGTGGTGGGGTTCCTCTCTATGAGACTTGAAGTCTTGGGGCCTTTATATAGTGAAGGCTGATTTGTTCAATCGGTTAAGGAGATCTTTTCTCTAATTGATTTAGGGATATTTCCCCCGTTGGATCTTTGATCCTAGGGCTTCTGTCTTATAGAAGGCAATCTTCTTGTTTTTAACAAGATTGGGAAATCTTTTCCCATACAGAATTTATTCTGTATTTTGGTGATTTTTAATCACCATTGGATCATTGATCCAACGGTGCTCTGATTTTCAGAGCACAATTTTTCCTGTTTGGAAATATTCTGAGGAATGTTTCCTTAACAAAATTTTATTCTGGTCAATTGATGATTTTTAATCAACATTTTGTTCTATCACCAGCGCTTATGTGCTTTGCACGTGGTGCGCTGCTTCAGAGCGCTGGCGCTCTTGGCGCGAGCGCACTCGTGCTTTGCACGTGAGCGCAGCTACAGAGCGTTGGCGCTCTTGGCGCAAGCGCTTTTTATGAAGCGCTGCTTCATTTCAAATTTCAAAATTTGAACAGAGCTTTGCTCTGATTGGTGGAAATACATATCACTATTACAGATCACTATTACATATTGATAGAGCCCATATGATTCTTGGTTGACTACCAGTATTATGATGGCGATCATATACGTGGGAGCTGGATGGTCTATAAGCACATCCTTAAATATCCTTAGTTGAGGGAGTATCGAGACTGGGCATCGATACTCCGGAGTAGACTAATGTATACTTTTCGAGATCCCAACGAGGGGCGGTGGCCAGTCTCACAAGCTATTGGTGCCAGTTGATCACCTAAGATAGTATACATGTGGTCATTGGGTTATGAGTTATGCTGAACGGACTCGCCAGGAACATGCTAGATGGTATTATACCTATTGTTAGATAGCAGTTCTCAGGTGACATGAGTACAGGTTAGTCTGTCGACTTGAGATCGTCATTTGTCTTGTGTGAGTTCCCACTGTACTTTGATTACTACCTACCACGGCTCAAAGGAGTCGTGCAAACAAGTTTTAGTTGGGTATAGCCCCGAATCATAAGGAGGCAGTGAGCGGATCGTCGGGGATTCATATCTACCGGTATTGTGGGTTGATGTCGCGCTGAGCACGGGTGACCATCATCAGAAATCCATGGTCAAGGTGGACGAGAATTACTGATTTGGATCAGTAGTTTCTCAGTGGGTGATAGGCTTCACACCGACACGAAATATCCCGTTCTTTGAGGTCTGACTTTATCCACCACCTAGACCCGATATGCGATACTCATAGACGAACAGACCGGACTGTATAGAGATTGTCACAGACAGGCTCAGTTGAGGTACATATGAGTTTGCTCGTTGGCCTTCTTTTCGCTCAATACCTGGATAGCCATTATGTACAGCTAATGCCGCTGACGTGCTTATGGTTAAACCCACTGACAACGTATTGACGAGTCTTTAGAGTTCCACACAGAGGGTTTTCACGGTTCAGGCGATATGATGTAGATGATGTATATTGGTACATAAAGGTGTCTGATTAAATATGTGTACAGGCTACACGAACTTTAATCGCGGTTGATAATACTAACAGTTTAGGATTAAGCCAGATTATTAAATCAAGTTTTGATTTAATAATTTATATATATATTCTTATATATGTATTCTAGTATTATTGTTCACCATTTATTTTCTCTCTTGGTTATTCGTATTTTTATACGGATACACGTATATGTATTTCGATATGTATACCGGATTGTATTCCGTATTTATATGAAATATCTTTTAGAAGATGGACACCTCATTATAGGATTTTCTTTTTAGAAAATCATTTACAAATGAGGTGGAGGATAAGGTGGCATGAGCATGGTTGGAGGTATGTAGAGAGGAATGAGCCATTATTTGTTTATTGTAAAATTGTTATAAGATATTTTTATTGCATGGTTGTAAGATATCAAGCCATTCCACTCTATATTCTTCTTGACTTACTTTCTCTCATACTTAGAACACTTGCTCATTTTTGCTCATGCCCATGTTTCTTTACCTCCTCCTTCTTTAGGTGCTCACTTGAGCTTTGGAAATGAGAGAAAAAGATAGTGGAAAATTTCTGCATCCCCACTCTCCATTGCTAGTGACCTTGGAGTGTCGGTTGCTTCATTAGGAGAAACTGGAGCTTGGATCATTTCCCTCAGGTGGATCATCTTTGGAGAAGGAGGATCGGCTTGTAAGCACGATCTGGAGCATTTGAAGAAAGCTTGAGGATGTGAGTATTCTACACCTAGTAGATTAGTTTTAGCTCATTTGGTTTTGTTTACAAGTTCTAGCTCTTTAGTTCGATTCATAGTTTTGAAACTTTAGCAAACTAGAAATTTTTGAAATTCATGTTACCATCTTCGAAAATTAGCTTGCCGGTGTGTCTAAGTTCCCAGCAGTGGTATCAGAGCCATACTAAAAGCTAGACTTGTTTACACTAAATGAGAGTTTCGATCGACGGAATTTTCCGAATCGCATGTCCAAAATCCCTGCTCGCTGTTCGAATTTTAAAGTTGTTCTAAAAATTTTTTTGGTTGCATTAAAATCATGTGCAGGTAAAATTAGAGCTAAAGAAAAATTTGGCCACCTAAGCTCAAAATTCGACTGCAGAACTGAAGTCAAATGCGCCATTTGACTGCTGAACCGCGGTCCAATTTTGGCTACAGTGCCCTAAATTTTTTCTGAGGCTCTAGTTTATGGAAATATAATTTTTGGAATATTTAGTTTTGGTCCAGATTTGTTTGTGTACTAGTTTGTACTTAGGGGGCCAATGCGGAAAGTTTTAATTGATCGAAATTTTAAATTTGTGTTTTTCTGAGCATTTGTTTCTGCGACCGTGAATATCATAGCGCTATATAATCCGACCAGTTGCTATATGCACAATCAGATGGGTTTACGAACATGATATCTGCCTTGATGTTCTGTGTTGCTCTGTGATTATGGTTATGTTGGATTTGTCGCGATGGATATCCCGGTGTACGTAGTATTATATGTAGTTCTCTGTGATGTAATGTATATTCATATTGCGTGGCGAGCGTTCGACATATGGACTACCGTCATCACGGCTTGTATTATTCTATTGGGCATGTCCAGGTTGTGGACGTAGTCACCGTTGTATATTTTGGTTTTCATTACATGCACTAAGATTACCCCGTGGAGGGGTGCTTGAGTAGCCGGGTTCTAGAGGGCAACAGACCTCCATCTCATGGCGTTGAAACCGGGGTGCTTTACTCTAGAATTGGCGGGTTATCCGCCGCACTCGTAGGGGGTATAGGATTGACCCGCGGAGGGGTGCCTAAGTCATCGGATCTTGGAAGTGCTGGGTGGCCCACTCACTTTTTTGATTGGGGTTGCCTCGCTTTTGGGATTGGCGGGTGGCTTGCCGCACTCGTAGGGGTCTAGGGTCTGATACTACGGGATATCCACATGACCGGAAAATTGCATTTCATATTTGGCTCCATTGAAATGTACTTTTCCTAATTTATCCACATTTCCATATTGTGTTTGTTTCCGCTGTAATTCTGCTGTGATGCTTCTGTGATGTTATTTGATATCATGCGTGAGACGGATGTTCATATATGCATATATTATATATATTTAGTAGACGCTATATATGTCTTGCATCCGCGCTAGTTCTGTCCCCGCCCTGCCGTAAGTTAAGTAATCTTACGGTGAAGACCCGGGACCCTGTGGCGAATGCGGATGGCATATATGTGCGTGCCTATTTTCCTTTCTTTTCTGGCATGATATGATTAATTGATGGGACTGCATTAATCCTGATTAATGCCAGGAAAACAAACCTAAATGATATTGTGGGAATCGATTTTGTTTTTAAAACTGACATTACAGGCGTTTCCTTTTACTTTGCACAGCGGTATTCGATTATGAATATCCAGCACCTTATTCGACGAGGCAAGAGCCTAAATCCCTTCATGGGGGATAACCTCTTGGGCAAAAGTTTGCGTCATTATAATAACTTCACTATAGTCGATTCTTTTGATTTGCACAGCAGTATTCGGTTAGGAATATCCAGCACCTCATTCTATAAGGAAAGAGCCTAAATCTCTTCATAGGGAGTAGCCTCTTTCGCAAAAGTTTGCGTCACTATATATTTGTAAAACCAATCAGACCCTTCAGCGATATCAAGTTCATTACGTTAAAGGTTTTTCGCCAAAAACTAGCCGTAGCCCTCCGTCATTTCAGATTAGTATTGCTTAGTATTCATGCTACGTATGTCGTGCTCAGCCGAGGCGTAGTGTTCGATAGTTATGTAGTGCTTTTCTGTTGCATGGTGATGCGATTGGTTAGGACAGTCGTACGGTCATTTTGGCTCAGTCAAGGACTCGTACGAGTGGGTTTAATACAATCAAGATAATGACGGGTTGAACTTGATTAAGACTGTTTGATAAGTTGGCCCAGTCAAGGTCACTTGGATCGTAGGGGTAAAAATCATATCGGGAGTTTCAAATATAAAGGAAACTTACCCAGCATGCGCATACCTTCTGGAGTGTGGTGACTTGAGTGGCTTCCATCAGGTTATCTGTAACATTTCAGAAAAATAAAATATTATTTTTGGGGAATTTATATAATTAAATAATATTTATTATGAATATTTTAATATGGCGGTATAATTAAATACCAATAAATTGGAAAATATTGGAAAAATTAAATTAAATGGTGATTTTGGAGGGATTTATATGATTTAATCAAATTATAAATTCTTTATGATTAATTATATTTCATTTTAATGTTAATCGCGATTAAATATCACTAATCGTGCATAAAGCTTGCTTTGTGCATGTGACATGCACCAAATCATTTTTCACATTTGTTACATTTTTGCTACCATGGTTTTTTCCTTTTCTTCATGCTTGATTTTAGAATTTTGGAAAATAAAACAAAAGGAAAGAAAAGAGAAAAAGAATAAACAAAGAAGCATGGGCAAGAGAGAGAGGGGGTGAGGGGTCAACCTTAGTCATGGGGCAATTCCCTCTTCACTTATTTCCTTCATCTTTTTCCCTAATCCCTCACCATGGCTGCCTCCATCTCCTCCCTCCTCTACCTCCTCACAACTCCAAGAAAAACACATCAAAACATCATCCCCCTTTCACTAAAAACATGCACAAGCTCACTACAAACATTTTGGACCAAGAAAAATTGGATTTTAAAGACTTGGGGCAACTCAAGAAATTTCTTGAGTCTCCAAAAAAGGTAATTCCTTCACCCCTAGAATGGTATTTCATTTAGTTTAGCATCTATACTAGTTTAGAAGTGTTTTAGTGAAGTTTAGTGGTGTTTGGAAATTTCTAGAGGAAGTTTAGGGATCCTTAAGTTGTGATGGTGTAATTGAGTTGTATTAGTGACTATAAACCCCCATGGTGTTAGAAACCCAGACCAAACTTGAAACAAACCCAAGACTTGGACTTTATATGTTCAATGTCGATTTTGTAAGAATTTGAGGCCTACAGGGAATCTGGAATGACCTGAGAATTTTACGAGAAAAGCAAACAAGTCCAGAGACCTAGATTTGACACTAGGAGACCACCTTGCAAGTACGAGCCCAATCTGAGCAAATCAAACCGAGGTGGCCGGAGTTTTAGGTATAGTGGCCAGCCACATGGAGGAGTTTGGGGTTCAGGTTGCTTCTGTAGTTCATATACCCCCTATACTATACCCCAGTACTGTTTGTTTAACCTAATTTCACCTGAACCAAAATCTGGGATCATTTTCTTGAGTTGCTGTTTTGAAATGTGGGTTTTGAATGACTTGAAGTTTGGATATTTGTGTTTTGTAGCGATCACTTGACATTTGTACGTCAATATCGGGGGTTGTTTGATTATTCTTGCATGCCTAAACCATAGGTTTTAACCTATGTACGTTTCGTGTATCGTTATGATTTTTACCCGCGATTTTGGTTTACGATACTATATGTGATATGTAGGTACCCTCATATGGACTTCGAACGATGAAGAAAAGGATGGCGACATCGACTTCGGCAGGCGAGGATCAAGGTGAGTAGATATATATCTACGGGGGAAGTCGGGTGGATGGCGTATAGTACCCCCGCAGTTTCGTAGTGCAAAATACGAATACGTTATATTATATATATAGATACGTGTATTGTGATATGTGGATGATTATCAGATAGGTTTTAGATGTTCATGGGTTAGTTTTAGTGTATTAGAAGTAACTTAGTTTAGCTTCTTCGTCGCGAAACCCTATAGTAAAGTGTTGCACACACGCATGCACACACGCATACCATTTTATTTTCTTATGCGTATATGGGGATATGTATATATATATACACATAGGTATGGGACTATGTGTGTGTATGCGTGTGTGCGTGTGTGTACACACACGTATACATATACATGGATGATGAGGATAGTATATGGTACTTGGAGATGAGTCGATGTATTTGGGCATGATGCCATGGGATCAGTGATGTGATTTGGTTCGTACTATGAGATATGGCCTGATATTTTAGCGGATCATTTAGCGATGTGTTTTCATACACACGCATATGTTTATATTGATGGTATCAGAATGTACTAGACTTAGATCATTACCCCTTCAGGATATGATGATAAGGATACCAGATGAATAATGAGATAAATGTGATATTCGACCCGTACCCAGATTTGGGATGTCGTACGATGGATTTACCGTACGAGCTATATATTGATGATAGATCCGCACTCTTGACTCGAGGATGTCATATTATATATATATATATATATATTGTATCATACGTGATACTATTGAGGCGGGATCACCGACTACTATATATATATATATATCGACTCAGACTTAGGTGGTTTTCCTTACCCTTTCGATTAGTCTGTTAGTTTAGTCCTGTAGTTTACTTGTAGATGTTAGATTAGACTCGAGTCATACCTATTTCAAAACTAACGAATCGTGAGTGTTTTAAAGACAGGCCAATGGATTCTACGGATATTTCAAAGGACGCACCTTTTCTTAAAAACACCGTAGCCCCTATTTTCTAAACACAACGATCGTGTTATTTCAAATGTCAGAACTGTATGACTCATATATATAAATGTATATTCATATATGTTGCGTTATTATTCATGCTCCACATATTCTTGCTGTTCGCATCGCATCGCATGCTTATTTGTGTTTTCATTAGTTATTATTAAAATCATGCTGTCAGGACACTAGCACCATTACCGATGATGTGTATGCTCCATGTACACCTGCTTGCCGGCTCACACACATCATCATCGGTAATTGCCAGGCCACGTATACTTTAGAGAATATTAATTCATTGATATTGCTTGCTAGCTGATAGTTCAGATATATCATTACTGTGCTAGATTAGATATTGCATTTATTACTGAGATACTTCATGCATTTATGCATTCATTTATTTATTGTCATGCAATATTATGGAACTTATTACCGGTATTTACTGTTATTTACTCTTGAGATTTGGATTTCGGATTTTCCATGAGACTTCTGGGTTTGGAGAAAACGCAAGATCTTATAAACTCATTATCATTTTCAAAAGATAAAAAATGCGGTTTTCTCATATTATGATGTGAGATATGTCCACCATGAGTTTTCTCGGCTCTTGAGCGTATCATACACCCGATTCAAGGAGGAGGAGGAACCATCTGTGGGTGCATGGTGGACCCAGTGCGGTACCCCAGGGGCAAGATGGTCGCAGTAGATGGCGTTGAGCTGGCAGGGGAGCACTACTGACCGGTGATTTTATTGTGACGTGCAGGATATCCGGAGGATACCGACGTGGTCTTGAGATTTGATTATATGGGCCAGTCTGGATAGTCGGAGCCCTAGATATTGAGATTTGATGATATAGGCCAGTCCGGATAGCCGGAGCCCGAGATATTGAGATATATATTTTGTATCGATGCTTGACACTGATTTTCTGTTGATTTTATTGATGATACCTTGATTTATATATACAGAAATCTCATTATATAAAGAAAACAGTTTTCTCATTCATGATGCATTCTGTTTTCATTTAATACATTCATACATCATATGATATGTTGCTATCTGAGGCACTGACACGAGCACTTGTTATTACACTAATGTATAGATGTTTACCCTTGCCATTTTATCATGCTTCAGGCCATATTATTTGAGGATATTACTGATCGTACGACCTAGTATTGAGTCATACATACGATTTCTGCTCTGTGATTTTTTCTACTCACGAGTTGGCAACTTACCTTCGTTGTGCCACAGTTTCTTGCAGGTTTTGCCGTACAGGTTTCCTTGGCGGCTTTGCTGGCACACTGCTTCTTTCCGGGTGATTGCTTTGGTAGGTGGGTTCACTGGCATCGTGACTACCATTGTACTTTATTATTTCTGTTGTATCTAGTAAACTCCATCAACCAGACTTGTATATTTATTAGCCTTAGAAGACCAGTGTATATTATTTCGACCTTAGAGTCGCGCTTGTATTATTATGGTTTTCTTGATGATTTTGAGTTTTCTTTTTAGTTTTGATCCTTGCCCTTCGGCGTCGTATATTATATTCCTTGCGTGGTTGTGACCGCCAATTGGCGAAGAGCTAGCTCCCGTTTGGGGATGCCTTTATTCATAATATATATGTTGTACCCTTTTGGGGCCAGTATTTACAAAGGAAACTCTGCCGAAAATTTTAGAAAAGACTTGAGGTTTTAAAAATGCATACTTCGGCTTATTTTGTTAAACAACTCGCTTTAAAACTAAATTTTTCCTTCATTTCTTCTTTAAATGGTTTAGATTTCTGGGATTTTGGCTTACTTGAATTAGATGGGGTCCTATAGACTTCATATGATTCAAGTGCCAGTCACGTGCAATTTCGGATCGTGACAAAGTTGGTATCAGAGTGCTAGGTTAACCTTGGTTCGAGTCTATGTTTGACTATGTGGAGTCTATGACGTATATATATATATATTCAGAACCTAGGCTTGACCTTACGGAATTTAGACTTGGTCGAGGGGGTATTAGACCAGAACTTTCGTCGCGTAGGTTGACCTTGGTTGATGGAGTAGGTGACTTAAGGAGAGTGACGTACCGTGTGTATGTTCCACGGCATACTTACGATACACTACTCCATTTAAGATGCCTTAGGATGTACATTTCCTTGCACATTATTATATTCATTCCTATGATCTATCCTCATCATTATCGGTTTATGGTTTTTGCTGCCATGATTACTCGGGCAGAGAGAGCTACAGCTAGAGTTACGTCAGCATGAGCTCGTCACGGATGAGGACTGACCAAGGCATGATTCCAGGGACACACGATTGCATAGATGTATCGTTCTATTGTGTTTTCGCGCCATGAGCGTTTGATAGATCGCTTTTATAGGATTTCTCGAACGCGCAGATCAGCACCAGAGGATTGGGCTACTGCTAGAGACCAGCCAGAATGTGATGACCGTCAATGTACCGACTATTCTTGATGATCCAGGCACCGTTCAGCGTGCGGACGAATGATTCAGTTGCTGCTGCGACTGACGAGATATCGCCCCAGATGTTTGAAGCTAATACAGCACGAGTTGTACTTAAAGATATGATAGAAGATCGCTAGTCACTAAGGATGAATGACTAGGACATATGGTTCGTTTGCACACCTCGATACGAGGTCATCAGATTGATTGATTCCAGCAAGAGAAGACTTCATGCAGGTATGTTGGGAGTCGAAGGAAAACGATCGAATGTCAGAACCCATTTTTCCAAGTTTAAAGTATTCGGAAAAACATGAAAGTAATTCTGTGGACCCTCTAGAAGAATGAAAGCCTAACTCGACATAATGACCATGGGAATGCTCTTGAACCTTAGGGTTTGCAGTAGTTCCGCGGTCCCATTAATGAGGCTTGGGTTTGCTTTTCTACGGCCGGTCCATAGGTACTGTGGCATGTACTGGATATTATTAAACTGTACTCAAGATGTTGAGCTCTTGGGGTATTATTGAACCTTGACAAATCGATCGAAAGGTTCGACTTCATTCGGATATCATGTGATGGGATACATTACTTGGGAGACTGAGCATAGTCGTTGGAGCGCAGTCCATGCAGCCACGAATAGACGAGTCCGAATCAGTTGATATTTGAGAAAAGGGGAGTAAGAGGTTCGTACGAGATCTTGATGAGATGACGTTCTACACCGCTGACATCAGAGATGTGATACGCATGCAAAGGCGTTGTATATGGATATATCTTCCAGAAGGAGTCGCGATGAGTATGCAGCCGTTTCGGAATAAGAAATTGATTTAGTAAATGTACCACCTCAGAATGCGATTAGTGGTTAGTTAAGCGAAAATATGGTTTTTAGTAAAAATGTTTACCAAAATGGTTTTAAAATAATTTATAAAAATTAATGAATATTTTATTAGAATTTAATTTGGGCTTCCACAAACATGTGCATGTTAACCTAGGGCTAATTTGGGGTTAAACCATGCTTAGTAGCCATGGTGCTTTAACCATTTCATTAGATAAATATGTATTTAAATTAAATGTTTTATTTTCAAAAAAAATGAATTTTTCCTTTTGGGGTTGACTTGGAGAGGGAGGGAGAGAGAGAGAGGAGACAAAGCATGCTTGGCATTAAATGAGGAGAGAGAATGTGTCATGCTTTGTCCCCTAACCCCCCTCTCACTCTCTCTATATTCTTTTTGAATCCATTTTCTTCTCTCATTTTGCTCATCTCTCTCCCTAAACTGAACACTTCAGTCCCTTCACCAAACCCTCACCCATTTCTTCAAGATCCCCACCTCACCTCATCAAAATTCATCACTTCTTTCACAAAAATTGATCTTACACCCCAAGTTAACCCAAGGAGCTAGGAAAGCTTGGATTTTGGAGAAAGTTGGTATAGGTATAAACCCCTAACTGATAATTAGCTAGTTGTTGTGTAGTGTTACTTGGTAGTTCTGTTCTAGAACTTTAAAGTTTCAGTTTTTGCTTGAATATCGTATTTTAGTGTCGTGTTTTGATACTTGTGACCTGCTGTTAACCCGAGACTTTTCTATGAGACCAAATAGTGTAGAAGTATAGACCTAGTTACCCTGAGTGTGTGGGTGGAGTTAGAGCCTAACCTGGGTGGTTTTGGCCGGCGACGTGGGGCCCGTTTCCGGCGAGATCGGCCTTAGTGGGGAGTTTGGGGTTGTAACTTAGTGGGTTTCTGTCTGCGGTGATTTTTGAGTGTTTGGTATTGTTTGGTTTTTGGGTTTTTACAGTGGGCTAAATCTGGGATAGTATATCTAGTTTTAGTGTGTTGTGAGTTTTAATGATGATTTGGTGGTTTAGGTGGAGATTGAGTTAAGTTAGGGTTTTTATGGTTAGATTAGCTAGATTATGTGCTGTTGGTGTCACTTAATCCAAGTATTTTCACCTGATTTCATAAAAGTAGCTTAATGTTGCAATTTAGTGTTTTTAAAACGTATTAAGCCAAGTTATAGGATGCTGTGTATCTGCTATATCTGTAGTTATTTTCCTTATTAGTAAACATATACAGAATGCTGTACAGGGTTTCTAGAGTATTGTGTAAGTTTTTGTGCTCGTTTCACCCCCAAAAGTCCGGCGAGATGCCTTCCCCATCCGAGCTCGCCGGCCTCCTAGTGGATTTGGAGGTTAGTGCTGTGCAGGGAGGCGTCTGTGTGTGTTTGGCTGTGTTTGGTGTTGTTTATTTTCTTAGTTGTGTTCCACGTAAGAACCTGGGACCATTTACCCTTAGTTAGTATTTTGTGACTTACGCGACTCGTACGTTATGTGAGTGGGTTTGGTGGTTGCTGTGTGTCGTAGCGTGTCAGGATAGTTTCAGCCTTTGTGCACACGTATTGGTGTATCGGATGCACACGCGTTTAGCTTGCGGCGCGAGCTTCTCATTTGGTCTTGATATTGCATGTTGCAGGATTTTTTCCTTATGTGTGTTATTTTGTGTAAATTCTAGAATCGCGGGCGGGGACGTCGGACGCCGCGAAGAAAAGGAAGCAGGTGGTCGGATACACGTAGATCGAGATCACTGTAAGTAGATTTAACATCTACGGGGAAATCGCCCGTATGGCGTTATGCGTCAGGGCTTGATAGGATATTATAGTCGCGTCTTATATTCATATATATATATTGGTCGTGCATATGTACCATTGTAGCATACCCCTCTTTTGTTGCATATAGACATAATAATTATGAGGCACCGCACTGTTACAAACGGTTCATGCTGCACGAGCACTAATTGCATGCTAAATACACACCGTTAGTAATTGCCATGACACTCACACTATAGAATTGCTATGAACCATACATCGTTTAGCTTACCTCATCATTGATGATTTGACATAATTCTGTTCCTTTGTGTACATCTATATTGGCGCACATGCATATTGTACATCCATACTTGCGTATATATATCTTTGTGCATCCATACCTATATACATACACTTGCACATACATAGATGATGCTGACTTTGATTTTGGAAAATTGGGGACCACATGAAATATTTTCAACTGGATCCATTTAAAAGAGCGGTTTTTCTCTTTTACTCGTAGTACGATTTTATGCGGCATACGACACATTGCATGGACTTACGCATCGAGTTTTGGATTCATGTGATTTCTGGATTTGAGAACCGCGGTATTATTTTAAAGAAAGCATGTACTGTTTTAAAAACCCGGTTTCTCTTGATATGATATTTCAGTACGTCCACCATGCGTTTTCTCGGTTCTGAGACGTATGACATGTGAAACCCGAGTCGAGGAGCTGGATGAAGCCGATTGCGGGTACATGGTGGACCCGGTATGGTAGCCCTGGGCGAGAACGGATTGTTGTGTGTAGACAATGAGACTGGCAGAGGGACTACTACCTACCGGTTATTGGTTGGACCTGGTGGTTATCCGAAGGAAACCGACTAGAGTCGAGAGATGGATACGGGCTGACCTGTACTGCCGGGGCCGAGGGCCGATTCCGCAGACGGAACTCATGGGCCGATCCGGGCCGACGGAGCCCGATATATGAGGATTTGCGTGTCGATGCTGGACACGAGTATTTCATGATGTTTTCGGGTGCCGATGTTGGGCACCCCGTTTCTATGAAATTTACAGGATTGAGGGCTGGATAGAGTGACGGCGCCTGAGTTATCGGGATTTTGGGGTGTTTTTGGTAGACACCGGGGTTTTCCACGTTGATGATTCGTGTAGATGATATTTTATTCCATGCTCAGTATTTATTCTTACGCATTGCATCGTGTAGTTGTAGTACCTGATAGAGTACTTCGCATACCCAGATTACCATATTGATGTCATCAGTTGCACATGTTAGCCTATAGCATCACGTGCATACCTGCGATTACCTTTATATGTTATTTACTATTCACGAGTTGGCAACTCACCCCCGTTGTGCCACAGTGTTTGCAGGTCGACCCTCAGAGTAGTTGCGGCAGGGCTATCTCATTGTATCTTTTTGGCTACGGATACCATTGCAGTTGGCGAGTGAGCCGTTTGTCCTTTAGGTGGGTTTTGCGGTATCCGTTTATTTCCATTGTACTCTCTGTTGTATCTAGTACTCTCCATCTACCATTTCATGTATTGACTTAGAGACTAGTTGTGAGGACGATGTATATTATTTTGTACTCTGGATGTCGAGCTCGTGTGAGCCGGCTTTATTTATACAGTTTTATCTTTTATGCCGTCTTCACTTATATTGCTCATTTCTTCGCTACGACGTCGTATATTATTCTTGTGGTGGTTGTTTCCGCCGTTGGACGTGATTGCTCCCGTTTGGGGATGCTTTATTCTTATTATCAGTCATTTTATTTATATCATGTGCTGTACCCGTTTGGGGCTATTTTTTACAAAGGAGGTGCTGCCGAAATTTTTAAGAAAATAACTTAAACTTTAAAGATTTTTACTCAAGGTTTTCTAAATGTTTTAAACTAATGTTTTCATTTCTCACTATTTTAATGGTTTTGATTTCTGGGTTTCGGCTTACTTAATCGCTTTACGCCTGTAGATATTACGTGGTTAAGTGCCGGTCACGGGCCGAACTTTAGGGTCGTGACAAAGTTGGTATAATAGCGGTTTTACCTTTCGGAGTGTAGGATGACCTTAGTATGATGGAGTAGGTGACTGAAGTAGAGTGGCGTAGCGTGTGTATGTTCCGCGGCATACTCACGACACGGTACTCCGCCTAAGTGACCTTAGGACCTATTGGTTAGAATTCCTTCGCGATTATATACTTCTTATGATTCGATTTCCATATTCTTATCGAATCTTATTTTCATTTCCAGCCATTATGCCGCCGAAGACTATGAGGGCGCAGAGAGCGGCCATGAGAGCCGAGATTAGAGTTGACTCGTCTGAGAAGAGGACTGACCCGGGTAGTACACCCATTGTACCGGAGTACACTGTTCCCCCTTCGACAGACCAGATCGCTATGCTAGGGGCCGGTATGCAGGAGATACGCCAGATGATGGGGTCGTTAGTTGAGGCCATTCGAGCGTAGAGACAGGAGGTTGTCCCACCTACTATGGGGACCATGATGGTACCTACAGCTCAGGCAGTTGCACCTGCGACTACAGAGGTGATCGCAGTGTCGTTATCTGAGTTGATGAGGCTGAAGTTTCCGGTCCTCACAGGCATCGATGCAGCCGAGGAACCGCAGTCATTTATCGATAGGATTGCCAGGATATGTCGTTCACTGAGGTGCTCCGACGCGAGATGGGTTGAGTTCGTGAGCTTTCGCCTGGAAGGTCTTGCGCAGAAGTGGTGCGAGTCGATAGAGAAGGGCAGAGCAGCAGGTCTTCCTCCCATGACCTGGGCCGAGTTTGTGATGGTATTTCTTGCCCTCTTCCTTCCACAGAGTGTCCGAGATGCTCTAGCACACAGTTTTGAGTCGTTACGCCAGACTCCGGAGATGACAGTGGCAGAGTACGACGTACTGTTTACCGAGCTATCGACGTATGCCCCGGTAGCTACTGAGGAGATGCGGATCAAGAGGTTTGTTCGAGGATTGCTTACCTCGTTGTTTCTCACTATCAGCACACAGCACTGTGATACCTATGCAGCAGCAGTAGATGCAACCCTATTAGTCGAGGAGCGTCTTGCCGAGACTTCGGTAGTTCCGGGACCGAAGAGGGTTCATACTGATACACCAGCACAGAGACGGCCATTTAGGCGCCGCGATAGACTTCATGCAGGTGGCAGAGATTCGGGGCGAGGCCGATTGTTTAGCTCTTATCCTCAGGAGGGTCAGCAGCAGACACCGTCTAGATGTTTCCGGTGCGGGAGTACTTATCATCGTGTTCGAGATTGTCCGGAGTCACGTGAGGGCGAGAAAGCCGTACCGCATGTCACTTTACCACCTTCACCACCTCAGAGGGCTTTTCCTCTTGCACCTGCTATTATTCCGCATCAGACTTACCCACAGAGAGGTCGTGGTCGCGGAGGGTTTGCTCAGAGAGGACGAGATGGCCGAGGCAGAGGACAGCCAGTTGCCGGCATAGGACAACCAATTACCAGTAGGGGACCGCCAGTTGCAGGTAGAGGACAGGAACTGGTATTCGCCTTGACACATCAGGACGCGCAGGCGTCCAATGCAGTGGTCTCAGGTACTCTTTCCATATGTTCTTTTGACGCACACGTGTTGTTCGATCCGGGGTCTACGCACTCGTACGTTTCCACACACTTCGTGCCGAGTTTGGGCAGAGAGTCTTGTTTGCTTGATCAGCCGCTTGTTGTGACCACTCCTGTGGGCGAGTCGTTTGTTGCTAGACACGTGTTCCAGTCATGTATCGTCCGTATAGGTGAGAGAGAGTTGTCCGTCGACTTGATCCTTCTTGAGATGTTGGACTTCGGCGTTCTCCTGGGCATGGACTGGTTAGCCACGTGCTATGCGTGTGTGGACTGCCGTGAGAAGACAATTAGGTTTTGTTTTCCCGACGAGTCGGTTTTCGTTATGCAGGGGGACCGTAGTGTCGCCCCTCACAGTTTGATTTCGTCTCTTCGCGCTGGACAGCTTTTGAGGAAGGGATGTCAGGGATTTCTAGCGTATGTTTGCAATACTAGAGCTGCAGAGGTTCCTTTGGACCAGATCCCGATTGTTAGTGAGTTCCCTAATGTTTTCCCTGACGAGTTGCCTGGGCTACCGCCTGAGCGCGATATTGTTTTCTGCATTGACTTGATTCCCGGCACGGGGCCTATTTCCATACTGCCTTATCGGATGGCCTCGGCGGAGCTTAAAGAGTTGAAGGGTCAGTTGCAAGATTTGCTGGATAAAGGGCTTATTCGACCTAGTGTGTCTTATTGGGGTGCTCCTGTCCTGTTCGTCAAGAAGAAGGACGGCAGTTTGCGCTTGTGTATTGATTACCCACAGCTGAACAGGGTTACCGTACGGAACAGATATCCCTTACAACGTATCGATGACTTGTTTGACCAGCTTCAGGGTGCGGGATACTTTTCGAGGATTGACTTGCGACCAGGCTACCATCAGTTGCGAGTCCGGCAGGAGGATATTCCGAGGACGTCTTTTCGCACGTGTTACGGCCACTATGAGTTTTTGGTGATGTCATTCGGACTCACCAACGCCCCAGCAGCATTTATGGACTTGATGAACCGCGTCTTCAGGCCGTATCTTGATCAGTTCATCATCGTATTCATCGACGATATCTTAGTGCACTCCCGGAGCCGAGAGAAGCATGAGCATCACTTGCGTATTACGTTGCAGACTTTGAGAGAGCACTAGCTGTTCGCGAAATTCTCCAAGTGCGCATTTTGGCTTGACAGCGTTGATTTCTTGGGTTACGTGATTTCGAGAGATGGTATATGTGTGGACCTGAAGATGATCGAGGCCGTTCAGCATTAGCCCAGACCAGCATCGGTATCAAAGATCCGCAGCTTCCTAGGCCTGGCCGGCTACTACCGACGATTTGTCCATGACTTCTCCCGTATTGCTGCACCATTGACCGGGTTGACCCGGAAGGGAGTTCCTTTTGTTTGGACGGAGTCGTGCGAGCATAGCTTCCAGCAGTTGCAGACTCGTTTGACTACGGCGCCGGTTTATCATTGCCTTCGGGATCGGGCGGATTTGTGGTCTATTATGATGCTTCTCGAGTGGGGCTAGGGATGTCGGACGCCGCGAAGAAAGGGAAGCAGGTGGTCGGATACACGTAGATCGAGATCACTATGAGTAGATTTAACATCTACGGGGAAATCCCCCGTATGGCGTTATGCGTCAGGGCTTGATAAGATATTGTAGTCGCGTGTTATGTTCATATATATATATATATATTGGTCGTGCATATGTACCATTGTAGCATACCCCTCTTTTGTTGCATATAGATATAGTAATTATGAGGCACCGCACTGTTACTAACGGTTCATGCTGCACGAGCACTAATTGCATGCTACACACACACCGTTAGTAATTGCCATGACACTCGCACTATAGAATTGCTATGAACCATACATCATTTAGCTTACCTCATCATTGATGATTTGACATAGTTCTGTTCCTTTGTGTACATCTATATTGGCGCACATGCATATTGTATATCCATACTTGCGTATATATATCTTTGTGCATCCATGCCTACATACATACACTTGCACATACATGGATGATGCTGACTTTGATTTTGGAAAATTGGGGACCGCATGAAATATTTTCAACTGGATCCATTTAAAAGAGCGGTTTTCCCCTTTTACTCGTAGTACGATTTTATGCGGCATACGACACATTGCATGGACTTACGCATTGAGTTTTGGATTCATGTGATTTTTGGATTTGAGAACCGCGGTATTATTTTAAAGAAAGCATGTACTGTTTTAAAAACCCGGTTTCTTTTGATATGATATTTCATTACGTCCACCATGCGTTTTCTCGGTTCTGAGACATGTGACATGTGAAACCCGAGTCAAGGAGCTGGATGAGGCTACTTGCGGGTACATGGTGGACCCGGTATGGTACCCCGTGGCGAGAACGGATTTTGTGCTGTAGACGATGAGCCTGGCAGAGGGACTACTACCTACCGGTGATTGGTTGGACCTGGCGGTTATCTGGAGGATACTGAACAGAGTCGAGAGATGGATACGGTCCGACCCGTACTATCGGGGCCGAGAGCCGATTCCGCAGACGGAGCCCGTGGGCTGATCCGGACTGACGGAGCCCGATATATGAGGATTTGCGTATCGATGCTGGACATGAGTATTTCATGATGTTTTCGGGTGCCGATGTTGGGCACCCCATTTCTATGAGATTTATAGGATTGAGGGCCGGATAGAGTGACGGCGCCTGAGTTATCGGGATTTTGTGGTGTTTTTGGTAGACACCGGGGTTTTCCACGATGATGATTCGTGTAGATGATATTTTATTCCATGCTCAGCATTTATTCTTACGCATTGCATCGTGTAGTTGTAGTACCTGATAGAGTACTTCGCATGATTATTGCATACCCAGATTACCATATTGATGTCATCAGTTGCACATGTTAGCGTATAGCATCACGTGCACACCTGCGATTACCTTTATATGTTATTTACTATTCACGAGTTGGCAACTCACCCCCGTTGTGCCACAGTGTTTGCAGGTCGACCCTCAGAGTAGTTGCGGCAGGGCTATCTCATTGTATCTTTTTGGCTACGGATACCATTGCAGTTGGCGAGTGAGCCGTTTTTCCTTTAGGTGGGTTTTACGGTATCCGTTTATTTCCATTATACTCTCTGTTGTATCTAGTGCTCTCCATCTACCATTTCATGTATTGACTTAGAGACCAGTTGTGAGGACGATGTATATTATTTTGTACTCTCGATATCGAGCTCGTGTGGGCCGGCTTTATTTATACAGTTTTATCTTTTATGCTGTCTTCACTTATATTGCTCATTTCTTCGCTACGGCGTCGTATATTATTCTTATGGTGGTTGTTTCCGCCGTTGGGCGTGATTGCTCCCGTTTGGGGATGCTTTATTCTTATTATCAATCATTTTATTTATATCATGTGTTGTACCCGTTTCGGGGCTAGTTTTTACAAAAGAAGTGCTGCCGAAATTTTTAAGAAAATAACTTAAACTTTAAAGATTTTTACTCAAGATTTTCTAAATGTTTTAAACTAATGTTTTCATTTCTCACTATTTTAATGGTTTTGATTTCTGGGTTTCGGCTTACTTAATCGCGTTACGCCTGTAGACGTTATGTGGTTAAGTGCCGGTCACGGGCCGAACTTTGGGGTCGTGACAGTAAAGGGTGATAACTTCCGGGCAGTTCGGCAGAAACGGGATTTGGGGGAGACTTCGACAGAACCTTTCTGGAATGCTATACGAGAAGACTTGGACCCAGGTTCGGTCATATTACGCACACCCAGTAGGCCAGAGTTCGGCATCGTCGACGAGACATGTTATGAGTGACCATGACAGTTGGCCAGAGATATTTAGAGGATGTGCCAGAGCGGGACTATTTCCTCCATCTTTGATTTCGGTATTTTGGACGATTTATTTGCATGATTGAGATTTTGTGCAACACAGTTGCACTTGACTTCGACTTGATGTCATTCGAGATGTTGATTTTGATTTCATGCCTATGGTATGCATGTGATTTGATTTGTGTTTTCGGCATATTTTTCATGCACTTTTATTATTTTGATTCGATTTGTGCACACTGATGCACATGCTTGTGAGATTATATACCATGGTATACCTGATTTGGATTTGGATTGAAATGTGTTGTATACCGTCAGTTTCGATTGTGATACTCGATATTTGTTTTCGTGCACCTTGTGCACTTGATTTGGGTTCTTGCGCATGTTTGGGCGCTTGATGTGATTTTGGTGCACACTAGATGCACTAAATCGAGATTCTTCGTGCATATCAGATGCACCTGATATTGCTGTCAGGCACACCCGTTGCCTTTGACAGGTGTTTCGTGCACACCCGTTGCACTTAGATTTTGTTTCTGTGCACATGTATGGCACATCCATGGATTTCGATTTCCGTGCGCACCAAACGCACGTGGTATTCTTATATACATATTTTGGGATTGATTTCTCTTGGAGCAGTATGCTTTATGATACTTACTATATGGCATAGTAGCTGAGCAGGACTAGTCCGAAGACAGTACCTCGATATATTTTGCATGCATTGATAGTTATCGAAGGGATTTCCAAAAAGGAGCTATAGTCTATGTATTTACCTACGTGTCCGAGATGACACGAGACATTTAACCAAGGAAACCCTTCTAAATGATTTTCAAAAAAAAGCGGCGGGACGTGTATGTTAAAAAAAGGAGATATATATATATATATATAGTGGTTTTCTTACAAAAAAAAAACGTCCGCCACTGTGCCGTGATACGCGTATTGCATAGTGATTCGAAAAAGGTTTGGCATGCATTTTTTTTCCAGATGTTTTGACGAGTTTACACCGACGCGTACTATGTACGTGTTATTGTTTTGATGTATATCATGTGGGTTTTCATTTTGGGCTTTGACATTGGTGTCTTCGCCATAACTCCGATGATTGCGGGATGCTTGACGGAGTTTTGATTTTGGTTTATATACTTGTTTTTCATACGCATGCATTGTGCTACGATTTGTTTTTTGTATTTATGATTTCGGAGCCCCGATGACTTGAACTTTTTACTGAAATGTTTTGGTATTTGAGGGGTTTAAATTTAAATTCGGGGACCGAATTTCTTTAAGGGGGAAGATTGTAACATTTCAGAAAAATAAAATATTATTTTTAGGGAATTTATATAATTAAATAATAATTATTATGAATATTTTAATATGGCGGTATAATTAAATACCAATAAATAGGAAAATATTGGAAAAATTAAATTAAATGGTGATTTTGGAGGGATTTATATGATTTAATCAAATTATAAATTTTTTATGATTAATTATATTCCATTTTAATGCTAATCGCGATTAAATATCACTAATCGTGCATTAAGCTTGCTTTGTACATGTGACATGCACCAAGTCATTTTTCACATTTGTTACATTTTTCCTACCATGGCTTTTTCCTTTTCTTCATGCTTGGTTTTAGAATTTTGGAAAACAAAACAAAAGAAAAGAAAAGAGAAAAAGAATAAACAAAGAAGCATGAGCAAGAGGGAGAGAGAGTGACAGAGAGGGGGTGAGGGGTCAACCTTAGTCATGGGGCAATTCCCTTTTCACTTATTTCCTACATCTTTTTCCCCACACCCTCACCATGGCTACCTCCATCTCCTCCCTCCTATACCTCCTCACAACTCCATGAAAAACACATCAAAGCTTCATCCCTCTTTCACTAAAAACATGCACAAGCTCACTACAAACACTTTGGACCAAGAAAAATTAGATTTTGAAGACTTGGGGCAACTCAAGAAATTTCTTGAGTTGCCAAATGAGATAATTCCTTCACCCCTAGCATGGTATTTCATTTACTTTAGCACCTATACTTTTTTAGAAGTGTTTTAGTGAAGTTTAGTGGTGTTTGGAAATTTCTAGAGGAAGTTTAGGGATCCTTGAGTTGTGATGGTGTAATTGAGTTGTATTAGTGACTACAAACCCCCATGGTGTTAGAAACCCAGACCAAACCTGAAACAAACCCGAGACTTGGACTTTATATGTTCAATGTCGGTTTTGTGAGAATTTGAGGCCTACAGGGAATCTGGAATGACCTGAGAATTTTACGAGAAAAGCAAACAAGTCCAGAAACCTAGATTTGACACTAGGAGGTGACCCTGAAAGTACGAGCCCAATCTGAGCAAATCAAACCGAGGTGGCCGGATTTTTAGGTATAGTGGCCGGCCACATAGAGGAGTTTGGGGTCCAGGTTGCTTCTGTAGTTCATATACCCCCTATACTACACCCCAGTACTGTTTGTTTAACCTAATTTCACTTGAACCAAAATCTGGGATCATTTTGAGTTGCTATTTTGAAATGTGGGTTTTAAACGACTTGAAGTTTGGATATTTGTGTTTTGTAGCGATCACTTGACGGTTGTACGTCAATATCGGGGGTTGTTTGATTATTCTTGCATGCCTAAACCATATGTTTTAACCTATGTACGTTTCATGTATCGTTATGATTTTTATCCACGATTTCGGTTTACGATAGTATATGTGATATGTAGGTACCCTCACATGAACTTTGGACGATGAAGAAGAGGATGACAACATCGACTTCGGCAGGCGAGGATCAAGGTGAGTAGATATATATCTACGGGGGAAGTCGGGTGGATGGAGTATAGCATGTAGGGTTAGCTTAGCACCTTGTGAAGGTTTTGGCAAGCATCAATCATGCGACTTTATAATATTTGGGGTGCTAAACAAACCCTAACCAAGATCTTAACTAGAGACTTAGGGTAAAACAAAATATGTAAACACTTTACATCTAAGTGAATAAGGAATACAACCTTTGTAGACCGGTCCTTCACTTCAATAGCTCCGTGTAGAAATCCCTTCGCAGCGATCACGATCCCCCGGACTCTAGAGAGGCTCCCACGAAGAAACAAACAAGCTTGCTTCGAAGTCTTCGATGCCGAAGATGATCTACGTCGAGGAGACACTAGCTCATGCTATCTCTTCATTAATTGTGTAGATTAGTGAAGCAAACACCCTAAACTAAATGGCTAATAGTATAGGATGATGAAGTAGAAAAGTGGGTTCACTGTAGTTTTATTTTTCTCACAAGGTTTCATTACTTTGAAAAAAACTAGCAAGCTTTTTCTCACTTGATGAAGAAGAAGAAGAATGAACTCATAAGATTAGAATGCAACCATGGGTGAGTATATCATATATCTAACCCTTGTAGAGAGTTAACCATGGTAAGGGGTTAAAGGTTAGGTCACAAAATATCTTAATGAAAACAAAGGAGTGGACTTAGTCAATGCTTATCCATAAGCTTCTACAAGCTTCTAGCAATGATTTAATCCACTAATTTGTAATTACTTAATGATAAATGAAACCCTAACATAAACCCTAGTATGGTGTAAGTCTCATACATACATGTTGCATGTATAACCTAGCATGACACAATAATATATATCATATATATATTATATGCTAAAAGAATACAATTAATATATATCACATATATATCAATGTATCAAAAAGTGAGAAAAGAAATCTTAAGTGAACTAATATTAGTCAATATAATTTAATATATCAAATAAATAATTATACATTAAATTATTAAATCAACTCTTGATTTAATAATCCGGCTATATTACATATAACCGACTAATATCATTTATCGCGAGAATAGAATACGGTATCACATACTCGTATTAATCTCGGTCCCGCACATATCATATATGTGCTCTTACTCCGTTTCGCATGAACTAGGAAACCTCTATGTAGGACTCTAAAGACTCGTCAATACGCCGGCAGTAGGTGATGATCATATCAAACACCCACAAGCCGCAAGCGGTCTGCTAAACGTAACGACCACCCGGGTATTGAGCGATCAGAAGATCAACAAGCAAGTCTGCTATAACTCCTGCGAATCCAATCAGTAACACTACCGTACAGTCCGGTCTCTTCTTCTGATATGTCGCATATCATAGTCTACCGGTGGTAAACGTCAGACCCCAGTAACCTATAAGTCATGTCGATATGAGGTCCATAACAGTTCGAGAAACTACTGATAACTCTTACCAGTAAATCTCAGCAACCCTGGCCAGGGATTTCCAGTTATAGCTAATCGAACACAGCGCAACATCAACCCCCAATACCGGGAGAGACGAAACCCCTCCTATCGCTCATTGCCTCCATGTGATTCGGGACTTTATCCAAAAGCCACCGTTTTGCACGATCTCTTGATCGTGGTATGGTGGAAATCAAAACACAGTGGGAATCACACAAGACTCTATGACGATCTTGGGTCTACAGACTAACCTGTACCAGTGTCACCAGAGAACTGCTATCCGACGATAGGTATAATACCATCTAAGAGTTCTCGGCGAGTCCGTCCAGTGTACCCAGTCTCTACTAAGCACCCGTATGCTTTCTCTGATGTCAAACACCAATGGATATGGGATCATCCATCGCCCATCATATGGGTCAAGAAGCGCATAAGCTAGTCTACTCTGGAGTACCGATGCCCTGTCTCGATACTCCCATGACTAGGAACATTTGAAGGATGTACTTATCGATTACCCTGTCCCCACTAGTATGATCTGCATCATAATCCTGGTAGTCAAGTAATCATCCTAAGAGCTTTATCAATATGTGATCACAAAACAGTATTTGTTTACATGTTAAGATAAAGTGCAACCAGATAGCATACTATCATGTCGAGCAAGAAAGTCCTTCTTATATATGTCCAAATATCCACTACAATATACATCGCATGTACAGTAATGGCTTCCAGGGCATACATATAACTAACAATCTCCCACTTGCACTAAGGCCATTTGTTGTAGTATCCAATACTCAACAATATAGCAGAGGTTGTAGTATCCCATACTCAACCATTATAGAGAAGTCTCTCTAGGGTAAGGCTTTTGTGAGTGGATCCGCTGTGTCAACCTTCTGGTCTACTCTCCTAACCTCGATCTCTTGGAGATCAACCATCTCCCTGATCAGGTGATACTTGCCTCAGAATATGTCTGGAGCGCTGATGGGACCTGCGTTCCTAGGAATAAGCTACAACTCCATTGTTGTCACAATAACAGTTATTGGACGCTCAATGGTAGGAACCTTGTTCATCTTATGAACAAGAAATGTCCAGACAACCACTTTGGTAGTATCGTTGGTAGCAATGTATTCAGCCTTTATCGTCTAGTATGTCACGGTATCTAGCTTGGAACTCTTCCAACATACCGTCCGTCCACTGAGGGTAAAGACAATGCCTGTGACTGACTCTCAGTCGAACTTATCACTCTGGAAGCTGGAACCAAGAACTTTCTTTTAATGCTTCTCAAGTACTCAAGAATGTCCTCCACAGCTGTCCTAAGATCCGATTGATTCCTGATCACTACACCTAGTGAGTCATCTACATCTGGTCTGGTACATGACATCACACACTCTGATAGAGCCTACTGTCGAAGCATAGGGTATCCCTTGTTTGCGAGCTCTCTCCAAATTAGTATTGGAGAGAGTGATCCATGAGTAAGTGTACGAACCACCATGCTTAGAATCTTGCATACTAAACCCCTTTAGTATGGTGTTCATGTACCTGGATTTGGGACACTCCCAACATCTATATAGATCTATCACCATAGATCATAATCCATAAGATGTAACAAGCATCATCCAGATCTTCTATTGAGAATCCCCGTGATAAGAGGAGCTTGACCGAGTGTAGCATAGGAAACCATTTCCTATCAAGAGTATGTCTTCTACGTACAATACGTAGAATACTACCTTACTCTCTACAACCTTCTTGTATATACAAGGTTCGTCTACCATTTTGATGAAGTCAAACTCTTTGACTATCACATCAAGACAGACGTTCCATCTGCCTAAACCCGGTTGGGCCATCATCTCATGATGCAATCCTCACTCCCATTGTCACCGAGAAGATCGTAGTATCTCTCGAGTGGATGAGGAAACCTACCAGATTCACGGAGAGGCTGAGGTTCGTCGGAAACTATTGAATCCTTTGGTTTTACTAAATCATCAGCTGTTAGTTTGTCTAGCTGGAACTCCTTCCAGTTCTACCTCATGACCACTTAATTTCTTCACAAGAAATTCCTTTTCTATAAATGTGGCATGCTGAGAAACAAAACACCTTTTGCTCCTCAGTTTGGTAGAAGATATTCCCTTACTAATGTTTGGGATATCCCAACAAACTCTCACAACTGAGCTTGCCTTGAGCTTGTCCGGATTTTGCTTTTCAACATAGGCCGGACAACCCCATATCTTAACTCGTTTAAGACATGGTCTCTTCCCATTTCATATCTCATATGTAGTGGTAGGCACTGATTTGGATGGAACCTTATTCAATATGTATGCAACTTCTCAAGTGCATAACCTCCAAAAAGAAATAGGTAACTCAGTAGTACTCATCATAGAGCACACCTTATCACATAGGGTGCAATTGCTCCTCCCCGATATACCAACGTATTGTGGTGTATACGGAGGAGTAATGCTGAGAGAGAATCTCATTCTCCTTTAGAATAGTCCATGAATCCCGTGCTCAAGTATTCTCCTCCCTGATCACATCAAAGGACATAATACTTATACCCGTTTTGGTTCTCTACTTCTGAAGTACAAAGAACCAGTCCTGGCATGTGTAGACAGGGACCTCATACATCATCATGTATCAATCCCAAGAGTTCACTAACTCTTTTTCTGTTTCCAATAAACAGAGCTATGGTCATCTTATCTTTGTGACATGACTGGCAAGTTTCACAAGATGTAAATTCAAACTAATTTAAATATGCATCTAAATGTAACTTAGCTAGTCGGGTCACATTGATATGATCTAGTCTACAAAACCTCAAGAAGGATGCGTTCATTTCTGAACTCTTCCTCTTGTGTGTGTTCTGTACATTAAGAACTGTGGTTTAATCAAGAACGTTTATGCTTTTAGATAACGTGCCTGAACTGATCAACTCTTGATATAGGAAATGTTCAAAACATTATCCAACAATACAAAATTATATCCTTCTTTATTAAATAAAGATACTGATATGATGTTGTATATCAGGTTCGGTATCTAATAACATTCGTTTAGAATCAATGTATTAATACAAGGTGATATCTGCCAACTGATTTGGCTGCAACAGTTGCACCATTCTCGAACACTTAGAGACATATCACCCATTCTCAGTTCTCTGTAATAAAGACACCCGAAGAATATGCATCAACATGTACTTTCTTCGAATTGGGTAGCATGGGAATCCGGATATTCCCCTATTTTCTGCTCGGTCTTATAACAGTTATAAGATTGAGCGGAACCTGTTAGTTATATGTATGCCCTAGAGGCCATTACTGTACATTGGATGTATATTGTAGTGGATGCTGGGACATATATAGGTAGGACTTTCTTGCTCGACATGATAGTACGCTATCTGGTTACTCTTTATCTTAACATGTATACTTTTTGTCTCTCTGTTACATGTTGATAAAGCCCTTAGGATGTGTAATCGACTTCCAGGACTGTGATGTAGATCATACTAGTAGGGCCTGGGTAGTCCATGAGTACATCCTTCAATGTTCCTAGTCGTGGGAATATCGAGACGGGGCATCGATATTCCAGAGTAGACTAGGTATATCTTCTCGACCCATGTGATGGGCGATAGATGATCCCATATCCATTGGTGTTTGACATCAGAGATGGTATGCGGGTGCTCAGTGGAGACTGGGTACACTGAACGGATTCGCCGAGAACTCCCAGATGGTATTGTACCTTACGTCAGATGGCAGTTCTCTGGTGACACTGGTACAGCTTAGTCTGTTGACCCGAGATCGTCATAGAGTCTTGTGTGTCTCCCACTGTGCTTTGATTTCCACCCTACCACGGCTCTACTGAGTCGTGCAAACAGGTGGTTTTTAGGTACAGTCCCGATTCACATGGAGGCAATGAGCGATAGGAGGGGATTCGTCTCTCTCGGTATTGGGGGTTGATGTTGCGCTATGCTCGACTGGCCATAACTGGAAATCCCTGGCCAGGGTTGCAGTGATTTACTGGTAAGAGTTATCAGCAGTTTCACGCTTGTTATGGACCTTACATCGGCATGACTTATCGAGCTACTGGGGTCTGACGTTTACCACCTCTAGGCGAGATATGCGACATATCAGACGAACAGACCGGACTGTACGGTAAGTGTTACTGGTTGGATTCACAGGAGTGTGAGCGGGCTTGCTCGTTGATCTTCTGATCGCTTAATACCCGGGTGGCCGTTACGTTTAGCAGACCGCTTGCGGCTTGTGGGTGTTTGATATGATCATCACCTACTGCCGGCGTATTGACGAGTCTTTAGAGTCCTACACAGAGGTTTCCTGGCTCAAGCGAAATGAAATAGGAGCGCATATGAGATATGTGCGAGACCGAGAATAATACCAGTATGTGATACTGAATTCTATTCTCGCGATTTGTATCATCGGACGGTTATATAAGATATAGCCGGGTTACCGAATCAAGTGTTGATTCGATACATTGATACACTTTATATTAGTCGGTTGTATGCAGTATGACCGGATCATTAAATCAAGTATTGATTTAATGATTTAATGTATAATTATATATTTGATGTATTACTTTACATTAACTAATATTGGTTCATTTAAGATTGATTTTCTCATTTGAATGTGCACATTGTTTATATATGATATATGTAAGTGTACATGTTTGTATCATGCTTGATGATACATACAAGTTGTGTGTATGAGACTTAAACCAAATTGAGGTTAAATTAGGGTTTACTAATTTCCTAATAAATAACAAATGAATTAAGACTTTGGTCAAAGTTATCAAGCTTCATGAAGCTTGAAGAAACTTTGAGAAAGTCAATTTCCTTTGTCATTTCCTTAGGATGTTAGTTAACCCAACCCTTAACCCAAGTCTTTGGTTAATTCTCTACACAAGTTAAGCATGAGGGCTTAACTTAACTATGGTACCATAATTAAAAGGATAAGTTTCATTCTTATTTCATTATCCTTTTAATTCTTTCTTCTTCTTCATCTTCATCAAGCTTCATGAAAGCTTGCTAGCTCCAATAGTGCCATGAGAAAAAGAGTGAGAAATCCAATTCTAAAGTGAACCCACTTCCTATTTATTCATCCTCTACTACTTGCCATGTAGTATAGGGTGTTCTCTTCACAAAGTTTTTGACCAAGTGAACGAATAGCTTGAGTTTGAGTCGCCTCGACGTAGATCATCTTCGGCATCGAAGTCAATGACCTGGCCCGATCATTTCTCCGACGAAACCAACACGAGGGTCCGGGATTCCGATGATCGCAGCGGAGGGACGTCAAAACGGAGTTAAAGAAGTGGAGGACCGGATCTACAAAGGTTGTAGTCACTTTCACTTAGTAGTTAAGTTGTTAACTAGTTTAGTTTTTGCCTTTACCTCTAGTTAACGATCTTGCATAGGATTCTTAGGCACATGAAATTTTTGAATTTGGCATGGTTGATCAGTTGTAGAACCTCATGGGTGTGCCTAGGAACCCTACAGTGGTATCAGAGCCTAGCTAGAGCCTTAGGCGATGAGTAGACGAAGTTAGAAACCCGATCGAACCCTGAAACCCTAAAAATAACCTTTCTCTGTACATTTTTCAAAACTGTAGAATTTTGTGAATTAAAAATATGCAGAAAAATCAGCAGGGTTTTCTAAGAAATACTGTGCAAAACGTGAGCCTAAATCGATCAAGGCGCCGCGGAGCCGCGGCACGAGCATGGCTCGTGCGGCGGTTCCGCGGCCGTACGGTCACTTCTTTCATCACTGTTTGCACAGTAATGTCTTAATTTTATTCCTGTGTTTTCTGGGAATTTTTAATTTGCACTCAAGAGTTGAGTTTTCTGGGTTTTATTGGGAGTTCGTAGATTCGATCGGATTGCCTAATTTTGTCTATGTGTTTTTCCGGATAATTTAGAATATGTTAAAAAGTTCGACCGGATATAAATACCCAATTTTTCCCCTGCCGGGAAATTTTCCAAGTGTTGGATTTTTCCGTGGTTTAAGAACGTTCTAAGTAGTGCAAGTAACGCGATGGACCCTCTAGAAGACAACAAACCTTAACTCGATTATGTGACCGTCTTGAACTGCCCTTTGAATCTTAGGGTTTGGGGCAGTACGGCGTGCCACATGTGAGGCGTTGGCTTGACCCTTCTACGGCTGGACCGTTGGTACTGAGGCATGAAGTGAATGTTTTTAAATTTATTTCATGTGTTGAGCTGTTTCCGGAAAACTTGGATGTTTGATTGTTCGATCGAAAAGTTTAACATTTTCTATTTATCTGGAATGTGATACAATATTTGGAATCCACAAGTAGTTATATGATAACTAATATGGATGTAATAAACATAGCAGTTTAGTCTCATTTGATCGGTTGCCACGGAATTTTGATACGATCAAAAGTCCGTCGCAATCACGTAGCGTACGTGGATACTCGCCGGATAAACTTAACAGATAGCTACACCCCTTAGCTCCGACCAAGTGACTGTAGGAGAACCCCGTCATCGAAAGCATCCGTTCGGGTGCTCACGGTAGCGGTGTTCCGCCTTGGTGCACTTCGTCGACGGTATCGGGGGTGCGGTCGTCTACTAAAGTTTGCGACGAGCATTCGATCAGAATGTCGGGAATCCTGTTGAATTGCCCGACTTGATATTGAAAAGAGTTTCCGATAATGAGACTAAAATGCGGGGTTTATAATTGTTAGGCATGCGATGTCTAAGGAATTCATTTGGTTAGGCATGCGATGTCTAAAGAGGTTGCAGATTCCAACTGTTGTAGTTTTACACTTTCTTTTCTGCGACCGTAAGTGTAATATGTGATATCGCCGGTTTCGTTGGTATATGTCAACGACAATTGGGATACGCATGTTTACTTACGTTGATGACATGTGATGTTATGTGTTGCTGGATATGTTATATTGGATCGTCGTGTTTGAATAGCCGGGTTTTTTTTATGTGAGATGAGTGTTTTTCATTTTCATTCATGTAAAAACTTGTATGTAATATTCTTTTATTGGGGCACTTCCAGGTTGCGGAAGATGTCACCGTTGTTGTATATTATTTACTTTTCCGCATTAGGTTAGACCCAAGGAGGGGAGCACAAGTAACCGGGTTCTAGGGTCCAGTGGGAGACCATCTCGAGGAGTCGAGTCCGGGTCTCCTAACCCTAGAATTGGTAGGGTTGCTTGCTGCTCTCGTAGGGGTCTAGGGATGTGGGATTGGCTATTCATCACGACCGTGGAATCCGTGTTTTATACAGGCTCAAAATAAAACACGGACGTCATAGTATATCCAATATTTCATATGATATTTTCTGCTGCGTTATCTGTGATGTGATCTTGTGATTTGTTCAGATGGATACTGTATATACTATATATGATATATTATGTAGACGTTGCTTATGTTTTACACCCGCGCTAGCCCTGCTCCGCTCTGCCGTTAGTTACCTAACCTAACGGTGCAGACGGGACATCGAGGCGAATGCGGATGGCATAAGCGTACGTTGTATTTATCTGTGATGTTTAGGTGGACTTAAATGATGGGACATTCATTAATGAGATTAATGAAAGAAAATAAGCCTAAAAGATGTTGTGGAATCGAATTTCAAAAATAAAACAGGTAGCTACAGTTCTTGCTTTGCACAACGGTATATATGATATATCCTGCACCTTATTTGATAAGGAAAGGGCCGACGATCCCTTCACTGGGAGTGACCCCTTTAGCAATAACTGGCAGATGCTACAACCCTCGGTTTGTCTTTTGGCTGTTTCTATAGTTTTTGCTTTGCACAGCGGTATATATGATATATCCTGCACCATATTCGATGAGGAAAGGGCCGACGATCCCTTCACCGGGAGTGACCCCTTTAGCAAAACTAGAAAAGCCCAAAAAACGATCCATTTAAAAACCATTTGATTCCGCAACGAGATCAAGTTGAAAGCGTTAAAGGTTTTTTCAAAAACCATCTGCAACCCTCCGTCATTTTAGGAAGTAGAGTACTTAGTATTCGTGCTGTGTTTGTTGACCTTAGTTAAGGCACAGTGTACGGTAGCTGAGTGATGTCTTCCTACACCGCATATGATGCGATTAGTTAGGACAGTCGCGTGACTTTGTTGACCTTAGTTAAGGGTCATGTGGGTGGGTCTAATTAATCACGAAATGACGGGTAGAACTTGACTAGTGTTTATGATTTGTTGACCATAGTTAAGGTCATAGGTGCTAGGGGTAAAAACCTTTATCGGGAGTTTCAAGTGTTGAAATTTACAATGAGATTGCATACCTTCTATATGATAGTTGTGTTGGAGATAGTGCCCTCAGAGTCAATTATTCGATCACAGGCACGTGATTGCAATGATTGAGGGAGGACCTGTCCCAGTAGGACAGTCTTACTCGTGATGATAGTATGCTATCTGGTTTACCTTTATCACCATGTACTGCTTTAGGTGACCTGACAGGTCACTATTACACGTTGATAGAGCCCCTAGGATTCTTGCTTGACCACCAGCAGTATGAGGGCGATCATATAAGTGGGAGCTGAAGGTCTATAAGCACATCCTTAAAAGGTCCCTAGTCGTGGGAGATTCGAGACAGGGCATCGTTTCTCCAGAGTAGACTAGTGTATACAGTCGAGACCCCGATGAGGGGCGGTGGTCGGTCTCACAAGCCACTGGTGTCAGTTGGTTCACCTAAGATGTATACAGGTGCTCATTGGGTTATGAGTACACCGGACAGGACTCGCCGGGAACATGCTAGTTGGTCTTATACCAGACGTCAGATAGCAGTTCCCAGGTGACATGTGTACAGGTTAGTTCATCGACCTGATGATTGTCATTTGTTTCGTGTGAGTTCCCACTGTACTTTGATTACTACCCTACCACGCTCAAAGGAGACGTGCAAACAGGTTTTAGTTGGGTACAGTCCCGAGCCACATGGAGGCAGTGAGCGGATCTTCAGGGGTTCGTCTCTCCTGGTATTAGGGGTGAGGTCGCGCTGTGTCTAGGAGAGCCATTACACAAAGCCCTCGGCCGAGGCAGGAGATTTACTGGTAGGTATTCCAGTAGTATCTCAGGGTGTTCTGGGCTACACTCCGACACGACTTGTACCGCTTTTGGGGGTCTGACTTTACCAACCCCCTAGGCCCGCCATGCGATGCTCATAGACGAACGGACCGGACTCTACGGATATTGTCACTGACAGGCTCAGTAGGGTGTCAGGCTGAGTTTGCTCACAGACGTCCCTTTTGGTCAATACCTGGTAGCCCGTTACGTATTGGCTTATACCTCTGACGTGCTAGTGGTTAAATCCACAACCAAGGTGTTGACGAGTCTTTAGAGTCCCCCACATTCAGTTACTCAAGCTTTCGGGCGAAAAGCTGTAGAGGCCGTATGGAGATATGGCAAGGTCCGATCAGATACGTGCGGTATTGCACGGATCAGGATCGGACAGTTCGTACTAGAGGCCGTATGGATATATGGCAGGGTTCGATCAGATACGTGCGGTATTGCACGGATCAGGATCGGACGGATTTTACTAGCCGGCTTTGGTTTAAGCCGAATCCTAGTATAGTACAGTGTAGACTTTGTCTCATTGCATTTGTATTTCGGTCGGAATACAAATGCGGGTGTGTATGCACAGTAGCGGGGTTTTCCTGTGATTTATTACGGGACCAGTTTTCAGGAGTTGCCAGTTTGCTTTCCGTTTCGGCCAATTTCTTTGTATCCTTCATTGGCCGAAGATTGGTGGAGGAGGGCTTATTTGCATTTGTGCAAATAACTATTTGTGGAGGGTGTTCTTTGCATTTTGTTGGATCATGATGGCTCACCATCACTTGACTTTCCTTCTTCATGATGGCTTGACTTTTTGAAGTCATCATGCTTGATGATGATGGCTTGACCTTTTGGAATGATTGGTTGGTTGAGTGTTGGTTATTCCTTGTGATGATTTCTTCTCATCATCTTGTTTTTCTCTCTCTTGGATTATGAGAGACCCTCATTGTTTTTTTACACTTACTCCCTCATTTCTCTCCTCTCGAATCTCATGGCCGGCCTTGCTCTTTGATGGGGGCTGTCCAAATTTGGTGGTGTGGGATTTTGTTCTTCTCATGTATGGAAAAATCCCATAGCTCCACAAAAAGTTGATATATCATTCTCCTCCACCAATGGCAACTCCCAAAAACCCCTAGAGACACAAATAGCTCACTACACATTCTACAGCAAACCTTGGGCACGTCGACTAGCCAGCTTCGTGCCCGAGTTGCCTCGGCATAGAGGTGGGAGCCCGTAAAAGATGTAGGCGATGTGGTGCACTTCCGGCGACGAGGTGGAGACAGGACATTCCGTGGGAGATCGGGACGACGATGAGAAGATCGGAGGACTCGGATCAGTCGGTATATCTCTATTCCCCATCTTGTAGTTAGCTAGGACTAGTTAATGGTTCGATCCCGGTGTTTAGTGCGCGGTGGTGCCGGTTTGCTAGTTTGCAAAATTAAAGTTTTTCGCTTCCGCATTTTGGCGTCGGATTGACTGCCGGGGCGCCGCCGTGCACTTACAAGTTGGATCCCGATACCCACTGCGAGTAATTGTTACTCCTGGAAGAGTTTTGCACTTTACAATTAGCCGATCAAGTAGGTGTCTAGAAAGGTGTCAACGGGGTTATGCCTCTGGGAAAATGAGGTTTACTTTAATTAGGTCCGTGCGAAAGCACGGGGAACCTCCCTCAAAGTACCGACACTGGCCTGGCTGAAAGATTGGCGAACTTGTAGAGTGTAATTAATCCCGGCTAGTCTTTCCTTTTAAGGTTTGAAGGAAGATTTGATAAAAACAGTGGGAGCCATCCTGATTAGATAAAATATATAATCAATCTAATCTTGCAAGAGCGCACGCAGAGTGTTTTCTTCTCTCTCTCCAGGTAGCGACCATATCACGCCTTAATCAAGATAATAATATGGAAGTATTGACCGAACCCGCTTGTTATACTGAGCTGGGGAACGTTGGTCCCGCTCCAACTTATAATTGTTATAAGACCGAGCAGGAAATAGAGGAATACCAGAATTCCTATGCCGCCTAAACGAAGAAAGTGCATATGATGCATCTCCTTCGGGTGTCCTCTACGTCCTAGGTATTAGATACCGGATCAGGATCCCGCAAATGTAATCCGTTACATGGGCTACAGAAAGGTAGAGAACTGAGAACGGGTGATAAGTTTCATGAGACAGAAAACGGTGCAAGTGTTGCAGCCAAGTTTGTTGGTCACTGTCACCCTGTATTTCTAAATACATTGATTCTGAACAAATGCTACTAGATACCGAACCTGATATACAAAATCATATCAATCTCTTTATATATTAAAGAAGGATATAATTTTGTATTGTTGAATATTGTTTTGAACATTTTAAAAGTTGATCGGTTCAGGCACGTTATCTAAAAGTATTGACGTTCTAAATCAAACTACAGTTCCTAGTATACAGAACACACACAAGAGGAAAAGTTCAGAGATGAATGATTCCTTCTTGAGGTATTGTAGGCTAGGTCATATCAATGCGACCCGACTAGCTTAAGTTACATTTTAGATGCATATTTAAATTAGTTTGAATTTACATCTTGTGAAACTTGCCAGTCATGTCACAAAGATTAGATGACCATAGCTCTGTTTATTGGAAACAGAGAAAGAGTTAGTAAACTCTTGGGACTGATACATGATGATGTATGTAAGGTCCCCTGTCTACACATGCCAGGACCGGCTCTTTGTACTTCATTACATTCTTTGATGATCTCTCAAGATTCAGCCATATGTTCCTGTTGAAACATAAGTCCGAACATTTTGAGATATTCACAGAATATAAGATAGAAGTAGAGAACCAAAATACGGGTATAAATATTATGTCCTTTGATGTGATCAAGGAGGAGAATACTGAAGCACGGAATTCCTGGACTATTCTAAAGGAGAATGAGATTCTCTCTCAGCATTACTCCTCCGTATACACCACAGCACGTCGGTGTATCGAGGCGGAGCAATCACACCCTATATGATATGGTGTGCTCTATGATGAGTACTACTGAGTTACCTATTTCCTTTTGGGAGTTATGCACTTGAGAAGTTGCATACCTATTGAATAGGGTTCAAATCAAATCAGGTGCCTACCACTCCATATGAGATACGGTATGGGAAGGGCCTATCTCTTAAGTCAGTTAAGATTTGGGGTTGTCCGGCCTATGTCTAAAAGCAAAATCCGGACAAGCTCGAGGCAAGGTCTGTAACGTAGAACTGGAAAGGTTCCAGCTATACAAACTACAGCAGATGATTTGGTAGAACCAAAGGATTCAATAGATTCCGACAAACCTCAGCCTCTCCGCCGATCTGGTAGGGTTCCTCATCCGCCTGAGAGATACTTCGGTTTCTCGATGACAGTGGGAGCGAGGAATGCATCATAAGATGATGACCCAACTAGTTTCGAGCAGGCCATTGAGAGTAGGGACTCTGTAAGAATGGCTGGATGCTTAGCGATCTGAGATGGAATCCATGTACACCAACAAAGTATGGACTTTGGTTGCTATATCTGAAGGGTTAAATCCCTATCAGGAGCAAGTATATCTTGAGAAGATTACTTGGTGTAGATGGAAAAGTTGAGACTTTCAAAGCTAGACTTGTTAAAGGTTTTCGTCATCGACCAGGCGTGGATAATGATGAAACCTTTTCCAGGGCTATGCTTAAGTCCATCCGGATCCTACTTGCCACGGCTACATACCATGACTACGATATCTGGTGGTTGGGTGTCATGACTGCTTTTCTAAATACTGATTTAGAAGAGAACGTCTATAAGTACACAGCCAGAGGGCTTCGTAAACAGTGGGAGCAGCGGAAACGTGTGCAAGTTGCTTTATAGAATAAAGCAGGGATCGCGGAGTTGGAACATATGTTTTGATGTGGTAGTCAAAGAGTTTGACTTCATCAAAATGGTAGATGAACCTTGTATATACAAAACGGTAGTAGAGAGTAAGGTGGTCATCCTCGTATTGTACGTAGACAACATACTCTTGATAAGAAAAGTGTTTCTTATGCTATGCACGGTCAATCTCCTCTTATCACATGGATTCTCCAAATAGGATAATGGTGATACCTCCTAAATCCTGGGATTTGGATCTATAAGATAGATCTAAAGGGATGTTAGGGTTTTCACTAGGTCTAGTGAAATGGTATCAATCGATCCTGGGGAGAATCACTGGAAAAGTTCCAGGCTGATAAGCACGACTGAATGTCAATCGCAGGCATTATCTTTACCCTCAGTAGAGGGACGGTATGTTGGAAGAGTTCCAAGCTAGATACCGTGGCAAACTAGACGATAAAGGCTGGTAACATCGCTATTAAAGATATTACCAAAGAGGCAGTTTGGGTGTATATTGGTTCATGAGATGAACTAGGTTCCTACCATTGTGTGACAATAGGAGTGTGGCTTTGGCCCAGGAACCCTGGTCCCATCAGTGACCCAGACATATTCTGAGGCAGCATCACCTGATCATGGAGATAGGTGATCTCCAGGGTGATCGAGGTTAGGAGAGTAGACTCAGAGGACAACACGGCGGATCCACTCACAAAGGCTTTTTCCCCGAGAGAGACTTATATGGGATGGTTGAGTATTAGATACTACGACCACTGCTACAGATGGCCCTAGTGCAAGTGGGAGATTGTTAGTTATATGTATGCCCTAGAGGCCATTACTGTACATTGGATGTATATTGTAGTGGATGCTGGGACATATATAGGTAGGACTTTCTTGCTCGACATGATAGTACGCTATCTGGTTACTCTTTATCTTAACATGTATACTTTCTGTCTCTCTGTTATATGTTGATAAAGCCCTTAGGATGTGTACTCGACTTCCAGGACTGTGATGTAGATCATACTAGTGGGGCCTGGGTAGTCCATGAGTACATCCTTCAATGTTCCTAGTTGTGGGAATATCGAGACGGGGCATCGATATTCCAGAGTAGACTAGCGTATATCTTCTCGACCCATGTGATGGGCGATGGATGATCCCATATCCATTGGTGTTTGACATCAGAGATGGTATGCGGGTGCTCAGTGGAGACTGGGTACACTGAACGGACTCGCCGAGAACTCCCAGATGGTATTATACCTTACATCAGATGGCAGTTCTCTGGTGACACTGGTACAGCTTAGTCTGTTGACCCGAGATCGTCATAGAGTCTTGTGTGTCTCCCACTGTGCTTTGATTTCCACCCTACCACGGCTCTACTGAGTCATGCAAACAGGTGGTTTTTGGGTACAGCCCCGATTCACATGGAGGCAATGAGCGATAGGAGGGGATTCGTCTCTCCCGGTATTGGGGGTTGATGTTGCGCTATGCTCGACTGGCCATAACTGGAAATCTCTGGCCAGGGTTGCAGTGATTTACTGGTAAGAGTTATCAGTAGTTTCACGCTTGTTATGGACCTTACATCGGCATGACTTATCGAGCTACTGGGGTCTGACGTTTACCACCCCTAGGCGAGATATGCGACATATCAGACGAACAGACCGGACTGTACGGTAAGTGTTACTGGTTGGATTCACAGGAGTGTGAGCGGGCTTGCTCGTTGATCTTATGATCGCTCAATACCCGGGTGGCCGTTACGTTTAGCAGATCGCTTGCGGCTTGTAGGTTTTTGATATGATCATCACCTACTGCCGGCGTATTGACGAGTCTTTAGAGTCCTACACAGAGGTTTCCAGGCTCAAGCGAAATGAAATAGGAACGCATATGAGATATGTGCGGGACCAAGAATAATACCAGTATGTGATACTGAATTCTATTCTCGCGATTTGTATCATCGGACGGTTATATAAGATATAGCCGGGTTACCGAATCAAGTGTTGATTCGATACATTGATACACTTTATATTAGTCGGTTGTATGCAGTATGACCGGATCATTAAATCAAGTGTTGATTTAATGATTTAATGTATAATTATATATTTAATATATTACTTTACATTAACTAATATTGGTTCATTTAAGATTGATTTTCTTACTTGAATGTGCACATTGTTTATATGTGATATATGCAAGTGTACATGTTTGTATCATGCTTGATGATACATACAAGTTGTGTGTATGAGACTTAAACCAAATTGAGGTTAAATTAGGGTTTACTAATTTCCTAATAAATAACAAATGAAATAAGACTTTGGTCAAAGTTATCAAGCTTCATGAAGCTTGAAGAAACTTTGAGAAAGTCAATTTCCTTTGTCATTTCCTTAGGATGCTAGTTAACCCAACCCTTAACCCAAATCTTTGGTTAATTCTCTACACAAGTTAAGCATGAGGGCTTAACTTAACTATGGTACCATAATTAAAAGGATAAGTTTCATTCTTATTTCATTATCCTTTTAATTCTTTCTTCTTCTTCATCTTCATCAAGCTTCATGAAAGCTTGCTAGCTCCAATGGTATCATGAGAAAATGAGTGAGAAATCCAATTCTAAAGTGAACCCACTTCCTATTTCTTCATCCTCTACTACTTGCCATGTAGTATAGGGTGTTCTCTTCACAAAGTTTTTGACCAAGTGAAGGAATAGCTTGAGTTTGAGTCGCCTCGACGTAGATCATCTTCGGCATCGAAGTCAATGACCTGGCCCGATCATTTCTCCGACGAAACCAACACGAGGGTCCGGGATTCCGATGATCGCAGTGGAGGGACGTCAAAACGGAGCTAAAGAAGTGGAGGACCGGATCTACAAAGGTTGTAGTCACTTTCACTTAGTAGTTAAGTTGTTAACTAGTTTAGTTTTCGCCTTTACCTCTAGTTAACGATTTTGCATAGGATTCTTAGGCACATGAAATTTTTGAATTTGGCATGGTTGATCAGTTGTAGAACCTCATGGGTGTGCCTAGGAACCCTACAGAACCAACGTTCCCTAGCTTAGTATAATAAGGAGGTTCGGTCAATACATCCATATTATTATCTTGATTAAGGCGTGGCATTTTTGCAACCTGGAGCGAGAGAAGAAAACACTCTGCATGCGCTTTTGCAAGATTAGATTTGGTTATCATTTTATCTAATCAGAATGGCTCCCACTATTTTATTCAAATCTTCCTTCAAACCCTAAAAGGTATGACTAGTTGGGATTAATTACACCATGCAAGTTCGCCAATCTTTCAGCCAGGCTAGTGTCGGTACTTTGAGGGAGGTTCTTCGTGCTTTCGCACGGACCTAATTAAAATAAACCTCGTTTTCCCAGAGGCATAACCCCGTTAACACCTTTTTAGACACCTACTTTGATCGGCTAATTGTAATGTGTAAAACTCTCCCAGGAGTAACTCTTACTCGCAGTGGGTATCGGGATCCAACTATTTCATAGAAGGTGTGCAATCTCATTGCAAATTTCAACACTTGAAATTCCCGATAATGGTTTACCCCTAGCGTCCTATGGCCTTGACTCAGGCCAACAAACCATAGTCCGCTAGTCAAGTTCAACTCGTACATTTCCTGATTGAATTAAACCCACCCGCACGACCCTTGACGCAGGCCAACAAAGTTGCACGACTACCCTAATCCAATCGCATCGTATGCTGCAGATAAGCACTAGTTAGCTACCACACACTACGCCTTGACGCAGGCCAACAAACGTAGCACGAATACTAAGTAGTACTTATCTGAAATGACGGAGGGCTACGACAGGTTTTTAAGAAAACCCTTTGCGTAATGAACTTGATATCGTTGTAGAATCGAGTGATTTTGAGAAAGGAGTGTTTTTGAGGCTTTTACTAGTTTTGCTAAAGAGGTCACTCCCGGTAAAGGGATCTCGGCTCTTTCCTTATCGAATAAAGTGCAGGATATTTCACAAATACCACTATGCAAAGCAAAAACTATAGAAGCAATCAAAAGACAAACCGAGTGGGTTGTAGCATCTGTTAGTTTTGCTAAAGAGGTCACTCCCGGTGAAGGGATCTCGGCTCTTTCCTTATCGAATAAGGTGCTGGATATTCTATAAGGAATACCGCTATGCAAATCAAGAACTAGAGCTACCAGTTTTTAAACAAGTATCTACAACATCTTTAGGTTTCTTTTATTTCATTAATCTCATTAATGAAGTCCCATTTATATATGCTTCCCAAGCATCACAGAAGAAACGAAAGCAATAATATTTATATATCATATATATATATATATATATAGTATAAGCATTCGTCTCACGCATATAAAATGATCACATCACAGAATATCAGCAGCAGAAGAATCACATATGAAATATTGGATATACTAGGAATTCCGTGTTTTAAGTTAAGCCAGTATAAAATACGGATTCCACGGTCGCGATGAATAGCCAAACCTACATCCCTAGACCCCTACGAGAGCGGCAAGCAACCCTACCAATTCTATAGTTAGGAGACCCGGTCTCGACTCCTCGAGATGGTCTCCCACTGGACCTTAGAACCCGGTTACTTGTGCTCCTCGCCTTGGGTCTATCCTAATGTGGAAAAGTAAATAATATACAATGGTGGCATCATCCTCAACCCGGAAGTGCCCCAATAAAAGAATATTATATACAATTGAATTTTACATGAATGAAAAAGAAAAACTCTCATCTCACATAAAACCCCGGCTATTCAAAACACGACGATCCAATATAACATATCACAGCAACACATAACATCACATATCATCAACGTAAGTAAATATGCGTATCCCAGTTGTCGTTAACATATATCATCGAAACCGGCGATACACCATATATTACACTTACGGTCGCAGAAAAGAAAGTGAAAAACTACAACATTTGGAATCCACAATCACTTTAGACATCTTAAATCCGAAATATCACATACTTCGCATTTCATGCCTAACTATATGAATTCCACATATTGTATCACATTCCAGATAAATAGACAATGTTAAACTTTCCGATCGAATAAACAAATACCCAAGATTTCCCAAATAGTTCAACACTTGAGCGGAGTTCACAAAGTCCCAGAACATTTCACAGCCGCTATGAACCAGCCGTAGAAGGGCCAAACCAACGCCTCACATGTGGCAACGCTAAACTACCACAAACCATATGGTTCAGTGGCGGTTTTGACGGTCACATAATCGAGTTAAGGTTATGTTCTTCTAGAGGGTCCACAGATTCGCTTGCATGATTTTCTGAAAATTTTAAACTCAGGAAAAATCCAACACTTGAAAGTTTTCCGACAGGGAAAAAAGTGAGTTATTGATATCCATTCAAACCTTTTAACACGTTCTAAATTACTCGGAAAAACTTAAACGAAGTTAAACTTTCCGATTGAATCAACGAGTTCCCAATATTTCCCAGAAAGCTCAACACTTGAGTAGAATTAAAAATTTCCAGAAGCATGAAAAAGTACCCAAGAATAAACCCTTGAAGTATTAGCCCCTAACTCCCAAAGTTGGCCACGGAACTGCCGCCAAACGCATGGTTTGGCCGCGGTTTCGCGGTCTCTTGAGTGAGTCATGGCTTCGTACTTCACAGTAATCCTTAGAATTCCCTGCATGATTTTCTGAGTATTTTTAATATGAAAAATTTCAACTTTTGAAATTTTTTCCAGAAAGTGGGATTTATTGGGGTTTCGGAGTTCGATCGGACTTCAAACTTCGTCTACACGACGCCTAATGCTCTAGCTTGGCTCTGATACAACCGTAGGGTTAGCTTAGCATCTTATGAAGGTTTTGGCAAGCATCAATCATGCTACTTTATAATATTTGGGGTGCTAAACAAACCCTAACCAAGATCTTAACTAGAGACTTAGGGTAAAACAAAATATGTAAACACTTTACATCTAAGTGAACAAGGAATACAACCTTTGTAGACCGGTCCTTCACTTCAATAGCTCCATGTAGAAATCCCTTCGCTGCGATCACGATCCCCCGGACTCTAGAGAGGCTCCCACGAAGAAACGAACAAGCTTGCTTCGAAGTCTTCGAGGCCGAAGATGATCTACGTCGAGGAGACACTAGCTCATGCTATCTCTTCACTAATTGTGTAGATTAGTGAAGCAAACACCCTAAACTAAATGGTTAATAGTATAGGATGATGAAGTAGGAAGTGGGTTCACTTTAGTTTTATTTTTCTCACAAGCTTTCATCACTTTGGAAAAAGCTAGCAAGCTTTTTCTCACTTGATGATGAAGAAGAAGAATGAACTCATAAGGTTAGAAATGCAACCATGGGTGAGTATATCATATATCTAACCCTTGTAGAGAGTTAACCATGGTAAGGGGTTAAAGGTTAGGTCACAAAATATCTTAATGAAAACAAAGGAGTGGACTTAGTCAATGCTTACCCATAAGCTTCTACAAGCTTCTAGCAATGATTTAATCCACTAATTTGTAATTACTTAATGATAAATAAAACCCTAACATAAACCCTAGCATGGTGTAAGTCTCATACATACATGTTGCATGTATAACCTAGCATGACACAATAATATATATCATATATATATATATATATATTATATGCTAAAAGAATACAATTAATATATATCACATATATATCAATGTATCAAAAAGTGAGAAAAGAAATCTTAAGTGAACTAATATTAGTCAATGTAATTTAATATATCAAATATATAATTATACATTAAATTATTAAATCAACTCTTGATTTAATAATCCGGCTATATTACATATAACCGAGTAATATTATTTATCACGAGAATAGAATACGGTATCACATACTCGTATTAATCTCGGTCGCGCACATATCACATATGTGCTCCTACTCCATTTCGCATGAACCAGGAAACCTCTATGTAGGACTCTAAAGACTCGTCAATACGCCGGCAGTAGGTGATGATCATATCAAACACCCACAAGCCGCAAGCGATCTGCTAAACGTAACGGCCACCCGGGTATTGAGCGATTAGAAGATCAACAAGCAAGCCTGCTATAACTCCTGCGAATCTAATCAGTAACACCACCGTACAGTCCGGTCTCTTCGTCTGATATGTCGCATATCACAGTCTAAGGGTGGTAAACGTCAGACCCCAGTAACCGATAAGTCGTGTCGATATGAGGTCCATGACAGTTCGAGAAACTACTGATAACTTTTACCAGTAAATCTCAGCAACTCTGGCCAGGGATTTCCAGTTATAGCCAATCGAACACAGCGCAACATCAACCCCCAATACCGGGAGAGACGAAACCCCTCCTATCGCTCATTGCCTCCATGTGATTCGGGACTTTACCCAAAAGCCACCGTTTTGCACGATCTCTTGACCGTGGTATGGTGGAAATCAAAGCACAGTGGGAATCACACAAGACTCTATGACGATCTCGGGTCTACAGACTAACCTGTACCAGTGTCACCAGAGAACTGCTATCCGACGATAGGTATAATACCATTTAAGAGTTCTCGGCGAGTCCGTCCAGGGTACCCAGTCTCTACTGAGCACCCGTATGCCTTCTCTGATGTCAAACACCAATGGATATGGGATCATCCATCGCCCATCATATGGGTCAAGAAGCGCATACGCTAGTCTACTCTGGAGTACCGATGCCCTGTCTCGATACTCCCACGACTAGGAACATTTGAAGGATGTACTTATCGACTACCCTGTCCCCACTAGTATGATCTGCATCATAATCCTGGTAGTCAAGTAATCATCCTAAGGGCTTTATCAACATGTGATCACAAAACAGTATTTGTTTACATGTTAAGATAAAGTGCAACCAGATAGCATACTATTATGTCGAGCAAGAAAGTCCTTCCTATATATGTCCAAGCATCCATTACAATATACATCGCATGTACAGTAATGGCCTCTAGGGCATACATATAACTAACATAGCATCCCCACAGTTTCGTAGTGCAAAATACGAATACGTTATATTATATATATAGATATGTGTATTGTGATATGTGGATGATTATCAGATAGGTTTTAGATGTTCATGGGTTAGTTTTAGTGTATTAGAAGTTACTTAGTTTAGCTTCTTCGTCGCGAAACCCTAGAGTAAAGTGTTGCACACATGCACACACACGCATACCATTTTATTTTCTTATACGTATATGGGGATATGTATATATATATACACATAGGTATAGGACTATATATACACACACACACACACACACATACATGGATGATGAGGATAGTATATGGTACTTGGAGATGAGTCGATGTGTTTGGGCATGATGCCACGAGATCGGTGATGTGATTTGGTTCGTACTATGAGATACGACCTGATATTTTAGCGGATCATTTAACGATGTGTTTTCATACACACGCATATATTTATATTGATGGTATCAGAATGTACTAGACTTAGATCATTACCTCTAATTCAGGATATGATGATAAGGATACCGGATGAATAATGAGATAAATGTGATATTCGACCCGTACCCAGATTTGGGATGCTGTACGATGGATTTACCGTACGAGCTATATATTGATGATAGATCCGCACTCTTGACTCGAGGATGTCATATTATATATATATATTGTATCGTACGTGATACTATTGAGGCGGGATCACCGACTACTATATATATATATATAAATATCGACTCAGACTTAGGTGGTTTTCCTTACCCTTTCGATTAGTCTGTTAGTTTAGTCCTGTAGTTTACTTGTAGATATTAGATTAAACTCGAGTCATACCTATTTCAAAACTAACGAATCGTGAGTGTTTTAAAGGCATGCCAATGGATTCTATGGATATTTCAAAGGACACACCTTTTCTTAAAAACACCGTAGCCCCTATTTTCTAAACACAACGATCGTGTTATTTCAAATGTCAGAACTGCATGACTCATATATATAAATGTATATTCATATATGTTACGTTATTATTCATGCTCCGTATATTCTTGCTTTTCGCATCGCATTGCATGCTTATTTGTGTTTTCATTAGTTATTATTAAAATCATGTTGTCAGGACACCAGCACCATTACCGATGATGCGTATGCTCCACGTACACCTGCTTGCCGGGTCACACACATCATCATCGGTAATTGCCATGCCATGTACACTTTAGAGAATATTAATTCATTGATATTTCTTGCTAGCTGATAGTTCAGATATATCATTACTGTGCTAGATTAGATATTGCATTTATTACTGAGATATTTCATGCATTTATGCATTCGTTTATTTATTGTCATGCAATATTATAGAACTTATTACCGGTATTTACTGTTATTTACTCTTGAGATTTGGATTTCAGATTTTCCATGAGATTTCTGGATTTGGAGAAAATGCAAGATCTTATAAACTCATTATCATTTTCAAATGATAAAAAGTGCGGTTTTCTCATATTATGATGTGAGATATGTCCACCATGAGTTTTCTCGGCTCTTGAGCGATATCATACACCCGATTTGAGGAGGAGGAGGAACCGTCTGTGGGTGCATGGTGGACCCGGTGCGGTACCCCAGGGGCAAGATAGTCGCAGTAGATGGCGTTGAGCCGGCAGAGGAGCACTACTAACCGGTGATTTTATTGTGACGTGCCGGATATCCGTAGGATACCGACGTGGGCTTGAGATTTGGTTGCAGGGTTACCCAAGACGGTAGCATGGTTTCGGGAGGCATCGTCCATGCCAAATTCAAAAAATTGCCGTTTTAGCTAACCCTAACTATGAATCGTTAACTAGAAATCGACGAAATCTAATGCAAAGACTTTGCAATAAGTAAAGAGAGCGAGGAATACAACCTTTGTAGACCGGTCCTTACTTCAATAGCTCTATGTAGTAGTCCCTTTCGCTACGATCATAAACTCCAGACTCTAGAGAGGCTCCACGAAGAAACGAACATGCTTGCTTCGATGACTTCGAGGCCGAAGATGATCTACGTCAAGGAGACACTAACCCAAGCTATTTCTTCACTAGGTCAAGAACTTTGTGAAGAGAACACCTTATACTAAATGGCAAGTAGTATAGGATAACGAAGTAGGAAATGGGCTCACTTTAGAATTGATTTTCTCAAACTTTTTCTCATAACTCCATTAGAGCTAGAAAGCTTTTGAGGAGGAAGAAGAAGAAGAAGATGAACTCAAGTCAATAATTCATCCAAATGAATTATGTAACCATGGGTGAGTTAAGTCATCATGCTTAACTCATGTAGAAAATTAACCAAGGTGTAAGGTTAAGGGTTGGGTCAAGGAAAAATATCCAAAGGAATGATAAAAGAGTTGACCTTGACAAAGTTCTACAAGCTTCTCCAAGCTTGAAAACTTTGACCAAGCCTTTTGCTCTTTTGTAATAACTTAAGAAATAATCAAAACCCTAATTTAACCCTAGCATGGTATAAGTCTCATACACCCATCTTGCATGTATCATCAAGCATGACACAAAACATGTACACAAATATACATATCACATATATACAATGTGCACAATCTAGTGAGAAAAGAAATCTTAAGTGAGCTAATACTAGTTAATATAATGTAATATATCTAATATATAATTATACATTAAATTATTAAATCAACTCTTTATTTAATAATCCGTCTATATCATCTATAACCGACTAATATCATAATGTAACATCTTATCGAATCAACACTTGATCCGATAATCAGGCTATATCACATATAACCTTTCATGTCACACATCGCGAGAATAGAATATGGTATCTCATATCGTATCAATCTTGGTTCTGCACATATTACATATGTGCTCCTACTCCATTTCGCTTGAGCCAGAAAACCCCTGTGTAGGACTCTGAAGACTCGTCAATACCCCGGCAGCAGGTGATGATCATATCAAACACCCACAAGCCGCAAGCGGTCTGCTAAATATAACGGCCACCCGGGTATTGAGCGATCAGAAGATCAAAAAGCAAGCCTGCTCACACTCCTGCGAATCCAATCAGTAACACTACCCGTACAGTCCGGTCTCTTCGTCTGATATGTCACATATCTCGTCTAGGGGTGGCAAACGTCAGACCCCAGTAACTCGATAAGTCGTGTTGATATGAGGCTCATAACGGGTCGAGAAACTACTGATAACACTTACCAGTATATCTATGAAGCAGCTTTGGCCAAGGACTTCCTGTTATAGCCAATCGAGCACAACGCAACATCAACTCCCAATACCGGGAGAGACGAAACCTCTCCTATCGCTCATTGCCTCCATATGACTCGGGACTGTACCCAAAAGCCACTGTTTTGCACATTCTCTTGAATGTGGTAAGGTGGAAATCAAAGCACAGTAGGAATCACACAAGACTCTATGACGATCTCGGGTCTACAGACTAACCTGTACCAGTGTCACCAGAGAACTGCCATCTGACGTTAGGTATAATACCATCTGGGAGTTCTCGGCGAGTCCGTTCAGTGTACCCAGTCTCCACTGAGCACCCGTATACTGTCTCTGATGTCAAACACCAATGGATATGGGATCATCCATCGCCCATCTATATGGGTCGAGAAGCTATACGCTAGTCTACTCTGGTATATCGATGCCCTGTCTCGATACACCTACGACTAGGAACATTTAAAGGATGTACTTAGCGACTACTCTTTCCCCACTAGTATGATCTGCATCATAGTCCTGGTAGTCAAGTACTCATCCTAAGGGCTTTATTAACATGTAACATAGAGACAATCAGTGTACATGTTAAGATAAAGAGCAACCAGATAGCATACTATCATGTCGAGTAAGAAAGTCCTCCCTATATATGTCCAAGCATCCACTACAATATACATCGTATGTTCAGTAATGGCCTCTAGGGCATACATATAACTAACAATCTCCCACTTGGACTAGGGCCATCTGTTGTAGTATCTCATACCCATCAATCAGCAGTGGTTGAAGTATCCCATACTCAACTATCCTATAAAAGTCTCTACTGGGAAATAGGCCTTTGTGAGTGGATCCGCCATGTTCTCCTCTGTGTCTACTCTCTTTGCCTTGATCTCCTTGGAGATCAACCATCTCCATGATCAGGTGATACTGCCTAAGAATATGTCTGGATCATAGATGGGACGGGGGTTCTTAGGCCTAAGCCACAACTCCATTGTCACACAATGGTAGGAACGAAGTTCATCTCATGAACTTATATATATCCAGACTGCCTCTTTGGTAGCATCCTTGGCAGCAATGTATCCAGCCTTTATCGTCTAGTTTGCCACAGTATCTAATTTAGAACTCTTCCAACATACCATCCCTCCACTGAGGTTAAAGACAATGCCTGTGACTGACATTCAGTCGACCTTACCACCCTGGAAGCTATCCAGTGATTCTCCCTAGGATCGATTGATACCATCTCACTACACCTAGTGAGAATCCTAACATCCACTTAGATCTATCTCATAGATCCAAAATCCAAGATTCAGGAGGTATCACCTTGATCCTATATGGAGAATCTTTGTGATAAGAGGAGATTGACCGAGTGTAGCATAGGAAACTCCTTTCCTATCAAGAGTATGTCATCCACGTACAATACGAGGATCACCACCATACCCCCTGCTACCTTTTTTTGTATATACAAGGTTCATCTACCATTTTGATGAAGTCAAACACTTTGACTACCACATCAAAACAGATGTTCCAACTCCGCGATGCCTGCTTTAACTCGTAAAGAAATTTGCACAAGTTTCCGCTGCTCCCACTGTCTACGAAGCCCTCTGGCTGTGTACTTATAGACGTTCTCTTCTAAATCACTATTTAGAAAAGCAGTCATGATACCCAACCGCTGGATATCGTAGTCATGGTATGTAGCAGTGGCAAGTAGGATCTGGATGGACTTAAGCATGGGCACTAGAAAAGGTTTCATCATTATCCACACCTGGTAAATGACGAGATCCATTTACAACTAGTCTTAGCTTTGAAAGTTTCAACTTTTCCATCTACACCAAGTAATCTTCTCAAGATATACTTGCTCCTGATGGGGATTTAACCCTTCAGATAAAGCAACCAAAGTCCATACTTTGTTGGTGTATATAGATTCCATCTCAGATCGCTTAGCATCTAGCCATTCTCACAGAGTCCCCACTCCTGATGGCCTGCTTGAAACTAGTTGGGTCATCATCTCATGATGCAATCCTCGCTCCCACTGTCATAGAGAAAACCGAAGTATCTCTTAGGTGGGTGAGGAATCCTACCAGATCGGCAGAGAGGCTGAGCTTCGTCGGGAACTATTGAATCCTCCGGTTCTACCAAATCATCAGCTGTAGTTTGTATAGCTGGAACTCCTTCCAGTTCTACCTCATGACCACTAATTTCTTCACAAGAAATTTCTTTTCCAAAAGGTGGCATGCTGAGAAACAAAACACCTTTTACTCCTCAGTGTGGTAGAAGATATTCCCTTGCGAATGCTTGGGATATCCAACAAACTTCCACAGAACTGACCTTGCCTCGAGCTTGTCCGGATTTTGCTTTTAGACATAGGCCGGAAAACCCCAAATCTTAATATCCTTAAGAGATGGGCCCTTTCCATACCATATCGTATATGGAGTGGTAGGCACTTGATTTGATTGTAACCCAATTCATTAAGTATGCAGCTTCTCAAATGCATAACCCCCAAAAGGAAATAGGCAACTCAGTAGTACTCATCATAGAGCACACCATATCACATATGGTGCGATTGCTCCGCCCCGATATACCGACATGCTGTGGTGTATATGGAGGAGTAATGCTGAGAGAGTATCTCATTCTCCTTTAGAATAGTCCAGGAATTCCGTGCTCAAATATTCTCCTCCTTGATCACATCAAAGGACATAATACTTATACCCATTGTGGTTCTCTACTTCTATCTTATATTCGTTGAATTTCTCAAAAGCTTCAGACTTGTGTTTCAACAGGAACACATGTGCGAATCTTGAGAGATCATCAGTGAATGTAATGAAGTACAAAGAACCAGTCCTGGCATGTGTAGACAGGGGACCTCATACATCATCATGTATCAATCCCAAGAGTTCACTAACTCTTTCTCTGTTTCCAATAAACAGAGCTATGGTCATCTTATCTTTGTGACATGACTGGTAAGTTTTACAAGATGTAAATTCAAACTTATTTAAATATGCATCTTTATGTAACTTCAGCTAGTCGGGTCGCATTGATATGACCTAGTCTACAATGCCTCAAGAAGGATTCATTCATTTCTGAACTTTTCCTCTTGTGTGTGTTTTGTACGTTAAGAACCGTGGTTTGATTTAGAACGTATATACTTTTAGATAACGTGCCTAAACCGATCAACTCTTGATATAGGAAAATGTTCAAAACATTATCCAACAATACAAAATTATATCCTTCTTTACTAAATAAAGAGACTGATATGACGTTGTATATCAGGTTCGGTATCTAATAACATTCATTTAGAATCAATGTATTTGGTAATACAGGGTGATAACTTCCAACAACTTGGCTGCAACACTTGCACCATTTTTAACTCTTAAAACTTATCACCCATTCCCAGTTCTCTACCTATTTGTAGCCCATGTAACAGATTACATATGTGGGATCCTGATCCGGTATCTCATACCCAGGACGTAGAGCATACCGAGAAATAGTTCTCGGTAAAGAACACACCCGAAGAAGATGCATCATCATGCACTTTCTTCGTTTGGGGGGCACGGGAATCCTGGTAATCCCCTATTTCCTGCTCGGTCTTATAACAATTATAACTTGGAGCAGGACCAACTTTCCCCTAGCTCAGTATAACAAGCGGGTTCGGTCAATACATCCATATTATTATCTTGATTAAGGCGTGACATGGTCGCTACCTGGAGAGAGAGAGAAGAAAACACTCAGCGTATGCTCTTGCAATATTAGATTAGTTATTAATTTATCTAATCAGGATGACTCCCACTGTTTTAGTCAAATCTTCCTTCAAACCCTAAAAGGAAAGACTAGCCGGGATTAATTACACCCTACAAGTTCGCCAATCTTTCAGCCAGGCCAGTGTCGGTACTTTAAGGGAGGTTCCTCGTGCTTTCGCACGGACCTAATTAAAATAAACCTCTTTTCCCAGGGGCATAATCCCGTTAACACCTTTCTAGACACCAACTTGATCGGCTAATTGTAATGTGTAAAACTCTCTCAGGAGTAACTCTTACTTACGGTGGGTATCGGGATCCAACTATCTCATAGAAGGTATGCAATCTCATTGCAAATTTCAACACTTGAAATTCCCGATAATGTTTTACCCCTAGCAATTATATGACCTTAACATAGTCAACAAATCATAAGTGCTAGTCAAGTTCAACCCGTCATTTCCTGATTAAATTAAACCCACCTGCACGACCCTTAACATAGTCAACAAAGTCGCACGACTACCCTAATCCAATTGCATCATATGCTTATATAGATAAGCACTAATCAGCTACCGCACACTACGCCTTAATATAGTCAACAAACATAGCATGAATACTAACCAGTACTTATCTGAAATGACGGAGGGCTACGACAGGTTTTTAAGAAAATCTTTTGCGTAATGAACTTGATATCGTCGTAGAATTGAGTGATTTTAAATGGAGTGTTTTTGAGGCTTTTACTAGTTTTGCTAAAGAGGTCACTCCCGGTGAAGGGATCTCGGCTCTTTCCTTATCGAATAAGGTGCAGGATATTTCACAAATACCACTATACAATACAAAAACTATAAAAGCAATCAAAAGACAAACCGAGTTTGTAGCATCTGCTAGTTTCTCTAAAAAGGTCACTCCCGGTGAAGGGATCTCGGCTCTTTCCTTATCGAATAAGGTGCTGAATATTCTACAAGGAATACCGCTATGCAAAGCAAGAACTAGAGCTACCAGTTTTCGAGACAAGTTTCTACAACATCTTTAGGTTTCTTTTATTTCATTAATCTCATTAATGAAGTCCCATTTATTATGCTTCCCAAGCATCAGATATGAAATGAAAGCAGTAATATTAATTATATCTCATATATATAATATATAGGCATTCGTCTCAGAATATAATCAATGATCACATCACAGAATATCGCAGTAGAATAAAAACATATGAAATATTGGATATACTAGGATTTCCGGGTTTTATTTTAAGCCTGTATAAAATACGGATTCCACGGTCATGATGAATAGCCAATCCCACACTCCTAGACCCCTATGAGAGCGGCAAGCAACCCTACCAATTCTAGAGTTAGGAGACCCGGTCTCGACTCCTCGAGATGGTCTCCCACTGGAGCCTAGAACCCGGTTACTTATGCTCCCTGCCTTAGGTCTATCCTAATGCGGAAAAGTAAACAATATACAATGGTGATATCATCCTCAACCCGGAAGTGCCCCAATAAAAGAATATTACATACAATGAATTTTACATGAATGAAAATGAAAAACTCTCATCTCACATAAAACCCTCGGCTATTCAAAACACGATGATCCAATATAACATATCACAGCAACACATAACATTACATGTCATCAACGTAAGTAAATATGTGTATCCCAATTGTCGTTGACATATGGCATCGAAACCGGAGATATACCACATATTACACTTATGGTCGCAGAAAAGAAAGTGAAAAACTATAACAGTTGGAATCCGCAACCACCTTAGACATCACATGCCTAACCAAAAGAATTCCTTAGACATCACATGCCTAACAATTATAAACCCCGCATTTTAGTCTCGATATTCAAAACACCTTTTAATATCTAGTCGGGCAATTCAACAAGATTTCCGACATCCTGATTGAATGCTCGTCGGAAACTTTAGTAGATAGCCGCACCCCCGATGCCGTCGACGAAGTGCACTAAGGTGGAACACCGCTGCCGTGAGCACCCGAACGGATGCTTTTGGCGACGGGGTTCTCCTACAGTCACTTGGTCGGGGCTATGGGGCATGGCTATCTATAAAGTTTACCCGGCGAGTATCCGCGTACGCTACGTGATTGCGACGGACTTTCGATCACATCAAAATCCCGTGGCAATCGATCAAATGAGACTAAACTGCTAGATTTATAACATTAAAATTAGTTATCTTATAACTACTTGTGGATTCAAAATATTGTATCCCATCACATAATATCCGGATGACGTTAAACTCTTCAATCGATTCATCAAAGTCCCATAATTTTCCGACAGCTCAACACTTGAGCACAGTTTTAGTAATACCCAGAAGATGCCACAGTACCTATGAACCAGCCGTAGAAGGGTCAAACCAATGCCTCACATGTGACAACGCTAAACTACCACAAACCCTAGGGTTCAAGTGGCGGTTTTGATGGCCACATAATCGAGTTAAGGTTTACGTTCTTCTAGAGGGTCCACAGAATCACTTGCATCTTTTTCCGAATACGTTAAACTTGGAAAAATAGGTTTTTGACATTCGATCGAACATTTTAACTTCGCCTATACAATACGTGAATAACCCGAAACAATGTTAAAACTACAAATACGAAACACTTCGAATTGCTTATAGTGTAAGATTACATCACATGCAAAATTAGCCAAAATAAACAACACTTGAAACACCAAAACACAGAGACAATTTCATGGAAAAAAATTGGAACCAAAATACCCACTGGGGGCCGGCCTCCTCGGAAATTGTGGCCATGTGCTTGGCCAAAATCCGAGCACATGGCCCCAATTTTCTCCCATGATCTTAGATTTGCCCAAATATGATTCTGCACTTGTTTGGAAAATTTTTGGAGCTCATTTTAAAATCGACAGAAACATGGTTTTAGGGTTTCAAGTTTCGGAGTTCGTTTCGTTTTCGTAATCTAACAAAATCCGTATTAATTTCTAGCATGGCTCTGATACCACTGCAGGGTTACCTAAGACGGCAGCAAGGTTTCGGGAGGCATCATCCATGCCAAATTCAAAAAAATTGCCGTTTTAGCTAACCCTAACTATGAATCGTTAACTAGAAATTGACGGAATCTAATGCAAATACTTTGCAATAAGTAAAGGGAGCGAGGAATACAACCTTTGTAGACCGGTCCTTCACTTCAATAGCTTCGTGTAGTAGTCCCCTTCGCTGCGATCGTAAACTCCGGACTCTAGAGAGGCTCCACGAAGAAACGAACATGCTTGCTTCGATGACTTCGAGTGTTGGAGATGGTGCCCTCAGAGTCAATTATTGGATCACAGGCACGTGATTGCAATAATTGAGGGAGGACCTATCCCAGTAGGACAGTCTTACTCAAGATGATAGTATGCTATCTGGTTTATCTCTATCATCGTGTACTGCTTTAGGTGACCTTACGAGTCGCTATTACACGTTGATAGAGCCCCTAGGATTCTTGCTTGACAACCAGCAGTATGAGGGCGATCATATACGTGAGAGCTGGAGTCTATGAGCACATCCTTAAAAGGTCCCTAGTCGTGGGAGTTTCGAGACTGGGCATCGATACTCCATTAGTAGACTAGTGTATACAGTCGAAACCCCGACGAGGGGCGGTGGCCGGTCTCACAAGCCATTGGTGTCAGTTGGTTCACCTAAGATGTATACATGTGCTCATTGGGTTATGAGTACACCGGACAGGACTCGCCGGGAACCTGCTAGTTGGGATTATACCAGACGTCAGATAGCAGTTCCCTGGTGACATGTGTACAGCTTAGTTCATCGACCTGAGATCGTCATTTGTCTCGTGTGAGTTCCCACTGTGCTTTGATTACTACCCTACCACGGCTCAAAGGAGTCGTGCAAACAGGTTTTAGTTGGGTACAGTCCCGAGCTACATGGAAGCAGTGAGCGGATCTGCAGGGGTTCGTATCTCCCGGTATTGGGGGTGAGGTCGCGCTGTGTCTAGGAGAGCCATTACACAAAGCCCTCGGCCGAGGCAGGAGATTTACTGGTAGGTATTCCAGTAGTATCTCAGGGTGTTCTGGGCTACACTCCGACACGACTTGTACCGCTTTTGGGGGTCTGACTTTTACCAACCCCTTAGGCCCGCCATGCGATACTCATAGACGAACGGACCGTACTGTACAGATATTATCACTGACAGGCTCAGTAGGGTGTCAGGATGAGTTCGCTCATCGACGTCCCTTTTGGTCAATAGCTGCTAGCCCGTAACGTATGGCTAATACCTCTGACGTGCTAGTGGTTAAATCCACAGCCATAGTATTGACGAGTCTTTAGAGTCCACCACACACAGTTACTCAAGTTTCGGGCGAAACGCTGTAGAGGCCGTATGGAGATATGGCAGAGTTCGATCAGATACGTGCGGTATTGCACGGATCGTGATCGGACGGGTTTTACTAGCCGGCTTTGGTTTAAGCCGAATCCTAGTATTAGACAGTGTAGACTTTGTCTCTTTGCATTTGTGTTCAGTGGGAATACATATGCGAGCATGTATATGCAGTAGCGGGGTTTTCCTGTAATTTATTACGGGATCAGTTTTCTGAAGATTGCCTGTTTGCATTCCGTTCCGGTGGTTTTCCTTTGTTCCTTCACGACCGGACTTTTGTGATGGGGGGGGGGTTATTTGCAAGTTTGCAAATAACTTATTGTGGAGGGGGTTTCTTGCATTTGTGGCTTCTTTCATCATGAGATGCTTTATACATCATTTCTTTAGGATTAGAGTTGATTTGAATTGGATTTGACCTTGTTATCATTGCTTGGGGGTGTGGTCACCCATTGCTTTTACTACCATCACCTCCCTTCATGGTTTTGGTTTTTTCATTCCCTCCACCATTCTCTCATGAGGCCGGCCACATAAGAGGAGAAAGAGAGAGTTTCATTTGGATGGTGGCACATATTTCTTCATCTCATTCTTCTTGTTTTGTAAAAAATGAAAGCACCATTTTTCCTTGACCTCATTCCTCCATCACCAATGGCAACATAAACCCCAATGAGACAAAGGTTCTACACTACAACCTACAGTACCCTTGGACGCGTCGGCTAGCCAACTTCACGCCCGAGTTGCCTCGGTCCAGAGGTGGGAGCCCGTAAAAGAATCCGGCTACGTGGTGCCCTTTCCGACGAGGAGGCGACGGACGGAGATTCCGCGGGAGATCGGAGTGGAGATGAAGACCGAAGGACATGGATCGCTTGGTATAGCTCTCTACCCCATTCTCTTGATAGCTAGGATTAGGTTAATGGTTACGATCCGGGTATATTGTCCGCGGTAGCGCCGGTTAAAGTTAAGAAAAAATTTTGATTCCGCATTTTGGCCTCGAGTAGTAGGCCGGGGCGCTGCCGTGGCGCATCATGGTATCAGAGCCACGCCATTAACCTAGTCTAGCTTGCTCTAACGTGTTTACAAGTTCGATCGAATGGATTTTCCGAAAACCCATTTTCATTTGCACAGTTTTCTGTCGAAATTTTTTTGGCTCCAAAATTTTTTCAGTACATTGCAGTGACATGTGCAGGGAATTCTAAGCATTCTGTGAAAATTTGGTTATGTGATCTCACTATTCCACCGCGGAACCGCGGCCAAACCCATGTATTTGCCGCGGTTACGCGGCCATTTTTACTATTCATTAGACCAAATTTTTGCAGTGAGCTCCTGGGTTGAAAATGGGGTTTTTGGAATATTCTTTTTGGCCTAGACTCTCTTTAAGTGCTACAGTAATGCTTGGGGCCGACTTCGATAAATTTGATCGATCGAAAAGTTTAAACACATTAGTTCACAGTATTTACATTATATCCGCGACCGTGAATGTCACTCGATCGGTAAATCCAGTCTATCTGCTATAGCCCTTTTAGACGGATTTGCGAACGTGACATTCACGTTGATGTTCTGTGTTGTGCTGTGTTGTTGCGGATCAGTCGTGGGGATAGCCTGGTTGCAGTGGTAGTACAGTTTTGTTTTATATGTACATTTGATATTGCGGGACGAGCGTCCGACATGTGTACTGCCGTCACTGCCTGTTTGTATTATTCTTTTAGGGCATGACCTGGTTGCGGTCGATGTACCCGTTGTATGTATATTTTCCTTTCTGTACTAGGATTGCCCCGCGGAGGGGTGCACGGATAGCCGGGTTCTAGAGGGCAACGAGCCCGCATCTCATGGCATTGAGACGGAGGGGGCTTTACTCTAGAATTGGCAGGGCTATTCGCCGCACTCGTAGGGGGTACAGGTTGACCCAGGAGGGGTGCCCAAGTTGCCGGATTCCTTGAAGTGCTGGGTGGTCCATTCACGTTGCTGAAGGGGGCTGCCTCGCTTCAGGTTTTGGCGGGTGACTTGCCGCGCCCGTAGGGGTCTAGGATTTTCATTGCACAGGCTATCCACACGACCAGGGGAACGTCGGGTTTCAGTAGTGGCTCTATGAAACCCGGGGATCCCAGATATCTGTATTGTTCTGTGATGCTGGTTACATTTCTGTGATGTTGCATTTTATCACGCCTTGAGCGAAAATTATATATTATATATATACTAGTAGATGTTGTATATGTTTTGCATCCGCGCTAGTCCAGTCCCCGCTCTGTCGTTAGTTAAGTAACCTAACGGATGATGACGGGACCCAGTGGCGAATGTGGATGGCATATACGTACATCATTATTTTCGTTCTTTTGTAGTGTGATCAATTGATGGGACTGCGTTGATTCAGATCAATGCAACATAAACAAACCTATTCTGATGTTGTTGGAACATTTTTCAAAAAGCTGTTATTGCAAGGACGTTCACTTTTGTTTTGCACAGTGGTATTCAGTTGGAATATCCTGCTCCTCAGTCGACGAGGCAAGGGCCGAGATCCCTTCACCGGGAGTGACCCCTTGGACAGAAGTTTGCGTCAGGGCAATAACTTCACTATAGTCGTTTACTTTTGCTTTGCATCGTGGTATTCAGTTGGAATATCCTGCACCTCATTCTACGGGGAAAGAGCCGAGATCCCTTCACCGGGAGTGACCTCTTTAGCAAAGGTTTTCGTCACTATATTTTTATAAAAAGTTATCCGGTTCCTTCAACGATATCAAGTTCATTACGTTAAAGGTTTTTCGCCAAAAACCAGCCGTAGCCCTCCGTCATTTCAGATTAGTATTGCTTAGTATTCGCGCTACGTTTGTCGTTGCTATTCGCCGATGCATAGTGTGCGGTAGCTTTGTTATGCTTTTCTGTCGCATGGATATGTGGATTGGTTAGGACAGTCGTACGACTTTGTTGATTATTCATCAAGGGTCGTGCGGGTGGGTTTAACGCAATCAAGATAATGACGGGTTGAACTTGACTAGGACCTTTTGATTTGTTGATTATTCGTCAAGGTCACTTGGGTCCTAGGGGTAAAAATCATATCGGGAGTTTCTAAAGAAACTGAAACTTGCCAGACATGCGCATACCTTCTGGAGTGTGGTGACGTGAGTGGATTCCGTCACGTTATCATGCGATGATAGTTGGATCCCGATTCCCACTGATGAGTTGGTTTACTCCTCGGGTGATCCCGACTAATTCTTCTTTCTGGTTTGGAGAAGAATTTGACGTTACAGTGGGAGGTTTCCTGATTAGATAAAGTGATAACCATTCTGATCTAGGTTAGAGTGCACGCTGAGTGTTTCTTATCTCTCTCTCTTTGGCAGCGACCATGGACCCGACCCTAGACTATGACTCAGTGACCAAGTTGACCGAACCTTCTTAACACTGGCTTTTGGATTGTCAGAGTTGCAGACCTCATTGCCACTCCTACTTTTACCCTTTTCTCCAGGACACCCCGTATTACTATGAACGTCCACTTCCATTGGAAAAAACCATCGTATGGTTATATACGAACTCGAAGGATTTTATTCGAGGATGGTTTCCGGTTCTGGAGAAAAAGAATAGGACTATTCAGTTGTCTTTTCCTTTTACCTTCTCTCTGGTTGCGAGTACTCCTTGGTTTAGGAGATAGTACACCTATTACGCAAATTGGATAGTCTTCTTACAAACCTTAGGCTGGTGCCGAATGGTGGGGAATGAAGAAAACCAATTAGCCTAAACGGTATACAGAAGGTATTAAGTTAAGACAAAGAAAGGGATTAGAAGGAGGGCAAAGTAAATTGCGACTGCTATTCACGACCGGACCAAGTATTTCTTCGCCAATCCTAAATCACCTTTGTATTTCTCCAGGACACTCCGTATCACTACGAAGATCCCAAGTTTATTGGATAATCCATCATATGGTTATATACGAACTTGAAAGGAACTTGTTCCAGTTCGGGGATGGATCCTGGTTCAGGAGAAATAGGAATAAGGTTTATTCGGTTTTCTTTTATCTTCACATTCTCTCGCATTGCGAGTGTTCCTAGGATTAGGACAGTACACCCATTATGCTTATTGGATAGTCTTCTTCCAAACCATAGGCTGGTGCCGAACGGTAGGGAAGGAAGAAAACCATTTGGCCTAAAGGGTGTACAGAAGGTAATGACTAAAGACATATAAAGGGATTTGGAGAGGTGACAAAGAATTATACGGTTATAATTGTGAATCTGGATAATGGAAGAGGCATTACTAGGAATACCGGGATACCCCATTGAAACATTTTAATGTTTCAGTTTCATTGTGTACTGTTAAGAGAAAACTTATTTCCCAATTAGACACTTGCTCCAGGGTATGTATTTACCAGGTTTGATTCTCACAACTGTATGGTTTTACAAATGATGAGTGGGAGTAAGTTATTGGGAATTAGGTGATCATCCTCATTATATCGGGATTCGTTGTAATTGGTGATATTTGAGGAAGTCACCTGGGTTGTTTGCCGGACGGCAAATATTTGGTTTTGAATATCTGTTGTTATGCACCAATTTCAAATTGATATATCTGTACGTCTATTTTTATAGAGTAAGATATACCTTTTTTTGAAATTATGTCTATGACATTTACCTATATCAGTGGATGGTTAGGTAAGGAGCATTGAACAGCGGTGTAATTCTTCTTAAGCATAAGTACAATTTTCAACCTACAACACACAGTGAATGAGTTATTAGACTCAGGAGGCTTGTACAAAGTATTGTACATTGTCCAGTGTCCATTAGGACAGAGGGGTTGGTCCTCGTACTATATTCGGCTTACTTATGACTTCTCTAGTTTTTAGACAAGTGTTTCGTAGAAACACAAGGTCCGAATTTTGAGAAGTTATAGGTATAAGAGTAAAGTAGAGAACTAGGTATTGCAAGTATCGGGATTCTTCAAGGTGATCGAAGATGTAGATACTTGTGAATGGTATTCAGTTGATAGTAATGATTAAGAGAACTAGCTTCTCTTTCAGGTTACTCATAATTGGAAGTACTCCTAAGTTGAGTAACGCTGATCGGCCTCTCTTCCATTTAGTTGACATGCACTGGAGACAGCTGCATGATTTGAATCTGGTTCAATTAAATCAGTGTCTCTGTTTCTGTATTAGATATAGAACAGTTCATATCTTAACGATGTTAAGGTCCGGGGAATTGTCCGGCTTATGCTTAAAACCAGACACTGGACAACTCAAGGCACGTTTCTGTAATGGCTGTTTGTGGGTTGACCCAGGCTATGACGAGGGTTGATTTTCTACCATCTGGAAGATCAATAGTGATATTGTTCTTGACTCGCCACATTTTAAAAGAAATGAATTTTTTCAGAAAACCGTAGTGGGAGTATGGTAGAACTGGAAGTGATTCCAGAACCGCAAACGATTACTGAAGATTTGATAAGAACCTAAAGATTCAATCTGATTTGACATTCCATTGGCCACTCCGTAGATAAAGTGGGTAACCTCAGGCACCCGAGAGGTACTTCGGTATGCTCAAGGACGGTGGCAGGGAGGTTCTTATTTACCCAGACTTGCCATTGCTGTTGTTCCAGGCTGTGAGACCCGGCAGGAGGATGAGTATAGCGTCGTTCTAAACTAGCTTTAGAAGTGTACGTCTATATAACTCTGCCAGAGGGTTGTCGTAGTCAGTGGGAGCAACGGAAGCACAGTGGGCAAGAGGCTTATGTCTATTTATAGACTTAAGCAGATATAGCGGAGATAGATCATCTATTTCTGATGTGACAGTCATAGGTTTGACTTCATCAGAATAGGGGATGGATCTGTTAAGAAGGTAGTAGGGTGTGATGTCCTGGTATTAGGATGACATACACAGAGTAGGAAGTGATATTCCTATACTACGATCGGTTGTTCTTTGGTTGTCACACAGTGGTTTCTCCACATAGGACTTGGATATTATATCAGACATTCTGGTTACTGGATCTATGGTTTTAGATCTAGATTTGGGTGGTTTCCCAATCTGGGTACTTTGACAGCATTCTATGAGTATTTAGAATGGACGACCCCTGGCACGGTAGTGTACTTACAGGTGATGGAGTCACCCTCTCTAAAGGTGTCTTACAGACTAAAGGGGAGAGGGATGTGCATGATTGGCAGATCACTTGCTTAGGCAATTGAGTCAATCATGAGATGTCAAGTACCACACCAGATGTTGTTCTTGCAGTAGATGCAATAAGTTGATATTGATCCAATTCTGGAGAAACAGTCGGAAGCAGTTATAGAACATAAGTTGATGTTCTACGGATATGATAACGGTATTCTCCTTCACGAGACGGTTATCATTCCAGGCTTCCAAGGTGACCTGGATGGCAGAGTGGCTGTCAGAGTTATAGTTTTCCCTCTGACGAGGGGCAGTATTTTGGATAGGAGGTCCAAGGGGATACTGAGGGAGGCATGGCTCAGGATACTGATTAAGTTCAGTTGATGATACAGTCTAAGAAGTTTGGATTTGGAGTTCATTTATGAGCTAGGTACCATCAGACATTCAGACATATTCTAAGACAGGTATTGCTCATTTCGGGAGATGGCTTTCTCCGCGAACTTGAGATATAGAGAGACATAGAAAGAAACATCACAGCGGATCCACTCACTGAGGCTATTCCTCGAACGCAATAGTTTCACAAACAAGCTTTGTGAGACTGACTAGTAGAGGAGTTGGGTGTTCGGTATCACACAGGCTGTGAGTATGCGACATCGCAATAATTAGCCTTGAGTGCAAGTGGGAGATTGTTGGAGATGGTGCCCTCAGAGTCAATTATTGGATCACAGGCACATGATTGCAATGATTGAGGGAGGACCTGTCCCAGTAGGTCAGTCTTACTCAAGATGATAGTATACTATCTGGTTTATCTCTATCATCGTATACTGCTTTAGGTGACCTTACGAGTCGCTATTACACTTTGATAGAGCCCCTAGGATTCTTGCTTGACTACCAGCAGTATGAGGGCGATCATATACGTGAGAGCTGGAGTCTATGAGCACATCCTTAAAAGGTCCCTAGTCGTGGGAGTTTCGAGACTGGGCATCGATACTCCATTAGTAGACTAGTGTATACAGTCGAGACCCCGACGAGGGGCGGTGGCCGGTCTCACAATCCATTGGTGTCAGTTGGTTCACCTAAGATGTATACAGGTGCTCATTGGGTTATGAGTACACCGGACAGGACTCGCCGGGAACCTGCTAGTTGGGATTATACCAGACGTCAGATAGCAGTTCCCTGGTGACATGTGTACAGATTAGTTCATCGACCTGAGATCGTCATTTGTCTCGTGTGAGTTCCCACTGTGCTTTGATTACTACCCTACCACGGCTCAAAGGAGTCGTGCAAACAGGTTTTAGTTGGGTACAGTCCCGAGCCACATGGAGGCAGTGAGCGGATCTGCAGGGGTTCGTCTCTCCCGGTATTGGGGGTGAGGTCACGCTGTGTCTAGGAGAGCCATTACACAAAGCCCTCGGCCGAGGCAGGAGATTTACTGGTAGGTATTCCAGTAGTATCTCAGGGTGTTCTGGGCTACACTCCGACACGACTTGTACCGCTTTTGGGGGTCTGACTTTTACCAACCCCTTAGGCCCGCCATGCGATACTCATAGACGAACGGACCGGACTGTATGGATATTGTCACTGACAGGCTCAGTAGGGTGTCAGGATGAGTTCGCTCATCGACGTCCCTTTTGGTTAATAGCTGGTAGCCCGTCACGTATGGCTAATACCTCTGACGTGCTAGTGGTTAAATCCACAGCCATAGTATTGACGAGTCTTTAAAGTCCACCACACACAGTTACTCAAGTTTCGGGCGAAACGCTGTAGAGGCCGTATGGAGATATGGCAGGGTTCGATCAGATACGTGCGGTATTGCACGGATCGTGATCGGACGGGTTTTACTAGCCGGCTTTGGTTTAAGCCGAATCCTAGTATTAGACAGTGTAGATTTTGTCTCTTTGCATTTGTGTTCAGTGGGAATACATATGAGGGCATGTATATGCAGTAGCGGGGTTTTCCTGTAATTTATTACGGGATCAGTTTTCTGAAGATTGCCTGTTTGCATTCCGTTCCGGCCGGTTTTCCTTTGTTCCTTCACGGCCGGACTTTTGTGATGGACGAGGTTATTTGCAAGTTTGCAAATAACTTATTATGGAGGGGGTTTCTTGGATTTGTGGCTTCTTTCATCATGAGATGCTTTATACATCATTTCTTTAGGATTAGAGTTGATTTGAATTGGATTTGACCTTGTTATCATTGCTTGGGGGTGTGGTCACCCATTGCTTTTACTACCATCACCTCCCTTCATGGTTTTGGTTTTTTTCATTCCCTCCACCATTCTCTCATAAGGCCGGCCACATAAGAGGAGAAAGAGAGAGAGAGTTTCATTTGGATGGTGGCACATATTTCTTCATCTCATTCTTCTTGTTTTGGAAAAAATGAAAGCACCATTTTTCCTTGACCTCATTCCTCCATCATCAATGGCAACATAAACCCCAATGAGACAAAGGTTCTACACTACAACCTACAGTACCCTTGGACGCGTCGTCTAGCCAACTTCGTGCCTGAGTTGCCTCAGTCCAGAGGTGGGAGCCCGTAAAATAATCCGGCTACGTGGTGCCCTTTCCGACGAGGAGGCGACGGACGGAGATTCCGCGGGAGATCGGAGTGGAGACGAAGACCGAAGGACACGGATCGCTTGGTATAGCTCTCTACCCCATTCTCTTGATAGCTAGGATTAGGTTAATGGTTACGATCCGGGTATATTGTCCGCGGTAGCGCCGGTTAAAGTTAAGAAAAAATTTTGATTCCGCATTTTGGCCTCGAGTAGTAGGCCGTGGCGCTGCCGTGGCGCAACATCGAGTCCGAAGATTATCTACGTCGAGGAGACACTATCCCAAGCTATTTCTTCACTAGTTCAAGAACTTTGTGAAGAGAACACCCTATACTAAATGGCAAGTAGTATAGGATGATGAAGTATGAAGTGGGCTCACTTTAGAATTGATTTTCTCACACTTTTTCTCATAACTCCATTAGAGCTAGAAAGCTTTTGAGGAAGAAGAAGAAGAAGAAGATGAACTCAAGTCAATAATTCATCCAAATGAATTATATAACCATGGGTGAGTTAAGTCATAATGCTTAACTCATGTAGAAAATTAACCAAGGTGTAAGGTTAAGGGTTGGGTCAAGGAAAAATATCCTAAGGGATGACAAAAGAGTTGACCTTGACAAAGTTCTACAAGCTTCTCCAAGCTTGAAAACTTTGACCAAATCTTTTGCTCTTTTGTAATAACTTAAGAAATAATCAAAACCCTAATTTAACCCTAGCATGGTATAAGTCTCATACACCCATCTTGCATGTATCATCAAGCATGACACAAAATATGTACACAAATATACATATCACATATATACAATGTGCACAATCTAGTGGGAAAAGAAATCTTAAGTGAGCTAATACTAGTTAATGTAATGTAATATATCTAATATATAATTATACATTAAATTATTAAATCAACTCTTGATTTAATAATCTGGCTATATCATCTATAACCGACTAATATCATAATGTAACATCTTATCGAATCAACACTTGATCCGATAATCCGGCTATATCACATATAACCTTTCATGTCACACATCGCGAGAATAGAATACGGTATATCATATCGTATCAATCTCGGTCCTGCACATATCACATATGTTCTCCTACTGTGTTTCGCTTGAGCCAATAAACCCCTGTGTAGGACTCTAAAGACTCGTCAATACGCCGGCAGCAGGTGATGATCGTATCAAACACCCACAAACCGCAAGCGGTATACTAAATGTAACGGCCACCCGGGTATTGAGCGATCAGAAGATCAACAAGCAAGCCTGCTCACAGTCCTGCAAATCCAATCAGTAACACTACCCGTACAGTCCGGTCTCTTCGTCTGATATGACGCATATCTCGTCTAGGGGTGGCAAACTTCAGACCCCAGTAACTCGATAAGTCATGTCGATATGAGGCTCATAATGGGTCGAGAAACTACTGATAACACTTACCAGTATATCTCTGAAGCAGCCTTGGCCAAGGACTTCTTGTTATAGCTAATCGAGCACAGCGCAACATCAACTCCTAATACCGGGAGAGACGAAACCCCTCCTATCGCTCATTGCCTCCATGTGACTCGGGACTGTACCCAAAAGCCACCGTTTTGCACATTCTTTTGAACGTGGTAAGGTGGAAATCAAAGCACAGTGGGAATCACATAAGACTCTATGATGATCTCGGGTCTACAGACTAACCTGTACCAGTGTTACAAGAGAACTGCCATCTAACGTTAGGTATAATACCATCTGGGAGTTCTCGGCGAGTCCGTTCAGTGTACCCAGTCTCCACTGAGCACCCGTATACTGTCTCTGATGTCAAACACCAATGGATATGGGATCATCTATTGCCCATCTACATTGGTCGAGAAGCTATACGCTAGTCTACTCTGGTATATCGATGCCCTGTCTCGATACACCTACGACTAGGAACATTTGAAGGATGTACTTAGCGACTATTCTGTCCCTACTAGTATGATCTGCATCATAGTCCTGGTAGTCAAGTACTCATCCTAAGGGCTTTATCAACATGTAACATAGAGACAATCAGTGTACATGTTAAGATAAAGAGCAACCAGATAGCATACTATCATGTCGAGCAAGAATGTCCTCCCTATATATGTCCAAGCATCCACTACAATATACATCGTATGTACAGTAATGGCCTATAGGGCATACATATAACTAACATTGATTATATGGACCAGTCCGGATAGCCGGATCCCTAGATATTGAGATTTGATGATACAGGCCAGTCCGAATAGCCGGAGCCCGAGATATTGAGATATTGAGATATATATTTTGTGTCGATTCTTGACACCGATTTTCTGTTGATTTCATTGATGATACCTCAATTTATATATACAGAAATCTCATTATATAAAGAAAACAGTTTTCTCATTCATGATGTATTCTGTTTTCATTTAATGCATTCATACATCATATTTATGATATGTTGCTACCTGAGGCACTGACACGAGCACTTGGTATTACACTGATGTATAGATGTTTACCTTTGCCATTTTATCATGCTTCAGGCCATATTATTTGAGGATATTACTGATCGTACGACCTAGGATTGAGTCATACATACGATTTCTGCTCTGTGATTTTTTCTACTCACGAGTTGGCAACTTACCTTCGTTGTGCCACAGTTTCTTGCAGGTTTTGCCGTACAGGTTTCCTTGGCGGCTTTGCTGGCACACTGCTTCTTTCCGGGTGATTGCTTTGGTAGGTGGGTTCACTGGCATCGTGACCACCATTGTACTTTATTATTTCTGTTGTATCTAGTAAACTCCATCAACCAGACTTGTATATTTATTAGCCTTAGAAGACTAGTGTATATTATTTCGACCTTAGAGTCGCGCTTGTATTATTATGGTTTTCTTGATGATTTTGAGTTTTCATTTTAGTTTTGATCCTTACCCTTCGGCGTTGTATATTATATTACTTGCGTGGTTGTGACCGCCAATTGGCGAAGAGCTAGCTCCCGCTTGGGGATGCCTTTATTCATAATATATATGTTGTACCCTTTTGGGGCCCGTATTTACAAAGGAAACTCTGCCGAAAATTTTAGAAAAGACTTGAGGTTTTAAAAATGCATACTTCGGCTTATTTTGTTAAACCACTCGCTTTAAAACTAAAGTTTTCCTTCACTTTCTTCTTTAAATGGTTTAGATTTCTGGGATTTTGGCTTACTTGAATTAGATGGGGTCCTATAGACTTCATATGATTCAAGTGCCAGTCACGTGCCATTTCGGGTCGTGACATTATCACACGATGATAGTTGGATCCTGATTCCCACTGATGAGTAGGTGTTACTCCTCGGGTGATTTTTAGATTATCCCGACTAATTCTCCTTTTAGGGTTTGAAGGAGAATTCGAGAAAACAGTGAGAGCCATCCTGATTAGATAAAATGATTAACCAAACTAATCTAGGTTAGAGTGTATGTTGAGTGTTTCTTTTCTCTTTATCTTTGGCAGTGACCATGACTTGACCTTAAACTAAAACTTATGAACCAAGTTAACCGAACCTTCTTACACACTTTGGTTTTGGATTGTCACGATTCACGAAAAAGTCACATATATCCTTACCACTACTACTTCCTCTTTGCATTTCTCCAGAACACTCCATATCACTACGAAGATCCATATTGCTTGGGTATTCCATCGTATAGTTACATACGAACTCAAAGAAACTTGTTTCAGTTGGAGGATGGATTCCGGTTTTGGGGAAATTGAATAGGATTATTCGGTTGTCTTTTCTGTTTACCTTCTCTCAGGTTGCGAGAGCTCCTAGTATTAGGAGAGTACACCTATTACGCTTATTGGATAGTTTTCTTCCAAACCTTAGGCAGGTGCCGAAAGTTAGGAAAAGTTGAAAACCAATTAGCCTATGTGTGGTGTACAGAAGGTAAGAAGTAATGACATATAAAGGGATTGGAGTGAGGGCAAGCAAAATTGCGACTACTGTCATAAATCTGGATAGTGGAAGAGGCATTACTAGGAATACCCGGCCACCCCTTCAAAACATTTTCATATTTCAGTTTTACTGTGCGGTGTTAATTGAAAACCGTTTTTCCCAGTTAGATTTTGACTCCAGGATATATATTTACCAAACTTTATTCTCATATCTGTATGACATTACAAATGCTGAGTGGGAGTAGAATATTGGGAATTGGGTGATTATATTCTCAACATCAATTTTTTTTTATAATTGGTGATATTTGAGGAAATCTCCTGGGTTTTGCCTAACGACAAATATTAGGTTTTGAATATCTGTTGTTATGCACCGGTTTCAAACTGATATATCTGTACGTCTATTTAATAAAGTGAGATATAACTTTTTGAAATTATTTTTATGACATTTACCTTTATCAGTTGATGATTAGGTAAGGTGCATTCAATAACGGTGTAATTCTTCTTAACCATAATACAGTTTTTAACCTACGACGCACAGGGTTTGAGTTATTAAACTCATAGGACTTATACAAAATATTGTCTATCATCCGATGTCCATTAGGACAAGGGTTGATACTCATACTATATTCCGTTTACTTATGACTTCTCTAGTTTTAGACAAGCATTTCGTTGAAATACAAGGTCTAAATTTTGAGAAGTTATAGGTATAAGAATAAATTAGAGAACTATGCGTTGGAAGTATCAGGATTCTTCGAAATGATCGAAGATGTAGATACTTATGCTAGGTATTCCGTAGTAAGTAATATATTTAAGAACTTGCTTCTCTCTCAGGTTACTCATCCGTGGGTGCGCTCCTTGATGAGTAATGCTGCATGAACTTCTTCCATTTAGTCGAGATGCACTGGAAATAGCTGCATGTATTTTGAATCTGGTTCAAATTAAATTAGTGCCTTTGTTTCTATATTGGATATAGAATGGATTCATATCTTAATGATGTTAAGGTATATGGAGTTGTCCGGCTTATGCTTAAAACCAGAATCCGGATAAACTCAAGGCACGTTTTAGTAATGGTAGTTTGTGGGTTATCCCAGGCTTTGACAAGGGTTAGGATTCTACCATTTGGAGGATCAATAGTTATATTGTTCTTAACTCGCCGCCCGTTTTAGTAAAATGAATTCTTTTCAGAAAACAATAGTGGGAGTATAGTAGAACTAGAAGTGATTTCAGAACAACAAATGATTACTGAAAATTTAGTAGAACCTAAGAATTCAATTGGATTCGACAATCCATTAGCCACTCCGTAGATTTGGTGGGTAACTTCAGCCACCTGAGAGGGATTTTGGTCTCCTCAAAGACGGTGACAGGAAGGTTTTGATGACCCAAGCTTGCCACTACTGCTGTCCTAGACTATGAGATCTGGCAGGTGGATGACTATAACGTCGTTCTAAATTAGCTTTAGAAGTGCACGTGTATATGACTCTGCCAGAGGGTTGTTGTAGTCAGTGGGAGCAGCGGAAGCGTGGTGGGCAAGTAGCTTATATCTATTTATAGACTAAAGTAAGTATAGCGGAGATAAATCATCTGTTTTGATGTGACAATCATAGAGTTTGATTTCATCAGAACAAAAGATGGACCTGGTTAGAAGGTAGTAGGGAGTGATGTCCTGGTATTTGGATGACATACTCCTGATAGGAAATGATTTTCCTATACTACGATCGGTTATACTGTGGTTGTCACAAGGTGTTTCTCCACAAGGATCTGGACAAAATATCATGGTTTTTGGTGACTATATCTATGGTTTTAGATCTATATTTGGGAAGTGTCTCAATTCGAGTACTTTGACACTATTCTAAAGTGTTTTAGAATGGACGACTCCTGGCGTGGTGGTGTATCCGCAGGTGATGGAGTCACCCTCTCTAAAGAGATGTCTTCTAGACTGATGTGGAGAGGGATTTCTATGATTGACATATCACTTGCTTAGGTAATTGAGTCAATCATAAGATGTCAAGTACCACACCAGATATTGCTTTTGCACTAGCTGCAATAAGCATATATTAATCCAATTTTGGAGAAACATTGGGAGGCAGTTTTGAACATGACAGGATGTTCTTGGTATATGGTAACGACAGCCTCCATAAGGAGGCGGTTATCATTTCAGGCTTCCAAGGTGACTTGGATAACAAAGTGACTATCAAAGTTAATAGTTTTCCTTCTTTTGAGGGGAAGTATGTTAGACAGGTGGTCCAAGCGGATACCGAAGAAGATATGGCGCAGAATACTGATTAAATTCAGTAGAAAATACAGTCTAAGAAGTTTGCTAGATTTGGAGTTCATTTATGAACTTGGTCCCACCAGATATCCAGACAAATTCTAAGACATGTATTGCTCATTTCGGAAGATAGTTTTTCCTCCGCAAAGTTGAGATATAGAAAGATAAAGATAGAAACATTGGAGCGGCTCCACTCACTGAGGCTATTTCTCGAACGCGATAGTTTCACAAACGTGCTTTAGGAGACTGATTAGTAGAGAAGTTGGATGTTCGATATCATACGGGCTGTAAGTATGCGACACTGTAATAATTATCCTTAAGTGCAAGTGGGAGATTGTTGGATATAGTGTCCTCAAGTCAATTATTGTAATCGCAGGAAGGCGATTGTGATGATTGCGGGAGGACTTATACTGGTAGAACAATCTTACTCGATATGATAGTATGCTATCTGGTTTGTCTTTATCATCATGTATATGCATTATGTGGTATCGCAGATCACTATTATATGTTGATAGAGCCCATAGGATTCTTGCTTGACTACCAGTATTATGATGGCGATCATATACGTAAGAGCTGGGTGGTCTATAAGCACATCCTTAAATGTCCCTTTTCAAGGGAGTATCGAGACCGGGCATCGATACTCCGGAGTAGACTAATGTATACTTTTCGAGACCCCGACAAGGGGCGGTGGCCAGTCTCATAAGCCATTGGTGTCAGTTGGTCATCTAAGATAGTATACAGGTGCTCATTGGGTTATGAGTTATACTGGACGGACTAGCCGGGAACATGCTAGATGGTTTTATACCTATTGTCAAATAGCAGTTCTCAGATGACATGAATACAGGTTAGTCCGTCGACTTGAGATCGTTATTTGTCTCGTATGAGTTTCCACTGTGCTTTGATTACTACCCTACCATGGCTCAAAGGAGTCGTGCAAACAGGTTTTATTTGGGTACAGTCTCGAGCCATATGGAGGCAGTGAGCGGATTGTCGGGGATTCGTCTCTCCCGGTATTGGGGGTTGATGTCGCGCTGTGCACGGGTGACCATCACCAGAAATTCTTGGCCAAGGTGGACGAGAATTACCGATTTGGATTAGTAGTTTCTCAGTGGGTGATGTGCTTCAAATCGACACGAAATATCACGTTATTAGGGGTCTGACTTTATCCACCCCCTAGACCTGATATGCGATACTTTTAGAAGAATAGACCAGACTGTATAGAGATTGTCACAGACAGACTCAGTAGGGGTACGGATGAGTTTGCTCGTCGGCCTTCCTTTCGCTTAATACCTAGGTAGCCATTACGTACAGCTAGTGCCGCTGACGTGCTTGTAGTTAAACCCACTGCCAGCGTATTGACGAATTTTTAAGAGTCCCACAGAGAGGGTTTTCACGGTTCAGGTGATATGATGTTGATGATGTATGTTGGTACATAAAAGTGTCCAATTAAATGTGTACAAACTACACAAACTTTAATCGGACGGTTGATAATACTAGCGGTTTAGAATTAAGTCAGATTATTAAATCAAGTTTTGATTTAATAATTTATATATATATTTTTGTATATGTATTCTAGTATTATTGTTCACTATTCATTTTCTCTCTTGACTATTCGTATTTTTATACGGATACGCGTTTATGTATTTCGATACATATACCGGGTTGTATTTCGTATTTATATGGAATATCTTCTAGAAGATGGATACCTCATTATATGATTTTCTTTTTAGAAAATCATTTGCAAATGAGGTGGTAAGGTGGCATGAGCATGGTTTGAGGTATGTAGAGAGGAATGAGCCATTATTTGTTTATTGTAAAATTGTTATAAGATATTTTTATTGCATGGTTGTAAGATATCAAGCCATTCCACTCTATATTCTTCTTGACTTACTTTTTTTTATCATGCCCATGTTTCATCACTTCCTCCTCCTTCTTTAGTTGCTCACTTGAGCTTTGGAAATGAGAGAAAAAGATAGTGAAAAATTCCTACATCCACACTCTCCATTGCTAGCGACCTTGGAGTGTCGGTTGCTTCGCTAGGCGAAGCTGGAGCTTGGATCGTTTTCCTCAGGTGGATCATCTTTGACGAAGGAGGACCGGCTTGTAAGCGCAATCCGGAGCACTTGAAGAAAGCTTAAGGATGTGAGTATTCTACATATAGTAGATTAGTTTTAGCTCACTTGGTTTTGTTTACAAGTTCTAGCTCTTTAGTTCGATTCATAGTTTCGGAACTTTAGCAAACTAGAAATTTTTGAAATCCATGTTGCCATCTTCGAAAATTAGCTTGCTAGTGTGCCTAAGTTCGCAGCAACTAAATCATCATAGCCATATCTTTGTGGCGGTCTAATGTCCCTTCTTTGTCTGTCACAAACGAGCAAATACTCCTCATTATGGGACTGCTCATCGTGAGCTTCTTCAGACGATGGTGAAGGAGAGATCTCCTGCGAACCCGAGCTTTCACTGACCTCAATATCAACTCTCGGCTCATCTTTCTTTGAATCGTCTTCAACTGGAGATTCCACAATCTTCGGCTTCAACATAGCAAATTCGTCAAAAGTTACATCTCCGCTAATCATAAATTTAGACGACTTAGGATCTGAACACAAAAATCTATAACCCTTAACGCCGGTAGCTTAATCAAGAAATATGCACTTCTTCGCTCGAGAATCCAACTTGCCTTCATAGCAATGTGCATAAGCGGGACAACTAAACACCTTAAGTGTTGAATAATCAGTGTGCTTCCCTAACCATAACTGCTCCGGTGTCTTACTACCTAGCGTCGTTGTTAGTGTGATATGCCCTAGAGGCCATTATTGTATAGTACTAGTTTGTATATTACATTTTGGAAGCTTGGGATATATACACAGATTTATAACAGTCTTGCTCAATATGGTAGTATGCTACTTGGTTTGTATCTATCTTAATATATTTATATGTTTCTTTAGATATATCGCTAATACATATTGATAGAGCCCTTAGGATCTTTGCTTGACTACCAGCGTTGTGATGGCAATCACACTTGTAGGGGTTGGGTAGTCTACAAGCACATCCTTATACAGGTCCCCAGTCGTAGGATTATCGAGACAGGGCATCGATACTCCGGAGTAGACTGGTGTGTACGCTTCTCGTCCCAGCTTGGGAGATGGTCTGTCCCGCAGCCATCAGTACGTCGTACTGGAGATAGTATGCAGGTGCTCATTAGGTTATGAGTACACTGGACATGACTCGTCGGGAACTGTTGGTTGGTACTATACCTATCGTCAGATAACAGTTCCCAGGTGACAGGAGTACAGCTTAGTCCGTCGACTTGACACTGCTACTTCGCCTCGAGTGTGTTCCTACTGTACTTTGATTACTACCCTACCACGGCTCAAAGGAGTCGTGCAAACAGATAGTAGTTGGGTGCAGTCCCAAAGCACTTGGAGGCAGTAGCGGTTAGATAGGATTCGTCTCTCCCGGTATTGGGGGTTGATATCGCGCTGTGTCTAGGAGAGCTATTACACAAAGTCCCTGGCCAGGGCAAGCGAGAATTACTGGTAGTGTTTCCAGTAGTTTCTCAAGGTGTTCTGGGCTATACTCCGGCACGACTTGTACCGCTATTAGGGGTCTGACGTTTACCGCCCCCCTAGGCCCGACATGCGATACTCTTAGACGAACAGATCGGACTGTACGGAGATTGTCACATTCAGGCTCAGTAGGAGTTCGGATGGGTTTACCTTATCGGCCTTCTTATCGACATCTACCTGGGGACCGTTACATACAGCTAGTGTCTCTTGCGGTCTGTGGTTAAACCCACTGTCAGCGTAGTGTCGAGTCTTTAGAGTCCCACACAGAGAGTTTCCCTGCACTGGGCAAAAGGTGTAGAGGCCGTATGGTTTTTCGGCAGGGCTACGATCACTTGCGTGCACTTGTGCGCGTATGATGTTCGGGCAGACAATACTAGTGGGCTTTGGTTTAAGCCGGATCCTAGTATTGTACAGATGGATTAGTTTTGTCTTCTGTGTATTCGTGTTCTACGGAATGCGGATGCGGGTGTGTATGCACGGTTGTGAGGAGTGAAGAAGGAGGTGTCTCATTAGGGTTTTTGACCATTGACTTGGTCAAAATCAATATGAGGTGAGGAAAATGTTTATTAATCTTTTTAATGATAATTGTGTTTTGGCTAATTGGTTTAACCATTTGACCTTGCTTGACAATTTGACCTGGTTGACCATTGTTGACTTAGATATTTTGCAAGCACTAGACTCTTCTTATTCTTTTGGATTTATCTTTGAGATGATAATGGTCAAATCAATGGTAGCCATCATAATTTATCATGATAAAAGACTACTAAATATTTTTCTTATGGATCATTATCTCATTTTCTTTCTCTCTCATCAAAAGAAAGCTCCCATGGTTCTTCTTCTTCCTCCTCTCTAGATTTTTCTATAGCTCTCATGTGTTGAGAAAAATAGAAACTAAATAGACAAACAAATCCATCATCTTCCTCTACATCACCTAGGACATCAAGAGTAGCAAACTTGTTGCCCTAGTTACCTCGGCTTGAGGTGGAGCTCGGACTATAGACTCTCGGGTGGATTGTCTTCGACTCTAGGAGGCCGCGGAGGTGACCAAGATCCGGATTGATCCTCGGAGCTCACTTGGACGAGGAGGACAGCGGAGGGAAGACCCGAAAGACCGTTTTCGTGAGGTATAATCTTCGTATCACAATAGATTAAACCTCCGGTAGTTTGTTAGTAATGGTTTGGCAAAGATCCTTTAGCTTTAGTCTATGTTGCTATGTAAGAAAGTTTCGATTTTTACTTGTTCCGCCTCCTCGCTAGCGTGCGGAGTGAGCGACATAGACTTACAGTAGTATTAGAGCTTAGCTAAACCATCACTAACAGTTTAAACGACAGTTAAAACTACAAAAACGAAACAACCCGAAAACAACGAACCCAATATTGAAGTTTCTGTCGAAATTTTAATGAACTCTGAAAAATATTTAAACATGTACAGAGTCATCTTTGAACAGTAAAAATGCCACAGAACAAAATTGGGACATTTCCTCATTGGGGGGGGGGGCGGGGCGGCGGCCACATAGCCTGTAATTCCGGCCAGGCCGGTTTTTGTATAGTGGAAATGCTTCAATTTTTGTATTTGGCTTTTTGACTTATATCTTGGGTTTCAGGAGTTGTTTGCTTTCGGCGATTTTGACTTTACTGAAAGTTAATCACCGTAGCACTGCGGGTGTTTCGAAGTCGTAACTTTATCATCGTTTAATGTTATGTGTTTGTGAAATGATATATGTACTGAACGTCTACTAATCGCTATACGTCGATTAGTGGGGGTTGTGCATATCTGTGATCTGTGATGTTGGTTTGTGGATATGAACTTGTTGGATTGTCGTGATGAATAGCCGGGGGTTGAGATGAGAGTTTTTATTTTTCATTCAATGTAAAATTTGTAATTTAATGTAATATTATTTCATGGTCGCACATCCGGGTTGAGGTTGTAGCCACCATTGTATATTATTTCTTTTACTGTTTTTACTCCTAGGATAGACCTAAGATGGGGTGCACAAACTACCGGGTACTTTGAAGTGCTGAGTGGCCTACTCACGTTGTCGAGGGAGGCTGCTTTACTTCAGGTATTTGGCGAGTAGTTTGCCGCACCCGTAGGGGTCTAGGGTGGGGTTTGGCTATCCATCGCGACCGTGTAATCCGTCTTTCGTTGCAGGCTCAAACGAGGCGCGGATTCCTAGTATATCCAATGTGTTCATCTGTGATCTGGAATGGCTATCATTGCATCTGACGAATGTATATATCTATATATGATATCTAGTAGGCGTTGCTTATGTTTTGCATCCGCGCTAGTCCAGCCCTCGCTCTGTCGTTAGTTAAGTAACCTAACAAGTGATGACGGGGCTCAGTGGCGAATGCAGATGGCATAAGCATACGTCATATTTTCGTTGTTTTCTGCAATGGTAGGATTAATTGATGAGACGCATTATATTAATGCAAAGAAAATAAACCAAAGTTGAATCGTTGGAACAATTTCAAAACCACTCGGTTTTTCAAAACAGCAAAACTTTTAAATGCGGAGCTTAAACCACTCCTTTTTTAAAAAGCTATCATGTCCCTTCGATTATATCAAGTTCACTACGTTCACGGTTTCGCCAAAACCATTCATAGCCCTCCGTCATTTCATATGGATAGTCAATAGTATTCAAGCTATGTTTGTTGGCCAAAGTCAAGGCACAGTGATTGGTAGATGTTGGATATTCATATGAAGCATAGATAGATGCGTTGGTTTGGAACAATCGTACTGCTTTGTTGGCCAAAGTCAAGGGTAGGTACGGGTGGGTTCAAATTAACCTGGAAAATAACGGGTGGAACTTGACATGTGACTTATGATTTGTTGACTAAAGTCAAGGTCATAAGAGCATGGGGCAAAAATCCACATCGGGAGTTTCTAAAGAAACTGAAACTTGCTAATGTTGCATACCATTTGGAGTGTGATGATTTTAGTAGGATTCCTTCAGCTTTATCACATGATGATATTTGGATCCCAATCCTACTGTGAGTATATGCTACTCCTCGGGAAATTTTCTCACTTAACGATCAATGCTATAAACCAAGTAGGTGTCTAGAAAGGTGTTAGCGGGACTACGCCCATAGGGAAAAGAGGTTATTTAATTAAGGAACTTCGCGAAAGTGTAGTAAAACCTCCCTCGAAGTACCGACACCAGCCTGGCTGAACGGTTAAGCAAGTATTGTACGGTGAGATCAATCCCGACTAATTCTTCTTTTATGGTTTGAGGAAGGATTCGAGAAATATTGGGAGCCATCCTGTTTAGACAAACTAAAAACCATTCTAAACTTGCAAGAGCATCATGCTAAAGTGTTTCTTCTCTGTCCCCTAATTGCAGCAACCAAACATCATGACGGGCCTTAAGTTACTATTAGATAAAAATATATTGACAGGGCCAAACTACAAAGATTGGTTCAGGAATGTTAAAATGGCAATCACTTATGACAAGTTGGGGTATCTCCTTACCACTAAGGCCCCCGCAGTCTCTGGTCCAGAATCCAGTGTCATGGATAAGGAAATCCGTAAGACCTGGGAGATTGACAGCGCGAAGGCCAAGTGCCTTGTGCTTGCCTCTATGGACAATGAACATCAGAGGAGGCACGAGAATATGGATCTTGAATCCATATTTCTCCATACTAAGGAACTATATGAAGAGCAATCCCGTATCGCAAGATACGAGACCTCGAAGAAGCTATTTTCAGCGAGGTTGGCCGTCGGATCATCTGTAGCGGAACACGTACTTAAGATGATTGGCTACATTGAGGAGCTCGTGGACTTCGGGACCACGTTAGAGAACGAGCTCTACACTGACTTGATTCTCCAGTCCCTTCCTTCCACCTACACCCAGTTTATCCTGAATTTCAACATGCAAGGAAAAGAAGTTGAACTTCCGGAACTCCTCAACATGTTGAGGAGTGCAGAGGGCACCCTATAGAAAGTCAGGAAAACACCCGCTTTGTCTGTTGTAGGAGCTTCCTCTTCTAGGTCTAAGGCGAAAGCCAAAGGAAAGAAGAAGAAGGCCCCCACCAAACCAAGGGGCGGTGTTAGTAAGGTGGAAGCCAAAGGAAAAGCAAAGGTAGCGGGACAAATTGTGGGGAAGGAAGAATGCTTTTATTGTCATAAGAAAGGACACTGGAAGAAAGATTGCAGGGCTTGGAAGGCCAAGAACCAGGACTCGAAGCAAGGTGTGGCTTCGGCTTCAGGTGTGTATGTTATTGAAAACTGTCTGTCAATCAACTCTACTTCCTGGGTATTGGATACCGGATCGGGATCTCATATCTGTAATTCTTTGCAGGCACTAAGAAGGCGTAGAGTTTTGAAGGCAGATGATAAGACCCTCAGAGTTGCAAACGGAGCAAGCATGGATGCTGAGTCCGTAGGGGACTATCACTTGGGATTGACAGATGGACATATTTTAGTTTTGCGCAACTGTTATTTTGTACCCAGTTCGACTTGTAATATCATATCTGTATCTTTAATGTCTAAAGAAGGTTATGATTTTGCATTTGTAAGCGATGTTGTAAATACTCACCTTAATCATGTTTTGATTGGGTTGGGTACATTAAGCAACGGAATATACGTATTAAACCAACCACGGATTTTCAATATCCAGAATACACACAAAAGAAAGTCTCCAGAATTAAATCATGCTTTCTTATGGCATTATAGACTGGGTCACATCAATGAAACACGATTGACTAAATTACATAAAGAGGGATATTTGGATCCGTTCGAATATCAGTCTTATGCAACTTGTCATCTTGTCTCATGGGAAAGATGACAAAGACTCCGTTCACTGGACACGGAGTAAGAGCGGGCGAGCTCTTGGGACTCATACACAGCGATGTATATGGTCCAATGTCTACACATGCGCGAAGTAGTTATTCTTACTTCATTACTTTTACGGATGATTTTTCAAGGTATGGACATGTTTTCTTAATTAAGAATAAATTTGAAGCCTTTGAAAAATTCCAGGAATACAAGAATGAAGTAGGAAAACAAACAGGCAAGAGTATCAAGACACTGAGATCTGATCGAGGTAGTGAATACTTGAGTGTTGAGTTCCTGGATTACCTAAAAGAGAATGGAATTCTCTCTCAACTTACTCCTCCATACACACCACAACACAATGGTGTATCGGAGAGACAGAACCGAACCCTATTGGATATGGTACGTTCCATGATGAGTAACGCTGAGTTACCGCGATCTTTCTGGAGTTATGCACTAGAATCAGCTGCATATCTTTTGAACCGGGTTCCTACTAAGTCAGTGCCTACCACACCATATCAGATGTGGAGTGGGAAGAAACCCTATCCTAAACACATTAAGACATGGGGATGTCCAGCTTTTGTCAAAAAGCAGCATACGGACAAACTCGAGGCACGCTCAGTACAGTGCAAGTTTGTGGGATATCCAAAGAACTCTAAGGGATATTTCTTCTATTACGCAGAGGAACAAAAGGTATTTGTTTCTCGTCATGCCTGCTTCTTGGAAACTGAATTTTTAGAAAATCAGATAAGTGGGAGCGCAATAGAACTGGAAGAAATTCCAGAACCACAAGCTATTACTGAAAGCTTAGTAGAACCAGAAGGTTCAAAAGAACAGGACATTCCCGCACCACTCCACAGGAGTAGTAGGCTTTCTCATCTACCTGAGAGATACTACGGTTTTCTCATAGATGGGAATAGAGAGGATTGCATCATTGATAATGATGAGCCAACTAGCTTCCAGCAGGCCATTCAGAGTACTGACTCGGTAAAATGGCTGGATGCAATGCGGACCGAGATGGAGTCCATGTACACCAACAAAGTATGGACTTTGGACTTTGCTCCAGAAGGGGTAAAACCCGTAGGCTGCAAATGGATCTTCAGAAGGAAGATTGGTGTAGATGGACAGGTTGAAACCTATAAGGCTAGACTTGTTGAGAAGGGTTTTCGTCAGAGACCTGTTTTGGACTATGACGAAACTTTTTCTCCAGTGGCTATGCTCAAATCCATTCGGATCCTTCTTGCCATTGCTGCCTTCCATGATTATGAAATTTGGCAGATGGACAAAAAGACCGCTTTTCTAAATGGAAATTTAGAGGAGTGTGTCTATATGGACCAGCTAGAGGGATTCATTCAGAGTGGGAGCAGCGGAAAAGTGTGCAAGTGTAGGGTTACTAGGCACACTAACAAGGATCTACAAGGCATCGACCATGTCCGTTTAAAAAATTTATGTGCCTAAAAACCCTAAGCAAGTTCTTGTACTAGAGTTTAGGCGAATCTAAAAGCAAGTAAACAACTTTACTCTAAAGGGAATACGAAATACAACCTTTGTAGATCGGTCCTCCACTTCATTTGCTCCTTGTTGAAGTCCCTTCGCTGCGATCAAGGTTCTCCCGGGCGCTTGCATGGCTTCACGACGCGAAGGATGCGACCTTGCTTGAAGTCTCCGAGGCCGAAGATGATCTACGTCGAGGGAATTCCGACTCAAGCTCCTACTTCACTAACTAGAGAATTAGTGAAGTAAGCACCCTAAACTAAAGTGCTAGTCTGGTAGAGGATGGAGAAATAGGAAGTGGGTTCTCTTTAGAATTTTGTTTCTCACAAGGATTCTCACTTTGGATCAAACCCTAGCTTGCTTTTTCTTTTTGTTCAATAAAGAAGATGATGAACAAAAGAAAGTGAAGAGGATAATGATCAAGTGCGAAGGGTAACCATGGTGAGGGAGTATCATATACTAACCCTTGTAGAGCCATAACCATAGCTAATTGATTATGGTTGGGTTAAAAGGAATCTAAGGTAAAGACAAAGCTAGTAGACTTTGTCAAAGCAAAGTAAGCTTCTACAAGCTTCATGCTCATTCCAAAACTCCACTAATTTTGTAATTATCTTAAATAATCATAACCCACCATAATACATAGAATGGTGTATGTCTCATACACACAAGTCATGTGTATCATCAACCATGATACAATATGATAACACATTTTAACATATATCATATACATGTTAAAGTAGTGTACGTATGAGAAAAACCCTAAAGTGAACAAGTGTTACCAAATGTAAATTAGTATATCTAATATACAATTATACACTTAATTATTAAATCAACACTTGACTTAATAATCCGGTCATATCTCATATAACCGTCGTATCGACTTATCGAATCAACACTTGATTCGATAACCCGGTCATATCATATATAACCGACCGATACAAAAAGTCGCGAGAATAGAATACGGTATCACATACTCGCATTTATTCTCGGTCTCGCACATATCACATACGTGCTCCTATTTCGTTTTGCCTGAGCCAGTAAAACCTCTGTGTAGGACTCTAAAGACTCGTCAATACGCCGGCAGTAGGTGATGATCACATCACGCACCCACAAGCCGTCAGCGGTACTAGCTGGACGTAACGGCTACCCGGGTATTGAGCGATCAGAAAATCAGCAAGCAAGCCCGCTCCAACTCTTGTAAAAGCCTGTCGGTAACACTTCCCGTACAGTCCGGTCTCCTCGTCTGATATGTCGTATATCAAGTCTAGGGGTGGTAAACGTCAGACCCCAATAACCGATAAGTCGTGCCGATGTGAGGCTCATAACGGGTCGAGAAACTACTGGTAACACTTACCAGCAAATCTCTAAATCAGCCCTGGCCAGGGACTTCCCTGTTACGGCCAATCGAGCACAGCGCAACATCAACCCCTAATACCGGGAGAGACGAAACCCCTCCTATCGCTCATTGCCTCCATGTGACTCGGGACTGTACCCAAAAACCACCGTTTTGCACGCCCTCATGGACGTGGTAAGGTGGAAATCAAAGCACAGTGGGAATCACACAAGAATCTATGACGATCTCGAGTCTACAGACTAACCTGCACAAGTGTCACCAGAGAACTGCCATCTGACGTAAGGTATAATACCATCTGGGAGTTCTTGGCGAGTCCGTCCAGTGTACCCAGTCTCTACTGAGCACCCGTATACTATCTCTGATATCAAACACCAATGGATATGGGATCATCCATCGCCCATCTCATGGGTCGAGAAGCGTATACGCTAGTCTATTCTGGTATATCGATGCCCTGTCTCGATACACCCACGACTAGGGACCTTGAAGGATGTACTTATGGACTACCATGTCCCTACCAGTATGATCCGCATCATAGTCCAGGCAGTCAAGTACATATCCTAAGGGCTTTAACAACATGTAACTATAAGACAGTATAAAGAGACTGAAAGGTTTCTAGGCACCCTATAGAGGTCTCACAAGGCATCGAACATGCCAATTTCAAATTTTATGGGTGCCGAGAAACCCTAACGCGGATCTTAGACTAGAATTCTAGGCGAAACACGATTCTAGTTAACTACTTAACTAAAAGTTAGATGCTACAACCTTTGTAGATCCGGATATCCACTTCCTTAGCTCCACGTAGTCATCCTCTCGCTGTCCTTTTCGAATCCTAGACTCATTCGTCGGCTTCATCGGGAAAACGAGCGGAATAGGTCGTCGGCTTCGTGTCAAAGACGATCTACGTCGAGGTTGCACAAGCTCAAGCTCCGACTTCACAAAGTTGTGAAACTTGTGAAGAAAACACCCAAAACAACTTGGCAAGAGGTAGAGGGTGAAGAAATAGGAGGTGGGTTCACTTTATAATTGGATTTCACTCACTTTTTCTCAAGTTGCCATTGATGGCATCTAGTTTTCTCTCTTGAAGAAGAAGGAGAAGATGAAGCTAGTTTATGATAAGTGTTGTTTTAAAATGAAAAGAAAAATTCATACTTATCATAATCTAACTAGGGTTAAGTGTAGAGAATAAACCATGGTCACTTGAGAGGGTTAGGGTTAAGCATGATGACAAGAATGGTTGCATAAGTCAAAGCTTCATGAAGCTTCAACTAGAAACAAAAGAAGCCACCATACTTATCTAAATCATTTCCAAATAAATAAACAAATAAATAAATGAAAAAGCAAAACCCTAATCATCTCTTAACCATGGTTTATTCCTTTACACTTAACCACAAGATCAAGTATCATCAAACATGATACAAAAATATGCACAAAAGCATATCACATATACAATGTGCATCAAGTGAGAAAAATCCGTTTAAAGTGAACCAATACTAGTTAATGCAATGTAATATATCAAATATATAATTATACATTAAATCATTAAATCAACATTTGATTCAATGATCCGGTCATGTCTCACATAACCGACTAGAATCCAATGTATCGATTTATCGAATCAATGATTCGATAACTAGGTCATATCGAATATAACCAATCGAAACATATATCGCGAGAATGAAATGCGGTATCACATACACGCATTATTCTCGGTCCTGCACATATCTCATATGCGCTCCTATTTCGTTTCGCTTGAGCCAGGAAACCTCTGTGTAGGACTCTAAAGACTCGTCAATACGCCGGTAGCAGATGATGATCATATCAAGCACCCACAAGCCGCAAGCGGTCTGCTAAACGTAACGGCCATCCGGGTATTGAGCGATCAGAAGATCGACGATCTAGCCCGCTCACACTCCTGTGAATCCAACCAGTAACACTTACCGCACAGTCCGGTCTATTCGTCTGATATGTCGCATATCAAGTCTAGGGGTGGTATACGTCAGACCCGAATAACCGATAAGTCGTGCCGATGTGAGGCTCATAACGGGTCGAGAAACTACTGGTAACACTTACCAGCAAATCTCTGATCAGCCCTGGCCAAGGACTTCCCTGTTACGGCCAATCGAGCACAGCGCAACATCAACCCCCAATACCGGGAAAGACGAAACCCCTCCTATCGCTCATTGCCTCCATGTGACTCGGGACTGTACCCAAAGACCACCGTTTTGCACGCCCTCATGGACGTGGTAAGGTGGAGATCAAAGCACAGTGGGAATCACACAAGACTCTATGACGATCTCGGGTCTACAGACTAACCTGTACAAGTGTCACCTGAGAACTGCCATCTGACGTGAGGTATAATACCATCTGGGAGTTCTCGGTGAGTCCGTCCAGTGTACCCAGTCTCCACTGAGCACCCGTATACCATCTCTGATGTCAAACACCAATGGATGTGGGATCATCCATCGCCCATCTCATGGGTCGAGAAGCGTATACGCTAGTCTACTCTGGTATATCGATGCCCCGTCTCGATACACCCACGACTAGGGACCTTGAAGGATGTACTTATGGACTACCATGTCCCCACTAGTATGATCTGCATCACAGTCCAGGTATTCAAGTACATATCCTAAGGGCTTTACCAACATGTAACTATAAGACAGTATAAAGAGACTAGTGTACATGTTAAGATAAAGAGTAACCAGATAGCATACTATCATATCGAGCAAGAAAGTCATCTCTATATATGTCCAAGCATCCAATATAATATACATCATATGTACAATACTGGCCTTTAGGGCATACATACAACTAACAGAGACAAGTATACATGTTAAGATAAAGAGAAACCAGATAGCATACTATCATATCGAGCAAGATAGTCCTCTCTATATATGTCCAAGTATCGAATATAATATACATCATCTGTACAATACTGGCCTCTAGGGCATACATACAACTAACAATCACCCACTTGCACTAGGGCCAGCTGCTGTAGTATCGCATACCGAGCATCCCGAAGAGTCTCTCAAACTGTATCTGGGGAATGGCCTTTGTGAGTGGATCCGCGGTGTTGTTCTTCGTGTCAACCCTCCTGACCTCGATCTCCCGGCGATCAACTATCTCCCGGATCAGGTGATACCGCCTCAGAATATGCCTGGATCGCTGATGGGACCTGGGTTCCTTGGCCAAAGCCACCGCTCCATTGTTATCGCAATACAAAGGTATTGGATGCTCAATCGATGGAACCACTCCAAGTTCAGTAATGAACTTCTTAATCCAGACAGCCTCTTTGGCAGCATCGTTGGCAGCGATGTATTCAGCCTCCATCGTCGAGTCTGCCACGGTTTCCTGCTTGGAACTCTTCCAGCTAACCGCCCCTCCGTAAAGGGTAAAGACAAAGCCCGACTGCGACTTAGAGTCGTCCTTATCACTCTGGAAGCTCGAATCGGTAAAGGACTCCACTTGGAGTTCTCCGTTACCATACACCAAGAACATATCTCTAGTCCTTCGTAAGTACTTGAGAATGCTCTTCACAGCTGTCCAGTGACTCTCTCCAGGATCAGCTTGATACCTGCTCACTATACTTAGTGAGTATGCTACATCGGGTCTGGTACATAGCATCGCATACATGATAGAGCCTACTGCCGAAGCATAAGGTATCCCTTGCATGCGAGCTCTCTCCAAATCAGTCTTGGGAGACATCTCTTTGGAGAGAGTGACTCCAGAGATCGTGGGTAAGTTCCCACGCTTGGACTCTTCCATACTAAACCTCTTTAGTATGGTGTCAATGTACCTGGATTAGGACAATCCCAAAATCCGTTTGGATCTATCTCTATAGATCCTAATTCCCAATATGCAGGAGGCATCACCAAGATCTTTCATTGAGAATCTTTGTGATAAGAAGAGCTTGACCGATTGCAGCATAGGAATATCATTTCCTATCAAGAGTATGTCGTCCACGTACAATACGAGGAAGACAACCTTACTCTCTGCCACCTTCTTGTAGATACAAGGTTCCTCTGGATTTTTGACGAAATCAAACTCTTTGATAACGACGTAAAAGCAGATGTTCCAACTCCGCGATGCTTGCTTTAATCCATAAATGGATTTAAGCAGCTTGCACACCTTGCCGCTGCTCCCACTGTCTACGAATCCCTCTGGCTGAGTCATGTACACGCACTCTTCTAAATCACCATTTAGAAAGGCGGTCTTAACATCCATTTGCCAGATTTCGTAATCATGATAAGCAGCGATGGCAAGCATGATCCGGATGGATTTAAGCATAGCCACTGGAGAAAATGTCTCGTCATAGTCCACACCTGGTCTTTGACGAAAACCCTTTGCTACAAGTCTAGCTTTGAAAGTCTCCACTTTCCCATCTACACCAAGTTTCTTCTTGAAGATCCACTTGCTCCCAATGGGTTTTACCCCTTCAGGAGCAACGTCCAAAGTCCATACTTTGTTGGTGTACATGGATTCCATCTCGGACCGCATAGCATCCAGCCATTTCACTGAGTCCCCACTCGTGATGGCCTGCTCGAAGCTAGTTGGGTCATCATCCTCCATGATGCAATCCTCGCTTCCACCATCAATGAGAAAACCGTAGTATCTCTCAGGTGGACGTGGAACCCTACTAGATCGGCGGAGAGGCTGGGGTTCGTCGGGTACTATCGAATCTTCTGGTTCCACTAAATCTTCAATTATAGTTTGTGTATCTGGAATTTCTTCCAGCTCTACCACTTTGCCACTAATTTCTTTTTCAAGGAATTCCTTTTCTAAAAAGGTGGCATATTGAGAAACAAACACTTTTTGTTCTTCAGCATGGTAGAAAAAATATCCTTGGGAATTCTTAGGATATCCCACAAACTTGCAAAGAACTGACCGTGCCTCGAGTTTGTCTGGATTTTGCCTTTTGACATAGGCCGGACAACCCCATATCTTAACTCGTTTAAAATATGGTCTCTTCCCACTCCATATTTCATATGGTGTGGTAGGTACAGATTTAGATGGAACTTGATTCAATAGGTATGCTGCTGTCTCCAGCGCATAACCCCAGAAGGAAATAGGTAACTCAGCTGTGCTCATCATAGAGCGCACCATATCTAATAGGGTGCGGTTCCTCCGTTCAGATACACCGTTGTGCTGTGGTGTATATGGAGGAGTCAGCTGAGAGAGAATCCCATTCTCTTTTAGGAAGTCCAGGAATTTATTGCTCAAGTATTCCCCTCCTCGATCAGATCGTAGGATTTTAATACTTTTTCCGGTTTGGTTCTCAACTTCTTGTTTATATTCCCTAAATTTCTCAAAAGCTTCTGATTTGTGTTTCATCAGGAACACATACCCGAACCTAGAGAGATCGTCAGTGAATGTAATAAAGTATGAAGAACCATCCCTGGCATGTGTAGACATGGGACCGCATACATCACTATGTATAAGTCCCAAGAGTTCGGTAACTCTTTCTCCGTGTCCCGTAAACGGAGTTTTGGTCATCTTGCCTTTGAGACATGACTGGCAAGTGTCATAAGATGAAAATTCGAAAGGTTTCAAATATCCATCCTTATGCAACTTAGCCAGTCGTGTCACATTGATGTGACCAAGTCTACAATGCCACAAGTAGGATTCGTTCAGTTCTGAACTCTTCCTCTTGTGTGTGTTTGTTATGCTCAGAACTGTTGATTGATTTAGAACATAAATGCCATTGCACAACGTGCCTGATCCAACCAACTTTTGGTTACGGAAAATGTTCATAACATTATCCTGTAATACAAAATTATATCCCTCTTTACTTAATAAAGAAACCGATATAATGTTGCATATCAGGTTCGGCATGTAATAGCATTCGTTCAGAACCATTGTATTACAAGTTGGTAATACAAGGTGATATTCCCCGACAGTCTTAGCTGCAACAATTGCACCATTTCCAACTCTAATGTCTTTATCACCTTCTCCAAGTTCTCTACCTTTCCTTAGCCCATGTAACTGATTACATATATGGGATCCTGACCCGGTATCTAATACCCAGGACGTAGAGCAAATAGAGAAACAGTTCTCAGTAACGAACACACCCGAAGAAAATGCATCAACATGTACTTTCTTCAATCGGGTGGCATGGGAATCCTGGTATTCCCCTATATCCTGTTCATTCCTATAACTCTTATAAGAAAGAACGGAACCAACGTTCCCCAGCACAGTATAACATGCGGGTTCGGTTAATACATCCATATTATTATCTTTATTAGGGCATGAAATGGTCGCTACCTGGAGAGAGAGAGAAGAAAACACTTTAGCGTATGCTCGTGCAAGATCAGATTGGTTATTATCTTATCTAATCAGGATGGCTCCCACTGCTTTTTATCAAATCTTCCTTCAAACCCTAAAAGGAAAGACTAGCCGGGATTAATTACACACTACAAGTTCGCCAATCTTTCAGCCAGGCCAGTGTCGGTACTTTGAGGGAGGTCCCCCGTGCTTTCGCACGAACCTAATTACTGTAAACCTCATTTTCCCAGAGGCGTAACCTCGTTAACACCTTTCTAGACACCTACTTGATCGGCTAATTGTAATGTGTAAAGCTCTCCCAGGAGTAACTCTTACTCGCAGTGGGTATCGGGATCCAACTATCTCATAGAAGGTATGCAATCTCATTGCAAATTTCAACACTTGAAATTCCCGATAATATTTTGCCCCTAGCAGCTATATGATCTTAACATAGTCAACAAATCATAAGTGCTAGTCAAGTTCAACCCGTCATTTCCCGATTGAATTAAACTCACCCGCACGACCCTTAACATAGTCAACAAAGTCGCACGACTACCCTAATCTAATCGCTTCATATGCTTATACAGATAAGCACTAATTAGCTACCGCACACTACGCCTTAACATAGTCAACAAACGTAGCACGAATACTAACTAGTACTAATCTGAAATGACGGAGGGCTACGACAGGTTTTTCTGAAAACCTATTGCGTAATGAACTTGATATCGTTGTAGAATCAAATGAAGTTTTGAAATAGAGTGATTTTGAGGCTTTTCTAGTTTTGCTAAAGGGGTCACTCCCGGTGAAGGGATCGTCTGCCCTTTCCTCGTCGAATGAGGTGCGGGATATATCATATATATCACTGTGCAAAGCAAAAACTCCTAAAAGCAATCAAAGCCAAACCGAGTGTGTAGCATCTGCCAGTTATTTCTAAAGGAGTCACTCCCGGTGAAGGGATCTCGGTCCTTTCCTCATCGAATAAGGTGCAGGGTATATCATATATACCGCTATGCAAAGCAAGAACTGTAGCTACCTGTTTTGTTTAAAATTTGATTCTACAACATCTTAGGTTTCTTTTCTTTCATTAATCACATTAATGAAGTCCCATCATTTAAATACCTAAACATCACAGATAGATATGACGTACACTTATGCCATCCGCATTCGCCTCGATGTCCTCTCGTGCACCGTTAGGTTAGGTAACTAACGACAGAGCAGGGCAGGGCTAGCGTGGGTGTAAAACATAAGTAACGTCTATATAATATATCATATATACTATATACTATATCCATCACAGAACATCACATGATCACATCACAGATATCGCAGCAGAAGAAACATATGAAACATTGGATATACTAGGACGTCCGTGTTTTCAATACGAGCCAGTATAAAACACGGATTCCACGGTCGTGATGAATAGCCAATCCCACACCCTTAGACCCCTACGAGAGCGGCAAGCAACCCTGCCAATTCTAGGGTTAGGAGACCCGGACTCGACTCCTCGAGTTGGTCTCCCACTGGACCCCAGAACCCGGCTACTTGTGCTCCCCTCCTTGGGTCTATCCTAATGCGGAAAAGTAAATAATATACAAAAGGTGACAACTTCCGCTACCTGGAAGTGCCCCAAATAAAAGAATATTACATACAAGTTTTTACATGAATGAAAATGGAAAACACTCATCTCACATAAAAAACCCCGGCTATTCGAACACGACGATCCAATATAACATATCCAGCAACACATAACATCACATGTCATCAACGTAAGTAAGTATGCATACCCCAATTGTCGTTGACGTATAGCAACGAAACCGGCGATATGAACATACTACACTTACGGTCATAGAAAAGAAAGTGTAAAACTACAACAGTTGGAATCCGCAACCTTTTTAGACATCGCATGCCTAACAGATATAAATCCCGCATTTTGGTCTCATTATCGAAAACTCTTTTCAATATCATATGGGACTAAATTGCTAGATTTATAACATTCATTCAGTTATCTCATAACTACTTGTGAATTCCAATTATTGTATCACATTCCAGATAAACAGAAAATGTTAAACTTTCCGATCGAACAGTCGAATACCCAAGGTTTCCCGATACAGCTCAACACATGAAATAAGTCTAACAACATTCAGTTCGTGCCTCAGTACCAACGGTCCAGCCGTAGAAGGGTCAAGCCAACGCCTCACGTGTGGCACGCCGTACTGCCCCAAACCCGAAGGTTCAAAGGGCAGTTCAAGACGGTCACATAATCGAGTTAAGGTTTGTTGTCTTCTAGAGGGTCCATCGCGTTACTTGCACTACTTAGAACGTCGTTAAACTACGGAAAAATCCAACACTTGGAAATTTCCCGACAGGGGAAAAATTGGGTATTTATATCCGGTCGAACTTTTTAACATATTCAAAAGATTATCCGGAAAAACACAAAGACGAAATTTGATAATCCGATCGAAACTTTGATTCCCAATAGTACCCCAGAATACTCTTCTATAGAGTCACAACAAAAATATCCCAGAAAATATAGCATTAAATTATATGAGTTACTGTGCAGAAATCATCATACAAGGGAACAGTAAGGCCGCGGAACCGCCGCATCATGCATAGCACGTGCCGCGGTTCCGCGGTGGAAAAGTCGACTTAGGCCCTCGTATTTCACAGTAATTCAAATAACACCCTGCTTGATTTTCTGCATATTTTTAATTGACAAAAATCCCATTTTTTAGAAAAAGTCCAGAGAGCTATTTTGGGGTTAGGTTTTCGGTTCGTCCGGCTTTCAAACTCCGTCTAGACTTCGCCTAAGGCTCTAGCTAGGCTCTGATACCAGTGAAAGGTTCCTAGGCACCCTATAGAGGTCTCACAAGGCATCGAACATGCCAATTTCAAATTTTATGGGTGCCGAGAAACCCTAACGCGGATCTTAGACTAGAATTCTAGGCGAAACACGATTCTAGTTAACTACTTAACTAAAAGTTAGATGCTACAACCTTTGTAGATCCGGATATCTACTTCCTTAGCTCCACGTAGTCATCCTCTCGCTGTCCTTTTCGAATCCTAGACTCATTCGTCGGCTTCATCGGGAAAACGAGCGGAATAGGTCGTCGGCTTCGTGTCAAAGACGATCTACGTCGAGGTTGCACAAGCTCAAGCTCCGACTTCACAAAGTTGTGAAACTTGTGAAGAAAACACCCAAAACAACTTGGCAAGAGGTAGAGGGTGAAGAAATAGGAGGTGGGTTCACTTTAGAATTGGATTTCACTCACTTTTTCTCAAGTTGCCATTGATGGCATCTAGTTTTCTCTCTTGAAGAAGAAGGAGAAGATGAAGCTAGTTTATGATAAGTGTTGTTTTAAAATGAAAAGAAAAATTCATACTTATCATAATCTAACTAGGGTTAAGTGTAGAGAATAAACCATGGTCACTTGAGAGGGTTAGGGTTAAGCATGATGACAAGAATGGTTGCATAAGTCAAAGCTTCATGAAGCTTCAACTAGAAACAAAAGAAGCCACCATACTTATCTAAATCATTTCCAAATAAATAAACAAATAAATAAATGAAAAGGCAAAACCCTAATCATCTCTTAACCATGGTTTAATCCTTTACACTTAACCACAAGATCAAGTATCATCAAACATGATACAAAAATGTGCACAAAAGCATATCACATATACAATGTGCATCAAGTGAGAAAAATCCGTTTAAAGTGAACCAATACTAGTTAATGCAATGTAATATATCAAATATATAATTATACATTAAATCATTAAATCAACATTTGATTCAATGATCCGGTCATGTCTCACATAACCGACTAGAATCCAATGTATCGATTTATCGAATCAATGATTCGATAACTAGGTCATATCGAATATAACCAATCGAAACATATATCGCGAGAATGAAATGCGGTATCACATACATGCATTATTCTCGGTCCTGCACATATCTCATATGCGCTCCTATTTCGTTTCGCTTGAGCCAGGAAACCTCTGTGTAGGACTCTAAAGACTCGTCAATACGCCGGTAGCAGATGATGATCATATCAAGCACCCACAAGCCGTAAGCGGTCTGCTAAACGTAACGGCCATCCGGGTATTGAGCGATCAGAAGATCGACGAGCTAGCCCGCTCACACTCCTGTGAATCCAACCAGTAACACTTACCGCACAGTCCGGTCTATTCGTCTGATATGTCGCATATCAAGTCTAGGGGTGGTATACGTCAGACCCCAATAACCGATAAGTCGTGCCGATGTGAGGCTCATAACGGGTCGAGAAACTACTGGTAACACTTACCAGCAAATCTCTGATCAGCCCTGGCCAGGGACTTCCCTGTTACGGCCAATCGAGCACAGCGCAACATCAACCCCCAATACCAGGAAAGACGAAACCCCTCCTATCGCTCATTACCTCCATGTGACTCGGGACTGTACCCAAAGACCACCGTTTTGCACGCCCTCATGGACGTGGTAAGGTGGAGATCAAAGCACAGTGGGAATCACACAAGACTCTATGACGATCTCGGGTCTACAGACTAACCTGTACAAGTGTCACCTGAGAACTGCCATCTGACGTGAGGTATAATACCATCTGGGAGTTCTCGGCGAGTCCGTCCAGTGTACCCAGTCTCCACTGAGCACCCGTATACCATCTCTGATGTTAAACACCAATGGATGTGGGATCATCCATCGCCCATCTCATGGGTCGAGAAGCGTATACGCTAGTCTACTCTGGTATATCGATGCCCCGTCTTGATACACCCACGACTAGGGACCTTGAAGGATGTACTTATGGACTACCATGTCCCCACTAGTATGATCTGCATCACAGTCCAGGTAGTCAAGTACATATCCTAAGGGCTTTACCAACATGTAACTATAAGACAGTATAAAGAGACTAGTGTACATGTTAAGATAAAGAGTAACCAGATAGCATACTATCATATCGAGCAAGAAAGTCATCTCTATATATGTCCAAGCATCCAATATAATATACATCATATGTACAATACTGGCCTCTAGGGCATACATACAACTAACAGAGACAAGTATACATGTTAAGATAAAGAGCAACCAGATAGCATACTATCATATCGAGCAAGATAGTCCTCTCTATATATGTCCACGCATCCAATATAATATACATCATCTGTACAATACTGGCCTCTAGGGCATACATACAACTAACAATCACCCACTTGCACTAGGGCCAGCTGCTGTAGTATCGCATACCGAGCATCCCGAAGAGTCTCTCAAACTGTATCTGGGGAATGGCCTTTGTGAGTGGATCCGCTGTGTTGTTCTTTGTGTCAACCCTCCTGACCTCGATCTCCTGGCGATCAACTATCTTCCGGATCAGGTGATACCGCCTCAGAATATGCCTGGATCGCTGATGGGACCTGGGTTCCTTGGCCAAAGCCACCGCTCCATTGTTATCGCAATACAAAGGTATTGGATGCTCAATGGATAGAACCACTCCAAGTTCAGTAATGAACTTCTTGATCCAGACAGCCTCTTTGGCAGCATCGTTGGCAGCGATGTATTCAGCCTCCATCGTCGAGTCTGCCACGGTTTCCTGCATGGAACTCTTCCAGCTAACCGCCCCTCCGTAAATGGTAAAGACAAATCCCGACTGCGACTTAGAGTCGTCCTTATCACTCTAGAAGCTCGAATCGGTAAAGGACTCCACTTGGAGTTCTCCGTTACCATACATCAAGAGCATCTCTTTAGTCCTTCATAAGTACTTGAGAATGCTCTTCACAGCTGTCCAGTGACTCTCTCCAGGATCAGCTTGATACCTACTCACTACACTTAGTGAGTATGCTACATCGGGTCTGGTACATAGCATCGCATACATGATAAAGCCTACTGCTGAAGCATAGGGTATCCCTTGCATGCGAGCTCTCTCTAAATCAGTCTTGGGAGACATCTCTTTGGAGAGAGTGAGCCCTGAGATCGTGGGTAAAAACCCACGTTTGGACTCTTCCATACTAAACCTCTTTAGTATGGTGTCAATGTACCTGGATTGGGACAATCCCAATATCCTTTTAGATCTATCTCTATAGATCATAATTCCCAATATGCAGGAGGCATCACCTAGATCTTTCATTGAGAATCTTTGTGATAAGAAGAGCTTGACCAATTGCAGCATAGGAATGTCATTTCCTATCAGGAGTATGTCGTCCACGTACAATACGAGGAAGACAATCTTACTCCCTGCTACCTTCTTGTAGATACAAGGTTCATCTACGTTTTTGACGAAATCAAACTCTTTGATAACGACGTCAAAGCAGATGTTCCAACTCCGCGATACTTGCTTTAATCCATAAATGGATTTAAGCAGCTTGCAAACCTTCCCGCTGCTCCCACTATCTACGAAGCCCTCTGGCTGAGTCATGTACACGCACTTTTCTAAATCACCGTTTAGAAAGGCGGTCTTAACATCCATTTGCCAGATTTCGTAGTCATGATATGCAGCGATGGCAAGCATGATCCGGATGGATTTAAGCATAGCCACTGCAGAAAAGGTTTCGTCATAGTCCACACCTGGTCTTTGACGAAAACCCTTTGCAACAAGTCTAGCTTTGAAAGTCTCCACTTTCCCATCTACACCAAGTTTTTTCTTGAAGATCCACTTGCTCCCAATGGGTTTTACCCCTTCAGGAGCATCTTCCAAAGTCCATACTTTGTTGGTGTACATGGATTCCATCTCGGACCGCATTGCATCCAGCCATTTCACTGAGTCTCCACTCGTGATGGCCTGCTCGAAGCTAGTTGGGTCATCATCAACCATGATACAATCCTCGCTTCCACCATCAATGAGAAAACTGTAGTATCTCTCAGGTGGACGAGAAACCCTACCAGATCGGCGGAGAGGCTGGGGTTCGTCGGGTACTACTGAATCCTTTGGTTCTACCAAGTCTTTTGTTATAGTTTGTGTCGCTGGAACCTCTTCCAGTTCTACCTCAATGCCACTAATCTGTTTCATAAGAAAACCTTTTTCTAAGAAAGTGGCATGTCGAGAAACAAACACCTTTTGTTCCTCGGGGTGGTAGAAGATATACCCTTGTGAATTTTTGGGATATCCTATAAACTTACATAAGACAGATCTTGCCTCGAGTTTGTCCGGATTTTGTCTTTTGATATAGGCCGGACAACCCCATATCTTAATGTAATTAAGATATGGTCTCTTCCCTTTCCATATCTCATATGGAGTGGTAGGCACAGATTTGGTAGGAACTCTATTAAATAGGTGTATGGCTGTCTCAAGCGCATATCCCCAGAAGGAAATAGCTAACTCAGCTGTACTCATCATTGAGCGCACCATATCTAATAGGGTGCGGTTCCTCCGTTCCGATACACCGTTGTGCTGTGGAATATATGGAGGAGTTAGCTGAGAGAGAATCCCATTCTCTTTTAGGAAGTCCAGGAATTCATTGCTCAAGTATTCACCTCCTCGATCAGATCGAAGGATTTTAATACTTTTCCCGGTTTGGTTCTCGACTTCTTGTTTATATTCTCTAAATTTCTCAAAAGCTTCTGATTTGTGTTTCATCAGGAACATATATCCGAATCTAGAGAGATCGTCAGTGAATGTAATGAAGTACGAAGAACCATCCCTGGCATCTGTAGACATGGGACCGCATACATCACTATGTATCGGTCCCAAGAGTTCGGTAACTCTTTCTCTGTGTCCCGTAAACGGAGTTTTGGTCATTTTGCCTTTGAGACATGACTGGCAAGTGTCATAAGATGAAAATTCGAACGGTTTCAAGTATCCATCCTTATGCAACTTAGCTAGCCGTGTCGCATTTATATGACCGAGTCTACAATGCCACAAGAAGGATTCGTTCAGTTCTGAACTCTTCCTCTTGTGTGTGTTTGTTATGCTCAGAACTGTTGATTGATTTAGAACATAAATGCCATTGCACAACGTGCCTGATCCAACCAACTTTTGGTTAAGAAAAATGTTCATAACATTATCCTGTAATACAAAATTATATCCCTCTTTACTTAGTAAAGAAACCGATATAATGTTGCATATCAGGTTCGGCATGTAATAGCATTCGTTCAGAACCAATGTATTACCAGTTGGCAATACAAGGTGATATTCCCTGACGGTTTTAGCTGCAACAATTGCACCATTTCCAACCCTTATGTCTTTATCACCTTCTCCAAGTTCTTTACCTTTTCTAAGCCCATGCAACTGATTACATATATGGGATCCTGACCCGGTATCTAATACCCAGGACGTAGAGCAAATGGAGAAACAGTTCTCCGTAACGAACACACCCGAAGAAAATGCATCAACATGTACTTTCTTCACACGGGTGGCATGGGAATCCTGGTATTCCCCTATATCCTGTTCAGTCCTATAACTCTTATAAGAAAGAACGGAACCAACGTTCCCCAGCACAGTATAACATGCAGGTTCGGTCAATACATCCATATTATTATTTTGATTAAGGCATGAAATGGTCGCTACCTGGAGAGAGAGAGAAGAAAACACTTTAGCGTATGCTCTTGCAAGATCAGATTGGTTTATTATTTTATCTAATTAGGATGGCTCCCACTGTTTTTATCAAATCTTCCTTCAAACTCTAAAAGGAAAGACTAGCCGGGATTAATTACACCCTACAACTTCGCCAATCTTTCAGCCAGGCCAGTGTTGGTACTTTGAGGGAGGTTCCCCGTGCTTTCGCACGGACCTAATTAAAGTAAACCTCATTTTCCCAGAGGCGTAACCCCGTTGACACCTTTCTAGACACCTACTTGATTGGCTAATTGTCCTATGTAAAAGTCTCCCAGGAGTAACAATTACTCGCAGTGGGTATCGGGATCCAACTATCTCATAGAAGGTATGCAATCTCATTGCAAATTTCAACACTTGAAATTCCCGATAATATTTTGCCCCTAGCGTGCTATTACCTTGACGCATGCCAAACAACCCATAGTCCGCTAGTCAAGTTCAACCCGTACAATTCGTGATTGAATTAAACCCACCCGTACGACCCTTGACGCATGCCAACTCCTCGAGTCCGGGTCTCCTAACTCTAGAATTGGTAGGGTTGCTTGCCGCTCTCGTAGGGGTCTAGGGGTGTGGGTTTGGCTATTCATTGCGACCGTGGAATCCGTGTTTTATAGAGGCTCAATATAAAACACGGACGTCCTAGTATATCCAATGTTTCATATGTTTCTTCTGCTGCGATATCTGTGATGTGATCATGTGATGAGCTGTGATAGATACTATATATAGTATATATGATATATTATATAGACGTTACTTATGTTTTACACCCGCGCTAGCCCTGCCCTGCTTTGCCGTTAGTTACCTAACCTAACGGTGCACGAGGGGACATCGAGACGAATGCGGATGGCATAAGTGTACGTCGTATTTATCTGTGATGTTTAGGTGACTTAAATGATGGGACTTCATTAATGTGATTAATGAAAGAAAAGAAACCTAAAAGATGTTGTAGAATCAAATTTTCAAATAAAAGGGTAGCTACAGTTTTGCTTTGCATAGCGGTATATATGATATAACCTGCACCTTATTCGATGGGGAAAGAGCCGAGATCCCTTCACCGGGAGTGACCTCTTTAGAAAAACTGGCAGATGCTACAACATTCGGTTTGACTTTTGACTGCTTTTGGAGTTTTGCTTTGCATAGTGATATATATGATATGTCCTGCATCTTATTCGATGAGGAAAGAGCCGAGATCCCTTCACCGGGAGTGACCTCTTTAGCAAAACTAATGAAAGCCTAAAAATCACTCCATTTCAAAATTCACTCGATTCTACGACGATATCAAGTTCTTTACGCTCATGGTTTTCTGAAAAACCTGCGTAGCCCTCCGTCATTTCAGATAAGTAATATTTAGTATTCGTGCTGCGGTAGTTTGGCATGCGTCAAGGCGTAGTGTACGGTAGCTGATCATTACTTATCTGTAGCATGAGATGTGATTGGATTAGGGTATTCTTTAGAGATTTGCTGGTAAGTGTTACCAGTAGTTTCAATCGAGCACAGTGCAACATCAACCCCCAATACCGGGAGAGACGAAACCCCTCCTATCGCTCATTGCCTCCATGTGACTCGGAACTGTACCCAAAAACCACCGTTTTGCACGCCCTCATAGACGTGGTAAGGTGGAAATCAAAGCACAGTAGGAATCACACAAGACTCTATGACGATCTCGGGTCTACAGACTAACCTGCACAAGTGTCACCAGAGAACTGCCATCTAACGTAAGGTATAATACCATCTGGGAGTTCTCGGCGAGTCCGTCCAGTGTACCCAGTCTCTACTAAGCACCCGTATACTATCTCTGATGTCAAACACCAATGGATATGGGATCATCCATCGCCCATCTCATGGGTCGAGAAGCGTATACGCTAGTCTACTCTGGTATATCGATGCCCTGTCTTGATACACCCACGACTAGGGACCTTGAAGGATGTACTTATGGACTACCATGTCCCCACCAGTATGATCCGCATCATAGTCCAGGCACTCAAGTACATATCCTAAGGGCTTTACCAACATGTAACTATAAGACAGTATAAAGAGACAAGTATACATGTTAAGATAAAGAGCAACCAGATAGCATACTATCATAACGAGCAAGAAAGTCCTCTCTATATATGTCCAAGCATCCAATATAATATACATCATCTGTACAATACTGGCCTCTAGGGCATACATACAACTAACAGTAAGTTGCTGAAGTCCATTTATGGACTGAAACAGGCATCGCGGAGTTGGAACATCTGTTTTGATGAGACGGTCAAAGAATTTGGCTTTATCAAAAATCCAGATGAACCATGCATTTATAGTAAGATTGTAGCGCGAACTGTCGTTTTCCTCGTTTTATACGTGGATGACATTCTCTTGATAGGAAATGATATTCCTATGCTACAATCTGTCAAAGGGTTCTTGTCACACAGATTCTCCATGAAAGACCTGAGTGATGCTTACATTCTGTGGATCTAAATTTATCGTGATAGATCTAAGAGGATGTTGGGACTTTCGCAGTCCAGGTACATTGACACCATACTGAAAAGATTCAGTATGGAAGATTCAAAGCGCGGTAATTTACCGGCTTGTCACGGAATCACCCTCTCCAAAGAGATGTCTCCCAAGTCTGATTTGGAAAGGGATCGCATGTCTATTATACCATACGCTTCTGCGGTAGGCTCTATAATGTATGCGATATTGTGTACCAGACTAGTTGTAGCTTATGCACTGAGTGTGGTAAGCCGGTATCAGTCAAACCCTGGGGAGAAGCACTTGATAGCGGTAAAGAACATTCTAAAGTACCAGAGAAGGACTAAAAAGATGTTCTTGGTTTATGGTGGAAAAGACCCCCAGATCGAGGCCTTTACTGACTCCAGCTTCCAGAGTGACAAGGATGACTCTAAATCCATGTCAGGTTATGTCTTTACCCTCAATGGAGGGGCGGTCTGTTGGAAGAGTTCCAAACAGGAGACCATTGCTGACTCGACAATGGAAGCGGAGTATATCGCAGCTTCAGATGCCGCAAAAGAAGCTGTCTGGATGAGGAAGTTCTTAACAGAACTTCTGGTGGTTCCGTGCATTGTTGATCCAATACCTCTGTATTGTGACAACAACGGGGCTATAGCTTTAGCGAAGGAACCCAGGTCCCATCAGAAGTCCAGACACATCTTGAGACGGTATCACCTGATCAGGGAGATCGTGGATCGCCGAGAGATCGAGGTTCGGAGGGTTGCTACAGAAGATACCACTGCAGATCCATTCACAAAGGCCATTCCTCAGACGCAGTTCGAGAGGCTATTCGAGATGATAGGTCTGCGATATGCCAGCACATAGCCTTAGTGAAAGTGGGAGATTGTTAGTGTGATATGCCTTAGAGGCCATTATTGTATAATACTAGTTTGTATATTACATTTTGGAAGCTTGGGATATATACACAGATTTATAACAGTCTTGCTCAATATGGTAGTATGCTACTTGGTTTGTATCTATCTTAATATGTGTATATGTTTCTTTAGATATATCGCTAATACATATTGATAGAGCCCTTAGGATCTTTGCTTGACTACCAGCGTTGTGATGGCAATCACACTTGTAGGGGTTGGGTAGTCTACAAGCACATCCTTATACAGGTCCCCAGTCGTAGGATTATCGAGACAGGGCATCGATACTCCGGAGTAGACTGGTGTGTACGCTTCTCGTCCCAGCTTGGGAGATGGTCTGTCCCGCAGCCATCAGTATGTCGTACTGGAGATAGTATGCAGGTGCTTATTAGGTTATGAGTACACTAGACAGGACTGGTCGGGAACTGTTGGTTGGTACTATACCTATTGTCAGATAACAGTTCCTAGGTGATAGGAGTAAGCTTAGTCCGTCGACTTGACACTGCTACTTCGCCTCGAGTGTGTTCCCACTGTACTTTGATTACTACCCTACCACGGCTCAAAGGAGTCATGCAAACAGGTAGTAGTTGAGTGCAGTCCCGAAACACTTGGAGGCAGTAGCGGTTAGATAGGATTCGTCTCTCCCGGTATTGGGGGTTGATATCGCGCTGTGTCTAGGAGAGCCATTACACAAAGTCCCTGGCCAGGGCAAGCGAGAATTACTGGTAGTGTTTCCATTAGATTCTCAGGGTGTTCTGGGCTACACTCCGGCACGACTTGTACCGCTATTAGGGGTCTGACGTTTACCTCCCTCCTAGGCCCGGCATGCGATACTCTTAGACGAACAGACCGGACTGTACGGAGATTGTCACATTCAGGCTCAGTAGGAGTTCGGATGGGTTTACCTTATCGGCCTTCTTATCGACATCTACCTGGGGACCATTACGTACAGCTAGTGCCGCTTGCGGTCTGTGGTTAAACCCACTGCCAGCGTAGTGTCGAGTCTTTAGAGTTCCACACAGAGAGTTTCCCTGCACTGGGCAAAAGGTGTAGAGGCCGTATGGTTTTTCGGCAGGGCTACGATCACTTACGTGCACTTGTGCGCGTATGATGTTTGGGCAGACAATACTAATGGGCTTTGGTTTAAGCCGGATCCTAGTATTGTACAGATGGATTAGTTTTTTCTTCTGTGTATTCGTGTTCTACGGAATGCGGATGCGGGTGTTTATGCACGGATGTGAGGAGCGAAGAAGGAGGTGTCTTATTAGGGTTTTTGACCATTGACTTGGTCAAAACCAATATGAGGTGAGGAAAATGTTTATTAATCTTTTTAATGATTATTGTGTTTTGGCTAATTGGTTTGACCATTTGACCTTGCTTGACAATTTGACCTAGTTGACCATTGTTGACTTAGATATTTTGCAAGCACTAGACTCTTCTTATTCTTTTGGATTTATCTTTGAGATGATAATGGTCAAATCAAGGGTAGCCATCATAATTTATCATGATAAAAGATTACTAAATATTTTTCTTATGGATCATTATCTCATTTTCTTTCTCTCTCATCAAAAGAAAGCTCCTATGGTTCTTCTTTTTCCTCCTCTCTAGATTTTTCTATAGCTCTCATGTGTTGAGAAAAATAGAAACTAAATAGACAAACAAATCCATCATTTTCCTCTACATCACCTAGGACATCAAGAGTAGCAAACTTGTTGCCCTAGTAGTTACCTCGGCTTGAGGTGGAGCTCGGACTATAGACTCTCGGGTGGATCGTCTTCAACTCTAGGAGGCCGCGGAGGTGACCAAGATCCGGATCGATCCTCGGAGCTCACTTGGACGAGGAGGACAGCGGAGGGAAGAACCGAAGAACCGTTTTCGTGAGGTATAATCTTCGTATCACAGTAGATTAAACCTCCGGTTGTTTGTTAGTAATGGTTTGGCAAAGATCTTTTAGCTTTAGTCTATGTTGCTATGTAAGAAAGTTTCGATGTTTACTTGTTCCGCCTCCTCGCTAGCTTGCGGGGTGAGCGACATAGACTTACAGTCGTATGAGGTGACTGATTCACAATATAGCATGCCGTGTTTACCGCTTCAGAACTCCTTGCCGAGCTGTGCATTTGACAACATGCACCGCGCTTTCTCCATAAGAGTCTGATTCATACGCTCCATGACTCCATTGTGCCGTGGTGTATAGACAACGGTATGATGCCGAACTATTCCTTCGTTTTTGCAAAAATCGTTGAAATCTCCACCGGAAAACTCTAACATGTTGTATGTCCTCAGTCTCTTGATCTGCTTCTCTGTTTGCTTCTTAAGCAATGTCTTTCATTGCTTGAATGTAGTAAGCATATCATTTTTTTGCTTCAAGAAGTAGACCCAAACTTTTCTCAAAAAATCATCGATGAAAGTAAGCAGATACTTGGCACCGCTTCCTTTAGAAGCAACTGGAGAGGGTCCCAAATATCCGAATGGATATAATCAAAAGTACCTTTTGTGTTGTACACCGTTGAACTGAAGCTAACACGTTTTTGCTTCCCAAAACGCAATGTTCATAAAACTCCAGTTTCGTTGTACTCTTCCCACCAAGTAGACCCTGCTTCGACAATTCGGTCATACCTCTCTCACTCATATGTCCGAGCCTCATGTGACATAATCCAGTAGTGTCCGAATCTGTCATAGATTTGGATAATAAAATAGCCGCCAAACCGGAAGTCGTCGAATCCTGCAATGAATATAAGGACCTCTTCTTCAAGCCCTTCATAATAACCAAAACACTTTTGGTTACTCTCAAAACTCCACATTCAGCGGAAAACTTGTAACCCTTGTCATCGAGTGCATCTAAAGAGATGGGATTCTTCTTCAAGTCAGGTACGTGAATATCCTCACAACATCGTCAAACATCTTGATTCAGATCGTCCCCTTTCCAATAGCTTGACACGAACTATTGTTGCCCATCAAAACCACTCCACCATCAACGAACTCATCGGTGGGGAACAAATCCCTATTGGGACACATGTGGTTGGAACAACCCGAATCCATAATCCACTCGTCCTTGGATCGATATGTTTTATCAAGAACCACAAGATGATCTCCTTATCCTTCTACTGTACTAGTTTCGGCCGAAAACTCCTTCGATTTGTTTTCTAACTTTTGCTTATTCTACAATTTGAAACAGTCGGCCTTAAAGTGCCCCGACTTCTTACAGTAATTGCAGCTCAAGTTCTTTTTATTATTGGACTTCGACCTTGACTTCTTCCTATTACCTTCTGAATCTCTCTTCTCCACTCACCCTCGAACAAATAAGCCAGACGATGAACCATCAGTTGCGGTAAAAGTCAACTCCTTATCGATCTTCTTTTTGTTCATCAAATTCTCCTTGACATCCTTGATTGAGATCATATCTCATCCATAAAACATGGTGTCACAAAAATGTTTATATGAGGGTGTGAATGAACATAACAAGAGAAGAGTCCGATCTTCATCATCAATCTTAATATCAATCTTATTCAGATCTGTAACGATTGAATTAAACTTACCAACGTGAGATTTGATTGGAGTGCCTTCTGAAATACGAAATGTGTAAAGACGCTGCTTCAACAGGAGTCGATTCGTGAGAGATTTTCTTAAATACAACTCCTCCAATTTCTTCCACAAATCAGCAGCCCTCTTTTCCACCAAAACTTCTTGCAAAACTTCGTTCATCAAACACAACTAGATAGTCGTGAGGGGCTTTTCATCCATCCCTTCTCAAGCTTCCTCCGTCATAGTGGAAGGCTTTGCATCTTTTCTAAGAATCATCATTCTCAAATTGTTTTGAGTCAACACGGCAACCATACGGATTTTCCATAAACAAAAACTTATATTTCCATCAAACTTTTCGATATCGAACTTCATGATTGTCGGAGACATGATGCGGGATCAAACTAAAACACGATAAGTGCTAACAAACCCTAAAACTTCAAAATCACGGTTTAGGAAAGTGGGGAAAAGGACACAAGTGTCGTTATCCACCGTTAACCTAGGTCGCAATATTGAAGACCCAACGGTTCAACCAAAAGATTGTCAAACAACACAATATGGCTCTGATACCAGGTTGTTGCGATAAGACGATCACGAAGCAATAACACAAACGATAGAGAAGTAATCAAATAAGTAAATCACAGGTAAATTGTAAATATAGAGTACTAGAAAAAACAATAGGCGAAGGTGAAGTTTTATTAATAACCAAAAGTGGAGGAATACAAAACGGCGGATGAATACAAATCTCTCAAACAAATAGTTGTCTCTAAAAATACTATCTCAAAAGCATCAGATCTAGAGTTGCTACATATTTCAATATATATAGCATACAAAAAAATTTACCAAATAACAAATTTCCTAATTAAGCAAATATAATCGGCCTAAATTCGGCAGTCGTCTGCAGAAAGAATGCATAGACGTCTGTCCAAGTATGTTCGAATCGACAGAGGTTCACCAGACGTCTGAAAAAGGATGTTCAGACGTCCGACCTTCACATCTAAAAACGGCCAGAGTGCTCGTAAACGTCTGGACTTGTAGAGTCAGACATCTTCCCAATGTATGCTGTGCATATAGAGCCTAAGCAGACGTTTGGATCTTTAGCTCTAGACGTCTGTCACCTGTCTTATAGATAAACTACAATCTCGAACAGCTTCGATAATAACGCCGGATCGACTTTGGAAATCAACAGGGATAGAATGAGAGGCATTCACAACAAAAACTTTATCTGTGTTTTTATTTTGAATTTTGTACTTTTATATACATGTTTTCTGTGCATGTAATGCTTATAATTTAATCAATTTTTTTGTTGACGAAAGAAAGCAAGGCAAATGCACCTTGCTCAATATTTAATTAAGAAACCTATAGCGATATTGTCGAACCTTAAATTGATAAATCCACAAAAAAATTATGTATGGACAAAATTACCCCAACTACAATAGCCTTTAATTATACTGTGGATTTAATTTACTAAAATACCCCCATTGGTATTTTCTCTACTACCCACTGCTGAATTAATAACTAAGAAAATACTTATGTCTACTACCTGACGAATTAATATAAAAAAATTCTCATCGCCCCAAACCTCTCGGCCTGCAATTGCGACCCCTCGCCCGCCGTGACGTTGCCTCGACCTCTCCTCCTCCAACCTCATCAGACCCATTCTCTCTCTCTAGCAGAAAAAAATTGCAATTTCGATCAGTTAAAAATATGAATTAATTATCCACAACAAAAATGTATTAATATTCCATTAGTGGGTGCTAAAGAGAAGTATTTTTTATTTTATCAATGGGGTATTTTAAAAATTAAACCAATAACATAATTAATATTGTATGTGGGGTTAATTTTCTTCATATGCAATTTCTGGCGTGGATTTATCAATTTAAGATTTGGCAATATCGCAACCCAATATATACACATTTTCAAAGAAAAGAAAACAAAATATATTCAAGTGTAGGCTTGTCAAGTATTCGATCCGGATCCACTTTAGAAAGTAGAGTCTGGAACAGATCCAAACCCGTTTATCCGGACCTGATCCATATCCAATAAAAGCTTCAATTAATAGGTCTGGTCTTGATAACCTCAATTCGGACCTGCTTGATCCGGTCCATTTAGTTAATTAAATCTCATATAATATTTAATAGAAGAAATCATATCTAAATATATATAATTACCTAACTAAATCATATCAACAAAATATTTAGTTGACTAAAATATATATTTTACATGTGTTACCCGGTCCAATTAGTTACTATTTTCAATCTCACCTCTACTTCTCTTTTTAATGTCTCTTATTTTTTCATCTTCTTTGAAATTAAATTTTCTCTTTTCTTGTATGAAGAAGAATCAAACTGTAAGGGCCTGTTTGGTTTGGCAGTTGCGAAAAAACTTTTAGCAAAGGTGCTGTTGAAGAAAACTTTTTAGGCAAAAGTGCTGCTGTAAAATGTGCTCTTTGATTTAAAAAAATGTTTGGATTAAAAAACTGTTAGGAGTTGCAGAAGTATCGTTGACTATTTAAATGATCATAAAAGACATCGTTTTCTTAATATTTGAGAGAAATCAATAATAAAAAACATCATTTTTAATTTACAATTTACTTTTAAAAGATTCACAAAGATCAAAAGATATGTACAAAAATATCTGCAGAAAAATATTTGAGATCCATCATCTCGATCTATGGATTTTTCATCGAAGTCGAGAGGTTTCGACTGTCTGATGCATGAAGCTCAAAACTTGGATCTCGTTGATCAACCTCTCGATGATCGCGTCGAGCTCAGGGCCTCAATCTCTTAGGGTTCTTTGTCATCATCATCTTTTAAAGTTTCGATCTGGGGGCCTCGATCGCTCTTGTGGCCTCGATGGCTAGGGCTTTGAACTGTGGAGATGATAAGGAGAGAAATCAAGTGCAAAGATCGGACTGGAGTGATAATGATGAAGAGATGGTAGGAATAAAAAAAATTTAGGAAGAGTTTTTTCCCTAAAGATTTATTTTTTAGCTTCTAAAAAAAGAATATTTTCTCTTTCTTTAGCTCCAAAAGAGCTTTTGGATATAGCGCGTATTTGGTATTTTTTCTTCAAAAGCGTTTTTAGCTCAAAAGGAGAGGTTTTGGGAGCTCAAAACGCCCAGCCAAACGGGCCCTAAGTCTTTTTGAGCCCTAGCCTAGTATCCAGAGAACTGAGATTAGATCTTTTTGATCTCTTATGTTTCTAGGCTATTTTCATATTGCAATATTTGAAGTAAATGGTTCACAAATTACTTTATTTGCATAATGTTGAAATTCCTTAATTACATTTCTATTCTTATATTCCTCACGTATATGAACAAATAATTTAAAGTGTTTTTTTAATTATGAAAACTAGTTAAAAGGATCAGATAAATGGATCGGACCAGATTATTAATGGATCCGGATATGGATTCATTCAGTGTTGACCCATTGGATAAATGGAAGGATCTGGATCCATTAAAAATAAATGGATATGAAACCTGTCATTCCTCATCCGACCCGACCCATTAACAAGCCTATACAAGTTATAAAGAATAGAATATGCTATTATAAAATAAGGAAATTACGGGCCTTGACCAAATGTTCAGATTGAAGAGCGAGAGTGGACCAATTGTTGTCATTAGCAAGAGTGGACCAATTGTTGTCATTAGCAACTTAATCCTATCATATAGTAAAAATCACTCATTAGATAAACATAGTAGCATAAGAAAAGCACGTATTGTTGAAAAATAAAAGTAAATAAGTAATGTTGTAAAACATGTATTCGTTCGGCCAGCGGGGTAGTGCATAATTATCACGCCCCACATCCCAAAATACGTAAACACAACACGTGACAGAGCCAACCATACTATCTGTGGCTAGAAATCATCCATCCACAGTCACATTACGGCTGTCAAGCGGATATCAAGAATAGTAAAATATAAAATTTAGCTAGTACATGTCCATTTGCCACAATAAATAGAATCAAGAAAATGCATAAGCGGAAACGAATAAAGCTCCAATAAACAACATATGCATTATGTCCCAATATAGGCTCACATCAAAAGAAATAAAACTACGGAAACTAAACATCTCTAATAATGCATGTTCAATTCCTCACTGCTCGGCTTGGTTGTTAAAGTACTTCTGTTCAGCCTGCGATAAAAGTAGAGGAACTGGGCCATGCAAACCCTAAACGTCAGTGCGTCATATTATCAAAATAACAGTGATAACCAGAATATAACGATATAAGTAAAGATGAATATAAATGAATAGTATAGATATGAAACAGTGAGGTATGTGCATGTATGGGTGTGTAACCTACAGTCTGTGCTTCTAGGTTATCTATTCTACAAGTATTTGAAATCAATTTAATGGAATCGTCGATGTAACTCAATAGTATCCCGTGCGTGCCCGGGACCACGGTCAAGACACTTAGGCTGAATCCGAGACGTGCCGCTAAGCAGTAAACAGGTAATATGTACAGATGAATGATGTCAGCAGTATCATTCCGGGGCTGGCCGAGCACGTAAAGACTGATCAGTATAAGCATCGAACTGTTGAGTTACAAGTCAGATTTCATTATTGATTTTCCCTTACTCCCAAGGTTTTTTGTTCAAGTCAGGTATTTATGATATGAATGTAATGCCAACACAGGATCAAGCAGGTACATGTTTTGTCTATGTAGACAACAAGTTACGTCCATCAGGACAACAAGTCAGTATTGTCGGCATTATTAGCAAGATCGTAACAAGTCAAGTAGTGTGTTATGCACATGTCATGTAATGCATATGTATCAAATAGATATCCAAATATGAAATTGTAATCAATATCGGAACACGGTAAGCACAACTGATACCAGATGCATATGTGTCTATCTGTAATAACTATTATATATCCATTATAACTATGATGCAAACTAGATAGCGTGTTGTACTAATATAGTATTATAGTGACATCATGATATTCCGGCATGCAATCAGATATGCTATTATCAGTACGGATATGAACGGATATCGTAAAACTGTAAATTTATAACATTTGATGCATAATAAAACACATGTACTATTTTTATTCATATAGGTATCGACATAGCATGTTGCATGTTTAAAACTTGCCTGGTCGGATCTCACGGATGCCATTTCCGATATCGGATAAACGCCGCGATGCAACTCACGCGCACAGGACTGGATCTGGCTGAATAATGAAGTGACGTGATGACTAGGCTGGACGACGACGGTGATTGGGTTGTCCGGATCGTCGGCGATGTGTGCGACTCCTGCGAGACGACCGAGTAAACAAGAAAGCAAGAAGAAAGAAAGGAAAGAAAGAAATAAGAGAAGAAGAAGAAGAACAGGGTTGCTTGGCTTTGGGTTCTGGGGTCAGAGAACAGAGGTGAGACGACGGCAACGTTGGGCTACCGTCGGCGTCGAGATGGCTACGTCGGCAGTGGGTTCTTGGTTGCTATTTGGGTCGTTGGGGAGTGCAGGGTGTGGTGGTTGCAAAGAGGGCGAGTAGGAGATGAGGTTGGGGTCGGCGATGCGAGGGAGCGATGACGTCGAGGCTAGGGTTCGGCTTGGGTTTCTTCGCAAGGGTAGGTGGAAAAATAGAGAAGAAAGAAAGAGAGAGGAGAGAGGCTGAGTTGTTATATCTTAGGTTATTATAATATAAATTATATATATATTAAGGGAGAGAGACGGAGGGGTAGAGAGAGAGAGCCATAAGAGAGAGGGAGTGAGAGGCTGGAGAGAGAGATAAAAAAGGGAATTAGTTAAAATATATATTATATATTATATTATATGTGTGTGTGTATAAACTGTTAGTATAGTAAGAAAAATATTATAATATATTTTATAGGATTATACAGCTAATATCAAATTACTCTGAAAAATACCCGGGTCTCTTCTAAATATCTAGTTTTAAAATATAGAGAATATACGTACCATCTAAAATCATAATGCGATGTCCGATTAATAAAAATGCATACCCCCAAATACGGATATACGTAAATATGCGTAGCGATCCAAACGAGTCTGTTTTAACAATTTGGACGTGAACATGATGCATGGATGCAACCATACGATATGGGGTATGATAACATGCCATGCTAGATATAAAAATATATTATTTGGTTATTATTTGTATTATTTAAAAGATATGCAGATAACAAATATATCATATGTGTGTATAGAATCTAGATGTGCATGGATCCTCTGTATAAGCAAATATATGACGTAATCTAGAATCATGATTGGTTTCAAGAATGCGGGTCGGGTCGGATACTAATCACATATACCAAATGCACTATTTGCACCCAAAAACAATAATAATAAAGAAAATGTCACAAGATTTGGAAATACCTAAATAAAATATGGTATAAATACACTAGGGTGTTACATTATATCCAACTACAAAAGAATTTCGTTCTCGAAATTCACGGAACACGCAAAGATACAATCTGACATGAATATAAGAAAACAGGTGTGGAAACCTCTGTCGGATCTCGTCTTCACGTTCACAAGTAGATTTTCTGTGGGAACGATTCCCCTATGAAACGAGTATTAGAGGGATAATTTTGTTCTTGAGGACCTTTTTTCGTCGATCCACAATCACCATTGATCGTTCTTCGTATGTTAAGTCCTCTCTTACTGTCAGCTTCGAGTAATCTAGGATGTGCGTCTCATCTCGAACGTACTTGTGGAGTTGAGATACATGAAATACGTCATGAATACTCATCAAGGATGGTGGTAAAGCCAATCGATAAGCTACCTCTCCTACGCGCTCGATAATACCGAAAGGCCCCACGAATCGAAGACTAAGCTTGCCTCGACTACCAAATTGGATTATTCCTCTGGTCGGTGATATCTTCAGGAATACGAGATCACCAACTGAAAACTCCATAGGTCTTCGTTCTGTATCGGCCCAACTTTTCTGTCGATCTTGTATAACCTTCAAATGATTTCGGATCACGTTGACTTTCTCCACTATTTGTACAATAAGATCCGTTCCCAACAATCTTCTTTCTCCAATATCGTCCCAACAGAAGGGCGAGCAACACTTACGACCATATAATGCTTCGAATGGAGCCATCTGTATAGTCGCCTGAAAACTGTTGTTATAAGAAAACTCCACCAAGTGCAAATGATCTTCCCATGAACCCTTGAAGTCTAACATGCATGCTCTCAATATATCTTCAAGAGTTTGGATCGTTCTTTTAGACTGGCCATCTGTTTGAGGATGATAGGCGGTGCTAAACTTCAAGCGAGTCCCCTAAATTTCCTGTAGACTTCTCCAAAAGTGCGATAAAAATCAGGTATCACGATCAGAAACGATGCTCACAGGTACTCCATGCAATTTCACAATCTCCTGCATGTACCTCTCTGCTAAAGCTTCTGTTGACTGACCAACTCGAAACGGTATAAAATGAGCTACCTTGGTCAATCGATCAACAATCACACAAAATGTATTATTGCCCTTTGGACTCCACGGTAAAGCTGTCATGAAATCCATAGTTATATGTTCCCACTTCCATTGAGAAATCGGAAGTGGTTGCAACAAACCGGCTACCCTTTGATATTCAGCCTTGACTTACTGACACACCAAGCACTTCGACACGCAGCGAGCAATCTCTCTTTTCATGCCTTTCCATAAGAAATGTTGTCGCAGATCTCTATATATCTTTGTGCCTCCCGGATGTACTGAATACGCGGAACTATGAGCCTCCTTCATGACTTCTTCACGAACATCTCCTTTAGGCACACATAAACGACTCCCATATCGTAACGAGCCATCTTCAAGAATCAACATATCTGTTCGAAGTCCCTCTTCTACTTGTTCTCGAAACTTCTGCAATCTCGGATCGTACAACTGCGCTGCCTTAATGTTATCGATCAAGGACGACTGTACTTACTATTGCATCAACTGTCCCGAAGAATGCAGTAGTACAATCTCCAACTCGAATCTCTGAATATCAGTCATAATCTCCTTTTGTGCAGTCAACATCCGTATCGCTGGCCACCAACTTAGAGCATCCGGCACTACATTAACTTTCCCCGAATGGTATTTTTGATCAAGACCATAGTCAGCCATCAAGTCTAACCATTTACGCTGCCTCATGTTGAGCTCTTTCTGCGTGAACATATACTTTAGGCTTTTGTGATCGGTAAATACTTCTACCCTTTCGCCCAATAAGTAGTGTCTCCAAAGCTTCAAAGAAAAAATCACTGCTGCTAGCTCCAAATCATGAGTTGGGTAGTTCTTCTCATGGGTCTTCAATTGTCTTAACATGTAGGCTATAACCTTCTCATGCTGCATTAGAACACATACTTAGCCTTTCCAACCCTCCAGAACCGTCTAGCACTATCAGAATAGAAGCGGTGGTCAATCATTACTTCAACGCTTCAAAAGCTGACGCACATTTCTCCGTCCATATGAACGGTACCTCCTTTCATGTTAGCTTGGTCAATGGTTCTGCTATTCGGGCGAAATTCTCCACAAACCTTCTATAATATCTGGCAAGCCCAAGAAAACTTCTGATCTCCCCTACGTTCTTTGGAATTGGCCAACATGAACTGCTGCAATATTTTCAGGGTCAACGGCAATTCCATCTCCAGATACAACATGACCCAAGAACTTCACTTCTTCGAGCCAAAACTTGCACTTGCTCATCTTGGTATATAACCTTCCTTGCCTCAACGTTTGCAGTACGATTCTCAAATGTTCTGCATGCTCTTCTTTGCTCCTCGAATAGACTAGAATATCATCGATAAACACCACTACGAACTGGTCTAAGTACGGTGAAAAGATTCGGTTCATCAAGTCCATAAATATCGCCGGTGTTCTCGTGACTCCGAATGGTATCACTAAGTACTCGTAATGCCCATGTCGAGTTCGGAACGCTGTCATCCAAATATCTTCTGATTTTACCTGAACTTGATGATATACGGATCGCAAATCCAAGTTCGATAATACCCTCGCGCCACTGAGTTGATCGAATAATTCGCCGATGCGATGGATTGGGTACTTGTTCTTAATAGTCACCCGGTTTAATTCTCAATAATTAATGCACATTCTCTGCGTGCCATCCTTCTTCTTGACTAGAAGAACTGGAGCTCCCCATGGTGAACGGCTACTGCGAATGCAACCCTTCTCTAATAACTCAGAAACTTGTCTCTTTACCTCTTCCAGTTCCACCGGTGACATCGGATAAAAGCTTTTGAATTGGCGCTGCTATAGGAATAAGATCAATTACGAACTCCACGTCTCGTTTTGACGGTAAACTCAAGATATCCTTGAACATATCTATGAAATCCTGAACTACTGCTGGCGTTTCCTCCTTGTCTACTTCCATCGACGAAAGAACGGCACTTGTCGGCTTAGCCCTAAATTCGACTGGCCCGACAGATCTGCTACCTCCTGAAAATATAAACTCCGGATGTCCGGGAATCTGGAAAATCACTTTCTTTGCCCTACAATCGATGTGAGCGTGGAAAATGCCAAGAAAGTTCATTCCCAAGACAACATCATAGCTGCCAGTATCAATTACCAAGAAATCCGCGAATAACTCTCGTCTTCAAATAACAATCGAATAATCTTTGCACTCACTACTAGATATAATTTTCCCATTTCTAGTGTGTATGTCCCAGTAACTAGACAGGGCCGCGTGTGGAATCGAGCTTGCACCAATAAACTTGGACAACATAAAGCAATGTGATGCACATGAATCGAATAATGTCAATGCGGGAAAATTATAAACGAGTAGGATACCCGAAACAACTTCGTCTGAAGCTTTGGCCTCCTCGGCCGTCAAGGTGAAAGCCCGAGCTTGCTTAGGACTCTGAGTAATCAGCTTCTGCCCATGAATCCGCTTCTATGGTGGCTTCTAAATAACGTCTCTCAATCGTAGTTTTGAAGGGCAAGCACTGATGGTGTGGTCAACCGATCCGCAAACAAGACAGAGTCCAAGCCTCCTTCGACATTCCTTCTGTAGGTGTCCGGGTAGATGACAAAAGTCACAAATCACACTTCTTTTCTGATCGGATACAACGAGCTTCTTCATGGGTACAATGCCTCGCTTTTTCACCGGAATGCTTCTACGTACAGGAGCTCTGTTCGGCATAAACGCCAGCCTTCACGCTATAACTGCTTGTTGTTGCGTACCCTTCACTTTCACTGATAAACTCTGCTGCTCCCTAGCTGCCTTGAGAACTTGGGAGAAGGTGGTCAATCCCAGAGATATAATGTGTCTTTGAATCTTCACATCCAAGCTACGCATAAACCTTCGTGCCCTATCTGCCTCGTTGGCAACCAAAGACCCCGCAAATCGACTGAGCCGAGTCCACTCAGCCTCATGCGTATCAACAGATCCGCCATTCTGCTTCAAGATAATGAACTTCTCTTCAATTTTCTCCCGAGAAGATTGCGGAAAGAATTTATCCAAGAAACTTAGTGAAAATGTTGCCCAGCTGATCGGTTTGGTCAGACGGGTCTCCTCTATGAGCCACCACTCGCGAGCATAATCTACTAACTGGATGCGTACTACATCCACCCTTTTCTCATCTGGAATCTACATGGCGACAAGCGGATTCTCTGTATCAACTAGCCACTGCTCCGCTGGAAATGGATCCTCCAATCCTGTAAACGTGGATGGATCGACCTTTCTAAAGTCTGCCATGGTGCCCTCACGCTGTGTTGGCCTGGGTGCTACTGCAACTACGGACTGCTGGACTGTCCGCATACCCTCCTCGAAAGCCTCAGCCTGTCGCTGATTCATCTTAGTTTGTCGCTTCTGGTTTTCCAGCATACTACATATAACTTCAAGAAATGCGGCATCATCAACACGCCTCTGGTATGACCGCAAATCTCTATCCGCCATGATTCTGAAGCCAAGACATTGAAGAGAATTAGTAACGACAAACATGATTCAATAAAAAAGATAGCGATAGATTCAAGACTGGAAAGATAGTAATGTGGCAGGACATGTTCCTAATTTCGGGTTTTCTGGTTAGTGTATTGGGTTTAATACCCAACTACAAAAGAACCAAACCCGACTAACCCTAAATCATAGGGCTCTGATAACAAACAAACCCTGTCATGTCCCGCTTCCCAAAATATGTAAACACGGCACGTGAAAGAGCCAACCATGCTACCTGTGGTTAGGAATCATCCCTCCATAATCATATTACGGCTGTCAAGCGGATATCAAGAACAGTAAAATATAAAATCTAGCTAGTACATTTCCATTTGCCATAATAAATAGAATCAAGAAAATACATAAACGGAAATGAATCAAGCTCCAATAAACAACATCTAAATTATGTCCCAATATGGGCTCACATCAAAAGAAATAAAACTATGGAAACTAAACATCTCTAATAATGCATATTCAATTCCTCACTGCTTGGCTTGGTTGTTAAAGTACTTCTGTTCAGTCTGCGATAAAGGTAGAGGAACTGAACCATGCAAACCCAGACTTTAGTGCGTTATAATATCAAAATAACAGTGATAACCAGGATATAACGGTATGAGTAAACATGAATATAAATGAATAACATAGATATAAAATAGTGAGGTATGTATATGTATGGGTGTGTAACCTACAGTCTGTGCTTCTAGATTATCTATTCTACAAGTCTTTGAAATCAATTTAATGGAATCATCGATGTAACTCAATAGTGTCCCGTGCGTGCCCGGGACCATGATCAAGACTCTCGGGATGAATCCGAGACGTGTCGCTAAGCAGTAAACATGTAACTGTTGGATATATGTATGCCCTAAAGGCCATTATATGATAGTGAATGTGTTTATACATGTATATATATACAGAGGACATTCTTGCTCGACATGATAGTATGCTATTTGGTTACTCTTTATCTGACATGTTCACTTGATCATACTTTTATTCATTTGTACATATTGATAAAGCCCTGAGGATGTTTGCTTGACTACTGTGATTATGATGAAGATCATACTAGTGGGACATGTGTAGTTTATAAGCATATCCTAAAATGTCCCTAGTCATGGGTATATCGAGACGGGGCATCGATATTCCAGAGTAGACTAGCGTATACGACACTAGGCCCATATGATGGGCGATGGATGTTCCCATATCCATTGATGTTTGACATCGAGATCGTATGCGGGTGCTCAGTGGAGACTGGGTACACTGGACGGACTCACCGAGAACTCCTATATAGTATTATATCTCGTCGAATAGCAGTTCTCAGGTGACACTGGTACAGATTAGTCTTTAGACCCGAGATCGTCATAGAGTCTTATGTGTTCTCCCACTGTGCTTTGATTTCCACTCTACCACGGCTCTACCGAGTCGTCCAAACAGGTGGCTTTTGGGTACAGTCCCGAGACATGTGGAGGCAATAAGTGATAGGAGGGGTTTCGTCTCTCCCGGTATTGGGGGTTGATGTTGCGCTGTGCGCGATTGGCTATATCAGTAAGTCCCTGACCAGAGCTGTTGAGATTTACTGATAAGTGTTATTAGTAGTTTCTTGATCTGTTATAAACCATTCATCGGCACGACTTATTAAGTTATTGGGGTCGACGTTGCCATCCCTAGACTTTATATGCAACATATCTGACGAAGAGACCGGACTGTACGGTAAGTGTTACCGGTTGGCTCGACAGGAGTTTTTACAGGTTCGCTTGTTTTTTTTCTGATCGCTCAATACCTAGGAGCCGTTACGCATTGCTGGTGCCGCTGACGGTTTGTGGGTATGTGATATGATCACTGCCTACTGCTAGCATATTGACGAGTCTTAGAGTCCCACAATGGGGTTACCTAGCTCAGGAGAAACGATGTTGGGTGCATATGGGGATATGCGCGGGTGCTTGATTAAATGCGTATATATGATACCGCATTGTAATCTGGAGCTTTTTATTGGTCGGGTCGTATGTGATATGATCGGGTTATTAAATCAAGTGTTGGTTTAATAATGACCATTAGCTTTTTCATTTAAAACCTTTTCTATTTGTATGCATGCATGAATGAGTGTATGTGCACATGTTGATGTATATGCACACATACATGCATACATACTTATTATAGTTGTTGATATAGTGGAGATGGGAATGCAAGACTCACATGGTATAAAATATATATGTATTTTATTATTTGAGAAAAGTTATCATTGGATTAATTCATGGTTGATATTTTGTTTAGACTTGACCACACTCACCTAATTATTAACCATGGATCAATTCTCTCTTTGCTTCTAAACTCAATGATAAAATATCTAGATATTTATTGACCATGGTTGGATGAGAGAGAGACTATGATATATTATCACTTCTCATTATTCATTTTAGTTTTATAAAAGAGAAAAAGAGCTCTAGCATTTCCATTTCCTTATTCTTCTTCCTCAAAGCTTACTACCCTTTCTAAAGTGAGAGAAAGAGATAAAAAGGAAAGGTTTTTAAGTGATCATACAACCCACATTACCATTCTACTTTAGTATAGCCCACTAGATTAGAGTGTTAGCTTTATCTTCTTCCTAGATCAAGTGAAGCTTGAAGCTTGAGAAAAGGAGCCCCGGGTGGATCATCGTGGATAAGGAAGATCTCAAGCAAGCCGGTGCAAACTCAAGTCGATCCAAGGAGTTTAGCAAGGACGTCTACAAAGGTTGTATTCACTTTCACTTAGTGTTAGACACTTCATTTTGTATGTGATACTTCTTTGTTACCCTAAACTTCTAGTTTAATTCTAGGTTAAAGATTACTTAGCACCCTAAATTTTTTATTGTGGCATGTGTGATGCTAGCAAACCCTATATGAGGTGCTAAGGAATCCCAACAGTAACATGTACAGATGAATGATGTTAGCAACATCATTCCGGGGCTGGCCAAGCCCGTAAAGACTGATCAGTATAAGTATCGAACTGTTGAGTTACAAGTCAGGTTTTATTATTGATTTCCCCTTACTCCTAAGGTTTTGTGTTCAAGTCAGGTATTGATGATATGAATCTAATGCCAATACAGGATCAAGCAGGTACATATTTTGTCTATGTAGATAACAAGTTACGTCCATCAAGACAATAGGTCAGGATTGTCGGCATTATTAGCAAGATCAAAGTAACAAGTCAAGTAGTGTGTCGTGCACATGTCATGTGATGCATACGTATCAAATAGATATCCAAATGTGAAACTGTAATCAATATCGGAACACGGTAAGCACAACTGATACCAGGATGCATATGTGTTTATCTGTAATAACCATTATATATCCATTACCAAGTATGATGCAAACTAGATAGTGTGTTGTACTAATATAGTACTATGGTGATATCATGATGTTCCGGCATGCAATTAGATATGCTATTATTAGTACGGATACGAACGGATACCATAAAACTGTAAATCTATAACATTTGATGCATAATAAAACACATGTACTATTTTTATTCATATGGGTATCGATATAATAATATAGCATGTTGCAAGTTTAAAACTTGCCTGATCGGATCTCACGGATGCTATGTCCGATGTCAGATAAACGTCGCGATGCAACTCATGCACGCAGGACTGGACCAGGCTGAACAATAACATAACGTGATGACTATGCTAGACGACGACGGTGATTGGATCGTCCGGATCGTCGGTGACGTGTGCGACTCCGGCAAGACGGCTGGGAAAACAAGAAAGCGAGAAGAAAGAAAGGAAAGAAAGAAAGAAGAGAAGAAGACGAATAGGGTTGCTCGGCTCTGGGTCCTGGGGTCAGAGAACAGAGGTGAGACGACGGCGACGCTGGGCTGCCGTCAGCGGCGAGGTGGCTGCCGTCGGCGGTGGATTCTTGGTTGCTGTTTGGGTCATCGGGGGAGTGCAGGGTGTGGTGGTTGCGACGAGGGCAAGGAGGTGATGAGGTCGGGATCGGCGATGGCGAGGGAGCGGTGACGTCGAGGCTTGGGTTCGGCTTGGGTTTCGTCACGAGGGCAGGAGGAAAAATAGAGAAGAAAGAAAGAGAGAGGCTGAGGTGTTATATCTTAGATTATTATAATATAAATTATATATATATTAAGAGAGAGAGATAGAGGGGTATAGGACGAGCGATAAGAGAAAGGGAGAGAGAGGCCGGAGAGAGAGAAAAAGGAATTAGTTTATATATATATATATATATATATATATATAAACTGTTAGTATAGTAAGAAAAATATTATAATATATTTTATAAGATTATACAGCTAATATCAAATTACTCCGAAAATTATCCGGGTCTCTTCTAAATATCTAGTTTTAAAATATGGAGAATATACGTACCAGCTAAAACCATAATGCGATATCCGCTTAATAAAAATGCATACTCCCAAGTACGAGATACGTAAATATTCGTAGTGATCCAAACGAGTCTGTTTTAGCAATTTGGACGTGAACATGATGCATGGATGCAACCATACGATATGGGGTATGACAACATGCCATGCTAGATATGAAAATATATTATTTGGTTATTATTTGTATTATTTAAAAGATATGCGGATAACAAATTATCATATGTGTGTATAGAATCTAGATGTGCATGGATTCTCTGTACAAGCAAATATATGACATAATCTAGAAGCATGATGGGTTTCTAGCATGCGGGGTTGGGTTAGATACTAATCACAAATACCAAATGCACTATCCACACCCGAAAACAACAATAATAATAAAGAAACTGTCGCAAGATTTGGAAATACCCAAATAAAATATGGTATGTATGCATTAGGGTGTTACAAAAATCAACATACTTGGCGATTAATCAGTTTACTAAGATTACGCGGCCACCAATATATATATATATATATATATATATATATATATATATATATATATGTATGTATGTATATATATATATATATATGTATGTATGTATATATATATATATATGTATGTATGTATATATATATATATATGTATGTATGTATATATATATATATATGTATGTATGTATATATATATATATATATATATATATATATATATTACGGAACCGCCAGGACGGGTGCATGTTTTTAAATTTACAAACCTGAATAATAGCTGTTAGATCTGCCGTTTGCTTTTAACGGCTCAGATTAAAACAACTAAAAAATCCATTTAAATAATCTAGTAAATATTTCCTTCCCTAATTTTTGGGGTCCATAATTATATGAATTGAATCAAAAGGACCAAGAAATTCAAATTCCAGGAGCCTAAAGATAAAAGGTTAGAATATCCAATTGATCCTCATGATTTAAATATGACAATAATATGAATATCTAACAAATCCTCATGATTCCAAACAATATTACCCAAAATAAATGAATAGAGATATGTATACATCCCAAAAATTAGGGAAGAGAATATTTATTAGATTATTTAAATGGATTTTTTAGTTGTTTTAATCTGAGCCGTTAAAAGAAAAGAGCAGATCCAACGGCTGTTATTCAGGTTTGTGAATCTAAAAATACGAAGTCGCCCTAACGGATCCGTACTCCCTCTCTATAATAATGATGATGATGATGGAGGAAAGATGCCTTTCCTCTTATGGCGTCAAAAAATACACTCTTCATGATTTTTTTGACGATTGGCATCCATTATCATTATCTTTATTATCTAAGACATGGATACACCAAATTTGAATCTACCGCTTTTTCACCGTTGATTTAGTAGGTGCAAAATTAACGGTTTACCGACAATAGAACTTTTTACATTGCTAATTCAACAGTGAAAAAGTGGTAAATTCAAATGAAAATTGATGTATTCACATCTTATATGATGAAGATAAAGATGATGTATGCCAATCGTTGAATAAAATGAAGGAGGGTTGATTTTCATTGCCGCCACAGGAGAAAATTCCCTCCCATGGCCACTTTCCTCCCCTTCACATATATATAAGGAAAAGGAGTATGAGTCGGCGGCCCGTTTTAAGAAAATGAGTTTTCGTCCCAAAACACACATACTTGTATTTCACCGATCCAAACCGACCGTTTTGATTTACGTATCATGAAACCCTTATGTAAAAAATTCTCGGGATTTAAAAAATTCTGACGCTTTCATCAAGCGCATAGAAAAATCAACGGTTTATCGGTATAGGAAAATTGCGGTCACTTGATAAACGCGTTAGAGATATTTAAATCCCGAGATTTTTTGTACATAGCGATTTCATGATATGTAAATCAAGATGGCCGGTTTGGATCGGTAAAATATACGGTGGTATATGTGTTTTGGGACGTGTGTGTGTGTGTGTGTGTGTAGGGAAAGGGATACGAGGTGGTGGAAATGAGCCCCCGCCCCAAAACACACATATGCCTGTGTATTTTACCGATCCAAACTGGTCATCTTAATCGACGTATTATAAAACCCATATCTACAAAAAATCTAGGGATTTAAAAATCTCTAACACATTCATCGTGTGTGTGTATAGGGTAATGATTCAGTGAGATACTTTTTTATGTGAGACAAATGAGACGCACTTTATAACACCTTACCCCCCGTGTATTTCACCGATCTTGACCGTTCACCATGATCTGCATGTCTCGCATACCCTACGTATCATTTTTTATGAGATTTATACATCTCAAGCAAATACGATCAAGCGAACGAAAAATGAACGTCTCTCGGTAGTCTGAAAAATAATATCGTCGATCATGCGTGCCAGGGAAACAACAAGAAAACCTTTTAGATATGCAACTCATTGGTGTAAAAGGAAGGGGTACAAGGAGGTTGTAGACAAAGCTCTGGCAAAGCAATGGAGGGAAAACCCTATGTTTCAAATCATGAAGAAGCTAAAGGAGGTGAAGAAAGATATCAGAGAATGGAAACAAGGATGGGAGGAAAGTACCAAGGAGCAGATCATTGATATCAGGAAAGAATTGGAAGAGAATCAGAGAAAACTGCAAGTTGACACCCTTAATTAGGTTCTGGTAGAGGAAACGTTGAGATCCAAAACAGGCTTGGAGAGTTGACAACACAAGAAGAGATGCATCTTCAACAATTAGCAAAACGCGACTGGTTGACATGTGGAGACACCAGCTCAGCATTCTTTTACTCAAGAATTAGGATCAGAAAAACGCAAAACAAGGTTATCAAGGCAATCTCAGAGAATCAAAGTGCATTCTTACAAGGGAGATCCATAGGTAACAATTCTCTACTTGCTCATGAGCTAATTAATAAGAGGTTTCAATAAACGGGGCAGCCATAAGATGTGTGTCAAAGTTGATTTGCAAAAGGCGTATGACTCGGTAAATAGAGATTTCATTTGTCACTTGCTCAAGTGCATGTGGTTTCCAGTTGCATGGGTGTCAATGATCAGCGATTGCATCAACACGCTCACCGAAGGGATTCATCAAAAGCAACCGAGGAATGAGGCAAGGGGATCCGTTATCACCATATCTCTTCACACCAGCAATGGAGGTTTTTACATGTCTGATGGACATTCAATATGAAAGGAGCATACTTAGGCTAATTTTCAAAATAGAACCTGTAATAACTCGCCTCATCTATCAGATGACCTCCTCATAATCCTGAAATCGGATGAGGAAACTGCACATGGAATAAAACATGTGTTCAAGGAGATGCAAAGGTGGGCAGACTTAAAGCTAAATGAAAGCAAAAGAAAGGTATATTACAGTAAGGGATGCAGACAAACGAACCACGTAGCTAATGTTATGAGCATACAGACTCGAACTCTCCCTGTGAGATACCTAGGAGTTCCATTATCAGTTAATTACATGTGCAAGGAGGACTGTGATAAGATTGTTGACATATGCAGGAAGAGAATGGGGGGTTGGTAAAGTACCCTCTTGTCCATGGCGGGGAGAATTGAACTGATAAACCCTGTCATAAACTCCATTGTCCTGTTTTGGATGCAATCTTTTCAGATACCTGCATACACCATACAGAAAATAGAAGAGCTATGTGCCAAATTCATATGGAGAAATGGAGTACATGCAACCCAATGGGAGGCCCTCTGCAGACATAAGAAAGAGGGGGGCATGGGGTTATGGGCCTAAAGCAACTAAAACATGTGTGTGCCGTCAAGTTGGCATGGAAAATGATAGAAGGCATTAGTTTATGGGTAGTCTGGATGCAAAACAGATACATGAAAGGAAAACAATTTTGGGATATGCCTATAGACAATAATGCTTCGGGCACTTGGAAAGCCATAATAAGGAGCAGGGATACATTATCAAAAATGGTGGTGAGGAAAATTGCAGATGGAAATGATAGCAGTCAATGGTTTGATCCTTGGCTCGAGGGGGACAGAATAACAGAAAGACTGGGATGGGACTCGATTGCATTGCTAAGGGGTGCAAAGATACGCGGAAGAAATCAAATCGATTCACATACACAAAGACAGAAAGACTGATTCCTGGTACTGGAAGGGAGAGAAGAGAGGGAAGTTCAGTTTTAAATCCGTGTGGACAATGATGAGATACCCAGAGTGTGCATGGGGAGAAGCGGTTTGGTTCACAGCTGCGATATTTGTGCTGTGTGTTTTGAATAAATTGAGATGGGTAGCAACGGTGATTTAGTCGAACGAGTGCATTTGTGTTGTGATCATGCGTTTTACATGAAGTGTATTGTTTCTTGGTTGTTCAAGAAAAACTCATGCCCACTATATCGATGTGAGAAGCCATGTCAAATAACTTAAAATGTCACTGTTGGTTTTTCTTTGTTGATCGATCGTCTGTTGTTTCTGTTATTTTGATATATAAAATTCGAAGAAGAATGAACAATATTAACAAGTTCTGATTGTGTTTTCTAATATTTTCAATTGGTTTAATATGGTTAATATGATGATCATATGATACATTTTATGGATAATCACTTAATTTTCTAACTCGGTCGTGTTTTTGCAATTAAATTTGACAAATGACGGAAAAGAACAAAAAATTGAGAAGGTGCCAGCATGCAAGTGTAGAAAAAATTCAAATGAAAAAAAACAATGAGATTGCCAATTGGCTTTAATGGATATTTCTTTGGTTGGAACAACATGCTTATGATCATAATTCGTAATAAGTATAAGTAAAAATTATTAAACCGAAAAAGGCAGTAGTCATGAAAAAAGAGAAAGACGTTACCATTTGCAAAAAGATTGTAGAAAAATATGGACGTTGTCAGATAGAAATATGACAGAAATGACAAGTCGGACGGAATAGATCAAAAGAAAACCTGCTAAAATTAGAAAACTGCTAAAAATAATAAGTTGTTAAAATGAGAAACTAATTATTTGATTGCATCCCAAATTGATTCCCGATACTGCTTGTCAAATCTTAACTGATTCGGGTGCTGATTTCACTCCTAATTCGAAAGTCTTGTGTCGATGCTGGACAATATTTTATCTGTCGATTTCATTGATGATACGCGATTTATATACATACAGAAATCTCATTAAATAAAGAAAACAGTTGTATCATTCACGATGTATTATGTTTCATTTGTAATGCATTCATGCATCATATATCTGATATATTGCTATCTGAGGTACTGACACGAGCATGTAGTATTACACTTATACATAGATGGACCAGGATATTTATTTGAGGATACTACCTGATATGACCTAGGATAGCGTCATACATGCGATTTCTACTCGTAGATGTTTTCTACTCACGAGTTGGCAACTCACCCCCGTTGTGCCACAGTTTCTTGCAGGTTTTGACGTACAGGTTTCGTTGCGGTTTTGCTGGCATACTGTTCCTTCCGGGTGATTGCTTTGGTAGGTGGGTTCTTTTGCATCAGGACCACCATTGTATATTTGTTATTTCAGTTATATCTAGTAAAACTCCATCAACCAGACTTGTATTATTTGATAGACATAGAAGACCAGTATATATGCTTTCGACCTTAGAGTCGCGCGCTGTATTATATGGTTTTCCTCTGGTTTTCTTGATGATGTTGGAATTTTATCCTGAGTTTGATTCTCGCCTTTCGGCGTTGTATATTATATTGCATTGTGTGGTTGTGACCGTCAATTGACGAAGAGCTAGCTCCCGCTTGGGGATGCCTTTATTCATTATTTATGCTTTATCAGGTTTGTAGCCGTTTGAGGTCAGTTTTTACAAATGAAACTCTGCCGAAATTTTCAGAAAAGACTTAAGATTTTAAAAATGCATATATCATCTTATGTTGTTAAACTTCTTGCTTTAAAATTGGTTTTTCCTTCACTTTACTGCTTTACTTGGTTTGGATTTCTGGGTTTTGGCTTACTTAGATTACGTACGCTTCGAGACGTTTCGTAGTTTAAATGTCGGTCATGTTCCGTACTTTTCGGGTCGTGACAAATTTGGTATCAGAGTGTTAGGTTTTACCTTCGGAGTGTAGGATGACCTTTGGTTGATGGAGTAGGTGACTCAAGTAGAGTGACATACCGTGTGTATATTCCGCGGCATACTTACGATACGATACTCCGCTTAAGAAGCCTTAGGATGTACATTTCTTTGCACAGTATTATATTCATTCCTATGATCTATCCTCCTCAGTATCGGTTTATGGTTTTGCTGTCACGATTACACGGGCAGAGAGAGCTACGGCTAGAGTTGCATCAGCACGAGCTCGTCACGGACGAGGACGAACCAGGGCGTGATTCCAGGGACACACGATTGCATAGACGTATCGTTTATTTGCGTTTTTGCGCCATTAGCGTTGATGGATCGCTGTTACGAGATTTCTCGGACGTGCAGATCAGCACCAGAGGATGGGGCCACTGATAGAGGACAGCCAGAATGTGATGACCGTCGATGCACCGTATTTTGATGATTTAGGCACTGCTCAGCATGCGGACGAATGGGCCAGTTGCTGCTGCGAATGAGGAGATATCACCCCAGATGTTTAGAGCTAATGCCGCATGAGTTATACATCGAGATATGATAGAAGGTCGCTAGTCACCAGAGATGAAAGACTAAGACATGTGATTCATTGCCTACCCCGATGCGAGATCATCAGATTGATTAATTCCAGCTAGAGACGACTTCACGCTGATACGTTGAGAGTTGATATAGACGATCGACTGTCAGGAACCCATTTTCCAAGTTTAAAGTATTCGGAAAACAATGCAAGTAATTCTACGGACCCTCTAGAAGAATGAAACCCTAACTCGACAAAATGACCATGGAACGCCGGTGAACCTTAGGGTTTGCGGCAGTTCAGCGGTGCCATTAGTGAGGCTTGGGTTTGCCCTTCTACGGTTGGTCCATAGGTACTGTGGCATATATTCGATACTATTAAACTGTACCCAAGATGTTGAGCTCTTGGGGGATTATGGAGCCTTGACGAATCGATCGAAAGGTTCGACTTTATTCGGATATCATGTGATGGGATGCATTGTTTGGGAGACTCCAGATACGAGTATAGCCGTTGGAGCCCAGTCCATGCAGCCACGAAGAGACGAGTCCGAAACAGTCGACATTAGAGAAAAGTGGAGTAAGAGGTTCTACGAGATCTTAATGAGATAACGTTCCACTCCGCCGACATCAGAGGTGTGATACGCATGAAGAGGCGTTGTATATGGATATATCTTCTAGAAAGAGTCGCGATGAGTATGCAGCCTTTCCGGAACCAGAAACAGATATAGTAAAGGGTGATAACCTCCGGACAGTTCGGCAGAGACGAGATTTGGGAGAGACCTCGATTGGACCTTTCTAGAATAATTTACGAGAAGACATGGACCCAGGAGCGGTCGTATTATGCACACCCAGCAGGCCAGAGTTCGGCATCATCGACGAGATATGTTATGAGTGACCACGACAGTTGGCCAGAGACTCTTAGAGGATGTGCTTGAGCGGGACTATTCCGTCATACTTGATTTTGGTATTTTGGACGATCTATTCGCATGATTGAGTTTTGATGACTGAGTTTCATGATATTTATTTTTGTGCACCATGGCTGCACCTACTGAGTATTTACGTTTTGTACATAGTTATTGCACTTAAGATATGCTTTATACACCGTTGTATTGATTTATGATTTGTGCAGGTTTATTGCACTTGATTCAGTTTTGTGCCTTGGCTGCATGTGTTTATGATTTCATGGATCGCATACAGATGATTTGATTTTTGTGCAGGTGGTATGCACTTGATTTGATTTTTGCACTCGATATAGCTTATATGTGCTTGTAGTGTGTGGATACGTGTTTTGTGCACGCAGTTGCACGCGTTTATGATTTTATACACCTTGGCACACTCGGTGTTGCTTTTTTACGCATTTGATTTATTGATGCATTTCCGTGCACTTGTTGTACCCGATTTGTATTCTGTGCAGTTGTTGCAGTAAGTTTTTACGCTATGCATTGTTGCACCATATTGTATTTCGTGCACTGGATACACTGTATTTGGCATTTCGTACACTGGATGCACCGGATTTGTATTTCGAGCATTTGTTGCACTAGCTAGGTATTTTGTGCATTGGTTGCATCGGACATATATTCCGTAGCTTGGTTGCACCCGATTTATGTCCTGAGCATTTGCGTTACCAGATTTGTGTTTTATGCGCGTCTGCACTTGATGTTTGTTTTCATGCATGTTACTGCACTAGATACTTTTCACGGACTGACGCCCTTGGGTTGGATTTCGCGCATGTTGGACGCATGATATGAGATGCGATTTTGGTGCACGCCAGATGCACTAAATCGAGATTCTTCGTGCATATCAGATGCACCTGATTTTGCTGTCAGGCACATACGTTGCCTCTGACAGGTGTTTCGTGCTCACCCGTTGCACTTAGATGTTGTTTCTGTGCACATGTATGGCGCATTCATGGATTTTGATTTCCGTGCGTACCAGACACACGTAGCTTTCATATGAACGTTTTGGGATTGATTTCTTATGGAGCAGTACGTTTTTATGATATTTGCTATTTGTTTTCGTACTGAGTAGGACTAGTCAGAGGACAGTACCTGGATATATTTTGCATGCATTGATAGTTATCGAAGGGATTTCCCAAAAAGAGAGCTATAGTCTCAGTATTTACCTACGTGTCTGATATGATACGAAACGTTTAAAACAAGAAAACCCTTCTAAATTATTTTCAAAACGGCGGGACGTAAATATTAAACAAAGGATATATATATATATATATATATATATATATATATATATATATGTATAGTTATTTTCTTATATTAGACGTCCGCCACTGTGCAGTGATATGCGCATTGCACAGTGATTTAAAAGGGTTTGGCATGCATTTCCTTCAGATATTTACATGTATAGTTATGATGTTTACTTGCATTGTTGATTTATATCATGTTGGTTTTGTTTCGGGCTTTGACATTGGTGTCTTCGCCATAACTCCGATGATTGCGGGATGTTTGACGGAGTTTTGATTTTGAGTTATCTGCTCACTGTTCATGCGCATGGCTTACGCTATGATGCGTCTTATGTATTGATGATTTCGGAGCTCCGACGACTTGGACTTTTTACTGAAATGTTTTAGTATTTGAGGGGTTTAAATTTAAATTCGGGAACCGAATTTCTTTAAGGGGGGAAGATTGTAATATTTCAAGAAAATAAAATATTATTTTTGGGAATTTTTATAATTAAATAATAATTATATTGAATATTTTAATAAGGCGGTAAAATTAAATACCGATAAATTTGGGGAAATTTGGAAAATTATAGAAATTACTAAAAAGATGGTGCTTTGTGTAATTTATGCAAATTATGAAATTCTATGATTTATTTTGCGCCATTTTAGCGTTAATCGCGATTAAATATCGCTAATCGCAAATTAAGCATGTTTTGTGCACATGACATCCACCATATCATTTTTACACTTGTGTTACATTTTCTACATGGCTTTCTTGTTTTGTTTTGGTTTCTACTTAGAGAAAAGAAAAGATAAGAAAAGAAAAGATAAAGAAAACAAGAAAAATGAAAAGTCAAAGAGGTATCATGATGACAAGAGGGATGGGCTTGAGAGAGAGAGGGTGAGGGGTCAAACCTAGGCATGGCTCATTGTTTCTCTCTTCATCTCTTCACCATTTATTCTCCCTCTTCACCCATGGCAAACCTTATCTCCCCCTCCTCTTCAACCCTCATAACATCATCAAAAATTCATCAAAAGCCCTTTTTCTTTTCACAAAAAGCATGCACAAGCTCAAGGGAAGCACATTGGACCAAGAAAAATCGAATTTTGAAGACTTTGGGCAACTCAAGAAAATTCTTGAGTTGCCAATTGAGGTAATTTCTGCACCTTTAGAATTGTATTTAAATTCTTTAGGCATCCATATATGTTTAGTATCGATATCGAGTGATTTTGTGAACCTAGAAATTTCTAGATGAGGGTTTTGAGAAATTTTGAATTGTGAAGTGTAATTGAGGTTAGTAGAGACCTTATGACCCCTGTAGGGATTGTATCTTGGACTGAAACCATGGAATAAACCCCGGAATGCGAACTTAGAAACCCCGACATCGGAAAACTGTGAAAATATGATGGTAATTTGAAATCTGCTAACACTCGGGGACCTGGAAAATTATTTAGCAAACACAGAGGAGTGTGCAGGCACCTAGTAAGCATCACCCAAGACCCCAGCCCCTATACCCTCACCCAGGCCGCAAATAAATTCCTTCTGGCCGCAATTTGCGGCCAGACCTGGTCCATTTTGGTTCGTGCTTGTTCTGTAGATCCATCTCCAGTAAAATAGACCCTTTACATATGCAAAATTGACTAATTTGGCCTAGGGTAAAATCTGGGACCATTTCCTTGTGTTGCTGTTTTGATTCGGGGTTTTGTTTTGCGTATTTTGAATTCTGGAATTTAGGAATTTGGTTTTAACTCGATGGTATGACATTTGTACGACGATATCGAGAGTTGCTTGGTGGTTTTGATGGCGTAGTCCGTAGGTTCGAACCTATAGGCTTTTAGCGTGTCATTTTGGCTTTGATTTGGATTTTAACGCGATACGATACGTTATGATGTGTAGGTACCTCATGTGGACTTCGAAACGACGAGGATGAGCGTGGCGTCATCGACTCCAGAGAATGAAGATCAATGTGAGTAGATTATATCTACGGGGAAGTCGGGTGGATGGCGTATAGCACCCCCGCAAAGTTGTGAGAAATAATGGGATGTGATATATATACTTTTATATGTTAGTGTGTGATATGAACCTTAGCAAGAAAAGCTTTAGGAGTTAGTGTTAGCGAGAATTGAAGAAAGGACTTTAGTCGATTTCTTAGTCATGAAACCCTAGAGTAAAGATTTGCATACACGCACATACATATACCCGCATACATTTACTTTCTTGTGCGTATTGGGGACATATATATATTGGTATTCATATGCTTGGATGATGAGAATGTTATATGATACTTGGGAATGAGTCGATCTGATCGGGCATGATGCCGTGAGGTATTTAATATGTGACCGAGATATGTCATGATGTTATAGCGGATCGTTGGACGACGATACCATGTGGATGATGATGATATATATATATATGATAGTTGACATATGATCGAGATATGAGATGAGATAGGTTATGATATTTATAATAGATCGCTTGGGCAATGTATACTTCTATATGATAATATGTGTGGATGACATCGGATTGTAGAAGACTTTAGATCAGTAGCCAGATCATGATATTGTTGATGATATTAGTAGTGTACTAGACTTAGATCAGTACCCCCTGCTCTCGAAATGTGATGATGTGGATACCAGATGAGTAATGAGATAAATGTGATATTTGAACCGTACCTAGATTTGGGATGCCGTACGATAGATTTACCGTACGAGATATAGTTATGATGTTAGATCCGCACTCTTGACTCGAGGATGTCATATATATATATATATTGTATTGTACGTGATACTATTGAGGCGAGATCACCGACTACTAGGTATATATATAGATCGACTCAGACTTAGGTGGATTTCCTTACCCTTTTGACTGGGCTCGAGCCATACTAGTTTTCAAAAGTGGAGAATTGTGAGTAATTTAAATACCAAACTGTGTGACTTGTATATTGGGTAGGTATATTTTTCGGTGTTTTTGTTACTACATCACTTTCTGTATATTCATGATGTTTCATCGCATTGCATGCTTGTGCATATGTTATCTGTAATTATCATGAAACCCTGCTGTCACGACACCAGCACCATTACCGATGATGCGTATGTTCCACGTACACCTGCTTGCCGGCTCACACACATCTTCATCGGTAATTGTCATGTCACGTACACTTTAGAAAATACTATTTCATTGACATAGCTTACTAACTGATAGTTGCTACATGTTATAGCTTTCATATGCTAGTTTAATTATTGCTGATATCAGATGCATCCGTATATTCATTGGTTATGCAGTATTATGGAGATTTATGCCGGTTTTCATTGTTATTGACATGGTGACTTGATGATTTTGGATTCTTCTTGATATTTTCTGGATTTGGAAACCGCATGTGAAAGTTTTGTAAACTGATGATTATTTTAAAGAGAAAAATGTGGTTTTCCTTGATATGTTGAGTATTGTCCACCATGGTGTTTTCTCGGTTCTGAGATGTTTTCGAGACCCGATTCGAGGAGTTGGATGAACCGTCTCGGGTATATGGTGGGCCCGGTAAGGTATCCTAGGGAAAGAAGCTCGAGTTGTAGACGATGAGCCTGGCAGGGGCAGACTGCCTACCGGTGATTTTACCTGGCGCGGCGGATATCCGGAGGATACCGTTCATGGTCGTGTGATTGATGATATGGGCCGATCCGGACTGACGGAGCCCGAGGTATTGAGATATTGAGACTTGAGACACTGAGATATTGATATTTGATGATACAGGCCAGTCCGGATCGCCGGAGCCTGAGGTATTGAGATACTGAGATTTATGTTTTGTGTCGATGCTGGACACTGTTTTATCTGTCGATTTCATTGAAGATACGCAATTTATATACATACAGAAATCTCATTAAATAAAGAAAACAGTTGTCTCATTCACAATGTATTCTGTTTCATTTGTAACGCATTCATGCATCATATATCTGATATGTTGCTATCTGAGGTACTGACACGAGCATGTAGTATTACACTTATACATAGATTAACCAGGATATTTATTTGAGGATATTATCTGATATAACCTAGGATAGCTTCATACGATTTCTACTCGTAGATGTTTTCTACTCACGAGTTGGCAACTCACCCCCGTTGTGCCACAGTTTCTTGCAGGTTTTGCCGTACAGGTTTCGTTGCGGTTTTGCTGGCACACTGTTCCTTCCGGGTGATTGCTCTGGTAGGTGAGTTCTTTTGCATCAGGAATACCATTGTATATTTGTTATTTCAGTTGTATCTAGTAAAACTCCATCAACCATACTTGTATTATTTGATAGACATAGAAGACCAGTGTATATTCTTTCGACCTTAGAGTTACGCGTTGTATTATATAGTTTTCCTCTGGTTTTCTTGATGATGTTGGAATTTTATCCTGAGTTTGATCCTCGCCTTTCGGCGTTGTATATTATATTGCATTGTGTGGTTGTGACCGTCAATTGACGAAGAGCTAGCTCCAGCTTGGGGATGCCTTTATTCATTATTTATGCTTTATCAGGTTTGTACCCGTTTGGGGTCAGTTTTTACAAAGGAAACTCTGCCGAAATTTTCAGAAAAGACTTGAGATTTTAAAAATGCATATATCGGCTTATGTTGTTAAACTTCTTGCTTTAAAATTGGTTTTTCCTTCACTCTACTGCTTTACTTGGTTTGGATTTCTGGGTTTTGGCTTATTTAGATTACGTACGCCTTGAAACGTTTCGTAGTTTAAGTGCTGGTCATGTTCCGTACTTTTCGGGTCGTGACAATTACTCAACTTAGGAGTGCATCTAGAAATGAGTAACCTGAAAGAGAAGCAAGTTCTCAAAACCATTACTATCAACTGAATACCAAACACAAGTATCTACATATTCGATTACCTTGAAGAATTCTGATACTTGCAACACATGGTTCTCTATTTTATTCTTATATCTATAACTTCTCAAAATTTAAACCTTGTATTTCTACAAAATACTTGTCTAAAACTTAAGAAGTCACAAGTAAATAGAATATAGTACGAGCACCAACCCCTTTGTCCTAATGGACACTGGACAACATACAATACTTTGTATAAATCCCCTGAGTTGAATAACTCAAATCCTGTGCGTCGTAGGTTGAAAACTGTACTATGGTTAAGAAGAATTACACCGCTGTTTAATGCTCCTTACCCAACCATCAACTAATATAGGTAAATGTCATGGACATAATTTCTAAAAGTTATATCTCAATTTATAAAATAAATATACAGATATATAAGTTTGAAATTGGTGCATAACAACGGATATTTAAAACCAAATATTTTCCATCAGGCAAAACCCATGGGGATTTCCTCAAATATCACCAATTACAACGAATTCCGATATAATGAGGATATAATCACCTAATTCCCAATAACTTACTTCCACTCATTATCTGTAAAACCATACAGATGTGAGAATCAAAACCTGGTAAATATACCCTGGAGTAAGGATCTAATTGGGAAATCAGTTTTCAATTAACAACGCATAGTGAAACTGAAACATGAAAATGTTTCGAATGGGTAGCCGGGTATTCCTAGTAATGCCTCTTCCATTATCCAGATTTATGACTATAACAGTATATTTCTTTTCCATCTCTCCAAATCCCTTTATTTGTCTTTACTCATTACCCTACATCATCTTTAGGCTAAATGGTTTTCTTCCTTCCCTACCGTTCGGCACCAGTCTATGGTTTGGAAGAAGACTATCCAATAAGCGTAATAGATGTTCCTAATCCTAGGAGCACTCGCAGCCTGAGAGAAGGTAAAGATAAAAGACAACTGAATAAACCTTATTCAATTTCTCCTGAACCGGAGAAAATGCAAAATGTGAAGTAGGAGTGGCGATGAGCTACGCGGTTTGGTCGTGAATGATAGCAGTCGCAATTTACTTTGCCTTCTTTCTAATCCCTTTATTTGTCTTTACTTATTATCTTCTGTACACTACACTTAGGCTAATTGGTTTTCTTCCCTCCCCACCTTTCGGCACCTGCCTATGGTTTGGAAGAAGACTATCCAATAAGCGCAATAGGTGTACCTTCTCCTAATCCTAGGAGCCCTCATAACCCAAGAGAAGGTAAAAGGAAAAGACAGCTGAATAGTCCTATTCAATTTCTCCAGAACCAGAAACCATCCTCGAATCTGAAACAAGTTTCTTCGAGTTCGTATGTAACTATACAATGGTCTTATCCAATAACTGTGGATCTTCATAGTGATACGGAATGTTCCGAAGAAAAGCAAAGGGTAAAAGTGGGAGTAGCAATGATGTATGCAACTCAGACAATCCAAAAGTCAATGTTTTAAGAAGGTCCGGTTATCATGGTTTTTGAGTTATAGTCTAGGGTTAGGTCATGGTCGCTGCCAAAGAGAGAAAGAAAAGAAACACTCAGCGTGCACTCTAATCTAGATCAGAATGGTCATTCACTTTATCTAATCAGGATGTCTCCCACTGTATCCTCAAATTCTCCTACAAACCTGAAAGAAGAATTAGTCGGGATCATCTAAAATCACCCGAGGAGTAAACCAACTCATCAGTGGGAATCGGGATCCAACTATCATCGCATGATAACCTGATAGAATCCACTCAAGTTATCACACTCCAGAGCGTATGCGCATGTTTGGCAAGTTTCCTGTATGTTTGAAATTCCCGATGTGATTTTTACCCCATGCTTTTATGATCTTGACGAAGGCCAACATATCATAAGTCACATGTTAAGTTCTACCCATCATTATCCAGATTAATTTGAACCCACCCGTACATACCCTTGACGAAGGCCAAAATAGTAGTACGACTGTCTCAAACTAACGCATCTATCTATGCAACAGAAAAGTAACAAATAGCTACCATAAACTATGCTTTGACAAAGGCCAACATACATAGCATGAATACTAAGTGCTACCCGTTTGAAATGACGGAGGGCTACGAATGGTTTTTGGCGAAAAACCTTTAACATAATGAACTTGATATCGTTGAAGGAACCGGATAGCTTTTTACAAATATATAGTGGCGAAAACCTTTGCTAAAGAGGTCACTCCCGGTGAAGGGATCTCGGCTCTTTCTCGTGGAATGAGGTGCAGGATATTCCAACTGAATATCACGATGCAAAGCAAAAAGTAATCGACTATAGTGAAGTTATTACCCTGACACAAACTTCCGCCCAAGGGGTCACTCCCGATGAAGGGATCTCGGCCCTTGCCTCGTCGAATGATGTGCTGGATATTCATAACCGAATACCACTGTGCAAAACAAAAGAAAACGTCCTTGTAATAACAGCTTTTTAAAATTGTTCCAACAACATCGAATAGGTCTATTTTCCTTGCATTGATCTGAATCAATACAGTCCCATCAATTAATCACCAAAAAGAATGAAAATATGATGTACGTATATACCATTCGCATTCGCCACTGGATTCCTTCATCACCCGTTAGGTTACTTAACTAACGACAGAGCGGGGACTGGACTAGCGCGGGTGTAAAACATATACAATATCTACTAGTATATATATAACAATATATAATAATCACTCTACGCATGATAAATGAAACATCACAGAAAAGCAATAAGCATCACAGAACAATACAGATAATCTGGGAGCCCCGGGTTTCCTTTGAGCCGCAAGTGAAACCCGATGTTCCCCTGGTCGTGAGGATAGCCTGTGCAATGAAAACCTAGACCCCTACGAGTGCGGCAAGTTACCCGCCAAAAGCAGAAGTGAGGAAGCCTCTTCATCAAAGTGAATGGGCCACCCGACACTTTACGGAATCCGGTAACTCGAGCACCCCACCTTGGGTCAACCTGTACCCCCTACGAGTGCAGCGAATAGCCTGCTAATTCTAGAGTGAGCCCCCTCCGTCTCAACGCCATGAGATGCGGATCCGTTGCCCTCCAGAACCCGGCTATCCGTGCACTCCATCGCGGCGTAATCCTAGTACAGAAAAAAAATATGTACAACGGTGATATCGACCTCAACCCGGTCGTTCCCCAAACAAATAATATACAAACAGGCAGTGACGGCAGTCCACATGTCGGACGCTCACCCCGCGATATCAAATGTACAAATAAAACTAAATTGTACTAACATTGCACCCAAGCTATCCACCACGAAAAATCCGCAACAACACAGCACAACACAGAACATCAACGTGAATGTCACGTTCGCAAACCCGTCTAAAAGAACTATAGCAATTAGACAAGTTGTACCGATCAAATGACATTCACGGTCGCAGATAGTAATGTAAGTACTGTAAACTTTAAACAATGTTAGAAAATATCGAGTTCGAAATAACCCCGAATAGCTCCAAAAAACTAGATAAAACCATATCCAAACTGGGCTAAACTAGCAATACCACTGAATTAACATTCCAGAGACTAGATCACACCGCAAATTTCAAACCCAGACTCATTAAAGGGGCCGGCCAGATCTGATTTTTGCCCAATGTGCTCGGCCAAATTAAGATAGAATGGGCTCGTATTTGGTGTATGTTCTAGTAGTCATCTAAGTAGTCTTCTGCAGTTGCAAAAATAATTTTTGAAGACCATATAAAATTCGACAGAAACTGGAATGCATCGGGTATTGTATTGGAGTTGTCTCGGTTTCGATAGTTTAACATTGTCTAAACCAACTAGTATACAGTTAATATGTTGGCTCTGATACCTAGTAATGTTACACTAGCGCCCCGGCCATCAATCCGTGGCCAAACGCGGAACAAAAACTTTTAAAACCGGTGCTAACGGAACCCGATTCCTGGATCGAACCATTAACTGTATACTAGTTAACTATAAAAGGAGTTTAAGAGATTATACCAATCGATCCGTGTCCTTCAGTCTTCAACCTCTTCCCAAGCTCCTCGCGGTTGCCTCGAACAAGTTCGCTCTCCGGTCTCCCTCGTCGAAGACGATCCACGTCGAGGATTCTTAATACGGGTCCCTGCTTCAAAACCGAAGCAACTCGGGCATCTAGTTTTCTAGCCTACATGCACAAGATGAAGTAGAGAGAGTGTGTGATCATTTTGTCTCAATACATCCATAGATTCTCAACACATGAGAGGGTATGGATTGTTACACCTTAGGATGTGTTTAGTGGCTAATTATATTTAAATAAATGGGTTTTAATAAAAAGTTTACCAAATTGATTTTCAAATATTTTATCAAATTTAATGAATATTTTATTAGAATTTTTCTAAGCTTGCACACACATGTGCATGTTAACTAGGGCTTAATTTGGGTTAAACCATGTTTAACAACCATGGTAGACTAATCCACCCTTGTTAAGTTAAAATGATTTTAATTAAGGGTGTTTTTTTTATGAAAAAGGATTTAAATTTTCTTTTGTGTTGACTTGGGGAGAGAGAGAGAGAGAGGGTGGGTATCATAGCAAGTGCCATGCTTGCATTAAATGAGAGAGAGAGGGAGTGCATCATGGCATGAGCCATGCTTGCATTAAATGAGGTGAGAGAAAGGGGGGTTGACTCTCTTATTCCTTCATTTCTTTTTCAAAAACACTCATTTCTCACAACTCTCTCACTCACTCACACACACAACTCAACACAGCAGCAGCCCCAGCAGCCCCAGCAGCCTCAGCACAGCAGCAGCAACCCCAGCACAGCAACAGCAACAGCAACAAGAGCAGCAACAGCATCAGCAGCAGAAGCAATAACAGCAGCAAAAGAAGCAAACAGCAACAGTGACCAGCAGCAGTGACCACCTTCTTCCCTTCCTCTTCTTCTCCTTCCTCCTGCTTCCTAAGGATCTTTTGGGGTATATTTCTTAAACCCAACTCCTTGTTGCTAAGTTTATGTGTTGTTTTAGCTTCGGTTAGCGAATAGTGTGAGTTTAGAGCTAGTTTTGTGTTTTAGGTAAGATTTAAGCTATGTTAGAATTATTAAAGCTTAATCAACCCTATTAAGTGTTAGTGTTGCTGTTTTAGCCTAGTAGTGTCGCTAGTTTTAGCTAGATAGCCTTAAGTCGCTAAACTTGAATTTAAATTACGGTTTTGAAACATATTATGGGATATATAAAACCTGCTGTATTTCTAGTCATTTTCTAGCCTAGCAAACACATTCAGAATAGTGTGCAGGCAGCATAGGCTTGTGTGTCGAAACCCGAGTCATTTCCCTCACCTGAAAACCGGCAACCACCCCCACCAAATCCGGCGTCGCCGGCACCCTGTTGTTGTGGATATTTGTGTTTTGTGTAGGGGGTGTCTGTGGGTATTTTTCTGTGTTTGGTATTGTTTAGTTTTTAGGGTTTAGCAGTGGGTGAAATCTGGGTTGGTTTAGTTAAAGTTTAGTGTTTTTGGTGTTTTGGTGGACTTTGACGTTAAAATTGGTGGTTTGGTTAGAGAATAGGATGATTCAGGATGGGTTAAGTTAGACTAGCTCATTTATATGCCGTTGGTATCGCTAGATTCCTGTAAACTCACCTAGTCCCACAGAAATGCCCTCTTGTTGCAAACTTACTGTTTTATTACGCTTTTAAACTAAACCTTATGATACATTGAAACTGCTGCTACTAGGATAGTTTTGTTAGCAAACAAACATATACATTAGGCTATAAATCGTGTTAGGACCCTAGTGTAGAGACCTGGACCCATCCCACCGGTTTTGGGCCGATATCACTCCCCTTGCCGCCGGCCCAATATTGTGGGTTTGTGTTGGTTTTTGGCAGGTAGCTGTCTATAGGTATTGTGAAGGGTTTGGTCTTGATTGTTTTGCTTGTTTTTGCTCCAGATTAAATCTGGGACTGTTTACTATTTTTAGCGTAGCGGGACTTGCGCGACACGTACGATGCATGTCGATTTGGTTTGCTGTGTATCACAGCGTGTCGTTGTGTGCCACAGCGTGTCGCGTTGGGTTTTGGCGTATGCACACACGTTATGTATACACGCGCGTTTAGTTTCCGATGCAAGTTCTCGTTGAGTTCGATGTCATGTTTTCTCGAGATATTTGCTTATATGGTTTCCTTGTGTAAATTCCAGGTTCACAGGCGGGTACGTCAGACGCCGCAAGGAAAGGGAAGCAGGTGGTCGGCTATACTTAGCACGCGACCAGGTGAGTAGATTTAACATCTACGGGGAAATCGCCCGTATGGCGTTAAGCGTCAGGGCGTGATAGGATTTTAGTCATAGATGTTCATTTGGACTGTAGTAGCATACCTACTTGTTGCATATAGAAATGATAGTATAGAACACTGCACTGTCACTAACGGTTCAAGCTGCACGGGCACTATTTGTATGTTACACTCACACCGTTAGTGATTGCTATGACACTCGCACTATAGGATTGCTACGCATCATAAGTATTGTTTTGAGTGCCGCATCATTGATGAGTGTCATGACTTGTCGCATATTGACACATATATTGATATCTTCATACCTGCGCACATGCACACTGTATATTTTGTTAGTGTATATGCCCTAGAGGCCATTACTGTATCATACTAGTTTGTATATTACTTGATGGAAGCTTGGGATATTCACAGTTGTATATACAATCTTGCTCGAAATGGTAATATGCTACTTGGTTTGTCTCTACTTCAATATGTGCATGTGTTTCTTTTTAGCATATTGCTTATATACATATTAGTAGAGCCCTTAGGATCTTTGCTTGATTACCAGCGTTGTGATGGCGCTCACACTCGTGGGGGCTGGGTAATCCATAAGCACATCCTTATACAGGTCCCTGGTCGTTGGACTATCGAGACAGGGCATCGATACTCCGGAGTAGACTAGCGTATGCGCTTCTCATCCCAGCATGGAAGACGGTCTGTCCCACAGCCGTCAGTACGTCGTACTTGAGATAGTATGCGGGTGCTCGTTAGGTTACGAGTACACTGGACAGGACTCGTCGGGAACTGTTGGTTGGTATTATACCTATCGTCAGTTATCAGTTCCCAGGTGACATGAGTACAGCTTAGTCCGCTGACTTGACACTGTCACTTCGCCTCGAGTGTGTTCCCACTGCACTTTGATTACTACCCTACCACGGCTCAAAGGAGTCGTGCAAACAGGTAGTTTTTGGGTGCAGTCCCGAAGCACTTGGAGGCAGTGACGGTTAGACAGGATTCGTCTCTCCCGATATTGGGGGTTGACATCGCGCTGTGTCTAAGAGAGCCATTACACGAGTAGTCCCTGGCTAGGGTAAGCAGGATATACTGGTAGGTTTCCAGTGTTATCTCAGGGTATTCTGGGCTACACTCCGACACGACTTGTACCGCTATTAGGGGACTGACGTTCACCGCCCCCTAGGCCCGCCATGCGATGTATCAGACGAACAGACCGGACTGTACGGAGACTATCACATACAGGCTCAGTAGGAGTTCAGATGGGGTTCACCTCGTCAGTCTTCTTATCGACATCTACCTGGGGACCGTTACGTACAGCTAGTGCCGCTTGCGGTCTGTGGTTAAACCCACTGCCAGCGTAGTGTCGAGTCTTTAGAGTCCCACACAGAGAGCTATTCGCCTTTAGGCAAAATGAGTAGAGGTCGCATGGTTTTGCGACAGGGTTCGTTCACATCCGCACACTTGTGCACGTTTGCTGTCCGGACAGCTTATACTAGCGGGCTTTGGTTTAAGCCAGATCCTAGTATATGATTTGGTATTGGTTTTATCTCGTTGTATTCGTGTTCCTCGGATCACGAATACGGGTGCGTATCCATAGTTGCTTGAGACAGAGGGAGAGGACTTTGATTAGGGTTAATGACCATTGTCATTTTATTAACCCTAATGCTTATGTATGTATTATGGTTAATTGATATTAGTTTAAATAATTGTGCATGGTTATGGTTGTTGACCATTTGACCTCCTTGACTTGTTGACCTAGGTTGACACTTTGACCATCATCATTTCATTTGGAAGATGCTCTTTGATCCTTGCAATTTGCATTAAAAATGAAATGATAATGGTCATGTCTTGATTAACCATGACAATTATCTAGCTAATTATCTAATTACAATAATTCACACATATATGAGAGAATGCTTCATATTTTCTCTCATTCTATCATTTTACTTTCTCTCTCTTGTTCTTCCTCTCCCTCAAGCTCTCCCCTCTCATGTGTTGAGAAACACTTGAGCTTGAGAAAAAACCCTTCTTGATAATCTCTACTCTCATCTAGGGTTCAAGGATTAGCACTTCTTGCACCCTAGTTACTTCTAGCTTGGAGTTGAAGCCAAAGGTTGAGGCTTTCGGGTGGATCATTCTTCAACGTGAGAAGACGACAAAGGTGACCTCTTTCCACTACTCCAAGGAGCAAGGAGAGAAGGACATAAAGCCCTAGGTATAACCTTTCTAACACTTAGCTGGTTTCTAGTTAGCTTTAGCTTGTTTTTGTTTAGCAAAGATCTTTCTTTGTCTAGTCCATGTTGCCTAAGTTGATAAAAATTTGATTTTTATTCTGTTGATAAAAATTTGATTTTTATTCTGTTTTCCGCCTTCCCGCAAGTACCGGGGTGGGCAACGTGGACTTACATATTCATATCAGTGCACACATATATTGATATCTTCATACCTGCGCACATGCACACTGTATATTCATACCAGTGCACACATATATTGATATCTTCATACCTGCGCACATGCACACTGTATATTCATACCAGTGCACACATATATTGATATCTTCATACCTGCGCACATGCACACTGTATATTCATACCAGTGCACACATATATTGATATCTTCATAGTAGTGCTACACTCATATTCGCGTGTATATCCATTGTACATCCATACCTACATACATACATATGTTACATACATGAATGATATTGATTTGATTTCACGAAAAAAATAGGGACCGCATGAGATATTTTCAAATTGGATTCTTTTAAAAAGAGCGGCGTCCCCTTTTTATTCTTAGTGTCATACGTCACATTGCATGGATTTACGCATTGAGTTTGGATTTTATGGGATTTCTGGATTTGAGAACCGTGGTATTATTTTAAGAAAATACGCACTGTTTTAAATACCCGGTTTCTCTTGATATGATATTTCAGTGCGTCTACCATGAGTTTTCTCGGTTCCAAAGAGCTTGTGTGAGTATACCCGACTCGAGGAGTGGTAGGCACCGATTGCGGGTACATTGTGGACCCGGTACGGTACCCCGGGGCAAGAAGACTCGTATTGTTAGACGGTGAGCCCGGCAGAGGGACTACTACCTACCGGTGATTGGTTAGACCTGGCGATTATCCGGAGGATACCGACCAGAGTCGATAGATGGATACGGGACGACGCGTACTGCCGGGGCTGAGGGCCGATTCCGCAGACGGAGCCCGTGGGCCGATCCGACTGACGGGGCCCGATACTTGAGGATTTGCGTATCGATGCTAGACACGACGATTTTATGATATTTCGAGTGCCGATGATGAGCACTCACGATTCTATGAGATTTACAGGATTTGAGGGCCGATGAGGATGACGGCGCCCGAGTCTTTTCTGGGATTTGGGTGTATTGAGGGACACCAGTTATTTTCCATGTTGATATTCCATGTAGATATTATTTATTCCCATGCTCAGCATTCAGTATTTTAGACCTCATCCTGTATCTATTGTACCTGGTAGAGTACACATACTATGCATGATCATTGCATACCCTGCTCATCATATAGAGATGTTATTAGATCGCACTTGTTGCATGATTATTGCTCATCTCGTTCATCATATAGATGTTATCTGTTGGCATAGGTTAGAGTATTGCAGTACGTGCATACTCGCGATTACCTTTATATGTTATCTACTATTCACGAGTTGGCAACTCACCCCCGTTGTGCCACAGTATTTGCAGGTTGCCCCTCGGAGTAGTCGCGGCAGGCTGTTCCCTTACATCTTTTGACACAGATACCACTGCAGTAGGCGTACTAGCCCTTTTGCTGATAGGTGGGTTTTTTGTGTGGTATCTGTTTATTTTCCAGTTGTATACATCATTATATCTAGTATTCTCCATCTACTACTTATGTATGGACTTAGAGACCAGTTGTGAGGACGATGTATATTATTGTACTCTGGTGTCGAGCTCGTTGTGGGCCAACTTTATTTATGCAGTCTTATATTTCATGTTGCTTTCACTTATTTTTACTCTTTCTTCGCTACGGCGTCGTATATTGTCATTGTGGCGTTTTTTTCCGCCGTTGGGCGTGATTGCTCCCGTTTGGGATGCCTTATCCTTATTGTATATCATTTTACTCCTATATTGTCTTGTACCCGATTTCGGGGCTAGTTTTTACAAAGGAATTGCTGCCAAAATTTTTAAGATGATAACTCGAACTTTAAAGAATTTTACTAAAACCACTTAAAGTTTTCTAAATGCTTTAACAAATATTCTAATAAATGTTTTAAACACTCTATACTTTTAATGGTTTTGATTTCTGGGTTTCGGCTTATTTAGTCGCGTTGCATCTGTAGACGTTACGTGGTTAAGTGCAGGTCACGGGCCAAACTTCGGGTCGTGACATGGATGGAGGTGAAGAAGAAGCCATGTGAGGAAAGAAGTGTGAGCTCAAGACTTAGCAACAAAAGAAAAGGCAACTCAAGAAAAGAGAATGAAGTGGCTACCCTCTCTTAGCGTTGTGTGATATTTTTTAGTGTTAGCTAGCAACTAAAGAAAATACACACCCAAAAATATCTCACAAAACCCAATAGTATCAAGCATGGTTCAATAGTGTAACCATGAGTCACCACTTGAGCCATGCCATCATTAAATGCCCCATGCCAAGACTTAACCTCGCACTTTACACCTCAACATAATATTAAACATTTATATAAACCCTAAATGTTTAATACAAGAAAAAGAAATGGCATCTTCAAAAGTAATCTTGTAACGGATTACAAGAATACCCATCATCTGTATATACATAGCTGCATCCGTATTCCGACTGAATACGAATACAACGAGATGAAAATAATCCAACAATATAATACTAGGATCCGGCTCAAACCAAAACCCACTAGTATTATCCGTCCGATCATGATCCGTGCACAAGTGCACGTATATGATCGAACCCTACCATAAAACCATACGACCTCTACAACGTTTCACCCGAACCAGGGAAACCCTCTGTGTGGGACTCTAAAGACTCGTCAATACGCTGGCAGTGGGTTTAACCACAAGCACGTCAGTGGCACTAGCTGTACGTAACGGCTACCCAGGTATTAAGCGAAAGGTATGCCGATGAACGAACTCATCCTGAAACCCTATTGAGCCTGACAGTGACAATATCCGTATAGTCCGGTCCGTTCATCTATGAGTATCGCATGTCAAGCCTAGGGGGTGGATAAAGTCAGACCTCTAATAACTTGACATTTAGTGTCGGTATGAAACCTATCACCAACTGAGAAACTACTGATCCGAATCAGTTATTCTCGTCTAGCCCGGCCGAGGATTTCTGGTGATGGCCACCCGTGCACTCCGCGACATCTACCCCCAATATACTGGGAGAGACGAATCCCCTGACGATCTGCTCACGGCCTCCATGTGGCTCGAGATTGCACCCAACTAAAACCTGTTTGCACGACTCCTTTGAGCCATGGTAGGGTAGTAATCAAACCACAGTGGGAACTCACACAAGACAAATGACGATCTCAGATCGATAGACTAACCTGTACACATGTCACCAGGGAACTGCCATCTGACAATAGGTATAATACCAACTAGTATATTCCCGGCGAGTCCGTCCGGTGTACTCATAACCCAATGAGCACCTGTATACATCTTAGGTGAACCAACTGACACCAATGGCTTGTGAGACCGTACACGGCCCCTCGTCGGGGTCTCGATCCGTATACACTAGTCTACTCTTGGAGTATCGATGCCCAGTCTCGAAACTCCCACGACTAGGGATATTTTAAGGATGTGCTTATAGACCACCCAACTCTCACGTATATGATCGCCATCATACTGTTGGTAGTCAAGCAAGAATCCTATGGGCTCTATCAACATGTAATAGTGATCTGTAATGTCACCTGAAGCATGTACACGATAATAAAGACAAACAAGATAGCATACTATCATCTCGAGCAAGACTGTTCTACCGGTATAGGTCCTCTCTCAACCATTGCAATCACATGCCTGCGATCCAATAATTGACTTGAGGGCACTATAGCCAACAATATATATATATATATATAGGACTTTCTTGCTCGACATGATAATATGCTATATGGTTGCTCTTTATCTTAACATGTTGACTGGTATTCTTTACTGTCTTGCTCTCCCATGTTGATAAAGCCCTTAGGATATGTACTTGACTACCAGGATTATGATGAGATCATACTAGTGGGGCCAGGGTGGTCCACAAGTACATCCTTTAATCAGTTCCTAGTCATGGGAAAATCGAGACCAGGGCATCGATATTCCAGAGTAGACTAGTGTGTACGTTTTTTGTCCCTTAGAGGGCGATGGTTGATCCCACAACCATTGGTGTATGACATCAAAGATTGTACACATGTGCTCATTGGAGAATGGGTACACCGAACAGGACTCGCCGAGGACTCCTATGTGGTAGTATACCTATCGTCAGATAGCAGTCCTCTGGTGACACTGGTACAGGTTAGTCTGTAGACCCGAAATCGTCATAGAGTCTTGTGTGGCTCCCACTGTGCTTTGATTTCCTCTCTACCGTGGCTCAAATGAGTCGTGCAAACAGGTGGATTTTGGGTACAGTCCCGAGTCACATGGTGGCAATGAGCGATAGGAGGGGTTTCGTCTCTCCGGGTATTGGGGGTTGATATTGCGCTATGCACGATTGGCTATAACTGGAAGTCCATGGCCAGAGCTGCTGCTGAGATTTACTGATAAGAGTTATCAGTAGTTCTCAAACCGTTATAGGCCAGACATCGGCATGACTCATCACGTTACTGGAGGCTGACGTTTACCACTCATAGACATGATATGCGACATATCAGACGAAAAGACCGGACTGTACGGTAGTGTTACTGATAGGCTTCATGGAGAGTATGGACGAGCTTGCTTGTTGATGTTCATATCGCTCAATACCTGGGTAGCCGTTACGTCCAGCTAGTATCACTGACGGCTTGTAGGTGACTGATGTGATCATCACCTACTGCTGGCGTATTGACGAGTCTTTAGAGTCCCGCACAGAAGTTTCCTGGTTCAAGCGAAACGAAGTACGACACATATGTGATATGTGTGTGGGCCTGATTAAATACGAGTATGTGTTACCGTATTGTAATCTGGCAGTTATCTGTTATCAGTCAGGTTATATGAGATATAACCAGATTATTGAATCAAGTGTTGGTTTGATAATGTGATATCCAGATTAATGATATTGGTCGGTTATATGTGATATAACCGGATTATTAGATCAAGTGTTGATTTAATAATGTGAAATATATTATATGTGATATAATTATATCTTAACTAATATCATTAGCTCACTAATTGCTTTATATATATATATATATTACATGAAGCATGTCATGTTTTTCTATTTTTAGAAAATAGAAAAATGAGATGTAAATTATGGAGATATTTGTAGTAAGGTTTGAGGCATGGGTTTATATGATTTTATATTACTCTTAATTCACTATTCAAGCATGGTTGCAATTTAGAATTGCATTTTATTCCATGCTTGAATAAGTGAGGAGAGGGAGAGCCATTTGATAATACTCTCTCATATTTTTCTTCACTAGTTTTTCATGGCTCATGCCTTTGCTTTTCTTGAGTTGCTCATTTGCTCTTTTGATCTCTACAATTTTCCTCACCTCATCTCCGAACTCAAAACCCTCACATGTGATGTGAATCATTAAGTTTGTGAGATCACAAGTAAGCTTCCAAATCGCCTACTTCATTATTCTACACTTAACTAGCTATCAAGGGTAGTGTGTTATCTTCACCAAAGCGTTTAGTGAAGAGATAGCTTGACCTAGTGAGCTTCGGGTGGATCATCTTGGACGCAAAGATCTACGAGGAAGTTCATTCAACTCGAAGTGGAGTCTAGAGGAGTCAAGAGGACTACTACAAGGAGCTTAAGAAGAGAAGGACTTGATTCTGTAGGATATAACTCTTTAAACTTTCTTAAGTTATACACATCACATAGCTATTAACCCTAAAATTCTCGTAATGATCTTGTTAGTCTAACTTATCACCTAATAAAAATTAAAATGTGGCATACTTGATGCCTCTAGAAGCTTATGGTAGTGTTAAGGTAGACTTTTATAGTATCAGAGCCAAGCTAGAACATTAGGGTAGCTTGTAGTGATGTTAGAAATCTGTCGTTTTTATCGCGCAAAAACTACCGATAAAACAGTTTTCAAAATTGATGTTTTAAGTTGTTTACACACCCCGCGGGCTCACGGTTTGAACCGAGAGGCCGCGGGATGGAGCATGTGCACCCCGGGGACGCCCCCGGGGGCCAGAGGCCAGGCCCACTGTTGGGACCTCTCTCGTGCGTGCAAACGCGTATGTTTTGGAAACGGATATGATTTTAAGAAAATGGAATGCGCACACGAGATCGTTCTCATTTTAAAATTTATAAACCGCAAGTGCACGGCGCGTTGTAGCGAGCCGGCAAGTACGGGTCGATCCGCAGGGAATTGTGTATTAGGTCTTGTTGTTTAAAGTTCAACAAATAACGAATGGTTTGGTTTTTTCACTAAAATAAAGAATACGAAAACAAAGAAAGAAGAAAAGAAATAAGCGGTTGTGGTTTTAGCTCGGAAGGTCGAATCTCGACAATTCCTTCGATGCTCGCTTGATCATGAGTTGTCCATCCTTACGTTGATCCCGACATGAAGCATGACTTGTTAAGGCGGTTGTGGAGCACAAATCATCAAATTCCGATATTCGATGTAAATACGAAACGATTCCGTTATGTTCTCACTTACCATCTTTATGTCCAGGCATGATGTATCAATACTAAGCACACGGGTTAGCAAGCATACAACATCGATACACATCAATTTGCAAATAAGAAGTAAAATTAGGTATTACACTTGCCAAGTAGGTTGGTGAGAGTATATGGTATATGCTTGAATGAAAAGGTGTCAAGAAACATAAGCAACATATCATATCTCAACTACCTAGTAAGTTTAACACACAATTGATTCTAAGCTTAACCTTGCAAATGGTGATATGCAGGAATAGGATATGAGATAAAGGTTACAAACAACCATCAAAATCATCATATCATATTGAACACTTCCATTTAGCAATCTTAAGCTTACAATAAAAAATTAAGCACTTTAGACAATTACAAGAGGAGGAGGAGGCAAAGCCTTTCATCTCACTTCCTTGCCATGATCACAACCAAAGAAGATTGGTTACACATAACAATGAAAAGAAAAACAAAGCAAGTAAAGAAAGGAAAGCAAATAAATAAAGCAATATATTAACACTTGAAGTTGAGTTACAAGATATTGGTAACTTATTCAACCTCCATAATGAAGCTCTCAAGAGAAAACTTCAAGAGGGAAGAAGAAGAAGAGACCAAGTTAAAGCCCACTCACTCTCAAGCCTTAAACCAAAAGGGAAAGAAACTATCAAAATGTATGCATCTATATGAGAGCTCTTTCCTTGCTCACTGATCTGGCTTTTTTAGGCACCAAAAAAGATTAAACAAGTAATAAAAATAAGGTGATGTGAATGCAAGGAAGGGACAGAGAAAAGATGGTGACAAATGGGGCAAGGGGGGCCGGCGAGATCGGATTATTTAGGGGTGTGGCCGGCCAAAATCCGAGCGAACGAGCTCGTCTTGATGTGGTGGTCTTGTGTCTACTCCAACATCATCCCGGTGCTGTTTGATTTGTCTAAAATAACCAAGAACATTTCTTTAGTCCTTCTCAAGTACTTAAGAATGTTCTTCACAGCTGTCCAGTATTTCTCCCCTGGATCTGATTGATACGTACTCACTACACCTAGCGAGTAAGATACATCTGGTCTGGTACACAACATTGAGTACATGACTGACCCGACTGCCGAAACATAGGGTATCCCTTGCATGCGAACCCTCTCCAAATCAGTCTTGGGAGACATCTCTTTGGAGAGAGTGATTCCTGAATAAGCGGGTAAATTTCAATCTTCCATACTAAACCTCTTTAGTATGGTGTCAATGTACTTGGATTGGGATAATCCAAACATCCGTTTAGATCTATCTCTATAGATCTTTATCCCCAGGATGTAAGAGACATTACCTAGATCTTTCATGGAGAACTTATGTGATAAGAAGAGCTTGACCGAGTGTAGCATAGGAACATCATTTCCTATCAAGAGTATGTCATCCACGTACAGTACGAGGAAGACAACCTTACTCTCTACAACCTTCTTGTATATACAAGGTTCATCTACGTTTTTTATGAAGTCAAACTCTTTGATAGCTTCATCGAAACAGATGTTCCAGCTCCGCGATACCTGCTTTAATCCGTAAATTGATTTAAGCAGCTTACACATGCTTCCGCTGCTCCCACTATCTACGAAGCCCTCTGGCTGTGTCATGTGTAGGGTTCCTAGGCACACAATAGAGGTCTCACAAGGCATCAACCATGCCAATTTCAAATTTTATGGATGCCGAGAAACCCTAATACGGATCGTTGACTAGAAGTTTAGGCGATATACAAATCTAGTTAACAACTTAACTAAAGATAAGAAGCTACAACCTTTGTAGATCCGGATATCCACTTCCTTGGCTCCACGTAGGCATCCTCTCGCTGTCCATCTCGAATCCCGGACTTAATCGTCGGCTTGATCGGAGAAATGGGCGGACTAGGTCGTCGGCTTCGTGCCGAAGATGATCTACGTCGAGGCATCACAAGTTCAAGCTCCGACTTCACAAATTTGTGAAACTTGTGAAGAAAACACCCAAAACAACTTGTCAAGAGGTAGAGGGTGATGAAATAGGAGGTGGGTTCACTTTAGAATTGGATTTCTCACTTTAGAACTCAAGTTGCCATTGATGGCATCAAGCTTTCTTGAAGAAGAAGATGATGAAGAAGAAGAAAGAATATGATAAGTATTGAATTAAAATGAAAAATAATTCAATACTTATCATAAGCTAACCATAGTTGAGTGTAGAGAATAGACCATGATTACTTGGATGGATTAGGGTTAAGCATGAAGACAAGAATGGTTAAGAAGTTAAAGCTTCATGAAGTTTCAACTAGAAACAAACATAGCCACCATTCTTATCTAAATCTTTTCCAAATAAATAAACAAATAAATAAATGAAAAAGCAAAAACCCTAATCATCTCTTAACCATGGTTTAATCCTTTACACTTAACCACATGATCAAGTATCATCAAACATGATACAAATATGTGCACAAAAATATATCACATATACAATGTGCATCAAGTGAGAAAATCCTTTTAAAATGAACCAATACTAGTTAATGCAAAGTAATATATCAAATATATAATTATACATTAAATCATTAAATCAACACTTGATTTAACGATCCGGTCATATCGCATATAACCGACTAGTATCCTATGTATCGGCTTATCGAACCAACCCTTGATTCGATATCTAGGTTATATCGCATATAACCAATCGATACATTCATCGCGAGAATTGAATACGGTATCACATACACGCATCATTCTCGGTCCTGCACATATCTCATATGCACTCCTATTTCGTTTCGCTTGAGCCAGGAAACCTCTGTGTAGGACTCTAAAGACTCGTCAATACGCCGGTAGCAGATGATGATCATATCAAGCACCCACAAGCCGCAAGCGGTCTGCTAAACGTAACGGCCATCCGGGTATTGAGCGATCAGAAGATCGACGAGCTAGCCCGCTCACACTCCTATGAATCCAACCAGTAACACTTACCGTACAGTCCGGTCTGTTCGTCTGATATGTCGCATATCAAGTCTAGGGGTGGTAAACGTCAGACCCCAATAACCGATAAGTCGTGCCAATGTGAGGCTCATAACGGGTCGAGAAACTACTGGTAACACTTACCAGCAAATCTCTGATCAGCCCTGGCCAGGGACTTCCCTGTTACGGCCAATCGAGCACTGCGCAACATCAACCCCCAATACCGGGAGAGACGAAACCCCTCCTATCGCTCATTGCCTCCATATGACTCGGGACTGTACCCAAAGACCACCGTTTTGCACGCCCTCATGGACGTGGTAAGGTGGAGATCAAAGCACAGTGGGAATCACACAAGACTCTATGACGATCTCGGGTCTACAGACTAACCTGTACAAGTGTCACCTGAGAACTGCCATCTGACGTGAGGTATAATACTATCTGGGAGTTCTCGGCGAGTCCGTCCAGTGTACCCAGTCTCCACTGAGCACCCGTATACCATCTCTGATGTCAAACACCAATGGATATGGGATCATCCATCGCCCATCTTATGGGTCGAGAAGCGTATACGCTAGTCTACACTGGTATATCGATGCCCTGTCTCGATACACCCACGACTAGGGACCTTGAAGGATGTACTTATGGACCACCATGTCCCCACTAGTATGATCTGCATCATAGTTCAGGTAGTCAAGTACACATCCTAAGGGCTTTATCAACATGTAACTATAAGACAGTTTAAAGAGACTAGTGTACATGTTAAGATAAAGAGTAACCAGATAGCATACTATCATATCGAGCAAGAAAGTCATCTCTATATATGTCCAAGCATCCAATATAATATACATCATCTGTACAATACTGGCCTCTAGGGCATACATACAACTAACATCATGTACACGCTCTCTTCTAAATCACCATTTAGAAAAGAGGTCTTGACGTCCATCTGCCATATTTCGTAGTCATATTATGCAGTAATGGAAAGTAGGATCCTGATGGACTTAAGCATAGCGACAGGAGAAAATGTTTCATCATAGTCGACACCAGGTCATTGACGAAAACCTTTTGCTACAAGTCTAGCTTTGAAAGTCTCAACTTTTCCATCTACACCAATTTTCTTCTTAAAGATCCACTTGCTCCCTATGGGTTTTACCCCTTCAGGAGCAACTTCCAAAGTCCATACTTTGTTGGTGTACATGGATTCCATCTCAGATCGCATAGCATCCAGCCATTTCACAGAGTCCCTACTTGTGATGGCCTACTCGAAACTAGTTGTGTCATCATCTTCCATGATGCAATTCTCGTTCTCACGGTCTATGAGAAAACCATAGTATCTCTCAGGTGGATGAGGAACCCTACTAGATCTGTGGAGAGGCTGAGGTTCGTCAGGGACTATCGAATCCTCCGGTTCTACCAAATCGTCAGTAACAGTTTGTGTAGCTGGAACTTCTTCCAGTTCTACCTCATTGCCACTAATTTCTTTCACAATAAATTCCTTTTCTAAAAAGGTGGCATTTCGAGAAACAAACACTTTTTGTTCCTCGGTGTGGTAGAAGATATACCCTCGCGAATGTTTGGGATATCTTATAAACTTGCACAAAACTGACCTTCCCTCGAGCTTATCCGGATTTTGCTTTTTAACATAAGCTGGACAACCCCATATCTTAACATAATTAAGATTGTTAGTGTATATGCCCTAGAGGCCATTACTGTATCATACTAGTTTGTATATTACTTAATGGAAGCTTGGGATATTCACCTTGTATATACAATCTTGCTCAAAATAGTAGTATGCTGCTTGGTTTGTTTCTACTTCAATGTGTACATGTGTTTATTTTATTATATCACCTATACGCATTAGTGGAGCCCTTAGGATCTTTGCTTGATTACCAGCGTTGTGATGGCAGTCACACTAGTGGGGGCTGGGTAATCTATAAGCACATCCTTATGCAGGTCCCTAGTCGCAGGACTATCGAGACAGGGCATCGATACTCCGGAGTAGACTAGCGCATGCGCTTCTCATCCCAGTGTGGGAGATGGTCTGTCCCACAGCCATCAGTACGTCGTACTGGAGATAGTATGCGGGTGCTCGTTAGGTTACGAGTACACTGGACAGGACTCGTCGGGAACTGACCGGTTGGTATTATACCTATCGTCAGTTATCAGTTCCCAGGTGACATGAGTACAGCTTAGTCCGCTGACTTGATACTGTCACTTCGCCTCTAGTGTGTTCCCACTGTACTTTGATTACTACCCTACCACGGCTCAAAGGAGTCATGCAAACAGGTAGTAGTTGGGTGCAGTCCCGAAGCACTTGGAGGCAGTGACGGTTATACAGGATTCGTCTCTCCCGGTATTGGGGGTTGACATCGCGCTGTGTCTAGGAGAGCCATTACACGAGTAGTCCCTGGCCAGGGCAAGCGAGATATACTGGTAGGTTTCCAGTGTTGTCTCAGGGTGTATTGGGCTTCACTCCGGCACGACTTGTACCGCTATTAGGGGACTGACGTTTACCGCCCCCTTAGGCCCGCCATGAGATGTATCAGACGAACAGACCGGACTGTACGGAGATTGTCATATTCAGGCTCAGTAGGAGTTCAGATGGGTTTCACCTCGTCAGTCTTCTTGTCGGCATCTACCTGGGGACCGTTACGCACAGCTAGTGCCGCTTGCGGTCTGTGGTTGAACCCACTGCCAGCGTAGTGTCGAGTCTTTAGAGTCCCACACAGAAAGCTATTCGCCTTTTGGAAAAAGAGTAGAGGTCGCATGGTTTTGTGACAGGTCGCATGGTTTTGCGACAGGGTCCGGTCACATCCGTGCACTTATGCACGTACAGTGTCCGGACAGTTAACACTAGCGGGCTTTGGTTTAAGCCAGATCCTAGTGTACGTATTGGGATTGGTTTTATCCAGTTTGTATTCGTGTTCCTCGGAACGCGAATGCGGGTGTGTATGCACAGTTGACGGAGAGACAGAGGCAGAGGATTCTCATTAGGGTTGTTGACCGTTGACTGTTGACTATTGACTTTTTGCTCAACCCTAATGAGAATATGATATGTGATTAACAATAATATTAATTAAGTATTGTGGTGACATGGTTATTGTGGGGTTGACTTTGTTGACTTGTTGACTTTGTTGACCGGTTGACTAGGTTGGACTAGTTGACCATCATGATGACAATGGCTATCATTTCATGGCAAAGACTTTTCACTTGCTTATTCTCTTGTGCAATATGAGTGCATGAAATGATATAGCCATTTTGACTTAAACCATTTACACAATACTTGATTACTATTTTTGTGATGATGGTTTTGGATTATGAGAGCCAAGAGAGAAAAGTCTTTCTCATTCTATCATTTTCATTCTCTCTCTTGTGTTCTTGAGCTCTCATCTCTTCCTCTTGCTCTCCCTCTCTTTAGTCTATGGTTCACTTGTCTCATGTGTTGAGAACCAAGAACCATAGAGAAAATCCCAACACACTCTCCTCTACTCACTCTAGTTCACAAGGTTTAGCAAACCGAGTGAACTAGTTTCTTCAAAGACCGAAGAAGAAGCCAAAGGTAGAAGCTTTCAGGTGGATCGATCTTCGGCGCAAGGAGACGACGGGGTGAAGCCGATCCGGACAACCATCGAGGCTTGAAGACGAAGGAGTTCAAGAAAGAAAGGTATAACCCCCTAACCGAGTAGCTAACAACTCCTAGTTAGGTTGTTAGTTAGATGTTTAACAAAGATCCGGTTTTGAGTCCATGTTACCACCTCTAGAAAATTGTTTTTCACCAAATTCCGCATGCCCGAAAGTACCGGGAGAGGTAGCATGGACTTACAGTGGTATCAGAGCCAGGTTAAACTCTATCTAACATGTTAGCATAGTAGCTAGAAATTCGATCAGAGAAAAAGTCCCGAAATAAACCCGAAATTCAAACTTTCTGTCGATTTTCAAAGTGCTGCAAAAATTATTTGAGATATGCCAAAAATCGACTCAGGATTTTTAGAAGAAACTGCAAAAATTCGACCCACTGAATTGATCAACGCGCCGCGTTTCCGCGGCGGGAGCTTGCTCCCGCCGTGCAACCGCGGCCGAGTTGACTCGGTCGTGGGGTTTTATTTTTGCAGTTTGTTCATAGGGGTATTTTGGGATTTTTGGAATATGTATTTTCTGCCCAGATTTTCCAGAACGAAAATTTTGTGTTTGGGGCCTGAAAAACCGTATTTTGATCGAATTTCTTATGACTTAAGCTGACGGGTTTTTCTGTGATGTGATATTTGTATTGAACGTCTGCTAATCGCTATATGTCGATTAGTGGGGGTTATACAAATCTGTGATCTGTAATGTTACTGGAATGTGTATATGAATTCATTGGATTGTCGCGGGTGAATAGCCGGGGGTTGTGAGACGAGAATTTTCTTTTCTTTCAATTCATGTAAATTTGTAAATTGATGTAATAATTATTAGTATGGCCGCACAACCGGGTCGGGGTTGTAGCCGTCATTGTATAATTTCTTTTTACTGTTTTTGCTCCTAGGATAGACCCATGGAGGGGGTGCACAAACTACCGGGTATGCTGAAGTGCCGAGTGGCCTACTCACGGAGTTGAGGGAGGTTGCTTCGCTTCGGGTACTTGGCGGGTAGTTTGCCGCACCCGTAGGGGTCTTGGGTGGGGTATTGGCTATTCACCGCGACCGTGTAATCTGCTTTTCGTTACAGGCTCGTACGAATTGCGGATTCCTAGTATATCCAATGTGTTCATCTGTGATCTGAAATGGCTATCATTGCAATATATCTATATATGATATTATTTAGGCGTTGCTTATGTTTTACAGCCGCGCTAGCCCAGCCCCCGCTCTGTCGTTAGTTAAGTAACCTAACGGGTAATGACGGGGCCCCGTGGCGAATGCGAATGGCATAAGCGTACGTCATATTTTGGTTGTTTTCTGCAATGGTAGGATTAAATGATGGGACGCATTAAAAGAACTAATGCAAGAATATCACGCATTAAAAGAACTAATACAAGAATATCACGCATTAAAAGAACTAATGCAAGAAAATAAACCAAGTTAAAGTCGTTAGAACACTTTCGAAAAACCACTCGGTTCTTTTCAAAACTAACTTTTAAATGCGGAGCTTGAGCCACTCCTTTTAAAAGCTATCTCATTCCATCGATTATATCAAGTTCACTACGTTCACGGTTTCGCCAAAACCATTCGTAGCCCTCCGTCGTTTCACATGAATAGTCAATAGTATTCAAGCTATGTATGTTGGCCAAAGTCAAGGCATAGTGATTGGTAGCTATTAGGTATTCATGTGTAGCATAGATAGATGCGTTGGTTTGGGACAGTCGTACTGCCATTTTGGCCAAAGTCAAGGGTAGGTACGGGTGGATCCAAATTAACCTGGAGAATGACTGGTAGAACTTGACATGTGACTTATGATATTTTGGCCAAAGTCAAGGTCATAAGAGCATGGGGCAAAAATCCACATCGGGAGTTTCAAAAGAACTGAAACTTGCTAGTGTTGCATACCATTTGGAGTGTGATGATTCTGGTAGGATTCCTTCAGTCGTCATGCGATGATATTTGGATCCCGATCCTACTGTGAGTATATGCTACTCCTCGGGAAATTTCTCACTTAACGATCAATGTTATAAACCAAGTAGGTGTCTAGAAAGGTGTTAGCGGGGCTACGCCCCCAAGGAAAAGAGATTATTTAATTAAGGAACTTCGCGAAAGCGTTGGAAAACCTCCCTCGAAGTACCGACACTGGCTCGGCTGAACGGTTAAGCAAGTATTGTACGGTGAGATTGATCCTGACTAATTCTTCCTTTTTGGTTTGAGGAGGGATTCGAGAAACAGTGGGAGCCATCCTGTTTAGACAAACTAAAAACCATTCTAAACTTGCAAGAGCATCATGCTGAGTGTTTCTTCTCTCTCCTAATTGCAGCGACCAATCGACATGACTGGACTTAAGTTACTTCTAGATAAAAACATACTGACAGGGCCAAACTACAAAGATTGGCTCAGGAATGTCAAGATGGCAATCACTTACGACAAGCTGGGGTATCTTCTTACCACCAAAGCTCCCTCCGTCCCAGGTCCCAAAACCAGCGTCGCGGATAAGGAAATCCATAAGACCTGGGAATTAGACTGCGCGAAGGCCAAGTGCCTCGTGCTTGCCTCTATGGACAATGAACATCAGAGGAGGCACGAGAATATGGACCTGGAATCCATATTTCTTCATACAAAAGAACTGTATGGAGAGCAATCTCGTATCGCAAGATACGAAGTGTCGAAGAAGTTATTTTCGGCAAGATTGGCCGTCGGATCATCGGTAGCGGAACACGTGCTTAAGATGATTGGCTACATTGAGGAGCTCGCGGACCTTGGGACCACGTTGGAGAATGAGCTCTATACGAACTTGATTCTCCAGTCCCTTCCTTCCACTTACGCCCAGTTCATACTGAACTTCAACTTACAAGAAAAGGAAGTTGAACTTTCAGAACTCCTCAACATGCTGAGGAGCGCAGAGGGCACCCTACAGAAAGGTAGGGAAACTTCCACTTTGTTTGTAGGAGGATCTTCTTCTTCTAGGTCCAAGGCGAAAGCCAAGCGAAAGAAGAAGAAAGCCTCCGCCAAACTAAGGGGCGGTGTTAGTAAAGTGGATACGAAGGGAAAGGCAAAAGCAACAAAGAAAGTGGGAAAGCTTGTGGATAAGGAAGAATGCTTCTATTGTCATAAGAAGGGACACTGGAAGAATGATTGCAGGGCTTGGAAAGCCAGAACACAGGAACTGAAGCAGGTTGCGGCTTAAGCTTCAGGTGTGTATGTTATTGAAAACTGTCTTTCAATAAACTCTACTTCCTGGGTATTGGATACCGGATCAGGATCTCATATCTGTAATTCTTTGCAGGCGTTGAGAAACCGTAGGGTTTTGAAGGCAGGTGACATGACCCTTAAAGTTGCAAATGGAGCTAGCATGGATGCTAAGGCCGTGGGGGACTATCACCTGGGAATGTCAGATGGACATGTTTTGGTTTTGCGTAATTGCTTTTTTGTACCCAACGCAACTTGTAATATCATTTCTGTATCTTTGGTTTCTAAAGAAGGTTATGAATTTGCGTTTGTAAGCAATGTTGTAAACATTCACCTTAATCAAGTTCTTATTAGGTCAGGTACATTGAGCAATGGTATATACGTATTAAACCAACCACAGATTTTCAATGTCCAGAATACACACAAAAGAAAGTCTCCGGAAATCAATCAGACTTTCTTATGGCATTGTAGACTGGATCACATCAATGAGAGAAGGTTGACGAAGTTACATACAGAAGGATATTTGAATCCGTTCGAATATCAATCGTATGCCACTTGTCAATCCTGTCTCAAAGGAAAGATGACAAAGACTCCGTTTACTGGACACGGAGTAAGGGCGAGCAAGCTCTTGGGACTCGTACACAGCGACGTGTGCGGTCCAATGTCTACACATGCGCAAAGCGGTTATTCTTACTTCATTACTTTTACGGATGACTTTTCAAGGTATGGTTATGTCTTCTTAATGAAACATAAGTCCGAAGCCTTTGGAAAATTCCAGGAATATAAGAATGAAGTAGAAAAACAAACCGGCAAAAGTATCTAGATTCTAAGATCGGATCGAGGTGGAGAATACTTATGTGCCGAGTTCCTGGACTATTTAAAAGAGAACGGAATTCTCTCTCAGCTTACTCCTCCATACACTCCGTAACATAACGGTGTATCGGAGAGATGGAACCGAACCCTATTGGATATGGTACGGTCCATGATGAGTAACGCTGAGTTACCGCGATCATTTTGGGGGTATGCGCTAGAATCAGCTGCATACCTTTTGAACCGAGTTCCCACTAAGACTGTGCCTACTACACCATATGAGATGTGGTGTGGGAAGAGACCCTATCTTAATCACATTAAGACATGGGGAAGTCCAGCTTTTGTCAAAAAGCAGCATGCGGACAAGCTCGAGGCACGCTCAGTACAGTGCAAGTTCGTGGGATATCCAAAGAACTCCAAAGGATATTTCTTCTATTGCGAAGAGGAACAAAAGGTTTTTGTTTCTCGTCATGCCCACTTTCTAGAACACCAATTCTTAGAAAAGGAAATTAGTAGGAGCACAGTAGAACTGGAAGAAATTCTAGATCCATGAGCTATTACTGAAAGCTTAGTGGAACCAGAGGGTTCAAAAGAACAGGACATTCCTACGCCGCTCCGCAGGAGTAGTAGGCAGTCTCATCCGCCCGAGAGATACTGCGGTTTTCTCATAGACGGGGATAAAGAGGATTGCATCATAGATTATGATGAGCCTACTAGCTTCCAGCAGGCCGTTCAGAGCGTTGACTCAGTAAAATGGCTGGATGCAATGCGGACCGAAATGGAGTCCATGTACACCAACAAGGTATGGACGTTGGACATTGCTCCAGACGGGGTAAAACCCGTAGGATGCAAGTGGATCTTCAAAAGGAAGATTGGTGTAGATGGACAGATTGAGACCTATAAAGCTAGACTGGTTTCAAAGGGTTTTCGTCAAAGACCTGGTTTGGACTATGACGAAACCTTTTCTCCAGTGGCTATGCTGAAATCCATTTGGATCCTTCTTGCCATTGCTGCCTTCCACGATTATGAGATCTGGCAAATGGACGTAAAGACCGCTTTTCTAAATGGAAATTTAGAGGAGTGTGTCTATATGGACCAACCAGAGGGTTTCATTCAGAGTGGGAGCAGCGGAAAGGTGTGCAAGTTGCTTAAGTCCATCTATGGACTAAAGCAGGCATCGCGGAGTTGGAACATCTGTTTTGATGAGACGGTCAAGGAATTTGGCTTTATCAAAAATCCAGATGAACCATGCATCTATAGTAGATTTGTAGCGAGAACTGTAGTATTCCTCGTTTTATACGTGGATGACATTCTCTTAATAGGAAATGACATTCCTATGCTACAATCTGTCAAGGGGTTCTTGTCACACAGGTTCTCCATGAAAGACCTGGGTGATGCCTCATACATCCTGGGGATCCAGATCCATCGTGATAGATCCAAGAGGATATTAGGACTTTCACAGTCCAGGTACATCGACACCATACTGAAGAGATTCAGTATGGAAGATTCCAAGCGCGGTAACCTACCGGCTTGTCACGGAATCACCCTCTCTAAAGAGATGTCTCCCAAGACTGATTTGGAGAGGGATCACATGTCTATTATACCCTACGCTTCTGCGGTAGGCTCTATAATGTATGCGATGTTGTGTACCAGACCAGATGTAGCTTATGCAATGAGTGTGGTAAGCCGGTATCAGTCAAACCTTGGGGAGAAACACTGGATAGCGGTAAAGAGCATTCTCAAGTACTTGAGAAGGACTAAGGAGATGTTCTTGGTGTATGGCGGAAAAGACTTCCAGATCGAGGCCTTTGCCGACTCCAGCTTCCAGAGTGATAAGGATGATTCCATGTTCATGTCGGGTTTTGTCTTTACCCTCAATGGAGGGGCGGTGTGTTGGAAGAGTTCCAAACAGGAAACCGTTGCAGACTCGACGATGGAAGCGGAATACATCGCTGCATCTGATGCCGCAAAGGAAGCTGTCTGGATGAGGAATTTCTTGAAAGAACTTCAGGTGGTTCCGTCCATTGTTGATCCAATACCTCTGTATTGCGATAACAACGGGGTTATAGCTTTAGCGAAGGAACCCAGGTCCCATCAGAGATCCAGACACATCTTGAGGCGGTATCACCTGATCAGGGAGATCGTGGATCGCCAGGAGATCGAGGTTCGGAGGGTTGCTTCAGAAGATAACACTGCAGATCCATTCACCAAGGCCTTGCCCCAGACTCAGTTCGAGCGGCTGATCGAGATGATAGGTCTTCGATACACCAGTACATGGCCTTAGTGCAAGTGGGAGATTGTTAGTGTATATGCCCTAGAGGCCATTACTGTATCATACTAGTTTGTATATTACTTAATGGAAGCTTGGGATATTCACCTTGTATATACAATCTTGCTCAAAATAGTAGTATGCTGCTTGGTTTGTTTCTACTTCAATGTGTATATGTGTTTATTTTATTATATCACCTATACGCATTAGTGGAGCCCTTAGGATCTTTGCATGATTACCAGCGTTGTGATGGCAGTCACACTAGTGGGGGCTGGGTAATCTATAAGCACATCCTTATGCAGGTCCCTAGTCGCAGGACTATCGAGACAGGGCATCGATACTCCGGAGTAGACTAGCGCATGCGCTTCTCATCCCAGTGTAGGAGATGGTCTGTCCCACAGCCATCAGTACGTCGTACTGGAGATAGTATGCGGGTGCTCGTTAGGTTACGAGTACACTGGACAGGACTCGTTGGGAACTGACCGGTTGGTATTATACCTATCGTCAGTTATCAGTTCCCAGGTGACATGAGTACAGCTTAGTCCGCTGACTTGACACTGTCACTTCGCCTCGAGTGTGTTCCTACTGTACTTTGATTACTACCCTACCACGGCTCAAAGGAGTCGTGCAAACAGGTAGTAGTTGGGTGCAGTCCCGAAGCACTTGGAGGCAGTGACGGTTAGACAAGATTTGTCTTTCCCAGTATTGGGGGTTGACATCGCGCTGTGTCTAGGAGAGCCATTACACGAGTAGTCCCTGGCTAGGGCAAGCGAGATATACTGGTAGGTTTCCAGTGTTGTCTCAGGGTGTATTGGGCTTCACTCCGGCACGACTTGTACCGCTATTAGGGGACTGACGTTTACCGCCCCCCTAGGCCCGCCATGAGATGTATCAGACGAACAGACCGGACTGTACGGAGATTGTCACATTCAGGCTCAGTAGGAGTTCAGATGGGTTTCACCTCGTCAGTCTTCTTGTCGGCATCTACCTGGGGACCGTTACGCACAGCTAGTGCTGCTTGCGGTCTGTGGTTGAACCCACTGCCAGCGTAGTGTCGAGTCTTTAGAGTCCCACACAGAAAGCTATTCGACTTTTGGCAAAAGAGTAGAGGTCGCATGGTTTTGCGATAGGTCGCATGGTTTTGCGACAGGGTCCGGTCACATCCGTGCACTTGTGCACGTACAGTGTCCGGACAGTTAACACTAGCGGGCTTTGGTTTAAGCCAGATCCTAGTGTACGTATTGGGATTGGTTTTATCCAGTTTGTATTCATGTTCCTCGGAACGCGAATGCGGGTGTGTATGCACAGTTGACGGAGAGACAGAGGTAGAGGATTCTCATTAGGGTTGTTGACCGTTGACTGTTGACTATTGACTTTTTGCTCAACCCTAATGAGAATATGATATGTGATTAACAATAATATTAATTAAGTATTGTGGTGACATGGTTATTGTGGGGTTGACTTTGTTGACTTGTTGACTTTGTTGACCGGTTGACTAAGTTGGACTAGTTGACCATCATGATGACAATGGCTATCATTTCATGGCAAAGACTTTTCACTTGCTTGTTCTCTTGTGCAATATGAGTGCATAAAATGATATAGCCATTTTGACTTACACCATTTATACAATACTTGATTACTATTTTTGTGATGATGGTTTTGGATTATGAGAGCCAAGAGAGAAAAGTCTTTCTCATTCTATCATTTTCATTCTCTCTCTTGTGTTCTTGAGCTCTCATCTCCTTCCTCTTGCTCTCCTTCTCTTTAGTCTATGGTTCACTTGTCTCATGTGTTGAGTGCTAGTTATATGTATGCCCTAGAGGCCATTACTGTACATAGGATGTATATTGTAGTGGATGCTGGGACGTATATAGGGAGGACTTTCTTGCTCGACATGATAGTATGCTATCTGGTTGATCTTTACCTTAACGTGTATACTATTTTTCTCTCTGTTACATGTTGGTAAAGCCCTTAGGATGTGTACTTGACTACCCGGACTATGATGCGGATCATACTAGTGGGGACATGGTAGTCTATAAGTACATCCTTCAAAGTTTCTAGTCGTGGGTGTATCGAGACGGGGCATCGATATACCAGAGTAGACTAGCGTATACCTTCTCGACCCACACAGATGGGCGATGGATGATCCCATATCCATTGGTGTTTGACATCGGAGATGATATACAGGTGCTCAGTGGAGACTGGGTACACTGGACGGACTCGCCGAGAACTCCCAGATGGTATTATACCTTACGTCAGATGGCAGTTCTCTGGTGACACTGGTACAGAGTAGTCTGTTGACCCGAGATCGTCATAGAGTCTTGTGTGGTTCCCACTGTGCTTTGATTTCCATCTTACCACGTCCAAGAGGGCGTGCAAAACGGTGGTTTTTGGGTACAGTCCCGAGTCACATGGAGGCAATGAGCGATAGGAGGGGATTCGTCTCTCCCGGTATAGGGAGTTGATGTTATGCTAGGGTTTTTGTGTAAAGATCAAACCATGGTTACATGATAATGGTTAGGGTTTTGTTTTATTCTTTTATCTTATTTATTTATTCATTTTGGAATATGATAAGCATAAAAAGAAAATGGTTGCTAATTTTGTATTCTAGTTGAAGCTTCTTGAACTTTTGACTATGTGACCATTTTTGTCTCATGCTTAACCCTAACCACTTCATTTAACCTTAGTTTAGTCTCTACACTTTACCATGGTTATTATTATGATAAGTATCCTTTTTTCTTTTCTTTTAAATTAACTTATCATAATAGTTTCTCGAAGTGTTATAGACCTCATATCGACACGACTTATCGAGCTATTGGGGTCTGACGTTTACCATCCCTAGGCGAGATATGCGACATATCAGACGATCAGACCGGACTGTACGGTAGTGTTACTGGTTGGATTCACAGGAGTGTGAGCGGGCTTGCTCGTCGATCTTCTGATCGCTCAATACCCGGGTGGCCGTTACGTTTAGCAGACCGCTTGCGGCTTGTGGATGTTTGATATGATCATCATCTGCTGCCGGCGTATTGATGAGTCTTTAGAGTCCTACACAGAGGTTTCCTGGCTCAAGCGAAACGAAATAGGAGCGCATATGAGATATGTGCGGGACCGAGAATAATGCGTGTATGTGATACCGTATTCTATTCTCGCGATGGATGTATCGATTGGTTATATGCGATATAACCTAGTTATCGAATCAAGGATTGATTCGATAAATCGATACATTGGATATTAGTCGGTTATATGTGATATGACCGGATCGTTAAATCAAGTGTTGATTTAATGATTTAATGTATAATTATATATTTGATATATTACTTTGCATTAACTAATATTGGTTCACTTTAAATGGATTTTCTCGCTCAGATGTGCACATTGTATATTCGATATATTTTCGTGCACTTGATTGTACCATGTTTGATGATACATGTTTACTTGGTTAAGTGTAAAGAATTAAACCATGGTTATACATATAATTAGGGTTTTATTTTCCATTACTTATTTATTCATTTATTTATTTGTTTATACATTTTGGAAAATGAATGGAAAAGAGAAAAGAATGGTGGCTTCATTTGTTTGTTTGTTGAAGATTCATGAACCTTTGACTTAGTCACCATTCTTGTCTTCATTCTTAACCCTAACCATTTGAGCAAACCATGGTTCATTCTCTACACTTAACTAGGGTTAGATTATGATAAGGATTCTTTTGATTTTCTATTTGGAAAATTATCATAAGATTCATTATCTTCTTCTTCTTCTTCATCTTCAAAGAAGAAACCTTTCTTCATCAATGGTGGATTGATGAAATGAGTGAGATATCCAATTCTAAAGTTAACCCACTTCCTATTTCTTCATCCTCTACCTCTTGCCAAGTAGTAGAGTGTGTTTCCTTCACAAGTTTCATGGCTTGGTGAAGGTGGAGCTTGATTTAGCGATGCCTCGACGTAGATCATCTTCGGCATGGACATCGATGACCTAGCCCGTCTATTCTCCGATGAAGCCGACGCTAGAGCCCGGATTCTTTTTGGACAGCGGAGAGGACTTCATTGCGGAGCCGTGGAGGTGGAGCACCGGATCTACAAAGGTTGTATTTCCGTATTCTCTATAGTTAAGTGTTAACTAGTTTACTTTTCGCCTAAATATCTAGCCAACGGTCCGTATTAGGGTTTCTCGGCACCCATAACATTTGAAATTGGCATGGTTGATGCCTTGTGAGACCTCACTAGGGTGCCTAGGAACCCTACAGTGGTATCAGAGCCTAGCTAGAGCCTTAGGCGAAGTCTAGACGCAATTTGAAGTCCGATCGAACCAAAACCCGAACTCGAAACATGCTCTCTGTCCTTTTTCTAAAAACTGGGATTTTTCCAAATTAAAAATATGCAGAGAACTCAGCACAGAATTCTAAGAATTACGGCGCAAAATTGGGGTCATGAACAGTGCAAGCTGCGGCGGAACCGCGGTAGGAGCTTGCCTTATGCGGCGGTTCCGCGGCAGATTGATGACGTCAGTCCCCCCTCTCTGCACAGTAATTCATTATTTCAGAAGCTGAGTTTTATGGGTATTTTTAATTTTTTTTCAACAGTTGAATTTTCTGGGGTTGTTTTGGGGACTCCGTGTATCGATCGGAATATCTAATTTTGTCTATGTGGCTTTCCGGATAATTTTTAGAATATGTTAAAAAGTTCGACCGGATATAAATACCCAACTTTTCCCCTGTCGAGAAATTTCCAAGTGTTGGATTTTTCCGTAGTTTAACGACGTTCTAAGTAGTGCAAGTAACGCGATGGATCCTCTAGAAGACAACAAACCTTAACTCGATTATGTGACCGTCTTGAACTGCCCTTTGAACCTTCGGGTTTGGGGCAGTACGGCGTGCCACATGTGAGGCGTTGGCTTGACCCTTCTACGGCTGGACTGTTGGTACTGAGGCACGAACTGAATGTTGTTAGACTTATTTCATGTGTTGAGCTGTATTGGGAAAACTTGGGTGTTCGATTGTTCGATCGGAAAGTTTAACATTTTCTAATTATCTGGAATGGGATACAACAATTGGAATTCACAAAAGTTATGAGATAACTGAATGAATGTTATAAACATAGCACTTTAGTCTCACTTGATCGGTTGCCACGGAATTTTGATGTGATCAAAAGTCCGTCGCAATCACGTAGTGTACGCGGATACTCGCCGGGTAAACTTAATAGACAGCCTCACTCCATAGCCCCGACCAAGTGACTGTAGGAGAACCCCGTCGCCGAAAGCGTCCGTTCGGGTGCTTGCGGTAGCGGTGTTCCACCTTGGTGCACTTCGTCGACGGTATCGGGGGTGCGGCCGTCTACTGAAGTTTGCGACGAGCATTCGATCAGGATGTCGGGAATCTTGTTGAATTGCCCGACTTGATATTTAAAAGAGTTTTCGATAATGAGACTAAAATACGGGGTTTATAATTGTTAGGCATGAGATGTCTAAGAAATTCATTTGGTCAGGCATGCGATGTCTGAAGTGGTTGCGGATTCCAACTGTTGTAGTTTTACACTTTCTTTTCTGTGACCGTAAGTGTAATATGTGATATCGCCGGTTTCATTGCTATATGTCAACGAAAATTGGGATGCGCATATTTACTTACGTTGATGACATGTGATGTTATGTGTTGCTGGATATGTTATATTGGATCGTCGTGTTTGAATAGCCGGGGGTTTTTATGTGAGATGAGTGTTTTTCATTTTCATTCATGTAAAAACTTGTATGTAATATTCTTTTATTGGGGCGGTTCCAGGTTGCGGAAGTTGTCACCGTTTGTATATTATTTACTTTTCCGCACTAGGATAGACCCAAGGAGGAGGGCACAAGTAACCGGGTTCTGGAGTCCAGTGGGAGACCAACTCGAGGAGTCGAGTCCGGGTCTCCTAACTCTAGAATTGGTAGGGTTGCTTGCCGCTCTCGTAGGGGTCTAGGGGTGTGGGTTTGGCTATTCATCACGACCGTGGAATCCGTATTTTATACTGGCTCGTATTGAAAACACGGATGTCCTAGTATATCCAATATTTCATATGTTTCTTCTGCTGCAATATCTGTGATGTGATCATGTGATGTTCTGTGATAGATACAGTATATAGTATATATGATATATTATATAGGCGTTACTTATGTTTTACACCCGCGCTAGCCCTGCCCCGCTCTGCCGTTAGTTACCTAACCTAACGGTGCAGACGGGATATCGAGGCGAATGCGGATGGCATAAGCGTACGTCGTATTTATCTGTGATGTTTAGGTACTTAAATGATGGGACTTCATTAATGTGATTAATGAAAATAAAAGAAACCTAAGATGTTGTAGAATCGAATTTCAAAATAAAACAGGTAGCTACAGTTTTTGCTTTGCACAGAGGTATATGTGATATATCCTGCACCTTATTCGATGAGGAAAGGACCGAGATCCCTTCACCGGGAGTGACTCCTTTAGCAATAACTGGCAGATGCTACACACTCGGTTTGTCTTTTGATTGCTTTTAAGTGTTTTTGCTTTGCACAGTGATATATATGATATATCCCGCACCTCATTCGACGAGGAAAGGACCGACGATCCCTTCACCGGGAGTGACTCCTTTAGCAAAACTAGAAAAGCCTCAAAAACACTCCATTTCAAAATTCATTTGATTCTACAACGATATCAAGTTCATTACGCAATAGGTTTTCAGAAAAACCTATCGTAGCCCTCCGTCATTTCAGATAAGTTGTATATAGTATTCGTGCTGCATTTGTTGGCTTTCGTCAAGGTGCAGTGTGCGGTAGCTATATGCTGCTTATCTGCTAGCATACGATGCGATTGGATTAGGGTAGTCGTGCGGCTTTGTTGGCTTTCGTCAAGGGTCGTGCGGGTGGGTTTAATTCAATCAAGAAATGTACGGGCTGAACTTGACTAGCGGGCTATGGTTTGTTGGCTTTCGTCAAGGTCATAGCACGTTAGGGGCAAAATATTATCGGGAATTTCAAGTGTTGAAATTTGCAATGAGATTGCATACCTTCTATGAGATAGTTGGATCCCGATACCCGCTGCGAGTAAGAGTTACTCCTGAGAGAGTTTTATACATTACAATTAGCCGATCAAGTAGGTATCCAGAAAGGTGTCAACGAGGTTACGCCTCTGGGAAAACGAGGTTTACATTAATTAGGTTCGTGCGAAAGCACGGGGGACCTCCCTCAAAGTACCGACACTGGCCTGGCTGAAAGATTGGCGAACTTGTAGTGTGTAATTAATCCCGGCTAGTCTTTCTTTTTAGGGTTTGAAGGAAGATTTGATAAAAAGCAGTGGGAACCATCCTGATTAGATAAAATAATAACCAATCTATTCTTGCAAGAGCGCACGCTGAGTGTTTTCTTCTCTCTCTCTCCAGGTAGCGACCATATCACGCCTTAATCAAGATAATAATACGGATTATTGACCGAACCCGCTTGTTATACTGAGCTGGGGAACGTTGGTCCCGCTCCAACTTATAATTGTTATAAGACAGAGCAGGAAATTGGGGATTACCAGAATTCCCGTGCCGCCCAAACGAAGAAAGTGCATATGATGCATCTTCTTCGGGTGTGTTCGTTACATAGAACTGTTTCTCTGTATCCTCTACGTCCTGGGTATGTGATACCAGATCAGGATCCCATATATGTAATCTGTTACATAGGGCTGCAGAAAGGTAGAGAACTGAGAACGGGTGATAAGTTTCTTGAGGCAGAAAACGGGGCAAGTGTTGCAGCCAAGTCTGTTGGTCACTGTCACCCTGTATTACCAATACATTGATTCTGAACGAATGTTGTTAGATACCGAACCTGATATACAAAATCATATCACTCTCTTTATTAGTAAAGAAATGATAAAATTTTGTATTGTTGGATAATGTTTTGGACATTTCCTATATCAAAAGTTGATCGGTTCAGGCACGTTATCTAAAAGCATTGATGTTCTAAATCAAACTACAGTTCTTAGTATACGGAACACACACAAGAGGAAGAGTTCAGAAATGAACGAATCCTTCTTGAGGCATTGTAGACTAGGTCATATCAATGTGACCCGACTAGCTGAAGTTACATGTAGATGCATATTTAAATCAGTTTGAATTTACATCTTATGAAACTTGCGAGTCATGTCACAAAGATATAATGACACCAGCTCTGTTTATTGGAAACAGAGAAAGAGTTAGTAAACTCTTGGGATGATACATGTTGATGTATGTAAGGTCCCCTGTCTACACATGCCAGGATTGGTTCTTTATACTTCATTATATTCTCTGATAATCTCTCAAGATTCAGTCATATGTTCCTGTTGAAACATGAGTCCGAACCTTTTGAGATATTCACAGAATATAAGCGAGAAGTAGAGAACCAAAATACGGGTATAAGTATTATGTCCTATGATGAGATCAGGGAGGAGAATACTTATGCATGGAATTCCTGGACTATTCTAAAGGAGAATGAGATTCTCTCTCAGCATTACTCCTCTGTATACACCATAGCACGATGGTATATCGGGGCGGAGCAATCGCACCCTATATGATAAGGTGTGCTCTATGATGAGTACTACTGAGTTACCTTTTTCCTTTTGGGAGATATGCACTTGAGAAGCTGCATACCTATTGAATAAGGGTTCCAATCAAATCAGTTGCCTACCGCTTCATATGTGATATGGTAAGGGAAGAGCCCATCTCTCAAGTCAGTTGAGATTTGGGGTTGTCCAGCCTATGTCTGAAAAGCAAAATCTGGACAAGCTCGAGGCAAGATCTGTTATGTAGAACTGGAAATGTTCCAGCTATACGAACTACAGCAGATGATTTGGTAGAACCAAAGGATTCAGTAGATTCCAACGAACCTCAGCCTCTCCGCCGATCTAGTAGGCTTCCTCACCCACAGAGATACTTCGGTTTCTCTATGACAGTAGGAGCGAGGATTGCATCATGAGATGATGACCCAACTAGTTTCGAGCTGGCCATCAGGAGTGGGACTCTGTAAGAATGGCTGGATGCTTAGCGATCTGAGATGGAATCCTTATGCACCAACAAAGTATGGACTTTGGTTGCTACATCTAAAGGGTTAAATCCCCATCAGGAGCAAGTATATCTTGAGAAGATTACTTGGTGTACATGGAAAAGTTGAGACTTTCAAAGCTAGACTTGTTAAGGGTTTTCGTCATCGACCAGGCATGGATAATGATGAAACCTTTTTCAAGTAGCTATGCTTAAGTCCATCCAGATCCTACTTGTCACGACTACATACCATGACTACGATATCTGGTGGTTGGGTGTCATGACTGCTTTTCTAAATGATGTTTTAGAAGAGTGCGTCTATAAGTACACAGCCAGAGGGCTTCATAAACAGTGGGAGCAGCGGAAACGTGTGCAAGATGCTTTATATAGGAAAAAGCAGGCATCGCGGAGTTGGAACATCTGTTTTGATGGATTAGTCAAAGAAGTTGACATCATCAAAATGGTAGATGAACCTTGTATAAACAAAAAGGGTAGTAGGGAGTATGGTGACGATCCTCGTAGAGTACGTGGATGACATACTCTTGATAGGGAAGGAGTTTCCTATGCTACGCTCGAGCAATCTCCGCTTATCACTATGATTCTCCATATAGGATCAAAATGATACCTCCTAAATCCTGAGTTTTGGATCTATGAGATAGATTTAATTGGATGTTAGGATTCTCACTAGTTGTAGTGAGGTGGTATCAATCGATCCTGGGGAGAATCACTGGAAGGGTTCCAGGGTGATAAAGACGACTGAATCTCAATCGCAGGCATTGTCTTTACCCTCAGTAAAGGGACGGTATGTTGGAAGAGTTCCAAGCAAGATACCGTGGCATACTAGACGATTAAGGCTGAATACATCGCTACTTAAGATGCTACCAAAGAGGTTGTCTGGGTGTATAATGGTTCATGAGATGAACTTAGTTCCTGCCATTGTGTGACAATGGAGTTGTGGCTTATGCCAAGGAACGTCTATCCCATCTGTGATCCAGACATATTCTAAGGCAGTATCGCCTGATCATGGAGATGAATGATCTCCAAGGTGATCGAGGTGAGGAGAGTAGACTCAGAGGACAACACGGGCGGATCCACTCACAAAGGCCTTTTCCCAGAGAGATACTTTCAAGGGATGGTTGAGTATGAGAAACTGCAACCACTGCTACAGATGGCCCTAGTGCAAGTGGGAGATTGTTAGTTATATGTATGCCCTAGAGGCCATTACTGTACATAGGATGTATATTGTAGTGGATGCTGGGACGTATATAGGGAGGACTTTCTTGCTCGACATGATAGTATGCTATCTGGTTGATCTTTACCTTAACGTGTATACTGTTTGTCTCTCTGTTACATGTTGGTAAAGCCCTTAGGATGTGTACTTGACTACCTGGACTATGATGTGGATCATACTAGTGGGGACATGGTAGTCTATAAGTACATCCTTCAAAGTCCCTAGTCGTGGGTGTATCGAGACGGGGCATCGATATACCAGAGTAGACTAGCGTATACCTTCTCGACCCATACAGATGGGCGATGGATGATCCCATATCCATTGGTGTTTGACATCGGAGATGATATACGGGTGCTCAGTGGAGACTGGGTACACTGGACGGACTCGCCGAGAACTCCCAGATGGTATTATACCTTACGTCAGATGGCAGTTCTCTGGTGACACTGGTACAGAGTAGTCTGTTGACCCGAGATCGTCATAGAGTCTTGTGTGGTTCCCACTGTGCTTTGATTTCCATCTTACCACGTCCAAGAGGGCGTGCAAAACGGTGGTTTTTGGGTACAGTCCCGAGTCACATGGAGGCAATGAGCGATAGGAGGGGATTCGTCTCTCCCGGTATAGGGAGTTGATGTTATGCTAGGGTTTTTGTGTAAAGATCAAACCATGGTTACATGATAATGGTTAGGGTTTTGTTTTATTCTTTTATCTTATTTATTTATTCATTTTGGAATATGATAAGCATAAAAAGAAAATGGTTGCTAATTTTGTATTCTAGTTGAAGCTTCTTGAACTTTTGACTATGTGACCATTTTTGTCTCATGCTTAACCCTAACCACTTCATTTAACCTTAGTTTAGTCTCTACACTTTACCATGGTTATTATTATGATAAGTATCCTTTTTTCTTTTCTTTTAAATTAACTTATCATAATAGTTTCTCGAAGTGTTATAGACCTCATATCGACACGACTTATCGAGCTATTGGGGTCTGACGTTTACCACCCCTAGGCGAGATATGCGACATATCAGACGATCAGACTGGACTGTACGGTAGTGTTACTGGTTGGATTCACAGGAGTGTGAGCGGGCTTGCTCGTCGATCTTCTGATCGCTCAATACCCGGGTGGCCGTTATGTTTAGCAGACCACTTGCGGCTTGTGGATGTTTGATATGATCATCATCTGCTGCCGGCGTATTGACGAGTCTTTAGAGTCCTACACAGAGGTTTCCTGGCTCAAGCGAAACGAAATAGGAGCGCATATGAGATATGTGCGGGACCGAGAATAATGCGTGTATGTGATACCGTATTCTATTCTCACGATGGATGTATCGATTGGTTATATGCGATATAACCTAGTTATCGAATCAAGGATTGATTCGATAAATCGATACATTGGATATTAGTCGGTTATATGTGATATGACCGGATCGTTAAATCAAGTGTTGATTTAATGATTTAATGTATAATTATATATTTGATATATTAGTTTGCATTAACTAATATTGGTTCACTTTAAATGGATTTTCTCGCTCAGATGTGCACATTGTATATTCGATATATTTTCGTGCACTTGATTGTATCATGTTTGATGATACATGTTTACTTGGTTAAGTGTAAAGAATTAAACCATGGTTATACATATAATTAGGGTTTTATTTTCCATTACTTATTTATTCATTTATTTATTTGTTTATACATTTTGGAAAATGAATGGAAAAGAGAAAAGAATGGTGGCTTCATTTGTTTGTTTGTTGAAGATTCATGAACCTTTGACTTAGTCACCATTCTTGTCTTCATTCTTAACCCTAACCATTTGAGCAAACCATGGTTCATTCTCTACACTTAACTAGGGTTAGATTATGATAAGGATTCTTTTGATTTTCTATTTGGAAAATTATCATAAGATTCATTATCTTCTTCTTCTTCTTCATCTTCAAAGAAGAAACCTTTCTTCATCAATGGTGGATTGATGAAATGAGTGAGATATCCAATTCTAAAGTTAACCCACTTCCTATTTCTTCATCCTCTACCTCTTGCCAAGTAGTAGAGTGTGTTTCCTTCACAAGTTTCATGGCTTGGTGAAGGTGGAGCTTGATTTAGCGATGCCTCGACGTAGATCATCTTCGGCATGGACATCGATGACCTAGCCCGTCTATTCTCCGATGAAGCCGACGCTAGAGCCCGGATTCTTTTTGGACAGCGGAGAGGACTTCATTGCGGAGCCGTGGAGGTGGAGCACCGGATCTACAAAGGTTGTATTTCCGTATTCTCTATAGTTAAGTGTTAACTAGTTTACTTTTCGCCTAAATATCTAGCCAACGGTCCGTATTAGAGTTTCTCGGCATCCATAACATTTGAAATTGGCATGGTTGATGCCTTGTGAGACCTCACTAGGGTGCCTAGGAACCCTACCTTGAGAACCAAGAACCATAGAGAAAATCCCAACACACTCTCCTCTACTCACTCTAGTTCACAAGGTTTAGCAAACCGAGTGAACTAGTTTCTTCAAAGACCGAAGAAGAAGCCAAAGGTAGAAGCTTTCAGGTGGATCGATCTTCGGCGCAAGGAGACGACGGGGTGAAGCCGATCCGGACAACCATCGAGGCTTGAAGACGAAGGAGTTCAAGAAAGAAAGGTATAACCCCCTAACCGAGTAGTTAACAACTCCTAGTTAGGTTGTTAGTTAGATGTTTAACAAAGATCCGGTTTTGAGTCCATGTTACCACCTCTAGAAAATTGTTTTTCACCAAATTCCGCATGCCCGAAAGTACCGGGAGAGGTAGCATGGACTTACAAAGATATGGTCTCTTTCCTTTCCATATCTCATATGGAGTGGTAGGCACGGATTTGTTGGGAACCATATTCAATAGGTCTGCAGCCGTCTCAAGTGCATGACCCCAAAATGAAATAGGTAACTCAGCAACACTCATTAAAGAGCGCACCATATCTAATAGGATGCGATTCCTCCGCTCCGATACTCCGTTGTGATGTGGTGTATACGGAGGAGTAAGCTGAGAGAGAATCCCATTCTCTTTTAAGTAGTCTCGGAATTTCGTGCTCAAGTATTCTCCAGCCCGATCAGATCAAAGGATTTTAATACTTTTACCCGTCTGGTTCTCTACTTCGTTCTTATATTCCTTGAATTTCTCAAAAGTTTCAGACTTGTGTTTCAACAAGAACACATGTCTGAATATTGAGAGATCATCGGTGAATGTAGTAAAGTACGAGGAACCATTTCTGGCATGAGTAGACATAGGACCGCATACATCACTATGTATGAGTCCCAAGAGTTCAGTAGCTTTTTCTCCGTGTTCAGTAAACAGAGTTTTGGTCATTTTACCTTTGAGAAATGACTCGCAAGTTTCATAAGATGTAAATTCGAACGGATTCAAATAGTCATATTTATGTAACTTAGCTAGTCTTGTCACATTGGTATGACCTAGTCTACAATACCACAAGTAGGCTTCATTCATTTCTGAGCTTTTCCTCTTGTGTGTGTTCTGTACGTTTAGAACTGTCGTTTGATTTAAAACGTATATACCATTACATAACGTGCCAAACCCAATCAACACTTGATTGAGAAAAATATTCATAACATTATCCTCTAATGTGAAATTATATCTTTCTTTAGTTAGCAAAGAAACTGATATAATATTGCACATCATCTTTGGTACGTAGTAACAGTCATTCAGAATCAATGTATTACCAGTTGGTAACAATATGTGATATTCGCCAACTGCTTTGGCTGCAACAATTGCACCATTCCCTAATACTAAAGACTTATCACCATTTCCCAGTTCTCTATCTTTCTTTAGCCCATGTAACAAATTACATATGTGGGATCTTGATCCAGTATCCAATACCCAGGACGTAGAGCAAACTGAGAAACAGTTCTCGGTAACGAACACACCCAAAGAAGATGCATGAGTATGCTCCTTCTTCGTTCGGGTGGCGTGGGAATCCGGGTATTCCCCTATTCCTTGCTCGGACTTATGACAGTCAGAAGATAGAGTGGAATCTAGCCCAGTATAATAAATGGGTTTGGTCAATACATCCATATTATTATCTTGATTAAGGCGTGTCATTAGTCGCTACCTAGAGAGAGAGAGAGAGAAACACTATAGTGTGCGCTCTTGCAAGATTAGATTGGTTATTATCTTATCTAATCAGGATGGCTCCCACTGTTTTTATCAAATCTTCCGTCAAACTATAAAAGGTAAGATTAGCCGGGATTAATTACACCCTACAAGTTTGCTAATCGTTCATCCAGCCAGGTATTGTTACTCCAAGGGAGTCTCCCCATGCTTTCGTATGGAACTAATTAAATAACCTCATTTCCGCAAGGGCATAACCCCGTTAACACCTTTCTTAGACACCTACTTGATCGGCTAATTGTAAAGTGCAAAACTCTTCCAGGAGTAATGATTTAGAGAGGTCTTATAGATCAAAAATATGTTACGGCAATCAAGAACGGCGTCGCATGAAGCTAGCCGGTGAATATGGGTCGGTCCACAGGGATATTGTAAATCTCCTTAAAGTTCTTATGAGCTAATTCCAAATGGTGTTTGGTCTTTTAGTTAGATGTAAAAATGAAGTTGTGTTATTCTAGGATTAGAAACTTGCTAGGATTAGGTTTAGGTAAAGTTTGGTAAACAAAGATCTACACCTCTTTTCAATGCCTTAATTTAGATATCATATTAGGGGTTATGGTAAATCTTTATAAAGGGGATTAGGATGATTGGGAAGATGTTTCTTCCTCTAGATCCTTGTCTTTCCTTTCTTAATCTTTACCCTAACCTCCATGGAAAACTTACAACTCCGGGCCTTTATACTACGGATCACCGTTACCTCGTGGGTAGGGTGCCGTAGAGAGCGGAAGATGAAAGTATGCATGGAGTCCTAATGTTCATAAAAGATTGGCAAAGAAAAGAGATGAGAGATCTTCATCTCTCAAACCCTTCCCTATTCCTAACCCTAACAAGCGAGGAAACTACTCGCTCATTGAGGGATCTACAAAAGACATGATTTTTATTTTTGTTTTGATTAAAGAGAAGAAAGATCTACGGCAAATTAATAAAATTCTAAACTATATTAAACTAGGGCAAGAAAAGAATTTACCTAGGGCAGAAATTGAAATTAGAACTAGGGAAGAAAAATAACCTACTTACGATTGATGCTCTCCAATCTTCAAAGAAACTGAAATTTTATTGATAGATAGAGGCATCAGAAAATACAATGACTTGGGTTCTATTTATAGGACATAGAAACCCTAGGTTTACAATTGATTCGCATGTCTGAAATTACAAATTTGCCCTTAGGTCAACTTTTCAGCGCCGCCAAAACATTTTGGTAAAAAATTCTCCGAGTTCGGGCACCAGATGGCCGCGGAACCGCGGCATTGGTAGGCTTGGGCCGCGGTTCCGCGGCCCATTAGTGAGAAAAATGTGTGGAATTTTCTGTGATGACTTATGGCTTTTTGGGGCTTCTGTCTCTTTGGTTCTTTTCTTCATTTGGCTTCTGGGTCTTCTCCAGATCTTTCAGTGAAAACTCGTAGCGGTCTTTTAACCGTTCATCTTGACATTTTGGACCTTGCGTTGCCTTGTTAATTGTGAACTGTTCTTCGTCTAGGCTTGACTAGGATCCTTCTATTTGTTGGTCAAAAGTCCTTTTTTGTATCGTCTTTTATCTTTTTCACTGTTTTCGCTCCAAGAACCTGTAACCTGTACTATGTAGCAGACATGTGTCAAAAGCACCTGTTTTTATTGTAAAATGCATAAGAATGGGGAATATAAAATGCAATATTATGATATGAACAAATACCCCCAAACTTATGTTTTGCTCGTCCTCGAGCAAACTTATTTTTTTATTCTAAAAACCTATCCTCACTTTCGCAGGGAAACGCGATTGCGCTGAGCACATGCAACAAGCCGTTGAACCTCTAGGTGTCCCTAGTAGGAGGAATGTTGTCTCCTGAGGGTTTTCAGCGGATTACACCCACAAAATCCTATCAATTTGGCTTTTCGACTTTAATTCTCCAATTAGGTTTTCTAACAAGGAATTCTATGATCGTCACTCTGTAAATTATCCACCCCTATTCTTCACACTTCCTCATTATTTAACTTAAGATTATATATGTTCTATATACTTACTTAGCTTTCGGCATTTCCTAAGTTTTCCTTCTAGGGTTCCATCTCCACTTAGGAATTTTTATCAACTCTATTAAAGATACAAGTTCTATTCTTCATTCCTTTCTCTCATCTAAACTCCAATCACATATCCCCACGTGTGTGTATATATCACCCCTACACTTGGAAATTCAAATCAAGCAATCATACTCTTGTTCATTGTCCAAAGCACTTATTAATTGGTGAATTTTTAATTGAATTTCGCTTACACATTCTTCATGCGACCGTTAATACTTCTTGAGGTACCAACAACCGATTACAAGATATATTAGCACTTTAAAGCGTACTTCCTAGTCTTGCAACACCCAAGGCTTTAGCAGTGACTCCCAAACCAGTTGGTCTAAGGTACTAGGTGATGAAGCACCCTCGCTAAATATTTTTTCTATTTTTAGCCTTAAGTAATCACAAAACCAGTGTTCATTTTTTTCTTTATTCACTTTTTTTTCTTTTATTTTCATTGTACTAAGGACTTTAGACAAGAGCATTTCAAGGTCTCCTATACTATTCCAAGTTTCAAGGTGCGTGTTTGTGCAATTTGTAAGGTATACGTTTTCAGAATCAAGACTTAAGTTAGGAATTATTTTTCAAACTTATACTCTAATAAAAGTTTCAATACTTTTCTTTTGTTTCGACTTAGCCCAAGAAGTGAACCACAAATTTGCCTATTTCTAAATAAACTACAAAGGCATATATTTTCTACCGCAAGAAGTGAACCACAAGTTTCAAGGTGCGTGTTTACTGAGTCTAAGATCTAGTTATTCCTAGCCAGTTAACCTATTTGTCAAACTCAAGTCAATTAGCCAAAATTGAATACATCAATTTTTATAATTTTTGAAATTTTTCAATTTTTTCTTTCTCTAATTTTTTTTATTTTTCAAATTTTTCAAATTTTTGTGATTTTTATATAAAGATGCAAATGTAAAAATATACATATGAATGCAAAGGAAAAACTTACCGAGCATACCCCCAAACTTAAACTGGACAGTGTCCTCACTGTCATGCTGCACCAAGTGGGTCGATAATGTCGGCAATTTCCTGTTTATTATTATATTTACATATTATACACACCCCCAAACTTATTTGAAATAACGTTTTGGAAAAATTGAGTGGAAGTTCGGGGGTGAAGATGGAGGAAAGTCAATCGGTGTAAATCGGCTCCTGTAAAAACAGGAGCTCCTCCGAATGGTCCGCTGTGAAGAACGGTTTTAATCGATGTCCATTTACTTTGAATAAAGTACCGTCCTCCGGATTTTCAAGATCAACCGCACCGTGCGGATAAACGGTGCGAACTACAAAAGGTCCTTTCCATCTAGAACGGAGCTTGCCGGGGTGATAATGTAACCGAGTATCATAGAGTAAAACCTGTTGACCAGGTTTAAATGTTTTACGCAAAAGGTGTTTATCGTGGAACACCTTAGCTCGGTTTTTAGCAATTACGGCATTATCATATGCCTCATCCCGCAGCTCTTCTAGTTCGTTCAACTTCAACTTTCGATTGCTGCCCGCATCTCCTAAAGATAAATTCAGCTCTTTGATAGCCCAAAATGCCTTATGCTCAATCTCTACTGGGAGGTGGCAAGCCTTCCCGTAAATAAGCCGGTATGGAGACATGCCAAGATCGGTCTTGTATGCAGTACGGAAAGCCCATAGTGCATCGATCAGTTTAAGTGACCAATCTTTACGGTTTTTAGAAACCGTTTTCTCCAAGATTTGCTTGATTTGCCGATTTGAAACCTCGGCTTGCCCACATGTTTGGGGATGGTATGGCGTTGACAGCTTGTGGGTGATAGAATATTTCCACATTAAGAACTCAAAAGTCCTATTGGAAAAGTGAGAACCATTATCACTTATTATCCCTCGAGGGTGCCCAAATCGAGAAAAGATGTGTTCTTTAAGAAATCGAACGACAACCTTGTTGTCGTTCGTTCGGCTAGGCACAGCCTCGACCCACTTTGAAACGTAGTCAACAGCCAAAAGAATATACACATTTCCAAAAGAGTTAGGAAATGGTCCCATAAAGTCTATACCCCAAACATCAAAAATATCCACAACCAAAATTGGTTGGAGCGGCATTTCGTTTCTCCGCGATATCCGGCCCAAGTGTTGGCACCGGGAGCAAGTCTTGCAGTATTCATATGCATCCTTGAAGAGTCGTGGCCAATAGAAACCACACTGCAAAACTTTCTCGGCTGTCTTCTTCGGGCCAAAGTGCCCGCCACATGCTTGATCGTGGCAAAAAGATAGCACACTCTTAACCTCATTTTCCGGTACACACCGATGAATGATTTGGTCGAAACAGTATTTAAAAAGATAAGGTTCATCCCAGTAAAAATGCTTTACTTGGGACAAGAATCGAAGTTTATCCTGTTTCGACCAATCTTTAGGTATCAAGCCGGTGGCTAAGCAGTTTACAATATCGGCGAACCATGGTTCGCAAGAAACGGTCAAGAGTTGCTCATCGGGAAAAACATTAGTGATTGGAAGTTCAAGTGTAGGCGAAGAAGGAAGTCGTGAAAGGTGATCGGCCACTACGTTTTCACATCCTTTTTTGTCCCTTATGACAAGGTCAAACTCTTGTAGCAAAAGGATCCAATGTATTAGCCTTGATTTAGCATCCTTCTTCGCAAAAAGGTGGCGAAGAGCTGAATGATTCGTATACACAATGACTGGAGAGCCGATTAAATAAGGCCGAAATTTTTCAAGTGCAAACACAACTGCTAAAACTCTTTTTCTGTTGTTGTGTAGTTTAATTGGGCCTCATTTAATGTTCGGCTAGCGTAATAAATCACGTGCGGCATCTTATTAATGTGCTGTCCAAGAACAGCACCAATGGAAAAATCTGATGCGTCGCACATGATTTCGAAGGGGTGCGTCCAGTCTAGAGATGAAAGAATGGGCGCAGAAATGAGAGAGTGTTTCAAAGACTCGAACGCTTCCATGCAAGTTGAATCAAAATCAAATATTGTATCCTTGGCCAATAAGAGAGTCAAAGGTCTAGCAATCTTGCTAAAATCTTTGATGAACCGTCTATAAAAACCGGCGTGGCCAAGGAAAGCTCGGATGTCTTTGACGCATTTAGGAGGAGGAAGATTAGAAATGACTTCAATTTTGGCTCTATCAACCTCTATGCCATTTTGCGAGATGACATGTTCTAAGACAATACCTTCTCGTACCATAAAGTGGCACTTTTCCCAATTCAAAGCTAGGTTCTTATCCCTACAGCGGGTTAGAACTGCGTCAAGATGTCGTAAACACTCGTCGAAGGAGTCACCAAAAATGGAGAAATCATCCATAAAGATCTCCAAAAACTTTTCAACCATGTCTGAAAAGATCCCCATCATACACCGCTGAAATGTAGCGGGTGCATTGCATAACTCAAAGGGCATGCGACGATAAGAAAAAGTGCCAAAGGGACAAGTAAATGTGGTCTTGTCTTGATCCTCTTTGACTATGGGGACTTGGTTATAGCCGGAATAGCCATCCAAAAAGCAATAGAACTCGTGCCCCGCCAATCGTTCTAGCATTTGGTCAATGAAAGGTAAAGGAAAGTGGTCTTTCCTTGTCGCGGCATTGAGTTTTCTATAGTCGATGCAAACTCGCTACCCAGTTTGGGTGCGAGTGGGAATTAACTCATTTGCCTCATTGGTAATGACCGTGATGCCCGATTTCTTTGGCACAACATGAATGGGGATAACCCATTGGCTATCCGAGATAGGGTAAATGATACCACTATCAAGACATTTAACAATCTCTTTCTTGACAGCCTCTTTCATAATGAGGTTGAGGCGTCTTTGTGGATCCCTTACCGGCTTGGCATCATTCATCAAGTGTATATGATGTTCGACTATGAGGGGACTAATCCCCTTGATGTCCGCCATAGACCAGCCGAAAGCTTGCCAATTATTGTGTAAGACCATTAAAAGGGCCTTCTCTTGCTCAAGAGCTAGAGAGGCCGATATTATAACGGGTAAGGTCTCATTCTCACCTAGATAAGCATATTTTAGGTGCGACGGCAAAAGCTTTAGTTCGAGTTTAGGAGGTGAAACAATAGATGGTAACAATGGAGTAACTGTTTCAAACTCGAAGGATTCCATCAAAGGTTCAAATCGAGTGTACGCAACCGAGTCGGATGGTTCAACTAACTCATCCGAAAAAGCAAAAGACTCAAGCTCGGGTGGAGAGTCTTCAAAATCGTCTACAAAGGTGAAACACTCATAATATTTGTCCGTCGTGAAAGCTGTGTCGGATTCTAGGAGGAACGCACTAGTGGCGTCATCATCGCTGTGATCAAACATAAAATTTTCGAACTCACAGTCCTCCTCCGCGATCTCATTGATCGAGCAAACATCAAGTACGCTAGAATTAGGCTCGCACGGCTGACTTCCCAACTTGAAAATATTGAGTTCAATTGTCATATTGCCAAAAGATAGATTCATTGAACCGTTACGACAATTGATCACTGCGTTAGAAGTCGCAAGGAATGGTCGACCAAGTATCACCGGAATTTGACTCCGGGGGTTAGCGACAGGTTGTGTATCCATAACAATAAAGTCAACGGGGAAAATGAAATCCCCTACTCTAATTAACACATCCTCCAACTCTCTCCTAGGATGGGTGATTGATCGGTCGGCCATTTGGAGAGTACAATGAGTGGGCTTAAGCTCTCCAACGCCTAATTGCTCGTAGACCGAATAAGGTAGCAAATTGACACTAGCACCAAGATCTAATAGTGCTCTATTGATGTTCTTGTCCCCAATTGTGATCGAAATAGTAGGACAACCGGGGTCCTTGTGCTTTGGGGGTAAAGAATTGACAAGAGCATCACTAACAGCACTAGCCACAAAAACTTTCTTTGGTACTTGTGACTTCCACTTTTTGGTGCATAAGTCCTTTAAGATTTTTGCATATGAAGGAACTTGTTGGATTGCATCCAAAAGAGGGATATTTATACTAACCTGTTTGAACAACTCTGCAATCTTCTCCATCTGTGGAGTTGGTTTATTGGATATCAACCAATTTGGAAAAGGAATATTTTGAAAGGTTGTTGAGTCCAATTTTTGCGGATCAGATTGTTGAGTTGGAACGGGACCCCGTGTAGATGTGTTCGTGTTGTGAGAAGTGGGTCCGTTCGAGCTAGAAGAAGTAGAGCCGTGTGAAGGATGGATAATAGGCTCTAACGAAGAAGAAGAAGAAGAAGAAGAAGAAGAAGAAGGTGAAGAAGATGAAGAAGGACCACCGGCAGGGGTGTCATGGTTAATACCCACATTGTTTTGCAACACTTTTCCGGATTTCAACGTGGTCACAACATTTACGTTATGATTCTGCTGATCATATGCAACATGTGCGTGACCGGGATTTGGCAGTGGTTGAGACGGAAGCTTTCCTTTTTCTCGCTCTTTCAATGCAGCATTGAGTTGTGCAATTTGTGCCTCAATAGATTTGATGCTTTGATCATATGAGGCACTGTTTTGCACCAAAGATTGAATAGAAGTCTCTAATCTTGCTGTAGATTGTGTAGATTGCTTTAGGAATGCCTCTAGACTTCTTTCGAGCGAGCTAACCTTGTCATTATTAGGTTGAACAAAATTGTTTGGCGGGTAAGAAGTGTTAGGCACAAAATTGTTCGCTTGATTAGGGTAAGGTTGCTGTTGGAAAGGTTGTTGAAATTGAGTTTGTGGAGGTGCTTGTTGTTGTGGAGGAGGAGGCCTTTGAAAATTTTTATTTCCTTGGAATTGTTGATTTTGGTTCCAAGCGAAATTTGGGTGGCTCTTCCAACCCGGATTGTATGTCGAAGAGTATTGATCGTTTCTTTGTCGTTGCTGAAAGGCAGCATTGACTTGATCCTGTCCTTGAGTAGATGCAGTGTAAGGACACTCTTCTGTGAGATGTGATGGATCCGAACAACAAGCGCAAACAGTTCGTGGAGGCATAACGGGGGCAGGAGAAGGCGATGAGATTTTGGTCTCAATCGCTTCTAGCTTTTTCGTAAGAGCGGCCATTTCGGCCTTCATAGCAATCGACATCTCTACTTGATGTATGCCTGCCCTAGGTTGACCAATAGAAGAAGATGATGATGTGGTCTTGGTGCTCTCCCACTGAATTTTTTGTTCACTAAGATCCTCAAGAAACTGCCACGCTTCGTCACTAGATTTGGTTAGAAAGTGACTTTGACAAATGGTTTCTAGCAACTGCTTCGTTGCCGGGTTCAATCCCTCGTATAATGTTTGGCAAAGTTGCCAACTTTCGATCCCATGATGAGGGCATTGAACAAGTAGGTCTTTGAATCTTTCAAAACACTTCCAAAATGGTTCAGACGGAAGCTAAGAAAATTGTATAATCTCGTTGCGGATTCTACCAGTTTTGTGATGAGGATAGAACTTCTTAAGAAAGGCTTTCACAAACTCGTCCCAATTTCTAATTGAATGTGATGCTGTGCTGTATAGCCACTTCTCAGCTAGATCACATAAGGTGAAAGGAATGACCCTTAGCCTTATAGCGTCATCACTTAATTGGGTCGTTTTCATCATAGCGCAAACGTTTTGGAATTTGTTGATAAAGATATATGCATCTTCGGATTCCAAACCATGAAACTTGGGCAGCATATTGATGAAGTGGGGTTTGATCTCAAAATTGTCCCCATTTGCCGGTGGTAGGAAAAGACAAGTAGGAAGGGCGGTGCGGACGGGGTAGAAGAGATCCTGGAGCGCGACTCGTGTGGGCACTTCAACAGGCCGGTGATTCGGGTTATTCGCACCTAACGGAGGTGGAATCATTCCCGTCGGTAAGGTGTTGTTAGGATTGTATCCCGACATACCTTCGGAAGAAGAATTTGCAGGTGAAAGTGAAGAAGTGGAAAGGATTTCGACTTCGGAGTCGAAAGGTTCGTCGATCGGTACCAACGAAATATGGACTAATCGGGCGCTAGTGTCCCTAGTCCAACCGGACATACACTAAAAGGGTAGTGTAGTCAAAAAGCGAAAGACAGAATGTGGAGGTAAGTAAACGTCAATGAGAAGAAGTGGTGTAAGTGAGGTGCAAGATTTCTTTAGCGAAAAGTTGCAAGTTTTGAAAAGATTTTTCCTTTTTCTTTTTCTTTTTATGTGAGCTTTTGCAAAAAGATTTTTTTTGAAAAGAGACTTGTGACACAAATGCGATCAACCACAAATGCACAATCAGGCCTAGATCTAGGGTCACCTAGGTCAGCTAGACAGCTCCTAACTGTTCCAAAGGGCTAGAAATAGGACCTCAAACCGCCTCTTCACTGCCAATTGCGGCCAGGTAAATGCCAGGTAAGTGGGAAGGAACCACACCATGGTCCTAATTAAAAACCACTAGCCTTGACACATTTGCCTAGGCACCGCAAAGTCAGGTTAGGATAAACGGCCGATGCCTATACTAGTCCTCTGTCCTAGTGAGCGTGACGTCCTTAGGGCTGAGTCTAGTATTTTTTAATTAAGAGTGGTCAATGCAAATGCTTTAAGTGATTTCTGGGGTCTTGGGAAGGGTAATGAAATCCCCACCCAATCTGAATTGGTCAAAAGCCCCTTAAAGTCCGATTAAGATATGCAAAGCAGTAAATCACTTTAAGGATTCTTTGCGCTAAAAATCTTCTTCCCCCTTCCAATAATTGATTTTCTGCAGGATTCTTTGCGCCGCGCTAAAAAATAATTGATTGCAAGTGCCTGCAGAAGATTTGACAGAAGATATATGGGGATTTGCAGAGGGGAGAATGAGGAAACAAACCAAGAAGATTTTGCGCAACAAGGACTCCAACTGACCGCGGAACCGCGGTTTTGAGCAGGTTAACGCCGCGGAAACGCGGTAGGATGGAAGCTTCAGTTTTCCAAAAAGTTTCTGTTGTTCTTTACTTTCAATCCCTCTCTGTTTTGATGTTTTCTGTGTTGTTTCAGATCCGTCAATCCTACAAAAATTCACAAAAGAAACCCGTCAAACAATAAAAGATGATAGAATTTTTATATTTTTTTGATTTTTCAAATTTTTATGGTTTTTTTTATCTTTTAATTAACCCGAAATTACAAAAAGGAAATTTTACGCCATCCCCGACAACGGCGCCATTTGATTTAGAGAGGTTTTATAGATCAAAAATATGTTACCGCAATCAAGAACGGCGTCGCATGAAGCTAGCCGGTGAATACGGGTCGGTCCACAGGGATGTTGTAAATCTCCTTAAAGTTCTTACGAGCTAATTCCAAATGCTGTTTGGTCTTTTAATTAGATCTAAAAACGAAGTTGTGTTATGCTAGGATTAGAACTTGCTAGGATTAGGTTTAGGTAAAGTTTGGTAAACAAAGATCTACACCTTTTCTCAATACCTTAATTTAGATATCATATTAGGGGTTATGGTAAATCTTAATAAAGGGGATTAGGATGATTGGGAAGATGTTTCTTCCTCTAGATCCTTGTCCTTCCTTTCTTAATCTTTACCCTAACCTCCATGGAAAACTTACAACTCCGGGCCTTTATACTACGGATCACCGTTACCTCGTGGGTAGGGTGCCGTAGGGAGCGGAAGATGAAAGTATGCATGGAGTCCTAATGTTCATAAAAGATTGGCAAAGAAAAGAGATGGGAGATCTTCATCTCTCAAACCCTTCCCTATTCCTAACCCTAACAAGCGAGGAAACTACTCGCTCATTGAGGGATCTACAAAAGACATGATTTTTATTTTTGTTTTGATTAAAGAGAAGAAAGATCTACGGCAAGTTAATAAAATTCTAAACTATATTAAACTAGGGCAAGAAAAGAATTTACCTAGGGCAGAAATTGAAATTAGAACTAGGGAAGAAAAATAACCTACTTACGATTGATGCTCTCCAATCTTCAAAGAAACTGAAATTTTATTGATGAATAGAGGCATCAGAAAATACAATGACTTGGGTTCTATTTATAGGATATAGAAACCCTAGGTTTACAATTGATTCGCATGTCTAAAATTACAAATTTGCCCTTAGGTCAACTTTTCAGCGCCGCCAAAACATTTTGGTAAAAAATTCTCCGAGTACGGGCACCAGATGGCCGCGGAACCGTGACATTGGTAGGCTTGGGCCGCGGTTCCGCGGCCCATTAGTGAGAAAAATGTGTGGAATTTTCTGTGATGACTTATGGCTTTTTGGGGCTTCTGTCTCTTTGGTTCTTTTCTTCATTTAGCTTCTGGGTCTTCTCCAGATCTTTCAGTGAAAACTCGTAGTGGTCTTTTAACCGTTCGCCTTGACATTTTGGACCTTGCGTTGCCTTGTTAATTGTGAACTGTTCTTCGTCTAGGCTTGACTAGGATCCTTCTATTTGTTGGTCAAAAGTCCCTTTTTGTATCGTCTTTTGTCTTTTTCACTGTTTTCTCTCCAAGAACCTGTAACCTGTACTATGTAGCAGACATGTGTCAAAAGCACCTGTTTTTATTGTAAAATGCATAAGAATGGGGAATATAAAATGCAATATTATGATATGAACAAGTAACACTTACTCGCAGTGGATATCGGGATCCAACTATCATATAGAAGGTATGCAATTTCATTGCAAATTTCATCACTTGAAATTCCCAATATCTGTTTTTACCCCTAGCCTCCTATGACCTTGATGCAGGCCAACAAACCATAGGCCGCTAGTCAAGTTCAACCCATTCATTTCGTGATTGAATTAAACCCACGAGCATGACCCTTGACGCAGGCCAACAAGCTCGTACGACTACCCTAATCCAATTGCATCATGTACGGCAGATAAGCACTAATCTGCTACTGTACACTACGCCTTGACACAAGCCAAAAAACACAGCACGAATACTAAATAGCACTTATCTGAAATGATGGAGGGCTATGACTGGTTTTGAAGAAAACCTTTAACGTAATGAACTTGATATCGTTGTAGAATCTAGTGTTTTGAAAAAGGAGTGATTCTTGTAGCATTTGTTAGTTTTGCTAAAGAGGTCACTCCCGGTAAAAGGATCTCGGCTCTTTCCTCATCGAATGAGGTGCTGGATATTCATCAAGAAATACCACTATGCAAAGCAAGAACTAGAGAAGCTATAAAAACAAAACTGAGTGGGTTGTAGCATTTGCTAGTTTTGCTAAAGAGGTCACTCCCGGTGAAGAGATCTTGGCTCTTTCCTTATCGAATGAGGTGCTGGATATTCATCAAGGAATACCACTATGCAAAGCAAGAACTAGAGCAACCTTCTTAAAATTTTGATTCTACAACATCTTTAGATTTCTTTTTTTTCATTAATCTTATTAATGAAGTCCCATCATTTATATTTCCTTAAACATCACAGAAAAAGAAACGAAAATAGAACGTACGCTTATGCCATCCGCATTCGTCACGGGGCCCCGTCATGAACTGTTAGGTTACTTAACTAACGACAGAGCAAGGGCTGGACCAGCGTGGGTGAAAAATATATGCAACGTTTATTATATATCATATATATATATATATATATATATATATATATTCGTCTCACACGGTTATATAATCACATCACAGAACTCAGCAGCAGAAGTAAAACATATGAAATATTGGATATACTAGGAGGTCCGTGTTTTAAATTTAGCCATTAATGAAAAACACGGATTCCACGGTCGTGATGAATAGCCAAACTCACATCCCTAGACCCCTACGAGAGCGGTAAGTAATTCTGCCAATTCTAGAGTTAGGAGACCCGGTCTCGACTCCTTGAGATGGTTTCCCACTGGACTCTGGAACTCAGTTACTTATGCTCCCCGCCTTGGGTCTATCCTAATGCGGAAAAGTAAATAATATACATCAATGGTGATATCATATTCAACCCGGAAGTGTCCCAGTAAAAGAATATTACATACAATTTTTACATGAATGAAAATGAAAAACTCTCATCTCACGCAAAAACCCCCGGCTATTCAATCACGACGATCCAATATAACATATCAGCAATACATAACATCACATGTCATCAACGTAAGTAAATATGCATATCCCGAATGTCGTTGACATATAGAAACGAGATTTAGGATACCCCATATATTACACTTAAGGTCGCAGAAAAGAAATGAAAAACTACAATAATTAGAATCCGCATTTCCTTAGACATCATAAACCCGGAATATCTCATATTCCAAATTTCATGCCTAATCTTATAAACCTTGCATTTTATTCTAATATCAAAAACACTTTTTAATAACTTAGTCGGGTAATTCAACAAGATTCCTGACTACCCGATCGAATACTCGTCGGGAACTTTAGTAGATGGCCGCACTCCCGATGCCATCGACCAAGTGCACTTCGGCGGAACACCGTGGCCGCGAGCACCCGAATGGATGATTTTGGCAATAGGGTTCTCCTAAAGTCACTTGGTCGAGGCTATGGGGCGTGGCTACCTAGTAAAGTTATCTGGCGAGTATTCGCGTACGATACGCGATTGCGACGGAGTTTCGATCCGAATCGAAATTTCATGGCAATCGATCAAAAGAGACTAACATGCTAGATTTACAAACAAACTAGTTTTCACAAAACTAGTTTATTGTGGATTCCAACCATTGCATCACATATCAAACTTAAACCCGAAACGACGTTAAAAATACGACTATGAAAAACTTCGATTAGCCCTAACAGAATTGTTAACATCACATGCAAACTGGGCCAATCAAACGTAACCATGAAACCCTAAACCCAACATATCAGAACACAGAACAAACTCGAGGCTAAAAGGTGAACAGTGGGCCGCCGAGGCGGGGCAAAAAGCAAATCTCGTCGGGTCGATTTTGGTATTTTATCCTCGAATTTCTCTAGCGTTCTAGTTATTTCACATGTAATATTCTGCGCTTGTTTAAAAAAATTTCAGAGACCGTTTTAAAATCGATAGAAACTTAATGTTTTAGGTTTCGGTTTAGGAGTTGTTTTGTTTTCGTAGTTTTACAAATATTGTCTAATTTTCTAGTTTTGTCTCTGATACCATGAAAGTCAGGCAGCCACCTCATCCAATGGGGTTGCCGTGACACCTACAGGTCCCTCAACAACTACTTTTTAAGCATGCCTCCTCGTAGGGACTACAACCCGCCGGAACACCTTCCAGTCTCGGGACACCCTAGGGGTAAGAGCCTATGCTTCACCATACTGTCACACAGTGAGAACCCTCCATAGGTCGACATCCAATGCCTACTAGCTCTGATACCATGAAAGTGCATGTTAGCACCACCACTGGGTTTTACTAGCATCAAGCGTGCCAATTTAAAAAAATTTGGGGTGCTAATTAACACTAAACAAGAATCGAAACTAGATGATTAGGGTTTAACATGATATAACAAAACTTTACACTAAGAGAAAGAGGCTACAACCTTTGTAGACCATGTCCTTCTCTTCACAAGCTCTGTGTAGTAGTTCACGCGACTCCACTAGGCTCCACTTGAAGTTAGATCGAGCTTCCTTTGTGATCTTCGTGCCGAAAATGATCCATCCGAAGCTCCGCTAATCCAAGCTACCTCTTCACGAAACTCTTTAGTGAAGGAAACACACTACACCAAATTGCTAATCTAGTGTAGGATGGTGAAGTAGGGGTGTTTTTTGCTCACTAGGGTTCTCACAACCTCAAGGTTTCATAACTTATGTGAGGGATTGAGCTTGGAGGAGGAGGTGAAGAAAATGGAGAGAGCTAGAGAGCAAGGAGCTCAAGTAAAATGGCTAAGGTATGAACTAGAGAAAAATCTCAAGTGATAACCAAATGGCTCTCATCTCTCTACACTTATTGAAGCATACAATATATTCAAATAATATATTGCACCATGCTTCAATAGTGCAAACATGAAATAAAATAATAGAAAAAGCCATGCCTCACCATTCCTCAAATATCTCCCCATTTACACCTCATTTTCTATTTTCTAAAAATAGAAAATCAAACCATGCTTCATATTATATATATATATATATATATGTAGGGTTCCTTGGCACTCTTGTGAGGGTTCATAAGGCATCAACCATGCCCGAATAAAATTTTAGACGTGCCGAACAACCCAAAGCCGGGATCTTTGCTAGATTATTAGGGTTTAACATGCAAGTAAACATCTTTACTACTAAGTGTGAGGGATTACAACCTTTGTAGTCCGCTCCTTCGCTTCATAAGCTCCGAGTAGAAGTCCCTTAGCCGCGATCCACGATCTCCTGGACTCAAGAGAGGCTCCACGACTCGAACGATCCATGCTAGCTTGTAGTGTTCCGTTTCTCCGATGATCTACGTCGAAATTGCTATAACTCAAGCTCTCTCACTCTAATGAGGTGAACACCCTAATCTAATGGGCTAGATTAGATGAGGATGATGGAGTAGTATTTATGCTTTCTTTTTATATCATATTCTCACAAGAAATCATCACAAAAGGAAAATCAAGCAAGCTTTCTCAAAGCTCAAGAGAGAAGAAGATGATGAATAATGAGAATAATCCTTTTGTGATGAATAATGAAAAGTATATATGAATTAATAATGTAACCATGGTCAAGGGATGACAAGGATAACCCTTGTAGAGAATCAACTAGAGCTAGGGTTTGGTTGGGTTAAAGAGTGAGTCATGGATAAATATCAACATAATATCTTTTTCATGACAAAAGAAATTCCTTCTAGAATGTGCAAGAAAGAACTAACCCTAACCAAACCCTAACCTTGTTTAAACTCTACTAAACATGTTTCATTATTAATCATATCATGTTACTATAATATACATCACATATATATTATATATTTGTAACAAAAGAAAATAATACAATTAATATATATCGCATATATATCAATGTATTATCCGGTGAGAAAATGAAATAATAAAGCGAGCCAATATTAGATAATGTAATACAACATATCATATATATTATTATACATTAAATCATCGAATCAACACTTGATCCGACAATCCGGCTATATCGAATGTAACCGACTAATATATCATGTACCGATTCATCGAATCAACACTTGATCCGATGACCCGGTTCATTTCTAAATATTGCGAGAATATAATACGGTATCTCATATCGCATTATCCTCGGTCCTGCACATATCACATATGTGCCTCTACTCCGTTTTGCCTGAGCCAAGAAACCTCTGTGAAGGACTCTAAAGAATCGTCAATCGCCGGTAGCAGTTGATGATCATATCAAACACCCACAAGCTGCAAGCGGTCAGCTAAACGTAACAGCCACCCAGGTATTGAGCGATCAGAAGATCAACAAGCTAGCCTGTACGTTCTCCTGTGAATCCAATCAGTAACACTCCCGTACAGTCCGGTCTCTTCGTCTGATATGTCGCATATCAAGTCTAGGGGTGGTATATGTCAGACCCCAATACCCGATAAGTCGTGTCAATGTGAGGCTCATAACGGGTCGAGAAACTACTGGTAACACCTACCAGTATATATCTATATCAGCCCTGGCCAGGGACTTCCAGTTATAGCCAATCGAACATAGCATAACATCAACTCCCTATACCGAGAGAGAAGAATCCCCTCCTATCGCTCACTGCCTCCATGTGATTCGGGATTGTACCCAAAATCCACCGTTTTGCACGCCCTCTTGGATGTGGTAAGGTGGAAATCAAAGCACAATGGGAATCACACAAGACTCTATGACGATCTCGGGTCTACAGACTACCCTGTACCAGTGTCACCGGAGAGCTGCCATCTGACGTGTGGTATATCACCTTCTGATAGTTCTCGACGAGTCCGTCCAGTGTACCCAGTCTGTACTGAGCACCCGCACACCGTCCTTGATGTCTAACACCGATGGATATGGGATCATCCATCGCCCATCATATGGGTCAAGATGCGTATACGCTAGTCTACTCTGGTGTATCGATACCCTGTCTCAATATACTCTCGACTAGGAACAGTTATAGGATGTACTCATTGACTACCATGGTTCCACTAGTATGATCTCATCATAGTCCCAGTAGTCGAGTACAGATCCTAAGGGCTTTATCAACATGTGAGAGTAAGACAGTAAACCAGTACAAGTCAACATGTTAAGATAAAGTGAAACCAAATAGCATACTATCATGACGAGCAAGAAATTCCTCTCTATATATATCCAAGCATCCATTATAATATACATCATATGTACAACAATGGCCTCTAGGGCATATACATAACTAACAATCTCCCACTTGCACTAAGGCCAGCTACTGTAGTATCTCATACCTAGCATCCCGAATAATCCCTCAAACTGTATCTGGGGAATGTCCTTCATGAATGGATCTGCAGTGTTGTCCTTCGTATCTACTCTCCTGACCTCGATCTCCCGGCGATCAACTATCTCCCCGATCAGGTGATACCGCCTCAGAATATGTCTGGACTTTTGATGGGACCTGGGTTCCTTGGCCAATGCCACAGCTCAATTATTATCGCAATACAGAGGTATTGGATGCTCAATAGATGGAACCACACCAAGTTCACTAATGAACTTCTTTATCCAGACAGCTTCTTTGGCAGCATCGTTGGCAGCGATGTATTCAGCCTCCATCGTCGAGTCTGCAACGGTATCCTGTTTGGAACTCTTCCAACATACTGCCCCTCCATTGAGGGTAAAGACAAATCCCGAGTGCGACTTAGAGTCGTCCTTATCACTTTGGAAGCTGGAATCGGTAAAGGGCTCCACCTGGAGTTCTCCGTTACCATACACCAAGAACATCTCCTTAGTCCTTCGTAAGTACTTGAGAATGTTCTTCACAGCTGTCCAGTGACTCTCTCCAAGATCTGCTTGATACCGACTCACTACACTTAGTGAGTATGCTACATCGGGTCTCGTACATAGTATCACATACATGATAGAGCCTACTGCCGAAGCATACGGTATCCCTTGCATGCCAGCTCTCTCTAAATCAGTCTTAGGAGACATCTCTTTGGAGAGAGTGAGTTCAGAGATCGTGGTTTTGGTTTCCACGCTTGGATTCTTCCATACTAAACCTCTTTAGTATGGTGTCAATGTACCTGGATTGGGACAATCCCAGTATCCGTGTAGATCTATGTCTATAGATCATGATTCCCAATATGCAGGAGGCATCACCTAGATCTTTCATTGAGAATCTTTGTGATAAGAAGAGCTTGACTGATTGCAGCATAGGAATATCATTTCCTATCAAGAGTATGTCATCCACGTACAATACGAGGAAGACAACCTTACTCTCTGCTACCTTCTTATAGATACAAGGTTCATCTATATTTTTGATGAAGTCAAACTCTTTGACTACAATATCAAAACAGATGTTCCAACTCCGCGATGCATGCTTTAACCCATAAATGGATTTAAGAAGCTTGCACACCTTTCCGCTGCTCCCACTATCTACGAAGCCCTCTGGCTGAGTCATGTACACGCACTCTTCTAAATCACCGTTTAGAAAGGCGGTCTTAACATCCATTTGCCAGATTTCGTAGTCATGGTATGCAACAATGGCAAGTAAGATCCGGATGGACTTAAGCATAGCCACTGGAGAAAAGGTTTCGTCATAATCCACACCTGGTCGTTGACGAAAACCCTTTGCAACAAGTCTAGCTTTGAAAGTCTCAAATTTTCCATCTACACCAAATTTCTTTTTAAAGATCCACTTGCTCCCAATGGGTTTTACCCCTTCAGGAGCATTTTCCAAAGTCCATACTTTGTTGGTGTACATGGATTCCATCTCAGATCGCATTGCATCCAGCCATTTCACAGAGTCACCACTCGTGATGGCCTGCTTGAAACTAGTTGGGTCATCATCTTCCATGATGCAATCCTCGCTTCCACCATCAATGAGAAAACCGTAGTATCTCTCAGGTGGATGAGAAACCCTACTAGATCGGCGGAGAGGTTGGGGTTCGTCGGGTACTACTGAATCCTCTGGTTCCACTAAATCTTCAGTTGCAGTTTGTGTTGCTGGAACTTCTTCCAGTTCTACCTCAGAACCACTAATCTCTTTTGCAAGAAATTCCTTTTCTAAAAAGGTGGCATGTTGAACAACAAACACCTTTTACTCCTCACTGTGGTAGAAAAAATATCCATAAGAATTCTTCGGATATCCTACAAACTTGCAAAGAACTGACCGTGCCTCGAGTTTGTCCGGATTTTGCCTTTTGACATAGGCCGGACAACCCTATATCTTAACTCGTTTAAGATACGGTCTCTTCCCACTCCATATCTCATATGGTGTGGTAGGTACAGATTTAGATGGAACTTGATTCAATAGGTATGCTGCTGTCTCAAGCGCATAACCCCAGAAGGAAATAGGTAACTCAGCCGTGCTCATCATAGAGCGCACCATATTTAATAGAGTGCGATTCCTCCGCTCCGATACACTGTTGTGCTGTGGTGTATAAGGAGGAGTAAGCTGAGAGAGAATCCCATTCTCTTTTAGATAATCTAGGAACTCATTGCTTAAGTATTCACCTCCTCGATCAGATCGAAGAATCTTAATACTTTTGCCCATTTGATTCTCTACTTCGTGCTTATATTCTCTGAATTTCTCAAAAGCTTCAGACTTGTGTTTCATCAGGAACACATGTCCGAATCTTGAGAGATTGTCAGTGAATGTAATGAAGTTGGAAGAACCGTTCCTAGCATGCGTAGACATTGGACCGCATACATCACTATGTACCAGTCCTATGAGTTCCGTAACTCTTTCTCCGTGTCCACTAAACGGAGTTTTGGTCATTTTTCTTTTGAGACATGAATGGAAAGTATCATAAGATGATAATTCGAACGGATTCAAATATCCATCCTTATGTAACTTAGCCAGTCGTGTCGCATTGATATGACCAAGTCTACAATGCCACAAGAAGGATTCGTTCATTTCTGAACTCTTCCTCTTGTGTGTGTTTTGTATATTGAGGACTGTATTTTGATTTAGAATGAATATGCCATTATGTAACGAGCCTGATGCAATCAACTTTTGATCTAGGAATATGTTCATAACATTATCCTTTACTACAAAATTATATCCTTCTTTACTTAATAAACAAACTGATATAATGTTGCACATCATGTTCGGTATATAATAGCACTCATTCAGAATCAGTGTATCACCACTTGGTAATACTAGGTGATATTCACCAACTGTTTTGGCTGCAATATTTGCCCCATTCCCTACTTGAACGGAATGATCACCTTTTCCCAGTTCTCTACCTCTACGAAGCCCATGTAACAATTTACATATGTGAGATCCTGATCCGGTATCTAATACCCAGGACGTAGGGTGAACTGAGAAACAGTTCTCAATAACTAACACACCTGAAGAAGATGCATCAGCATACATGTTCTTTTGGGCGGCTTGAGAATCTAGATATTCTCCTGTTTCCTGTTCAGTCTTATAACGCTTATAAGATAGAACGGGTCCAACGTTCCTTTGCTCAGTATAATAATCGGGTTCAGTCAATACATCCATATTATTATCTTGATTATGGCCTGACATGGTCGCTACCTGGAGAGAGAGAAAAGAAAACACTTTAGCGTATGCTCTTGCAAGATTAGATTGGTTATTATCTTATCTAATCAGGATGTCTCCCACTGTTTTTATCAAATCTTCCTTCAAACCCTAAAAGGTAAGATTAGCCGGGATTAATTACACCCTACAATTTCGTCAATCTTTCAGCCAGATCAGTGTCGGTACTTGAGGGAGGTTCCCCGTGCTTTCGCACGGACCTAATTAAAGTAAACCTCGTTTTCCCAGAGGCGTAACCTCGTTAACACTTTTCTAGACACCTACTTGATCGGCTAATTGTCCTGTGTAAAACTCTCCCAGGAGTAACACTTACTCGCAGTGGGTATCGGGATCCAACTATCTCATAGGAGGTATGCAATCTCATTGCAAATTTCAACACTTGAAATTCCCGATAATGCTTTTGCCCCTAACCCCTATGACCTTGACAAAGGCCAACAAACCATAGGAGGCTAGTCAAGTTCAACCCGTCATTTCTTGATTGAAATAAACCCACCCGCACGACCCTTGACAAAGGCCAACATGGTCGTACGAATACCCTAATCCAATCACATCATATGTTTAAACAGATAAGTACCAGTTAGCTACCGCACACTACGCCTTGACAAAGGCCAACAAACGCAGCACGAATACTAAATAGGACTTATCTGAAATGACGGAGGGCTATGTCAGGTTTTTCTGAAAACCTATTGCGTAATGAACTTGATATCGTCGTAGAATCGAGTGTTTTTGAAAAGGAGTGTTTTTTAGGCTTTTCAAGTTTCGCTAAAGAGGTCACTCCCGGTGAAGGGATCTCGGCTCTTTCCCCATCGAATAAGGTGCAGGATATATCATATATACCGCTGTGCAAAGCAAGAACTATATAAGCTGTCAAAAACTAAACCGTGAGTTTGTAGCATCTGCCAGTTTCGCTAAAGAGGTCACTCCCGGTGATGGGATCTCGGCTCTTTCCTCATCGAATAAGGTGCAGGGTATATCATATATACCGCTATGCAAAGCAAGACTGTAGCTACTCTTTTTATAAAGTTTTGATTCTACAACATCTTTTAGGTTTCTTTTCTTTTTATTAATCTCATTAATAAAATCCCATCAGCTTATGCTTCCAAAGCATCACAGAAGAAACGAAAGCAGTAATATTTATATATCAGCATATATATATATAGTATAAGCATTCGTCTCAGGCAGTAATATGATCTCATCACAGAACATTGCAGCAGAAGAACATATATGAAATATTGGATATACTAGGACGTTCGTGTTTTCAATACGAGCCTGTGTAAAACACGGATTCCACGGTCGCGACGAATAGCCAAACCCACATCCCAAGACCCCTACGAGAGCGGCAAGTAACACTGCCAATTCTAGGGTTAGGAGACCCGGTCTCGACTCCTCGAGATGGCCTCCCACTGGACCCTAGAACCCGGTTACTTGTGCTCCCCTCCTTGGGTCTACCTAATGCGAAAAAGTAAATAATATACACTGGTGACATCAACCTCATCCCGGAAGTGCCCCAATAAAAGAATATTACATACAAATGAATTTTACATGAATGAAAATAAAAACCCTCATCTCACATAAAACCCCCGGCTATTCAGAACACGACGATCCAATATAACATATCACAGCAACACATAATATCACATATCATCAACGTAAGTAAGTATGCATACACCGATTGTCGTTAACGTATAGCAACGAAAACCGGCAATACAACTACATACTACACTTACGGTCATAGAAAAGAAATTGTAAAACTACAATATTTGGAATCCACAATCACTTTAGACACCGTAAATCCGAAATATCACATACTTCGCATTTCATGCCTAACTATATGAATTCCACATATTGTATCACATTCTAGATAAATAGACAGTATTAAACTTTCCGACCGGATAATCAAATACCCAAGATTTCCTAAATAGCTCAACACTTGAGCGGAGTTCAAATAATCCCAGAATATGTCATAGTACCGATGATCCAGCCGTAGAAGGGTCAAGCCAACGCCTCACATGTGGCACACCGTACTGCCCCAAACCCTAAGGTTTAGAGGCAGTTCAAGACGGTCACATAATCGAGTTAAGGTTTGTGTTCTTCTAGAGTGTCCACCGCGTTACTTGCACATTTTTCCGAAAGATTTAAACCCGATAAAAATTCAACACTTGAAAGTTTTTCGTGCCGGGAAAAAGTGAGTTAATGATATCCGCTCGAACACTTTAACAGTTTCCAAATATCCGGAAATAATAACGAATTTAAATTTTCCGATCGAATCAACGATTACAAAATAAACCCCAGAACACTCAACACTTGAGTCAGATAAAAAATACCCAGAAAATATAACAAACAGAAATAGGTATTACTGTGCAAAAAAAAAGGTTAAATGCCACTGTACGGCCGCGGATCCGCGGCCCAAGCAAGGATTGGCCGCGGTTCCACGGCGGTCCGTACGATTTACCCTGTCGTTTTCCACAGTTATTCTTATAATTTCCTGCTAGTATTTTAATGCATTTTTAATTCTGAAAAATCACAGTTTTTAAAAAATATCCAGAGAGGGGTTTAAAATTGCGTTTCGGTGTTCGATCGGAGTTTTAACTTCATATACACGTTGCCTAATGCTCCAGCTAGGCTCTGATACCACTGTAGGGTTCCTAGGCACTCTTGTGAGGGTTCATAAGGCATCAACCATGCCCGAATAAAATTTTAGACGTGCCGAACAACCCAAAACCGGGATCTTTGCTAGATTATTAGGGTTTAACATGCAAGTAAATATCTTTACTACTAAGTGTGAGGGATTACAACCTTTGTAGTCCGCTCTTTCTCTTCATAAGCTCCGAGTAGAAGTCCTTTCGCCGAGATCCACGATCTCCCGGACTCAAGAGAGGCTCCACGACTCGAACGATCCATGCTAGCTTGTAGTGTTCCGTTTCTCCGATGATCTACGTTGAAGTTGCTATAACTCAAGCTCTCTCACTCTAATGAGGTGAACACCCTAATCTAATGGGCTAGATTAGATGAGGATGATGGAGTAGTATTTATGCTTTCTTTTTATATCATATTCTCACAAGAAATCATCACAAAAGGAAAATCAAGCAAGCTTTCTCAAAGCTCAAGAGAGAAGAAGATGATGAATAATGAGAACAATCCTTTTGTGATGAATAATGAAAAGTATATATGAATTAATAATGTAACCATGGTCAAGGGATGACAAGGATAACCCTTGTAGAGAATCAACTAGAGCTAGGGTTTGGTTGGGTTAAAGAGTGAGTCATGAATAAATAACAACATAATATCTTTCTCATGACAAAAGGAATTCCTTCTAGAATGTGCAAGAAAGAACTAACCCTAACCAAACCCTAACCTTGTTTAAACTCTACTAAATATGTTTCATTATTAATCATATCATGTTACTATAATATATATCATATATATATTATATATTTGTAACAAAAGAAAATTATACAATTAATATATATCGCATATATATCAATGTATTATCCGGTGAGAAAATGAAATAATAAAGCGAGCCAATATTAGATAATGTAATACAACATATCATATATATTATTATACATTAAATCATCGAATCAACACTTGATCCGACAATCCGGCTATATCGAATGTAACCGACTAATATATCATGTACCGATTCATCAAATCAACACATGATCCGATGACCCGGTTCATTTCTAAATATTGCGAGAATATAATACGGTATCTCATATCGCATTATCCTCGGTCCTGCACATATCACATATGTGCCTCTACTCCATTTTGCCTGAGCCAAGAAACCTCTGTGTAGGACTCTAAAGAATCGTCAATACGCCGGTAGCAGGTGATGATCATATCAAACACCCACAAGCTGCAAGCGGTCAGCTAAACGTAACAGCCATCCAGGTATTGAGCGATCAGAAGATCAACAAGCTAGCATGTACGTTCTCCTGTGAATCCAATCAGTAACACTCTCGTACAGTCCGGTCTCTTCATCTGATATGTCGCATATCAAGTCTAGGGGTGGTATACGTCAGACCCCAGTAACCGATAAGTCATGTCGATGTGAGGCTCATAACGGGTCGAGAAGCTACTGGTAACACTTACCAGTACATATCTATATCAGCCCTGGCCAGGGACTTCTAGTTATAGCCAATCGAACACAGCACAACATCAACTCTCTGAACCAGAATCCATCCCCGAACTGGAACAAGTTCCTTTCGAGTTCGTATATAACGATACAATGGAGTATCCAATAAACTGTGGATCTTCGTAGTGATACGGAGTGTCCTGGAGAAATACAAAGGTGAAATGGGAGTGGTAATGAAATACCTGGTTTGGTCGTGAATATCAGTTGCAATTTACTTTGCCCTCCTTCCAATCCCTTTCTTTGTCTTAACTTAATACCTTCTGTACACCGTTTAGGCTAATTGGGTTTCTTCATTCCCTACCGGTCGGCGCCTGCCTATGGTATGGAAGAAGACTGTCCAATTTGCGTAATGGGTGTACTATCTCCTAAACCAAGGAGTACTCGCAACCTGAGAGAAGGTAAATGGAAAAGACAACTGAATAGTCCTATCCGTTTTCTCCAGAACCGGAAACCATCCTCGAATATATCCCTTCGAGTTCGTATATAACCATACGATGGTTTTGTCCAATGGAAGTGGACGTTCGTAGTAATACGGGGTGTCCTGGAGAAAAGGGTAAAAGTAGGAGTGGCAATGAGATCTACAACTCTGACAATCCAAAAGCCAGTGTTATAAGAAGGTTCGGTCAACTTGGTTACTGAGTCATAGTCTTAGGGTCGGGTCAATGGTCGCTGCCAAAGAGAGAGAGAAAAGAAACACTCAGCGTGCACTCTAACCTAGATCAAAATGGTTACCAATTTATCTAATCTGGAAACCTCCCACTGTACCATCAAATTCTCCTCCAAACCTGAAAGAAGAATTAGTCGGGATCACCCGAGGAGTAAACCAACTCATTAGTGGGAATCGGGATCCAACTATCATCGTATGATAATGTGACGGAATCCGCTCACGCTATCACACTCTAGAAGGTATGCGCATATCTGGCAAGTTTCAGTTCTTTTGAAACTCCTGATGTGATTTCTGCTCCATGCTCTTATGACCTTAGCGTGAGGTCAAAATATGTCACGACCCGAAAGTACGGAACATGACCGGCACTTAAACTACGAACGTCTCGAGGCGTACGTAATCTAAGTAAACCGAAAACCCAGAAATCCAAACCAAGAAAAGAAGTAGAGTGAAGGAAAAACCAATTTAAAACAAGTAGTTTTAATAGCATAAGCCGAATTATGCGGTTTTTAAGAACATCAAAATTTAATGAAAATTTCGGCAGAGTCTCCTTTGTAAATACTGGCTCCCAAACGGGATACAACATGAATAGTATACGAAATCAATAAAAAGGCATCCCCAAGCGGGAGCTAGCCCTTCGTCAATCGACGGTCACAACCACACAAGCAATATAATATACAACGCCAACGACGAGGATCAAAACTCAAAAGGAAACTCAAAACCACCAGAAATATAACGAGCGACTTTAAGGTCGAAAGAATAAACAACACTGGTCTCTATCTCAAAATAAATACATGTTTGGTTGATGGAATTTACTAGATACAACGGAAAATATTATACAAGGTAATATGATGGGTACGATACAAGAAAAACCCACCTACTAGCAAGTCACCCGAATGAAACTGAGCCCACAAAGCCGTAATGAAACCTGTACGGCAAACCTGCAAGAAACTGGGGCACAACGGGGGTGAGTTGCCAACTCGTGAATAGAAAAATATCTACGCACAGAAATCGCATAAATAACGCAACCTAGGTCAATGATCATAATATGTCCTCAAATATATGAATAACACGTAGCCTATAACAAGGCTAGGGTAAATATCTAACCCGAGTGTAATCTCATGTGCCCGTGTCAGTGCCTCAGGTAGCAATATATCATATGAATGAGGTATGAATGCGTGAAAACAGAATACATGTAAATGAAGAACTGTTTTCATAAATTAGTGAGATTTCCTTTGTATTTTTAAACTGAGATATCGTAAATGAAATCAGTATCAACAGTGTCTAGCATCGACACAAACATAAATCTCAATGTCTCGAAATATCAATGTCTCAATCTCAATATCTAGGGCGCCGTCAGTCCAGACCGGCCCCTACCATCCATCTCAAGACCACGACGGTATCCTCCGGATATCCGACGTGTCGGGTAATATCACCGGTAGGTAGTGCTCCGCAGCCAGGCTCAACGTCAACACCACATTCCTCTTGCCCCGGGGTACCATACCGGGCCCACCATGTACCCGAAACGGTTCCTCCACTCCTCGAATCGGGTCTCGAAATCCATCAGCAAACTCATGGTGGACGACTCATACATCATAGGAAAACCGCACTTTTTATTTTAAAAGAGAGAAAAGGTTTATTTATGTTTTTGCGGTTTTCCTCCAAATCCAGAAAATCTCAGGGAAATCAGAATCCAAAACCTCAATAACACATAAAATAGTGAATATATGCATGAGAATCCATGAATGCGGCATAACGATGAATAACAGTATGCATGAAGTGACAAGTAATAACTACAATATCTAAGCTGGCATATAAGGTAAGTACACTCATATTATGTCAAACTACTAGCTATCAAGCTAAGTTAAGCAATAATATTTTTTAAGGTGTACATGACATGGCAATTACCGATGAAGATGTGTGTGAGCCGGCAATTAAGTGTACGTGGTACATACGCATCATCGGTAATGGTGCTGGTGTCCTAACAGCATGATATCACTAATGGAGTATGAAACATAAAATAAGTATGCGATGCGAAGCGGACCACAAAAATGAGCGGGAGCTGAAAACTAGACGCAACTATAACTGATCTGTATTAATCTAATATAAGTCTTACAAATTGTGCCTTTTGAAATAACACGAATCATGGGTTTTGAAAATAGGGCTACAGTGTTTTTATGAAAAGATGCGTCTTTTGAAATATCCGTAGGATCCCTTGGGCTGTCTTTAAGAATGCCCACGATTCGTTGGTTTTTGAAATAGGTAAGAACTCTAATCTAATCTAACAACTACACTAAACTATACGGCTGAACTAACAAGCTGAACTACAGGTAAGGGAACCGCCTATCATCTGAGTCGATACATATACATACCTGTATATGTATAGTCGGTGATCCCGCCTCAATAATATCATATCCGATACCATATCTATAATCAGGCATCCCAAGTCAAGAGTGCGGATCAATCATCAATATAGCTCGTACGTAAATCCGTCGTACGGCATCCCCAAATCTGGGTACGGGTCAAAATCACATCAATCACACTATTCATTTGGTATCTTCCTTATCAAATATCATGATCCGGAATAATGTCCTACGTCTACTACAATATTGATGCCATCTATGTATGCATGCGGGTGTAAGAATTACTACGTCAGAAGACCCGCTAAAACATCATGTCGTATCTCAATACGAACCAAATCACGTCATCGATCTCCTGGCCTCAAGCCCAATCTCATCGACTCATCTCAAATTCCAAATACTATCCTCAAATCTAGTATATGAACACATAGTCCCATACCCATGTGAACACATAAATATGTATTCCCATACACGCACATATGAAATAAGGAATGTATGCAAGTATGTATATGTGTGTATGTGTAAGTGTAGTGCACCCACTACCTAAAGTTTCGTAACCATGCACCAATCCAACACCAATATCCATCTAAAATCATCAATAATAAATCCTAACAACATATCATAAATTGTTGGTGTGTATACGCATCCGTATACATCACCACGGACTGCGGGGATGCTATACGCCATCCACCCGACTTCTCCCCGTAGATATAAATCTACTCACCTGGTCCTCGCTCGCCGGTGCCGACGTCGCCATGCGCTTGCTTGTCGTCTCGAAGTCCACATGGGGTACCTACATATCATAACGCACCGTATCGCATTAAAACTAAATTCGACGTCGAAACGGCATACGAAAATCAAATCGGCACGCGTATCACGCATAGGTCCAAACCTATCGCCTACGCATGCAAGAATAGTCAAACCAACCCTCGATGTCGATGTACAAACGTCAAACCATCGATAAAAATCCAATCACACTCATTTTCACATTCACGAACACTAATTTTAATATAAACTAGGTTAAAACTCACAAAAACCCCAACTTTACTTAAAAAGTCACTTTTCCGAAAATCTAGCAAGCACAATTCGCCGTTTTTGTACAAAACAGGATGTTTAAATGAATGTAGCGGCCAATATATTTATTAAATATCTTAAATAAGTCATAGAAACAATTTCCGAAATTTAATCTCATTAAATTCTAAAAACCTTAATATTCTAGTTTACAAAATACCCTTTTTACAATTTCATAGCAAAAATGCACAAACTACAATTTAGGTTGGATTTCCATGAACTAAAGTGTTAAACTACACTTAATAAAGTTAATAATATGATAAAAACCCTAACCATATTTTAATTCTCAATTTAACACAATATTTACAAAAACTAGTTTGCAATATATATACTTATTACAAATTTAAATTAACAAAAATGCAACTAGCAACTAGATTTGATTTTGCAAGCAATTATATGTTAATCTACCCATCACAATCCTAATCAAATGCTCAAACCCTAATCTTCATTCAAAACCATACACTTGAAATTTCAAACTTCAATTCCAAAACCTTTTTCTTTCTTAAACACCTAATTAAACACTTAATTAACTTAGCTTTAAGAAATTAGTAACAAATTAACCAAAAATGTTTAGAATTATACCCAAAAACATTTGAAGATCCACAAGCATCCATGGCCTCCCAAAGTGCTCTCTCTTCACAAAGATCCATGCTATACGGGCTAAGCTAAAATGGGTAGGAGTCGGATTTTGATTTGGATTTTTTCTTGATTTTTAGTGGATTTTTCTTTGGATTTTTCTTTGATGGAACAAAGAGAGGAGAAGAGGAAAAATGGGTTGTTGGGGGGTTGCTGGTTTCGGCCAAATGTGTGGGGGGTTGGGTGAGGGAGGAGAGAGAGTGAGGTGGAGAAAGTTAGTTCAAGTCAAAGTCAACTCAAATTATATCATTTTCTACTCTTTTCTTTTCTTTTCTTTCATTTCTTTTCCTTGAAATCCAAGTGGGGAAAAAAGAGGGGGCTGCTGAATTCTTCAAGGGGATAAGTGAATGGGTGTGTGTGGGTGTGGGTACGGGTGTGGGGTGATGAAAAATGATCAATACAATACCCCAAACATCCATTTACGCTAAAAAAAAATCCTTTTTTCTTCAATAATTTCTAAACCGTTTTGGCAAATGATTTCGTTCTAAAAACCACATGATAAAATTTTATTTAATATTTTATGATGCACAAAATTTGTTTTAACTCATTCCAATTTGTAATTTTCCCTAATTAAATGTATTAGTGACGGCTTAAAATAATAATAAAATAATATTTTTTCAGAAAATTTGAAATTTCACCAGCGGCTCAATAAACACCAAATAATAGCAATTACATAGCTAGAATATGTATATTTAATTTTTATAATAAGATATTTGTATTTTGACTTTTTACAGAAAACCTCCTTATTTTACCGATTTTTTCGAAATTTCACCGAAACGATTTTCAAAACGTTACAATCTTCCCCCCTTAAAGAAATTCGGTCCCCGAATTTAAATTCAACTCCCCCAAATACCAAAACATCTAAGAAAAACCATCAAGTCGTCGGGGCTCCGAAATTGTAAATACATAAAACAAATCGTAGCGCAGCGCATGCGCTTGAAAAATGAGTATATAACTCAAATCAAAACTCCGTCAAGCATCCCGCAATCATCGGAGTCATGGAGAAGACATCAATGCCAAATCCAAATCAAAACCAATATGACATAACTCGAAACTATACATGTAAATATCGAATCTATATATGTAAGTATCTGAAGGAAATGCATGCCAAATCTCTTTAAGTCGCTGTGCACGCGTATAACACTGCACAGTGGCGGACGTCTATCATAAGGAAATAACTATATACATATATACCTTTGTTTGAAATGTACGTTCCGCCGTTTTGGAAACAATTTAGAAGGGTCTCCTTGTTTTAAACATTTCGTGTCATATCAGACACGTAGGTAAATACTGAGGCTATAGCTCGCTTTTTGGAAATCCCTTCAATAACTATCAATGCATGCAAAATATATTCAGGTACTGTCCTCTGACTAGTCCTGCTCAGTACGAAAATAAATAGCAATATCATAAAAACGTACTGCTCTATACGAAATCAATCCCAAAATATGCACATGAATGCTACGTGCGTCTGGTGCGCACGGAAATCAAAATCCATGAATGTGCCATACATGCGCACAGAAACAACATCTAAGTGCATCGGGTATGCACGAAACATCTGTCGTAGGCAACATGTGTGCCTGACAGCAAAATCTGGTGCATCTATCGTGCACGAAATCATGAAATCCAATATCAAGCGCCGAACGTGCGCAAAATCAATCAGGTGCACAAGGTGCACAAAACAAATATCGGGTATCACAATCGAAATCGAAGTCCAGTGCATCTAAGTGCACAAAAGGCGTATCACTGCACTGCAAGCATATATAAACAATACCGAGTGCAGGAACGAAATCATGTGCATGCATACGCACAAAACCAACTCAACTGTTTAAAATCGTAAAATCACAAACATGTGAAACTGAAGCACGAAAACGATATCAAGTGCAACACTGTGCAAAGATCGTAAATCCTCAATCATCAAAATCAAATCATACGAATAAATCACCCAAAACATCGTAATCAACAATGGCGGAATAGTACCGCTCAAGCGCATCCTCTAAGAATCTCGGCCAACTGTCGCGGTCACTAGTGGGACGTCTCGTCGATGATCATGAACTCTGTCCTGCTGGCGTGCGTAACCATGGCCACTCCTGGGTCAAGGTCTTCACTGTGAATTACCAATCTTTCGGTCCATCGGCTCATCGGCCCTGTCAGGTGTGCTAACGGGGACGATTCCGTTCTGGCACTTCTCTGGTCATCTTTTGGTCAATCATCGCAACCACTCGTAAGACAGCATATTACTGGCGTCGGCCTCTGGCTCTCTGAATGTACGTGACACATCTGATCCTGGGTGCAAGTATCATTGCAGCGGTGTCCTGGAAGGAATCCTGCTCACGGTCTCTTCCATGTCTCGTCTCTGCCAACTGTCCGGAAGTCATTGTCCTTTCCTATATCTGCATCTTGCTCTGGAACGACTGCATACTCATCGCGACTCCTTCTGGAAGTTAAGTCCAAGTACCATGCCTCGGCATGCGCATCGCCTCTCTGATGTCGGCGGAGTGGAACGTCATCTCATCTAGATCTGGTGCGAACCTCTTACTCCACTTCTCTCTAATGTCATCTGCTTTGGACTCGTCTCGTCGCGGCTGCATGGACTGACTCCAACAGCTATCCTCGTATCGGGAGTCTCCCAAGAAATGCATCTCACCACCTAGCATCCGAATTAAGTCGAACCATCCAATCGATTGTCAAAACCTCATAATCCCCCAAGGGCTCAACATCTTAGGTACAGTTTAATAGTATCGAGTACATACCACAGCATCGGTGGTCCAGCCGTAGAAGGGCAAACCCAAGCCTCACTAATGGCGCCGTAGAACTGCCGCAAACCCGAAGGTTCAAAGGCTTTCACACGGTCATTAAGTCGAGTTAGGGTTTCATTCTTCTAGAGGGACCATAGAATTGCCTGCATGTCTTTCCGACTACTTTAAACTTGGAATAATAGGTTTCCGACATTCGATCGTCTCTGTCGACCCTCACGTCTCTGCGTGAAGTCGTCTCTAGCTGGAATCAATCTATCTGATGACCTCGCAACGGGGTAAGCGAACGAACCACCTGTCCTAGTCATTCATCATCGGGTGACTAGCGACCTTCTATCATCTATTCGTACAACTCGCCCCGCAATAGCTCCAACATATGGGGCGATATCTCGTCGCTCGCAGCAACAACTGGCTCGCTCGTCTGCATGCTGAACAGTGCCTCAATCGTCAGGAGTAAGCAACACACCAACGGTCATCAAAATCTGGCTGGCCTCTATCATTGGCTCAATTCTCTAGTGTCGATCAGCGCCTCCGAGTAACCTCATAAAGGCGATCCGCCAAACACTCGTGGCGCGGAAACACAGTAAAAAGACACATATCTGCAATCGTGTGTCGCCGGAATTTCGCCCTGATCAGTCCTCGTTCGTGACGAGCTTGTGCTGACCGCAACTCTAGCCGTAGCTCTTCCTGCCGTAACCGTAGCAGCAAAACCAAACTGGTACCGATGAGGCTAGATCAGGAAGGAATATAATACTGAACAAGGAAATGTACATCCTAAGGCTTCATAAGTGGAGTGGCATGTCGTAAATATGCCGCGGAACATATCAACGGTACGTCACTCTGCTTTAGTCACCTATTCCATCAACCAAGGGTCATCCTACGCTCCGAAGGTTAAAACCTAACGCTCTGATACCAACCTTGTCACGACCCGAAAGTACGGAACATGACCGGCACTTAAACTACGAACGTCTCGAGGCGTACGTAATCTAAGTAAACCGAAAACCCAGAAATCCAAACCAAGAAACGAAGTAGAGTGAAGGAAAAACCAATTTAAAACAAGTAGTTTTAATAGCATAAGCCGAATTATGCGGTTTTTAAGAACATCAAAATTTAATGAAAATTTCGGCAGAGTCTCCTTTGTAAATACTGGCTCCCAAACGGGATACAACATGAATAGTATACGAAATCAATAAAAAGGCATCCCCAAGCGGGAGCTAGCCCTTCGTCAATCGACGGTCACAACCACACAAGCAATATAATATACAACGCCAACGGCGAGGATCAAAACTCAAAAGGAAACTCAAAACCACCAGAAATATAACGAGCGACTTTAAGGTCGAAAGAATAAACAACACTGGTCTCTATCTCAAAATAAATACATGTTTGGTTGATGGAATTTACTAGATACAACGGAAAATATTATACAAGGTAATATGATGGGTACGATACAAGAAAAACCCACCTACTAGCAAGTCACCCGAATGAAACTGAGCCCACAAAGCCGTAATGAAACCTGTACGGCAAACCTGCAAGAAACTGGGGCACAACGGGGGTGAGTTGCCAACTCGTGAATAGAAAAATATCTACGCACAGAAATCGCATAAATAACGCAACCTAGGTCAATGATCATAATATGTCCTCAAATATATGAATAACACGTAGCCTATAACAAGGCTAGGGTAAATATCTAACCCGAGTGTAATCTCATGTGCCCGTGTCAGTGCCTCAGGTAACAATATATCATATGAATGAGGTATGAATGCGTGAAAACAGAATACATGTAAATGAAGAACTGTTTTCATAAATTAGTGAGATTTCCTTTGTATTTTTAAACTGAGATATCGTAAATGAAATCAGTATCAACAGTGTCTAGCATCGACACAAACATAAATCTCAATGTCTCGAAATATCAATGTCTCAATCTCAATATCTAGGGCGCCGTCAGTCCAGACCGGCCCCTACCATCCATCTCAAGACCACGACGGTATCCTCCGGATATCCGACGTGTCGGGTAATATCACCGGTAGGTAGTGCTCCCCTGCTAGGCTCTACGTCAACACCACATTCCTCTTGCCCCGGGGTACCATACCGGGCCCACCATGTACCCGAAACGGTTCCTCCACTCCTCGAATCGGGTCTCGAAATCCATCAGCAAACTCATGGTGGACGACTCATACATCATAGGAAAACCGCACTTTTTATTTTAAAAGAGAGAAAAGGTTTATTTATGTTTTTGCGGTTTTCCTCCAAATCCAGAAAATCTCAGGGAAATCAGAATCCAAAACCTCAATAACACGTAAAATAGTGAATATATGCATGAGAATCCATGAATGCGGCATAACGATGAATAACAGTATGCATGAAGTGACAAGTAATAACTACAATATCTAAGCTGGCATATAAGATAAGTACACTCATATTATGTGAAACTACTAGCTATCTAGCTAAGTTAAGCAATAATATTTTCTAAGGTGTACGTGACATGGCAATTACCGATGAAGATGTGTGTGAGCCGGCAATTAAGTGTACGTGGTACATACGCATCATCGGTAATGGTGCTGGTGTCCTAACAGCATGATATCACTAATGGAGTATGAAACATAAAATAAGCATGCGATGCGAAGCGGACCACAAAAATGAGCGGGAGCTGAAAACTAGACGCAACTATAACTGATCTGTATTAATCTAATATAAGTCCTATAAATTGTGCCTTTTGAAATAACACGAATCATGGGTTTTGAAAATAGGGCTACAGTGTTTTTATGAAAAGATGCGTCTTTTGAAATATCCGTAGGATCCCTTGGGCTGTCTTTAAGAATGCCCACGATTCGTTGGTTTTTGAAATAGGTAAGAACTCTAATCTAATCTAACAACTACACTAAACTATACGGCTGAACTAACAAGCTGAACTACAGGTAAGGAAACCGCCTATCATCTGAGTCGATACATATACATACCTGTATATGTATAGTCGGTGATCCCGCCTCAATAATATCATATCCGATACCATATCTATAATCAGGCATCCCAAGTCAAGAGTGCGGATCAATCATCAATATAGCTCGTACGTAAATCCGTCGTACGGCATCCCCAAATCTGGGTACGGGTCAAAATCACATCAATCACACTATTCATTTAGTATCTTCCTTATCAAATATCATGATCCGGAATAATGTCCTACGTCTAGTACAATATTGATGCCATCTATGTATGCATGCGGGTGTAAGAATTACTACGTCAGAAGACCCGCTAAAACATCATGTCGTATCTCAATACGAACCAAATCACGTCACCGATCTCCTGGCCTCAAGCCCAATCTCATCGACTCATCTCAAATTCCAAATACTATCCTCAAATCCAGTATATGAACACATAGTCCCATACCCATGTGAACACATAAATATGTATTCCCATACACGCACATATGAAATAAGGAATGTATGCAAGTATGTATATGTGTGTATGTGTAAGTGTAGTGCACCCACTACGTAAAGTTTCGTAACCATGCACCAATCCAACACCAATATCCATCTAAAATCATCAATAATAAATCCTAACAACATATCATAAATTGTTGGTGTGTATACGCATCCGTATACATCACCACGGACTGCGGGGGTGCTATACGTCATCCACCCGACTTCTCCCCGTAGATATAAATCTACTCACCTGGTCCTCGCTCGCCGGTGCCGACGTCGCCATGCGCTTGCTTGTCGTCTCGAAGTCCACATGGGGTACCTACATATCATAACGCACCGTATCGCATTAAAACTAAATTCGACGTCGAAACGGCATACGAAAATCAAATCGGCACGCGTATCACGCATAGGTCCAAACCTATCGCCTACGCATGCAAGAATAGTCAAACCAACCCTCGATGTCGATGTACAAATTTCAAACCATCGAGAAAAATCCAATCACACTCATTTGCACATTCACGAACACTAATTTTAATATAAACTAGGTTAAAACTCACAAAAACCCCAACTTTACTTAAAAAGTCACTTTTCCGAAAATCTAGCAAGCACAATTCGCCGTTTTTGTACAAAACAGGATGTTTAAATGAATGTAGCGGCCAATATATTTATTAAATATCTTAAATAAGTCATAGAAAAAATTTCCGGAATTTAATCTCATTAAATTCCAAAAACCTTAATATTCTAGTTTACAAAATACCCTTTTTACAATTTCATAACAAAAATGCACAAACTACAATTTAGGTTGGATTTCCATGAACTAAACTGTTAAACTACACTTAATAAAGTTAATAATATGATAAAAACCCTAACCATATTTTAATTCTCAATTTAACACAATATTTACAAAAACTAGTTTGCAATATATATACTTATTACAAATTTAAATTAACAAAAATGCAACTAGCAACTAGATTTGATTTTGCAAGCAATTATATGTTAATCTACCCATCACAATCCTAATCAAATGCTCAAACCCTAATCTTCATTCAAAACCATACACTTGAAATTTCAAACTTCAATTCCAAAACCTTTTTCTTTCTTAAACACCTAATTAAACACTTAATTAACTTAGCTTTAAGAAATTAGTAACAAATTAACCAAAAATGTTTAGAATTATACCCAAAAACATTTGAAGATCCACAAGCATCCATGGCCTCCCAAAGTGCTCTCTCTTCACAAAGATCCATGCTATACGGGCTAAGCTAAAATGGGTAGGAGTCGGTTTTTGATTTGGATTTTTGCTTGATTTTTAGTGGATTTTTCTTTGGATTTTTCTTTGATGGAACAAAGAGAGGAGAAGAGCAAAAATGGGTTGTTGGGGGGTTGCTGGTTTCGGCCAAATGTGTGGGGGGTTGGGTGAGGGAGGAGAGAGAGTGAGGTGGAGAAAGTTAGTTCAAGTCAAAGTAAACTCAAATTATATCATTTTCTACTCTTTTCTTTTCTTTTCTTTCATTTCTTTTCCTTGAAATCCAAGTGGGGAAAAAAGAGGGGGCTGCTGAATTCTTCAAGGGGATAAGTGAATGGGGGTGTGTGGGTGTGGGTACGGGTGTGGGGTGATGAAAAATGATCAATACAATACCCCAAACATCCATTTACGCTAAAAAAAAATCCTTTTTTCTTCAATAATTTCTAAACCGTTTTGGCAAATGATTTCGTTCTAAAAACCACATGATAAAATTTTATTTAATGTTTTATGATGCACAAAATTTGTTTTAACTCATTCCAATTTGTAATTTTCCCTAATTAAATGTATTAGTGACGGCTTAAAATAATAATAAAATAATATTTTTTCAGAAAATTTGAAATTTCACCAGCGGCTCAATAAACACCAAATAATAGCAATTACATAGCTAGAATATGTATATTTAATTTTTATAATAAGATATTTGTATTTTGACTTTTTACAGAAAACCTCCTTATTTTACCGATTTTTTCGAAATTTCACCGAAACGATTTTCAAAACGTTACAAAATATCATAAGTCACATGTCAAGTTCTACCCATCATTGTCCAGATTAATTTGAACACACCCGTATATACCCTTGACGTAAGCCAAAATAGTAGTACGACTGTCCCAAACCAACACATCTATCTATACAACAGATAAATACCCGGCAGCTACCAAACACTATGCCTTGGCGTGAGGTCAAAATACATAGCTTGAATACTACCGAATATTTAACTGAAATGATGGAGGGCTACGAATGGTTTCTGGCGAAAACCTTTAACGTAATGAACTTGATATCGTTGAAGGAACTGGATAGCTTTTATGAAAATATAGTGACGAAAACCTTCGCTAAAGAGGTCCTCCCGGTGAAGGGATCTCGGCTCTTTCCCCGTAGAATAAGGTGCAGGATATTCCAACAGAATACCACGATGCAAAGCAAAAGTAATCGGCTATAGTGAAGTTATTGCCCTGACGCAAACTTTTTGTCCAAGGGGTCACTCCCGGTGAAGAGATCTCGGCCCTTGCCTCGTCGACTGAGGAGCAGGATATTCCAACTGAATACCACGATGCAAAACAAAAGTGAACGTCCTTGCAATAACAGCTTTTTGAAAAGTGTTCCAACAACATCAGATTAGGTTTTTTTTAACTTGCATTGATCCGAATCAATGCAGTCCCATCAATTGATCACACCACAAAGAACGAAAATAATATGACGTACGTATATGCCATCCGCATTCGCCACTGGGTCCCGTCATTATCCGTTAGGTTAGCTAACTAACGACAGAGCGGGGACTGGACTAGCGCGGATGCAAAACATATACAACATCTACTAATATATATACCAATATATTATATTTCGCTCAAGGCGTGATAAAAAGCAACATCACAGAAATGTACAGCAGCACAGAACAATACAGATATCTGGGATCCCCGGGTTTCACAGAGCCACTGAAACCCGACGTTCCCCTGGTCGTGTGGATAGCCTGTGCAATGAAATCCTAGACCCCTACGGGCGCGGCAAGTTACCCGCCAAAACCTGAAGCGAGGCAGCCCCCTTCAGCAACGTGAATGGACCACCCAGCACTTCACGGAATCCGGTAACTCGGGCACCCCTCCTGGGTCAACCTGTACCCCGTACGAGTGCGGCGAATAGCCCGCCAATCCTAGAGTGAAGCCCCCTCCGTCCCAATGCCATGAGATGCAGGCTTGTTGCCCTCTAGAATCCGGCTGTCTGTGCACCCCTCCGCGGGGTAATCCTAGTACAGAAAGTAAAATATACATACAACGGGTACATCGACCGCAACCTGGTCGTGCCCCAAAAGAATAATACAAACAGGCAGTGACGGCAGTCCACATGTCGGACGCTCGCCCCGCAATATCAAATGTACATAATACAACAAAAAACTCTGTACTACCATTGCATCCAGGCTATCCCCCACGACCAATCCGCAACATCGCATCATAACACAGAACATCAACGTGAAAGTCACGTTCGCAAATCCGTCTAACCGGGCTATAGCAGTTAGACAGGATTTACCGATCAAGTGACATTCACGGTCGCAGATATAATGTAAATACTGTGAACTAATGTATTTAAAATGTCCGATCGATAAAAAATTACCAAGTGGGCCCCAAGTACTACTGTAGCACATCAAGAAATTCTGGGCCCAAAAATAATATTCCAGAAACCATATTTTCACTCCACAAGCCCACTGGAAAAAGTTGAAGCATTGATCCATCCATACTGCAGCGGAACCGCGGCGCCAAGTGGGGTTTGGCCGCGGTTCCGCGCTCTCCTTGAAAGATCAATGTCTCGAATTTCTCCAGAATTCTTAGGACTTCCAGTACATTAGTTTTCTACAACCTGAAAAAATTTTCGAGCCAGAAAAAATTCGACAGAAAACTGATGCATGTGTTATTGGGTTTTCGGAACATTTGTTCGACCGGAAATGTAAAACACATTAGACAAAGCTAGACTATGTTAATGGCGAGGCTCTGATACCACTGTAAGTGCACGGCGGCGCCCCGGCCTCCATCCCGAGGCCAAATGCGGAAGCGATGGTTAACTTTAATTTTTCTTGAACCGGCACCACCGCGCACTAAAACCCGGATCGAACCATTAACTAGTCCTAGCTATCTAGAGAGGGAAGAGAGATATACCGAGTGATCCGAGTCCTCCGGTCTTCTCGTCGTCGTCCCGATCTCCCGCGGAAACTCCGGTCGTCGCCTCCTTGCCGGAAGTGCACCACATCGCCTATATCTTTTACGGGCTCCCACCTCAATGCCGAGGCAACTCGGGCACGAAGCTGGCTAGTCGACGTGCCCAAGGTTTGCTGTAGAATGTGTAGTGCTCAAGTCTCATTTTGGGGTTGTAGGAATTGCCATTTTGGTGGAGGTATGAACTATCTTTTGGAGAGGAGCTAAAGTGATTTTTGCCAAGCCAAATGAGTGTAAATTCCTACACCAAAAATTGGGACAGCCCACTAGAGGAAGTGGCCGGCCATGCCAATGGGGAAGAAGAGAATGAGAGTGAGTGAGGGAGTCTATCAATCAAAAGAATGAGAGTCTCTCATAATCCAACAGAGAGAAAAAGCTATCATGCAAAGAAATGATCACTATGAAAGTCCAACACTCAAACAACAATCATCACACCCCTTCATCATAACCAACCATGATCATCAAGCATGATGACTTCAAAAAGGTCAAGCCATCATGAAAGAAGAAGTCAAAAGGTCAAGGGATGGTGCAACCATCATGATCCAACTAATATGCAAAAGACCCCCTCCACAAAAGCTTATTTGCACAAATGCAAATAAGCCCTCCTCCACCAATCTTCGGCCAAAGAACGATACAAAGAAATTTGGCCGAAACGGAAAGCAAACTGGCAACTCCAGAAAACTGGTCCCATAATAAATTACAGGAAAACCCCAATACTGTGCATACACACCCGCATTTGTATTCCGACCGAAATACAAATGCAATGAGACAAAATCTACACTGTACTAAACTAGGATCCGGCTTAAACCAAAGCCGGCTAGTAATATCCGTTCGATCCTGATCCGTGCAATACCGCACATATCTGATCGAACCCTGCCATATCTCCATACGGCCTCTAGTACTAACCGTCCGATCCTGATCCGTGCAATACCGCACGTATCTGATCGGACCCTGCCATATCTCCATACGGCCTCTACAGCGTTTCGCCCGAAAGCTTGAGTAACTGAATGTGGGGGACTCTAAAGACTCGTCAACACCTTAGTTGTGGATTTAACCACTAGCACGTCAGAGGTATAATCCAATACGTAACGGGCTACCAGGTATTGACCAAAAGGGACGTCTGTGAACGAACTCAGCCTGACACCCTACTGAGCCTGTCAGTGACAATATCCGTACAGTCCGGTCCGTTCGTCTATGAGCATCGCATGGCGGGCCTAAGGGGTTGGTAAAAGTCAGACCCCCAAAAGCGGTACAAGTCGTGTCGGAGCGTAGCCCAGAACACCCTGAGATACTACTGGAATACCTACCAGTAAATCTCCTGCCTCGGCCGAGGGCTTCGTGTAATGGCTCTCCTAGACACAGCGCGACCTCACCCCCAATACCGGGACAGGTCCTCCCTCAATCATTACAATCACGTGCCTGTGATCCAATAATTGACTCTGAGGGCACCATCTCCAACAATCTCCCACTTGCACTCAAGGCTAATTATTGCGATGTCGCATACTCACAGCCCGTGTGATACCGAACACCCAACTTCTCTACTAGTCAGTCTCACAAAGCTCGCTTGCGAAACTGTTGCGTTCGAGGAATAGCCTCAGTGAGTGGATCCACCTTAATGTTTCTTTCTATGTCTCTCTATATCTCAAGTTCGCGGAGAAAGCCATCTCCCGAAATGAGCAATACCTGTCTTAGAATGTGTCTAGATGTCTGATGGGACCTAGCTCATAAATGAACTCTAAATCCAAACTTCTTAGACTGTATCGACAACTGAACTTAATCAGTATCCTGCGCCATGCCTCCCTCAGTATTTCCTTGGACCACCTCTCCAAAATACTGCCCCTTGACTGAAGGAAAACTATAACTCTGACAACCTTCTTGTCGTCCATGTCACCTTGGAAGCCTGGAATGATAACTGTATCCCGAATGAGGCTATCGTTATCATATCCCTAGAACATCCACTTATGTTCTAAAACTGCTTCCGACTGTTTCTCCAGGATTGGATCAATATCAACTTATTGCATCTACCGCAAAAACAACATCTGGTGTGGTACTTGACATCTCATGATTGACTCAATTGCCTAAGCAAGTGATCTGCCAATCATGCATATCCCTCTCCCCTTTAGTCTGTAAGACACCTTTAGAGAGGGTGACTCCATCACCTGCAGGTACACTACCATGCCAGGAGTCGTCCATTCTAAATACTCTTAGAACGCTGTCTAAGTACCCTGATTGGGAAACCACCCAAATCTAGATCAAAAACCATAGATCTAGTAACCAGTATGTCTGATATAATGTCCAAGTCCCATGTGGAGAAAACACTGTGTGACGACCAAACTATAACCGATCGTAGTGTAGGAATGTCACTTCCTACTCTGTGTATGTCATCCAAATACCAGGACATCACACCCTACTACCTTCTCAACAGATCCATCCCCTATTCTGATGAAGTCAAACCTATGACTGTCACATCAGAAATTGATGATCTATCTCCGCTATATCTGCTTTAGTCTATAAATAGACATAAGCTACCTGTCCACCAATGCTTCTGCTGCTCCCACTGACTACGACAACCCTCTGGCAGAGTCATATACACGTACACTTCTAAAACTAGTTTAGAACGACGCTATACTCATCCTCCCGCCGGGTCTCGCAACCTGGAACAACAGCAATGGCAAGTGTGGGTAAACAAGAACTTCCCTGTCACCGTCCTTGAGGCTACCGAAGTACCTCTCGGGTGCCTGAAGTTACCCACCTTATCTGCGGAGTGGCCAATGGAATGTCAAACCAGATTGAATCTTTAAGTTCCTATCAAATCTTCAGTAATCGTTTGTGGTTCTGGAATCACTTCCAGTTCTACCATACTCCCACTACTGTTTTCTGAAAAAATCCATTTTTGTTAAAACTGTGGCGAGTTAAGAATAATATCACTATTGATCTTCCAGATGGTAGAAAGTCAACCCTCGTTATAGCCTGGGTCGACCCACAAACAGCCATTACAGAAACGTGCCTTGAGTTGTCCAGTGTCTGGTTTTAATCATAAACCGGACAACTCCCCGTACCTTAATATCGTTAAGATATGAACTGTTCTATATCCAATATAGAACCAGAGGCTCTGATTTAATTGAACCAGATTCAAATCATGCAGCTGTCTCCAGTGCATGTCAACTAAATGGAAAGAGGCCGATCAGCGTTACTCAACTTAGGAATGCTTCCAATTATGAGTAACCTGAAAGAGAAACAAGTTCCCTAAATCATTACTATCAACTGAATACCGTACACAAGTATCTACATCTTCGATCACTTTGAAGAATCCCGATACTTTCTACACCTGGTTCTTTACTCTATTCAAATACCTATAACTTCTCAAAATTCGGACCTTGTGTTTCCACGAAACACCTGTCTAAAAACTAGAGAAGTCATAAGTAAACCGAATATAGTACGAGGACCAACCCCTCTGTCCTGATGGACCCTGGACAACATACAATACTCTGTATAAGTCCCTTGAGTCTGATAACTCTTTCACTGTGTGTCGTAGGTTGAAAACTGTACTTATGGTTAAGAAGAATTACACCGCTGTTTAATGCTCCTTACCTAACCATCCACTGATATAGGTAAATGTCATAGACATAATTTCAAAAAGGTATATCTCACTCTATGAAAATAGACGTACAGATATATCAATTTGAAATTGGTGCACAACAGCGGATATTCAAAACCAAATATTTGCCGACCGGCAAACAGCCCAGGTGATTTCCTTAAATATCACTGAATACAACGAATCCCGATATAATGAGGAAGATCACCTAATTCCCAATAACTTACTCCCACTCATCATCTGTAAAACCATACAGATGTGAGAATCATACTTGGTAAATACATACCCTGGAGTAAGTATCTAATCGGGAAATCAGTTTTCCTTTAACAGTACACAGTGAAACTGAAACATTGAAATGTTACGATGGGGTATCCCGGTATTCCTAGTAATTCCTCTTCCAGATTCACGACTGTAACCGTATAATTCTTTGCCACCCCTCCAAATCCCTTTATATGTCTTTAGTCATTACCTTCTGCACACCCCTTAGGCCAAATGGTTTTCTTCCTTCCCTACCGTTCGGCACCAGCCTATGGTTTGGAAGAAGACTATCCAATAAGCGTAATGGGTGTACTGTCCTAATCTTAGGAGCACTCGCAATGCGAGAGAAGGTGAAGATAAAAGACAACCGAATAAACCTTATTCCTATTTCTCCTTGTTAGTTGTATGTATGCCCTAGATGCCAGTATTGTACAGATGATGTATATTATATTGGATGCTTGGACATATATAGAGATGACTTTCTTGCTCGATATGATAGTATGCTATCTGGTTACTCTTTATCTTAACATGTACACTAGTCTCTTTATACTGTCTTATAGTTACATGTTGGTAAAGCCCTTAGGATATGTACTTGACTACCTGGACTGTGATGCAGATCATACTAGTGGGGACATGGTAGTCCATAAGTACATCCTTCATGGTCCCTAGTCGTGGGTGTATCGAGACGGGGCATCGATATACCAGTGTAGACTAGCGTATACGCTTCTCGACCCATGTGATGGGCGATGGATGATCCCATATCCATTGGTGTTTGACATCAGAGATGGTATACGGGTGCTCAGTGGAGACTGGGTACACTGGACGGACTCGCCGAGAACTCCCAGATGGTATTATACCTCACGTCAGATGGCAGTTCTCAGGTGACACTTGTACAGGTTAGTCTGTAGACCCGAGATCGTCATAGAGTCTTGTGCGATTCCCACTGTGCTTTGATCTCCACCTTACCACGTCCATGAGGGCGTGCAAAACGGTGGTCTTTGGGCACAGTCCCGAGTCACATGGAGGCAATGAGCGATAGGAGGGGTTTCGTCTCTCCCGGTATTGGGGGTTGATGTTGCGCAGTGCTCGATTGGCCGTAGCAGGGAAGTCCCTGGCCAGGGCTGATCAGAGATTTGCTGGTAAGTGTTACCAGTAGTTTCTCGACCCGTTATGGGCCTCACATCGGCACGACTTATCGGGTTATTGGGGTCTGACGTTTACCACCCCTAGACTTGATATGCGACATATCAGACGAAGAGACCGGACTGTATGGTAAGTGTTACTGGTCAGATTCCCAGGAGTGTGAGCGGGCTAGCTCGTCGTTCTTCTGATCGCTCAATACCCGGGTGGCCGTTACGTTTAGCAGACCGCTTACGGCTTGTGGGTGCTTGATATGATCATCATCTGCTACCGGCGTATTGACGAGTCTTTAGAGTCCTACACAGAGGTTTTCTAGCTCAAACGAAACGAAATAGGAGTGCATATGAGATATGTGCGGGACCGAGAATGATGCGTGTATGTGATACCGTATTTGATTCTCGCGATTAATGTTTCGATTGGTTGTATGAGATATGACCTAGTTATCGAATCATTGATTCGATAAATCGATGCATTGAATACTAGTCGGTTATGTGCGACATGACCGGATCATTGAATCAAGTGTTGATTTAATGATTTAATGTATAATTATATATTTGATATATTACTTTGCATTAACTAGTATTGGTTCACTTTAAACGGATTTTTCTCACTTGATGTGCACATTGTATATGTGATATGTTTTGTGTACACTTGAATGTATCATGTTTGATGATGCATGTTGTTTTGGCTTTGTGTATAGAATGCAACCATGGTTATGCAAGTGGTTAGGGTTTATATTTTATTCACTTATTATTTTATCCATTTATTATTTATTTAAATGGATTTATCAAAACAAAATGGTTTCATCTTATCATGAAGAGTGGTGAAGCTTCATGAAGCTTTTACTAATGATGCCATTTTGTCTCCTTGCTTAACCCTAACCACTCCCACTAACCATGGTCTATTCTCTACACTTGACCATGGTTAGAAGATGATAAGAATTGATTTATTATTCTTTTTACATAGAACTTATCATAACAATTCTATCATCTTCTTCTTCTTCTTCAAGTGAGAAACCTAGATGCCATTAATGGCAACTTGAGATCTAGTGAGAGAAATCCAAATCTAAAGTGAACCCACCTCCTATTTCTTCATCCTCTACCTCTTGCCAAGTGGTTTTGGGTGTTTTCTTCACAAGTTTCACTACTTGGTGAAGTCGAAGCTTGAACTAGTGCAACCTCGACGTAGATCGTCTTTGACACGAAGCCGACGACCTTGCTCGCCCGTTTTCCGATGAAGCCGACGAATGAGTCTAGGATTCGTGATGGACAGCGAGAGCACACACACGTGGAGCTAAGGAAGTGGGGAACCGGATCTACAAAGGTTGTAGCTTCTCACTTCTAGTTAAGTAGTTAACTAGTTTTGTGTTTCGCCTAGAATTCTAGTCTAAGATCCGCGTTAGGGTTTTGCGGCACCCATAATTTTTGAAATTGGCATGTTCGATGCCTTGTGAGACCTCTATAGGGTGCCTAGGAACCTTTCACTCCTGAACCAGAATCCATCCCCGAACTGGAACAAGTTCCTTTCGAGTTCGTATATAACGATACGATGGAGTATCCAATAAACTGTGGATCTTCATAGTGATACGGAGTGTCCTGGAGAAATACAAAGGTGAAATGGGAGTGGTAATGAAATACCTGGTTTGGTCGTGAATATCAGTTGCAATTTACTTTGCCTTCCTTCCAATCCCTTTCTTTGTCTTAACTTAATACCTTCTGTACACCGTTTAGGCTAATTGGGTTTCTTCATTCCCTACCGGTCGACGCCTGCCTATGGTATGGAAGAAGACTGTCCAATTTGCGTAATGGGTGTACTATCTCCTAAACCAAGGAGTACTCGTAACCTGAGAGAAGGTAAATGGAAAAGACAACTGAATAGTCCTATCCGTTTTCTCCAGAACCGGAAACCATCCTCGAATATATCCCTTCGAGTTCGTATATAACCATACGATGGTTTTGTCCAATGGAAGTGGACGTTCGTAGTAATACGGGGTGTCCTGGAGAAAAGGGTAAAAGTAGGAGTGGCAATGAGGTCTACAACTCTGACAATCTAAAAGCCAGTGTTATAAGAAGGTTCGGTCAACTTGGTCACTGAGTCATAGTCTTAGGGTCGGGTCAATGGTTGCTGCCAAAGAGAGAGAGAAAAGAAACACTCAGCGTGCACTCTAACCTAGATCAGAATGGTTACCAATTTATCTAATCTGGAAACCTCCCACTGTACCATCAAATTCTCCTCCAAACCTCAAAGAAGAATTAGTCGGGATCACCCGAGGAGTAAACCAACTCATCAGTGGGAATCGGGATCCAACTATCATCGTATGATAACGTGACGGAATCCGCTCACGCTATCACACTCCAGAAGGTATGCGCATATCTGGCAAGTTTCAGTTCTTTTGAAACTCCCGATGTGATTTCTGCCCCATGCTCTTATGACCTTGGCGTGAGGTCAAAATATCATAAGTCACATGTCAAGTTCTACCCATCATTGTCCAGGTTAATTTGAACCCATCCGTACATACCCTTGACGTAAGCCAAAATAGTAGTACGACTGTCCCAAACCAACGCATCTATCTATGCAACAGATAAATACCCGGCAGCTACCAAACACTATGCCTTGGCGTGAGGTCAAAATACATAGCTTGAATACTACCGAATATTTAACTGAAATGATGGAGGGCTACGAATGGTTTCTGGCGAAAACCTTTAACGTAATGAACTTGATATCGTTGAAGGAACTGGATAGCTTTTATGAAAATATAGTGACGAAAACCTTCGCTAAAGAGGTCACTCCCGGTGAAGGGATCTCGGCTCTTTCCCCGTAGAATGAGGTGCAGGATATTCCAACAGAATACCACGATGCAAAGCAAAAGTAATCGGCTATAGTGAAGTTATTGCCCTGACGCAAACTTTTTGTCCAAGGGGTCACTCCCGGTGAAGGGATCTTGGCCCTTGCCTCGTCGACTGAGGAGCAGGATATTCCAACTGAATACCACGATGCAAAACAAAAGTGAACGTCCTTGCAATAACAGCTTTTTGAAAAGTGTTCCAACAACATCAGATTAGGTTTGTTTTAACTTGCATTGATCCAAATCAATGCAGTCCCATCAATTGATCACACCACAAAGAACGAAAATAATATGACGTACGTATATGCCATCCGCATTCGCCACTGGGTCCCGTCATTACCCGTTAGGTTAGCTAAATAACGACAGAGCGGGGACTGGACTAGCGCGGATGCAAAACATATACAACATCTACTAATATATATACCAATATATTATATTTCGCTCAAGGCGTGATAAAAAGCAACATCACAGAAATATACAGCAGCACAGAACAATACAGATATCTAGGATCCCCGGGTTTCACAGAGCCACTGAAACCCGACGTTCCCCTGGTCTTGTGGATAGCCTGTGTAATGAAATCCTAGACCCCTACGGGCGCGGCAAGTTACCCGCCAAAACCTGAAGCGAGGCAGCCCCCTTCAGCAACGTGAATGGACCACCCAGCACTTCACGGAATCCGGTAACTCGGGCACCCCTCCTGGGTCAACCTGTACCCCCTACGAGTGCGGCGAATAGCCCGCCAATCCTAGAGTGAAGCCCCCTCCGTCCCAATGCCATGAGATGCGGGCTTGTTGCCCTCTAGAATCCGGCTGTCCGTGCACCCCTCCGCGGGGTAATCCTAGTACAGAAAGTAAAATATACATACAACGGGTACATCGACCGCAACCTGGTCGTGCCCCAAAAGAATAATACAAACAGGCAGTGACGGCAGTCCACATGTCGGACGCTCGCCCCGCAATATCAAATGTACATAATACAACAAAAAACTCTGTACTGCCATTGCATCCAGGCTATCCCCCACGACCAATCCGCAATATCACATCATAACACAGAACATCAACGTGAAAGTCACGTTCGCAAATCCATCTAACCGGGCTATAGCAGTTAGACAGGATTTACCGATCAAGTGACATTTACGGTCGCAGATATAATGTAAATACTGTGAACTAATGTATTTAAAATGTCCGATCGATAAAAAATTACCAAGTGGGCCCCAAGTACTACTGTAGCACATCAAGAAATTCTGGGCCCAAAAATAATATTCCAGAAACCCTATTTTCACTCCACAAGCCCACTGGAAAAAGTTGAAGCATTGATCCATCCATACTGCGGCGGAACCGCGGCGCCAAGTAGGGTTTGGCCGCGGTTCCGCGCTCTCCTTGAAAGATCAATGTCTCGAATTTCTCCAGAATTCTTAGGACTTCCAGTACATCAGTTTTCTACAACCTGAAAAATTTTTCGAGCCAGAAAAAATTCGACAGAAAACTGATGCATGTGTTATTGGGTTTTCGGAACATTTGTTCGACCGGAAATGTAAAACACATTAGACAAAGCTAGACTATGTTAATGGCGAGGCTCTGATACCACTGTAAGTGCACGGCGGCGCCCCGGCCTCCATCCCGAGGCCAAATGCGGAAGCGATGGTTAACTTTAATTTTTCTTGAACCGGCACCACCGCGCACTAAAACCTGGATCGAACCATTAACTAGTCCTAGCTATCTAGAGAGGGAAGAGAGATATACCGAGTGCTCCGAGTCCTCCGGTCTTCTCGTCGTCGTCCCGATCTCCCGCGGAAACTCCGGTCGTTGCCTTCTTGCCGGAAGTGCACCACATCGCCTACATCTTTTACTGGCTCCCACCTTAATGCCGAGGAAACTCGGGCACGAAGCTGGCTAGTCGACGTGCCCAAGGTTTGCTGTAGAATGTGTAGTGCTCAAGTCTCATTTTGGGGTTGTAGGAATTGCCATTTTGGTGGAGGTATGAACTATCTTTTGGAGAGGAGCTAAAGTGATTTTTGCCAAGCCAAATGAGAGTAAATTCCTACACCAAAAATTGGGACAGCCCACTAGAGGAAGTGGCCGGCCATGCCAATGGGGAAGAAGAGAATGAGAGTGAGTGAGGGAGTCTATCAATCAAAAGAATGAGAGTCTCTCATAATCCAAGAGAGAGAAAAAGCTATCATGCAAAGAAATGATCACTATGAAACTCCAACACTCAAACAACAATCATCACACCCCTTCATCATAACCAACCATGATCATCAAGCATGATGACTTCAAAAAGGTCAAGCCATCATGAAAGAAGAAGTCAAAAGGTCAAGGGATGGTGCAACCATCATGATCCAACTAATATGCAAAATACCCCCTCCACAAAAGCTTATTTGCACAAATGCAAATAAGCCCTCCTCCACCAATCTTCGGCCAAAGAACGATACAAAGGAATTTGGCCGAAACGGAAAGCAAACTGGCAACTCCAGAAAACTGGTCCTATAATAAATTACAGGAAAACCCCAATACTGTGCATACACACCCGCATTTGTATTCCGACCGAAATACAAATGCAATGAGACAAAATCTACACTGTACTAAACTAGGATCCGGCTTAAACCAAAGCCGGCTAGTAATATCCGTTCGATCCTGATCCGTGCAATACCGCACGTATCTGATCGAACCCTGCCATATCTCCATACGGCCTCTAGTACTAACCGTCCGATCCTGATCCGTACAATACCATACGTATCTGATCGGACCCTGCCATATCTCCATACGGCTTCTACAGCGTTTCGCCCGAAAGCTTGAGTAACTGAATGTGGGGGACTCTAAAGACTCGTCAACACCTTGGTTGTGGATTTAACCACTAGCACGTCAGACGTATAAACCAATATGTAACGGGCTACCAGGTATTGACCAAAAGGGACGTCTGTGAGCGAACTCAGCCTGACACCCTACTGAGCCTGTCAGTGACAATATCCGTACAGTCCGGTCCGTTCGTCTATGAGCATCGCATGGCGGGCCTAGGGGGTTGGTAAAAGTCAGACCCCCAAAAGCGGTACAAGTCGTGTCGGAGCGTAACCCAGAACACCCTGAGATACTACTGGAATACCTACCAGTAAATCTCCTGCCTCGGCCGAGGGCTTCGTGTAATGGCTCTCCTAGACACAGCGCGACCTCACCCCCAATACCGGGAGAGACAAACCCCTGAAGATCCGCTCACTGCCTCCATGTAGCTCGGGACTGTACCCAACTAAAACCTGTTTGCACGTCTCCTTTGAGCGTGGTAGGGTAGTAATCAAAGTACAGTGGGAACTCACACGAGACAAATGACGATCCCCAGATCGATGAACTAACCTGTACACATGTCACCAGGGAACTGCTATCTGACGTCTGGTATAAGACCAACTAGCAAGTTCCCGGCGTGTCCTGTCCGGTGTACTCATAACCCAATGAGCACCTGTATACATCTTAGGTGATCCAACTGACACCAATGGCTTGTGAGACCGGCCACCACCCCTCGTCGGGGTCTCGACTGTATACACTAGTCTACTCTGGAGTATCGATGCCCTGTCTTGAAACTCCCACGACTAGGGACCTTTTAAGGATGTGCTTATAGACCCCAGCTCCCACTTATATGATCGCCCTCATACTGCTGGTGGTCAAGCAAGAATCCTAGGGGCTCTATCAACGTGCAATAGTGACCTGTCAGGTCACCTAAAGCAGTACACGATGATAAAGATAAACCAGATAGCATACTATCATCTCGAGTAAGACTGTCCTACCGGGACAGGTCCTCCCTCAATCATTGCAATCACGTGCCTGTGATCCAATAATTGACTCTGAGGGCACCATCTCCAACATTATCAACATGTGAGACTAAGACAGTAAACCAGTACAAGTCAACATGTTAAGATAAAGTGAAACCAAATAGCATACTATCATGACGAGCAAGAAAGTCCTCTCTATATATATCCAAGCATCCATTATAATATACATCATATGTACAACAATGGCCTATATATATATATATATTATGAAGAAAATCATCAATGAGCTAATAATATTAGTTAACATATAATTATATCAAATATAAATATATATCATTTATTAAATCAACACTTAATTTAATATTCCGGTTATATCACATATAACCGACTAATATTATTTATCTGTATATCACATTATCAAATCAACACGTGTTTCAATAATCCGGCTATATAACATATAACATAACCGATATTAAATAACCGTCAGATTAGAATACGGTATCACATACTCGTATTTAATCAGGCCCCTCCGCACATATCAGCATATGTACCCTACTTCGTTTCACTTGAACTAGGAAACTTCTGTGTGGGACTCTAAAGACTCATCAATACGCCAGCAGTAAGTAATGATCATATCAGTTACCTACAAGCCGTCAGCAATACTAGCTGAACGTAACGGCTACCCAGGTATTGAGCGAATAGAAGATCAACAAGCAAGCTTTTCCAAACTGTTGGGTTACGACAGCGTCCCGGACATCAAAACGTGGCCAAATGCGGAACAAAAATCTAATAAACCGGCGCTACCATGACCCGATGCCCGGATCTACCATTAACCCTACACTAGTTAAATGTAAAAGGAAGTTAAAACGGTTATACCGATCGATCCGTGTCCTTCGGTCTTCAACCTCTTCCCAAGCTCCTCACGGCTGTCCCGATGTAGTTCGCTCTCCGGTTTCCCTTGTCAAAGATGATCCACGTCGAGGATTAGTAATACGGGCTCCCGCTTCAAAACCGAATCAACTCGGACATCCAGTTTGCTAGCCTAGATACCCAAGATGAAGTAGAGAGTGTGTGTGAATATTTTGTCTCAAAACACCCAATGATTTGGGTGGAGGTAGATGAAGTTGCCAAGTAGTGAAGAAAAATGTGAGCAAAGGAAATTTCGGCCAAGTCAAGAAAAGAAATTTGGCTCTGTGGTTTTTTGGTGATGGCAGCAACACTAAAAAAATCCTCATCAAAACAAAATGTTCTCTGTTAATATATATGAAGTGGGGGGGGGGGAGAAAAAACAAGTGGTGAGTGTAGTGGTGAGAAAATATGTGATGGATTAATTAACTCATCAAAAACCACTCACTCAAAACTAACAGCCACCTCACCCTTCAAGCCATCACAAATATCTAACACATGACAAAACCAATTAAGGCTAAAGTGGACACCTCACCAATCAACCCATGCTGCCCATAACTTTCGAAAATAGCCATGCCCAATTAATGCACAACAAAAGAAAAGGCCAAAATAAACAATGACTCACAAATCAAAACATTAAACATTAATCCAAATGTTTAAGTCGAGAAAATAAATTAGCAATTTCAAAAGTAAACTCGTAACGAATTACAAGAATACCCCTCGTCCGTATATACATATCTGCATCCGTATTCCGACTGAATATGAATACAACGAGACCAAAATAATCCAACAATATAATATTTTGATCCGGCTTAAACCAAAGCCTACTAGTATTATCCGTCCGATCATGATCCATGCACAAGTTCATGGATATGATCGAAACCTGCCATAAAATCATACGGCCTCTACAACGTTTCGCCCGAACTAGGGAAACCCTCTGTGTGGGACTCTAAAGACTCGTCAATACGGTGGCAGTGGGTTTAACTACAAGCACGTCAGTGGCACTAGCTATACGTAACGGCTACCCAAGTATTAAGCGAAAGGGAGGCCGATGAGCGAACTCATCCCGAAACCCTACTGAGCCTGACAGTGACAATATCCATATAGTCCGATTCGTTCGTCTATGAGTATTGCATATCAAGTCTAGGGGGGTGGATAAAGTCAGACCCCTAACAACGCGATAATTCGTGTCGGTATGTAACCTATCACCACCTGAGAAACTATCGATCCTGGATCGGTAATTCTCACATATCCTGGCTGAGGATTTCTGGTGATGGCCACCCGTGCACCGCGCGACATCAACCCCCAATACCGGGAGAGACGAATCCCTGACGATCCGCTCACTGCCTCCATGTGGCTCGGGACAGTACCTAACTAAAACCTGTTTGCACGACTCCTTTGAGCCATGGTAGGGTAGTAATCAAAGCACAGTGGGAACTCACACGAGACAAATGACGATCTCAGGTCGACAGACTAACCTGTACACATGTCACCAGGGAACTGCTGATTGATCTATATTTTAGTGTATGTAGTTTAACCGCAATCAGAACGGTGTCGCGTGTAGCTAGACCGAGATGAGTACGGGTCGTCCTCTGGAAAATGTGGAACCTTTTATTCTTACTTTAGGCGTGTTGATTAGGAAGGGAGAATAAGAATGCTGAAGGATGGTTGTAGGTACTAGATCTACGTTAAACACTGATACAAAATATAGATCTAGATTAACTACCGATGTAAGTTTAATAATAAAAGGGGGCTTGTAGGGTTCATTAAGATTTAGTAGTCATGAATGATTAATTAAAGATTACTCTTTATATCCTTTAATAGATTTACAACTAGAACTACAGTGATGCATATAGATTAGGGTTTCTAGAGGGAAAAGGGTTCCCACTCTTAACCCCTATCTCGACATGGAACTCTGTTCATATCTAGCCTCTACCAAAACAATTGTTAATCTAATCTCTAATCGCGGTCGAGACTATCAATGAATTGGTAGCGCGTCTGATTAGGATGTTAACTATTCTTTTGATAGAGTTTATAAACTTTATAGGAGTTAAAAAGAGTTTAAGGATCTTCATCATCCATTAACCTACCATAATCCCATAAACCCTAACAAGCGAAGAATTACCCGCGCATGTTGGGAGAAGAAGATGAAAAGACAGAGAGGGAAAACATAATGTAAAATGCAAAAGAATTAAATAAAACAACTACCTTTATTAATCAACAAGATCAAGTACACTTTGTCTCCTTAGAAAATGATTACAAAATGCTAGTTTGCTTCTCGATCTCTTCTAAAGAGGTAGATGAACCGTTGATGATCAGCCTGGATGCGTGAGCCGTCTTGGACTTCGTGATCTCTTCAGCTTGATAATTTTTCCAAGAGGCTCTCGGTCCTTATTTATAGTCCCAAAGCCAGAACTCTAGATGCCTAAATTGGAAACTAGTAGTTAAGATCCAAACTGAAAAATCCCAACTCCTAACTCGTCAAACCCGCCGCGGATCCGCGGCCAAAAGGTGGGTTTGGCCGCGGATCCGCGGCCAAATAGTGACATCTTGGGCTCAATCTTCTTGTGGGCTCTTCCGGTGATATATGGCGATCTTTTGAATATCTGGAAACTGAAAATCTTTTCTACGTCACTGCCAGAATTGATTTCTTTAATTTACTTTCTTAATTAGGCAGGTTTGTTTTAACAACTTTGATTTCCTTGATTTCAGCCCTGAAAATTCTTCACAACAACTCAACATATAATATTAGTAGAGATATTAACTTAACCATTAAGTATTGGTCAATGGTATTAATAAGGTAAGCATATTAAATGGGTCAAATGTTATATGAATATTATATGCTTACTTTTTCCTACTAAATGTTAATTATAATATATAAACACATGAAAATAGTATTTTTACAGATAAACCCTCATATGTATCATATATTATAATAAACACCTTTTATTATATAGAAATAGTAGGAAAAATGTCATATTAAATGTGCAGTTTTATCAACTGAACAACTGCTATCTGACAATAGGTATAATACTAACCAGCATGTTCCCGGTGAGTCCGTCCAACGTACTCATAATCCAATGAGCACCTGTATACTATCTTAGGTGAACAACTGACACCGATGGCTTGTTAATCTAATCTCTAATCGCGGTCGAGACTATCAATGAATTGGTAGCACACCCGATTAGGATGTTAACTATTCTTTTGATAGAGTTTATAAACTTTATAGGACTTAAAAAGAGTTTAAAGATCTTCATCATCTATTAACCTACCCTAATCCTATGAACCCTAACAAGCGAAGAATTACTCGTGCATGTTGGGAGAAGAAGATGAAAAGACAGAGAGGGAAAACATAATATAAAATGCAAAAGAATTAAATAAAACAACTACCTTTATTAATCAACAAGATCAAGTACACTTTGTTTCCTTAGAAAATGATTACAAAATGCTAGTTTGCTTCTCGATCTCTTCTAAGGAGGTAGATGAATCGTTGATGATCAGCCTGGATGCGTGAGCCGTCTTGGACTTCGTGATCTCTTCAGCTTGATAATTTTTCCAAGAGGCTCTCGGTCCTTATTTATAGTCCCAAAGCCAGAACCCTAGATGCCTAAATTTGAAACTAGTAGTTAAGATCCAAACTGAAAAATCCCAACTCCTAACTCGTCAAAACCGCGGTGGATCCGCCGCCAAAAGGTGGGTTTGGCCGCGGATCCGCGGTGAAATAGTGACATCTTGGGCTCAATCTTCTTATGGGCTTTTCTGGTGATATATGGTGATCTTTTGAATATCTGGAAACTGAAAATCTTTTCTACGTCACTGCCAGAATAGATTTCTTTAATTTACTTTCTTAATTAGGCAGGTTTGTTTTAACTTTGATTTCCTTGATTTCAGCCCTGAAAATTCTGCACAACAACTCAACATATAATATTAGTAGAGATATTAACTTAACCATTAAATATTGGTCAAAGGTATTAATAAGGTAAGCATGTTAAATGGGCCAAATGTTACATGAATATTATATGCTTACTTTTTCCTACCAAATGTTAATTATAATATATAAACACATGAATATAGTATTTTTACAGATAAACCCTCATATGTATCATATATTATAATAAACACCTTTTATTATATAGAAATAGTAGGAAAAATGTCATATTAAATGTGCAGTTTTATCAACTGAACAAATACCCCCAAACTTATCTTTGATCGTCCTGAGCAAACTAGTTTATTCAAGAGAGGGAGAAAGAGAAGAAGAACTAAGTAGCACACTTTCGTAGGCAACACGATTGCACTGAGCACGTGCAACAGGCCGTTAAACCTCTAGGTGTCCCAAGTAGGAGGAGTGTTTCTCCTGAGGGTTTTCAGCGGATTACACCCACAAAATCCTATAATAAAAGAGAGATGGTGAAATTTACATATAAAGATAAGAACCATAAAAGAAATACTTTGAAAATTTAGAGTTTCTAACTACACTAGCTTTTCAGTTGTCATGAGCCCTATCTTTATAGTCATGAAAAGATGTTAGAAATCACATCATCCCTCAATAAAACATCGTCTTCATTCTTCATTCCTACCTTTCATCCAAACATCGATCATATACCCCTACGTGTGTGTATAGAACATCCCTACACTCGGAGAATTCAATTCAAGCTATCATACTCTTATCCATCTACCTCAGTACTTTTTAATTTGATGAATATTTGGTTGGATTTGCTCGCACATTTTTCATGCGACCGTTAATACTTCTTGAGGTAATAACCGACCGATTACTCATGTGCTTGCTGATTAGTATTTTCCTCGTCTTGCACCACTTAAGGCTTAGCAGTGACTCCCAGACCAGTTGGTCTAAGGCACTAGGTGATGAAGCACCCTCGCTATATTTTTTTATTGCTGCTTTGGTGATAACAAAACCAGTGTTCATTTTTTTTTCACTATTTTATATTTTCTTCATTTATTATTCCCTTCATACTTTGGCTTTTAGAAAAGAGCATTTCAAGGTATCCTTTACTATCCCGAGTTTCAAGACGTGTGTAAGTGCGTATAGTAGGGTATCAACATTCAAATGTTTGGCGTCCAGAATAGGAACTATTTTTCAGACTTATTTTTATCCTCATATTAGTGATTTCTTTCATCTTACTAACCCTTGGGACAACGGCTCATAACTACTTATTACTAGTTTCGTTTAAGAAAACTTCTAATTTTCTAGGTTTTCTTAAATTATTCCTATCTTTTAAATATAATTTTTCACTGTCTAATCTTTTATTATCAAAAATTTTTTGTGCTTATATGTAGTATAATGCAAAGTATCGCGTAAATAAGCACAAACCTCCACCAAACCTGTTTGCAGCGGTGTCCTCACTGTTATTTCTTTTAAATCTCAAAAACCTGTAGACTTGGGAGGAAAGGTTATTAACGGGGGCAACAAAAATTGAAAGTGAAAATCCTCCCCAAACTTATTTTTGGCACACAATTTTGAGGACAAATTTTATTTTCAAGAGCCAAAAATATAAACCCCCCCAAACTTAAGTTAAACAATATTAAGCAATTAGAATAATTGGGGGGGTTAAAGTTATTGGTCAAAGTAAAGCCTTACAAAGACCAAAAGTCAACACCAACCATTCAAAAAATTTATCAATGTAACGTATTGGTCGGTGGAAGAACATGTTATATAGAGCCAAGGAAAAGTGGGGAAGAGATAAGTGGTGGTATGGAAAGGGTTTGCGTGAACGTGAAGAGATAAGTGATGATGATAAATAAAAACGAGAATGTAAATGATCAGAAATGAGTGGAATATTGGAATTCTCATATTTTATAAGAAGAAAGGGTGGTGGTTCAATTTCTATAGGTGGAAGTTGATTAATCACAAAATCCGTGTTGTTTAGGAATGCAAGTTCGTCAGCAAAAAGTTCTTCAAAACTTTCATCGATGGTGTAATTGAACATTTTGCTGTCAGTAAGTTTTGTGCCAGTATTTATCATACTTGATTTGTCAAAAATTATGGAGGTAGGAGACTCGAAAAACTCATCTACCTCATTTTCAAAAGTATCTAAATCAAGTTGACTTTCTGGTATTATTGAACTTGAATTATCGGATTGTGATTCATCAACACTCGCTAACATTACAGGAACAGTAGAAGAACCGGAAAGAGTGGAAGATGAAATAGTTAAACAAATTGGTATGTCGAGTATTGCTGAACCAGATGTGGAAAATGGAGGCTGAATTTCGGTATGCTGTTCGGTTATACCATTATCATCAACTTCAAGACGTATTTGGGGTTTGGGAAGAATTAAAGGCTCAAGATGATGACCACAAGGAAGTGAAAGGATCTGATGAATTGGTGGGACAAACTCATCCAAAACTTCGGGTTCACCAATCAATATATCCCCAACGTCAATCACCTCATTCAAGTGAAGGTTAATATTCTCAAACACCTCATTCAAAGTATTGTTTTCAATCAATTTTGATTCAAGAGTGGAGGTGTAGAGATCACAAGGATTTGGCATGGTTTCACTTGAAATGGACCCTTCACAGTCGGGTAAATCAAACACTACAATGTCACACAACTTATCAGACATTCTATCTTCAATTGATGAATCATTTGGTATACTCGATGAATCTGTGAAACTAGAGTTGTGGATTTCAGTTTGGAAAGGGAAGGTTTGATTAGGAAGGGTGTATAATTCTGTCTCTCTACCCAAATTCTCATTTTGTCCGATGCCCGTATTATATACTGAAAAATTTTGGGCTGGTTCGGAACTCGTTGCTCTTTCATATTTAGCCATGTTTTCCTTCCATTCCTCTCTAATGCGGTTCATCATCACTATACCTTCTTCTAATTTCCGCTCAAGACTAGACTTTGGTTGAGAGGGGGTTTCATGATAAGATTGAAATTCTTGTAGATAATTAAAACTCCCAAATGACTGATTAGAAGGACTGTCTAGAGAAGGTGTAAAATTTGGATAGGATTGATAGGAATAGAATGGTTGCGAAAATTAGGCAGGAGTAGGATCAACATTATGATAAGAAGAATATTGATATTGGTTGGTTAGTTGGCTATTTTCAATAGACATCATATATACCACAAACCGATTATGAAATTCTTCTTTAGAAGGTGGTGGTGATGGTTGATATTGGTCCGGATTGAAACTTTGGCCGTTAGCCCTTGCTATATGCTCAGCGATGGACATGCGTCTAGGGACATCCTCACTCGGAGTATCAACGGAAACAGATGTAGAATTAGGATACGGTTGATAAGACTTGGACTGAGGTGGCCAACTGTTTCTATTTTCTTGTGCAATCCGATCTCTTAAAGACATGGGAGAGTCGGATGGTATACCGAAGCGATTACGAAAACAAGAAATATCTGGTTGTGGACAGCAAAGCTCGGCAAGAGTTCATCTGTTTGGGTCACCCATTATAAGAAGAGAAGAGGGGAAGGGTTTTCTTTAAAAGTGGACTTGGGGGTTGACTCACAAAATCACAAAAAAAAAATGCACAAACAACCCTAAAACTATGGTTACCTAGAACAAGCTCTAGACCGCTCCTAGACTTCAAAAGGATAAGCCGCAGGATAAATCCTCTACCACCTCTTTATCGCTCTTGTGGCCAGGTAAGTGCAAAGTAAGTGCGAGGTATCTGCTATATGAATCACCGAAAATAGCGGGCCTAATTAAGTAACCACTTGCCTTAGACACACTTGCCTAGGCACCACAAAAGTAATGCGAATAAGCGATAAATTAACCACGACCTTCCTCTGTCCTTATTGAGCGCGGCAGTTCTTAGAGTCTTTTCTAGATATTTTTTATTTAATGTAGGGTTGATGCAGATACTCGGTTTGTGATTTGCGGGGCCTAGGAAAGGTGATAAAATCCCCACCTAATCTGAATTTTGGTCTTACCCCTTAAAGTCCGTATTAAAATATGCAAAAACAAACCGCAAAACAAAACTTGCAAAAAGATTTTTGTGCGGCAAAATTTTGCAAAGAATCTTGCAGAAAAGATATTTTATTGGATTTCAGAGGAGAGAGAAAGAGTTAGAAAATATACCAGAGAAGTTTGCAACCCTAAATCCCCTCTCCCGCCGCGCTTCCGCCACCAAATGTGTCTTATTACCGCGGTTCCGCCGCGATAAAGAGGGATCAGGTGTTGATTTTTGCTTCGTGGCCTCCTCCACTCCTCTGGATCTTGATGAATGTCTCTGTCTCTCTGTATCCTCAAGTCTGTGACTCCAAATTCCCTCGCAAAATTCACACAATAATCATTAAATATACAATTTGCAGTTTTTTTTTATTTATGATATTGATCGAATAAGAATTCAACACAAATAGTAAGAATAAAAAATTATGCACGTATCCCCGGCAACGGCGCCATTTGATTGATCTATATTTTAGTGTATGTAGTTTAACCGCAATCAGAACGGTGTCGCGTGTAGCTAGACCGAGATGAGTACGGGTCGTCCTCTAGGAAACGTGGAACCTTTTATTCTTACTTCAGGCGTGTTGATTAGGAAGGGAGAATAAGAATGGTGAAGGATGGTTGTAGGTTCTAGATCTACGTTAAATACTGATGCAAAATATATATCTAGATTAACTACAGATGTAAGTTTAATAATAAAAGGGGGCTTGTAGGGTTCATTAGGATTTAGTAGTCATGGATGATTAATTAAAGATTACTCTTTTTATCCTTTAATAGATTTACAACTAGAACGACAGTGATGCATGTAGATTAGGGTTTCTGGAGGGAAAAGGGTTCCCACTCTTAACCCCTATCTCGACATGGAACTCTGTTCATATCTAGCCTCTACCAAAACAATTGTTAATCTAATATCTAATCGCGGTCGAGACTATCAATGAATTGGTAGCGCGCCTGATTAGAATGTTAACTATTCTTTTGATAGAGTTTATAAACTTTATAGGACTTAAAAAGAGTTTAAGGATCTTCATCATCCATTAACCTACCATAATCCCATAAACCCTAACAAGCGAAGAATTACTCGCGCATTTTGGGAGAAGAAGATGAAAAGATAGAGAGGGAAAACATAATGTAAAATGCAAAAGAATTAAATAAAACAACTACCTTTATTAATCAACAAGATCAAGTACACTTTGTCTCCTTAGAAAATGATTACAAAATGCTAGTTTGCTTCTCGATCTCTTCTAAAGAGGTAGATGAACCGTTGATGATCAGCCTGGATCCATGAGCCGTCTTGGACTTCGTGATCTCTTCAGCTTGATAATTTTTCCAAGAGGCTCTCGGTCCTTATTTATAGTCCCAAAGCCAGAACCCTAGATGCCTAAATTGGAAACTAGTAGTTAAGATCCAAACTGAAAAATCCCAACTCCTAACTCGTCAAACCCGCGGCGGATCCGCGGCCAAAAGGTGGGTTTGTCCGCGGATCCGCGGCCAAATAGTGACATCTTGGGCTCAATCTTCTTGTGGGCTCTTCTGGTGATATATGGCGATCTTTTAAATATCTGGAAACTGAAAATCTTTTCTACGTCATTGCCAGAATTGATTTCTTTAATTTACTTTCTTAATTAGGCAGGTTTGTTTTAACAACTTTGATTTCCTTGATTTCAGCCCTGAAAATTCTGCACAACAACTCAACATATAATATTAGTAGAGATATTAACTTAACCATTAAGTATTGGTCAAAGGTATTAATAAGGTAAGCATATTAAATGGGTCAAATGTTACATGAATATTATATGCTTACTTTTTCCTACTAAATGTTAATTATAATATATAAACACATGAAAATAGTATTTTTACAGATAAACCCTCATATGTATCATATATTATAATAAACACCTTTTATTATATAGAAATACTAGGAAAAATGTCATATTAAATGTGCAGTTTTATCAACTGAACAACTGCTATCTGACAATAGGTATAATACCAACCAGCATGTTCCCGGTGAGTCCGTCCAGTGTACTCATAACCCAATGAGCACCTGTATACTATCTTAGGTGAACAACTGACACCGATGGCTTGTGAGACCGGTCACCGCCCCTCGTCACGGTCTAGATAAGTATACACCAGTCTACACTGTAGTATCGATACCCAGTCTCGATACTCCCACGACTAGGGACATTTAAGGATGTGCTTATAGACCCCCAGCTCCTACTTATATGATCGCCATCATAATGCTCATAGTCAAGGAAGAATCATATGAGCTCTATCAACATATATATGATGATAAAGACAAACTAGATAGCATACTATCATCTTGAGTAAGACTGTTCTATCGGTATAGGTCATCCCTCAATTATCATAATCACCTACCTGCGACTACGATAATTGCCTTGAGGGCACTATAGTCAACAATCTCCCACTTACACTTAAGGCCAATTATTGCGATGTCGCATACTCAAGCCCGTGTGATACCGAACACCCAACTTCTCTACTAATCAGTCTCACAAAGCCTGTTTGTGAAACTAATGTGTTCGAGAAATAGCCTCAGTGAGTGGATCCGCTCCAATGTTTCTTTCTATATCTCAACTTCGCGGAGAAAAGCTATCTCCCGAAATGAGCGATACCTGTCTTGGAATTTGTCTGGATATCTAATGGGACCCAGCTCATAAATGAACTCCAAATTCAGCAAATTTCCTAGACTGCATCATCCACTGAATTTAATCAGTATCATGCGCCATGCCTTTCCTCAGTATCCGCTTGGACCACCTGTCCAACATACTGTCCCTCAGAAGAGGGAAAAACTATAACTCCGACAGACACTCTGTCATCTAGTTCACCTTGGAAGCCTTAAATGATAACCGTCTCCCGAAGGAGGCTGCCGTTACCATATCCCAAGAACATCCATTTATGTTCATAAACCGCTTCCCTACATTTCTCCAGGATTGGATTAATATATGTTTATTGCAGCTAGTGCAAAAACAACATCTGGTGTGGTACTTGACATTTCATGATTAACTCAATTGCCTAAGCAAGTGATATGCTAATCATGCATATCCCTCTCCCCTTAAGTATGTAATACACTTTTAGAGAGGGTGACTCCATCACTTGCAGGTACACCACCATGCCAGGAGTCATCTATTCTAAAACACTTTAGAATAGTGTCAAGTATCTAAATTGGGACACTTCCCAAATCTAGATCTAAAACTATAGATTCAGTAACCATAAAATCTGATATTATATCTATGTCCTGTATGGAGAAACAACTGTGTGACGACCACAGTATAACCGATCGTAGTATAGGAATTTCACTTCCTATAAAGTGCATGTCATCCTAAATACCAAGACATCACGCCCTACTACCTTCTTACCAGATCCATCTTCTATTCTGATGGGGTCAAGACCTATGACCATCACATCAAAAATAGATGATCTATTTCCGCTACACTTGCTTTAGTCTATAAATAGACTTAAGCTACTTGCCCACTTTGCTTTCGTTGCTCCCACTGACTACAACAACCCTCTGGCAGAGTCATATACACGTGCACTTCTAAAACTATTTTAGTACAACTCTATACTCATCCTCCTGCCGGGTCTTATAGTCTAGAACAACAGCAATGGCAAGTCTGGGTAAACAAAAACCTACCTATCACCGTCTTTGAGAAGACCAAAGTACCTCTCGGGTGCCTGAGGTTACCCACCAAATCTGCGGAGTGGCTAATGGAATGTCAAATCTAATTGAATCCTTAGGTTCTATTAAATCTTCAGTGATCGTTTGTGGTTCTGGAATTACTTCCAGTTCTACCATACTCCCACTTCTGTTTTCTGAAAAAATCCATTTTACTAAAACTGTGGTGAGTCAAGAACAATATAACTATTGATCTTCCTGATGGTAGAAAGTTAACCCTCGTCAAAACCCGGGATAACCCATAAATGGCCATTACTGAAACGTGCCTTGAGTTTATCCAGATTCTGATTTTAATCATCAGCCGGACAACTCCCTATATTTTAACAACGTTAAGATACAAATTGATTCTATATACCATATAGAAACAAAGGCACTAATTTTATTGGAACCGGATTCAAAATCATGCAGTTGTCTTCAGTGCATATCAACCAAATGGAATGAGGCCAATCAGTATTACTCAACTAGGAGTACATCCATATATGAATAACCCGAAAGAGAAGCAAGTTCTCAAAAACATTACTATCAACGGAATACCAAACATAAGTATCTTCATCTTCGACTACTTCAAAGAATCCTGATACTTCTAACAAATGGTTCTCTACTTTATTCTTATACCTATAACTTCTCAATATCTGGACCTTGCATTTCAACGAAATACTTGTCCAGAACTGGAGAAGTCATAAGTAAACAGAATATAGTATGAGTACCAACCCCTTTGTCCTAATGGACACTGGACAACATACACCACTTTGTATAAATCCTCTGAGTTTAACAACTCTAACCCTATGCGTCGTAGGTTGAAAACTGTACTATGGTTAAGAAGAATTACACCACTGTTGAATGCACCTTACCTAACCATCAACTGATATAGGTAAATGTCACAGACATAATTTCAAAAAGTTATATCTCACTTTATAAAATAAACGTACAGATATATCAGTTTGAAATTGGTGCACAATAACGGATATTCAAAACATAATATTTGCCGTCAGGAAAAAACCAGATGATTTCCTCAAATATCACCAATTACAACGAATTCCAATATAATGAGGATCTAATCACCCAATTCCCAATATCTTACTCCCACTCACCATCTGTAACACTATACAGATGTGAGAAACGAATCTGGTAAATACATACCCCGAAGTTAGAATCTAATCGGGAAATTAGTTTTCAATTAACAACGTACAGTGAAACTGAACTATGAAAATGTTTCAAAAGGGGTTAACTGGTATTCCTAGTAATGCCTCTTCCAACATTCTGATTCATGACTGTAAGCATATACTTCCATACCCTCACTCCAATCCTTTTATTATGTCTTTACTTATTATCTTCTGTACACCACACTTAGGCTTATTGGTTTTCTTCCTTCCCCACCTTTTGGCACCTGCCTATGATCTGGAGGAAAACTATCCAATAAACTCAATAGGTGTACCCTCTCCTAATCCTAAGAGCCCTCAGAACCTGAGAGAAGGTAAAGAGAAAAGACAACCGAATAATCATATTCAATCTCTCCAGAACCAGAATCCATCCTCGAATCTGGAACGAATTCCTTCGAGTTCGTATGTAACTATACGATGGATTTATCCAATGGAAGTGGATGTTCGTAGTGATACGGAGTATTCTAGAGAAATGCAAAGGTGATATAGAAGTGGCAATGATATATGCGACACTATGACATTCCAAAGGCCAAAGTGTTTTAAGAAGGTTCGGTTAACTGGGTTCATGAGTTTTAGTTTAGGGCGGGTCATAGTCCCAGCCAAAGAGAGAGAGAGAAAAGAAACACTCAGCGTGCACTCTAACCTAGATCATAATGGTTAATCACTTTATCTAATCAGGATGGCTCCCACTGTTTCCTCGAATTCTCCTCCAAACCCAAAAGGAGAATTAGTCGGGATCATCTAAAATCACCCGAGGAGTAATCCTACTCATCAGTGAGAATCGGAATCCAACTATCATGGCATGATAACTTGATGGAAGCCACTCAAGTTATCACACTCCAGAAGGTATGCGCATGCCTGACAAGTTTCCTGTATGTTAGAAACTCCCGATGTGAATTTTTATCCAATGCTCTTATAACCTTGACGTAGGCCAACAAATCATAAGTCACATGTCAAGTTCTACCCGTCATTGTCTAGGTTAATTTGAACCCACCCGTACATACCCTTGACATACGCCAACAAAGTAGTACGACTGTTCTAAACCAACGCATCTATCTATGCAACAGAAAAGTAACAAATAGCTACCATACACTATGCCTTAACGTAGGCCAACAAACATAGCATGAATACTAAGTGCTACCCGTATGAAATGACGGAGGGCTACGAATGGTTTTTGGCGAAAAACCTTTAACGTAATGAACTTGATATCGTTGAAGGAACCTGATAGCTTTTATAAATATATAGTTGCGAAAACTTTTGCTAAAGAGGTCACTCCCGGTGAAGGGATCTCGGCTCTTTCCTCGTCGAATGAGGTGCAGGATATTCCAAACTGAATACTACGATACAAAGCAAAAATAATCGACTATAGTGAAGTTATTACATTGACGCAAACTTTACTCTAGGGGTCACTCCCGATGAAGGGATCTCGGCCCTTTCCTCGTCGAATGAGGTGCTGGATATTCATAACCGAATACCACTGTGCAAAGCAAAAGCGTACGTCCGTAATGTCAGTTTTTAAAATTGGTTCCAAAAACATCAAATAGGTTTGATTTCCTTGCATTGATCAGAATCAACGCAGTCCCATCAATTAATCACACCAGAAAAGATCGAATATAAAATGTATGTATATGCCATCCACATTTGCCACTAGGTCCCGTCATCACCCGTTAGGTTACTTAACTAATGACAGAGCGGGGACTAGACTAGCGCGGGTGCAAAACATATACAACATCTACTAGTGTGTGTGTGTGTGTGTGTGTGTGTGTGTATGTGTGTGTGTGTATAACATTCGTCCCAGGCATGATATAAAGCAACATCACAGAAACATTATAGAAGCAACACAGAATGGTGGATAATCTTGGAGCCCCGGGTTTCACTTGAGCCGCAAATGAGACCCGACATTCCCTGTCATGTGGATAGCCTGTGTAATGAAACCTAGACCTCTACGAGCGCGGCAAGTTACCCGCCAAAACCAGAGGCGAGGCAACCCCCTTCAACAACGTGAATGGGCCATCCAGCACTTCACGGAATCCGGTAACTTGAGCACCCCTCCGTGGGTCAACTTATACCCCCTACGAGTGCGGCGAATAGCCCGTCAATTCTAGAGTAAGGTCCCCTCCGTTTCAACTCCATGAGATGCGGATCCGTTGCCCTATAGAACCCGGCTATCCGTTCACTCCACCGCGGGGTAATCCTAGTACAGAAAAGAAAATAATATACAAGGGTGATATCGACCTCAACCCGGTCGTGCCCCAAACAAATAATATATAAACTGGCAGTGACGGCAGTCCACATGTCGGACGCTCGCCCCGCAATATCAAATATACAAATGAAACTAAACAGTACTAACATTGCACCCAAGCTATCCACCACGACGATCCAACCACAACACAGAACATCAATGTGAATGTCACGTTCGCAAACCCGTCTAAGAGAACATATAGCAGTTAGATGGATTGTACCGCTCGAATGACATTCACGGTCGCAGATAATAATGCATGTACTGTTAAACGGACACTTAAAATTTCGATCGACTAAATTTCCCAAATTGGCCCCAAGTGCAACTCCAGCAATCAAACAGAAATCTGGGCCAAAACCAAGTATCACAAAAATCACAATTCCATGTAAAAGAGCTACAGTAAAAATTTGGTGCTCCGTTGCTACGAAACGACCGCAGAACCGCCGCGAATAGGGGTCAAATGCGGCAGTTCCGCGGATTTTTAGAAACATCATGAGCTCAAATTTTTCTTGCACTCCTAGAAAAGCCTGCATGGATTTTTAAGCCTCTGAAAAATATTTTTGACCGCATTTGAAAATCGGCAAAAACTAGAAAAAAAATCGTGATTTCGGAAATTTTGTTCGATCGATCTTTTAAGCGCGTGTAAACAAGCTAGTAAAGGGTTAAGGGTTGGCTCTGATACCATGTTGGGTTACGGCAGCGCCCCGTCCATCAAAACATGGCCAAATGCACAACAAAAATTTAATAAACCGGCGCTACCATGACCCGATGCCCGAATCTACCATTAACCCTACACTAGCTAAATGTAAAAGGGAGTTAGAATGGTTATACCGATCGATCCGTGTCCTTCGGTCTTCAACCTCTTCCCAAGCTCCTCGCTCTCCGGTTTCCCTTGTCGAAGATGATCCACGTCGAGAATTAGTAATACGGGCTCCCGCTTCAAAACCGAAGCAACTCGGGCATCCAGTTTGCTAGCCTAGATACCCAAGATGAAGTAGAGAGTGTGTGTGAATATTTTGTCTCAAAGCACAATGATTTGGGTGGAGGTAAATGAAGTTGCCAAGTAGTGAAGAAAAATGTGAGCAAAGAAAATTTCGGCCAAGTCAAGAAAAGAAATTTGGCTCTGTGGTGTTTTGGTGATGGAAGCAACACTAAAAAAATCCTCATCAAAACAAAATGTTCTCTGTTAATATATATGAAGTGGTGGGGGGGGGGGAAGAAAAAACAAGTAGTGAGTGTAGTAATTAGAAAATATGTGATGGATTAATTAACTCATCAAAAACCACTCACTCAAAACCAACAGCCGCCTCACCCTTCAAGCCATCACAAATATCTAACACATGACAAAACCAATTAAGGCTAAAGTGGACACCTCACCAATCAACCCATGCTGCCCATGACTTTCGAAAATAGCCACGCCCAATTAATGCATAACAAAAGAAAAGGCCAAAATAAACAATGACTCACAAATCAAAACATTAAACATTAATCCAAATGTTTAAGTCGAGAAAAAAATTGGTAACTTCCAAAGTAAACTCGTAACGAATTACAAGAATACCCCTCGTCCGTATATACATACCTGCATCCGTATTCCGACTGAATACGAATACAACGAGACCAAAATAATCCAACAATATAATACTAGGATCCGGCTTAAACCAAAACCCACTAGTATTATCCGTCCGATCGTGATCCGTGCACAAGTGCATGAATATGATCGAATCCTACCATAAAATCATACGGCCCCTACAACGTTTCGTCCGAACTAGGGAAACCCTCTGTGTGGGACTCTAAAGACTCGTCAATACGCTGGCAGTGGGTTTAACCACAAGCACGTCAGTGGCACTAGATGTACGTAACGACTACCCAGGTATTGAGCGAAAGGGAGGCCGACGAGCGAACTCGTCCCGAAACCCTATTGAGCCTGACAGTGACAATATCCGTACAGTCCGGTCCGTTCGTCTATGAGCATCGCATATTGAGTCTAGGGGGTGGATAAAATCAGACCCCTAACAACGCGATAATTCGTGTCGGTATGTAACCCATCACCACCTGAGAAACTATCGATCCTGGATCGGTAATTCTCACATACCCCGGCCGAGGATTTCTGGTGATGGCCACCCGTGCACCGCGCGACATCAACCCCCTATAAGTAACACTTACCGTACAGTTCGGTCTTTTCGTCTGATATGTCGCATATCTAGTCTAGGGGTAGAATCGTCAGATCCCAATAACTTGATAAGTCATGCCGATGTATAGCCTATAACGGTATGAGAAACTACTGTTAACTCTTACCAGTAAATCTCATCAACAGCCTTGGCCAGGGACTTCCTGTTATAGCCAATCGAGTATAGCGCAACATCAACTCCCTATACCGGGAGAAACGAAACCCCTCCTATCACTCATTGCCTCCATGTGACTCGGGACTGTACCTAAAATCCACCTGTTTGCACGAATCCTTTGAGCCGTGGTAGGGAGGAAATCAAAGCACTGTTCCCCTCCGAAAGACAGAGACGCGACCGCGCAGGTCCGTCTTGCCTGAAATTCGGGGAAGATGCTAATTGGCGCTATCCGTCCACCTCTCCGAAGATGCCAAGTTGATTTATGGCACCATGTATCGAAGGTTTAAACGGATGCGGCTGATGTAGCAGACTTCGTCAGATTCCCCCTCGTTTGAGGGGTTTTTAATTGTGGGGACGCTCTTCCCTGCAGGCGCAAGCCCCTGCAGTTAATCACGCTACCGCATCGCGGTAACAACTTTCTCCTTCTCTAGATGGTCACTTCGTGTCGTGGGTGTTTGTTTTGTGTTTGGTTTCCCGTGGATTGTATACCGAGACTAAGTTATGTTGTCGCCCGTAGGGCGTAGACTAGTCCAAATCCGTATCTTTCTTAGATTTGGGTTTGGGGGTTTGGGTTTAAGGATACGTTAGCTTCATTTGAGACTAAGATCAACTTAAACGTTCGTTAAGGATACGTTAGTCTCATTTTAGACTAAAATCAACTTAACGGGATCGTTTAGATCCGACAAGAGAGCAATTGGGCTCTATTATTTAGTTTAGTGACATTGCGGTCGATAATTAGTTTAGGGACATTACGGTCCATTGTTAGTTTAAAGACATCACGGTCGAGGTTAAGGACATCATAGTCCGTGGATTTAAGGACTCCACAGTCCGATGTTAGTTTTAAGACGTCACGGTCGAGGATAAGGACATCATAGTCCGTGAGTTTAAGGACCTCACAGTCCGATGTTAGTTTTAAGACGTCACGGTCGAGGTTAAGGACATCATAGTCCGCGAGTTTAAGGACCTCACAGTCCGATGTTAGTTTAAAGACATCACGGTCGAGGTTAAGGACATCATAGTCCATGAGTTTAAGGACCCCACAGTCCGTAGTAATGTGTGGTTGTCGGGACCCGTCACCTCTCTGACGACGTTGAAGGATTACAACGACAGATATCAGAGGAGTAACGAGATGTACCCTCGAACCAGTATGAATTGTTTGAAAGATCTGTAGCCCAGTTTGGGACTAAGATCTGTTGAGTATTTATGAGCAGATGTGCTCAGCTCAATATAAGTTGAGGACTTATGGCCAGAATTAGGCTAAGTCCAATAGAAAAATGTTTAACATTTTTAGTTGCTCTGGCTATTAAGCCTTTATTTGGGCTCAGCCCTTTCAATAATGCTAGGCATTGGGCTTTGACATTTTTGTCCTGTATTGAATGCATATCATTCATCAGAAACAAAGCTTGTTCTGACAGTGCGCCACGTGGCGCGCCAGGCGCATTGCGCTTCTGTCAGGTAGCGCACACGAAGAGGACACATGTCGCACTTAGCGCTAAGCGTTAGTTCATTAGCGCATTGCGCTTTTAATTTATGAGCGCTTTGCTGTAACATTCCAAAATAATAAAATATTATTTTTAGGAATTTTTATAATTTAATATTATTTTATTGATTATTTTAATATTAAATTTATAATTAAATATCGATAAATGAGAAAAATTTGGAAAAATTATGGAAAATTCTAAAATAGGGTATTTTATGGAATTATGCCATTTTTAAGTTTTTATGAGCATTTATTTGCTAATTTAGTACTAATCGCGATTAAAAATCGCTAATCGGGTTTTTTGCAAGTTTGTGCAAAACATGCACATATCTTGTTTTTCTACACTTGTGCATTTTCTATCATGTTACTTTTTGGGTTACTATTTGAGTGAGAAGAAAAGGAAAAGAAAAGAAAAAGGGATTAAAGAAATAGGTATGGTGAGAGAGAGGGTAGGTGAGAGTGTTGACTTGGCCATTCCCTCTTGTTTTCTCCTCTCATTTCTCCCCTGCTCTTCCATGAGCTGCTGCTGCTGCTGCTGCCCTCCTCTTCCTCCACCTTCAAACCCCCATTTCTCCATGAAATTCACCCCAAAACCCCATATCGCTTTCACGAAAATTGTACACAAGCTCACAAGCATGCCTTTGGACCAAGAAAGTAGTCATTTTGGCGCTGTTGAGGATTCATGAGGGTATTATGAGGTAATTTCTTCACAATTAGAGTGTTATTGCTTGTGCTTAAGCTTCAATTCAAGTTTCATATCGATATCGTGTAATTTGGACCAACTTAGAGAGGGTTAGGGTAAAGTTGAGATGTGGATTTGTAATTGGACTTAAATGGTGACCTTAGACCCTATATTGACTAGAACCCTGACCTAGCACAACCTGAAACCCAAAAAAGATACGGAATTACGGGACTTTCATGTCGGTTTGTGTGATCTGTGAAGGTGTTCTGGAATCTGGAGCAACCCGGGGGCACCAAAAATAAAATTGAGCTGACAGTGAGTCGTGCAGGCACCTAGGAAGCTACCACCAAGACCCGAGCCCCTAACTCAAACCTACGGCCGCAAATTTAATCATTCTGGCCGCAATTTGCGGCCAGAGTAGAAGTGAATCGGTCAATTTTTGTTCCAGGGCTCATTTTGCACTAAATTAGACCCCCCCTATATGCAGTTTTGGCTAATTGTCATCTGGGGAAAATCTGGGAGCATTTTGGTGTGTTTTAGGCAGTGTTTTCCGTATTTTTAAATGCACTTTCTTGATATTTGGATTTGTATTTAGTTGTCGGGTGTTCGTACATCGACAACAGGGGTTGTTTGTTGGATTTGCATGTTTGGGCCATAGGTTCAAACCTATGAGCACACTGTGCGCTGTATCGGTTTTCTGCCTTGATTTTCATACGCATTGCTATGGTTGATCATTGTAGGTACCTTCACGTGGATTCCGAGACGATGCAGAAGATGATGGAGACATCGATACCGACACACTGAGTGCAGGTGAGTAGATTTATATCTACGGGGAGAAGTCGGGTGGATGGCGTATAGCACCCCCGCAGTTCGTGGTGATGTATACGAATACGTATACACACAGATATTGATTGTATATTGTTTGAGATTATTGATGTTAAAAGATGGATTCTAGATGTGATTGGATTGGTTAGTGATGTGAAACCCTAGAGTAGTGGTTGCACCACACATACACACACACACCCATACTTGCATACATTCTTCTTTCATAAGTGCGTATATGGGATTGTATTTTTATGTGTTTACATAGGTATGGGACTATGGGTTCATATACTGGATTGAGGATAGTATTTGGGTTTGAGATGAGTCGATGAGATTGGGCTTGAGGCCAGGAGATCGGTGATGTGATTTGGTTCGTATTGAGATACGACACGATGTTTTAGCGGGTCTTTTGACGTAGTGATTCTTACACCTGCATGCATACATAGATGGTATCAATATTGTACTAGACGTAGGACATTATTCCGGATCATGATATTTGATAAAGAAGATACCAAATGAATAGTGTAATTGATGTAACTTTGACCCGTACCCAGATTTGGGGATGCCGTACGACGGATTTACGTACGAGCTATATCTTGATGATTGATCCGCACTCTTGATTTGGGATGTCTGATTGTAGATATGGTATCGGATATGATATTATTGAGGTGGGATCACCGACTAATATACATACAGGTATGTATATGGATCGACTCAGATGTTAGGCGGTTTCCTCACCTGTAGTCCAGCTTGTTAGCTTAGTCCTTTAGTTTAGTTTAGTTGTTAGATTAGATTCGATTCTTACCTATTTCAAAAAAACTAACGAATCGTGGGTATTTTAAAAGACAGCCCAAGGGATTCCTACGGATATTTCAAAAGACGTATTTTTTCATAAAAACACCGTAGCCCCTATTTTCAAAACCCCATGATTCGTGTTATTTCAAAAGGCACCATTTGTAGAACTTATATTAGATTAATGCAGATTAGTTATAGTTGCGTCTAGTATTCAGCTTCCGCTCATTATTGTGGTTCGCTTCGCATCGCATGCTTATATTATGTTTCGTACTACATTATTGATATCATGCTGTTAGAACACCAGCACCATTACCGATGATGCGTATGTACCACGTACACTTACTTGCCGGCTCACACACATCTTCATCGGTAATTGCCATGCCACGTACACTTTAGAAATACTATTGCATTGACATAGGTGGTTAGCTAATAATTTAGACATGATATTAGTGTACTCGCCTTATATGCTAGATTAGACATTGTAGATATTACTTGTTACTTCATGCATGTTAATATTCATTGTTATGCCGCATTCATGGATTTTTATGCCGATATGCACTGTTTACATGCTATTGAGGATTGGATTCGGATTTCCATGAGATTTTCTGGATTTGGGGGAAAACCGCAAAACTTATATAAACTTCTTTCTCTCTTTAAAATAAAAAGTGCGGTTTTCCCATGATGTATGAGTCGTCCACCATGAGTTTGCTGATGGATTTCGAGACCCGATTCGAGGAGGCGGATGAACCGTTTCGGGTACATGGTGGACCCGGTAAGGTACCCCGGGGCAAGAAGCGCGTGATGATGACGATGTGAGCCTGGCAGGGGAGCACTACCTACCGGTGATTTTACCCGACGCGTCGGATATCCGGAGGATACCGTCGTGGTCTTGAAATGGATGGTAGGGGCCGGTCTGGACTGACGGCGCCCTAAATATTATTATTGAGACATTGAGATTTCGAGATTTTGAGGTACAGAGACTGTGATACAGAGATATCGAGATATTGGGATTACGTTTTGTGCTGATGCTAGGCACTGTTTTATGCTGATTTCATTATGATACCTCATTTTAAAAATACAAAGGAAATCTCACTAAATTATGAAAACAGTTCTTCATTTACATGTATTCTGTTTTCATGCATTCATACCTCATTCATATGATATATTGCTACCCTTGGGCACTGACACGGGCACATGAGATTACACTCGGGTTAGATATTTACCCTAGCCTTGTTATAGGCTACTGGTTATATATATTTGAGGATGCATATTGATCGTATGACCTAGGATTGCGTCATACATGCGATTTCTATTCGTAGATGTTTTTCTATTCACGAGTTGGCAACTCACCCCCGTTGTGCCCCAATTTCTTGCAGGTTTGCCGTACAGGTTTCTTTACGGCTTGCGGGCATAGTTTCCTTCGGGTGATTTGCTACTAGGTGGGTTTACTTGTATCGTACCCCCATTATATATCTTGTATATTATTATTCTGTTGTATCTAGAAGTTCCATCAACCAAACATGTAATTATTTTAGAGATAGAGACCAGTGTTGTTTATTCTATCGACCTTAGAGTCGCGCGTTGTATTTATACGAATTTCATGCTGTTTTGAGTTTCCTTTTCTGTTGTGATCCTCGCCTTTCGGCGTTGTATATTATATTGTTGTGTGGTTGTGGCCGTCGTTTGACGAAGAGCTAGCTCCCGCTTGGGGATGCCTTTATTTGATTTCGTATACTATTCATGCTGTATTCTGTTTGGGGGCCTGTATTTACAAAGGAGACTCTGCCGAAATTTCCAGGAAATATTTGATGTTTTTATAAAACGCATAATTCGGCTTATGCTGTTAAAACTTCTTGATTTAAATTGGTTTTCCTACACTCTACTACTTTTCTTGGTTTGGATTTCTGGGTTTTCGGCTTACTTAGAATACGTACGCCTTGAGACGTTCGTAGTTTAAGTGCCGGTCATATTCCGTACTTTCGGGACGTGACAAAGTTGGTATCAGAGCGTTAGGTTTTACCTTCGGAGCGTAGGATGACCCTTGGTTGATGGAATAGGTGACTAAAGTAGAGTGACGTACCGTGGGTATGTTCCGCGGCATATTTACGACACGCCACTCCACTTAAGAAGCCTTAGGATGTACATTTCTTTGCTCAGTATCATATTCATTCCTGATCTAGCTACATCGGTACCAGTTATGGTTTTGCCGCCACGATTACGGGCAAGGAGAGCTACGGCTAGAGTTGCGGTCAGCATGAGCTCGTTATGAAACGAGTACTGACCATGGCGTGATTCGGGCGACACACGATTGTAAAGATGTGTCTTTTGAATTGTGTTTTTGCACCACGAGCGTTGGATGGATCGCTGTATGAGACTTCTCGGACTTGCAGATTAGCACCAGAGGATTGAGCCACTGACAGAGGCCAGCCAGACTTTGATGACCGTTGATGTGTGGCTTATTCATGATGATTGAGACACGGTTCAGCATGCAGACGAGTGAGCCAGTTATTGCTGCGAACGACGAGATATCACCCTAGATGTTGGAGCTATTGCAGTACAAGTTGTACTAAGAGATGATAGAAGGTCGCTAGTCATCGAGGATGAATGACTAAGACATATGGATCGTTCGCCTACCCCGATGCGAGGTCATCAGATAGATTGATTCCAGCTAGAGACGACTTCACGCGGAGACGTTGGGAGTCGACAGAGACGATCGAATGTCAGAAACCTATTATTCCAAATTTAAAGTAGTCGGAAAGACATGCAGGCAATTCTATGGTCCCTCTAGAAGAATGAAACCCTAACTCGACTTAATGACCGTGTGAAAGCCTTTGAACCTTCGGGTTTGCGGCAGTTCTACGGCGCCATTAGTGAGGCTTGGGTTTGCCCTTCTACGGCTGGACCACCGATGCTGTGGTATGTACTCGATACTATTAAACTGTGCCCAAGATGTTGAGCTCTTGGGGGATTATGAGGTTTTGACGACTCGATTGGATAGCTCGACTTAATTCGGATGCTAGGTGGTGAGATGCATATCTTGGGAGACTTCCGATACGAGGATAGCCGTTGGAGCTGTTGGAGATAGTGCCCTCAGAGTCAATTATTGGATCACAGGCACGTAATTGCAATGATTGAGGGAGGACCTATCCCGGTAGAACAGTCTTACTCGAGATGATAGTATGCTATCTGGTTTACCTTTATCATCGTGTACTGCTTTAGGTGACCTGACAGGTCACTATTGCACGTTGATAGAGCCCCTAGGATTCTTGCTTGGCTGCCAGCAGTATGAGGGCGATCATATAAGTGAGAGCTGGAGTCTATAAGCACATCCTTAAAAGGTCCCTAGTCGTAGGAGATTCGAGACAGGGCATCGATTCTCCAGAGTAGACTAGTGTATACAGTCGAGACCCCGACGAGGGGCGGTGGCCGGTCTCACAAGCCACTGGTGTCAGTTGGTTCACCTAAGATGTATACAGGTGCTCGTTGGGTTATGAGTACACCGGACAGGACTCGCCGGGAACATGCTAGTTGGTCTTATACCTGACGTCAGATAGCAGTTCCCTGGTGACATGTGTACAGGTTAGTTCATCGACCTGGGGATCGTCATTTGTCTCGTGTGAGTTCCCACTGTGCTTTGATTACTACCCTACCACGGCTCAAAGGAGTCGTGCAAACAGGTTTTAGTTGGGTACAGTCCCGAGCCACATGGAGGCAGTGAGCGGATCTTCGGGGGTTCGTCTCTCCTGGTATTGGGGGTGAGGTCGCGCTGTGTCTAGGAGAGCCATTACACGAAGTCCTTGGCCAAGGCAGGAGATTTACTGGTAGGTATTCCAGTAGTATCTCAGGGTGTTCTGGGCTACACTCCGACACGACTTGTACCGCTTTTGGGGGTCTGACTTTTACCCACCCCCTAGGCCCGACATGCGATGCTCATAGACGAACGGACCGGACTGTACGGATATTGTCACTGACAGGCTCAGTAGGGTGTCAGGATGAGTTCGCTCATTGACGTCCCTTTTAGTCAATAGCTGGTGGCCCGTCACGTATTGGCTTATACCTCTGACGTGCTAGTGGTTAAATCCACAACCATAGTATTGACGAGTCTTTAGAGTCCACCACACTTTCAGTTACTCAGCTTTCGGGCGAAACGCTGTAGAGGCCGTATGGAGATATGGCAGGGTCCGATCAGATACGTGCGGCATTGCACGGATCAGGATCGGACAGTTTGTACTAGTGGCCGTATAGATATATGGCAGGGTTCGGTCAGATACGTGCGGTATTGCACGGATCGGGATCGAACGGATATTACTAGCCGGCTTTGGTTTAAGCCGGATCCTAGTTTAGTACAGTGTAGATTTTGTCTCTTTGCATTTGTATCCGGACGGAATACAGATGCGGGTGTGTATGCACAGTATCGGGGTTTTCCTGTAATTTATTACGGGACCAGTTTTCTGGAGTTGCCAGTTTGCATTCCGTTCCGGCCGGTTTTCGTTTGTTCTTTCCTTGCCGGACTTTTCCGATGGAGGGGGTTATTTGCATTTGTGCAAATAACATTTGTGGAGGGGGTTTCTTGCATATGTATTCATTATGATAGCATCATATCTTTTCCACCATCATTTTGATTCTCTTGCATTAATTGTGATTAATGAGAGGGTATGGGTTTAAAGTGAGAAGTATGGTTTTCTTGTCTTTGGATATGGTCACCTTTTCTTGTCTTTGGATATGGTCACCTTTTCTTTTCTCCTACCATCACCTCCCTTCATGCTTGATTAATCCCTCCACCATTCTCATTTTCATCAAGAGGCCGGCCACAATTTTGAGAGGGTGAGAGAGTTTTTCATTTGGAGTGTGGCAATTTTCCTTGATCTCATTTTCATGGTAGAAAAATGCAAGCACCATTTTTCTTCTTGATTCCTCCATCATCTTTTAAAAGGCAACATAACCCCAAAGTGAGACACAACTCTATACTACATTCTACAGCACATCTTGGGCGCGTCGGCTATCCAACTTCGCGCCCGAGTTGCCTCGGTATTGAGGTGGGAGCCCGTAAAAGAAACAGGCGATGTGGTGCCCTTCCGGCGAGGAGGCGACGACCGGAGTTTCCGCGGGAGATCGGGACGATGACGAGAAGACCGGAGGACTCGGATCACTCGGTATATCTCTAACCCGTCTTGTAGTTAGCTAGACCTAGTTTAATGGCCCGATCCGGGTGTTTAGTGCGCGGTGGTGCCGGTTTGCAAAGTCCGCAAAATTAAAGTTTATCACCGTTTCCGCATTTGGCCGTCGGATTGACGACCGGGGCGCCGCCGTGCACTTACGGGAGCTCAGTCCATGCAGCCACGACGAGACGAGTCCGAAGCGGTCGACCTTAGAGAAAGGTGGAATAAGCGGTTCGTACGAGATCTTGATAAGATGACGTTCTACTCCGCCGACATCAGAGATGCGATACGCATGCCGAGGCATTGTACTTGGATATACCTTCCAGAAGGAGTCACGGTGAGTATGCAGCTGTTCCGGAATAAGAAACAGCTATAGTAAAGTACGATGACTTCCGGACAGTTAGGCAGAGACGAGACTTGGAAGAGACCTTGAGCAGGATTCCTTCCAGGATACTGCTGCAATGATATTTGCACCCAGGATTAGATGTGTCATGTGCATTCAGAGAGCCAGAGGCCGACGCCAGTGACATGCTGCTTGACGAGTGGTCGCGATGATTGACCGAGAGATGACCAGAGAAGTGCCAGAACGGGATCATCCCCGTTAGCACACCTGACAGGGCCGATGAGCCGATGGACCGAGAGATTGGTAATTCACAGTGAAGGCCTTGACCCAGGAGTGGTCATTGTTACGCACACCAGCAGGCCAGAGTTCATGATCATCGACGAGACGTCCCACTAGTGACCGCGACAGTTGGCCCGAGATTCTTGGAGGATGCGCTTGAGCGGTACTATTCCGCCATTATTGATTTTGATGTTTTGGGTGATTTATTCGCATGATTTGATTTTGATGATTGAGGATTTACGATCTTTGCACGGTGTTGCGTTTTCATGCTTTGGTTTCACATGCTTGTAATTTTACGGTTTTAGACATTTGAGTTGATTTTGTGCGTATGTACGCACACGATTGGTTCCTGCACTCTGTATAGTTTATATATGTTTGCAGTGCAGTGATACGCCTTTTGTGCAAATTAGATGCACTGGACTTCGGTTTCGATTGTGATACTCGATATTTGTTTTGTGCACCTTGTGCACCTGATTGGAGTTTGCGCATGTTCGACACTCGATATTGGATTTCATGATTTCATGCATGATGGATGCACCGGGTTGGGATTTTTAGCGCATGTTGGGCGCCTGCTATGAGATGCGATTTGGTGCACACCAGATGCACTAAATCGGAATTTTCGTGCATGTCAGATGCACCTGATTTTGCGATCAGGCACACACGATGCCTATGACCAAAGTTGTGTGCACAACCGTTGCACCTTGATGTTGTTTTTGTGCACATTCATGGATTTTGATCTCCGTGCGCACCGGACGCACAGGGTTTTCATATGCACTTTTTGGGACCGATTTCTTATGAAGCAGTACATTTTCATGATATTGCGATTGGTTTTCGTACTGAGCAGGACTGATCGGATGACAGTGCCTGGATATATTTTGCATGCATTGATAGATTTCAAAGGGATTTCCAAAAGCGAGCTATAGTCTCATTATTTACATACGTGTCTGATATGCCACGAAAACGTTTAAAACAGGGAACCCTTCCAAATTGTTTTCAAAAACGGCGGATCGTGCATACTAAACAAAAGATATATAAGTATATGGCTATTTTCTGATAAAGACGTCCGCCACTGTGCAGTGTTATGCGCATCGCACAGCAACTTAAAAAGATTTGGCATGCATTTACTTCAGATATTTACGTGTATAGTTTCGAGTTGTATCATATTGGTTTTGTATTGGATTTGACATTTGTGTCTTTACCATGACTCCGATGATTGCGGGATGCTTGACGGAGTTTTGTTTTTGAGTTATCTTCTCATTACTCATGCGCATGCATCGCGCTATGATGCGTTTTATGTATTGATGATTTCGGAGCCCCGACGACTTGGACTTCTTATTGAAATGTTTTAGAAATTGGGGGTTTAAATATAAATTCGGGGACCGAATTTCTTTAAGGGGGGAAGATTGTAACATTCCAAAATAATAAAATATTATTTTTAGGAATTTTTATAATTTAATATTATTTTATTGATTATTTTAATATTAAATTTATAATTAAATATCGATAAATGGGAAAAATTTGGAAAAATTATGGAAAATTCTAAAATAGGGTATTTTATGGAATTATGCCATTTTTAAGTTTTTATGAGCATTTATTTGCTAATTTAGTACTAATCGCGATTAAAAATCGCTAATCGGGTTTTTTGCAAGTTTGTGCAAAACATGCACATATCTTGTTTTTCTACACTTGTGCATTTTCTATCATGTTACTTTTTGGGTTACTATTTGAGTGAGAAGAAAAGGAAAAGAAAAGAAAAAGGGATTAAAGAAATAGGTATGGTGAGAGAGAGGGTAGGTGAGAGTGTTGACTTGGCCATTCCCTCTTGTTTTCTCCTCTCATTTCTCCCCCCCCCTCTTCCATGAGCTGCTGCTGCTGCTGCTGCCCTCCTCTTCCTCCACCTTCAAACCCCCATTTCTCCATGAAATTCACCCCAAAACCCCATATCGCTTTCACGAAAATTGTACACAAGCTCACAAGCATGCCTTTGGACCAAGAAAGTAGTCATTTTGGCGCTGTTGAGGATTCATGAGGGTATTATGAGGTAATTTCTTCACAATTAGAGTGTTATTGCTTGTGCTTAAGCTTCAATTCAAGTTTCATATCGATATCGTGTAATTTGGTGTATTTTGGACCAACTTAGAGAGGGTTAGGGTAAAGTTGAGATGTGGCTTTGTAATTGGACTTAAATGGTGACCTTAGACCCTATATTGACTAGAACCCTGACCTAGCACAACCTGAAACCCAAAAAAGATACGGAATTACGGGACTTTCATGTCGGTTTGTGTGATCTGTGAAGGTGTTCTGGAATCTGGAGCAACCCGGGAGCACCAAAAATAAAATTGAGCTGACAATGAGTCGTGCAGGCACCTAGGAAGCTACCACCAAGACCCGAGCCCCTAACTCAAACCTACGGCCGCAAATTTAATCATTCTGGCCGCAATTTGCGGCCAGAGTAGAAGTGAATCGGTCAATTTTTGTTCCAGGGCTCATTTTGCACTAAATTAGACCCCCCCTATATGCAGTTTTGGCTAATTGTCATCTGGGGAAAATCTGGGAGCATTTTGGTGTGTTTTAGGCAGTGTTTTCCGTATTTTTAAATGTACTTTCTTGATATTTCGATTTGTATTTGGTTGTCGGGTGTTCGTACATCGACAACAGGGGTTGTTTGTTGGATTTGCATGTTTGGGCCATAGGTTCAAACCTATGAGCACACTGTGCGCTGTATCGGTTTTCTGCCTTGATTTTCATACGCATTGCTATGGTTGATCATTGTAGGTACCTTCACGTGGATTCCGAGACGATGCAGAAGATGATGGAGACATCGACACCGACACACTGAGTGCAAGTGAGTAGATTTATATCTACGGGGAGAAGTCGGGTGGATGGCGTATAGCACCCCCGCAGTTCGTGGTGATGTATACGAATACGTATACACACAGATATTGATTGTATATTGTTTGAGATTATTGATGTTAAAAGATGGATTCTAGGTGTGATTGGATTGGTTAGTGATGTGAAACCCTAGAGTAGTGGTTGCACCACACATACACACACACACCCCCATACTTGCATACATTCTTCTTTCATAAGTGCGTATATGGGATTGTATTTTTATGTGTTTACATAGGTATGGGACTATGGGTTCATATACTGGATTGAGGATAGTATTTGGGTTTGAGATGAGTCGATGAGATTGGGCTTGAGGCCAGGAGATCGGTGATGTGATTTGGTTCGTATTGAGATACGACACGATGTTTTAGCGGGTCTTTTGACGTAGTGATTCTTACACCTGCATGCATACATAGATGGTATCAATATTGTACTAGACGTAGGACATTATTCCGGATCATGATATTTGATAAAGAAGATACCAAATGAATAGTGTGATTGATGTGACTTTGACCCGTACCCAGATTTGGGGATGCCGTACGACGGATTTACGTACGAGCTATATCTTGATGATTGATCCGCACTCTTGATTTGGGATGTCTGATTGTAGATATGGTATCAGATATGATATTATTGAGGTGGGATCACCGACTAATATACATACAGGTATGTATATGGATCGACTCAGATGTTAGGCGGTTTCCTCACCTGTAGTCCAGCTTGTTAGCTTAGTCCTTTAGTTTAGTTTAGTTGTTAGATTAGATTCGATTCTTACCTATTTCAAAAAAACTAACGAATCGTGGGTATTTTAAAAGACAGCCCAAGGGATTCCTACAGATATTTCAAAAGACGTATTTTTTCATAAAAACACCGTAGCCCCTATTTTCAAAACCCCATGATTCGTGTTATTTCAAAAGGCACCATTTGTAGAACTTATATTAGATTAATGCAGATTAGTTATAGTTGCGTCTAGTATTCAGCTTCCGCTCATTATTGTGGTTCGCTTCGCATCGCATGCTTATATTATGTTTCGTACTACATTATTGATATCATGCTGTTAGAACACCAGCACCATTACCGATGATGCGTATGTACCACGTACACTTACTTGCCGGCTCACACACATCTTCATCGGTAATTGCCATGCCACGTACACTTTAGAAATACTATTGCATTGACATAGGTGGTTAGCTAATTTAGACATGATATTAGTGTACTCGCCTTATATGCTAGATTAGACATTGTAGATATTACTTGTTACTTCATGCATGTTAATATTCATTGTTATGCCGCATTCATGGATTTTTATGCCGATATGCACTGTTTACATGCTATTGAGGATTGGATTCGGATTTCCATGAGATTTTCTGGATTTGGGGGAAAACCGCAAAACTTATATAAACTTCTTTCTCTCTTTAAAATAAAAAGTGCGGTTTTCCCATGATGTATGAGTCGTCCACCATGAGTTTGCTGATGGATTTCGAGACCCGATTCGAGGAGGCGGATGAACCGTTTCGGGTACATGGTGGACCCGGTAAGGTACCCCGGGGAAAGAAGCGCGTGATGATGACGATGTGAGCCTGGCAGGGGAGCACTACCTACCGGTGATTTTACCCGACGCGTCGGATATCCGGAGGATACCGTCGTGGTCTTGAGATGGATGGTAGGGGCCGGTCTGGACTGACGGCGCCCTAAATATTATTATTGAGACATTGAGATTTCGAGATTTTGAGGTACAGAGACTGTGATACAGAGATATCGAGATATTGGGATTACGTTTTGTGCTGATGCTAGGCACTGTTTTATGCTGATTTCATTATGATACCTCATTTTAAAAATACAAAGGAAATCTCACTAAATTATGAAAACAGTTCTTCATTTACATGTATTCTGTTTTCATGCATTCATACCTCATTCATATGATATATTGCTACCCTTGGGCACTGACACGGGCACATGAGATTACACTCGGGTTAGATATTTACCCTAGCCTTGTTATAGGCTGCTGGTTATATATATTTGAGGATGGATATTGATCGTATGACCTAGAATTGCGTCATACATGCGATTTCTATTCGTAGATGTTTTTCTATTCACGAGTTGGCAACTCACCCCCGTTGTGCCCCAGTTTCTTGCAGGTTTGCCGTACAGGTTTCTTTACGGCTTGCGGGCATAGTTTCCTTCGGGTGATTTGCTACTAGGTGGGTTTACTTGTATCGTACCCCCATTATATATCTTGTATATTATTATTCTGTTGTATCTAGAAGTTCCATCAACCAAACATGTAATTATTTCAGAGATAGAGACCAGTGTTGTTTATTCTATCGACCTTAGAGTCGCGCGTTGTATTTATACGAATTTCATGCTGTTTTGAGTTTCCTTTTCTGTTGTGATCCTCGCCTTTCGGCGTTGTATATTATATTGTTGTGTGGTTGTGGCCGTCGTTTGACGAAGAGCTAGCTCCCGCTTGGGGATGCCTTTATTTGATTTCGTATACTATTCATGCTGTATTCTGTTTGGGGGCCTGTATTTACAAAGGAGACTCTGCCGAAATTTCCAGGAAATATTTGATGTTTTTATAAAACGCATAATTCGGCTTATGCTGTTAAAACTTCTTGATTTAAATTGGTTTTCCTACACTCTACTACTTTTCTTGGTTTGGATTTCTGGGTTTTTGGCTTACTTATAATACGTACGCCTTGAGACGTTCGTAGTTTAAGTGTCGGTCATATTCCGTACTTTCGGGACGTGACATTTGCGCTAGTCTGTTGGCGCACCAGTGAGTGACACGTGGCACGCTTGGCGCTGAGCGCCAGACCATGAGCGCAGTGCTCTGTTTTAGAAGCGCAAAGCGCAGATTGTATCTCTGGTTGACACGTGGTAGGTTTTGGCGCTGAGCGCCGGTCCAATGAGCGCAAGGGCGCAACTCATGAGTGCAAGGCACTTTTCAATAGCGCGGGGCGCATCTGATCAATTTTAGGATCAAAGAACAAATTTATGTTCTTCAAAGGAGGCTTTGCCTCAAGTTCCAAGAACAAAAGTTCTTGTTTTTATAAAAGGCTCCGCCTTTATAGTTCAAAAGATCTGTGAATGAAGTAAAATACTTCTTTTAGTCTTTTTATGATTAGATCTTTTTGATCTTTTCTTTTTTATTAAAGACCTTAGTCTTTTTCTTAGATCTCTGATCTTTTTAGAAGATGGTTCTTGTTTTTACGAGATGGTTTCATCTCTATTATTCAAGAACATAGTTCTTTTTACCTTGAAGATGAAGAAAAATCTTCTTCTTTTTTTCTAAGAGTTTTCTCTTCTTTTGCAGAGGATTTTCTCTCTCTTCCTTCTGTCTATTATGTATCTCTCTATCGCTTTAGACTTGAAGTCTAGGGTCCTTTATATAGGACCAAATGATTTGTTAAATCATTTTTAAGAGATCTTTCTCTGCTTGATTTGGGAATATTTCCCACCGTTGGATCTTTGATCCTAAGGCTTCTTTTTTACAGAAGATAATCTTCTTGTTTTAATAAGATTGAAAAATCTTTCCATAACAGAATTTTAGTTCTGATTAATTAATAATTTATTATTAGTAGATCTGTTGATCTGACGGCGGGGGAATTTTTAATTCCAGCGCTGGCGCACCTTGCGCTAGCGCACCTACATTCGTCACGTGGCGCGCAGCGCAGAGCGCAGCACAACTGTGCTAGCGCACCCGTGTTTGATACATGGCACGCAGCGCAGAGCGCAGCGCAACTGCGCTAGCGCACCTGTGTTTGACACGTGGTGCACAGCGCAGAGCGCTTGATCTGAAGCGTTGCTTCAGCTTAAATTTTGAATTTTGAAATAGAGCTTTACTCTGATTGGGGGTGCGCAGCCTAGGGCGCAGCGCACCTGGCGCTAGCGCGTCTGCGCTTGACACGTGGCACGCAGCGCGCAGCGTACCTGGGGCTAGCGCGTCTGCGCTTGACACGTGGCACGCAGCGCGCAGCGCACCTGGCGCTAGTGCGTCTGCGCTTGACACATGGCACGCAGCGCGCAGCGTACGGGATCTGAAGCGTTGCTTCAATTTTTGAATTTTGAAATTCAAAACAGAGCTTTGCTCTAATTGGGGGAAACAAATGCCCCCCCACCGTTGCGCTCACGTGGCGCACACGTGAGTGCAGCGGTGGCAACATCTGAGCCCTTGGATCAACTCAGAAGTTGAAAAGGCGGTTCAGTGCTTATAAATAGGACCTTTGGTCCTTAGATGATTATCATCTTCTTCTCAAGAATTTTTATTCAGAGCCTTGCTCTTCTGTTCAAGAACATTACAAGAGTAAATATTTTTTTCAAACTTAGGTAAAAATTTTAATAAATTTTAATGAGTTAGGGTTTTACCCATTAACAGAGCCTTGCTCTTAATAGATCTTTGATCTACAGAAAACCCATTTAGGGTTTCACTAGCAGAGCTTTGCTCCATGGATCTTTGATCTAAAGAGAACCCTTTTAGGGTTCCATTAATAGAGCTTCGCTCTCCAAAAGGATTTTACTCATGATTTCTTAATTCATTAATGGAGTTTTACTCCTTTCAAATCATATAGAAGAACTCTTAAGAGTTTTTTCATGGATCTTGAAGATTAAAAAAATGGAATTTTATCTTTAATGAATTATATCATCTTCTCATAGCAAGGCTCTCAATGTTCTCGGGGAATTTCTTTAAATTCCCCTCATAATTGATTTTGACAGGTGTCACTCCTATCTGCAGAGCATTGCTCTCGAGGAGTTTAACTCCCTGTGCCTGTTTTTAATAAGAATTCGCTTAATCAGTCTGTCCGCTAATTTTTGTTGATTTTCTTTTTCAGGAGTAATGGACGCCCACATGTATGATCTCGACGAGATTATCTCTTACGGAGACATCCGCTCACTCGGCCGTTCTCAGAATCGAGAATTCACAAACGCCGAGTGCGCCGAAATTATGAGTCGCTTTGACGCATACAATGGTCAACTGCTTCCTCGACACTCCTCTCTCCTGAAGCTTATTGTGGGAGCGATCTGGGAAGCGCTTCCTCTATTCTGTACCGGCGTGCCGCTTAGGGCATTGGATGCTGCCGAGGATAAGGTGCATTCGGTGTATCCGATGAGCCTAATCTCGAAAAGAAGGCGAGACAATCTTATCGATCTCCTGCATCAGGTTTTTCAACAATCGGCCATACTTGCTGCTTATCGGAGGGTGGAGGACATCCATGGGGATCCCAAAGCTTGTGATCGCGAAAGAAAGCATGCTAGGATGGTTCGAAATGACTGGAAGATTCTGGACAAAGTCACTTTTGAGTTCCTCAATCCATGCCCTAGATCTGAGGTTTTGCCATTGTAATTGTTTTGATAATGTTTTTGTTTACTACTTTCATAATTGTAAGAACTTTTTCGCAGTATGAATGGAAAGTTTCTCATTTCGGTTTGTTTTATTTTACATACTAAATCTTCTGCGCATGCATGAACGGGTATGCCTCGAACGCTTAATTAAATGCGAATCAAATGTTCTCCTTGTCGCTTTCTTCTCCTTGCTGTGTTGTTGCCATGTGATTTTAGCAAGCGCGGTCTGTAGATAGTATATAGCTGTCAATCTTGTGCTCTTTGTAAGGTAGTGATGGCTTAGAAAACGCGGTTAGGATATGTCACCTAAGACTTTTCAACTTTATGAGCCGTGAGGGTCTCATAAAGAATTTTCTCCCTACCAGTCGAGAGGATCCCGTTGGTGTAATTTCTCCTTAAGAATCGTGAGGATTCCTAAGTGTGTTTTCTCTTGAAAGTTGTAAGGATCTCACAAGAGAATTTACTCCCTTACGAGTCGTGAGGACTCGCAAGTGATGGATGAAGTTGTCCTTATCCGCATTTCACGGAGCTAGGGGTTGCTCTGGATGCTTCCCACGGGTTCACTGCCGTGTTCTGCAAGGACCAGGCTCCGCTCTGGACGTTTTCCAGGATACCGTAGTTTAAAGACATCGCGGTCGAGGTTAAGGACATCATAGTCCGTGGATTTAAGGACTCCACGGTCCGTTGTTAGTTTTAAGACATTACGATCGAGGTTAAGGACATAATATTCCATGAGTTTAAGGACCTCACAGTCCAATGTTAGTTTTAAGACATCACGGTCGAGGTTAAGGACATCATAGTCCATGGGTTTAAGGACCCCACAGTCCGATGTTAGTTTAAAGACATTACGGTCGAGGTTAAGGACATCATAGTCAATAGGTTTAAGGACCCCACAGTCCAATGTTAGTTTTAAGACATCACGGTCGAGGTTAAAGACACCATAGTCCGTGAGTTTAAGGACCTCACAGTCCAATTTTTGCTCTGGATGCGTCCCACGGGTTCACTGCCGTGTTCGGCGAGGACCAGGCTCCGCTCTGGATGCTTCACACGGGTTCACTGCCGTGCTCTGCGAGGACCAGGATCCGCTCTGGACGTTTTCCATGGGGTCAGAAGTGACATAATCCGCGTTCCATGTAGCCAGGAATTTTGTTCTGGATGCTTCCCACGGGTTCACTGCCGTGTTCGGCGAGGACCAGGCTCCGCTCTGGATGCTTCACACGGGGTCATTGCCGTGCTCTGCGAGGACTAGGATCCGCTCTGGACGTTTTCCATGGGGTCAGGAGTGACATAATCCGCGTTCCACGTGACCAGGAATTTTGCTCTGGATGCTTCCCACGGGTTCACTGCCGTGTTCGGCGAGGACCAGGCTCCGCTCTGGATGCTTCACACGGGGTCATTGCCGTGCTCTACGAGGACCAGGATCCGCTCTGGATGTTTTCCATGGGGTCAGGAGTGACATAATCCGCGTTCCACGTGACCAGGAATTTTGCTCTGGATGCTTCCCATGGGTTCACTGCCGTGTTCGGCGAGGACTAGGCTCCGCTCTGGATGCTTCACACGGGTTCACTGCCGTGCTCTGCGAGGACAAGGATCCGCGCTGGACATTTTCCATGGGGTCAGGAGTGACATAATCCTCGTTCCACGTGACTAGGAATTTTTCTCTGGATGCTTCCCATGGGTTCACTGTCGTGTTCGGCGAGGACCAGGTTCTGCTCTGGATGCTTCACACGGGGTCATTGTCGTGCTCTGCGAGGACCAGGATCTTCTCTGGACGTTTTCCACGGGGTCAGGAGTGACATAATCCGCGTTCCATGTGACCAGGAATTTTGCTCTGGATGCTTCCTATGGGTTCACTGCCGTGTTCGGCGAGGACCAGGCTCCGCTCTGGATGCTTCACACGGGTTCACTGCCGTGCTCTGCGAGGACCAGGATTCGCTCTGGACATTTTCTACGGGGTCAGAAGTGACATAATCCACGTTCCACGTAGCCAGGAATTTTACTCTGGATGCTTCCCACGGGTTCACTGCCGTGTTCGGCGAGGACCAGGCTCCGCTCTAGATGTTTTCCACGGGGTCAGGAGTGACATAATCCGCATTCCACGTGACCAGAAATTTTTCTCTGGATGCTTCCTATGGGTTCACTGCCGTGTTCGGTGAGGACCAGGCTCCGCTCTGGATACTTCAAACAGGCTCACTGCCGTGCTCTGCGAGGACCAGGATCCGCTCTGGACGTTTTCCACGAGGTTAGGAGTGACATAATCCGCGTTCCACGTAGCCAGGAATTTTGCTCTGGATGCTTCCCACGGGTTCACTGCCGTGTTCGGCGAGGACCAGGCTCCGCTCTGGATGCTTCACACGGGGTCATTGTCGTGCTCTGCGAGGACCAGGATCCACTCTGGACGTTTTCAACGGGGTCAGGAGTGACATAATCCGCATTCTACGTAGCCAGAAATTTTGACTTTATCCACATTTCACGGAGTTGGAGTTTGACTCTCGGTTTTTTTGTGCACCGTCGAGTCATGGAACTAGGAGTTGCCGCTGTTCCGCTTTGCTTGATGTTGTGTCTGTTGTAATAAGACGAATGTTGAGATGATATCCAGGCCATCTGTGAACCGTTGAGATCTGGCTTCTTCTTCTGATGAAACCTGGGGAGGAAAGGCATGATTCCCTCTTTGTTTGCGCCCCTGGATTGTATACAGGGATTGACATGATATCGCCTGTAGGGCATAAATTTCATTCATTTTTTTATTTCTTTCCGCGATGCTCTATCATTTCAGCTTTTATATCGCGAAGGTCGTGATTGCCCAATCATTTCGGCTATATTTCGCGGTGCCCAATCATTTCGGCTATTTTTTTTATTTTTACTCGCTGCTTTTTATTGCGAGTTGCCCAATCATTTCGGCAATTTTGCATGCATATATTTTTTACTTGCTGATTTTGTTTGTAAGTTGCCCCATCATTTCGGCTATTTCGTATGCATGTGTTGCTTGCTGGCTTTTTGCTGCAGGCTTGGAATTAGACACTGATTTCGGCATCAACATCGCTACAACTGGGATATTTCCAGGAGCGAATCACCATTTGCCTCTGTCGATGTCGGACAAAGGTGGCTTAGTAAACAGGGTTAAGATCCTGTCGACTAAGGCTTTTGACTTCATGAGCCGTAAGGGTCTCATAAAGGTATTTCTCCCCGCGAGTCGTGAGGATCTCGTAGGTACGTTTTCTCCTTAGAAGACGTGAGGATTCCTAAGTGCATGTTCTCTTTTAAGTCGTAAGGATCTAACAAGAGTGTTTTCTCCTTATAAGTCGAGAGGAGTTACAAGGGTTGTTCACCATATAGACATATCCCTAGTCACGGTTGGGACTTCGTTAGAGAAATGTTTATTCGCGCCCATGGATTGTATACAAGGGTTGGTACTGAACCGCTTGTAGGGCAGTATCGGAGGTTGTGGGGGCTGCTTAAGAACAGGTTCAGATCCTTGTAGCTTAAGACTTTCAAATCTTATGAGTCGTGAGGGTCCCATAAGAGGGTTCTCCTTACGAGTCGTGAGGATCTCGCAAGTGTGTTTCTCCTTAGGAATCGTGGGGATCCCTAACTGTGTTGCTCCCTTGTGAGTCGTAAGGATCTCACGCAGGTGGTTTCTCCTTACAAAGTCGAGAGGACCTTGCAAGTGTCTTTTAACGAGATTGCGCCCTTTCGGGTTTCACAAAACTCACCGGTAGCCCTCCTGTTTTTACTCACGGAGCCCTTTCGAGTTTTCATCCATGCCCATTTTGCTTATGGCTATACCGTTTTTCTTTTTTCTTTTTTGTTTATTCTAACGAGGTTGCGCCCTTTCGGGTTTTCACAAGACTCGCCGGTAGCCCTGCTGTTTTTACTCACGGAGCCCTTTCGGGTTTTCATCCGTGCCCATTTTGCTTATGGATGTAGGGTTGCTAGGCACACGCACAAGGGTCTACGGGGCATCAACCATGCCCGATTATAATTTTAGCCGTGCCGAACAACCCAAAGCCGGATCTTTTTACTAGAGTTTAGGCGAAAACAAGCATGTTAAACAATTTAACACTGAGTGAGAGGGATTACAACCTTTGTAGATCCGGTCCTTCACTTCAATAGCTCCGTGTAGATGTCCCCTTCGCTGCGCGTGAATTCCGGACTCTAGAGAAGCTCCACAAGAAGAACGAACGTGCTTGCTTTGATGACTTCGAGGCCGAAGATGATCTACGTCGGGGAGACACTAACTCAAGCTATTCCTTCACTAGGTCATGAACTTTGTTAAGAGAACACACTCTATTACATGGCAAGTGGTAGAGGATGAAGAAGTAGGAGGTGGGTGTTAGTTATATGTATGCCCTAGAGGCCATTACTATACATAGGATGTATATTGTAGTGGATGCTTGGACATATATAGGGAGGACTTTCTCGCTCGACATGATAGTATGCTATCTGGTTACTTTTTACCTTAACGTGTATACTGATTGTCTCTCTGTTACATATTGGTAAAGCCCTTAGGATGTGTACTTGACTACCTGGACTATGATACGGATCATACTAGTGGGGACATGGTAGTCCATAAGTACATCCTTCAAGGTCCCTAGTCGTGGGTATATCGAGACGGGGCATCGATATACCAGAGTAGACTAGCGTATACCTTCTCGACCCATACAGATGGGCGATGGATGATCCCATATCCATTGGTGTTTGACATCAGAGATGATATACGGGTGCTCAGTGGAGACTGGGTACACTGGACGGACTCGCCGAGAACTCCCAGATGGTATTATACCTTACGTCAGATGGCAGTTCTCTGGTGACACTGGTACAGAGTAGTCTGTTGACCCGAGATCGTCATAGAGTCTTGTGTGGTTTCCACTGTGCTTTGATTTCCACCTTACCACGTCCAAGAGGGCGTAAAAAACGGTGGTTTTTGGGTACAGTCCCGAGTCACATGGAGGCAATGAGCGATAGGAGGGGATTCGTCTCTCCCGGTATAGGGAGTTGATGTTGCGCTGTGTTCGATTGGCTATAACCGGAAATCCCTGGCCAGGGTTGCTGAGATTTACTGGTAAGTGTTACCTGTAGTTTCTCGAACTGTTATAGACCTCATATCGACACGACTTATCGAGCTACTGGGGTCTGACGTTTACCACCCCTAGGCAAGATATGCGACATATCAGACGACGAGACCGGACTGTACGGTAAGTGTTACTGGTTGGATTCACAGGAGTATGAGCGGGCTTGCTCGTCGATCTTCTGATCGCTCAATACCCGGGTGGCCGTTACGTTTAGCAGACCGCTTGCGGCTTGTGGGTGTTTGATATGATCATCACCTGCTGCCGGCGTATTGATGAGTCTTTAGAGTCCTACACAGAGGTTTCCTGGCTCAAGCGAAACGAAATAGGAGCGCATATGAGATATGTGCGGGACCGAGAATAATGCGTGTATGTGATACCGTATTCTATTCTCACGATGAATGTATCGAATGGTTGTATGCGATATAACCTAGTTATCGAATCAAGGATTGATTCGATAAATCGATACATTGTATATTAGTCGGTTATATGCGATATGACCGGATTGTTAAATCAAGTGTTGATTTAATGATTTATTGCATAATTATATATTTGATATATTACTTTGCATTAACTAGTATTGGTTCACTTTAAATGTTTTTTCTCACTTGTTTGTGCACATTGTATATGTGATATACTTTTGTACACAAGTTTGTATCATGTTTGATGATACATGCTCACTAGGGTTTGTGTAAAGATTAAACCATGGTTGTATATTGGTTAGGGTTTTCATTTTCTTATTCATTTATTTTATTTATTTTATTTTGGAAATGATTAAGAGAAAATGGTGGCTTTCTTTGTTTTTTGCTTGAAGCTTCAAAGCATCTTTGACTAAGTGACCATTTTGTCTTCATGCTTAACCCTAACCCTTTAACTAACCTTAGTTTATTCTCTACACTTGACCATGGTTGCCATATGATAAGTATACACATTATTTTCTATTTTTAAAAAGACTTATGAAAAATCATCTTCATCTTCTTCTTCTTAAAAGATGAAGAAAGCTTGCTTCATCAATGACAACTTGAGCAATTGAGTGAGAAATCCAATTCTAAAGTGAACCCACCTCCTATTTCTTCATCCTCTACCTCTTGCCAAGTAGTATAGGGTGTTTTCTTCACAAGTTTCATGACTTGGTGAAGTGGGAGCTTGATCTAGTGATGTCTCGACGTAGATCATCTTCGGCACGAAGCCGACGACCTTGCCCGCCCATTTCTCCGATGAAGCCGATGCTAGAGCCCGGGTTTCCATTTGGACAGTGAGGAGACTTCATTGCGGAGCTATGGAGGTGGAGGACCGGATCTACAAAGGTTGTATTTCCGTTCTTTTAGTTAAATTGTTAACTAGTTGCATGTGTTCGCCTAAAAATCTAGTTAACGATCCGTATTAGGGTTTCTCGGCACCCGTAAAATTTGAAATTGGCATGGTTGATGCCTTGTGAGACCTCTTTAGCGTGCCTAGGAACCCTACAGTGGTATCAGAGACTAGCTAGAGCCTTAGGCGAAGTGTAGACGACGTTTGAAGTCCGATCGAACCGAAACCCTAACACAAACATGCTCTCTGTACTTTTTTCAAAAACAGGGATTTTTGAGGATTAAAAATATGCAGAAAATTCAGCAGGAGATTGTAAGGGTTACTGTGAAATTCGACACCCTGAATCCATCAAACCGCCACGGTTCCGCGGCACAAGCATGGCTTGTGCGGCTGTTCCACGGCCGAAATGTCTCCTTGTGCATTGAATTTTGCACAGTAACTCCTACTTTGCAGTGCTGGTTTTCCTGGGAATTTTTAATACTTATTCAAGAGTTGAATTTTCTGGGTTGTATTGGGGACTCGGTGTTTCGATCGGAGTATCAGATTTTGTCTATGTGGATTTCCGGATAATTTTAGAATATGTTAAAAAGTTCGACCGGATATAAATACCCAATTTTTCCCCTGTCGGGAAACTTCCAAGTGTTGGATTTTTCCGGTGTTTAAAGACGTTCTAAGTAGTGCAAGTAACGCGATGGACCCTCTAGAAGACAACAAACCTTAACTCGATTATGTGACCGTCTTGAACTGCCCTTTGAACCTTAGGGTTTGGGGCAGTACGGCGTGCCACATGTGAGGCGTTGGCTTGTCCCTTCTACGGCTGGACCGTTGGTACTGAGGCACGAAGTGAATGTCTTTGAACTTGTTTCATGTGTTGAGATGTTTCGGGAAAACTTGGGTGTTTGAATGTTCGATCGGAAAGTTTAACATTTTCTATTTATCTGGAATGGGATACAATAATTGGAATTCACAAGTAGTTATGAGATAACTGAATGAATGTTATAAATCTAGCGGTTTAGTCTCACTTGATCGGTTGCCACGGAATTTTGATGTGATCAAAAGTCCGTCGCAATCACGTAGCGTACGCGGATACTCGCCGGGTAAACTTAATAGACAGCCTCACTCCATAGCCCCGACCAAGTGACTGTAGGAGAACCCCGTCGCCGAAAGCATCCATTTGTGTGCTCGCGGCAGCGGTGTTCCGCCTTGGTGCACTTCGTCGTCGGTATCGGGGGTGCGGCCGTCTACAAAAGTTTGCGACGAGCATTCGATCAGGATGTCGGGAATCTTGTTGAATTGCCCGACTTGATATTGAAAAGAGTTTTCGATAATGAGACTAAAATGCGGGGTTTATAATTGTTAGGCATGTGATGTCTAAGTAATTCATTTGATTAGGCATGCGATGTCTAAAGAGATTGTGGATTCCAACTGTTGTAGTTTTACACTTTCTTTTCTGTGACCGTAAGTGTAATATGTGATATCGCCGGTTTTGTTGCTATATGTCAACGACAATTGGGATGCGCATATTTACTTACGTTGATGACATGTGATGTTATGTGTTGCTGGATATGTTATATTGGATCGTCGTGTTTGAATAGCCGGGTTTTTTTATGTGAGATGAGTGTTTTTCATTTTTTCATTCATGTAAAAACTTGTATGTAATATTCTTTTATTGGGGCACTTCCAGGTTGCGGAAGATGTCACCGTTTGTATATTATTTACTTTTCTGCACTAGGATACACCCAAGGAGGGGAGCACAAGTAACCGGGTTCTGGTGTCCAGTGGGAGACCAACTCGAGGAGTCGAGTCCGGGTCTCCTAACCCTAGAATTGGTAGGGTTGCTTGCAGCTCTCGTAGGGGTCTAGGGGTGTGGGTTTGGCTATTCATCACGACCGTGGAATCCGTGTTTTATACTAGCTCGTATTGAAAACACGGACGTCCTAGTATATCCAATATTTCATATGTTTCTTCTGCTGCGATATCTGTGATGTGATCATGTGATATGTTCTGTGATGGATACTGTATATAGTATATATGATATATTATATAGATGTTACTTATGTTTTACACCCGTGCTAGCCCTGCTCTGCTCTGCCGTTAGTTACCTAACCTAACGGTGCATGAGGGGACATCGAGGCGAATGCGGATGGCATAAGTGTACGTCGTATTTATCTGTGATGTTTAGGTAACTTAATGATGGGACTTCATTAATGAGATTAATGAAATAAAAGAAACCTAAGATGTTGTAGAATCGAATTTCAAAATAAAACAGGTAGCTACAGTTCTTGCTTTGCACAGCGGTATATATGATATATCCTGCACCTTATTCGATGAGGAAAGGACCGAGATCCCTTCACCGGGAGTGACTCCTTTAGCAATAAGTGGCAGATGCTACACCCCTCGGTTTGTCTTTTGATTGCTTCTATAGTTTCTGCTTTGCACAGTGATATATATGATATATCCCGCACCTTATTCGACGAGGAAAGGACCGACGATCCCTTCACCGGGAGTGACTCCTTTAGCAAAACTAGAAAAGCCTCAAAAGCACTCCATTTTAAAATTATTTGATTCTACAACGATATAAAGTTCATTACGCAAAAGGTTTTCAGAAAAACCTGTCGTAGCCCTCCGTCATTTCAGATAAGTCCTGTTTAGTATTCGTGCTGCGTTTGTTGACCTTGTCAAGGCGCAGTGTGCGGTAGCTAACCAGTATTTATCTGCTTATGCATATGATGCAGATTGGGTTAGGGTAGTCGTGCGGCCTTGTTGACCTTGTCAAGGGTCGTGCGGGTGGGTTTGATTCAATCAAGAAATGACGGGTTGAACTTGACTTGCGGTCTATGGTTTGTTGACCTTGTCAAGGTCATAGATCGTTTGGGGCAAAATATTATCGGGAATTTCAAGTGTTGAAATTTACAATGAGATTGCATACCTTCTATGAGATAGTTGGATCCCGATACCCGCTGCGAGTAAGAGTTACTCCTGGAAGAGTTTTACACATTACAATTAGCCGATCAAGTAGGTGTCTAGAAAGGTGTCAACGGGGTTACGCCTCTGGGAAAATGAGGTTTACATTAATTAGGTTCGTGCGAAAGCACGGGGGACCTCCCTCAAAGTACCGACACTGGCCTGGCTGAAAGATTGGCAAACTTGTAGCGTGTAATTAATCCCGGCTAGTCTTTCCTTTTAGGGTTTGAAGGAAGATTTGATTAAAACAGTGGGAGCCATCCTGATTAGATAAAATAATAACCAATCTATTCTTGCAAGAGCGCACGCTGAGTGTTTTCTTCTCTCTCTCTCCAGGTAGCGACCATATAACGCCTTAATCAAGATAATAAAATGGATGTATTGACCGAACCCGCTTGTTATACTGAGCTGGGGAACGTTGGTCCCGCTCCAACTTATAATTGTTATAAGACAGAGCAGGAAATTGGGGAATACCAGATTTCCCGTGCCGCCCAAACGAAGAGAGTGCATGCTGATGCATCATCTTCGGGTGTGTTCATTACAAAGAACTGTTTCTCTGTATCCTCTACGTCCTGGGTATGTGATACCAGATCAGGATCCCAGATATGTAATCTGTTACATAGGGCTACAGCAAGGTAGAGAACTGAGAACGGGTGATAAGTTTCATGAGACAGAAAACGGGGTAAGTGTTGCAGCCAAGTCTGTTGGTCACTGTCACCCTGTATTCCAAATACATTGATTCTGAACGAATGTTATTAGATACCGAACCTGATATACAAAATCATATCTATCTCTTTATTAGTAAAGAAATGATAAAATTTTGTATAGATGGATAATGTTTTGAACATTTCCTATATCAAAAGTTGATCGGTTCAGGCACGTTATCTAAAAGCATTGATGTTCTAAATCAAACTACAGTTCTTGAGTATACGGAACACACTAAAGAGGAAGAGTTCAGAAATGAACGGATCCTTCTTAAGGTATTGTAGACTAGGTCATATCAATGCGACCCGACTAGCTGAAGTTACATTTAGATGCATATTTAAATCAGTTTGAATTTACATCTTGTGAAACTTGCCAGTCATGTCACAAAGATAAGATGACCATAGCTCTGTTTATTGGAAACAGAGAAAGAGTTAGTGAACTCTAGGGATTGATACATGCTGATGTATGAAAGGTCCCCTGTCTACACATGCCAGGACCGGTTCTTTATACTTCATTACATTCTTTGATGATCTCTCGAGACTCAGACATATGTTCCTGTTGAAACATGAGTCCGAACCTTTTGAGATATTCACAGAATATAAGTTAGAAGTAGAGAACCAAAACGGGTATAAGTATTATGTCCTTTCATGAGATCAAGGAGGAGAATACTTGAGCACGAAATTCTTGGACTATTCTAAAGGAGAATGAGATTCTCTCTCAGCATTACTCCTCCGTATACACCATAGCACGATGGTATATCGGGGCGGAGCAATCACACCCTATATGATAAGGTGTGCTCTATGATGAGTACTACTGAGTTACCTATTTCCTTTTAGGGAGTTATGCACTTGAGAAGCTGCATACCTATTGAATTGGATTCGAATCAAATCTATGCCTACCGCTTCATATGTGATATGGAAAGGGAAGAGCCCATATCTTAAGTTGGTCAAGATTTGGGGTTGTCCGGGCTATGTCTAAAAGCATAATCCGGACAAGCTCGAGGCAAGATCTGTTATGTACAACTGGAAAGGTTCCAGCTATACAAATTGCAGCTGATGATTTGGTAGAACCAAAGGATTCAGTAAATTCCAACGAACCTCAGCCTCTCCGCCGATCTAGTAGGGTTCCTCACCCACCTGAGAGATACTTCGGTTTCTCTATGACAGTGGGAGCGAGGATTGCATCATGAGATGATGACCCAACTAGTTTCGAGCTGGCCATCAGGAGTGGGACTCTGTAAGAATGGCTGGATGCTTAGCGATCTGAGATGGAATCCTTCTACACCAACAAAGTATGGACTTTGGTTGCTATATCTGAAGGGTTAAATCCCCATCAGGAGCAAGTATATCTTGAGAAGATTACTTGGTGTAGATGGAAAAGTTGAGACTTTCAAAGATAGACTTGTTAAAGCTTTTCGTCATCAACCAGGCGTGGATAATGATGAAACTTTTTCAAGGGGCTATGCTTAAGTCCATCCAGATCCTACTTGCTACGGCTACATACCATGACTACGATATCTGGCGGTTGGGTGCCATGACTGCTTTTCTAAATGATGTTTTAGAAGAGAACGTCTATAAGTACACAGCCAGAGGGCTTCGTAGACAGTGGGAGCAGCGGAAACGTGTACAAGATGCTTTATAGGATAAAGCAGGTATCGCGGAGTTGGAACATCTGTTTTGATGTATTAGTCAAACAGTTTGACATCATCAAAATGGTAGATGAACCTTGTATATACAAAAAGGTAGTAGGGAGTATGGTGGCGATCCTCGTAGAGTACGTGGATGACATACTCTTGATAAGAAAGAAGTTTCCTATGCTACACTCGGTCAATCTCCGGTTATCACAAGGATTCTCCATATAGGATCAAAGTGATACCTCCTAAATCCTGGGTTTTGGATCTATGAGATAGATCTAATTGGATGTTAGGACTCTCACTAGTTGTAGTGAGATGGAATCAATCGATCCTGAGGAGAATCACTGGAAGGGTTCCAGGGTGATAAGGACGACTGAAAGTCAGTCACAGGCATTGTCTTTACCCTCAGTAAAGGGACGATATGTTGGAAGAGTTCCAAGCTAGATACCGTAGCATACTAGACGATAAAGGCTCGATACATCGCTACTTAAGATGCTACCAAAGAGGCAGTCTGGATGTATTTTTGTTCATGAGATGAACTTAGTTCCTTCCATTGTGTGACAATGGAGTTGTGGCTTATGCCAAGGAACGTCCGTCCCATCAGTGATCCGGACATATTCTAAGGCAGTACCACCTGATCATGGAGATGGTTGATCTCTAAGGAGATCGAGGTTAGGAGAGTAGACTCAGAGGTCAACACGGCGGATCCATTCACGAAGGCCTATTCCCAGAGAGAGACTTTTATAGGATGGTTGAGTATGAGATACTACAACCACTGCTACAGATGGCCCTAGTGCAAGTGGGAGATTGTTAGTTATATGTATGCCCTAGAGGCCATTACTATACATAGGATGTATATTGTAGTGGATGCTTGGACATATATAGGGAGGACTTTCTCGCTCGACATGATAGTATGCTATCTGGTTACTTTTTACCTTAACGTGTATACTGATTGTCTCTCTGTTACATGTTGGTAAAGCCCTTAGGATGTGTACTTGACTACCTGGACTATGATACGGATCATACTAGTGGGGACATGGTAGTCCATAAGTACATCCTTCAAGGTCCCTAGTCGTGGGTATATCGAGACGGGGCATCGATATACCAGAGTAGACTAGCGTATACCTTCTCGACCCATACAGATGGGCGATGGATGATCCCATATCCATTGGTGTTTGACATCAGAGATGATATACGGGTGCTCAGTGGAGACTGGGTACACTGGACGGACTCGCCGAGAACTCCCAGATGGTATTATACCTTACGTCAGATGGCAGTTCTCTGGTGACACTGGTACAGAGTAGTCTGTTGACCCGAGATCGTCATAGAGTCTTGTGTGGTTTCCACTGTGCTTTGATTTCCACCTTACCACGTCCAAGAGGGCGTAAAAAACGGTGGTTTTTGGGTACAGTCCCGAGTCACATGGAGGCAATGAGCGATAGGAGGGGATTCGTCTCTCCCGGTATAGGGAGTTGATGTTGCGCTGTGTTCGATTGGCTATAACCGGAAATCCCTGGCCAGGGTTGCTGAGATTTACTGGTAAGTGTTACCTGTAGTTTCTCGAACTGTTATAGACCTCATATCGACACGACTTATCGAGCTACTGGGGTCTGACGTTTACCACCCCTAGGCAAGATATGCGACATATCAGACGACGAGACCGGACTGTACGGTAAGTGTTACTGGTTGGATTCACAGGAGTATGAGCGGGCTTGCTCGTCGATCTTCTGATCGCTCAATACCCGGGTGGCCGTTACGTTTAGCAGACCGCTTGCGGCTTGTGGGTGTTTGATATGATCATCACTGCTGCCGGCGTATTGATGAGTCTTTAGAGTCCTACACAGAGGTTTCCTGGCTCAAGCGAAACGAAATAGGAGCGCATATGAGATATGTGCGGGACCGAGAATAATGCGTGTATGTGATACCGTATTCTATTCTCACGATGAATGTATCGAATGGTTGTATGCGATATAACCTAGTTATCGAATCAAGGATTGATTCGATAAATCGATACATTGTATATTAGTCGGTTATATGCGATATGACCGGATTGTTAAATCAAGTGTTGATTTAATGATTTATTGCATAATTATATATTTGATATATTACTTTGCATTAACTAGTATTGGTTCACTTTAAATGTTTTTTCTCACTTGTTTGTGCACATTGTATATGTGATATACTTTTGTACACAAGTTTGTATCATGTTTGATGATACATGCTCACTAGGGTTTGTGTAAAGATTAAACCATGGTTGTATATTGGTTAGGGTTTTCATTTTCTTATTCATTTATTTTATTTATTTTATTTTGGAAATGATTAAGAGAAAATGGTGGCTTTCTTTGTTCTTTGCTTGAAGCTTCAAAGCATCTTTGACTAAGTGACCATTTTGTCTTCATGCTTAACCCTAACCCTTTAACTAACCTTAGTTTATTCTCTACACTTGACCATGGTTGCCATATGATAAGTATACACATTATTTTCTATTTTTAAAAAGACTTATGAAAAATCATCTTCATCTTCTTCTTCTTAAAAGATGAAGAAAGCTTGCTTCATCAATAGCAACTTGAGCAATTGAGTGAGAAATCCAATTCTAAAGTGAACCCACCTCCTATTTCTTCATCCTCTACCTCTTGCCAAGTAGTATAGGGTGTTTTCTTCACAAGTTTCATGACTTGGTGAAGTGGGAGCTTGATCTAGTGATGCCTCGACGTAGATCATCTTCGGCACGAAGCCGACGACCTTGCCCGCCCATTTCTCCGATGAAGCCGACGCTAGAGCCCGGGTTTCCATTTGGACAGCGAGGAGACTTCATTGCGGAGCTATGGAGGTGGAGGACCGGATCTACAAAGGTTGTATTTCCGTTCTTTTAGTTAAATTGTTAACTAGTTGCATGTGTTCGCCTAAAAATCTAGTTAACGATCCGTATTAGGGTTTCTCGGCACCCGTAAAATTTGAAATTGGCATGGTTGATGCCTTGTGAGACCTCTTTAGCGTGCCTAGGAACCCTACAGTGGGCTCACTTTAGAATTGATTTTCTCACATTTTTCCTCATAGCACCATTAGAGCTTGAAAGCTTTTTCAAGGAGCTTGATGAAGAAGAAGAAGTGAATAATTCATCCAAATGAAAACTTATCATTTGAATTATTGCACCATGGTTGAGTTAAGCCCTCATGCTTAACTCATGTAGAGAATTAACCATAGTATGAGGTTAAGGGTTGGGTTAACTAATATCCTAAGGAATGACAAAAGAGTTGACTTTGTCAATGTTGCATACAAGCTTCTACAAGCTTGATAACATTGACTAAAGTATCCTCTCTTTTGTTATTCTTAAGGAAATAAGTAAACCCTAATTTAACCTAAACTTGATATAAGTCTCATACACCCATCTTGTATGTATCATCAAGCATGATACAAACATGTACACTTGCATATATCACATATAAACAATGTGCACAATCTAGTGAGAAAATAAATCATAAGTGAGCTAATACTAGTTAATGTAATGTAATATATCAAATATATAGTTATACATTAAATTATTAAATCAACTCTTGATTTAATAACCCGGCTATAACTGACTAATATCATGTGTAACAACTTATCGAATCAACACTTGATCCGATAACCCGGCTATATCGCATACAACCGATCAATGTCACGAATCGCGAGAATAGAATAGGGTATCTCATATCGTATTAATCTCGGTCCCGCACATATCACATATGTGCTCCTACTCCATTTCGCTTGAGCCAGGAAACCCCTGTGTAGAACTCTAAAGACTCGTCAATACGCCGACAATAGGTGATGATCATATCAAACACCCACAAGCCGCAAGCGGTCTGCTAAACGTAACGGTCACCCGGGTATTGAGCGATCAGAAAATCAACAAGCAAGCCTGTACATTCTCCTGTGAATCCAATCAGTAACACTCCCGTACAGTCCGGTCTCGTCGTCTGATATGTCGCATATCTCGCCTAAGGGTGGTAAACGTCAGACCCCAGTAACTTGATAAGTCGTGTCGATATGAGGTCTATAACAGTTCGAGAAACTACCGGTAACACTTACCAGTAAATCTCAGCAACCCTGGACAGGGATTTCCAGCTATAGCCTATCGAACACAGCACAACATCAACTCCCTATACCGGGAGAGACGAATCCCCTCCTATCGCTCATTGCCTCCATATGATTCGGGACTGTACCCAAAAGCCACCTTTTTGCACGCCCTCTTGAACATGGTATGATGGAAATCAAAGCACAGTGGGAATCACACAAGACTCTATGACAATCTCGGGTCAACAGACTACTCTGTACCAGTGTCACCGGAGAACTGCCATCTGACGTGAAGTATAATACCATCTGGGAGTTCTCGGCGAGTCCGTCCAGTGTACCCAGTCTCCACTGAGCACCCGTACACCATTCTTGATGTCAAACACCGATGGATATGGGATCATTCATCACCCATCATATGGGTCAAGATGCGTATACGCTAGTCTACTCTGGTGCATTGATGCCCCGTCTCGATACACCCTCGACTAGGAACAATTATAGGATGTACTCGCCGACTACCGTGGACCCACTAGTATGATCTCATCATAGTCCTAGTAGTCGAGTACATATCCTAAGGGCTTTATCAACATGTAACATAGAGACAGTCAGAGTACATGTTAAGATAAAGTACAACCAGATAGCATACTATCATGTCGAGCAAGAAAGTCCTCCCTATATATGTCCAAGCATCCATTACAATATACATCGTATGTACAGTAATGGCCTCTTGGGCATACATATAACAAACAATCTTCCACTTGCACTAGGGCCATCTGTTGTGGTATCGCATACCCAACAATCAGCTGTGGTTGGAGTATCTCATACTCAACCATCCCATAAAATTCTCTACTGGGAAAAAGGCCTTTGTGAGTGGATCCGCGCTGTTGTCCTCTGTGTCTACTCTCCTAACCTCGATCTTCCTGGAGTTCAACCATCTCCATGATCAGGTGATACTGCCTAAGAATTATATCTGGATTTCTGATGGGACGGTAGTTCCTTGGCTAAAGCCACAACTCCATTGTCACACAATGGTAGGAACGAAGTTCATCTCATGAACTTATATATATCCAGACTGCCTCTTTGGTAGCATCCTTGGTAACGATGTATCTTGCCTTTAATCGTCTAGTATGTCACGGGATCTAGCTTGGAACTCTTCCAACATACCGTCCCTCCACTGAGGGTAAAGACAATGCCTGCGACTGACATTCAGTCGTCCTTATCAACCTGGAACCTTTCCAGTGATTCTCCCCGGGATCTCTTGATACCATCTCACTACAACTAGTGAGTATTCTAACATCCAATTAGATCTATCTCATAGATCCAAAACCCAGGATTTAGTAGGTATCACTTTGATCCTATATGGAGAATCTTTGTGATAAGCGGAGATTGACCGAGCGTAGCATAGGAAACTCCTTCCCTATCAAGAGTATGTCATCCACGTACTCTACGAAGATCACCACCATACTCCCTACTACCTTTTTATATATACAAGGTTCATCTACCATTTTGATGAAGTCAAACTCTTTGACTACCACATCAAAACAGACGTTCCAACTCCGCGATACCTGCTTTATCTTATGAAACATCTTGCACACGTTTCCGCTGCTCCCACTGTTTACGAAGCTCTCTGGCTGTGTACTTATAGACGTTCTCTTCTAAAACATTATTTAGAAAAGCAGTCATGACACCCAACCACCAGATATCGTAGTCATGGTATGTAGCAGTGGCAAGTAGGATCTGGATGGACTTAAGCATAGCTTTGAAAGTCTCAACTTTTCCATGTACACCAAGTAATCTTCTCAAGATATACTTGCTTCTGATGGGGATTTAACCCTTCAAATAGAGCAACCAAAGTCCATACTTTGTTGGTGTATAAGGATTCCATCTCAGGTCACTAAGCATCCAGCCATTCTTACAGAGTCCCACTCCTGATGGCCAGCTCGAAACTAGTTGGGTCATCATCTCATGATGCAATCCTCGTTCCCACTGTCATAGAGAAACCGAAGTATCTCTCAGGTGGGTAAGGAACCCTACTAGATCGGCGGAGAGGCTGAGGTTCGTTGGTTACTATTAAATCCTTTGGTTCTACCAAATAATCTGCTGTAGTTTGTATAGATGGAACTCTTTCCAGTTCTACCTCATGACCAATAATTTCTTCACAAGAAATTCCCTTTCACAAAGGTGGCATGTTGAGAAACAAAACATTTTTGTTCCTCGGTTAGGTAGAAGATATTCCCTTGCGTATGCTTGGGATATCCAACAAACTTCCACAGATCTGACTTTGCCTCGAGCTTGTCCGGATTATGCTTTCAGACATAGGCCGGACAACCCCAAATCTTAACAAACTTAAAATATGGGCTCTTCCCTTTCCATATCACATATGAAGTGGTAGGCATCTGATTTGATTTGAACCCTATTTAATAGGTATGCAGCTTCACAAGTGCATAACTCCCAAAAGGAAATAGGAAACTCAGTAGTACTCATCATAGAGCGCACCATATCAAATAGGGTGTGATTGCTCCGCCCCGATATACCATCGTGCTATGGTGTATACGGAGGAGTAATGCTGAGAGAGAATCTCATTCTCTTTTTGAATAGTCCATGAATTCCGTGCTCAAGTATTCTCCTTCCTGATCTCATCAAAGGATATAATACTTATACCCATATTTTGGTTCTCTACTTCGAACTTACATTCTGTGAATATCTCAAAAGGTTTGGACTTGTGTTTCAACAGGAACATATGTCTGAATCTTGAGAGATCATCAGTGAATGTAATGAAGTACAAAGAACCGGTCTTGGCATGTGTAGACAGGGGACCTTCATACATCAGCATGTATCAATCCCAAAAGTTCACTAACTCTTTTTCTGTTTCCAATAAACAGAGCTGTGGTCATCTTATCTTTGCGACATGACTGGCAAGTTTAATAAGATGTAAATTCAAACAGATTTAAATATGCATCTAAATGTAACTTCAGCTAGTCGGGTCGCATTGATATGACCTAGTCTACAATACCTCAAGAAAGATCCGTTCATTTCTGAACTCTTCCTCTTGTGTGTGTTCTGTATACTAAGAATTGTAGTTTGATTTAGAACGTCAATGCTTTTAGATAACGTGCCTGAACCGATCAACTCTTGATATAGGAAATGTTCAAAACATTATCCAACAATACAAAATTATATCCTTTCTTTACTAATAAAGAGACTGATATGATGTTGTATATCAGGTTCGGTATCTAATAACATTCGTTCAGAATCAATGTATTCTGGTAATACAGGGTGACAGTGACCAACAGACTTGGCTGCAACACTTGCACCGTTTTCTGTCTCATGAAACTTATTACCCGTTCTTAGTTCTCTACCTTTCTGTAGCCCATGTAACAGATTACATATGCGGGATCCAGATCCGGTATCTCATACCTAGGACGTAAAGGATACTGAGAAACAGTTCTCTGTAATGAACACACCCGAAGAAGATGCATCAGCATGCACTTTCTTCGTTTGGGCGGCACGGGAATTCTGGTAATCCCCTATATCTTGCTCTATCTTATAACAATTATAAGTTGGAGCGGGACCAACGTTCCCCAGCTCAGTATAACAAGCGGGTTCGGTCAATATATCGTATTATTATCTTGATTAAGGCGTGATATGGTCGCTACCTAGAGAGAGAGAGAAGAAAACACTCAGCGTATGCTCTTGCAAGATTAGATTGGTTATCTAATATATCTAATCAGGATGTCTCCCACTGTTTTAATCAAATCTTCCTTCAAACCCTAAAAGGAAAGACTAGCTGGGATTAATTATACCCTATAAGTTTGCCAATCTATCAGCCAGGCCAGTGTCGGTACTTTGAGGGAGGTCCCTCGTGCTTTCGCACGAACCTAATTATAGTAAACCTCATTTTCCCAGGGGCGTAACCCCGTTGATACCTTTCTAGACACCTACTTGATCGGCTAATTGTAATGTGTGAAACTCTCCCATGAGTAACTCTTACTCGCAGCGGGTATCGGGATCCAACTATCTCATAGAAGGTATGCAATCTCATTGCAAATTTCAACACTTGAAATTCCCAATAATATTTTACCCCTAGCGTCCTATGACCATGACGGAGGTCAACAAACCATAGGCTGCTAGTCAAGTTCTACCCGTCATTTCCTGATTGAATTAAACCCACCCGCACGACCCTTGACGGAGGTCAACAAGGCCACACGACTACCCTAATCCAATCTGCATCATATGCATAAGCAGATAAATACTAGTCAGCTACCGCACACTACGCCTTGACGGAGGTCAACAAACGTAGCACGAATACTAAGTAGGATTTATCTGAAATGACGGAGGGCTACGACAGGTTTTTAAGAAAACCCTTTGCGTAATGAACTTGATATCGTTGCAGAATCGAGTGATTTTTAAATGGAGTGTTTTTGAGGCTTTTCTAGTTTTTCTAAAGAGGTCACTCCCGGTGAAGGGATCGTCTGCTCTTTCCTCATCGAATAAGGTGCAGGATATTTCACAAATATCACTATGCAAAGCAAGAACTAGAGCTATCAGTTTTTAAACAAGTTTCTACAACATCTTTAGGTTTCTTTTATTTCATTAATCTTATTAATGAAGTCCCATTTTAATTATGCTTCACAAGCATCAGATATTGTTAGTTATATGTATGCCCTAGAGGCCATTACTATACATAGGATGTATATTGTAGTGGATGCTTGGACATATATTAGGAGGACTTTCTTGCTCGACATGATAGTATGCTATCTGGTTGCTCTTTACCTTAACGTGTACACTGATTGTCTCTCTGTTACATGTTGGTAAAGCCCTTAGGATGTGTACTTGACTACCTGGACTATGATGCGGATCATACTAGTGGGGACATGGTAGTCCATAAGTACATCCTTCAAAGTCCCTAGTCGTGGGTGTATCAAGACGGGGCATCGATATACCAGAATAGACTAGCGTGTCCTTCTCGACCCATACAGATGGGCGATGGATGATCCCATATCCATTGGTGTTTGACATCAGAGATGATATACGGGTGCTCAGTGGAGACTGGGTACACTGGACGGACTCGCCGAGAACTCCCAGATGGTATTATACCTTACGTCAGATGGCAGTTCTCTGGTGACACTGGTACAGAGTAGTCTGTTGACCCGAGATCGTCATAGAGTCTTGTGTGGTTCCCACTGTGCTTTGATTTCCACCTTACCACGTCCAAGAGGGCGTGCAAAACGGTGGTTTTTGGGTACAGTCCCGAGTCACATGGAGGCAATGAGCGATAGGAGGGGATTCGTCTCTCCCGGTATAGGGGGTTGATGTTGCGCTGTGTTCGATTGGCAATAACCGAAAATCCCTGGCCAGGGTTGCTGAGATTTACTGGTAAGTGTTACCAGTAGTTTCTCGAAATGTTATAGACCTCATATTGACACGACTTATTAAGCTATTGGGGTCTGACGTTTACCACCCCTAGGCGAGATATGCGACATATCAGACGATCAGACCGGACTGTACGGTAAGTGTTACTGGTTGGATTCACAGGAGTGTGAGCGGGCTTGCTCGTCGATCTTCTGATCGCTCAATACCCGGGTGGCCGTTACGTTTAGCAGACCGCTTGCGGCTTGTGGGTGTTTGATATGATCATCATCTGCTGCCGGCGTATTGACGAGTCTTTAGAGTCCTACACAAAGGTTTCCTGGCTCAAGCGAAACGAAATAGGAGCGCATATGAGATATGTGCAGGACCGAGAATGATACCAGTATGTGATACTATATTCGATTCTCGCGATTTGTGACATTGATCGATTATATGCGATATAGCCGGGTTATCGGATCAAGTGTTGATTCGATAAGTTGTTACTGTAGATATTAGTCGGTTATATGCGATATGACCGGATCTTTAAATCAAGTGTTGATTTAATGATTTAATGCATAATTATATATTTGATATATTACTTTGCATTAACTAGTATCGGTTCACTTTAAATGGATTTTCTCGCTCGGATGTGCACATTGTATATGTGATATACTTTTTGTGCACTTGATTGTATCATGTTTGATGATACATGCTCTCTAGGGTTTGTGTAAAGATTAAACCATGGTTGTGTAATGGTTAGGGTTTTCTTTTTCATTTATTTATTTATTTCATTTTGGGTTTTATTTTGGAAAAGAAATGGCAAAAGAAAAGAAAATGGTTGCTAGTTTTGTTTTACATTGAAAGTTCATGAAGCTTTGACTAAGTGACCATTTTGTCTTCATGCTTAACCCTAACCATTCCATTTAACCATGATTTATTCTCTACACTTGACCATGGTTGCAACATGATAAGTATTCAATTTATTTTCTATTTTGAATTAACTTATCATATTCATTCTTATTCTTTCTTCTTCTTCTTCATCTTCAACATTGAAGCAAGCTTGCCTCCATCAATGGCAACTTGTGAAAAAGAGTGAGAAATCCAATTCTAAAGTGAACCCACTTCCTATTTCTTCATCCTCTACTTCTTGCCAAGTAGTATAGGGTGTTTCCTTCACAAGTTTTCTTGACTTGGTGAAGTTGGAGCTTGATCTAGTGATGCCTCGACGTAGATCATCTTCGGCATCGTCGTCGATGACCTAGCCCGCCCATTCTTCGATGAAGCCGATACAAGAGTCATGGTTTGATTTGGACAGCGGAGAGGACTTCATCACGGAGCTATGGAGGTGGAGAAACGGATCTACAAAGGTTGTATTTCCGTTCTTATAGTTTAGTTGTAAACTAGTTTCTTTTTCGCCTAAATTTCTAGTTAACGATCTAGTCTAGGGTTTCTCGGCACCGTAATTTTTGAAATTGGCATGGTTGATGCCTTGTGAGACCTCTTGAGAGTGCCTAGGAACCCCACAGTGGTATCAGAGCCTAGCTAGAGCCTTAGGCGAAGTCTAGACGACGTTTGAAATCCGAACGAACCCGAAACCCATTTCCAAAATGCTCTCTGTCCAATTTTTAAAAATCTGGATTTTTCCATATTAAAAATATGCAGAAAATTAAGCAGGGTTTTTTATGAATTACTGTGCAAAACGGAGCCCTAACTCCGTCAACCCGCCGCGGAACCGCGGCCTTACCCCACGTGGCGCGGCGGTTCCGCGGCCGTTATGTTGAATCTTTGACTTTTGTTTGCACAGTAATTGTTATATTTGACTCCTGTGTTTTCTGGATAATTTTAATATTTTATTCAAGAGTTGAATATTCTGGGGTTGTTTTGGGGATTCGTATATTCGATCGGATTATCAAATTTTGTCTGTGTGGCTTTCCGGGTATTTTTGAATATGTTAAAAAGTTCGACCGGATATAAATACCCAATTTTTCCCCTGTCGAGAAATTTCCAAGTGTTGGATTTTTCCGTGGTTTAACGACGTTCTAAGTAGTGCAAGTAACGCGATGGTCCCTCTAGAAGACAACAAACCTTAACTCGATTATATGACCGTCTTGAACTGCCCTTTGAACCTTAGGGTTTGGGGCAGTACGGCGTGCCACATGTGAGGCGTTGGCTTGACCCTTCTACGGCTGGACCGTTGGTATTGAGGCACGAACTGAATGTTGTTAGACTTATTTCATGTGTTGATTTGAATCGGGAAAACTTGGGTGTTAGAATGTTCGATCGGAAAGTTTAACATTTTCTATTTATCTGGAATGGGATACAATAATTGGAATTCACAATAAGTTATGAGATAACTGAATGAATGTTATAAACATAGCAGTTTAGTCTCACTTGATCGGTTGCCACGGAATTTTGATGTGATCAAAAGTCCGTCGCAATCACGTAGCGTACGCGGATACTCGCTGGGTAAACTTAATAGACAGCTACGCCCCATAGCCCCGACCAAGTGACTGTAGGAGAACCCTGTCGCCGAAAGCATCCGTTCGGGTGCTCGCGGCAGCGGTGTTCCGCCTTGGTGCACTTCGTCGTCGGTATCGAGGGTGCCGCTGCCTACTAAAGTTTGCGACGAGTATTCGATCAGGATGTCGGGAATCTTGTTGAATTACCTGACTTGATATTGAAAAGTGTTTTCGATTTTGAGACTAAATTGCGGGGTTTATAATTGTTAGGCATGCGATGTCTAAGGAATTTCATTTGATTAGGCATGCGATGTCTATGGAGGTTGCGGATTCCAACTGTTGTAGTTTTACACTTTCTTTTCTGTGACCGTAAGTGTAATATGTGATATCGCCGGTTTCGTTGCTATATGTCAACGACAATTGGGATGTGCATATTTACTTATGTTGGTGACATGTGATGTTATGTGTTGCTGGATATGTTATATTGGATCGTCGTGTTTGAATAGCCGGGGTTTTTTTTATGTGAGATGAGTGTTTTTCATTTTCATTCATGTAAAAACTTGTATGTAATATTCTTTTATTGGGGCACTTCCAGGTTGCGGAAGATGTCACCCTTTGTATATTATTTACTTTTCCGCACTAGGATAGACCCAAGGAGGGGAGCACAAGTAACCGGGTTCTGCAGTCCAGTGGGAGACCAACTCGAGGAGTCGAGTCCGGGTCTCCTAACTCTAGAATTGGTAGGGTTGCTTGCCGCTCTCGTAGGGGTCTAGGGGTGTGGGTTTGGCTATTCATCGCGACCGTGGAATCCATGTTTTATACTGGCTCGTATTGAAAACACGGACGTCCTAGTATATCCAATATTTCATATGATTCTTCTGCTGCGATATCTGTGATGTGATCATGTGATGTTCTGTGATAGATACCGTATATAGTATATATGATATATTATATAGACGTTACTTATGTTTTACACCCGCGCTAGCCCTGCCCCGCTCTGCCGTTAGTTACCTAACCTAACGGTGCATGAGGGGACATAGAGGCGAATGCAGATGGTATAAGTGTACGTCGTATTTATCTGTGATATTTAGGTATTTAAATGATGGGACTTCATTAATATGATTAATGAAATAAAAGAAACCTAAGATGTTGTAGAATCGAATTTCAAAATAAAACAGGTAGCAACAGTTCTTGCTTTGCACAGAGGTATATGTGATATATCCTGCACCTTATTCGATGAGGAAAGGACCGAGATCCCTTCACAGGGAGTGACTCCTTTAGCAATAACTGGCAGATGCTACACACTCGGTTTGTTTTTTGATTGCTTTTAAGAGTTTTTGCTTTGCACAGTGATATATATGATATATCCCGCACCTCATTCGACGAGGAAAGGACCGACGATCCCTTCACCGGGAGTGACTCCTTTAGCAAAACTAGAAAAGCCTCAAAAACATTCCATTTTAAAATCATTTGATTCTACAACGATATCAAGTTCATTACGCAATCGGTTTTCAGAAAAACCTGTCGTAGCCCTCCGTCATTTCAGATATGTTGTATATAGTATTCGTGCTGCATTTGTTGGCTTTCGTCAAGGTGCAGTGTGCGGTAGCTATATGCTGCTTATCTGCTGCATACGATGCGATTGGATTAGGGTAGTCGTGCGGCTTTGTTGGCTTTCGTCAAGGGTCGTGCGGGTGGGTTTAATTCAATCAAGAAATGTACGGGTTGAACTTGACTAGCGGGCTATGGTTTGTTGGCTTTCGTCTAGGTCATAGCACGTTAGGGGCAAAATATTATCGGGAATTTCAAGTGTTGAAATTTGCAATGAGATTGCATACCTTCTATGAGATAGTTGGATCCCGATACCCGCTGCGAGTAATTGTTACTCCTGGGAGAGTTTTATACATTACAATTAGCCGATCAAGTAGGTGTCTAGAAAGGTGTTAACGAGGTTACGCCTCTGGGAAAACGAGGTTTACATTAATTAGGTTCGTGCGAAAGCACGGGGGACCTCCCTCAAAGTACCGACACTGGCCTGGCTGAAAGATTGGCGAACTTGTAGTGTGTAATTAATCCCGGCTAGTCTTTCCTTTTAAGGTTTGAAGGAAGATTTGATAAAAAGCAGTGGGAGCCATCCTGATTAGATAAAATAATAACCAATCTATTCTTGCAAGAGTGCACGCTGAGTGTTTTCTTCTCTCTCTCTCCAGGTAGCGACCATATCACGCCTTAATCAAGATAATAATACAGAATATTGACCGAACCCGCTTGTTATACTGAGCTGGGGAACGTTGGTCCCGCTCCAACTTATAATTGTTATAAGACAGAGCAGGAAATTGGGGAATACCAGATTTCCCGTGCCGCCCAAACGAAGAGAGTGCATGATGATGCATCATCTTCGGGTGTGTTCATTACAAAGAACTGTTTCTCTGTATCCTCTACGTCCTGGGTATTTGATACCAGATCAGGATCCCAGATATGTAATCTGTTACATAGGGCTACAGAAAGGTAGAGGACTGAGAACGGGTGATAAGTTTCATGAGGCAGAAAACGGGGCAAGAGTTGCAGCCAAGTCTGTTGGTCACTGTCACCCTATATTACCAATACATTGATTCTGAACGAATGTTATTAGATACCGAACCTGATATACAAAATCATATCAGTCTCTTTATCAGTAAAGAAATGATAAAATTTTGTATTGTTGGATAATGTTTTGAACATTTCCTATATCAAAAGTTGATCGGTTCAGGCACGTTATCTAAAAGCATTGATGTTCTAAATCAAACTACAGTTCTTAGTATACAGAACACATATAAGAGGAAGAGTTCAGATCTGAACGAATTCTTCTTGAGGTATTGTAGACTAGGTCAGATCAATGTGACCCAACTAGCTAGAGTTACATATAGATGCATATTTAAATCAGTTTGAATTTACATCTTGTGAAACTCGCCAGTCATGTCACAAAGATAACATGACCATAGCTCTGTTTATTGGAAACAGAGAAAGAGTTAGTGAACTCTTGGGACTGATACATGATGATGTATGTAAGGTCTCCTGTCTACACATGCCAGGAATGGTTCTTTATACTTCATTACATTCTCTGATGATCTTTCGAGATTCAGACCTATGTTCCTATTGAAACACAAGTCCGAACCTTTTGAGATATTCACAGAATATAAGTTAGAAGTAGAGAACCAAAACATGGGTATAAGTATTATGTGTCATGGAGGAGAATACTTGAGCACGGAATTCCTGGATTATTCTAAACGAGAATGAGATTCTCTCTCAGCATTACTCCTCCGTATACACCATACCACGATGGTGTATCGGGGCGGAGCAATAACACCCTATATGATAAGGTGTGCTCTATGATGAGTACTACTGAGTTACCTATTTCCTTTTGGGAGTTATGCACTTGAGAAGCTGCATACCTATTGAATAGGGTTCAAATCAAATCAGTTGCCTACCATTTCATATGTGATATGATAAGGGAAGAGCCCATCTCTTAAGTTAGTTAAGATTTGGGGTTGTCTAGCCTATGTCTGAAAAGAAAAATCCGGACAAGCTCGAGGCAAGGTCTGTTATGTACAACTGGAAAGGTTCCAGCTATACAAACTGCAGCTGATGATTTGATAGAACCAAAGGATTCAGTAGAGACCAACGAACCTCAGCCTCTCCGCCGATCTAGTAGGGTTCCTCACCCACCTGAGAGATACTTCGGTTTCTCTATGACAGTGGGAGCGAGGATTGCATCATGAGATGATGACCCAACTAGTTTCGAGCTGGCCATCAGGAGTGGGACTCTGTAAGAATGGCTAGATGTTTAGTGATCTGAGATGGAATCCATATACACCAACAAAGTATGGACCTTGGTTGCTATATCTGAAGGGTTAAATCCCCATCAGGAGCAAGTATATCTTGAGAAGATTACTTGGTGTAGATGGAAAAGTTGAGACTTTCAAAGCTAGACTTGTTAAAGCTTTTCGTCATCGACCAGGCAAGGATAATGATGAAACCTTTTCAAGTGACTATGCTTAAGTCCATCCAGATCCTACTGTAAGTCCACGTTGCGACCCCCGGTTCTTACGGGGAGACGGAAACGGTATAAAAAATAAATTTTTAGCGCATGGGGCAACATGGACTAACAAAGTCGGGATCTTTTCCTAAACTAAAACTAGCAAACTTGCTAAAGAGAGTTAGCTACTCGGAAAGATGGTTATACCTAAACTTGAACTCCTTCTTCTTGAAACCTTGTAGAGGTTGATGGTTCTCTTCTCGTCGCCTTCTTCCGTCGAAGATGGATCCACCTGAGGGTTCAACCTTCGGGCTCTTTCTCGAACTTTGAGTGAACTAGAATCTCCGGCTTGCTAAACCCTTGATCCTAGAGTGAGTAGAGAGTGTCTAAGGGGTGCTTTTCTTTTAAGGAGAGGGATTCTCAACACATGAGAAGGATTCTCCTTTGGCTAGAGGAAGAAGAAGATGAAGTGAGGAGAGAGAATGATTATGATAGAATGAGCTCTTTTCTTTTGCAACCATAACTAAAAGAAAAGGAATTATCTAATTAATAATAATAATTGAAATGAGAATAGTTGATGGTTGTTTTGGAATGACCACTATCATACTTTCAATAAATGAGTGTAAGCATGAATCAAGAAGTATCCTTTCAAAGCATGATGGTGGTCAACATTCAACCATGGTCAACAAGTCAACCATGGTCAACAAGTCAACAAAAATCAACCATAACAATATTTCATTTAATTACTATTATTAATTGATATTTCATAAATCTATTAGGGTTTGGAAAATGACGACTGTCAACTGTGCATACGCACCCGTTCCGAAACCCTAATGAAATACCTCATCCTCCGCCTCAAGCAACTGTGCATACACACCTGCATTCTCGTTCTGAGGAACAAGAATACCAAGATATAAAAGCAACCCCAAAACATATACCAGTATCTGGCTCAAACCAGAGCCTGCTGGCAACATCCGTCCGGACTCCAAACGTGCACAAGTGCGCGGATGAGAACGAACCCTGTCGCAAAACCATGCGACCTCTACTCTGTTTTGCCCAGAGGCGAATACCCTCTGTGTGGGACTCTAAAGACTCGACACTACGCTGGCAGTGGGTTTAACCACAGACCGCAAGCGGCACTAGCTGTGCGTAACGGTCCCCAGGTAGATGCCGACAAGAAGGCTGACGAGGTGAACCCCATCTAAACTCCTACTGAGTCTGAATGTGACATTCTCCGTACAGTCCGGTCTGTTCGTCTGATACATCGCATGGCGGGCCTAGGGGGCGGTAAACGTCAGTCCCCTAATAGCGGTACAAGTCGTGTCGGAGTGAAGCCCAAAACACCCTGAGATAACACTGGAAGCCTACCAGTATATCTCGCTTGCCCTGGCCAGGGACTACTCGTGTAATGGCTCTCCTAGACACAGCGCGATGTCAACCCCCAATACCGAGAGAGACGAATCCTGTCTAACCGTCACTGCCTCCAAGTGCTTCGGGACTGCACCCAACCACTACCTGTTTGCACGACTCCTTTGAGCCGTGGTAGGGTAGTAGTCAAAGTACAGTGGGAACACACTCGAGGCGAAGTGCCAGTGTCAAGTCAGCGGACTAAGCTGTACTCATGTCACCTGGGAACTGATAACTGACGATAGGTATAATACCAACCTGTCAGTTCCCGACGAGTCCTGTCCAGTGTACTCGTAACCTAACGAGCACCCGTATACTATCTCCAGTACGACGTACTGATGGCTGTGGGACAGACCATCTCCCACACTGGGATGAGAAGCGCATACGCTAGTCTACTCCGGGGTATCGATGCCCTGTCTCGATAGTCCTGCGACTAGGGACCTGTATAAGGATGTGCTTATAGACTACCCAGCCCCCACTAGTGTGACTGCCATCACAATGCTGGTAATCAAGCAAAGATCCTAAGGGCTCCACTAATGCGTATAGGTGATATCGCAAAATAAACACGTGTACACATTGAAGTAGAAACAAACCAAGTAGCATACTACTATATTGAGCAAGATTGTTTATACAAGGTGAATATCCCAAGCTTCCATTAAGTAATATACAAACTAGTATGATACAGTAATGGCCTCTAGGGCATATACACTAACAATCTCCCACTTGCACTAAGGCCATGTACTGGTGTATCGAAGACCTATCATCTCGATCAACCGCTCGAACTGAGTCTGGGGTAGGGCCTTGGTGAATGGATCTGCAGTGTTTACTTCTGAAGCAACCCTCCGAACCTCGATCTCCTTGCGATCCACGATCTCCCTGATCAGGTGATACCGCCTCAAGATGTGCCTGGATCTCTGATGGGACCTGGGTTCCTTCGCTAAAGCTATAGCCCCGTTGTTGTCGCAATACAGAGGTATTGGGTCAACAATGGACGGAACCACCTGAAGTTCTTTCAAGAACTTCTTTATCCAGACAGCTTCTTTTGCGGCATCAGATGCAGCGATGTATTCCGCTTCCATCGTCGAGTCTGCAACGGTTTCCTGTTTGGAACTTTTCCAACACACAGCCCCTCCATTGAGGGTAAAGACAAAACCCGACATGGACTTGGAATCATCCTTGTCACTATGGAAGCTGGAGTCAGCAAAGGCCTCGATCTGGAGGTCTTTTCCGCCATACACCAAGAACATCTCCTTAGTCCTTCTCAGGTACTTGAGAATGTTCTTTACTGCTATCCAGTGTTTCTCCCCAGGGTTTGACTGATACCGGCTTACTACACTCAGTGCATAAGCTACATCCGGTCTGGTACACAACATCGCATACATTATAGAGCCTACCGCAGAAGCGTAGGGTATAATAGACATGCGATCCCTCTCTCAATCAGTCTTGGGAGACATCTCTTTAGAGAGGGTGATCCCGTGACAAGCCGGTAGGTTACCGCGCTTGGAATCTTCCATACTGAATCTTTTCAGTACGGTGTCGATGTACCTGGACTGTGAAAGTCCTAATATCCTCTTGGATCTATCACGATGGATCCGGATCCCCAGGATGTATGAGGCATCACCTAGGTCTTTCATGGAGAACCTGTGTGACAAGAACCCCTTGACAGATTGTAGCATAGGAATGTCATTTCCTATTAAGAGAATGTCATCCACGTATAAAACGAGGAATACTACAGTTCTCGCTACAAATCTACTATAGATGCATGGTTCATCTGGATTTTTGATAAAGCCAAATTCCTTGACCGTCTTATCAAAACAGATGTTCCAACTCCGCGATGCCTGCTTTAGTCCATAGATGGACTTAAGCAACTTGCACACCTTTCCGCTGCTCCCACTCTGAATGAAACCCTCTGGCTGATCCATATAGACACACTCCTCTAAATTTCCATTTAGAAAAGCGGTTTTTACGTCCATCTGCCAAATCTCATAATCGTGGAAGGCAGCAATGGCAAGAAGGATCCGAATGGATTTCAGCATAGCCACTGGAGAAAAGGTTTCGTCATAGTCCAAGCCAGGTCTTTGACGGAAACCCTTTGCTACAAGTCTAGCTTTATAGGTCTCAACCTGTCCATCTACACCAATCTTCCTTTTGAAGATCCACTTGCATCCTACGGGTTTTACCCCGTCTGGAGCAATGTCCAACGTCCATACTTTGTTGGTGTACATGGACTCCATTTCGGTCCGCATTGCATCCATCCATTTTACCGAGTCAACGCTCTGAACGGCCTGCTGGAAGTTAGTAGGCTCATCATAATCTATGATGCAATCCTCTCTATCCCCGTCTATGAAAAAACCGTAGTATCTCTCGGGTGGATAAGACTGCCTACTACTCCTGCGGAGCGGCGTAGGAATGTCCTGTTCTTTCGAACCCTCTGGTTCCACTAAGCTTTCAGTAATAGTCTGAGGTTCTGGAATTTCTTCCAGTTCTATTGCGCTCCCACTTACTTCTTTTTCCAAGAACTGATGTTCCAGAAAATGGGCATTACGAGAAACAAGGACTTTTTGTTCCTCTGCGTAATAGAAAAGATACCCCCTGGAGTTCTTTGGGTATCCCACAAACTTGCACAGTACTGAGCGTGCCTCGAGCTTGTCCGTATGCTGCTTTTTGACATAAGCTGGACATCCCCAAATCTTAAGGTACTGAAGATAGGGTTTCTTCCCACTCCATAACTCATATGGTGTGGTAGGCACAGTCTTAGTAGGAACTCGGTTCAAAAGGTATGCAGCTGTTTCTAGCGCATACCCCCAGAATGATCGCGGTAACTCAGCGTTACTCATCATGGACCGTACCATATCCAATAGGGTCCGGTTCCGTCTCTCCGATACACCGTTATGTTGCGGAGTGTATGGAGGAGTAAGCTGAGAGAGAATCCCATTCTCTTTTAAGTAATTCAGGAACTCGGCACTTAAGTATTCTCCACCTCGATCCGATCTTAGAATCTTGATACTTTTGCCGGTTTGTTTTTCAACTTCATTCTTATATTCCTGGAACTTTTCAAAGGCTTCGGACTTATGTTTCATTAAGAAGATATAACCGAACCTTGAAAAGTCATCCGTAAAAGTAATGAAGTAAGAATAACCGCTTCGCGCATGTGTAGACATTGGACCGCACACGTCGCTGTGTACGAGTCCCAAGAGCTCGCTTGCTCTTACTCCGTGTCCAGTGAACGGAGTCTTTGTCATCTTTCCTTTGAGACAGGATTGACAAGTGGCATACGATTGATATTCGAACGGATCCAAATACCCTTCTGTATGTAACTTAGTCAACCTTCTCTCATTGATGTGACCCAGTCTACAATGCCATAAGAAAATCTGATTGATTTCCGGAGACTTTCTTTTGTGTGTATTCTGGACATTGAAAATCTGTGGTTGGTTTAATACGTATATACCATTGCTCAGTGTACCTGACCCAATCAGAACTTGATTAAGGTGAATGTTTACTACATTACTTACAAACGCAAATTCATAACCTTCTTTAGAAACCAAAGATACAGAAATGATATTACAAGTTGCGTTGGGTACAAAAAAGCAATTACGCAAAACCAAAACATGCCCATCTGACATTCCCAGGTGATAGTCTCCCACGGCTTTAGCATCCATGCTAGCTCCGTTCGCAACTCTGAGGGTCATGTCACCTGCCTTCAAAAACCTACGGTTTCTCAACGCCTGCAAAGAATTACAGATATAAGATCCTGATCCGGTATCCAATACCCAGGAAGTAGAGTTTATAGAAAGACAGTTTTCAATAACATACACACCTGAAGCTGAAGCCGCAACCTGCTTCAGTTCCTGTGTCCTGGCCTTCCAAGCCCTGCAATCTTTCTTCCAGTGTCCACTCTTGTGACAATAGAAGCATTCCTCTTTACCCACAAGCTTCCCCGCTATCTTTGTTGCCTTTGCTTTTCCCTTCGTATCCACTTTACTAACACCGCCCCTTGGTTTGGCGGGGGCTTTCCTCTTCTTTCCCTTGGCTTTCGCCTTGGACCTAGAAGAAGAAGATCCTCCTACAAACAAAGTGGATGTTTCCCTACCTTTCTGTAGGGTGCCCTCTGCACTCCTCAGCATGTTGAGGAGTTCTGAAAGTTCAACTTCCTTTTCTTGCAAGTTGAAATTCAGTATGAACTGGGCGTAAGTGGAAGGAAGGGACTGGAGAACTAAGTCCGTATAGAGCTCACTCTCCAACGTGGTCCCAAGTTCCGCGAGCTCCTCAATGTAGCCAATCATCTTAAGCACGTGGTCCGCTACCGATGATCCGACGGCCAACTTTGCCGAAAATAACTTCTTCGACACTTCGTATCTTGCGATACGAGACTGCTCTCCATACAGTTTTTTTGTATGAAGAAATATGGATTCCAAGTCCATATTCTCGTGCCTCCTCTGGTGATCGTTGTCCATAGAGGCAAGCACGAGGCACTTGGCCTTCGCGCAATCAATCTCCCAAGTCTTACGGATTTCCTTATCCGCGACGCTGGAGGTGGGACCTGGGACGGGGGGAGCTTTGGTGGTAAGAAGATACCCCAGCTTGTCGTAAGTGATTGCCATTTTAACATTCCTTAGCCAATCTTTGTAGTTTGGCCCTGTCAGTATGTTTTTATCTAGAAGTAACTTAAGTCCAGTCATTTCGATTTGGTCGCTGCAGGGGGAGAGAAGAAACACTTAGCACGATGCTCTTGCAAGTTTAGAATGGTTTTTAATTTGTCTAAACAGGATGGCTCCCACTGTCTCTCAAATCCCTCCTCAAACCACAAAGGAAGAATTAGCCGGGATCAATCCCACCGCACAATACTTGCATAACCGTTCAGCCAGGCCAGTGTCGGTACTTCGAGAGAGGTTTTCCAACGCTTTCGCGAAGTTCCTTAATTTAAGAACCTCTTTTCCCTGGGGGCGTAGCCCCGCTAACACCTTTCTAGGCACCTACTAGGTTTATAGCATTGATCGTTTAGTGAGAAATTTCCCGAGGAGTAGCATATACTCACAGTAGGATCGGGATCCAAATATCATCGCGTGACGAAACTGAAGGAATCCTACCAGAATCATCACACTCCAAATGGTATGCAAATCTAGCAAGTTTCAGTACTTGTGAAACTCCCGATGTAGATTTTTGCCCCATGCTCTTATGACCTTGGCGTGAGGTCAAAATGTCATAAGTCACATGTCAAGTTCTTCCCATCATTATCCTGGTTAATTTGAACCCACCCGTACCTACCCTTGACGTAGGCCAAAATGGCAGTACGACTGTCTCAAACCAACGCATTCTATCTATGCAACAGATAAATATCCGGCAGCTACCAATCACTATGCCTTGGCGTGAGGTCAAAATACATAGCTTGAATACTACCGTATATTTAACTGAAATGATGGAGGGCTACGAATGGTTTTGGAGAAACCGTGAACGTAGTGAACTTGATATAATCGATGGAACGAGATAGCTTTTAGAAGGAGTGGCTCAAGCTCCGCATTTAAAAGTTAGTTTTGAAAAGAACCGAGTGGTTTTTCGAAAGTGTTCCAACGACTTTAATTTGGTTTATTATCTTGCATTAGTTCTTTTAATGCGTGATATTCTTGCATTAGTTCTTTTAATGCGTCCCATCATTTAATCCTACCATTGCAGAAAACAACCAAAATATGACGTACGCTTATGCCATTCGCATTCGCCACGGGGTCCCGTCATCACTCGTTAGGTTACTTAACTAACGACAGAGCGGGGGCTGGGCTAGCGCGGCTGTAAAACATAAGCAACGCCTAAATATAAAGCAATGATAGACATTACAGATCACAGATGAATACATTGGATATACTAGCAATCCGCAATCCGTTCGAGCCTGCAACGAAAAGCGGATTACACGGTCGCGGTGAATAGCAAATACCCCACCCAAGACCCCTACGGGTGCGGCAAACTACCCGCCAAGAACCCGGTAGTTTGTGCACCCCTCCATGGGTCTATCCTAGGAGAAGAAACAGTAAAAAGAATTATACAATGACGGCTACAACCCCGACCCGGTTGTGCGGCCATACAAATAATATTATTACATCAATTTACATTTACAAATGAATGAAAGAAAAACAAAAGCTCATCTCACATCCACCCCGGCTATTCACCCGCGACAGTCCAACACATTCATATACACATTCCAATATCAAACACAGATCACAGAGATGTATAACCCCGACTAATCGACTTATAGCGATTAGCCGACGTTCAATACATGCAAACATCACAGATATAACCATCATAGTCAAAGTGCAGTGAAGTTCGGAAAAAAATACGGAATTATAGGACCCCAAAAGCAAATTTCTGTTCTGGAAAATCTGGGCACATATAATATATTTTAAAAATCCCAAAACCAACACAGAGACACACTGCACGAAACCCGATCACCAGAAGACTCCAAACGGCGGCGGATCCGCGGCGCTAAGAATAGGTGAGGCCGCGGATCCGCGGCGTTTTGAATGAATTAGGGGATCGTTTTTCTTGGGTGTTCACACAAAACCCTGAGCCGAATTTAGGTGTATAACAAATCTTGTTTTGACCATAAAATTTTTTAACAGAAACTAGGGTTTTGCAAAAGTTTGGTTTTTGGATTTTTTCGGTTCCGAACTTCGTTACACTTCACTACCAAGCTAGTTTAAGTTTAGTTAGGCTCTGATACCACTGTAAGTCCACGTTGCGACCCCCGGTTCTTACGGGGAGGCGGAAACGGTATAAAAAACAAATTTTTAGCGCATGGGGCAACATGGACTAACAAAGTCGAGATCTTTTCCTAAACTAAAACTAGCAAACTTGCTAAAGAGAGTTAGCTACTCGGAAAGATGGTTATACCTAAACTTGAACTCCTTCTTCTTGAAACCTTGTAGAGGTTGATGGTTCTCTTCTCGTCGCCTTCTTCCGTCGAAGATGGATCCACCTGAGGGTTCAACCTTCGGGCTCTTTCTCGAACTTTGAGTGAACTAGAATCTCCGGCTTGCTAAACCCTTGATCCTAGAGTGAGTAGAGAGTGTCTAAGGGGTGCTTTTCTTTTAAGGAGAGGGATTCTCAACACATGAGAAGGATTCTCCTTTGGCTAGAGGAAGAAGAAGATGAAGTGAGGAGAGAGAATGATTATGATAGAATGAGCTCTTTTCTTTTGCAACCATAACTAAAAGAAAAGGAATTATCTAATTAATAATAATAATTGAAATGAGAATAGTTGATGGTTGTTTTGGAATGACCACTATCATACTTTCAATAAATGAGTGTAAGCATGAATCAAGGAGTATCCTTTCAAAGCATGATGGTGGTCAACATTCAACCATGGTCAACAAGTCAACCATGGTCAACAAGTCAACAAAAATCAACCATAACAATATTTCATTTAATTACTATTATTAATTGATATTTCATAAATCTATTAGGGTTTGGAAAATGACGACTGTCAACTGTGCATACGAACCCGTTCCGAAACCCTAATGAAATACCTCATCCTCCGCCTCAAGCAACTGTGCATACACACCTGCATTCTCGTTCCGAGGAACAAGAATACCAAGATATAAAAGCAAACCCAAAACATATACCAGTATCTGGCTCAAACCAGAGCCCGCTGGCAATATCCGTCCGGACTCCAAACGTGCACAAGTGCGCGGATGAGAACGAACCCTGTCGCAAAACCATGCGACCTCTACTCTGTTTTGCCCAGAGACGAATACCCTCTGTGTGGGACTCTAAAGACTCGACACTACGCTGGCAGTGGGTTTAACCACAGACCGCAAGCGGCACTAGCTGTGCGTAACAGTCCCCAGGTAGATGCCGACAAGAAGGCTGACGAGGTGAACCCCATCTAAACTCCTACTGAGTCTGAATGTGACATTCTCCGTACAGTCCGGTCTGTTCGTCTGATACATCGCATGGCGGGCCTAGGGGGCGGTAAACGTCAGTCCCCTAATAGCGGTACAAGTCGTGTCGGAGTGAAGCCCAAAACACCCTGAGATAACACTGGAAGCCTACCAGTATATCTCGCTTGCCCTGGCCAGGGACTACTCGTGTAATGGCTCTCCTAGACACAGCGCGATGTCAACCCCCAATACCGGGAGAGACGAATCCTGTCTAACCGTCACTGCCTCCAAGTGCTTCGGGACTGCACCCAACCACTACCTGTTTGCACGACTCCTTTGAGCCGTGGTAGGGTAGTAGTCAAAGTACAGTGGGAACACACTCGAGGCGAAGTGCCAGTGTCAAGTCAGCGGACTAAGCTGTACTCATGTCACCTGGGAACTGATAACTGACGATAGGTATAATACCAACCTGTCAGTTCCCGACGAGTCCTGTCCAGTGTACTCGTAACCTAACGAGCACCCGTATACTATCTCCAGTACGACGTACTGATGGCTGTGGGACAGACCATCTCCCACACTGGGATGAGAAGCGCATACGCTAGTCTACTCCGGAGTATCGATGCCCTGTCTCGATAGTCCTGCGACTAGGGACCTGTATAAGGATGTGCTTATAGACTACCCAGCCCCCACTAGTGTGACTGCCATCACAATGCTGGTAATCAAGCAAAGATCCTAAGGGCTCCACTAATGCGTATAGGTGATATCGCAAAATAAACACGTGTACACATTGAAGTAGAAACAAACCAAGTAGCATACTACTATATTGAGCAAGATTGTTTATACAAGGTGAATATCCTAAGCTTCCATTAAGTAATATACAAACTAGTATGATACAGTAATGGCCTCTAGGGCATATACACTAACACCTACTTGCCACGGCTACAGACCATGACTACGATATCTGGTGGTAGGGTGTCATGACTGCTTTTCTAAATGATGTTTTACAAAAGAACGTCTATAAGTACACAGCCAGAGGGCTTCATAGACAGTGGGAGCAGCGGAAATGTGTACAAGATGCTTTATAGGATAAAGCAGGCATAGCGGAGTTGGAACGTCTGTTTTGATGAAGTAGTTAAAGAGTTTGACATCATCAAAATGGTAGATGAACCTTGTATAAACAAAAAGGGTAGTAGGGAGTATGGTGTTGATCCTCGTAGAGTACGTGGATGACATACTCTTGATAGGGAAGGAGTTTCCTATGCTACGCCCGGTCAATCTCCGCTTATCACAATGATTCTCCATATAGGATCAAAGTGATACCTCCTAAATCCTGGGTTTTGGATCTATGAGATAGATCTAAATGGATGTTAGGATTCTCACTAGTTGTAGTGAGATGGTATCAATCGATCCTGGGGAGAATCACTGGAAGGGTTCCAGGATGATAAAGATGACTGAATGTCAGTCGCAGGCATTGTCTTTACCCTCAGTAAAGGGACGGTATGTTGGAAGAGTTCCAAGCTAGATACCGTGGCATACTAGACGATAAAGGCTGGATACATCGCTACTTAAGATGCTACCAAAGAGGCTGTTTGGGTGTATATTGGTTCATGAGATGAACTACGTTCCAACAATTGTGAGACAATGGAGTTGTGGCTTATGCCAAGAAACGTCGGTCCCATCAGTGATCCAGACATATTCTAAGGCAGTGTCACCTGATCATGGAGATGGTTGATCTCCAGGGGAACGAGGTCAGGAGAGTAGACTCAGAGGACAACACAGCGGATCCACTCACAAAGGCCTGTTCCCAGAGAGAGATTTTTATGGGATGGTTGAGTATGAGATACTACAACCACTGCTATCAGATGGCCCTAGTGCAAGTGGGAGATTGTTAGTTATATGTATGCCCTAGAGGCCATTACTATACATAGGATGTATATTGTAGTGGATGCTTGGACATATATAGGGAGGACTTTCTTGCTCGACATGATAGTATGCTATCTGGTTGCTCTTTACCTTAACGTGTACACTGATTGTCTCTCTGTTACATGTTGGTAAAGCCCTTAGGATGTGTACTTGACTACCTGGACTATGATGCGGATCATACTAGTGGGGACATGGTAGTCCATAAGTACATCCTTCAAAGTCCCTAGTCGTGGGTGTATCAAGACGGGGCATCGATATACCAGAGTAGACTAGCGTGTACCTTCTCGACCCATACAGGTGGGCGATGGATGATCCCATATCCATTGGTGTTTGACATCAGAGATGATATACGGGTGCTCAGTGGAGACTGGGTACACTGGACGGACTCGCCGAGAACTCCCAGATGGTATTATACCTTACGTCAGATGGCAGTTCTCTGGTGACACTGGTACAGAGTAGTCTGTTGACCCGAGATCGTCATAGAGTCTTGTGTGATTCCCACTGTGCTTTGATCTCCACCTTACCACGTCCAAGAGGGCGTGCAAAACGGTGGTTTTTGGGTACAGTCCCGAGTCACATGGAGGCAATGAGCGATAGGAGGGGATTCGTCTCTCCCGGTATAGGGGGTTGATGTTGCGCTGTGTTCGATTGGCTATAACCGGAAATCCCTGTCCAGGGTTGCTGAGATTTACTGGTAAGTGTTACCAGTAGTTTCTCGAAATGTTATAGACCTCATATCGACACGACTTATTAAGCTATTGGGGTCTGACGTTTACCACCCCTAGGCGAGATATGCGACATATCAGACGATCAGACCGGACTGTACGGTAAGTGTTACTGGTTGGATTCACAGGAGTGTGAGCGGGCTTGCTCGTCGATCTTCTGATCGCTCAATACCCGGGTGGCCGTTACGTTTAGCAGACCGCTTGCGGCTTGTGGGTGTTTGATATGATCATCATCTGCTGCCGGCGTATTGACGAGTCTTTAGAGTCCTACACAGAGGTTTCCTGGGTCAAGCGAAACGAAATAGGAGCGCATATGAGATATGTGCGGGACCGAGAATGATACCAGTATGTGATACTGTATTCGATTCTCGCGATTTGTGACATTGATCGGTTAAATGCGATATAGTCGGGTTATCGGATCAAGTGTTGATTCGATAAGTTGTTACTGTAGATATTAGTCGGTTATATGCGATATGACCGGATCATTAAATCAAGTGTTGATTTAATGATTTAATGCATAATTATATATTTGATATATTATTTTGCATTAACTTGTATCGGTTCACTTTAAATGGATTTTCTCGCTCGGATGTGCACATTGTATATGTGATATACTTTTTGTGTACTTGATTGTATCATGTTTGATGATACATGCTCTCTAGGGTTTGTGTAAAGATTAAACCATGGTTGTGTAATGGTTAGGGTTTTCTTTTTCATTTATTTATTTATTTCATTTTGGGTTTTATTTTGGAAAAGAAATGGCAAAAGAAAAGAAAATGGTTGCTAGTTTTGTTTTACATTGAAAGTTCATGAAGCTTTGACTAAGTGACCATTTTGTCTTCATGCTTAACCCTAACCATTCCATTTAACCATGATTTATTCTCTACACTTGACCATGGTTGCAACATGATAAGTATTCAATTTATTTTCTATTTTGAATTAACTTATCATATTCATTCTTATTCTTTTTTCTTCTTCTTCATCTTCAACATTGAAGCAAGCTTGCCTCCATCAATGGCAACTTGTGAAAAAGAGTGAGAAATCCAATTCTAAAGTGAACCCACTTCCTATTTCTTCATCCTCTACCTCTTGCCAAGTAGTATAGGGTGTTTCCTTCACAAGTTTTCTTGACTTGGTGAAGTTGGAGCTTGATCTAGTGATGCCTCGACGTAGATCATCTTCGGCATCGTCGTCGATGACCTAGCCTGCCCATTCTTCGATGAAGCCGATACAAGAGTCATGGTTTGATTTGGACAGCGGAGAGGACTTCATCACGGAGCTATGGAGGTAGAGAAACGGATCTACAAAGGTTGTATTTCCGTTCTTATAGTTTAGTTGTAAACTAGTTTCTTTTTCGCCTAAATTTCTAGTTAACGATCTAGTCTAGGGTTTCTCGGCACCGTAATTTTTGAAATTGGCATGGTTGATGCCTTGTGAGACCTCTTGAGAGTGCCTAGGAACCCTACAGATATAAAACGAAATCAACAATATATAATATATATCTTATATATAAAATATAAACATTCGTCTCAGGCAGTAATATGATCTCATCACAGAACATTGCAGCAGAAGAACATATATGAAATATTGGATATACTATGACGTCCGTGTTTTAATACGAGCCTGTATAAAACACGGATTCCACGGTCGCGATGAATAGCCAAACCCACATCCCTAGACCCCTACGAGAGCGGCAAGCAACACTGCCAATTCTAAGGTTAGGAGACCCGGTCTCGACTCCTCGAGATGGTCTCCCACTGGACCCTAGAACCCGGTTACTTGTGCTCCCCGCCTTGGGTCTACCTAATGCGGAAAAGTAAATAATATACAATGGTGACATCATCCTCAGCCCGGAAGTGCCCCAATAAAAGAATATTACATACAAATGAATTTTACATGAATGAAAAAGAAAAACTCTCATCTCACATAAAACCCCCGGCTATTCAGAACGCGACGATCCAATATAACATATCACAGCAACACATAATATCTCATATCATCAACGTAAGCAAGTATGCGTATCCCGATTGTCGTTGATGTATAGCAACGAAGCCGGCGATACACCACATATTACGCTTACGGTCACAGAAAAGAAAGTGTAAAACTACAACAGTTGGAATCCGCAACCTCTTTAGATATCGCATGCCTAACCAAATGAATTCCTCAGACATCGCATGCCTAACAATTATAAACCCCGCATTTTAGTGTCATTATCGAAAACTCTTTTCAATATCATGTCGAGCAATTCAACAAGATTCCCGACATCCTGATTGAATGCTCGTCGCAAACTTTAGTAGACGGCCGCACCCCCGGATGCCGTCGACAAAGTGCACTAAGGCGGAACACCGCTGCCGCGAGCACCCGAACGGATGCTTTTGGCGACGGGGTTCTCCTATAGTCACTTGGTCGGGGCTATGGGGCGCGGTTGTCTGTTAAGTTTACCCGGCGAGTATCCGCGTACGCTACGTGATTGCGACGGACTTTTGATCACATCAAAATTCCGTGGCAACCGATCATCTGAGACTGAACTGCTAGATTTATAACATTCAAATTAGTTATCTCATAACTACCTGTGGATTCCAAATATTATATCACAATCCAGATAAATAGACAATGTTAAACTTTCCGATCGAATAATCAAACACCCAGGTTTTCCTAATAACTCAACACTTGAGCGGAGTTCAAAGAAATCCATCACATGCCACAGTACCGATGGTCCAGCCGTAGAAGGGTCAAGCCAACGCCTCACATGTGGCACGCCGTACTGCCACAAACCCTAAGGTTTAGAGGCAGTTCAAGACGATCACATAATCGAGTTAAGGTTTGTTGTCTTCTAGAGGGTCCATCGCATTACTTGCACGACTTAGAACGTTCTTAAACTACGGAAAAATCCAACACTTGGAAATTTTCCGGCAGGGGAAAAAGTGAGTTATTGATATCCGTTCGAACTTTTTAACAGTTTCTAAAATTATCCGGAAAAACTAAACAAAGTTAAATTATCCGATCGAATCAACGAGTTCCCAATACAACCCAGAAAACTCAACTCTTGAGTATAATTAAAAATTCCCAGAAGAATCAGGAATTACCTATGGAGGTTACTATGCAAACCCTATCCCTCAATCCTCATTTATTGCCGTGGAACCGCCGCCATTACCTTGGTTTGGCTGCGGTTCCGCGGCGCTTTGGGTGATTTAGGGGGTCGGGTTTCACAGTAATTCCTAGATTTCCCTGATGATTTTTTTGAGTATTTTTAATTCATAAAAAATCACATTTTTAGAAAAAATCCAGAGAAGGGTATTCGTCGGGGTTTTCGGGTTCGATCGGACTTTAAACTTCGTCTAGACTTAGCCTAAAGCTCTAGCTTGGCTCTGATACCACTGTAGGGTTTCTAGGCACACGCACAAGGGTCTACGGGGCATCAACCATGCCCGATTATAATTTTAGCCGTGCCGAACAACCCAAAGACGGATCTTTATACTAGAGTTTAGGCAAAAACAAGCATGTTAAACACTTTAACACTAAGTGAGAGGGATTACAACCTTTGTAAATCTGGTCCTTCACTTCAATAGCTCCATGTAGATGTCCCCTTCGCTGCGATCGTGAACTCCGGACTCTAGAGAAGCTCCACAAGAAGAAGAACGAACGTGCTTGCTTCGATGACTTCGAGGCCGAAGATGATCTACGTCGGGGAGACACTAACTCAAGCTATTCCTTCACTAGGTCATGAACTTTGTGAAGAGAACACACTCTACTACATAGCAAGTGGTAGAGGATGAAGAAGTAGGAGGCGGGCTCACTTTAGAACTGATTTTCTCACATTTTCCTCATAGCACCATTAGAGCTTGAAAGCTTTTTCAAGGAGCTTGATGAAGAAGAAGTGAATAATTCATCCAAATGAAAACTTATCCTTTGAATTATTGCACCATGGTTGAGTTAAGCCCTCATGCTTAACTCATGTAGAGAATTAACCATAGTATGTGGTTAAGGGTTGGGTTAACTAATATCCTAAGAATTGACAAAAGAGTTGACTTTGTCAATGTTGCATACAAGCTTCTACAAGCTTGATAACATTGACTAAAGTCTCCTCTCTTTTGTTATTTTTAAGGAAATAAGTAAACCCTAATTTAACCTAAACTTGATATAAGTCTCATACACCCATCTTGTATGTATCATCAAGCATGATACAAACATGTACACTTGCATATATCACATATAAACAATGTGCACAATCTAGTGAGAAAATAAATCATAAGTGAGCTAATACTAGTTAATGTAATGTAATATATCAAATATATAATTATACATTAAATTATTAAATCAACTCTTGATTTAATAACCCGGCTATAACCGACTAATATCATGTGTAACAACTTATCGAATCAACACTTGATCCGATAACCCGGCTATATCGCATACAACCGATCAATGTCACGAATCGCGAGAATAGAATACGGTATCTCATATCGTATTAATCTCGGTCCCACACATATCACATATGTGCTCCTACTCTGTTTCGCTTGAGCCAGGAAATCCCTGTGTAGGACTCTAAAGACTCGTCAATACGCCGGCAGTAGGTGATGATCATATCAAACACCCACAAGCCGCAAGCGGTCTGCTAAACGTAATGGCCACCCGGGTATTGAGCGATCAGAAGATCAACAAGAAAGCCTGTACATTCTCCTGTGAATCCAATCAGTAACACTCCCGTACAGTCCGGTCTTGTCGTCTGATATGTCGCATATCTCGCCTAAGGGTGGTAAACGTCAGACCCCAATAGCTTGATAAGTCGTGTCGATATGAGGTCTATAACAGTTCGAGAAACTACTGGTAACACTTACCAGTAAATCTCAGCAACCCTGGCCAGGGATTTCTAGCTATAGCCAATCGAACACAGCGCAACATCTACTCCCTATACCGGGAGAGACGAATCCCCTCCTATCGCTCATTGCCTCCATTTGATTCGGGACTGTACCCAAAAGCCACCTTTTTGCACGCCCTCTTGGACGTGGTATGATGGAAATCAAATCACAGTGGGAATCACACAAGACACTATGACGATCTCGGGTCAACAGACTACTCTGTACCAGTGTTACCGGAGAACTGCCATCTGACGTGAAGTATAATACCATCTGGGAGTTCTCGGTGAGTCCGTCCAGTGTACCCAGTCTCCACTGAGAACCCATACACCATCCTTGATGTCAAACACTGATGGATATGGGATCATCCATCGCCCATCATATGGGTCAAGATGCGTATACGCTAGTCTACTCTGGTGCATCGATGCCCCATCTCGATACACCCTCGACTAGAAACAGTTATAGGATGTACTCGCCGACTACCGTGGCCCCACTAGTATGATCTCATCATAGTCCCAGTAGTCGAGTACATATCCTAAGGGCTTTATCAACATGTAACATAGAGACAATCAGAGTACATGTTAAGATAAAGTACAACCAGATAACATACTATCATGTCGAGCAAGAAATTCCTCCCTATATATGTCCAAGCATCCATTACAATATACATCGTATGTACAGTAATGGCCTCTAGGGCATATATATAACTAACAATGGACATACCGTTTTCTTTTTTCTTTCTTCTTTTTTTTTACTCTTTTTTTTTGTATCAGCTTTGGGATGCTGCAATCCACCGTAGTTTATCGACATCTCGGTCAACGGCTAGTTTTAGGATATAGTGGTCCGTTGTTAGTTTAAAGACGTTTCGGTCCATCGTTAGTTTAAGGACGTTTCGGCCCGTTTTTAGTTTAAGGACATTTCGGTCCGTTGTTGGTTTAAGGACTTTTCGGTCCGCCCTTAGTTTAAGGACGTTTCGGTCCACCGTTAGTTTAAGAACGTTTTGGTCCGTAGTAAAGGAAGCCGGTTACTACTTACAGAGTTTAGGCTTAGGAAGATAGCGAGCGGACATAGTCGTCGTTCGTTGACCTAGGCCATTACTCGTCAAGCGTTATTTCTTCAGGAAGCGACCATTTATTGGTCTGAAGGGCCTTTCGCCATGCATGTCCATGAGTAAATAGGCTCCACCCTGGTAGACCTTGTCTATGATATATGGGCCTTCATAGTTCGGCTCGAATTTTCCCCGCTTAGCGGGATTAGGGATCATAGGTCTTTTAACCACTAGCACGAGTTCACCTTGGCGGAATGCTCTCAGCCTAGTCAATCTCTCGTATGAGCGCGTTATCTTTGCTTTATAAGCCTCCAGATTTTGTTGCGCCATGAGCCGGGTTTCATCAAGGGCATCGAGCTCCTCAAGCCGAAGGTGAGCGTTTTCTTCGTCCGTTAGCTCGTAGTGAACTGCCACTCGTAGGGAGGGTAGCTCTATCTCGAAGGGGAGAACCGCTTCTGTACTGAATACCAATGCGTACGGCGTTGTGCTCGTGGCTATTTTGAACATCGTTCGGTACGCCCAGAGAGCTTCGTGCAGTCTATCGTGCCAGTCCTTTTTATTTCGAGACACCGTCTTCTTTACAATCTTCGTCAATGTCTTGTTAAAAGTCTCAGCCAGACCGTTAGATCGAGGATTATAGACTGAGGAGTATCTCCAGTCTATGTTATGCTGTTGTGCGAAGCGGATGATCTTGTGGCTTCTATAGGCTGGTCCGTTATCGGAGATAATCCGTCGCGGAGTGCCAAACCGATAAATGACGTGTGTCCTGAAGAAATGGAGGATATTCTCCGTCTTCACCTCCCTCAGCGGTACTGCTTCTGCCCATTTGGAGAAGTACTCAATTGTCGCCAAAATGAACCGATGTCCTCTGGACGATGCTGGTTCGATGGGGCCGATTATGTCAGTCCCCCACATTTCGAACGGCCAGCTAGCCACTATCGGATGTAGTGGATTCGGATGCTGGTGGATAAAGTCCACATGGATCTGGCACGAGTGGCATTGCTTCGCATACTCAAGGCAGACTTGGATCATCATGGGCCAATAATATGTAGGGTTCCTAGGCACACTAATGAGGTCTCACAAGGCATCAACCATGCCAATTTCAAAATTTTCCGGTGCCGAGAAACCCTAATATAGATCGTTAACTAGATATTAGGCGAAACAACAAGCTACTAAACTACTTTAGTGCTAAGTGAAAGGGGATACAACCTTTGTAGATCTGGTCCTCCACCTCCATAGCTCCGTGTTGACGTCCCTCCGCTACGATCATCGGATCCCGGACTCTAGCGATGGTTTCGTCGAAGAAATGATCGGGCTAGGTCGTTGACTTTGATGCCGAAGATGATCTACGTCGAGGCAACACAAGATCAAGCTCCAACTTCACCAAGCCATGAAACTTATGAAGAAAATACCCTATACTACTTGGCAAGTGGTAGAGGATGAAGAAATAGGAAGTGGGTTCACTTTGGATTTGGATTTCTCACCTGGATTCATCACTTGAAATTTTGTAGCCATGGTTTCTTCTCTTCATGAAGAAGATGAAGAAGAAGAGAGAAAAAGAATTCTCCATAATAGAAAAACAAGTGATGGTTATCATAATGCAACCATGGTTAAGCGTAGAGAATAAACTAGGGTTAGGTAAATGGTTAGGGTTAAGCCAAAAGACAAAATGGTCAAAGCTTTTCAAAGCTTCATGAAACTTCAAGTAGAAAACAAAAGAAGCCACCATCTTATATTTTGCCAAAAATAAATAAAGAGAATAAATAAATAAGTAAATCAAAACCCTAACCATTAACATAACCATGGTTTAATCATACACACCCAAGTATACATGTATCATCAAACATGATACAAACTAGTGCACAAAACTATATCATATATACAATGTGCACATCAAGTGAGAAAATCCATCTTAAGTGAACAAATACTAGTTAATGCAAAGTAATATATCAAATATATAATTATACATTAAATCATTAAATCAACACTTGATTTAACGATCCGGTCATATCGCATATGACCGACAAATATCCAATGTATGACTTATCGAATCAATCCTTGATTCGATAACTAGGTTATATCGCATACAACCAATCGATACATTCATCGCGAGAATAGAATACGGTATCACATACACACATTATTCTCAGTCCTGCACATATCTCATATGCGCTCCTATTTCGTTTCGCTTGAGCCAGGAAACCTCTGTGTAGGACTCTAAAGACTCGTCAATACGCCGGCAGCAGGTGATGATCATATCAAACACCCACAAGCCGAAAGCGGTCTGCTAAACGTAACGGCCACCCGGGTATTGAATGATCAGAAGATCAACGAGCAAGCCCGCTCACACTCCTGTGAATCCAACCAGTAACACTTATCGTACAGTCCGGTCTCGTCGTCTGATATGTCGCGTATCTTGCCTAGGGGTGGTAAACGTCAGACCCCAATAGCTCGATAAGTCGTGTCGATATGAGGTCTATAACAGTTCGAGAAACTACTGGTAACACTTACCAGTAAATCTCAGCAACCCTGGCCAGGGATTTCTGGTTATAGCCAATCGAACACAGCGCAACATCAACTCCCTATACCGGGAGAGACGAATCCCCTCTTATCGCTCATTGCCTCCATGTGAATCGGGACTGTACCCAAAAACCACCGTTTTGCACGCCCTCTTGGACGTGGTAAGGTGGAAATCAAAGCACAGTGGGAATCACACAAGACTCTATGACGATCTCGGGTCTACAGACTAACTGTACCAGTGTCACCAGAGAACTGCCATCTGACGTAAGGTATAATACCAACTGGGAGTTCTCGGCGAGTCCGTCCAGTGTACCCAGTCTCCACTGAGCACCCGTATATGATCTCTGATGTCAAACACCAATGGATATGGGATCATCCATCGCCCATCTGTATGGGTCGAGAAGGTATACGCTAGTCTACTCTGGTATATCGATGCCCCGTCTCGATACACCCACGACTAGGGACCTTGAAGGATATACTTATGGACTACCATGTCCCCACTAGTATGATCCGCATCATAGTCCAGGTAGTCAAGTACACATCCTAAGGGCTTTACCAACATGTAACAGAGAGACAATCAGTGTACACGTTAAGGTAAAGAGCAACCAGATAGCATACTATCATGTCGAGCAAGAAAGTCCTCCCTATATATGTCCAAGCATCCAATACAATATACATCTTATGTATAGTAATGGCCTCTAAGGCATACATATAACTAACATAATAACCCATCCGTTTGATCTTCAGCTTCATCTTCGGCCCGGCTTTGTGAGAACCGCAGAGTCCGTCGTGAGTTTCTTGGACGACCCTTTTTGCTTCTTTAGGCCCCAGGCATCTTAACCATAAAGAATCAAATGACCTCTTGTACAGAGTGTCATTGACGAAAGCGAAAGATAGGGCTCGCTTCATGAGCTGATGTTTTGAGGACGCATCTTCAGGCGTTCGACGGGATTTGAAGTAGTCTATGAAGACTTCTCTCCAATTTTCAACCTTCTTTTGGTCTTTTATTTGTAGAGTCATTTGCTCGGTCGGTTCCTTTTCCTTGGACGGCTACGGAGATATTTCTGCCGGTGCAAGAACCCGTTGTACCACGATCCTCACGTCATCGAGGTTCTCATCGGCCAATTCTTTAGCAAGCTTGGCTAATGCATCCGCTTTGCTATTTTCCGCACGCGGTATGCTTTCCAAGGTGTAGGAATATATTTGGGTCAGCAGCTACTGTACTCTCTCTCCGTACTTCACAAGTTCCGGTTTGCACGTTTGATAGTCGCCGTTTACTTGACTGACGACCAGCTGGGAGTCTCCGTATATGAGAAGGTTTTCAATTCCCATGTCGATAGCGAACTCGAGACCTGCTATCAAAGCTTCAGACTCGGCTTCATTGTTTGTCCTCGGCTCTGTTAAAGAGAAAGCGAAGCGCGGCCTACCCCTGATTTGATTATGGGCGTGTTTTGTTTACGCTTCTTCATGGAGGATGCTCCATCGAAGTAAAGTTCCCACCGAGTATCACCCCCATCGATCGTGTCAAACGCATGTTCGTCGGGCAGTTCGCAATTCAAAAGAGAATCGGCATGTATCAGATGCTCAGCGAGGAAGTCGGCGATGGCCTGGCCTTTCACTGCCTTAAGAGGCTGATAAGTTATTGAGAATTCCATCAAGAGCAAGGCCCATTTAGCGAGCCGTCCCGTCAATTTGGCCTTTGACATCAAATACTTGAGGGGATCCACCTTCGATATGAGACGGACTTCAAGCGCCAACGCATAATGTATGAGCTTCGTTATTGCGAAAATCAATGCCAGGCAGTGTTTTTCAACGGGAGAGTAATTGCTTTCTGCCCCCAGTAGAACTCGACTCAAATAGTAGAGGGCTCTCTCCTTCCATTGGTCGTTCTCTTGTGCCCATAATGCGCTTAAGAAACCTTCAAGGGCGGTTGTATACAGAATGAGAGGTTTTCCTTCAACGGGAGCGGCCAGTACTGGCGGATTCTGCAAGTATTGCTTGATTTCGTCCAGTGCGTTTTGGCATTTTCGATCCCAGACAAAAGGGGTTCCCTTCTTCATCAGGTGACTGTAGGGACGACATTTGTTAGTTATATGTATGCCCTAGAGGCCATTACTGTACATTGGATGTATATTGTAGTGGATGCTGGGACATATATAGGGAGGACTTTCTTGCTCGACATGATAGTATGCTATCTGGTTGCTCTTTACCTTAACGTGTATACTGATTGTCTCTCTGTTACATGTTGGTAAAGCTCTTAAGATGTGTACTTGACTACCTGGACTATGATGCGGATCATACTAGTGGGGACAAGGTAGTCCATAAGTACATCCTTCAAAGTCCCTAGTCGTGGGTGTATCGAGACGGGGCATCGATATACCAGAGTAGACTAGCGTGTAGCTTCTCGACCCATACAGATGGGCGATGGATGATCCCATATCCATTGGTGTTTGACATCAGAGGAGATATACGGGTGCTCAGTAGAGACTGGGTACACTGGACGGACTCGCCGAGAACTCCCAGTTGGTATTATACCTTACGTCAGATGGCCGTTCTCTGGTGACACTGGTACAGAGTAGTCTGTTGACCCGAGATCGCCATAGAGTCTTGTGTGGTTCCCACTGTGCTTTGATTTCCACCTTACCACGTCCAAGAGGGCATGCAAAACGGTGGTTTTTGGGTACAGTCCCGAGTCACATGGAGGCAATGAGCGATAGGAGGGGATTCGTCTCTCCCGGTATAGGGGGTTGATGTTGCGCTGTGTTCGATTGGCTATAACCGGAAATCCCTGGCCAGGGTTGCTGAGATTTACTGGTAAGTGTTACCAGTAGTTTCTCGAAATGTTATAGACCTCATATCGACATGACTTATTAAGCTATTGGGGTCTGACGTTTACCACCCCTAGGCGAGATATGCGACATATCAGACGATCAGACCGGACTGTACGGTAAGTGTTACTGGTTGGATTCACAGGAGTGTGAGCGGGCTTGCTCGTCGATCTTCTGATCGCTCAATACCCGGGTGGCCGTTACGTTTAGCAGACCGCTTGCGGCTTGTGGGTGATTGATATGATCATCATCTGCTGCCGGCGTATTGACGAGTCTTTAGAGTCCTACACAGAGGTTTCCTGGCTCAAGCGAAACGAAATAGGAGCGCATATGAGATATGTGCGGGACCGAGAATAATGCGTGTATGTGATACCGTATTCTATTCTCACGATGAATGTATCGATCTGGTTGTATGCGATATAACCTAGTTATCGAATCAAGGATTGATTCGATAAATCGATACATTGGATATTAGTCGGTCATATGAGATATGACCGGATCGTTAAATCAAGTGTTGATTTGATGATTTAATGCATAATTATATATTTGATATATTACTTTGCATTAACTAGTATTGGTTCACTTTAAAAGGATTTTCTCACTTGAAGTACACAACTTGTATATGTGGTATACTTTTGTGCACTTGTTTGTATCATGTTTGATGATACATGCTCACTTGGGTGTAGTTTTGGTTTAAACCTTGGTTATGTAAATGGTTAAGGTTTTTATTTATTTATTCATTTATTTATTTCATTTTGGCAAGAAATAAAATGGTTGATAGTTTTGTTTTGTATTGAAAGTTCATGAAGGTTTGAAAAGTTGACCATTTTGTTTCTTTCCTTTAACCTAACCATTCCACTTAACCCTAGTTTATTCTCTACACCTAATCATGGTTTGAATATGATAAGTATTGATTATCTTTTCCATTTTTAATTAACACTTATCATATTCTTGCTTCTTCTTCTTCTTCTTCACTTCAAGAAAAAGCTTGCTATCAACAATGGCAACTTATGAAAATGAGTGAGAAATCCAATTCTAAAGTGAACCCACCTCCTATTTCTTCATCCTCTACCACTTGCCAAGTAGTATAGGGTGTTTTCTTCACAAGTTTCATGACTTGGTGAAGTTGGAGCTTGATCTTGTGATGCCTCGACGTAGATCATCTTCGGCATCGAAGTCGACGACCTAGCCCGCCCATTTTTCCGATGAAGCCGACGCTAGAGCCCGGGATTCGATTTGGACAGCGAGGAGACTTCATTGCGGAGCTATGGAGGTGGAGGACCGGATCTACAAAGGTTGTATTTCCGTTCACTTAGTTAATTTGTTAACTAGTTGCATCTTTCGCCTAAAATTCTAGTTAACGATCCGTATTAGGGTTTCTCGGCACTTGTAAAATTTGAAATTGGCATGGTTGATGCCTTGTGAGACCTCATTAGTGTGCCTAGGGACCCTACAGTGGTATCAGAGCCTAGCTAGAGCCTTAGGCGATGTGTAGACGACGTTTGAAGTCCGATCGAACCGAAACCCTAAATCCAAAATGCTCTCTGGACTTTTTTCAAAAACGGGGATTTTTGAGAATTAAAAATATTCAGAAAACTCAGTAGAAGATTATAAGAATTACTGTATAAAACGGGACTCCTGATTCGATCAAAGTGCGGTGGAACCGCGGCAGAAGCCTGGCTTCTGCGGCGGTTCCGCGGCCATTTGATGACGTCACCCTTCCTATTTTGCACAGTAATTTGTTTTTGAAGGTGCTGAGTTTTCTGGGAATTTTTAATTTGAACTCAAGAGTTGAGTTTTCTGGGGTGTTTTGGAGCTTCAACGATTCGATCGGATTATCAGATTTTGTCTATGTGTTTTTCCGAATAATCTTAGAATATGTTAAAAAATTCGACCGGATATAAATACCCACTTTTTCCCCTGTCAGGAAATTTCCAAGTGTTGGATCTTTCCGTGGTTTAATAGCATTCTAAGTAGTGCAAGTAACGCGATGGACCCTCTAGAAGACAACAAACCTTAACTCGATTATGTGACCGTCTTGAACTACCCTTTGAACCTTCGGGTTTGGGGCAGTACGGCGTGCCACATGTGAGGCGTTGGCTTGACCCTTCTACGGCTGGACCGTTGGTACTGAGACATGAACTGGATGTTTTTAAACTTGTTTCATGTGTTGATTTGCTTTGGGAAAACGTGGGTGTTCGATTGTTCGATCGGAAAGTTTAACATTTTCTATTTATCTGGAATGGGATACAATAATTGGAATTCACAAGTAGTTATGAGATAACTGAATGAATGTTATAAACATAGCAGTTTAGTCTCACTTGATCGGTTGCCACGGAATTTTGATGCGATCAAAAGTCTGTCGCAGTCACGTAGTGTACGCGGATACTCGCCGGGTAAACTCAATAGACAGCCTCACTCCATAGCCCCGACCAAGTGACTGTAGGAGAACCCCGTCGCCGAAAGCATCCGTTTGGGTGCTCGCGGCAGCGGTGTTCCGCCTTGGTGCACTTCGTCGACGGCATCGGGGGTGTAGCTGCCTACTAAAGTTTGCGACGAGCATTCGATCAGAATGTCGGGAATCCTGTTGAATTGCCCGACTTGATATTGAAAAGAGTTTTCGATAATGAGACTAAAATGTGGGGTTTATAATTGTTAGGCATGTGATGTCTAAGGAATTCACTGGTCTAGGCATGCGATGTCTAAAGAGGTTGCGGATTCCAACTGTTGTAGTTTTACACTTTCTTTTCTGCGATCGTAAGTGTAATATGTGATATCGCCGGTTTCGTTGCTATATGTCAACGACAATTGGGATACGCATGTTTACTTACGTTGATGACATGTGATGTTATGTGTTGCTGGATATGTTATATTGGATCGTCGTGTTTGAATAGCCGGGGTTTTTTATGTGAGATGAGTGTTTTTCATTTTCATTCATGTAAAAACTTGTATGTAATATTCTTTTATTTGGGGCACTTCCAGGTTGCGGAAGATGTCACCCTTTTTATATTATTTACTTTTCCGCACTAGGATAGACCCAAGGAGGGGAGCACAAGTAACCGGGTTCTGGAGTCCAGTGGGAAACCAACTCGAGGAGTCGAGTCCGGGTCTCCTAACTCTAGAATTGGTAGGGTTGCTTGCCGCTCTCGTAAGGGTCTAGGGGTGTGGGTTTGGCTATTCATCACGACCGTGGAATCCGTGTTTTGTACTGGCTCGTATTGAAAACACGGACGTCCTAGTATATCCAATATTTCATATGTTTCTTCTGCTGCGATATCTGTGATGTGATCATATGATGTTCTGTGATAGATTCAGTATATAGTATATATGATATATTATATAGACGTTACTTATGTTTTACACCTGCGCTAGCCCTGCCCCGCTCTGTCGTTAGTTACCTAACCTAACGGTGCACGAGGGAACATCGAGGCGAATGCGGATGGCATAAGTGTACGTTGTATTTATCTGTGATGTTTAGGTACTTAAATGATGGGACTTCATTAATGTGATTAATGAAAGTAAAAGAAACCTAAAGATGTTGTAGAATCGAATTTCAAAAATAAAACAGGTAGCTACAGTTCTTGCTTTGCACAGCGGTATATATGATATATCCTGCACCTTATTCGATAAGGAAAGGACCGAGATCCCTTCACAGGGAGTGACTCCTTTAGCAATAACTGGCAGATGCTACATACTCGGTTTGTCTTTTGATAGCTTCTATAGTTTCTGCTTTGCACAGTGATATATATGATATATCCCGCACCTCATTCGACGAGGAAAGGACCGACGATCCCTTCACGGGGAGTGACTCCTTTAGCAAAACTAGAAAAGCCTCAAAAACACTCCATTTTAAAATTCATTCGATCCTACAACGATATCAAGTTCATTACGCAATAGGTTTTCAGAAAAACCTGTCGTAGCCCTCCGTCATTTCAGATAAATAGTAGTTAGTATTCGTGCTACGTTTGTTGGCCTGCGTCAAGCCGTAGTGTGCGGTAGCTAACTAGTATTTATCTGCTTATGCATACGATGCAGATTAGATTAGGGTAGTCGTGCGACTTTGTTGGCCTGCGTCAAGGGTCGTGCGGGTGGGTTTAATTCAATCAAGAAATGACGGGTAGAACTTGACTAGCGGACTATGGTTTGTTGGCCTGCGTCAAGGTCATAGGATGCTAGGGGCAAAATATTATCGGGAATTTCAAGTGTTGAAATTTGCAATGAGATTGCATACCTTCTATGAGATAGTTGGATCCCGATACCCGCTGCGAGTAAGAGTTACTCCTGGGAGAGTTTTGCACATTACAATTAGCCGATCAAGTAGGTGTCTAGAAAGGTGTCAACGGGGTTACGCCTCTGGGAAAACGAGGTTTACATTAATTAGGTTCGTGGGAAAGCACGGGGGACCTCCCTCAAAGTACCGACACTGGCCTGGCTGAAAGATTGGCGAACTTGTAGTGTGTAATTAATCCCGGCTAGTCTTTCCTTTTAGGGTTTGAAGGAAGATTTGATAAAAAGCAGTGGGAGCCATCCTGATTAGATAAAATTATAACCAATCTATTCTTGCAAGAGCGCACGCTGAGTGTTTTCTTCTCTCTCTCTTTAGGTAGCGACCATATCACGCCTTAATCAAGATAATAATATGGATTTATTGACCGAACCCGCTTGTTATACTGAGCTGGGGAACGTTGGTCCCTCTCCACCTTATAATTGTTATAAGACAGAGCAGGAAATTGGGGAATACCAGATTTCCCGTGCTGCCCAAACGAAGAGAGTGAATGCTGATGCATCATCTTCGGGTGTGTTCATTACAAAGAACTGTTTCTCTGTATCCTCTACGTCCTGGGTATGTGATACCAGATCAGGATCCCAGATATGTAATCTGTTACATAGGGCTACAGAAAGGTAGAAAAACTGAGAACGGGTGATAAGTTTCATGAGGCAGAAAACGGGGCAAGTGTTGCATCCAAGTCTGTTGGTCACTGTCACCCTGTATTACCAATACATTGATTCTGAATGAATGTTATTAGATACCGAACCTGATATACAAAATCATATCAGTCTCTTTATAAGTAAAGAAATGATAAAATTTTGTATTGCTGGATAATGTTTTGAACATTTCCTATATCAAAAGTTGATCGGATCAGGCACGTTATCTAAAAGCGTTGATGTTCTAAATCAAACTACAGTTCTTAGTATATGGAACACACACAAGAGGAAGAGTTCAAAAATGAACGAATCCTTCTTGAGGTATTGTAGATTAGGTCATATCAATGCGACCCGACTAGCTGAAGTTACATTTAGATGCATATTTAAATCAGTTTGAATTTACATCTTGTGAAACTTGCCAGTCATGTCACAAAGATATAATGACACCAGCTCTGTTTATTGGAAACAGAGAAAGAGTTAGTAAACTCTTGGGACTGATACATGATGATGTATGTAAGGTCCCCTGTCTACATATACCAGGACCGGTTCTTTCTACTTCATTACATTCTCTGATAATCTCTTAAGATTCAGACATATGTTCCTGTTGAGACACAAGTCCGAACCTTTTGAGATATTCACAGAATATAAGTTAGAAGTAGAGAACCAATACGGGTATAAGTATCTGTCCAATGATGAGATCAAGGAGGAGAATACTTGAGCACGGAATTCCTGGACTATTCTAAAGGAGAAAGAGATTCTCCCTCAGCATTACTCCTCCGTATACACCATAGCACGATGGTATATCGGGGCGGAGCAGATACACCCTATTTGATATGGTTTGCTCTATGATGAGTACTACTGAGTTACCTATTTCCTTTTGGGAGTTACGCACTTGAGAAGCTGCATACCTATTGAAAAGGGTTCAAATCAAATCAGTTGCCTACCACTTCATATGTGATATGGAAAGGGAAGAGCCCATGTCTTAAGCTAGTTAAGATTTGGGGTTGTCCGGCCTATGTCTAAAAGCAAAATCCGGACAAGCTCGAGGCAAGGTCTGTTATGTAGAACTGGAAATGTTCCAGCCATACAAACTGCAGCTGATGATTTGATAGAACCAAAGGATTCAGTAGATTCCAACGAACCTCAGCCTCTCCGCCGATCTAGTAGGGTTCCTCACCCACCTGAGAGATACTTCTGTTTCTCTATGACAGTGGGAGCGAGGAATGCATCATGAGACGATGACCCAACTAGCTTCGAGCTGGCCATCAGGAGTAAGACTCTGTAAGAATGGCTGGATGCTTAGTGATCTGAGATGGAATCCATGTACACCAACAAAGTATGGACTTTGGTTGCTATATCTGAAGGGTTAAATCCCCATCAGGAGCAAGTATATCTTGAGAAGATTACTTGGTGTAGATAGAAAAGTTGAGACTTTCAAAGCTAAACTTGTTAAAGGTTTTCGTCATCGACCAGGCGTGGATAATGATGAAACCTTTTCCAGTGGCTATGCTTAAGTCCATCCGGATCCTACTTACCACGGCTACATACCATGACTACGATATCTGGTGGTTGGGTGTCATGACAGCTTTTCTAAATGATGTTTTAGAAGAGGCAGTCTATAAGTACACAGCCAGAGGGCCTCGTAGACAGTGGGAGCAGCAGAAACGTGTGCAAGATGCTTTATAGGATAAAGCAGGCATCGCGGAGTTGGAACATCTGTTTTGATAGATTAGTCAAAGAAGTTGACATCATCAAAATGGTAGATGAACCTTGTATAAACAAAAAGGTAGTAGGGAGTATGGTGACGATCCTCGTAGAGTACGTGGATGACATACTCTTGATAGGGAAGGAGTTTCCTATGCTACGCTCGATCAATCTCCGCTTATCACAATGATTCTCCACATAGGATCAAAGTGATACCTACTAAATCCTGGGTTTTGGATCTATGAGATAGATCTAAATGGATATTAGGACACTCACTAGTTGTAGTGATATGGTATCAGTTGATCCTGGGGAAAATCACTGGAAGTGTTCCAGGGTGATAAAGACGACTGAAAGTCAGTCACAGGCATTGTCTTTACCCTCAGTAAAGGGACGGTATGTTGGAAGAGTTCTAAGCTAGATACCGTGGCATACTAGATGATAAAGGCAAGATACATCGCTACTTAAGATGCTACCAAAGAAGCTGTTTGGGTGTATATTGGTTCATGAGATGAACTACGTTCCTACCATTGTGAGACAATGGAGTTGTGGCTTATGCCAAGGAACGCAGGTCCCATCAGTGATCCAGACATATTCTAAGGCAGTATCACCTGATCATGGAGATGGTTGATCTCTAAGGGATCGAGGTTAGGAGAGTAGACTCAGAGGACGACACGGCGGATCCACTCACGAAGGCCTATTCCCAGAGAGAGACTTTTATGGGATGGTTGAGTAAAAGATAATACAACCACTGCTATCAGATGGCCCTAGTGCAAGTGGGAGATTGTTAGTTATATGTATGCCCTAGAGGCCATTACTGTACATTAGATGTATATTGTAGTGGATGCTGGGACATATATAGGGAGGACTTTCTTGCTCGACATGATAGTATGCTATCTGCTTGCTCTTTACCTTAACGTGTATACTGATTGTCTCTCTGTTACATGTTGGTAAAGCCCTTAGGATGTGTACTTGACTACCTGGACTATGATGCGGATCATACTAGTGGGGACATGGTAGTCCATAAGTACATCCTTCAAAGTCCCTAGTCGTGGGTGTATCGAGACGGGGCATCGATATACCAGAGTAGACTAGCGTGTACCTTCTCGACCCATACAGATGGGCGATGGATGATCCCATATCCATTGGTGTTTAACATCAGAGGAGATATACGGGTGCTCAGTAGAGACTGGGTACACTGGACGGACTCGCCGAGAACTCCCAGTTGGTATTATACCTTACGTCAGATGGCAGTTCTCTGGTGACACTGGTACAGAGTAGTCTGTTGAGCCGAGATCGTCATAGAGTCTTGTGTGGTTCCTACTGTGCTTTGATTTCCACCTTACCACGTCCAAGAGGGCGTGCAAAACGGTGGTTTTTGGGTACAGTCCCGAATCACATGGAGGCAATGAGCGATAGGAGGGGATTCGTCTCTCCCGGTATAGGGAGTTGATGTTGCACTATGTTCGATTGGCTATAACCGGAAATCCCTGGCCAGGGTTGCTGAGATATACTGGTAAGTGTTACCAGTAGTTTCTCAAACTGTTATAGACCTCATATCGACACGACTTATCAAGCTATTGGTGTCTCACGTTTACCACCCCTAGGCAAGATATGCGACATATCAGACGATCAGACCGGACTGTACGGTAAGTGTTACTGGTTGGATTCACAGGAGTGTGAGCGGGCTTGCTCGTCGATCTTCTGATCGCTCAATACCCGGGTGGCCGTTACGTTTAGCAGACCGCTTGCGGCTTGTGGGTGATTGATATGATCATCATCTGCTGCCGGCGTATTGATGAGTCTTTAGAGTCCTACACAGAGGTTTCCTGGCTCAAGCGAAACGAAATAGGAGCGCATATGAGATATGTGCGGGACCGAGAATAATGCGTGTATGTGATACCGTATTCTATTCTCGCGATGAATGTATCGATCTGGTTGTATGCGATATAACCTAGTTATTGAATCAAGGATTGATTCGATAAATCGATACATTGGATATTAGTCGGTCATATGAGATATGACCGGATCGTTAAATCAAGTGTTGATTTGATGATTTAATGCATAATTATATATTTGATATATTACTTTGCATTAACTAGTATTTGTTCACTTTAAAAGGATTTTCTCACTTGAAGTACACAACTTGTATATGTGATATATTTTTGTGCACTTGTTTGTATCATGTTTGATGATACATGCTCACTTGGGTGTAGTTTTGGTTTAAACCTTGGTTATGTAAATGGTTAAGGTTTTTATTTATTTATTCATTTATTTATTTCATTTTGGCAAGAAATAAAATGGTTGCTAGTTTTGTTTTATATTGAAAGTTCATGAAGGTTTGAAAAGTTGACCATTTTGTTTCTTTCCTTTAACCTAACCATTCCACTTAACCCTAGTTTATTCTCTACACCTAATCATGGTTTGAATATGATAAGTATTGATTATCTTTTCCATTTTTAATTAACACTTATCATATTCTTGCTTCTTCTTCTTCTTCTTCACTTCAAGAAAAAGCTTGCTATCAACAATGGCAACTTGTGAAAATGAGTGAGAAATCCAATTCTAAAGTAAACCCACCTCCTATTTCTTCATCCTCTACCACTTGCCAAGTAGTATAGGGTGTTTTCTTCACAAGTTTCATGACTTGGTGAAGTTGGAGCTTGATCTTGTGATGCCTCGACGTAGATCATCTTCGGCATCGAAGTCGACGACCTAGCCCGCCCATTTTTCCGATGAAGCCGACGCTAGAGCCCGGGATTCGATTTGGACAGCGAGGAGACTTCATTGCGGAGCTATGGAGGTGGAGGACCGGATCTACAAAGGTTGTATTTCCGCTCACTTAGTTAATTTGTTAACTAGTTGCATCTTTCGCCTAAAATTCTAGTTAACGATCCGTATTAGGGTTTCTCGGCACTTGTAAAATTTGAAATTGGCATGGTTGATGCCTTGTGAGACCTCATTAGTGTGCCTAGGGACCCTACAACATTTGCCTGAGAGATTGGCTATAAATCGCCGGATATACGCGAGCTTCCCTTGGAGAGATCGCAATTGCTTGAGAGTCCTTGGCGGGGGAATTTCTATAATTGCCTTGATCTTTGATGGATCTATCTCGATACCTCGGTGTCGGAAAATGAATCCTAGGAATTTGCCCGAGGAAACTCCGAACGCGCATTTGAGAGGGTTCATCTTTAAGTTGTATTGTCGAAGGCGTTGAAATACGATTTTCAGATACTCTAAATGTTCCTCGTATGATTTGCTTTTCACCACGAGGTCGTCGATATAGCATTCGACGATTTCATGTATGAGGTCATCGAAGATCTTTGTCATGGCCCTCTGATAGGTGGCACCCGGCGTTCTTTAGACCGAAAGGCTTCACCTTGTAGCAGAATATACCCAAAGGGGTCCGGAAAGCGGTATGCTTCTGGTCTTCGGGATGCATCTTTATCTGATTATATCCTGATGAGAAGTCCATGAACGAGAAGACTTCGTGAGTGGACATGTTATCTATCATCAGCTCGGTGACCGGTACTGGGAAGTCGTCCTTCGGGCAGGCTTTATTGAGATCCCGAAAGTCTACACATATGCGCACTGTCCCATTTTTCTTCATTACCGGAACGATGTTGGCGATCCAGTCAGGATACTGAACCTCTTGGATGAAGCCAGAGTCGATCAGCTTCTTGACTTTGGCGTTGATACTCATCTCAAGCTCGAGCCGCTTTCTTCTCGGTGGTTGTTTGATTGGCTTGACGTCCGGGGATATGGCCAGTTTGTGGACCGCAATCTCTGGATCTAGTCCTGGCATCTCGGAATAATTCCATGCGAAGCAATCTTTATGCTGCATGAGCACGTCCTTTAGTGTAGCCACCCTTTCTTCAAACAGCAACTCGCTGACGAATGTCGGCCAAGAATTACTTGCCATCCCCAAATCAATTTTCTTGAGGTTATCTGCAGTGGTATGTATTCCATCTTCCAGCACTTTCGGTGCCGGTGGAAACTCTGAGATCACCTCGTCATCATTGTTTTCGAAGCACCAGGGGAGGTCATCCATATTCTCGGGCTCTTCTTCTGACAGCGTTATCATATGACAAGTACGAGATCGCTTCCAAAACCGATGTTGATCTGGTTCTGCTCTCGTGGTCTTCTGTTCATGCTTCTGCGGCGGGGTTACCCTCCAGCTGTTGGATAGAGCGAATCTTCCTTGTCGATATTGATCTTCGACCCAGTTCTTGAAGGTGAAGCAGTCTTCAATAGGATGTCATATTGCCCTATGATAGGAGCAATAGTCGGGATAAGAGACTTCGCCTGCTTGCTCGGGGTGCTTGGACTCCAGGAGCTTAATCATTTGATGTCTTATGGGGAGATCAAGTATCTTCCGTGTTTTGTTCTGAGGAAAAGAGTATGCTTGACTCATCTTCTTTATAAGAGACGAATCTGGATTACTCGATTCCCGATCGCGTGGCTTCTTAGTCCCACTTTGTCGCTCTCGAACACTTTTCCCGCTCTTTGATTTATTTTTGCCTCTACGTCGGGCCTTTTGTTTGACGGGTTGACAGGGAGGAGCATTTTCAACTTTCGCAGCCTGTTGAAGAGGGCGTTGCGCCCTGGCTTTCTCGTAGATGGCCATTTCGCGATTGTGGTCGTCTCGAACGTTTTGACTCGCTTCCCTTATAAGCTTGTCCATTTGTTCTTCAAACGATGCACTGGGCATTTTCACGTCGGGAGCTCTTTCTGGTTCAGGGTTAGCATCTTCCCATAGATCATCTCCTTATTCATCAAAGTCATGTACGACATAGCAGTCGCGGAATAACTCCCGTTTCTTGGATTGAACATACCCAAGCCCGATCGTTTCTATTTTCCCGTTGGGCAACTTTCACTGAGTTCCAGGGACGTTCCAGATCCTGTTATAGAACCATGCTTGTCGAGCAGTTTGTTTAAGGGGTACACCTTGGCATCTCAAGAGTCTCCTTAGTCCGTCTGTGTAATATCTGGGCAAACGGATGAGCTGGAGCTTGTCGAGTGTGGAATCCGCGTCGTGCCAGATTTCTTTCTCCACTTTAGTTTACCCTGATCGGTAGAATAGGATTGCCTTTTCGCCTTCTCGCCTGGAAGGGACATAGAACGTCTGCAGCTCTTCCACACTGTAGGTATCAAGCGTGTCTAGTTCTTTATAATGCTTGGGCGGAACCATGGCAACTTGCAAACTTTGCTCTTCATCAGTGAATGTTTGTATTGAAGGCCGAGCGGAGAATATAGCATGGACCTCATCTTTCGAGTCGCTGCCAAAGATCAACATAGGAGAGGACGGTCCTACTTTGTTGCACTGGGGCGGACCTAAGTAAACTATCTCTTCTTCCTCCTCAGTATCACTCCCGAAGACCGGAATGGTAGGGATAGCTTTGTTCTCCGGTTTATGACATCTCTTCGTGTCCTCGAAACCTGGCAAGAAGTATTTTGCATCTTCGTATTTTTGGACTTCGTTAACGGAGAATGGGTTCAGCTCTCTTGTTACGGTATACTCGAGACCATCCTTGAAGTATTTCATACACTGATGTTGTGTAGAAGGGTTGATGTTGTACTCGTGTAACCAAGGCCGGCCGAGCAAAGCATTATAGCAGGTCTTGGCGTCAATGACGTGAAATTTAATATCCGTGACGAGTAGTCCGAAGCGTAACGTCAGTATCACAGACCCAAGAGTCCGTGATAACTGAGAGTCAAAACCGGAGATGGTGATTTTATCACGAGCGATGTGCTGGACGCTCATGCAGATTTCCTTTAACACTCGCACGTTGAGGAGATTGACGGAAGACCCATTGTCGACCAGGATTTTTCCTATCTTGATATCGTGACAATATCCGGAGACATATAGGGGACGGTTGTGCTCGCACGTCCCGAGAAGGAGATCTTCAACGCCGAAGGTAATATCGGCTGTGTGTACTTCCTCCAGCTCGTCCTTCATCTTTTCTTCGGCGAGAAAAGCTTGGAATTGCTCTGGCGCTTGCAGTGCCTTGATCAATGAGTCCCTTACTTCTTTTGATAGTAAAAGAGCGTCGAGAATGCTGAGCTACAAGGGTAACTTCCTCAAGTGTGCGAGAATGTTGTAGTCCACCTTACTTTTCCTTGGCGGGTCCTTAGCGGTCAGCTCTTTCATGACTTGGTCATCTAGGGCAATATCTTCAGAGACCTTCTGTCATTCCCCGCTTCCCAGAGTACGCTAAAATGGGCACATGACATAGCCAGCCATGCTACCTGTGGGTAGGAAGTATCCATCCACAGTCACATTACGGCTGTAGAGATATCAAGAACAAAATAAAACTATCTAAAACATGTCCATAATCCAAGATAACATGAGTCAAGAATAATAAAATGCGGAAGCGAAAGATCCAATACAAAATAACTGGAATGTATGTCCCATAATGCGGGCTCACATCAGGAAATAAATGCAGGAAAGAAAACTAACTACTGCTGACACTCACAGCTCAGCCTGTTGGCTGAAGTACTCCTGCTCGGACTGCGACAGCGGTACAGAATCTGGACCATGCAAAACCCAGACGTCAGTGCGTCAAGTCATTAAGTAATGTAACACTCGAGCCCAATACTACTATTTTCAGTTACTGTTTGAGCATAATGTGGTACTCATTTCATTTAACTTTCTTGTTTGTTGCTTACTGTAAAATTTACCCGGCAAAGTCATTTCTACATATAACAAATTTTGGCATCTAAAATAAAATTGAAAATATTCATCTTGGCCTACTTGACACCCCTAGCCTCGTGGTAGCGTCCGTGCATTGTGTTCTCGTCCTGTTCCGTGAAACGGGCGAGTTTGGACGGTTACGTGCACGTACGTGTGTCCGTTTTGGGGGTATGCTTTATGATCATAAAACACTTAATTTTAAAATTTGGATCCCGCTTAAAATCCTATTATTTCAATTTCAAATTTTTGGACCCGACCCAGGCGCGATTTGAAAATGTTTTATCTGGCGCCAAAATCCCAAATTTTAATATTATTAAAACCATCGCATATATTTTTCTAACTAGCCTGATATCTTACTGTTCATTACCTATCTTTTAAATCTTTAAATTAACCTATATATATATCCTACTGTTCCTTAAAATGTTTTGAATCTTTATGTCACGACCCGCAGGGTACGGAACGTGACTGGCACTTAAGTTTACGAAACGTCTCAAGACGTCCGTAAAATAAGTAAGCCAAAGCCCAGAAACCAAAACCAAATAAGCAAAAGAGTGAAGAAAACCCAATCAATTGAAAGCGAGTTTATCAAATAAGTCATATAAAACCCTTTTTGAAAACAATACCAATTTTTCCGAAAATTTCGGCAGAGTCTCCTTTGTAAATACTGGCCCCCAAAATGGGTACAACAAGAATATATATGAATCCAACAAATATGGCATCCCCAAGCGGGAGCTAGCTCTTCGCCACAAGGCGGTCATAAATCCCACGCAATATAAAGCAACAACATGCGAAATAACCATAATGAAGCATAAGAAAACAGCATGTCGACTCAAGTGAGCTCGACCCCAAAATAAAGCATAAAAGTCCACAAACCTCACAGTCTCATCTCTAGGTCAATATACAATAATACTGGTAGATACAGTAGATGGAGTGCACTAGATACAAAGAATATACAAGGTGGTACAAAAATAATAATATAACCCACCTAAGAGCAAAACCTCGAGTGCAGGCAAAAGAGCAAAATAAGCAAGTGCGCCCGCCGCTACTGTACTGACGGAGCGGACCTGCAAAAGGCTGTGGCACAACGGGGGTGAGTTGCCAACTCGTGAGTAAAAAATAACATCTACACAGGCTATCGAATGCATGCACACAAGCATCCTAGCATCTAAATACAGGTAAGGCAGGACATAATGGCAAGTATGTATGCAATATGAATATACTAGCAGGTATGAATGCAATGTGAATCAACTCGTGATCTGAATGTGTAAGTATAAGAAATCATGTTTTTCCCTTTAAGAATCTCTTTTGAAATACCAGCACAATACCAATAGAATCAACCAGAACCTGTGTCCAGCAACGACACCTCAAAACTATCACAAATCTCATATATCCATGTCATCGTATCTCTGGCCTCAGCCATCCGGCTGACCCAGCTCAATATCAAAATCTCATCATCTCGCGGCCACGGTCGGGATCCTCTGGATATCCGCCGTGCCAAACAGTCACCGGTAGGTAATCCGTCCCCTGCCAGGCTCAACGTCAACACCACATTCATCTTGCCCCGGGGTACCATACCGGGCCCACCATGTACCCGTGACGGTTTCTCCACTCCTCGACACGGATCTCGAAAACCATAGCAAACTCATGGTGGACGACACTTTACATCACTAGAAAACCGCAATTACATATTTTAAAAACATAATAAGTTTAGAAATTTGCGGTTTTCCCCCGAAATCCAGAAATATCATAAAATCTCAAGAAATCCTCATAAGTGCATATATCAATGGTGATGAATGCATATGGTATCAATAATTAAGCTACGATGTATGATTAATAGACTAGGCATGAACAAATAATATGATGAGGTACATGCACATGAATAGCAATCCTACGATTTCATTTTAAGGAATTAAAGGCAATAGCACAGGTTTAAGCATCAATTAGTAAAAGGTTTCAAATTATCGGTTATCTAGTGTGGTGGCATGGCAATTACCAGGGCGTGTGTGTAAGCATGAATAGTGCTCGTGCTGCATATAAAAACCCTGGCAATGGTGCAGGTGTCCTATAAAATGGTTTCGTATATGTATGTCAATATAGGGCATGAATGTAGCAAATAATCATACAAGTATTACACCCCTAATTACTAACATTACTAAGAATCTTTTAAGTTACTAAAACTATCGGGCGGCTTGCGCCATCCAACGATAGTCCCCCGTAGATGTTACATCTACTCACCGGAATCCCTATCTAGTCGCGTCCAATCACCGCTTTCCCCTTTCGTGCCGCGTCTGACGTCTCCGCGACCGAACCTGGAATTTACATCAATACCAAACATAAGGTTACAAATCAAGAACGACGCAATTCCCTAACGAAAATACCAACGTTCACTAGCTAGGTACAACGTGCACAAGGTGCGCGAAACACACGCGAAAATCGCAAAAACTGCAAAAATCGCCGATTTGGTCGCCCGGCAAAACTAAAACCCGACTACTCAAAAATCCGCACTCACACATCCTAAAAGTCATAGGATATGCCAACAATATAATCTAGATATCGCAATTAATTCGCCATAATAATATAATAAAAACCTAGTAAGCTGGAAGTTTGCAAATTTGGTGCAAACATCGACAATTAGCGACAAAGTTAACACAATCCAACACAACAATCCAAACTAACCCACTAGCTAGTCATTACACTAATTTTAAACCATTAACTATGCTTAAAAACCTAATTTCCATAAACAAAACCTTTCTTGATTTTCATAATTAGCAAACTTAAACCAAACTATACATGAAAAACCTTAATTTAACACTAGATTTTAGCCTAATAAGCAAGTTAACCACTTAGATTAAGGTTAGCAAAACACTAGATAGCAACATAAATTTAATTAACTAAATAATGGTTTCAAGAAACCCTAATTTAATTTTCAACCATTAACTAAAAAAAAAAACTAGATTAGGATTAACACTAAAATTAACACTAAACAACTAGATTAAAAAATTCTAACCATATCAACTTAAAAGAGTAGAAATTACACCTCAAATTTTATAGATCTAGCAAGAAGAATTTGCCTCAATGATGGCCTCATAGTGTTAGTGTATATGCCCTAGAGGCCATTACTGTATCATACTAGTTTGTATATTACTTAATGGAAGCTTGGGATATTCACCTTGTATAAACAATCTTGCTCGATATAGTAGTATGCTACTTGGTTTGTTTCTACTTCAATGTGTACATGTGTTTATTTCACCTATACACATTAGTGGAGCCCTTAGGATCTTTGCTTGATTACCAGCGTTGTGATGGCAGTCACACTAGTGGGGGTTGGGTAATCTATAAGCACATCCTTATACAGGTCCCTAGTCGCAGGACTATCGAGACAGGGCATCGATACTCCGGAGTAGACTAGCGTATGCGCTTCTCATCCCAGTGTGGGAGATGGTCTGTCCCACAGCCATCAGTACGTCGTACTGGAGATAGTATACGGGTGCTCGTTGAGTTACGAGTACACTGGACAGGACTCGTCGGGAACTGACAGGTTGGTATTATACCTATCGTCAGTTATCAGTTCCCAGGTGACATGAGTACAGCTTAGTCCGCTGACTTGACACTGGCACTTCGCCTCGAGTGTGTTCCCACTGCACTTTGATCACTACCCTACCACGGCTCAAAGGAGTCGTGCAAACAGGTAGTAGTTGGGTGCAGTCCCGAAGCACTTGGAGGCAGTGACGGTTAGACAGGATTCGTCTCTCCCTGTATTGGGGGTTGACATCGCGCTGTGTCTAGGAGAGCCATTACACGAGTAGTCCCTGGCCAGGGCAAGCGAGATATACTGGTAGGCTTCCAGTGTTATCTCAGGGTGTTTTGGGCTTCACTCCGACACGAATTGTACCGCTATTGGGGGACTGACGTTTACCGCCCCCTAGGCCCGACATGCGATGTATCAGACGAACAGACCGGACTGTACGGAGAATGTCACATTCAGACTCAGTAGGAGTTCAGATGGGTTTTACCTCGTCAGTCTTCTTATCGGCATCTACCTGGGGACCGTTACGCACAGCTAGTGCCGCTTGCGGTCTGTGGTTAAACCCACTGCCAGCGTAGTGTCGAGTCTTTAGAGTCCCACACAGAGGGCTATTCGCCTCTGGGCAAAACTGAGTAGAGGTCGCATGGTTTTGCGGCAGGGTTCGTTCTCATCCGCGCACTTGTGCACGTTTGGAGTCCGGACGGTTTATACTAGCAGGCTCTGGTTTAAGCCAGATACTGGTATATGTTTTGGGGTTGCTTTTATCTCTCAGTATTCTTGTTCCTCGGAACGAGAATGCAGGTGTGTATGCACAGTTGTTTGAGGCGGAGGAAGAGGTCTTTCATTAGGGTTTCGGAACGGGGGCGTATGCACAGTTGACAGTCGTCTTTTTCCAAACCCTAATGGATTTATGAAATATCAATTAATAATAGTAATTAAATGAAATTGTGTCATGGTTGATTTTGTTGACTTGTTGACCATGGTTGACTTGTTGACCATGGTTGAATGTTTGACCATCATCATTGCTTTGCAAGGATGCTCCTTGATTCTAGCTTACATTCATTTAATGAAGTGATGATAGTGGTCATTCCAAATACAACCATCAACTATTTCATTTGAATTATTATTATTAATTAGATAATTCTTTTTCTTTTGTTATGGTTGCAAAAGGAAAGGATAGCTCATTCTATCATATTCATTCTCTTTCCTCACTTCATCTTCTTCTTCCTCAAGCTCAAGGAGAATCCTTCTCATGTGTTGAGAATCCCTCTCCTTGAAAAGAAAACACCCCATAAATACTCTCTACTCTCTCTAGGGTTCAAGGTTTAGCAAGCCGGAGATCCTAGTTCACTCTAAGTTCGAGAAAGAGCCCGAAGGTTGAACCCTCAGGTGGATCCATCTTTGAAGGAAGAAGGCTACGAGGAAAGAACCATCAACCTCTACTAGGTTTCAAGAAGAAGGAGTTCAAGTTAGGTATAACCACTTTGCCGAGTAGTTAACTCTCCTTTGCATGTTTGCTAGTTTAGTTTAGTAACGATCCCGACCTTGTTTAGTCCATGTTGCCCCATGCGCCAAAAATTTGATTGTTATACTGTTTCCGCCTCCCCGCAAGAACCGGGGGTCGCAACGTGGACTTACACATAGCACCATGATTCCAATCAGGAGAGGCTAAAGAGAAAGGGGATAAAGAATGGGGTTATTTTGTGAGGTTTAAATTTGGAAATTTGGAGCAACTTGATGAATTTTTGAACAAGATGAAAAGAAAAATGATGAAGAGGGGAGGGACTGTAGATTTTGGCCAGAGGAGGGAGAGGGGAGGGTGTGGGGTGTGTGGGAAAGTCTTGGTCAACTCCTACCAACCCACCAAAAGACCATACCTAATAAAAAAATCCAAAATCCTTAAAAAAACACATCTTTTCTACACAAAAATGAAGTCAAAGAGGCAACCATTTTTTTTTCTTGGGTTGCTGGAAATGGGCCGGCATAGGGCTGAGGGAAGAGAGGGAGAGGTTTTACAAAAGAAATTTTATGCAAAAAGACCCCCTACAAGTCAAAAACTGCAAGTTTAAGCTTAAATTCAATAAATTTCGTTTTCCATAATAAAAATTAGTTAAAAATCAAAATAAAATACTAAAAATTTATGTTACAACTAGATTTTAATTAACATTAATTTAGAGCCTAAATTTAGCCCAATTAAATTTGTATTTATCGCTAATTTAATGTATTTTCTTACCGGCTTAAAATAATATTAAAAAATTGAAAAATAGGGAAAAAATTTTAAATGACCAAAAATTAATAAGTAAATCATTAGCTACTAAAAAAAAGCAATTACCTATCCATTTTAGGTATAATTAGTCCTAAACTGCAAAATAACGAGAAAGACGGTTTTCGGAAAAATACCGAATTTTCATCGATTTTCAGGAAAACACCAAAACGAATTTTCAAGGCGCTACAATCTTCCCCCCTTAAAGAAATTCGGTCCCCGAATTTAAAAATATAACTACGCGTACCTTCAAAGAGATGGGGATATTTCTTCCTCATCTCGCCCTCGGTCTCCCAGGTAACCTCCTCGCTGCTCGGGCTACGCCAAAGGACCTTGACGGTTGGTATAATCTTCGATCTCAACTTCTTCACCTGCCGATCCAGGATGGCCACCGGCTGCTCTGCGAAAGAAAGGTCGCGCTCTATCTGGACTGTCGGGTGCTGAATCGCGTGCGAAGGGTTGTGAAGGTACTTGCGGAGCATCGAAACATGGAAGACGGGGTGAACATCGGGAAAGCTGGGTGGAAGGGCCAAACGATATGCAACAACGCCGACACGCTCGAGGATCTCGAAGGGACCTACGAATCTAGGGCTAAGCTTCCCCTTTTGCCCAAAACGCATCACGCCCTTCATCGGAGAGACTTTCAGAAAAACATGGTCGCCAACTGCAAACTCTAATCTGCGACGGCGCCTGTCTGCATAGGATTTCTGTCTGCTCTGAGCTGCCCTCATCCGGTCTCGAATCAACTGTATCTTCGCTGTCGTCTCCTCAACAAGCTGCGGCCCCAAAATACTGCTCTCGCTGAGCTCTGTCCAACAGACAGGCGATCTGCATCTCCTCCCATACAATGCCTCGAAAGGTGCCATCTGAATAGTATCCTGGAAGCTGTTGTTGTAGGAGAACTCCACTAGAGGTAAATGACGATCCCAGCTACCGCCGAAGTCTAAAACGCACGCTCTGAGCATATCCTCGAGAATCTGAATGGTCCGCTCTGACTGTCCGTCGGTCTGCGGATGAAATGCTGTGCTGAAGCTCAAACGAGTGCCCAAAGCCTCCTGGAGTCTCTGCCATAGTCGGCTGGTAAACTGAGTGCCTCGATCTGACATGATACAAGTCGGTACGCCATGTAGTCGCACGATCTCGTCAATATAGAGCTGAGCATACTGAGCGAAGCTGAAAGTGGTCTTCACTGGCAGGAAGTGAGCCGCTTTCGTCAATCGATCTACGATCACCTAGATGGAGTCATACCCTCGACTGGTCCTGGGTAGACCCACAACGAAATCCATCGAAATCTGCTCCCATTTCCACTCCGGAATGGGTAACGGCTGTAGCTCTCCTGCGGACCTCTGGTGCTCGGCCTTGACTTGCTGACAAGTCAGGCATCTCAATACAAACTCCGCAATGTCCCTCTTCATCCCGTCCCACCAGTAGGTCTCTCTCATATCATGGTACATCTTAGTGGAACCGGGGTGGACACTATACACTGATCGGTGTGCCTCCTCAAGAATGTCGCGCCGTAATCCATCAGCATCTGGTATGCACAGTCTAGATCCATAGCGTAAAATCCCCTGATCGTCAATCACGAACTCGGAAAATCTGCCATGTCCCATCTGTGCCATGATCTCTGAGCAACGGTCGTCACTGCGCTGTGCCTCATATATACGGTCAAGCAACTATGGACGTGCACGAACATGCGCGAGCTGTCCCCCTGTCTGAGTGAACTCGAACTCAACTCGGCTGTCGCATAACATCTGCCAATCTGCTGACGACTGCTTCTGCACTGCGCGCAAAAAGAATAGACTACCCCCGGGCCTCCTACTCAACGCATCTGCCACCACATTCGCCTTGCCTGGGTGATATAAGATCTCGCAGTCGTAGTCTTTCACCAACTCCATCCAACGACGTTGTCTGAGGTCCAGGTCTCGCTGCTGAAATATGTACTTTAAGCTCTTGTGATCAGTGAATATCTGACACGACTCGCCGTATAGGTAATGTCGCCAAATCTTCAGTGCAAAGACCACTGCAGCCATCTCCAAATCATGAGTAGGGTAGTTCTGTTCATGCTTCTTCAACTGCCGAGAAGCATATGCGATCACCCGGCCATGCTGCATCAATACGCATCCTAATCCCACTCGCGAAGCATCACAGTAGACCACAAATCCGCCTGATCCCGAAGGCAAAGATAATACCGGCGCCGTAGTCAAACATGTCCGCAGCTGCTGAAAACTGCGCTCGCACTCCTCTGTCCAAACGAAAGGAACTCCCTTCCGGGTCAAACCGGTCAAAGGTGCAGCTATACGGGAGAAGTCCTGAACAAAACGCCTGTAGTAGCCCGCCAGGCCTAGAAAACTACGGATCTCAGTAACCGATGTAGGTCGGGGCCACTGCTGAACAGCCTCAATCTTCTTCGGGTCCATACATATGCCGTCTCTCGTAACCACGTGACCCAAGAATCCGACGCTGTCCAGCCAGAAAGCACACTTGGAGAACTTTGCAAATAGCTGGTGCTCCCTCAGAGTCTGTAACGTAATCCGCAAGTGCTGCTCATGCTCCTCTCTGCTCCGGGAGTACACCAAGATATCATCGATAAACACGATGATGAACAAGTCAAGATACGGCCTGAATGTACGGTTCATCAAATCCATGAATGCTGCTGGGGCGTTGGTGAGTCCGAACGACATCACCAAAAACTCATAGTGGCCGTAGCGCGTGCGGAAAGCTGTCCTCGGTATATCCTCCTGTCGAACTCGCAGCTGATGGTATCCTGATCGCAAGTCGATCCTCGAAAAATAACCCGCGCCCTGGAGCTGGTCGAACAAATCATCAATGCGTGGCAACGGATATCTGTTCCGAACGGTAACTTTGTTCAGCTGGCGGTAGTCGATACATAAGCGCAAACTTCCATCCTTCTTCTTGACAAACAGGACCGGAGCACCCCACGGAGAAACACTCGGTCGAATAAGCCCCTTCTCTAACAAATCCTGCAACTGATCCTTCAGCTCTCGAAGCTCAGCCGGGGCCATCCGATAAGGCGGTATAGAAATAGGCCCCGAGCCGGGAATCAAATCGATGCAGAACTCAACGTCGCGCTCAGGTGGTAGCCCAGGTAGCTCATCAGGGAAAACATCAGGGAACTCATAAACAACCGGGACCCGGTCCAACGGAACCTCTGCAGCTCGAGTATCACAAATATACGCTAAGAATCCCTGACATCCCTTCCGCAAGAGCTGACCAGCGCGAAAAGACGAAATTAAGCTGGGAAGGGTGACACTGCGGTCTCCCTGAATAACAAGGACTGGCTTTCCCGAAAAGCTAAATCTGACTGCCTTCTCACGGCAGTCCACCGAAGCATAACAAGTGGCTAGCCAATCCATGCCCAGAAGCACGTCAAAGTCCAACATATCGAGGAGAATCAAATCAACCGATGAATCCCTCTCCCCGATACGAACGGAACACAATCGAAAAACAAAACGAGCGACAAACGACTCGCCTACCGGAGTACTAACAACAAGCGGATGATCTAACGACGATGACTCACGGCCCAACATCGGTGCAAAATGTGTAAAGACGTACGAATGTGTGGAACCTGGGTCAAATAATACCCGTGCGTCGAAAGAACAAACTGGCAAGGTACCTGTCACAACGGCATTGGATGCCTGCGCATCCTGCGGTGTCAAAGAAAATACTCGGGCCTGTCCTCCACCGATAGCGGGCTGACCTCGACCTCGGCCTCTACCTCCTCGTCCTCTCTGAACAGGACCGCCGCGTCCACGGCCTCTGGGTGCACCTAACTGGCATGGAGCATCGCCGGTGGTAGGAAGTAGGGCTCTCTGAGGAGGGGGTGGTGATGGTGGTAGGGTCACATGCGGAACTGTCGCTGCTCCCTGACGTCTCGCCGGACAGTCTCTGACAAGATGGTGCGGACTCCTGCACCCAAAACACCCTGGCGACGGCTGCTGTCCCTGGGGATAAGAACCATATAACTGTCCCCGTCCAAATCCTCTGCCAGGCCTATCTCTCGGAAAGAATCTGGCGCGTTGCCTATGAGACGGTACATCGGTGCGAATCCTCTTCGGCCCAGAAATGGCCGAAGTCTGTGATATGCGTGCCTCCATCCGCAATGCTGTATCCATAGCAGCTGAATAAGTGTCGTAGTGCTGGACGCCAATGGCAAGATATAGCTGGGCATCTAGTCCCTGTACGAACCTCTTCACCATCTTCTCTTCGGTATCCACCAAATACGGAGCATATCGGGATAACTGTGTAAACTGGATGTCATACTCAGACACCGTCATCCCAGGTGTCTTGACTAAGGCCTCGAAGCTACGAGCTCTGGTGTCACGAATGCTCTCTGGGAGGAAACGAGCTAGAAAGACCGCTGTAAACTCGGCCCAAGTCATAGGCGGTAGACTTGCAGCTCGACCCCTCAAGACTGACTCCCACCATGTCTGCGTGAGACCCTCTAGTTGGAAACTCGCAAGCTCTACCCATCGATCATCCGAACATCTCAGCGAACGGCAGATCCTGGCTAAACTGTCAAGGAACGTCTGTGGGTCCTCCGCTGCCTCGGTGCCGGTGAATACTGGAGGTCTCAGCCTCATGAAATCCTGTAGCGAAACCGGAATGGCCACGGTGGTAGTAGTAGGAGCAGGTATCATGGTCGTCTGTGATGTAGTAGGTACGTCATCCGGCCTCGGTGTACGACTGGCTGCAACTAGGGATCCTACCATCTGACGTAGCTCCTGCATACTCCCCATCATCTGTCGCAACTCCTCCATACCAGTCTCAAGCTTATCCATACGGCCTGGGGAAGATGGATCGGTCTGTCCCTGCGGCGTAGGCATACCACCCTGCTCAGTCCTAGTCTCGGACGAGCCAGCTCGAATCTCGTCTCGGGCGGCAGCCCTCTGTGCTCTGGTAGCCTTCGGCGGCATAGTGGCTGTTACAGGAAAACGGATAGTAAGAACAGTGCAAGGATCATAGGATACACGGAATTGAAGAAGGAATTTTCAAGCAAGTATATCCTAAAGTCACTTAGGCGGAGTACCGTATCGCAAGTATGCCGCGGACATACGCACGCTACGTTACCCTGCTTAAGTCACTTACTCCATCTACCAAGGGTCATCCTACACTCAAAAAGGTAAAACCTATCGCTCTGATACCAACTTTGTCACGACCCGCAGGGTACGGAACGTGACTGGCACTTAAGTTTACGAAACGACTCAAGACGTCCGTAAAATAAGTAAGCCAAAGCCCAGAAACCAAAACCAAATAAGCAAAAGAGTGAAGAAAACCCAATCAATTGAAAGCGAGTTTATCAAATAAGTCATATAAAACCCTTTTTGAAAACAATACCAATTTTTCCGAAAATTTCGGCAGAGTCTCCTTTGTAAATACTGGCCCCCAAAATGGGTACAACAAGAATATATATGAATCCAACAAATATGGTATCCCCAAGCGGGAGCTAGCTCTTCGCCACAAGGCGGTCACAAATCCCACGCAATATAAAGCAACAACATGCGAAATAACCATAATGAAGCATAAGAAAACAACATGTCGACTCAAGTGAGCTCGACCCCAAAATAAAGCATAAAAGTCCACAAACCTCACAGTCTCATCTCTAGATCAATATACAATAATACTGGTAGATACAGTAGATGGAGTGCACTAGATACAAAGAATATACAAGGTGGTACAAAAATAATAATATAACCCACCTAAGAGCAAAACCTCGAGTCCAGGCAAAAGAGCAAAATAAGCAAGTGCGCCCGCCGCTACTGTACTGACGGAGCGGACCTGCAAAAGGCTGTGGCACAACGGGGGTGAGTTGCCAACTCGTGAGTAATAAATAACATCTACACAGGCTATCGAATGCATGCACACAAGCATCCTAGCATCTAAATACAGGTAAGGCAGGACATAATGGCAAGTATGTATGCAATATGAATATACTAGCAGGTATGAATGCAATGCGAATCAACTCGTGATCTGAATGTGTAAGTATAAGAAATCATGTTTTTCCCTTTAAGAATCTCTTTTGAAATACCAGCACAATACCAATAGAATCAACCAGAACCTGTGTCCAGCAACGACACCTCAAAACTATCACAAATCTCATATATCCATGTCATCGTATCTCTGGCCTCAGCCATCCGGCTGACCCAGCTCAATATCAAAATCTCATCATCTCGCGGCCACGGTCGGGATCCTCTGGATATCCGCCGTGCCAAACAGTCACCGGTAGGTAATCCGTCCCCTGCCAGGCTCAACGTCAACACCACATTCATCTTGCCCCGGGGTACCATACCGGGCCCACCATGTACCCGTGACGGTTTCTCCACTCCTCGACACGGATCTCGAAAACCACAGCAAACTCATGGTGGACGACACTTTACATCACTAGAAAACCGCAATTACATATTTTAAAAACATAATAAGTTTAGAAATTTGCGGTTTTCCCCCGAAATCCAGAAATATCATAAAATCTCAAGAAATCCTCATAAGTGCATATATCAATGGTGATGAATGCATATGGTATCCATAATTAAGCTACGATGTATGATTAATAGACTAGGCATGAACAAATAATATGATGAGGTACATGCACATGAATAGCAATCCTACGATTTCATTTTAAGGAATTAAAGGCAATAGCACAGGTTTAAGCATCAATTAGTAAAAGGTTTCAAATTATAGGTTATCTAGTGTGGTGGCATGGCAATTACCAGGGCATGTGTGTAAGCATGAATAGTGCTCGTGCTGCATATAAAAACCCTGGCAATGGTGCAGGTGTCTTATAAAATGGTTTCGTATATGTATGTCAATATAGGGCATGAATGTAGCAAATAATCATACAAGTATTACATCCCTAATTACTAACATTACTAAGAATCTTTTAAGTTACTAAAACTATCGGGCGGCTTGCGCCATCCAACGATAGTCCCCCGTAGATGTTACATCTACTCACCGGAATCCCTATCTAGTCGCGTCCAATCACCGCTTTTCCCTTTCGTGCCGCGTCTGACGTCTCCGCGACCGAACCTGGAATTTACATCAATACCAAACATAAGGTTACAAATCAAGAACGACGCAATTCCCTAACGAAAATACCAACGTTCACTAGCTAGGTACAACGTGCACAAGGTGCGCGGAACACACGCGAAAATCGCAAAAACTGCAAAAATCGCCGATTTGGTCGCCCGGCAAAACTAAAACCCGACTACTCAAAAATCCGCACTCACACATCCTAAAAGTCATAGGATATGCCAACAATATAATCTAGATATCGCAATTAATTCGCCATAATAATATAATAAAAACCTAGTAAGCTAGAAGTTTGCAAATTTGGTGCAAACATCGACAATTAGCGACAAAGTTAACACAATCCAATACAACAATCCAAACTAACCCACTAGCTAGCCATTACACTAATTTTAAACCATTAACTATGCTTAAAAACCTAATTTCCATAAACAAAACCTTTCTTGATTTTCATAATTAGCAAACTTAAACCAAACTATACATGAAAAACCTTAATTTAACACTAGATTTTAGCCTAATAAGCAAGTTAACCACTTAGATTAAGGTTAGCAAAATACTAGATAGCAACATAAATTTAATTAACTAAATAATGGTTTCAAGAAACCCTAATTTAATTTTCAACCATTAACTAAAAAAAAAACTAGATTAGGATTAACACTAAAATTAACACTAAACAACTAGATTAAAAAATTCTAACCATATCAACTTAAAAGAGTAGAAATTATACCTCAAATTTTATAGATCTAGCAAGAAGAATTTGCCTCAATGATGGCCTCATAGCACCATGATTCCAAGCAAGAGAGGCTAAAGAGAAAGGGGATGAAGAATGGGGTTATTTTGTGAGGTTTAAATTTGGAAATTTGGAGCAACTTGATGAATTTTTGAACAAGATGAAAAGAAAAATGATGAAGAGGGGAGGGGCTGCAGATTTTGGCCAGAGGAGGGAGAGGGGAGGGTGTGGGGTGTGTGGAAAAGTCTTGGTCAACTCCTACCAACCCACCAAAAGACCATACCTAATAAAAAAATCCAAAATCCTTAAAAAAAACACATCTTTTCTACACAAAAATGAAGTCAAAGAGGCAACCATTTTTTTTTCTTGGGTTGCTGGAAATGGGCCGGCCTAGGGCTGAGGGAAGAGAGGGAGGGGTTTTACAAAAGAAATTTTATGCAAAAAGACCCCCTACAAGTCAAAAATTGCAAGTTTAAGCTTAAATTCAATAAATTTCGTTTTCCATAATATAAATTAGTTAAAAATCAAAATAAAATACTAAAAATTTATGTTACGACTAGATTTTAATTAACATTAATTTAGAGCCTAAATTTAGCCCAATTAAATTTGTATTTATCGCTAATTTAATGTATTTTCTTACCGGCTTAAAATAATATTAAAAAATTGAAAAATAGGGAAAAAATTTTAAATGACCAAAAATTTGAAAGTAACTCATTAGCTACTAAAAACAAGCAATTACCTATCCATTTTAGGTATAATTTGTCCTAAACTGCAAAATAACGAGAAAGACGGTTTTCGGAAAAATACCGAATTTTCACCGATTTTCAGGAAAACACCAAAACGAATTTTCAAGTCGCTACACTTTAATTAATATTTATCCCTAACTAACGATTCCCCTTTAGCCAATCGCGTTCCTTTTAATTCCGTAGGCCCCCACCTGCAGCTCTCTCTCTCTCTCCACTTTCTCTCTCTCTCTCTCATATATTCTCTCGTACTTCTCTTTATCATTCTTTCTCTTCTTGCTTCATGTCTCGTTTCTCATTTTTTTTAACTGTTCTTTTGTTGCCGGAATTCCGTCATGCCGGTGACGCTTCTCGACGTTCCAGCGAGGTACCCTGACCCGTGTGGTTCCTTTGTTCGTCGTTTGGGTTCATTCCGTGAACCGTGCGTCCGTCGCGAGTTTTCCCCGCCGACGGTTAACGTTCCGTTTTCCCGATTCGCGACCCATCGAGGCAAGTTAATCTTGCTACATGCTATATAATTAATTTTATACCTATTTCAATAAATACCATACCTATAGTTTAAATCTAGTGCCCCATGTTTAATTTTATAACGTTTCGATGTTCCGTTTGCATCCGTTTATATCATATTAAATCTAGATCATGAAAACTTATCTTGTGACATACTAGATTACATTATACTGCAACCATATCATTTAAAATATATATCATCGTAATATTTATTATTAATATCTTTAATTGGTTTATAATCTTCATTTTATAATGTTATACATTTGAAAATCTTATAGTTTACACATGAAACGTCGTTGAAAAATTGGATATGACAAATCTGAAATCTACTGTACACCTTATCTTATAAAATTCATTATAAATCATAAAAAAATCATTAGTGTACGTTATTTAGTTCGTTACGAAGCTAACTCAGAATACTATAACTATATGAAATATTTACTCGCAAAATAAATTGTTTAAATAACGTAAAATGCAGATGAAAATGTCTCCAAACTGCTGTCCAGGGAAATTCCAGCAGCAAACTTTCAATTTCGAATGTTCATAACTTTTTGTAGGGACAACCTGAGATGCTTATACTTATAAAACTGAAAACCTTATTGAATTATCTTTGTTTTTGTATAAGACACGTTCCTTTTGGAGAACGTTTGTTATTTTTAAGCTATTTTACAAATTAGGATGACGCTGAATTTCTGAACGGAACTTTCTTTTGCATGGTTAATCAATACCACTTTTATAGTTATTAATCGCTTTGAATATGCTATCCATATTAATATTATTATATCAATATTTATATCACATATTGTTTAGTTGTACATCCCATATTACCATTTTATAGTTTTATAACTTTTCGGATACCCGTTTGCATCCATCGCACTTAAGATACATATAATTGCATCCATAGATCACATTACTACATAATAGTGTGATATTAACACTCCATGTTTAATAAATTGTATCCTAATTAATATTGTAACTATAAATGTAACCCTAATCGATAACTGTGCATCCATATCCTTGAAATTATATCTATTTGCATATCATATTACATGTTCCAGTTTATTGTTCTGATAGTACTCATGCTTGTTTATTTATATACATGCTTATTTTAGTTGATTATGAGCACCCACATGACATCTTGTGCTTCCTGACATGACCTGTTACACTTCCTACTTGACATGACATGGTATCGTACACTCTTGACATGACATGACACCTTTATACATTATCTGGCTTGACCTGATGTACCATGGCTTTACCTGTTACCTGATCTTGTGTCTAATGCCAACAAACATAACATGTAGTCCTCATGGACCGTTCCTGTTGTCTATCCAGACAAACCTGTTTACCTGATCCTGTGTTGGCATTAGTTTCTTGATTACTGAATACCTGACCTGACATATATAACTTGGGGGTATGGGGAAATCAAAAGTGTAAACTAAAGTGTAACTTAAAAGGGTATTACTTGATCCGTGGTCCCGGGGGGTAACGGGACAGAGCCATTCGTGACTCTTACATTTTCTTGATCCGTGGTCCCGGAGGGTAACGGGACAGAGCCATTCGTGACTCTTACATTTTCCTGATCCGTGGTCCCGGGGGGTAACGGGACATATCTTTTGAGTTACATGGAGGATTACTCAATTTGATTTCAAAGACTTTAGAATAGAAAACCTAATAGAACAGTTTAGTTTACCCACTGCACGCTACCCTGTACTGGTATGATTCATATTATTGTTATTCTTGCTGTATTCATGTTTATATTACATTGCCTGCTACATTGTTCATATTATATTACTTGATGACATGACGCGCTGACGTCTGGGTTTTGCATGGCCCAGATTCTGTGCCGCTGTCGCAGTCCGAGCAGGAGTACTTCAGCCAGCAGGCTGAGCTGTGAGTTCAGTAGTAGTTAGTTTTATTTCCTGCATTTATTTCCTGATGTGAGCCCGCATTATGGGACATACATTTCAGTTATTTGTATTGGATCATTTGCTTCCGCATTTATTTATTATTGACTCCTGTTATTCTGGATTATGGACATGTTTTAGATAGTTTTATCTTGTTCTTGATATCTCTACAGCCGTAATGTGACTGTGGATGGATACTTCCTACCCACAGGTAGCATGGTTGGCTATGTCACGTGCCCAATCTAGCGTACTGTGGGAAGCGGGGCGTGACAAGTAATAACATAATAAACAGGGTAACAGGCAATGCGAATATAAACATGAATAAAGCAAGGGGAAAAATAATATAAACCAGAGCAGTGCAAGGTAGTATGCAGTGGATAAACTAAACTGTTCCATCAGGTTTTCTGTTCTAAAGTCTTTGAAACCAAATTGATGAATCATCGATGTAACTCAATAGTATCCCGTGCATGCCCGGGACAACGGTCTACAGACTCTCGGGCTGAAACCGAGATGTGCCGCTAGGCACTAACAGGAAAGGAGTACAGACCAACGATGTCAGCAGCATCGTCACGAGGCGGGCCTAGCCTCTAAAACTGATCAGAACAAGTAGTGAACTATTGAGTTACAAGTCAGGTTTCACCTTTGATTTCCCCATACCCCCAAGCTATACGTGTATGTCAAGTCAGGTATTCAGTAATCAAGAACTAATGCCAACACAGGATCAGGTAAGCAGGTTTATCTGGATAGACAACAGGAACGGTCCATGAGGACTACATGTAAGGTTTGTTGGCATTAGACACAAGATCAGTGTCACGACCCCAAAATTTGACCCGTGACGGCCCTAGTACTACGCAACGCCCTAAGACGTAACGTAGTAAAAGAAAGCCAAAACCCAGAAATCTAAACCATAAAAATACGGAAAAGATAATATAAGTTTTTGAAACATTTGAAATCGCAACCCAAATTCTTTAAAAGTCTTACTTTCTTCCTTTAAAATTTGGCAACACCCCCTTTTTGTAAAAACTAGCTCAAGACGGAAAAACAATAACATCATAAATATACAACGCCGTAGCGAAGAAATAAGGACACTAGAGAGAAAGCTGTATATAAAAGACAACAAATCCACAATAATATACAATATCGTCCTCACCAAGTCTCTAAGTCAAAAATACAATAATAGATGGAGAGTACAAAATACAACGAATGTACAATATGAAATACAGATAATCATCTAACCCACCTAAGCAGAATAGTACTGTAAGCTGATGCGGTATCTGTAGCAAAAGATGATAGCTGAAAAGCGGAATAGCCTGCCTCGACTACTCTGGGGAACAACCTGAAACACCTGTGGCACAACGGGGGTGAGTTGCCAGCTCATGAATAGTAGATAACATATGCAGGTAATCGCAGGAATGTACGTACAGCATGAATCTAAGATATGCGATTACAGTAATAACATGTCATGCAAATGCTGAATAAAGGAAAATACACTAGCAGGTACAATCAATATGTGAAGCAATAGTAACATGACAATAATATGCAATAACCATGCAATAGGGATATGAGAATGTAAATATGCAACTATCATAAGGGTACACTAACAGGTACTACCAATATAAGAAACTGTGCATAAAATAGATCAGTGTGAGGTATGGGGTGGAATATGTCATTTCCACGGAAACCTGACATCGTGGCCGGATCACAATCCATCAAGACACTCAAATCCCAAATCCTCAAATCAGCCCCCAAGTTGGGCTCTCATATCATATAAGTCTCACATCTCTTCAATGTACAATATCGAATAAATCTTCTATATCCCGAATGTACAAATCAGCAATCTCTTTCATATCCAATATCCAATCTAACATCCTAACGGTATATATACAGAAATAAATATGATGGGGGCAATACACATATATTAGCGTCCCATTCCATTAATATTGGTGTAAGGGTATATATAACAACGGCTAATCCCCTGTTAAAAATACAAAGGTATTAAAAGAAATATCATGAAAACCAATGTGCCAAGCATCGACACAGAAATCCTGATCACGTATCATACGCTATCCCGAAAGCACGAGTGCCTAGCTCTGACCCTCGCCTTCCGACATAGGCATATGTACATGACTTCCAGCGGTGTCTCCGTGATCCCCCGCCGAGTCATGGGTACTGTCACCGGTAGGTACTCGCCCGCCTCCACGCTCAATCGGCAAAGTCCATCGATCTTCTTGCCGAGGGGAACCATACCGGGCCCCACCATGTACTCTCATACGGCAACCACACCTCGTATGGAGTATATAATCAGCACCGATAAAACTCATGGTGGACGCGCAAATATCATATCAAGGAAACCGGGTTTTTCAATGTATGCATAATTTCATGAACTCCCACGGTTCCCAAATCCCGAAAACACCATGTAAAATCCAAATAAATAAATGCGCAAATCCAGGAACAATATGTGCGATATATCCGAAATGCAAGCATATGAATGAAAATATGTAGCTGAAACCAGATGTATGCAAAATCAAAAAGGTACAGCTAAGTATAGGTATCTACCTATAAGTAAAAGATGTCGCATACCCCTCTGGGTATAAGAAAATATGAGTAAGGTATACCTGCAGATGTATCGTAAAGGGTATGTGTACCTATTCACTAAAGGTACGATACTCTATAGGTATAAAGGTATGGTAATGTCATATGTGATAAGCAATAGAATCTATAAGGGGTTGTGTGTGACATGGCAATTATTGACGGTGTGTGTGTAGCATATAATCCGTGCTCGTGCAACATGAACCGTCAATAATATGTACAGTGTCCTACGGCTGCTAGTCACAGTATAACTATATCAAGAAAATAAAGTAAAGGCGCAATTCTAACAATGACGTAGAATGTGCGACAGGTATTTGAATCCTAGCCCAGACGCATAACGCCATGCGGGCGATTCCCCTGTAGATGTTAAATCTACTCACCTACGCTCCACGCTAGGTGAATCCTACCATCTGCTCCCCCCTGTAGCCGTGTCCGTAGTCCTTGCCTGCAAACCTGCAAATAAGACATGGAAATCATATATAAGCCAAATATTCCGCGAAACGCGATATCGAACCAAAACGAGAAACTCGCGTCGCGAACTAAACGCGCGTGTGCACGATACGCTGAAACGTGTGTATACGCGTCTAAAACCACCGCGACACGCCGCGATACGCTGGATCACAGAACCCACTCACGTATCGCGCGTATCGCGCAAACAAACGGACATGCAAAACGATATATTGCCCCAGGTTTTCCTACAGGCCAAATATTACAAAACTAGACATGCCAAAGCACTATACAACATAGAAGACAACCCTAGCCAAGACCCCGACACCCCTGCCCCCTACTTGGCTACAAATTGTGGCCAAACCTAATAAATCTGCGGCCTCAGTTGGGAATGGGGGTCTCGTGTTCTGGTGGTGGTGTCTAAACCTAGTGAGCATGCTCCAGTTTTCCCAATTTTGTTCTGAAGGATCCGGGTCAAAAGCAGATCTCAGATTGCCAAAATATCGCATAAAAACGACAATTTAGCACAAAAGAAAACCCTATGGTATTTTAGTGTAATCTGGGTTAAATCTCAGTTCAAGTGACCCTAATAACACTTAAATGGGTAGGGTTTACTAACACGATCATCAGTTTGCCACCACATCCCACAAATCACCAAAACTAGCACAAAACTAGCTATTTACACTAATCGAAGCTAATCAATGCACAACTTAAGCAACTAGGGGATTGGGTTAGGAAGTATACCCTAAAGAACCCTAGAGAGCAGGTGAAGAAGTGAAAGGAGCTGCTGCAAGTGCTGGGGCTGCTATTGCTACAGCTGCAGATTCTGCTGATGATGATGATGGCTGTTGCTGCTATCTGTGTTGTTGTTGGTGGTGATGCTGAGGCTGTTGTTGCTGCCCCTGGTGCTGCTGCCTTGCTTCCCTTGTTACTGCTGAAGCTCCTGCTGCTGCTGCTCTTGCTAATGTTGCTGAAGCTGGAGCTGATGTTGCTGCTGTGAGTGCTGCTGCTGCTGTTGATGCTGCTCTGCTACAGCTGAGGGTGAGTGTGTGTGTGTGTGTGTTTGAGAGAGTGAGAAAAATGAGAGGAGTGAAAAGGATGAGAGGCAAGAATGATAACACACACACAAGTCAACCCCCTTCCCTCTCTCTCTCTCTTCATTAAATGAGGCATGGCAAAGGCCATCATGCCCCATAATGCACTCTCTCTCTCTCTCAAGGTCAACATTCAAACCATTTTAAAACCCTTTTTAAATTCATTTCATTTTAAAAACAACCATATACAAATAAAAACCCAAAAGCACCTAATACAATATTAAACTAGATTAAGGAATGGTTAGTTCACCATGTTGCCAATCATGGTTAAACCCCCAAAACAACCCTAGTTATCATGCACAAGTGTGTGCAAGGCTAGGAAAAATCTAATAAAATACTCAATAATTAGGATAAAATATTTAAAACCCAAATTGGTAAACTTTTTATTAAAAACCATACATATAAAATATAATTAGCCACAAAACACATTCTAAGGTGTTACAATCTCCCCCCTTAAAAGAAATTCGTCCCCGAATTTAAAAATATACCGATACGCGTACCTTCAAAGAGAAGATTACAACTCTCAAATCTCGCTCGCAGCCTCCCAAGTGATTACCTTACTATACGGCTAAGTCCAAGAAAACCTTTCACAGATGGCAAGACCCTTGACCGATGTTACTCCACCTGTCGAGCCATTAACACAATTGGCTGCAGGTGAACGAAAGATCGCGTCCAAGACAAAAGGTTTGGTGCCAAATTATGTGATAAAGGTCATGAAGGTAATTGTAAAGCATTATCACAAGGAATACGGGGTGAAAATTCAATAATCTGGGCGGAAGTGCCAAATTAAGGGCAACGAAACTAACTCGCTTATAGGATCTTAGAAGGACCAAAATTCTGGAATAAACTTCCCAAAATCCAACACGTCATTCATCGGAAAGTCCGTAGGAATACGTGATCTGTCCCTGCGAACTCGAGTCTATGGCTAACACAGTCGGCATAAGACCTCAGTTCACAATGGACAATTTCCATCCTGACCTAACACAACTGGACCATCTCCGAAGCTCTAGACTAGCTGGGGTCCAAAATCCTACTCACGCAGAGTCAGAAAACAACAGACTGGTGATCGACACGACCTAACCCCTAAACCTAAAGGTGGCCAATTGGAGTGTCTCCTGATAACAGCCATCGAAGGAGAACCCTAACGATGGCGAGTGACGATCCCCAACTGCTGACAACAATCAAAACAAACACACCACTTAACAAGAAATAACTGAGTACATTGAGTATAACTGGACGGCAAGAATCCGAATGGAGTCATACCCTGACCAAACTTGGGTAGAAACCATAACGAAATTCGTGGAGATCTGCTCCCACTCCTACTTCGGAACGGTAAAAAGTCGCAACTCTCCAGCCGGCCTCAGATGCTCGACCCAAGCACACAACAAGACAGACACCTCGAAACGAAACCTGAAACTTCTCTTCACATTCCTGTCCACCCGTAACTATCTCACAAGTCACGTTAAATGTTGGTGGAAGTTGAATGAACATAGAGAGTTGACAGATGTACATGTTCTAGGATTACACGTCTCTACCCGATGATACCAGGTACACAAACGCGTCCCTAACTTAGCACACCATTGTCACAATTCAAGGTCTCCGAATCATTACCCAGCCGAGTATGCTCAAATATCACTGACGAACGAGCATGGGCGGGCAGTGTCTCGCAAAAACGATTAAGGAAAAGTGGTCGGGCGCGGACATGAGCAAGTTTTCCCCTCCGTAGAGACGAACTAAAGCTGTACTCGACGATCACACAAGAACTGTAAATCTACAGAAGACTATCACAACAATCAAAATCCGCTGCAGGAAGATGTACGTTAAGCTCTGGTGGTCCGTGAAAATCTGACATGACTCTCGAACAGACGGTGTCTCCAAATCTCCAACGCAAAACCACCGCGGCCATCTCCAGATCATGAGTGGAATATCCTTCTCGTACTTCCTCCAAATGTAGGGAAGCAAAAGCGATAACTCTATAGTGTCATCTCAGTACACACTCGAGCCCACTCAAGAAACATTACAGTTAACAACAAGATCGCCCGAACCAAAAACAAAGAAAGAACTGATGCAGTTGTTAACCGAATCTCCAACTTAGGAAAACTCCGTACTGCCTCAGTCCACAGAAAAGAAACCTCCCTTCCGGTCCATTCAGTCGACGGTGCAGCACTACTCTAGCAATCCTGCATGAAACGGCGGTAAGAACCTGCTAAGCCCAACAATCTGCGGATCTCCATCCTGCACCCATGTCTGGACCTAAGCTGTACGGTCACGATCTCCCTCGGAACCATACGAAACCGCCTCCCGTGACTGTAAGACCTAGGAGTCAACACAAAACAAGCCTGAAGAAACACTCCGAGAATTTAGCGAACTGCTGGTGCTCTCCCAATATTTGCATAACAAATCCTCAAGTGCTGCTCCTGTTCCTCAAGACACATTAAATAGACCAGAATGTCGTAAATAACACAACAGTAACTGGTCGAGGAACGGCCGGAAGAAATCCGGTTCATCACCTCTACGAATGCTACTAGGCATCAGTGAATCCAATGACTCACCAAAACACACAAAGCCCGTAGCACGCACAAGGCAGTCTTCGGAATGCCGTCACTCCGAACAGCCATAATGATGACCTGATCCCAAGCAAACTTATAAGATGTCCCGCACACTGGAGCTGATCGAAGAAATCGTCACAGCGAGGTGAAGGATACCTATCCGCACCGTAAGCCGATTCAGTTGACGATCCGTCGATACACAACCTCAAACTGCCGTCTTCCTCCTTGACGAACAGAAATAGGAGCTTCCAAAAGCAAAACACTCAGACGCACAAAACTCCCCAAACCACAACTCTGCAGCTGATCCTTTAGCTCCCAAGCTTCGCCGGCTCATCCGGAACAACGTCGGAAAAACTCTCGCACGAAAGGAACCCGGTCCAACAATCCCACTGTGGCTCCGGTATCACGAATGAACGCCAAGAATCCACGACATCTCCTCAAAAGCCGACTAACGAAAAAGGCTGAATTCAAGCTGTGAGATGCGGCACACCTATCCACCTGCACAACAAGAACTGACTTGCCGGGGGAAACAAACATGACTGTTTCCTCACGGTAGTCCGCAGACACCTAGCACGTAGTTAACCAGTCCGTGCCCAGGAGAATGTCAAATCCAACATCTCTAGAAGGACCAAAACGACGGACGAATCTCTGTCTCCTATCCGATTGGCACACAACTGAAATACGTGTCGCACAACAAAAGAATCGCTGACAGAAGTTAACACAACTACGACTAATCTACCCAACCATGGTACAAGAATAAAGAACAACGAATACATGAAAAGAACATATAACTCAAGGGTACCTGAAAACTCCACAATGGACGTCTGCGCGTCCCGATGAGTAGAAGCAAACTCCTGTGTCTGCCCTCTACTCGCAACTGGCTGAACTCCTCTGGTAGACTGAGCCCTCTGAGCGAACCTCCCGCGTCCATGGCCTATCTGAATATGATCCTGACGCCGTGCTGAGGAACAATCCCTGACGAAGTGCTGAAATCTCCCGCATCGAAAACATCCACGCGCTGATTGCTGACCATCCTGGGGATGAGAGCTGAACGACTGTCCTCGTCCTAAGCCTCTGCTACTCCCGCGACGGCCACGAAATCTGTCTCGATGACCAAACCTCTGTCTCTGGGCTGGTACACTGGTACGAGTCCTCCACTGTCCTGGAACTCTCTGAGCCTCTGGAATATGCGCCTCGTCAACTGGAGCTGCAACCACTGGTGCTATGTAGGCGACGGACTGCTGCATGCTGATCGTAAGGGACAACTGAGTAACAGGGGTGACAACCTCCTATCGTAGCTCCCGAACGACATCAACCAAAGAACTCATAGTCTGGCGGAAGTCCTGCATCTCTGCCAAAAGTCTATCAATAGTATATGTCGTAGGCTGATCCGTCTGCACCTGTGCAACTAGAGTGCCATCCTGGTCAGTACTCGTCTCACCCGAGCTAACTCTGACCTCGGCCCTCACTGCATCACTCTGAGTCCCCATAGTCATCGGCGGCAAGGCTATAAATAGATATAAGATTCGATGAGAATAAGGAATCGAATCTTAAGGATATGAATCATCAAGGAAGGAATTTCAAGTAAATTGTACTTAGGTTACTTAATGCAAGGTACCGCGTCGTGGGTATGCTGCAGACATACACACACTACGTTACTCTGCTTAAGCTACCTACTCCATCATACTAAGGTCATCCTACACTCCGAAAGGTAAAACCTAGCGCTCTGATACCAACTTTGTCACGACCCCAAAATTTGGCCCGTGACGGCCCTAGTACTACGCAACGCCCTAAGACGTAACGTAGTAAAAGAAAGCCAAAACCCAGAAATCTAAACCATAAAAATACAGAAAAGATAATATAAGTTTTTGAAACATTTGAAATTGCAACCCAAATTCTTTAAAAGTCTTACTTTCTTCCTTTAAAATTTGGCAACACCCCCTTTTTGTAAAAACTAGCTCAAGACGGAAAAACAATAACATCATAAATATACGACGCCATAGCGAAGAAATAAGGACACTAGAGAGAAAGCTGTATATAAAAGACAACAAATCCACAATAATATACAATATCGTCCTCACCAAGTCTCTAAGTCAACAATACAATAGTAGATGGAGAGTACAAAATACAACGAATGTACAATATGAAATACAGATAATCATCTAACCCACCTAAGCAGAATAGTACTGTGAGCTGATGTGGTATCTGTAGCAAAAGATGATAGCTAAAACGCGGAATAGCCTGCCTCGACTACTCTGGGGAACAACCTGAAACACCTGTGGCACAACGGGGGTGAGTTGCCAGCTCGTGAATAGTAGATAACATATGCAGGTAATCGCAGGAATGTACGTACAGCATGAATCTAAGATATGCGATTACAGTAATAACATGTCATGCAAATGCTGAATAAAGGAAAGTACACTAGCAGGTACAATCAATATGTGAAGCAATAGTAACATGACAATAATATGCAATAACCATGCAATAGGGATATGAGAATGTAAATATGCAACTATCATAAGGGTACACTAACAGGTACTACCAATATAAGAAACTGTGCATAAAATAGATCGGTGTGAGGTATGGGGTGGAATATGTCATTTCCACGGAAACCTGACATCGTGGCCGGATCACAATCCATCAAGACACTCAAATCCCAAATCCTCAAATCAGCCCCCAAGTTGGGCTCTCATATCATATAAGTCTCACATCTCTTCTGTAACGCCTTGAAAAGTCGTTTTGGTGTTTTCCTGAAAATCGGTGAAAATTCGGTATTTTTCCGAAAACCGTCTTTTTTGTTATTTTGCAGTTTAGGGCTAATTATACCTAAAATGGATAGGTAATTGCTTGTTTTTAGTAGCTAATGAGTTACTTATGAAATTCTGGTCGTTTAAAAATTTTCCCTAATTTTTCAATTTTTAATATTATTTTAAGCCGGTAAGAAAATACATTAAATTAGCGATAAATACAAATTTAAATGGGCTAAAATTAAGCTTTAAAATCATGTTAATTAAAATCTAGTTGTAACATAAATTTTTAGTATTTTATTTTAAGTTTTAACTAATTTTTATTATGGAAAACGAAATTTATTGAATTTTAAGCTAAAACTTGCAATTTTGGACTTGTGAGGGGTCTTTTTGCATAAAACCTTTTTGTATCCACTCACACTCACCCCCACTCCCTCTAGGCCGGCCCCACCACCATCAGGTCCAGAAATCCCTTGCCTCCTTTTTACTTTAACTCATGTGAGGAAATTGTTTTGGAAAAGGAATAAAATATGTTATTTTGGGTATGGGTTTAAAGTGAAATGAGAGGGGTTGACTTGGACTTTTTCCCCCCAACACCCACACCATTCCTCCCATCTTCTCCTGCTGAAAATCAGCAGCCACTCCCTCTCCATTTCCCCATCTCTTTTCATCATCAAAATTTCCATCAAAATCCATTAAAATTCAACAAAAATCAACAATTTCCTTTACAATTTCAAAGCAAAACCTTATTCCCTCTCTTCTCAAACCCAAATTGGCTCAAATCTTGGAGAAAGATGGCATCTTGGGAGGCTTTAGCAACATAGGGTTTGAACTTTTGAGGTATAACTTCTAATCAAATGGTTACATTCTAGTTTAAAGTATGCTAATTAGGACTTTGAAAATTGTTTAGTGTTAAATCTTTTGTTAATTTCTAATCTAGTTTGTTTTAAAGAGGGTAGTTTGATATGAACTTGGGTTTTAGCACACCATTAATTAGTTAATTAAATCTATTTTGCTATCTAGTTGGTTGCTAACCTAAGTTAATAAGGTTACTTTGCTTAAGTGGCTTCAATTTTTGCTAATCTAAGTTATTTTAGCGTGAAATTTTGATTGTGTTTGCTAATTATGAAAATCAAGAAAGGGGTTTTGTGTATGGAAATAGGTTTGAAGCATGGTTATTGTATTGTAATTTTAGTGTTGTGGCTAACTAGTTATGCGGTTGGATGTTTATGCTAGGTTGTAGTCTTTTTGTCGCAAATCGGCGATTTTTGCAGTTTTTGCGATTTTCGCGTGTGTTCCGCGCACCTTGTGCACGTTGTACCTAGCTAGTGAACGTTGGTATTTTCGTTAGGGAATTGCGTCGTTCTTGATTTGTAACCTTATGTTTGTATTGATGTTAATTCCAGGTTCGGTCGCGGAGACGTCAGACGCGGCTCGAAAAGGGAAAGCGGTGATTGGACGCAGCTAGCTAGGGATTCCGGTGAGTAGATGTAACATCTACGGGGGACTATCGTTGGATGGTGCAAGTCGCCCGATAGTTTTAGTACCTTAAAAAGATTCTTAGTAATGTTAGTAATTAGGGGTGTAATACTTGTATGATTATTTGCTACATTCATGCCCTATATTGATATACATATACGAAACCATGTTATAGGACACCTGCACCATTGCCAGGGTTTTTATATGCAGCACGAGCACTATTCATGCTTACACACATACCCTGGTAATTGCCATGACACCACACTAGATAACCTTTAAATTGAAACCTTTTACTATAATTGATACTTAAACTCGCGCTATTGCTTTAATTCCTTAAAATGAAATCGTAGGATTGCTATTCATGTGCATGTGCTTCATCATATTATTTGTTCATGCCTAATCTATTAATCACACATCGCAACTCGATTATTGATACCATATGCATTCATTATCATTGACATATGCACTTATGAGGATTTCTTGAGATTTTATGATATTTCTGGATTTCGGGGGAAAGCCGCAAAATTTCTAAACTTATTATATTTTAAAATATGTAAATTGCGGTTTTCTAGTGATGTAAGTGTCGTCCACCATGAGTTTGCTGTGGTTTTCGAGATCCGTGTCGAGGAGTGGAGGAACCGTCACGGGTACATGGTGGGCCCGGTATGGTACCCCGGGGCAAGATGAATGTGGTGTTGACGTTGAGCCTGGCAGGGGACGGATTACCTACAGGTGACTGTTTGGCACGGCGGATATCCAGAGGATCCCGACCGTGGCCGCGAGATGATGAGATTTTGATATTGAGCTGGGTCAGCCGGATGGCTGAGGCCAGAGATACGATGACATGGATATATGAGATTTGTGATAGTTTTGAGGTGTCGTTGCTGGACACAGGTTCTTGTTGATTCTAGTGGTATTATGCTGGTATTTCAAAAGAGATTTCTAAAGGAAAAACATGATTCTTATAATTACACATTCAGATCATGAGTTGATTCGCATTGCATTCATACCTGCTAGTATATTCATATTGCATACATACCTGCTATTATTTCCTGCCTTACCTGTATTTTAGATGCTAGGATCCTTATGTGCATGCTTTCGATAGCCTGTGTAGATGTTATTTATTACTCACGAGTTGGCAACTCACCCCCGTTGTGCCACAGCCTTTTTCAGGTCCGCTCCGTCAGTACAATAGCGGCGGGCGCACTTGTCTCTTTTGCCTGGACTCGAGGTTTTGCTCTTAGGTGGGTTATATCATTATTTTTGTACCACCTTGTATATTCTTTGTATCTAGTGCACTCCATCTACTGTATCTACCAGTATTATTGTATATTGACCTAGAGATGAGACTGTGAGGTTTGTGGACTTTTATGCTGTATTTTGGGGTCGAGCTCACTTGAGTCGACATGCTGTTTTTCTTATACTTCATTATGATTATTTCGCATGTTGTTGCTTTATTTTGCGTGGGATTTGTGACCGTCTTGTGGCGAAGAGCTAGCTCCTGCTTGGGGATGCCCTATTTTGTTGGATTCATATATATTCTTGTTGTACCCATTTTGGGGGCCAGTATTTACAAAGGAGACTCTGCCGAAATTTTCGGAAAAATTGATATTGTTTTTAAAAAGGGTTTTACATGACTTATTGATAAACTCGCTTTCAATTGATTGGGTTTTCTTCACTCTTTTGCATAATTGGTTTTGTTTTCTGGGCTTTGGCTTACTTATTTTACGGATGTCTTGAGACGTTTCGTAACTTAAGTGCCAGTCATGTTCCGTACCCTGCGGGTCGTGACATCTTCAATGTACAATATCGAATAGATCTCCTATATCCCGAATGTACAAATCAGCAATCTCTTTCATATCCAATATCCAATCTAACATCCTAAAGGTATATATACAGAAATAAATATGATGGGGGCAATACACATATATTAGCGTCCCATTCCACTAATATTGGTGTAAGGGTATATATAACAACGGCTAATCCCCTGTTATATATACAAAGGTATTAAAAGAAATATCATGAAAACCAATGTGCCAAGCATCGACACAGAAATCCTGATCACGTATCATACGCTATCCCGAAAGCACGAGTGCCTAGCTCTGACCCTCGCCTTCCGACGTAGGCATATGTACATGACTCCCAGCAGTGTCTCCGTGATCCCCCGCCGAGTCATGGGTACTGTCACCGGTAGGTACTCGCCCGCCTCCAGGCTCAATCGGCAAAGTCCAACGATTTTCTTGCCGAGGGGAACCATACCGGGCCCCACCATGTACTCTCATACGGAAACCATACCTCGTATGGAGTATATAATCAGCACCGATAAAACTCATGGTGGACGCGCAAATATCATATCAAGGAAACCGGGTTTTTCAATGTATGCATAATTTCATGAACTCCCACGGTTCCCAAATCCCGAAAACACCATGTAAAATCCAAATAAATAAATGCGCAAATCCAGGAACAATATGTGCGATATATCCGAAATGCAAGCATATGAATGAAAATATGTAGCTGAAACCAGATGTATGCAAAATCAAAAAGGTACAGCTAAGTATAGGTATCTACCTATAAGTAAAAGATGTCGCATACCCCCCTGGGTATAAGAAAATATGAGTAAGGTATACCTGCAGATGTATCGTAAAGGGTATGTGTACCTATTCACTAAAGGTACGATACTCTATAGGTATAAAGGTATGGTAATGTCATATGTGATAAGCAATAGAATCTATAAGGGGTTGTGTGTGACATGGCAATTATTGACGGTGTGTGTGTAGCATATAATCCGTGCTCGTGCAACATGAACCGTCAATAATATGTACAGTGTCCTACGGCTGCTAGTCACAGTATAACTATATCAAGGAAATAAAGTAAAGGCGCAATTCTAACAATGACGTAGAATGTGCGACAGGTATTTGAATCCTAGCCCAGACGCAAAACGCCATGCGGGCGATTCCCCGGTAGATGTTAAATCTACTCACCTACGCTCCACGCTAGGTGAATCCTACCATCTGCTCCCCCTGTAGCCGTGTCCGTAGTCCTTGCCTGCAAACCTGCAAATAAGACATGGAAATCATATATAAGCCAAATATTCCGCGAAACGCGATATCGAACCAAAACGAGAAACTCGCGTCGCGAACTAAACGCGCGTGTGCACGATACGCTGAAACGTGTGTATACGGGTCTAAAACCACCGCGACACGCCGCGATACGCTGGATCACAGAACCCACTCACGTATCGCGTGTATCGCGCAAACAAACGGACATGCAAAATGATATATTGCCCCAGGTTTTCCTACAGGACAAATATTACAAAACTAGACATGCCAAAGCACTATACAACATAGAAGACAACCCTAGCCAAGACCCCGACACCCCTGCCCCCTACTTGGCCGCAAATTGCGGCCAAACCTAACAAATCTGCGGCCTCAGTTGGGAATGGGGGTCTCGTGTTCTGGTGGTGGTGTCTAAACCTAGTGAGCATGCTCCAGTTTTCCCAATTTTGTTCTGAAGGATCCGGGTCAAAAGCAGATCTCAGATTGCCAAAATATCGCATAAAAACGACAATTTAGCACAAAAGCAAACCCTATGGTATTTTAGTGTAATCTGGGTTAAATCTCAGTTCAAGTGACCCTAATAACACTTAAATGGGTAGGGTTTACTAACACGATCATCAGTTTGTCACCACATCCCACAAATCACCAAAACTAGCACAAAACTAGCTATTTACACTAATCGAAGCTAATCAATGCACAACTTAAGCAACTAGGAGATTGGGTTAGGAAGTATACCCTAAAGAACCCTAGAGAGCAGGTGAAGAAGTGAAAGGAGCTGCTGCAAGTGCTGGGGCTGCTATTGCTACAGCTGCAGATTCTGCTGATGATGATGATGGCTGTTGCTGCTATCTGTGTTGTTGTTGGTGGTGATGCTGAGGTTATTGTTGCTGCCCCTGGTGCTGCTGCCTTGCTTCCCTTGTTACTGTTGAAGCTCCTGCTGCTGCTGCTCTTGCTAATGTTGCTGAAGCTGGAGCTGATGTTGCTGCTGTGAGTGCTGCTGCTGCTATTGATGCTGCTCTGCTACAGCTGAGGGTGAGTGTGTGTGTGTATGTGTGTGTGTTTGAGAGAGTGAGAAAAATGAGAGGAGTGAAAAGGATGAGAGGCAAGAACGATAACACACACACAAGTCAACCCCCTTCCCTCTCTCTCTCTTCATTAAATAAGGCATGGCAAAGGCCATCATGCCCCATAATGCACACTCTCTCTCTCTCAAGGTCAACATTCAAACTATTTTAAAACCCTTTTTAAATTCATTTCATTTTAAAATCAATCATATACAAATAAAAACCCAAAAGCACCTAATACAATATTAAACTAGATTAAGGAATGGTTAGTTCACCATGTTTCCAATCATGGTTAAACCCCCAAAACAACCCTAGTTATCATGCACAAGTGTGTGCAAGGCTAGGAAAAATCTAATAAAATACTCAATAATTAGGATAAAATATTTAAAACCCAAATTGGTAAACTTTTTATTAAAAACCATACATATAAAATATAATTAGCCACAAAACACATTCTAAGGTGTTACAATCAGGTAACGGGTCAGGTCATGGTACATCAGGTCAGGTCAAGCAGTATACGGTACCATGTCGGGTCAATCAATATGTATGTAGCAAGTCAGGTCAAGATGTAAACAATATCATGGGTGTGCTCATACTCAGTTACATAATCAAGTATGGGTATCAACAGTATGATCTAAGCAATGAATTAAGCAATAGGCAGATTCACTCAATTAGCAGTACAATTATCAGTTGTGTCACAGAGATGATTTCGATATTATAAGAATGCAGTAAGACAATTATAGCCGTTTAATCATGTTAACAAGTTTAAGACTTCATGGATGCAATGATATAAATATCTATATATAGGTTCCATGGATGAAATCACAGTTTATGCGGGTTAAATGTACACGAGTGTCCGAATGAATTAAAACGATAAATAAAGTGCCATAGGCTACGTCATTAGTGAAAGTGAAATTAAAACATGTAAATATGGTTATTAGGTTCAAAACAGTAATTGCAATAGGTAGGTTCCAAGTTTGAAAGATAAAATGATATATAATAATATTGAACACGAAAATGAGAAATGATCGTACTAAAGTTAAATTTACCGGTTTAGTGTGTCATCAATGTGTATGCAAATATTATTTAGCATGTAGTAAGGGGTACTTGCCTCGACGGGTCGCGAACCGGGAATACGGAACGATAAACGTCGGCGGGGAAATCTCGTGACGGGCGCACCGTTCACGGAACGAACCCAAATGACGAACAGTGGAACCACACAGATCAGAGTACCTCGCTGGATCGTCGGGACACGTCGCCGGCACGGCCGGATTCCGGCGAACCCGAAAACAGCGAACGATCAATAATGCAACAAGAAAAGAAAAGAAAATAAAGAAGAAGGGAAAAGAGGATCTGAGAAGAGGTTGCTCACGATGATCCGTGGAGGGGTTGTGATTGCCGACCACGTCGACGGAGCTCCGGTGACTTGCCTGCATGGAACCCTCGGCCAATCAAGAACAGAGAAAAGAACGAGAAAAGGAAGAAGAAGGAAAGAAGGAGAGGAGGGAGAGGTAGGCTTACTGGGTGCGCACGAAGACCGGGGACACGGGGACGAGGTCACCGGCGGCGACTCCCGGCGGCGCAGACGCGTGCAGGGGTGCGCAGGTAGCCGCGGTGCTGGTGCAGGGTGCACGGGAAGTTGATGAAGGAGGGAGAAGAGATGGATGTGGAGGCGACGAGGGCGAGGAGGCCGGTGATGGTGGTGTCGGCGTTGGGGCTGCGGCGGCGAGGGAGACGGTGGCTAGGGTACGCGAGGTTTGGGTTTCGCTGAAGGAAAAGAAATGGAGGGGGAGGAAACTATATATATAGAGGAGAGAGAGAGATAGAGAGAGAGAGAGAGACGGGGAGAGAGAGAGATAGAGACGGGGAGAGAGAGAGAGATGAGAGAGATAAAGAGAGGAGAGAGAATGAAAGCGAGAGAGAGAGCGAAGGTGGGGCCCATGGGGGATTAAACGAAATTTGATTGGCTGGCCAAGAAAATTTCGTGAAAGATTTTAGTGAAACGGAAAATATTCTGAGGTTATAAAAATATTAGAAATTGGGTTTTGGCGCAAAGTAAAATATTTCCAAATTGCGCCCGGGTCGGGTCCAAAAATTTGAAATTGAAATAAGAAAATTTTAGGCGGGATCCAAAATTTAAAATGAAGTATTTTATGATCAAAAGGCGTACCCCCAAAACGGACACCCGTACGTGCGCGTAGCCGTCCAAACTCGCCCGTTTCACTGAACGGGATAAGAACACGATGCACGGACGCTACAACAGGGTTAGGGGTGTCAAGCATGCCATGATGAATATTTTTAATTTTATTTTAGATGCCCTAAATTGTTATATGCAGAAATGAATCAACCGGGTAAAATTACAATAAGTAACAATCAAGCAAGATAAATGAAATAAAGGCCACACTCCAATCATAAGGTAACAGAAACTAGTAGCATTAGGCTCGGTTGTTACACCTTCTCTTTTCCCTTATCTTTTCTGTTTGCGGGTCCGAGATTCTTTTCGGGCAGCGTACGATTGCGCAGCTGGATATTTTCACAGGTCTTCGATTCTCCCTCCTTTCCCGAGGTGGATTCCTTGAATAGAGGGCCAAGAGTCATCTTTTCATCGGAGTCACTCCCGAACGTGAGAACTTGCGATCCCCCAGCGTTAACTATGCGACAGTTGCCGGTAGTTCTTCCACGCTCTTCGATCGTATTCTTCGCTCCCAATGAGTTTTGCGTTTCATCCGCTGAAAATGTTGCCGGTGAGCAACATATCCCTGCCACCATCTTTTAAAAGCATCGCATTCTTCGGTGGGGTGTGAAATCTTTCGATGATATGAGCAGTAGCTAGGATGCATCTCTGCTTCACCGACAGTGTTTCCTTCGGAGGGTGGTAGCTTCATTCCCATCGATATGGCTTTAGCAAACCTTTTCCTCGTCTTGAACTTGTTTTTATTCGCGACAGATGTCCCTTGATTCGGCGGAAGTGTCTTGACTCTTTCGTCCAGTCGCCGACGCTTGGCCTTCTCAAATATGGCCATCTCACGCTCCCAATCGGCTTTACTTTTCAGGTGAATTTCACTCAGGAAGGCGTTGATCATTTCGTCTAACGGCCATAGAAGTTCCGGCTCAGGACCTGCCCCCAGTCTCTTGGTGCAAGGAGCCTCTTCTTCGTCTATCAATGAGTGAGAGATCACATGACAACTTGCTACGTAATCCTCAGATCCATCTGATGAGTCTTCTCCATCATCTCCGTCTTCAAGGACGTGGCCGAGGAATTCTTGGAGCATGATCGGAGTCCGCACCTTCTGGTTGTACTCTTCCAGTGCGTCGATCTGTTTCTGCAGATCCGTGTACTTGTCATCAGGCTTCACGGGCTTCTTGGATTTCTTTTTCTTCTTCGGAGATTTCGACGGATAGGTGTGCGAGCTTTGGCTATCACCACCAATCTTTGGAGCTGGGCGTGGCTTCAGCATCCCTTCGATGATCTGGGGTTCTAACGGATTCTTCCACCTGATTGCCGGGCATGATCATTAAGCATCCTTTTGGTTTTGGCCGAAAGGGCCACTTCCCATGGAGCTTCTTCAACAAAAGAGCACGTTGCGCCCGGTGTATCCGTCTTTTTAGGAGTGTACGGTTGTGGTGGATTTACTTTCCACTTCTCAGACAGTGCAAACATGCCTTGTAGGTACTAATCCTCGATCCATCCCTTAAAGACGAAGCAATCTTCGATTGGATGGCTCACCGTTTGGTGGTAAGGACAATAATTGGGGTTATTCGCTTCGCCAGGTTGCAATGGTTGCCTTGGATTCGGCAGATTGATAAGCCTGTTGCGCATCGCCAGCTCGAATAGTCTCTTTGTTTTGTCCCGTGGGAACGAGTAAGGAAGCTTCATCTTCTCATTATAATAGCGTCGTCTCTCTTCCAGTTGATCCGCTAGCTTTGGGGCACTGGGCTGCTATTGGGTGTTCACAACGAAGATCGCCTTCCCTTTACCCTCTCCGTTCCGCGGTTCCGGCTTCGGGGGAGATGGTCTATGACCCATCTGGGCCAGCTTGTCGATTAGAGCCTGGAATGTGGTTGGTTTGAAGAACATCATGAACTGTGAAATAGTTGCATGAGGGTCTAGGGTGCCCATGAACATGCCCACCGCTGGTGCTTCTTCGATGCGCTGTTCGCACTTCGACCACAGGTTCCGCCATCGGATTGCGTACTGAACCCATGTCTCGCCCGGCTTCACCCTGGCATTGATCAATGCCGTTATTGCGTGTGCGTTCACTAGCACTTGCGAATCGCTGGGTGAACAACAACTCCATTTCCACGAAAGTTTTGACGGAGTCATTTGGAAGTTCAGAGTACCACTCGAACGCCGTCTCCGATAAGCTGCCGGCGAATTGGCGAAGCAAGAGCTTATCATCGCCGCCGGTGTTGCCGCAAAGAGCTCTGAACTGGGCGACGTGCTGGTGAGGATTGCCTGTCCCCTTGTACACATGGAATTTGGGGATCGTGTATCCCGGCAGGTATTTTATTTGATCATACCAGCCTGGGTACGGTCGCCCGGTTCTAACAATTTGCCCAGCCGCTTCATTCTCCTAGTGAACTCGTATCTGCTGAGCGATGTAATCATCCAGGGCGGACTTGGAAATAGTTTCCTCCTTGACCGCTGAAAGAGCCGGAGGTGGATTTGATGTTTCTCCTCTATTATCTTCAATTATTACTGGAGGATCTTCGGCTAGGGGATCCGGCTGGATCATCATGCCCACCATATCTTGGAATAGAATGGCCATTCGTTTTATATTGGCTGCTTGTTCCGCAGCCTCTTTGTCCTTCTTCTCAAGTATTCTCCGAAGGAATTCGGCATCAGTTTCCTGCTCATGGCGTTGCTCCACGGATGTTTCCGGGCTTTCTTTTGGCCCAGTGAGTGCGGCCATCGCAGTCATCATCTCTTGAACCTTCTGCTGTTGTTGTTCCTGAGCCCTTGTTATTGATCGGGTGAGCGGTCGGTGACCTGTGAAGATACGTCTATCCTCTTTTCCGGATGCTATATATACGGTATGCACTACCATGCCCCCAGACTTAGGGCGTTTAGGTTCAGTGCCTTTGACATTTGTCGCAGACATAGAGATTTTCTCCGGTCTTCTCCTCTTATGGGCGGTCGAAGTTGAGGGGGCCGTTGCAGTGGGCACCCAAGTAGCCGTCACCTTCTGTGGATTAACAGGATGGTTTTCTTCCTGTCGGACCTTCAGCTTCTTCTGCCGGCAGGGATAGTCTTGATCAATCACCGACTCTCGGACTTGTCGCCAGATTATGTAAACTTTAGAAGACAGTCGTTGAGGGGACTGTTTCTTCTTCATTTCTATGACGGTCTCCACCGGCAGCGGAGATCTCTTTAGTACGGCGGTAGGCGAATTCCTGCGTACCTTGTTCAGCAGCTCAAAACTGTTCCCGGTTGGAACAGCAACATTAATTTCCACCGTTGGAGCCGGTGGAGTTAGCCCAGTGGGGGAGTTGCCCCCAGCCTTCCTTACTCGGCGCCAGTGGCGACGTTGAGCGTGTCGAGAGGACGGTGTTGGTTCGGCGATGGGGACGGCTTTGTCTTGCCCCCTGTCCAGATGAGGCGCCGCTGGTGCCAGTCTCTTGAAGACTGACGTCTTTTGAGTAGCGGTATCTGTTAGTTATATGTATGCCCTAGAGGCCATTACTATACATAGGATGTATATTGTAGTGGATGCTTGGACATATATAGGGAGGACTTTCTTGCTCGACATGATAGTATGCTATCTGGTTGATCTTTACCTTAACGTGTACACTGATTGTCTCTCTGTTACATGTTGATAAAGCCCTTAGGATGTGTACTTGACTACCTGGACTATGATGCGGATCATACTAGTGGGGACATGGTAGTCCATAAGTACATCCTTCAAAGTCCCTAGTCATGGGTATATCGAGACGGGGCATCGATATACCAGAATAGACTAGCGTATACCTTCTCGACCCATACAGATGGGCGATGGATGATCCCATATCCATTGGTGTTTGACATCAGAGATGATATACGGGTGCTCAGTGGAGACTGGGTACACTGGACGGACTCACCGAGAACTCCCAGATGGTATTATATCTTACGTCAGATGGCAGTTCTCCCGGTATCGTCTCTCCCGGTATAGGGGGTTGATGTTGCGCTGTGTTTGATTGGCTATAACCGGAAATCCCTGTCCAGGGTTGCTGAGATTTACTGGTAAGTGTTACCAGTAGTTTCTCGAAATGTTATAGACCTCATATCGACACGACTTATTAAGCTATTGGGGTCTGACGTTTACCACCCCTAGGCGAGATATGCGACATATCAGACGATCAGACCGGACTGTACGGTAAGTGTTACTGGTTGGATTCACAGGAGTGTGAGCGGGCTTGCTCGTCGATCTTCTGATCGCTCAATACCCGGGTGGCCGTTACGTTTAGCAGACCGCTTGCGGCTTGTGGGTGTTTGATATGATCATCACCTGCTGCCGGCGTATTGACGAGTCTTTAGAGTCCTACACAGAGGTTTCCTGGCTCAAGCGAAACGAAATAGGAGCGCATATGAGATATGTGCGGGACCGAGAATAATGCGTGTATGTGATACCGTATTCTATTTTCGCGATGAATGTATCGATTGGTGGTATGCGATATAACATAGTTATCGAATCAAGGATTGATTCGATAAACCGATACATTTGATATTAGTCGGTTGTATGCGATATGACCGGATCGTTAAATCAAGTATTGATTTAATGATTTAATGCATAATTATATATTTGATATATTACTTTGCATTAACTAGTATTGGTTCACTTTAAATGGATTTTCTCACTTGAAGTTCACAAGTTGTATATGTGATATACTTTTGTGCACTTGTTTGTATCATGTTTGATGATAAATGCAACCTTGGGTGTGTGTATGCTATACACTATATTTAGTGAATGGTTAGGGTTTCATTTCTTTTATTTATCTATTCATTTTTGGTTAAAAAGGGAAAATGGAAAACTAAATGGTTGCTTTCATGCTAGAAAGTTCTTGATGCTTCATGCATCTTTGACTAAAGCAACCATTTTGTCTTCATCTCCAAAACCTAACCATTCAACTAACTTTAGTTAACTCTCTACACATAACCATGGTTTCAATATGATACTTATCATATTATTTTCTATTTTGGAAATGATATGAGATATTCTATCATCTTCTTCTTCTTCTTCTTCTTCAAGATGAAGAAGCTTGCCTCCATCAATGGCAACTAGTGAAAAAGAGTGAGAAATCGAATTCTAAAGTGAACCCACTTCCTATTTCTTCATCCTTTACCTCTTGCCAAGTAGTACAGGGTGTTTTCTTCACAAGTTTCTTGACTTGGTGAAGTTGGAGCTTGATCTAGTGTTGCCTCGACGTAGATCATCTTCGGCATCGAAGTCGACGACCTAGCCCGCCCATTTCTCCGATGAAGCCGACGCTAGAGTCCGGGATCCGATATGGACAGCGAGGGGACTTCATCATGGAGCCATGGAGGTAGAGAACCGGATCTACAAAGGTTGTAGCCTCTTTCTTATAGTTAAGTTGTTAACTAGTTTCATTTTTCGCCTAAACTCTAGTCAACGATCCGTATTAGGGTTTCCCGGCACTTGTAAAATTTGAAATTGGCATGGTTGATGCCTTGTGAGACCTCATTAGTGTGCTTAGGAACCCTACAGTATCCAATCTGTCAAAGACAGACCTGCGAGCAGGAACGGGAGCCGGAATAGTCAGTCTTGTAAAGACCGACTCTTTGGCAGGAGAAGCCGCCTTGACGACTTCGGGAGCAGGAATGACTATCTTCCTCGGGATAACCTTTTCTGGGATCGCAGGCTTCATCATGGGCCCACAGGAATTTTGGCCCAGTCTGGCGAAGACCAAGGAGCTGGAGCTGGAGCTGGATGACCCGTTGAGAGGGGCCGCAGTAGTAGAAAGCTGATCAAAGACCGACTTCTTGGGGGCTTCCGGCATTGGCACAGGAGTGGTGAAGCTTGTTGGGGGGAGCATGGTCCCGAAAAACAATCCAGTAGTAGCCTGGGTGACCTGTTCCACTGGCATCATGAACAGGGAAGCCGCTTGAGGCCCGTAAGCTATGCCTCCAGATGAGGCAGAACGTGGGTTGCAGTTGCAGTTGACATATTTCGCACAAGTGAACGCCATTGATCCTTCGCTTTCTGCACCAAACAAAACGCCAAATCTTAGTACCTCGAACCCAAGGGTAACCATCAGCAAACCGCGATTGGTTCGCAAACACGACACACGAAGTGTGGAGTGGAAAGAGGAAAAGGTCCCACTGGGCGTGCCAGAATCTGTTCCCCTCCGAAAGACAGAGACGCGACTGCGCAGGTCCGTCTTGCCTGAAATTCGGGGTAGATGCTAATTGGTGCTATCCGTCCACCTCTCCGAAGATGCCAAGTTGATTTATGGCACCATGTATCAAAGGTTTAAATGGATGTGGCCAATGTAGCAGACTTCGTCAGATTCCCTCTCGTTTGAGGGGGTTTTGATTGTGGGGACGCTCTTCCCTGCAGGCGCAAGCCCCTGCAGTTAATCACGCTACCGCATCGCGGTAACAACTTTCTCCTTCTCCAGATGGTCACTTCGTGTCGTGGGTGTTTGTTTTGTGTTTGGTTTCCCGTGGATTGTATACGGAGACTAAGTTATGTTGTCACCCGTAGGGCGTGGAATAGTCCAAATCCGTATCTTTCTTAGATTTGGGTTTGGGGGTTTGGGTTTAAGGATACGTTAGCCTCATTTGAGACTAAAATCAACTTAAACGTTCGTTAAGGATACGTTAGTCTCATTTTAGGCTAAGATCAACTTAACTGGATCGTTTAGATCCGATAAGAAAGCAATTGGGCTCTATTGTTTAGTTTAGTGACATTGCGTTCGATAATTAGTTTAGGGACATTACGGTCCATTGTTAGTTTAAAGACATCGCGGTCGAGGTTAAGGACATCATAGTCCGTGGATTTAAGGACTCCATAGTCCAATGTTAGTTTTAAGACGTCACGTTCGAGGTTAAGGACATCATAGTCCGTGAGTTTAAGGACCTCACAGTCCGATATTAGTTTTAAGACGTCACGGTCGAGGTTAAGGACATCATAGTCCGCGAGTTTAAGGACCTCACAGTCCGATGTTATTTTAAAGACATCACGGTCGAGGTTAAGGAAATCATAGTCCATGAGTTTAAGGACCCCACAGTCCGTAATAATGTGTGGTTGTCGGGACCCGTCACCTCTCTGACGACGTTGAAGGATTACAACGACAGATATCAGAGGAGTAACGAGATGTACCCTCTAACTAGTGTGAATTGTTTGAAAGATCTGTAGCCCAGTTTGGGACTAAGATCTGTTGAGTATTTATGAGCATATGTGCTCAGTTCAATATAAGTTGAGGACTTATGGCCAGAATTGGGCTAAGTCCAATAGAAAAATGTTTAACATTTTTAGTTGCTCTGGCTATTAAGCCTTTATTTGGGCTCAGCCCTTTCAATAATGCTAGGCATTGGGCTCTGACATTTTTGTCTTGTATTGAATGCATAGCATTCATCAGAAACAAAGCTTGTTCTGACAGTGTGCCACGTGGCGCGCCAGGCGCATTGCGCTTCCGTCAGGTAGCGCACACGAAGAGGACACGTGTCGCGCTTAGCGCTAAGCGCTAGTTCATTAGCGCATTGCGCTTTTAATTTATGAGCGCTTTGCGCTAGTCTGTTGGCGCACCAGTGAGTGACACGTGGCGCGCTTAGCGCTGAGCGCCAGCTCATGAGCGCAGTGCTCTGTTTTAGAAGCGCAAAGCGCAGATTGTGTCTCTGGTTGACACATGGCAGGTTTTGGCGCTGAGCGCCGGTCCAATGAGCGCAAGGACGCAACTCATGAGTGCAAGGCACTTTTCAATAGCGCAGGGCGCATCTGATCAATTTTAGGATCAAAGAACAAATTTATGTTCTTCAAAGGAGGCTTTGCCTCAAGATCCAAGAACAAAAGTTCTTGTTTTTATAAAAGGCTCTGCCTTTATAGATCAAAAGATGTGTGAATGAAGTAAAATACTTTTTTTAGTCTTTTTATGATTAGATCTTTTTGATCTTTTCTTTTTTATTAAAGACCTTGGTCTTTTTCTTAGATCTCTGATCTTTTTAGAAGATGATTCTTCTTTTTACGAGATGGTTTCATCTCTATTATTCAAGAACATAGTTCTTTTTACCTTGAAGATGAAGAAAAATCTTCTTTTTTTTCTAAGAGTTTTCTCTTCTTTTGCAGAGGGTTTTTTCTCTCTTCCTTCTGTCTATTATGCATCTCTCTATCTCTTTAGACTTGAAGTATAGGGTCCTTTATATAGGGCCAAATGATTTGTTAAATCAATTTTAAGAGATTTTTCTCTGCTTGATTTGGGAATATTTCCCACCATTGGATCTTTGATCCTAAGGCTTCTGTTTTACAGAAGATAATCTTCTTGTTTTAATAAGATTGAAAAATCTTTCCATAACAGAATTTTAGTTCTGATTAATTAATAATTTATTATTAGTAGATCTTTTGATCTGACGGTGGGGGAATTTTTAATTCCAGCGTTGGCGCACCTTGCGCTAGCGCACCTACGTTCGCCACGTGGCGCGCAGCGCAGAGCGCAGCGCAGTACGCAGCGCAGAGCGCAGCGCAACTGTGCTAGCGCATCTGTGTTTGACACGCAGAGCGCAGCGCAACTACGCTAGCGCACCTGTGTTTGACACGTGGCGCGGAGCGCTGGATCTGAAGCGTTGCTTCAACTTAAATTTTGAATTTTGAAACAGAGCCTTGCTCTGATTGGGGGTGTGCTGCCTAGGGAGTAGCGCACCTGGCGCTAGCGCGTCTGCGCTTGACACGTGGCACGCAGCGCGCAGCGCACGGGATCTGAAGCGTTGCTTCAATTTTTGAATTTTGAAATTCAAAACAAAACTTTGCTCTGATTGGGGGAAACAAGTACAGTGGGAACCACACAAGACTCTATGACGATCTCGGGTCTACAGACTACCCTGTACCAGTGTCACTAGAGAACTGCTATCTGAAAATAGGTATAGTACCATCTAGGAGTTCTCGGAGAGTCCTGTTCAGTGTACCCATTCTCTAATGAGCACCTGTGTACAATCTTTGATGTCAAACACTAATAGATATGGGATCAACCATCGCCCCATACAGGGTCAAGAAACGTACACACTAGTCTACTCTAGAATATCAATGCCCTGTCTTGATACTCCCTCGACTAGGAACTGTTAAAGGATGTGCTTGTGGACTACACAAGTCCCAGTAGTATGATCTGCATCATAGTCCTAGTAGTCAAGCCAACATCCTAAGGGCTTTATCAATATGTATCAGAGAGACAGTATAATAATACAAGTGTACATGTTAAGATAAAGAGTAACCAGATAGCATACTATCATGTCGAGCAAGAAAGTCCTCTGCATATATGTCCAAGCATCCACAATAATATACATCAATGTACAATAATGGCCTCTAGGGCATACATATCCCTAACACATAAACAGGGATATTTGGATCCATTCGAATATCAATCCTATATAACTTGTCAATCATGTCTCAAAGGAAATATGACAAAGACTTCGTTCACTGGACACAGAGTAAGAGCAAGAGAGCTCTTGGGACTCATACACAGCGACATGTGTGGTCCAATGTCTACACATGCAAGAAGTGGTTATTCCTATTTCATTTCTTTTACGGATGATTTCTCAAAGTATGGACATGTATTCTTGATGAAATATAAATCCGAGGCCTTTGAGAAATTCCATAAATATAAGAATGAAGTGGAAAAACAAACAGCTAAAAATATCAAGACACTTAGATCTGATCGAGGTGGTGAATACTTAAGTGCCGAGTTCCTGGATTACTTAAAATAGAATAGAATTCTTACTCAGCTTACTCTTCCATACACACCTCAACACAACGGTGTATCGGAAAGGCGGAACTGAACCTTATTAGATATGGTATGTTCCATGATGAGTAATGCTGAGTTTTCACGATCCTTCTAGGGTTGTGCACTAGAATCGGCTGCATATCTTTTGAACAAGGTTCCTACCAAGACTGTGCCTACCACACCATATCAGATGCGGAGTGGGAAGAAACCCTATCTTAAGTATCTGAAGATATGGGGATGTCAAGCTTTTGTAAAACAGCAGCATGCGGACAAGCTCGAGGCACGCTCAGTGCTGTGTAAGTTTGTGGGATACCCAAAGAACTCCAGGGGGTATCTTTTCTATTACGCAGAGGAACAAAAGGTTTTTGTTTCTCGTCATGCCCACTTTTTGGAAAATAAATTTTTAGAAAAAGAGATAAGCAGGAACGCAATAGAACTGGAAGAAATTCTAGAACCACAAGCAATTACTGAAAGTATTGTGGAACCAGAAGTTTTGAAAGAACCGGACATCCCCGCGCCACTCCGCAGGACTAGTAAGCAGTCTCATCCGCCCGAGAGATACTATAGTTTTCTCATAAATGAGGATAGAGAGAACTGTATCATCGACGATGATGAGCCAACTAGTTTCCAGCAAGCCATTCAGAGCAGAGACTCGGTAAAATTGCTGGATACAATGCGGACCGAAATGGAGTCCATGTACACCAACAAAGTATGGACTTTGGACATTGCTCCAGAAGGGGTAAAACTTGTAGGCTGCAAATGAATCTTTAGAAAGAAGATTGGTGTAGATGGACAGGTTGAAACCTATAAGGCTAGATTTGTTGCAAAAGGTTTTCGTCAAAGACCTGGTATGGACAATGATGAAACCTTTTCTCTAGTGGCTATGCTCAAATCCATTCGGATCCTTCTTGCCATTTTTGCCTTCCACGATTATGAAATTTGGAAGATGAACGTAAAAATCGCTTTTCTGAATGGAAATTTAGAAGAGTGTGTTTACATGGATCAGCCGGAGGGTTTCATAGAGAGTAGGAGAAGCGGAAGAGTGTGCAAGTTTCTTAAATCCATTTATAGATTAAAGCAGGCATTGAGGAGTTGGAATATCTATTTTGATGAGACAGTCAAAGAATTCGACTTTATCAAAAATCCAGATGAACCATGCATTTATAGTAAGATTGTAGAAAGAACTGTAGTATTCCTCATCTTGTACGTGAATGACATTCTCTTGATAGGAAATAGCATTCCTATGCTACAATCAATCAAAGGATTCTTATCACAAAGGTTTTCCATGAAAGACCTGAGTGATGCCTCCTACATTCTGAGGATCCAGATCTATCGTGATAAATCTAAACAGATGTTGGGACTTTCACAGTCAAGATACATCAACACCATACTGAAAAGATTTAGTATGGAAGATTCAAAGCGCGGTAATCTACCGGCTTGTCACGGAATCACCCTCTCTAAAGAGATGTCTCCCAAGACTGATTTGGAAAGAGATTGCATGTCTATTTTACCATACGCTTCTGCGGTAGGCTCTATAATGTATTCGATATTGTGTACCAGACCAAATGTAGCTTATGCACTGAACGTTGTAAGTAGGTATCAGTCAAACCAAGGGGAAAAGCACTGGATATCAGTAAAGAACATCCTCAAGTACCTGAGAAGTACTAAGGAGACGTTCTTAGTGTACGGCGGAAAAGACCTCCAGATCGATGCCTTTGGTGACTCCAGCATCCAAAGTGACAAGGATGAGTCTAAGTCTATGTCGGGTTATGTCTTTACCCTCAGTGGAGGGGCGGTCTGTTGGAAGAGCTCCAAGCAGAACACCATTGCTGACTCGATGATGGAAGCGGAGTATATCGCTGTATGTGACGCCGTGAAAGAAGCCTTCAGGATGAGGAAGTTCGTAACAGAACTTCAGGTGGTTCCGTCCATTGTTGATCCAATACCGTTGTATTGTGACAACAATGGCGCTATAGCTTTAGCAAAGAAACCCAGGTCCCATCAGAAGTCTAGACACATCTTGAGGCGGTACCACCTGATCAAAGAGATCGTTGATCGCCGGGAGATCGAGGTGCGGAGAGTAAATACGGAGAGCAACACTACAAATCCACTCACAAAGGTCATCCCTCAGACACAGTTCGAAAGGCTATTCGAGATGATAGGTCTGCGATATGCCAATACATGGCCTTAGTGCAAGTGGGAGATTGTTAGTGTTATATGCCCTAGAGGACATTATTGTATCATACTGGTTTGCATATTACATTTTGGAAGCTTAGGATATATACAGATATATTAACAGTCTTGCTCAATATGGTAGTATGCTATTTAGTTTGATTCTACCTCAATATGTGCATGTGTTTCTTTTAGCATATCGCATATACATATTGGTAGAGCCCTTAGGATCTTTACTTGACTACTGGCGTTGTGATGGCAGTCACACTAATGAGGGATGGGTAGTCTATAAGCACATCCTTATACAGGTCCCTAGTGTTTCCCCAATTAGAGCAAAGCTCTGTTCAGAATTCAAAATTTGAATTAATATGCGCTTTTATAAAGGCGTTGCGCTACAACTAGCGCATCCCATGCAAAGTGTTGGATATAGTGCCCTCAAAGTCAATTATTGGATCGCAGGCACGTGATTGCAATGATTGAGGAGGACCTATGCCGGTAGGACAGTCTTACTCGAGATGATAGTATGCTATCTGGTTTGCCTTTATCAGTCGTGTACAGGTTCAGGTGACTGATCACTGTTACACGTTGATAGAGCCCTTAGGATCTTGCTTGACTACCAACAGTATGAGGGCGATCATATACGTGAGAGTTGGGTAGTCCATAAGCACATCCTTAATAGTGGTCCCTACTCGTGGGAGTTTCGAGACAGGGCATCGATACTCCGGAGTAGACTAGTGTATACAGTCGAGACCCCGACGAGAGGCGGTGGCCGGTCTCACAAGACACTAGTGTCAGTTGGATCACCTAAGATGTATACAGGTGCTCATTGGGTTATGAGTACACCGGACAGGACTCGCCGGGAACCTGCTAGTTGGTATTATACATATCGTCAGATAGCAGTTCCCTGGTGACATGTGTACAGGTTAGTTCATCGACCTGAGGTCGTCATTTGTCTCGTGTGAGTTCCCACTGTGCTTTGATTTCTACCCTACCACGGCTCAAAGGAGTCGTGCAAACAGGTAGTTTTTGGGTACAGTCCCGAGCCACATGGAGGCACGTGAGCGGATCGGCAGGGGATTCGTCTTTCCCAGTATTGGGGGTGGAGATCGCGCTGTGTCTAGGAAAGCCATTACACCAAGTCCTTGGCTAAGGCAGGTGAGAATTACTGGTAGGTACTCCAGTAGTTTCTCAGGGTGTTCAGGGCTTGTCTCCGACACGACTTATACCGCTATTGGGGGTCTGACGTTACTAGCCCCCTGGGCCGAATATGCGATACTCATAGAAGAATGGACCGTACTGTATATGCATTGTCACTGTTAGGCTCAGTAGGGTTTCGGGATGAGTTCGCTCATCGGCTTCCCTTGAGGTCAGTCCATGGGCAGCCGTTACGCACAGCTAGTGCCACTGACAGCTTGTGGTTAAATCCACTGCCAGGGTACTGACGAGTCATTAGAGTCCCCCACAGATTGTTTCCCAAGTTCGGGCGAAACGTTGTAGAGGCCGTATGGTTTTATGGCAGGGTTCGGAAAATGCACGTGCATTTACGCACGTGTCATATTTCGGGCAGATAATACTGGTGGGCTTTGGATTAAGCCGGATCCATGTATTATACTGTGTAGATATAATATCTTTGTCCCAGATGCATTTGTATTCTGTCGTAATACAAATGCGGGTATGTTTATACTGTTACGGGGTTATCCTGAAATTCGTTTCGGGATCGCTTTTGGAAGTTGCCAGTTTCCAGTTTTCTATCACCTGTCTTTAACATTCGGTTTAATACGGATTTATCTTTTCTTGAGGATGAGTCATGAGAGGAAGCTTCTTGGATGATGACTAGGATTAGTGACTCATTGGTTTTGCATTAATGGTTGATGATGTGTATTTATGAGTCACCATTTTCCATTAATGTGTTTTGTTCTTGCTAAGATATTTCTTCTTGATATTTTTGTGAGAAGCTTTTCTAATGGTCACCACTTGCTACTACCCTCACCTCCCTCCTCCTATATTATGGTCGGCCCCTCCCCTCCTCCTCACTCACTCACTTGATGGATTCATTTTTGAGAGAAAAAAAGATGATAGTTTTAGTGTATGGAAATTTCATAGCTCATTTTCCATTACCCGATTCAAATGGCAACTTCATTAACCGTTCGTCCATGGTTTTGGACGAAGCGAGAAAAAGTGTTCTACTCATTCTCTACATCAATCTTGGTCATCTCTTTTAGCAAACTTGATGATCGAGTTGCCTCGGGTCAGAGGCGGGAGCCCGTTTAAAGATCCGATGACGTGGTGCCACATGGACGAGGAGATCGGAGATCGACGAGATCGGAGCAGCCGCAATAGAGCGTGGGATGATGGTTAAAAAATGAAGGACTCGGATCGTTCGGTATAACCTTTCTACCCTCTTTACAGTTAGTAAGTTTAGCGTTAATGGCAGATCCGGGTTATAGTATGCGATAGCGCCAGTTATAAAAGTTTTTGTTCCGCATTTGGCGTCTGAAAGATGGCCGGGGCGCTACCGTAGACTTACATGGTAGCAGAGCCTCGCCATTAATCTTTACTAAGTTGTGCTAACACGTTTAAATTATCGATCGAACGGATTTTCAAAAACCGCTAATTTCAAGTCTAAAGTTTCTGTTGATTTTAAAAGGGATCTAAATATCATTTTGAGCATCTCTAAAAATAAAGCAGGCTTTTTAAAGAACACTGGAGAAAAACGATAAAATGAGTCGACCGTACCGCCGCGGAAACGCGGCGGTCTTGGTGACTCATTTGACCGTTTTTCTTCTGGGGCTTCTACTTGGAAAATTGTGGTTTCTGGAACTGTTCTTTTGGGCCCAGGTTTTGTTACTATACAGCAGATATACGTGGGGCCCACTTCGAAAAATTTAGTCGATCGAAATTTAAACGTGTTAGTCTACAGTACTTACATTATATCTCTGACCGTGAATGTCATTTGAGTGGTAAACCGCGTCTGATTGCTATAGTTCTTTTAGATGGGTTTGCGAACGTGACATTCGCGTTGATGTTCTGTGTTGTGTTGTGATGTTGCGGATATGTCGTGGTGGATAGCAGTGTGCAATGGTAGTCCAGTTTGAGTTTATTTGTACATTTGATATTGCAGGGCGAGCATCCAACATATGGACTGCCGTCACTGCCTGTTTGTATAATATTCTTTTGGGGCACGACCGGGCTGAGGTCGATGTACCCGTTGTACGTATTTTTCATTTCAGTACTAGGTTTACCCTGCGACGGGGTGCACGGATAGCCGGGTTCTGGAGGGCAACGGGTCCGCATCTCATGGCTTTGAGAGGCAGAGGGGCCTCAGTCTAAAATTGGCAGACTATTCGCCGCACTCGTAGGGGGTACAGGTTGAACCAAGGAGGGATGCTCAAGTTACCGGATTCCGTGAAGTGCACGGTGGTCTATTCACTTTGCTGTAGGGGGCTGCCTCGCTTCAGCTTTTGGCGGGTAACTTGCCGCACCCGTAGGGGTCTAGGTTACATTGCACAGGCTATCCACACGACCAGGGGAACGTCGGGTTTCAGTAGCGGCTCTGTGAAACCCGGGGATCCCAGATTATCTGTATTGTTCTGTGATGCTTATTACTTTTCTGTAATGTTGCAAATTATCACGCCTGGAGCGATTATTGTATATTGGTATTGTTAGTTGTATGTATGCCCTAGAGGCCAGTATTGTACAGATGATGTATATTATATTGGATGCTTGGACATATATAGAGATGACTTTCTTGCTCGATATGATAGTATGCTATCTGGTTACTCTTTATCTTAACATGTACACTTGTCTCTTTAAACTTTCTTATAGTTACATGTTGATAAAGCCCTTAGGATGTGTACTTGACTACCTGGACTATGATGCAGATCATACTAGTGGGGACATGGTAGTCCATAAGTACATCCTTCAAGGTCCCTAGTCGTGGGTGTATCGAGACAGGGCATCGATATACCAGTGTAGACTAGCGTATACGCTTCTCGACCCATGAGATGGACGATGGATGATTCCATATCCATTGGTGTTTAACATCAGAGATGGTATACGGGTGCTCAGTGGAGACTGGGTACACTGGACGGACTCGCCGAGAACTCCCAGATGGTATTATACCTCACGTCAGATGGCAGTTCTCAGGTGACACTTGTGCAGGTTAGTCTGTAGACTCGAGATCGTCATAGAGTCTTGTGTGATTCCCACTGTGCTTTGATCTCTACCTTACCACATCCATGAGGGCGTGCAAAACGGTGGTCTTTGGGTACAGTCCCGAGTCACATGGAGGCTGTTAGTTATATGTATGCCCTAGAGGCCATTACTATACATAGGATGTATATTGTAGTGGATGCTGGGACATATATAGGGTGGACTTTCCTGCTCGACATGATAGTATGCTATCTGGTTGCTCTTTACCTTAACGTGTACACCGATTGTCTCTCTGTTACATGTTGGTAAAGCCCTTAGGATGTGTACTTAACTACCTGGACTATGATGCGGATCATACTAGTGGGGACATGGTAGTCCATAAGTACATCCTTCAAAGTCCCTAGTCGTGGGTGTATCGAGACGGGGCATCGATATACCAGTGTAGACTTGCGTATACCTTCTCGACCCATACAGATAGGCGATGGATGATCCCATATCCATTGGTGTTTGACATCAGAGATGATATACGGGTGCTCAGTAGAGACTGGGTACACTGGACGGACTCGCCGAGAACTCCCAGATGGTATTATACCTTACGTCAGATGGCAGTTCTCTGGTGACACTGGTACAGAGTAGTCTGTTGACCCAAGATCGTCATAGAGTATTGTGTGGTTCCCACTGTTCTTTGATTTCCATCTTACCATGTCCAAGAGGGCGTGCAAAATGGTGGTTTTTGGGTACAGTCCCGAGTCACATGGAGGCAATGAGCGATAGGAGGGGATTCGTCTCTCCCGGTATAGGGGGTTGATGTTGCGCTGTGTTCGATTGGCTATAACCGGAAATCCCTGGCCAGAGTTGCTGAGATTTACTGGTAAGTGTTACCAGTAGTTTCTCGAATTGTTATAGACCTCATATCGACACGACTTATCGAGCTATTGGGGTCTGACGTTTACCACCCCTAGGCGAGATATGCGACATATCAGACGATCAGACCGGACTGTACGGTAAGTGTTACTGGTTGGATTCACAGGAGTGTGAGCGGGCTTGCTCGTCGATCTTCTGATCGCTCAATACCCGGGTGGCCGTTACGTTTAGCAGACCGCTTGCGGCTTGTGGATGTTTGATATGATCATCATCCGCTGCCGGCGTATTGACGAGTCTTTAGAGTCCTACACAGAGGTTTCCTGGCTCAAGCGAAATGAAATAGGAGCGCATATGAGATATGTGCGGGACCGAGAATAATAAGTGTATGTGATACCGCATTCCATTCTCGCGATGAATGTATCGGAAAGGTTGTATGCGATATAACCTAGTTATCGATTCAAGCGTTGATTCGATAAGTCGATACATTGAATACTAGTCGGTTATGTTCGACATGACCGGATCATTGAATCAAGTGTTGATTTAATGATTTAATGCATAATTATATATATGATATATTACTTTGCATTAACTAGTATCGGTTTACTTAAGATGGATTTTCTCACTCGCCTGTGCACATTGTATATGTGATATATTTTGTGCACTTGATTGTATCATGTTTGATGATATATGATAGCTAGGGTTTGTGTAAAGAGTTAAGTAAATGGTTAGGGTTTTGATATATTTATTAATTCTTTTATCTTTTAATTTGTATTAAAAAGATAAGAGATAAAGAAAACAAAAGGTTGCTTTTCTTCATGAAGCTTGTTGAAGCTTCATGAAGCTTTGACCAAAGAAACCTTTTGTCTTCATCTCATTAACCCTAACCATTCATTGAACTATAGTTAGCTCTCTACACTTTACCATGGTTACTATTATGATAAGAATTGATTTTCTTTTCTATTCTTATTCTTATCATAGAACTTATCATAATTCTATCATCTTCTTCTTCTTCACTTGAAGAAGCTTGACTTCATCAATGGTGGATTGATGAAATGAGTGAGAAATCCAATTCTAAAGTGAACCCACTTCCTATTTCTTCATCCTCTACCTCTTGCCAAGTAGTAGAGTGTGTTTTCTTCACAAGTTTCTAGACTTGGTGAAGTTGGAGCTTGATCTAGCGATGCCTCGACGTAGATCATCTTCGGCACGTCGTCGATGACCTAGCCCGCTCTTTCTCCAATGAAGCCGACGCTAAAGCCCGGGATTTGATTTGGACAGCGGAGAGGACTTCATCACGGAGCCATGGAGGTGGAGGACTGGATCTACAAAGGTTGTATTTCCGTATTCTTGTAGTTAAGTGTTAACTAGTTTGCTTTGTCGCCTATATATCTAGCCAACGATCCGTATTAGGGTTTCTCGGCACCCGTAAAATTTGAAATTGGCATGGTTGATGCCTTGTGAGACCTCTTGAGAGTGCCTAGGAACCCTACAGTGGTATCAGAGCCTAGCTAGAGCCTTAGGCGAAGTCCAGACGGAGTTTGAAGTCCGAACGACCCGAAACCCCAACCCTAAACGTGCTCTCTGGACAATTTTCAAAATCGTGGTTTTTTCCAGATTAAAAATATTCAGAAAAATCATCAGGAAGATATAAGGGTTACTGCAAAATTCGAGGGTCTAATTCTTTAAGATCGCCGCGGATCCGCGGCATGAGCATGCTCATGCGGCGGTTCCGCGGCCACTTTGTCTTTTTGTGCATCGAATTTTGCACCTTAATTCTTAGTTTTCAGTTCTGGTTTTCCTGGGAATTTTTAATATTTTTTCCACAGTTTTTTTTCTGGGTTGTTTTGGGGATTCTTATATTCCATCGGATTATCAAATTTTGTCTGTGTGGCTTTCCGGGTATTTTAGAATATGTTAAAAAGTTCGGCCGGATATAAATACCCAATTTTTCCCCTGTCGGGAAATTTCCAAGTGTTGGATTTTTCCGAGGTTTAAAGACGTTCTAAGTAGTGCAAGTAATGCGATGGACCCTCTAGAAGACAACAAACCTTAACTCGATTATGTGACCATCTTGAACTGCCCTTTGAACCTTCGGGTTTGGGGCAGTACGGCGTGCCACATGTGAGGCGTTGGCTTGACCCTTCTACGGCTGGACCGTTGGTACTGAGGCACGAAGTGAATGTTTTTGAACTTATTTCATGTGATGATCTGTTTCGGGAAAACTTGGGTGTTCGATTGTTCGATCGGAAAGTTTAACATTTTCTATTTATCCGGAATGTGATACAACAATTGGAATTCACAAGAACTTATGAGATAACTGATTTGAATCTTATAAACATAGCACTTTAGTCTCACTTGATCGGTTGCCACGGAATTTTGATGTGATCAAAAGTCCGTTGCAATCACGTAGCGTACGCGGATACTCGCCGGGTAAACTTAATAGATAGCCTCACTCCATAGCCCCGACCAAGTGACTGTAGGAGAACCCCGTCGCCGAAAGCATCCGTCCGGGTGCTCGTGGCAGCGGTGTTCCGCCTTGGTGCACTTCGTCGACGGCGTCGGGGGTGCGGCCGCCTGCTAAAGTTTGCGACGAGCATTCGATCAGGATGTCGGGAATCTTGTTGAATTGCCCGACTTGATATTGAAAAGAGTTTTCGATAATGAGACTAAAAGGCGGGGTTTATAATTGTTAGGCATATGATGTCTAAGGAATTCATTGGTTTAGGCATGCGATGTCTATGCAGGTTGCGGATTCCAACCGTTGTAGTTTTACACTTTCTTTTCTGTGACCGTAAGTGTAATATGTGATATCGCCGGTTTCGTTGCTATATGTCAACGACAATTGGGATGCGCATATTTACTTACGTTGATGACATGTGATGTTATGTGTTGCTGGATATGTTATATTAGATCGTCGTGTTTGAATAGCCGGGGTTTTTTATGTGAGATGAGTGTTTTTCATTTTCATTCATGTAAAAACTTGTATGTAATATTCTTTTATTGGGGCACTTCCAGGTTGCGGAAGTTTTCACCTTTTGTATATTATTTACTTTTCCGCACTAGGATAGACCCAAGGAGGGGAGCACAAGTAACCGGGTTCTGGAGTCCAGTGGGAGACCAACTCGAGGAGTCGAGTCCGGGTCTCCTAACTCTAGAATTGGTAGGGTTACTTGCCGCTCTCGTAGGGGTCTAGGGGTGTGGGTTTGGCTATTCATCACGACCGTGGAATCCGTGTTTTATACTGGCTCGTATTGAAAACACGGACGTCCTAGTATATCCAATATTTCATATGTTTCTTCTGCTGCGATATCTGTGATGTGATCATGTGATGTTCTGTGATAGATACTGTATATAGTATATATGATATATTATATAGACGTTACTTATGTTTTATACCCGCGCTAGCCCTGCCCCGCTCTGCCGTTAGTTACCTAACCTAACGGTGCACGAGGGGACATCGAGGCGAATGCGGATGGCATAAGTGTACGTCGTATTTATCTGTGATGTTTAGGTACTTAAATGATGGGACTTCATTAATGTGATTAATGAAATAAAAGAAACCTAAGATGTTGTAGTATCGAATTTCAAAATAAAAAGGGTAGCTACAGTTCTTGCTTTGCACAGCGGTATATGTGATATATCCTGCACCTTATTCGATGAGGAAAGGACCGAGATCCCTTCACCGGGAGTGACTCCTTTAGCAATAACTGGCAGATGCTACACACTCGGTTTGTCTTTTGATTGCTTTTAAGTGTTTTTCTTTGCACAGTGATATATATGATATATCCCGCACCTCATTCGACGAGGAAAGGACCGACGATCCCTTCACCGGGAGTGACTCCTTTAGCAAAACTAGAAAAGCCTCAAAAGCACTCCATTTTAAAATCATTTGATTCTACAACGATATCAAGTTCATTACGCAATAGGTTTTCAGAAAAACCTGTCGTAGCCCTCCGTCATTTTAGATAAATCCTGTTTAGTATTCGTGCTGCGTTTGTTGACCTTGTCAAGGCGCAGTGTGCGGTAGCTAACCAGTATTTATCTGCTTATGCATATGATGCAGATTGGGTTAGGGTAGTCGTGCGGCCTTGTTGACCTTGTCAAGGGTCGTACGGGTGGGTTTGATTCAATCAAGAAATGACGGGTTGAACTTGACTTGCGGTCTATGGTTTGTTGACCTTGTCAAGGTCATAGATCGTTCGGGGCAAAATATTATCGGGAATTTCAAGTGTTGAAATTTGCAATGAGATTGCATACCTTCTATGAGATAATTGGATCCCGATACCCGCTGCGAGTAAGAGTTACTCCTGGGAGAGTTTTACACATTACAATTAGCCGATCAAGTAGGTGTCTAGAAAGGTGTTAACGAGATTACGCCTCTGGGAAAACGAGGTTTACATTAATTAGGTTCGTGCGAAAGCACGGGGGACCTCCCTCAAAGTACCGACACTGGCCTGGCTGAAAGATTGGCGAACTTGTAGTGTGTAATTAATCCCGGCTAGTCTTTCCTTTTAGGGTTTGAAGGAAGATTTGATAAAAAGCAGTGGGAGCCATCCTGATTAGATAAAATAATAACCAATCTATTCTTGCAAGAGCGCACGCTGAGTGTTTTCTTCTCTCTCTCTCCAGGTAGAGACCATATCACGCCTTAATCAAGATAATAATACGGATTATTGACCGAACCCGCTTGTTATACTGAGCTGGGGAACGTTGGTCCCGCTCCAACTTATAATTGTTATAAGACAGAGCAGGAAATTGGGGAATACCAGAATTCCCGTGCCGCCCAAACGAAGAGAGTGCATGCTGATGCATCATCTTCAGGTTTGTTCATTATGTAGAACTGTTTCTCAGTATCCTTTACGTCCTGGGTATGTGATACCAGATCAGGATCCCAGATATGTAATATGTTACATAAGGCTACAGAAAGGTAGAGAACTGAGGACGGGTGATAAAGTTTCATGAGGCAGAAAACGGGGCAAGAGTTGCAGCCAAGTCTGTTGGTCACTGTCACCCTGTATTACCAATACATTGATTCTGAACGAATGTTATTAGATACCGAACCTGATATACAAAATCATATCAGTCTCTTTATTAGTAAAGAAATGATAAAATTTTGTATTGTTAGATAATGTTTTGAACATTTCCTATATCAAAAGTTGATCGGATCAGGCACGCTATATAAAAGAATTAATGTTCTAAATCAAACTACAGTTCTTAGTATACAGAACACACACAAGAGGAAAAGTTCAGAAATGAACGAATCCTTCTTGAGGCATTGTAGACTAGGTCATATCAATGTGACCCGACTAGCTGAAGTTACATGAAGATGCATATTTAAATCAGTTTGAATTTACATCTTGTGAAACTTGTCAGTCATGTCATAAAGATACGATGACCATAGCTCTGTTTACTGGAAACAGAGAAAGAGTTGATGAACTCTTGGGATGATACATGTTGATGTATGAAGGTCCCCTGTCTACACATGCAAAGACCGGTTCTTTTTACTTCATTACATTCTCTGATGATTGATCAGTCGAAAATAATGTATTTTTAACACTGCAATTTCCCTAACATTTGCACTCATTTAGAAGTGTTCGGTATTCATATTTCACATATTAGCAAATCAGTCGTAAAATATCAGATTTCATGTATTAGACTTTTAAACCGACACTTTAAGGGAAATTAACCGCATTTCATGGCATCGCATCATTTCTGTATTTGCGCAACACTTGTCTTGAGTCTGTGCAGGAAAATACGGAAGAAAAACAAAAGAGCTGATCAAAAATTACGCCAACTTCATGATTTCAGATCTGGTAGCATTTCAGAAGGAGATATTAAATTCAACATATACAATAAAGGCCCATACATCAGCCCAAGCCTGTACCAGAAAGCCAGAGCCATGAAGACTCTAAAGCGCCGCGGATCCGCGGCGGGAGCCTGCTTGCGCCGCGGATCCGCCGCGCTTTTGCCACATCATCAGTTTACTTTTAGGGCATTATTCTTATCTCAGGGCCCACATGCATTTCTGATACGTCAAATTCCATAATTCTCCAGAAGCTACTGCCAGATCAGCAAAGAAGATTAAGCAAGGCTAATCCTAATTAAGCTCCTAATTAATCCTCTTCTAGAAGCTCCCTCCTAACTAATCACATCTAGAAGCTTCTCCCCTAACTAACTTTTGGAGGGAAATTTGAATTTCCTCAACAAACTTTAGGAGGGAAATTTGAATTTGAAATCCTAGATCTAGGGTTTAGATGTCTATAAATAGGAACCTAGACCTAGGGTTAAAGGGAATCAATCTTTAGGGAATCAATTTTAGTTAATTTTTCCCTCTTTCATCATCTTCTTCCACAAGTCTAGTGACAAGGCTTGTACGAAACCCTAACCCTAATTCCACTCCAAATTCAAGATCTTGAGTACCAATCAAGCTAGAAGCCTTCAACCTTTTAGGAGCCGAGCCGATCTTCAATCGGGCAAGTGATCCAAGCCGATCCGCGACTCAAGGAGACGAGCGAAGCCAAATCGACGATCGAATTCTTCCTCTTGTAGTTCTTGAGCGAATGTAATGAAATTGTTGATATAAATAAAAGGTGAAATTCTTTAATCTTGCTTTCTTTAAATTCTTGCATCATGATTAGATCTCAATTTATGATTGTAGTTCTTGTGATGATGTTTGAGTAAAACTCCGCTCGTAAAGGAGTCGAGACGATTGTAGAATGATGATGTAACAAATCTTAATACGATTTTTAAGTCCTACGAGTTTTGTAAACCCTAGCAAGTTCAAGAATCGATGACCTAGTTTCGTAGCGATGCTTTCTTGATTGCGATCGCTCGAAATTAGGGATCTACGATCGTTTCTTGAATTTACTAGAGGCTAGAATATGAATGATATCAATGAAAGAACAAGAGATAAGATGAAACCCTAGTTTCACAAGAAGTCTCTAATTCTCATCGATCATCATCGATCTAGTATCAATTCATCGAAGGATAAGAATACGTAATTGTAAGATTACATCACATCTATAGATCCGATCGATTCCTACGAGCCTCATTTCGATTCTTGATATTTGGTTTGGAAAAATCATCAAACGATCAATTCTTGATTCTATCTTTTCTTGTTATTAGATCTAGATATTTTCTTTTTCTTGAAATACAAAATTTAAATCATGAATTGTTTGTTTTCTTTTCTTTAAAATTTCGACTCATCTAAATTCGAAAAGACGAACGATTACACTTTCCCTTTGGACGATCCGCACTCACTAACAATCTACATCCGACACCGTAGTTGATTGCGGTCAAATAATTTTTGGTTGTGATTTCTATTCTATTTTCTACATACACAACGGAAAAACATTCAATCAAATGGCGCCGTTGCCGGGGATAGTGCGCTAATTGTTCGTATTTTGAAATTTGAGTTGAAAATTTTATTCCATCTAAATTTTGTGATCTAAACTTGCACAAACTCTAATACGTGTGTTGTGATTTGATTGCGAGGAATTCTGGAATCATTGGAGCTTGGATAAAAATTTTCTGAGCATTCCAGAGAGCTAAGGGGAGCAACAGAAGCATTCTCCTAAATTTGTGTGCAGTGATCCCTTTCCCCAACCGCGATTCCGCGGCAATAACCACCCTACTGCGGCGGTTCCGCGGCAATCTTGCTGCCTCTCTGCACCAACTTTCCTCTGTAAGTTTCTTACCTTCTCCTCTCTCCTCTTTTTAGCTCCAAATAACAAATTTCTGCAGGTTTCTTTGCAAATAATCGCAGCGCCGCAAAAGCAAAATAAAATTTGTGCATGTTTTTGATTCTTGGTTGTTTGCATAATTAATACGGAATTTAAGGGGCATGACCAAATCCAGATTAGGTGGGGAGTTCATTACCCTTCCTAAGCCCCAAAAATCACAAACCTGCATCCGCATTACCCTCACTAATTAAAAGAAATCTAGAGATGACTCTAAGGACCGTCGCGCTCAATTAGGACAAGAGAAGGCCGTGGGTAATTCATTGCTTATCCGCGTTTTCTTGTGGTGTCTAAGGCGAGTGTGACTAAGGCTAGTGGTTTTTAATTAGGCCCACTACTTACGTAGTGGAGTACCTTCCCACTTACCTGGCACTTATCCGGCCACAGGGGACAAAGAGGCAGTGGAGGATTCTATCCTGCGACTTGTCTTTTGGCAGTTAGGAGCGGTCTAGAGCCGGACCTAGGTGACCACTAGATTCTAGGGTTTGTGTGCTGCATTTGTTTTGTCGCGTCATTTTTTTTTAAAAATCCGTATCATTTTTCAAAGCAAACACCGCATTCATATCATTTCCCCTAATTATAAATTCACGCTGCCACTTGTACTAACCCTTTTTAGTGCAAGATAGGCTGGACAATGGGATTCTAGTACCTGTTCAGTCCGCGTCCCCCGATCGACCCTAAAGTCGGTATTTCTACATTTACCCTTTCTTTACCCACTACCACACCCACATCGATGGATCCATCTCCATCGAACTTCTTTTCCACTACCCTGCCGCCATCCGTTGGTGCGCAGAATCCACCTCGCATCTCTCTCCAAGAAAGATGCTATCCTACACGAGGCCCACTTTCCACCTGTCTTTCCATTCCACCAGCCAACGGGGAAAATTTTCAAATAAAACCCCAATACATCAACCTTCTACCAAATAATTCACGGACTCGAGTCTGAAGATGCATACGTGTTTATCACCAAATTTGAAAATGTATGCGCAATGATGGGTACCTCACAGTTGTCTGTGGATGCTTTACGTCTTCGTCTTCTCCCATTTACCTTGTGCGATTTAGCCGAGAAGTGGCTATATAACACTACCGCACATTCCATTTCAAATTGGGATGAATTCGTCAAAGCATTCCGGAAGAAATTTTACCCACATCAAAAGACAGCTCGAGTCCGTAGCGAAATCTATCAATTCACCCAGCTTCCAAATGAAACATTTTCAAAATGTCTTGAACGTTTCAAGGATCTGTTAGTCCAATGTCCACATCACGGCATCCCGAGATGGGAACTGTGCCGAATCATTTATGAGGGCATTACTCCTTACACAAGACAGACCCTTGAATCCATGTGTCAAGGCAACTTTATGACTAAAGATGATGGGGAAGCCTGGGAATTCCTAGAAAATTTCGCTGAAAAATCTTTACAGTGGGAGGGTATGAGTCAATCGTCTAGGGATGGCAATGATATTTCCATAGGAATTAGAGCTGAAATTTCAGCTTTACACAAGAAATTTGACGCTATGGAAAACAAATTTTTAGCCGCCACCCTAAATCAAATGTCACTCTCCAAAACTGTATGTGGCTGTTGTTCTGATCCGTCTCACTTGACGGAAGAATGTCCGTTTCAAGGTCATGAGCATACCAATGCCGCATTTCAAAGACCTAAAAACGATCCATTCTCCTCCACATATGATTAGGGTTGGAGGAATCACCCTAATTTTGCTTGGAACCAATCACAATCTCAAAACACGGTTCCAAACCCGAATCAATTCCAAAGGGTCCCTCCACCACAACAGCAACCACCACAATTAAGTCAGCACCCCTTTCAAGCACAAAACTTTCAAAATCCGGCCAACACTTTTGCACCATCTAGTCCTTTGCAATTGACCGGTACAGATAATACCTCTGCACTAGCACAAACCTTGGATACTTTCATGAAACAATCCATTCAAGGGACGGAAAGTTTGCAATCTTCCGTCGAGAATGTGATGAAGATCATTATCTCTCAAAATGAGAACATCAAATCGATGGAAGAACAAATTGCACAACTAAAAGCCGAAATGCGTGCAAGAGAGAAAGGGAAACTTCCAGCTCAACCTTTACCTAATTCTGGCTATTCACATCATGTGGATGCAATCACGTTGAGATCTGGAAGAGTGCTTGACCATCACGTTGGGAAAGAGTTTGATGATACTGATAAATCAATCAATAACACCCCGGCTGAGACCTTTCTTCACACACACACTTCTGACCCCAGTTCTTCTACCCCACCATCTTCTTTCGAGCCTATTCTTCGTTTCCCAAAAGGCTCGCCACTTCAGCCCACCTCTGTTACCCCTCCACGGACGATCCCCACTTCTATACTGGGATCGGTTCCACACCCATTTCCTTCTCCTATGATGGACCCAGTGCTTATTGCTAAAGCACCTTATCCTAATCGGCTAAGGGCTAACACACCGGGTCCACATATGGAGAAGATTATGAACATTTTTAAGCAAGTAAGCACCAACATCCCTCTCCTAGATGCCATCCAACAAGTTCCGTCCTATGCTAAAACTCTTAAGAACTTGTGCACTAGGAAGAGGAAGACTCAAGTGCCCAAGAAGATTTTCATGGAAAAAACAATAGACACGGCTTTCCCCCAGCAATTACCGAGGAAACGTAAGGATCCAGGATATCCTACTATTTCCGTTTCTATTGGGGAAAAACACATTAACCGTGCTCTACTAGACCTTGGCGCTAGTGTTAACTTGCTTCCATACTCAGTCTATGAGCAACTAGGTATCGGAGAGTTGAAGCCAACCAATTGCACTCTCCAGATGGCTGACCGATCAATCACCAAATCTAGGGGTGAACTGGAGGATGTGTTAATAAAAATCGGAGAATTTATATTCCCGGTAGATTTTATTGTAATTGATACACAACCTGTAGCGAACCCACGGAATCAAATTCCGGTGATTTTAGGTCGCCCCTTTTTGGCCACTTCCAATGCAATAATCAACTGTCGTAATGGCTCTATGACCCTATCTTTCGGGAATAGGTCAATAAAGCTGAACATTTACAAGTTGGGAAGTGTACCCTCTGAACCTACTGCTCAGGTCTGGTCTGTCGACTTAATGGATGTCGACAGAAGCAAATTTGATGATCCTCTTTATACTGATCTTGACTCTTTTCATACATTGTTGTTTGACCCAAATATGTATCATACACATACGGACTTTTCCACCGAGATGTCTGGGTCAACAATTAACACGGATTATGAACTGTTTTTAGAGTCTGAAGATCACCCCGCACTTTGTGATGATATTATTCATCGGGGTTTTGATGGAACTTTTGAGGAAATCTTCGCTGATGAACTCGCATTTTTGAATGACACGGGTGTTGAGACGAATCTTGTCCCACTCAATGAAATTGAACCTCCACCCCTTCTTCTGAACTGTAAAAAGAATGCGAGCAATCCATCACATTCACTGCATCGTCTCTCCAATACGAGACGCTCACACAATCTCTTCCACCACTTACCCTTTTCCCACTTCTTTTTCTTCCACCAACCCGAGCACTACATTGATAAAATTTTTGAATGGTTGGTGTTGACATTCGGTCTTTGCAAAGCTTGGCATCGACCAATGATTTTTGACCCCCTCATGTGATTTTCAAAGATTAACATTGCATAACTCAAGTTTGGGGGGGTATATTTTCTGGCTCTTAGAAAAGAAAACTTTTACAAAATGATGAGCCAAAAGTAAGTTTGGGGGAAGGTCTTCACTTATATATTTTGCCCCCACTAATAATCCCCCCCAGGCTTACAGTTTTGTAGGTATAGCATTTGGCAACAGTGAGGACACTGTTGAAAACAAGTTTGGGGGAGGTTTGTGCTTATTTTCGCATCATTTGCATATCATCTGCATAAGCACAAAACATTTCTTTAAAAATCTATAAAAATTGAAAAATTTTCAAAACCCATAAAAAATTAAAAATTTTCAAGTATAAAAATAATTTTAATATTTACACTTTTTGTACATAAATAAGATAATAAAAGTTTAGATAGTGAAAAATTACATCCATGAGATTAGAAAAATTTGAGAAAACTAAGAAAATTAGAAGTTTTCCGATACGAACTAGTAATAAGTAGTTATGAGCTGTTGTCCCAAGGGTTAGTAAGATGAAGGACGTCACTAATCTGAGGATAAAAATAAGTCTGAAAAATAGTTTCTATTCTGGAAGCCAAACATTTTGAACGTTGCAACCCTGAAAAATAAGTCTGATCCAACCAACTTTTGGTTACGGAAAATGTTCATAACATTATCCTGTAATACAAAATTATATCCCTCTTTACTCAGTAAAGAAACCGATATAATGTTGCATATCAGGTTCGGCATGTAATAGCATTCGTTCAGAACCAATGTATTACCAGTTGGTAATGTAAGGTGATATTCCCCGACAGTCTTAGCTGCAACAATTGCACCATTTTCGACTCTAATGTCTTTATCACCTTCTCCAAGTTCTCTACCTTTCCTATGCCCATGTAACTGATTACATATATGGGATCCTGACCCGGTATCTAATACCCAGGACGTGGAGCAAATGGAGAAACAGTTCTCTGTAACGAACACACCCGAAGAAAATGCATCAACATGTACTTTCTTCATTCGGGTGGCATGGGAATCCTGGTATTCCCCTATTTCCTGTTCATTCCTATAACTCTTATAAGAAGGAACGGAACCAACGTTCCCCAGCACAGTATAACATGCGGGTTCGGTCAATACATCCATATTATTATCTTGTTTAAGGCATGAAATGGTCGCTACCTGGAGAGAGAGAGAAGAAAACACTTTAGCGTAAGCTCGTGCAAGATCAGATTGGTTATAATCTTATCTAATCAGGATGGCTCCCACTGCTTTTTATCAAATCTTCCTTCAAACCCTAAAAGGAAAGACTAGCCGGGATTAATTACACACTACAAGTTCGCCAATCTTTCAGCCAGGCCAGTGTCGGTACTTTGAGGGAGGTCCCCCGTGCTTTCGCACGAACCTAATTAATGTAAACCTCGTTTTCCAAGAGGCGTAACCTCATTAACACCTTTCTAGACACCTACTTGATCGGCTAATTGTAATGTGTAAAACTCTCCCAGGAGTAACTCTTACTCGCAGTGGGTATCGGGATCCAACTATCTCATAGAAGGTATGCAATCTCATTGCAAATTTTAACACATGAAATTCCCGATAATCTTTTGCCCCTAGCGTGCTATGACCTTGACGCATGCCAAACAACCCATAGTCCACTAGTCAAGTTCAACCCGTCATTTCCTGATTGAATTAAACCCACCCGCACGACCCTTGACGCATGCCAAACAACGCCGTGCGAATACCCTAATCCAATCTGCATCATATGCATAAGCAGATAAATACTAGTTAGCTACCGTACACTACGCCTTGACGCATACCAAACAACCGCAGCACGAATACTAAATAGTACTTATCTGAAATGACGGAGGGCTACGACAGGTTTTTCTGAAAACCTATTGCGTAATGAACTTGATATCGTTGTAGAATCATATGGAGTTTTGAAATGGAGTGATTTTGAGGCTTTTCTAGTTTTGCTAAAGGGGTCACTCCCGGTGAAAGGATCGTCGGCCCTTTCCTCGTCGAATGAGGTGCGGGATATATCATATATATCACTGTGCAAAGCTAAAACTCAAAAGCAATCAAGAGCAAACCGAGTGTGTAGCATCTGCCAGTTATTGCTAAAGGAGTCACTCCCGGTGAAGGGATCTCGGTCCTTTCCTCATCGAATAAGGTGCAGGGCATATCATATATACCGCTTTGCAAAGCAAAAACTGTAGCTACCTGTTTTATTTTAAAATTTGATTCTACAACATCTTAGGTTTCTTTTCTTTCATTAATCACATTAATGAAGTCCCATCATTTAAATACCTAAACATCACAGATAGATATGACGTACACTTATGCCATCCGCATTCGCTTCGATGTCCCCTCGTGCACCGTTAGGTTAGGTAACTAACGACAGAGCAGGGCAGGGCTAGCGCGGGTGTAAAACATAAATAACGTCTATATAATATATCATATATACTATATACTATATCTATCAAAGAACATCACATGATCACATCACAGATATCGCAGCAGAAGAAACATATGAAATATTGGATATACTAGGACGTCCGTGTTTTTAATACGAGCCAGTATAAAACACGGATTCCACGGTCGTGATGAATAGCCAATCCCACACCCCTAGACCCCTACGAGAGCGGCAAGCAACCCTGCCAATTCTAGGGTTAGGAGACCCGGACTCGACTCCTCGAGTTGGTCTCCCACTGGACTCCAGAACCCGGTTACTTGTGCTCCCCTCCTTGGGTCTATCCTAATGCGGAAAAGTAAATAATATACAAAAGGTGACAACTTCCGCTACCTGGAAGTGCCCCAAATAAAAGAATATTACATACAAGTTTTTACATGAATGAAAATGAAAAACACTCATCTCACATAAAAAACCCCGGCTATTCGAACACGACGATCCAATATAACATATCCAGCAACACATAACATCACATGTCATCAACGTAAGTAAGTATGCATACCCCAATAGTCGTTGACGTATAGCAACGAAACCGGCGATATGAACATACTACACTTACGGTCACAGAAAATAAAGTGTAAAACTACAACAGTTGGAATCCGCAACTTCTTTAGACATCGCATGCCTAACAGATATAAATCCCGCATTTTAGTCTCATTATCGAAAACTCTTTTCAATATCATATGGGACTAAATTGCTAGATTTATAACATTCATTCAGTTATCACATAACTACTTGTGAATTCCAATTATTGTATCACATTCCAGATAAACAGAAAATGTTAAACTTTCCGATCAAACAGTCGAATACCCAAGTTTTCCCGATACAGCTCAACACATGAAATAAGTCTAACAACATTCAGTTCGTGCCTCAGTACCAACGGTCCAGCCGTAGAAGGGTCAAGCCAACGCCTCACATGTGGCACGCCGTACTGCCCCAAACCCGAAGGTTCAAAGGGCAGTTCAAGACGGTCACATAATCGAGTTAAGGTTTGTTGTCTTCTAGAGGGTCCATCGCGTTACTTGCACTACTTAGAACGTCGTTAAACTACGGAAAAATCCAACACTTGGAAATTTCCCGACAGGGGAAAAATTGGGTATTTATATCCGGTCGAACTTTTTAACATATTCTAAAAATTATCCGGAAATACACAAAGACGAAATTTGATAATCCGATCGAAACTTTGATTCCTAATAGTACCCCAGAATACTCTTCTGTATAGTCACAATAAAAATATCCCAGAAAATTCAGCATTAAATTATATGAGTTACTGTGCAGAAATCATCACACAAAGGAACAGTACGGCCGCGGAACCGCCGCATCATGCATAGCACGTGCCGCGGTTCCGCGGTGGAAAAGTCGATTCAGGCCCTCGTATTTCACAGTAATTCAAATAACACCCTGCTTGATTTTCTGCATATTTTTAATTGACAAAAAACCCAATTTTTAGAAAAAGTCCAGAGAGCATTTTAGGGTTTTGGGTTTCGGTTCGATCGGGTTTCAAACGTCGTCTAGACTTCGCCTAAGGCTCTAGCTAGGCTCTGATACCAGTGAAAGGTTCCTAGGCACCCTATAGAGGTCTCACAAGGCATCGAACATGCCAATTTCAAAAATTATGGGTGCCGCGAAACCCTAACGCGGATCTTGGACTAGAATTCTAGGCGAAAAACAAAACTAGTTAACTACTTAACTAGAAGTGAGAAGCTACAACCTTTGTAGATCCGGATTTCCACTTCCTTAGCTCCACGTGGGTGTCCTCTCGCTGTCCATCATGAATCCCGAACCCAATCGTCGGCTTCATCGGAGAAACGGGCGAGCTAGGTCGTCGGCTTCGTGTCAAAGACGATCTACGTCGAGGTTGCACTAGTTCAAGCTCCGACTTCACAAAGTTGTGAAACTTGTGAAGAAAACACCCAAAACAACTTGGCAAGAGGTAGAGGGTGAAGAAATAGGAGGTGGGTTCACTTTAGAATTGGATTTCTCTCACTAGAACTCAAGTTGCCATTAAAGTAGCAAGCTTTTTCTTTTTAGAAGAAGAAGATGATGAAGCTAGTTATGATAAGTTCTATTTTAAAATGAAAAGAAAATCCAAACTTATCATAACTTTAACTAGGGTTAAGTGTAGAGAATAAACCATGGTCATTTGAGTGGGTTAGGGTTAAGCATGAAGACAAGAATGGTTAGCAAAGTCAAAGCTTCATGAAGCTTCAATATGAAACAAAAATTGCCACCATTTTCATCTTAAAGTTTATCCAAATAAATGAATAAACAAATAAATGAATAAATGCATAATCAAAACCCTAATCTCAAGTTAACTATGGTTTAATTCTATACACTTAACCATATGATCAAGTATCATCAAACATGATACAAATATGTGCACAAAAGTATATCACATATACAATGTGTAAATCAAGTGAGAAAAATCCGTTTAAAAATGAACCAATACTAGTTAATGCAAAGTAATATATCAAATATATAATTATACATTAAATCATTAAATCAACACTTGATTCAATGATCCGGTCATGTCTCACATAACCGACTAGTATTCAATGCATCGATTTATCGAATCAATGATTCGATAACTAGGTCATATCTCATACAACCAATCGAAACATTAATCGCGAGAATCAAATACGGTATCACATACACGCATTATTCTCGGTCCCGCACATATCTCATATTCACTCCTATTTCGTTTCGCTTGAGCTAGGAAACCTCTGTGTAGGACTCTAAAGACTCGTCAATACGCCGGTAGCAGATGATGATCATATCAAGCACCCACAAGCCGCAAGCGGTCTGCTAAACGTAACGGCCACCCGGGTATTGAGCGATCAGAAGATCGACGAGCTAGCCCGCTCACACTCCTGCGAATCCGACCAGTAACACTTACCGTACAGTCCGGTCTCTTCGTCTAATATGTCGCATATCAAGTCTAGGGGTGGTAAACGTCAGACCCCAATAACCCGATAAGTCGTGCCGATGTGAGGCTCATAACGGGTCGAGAAACTACTGGTAACACTTACCAGCAAATCTCTGATCAGCCCTGGCCAGGGACTTCCCTGCTACGGCCAATCGAGCACTGCGCAACATCAACCCCCAATACCGGGAGAGACGAAACCCCTCCTATCGCTCATTGCCTCCATGTGACTCGGGACTGTGCCCAAAGACCACCGTTTTGCATGCCCTCATGGACGTGGTAAGGTGGAGATCAAAGCACAGTGGGAATCACAAAAGACTCTATGACGATCTCGGGTCTACAGACTAACCTGTACAAGTGTCACCTGAGAACTGCCATCTGACGTGAGGTATAATACCATCTGGGAGTTCTCGGCGAGTCCGTCCAGTGTACTCGGTCTCCACTGAGCACCCGTATACCATCTCTGATGTCAAACACCAATGGATATGGGATCATCCATCGCCCATCACATGGGTCGAGAAGCGTATACGCTAGTCTACACTGGTATATCGATGTCCCGTCTCGATACACCCACGACTAGGGACCTTGAAGGATGTACTTATGGACTACCATGTCCCCACTAGTATGATCTGCATCATAGTCCAGGTAGTCAAGTACAAATCCTAAGGGCTTTACCAACATGTAACTATAAGACAGTATAAAGAGACTAGTGTACATGTTAAGATAAAGAGCAACCAGATAGCATACTATCATGTCGAGCAAGAAAGTCATCTCTATATATGTCCAAGCGTCCAATATAATATACATCATCTGTACAATACTGGCCTCTAGGGCATACATACAACTAACAATCTCCCACTTGCACTAGGGCCAGCTGCTGCAGTATCGCATACCGAGCATCCCGAAGAGTCTCTCAAACTGTATCTGGGGAATGGCCTTCGTGAGTGGATCCGCAGTGTTGTCCTTCGTGTCAACCCTCCTGACCTCGATCTCCCGGCGATCAACTATCTCCCGGATCAGGTGATACCGCCTCAGAATATGCCTGGATCGCTGATGGGACCTGGGTTCCTTGGCCAAAGCCACTGCTCCATTGTTATCGCAATACAAAGGTATTGGATGCTCAATGGATGGAACCACACCAAGTTCAGTAATGAACTTCTTGATCCAGACAGCCTCTTTAGCAGCATCGTTGGCAGCGATGTATTCAGCCTCCATCGTCGAGTCTGCCACGGTTTCCTGCTTGGAACTCTTCCAGCTAACCGCCCCTCCGTAAAGGGTAAAGACAAAGCCCGACTGCGACTTAGAGTCGTCCTTATCACTCTGGAAGCTCGAATCGGTAAAGGACTCCACTTGGAGTTCTCCGTTACCATACACCAAGAACATATCTCTAGTCCTTCGCAAGTACTTGAGAATGCTCTTCACAGCTGTCCAGTGACTCTCTCCAGGATCAGCTTGATACCTGCTCACTACACTTTGTGAGTATGCTACATCGGGTCTGGTACATAGCATCGCATACATGATAGAGCCTACTGCCGAAGCATAGGGTATCCCTTGCATGCGAGCTCTCTCCAAATCAGTCTTGGGAGACATCTCTTTGGAGAGAGTGACTCCAGAGATCGTGGGCAAGTTCCCACGCTTGGACTCTTCCATACTAAACCTCTTTAGTATGGTGTCAATGTACCTGGATTGGGACAATCCCAAAATCCGTTTGGATCTATCTCTATAGATCCTAATTCCCAATATGCAGGAGGCATCACCAAGATCTTTCATTGAGAATCTTTGTGATAAGAAGAGCTTGACCGATTGCAGCATAGGAATATCATTTCCTATCAAGAGTATGTCGTCCACGTACAATACGAGGAAGACAACCTTACTCTCTGCCTCCTTCTTGTAGATACAAGGTTCATCTGGATTTTTGACGAAATCAAACTCTTTGATAACGACGTCAAAGCAGATGTTCCAACTCCGCGATGCTTGCTTTAATCCATAAATGGATTTAAGCAGCTTGCACACCTTTCCGCTGCTCCCACTGTCTACGAAGCCCTCTGGCTGAGTCATGTACACGCACTCTTCTAAATCACCATTTAGAAAGGCGGTCTTAACATCCATTTGCCAGATTTCGTAGTCATGAAAGGCAGCAATGGCAAGCATGATCCGGATGGATTTAAGCATAGCCACTGGAGAAAAGGTTTCGTCATAGTCCACACCTGGTCTTTGACGAAAACCCTTTGCTACAAGTCTAGCTTTGAAAGTCTCCACTTTCCCATCTACACCAAGTTTCTTCTTGAAGATCCACTTGCTCCCAATGGGTTTTACCCCTTCAGGAGCAACTTCCAAAGTCCATACTTTGTTGGTGTACATGGATTCCATCTCGGACCGCATAGCATCCAGCCATTTCATTGAGTCCCTACTCGTGATGGCCTGCTCGAAGCTAGTTGGGTCATCATCCTCCATGATGCAATCCTCGCTCCCTCCATCCATGAGAAAACCGTAGTATCTCTCAGGTTGGCGAGGAACCCTACTAGATCGGCGGAGTGGCTGGGGTTCATCGGGAACTACGGAATCCTCTGGTTCAACCAAATCTTCTGTTGTAGTCTGTATCGCTGGAACCTCTTCCAGTTCTACCTCAATGCCACTTATCTGTTTCATAAGAAAACTTTTTTCTAAGAAAGTGGCATGTCGAGAAACAAACACCTTTTGTTCCTCGGGGTGGTAGAAGATATACCCTTGTGAATTTTTGGGATATCCTACAAACTTACATAAGACAGATCTTGCCTCGAGTTTGTCCGGATTTTGTCTTTTGACATAGGCTGGACAACCCCATATCTTAATATAATTAAGATGTGGTCTCTTCCCTTTCCATATCTCATATGGAGTGGTAGGCACTGATTTGGTAGGAACTCTATTCAATAGGTCCATGGCTGTCTCAAGCGCATATCCCCAGAAGGAAATAGGTAACTCAGCTGTACTCATCATTGAGCGCACCATATCTAATAGGGTGCGGTTTCTCCGTTCAGATACACCGTTGTGCTGTGGTGTATAAGGAGGAGTAAGCTGAGAGAGAATCCCATTCTCTTTTAGGAATTCCAGGAATTCATTGCTTAAGTATTCTCCTCCTCGATCAGATCGTAGGATTTTAATACTTTTTCCGGTTTGGTTCTCGACTTCTTGTTTATATTCTCTAAATTTCTCAAAAGCTTCTGATTTGTGTTTCATCAGGAACACATATCCGAATCTAGAGAGATCGTCAGTGAATGTAATGAAGTACGAAGAACCATCCCTGGCATGTGTAGACATGGGACCGCATACATCACTATGTATCAGTCCCAAGAGTTCGGTAACTCTTTCTCCGTGTCCCGTAAACGGAGCTTTGGTCATCTTGCCTTTGAGACATGACTGGCAAGTGTCATAGGATGAAAATTCAAACGGATTTAAATATCCATCCTTATGCAACTTAGCCAGTCGTGTCGCATTGATGTGACCCAGTCTACAATGCCACAAGAAGGATTCGTTCAGTTCAGAACTCTTCCTCTTTTGTGTGTTTGTTATGCTCAGAACTGTTGATTGGTTTAGAACATAAATGCCATTGCACAACGTGCCTGATCCAACCAACTTTTGGTTACGGAAAATGTTCATAACATTATCCTGTAATACAAAATTATATCCCTCTTTACTCAGTAAAGAAACCGATATAATGTTGCATATCAGGTTCGGCATGTAATAGCATTCGTTCAGAACCAATGTATTACCAGTTGGTAATGTAAGGTGATATTCCCCGACAGTCTTAGCTGCAACAATTGCACCATTTCCGACTTTAATGTCTTTATCACCTTCTCCAAGTTCTCTACCTTTCCTAAGCCCATGTAACTGATTACATATATGGGATCCTGACCCGGTATCTAATACCCAGGACGTGGAGCAAATGGAGAAACAGTTCTCTGTAACGAACACACCCGAAGAAAATGCATCAACATGTACTTTCTTCATTCGGGTGGCATGTGAATCCTGGTATTCCCCTATTTCCTGTTCATTCCTATAACTCTTATAAGAAGGAACGGAACCAACGTTCCCCAGCACAGTATAACATGCGGGTTCGGTCAATACATCCATATTATTATCTTGTTTAAGGCATGAAATGGTCGCTACCTGGAGAGAGAGAGAAGAAAACACTTTAGCGTAAGCTCGTGCAAGATCAGATTGGTTATTATCTTATCTAATCAGGATGGCTCCCACTGCTTTTTATCAAATCTTCCTTCAAACCCTAAAAGGAAAGACTAGCCGGGATTAATTACACACTACAAGTTCGCCAATCTTTCAGCCAGGCCAGTGTCGGTACTTTGAGGGAGGTCCCCCGTGCTTTCGCACGAACCTAATTAATGTAAACCTCGTTTTCCCAGAGGCGTAACCTCATTAACACCTTTCTAGACACCTACTTGATCGGCTAATTGTAATGTGTAAAACTCTCCCAGGAGTAACTCTTACTCGCAGTGGGTATCGGGATCCAACTATCTCATAGAAGGTATGCAATCTCATTGCAAATTTCAACACTTGAAATTCCCGATAATCTTTTGCCCCTAGCGTGCTATGACCTTGACGCATGCCAAACAACCCATAGTCCGCTAGTCAAGTTCAACCCGTCATTTCCTGATTGAATTAAACCCACCCGCACGACCCTTGACGCATGCCAAACAACGCCGTGCGAATACCCTAATCCAATCTGCATCATATGCATAAGCAGATAAATACTAGTTAGCTACCGTACACTACGCCTTGACGCATGCCAAACAACCGCAGCACGAATACTAAATAGTACTTATCTGAAATGACGGAGGGCTACGACAGGTTTTTCTGAAAACCTATTGCGTAATGAACTTGATATCGTTGTAGAATCAAATGGAGTTTTGAAATGGAGTGATTTTGAGGCTTTTCTAGTTTTGCTAAAGGGGTCACTCCCGGTGAAGGGATCGTCGGCCCTTTCCTCGTCGAATGAGGTGCGGGATATATCATATATATCACTGTGCAAAGCTAAAACTCAAAAGCAATCAAGAGCAAACCGAGTGTGTAGCATCTGCCAGTTATTGCTAAAGGAGTCACTCCCGGTGAAGGGATCTCGGTCCTTTCCTCATCGAATAAGGTGCAGGGCATATCATATATACCGCTTTGCAAAGCAAAAACTGTAGCTACCTGTTTTATTTTAAAATTTGATTCTACAACATCTTAGGTTTCTTTTCTTTCATTAATCACATTAATGAAGTCCCATCATTTAAATACCTAAACATCACAGATAGATATGACGTACACTTATGCCATCCGCATTCGCCTCGATGTCCCCTCGTGCACCGTTAGGTTAGGTAACTAACGACAGAGCAGGGCAGGGCTAGCGCGGGTGTAAAACATAAGTAACGTCTATATAATATATCATATATACTATATACTATATCTATCACAGAACATCACATGATCACATCACAGATATCGCGGCAGAAGAAACATATGAAATATTGGATATACTAGGACGTCCGTGTTTTTAATACGAGCCAGTATAAAACACGGATTCCACGGTCGTGATGAATAGCCAATCCCACACCCCTAGACCCCTACGAGAGCGGCAAGCAACCCTGCCAATTCTAGGGTTAAGAGACCCGGACTCGACTCCTCGAGTTGGTCTCCCACTGGACTCCAGAACCCGGTTACTTGTGCTCCCCTCCTTGGGTCTATCCTAATGCGGAAAAGTAAATAATATACAAAAGGTGACAACTTCCGCTACCTGGAAGTGCCCCAAATAAAAGAATATTACATACAAGTTTTTACATGAATGAAAATGAAAAACACTCATCTCACATAAAAACCCCCGGCTATTCGAACACGACGATCCAATATAACATATCCAGCAACACATAACATCACATGTCATCAACGTAAGTAAGTATGCATACCCCAATTGTCGTTGACGTATAGCAACGAAACCGGCGATATGAACATACTACACTTACGGTCACAGAAAATAAAGTGTAAAACTACAACAGTTGGAATCCGCAACTTCTTTAGACATCGCATGCCTAACAGATATAAATCCCGCATTTTAGTCTCATTATCGAAAACTCTTTTCAATATCATATGGGACTAAATTGCTAGATTTATAATATTCATTCAGTTATCTCATAACTACTTGTGAATTCCAATTATTGTATCACATTCCAGATAAACAGAAAATGTTAAACTTTCCGATCGAACAGTCGAATACCCAAGTTTTCCCGATACAGCTCAACACATGAAATAAGTCTAACAACATTCAGTTCGTGCCTCAGTACCAACGGTCCAGCCGTAGAAGGGTCAAGCCAACGCCTCACATGTGGCACGCCGTACTGCCCCAAACCCGAAGGTTCAAAGGGCAGTTCAAGACGGTCACATAATCGAGTTAAGGTTTGTTGTCTTCTAAAGGGTCCATCGCGTTACTTGCACTACTTAGAACGTCGTTAAACTACGGAAAAATCCAACACTTGGAAATTTCCCGACAGGGGAAAAATTGGGTATTTATATCCGGTCGAACTTTTTAACATATTCTGAAAATTATCCGGAAATACACAAAGACGAAATTTGATAATCCGATCGAAACTTTGATTCCCAATAGTACCCCAGATTACTCTTCTGTATAGTCACAATAAAAATATCCCAGAAAATTCAGCATTAAATTATATGAGTTACTGTGCAGAAATCATCACACAAAGGAACAGTACGGCCGCGGAACCGCCGCATCATGCATAGCACGTGCCGCGGTTCCGCGGTGGAAAAGTCGATTCAGGCCCTCGTATTTCACAGTAATTCAAATAACACCCTGTTTGATTTTCTGCATATTTTTAATTGACAAAAAACCCAATTTTTAGAAAAAGTCCAGAGAGCATTTTAGGGTTTTGGGTTTCGGTTCGATCGGGTTTCAAACGTCGTCTAGACTTCGCCTAAGGCTCTAGCTAGGCTCTGATACCAGTGAAAGGTTCCTAGGCACCCTATAGAGGTCTCACAAGGCATCGAACATGCCAATTTCAAAAATTATGGGTGCCGCGAAACCCTAACGCGGATCTTGGACTAGAATTCTAGGCGAAAAACAAAACTAGTTAACTACTTAACTAGAAGTGAGAAGCTACAACCTTTGTAGATCCGGATTTCCACTTCCTTAGCTCCACGTGGGTGTCCTCTCGCTGTCCATCATGAATCCCGAACCCAATCGTCGGCTTCATCGGAGAAACGGGCGAGCTAGGTCGTCGGCTTCGTGTCAAAGACGATCTACGTCGAGGTTGCACTAGTTCAAGCCCCGACTTCACAAAGTTGTGAAACTTGTGAAGAAAACACCCAAAACAACTTGGCAAGAGGTAGAGGGTGAAGAAATAGGAGGTGGGTTCACTTTAGAATTGGATTTCTCTCACTAGAACTCAAGTTGCCATTAAAGTAGCAAGCTTTTTCTTTTTAGAAGAAGAAGATGATGAAGCTAGTTATGATAAGTTCTATTTTAAAATGAAAAGAAAATCCAAACTTATCATAACTTTAACTAGGGTTAAGTGTAGAGAATAAACCATGGTCATTTGAGTGGGTTAGGGTTAAGCATGAAGACAAGAATGGTTAGCAAAGTCAAAGCTTCATGAAGCTTCAATATGAAACAAAAATTGCCACCATTGTCATCTTAAAGTTTATCCAAATAAATGAATAAACAAATAAATGAATAAATGCATAATCAAAACCCTAATCTCAAGTTAACTATGGTTTAATTCTATACACTTAACCATATGATCAAGTATCATCAAACATGATACAAATATGTGCACAAAAGTATATCACATATACAATGTGTAAATCAAGTGAGAAAAATCCGTTTAAAAATGAACCAATACTAGTTAATGCAAAGTAATATATCAAATATATAATTATACATTAAATCATTAAATCAACACTTGATTCAATGATCCGGTCATGTCTCACATAACCGACTAGTATTCAATGCATCGATTTATCGAATCAATGATTCGATAACTAGGTCATATCTCATACAACCAATCGAAACATTAATCGCGAGAATCAAATACGGTATCACATACACGCATTATTCTCGGTCCCGCACATATCTCATATGCACTCCTATTTCGTTTCGCTTGAGCTAGGAAACCTCTGTGTAAGACTCTAAAGACTCGTCAATACGCCGGTAGCAGATGATGATCATATCAAGCACCCACAAGCCGCAAGCGGTCTGCTAAACGTAACGGCCACCCGTGTATTGAGCGATCAGAAGATCGACGAGCTAGCCCGCTCACACTCCTGCGAATCCGACCAGTAACACTTACCGTACAGTCCGGTCTCTTCGTCTGATATGTCGCATATCAAGTCTAGGGGTGGTAAACGTCAGACCCCAATAACCCGATAAGTCGTGCCGATGTGAGGCTCATAACGGGTCGAGAAACTACTGGTAACACTTACCAGCAAATCTCTGATCAGCCCTGGCCAGGGACTTCCCTGCTACGGCCAATCGAGCACTGCGCAACATCAACCCCCAATACCGGGAGAGACGAAACCCCTCCTATCGCTCATTGCCTCCATGTGACTCGGGACTGTACCCAAAGACCACCGTTTTGCACGCCCTCATGGACGTGGTAAGGTGGAGATCAAAGCACAGTGGGAATCACACAAGACTCTATGACGATCTCGGGTCTACAGACTAACCTGTACAAGTGTCACCTGAGAACTGCCATCTGACGTGAGGTATAATACCATCTGGGAGTTCTCGGCGAGTCCGTCCAGTGTACTCGGTCTCCACTGAGCACCCGTATACCATCTCTGATGTCAAACACCAATGGATATGGGATCATCCATCGCCCATCACATGGGTCGAGAAGCGTATACGCTAGTCTACACTGGTATATCGATGCCCCGTCTCGATACACCCACGACTAGGGACCTTGAAGGATGTACTTATGGACTACCATGTCCCCACTAGTATGATCTGCATCATAGTCCGGTAGTCAAGTACAAATCCTAAGGGCTTTACCAACATGTAACTATAAGACAGTATAAAGAGACTAGTGTACATGTTAAGATAAAGAGCAACCAGATAGCATACTATCATGTCGAGCAAGAAAGTCATCTCTATATATGTCCAAGCATCCAATATAATATACATCATCTGTACAATACTGGCCTCTAGGGCATACATACAACTAACAATCTCCCACTTGCACTAGGGCCAGCTGCTGCAGTATCGCATACCGAGCATCCCGAAGAGTCTCTCAAACTGTATCTGGGGAATGGCCTTCGTGAGTGGATCCGCAGTGTTGTCCTTCGTGTCAACCCTCCTGACCTCGATCTCCCGGCGATCAACTATCTCCCGGATCAGGTGATACCGCCTCAGAATATGCCTGGATCGCTGATGGGACCTGGGTTCCTTGGCCAAAGCCACTGCTCCATTGTTATCGCAATACAAAGGTATTGGATGCTCAATGGATGGAACCACACCAAGTTCAGTAATGAACTTCTTGATCCAGACAGCCTCTTTAGCAGCATCGTTGGCAGCGATGTATTCAGCCTCCATCGTCGAGTCTGCCACGGTTTCCTGCTTGGAACTCTTCCAGCTAACCGCCCCTCCGTAAAGGGTAAAGACAAAGCCCGACTGCGACTTAGAGTCGTCCTTATCACTCTGGAAGCTCGAATCGGTAAAGGACTCCACTTGGAGTTCTCCGTTCCCATACACCAAGAACATATCTCTAGTCCTTCGCAAGTACTTGAGAATGCTCTTCACAGCAGTCCAGTGACTCTCTCCAGGATCAGCTTGATACCTGCTCACTACACTTTGTGAGTATGCTACATCGGGTCTGGTACATAGCATCGCATACATGATAGAGCCTACTGCCGAAGCATAGGGTATCCCTTGCATGCGAGCTCTCTCCAAATCAGTCTTGGGAGACATCTCTTTGGAGAGAGTGACTCCAGAGATCGTGGGCAAGTTCCCACGCTTGGACTCTTCCATACTAAACCTCTTTAGTATGGTGTCAATGTACCTGGATTGGGACAATCCCAAAATCCGTTTGGATCTATCTCTATAGATCCTAATTCCCAATATGCAGGAGGCATCACCAAGATCTTTCATTGAGAATCTTTGTGATAAGAAGAGCTTGACCGATTGCAGCATAGGAATATCATTTCCTATCAAGAGTATGTCGTCCACGTACAATACGAGGAAGACAACCTTACTCTCTGCCACCTTCTTGTAGATACAAGGTTCATCTGGATTTTTGACGAAATCAAACTCTTTGATAACGACGTCAAAGCAGATGTTCCAACTCCGCGATGCTTGCTTTAATCCATAAATGGATTTAAGCAGCTTGCACACCTTTCCGCTGCTCCCACTGTCTACGAAGCCCTCTGGCTGAGTCATGTACACGCACTCTTCTAAATCACCATTTAGAAAGGCGGTCTTAACATCCATTTGCCAGATTTCGTAGTCATGAAAGGCAGCAATGGCAAGCATGATCCGGATGGATTTAAGCATAGCCACTGGAGAAAAGGTTTCGTCATAGTCCACACCTGGTCTTTGACGAAAACCCTTTGCTACAAGTCTAGCTTTGAAAGTCTCCACTTTCCCATCTACACCAAGTTTCTTCTTGAAGATCCACTTGCTCCCAATGGGTTTTACCCCTTCAGGAGCAACTTCCAAAGTCCATACTTTGTTGGTGTACATGGATTCCATCTCGGACCGCATAGCATCCAGCCATTTCATTGAGTCCCTACTCGTGATGGCCTGCTCGAAGCTAGTTGGGTCATCATCCTCCATGATGCAATCCTCGCTCCCTCCATCCATGAGAAAACCGTAGTATCTCTCAGGTTGGCGAGGAACCCTACTAGATCGGCGGAGTGGCTGGGGTTCATCGGGAACTACGGAATCCTCTGGTTCAACCAAATCTTCTGTTGTAGTCTGTATCGCTGGAACCTCTTCCAGTTCTACCTCAATGCCACTTATCTGTTTCATAAGAAAACTTTTTTCTAAGAAAATGGCATGTCGAGAAACAAACACCTTTTGTTCCTCGGGGTGGTAGAAGATATACCCTTGTGAATTTTTGGGATATCCTACAAACTTACATAAGACAGATCTTGCCTCGAGTTTGTCCGGATTTTGTCTTTTGACATAGGCTGGACAACCCCATATCTTAATATAATTAAGATGTGGTCTCTTCCCTTTCCATATCTCATATGGAGTGGTAGGCACTGATTTGGTAGGAACTCTATTCAATAGGTCCATGGCTGTCTCAAGCGCATATCCCCAGAAGGAAATAGGTAACTCAGCTGTACTCATCATTGAGCGCACCATATCTAATAGGGTGCGGTTTCTCCGTTCAGATACACCGTTGTGCTGTGGTGTATAAGGAGGAGTAAGCTGAGAGAGAATCCCATTCTCTTTTAGGAATTCCAGGAATTCATTGCTTAAGTATTCTCCTCCTCGATCAGATCGTAGGATTTTAATACTTTTTCCGGTTTGGTTCTCGACTTCTTGTTTATATTCTCTAAATTTCTCAAAAGCTTCTGATTTGTGTTTCATCAGGAACACATATCCGAATCTAGAGAGATCGTCAGTGAATGTAATGAAGTACGAAGAACCATCCCTGGCATGTGTAGACATGGGACCGCATACATCACTATGTATCAGTCCCAAGAGTTCGGTAACTCTTTCTCCGTGTCCCGTAAACGGAGCTTTGGTCATCTTGCCTTTGAGACATGACTGGCAAGTGTCATAGGATGAAAATTCAAACGGATTTAAATATCCATCCTTATGCAACTTAGCCAGTCGTGTCGCATTGATGTGACCCAGTCTACAATGCCACAAGAAGGATTCGTTCAGTTCAGAACTCTTCCTCTTTTGTGTGTTTGTTATGCTCAGAACTGTTGATTGGTTTAGAACATAAATGCCATTGCACAACGTGCCTGATCCAACCAACTTTTGGTTACGGAAAATGTTCATAACATTATCCTGTAATACAAAATTATATCCCTCTTTACTCAGTAAAGAAACCGATATAATGTTGCATATCAGGTTCGGCATGTAATAGCATTCGTTCAGAACCAATGTATTACCAGTTGGTAATGTAAGGTGATATTCCCCGACAGTCTTAGCTGCAACAATTGCACCATTTCCGACTTTAATGTCTTTATCACCTTCTCCAAGTTCTCTACCTTTCCTAAGCCCATGTAACTGATTACATATATGGGATCCTGACCCGGTATCTAATACCCAGGACGTGGAGCAAATGGAGAAACAGTTCTCTGTAACGAACACACCCGAAGAAAATGCATCAACATGTACTTTCTTCATTCGGGTGGCATGGGAATCCTGGTATTCCCCTATTTCCTGTTCATTCCTATAACTCTTATAAGAAGGAACGGAACCAACGTTCCCCAGCACAGTATAACATGCGGGTTCGGTCAATACATCCATATTATTATCTTGTTTAAGGCATGAAATGGTCGCTACCTGGAGAGAGAGAGAAGAAAACACTTTAGCGTAAGCTCGTGCAAGATCAGATTGGTTATTATCTTATCTAATCAGGATGGCTCCCACTGCTTTTTATCAAATCTTCCTTCAAACCCTAAAAGGAAAGACTAGCCGGGATTAATTACACACTACAAGTTCGCCAATCTTTCAGCCAGGCCAGTGTCGGTACTTTGAGGGAGGTCCCCCGTGCTTTCGCACGAACCTAATTAATGTAAACCTCGTTTTCCCAGAGGCGTAACCTCATTAACACCTTTCTAGACACCTACTTGATCGGCTAATTGTAATGTGTAAAACTCTCCCAGGAGTAACTCTTACTCGCAGTGGGTATCGGGATCCAACTATCTCATAGAAGGTATGCAATCTCATTGCAAATTTCAACACTTGAAATTCCCGATAATCTTTTGCCCCTAGCGTGCTATGACCTTGACGCATGCCAAACAACCCATAGTCCGCTAGTCAAGTTCAACCCGTCATTTCCTGATTGAATTAAACCCACCCGCACGACCCTTGACGCATGCCAAACAACGCCGTGCGAATACCCTAATCCAATCTGCATCATATGCATAAGCAGATAAATACTAGTTAGCTACCGTACACTACGCCTTGACGCATGCCAAACAACCGCAGCACGAATACTAAATAGTACTTATCTGAAATGACGGAGGGCTACGACAGGTTTTTCTGAAAACCTATTGCGTAATGAACTTGATATCGTTGTAGAATCAAATGGAGTTTTGAAATGGAGTGATTTTGAGGCTTTTCTAGTTTTGCTAAAGGGGTCACTCCCGGTGAAGGGATCGTCGGCCCTTTCCTCGTCGAATGAGGTGCGGGATATATCATATATATCACTGTGCAAAGCTAAAACTCAAAAGCAATCAAGAGCAAACCGAGTGTGTAGCATCTGCCAGTTATTGCTAAAGGAGTCACTCCCGGTGAAGGGATCTCGGTCCTTTCCTCATCGAATAAGGTGCAGGGCATATCATATATACCGCTTTGCAAAGCAAAAACTGTAGCTACCTGTTTTATTTTAAAATTTGATTCTACAACATCTTAGGTTTCTTTTCTTTCATTAATCACATTAATGAAGTCCCATCATTTAAATACCTAAACATCACAGATAGATATGACGTACACTTATGCCATCCGCATTCGCCTCGATGTCCCCTCGTGCACCGTTAGGTTAGGTAACTAACGACAGAGAAGGGCAGGGCTAGCGCGGGTATAAAACATAAGTAACGTCTATATAATATATCATATATACTATATACTATATCTATCACAGAACATCACATGATCACATCACAGATATCGCGGCAGAAGAAACATATGAAATATTGGATATACTAGGACGTCCGTGTTTTTAATATGAGCCAGTATAAAACACGGATTCCACGGTCATGATGAATAGCCAATCCCACACCCCTAGACCCCTACGAGAGCGGCAAGCAACCCTGCCAATTCTAGGGTTAGGAGACCCGGACTCGACTCCTCGAGTTGGTCTCCCACTGGACTCCAGAACCCGGTTACTTGTGCTCCCCTCCTTGGGTCTATCCTAATGCGGAAAAGTAAATAATATACAAAAGGTGACAACTTCCGCTACCTGGAAGTGCCCCAAATAAAAGAATATTACATACAAGTTTTTACATGAATGAAAATGAAAAACACTCATCTCACATAAAAAAAACCCGGCTATTCGAACACGACGATCCAATATAACATATCCAGCAACACATAACATCACATGTCATCAACGTAAGTAAGTATGCATACCCCAATTGTCGTTAACGTATAGCAACGAAACCGGCGATATGAACATACTACACTTACGGTCACCGAAAATAAAGTGTAAAACTACAACAGTTGGAATCCGCAACTTCTTTAGACATCGCATGCCTAACAGATATAAATCCCGCATTTTAGTCTCATTATCGAAAACTCTTTTCAATATCATATGGGACTAAATTGCTAGATTTATAACATTCATTCAGTTATCTCATAACTACTTGTGAATTCCAATTATTGTATCACATTCCAGATAAACAGAAAATGTTAAACTTTCCGATCGAACAGTCGAATACCCAAGTTTTCCCGATACAGCTCAACACATGAAATAAGTCTAACAACATTCAGTTCGTGCCTCAGTACCAACGGTCCAGCCGTAGAAGGGTCAAGCCAACGCCTCACATGTGGCACGCCGTACTGCCCCAAACCCGAAGGTTCAAAGGGCAGTTCAAGACGGTCACATAATCGAGTTAAGGTTTGTTGTCTTCTAAAGGGTCCATCGCGTTACTTGCACTACTTAGAACGTCGTTAAACTACGGAAAAATCCAACACTTGGAAATTTCCCGACAAGGGAAAAATTAGGTATTTATATCCGGTCGAACTTTTTAACATATTCTGAAAATTATCCGGAAATACACAAAGACGAAATTTGATAATCCGATCGAAACTTTGATTCCCAATAGTACCCCAGAATATGTTAGTGTATATGCCCTAGAGGCCATTACTGTATCATACTAGTTTGTATATTACTTAATGGATGCTTGGGATATTCACCTTGTATATACAATCTTGCTCAAAATAGTAGTATGCTACTTGGTTTGTTTCTACTTCAATGTGTACTTGTGTTTATTTCAGTATATCACTTATACGCATTAGTGGAGCCCTTAGGATCTTTGCTTGATTACCAGCGTTGTGATGGCAGTCACACTAGTGGGGGCTGGGTAATCTATAAGCACATCCTTATTCAGGTCCCTGGTCGCAGGACTATCGAGACAGGGCATCGATACTCCGGAGTAGACCAGCGCATGCGCTTCTTATCCCAGTGTGGGAGACGGTCTGTCCCACAGCCGTCAGTACGTCGTACTTGAGATAGTATGCGGGTGCTCGTTAGGTTACGGGTACACTGGACAGGACTCGTCGGGAACTGACTTGTTGGTATTATACCTATCGTCAGTTATCAGTTCCCAGGTGACATGAGTACAGCTTAGTCCGCTGACTTGACACTGTCACTCCGCCTCGAGTGTGTTCCCACTGTACTTTGATCACTACCCTACCACGGCTCAAAGGAGTCGTGCAAACAGGTGGTGGTTGGGTGCAGTCCCGAAGCACTTGGAGGCAGTGACGGTTAGACAGGATTCGTCTCTCCCGGTATTGGGGGTTGACATCGCGCTGTGTCTAGGAGAGCCATTACACGAGTAGTCCCTGGCCAGGGCAAACGAGATATACTGGTAGGTTTCCAGTGTTATCTCAGGGTGTATTGGGCTTCACTCCGGCACGACTTGTACCGCTATTGGGGGACTGACGTTTACCGCCCCCTAGGCCCGCCATGCGATGTATCAGACGAACAGACCGGACTGTACGGAGAATGTCACGCTCAGGCTCAGTAGGAGTTCAGATGGGTTTCGCCTCGTCAGTCTTCTTGTCGGCATTACCTGGGGACCGTTACGCACAGCTAGTGCCGCTTGCGGTCTGTGGTTAAACCCACTGCCAGCGTAGTGTCGAGTCTTTAGAGTCCCACACAGAAAGCTTTTCGCCTTTAGGCAAAAGAGTAGAGGTCGCATGGTATTGCGACAGGTCGCATGGTTTTGCGACAGGGTTCGGTCACATCCGTGCACTTGTGCACGTACAGTGTCCGGACAGTTTACACTAGCGGGCTTTGGTTTAAGCCAGATCCTAGTGTACCTTATGGGATTGGATTTATCCAGTTTGCATTCGTGTTCCTCGGAACGCGGATGCGGGTGTGTATGCACAGTTGACAGGGAGGCAGAGGCAGTGGATTCTCATTAGGGTTGTTGACAGTTGACCGTTGACTTTTGACTTTTTGCTCAACCCTAATGAGAATATGATATGTGATTAACTATTATATTAATTAAGTATTATGGTGATATGGTTGTTGACTTGTTGACTTTTGTTGACTTGTTGACTTTGGTGACTTGTTGACTTTTGTTGACTTGTTGACCGGTTGACTAGGCTTGACTAGTTGACCATCATGATAACCATGGTTATCATTTCATGCCAAAGACTTTTTTCTTGCTTGCTTTTTGAGTAAAATGAGTGCATGATATGATAACCTTATGGTTGCTTCTAACCATCACCAAAAGACTTTTTTGATATGATGAGTTATGATCACTTTGGATTATGAGAGGGTGAGAGAGAAAAGAGAGCCTCATTCTTTCTTGCTCATTCTCTCTCTTGTTCTTGAGCTCTCCCCTTGCTCTCACCCTCAACCTCTTGCTCCCTCTCTTGATCTATGGTTCTCTTGTCTCATGAGTTGAGAATCAAGAACCATAGATAAAATCCCATTCTATTTTCCTCTCTACTCATTCTAGTTCACTAGGTTTAGCAAACCAAGTGAACTAGTTTCTTCAAAGACCGAAGAAGGAGCTAAAGGTTGGAGCTTTCAAGTGGATCTATCTTCGGCGTACGGAGACGACGAGAAGGAGCCATCGGACCACCACCGGAGCTTGAAGAGAAGGAGTTCAAGTTTAGGTATAACCATCTTTCATCCGAGTAGCTAAACATCTTTAGCTTAGTATGCTAGTTTTAGTTTAGGTAACGATCCCGACCATAAGTTAGTCCATGTTGCCTCTTGCGATAAAATTTTTGATTTTATACCGTTTCCGCCTCCCCGTAAGAACCGGGGGTCGCAATATGGACCTACAGTGGTATCAGAGCCAAACTAAACTTAAACTAGCTAGGTAGTAAAGTGTAACGAAGTTCGGAACCGAAAAAAATCACAAAACCGGAAAACTACAAAAACTGAGTTTCTGTTGAAATTTTTTCTGGTCAAAATGAAAAAATTCATACTCCTAAATTCCTCTCAGGGTTTTGTTAGAACACCCATGAAAAACGATTCACCAATTCGTCTAAACCGCCGCGCTTCCGCCGCGTGACCCTTCTTGGCCGCCGCGGAAGCGCCGCGGTTTGTTGTCTTTAGTGCGTCGTTTTTCGTGCAGTGTGTGTCTGTGTTGGTTTTGGGATTTTTGAGATATATTATATGTGCCCAGATTTTACAGAAAAGAAATTTCCTTTTGGGGTCCTATAATTCCGTATTTTTCCGAACTTCATTGCACTTTGACTATGATGGTTGTATCTGTGATGTTTGCATGTATTGAACGTCGGCTAATCGCTATAAGTCGATTAGTCGGGGTTATACATGATCTGTAATGTGCTGGAATGTGTATATAAATATGTTGGATTGTCGCGGGTGAATAGCCGGGGGTTGTGAGACGAGAGTTTACTTTTCTTGCAATTCATGTAAATTTGTAAATTGATGTAATAATTATTTGTTTGGCCGCACAACCGGGTCGGGGTTGTAGCCGTCATTGTATAATTTCTTTTTACTGTTTTTGCTCCTAGGATAGACCCGTGGAGGGGTGCACAAACTACCGGGTATGCCGAAGTGTCGAGTGGCCTACTCATGGAGATGAGGGAGGTTGCTACGCTTCGGGTACTTGGCGGGTAGTTTGCCGTACCCGTAGGGGTCTTGGGTGGGGTATTGGCTATTCACCGCGACCGTGTTATCTGTTTTTGTTACAGGCTCGTACAAATTACAGATTACTAGTATATCCAATGTATTTATCTGTGATCTGAAATGTTTATCATTGCAGTATATCTATATAAGATATTATTTAGGCGTTGCTTATGTTTTACAGACGCGCTAGCCCAGCCCCCGCTCTGTCGTTAGTTAAGTAACCTAACGGGTAATGACGGGGCCCAGTGGCGAATGCGAATGGCATAAGCGTACGTCATATTTTGGTTGTTTTCTGCAATGGTAGGATTAAATGATGGGACGCATTAAAAGTACTAATGCAAGAATATCACGCATTAAAAGAACTAATGCAAGATAATAAACCAAGTTAAAGTCGTTGGAACACTTTCGAAAAACCACTCGGTTCTTTTCAAAACAAACTTTTAAAATACGGAGTTTGAGCCACTCCATTTTAAAGCTATCTCGTTCCATCGACCAAATCAAGTTCACTACGTTCACGGTTTTGCCAAAACCATCCGTAGCCCTCCATCATTTCAGTTAAATATTCGGTAGTATTCAAGCTATGTATTTTGACCTCACGCCAAGGCATAGTGATTGGTAGCTGCCGGATATTTATCTGTTGCATAGATAGAATGCGTTGGTTTGAGACAGTCGTACTGCCATTTTGGCCTACGTCAAGGGTATGTACGGGTGGATTCAAATTAACCTGGATAATGATGGGACGAACTTGACATGTGACTTATGACATTTTGACCTCACGCCAAGGTCATAAGAGCATGGGGCAAAAATCCACATCGGGAGTTTCATAAGTACTGAAACTTGCTAGATTTGCATACCATTTGGAGTGTGATGATTCTGGTAGGATTCCTTCAGTTTCGTCACGCGATGATATTTGGATCCCGATCCTACTGTGAGTATATGCTACTCCTCGGGAAATTTCTCACTTAACGATCAATGCTATAAACCTAGTAGGTGCCTAGAAAGGTGTTAGCGGGGCTACGCCCCCAGGGAAAAGAGGTTCTCTAATTAAGGAACTTCGCGAAAGCGTTGGAAAACCTCCCTCGAAGTACCGACACCGGCCTGGCTGAACGGTTAAGCAAGTATTGTACGGTGGGATTGATCCTGACTAATTCTTCCTTTATGGTTTGAGGAGGGATTCGAGAAACAGTGGGAGCCATCCTGTTTAGACAAACTAAAAACCACTCTAAACTTGCAAGAGCATCATGCTGAGTGTTTCTTCTTCTCTCTCCTAATTGCAGCGACCAATCAACATGACTGGACTTAAGTTACTCCTAGATAAAAACAAGCTGACAGGGCCAAACTACAAAGATTGGCTCAGGAATGTCACGATAGCAATCACTTATGACAAGCTGGGGTATCTTCTTACCACCAAAGCTCCCCCTGTCCCTGGTCCAACTTCCAGCGTCGCGGATAAGGAAATCCGCAAGACTTGGGAGATTGATAGCGCGAAGGCCAAGTGCCTCCTGCTTGCCTCGATGGACAACGAACATCAGAGGAGGCATGAGAATATGGACATGGAGTCCATATTGCTCCATACAAAAGAACTGTATGGAGAGCAATCACGTATCGCAAGATACGAAGCGTCGAAAAAGTTATTTTCGACAAGAATGGCCGTCGGATCATCAGTAGCCGAGCATGTGCTAAAGATGATCGGCTTCATTGAGGAGCTCGCTGACCTAGGGATCACATTGGAGAGTGAGCTATATACGGATATAGTTCTCCAGTCCCTTCCTTCCACTTACGCCCAGTTTATACTGAACTTCAACCTACAAGAAAAAGAGGTTGAACTATCAGAGCTCCTCAACATGCTGAGGAGCGCAGAGGGCACCCTACAGAAAGGTAGGGAAACATCCACTTTGTTTGTAGGAGGATCATCTTCTTCTAGGTCCAAGGCGAAAGCCAAGGGAAAGAAGAAGAAGGCCCCCGCCAAACCAAGGGGCGGTGTTGGTAAAGTGGATACGAAGGGAAAAGGCAAAGCAACAAAGATAGCGGGGAAGCTTGTGGATAAAGAAGAATGCTTCTATTGTCATAAGAAAGGACACTGGAAGAATGATTGCAGGGCCTGGAAGGCCAGAACACAGGAATTGAAGCAGGTTGCAGCTTCAGCTTCAGGTGTGTATGTTATTGAAAACTGTCTTTCAATAAACTCTACTTCCTGGGTATTGGATACCGGATCAGGATCTCATATCTGTAATTCTTTGCAGGCGTTGAGAAACCGTAGGGTTTTGAAGGCAGGTGACATGACCCTCAAAGTTGCAAACGGAGCTAGCATGGATGCTAAAGCCGTGGGGGACTATCACCTGGGAATGTCAGATGGACATGTTTTGGTTTTGCGTAATTGCTTTTTTGTACCCAACGCAACTTGTAATATCATTTCTGTATCTTTAGTTTCTAAAGAAGGTTATGAATTTGCGTTTGTAAGTAATGTTGTAAACATTCACCTTAATCAAGTATTGATTGGGTCAGGTACTCTGAGTAATGGTATATACGTGTTAAACCAACCACAGATTTTTAATGTCCAGAATACACACAAAAGAAAGTCTCCGGAAATAAATCAGACTTTCTTATGGCATTGTAGATTGGGTCACATCAATGAGAGAAGGTTGACTAAGTTACATACAGAAGGATATTTGAATGCGTTCGAATATCAATCGTATGCCACTTGTCAATCTTGTCTCAAAGGAAAGATGACAAAGACTCCGTTTACTGGACAAGGAGTAAGAGCGAGCGAGCTCTTGGGACTCGTACACAGTGACGTGTGCGGTCCAATGTCTACACATGCCCGAAGCGGACATTCTTACTTCATTACTTTTACGGATGACTTCTCAAGGTACGGTTATGTCTTCTTAATGAAACATAAGTCCGAGGCCTTTGGAAAATTCCAGGAGTATAAGAATGAAGTAGAGAAACAGACCGGCAAAAGTATTAAGATTCTAAGATCGGATCGAGGTGGAGAATACTTAAGTGCCGAGTTCCTGGACTATTTAAAAGAGAACGGAATTCTCTCTCAGCTTACTCCTCCATACACCCCGCAACATAACGGTGTATCGGAGAGACGGAACCGCACCCTATTGGATATGGTGCGGTCCATGATGAGTAACGCTGAGTTGCCGCGATCATTCTGGGGATATGCGCTAGAATCAGCAGCATACCTTTTGAACCGAGTTCCGACTAAGACTGTGCCTACCACCCCATATGAAATGTGGAGTGGGAAGAAACCCTATCTTCAATATCTGAAGATCTGGGGATGTCCAGCTTTTGTCAAAAAGCAGCATGCGGACAAACTCGAGGCACGCTCAGTACTGTGCAAGTTTGTGGGATACCCAAAGAACACCAGGGGGTATCTTTTCTACTACGCAGAGGAACAAAAAGTCCTTGTTTCTCGTAATGCCCACTTTCTAGAACACCAGTTCTTGGAAAAGGAAATTAGTGGGAGCGCAGTAGAACTAGAAGAAATTCCAGAACCACAGACTATTACTGAAAGGTTAGTGGAACCAGAGGGTTCAACAGAACAGGACATTCCTACGCCGCTCCGCAGGAGTAGTAGGCAGTCTCATCCGCCCGAGAGATACTGCGGTTTTCTCATAGACGGGGATAGAGAGGATTGCATCATAGATTATGATGAGCCTACTAGCTTCCAGCAGGCCGTTCAGAGCGTTGACTCAGTGAAATGGCTGGATGCAATGCGGACCGAAATGGAGTCCATGTACACCAACAAGGTATGGACGTTGGACATTGCTCCAGACGGGGTAAAACCCGTAGGATGCAAGTGGATCTTCAAAAGGAAGATTGGTGTAGATGGACAGGTTGAGACCTATAAAGCTAGGCTGGTAGCAAAGGGTTTTCGTCAAAGACCTGGCTTGGACTACGACGAAACCTTTTCTCCAGTAGCCATGCTGAAATCCATTCGGATCCTTCTTGCCATTGCTGCCTTCCACGATTATGAGATTTGGCAGATGGACGTAAAAACCGCTTTTCTAAATGGAAATTTAGAGGAGTGTGTCTATATGGATCAGCCAGAGGGTTTCATTCAGAGTGGGAGCAGCGGAAAGGTGTGCAAGTTGCTTAAGTCCATCTATGGACTAAAGCAGGCATCGCGGAGTTGGAACATCTGTTTTGATGAGACGGTCAAGGAATTTGGCTTTATCAAAAATCCAGATGAACCATGCATCTATAGTAGATTTGTAGCGAGAACTGTAGTATTCCTCGTTTTATACGTGGATGACATTCTCTTAATAGGAAATGATATTCCTATGCTACAATCTGTCAAGGGGTTCTTGTCACAAAGGTTCTCCATGAAAGACCTGGGTGATGCCTCATACATCCTGGGGATCCGGATCCATCGTGATAGATCCAAGAGGATATTGGGACTTTCTCAGTCCAGGTACATCGACACCGTACTGAAAAGATTCAGTATGGAAGATTCCAAGCGTGGTAACCTACCAGCTTGTCACGGGATCACCCTCTCTAAAGAGATGTCTCCCAAGACTGATTTGGAGAGGGATCGCATGTCTATTATACCCTACGCTTCTGCGGTAGGCTCTATAATGTATGCGATGTTGTGTACCAGACCGGATGTAGCTTATGCACTGAGTGTGGTAAGCCGGTATCAGTCAAACCCTGGGGAGAAACACTGGATAGCGGTAAAGAACATTCTCAAGTACCTGAGAAGGACTAAGGAGATGTTCTTGGTGTATGGCGGAAAAGACCTCCAGATCGAGGCCTTTGCTGACTCCAGCTTCCAGAGTGACAAGGATGATTCCAAGTCCATGTCGGGTTTTGTCTTTACCCTCAATGGAGGGGCGGTGTGTTGGAAGAGTTCCAAACAAGAAACCGTTGCAGACTCGACGATGGAAGCGGAATACATCGCTGCATCTGATGCCGCAAAAGAAGCTGTCTGGATGAGGAAGTTCTTGAAAGAACTTCAGGTGGTTCCGTCCATTGTTGATCCAATACCTCTGTATTGCGACAACAACGGGGCTATAGCTTTAGCGAAGGAACCCAGGTCCCATCAGAAATCCAGGCACATCTTAAGGCGGTATCACCTGATCAGGGAGATCGTGGATCGCCAGGAGATCGAGGTTCGGAGAGTCGCTTCAGAAGATAACACTGCTGATCCATTCACCAAGGCCCTGCCCCAGACTCAGTTCGAGCGGCTGATCGAGATGATAGGTCTTCGATACGCCAGTACATGGCCTTAGTGCAAGTGGGAGATTGTTAGTGTATATGCCCTAGAGGCCATTACTGTATCATACTAGTTTGTATATTACTTAATGGATGCTTGGGATATTCACCTTGTATATACAATCTTGCTCAAAATAGTAGTATGCTACTTGGTTTGTTTCTACTTCAATGTGTACTTGTGTTTATTTCAGTATATCACTTATACGCATTAGTGGAGCCCTTAGGATCTTTGCTTGATTACCAGCGTTGTGATGGCAGTCACACTAGTGGGGGCTGGGTAATCTATAAGCACATCCTTATTCAGGTCCCTGGTCGCAGGACTATCGAGACAGGGCATCGATACTCCGGAGTAGACCAGCGCATGCGCTTCTTATCCCAGTGTGGGAGACGGTCTGTCCCACAGCCGTCAGTACGTCGTACTTGAGATAGTATGCGGGTGCTCGTTAGGTTACGGGTACACTGGACAGGACTCGTCGGGAACTGACTTGTTGGTATTATACCTATCGTCAGTTATCAGTTCCCAGGTGACATGAGTACAGCTTAGTCCGCTGACTTGACACTGTCACTCCGCCTCGAGTGTGTTCCCACTGTACTTTGATCACTACCCTACCACGGCTCAAAGGAGTCGTGCAAACAGGTGGTGGTTGGGTGCAGTCCCGAAGCACTTGGAGGCAGTGACGGTTAGACAGGATTCGTCTCTCCCGGTATTGGGGGTTGACATCGCGCTGTGTCTAGGAGAGCCATTACACGAGTAGTCCCTGGCCAGGGCAAACGAGATATACTGGTAGGTTTCCAGTGTTATCTCAGGGTGTATTGGGCTTCACTCCGGCACGACTTGTACCGCTATTGGGGGACTGACGTTTACCGCCCCCTAGGCCCGCCATGCGATGTATCAGACGAACAGACCGGACTGTACGGAGAATGTCACGCTCAGGCTCAGTAGGAGTTCAGATGGGTTTCGCCTCGTCAGTCTTCTTGTCGGCATTACCTGGGGACCGTTACGCACAGCTAGTGCCGCTTGCGGTCTGTGGTTAAACCCACTGCCAGCGTAGTGTCGAGTCTTTAGAGTCCCACACAGAAAGCTTTTCGCCTTTAGGCAAAAGAGTAGAGGTCGCATGGTATTGCGACAGGTCGCATGGTTTTGCGACAGGGTTCGGTCACATCCGTGCACTTGTGCACGTACAGTGTCCGGACAGTTTACACTAGCGGGCTTTGGTTTAAGCCAGATCCTAGTGTACCTTATGGGATTGGATTTATCCAGTTTGCATTCGTGTTCCTCGGAACGCGGATGCGGGTGTGTATGCACAGTTGACAGGGAGGCAGAGGCAGTGGATTCTCATTAGGGTTGTTGACAGTTGACCGTTGACTTTTGACTTTTTGCTCAACCCTAATGAGAATATGATATGTGATTAACTATTATATTAATTAAGTATTATGGTGATATGGTTGTTGACTTGTTGACTTTTGTTGACTTGTTGACTTTGGTGACTTGTTGACTTTTGTTGACTTGTTGACCGGTTGACTAGGCTTGACTAGTTGACCATCATGATAACCATGGTTATCATTTCATGCCAAAGACTTTTTTCTTGCTTGCTTTTTGAGTAAAATGAGTGCATGATATGATAACCTTATGGTTGCTTCTAACCATCACCAAAAGACTTTTTTGATATGATGAGTTATGATCACTTTGGATTATGAGAGGGTGAGAGAGAAAAGAGAGCCTCATTCTTTCTTGCTCATTCTCTCTCTTGTTCTTGAGCTCTCCCCTTGCTCTCACCCTCAACCTCTTGCTCCCTCTCTTGATCTATGGTTCTCTTGTCTCATGAGTTGAGAATCAAGAACCATAGATAAAATCCCATTCTATTTTCCTCTCTACTCATTCTAGTTCACTAGGTTTAGCAAACCAAGTGAACTAGTTTCTTCAAAGACCGAAGAAGGAGCTAAAGGTTGGAGCTTTCAAGTGGATCTATCTTCGGCGTACGGAGACGACGAGAAGGAGCCATCGGACCACCACCGGAGCTTGAAGAGAAGGAGTTCAAGTTTAGGTATAACCATCTTTCATCCGAGTAGCTAAACATCTTTAGCTTAGTATGCTAGTTTTAGTTTAGGTAACGATCCCGACCATAAGTTAGTCCATGTTGCCTCTTGCGATAAAATTTTTGATTTTATACCGTTTCCGCCTCCCCGTAAGAACCGGGGGTCGCAATATGGACCTACAGAATACTCTTCTGTATAGTCACAATAAAAATATCCCAGAAAATTCAGCATTAAATTATATGAGTTACTGTGCAGAAATCATCACACAAAGGAACAGTACGGCCGCGGAACCGCCGCATCATGCATAGCACGTGCCGCGGTTCCGCGGTGGAAAAGTCGATTCAGGCCCTCGTATTTCACAGTAATTCAAATAACACCCTGCTTGATTTTCTGCATATTTTTAATTGACAAAAAACCCAATTTTTAGAAAAAGTCCAGAGAGCATTTTAGGGTTTTGGGTTTCGGTTCGATCGGGTTTCAAACGTCGTCTAGACTTCGCCTAAGGCTCTAGCTAGGCTCTGATACCAGTGAAAGGTTCCTAGGCACCCTATAGAGGTCTCACAAGGCATCGAACATGCCAATTTCAAAAATTATGGGTGCCGCGAAACCCTAACGCGGATCTTGGACTAGAATTCTAGGCGAAAAACAAAACTAGTTAACTACTTAACTAGAAGTGAGAAGCTACAACCTTTGTAGATCCGGATTTCCACTTCCTTAGCTCCACGTGGGTGTCCTCTCGCTGTCCATCATGAATCCCGAACCCAATCGTCGGCTTCATCGGAGAAACGGGCGAGCTAGGTCGTCGGCTTCGTGTCAAAGACGATCTACGTCGAGGTTGCACTAGTTCAAGCTCCGACTTCACAAAGTTGTGAAACTTGTGAAGAAAACACCCAAAACAACTTGGCAAGAGGTAGAGGGTGAAGAAATAGGAGGTGGGTTCACTTTAGAATTGGATTTCTCTCACTAGAACTCAAGTTGCCATTAAAGTAGCAAGCTTTTTCTTTTTAGAAGAAGAAGATGATGAAGCTAGTTATGATAAGTTCTATTTTAAAATGAAAAGAAAATCCATACTTATCATAACTTTAACTAGGGTTAAGTGTAGAGAATAAACCATGGTCATTTGAGTGGGTTAGGGTTAAGCATGAAGACAAGAATGGTTAGCAAAGTCAAAGCTTCATGAAGCTTCAATATGAAACAAAAATTGCCACCATTTTCATCTTAAAGTTTATCCAAATAAATGAATAAACAAATAAATGAATAAATGCATAATCGAAACCCTAATCTCAAGTTAACTATGGTTTAATTCTATACACTTAACCATATGATCAAGTATCATCAAACATGATACAAATATGTGCACAAAAGTATATCACATATACAATGTGTAAATCAAGTGAGAAAAATCCGTTTAAAAATGAACCAATACTAGTTAATGAAAAGTAATATATCAAATATATAATTATACATTAAATCATTAAATCAACACTTGATTCAATGATCCGGTCATGTCTCACATAACCGACTAGTATTCAATGCATCGATTTATCGAATCAATGATTCGATAACTAGGTCATATCTCATACAACCAATCGAAACATTAATCGCGAGAATCAAATACGGTATCACATACACGCATTATTCTCGGTCCCGCACATATCTCATATGCACTCCTATTTCGTTTCGCTTGAGCTAGGAAACCTCTGTGTAGGACTCTAAAGACTCGTCAATACGCCGGTAGCAGATGATGATCATATCAAGCACCCACAAGCCGCAAGCGGTCTGCTAAACGTAACGGCCACCCGTGTATTGAGCGATCAGAAGATCGACGAGCTAGCCCGCTCACACTCCTGCGAATCCGACCAGTAACACTTACCGTACAGTCCGGTCTCTTCGTCTGATATGTCGCATATCAAGTCTAGGGGTGGTAAACGTCAGACCCCAATAACCCGATAAGTCGTGCCGATGTGAGGCTCATAACGGGTCGAGAAACTACTGGTAACACTTACCAGCAAATCTCTGATCAGCCCTGGCCAGGGACTTCCCTGCTACGGCCAATCGAGCACTGCGCAACATCAACCCCCAATACCGGGAGAGACGAAACCCCTCCTATCGCTCATTGCCTCCATGTGACTCGGGACTGTACCCAAAGACCACCGTTTTGCATGCCCTCATGGACGTGGTAAGGTGGAGATCAAAGCACAGTGGGAATCACACAAGACTCTATGACGATCTCGGGTCTACAGACTAACCTGTACAAGTGTCACCTGAGAACTGCCATCTGACGTGAGGTATAATACCATCTGGGAGTTCTCGGCGAGTCCGTCCAGTGTACTCGGTCTCCACTGAGCACCCGTATACCATCTCTGATGTCAAACACCAATGGATATGGGATCATCCATCGCCCATCACATGGGTCGAGAAGCGTATACGCTAGTCTACACTGGTATATCGATGCCCCGTCTCGATACACCCACGACTAGGGACCTTGAAGGATGTACTTATGGACTACCATGTCCCCACTAGTATGATCTGCATCATAGTCCGGTAGTCAAGTACAAATCCTAAGGGCTTTACCAACATGTAACTATAAGACAGTATAAAGAGACTAGTGTACATGTTAAGATAAAGAGCAACCAGATAGCATACTATCATGTCGAGCAAGAAAGTCATCTCTATTTATGTCCAAGCATCCAATATAATATACATCATCTGTACAATACTGGCCTCTAGGGCATACATACAACTAACACTTAAAGCCTGGGATAGTAGAGGATACCTTGAAATGCTCTTGCCTTTAAGCCGATGTATGAAGGAAATAAAAAAAAATGATGAATAAAGAAAATATAAGTGGTGAGAAAAATGAACACTGGTTTTGTTATCACCAAGGGCAATAAAAAAAATATATAGCGAGGGTGCTTCTTCACCTAGTGCCCTAAGGCCAACTGGTCTGGGAGTCATTGCTATGCCTGAGGTGGTGCAAGACGAGGAAAATACACCGAATAAGCAAGCACATGAGTAATCGGTCGGTTAGTACCTCAAGAAGTATTAACGGTCGCATGAAAGTTTGTGAGCAATCTCATCTAAATATTCATTAATTAAAAAGTACTGAGGCTGATGGGCAAGAGTATGATAGCTTGAATTGAATTCTCCGGGTGTAGGGATGTCTTTACACACACGCAGGGTGATATGATCGATGTTTGGAAGAAAGATAGGAATGAAGAATAAGTCGATGTTTTATTGAGGGAGGACGTGATTTCTAACATCTTTTCATGACCATTAAGATAGGGCTCATGACAACCGAAAAACTAGCTTAGTTGGAAACCCTAATTTTCAAGGCTTTTCTTTTACAATTCTTTTCTTTAAATGTAATATTCATGATCTTCCTTTTATTATTGGATTTTGTGGGTGCAATCCGCTGAAAACCCTCAGGAGACAACACTCCTCCTACTAGGGACACCTAGAGGTTTAAAGGCTTGTTGCACGTGCTCAGTGCAATCGTGTTGCCTACGAAAGTGTGCTAGATAGTTTTTCTCTTTCTTTATTTTCTCCTTCTCTTTTTAATAAAACATTCGCTCGAGATGATCGAAATTAAGTTTGGGGGTATTTGATCAGTCGAAAATAATGTATTTTTAACACGGCAATTTCCCTAACATTTGCACTCATTTAGAAGTGTTCGGTATTCATATTTCACATATTAGCATATCAGTCGTAAAATATCAGATTTCATGTATTAGACTTTTAAACCGACACTTTAAGGGAAATTAACCGCATTTCATGGCATCGCATCATTTCTGTATTTGCGCAACACTTGTCTTGAGTCTGTGCAGGAAAATACGGAAGAAAAACAAAAGAGCTGATCAAAAATTACGCCAACTTCATGATTTCAGATCTGGTAGCATTTCAGAAGGAGATATTAAATTCAACATATACAATAAAGGCCCATACATCAGCCCAAGCCTGTACCAGAAAGCCAGAGCCATGAAGACTCTAAAGCGCCGCGGATCCGCGGCGGGAGCCTGCTTGCGCCGCGGATCCGCCGCGCTTTTGCCACATCATTAGTTTACTTTTAGGGCATTATTCTTATCTCAGGGCCCACATGCATTTCTGATACGTCAAATTCCATAATTCTCCAGAAGCTACTGCCAGATCAGCAAAGAAGATTAAGCAAGGCTAATCCTAATTAAGCTCCTAATTAATCCTCTTCTAGAAGCTCCCTCCTAACTAATCACATCTAGAAGTTTCTCCCCTAACTAACTTTTAGAGGGAAATTTGAATTTTCTCAACAAACTTTAGGAGGGAAATTTGAATTTGAAATCCTAGATCTAGGGTTTAGATGTCTATAAATAGGAACCTAGACCTAGGGTTAAAGGGAATCAATCTTTAGGGAATCAATTTTAGTTAATCTTTCCCTCTTTCATCATCTTCTTCCACAAGTCTAGTGACAAGGCTTGTGCGAAACCCTAACCCTAATTCCACTCCAAATTCAAGATCTTGAGTACCAATCAAGCTAGAAGCCTTCAACCTTTTAGGAGCCGAGCCGATCTTCAATCGGGCAAGTGATCCAAGCCGATCCGCGACTCAAGGAGACGAGCGAAGCCAAATCGACGATCGAATTCTTCCTCTTGTAGTTCTTGAGCGAATGTAATGAAATTGTTGATATAAATAAAAGGTGAAATTCTTTAATCTTGCTTTCTTTAAATTCTTGCATCATGATTAGATCTCAATTTATGATTGTAATTCTTGTGATGATGTTTGAGTAAAACTCCGCTCGTAAAGGAGTCGAGACGATTGTAGAATGATGATGTAACAAATCTTAATACGATTTTTAAGTCCTACGAGTTTTGTAAACCCTAGCAAGTTCAAGAATCGATGACCTAGTTTCGTAGCGATGCTTTCTTGATTGCGATCGCTCAAAATTAGGGATCTACGATCGTTTCTTGAATTTACTAGAGGCTAGAATATGAATGATATCAATGAAAGAACAAGAGATAAGATGAAACCCTAGTTTCACAAGAAGTCTCTAATTCTCATCGATCATCATCGATCTAGTATCAATTCATCGAAGGATAAGAATACGTAATTGTAAGATTACATCACATCTATAGATCCGATCGATTCCTACGAGCCTCATTTCGATTCTTGATATTTGGTTTGGAAAAATCATCAAACGATCAATTCTTGATTCTATCTTTTCTTGTTATTAGATCTAGATATTTTCTTTTTCTTGAAATACAAAATTTAAATCATGAATTGTTTGTTTTCTTTTCTTTAAAATTTCGACTCATCTAAATTCGAAAAGACGAACGATTACACTTTCCCTGTGGACGATCCGCACTCACTAACAATCTACATCCGACACCGTAGTTGATTGCGGTCAAATAATTTTTGGTTGTGATTTCTATTCTATTTTCTACATACACAACGGAAAAACATTCAATCAATGATCTCTCAAGATTCAGACATATGTTCCTGTTGAAACACAAGTCCGAACCGTTTGAGATATTTACAGAATATAAGCTAGAAGTAGAGAACCAATACGGGTATAAGTATTATGTCCTTTGATGAGATCAAGGAGGAGAATACTTGAGTACGGAATTCCTGGACTATTCTAAAGGAGAATGAGATTCTCTCTCAGCATTACTCCTCCGAATACACCATAGCACGATGGTATATCGGGGCGGAGCAATAGCACCATATGTGATATGGTGTGCTCTATGATGAGTACTACTGAGTTACCTATTTCCTTTTGGGAGTTATGCACTTGAGAAGCTGCATACCTATTGAATAGGGTTCCAATCAAATCAGTTGCCTACCGCTTCATATGTGATATGGAAAGGGAAGAGCCCATGTCTTAAGCTAGTTAAGATTTGGGGTTGTCCGGCTAATGTCTAAAAGCAAAATCCGGACAAGCTCAAGGCAAGGTCTGTTATGTAGAACTGGAAATGTTCCAGCCATACAAATTGCAGCTGATGATTTGATAGAACCAAAAGGATTCAGTAGATTCCAACGAACCTCAGCCTCTCCGCCGATCTAGTAGGGTTCCTCACCCACCTGAGAGATACTTCTGTTTCTCTATGACAGTGGGAGCGAGGATTGCATCATGAGATGATGACCCAACTAGTTTCGAGCTGGCCATCAGGAGTGGGACTCTGTAAGAATGGCTGGATGCTTAGTGATCTGAGATGGAATCCATATACACCAACAAAGTATGGACTTTGGTTGCTATATCTGAAGGGTTAAATTCCCATCAGGAGCAAGTATATCTTGAGAAGATTACTTGGTATAGATGGAAAAGTTGAGACTTTCAAAGCCAGACTTGTTAAAGGTTTTCGTCATCGACCAGGCGTGGATAATGATGAAACCTTTTCAGTACCTATGCTTAAGTCCATCTAGATCCTACTTGCCACGGCTACATACCATACTATGATATCTGGCGGTTGGGTGTCATGACTGCTTTTCTAAATGATGTTTTAGAAAAGGGGCGTCTATAAGTACACAGCTAGAGAGCCTCGTAGACAGTGGGAGCAGCGGAAACGTGTGCAAGATGCTTTATAAGATAAAGCAGGCATCGCGGAGTTGGAACGTCTGTATTGATGAATTAGTCAAAGAAGTTGACATCATCAAAATGGTAGATGAACCTTGTATAAACAAAAAGGTAGTAGGGAGTATGGTGGCGATCCTCGTAGAGTACGTGGATGACATGCTCTTGATAGGGAAGGAGTTTCCTATGCTACGCTCGGTCAATTTCCGCTTATCACAAGGATTCTCCATATAGGATCAAAGTGATACCTACTAAATCCTGGGTTTTGGATCTATGAGATAGATCTAATTGGATATTAGGATTCTCAGTAGTTGTAGTGAGATGGTATCAATCGATCCTGGGGAGAATCACTGGAAGGGTTCCAGGGTGATAAAGACGACTGAATGTCAGTCGCAGGCATTGTCTTTACCCTCAGTAAAGGGACGGTATGTTGGAAGAGTTCCAAACTAGATACCGTGGCATACTAGACGATAAAGGCTCGATACATCGCTACTTAAGATGCTACCAAAGAGGCAGTCTGGATGTATATTTGTTCATGAGATGAACTTAGTTCCTCCCATTGTGTGACAATGGAGTTGTGGCTTATGCCAAGGAACGCCGGTCCCATCAGTGATCCAGACATATTCTAAGGCAGTGTCACCTGATCATGGAGATGGATGATCTCCAGGGTGATCGAGGTTTGGAGAGTAGACTCAGAGGACAACACAGCGGATCCACTCACAAAGGCCTGTTCCCAGAGAGAGATTTTTATGGGATGGTTGAGTATGAGATACTACAACCACTGCTATCAGATGGCCCTAGTGCAAGTGGGAGATTGTTAGTTATATGTATGCCCTAGAGGCCATTACTATACATAGGATGTATATTGTAGTGGATGCTGGGACATATATAGAGAGGACTTTCTTGCTCGACATGATAGTATGCTATCTGGTTGCTCTTTACCTTAACGTGTACACTGATTGTCTCTCTGTTACATGTTGGTAAAGCCCTTAGGATGTGTACTTAACTACCTGGACTATGATGCGGATCATACTAGTGGGGACATGGTAGTCCATAAGTACATCCTTCAAAGTCCCTAGTCGTGGGTGTATCGAGACGGGGCATCGATATACTAGTGTAGACTAGCGTATACCTTCTCGACCCATACAGATAGGCGATGGATGATCCCATATCCATTGGTGTTTGACATCAGAGATGATATACGGGTGCTCAGTAGAGACTGGGTACACTGGACGGACTCGCCGAGAACTCCCAGATGGTATTATACCTTACGTCAGATGGCAGTTCTCTGGTGACACTGGTACAGAGTAGTCTGTTGACCCGAGATCGTCATAGAGTCTTGTGTGGTTCCTACTGTGCTTTGATTTCCATCTTACCAAGTCCAAGAGGGCATGCAAAATGGTGGTTTTTGGGTACAGTCCCGAGTCACATGGAGGCAATGAGCGATAGGAGGGGATTCGTCTCTCCCGGTATAGGGGGTTGATGTTGCGCTGTGTTCGATTGGCTATAACCGGAAATCCCTGGCCAGGGTTGCTGAGATTTACTGGTAAGTGTTACCAGTAGTTTCTCGAATTGTTATAGACCTCATATCGACACGACTTATCAAGCTATTGGGGTCTGACGTTTACCACCCCTAGGCGAGATATGCGACATATCAGACGATCAGACCGGACTGTACGGTAAGTGTTACTGGTTGGATTCATAGGAGTGTGAGCGGGATTGCTTGTCGATCTTCATATCGCTCAATACCCGGGTGGCCGTTACGTTTAGCAGACCGCTTGCGGCTTGTGGATGTTTGATATGATCATCATCCGCTGCCGGCGTATTGACGAGTCTTTAGAGTCCTACACAGAGGTTTCCTGGCTCAAGCGAAACGAAATAGGAGCGCATATGAGATATGTGCGGGACCGAGAATAATACGTGTATGTGATACCGCATTCCATTCTCGCGATGAATGTATCGGAAAGGTTGTATGCGATATAACCTAGTTATCGATTCAAGCGTTGATTCGATAAGTCGATACATTGAATACTAGTCGGTTATGTTCGACATGACCGGATCATTGAATCAAGTGTTGATTTAATGATTTAATGCATAATTATATATATAATATATTACTTTGCATTAACTAGTATCGGTTTACTTAAGATGGATTTTCTCACTCGCCTGTGTACATTGTATATGTGATATATTTTGTGCACTTGATTGTATCATGTTTGATGATATATGATAGCTAGGGTTTGTGTAAAGAGTTAAACCTTAGTTAAGTAAATGGTTAGGGTTTTGATATATTTATTAATTCTTTTATCTTTTAATTTGTATTAAAAAGATAAGAGATAAAGAAAACAAAAGGTTGCTTTTCTTCATGAAGCTTGTTGAAGCTTCATGAAGCTTTGACCAAAGAAACCTTTTGTCTTCATCTCATTAACCCTAACCATTCATTGAACTATAGTTAGCTCTCTACACTTTACCATGGTTACTATTATGATAAGAATTGATTTTCTTTTCTATTCTTATTCTTATCATAGAACTTATCATAATTCTATCATCTTCTTCTTCTTCACTTGAAGAAGCTTGACTTCATCAATGGTGGATTGATGAAATGAGTGAGAAATCCAATTCTAAAGTGAACCCACTTCCTATTTCTTCATCCTCTACCTCTTGCCAAGTAGTAGAGTGTGTTTTCTTCATAAGTTTCTAGACTTGGTGAAGTTGGAGCTTGATCTAGCGATGCCTCGACGTAGATCATCTTCGGCACGTCGTCGATGACCTAGCCCGCTCTTTCTCCGATGAAGCCGACGCTAGAGCCCGGGATTTGATTTGGACAGCGGAGAGGACTTCATCACGGAGTCGTGGAGGTGGAGGACCGGATCTACAAAGGTTGTATTTCCGTATTCTTGTAGTTAAGTGTTAACTAGTTTGCTTTGTCGCCTATATATCTAGCCAACGATCCGTATTAGGGTTTCTCGGCACCCGTAAAATTTGAAATTGGCATGGTTGATGCCTTGTGAGACCTCTTGAGAGTGCCTAGGAACCCTACAGAGGCAATGAGCGATAGGAGGGGTTTCGTCTCTCCCGGTATTGGGGGTTGATGTTGCGCTGTGCTCGATTGGCCGTAACAGGGAAGTCCCTGGCCAGGGCTGATCAGAGATTTGCTGGTAAGTGTTACCAGTAGTTTCTCGACCCGTTATGAGCCTCACATCGGCACGACTTATCGGTTATTGGGGTCTGACGTATACCACCCCTAGACTTGATATGCGACATATCAGACGAACAGACCGGACTGTACGGTAAGTGTTACTGGTTGGATTCACAGGAGTGTGAGCGGGCTAGCTCGTCGATCTTCTGATCGCTCAATACCCGGATGGCCGTTACGTTTAGCAGACCGCTTGCGGCTTGTGGGTGCTTGATATGATCATCATCTGCTACCGGCGTATTGACGAGTCTTTAGAGTCCTACACAGAGGTTTCCTGGCTCAAGCGAAACGAAATAGGAGTGCATATGAGATATGTGCAGGACCGAGAATGATGCGTGTATGTGATACCGTATTCCATTCTCGCGATGGATGTATCGATTGGTTATATTCGATATAACCTAGATATCGAATCAAGGATTGATTCGATAAGCCGATACATAGGATACTATTCGGTTATATGCGATATGACCGGATCGTTAAATCAAGTGTTGATTTAATGATTTAATGTATAATTATATATTTGATATATTACTTTGCATTAACTAGTATTGGTTCACTTTAAATGGATTTTCTCACTTGATGTGCAAGAAGTATATGTGATATACTTTTGTGCACATATTTGTATCATGTTTGATGATACTTGATCATGTGGTTAAGTGTAAAGGATTAAACCATGGTTAAGAGATGATTAGGGTTTTGCTTTTTCATTTGTTTATTTGTTTATTTATTTGGAAAAGATTTAGATAAGAATGGTGGCTATGTTTGTTTCTAGTTGAAGCTTCATGAAACTTTGACTTTTTAACCATTCTTGTCTTCATGCTTAACCCTAACCCATCCAAGTAACCATGGTCTATTCTCTACACTCTACCCTAGTTAGTTTATGATAAGTATTCATTTATTATTCATTTTAACTCAACACTTATCATAATTCTAGCTTCATCTTCTTCTTCATCTTCAAGAATGAAAACTTGATGCCATCAATGGCAACTTGAGCAAAAGTGAGAGAAATCCAATTCTAAAGTGAACCCACCTCCTATTTCTTCATCCTCTACCTCTTGCCAAGTGGTTTTGGGTGTTTTCTTCACAAGTTTCACAACTTGGTGCAGTCGGAGCTTGAACTTGTGAAACCTCGACGTAGATCATCTTCGGCACGAAGCCGACGACCTTGCCCGCTCGTTTTTCCGATGAAGCCAACGATTGAGTCTAGGATTCGAGATGGACAGCGAGAGGACGCCTACGTGGAGCTAAGGAAGTGGAGAACCGGATCTACAAAGGTTGTAGCCTCTCTCCTTTAGTTAAGTTGTTAACTAGTTTACTGTTTCGCCTAAATTTCTAGTCAACGATCTAGTCTAGGGTTTCTCGGCACCGTAAAATTTGAAATTGGCATGGTTGATGCCTTGTGAGACTTCATTAGCGTGCCTAGGAACCCTACAGTGGTATCAGAGCCTAGCTAGAGCCTTAGGCAAAGTCTAGACGACGTTTGAAACCCGAACGAACCCGAAACCCTAAAACCCAAGTGCTCTCTGGACTTTTTCTAAAATCTGGGATTTTTCCATATTAAAAATGCTTAAAAAATGCAGCAGGGAAATCTAAGAATTACGATGCAAAATTTATCCCATGAACAGTAAAAAGTGCGGCGGAACCGCGGCAGAAGCCTGGCTTCTGCGGCGGTTCCGCGGCAAGATGATGACATCATCACTCCTGTTTTGCACAGTAATTACTATTTTATTATGCTGAATTTTCTGGGAATTTTTAATTTGACTCAAGAGTTGAGTGTTCTGGGGTTGTATTGGGAATCAACGATTCGATCGGATTATCAAATCTTGTCTATGTGGCTTTCCGGATAACTTTAGAATATGTTAAAAAGTTCGACCGGATATAAATACCCAACTTTTCCCCTGCCGGAAAATTTCCAAGTGTTGGATCTTTCAATGGTTTAAGGACGTTCTGAGTAGTGCAAGTAACGCGATGGTCCCTCTAGAAGACAACAAACCTTAACTCGATTATGTGACCGTCTTGAACTGCCCTTTGAACCTTTGGGTTTGGGGCAGTATGGCGTGCCACATGTGAGGCGTTGGCTTGACCCTTCTACGGCTGGCTACGGCTGGACCGTTGGTACTGAGGCATGAAGTGAATGTCGTTGAACCTATTTCATGTGTTGGACGGTTTCAGGAAAACTTGGGTGTTCGAATGTTCGATCGGAAAATTTAATATTTTCTATTTATCTGGAATGGGATACAATAATTGGAATTCACAAACAGTTATGAGATAACTGAATGAATGTTATAAATCTAGCGGTTTAGTTTCATTTGATATTGAAAAGAGTTTTCGATAATGAGACTAAAATGCGGGGTTTATAACTGTTAGGCATGTGATGTCTAAGTATTTCATTTGATTAGGCATGCGATGTCTAAAGAGATTGCGGATTCCAACTGTTGTAGTTTTACACTTTCTTTTCTGTGACCGTAAGTGTAATATGTGATATCGCCGGTTTCATTGCTATATGTCAACGATAATTAGGATGCGCATATTTACTTACGTTGATGTCATGTGATGTTATGTGTTGCTGGATATGTTATATTGGATCGTCGTGTTTGAATAGCCGGGGGTTTTTATGTGAGATGAGTGTTTTTCATTTTCTTTCATGTAAAAACTTGTATGTAATATTCTTTTATTTTGGGGCACTTCCAGGTTGCGGAAGATGTCACCTTTTGTATATTATTTACTTTTCCGCATTAGGATAGACCCAAGGAGGGGAGCACAAGTAACCGGGTTCTGGGGTCCAGTGGGAGACCAACTCGAGGAGTCGAGTCCGGGTCTCCTAACCCTAGAATTGGCAGGGTTGCTTACCGCTCTCGTAGGGGTCTAGGGGTGTGGGATTGGCTATTCATCACGACCGTGGAATCCGTGTTTTATACTGGCTCGTATTGAAAACACGGACGTCCTAGTATATCCAATGTTTCATATGTTTCTTCTGCTGCGATATCTGTGATGTGATCATGTGATGTTCTGTGATAGATACAGTATATAGTATATATGATATATTATATAGACGTTACTTATGTTTTGCACCCGCACTAGCCCTGCCCTGCTCTGTCGTTAGTTACCTAACCTAACGGTGCACGAGGGGACATCGAGGCGAATGCGGATGGCATAAGTGTACGTCATATCTATCTGTGATGTTTAGGTATTTAAATGATGGGACTTCATTAATGTGATTAATGAAAGAAAAGAAACCTAAGATGTTGTAGAATCAAATTTTAAATAAAAAAAAGGGTAGCTACAGTTCTTGCTTTGCACAGCGGTATATGTGATATATCCTGCACCTTATTCGATGAGGAAAGGACCGAGATCCCTTCACCGGGAGTGACTCCATTGTAGGGTTCCTAGGCACGCTAGTGAGGTCTCCCAAGCCATCAACCATGGCAATTTCAAAAATTACGATACCTACAAACCCTAAACTACGGATCGATAACTAGATGTCTAGGCGAAAAAGAACTAGTTAACATTTAACTATTGGGAATACGGAAATACAACCTTTGTAGATCCGGTCCTCCACCTCCACGGCTCCGCAACGAGGTCGTCTCCGCTGTCCAAATCAAATCCGGGCTCTAGAGTCGGCTTCGTCGGAGAATGGGCAAGCTAGGTCGTCGATGTCCATGCCGAAGATGATCTACGTCGAGGCATCGCTAAATCAAGCTCCGACTTCACCAAGTCAAGAAACTTGTGAAGTAAACACACTCTACTACTTGGCAAGAGGTAGAGGATGAAGAAATAGGAATTGGGATAACTTTAGAATTGGATTTCTCACTCTAATTCATCAATCACCATTGATGAGGTAAGCTTTCTTCTTGAAGTTCAAGGAAGAAGAAGAAGAAAGATGATAAGATAAGTTAATTAGAAAAAGAAAAGAATATGAATACTTATCATATTAGAACCATGGTCAAGTGTAGAGAATTAACTAAGGTTAGTTTAATGGTTAGGGTTTAAGATGAAGACAAGAATGGTTACAAAGTCAAAGCTTCATGAAGTTTCAACTAAACTCCAAAATTAGCAACCATTCTTTTCTTATCTAATCAAAATAAATAAATAAATAAATAAGTAATAAAAAGAAAACCCTAATCATTAGATTAACCATGCCTTAATTCATTACACTTAACTATAGTTAAACATGTATCATCAAACATGATACAATCAAGTGTACAAAAGTATATCACATATACAATGTGCACAAACCAAGTGAGAAAATCCGTTTAAAGTGAACCAATACTAGTTAGTGCAAAGTAACATATCAAATATATAATTATGCATTAAATCATTAAATCATCACTTGATTCAATGATCCGGTCATGTCGCACACAACCGACTAGTATTCAATGTATCGGCTTATCGAATCAACGCTTGAATCGATAACTAGGTTATATCGCATACAACCATTCGATACATTTATCGCGAGAATAGAATACGGTATCATATACACGCATTATTCTCGGTCCCGTACATATCTCATATGCGCTCCTATTTCGTTTCGCTTGAGCCAGGAAACCTCTGTGTAGGACTCTAAAGACTCGTCAATACGCCCGCAGCGAATGATGATCATATCAAACACCCACAAGCCGCAAGCGATCTGCTAAACGTAACGGCCACCCTGGTATTGAGCGATATGAAGATCGACGAGCAAGCCCGCTCACACTCCAGTGAATCCGACCAGTAACACTACCGTACAGTCCGGTCTGATCGTCTGATATGTCGCATATCTCGCCTAGGGGTGGTAAACGTCAGACCCCAATAGCTCAATAAGTCGTGTCGATATGAGGTCTATAACTGTTCGAGAAACTACTGGTAACACTTACCAGTGAATCTCAGCAACCCTGGCCAGGGATTTCCTGTTATAGCCAATCGAACACAGCGCAACATCAACTCCCTATACCGGGAGAGACGAATCCCCTCCTATCGCTCATTGCCTCCATGTGACTCGGGACTGTACCCAAAAACCACCGTTTTGCACGCCCTCTTGGACGTGGTAAGATGGAAATCAAAGCACAGTGGGAACCACACAAGACTCTATGACGATCTCGGGTCAACAGACTACTCTGTACCAGTGTCACCAGAGAACTGCCATCTGACGTGAGATATAATACCATCTGGGAGTTCTCGGCGAGTCCGTCCAGTGTACCCAGTCTCTACTGAGCACCCGTATATCATCTCTGATGTCAAACACCGATGGATATGGGATCATCCATCGCCCATCTATATGGGTCGAGAAGGTACACGCTAGTCTACTCTGGTATATCGATGCCCCGTCTCGATACACCCTCGACTAGGGACTTTGAAGGATGTACTTATGGACTACCATGTCCCCACTAGTATGATCCGCATCATAGTCCAGGTAGTCAAGTACAGATCCTAAGGGCTTTACCAACATGTAACAGAGAGACAATCAGCATACACGTTAATGTAAAGGGTAACCAGATAGCATACTATCATGTCGAGCAAGAAAGTCCTCCCTATATATGTCCCAGCATCCACTACAATATACATCCTATGTACAGTAATGGCCTCTAGGGCATACATATAACTAGCAATCTCCCACTTGCACTAGGGCCATCTGTAGCAGTGGTTGCAGTATCTCATACTCAACCATCCCATAAAAATCTCTCTCTGGGAACAGGCCTTTGTGAGTGGATCCGCTGTGTTGTCCTCTTAGTCTACTCTCCAAACCTCGATCACCCTGGAGATCAGCCATCTCCATGATCAGGTGTTACTGCCTTAGAATAAGTCTGGATCACTGATGGGACCGGCGTTCCTTGGCATAAGCCACAACTCCATTGTCTCACAATGGTAGGAACATAGTTCATCTCATGAACCAATATACACCCAAACAGCTTCTAGGGTAGCATCTTAAGTAGCGATGTATCCAGCCTTTATCGTCTAGTATGTCACGGTATCTAGCTTGGAACTCTTCCAACATACCGTCCCTTTACTGAGGGTAAAGACAATGCCTGCGACTGACATTCAGTCGTCCTTATCACCCTGGAACCCTTCCAGTGATTCTCCCCAGGATCGGTTGATACCGTCTCACTACATCTAGTGAGAATTCTAACATCCATTTAGATCTATCTCATAGATCCAAAATCCAGGATTTAGTAGGTATCACTTTGATCCTAAGTGGAGAATCATTGTGATAAGCGGAGATTGATCGAGCGTAGCATAGGAAACTCCTTCCTTATCAAGAGTATGTCATCCACGTACTCTACGAGGATCGTCACCATACTCCCTACTACCTTCTTGTTTATACAAGGTTCATCTACCATTTTGATGATGTCAACTTCTTTGACTAACACATCAAAACAGACGTTCCATCTCCGCGATGCCTGCTTTATCCTATAAAGCATCTTGCACACGTTTCCGCTGCTTCTACTGTCTACGAAGCCCTCTGGCTGTGTACTTATAGACGCTCTCTTCTAAATCATTATTTAGAAAAGCAGTCAAGACACCCAACCACCAGATATCGCAGTCATGGTATGTAGCCGTGGCAAGTAGGATCTGGATGGACTTAAGCATAGCTACTTGAAAAGGTTTCATCATTATCCACGCCTGGTCGATGACGAAAAGCTTTAACAAGTCTAGCTTTGAAAGTCTCAACTTTTCCATCTACACCAAGTAATCTTCTCAAGATATACTTGCTCCTGATGGGGATTTAACCCTTCAGATCTAGCAGCTAAAGTCCATACTTTGCTGGTGTATAAGGATTCCATCTCAGATCACTAAACATCCAGCCATTCTTACAGAGTCTCACTCCTGATGGCCAGCTCGAAACTAGTTGGGTCATCATCTCATGATGCAATTCTCGCTCCCACTGTCATAGAGAAACAGAAGTATCTCTCAGGTGGGTGAGGAACCCTACTAGATCGGCGGAGAGGCTGAGGTTCGTTGGTATCTATTGAATCCTTTGGTTCTACCAAATCATCTGCTATAGTTTGTATAGCTGGAACCTTTCCAGTTGTACATTACAGATCTTGCCTCGAGCTTGTCCGGATTATGCTTTTAGACATAGGCCGGACAACCCCAAATCTTAACTAGCTTAAGATATGGGCTCTTCCCTTTCCATATCAAATATGAAGTGGTAGGCAACTGATTTGATTCGAACCTTATTCAATAGGTATGCAGCTTCTCAAGTGCATAACACCCAAAAGGAAATACGTAACTCAGTAGTACTCATCATAGAGCACACCATATCAAATAGGGTGTATCTGCTCCGCCCCGATATACCATCGTGCTATGGTGTATACAGAGGAGTAATGCTGAGAGAGAATCTCATTCTCCTTTAGAAAAGTCCAGGATTTCCGTGCTCAAGTATTCTCCTCCTAGATCACATCAAAGGACATAATACTTATACCCTTATTTTGGTTCTCTACTTCTTACTTATATTCTGTGAATATCTCAAAAGGTTCGGACTTGTGTTTCAACAAGAACATATGTCTGAATCTAAAGAGATGATCAGAGAACGTAATGAAGTATAAAGAACCTGTCTTGGCATGTGTAGACAGGGGAGCTTACATACATCAACATGTATCATCCCAAGAGTTCACTAACTCTTTCTCTGTTTCCAATAAACAGGGCTATGGTCATCTTATCTTTGTGACATGAATGGCGAGTTTCACAAGATGTAAATTCAAACTGATTTAAATATACATCTATATGTAACTCTAGCCAGTCGGGTCACATTGATCTGACCTAGTCTACAATACCTCAAGAAGGATTCGTTCATTTCTGAACTCGTCCTCTTATGTGTGTTCCATACACTAAGAACTGTAGTTTGATTTAGAACATTAATGCTTTTAGATAACGTGCCTGAACTGATCAACTTTTGATATAGGAAATGTTCAAAACATTATCCAACAATACAAAATTATATCCTTTCTTTACTAATAAAGAGACTGATATGATTTTGTATATCAGGTTCGGTATCTAACAACATTCGTTCAGAATCAATGTATCGGTAATACAGGGTGACAGTGACCAACAGACTTGGCTGCAACATTTGCCCCGTTTTCTGCCTCATGAAACTTATCACCCGTTCTCAGTTCTCTACCTATCTGTAGCCCTATGTAACAGATTACATATCTGGGATCCTGATCCGGTATCATATACCCAGGACGTAAAGGATACTGAGAAACAGTTCTGTATAATGAACATACCCGAAGATGATGCATCATCATGCACTCTCCTCGTTTGGGCGGCATGGGAAATCTGGTATTCCCCAATTTCCTGCTCTGTCTTATAACAATTATAAGTTGGAGCGGGACCAACGTTCCCCAGCTCAGTATAACAAGCGGGTTCGGTCAATATTCCGTATTATTATCTTGATTAAGGCGTGATATGGTCGCTACCTGGAGAGAGAGAGAAGAAAACACTCAGCGTGCGCTCTGTCAAGAATAGATTGGTTATTATTTTATCTAATCAGAATGGCTCCCACTGCTTTTTATCAAATCTTCCTTCAAACCCTAAAAGGAAAGACTAGCCGGGATTAATTACACACTACAAGTTCACCAATCTTTCAGCCAGGCCAGTGTCGGTACTTTGAGGGAGGTCCCCCGTGCTTTCGCACGAACCTAATTAATGTAAACCTCGTTTTCCCAGAGGCGTAACCTCGTTAACACCTTTCTAGACACCTACTTGATCGGCTAATTGTAATGTATAAAACTCTCCCAGGAGTAACTCTTACTCGCAGCGGGTATCGGGATCCAACTATCTCATAGAAGGTATGCAATCTCATTGCAAATTTCAACACTTGAAATTCCCGATAATATTTTGCCCCTAGCTCGCTATGACCTTGACGGGGGCCAAACAACCCATAGTCCGCTAGTCAAGTTCAACCCGTCATTTCCTGATTGAATTAAACCCACCCGCACGACCCTTGACGGAGGCCAAACAACGCCGTACGAATACCCTAATCCAATCGCATCATATGCTAGCAGATAAGCACTAGTTAGCTACCGTACACTACGCCTTGACGGAGGCCAAACAACCGCAGCACGAATACTAACTAGTACGTATCTGAAATGACGGAGGGCTACGACAGGTTTTTCTGAAAACCTATTGCGTAATGAACTTGATATCGTTGTAGGATCGAATGAATTTTGAAATGGAATGTTTTTGAGGCTTTTCTAGTTTTGCTAAAGGAGTCACTCCCGGTGAAGGGATCGTCGGTCCTTTCCTCGTCGAATGAGGTGCGGGATATATCATATATATCACTGTGCATAGCAAAACACTTAAAAGCAATCAAAAGACAAACCGAGTGTGTAGCATCTGCCAGTTATTGCTAAAGGAGTCACTCCCGGTGAAGGGATCTCGGTCCTTTCCTCATCGAATAAGGTGCAGGATATATCACATATACCTCTGTGCAAAGCAAGAACTGTAGCTACCTGTTTTATTTTGAAATTCGATTCTACAACATCTTAGGTTTCTTTTATTTCATTAATCACATTAATGAAGTCCCATCAATTATGTACCTAAACATCACAGATAGATATGACGTACACTTATGCCATCCGCATTCGCCTCGATGTCCCCTCGTGCACCGTTAGGTTAGGTAACTAACGGGAGAGCAGGGCAGGGCTAGCGCGGGTGTAAAACATAAGTAACGCCTATATAATATATCATATATACTATATACTGTATCTATCACAGAACATCACATGATCACATCACAGATATCGCAGCAGAAGAATCATATGAAATATTGGATATACTAGGACGTCCGTGTTTTCAATACGAGCCAGTATAAAACACGGATTCCACGGTCGTGATGAATAGCCAAACCCACACCCCTAGACCCCTACGAGAGCGGCAAGCAACCCTACCAATTCTAGAGTTAGGAGACCCGGACTCGACTCCTCGAGTTGGTCTCCCTCTGGACTCCAGAACCCGGTTACTTGTGCTCCCCTCCTTGGGTCTATCCTAGTGCAGAAAAGTAAATAATATACAAACGGTGACTACTTCCGCAACCTGGAAGCGCCCCAATAAAAGAATATTACATACAAGTTTTTACATGAATGAAAATGAAAAACACTCATCTCACATAAAAACCCCCGGCTGTTCAAACACGACGATCCAATATAACATATCCAGCAACACATAACATCACATGTCAACGACAATTTTAGGGTTTGTAGGCACCGTAATTTTTGAAATTGCCATGGTTGATGGCTTGGGAGACCTCACTAGCGTGCCTAGGAACCCTACAGTGGTATCAGAGACTAGATGTCTAGGCGAAAAAGAACTAGTTAACATTTAACTATTGGGAATACGGAAATACAACCTTTGTAGATCCGGTCCTCCACCTCCACGGCTCCGCAACGAGGTCGTCTCCGCTGTCCAAATCAAATCCGGGCTCTAGAGTCGGCTTCGTCGGAGAATGGGCAAGCTAGGTCGTCGATGTCCATGCCGAAGATGATCTACGTCGAGGCATCGCTAAATCAAGCTCCGACTTCACCAAGTCAAGAAACTTGTGAAGTAAACACACTCTACTACTTGGCAAGAGGTAGAGGATGAAGATATAGGAATTGGGTTAACTTTAGAATTGGATTTCTCACTCTAATTCATCAATCACCATTGATGAGGTAAGCTTTCTTCTTGAAGTTCAAGGAAGAAGAAGAAGAAAGATGATAAGATAAGTTAATTAGAAAAAGAAAAGAATATGAATACTTATCATATTAGAACCATGGTCAAGTGTAGAGAATTAACTAAGGTTAGTTTAATGGTTAGGGTTTAAGATGACGACAAGAATGGTTACAAAGTCAAAGCTTCATGAAGTTTCAACTAAACTCCAAAATTAGCAACCATTCTTTTCTTATCTAATCAAAATAAATAAATAAATAAATAAGTAATAAAAAGAAAACCCTAATCATTAGATTAACCATGCCTTAATTCATTACACTTAACTATAGTTAAACATGTATCATCAAACATGATACAATCAAGTGTACAAAAGTATATCACATATACAATGTGCACAAACCAAGTGAGAAAATCCGTTTAAAGTGAACCAATACTAGTTAGTGCAAAGTAACATATCAAATATATAATTATGCATTAAATCATTAAATCATCACTTGATTCAATGATCCGGTCATGTCGCACACAACCGACTAGTATTCAATGTATCGGCTTATCGAATCAACGCTTGAATCGATAACTAGGTTATATCGCATACAACCATTCGATACATTTATCGCGAGAATAGAATACGGTATCACATACACGCATTATTCTCGGTCCCGCACATATCTCATATGCGCTCCTATTTCGTTTCGCTTGAGCCAGGAAACCTCTGTGTAGGACTCTAAAGACTCGTCAATACGCCGGCAGCGAATGATGATCATATCAAACACCCACAAGCCGCAAGCGGTCTGCTAAACGTAACGGCCACCCGGGTATTGAGCAATCTGAAGATCGACGAGCAAGCCCGCTCACACTCCAGTGAATCCGACCAGTAACACTACCGTACAGTCCGGTCTGATCGTCTGATATGTCGCATATCTCGCCTAGGGGTGGTAAACGTCAGACCCCAATAGCTCAATAAGTCGTGTCGATATGAGGTCTATAACTGTTCGAGAAACTACTGGTAACACTTACCAGTGAATCTCAGCAACCCTGGCCAGGGATTTCCTGTTATAGCCAATCGAACACAGCGCAACATCAACTCCCTATACCGGGAGAGACGAATCCCCTCCTATCGCTCATTGCCTCCATGTGACTCGGGACTGTACCCAAAAACCACCGTTTTGCACGCCCTCTTGGACGTGGTAAGATGGAAATCAAAGCACAGTGGGAACCACACAAGACTCTATGACGATCTCGGGTCAACAGACTACTCTGTACCAGTGTCACCAGAGAACTGCCATCTGACGTGAGATATAATACCATCTGGGAGTTCTCGGCGAGTCCGTCCAGAGTACCCAGTCTCTACTGAGCACCCGTATATCATCTCTGATGTCAAACACCGATGGATATGGGATCATCCATCGCCCATCTATATGGGTCGAGAAGGTACACGCTAGTCTACTCTGGTATATCGATGCCCCGTCTCGATACACCCTCGACTAGGGACTTTGAAGGATGTACTTATGGACTACCATGTCCCCACTAGTATGATCCGCATCATAGTCTAGGTAGTCAAGTACAGATCCTAAGGGCTTTACCAACATGTAACAGAGAGACAATCAGCATACACGTTAAGGTAAAGGGTAACCAGATAGCATACTATCATGTCGAGCAAGAAAGTCCTCCCTATATATGTCCCAGCATCCACTACAATATACATCCTATGTACAGTAATGGCCTCTAGGGCATACATATAACTAACATCCATTAGCAATAACTGGCAGATGCTACACACTCGGTTTGACTTTTGATTGCTTCTATAGTTTCTGCTTTGCACAGTGATATATATGATATATCCCGCACCTCATTCGACGAGGAAAGGGCCGACGATCCCTTCACCGGGAGTGACCCCTTTAGCAAAACTAGAAAAGCCTCAAAATCACTCCATTTTCAAAACTTCATTTGATTCTACAACGATATCAAGTTCATTACGCTCATGGTTTTCAGAAAAACCTGCGTAGCCCTCCGTCATTTCAGATAAGTAGTAGTTAGTATTCGTGCTACGTTTGTTGGCCTGCGTCAAGGCGTAGTGTGCGGTAGCTAACTAGTATTTACCTGCTTATGCATATGATGCAGATTGGATTAGGGTAGTCGTGCGACTTTGTTGGCCTGCGTCAAGGGTCGTACGGGTGGGTTTAATTCAATCAGGAAATGACGGGTTGAACTTGACTAGCGCACTATGGTTTGTTGGCCTGCGTCAAGGTCATAGGACGCTAGGGGCAAAATATTATCGGGAATTTCAAGTGTTGAAATTTGCAATGAGATTGCATACCTTCTATGAGATAGTTGGATCCCGATACCCGCAGCGAGTAAGAGTTACTCCTGGGAGAGTTTTACATATTACAATTAGCCGATCAAGTAGGTGTCTAGAAAGGTGTTAACGAGGTTACGCCTCTGGAAAAACGAGGTTTACATTAATTAGGTTCGTGCGAAAGCACGGGGGACCTCCCTCAAAGTACCGACACTGGCCTGGCTGAAAGATTGGCAAACTTGTAGTGTGTAATTAATCCCGGCTAATCTTTCCTTTTAGGGTTTGAAGGAAGATTTGATAAAAAGCAGTGGGAGCCATCCTGATTAGATAAGATAATAACCAATCTGATCTTGCACGAGCATACGCTAAAGTGTTTTCTTCTCTCTCTCTCCAGGTAGCGACCATTTCATGCCCTAATGAAGATAATAATATGGATGTATTGACCGAACCCGCATGTTATACTGTGCTGGGGAACGTTGGTTCCGTTCTTTCTTATAAGAGTTATAGGAATGAACAGGATATAGGGGAATACCAGGATTCCCATTCCACCCGAATGAAGAAAGTATATGTTGATGCATTTTCTTCGGGTGTGTTCGTTACAGAGAACTGTTTCTCCATTTGCTCTACGTCCTGGGTATTAGATACCGGGTCAGGATCCCATATATGTAATCAGTTATATGGGCTAAGGAAAGGTAAAGAACTTGGAGAAGGTGATAAAGACATTAGAGTTGGAAATGGTGCAATTGTTGCAGCTAAGACTGTCGTCGAATATCACCTTGTATTACCAACTGGTAATACATTGGTTCTGAACGAATGCTATTACATGCCGAACCTGATATGCGACATTATATCGGTTTCTTTGTTAAGTAAAGAGGGATATAATTTTGTATTACAGGACAATGTTATGAACATTTTCCGTAACCAAAAGTTGGTTGGATCAGGCACGTTGTGCAATGGCATTTATGTTCTAAATCAATCAACAGTTCTGAGCATAACAAACACACACAAGAGGAAGAGTTCAGAACTGAACGAATCCTTCTTGTGGCATTGTAGACTGGGTCACATCAATGCGACACGATTAGCTAAGTTGCATAAGGATGGATATTTAAATCCGTTTGAATTTTCATCTTATGACACTTGCCAATCATGTCTCAAAGGCAAGATGACCAAAACCCCGTTTACGGGACACGGAGAAAGAGTTACCGAACTCTTGGGACTGATACATAGTGATGTATGCGGTCCCATGTCTACACATGCCAGGGATGGTTCTTCGTACTTCATTACATTCACTGACGATCTCTCTAGATTCGGATATGTGTTCCTGATGAAACACAAATCAGAAGCTTTTGAGAAATTTAGAGAATATAAACAAGAAGTCGAGAACCAAACCGGCAAAAGTATTAAAATCCTTCGATCTGATCGAGGAGGAGAATACTTAAGCAATGAATTCCTGGACTTCCTAAAAGAGAATGGGATTCTCTCTCAGCTGACTCCTCCATATACACCACAGCACAACGGTGTATCAGAACGGAGGAACCGCACCCTATTGGATATGGTGCGCTCTATGATGAGCACAGCTGAGTTACCTATTTCCTTCTGGGGATATGCACTGGAAACAGCTGCAGATCTATTGAATATGGTTCCCACCAAAACCGTGCCAACCACTCCATATGAGATATGGAAAGGAAAGAGACCATGTCTTAATTATGTTAAGATATGGGGTTGTCCGGCATATGTAAAAACGCAAAATCCGGACAAACTCGCGGCAAGGTCCATTCTGTGTAAGTTTATTGGATATCCCAAACATTCGCGCGGGTATATCTTCTACCATACCGAGGAACAAAAGGTGTTTGTTTCTCGACATGCCACCTTTTTAGAAAAGGAATTTCTTGAAAAAGAGATTAGTGGCAAGGAGGTAGAACTGGAAGAGGTTCCAGCAATACAGACTACAACAGAAGATTTGGTTGAACCAAAGGATTCAGTAGTTCCCAATGAACCTCAGCCTCTCCGCCGATCTAGTAGGGTTCCTCGCCCACCTGAGAGATACTACGGTTTTCTCATGGATGGTGGGAGCGAGGATTGCATCATGGAGGATGATGACCCAACTAGCTTCGAGCAGGCCATCACGAGTAGGGACTCAGTGAAATGGCTGGATGCTATGCGGTCCGAGATGGAATCCATGTACACCAACAAAGTATGGACTTTAGAAGTTGCTCCTGAAGGGGTAAAACCCATTGGGAGCAAGTGGATCTTCAAGAAGAAACTTGGTGTAGATGGGAAAGTGGAGACTTTCAAAGCTAGACTTGTTGCAAAGGGTTTTCGTCAAAGACCAGGTGTGGACTACGACGAAACCTTTTCTCCAGTGGCTATGCTTAAATCCATCCGGATCATACTTGCCATCGCTGCATATCATGACTACGAAATCTGGCAAATGGATGTTAAGACCGCCTTTCTAAATGGTGATTTAGAAGAGTGCGTGTACATGACTCAGCCAGAGGGCTTCGTAGACAGTGGGAGCAGCGGGAAGGTGTGCAAGCTGCTTAAATCCATTTATGGATTAAAGCAAGCATCACGGAGTTGGAACATCTGCTTTGACGTCGTTATCAAAGAGTTTGATTTCGTCAAAAACCCAGATGAACCTTGTATCTACAAGAAGGTAGCAGAGAGTAAGGTTGTCTTCCTCATATTGTACGTGGACGACATACTCTTGATAGGAAATGATATTCCTATGCTGCAATCGGTCAAGCTCTTCTTATCACAAAGATTCTCAATGAAAGATCTTGGTGATGCCTCCTGCATATTGGGAATAAGGATCTATAGAGATAGATCCAAACGGATTTTGGGATTGTCCCAATTCAGGTACATTGACACCATACTAAAGAGGTTTAGTATGGAAGAATCTAAGCGTGGGAACTTGCCCACGATCTCTGGAGTCACTCTCTCCAAAGAGATGTCTCCCAAGACTGATTTGGAGAGAGCTCGCATGCAAGGGATACCCTATGCTTCGGCTGTAGGCTCTATCATGTATGCGATGCTATGTACCAGACCCGATGTAGCATACTCACTAAGTATAGTGAGCAGGTATCAAGCTGATCCTGGAGAGAGTCACTGGACAGCTGTGAAGAGCATTCTCAAGTACTTACGAAGGACTAAAGAGATGCTCTTGGTGTATGGTAACGGGGAACTCCAAGTGGAGTCCTTTACCGATTCGAGCTTCCAGAGTGATAAGGACGACTCTAAGTCGCGGTCGGGATTTGTCTTTACCCTTTACGGAGGGGCGGTTAGCTGGAAGAGTTCCAAGCAGGAAACCGTGGCAGACTCGACGATGGAGGCTGAATACATCGCTGCCAACGATGCTGCCAAAGAGGCTGTCTGGATCAAGAAGTTCATTACTGAACTTGGAGTGGTTCCATCCATTGAGCATCCAATACCTTTGTATTGCGATAACAATGGAGCGGTGGCTTTGGCCAAGGAACCCAGGTCCCATCAGCGATCCAGGCATATTCTGAGGCGGTATCACCTGATCCGGGAGATAGTTGATCGCCGGGAGATCGAGGTCAGGAGGGTTGACACGAAGAATAACACGGCGGATCCACTCACGAAGGCCATTCCCAGATACAGTTTGAGAGACTCTTCGGGATGCTCGGTATGCGATACTACAGCAGCTGGCCCTAGTGCAAGTGGGAGATTGTTAGTTGTATGTATGCCCTAGAGGCCAGTATTGTACAGATGATGTATATTATATTGGATGCTTGGACATATATAGAGATGACTTTCTTGCTCGATATGATAGTATGCTATCTGGTTACTCTTTATCTTAACATGTACACTTGTCTCTTTAAACTGTCTTATAGTTACATGTTGATAAAGCCCTTAGGATGTGTACTTGACTACCTGGACTATGATGCCGATCATACTAGTGGGAACATGGTAGTCCATAAGTACATCCTTCAAGGTCCCTAGTCGTGGGTGTATCGAGACAGGGCATCGATATAACAGTGTAGACTAGCATATACGCTTCTCGACCCATGAGATGGGCGATGGATGATCCCATATCCATTGGTGTTTGACATCAGAGATGGTATACGGGTGCTCAGTGGAGACTGGGTACACTGGACGGACTCGCCGAGAACTCCCAGATGGTATTATACCTCACGTCAGATGGTAGTTCTCAGGTGACACTTGTGCAGGTTAGTCTGTAGACCCGAGATCGTCATAGAGTCTCCCACTGTGCTTTGATCTCCACCTTACCACGTCCATGAGGGCGTGCAAAACGGTGGTCTTTGGGTACAGTCCCGAGTCACATGGAGGCAATGAGCGATAGGAGGGGTTTCGTCTCTCCCGGTATTGGGAGTTGATGTTGCGCTGTGCTCGATTGGCCGTAACAGGGAAGTCCCTGGTCAGGGCTGATCAGAGATTTGCTGGTAAGTGTTACCAGTAGTTTCTCGACCCGTTATGAGCCTCACATCGGCACGACTTCTCCGTTATTGGGGTCTGACGTATACCAGCCCTAGACTTGATATGCGACATATCAGACGAACAGACCGGACTGTACGGTAAGTGTTACTGGTTGGATTCACAGGAGTGTGAGCGGGCTAGCTCGTCGATCTTCTGATCGCTCAATACCCGGATGGCCGTTACGTTTAGCAGACCGCTTGCGGCTTGTGGGTGCTTGATATGATCATCATCTGCTACCGGCGTATTGACGAGTCTTTAGAGTCCTACACAGATGTTTCCTGGCTCAAGCGAAACGAAATAGGAGTGCATATGAGACATGTGCAGGACCGAGAATGATGCGTGTATGTGATACCGTATTCCATTCTCGCGATGGATGTATCGATTGGTTATATTCGATATAACCTAGATATCGAATCAAGGATTGATTCGATAAGCCGATACATAGGATACTAGTCGGTTATATGCGATATGACCGGATCGTTAAATTAAGTGTTGATTTAATGATTTAATGTATAATTATATATTTGATATATTACTTTGCATTAACTAGTATTGGTTCACTTTAAATGGATTTTCTCACTTGATGTGCAAGAAGTATATGTGATATACTTTTGTGCACATATTTGTATCATGTTTGATGATACTTGATCATGTGGTTAAGTGTAAAGGATTAAACCATGGTTAAGAGATGATTAGGGTTTTGCTTTTTCATTTGTTTATTTTTTTATTTATTTGGAAAAGATTTAGATAAGAATGGTGGCTATGTTTGTTTCTAGTTGAAGCTTCATGAAACTTTGACTTCTTAACCATTCTTGTCTTCATGCTTAACCCTAACCCATCCAAGTAACCATGGTCTATTCTCTACTCTCTACCCTAGTTAGTTTATGATAAGTATTCATTTATTATTCATTTTAACTCAACACTTATCATAATTCTAGCTTCATCTTCTTCTTCATCTTCAAGAATGAAAACTTGATGCCATCAATGGAAACTTGAGCAAAAGTGAGAGAAATCCAATTCTAAAGTGAACCCACCTCCTATTTCTTCATCCTCTACCTCTTGCCAAGTGGTTTTGGGTGTTTTCTTCACAAGTTTCACAACTTGGTGCAGTCGGAGCTTGAACTTGTGAAATCTCGACGTAGATCATCTTCGGCACGAAGCCGACGACCTTGCCCGCTCGTTTTTCCGATGAAGCCGACGATTGAGTCTAGGATTCGAGATGGACAGCGAGAGGACGCCTACGTGGAGCTAAGGAAGTGGAGAACCAGATCTACAAAGGTTGTAGCCTCTCTCCTTTAGTTAAGTTGTTAACTAGTTTACTGTTTCGCCTAAATTTCTAGTCAACGATCTAGTCTAGGGTTTCTCGGCACCGTAAAATTTGAAATTGGCATGGTTGATGCCTTGTGAGACTTCATTAGCGTGCCTAGGAACCCTACAGGTATATATACTAGTAGATATTGTATATGTTTTGCACTCGCGCTAGTCCAGTCCCAGCTTTGTCGTTAGTTAAGTAACCTAACGGGTAAAGACTGTAGGGTTGCTAGGCACTCTAACAAGGGTCTACGAGGCATCAACCATGCCCGATAAAAATTTTAGCCGTGCCGAACAACTCTAATACGGATCTTTAAACTAGGGTTTAGGCGAAAACTAGCAAATTAACAACTTTAACTACAAGTGAAAGGGAATACAACCTTTGTAGATCCGGTCCTTCACTTCAATAGCTCCGTGTAGATGTCCCCTTCGCTGCGATCGTGAACTTCGGACTCTGGAGAAGATCCACAAGAAAAACGAACGTGCTTGCTTCGTTGACTTCGAGGCCGAAGATGATCTACGTCGGGGAGACACTAACTCAAGCTATTCCTTCACTAGGTCATGAACTTTGTGAAGAGAACACACTCTACTACATGGCAAGTGGTAGAGGATGAAGAAGTAGAAAGTGGGCTCACTTTAGAATTGATTTTCTCACATTTTTCCTCAAGGCACCATTGGAGCTAGTAAGCTTTTCATGGAGCTTAATGAAGAAGAAGAAGAAGAAAGAATAATCTTTTTTTCATCATATGAATTATTATCCTCCACTTATTTAACCATGGGTGAGTTAAGCTATCATTCTTAACTCATGTAGAGAATTGACCAAGGTTTTGGGTTAAGAGTTAGGTTAAAAAATATCAAGGGAAATGACAAAAGAGTGGACTTTGTCAAAGTTTCTCCAAGCTTCTTCAAGCTTGATAACTTTGACTAAGTTAATCTCTTTTGTTAAATCCTAAGATAAATCAATAACCCTAATCTTAACCCTAATCTTTGTACAAGTCTCATACACCCAACTTTGATGTATCATCAAACATGATACAAACATATGTACACAAATATATATCACATATACACTTATGCACAAACTTGTGAGAAAATAAATCTTAAGTGAGCTAATACTAGTTAATGTAATGTAATATATCAAATATATAATTATATATTAAATTATTAAATCAACTCTTGATTTAATAATCCGGCTATAACCGACTAATATCAAAAGTAACAACTTATCGAATCAACACTTGATCCGATAACCCGGATATATCGCATACAACCGATCAATGTCATAAATCGCGAGAATAGAATACGGTATCTCATATCGTATCAATCTCTGTCCCGCACATATCACATATACGCTCCTACTCCGTTTCGCTTGAGCCAGGAAACCCCTGTATAGGACTCTAAAGACTCGTCAATACGCCGGCAGTAGGTAATGATCATATCAAACACCCACAAGCGGCAAGCGGTCTGCTAAACGTAACGGCCACCCGGGTATTGAGCTATCAGAAGATCAACAAGCAAGACTGCTAGTACTCCTGTGAATCCAATCAGTAACACTCCCGTACAGTCCGGTCTCGTCGTCTGATATGTCGCATATCTTGCCTAGGGGTGGTAAACGTCAGACCCCAGTAGCTCGATAAGTCGTGTCGATATGAGGTCTATAACAGTTCGAGAAACTACTGATAACACTTACCAGTAAATCTCAGCAACCCTGGCCAGGGATTTCTGGTTATAGCCAATCGAACACAGCACAACATCAACTCCCTATACCGGAAGAGACGAATCCCCCCTATCGCTCATTGCCTCCATGTGATTCGGGACTGTACCCAAAAACCACCGTTTTGCATGCCCTCTTGGACGTGGTAAGGTGGAAATCAAAACACAGTGGGAATCATACAAGACTCTATGACGATCTCGGGTCAACATACTACTCTGTACCAGTGTCACCGGAGAACTGCCATCTGACGTGAGGTATAATACCATCTGGGAGTTCTCGGCGAGTCCGTCCAGTGTACCCAGTCTCCACTGAGCACCCGTACACCATCCTTGATGTCAAACACCGATGGATATGGGATCATCCATCGCCCATCATATGGGTCAAGATGCGTAAACGCTAGTCTACTCTGGTGCATCAATGCCCTGTCTTGATACACCCTCGACTAGGAACAGCTATAGGATTTACTCGTCGATTACCGTGGCCCCACTAGTATGATCTCATCATAGTCCCAGTAGTCGAGTACATATCCTAAAGGCTTTATCAACATGTATTAGAGACAATCAGAGTACATGTTAAGATAAAGTACAACCAGATAGCATACTATCATGTCGAGCAAGAAAGTCCTCCCTATATACGTCCCAGCATCCACTACAATATACATCGTATGTACAGTAATGGCCTCTAGGGCATGCATATAACTAACAAAGACAGGACCCAGTGACGAATGCGGATGGCATATACGTACATTTTATTTTCGTTCTTTTCTGGTGTGATTAAATGATGGGACAGCGTTGATTCTGATCAATGCAAAGGAAAACAAACCTGTTTGGATGTTGTTGGAACAGTTTTAAAAAGTGTTATTACAAAGACGTTTCCTTTTATTTTGCACAGTGATATTCGGTTAGAATATCCTGCACCTCATTCGACGAGGCAAGGGCCGATATCCCTTCACCGGGAGTGACCCCTTGGGCAGAAGTTTGTGTCAGGGTAATAACTTCACTATAGTCGATTACAAGTTGCTTTGTATCGCGGTATTCAGTTGGAATATCCTGCACCTCATTCCACGAGGAAAGAGCCGAGATCTCTTCACCGGGAGTGACCTCTTTAGCAAAAGGTTTTCGCCACTATATTTTTATAAAAAGCTATCAAGTTCCTTCAACGAGATCAAGTTCATTACGTTAAAGGTTTTTCGCCAAAAACCAGCCGTAGCCCTCCGTCATTTCATATGAATGGTCAGTAGTATTCAAGTTATGTTGGTCTGGCCCTTAGCCAGGACATAGTGTTTGGTAGCTGCTGGGGTATTCATTTGTTGCATAGATAGATGGGTTGGTTTGGGACAGTCGTATTACCTTGTTGGCCTTCATCAAGGGTATGTACGGGTGGGTTCAAATTAACAAGATAATGACGGGCAGAACTTGACATGTGACTTATGATTTGTTGGCCTTCGTCAAGGTCATAAGAATATGGGGTAAAAATCATATCGGGAGTTTCTAAAGAAACTGAAACTTGCCAGGCATGCGCATACCTTCTGGAGTATGATAACGTGAGTGGATTCCGTCATGTTATCATGCGATGAGAGTTGGATCCCGATTCCCACTGATGAGTTGGTTTACTCTTCGGGTGATCCCGATTGATTCTTCTTTCAGGTTTGGAGGAGAATTTGACAGTACAGTGGGAGGTTTCCTGATTAGATAAAGTGATAACCATTCTGATCTAGGTTAGAGTGCACGCAGAGTGTTTCTTTTCTCTCTCTCTTTGGCAGCGACCTTTGACCGACCCTAGACTATGACTCAGTGACCAAGTTGACCGAACCTTCTTAAAATACTGGCTTTTGGATTGTCTGAGTTGCATAAGTCATTGCCGCTCCTTCTTTTACCCTTTGCATTTCTCAGAACACCCCGTATTACTACGAACATCCACTTCCATTGGATAGATCCATCGTATGGTTATATACGAACTCGAAGGGATTTCTTCGAGGATGGATCAAGGTTCAGGAGAAATAGAATTGGTTTATTCATTTGTCTTTTATTATCACCTTCTCTCAGGTTGCGAGGGCTCCTTGGTTTAGGACAGTACACCTATTACGCTTATTGGATGGTCTTCTTCCAAACCATATGCAGGTGCCGAAAGGTAGGGAATGAAGAAAACCAATTAGCCTAAGTAGGGTGTACAGAAGGTAATATGTAAAGACAAAATAAAGGAATTAGAAAGAGGGCAAAGTAAATTGCGACTGCTATCATTCACGACCAAACCGCGTAGTTCATCGCCACTCCTATTTCACCTTTGCTTTTTTCCCCAGTTCGGGAGAAATAGAATAAAGTATTATTCAGTTGTCTTTTATCATCACCTTCTCTCAAGATGCGGGTACTCCTTGGTTTAGGAGGGTACACCTATTATGCTTACTGGATAGTCTTCTTCCAAACCATAGGCTGGTGCCGAACGGTAGGGAAGGAAGAAAACTATTTAGCCTAACGAAGGTGTACAGAAGGTAACGACTAAAGACAAATAAAAGGATTTGGAGAAATGGCAGTAAAATATACGGTTATAGTCATGAATTGGATTATGGAAGAGGCATTACTAGGAATACCAGGATACCCCTACGAAACATTTTCATGTTTCAGTGCATTGTTAAAGGAAAACTGTTTTCCCGATTAGATACTCCAGGGTATGTATTTACCAGGTATGATTCTCACATCGGTATGGTTTTACAGATAATGAGTGGGAGTGAGTTATTTGGAATTAGGTGATCATCCTCATTATATCGGAATTCGTTGTAATTGGTGATATTTGAGGAAGTCGCCTGGGTTATTGCCGGCAGGCATGTATTTGGTTTTGAGTATCCGTTGTTGTGCACCAATTTCAAAATGATATATCTGTAAGTTTATTTTTATAAAGTGAGATATAACTTTTTGATATTATGTCGATGACATTAACCTACATCAGTTGTCGATTGAGTAAGGAGCATTGAACAACGGAGTAATTCTTAACCATAAGTACAGTTTTCAACCTACGATGCACAGGTTTTGAGTTATTCAACTCAGCGGACTTATACAGAGTATTGAATGTTGTCCAGTGTCCATCAGGACAAAGGGATTGGTCCTCGTACTATGTTCTATTTACTTATAACTTCTCTAGTTTTTAGACAAGTGTTTCGTAGAAATACAAGATCTAAGTTTTGAGAAGTTGTGGGTATAAGAATAAAGTAGAGAACCAGATGTCGCAAGTATCGGGATTCTTCAAAGAGATCGAAGATGTAGATTCTTGTGATTGGTATTCAGTTGATAGTAAAAGTTTTGAGAAACTTGTTTCTCTTTCAGGTTACTCATAATTGGATGCATTCCTAAGTTGAGTAATGCTGGTCGGCCTTTCTCCATTAAGTTGATATCACTGGGGACAGCTGCATGTTTTGAATCTGGTTCCAATTAAATAAGTGGCAAAGTTTCTATATTGGATATAGAATGGTTCATATCTTAACGATATTAAGGTACGGGGAGTTGTCCAGCTTATGCTTAAAACCAGACTCTGGATAACTCAGGGCACGTTTCTGTAATGGCAGTTTGTGGGTTGTCCCGGGCTATGTCGAGGGTTGACTTTCTACCATCTGGAAGATCAATAGTGATATTGTTCTTGACTCGCCACAGTTTTAGTAAAATGGATTTTTTCATAAAACAGTAGTGGGAGTATGGTAGAACTGGAAGTGATTCCAGAACCGCAAACAATTACGGAAAATTTCATAGGACCTAAAGATTCAATCAAGTTTGACATTCCATTAGCCACTCCGCAGATATGGTGGGTAACCTCAGACACCCGAGAGGTACTCCGGTAGCCTCAAGGACGGTGACAGGGAGGTTACTGTTTACCCAGACTTGACACTACTGTTGTTACAGACTATGAGACCCGGCAGGAGGTTAAGTATAGAGTCGTTCTAAACTAGCTTTAGAAGTGCACGTGTATATTATTCTGCCAGAGGGTTGTTGTGGTCAGTGGGAGCAGCGGAAGCATAGTGGGCAAGTAGCTTATGTCTATTTATAGACTTAAGCAGATATAGCGGAGATAGATCATCTAATTTTGATGTGACAGTCATAGGTTTGACTTCATCAGAATAGGGGATGGATCTGTTAAGAAGGTAGTAGGATGTGATGTCCTGGTATTTGGATGACATACACAGAGTAGGAAGTAAAATTCCTATACTACGATCGGTTGTACTGTGGTCGTCACACAGTTGTTTCTCCAAACAGGATATGGATATAATATCAGACATTCTGGTTTCTAGATCTATGGTTTGAGATCAAGATTTGGGTAGTTTCCCAATGTGGGTATTTTGACAGTATTCTAATGGTTTTTAGAATAGTTGACTCCTGACATGATGGTGTACCTGCAGGTGATGGAGTCACCCTCTCTAAAGGTGTCTTACAGACTAAAGGGGAGAGGGATGCGCATGATTGGCAGATCACTTGCTTAGGCAATTGAGTCAATCATGAGATGTCAAGTACCACACCAGATGTTGTTTTTGCACTAGATGCAATAAGTTTGTATTAATCCAATCCTGGAGAAACATAAGGAAGCAGTTTTAGAACATAAGTGAATGTTCTACGGATTTGATGACGGCAGCCTCATTCGGGAGATGGTTATCATTCCAGGCTTCAAAGGTGACATGGATGACAGAGTGATTGTCAAAGTTATAGTTTTCCCTCTGACGAAGAGGGACAGTAAAATGGACAGGTGGTCCAAGAGGACACTGTGGGAGGCATGGTGCAGGATACTGATTAGGTTCAGTTGACGATACAGTCTAAGAAGTTTGGATTTGGAGTTCATTTATGAACTAGGTCCCATCAGATATCCAGACATATTCTAAGACAGGTATTACTCGATTCGGGAGATGGTTTTCTCCGCGAACTTGAGATTAAGAGAGACATAGAAAGAAACATCAGGACGGATCCACTCACTGAGGCTATTTCTCGAACACAATAGTTTTACGAACGGGCTTTGTGAAACTGATTAGTAGAGGAGTTGGATGTTCGGTATCACACGGGCTGTGAGTATGCGGCATCGCAATAATTAGCTTTAAGTGCAAGTGGGAGATTGTTGGATATAGTTCCCTCAAAGTCAATTATTGGATCGCAGTCACGTGATTGGAATGATTGAGGAGGACCTATGCCGGTAGGACAGTCTTACTCGAGATGATAGTATGCTATCTGGTTTGCCTTTATCAGTCGTGTACAGGTTCAGGTGACTGATCACTGTTACACGTTGATAGAGCCCTTAGGATCTTGCTTGACTACCAACAGTATGAGGGCGATCATATATGTGAGAGTTGGGTAGTCCATAAGCACATCCTTAATAGTGGTCCCTAGTCGTGGGAGTTTCGAGACAGGGCATCGATACTCCGGAGTAGACTAGTGTATACAGTCAAGACCCCGACGAGGGGTGGTGGCCGGTCTCACAAGCCACTGGTGTCAGTTGGATCACCTAAGATGTATACAGGTGCTCATTGGGTTATGAGTACACCGGACAGGACTCACCGGGAACCTGCTAGTTGGTATTATACATATCGTCAGATAGCAGTTCCCTGGTGACATGTGTACAGGTTAGTTCATTGACCTGAGGTCGTCATTTGTCTCGTGTGAGTTCCCGCTGTGCTTTGATTTCTACCCTACCACGGCTCAAAGGAGCGTGCAAACAGGTAGTTTTTGGGTACAGTCCCGAGCCACATGGAGGTACGTGAGCGGATCGGCAGGGGATTCGTCTTTCCCGGTATTGGGGGTGGAGATCGCGCTGTGTCTAGGAAAGCCATTACACCAAGTCCTTGGCCAAGGCAGGTGAGAATTACTGGTAGGTACTCCAGTAGTTTCTCAGGGTGTTCAGGGCTTGTCTCCGACATGACTTATACCGCTATTGGGGGTCTGACGTTACTAGCCCCCTAGGCCGGATATGCGATACTCATAGACGAATGGACCAGACTGTATATACATTGTCATTGTTAGGCTCAGTAGGGTTTCGGGATGAGTTCGCTCATCGGCTTCCCTTGAGGTCAGTCCATGGGCAGCCGTTACGCACAGCTAGTGCCACTGACGGCTTATGGTTAAACCCACTGCCAGGGTACTGACGAGTCATTAGAGTCCCCCACAGATTGTTTCCCAAGTTCGGGCGAAACGTTGTAGAGGCCGTATGGTTTTATGGCAGGGTTCGGAAAATGCACGTATGTTTACGCACGTGTCATATTTCGGGCAGATAATACTGGTGGGCTTTGGTTTAAGCCGGATCCATGTATTATACTGTGTAGATATAATATCTTTGTCTCAGTTGCATTTGTATTCGGTCGTAATACAAATGCGGGTATGTTTATACTGTTACGGGGTTATCCTGAAACTCGTTTCGGGATCGCTTTTGGAAGTTGCCAGTTTCCAGTTTTCTATCACCCGTCTTTAACATTCGGTTTAATACGAATTTATCTTTTCTTGAGGATGAGTCATGAGAGGAAGCTTCTTGAATTATGACTAGGATTAGTGACTCATTGGTTTTGCATTAATGGTTGATGATGTGTATTTATGAGTCACCATTTTCCATTAATGTGTTTTGTTCTTGCTAAGATATTTCTTCTTGATATTTTTGTGAGAAGCTTTTCTAATGGTCACCACTTGCTCCTACCCTCACCTCCCTCCTCCTATATTATGGTCGGCCCCTCCCCTCCTCCTCACTCACTCACTTGATGGATTCATTTTTGAGAGAAAAAAAAGATGATAGTTTTAGTGTATGGAAATTTCATAGCTCATTTTCCATTACCCGATTCAAATGGCAACTTCATTAACCGTTCGTCCATGGTTTTGGACGAAGCGAGACAAAGTGTTCTACTTATTCTCTACATCAATCTTGGTCATCTCTTTTAGCAAACTTGATGACCGAGTTGCCTCGGGTCAGAGGCGGGAGCCCGTTTAAAGATCCGATGACGTGGTGCCACCTGAACGAGGAGATCGGAGATCAACGAGATCGGAGCAGCCGCAACAGAGCGTGGGATGATGGTCAAAGAACGAAGGACTCGGATCGTTCGGTATAACCTTTCTACCCTCTTTACAGTTAGTTAGTTTAGCGCTAATGGCAGATCCGGGTTATAGTATACGATAGCGCCAGTTATAAAAGTTTTTGTTCCGCATTTGGCGTCTGAAAGACGGAAGGGGAGGTACCGTAGACTTACACAAAGCGCATAGACGCCAGCGCTAGATGCGCTGCGCTACAAGCAGCGCATCACGTGCAAAGCACGTGTGCACTAGCGCTAAGAGCGCTGCGCTCCAAGTAGCGCACCATGGGCAGAGCGTATAAGCGCTAGCGCTAGAACTAAAAACTCTCCACCGTTAGATCAAATATCTAATAATAATGATAAATCATTAATTAACCAAAATTAAAATCTGTTAAGGAAAGATTTCTCAAAATCTTTCCAAATAACAAAATTGTGCTCTGTAAATCAGAGCATCGTTGGATCAATGATCCAATGGTGAATAAAATTACCAAAAACAGAATAAATTCTGCATGGAAAGATTTCCCAATCTTGGTAAAAAAACAAGAAACTTATTTTCTATAAACCAGAAGCTCTTGGATCAAAGATCCAACGATGGGAAATTTCCCAAATCAATTGGAGAAAAGATCTCCTTAACTGATTGAACAAACTATCTTGCCCTATATAAAGGCCCCCAGACTTCAAATCTAAAAAAGAGGAACCCCCCCCCCAATAAACTTTGAGAAAATCTCAGAAAGAAGAAGAAGCTTTCGGCAAAAGAAGACAATTCTTTTTCAAGGTAAAAAGAATAGAAAGACGAAATCGTCTCAATATAAACAGAAGTATTTACATCTTTCACAGATCATAGATCTATAAGACAAAGTTGTCTTTCACAAAAGAGATTATGAACATCTCATTATAAAGGGGGGAGAATTATTCAATTCTCTTAAGATCACAGATCCCTAAAGGCAAAGCCTTTCATCAAAAAGAGATTGAAATATCTCCTATGAACTAAGAACTTTGTTCTTAGAATCTTGAGACGATGTCTCTTATCAAAGAACAGATAATCTGCAGAGCGCAAAGTTAACCTAAGAAGAGCCTTAGCGCTCCTAATCTAATAAGAGCCTTAGCGCTCCTAATTTAAGAGTGCCTTAGTGCTCTTCACCTAGCGCAAAACGCTGCAGTGCCATAGCGCTTCAAACACAGCGCACTGCGCTCATTGGCTAGCACTCAGCGCTAAGCACGCCACGTGCTCCTCACGTATGCGCTGTATTACTAAAAGCGCTCTGCGCTCATTATATGGCATCAGCGCCAAACGCCTCAACGCTTCAACTAAAAATGCATCAGCGCTCCACATCTAGCGCTAAGCGCATCAGCGCTAAGCGCATCAGCGCTCTTCATTTAGCGCTAAGCGCATCAGCGCTCTTCATATCTGGCGCAAAGCGCTAAGCGCATTAGCGTTGTAACCATAGCGCACTGCGCTCATCGACTGGCGCTAGTGCCAAGTGCGCCATATGCTTTTATGTGCGCTTGGACAGAACATAAAATGTTCTTTGAGGGGGCTATGATAAATGCACAGCATTTAACTAAAGACAAAATATTGTCAGAGACCAAACCAATGCTTAACATTTTTTTAAAGGGATTGGGCTCAAACAAACATCTAACAACTCAAAAAACAAATGTTGAACATTGTAATTGAATGGACTTAGCCCAAATTGGCCATAAGTCCTCAATTCAGATTAATTGAGTTTATATGCTCATAAATCACAGATCATAGTCCCAATTGGACTACAGGTCTCTCAACCCGCATCGGTTTAAGGGTACATCTCTGAACTCCTCTGATATTTGTCGTTGTAATCCTTTAACATCTTCAGAGAGGTGACGGGTCCCGACAACCATACATTTCGCGTACTGTGGGGTCCTTAAACCCATGGACTATGATGTCCTTAACCTTGACTGTGAAGTCTTTAAACTCACGGACTATGATGTCCTTAACCTTGACCGTGAGGTCTTTAAACTCACGGACTATGATGTCCTTAACCTTGACTGTAATGTCTTTAAACTCACGGACTATGATGTCCTTAACCTTGGACCGAGATGTCCTTAAACTAACGCTGGACCGTAATGTCCTTAAACTAATCGATCGTAATGTCCCTAAACTAAACAATAGAGTCCAAATGCTCTTTTGTTGGATCTAAATGATCCCGTTAAGTTGATCTTAGTCTAAAATTAGACTAACGTATCCTTAACAAACGTTTAAGTTGATCTTATTCTCAAAATGAGACTAACGTATCCTTAAACCCAACCCCAAACCCAAATCTAAGAAGATATGGATTTGGACTAATCCATGTCCTACGGGCGACAACATAAATTAGTCTCCGTATACAATCCACTTGCAACCAAAAACAAAACAAACACCCACGACACGAAGTGACCATCTGGAGAAGGAGAAAGTGGTTACCGCGATACGATAGCATAATTAACTGCAGGGGCTTGCGCCTACAGGGAAGAGCGTCCCCACAATCAAAAACCCCTCAACGAGGGGGAATCTGACGAAGTCTGCTACATCGTCCACATCCGTTTAAACCTTCGATACATGGTGTTATAAATCAACTTGGCATCTTCGGAGAGATGGACGGATAGAACCAATTAGCATCTGCCCCGAAATTCAGGCAAGACGGACCCGCGCGGTCGCGTCTCCATGTTTTCGGCGGGGAACAGATTCTGGCACGCCCGGTGGGACCTTTTCCTCTTTCTACTCCACACTTTGTGTGTCGTGTTCGTGAACGAATCGCGATTTTCTATAGTTTCCTGTGGATTCAAAGTATTAAGATTTGGTGTCTTGCTCCGTGCAGAAAACAGAAGATCAATGGCTTCAAACCGCACTAACTGCAACTGCAACTCTCGCTCCGTCCCGTCCGGAGGAGTGACTTACGGGCCCCAAGCGGCCACCATCTTCGCTATGCCGGTGGAACAGGTGATTCAGGCCACCACTGGATTGTTCTTTGGGACTATGATCCCACCGATGAACTTCAATACCCCAATGCCATTGAAGGAAGCCCCAAAGAAGTCGGTTTTTGATCAACTCACTACTGCGGCCCTTCTCAACAGGTCATCCAGCTCCAACGCCTCAGTCTTCGACAGACTGGGCCAAAGCTCATTTGGGCCCATGAAGAAGCCCGCGATACCAGAAAGGGTTATCCCAAAACGGATAGCCATTTCTACTCTTGAAGTCCCTAAGGCGGTTTCCCCTGTTAAGGAGTCGGTCTTTGCAAGACTGACTGTTTCGGCTATCGCTCCAAACAAAGTCACCAAGACTGCTCCTGTCCGAAAGTCGGCCTTCGACAGGTTGACTATCCCCGCTCACCAGACGTCCGTTTTCAATAGGTTGGCGCTAGTGACAGCACCTGACCAGAACATGAGGCACGATCAAGCCACCCTATAGCTAAAACATTACCGGACGCACGACATGTTCGACGTTGCCACTGGCACCGGGTGAGGAAAGCTGGGGGCAATTCCCCCTCTGGACTGACTCCGCCTTCTCCAACGGTGGAAATTGATGCTGCTGTTCCAACTGGGAACAGCTTTGAACTACTTAACAGAGTGAGCAAAAACTCGCCAACCGCTGTGCTGAAAAGATCTCCTCCACCAATAGAGAACGCTACAAAGACGAAGCTGGAGCGGCCCCCTCAGCGGCTGTCTTCTAAAATTTATAAAGTTTGGCGACAGGTCCAGGACTCCGTGGTAGATCAAGACTATCCCCGCCGACAGAAAAAGATGAAGGTTCGGCAAGAAGATGACCATCTTGTCAAGACACAGAAGGTGACAGCTACTTGGGTGCCCACTGCAACGGCCCCCTCAACCTCGACCTCTCACAAGAGGAGAAAGCTGGAGAAAATCCCGGTGTCTGCGACGAATCGCAAGAACACTGAATCTAAACACCCCAAGTCTGGAGGCATGGTGCTGCACACTATCTATATGGAATCCGGAAAAGAGGATAGCCGTATCTCCATAGGTCATCGACCGCTTACGCGATCAGTGACTAAGGCTCAGGAGGAGCAACAGCAGAAACTTCAGGAGATACTAACTGCAATAGCCGCACTCACCGGGCCGAAAGACAATCCGAAGACTTCAGAGCAGCGTCAAGAACAAGAAACTGATGCTGATTTCCTCCGAAGAATGCTCGAGAGGAAAGAAAAAGAGGCCGCGAAACAGGCAGCCAACATAAAACGAATAGCTCTTTTGTTCCAGGACATGGCTGGGATGATGTTACAACCGGATCCTCCAGCTGAAGACCCCCCGGTTATCATTGAAGATGACAGAGGAGAGACATCGAACCCTCCTCCGGCTCTTTCAGCATCCAAGGAGGAGACCATCTCCAAGGCCGCTCTGGATGACTACATTGCTCAGCAAATACGAGCTCACCAGGTGAATGAAGCGGCTGGGCAGATCGTAAAGACTGGACGACCATATCCAGGATGGTATGACCAAATAAGGTACCCGCCGGGATATACGATCTCTAAATTCCATGTATATAAAGGGACGGGGAATCCGCATCAGCATGTCGCTCAATTTAGAGCCCTGTGCGGCAACACCGGAGGTGATGATAAACTCCTGCTCCGCCAGTTTGTTGGTAGCTTGTCGGAAACGGCATTTGAGTGGTATTCGCAGCTTCCCAACGATTCCGTCAAAAATTTTGTGGAGATGGAGCTGCTGTTTACGCAGAGGTTCGCAAGCTCTAGCGAGCGTACTCCGATTACCGCACTAATTAACGGTAGGGTGAAGCCGGGCAAAACTTGGGCCCAGTATGCAATACGGTGGCGAAATTTATGGTCGAAATGAGAGCAGCGCATCAAAGAAGTGCCAGCAGTGGGCATGTTCGTGGGCACTCTTGACCCTCAAGCGACCATCTCGCAATTTATGATATTTTTCAAGCCGACCACGTTCCAGGCTCTGATTGAAAAACTAGCTCAAATGGACCAAATAGGCCATAGGCCTTCCTCTTCGAAGCCGGAGCAACGAAATGAAAAAGGGAAAGGCAAAGTGACCTTTATTGCCAATACTCAACAACAGCCGAGCAACTTAAAGCCGGCTGTTCGCCAAAACAATGTACGTCCACGCCCATCCCTCAAGGAGAGACTAGGACGTCCTTACTCGTTTCCCCAGGATAAAACGAGGAGACTGTTCGAGTTGGCAGTGCGCAACAGACTCATCAATCTGCCGGATCCAAAACGTCCGTTGCAGCCAGGCGATGTCAACAATCCTAATTACTGCCCTTACCACCCAGCAGTAAGCCATCCGATCGAAGATTGCTTTGTCTTCAAAGGATGGATTGAGGACCAATACCAACAAAGCAAGTTCGCACTATCCGAAAACTGGAAGGTGAAACCGCCACAACCTCACGCCCCTAAAAAGGTGGACATGCCAGGGGCATCGTGCTCATTCATAGAGAAAGCCCCTTGGACCGAAAAGTCCGTAAACTAGAAACTCGCCTCAAATATGGCAACGACGGACCGAAACGTCCTTAAACTAACGATGGACCACTATGTCCTAAAACTGGCTAATGACCGAAACATTTTTAAACTACTACAAACCCGCAGTATCGCCAGGCTGACATGGTAAAAAAAGAAATGGTATGTCCATAAGCAAGATGGGCACGGATGAAAACCCGAAAGGGCTCCGTGAGTAAAAATAGCAGGGTTGCCGGCGAGTTTTGTGAAAACCCGAAAGGGCGCAATCTCGTTAAAAGACACTTGCAAGGTCCTCTCGACCTTGTGAGGAGAAACCACCTGCGTGAGATCCTTACGACTCACAAGAAAGCAACACACTTAGGGATCCCCACGATTCCTAAGGAGAAATTACACTTGCGAGATCCTCACAACTCGTAAGGAGAATTACCCCTTTGAGACCCTCACGGCTCATAGGATTCAAAAGTCTTAAGTTACAGGGATCTAAACCTGTTCTTAAGCAGCAATCACAACCTCCGATTTTGCCCTACAAGCGGTTCAGTATTGACCCTTGTATACAATCCACGGGCGCGAAAAAATATTTCCCTAACAAATTCCTACCCGCGACTAGGGATATGTCTACATGGTGAACAACCCTTGTAAGTCCTCTTGACTTATAAGGAGAAAACACTCTTGTAAGATCCTTACGACTTATAAGAGAACATACACTTAGGAATCCTCATGATTCCTAAGAAGAAAACGCACTTACGTGATCCTCATGACTCGTAGGGAGAAACACCTTTATGAGACCCTTACGGCTCGTGAAGTTAAAAGCCTTAGTCGACAGGATCCTAACCCTGTTTACTAAGCCACCTTTGTTCGACATCGACAGAGGCAAATGACGATCCGCTCCTGGCAATATCCCAGTTGTAGCGATGTTGATGCCTAAATCGGTATCAAATCTCAAACTCGCAGTGAAAGTCAGTGAGCCACAAATGCATATGAAATAGCCGAAATGATGGGGCAACTTGCAACAAAATCAGCAAGTAAAAATGTATGCATGCAAAATAGCCGAAATGGTTGGGCAACTCGCAATAAAAAGCAGCGAGTAAATAAAACAAATAGCCGAAATGATTAGGCACCGCGAAAAATAGCCGAAATGATTGGGCAATCGCGACCTTCGCAATTTAAAAAGCTGAAATGATAGAGCATCGCGGAAAAAAATAAAAAAAAATGAAATGAAATGAAACTTTTTGCCCTACAGGTGAGATTGTAGGGTTACCAGGCACACGCACAAGGGTCTATAAGGCATCAACCATGCCCGATTTAAAATTTAGTCGTGCCGAACAACCCTAAACCAAGATCTTAAACTAGAGATTAAGCGAAAACAAGCATGTTAAACACTTTAACACTAAGTGAGAGGGATTACAACCTTTGTAGATCCGGTCCTTCACTTCTTAAGCTCCGTGTTGAGGTCCCTTCGCTGCGATCATCGTGCATCTGGACTCTCGAGAGGTTCCACGAAGAGAAAGGTGTAAGCTTGCTTCCGATCTTCGATAACAAAGATGATCTACCTTGAAGTTTCATTAACACAAGCTCTCACTCACTAAATGAAGTGAGCACCCTCATCTAAATGGCAAGGGTAGATGAGGATGATGAAGTAGGATTTTTTCTCTCATTTGTTTTCTTATTCTCACTCACTTTCATCACAAAAAGCAACGCAAGAAAGCTTTGCATCAAGGAAGAAGAAGAAGAATAGTGATCAATCCTTTTTTGATGAATAATGAAAGTTATGATAAGGTTAGAAATGCAACCATGCTCAAACTAACCTTTGTAGAGATTTAACTAGGGCTAGGGTTTGGGTTGAGTTAAAGATGAGTCACTTAAAATATCAACACAAATATCTTCTCCAAAACAAAAAAAAGAAAGCTTCTAGAAACTTCTAGAAAAGCTTAACCCAAATCAAACCCTAACTAGGTTTAATCTCCACTAAACATGTTGCATTAATAACCACATGATGTTACAATATTATATATCACATATATAATATTTATTGTAACAAAAAAAATAATACAATTAACATATATCGCATATATATCAATGTATTACCCGAGTGAGAAAAAGAATCTTTTAGTGAGCTAATATTAGTTAATGTAATTTAATATATCATATATATTATTATACATTAAATTATCGAATCAACACTTGATCCGACAATCCGGCTATATCGCATATAACAGACTAATATCTCATTTACCGTTCATCGAATCAACACTTGATCCGATGACCCGGCTGATATCAAATATCGCGAGAATCCAATACGGTATCACATACCGCATTATCCTCGGTCCCGCACATATCATATATGTGCTCCTACTCCGTTTTTCCTGAGTCAAGAAAGCTCTGTGTAGGACTCTAAAGAATCGTCAATACGCCGACAGTAGGTGATGATCATATCAAACACCCACAAGCTGCAAGCGGTCAGCTAAACGTAACAGCCACCCAGGTATTGAGCGATCAGAAGATCAACAAGCAAGCCTGTACATTCTCCTGCAAATCCAATCAGTAACACTCCCGTACAGTCCGGTCTCGTCGTCTGATATGTCGCATATCTCGCCAAGGGGTGGCATACGTCAGACCCCGGTAGCTTGATAAGTCGTGTCGATATGAGGTCTATAACAGTTCGAGAAACTACTGATAACACTTACCAGTAAATCTCAACAACCCTGGACAGGGATTTCCAGTTACAGCCAATCGAACACAGCACAACATCAACTCCCTATACCGGGAGAGACGAATCCCATCCTATCGCTCATTGCCTCCATATGATTCGGGACTGTACCCAAAAGCCACCTTTTTGCACGCCCTCTTGGACGTGGTATGATGGAAATCAAAGCACAGTGGGAATCACACAAGACACTATGACGATCTCGGGTCAACAGACTACTCTGTACCAGTGTCACCGGAGAACTGCCATCTGACGTGAGGTATAATACCATCTGGGAGTTCTCGGCGAGTCCGTCCAGTGTACCCAGTCTCTACTGAGCACCCGTACACCATCCTTGATGTCAAACACCGATGGATATAGGATCATCCATCGCCCATCATATGGGTCAAGATGCATATACGCTAGTCTACTCTGGTGCATCGATGCCCTGTCTCGATACACCCTCGACTAGGAACAGTTATAGGATGTACTCGTCGACTACCGTGGCCCCACTAGTATGATCTCATCATAGTCCCAGTAGTCGAGTACATATCCTAAGGGCTTTATCAACATGTAACATAGAGACAATTAGAGTACATGTTAAGATAAAGTACAACCAGATAGCATACTATCATGTCGAGCAAGAAAGTCCTCCCTATATATGTCCAAGCATCCATTACAATATACATCGTATGTACAGTAATGGCCTCTAGGGCATACATATAACTAACAGAGATCACATCGATCCCCTGTATACAATCCAGGGGCACAAATAAAAAGGGAACCATACCTTCCCACCAGGCTCCATCAGAAGAAGAGCCAAGTCTCGACGGCCACATCTACAGCCTGAACACCCACAATGACGTTCCTTCACAGTCCAGCAGGAGGAAGATGCAACGTCAAAAAAAGACCTCACGGTCGAAACAAAGCGGAGTGATGGCAAAATCCCAACTCCACCTCAGCATTCGTCTCGTTACACCAGACGCAATGTCAACAACGGCGTTCCTTCGCAGTTCAGCAGAATGCAGATGCAACGTCAACGAAAGACCTCATGGTCAAAGCAAAGCGGAGTGACGGCAAAATCCCAGCTTCACCTCAGCATTCATCTCGATACAGCAGACGCAATGCCAGCAAACGAAGCAAAGGACAAATTCCTAGCTTCAGGTTCTTGACGGCAACTCATATAAAGCCTGAAGGACCATCGGAGATCATCCCACACCAGCGAGGAGTGATCACCACTATGACATTCGTCTCGATACAGCAGACACAATGCCAGCAAACGAAGCAAAGGCCAAATTCCTAGCTTTAGGGTCTTGACGGCAACTGATATAAAGCCTGATCGACCATTGGAGATCATCCCACACCAACGAGGAGTGATCACCACCATGACATTCATCTCGATACAGCAGACGCAATGCGAGCAAACGAAGCAAAGGCCAAATTTCTAGCTTCAGGGTCTTGACGGCAACTCATATAAAGCCTGAAGGACCATCGGAGATCATCCCACACCAGCAAGGAGTGATCACCACCATGACATTCGTCTCGATACAGCAGACGCAATGCCAGCAAACGAAGCAAAGGCCAAATTCCTAGCTTCAGGGTCTTGACGGCAACTCATATAAAGCCTGAAGGACCATCGGAGATCATCCCACACCAGCGAGGAGTGATCACCACCATGACATTCGTCTCGATACAGCAGATGCAATGCCAGCAAATGAAGCAAATGCCAAATTCCTAGCTTCAGGGTCTTGACGGCAACTCATATAAAGCCTGAAGGACCATCGAAGATCATCCTACACCAGCGAGGAGTGATCACCACCATGACATTCGTCTCGATACAGCAGACGCAATGCCAGCAAACGAAGCAAAGGCCAAATTCCTAGCTTCAGGGTCTTGACGGTAACTCATATAAAGCCTGAAGGACCATCGGAGATCATCCTACACCAGCGAGGAGTGATCACCACCATAACATTCATCTCGATACAGCAAACGCAATGCCAGCAAACGAAGCAAAGGCCAAATTCCTAGCTTCAGGGTCTTGACGGCAACTCATATAAAGCCTGAAGGACCATCGGAGATCATCCCACACCAGCGAGGAGTGATCACCACCATGACATTCGTCTCAATACAGCAAACGCAATGCCAGCAAACAAAGAAAAGGCCAAATTCTTAGATTCAGGGTCTTGACGGCAACTCATATAAAGCCTGAAGGACCATCGGAGATCATCCCACACCAGCGAGGAGTGATGACCACCATGACATCCGTCTCGATACAGCAGACGTAATGCCAGCAAACGAAGCAAAGGCCAAATTCCTAGCTTCAGGGTCTTGACGGCAACTCATATAAAGCCTGAAGGACCATCGGAGATCATCCCACACCAGCGCGGAGTGATCACCACCATGACATTCGTCTCGATACAGCAGACGCAATGCCAGCAAACAAAGCAAAGGCCAAATTCCTAGAGTCAGGGTCTTGACGGCAACTCATATAAAGCCTAAAGGACCATCGTAGATCATCCCACACCAGCGAGGAGTGATCACCACCATGACATTCGTCTCGATACAGCAGACGCAATGCTAGCAAACGAAGCAAATGCCAAATTCCTAGCTTCAGGATCTTGACGACAACTCATAGAAAGCCTGAAGGACCATCGGAGATCATCCCACACCAACGAGGAGTGACCACCACCATGACATTCGTCTCGATACAGCAGACGCAATGCCAGCAAACGAAGCAAAGGCCAAATTCTTAGCTTCAGGGTCTTTACGGCAACTCATATAAAGCCTAAAGGACCATCGGAGATCATCCCACACCAGCGAGGAGTGATCACCACCATGACATTCGTCTCAATACAGCAGACGCAATGCCAGCAAACGAAGCAAAGGCCAAATTCCTAGCTTCAGGGTCTTGACGGCAACTCATATAAAGCCTGAAGGACTATCGGAGATCATCCCACACCAGCGAGGAGTGATCACCACTATGACATTCGTCTCGATACAGCAGACGCAATGCCAGCAAACGAAGCAAAGGCCAAATTCCTAGCTTTAGGGTCTTGACGGCAACTCATATAAAGCCTGAAGGACCATCGGAGATCATCCCACACCAGCGAGGAGTGATCACCACCATAACATTCGTCACGATACAGCAGACGCAATGCCAGCAAACGAATCAAAGGCCAAATTCCTAGCTTCAGGGTCTTGACGGCAACTCATATAAATCCTGAAGGACCATCGGAGATCATCCCACACCAACGAGGAGTGATCGCCACCATGACATTCGTCTCGATACAGCAGACGCAATGCCAGTAAACGAAGCAAAGGCCAAATTCCTAGCTTCACGGTCTTGACGGCAACTCATATAAAGCCTGAAGGACCATCGGAGATCATCCCACACCAGCGAGGAGTGATCACCACCATGACATTCGTCACGATACAGCAGACGCAATGCCAGCAAACGAATCAAAGGCCAAATTCCTAGCTTCAGGGTCTTGACGGCAACTCATATAAATCCTGAAGGACCATCGGAGATCATCCCACACCAACGAGGAGTGATCGCCACCATGACATTCGTCTCGATACAGCAGACGCAATGCCAGCAAACGAAGCAAAGGCCAAATTCCTCGCTTCAGGGTCTTGACGGCAACTCATATAAAGCCTGAAGGACCATCGGAGATCATCCCACACCAGCGAGGAGTGATCACCACCATGACATTCGTCTCGATACAGCAGACGCAATTCTAGCAAACAAAGCAAAGGCCAAATTCCTAGCTTCAGTGTCTTGACGGGAACTCATATAAAGCCTGAAGGACCATCGGAGACCATCCCACACCAGCGCGGAGTGATCACCACCATTACATTCGTCTCGATACAGCAGACGAGATGTCACCACAGCGTTCTTCCTCCGGCAGGATTCAGACGCGACAATCAAACAACGGAGCCACGACAAAGTCCATGTTCCAAATCTCAATGGTTCTCAGACAGCTTGGAGATCATCTCAACATTCATCTCATTACAACAGACGCAACATCAACAAATCAGAGCTGCGGCAATGTTCCCAGTTCCAGGACTCGACGATGCACAGACAACCGAGAGTCAACCAAACCTGGTCCTTGCGGAATACGGCTTATGTCATTCCTGACCCCGTGGGAAGCGTCCAGATCGGAACCTGGTCCTTGCAGAACACGGCTTATGTCAATCCTAACCCCGTGGGAAGCGTCCAGAGCGGAACCTGGTCCTTGCGGAACATGGTTATGTCACTTCTAACCCCGTGGGAAGCATCCAAAGCGGAGCCTGGTCCTGTAGAACACGGCTAATGTCACTTCTGACCTCGTGGGAAACATCCAGAGCAACCCTTGACTCCGTGAAATGTGGATAAAGTCAACCCCTGACACCATATGTCCAATGTCAATCTTGACCCCGTATGGCTTATGTCAACCTTTGTCGTAGAGCAATGCTCCGACACTTCCTCGTCGTTAAGCAAAGCTTCGACTTGGACCTTATGTCAACCCCTGTCGTCGAGCAATGCTCCGACACCTCCTCGTCGTTAAGCAAAGCTTCGACTTAGACACATATCACCCCCCCTGTCATCGAGCAATGCTCCGACATTTCCTTGTCGTCAGGCAAAGCCTCGACTTGGATACATGATAACTCATAACTCCCCTTGTCGTTGAGCAATACTCCGACACTCCCTGTCGTCAAGCAAAGCTCCGACACGGAAAAATATCAACTCATAACCCTCTCAACCAGAGCAATGTTTCGTCTTAAAAAATATATATATACATTAATTCATAACTTCTCCATCATAGAGCAATGCTCCGTTTTGGAGATAAATCAAATCACAAATATCTTAACTTGAAAAAGAAGGGCACAGCCTTGCAAACAGATTTAAATAAACTATCAACGAAATGCATATCTTAAAATGAACACATCACCATAAAAAAAAATACGTCTTTTTATTCATGAATCAAAATGAATACAAAGTACAATTTATGAAAGAATCAAGAATATATTTTCAATTAAGAACATGTATAAGAAAGAATAAAAAAATAATATAATACATCTTTCAAGCTGGCGGATGATTCAAAAGGTTCATCATTTCATCCTTCCTTTCTTGGGTCTCTATTTCAAAATTGACTATGGCTGTGAGACGGGCCTCCGCTTCCGACTGTTGGGCCTGATGCGAGGCAAGCCGGCCTTCAAGCTCCTGCTCAGTAGCTTTATGAGCATCAACCATCGTCCGGGTAAAGATAACAGCTTTATCAACAGCCACCACGTCCTTAATTGCGGCTTGAAGCCCCTGCCAAAGTTCATATGCGTGGGTGGTCTTAGCTGTAAATTCGGCTTGAAGCTCCACGAGCGCGGTTGAAGCCAGCTTCCTCTCTGAGAACTTTCGGCGGAGCCTCTTTTCACAGGAAAGCGTATTAGCGGCGTACCGTTTAATCAGCCCCTGCAAGCTTGTCTTCACAGCCACCACCTCCGAAGGAAGGCGCGCGCATTCAAGACTATACAAGCAAGCCTCCACTCGACGACAGAATTCGACCCAGACTTGCACCAATACTTCACTATGATAAGTGGCAAGAAAGGGAAGAGAACCGTTGGCTTCAGCAGCAAATTCTTCGGCCATGAGCGAGCTACCAACACGAAGGTCTTCGATCAATGCTAACAAAGAGTGAAGGCTTGACTTGGCCATACGTTTGAATGCACGCAGCGCATAAGGGCCAGATGGCATGTGAATGCGAGTCTCCAACGGGGTAAAAGTAGGCAAGGCTGTTAAAGATTGATAAATAATCAGCGAAGGTTGCAAACAGAAGACAGATGCAAAGGCGTCGAAACTTTACTTACCCACGTTTATACAAGAAGAGTCTGGAAGATCCCCAGGCCCATCGAGGACCTCAACCTCATCATCAGCTTCCAGAACTGCAGAAGACATGAACATTGTTATATAAAGAAGTAACAATACCGGGAAAAGGAGCGAACAATGCTAACCTTGTCCGGAAGATAGAATGATACGCTGAAGGGATATCGCCTGTGGAGCAGCCAGCTCCAACAGACGCTGGAAAGATTTCCTGGGAGACAGGCCAGCAATGGATGCCGCCAAGCCTCGTAGCTCTGAAAAAGACAAGGAAGGTTCAGATAATCGAAACATCGTTTAAAACAAAGTATGGTATAATACCTTCGATACTCCTCCCGCTTTGAACAGGAGGGATAGCAGCCTCAGCAGCCTCCTCCGTACCATCGGGCACATCACCGGAAACGTTTACTGGTTGAGGCACAGCAGCCACTTCGGCAACGGTAATCTCAGCCACTTGTTCCACCGCCTCTAGGCCGTCACCGGAAAGGTCTATTAAATCTACAACGGGTAAAGGCACCACTTCAAGGCCAACGGGAGCGGAAGGAACGGAGGCCGTCGGTGGAAGCTCTATAGCAGTAATGGCATCCCCTCCATACCTACGAGTGTCTCATCGGGGATATTTGCAGAATCCATAGTCAGGGCGCGACTTGGACTCAGATCCTCTGCCATCAGCGAAGTCCCTGCAAAGTTTGCATGAGGATAAGGATATGTATATATATATATATATATATAAGCAGTGCAAAATACTACAAAAGGGTATATAAGTGTACCAATGCACAAATGAGCTTCTAGTATGGCTTGTTCAAGCCGACGCTCCTTCCTCAGGAGGTATGCTCGCCGAGGTTCGAGGGTGGACTCGTGGCCACCGGTCTATGATTGATAGGTCTTTTCGCATGCGTACATTTTAAAATCAAAGTTAAGAATACTGCAATCAATAACGGTGTCGCTTGGTAGCTAGCCGGTTGAATACGGGTCGGACCACAAGGAGATGGATTCATTTTCTTTATGTTTTAACGAGTTAATCCGATTAAGTCAGGTTTTGTTTTACTATCTAAGAATGAGATTAAATTGATTAAAAGTCTTGCTAGGATTAAGATTAGGTTAGTTTGGAAAAGGGATTCTACCCACTGCTTTCAATGCCCTAGTGAAGAATATAGGTGTTAGGGTAATTGTCAACAAAGGGGATTAGCACGACTAGGAAGAAACTTAGTTTCTTCCTTTTGGTCCTTGTCCGTCCTTTCTTAACTCTTAGCCCTAACCTCTATTTAAATCAACCACAACCGGTCTAACTAGGGAATCACCGCTATCTTGTAGGATAGGGTGCCGTAGTGAGCGGTGTGTGGTTAATTTAAATAGAGTCCTATTATAAAAATTATATGGGCAAAGAAAGGAGAGAGAAAGAGATTTACTTCTCTCAAACCTTCCCAATCCTAACCCTAACAAGTGAGGAATTACTCACTCATTAGGAAAGTTATGTTAAGATTCATTTTTATAATTTTAAAAGACTATCTAAGTTACAGATAATAAAAGACAGATAAAAATTCAGGAATTAAATTCAGATAAAAGAATGCACGATAAAAAAAATACCTTTATTGATGACCTCTTGACGATTACAAGGAATTTAAAATTTAATCTAGAAATGAAAAGGAGGCATCTCAAAAGAGGCACCCAAAAGAGGCACACTAGAAAAGGCTGTAGGCTTTCCTATTTATAGATAGGAGAAACCATAGGTTTTACATCTGATCCATACATGAAATTACAAAACAACCCCAAAGACCGAGTGAAAACACCGACTTATCCACCGACACGTGCATTGCACGGCCGTGGAACCGCAGCAGAAAGGCCTGTTTGGCCGCGGATCCGCGGCCATTTGGTGGGCTTATGGGCCCAATTCTTTAGGATTTCTTCAAGTTGCTTTTATCTTCTGTTTTCTTCACATGGTTCCTCAGAATCTCTTCTATTTTCTTCCAGATTTCCAACAATGCAGAATTATGTGGAATTTTACCGTGATCTTCGCGTTGAAGCCTTGAATCTTGTGCTGCTCTTGTGCTTTGTGCATTGAACTGTCTCATGATTTTTATTTGTTCCTTTAACTGGTAGGCGACATCATACGGATTCATCTATTGTTGGTCGTAGTCTCACATTTGTAGCGTATTTTCATGAATTTCACTGAAATGATCTGAGAACCTGTAACCTGCAACTATTTAGCAGACATGGATCAAAAGCACCTATTTATATGTAATGTGATTAAGAATGGGCGATATAATAATGCAAAATTCTGATATGAACAAATACCCCCAAACTTATCTTTTGCTCGTCCCGAGCAAAGCCAAATTATTCTCGAAAAAATCCTAACCTCATTTTCGTAGGGAATCGCGATTACACTGAGCTCATGCAACAAGCCGTTAAACCTCTAGGTGTCCCTAGTAGAAGGAGTGTTGTCTCCTGAGGGTTTTCAGCGGATACTACCCACAAAATCCGATCAATTTGGCCTGTTGACTTTCATTCTTCAATTCGGTATTCTAGTAAGAAATTCTATTATTTTCAACTTAGAAATCATAAACCCGTATTTTTCACACTCATTTTTCATTTAACTTAAGATCGTATATGTTCTGTAAATTTATTTAGCTTTTAGCATCTCTTGAATTTTCCTTTTAAGGTTCCATCTCAACTTAGGAATTTTTATCATCTCTACTGAAATTATAAGCCCTATCTTTCATTCCTATCTCTCATCAAAACCCCAATCATATACCCCTACGTGTGTGTATGTATCACCTATACACTTAGAAATTCAATTCAAGCTATCATACTCTTGTCCATCGTCCAAAGTACTTTTAGTTGGTGAATTTTTAGATGAAATTGCTCACACATCCTTCATGCGACCGTTAATACTTTTTGAGGTACTAAGAACCGATTACAAAATGTGTTCGCGCATTTAGGCGTAATTCCTCGTCTTGTAATACCTAAGGCTTTAAGCAGTGACTCCCAAACCAGTTGGTCTAAGGCACTAGGTGATAAAGCACCCTCGCTATATATTTTTTATTTATGCAGCCTTAAGTAATTACAAAACCAGTGTTCATTTTTTTTATCTCTTTATTCATACTTGTACTTTTATTTTATTTTCCTTCATACTAAGGATTTTAGACAAGAGCATTTCAAGATATTCTCTACTATCCCAAGTTTAAAGGTGCGTGTATGTGCAAGTTGTAGGGTATATATTTTCAGAATTTAGACTTAAGGTTCGGAATTATTTTTCAGACTTACACTTCACATAAAAATTTCAATACCCTTCCCTTATTTTGACTTAGCCCGAGAACTGAACTCAAAATTTGCCTATTTCTAAATAAATTATAAGGACATATATTTTCTATAGTTAAACTTTAAGAAAGATTATTTTTAAGGTTTTTAACTTACTAAGTTTAGGATCTGGTTTTTCCTAACTAGTCAACCGTCATGTTGAACATAAGTCAAATATGGCCAAAATTGAACTTTTCAATTTTTATAATTTTTAAATTTTTTTGATTTTTATGGATTTTAAAATAAATATGCAAATGCAAAAATATACACATGAATGCGAAGGAAGAAAACATACCGAGCATACCCCCAAACTTAAACTTGACAGTGTCCTCACTGTCAGGCTACACCAAGAGGGTCAGAATTGTTGGCACTCCCCTGTTTATTTATTTTTTGTAATTTTATTATTAACAAAAAAAACAAAATATATATACACAAAAGGTTCCCCCCCAAGCTTAAGTGAAACAGTGTTTCCACTGTTGAAGCATTAAAGTTCAGAGTTAGGGAGGAGAAAAACACAGTATCAAGCTATACAAGGCCTTACACAGGCCAAAGGTTAGCACCAACCATTCAAAAAATTTATCGTTATAATAGTGCGGTTGATGAAAGAATGGAGTGTAGAGAAAAGAAATGAGAAACACACGAGACCATGTGGAGATAGAAATAGTATACAGTCTCGGTGGAGGAGAAGAATGGCGAAAGGGAAAAAGAAATGGTGGTGGTTCGACTTCTTCAGGTGGGGGTTGATTAATCACAAAATCCGTGTCGTTTAGGAATGCAAGTTCGTCAGCAAAAAGTTCTTCAAAACTCTCATCGATGTAATTGAACATTTTGCTGTCAGTAAGTTTTGTGCCATAATTTATCATACTTGATTTGTCAAAATTTATGGAGGTAGGAGACTCGAAAAACTCATCTACCTCATTTTCAAAAGTATCCAAATCAAGTTGGTTTTCTGGAATGATCAAACTTGAATTATCAGATTGTGATTCATCAACGCTCATTGAAATTATAGGAAGAATAGAAGAGGAACCTGAGAAGGTGGGAGAAAGAAGTTGAATACAAACTTGAGGGTGGAGATGGAGTGTATAAATTAGCATAATTTGTAATGACAGATGTGTAAAAAGCGATAGTGCTAATCTATCAACCCACTGAGAAATGAGATCAAATTCCTCAAGATTCGTGAGAAAACATGAGTACGTCGAACTTGGTAAAGCAGACATTGAAAATGAAAGGGATACGGTTTCTTGCACGGTCGGAACGACAGAAAGGATGAAGGGGATTGATTTAGGAAGTGTAACAATTAAAGGTTCAGGAGGATGAATTGGAAAATCCGACTCATCAAACAAAACTGGTTCATCCTCAATACTATCCTTAATACTCTCCTCAAAATTTAGCTTATCCATGCAATTCTCATCAAATTCAAGACGCATATGAAGTTCGGGAGAAACATTTAATGTCTAGGGATGATGAATTGGAAAGAAAAACTCATCTAAATTTGTGGGTTCATCATCCAAAATATTCCCAGCGTCAATATCCTCGATCAAGTGAAAATTAAATTTCTCAGACACCTCATCAAAAGCATGGATATTAATCAATTCAGGTTCTAGAGTGGAGGTGTAGAGGTCAAAAGGATTGGTGGTGATTTCACTCGGAAGGGACCTTTCACAATCAGGTAAATCAAACACTACAAAGTCGCACAACTCATTAGACGTTTTATCTTCAACTGGTGAATCATTTGGAACACTTGATGGACATTCAAAACCGGAGTTATGGGATTCAATTGGGGATGGGTAGGTTTGATTTGGAAGTGTGTACAGCTCACTCTCACTACTCAAATTCTCAATCTGTTCAACCGCCTCATCATACATTGGAAAATTTGGAGCTAGTTGGAAACTAGCTACCGGGTCACTAGGTTGTATAAGGGCGGTCATGGACGCATTCAGATCCATCATATGTTGTCTTAACGTTACCATAAAATCTTCTAACGACTGTTCCAGACCAGACATGGGTTGTGAAGGGGTTTCAGTAAAAGATTCAAAGTTGTTTGGATTCTGGAAACTCCCAAATGGCTGTGTAGAAGCAATGTCTAGAGAAGGTGCAACAGTTGGGTAAGATGGATAGGAATTGAATGGATGGACAGTATTAGGATCAATATTTGGATAAAAAGGTGAATGGAATTGTTGATCCCAAGAACTGGAAGTGTTGAAAGGAGTGAAAGATCGGCTACGAGATTGTTCAATATGTTCAGCAATAGACATGGGTTTCGGAGTTACCACCGGACTCTCAAAAGGGGTATCAACGTAAGAAGGTGGTGAAGGTTGAAACGGTTGATACAAAATGGATTACGGAGTCTAACTGTTTCTCCTAGATGCGTCTATTCGATCTTTCAAAGAAATTTTAGGCATGGAGGGGTCGTCCGAAATTCGACCAAAACAATACGCGTAGGAAGTAATGTCTGGTTGAGGGTATCAAAATTCGGCAAGAGTTTTGCGAGGTGGGGTACCCATGATGTAAGAAATGAGAAGAAAAAGAATGTGATGATTTTTTTTATTATTATTAATTTTATTTTTTTAAAATTTTATTTAAAAAAATTGTTTATTTTTGGAGTTTTGAAATTTTTGAAAGTGCTTTTTTTTAGAAAGAGTTTTGCAAAAATTTCTACCGAACTACGGCACAATTTCAAAAAATCACAATTTATACATGCACAATCAAGCCTAGAGCTAGGGTCTCCTAAGTCAACTAGACTGCTCCTAACTGTTCCAAAGCGACAAGTTGTGAGATATCCCTCAAATCGTCTCTTCACCACCAATTGTGGCCAGGTAAGCACAAGTGAAGAAAAGAGGGATCCGCTCACGAATCACCATGAGACGGGCCTTTTAAAATTACCTTTCTCACTTGTCTGGCCTAGGCACCACAAAGTCAAGTTTAGATAAACGACCGATTGCCCACAACCTTCTTCTGTCCTAATGAGCACGACAGTCCTTAGTTGGCTGAGTCTAAATATTTTTTAATTAAGCTCAAGGGTGATGCGTATGCTTTTAGTGATTTCTGGGGTCTTAGGAAGGGTAATGAAATCCCCACCCAATCTTGATTGGTGTTATAGCCCCTTAAAAGTCCGTTTTAAAAACGCAAAGCAGTAAACACACAAAATCTAAAACACTTGCAAAATATTTTTTTTATTTGGCAACGCAAAGAATCCTGCACAAAAACAATTTATTGGAGAGGGAGAAGAATTTTGCGCAAAGAACCCTGCAGGAAAAAATTTTCAGTGGAGTTCAGAGGGTAGAAGAGAGGACAAAAATACATACAGAGAATTTTGGGATGCTGACGTCACTGGTTGACCGCGGTTCCGCGGTCAACTGCATATATCCACCGCGGTTCCGCGGTAGTTCTGTTAGTTTGGATCTCCAAAATTTTCTATTTGTTGTTATGATTCTCCTCTGTCTGTTCAGATCTTCTGTTTATTGATTTGTTCACTGGGTTTTTTTTTCCAGATTGGAATCTATCCGTCTTCTTTTCCTACACACTTGCACAAAAACCTTTCAAAATGAACAAGATGATTTTTATTTTTATTTTATTTTATTTTTCTTTTGTTTTAAAATTTTTCAATTTTTATAATAAAAATTAACCCGAAATTACACAAAGAAAGAGACTACCGTCTCCCCGGCAACGGCGCCATTTGATTGATAGATCTTTTCGCGTGCGTGCGTTTTAAAATTAAAGTTAAGAATACCGCAATCAATAACGGTGTCACTTGGTAGCTAGCCGGTTGAGTACGGGTCGGTCCACAAGGAGATGGATTCCTTTTCTTTATGTTCTAACGAGTTAATCCGATCAAGTCGGGTTTTGTTTTACGATCTAAGAATGAGATTAAATTGATTAAAAGTCTTGCTAGGGTTAGGATTAGGTTAGTTTGGAAAAGAGATTCTACCCACTGCTTTCAATGCCCTAGTGAAGAATATAGGTGTTGGGGTAATAGTCAACAAAGGGGATTAGCACGACTAGGAAGAAACTTAGTTTCTTCTTTTTGGTCATTGTCCGTCCTTTCTTAACTCTTAGCCCTAACCTCTATTTAAATCAAACACAACCGGTCTAACTAGGGAATCACCGCTATCTTGTAGGATAGGGTGCCGTAATGAGCGGTGTGTGGTTAATTTAAATAGAGTCCTATTATAAAAATTATATGGGCAAAGAACGAAGAGAAAGAGATTTACTTCTCTCAAACCTTCCCAATCCTAACCCTAACAAGTGAGGAATTACTCACTCATTAAGGAAGTTATGATAAGATTCATTTTTATAATTTAAAAGACTATCTAAGTTGCAGATAATAAACGACAGATAAAAATTCAGAAATTAAATTCAGATAAAAGAATGCACGATAAAAAAAATATCTTTATTAATGACCTCTTGACGATTATAAGGAATTTAAAATTTAATCTAGAAATGAAAAAGAGGCATCTCAAAAGAGGCACCCAAAAGAGGCACACTAGAAGAGGCTGTAAGCTTTCCTATTTATAGATAGGAGAAACCATAGGTTTTACATATGATCCATATATGAAATTACAAAACAACCCCAAAGACCGAGTCAAAGCACCGACTTATCCACCGACACGTGCATTGCACGGTCGCGGAACCGCGGCAGAAAGGCCTGTTTGGCCGCGGATCTGCGGCCATTTGGTGGGCTTATGGGCCCAATTCTTTAGAGTTTCTTCAAGTTGCTTTTATCTTCTGTTTTCTTCACTTGGTTCCTCAGAATCTCTTCTATTTTCTTCCAGATTTCCAACAGTGTAGAATTATGTGGACTTTTACCGTGATCTTCGCGTTGAAGTCTTGAATCTTGTGCTGCCCTTGTGCTTTGTGCATTGAACTATCTCATGATTTTTATTTGTTCCTTTAACTGGTAGGCGGTATCATACGGATTCATCTATTGTTGGTCGTAGTCTCACATTTGTAGCATCTTTTCATGAATTTCACTGTAATGATCTGAGAACATGTAACCTGCAACTATTTAGCAGACATGGATCACAAGCACCTATTTATATGTAATGTGATTAAGAATGGGCGATATAATAATGCAAAATTCTGATATGAACAAATACCCCCAAACTTATCTTTTGCTCGTCCCGAGCAAAGCCAAATTATTCTCGAAAAAATCCTAACCTCACTTTTGCAGGGAATTGCGATTGCACTAAGCTCGTGCAACAAGCCGTTAAACCTCTAGGTGTCCCTACTTGGAGGAGTGTTGTCTCCTGAGGGTTTCAACGGATACTACCTACAAAATCCGATCAATTTGGCCTGTTGACTTTCATTCTTCAATTCGGTATTCTAGCGAGAAATTCTATTATCTTCAACTTAGAAATCATAAACCCTTATTTTTCACACTCACTTTTCATTTAACTTAAGATCGTATATGTTATGTAAATTTATTTAGCTTTTAGCATCTCTTGAATTTTCCTTTTAAGGTTCCATCTCAACTTAGGAATTTTTATCATCTGTACTGAAATTATCCTGTGAGCGTCTTATAGCCTCAGCCAATTGTGCGGCTTTCTCAGCAGATGAACCAGGAAAAAGAAGACTGTCTTTCGGCGGACTAATAACGGTCTTCTTCCCCCTCTTTGGCCCAGAGATAGTGACTGTAGAAGCTCCCTTCCTTCCCCTTGCCGCCCGCTTTTTGAGCTGCTTCTCAGTTTTGACAGGGAGGGAAGACTTCTTCAGGACCTCAGCTAAGGGGATATTATCATCAGAGCTAGGTTTTACCTCCGGAACCATTACAGTATCCTTCATCGGTCGTTCAAGTGACGCCTCTTTTGGCAATGAGGCGCGAAGCCTTTCCTCCTCTCCGAAGGTTTTAAGCGAAGCACCAATGACTTCTTCTGTGGAGGCACCTGTTAAAACAACGGGCGTCAGTAAAAGCATGATAAAAAAAAGAAAAAATGATGAATAGCGGAGAGATAAGGGTGAAGTATACCTGACTGCGTAAGGGCGACCAGTTCTTTTTTGAGGATGGCTGACTATTTAGAAGCTTCGATGGCAGCCTCCAAATCGGTATCATCGAGCGTCCCAAATAAACCCTCATTGGTCCCATATTCGCTAAAGCCTTCGCTAGATGGAGCAAGGGGCGTCGAGCCTAATATAGCGTCCAAAGAAAGTACTTGATTCTTTTTCTTCTGAGGACGAGCATCGGTGGCCGATAACACGAGTTTGCGTTTAGTAGGCGCCTTTGGACGACGAGTCCCAATTTCTTTTCCTACGTCCGACTCGGGGGACGTGGCAGCCACCTCTTTTTCAGGCGTGCCGGATGGGGGCAACCCGTGCATAGGGCTTAGCACGTGCAGGGGCTCAACTGCAGTGACCTCTCTCAAGGGAGGATGAACAATGTTCCGTCGCTTCAGAGGGATATTTCGATCACCAGCCGGCACTGCGCCTTTGCGATCAAGTAGCAATCGCTTTTCCTCCCTAATGACGGCACCCATCCAATGTTGGTACCACGCCACATACACATTTAGGGCTTGCGTAGCATAACTCGGTTCACTGATGAAGAAGTTAGACCCTGTGTTTAGGTGCATAAAATGATGTAGTGCGCTCCGAGTACCCTCTTCAGTGGCAGCCGGTTCTGCCAAGAAAGCCTTGAGTGGGACACCCTGATTGTAGCCTAACCGCTGGGCGAAGCGATGCGGGTTATACCTCATAAATAAAGCCGAGTCATTCATCTTAAATACGAGAAAGCCCGGCTGGATAGAGTACAGATGAAGAATCTCCCGAGCTTTCAAGACGGAGGCCCCATCTTTAAATATATCCTACAGTGGCAGCACCGTCTTCCCCGACTCCTGGCCGCGGTCAAAACTTTATCAGTAAAGGACATGCCAGCTCCAACCATGCGCGGGTGAAGAAGCAAGCCTCTAGCTTCCCGTTGCGTTGGAGTCACGATAGATGCGCCGACCAGTCGCATGATCCGAGGGAACCTGCACCTGTCATAAAAACCCGGCCTCTTATGGATGCCAAAGACGCCTAGCACGTCCAACTCGAGCCATGACGTGAAATAATGCATCGGGAAATTTACCGACTGCACCCCTGGCTCAGTGGTATCAGCTGCCAAGATGAGGATGTGATACACATGGTCTAACCCAGCAATCCCTACAGCCACTTGTATCCCAGCAACCATCCGATGCGCAGGATAGAAAACAGACGGCCTCATACGGCGAGGGTGCATGGGAAGCGCAAACCAATTCAGCCATAACCCAAGAAACCATAAAAATAACGTTTCTTCATCAATCCCAGGAGCCGCCAGCTCTGCAAAAGGGATGACCGGGGTATCGGGAAAAAAGAAGCTCTTCTGATCCGCCTCCGCCGCCGGCAGGTTGCCTAAACCTAAGCCGAAAGGATCGTCAAGACTGGCGAATTTCTCGACTTCTTCCTTCAATACTTCTGGGCGAAGAAAATCAGCGATAAAAGCCGTAAAATTAACTCCACGACCTTCGGAAGCAAGAGAGAGGTTCTCATAGATATTCAACACCTTTATCAAACTCGGAAATTGGTGTTGAATAGCGTTCTCGGGAGTAAGATCCATTACCACTGATTTGGTGGCGAAAACATACTCATCCGGAGGAAGCAATTCTTCATAATGTTCCCCCCTAACATGTAAACCCGAGACCTCTGCAAACTCCTCCAAAGAAATGGAGACTTCTCGATCTGATAGGAGGAAGGTGTGGGTCGGAATGTTCCACTGTTCCAGAAATACCCTGACCCACCATGTAGGAGGTGTGGAATATTGAAACAAAGAAGCGTAAACGGCAGGATACAATCCGATCTTCAGCAACTGTGATTTCTTCGCTGATAAAATATACCGAGCCCACTGCAAATACCCGGCTGGGTGACGGGGTGTTAGTTCTACATTGTATAGCTGTCCCCACGGGCGTGCCTCGACTTGACAAATGCGTCGTCCTAGAATGTCCAAGGACACCGGCGGCTGCACTGGTGTTGCAGCCACAGAAGGCCGAAGGAGACCCTCTGAAGTCCAGTTGACCTCCTCCACGGCGTAATTTATCGGAGGTGCATCTGCATAAGCAATCGCCGAAATAGGCTCCGAGGGTGTCGCACAGGAAAAGCTCCGTCGGCCCATGATAATTTGATCGTACCATTTCCCCCATAGATGCATACTCTTGTGCTCCGGGTCATGGTCATTGATCAGCGAAAAAACCTCTCGGTCTATGGGCGCCTCAGGAAATCCGCCTTCTGAGCGGATGAACGGAAAAGAAGTGTCGAAAGACATGTCACCTGCGCGAAAAAGAACAAAAGTTAACCTTTGGTGCTATAATTTAAACTTTGACGCTTGGTACTTTGAAATCCGTACCACACTGCAATGCAGTCAAAAGGGACCAAAGGGGACCCACAAAATCTAGATGACATCATCATTAATAAAACAGCCTCATCATTTGACGAGGCTGTCATTAAATGAGGAAATCCTCAATTGATTCTCATTAAATGAGAAATCCCTCGGGCAGAGGAGTAAAACTCCCATTGAGAGCAGCGCTCTTCACTAGAAAGACATTTGTCAAAGTCTAATGATGAAGGAATAAAATTCCTCAAGAAAATCCTAAGAGCCTTGCTTTGAGAATATGATGGAATAATCCATCAAAAATGAAATTTCAATTTGATCTTCAAGATCCATGAACAAACTCTTAAGAGTTCTTCTATATGATCTGAAAGGAGCAAAGCTTTATTAATGGATTAAGAAATCATAAGTAAGATCCTTTTAGATTTGTGATTCCAAAATAGCAAAGCTCTGTTAATAAAACCCTAAAAAGGATTTTCTTTAGATCAAAGATCTATGAAGAGTAAGGCTCTGTTAATGGGTGAAACCCTAAAAAAATGTTTCAAAAAGATTTAATCTTTTACCTAAAAAATCTGACAGAGTTCTGTCCTTAAGAAAACTCTTAAGAGGAAGAGCTGCGCTCTGAAGGAGAAAATAAATTTTCGAAAAGGATTGAAGATGAACAGAAGTCATCTCAAGGGCCAAGGGTCCTATTTATAGGCACCAAGCGCCGTTTCAATTCCTCGGTTGATCCAAGAGTGGAGATGCTGCCACCGCTGCACCCACGTGTGGGCCCCGTGAGCGCAACGATGGGAGGCATTTGTTTCCCCAATTAGAGCAAAGCTCTGATCAGAATTCAAAATTTGAATTAAATCTGTGCTTTTATAAAGGCGCTGCGCTACAACTAGCGCACCCCGTGCAAAGCGCATAGACGCTAGCGCTAGATGCGCTGCGCTACAAGTCGCGCATCACGTGCAAAGCACGTGTGCGCTAGCGCTAAAAGCGATGTGCTCCAAGTAGCGCACCATAGGCAGAGCGCATAAACGCTAGCGCTGGAACTAAAAACTCCCCACCGTTAGATCAAAGATCTAATAATAATGATAAATTATTAATTAACCAAAATTAAATTCTGTTAAGGAAAGATTTCTCAAAATCTTTCCAAATAACAAAATTGTGCTCTGTAAATCAGAGCACCGTTGGATCAATAATCCAATGGTGAATAAAATTACCAAAGACAGAATAAATTCTGCATGGAAAGATTTCCCAATCTTGGTAAAAAAAACAAGAAGATTATCTTCTATAAACCAGAAGCTCTTGGATCAAAGATCCAACGATGGGAAATTTCCTAAATCAATTGGAGAAAAGATCTCCTTAACTGATTGAACAAACCATCTTGCCCTATATAAAGGCCCCCAGACTTCAAATCTAAAAAAGAGGAATCCCCCCATAAACTTTGAGAAAATCTCAGGAAGAAGAAGAAACTCTCGGCAAAAGAAGACAATTCTTTTTCAAGGTAAAAAGAATAGAAAGACGAAATCAACTCAATATAAACAGAAGTATTTACTTCTTTGACAGATCATAGATCTTTAAGACAAACTTGTCTTTCACAAAAGAGATTATGAACATCTCATTATAAAGGGGGGAGAATTATTCAAGTCTCTTAGGATAACAGATCCCTAAAGGCAAAGCCTTTCATCAAAAAGAGATTGAAATATCGCCTATGAACTAAGAACTTTGTTCTTAGAATCTTGAGACGAAGTCTCTTATCAAAGAACAGATAATCTGCAGAGTGCAAAGTTAACCTAAGAAGAGCCTTAGCGCTCCTAATCTAATAAGAGCCTTAGCGCTCCTAATTTAAAAGTGCCTTAGTGCTCTTCACCTAGCGCAAAGCGCTGCAGTGCCATAGCGCTTCAAACACAGCGCACTGCGCTCATTGGCTAGCGCTAAGCGCGCCACGTGCTCCTCACGTGTGCGCAGCATTACTAAAAGCGCTCTGCGCTCATTATACGGCATCAGCACCAAACGCCTCAACGCTTCAACTAAAAGCGCATCAGCGCTCCACATCTAGCGCTAAGCGCATCAACGCTCTTCATGTAGCGCAAAGCGCTAAGCGCATCAGCGCTCTTCATATCTGGCGCAAAGCGCTAAGCACATCAGCGCTTTAACCATAGCGCACTGCGCTCATCGACTGGCGCTAGTGCCAAGTGCTCCACATGCTTTTATGTGCGCTTGGACAGAACATAAAATGTTCTTTGAGGGGGCTATGATAAATGCACAGCATTCAACTAAAGACAAAACATTGTCAGAGACCAAACCAATGCTTAACATTTTTTTAAAGGGATTGGGCTCAAACAAACATCTAACAACTCAAAAACAAATGTTGAACATTGTAATTGAATGGACTTAGCCCAAATTGGCCATAAGTCCTCAATTCAGATTAATTGAGTTCATATGCTCATAAATCACAGATCTTAGTCCCAATTGGACTACAGGTCTCTCAACCCGCATCGGTTTAAGGGTACATCTCTGAACTCCTCTGATATTTGTCGTTGTAATCCTTCATCGTCTTCAGAGAGGTGATGGGTCCTGACAACCATACATTTCGCGGACTGTAGGGTCCTTAAACCCACAGACTATGATGTCCTTAACCTTGACTGTGAGGTCTTTAAACTCACGGACTATGATGTCCTTAAACTTGACCGTGGGGTCTTTAAACTCACGGACTATGATGTCCTTAACCTTGACTGTGATGTCTTTAAACTCACGGACTATGATGTCCTTAACCTTGGACCGAGATGTCCTTAAACTAACGCTGGACCGTAATGTCCTTAAACTAATCGACCGCAATGTCCCTAAACTAAACAATAGAGTCCAAATACTCTTTTGTTAGATCTAAATGATCCCGTTAAGTTGATCTTAGTCTAAAATTAGACTAACGTATTCTTAACAAACGTTTAAGTAGATCTTAGTCTCAAAATGAGGCTAACGTATCCTTAAACCCAACTCCCAAACCCAAATCTAAGAAGATACGGATTTGGACTAATCCACGTCCTACGGGCGACAACATAAATTAGTCTCCGTATACAATCCACGGGAAACCAAAAACAAAACAAACACCCACAACACGAAGTGACCATTTGGAGAAGGAGAAAGCGGTTACCGCGATGAGGTAGCGTAATTAACTGCAGGGAAGAGCGTCCCCACAATCAAAAACCCCTCAACGAGGGGGAATCTGACGAAATCTGCTACATCGGCCGCATCCGTTTAAACATTCGATACATGGTGTCATAAATCAACTTGGCATCTTCGGAGAGGTGGACGGATAGCACCAATTAGCATCTGCCCCGAAATTCAGGCAAGATGGACCCGCGCGGTCACGTCTCGTTGTACCTCACTCCCGTCTTCAATAGGGTCTGCTCTTTTTTTTTGGGGAGAGTATGCCAATATGATCTTAATGAGGTGCGGGGCTTTGCATCTGACATTTGTTGGGCTTCCCTCTGCGAGAGCCAGCGTCCCGGCGTTTTTGTGCAATAAACCCCTCCGGCCGAAGACTAGTGATAGGTGGTCCCGCGGAGCTTTCGGAGAAGGGTAGCCTATCCATGATCAAATTGGTCACTTTTGCTCCGTGCTTTCGGCGGGGAACACCTAGTCATATGATTATCGAGACGGGGCATCGATACTCCAAAGTAGACTAGTGTATACGCTTCTCATCCCAGCAGGGGAAATGGTCTGTCCTACAGCCATTAGTACGTCATACTGGAGACAGTATGCAGGTGCTCATTAGGTTATGAGTACACTGGACAGGACTCGTGGGTAACTGCTGGTTGGTACTATACCTATCGTCAGGTAGCAGTTCCCAGGTGACATGAGTACATCTTAGTCCATTGACTTAACATCGCTACTTAGCCTCAAGTGTGTTCCCACTGTTCTTAGATTACTACCCTACCACGGCTCAAAGGAGTCGTGCAAACATGTAGTAGTTGGGTGCAGTCCCGAAGCACTTGGAGGCAGTAGCGGTTAGATAGGATTCATCTCTCCCAGTATTGGGGGTTGATATCGCATTGTGTTCGGAAAGCCATTACACAAAGTTCCTGGCCAGGGAAAGCGAGATTTACTGGTAGGTACTCCAGTAGTTTCTCAGGGTGTTTTGGGCTCTACCCCGATACGACTTATTGCGCTATTAAGGGTCTGACGGCTATCACCCCCTTGGACCGATATGCGATACTCTTAGATGAACAGACAAGACTGTACGCAGATCGTCGCAGATAGGCTCAGTAGGAGTTCGGATGAGTTTGCTCATCGGCCTTCTTATCGACAGATACGTGGGTAGCCGTTACGTGCAGCTAGTACCGCTGACATGCTTATGCCTAAACCCACTACCAGCATACTGTCGAGTCTTTAGAGTCCCACACAGAGGGTTTCCTTACTTCGGGCAAAACGATGTAGAGGTCATATGGTTTTACAGCAGGGTTCGATCATATACGTGTACTTTTACACGGATCATGATTCAGATGGATAATACTAGTGGGCTTTGGTTTAAGCCGGGTCCTAGTATTATATTATTGGATTATTTTCGTCTCTTTATATTCATATTTTTCGGAATACGGATACGGGTATGTATATACGGTGATGGGCATTCTTATAATTTACTCAAGAGTGCTTCTAGAAAAAGACATCTCATTTCTTGTATAACCATTTAGATTAAATTCTTAATGAGGTGGAGGTATGGGATGTAGATTATCATTTAATGAGGCATGACTATTTGGTGACTCATGGGGGTGACTCATGCTTTAGTGACTATTGAAGCATGCTTGATTTAAGTGTTGTGAATTATTGTATACTTCATTATTCACAACACTTAGCCATTCTCATCACAATGCTCATCACTACACTCTCATTTCCTCCAAGCTCTCTTCTTCTTCCTCAATCCTAAAAATCTCATGTGTTGAGAAACCTAGTGTATTTTGAGACAAATCAATCCATCATCACTCTCTAAATCCTCTAGGCTATCTAGTTTAGCGAACTGGGTACCCTAGTTATCTCGGTTTAGATGTAGGAGCTCAAAGTACACACTCTCAGGTGGATCATCTTTGACGCGAGGAGTCCGACGATCAAGCGCAATCCGTACACTCTTCAAGGAGCTCAAGAAGAAGAGGAGGAGTATAAGAACCGAAGGACTTGATACTAGGAGGTATAACTTTCTTCTGAGTAGTTAAACCTCATAGTGGTTGTGCTAGCTAGGGTTTATGGTCAATCATGGGTTCAAGTCAGTGTTGTGAAGCCCGTAAAAATCGTTTTTTGCGTATTCCGCCTCCCCGCGAACCCGCAGGGTGCGCGACATCGACTTGCAAAAACAACACGGCAGATCCACTCACCAAGGCCATCCTTCAAGTCCAGTTCGAGAAAATGTTCGAGATGTTGGGCATGCGGTACGCCAGCAACTGGCTCTAATGCTGACAGTGGGTACTTATTGCGCCCATTACAGGCCTTAGTGCAAGTGGGAGATTGTTGGATATGTATGCCCTAGAGGCCTTCATTGTATAGGATGCTAGGGATATGTATGTACATGACAATCTTGTTCGATATGATAGTACGCTATTTGGTTTTTCTTTATCTTAACATGTGATGTGTTTTACCTAATGTTTCATATCTTGTATACATGTTGATAAAGCCCGCAGGATGTTTGCCTGACTACCAGCGTTGTGATGGCAATCATACTTGTGGGAGCTAGGTAGTCGATAGGCACATCCTTAAAGTGTCCCTAGTCGTAGGAGTATCGAGACTGGGCATCGATACTCCAGAGTAGACTAGTGTATACATATCTAGACCCTGACGAGGGGCGATGGATTGGTCCCGCAGCCATTGGTGAGTTGCACCTAAGATTATATACACGTGCTCACTAGGGGTGAGTACACCAGACGGACTCGCCGAGAACTGACTAGATGGTATTATACCTAGCATCAGATAGTAGTTCTTTGGTGACATGGGTGCAGATAGTCCGTCGACCTGAGATCGTCATTTTTCTCGTTTGAGTTCCTACTGTACTTTGATTACTACCCTACCACGGCTCTACTGAGTCATGCAAACAGATTTTAGTTGGGTACAGTCCCGAGCTATATGGAGGCAGTGAGCGACTATTGGGGATTCTTCTCTCCCGGTATAAGGAGTCGATGTCGCACTGTGATCGGTTGATCAACACCATAAGTCCTTGGCCAGAGCGGATTGAGAATTACTGGTAGTAGGACCAGTAGATTCTCGGATGGTCTTGAGCCACACCGACATGACTTGTATGGTTATTAGGGGTCTGACGTTTTCCACCCCCTAGACCTTGCATGCGATACTCTCAGACAAACAGACCGGACTGCACGGAGATTGTCACAGACAGGCTCGGTAGGGGTTTGGATGAGTTCGCTCGTCAGCCTTCTTTTCAACATGTACCTGGGTAGCCGTTAGGTACAGCAAGTTCCGCTGACGGACTTGTAGTTAAACCCACTGCCAGCGTACTATCGAGTCTTTAGAGTCCTATATAGAGGGTTTCCCTGGTTCAGGCGAAACGATGCAGAGACCGTATGGTTTTAGGCAAGGTTCCGATCATATACGTGTACTGGCTACACGGATGTTGTTCGGACAGATAATACTAGTGGGTTTTGGTTTAAGCCGGATTCTAGTATTATATTATTGGATTATTATTATCTCATTGTATTCGTATTTTTTGGAATACGAATATAGGTATGTATATACGGTAAGGGCATTCTTGTAATTTCACAAGACATGCTTCTAGAATGTGACACCTCATTATTAGATTTATCTATTTATGCAAATAGATTAATGAGGTGGAAATTGCAGACATTTGTGGCATGGATGAAAGCTTGGCTAAGTTATTTATTTATTCATTTGACTTTACTATTCAAGCATGATTGCTTATTTTCTATGAAAAATAATCCATGCTTGATGATTGCAAAGACTTAGCCATTCTCTTTTCCTACACAACCTTAGCTCATTTGCATTGGTTCATTCTCTCTCCAATTTTTCTCTCCTCCCTCTTCCTCAAACCCTAACCCTCACATGAGTTGTGAATTCTAGAGTTCTTGAGATAAAATACTCCATTCATCTTTCTCTACATCTTCTAAGTTGTCTAGTCTGGCAAACTAGATATCTTAGTTATCTCATACTTGAGGTTGAAGCTTGAACCATAAGCTCTCGGGTGGATCATCTTCAACAAAGAGGAGACAGACGATCGAGTTCCATTCAATCTTTCTAAGAGCCAAGAAGATGAGAAGACGATTCAAGCTTGAACCAAGGAGCTAAGAAGGAAAAAGAAGACCCGAAGGACTTGATCAAGTATGTATAACTCTCACCGAGTAATTAGAAACCTTCTTGTAGTTAGTCGTAGCTAGTTATGGTTTAATTAAGATCCTGGGTTATCTTGGTCGATATTATGAAGCCGCTCTTTTGAAATAGAAAAAATTGTTTTTTGTGTATTCTGCCTCCCCGCGGACTCACAGGGTCTGCGATATCGACTTACAGTTTTACTATGAATACCTGGGCACCCCTTGAAACATTTTGATATTTCAGTTTTCCTATATGGTTGTAATTGAAAACCGTTTCCCAATTAATTATAACTCCTGAGTATATAAAACCATATTAGAATCACACATATGTAGGGCATTACAGATGATGAGAAGGAGTAGAGTATTGAGAAAGGGTGATTTGATTCTCAATGTCGGAAATCGGAGCAATTGTTGCTATTGGGAAAAATCATCTAGTTTTTCCTTGTGGCAAATTTTTGGTTTTGAATAATTATTATAATGCACCATTTTTTAAAAAAACACCGATATATCTGTCTCTTTATTTAATAAAGTGAGATATAATTTTTGAAAAATATGTTGTAAACTTTACCTTTATCATTTGATGATTAGGTAAGGTGCATTAAATAATGATATCGACATTCAATTCTTAACCAAAATATAGTTTTCAACTTATAACACATGGAGTATGAGTTGGTGAACTCATAGGGGCTTATACATGGTGATGTATGTTATCCGATGTCCACACGGACAATGGCTTAGTACTTATACTTCATTTCGTTGACCTATGAGTTCTTTAGTTTTAAATGCGCGTTTTTATTGAAACGCAAAGTCAAAAGATTTTGAGAAGTTCATAGAGTTTGTGAATAAAGTAGAGAACCAAACGTTGGAAGTATCAAGATTCTTCGAAATGATTGAAAATGTGGATACTTATGCTCGGTATTCCATATTGAGAATTAGATTCTCTCTCAAATTACTCATCCGAGGGTGTGTTCCATGATGAGTGGCCTTTTTTGTTTAGGGGATATGCACTGGAAACAGCTACATACCAATTGAATATGCTTCCATATAAATTCGTACCTCAGATTCTATATGTGATATAGAATGAGCATATATTAAGGTAGTTAAGATATAAAGTTATCCAGATAATGCTTAAATACAGAATCCGGACAAATTCGAGGCACGTTTCGGTAATGTGCAGTTTGTGGGTTATCCCAAGCTTTCGCAGGGGTTTAATTTCTACCATTTTCAGGATCAAAAGTTGTTTTGTTCTTCATTCGCCACCTTTTTTAGAACATGAATTTGTTGCAAAAGAAATTAATGTGAGTATGGTAAAACTGAAAGAGATTCCAGAACCAAAAATGATTGATGAAAATTTAGTAGAACCTGGGAACTCAATTGACCCTGACAAACCTTAGCTACTCAGAAGATTTAGTAGGTGACCTCAACTACCTGAAAGATACTACGGTTTTCTCGTAGACGGTGACAAGGGGTTTTGCATTATGTGATGATGACCCTACTAGTTATCAGCAGGCCTTAGAGAGTAGTGACTTCCGATTGATGGCTAGATGCATATATATCCAAGTTGGACTCCACGCACTCCAATAAATTATGGACTTTGTTGGATACTCCTGAAGGGGTTAAACCCATTAGGAGCAAGTAAATCTTTCGAGATCAGTGCAGATGGAAAGGTGGTAACTTAATAAAGTTAGACTCGTGGTAAAAAGTTCTCATCAAATACCCATCATGGATTGTGATGAAATTTTACTTCAATGTTTGTGCTAAATTTTATACGGATATAATTTGTCACTGTTGTTTTTCATGGCTGTGTTATCTAGCAGATGGATGACTATAACGTATTTCTAAATGAGAATTTAGAAGTATACATATATATGACTCTGTCATAGGGTTATCATAGTCAGTGGGAGCAACGGCAGAGATGGATCATCTGTTTTAATATTACATTCAAAGTGTTTGACTTCATCAAGATGATAGATGAAGCTGGTTTTTGTAAAAAGGTTGTAGGGTGTAATGTCATAGACATCATAATGTATGTGGATGACATTTTCCTGATAGGAAATGATGTTCTTATACTACAATTCGGTCAAACTATGGTTGTCACAGGTGTTTCTCCATATAGGATGTTGATAACATCCAATCCTGGAGAAACATAAGGATAGCAATGAAGAATATATGAGAATGTTCTTGGTGTATGGAAGCGGTTACCGATTCCGCCTTCCAATGTAACATGGATGACAAACTGACTGTCGCGGGTTATAAGTTTACCCTCTTCTGATAAGCAGTATATTGGAAAGGGTTCTAAGTGGGATACAAAGGTAATCATGGCGCTGGGTGCTGATTATGACTCGGCAGGAGATACAATCTAAGAAACTGTTTGGATAAATACGTTCATTTATGAACAGGGTCCCATCAGCTATCCAAACAAATTCTAATGCAAGTATCGCTCAATTTGGAAGATTGATGATCTCTGCGAAGTTAAGATATAAAGAGATAAAGTTAGAAATATTGTAGCGGATCAACTCACTGAGGCTGTTTCTCGAACACGGTTTATGAAACTGTAAGTAGAGAAGTTAGGAATGCGATAGCACATGAGATATGGGTATGCGATATCGCAATAATTGTCCTTAAGTGCAAGTGGGAGATTGTTGGATATAGATGCCCTCAAGACAATTGTTGTAATTGAAGGAGGCTCTATATGGATAGAACAGTTTTGCTCGAAATGATAGTATGTTATCTGGTTTGTCTTTATCATTCATGTGTAAACGTTTTACTCGTTATCATATATCGCTAATACATAATGATAAAGTCCATAAGATATTTGCTTGACTACCAGGATTATGATAGGGATCATACTAATGGGGACTGAGTGGTCCATAAGAACATCTTTAAATGTCCCTAGTCGTATGAGTATCGAGGCTGGGCATTGGTGCTTCAGTTTAGATTAGTGTATATATTTCTTGATTCCGACCAGGACGGTGGTTGATCCCATAGCCATTGGTGTTTGATACCGAAGATTGTATACAGGTGATCATTGGTGAATGAATTTCACTAGACGGGCTCACCGAGAACTCCTAGATGGTATTATACTTATTGTCAGATGGCAGTTCTCTGGTGACATGAATATAGAGTAGTCCCTAAACCTGAGATCGCCATAGTGTTTTGTGTATGTTCTCACTGTACTTTGATTACTATTTTACCACGGCTTTAAAGAGTCAAGCAAACAGATTTTAGTTAGATACAGTCTCGAAGCACATGGAGGCAGTGAACAGTCGAAAGGATTCGTCTTTCCCTGGTATAGGGATTTGATGTTGCGATATGCTTGATTAAGCATAACCAGAATTTTCAGCCGAGGCTGTTGAGATAAACTGATAAGTATTATCGGTTATATCTCATATGGTTATTTACATCAGCACGACTCATCGGGTTATTAGGAGTCTAACGGTATCCACCTCCTAGATCCGATATGCGACACTCTATGACAAAGAGACTGGACTGTACGGTGATTATCACTAATAGACTCTGTTAGGTATGGATGAGCTTACTTGTCGACTTACCTTTTGTTCAATACCTGAGTAGCCTTACCTACAGCTAGTGCTGCTGACGTGCTTGTAGGTTAATCAGTGAGGGAATTGATCTGAAAGTATTTCAGATCAATCGGATATGATCCTAACCTACTGCCAGCGTATTGTCGAGTCTTTAGAGTCTCACGCAGAGGGTTTCCCAGCTCAGGTGAAACGATATAAAGTGCGTATGATGATACGTGCAGGAGTCCGATTAAATACGTGTATTTGATACATGTAAATTAATCGGACGTTTACATAATAATAGCCGGCTCATTAAAAGCCAGATTATTAAATCAAGTGATGATTATATATATATATATATATTAGTATTATGTTCACTTTCTATTCATCTCTCTTTTAGTATTTGATACAAATGCAGGTATATGTATACGATAAATATACTATGTGATATTTTATGTAATTGTTACATAAATACATCTAGAAAGGTTTCCTCATTTCATTTATAATATTAAGAAATGATTCATTCCTTATTATTATAAAGAAATGAAGAAAGATGAAGAAAAGAGAGTTGCAGAGAAAATTGGACTTTTCTGGCACTTTTTAGAAAAGCCTTTTGTTTTAAAATGGCTACTCTCTTTTTTACCTCATGATAATTCTTTCATCCTCTTTCTCTCTCTTGATTCTTTTGAGAGAGAAAATGAAAACTAGAGAGATAAAAATAGAGAGTAAATTCTACATCTCTTCCTCTCATCTCTTAGCAAGTTATGAGAACAAGTTGCTTCACAAGATTTGGTCTTTTGATGAAATTGAAGCTTGAGTTCGGTTATCTTCGATGTGGATCATTTTTGGCGAGAAAGTCGACTTACAAGCTCGTTCCTATGGTGACAGAGTCTAGAAGAAGTCTTTCACGATTAAGTGGACACACTACAAAGGTTTTAGCTCATAAACTCCACTTTTTGCTCTCTTGATTTGTGCAATTTATAGTAAATGACATGATCTTGGGTTTAGTATTTGGTGTTATGTTCATGTAAATTTTTGTTTATCATTTCGCCGTGGTCCGCAAGTATTGCGACCCTAATACCAAACACTAACAGCCACACCGAAAGCCGACCGACTTCTGCCGCCACTGACTGGCGTCGCCGGCACCAACCGTCGTCCGACCATCCTTGTCGTCGGTCAACGGTCGCCTTCGCCATCATCGGTCATCCGAAGCCGTCGATCGACATCCGTCGTACCTCCATCGGTTGAATACTAGCTAACATTCATTTCTCTTACTAAATGTATTGTTCTAAAATGTATATGAATTATGAAATCAAATGACTAGTATTTTGAATAAAAAAGAATTTTGTCAAAATGACGGTAATTTCCTCTACCAAATCTAGATTCTAAAATTAGTTGAGACTAACACCCTAAGTAACTTACCGAGACCAAATGCGTATGGAAATTTTGGGCTCACCGGATTTCTATAAAGACATCCAATGGGATTTTCACTTGCTTCAAATTCTTAAGTTCCATGAAGCAAATTTGGGCTTTAGTATTTAGATATGTGACAAAATGCTTAAGCAGAAATTCTGGATACGTGTCAAGTTCATAGCCAAGTTGGCTGAACTTCACTCACAATTTACTTTTTGGATGGGATCTCGCTTTTTATGTTGGGACGGGACTCAATCGGTAGACCGAGAGAACTTCACAGCTAACTTTGGCTTAGCCACATTTTTGCCTTCAGAAATGCTATGGTACACCGGTTTATTTTTTTGCAGGAATAATGCTATTCAAACATGGCCTTAGTTACTCTCTGGAAGAAAAAGCGAACACTTTCATTTATGGTACATGGATGGTAATCAAATAAACAATTACATCAAGCAAATAAACATTAAATAATCTTCTTACATATAACAATATCATATCAATCTCCTCACCACCAATAGAAACGAGAATCCACAGAATAAGATCAAATCCATCACGTAAAATATGGGAGTAAATTGAAACCCCAAAAGGTTGCGCATATATATAGATATATAGATATATCAATTGATGGGCACGCTCTTTAGGACCACAGTCTCAACGGTGAGCCCCGGACCGAAACCGAACAGCACCCCCCACTCCAGCCCTTCGCCAGTTGTCGGCAAACCCTCCTCCATCGATTTCTTCCTCATCTCGTCCATGATAAACAACACGCAGGCGCTCGACATGTTCCCGTATTCCTTCAGCACCTCCCTCGTCGCCCTCATCTTCTCCGGCTTCAAATTAACCTTCTGCTCCACCTGGTCCAGAATGGCTGGGCCCCCGGGGTGAGCTATCCAGAAGACGGAGTTCCAGTCGTCGATGCCGAGCGGGCTCAACGCCTCCACCAAGCTCTTCTCGATGTTCTTCGATATCAGCCCTGGCACGTCCTTTAGCAAATGGAACGTCAGCCCGACCTCCCTCAGGTGTCCGTCGATAGCTCCCTCGGAGTCCGGCAGGATCGTCTGCGATGCAGACACCATTTGGAAAATGGGACGCTCAACGGACATATCCGGATCCGAACCGACGATCAGTGCAGCTGCACCGTCCCCGAACAACGCCTGCCCGACCATGCTATCGAGATGGGTATCCGTCGGTCCGCGGAAAGTGACGGCCGTGATCTCAGAGCAGACGACAAGGACACGGGCCCCACGGTTGTTCTCGGCGAGGTCCTTCGCCATGCGGAGGACCGTGCCCCCAGCGAAGCAGCCCTGCTGGTACATCATGAAGCGCTTCACGGAGGGCCGGAGGCCGAGGAGCTTAGTGAGCTGGTAGTCGGCGCCGGGCATGTCGACACCGCTGGTGGTGCAGAAGATGAGGTGGGTGATTTGTGACTTGGGGCGGCCCCATTCTTTAATGGCGGCCGATGCAGCGGCCTTTCCGAGCTTGGGGACCTCGACAACCACGATGTCTTGGCGAGCGTCAAGGGAAGGGGCCATGTAGGCACAAATGCTGGGGTTTTCCTTCAGGATGTCCTCGCTCAGATGCATGTAGCGTTTGCGGATCATGGACTTGTCGCCTGCATCCGCGAAATTAGTGAGAGAGCATACATATGTACGTATGAGATTAATTAATGTCGTTAGTTTGCAACACTCTTGCAAAAAGCAGTACTTGAGCAATTAATCAAATTGAGACAGGAAACACTTACACATCCTCTTGAACTTGGCCTTGAGATCAGTCATGTGCTCGCTGTTAGTCACCCTAAAGTAGAAATCAGGATACTCGTCTTGGTAGATACAGTTCTTTGGCGTTGCGGTGCCGATGGCGAGCACCGTGGCCGGCCCCTCGGCACGTTGGGCTCTTCTGATCTCCTCGATCGTGTTCTTGGCCATTGATGAGAGTTTTTCCGTAGCTTTGTATTACTAATTAGCAGTAGAAGCTGAGTGTTATTTTGCTTGATGAAGTGCACAGAGAGAGAGAGAGAGAGAGATGAAGGGGCTTTATAAAGAGAAGGGTAGGTTTCATAACTCAATTCATGAATTTGATTTTGGAAGGTCATTGTTTGTGCAACGTTTTTGAATGGGGAATGTTTGGTGCAAAACAAGGTAGCTGGAGCTCCACGTGAACTGCCATGCCACTTCAAGTTAATGTTCCGTTTTTGGTAGCTAGGAAGTGTGTCAAGGAATGGGTAGGTGCTCAATTGGGTTTGGACAGTAGACGTGGACATGAATTTGTACCTGTTTTTTCCTTGAATAAAGTTTCTATTTAAAAAGTGGCTAAATTGCTATGGTTCATACTTTCTGCATAATGATACTATAATGGGTTTTTTCAGGTACTTAAATACCATAATGTTTTGCAACGTTGGTAATATGCTATCTTCCGTTAACCGGTTGTTAGAAAAGTTAGCACATGTGAATATTATTGTTAGAAAAGTTGCACATGTGATATGAGTTGATTCAGACACACGCTCAAACTGGATGGTGTGTATGTATAGATTATAGATAACTCAATACTGCAACGAGAAAAGACCACTTCGCTCTATCTTTCATTGACCAGATGTTGGAACGCTTAGCTGGACATGAATATTATTGTTTCATGGACGGATACTCTGGCTATAACCAGGTCCCTATTGCCGAAAAGGATCAAGATAAAACCACATTTACTTGTCCTTTCGGTACTTTTGCTTATAGACGCATGCCCTTTGGGTTATACAACGCTCGCGCTACATTTCAGCGGTGTATGATGGGGATATTCTCGGATATGGTCGAGAATTTTCTGGAGATCTTCATGGATGATTTCTCGATATTCGGAGATTCTTTTGATGACTGCCTATCTCATCTTGATACCGTTCAAACTCGTTGTAAAGATAAGAACTTGACTTTGAATTGGGAAAAATGCCATTTCATGGTCCAAGAGAGAATTGTACTTAGACATGTCATTTCACGGAAAGGCATTGAGGTCGATAAAGCTAAAATAGATGTCATTCATAAGCTTCCTCATCCCAAATGCGTCAAAAATATACGATCTTTTCTTGGCCATACAGGATTTTATAGGAGATTCATTAAGAATTTTAGCAAAATTGTTAGACCTTTAACTCTTCTCTTGGCGAAAGACACAACCTTTCATTTTGATTCGGACTGTGAGGTTGCATTTGACTTGCTTAAAAATTCACTCACTGCAGCCCCTGTTCTATCATCTCCTGATTGGAACCATCCGTTTGAGTTTATGTGTGATGCATCAGATTTTGTTGTTGGTGCAGTTTTAGGACAGCACATTGATAAGATGCCACACGTGATTTATTATGCAAGTAAGATCCTGAATGATGCCCAAATTAATTATACAATTACCGAAAAAGAACTTTTGGCAGTTGTATTTCTATTAGAAAAATTCAGGCCTTACTTGATTGGCTCACCTATTGTTGTGTACACTGATCACTCCGCCTTAAAACATGTTTTATCGAAAAAAAATGCTAAAGGTAGGTTAATACGTTGGATCCTATTATTATAAGAATTTGATCTCATCATTATAGATAAGAAATGAAGTGAAAACGTAGTAGCTGACCATCTTTCGCGCATCTCTTCTTCATCAACTGTGACCCTGCCAATTAACGACACTTTTCCTAGCGAACAGCTCTGGAACGTATCCGGCGAACCTTGGTTCGGGGATATTGTAAATTATCTTGCAACGGGACTTCTTCCCAGCGAGTGGTCTAAACAGGACAAATATCGATTTTTATCCCAAGTAAAACACTTTTACTGGGATGAACTCTATTTGTTTAAGTATTGTCCTGACCAAATCATTCGTAGATGTGTCCCTAATGATGAATTTAAGAGCATTCTATCTTTCTGTCATGATCAGGCATGTGGAGGTCATTTTGGTCCTCGAAAGATAGCGGAAAAGATTTTGCAATGCGGTTTTTACTGCCCGACATTATTCTAAGATGCATTTGATCATTACAAAACCTGTCCACAGTGTCAACACACGGGTCGGATTTCTAAAAAAAATGAGATGTCACTTCAACTGATCTTGGTGGTTGAAATTTTCGACGTTTCGAGTATTTGATTTTATAGGTCCTTTTCCCGACTCTTTTGGAAAATCGTACATCTTGTTAGCAGTTGATTACGTCTTGAAATGGGTTGAAGCTATTCCATGTCGCACTAATGACAATAAGGTTTTCATTAAGTTCCTTAAAGAAAATATTTTTTCGCGATTTGGACACCCTCGCGCTATCATTAGCGACAACGAGACGCATTTCTGTAATCGGTCTTTTGAGACTTTGATGCGGAAATATTCAATCAACCACAGACTTTCGACACCCTATCATCCCCAAACGAGCGGGCAAGCTGAGGTTTCCAATAGACAAATCAACACAAAATTTGGAGAAAACGGTTTCTAAAAACCGGCAAGATTGGTCAACCAAATTGACGGATACTCTTTGGGCATTTCGTACCGCTTATAAGACTGATCTCGGTATGTCTCCTTATCGTCTAGTATTTGGTAAGGCTTTCCACCTTCCGGTTGAGATTGAACACAAAGCAATGTGGGCCATTAAAGAACTGAATTTTGACTTAAATCAAGCTTGCACTTTCGGAAGCTGCAGTTAAACGAGCTAAGCGAATTCCGCGATGAAGCTTACGATAATGCTGTGATTGTAAAGAATCGGACTAAGATATTTCACGATAAAAATATTTTGAGAAAAACTTTTACCCCCGGCCAATAAGTCATTCTTTATGATTCCCGTCTCCATCTTCATACGGGTAAGCTACGATCTCGATGGACAGGACCTTTTGTTGTGCGGTATGTCTACCCTCACGGGGCAGTTAAGGTTGAAAATAGTAAAAACGGTTCAATTTTTAAAGTGAATGGGCATAGATTAAAACCATATTTTCAACTGATCCCACGGAGGAGCTCCTGTCTTTACAAGAGCCATTTTATCATGACTAAATTTCCTCTGTCTCACCTCCATGTCTTGATAATACTGTCTCACTTATAGAATGGAGGTGAGTAATAAAGAATAAGTTTGGGGAAGATTTTCATCTACATCCATTCTTGTCCCTATTAATAACTTTTCCTCCCAAACTTACAGGTTTCTGAGATTTAACAGATGGCAACAGTGAGGACACTGTTGTAAACAAGTTTGGAGGAGGTTTGTGCTTATTTATGCATCACTTTGCATCATACTTTGCATAAGCACAAAACATATAAAAAAATATATAAAAAATTAATAAAAAATAATAATAATAATAAAAATATTTAATATTTAATCTTTTATAATAAAATATTAGAAAGTGAAAAATTACATTTAAAAGATTGGAAAAATTTAAGAAAACCAAGAAAGTTAGATATTTTCTTAAACGAAGCTAGTAATAAGTAGTTATGAACCGTTGTCCCAAGAGTTAGTAAGATAAAAGAAGTCACTAATCTGAGAATAAAAATAAGTCTGAAAAATAGTTCATATTCTGGAAGCCAAATATTTGAACGTTGATATATACGCACTTACACACGTCTTGAAACTCGGAATAGTAGAGGATACCTTAAAATGCTCTTGTCTGGAAGCCAAAGTATGAAGAAAATTTAAATGAAGCATAAAAGATAAAATAGTGAAGAAAAATGAATACTGATTATGTAATCACTAAGGCAGCATAAAAAATATAGCGAGAGTGCTTCATCACCTAGTGCCTTAGACCAACTGGTTTGGGAGTCACTGCTAAGCCTTAGGTGTTGCAAGATAAGGAAAATACGATTTACGCCTAATCAGCAAGCACATGAGTAATCGGTCGGTTAGTACCTCAAGAAGTATTAACGGTCGCATGAAGAATGTGTGAGCAATTCCATCTAAAATATTCACCGACTAAAAAGTACTGAGGTAAATGGACAAGAGTATGATAGCTTGAATTGAATTCTCCGAGTGTAGGGATGTCCTTTACACACACGTAGGGGTATATGATCGGTGTTTGGAAGAAAAGTAGGGATGAAGAATAAAGGCAATGTTTTATTGAGAGATGACGTGATTTCTAACATCTTTTCATGACTATTAAGATAGGGCTCATGACAACCGAAAAGCTAGTGTGGTTGGAAACTCTGATTTTCAAAGTATTTCTTTTATAATTCCTATCTTTATATATAACTTTCACAATCTTCCTTTTATTATAGGATTTTGTGGGTGCAATCCGCTGAAAACCCTCAAGAGACAACACTCCTCCTACTAGGGACACCTAGAGGTTTAAAGGCTTGTTGCACGTGTTCAGTGCAATCGTGTTGCCTACGAAAGTGTGCTAATTAGTTTTTTCTTTTTCTTTCTCTTCTTCTTTTCTCTTTCACCTGAATAAAAGAAGTTTACTCGAGACGATCAAAATCAAGTTTGGGGGAATTTGTTCATTCGAAAATATTGTATTCTTAACACATCAATTTCCTTACTCTTCTTAATCATCTGAGGATATTTATTGTAAATATAACACGTATTACAAATTTGTCTGGAAAATATCAAATACCACGTGTTTTATATATAATCAACATTCTGGAAGGAAATTGTGTATTTATTACTCCACGCATGATATTGTATATCTCAACACTTTTCATCGAGATTTTGTGCAGAAAATTATTCAGGTCAAAGAACCGGAATCGCATATTTGTCGATAAAACGCAGCAAGTCAAAGACTTAGAATCTGGCACAGATTAAAAAGAGATTATAAGATTCCAGATATTAGAAAATTACCCAAAAGGCAAGACCAGACAACCACAGAAAAATGATGCAATGAACGCACCAAACGGCCGCGGATCCGCGGCCGATTCAGCCCGATCCGCCGGGAATTCGCGCCCCTAGTTGGGGGCGCCGGGATCGATACTTCTCCAGATGCTTCCTCGTAACCTCCTACTTCCTGAAGATGCTTCGAACTTCCTAGTTTACTCCAGAAGCTTTCCTACAATAGCTAAGCTTCTTATGCAAGCTTTATAACTACCTGGCTTATTCTAGAAGCCTCTTTGTAACAACCTAGCTTATGAGGGAAGCGTGATTGAGATCTATAAAAGGGGATTTAGGACAGGTAAAAGGTTGTTGATGGTGGTAAAATTCTAGCACAAAAACTAAATTCAAATCCAATTTCAAATCAAGATCAAGAATCATTGAGAGTTCATCAAGAAACGACATTCGAAGATCCTTTATCGCAACACCGATCGTCATCAAGAGAAAGAGATCCGCGACCGATTCATGTCTCACGGCGATCGACCCACGTAAAGATCGACGACAAATTCACCTCTTCAAAAGAGTGATCGAGAGCTTAGTTTTGTACCTTGAATTGAGCAATTGTGTAAATTTGAAGAAGATTTAATAAAGGTGATCATTACTCTTAGTCTTGATTTCTTTAAATTCTTGCATTATGAAATTTCTAATTCTTGATTATTCTATTTTCATGATGCGTAAGTGATATCTCCGCTTGTTTAGGATTCTAAGGAATTCAATAGTTCAAATGATGATGAAATCCTAAACTAAATCTTAAGTCTTATGAGAATTGTGAAATTTAGGAAAAAAATCATCAATAACCTAATTTGGAGCGAGATCACCGTTCTTGATAATTTCGTTGCAAATTAAGGATTAAATGATTGATGATATTCTTTGCTAAAGGCTAGATTTGAATGATGATCAATGAAAAGACAAGAGATGGTGAAGGAGAAAGCCTATTTTCTTCAATAGATCCCTAATCTTCATTCATCGCCTTCATTCTAACTATAATTCATCAATAGATAAGATAAGTCATTTTTAGATTCATCTTTACTACAAATTCGATCGAATCCTACAAGCTATTCTAAATATTCTTGATAATAGAAATTGATCTTGGATATATTCTTAATTTTTCTTAATTCTTGAACTCTTTCTTGATTTTTTTGAAATGACAACTCAATTAAATCTTGAAATCTTATTTTCTTGAATTTTCTTTACTCTTTTCTTTCGGATCATCTAAAACAAGATCGACTAAATACTTGCATCTCAGTGGACGATCCATTCTCATTAACGAAACTATATCGACACCGTTATTGATTGCGGTTATAAATTCTTTGGTTGTGATAACACTTTTCTTTTCATTCGAATCAATCACAAGAAATAAGATCAATCACGTGCACATGGACATTTTTGAACAATTTTGCTCATGGCTCTTTTAAATTTAAAAAGGAAAAAAATTATTAACCCATCATCTTCATCTGGCCTTTTTAAGATCTTCAGAGCGCTTGATTCCGGCACGTCATCGAAAAAGATGGAAATGGGGGAGGAGGTAGTTATGCAGCAGGGGAGGTGGTAGCAATGGAAAGGACGTGGTGACAATACGCTGGGGCGGAGGTTGAGGAGGGGGTGGCCATGGAAGTGATGGGGACGAGATGGTGACGATGGAGGCGGAGATGATGGCGGCGATGGCCATGTGGAGGAGGTGCGGTTGACAGTGGCCAGGGGACGGAACGGTGGTTGCGTAGGTGACGATGGGGAAGAAGCGGACGAGGTAGCGGCCACGGAGGCAAGGTGGAGGTTGATGGCGACCATGGGACAGAGCTATGGTGGCAATGGACGTGGAAATGGAGAAGGTAGTGGCCATAGAAGTGATGAGGAGAAGGCGGTGGCGAAAGGGAGGAGGTGGAGGAGACGGTGGCGATGGGGACCGAGGTGGACGTTGATGTTGGCCATGGGGCAGTGGTGGCCATGGGGTGAGGTGGACGCTTAGATGGCCATGCAACGGCGGAGGTGGTGGCCATGGGTTTAGGTTAGGGTTAGCTAATTAGGACTAGGGCTAGAGCTAAATAATTAGGGTTAGAGTTAATTTTTTTCTTTAAATCTAAATATAAGAATGGGTAATTTGGTCATTTTGTCTCGGTTGTTAACACCGTTATGGTAGCATTAGCAATTTAGAACATTATGGCATTTAAGTGCTGGAAAAAATATTAAATTATTATTCTGTAGAAAGTGTGAAATATTGTAATATTATTAAGCAATTTACCCCTTATTTTTAATGGTTCGGTTTGATTTTGTTTCTGTATTTTATATGTGGTCAAAATATATTTGCTATGGGAGCCAAGATTTGCGAAGGGCCAAGACAGGACAATATAGAAACATATAGTATGATTACTTGTATTTTGCAGGTATAATGCACATATGCAAATATTAGATGTCTTAGACAAAATTTTGAATCTTTTTGAAAAAGTTTTTTAACAAAAACAATAGGGATTATTAAAAATTCTTTTCAAATAAAATCGTGAACAACCGAACAAAATTTTTATATTTTCCATTTAAAAAAACGAGAATATTTATTGCCTCTTGTTATGTTGAGTCTCGGATCAAGATTTTAATTCAAGACCTCGTTAAAATAATAGAGACTAATTATTAGGATTAATTGCAAAAACATCAGCATGGCATTTATATATACCATCTAAATTTGACTATTATTTTTTTCTCTTTTTTTCTTTCTGGTGTAAAACAGACAAGATGAGCCTGATTTGTTACTATCTTCAATGAACCCTCCCCAGGTATTTTTATGCATTCATGCGGGCCACGAACGACTTCCTTGCTATAATTCGAGCTTGTCATTTGCGTAATTATCATGTGATTTTAATTTATTTTCAGCAGTGAAGCAAAATCCAACCATTAAGTCGTAACCTATTTTTTGAAATCAAGCTTTTGTCGAAGTTAAAAAGAACATGGAGTTTATATCTCTGCTATTATAATGAGAACACAGGATAGTATCGAAAAATTTCTCTTTTCCCGTGAGATAATATTATAAAAAGGAGTAATAATCTCATGTAATACAACATACCCTCAAAGAAAATATTTAAAAAAAGTGTAATTATCTCATGGTGAAATATCTCTGGATCTCCTTCAGATATTACCTTCCGTTGATCTGCAGCGAGCACTGATAGATAGTTGAGATTGGATTTGAGGGCTGTCTCTCAATGCGTGTGGATCTCAATGGGCTCGATATGGTTGAGGCCGAGCTACCTGCAAGGAAGTCCCGGGGTGGTTGTGCCACCGAGGACCCTCCGACGATCAAGTTAGTCGAGATATTTTGACAGAGTAACGGTCTATTGGGGTCAAGTTGGCTTACCTGAGTCGTCTGGGAGAGGGGTTTATATAGTGGCAGCAATGGGCAGGCGGGCGCGAGATTCATGCCGGTCGTTACGCCCCTGGCGTTACGCTCGCGTGATAGGTGGGATTCCCCATTAATGACGAGATATGCTCGTTAATGGGGGATCGTGATGGCGTGGAACACGGGATCATGGGTGGCGGATATCTCGCGCCTAGCGAGATTCGTGGAGCCGTGGCGGAGACGCCGATGATCAGTGCTGGGCGTCGGTCGATAAGACCGAGGATGCAAGGCTCGGCGGGAGGCTCGGGAACAAGCGGGAGGCTGAGCAGGCCTTGTTCTTGATAGCTCGGAAGCGAGCCGGGAGGGACAAGGAGGCCCATCGTGCAGGAGGCTCGGAGGCAAGCCATCGGTTGTTTGTAAGGCGGGCATAGGAGTGGTCTGGACGGCCACTGAAGGTTAGAAACATCCTCGAGTCGAAGGTCCGGGGTATGCTTCTAATGTACCGTTGTCGCTCCTTTCCCGTGATCCATGGGCCACGTATCGTGATCTTAGGAAATACCACTTCTGAGCATCATCATTAGCCCCTCACTCTCGTTCCGACCTATTTATGGGTCGGGTCAAGGGTGGACTATACGGAGAATCTTCCGCTTGGTTTGGTACCGAGAATCGTGATGTCGATTGCCCAGGAATGAATGGAGGCGTCGTTTCGTCTGTTAGGGTTGGCTATCGACCGAACTTGAGCTCTCCTATTTTTTGCTTAGTTAAGCCATGTTGGGAGCTTTCCTTTTTCGGGTGCATGCGCCGGGCAAAGGCTTGCTAACTGGTTCAATGTGAGGCTCAGGGATCCACCATTGAGACCGAGCATGAAGATATTTAACGGCTTCGTGACGAGGGCCTTGATCCATCTCTTTGTAAGGCAGGAAGCTGCCTGGAGTGGACGGACCGAGTAGGAGAATGCCCGGTCGCCTCTTGAGGAGGGCTTTCGATCCATGGCGTCGAGGGACAGATAGCTGCCCGTCAGGATGAACCGAGCACGAGGTTGCCCGGTCACCTCATGATGAGGGCTTTGATCCTCAGCGTCATGGGGCAGGAAGCTGCCCGCCAAGATGAACCGAGCAGGGTAGATGCTCGGTTGCCTCTTGGTGAGGACTTTAGTCCTTGGCGTCGGTGGGTAGTGAACTACCAGCAATGGATGGACTGAGCAGGGTGGCTGATCGATTGCCTCTTGGTGAGGGCTTTGATCCTTGACGTCGTTGGGTAAGAGATTATCAGCCAATGATAGACCGAGTAGGGAATCTGCTCGGCGTCCACTTGATGAGAGCTTTGATCCTCGGCATCGTCGGGTAAGAGATCACCAGCCATGGATGGACCGAGCAGGGAAGCTGCCCGGTGGTCTCTTGATAAGGGCTTTGATCTTTAGCGCGGGAGGGCATGGAGTGGCCTACTAAGGATGAACCGAGCAGGGAAGCTGCTCAGTGGTCTCTTGATGAGAGCTTTGATCATTGGCGTCATTAGGTAGGAGATTACCAACCAAGAATGGACCGAGCAGGGAAGCTGCTCGGTGGCCTCTTGATGAGGGCTTGGATCCTTGGCATCGTGGGTAAGAAATTATCAGCCAAGGATTGTAACATTTCTGAAATCGTTATATGAATTTTTCCGTTTCAGGGTAAAATAGTTGGTATTTTCCGTTTTAACCCGATTGTGATCAAACTTCTGTATAGACTTGTTTGCAACTAGTTTTACTCGAATGAAGCTAGTTTGCGGGTTTTGTGGGTCACTTGGAAGTTTTGGTTCACTTTGAAAATTTTCCCTAATTAAAGTAATATTTTAAGTTGTTAATTATGCACTTAATTAGTGCTAATTACAATTTTGGCTTGGGTTAATTACTTCTAAAGTGAATCTATACTAATCTAATCATTAGATTAAGCTTAATCCATTCTTGCCAAAATATCTAGATATTTGTGATTAAAAATAGAATTTTAAAGAAAAGAAAAGAGGTGGCATGAGATATTTAGTGCATTTATTGCAATTATTGTTGTTTTTAGCTAGATTTTTTTATTTCTTTGCAAAAAAAACCCTCACCTTGTCAATGGCCTCCCCCTCCCCCTCCCCCCTGCCGACCTTCTCTTTCCTTACTCATTCTCATCATCTCCAAGCTCAAATAAATCTTTAAAAATCATGAAATATTCACCCAAACTCAAATACAAATCCATACTCCTTAATCTTTAGCCTAAACTAGCTTAGTTCTTCATTAAAGTTAGCATCTTGGGAGGCTATTTTGGAATTCAATTTGCAAGTTTGTGATCTTGATTGTGAGGTATAAATCATAACCCTAATCTTTTAATTTGTTGCTTAATTCTTTAAGCTAGCTATTTAAGTGGTTATTATAGCTTTAAAGTTCATGTTTAGTTAATTCATGAAAATTATTATGAAAATCAAGTTAGGCTTTTGATATGTTTAAGTGGTTAAGCAAGATGTGTAGACTTGGAAAAGTTAAGCAAATTGTGAGAATAATATTTGTTATTTTTCCTAATTTTCTTTTAAGCTTAATCGCAAACTAGGTTTTTCTAAATCATTTTTGGGTAAGATTAAAATTATGAAATTGATTTGGATCACTAAATTAAGCTACTTTGTGTTGTTGGAAATGGTTAGAATTGTTAAATATCTAGACTTGTGCTAAATTTTCGATAAGGTTGCTTACTAGGTTTTCGGCAAAATTTTACGTGAGTTTTAATGGACATGGTGATGATGTATATATTTTTATCTACGATAATTATTGTGTTGTGAATGAGTATTGGTGCGATTGGATTTTTTGGCGTGGCAATTTTCATGTATAGCGACCCTAGTGAGGGTTTTGGCTATATTTTACGGTATTTGGATTTCTTGGTTTTGCGACTGGATGTTGTTTGGTCGTTGGACGTTTGTACGTCAACGACGAGAGTTGTTTGGTTGTTTTGCATGTGTATGCTATAGGTTCTAACCTATGAGCGCACCGCGTGCCGTATTTGGATTTCGGAATTTAATGTTAATAGCTTTACAAATTCATATTGATTGTAGATACTTTCACGTGGATTTCGAGACGACGAAGCGCATCGACTACGGCTAAGCGAGGAGTTTAGCAGGTGAGTAGATTTATATCTACGGAAGAAGTCGGGTGGATGGCATATAGCACCCCCGCAAACATTGATATGGAATATCGTTGATTGTTATATCCGGATAAATGATATACGACGGACATGATTGTAGGATTTACAAAAGGTAATATGATAGAAGTTGATGCTAATGGACATATTGACTTATGAAATTATGATATGATAAGTGAATCATGATAGGTATGTAGTGAAAGAGATCAAGTGTGATGTTTATAAAATGAGATGCGAGATATTAATGTGATAAACGAGTATACGATGTGATATGATGACCTAGTGTGATATGTCGTTATATGGGTTTCGAGTCGATATGAGATTGTTGATATCTTTATAGGTCCCCTGATACGAGATGGACATGGATGTGACCTGAGAGATAACTACTTTTATATGAATAATGTTTTGCATATTGAGTGGTATGCCTTACGAGACTTAGATCCGTACCCCAGATGTTGTATAGGTTGATAGAGTCCCTATTTGTTTAATGTCGTCGTACGATAGATTACCGTACGCGATGAGTTTTACCTGTTGATTATCCATACCTTTGATTAGAGGATGCCGTACGATGGGCTGGAGGCCGATTGATACATTCACCGACTCGGATATATTGTAGACATGTATACCTTATAGCATTCAGTTGACGATGTACTTTATACTACGTTCATGTTATTCTCATTGCATTACATATACCTATGCTAGTACACCTACACCATTATCGATGATGCGTATGTTGCACATACATAGATTGCCTGCTCACACACTTCATCATCGATAATTGCTATGTCACTACACAGTAGAATTGCTACATAATCCTATGATATACTGGCTATGTTCATATCACTGTTCCACGTTGCATGAGATATACGGACATGCTTACATCCTGTTATATATTGCATACCTTGCTACAGGTATATACACATCATGCATACATACTGACATGTACACCCACATATCTTTCTATAGCTGCATATACCCCTAAGTGGTATTATAATGACATATGATATTGAGACGTTACTTATTGTGCTATTTTGCTTATGAGATGCATCATACATACCTGCTTATATGTTGATGCGCTTATCTTGCTATAGTTACATGTACACTTCATATGATACTGCACTTGATTTCGGAGGATTTAGGAACCGCATGATATATTTTAAACTGGATTCATTTAAAAGAGCGGTTTTCCCTTAATATGCTCATATTGCTGTTTTATGTTGCATATATCAGTTTTTCATGGATTTTAGCATTGAGATATGGATTTCATATGATTTATGGATTTGAGAACCGTAGAGGGGTTTTCAAGAAATTTATGTATTGTTTGAAAACCCGGTTTCTCTTGATATGATATTTCAGTGTGTCTACCATATGATTTCTCGGTTCTAAGATTGGCATGTGACACCCGATTCGAGGAGGAGGAACCGTTTGTGGGTATATGGTGGAGCCCGGTATGGTACCCCGGGACGAGAGATGATTTCGTGGTGTAGACGATGAGCCTGGCAGAGGGACCACTACCTACCGATGATATTATTTGGACTCGGCGGATATCTAAGGGATACCGACCGGAGTCATGTTCAGACATGCTATGTGGATTGCGGGTGTCTATATGGACACTCAGGTTCCATGAGATGTACTGGCATCAGGGCCGGTCATGGTGACGGCGCCTGGCAGATAAGGATTTACGTGTCGATGCTAGACACGGGATTCATGATGTTTCGAGTGTCGAGGTTAGACACTCAGGTTTCCATGATTTGTTGTGTCGCGAGGGACACACGTTGTTTTATATCCTCATATTTACCTGCATATGCTTTTATGATATTTACATGCAGAAGTTGTTGTGTCAGTGGGTGACACGTGGACGAGATCCACTGCATACATGCATTGATTATATTGTTAGATGATATCCACTTGCTGATAGCCATTTATTATGTGTTGGCACATATGCAGATACGGTCATCCTAAATATCATAGTATTACCTTTATGATATAGTTGACCTAGGAATCGTTGTTTATTTCGATTTCTACCTGATTATGTTTTTCTATTCACGAGTTGGCAACTCGCCCCCGTTGTGCCACAGTTCTTGCAGGTTGTCCGCATGGATCAGTTGCGGCATCGTTTTCGGGTGACTTACTTGTGGTAGGTGGTACATATTGGATCGTGCCCCTCTTGTATTCATTATTCATATTGTATCTAGTCACTCCATCAATTCAGAAACTAGTTATTGTATATGTTGCAGACTTAGAAGACTTGTAGTTGCGAGACTTGAGCGATGGGTTTTATGTTTGCTTTTGTGGTTGATGTCTTACTTTACTTTATTTACTTATATGGATCTTTGCCGTTGGGCGTCGTATATTTATGCTTGTGTGGTTGTTTCCGCCGTTAGGCGTAATTTGCTCCCGTTTGGGGATGCTTTATTATATTCTATGTTGTACCCGTTTTCCGGTTTAGTTTTTACAAGGGATGTGCTGCCCAAATTTTCAAAAGACAAAACATGATTTACTATATCTTTATTTCAAAGCTTCACCTCTTTATTTCTTAAAAAGGTTTAGATTTCTGGGTTTCAGCTTACTTGAATTACGTTACGCCTGTAGACGTCGCGTGATTTAAGAGCTGGTCGCGAGCTAATATTTTGGGTCATGACAAAGTTGGTATCAGAGCGCTAGATTTAACCTTAGTTCGAGTTTGGGTTTGACTATGTGGAGTCTAGGGCGTATATATTTCGGAACCTAGGCTTGACCTTACGGAACTTAGACTTGAACAAGGGGGTGTTAGACCCGAACTTTCGTTTCATAGGCTGACCCTAATTGATAGAGTAGGTAGCTTGAGTAGAGTGATGTACCGTACGTATATTCCGCGGCATATTTACGATACGATAATCCACTTAAGAAACCTTAGGATGTACATATCTTGAGACGGGTGATTCTCTTTGTTTTCCTTGATTATACATCCATTTGAGATCCTTGATTCTATTCGTTTATATGATCATACTCTCACTGATTCCGTTCCTCCTTATGATCATATATTCTTTCTGGATCTGTTGATTCATTTAATCACTTTGATTTATTCTCGTCGATACTTATTTGAGGTTCCTGTCACCATGGTTGAGCGCAGTTTGAGCTGCAGCTGGGGATGCGGTCAGGGCGAGCGCGTCGTGGATGAGGACTAACCATCGTGTTTTCTGGTGACTTGGGAATGTATCGATGTAGTGTGGTGTTGTGAGCTCCCATTTGAGACGAGTGTACGGTTTTGTACCGGATGGTCGGGCCATTGTTAGAGGCTGCCTACTGTGAGAGGACTGTTGATGTACAGCATACCTCAGGGATTGTGATGCTATCGACCGTGCAGACAGATGACCCAGCTGTTGCTGAGTTTGTGTGATGTCACTTCCAGAGCTTACGAGCTGAGATCGCTAGAGCTTCCAGGAAGAGATGCGACAGGTGATAGCTAGTCTATCTTGAGTTGAAAGACGAAAGTGATTCGTCAGATTTGATGTGTCGATGAAGGCCCAGTTGAGTTGAAGATTTCCAGTGTGGAGAGTCTTACTCAGGTCTAGAGTAGACCGGTCCAGATATGACAGTTGATGTATCGTCTATCCTTGAGGATTGAGGCAATTGTTTAGCATGCGGACGAAGGGTGTTCACATGTTGTCTAGGCGGAGTTGAAAAGTTTGAACGAATGTCAGGAAACCCATTTTTTTCCAAGTTTAAAGTATTCGGAAGGACATACAAGTGATTCTGTGGACCCTCTAGAAGAATGAAACCCTAACTCGACGTGATGACCATGGAACCGCTTTTGAACCTTAGGGTTTGCGGCAGTTTAGCGGTTCCATCAGTGAGGTTTGGGTTTGCCCTTCTACGGCCGGTCCATAGGTACTATGGCATATACCGAATATTATTAAACTGTGCTCAGGTGTTGAGCTCTCGGGAAATTTTAGGACTTTTGATGACTCGATCAAAAAGTTTAACACCGTCCGGATATCTATGATAGGAGATCAGCAATAAGACCAGCTTCGGATAGAGGACCTCACCCAAATGCGTTGTGCGTTGATCAAGAACGGATGAGTATTGAGTATTCCTCCGGTGGTTGGGACGAGTTCTCGAGGACGCGTTCGGCTAGATATCTTCTACAGAGTGATGAAGATACCGAGTTCGTGATTTCGAGTCCGTGCGAGAGATTCCGTATTGTTTGTCGCCGCGAACCATTGCAAGACGCAGATGTCCAGAGAACGAGAAAAGATTAGGTAAGTGTACCAGCCTCCGTACAGTTCGGTATAGGCGAGATCGGAAGAGAGCGTGAGCCGGTTCCTTCCAGGCACTGCTGCGATGAGATTGCACCGAGGATCAGTTGTGTCATGTGTATTCAGAGGGCCAGAGGCCGACGCCAGTGACGTGCTGCTTTATGAGTGATCATACTATTTGGCCGAGAGATGACCTGAGGAGTGCCAGAGCGGAATCGTTTCCGTTAGCACACCTGACCGGACAGTTGAGCCGATAGAGTGCGAGATTGGAAATCCACAAAGAAATGAGGACCCAGAGACAGAAGACGCCAGACAGTGAGCAGAAGGAAAGCAGATGTTCTTGCTCTGCCAGTTTGGGCGCACCGACATCTTCTTTGACATTGTAGGAGGTATACCTCAACGTCATTTGTTGCGATTTGCGTTTGTGATCCGAGTATCATGCTTATATCGTTTCGATTTGAGTTTTGATGATTGAGTTTCAAGATATTGTTTTCGTGTACCATGGCCGCACCTACTGGGTATTTACATTTTGTACATATCGATTTGCACTTGATAATGATTTTGTGCCTTGGCTGCACATATTTATGATTTCGTGGATTTCATATAGTTGATTTGATATGTACGTGGGGTACGCACTCGATTTGATTTTTGCACTCGGTATAGCTCATATGTGCTTGCAGTGCATTGATACGTGTTTTGTGCACGCAGTTGCACATGTTTATGATTTTATACACCTTGGTACACTCGGTGTAGTTTTCATACGCATTTGAGTTATTGATGATATTTCATGCACTAGATGCACATGATTTGATATTTAGTGCAGTGGATCCACCGGATTCGTATTTCGTGCATTGGTTGCACTAGGTTTATATTCCATATTTTGGTTTCACCTGATTTATGCCTTTGAGCATTCGTTTTACAAGATTTGTGTTTTCGTACGCGTATGTACTTGATGTTCGTTTTCTTGCATGCTATTGCACTTGATGCTTATTACGGACCTGACGCGCTTGGGTTGGATTTTTGCGCATGTTGGGCGCACGAGATGAGATGTGATTTGTGCACACCGGATGCACTCGTTTGGGATTTTCGTTCGTGCATGATAGTTGCACTGGATTGAGATTTTCGTGCACTATAAATGCACTAGATGTTGTTGTCGTGCACGCCTGCTGCACTGGACAGATGCTTTCGTGCACACCCATTGCACTTAGTTGTGTTTTCGTGGATATTGGCACTTGTATTTGGTTTTGATTTCCGTGTGCACTAGACGTACGTGATTGTTGGATATGCCTTTTGAGGCTGATTTGCTTTTGAGCACTTTGTTTTCATAATGAGGCCCTATACTTTGTAGTACCCTAACAGGACTGATCCGAGGACAGTACCTGTGTACTTTGCATGCATAAAAAGTTACAAAGAGATTTTTTTTCAAAAAGGAGCTATAGTCTCGCTATTTCTTGCGTGTCTGCGAGTGACACGAACGCTTACAGAAGAAAACCTTTTGGGATATTTTAAGGGCAGAACGTATATTTTGAGCAGAACTTATATGAAAGTATATTATTACTTTACTAATGAGCATCTGTCATTTGTGCCGTGAGCTACACATCACACGGCGATTCAGAAGAAGATTTTGCATATGTTATTTCATCTTTTGGAGATTTTTCAAAAGGATGTGTACTATATACATATTATAGCATTTGCTTTGTAACTCCGATGATATGCGTGCGAGTCCGATGATTTGCGTGACGCTTGACAGAGTTCGGTTTTGAGTTTCATGCACGGCTTCAGGCGCATGCGACGCGCTATGTTATTTATGTTGCTTCCGTGATTTCGGATCCCTATTGATTGAGTTGGATTTTGAAATGTTTTAGTGTTGGGGGTTTAAATTTAAATTCGGGGACTGAATTTCTTTAAGGGGGGGAGATTGTAACGTTTCTGAAATCGTTATATGAATTTTTCCGTTTTAGGGTAAAATAGTCGGTATTTTCCGTTTTAACCCGATTATGATCAAACTTCTGTATAGACTTGTTTGCAACTAGTTTTACTAGAATGAAGCTAGTTTGCGGGTTTTGTGGGTCACTTGGAAGTTTTGGTTCACTTTGAAAATTTTCCTTAATTAAAGTATTATTTTAAGTTGTTAATTATACACTTAATTAGTAGTAATTACAATTTTGGCTTGGGTTAATTATTTCTAAAGTGAATCTATGCTAATCTAATCATTAGATTAAGCTTAATCCATTCTTGCCAAAATATCTAGATATTTGTGATTAAAAATAGAATTTTAAAGAAAAGAAAAGAGGTGGCATGAGATATTTAGTGCATTTATTGCATTTATTGTTGTTTTTAGCTAGTTTTTTTCATTTCTTTGCACAAAACCCCCCTCACCTTGTCAATGGCCGAGTGTTAGTTATATGTATGCCCTAGAGGCCATTACTGTACATACGATGTATATTGTAATGGATGCTTGGACATATATAGGGAGGACTTTCTTGCTCGACATGATAGTATGCTATCTGGTTACCTTTTATCTTAACATGTACTCTGATTGTCTCTATATTACATATTGATAAAGCCCTTAGGATATGTACTCGACTACTGGGACTATGATGAGATCATACTAGTGGGGCCACGGTAGTCGACGAGTACATTCTATAACTATTCCTAGTCGAGGGTGTATCGAGACAGGGCATCGATACACCAGAGTAGACTAGCGTATACGCATCTTGACCCATATGATGGGCGATGGATGATCCCATATCCATCGGTGTTTGACATCAAGGATGGTGTACGGGTGCTCAGTGGAGACTGGGTACACTGGACGGACTCGCCGAGAACTCCCAGATGGTATTATACCTCACGTCAGATGGCAGTTCTCCGGTGACACTGGTACAGAGTAGTCTGTTGACCCGAGATCGTCATAGAGTCTTGTGTGATTCCCACTGTGCTTTGATTTCCATCATACCACGTCCAAAAAGGCATGCAAAAAGGTGGCTTTTGGGTACATTCCAGAATCACATGGAGGCAACGAGCGATAGGAGGGGATTCGTCTCTCCCGGTATAGGGAGTTGATGTTGTGCTGTGTTCGATTGGCTATAACTGGAAATCCCTGGCCAGGGTTGCTGAGATTTACTGGTAAGTATTATCAGTAGTTTCTCGAACTGTTATAGACCTCATATCGACACGACTTATCAAGCTACTGGGGTCTGACGTTTACCACCCCTAGGCGAGATATGCGACATATCAGACGACGAGACCGGACTGTACGGGAGTGTTATTGATTGGATTCACAGGAGAATGTACAGGCTTGCTTGTTGATTTTCTGAGCGCTCAATACCTAGGTGGCTATTACGTTTAGTTGACCGCTTGCAGCTTGTGGGTGTTTGATATGATCATCACCTACTGCCGGTGTATTGACGATTCTTTAGAATCCTACACAGAGGTTTCTTGACTCAGGCAAAACGGAGTAGGAGCACATATGTGATATGTGCGGGACCGAGGATAATGCGATATGTGATACCGTAATGGATTCTCGCGATATGAGATATCGGCCGGGTATATGTGATATAGCCGGGTCATCGTATTAGTCAGTTATATGCGATATAGCCGGATTGTCGGATCAAGTGTTGATTCGATAATTTAATGTATAATAATATATATGATATATTAAATTACATTAACTAATGTTAGCTCACTAAAAGATTCTTTTTCTCACTCGGGTAATACATTGATATATATGCGATATATGTTAAATGTATTATTTTATTTTGTTGCTAAAATATTATATATGTGATATATAATATTGTAACATGATATGATTACTAATGCAACATGTTTAATGGAGATTAAACAAGATTAGGGTTTGATTTGGGTTAGTGCATTCATGAAACTTCTAGAAGGTTTTCTTTTGTTTTTGCAAAGATATTTTCATATGACTCATGCTTTAACCCAACCTAAACCCTAGCCCTAGTTAATTCTCTACATGGGTTTAGTTGACCATGGTTGCATTATTCATCATATTTATCTTTTCATTATTCATCACAAAAGGTTTCTAATCATTATTTATCTTCTTCTTGCTTGAGTTCTTCATGAAAAGCTTTCTTGCTTTGGATTTGTGATGAAAAATAAGTGAGAAAAAGATTATAAATGAGAGCAAAAATCCTACTTCATCATCCTCATCTACCCTTGCCCTTTAGATGAGAGTGTTCACTTCATTTAGTGAGTGTTAGCTTGTGTTAATGAAACTTCAAGGTAGATCATCTTTGTTATCGAAGATCGGAAGCAAGACTGCATCTTTCTCTTCGTGGAGCCTCTCGAGAGTCCGGAACACGATGATCGCAGCGAAAGGACCTCAACATGGAGCTTAAGAAGTGAAGGACCGGATCTACAAAGGTTGTAATCTCTCTCACTTAGTGTTAAAATGTTTAACATGCTTGTTTTCGCCGAAACTCTAGTTTAAAGATCTTGTTAAGGATTGTTCGGCACGGCTAAATTTTAAATCGGGCATGATTGATGCCTCGTAGACCCTTGTGCATGTGCCTAGCAACCCTACAGTGGTATCAGAGCCAAGCTAGAGCTTTAGGCGAAGTCTAGACGAAGTTTAAAGTCCGATCGAACCCGGAAACCCCGACGAATACCCTTCTCTGGATATTTTTCAAAACTGTTGATTTTTTCACATTAAAAATACTCAAAAAATCAGCAGGGTATTTTAGGAATTACTGTGAAACCCGACCCCCTAAATCACCAAAAGCGCCGCAGAACCGCGGCCAAACCAGGGTATTGGCGGCGATTCCGCGGCAAGAAATGATGATTGATGGATAGGGTTTGCACAGTAATAACCGTTGGTACTTCCTGATTCTTCTGGGAATTTTTAATTTTACTCAAGTGTTGAGTTTTCTGGGTTGTATTGGGGACTCGTTGATTTGATCGGATAATTTAACTTCGTTTATTTTTTCCGGATAATTTTAGAAATTCTTAAAAAGTTCGAACGGATATCAATAACTCACTTGTTCCCCTGTCGGAAATTTTTTCAAAAGTTGGATTTTTTCTCGAGTTTAAGAACGTTCTAAGTCGTGCAAGTAACGCGGTGGACCCTCTAGAAGACAACAAAGCTTAACTCAATTATGTGACCGTCTTGAACTGCCTCTAAACCTTAGGATTTGGGGCAGTACGGCGTGCCACATGTGAGGCGTTGGCTTGACCCTTCTACGGCTGGACCATTGGTACTGTGGCATGTGATGGATGTTTTTAAACTGATTTCAAGTGTTGAGATATATTGGGGAAATCTTGGGTGTTTGATTATTCCATCGGAAAGTTTAACATTGTCTATTTATCTAGAATGTGATACAATATTTGGAATCCACAGGTAGTTATGAGATAACTAATTTGAATTTTGTAAATCTAGCAGTTCAGTCTCAAATTGATCGGTTGCCATGGAATTTTGATGTGATCAAAAGTCCATCGCAATCACGTAGCGTACGCGGATACTCGCCGGGTAAACTTAACAGACAGCCATGCCCTATAGCCCCGACCAAGTGACTGTAGGAGAACCCCATCGCCAAAAGCATCCGTTCGGGTGCTCGCGGCAGCGGTGTTCCGCCTTAGTGCACTTCGTCGACGGCATCCGGGGGTGCGGCCGTCAACTAAAGTTTGCGACGAGCATTCGATCAGGATGTCGGGAATCTTGTTGAATTGCCCGATTGATATTGAAAAGAGTTTTCGATAATGAGACTAAAATGCGGGGTTTATAATTGTTAGGCATGCGATGTCTAAGGAATTCATTTGGTTAGGCATGCAATGTCTAAGGAGGTTGCGGATTCCAACTGTTGTAGTTTTACACTTTCTTTTCTGTGACCGTAAGCGTAGTATGTAGTGTATCGCCGGCTTCGTTGCTATACATCAAGGACAATCGGGATACGCATACTTGCTTACGTTGATGATATGAGATATTATGTGTTGCTGTGATATGTTATATTGGATCGTCGTGTTTGAATAGCCGAGGGTTTTATGTGAGATAAGAGTTTTTTCTTTTTCATTCATGTAAAATTCATTTGTATGTAATATTCTTTTATTGGGGCACTTCCGGGCTGAGGATGATGTCACTATTGTATATTATTTACTTTTCCGCATTAGGTAGACCCAAGGCGGGGAGCATAAGTAACCGGGTTCTAGGGTCCAGTGGGAGACCATCTCGAGGAGTCGAGACCGGGTCTCCTAACCCTAGAATTGGCAGAGTTGCTTGCCGCTCTCGTAGGGGTCTAGAGATGTGGGTTTGGCTATTCATCGCGACCGTGGAATCCGTGTTTTGTACAGGCTCGTATTGAAAACACGAACGTCCTAATATATCCAATATTTCATATATGTTCTTCTGCTGTAATGTTCTGTGATGAGATCATATTACTACCTGAGACGAATGTTTATATTATATATATAAGATATATGTTATATTGCAGATTTCGTTTCAAATGTGATGCTTGTGAAGCATATTAAAATGGGACTTCATTAATGAGATTAATGAAACTAAAAAAAACCTAAAGATGTTGTAGAAACTTGTTTAAAAACTGGTAGCTCTAGTTCTTGCTTTGCATAGCGGTGTTCCTTGTAGAACATCCAGCACCTTATTCGATAAGGAAAGAGCCGAGATCTCTTCACCGGGAGTGACCTCTTTAGTGAAACTAGCAGATGCTACAAACTCGGTCTGTCTTTTGATTGCTTCTATAGTTCTTGCTTTGCATAGTGATATTTGTGAAATATCCTGCACCTTATTCGATGAGGAAAGGGCCAACGATCCCTTCACCGGAAGTGACCCCTTTAGCAAAACTAGAAATGCCTCAAAAACATTCCATTTAAAATCACTCGATTCTACAACGATATCAAGTTCATTACGCAAAAGGTTTTCTTAAAAACCTGTCGTAGCCCTCCGTCATTTCAGATAAGTACTAGTTAGTATTCGTGCTACGTTTGTTGACTATGTTAAGGCGTAGTGTGCGGTAGCTGATTAGTGCTTATCTGTATATGCATATGATGCGATTGGATTAGGGTAGTTGTGCGACTTTGTTGACTATGTTAAGGGTCGTGCGGGTGGGTTTAATTCAATCGGGAAATGACGGGTTAAACTTGACTAGCACTTATGATTTGTTGACTATTTAAGGTCATATAGCTGCTAGGGGCAAAATATTATCGGGAATTTCAAGTGTTGAAATTTGCAATGAGATTGCATACCTTCTATGAGAAAGTTGGATCCCGATACCCGCTGCGAGTAAGAGTTACTCCTGGGAGAGTTTTACACATTACAATTAGCCGATCAAGTAGGTGTCTAGAAAGGTGTCAACGGGGTTACGCCTCTGGGAAAACGAGATTTACATTAATTAGGTTCATGCGAAAGCACGGGGGACCTCCCTCAAAGTACCGACACTGGCCTGGCTAAAACATTGGTGAACTTGTAGGGTGTAATTAATCCCGACTAGTCTTTCCTTTTAGGGTTTGAAGGAAGATTTGACTAAAACAGTGGGAGACATCTTGATTAGATAAATTGATAACCAATCTAATCTTGTAAAAGCGCACGCTGAGTGTTTTCTTCTCTCTCTCTCCAGGTAGCGACCATGTCACGCCTTAATCAAGATAATAATACGGATGTATTGACCGAACCCGCTTGTTATACTGCGCTAGGGAACGTTGGTCCCGCTCCAACTTATAATTGTTATAAGACAGAGCAGGAAATTAGGGAATACCAGATTTCCCGTGCCGCCCAAACGAAGAAAGTGCATGTTGATGCATCATCTTCGGGTGTGTTCATTACAGAGAACTGTTTCTCAGTATCCTTTACGTCCTGGGTATTTGATACCGGATCAGGATCCCATATATATAATTTATTACATGGGCTACAGATAAGTAGAGAACTGAGAACAGGTGATAAGTTTCATGAGATAGAAAACGGTGCAAGTGTTGCAGCCAAGTCTGTTGGTCACTATCACCCTGTATTACCAGAATACATTGATTCTGAACGAATGTTATTAGATACCAAACCTGAAATACAACATCATATCAGTCTCTTTATTAGTAAAGAAAGTATATAATTTTGTATTGTTGGATAATGTTTTGAACATTTCCTATATCAAGAGTTGATCGGTTCAGGCACGTTATCTAAAAGCATAGACGTTCTAAATCAAACCACGGTTCTTAGTATACAGAACACACACAAGAGGAAGAGTTCAGAAATGAACGAATCCTTCTTGAGGCATTGTAGACTAGGTCATATCAATGCGACCCGACTAGCTGAAGTTACACATAGATGCATATTTAAATTAGTTTAAATTTACATCTTGTAAAACTTGCCAGTCATGTCACAAAGATAAGATGACCACAGCTCTGTTTATTTGAAACAGAGAAAGAGTTAGTGAACTCTTGGGATTGATACATACTGATGTATGAAGGTCCCTTGTCTACACATGCCAGGACCGGTTCTTTGTACTTCATTACATTCACTGATTATCTCTCAAGATTCGGACATATGTTCCTGTTGAAACACAAGTCTGGAACTTTTGAGAAATTCAATGAATATAAGTTAGAAGTAGAGAACCAAAAACGGGTATAAGTATTATGTCCTTTGATGAGATCAGGGAGGAGAATACTTGAGCACGGAATTCCTGGACTATTCTAAAGGAGAATGAGATTCTCTCTCAGCATTACTCCTCTGTATACACCATAGCAGATGGTATATCGGGGCGGAGCAATAGCACCCTATGTGATATGGTGTGCTCTATGATGAGTACTACTGAGTTTTCTATTTCCTTTTGGGAGTTATGCACTTGAGAAGCTGCATACCTAATTAATAGGGTTCCAATTAAATCAGTTGCCTACCACTTCATATGTGATATGAAATGGGAAGAGCTCATATCTTAAGTTTGTTAAGATTTGGGGTTGTCCAGCCTATGTCTAAAAGCATAATCCGGAAAAGCTCGAGGCAAAGTCAGTTCTGTAGAACTGGAAAGAGTTCCAGCTATACAAACCACAGCAGATGATTTGGTAGAACCAAAGGATTCAATAGTTTCAAACAAACCTCGGCCTCTCCGCCGATCTAGTAGGGTTCCTTACCCACCTGAGAGATACTTCGGTTTCTCTATGACAGTAGGAGCGAGGATTGCATCATGAGATGATGACCCAACTAGTTTCGAGCTGGCCATCAGGAGTGGGACTCTGTAAGAATGGCTGGATGCTTAGCGATCTGAGATGGAATCCTTATACACCAACAAAGTATGGACTTTGGTTGCTTTATCTGAAGGGTTAAATCCCCATCAGGAGCAAGTATATCTTGAGAATATTACTTGGTGTACATGGAAAAGTTGAGACTTTCAAAGCTATGCTTAGGTCCATCCAGATCCTACTTGCCACGGCTACATACCATGACTACGATATCTGGTGGTTGGGTGTCATGACTGCTTTTCTAAATGATGTTTTAGAAGAGAGCGTCTATAAGTACACTGCCAGAGGGCTTCGTAGACAGTGGGAGCAGCGGAAACATGTGCAAGATGTTTTATGTGATAAAGCAGGCATCGCGGAGTTGGAACATCTATTTTTGATGTGGTAGTCAAAGAGTTTGACTTCATCAAAATGGTAGATGAACCTTATATATACAAAAAGGTAGTAGAGAGTATGGTGGTGATCCTCGTAGAGTACGTGGATGACATACTCTTGATAGGGAAGGAGTTTCCTATGCTACGCTCGGTCAATCTCCGCTTACCACAAGGATTCTCCATATAGGATCAAAGTGATACCTCCTAAATCCTGGGTTTTGGATCTATGAGATAGATCTAATTGGATCTTAGGATTCTCACTAGTTGTAGTGAGATGGTATCAATGGATCCTGGGGAGAATCACTGGAAAGGTTTCAGGGTGATAAGGACGACTGATTGTCAGTCGCAGGCATTGTCTTTACCCTCAGTGGAGGGACGGTATGTTGGAAGAGTTCCAAGCTAGATACCGTGACTTACTAGACGATTAAAGGCAAGATACATCGTTACCAAGGATGCTACCAAAGAGGCAGTCTGGATACATATAAGTTCATGAGATGAACTTCGTTCCTACCATTGTGAGACAATGGAGTTGTGGCTTTTGCCAAGGAACCCCCGTCCCATCAGAAATCTAGATATAATTCATAGGCAGTATCACCTGATCATGGAGATGGTTGATCTCCAGGGAGATCGAGGTTAGGAGAGTAGACACAGAGAACAACAGCGCGGATCCACTCACAAAGGCCTTTTTCCCAGTAGAGACTTTTATGGGATGGTTGAGTATGAGATACTTCAACCACAGCTAATTGTTGGGTATGTGATACCACAACAGATGGCCCTAGTGCAAGTGGGAGATTGTTAGTTATATATATGCCCTATAGGCCATTACTGTATATACGATGTATATTGTAATGGATGCTTGGACATATATAGGGAGGACTTTCTTGCTCGACATGATAGTATGCTATCTGGTTACCCTTTATCTTAACATGTACTCTGATTGTCTCTATGTTACATGTTGATAAAGCCCTTAGGATATGTACTCGACTACTGGGACTATGATGAGATCATACTAGTGGGGCCACGGTAGTCGATGAGTACATCCTATAACTGTTCCTAGTCGAGGGTGTATCGAGACAGGGCATCGATACACCAGAGTAGACTAGCGTATACGCATCTTGACCCATATGATGGGCGATGGATGATCCCATATCCATCGGTGTTTGACATCAAGGATGGTGTACGGGTGCTCAGTGGAGACTGGGTACACTGGACGGACTCGCCGAGAACTCCCAGATGGTATTATACCTAACGTCAGATGGCAGTTCTCCGGTGATACTGGTACAGAGTAGTCTGTTGATCCGAGATCGTCATAGAGACTTGTGTGATTCCCACTGTGCTTTGATTTCCATCATACCACGTCCAAGAGGGCATGCAAAAAGGTGGCTTTTGGGTACAGTCCCGAATCACATGGAGGCAATGAGCGATAGGAGGGGATTCGTTTCTCCCGGTATAGGGAGTTGATGTTGTGCTGTGTTCGATTGGCTATAACTGGAAATCCCTGGCCAGGGTTGCTGAGATTTACTGGTAAGTGTTATCAGTAGTTTCTCGAACTGTTATAGACCTCATATCGACACGACTTATCACGCTACTGGGGTCTGACGTTTACCACCCCTAGGTGAGATATGCGACATATCAGACGACGAGACCGGACTGTACGGGAGTGTTATTGATTGGATTCACAGGAGAATGTACAGGCTTGCTTGTTGATCTTCTGAGCGCTCAATACCTGGGTGGCTATTACGTTTAGCTGACCGCTTGCAGCTTGTGGGTGTTTGATATGATCATCACCTACTGCCGGCGTATTGACGATTCTTTAGAGTCCTACACAGAGGTTTCTTGACTCAGGCAAAACGGAGTAGGAGCACATATATGATATGTGCGGGGCCGAGGATAATGCGATATGTGATACCGTATTGGATTCTCGCGATATGAGATATCGGCCGGGTATATGTGTTATAGCCGGGTCATCGTATTAGTCGGTTATATGTGATATAGCCGGATTGTCGGATCAAGTGTTGATTCGATAATTTAATGTATAATGATATATTAAATTACATTAACTAATATTAGCTCACTAAAAGATTCTTTTTCTCACTCGGGTAATACATTGATATATATGCGATATATGTTAAATGTATTATTTTATTTTGTTGCGATAAATATTATATATGTGATATATAATATTGTAACATGATATGATTACTAATGCAATATGTTTAGTGGAGATTAAACAAGATTAGGGTTTGATTTGGGTTAGTGCATTCATGAACCTTCTAGAAGGTTTTCTTTTGTTTTTGCAAAGATATTTTCATATGACTCATGCTTTAACCCAACCCAAACCCTAGCCCTAGTTAATTCTCTATATGGGTTTAGTTGACCATGGTTGCATTATTCATCATATTTATCTTTTCATTATTCATCACAGAAGGTTTCTAATCATTATTCATCTTCTTTTTGCTTGAGTTCTTCATGAAAAGCTTTCTTGCTTTGATTTTGTGATGAAAAATGAGTGAGAAAAAGATTATAAATGAGAGAAAAAATCCTACTTCATCATTCTCATCTACCCTTACCCTTTAGATGAGAGTGTTCACTTCATTAAGTGAGTGTTAGCTTGTGTTAATGAAACCTCAAGGTAGATCATCTTTGTTATCGAAGATCGGAAGCAAGACTGCATCTTTCTCTTCGTGGAGCCTCTCGAGAGTCCGGAACACGATGATCGCAGCGAAGGGACCTCAACACGGAGCTTAAGAAGTGAAGGACCGGATCTACAAAGATTGTAATCTCTCTCACTTAGTGTTAAAATGTTTAACATGCTTGTTTTCGCCTAAACTCTAGTTTAAAGATCTTGTTAAGGATTGTTCGGCACGGCTAAATTTTAAATCGGGCATGATTGATACCTCGTAGACCCTTATGCGTGTGCCTAGCAACCCTACACCGAGCCCTCCCCCCTTGCTGCCCTTCTCTTTCCTTGCTCATTCTCATCATCTCCAAGCTCAAATAAATCTTTAAAAATCATGAAATATTCACCCAAACTCAAATACAAATCCATACTCCTTAATTTTTAGCCTAAACTAGCTTAGTTCTTCATTAAAGTTAGCATCTTGGGAGGCTATTTTGGAATTCAATTTGCAAGTTTGTGATCTTTTTTATGAGGTATAAATCCTAACCCTAATCTTTTAATTTGTTGCTTAATTCTTTAAGCTAGCTATTTAAGTGGTTATTATAGCTTTAAAGTTCATGTTTAGTTAATTCATGAAAATTATTATGAAAATCAAGTTAGGGTTTTGATGTGTTTAAGTGGTTAAGCAAGATGTGTAGACTTGGAAAAATTAAGCAAATTGTGAGAATGATATTTATTATTTTTCCTAATTGTCTTTTAAGCTTAATAGCAAACTAGGTTTTTCTAAAACATTTTTGGGTAAGATTAAAATTATGGAATTGATTTGGATCACTAAATTAAGCTACTTTGTGTTGTTGGAAATGGCTAGAATTGTTAAATATCTAGACTTGTACTAAATTTTCGATAAGGTTGCTTACTAGGTTTTCGGCAAAATTTGACGTGAGTTTAATGGATATGGTGATGATGTATATATTTTTATCTACGATAATTATTGTGTTGTGAATGTGTATTGGTGCGATTGGATTTTTTGGCGTGGCAGTTTTCATGTATAGCGACACTAGTGAGGGTTTTGGCTATATTTTCTAGTATTTGGATTTCTTGGTTTTGCGACTGAATGTTGTTTGGTCGTTGGACATTTGTACGTCAACGACGAGGGTTGTTTGGTTGTTTTGCATGGGTAGGTTATAGGTTCTAACTTATGAGCGTACCGCGTGCCGTATTTGGATTTCGGAATTTAATGTTAATAGCTTTGCAAATTCATATTGATTGTAGATACATTCACGTGGATTTCGAGACGACGAAGCGCATCGACTACGGCTAAGTTAGGAGTTTAGCAGGTGAGTAGATTTATATCTAAAGGGGAAGTCGGATGGATGGCGTATAGCACCCCCGGAAACATTGATATGGAATATCGTTGATTGTTATATCCTGATAAATGATATGTGATGGACATGATTGTAGGATTTACAAACGATAATATGATAGAAGTTGATGCTAATGGACATATTGACTTATGAAATTATGATATGATAAGTGAATCATGATAGGTACGTAGTGAAAGAGATCAAGTGTGACTTTTATAAAATGAGATGCGAGATATTAATGTGATAAACGAGTATACGATGTGATATAATGACTTAGTGTGATATGTCATTATATGGGTTTCGAGTCGATATGAGATTGTTGATACCTTTATAGCTCCCTTGATACGAGATGGACATAGATGTGACCTGAGAGATAGGTACTTTTATATGGATAATGTTTTGCATATTGAGTGATATGCCGTACGAGACTTAGATCCGTATCCCAGATGTTGTATAGGTTGATAGAATCCCTATTTGTTTAATGCCGTCGTACGATGGATTACCGTACGCGTTGGGTTTTACCTGTTGATTATCCATAATCTTGATTAGAGGATGCCGTACGATGGATTATACCGTACGTGATGTTGTGAGGCTGGAGGCCGATTGATAGATTCATCGACTCGAATATATTGTAGACATGTATACCTTATAGCATTTAGTTGACGATGTACTTTATACTACGTTCATGTTATTCTCATTGCGTTACATATACATGTGCTAGTACACCTACACCATTATCGATGATGCGTATGTTGCACATACACAGATTGCCGGCTCACACACTTCATCATCGATAATTGCTATGTCACTACACAGTAGAATTGCTACATAATGTTATGATATACTGGCTATGTTTATATCACTGTTCCACATTGCATGAGATATACGGACATGCTTACATCCTGTTATATGTTGCATACCTTGCTACAGCTACATACACATCATGCATACATACTAACATGTACACCCACATATCTCGATATAACTGCATATACCCCTAAGTGGTATTGTAATGACATGTGATATTGAGACGTTGCTTATTGTGCTATTGTGCTTATGAGATACGTCATACACACCTGCTTACATGTAGATACACTTATCTTGTTATAGTTACATGTACACTTCATATGATGTTGCACTTGATTTCGGAGAATTTGGGAACCGCATGATATATTTTAAACTGGATTCATTTAAAAGAGCGGTTTTCCCTTAATATGCTCATATTGCTGTTTTATGTTGCATATATCAGTTTTTCATGGATTTTGGCATTGAGATATGGATTTCATATGATTTATGGATTTGAGAACCGTGGGGGAGTTTTCAAGAAATTTATGTATTGTTTGAAAACCCGGTTTCTCTTGATATGATATTTCATTGCGTCCACCATGTGATTTCTTGGTTCTGAGATTGGCATGTGACACCCGATTCGAGGAGGAGGAGGAACCGTCTGTGGGTACATGGTGGAGCCCGGTATAGTACCCCGGGGCGAGAGATGATTTCATGGTGTAGACGATGAGCCTGGCAGAAGGACCACTACGTACCGGTGATATTATTTGGACTCGGCGGATATCTGGAGGATACCGACCGGAGTCATGTTCAGACATGCTACGTGGATTGCGGGTGTCGATGTGGACACTCAGGTTCCATGGGATGTACTGACATCAGGGCCAGTCATGGTGACGGCGCCTGACAGATGAGGATTTACGTGTCGATGCTAGACACGGGTTTCATGATGTTTCGAGTGTCGAGGTTAGACACTCAGTTTCCATGATTTGTTGTGTCGCGAGGGACACACGTTGTTTTATATCCTCATATTTACCTGCATATGCTTTTATGATATTTACATACAGGAATTGTTGTGTCAGTGGGTGACACGTGGACGGGATCCACTGCATACATGCATTGATTATATTGTTGGATGATATCCACTTGCTAATAGGCATTTATTATGTGTTGGCACATATGCAGATACGGTCACCTTAGATATCATAGTATTACCTTTATGATATAGTTGACCTAGGAATCATTGTTTATTTCGATTTCTACCTGATGATGTTTTTCTATTCACGAGTTGGCAACTCACCCCCGTTATGCCACAGTTCTTGCAGGTTTTCCGCATGGATCAGCTGTGGCATCGTTGGCACACAGCTGTTTTCGGGTGACTTGCTTGTGGTAGGTAGTACATGTTGGATCGTGCCCCTCTTATATTCATTATTCATATTATATCTAGTCACTCCATCAATTTAGAAACTAGTTATTGTATATGTTGCAGACTTAGAAGACTTGTAGTTGCGAGACATGAGCGATGGGTTTTATGTTCGCTTTTAGGGTTGATGTCTTACTTTACTTTATTTTCTTATGTGGATCTTCGCCGTTGGGTATCGTATATTTATGGTTGTGTGGTTATTTCCGCCGTTAGGCGTGATTTGCTCCCGTTTGGGGATGCTTTATTATATTCTGTGTTGTACCCGTTTTCGGGGTTAGTTTTTACAAGGGAGGTGCTGCCCAAATTTTCAAAAGACAAAATATGATTTACTATAATTTTATTTCAAACCTTCACCACTTTATTTCTTAAAAAGCTTTAGATTTCTGGGTTTCAGCTTACTTGAATTACGTTACGCCTGTAGACGTCGCGTGATTTAAGTGCCGGTCACGAGCTAATATTTTGGGTCGTGACAAAGGATGGACCGAGCAGGGTTGCTGTCCGGTTGCCTCTTGGTGAGGGCTTTGATTCTTGGAGTCGTTGGGTAAGAGATTACCAGCCAAGCATAGACCGAGCAGGGTTGCTTCCCGGTTGCCTCTTGGTGAGGGCTTTGATCCTTAGCGCGGGAGGGCATGGAGAAGCCTGCTAAGGATGGACCGAGCAGGGTTGCTGCCCGGTTGCCTTTTGGTGAGCGCTTTGATTCTTGGTGTCGTGGGGTAAGATATTACCAGCTAAGGATAGACCGAGCAAGGAACTGCTCAGTGGCCTCTTGGTGAGGGCTTTGATCCTTGGTATCGTGGGGTAAGAGATTATCAGCCAAGGATGGACCGAGCAGGGTAGGTGCTCTGTAACGTTTTAAAAATAAATAAAAAAATCATTTAGGAGAATTTTCTGATAATCGGTAAATAAATTGTATTTTCCGTAAAACGTAACTATAATTATTTTTCATCATAAACTTAAATACGCCTATTTTAACTATGTAATTGCTAGTAATTGGTATTTATTTGGTCACTTATAAATTGTTTGTTTAATTAAATATTTTTCCTTAATTAATTATTTTAAATAATATTTTACGCTTTCATTTATACATTAAATTAGTGTAAATTGCAAATTAGAATGGGTTAATTTTACAAATGTGAACCATGACAAGTTAGAATTAAGTTTGTAACATGCTCATTCTTTCTACACTTGTCTCCATAATTCTAGATAATTTTAGGGTTGTTTAGAAAAATAAAATAAAACAAAATAATTAAGACAAGACTTAATACATGTATTAATTAATGATGCTTCCACACACACACACCCCTCACATTCTCTCTCTCCCTCTCATTTCTATCATAGCCAAGCCTCCCATGAGCAGCCCCCAAATTTTTCTCACCTCATTCCCACTTCAAAAATCTCCAAAAATCCATCAAAAATCAATACAAATTCCCACAAACTCTAAATCAAATCTTTACCCATTATTCCTTGGCCAATCTAGCATGGATCTTGGAGAAAAGAAGCTAATTTGGGAGGCTAAGTTGCATGTTTGATCTATAATCTTTGAGGTATAAATCCTAAACTCATAATTAATTTGTTGGTCAATTACTTTAAATAAACTTAATTAGGTATTTTAAATGGTTCTAATTGCAAGTTTTGAAATTTCAAGTGAAGATTTTGAATTCAAGTTAGGGTTTTTGTCATTTGATCATGGTTTAAAAGTGTAGTTTAATATGTTAAGACTTGCTAAACCTAATCTAGTTGCTAAATTGCAAATTGTTACATTTAATTTGTCCTAATTATATAACTTTGCAAACTAGGTTTTTAATTAATGTGTAATTAGATGAAATTAAAATTTAGTTAGGGTTTGGATGGCTTAATTAAGATATTTAGTGAGTATTGTGGCCACTAGAATTGTTAAAACATCTAGATTTAAACTTAAATAGAAATTGTCGCTTACTACATTTTCGGAATAAATAGCTTTTAATTGAGTTTGAGATTTTGATGACTTATAACCTATTTCATATAATATTTAATGTGTTGTAAATGCGAGATTGTTACAATCGGTTTCCAGGCTCGGTAGTTTTCATGTATAGCGACTCTAGTTGTGGTTTGTGGTGTTGTCGCGAACGCGTTTTGTGCACCAAGTGCGTGCGCGTCCGGTTAATGCGCATTGGTTATCTTGTATCGTTGTGTCCACGACTATCATATATTTATCCTTTTAATTTCTTATGTGCAATTCTAGGATCGGGTGCAGAGACGTCGGATGTGGCGCAGAAAAGACATGGCTGAGATCGGATCAGATTAGCCGAGGTGTCCCGGTGAGTAGATGTACACAACTATTGGGGGATCGTCTGGATGGCGTGAGGCGCCCGATGGTTTAGTATTATTTGTAGTACTTGCATTATATGCGTAGTTTCCTAGTATGCACCTCATTGCATTGCATCATCTTACACACACACACACATGTGGGATATCATCTCATAAGACACTTGCACCATTACCATTGGTTCATGCCGCACGTGCACTATTTAAGCGAACACATACGCCTTTGGTAATTGCTATGACACGAACACTATAGAATTTGCTTAGAATCGGTAATTGTGCATTTGCTTCATATATGATCTGTAAACTTATACTTGTATATTCATTTCATTAAAATGGATACATAGGATTGTTAGTCATATATACATACCTCATTGCATCATGATTCATGCATAGCTTCTGGCCGTATTTCGTATGGTATATACTACCGTATCATAGATTTCTATCATCACTGGCATGTTTATATATTATGATTCTTCTCGAGAATTTCAGTATTTATGAGATTTCTGGATTTTGGGGAAAACCGCAAGACTTTTATAAACTTATTACCATTTTAAAATTCAAGTTGCGGTTTTCTCGTGATGTATGGGTTGTCCATTATGAGTTTTCATGATTGCTGTTGGTTTTCGAGACCCGATTCGAGGAGTGGATGAACCGTCTCGGGTACATGGTGGGCCCGGTACAGTACCCCGGGGCAAGAAGCTCGAGTTGTAGACGATGAGCCTGGCAGGGGCAGACTACCTACCGATGATGTCTGGCACGGCGGATATCCGAAGGATACCGACCGTAGTCGTGAGATTTGATTATATGGGCCGATCCGGACTGACGGAGCCCGAGATATTGAGATATTGAGATATTGTGACATTGAGATGTCGAGACATTGAGATATTGAGGCATTGAGATATATAGATTTAGTGTCGATACTTGACACGGAATTTCAGTTGATTTCATTGATGATACTTCAGTTATTTCACAAAAGTTTTTCTAAGATAAGAATACAGATTTTCTCGTGCCAAACATATTCAGGTTTCGTGTGATTATGCATTCATATTGCACACATACTAGTGCATTGCATCATATCGGTATACATAGGTTGTGACGCATTTGCGTGCATGCTTACGATAGCTTTATTAGATGTTACTTACTACTCACGAGTTGGCAACTCACTCCCGTTGTGCCACAATATTCTTGCAGGTCTGACTCGTCAGCACAGTAGCGGCGGGTGTACCTTCTGTTCCGCTTTGTTTGCTTCGACTTGCAGCTTGCTCATAGGTGGCTTTTGGAGGATTTTCTTTTGCTCCCACCATATATTTTATTTGTATCTAGTATACTTCAACTACCCTTGTATATTGGACTAGACAGTGAGACTTGTATTTGTGGTTTGCTGTCGATGCTCACTTGAGCCGACATGATGCTTTTATGCTTTTATACTTATTTCGCATTATTATGATATATTCATTGCATGTAGTTGTAATTCCGCCTTTGGCGAAGAGCTAGCTCCCGCTTGGGGATGCCTTTATTCATATATATATATATGTGTGTGTGTGTGTGTGTGTGTGTGTGTGTGTGTGTGTATTTTCATGTGTTGTACCCGTTTGGGGGTCAGTATTTACAAAGGAGACTCTGCCGAAATTTTCAGGAAATTTTGATGTTTTTAATTTGTTTAATGTGACTTAATTTGTTTAATGTGAAATGATAATGGTCTTTTCAACCTACCATCACCTTTTTCTTTTTGTATTAATATTGTTAATTGATTAATTCACATATATTTGCATATGGTTGCAAAATTCTTATCATTCTCTCATTCTCATTCTCTCTCATCCTTTGCTCTCCCTCTTCCTCTAGCTCAAGGCAAAACCCCTCATGTGTTGAGAACCATTTGCCTTGGAGATAAAACACCAAAACTCATCACTACTCATCCTAAGGTTGAAGGTCTGGCAAGCCTAATACTTTAGTTGCCTAAAATTCGAGGAAGGAGCTTAAGGTAGAGGCCTTCGGGTGGATCCATCTTCGGCAAGAGAAAGCGACGAGGAGAACCATCCAACCCACTCCAAGGAGAAGAAGAGAAGGAGTTCAAGACTAGGTATAACCCCTAACCGAGTAGATAAAGCTCATAGTAGTTGCTAGTGTGTAGTTTAGCAAAGATCCGGGTTTTATAGTCCATGTTACCCTACACCCAAAAATTGTTTTTCACCATTTCCGCAACCCCGAAAGAACCGAGACAGGTAACGCGGACTTACAGTGGTATCAGAGCCTAGCTAAACACACCTTAGCATGTTAGCAAAGTATCTAGAATTTCGATCGGACAAAAAACCCCAAAACACGTCAAAAATATCAACTTTCTGCCGATTTTTATTTCTGCTCAAAAAATAATAAATCATGTACTAAAAATCGGCTCAGGGTTTTTAAAGAACAGACAAGAAAAACGATCCAGTGATTCGACCAACTCACCGCGGATCTGCGGCAAGAGCTTGCTCATGCCGCGGATCCGCGGCCGAGTTGACTCGGCCGTGGGTCGTTTCTCCTGCAGTATTCTTATGTTGGTGTTTTGTGATTTTTAGGATGGTTTGTTTCTAGAAAACAAAATTTGTTTTTAGGTGGTTACAAATCCGTGTTTTGATCGATTTTCTGTAGACTTTGGCTAATGGGTTATATCTGTGATGTTTTATATGTATTGAACGTCTGCTAATCTCTATACGTCGATTAGTGGGGGTTATACATATCTGTGTTCTGTAATGTTGATAGTTTGTGTATATGAATTCGTTGGATTGTCGCGGATGAATAGCCGGGGGGTTGTGAGATGAGGGTTTTTCTTTATCTTTCAATTCATGTAATATGTAATTTGATGTAATATTATTTGTATGGCCGCACATCCGGGATGAGGTTGTAGCCGCCATTGTATAATTTCTTTTTACTGTTTTTGCTCTTAGGATAGACCCAAGGAGGGGGTGCACAAACTACCGGGTATCTCGAAGTGTCGAGTGGCCTACTCACGTTGTTGAGTGAGGTTGCTTCGCTTTGGGTACTTGGCGGGTAGTTTGCTACACCTGTAGGGGTCTAGGATGGGATATTGGCTATTCATCGCGACCGTGTAATCCGCTTTTCATTACAGGCTCGTACGAAACGCAGATTCCTAGTATATCCAATGTGTTCATCTGTGATCTGGAATAGCTATCATTGCATCTGACGAATGTATATATCTATATATGATATCTATTTAGGCGTTGCTTATGTTTTGCATCCGCGCTAGTCCAGCCCCCGCTCTGTCGTTAGTTAAGTAACCTAACGGGTGATGACGGGACCCCGTGGCGAATGCGGATGGCATAAGCGTACGTCATATTTTCGTTGTTTTCTGCGATGGTAGGATTAAATGATGGGACGCATTAAAATTAATGCAAGAAAATAAACTAAGTAAAGTCGTTGGAACACTTTTAAAACCACTCGGTTCTTTTCAAAAACCAACTTTTAAATGCGGAGCTTGAACCACTCCTTTTAAAAGCTATCTCGTTCCATCGATTATATCAAGTTCACTACGTTCACGGTTTCGCCAAAACCATTCGTAGCCCTCCGTCATTTCATATGGATAGTCAATAGTATTCAAGCTGTGTTTGTTGGCCAAAGTCAAGGCACAGTGTTTGGTAGCTATTGGGTATTCATATGCAGCATAGATAGATGCGTTGGTTTGGGATAGTCGTACTGCCTTATTGGCCAAAGTCAAGGGTAGGTACGGATGGTTTCAAATTAACCTGGAGAATGACGGGTAGAACTTGACATGTGACTTATGATTTGTTGGCCAAAGTCAAGGTCATAAGAGCATGGGGCAAAAATCCACATCGGGAGTTTCTAAAGAAACTGAAACTTGCTAGCGCTGCATACCATTTGGAGTGTGATGATTCTGGTAGGATTCCTTCAGTTTTGTCACGCGATGATATTTGGATCCCGATCCTACTGTGAGTATATGCTACTCCTCGGGAAATTTCTCACTTAACGATCAATGCTATAAACCTAGTAGGTGTCTAGAAAGGTGTTAGCGGGGCTACGCCCCCAGGGAAAAGACGTTCTTAGATTAAGGAACTTCGCGAAAGCGTTGGAAAACCTCCCTCGAAATACCGACACTGGCCTGGCTGAACGGTTAAGAAAGTATTGTACGGTGAGATTGATCCCGACTAATTCTTCCTTTATGGTTTGAGGAGGGATTCGAGAGACAGTGGGAGCCATCCTGTTTAGACAAACTAAAAACCACTCTAAACTTGCAAGAGCATCATGCTAAAGTGTTTCTTCTCTCTCTCCTAATTGCAGTGACCAATCGACATGACCGGACTTAAGTTACTATTAGATAAAAACATACTGACAGGGCCAAACTACAAAGATTGGCTCAGGAATGTCAAAATGGCAATCACTTATGACAAGTTGGGGTATCTCCTTACCACCAAAGCTCCCCCTGTCCCAGGTCCCACCTCCAGCGTCGCGGATATAGAAATCCGTAAGACATAGGAGATCGACTGCGCGAAGGCCAAGTGCCTCGTGCTTGCCTCTATGGACAATGAACATCATAGGAGGCACGAGAATATGGACCTCGAATCCATATTTCTCCATACTAAGGATCTGTATGGGGAGCAATCCCGTATCGCTAGATACGAAGTCTCGAAAAAGTTGTTTTCGGCGAGATTGGCCGTCGGATCATCGGTAGCGGAACACGTGCTTAAGATGATTGGCTTCATTGAAGAGCTCGCGGACCTTGGGACCACGTTAGAGAACGAGCTCTATACGGACTTGATTCTCCAGTCCCTTCCTTCCACTTATGCCCAGTTTATCCTGAACTTCAACTTGCAAGGAAAAGAAGTTGAACTTCCGGAGCTCCTCAACATGTTGAGGAGTGCAGAGGGCACCCTACAGAAAGGTAGGGAAACATCCACTTTGTTTGTAGGAGGATCTTCCTCTTCTAAGTCCAAGGCGAAAGCCAAGGGAAAGAAGAAGAAAGCCCCCACCAAACCAAGGGGCGGTGTTAGTAAAGTGGATACGAAGGGAAAGGCAAAGGCAACAAAAGTAGTGGGAAAGCTTGTGGGAAAGGAAGAATGCTTTTACTGTCACAAGAGTGGACACTGGAAAAAGGATTGCAGGGCTTGGAAGGCCAGAAACTAGGATCCGAAGCAAGTTGCGGCTTCGGCTTCAGGTGTGTATGTTATTGAAAACTGTCTATCAATAAACTCTACATCCTGGGTATTAGATACCGGATCAGGATCTCATATCTGTAATTCTTTGCAGGAACTGAAAAGGCGTAGGGTTTTGAAGGCAGGTGATATGACCCTCAGAGTTGCAAACGGAGCTGGTATGGATGCTGAGTCCGTGGGGGACTATCACCTGGGATTGTCAGATGGGCATGTTTTGGTTTTGCGTGATTGTTATTTTGTACCCAATGCAACTTGTAATATCATATCTGTATTTTTATTATCTAAAGAAGGTTATGAATTTGCATTTGTAAGCAATGTTGTAAACATTCACCTTAATCAAGTTTTGATTGGGTCAGGTACATTAAGCAATGGTATATACGTATTAAACCAACCACAGATTTTCAATGTCCAGAATACACACAAAAGAAAGTCTCCAGAAATCAATCATGCTTTCTTATGGCAGTGTAGACTGGGTCACATCAATGAGAGAAGGTTGACGAAGTTACATACAGAAGGATATTTGGATCCGTTCGAATATCAATCATATGCAGCTTGTCAATCCTGTCTCAAAGGAAAGATGACAAAGACTCCGTTCACTGGACACGGAGTAAGAGCGAGCGAGCTCTTGGGGCTCGTACACAGTGACGTGTATGGTCCAATGTCTACACATGCGCGAAGCGGTTATTCTTACTTCATTACTTTTACGGATGACTTTTCAAGGTACGGATATGTCTTCTTAATGAAACATAAATCTGAAGCCTTTGAAAAGTTCCAGGAATACAAGAATGAAGTAGAAAAACAAACAGGCAAAAGTATCAAGACACTAAGATCTGATCGAGGTGGTGAATACTTAAGTGCCGAGTTCCTGGATTACTTAAAAGAGAATGGAATTCTCTCTCAGCTTACTCCTCCATACACTTCGCAACATAACGGTGTATCGGAGAGATGGAACCGAACCCTATTGGATATGGTACGTTCCATGATGAGTATCGCTGAGTTGCCGCGATCATTCTGGGGATATGCACTAGAATCAGCTGCATACCTTTTGAACCGAGTTCCAACTAAGACTGTGCCTACTACACCATATCAGATGTGGTGTGGAAAGAAACCCTATCTTAAGCACATTAAGACATGGGGATGTCCAGCTTTTGTCAAAAAGCAGCATGCGGACAAGCTCGAGGCACGCTCAATACAGTGCAAGTTTGTGGGATATCCAAAGAACTCCAAGGGACATTTCTTCTATTGCGAAGAAGAACAAAAGGTTTCTGTTTCTCGTCATGCCCACTTCTTGGAAACTGAATTTTTGGAAAATCAGATAAATGGGAGCGCAATAGAGCTGGAAGAAATTCCAGAACCACGAGCTATTACTGAAAGCTTAGTAGAATTAGAGGGTTCGAAAGAACAGGACATTCCTACGCCGCTCCGCAGGAGTAGTAGGCAGTCTCATCCGCCCGAGAGATACTACGGTTTTCTCATAGACGGGGATAGAGAGGATTGCATCATTGTTAGTGATGAGCCGACTAGCTTCCAGCAGGCCATTCAGAGCGTTGACTCGGTAAAATGGCTGGATGCAATGCGGACCGAAATGGAGTCCATGTACACCAAAAAAGTATGGACTTTGGACGTTGCTCCAGATGGGGTAAAACCCGTAGGATGCAAGTGGATCTTCAAGAGGAAGATTGGTGTAGATGGACAGGTTGAGATCTATAAGGCTAGACTTGTTGCAAAGGGTTTTCGTCAAAGACCTGGTTTGGACTATGACGAAACCTTTTCTCCAGTGGCTATGCTGAAATCCATTCGGATCCTTCTTGCCATTGCTGCCTTCCACGATTATGAGATTTGGCAGATGGACGTAAAGACCGCTTTTCTAAATGGAAATTTAGAGGAGTGTGTCTATATGGACCAGCCAGAGGGTTTCATTCAGAGTGGGAGCAGCGGAAAGGTGTGCAAGTTGCTTAAGTCCATTTATGGACTAAAGCAGGCATCGCGGAGTTGGAACATCTGTTTTGATGAGACGGTCAAAGATTTTGGCTTTATCAAAAATCCAGATGAACCATGCATCTATAGTAGATTTGTAGCACGATCTGTCGTATTCCTCGTTTTATACGTGGATGACATTCTCTTGATAGGAAATGACATTCCTATGCTACAATTTGTCAAAGGGTTCTTGTCACACAGGTTCTCCATGAAAGACCTGGGTGATGCCTCTTACATTCTGGGGATCCGGATCCATCGTGATAGATCCAAGAGGATATTAGGACTTTCGCAGTCCAGGTATATCGACACCATACTGAAAAGATTCAGTATGGAAGATTCCAAGTGCGGTAATCTACCGGCTTGTCACGGGATCACCCTCTCCAAAGAGATGTCTCCCAAGACTGATTTGGAAAGGGATCGCATGTCTATTATACCCGACGCTTCTGCGGTAGGCTCTATAATGTATGCGATGTTGTGTACTAGATCAGATGTAGCTTATGCACTAAGTGTGGTAAGCCGGTATCAGCCAAACCCTGGGGAGAAGCACTGGATAGCGGTAAAGAACATTCTCAAGTACCTGAGAAGGACTAAGGAGATGTTCTTGGTGTATGGCGGAAAAGACCTCCAGATCGAGGCCTTTGCTGACTCCAGCTTCCAGAGTGACAAGGATGATTCTAAGTCCATGTCGGGTTTTGTCTTTACCCTCAATGGAGGGGCGGTGTGTTGGAAGAGTTCCAAACAGGAAACCGTTGCTGACTCGACGATGGAAGCGGAATATATCGCTGCATCTGATGCCGCAAAAGAAGCCGTCTGGATGAGGAAGTTCTTGAAAGAACTTCAGGTGGTTCCGTCCATTGTTGATCCAATACCTCTGTATTGCGACAAGAACGGGGCTATATCTTTAGCGAAGGAACCCAGGTCCCATCAGAAATCCAGATACATCTTAAGGCGGTATCACCTGATCAGGGAGATCGTGGATCGCCAGGAGATCGAGGTTCGGAGGGTTGCTTCAAAAAATAACACTGCTGATCCATTCACGAAGGCCTTACCCCAGACTCAGTTCGAGCGGCTGATCGAGATGATAGGTCTTCGATACGCCAGTACATGGCCTTAGTGCAAGTAGGAGATTGTTAGTGTATATGCCCTAGAGGCTATTACTGTATCATACTAGTTTGTATATTACTTGATGGAAGCTTGGGATATTCACATTTGTATAGACAATCTTGCTCGAAATGGTAGTATACTACTTGGTTTGTCTCTGCTTTAATGTGTGCATGTATTTCTTTTAGCATATCGCCTATACACATTAGTGGAGACCTTAGGATCTTTGCTTGATTACCAGCGTTGTGATGGCAGTCACACTAGTGGGGGCTGGGTGATCTACAAGCACATCCTTATACAGGTCCCTAGTCGTAGGATTATCGAGACAGGGCATCGATACTCCGGAGTAGACTAGCGTATGCGCTTCTCATCCCAGCATGGGAGACGGTCTGTCCCACAGCTGTCAGTACGTCGTACTTGAGATAGTATGCGGGTGCTCGTTAGGTTACGAGTACACTGGACAGGACTCGTCGGGAACTGTTGGTTGGTACTATACCTATCGTCAGTTATCAGTTTCCAGGTGACATGAGTACAGCTTAGTCCACTAATTTGACACTGTCACTTCGCCTCGAGTGTGTTCCCACTGTACTTTGATTACTACCCTACCACGGCTTAAAGGAGTCGTGCAAATAGGTAGTAGTTGGGTGCAGTCCCGAAGCACTTGGAGGCAGTGACGGTTAGATAGGATTCGTCTCTCCCGGTATTGGGAGTTGATATCGCGCTGTGTCTAGGAGAGCCATTACACATAGTCGTCCCTGGCCAGGGCAAGCGTGATACACTGGTAGGTTTCCAGTGTTATCTCAGGGTGTTCTGGGCTACACTCCGACACGACTTGTACCGCTATTAGGAGACTGACGTTTACCAACCCCGTAGGCCCGCCATGCGATATTCTCAGATGAACAGACCGGACTGTACGCAGATTGTCACATACAGGCTCAGTAGGAGTTAGGATGGGTTCGCCTCATCAGTCTTCTTATCGGCATCTACCTGGGGACCGTTACGTACAGCTAGTACCGCTTGCGATCTGTGGTTAAACCCACTGCCAGCGTAGTGTTGAGTCTTTAGAGTCCCACACAGAGGGTTATTCGCCTTTGGGCAAAACAGAGTAGAGGTCGCATGGTTTTGTGACGGGGTTCGTTCACATCCGCGCACTTGTGCATGTTTGGTGTCCGGACAGTCATTACTAGCAGGCTTTGGTTTAAGCCAGATCCTAGTATATGTTTTGGGGTTAGTTTTATCTCATTGTATTCGTGATCCTCGGAACACGAATGTGGGTGTGTATGCACAGTTGACTGAGGCAGAGGCAGAGGATTCTCATTAGGGTTTTGGTACGGGTGTGTATGCACAGTTGACGGTTGTCTTTTACCAAACCCTAATGAATATGTGAAATATCAATTAATAATATTAATTAAAGGAAATTGAGTTATGGTTAAGGTTATTGACTTGTTGACCAAGGTTGACTTTTTGACCAAGGTTGAAACTTTGACCATCATCATTTCAAGCAAAGATGCTCATTGATCTTTGCAAAACTCATTTAATGTGAAATGATAATAGTCTTTTCAACCTACCATCACCTTTTTCTTTTTGTATTAATATTGTTAATTGATTAATTCACATATATTTGCATATGGTTGCAAAATTCTTATCATTCTCTCATTCTCATTCTCTCTCATCCTTTGCTCTCCCTCTTCCTCTAGCTCAAGGCAAAACCCCTCATGTGTTGAGAACCATTTGCCTTGGAGATAAAACACCAAAACTCATCACTACTCATCTTAAGGTTGAAGGTCTAGCAAGCCTAATACTTTAGTTGCCTCAAGTTCGAGGAAGGAGCTCAAGGTAGAGGCCCTCGGGTGGATCCATCTTCGGCAAGAGAAGGCGACGAGGAGAACCATCCAACCCACTCCAAGGAGAAGAAGAGAAGGAGTTCAAGACTAGGTATAACCCCTAACCGAGTAGATAAAGCTCATAGTAGTTGCTAGTGTGTAGTTTAGGAAAGATCCGGGTTTTATAGTCCATGTTACCCTACACCCTAAAATTGTTTTTCACCATTTCCGCAACCCCGAAAGAACCGGGACAGGTAATGTGGACTTACAGAGAGGTCTTGCTCAGACGTGGTGCGAGTCAATTGAGAGAGGCCGAGCTGCAGACCTACTTCCTATGACATGGGATGAGTGCACAGCTTTATTTCTTGCTCGTTTCCTTTCGGAGAGCGATCGAGATGCCCGAGCTCGTAAGTTTCGAGTCTTTGCGTAAGACTTCAGGGATGACAGTGTCCGAGTACGACATTCAATTGCTAAGTTGCTCCTGTTAGTTGTATGTATGCCTTAGAGGCCAGTATTGTACAGATGATGTATATTATATTGGATGCTTGGACATATATAGAGATGACTTTCTTGCTCGATATGATAGTATGCTATCTGGTTGCTCTTTATCTTAACATGTACACTAGTCTCTTTAAACTGTCTTATAGTTACATGTTGATAAAGCCCTTAGGATGTGTACTTGACTACCTGGACTATGATGCAGATCATACTAGTGGGGACATGGTAGTCCATAGGTACATCCTTCAAGCTCCCTAGTCGTGGGTGTATCGAGACGGGGCATCGATACACCAGTGTAGACTAGCGTATACGCTTCTCGACCCATGAGATGGGCGATGGATGATCCCATATTCATTGGTGTTTGACATCAGAGATGGTATACGGGTGCTCAGTGGAGACTGGGTACACTGGACGGACTCGCCGAGAACTCCCAGATGGTATTATACCTCACGTCAGATGGCAGTTCTCAGGTGACACTTGTACAGGTTAGTCTGTAGACCCGAGATCGTCATAGAGTCTTGTGTGATTCCCACTGTGCTTTGATCTCCATCTTACCACGTCCATGAGGGCATGCAAAACGGTGGTCTTTGGGTACAGTCCCGAGTCACATGGAGGCAATGAGCGATAGGAGGGGTTTCGTCTCTCCCGGTATTGGGGGTTGATGTTGCGCTGTGCTCGATTGGCCGTAACAGGGAAGTCCCTGGCCAGGGCTGATCAGAGATTTGCTGGTAAGTGTTACCAGTAGTTTCTCGACCCGTTATGAGCCTCACATCGGCACGACTTATCGGTTATTGGGGTCTGACGTTTACCACCCCTAGACTTGATATGCGACATATAAGACGAACAGACCGGACTGTATGGTAAGTGTTACTGGTTGGATTCACAGGAGTGTGAGCGGGTTAGCTCGTCGATCTTCTGATCGTTCAATATCCGGGTGGCCGTTACGTTTAGAAGACCGCTTGCGGCTTGTGGATGCTTGATATGATCATCGTCTGCTACCGGCGTATTGACGAGTCTTTAGAGTCCTACACAGAGGTTTCCTGGCTCAAGCGAAACGAAATAGGAGCGCATATGAGATATGTGCAGGACCGAGAATAATGCGTGTATGTGATACCGCATTTCATTCTCGCGATGAATGTTTCGATTGGTTATATGCGATATAACCTAGTTATCGAATCGTAGATTGATTCGATAAGTCGATACATTGGATACTAGTCGGTTATGTGCGACATGACCGGATCGTTGAATCAAGTGTTGATTTAATGATTTAATGTATAATTATATATTTAATATATTACTTTGCATTAACTAGTATTGGTTCACTTTAAAAGGATTTTCTCACTAGTAGTTCACAAGTTGTATATGTGATATACTTTTGTGCACTACAATGTGTCATGTTTGATGATGCATGTAAATTGGTTTTGTGTTAAGACTTAAACCGAGAAAAATTGATTCTTTTTCTTCTCATATAAATAGGAGACACAGAGGGAGAGGGGAAGAAAAATAGAGAGAGAATTTAATTCTTTAAAGAAGAGGAACCCCTCCCAAAAGCTCCCACAAAAAGAGAATTTAATTCTCAAACCAAGAGTTTAACTCTTCTCAAAGAACTTAGTTCTTCCTCTTGTTAAGATCTGCAGAAGCAGATCTCCCCACAAGTTGAGAATTTAACTCTCATCGGGGAGATTCTATCATGCAGATTCAAAACCTAGGGGATGAAAGGTTCCAAGGCACTCTAGTGAGGTCTCACAAGGCATCGAACATGCCAATTTCAAAAAAATGGTGCCGAGAAACCCTAGACTACGGAATCGTCGGCTAGAAGTCTAGGCGAAAAGATAAACTAGTTAATTACTTAACTAAAAGTTAGGATGCTACAACCTTTGTAGATCCGGATATCCACTTCCTAAGCTCCACGTGGGCGTCCTCTCGCTGTCCATCGTGAATCTTGGACTCTCGCGACGGCTTCATCGGAGAAACGAGCGGAATTGGTCGTCGACTTCGTGTCAAAGACGATCTACGTCGAGGCATCACAAGTTCAAGCTCCGACTTCACAAAGTTGTGAAACTTGTGAAGTAAACACCCAAAACAACTTGGCAAGAGGTAGAGGGTGAAGAAATAGGAGGTGGGTTCACTTTAGAATTGGATTTATCTCACTTTAGCTCAAGTTGCCATTGATGGACCTTGAGCTTTTCTTGAAGAAGAAGATGAAGATGAAGAAAAGAATATGATAAGTCTTATTGTAAATGATAAAATAAATCAATACTTATCATTTACAAACCATAGTTTAGTGTAGAGAATAGACCATGGTTAGTTGGATAGGTTAGGGTTAAGCATGAAGACAAGGATGGTTAAGAAGTCAAAGCTTCATGAAGCTTCAACTAAAGACAAACTTCTCCACCATTCTTATCTCAACCTTTTTCAAATAAATAAATGAAGAAATAAATAAATGAATGAATATTCAAAACCCTAATTATCAAATTAACCATGGTTTAATTCTATATACTTAACTAAATAATCAAGTATCATCAAACATGATACATCTATGTGCACAAAAGTATATCACATATACAATTTGCACATCAAGTGAGAAAATCCATATAAAGTGAACCAATACTAGTTAATGCAACGTAATATATCAAATATATAATTATACATCAAATCATTAAATCAACATTTGATTCAATGATCCGGTCATGTCGCACATAACCGACTAGTATTCAATGTATCGATTTATCGAATCAATGATTCGATAACTAGGTCATATCGAATATAACCAATCGAAACATATATCGCGAGAATGAAATGCGGTATCACATACACGCATTATTCTCGGTCCTGCACATATCTCATATGCGCTCCTATTTCGTTTCGCTTGAGCCAGGAAACCTCTGTGTAGGACTCTAAAGACTCGTCAATACGCCGGTAGCAGATGATGATCATATCAAGCACCCACAAGCCGCAAGCGGTCTGCTAAACGTAACGGCCATCCGGGTATTGAGCGATCAGAAGATCGACGAGCTAGCCCGCTCACACTCCTGTGAATCCAACCAGTAACACTTACCGTACAGTCCGGTCTGTTCGTCTGATACGTCGCATATCAAGTCTAGGGGTGGTAAACGTCAGACCCCAATACTCGATAAGTCGTGCCGATGTGAGGCTCATAACGGGTCGAGAAACTACTGGTAACACTTACCAGCAAATCTCTGATCATCCCTGGCCAGGGACTTCCCTGTTACGGCCAATCGAGCACAGCGCAACATCAACCCCCAATACCGGGAGAGACGAAACCCCTCCTATCGCTCATTGCCTCCATGTGACTCGGGACTGTACCTAAAGACCACCATTTTGCATGCCCTCATGGACGTGTTAAGGTGGAGATCAAAGCACAGTGGGAATCACACAAGACTCTATGACGATCTCGGGTCTACAGACTAACCTGTACAAGTGTCACCTGAGAACTGCCATCTGACGTGAGGTATAATACCATCTGGGAGTTCTCGGCGAGTCCGTCCAGTGTACCCAGTCTCCACTGAGCACCCGTATACCATCTCTGATGTCAAACACCAATGGATATGGGATCATCCATCGCCCATCACATGGGTCGAGAAGCGTAAACGCTAGTCTACTCTGGTATATCGATGCCCCGTCTCGATACACCCACGACTAGGGACCTTGAAGGATGTACTTATGGACTACCATGTCCCCACTAGTATGATCTGCATCATAGTCCAGGTAGTCAAGTACACATCCTAAGGGCTTTACCAACATGTAACTATAAAACAGTATAAAGAGACAAGTGTACATGTTAAGATAAAGATCAACCAGATAGCATACTATCATGTCGAGCAAGAAAGTCATCTCTAAATATGTCCAAGCATCCAATATAATATACATAATCTGTACAATACTGGCCTCTAGGGCATACATACAACTAACAATCTCCCACTTGCACTAGGGCCAGCTGCTGTAGTATCTCATACCGAGCATCCCGAAGAGTCTCTCAAACTGTATCTGGGGAATGGCCTTCGTGAGTGGATCCGCCGTGTTGTTCTTCGTGTCAACTCTCCTGACCTCGATCTCCCGGCGATCAACTATCTCCCGGATCAGGTGATACCGCCTCAGAATATGCCTGGATCGCTGATGGGACCTGGGTTCCTTGGCCAAAGCCACCGCTCCATTGTTATCGCAATACAAAGGTATTGGACGCTCAATGGATGGAACCACTCCAAGTTCAGTAATGAACTTCTTGATCCAGACAGCTTCTTTAGTAGCATCGTTGGCAGCGATGTATTCAGCCTCCATCGTCGAGTCTGCCACGGTTTCCTGCTTGGAACTCTTCCAGCTAACCGTCCCTCCGTAAAGGGTAAAAACAAAGCCCGACTGCGACTTAGAGTCGTCCTTATCACTCTGGAAGCTCGAATCGGTAAAGGACTCCACTTGGAGCTCTCCGTTACCATACACCAAGAACATATCTCTAGTCCTTCGCAAGTACTTGAGAATGCTCTTCACAGCTGTCCAGTGACTCTCTCCAGGATCAGCTTGAAACCTGCTCACTATACTTAGTGAGTATGCTACATCGGGTCTGGTACATAGCATCGCATACATGATAGAGCCTACTGCCGAAGCATAGGGTATCCCTTGCATGCGAGCTCTCTCCAAATCAGTCTTGGGAGACATCTCTTTAGAGAGAGTGACTCCAGAGATCGTGGGTAAGTTCCCACGCTTGGACTCTTCCATACTAAACCTCTTTAGTATGGTGTCAATGTACCTGGATTGGGACAATCCCAAAATCCGTTTGGATCTATCTCTATAGATCCTAATCCCCAATATGCAGGAGGCATCACCAAGATCTTTCATTGAGAATCTTTGTGATAAGAAGAGCTTGACCGATTGCAGCATAGGAATATCATTTCCTATCAAGAGTATGTCGTCCACGTACAATACGAGGAAGACAACCTTACTCTCTGCAACCTTCTTGTAGATACAAGGTTCATCTGGGTTTTTGACGAAATCAAACTCTTTGATAACGACGTCAAAGCAGATGTTCCAACTCCGCGATACTTGCTTTAATCCATAAATGGATTTAAGCAGCTTGCATACCTTCCCGCTGCTCCCACTGTCTACGAAGCCCTCTGGCTGAGTCATGTACACGCACTCTTCTAAATCACCGTTTAGAAAGGCGGTCTTAACATCCATTTGCCAGATTTCGTAATCATGATATGCAGCGATGGCAAGCATGATCCGGATGGATTTAAGCATAGCCACTGGAGAAAAGGTCTCGTCATAGTCCACACCTGGTCTTTGACGAAAACCCTTTGCTACAAGTCTAGCTTTGAAAGTCTCCACTTTCCCATCTACACCAAGTTTCTTCTTAAAGATCCACTTGCTCCCAATGGGTTTTACCCCTTCAGGAGCAACTTCCAAAGTCCATACTTTGTTGGTGTACATGGATTCCATCTCGGACCGCATAGCATCCAGCCATTTCACTGAGTCCCCACTCGTGATGGCCTGCTCGAAGCTAGTTGGGTCATCATCCTCCATGATGCAATCCTCGCTCCCACCGTCCATGAGAAAACTGTAGTATCTCTCAGGTTGGAGAGGAACCCTACTAGATCGGCGGAGTGACTGGGGTTCATCGGGAACTACGGAATCCTCTGGTTTCACCAGATCTTCTGTTGTAGCTTCTGCAGCTGGAACCTCTTCCAGTTCTACCTCATGACCACTAATCTCTTTTTCAAGAAATTCCTTTTCTAAAAAGGTGGCATGCCGAGAAACAAACACTCTTTGTTCCTCAGGGTGGTAGAAGATATACCCTCGCGAATGTTTGGGATATCCAATAAACTTACACAGAATTGACCTTGCCGCGAGTTTGTCCGGATTTTGCGTTTTTACATAGGCCGGACAACCACATATCTTAACATAATTAAGACATGGTCTCTTTCCTTTCCATATCTCATATGGAGTGGTCGGCACGGTTTTGGTGGGAACCATATTCAATAGGTCTGCAGCTGTTTCCAATGCATATCCCCAGAAGGAAATAGGTAACTCAGCTGTGCTCATCATAGAGCGCACCATATCTAATAGCGTGCGGTTCCTCCGTTCTGATACACCGTTGTGCTGTGGTGTATATGGAGGAGTCAGCTGAGAGAGAATCCCATTCTCTTTTAGGAAGTCCAGGAATTCATTGCTCAAGTATTCACCTCCTCGATCAGATCGAAGGATTTTAATACTTTTTCCGGTTTGGTTCTCGACTTCTTGTTTATATTCTCTAAATTTCTCAAAAGCTTCTGATTTGTGTTTCATCAGGAACACATATCCGAATCTAGAGAGATCGTCAGTGAATGTAATGAAGTACGAAGAACCATCCCTGGCATGTGTAGACATGGGACCGCATACATCACTATGTATCAGTCCCAAGAGTTCGGTAACTCTTTCTCCGTGTCCCGTAAACGGAGTTTTGGTCATCTTGCCTTTGAGACATGACTGGCAAGTGTCATAAGATGAAAATTCAAACGGATTTAAATATCCATCTTTATGCAACTTAGCTAGTCGTGTCGCATTGATGTGGCCCAGTCTACAATGCCACAAGTAGGATTCGTTGAGTTCAGAACTCTTCCTCTTGTGTGCGTTTGTTATGCTCAGAACTGTTGATTGATTTAGAACATAAATGCCATTGCATAACGTGCCTGATCCAACCAACTTTTGGTTACGGAAAATGTTCATAACATTGTCCTGTAATACAAAATTATATCCTTCTTTACTTAATAAAGAAACCGATATAATGTTGCATATCAGGTTCGGCATGTAATAGCATTCGTTCAGAACCAATGTATTACCAGTTGGTAATACAAGGTGATATTCCCCGACAGTCTTGGCTGCAACAATTGCACCATTTCCTACTCTTATGTCTTTATCACCTTCTCCAAGTTCTCTACCTTTCCTGAGCCTATGTAACTGATTACATATATGGGATCCTGACCCGGTATCTAATACCCAGGACGTAGAGCAAATAGAGAAACAGTTCTCAGTAACGAACACACCCGAAGAAAATGCATCAACATGTACTTTCTTCAATCGGGTGCCATGGGAATCCTGGTATTCCCCTATATCCTGTTCATTCCTATAACTCTTATAAGAAAGAATGGAACCAACGTTCCCCAGTACAGTATAACATGCGGGTTCGGTCAATACATCCATATTATTATCTTCATTAGGGCATGAAATGGTCGCTACCTGGAGAGAGAGAGAAGAAAACACTTTAGCGTAAGCTCGTGCAAGATCAGATTGGTTATTATCTTATCTAATCAGGATGGCTCCCACTGCTTTTTATCAAATCTTCCTTCAAACCCTAAAAGGAAAGACTAGCCGGGATTAATTACACACTACAGGTTCGCCAATCTTTCAGCCAGGCCAGTGTCGGTACTTTGAGGGAGGTCCCCCGTGCTTTCGCACGAACCTAATTAATGTAAACCTCGTTTTCCCAGAGGCGTAACCCCGTTGACACCTTTCTAGACACCTACTTGATCGGCTAATTGCAATGTGTAAAACTCTCCCAGGAGTAACTCTTACTCGCAGCGGGTATCGGGATCCAACTATCTCATAGAAGGTATGCAATCTCATTGCAAATTTCAACACTTGAAATTCCCGATAATATTTTGCCCCTAGCGTCCTATGACCTTGACGCAGGCCAACAAACCATAGTGCGCTAGTCAAGTTCAACCCGTCATTTCCTGATTGAATTAAACCCACCCGTACGACCCTTGACGCAGGCCAACAAAGTCGCACGACTACGCTAATCCAATCTGCATCATATGCATAAGCAGATAAATACTAGTTAGCTACCGCACACTACGCCTTGACGCAGGCCAACAAACGTAGCACGAATACTAACTACTACTCATCTGAAATGACGGAGGGCTACGCCAGGTTTTTCTGAAAACCATGAGCGTAATGAACTTGATATCGTTGTAGAATCAAATGATGTTTTGAAATGGAGTGATTTTGAGGCTTTTCTAGTTTTGCTAAAGGAGTCACTCCCGGCGAAGGGATCTCGGTCCTTTCCTCGTCGAATGAGGTGCGGGATATATCATATATATCGCTGTGCAAAGCAAAAACCCAAAAGCAGTCAAAAGCAAACCGAGTGTATAGCATCTGCCAGTTATTGCTAAAGGAGTCACTCCCGGTGAAGGGATCTCGGTCCTTTCCTCATCGAATAAGGTGCATGGTATATCATATATACCGCTGTGCAAAGCAAGAACTGTAGCTACCTGTTTTATTTTAAAATTCGATTCCACAACATCTTAGGTTTCTTATCTTTCATTAATCACATTAATGAAGTCCCATCATTTAAATACCTAAACATCACAGATAGATATGACGTACACTTATGCCATCCGCATTCGCCTCGATGTCCCCTCGTGCACCGTTAGGTTAGGTAACTAACGACAGAGCAGGGCAGGGCTAGCGCGGGTGTAAAACATAAGTAACGTCTATATAATATATCATATATACTATATACTATATCCATCACAGAGTTACAACACAGATATCGCAGCAGAATAAACATATGAAATATTGGATATACTAGGACGTCCGTGTTTTCAATACGAGCCAGTATAAAACACGGATTCCACGGTCGTGATGAATAGCCAACCCACACCCCTAGACCCCTACGAGAGCGGCAAGCAACCCTGCCAATTCTAGGGTTAGGAGACCCGGACTCGACTCCTCGAGTTGGTCTCCCACTGGACCCCAGAACCCGGTTACTTGTGCTCCCCTCCTTGGGTCTATCCTAATGCGGAAAAGTAAATAATATACAAAGGGTGACAACTTCCGCTACCTGGAAGTGCCCCAAATAAAAGAATATTACATACAAGTTTTTACATGAATGAAAATGAAAAACACTCATCTCACATAAAAAACCCCGGCTATTCAAACACGACGATCCAATATAACATATCCAGCAACACATAACATCACATGTCATCAACGTAAGTAAGTATGCATACCCCAATTGTCGTTGACGTATAGCAACGAAACCGGCGATATGAACATACTACACTTACGGTCACAGAAAAGAAAGTGTAAAACTACAACAATTGGAATCCGCAACTTCTTTAGACATCACATGCCTAATCAAATGAAATACTTAGACATCACATGCCTAACAGTTATAAATCCCGCATTTTAGTCTCATTATCGAAAACACTTTTCAATATAAAGTGAAACTAAACCGCTAGATTTATAACATTCATTCAGTTATCACATAACTGTTTGTGAATTCCAATTATTGTATCACATTCCAGATAAACAGAAAATGTTAAACTTTTCGATCGAACAGTCGAATACCCAAGTTTTCCCGATACAGCTCAACACATGAAATAAGTCTAACAACATTCAGTTCGTGCCTCAGTACCGACGGTCCAGCCGTAGAAGGGTCAAGCCAACGCCTCACATGTGGCACGCCGTACTGCCCCAAACCCGAAGGTTCAAAGGGTAGTTCAAGACGGTCACATAATCGAGTTAAGGTTTGTTGTCTTCTAGAGGGTCCATCGCGTTACTTGCACCACTTAGAACGTCGTTAAACTACGGAAAAATCCAACACTTGGAAATTTCCCGACAGGGGAAAAATTGGGTATTTATATCCGGTCGAACTTTTTAACATATTCAAAAAATTATCCGGAAATACACAAAAGACGAAATTTGATAATCCGGTCGAAACACCGAAGCTCTAAAACAGCCCAGAAAATTAAACTCTGGAATAATTATTAAAAAATACTCATAAAGCGCAGCTGCAGAAACTATGAATTACTGTGCATTGAAGGAGGGATGACGTCATCAAGCCGCCGCGGAACCGCCGCCTAAGCTGGCTTAGGCCGCGGTTCCGCCGCGCTTATTACTGTTCATTGGATGAAATTTGCATCGTAATTCTTAGAATTCCCTGCTGAATTTTTTAAGCATTTTTAATATTGAAAAATCCCAGATTTTAGAAAATGTACAGAGAGCATGTTTAGTTTAGGGTTTCGGGTTCGTTCGGGCTTCAAATTGCGTCTAGACTTCGCCAAAGGCTCTAGCTAGGCTCTGATACCAGTGAAAGGTTCCTAGGCACTCTAGTGAGGTCTCACAAGGCATCAAACATGCCAATTTCAAAAAAATGGTGCCGAGAAACCCTAGACTACGGAATCGTCGGCTAGAAGTCTAAGCGAAAAGATAAACTAGTTAACTACTTAACTAAAAGTTAGGATGCTACAACCTTTGTAGATCCGGATATCCACTTCCTAAGCTCCACGTGGGCATCCTCTCACTGTCCATCGTGAATCTTGGACTCTCGCGACGGCTTCATCGGAGAAACGAGCGGAATTGGTCGTCGGCTTCGTGTCAAAGACGATCTACGTCGAGGCATCACAAGTTCAAGCTCCGACTTCACAAAGTTGTGAAACTTGTGAAGTAAACACCCAAAACAACTTGGCAAGAGGTAGAGGGTGAAGAAATAGGAGGTGGGTTCACTTTAGAATTGGATTTATCTCACTTTAGCTCAAGTTGCCATTGATGGACCTTGAGCTTTTCTTGAAGAAGAAGATGAAGATGAAGAAAAGAATATGATAAGTCTTATTGTAAATGATAAAATAAATCAATACGTATCATTTACAAACCATAGTTTAGTGTAGAGAATAGACCATGGTTAGTTGGATAGGTTAGGGTTAAGCATGAAGACAAGGATGGTTAAGAAGTCAAAGCTTCATGAAGCTTCAACTAAAGACAAACTTCTCCACCATTCTTATCTCAACCTTTTTCAAATAAATAAATGAAGAAATAAATAAATGAATGAATATGCAAAACCCTAATTATCAAATTAACCATGGTTTAATTCTATATACTTAACTAAATAATCAAGTATCATCAAACATGATACATCTATGTGCACAAAAGTATATCACATATACAATTTGCACATCAAGTGAGAAAATCCATATAAAGTGAACCAATACTAGTTAATGCAAAGTAATATATCAAATATATAATTATACATCAAATCATTAAATCAACATTTGATTCAATGATCCGGTCATGTCGCACATAACCGACTAGTATTCAATGTATCGATTTATCGAATCAATGATTCGATAACTAGGTCATATCGAATATAACCAATCGAAACATATATCGCGAGAATGAAATGCGGTATCACATACACGCATTATTCTCGGTCCTGCACATATCTCATATGCGCTCCTATTTCGTTTCGCTTGAGCCAGGAAACCTCTGTGTAGGACTCTAAAGACTCGTCAATACGCCGGTAGCAGATGATGATCATATCAAGCACCCACAAGCCGCAAGCGGTCTGCTAAACGTAACGGCCATCCGGGTATTGAGCGATCAGAAGATCGACGAGCTAGCCCGCTCACACTCCTGTGAATCCAACCAGTAACACTTACCGTACAGTCCGGTCTGTTCGTCTGATACGTCGCATATCAAGTCTAGGGGTGGTAAACGTCAGACCCCAATACTCGATAAGTCGTGCCGATGTGAGGCTCATAACGGGTCGAGAAACTACTGGTAACACTTACCAGCAAATCTCTGATCAGCCCTGGCCAGGGACTTCCCTGTTACGGCCAATCGAGCACAGCGCAACATCAACCCCCAATACCGGGAGAGACGAAACCCCTCCTATCGCTCATTGCCTCCATGTGACTCGGGACTGTACCCAAAGACCACCGTTTTGCACGCCCTCATGGACGTGGTAAGGTGGAGATCAAAGCACAGTGGGAATCACACAAGACTCTATGACGATCTCGGGTCTACAGACTAACCTGTACAAGTGTCACCCGAGAACTGCCATCTGACGTGAGGTATAATACCATCTGGGAGTTCTCGGCGAGTCCGTCCAGTGTACCCAGTCTCCACTGAGCACCCGTATACCATCTCTGATGTCAAACACCAATGGATATGGGATCATCCATCGCCCATCACATGGGTCGAGAAGCGTATACGCTAGTCTACTCTGGTATATCGATGCCCCGTCTCGATACACCCACGACTAGGGACCTTGAAGGATGTACTTATGGACTACCATGTCCCCACTAGTATGATCTGCATCATAGTCCAGGTAGTCAAGTACACATCCTAAGGGCTTTACCAACATGTAACTATAAAACAGTATAAAGAGACAAGTGTACATGTTAAGATAAAGATCAACCAGATAGCATACTATCATGTCGAGCAAGAAAGTCATCTCTAAATATGTCCAAGCATCCAATATAATATACATAATCTGTACAATACTGGCCTCTAGGGCATACATACAACTAACAGGGGAAAGAACTGAATCCAAAAGAGTTTAACTCTTAAAACACCTATGGGAATTTAATTCCTCTGAAACTAAAGTTTAACCCTTTAAAAATAATTTAATCTTTACAAAGAACAAAAGGAGAACTTGATTCTTCAGGACTATAGAAGAACAGCCTGGTGATTCATTAGCGTTCAACGCTACACAATAAAGGTCACGTGTTCCCACATGAGCACCTTTGAGGAACGAAAAAGGATAGACTGAGATCTAGCCACGTGACCCCTGAGAAGTGCTCAGCACTTATAAAAGAGAAAAGGAAATAAACCTTATTTTTTGAGCGCCTCACGTGACCCCATGTGACCCCTCAGAAGTGCTCAGCACTCATAAAAGAGAAAAGGGAATAAACCTTATTTTTGGAGCGCCTCACGTGACCCCACGTAACCCCTGAGAAGTGCTTAGCACTTCCAAAAGAGAAAGGGTATAAACCCCAGAGACAGTTACCACTTTTGCGGCGCCTTATATGATCCCACATGGCCCTCTAAAAGTGCTTAGCACTTATACGGAAAAGGGAATGAGCCCAAAGGCAACGCTCACATTTTTAGAGCACCTCACATGTTCACACGTGAGCATTAATGAACTAAGCACTCAGCACCCAAATACAGCGCCTACATTTAGAGAATACCTCACGTGTCCGCACGTGACCATTTAATGAACCAATTGCTCAGCACTCATATGGAAAAAAAATATATCCAAAAGCAGCACTCACATTTTGAAGGCACCTCACATGTTCGCATGTGAGCACCACAGGGAGCCAAGTGTTTAACACTTACATATATAAAAGGGGAATATAACCCAATGAACAGCACCAATTTTTAGGCACCTCACGTGCCATACGTGAGCGCCCCCAAAATTTCAGTATTCAACACTGCTTTAAAGTTGCACGTGAGAGCACGTGAGCGCTGAGCATATATTAGTGTTTAAACACTATGAGAGGCCAATATTAGCCAAACTTAGACCAAATCTTCCGAGGACAATCAATTGAGCCCCTCATGCTCAGGGTCCCCTAAACCGATCTCAGTCCCAAAGATAGCTAATGAGCTCCTAATAGATGGCATCTAAAATGATGTTCATCCCATCCCGCCTCAGTCGGGACATTGGTTCAAGGGTACATTTCTCTACACCTCTGATATATACCGTTTTAATTCCTCAACGTCTTCAGGGAGGTAGGGGGTCCCGACAACCAACAACTTTTTGGTACATTTCCAAACCCATGGATACACCCTAATGGACCGTAATGTCCTTAAACTAACTATGGACCGTAATGTCCTTAAACTAAACCCTCACCTCAAAAATGGTGATCTGTGGACCGTAATGTCCTTAAACTAATTATGGACCGTAATGTCCTTAAACTAATCTTCATGGACTATGATGTCCTTAAACCCAATAGACCGTAATGTCCTTAAACTAACTATGGACCGTAATGTCCTTAAACTAAACCCTTACCTCAAAAATTGTGATCTGTGGACCATAACGTCCCTAAACTAAGCTCTATAGACTATGACGTCTTTAAACTGTGGACTATGAGGTCCTTAAACTCCATGGACTATGATGTCCTTAAACCCAATGGACCGTAACGTTCCTAAACTAAAACGATAGAGCCCAAATGCTCTTTCGTTGGATCTAAATGATCCTCAAATCATGTTGAGTAGATCTTAGTTTAAGATTAGACTAACGTGTCCTCAACAAACGTTTAAGTTGATATTAATGTAAAACAAGATTAACGATCCTTAAACCAACCCAAACCCAAATCTAAGAAAATACAGATTTAGACTAATCCACGCCCTATGGGTGACAACATAAATTAGTCTCCGTATGCAACCCACGGGCAATCGAAAATAAAACAAACACACACGACATGAAATGACCATCTGGAGAAGGAGAAAGTTGTTACCGCGATGCGGTAGAGTAATTAACTGCAGAGGCTTGCGCCTGCAGGGAAGAGCATCCCCACAATCAAAAACCCCTCACAACGAGGGGTAATCTGACGAAGTCTGCTACATCGGCCGCATCTGTCTAAACCTCCGATATACGGTGCCATAAATCAACTTGGCATCTTCGGAAAGGTAGACGGATAAAACCCAAATAGCATCAGCCCCCAAATTCAGGCAAGACGACCTACGCGGTTTCGTCTCTATTTTCGGCGGTAAACAGATTCTGGCACGCCCGGTGGGACCTTTTTCTTTTTCCACTCCACACTTCATGTATCGTGTTCGAGAACAAATCGCGGTTTAATATAGTTGCCCCTGAATTCGAGGTACTAAGATTTGGTGTCTTGCTCCCTTGAAGAGAAAATGGCTTCCAACTGCAGCAACAACTCCCACTCTATCCTCGCTGGAAGGGTGACCTAGGGGCCCTAAGTAGCCTCCATCTTCACCATGCCAATGGAACAGGTGACACAGACCACCACTAGACTGTTCTTTAGGACCATGATCCCACCGGCAAGCTTCAGCGTCCCAATACCGTCACAGGAAGCTCCGAAGAAGTCGATCTTTGATCGACTTACTACTACTACGGTCCCTCTCAACGGGCTGACCAATTCCAAGTCCAACGCCTCAGTCTTTAACAGATTAGGCCAAAGCTCAAGTGGGTCCATGAAGAAGCCTGCAATACCTGAACGAATCATCCCGAAGCGGATAGCCATTCCAACTCCGACGGACGAAGTCGTCAAAGGGGATTCTCTTGCTAAGGGATCGGTCTTTGCGAGACTGGCCATTCCATTTCCTGCTTCGGGTGAGGTCGTCCAAACTACTTCCCCTGCCCAAAGGTCAGTCTTCGACAGGTTGGACGTTTCTTCTCAGTAGACGTCTGTCACGACCCGAAAGTACGGAACGTGACTGGCACTTAGATTACGAGACGTCTAAAGGCGTAACGTAAACTAAGTCAGCTAAAGCCCAGAAAATCTAAACCAAAACCAAAGAGAGTGAAGGAAACCTTTCATGAAAAACGACTTGAAATCAATTTAGTTGCATTGAACCCCTTTTTAAAAACATCAAAAATTTACAAAAATTTCGGCAGAGTCTCCTTTGTAAATTCTATCCCCCAAAATGGGTACAACAAGATATATAACCTGTAATCACAAAATGGCATCCCCAAGCGGGAGCTAGCTCTTCGCCCAAGGCGGATCACAACCACACGCAATATATATATGTAATATCAAGAAAAGGGCATAAGGAAATGCAAAATATAAGAAAACACAACGTCGGCTCAAGTGAGCTCGACCAAAAGAAACCACATATACAAAAATCTTTCAGTCTCATCACTAGGTCGCATATACACATAAGAAGTGGTAGATGGAGAATACTAGATACAAAAATGGTACAAAAAGAGATAAAAGCACTCTCGCAACCCACCTACGAGCAATGTCACGAGTCTGAGCAAAAGAAGTCACTAACAAGATAAACCGCTGCTACTAGGCTGATGAGTCCGACCTGCAAGACACTGTGGCACAACGGGGGTGAGTTGCCAGCTCGTGAGTAGAATATAACATCTAGAAAGGCTATCGTAAGAATGCACGCAAATGCGTCACAGCATGTATGTCCAGATGTGGTGTAATACCTCTAGTATGCATGCACATGTATGCAATGTCAATACTAAATCTTTAAGTGTTTTAAATGCTATGAGTTCTGCATTCTTAACTTTAGAAAAAAGAATATCTGTATAATAGCTAAATACCATCAAGAAATCATCTGAAACCCGTGTCAAGCATCGACACCAAATATGAAAACACATCTGTCTCAATGTCTCACTGTATCAATGTCTCAATACATCAGGCTCCGTCAGTCCGGATCGGCCCATATCATCAAATCTCACGACAACGGTCGGTATCCTCCGGATATCCGCCGTGCCAGACATCACCGGTAGGTAGTCTTCCCCTGCCAGGCTCATCGTCTACAACTCGATCTTCTTGCCCGGGGGAACCATACCGGGCCCACCATGTACCCGAGACGGTTCATCCACTCCTCGAATCGGGTCTCGAAATCCAACAGAAAACATGAAAACTCATGGTGGACGACACATACATCATGAGAAAACCGCAACTTTGTTTAAAAAAATGATAATTATAAGCTTTTATTAAATTCTTGCGGTTTTCCCCAAAATCCAGAAATCGCAGCAATACTGAAATCCTCAAGAAAATCATAGTACTCAACATGTTGTATATGATAAATGTCTATGATATCAAGGTATGCGATGCAATTTGTGGCTAGAAATCTATGTAAGTATGATGATGATGCGAGGTATATACGTGCTATGCGATTTCGTATATCATGTATGATGCAATTGGTGACACTAAGCTAAACAGGTTCTATGGTGCTCGTGGCATGGCAATTACCAAAGGCGTGTGTGTCACATGAATAGTGCGCGTGCAACAGGAGCCAATGGTAATGGTGTTCGTGTCCTACGAAGTAATATCGCACATGTGAATATGAATATCCATGCAATCTAGCAGACGATTAGCTATAAGGGTATGAAATGTGAATAAGGGGGGTTTAGCTAACTAACAATGCAAATCTTGCAAGAAATAAAGTAATCCTAACTAGGGGGTGCCTCGCGCCATCCAGACGATTCCCCCATAGATGAATACATCTACTCACCTGAAAGCCCCGCTAATCCGATCCGACCACCGCCTTGCCTTTGCGCGCCGCGTCCGATATTTCCGCGACCGATCCTAGAATTGCATAACACACAATATAAGATTACAGATTCCTGAAATGACGCAACTCACAATATGAAAAGATCGACGCTCTCGAATTGGTCACAACGTGCACTCGGTACGCGTAAAACACACGAAATTCGCTAAAACCTTAACTAAAATCGCCGTTGCGGGGAAATCGTCAAAACTAAAACCCGACTAGACAAAACTCCGCATTCACACACCCTAATAGTTGTATGAGATGCTAATTATATCGCTAAAATAACACAATTAGATCGCCTCCTGATTGGTAGAGATTTTACGATCAAAAATATAATTACCGCAATCAGAAACGGCGTCGCTTCGCAGCTAGCCGGTGAGTGCGGGTCGATCCACAGAGACGGGTAAATTCCTTTATTGTGTCTTAACGAGTTGATTTTATTTGTCGTTTTGGTTTTATAAAAATCTAGATCTAAAACTTAATTAATCTAATTTAAATTCTTGCTAGGGTTAGGCTTAGAAGAAGTTTTGGAGATTGATGTTTCCTCACCGCTTTCAATGCCGTATTTTAGATCCATTAGGTGTTATAGTAATTATCGATAAAGTGGATACGACTCTTTTGGGAAGATGTGTTCTTCCTCTAGATTCGTATCCTTCCTTTATCGTTAATTACCCTAACCTCCATGGAAAACGCGCGCAACCGGTCCTTTATACTGCGGTTCACCGTTACCTCGAGGGGTAGGGTGCCACAGGGTGCGGTTGTGCGCGCATGCATGGAGTTCTTAATGGGTTAGGCATTGAAAGGGGTGAGAGATCTCATCTCTCAACCCTTTCCCTAAGGCTAACCCTAACAAGCGAGGAGACTACTCGCTCATTAGGGGATGATAAGACATTATAATTAAAAGAATAAAATACTTACTAATGGTGATGGCTCCCTCCAAGCGATAAAGAACAGATCTGAATGTCACTTCCAGAATTTCTGAATTTTATTTATTGAAAAGAGGCATACAATTTTTAGATCTAAAATTACAATTTATAGGAAAATAGAAAACCTAGGGTTACAGACTCTCGCGCACGCGCAATTACTGATTTGCCCACTTAAAATCACAACACCCACAACAGCGCACCGTCACAGAAAAACTGCGCCGACACGGGCTCTTAATGGCCGCGGATCCGCGGCGCCAGCATGCGTTTGACCGCGGATCCGCGGCCAAACAGTGGATCCACTTTGTGAAACTTCTGGGCTTTATTCCTTGTTTCTTGGGCTTTCTATTTCCATAGTCCTTTTCTCTGTTGGACTTCTGGATCTTCTCCAGATTTTTAGTGAAGACTTGTATTGGGCTTTTTAACCGTTTCACTTGACTTTTTGGACCTTGCACTGTTCTTCGACTAGGCTTGACTGAGATCCGTCTAATTGTTGGTCAAAAGTCCCTTTTTCTGTTGTTTTGTGTCTTTCTCACTGTATTTGCTCCAGAAACCTGTAACCTGTAATATGCAACAAACGTGCGTCAAGAGTATCTGTTTATTTATAAAAAGATAAGAAATAGGGGAATGATAAATGCAATATTATGGTCTGAACACCTCCTCATTTTTTACAAAAACCTAGTAAGCGTTAGCATACCGATTTCGATGCAAATATCGCGAATTAACGATATCGCGATCACAAACCAACTCCAACATCCAATTCAAACTACTAGATGCCCACAACACAAATTTTAACCCAATTATCATACTTCAAACCCTAATCTAGAATTTCATTAAACAAGGAATTATAAACAAACAACACTTTAAAATACTAATTTAGCTTATATAAACTACAAATTTAACAACTAGTTTAAAACTTATACCTCCCAAGTTATGATTCCCTTGCACTAAGCCTCCAAAGTGGCCTTCTTTCTCCACTTCTCAAACAAATTAGGGTTAGGGAAGGGATGGATTAGGGTTTTGGTTTGAATTTGTGAAGGAAAATTGTGAATTTTTATGGATTTTTATTGATTTTTGAAGAAATTTTGAAGCAAGAAAGAGAAGGGAAATTGGGGAGCTGCTGCAGTAGGATTCGGCCAGGGGTATGATGGGGGGAAAAGTGAGGGAAATGTGTAGAATTTTCTAGGAAGAAAGTCTCTTCAAAGGCATTAAATGCATATCACACCAATTTTACAAAAAAACCCTTTTTTAAGCCATTTTTGCTTTAATTCTTTAACCATAGAACTAAAATCTTGAAAAAAATCTTGATAAAATTTTATTAACACTAAATTTTAGTTTATAATGTTTCCTAAGTGCGTAATTTACCTAATTAAATTGGTATTTATCACTAATTTAATATATTTTTAAAGGCTTAAAATAATATTAAAAATAATTAATTAAGGAAATTTTTTTAATTAACTAGAAATTTTTAAGCGACATTTTAGTGACCAATTTATAGTAATATCTTATCTAAATTTTGTATAATTAGGTCTATAATAAAAAATACCTATTTTGGCTTTTTACGGAAAAAGGCTGCTAATTTAGCCGATTACCGAAAAACTGCCTAAACGATTTTCGAAGAGTTACAATCTTCCCCCCTGAAAGAAATTCGGTCCCCGAATTTAAAATTTAACTATGTGTACCTTCAAAAAGATGGGGATATCTCTTCCTCATCTCGACCTCGGTCTCTCAGGTGACCTCCTCGCTGTTCGGGCCACGCCAAAGGACCTTGACGGACGGTATAACCTTCGACCTCAATTTCTTCACCTGCCGATCCAAAATGACCACCGGCTGCTCGGTGAATGAAAGATCACGCTCTAGCTGGATCATCTGGTGCTGAATTGCATGGGAAGGATCATGAAGGTACTTCGGAGCATCGAAACATGGAACACGGGGTGAACATCGGGGAAGCTGGGCGGAAGAGCTAACCGATAAGCTACTGGAATAACACGCTCTAGGATCTCGAAAGGACCAACATATCTAGGACTAAGTTTCCCTTTCCGCCCAAATCTCATCACACCATTCATCGAAGAGACCCTCAGGAAAACATGATCGCCAATAGCGAACTCGAGTCGGCGACGGCGCCTGTCAACATATGATTTCTGCCTACTCTGTGCTGCTCTCATCCTGTCCCGAATCAGCTGTATCTTCTCGGTCGTATCCTGTACGATCTGCGGGCCCAAAATACTGTTCTCCCTTAGCTCTGTCCAACACACAGGCGATCGACATCTCCTCCCGTATAAAGCCTCAAAAGGTGCCATCTGAATCGTCTCCTGGAAGCTATTATTGTAGGAGAATTCGATCAAAGGCAAATGGCGATCCCAGCTACCACAGAAATCTAAAACACAAGCTCTGAGCATGTCCTCAAGAGTCTGAATAGTACGCTCCGACTGACCGTCAGTCTGCGGATGAAAGGCTGTGGTAAAACTCAATCGGGTGCCCAAAGCTTCCTGGAGTTTCTGCCACAATCGGCTGGTAAACTGGGTGCCCCGGTCGGACACGATGCAAGTTGGAACGCCATGCAGTCGCACGATCTCATCAATATAAACCTGGGCGTACTGAGAAAGTCCAAAAGTGGTCTTCACTGGCAGGAAGTGAGCCGCTTTCGTCAGTCGATCCACAATCACCCAAATAGAGTCATACCCTCGACTGGTCCTGGGTAGACCCATAATGAAGTCCATGGAGACCTGCTCCCACTTCCACTCAGGGATGGGCAAAGGCTGTAACTCGCCGGCTGGCCTCTGGTGCTCGGCCTTGACTTGCTGACAAGTCAGGCATCTCGACACAAAGTCTGTAACATCCTTCTTCATCCCGTCCCACCAGTAAACCTCTCTCAAATTATGGTACATCTTGGTGGAACCTGGATGCACACTGTATACTGATCTATGTGCCTCCTCGAGGATATCGCGCCTCAGTCCCTCAGAATTTGGTACGCATAGTCGAGTCCCAAATCGAAGTATCCCCTGATCATCAATCACGAACTCAGAAACTCTGCCCTGCCGAATCTGCTCAATAATATCTACAATACGGGCATCGCCGGACTGTGCCTCGCAGATACGGTCAAGTTACTGTGGGCGTGCTCTGAAATGGGCCAGCTGTCCCCCTGTAGAAGTAAACTCGAACTGCACTCTGCTGTCACATAAAATCTTCCAATCCGCCGTCGACTGCATCTGTACTGCGCTTAAACAAGATAGACTACCTCCGGGCCTCCTACTCAAAGCATCTGCCGCCACATTTGCCTTGCCCGGATGGTATAAAATCTCGCAGTCATAATCTTTCACCAACTCCATCCAACGGCGCTGCCTCAGATTCAGATCTCGCTGCTGAAAGATATACTTCAAACTCTTGTGGTCAGTGAATATCTGGCACGACTCACCGTATAGGTAATGTCTCCAGATCTTAAGTGCAAATACCACTGCAGCCATCTCTAAATCATGGGTGGGGTAGTTCTGTTCATGTTTCCTTAGCTGCCGAGAAGAATACGCGATAACTCTGTCGTGCTGCATCAAGACACAACCCAGCCCCACTCGAGAAGCATCACAATATACCACGAACCCGCCTGATCCTGAAGGCAAAGCTAACACCGGTGCAGTAGTCAGACGAGTCTTCAACTGCTGGAAACTATCCTCACATGCCTGGGTCCAATCGAAGGGAACCCCCTTCCGGGTCAACCCGGTCAGTGGTGCAGCAATACGGGAGAAATCCTGGACAAAACGTCGATAATAGCCGGCTAGACCCAGAAAGCTGCGAACCTCTGTAACTGATACCGGTCTAGGCCAATGCTGAACTGCCTCGATCTTCTTCGGGTCCATACAAATACCATCTCTCGTCACCACATGACCCAAGAAGTCGACACTGTCTAACCAGAATGCGCACTTGGAAAATTTGGCGAACAGCTGATGCTCTCTCAAAGTCTGCAATGTGATACGCAAGTGCTGCTCATGCTCCTCCCGGCTCCGAGAATAAACCAAGATGTCGTCAATGAACACGATGATGAACTGATCGAGATACGGCCTGAATACACGGTTCATCAAGTCCATAAATGCTGCCGGGGCATTGGTGAGCCCGAACGACATCACCAAGAACTCATAATGACCATAACGAGTACGAAAAGCGGTCTTCGGAATATCCTCCTTCCGAACCCGTAACTGGTGATAACTTGACCGTAAATCAACCTTCGAGAAAAACCCTGCACCCTGGAGCTGATCGAATAAGTCATCAATGCGAGGTAAGGGATATCTGTTCTGCACAGTAACCCGGTTCAGCTGACGATAATCAATGCATAAGCGCATACTTCCGTCCTTCTTCTTAACAAACAGGACGGGTGCACCCCAAGGTGACACACTAGGTCGGATAAGCCCTTTGTCCAGCAAGTCCTGTAACTGATCCTTCAGCTCTCTCAACTCCGCCGGGGCCATCCGATAAGGCGGTATAGAGATAGGCCCCGTGCCGGGGATCAAGTCGATGCAGAACTCAATCTCGCGCTCTGGTGGCAGACCAGGCAGCTCGTCGAAGAATACATCAGGGAACTCTCTCACAACAGGGACCTGGTCCAACGGAACCTCTGTGGAGCTAGTATCACAAACATAGGCTAAGAATCCCTGACACCCTTTCCTTAAGAGTTAACCGGCGCGAAGAGAAGAAATCAAGATGGGAAGGGTAGCGCTACGATCTCCGTGAATAACAAGAACCGGCTCACCAGGAAAACTGAATCTGACTGCTTTCTCACGGCAGTCCACGGATGCATAACAGGTGGCTAGCCAGTCCATACCAAGAAGAAAGTCAAGTCTAGCATATCGAGGAGAATCAAATCAACTGAAGAATCTCTCTCCCTGATACGAACGGAACATGATCGGTACACGAAACGGGCAACAAACGACTCGCCTACCGGTGTAATAATGACAAGCGGATGATCTAACGGAGAAGACTCTCGGCCCAACCTCGGTGCAAAGTACGTGGATACATAAGAATGTGTGGAGCCTGGATCAAATAATACCCGTGCATCAAAAGAACATACTGGCAGAGTACCTGTCACGACGGCATTGGATGCCTGTACATCCTGAGGAGTCAACGTGAACACTCGGGCCTGTCCACCACTAGTAGCTGGCTGTCCTCTGCCTCTACCTCAGCCTCTGCCTCTGCCTCTGTCGCCTCGTCCTCTCTGAACCGGACCGCCATGCCCACGACCTCTAGGAGCATCTGGCTGGCGTGGAGCATCATCAGGAGTAGGAAGTAGAGCTCTCTGAGGAGGTGGTGAGGGTGGTAAGGTCAAATGCGGAACTGTCGCCACGCCCTGGCGTCCTATGGTACAGTCTCTGACACGGTGGTACTGACTCCCACACCGAAAACATCCTGGCGACGACTGCTGGGTCTGTGGATATGAACCAAATAACTGACCTCGTCTCAATCTTCTGCCTCCACCATCTCCCGGAAATAATCTATCGCGGTGTCTGCCCATCTGCCGCTGAGCTGGCGTATCAGTACGAATCCTCTTCGGCCCAGAAATGACTGGAGTCTCAGAAATACGCTCCTCCAAAAGTAAGGCTGCGTCCATCGCGGCTGCGTATATATCAAAGTGCTGGGTGCCGATGGCAAGGAATAGCTGTGTATCAAGCCCTCGCACAAACCTCTTTATTCTCTTCTCTTCTGTGTCTACTAGGTACGGAGCATATCGAGACAACTGGGTAAACTATATATCATACTTCGACACCGTCATCCCAGGAGTCTTGCGCAGAGACTCAAAACTACGGGCTCGAGCATCTCGGACACTCTCCGGAAGAAAACGGGCAAGAAATGCAGCTGTAAACTCGTCCCAGGTCATAGAAGGTAGACCTACAGCTCGGCCTCTCTCTACTGAATCGTACCATGTCTGGGCAAAACCCTCCAGACGAAAACTCGCGAACTCCACGAACCTATCATCAGAACACCTCAACGAACGGCAAATCCGAGCCATCCTATCAAGAAATGCCTGTGGGTCCTCTGTCACATCCGTACCGGTAAAAGCTGGAGGTCTCAATCTCATAAACTCCTGTAGTGAAACAGGGATAGTCGCAGTAGCAGCAGGACTGACCATCTGTGCAGCGGGTACAATCGTGGTCTGTGCGGTGGAAGGAACGTCCTCGGATCTCTGTGCCCGACTGGACTCAACTAAAGATCCCATCATCTGTTGCAACTCCTGCATGCCGGCCTCTAATCTGGCAATACGGTCTGGATAAGGCGGATCAATATGACCCTGAGGGGTAGGCGTATCATCCCGCTCGATCCTCGCCTCAAACGAGCCCGCTCTAATCTCATCCCTAGCGGCAGCCCGCTGAGCTCTCGTAGTCTTTGGCGGCATCGAAGCTGGAATAAGAAACATGACCGATAAGAACATTGCAATTGAATCAAGGAATGCAAGGAATCAAGAAGGGAAATACAAGCAATTTTGTCCTAAGGTCACTTAGGCTGAGTACCGTATCGTAAGTATGCCGCGGATCATACCCACGCTACGCCACTCTGCTTAAGTCACCTACTCCATCTACCAAGGTCGTCTTACACTCAGAAAGGTAAAACCTACGCTCTGATACCAACTTTGTCACGACCCGAAAGTACGGAACGTGACTGGCACTTAGATTACGAGACGTCTAAAGGCGTAACGTAAACTAAGTCAGCCAAAGCCCAGAAAATCTAAACCAAAACCAAAGAGAGTGAAGGAAACCTTTCATGAAAAATGACTTGAAATCAATTTAGTTGCATTGAACCCCTTTTTAAAAACATTAAAAATTTCCGAAAATTTCGGCAGAGTTTCCTTTGTAAATTCTATCACCCAAAATGGGTACAACAAGATATATAACCTGTAATCACAAAATGGCATCCCCAAGCGGGAGCTAGCTCTTCACCCAAGGCGGATCACAACCACACGCAATATATATATATATATATATATATATATATAATATCAAGAAAATGGCATAAAGAAATGCAAAATATAAGAAAACACAACGTCGGCTCAAGTGAGCTCGACCAAAAGAAACCACATATACACAAATCTCTCAGTCTCATCACTAGGTCGCATATACACATAAGAAGTGGTAGATGGAGAATACTAGATACAAAAATGGTACAAAAAGAGATAAAAGCACTCTCGCAACCCACCTATGAGCAATGTCGCGAGTCTGAGCAAAAGAAGTCACTAACAAGATAAGCCGCCGCTACTAGGCTGATGAGTCCGACCTGCAAGACACTATGGCACAACGGGGGTGAGTTGCCAGCTCGTGAATAGAATATAATATCTAGTAAGGCTATCGTAAGAATGCACGCAAATGCATCACAGCATGTATATCCAGATGTGGTGTAATACCTCTAGTATGCATGCACATGTATGCAATGTCAATACTAAATCTTTAAGTGTTTTAAATGCTATGAGTTCTGCATTCTTAACTTTAGAAAAAAGAATATATGTATAATAGCTAAATACCATCAAGAAATCATCTGAAACCCATGTCAAGCATCGACACCAAATATGAAAACACATCTGTCTCAATGTCTCACTGTATCAATGTCTCAATACATCGGGCTCCGTCGGTCCGGATTGGCCCATATCATCAAATCTCACGACAACGGTCGGTATCCTCCGGATATCCGCTGCGCCAGACATCACCGGTAGGTAGTCTTCCCCTGCCAGGCTCATCGTCTACAACTCGATCTTCTTGCCCCGGGGTACCATACCGGGCCCACCATGTACCCGAGACGGTTCATCCACTCCTCGAATCGGGTCTCGAAATCCAACAGAAAACATGAAAACTCATAGTGGACGACACATACATCACGAGAAAACCGCAAATTTTTTTTAAAAAAATGATAATTATAAGCTTTTATTAAATTCTTGCGGTTTTCCCCAAAATCCAGAAATCGCAGCAATACTGAAATCCTCAAGAAAATCATAGTACTCAACATGTTGTATATGATAAATGTCTATGATATCAAGGTATGCGATGCAATTTGTGGCTAGAAATCTATGTAAGTATGACGATGATGCGAGGTATATACGTGCTATGCGATTTCGTATATCATGTATGATGCAATTGGTGACACTAAGCTAAACAGGTTTTATGGTGCTCGTGGCATGGCAATTACCAAAGGCGTGTGTGTCACATGAATAGTGCACGTGCAACAGGAGCCAATGGTAATGGTTTTCGTGTCCTACGAAATAATATCGCACATGTGTATATGAATATCCATGCAATCTAGCAGACGATTAGCTATAAGGGTATGAAATGTGAATGAGGGGGGTTTAGCTAACTAACAATGCAAATATTGCAAGAAATAAAGTAATCCTAACTAGGGGGCACCTCGCGCCATCCAGACGATTCCCCTATAGATGAATACATCTACTCACCTGAAAGCTCCGCTAATCCGATCCGACCACCGCCTTGCCTTTGCGCACCGCGTCCGATGTTTCCGCGACCGATCCTAGAATTGCATAACACACAATATAAGATTGCAAATTCCTGAAATGACGCAACTCACAATATGAAAAGATCGACGCTCTCGAATTGGTCACAACATGCACTTGGTACACGTAAAACACACGAAATTCGCTAAAACCTTAACTAAAATCGCCGTTGCGGGGAAATCGTCAAAACTAAAACCCGACTAGACAAAACTCCGCATTCACACACCCTAATAGTCGTATGAGATGCTAATTATATCGCTAAAATAACACAATTAGATCGCCTCCTGATTTTTTACAAAAACCTAGTAAGCGTTAGCATACCGATTTCGATGCAAATATCGCGAATTAACGATATCGCGATCACAAACCAACTCCAACATCCAATTCAAACTACTAGATGCCCACAACACAAATTTTAACCCAATTATCATACTTCAAACCCTAATCTAGAATTTCATTAAACAAGGAATTATAAACAAATAACACTTTAAAATACTAATTTAGCATATATAAACTACAAATTTAACAACTAGTTTAAAACTTATACCTCCTAAGTTATGATTCCCTTGCACTAAGCCTCCAAAGTGGCCTCCTTTCTCCAATTCTCAAACAAATTAGGGTTAGGGAAGGGATTGATTAGGTTTTTGGTTTGAATTTGTGAAGGAAAATTGTGAATTTTTATGGATTTTTATTGATTTTTGAAGAAATTTTGAAGCAAGAAAGAGAAGGGAAATTGGGGAGCTGCTGCAGTAGGATTTGGCCAGGGGTATGATGGGGGGAAAAGTGAGGGAAATGTGTAGAATTTTCTAGGAAGAAAGTCTCTTCAAAGGCATTAAATGCATATCACACCAATTTTACAAAAAAAACCCTTTTAAAGCCATTTTTGCTTTAATTCTTTAACCATAGAACTAAAATCTTGAAAAAAATCTTGATAAAATTTTATTAACACTAAATTTTAGTTTATAATGTTTCCTAAGTGTGTAATTTACCTAATTAAATTGGTATTTATCACTAATTTAATATATTTTTAAAAGCTTAAAATAATATTAAAAATAATTAATTAAGGAATTATTTTAATTAACTAGAAATTTTTAAGTGACATTTTAGTGACCAATTTATAGTAATATCTTATCTAAATTTTGTATAATTAGGTCTATAATGAAAAATACCTATTTTGGCTTTTTACGGAAAAAGGCTGCTAATTTAGCCGATTACCGAAAAACTGCCTAAACGATTTTCGAAGAGTTACAACATCAGTCTTTGATAGGCTGGCACCAAAAGCAACCCTTACCCAGAATAGGGGGCATGATGAAGCCACCCCCGTAACTGAGCCAGTCCTATCTGCAAGGCATGCTCGACGTTGCCACTGGCGTCGAGTAAGGACAGCTGGGGGTAGCTCTCCCTCTGGATTGACTCCACCAGCTCCGATGGTGGAAATTGACGTTGCTGTTCCAACTGGGAACAATTTTGAACCACTCAGGAGGGTGCGCAAGAACTCTCCAATTGCCGTACTTAAAAGGTCTCCTCCACCTGCTGAAAATGTCACAAAGGAGAAGTCGGAGAAGCCCCCTCAACGGCCATCCTCCAAAATCCACAGGGTCTGACAAAGAGTCCAAGACTCTGTAATCATCAACGACTAATCCCGCCAACCAAAGAATATGAGGGTTCGGCAAGAGGAGGACCATCCCTCCGCCACGCCATGAAAGGTGTCATCTGCATGGGTGCCTACATCAACAGCCCCCTCAACTTCAACCGTCCATAAAAAGAGGAGGGCGGAGAAGATCCCTATGCCTGCAACGAATCTCAAGAGCACTGAACCCAGACACTCCAAGTCTGGGGGCATGGTGGTGCATACTGTTTATATGGCTTACGGGAAAGAGGAGAGCCGCGCTTCCGGGGGTCACCGACCACTCACCCGATCCGTAACAAAGGCCCAGGAGCAACAATAGAAGCTCTAGGAAATGTTAACAAAGATGGCCGCACTCACTGGGCCAAAAGAAAGCCCAGAAATATCGTCGGAGCAACGCCTGGAGCAAGAAACCGATGCCGGGTTCCTCCGCAGAGTGCTCGAGAAGAAAGATAAAGAAGCCGCGGAACAAGCGGCTAACATAAAACAAATAGCGCTATTATTCCAGGACATGGTGGGCATGATGATACAGCCGGATCCTCCAGCTGAAGACCCTCCGATAATTCTTGAAGACGACAGAGGGGAAACATCAGACCCTCTTCCGGCTCTATTAGCAGCCAAGGAAGAGACCATCTCCAAAGCCGCCCTTGATGACTATTGTTCTCCGCCGAAAGACGCGACCGGGACGTTAGGACCTTAGGCCTGAACTTCGAGGGCAGATGCTATTTGGTGCTATCCGTCCACCTCTCCGAAGATGCTAAGTTGATTTATGGCACCATGTATCGGAGGTTTAGACGGATGCGGCCGTTGTAGCAGACTTCGTCAGATTCCCCCTCGTTGAGGGGTTTTTGATTGTGGGAACGCTCTTCCGTGCAGGCGCAAGCCCCTGTAGTTAATTACGCTACCGCATCGTAGTAACCACTTTCTCCTTCTCCAGATGATCACTTCGTGTCGTGTATGTTTGTTTTTTTTTCGGTTGCCCGTGGATTGTATACGGAGACTAATTTATGTTGTCGCCCGCAGGGCGTGGATTAGTCCAAATCCATATTTTCTTAGATTTGGGTTTTTGGTTTGGGTTTAAGGATACATTAGTCTCATTTTAAACCAAGATCAACTTAAACGTTTGTTAAGGAGACGTTAGTCTGATTTCAGACTAAGATCAACTTAACGGGATCATTTAGATCCGACAAAAGAGCATTTGGGCTCTATTGTTTAGTTTAGGGACTTTACGGTCCAAAATTAGTTTAAGGACATTATGGTCTAAGGTTAAGGACATCATAGTCCATGGGTTTAAGGACCCTACAATCTAAGGTTAAGGACATCATAGTCCATGGGTTTAAGGACCCCACAGTCCAAGGTTAAGGATATCATAGTCCATGGGCTTAAGGACCCCACAATCCAGTTTAAAGACGTCATAGTCTATGGAATGTATGGTTGTCGGGACCCGTCACCTCTCTGAAGACGTTGAAGGATTATAATGACAAATATCAGAGGAGTAAAAAGATGTACCCTTGAACCAATTTTTGGTTGAGAGATCTGTAGTCCAATTGGGACTAAGATCTGAGATTTATGAGCACATGGGATCAATTAATCTGAATAAGGGATTAATGGCCAACTTGGGCTCGGCCCACTCAGTTAAATGTTAAACATTTGACAATGCTGAGCATTGATTTGAGTTTTGACAATATTTTTGTCTTTTATTGAATGCTGAGCATTCATCATAGCTCTGGGGCTTTACTTATAGAGCAATCTATGTTCTTTTAGCGCACATGTGAGGAGCACGTGGCGCGCTTGGCGCTTTGCGCCAGTCAAAGAGCGCAGAGCGCTAGTTTATGAGCGCATTGCACTTCTGCTGAGTGGCGCACACGTGAGGAGCACGTGGTGCACTTGGCGCTGAGCGCCAGATTATGAGCGCATTGCGCTTCTGCTGAGTGGCGCACACGTGAGGAGCACGTAGTGCGCTTGGCGCTGAGCGCCAGACCAAAGAGCGTAAAGCGCTTCTGTTCAAGTAGCGCACACGTGGGAAGCACGTGGCGCGCTTGGCGCTGAGCGCCAGTCCAAGAGCGCAGAGCGCTAGTTTATGAGCGGAAAGCGCTATCTGATCAGCTTTATGATCTGAGAACTAAATTCTCGTTTAGAAGAGACTTTGTCTCAAGATTCTAAGAACAAAGTTCTTATTTTGTAGGAGATGTTTCAATCTCTTAATTTGATGAAAATCTTTGCCTTTATGGATCTGTGATCCTAAGAGAATTGACTTATTCTCCCCCCTTTATTTTATAGATCTATGATCTGTGAGAAGAGTTATGTTCTTCTTTTTATTTTATGATGAGATCCTTTAATCTCTTTGTGAAAGGCCTTGGTCTTATAGATCTATGATCTGTGAGAAAGAAGTGAATTCTTTTTTTTAATATGAGATGATTTCATCTCTCTGTTTATTTTTACCTTGAAGAGAACTTGGTTCTTCTTTCTTGAGATTTCTCAAAATTTAGGGGGGGGGGGTTCCTCTATATGTTTTTCTATCCCTGAGACTTGAAGTCTTGGGGCCTTTATATAGAGTGAGCCGATTTGTTCAATCAGTTAAGAAAATCTTTTCTCCAATTAATTTGGGGATTTTCCTATCGTTGGATCTTTGACCCAAGGGCTTCTGATTTACAAAAGGCAACCTTCTTGTTTTTAACAAGATTAGGAAATCTTTCCATACGGAATTTATTCTGTATTTTGGTGATTTTTAATCACTTTTGTATCATTGATCCAACGGTGCTCTGACTTACAGAGCACAATCTTTTTGTTTGGAAAGATTTTGAGGAATCTCTCCTTAACAGAATTTTATTCTGGTTAATTAATGATTTATCATCTTTACTAGATCTTTGATCTAACGGTGGGAAGCTTTTAGATCCAGTGCTAGTGCACCCGAACTTTGTATGTGGTGCGCTGCTTAGAGTGCAGCGCACTTAGCGCTAGCGCGCACATGCTTTGTACGTGGTGCACTGCTTGAGTGCAGCGCTCTTAGCGCTAGCGCATACGTACTTTGCACGTGGTGCGCTGCTTAGAGCGCAGCGCACTTGGCACTGCTATGAAGCGTTGCTTCTTTTCAAAATTTGAAATTTTGAAGAGAGCTTTGCTCTGATTGGGGGAAACAAATGCCCTCCCACCATTGCGCTCACGTGGCCCACATATGAGTGCAGCGGTGGCAGCATCACGGCCCTTGGATCAACTCAGAAGTTGAAACAGCTCTCAGCGCCTATAAATAGGACCCTTGGCCCTTAGGATGATTTCTGTTCATCTTCATTTTTGTCTTCTGAGAATTTTTATTCTCTTTCAGAGCATAGCTCTTTATTTTAAGAACCTTCAAGAGTCAAAACTCTGTCAAATTTTTGGTAAGATTTGAACTTTATCAATAGAGCTTTGCTCTTCCTCAGATCATAGATCTCAAAATATTTTTACGGTTTTACCCATTAACAGAGCTTTGCTCTTCATAGATCTTAGATCTGAAAAAATGTTATTAGGGTTTTACCCATTAATAGAGCTTTGCTCTCTTGAATAATGGAGATTTGTTAATCTCTTATGGAGAACTTTTAAGAGTTTGTTCATGGATCTTGAAGATTTCAGAATTTTAATTCATTAAAGAAATTTTATTTCAATTTTTCTGATGGGTTATTCCATCATTTTTACAGAGCAAGGCTCTTGAGAATTTTTATTCCTTCATCATTAGAGTTTGACAGATGTCACTCTGTCACAGAGCACTGCTCTCAAGAGGAGATTTACTCCTTAGCCCGAGGGGTTCTCATTGAATGAGAATCAATTGAGGATTTCCTCATTCAATGACAGTCTCATCAAATGATGAGGCTGTTTTATTAATGATGCAATGTCATCTAGATTATGTGGGTACCCTTTGGTCCCTTTTCACTGCATTGCAGTGTGGTACAGATTTAAAGTACCTAGTGACAGAACATAAACAGTAGCATTGGCGGCTGAAAATTTGTTCTTTTCCACGCAGGTACTATATCTTTCGACACTTCCTTCCCGTTCGTCCGTTCGGAAGGCGGATTCCCCGAAGCACCCGTAGACCGAGAGGTTTTTGCGCTGATCAAAGACCATGACCCGGAGCATAAGAATCTTCATTTGTGGGGAACATGGTATAACCAGATCATCATGGGTCGACGCAGCTTCTTTTGCGCAACACCTTCAGAGGCCATCTCGGCGATTCATTATGCTGACGTACCCCCGGTGAACTATGCCGTGGAGGTGGTTAATTGGACTTTAGAGGGTTGTCTTCAGTCCTCTATGGCTGCAATACCTGTACAACCGCCGATGGCTTTGGACATTCTAGGACGGCGTATATTCCAGGGTGAGTTGCGCCCTTGGGGACAGCCATACAACATAGGCCTGACTCCCCGTCACTCAGCTGGATATCTGCAGTGGGCCCGATACATCTTATCGGTAAAGAAGTCAGAGCTGCTGAGGCTTGGGTTGTACCCCACGATCTATGCTTCCCTGTTTCAATATTCCCCCTCCAGCCTGGTGGGTCAAAGCCTTTTTGGAATAGTGGAACATTCCAACTCATACCTTCCTTATGCTAGATCCGGAAGTTTCCATCTCTTTGGAAGAGTTTACGGATATCTCCGGCTTGCCTGTCAGAGGGGAGCATTATGAGGAGATTTTGCCCCCTGATGAGTACATTTTCGCTACCCGACCGGTGATGACGGGTCTAAACCCAGAGAATGCCATTCAACACCGATTCCCCAGCTTGATCAAGGTGCTAAACATTTATGATGACCTATTTCTTGAATCTGGAAGCCAGGGGGTTAGCTTTGCGGACTTCATCGCCCGTTTTCTCCGCCCAGAAGCTTTATCGAAACAAGGTGAAAGGTTTGCCAAACTTGATGATCCTTTCGGCTTTGGCTTGGATAGCCGGCCAATATTGGAAGCCGATCAAAAGAGTTTCTTTCTTCCAAACATCTCGATCGTCCCCTTTTCAGAAATTGCCGCTCCGGTCATCGATGAGGAAGCGTTCTTTCTAGGGTTCCTCGGTTTGTTGTTAAGCTGGTTCACGCTTCCTATGCACCCTCACTATATGAGACCGTCTGTATTCTACCCAGATCATCAGATGGTTGAAGGGAGACAGGTTGCTGTTGGGATTGCCGGGCTGGCTCATTTGTATCACGGCCTTAGTTCGGCGGCCGACACTACTCAGCCGGGGGTTCAGCCCGTGAACTTCCCGATGCATTATTTTACCTCATGGCTCGAGTTGCATGTGCTCAGTGCTTTTGGAATGCACAAGCGGCCTCATTTCTATGAAACTTGCAATTTTCCACGGATCATGCGGCTGGTCAATGCTTCCATTGTGGAGCCAAGTCAGCGAGAGGCTCGGGGTGTAATTCTTCGCCCACGTACCGTTGGGGGTGGCATGATCTTTGTTGATAAGGTTATGACCATCAGTAAGGAATCCTCTAAAATGGTGCAGCCATTGCGGGACACCTTTAAGGATGGAGCCTCTACCTTGAAAGCTCGGGAGATTCTCCATTTGTACTCGGTCAAGCCGGGATACTTGGTGTTCAGGAAAAACGACTCGGCTTTGTTTATGAGATATAACCCCCACCGTTTTTTCCAACAATCAAGTTATAATCAGGGCGTCCCACTTGAGGCATTCTTGGCAGAACCGGTTTATACTGAAGAGGGTATCCGGAGCGCTTTGCACCATTTCATGCGCCTAAATACAGGGTCCAATTTCTTCATTAGTGAGCCAAGTTGTGTTCCAAAAGCCCTGAACGTATATGTGGCAAGGTATCAACACGCGATAGGCACTGTTATCAAGGAGGAGAAGCGACTATTGATTGATCGCAAGGGTGCAGCCCCTGCTGGTAATCCGACTGTTCCCCTAAAGCAGCGGACCATTGTTCGTCCTCCTTTGAGAGAAGTTGCTACGGTCGTGGTTCCGCATGATAGGCCTGAGCTACCGATACCCAGTGCTCTTGTGGAAGCGGTGACTATAGCGTATCCCGAGTCTGGCGTGGGTTCAGATATCGGGACTCGTCGTCCCAAGGTGCCCACCAAGCATAAGCTTGTGTTAGCGGCGACCGGTACTCGCTCGCAGAAGAAGAAGAAGAAGTCGATTCTTTCTGCAGACGTTGTAGTCAGCCAGGAGCCTTATGCTCCTTATAGCGAGGGCCTGAGCGAATATGGGACCAACGAGGGTCTATTCATAGCGCCAGATGATACTGATCTGGAGGCTGCCATCGCAGCTTCCGAGCATCTAGCTAGCCACAAAGCAGGACTGATCATCATCGCACAATCAAGTAAGCTTCAATCGTATCTTTTTGCTGTTATATTTTTGTTATCATGTTTTGACTGACACTCCTTCTTTAACAGGCATTTCCACTGAAGAGGCTCTCGCGGCTTCTCTCAAGACTTTTGAGGAGGAAAAGAAGCTTCATGCTTCGTCAGGCCTTGGTATATTTCGGCTCATTATGCCTTCATTCTCCTTTCTTATGGGTAATCTGACCCCTTTTTCATCTTATCGCAGGGACTACCTCGACTCAGGTCATCCCTAGTACAGTGCCAATCCCGCAAGGTGATGCGGAGATGCTTCCAGGGCCAGCTATCTAAGTCCCGGCCTCCTCAGCATTGCCAAAAGAGGCTTTACTTAAGCAATTGATGACGGATGCCATAACGGCTCCAGAGGTAGCTCCTGGCACGGACGATGACGTCTCCTTGATGGAGGTCCTGAGAAGATCAGCTCTCACAACCCAGGCGGAAAGGAAGCACAGGAGGCGTACAGCAAGAGAACGTAACGCCACCTTGGCCGCGGGTGCAGGCTTGAGTGCCGCTCCCCGTGTCCCTGCTTCTTCAGAGGGAGCTCCGGTCACCCTGTCTACCGCTCATAGACAGGCGGCACGTGCGGCTCGGGAAGCAATTGAAAGGCCGACCCAAGGTAACATAATACTGAGTCCTTTTGTCAAAGTTTTAATCTTCAGATTCTCATATATTCTATCATGCTGGGCCGAGTCTTGATGAGAAAGTGGTAGGTGAGACAGCGGCAACCACTGAGCCTAAAGTGGCCACTCTTTCTCAAGAGTCTGGAACTGCCCCAATTGCCACTCTTTTCCCTTGCGGTTCTTTGCCGTTGCCGGGCACTGCGAGTATCACGACGGCTCTCGTGGAGTCGGGGGATGAAGCTACGGGCGGCGAAACCATTCCGATGGAGGAGAGTGAAGCAGTCGCTGCACCCAGTGACGCCCTTGTCACGGCTTCGATTGGCGACTCACCAGATAGATTTTGGATCATTGCTTTCCTTTTCATTCTGTGATCCATTTCAATCTCTTCTGACAGTATTTCTCCCGTTTCTAATGCAGGTGTGGTAAGCGTTGAGGTTGTGCCACCCGAGGAAGCTTCACCAGTTGCTGCTTTGACGGTGGCCGCCCCTTTGCCTTCTCTCGTATCCTCCCAAATGCTCGAAGGTATGGGTTTGTGACTTATCGATTCATTGTAGGTAATATACTTTATGTACTGACATTGCATTATTACACCCTTGCAGGAGTCCTTTTTGATCATCTGTATCAGGTGCTGCACCCACATTTCTCCTTCCAATCGGAGATTGCTTCATCTAGTGGCGTTGGTGAGTATAGTCTCTAGCTAATATCTTTTCTTTTATGGGCAGCCAAGTCGTTGATAATTTTTCTTTGTTTTGACTGCAGCACTACAGATTGAAGGAGGAGACGAGGGTATCACCGCGCCACCAGTTCTTCCAGCTCTGCCCCCTGTTGCAGCCGGTATAGTAGACTCTATTGTTCGTGCATTTTTTTTATTTCTTGAGCCGTCATCTGATTATGATTTGTTTTGCAGCGGTGACACCAACTCCAGCTCCGTTCGAGTCTCGAATCATAATGCCAGCAGGGTCTTTTTTCAGACGTCCATCTTCAAAAGGCGCTGTGACCAGTCTGCGTATGTTGAGCGATTACATCGAGGAGCTTGACGCGGAGGCCCTACATTCGCTGCAGATTTTGCTGCTGAAGTTAATCCAATGTTGGCGACGCTTGTGAACTTCCATAACGAAGGCGTCGTTGAGTCTTGGGTTAACCACTACAGGAAGATTGAGGCCTTCCTGCATGAGCTTGAGCTTAGGCGTCCTGCTCCTGAAATTCAGGGTTTGAACTCCCAGCGGGCTGCGTGGGTTGAGCAGAGCGTGTCCTTCCTCTGTCATTTCAAACAAGAAGCGACCTTGAGGCGGAAGGAACGCGAGGAGGCTTTGGATGAATCTGCCCAGCTGCGCGCCCAAGTTAAAACGAATGCCTCGCAACTAAGAGCTGCTTTTGACACCTTGCAGCAATGTATCTCGGACGAGCTTGTATTCAGGCGGAACCTCGACTCTATTGAGCGGGTTACACAGAGTCGCGAAGCTGCCCAACAGGAAATCGATGAGAAGATTTCATCATGCTTGCAGCAAAGGGCTCGAATTGAAACGGAGCTGGCCGCGGCGGCTGATCACGAGAAGGCACTGAAAGAAGTACGCGAGCAACTTGCTGACTTATTGAAAATGCCTCCTTCTCAGTAGTTGTTTTGTATAGATTGAACCCATTTTTTTATTCTTTCATATAATTCAACTTGTACTCCATTGAATTTATAAATAAAAGATACACGTTTTCTTTTCTACTGTTGTTTTCTTCTCTTTCCCGTGTCATTGCCATGCGGTTTTAGCAAGTGTGGCTTGTAGATGGTAAGTGACGGTCCATCTTAGACTCTTTGCAGGGTAGCGATGGCTTAGGAGACAGGTTCAGATCTGTCGCCTAAGGCTTTCCAACTTTATGAGCCGTGAGGGTCTCATAAATACTTTTCTCCCTACGAGTCGAGAGGATCCTGTAGGTGTATTTTCTTCTTAGGAATCGTGAGGATTCCTAAGTGTGTTTTCTCTTGAGAGTCGTAAGGATCTCCCGAGAGAATTTTCTTCTTTACAAGTCGAGAGAACTTGTAAGTGTTTACTTCCTTTTTTTGTCGATGTTTGACTTAGGAGAGTGTGGCCTGCAGAAAATCCACTTTGACCTTTCTGTGAGGCAATGATAGCTTGGGAGACAGGGTTAGGGTCTTTCACCGAAGACTTTTCAACTTTATAAGCCGTGAGGGTCTCATAAAGAATTTTCTCCCTACAAGTCGAGAGGATCCCGTAGGTGTATTTTCTCCTTAGGAATCGTGAGGATTTCTAAGTGCGTTTTCTATTAAGAGTCGTAAGGATCTCACAAGAAAATTTTCTCCTTACAAGTCGAGAGGACTTGTAAGTGGTTGATGAGTTGACTTGCTCCTGAATCAAAGAATTGCTTTGATGGGGAAGTCGAGAATTGACTTTATCTGCATTTCACGGAGTCAGGGATTGAGTTTATCCGTATTTCACGGAGTCAGGGATTCACCTTATCCGCATTTCACGGGGTCAGGGGGTTGACTTTATCCGCATTTCACGGAGTCAGGAGGTGCTCTGGGCGTTTCCCATGGGGTCAGGATTGACATTAGCCGTGTTCCATGGGACCAGGATTTGCTCTGGGCATTTCCCACGGGGTCAGGATTGACATTAGCCGTATTCCATGAGACCAGGATTTGCTCCGGGTGCTTCCCACGAGGTCAGGATTGACATTAGCCATGTTCCACAGGACCAGGATCCGCTCTGGACGCTTCCCACGGGGTCAGGATTGACATTAGCCATGTTCTACAAGACCAGGATTTGCTCTGGGCGGTTCCCATAGGGTCAGGATTGACATTAGCCATGTTCCACAAGACCAGGATTTGCTTTGGGCACTTCCCACGGGGTCAGGATTGACATTAGCTGTGTTCCACGAGACCAGGATTTGCTCTGGGCGCTTCCTACGGGGTCAGGATTGACATTAGCCGTGTTCCACAGGACTAGGATCCGCTCTGGACGCTTCCCACAGGGTCAGGATTGACATTAGCCGTATTCCATGAAACCAGAATTTGCTCTGGGCGCTTCCCACGGGGTCAGGATTGACATTAGTCGTATTCCACGAGAACAGGATTTGCTCTGGGCGCTTCCCACGGGGTCAGAATTGACATTAGGCGTGTTCCACAGGACCAGGATCCGCTCTGGACGCTTCCCACGGAGTCAGGATTGACATTAGCCGTGTTCCACAAGACCAGGATTTGCTATGGGCGCTTCCCACGGGGTCAGGATTGACATTAGCCGTGTTCCACAAGACCAGGATTTGCTCTGGGCGCTTTCCACGGGGTCAGGATTGACATTAGCCGTGTTCCACGAGACCAGGATTTGCTCTGGGCGCTTCCCACTGGGTCAGGATTGACATTAGCCATGTTCTACAGGACCAGGATCTGCTCTGGACGCTTCCCACGGGGTCAGGATTGACATTAGCCGTGTTCCACAAGACCAGGATTTTCTCTGGGCGCTTCCTACGGGGTCAGGATTGACATTAGCCGTATTCCACGAGACCAGGATTTGCTCTGGGCACTTCCTACGGGGTCATGATTGACATTAGCCGTGTTCCACAGGACCAGGATCCACTCTGGATGCTTCCCACGGAGTCAGAATTGACATTAGCCGTGTTCTACAAGACCAGGATTTGCTCTGGGCGCTTCCTACGGGATCAGGATTGACATTATCCGTGTTCCACGAGACCAGGATTTGCTATGGGCATTTCCCACGGGATCAGGATTGACATTAGCCGTGTTCCATGAGACCAGGATTTGCTCTGGGCTCTTCCTACGGGGTCAGGATTGACATTAGCCGTATTCCACGAGACCAGAAGGGGTTGACTTTATCCGCATTTCATAGAGTCGGGGGTTGACTCTCGATTGTCTGTGCACCGCCGAGTCATGGAACTGGGAACTTTGACGCGGCTCCGATTTGCTGATGTTGCGTCTATTGTAATGAGACGAATGTTGAGATGATCTCCAGGCTGTCTGTGAACCGTCGAGATCTGGATTCTTTTTCTGATGGATCCTGGGGGGAAGGTATGGTTTCCTCTTTGTTCGTGCCCCTGGATTGTATACAGGGATCGATGTGATCTTACCTGTAGGGCAAAAAGTTTCATTTTATGTATTTTTTCTTTCCACGATGCTCTATCATTTCAGCTTTAATATCGCAAAAGTAGCGATTGCCCAATCATTTTGGCTCTTTTTTGCGGTGCCCAATCATTTCGGCTATTTGTTTTATTTACTCGCTGCTTTTTATTGCGAGTTGCCCAACCATTTCGGCTATTTTGTATGCATACATTTTTGCTTGCTGATTTTGTTGCAAGTTGCCCCATCATTTTGGCTATTTCATATGCATTTGTAGCTCGCTGGCTTTTCGCTGCGAGTTTGGGATTTGATACCGATGTAGGCATCAGCATCACTTCAACTGGGATATTGCCAGGAGCGAATCATCATTTGCCTCTGTCGATGTCGAATAAAGGTGGCTTAGCGAACAGGGTTAGGATCCTGTCGACTAAGGCTTTTAACTTCATGAGCCATAAGGGTCTCATGAAGATATTTCTCCCTATGAGTCGTGAGGATCTTGTAAGTGCGTTTTCTCCTTAGGAATCGTGAAGATTCCTAAGTGTGTGTTCTTTTATAAGTCGTAAGGATCTTACAAGAGTGCTTTCTCCTTATAAGTCGAGAGGACTTACAAGTGTCTTTTGCCATATGAGCATATCCCCTGTCTCTGGTGGGACTTTTGTTAGGGAAATGTTTAATTGCACCCGTGGATTGTATACAAGGATCAATATCGAGACGCTTGTAGGGCAAAATCGGGGGGTATGACAGCTCAAGAACAGATTCAGATCCCTATAGTTTAAGGCTTTTGAATCTTATGAGTCGTGAAGGTCTCATAAGAGGGTTCTCCTTACGAGTCGTGAGGATCCCGCAAGTGTAGTTTCTCCTTAGGAATCGTGGGGAACCCTAAGTATGTTTCTCCTTTGTGAGTCATAAGGATCTCACGCAGGTGGTTTCTCCTTACAGGGTCGAGAGGACCTTGCAAGTGTCTTTTAACGAGATTGCGCCCTTTCAGGTTTTCACAAAACTCACCGGTAGTCCTACTGTTTTTACTCACGGAGCCCTTTCGGGTTTTCATCCGTGCCCATTTTTCTTATGGACGTACCGTTTTTTTATTCAGCCTTGGGATGCTGCGGTCCGTAGTAGTTTATAGACGTCTCGGTCAACAGCCAGTTTTAGGACATAGTGGTCCATAGTTAGTTTAGGGACGTTTCGGTCCGTTTGCCAGATACTACTTATAGAGTTTTGACTTAGGAAGATAACGAGCGGACATAGGCGTCATCATCTATCATTAACCTAGACCGTGACTCGTCAGGCGTAGTATTTTTGAAGAAGCGACCGTTTATTGGCCTGAAAGGTTTTTCACCATGCATGTCCATGAGTAGATAGGCTCCATCCTGGTAAACTTTGTCTATGATGTACGGGCCTTCATAGTTCGGCTCGAATTTCCCCCGTTTGGCACGATTGTGGATCATAGGTCTTTTGACCACTAGCATGAGTTCGCCTTGGCGGAATGTCCTCGACCTAGTCAATCTCTTGTATGAGCGTGTCATCCTTGCTTTATAAGCCTCCAGGTTTTGTTGCGCCATGAGCCGGGTTTCATCAAGGGCGTCAAGCTCCTCAAGCCGAAGGTGAGCAATCTCTTCGTCCGTTAGCTCGTAATGAACCGCCACTCGTAGAGAGGGTAACTCTATCTCGAGGGGGAGTACCGCTTCTGTGCCGAATACCAATGCATACGGCGTTGTGTTTGTGACCATTTTGAACGTAGTTCGATACGCCCAGAGAGCTTCATGCAGTCTTTCGTGCCAGTCCTTCTTATTCTTGGACATCGTTTTTCTCACGATCTTCGTCAAGGTCTTGTTAAAAGCCTCAGCTAGACCATTAGCTCGGGGATTATAGACCGAAGAGTATCTCTAATCTATATTATGCTGTTGTGCGAAATGGCTGATCTTGTAGCTTCTGTAGGCTGGCCCGTTATCGGAGATAATCCGTCGCGGAGTGCCGAACCGATAAATGACGTGTGTCTTGAAGAAATGGAGGATATTCTCCGTCTTCACTTCTCTCAGCGGTATCGCTTCTGCCTACTTGGAGAAGTAATCGGTTGTTTCCAGTATGAACCGATATCCTCTGGATGATGCTGGTTCAATGGGCCCAATTATGTCGGTTCCCCACATTTCGAACGGCCAGCTAGCCACCGTTGGATGTAGCGGATTTGGATACTGGTAGATAAAGTCCCCGTGAATCTGGCACGAGTGACACTGCTTCACGTATTCGAGTCAGTCTTGGATCATTGTGGGCCAATAGGAGCCCATCCTTTTGACCTTCAGCTTCATCTTTAGCCCGACTTGTTGAGAACCACAGAGTCCGTCGTGAGTTTCTTGGACGACTCTCTGATTGATTGTGGAAAAGTGTGTTTGTAGTAGTTAACCGCAATCAATAACGGTGTCGCGCGTAGCTAGACCGAGATGAGTACGGGTCGTCCTCAGGGAAACGTTGAATCTTTTACTCTTATTTTAGACGTGTTGAAAGAGAGGAGGGATAAAGAACTTTGTGAAAAGATTTCTAGATCTACGTTAAGCAAGAATGCAAAATATATAGATCTAGATTATTTTAGGGATGTAGTTAATATAATAAGAGGGCTTGTAGGGTTCGTTAGGATTTAGTAGTTATGGATGATTAATTAAAAGTTACCCTTTTTATCCTTTAATAGATTTAAAACTTGAACGACGGTGATGCGTGTAGATTAGGGTTTCTGGAGGGAAAAGGAATCCCACTCTTAACCCTTATCTCGACACGGAACTCCGTTCATATCTAGCCTTTACCAAAACAATCATTAATCTAATCTCTAATCGCGGTCGGAACTAACAAAGAATTGTTAGCGCGCCCAATTAGGATGTTAATGATTCTTTTGATAAAGTTCATAAACTTTATAGGACTTAAAAAGGGTTTAGAGATGTTCATCATCCATTAGCCTACCCTAATCCTATGAACCCTAACAAGCGAAGAATTACTCGCGCATGTTGGGGAAAAAAGAGATGGAGAGAAAATGCATAATTAAACTACGAAGAAATAGAATAAGAAAAAGAAAGCTACCTTTATTAATCAACAATATTCATTACACTTTGATTCCTTAGAAAATGATTATAAAGACTAGTTTGCTTCTCGATCTCTTCCAAGGAGGTAGACGAACAATTGATGACCAGCCTGGATGCGTGAGCCGTCTTGGACTTCGTGATCGCGTCGGCTTGATGATTTTTCCAAGAGGCTCTCGGTCTTTATTTATAGTCCCAAAGGCAGAACCTTTGCTTCCAAATTAGGTAAATAACAGCAGAGATTCACCCAAAAATTTTGCACTTCGTATCTCCCCAAGATTGCCGCGGATCCGCGGCCCAAGGGGGGTATGGCCGCGGATCCACGGCCATTCAATCTCAGCCCTTGATCAAATTTCCTAGGCTCTGTATTTGTGACATTTGGCGATTCTTGGAACCTTTGTAACATGGAAATCTTCTCGTGGTTGCTGCCAGACTTGGTCTCCAAGTTTTGCTTTCTTAATTAGGCAAGTTTTCTTTAACAACTTGATTTCCTTGATTTTAGTCTTGAAAAATTCTGCACAACTTGGAAAAATTCTGCACAACAACTCAAATAATATTTAGTAGACTTTGTTTTGCTAGGATTTGGTCAATGATATTATTTGCATACATTTTCCTACCAAATTCTAATTATAATATATCAACACATGGAAAATATTATTTTTACAGATAAACGCTCATATGTATGATATATTATAATAAAGACCTTTTTTAATATGGAAATGGTAGGAAAAATGTAATAACAAATGTGCAGTTTTATCAACTGAACAAATACCCCCAAACTTATCTTTGATCGTCCCGAGCAAACTAGTTTATTCAAGAGAAGGAGAAAAAGAAAGAAGAAAACTAAGCACACTTTCGTAGGCAAACACGATTGCACTGAACACATGCAACAAGCCGTTAAACCTCTAGGTGTCCCTAGTAGGAGGAGTGTTGTCTCCTGAGGGTTTTCAGCGGATTACACCCACAAAATCCAATAACAAAAGAGAGATAGTGAAATTTACATATAAAGATAAGAACCATAAAAGAAAGACTTTGAAAATAAGAGTTTCCAACTACACTAGCTTTTCAGTTGTTATGAGCCCTATCTTAATAGTCATGAAAAAAATGTTAGAAATCACATCATCCCTCAATAAAACATCGTCTTTATTCTTCATTTCTACCTTTCGTCCAAACATCGATCATATACCCCTACGTGTGTGTAATGGACATCCCTACACTCGGAGAATTCAATTCAAGCTATCATACTCTTGTCCATCTACCTCAGTACTTTTTAACTTGATGAATATTTATGGATTTGCTCACACATTTTCATGCGACCGTTAATACTTCTTGAGGTACTAACCGACTGATTACTCATGTGCTTGCTGATTAGGTGATAGTATTTTCCTCGTCTTGCACCACCTAAGGTTTAGCAGTGACTCCCAGACCAGTTGGCCTTAGGTCACTAGGTGAAGAGGCACCCTCGCTATATTTTTTTATTGCTGCCTTGGCGATAACAAAACCAGTGTTCATTTTTCTTTTCACCATTTTTATATTTTCTTCATTTTTTTTATTTCCTTCATACTTTGGCTTTTAGACAAGAGCATTTCAAGGTATCCTCTATTATCCCGAGTTTCAAGACGTGTGTAAGTGCATATAGTAGGGTATCAACATTCAAACGTTTGGCTTCCAGAATAGAAACTATTTTTCAGACTTGTTTTTATCCTCAGATTAGTAACTTCTTTCATCTTACTAACCCTTGGGACAGCGGCTCATAACTATTTATTACTAGTTCGTTTAAGAAAACTTCTAATTTTCTTGGTTTTCTTAAACTATTCCTATCTTTTGGATGTACTTTTTTCACTTTCTACTCTTTTGTTATAAAAGAAATTTTTTTTTTTAAAAAAATTTTGAAAATGTTGTGCTTATGCAAAATATGATACAAATTGATGTGTAAATAAGCACAAACCTCCCCCAAACCTGTTTACAACAGTGTCCTCACTGATATCATCCGTTAAGCTCAAAAACCTATAGACTTGGGAGGAAATTATTAATGGGGGCAAGAATATATAAAAGTGAAAATCCTCCCCCAAACTTATTTTTTGGCTCACAATTTTGTAAAAATCATTTTCTTTCAAGAGCCAAAATATACCACCACCACCCCCAAACTTGAGTTAAACAATTTTAATCTTTTAAAATCACACGAGGGGGTCAAGGTTATTGGTCAATGCCAAGCTTTGCAAAGACCGAAGGTCAACACCAACCATTCAAAAATTTTATCGATGAAGCACCAAGGTTGGTGGAAGAACATGTCACCTTTCGACGTGAAGAAGTGGGGAGGTGATAAGAGGTGTAATGGAAAAGGATTGCATCTCAATTTGGAGAGACGACACAGTGATAGTAATGATGGATTACTCGTATTATCATGATTGTCCAGAAGAAGTGGTGGAGGTTCAATTTCTTTGTCTTGGAGTTGATTCATCTCAACACCCGTGTGTTGTAAAAATGCGAGTTCATCAGCGAAAATTTTCTCAAAGCTTTCGTCGATACCCCGAAGAATAATGTCATCAGAAAAAATGGGGTGATCGTCAGACTCTATAAAAAGTTCCTCATCAGCATTAGATGTTGACCCGGATAACTCGGTGGAAGAGTCCGTGTCAAGCAACGACATATGAAAAGAGTCAGAATTATGAGGTTGATCAAATTCGCTGCTGTCGACATCTATTAATTCGACAGAACACACATGAGCATAGGGTTCGAAGGGTTCACTTCCCAACTTGTAAATGTTAAGCTCAATTGACTTCTTTCCAAAGGATAGGGTCATAGAGCCGTTTCTGCAATTGATTACAGTGTTGGAAGTGGCCAAAAAGGGTCGACCGAGTATCACCGGGATTTGATTGCGTGGATTTACCACAGGTTGTGTATCAATAACGATAAAGTCCACAGGAGATATAAATTCGCCGACTTTGATTAACACATCCTCTAGATCACCCCTAGGTTGGGTGATAGATCGATCGGCCATCTGAAGAGTGCAATGCGCAGGTTTTAACTCTCCGATCCCTAATTGCTCATAAACAGAATACGGAAGCAAGTTAACACTAGCACCTAGATCGAGTAGAGCACGATTGATATTTTTACCCCCAATGGAAATAGAAATTGTAGGACTTCCGGGGTCCTTTCGTTTCTTGGGTAGTTGTTGTGTAAAAGCAGTGCTCACATTACTCGCAAGAAAAACTTTTTTAGGTACTTGAACTTTTCTCTTCCTAGTGCACAAGTCCTTTAGAATTTTCACATATGACGGAACTTGTTGAATAGCATCTAGGAGAGGAATGTTTATGTTAACTTGCTTAAAAATTTCCACAATCTTCTCCATTTGTGGACTTGGTCTGTTGCCCCTTAACCTGTTAGGATAAGGTGCTTTATCAATAAGGGTTTGGTCCAACATTGGAGAGGATTGTGGGGATGGAGTGGATCCCAGAATTGGAGTGGGGATCGTTTTAGGTAGATTCGAGGAAATGGGCGAGGGGTTCGAGCCTTGGGGAAAACGGAGAATAGGCTCGGATGAAGGTGGGAGACTAGACGAATTAGGCGAAGAAGAAGAAGCTGGGGTATCATTGGTGTCACTAACATCAAATTGCTCACCCACTCGGTTATTCAGAACTTTTCCCGATCTCAACGTAGTAACAGCACTCACATTATAATTTTGTGAGTGGCCAGGATTAGGTATGGGTTGAGATAGGAGTTTCCCTTTCTCTCTCGCACTCATTGCGGCGTTCAACTGTGCAAGTTGGTTTTCTATTGATTTAATACTCTCGCCGTGGGAGGCGGAGTCTTTCTGTATGGTATCAATAGAAGACTTCATCTCAGCCGACAATTGCATGGAATGTTTCATGAACAAATCCAAAGTTTGTGCAAGTGAAGAGTTGTCAGTACCGGCCACTTGTGGTGTAGAAGTGTTTGCCGGATTTTGGAAATTTTGTGACTGAAAGGGGGGCTGATTCTGTGGTTGTGGTTGCTGTGGAGGAGGTCTTTGATAATTGCTTTGTTAGTTTTGGTTCCAAGCAAAGTTAGGATGATTCCTCCATCCTTGATTGTACGTGGAAGAATAAGGATCGTTTCTAGGTCGATGCTGAAAAGCAGCATTAGTTTGAAACGATGTATTCATAGGACATTCTTCCGTTAAGTGTGAAGGATCCGAACAGCAACCACAAACGGTCTTAGGAAGCGTGACCTGATTTAGGGAGAATGATGAGAACTTGTTCTCAATAGCGTCGAGTTTCTTCTGTATCACTGCCATTTCGGTTTTCACTGCGATGGAAACATTGAGCTGGTGAATACCTCCCCTAGATGAAGGCGGTCTTACGCTTTCCCACTGCAAAGTGTTTTCTGCGAGATCTTCCAGATATTTCCATGCTTCACCGTCATCTTTAGACATGAAATTGCATTGACACATTGTTTCAAGCATATGCTTTGTCGCTGGATTAATGCCCTCATATATAATTCGACATAAATCCTATCTTTGTATTCCATGATGAGGACATTGGACAAGCAGATCCTTGAAACGTTCAAAGCACTTCCAAAATGGTTCATTGGGAAGCTGGGTGAACCGGTTGATCTCACTCCTAATATGGGCAGTTTTGTGGTTTGGGTAAAACTTCTTAAGAAATGCTATGACGAATTCATCCCAATTAGTGATAGAGTGTGCGGCAGTATTATAAAGCCATTTTTCTGCCAAGTCGCACAGTGTGAATGGGAGAAGACGCAAGCGCATAGCATCGACAATCAACTGTGAAGTACCCATCATTGCGTATACGTTTTCGAATTTGGTGATGAAAACGTACGCGTCTTCCGACTCAAGCCCGTGAAATTTGGGCAGCAGATTGATGTAGTGGGGTTTAATTTCGAAATTATCCCCGTTAGCTGGTGGAAGAGATAGACAAGTAGGAAGAGGACCACGGATAGGATAGCATCTCTCTTGGAGAGAGATGCGCGGTGGATTCTGCGCACCTACGGGTGGTGGCAGCGTGGTGTTATATTCTGATGGGGTGCCGTCCATCTCGATCGTGGTGTGTGGTGAGGGAAAAGAAGATGAAGAAGTACCGACTTCGGCGTCGATAGCAGGAACGCGGACAAGACGGGCACTAGGATCCCATGTCCAGCCGAGCATGCACTAAGCGGGTTTAGTGCAAGTGGCAGCGTGTGTGTGATTTAAAATTGGATTGTTTTGAAAAAGGTGGGACTCAAGACAAATCACTCTAAAATGCACAAGCAACCCTAGAACTAAGGTTACCTAGGTCCAGTCTCTAGACCGCTCCTAGACTTCCAAAGGACAAGCCGCAGGATCAATCCTCTACCGCCTCTTTACTACCCTTGTAGCCAGGTAAGTGCCAGGTAAGTGGGAGGCTCCCCACTACGAAAGTAGTGGTCCTAATTAAGTAACCACTTGTCTTAGACACACTTGCCTAGACACCACAAAGGTAATGCGGATAAGCGATAGATTACCCACGACCTTCCTCTGTCCTTATTAAGTGCGACAGTCCTTAGAGTCTGGTCTAGATATTTTTTAAATTAATGAAGGGTTGATCTAGATGCTCGGATTGTGATTTGTGGGGCTTAGGAAGGGTGATGAAATCCCTACCTAATCTTGATTTGGTCTTTGCCCCTTAAAGTCCGTATTAAAATATGCAAAACAAAACCAATCACAAAACTTTTGCAAAAAGATTTTTGAGCGGCGCTATTTTACAAAGAATCCTGCAGAAAATAGATTTTATTGGATTTGAGAGGAGAGAGAAAGAGTTGGGAAAGATACCAGAGGAGTTTGGAACCCTAGATCTCCTGTTTCTTCAAGTCTGTGACTCCAGATCTTCTTGCAAAAATTCACGCACAAATCGTTAAATATGCAATTTAAAGTTTTGTGTTAATAATGATATGAATCGTCTAAGAATTCAACACAAATAGTAAGAATAAAAAATTACGCACGTATCCCCGGCAACGGCGCCATCTGATTGATTGTGGAAAAGTGTGTTTGTAGTAGATAACCGCAATCAATAACGGTGTCGCACGTAGCTAGACCGAGATGAGTACGGGTCGTCCTCAGGGAAACGTTGAATCTTTTACTCTTAGTTTAGATATGTTGAAAGAGAGGGGGGATAAAGAACTTTGTGAAAAGATTTCTAGATCTACGTTAAGCAAGAATGCAAAATATATAGATCTAGATTATTTTAGGGATGTAGTTAATATAATAAGAGGGCTTGTAGGGTTCATTAGGATTTAGTAGTTATGGATGATTAATTAAAAGTTACCCTTTTTATCCTTTAATAGATTTAAAACTAGAACGACGGTGATGCGTGTAGATTAGGGTTGCTGGAGGGAAAAGGAATCCCACTCTTAACCCTTATCTCGACACGGAACTCCGTTCATATCTAGCCTTTGCCAAAACAATCATTAATCTAATCTCTAATCGCGGTCGGAACTAACAAAGAATTGTTAGCGCGCCCGATTAGGATGTTAATGATTCTTTTGATAAAGTTCATAAACTTTATAAGACTTAAAAAGGGTTTAGAGATGTTCATCATCCATTAGCCTACCCTAATCCTATGAACCCTAACAAGCGGAGAATTACTCGCGTATGTTGGGAGAAAAAGAGATGGAGAGAAAATGCATAATTAAACTACGAAGAAATAGAATAAGAAAAAGAAAGCTACCTTTTTTAATCAACAATATTCATTACACTTTGATTCCTTAGAAAATGATTACAAAGACTAGTTTGCTTCTCGATCTCTTCCAAGGAGGTAGACGAACAGTTGATGACCAGCCTGGAAGCATGAGCCGTCTTGGACTTCGTGATCGCGTCGGCTTGATGATTTTTCCAAGAGGCTCTCGGTCTTTATTTATAGTCCCAAAGGCAGAACCTTTGCTTCCAAATTAGGTAAATAACAGCAGAGATTCACCCAAAAAATTTCCACTTCGTATCTCCCCAAGATTGCCGCGGATCCGCGGCCCAAGTGGGGGTATGGCCGCGGATCCGCGGCCATTCAATCTCAGCCCTTGATCAAATTTCCTAGGCTCTGTATTTGTGACATTTGGCGATTCTTGGAACCTTTGTAACATGGAAATCTTCTCGTGGTTGCTGCCAGACTTGGTCTCCAAGTTTTGCTTTCTTAATTTGGCAAGTTTTTTTTAACAACTTGATTTCCTTGATTTTAGTCTTGAAAAATTCTGCACAACTTGGAAAAATTCTGCACAACAACTCAAATAATATTTAGTAGACTTTGTTCTGCTAGGATTTGGTCAATGATATTATTTGCATACATTTTCCTACAAAATTCTAATTATAATATATCAACACATGGAAAATATTATTTTTACAGATAAACCCTCATATGTGTGATATATTATAATAAAGACCTTTTTTAATATGGAAATGGTAGGAAAAATATAATAACAAATGTGCAGTTTTATCAACTGAACACTCTCCTTGCCTCTTCAGGTCCCAGGCATCTTAGCCACAGGGAGTCAAACGATCTCTTATACAGAGTATCATTGATAAAGGCGAAGGATAGAGCTCGTTTCATGAGCTGATGTCTTGACGACGCATCTTTAGGTGTTCCACAGGATTTGAAGTAGTCTATAAAGACTTCTTTCCAATCCATAGCCTTTTCCTGGTCTTTTATTTGTAGGGTCATTTGTTCGGTCGCTTCTTTTTCTTCTGACGAATCCGGAGATATTTCTGCCGGTGCAAGAACCTGACGGCTTTGCACAATGATCCTCACGTCATCGAGGTTCTCGTCGGCCAGTTCTTTAGCGAGTCTGGCTAGTCATCAGATTTGCTGTTTTCCGCACGCGGTATACTTTCCAGCATGTAGAAGGGAATTTGAGTCAACAGTTGCTTCACTCTCTCGCCGTACTTCACCAATTGTGGTTTGCATGTTTGATAGTCGCCGTTTACTTGATTAACGACCAGTTGGGAGTCTCCGTATATGAGGAGGTTTTCGATTCCTATGTCGATAGCGATCTCAAGACCTGCTATCAAAGCTTCATATTCGGCTTCATTATTCGTCCTTGACTCTGTTAAGTAAAAGGCAAAGCGCATTATCCCTCCTTGTGGAGTCACGAAGATGAGGCCTACCCCTGATTTGATTATAGGGGAGTTGTGCTTTCGCTTCTTCATGGAAAATGCTCCATTAAAGTAGAGTTCCCATCGGGTATCACTCCCTCCTTTCTCCCCGTCGATCGTGTCAAACGCGTGCTCGTCGGGCAATTCGCAGTTCAAAGGAGAATCGGCAGGTATCGGATGTTCAGCGAGGAAGCGATAGCCTGGCCTTTCACCGCTTTGAGGGGACTATAAGCTATCGAGAATTCCATTAAGAGTAGGGCCCATTTAGTGAGCCGTCCCGTTAATATGGCCTTCGACATCAAATATTTGAGAGGATCTACCTTTGATATGAGATGAACCTCATGTGCTAACGCGTAATGTCTGAGCTTCGTTATCGCGAAGATCAACGCCAGGCAGTGTTTTTTGATGGGAGAATATTTGCTTTCTGCCCTTAGGAGAACTCGACTCAAATAGTAGAGGGCTCTCTCCTTCTCTTGGTCGTTCTCTTGTGCCCACAATGCGCCTAGAGAACCCTTAAGGGCGCTTGTATACAGAATGAGGGGTTTTCCCTTGACTGGAGCGGCCAGTACTGGTGGATTCTGCAGGTATTGCTTGATTTCGTCCAGTGGGCTTTGGCATTTGTGATCCCAAACAAAAAGGGTTCCCTTCTTCATCAGGTAACTGTATGGACGGCACTTGCCGAAAAGATTGGCAATAAATCGTTGGATATACGCGAGCTTTCCTTAGAGAGACCGCAGTTGCTTGAGAGTCCTTGGCGGAGGAATTTCCATAATCGCCTTGATCTTTGACGGGTCTATCTCGATGCCCCGGTGTCGTACAATGAATCCCAGGAACTTGCCTGAGGAAACTCCGAATGCGCATTTGAGAGGGTTCATCTTCAGGTTGTATTTCCGCAGACGTTGGAACACGATCTTCAGATGCTCCTAATGCTCCTCGTGCGATTTGCTTTTCACCACAAAGTCGTCAATATAGCATTCGACGATTTCATGTATGAGGTCATCAAAATTCTTCGTCATGACTCTCTGATAGGTGGCGCCGGCGTTCTTTAGACCAAAGGGCATTACCTTGTAAGAGAATATGCCCAAAGGGGTCCAGAAAGCAGTATGCTTTTGATCCTCGGGATGCATCTTTATTTGATTGTGTCCCGATGAGCCGTCCATGAAGGAGAAGACTTCGTGAGTGGACGTGTTATCTATCATCAGCTCGGTAACCAGTACAGGAAAATCGTCCTTCGGGCAAGCTTTATTGAGGTCCCGAAAGTCCACGCAGATGCGCACCGTCCCATTTTTCTTCATCACTGGGACAATGTTGGCAATCCAATCAGGGTATTGAACTTCTTGGATGAAGCCGGAGTCTATTAACTTCTTGACCTCAGCATTGATGTTCATCTCAAGCTCGAGCCGCATCCTTCTCGGCGCTTGTTTGACCGGCTTGACGTCCCGAGATATCGCCAATTTGTGCATAGCAATCTCTGGATCTAGTCCCTGCATCTCGGAATAGTTCCATGCGAAGCAGTCTTTATACTGCATGAGCACATCTTTAAGCGTAGCCTCCTTTTCTTCAGACAACAGTTCACTGACGAGCGTCGGCCGTGGGCGTTTGCTGTTCCCAAGTCGATTTTTCTGAGGTCATCTGCAGTAGTATGTATCCCATCTTCCAGCTCTTTTGGCGCCGGTGGAAATTCTGAGATCAACTCATCTTCATTGTTTTCAAAGCACCAAGAGAGGTCATCCATATTCTCGGGTTCTTCTTCTGACAGCATTATCACGTGACAGGTATGAGATCGTTTCCAAGACCAATGTTGATCTGGTTCTACTCTCATCGCATAAGTGGCTTTTGATTCATGTTTCCATGGCGGACTTACCCTCCAACTGTCGGATAGAGCGAATCTGCTGAGTTGATACTAGTCTTCAACCCAATTCTTGAAGGTAAAGCATTCTTCGAGAAGATGTCCTATTGCTCGGTGATAGGACCAATAGTCTGGGTGAGAGACCTTGTCTGCTTTCTCGGGGTGCTTGGACTCTGGGAGCGTCATCATCTGATATTTTATGACAAGATCGAATATCTTCTTTGTCTTGTCTTGAGAAAAAGAATACGCTCGACCCATTTTCTTTATAAGAGACGAATCCTGGTTGCTCGATTCTCGATCGCGTGGCTTCTTGGACCTGCTTTGCTGCTGTCGAACATATTTTCCGTTCTTCAGTTTATTTTTGCCTCCGCGTCGGGTCTTTTGTATGACGGGCTGGTGACGAAGAGCATCGTCATTTTTCGTAGCCTGCTGAAGGAGGCGCTTGTTCATATCAGAATTTTGCATTATTATATTCCCCATTCTTAATCATATTGCAAATAAATAGGTGCTTTTGATCCATATCTGTTAAATAGTTGCAGGTTACAGGTTCTCGGAACAATACAGTGAAAATGGTGAAAAGACGTTACAAATGTGAGATTGCAACCAACAAATAGATGAATCTGCAAGATGCCGCCTACAGAACAAATGAAGATTACTGAACAGTTCGATTGCACAAAGTACGAAGGCAGCACAAGATTCAAGACTTCAACACGAAGCGAACGGTAAAAGTCCACAACATTCTGCACTGTGGAAATCTGGAAGAAAATAGAAGATATTCTGAGAAACCAAGTGAAGAAACCAGAAGAAAAAGGCAATATGAAGCAACCCTAGAAAAATGAGACAGAAAGCCCACTATATGGCCGTGGATCCGCGGCCAAACAAGGCTTATGGCCGCGGATCCGCGGTCGTGCTGTACACTTGTCGGCACGTGTCAGTGCGTGTCGGTGGAGTCGGTGCATTGACCCAGTTTTCTTAGGGTAGTTTTGTGATTCTAGATGTGGATCAGATGTAAACCCTAGGGTTTCTATTATCTATAAATAGGAAGCCTACAGCTCTTTTTGGAGCATGCCTCTTTTAATTTCTAGAATTTTAAATTTTCATTCCATTGTAATTGTCAAAGAGAGCATCAATAAAAAGTATGTCTTTTTATCTTGAATTTCTTATCTGCAATTTTATTTCTCTGCAAAATTTTATCTGCCGTGGTTATTTTCCGCAAGTTAATTAGGCTATTAAAAAATGAATTCCATTGTTAATTCCCTAATGAGTGAGTAGTTCATCACTTGTTAGGGTTAGGTTTTGGAAAGTTTTGAGAGATGAAAATCTCTCACTCCTTTCTTGCCCGTTCAATATTTCAAAAATAAGACTTTATGCAAATCAAACACACACTGCTCACTACGGCACCCTATCCCACGAGATAGCGGTGATTCCCTAGTTAGACCGGTTGTGATTGATTTCCATAGAGATTATGGCTAAGAATTAAGAAAGGACGGACAAGGGCCAAAAGGAAGAAACGAAGTTTCATCCTGATCGCGTTAATCCCCTTTGTTAATTATTACATTAACACCTAAGATCTTAATTAGGGCAAAGAAAGCGGTGAGTAGAATTAACTTTCCAAATTAACCTAATCCTAACCCTAGCAAGGTTTTAATCCAAATCAAATTCAACCTCAGTTTTTATAGAAAATCAAATCCTACCACAAATAGGAATTGACTCGTTAGAACAATTAGAAAAGAACACGTTTTCCCTGTGGACCGACCCGTACTCAACCGGGTAGCTACCAAGCGACACCGTCTTGATTGCGGTTAATTCTTTGATTTCAAAACGCATACGCATAAACATCGACCAATCAAATGGCGCCGTTGCCGGGGATAACGGTAGTTATTTTCTTTTTGTAATTTCGGGTTAATTAAAAATTAAAAAATCATAAAAACTAAAAAATATAAAAACAAAAAAAATTATCATCTTGTTATTTTTTGAAGGGTTTTTGTGCGAATTGTGCAGGATCGGAAAGACGAACAGATTCAGATCTGGAAAAATCCAGCGAACAAAACAGAAAACAGCAGATCTGAACATACAGAGGAGAACCACAACAGATAACAGAAGAATTTTGGAGGATTGAACCATCTTGTTGACCGCGGAACCGCCGCAGATTGCTGCATTTGACCGCGCTTCCACCGCGACTTGGTGACGTCAGCCCTCTGAATCTCTCTGTAAGTATTCCGTACCTCCTCTGTAACCCTCTGAAATCCTCTGAAAAAATTTTCTGTAGGGTTCTTTGCGCAAAAACTTCTTCCCCCTTATCTAATAAATTGATTTTGTGTAGGATTCTTTGCGCCGCAAATAAAAAAAAAAAAAATTTGGCAAGTGTTTTGGATTTTTGTGTGTTCACTGCTTTGCATTTTTTAAAACGGACTTTTAAGGGGCTATAACACCAATCCAGATTGGGTGGGGATTTCATTACCCTTCCTAGGACCCCAAAAATCACAAAAAGCATTTGCATCAACCCTTTGAGTTAATTAAAAAATATTAGACTCAGCCAATAAGGACTGTCGTGCTCATTAAGACAAAGGAAAGGTTGTAGGTATCGGTCGTTTATCTAAACCTGACTTTGTGGTGCCTAGGCTAGACAAGTGGGAAAGGTAATTTTAAAAGGCCCGTCTCACGGTGATTCGTGAGCGGATCCCTCCTTTCTTTACGTATGCTTACCTGGCCACAATTGGCGGTGAAGAGGCGATTCGAGAATCTCACAACTTGCCCTTTGGAACAGTTAGGAGCAGTCTAGTTGACTTAGGATACCCTAGCTCTAGGCTTGATTGTGCAAATTGTGATTGCTTGAAAGTGTGTCTAAGCTCCTTATAAAAAATCTTTTGCAAAAACTCCTTATAAAAAAAACCACAAAACAAATTTTTTTTACAAAAACTTGCCATTTTGTCGCTAGAAATCCATTGCACCCCACATTCTCTCATTGACGTTTTCTTACCCCCACCTTCTGTTTTTACCTTTTGACTACACTACACCTCATTAGTGTATGTCCGGTTTGCAGGGTTCCTAGGCACGCTAATGAGGTCTCACAAGGCATCAACCATGCCAATTTCAAATTTTATGGGTGCCGAGAAACCCTAATACGGATCGTTAACTAGATTTTAGGCGATAAATGAAACTAGTTTACAACTAAACTAAAAGAACGGAAATACAACCTTTGTAGATCCGTTTCTCCACTTCCATAGCTCCATGATGAAGTCCTCTCCGCTGTCCAAATCGAACCATGACTCTAGCATTGGCTTCATCGGAGAAAAAGCGGGCTAGGTCATCGACGACGATGCCGAAGATGATCTACGTCGAGGCATCACTAAATCAAGCTCCACCTTCACCAAGCCATGAAAACTTGTGAAGGAAACACCCTATACTACTTGGCAAGAGGTAGAGGATGAAGAAATAGGAAGTGGGTTCACTTTAGAATTGGATTTCTCACTCATTTTCTCAAGTTGCCATTGTTGTAGCAAGCTTTCTTCATGTGATGAAGAAGGAGAAGAAGAAAGAATGAATATGATAAGTTAATTAAAATAGAATAGAAAATGAAAACTTATCATAATCAAACCATGGTTAAGTGTAGAGAATGAATCATGGTTAAGAGGAATGGTTAGGGTTAAGCATGAGACAAAATGGTCACTTAGTCAAAGCTTCATGAAGCTTCAACAAGAAAACAAATCAAGCCACCATTTTTTCTTTTGCCAAAATGAATAATAAATAAATAAATAGATAAGTAAATAAAATCAAAAGAAACCCTAACCATTGATCAACCATGGTTTAAACCATACACCAAACTATCATGTATCATCAAACATGATACAATCAAATGCACAAAAGTATATCACATATACAATGTGCACATCAAGTGAGAAAATCCTTTTTAAAGTGAACCAATACTAGTTAATGCAAAGTAATATATCAAATATATAATTATACATTAAATCATTAAATCAACACTTGATTTAACGATCCGGTCATATCGCATATAACCGACTAGTATCCTATGTATCAGCTTATCGAATCAACCCTTGATTCGATATCTAGGTTATATCGCATACAACCATTCGATACATTCATCGCGAGAATGGAATACGGTATCACATACACGAATTATTCTCGGTCCCGCACATATCTCATATGCGCTCCTATTTCGTTTCGCTTGAGCCAGGAAACCTCTGTGTAGGACTCTAAAGACTCGTCAATACGCCGGCAGCAGATGATGATCATATCAAACACCCACAAGCCGCAAGCGGTCTGCTAAACGTAACGGCCACCCGGGTATTGAGCGATCAGAAGATCGACGAGCAAGCCCGCTCATACTCCTGTGAATCCAACCAGTAACACTTACCGTACAGTCCGGTCTGATCGTCTGATATGTCGCATATCTCGCCTAGGGGTGGTAAACATCAGACCCTAATAGCTCGATAAGTCGTTTCGATATGAGGTCTATAAAAATTCGATAAACTACTGGTAACACTTACCAGTAAATCTCAGCAACCCTGGCCAGGGATTTCCGGTTATAGCCAATCGAACACAGCGCAACATCAACCCCTATACCGGGAGAGACGAATCCCCTCCTATCGCTCATTGCCTCCATGTGACTCGGGACTGTACCCAAAAACCACCGTTTTGCACGCCCTCTTGGACGTGGTAAGATGGAAAACACCCTGAGATTTTTGGTTCTAAGAGCATGAGTATCAAAGCACAGTGGGAACCACACAAGACTCTATGACGATCTCGGGTCAACAGACTACTTTGTACCAGTGTCACCAGAGAACTGCCATCTGACGTAAGGTATAATACCATCTGGGAGTTCTCGGCGAGTCCGTCCAGTGTACCCAGTCTCCACTGAGCACCCGTATATCATCTCTGATGTCAAACACCAATGGATATGGGATCATCCATCGCCCATCTGTATGGGTCGAGAAGGTATACGCTAGTCTACTCTGGTATATCGATGCCCCGTCTCGATATACCCACGACTAGGGACTTTGAAGGATGTACTTATGGACTACCATGTCCCCACTAGTATGATCCGCATCATAGTCCAGGTAGTCAAGTACACATCCTAAGGGCTTTACCAACATGTAACAAAGAGACAATCAGTGTACACGTTAAGGTAAAGAGTAACCAGATAGCATACTATCATGTCGAGCGAGAAAGTCCTCCCTATATATGTCCAAGCATCCACTACAATATACATCCAATGTATAGCAATGGCCTCTAGGGCATACATATAACTAACAATCTCCCACTTGCACTAGGGCCATCTGATAGCAGTGGTTATAGTATCTCATACTCAACCATGCCATAAAAGTCTCTCTCTGGGAAAAGGCCTTTGTGAGTGGATCTGCCGTGTTGTCCTCTGAGTCTACTCTCCTATCCTCGATCACCCTGGAGATCAACCATCTCCATGATCAGGTGATACTGCCTTAGAATATGTCTGGATCACTGATGGGACCTGCGTTCCTTGGCATAAGCCACAACTCCATTGTCTCACAATGGTAGGAACGTAGTTCATCTCATGAACCAATATACACCCAAACATTCTCTTTGGTAGCATCTTAAGTAGCGATGTATCCAGCCTTTATCGTCTAGTATGCCACGGTATGTAGCTTGGAACTCTTCCAACATTCCGTCCCTTTACTGAGGGTAAAGATAATGCCTGTGACTGACATTCAGTCGTCATTATCACCCTGGAACCCTTCCAGTGATTCTCCCCAGGACCAATTGATACCATCTCACTACAACTAGTGAGAATCCTAACATCCAATTAGATCTATCTCATAGATCCAAAACCAAGGATTTAGGAGGTATCACTTTGATACTTTATGGAGAATCATTGTGATAAGCGGAGATTGACTGAGCGTAGCATAGGAAACTCCTTCCCTATCAAGAGTATGTCATCCACGTACTCTACGAGGATCATCACCATACTCCCTACTACCTTTTTGTATATACAAGGTTCATCTACCATTTTGATGACGTCAAACTTTTTGACTACTACATCAAAACAGATGTTCCAACTCCGCGATACCTGCTTTATCTTATAAAGCATCTTGTACACGTTTCCGCTGCTCCCACTGTCTACGAAGCCCTCTGGCTGTGTACTTATAGACGTTCTCTTCTAAAACTTCATTTAGAAAAGCAGTCATGGCACCCAACCGCCAGATATCATAGTCATGGTATGTAGCCGTGGCAAGTAGGATCTGGATGGACTTAAGCATAGCTACTTGAAAAGGTTTCATCATTATCCACGCCTGGTCGATGACGAAAACCGTTAACAAGTTTAGCTTTGAAAGTCTCAACTTTTCCATCTACACCAAGTAATCTTCTCAAGATATACTTGCTCCTGATGGGGATTTAACCCTTCAGATATAGCAACCAAAGTCCATACTTTGTTGGTGTATAAGGATTCCATCTCAGATCACTAAGCATCCAGCCATTCTTACAGAGTCTTACTCCTGATGGCCAGCTCGAAACTAGTTGGGTCATCATCTCATGATGCAATCCTCGCTCCCACTGTCATAGAGTAACCGAAGTATCTCTCAGGCGGGTGAGGAACCTCACTAGATCGGCGGAGAGGCTGAGGTTCGTTGGTAACTATTGAATCCTTTGGTTCTATCAAATCATCAGCCGCAGTTTATATAGCTGGAACATTTCCAGTTCTACATAACAGATCTTGTCTCGAGCTTGTCCGGATTTTGCTTTTAGACATAGGCCGGACAACCTCAAATCTTAACCAACTTAAGATATGGGCTCTTCCCTTACCATATCAAATATGAAATGGTAGGCTACTGATTTGATTCGAACCCTATTCAATAGGTATGCAGCTTCTCAAGTGCATAACACCCAAATGGAAATAGGTAACTCAGTATTACTCATCATAGAGCACACCTTATCATATAGGGTGTGATTGCTCCGCCCCGATATACCATCGTGATATGGTGTATACGGAGGAGTAATGCTGAGAGAGAATCTCATTCTCCTTTAGAAAAGTCCAGGATTTCCGTGCTCAAGTATTCTCCTCCTTGATCTCATCAAAGGACATAATACTTATACCCGTATTTTGGATCTCTACTTCTAACTTATATTCTGAGAGTTTCTCAAAAGGTTCGGACTTGTGTTTCAACAGGAACATAGGTCTGAATCTCGAAAGATCATCAGAGAATGTAATGAAGTATAAAGAACCGGTCCTGGCATGTGTAGACAGGGGACCTTACATACATCAACATGTATCATCCCAAGAGTTTACCAACTCTTTCTCTGTTACCAATAAACAGAGCTGTGGTCATCTTATCTCTGTGACATGACTGGCAAGTTTCATAAGATGTAAATTCAAACTTGTTTAAATATGCATCTATATTTAACTTTAGCTAGTCGGGTCGCATTGATATGACCTAGTCTACAATACCTCAAGAAGGACTCGTTCATTTCTGAACTCTTCCTCTTGTGTGTGTTCTGTATACTAAGAACTGTAGTTTGATTTAGAACATCAATGCTTTTAGATAACGTGCCTGATCCGATCAACTTTTGATATAGGAAATGTTCAAAACATTATCCAACAATACAAAATTATATCATTTCTTTACTGTTAAAGAGACAGATATGATTTTGTATATCAGGTTCGGTATCTAATAACATTCATTCAGAATCAATGTATTTGGAATACAGGGTGACAGTGACCAACAGACTTGGCTGCAACACTTGCCCCGTTTTCTGTCTCATGAAACTTATCACCCGTTCTCAGTTTTTCTACCTTTTTGCAGCCCTATGTAACAGATTACATATCTGGGATCCTGATCCGGTATCATATACCCAGGATGCGGAGGATACTGAGAAACAGTTCTTTGTAATGAACACACCCGAAGATGATGCATCAGCATGCACTCTCTTCGTTTGGGCGGCACGGGAATTCTGGTAATCCCCAATTTCCTGCTCTGTCTTATAACAATTATAAGTTGGAGCGGGACCAACGTTCCCCAGCTCAGTATAACAAGCGGGTTCGGTCAATATTCCGTATTATTATCTTGATTAAGGCGTGATATGGTCGCTACCTAGAGAGAGAGAGAGAAGAAAACACTCAGCGTGCGCTCTTGCAAGATCAGATTGGTTATTATTTTATCTAATCAGGATGGCTCCCACTGCTTTTTATCAAATCTTCCTTCAAACCCTAAAAGGAAAGACTAGCCGGGATTAATTACACACTACAAGTTCGCCAATCTTTCAGCCAGGCCAGTGTCGGTACTTTGAGGGAGGTCCCCCGTGCTCTCGCACGAACCTAATTAATGTAAACCTCGTTTTCCCAGAGGCGTAACCTCGTTAACACCTTTCTAGACACCTACTTGATCGGCTAATTGTAATGTGTAAAACTCTCCCAGGAGTAACTCTTACTCGCAGCGGGTATCGGGATCCAACTATCTCATAGAAGGTATGCAATCTCATTGCAAATTTCAACACTTGAAATTCCCGATAATATTTTGCCCCTAGCGTCCTATGACCTTGACAGAGGCCAAACAACCCATAGTCCGCTAGTCAAGTTCAACCCGTCATTTCCTGATTGAATTAAACCCACCCGCACGACCCTTGACGGAGGCCAAACAACGCCGTACGAATACCCTAATCCAATCGCATCATATGCAAGCAGATAAGCACTAGTTAGCTACCGTACACTACGCCTTGACGGAGGCCAAACTACCGCAGCACGAATACTAACTAGTACTTATCTGAAATGACGGAGGGCTACGACAGGTTTTTCTGAAAACCTATTGCGTAATGAACTTGATATCGTTGTAGAATCAAATGATTTTAAAATGGAGTGTTTTTTAGGCTTTTCTAGTTTAGCTAAAGGAGTCACTCCCGATGAAGGGATCGTCGGTCCTTTCCTCGTCGAATGAGGTGCGGTATATATCATATATATCACTGTGCAAAGCAAAAACTCTTAAAAGCAATCAAAAGACAAACCGAGTGTGTAGCATCTGCCAGTTATTGCTAAAGGAGTCACTCCCGGTGAAGGGATCTCGGTCCTTTCCTCATCGAATAAGGTGCAGGATATATCATATATACCGCTGTGCAAAGCAAGAACTGTAGCTACCTGTTTTATTTTTTGAAATTCGATTCTACAACATCTTAGGTTTCTTTTATTTCATTAATCACATTAATGAAGTCCCATCATTTAAGTACCTAAACATCACAGATAAATACGACGTACACTTATGCCATCCGCATTCGCCTCGATGTCCCCTCGTGCACCGTTAGGTTAGGTAACTAACGGCAGAGTGGGGCAGGGCTAGCGCGGGTGTAAAACATAAGTAACGTCTATATAATATATCATATATACTATATACAGTATCCATCACAGAACATATCACATGATCACATCACAGATATCGCAGCAGAAGAAACATATGAAATATTGGATATACTAGGACATCCGTGTTTTCAATACGAGCCAATATAAAACACGGATTCCACGGTCGCGATGAATAGCCAAACCCACACCCCTAGACCCCTACGAGAGCGGCAAGTAACCCTACCAATTCTAGAGTTAGGAGACCCGGACTCGACTCCTCGAGTTGGTCTCCCACTGGACTCCAGAACCCGGTTACTTGTGCTCCCCTCCTTGGGTCTATCCTAGTGCGGAAAAGTAAATAATATACAAAGGGTGACATCTTCCGCAACCTGGAAGTGCCCCAATAAAAGAATATTACATACAAGTTTTTACATGAATGAAAATGAAAAACACTCATCTCACATAAAAACCCCCGGCTATTCAAACACGACGATCCAATATAACATATCCAGCAACACATAACATCACATGTCATCAACGTAAGTAAATATGCGCATCCCAATTGTCGTTGACATATAGCAACGAAACCGGCGATATCACATATTACACTTACGGTCACAGAAAAGAAAGTGTAAATTACAATAGTTGGAATCCGCAATCTCCATAGACATCGCATGCCTAATCAAATGAATACCTTAGACATCACATGCCTAACAATTATAAACCCCGCATTTTAGTCTCAAAATCGAAAGCACTTTTCAATATCAAGTCGGGAATTCAACAGGATTCCCGATGTACTGATCGAATGCTCGTCGCAAACTTTACTAGACGGCCGCACCCCCGATGCCGTCGACGAAGTGCACCAAGGCGGAACACCGCTGCCGCGAGCATCCGGACGGATGCTTTCGGCGACGGGGTTCTCCTACAGTCACTTGGTCGGGGCTATGGAGCGAGGCTGTCTATTAAGTTTACCCGGCGAGTATCCGCGTACGCTACGTGATTGCGACGGACTTTTGATCGCATCAAAATTTCGTGGCAACCGATCAAGTGAGACTAAACTGCTATGTTTATAACATTCATTCGGTTATCTCATAACTTATTGTGAATTCCAATTATTGTATCCCATTCCAGATAAATAGAAAATGATAAACTTTCCGATCGAACATTCAAACACCCAAGTTTTCCCGAAACAGATCAACACATGAAATAAGTCTAAAAACATTCAGTTCATGCCTCAGTACCAATGGTCCAGCCGTAGAAGGGTCAAGCCAACGCCTCACATGTGGCACGCCGTACTGCCCCAAACCCGAAGGTTCAAAGGGCAGTTCAAGACGGTCACATAATCGAGTTAAGGTTTGTTGTCTTCTAGAGGGACCATCGCGTTACTTGCACTACTTAGAACGTCTTTAAACCATGGAAAGATCCAACACTTAGAAATTTCCCGACAGGGGAAAAGGTGGGTATTTATATCCGGTCGAACCTTTTAACATATTCTAAAATATCCGGAAAGCCACACAGACAGAATTAGACAATACGATCGAAACACCGAGTCCCCAATGCAACCCAGAAAAATCAACTCTTGAGTGAATATTAAAAAATCCCAGAAAATCCAGCACCTGGAAATAGGAATTACTGTGCAAAATTTATTGGACAATGTGACCAAATGGCCGCGGAACCGCCGCACAAGCCATGCTTGTGCCGCGGTTCCGCCGCTCTTTAGATGAATTAGGATCTCATTTTGCACCATAATTCTTAGATCTTCCTGCTGAATTTTTTAAGAATTTTTAATCTGGAAAAAACCCAGTTTTTGAAAAATGTCCAGAGAGCGGGTCGGATTAGGGTTTCGGGGTTTGTTCGGATTTGAAATTCCGTCTACGCATCGCCTAAGGCTCTAGCTAGGCTCTGATACCACTGTAGGGTTCCTAGGCACGCTAATGAGGTCTCACAAGGCATCAACCATGCCAATTTCAAATTTTACGGGTGCCGAGAAACCCTAATACGGATCGTTAACTAGATTTTAGGCGATAAATGAAACTAGTTTACAACTAAACTAAAAGAACGGAAATACAACCTTTGTAGATCCGTTTCTCCACTTCCATAGCTCCATGATGAAGTCCTCTCCGCTGTCCAAATCGAACCATGACTCTAGCATCGGCTTCATCGGAGAAAAAGCGGGCTAGGTCATCGACGACGATGCCGAAGATGATCTACGTCGAGGCATCACTAGATCAAGCTCCACCTTCACCAAGCCATGAAAACTTGTGAAGGAAACACCCTATACTACTTGGCAAGAGGTAGAGGATGAAGAAATAGGAAGTGGGTTCACTTTAGAATTGGATTTCTCACTCATTTTCTCAAGTTGCCATTGTTGTAGCAAGCTTTCTTCATGTGATGAAGAAGGAGAAGAAGAAAGAATGAATATGATAAGTTAATTAAAATAGAATAGAAAATGAAAACTTATCATAATCAAACTATGGTTAAGTGTAGAGAATGAATCATGGTTAAGAGGAATGGTTAGGGTTAAGCATGAGACAAAATGGTCACTTAGTCAAAGCTTCATGAAGCTTCAACAAGAAAACAAATCAAGCCACCATTTTTTCTTTTGCCAAAATGAATAATAAATAAATAAATAGATAAGTAAATAAAATCAAAAGAAACCCTAACCATTGATCAACCATGGTTTAAACCATACACCAAACTATCATGTATCATCAAACATGATACAATCAAATGCACAAAAGTATATCACATATACAATGTGCACATCAAGTGAGAAAATCCTTTTTAAAGTGAACCAATACTAGTTAATGCAAAGTAATATATCAAATATATAATTATACATTAAATCATTAAATCAACACTTGATTTAACGATCCGGTCATATCGCATATAACCGACTAGTATCCTATGTATCGGCTTATCGAATCAACCCTTGATTCGATATCTAGGTTATATCGCATACAACCATTCGATACATTCATCGCGAGAATGGAATACGGTATCACATACACGAATTATTCTCGGTCCCACACATATCTCATATGCGCTCCTATTTCGTTTCGCTTGAGCCAGGAAACCTCTGTGTAGACTCTAAAGACTCGTCAATACGCCGGCAGCAGATGATGATCATATCAAACACCCAAAAGCCGCAAGCGGTCTGCTAAACGTAACGGCCACCCGGGTATTGAGCGATCAGAAGATCGACGAGCAAGCCCGCTCATACTCCTGTGAATCCAACCAGTAACACTTACCGTACAGTCCGGTCTGATCGTCTGATATGTCGCATATCTCGCCTAGGGGTGGTAAACGTCAGACCCCAATAGCTCGATAAGTCGTGTCGATATGAGGTCTATAACAATTCGATAAACTACTGGTAACACTTACCAGTAAATCTCAGCAACCCTGGCCAGGGATTTCCGGTTATAGCCAATCGAACACAGCGCAACATCAACCCCCTATACCGGGAGAGACGAATCCCCTCCTATCGCTCATTGCCTCCATGTGACTCGGGACTGTACCCAAAAACCACCGTTTTGCACGCCCTCTTGGACATGGTAAGATGGAAATCAAAGCACAGTGGGAACCACACAAGACTCTATGACGATCTCGGGTCAACAGACTACTCTGTACCAGTGTCACCAGAGAACTGCCATCTGACGTAAGGTATAATACCATCTGGGAGTTCTCGGCGAGTCCGTCCAGTGTACCCAGTCTCCACTGAGCACCCGTATATCATCTCTGATGTCAAACACCAATGGATATGGGATCATCCATCGCCCATCCGTATGGGTCGAGAAGGTATACGCTAGTCTACTCTGGTATATCGATGCCCCGTCTCGATATACCCACGACTAGGGACTTTGAAGGATGTACTTATGGACTACCATGTCCCCACTAGTATGATCCGCATCATAGTCCAGGTAGTCAAGTACACATCCTAAGGGCTTTACCAACATGTAACAGAGAGACAATCAGTGTACACGTTAAGGTAAAGAGTAACCAGATAGCATACTATCATGTCGAGCGAGAAAGTCCTCCCTATATATGTCCAAGCATCCACTACAATATACATCCAATGTATAGCAATGGCCTCTAGGGCATACATATAACTAACACGGTTGAACTAGGGGCACTAGCGCCCGTTTAGTCCGTGTCTCATTAGTGCCTACTGACGACGCTTTCGACTCCGAAGTCGAAATTCCCTCCACTTCTTTACCTTCATCTTCAAATTCATCATCTTCTAAGGAGATGTCGGGATTCAATCCTAACAACCCCTTACCTATGGGACTGATTCCATCTCAACTGGGTGCGAATAACCCACCACACCCTCCTGTCGAAGCGCCCCAACGAATCGCGCTCCAGGATCTTTTCTATCCCATCCGCACCGCACTTCCCACTTGTCTTTCACTTCCACCGGCTAATAGGGATAACTTCGAAATTAAACCCCACTTCATCAATATGTTGCCCAAATTTCATGGGCTGCAATCCGAAGATGCCTACATTTTCATTAACAAATTCCAGAATGTTTGCGTAATGATGAAGACCACCCAACTTTCTGATGATGCTATAAGGCTACGTGTCATTCCATTCACTTTATGTAACCTAACTGAAAAATGGTTATATAGCACAGCATCACACTCCATAAAAAATTGGGAAGAGTTTGTTAAGGCTTTTCTATAAAAAAAAAATTATCCACACCACAAGACCGCAAGAATTCGCAACGAAATTATTCAATTTTCCCAGCTTCCTTCCGAACCTTTTTAGAAGTGTTTCAAAAGATTTAAGAACCTTCTTGTTCAGTGCCCTCACCATGGTATCGAGAATTGGCAACTATGCCAAACTTTATACGAAGGACTGAACCCAGCAACTAAGCAGTTGTTGGAAACCATTTGTCAATGTCACTTTCTTACAAAATCAAGCGAGGAAGCTTGGCAATTTCTCGATGATCTTGCTGAACAAACACTTCAGTGGGAAAGCACTAAGACCACTTCATCTACTTCATCAGGTCAGTCTAGGGTGGGTATATATCAACTTGATATGTCGATTGCAATGAAGGCCGAAATGGCTGCACTCACGAAAAAACTAGAAGCAATTGAGAGAAAATTCTCATCGCCTTCTCCTGCCCCAGCTTTACCCCCACGCACTATTTGCGCTTGTTGTTCGGATCCGTCCCATCTAACTGAAGAGTGTCCTTACAACCCACCTGTTCAAGGACAAGATCAAGTCAATGCTGCCTTTCAGCAAAGACAAAGAAATGATCCATACTCTTCAACTTATAATCCTGGTTGGAGGAGCCACCCAAATTTTGCTTGGAACCAAAATCAAAAAAATTTCCAAGGCAATAACAATTTTCAAAGGCCTCCTCCACAACAACAAGCCCCTCAGCAAACTCAATATCAGCAACTTTTCCAACCCCAACCTTACCAAAACCAAATGAACAATTTTGTACCAAACAACTCTTATCCTCAAAACAATTTTGTTCAGCCAAATAACGATAAGGTTTCCTCGCTAGAACGAAGTCTGGATGCATTTTTAAAACAATCTATGCAATCCTCAGCCAGCATCCAATCGTCCATTCAGTCTTTGGTGCAACACATTACTTCACATGATCAGAGCATCAAAACAATTGAAGCCCAAATTGCACAACTGAATGTTGCGTTAAGCGAGCGAGAGAAGTGGAAACTTCCATCTCAACCACTGCCAAATCCCGGTCACACACAAAATATATATGTTGCTCATGAACAACAAAATCATAATGTGAGTGCGGTGACTATATTGAGATCTGGAAAGGTATTCCACAACAATGTTGGCAATAATGATGAAACCCCGGCCGCCGCTTCTTCTTCTTCATCATCTTCTTCATCTTCTTCTGAGCCTGTTCTTCATTCTTCACATGGCTTTACTTTTTATAATTCGAACGGACCCACATCTCACTCCACGATAACACCAACACTGGGATCCGTTCCAACTCCGCAATCTACTCCACAAACATTGGACTCAACAAATTTTCAAAATATTCTATTTCCAAACAGGTTAAGATCCAATAAACCTACTCCACAAATGGAGAAGATTGTGGAGTTATTCAAACAGGTTAGCATTAACATACCTCTCTTGGATGCAATCCAACAAGTCCCTTCTTATGCTAAAATTTTAAAGGACTTATGCACCAAGAAGAGGAAATCGCAGGTACCTAAGAAAGTTTTCTTGGCTGGTGCGGTAACTGATGCTCTTACCCAACCTTTACCCCAAAAACGCAAGGACCCTGGCTGCCTTATAATTTCAATAACAATTGGGGATAAGAACATCAATCGCGCACTTTTAGATCTTGGTGCCAGTGTTAATTTGCTTCCCTATTCAGCGTATGAACAATTAGGCGTTGGAGAGCTTAAACCCACACATTGTACTCTCCAAATGTCCGACTGATCCATCACCCATCATGGGGGTGAGTTAGAGGATGTGTTAATTAAAGTAGGGGACTTCATTTTCCCTGTTGATTTCATTGTTATGGACACACAGCCTGTAGCTAACCCCCGGAGTCAAATTCCGGTAATACTTGGTCGACCATTCCTTGCAACTTCTAATGCGGTGATCAATTGTCGAAATGGTTCGATGAACCTATCTTTTGGAAACATGACAATTGAGCTCAACATTTTTAAGTTGGGGAATCAGCCCTCCGAGCCTAATGCTAATATACTTGATATTTACTCGATCCAAGAGATCACTCAGGAGGACTGTGAGCTCGAAAAATTTCTGTTCGATCACAGCAGTTTTGACGCCACTAGTGCGTTCCTTCTTGAATCTGACACAGATTTCGCACCCGATAACGATTACGAGTGTTTCACTTTTTCGAATGATTTTGAAGACTCACCACACGAGTTTGAGTCCTTTGAATTTTCAGATGAGTTAGCTGAACCATCCAACTCGGTTGCTTACACTCGCTTCGAACCATTGTTGGAATCCTTCAAGTTCGAGACAGTTTCACCAATTTTACCTTCAATTGTTTCACCTCCAAAACTCGAACTCAAGCTGTTGCCGTCTTAACTTAAATACTCTTACTTAGGTGAGAATGAGACCCTTCCTGTTATCATCTCGGCCTCTCTAGCCCTCGAGCAAGAGAAAGCCCTTTTAATGGTCTTACAAAATAATCGGCAAGCTTTTGGCTGGACTATGGCGGACATCAAGGGGATTAGTCCCCTCATAGTTGAACATCATATACATATGATGGATGATGCTAAGCCAGTAAGGGATCCACAGAGACGCCTCAACCCCATAATAAAGGAGGCTGTTAAAAAGGAGATTGTAAAATGTCTAGATAGCGGTATCATTTACCCTATCTCTGATAGCCAGTGGGTTAGCCCCATTCATGTTGTCCCAAAGAAATCGGGCATAACGGTCATAACTAATGAGGCGAATGAGTTAATACCTACTCGCACCCAAACTGGGTGGCAAGTTTGCATTGATTATAGAAAACTCAACGCCGCGACACGGAAAGACCACTTTCCATTACCTTTTATTGACCAAATGCTAGAACAATTAGTTGGGTATGAATTTTACTGCTTTTTGGATGGCTACTCCGGCTATAATCAAGTTCCCATCGCCGAAAAGGATCATGACAAGACCACATTTACTTGTCCTTTCGGTACATTCGCTTACCGTCGCATGCCCTTTGGGTTATGTAATGCACCCGCTACTTTCCAGCGGTGTATGATGGGAATCTTTTTAGACATGGTGGAAAATTCTTGGAGATTTTTATAAATGATTTCTCTATTTTCGGCGACTCCTTTGATGAGTGTTTGCTACATTTAGACGCGGTTCTTACCCATTGTAGGGATAAGAACCTCACTTTAAATTGGGAGAAATGCCACTTTATGGTACGAGAGGGTATTGTCTTAGGACATATCATCTCGCAAAATGGTATTGAGGTTGATAAAGCTAAGATTGAAGTCATTTCCAATTTTCCTCCTCCCAAGTGCGTCAAAGACATCCGAGGCTTCCTTGGCCATGCCAGTTTCTATAGACGGTTCATCAAGGATTTTAGCAAGATAGCTAGACCCTTGACTCTTTTGCTGGAGAAGGAAAAATTTTGATTTTGACTCAACCTGTATGAAGGCGTTCGAGTCATTGAAACACTCACTTATTTCCTCTCCCATTCTTTCATCTCCTGACTGGACGCATCCATTTAAAATTATGTGCGATGCATCTGATTTCGCCATTGGTGCTGTCCTTGGACAGCACATAAATAAGATGCCGCGCGTAATTTATTACGCTAGCCGAACATTAAACAAGGCCCAATTAAATTACACAACAACTGAAAAAGAATTCTTAGCCGTTGTGTTTGCACTAGAAAAATTCAGGCCCTATTTAATCGGCTCTCCAGTCATAGTTTACAAGGACCACTTAGCTCTTCGCCATCTTTTTGTGAAGAAGGATGCTAAATCTCGGCTGATACGTTGGATCCTCTTGCTACAAAAATTTGACATTGTCATAAGAGACAAGAGAGGATGCGAAAACGTAGTCGCCAACCACTTTTCACGACTCCCTTCTTCGCCTACACTTCAAATTCCTATTAAACACGTTTTTCCAGATGAGCAGCTCTTAACTGTGTCATGCAAACCTTGGTTCACTGATATCGTAAATTATTTGGCCACCGGACAGATACCAAACGATTGGTCGAATCAGGACAGACTCCGATTCCTGTCCCAAGTAAAAAATTTTTACTGGGATGAACCGTATCTCTTCAAATACTGTTCCGACCAAATCATTCGTCGGTGTGTCCCCGACAACGAGTTTAAGAGCGTGCTGTCATTCTGCCACGATCAAGCATGTGGCGCGCATTTTGGCCCCAAAAAGACAGCAGAAAAAATCTTGCAGTGTGGCTTCTACTGGCCACGACTTCTTAAAGACGCATACGAATACTGCAAGACATGCTCCCGGTGCCAACACTTAGGCCGGATATCTCGGAGAAATGAAATGCCGCTCCAATCAATTTTGGTTGTTGAAATTTTTGATGTTTGGGAGATAGACTTTATGGGACCATTTCCCAACTCTTTTGGGAACATGTATATCCTACTTGTTGTTGACTATGTTTCCAAATGGGTCGAGGCTGTGCCCAGCCGAACTAATGACAACAAGGTTGTCATTAGATTTCTCAAAGAAAACATTTTTCTCGGTTTGGGCATTCTCGCGCAATTATCAGTGATAATAGATCTTACTTTTGTAATAGGACTTTCGAGTCCTTAATGCGAAAATACTCCATTACTCACAAGCTGTCAACGCCCTATCATCCCCAAACTTGTGGGCAAGCCGAGATTTCGAATCGGCAGATTAAACAGATATTGGAGAAGACGGTTTCCAAAAACCGTAAAGATTGGTCATCAAAACTGATTAATGCCCTTTGGGCATTCCGTACTGCCTATAAAACCGATCTTGGCATGTCTCCATACAGGCTTGTTTATGGAAAGGCTTGCCACCTTCCAGTTAAAATAGAACATAAGGCATTTTGGGCAATTAAAAAGTTGAACCTATCTTTGGGAGATGCTGGCAGCAATAGAAAGCTGCAGTTGAATGAATTAGACGAGCTGCGGCATAAGGCCTATGAGAACGCAGTAGTTGTTAAAAACCGAACGAAGGTGTTCCACGACAAACACTTTATGCGTAAGAATTTCAAACCTGGTCAACAGGTTTTGCTTTACGATACTCGGTTACATTTCCATCCCGGCAAGCTCAAATCTCGATGGAAAGGGCCATTTTTGATACGCACCGTATATTCGCACGATGCGGTCGATCTAGAATACCCGGAGGACGGTTCACTATTTAAAGTAAACGGACATCGACTTAAACCGTTCCTCACTGCGAACCCTTCGGAGGAGCTCCTGTTGTTGCAGGAGCCAATCTACATTGACTAATCTTCTTCCATCTACCGCTAAATTTTCGATTATCTAGCCAAATACTGTTTCAAACAAGTTTGGGGGTATGTATCATTTGTAATTATATAAAAACAAAATAACATAAAAAATAAAAAATTTGAAAATAAAAAAAAAATTGGGTATTTTTGTAAATTTCCAGATTTAATAAAATAAAAATAAAAAAAACTTTATTTGTAAATAATTTCCTCTTTTTGAGAGGGGTATTTTGAAAATAACCAACACATTCGCCCACTATAAATAAACCCCGAACCCTCTCTGTTTTCTTAACCCTAATTTTTTACCTCTGTGCAAACCCTAGCCGCCGCCTCGATTTCTGCAGCGAGATCGTCTCCCGCCGCCGCGTTTCCACCGCCGATCCCTGCTTAGTGCCGCGCTTCCGCCATGCCCCTGCCACGTCTCCCTCTAAAACTTTCAAAGGAGGCTTGCATCTCTTTTTCCTCGCTGTTAAATTTTTTTAAGATCTGTGAACTTTCGTTGATGGCACCAAATATGCAGTTAGAGCGTGATTTCTCACAAATCTTTTCACACACGATATATGAGAGTTATTTTGCTGATGAAATCGCACGAAGGGCATGGAATTTTTTAATTTATAATCACCCAAATGCTTACGTCCTTCCAGATCTAGTCACTCGTTTTTATGAGTGCATGGAAAAAGGCTGCCTTGCACAATATGGTTTTATCAAGTTACTGTGGGACGATAGGGAGATAATTATTGACAGAGACTTCATCCATGAAGTCACTTTAATCCCTAGATTACCTGTTCACGACCAACCCCTTCAGTTTGAAGATTACATGCCCTTAATGGGTAATGATTTCTCGAGGGAACCGAGGAAGGGAATACAAGCTAGAACCATTTTTGCTATTGTTTTAACCATATGCCGGTGGACACAAAACAATATTTTTGGAAGTTCCCATAATACCACATTTTTCAGCCCGTCACTTCATATCGTGCACACCCTAATGACTAGGAACCCTAGATTTGATATGTGCACGGTTTTACTTAACTCAATTGGTGTTGGCAAAAGGGTCACGAATTACCCATGCCGCATGCTAGTGACACAACTGTGTCGCTATTTCCTCCCTGTGGAGGAATTTGAATTCTACATGCATGGAGGTATACCCATCAGGCCTCTCATTAAGGGCGTATCTATGTCCTATACCCGTTTGACTGATGTTTGGTCACGAACAGAACCGGCTGAACACGTGCCTGCCAGAACACCCAGCTCCAGCTCGACTGCGAGCGAGGAAGAGCTCACCCCCATAGAACATGCACGTTTAATGAGAAAAGCTATTAGGGGAATGACAATTTGATGGGGATGGTGAGGGAGCATGATCGGCGTCTGATAGAAGTAGAGCAGGGGGTCAGAACCCTGCTAGCTAGGGAGGAGCATTCCCGCTCACGCTCAAGGGGACGGCGAGGGCCCGAGCAGTGAGGGCACTACTTTTGGTAAGTTTGGGGGAGGAGGTGGTTGTAAATGGTTATCATTGCATTGCATATTTTTAAATTTTTGTGCATATTTTTAAATTTTGTACATATTTTTTCTTTTTCTTTTGCATGTTTAATTCTGCATTGCATCTTTATAAAAAAATTATAAAAATTGAAAAAATGAAAATAAAAAATATATATAAAAGAAAAAAATCAAATAAAAAATTGAAAAATTCAAGTTTGGCCATAATTGACTTAAGTTTAACAAGACGGTTAACTAGCTAGGAAAAACTAGATCCTAAACTTAGTAAATTAAAAACCCTAAAAATAACCTTTCTTAAAATTTAGCGGTAGAAAATATATGTCCTTGTAGTTTACTTAGAAATAAGCAAATTTTGAGTTCACTTCCTGGGCTAAGTCAAAATAAGGGAAGAGTATTGAAATTTTTATTTGAAGTGTAAGTCTGAAAAATAATTCTGAACCTTAAGTCTAAATTCTGAAAATATATACCCTACAATTTGCACAAACACGCACCTTGAAACTTGGAATAGTAGAGGATACCTTGAAATGCTCTTGTCTAAAATCCTTAGTATGAAGGAAAATAAAAGTACAAGTGTGAATAAAGAAGAAAAAAATGAACATTGGTTTTGTAATTACTTAAGGCTGCATAAATAAAATATATAGCGAGGGTGCTTTATCACCTAGTGCCTTAGACCAACTGGTTTTGGAGTCACTGCTAAAGCCTTAGGTATTACAAGACGAGGAATTACGTCTTAATGCGCAAACACATTTTGTAATCGGTCGTTAGTACCTTAAGAAATATTAACGGTCGCATGAAGAATGTGTGAGCAATTTTATCTAAAATTCACCAACTAAAAATACTTTGGACGATGGACAAGAGTATAATAGCTTGAATTGAATTTCCAAGTATATGGGTGATACATACACACACGTAGGGGTATATGATTGGGGTTTGGATGAGAGATAGAAATGAAAAATAGGACTTATATCTTCAGTAGAGATGATAAAAATTCCTAAGTTGAGATGGAACCTTAGAAGGAAAATTCAAAAGATGCTGAAAGCTAAATAAATTTACAGAACATATACAATCTTAAGTTAAATAATAAGTGAGCGTGAAAAATACGGGTTGATAATTTCTAAGTTAAACATAATAGAGTTTCTTACTAGAACACCAAATTGAAGAATGAAAGTCAATAGGCCAAGTTGATCGGATTTTGTGGGTAGTATCAGTAGAAAACCCTCAGGAGACAACACTCCTCCTACTAGGGACACCTAGATATTTAACGGATAGGTGCACAAGCTCAGTGCAATCGCGATTCCCTGTGAAAGTGAGGTTAGGTTTTTTTTGAGAGTAAACTAGTTTTGCTCGGGACGAGCAAAAGATAAGTTTGGGGGTATTTGTTCATATCAGAATTTTGCATTATTATATTCCCCATTCTTAATCATATTGCAAATAAGTAGGTGCTTTTGATCCATGTCTGTTAAATAGTTGCAGGTTACAGGTTCTCGGAACAATATAATGAAAATGGTGAAAAGACGTTACAAATGTGAGACTACGACCAACAAATAGATGAATCTGCAAGATGCCGCCTACAGAACAAATGAAGATTAATGAACAGTTCGATTGCACAAAGTACGAAGGCAGTACAAGATTCAAGACTTTAACACGAAGGGAACGGTAAAAGTCCACAACATTCTGCACTGTGGAAATCTGGAAGAAAATAGAAGATATTCTGAAAAACCAAGTGAAGAAACCAGAAGATAAAGGCAACATGAAGCAACCCTAGAAAAATGAGACAGAAAGCCCACTATATGGCCACAGATCCACGGCCAAACAAGGCTTATGGCCGTGGATCCACGGCCGTGCTGTACACGTGTCGGCGTGTGTCGGTGCGTGTCGGTGGAGTCGGTGCATTGACCCGGTTTTCTTAGGCTAGTTTTGTAATTCTAGATGTGGATCAGATGTAAACCTAGGGTTTCTATTATCTATAAATAGGAAGTCTACAGCTCTTTTTGGAGCATGCCTCTTTTAATTTCTTGAATTTTAAATTTTCATTCCATTGTAATTGTCAAAGAGAGCATCAATAAAAAGTAAGTCTTTTTTATCTTGAATTTCTTATCTGCAATTTTATTTCTCCGCAAATTTTTATCTGCCGTAGTTATTTTCCGCAAGTTAATTAGGCTATTAAAAAATGAATTCCATTGTTAATTCCCTAATGAGTGAGTAGTTCCTCACTTGTTAGGGTTAGGTTTGGGGAAGGTTTGAGAGATGAAAATCTCTCACTTCTTTCTTGCCCGTTCAATATTTTAAAAATAGGACTTTATGCAAATCAAATACACACCGCTCACTACGGTACCCTATCCCACGAGATAGCGGTGATTCCCTAGTTAGACCGGTTGTGATTGATTTCCATAGAGGTTAGGGTTAAGAATTAAGAAAGGACGGACAAGGGCCAAAAGGAAGAAACGAAGTTTCTTCCTGATCGTGCTAATCCCTTTTGTTAATTATTACCTTAACTCCTAAGATCTTAATTAGGGAAAAGAAAGCGGTGAGTAGAATTAACTTTCCAAATTAACCTAATCCTAACCCTAGCAAGGTTTTAATCCAAATCAAATCCAACCTCAGTTTTTATAGAAAATCAAATCCTACCACAAATAGGAATTGACTCGTTAGAACAACTAGAAAAGAACACGTTTTTCCTATGGACCGACCCGTACTCAACCGGCTAGCTACCAAGCGACACCATCTTGATTGCGGTTAATTCTTTGATTTCAAAACGCACACGCATAAACATCCATTTGATTGTATAAGATTTTGCGTGCAAGCACTTTTAAAATCAAAGAATAGAATATACCGCAATCGAGACGGTGTCGCTTGGTAGCTAGCCGGTTGAGTACGGGTCGATCCACAGGGTGATAGATTCATTTTCTTTATGTTCTAACGAGTTAATCCGATCAAGTCGAGTTTTGTTTTAAGATCTAAGAATGAGATTAAATCAATTAAAAGGCTTGCTAGGGTTAGGATTAGGTTAGTTCGGAAACGGAATTCTACCCACTGCTTTCTTTGCCCTAATGAAGAATATAGGTGTTAGGGTAATAGTCAACAAAGGGGATTAGCACGACTGGGAAGAACCTTAGTTTCTTCCCTTTGGTCCTTGTCTGTCCTTTCTTAACTCTTAGCCCTAACCTTCATGTAAATCAACCACAACCGGTCTAACTAGGGAATCACCGCTATCTCATAGGATAGGGTGCCGTAGTGAATGGTGTGTGGTTGAATTAAATAGAGTTCTAATTAAAAATTATATGGGCAAAGAAAGGGGTGAGAGAGATTTCTTTCTCTCAAACATTCCCTCTCCCCACCCTAACAAGTGAGGAATTATTCACTCATTAGGAAGATGGCAAAAGAATTCATTTTTATAATTTTCATTTTAAAAGACTATCTAATTTGCAGATAATAAAAGACAGATAAAAAAATTGCACGAATTAAATGCAGATAACAAAAAGAATGCAAAAATAAAAATACCTTTATTGATGACCTCTTGACGATTACAATGGAATGAAAATTTTAAAATTCTAGAAATTAAAAGAGGCATGCTCCAAAAAGAGCAGTAGGCTTCCTATTTATAGATAATAGAAACCCTAAGGTTTACATCTGATCCACATCTAGAATTACAAAACTACCCTAAGAAAACCGGGTCAATGTACCGACTCCACCGACACGCACCGACACGCGCCGACACGTGTACAGCAGCGCCGTAGATCCGCGGCCGTAAGCCTTGTTTGGCCGCGGATCCGCGGCCATATAGTGGGCTTTCTGTCTCATTTTTCTAGGGTTGCTTCATGTTACCTTTTACTTCTGGTTTCTTCACTTGGTTTCTCATAATATCTTATATTTTCTTCCAGATTTCCACAATGCAGAATGTTGTGGACTTTAACCGTTTGCTTCGTATTGAAGTCTTGAATCTTGTGCTGCCTTCGTACTTTGTGCAATCGAACTGTTCATTAATCTTCATTTGTTCTGTAGGCGGCATCTTGCAGATTCATCTATTTGTTGGTCATAGTCTCACATTTGTAACATCTTTTCACCATTTTCACTGTATTGTTCCGAGAACCTGTAACCTGCAACTATTTAACAGACATGGATCAAAAGCACCTATTTATTTGCAATATGATTAAGAATGGGGAATATAATAATGCAAAATTCTGATATGAACAGCGCTGCGCTTGGCTTTCTCATAGATGGCGATTTCGCGACTATGATCATCCCGGACCTTTTGACCCGCTTCCCTTATTATCTTGTCCATCTGTTCTTCGAATGACGGACTTGGCACTTTCACGAAGGGACCTCGTTTTGGTTCAGGGTTAGCATCTTCCCACAGAGCATCTCCTTCTTCATCGAAGTCATGTATGACGTAGCAGCCATAGAATCGCTCCCGTTTCTTGGATTGAACATATCCAAGCCCGATCGTTCTCATTCTCCTGTTGGGCAATTTTCGCTGAGTTCCAGGGACGTTCCAGATCCTATCAAAAAACTTAGCTTTTCGAGCAGTCTATTTGAAGGGTATGCCTTGACGCCTTAACAGCCTTTTTAATCCTTCTGTATAGTATCTGGGCAGACAGATGGGCTGGAGCCTGTCAAGCGTAGAATCGGCACCATGCCAAATTTCTTTCTCCACTTTAGTTTCTGCGGACCGATAAAATAGGATCGCCTTTTCACCTCTTCGCCTGGGAGGACGTAGAATGTCTGCAGTTCCTGCACACCATAGGTATCAAGTGCGTCGAGCTCTTTGTAATGCTCTTGCGAAACCATGGTGATTCGAAAACTCTGATCATTGCCAGCGAAGGCTTGTACTGATGGCCAAACAGAAAATACGGCATTGACCTCATCTTCCGAGTCACTGCCGAAGACCAGAATAGGGGTGGATGGTCCCGGCTTGTTGCATTGGGACGGCCCTGAATAAACTATTTCTTCTTCCTCCTCAGTGTCACTCCCGAAGACTGGAATAGTGGTAATAGCTTTGTTCTTCGGTTTATGGCATCTTTCCGTATCTTCGAAATTTGGTAAGAAGTATTTTGAATCTTCATACTTTCGGACTTCATTCATAGAGAATGGGTTCAGTTCTCCTGTCACGGTATACTCGAGACCATCCTTGAAATACTTCATACACTGATATTGTGTAGAAGGGATGATGTTGTACTTATGTAGCCAAGGCCTACCGAGCAAAGCATTGTAGCATGTCTTGGCGTCAATGACGTGAAATTTAATGTCCGTGACGAGAAACCCAAAGCGTAACATTAATATCACAGACCCGAGCGTCCGTGATGACTGGGAGTCAAACCCGGAGATGGTGATTTTATCACGAGCGGGGTACTGAACGCTCATGCAGATTTCCTTCAACACTCTTACATTGAGGAGATTGACAAAGGACCCATTGTCAACCAGGATCATGCCTATCTTAATATCATGACAGTATCCAGAGACATAAAGGGGACGGTTATGCTCGCACGTCCCGAGGAGGAGATCTTCATCGTCAAAGGTGATATCGGCTGTGTGTACTTCTTCTAACTTGTCCTTCATCTTTTCTTCGGCGAGAAAAGCTTGGAACTGCTCGGGCTCTTGTATTGCCTTGATCAAAGAATCTCTCGCCTCTTTGGATAGCAGAAGGACGTCGAGAATGCTTAGCTGTGATGGTATCTTCCTCAGGTTTGCCAGAACGTTATAATCCACCTTATTTTTCTTTAGCGGGTCCTTGGCTGTCAACTCTTCGACGACTCGGTCATCGAGGGTGATATCTTAAGGGACCTTTTCTTTCCCCTTATCCTTTTTGTTCGAACCCTTGTTTACGGGTCCGAGATTCTTTTCAGGCAGCGTACGATTGCGCAGCTGAATGTTCTCACAGGTCTTCATTTCTTCCTCTTTTCTTGAGGTGGATTCTTTAAAGAGAGGGCCGAGAGCCATTTCTTCTTCAGAGTCACTCCCGAAGGTAAGAACTTGCGATCAACCATGTGACAGTTGCCGGCAGCTCTTCCTCGTTCGTCTGTCGTATTTTTCCGCTGTCGACGAGCTTCACACTTTATCCTTTTGAAGTGCTGCCTGTGAGCGACATACCCTTGCCACCAATTTTTAAAGGCATTGCATTCTTCAGTAGGATGCGCAATCCTTCGATGATATAAACAGTAATTACGATGCACATCCTCTTTATTAAGGTGTTTCTCATCAGAAGTGTTTCCTTCGGAGGGTGGCAACTTCATTCCCATTGATATGGATTTGGCGAACTTTTTCTTCGTTTTGAGCCTGCACTTGTCTGTCGCGGGCATGTCTCGGTCTACTTGGGGTGTGATCAGTCAAAAATATTGCATTTTTAACATATCAATTTCCCTACTATTTCTAATCATCTAAAAGTGTTTAGTATAAATATAGCACAAATTAGCAATTTGTCTGCGAAATATCAAATAACATGTGTTATACATTATAACCAGCATTATGAGGGAAATTGTGTGTTTATTACTACACGCATGATCTTTGTATATCAACACTTGTCTCGAGATTGTGTGCAGGAAATTCTTCAGGTCAGAGAGCCGGAATCACAAAAGTACCGATAAAATGCATCAAATCCAAGACTTGAGATCTGGCAGCAACCAAGAAAGAAATGTCAGATTCCAGGCATCATAGAATAACCCAAAGACCAACAGAAAGATACCCTGAAAACCGCATGCAGCGATCTCTTAACTCGGCCGCGGATCCGCGGCCGAGTTGGCCGATCCGCCGCGGATCCGTGGCCTACTTGACACGACATTAGCCCAGATTGTCTCCAGAAGCTTCTTCTCAACGACCTGGCTTCTTCAGGATGCTTAAATTAGCACGTGGCTTCTTCCAGAAGGCTCTGCATAACAAACTCACTCTAGAATATTCCTTGTAACAACCTTCCTCTAGAATATTCCATTTAACAAACTCATTCTACAAGTCTCTCTCTAACAACCTAACTTTGGAGGGAAAATTCAAGTGAGGTGGTTATAAAAAGAGATCTAGATCTAGGATTTTAGGGGTTACACAATTAGTGGTTGAATATTGAGCCAAATTTGCACAAGTTGAGTGACACAACTTGATCCAAAACCCTAGCCCAAATCCAAATGCAAAGCCAAATTAAGATCATTTTGAGAAGCAAATCAAGCAAGCAACCATCGATCTTTTATTCGCAAAGCCAATCTTCATCAAGAGCGCGAGATCCACGATGATCCAAGTCTCAAGAAGATCGAGTGGAGCGAACTTCAACGGATCTAGTTACCTCTTCAAAGGAGCGCTCAAGAACAACTCTTATAACCTCGAATTGAGGGAATGTGTAATTAGTCGTCGATTTAATAAAGGTGATAATTAGTTAATTTTTGCTTTCTTTATATTCTTGCACTATGAAATTTCTAGATCTTGAATCTTTTATTTTCATGATGCTTGAGTAAATCTCCGCTTGTTACGGAATCGAGAGATTTGGTAGATCTAGTGATGATAAAATCCTAATAGTAATCTTAAGTCTTATGAGATTTGTGAACTTTAGGAAAAAAATCATCAATGACCTAATTTGGATCGAGATCACATTCTTGATAATTTCGTTGCAAATTAGGGATCAAATGATTGATGAATCACTTTGCTAGAGGATAGATCCGAATGATGATCAATGAAAAGACAAGAGATAGAGAAGGAGAAACCCCAGTTTCTTCAATAGATACCTAATCTTCATTCATCGCCATCGATCTAGCTACAAATTATCAATAGATAAGATTAGTCATTATTAGAATCATCATTGCTACCATTTCGATCGATTCCTACAAGCTATTTTACAAATCTTGATAACTAAATTGATTGGGACATTTTTTAATTCTTGATTCTAGATCTTTAGTTTCTTTATGTTTCTTGAAGTTAAAACTCACAAATCTTGAATCAATTTTCTTGCAATTTCTTTTATCTTTTCATTTCGACTTATCTAAAACAAGATCGATCAAAACACGCATCTCAGTGGATGATCCGTATTCATTAACGCGCTACATCGATACCGTTAATTGATTGCGGTATAAATTTCTTTGGTTGTGATTAAAACTTTTCCAAATACACACGACGATGATCAATCAAATGGCGCTGTTGCCGGGGATGTGTGCTATTTTGTTCGTTTTTGTTATTTGAATTGAAAAATTATTATTCCATCAGAATTTTTAGATCAAATTCGTTTCAAGTGCTTAACGATTAGTTGTGAATTTTTGTGAGGGAATCTGGAATCATTGTAGCAGTGTGATCAAGATTCAGAGAAGTTCTGCAAATTTCAGAGGAGTACAGGAAGATATAGAAAATTTTTGAAACCCTAATTCTTCCTTACCACCGCGGAACCGCGGCTATAAGAGCGTTTTTTGCAGCGGAACCGCCGCCGTTTAGGGTGTTCACTGTGCCAAATTTCTCAGGTCTACTCTCTGTACTCTCCTCTTCTCTCTGATCTTCTCCAATAACCATTTTCTGCAGGATTCTTTGCAAAATTCGCAGCGCCGCTAAAAGGAAAATTTGTTGCGTGTTTTGATCTTGGTCGTTTACATATTTTAATACGGAAATTAAGGGGCAAAGACCAAATTCAGATTAGGTGGGGATTTCATTACCCTTCCTAAGCCCAGCAAATCACAAAACGAGCATCCGCATTACCCTTCATTAACTAAAAAATATCTAGACAAGACTCTAAGGACCGTCGCGCTCAATTAGGGCAGAAGAAGGTCGTGGGTAATCTATTGCTTATCCGCGTTTCTTTTGTGGTGTCTAAGGCAAGTGGTTACTTAATTAGGCCCACTACTTACGTAGTGGAGAACCTCCCACTTACCTGTCACTTACCTGGCCACAGAAGGGGCAAAGAGGGAGTAGAGGATCTATCCTGTGATTTGTCTTCTGGAAGTCTAGGAGCGGTCTAGAGACTTGACCTAGTTGACCATTAGATTTAGGGTTGTGTGTATATTTTTTGTGATTTGATTTTTTTTTATAAAAAAACCGTATTTTTCAAAACAAACACCAAACCATCTTTCCCCTAATTATCACCAACGCTGCCACTTGTGCTACAACCATTTAGCACATGTTAGGCTGGACACGGGATTCTATTTCCCGTCTTGTCCGCGTTTCTATTATCGACCCCAGAGTCGGTAATTCTTCGTCTTCTTTCCCACCACCCACCACGACCGCGATGGACGGATTTCCATCACACTTTAACACCACTCTGCCACCCCCCGCAGGTGCGCAGAATCGTTCACGCATTTCTCTCCAAGAGAGATGCTATCCTGCACGTGTTCTCCTTCCCACCTGTCTTTCTATACCACCAGCCAATGGGGACAATTTCGAAATTAAACCTCATTTCATCAAACTTTTACCCAAATTTCACGGGCTCGAGTCTGAAGATGCATACGTTTTTATCACTAAATTCAAAAACATATGTGCTTTGATGGGTAATTCACAACTGTCTGTGGATGCTATGCGTTTACGTCTTCTCTCATTCACTTTGTGCGATTTAGCCGAGAAGTGGCTTTACAACACACCCGCACATTCTATTTCAAAATGGGATGAATTTGTTGCGGCATTCCTTAAGAAATTTTATCCCAATCACAAGACCAGCCGTGTTCGGAGCGAAATCTTCAAATTTACCCAACTTCACAATGAACCATTTTGGAAATGCTTTGAACGGTTCAAGGATCTTCTTATCCAATGTCCTCATCACGGAATTCCTAGATGGGATCTGTGTCGAATTATCTATGAGGGTATTGATTTCAAGACAAAACAGATACTTGAAACCATGTGTCATTGTCAATTCCTGTCTAAATATGATGGTGAAGGTTGGAAATACCTAGAAGATCTTGCTCAAAACACTTTACAATGGGAAAGTGTTAGTCAACCATCGTCTAGGGAAAGTATCAATCAGCTCGATGTTTCCGTCATGATGAAAGCCGAAATGGCCGCAATACAAAGGAAACTTGACGCTATAGAAAACAAAATCTCTTCACCCTCCCTAAACTAATACACACTTCCCAAAACCGTGTGTGGCTGCTGTTCAAACCCATCACATTTGATGGAAGAATGTCTTTTGAATGTACCATTTCAAGGTCACACTAATGCTGTATTTCAGCAAAGACCTGAAAACGATCCTTCTTCTTCCTTATATAATCAAGATTGGAGGAATCACCCTGATCTTTCTTGGATCCAACACCAAACTCAATACACGGATCCAAACCAGAATAACTTTCAATGGGTCCCTCCACAGCAACAGCAACCACCACAACTGAGTCAGCACCCCTACCAACCACAAAATTTTCAAAACCTGGCCAACAACTTTGATCTTTTTTCTGCCGGAAGCAATAACACCTCTGCACTTGAACAAACCATGAGTTTGCTTCTGAAAAATTCTATTCAAATGTCGGCTGATTTTAAGTCTTCTATCGATGATATAAAGAAAAGCTCCGCCTCCCAAGGTGAGATTATTAAATCGATGGAAGCACAAATCGCACAACTGACTGCAGCAATGAGTGCTAGAGAGAAAGGGAATCTTCCATCTCAACCCCTACCTGATCCTGGACCTTCACATTACACTAATGTGAATGCTATTACCACGTTGAGATCTGGAAGAGTGCTGGACAATCATGTGGGTGAACAGATTGATGTTGAGGAATCAATTGAACCCCAGGCTTCCACTTCCACTTCCACTTCCACTTTCACTTCCACTCCTTATCCTATTTTGTCTAGTTTACCTTCTTCTTCCGAGCATATTCTCTGTTTTCCCAAAGGCTCGAACCTTCCACCCACTTCATCCTTCCCACCCCCACAAACTTCTCCAGAAATGTTGGACCCAACACTTATTGATAGAGCTCCATTTCCAAACAGATTGAGGGCCAACAAACCTAATGCACAAATGGAGAAGATTGTGTATATGTTTAAGCAAGTTAACATCAACATCCCTCTCCTAGATGCTATACAACAAGTTCCATCCTATGCGAAAATTCTTAAGAACTTATGCACTAGGAAGAGGAAGACTCAAGTGCCGAAAAAAGTGTTCATGTCGAGTACTGTAGACACAGCTTTTCCCCAACAATTACCAAGGAAACGTAAGGACCATGACTGTCCTACTATTTCTATTTCTATTGGGGATAAACACATTAACCGTGCTTTACTTGACCTTGGCGCTAGTGTTAACTTGCTTCCATATTCAGTCTATGAGCAACTAGGTATCGGAGTGTTAAAGTCCTCGAACATAACTCTCCAGATAGTCGACCGATCAATCACCAAACCTAGGGGTGAACTTGAGGATGTGTTGATAAAAATCGAGGAATTTGTATTCCCTATGGACTTTATTGTTCTTGATACACAGCCTGTAGTGAACTCACGGAACCAAATTCCGGTGATTCTAGGTCGTCTCTTTTTGGCTACTTCCAATGCTGTAATCAACTGTAGAAACGGCTCTATGAACCTATCTTTTGGGAATAGGTCAATTGAGCTCAACATTTACAAGTTGGGAAGTCAACCCTCCGATCCTTATGCTTGAGTATGTTCTGTCGAATTAATGGATGTCGACAGCAGCGAATTTGATCAACTTCACGATACAGATCCAGACTTCCTTTATATGTTGTTGTTTGACCTAGATATGTATCATATACATACGGACCTTTCTTTCGAGTTGTCCGGGTCAACATCTAACGTCGATGATGAACCTTTTTTGGAGTCTGAGTATCATCCTGTTCTTTCAAATAAGAATATTCTTCAGAATATTGATGAAAACTTCAAGGAAATGTTCGCTGATAGACTTGCATTCTTAGCAGACACGGGTGTTGAGATGAATCATCTCCAAAACAAAAAAATTGAACCTCCACCCCTTCTTCTTGACAATCACGAGAATGCAAGTAATCCATCATCATCATCACGGTGTCGTCTTTCCAAAATGAGACGCAAACCCTTTCTTTTACACCACTTATCTTTTCCCCACTTCTTCCTGGCTCTTTTCAACTTGTTCTTCCACCAACCGGTGCACTACACTGATAAAATCTTCGAATGGTTGGTGTTGACTTTCGGTCTTTGTAAAACTTTGCGTTGACCAGTAACTGTGACCCCCTCTTGTGATTTTAAAATGCTTAATATTGTTTAACTCAAGTTTGGGGGGCGTATTTTTGGCTCTTGAAAATAAAAGTTGTCCTCAAAATTGTGAGCCAAAAATAAGTTTGGAGGAGGATTTTTCACGTTCACGTATTCTTGTCCCCGCTAATAAATTTTCCTCCCAAGCCTACAGGTTTCTGAGATTTAACAGATGGCAACAGTGAGGACACTGTTCTAAACAAGTTTGGGGGAGGTTTGTGCTTATTCACGCATCACTCTGTATTATACTTTGCATAAGCACAAAACATATGATAAAAAAACCAAGAAAAAAAATGTGTACATAAATAAGATAATAAAAGATTAGATAGTGAAAAATTACATCCAAAAGATTGGAAAAATTTAAGAAAACCAAGAAAATTAGAAGTTTTCTTAAACGAAACTAGTAATAAGTAGTTATGAGCCGTTGTCCCAAGGGTTAGTAAGATGAAAGAAGTCACTAATCTGAGGATAAAAATAAGTCTGAAAAATAGTTCCTATTCTAGAAGTCAAATATTTGAACGTCGATACCCTACTATACGCACTTACACACGTCTTGAAACTCGGGATAGTAGAGGATACCTTGAAATGCTCTTGTCTAAAAGCCAAAGTATGAAGGAAATTATAAATGAAGAAAATATAAAATGGTGTAGAAAAATGAACACTGGTTTTGTAAACACCAAGGCAGCAATAAAAAAATATAGCGAGGGTGCTTCATCACCTAGTGTCTTAGACTAACTGGTTTGGAAGTCAATGCTAAGCCTTAGGTGTTGCAAGACGAGGAAAATACTAATATACCTAATCGGCAAGCACATGAGTAATCGGTCGGTTAGTACCTCAAGAAGTATTAACGGCCGCATGAAAAATGTGTGAGCAAATTCATCCAAATATTCACCGACTAAAAGTACTAAGGTAGATGGACAAAAGTATGATAGCTTGAATTGAATTCTCCGAGTGTAGGGATGTCTTTACACACACGTAGAGGTATATGATCAATGTTTGGAAGAAAGATAGGAATGAAGAATAAAGACGATGTTTTATTGAGGGATGATGTGATTTCCAACATCTTTTCATGACTATTAAGATAGGGCTCATGACAACCGAAAAGCTAGTATTAGTTGGAAACTCTGATTTTCAAAGTCTTTCTTTTACAATTCTTATCTTTATATGTAACTTTCACGATCTTCTTTTTATTATGGGATTTTGTAGGTGTAATCCGCTGAAAACCCTCAGGAGACAACACTCCTCCTATTAGGGACACCTAGAGGTTTAAAGGCTTGATGCACGTGCTCAGTGCAATCATGTTGACTACGAAAGTGTGCTAGTTAGTTTTTCTTTTTCTTATATTTTCTCCTCCTCTTAAATAAAAGATACTTGCTCAAGACAACCAAAATTAAGTTTGGGGGAATTTGATCAGTCGAAAATATTGCATTTTTAACACATCAATTTCCCTACTATTTCTAATCATCTAAAGGTGTTTGATATAAATATAGCACATATTAGCAATTTGTCTGCGAAATATCAAATAACATATGTTATACATTATAACCAGCATTATGAGGGAAATTGTGTGTTTATTACTACACGCATGATCTTTGTATATCAACACTTGTCTCGAGATTGTGTGCAGGAAATTCTTCAGGTCAGAGAGCCAGAATCACAAAAGTACCGATAAAATGTATCAAGTCCAAGACTTGAGATCTGGCAGTAACCAAGAAAGAAATGTCAGATTCCAGGCATCATAGAATAACCCAAAGACCAACAGAAAGATACCCTGAAAACCGCATGCAGCAATCCCTTAACTTGGCCGCGGAACCGCGGCTGGGTTGGCCGATACGTCATGGATCCGCGGCCTACTTGACACGTCATTAGCCCAGATTGTCTCCAGAAGCTTCTTCTCAACAGTCTCGCTTCTTCAGGATGCTTAAATTAGTACGTGGCTTCTTCCAGAAGGCTCTGCATAACAAACTCACTCTAGAATATTCCTTGTAACAACCTTCCTCTAGAATATTCCCTCTAACAAACTCATTCTAGAAGTCTCTCTCTAACAACCTAGCTTTAGAGGGAAGATTCAAATGAGGTGGTTATAAAAAGAGATCTAGATCTAGGGTTTTGGGGGTTACACAATTAGTGGTTGAATATTGAGCCAAATTTGCACAAGTTGAGTGACACAACTTGATCCAAAACCTTAGCCCAAATCCAAATCCAAAGCCAAATTAAGATCATTTTGAGAAGCAAATCAAGCAAGAAACCATCGATCCTTTATTCGCGAAGCCAGTCTTCATCAAGAGCACGAGATCCACGACGATCCAAGTCTCGAGGAGATCGAGTGGAGCAAACTTCGACGGATCTAGTTACCTCTTCAAAGGAGCGCTCGAGAACAACTCTTGTAATCTCGAATTGAGGGAATGTGTAATTAGTCGTCGATTTAATAAAGGTGATAATTAGTTAATTCTTGCTTTCTTTATATTCTTGCACTATAAAATTTCTAGATCTTGAATCTTTTATTTTCATGATGCTTGAGTAAATCTCTACTTATTACGGAATCGAGAGATTTGGTAGATCTAGTGATGATAAAATCCTAATACTAATCTTAAGTCTTATGAGATTTGTGAATTTTAGGAAAAAGAATCATGATCAATGAAAAGACAAGAGATAGAGAAGGAGAAACCCTAGTTTCTTCAATAGATCCCTAATCTTCATTAATCGCCATCGATCTATCTACAAATTATCAATAGATAAGATTAGTCATTATTAGAATCATCATTGCTACCAATTCGATCGATTCCTATAAGCTATTTTACAAATCTTGATAACTAAATTGATTGGTACATTTCTTGATTCTTGATTCTATATCTTTAGTTTCTTTATGTTTCTTCAAATTAAAACTCACAAATCTTGAATCAATTTTCTTGCAATTTTTTTTATCTTTTCATTTCGACTCATCTAAAACAAGATCGATCAAAACACACATCTCAGTGGACGATCCGTATTCATTAACGAACTACATCGACACCGTTAATTGATTGCGGTATAAATTTCTTTGGTTGTGATTAAAACTTTTCCAAATACACACGAAGATGATCAATCAGTGTGCTTCAACCCTTTCGTCCATTCGCCGGCGTTTGGCCTTTTCAAATATGGCCATCTCGCGCTCCCGATCAGCTTTGCTTTTCAGAAGAGCTTCGTTCAGGAATGCATCAATAATCTCGTCTGACGGTCCTAGGAGCTCCGATTCAGGAATTGCCCCCAGCTTCTCTGTGTCAGGAGCTTCTTCACTGTCTATCGACGAGTGAGAGACTACACGGCAGCTTGTCACATAATCTTCAGGCTCATCCGACCAGTCTTCTCCATTGTCATCATCTCCGTCCTCAAGGACGTGGCTGAGAAATTCTTGGAGTGTGACTGGGGTCCTCGTCTTCTGGTTATATTCTTCCAGCGCGTCAATATGTTTTTGCAGGTCCGTGCGCTTGTCACCAGGCTTCACGAGCTTTTTAGTCTTCTTTTTCTTCTTCTTCTTCTTCGTAGACTTTGACGGCTGGGTGTGGGCGCTTTGACTATCACCACCAATTTTTGGCATCGGGCGTGGCTTCAGCATTCCCTTGATGACTTCGGGTTCCAGCGGACTTTTCCATTTGATCGCTGAGCATGTTTGGAGATCCTTCAGCATTCTTTTTGTTTTGGTTGAAAGAGCGACCTCCCATGGAGCTTCTTCTACAAAAGAACCCGATGCCCCCGGTGTGTCCCCCCTTTTAAGAGCGTGCGGTTGAGGCGGGATTACTTTCCAATTCTCGAACAATGCGAATTTTCCCTGTTGGTATTGGTCTTCAATCCAGCTTTTAAAGACGAAGCAATCTTCAATTGGATGGCCTATCGCTTGGTGATAGGGGTAATAATTAGGATTATTAGCCTTACCGGGTTGCAATGGGCGTTTTGGATTCGGCAAATTAATGAGCCTGTTGCGCACCGCCAGCTAGAACAATCTCTTTGTTTTATCCCGGAGAAACGAATAAGGATGCTTCATTTTCTCATTAAAGAATCTCCGTCTCTCGTCTAGACGATCAGTTAGTTTTGGGCCACTGGACTGCTGTTGAGCATTGGCGACGAAGGTCGCTTTCCCTTTCCCTTTTTCACTTCGAGGCTCTGACTTCGAAGAGGAAGGTCTATGACCCATCTGGTCCATTTGGGCAAGTTTGTCAATCAAGGCCTGGAAAGTGGTCGTCTTGAAAAACATCATGAATTGTGAAATGGTCGCCTGAGGATCAAGAGTACCTACGAACATGCCTACCACAGGAGCCTCTTCAATGCGCTGCTCGCACTTCGACCATAAATTCCGCCACCGTATTGCGTACTGGACCCAAGTTTCTCCCGGCTTCACCCTGGCATTGATCAATGCCGGGATTGGGGTACGTTCGCTAGCGCTCGCAAAACGTTGGGTGAATAGCAGCTCCATCTCTACAAATGTTTTGACAGAGTCATTGGGCAGCTCCGAATACCACTCAAAGGCCGTTTCCGCCAAGCTGCCGACGAACTGGCGAAGCAATAGTTTGTCGTCACCTCCAGTATTGCCGCAAAGAGCCCTGAACTGAGCGACATGTTGATGGGGATTGCCTGTCCCCTTGTATACGTGAAACTTAGGAATCGTGTATCCCGGCGGATACTTGATCTGGTCATACCAACCCAGATAGAGTCGTCCAGTTTTAACAATTTTCCCAGCCGCTTCATTCGCTTGATGAACTCGTATCTGCTGAGCGATGTAATCATCCAGGGAAGCTTTTGAGATGGTCTCCTCTTTGGCTGCTGACAGGGCCGGCAGAGTATTTGATGTCTCTCCTCTATCATCTTCAATTATTACTGAAGGATCTTCGGCTGGAGGGTCCGTCTGGATCATCAGGCCCACCATATCTTGGAATAAAAGGGCCATTTGTTTTATCTTGTCCGCTTGTTCCGCGGCCTCTCTGTCCTTCTTTTCGAGGACTCTGCGGAGGAAGTCAGCATCGGTTTCCTGTTCATGACGCTGCTCTGATGACGCCTCCGGGCTTTCTTTTGGCCCAGTGAGTGCGGCCATTTGCGTTAGCATTTCCTGAAGCTTCTGTTGCTTCTCCTGGGCTTTTGTCATGGATCGCGTAAGTGGTCGATGACCTGTGGAGATACGGCTATCCTCTTTTCCGGATGCCATATAGACGGTATGCACCATCATGCCCCCAGACTTAGGGCGTTTAGGCTCAGTGCCCTTGACATTTGTCACAGATATGGGAATTTTCTCCGGCCTTCTCCTCTTAGTCGAAGTTGAGGGGGCCGTTGCAGTGGGCACCCAAATAGCTATCGCCTTCTGTGGCTTGACAGGGTGATCCTCTTCTTGCCGAACCTTTATCTTTTTCTGTCAGCGGGAGTAATTTGGATCAATTATCGAGTTTTGGACTTCACGCCAGACCTTATAAACTTTGGAGGACAGCCGTTGAGGGACTTGCTCCGGCTTCGCCTTTGTGATCTTTTCAACAGGCGGAGGAGACTTTTTTAGCATGGAGTTGGCGAATTCCTGCGCACCTTATTAAGTAGTTCAAAGCTGTTCCCAGTTGGAAAAGCAGCATCAACTTCCACCATTGGAGCTGACGGAGTCAGTCCAGAAGGGGAATTGCCCCCAGCTTTCCTCACTCGGCGCCAGTGGCGACGTTGAGCATGTCGTGCGGCCGAGATCACCTCCGCTGTTGGATCAGCTTTTCCATGCCCCCTGTTCTGATGAGAGTCTGCTATTGGTGCCAGCCTGTCAAAGACAGATGCTCGCTGAGAGGGAATAGCCAATCTTGAAAAGGCCGATTTTCGTGCAGGGGAAACGGCCTTGGTTACTTCACCCGGAGTAGGAGCTGAAACGGCCAGTCTTGTGAAGACCGACCCTTTAGCCGAAGAAGCCGCCTTGGTGACTTCAGGAGTAGGAATGGCTATCCGCTTCGGGATAACGCCTTCTGGTATTGCGGGCTTCTTCACGGGCCTGTCTGAGCTTTGGCCCAGTCTGCTGAAAACTGAGGCGCTTAGTTTGGGTGACCCGTTAAGAGGGGCCGCAGTAGTGGTAAGCCGATCAAAGACCGACTTCTTTTGAGCTTCTTGCAATGGTACAGGAGCGCTAAAGCTTATCGGTAGGAGGATGGTCCCGAAGAATAGCCCAGTGGTGGCCTGAGTCACCTGTTCCACCGGCATAGCGAAGATGGAGGCCGCTTAGGGCCCGTAAGTCACTCCTCCGGACGGGACGGAGCGAGAGTTGCAGTTGCAGTTAGTGCAGTTTGAAGCCATTGATCTTCTGTTTTCTGCACGGAGCAAGATACCAAATCTTAGTATCTCGAACCCAAGGGCAACCATATCAAACCGCGATTCGTTCGCGAACACGACACACGAAGTGTGGAGTGGAAAGAGGAAAAGGTCCCGCCGAGCGTGCTAGAATCTGTTCTCCGCCGAAAGACGCGACCGAGACATTGGGACGTCAAGCCTGAACTTCGAGGGCAGATGCTATTTGGTGCTATCCGTCCACCTCTCCGAAGATGCCAAGTTGATTTATGGCACCATGTATCGGAGGTTTAGACGGATGCGGCCGTTGTAGCAGACTTCGTCAAATTCCCCCTCGTTGAGGGGTTTTTTATTGTGGGGGCGCTCTTCCCTGCAGGCGCAAGCTCCTACAGTTAATTATGCTACCGCATCGCGGTAACCACTTTATGTTGTCGCTCGTAGATCGTGGATTAGTCCAAATCCGTATTTTCTTAGATTTTGGTTTTTGGTTTGGGTTTAAGGATACATTAGTCTCATTTGAAACCAAGATCAACTTAATCGTTTGTTAAGGATACGTTAGTCTGATTTCAGACTAAGATCAACTTAACGTGATCATTTAGATCCGGCAAAAGAGCATTTGGGCTCTATTGTTTAGTTTAGGGACTTTGCGGTCCATAATTAGTTTAAGGACATTACGGTCCAAGGTTAAAGACATCATAGTCCATGGGTTTAAGGACCCCACAGTCCAAGGTTAAGGACATCATAGTCCATGGGCTTAAGGACCCCACAGTCCAGTTTAAAGACGTCATAGTCTATGGAATATATGGTTTTTGGGACCCGTCACCTCTCTGAAGACGTTGAAGGATTACAACGACAAATATCAGAGGAGTAAAGAGATGTACCCTTGAACCAATTTTTGTTGAGAGATATGTAGTCCAATTGGGACTAAGATCTGAGATTTATGAGCACATGGGCTCAATTAATCTGAATGAGGGATTAATGGCCAACTTGGGCTTGGCCCACTCAGTTAAATGTTAAACATTTGACAATGCTGAGCATTGATTTGAGTTCTGACAATATTTTTGTCTTTTATTGAATGCTGAGCATTCATCATAGCCCTGGGGCTTTACTTATAGAGCAATCTATGTTCTTTTAGCGCACACGTGAGGAGCACGTGGCGCGCTTGCCGCTTTGCGCCAGTCAAAGAACGCAAAGCGCTAGTTTATGAGCGCATTGCGCTTCTGCTGAGTGGCGCACATGTGAGGAGCACGTGGTGCGCTTGGCGCTGAGCGCCAGATTATGAGCGCATTGCGCTTCTGCTAAGTGGCGCACACGTAAGGAGCACGTGGTGCGCTTGGTGCTGAGCATCAGACCAAAGAGCGCAAAGCGGTTCTGTTCAAGTAGCGCACATGTGGGAAGCACGTGGCGTGCTTGGCGCTGAGCGCCAGTCCAAGAGCGCAGAGCGCTAGTTTATGAACGCAAAGCGCTATCTGATCAGATTTATGATCTGAGAACTAAATTCTCGTTTAGAAGAGACTTTGTCTCAAGGTTCTAAGAACAAAGTTCTTATTTTGTAGGAGATATTTCAATCTCTTATTTTGATGAAAGGCTTTGCCGTTATGGATCTGTGATCCTAAGAGAATTGACATATTCTCCCCCCCCCTTTTATTTTATAGATCAATGATCTGTGAGAAGAGTTATGTTCTTCTTTTTATTTTATGATGAGATCCTTTAATCTCTTTGTGAAAGACCTTGGTCTTATAGATCTATGATCTATGAGAAAGAAGTGAATTCTTCTTTTTAATATGAGATGATTTTATCTCTCTGTTTATTTTTACCTTGAAGAGAGCTTGGTTCTTCTTTCTTAAGATTTCTCAAAGTTTATGGGGGGTTCCTCTATATGTTTTTCAATCCCTGAGACTTGAAGTCTTGGGGCCTTTATATAGGGTGAGCCGATTTGTTCAATCAGTTAAGGAGATCTTTTCTCCAATTGATTTGGGGATTTTCCCATCGTTGGATTTTTGATCCAAGGGCTTCTAATTTACAGAAGGCAATCTTCTTGTTTTTAACAAGATTGGAAAATCTTTCCATACAGAATTTATTCTGTATTTTGGTGATTTTTAATCACTTTTGGATCATTGATCCAACGGTGCTCTGACTTACAAAGCACAATCATTTTGTTTGGAAATATTTTGAGGAATCTCTCCTTAACAGAATTTTATTCTGGTTAATTGATGATTTATCATCTTTACTAGATCTTTGATCTGACGGTGGGGAGCTTTTAGTTCCAGCGCTAGCGCACCCGTGCTCTGCACGTGGTGCGCTGCTTAGAGTGCAGCGCACTTAGCGCTAGCGCACACGTGCTTTGCACGTGGTGCGCTGCTTGAGTGCAGCGCTCTTAGCGCTAGCGCACACGTGCTTTGCACGTGGTGCGCTGCTTAGAGCGCAGCGCACTTGGCACTGCTATGAAGCGTTGCTTCATTTCAAAATTTAAAATTTTGAACAGAGTTTTGCTCTAATTGGCGGAAACTGTAAGTGCACGGCGGCGCCCCGGCCGTCTGAACGATGCCAAAATGCGGAAACGATAATTTTACAAAACTTTTGAACCGGCACCACCACGCACAAAAATCCCGGATCGGGCCATTAATCTAATCCTGGCTAACAAGAGAAGGGGTAGAGAGATATACCGAGCGATCCGTGTCCTTCGGTCTTCTCGTCGTCGTCCCGATCTCCCCGCGGAATCTCCGGTCTTCATCTTCTCGTCGGAAGGGCACCACATCGCCGGGTTCTTTTACGGGCTCCCACCTCTGGACCGAGGCAACTCGGGCACGAAGTTGGCGAGCCAACGTGCCCAAGGATGCTGTAGGTTAACTGTAGAACTTGTGTCTCATTTGGGGTTGTGGAAGTTGCCATAATGGTGGAGGAATGAGATACTCTTTTGGAGATGGAGCAATGGGAGTTTTGCAAACAAAATGAGAGCCAAAATAACCTCACAAATTTTTTGGACAGCCCCACTCCCCTTAGTGGCCGGCCTCACTTCATCAAGGGAGAGAAAAAATGAGAGGAAAGAGTTTTCAATAATACAAGAGAGAGAGAAGAGTCATGATGAGAAGAGATGATCACTAATCAAAACCAACACTCAAAACAACCATCATGACTCTAAAGGTCAAGCCATCATGAACAAAAGAAAGTCAAGTGAAGGTACAATCATCATGAAGCAACAATATGCAAAGACCACCTTCCACAAATGCTAATTTGCACAAATGCAAATAAGCCCTCCTCCACCAATCTTCAGCCAAGGAAAGATACAAAGGAAAATGGCCGAAACGAAAAGCAAACTGGCAACTCCAAAAAACTGATCCCGTAATAAATTACAGGAAAAAGCCGGCGACTGTATATACATACTCGCATTTGTATTCCGACCGAATACAAATGCAATGAGACAAAATCTACACTGTACAATACTATGATCCGGCTTAAACCAAAGCCCGCTAGTATTATCCGTCCGATCATGATACGTGCAATACCGCATGTATCTGATCGAACCCTGCCATATCTCCATACGGCCTCTACAGCGTTTCTCCCGAAACTTAAGAAAATCGGTCTATGGGGGACTCTAAAGACTCATCAATACTTTGGTTGTGGATTTAACCACCAGCACGTCAGAGGTATTAGCCTATACGTAACGGGCTACCAGGTATTGACCAAAAGGGATGTCGATGAGCGAACTCATCCTGACACCCTACTGAGCCTGTCAGTGATAATATCCGTACAGTCCGGTCCGTTCGTCTATGAGCATCGTATGGCGGGCCTAGGGGGTTGGTAAAAGTCAGACCCCCAAAAGCGGTACAAGTCGTGTCGGAGTGTAGCCCAGAACACCCTGAGATACTACTGGAATACCTACCAGTAAATCTCCTGCCTTGGCCAAGGACTTCGTGTAAGGGCTCTCCTAGACACAGCGCGACCTCACCCCCAATACCGGGAGAGACGAACCCTTGCAGATCTGCTCATTGCCTCCATGTGGCTCGGGACTGTACTCAACCAAAACCTGTTTGCACGTCTCCTTTGAGCGTAGTAGGGTAGTAATCAAAGTACAGTGGGAACTCACACGAGACAAATGACGATCTCAGGTCGATGAACTAACCTGTACACATGTCACCAGGGAACTGCTATCTGACGTCAGGTATAAGACCAACTAGCATGTTCCCGGCGAGTCCTGTCCGGTGTACTCATAACCCAATGAGCACCTGTATACATCTTAGGTGAACCAACTGACACCAGTGGCTTGTGAGACCGGCCATCGCCCCTCGTCGGGGTCTCGACTGTATACACTAGTCTACTCTGGAGTATCGATGCCCTGTCTCGAAACTCCCACGACTAGGGACCGTTTAAGGATGTGCTTATAGACCCCAGCTCCCACGTATATGATCGCCCTCATACTACTGGCAGTCAAGCAAGAATCCTAGGGGCTCTATCAATGTTCATAGTGACCTGTAAGGTCACCTAAAGCAGTACACGATGATAAAGATAAACCAGATAGCATACTATCATCTTGAGTAAGACTGTCCTATTGGGATAGGTCCTCCATCAATCATTGCAATCACGTGCCTGTGATCCAATAATTGGCTCTGAGGGCACTATCTCCAACAGAAACAACTGTATAGCTCAACAGATACGAGCTCACCATGCGAGCAATGCCGCTGGCTAAATCGTCAAGACTGGACGACCCTATCCGGGTTGGTACGATCAAATAAAGTACCCGCCAGGATATACGATCCCTAAATTCCATGTGTACAAGGGGACGGGTAATCCACACCGGCACTGTTAGTTATATGTATGCCCTAGAGGCCATTACTGTACATACGTTGTATATTGTAGTGGATGCTTGGACATATATAGGGAGAACTTTCTTGCTCAACATGATAGTATACTATCTGGTTACTCTTTATCTTAACATGTACTCTGATTGTCTCTATGTCACATGTTGATAAAGCCCTTAGGATGAGTACTTGACTACCAGGACTATGATGCAGATCATACTAGTGGGGACAGAGTACTCGCCAAGTACATCCTTCAAATGTTTCTAGTCGTGGGAGTGCCGAGACAGGGCATCGATACTCCAGAGTAGACTAGCGTATGCGCTTCTTGACCCATATGATGGGCGATGGATGATCCCATATCCATTGGTGTTTGACATCAGAGAAGGTATACGGGTGCTCAGTGGAGACTGGGTATACTAGACGGACACACAGAGAACTCCCATATGGTATTATAGCTCACGTCAGATGGCAGTTCTCTGGTGACACTGGTACAGGTTAGTCTGTAGACCCGAGATCGTCATAGAGTCTTGTGTGATTCCCACTGTGCTTTGATTTTCATCATACCACGTCCAAGAGGGCATGCAAAAAGGTGGCTTTTGGGTACAATCCCAAATCACATGGAGGCAATGAGCGATAGGAGGGGTTTCGTCTCTCCCGGTATAGGGAGTTGATGTTGCGCTGTGTTCGATTGGCTATAACTGGAAATCATTGGCCAGGGTTGCTGAGATTTACTGGTAAGAGTTATCAGTAGTATGAGATATCGGCCGGGTATCTTTGTATAGCCGGGTCATCGGATCAAGTGTTGATTCGATGAACTGATACAGAATATATTAGTCGGTTATTTATAAAATAGCCGGATTATCGGATCAAGTGTTGATTCGATAATTTAATGTATAATTATATATTTGATATATTAAATTACATTAACTAATATAAGCTCACTTAAAGATTCTTTTTCTCACTCGGGTAATACATTGATATATATTTGATATATGTTAAATGTATTATTTTATTTTGTTACAATAAATATTGTATATGTGATATATAATATTGTAACAAGTTAGGGTTATAAATACAACATGTTTTGTGGAGTTTAAATATGGTTAGGGTTTGGATTAGGGTTAAGCTTTCTTGAAGCTTCTAGAAGCTTTGCTTTTGTTTTTAAGCAAAGATATTTTGTAAAGATATTTTGGTTGATATTTCTTTAACCTAACCCAACCCTTTACCATAGTTAATTATCTACATGGGTTAAGTTTTCATTCTTAACCCATGGTTGCATTTCTAACCATACACAAGTTTCATTATTCATCACAAATAGATTCTTCTTCTTCTTCCTCTTGAAAAAAGCTTTCTAGCTTTTTGCAAAGTGATAATAATGAGTGAGAAATTGAAAACAAATGAGAGCTAAACTCCTACTTCATCATCCTCATCTATTCTTGCCACTTAGATTAGGGTGTTTGCTTTGCTAATACTTGATTAGCAAAGTAAGAGCTTGGGTTTGAGTTTCTTCAAGGTAGATCATCTTTGTTATTGAAGATCGGAAGCAAGATTGCATCTTTCTCTTCATGGAGCCTCTCTAGAGTCCGGGTACATGATGATCGCAGCGAAGAGACCTCAACACGGAGCTTTAGAAGTGAAGGAACGGACTACAAAGGTTGTAATCCCTAACTCTTAGATGTAAAGTTGTTTACATGCTTTGTTTCGCCTAATCTCTAGTCTAAGATCTTGGTTAGGGTTGTTCGGCACATGAAAAATTTGATTTTGACATGGTTGATGCCTTGTAGAACCTTGTGACTGTACCTAGTAACCCTACAGCGGTATCAGAGCCTATCTAGAGCATTAGGCGACGTGTATACGAAGTTAAAAGTCCGATCGAACCCCGAAACATCGTGTTTTACCCCCTCTCTGGAAATTTTTTAAAATGTTGATTTTTTCTGTATTAAAAATACTCAGAAAATTAAGCAGGGAATTCTAAGGATAACTGTAAAATACGACCACCTAATTCCATTAAAGCGCCGTGGAACCGCGGCAATACCATGCATTGCGCGGTGTTTCCGTGGCCGTACGTGGATATTAGGGACTCATTTTTCTACAGTAACATCCGTAGGTATCTCTACATGCTTCTGGGAATTTTTAATATTACTCAAGTGTTGAGTTTTCTAGAGATCTTTTGTATTCGTTGATTCGATCGAAAAGTTTAACTTCGTTTAAGTTTTTCCGGGTAATTTAGAACGTGTTAAAAAGTTCGAACGGATATCAATAACTCACTTTTTCCCCTGCCGGAAAATTTCCAAGTGTTGGATTTTTCCCTTAATTAAAGAACATTCATAGTCGTGCAAGTAACGCGGTGGACCCTCTAGAAGAACACAAACCTTAAATCAATTATGTGACCATCTGAACTGCCTCTAAACCTTAGGGTTTGGGGCAGTACGGCGTTGCCACATGTGAGGCGTTGGTTTAACCCTTCTACGGCTGGACCATTGGTACTGTGGCATGTGATGGATACCTTTTGAACTCCGCTCAAGTGTTGAGCTATTTGGGAAATCTTGGGTGTTTGTTTATTCGATCGGAAAGTTTAACATTGTCTATTTATCTGGAATGTGATACAATATTTGAAATCCACAAGTAGTTATCAGATAACTAATTTGAATATTATAAATCTAGCAGTTTAGTCTCATTTGATCGGTTGCCACGGGATTTTGATGTGATCAAAAGTCCGTCGCAATCACGTAGCGTACGCGGATACTCGCCGGGTAAACTTAATAGATAGCCGCGCCCCATAGCCCCGACCAAGTGACTGTAGGAGAACCCCGTCGCCAAAAGCATCCGTTCGGGTGCTCGCGGCAGCGAAGTTCCGCCTTAGTGCACTTCGTCGACAGCATCGAGGGTGCGGCCGTCTACTAAAGTTTCCGACGAGCATTCGATCAGAATGTCGGGAATCTTGTTGAATTGCCCGACTAGATATTGAAAAGTGTTTTCGAGATCGAGACTAAAATGCGGGGTTTATAATTGTTAGGCATGCGATGTCTAAGGAATTCATTTGGTTAGGCATGAGATGTCTAAGAAGGTTGCGGATTCCAACTGTTGTAGTTTTACACTTTCTTTTCTGTGACCGTAAGCGTATTATGTGGTGTATCGCCGGCTTCGTTGCTATACATCAACGACAATCGGGATACACATGCTTGCTTACGTTGATGATATTAGATATTATGTATTGCTGTGATATGTTATATTGGATCGTCGCGTTTTGAATAGCCGGGGTTTATGTGAGATGAGGGTTTTTATTTTCATTCATGTAAAATTCATTGTATGTAATATTCTTTTATTAGGGCACTTCCGGGCTGAGGATGATGTCACCATTGTATATTATTTACTTTTCCGCATTAGATAGATCCAAGGCGGGGAGCCCAAGTAACCGGGTTCTAGGGTCCAGTGGGAGACCATCTCGAGGAGTGTAGACCGGGTCTCCTAACCCTAGAATTGGCAGTGTTGCTTGCCGCTCTCGTAGGGGTCTAGGGATGTGGGTGTAAGTGCACGGCGGCGCCCCGGCCGTCAATCCAACGGCCAAATGCGGAAACGGTAATAAACTTTAATTTTGCGAACTTAGCAAACCGGCACCACCGCGCACTAAACACCCGGATCGGACCATTAAACTAGTTCTAGCTAACTACAAGACGGGTTAGAGATATACCGAATGATCCGAGTCCTCCGGTCTTCTCGTCGTCGTCCCGATCTCCTGCGAAAATTCCGGTCGTCGCCTCCTCGCCGGAAGGGCACCACATCGCCTGCATCTTTTACGGGCTCCCACCTCAATACCGAGGCAACTCGGGCACGAAGCTGGCAAGTCGACGTGCCCAAGATTTGCTGTAGAATGTAGTGTAGGAGCTTATCTCTTTTGGGGTTATGAGGTTGCCATGGTTGGAGGAATTTTAGCACAAGAATTTTCCATGGATCCAAGCTTGATGAAGAATGGAGCATGCTATCAAAAGGAATCAGCATCTCCTCTAAAGGGCTCGGCCAAAAATGCTCACTGGAAAATGAAATTGGGTGAGGTGTGAATGTTTTATTAAAACCTTGCACAAAGAAATTAATCAATTCACAGCCAACACACAAAGGAGGGTCCACCAAAAGACATGAAGGAAATTTCTTTCACACAAATTAAAACCCCCTCTCCACTCAATCAAAAAACAACCATGTATCTCCTGGAAAAGTGGCCGGCCCCCACAACTAAAAAAGGGTGGGAAAATGAATGGAATTTTTCAAGTGGAAAAAGAATTAATAAAGATAAGGTCACACCAAACTATCCCTCACAATCTTATCATTTCCCTTTTCTAATAAATGCAAGGAATGACATGAAAGGCATCTCATGATTATGAAGCCACACTTATGCAAGAAAACCCCCCACTAAAAGTAATTTGCACAATTGCAAATTACCCCCTCCAACGGAAAGTCCGGCCGTGAAGGAATGAAAGAAAAGCGGCCGGAACGGAATGCAAACTGGCAACCCCAGAAAACCGATCCCGTAATAAAGTACAGGAAAACCCCGCTACTGCAAATACATGCCCGCATTTGTATTCCCACTGAACACAAATGCAAAGAGACAAAACTACACTATCACATACTAGAATCCGGCTTAAGCCAAAGCCGGCTAGTAAAAACCGTCCGATCACGATCCGTGCAATACCGCACGTATCTGATCGAACCCTGCCATCTCCATACGGCCTCTACAGCGTTTCGCCCGAAAGCTTGAGTAACTGTAAGTGTGGTGGACTCTAAAGACTCGTCAATACTATGGCTGTGGATTTAACCACTAGCACGTCAGAGGTATAAGCCAATACGTGACGGGCCACCAGCTATTGACCAAAAGGGACGTCGATGAGCGAACTCATCCTGACACCCTACTGAGCCTGTCAGTGACAATATCCGTACAGTCCGGTCCATTCGTCTATGAGCATCGCATGGCGGGCCTAGGGGGTTGGTAAAAGTCAGACCCCCAAAAGCGGTACAAGTCGTGTCGGAGTGTAGCCCAGAACACCCTGAGATACTACTGGAATACCTACCAGTAAATCTCCTGCCTTGGCCAAGGACTTCGTGTAATGGCTCTCCTAGACACAGCGCGACCTCACCCCCAATACCGGGAGAGACGAACCCCCGAAGATCCGCTCACTGCCTCCATGTGGCTCGGGACTGTACCCAACTAAAACCTGTTTGCACGACTCCTTTGAGCCGTGGTAGGGTAGTAATCAAAGCACAGTGGGAACTCACACGAGACAAATGACGATCCCCAGGTCGATGAACTAACCTGTACACATGTCACCTGGGAACTGCTATCTGACGTCAGGTATAAGACCAACTAGCATGTTCCCGGCGAGTCCTGTCCGGTGTACTCATAACCCAATGAGCACCTGTATACATCTTAGGTGAACCAACTGACACCAGTGGCTTGTGAGACCGGCCACCGCCCCTCGTCGGGGTCTCGACTGTATACACTAGTCTACTCTGGAGAATCGATGCCCTGTCTCGAAACTCCCACGACTAGGGACCTTTTTAAGGATGTGCTTATAGACTCCAGCTCTCACTTATATGATCGCCCTCATACTGCTGGCAGCCAAGCATGAATCCTAGGGGCTCTATCAACGTGCAATAGTGACCTGTCAGGTCACCTAAAGCAGTACACGATGATAAAGGTAAACCAGATAGCATACTATCATCTCGAGTAAGACTGTCTTGCCGGGATAGGTCCTCCCTCAATCATCGCAATCACATGCCTGTGATCCAATAATTGACTCTGAGGGCAATATCTCCAACAGTGGGTTTGGCTATTCATCGTGACCATGGAATCCGTGTTTTATACAGGCTCGCATAAAACACGGAAATCCTAGTATATCTAATATTTCATATGTTATCTTCTGCTGCAATGTTCTGTGATGAGATCATATTACTTCCTGAGACGAATGTTTATATTATATATATGAGATATATGTTATATTGCTGATTTCGTTTCAAATGTGATGCTTGTGAAGCATAATAAAATGGGACTTCATTAATGAGATTAATGAAATAAAAGAAACCTAAAGATGTTGTAGAAACTTGTTTAAAAACTGGTAGCTCTAGTTCTTGTTTTGCATAGCGGTATTCCTTGTAGAATATCCAGTACCTTTTTCGATAAAAAAAGAGCCGAGATCCCTTCACCGGGAGTGACCTCTTTAGCGAAACTAGCAGATGCTACAAACTCGGTTTGTCTTTTGATTGTTTCTATAGTTTTTGCTTTGCATAGTGATATTTGTGAAATATCCTGCACATTATTCGATGAGGAAAGAGCCGAGATCCCTTCACCGGGAGTGACCTCTTTAGCAAAACTAGAAAAGGCCTCAAAAACATTCCATTTAAAATCACTCGATTCTACAACGATATCAAGTTCATTACGCAAAGGGTTTTCTGAAAGACCTGTCGTAACCCTCCGTCATTTCAGATAAATAATAGTTAGTATTCGTGCTACGTTTGTTGACTTCTGTCAAGGTGTAGTGTGCGGTAGCTGATTAGTGCTTATCTGTATAAACATATGATGTGATTGATTTAGGGTAGTCGTGCGACCTTTTTGACCTCTGTCAAGAGTCGTGCGGGTGGGTTTACTTCAATCAGGAAATGACGGGTTGAACTTGACTATCAGCCTATGATTTGTTGACCTTTGTCAAGGTCATAGGATGCTAGGGGTAAAATATTATCGGGAATTTCAAGTGTTGAAATTTGCAATGAAATTGCATACCTTCTATGAGATAGTTTGATCCCGATACCCACTGCGAGTAAGAGTTACACCTGGAAGAGTTTTACACATTACAATTAGCCGATCAAATAGGTGTCTAGAAAGGTGTTAACGGGGTTACGCCCGTGGGAAAACGAGGTTTATTTTAATTAGGTCCGTGCGAAAGCACGAGGAACCTCCCTCAAAGTACCGGCACTGGCCTGGCTGAAAGATTGGCGAATTTGTAGAGTGTAATTAATCCCGGCTAATCTTTCCTTTTAGGGTTTGAAGGAAGATTTGACTAAAACAGTGGGAGACATCCTGATTAGATATATTAATAACCAATCTAATCTTGCAAGAGCATATGCTGAGTGTTTTCTTCTATCTCTCTTCAGGTAGCGACCATGTCACGTCTTAATCAAGATAATAATACGGATGTATTGACCGAACCCGCTTGTTATACTGTGCTGAGGAATGTTGGTCCCGCTCAAACTTATAATTGTTATAAGACAGAGCAGGAAATAGGGGATTACCAGAATTCCCATGCCGCCCAAACGAAGAAAGTGCATGTTGATGCATCATATTCGGGTATGTTCATTACCGAGAACTGTTTCTCAGTATCCTTTACGTCCTGGGTATGAGATACTGGATCAGCATCCCGCAAATGTAATTTGTTACATGGGCTACAGATTGGTAGAGAACTGAGAACGGGTGATAAGTTTCAAGAGTTAGAAATGATGCAAGTGTTGCAGCCAAGTCTGTTGGCACTTATCACCCTGTATTACCAGAATACATTGATTCTGAACGAATGTTATTAGATACCGAACCTGATATACAACATCATATCAATCTCTTTATTAGTAAAGAAGGATATAATTTTGTATTGTTGGATAATGTTTTGAACATTTCCTATATCAAGAGTTGATCGGTTCAGGCACGTTATCTAAAAGCATAGACGTTCTAAATCAAACCACGGTTCTTAACGTACAGAACACACACAAGAGGAAGAGTTCAGAAAAGAACGAATCCTTCTTGAGGCATTGTAGACTAGGTCATATCAATGCGACCCGACTAGCTGAAGTTACATAAAGATGCATATTTAAATTAGTTTGGATTTACATCTTGTAAAACTTGTCAGTCATGTCACAAAGATAAGTTGACCACAGCTCCGTTTATTAGAAACAGAGAAAGAGTTAGTGAACTCTTGGGATTGATACATGCTGATGTATGAAAGTCCCCTGTCTACATATGCCAGGACCGGTTCTTTGTACTTCATTACATTCACTGATTATCTCTCAAGATCCGGACATATGTTCCTGTTGAAACACAAGTCTGGAACTTTTGAGAAATTCATTGAATATAAGTTAGAAGTAGAGAACCAAAAACGGGTAAAAGTATTATGTCCTTTGATGAGATCAAGGAGGAGAATACTTGAGCATGGAATTCCTGGAATATTCTAAAGGAGAATGAGATTCTCTCTCAGCATTACTCCTCCATATACACTACAGCACATCGGTGTATCGGGGCGGAGCAATCGCACCCTATGTGATATGGTGTGCTCTATGATGAATACTACTGAGTTGCGTATTTTCTTTTAGGGTTATGCACTTGAGAAGTTGCATACCTATTGAATAGGGTTCCAACCAAATCAGATGCCTACCACTCCATATGTGATATGATATGGTAAGAGCCCATCTCTTAAGGAAGTTAAGATTTGGGGTTGTCCGGCCTATGTCAAAAGCAAAATCCGAACAAGCTCGAAGCAAGTCAGTTCTGTGGAAGTTTGTTGGATATCCCAAGGATTCGCAAGGGAATATTTTCTACCACACCGAGGAACAAAAGATGTTTTATTTCTCGGCATACCACTTTTTGAGTAAAAAGGAATTTCTTGTGAAGAAATTAGTGGTCATGAGGTAGAACTGGAAGGAGTTCCAGCTATACAAACTGCAGCTGATGATTTGGTAGAACCGGAGGATTCAATAGTTTCCAACGAACTTCAGCCTCTCTGCCGATCTGGTAGGGTTCCTCATCCACCTGAGAGATACTTCGGTTTCTCTATGACAGTGGGAGCGAGGATTGCATCATGAGATGATGACCCAACTAGTTTCTGTTAGTGTATATGCCCTAGAGGCCATTACTGTATCATACTAGTTTGTATATTACTTAATGGATGCTTGGGATATTCACCTTGTATATACAATCTTGCTCAAAATAGTAGTATGCTACTTGGTTTGTTTCTACTTCAATGTGTACATGTGTTTATTTTTGTATATCGCCTATACACATTAGTAGAGCCCTTAGGATCTTTGCTTGATTACCAGCGATGTGATGGCCGTCACACTAGTGGGGCTGGGTAATCTATAAGCACATCCTTATGCAGGTCCCTGGTCGCAGGACTATCGAGACAGGGCATCGATACTCCGGAGTAGACCAGCGCATGCGCTTCTCATCCCAGTGTGGGAGACGGTCTGTCCCACAGCCGTCAGTACGTCGTACTTGAGATAGTATGCGGGTGCTCGTTAGGTTACGGGTACACTGGACAGGACTCGTCGGGAACTGACTAGTTGGTATTATACCTATCGTCAGTTATCAGTTCCCAGGTGACATGAGTACAGCTTAGTCCGCTGACTTGACACTGTCACTTCGCCTCGGGTGTGTTCCCACTGTACTTTGATCACTACCCTACCACGGCTCAAAGGAGTCGTGCAAACAGGTGGTGGTTGGGTGCAGTCCCGAAGCACTTGGAGGCAGTGACGGTTAGACAGGATTCGTCTCTCCCGGTATTGGGAGTTGACATCGCGCTGTGTCTTGGAGAGCCATTACACGAGTAGTCCCTGGCCAGGGCAAACGAGATATACTGGTAGGTTTCCAGTGTTATCTCAGGGTGTTTTGGGCTTCGCTCCGGCACGACTTGTACCGCTATTGGGGGACTGACGTTTACCGCCCCCTAGGCCCGCCATGCGATGTATCAAACAAACAGACCGGACTGTACGGAGAATGTCACACTCAGGCTCAGTAGGAGTTCAGATGGGTTTCGTCTCGTCGGTCTTCTTGTCGGCATTACCTGGGGACCGTTACGCACAGCTAGTGCCGCTTGCGGTCCGTGGTTAAACCCACTGCCAGCGTAGTGTCGAGTCTTTAGAGTCCCACACAGAAAGCTTTTCGCCTTTAGGCAAAAGAGTAGAGGTCGCATGGTATTGCGACAGGTCGCGTGGTTATGCGACAGGGTTCGGTCACATCCGTGCACTTGTGCACGTACAGTGTCCGGACAGTTTACACTAGCGGGCTTTGGTTTAAGCCAGATCCTAGTGTACCTTATGGGATTGGATTTATCCAGTTTGCATTCGTGTTCCTCGGAACGCGGATGCGGGTGTGTATGCACAGTTGACAGGGAGGCAGAGGCTGCGGATTCTCATTAGGGTTGTTGACAGTTGACCGTTGACTATTTGACTTTATGCTCAACCCTAATGAGAATATGATATGTGATTAACTATTATATTAATTAAGTATTATGGTGATATGGTTGTTGACTTGTTGACTTTTGTTGACTTGTTGATTTTGTTGACTTGTTGACTTTTGTTGACTTGTTGACCGGTTGACTAGGCTTGACTAGTTGACCATCATGATAACCATGGTTATCATTTCATGCCAAAGACTTTTTCTTGCTTGCTCATTTGAGTAAAATGAGTGCATGACATGATAAGGTTATGGTTGCTTCTAACCATCACATAAGACTTTTTTGATATGATGAGTTATGATCACTTTGGATTATGAGAGGGTGAAAGACAAAAGAGTTGCTCATTCTTTCTTGCTCATTCTCTCTCTTGTTCTTGAGCTCTCCTCTTGCTCTCACCCTCAACCTCTTGCTCCCTCTCTTGATCTATGGTTCTCTTGTCTCATGAGTTGAGAATCAAGAACCATAGATAAAATCCCATTCTAAATCATCTCTACTCATTCTAGTTCACTAGGTTTAGCAAACCAAGTGAACTAGTTTCTTCAAAGAACGAAGAAGGAGCTAAAGGTTGGAGCTTTCAAGTGGATCTATCTTCGGCGTACGGAGACAACGAGAAAGAGCCATCGAACCACCATCGGAGCTTGAAGAGAAGGAGTTCAAGTTTAGGTATAACCATCTTCATCCGAGTAGCTAAATATCTTTAGCTTAGTATGCTAGTTTTAGTTTAGGTAAAGATCCCGACCTAGCTTAGTCCATGTTGCCTCTTGCGTTAAAATTTTGATTTTATACCGTTTCCGCCTCCCCGTAAGAACCGGGGGTCGCAACGTGGACTTACAGTTTTGAGCAGGCCATCAGGAGTGGGGACTCTGTGAGAATGGCAGGATGCTTAGCGATCTGAGATGGAATTCTTATACACCAACAAAGTATGGACTTTGGTTGCTTTATCTGAAGGGTTAAATCCCCATCAGGAGCAAGTATATCTTGAGAAGATTACTTGGTGTACATGAAAAAGTTGAGACTTTCAAAGCTATGCTTAAGTCCATCTAGATCCTACTTGCCACTGTTACATACCATGACTACGATATCTGGCGGTTGGGTGTCATGACAGCTTTTCTAAATGATGATTTAGAAGAGAGCATCTATAACTACACAGCCTGAAGGCTTCGTAGACAGTGGGAGCAGCGGAAACGTGTGCAAGATATTTTATATGATAAATCAGGCATCGCGGAGTTGGAACGTCTGTTTTGATGTAGTAGTCAAAGAGTTTGACTTCATCAAAATGGTAGATGAACCAAGTATATACAAAAAGGTAGTATGGAGTATGGTGGTGATCCTCGTATAGTACGTGGATGACATACTCTTGATAGGGAAGTAGTTTCCTATGCTACGCTCGGTCAATCTCCTCTTATCACAAAGATTCTCCATATAGGATCAAGTTGATACCTCCTAAATCCTAAGTTAAAGGATCTATGAGATAGATCTAATTGGATGTTAGGATTCTCACTAGTTGTGGTGAGATGGTATCAATCGATCCTGGGGAGAATCACTGGAAAGGTTCCAGGGTGATAAGGACGACTGAATGTCAGTCGCAGGCATTGTCTTTACCCTCAGTGGAGGGACGGTATGTTGGAAGAGTTCCAAGCTAGATACCGTGACAAACTAGGCGATTAAAGGCAAGATACATCATTACCAAGGATACTACCAAAGAGGCAGTCTGGATATATATATAAGTTCATGAGATGAACTTCGTTCCTGCCATTGTAAGACAATGGAGTTGTGGCTAAGGCCAAGGAACCCCCGTCCCATCAGAGATCCAGACATATTCTTAAGCAGTATCGCCTGATCATGGAGATGGTTGATCTCCAGGGAGATCGAGGTTAGGAGAGTAGACACAGAGGACAACATCGCGGATCCACTCACAAAGGCCTATTTCCCGGTAGAGACTTTTATGGGATGGTTGAGTATGAGATACTTCAACCATAGCTGATTGTTGGGTATGCGATACCACAACAGATGGCCCTAGTGCAAGTAGGTGATTGTTAGTTATATGTATGCCCTAGAGGCCATTACTGTACATACGTTGTATATTGTAGTGGATGCTTGGACATATATAGGGAGGACTTTCTTGCTTGACATGATAGTATGCTATCTGGTTACTCTTTATCTTAACATGTACTCTGATTGTCTCTATGTCACATGTTGATAAAGCCTTTAGGATGAGTACTTGACTACCAAGACTATGATGCAGATCATACTAGTGGGGACAGAGTACTCGCCAAGTACATCCTTCAAATGTTCCTAGTCGTAGGAGTGCCGAGACAGGGCATCGATACTCCAGAGTAGACTAGCGTATGCGCTTCTTGACCCATATGATGGGCGATGGATGATCCCATATCCATTGTTATTTGACATCAGAGAAGGTATACAGATGCTCAATAGAGACTGGGTACACTGGACGGACTCGCCGAGAACTCCCAGATGGTATTATAGCTCACGTCAGATGGCAGTTCTCCGGTGACACTGGTACAGGTTAATCTGTAGACCCAAGATCGTCATAGAGTCTTGTGTGATTCCCACTGTGCTTTGATTTTCATCATACCACGTCCAAGAGGGCATGCAAAAAGGTGGCTTTTGGGTACAGTCCCGAATCACATTGAGGCAATGAACGATAGGAGGGGTTTCGTCTCTCTCGGTATAGGGAGTTGATGTTGTGCTGTGTTGGATTGGCTATAACTGGAAATCCCTGGCCAGGGTTGCTGAGATTTACTGGTAAGAGTTATCAGTAGTTTCTCAAACTGTTATGGACCTCATATCGACACGACTTATCAAGCTATTAGGGTCTGACGTTTACCACCCCTGGACGAGATATGCGACATATCAGACGAAGAGACCGGACTGTACGGGTGTGTTACTAGTTGGATTCATGGGAGAATGTACAAGCTTGCTTGTTGATCTTCTGATTGCTCAATACCTGGGTGGCTGTTACGTTTAGCTGACCGCTTGCAGCTTGTGGGTGTTTGATATGATCATCACCTACTGCCGGCGTATTAACGATTCTTTAGAGTCCTCCACAGAGGTTTCCTGGCTCAGGCAAAATGGAGTAGGAGCACATATGTAATATGTGCGGGACCGAGAACAATACGTGTATGTGATACAGTATTAGATTCTCGTGATATGAGATATCGGTCGGGTATATGTGTATAGCCGGGTCATCGGATCAGGTGTTGATTCGATGAACTGATACAGAATATATTAGTCCGTTATTTGTGAAATAGCCGGATTATCGGATCAAGTGTTGATTCGATAATTTAATGTATAATTATATATTTGATATATTAAATTACATTAACTAATATAAGCTCATTTAAAGATTCTTTTTCTCACTCGGGTAATACATTGATATATATGTGATATATGTTAAATGTATTATTTTATTTTGTTACAATAAATATTGTATATGTGATATATAATATTGTAACAAGTTAGGGTTATAAATGCAACATGTTTTATGGAGTTTAAATATGATTAGGGTTTGGATTAGGGTTAAGCTTTCTTGAAGCTTCTAGAAGCTTTGCTTTTGTTTTTAAGCAAAGATATTTTGTAAAGATATTTTGGTTGATATTTCTTTAACCTAACCCAACCCTTTACCATAGTTAATTCTCTACATGGGTTAAGTTTTCATTCTTAACCCATGGTTTCATTTCTAACCATACACAAGTTTCATTATTCATGACAAATAGATTCTTCTTCTTCTTCCTCTTGAAAAAGCTTTCTAGCTTTTTGCAAAGTGATGATAATGAGTGAGAAATTGAAAACAAATGAGAGCTAAATTCCTACTTCATCATCCTCATCTATTCTTGCCACTTAGATTAGGGTGTTTGCTTTGCTAATACTTGATTAGCAAAGCAAGGGCTTGGGTTTGAGTTTTTTCAAGGTAGATCATCTTTGTTATTGAAGATCGGAAGCAAGATTGCATCTTTCTCTTCATGGAGCCTCTCTAGAGTCAGGGTACATGATGATCGCAGCGAAGGGACCTCAACACAGAGCTTTAGAAGTAAAGGAACGGACTACAAAGGTTGTAATCCCTAACTCATAGATGTAAAGTTGTTTACATGCTTTGTTTCGCCTAATCTCTAGTCTAAGATTTTGGTTAGGGTTGTTCGGCACATGAAAAATTTGATTTTGGCATGGTTGATGCCTTGTAGAACCTTGTGATTGTGCCTAGTAACCCTACAAGCACGTTGCTCAATTTAAGGCTCTGTGCGGTAATATTGAGGATGACGACAAACTGCTGCTTCACCAGTTTGTTGGCAGCTTGTCGGAGACAGCATTCGAATGGTACTCCGAGCTCCCGAATGACTCTGTCAAGACGTTTGCAGAAATGGAGCTACTGTTTACACAAAGATTCGTAAGTGCTAGCGAGCGCACCTCGATCACCGCACTAATTAACACTAGAATGAAGCCAGGAGAAACCTGGGTTCAATACGCCATTCGGTGGCGGAACCTAAGGTCAAAGTGCGAACAGCGCATAGAGGAAGCTCCTGCCGTGGGCATGTTTGTGGGAACCCTTGATCCTCAAGCGACCATATCCCAATTCATGATGTTTTTCAAGCCGACCACCTTCCAGGCCTTGATCGACAAGCTGGCCCAAATGGACCAGATGGGCCATAGACCGTCCTCCTCAAAGACAGATCCTCGGAATGAGAAGGGGAAAGGGAAAGCAACCTTCGTCGCCAACGCTCAACAACAACCGAGTGGCCCGAGACCTGTTGTTCGCCAAAGCAACAAGCGGCAATCCCTCGATGAGAAGTTGAGACGTCCTTACTCGTTTCCCCGGGATAAATAAGGAGACTGTTTGAACTGGCAGTACGCAACGGGTCATCACTCTACCGGAGCCGAGACACCCATCGTAACCGAACGACGTCAACAATCCCAATTACTTCCCCTACCACCGAATATTGGGCCATCCGATCGAAAACTGCTACGTCTTCAAAAACTCGATTGAAGACCAGTACCAACAGGGCAAGTTCGCGCTATCCGAAAACTGGAAGTTAAATCCGCCACAACAGCATGCTCCGAAAAAGATGGACACCCTAGGGGAATCATGCTCATTCATAGAGGAAGCTCCATGGGAAGTTGTTCTTTCAGCAAAACCTAAAAGAATGCTGAAAGATCTTCAAACATGTCCGGCGATCAGGTAGAAAAGCCTGTTAGATCCAGAGATTATTGAAGGTATGCTGAAACCGCACCGAACATCGGGAGTTGGTAGCGAAAGGCAAAACACCCAGGCCCAGCAGTCAAAGTCTTCGAAGAAAAAGAAGAAGAACAAGAAGCCCGTGCAGCCTGATGACAAGTGCATGGAGCTGCAAAAGCATATTGACGCGCTGGAAGAATATAACCAGAAGGCGCGAACCCCGGTGACACTCCATGAGTTTCTTAACCATATCCTTGAGAATAGAGGCAATGACAATGACGAGGGAGACGATGCGTCAGAAGAACCCGAGGATTACGTGGAAAGTTGTCACATGATCTCTCATTCATTATTAAATGATGAAAAAGCTCACTCGGCGTTAGAAGATAACACAGAGAAGCTGGGGGCAGAATCGACACCAAAATCCTTGGAACCGTCCGATGAGCTGATTGACGTGCTGCTAAACGAAGTCCGTCAGAAGAGCAAAGTTGATCGAGAATGCAAAATGGCAATATTCGAAAAAGCCAGGCGTCGACGTCAAGTGGAAGAAGTCGCGGTAGGGATGGATCGCAAAACACCCCAACTAAACCAAATCACACCCTAAATGGGCGTATCCCACTTTATCATTATGTATCCTGTCGCGTGACAAATACACGTGCATACGTGATGAACAACGGACTGAAACGTCCCTAAACTAACAACGGACGCAATGTCCTGAAACTAGCTACGGACCAAAACGTTTTTAAACTACTACAAACCCCGGCATCCCCAGGCCGACGTGGAAAAAAAACGGTACGTCCATAAGCAAGATGGGCACGGATGAAAAACCGAAAGGGCTCCGTGAGTAAAAACAGCAGGGCTACCGGCGAGTTTGTGAAAACCCGAAAGGGCACAGACTCATAAAAAAATGGTACATCCATAAGCAAAATGGGCACGGATGAAAACCCGAAAGGGCTCCGTGAGTAAAAACAGCAGGGCTACCGGCGAGTTTGTGAAAATACGAAAGGGCTCCATAAGTAAAAATAGCAAGGCTACCGGCGAGTTTGTGAAAACCCGAAAGGTCACAGACTCGTAAAAAAAACGGTACGTCCATAAGCAAGATGGGTACGGATGAAAACCCGAAAGGGCTCCGTAAGTAAAAACAGCAGGGCTACCGACGAGTTTGTGAAAACCCGAAAGGGCACAAGCTCGTGAAAAATTCATACACACTTGCAAGATCCTTTCGACCTTGTAAGGAGAAAATACCTGCGTAGATCCTTACGACTCACAAGGGAGCAACACACTCAGGGATCCCAACGATTCCTGAGGAGAAATTACACTTAGGAAATCCTCACGACTTGTAAGGAGAACCCTCTAATGAGACCCTCACGGCTCATAAGATTCAAAAGCCTTAAGCTACAGAGATCTGAATATGTTCTTAAGCCATCACTTCTCCCAGACTACCCTATAAGCGGTTCAGTACTAACCCTTGTATACAATCCATGGGCATAAATAATCATGTCCTTGCCGAGTCCCACCAACGACGAGGAATGTTCTCATTTGGTAAACAAACACTTGTAGGTCCTCTCGACTTGCAAGGAGAAAATACTCTTTTAAGATCCTTACGACTTATAAAAGAACACACACTTAAGAATCCTCATGATTCTTAGGGAGAAAACGCATCTACGAGAACCTCACGACTCATAGAGAGAAACACCTTTATGAGACCCTTACGGCTCATGAAGTCAAAAGCCTTAGTCGACAGGATTCTAACCTTGTTTGCTAAGCCATCTTTGTTTAAATCGACAAAGGAAAATGATGATTCGCTCCTGGAAATATTCTAGTCGCAGCGATGCTGATGCTAAGATTGGTATCAGATCTTGAGTTCTATACTCGCAAAAAAATGCATATGAAATAGCCGAAATGTTTAGGCAACTCGCAATAAAAATCAGCGAGTAAAATATATGGATATAAAAATAGCCGAAATGTTTGGGCAACTCGCAATAAAAAGCAACGAGTAAAGAAAAAGAAAAATAGCCGAAATGATTGGGCACCGCGAAAAATAGACGAAATGATTCGGCAATCGCGACTTTCGCGGTATAAAAATCTGAAATGATAGAGCATCGCGGAAAGAAATAAAAAAAATGATGAAAGAATGAAACTTTTGCCCTGCAGGAAAGTCCATACTGACCCCTGTATACAATCCATAAGCATAAATGAAAAGGGAACCACATGTCCCAACAAACTCTGTCAAAGGGAAAGTCAGATCTCGACAGCAACATCTGCATCCCAGAAGACCAACAACGAAGTTCCTCCTCATGCCAGTATGGTACGGACGCGACACCACCAATCGGAGCCACGGCAAAGTCCCCAGTTCCAAGACTTTACGGTTCACAGATAACCTAGAGTCAGCCCCGACACCACAGAAAGCGGAGCAAGTCAACCCGACACCGCAGAAAAAGGAAATACGTCATCCAATGACCCCGTCATGGTAATACGTCATCCAATGACCCCGTCGCGAAAATACGTCATCAAATGACCTGTCACGGAAATACGTCATCAAATGACCCCGTCGCAGAGACACGTCATCCAATGACCCCATCTCGGAAATACGTCATCTAATGACCCCGTCGCGGAAATACGTCATCCAATGACCCCGTCTCGGAAACACGTCAGCAAATGACCCCGTCTCGGAAATACGTCGGTAAGTGACCCCGTCTCGGAAATACGTCATCCAATGACCCCGTCTCGGAAACACGTCATCAAATGACCCCATCGCGGAAACACGTCAGCAAATGACCCCGTCGCGGAAATACATCATCCAATGACCCCGTCTCGGAAACACGTCATCAAATAACCCTGTTGCGAAAATACGTCAGTCAATGACCCCGTCGCGGAAACACGTCAGCAAATGACCCCGTTGCGGAAACACGTCATCCAATGACCCCGTCTCGGAAATACGTCATCAAATGACCACGTTGCGGAAATACGTCATCAAATGACCCCGTCGTGGAAATACGTCATCAAATGACCCCATCGCGGAAATACGTCATCAAATGACCCCATCGCGGAAACACGTCATCCAATGACCCCATCGCGGAAACACGTCAATACGTCATCCAATGACCCCGTCTCGGAAATACGTCATCCAATGACCCCGTCTCGGAAATACGTTATCCAATGACCCCGTCTCGGAAATATGTCAGCAAGTGACCCCGTCTCGGAAATACGTCATCAAATGACCCCGTCGCGGAAATACGTCATCAAATGACCCCGTCGCGGAAACACATCATCAAATGACCCCGTCTCGGAAATACGTCATCCAATGACCCCGTCTCGGAAATACGTCAGCAATGAACCCGTCTCAGAAATACGGCATCCAATGACTCCAACTTGGAAACAAGTCAACCAACCTCCAAGGAAATCGGTGTCCTTGGCAAGACTTCTCGATTCAGGGAAATCAGCGTCTTTGCCGAGAACCTCTCGATTCGCGTCGACCTGCAAGGAAATCAGTGTCTTTGCAGGAATCTCTTGATTCGTTTTGACCTCAGGGAAATCAGTGTCCTTGGCAAATATCTCGATTCAAGGAAATCAGCATCCTTGGCGAGAACTTCTCGATTCGTTTCGACCCGTAAGGAAATCAGTGTCTTTGCAGGAATCTCTCGATTCATTTCGACCTCAGGGAAATCAGTGTCCTTGGCAAGACTTCTCAATTCAAGGAAATCAGCGTCCTTGGCGAGAACCTCTCGATTCGCGTCAACCCGTAAGGAAATCAGTGTCTTTGCAGGAATCTCTCGATTCGTTTCGACCTCAGGGAAATCAGTGTCCTTGGCAAATATCTCGATTCAGGGAAATCAGCGTCCTTGGCGAGAACTTCTCGATTCGTTTCGACCCGTAAGGAAATCAGTGTCTTTGCAGGAATCTCTCGATTCGTTTCGACCTACGAGAAATCAGTGTCCTTGGCCAAAAACTCGATACAGGGAAATCAGCGTCCTTGGCGAGAACTTCTCGACTCGCTTTGACCCGCAAGTAAATCAGTTTCTTTGCAGGAATCTCTCGATTCATCTCGACCTGCGGGGAAATTAGTGTCCCTACGCATAAAGAAAATTCTCTTGTGGGATCCTTACGATTCTCAAGAGAAAACGCACTTAGGAGTCCTCACGACTCCTAAGGAGAAAAGACACCTACGGGATCCTCTCGACTCGTAGGGAGAAAAGTTTTTATGAGACCCTCATGGCTCATAAAGTTGAAAAGTCTTAGGTGGCAGAGCATAACCTTGTCTCCTAAGCCATCACTGCCCTACAAGGAGGTCAAGATGGACAATCTATGGGCCACACTCTCCGAAGTCGAACATCGACGAAGAGGGAAACAGCTACTTACGAGTCCTCTCGACTTGTAAGGGAGAAAATTCTCTTGTGGGATCTTACGATTCTCAAGAGATAATGCACTTAGGAGTCCTCATAACTCCTAAAGAGAAAAGACACCTACGGGATCCTCTCGACTCGTAGGGAGAAAAGTCTTTATGAGACCCTGATGGCTCATAAAGTTGAAAAGTCTTAGATGATAGATCTTAACCTTGTCTCCTAAGCCATCACTACCCTGCAAGGAGGTCAAGATGGACTATCTATGGGTCACACTCTCCGAAGTTGAACATCGACGAGGAGGGAAACAGCCACATACGAGTCTTCTCGACTTGTAAGGAAAAAAATTCTCTTATGAGATCCTTACGACTCTCGAGAGAAAAACATACACTTAGGAATCCTCACGACTCCTAAGGAGAAAATACACCTACAGGATCCTCTCGACTCATGGGGAGAAATGTCTTTATGAGACCCTCACGGCTCATAAAGTTGAAAAGTCTTAGGCGGCAGATCTGAACCTGTTTCCTAAGCTATCGCTGCTCTACAAGGAGGTCAAGATGGACTATCTGCAGGCCACATTTGCCAAAGCCATATTCGCCAATGAAATAAAAAAGATACTTACGGGTCTTCACGATTCGTAAGGAAAAATACCCGAGTGAGATCCTTACGACTCACGGAGGCGATGAACACTTAGAAATCCTCACGATTTCTAAGGAGAATTTGCATCTACGAGATCCTCTCGACTTGTAGGGAGAAAAAACCTTCTTGAGACCCTTACGACTCATGAAGATGAAAAAAGTCTTAGGCTACAAGGACTCTAAACTTGTCCCCTAAGCCTTCAATTCTATTGCCATGTATAACTCTGCACTACTTCACCCACGTACATACTTACGTGGGCAAAGTAGTGGGGGGCATTTTTTCCCACCAAAATTATCGGCCAAGAGCTACTTGTTCCCTTATAAAAAAGGGGGGAGTCCTCAAAATTTGTCCTCACGTATAAAACACGTGAGAGCTCATCTGCAAAGCTTATGAGCGCTGAATAAAATAATTAAGGGACAAATAGGCATCACGTGTTAAACACGTGAGCGCTCTTATGCAAAGCATATGAGCGCTAAATAAAATAAACTTAAAGGGCCAAACAGGCCTCACGTGTAAAATACGTGAACGCTCATATGCAAAGCATATAAGGGCTGAAAATAAATCACCAATGGCCAAACAGGCCTGACGTGTAAAACACGTGAGCGCTCATATGCAAAGCATATGAGCGCTGAACGAAAACAGGCTAAAATCCACAGCATGGGTCACGTGTTAAACTCATGAGTTCTCTTGCCTCTCACATGCAAAGCATGTGAGCGCCCTAATTTAAAATGATCCTATCAAATTCTAGAATTAAATTCCATTTTAGGAAATATTTTCCTGATCTTTCTCAAACTAAAAAGATCTTCTCTGTTAAACAGAGGACCTTTGGATCAAAGATCCAACAGTGATCATCTGGTAGAATAAAATTCTTTCATAGGAAAATATTTTCCTAATCTTGTTAAATTAATAAGATATTCATATGATCAGAATTCTATGTTAGAATAAAATTCTAATCTTATTAAACTAACAAGATATCTATATGATAGAATTAAATTCTGTATTAAGAAAATATATTTCTGATCTTTTTAAACTAAAAAGATATGATAGAATAAAATTCTAATCTTGTCAAAACTAACAAGATATTCATAATCTTATTAAACAAACAAGATCTTCTCTGTTAAACAGAGGGCCTTTGGATTAAAAATCCAACGGTGAATAAAATTCACCGATTGATCTAAAGATCATGAAATCAATCATGATCTCTCAATGAGGGATTCGCTTAACAAATTGATTCTTTTTCTTCTTATATAAATAGGAGACACAGAGAGAGAAGGGAAGAAAAATAGAGAGAGAATTTAATTCTCTAAAGAAGAAGAACCACTCCCAAAATCTCTGACAAAAAGAGAATTTAATTCTCAAACCAAGAGTTTAACTCTTCTCAAAGAACTTAGTTCTTCCTCTGGTTAAGATCTGCAGAAGCAGATCTCCCCACAAGTTGAGAATTTAACTCTCATCGGGGAGATTCTGTCATGCAGATTCAAAACTTAGGGGAAAGAACTGAATCCAAAAGAGTTTAACTCTTACAAAACATATGGGAATTTAATTCCTCTAAAACTAGGATTTAACCCTTTAAAAAGAATTTAATCCCTACAAAGAACAAAAGGAGAACTTGATTCCTCAGAACTATAGAAGAACAGCCTGGTGATTCATTAGCGTTCAACGCTACACAATAAAAGCTCGCATGTTCCCACGTGAGCACCTTTGAGGAATGAAAAAGGAAAGACTGAGATCTAGCCACATGACCCCATGTGACCCCTGAGAAGTGCTCAGCACTTATAAAAGAGAAAAGGGAATAAACCCTATTTTTTGAGCGCCTCATGTGACCCCACGTGACCCCTGAAAAGTGCTCAGCACTTATAAAAGAAAAAAAGGAATAAACTCTATTTTTGGAGCGCCTCACGTGACCCCACGTAACCCCTGAGAAGTGCTTAGCACTTCCAAAAGAGAAAGGGTATAAACCCCAGAGACAGTTACCACTTTTGTAGCGCCTCATGTGATCCCACGTGGCCCTCTAAATTAGAACTTATACGGAAAAGGGAATGAGCCCAAAGGCAGCGCTCATATTTTGAGAGCACCTCACGTGTTCGCACGTGAGCGTTAATGAACTAAGCGCTCAGCACCCAAATACAGCGCTTACATTTGGAGAATACCTCACGTGTCCGCACGTGACCATTTAATGAACCAATTGCTCAGCACTCATATGGAAAAGAAATATATCCAAAAGAAGTGCTCACATTTTGAAGGCACCTCACGTGTTCGCACGTGAGCACCACAGGGAGCTAAGTGTTTAACAATTACATATATAAAAGGGGAATAGAACCCAATGAATAGTGCCAATTTTCAGGCGCCTCACGTGCCACACGTGAGCGCCCCTAAAATTTCAGTGTTCAACACTGCTTTAAAGCCGCACGTGAGAGCACATGAGCGCTGAGCATATACTGGTGTTTAAACACTATGAGAGACCAATATTAGCCAAACTTAGACCAAATCTCCCGAGGACAATCAATTGAGCTCCTCATGCTTAGGGTCCCCCAAACCGATCTCAGTCCCAAAGATAGCTAATGAGCTCCTAACAGATGGCATCTAAAATGATGTTCATCCCAACCCCTCTCAGTCGGGATATTGATTCAAGGGTACATCTCTCCACATCTCTGATACATGCCGTTGTAATTCCTCAACGTCTTTAGGGAGGTGGCGGGTCCCGACAACCAACAACTTTTTGGTACATTTCCAAACTCATGGATACACCCCAATGGACCGTAATGTCCTTAAACTAACTATGGACCGTAATGTCCTTAAACTAAACCCTCACCTCAAAAATGGTGATCTGTGGACCGTAATGTCCTTAAACTAACTATGGACCATAATGTCCTTAAACTAATCTTCATGGACTATGATGTCCTTAAACTCATGAACTATGATGTCCTTAAACCCAATGGACCGTAATGTCCTTAAACTAACTATGGACCGTAATGTCCTTAAATTAAACCCTTGCCTCAAAAATTGTGATCTGCGGACCATAACGTCCCTAAACTAAGCTCTATAGACTATGACGTTTTTAAACTGTGGACTATGAAGTCCTTAAACTCCATGGACTATGATGTCCTTAAACCCAATGGACCGTAACGTCCCTAAACTAAAACGATAGAGTCCAAATGCTCTTTCGTTGGATCTAAATGATCCTCAAATCATATTGAGTAGATCTTAGTTTAAGATTAGACTAACGTGTCCTCAACAAACGTTTAAGTTGATCTTAATCTAAAACAAGATTAACGATCCTTAAACCAGCCCAAACCCAAATCTAAGAAAATACGGATTTGGACTAATCCACGCCCTACGGGCGACAACATAAATTAGTCTTCGTATACGATCCACGGGCAACCAAAAATAAAATAAACACACACGACACGAAGTGGCCATCTGGAGAAGTAGAAAGTTGTTACCGCAATGCGGTAGTGTAATTAACTGCAGGGGCTTGCACCTGTAGGGAAGAGCGTCCCCACAATCAAAAACCCCTCACAATGAGGGGGAATCTGACGAAGTCTGCTACATCGGCCGCATCTGTCTAAACCTCCGATATATGGTGCCATAAATCAACTTGGCATCTTCAGAGTGTTGGACGGATAAAACCCAAATAGCATCTGCCCCCAAATTCAGGAAAGACGACCAACGCGGTTTCGTCTCTGTTTTCGGCGGTAAACACGTCACTTGGGGATCTCCTGTCCTGTTCGTCAAGAAGAAAGATGGCAGTTTGTGTTGATGCATCGATCATCGTCAGTTGAATTGGGCTACTGTGCGGAACATATATCCCTTACCTCGTACAGAAGATTTGTTCAATTAGCTCCTGGATGCGGGACATTTCTCGAAGTTTGACTTGCTATCAGGTTATAATTAGTTGCGGGTTCGAGAGGATGATGTTCCGAAGACTGCTTTCACATACGTTACAGGAATTATGAATTCTTGGTGATGTCGTTCGAGCTCACCAATGCCCCAGCAGTGTTTATGGATTGGATGAACCGAATATTCAGGCCATTTCTTGATCAGTTATTATCGTGTTTGTTGATGACATTTTAATATACTTTTGGAACCGAGAGGAGCCTGGGCAGTAATTGAGGATTTCGTTGCAGACCTTGAGAGAGCACCAGCTATTCGCTAAATTATCCACGTGTGTTTCCTGGATGGAAAGTGTTGACTTTTTGGGTCACGTAGTTACAAGAGATGGTATACATATGAAACCAAAGGAGCTTGAGGCTGTTAGGCACTGGCCCATACCTGTATTAGTGACGGAGGTTCACAGCATTTTTGGGTTTTGACTGGATACTATCGACATTCCGTACAGGATTTTCTCATATAGCTGCAACGTTGATGGGTTGGCCTGGAAAGAAGTTCTTTTCTTTGAACTGAGGTATGCGAGCAGAGCTTTCGGCAATTAAAAATTTGTTTAACTAAGGCGCCAATATTATTTTTGTCTTCAGGATCAGGCGGTTTGGTTGATTATTGCGATGCTTCTCGGCAGATGAAGAAGCGCGAGCAGAACTATTCCATTCATGACTTAAAGATGGCTACAGTGATTCATACACTTAATATTTTGAGACACTACTTATACGACGAGTCGTGCCAGATATTTATGGACCATAAGAAGCTAAACTACATTTTTCAGCAGTGAGATCTAAACTTAAGACGGCGTCGATGGATGGAGATAGTGAAAGACTATGACCGCGAGATTCTTTATCGTCCGGGCAAGGCGAATATTGTGGCAGATGTTTTGAGTCGGAGGCCAAAGGTAACTTTTCTTGGTTAAGCACAGTTCAGAGACAGTCGACGGCAGATTAGCAGATTCTTTACGACAGCCGAGTACAGTTCAAGTTACATCGACCGGGGGACAACTTGTCCATGTCCGTGCACATCCACAGTTATTTGATCATATCCATGAGGCACAGTCCAATGACGTTCGTTGGTCAGAGATCATGGAGCAGGTTCGACAGGGCAGAGATTCAGAGTTCGTGATTGACGGTTAGAGAACACTATGATTTGGGACTCGACTGTGCGTACCAAATTCTGAGGGACTGAGGCGCGGGATTCTTGAGGAGGCACATCGATCGGTATATAGTGTTTATCCGGGTTCCACCAAAATGTATTATGATTTGAGAGAAGTCTATTAGTGTGAAGGGATGAAGAGAGATATCATAGATTTTGTTTCAGGATGCTGACTTGTCAGCAAGTCAAGACCGAGCATCAGGGGTCAGCAGGAGGATTACAACCTTTACCTATTCTGGAGTGGAAATGGGAGCAGATCTCTATGGATTTTATCGTGGGTCTACCAAGGACCAGTTGAGAGTATGACTCTATTTGAGTAATCGTAAACCGATTAACGAAAGCAGCTCACTTTCTGCCAGTAAGATCACTTTCGGATTCGTGCGGTATATTCAGATATATGTTGATAAGATGGTGCGACTACATAGAGTTCCGACTTGTTTTATGTTCGACAGAGGCACCCAGTTCACCAGCCGACTATGGCAAAAACTTTAGGAGGCTTTGGACACCCCAATTGAGTTTCAGTTCCACCCGCAGACCGACGGTCAATCAGAGTAGACCATATAGATTCTTGAGGACATGCTCTGAGTTTGCGTTCTAGATTCAGTGCCAGTTGGGATCGCCACTTGCCCTTGATAAGGTTTTCCTACAATAACAGCTTCCAGGAGACGATTCAGATGGCACCCTTTGAAGCGTTTTATGGGAAAAGATGTCGATCACCGTTGGATAAAGCTCAGTGAAAGCAGTATTTTGGAGCCACGGTTTGTGCAGGAGACGACCGAAAAGATTCAGTGATTCAGGATATGTTGAGAGCGGCCTAGAGCGGGCAGAAATCATATGTGGATGGACGTCGTTGCAACTTGAGTTCGTTAAAGGTGATTATGTTTTCTTGAGAGTTTCTCCAATAAAGGGCGTGCTGAGATTAGGAAAGGAAGGAAGGCTTAGTCCCAGATATGTGGGTCCCATAAATATTCTCAAGCGTGTCGGCACAGTGTTTATCGTGTGGCTTTTCTACCTAGCTTTTCCAGATGTTCACCCAGTGTTTCATGTATCAATGCTCTGTAAGTACCTTCTTGATCCCTCTCACGCGATACAGTATCAGACGATCCAGCTGGAGCGCAATCTTTCTTTCACAGTGCAGCCGAGGACATGTGGGAAGCCGAAGATGAGATGAGAGAGAAATATTCCCATCTCTTTGAGGGAACGCGTAGTTAGATTTTAAATTCGGGGACCAAATTTCTTTAAGGGGGAAGATTGTAACGTTTTAAAAATAAATAAATAAATCTTGGGAGAATTTTCTGATAATCGGTACATAAATTGTATTTTCCGTAAAACGTAACTATAATTATTTTTCGTCATAGACTTAAATACGCCTATTTTAACTAAGTAATTGCTAGTAATTGGTATTTATTTGGTCACTTATAAATTATTAGTTTAATTAAATATTTTTCCTTAATTAATTATTTTAAATAATATTTTACGCTTTCATTTATACATTAAATTAATGTAAATTGCAAATTGGAATGGGTTAATTTTACAAATGTGAACCATGACAACTTAGAATCAAGTTTGTAACATGCTCATTCTTTCTACACTTGTCTCCATAATTCTAGATAATTCTAGGGTTATTTAGAAAAATAAAATAAAACAAAATAATTAAGACAAGACTTAATACATGTATTAATTAAAGATGCTTCCACACACACACACTTCACATTCTCTCTCTCCCTCTCATTTCTATCATGGCCGAGCCTCACATGAGCAGCCCCCAAATTTTTCTCACCCCATTCCCACTTCAAAAATCTCCAAAAATCCATCAAAAATCAATACAAAATCCCACAAACTCTAAATCAAATATTTACCCATTATTTCTTGGCAAATCTAGCATGGATCTTGGAGCAAAGAAGCTAATTTGGGAGACTAAGTTGCATGTTTGATCTACAATCTTTGAGGTATAAATTCTAAACCCATAGTTAATTTGTTGGTCAATTACTTTAAATAAACTTAATTAGGTATTTTAAATGGTTCTAATTGCAAGTTTTGAAATTTCAAGTGAAAGTTTTGAATTCAAGTTAGGGTTTTTATCATTTGATCATGGTTTAAATGTGTAGTTTAACATGTTATGACTTGCTAAACCTAATCTAGTTGCTAAATTGCAAATTGTTACATTTAATTTGTCCTAATTATATAACTTTGCAAACTAGGTTTTTAATTAATGTGTAATTAGATGAAATTAAAATTTAGTTAGGGTTTGGGTGGCTTAATTAAGATATTTAGTGAGCATTGTGGCCACGAGAATTATTAAAACATCTAGATTTAAACTTAAATAGAAATTGTTGCTTACTAGGTTTTCGGAATAAATAGCTTTTAATTGAGTTTGAGATTTTGATGAATTATAACCTATTTCATATAATATTTAATGTGTTGTGAATGCGAGATTGTTACGATCTGTTTTTAGGCTCTGAAGTTTTCACCTATAGCGACCCTAGTTGTGGTTTGTGGCGTTGTCACGAACGCGTTTTGTGCACCAAGTGCGTGCGCGTCCGGTTAATGCGCGTTGGTTATCTTGTATCGTTGTGTCCGCGACTATCATATATTTATCCTCTTAATTGCTTGTGTGCAATTCTAGGATCGGGTGCAGAGGCATCGGATGTAGCGCGGAAAAGACATGGCTGAGATCGGATCAGATTAGCCGAGGTGTCCCGGTGAGTAGATGTACACATCTATAGGGGGTCGTCTGGATGGCGCGAGGCGTCCGATGGTTTAGTATTATTTATAGTACTTGCATTATATGCGTAGTTTCCTAGTATGCACTTCATTGCATTGCATCATCTTATACACACACACACATGTGGGATATCATCTCATAAGACACTTGCACTATTACCATTGGTTCATGCCGCACAGGCACTATTTAAGCGAACACACACGCCTTTAGTAATTGCTATGTCACGAACACTATAGAACTTGCTTAGAATCGGTAATTGTGCATTTGCTTCATATATGATCCGTAGACTTATACTTGTATATTCATTTCATTAAAATGGATACGTAGGATTGTTAGTCATATATACATACCTCATTGCATCATGATTCATGCATGGCTTCTGGCCATAGTTCGTATAGTATATACTACCGTATCATATATTTCCATCATCACCGGCATGTTTATATATTGTGATTATTCTCGAGGATTTCAGTATTTATGAGATTTCTGGATTTTGGAGAAAACCGCAAGACTTTTATAAACTTATTATCATTTTAAAATGCAAGTTGCGGTTTTCTCGTGATGTATGGGTTGTCCATTATGAGTTTTCATGATTGCTGTTGGTTTTCGAGACCCGATTCGAGGAGTGGATGAACCGTCTCGGGTACATGGTGGGCCCGGTACGGTACCCCGGGGCAAGAAGCTCGAGTTATAGACGATGAGCCTGGCAGGGGCAGACTACCTACCGGTGATGTTTGGTACGGCGGATATCCGGAGGATACCGACTGTAGTCGTGAGATTTGATTATATGGGCCGATCCGGACTGACGAAGCCCGAGATATTGAGACATTGGGATATTGTGACTTTGAGATGTTGAGACATTGAGATATTCAGGCATTGAGATATACAGATTTAGTGTTGATACTTGACACGGAATTTCATTTGATTTCATTGATGATACTTCAGTTATTTCACAAAAGTTTTTCTAAGATAAGAATTCAGATTTTCTCGTACCAAACATATTCAGGTTTCGTGTGATTATGCATTTATGTTGCACACATTCTAGTGCATTGCATCATATCGGTATACGTGGGTTGTGACGCATTTGCATGCATACTTACGATATCCTTATTAGATGTTACTTACTACTCACGAGTTGGTAACTCACCCCCGTTGTGCCACAGTATTCTTGCAGGTCTGACTCGTCAGCACAGTAGCGGCGGGTGTATCTTCTGTTCCGCTTCATTTGCTTCGACTTGCAGCTTGCTTATAGGTGGGTTTTGGAGAATTTTCTTTTTCTCCCACCATGTATTTTATTTGTATCTAGTATACTCTATCTACCCTTATATATTGGACTAGACGGTGTGACTTGTATTGTGGTTTGGTGACGATGCTCACATGAGCCGACGTGATACTTTTATACTTTTATACTTATTTCGCATTATTATGATATATTCATTACATGTGGTTGTGATTCCGTCTTTGGCGAAAAACTAGCTCCCGCTTGGGGATGCCTTTATTCATATATATATATATATATATATATATATATATATATATATATATATATATATATATATATTTATTTATTTATGTGTTGTACCCGTTTGGGGGTCAGTATTTACAAAGGAGACTCTGCCGAAATTTTCAGAAAATTTTGATGTTTTTAATATGTTTAATGCGACTTAATTTGTTAAAAATCGCTTTCTTTAAACGAGTTTTCCTTCACTCTAATTTTTAAATGGTTTAGATTTCTGGACTTTGGCTTACTTAGATTACGTACGCCTTGAGACGTTTCGTAATTTAAGTGTCAGCCACGTTCCGTAACTTCGGGTCGTGCCATGCTCGGTGGCCTCTTCCTGAGAGCTTTGATCCTTGCCGTCATGGGGTAAGAGATTACCAGCCAAGGATGGACCGAGAAAGGTAGCTGCTGTAAGTGCACGGCGGCACCCCGGCCATCTGAACGAGGCCAAAATGCGGAAACGATACTTTACTTTTGTTAGTTATATGTATGCCCTAGAGGCCATTACTGTGCATTGGATGTATATTGTAATGGATGCTGGGACATATATAGGTAGGACTTTCTTGCTCGACATGATAGTACGCTATCTGGTTACTCTTTATCTTAACATGTATACTTTCTGTCTCTCTGTTACATGTTGATAAAGCCCTTAGGATGAGTACTCGACTTCCAGGACTATGATGTAGATCATACTAGTGGGGCATGGGTAGTCCATCAATACATCCTTCAATGTTCCTAGTCGTGGGAATATCGAGACGGGGCATCGATATTCCAGAGTAGACTAGCGTATATCTTCTCGACCCATGTGATGGGCGATGGATGATCCCATATCCATTGGTGTTTGACATCAGAGATGGTATGCGGGTGCTCAGTGGAGACTGGGTACACTGAACGGACTCGCCGAGAACTCCCAGATGGTATTATACCTCACGTCAGATTGCAGTTCTCTGGTGACACTGGTACAGCTTAGTCTGTTGACCCGAGATCGTCATAGAGTCTTGTGTGTCTCCCACTGTGCTTTGATTTCCACCCTACCACGGCTCTACTGAGTCGTGCAAACAGGTGGTTTTTGGGTACAGTCCCGATTCACATGGAGGCAATGAGCGATAGGAGGGGATTCGTCTCTCCCGGTATTGGGGGTTGATGTTGCGCTATGCTCGACTGGCCATAACTGGAAATCCCTGTCCAGGGTTGCAGTGATCTACTGGTAAGTGTTATCAGTAGTTTCACACATGTTATGGACCTCACGTCAGCATGACTTATCAAGCTATTGGGATCTGACGTTTACCACCCCTAGGCGAGATATGCGACATATCAGACGAACAGACCGGACTGTACGGTAAGTGTTACTGGTTGGATTCACAGGAGTGTGAGCGGGCTTGCTCGTCGATCTTCTGATCGCTCAATACCAGGGTGGCCGTTACGTTTAGCAGACCGCTTGCGGCTTGTGCGTGTTTGATATGATCATCACCTGCTGCCGGCGTATTGACGAGTCTTTAGAGTCCTACACAGAGGTTTCCTGGCTCAAGCAAAACGAAATAGGAGCGCATATGAGATATGTGCGGGACCGAGAATAATGCATGTATGTGATACCGTATTCTATTCTCGCGATTTGTATCATCGAACGGTTATATATGAAATAACCAGGTTACCGAATCAAGTGTTGATTCGATACATTGATACACTTGATACTGGTCGGTTATATGCGACATGACCGGATCATTGAATCAAGTGTTGATTTAATGATTTAATGTATAATTATATATTTGATATATTAATTTACATTAACTAGTATTGGTTCACTCAAGATTGATTTTCTCACTTGAAATGCACAAGTTGTATATGTGATATATTTGTGTGCACTTGTTTGTATAATGTTTGATGATACATGCAAACTTGGGTTTGTGTAAGACTTAAACCATGTTTAGTGAATGGTTAGGGTTTCATTTCACTTATTTATTTATTCATTTGTTTTTGGCAAATAGAAATGGTGATTTTCTTTTGTTGTTTTGCTTGAAGCTTCATGAAGCTTTTCTAGCATCTTTGAAAAGTCTACCATTTTTGTTTTGTCCTTAACCCTAACCATTCAACTAAACCCTAGTTCATTCTCTACACTAAACCATGGTTGCAAATATGATAAGGATCACTTATTTTCTATTTTTCATTATTCTTATCATATTCTTTTTCTTCTTCTTCTTCTTCTTCAACAAGAAGAAAGCTTGCTACCATTAATGGCAACATGAGAAAAAGAGTGAGAAATCCAATTCTAAAGTGAACCCACTTCCTATTTCTTCATCCTCTACCACTTGCCAAGTAGTATAGGGTGTTTTCTTCACAAGTTTCATGACTTGGTGAAATTGGAGCTTGATCTTGAGTTGCCTCGACGTAGATCATCTTCGGCATCGAATTTGACGACCTAGCCCGATCATTTCTCCGACGAAACCATCGCCAGAGTCCGAATTCCGATAGGTACAGCGGAGGGACGTCATCACGGAGCCTAGGAAGTGGAGGACCGGATCTACAAAGGTTGTAGTCACTTTCCTTTAGCAATAAAGTTGTTTACTTGCTTGCATCGTCTTATCCTCTAGTTAACGATCTGTATTAGGGTTTGTAGGCATATGAAAAAATTTGAATTGGGCATGTTTAATCTATTGTGGAACCTCATGGGTGTGCCTAGGAACCCTACAGTGGTATCAGAGCCTAGCTAGAGCCTTAGGCGATGCGTAGACGGAGTTAGAAACCCGATCGAACCCGAAACCCTAATCCATGACCCCTCTCTGTACATTTTTTCAAAACTGGGTTTTTTCCAGATTAAAATTGCTTTAAAAATTCAGCAGGAAGTTTTAAGAATTAAAGTGCAAAACGAGCTCCTGAATCATCTAAACCGCCGCGGAACCGCGGCATGAGCCTGGCTCGTGCGGCGGTTCCGCGGCCGTACAGTCGCATCCTCCATTAATTTTTGCACAGTAATTCTTATATTTAGGTGCTGTATTTTCTGGGAATTTTTAAATATCACTCAAGAGTTGAGTTTTTTGGGTTGTATTGGGAGTTCGTAAATTCGATCGGATTATCAAACTTTGTCTATGTGTTTTTCCGGATAATTTTAGAATATATTAAAAAGTTCGACTGGAAATAAATACCCACTTTTTCCCCTGCCGGGAAATTTCCAATTGTTGGATTTTTCCGTAGTTTAATGACGTTCCAATTAGTGCAAGTAACGCGATGGTCCCTCTAGAAGACAACAAACCTTAACTCGATTATGTAACCGTCTTGAACTGCCTTTTGAACCTTAGGGTTTGGGGCAGTACGGCGTGCCACATGTGAGGTGTTGGCTTGACCCTTCTACGGCTGAACCGTTGGTACTGAGGCATGAAATGAATGTCTTTGAACTTATTTCATGTGTTGAGCTGTTTCGGGAAAACTTGGGTGTTCGATTGTTCGATCGGAAAGTTTAACATTTTCTATCTTATCCGGAATGTGATACAATAATTGGAATTCACAAGTAGTTATGAGATAACTGAATGAATATTATAAATCTAGCGGTTTAGTCTCACTTGATCGGTTGCCACGGAATTTTGATGAGATCAAAAGTCCGTCGCAATCACGTAGCGTACGCGGATACTCGCCGGGTAAACTTAATAGACAGCCTCACTCCATAGCCCCGACCAAGTGACTGTAGGAGAACCCCGTCGCCGAAAGCATCCTTTTGGGTGCTCGCGGCAGCGGTGTTCCGCCTTGGTGCACTTCGTCGACGGTATCAGGGGTGCGGCCGCCTACTAAAGTTTGCGACGAGCATTTGATCAGGATGTCGGGAATCTTGTGTTAGTTATATGTATGCCCTAGAGGCCATTACTATACATGTGTTGTATATTGTAGTGGATGCTTGGACATATATAGGGAGGACTTTCTTGCTCGACATGATAGTATGCTATCTGGTTACTCTTTACCTTAACGTGTACACTGATTGTCTCTCTGTTACATGTTGGTAAAGCCCTTAGGATGTGTACTTGACTACCTGGACTGTGATGCGGATCATATTAGTGGGGACATGGTAGTCCATAAGTACATCCTTCAAGGTCCCTAGTCGAGGGTATATCGAGACGGGGCATCGATATACCAGAGTAGACTAGCGTATACCTTCTCGACCCATACAGATGGGCGATAGATGATCCCATATCCATTGGTGTTTGACATCAGAGATGATATACGGGTGCTCAGTGGAGACTGGGTACACTGGACGGACTCGCCGAGAACTCCCAGATGGTATTATACCTTACGTCAGATGGCAGTTCTCTGGTGACACTGGTACAGGTTAGTCTGTAGACCCGAGATCGTGATAGAGTCTTGTGTGATTCCCACTGTGCTTTGATTTCCACCTTACCACGTCCAAGAGGGCGTGCAAAACGGTGGTTTTTGGGTACAGTCCTGAGTCACATGGAGGCAATGAGCGATAGGAGGGGTTTCGTCTCTCCCGGTATTGGGGGTTGATGTTGCGCTATGCTCGATTGGCCATAACAGGGAAGTCCCTGGCCAGGGCTAGTTTAGAGATTTACTGATAAGTGTTACCAGTAGTTTCTCGACCCGTTATGAGCCTCTCATCGGCATGACTTATCGGTTATTGGGGTCTGACGTTTACCACCCCTAGACTTGATATGCGACATATCAGACGAGGAGACCGGACTGTACGGTAGTGTCACTGTCAGGCTTTTTGCAGGAGTTGGAGCGGGCTTGCTTGCTGATCTTCTGATCGCTCAATACCCGGGTAGCCGTTACGTCCAGCTAGTACCGCTGACGGCTTATGGGTGTTTGATATGATCATCACCTACTGCCGGCGTATTGACGAGTCTTTAGAGTCCTACATAGAGGTTGTACTGGCTCAGGCAAAACGAGATAGGAGCGCATATGTGATATGTGCGGGACCGAGAATGATACGAGTATGTGATACCGTATTCTTTTCTCGCGATGACTGTATCGATTGGTTGTATGCGATATAACCTAGTTATCGAATCAAGTGTTGATTCGATAAGTCGATACATTGATATTAGTCGGTTATATGCGATATGACCGGATCGTTAAATCAAGTGTTGATTTAATGATTTAATGTATAATTATATATTTGATATATTACTTTACATTAACTAGTATTGGTTCACTTAAGATTGATTTTCTCACTTGATGTGCACAAGTTGTATATGTGATATATTTTTGTGCACAAGATTGTATCATGTTTGATGATACATGCAAACTTGGGTGTGTATGCATTAAACCATAGTTTAGGTTAATGGTTAAGGTTTAATTTATTTATTTATTTATTTAATTTTGGAAAAACTAAATGGTGGCCTTTTTGTTTCTTTGCTAGAAGCTTCATGAAGCATGCTAGCATCTTTGAAAAAGTCTTGCCATTTTGTTTCATCCTTAACCTAACCATCAACCTAAACCCTAGTTTATTCTCTACATGAGTTATCCTCACCCATGGTTGCATTATGATAGATATCACTTGATAATTCTTTTTACATTATTCATTCTTATTCTTTTCTCTTCTTCTTCTTCTTGAAGAAAAGGAAAAGCTTGCTACAAAATTATCATGTGATGAATCCAAGTGAGAAATTAAAATCTAAAGAGTACCCACTTCCTATCTCACCATCCTCTACTAGACTAGCACTTTAGTTTAGGGTGTTTGCTTCACTAATTCTATGGTTAGTGAGATAGAAGCTTGTGTCCGTATTCCGTCGACGTAGATCATCTTCGGCATCGAAGACTTCAAGCGATCCCGTTGCAACTTCTCAAGGAGCCGTCCGAGAGTCCAGGAGTTGGATGATCGCAGCGAAGGGACGTCGTCACGGAGCTTTGGAAGTGGAGGACCGGATCTACAAAGGTTGTAGTCCCTTCCCTTTAGTGTAAATGTGATTTACTAGCTTCCTGTTTCGCCTAATATCTAGTTAATGATCCGTATTAGGGTTTCTCGGCACCTAAATTTTTGAATTCGGCATGGTTGATGCCTTGTGAAACCTCATGGGTGTGCCTAGGAACCCTACATCTTGTTGAATTGCCCGACTTGATATTGAAAAGAGTTTTCAATAATGAGACTAAAATGCGGGGTTTATAATTGTTAGGCATGCGATGTCTAAGTATTTCATTTGATTAGGCATGCGATGTCTAAAGAGATTGCGGATTCCAACTGTTGTAGTTTTACACTTTCTTTTCTGTGACCGTAAGTGTAGTATGTAGTGGTATTGCCGACTGTCTTTGCTATACGTCGACGACAATCGGTGCATGCATACTTACTTACGTTGATGACATGTGATGTTATGTGTTGCTGGATATGTTATATTGGATTGTCGTGTTTGAATAGCCGGGGGGTTTTATGTGAGATGAGTGTTTTTCATTTTCATTCATGTAAAAACTTGTATGTAATATTCTTTTATTGGGGCACTTCCAGGTTGCGGAAGATGTCACCTTTTGTATATTATTTACTTTTCCGCATTAGGATAGACCCAAGGAGGGGAGCACAAGTAACCAGGTTCTAGGGTCCAGTGGGAGACCATCTCGAGGAGTCGAGTCCGGGTCTCCTAACCCTAGAATTGGTAGGGTTGCTTGCCGCTCTCGTAGGGGTCTAGGGGTGTGGGATTGGATATTCATCACGACCGTGGAATCCGTGTTTTATACTGGCTCGTATTAAAACACGGACGTCCTAGTATATCCAATATTTCATATGATATTTTCTGCTGCGTTATCTGTGATGTGATCATGTGATATGTTCAGATAGATATTATATATAGTATATATGATATATTATATAGACGTTGCTTATGTTTTACACCCGCGCTAGCCCTGCCTCGCTCTGGCGTTAGTTACCTAACCTAACGGTGCAGATGGGACATCGAGGCGAATGCGGATGGCATAAGCGTACGTTATATTTATCTATGATGTTTAGGTGGACTTAAATGATGGGATATTCATTAATGAGATTAATGAAAGAAAAATAAACCTAATTGATATTGTGGAATCAAATTTCAAAAATAAAACAGGTAGCTACAGTTCTTGCTATGCATCGCGGTGTTCATTATAGAACATCCTGCACCTTATTCGATGAGGAAAGGACCGAGATCCCTTCACAGGGAGTGACTCCTTTAGCAATAACTGGCAGATGCTACAACCCTCGGTTTGTCTTTTGATTGCTTCTATAGTTTCTGCTTTGCACAGTGATATATATGATATATCCCGTACCTCATTCGACGAGGAAAGGGCCGACGATCCCTTCACCGGGAGTGACCCCTTTAGCAAAACTAGAAAAGCCTCAAAAACATTCCATTTAAAAACATTTGATTCCGCAACGAGATCAAGTTCAAAGCGTTAAAAGTTTTCTTAAAAACCATCCGCAACCCTCCGTCATTTTAGGAAGTAGAGTACTTAGTATTCGTGCTGTGTTTGTTGACCATAGTCAAGGCACAGTGTACGGTAGCTAAGTGATGTCTTCCTACACAGTATATGATGCGATTAGTTAGGACAGTCATGTGGCTTTGTTGACCTTAGCCAAGGGTCATGTGGGTGGGTCTAACTAATCACGAAATGACGGGTAGAACTTGACTATTGCTTATGATTTGTTGACCTTAGCCAAGGTCATAGGTGCTAGGGGTAAAAACCATTATCGGGAGTTTCAAGTATTGAAACTTGCAATGAGATTGCATACCTTCTATATGATAGTTGGATCCCGATACCCACTGCGAGTAATTGTTACTCCTGAGAGAGTTTTGCACTTTACAATTAGCCGATCAAGTAGGTGTCTAGAAAGGTATCAACGGGGTTACGCCTCTGGGAAAACGAGGTTTACTGTAATTAGGTCCGTGCGAAAGACGGGGAACCTCCCTCAAAGTACCGACACTGGCCTAGCTGAAAGATTAGCGAACTTGTAGAGTGTAATTAATCCCGGCTAGTCTTTCCTTTTAAGGTTTGAAGGAAGATTTGATAAAAACAGTGGGAGCCATCCTGATTAGATAAAATATATAACCAATCTGATCTTGCAAGAGCGCACGCTGAGTGTTTTCTTCTCTCTCTCTCCAGGTAGCGACCATATCACGCCTTAATCAAGATAATAATATGGATGTATTGACCGAACCCGCTTGTTATACTGAGCTGGGAAACGTTGGTCCCGCTCCAACTTATAATTGTTATAAGGCAGAGTAGGAAATAGGGGAATACCAGAATTCCTATGCCGCCCAAACGAAGAAAGTGCATATGATGCATCTCCTTCGGGTGTGTTCATTACAAAGAACTGTTTCTCAGTATCCTCTGCATCCTGGGTATTTGATACCGGATCAGGATCCCAGATATGTAATCTGTTACATAGGGCTACAGAAAGGTAGAAAACTGAGAACGGGTGATAAGTTTCTGTAGGGTTCTAGGCACGCTAATGAGGTCTCACATGGCATCAACCATGCCAAATTCATATTTTTCCGGCGCCGAGAAACCATAATGCGATCATTAACTAGAGTTTAGGAGAAACATACAAGCTAGTAAACTGCTTTACTAAAAGGTGAACGGAAATACAACCTTTGTAGATCCAGTCCTCCACCTCCATAGCTCCGTGATGACGTCCATCCGCTGTACCTATCGGAATTCGGACTCTGGCGATGGTTTCGTCGGAGAAATGATCGGGCTAGGTCGTCGACTTCGATGCCGAAGATGATCTACGTCGAGGCAACTCAAGATCAAGCTCCAACTTCACCAAGCCATGAAACTTGTGAAGAAAACACCCTATACTACTTGGCAAGTGGTAGAGGATGAAGAAATAGGAAGTGGGTTCACTTTAGATTTGGATTTCTCACTTGGAATCATCACTTGACATTTTTCAAGCAAAGGTTTTTCTTTTTTTCTCTCTTCATGAAGAAGATGAAGAAGAAGAATAATGAATAATGATTTAAAATAAAAATCCAAGTGAATACATATCATGTTGCAACCATGGTTAAGTGTAGAGAATAAACTAGGGTTGGGTGAATGGTTAGGGTTAAGGCAAAAGACAAAATGGTAGACTTATTCAAAGCTTCATGAAGCTTCAATAACAAAACAAACTAAGCCACCATTTCATTTTTGCCCAAAAATGAATTAAATAAAATAAATAAATAAGTAAATCAAAACTCTAACCATTAACATAACCATGGTTTAATCATACACACCCAAGTTTGCATGTATCATCAAACATGATACAAACAAGTGCACAAAAGTATATCGCATATACAATGTGCACTTCAAGTGAGAAAATCCATCTTAAGTGAACCAATACTAGCTAATGCAAAGTAATATATCAAATATATAATTATGCATTAAATCATTAAATCAACACTTGATTTAATGATCCGGTCATACTGCATATAACCGACTAATATCAAGTGTATCAATGTATCGAATCAACGTTTGATTCGGTAACCCGGCTATATCACATATAACCGTCCCATGATACATATCGCGAGAATAGAATACAGTATCACATACTGGTATTATTCTCGGTCCCGCACATATCTCATATGCGCTCCTATTTCGTTTCGCTTGAGCCAGGTAACCTCTGTGTAGGACTCTAAAGACTCGTCAATACGCCGGCAGCAGGTGATGATCATATCAAACACCCACAAGCCGTAAGCGGTCTGCTAAACGTAACGGCCACCCGGGTATTGAGCGATCAGAAGATCGACGAGCAAGCCCGCTCACACTCCTGTGAATCCAACCAGTAACACTTACCGTACAGTCCGGTCTCGTCGTCTGATATGTCGCATATCTTGCCTAAGGGTGGTAAACGTCAGACCCTAATAGCTCGATAAGTCGTGTCGATATGAGGTCTATAACAGTTCGAGAAACTACTGGTAACACTTACCAGTAAATCTCAGCAACCCTGGCCAGGGATTTCCGGTTATAGCCAATCGATCACAGCGCAACATCAACTCCCTATACCGGGAGAAACGAATCCCCTCCTATCGCTCATTGCCTCCATGTGATTCGGGACTGTACCCAAAAACCACCGTTTTGCATGCCCTCTTGGACGTGGTAAGGTGGAAATCAAAGCACAGTGGGAATCACACAAGACTCTATGACGATCTCGGGTCTACAGACTAACCTGTACCAGTGTCACCAGAGAACTGCCATCTGACGTAAGGTATAATACCATCTGGGAGTTCTCGGCGAGTCCATCCAGTGTACCCAGTCTCCACTGAGCACCCGTATATCATCTCTGATGTCAAACACCAATGGATATGGGATCATCCATCGCCCATCTGTATGGGTCGAGAAGGTATACGCTAGTCTACTCTGGTATATCGATGCCCCGTCTCAATATACCCACGACTAGGGACTTTGAAGGATGTACTTATGGACTACCATGTCCCCACTGGTATGATCTGCATCATAGTCCAGGTAGTCAAGTACTCATCCTAAGGGCTTTACCAACATGTAACAGAGAGACAATCAGTGTACACGTTAAGGTAAAGAGCAACCAGATAGCATACTATCATGTCGAGCAAGAAAGTCCTCGCTATATATGTCCAAGCATCCACTACAATATACATCCTATGTATAGTAATGGCCTCTAGGGCATACATATAACTAACAATCTCCCACTTGCACTAGGGCCATCTGATAGCAGTGGTTGTAGTATCTCATACTCAACCATCCCATAAAAGTCTCTCTCTGGGAAAAGGCCTTTGTGAGTGGATCCTCCGTGTTGTTCTCTAAGTCTACTCTCCTAACCTCGATCTCCTTGGAGATCAACCATCTCCATGATCAGGTGATGCTGCCTCAGAATATGTCTGGATCACTGATGGGACGGACGTTCCTTGACATAAGCCACAACTCCATTGTCACACAATGGGAGGAACTAAGTTCATCTCATGAACAAATATACACCCAGACAGCCTCTTTGGTTGCATCTTAAGTAGCGATGTATCCATCCTTTATCGTCTAGTATGCCACGGTATCTAGCTTGGAACTCTTCCAACATACCGTCCCTTTACTGAGGGTAAAGACAATGCCTGTGACTGACATTCAGTCGTTCTCATCACCCTGGAACACTTCCAGTGATTCTCCCCAGGATCATTTGATACCATCTCACTTCAACTAGTGAGAATCCTAACATCCATTTAGATCTATCTCATAGATCCAAAACCCAGGATTTAGTAGGTATCACTTTGATCCTATATGGAGAATCCTTGTGATAAGCGGAGATTGATCGAGCGTAGCATAGGAAACTTCTTCCCTATCAAGGGTATGTCATCCATGTACTCTACGAGGATCGTCACCATACTCCCTACTACCTTTTTGTTTATACAAGGTTCATCTACCATTTTGATGATGTCAAACTCTTTGACTAACTCATCAAAATAGATGTTCCAACTTCGCGATGCCTGTTTTATCACATAAAACATCTTGCACACGTTTCCGCTGCTCCCACTGTCTACGAGGCCCTCTGGCTGTGTACTTATAGACGCTCTCTTCCAAAACATCATTTAGAAAAGCTGTCATGACACCTAACCACCAGATATCGTAGTCATGGTATGTAGCCGTGGCAAGTAGGATCTGGATGGACTTAAACATAAATCCTTAGAAAAGGTTTCAACATAATCCATACCTGGTCGATGACGAAATCCTTTAACAAGTCTAGCTTTGAAAGTCTCAACTTTTCCATGTACACCAAGTAATCTTCTCAAGATATACTTGCTCCTGATGGGGATTTAACCCTTCAGATAAAGCAACCAAAGTCCATACTTTGTTGGTGTATAAGGATTCCATCTCAGATCGCTAAGCATCCAGCCATTCTTACAGAGTCCCACTCCTGATGGCCTGCTCGAAACTAGTTGGGTCATCATCTCATGATGCAATCCTCGCTCCCACTGTCATAGAGAAACAGAAGTATCTCTCAGGTGGGTGAGGAACCCTACTAGATCGGCGGAGAGGCTGAGGTTCGTTGGTAACTATTGAATCTTTTGGTTCTACCAAATCATCAGCTGTAGTTTGTATAGCTGGAACCTTTCCAGTTCTACATAACAGACCTTGCCTCGATCTTGTCCGGATTTTGCTTTTAGACATAGCCCGGACAACCCCAAATCTTAACCAACTTAAGATATAGGCTCTTCCCTTTCCATATCACATATGAAGTGGTAGGCAATTGATTTGATTTGAACCTAATTTCAAAAGGTATGCAGCTTCTCAAGTGCATAACCCCCAAAAAGAAAATAGGTAACTCAGTAGTACTCATCATAGAGCGCACCATATCGAATAAAGTGCAATTGCTCCGCCCTGATATACCATCGTGCTATGGTGTATACGGAGGAGTAATGCTGAGAGAGAATCTCATTCTCTTTTAGAAAAGTCCAAGAATTCCGTGCTCAAGTATTCTCCTCCTTGATCACATCAAAGGACATAATACTTATACCCGTTTTGGTTCTCTACTTCTAACTTATATTCTGTGAATATCTCAAAAGGTTCGGACATGTTTTTCAACAGGAACATATGACTGAATCTTGAGAGATCATCAGAGAATGTAATGAAGTATAAAGAACCGGTCCTGGCATGTGTAGACGGGGGACCTTACATACATCAACATGTATCAATCCCAAGAGTTTACTAACTCTTTCTCTGTTACCAATAAACAGAGCTGTGGTCATCTTATCTCTGTGACATGACTGGCAAGTTTCACAAGATGTAAATTCAAACTAATTTAAATATGCATCTATATGTAACTTCAGCTAGTCGGGTCGCATTGATATGACCTAGTCTACAATACCTCAAGAAGGATTCGTTCAGTTCTGAACTCTTCCTCTTGTGTGTGTTCTGTATACTAAGAACTGTAGTTTGATTTAGAACATCAATGCTTTTAGATAACGTTCCTGAACCGATCAACTTTTGATATAGGAAATGTTCAAAACATTATCCAACAATACAAAATTATATCCTTTCTTTACGAATAAAGAGACTGATATGATTTTGTATATCAGGTTCGGTATCTAATAACATTCGTTCAGAATCAATGTATTGGTAATACAGGGTGACAGTGACCAACAGACTTGGTTGCAACACTTGCCCCGTTTTCTGTCTCATGAAACTTATCGCCCGTTCTCAGTTCTCTACCTATCTGTAGCCCTATGTAACAGATTACATATCTGGGATCCTGATCCGGTATCAAATACCCAGGACGTAGAGAATACTGAGAAACAATTCTTTGTAATGAACGCACCCGAAGATGATACATCAGCATGCACTCTCTTCGTTTGGGCGGCACGGGAAATCTGGTATTCCCCAATTTCCTGCTCTGTCTTATAACAATTATAAGTTGAAGCGGGACCAACGTTCCCAGCTCAGTATAAGAAGCGGGTTCGGTCAAATATCCGTATTTATTATCTTGATTAAGGCGTGATATGGTCGCTACCTGGAGAGAGAGAGAAGAAAACACTCATCGTGCGCTCTGTCAAGATTAGATTGGTTATTATTTTATCTAATCAGGATGGCTCCCACTGTTTTTATCAAATCTTCCTTCAAACCCTAAAAGGAAAGACTAGCCGGGATTAATTACACACTACAAATTCGCCAATCTTTCAGCCAGGCCAGTGTCGGTACTTTGAGGGAGGTCCCCCGTGCTTTCGCACGAACCTAATTAATGTAAACCTCGTTTTCCCAGAAGCGTAACCTCATTAACACCTTTCTAGACACCTACTTGATCGGCTAATTGTAATGTGTAAAACTCTCCCAGGAGTAACAATTACTCACAGTGGGTATCGGGATCCAACTATCTCATAGAAGGTATGCAATCTCATTGCAAATTTCAACACTTGAAATTCCCGATAATATTTTGCCCCAAACGATCTATGACCTTGACAAGGTCAACAAACCATAGACCGTAAGTCAAGTTCAACTCGTCATTTCTTGATTGAATCAAACCCACCCGCACGACCCTTGACAAGGTCAACAAGGCCGTACGACTACCCTAACCCAATCTGCATCATATGCATAAGCAGATAAATACTGGTTAGCTACCGCACACTGCGCCTTGACAAGGTCAACAAACGCAGCACGAATACTAAACAGGACTTATCTGAAATGACGGAGGGCTACGACAGGTTTTTCTGAAAACCTATTGCGTAATGAACTTGATATCGTTGTAGGATCGAATGAATTTTGAAATGGAGTGTTTTTTAGGCTTTTCTAGTTTTGCTAAAGGGGTCACTCCCGGTGAAGGGATCGTCGGCCCTTTCCTCGTCGAATGAGGTGCGGGATATATCATATATATCACTGTGCAAAGCAGAAACTATAGAAGCTATCAAAAGACAAACCGAGTGTGTAGCATCTTCCAGTTATTGCTAAAAGGGTCACTCCCGGTGAAGGGATCGTCGGCCCTTTCCTCATCGAATAAGGTGCAGGATATATCATATATACCGCTGTGCAAAGCAAGAACTGTAGCTACCTGTTTTATTTTTGAAATTCGATTCCACAACATCTTTAGGTTTCTTTTATTTCATTAATCTCATTAATGAAGTCCCATCATTTAAGTACCTAAACATCACAGATAAATACGACGTACACTTATGCCATCCGCATTCGCCTCAATGTCCCCTCGTGCACCGTTAGGTTAGGTAACTAACGGCAGAGCGGGGCAGGGCTAGCGCGGGTGTAAAACATAAGTAACGTCTATATAATATATCATATATACTATATAAATTATTTATCACAGAACATCAAATGATCACATCACAGATATCGCAGCAGAAGAAACATATGAAACATTGGATATACTAGGACGCCCGTGTTTTCAATACGAGCCAGTATAAAACACGGATTCCACGGTCGCGATGAATAGCCAAACCCACACCCCTAGACCCCTACGAGAGCGGCAAGCAACCCTACCAATTCTAGAGTTAGGAGACCCGGACTCGACTCCTCGAGTTGGTCTCCCACTGGACTCCAGAACCCAGTTACTTGTGCCCTCCTCCTTGGGTCTATCCTAGTGCGGAAAAGTAAATAATATACAAAGGGTGACATCTTCCGCAACCTGGAAGTGCCCCAATAAAAGAATATTACATACAAGTTTTTTTTACATGAATGAAAATGAAAAACACTCATCTCACATAAAAAAAAACCCGGCTATTCAAACACGACGATCCAATATAACATATCCAGCAACACATAACATCACATGTCATCAACGTAAGTAAATATGCCCATCCCAATTGTCGTTGACATATAGCAACGAAACCGGCGATATCACATATTACACTTACGGTCACAGAAAAGAAAGTGTAAAACTACAACAGTTGGAATCCGCAACCTCTTTAGACATCGCATGCTTAATCAAATGAATTCCTTAGACATCACATGCCTAACAATTATAAACCCCGCATTTTAGTCTCATTTATTGAAAACTCTTTTCAATATCTAGTCGGGTAATTCAACAAGATTCCCAGCATCCTAACCGAATGCTCGTCGCAAACTTTAGTAGGCGGCCGCACCCCTGATACCGTCGACGAAGTGTACCAAGGCGGAACACCGCTGCCGCGAGTACCCGAACGGATGCTTTCGGCGACGGGGTTCTCTTACAGTCACTTGGTCGGGGCTATGGAGCGAGGCTGTCTATTAAGTTTACCCAGCGAATATCCGCGTACGCTATGTGATTGCGACGGACTTTTGATCACATCAAAATTCCGTGGCAACCGATCAAGTGAGACTAAACTGCTATGTTTATAACATTCATTCAGTTATCTCATAACTACTTGTGAATTCCAAATATTGTATCACATTCCAGATAAATAGAAAATGTTAAACTTTCCGATCGAACATTCAAACACCCAAGTTTTCCCGAAACGGCTCAACACATGAAATAAGTTTAAGAATATTCACTTCGTGCCACAGTACCAACGGTCCAGCCGTAGAAGGGTCAAGCCAACGCCTAACATGTGGCACGCCGTACTGCCCCAAACCCTAAGGTTCAAAGGGCAGTTCAAGACGGTCACATAATCGAGTTAAGGTTTGTTGTCTTCTAGAGGGTCCATCGCGTTACTTGCACTACTTAGAACGTCTTTAAACCACGGAAAAATCCAACATTTGGAAATTTCCCGGTAGGGGAAAAATTGGGTATTTATATCCGGTCGAACTTTTTAACATATTCTAAATTATCCGGAAACGCACATAGACAAAATCAAAATTTTCGATCGAATCATCGAAGCCCCAAAACACCCCAGAAAACTCAACTCTTGAGTAAACATTAAAAATTCCCAGAAAATACAGCAATAAAATATAGAAATTACTGTGCAAATTTCAATGGCTAACTTGACTGTATGGCCGCGAAACCGCCGCACGAGCCATGCTCGTGTCGCGCATCCGCGGCGCTTTAGTTGAATCAGCTACACGTGCTTCACAGTAACTTCTCAAAAACCCTGCTGAATTTTTTGGCTATTTTTAATATGGAAAAATCTACTGTTTTCAAAAATGTACATAGAAGGCTTAGAATTAGGGTTTCGGGGTTCGATCGGGTTTCTAACATCGTTTACGCATCGCCTAAGGCTCTAGCTAGGCTCTGATACCACTGTAGGGTTCCTAGGCACGCTAATGAGGTCTCACATGGCATCAACCATGCCAAATTCAAATTTTTCCGATGCCGAGAAACCCTAATGCGATCGTTAACTAGAGTTTAGGCGAAACATACAAGCTAGTAAACTGCTTTACTAAAAGGTGAACGGAAATACAACCTTTGTAGATCCAGTCCTCCACCTCCATAGCTCCGTGATGACGTCCCTCCGCTGTACCTATCGGAATCCGGACTCTGGCGATGGTTTCGTCGGAGAAATGATCGGGCTAGGTCGTCGACTTCGATGCCGAAGATGATCTACGTCGAGGCAACTCAAGATCAAGCTCCAACTTCACCAAGCCATGAAACTTGTGAAGAAAACACCCTATACTACTTGGCAAGTGGTAGAGGATGAAGAAATAGGAAGTGGGTTCACTTTAGATTTGGATTTCTCACTTGGAATCATCACTTGACATTTTTCAAGCAAAGGTTTTTCTTTTTTTCTCTCTTCATGAAGAAGATGAAGAAGAAGAATAATGAATAATGATTTAAAATAAAAATCCAAGTGAATACATATCATGTTGCAACCATGGTTAAGTGTAGAGAATAAACTAGGGTTGGGTGAATGGTTAGGGTTAAGGCAAAAGACAAAATGGTAGACTTATTCAAAACTTCAAGAAGCTTCAACAACAAAACAAACTAAGCCACCATTTCATTTTTGCCCAAAAATGAATTAAATAAAATAAATAAATAAGTAAATCAAAACCCTAACCATTAACATAACCATGGTTTAATCATATACACCCAAGTTTGCATGTATCATCAAACATGATACAAAGTGCACAAAAGTATATCGCATATACAATGTGCACTTCAAGTGAGAAAATCCATCTTAAGTGAACCAATACTAGCTAATGCAAAGTAATATATCAAATATATAATTATGCATTAAATCATTAAATCAACACTTGATTTAATGATCCGGTCATACTGCATATAACCGACTAATATCAAGTGTATCAATGTATCGAATCAACGTTTGATTCGGTAACCCGGCTATATCACATATAACCGTCACATGATACATATCGCGAGAATAGAATACAGTATCACATACTGGTATTATTATCGGTCCCGCACATATCTCATATGCGCTCCTATTTCGTTTCGCTTGAGCCAGGTAACCTCTGTGTAGGACTCTAAAGACTCGTCAATACGCCGGCAGCAGGTGATGATCATATCAAACACCCACAAGCCGCAAGCGGTCTGCTAAACGTAACGGCCACCCGGGTATTGAGCGATCAGAAGATCGACGAGCAAGCCCGCTCACACTCCTGTGAATCCAACCAGTAACACTTACCGTACAGTCCGGTCTCGTCGTCTGATATGTCGCATATCTTGCCTAGGGGTGGTAAACGTCAGACCCCAATAGCTCGATAAGTCGTGTCGATATGAGGTCTATAACAGTTCAAGAAACTACTGGTAACACTTACCAGTAAATCTCAGCAACCCTGGCCAGGGATTTCAGGTTATAGCCAATCGATCACAGCGCAACATCAACTCCTATACCGGGAGAGACGAATCCCCTCCTATCGCTCATTGCCTCCATGTGATTCGGGACTGTACCCAAAAACCACCATTTTGCACGCCCTCTTGGACGTGGTAAGGTGGAAATCAAAGCACAGTGGGAATCACACAAGACTCTATGACGATCTCGGGTCTACAGACTAACCTGTACCAGTGTCACCAGAGAACTGCCATCTGACGTAAGGTATAATACCATCTGGGAGTTCTCGGCGAGTCCATCCAGTGTACCCAGTCTCCACTGAGCACCCGTATATCATCTCTGATGTCAAACACCAATGGATATGGGATCATCCATCGCCCATCTGTATGGGTCGAGAAGGTATACGCTAGTCTACTCTGGTATATCGATGCCCCGTCTCAATATACCCACAACTAGGGACTTTGAAGGATGTACTTATAGACTACCATGTCCCCACTAGTATGATCCGCATCATAGTCCAGGTAGTCAAGTACTCATCCTAAGGGCTTTACCAATATGTAACAGAGAGACAATCAGTGTACACGTTAAGGTAAAGAGCAACCAGACAGCATACTATCATGTCGAGCAAGAAAGTCCTCCCTATATATGTCCAAGCATCCACTACAATATACATCCTATGTATAGTAATGGCCTCTAGGGCATACATATAACTAACAGTTTCATGAGACAGAAAACGGGGCAAGTGTTGCAGCCAAGTCTGTTGGTCACTGTCACCCTGTATTACCAATACATTGATTCTGAACAAATGCTATTAGATACCGAACCTGATATACAAAATCATATCAGTCTCTTTATTAGTAAAGAAATGATACAATTTTGTATTGATGGATAATGTTTTGAACATTTCCTATATCAAAAGTTGATCGGTTCAGGCACGTTATCTAAAAGTATTGATGTTCTAAATCAAACTACAGTTCCTAATATACAGAACACACACAAGAGGAAGAGTTCAGAAATGAACGAATCATTCTTGAGGCATTGTAGACTAGGTCATATCAATGCGACCCGACTGGCTGAAGTTACATTTTAGATGCATATTTAAATCAGTTTGAATTTACATCTTGTGAAACTTTCCAGTCATGTCACAAAGATAAGATGACCATAGCTCTGTTCATTGGAAACAGAGAAAGAGTTAGTAAACTCTTGGGACTGATACATGATGATGTATATAAGGTCCTCTGTCTACACATGCCAGGGCCGGTTCTTTGTACTTCACTACATTCTCTGATGATCTTTCAAGATTCAGTCATGTGTTCCTGTTGAAACATAATTCAGAACCTTTTAAGATATTCACAGAATATAAGTTAGAAGTAGAAAACCAAAATACGGGTATAAGTATTATGTCCTATGATAAGATCAAGGAGGAGAATACTTGTGCATGGCATTCCTGGACTATTCTAAAGGAGAATGAGATTCTCTCTCAGTGTTACTCCTCTGAATGCACCACTGCACATCGGTGTATCGGGGCGGAGCAATCGCACCATATTAGATATGGTGTGCTCTATGATAAGTACTACTGAGTTACCTATTTCCTTTTGGGGTTGTGCACTTGAGAAGCTGCATACCTATTGAATTAGGTTCGAATCAGATCACTGCCTACCACTCCATATAAGATATGGTATGTGAAGAGCCTATCTCTTAAGTAAGTTAAGATTTGGGATTGTCCGGCCTATGTCTAAAGAAAAATCCGGACAAGATCGAGGCAAGGTCAGTTCTGTAGAACTGGAAAGGTTCTAGCTATACAAAACTGCAGCTGATGATTTGACAGAACCAAAGGATTCAATAGTTCCCGACGAACCTCAGCCTCTCCGCCGATCTGGTAAGGTTTCTCATCTGCTTGAGAGATACTTCGGTTTCTCGATGACAGTGGGAGCGAGGAATGCATCATGAGATGATGACTCAACTAGTTTCGAGCAGGCCATCAAGAGTAGGGACTCTGTAAGAATGGCTGGATGCTTTGCGATCTGATATGGAATCCATGTACACCAGCAAAGTATGGACTTTGGCTGCTATATCTGAAGGGTTAAATCCCTATCAGGAGCAAGTATATCTTGAGAAGATTACTTGGTGTAGATGGAAAGGTTGAGACTTTCAAAACTAGACTTGTTAAAGTTTTTTGTCATCGACCAGGCGTGGATAATGATGAAACCTTTTCAGGGACTATGCTCCATTCAGATCCTACTTGCCATTGCTGCATACCATGATTACGATATCTGGTGGTTGGGTGCCATGACTGCTTTTCTAAAATGATTTAGAAGAGAACGTCTATAAGAACACAGCCAGAGGGCTTTGTAAACAATGGGAACAGCGGAAACGTGTACAAGTTGCTTTACATGATAAAGCAAGCATCGCGGAGTTGGAACGTCTGTTTTGATGTGATAGTCAAAGTGTTTGACTTCATCAAAATGGTAGATGAACCTTGTATATACAAAGAGGGTAGTAGGGAGTATGGTAGTGATCCTCGTAGAGTACGTAGATGACATACTCTAGATAGGAAAAGAGTTTCCTATACTACGATCGGTCAATCTCCTCTTATCACAAGGATTCTCCAAATGGGATAAAGGTGAATCACTGGAAAGGTTCCAGGGTGATAAGGACGACTGAATGTCAGTCGCAGACATTGTCTTTACCCTCAGTAAAGGGACGGTATGTTGGAAGAGTTCCAAGCTAGATACCGTGGCAAACTAGACGATAAAGGCCGGTAACATCGCTATTAAAAATACTACCAAAGAGGCAGTTTGGGTGTATATTGGTTCATAAGATGAACTAGGTTCCTACCATTGTACGACAATAGAAGTGAGGCTTTGGCCCAGGAACCCTGGTCCCATCAGTGACCCAGACTTATTCTGAGGCAGCATCACCTGATCATGGAGATAGATGATCTCCAGGGTGATCGAGGTTAGGAGAGTAGACTCAGAGGACAATACGGCGGATCCACTCACAAAGGCTTTTTCCCAGAGAGGGACTTATATGGGATGGTTGAGTATGTGATACTGCAACCACTGCTACAGATGGCCCTAGTGCAAGTGGGAGATTGTTAGTTATATGTATGCCCTAGAGGCCATTACTGTGCATTGGATGTATATTGTAATGGATGCTGGGACATATATAGGTAGGACTTTCTTGCTCGACATGACAGTACGCTATCTGATTGCTCTTTATCTTAACATGTATACTTTCTGTCTCTCTGTTACATGTTGATAAAGCCCTTAAGATGAGTACTCGACTTCCAGGACTATGATGTAGATCATACTAGTGGGGCCTGGGTAGTCCATGAGTATATCCTTCAATGTTCCTAGTCGTGGGAATATCGAGACGGGGCATCGATATTCCAGAGTAGACTAGCGTATATCTTCTCGACCCATGTGATGGGCGATGGATGATCCCATATCCATTGGTGTTTGACATCAGAGATGGTATGCGGGTGCTCAGTGGAGACTGGGTACACTGAACGGACTCGCCGAGAACTCCCAGATGGTATTATACCTCACGTCAGATGGCAGTTCTCTGGTGACACTGGTACAGCTTAGTCTGTTGACCCGAGATCGTCATAGAGTCTTGTGTGTCTCCCACTGTGCTTTGATTTCCACCCTACCACGGCTCTACTGAGTCGTGCAAACAGGTGGTTTTTGGGTACAGTCCCGATTCACATGGAGGCAATGAGCAATAGGAGGGGATTCGTCTCTCCCGGTATTGGGGGTTGATGTTGCGCTATGCTCGACTGGCCATAACTGGAAATCCCTGGCCAGGGTTGCAGTGATCTACTGGTAAGTGTTATCAGTAGTTTCACACATGTTATGGACCTCACGTCAGCATGACTTATCAAGCTATTGGGGTCTGACGTTTACCACCCCTAGGCGAGATATGCGACATATCAGACGAAAAGACCGGACTGTACGGTAAGTGTTACTGGTTGGATTCACAGGAGTGTGAGCGGGCTTGCTTGTCGATCTTCTGATCGCTCAATACCCGGGTGGCCGTTACGTTTAGCAGACCGCTTGAGGCTTGTGGGTGTTTGATATGATCATCACCTGCTGCCGGCGTATTGACGAGTCTTTAGAGTCCTAAACAGAGGTTTCCTGGCTCAAGCGAAACGAAATAGGAGCGCATATGAGATATGTGCGGGACCGAGAATAATGCGTGTATGTGATACCGTATTCTATTCTCGCGATTTGTATCATCGAACGGTTATATATGATATAACCATGTTACCGAATCAAGTGTTGATTCGATACATTGATACACTTGATACTAGTCGGTTATATGCGACATGACCGGATCATTGAATCAAGTGTTGATTTAATGATTTAATGTATAATTATATATTTGATAAATTACTTTACATTAACTAGTATTGGTTCACTCAAGATTGATTTTCTCACTTGAAATGCACAAGTTGTATATGTGATATATTTTTGAGCACTTGTTTGTATCATGTTTGATGATACATGCAAACTTGGGTTTGTGTAAGACTTAAACCATGTTTAGTGAATGGTTAGGGTTTCATTTCACTTATTTATTTATTCATTTGTTTTTGGCAAATAGAAATGGTGATTTTCTTTTGTTGTTTTGCTTGAAGCTTCATGAAGCTTTTCTAGCATCTTTGAAAAGTCTACCATTTTTGTTTTGTCCTTAACCCTAACCATTCAACTAAACCCTAGTTCATTCTCTACACTAAACCATGGTTGCAAATATGATAAGGATCACTTATTTTCTATTTTTCATTATTCTTATCATATTCTTTTTCTTCTTCTTCTTCTTCTTCAACAAGAAGAAAGCTTGCCACCATTAATGGCAACATGAGAAAAAGAGTGAGAAATCCAATTCTAAAGTGAACCCACTTCCTATTTCTTCATCCTCTACCACTTGTCAAGTAGTATAGGGTGTTTTCTTCACAAGTTTCATGACTTGGTGAAGTTGGAGCTTGATCTTGAGTTGCCTCGACGTAGATCATCTTCGGCATCGAAGTTGACGACCTAGCTCGATCATTTCTCCGATGAAACCATCGCTAGAGTCCGGATTCCGATAGGTACAGCAGAGGGACGTCATCACGGAGCCTAGGAAGTGGAGGACCGGATCTACAAAGGTTGTAATCACTTTCCTTTAGCAATAAAGTTGTTTACTTGCTTGCATCGTTTTATCCTCTAGTTAACGATCCGTTGTGGAACCTCATGGGTGTGCCTAGGAACCCTACAACTTTAACTTCTGAACCGGCACCACCGCGCACAAAAATCCCGGATCGGGCCATTAATCTAATCCTAGCTAACTAGAGAAGGGGTAGAGAGATATACCGAGCGATCCGTGTCCTTCGGTCTTCTCGTCGTCGTCCCGATCTCCCCGCGGAATCTCCGGTCTTCGTCTCCTCGCCAGAAGGGCACCACATCGCCGGGTTCTTTTACGGGCTCCCACCTCTGGACCGAGGCAACTCGGGCACGAAGTTGGCGAGCCGACGTGCCCAAGGATGCTGTAGGTTAACTGTAGAACTTATGTCTCGATGGGGTTACTCGAAGTTGCCTTTTGGTGGAGGAATGAGATAAGAACCTTTTGTGGATGAACTAGAGGATTTTGTGGCAAGAAAAATGGATCAATTTCTCTCCTCAAATTTTTGGACAGCCCTCACATAATGTGGCCGGCCTCATCCTTGAGCAATGAGAGAATGGAGTGAATAAGAATGAAAAAGGAGTGCCCCCACATCATGCAAGAGAGAGAAAGGGTGATGATAATAAGCAATGATCACAATCAAATCCAACACTCCAACAACCATCATAACTTCCAAAAGTCAAGCAATCATGAAGTTATGAAGTCAAGGTCAAACAAGAGCTATCATGAAGCAACAATATGCAAAGACCACCCTCCACAAATCAAATTTGCATGCTTGCAAATAAGCCCTCCTCCACCAACTTTCAGCCAAGGAAAGATACAAAAGAAAATGGCCGAAACGGAAATCAAACTGGCAACTTCAAAAAACTGATCCTGTAATAAATTACAGGAAAACCCCGCTTCTGTATATACATACCCGTATTTGTATTGCGACCGAATACAAATGCAATGAGACAAAATCTACACTGTACAATACTAGGATCCGGCTTAAACCAAAGCCCGCTAGTATTATCCGTCTGATCACGATCCGTGCAATACCGCACGTATCTGATCGAACCCTGCCATATCTCCATACGGCCTCTACAGCGTTTCGCCCGAAACTTGAGTAACTGTCTGTGGGGGACTCTAAAGACTCGTCAACACTTTGGCTGTGGATTTAACCACTAGCACGTCAGAGGTATTAGCCATACGTAACGGGCTACCAGGTATTGACCAAAAGGGAGATCGATGAGCGAACACATCCTGACACCTGTTCATATCAGATTTTTGCATTTTCATACCGCCCAATTTTTATCACGTTGCATATCCGTAGATACTCTTGAGCCGTGTTTGCTAGTCAATTGCAGGATACAGGTTCTCGGTTCCAAAACGGTGAAATTCATGGAAAACACGAAAGAATCCGGGTTCCTGCCAACCACAGATAAAAACACGGTCTCTGCTCTTCATCCGTATGTTGCCAGATATCAATAGGAAGACAAAAGATCAAATCAATGTCATTCTCATGCACAAGGCTCAATGGTAGCACAAAATCCAAGAGATCTACGCGGAGCTCGAGGCAAATCATGACAAAATCTTGACAAAAAGTCCACCTTTCCCTCAACAGAAATTCTGGAAAATTCGGGAAGCAATTATGAGAAAATACATATACCAGATTGAAGCTCCCATCAGATCAGGGTCCCACCAAAAAGACCCAGACCCAAGTCATCAAAACGGCCGCGGAAGCGCGGCTAAAGGGGGGTCTTGGCCGCGCTTCCGCGGCCATCTTGGCGCCAACTGTGCAGTATTTTTGGGGGCATTTTTGTCTTTTCATTTTAGCCCGTATGGTTGCCCTAGACTCTCATTTTCCAGCCTATAAATACCCCAGAATTCTGTGAAGGAAGGGGTCCAATTCTTGTATTTCTTTTTGCTAGGTTTTAGTTACATGTTCTTCTTCCTCTTCTCACCTCTTCTCCATTAAACTTGTAAGTGAGCTTTTGAGTGAAGAGTGATGAATAAAGAAGACCATTTTATATCATGCTTGTCTCTTTCTTTTACTTGTTGTAATGTGTTGTAATTTCAATTGTTAAGTAGTTGTTGTTATTTCCTTGTTATTTCTTTCTTCTCTTTTTTCTTTATCCTTACATACGACAATGATACTTACGCTTGATCCTCGCCAAGGTGAGGTCGCAAACAGTTAGTCGTATTCTTCTAATCTCCTTCTTTCTATCTTCCTCTTTTGTGTTGTTTTATTTTTCCGTATTATGATGTGTGAGTAGTTCATTCTTGTTAGGGTAGGATAAGGGAAGTTTGAGAGAAGGAAATCTCTCTCACTCTTTCCTTACCCAACATCTTAAATCGACTCCCGTTAATCGAACCACAATCCGCTCCTTACGGCACCCTATCCTACATGATAGCAGTGATTCCGTAGTGAGACCGGTTGTGGTTGGGTTAACCGGAGGTTATGGCTAAGAGCCAAGAACGGACGGACAAGCACCAAAAGGAAGACTTATGCGTTGGAAAGCCTAGCTTATACTCGCAAAGTCCTTCCTAGTCGTGCTAATCCCCGTTGTTGCCGATTACCGTAACACGATATTACGAGGGGCAACGAAAGATGTGGAGACTCCTAACTCAAACTAACCTAATCATAACCCTAACATGCTCTCTTTAAATATCAACTCAACACTTAGATAACTATAAACAAAATCTGAACAACCGGACTTAACTCGTCGAAAAACACATAGAAAAAGATTCCCATCTCCCTGCGGACGACCCGTACTCAACCGGCTAGCTACATGCGAAACCGTCTTGATTGCGGTATTTAAACTTAAACTTGGACACGCTCGTATCCTAACAATCAAATGGCGCCGTTGCCGGGGAGACGGTAGTTTATTTCCTTGTGTAATTTCGGGTTAATTTGTAAGTATAAAAAAACCAAAAAACGAAAAAAAAAAAAACATACTTTGTAAAAAAAAAAAAACCATCTTGTTATTCTTGATTAGTTTTTGTGCAAGTGTGCAGGAAAATACGAAGTTCAAGATCGACGCCAAGGACGTTGAAAATACGGAGTTCAAGTACAGTGCCAAAGACGTGGGTAGATAGACCCACATTTCGCGGCTACACCGCGACGGACAAAACGTATCATCCGGTCTACTGTATAAATCTGGAGCAAATACAGTGAGCAATTCAAGATTCAGTACATCCAGACAAGCAGAGGAAACCCCACAGAGAACATCCAATTTTTTCAGAACCCCAATCCCCCAACATAGCCGCGGATCCGCGGCCATTGCATGCTTTTGGCCGCGGAAACGCGGCCACTTGGTGGATTCAGGGCACCAATTTTTCTGGGTAACTCTCTCTGCCTCTCCCCTCTCCTCTGAACTCCACTGAACTGTGTTTTCTGCAGGTTTCTTTGCGCAAACTCTTCTCCCCCTTCCAATAAACTGTTCTTGTGCAGGATTCTTTGCGCCGCAAATAAAAATTGTTTGCAGTTGATTTGTTACTGTTTTGCATTCTTTAATACGGACTTAAGGGGCTTGAAACCAATCCAGATTGGGTGGGGATTTCATCACCCTTCCCAGGACCCCGGAAATCACTAAAGCATATGCATTGTCCATTGTAAATTAAAAAAATACTAGACTTCAGCTCTAAGGACTTCGCGCTCATTAGGAGAAGATAAACCTTGTTTAGAACCTCGCTTAACCGTATATTGTTTACGGGGTGTCTAGGAAAGTGTTAAAGGCGCAACCGCCGAAAGAGAAAGGGTTATTTAATTAAGGAACTTCGCGAAAGCGTTGGAAAACCTCCCCTTATCTCTGCACTTACCTGGCCTCGTGATCAGTGTATTTTTAAGCCCGTTTCTCGACATTGTTTAACTTCGACAATCAAGTTCAGGAGCAGGTCTAGTAGACCTAGGTTACCCTAGATCTAGGTGTGATTGTGCATATCTTGTTTGTGATTGCTTAAGCCGTATTTCCGTACATACTTCTGTAAATCTTTTTCTAAAAACAAAAAAAAAAAGAGGAAAAAAAATCAAAAACTTTTACAAAAACTTGCCCTTTTGTCGCCAAATCCATTTTCACCCACCACCCATCGTCTTTCTCCATTGACGTTTTCTTACCCTCACCTTCTCCGCTTTGACTATACTAAACTCGTTTAGTGTATGTCCGCTTGGGCTCGGGACACTAGCGCCCGTCTAGTCCGCGTTACGTTAGTCGCGACCGACTACGCGATCGACTCCGAAGTCGATACTCCGTCCACTCCTCTTTCTCCTCTTCCTTTGCCGGCCAACTCCGAAGTTGACCGGAATTCTGTTCATACATCTTCACCTTCACCTTCACCTTCACCAACCTCTTCTTCCGCGATGTCAGGATTTAATCCGAACATCTCGTTGACCACCCCTGGATTGGCTCCACCTCCTACGGAGACCAATCTTCCACCACCTCCGCCTGTTGTAGCGCCGCAGCGAATTGCGCTCCAGGATCGTTTCTATCCTACCCGTTCTGCACTTCCCACCTGCCTTTCTCTTCCTCCGGCCAATGGGGACAACTTCGAAATTAAGCCCCATTTTATCAACATGCTTCCACGTTTTCATGGGCTTGAATCTGAAGATGCCTATATCTTCATAAACAAATTTCAAAACGTCTGTGCCATGATGAAAACCACCCAGCTGTCGGACGATGCTATACGTCTACGGGTCATTCCGTTCACTCTATGCGATCTCGCTGAAAAATGGCTGTATAGCACCGCTTCCCACTCAATCACCAGCTGGGACGAGTTTGTTAAAGCGTTTCTGAAAAAATTCTACCCAAATCATAAGACCGCAAGAATTCGAAATGAAATCAACCAATTCTCCCAGCTTCCTTCTGAACCCTTCTGGAAGTGCTTTGACCGGTACAAAGACCTTCTTGTTCAGTGTCCTCACCACGGTATAGAGAAATGGCAACTCTGCCAAACCTTATACGAGGGACTGAACCCAGCAACGAAGCAGTTGCTGGAAACCATCTGTCAGGGCCACTTCCTATCCAAATCTGACGAGGAAGCGTGGCAGTTCTTTGACGATCTTGCGGAGCAAACGCTACAGTGGGAGAGCACCAGACCGACTTCTTCTTCTTCTACCTCCACTTCTACCGGTCAGTCTAGGGTAGGAATCCACCAACTCGATGTCTCTATTGCGATGAAAGCTGAAATGGATGCAATAACACGAAAGCTTGAAGCAATAGAGAGCAAATTTTCTGCTCCTGCCCCCACACCTGTTCTCCCCCTTCGTACCATCTGCGCTTGTTGTTCCGATCCTTCCCACTTGACTGAAGAGTGTCCTTACAATCCACCCTCGCAAGGACAGGATCAGGTTAATGCTGCCTTCCAGCAAAGACCGAGGAATGATCCATACTCTTCCACCTACAATCCCGGTTGGAGGAACCACCCCAATTTCGCCTGGAATCAGAATCAGAATCAATTCCAGGGCAACAATTTCCAAAGGGCCCCTCCGCCGCAACAACAAGCGCAGCAACAAACTCAGTATCAGCAGCCCTTCCAACCCCAACCCTTCCAAAACCAGACGAACAACTTTGCACCGAACAACTCTTTTCCACCAAACAATTTTGTTCCGTCAAACACTGATAAGGTTTCCTCGCTCGAGCGAAGTCTGGAGGCGTTTGTTAAACAATCGACTCAATCCACCGCCAACATCCAGTCTTCGATCCAATCTTTAGTGCAACACACCGCCGCACACGGGCAGAGCATCAAGACCATTGAGGCCCAGATTGCACAACTAAACGCGGCCTTGAGCGAGCGAGAGAAGGGGAAGCTCCCGTCCCAGCCACTTCCAAATCCCGGCCACCCACATAATGCACATGTTGCTCTTGAACAACAAAACCATAATGTGAGTGCCGTGACCACACTGAGATCGGGGAGGGTGCTGCAAAACAACATTGGCAGACGGATCAACGATGACACCCCGGCCGCTGTTTCTTCTTCTTCTTCCGCTGCTTCTTCTTCTTCTTCGTCTTCTGAGCCTATTCTCCATTCTTCAACAGGCACTCCTTCCTCTTCTTCTTCTCTGAACGGACCCACTTCTCACTCCACGAAAACACCTATTCTGGGATCCGTTCCAACTCCAAAATCTCCTCCTCCAGCATTAGACTCAACCAATTTTCAAAATGTTCCATTTCCAAACCGGTTGAGGTCTAACAAACAAAATCCACAAATGGAGAAGATTTTGGAGTTATTCAAGCAAGTTAACATTAACATTCCTCTTTTAGATGCTGTCCAACAAGTCCCATCTTACGCGAAAATCTTAAAGGACTTGTGCACGAAAAAGAGGAAGTCTCAGGTACCCAAGAAAGTTTTCTTGGCTAGTGCTGTGAGTGATGCCCTTACCCAATCTTTACCACAAAAACGGAAGGACCCTGGCTGTCCTACGATTTCAATTACTATTGGGGATAAGAACATCAACCGCGCACTATTAGATCTTGGTGCCAGTGTTAACTTGCTTCCGTATTCAGTATACGAGCAATTAGGCGTCGGAGAGCTGAAACCCACACACTGCACTCTCCAGATGGCCGACCGATCGATCACCCACCCTAGGGGTGAGCTAGAGGATGTGTTAATAAAAGTCGGGGACTTCATATTCCCCGTTGACTTCATTGTATTAGATACACAGCCTGTAGCTAACCCCCGGAATCAAATTCCGGTGATACTCGGTCGCCCATTTCTCGCAACCTCAAATGCTGTGATCAATTGTCGCAATGGTTCGATGAACCTCTCTTTTGGAAATATGACAATTGAACTCAACATTTTTAGGTTGGGGAATCAGCCCGCCGAACCTAATGCTCATATACTGGATGTCTGCTCGATCCAGGAGACCACACCAGAAGAGTGTGAATTCGAGGAGTTTCTGTTTGAACACGATAATCTTGACGCCACTAGTGCGTTTCTCTTCGAACCTGCTGCTGCTTCTGCGCCCGACAACGAATACGAGTGTTTCACGTTCTTGAACGATCTTAGCCGCGCACAACCCGAGTTTGAATCTTTTGACTTTCCGGATGAGTTACCTGAACCATCCAACTCGGTTGCCTACACTCGCTTTGAACCTTTGCTGGAGTCCTTTGAGTTCGAGACCTTTGCTCCAGTCTTGCCTTCCATCATTTCACCTCCAACGCTCGAACTCAAGCCGTTGCCGTCTCACCTTAAGTATGCTTACTTAGGTGGGAACGAGACCCTCCCTGTCATCATCTCGGCTTCTCTAGCTCCCGAGCAAGAGAAAGCCCTTCTCGCGGTCTTGCACGGCAACAGGCAAGCTTTTGGCTGGTCCATGGCGGACATCAAGGGGATTAGTCCCCTCATCGTTGAGCATCACATTCATCTGATGGATGATGCCAAACCAGCCCGGGATCCACAAAGACGTCTTAATCCAGTCATGAAGGAGGCTGTGAAGAAGGAGATCGTCAAATGTCTAGATAGTGGTATCATTTATCCTATCTCTGATAGCCAGTGGGTTAGCCCCATTCATGTTGTCCCCAAGAAGTCGGGCATCACGGTCATAACCAACGAGGCGAATGAGTTAATCCCTACTCGCACCCAAACCGGGTGGCGAGTTTGCATTGATTACAGAAAACTCAACGCCGCAACGCGGAAAGACCACTTTCCGCTACCCTTCATTGACCAGATGCTTGAACGATTAGCCGGACATGAGTACTATTGTTTTCTTGATGGCTACTCTGGCTATAATCAAATTCCCATCGCCGAAAAAGACCAGGACAAGACCACTTTCACTTGTCCTTTCGGCACATTTGCATATCGACGCATGCCCTTTGGGTTATGCAATGCGCCCGCTACCTTCCAGCGGTGTATGATGGGAATTTTTTCTGACATGGTGGAAAAATTTCTGGAGATTTTCATGGATGACTTCTCCATCTTCGGCGACTCCTTTGACGAGTGTTTGCTGCATCTTGACGCTGTCCTTACCCGATGTAAGGACAAGAATCTCACTTTGAACTGGGAGAAATGCCACTTCATGGTGCGCGAAGGTATTGTCCTAGGACATATCATCTCGCAAAATGGCATAGAGGTCGACAAAGCAAAGATTGAGGTCATTTCCAATCTGCCTCCTCCCCGTTGCGTCAGAGATATCCGAGCCTTCCTTGGCCATGCCGGTTTCTATAGACGGTTTATCGAGGACTTTAGCAAGATTGCTAGGCCCTTGACACTTTTGCTGGCCAAGGACACGCCTTTCGACTTCAACTCGAGCTGTGTGACTGCATTCGAGTCACTGAAACGCTCACTCACTTCTGCTCCCGTTCTTTCTTCCCCTGACTGGACGCACCCATTCGAGATTATGTGCGATGCATCCGACTTTGCCATCGGTGCTGTCCTTGGACAGCACATCAACAAGATGCCACACGTGATCTATTACGCGAGCCGGACCCTGAACGACGCCCAACTTAACTATACAACAACTGAGAAGGAATTCTTAGCTGTTGTATTTGCTTTAGAAAAGTTCAGGCCCTACCTCATCGGCTCTCCAGTCATTGTCTACACGGACCATTCAGCTCCGCGCCATCTTTTTGCGAAGAAAGATGCCAAATCTCGGTTAATACGTTGGATCCTCTTGCTTCAAGAGTTTGACCTTGTCATTAAGGACAAAAGAGGATGTGAAAACGTAGTCGCCGACCATCTCTCACGACTTCCTTCTTCGCCCTCGCTTCCAATTCCGATTAACGACGTGTTTCCGGATGAACAACTCTTGACAGTATCATGCGAACCCTGGTTCGCAGATATTGTGAATTATTTGGCCACGGGATTACTACCGACTGAGTGGTCGAGTCAGGACAGACTTCGCTTCTTATCCCAAGTAAAACACTTTTACTGGGACGAACCCTACTTGTTCAAGTACTGTCCCGACCAGATTATTCGTCGGTGTGTCCCAGATGAGGAATTCAAGAGTGTGCTGTCATTTTGCCACGACCAAGCATGTGGCGGGCATTTTGGGCCCAGAAAGACAGCTGAGAAGATCTTGCAATGTGGTTTCTACTGGCCACAACTTTTCAAAGACGCTCACGACTATTGCAAGACTTGCTCTCGGTGCCAACACATGGGCCGGATATCCCGGAGGAATGAGATGCCGCTCCAACCGATCTTGGTTGTGGAGATTTTCGATGTTTGGGGGATAGACTTCATGGGGCCGTTTCCCAGCTCTTTTGGGAACTTGTACATCCTTCTAGCTGTTGATTACGTCTCTAAATGGGTCGAGGCTGTGCCCAGCCGAACTAACGACAACAAGGTTGTCGTTAGGTTCCTTAAAGAAAACATTTTCTCACGGTTTGGGCACCCCCGAGCGATCATTAGCGACAATGGAAGTCATTTCTGCAATAGGACTTTCGAGGCCTTGATGCGGAAATACTCCATTAATCATAAGCTTTCTACGCCCTACCACCCCCAAACCTGCGGGCAGGCCGAAGTTTCAAATCGGCAAATCAAGCAGATACTGGAGAAAACGGTTTCCAATAACCGTAAGGATTGGTCTTTGAAACTCACTGATGCCCTTTGGGCATTTAGAACCGCGTATAAGACCGACCTTGGCATGTCTCCCTATCGGCTTGTGTACGGAAAAGCCTGCCACCTTCCTGTCGAAATCGAGCATCGCGCGTTTTGGGCGATAAAGGAGCTGAATCTGTCTCTTGAGGATGCGGGCAGCCATCGGAAGCTGCAGTTGAACGAACTGAACGAGCTTAGGGATGAGGCTTACGATAACGCGGTTGTCGTTAAAAATCGAACGAAGGTGTTTCACGATAAACACCTGTTGCGCAAAACCTTCGTACCTGGTCAGCAGGTACTGCTTTACGACACCCGACTTCACTTCCATCCTGGAAAGCTCAGATCTCGCTGGAAGGGGCCGTATTTTGTGCGGAATGTGTATCCGCAGGGCGCGGTGGATTTGGAAAATCCAAAGGACGGTTCACTCTTCAAGGTAAATGGACACCGATGCAAACCGTACCTTAGCACCGAACCAACAGAGGAGCTCCTGTTCTTACAGGAGCCGGTTTACCTTGCATGATCTTCCTCTGCCTACCTCCAAACTTCGGTTATCCAGCCAAGAACAGTGGACACTGTTCCAAATAAGTTTGGGGGTATGTACAAACCATTTTGTTTATATTTGTGTATATTCTTTTTCTTCTCTTTAAAAACAAAAAACAAATAAAAATTTGTGTATCACTAACCGACAATTTTGAACCTTCCAACTGCTTTCTTCATGCTACGACAGTGAGGACACTGTCCAGTTTAAGTTTGGGGGTACGCTCGGTACGCATTTCTTACCTTCGCATTCATATGTATATTTTGCATCTGCATATTAATATCCATAAAATCCATAAAAATTTGAAAATTTTCTAAAAATATAAAAACTTTTTTTGTCAAGTTAGCTTGTGGAAGAACTCTGATTCAACATTCGACGGTTTTTGTTTGAAAAAATAGGAATAACTAGATCTTATGTTTGGATTTTGAAAACCTGAAAGATAACTCTCCTTTGAAGTTAACTATAGCTGATATACGTCTTTACATCACACTACACGTGTCGTAAGATTTTGGGAATTAGATGACAAGTCTTTCATGTTTAAACTTTTAAACAGATAAATGATTTTCTAAGGATCAAATAGGTTTGTTCTGAAATAAGTAATGTCAAGAATAGTTTATGAAGTAAAGCGAATATGAAGGAATATTATTGAGGCCGTAATTGGAGCTAAGTCTGAAAAAATAACCCATCGGAAACTTGATTGGAATGATTACACACCAAACCCACTAGACACGTCTTTTATCCAAAAAATATTTGAACTGCCGGTTATATCTCCGTTCGTATTAAATCATCTGATTTTCACGCCAAACTGTCTTTTGTTTTTGGACCTAGGTAACTTGAGTAATTAAGTCCGCTGGGGTGTTTCTACACCTAATGCCCTAAAACCAACTGGTTTGGGAGCATTGGCCCAAAGCTCGCTAAGAAGCCTAGAAAGTCCAGTTTTAAAACAAAGTCAAGCAAGTGTTCTCTCCGAGTTAAAATTCCTAACGGTTCTTTGTGTGAGAATAATCTTGATAAAAGACAGGCTTTTTAAAAAAAAATTTAACGGAGATATGAAGGTTTTATTCTATGATAAAGACTATTGCACATTCACAGAGGTGTGTATGAAATGAAAACAAGAAAAAGATGGAGTGAAAAATACGACTTAGCTTCCTGTTAAGGAAGATAGAAATTCTGAAGTTGAAACCTTACTGGAAAACGAAACTTGAAAAATGCTTAACTCTTTATAAAACTTATGTGATCCTTTTTAAATTGTTATCTGGGCTTTATTGTGCGACATGATGACTTTAATCGATCCTTCTGGAACTTAACGACACTATTTGCACTGCACGTAAAGACATATAAAATCTGTAGTTAAATAAGATGTGAGGTGTGAAAAATAAAGGTTCGATGGTCTAGACTTAGGATTATAGAATTGTTATTTTCTAAAAACAAAACTTTAGGGTTTGAAGCTTAGTTATTTTACAAAACCAACTTGACCGGATTTTGTGGGTAGTATCCGCTGAAAACCCTCAGGAGACAACACTCCTCCTACTAGGGACACCTAGAGGTTTAACGGCTTGTTGCACATGCTCAGTGCAATCACGTTCCCTGCGAAAGTGAGGTTAGGAAATTTTTTGTGAATAAATGGACTTTGCTCGGGACGAGCAAATGATAAGTTTGGGGGTATTTGTTCATATCAGATTTTTGCATTTTCATACCGCCTAATTTTTATCACATTGCATATCCGTAGATACTCTTGAGCCGTGTTTGCTAGTCAATTGCAGGATACAGGTTCTCGGTTCCAAAACGGTGAAATTCATGGAAAACACGAAAGAATCCGGGTTCCTGCCAACCACAGATAAAAACACGGTCTCTGCTCTTCATCCGTATGTTGCCAGATATCAATAGGAAGACAAAAGATCAAATCAATGTCATTCTCATGCACAAGGCTCAATGGTAGCACAAAATCCAAGAGATCTACGCGGAGCTCGAGGCAAATCATGACAAAATCTTGACAAAAAGTCCACCTTTCCCTCAACAGAAATTCTGGAAAATTCGGGAAGCAATTATGAGAAAATACATATACCAGATTGAAGCTCCCATCAGATCAGGGTCCCACCAAAAAGACCCAGACCCAAGTCATCAAAACGGCCGCGGAAGCGCGGCTAAAGGGGGGTCTTGGCCGCGCTTCCGCGGCCATCTTGGCGCCAACTGTGCAGTATTTTTGGGGGCATTTTTGTCTTTTCATTTTAGCCCGTATGGTTGCCCTAGACTCTCATTTTCCAGCCTATAAATACCCCAGAATTCTGTGAAGGAAGGGGTCCAATTCTTGTATTTCTTTTTGCTAGGTTTTAGTTACATGTTCTTCTTCCTCTTCTCACCTCTTCTCCATTAAACTTGTAAGTGAGCTTTTGAGTGAAGAGTGATGAATGAAGACCATTTTATATCATGCTTGTCTCTTTCTTTTACTTGTTGTAATGTGTTGTAATTTCAATTGTTAAGTAGTTGTTGTTATTTCCTTGTTATTTCTTTCTTCTCTTTTTTCTTTATCCTTACATACGACAATGATACTTACGCTTGATCCTCGCCAAGGTGAGGTCGCAAACAGTTAGTCGTATTCTTCTAATCTCCTTCTTTCTATCTTCCTCTTTTGTGTTGTTTTATTTTTCCGTATTATGATGTGTGAGTAGTTCATTCTTGTTAGGGTAGGATAAGGGAAGTTTGAGAGAAGGAAATCTCTCTCACTCTTTCCTTACCCAACATCTTAAATCGACTCCCGTTAATCGAACCACAATCCGCTCCTTACGGCACCCTATCCTACATGATAGCAGTGATTCCGTAGTGAGACCGGTTGTGGTTGGGTTAACCGGAGGTTATGGCTAAGAGCCAAGAACGAACGGACAAGCAACAAAAGGAAGACTTATGCGTTGGAAAGCCTAGCTTATACTCGCAAAGTCCTTCCTAGTCGTGCTAATCCCCGTTGTTGCCGATTACCGTAACACGATATTAAGAGGGGCAACGAAAGATGTGGAGACTCCTAACTCAAACTAACCTAATCCTAACCCTAACATGCTCTCTTTAAATATCAACTCAACACTTAGATAACTATAAACAAAATCTGAACAACCGGACTTAACTCGTCGAAAAACACATAGAAAAAGATTCCCATCTCCCTGCGGACGACCCGTACTCAACCGGCTAGCTACATGCGAAACCGTCTTGATTGCGGTATTTAAACTTAAACTTGGACACGCTCGTATCCTAACAATCAACACCCTACTGAGCCTGACAGTGACAATATCCGTACAGTCCGGTCCGTTCGTCTATGAGCATCGCATGGCGGGCCTACGGGGTTGGTAAAAGTCAGACCTCCAAAAGCGGTACAAGTCGTGTCGGAGTGTAGCCCAGAACACCCTGAGATACTACTGGAATACCTACCAGTAAATCTCCTGCCTTGGCCAAGGACTTCATGTAATGGCTCTCCTAGACACAGCGCGACCTCACCCCCAATACCGGGAGAGACGAACCCCTGCAGATCCGCTCACTGCCTCCATGTGGCTCGGGACTGTACCCAACTAAAACCTCTTTGCACGTCTCCTTTGATCGTGGTAGGGTAGTAATCAAGGTACAGTGGGAACTCACACGAGACAAATGACGATCTCAGGTCGATGAACTAACCTGTACACATGTCACCAGGGAACTGCTATCTGACGTCAGGTATAAGACCAACTAGCATGTTCCCGGCGAGTCCTGTCCGGTGTACTCATAACCCAATGAGCACCTGTATACATCTTAGGTGAACCAACTGACACCAGTGGCTTGTGAGACCGGCCACCGCCCTTCGTCGGGGTCTCGACTGTGTACACCAGTCTACTCTGGAGTATCGATGCCCTGTCTCGAAACTCCCACGACTAGGGACCTTTTAAGGATGCGCTTATAGACCCCAGGTCCCACGTATATGATCGCCCTCATACTGCTGGCAGTCAAGCAAGAATCCTAGGGGCTCTATCAACGTGCAACAGTGACCTGTAAGGTCACCTAAAGAGTACACGATGATAAAGATAAACCAGATAGCATACTATCATCTTGAGTAAGACTGTCCTACCGGTATAGGTCATCCCTCAATCATTGCAATCACGTGCCTGTGATCCAATAATTGACTCTAAGGGCACTATCTCCAACAATCTCCCACTTGCACTCAAGGCTAATTATTGCGATGTCGCATACTCACAGCCCGTGTGATACCGAACACCCAACTCTTCTACTAGTAAGTCTCACAAAACCCGTTTACGAAACTATTGCGTTCGAGGAATAGCCTCAGTGAGTGGATCCACCTTGATGTTTCTTTCTATGTCTCTCTATATCTCAAGTTCGCGGAGAAAGCCATCTCCCGAAATGAGCAATACCTGTCTTAGAATGTGTCTGGATGTCTGATGGGACCTAGCTCATAAATGAACTCCAAATCCAAACTTCTTAGACTGTATTGTCAACTGAACTTAATCAGTATCCTGCGCCATGCCTCCCTCAGTATCTGCTTGGATCACCTGTCCAAAATACTGCCCCTCGTCGGAGGGAAAACTATAACTCTGACGGCCACCCTGTCGTCCAGGTCACCTTGGAAGCCTGGAATGATAACTGTCTCCTGAATGAGGCTGTCGTTATCATATCCCTAGAACATCCACTTATGTTCTAAAACTGCTTCTGAATGTTTCTCCAGGATTGGATCAATATCAACTTATTGCATCTAGTGCAAAAACAACATCTGGTGTGGTACTTGACATCTCATGATTGACTCAATTGCCTAAGCAAGTGATCTGCCAATCATGCACATCCCTCTCCCCTTTAGTCTGTAAGACACCTTCAGAGAGGGTAACTCCACCACCTGCAGGTACACTACCGTGCATTGAGTCGTCCATTCTAAAACACCTGTAGAATGCTGTCTAAGTACCCAGATTGGGAAACTACCCAAACCTAGATCTAAAACCATAGATCTAGTAACCAGAATATCTGATATAATATCCAAGCTTATGTGGAGAAACTACTGTGTGACAACCAATGTATAACCGACCGTAGTATAGGAACTTCACTTCCTACTCTGTGTATGTCATCCAAATACCAGGACATCACACCCTACTACCTTCTTAACAGATCCATCCCCTATTCTGATGAAGTCAAACCTGTGACTGTCACATCAGAAATAGATGATCTATCTCCACTATATCTGCTTTAGTCTATAAATAGACATAAGCCACCTGTCCACCAATGCTTCCGCTGCTCCCACTGACTACGACAACCCTCTGGCAGAATCATATACACGTACACTTCTAAAGCTAGTTTAGAATGACACTATACTCATCCTCCTGCCGGGTCTCGCAGTCTGGAACAACAGCAATAGAAAGTCTGGGTAAACAAGAACCTCCCTGTCACCGTCCTTGAGCATACCGGAATACCTCTCGGGTGCCTGAGGTTACCCACCATATCTGCGGAGTGGCCAATGGAATGTCAAACCAGATTGAATCTTTAGGTTCTTATCAAATTTTCCGTAATCGTTTGCGGTTCTGGAATCACTTCCAGTTCTACCATACTCCCACTACTGTTTTCTGAAAAAATCCATTTTTATTAAAACTGTGGCGAGTCAAGAACAATATCACTATTGATCTTCCAGATGGTAGAAAGTCAACCCTCGTCATAGCCTGGGTCAACCCACAAACAGCCATTACAGAAACGTGCCTTGAGTTATCCAGAGTCTGTTCTTAAGCATAAGCCGGACAACTCCCCGTACCTTAACATCGTTAAGATATGAACTGTTCTATATCTAATACAGAAACAGAGGCACTGATTTAATTGAACCAGATTCAAATCATGCAGCTGTCTCCAGTGCATGTCAACCAAATGGAAGGAGGCCGATCAGCATTACTTAACTTAGGAGTACTTCCAATTATGAGTAACCCGAAAGAGAAGCAAGTTCTCTTAATATCCATTACTATCAACTGAATACCATACACAAGTATCTACATCTTCGATCACCTTGAAGAATCCCGATACTTGCAACACCTGGTTCTCTACTTTATTCATATACCTATAACTTCTCAAAACTCAGACCTTGTGTTTCTACGAAACACTTGTCTAAGAACTAGAGAAGTCATAAGTAAACCGAATATAGTATGAAGACCAACCCCTCTGTCCTAATGGACACTGGACAACATACAATACTCTGTACAAGTCCCTTGAGTCTAATAACTCACTCCCTGTGTGTCGTAGGTTAAAAACTGTACTTATGGTTAAGAAGAATTACACCGCTGTTTAATGCTCCTTACCTAACCATCCACTGATATAGGTAAATGTCATAGACATAATTTCAAAAAGGTATATCCCACTCTATAAAAATAGACGTACAGATATATCAATTTGAAATTGGTGCATAACAGCGGATATTCAAAACCAAATATTTGCCGTCCGGCAAACAACCCAGGCGATTTCCTCAAATATCACCAATTACAACGAATTCTGATATAATGAGGATAATCACCTAATTCCCAATAACTTACTCCCACTCATCATCTGTAAAACTATACAGATGTGAGAATCAGACCTGGTAAATACATACCCTGAAGCAAGTGTCTAATTGGGAAATCAGTTTTCTTTTGACCGTACACAGTGAAACTGAAACATTGAAATGTTTCGTAGGGGTATCCTGGTATTCCTAGTAATGCCCCTTCCATTATCCAGATTCACAACTGTAACCGTATATTTCTTTGCCATATCTCCAAATCCCTTTATATGTCTTTAGTCGTTACCTTCTGTACACCCCTTTAGGCCAAATGGTTTTCTTCCTTCCCTACCGTTCGGCACCAGCCTATGCTTTGGAAGAAGACTATCCAATAAGCATAATAGGTGTACTGTCCTAATCCTAGGAGCACTCGCAATGCGAGAGAAGGTGAAGATAAAAGACACCTGAATAAACCTTATTCCTATTTCTCCCGAACCAGAATCCATCCCCGAACTGGAATAAGTTCCTTTCGAGTTCGTATATAACCAAATGATGGAATATCCAATAAACTGTGGATCTTCGTAGTGATACGGAGTGTCCTGGAGAAATACAAAGGTGAAGTGGGAATGGTAATGAAATACTTGGTTTGGTCGTTAATAGCAGTCGCAATTTACTTTACCCTCCTTCTAATCCCTTTATTTGTCTTAACTTAATACCTTCTGTACACCATCGTTAGGCTAATTGGTTTTCTTCATTCCCTACCGATCGGCACCTGCCTATGGTTTGGAAGAAGACTATCCAATTTGCGTAATAGGTGTACTACCCCCTAATCTAAGGGGCACTTGCAACCAGAGAGAAGGTAAAAGGAAAAGACAGCTGAATAGTCCTATTCGTTTTCTCCAGAACCGGAAACCATCCTCGAATCTGGAACAAGTTCCTTCGAGTTCGTATATAACCATACGATGGTTTTGTCCAATGGAAGTGGACGTTCGTAGTAATACGGAGTGTCTTGGAGAAAAGGGTAAAAGTAGAAGTGGCAATGAGGTATGCAACTCTGACAATCCAAAAGCCAGTGTTTTAAGAAGGTTCGGTTAATTTTGCTCACTTGAGTCATAGTCAAGGGTCGAGCTATGGTCGCTGCCAAAGAGAGAGAGAAAAGAAACACTCAACGTGCACTCTAACCTTGATCAGAATGGTTACCAATTTATCTAATCAGGAAACCTCCCACTGTACCGTCAAATTCTCCTCCAAACCTGAAAGAAGAATTAGTCGGGATCACCCGAGGAGTAAACCAACTCATCAGTGGGAATCGGGATCCAACTATCATCGCATGATAATGTGACGGACTCCGCTCACGTTATCACACTCCAGAAGGTATGCGCATATCTGGCAAGTTTCAGTTTCTTTAGAAACTCCCGATGTGATTTTTGCCCCATGCTCTTATGACCTTGACTTTGGCCAACAAATCATAAGTCACATGTCAAGTTCTACCCATCATTCTCCAGGTTAATTTGAACCCACCCGTACCTACCCTTGACTTTGGCCAACAAGGCAGTACGACTGTCCCAAACCAACGCATCTATCTATGCTGCATATGAATACCCAACAGCTACCAAACACGGTGCCTTGACTTTGGCCAACAAACACAGCTTGAATACTATTGACTATCCATATGAAACGACGGAAAGCTACGAATGGTTTCTGGCAAAAACCTTTAACGTATTGAACTTGATATCGTTGAAGGAACGGGATAGCTTTTATAAAAATATAGTGACGAAAACCTTTGCTAAAGAGGTCACTCCCGGTGAAGGGATCTCGGCTCTTTCCCCGTAGAATGAGGTGCAGGATATTCCAACTGAATACCACGATGCAAAGCAAAAGTAATCAGCTATAGTGAAGTTATTGCCCGGACGCAAACTTCTGTCCAAGGGGTCACTCCCGGTGAAGGGATCTCGGCCCTTGCCTCGTCGACTGAGGTGCTGGATATTCATAACCGAATACCACTGTGCAAAACAAAAGAGAACTTCCTTGCAATAACAGCTTTTTGAAAAATGTTCCAACAACATCAAAAAAGGTTTGTTTAACTTGCATTGATCTGAATCAATGTAGTCCCATCAATTGATCACACCAATAAAGAACGAAAATAATGACGTACGTATATGCCATCCGCATTCGCCACTGGGTCCCGTCATTACCCGTTAGGTTAGTTAACTAACGACAGAGTGGGGACTGGACTAGCGTGGATGCAAAACATATACAACATCTACTAGTATATATATCAATATATAAAATTCGCTCAAGGCGTGATAAAATGCAACATCACAGAAATGTAATAAGCATCACAGAACAATACAGATATCTGGGATCCCCGGGTTTCATAGAGCCGCTACTGAAACCCGACGTTCCACTGGTCGTGTGGATAGCCTGTGCAATAAAAACCCTAGACCCCTACGGGCGTGGCAAGTCACCCGCCAAAACCTGAAGCGAGGCAGCCCCCTTCAGCAACGTGAATGGACCACCCAGCACTTCACGGAATCCGGTAACTTGGGCACCCTTCCTTGGGTCAACCTGTACCCCCTACGAGTGCGGTGAATAGCCCGCCAATTCTAGAGTGAAGCCTCCTCCGTCTCAATGCCATGAGATGCGGGTCCGTTGCCCTCTAGAACACGGCTATCCATGCACCCCTCCGCGGGGTAATCCTAGTACAGAAAGTAAAATATACATACAACGGGTACATCGACCTCAGCCCGGTCGTGCCCCAAAAGAATAATATACAAACAGGCAGTGACGGCAGTCCACATGTCGGACGCTCGCCCCGCAATATCAAATGTACATATAAAATGAAACTGTACTACCACTGCAACCAGGCTATCCCCCACGACCAATCCGGAACATCACAGCACAACACAGAACATCAACGTGAATGTCACGTTCGTAAATCCGTCTAAAAAGGCTATAGCAGTTAGACAGGATTTATCGATCAAATGACATTCACGGTCGCAGATATAATGTAAATACTGTGAACTAACATGTTTAAAATTTTTGATCGATCAAATTTACCGCAGTGGGCCCCAAGCACTACTGTAGCATTCAAAGAAAATCTGGGCCCAAACAGAATATACCAAAACCCCAATTTCCAAGTTCAAGAGCCTCTGGAAAAATTTGGTGCTACAAGGAGTTATTATGGCTGCGGAACCGCGGCCAATGCATGGGAACAGAAAAGTTAAGCCACCAAATTTTTGCAGAGCTCTTGTAATTGCCTGCATGTATTTCTGCAATGTACTGAAAAAAATTTCGAGCCAGAAAAAATTCGACAGAAAACTGATGCACTAGAAATCGCGGTTTTAGGATAATTCTTCGATCGAAGCTTTAAACACATTAGAGCAAGCTAGACTAGGTTAATGGCGTGTCTCTGATACTAGTGTAAGTGGCCGTCTGAACGAGGCCAAAATACGGAAACGATACTTTACTTTAACTTTTGAACCGGCACTACCGCGCACAAAAATCCCGGATCGGGCCATTAATCTAATCCTAGCTAACTAGAGAAGAGGTAGAGAGATATACCGAGCGATCCGTGTCCTTTGGTCTTCTCGTCGTCGTCCCGATCTCCCCGCGGAATCTCCGGTTTTTGTCTCCTCGCCGGAAGGGCACCACATCGCCGGGTTCATTTACGGGCTCCCACCTCTGGACCGAGGCAACTCGGGCACGAAGTTGGCGAGCCGACGTGCCCAAGGATAATGTAGGTTAACTATAGAACTTATGTCTCGATGGGGTTACTCGAAGTTGCCTTTTGGTGGAGGAATGAGATAAGAACCTTTTGTGGATGAACTAGATGATTTTGTGGCAAGCAAAATGGATCAATTTCTCTCCTCAAATTTTTAGACAGCCCTCACATAATGTGGCCGGCCTCATCCTTGAGCAATGAGAGAATAGAGTGAATAAGAATGAAAAAGGAGTGTGCCCCTACATCATGCAAGAGAGAGAAAGGGTGATGATAATAAGCAATGATCACAATCAAATCCAACACTCCAACAACCATCATAACTTCCAAAAGTCAAGCAATCATGAAGTTATGAAGTCAAGGTCAAACAAGAGCTATCATGAAGCAACAATATGTAAAGACCACCCTCCACAAATCAAATTTGCATGCTTGCAAATAAGCCCTCCTCCACCAACTTTAAGCCAAGGAAAGATACAAAAAAAATGGCCGAAACGGAAATCAAACTGGCAACTTCAAAAAACTGATCCTGTAATAAATTACAGGAAAACCCCGCTACTGTATATACATACCCGCATTTGTATTGCGACCGAATACAAATGCAATGAGACAAAATCTACACTGTACAATACTAGGATCCGGCTTAAACCAAAGCCCACTAGTATTATCCGTCTGATCACGATCCGTGCAATACCGCACGTATCTGATCGAACCCTGCCATATCTCCATACGGCCTCTACAGCGTTTCGCCCGAAACTTGAGTAACTGTCTGTGGAGGACTTTAAAGACTCGTCAACACTTTGGCTGTGGATTTAACCACTAGCACGTCAGAGGTATTAGCCATATGTAACGGGCTACCAGGTATTGACCAAAAGAGAGATCGATGAGCGAACTCATCCTGACACCCTACTGAGCCTGACAGTGACAATATCCGTACAGTCTGGTCTGTTCGTCTATGAGCATCGCATGGCGGGCCTACGGGGTTGGTAAAAGTCAGACCCCCAAAAGCGGTACAAGTTATGTCGGAGTGTAGCCCAGAACACCCTGAGATACTACTGGAATACCTACCAGTAAATCTCCTGCCTTGGCCAAAGACTTCGTGTAATGGCTCTCCTAAACACAGCGCGACCTCACCCCCAATACCGGGAGAGATGAACCCCTGCAGATCCGCTTACTGCCTCCATGTGGCTCGGGACTGTACCCAACTAAAACCTGTTTGCACGTCTCCTTTGAGCGTGGTAGGGTAGTAATCAAAGTACAGTGGGAACTCACACGAGACAAATGACGATCTCAGGTCGATGAACTAACCTGTACACATGTCACCAGGGAACTGCTATCTGACGTCAGATATAAGACCAACTAGCATGTTCCCGGCGAGTCCTGTCCGGTGTACTCATAACCCAATGAGCACCTGTATACATCTTAGGTGAACCAACTGACACCAGTGGCTTGTGAGACCGGCCACCGCCCCTCGTCGGGGTCTCGACTGTATACACCAGTCTACTCTGGAGTATCGATGCCCTGTCTCGAAACTCCCACGACTAGGGACCTTTTAAGGATGTGCTTATAGACCCCAGCTCCCACGTATATGATCGCCCTCATACTGCTGGCAGTCAAGCAAGAATCCTAGGGGCTCTATCAACGTGCAATAGTGACCTGTAAGGTCACCTAAAGTAGTACACGATAATAAAGATAAACCAGATAGCATATTATCATCTTGAGTAAGACTGTCCTACCGGTATAGGTCATCCCTCAATCATTGCAATCACGTGCTTGTGATCCAATAATTGACTCTGAGGGCACTATCTCCAACAGCTGCTCAGTTGCTTCTTGATGAGGGCTTTGATCCTTAGCGCTGTTAGTCCATGTTGCCCACCCCGGTACTTGTGGGGAGGCGGAAACGGTATAAAAATCGGATTTTTAACACACTAGGCAACATGGACTAGCAAAAGGAGGATCTTTGCTAAACAAAAACTAACTACAATGCTAAAAAGTTTAGCTACTCGGAAAAGAGGTTATACCTAGGGCTTCTAGTCCTTCTCTCCTTGCTCCTTGGAGTGAATGGAAGTGATCTCCTCGTCGCCTTCTCTTGTCGAAGAAGGATCCACCCGAGAGCCTCAACCTTTGGCTTCAACTTCAAGCTAGAAGTAACTAAGATACTTGGAGTGCTAATCCTAGAACCTTAGAATAGAGTAGAGAGTATTTTAGAATGATTTATCTCAAGCTCAAGAGATTCTCAACTCATGAGAGGGGAGAGCTAGAGAGAGAGGAAGAGGAGGAGAGAGAACCAATATGATAGAATGAGAATAAAATGAACCATTCTCCTCATATATGTGAATTATGGAAATTAGATAATTAGCTAAGATAATTGTCATGGTTAATCAAGACTTGACCATTATCATTTCACATTAAATGCCATTTGCAAGGATCAAAGAGCATCTTTCATATGGAATGATGATGGTCAACATGTCAACCTAGGTCAACAAGTCAAGTATAGTCAAATGGTCAACAACCCTAACCATGCACAATTATAATTAACTAATATCAATTAATCATAATTCACACATAAGTATTAGGGTTAAGAAAATGACAATGGTCATCAACTCTAATCAAAATCCTCTGCCTCTGTCTCAGTCAACTGTGCATACACACCCGTATCCGTGATCCGAGGAATACGAATACAATGAGATAAACCAATCCCAAATCATATACTAGGATCCGGCTTAAACCAAAGCCCGCTAGTATAAGCTGTCCGGACAGCAAACGTGCACAAGTGCGCGGATATGAACGAACCCTGTAGCAAAACCATGCGACCTCTACTCATTTTGCCTAAAGGCGAATAACCCTCTGTGTGGGACTCTAAAGACTCGACACTACGCTGGCAGTGGCTTTAACCACAGATCGCAAGCGGCACTAGCTGTACGTAACGGTCCCCAGGTAGATGCCGATAAGAAGACTGACGAGGTGAACCCATCTGAAGTCCTACTGAGCCTGAATGTGACAGTCTCCGTACAGTCCGGTCTGTTCGTCTGATACATCGCATGGCGGGCCTAGGGGGACGGTAAACGTCAGTCCCCTAATAGCGGTACAAGTCGTGTCGGAGTGTAGCCCAGAACACCCTGAGATAACACTGGAAACCTACCAGTATATCTCGCTTGCCCTGGCCAGGGACTACTTGTGTAATGGCTCTCCTGGACACAGCGCGATGTCAACCCCCAATACCGAGAGAGACGAATCCTGTCTAACCGTCACTGCCTCTAAGTGCTTCGGGACTGCACCCAAAAACTACCTGTTTGCACGACTCCTTTGAGCCGTGGTAGGGTAGTAATCAAAGTGCAGTGGGAACACACTCGAGGCGAAGTGACAGTGTCAAGTCAGCGGACTAAGCTGTACTCATGTCACCTGGGAACTGATAACTGACGATAGGTATAATACCAACCAACAGTTCCCGACGAGTCATGTCCAGTGTACTCGTAACCCAACGAGCACCCGCATACTATCTCAAGTACGACGTACTGACGGCTGTGGGACAGGCCGTCTTCCCGTGCTGGGATGAGAAGCGCATACGCTAGTCTACTCCAGAATATCGATGCCCTGTCTCGATAATCCCACGACCAGGGATGTGTAAATAAGGATGTGCTTGTAGATTACGCAGCCCCACGAGTGTGACTGCCATCACAACGCTGGTAATCAAGCAAAGATCCTAAGGGCTCCACTAATGCATATAGGTGATATAATAAAGAAACACATGTACACATTAAAACAGAGACAAACCAAGTAGCATACTACCATTTCCAGCAAGATTGTCTATACAACTGTGAATATCCCAAGCTTCCATCAAGTAATATACATACTAGTATGATACAGTAACGGCCTCTAGGGCATATACACTAATAATCTCCCACTTGCACTAAGGCCATGTACTCGCGTATCGAAGACCTATCATCTCGATCAGCCGCTCGAACTGAGTCTGGGGTAAGGCCTTCGTGAACGGATCTGCAGTGTTATCTTCTAAAGCAACCCTCCGAACCTCGATCTCCTGGCGATCCACGATCTCCCTGATCAGGTGATACCACCTCAAGATGTGTCTGGATTTCTGATGGGACCTGGGTTCCTTCGCTAAAGCTATAGCCCCGTTGTTGTCGCAATACAGAGGTATTGGATCAACAATGGACGGAACCACCTGAAGTTCTTTCAAGAACTTCCTCATCCAGACGGCTTCTTTTGCGGCATCAGATGCAGCGATATATTCCGCTTCCATAGTCGAGTCAGCAACGGTTTCCTGTTTGGAACTCTTCCAACACACCGCCCCTCCATTGAGGGTAAAGACAAAACCCGACATGGACTTGGAATCATCCTTGTCACTCTGGAAGCTGGAGTCAGCAAAGGCCTCGATCTGGAGGTCTTTTCCGCCATACACCAAGAACATCTCCTTAGTCCTTCTCAGGTACTTGAGAATGTTCTTTACCGCTATCCAATGTTTCTCCCCAGGGTTTGACTGATACCTACTTACCACACTCAGTGCATAAGCCACATCTGGTCTGGTACACAACATCGCATACATTATAAAGCCTACCGCAGAAGCGTAGGATATAATAGACATGCGATCCCTCTCTAAATCAGTCTTGGGAGACATTTCTTTGGAGAGGGTGATCCCGTGAAAAGCCGGTAGATTACCGCGCTTGGAATCTTCCATACTGAATCTTTTCAGTATAGTGTCGATGTACCTGGACTGTGAGAGTCTTAATATCCTCTTGGATCTGTCACGGTAGATCCAGATCCCCACAATGTATGAGGCATCACCCAGGTCTTTCATGGAGAACCTGTATGACAAGAACCCTTTGACAGATTGTAGCATAGGAATGTCATTTCCTATTAAGAGAATGTCATCCACGTATAAAACGAGGAATACTACAGTTCTCTCTACAAATCTACTATAGATGCATGGTTCATCTGGATTTTTGATAAAGCCAAATTCCTTGACCGTCTCATCAAAACAGATGTTCCAACTCCGCGATGCCTGCTTTAGTCCATAAATGGACTTAAGCAACTTGCACACCTTTCCACTGCTCCCACTCTGAATGAAACCCTCTGGCTGGTCCATATAGACACACTTCTCTAAATTTCCATTTAGAAAAGCGGTCTTTACGTCCATCTGCCAAATCTCATAATCGTGGAAGGCAGCAATGGCAAGAAGGATCCGAATGGATTTTAGCATAGCCACTGGAGAAAAGGTTTCATCATAGTCCAAACCAGGTCTTTGACGAAAACCCTTTACAACAAGTCTAGCTTTATAGGTCTCGACCTGTCCATCTACACCAATCTTCCTTTTGAAGATCCACTTGCATCCTACGGGTTTTACCCCATCTGGAGCAATGTCCAACGTCCATACTTTGTTGGTGTACATGGACTCCATTTCGGTCCGCATTGCATCCAGCCATTTTACCGAGTCAACGCTCTGAATGGCTTGCTGGAAGCTAGTTGGCTCATCACTATCAATGATGCAATCTTCTCTATCCCCGTCTATGAGAAAACCGTAGTATCTCTCGGGCGGATGAGACTACCTACTACTCCTGCGGAGTGGCGTAGGAATGTCCTGATCTTTCAAACCCTCTGGTTCTACTAAGCTTTCAGTAATAGCTCGTGGTTCTGGAATTTCTTCCAGTTCTATTGCGCTCCCACTAATTTCCTTTTCCAAGAACTGGTGTTCCAGAAAATGGGCATGACGAGAAACAAAAACCTTTTGTTCCTCTTCGCAATAGAAGAAATATCCCTTGAAGTTCTTTGGATATCCCACAAACTTGCACTGTACTGAGCGTGCCTCGAGCTTGTCCGCATGCTGCTTTTTGACAAAAGCTGGACATCCCCATGTCTTAATGTGATTAAGATAGGGTCACTTCCCACACCACATCTGATATGGTGTAGTAGGCACAGTCTTAGTTGGAACTCGGTTCAAAAGGTATGCAGATGATTCTAGCGCATATCCCCAGAATGATCGCGGTAACTCAGCGTTACTCATCATGGACCGTACCATATCTAATAGGGTTCGGTTCCGTCTCTCCGATACACCATTATGTTGCGGAGTGTATGGAGGAGTAAGCTGAGAGAGAATTCCATTCTCTTTTAAGTAATCCAGGAACTCGGCACTCAAGTATTCACTATCTCGATCAGATCTCAGTGCCTTAATACTTTTGCCTGTTTATTTTTCTACTTCATTCTTATATTCCTGGAATTTTTCAAAGGCCTCGGATTTATGTTTCATTAAGAAGACATATCCGTACCTAGAAAAGTCATCCGTAAAAGTAATGAAGTAAGAATAACCGCTTCGTGCATGCGTAGACATTGGACCGCACACGTCCCTGTGTACGAGTCCCAAGAGCTCGCTCGCTCTTACTCCGTGTCCAGTGAACGGAGTCTTTGTCATCTTTCCTTTGAGACAGGATTGACAAGTTGCATATGATTGATATTCGAACGGATCCAAATATCCTTCTGTATGTAACTTCGTCAACCTTCTCTCATTTATGTGACCGAGTCTACAATGCCATAAGAAAGCCTGATTGATTTCTGGAGACTTTCTTTTTTATGTATTCTGGACATTGAAAATCTGTGGTTGGTTCAATACGTATATACCATTACTCAATGTACCTGACCCAATCAGAACTTCATTAAGGTGAATGTTTACAACATTACTTACAAACGCAAATTCATAACCTTCTTTAGAAATCAAAGATACAGAAATGATATTACAAGTTGCTTTGGGTACAAAAAAGCAATTACGTAAAACCAAAACATGTCCATCTGACATTCCCAGGTGATAGTCCCCCACGGCCTCAGCATCCATGCTAGCTCCGTTTGCAACTCTGAGGGTCATGTCATCTGCCTTCAAAAACCTACGCTTTCTCAACGCCTGCAAAGAATTACAGATATGAGATCCTGATCCAGTATCCAATACCCAGGAAGTAGAGTTTATTGATAGACAGTTTTCAATAACATACACACCTGAAGCTGAAGCCGCAACTTGCTTCAGATCCTGTGTTCTGGCCTTCCAAGCCCTGCAATCTTTCTTCCAGTGTCCACTCTTGTGACAGTAAAAGCACTCTTCTTTCCCCACAAGCTTTCCTGCTACCTTTGTTGCTTTTGCCTTTCCCTTCGTATCCACTTTACTAACACCGCCCCTTGGTTTGGCGGGGGCTTTCTTCTTCTTTCCCTTGGCTTTCGCCCTGGACTTAGAAGAGGAAGATCCTCCTACAAACAAAGTGGATGTCTCCCTACCTTTCTGTAGGGTGCCCTCAGCACTCCTCAACATGTTCAGAAGCTCGAAAAGTTCAACCTCCTTTCCTTGCATGTTGAAGTTTAGAATAAACTGGGCGTAAGTGGAAGGAAGGGACTGGAGAATCAAGTCCGTATAGAGCTCATTCTCCAACGTGGTCCCAAGGTCCGCGAGCTCCTCTATGTAGCCAATCATCTTAAGCACGTGTTCCGCTACCGATGATCCGACAGCCAATCTTGCCGAAAATAGCTTCTTCGACACTTCGTATCTGGCGATACGAGATTGCTCTCCATACAGTTCTTTTGTATGAAGAAATATGGACTCTAGGTCCATATTCTCATGCCTCCTCTGATGTTCATTGTCCATAGAGGCAAGCACGAGGCATTTGGCCTTCGCGCAGTCGATTTCCCAGGTCTTATAGATTTCCCTATCTACAACACTGGTTTTGGGACCTGGGACAGGGGGAGCTTTGGTGGTAAGAAGATACCCCAACTTGTCATAAGTGATTGCCATTTTGACATTCCTGAGCCAATCTTTGTAGTTTGGCCCTGTCAGTATGTTTTTATCTAGTAATAACTTAAGTCCGATCATCTTGATTGGTCGCTGCAATTAGGAGAGAGAAAAGAAACACTTTAGCATGATGCTCTTGCAAGTTTAGAGTGGTTTTTAGTTTGTCTAAACAGGATGGCTCCCACTGTCTCTCGAATCCCTCCTCAAACCATAAAGGAAGAATTAGTCGGGATCAATCTCACCGTACAATACTTGCTTAATCGTTCAGCCAGGCTGGTGTTGGTACTTCGAGGGAGGTTTTCCAACGCTTTCGCGAAGTTCCTTAATTAAGTAACCTCTTTTCCCTGTGGGCGTAGCCCAGCTAACACCTTTCTAGACACCTACTAGGTTTATAACATTGATCGTTAAGTGAGAAATTTCCCGAGGAGTAGCATATACTCACTGTAGGATCAGGATCCAAATATCATCGCGTGATAAAACTGAAGGAATCCTACCAGAATCATCACACTCCAAATGGTATGCAGCGCTAGCAAGTTTCAGTACTTATGAAACTCCCGATGTGGATTTTTGCCCCATGCTCTTATGACCTTGACTTTGGCCAAAATATCATAAGTCACATGTCAAGTTCTACCCGTCATTCTCCTGGATAATTTGGACCCACCCGTACCTATCCTTGACTTTGGCCAAAATGGCAGTACGACTGTCCCAAACCAACGCATCTATCTATGCTACACATGAATACCCAATAGCTACCAATCACTATGCCTTGACTTTGGCCAACATACATAGCTTGAATACTTATTGACCATTCATGTGGAATGACGGAGGGCTACGAATGGTTTTGGCGAAACCGTGAACGTAGTGAACTTGATATAATCGATGAAACGAGATAGCTTTTAAAAGGAGTGGTTCAAGCTCCACATTTAAAAATTGGTTTTGAAAAGAACCGAGTGGTTTTGAAAGTGTTCCAACGACTTTTACTTGGTTTATTTTCTTGCATTAATTTTAATGCGTCCCATCATTTAATCCTACCATTGCAGAAAACAACCAAAATATGGTGTACGCTTATGCCATCCGCATTCGCCACGGGGCCCCGTCATCACCCGTTAGGTTACTTAACTAATGACAGAGCGGGGACTGGACTAGCGCGGATGCAAAACATAAGCAACACCTAAATAGATATCATATATAGATATATAGCAATGATAGTCAATCCAGATCACAGATGAATACTTTGGATATACTAGGAATCCGCGATTCGTTCGAGCCTGCAACGAAAAGCGGATTACACGGTCGCGATGAATAGCCAAACCCCACCCTAGACCTCTACGGGTGCGGAAAACTACCCGCCAAGTACCCGAAGTGAAGCAACCTCCCTCAACAACGTGAGTAGGCCACTCGGCACTTCGAGATACCCGGTAGTTTGTGCACCCCACCTTGGGTCTATCCTAGGAGCAAAAACAGTAAAAAGAAATTATACAATGACGGCTACAACCCCGACCCGGTTGTGCGGCCATACAAATAATATTACATCAAATTACATGTTACATGAATGAAAGAAAAAAAAGAAACTCTCATCTCACATCCACCCCGGCTATTCATCCGCGATAATCCACCGAGTTCATATACACAAACCAATAAGCATTACAGATCACAGATATGTATAACCCCCACTAATCGACGTATAGCGATTAGCAGACGTTCAATACACATAATACATCACAGATATAACCCATTAGTCAAAGTATAGGGAAGTTCGATCAAAAATACGGATTTATAACCACCCCAAATACAAATTTCTTTTCTGGAAAATCTGGGCAGAAATAAAATATCTTAAAAATCCCAAAACCTTAACAGAAGAACACTGCACCAAACTCGGTTCAGAACCGAGTCAACTCGGCCGCGGATCCGCGGCAAGAAGCATGTTCTTGCCGCGGAACCGCGGCGCTTTGAACGGTTCACTGGATCGTTTTTGGTGTGCTTCTTAACAAAACCATGAGCCGATTTTTGAAGTATGATTTATTATTTTTAGAGCAGAAAAAAAAAACAGAAACTTAGGGTTTTGAAAACTAGTTTTGCGATTTTTACCGATCGAACTTCTATACACTTTACTAACTAGCTAGTTTATGTTTAGTTAGGCTCTGATACCACTGTAAGTCCACGTTGCCCACCCCGGTACTTGCGGGAAGGCGGAAACGGTATAAAAATCGGATTTTTAACACACTAGGCAACATGGACTAGCAAAAGGAGGATCTTTCCTAAACAAAAACTAACTACAATGCTAAAAAGTTTAGCTACTCGGAAAAGAGGTTATACCTAGGGCTTCTAGTCCTTCTCTCCTTGCTCCTTGGAGTGAATGGAAGTGATCTCCTCGTCGCCTTCTCTTGTCGAAGAAGGATCCACCCGAGAGCCTCAACCTTTGGCTTCAACTTCAAGCTAGAAGTAACTAAGATGCTTGGAGTGCTAATCCTAGAACCTTAGAATAGAGTAGAGAGTATTTTAGAATGATTTATCTCAAGCTCAAGAAATTCTCAACTCATGAGAGGGGAGAGCTAGAGAGAGAGGAAGAGGAGGAGAGAGAACCAATATGATAGAATGAGAATAAAATGAACCATTCTCCTCATATATGTGAATTATGGAAATTAGATAATTAGTTAAGATAATTGTCATGGTTAATCAAGACTTGACCATTATCATTTCACATTAAATGCCATTTGCAAGGATCAAAGAGCATCTTTCATATGGAATGATGATGGTCAACATGTCAACCTAGGTCAACAAGTCAAGTATAGTCAAATGGTCAACAACCCTAACCATGCACAATTATAATTAACTAATATCAATTAATCATAATTCACACATAAGTATTAGGGTTAAGAAAATGACAATGGTCATCAACCCTAATCAAAATCCTCTGCCTCTGTCTCAGTCAACTGTGCATACACACCCGTATCCGTGATCCGAGGAATACGAATACAATGAGATAAACCAATCCAAAATCATATACTAGGATCCGGCTTAAACCAAAGCCCGCTAGTATAAGCTGTCCGGACAGCAAACGTGCACAAGTGCGCGGATGTGAACGAACCCTGTCGCAAAACCATGCGACCTCTACTCATTTTGCCTAAAGGCGAATAACCCTCTGTGCGGAACTCTAAAGACTCGACACTACGCTGGCAGTGGGTTTAACCATAGACCGCAAGCGGCACTAGCTGTACGCAACAGTCCCCAGGTAGATGCCGATAAGAAGACTGACGAGGTGAACCCATCTGAAGTCCTACTGAGCCTGAATGTGACAGTCTCCGTACAGTCCGGTCTGTCCGTCTGATACATCGCATGGCGGGCCTAGGAGGCGGTAAACGTCAGTCCCCTAATAGCGGTACAAGTCGTGTCGGAGTGTAGCCCAGAACACCCTGAGATAACACTGGAAACCTACCAGTATATCTCGCTTGCCCTGGCCAGGGACTACTTGTGTAATGGCTCTCCTGGACACAGCGCGATGTCAACCCCCAATACCGGGAGAGACGAATCCTGTCTAACCGTCACTGCCTCCAAGTGCTTCGGGACTGCACCCAATAACTACCTGTTTGCACAACTCCTTTGAGCCGTGGTAGGGTAGTAATCAAAGTGCAGTGGGAACACACTCGAGGCGAAGTGACAGTGTCAAGTCAGCGGACTAAGCTGTACTCATGTCACCTGGGAACTAATAACTGACGATAGGTATAATACCAACCAACAGTTCCCGACGAGTCCTGTCCAGTGTACTCGTAACCCAACGAGCACCCGCATACTATCTCAAGTACGACGTACTGACGGCTGTAGGACAGGCCGTCTTCCCGTGCTGGGATGAGAAGCGCATACGCTAGTCTACTCCTGAGTATCGATGCCCTGTCTCGATAATCCCACGACCAAGGACGCGTAAATAAGGATGTGCTTGTAGATTACCCAGCCCCCACGAGTGTGACTGCCATCACAACGCTGATAATCAAGCAAAGATCCTAAGGGCTCCACTAATGCGTATAGGTGATATAATAAAGAAACACATGTACACATTAAAACAGAGACAAACCAAGTAGCATACTACCATTTCGAGCAAGATTGTCTATACAACTGTGAATATCCCAAGCTTCCATCAAGTAATATACATACTATATGATACAGTAATGGCCTCTAGGGCATATACACTAACAAGCGCGGGAGGGCATTGAGAGGCATACTAAGGATGGACCGAGCAGGGTAGCTGCTCGGTGGCCTCTTGATGAGGGCTTTGATTCTTGGCGTCGTGGGTAAGAAATTACTAGCCAAGGAGGAACCGAGCAGGGTTGCTGCCCGGTTGCCTCTTGGTGAGGGCTTTGATCCTTGGCGTCGTAGGGTAAGAGATTACCAACCAAGGATAGACCGAGCAGGGTTGCTGCCCTGTTGCCTTTTGGTGAGGGCTTTAATCCTTAGCGTGGGAGGGCATGGAGAGGCCTGCTAAGGATGGACCGAGCAGGGTTGCTGCCCGGTTGCCTCTTGGTGAGGGCTTTTGATCCTTGGCATTGTGGGGTAAGAGATTACCAGCCAAGGATAGACTGAGCAGGGAAGCTGCTCGGTGGCCTCTTGGTGAGGGCTTTGATCCTTGGCGTCGTGGGGTAAGAGATTAGCAGCCAAGGATAGACCGAGCAGGGAAGCTGCTCGGTGGCCTCTTGGTGAGGGCTTTGATCCTTGGCGTCGTAGGGTAAGAGATTACCAGCCAAGGATAGACCGAGCAGGATAGCTGCTCGGTGGCCTTTTGCTGAGGGCTTTGATCCTTGGCATCGTGGGGTAAGAGATTACCAGCCAAGGATGGACCGAGCAGGGTAGCTGCTCGGTGGCCTCTTGATAAGGGCTTTGATCCTTAGTGCGGGAGGGCATTGAGAGGCCTGCTAAGGATGGACCGAGCAGGGTAGCTGCTCGGTGGCCTCTTGATGAGGGCTTTGATCCTTGGCGTCATTGGGTAAGAGATTACCAGCCAAGGATGGACCGAGCAGGGAAGCTGCTCGGTGGCCTCTTGATGAAGGCTTGGATCCTTGGCGTCGTGGGTAGTGAACTAGACCGAGCAGGGTTGCTGCCCGGTTGCCTCTTGGTGAGGGATTTGATCCACCTTTTCGGAAAAGTCCAGTTCAAGCAATCCTTATCACGGGAGGGCATGGAGAGGCCTGCTAAGGATGGAACGAGCAGGGTTGCTGCCCGGTTGCCTCTTAGTGAGGGCTTTGATCCTTGGCGTTGGTGGGTAAGAAATTACCAGCCAAGGATGGACCGAGCTGGGTTGCTGCCTGGTTGCCTCTTGGTGAGGGCTTTGATCTGCGGCGTCGTAGGGTAAGAGATTACCAGCCAAGGATAGACCAAGCAAGGTTGCTGCCCGATTTCCTCTTGGTAAGGGCTTTGATCCTTAGCGCGGGAGGGCATGGAGAGGCCTGCTAAGGATGGACCCAGCAGGGTTGCTGCCCAGTTGCCTCTTAGTGAAGGCTTTGATCCTTGGCGTCGTGAGGTAAGAGATTACCAGCCAAGGATAGACCGAGCAGGGTTGCTGCCCGGTTGCCTCTTGGTTAGGTCTTTGATCTTTGACGTCATGGGGTAAGAGATTACCAGCCAAGGATAGACCGAGCAGGGTTTCTGCCTGGTGGCCTTTTGACGAGGGCTTTGATCCTTAGCGCGGGAGGGCATTGGGAGGGCTGCTAAGGATGGACTGAGCAGGGTAGCTTCCCAGTGGCCTCTTGATGAGGGCTTTGATCCTTGGTGTCGGTGGGTTGTGAACTACCAGCCAAGGATGGACCGAGTAGGGTAGATACTCGGTGGCCTCTTGGCGAGTGCTTTGTGAGCGAGTCGGCGGCATATTTAGCTCCGTCCCTTGAATGACAACTTTCCCGATGCATGCCTCCGATCTTCTTTTCGAGGGCGTCAAGTCGGCCGTGGTGTCCCGATGATTCGGCACATTCTTATTTTTGGCCTCTACTGCCAAAGATCTCTGCCTGTCCACGGCCCTGGTTCCGTTCGATGAGGTTCCTCAGGTCTCCTGGCGAGGTCGTCTTCGAGCTGCCAAAGCGAGTCCCGTGCGCGAGACCCTGTCAAGGGAAGGGGTTCCGGTCATGCCTGGGTGCAGGCGAGCTGACCGACACCTCCTCAGGAGGGACAGGGGCATGATGGGGCTTGGGGCGAGGCGCTCTGGCATAAGACCTCAGAGTTAAGCTATGCGGCGCCCACCGGGTCATTGAATATGTCGGCCCGAGGGGCCTGTGGCTGCAGGAGATAGCAAGGTGGTGATCCGTTATGCCAACACGGGCTGAATCTTCTCTCTCTCTCTGGGAATCCCGGTCCCGAGGTGAGGGAGCGGCGACCTAGGGAGCTTTTCCGGCCGTTTGGACACGAACGAGTGTATCCACGACGGACGCGAGTCGATCTATCCGAGCGGATAGGGCGTAAATGGCGATCAGGGGAGGAGGGGATTCTCCCTCGTCTCCGCTGCGGGGAGGGCGACGGTTGGTACTTGGATCGTCACGGTGACCGCTCGCCATGAAGTCGAAATCAGAAGATGAACTTTCGTTGAGTGGAACTAATTTCCCACAAACGGCACCAACTGATGGATCTCTGGATCTCCTTCAGATGTTACCTTCCGTTGATCTGCAGCGAGCGCTGATGGATGGCTGAGATTGGATTTGAGGGTTGCCTCTCAATGCGTGTGGATCTCAATAGGCTGGATATGGTTGAGGATGAGCTACCTGCAAGGAAGTCTCGGGGTGGTTGTGCTACCGAGGACTCTCCGACGATCAAGTTAGTCGAGATATTTTGGCAGAATAACGGCCTATTGGGGTCAAGTTGGCTTACCTGAGTCGTCTGGGAGTGGGGTTTATATAGTGGCAGCAATGGGCAGGCGGGCGCGAGATTCCCGCCGGCCGTTACGCCCCTGGCTGTAACGTTTTAAAAATCGTTTAGGAGTATTTTCCGATAATCGGTAAAATAATACGTGTTTTCCGTAAAAAAAAAGCAAGATATAATTAATTTTCAATATGGACTTAAAAACACCTATTTTAACTATGCAATTGCTAGTATTTGGTATTAATTAGTCACTTATAAATTGGTAGTTAATTAAATATTTTTTCTTAATTAATTATTTTAAATATTATTATAAGCTTTCATTTATACATTAAATTAGTGTAAATTACAAATTGGAATGGGTTAATTATATTTTAGTGAACCATGACAACTTAAAAACAAGTTTGTAACATGCTCATTCTTTCTACACTTGTCTCCATAATTCTAGATAATTCTAGGGTTGTTAGAAAAATAAAATAAAACATATAATTAAGGAAATAAGTGATTAAGTGTTATAATTGGAGATGTTTCTACACACTCACCCACACACACCTCACTTTCTCTCTCCCCTTCCCATTTTGGCCGAGCCCCCCATGAGTAGTCCCCCAACTTTCCCCACTTCATTTTGACTTCAAAATTCTCCAAAAATCCATCAAAAATCAATGCAAAAACCTAACTAATTCTCCATTTAACCCTTACCCATTATTCTTGTTCAAATCTAACATGGATCTTGGAGCTAGAGAACCATTTTGGAGGCTAAGTTAGCATGCTAGATTTCAAAACTTGTGAGGTATAATCTCAACCTTATGTTAATTTGTTGTTTAATTTCTTTAAAACAAACATAATTAGGTATTATTATGGTTTTAACTTCAAGTTTGAAAATTAAAAGAGAGGGTTTTGAATTCAAGTTAGGATTTTGATTATTTGATTATAGTTGTGATGTGTAGTTTAATATCTTGAGAATTTCAAAACCCAACCTAGTTGCAAAATTGCTGATTGTTACTTTTAAATTGTCCAAATTATATGACTTTGCAAACTAGGTTTTTAATTAATGTGTAATTAGATGAAATTAAAAATTAGTTATGGTTTGTGTGACTTAATTAAGATATTTAGTGAGTATTGTGGTCACTAGAATTGTTAAAATATCTAGATATGAACTAAAATGGTAATTGTTGCTTACTAGGTTTTCAGGATAATAGCTTTTAAATTGAGTTTGAGGTTTTGGTGATTTATAACATATTTCATATAATATTTAGTGTATTGTGAATGCACGATTGTGTTTTAGATTTAGGGATTTTCTCGTATAGGGACCCTAGTTGTAGTTGGTGGCGTTGTCGCGGGCGCGTTTTGTGCACCAAGTGTGTGCGTGTCTTGTTGTGCGTGTGGATTGACTTATGTCGTTTGTGTCCACGACTAATCATGTATTTATCCTCTTAATTGCTTGTGTGTGATTCTAGGATCGGGTGCAGAGGTATCGGATGTGGCGCGGAAAAGACATGGCTGAGACCGGATCAGTTAGCCAAGACGTCCCGGTGAGTAGATGTACACATCTATGGGGGGATCGTCTGGATGGCGCGAGGCGCCCGATGGTTTAGTATTATTTATAGTACTTGTATTATATGCGTAGTTTCCTGGTTATGCATCTCATGGCATTGCACCATCTTATATGTGTGTGTGTGACAGCATCATAGGACACTTGCACCATTATCATTGGTTCATGCTGCACGTGCACAATTCATGCTAACACACACGCCTTTGGTAATTGCTATGTCACGAACACTATAGAACTGGATTAGAATCGGTAATCGTGCATTTGCATCATATATGATCTGTGGATTTATACTTGTATAATCATTTCTTTAAAATGGATACGTAGAATTGTTAATCATATATACATACCTCATTGCATCATGATTCATGCATAACTTCTGGCCGTGTTTCATATGGTATATACTACCGTATCATAGATTTCTATCAACACCGGCATGTTTATATATTGTGATTCTTCTCGAGAATTTCAGTATTTATGAGATTTCTGGATTTTGGGGAAAACTGTAAGAATTTTATAAACCTATTATCATTTTTATAAATAGAAATTTGCGGTTTTCTCATGATATGATGTGTGTGGTGTCCACCATGAGTGTTCTCGGTTCTTGAGTTGTACCATATATCCGATTCGAGGAAGGGGATGCACCGTCTACGGGTACATGGTGGACTCGGTATGGTACCCCGGGGCGAGATAGTTTTCGTGGGGATGACGATGAGCCCGGCAGGGGAGCACTACCTACCATTTATTTGTGGCGCGGCGGATATCCGGAGGATACCTACTGTAGTCGTGAGATTTATGATATGGGCCGATCGAGCCCGAGATTTTGAGATTTTGAGGCATTGAAATATTGTGACATTGAGATGTCGAGATATTGAGATATTGAGGCATTGAGATATACATATTTAGTGTCGATGCTTGACACGGATTTCAGTTGATTTCATTGATGATACTTCAGTTATTTCATAAAAGTTTAACTAAGATAAAAATACAGATTTCCTCGTACCAAACATATTCAGGTTTCATGTGTTTATGCATTCATGTTGCACACATACTAGTGCATTGCATCATATCGGTAAGTAGGCTGTGACGCATTGGGTGCATACTTACGATAGCCTTATTCGATATTACTTACTACTCACGAGTTGGCAAATCACCCCCGTTGTGCCACAATATCTTGTAGGTCCGACCCGTTAGCATAGTAGCGGCGGGCGTACTTCTTCCTTTGCTTCGTTTGGTTGGACTTGCGGCTTGCTCATAGATGGGTTGCGAGGATATCTTGTTTTCACTTTGTATATTACCTTGTATCTAGTACACTCCATCTACCCTTGTATATTGGACTAGTCGGTGAGACTTGTGAGACTTGTATTTGTGGTTTTTGGTGTCGATGCTCACTTGAGCCGACGTGGTGTTTCTTATTTCTGCTTTCAGATGCTTATTTTCGTGCTTTTGATACATATTGCATATGGTTGTGATTCTGCCTTGGGCAAAGAGCTAGCTCCCGCTTGGGGATGCCTTTATTCTTGATATATATGTATTTTCATGTGTTGTACCCGTTTCGGGATCAGTATTTACAAGGAAGACTCTGCCGAAATTTTCGGAAAATTCTGATGTTTTTAATATGTTTAATGTGACTTAATGGGTTAAAAATTATCTTTTAAATTAAGGTTTTCCTTCACTCTATTTCTTTAATTGGTTTAGATTTCTGGGCTTTGACTTACTTAGATTACGTTACGCCTTGAGACGTTTCGTAATTTAAGTACCAGTCACGTTTCGTACCTTCGGGTCGTGACAAAACTGGTATCAGAACGATAGGTTTTAACTTTCTGAGTGTAAGATGACTCTTGGTAGATGGAGTAGGTGACTTAAGTAGAGTGGTGTAGCGTGTATGTTCCGCGGCATGCTTACGATACGGTACTCCACCTAAGTGACCTTAGGAGATATATATATATATATATATATATATATATATATATATATATATATATATATATATATATATATTTGCTTGTATTTCCTTCCTTGATTTCGGAAATCCTTTGATTCGATCGCGGTGTTCCTATCAATCATGTTTCTTGTTCCAGCCACTATGCCGCCGGAGACTACGAGGGCCAGAGGGCTGCCACCGGGGATGAGATTAGAGTAGGCTCGTTTGAGATGAGGACCGATCAGGGCGGTATGCCTACCCCTCAGGGACAGAGTGATCCGCCTTCTCCAGGATGGATGGCTACGCTGGAGTCGAGTATTCAGGACTTGTGACAGATGATTGAATTGTTAGTGGTGGTTAGCCGAGCTTCGAGAGCCGATGATGTCCCTCCTATTTCAGGGACTGTGTTTGTACCTGCTGCTCAGGCAACTGTTTCTGTTTTTACCGGGATTTTTTCTGTTTCCTTACAGGAGTTTTCGTGGCTGAAGCCTCTAGCTTTTACCAGCACAGATGCGATGGAGGATTCGCAGACATTCCTTGACAAGATGGCTTGGATTGTCGTTCACAAAGATGTTCTGACGAGATATGGGTTGAGCTTGCGAATTTTTGTCTAGAAGGTCTTGCTCAGATGTGGTGCGAGTCAGTCGAGAGAGGCTGAGCTGCAGATCTACCTCCTATGACTTGGGATAAATTTACAGCTGTATTCTTGCTCATTTCATTCTGAAGAGCGTTCGAGATGTCGAACTCGTAGTTTTGAGTCTTTGTGTAAGACTTCAGGGATGACAGTATCCGAGTACGATATTTAGTTTACTCAGCGGTCCGATATGCTCCTTACCTTGTGGACACTAAAGAAAAATGGATAAAGAGGTTCGTGTGGAGATTGGACATGCAATTATTTCTTGCTGTCGGCACCCAGCCTTTTAACACTTACGTTGTTACTATGAACGCAACCTTACTGTTGGAAGAGCGCATTTCTAAGACTTCAGTCATTTCTGGACCGAAGCGGATTCGTATGAGTAGGCCAGCTCAAAGGCAGTTAGATAGACGCCGTTGTGATAGGTATTCGTTCGGTGTTTTCTTCCGATACGTAATTCTTTCTGGTGTCGTTTGAAATGGTATCCACATACCTTGTATCGAAGTCTAGCCGATAGTAGTCCTTACTAAATCAGCCGCTTGTTGTGATTTCTTCCGTAGGCTAATCTTTTGTTGCTCGATATGTTTCTCATTCATATTTGTTTTGTTCATATTGGAGATAGGGATTCTTCTGTCAATTTGATTCTTCTCAATATGTTTGACTTTGAGGTTCTTCTGGGCATGGTTTGGTTAGCCATGTGTTGTGCATCCGTGGACTGCCGTAAGGAGGCAGTCAATTTAGTTTTCCGGGAAAGCCAGTTCTTGCTTTTCGGGGAGGCCGTAGCGTCGCCTTTCCCAGTCGATTTCTTCTCTCCGCGCTACTCCGTTCTTGAGGAAAGGGTGTCAGGGATTCGTAGCATATGTTTGTGATGTTAGAGCCACAGAGGTCCCGTTGGACCAGGTCCCGTTTGTGAGGGAATTTTAAGATGTCTTTCCTGACAAAGTAAACCAAACAACTTGTCGCCAGAGCGCGATATTGGGTTCTTCTTTGACTTGATTTCCAGCACGGAGCCTTTTTCTCTTCCGCCATATTGGATGGACCCGGCGGAGCTGAAAGAACTGAAGGATCAGTTGCAAGATTTGTTGGATAAGGGGCTTGTTCGACAAAGTGCGTCACCTAGGGGAGCTCCTGTCCTGTTCGTCAGAAGGATGGTCGTTTACGTCTATATATTGATTATCGTCAGTTGAATCGGGTTACTGTGCGAGACATTTCTCGAAAATTGACTTGCGGGTCAGGCTATCACCAGTTATGGGTTCGAGAAGATGATATTCTGAAGACTGCTTTTCGCACACGTTACAAATGTTATGAGTCTTGATGATGTCGTTCGAGCTCACCAATGCCCCAGTAGTGTTTATGGATTGGATGAACCGAATATCCATGTTGTTCTTGATCAGTTTATCATCGTGTTCATTGAGGACACCTTAGTGTATTTGTGGAGCCGAGTGGAGCCTGGACAGTAATTGAGGATTTCGTTGCAGACTTTGAGGGAGCGCCAGCTATTCGCCAAATTATCCACGTGTGTTTTCCGGTTGGATAGTGTGGACTTTTGGGACCCGTAGTTACGAGAGATAGTATATGTATGGAACCGAAAGAGATTGAGGACGTGCAGCATTGGCCCAGACGGGTATCAGTGACGGAGGTTCGCAGCATTTTTGGGTTTGACCGGATACTATCGACATTTCGTACAGGATTTTTCTCATATAGCTGTAACGTTAACCGAGTTAGGCCGGAAAGGAGTTTCTTTTCTTTGAACTGAGGCATGCGAGTAGAGCTTTCAGCAGTTAAAGATTCGTTAGACTACGGCGCTAGTATTGTCTTTGCCTTCATGATCAGGCGGTGTTGTTGGTTATGGCGATGCTTCTCGGCAATTGAAGAAGCGTGAGCAGAACGCATGAATTAGAGATAGCTGCAGTGATTTTTACACTTAAGATTTGGAGACGAGTCATGCCAGATATTTACGCATCACAATAAACTTAAAGTATATCTTTCAGCAGCGAGATCTAATTTTAAGATAGCGTCGATGAGTGGAGCTAGTGAAGACAATGACTGCGAGATTCCTTATCGTCCGGGCAAGACGAATGTTGTGGCAGATGCTTTGAGTCGGAGACCCGGAGGTAGCTTTTCTTATTTAAACGCAGTTCAGAGACAGTCGACGGCAGATTAGCAGATTCTTTATGACAGCCGAGTACAGTTCGAGTTACGTCAGTCGGGGGACAACTTGCTTGTGTCCGTGAACGTCCACAGTGATTTGATCATATCCGTTAGGCATAGTCCGATGACGTTTGTTGGTCAGAAATCATGGAGCAAGTTCGACAGGGCAGAGATCCACAGTTCATGATTGATGATTAGGGAGTACTATGATTTGGGACTCGACTGTGTGTGCCCGATTCCGAGGGACTGAGACGCAAGATTTTAGAAGAAGCATACCAGTCGACATATAGTGTTTATCCGGTTTCCACCAAGATGTATCATGATGTAAGAGATGTCTACAGATGTGAAGGGATGATGAGAGATATCACGGACGTTGTTTCAGGATGCTGACTTTTCAGCAAGTCAAGGCCGAACATCAGGGGTCAGCAGAAGAATTACAACCTTTGCCCATACCGAAGCAGAAATGGGGGCAGATCTCTATGGATTTTATCGTGGGTCTACCTAGGACCAGTCGAGGGAATGACTCTATTCGGGGGATAGTAGACCGATTAACGAAAGCAACTCACTTTCTACTAGTAAGATCACTTTTGGATTCGTTCTATATGCTCAGATACATGTTAATGAGATTGTGCGACTATATGGAGTTCCGACTTGTATTGTGTCCAACAGAGGCACCCAGTTCACCAGCCGACTATGGCAGAAACTTCAGGAGGATTTGGACACCAATTGAGTTTCAGTGCAGCTTTTTATCCGCAGGTCGACGGTCAATCAGAGCGGACCATTCAGATTATTAAAGACATGCTCTAGGCTTGAGTTCTAGTTTTCGGTGGTAGTTGGGATCGCCACTTGCCCTTGATAGAATTTTCCTATAATAACAGCTTTTAGGAAAAGATTCAGATGGCACCCTTCGAGGCGTTATATAGGAGGAGATGTCGATCACCTGTATATTGGACAAAGCTCAGTGAGAGCAGTATTTGTGGCCATAGATTGTGCAGGAGATGACCGAAGAGATCCAGTTGATTCAAGATAGGATGAAAGCGGCCCAGAACAGGCAGAAATCTTATGTAGACCGACGTCAGCATAGACTTAAGTTTACTGTCGGCGATCATGTTTTTCTTAAAGGTTTCTCCGATGAAGGGCGTGTTGAGATTCAGGAGGGAAGGAAAGCTTAGTTTCAGATATGTGGGTCCCTTAGAGATTCTCGAGTGTATCGGCACAGTTGATGTTAGTTATATGTATGCCCTAGAGGCCATTACTGTACATGCGTTGTATATTGTAGTGGATTCTTGGACATATATAGGGAGGACTTTCTTGCTCGACATGATAGTATGCTATCTGGTTACTCTTTATCTTAACATGTACTCTGATTGTCTCTATGTTACATATTGATAAAGCCCCTAGGATAAGTACTTGACTACCAGGACTATGATGCAGATCATATTAGTAGGGACAGAGTAGTCACCAAGTGCATCCTTCAAATGTTCCTAGTCGTGGGAGTACCGAGACAGGGCATCGATACTCCAGAGTAGACTAGCGTATGTGTTTCTTGACCCATATGATGGGCAATGGATGATCCCATATCCATTGGTGTTTGACATCAAAGAAGGTATACGGGTGCTCAGTGGAGACTGGGTACACTGGACGGACTCGCCGAGAACTCCCAGATGGTATTATACCTCACGTCAGATGGCAGTTCTCTGGTGACACTGGTACAGATTAGTCTGTAGACCCGAGATCGACATAGAGTCTTGTGTGATTCCCACTGTGCTTTGATTTCCATCATACAACGTCCAAGAGGGCGTGCAAAACGGTGGCTTTTGGGTACAGTCCCGAATCACATGGAGGCAATGAGCGATAGGAGGGGTTTCGTCTCTCCCTGTATAGGGAGTTGATGTTGCGCTGTGTTCGAATGGCTATAAATGGAAATCCCTGGCCAGGGTTGCTGAGATTTACTGGTAAGTGTTATCAGTAGTTTCTCGAACTGTTATGGACCTCATATCGACATGACTTATCAAGCTACTGGGGTCTGACGTTTACCACCCCTAGGCGAGATATGCGACATATCAGACGAAGAGACCGGACTGTACGGGAGTGTTACTGGTTGGATTCACGGGAGAATGTACAGGCTTGCTTGTTGATCTTCTGATTGCTCAATACCTGGGTGGCTGTTATGTTTAGCTGACCGCTTGCAGCTTGTGGGTGTTTGATATGATCATCACCTACTGCCGGCGTATTGACGATTCTTTAGAGTCTTACACAGAGGTTTCCTGGCTCAGGCAAAACGGAGTAAGAGCACATATATGATATGTACGGGATCGGGAATAATACGTGTATGAGATACCGTATTAGATTCTCGCGATATGAGATATCGGCCGGGTATATGTGATATAGCCGGATCATCGGATCAAGTGTTGATTCGATGAACTGATACAGATTATATTGGTCGGTTATATGCGATATAGCCGGATTATCGGATCAAATGTTGATTCGATAATTTAATGTATAATTATATATGTGATATATTAAGTTACATTAACTAATATAAGCTCACTTAAAGATTCTTTTTCTCACTTGAATAATACATTGATATATATATGATATATGTTAATTGTATTATTTTGTTTTGTTACAAAATATATTATATATGTGATATATAATATTGTAACAAATTATGATTACAAATGCAACATGTTTTGTGGAGATTAAACATGGTTAAGGTTTAATTTGGGTTAGCTTTTTCATGAAGCTTCTAGAAGCTTTATTTTTTTTTTTAAGCAAAGATATTTTGTGTTGATATTTTCTAACCCAATCCAAACCCTTTACTCTAGTTAACTCTCTACATGAGTTAAGTCTTGATTCTTAACTCATGGTTGCAATTGTAACCATAGCATAATAATTCATTATTCATCACAAAGTAATTTCTTCTTCTTCTTCCTTTGAGAAAAGCTTTCTAGTTTTTTCTTATGTGATGATTTTGAGTGAGAAATTGAAAACAAATGAGAGCTAAATTCCTACTTCATCATCCTCATCTATTCTAACCACTTAGATTAGGGTGTTTGCTTTGTTAATACTTGATTAGTAAAGCAAGAGCTTGGGCTTGAGTTTTTTCAAGGTAGATCATCTTTATTGTTGAAGATTGGAAGCAAGCTTGCATCTTTCTCTTCATGGAGCCTCTCTTGAGTCCGAGTACTCGATGATCGCAGCGAAGGGACCTCAACACGGAGCTTTAGAAGTGAAGGAACGGACTACAAAGGTTGTAATCCCTAACTCTTAGATGTAAAGTTGTTTACTTACTATGTTTGTCCTAATACTCTAGTTAAGATCTTGGTTAGGGTTTGTTTAGCACCCTAAAAAATTTTAAAGTAGCATGATTGATGCTTGCCAAAACCTTGCTAAGGTGCTAAGCTAACCCTACAATTGCGTATCGTTTGGCTCTTCTACCCAGCTTTCTAGATGTTCACCCCGTGTTTCACGTATCGATGCACCACAAGTACCTTCTTGACCCCTTTTACACAATACAGCATCAGACGATCCAGCTGGAGCGCAAATCTTCTTTCACCGAGCAGCCGATAGTTATTCTAGATCGACAGATGAAGAAACCGAGATCCAAGGTCATACCGACCGTTTTGATTCTTTGGCGTGGCCGAACAGCGAAGAGGTCACGTGGGAAGCCGAGGTCGAGATGCGGGAGAAAAATTCCCATCTCTTTGAGGGTATGCGTAGTTAGATTTTAAATTCGGGGGCCGAATTTCTTTAAGGGGGAAGATTGTAATATTTTAAAAATCGTTTAGGAGTATTTTCCGATAATCGGTAAAATAATACGTGTTTTCCGTAAAAAAAAAAGCAAGATATAATTAATTTTCAATATGAACTTAAAAACACCTATTTTAACTATTCAATTGCTAGTATTTGGTATTAATTAGTCACTTATAAATTGGTAGTTAATTAAATATTTTTCCTTAATTAATTATCTTAAATATTATTATAAGCTTTCATTTATACATTAAATTAGTGTAAATTACAAATTGGAATGGGTTAATTATATTTTAGTGAACCATGACAACTTGAAAACAAGTTTGTAACATGCTCATTCTTTCTACACTTGTCTCCATAATTCTAGATAATTCTAGGGTTGTTAGAAAAATAAAATAAAACATATAATTAAGGAAATAAGTGATTAAGTTTATAATTGGAGATGTTTCTACACACTCACCCACACACACCTCACTTTCACTCTCCCCTCCCTATTTTGGCCGAGCCTCCCATGAGCAGCCCCCCAACTTTCCCCACTTCATTTTGACTTCAAAAATCTCCAAAAATCCATCAAAATCAATGCAAAAACCTCACTAATTCTCCATTTAACCCTTACCCATTATTCTTTTTCAAATCTAACATGGATCTTGGAGCTAGAGAGCCATTTTGGAGGCTAAGTTAGCATGCTAGATTTCAAAACTTGTGAGGTATAATCTCAACCTTATGTTAATTTGTTGTTTAATTTCTTTAAAACAAACTTAATTAGGTATTATTATGGTTTTAACTTCAAGTTTGAAAATTAAAGAGAGGGTTTTGAATTCAAATTAGGGTTTTGATTATTTGATTATGGTTGTAATGTGTAGTTTAACATCTTGAGAATTTCAAAACCCAATCTAGTTGCTAACTTGCTAATTGTTACTTTTAAATTGTCCAAATTATATGACTTGCAAACTCGGCTTTTAATTAATGTGTAATTAGATGAAATTAAAAATTAGTTATGGTTTGTGTGACTTAATTAAGATATTTAGTGAGAATTGTGGCCACTAGAATTGTTAAAACATCTAAATTTGAACTAAAATGGTAATTGTTGAGTTTGAGGTTTTGGTGATTTATAACCTATTTCATATAATATTTAGTGTATTGTGAATGCACGATTGGATTTTAGGTTTGGGGATTTTCTTGTATAGCGGCCCTAATTGTAGTTGGTGGTATTGTCGCGAGTGCGTTTTGTGCACCAAGTGTGTGCGTGTATTGTTGTGCACGTGGATTGACTTGTGTCGTTTGTGTCCACGACTAATCGTGTATTTATCCTCTTAATTGCTTGTGTGCAATTCTAGGATCAGGTGCAGAGGCGTCGGATGTGGCGCGGAAAATACATGGCTGAGACCGGATCAGTTAGCAGAGGCGTCCCGGTGAGTAGATGTACACATCTATGGGGGGATCGTCTGGATGGCGCGAGGCACCCGATGGTTTAGTATTATTTGTAGTACTTGCATTATATGCATAGTTTCCTAGTTATGCATCTCATAGCATTGCACCATCTTGTGTGTGTGTGTGTGTGACAGCCTCATAGGACACTTGCACCATTACCATTGGTTCATGATACACGTGCACTATTCATGCTAACACACACGCCTTTGATAATTGCTATGTCACGAACACTATAGAACTGGATTAGAATCGGTAATCGTGCATTTGCATCATATATGATCCGTGGATTTATACTTGTATAATCATTTCTTTAAAATGGATACGTAGGATTGTTAATCATATATACATACCTCATTGCATCATGATCCATGCATAGCTTCTGGCCGTGTTTCGAATGGTATATACTACCGTATCATAGATTTCCATCATCACCGGTATGTTTATATATTGTGATTCTTCTCGAGAATTTCAGTATTTATGAGATTTCTGAATTTTGGGGAAAACCGCAAGAATTTTATAAACCTATTATCATTTTTATAAATAGAAATTTGCGGTTTTCTCATGATATGATGTGTGTGGTGTTCACCATGAGTGTTCTCGATTCTTGAGATGTATCATATACCCGATTCGAGGAGGGGGATACACCGTCTGCGGGTACATGGTGGACCCAGTATGGTACCCCGGGGCGAGATAGTTTTCGTGGGGATGACGATGGGCCCGGCAGGGGAGCACTACCTACCGGTTATTTGTGGCGCGGCGGATATCCGGAGGATACCGACCGTAGTCGTGAGATTGATGATATGGGCCGATCCGGACTGACGGAGCCCGAGATATTGAGATATTGAGGCATCGAGATATTGTGACATTGAGATATCGAGACATTGAGATATTGAGGCATTGAGATATACATATTTAGTGTCGATACTTGACACGGATTTCAGTTGATTTCATTGATGATACTTCAGTTATTTCACAAAAGTTTAACTAAGATAAGAATACAGATTTCCTCGTACCAAACATATTCAGGTTTCATGTGTTTATGCATTCATATTGTACACATACTAGTGCATTGCATCATATCGGTAAGTAGGCTATGACGCATTGCGTGCATACTTACGATAGCCTTATTAGATGTTACTTACTACTCATGAGTTGGTAACTCACCTCCGTTGTGCCACAGTATCTTACAGGTCCGGCCCGTTAGCATAGTAGCGGCGGGCGTACTTCTTCCTTTGCTTCATTTGCTTGGACTTGCGGCTTGCTCATAAGTGGGCTGCGAGGATATCTTGTTTTCACTTTGTATATTACCTTGTATTTAGTACACTCCATCTACCCTTATATATTGGACTAGTCGGTGAGACTTGTGAGACTTGTATTTGTGGTTTTTGGTGTCGATGCTCACTTGAGCCGACGTGGTGTTTCTTATTTCTGCTTTCAGATGCTTATTTTCGTGCTTTTGATATATATTGCATGTGGTTGTGATTCCGCCTTGGACGAAGAGCTAGCTCCCGCTTAGGGATGCCTTTATTCTTGATATATATGTATTTTCATGTGTTGTACCCGTTTCGGGATCAGTATTTACAAGGGAGACTCTGCTGAAATTTTCGGGAAATTCTGATGTTTTTAATATATTTAATGCGACTTAATGTGTTAGAAATCATCTTTTAAATTAAGGTTTTTCTTCACTCTATTTCTTTAATTGGTTTAGATTTCTGGGTTTTGGCTTACTTAGATTTTGTTACGCCTTGAGACGTTTCGTAATTTTTGTGTCAGTCATGTTCCGTACCTTCGGGTCATGACACTGGCGTTACGCCCGCATGATAGGCGGGATTCCCCATTAATGACGAGATATGCTCGTTAATGGAGGATCGTAATGGCGTGGAACGCGGGATCATAGGCGGCGGATATCTCGCGCCTGGCGAGATTCGCGGAGCCGTGGCGAAGACGCCGGTGATCAGTGCTGGGGGTCGGTCAATGAGACCGAGGAAGCAAGGCTCGGCAGGAAGCTCGGGAACGAGCGAGAGGCCGAGCAGGCTTGGTTCTTGATGGCTCGGAGGTGAGCCGGGAGGGCCGAGGAGGCCCATCGTGCAGGAGGCTCGGAAGCGAGCTAACGGTTGTTTGTAAGGTGGGCATAAGAGTGGTCTGGACGGCCACTGAAGGTCGGGAATATCCTCGGGTCGAAGGCCCGGGGCATACTTCTAATGTACCGTTGTCACTCCCTTCCCGTAAGCCATGGGACACGTCAGTCGCCCCGTGTCGTGATCTTAGAAAATACCACTTCTGAGCATCATCACATGGAATGCGTCATACCCTCAAACTCATAAGATTATCGTTTTATTCTTTATGCATTCAAATGCAAAAGTAGTAACCAATGAGTAGTTGCACACTACCCTTCTTGGGAAAAGTGCGGGCTTCGAACCCCAGGAACCCAAGAAAGGAAATGGCCACAAATTAACGTTTTCGGGGCAAAATTCATGTTCCCCCTGTGTGTGGTGTGCATAGGTGTGTTTGTGTGTTGAGTGCTTAGGTTAGGACTAACGAGCCAGTGCCAAAAAAAATTTAGATACGAATCATAACTTAATTTTATATAAGAACATAAATATATTATGTTTCACTAAATATATGTATTTTTCTAATCACTAAAATAAAACCAAGATATTGTGACCGCAATTTTGAGACAGATAAAAATCGGTATCTAACAAGTTAAATAAAAATAGTAAACCATCATAATAAAAAGATGGATTTTTATATATACTTTTAACTGGCCCGGAAGCCTAACTCATGCACACAACACATACAAGACCACCGCGCGCGCACACGCACACCAAGAAGACCCACGATTTTGCCTGAAAGCGTTAATTGTGGCCATTTCCCCTCTCAGGGATCGAACCCCGCACTTCTTATTGGTTAAAAAAACCATAAATACCATATCTCATTTTAGAAGTTCTATTAAAATCATGTGCTTGGAATAATTTCACGGCAACTAGTTTAATTTAAAACAAATTTTTTTTTTTTTTTGGTTTCGAAATAAGTCATAAATTCGATGACCAAGTTTAGAAACATCATTAAGACCCTCTAATCACCATGGTCATATATAAGGACAATATGTAGGCTAAATTTTGGAAGAAAGATATTATGGACTAAAAGAGACAAATATTATGAACGAAAATGTTAGAAATTAAACTTGTTTTCGGTTACAAAGAATTGAAGAGATATCGGTTATAAAAGGAAGGGATACCAATTCATGAATAGGTTTAATGAAAGGATATGTAACGGTTATTGTAATCAATTGGTATTATGAAGAGTCATAATGAAGGGGCATGTAAACTCCTATATAAGAAGATGTTTTGTAAAGTTTTTAAAAGAGCAAGGAAAATATAAGAATAGTTTATTGATACTTTCTCCATTCTCTATCCATTCTCTCCTCCAAACACATTCGGCTACATCGTAAACCGAACATAAAGTTGTGAAGATCCTAACAAAGTGGTATCAGAGCAAGGTTCGAAGAAAATGTCGAAGACAACACTCTCGTACAACGCCCCACGCCTCACCAAAGATAACTATGAAAATTGGAGCATCAAAATAAAGACTGTTTTGGGAGCAATAGGCGCTTGAGATGTGGTGGTCCGAGGCTATGATCGGCCTCAAGATGAAGCTGCACTGACGGCAGCTCAGAGAACGACCCACGAAAAATTATTCGAGAAAGATTGTACCGCAAGATACTTTATCGAGCAAGGTGCCGATGATTCGACTTTCGAGAAGATTTCGGCTGCCACTAATGCAAAGCAACAGTGGGAGATACTTGAGAAAACCTTCCAAGGAGTCGAGAAGGTTAAAAAGGTACGCTTACAATCACTAAGGAGGGAGTTTGAATTGTTAAAAATGGAGGAGAATGAATCGGTGACTGACTATAATGCCCGAGTGCTTACGGTGGTCAACCAAATGAAGAGGAACGGAGAAAAAATGGAGGATGTAAGGGTGATAGAGAAAATTCTTCGGTCACTACCACCGAAGTTTGACTTCATTGTGTGTTCAATTGAAGAGTCAAAGAATCTTGAAGAAATGACGATAGATGAGTTGATGGATTCACTAAAAGCCCACGAAGAACGGTTCGTGAAAAAGCAAGAACCGATTGAAAAATTACTACAAACACAAGTTAATTTGAAAGGTGATTCGGTTGAAAATGGTCAAAATGACCGAAATCGAGGAAATACACGCGGCCGAGGAAGAGGCCGTGGCTGAGGTCAATTCGGTCGAGGACAAGGTGGTCGAGGAGGTCAAAACAATGACGATAGAAGCCAAAGCCAAAATTTCGGCCGAGGTCGAGACCGAGGACGATCGACTGGTGGAAGAGGGAGACCGAATGTTCAATGCTATAATTGCAAGAAATTCGGTCACTACGCAGCAGACTGTTGGGGAAAAACAGTCGAGGAAAAATCAAACTTTGTGGAGAAAGAAGATTACAATGACGATGTACTTCTGCTGGCTTTTAAAGGTGACGAAGAAAGTGCCGACACTTGGTATCTCGATACTGGTGCAAGTAATCATATGTGTGGCAAGCGAAACATGTTCGTAGACTTGGACGAATCGGTGAGTGGCCAAGTCACATTCGGTGACTGTTCGAAGGTACCAGTAAAAGGCAAAGGTAAAATTTTAATTCGACTGAAAGATGGATCACAAAAATATATCGAAAATGTGTATTATGTGCCGAATATGAAAAAAAACATCTTGAGTTTGGGACAACTCTTAGAAAAGAATTTCGATATTCATTTAAAGGATCGAACTCTTTTCTTAAGAGATAACCGAATGAAGTTGATAGCAAAAGTGCAGATGACGAAGAATCGGCTATTTCTATTGGATATCAAATATGGTGAAGCAAAGTGTCTAAAATCATCGGTGAAAGATTCGGCTCGGTTATGGCATATGAGGTATGGACATCTCAATTTCGGCGGACTAAACTTGTTGGCGAGGAAGAACATGGTCAAAGGTTTGCCGATTATGAATGAACCGAAAGAGTTATGTGAAGGGTGTTTACTTGGTAAACATCACCGAGCAAGTTTTCCAAAAGAAGCCGAGTTTAAAGCCAAGGAGCCATTACAACTTGTCCACACCGATGTATGTGGACCAATTACTCCAAATTCATTTGGTGGAAAAAGGTTCATTCTAACATTTATTGATGATTTCACAAGGAAAACATGGGTATATTTTCTAAAAAATAAATCGGAAGTTTTTGAAAATTTTAAAAGATTCAAAATGAATGTGGAAAAAGAAAGTGGGTTTTATTTGAAATCGGTCAGGTCAGACCGAGGTGGAGAATTCACTTCAAATGAGTTTGAAAATTTTTGCAAAGAAAATGGGATTCGGCATTTCTTAACGGCCTCCTATTCACCACAACAAAATGGAGTGGCCGAACGAAAAAATAGAACCATATTAGACATGGTGAGATGTATGTTGAGTAGTAAAAATATGCCGAAGGAATTTTGGGCAGAAGCGGTTGCATGTGCTGTGTACATTCTAAACCGATGCCCAACCCAGAGTCTACAAAATGTAACACCGCAGGAGATGTGGCATGGTTATAAGCCGAATGTAAGTCACTTTAAAATTTTCGGGAGCATAGCATATGCTCATGTCCCCGAACAAAAGAGAGTAAAACTTGATGACCGAAGTTCTCGGTTGATTTTTATCGGTTATGATCTAAGAACCAAAGGCTACAAGCTGTTTGATCCAGTCAATAAGAAGGTCATTGTTAGCCGAGATGTCGAATTTGATGAAGAAAGCTCATGGAGTTGGAGCGATGAAGCCGAAAGCAGCAGACCGAATGAAGTACTCGGTCAAGAAGAAAAGAAAAGAAATGAAGTCGAAGTTGATGTTCCATCGCCTGCAACAACACCTCGGTTCAATTCGCCTCAAGTCGGTTCTCCACAAACCGAAGCGTCGTCAAGTTCAACTCCACCAAGAAATCCAAGGACGAGGACTATGACCGAGTTATATGAGGTAACCGAAATGCAAGATAATCTAACATTATTTTGTTTGTTTGCCGAATGCGAGCCAATGAATTTTGAAGAAACGGTCAAAGACCGAAGGTGGAAAGAAGCAATGGACGAAGAAATCAGTGCTATTGAGAGAAATGGAACTTGGGAGATCACCGAACTTCCCAAAGGAAAGAAACCCATAGGAGTGAAATGGGTGTACAAGGAGAAAAAGAACGCTAAGGGAGAAATCGAGCGATACAAGGCAAGGTTAGTGGTCAAAGGCTACAAACAACAAGCTGGCATTGATTATGATGAAGTTTTCTCACCAGTAGCGCGACTCGAGACAATTCGACTGATCATTGCTATGGCGGCTCAATTCAGTTGGAAGATATATCAATTGGATGTTAAATCGGCATTCCTCAATGGATATCTTGAAGAAGAAGTCTACATCGAGCAACCACTCGGTTATGAGAAGAAAGGACATGAGTCGAAAGTACTGAAGCTAAAGAAGGCTTTATATGGCCTGAAGCAGGCACCGAGAGCATGGAATAGTCGAATCGACATATACTTCCAAGCACACGATTTCATGAAGTGTCCTTATGAGCATGCATTATACATAAAGAAGTCCGAAAAAGGTGATATTTTTATAGTATGTTTATATGTGGATGATCTCATCTTCACAGGAAACAATCCACGTATGTTCGATGACTTCAAAAGCTCGATGGTTAAAGAATTTGAAATGACCGACATCGGTCAGATGGCATATTATTTGGGAATAGAGGTAAAGCAAAGACCGAATGGGATTTTCTTATCCCAAGAAGGATATGCTCGGTCGATTTTGAGAAAGTTCAATATGGAGCAAAGCAATTCGGTCAATACCCCAGTAGACTGCGGAACAAAATTATCAAAGTTCGATGAAGGGAGCAATGTGGACTCGACGCATTTTAAAAGCTTGGTAGGCAGTCTTCGGTATCTTACATGCACAAGACCGGATATTCTATATGGAGTCGGCTTGATCAGCCGATACATGGAAGAACCGAAATTGACACATTTATCAGCGGCGAAAAGGATATTGAGATATATCAAAGGTACACCAAATTTCGGTTTGTTCTATTCGAAATCTAACAATTTTGAATTATATGCATATACCGATAGCGATTGGGGAGGAGATATAGATGACCGGAAAAGTACGACAAGGTACATTTTCTTCATCGGTGAATCAGCATTTACTTGGTGTTCCAAGACGCAACCGATAGTGACACTATCAACTTGTGAAGCCGAATACGTTGCTATATCGGCTGGAGTTTGCCATGCTATATGGCTAAGAAATCTGCTGAAAGATCTAAAGGTTGAACAGGAAGGACCTACGAAGATGTATGTGGACAACCAATCTGCTATAGCACTGGCGAAGAATCCAGTGTTTCATGAACGAAGCAAGCACATTGATACTCGGTATCACTCTATCAGAGAATATGTGAGGAAGAAAGAGGTCGAACTCGTTCATGTCAAATCACAAGATCAACTGGCCGACATTTTTACAAAGCCCCTAAAATTTGAAGTGTTCGCAAAATTGCGAGGAAAGATCGGCATGGTAAAACAAGTTTAAGGGAGCATGTTAGAAATTAAACTTGTTTTCGGTTACAAAGAATTGAAGAGACATCGGTTATAAAAGGAAGGGATACCAATTCATGAATAGGTTTAATGAAAGGATATGTAACGGTTATTGTAATCAATTGGTATTATGAAGAGTCATAATGAAGGGGCATGTAAACTTCTTTATAAGGAGATGTTTTGTAAAGTTTTTAAAAGAGCAAGGAAAATATAAGAATAGTTTATTGATACTTTCTCCATTCTCTAACCATTCTCTCCTCCAAACACATTCGGCTACATCGTAGACCGAACATAAAGTTGTGAAGATCCTAACAGAAAAGAGATAAATATCATGAATGGACTTTATATGAAGAACATTCTACTTGTGGAAATTTTGTTCTTCTAACTTTATCGTAAGATTGCTTTTCTACTTCTTTAAGGAAAATTGCATAAAATACCCTCGATGTACCTAAATAGTATACCACTTGCTTCCTTTTCTTCTGACTGATATGTATCTTCTTGCTTTGAAACATGTTGATCTAAATTTAGCTCATATGCCGTCATTTCTTTGAAATGATGAAAGGAAAGCTTCTAATTTACGTTTTACCGACTTAAGTGAAATTTTCTATCGGCGGCACAGCATTCGGCCGGCGTAAAGTTCCCCTGCAATTCGCTGTCTGTAGAACCAAGACTTGTGAGCATGTCTCCTTTTTATGCGTTCAAACATGTACAGCATCCATCATTCATCTCTCTTTGATAACTGTATTACAAAACTTTTCATTTTGCTACTCTTGAAATTACTCACTTTATTATTGTATGTTTATGTGACATGCTAGCAGATGAATTTAGAGCAAGCATCACTACAGTTCCTTCGAGCTTGCTGGCTGCAGAGTGGGAGGAGGCGAAAGCTGTCCTGTCATTGTTCTTAAGAAAACAAGGCTTGAGCTATGCGACGGCAGCAAGGACCATTAATAAATCCGATCGCTTCATCGAACACCTCATATCGAAGCTCCACAGCATCCATAAATCACGATATCTCGTAGGTTCGATTTTCAAATTACTCAAAATTTTCCCCTTGTTCCAACAATGCAGCTCGAATACCTATTCAAACTCTTCCATTGCCTAAACAATCCCCAGTTATAGTGAGAGTTAAGGGATGTTTTTTTATGTTCTATGTGCTCCCACGGGTCGAGCCTCTTTTTTCCTGGGATTAGTTACATAAAACAACATTAATTTTTTTCTCAATTTTCATTTAACGCTATTAGGCTTTGAAAATTACACACCATCGAACACTTTAAAAAATGTATAAAATTTCATAAAACACCAACCAAAAGTCATTGTAAATACTATGACAGTGGTCGGCGGTATTATTGTTATGTTTGAAATTCAATGATGTTATCTTAAAAATTTGGGAAACGGTAATAGTGTTTGAGGTAGTTTACCTTTTTATTATAGGCTAATATTCAGGCTTTTGGGACAGTAATTTTTTAAGGTAAAATTTATAAACCCCCTTGAAATTCCACTAATTTTAAAGACCGTTAAGAATAAATTACTGATAGAACTATTAAACTTCATAAACTTTGGGGGTTCATGCGTTTTGATTATGTTTTTCCTTTTTGATTTGATTTTATAATATGCCTGGTGAGATTTGAAGCTGGGTAGCTCATCTTAAAGTCCATGCAATTGGACTAAAACCCTGAAGTTATGGTGAGGGTTGAGGGATTAGTTGATAGGGTGCTTTAAATTATGCTCTTGCAGTACGCTTAGATTGTACGGTAATGGGTCATTTTGCTATCAAATGCTTGGGACTCCTATGTTTAATTAATATGTTACAACTATGCTCCAACCGATAGCAGTAAACTCGTTGACTGGCTTCAAGTTCACTTCAATGCTCGATGAGAAATATGATTCCAAATTCTCCTTTATATAAATTTAGGGGTACATCGATTTTTATTATCACATGAAAGATTGAAGATAGTAATCTGGTGAGGTTTTGTGGTCTAGTTATCTGCTCTTAGTATCTTTCAGAAATAAAACATGAACATTTTGTTCATTAGTTATGGAATTGCAATTAGTGGGTGGGTTAATACTAGCTCTTTTAATTATCTTGCTCCTTCAAAGCTATTGGAGAATAATTCTTACCTACAAATATATGTAGATGATTTTAATCATTTGACGCTGATGTATTATGATATAGGCTTCTTGTAATTTCCTTTCATTGTTGCAAGTCAAGAATGATCAATTATCATAAGCTTGTCTGATAGTTGTTTTATATATGTATAAACTTCCAGGGCATTGCAATGATTGACCACTAATGATGTTATGATCAAGGTGAAATATTTCCCTATATGTTTGACTAATGAAAATTATTTCTAAATAATTGAGAACCTTATAAATTGTTTGGTTGCTGCTGAGCTCGGATCAAGCGCGGTTGCAAATACAAGTTCCAGGCTTCCAGCTACAGCTTAGGAACCAAACATATTTACTCTAAAATTATGCTACTCAAGGGCAATCTGAAAAACAAGAAAAATTGCAGCTAACTGAAGAAGCAATATGAAATCTCTGGCAACCATATCATCTATTTGCACCTAAAAACAAGAAATCTGTAGCAATCAGTCCGTCAATTTGCGAAACAAGAAATCTGAAGCAAACATCCCTCTATTTGCAAAACGATCAGGAATCAATGTAGACTACCGATCTCACAAAATATCATGTACAAACAAGTCTCAAGTCATCTGGAAATATTGATCTCAATGGTCTTAACTGGTGATACTGCCGAAACACGCACAATAAAAAAATCATGTTCAAAATGCTGCGTACAACACTGCCCTCACAAAATAGCTGATGCCATTGTTCTGAATTTCTTCACAACTTAGCAGGTATTAGTTTATGTGGTGTCAGCGATCACCCACTCCAATAGGATCATATCACATAGAAGAGCCAAATACGGTATTTTTTGCATTTTTGGTACACAAAATACATGAGCTCTGCCGAAACAAAAAGGATAGCATTACGATCATCATTTCAGATAAACAGCTTCATATCATTGCTATAAGGCACAGCTGAGCTCTCAATCTATTTCTCCCATTCTACATTAGACAACATTATTCATCTTAAGCAAATGTGCCAAAACTCCAAGAAGCTTGGAGAAAATGTACCGAGCAAATCAACTGAATTATTGATGAAGAAAAAAGATGCTTCGAATACAAGGAAGAGCCTGCTCATTCATATTACGCTCTCTGTTCGACATAGGACCCGGAAATACCAGAGGTACCTAGAAGGGTAACCTGCAAAATTGATGATGTCAAGGTCCAATTAGCTATAACTAATGGGGAATAATACAGAAATCCACCATGATGATTAATATAGGATTATAGTAATCAATGCATGCATGCATGCAATACGATCATGGTGAAAACATTTTGTTTTAAGAATTCGGAAACAAATTAGCATGGCATCATCACAACATTTTTTATGAGCTGTTTATTTCATTGGCATTTAAATGGAATAACCCACAAGATATTGCAGCATTCAAATTTCGAAGTGGAAGTGGGAATCAAACTTTGAAGGAAATGGAAAGGAATTCCAATTTCAATATGCCGGCTTTAACAATTATCAGAAGATGGTTTTTTTTTTCAAATATGACAATAATTTGAGAGAATTAATTTGGAAATGATCAAATCTGTTCAAGGTTTGTTGTGGCACCCACTCATGTATGACAAGATTCCCAAATTCGTTTTTACAGTTTCTTTAAAACAAATAAAAGCGATATGGATTGAAGAAAATATTGAAATTGTAACCAATATAAACTTTTACAAACAATTGCATTTCTGTATGAGATTATTGAAACCAGTGCACAAAATGCGGTTATGGTGAATACACTTTATTGAGCAAATACTTGAAACAAGTAAATGTGTTCTCATTACAATATCATATTCTAATGTGGGATTAGGAAAGCCCTATCATAGATCCATAAGGATATGGAGGTTTAGATGATAATCAAATAGCTTCTTTGTTTCATTAACTTTAAAAATTGAAATTGACGAGTAAGAAATCACTTTACAATCACAATAGCATCAATGAAACTTTTCCAGTCAAAAACGAAGTTGGCCAGCAGATAAGAACTTAACTCAAACAAGCATGTAACTTCAAGCAACACAAAAATATCAGTAAAAATGGAGAAATGGGTTTTCCCCCCAAGAAGTGTCTGAAGTCAACCAAGCCTTTCCGGTCAAAAAGGAGATGGCCATTTGGTATAAAGCACTTTACAAGGAACATAAAATATGTTAAGTATATGAAAAGATGTATCCCCCAAAAAAGTTTCTCAAGCGGACAAAAATATGTTAGGTATATGAAAATATGTTTTTCCCCAATAAAGTATCTCAAATGGAGGTCTACCATTAGATATAAAGATACACTTTACCTGCTAACCCAGTAGGTTCCACCTGGGTTACTGGATTCGTGCTACAAGGTGGGAATAAAAGCACAACTTCGGGACTTGCACTTTTGTCCCCATTTTTGTTGCCAATCACCAACCCAATAGCCTATTGGAATCTACTGGTATTAAAAGTGTTTTTCTATGATCTAAGCACTTCACAACTATAACAAATATATTAGCTTTCTAGGAACACAGATATTACTAGTATGCAAGAAATGTTTTTTCCCCACAAGCATAGGCTCATGTATTCAGAAGCATCATTCAAATTTCAACAGCATTACCTTTCCCCACTCTGAACCAATACCGCTGCATCTCATTTTCAAGTGTATCATTTTTGTTCCCAGCTCGCTTTCAACTTTTTTCCGCAGGTAGGCCTCATCAGGACCAAAAGAATCAAGATACGTCATATAACGTTTATAAGCAGCCTTCAAGGCATCTTCCAAATAGTCAGGCAAACGCCCGACATTCTGCAAAACAAATTCAACTGCAGCAAAGGAAAGCTAAACCAAAATAGCAGCAAGCTACAATTTCACTCACTCAACTTATACAGCACAATAATCAATTTGGTTAATAGTTCATTTAGAAAGAATCACAAATTGGTGAATTAGGTTATTGGTGCTTCATTGGACATTGCTCAACCAAGTGTGAAGGATAGATTCATTTTGCATAATGTGGCGGTTGTTAAAGAGTAATTTTAAGATGTCATACCCTAGCTGTTAATATCGTACAATATACTATTGTACGATACTTACCTTACAATACGACACGATATGATATGAAATGATTCTAATACATATCGGCCCTTTGTATCAAAAAAAATTACCGTATCTTACGATATACGATACATATCCTACGAAATGATACGTTCTGATATGATATATAATATGAACAATACAATATTTAAGGCATTTTTGGATCAGGATTTAAAGACATTAAAAATATAAAATATCTCATCTCTAAAACTCTAACTAATTTGAGCCGCAAGACGCAAGATTTCAGAACCTCTCGCATCGTCCTCACATGCACTTACAAAGAAGAAATATGCTAGACGTTAGATTAGAACAACCAATACTCAATATCTTGGTTTATATTAAGTACAACTTTCAACTAGAAATGTGACAAAAGAAAAGAGAACAAAACGAGAGGCATATGATCTGATTTGTTTATTGGATAAGGAATCCAATGATGGATGTATTACGAAGAAAGAAGATCCTTGCTTACCGGACGCGTATTGGATAGTTGTTCATGAATACTTTGAAGTTGATGGAGGACCAATTAGTAAGAAAAGAAAGAGATGAGATATGACTATTATATTTACCGGTTAATATTGTTAAAATTTTTAAAATTCTTATTTTTAAACTAATTTTTGATAGGACTTCGAAATTTGAATGCTATTCCAAAAAAGAAATCTTCAAAGGAAAAGGAAAAAAGATAGTAGAAATGAAGGAGGAAGAGGAGTTCATAGAATACGAAAGGAAGAGAACATCTTCATCGACGATGATGATAGGTGATGAATTGAATAAAAACAATTAATTGATTAGTAATTCTGTTTTGTTAAAAAAAATTATAAGTTTTAGTTTATGATGTGTGAACTTAATTAGAAAATGTTGTTACTTATGAAACTTATGCTTATATCTTGTGGGTTACACTTTTCGACTATATTACCATTTTGCTTAATTATCTAATTAACTTATAAGATATGATTGTTCATGTGACTATTGTTGTTTCATGTATTTTTCTGTTTGCACTTTACAGATATTGTATCGATTGCGCGGCTGGGGATATACTAAATTTTTTTATAATTCTTTTAATATATCGTTCCATATTGCTAATTTAATCATACATAGTTATATGCTTAATTACATAGTTATTACACAAGTGATTATCATTTCTTACGATATATGATATGTGAAATGTCCCTGCCACTACACCAAAACTCCGAATTTATGACGAGGGTTGAAAGTTCTATGTTTCTATTTTAACACGCCCCCACAGGTCGAAGGCCCGTTGGGCCGAAACATGAGCTTTTGCGCATCGGTATTTTAATTTAAATAAATCCGTATTTAATACGCGCTCGGTGGGAGTCGAACCTGGGTTGCTTTGGTACAATATGAAATGTCCTTGCCAGTACACCAAAACTCCGAAATTGTGATGAGAGTTGAGAGTTTTATGTTTATATTCTAACACGATACAATACAATACGATATATGATACGATACAGAAGCAAAAACAATATACGATTCATATCATGATTTGACAAGTTTGGTCATACCCCGCATCAGGATGATGTTCTTCTAACATCGTCTTTTCTGAAAGCTTGTGTAAGCTATGAATTTCATCTAATTTTGTAAGGGTTGGCTGCCTCAATGATTAGTTGAATTAGTTATGAGATTGGACAGTATAGGGGTGTGCTCCATTCTCTATTTGTTAATATAGTATATCATATGGACACTGGAATACAATATGATATGAATTTATGACATACCAATCTTGAAATAACTAGATACGACACCTCAGGAACAAATTAATATAATATAATATACTATAATATTAGATACACATGGGCCTCATGTTTACTTCTACAATTAATATGCATCAAAATTTCTATACAGCAAGAACAAACAACAAGATAAAGCACTAACACACGTAACTGTTCTAATCCTCATATCAAAAATATATCTTAAAACAGATTATAGTTATTAAATGCCAACAGGTATATGAGGAGTGCCCAAGAAGTGGAAGTTAGTGAAAATAATCAAGCTCAAATTGCTGCATATTTAAAGGTATATTTCTTTACAATATCCAGATATATAAAAGAGAATAAGAAAATAAAATAAACATGACTAGCAATCATTTATCGACAAGATGGAGACTAAATTAGCTAGGCGAGAGGGATATAGTTTATGTACATGAGGTGGATGCTTTCATTTTTTAGTGAAAGGTGGATGCTTTCTTTAATTTCGTCCTGTCTACATTACCTTTTGAAAAAGGGTCTTATTTTTTATATCCTTAAATGGATGGTAGATAAAATTGATCCAATTAGAAGAGCTTTCTTTCTGTTGGAAAGCCTTGAGTGAGCGGGAAATGTTTACGATTGGAAGGCTAGCAAGTAATTTGAGGTGGTTAAATCGAGGTTCAGGAGCAAGTAATCTAAGGGATCAAAACACGATTGGCTTAAGTGGCTGTTCAAAGCTATTTTAAGCAATAATGTACTATGGATAAAGCTTGCAAAAAGAAAATTTAGCAAAGAATACATTTAAAAGTTCATTAAAAAAAGGTACCAATGCATCAATCAGTTTTGAAGGCAAGGCAGAAAGCAGAGTCAATAAATTGATTAAATTATACTCAAAAACTACACATAATGAGCTTCATCTTGATAGTGATGAGTTGCGTTCTTTTGGGGATGGGCTCTAAGTGATAGAAAAAGTGAAAGATTAGAGATTCCAACTGATATTGTGGTATTCAGGTGTTCATTAGCTTTGGCATATCTACTTCATTGCAATCAGTTTGTACTCCGATGCTATCATTGCTTCAATGTATTCAAGATGGTGTAGATATTTGAAAAAACAAAATCTAGAAGGAAAAGAAGAAATAAGGCTTTGATATATCAGGTTGGCTCATTCTAACTCTAAGAAAATAAAAAACAACGGGAAAAAAACAAAATAGTACATATGACAAGTAATAATATGGACACACCTCGCCACTTAATCCACCAAGATCATCAAGTGCCATCCTCAGAGATACTAAAATGCCACCAAACTCCACTGATGCTTCAGCTGCATGGAAAACATTTGCTAATGCCTCTTGGCCAGCTTTATCTTCGGTAGCTTTTGATAATGCCTTCTTTGTATTATTGATCACGGGATCTGGAATCTCATCCCAGCTCATAGCCATTAAATCCTTGAACGCAGATTGTACATCAGGATCGGTTATGGGAGGCAACTGGCTTGGGATTGCACTGAATGAGCGTATCAAAGGGAGACTGCAGCCTGATACAATTTGTGAAAATGGGGAGAAGAAAAACATGTAAAGAGCAAATATCAACTAGCATAGGATTGCAAAAACTAATTTCCTTGGCCTTTCATTTTTCCATCTTTTTCCCTTATTATCCCTTCATTTTGCTATATCGGAATTCAGGATTATACCTTAGTTTAGTTATCTGGGGATACAAAATTAGGTACTGTTGAAAATTGGTTTTAGTGAAGCCAACGATGCTTTGTAGGAGCTGTAGAATCTGACGGCATTCATAATGAGGTTTCAAAGTGTTTACTATGACTAAGCTATTGCACAAAGTTATAGAAAAAAATGATTAATGAAATGGAGAATTTTCACCTTAGGTCTATCCATACAAATAAAGAAAATACACAGCAATATCCTGTTTTCAGCTTACGAGGGACAGTGAAACTTCAAAAAAGAGTCATCAAACAAAAACTGATAAATATAATTTTTGTGTTGTGAAACAATTGGCTTTATACCAAATAAGAAATTCAAGCATTGAAGTTGTTTATATTCTTAGATAATTGCTCAAAACTCAAAAGTATTAGGAAGAAGAAAAGATATATAAAAACAGCTTCATGGATTTAGGGTAAAAGTCCATAGGACTCAGAAAAAAATATGGAGGATTTTTAAAAGGAAAGAAATGTGGTTGATGGAATGTATGATGGCGCAATTCTTAGAGTGAAATTGAGAAAGTCATTTCCTTTAGGATAGGCATAGACCAGATCACAGCTTTGGAACCTATTTCTTTATGCTATTACGGGTGAATTACCAGGTGTATTCATGGCAAAGTCAAGTGATGCATGGCGTAGGTTATATTTCAGTGGATAATGCAGAGAAAGGATATTGTCAAAGGTAGCAACGTCGAGAGAAGTTTCATAACTTATTATTTAGTCTTAGCAGAAGAAAATATAATAACATAACCCCAGCGAAATAATGAAAGAAGCGAGCTTGCAATGCAGAGTGATGCCAAAATAAAATACTAGATGAGACCCTACGTTACTAGAATCAGTATACATCATGATGGCGAACTTCAGAGGACATAAAAAGTCTCTGGAGTTTTACATGACCATAGAGCACCTATTCTATTGGAAGAAAATTTTATAAGACAATTATAGAACTAACGGTGTTTTATGGGTCTGAATATTGGGTAATTAAGAAATGATGCATCAAAAAAGTTAGTGCCGAAAAATTGAGAACTTTCAAATGGATGATTGTCAACACTCTTTAAGAGACAAGATACGAAACGGGTGCTCTGCATCACCAAGAAATAAGACGCACCTTAAATATAAATAAAGCCAGGCCAGATGATTAATATGTTTTGGACATGTTCAACGGATATAGAGAAAAGCACCGATTAAGATTGACGAAATTGTAGTAACTGGATAATGTGACTAGTGATACACATAAACAAACATGAATGGAGCCTGTAGAAAACAACACGATAATAGGTAACTTGATCCGGGATATACCCTTTGACAAAGCTGAATGGGAAAAAAAAGATTCATGTTACTGCAACAAAATTTTGGGATACAAGCATGTTCATTATTGTTGTTGTAGGTGGTGTCGTATAGAACGAAAAATAGTTGAAGATCATAGAAAACTCTCAACCCTGTTTGGGAATGGAATCAAGTTTTCTAAACTGGAGTTTCATAAAGTTAGCAAGACTTAACTCCAAAATGCTAACTATACCTTTTTTGGCAATTATTTTGGAGTTGAGATAACTGCAGTTATCTCATCTTTAAAAGTGAGATTATTGCAGGTATCTAAACTCCAATCTGGTCAAAGTTATCTAAACTGCACTTTTGGAGTTTGAGGCTTGCAAACCACAGTTTGCAGCCCCTACCTCTACTTAAAAATAAACCATAGTTATCTAAACTCCATAGCCAAACACGGCCTAAAATTGTATCACCTAATGATTCCTTACCTCTTGACTCCTTAGGGCCTGTTTGGGAATGGAGTTAAGCTTTGTAAACTGTGGTTTCATAAAGTTCGCAAAAGTTAACTCCAAAATGCTAACTTTGGCTGGTTTGGCAACCATTTTGGAGTTGAGATAACCGTAAAATTTCAGCCCAAAACTGCAGTTATCTCAACTCCAATCTGACCAAAGTATTACTAAACTCCATTTTTGGTGTTTGGGGCTTGCAAACCATAGTTTGCATGCCTCCTGCCTCCGCTTTAAAATAAACCATGGTTATCCGAACTTTGTATCCAAACAAGGCCTTATATGAATAGTTGCAATATCAATTTCATTCATAGAATTCTACCCTGAATCCCTAATTCATAGGTTCCCACAAAAAACAGCTTTTTTCCTTGAAATTTTCCCCTAACACTCAAAATTTCCACACTTAATTCAATCTTTTGCAACATCTAACAAGAAACCCATTCAAATAGTACAAATATTAGTACAAAGTAAGATCTTTGAACAGATCATACAAAAGAGATCGAACACGCAAGAAGAAGGAGAGTAATATGACCTCGGATCTGATGAATCCCCGGCGATGAGCAGTAGAAGAATCGACGCGGAGGCGACGGCGACGGCGACGGCGACGGCGACGGCGATGAGATTCCTCGGATCGAAGAGGAGGAGGAGGAGAGAGTGGCGATGGATGATAGAGATCGGATCCTTTGGCAAGCGGAGGAGGACAAGGAGCGGAGCACCATAGCCATCTTCTTCTTCTTCAACAAAGATCAAGCAAGCGAGTGAGAGTCGGCAGAGATTCCTGAAAACTAATTATGGGGATGGTAACTTGGTCCGGGTCCTTTCAAAACCCAGAACCCGAACACGCCTGCTGATTGTCAAAGCATCCAGCCAGGGGTGAAAGTCGGGTTGGGTTAGATCCAAACCCGACCCGATCCGATCTGATTGTTCCAAGCATTTTAGACCTCCCATATCTATGCTGCTACGTTGATTAAAAAAAGGATTCGGACAGGATACAGTGTTATACTGTCCGTCCGAATCATAAACCCGTAATAACCTAAACCTGCATATAGGATTGAACTCATTTTTTTATATTTTTAATTCATAGATCGATAACCTACAGCAAAAAAGTATTCTTATTTATTTTTTTAGTAATTGACCATAACCTGGTGCAAACATGATCTGAACATCAAACATTTGTTCGACAACAGACGGATTTATCACTATGCTACAATGGCACTTGTTGGATATGAAAGAAGTTATTAAATATCAACTAGAATCTTGGCCTTGCTTTTATAGATTCAAGTTGAAATATAATTTTAATTGGAATTTTATTTTAGGCTTATTTTACCGAAACCACCCACCCATGGGTTACTCGAGTTCTCTAAAACCACAATGTAGTACACACCCATCATGAATTCCCCCAGAACTTTTCAGTTTGTTGTACAAATACCCTATGCGGTTTGATTTGTATTTTTGGGTGCTTAATGTGTCATATGCCCCCCCCCTCCCGGCCCCCCTATCGATTCTTGTAATTTTATCCTAAATTATCCATCCTAATCACATTATATCCGCACTTAAATTTCAATTTAATTTTAAATCGAGGCTTCTTCTCCACATCCTCAAATCTAAAGTCTTATCCTTCAAATTCTGGCAAATTGCCCACTAAACGACACTAAGAGAATGGTTTACTTTCAGTGCATCTAGAAGATCCATATTTTTATTAAAATAAGAGGTCAATTTAATCAAATTTTGTAATAAATAACCACAAGGGGTTTAGGAGCTTGTGTGATGAGTTTGAACTATAGAATGGTTTTGGAAAATTCAAGTAAACTATTGCATGTTTTTTTTGACATAAACCTTAATTTTATTATGTATTCTTAATGTTTTGGATCTCTTAAAATATGCAAAATGCCCAACATTCCAACACAGGTTTAAAAATGCCGACTATATGGTAAGAGCACATATAACTTGTAAAATACACCGCTGAAAAGAATATATTTGGCTGCCTTAAGATTTTCCAATAAGCAAACAGGTTAAAAATAAACAACAATTTCCTTTGCCAGACCATTAAGCATAACAAAAAACTCATTTGATAATTCAACAAAGGTGGCTAATGTGCATACTATGGATAAATAATGAATCCTGCAAATATGTGCCAATCAAACGTCAATCAACATGAAAGTTGCAGGATATACATGAAAGTTGCAGGATATTGCTATCGATAGGTCATAATCAATAAAGAAGTACAATGTAGAGCAGAAGTAAATTTCTTTACTTTGATGAATGAGTGTAAACTTCACAGCTCATAAGAGGATATATATTACAGATGACACCAGTTTATAGGAATTTATAGTTTTCCATTATGTTTCAACCTTTATTAACCGCATGAGAAAAAAAAAACTTTTTAACAGATTGGATAAACAATCTCTTCTAAGAGAAGGCGGCAGTTAATCACAAGTCCACTGTAATTTTGGCGTCGAGCTCAGTGAACTCGTTAAAGAAGGCTTTGAAATGCTTGTAGGCGTGAGAAGCATCATCCACAGCACACATTTCTCTGATGCTGTGCATTGACAGCTGTGGGGCCCCGACATCCACAGTCCTGATACCAATGCCACTCGCGAGTATGGGTCCAATAGTTGAACCACATGGCATGTCGTTACGAACCACAAAATCCTGCAGAACGGTTAATCAATCAAGTACAGACATCAGTCCGAATCTGCAAAATGCATATCATTTAAAATAAAATATAAAAACTTCAACTCCATTGTCCCCTCCTCCTTTGATTAATTTGATATTTGACCACTGGTCTCAAATCACAAGATGCAATATTCCTCAAATGTGAATCACATTTTATCTAGAACCGCTGCAACTGTAGCAAAACCGATTGCAGGATTGCCATCTAATATATCATCATCATTATCTACAAGCTTTTCGGTATAAAAATAGGGTGGGCTATGAAGCAAGACTGTATTAAATGTTCGACAAGTTTTTAATCAAAACTCTCTGAATTAGAATTCATAGGGAATAGGAGACAGGACAGGGCTTGTCACTTCTTACTGCTGTTATGTTCAACTCCAAGGCACGTATATAGCCCGAAGCGAAATAGATCTGCATTCCCACACAAAATTTTAACAGAAGTGACAAGATCCGAGTGAAAGCTCTACATTATAAATCCTAGGAAAAGAGAACTAGAACCCATGTAAAGCATACAAAGAAATTGTCTCTCAAAAGCCTGTATTCCTTGTAAGCCAAGCATATAGTTGTTCTTTGTCAATACCCACTGACGTAAAATCGCTGATGCAATGCAGATAATTATATTGAAATGACCCACCTACAACGCACGCAAAAAAAAAAGCTCTTTCCAGGTAGTTGAGAGAAAGAGCTCAGAAATTTCATGTACATAAGCACTTTTTTTAATTCTTTCTATCCAATTTCTGTTATGTGTTCAGATTATCCAATCCTTGTAAGGACATATCAATATTACTATATATGTTGAGCCAATTCACCCTACTTATCATTTTAATGAGACGTAAATTGAAATAATTTTTCCTCGGTTCTTCCTAGATTTATAAACCCTTCAGCTGATAGGGCACCGTTTCCAGGGTCATTCCACATAAAGTGCAAATTTTACATAGTGGGAGGACTTAAATCTTAAATATTGTCAGATCTTTCCCTTTCCCATTCAAGGTATATGATAAAGCTATCCAAGAGCTAAAACGGTAAAATAGCATGCATAAATCAATAATGAGAATATTATGAATTCATTGCTGACTGAATAACCTGGACAGGAATATTGTGCTTCTCTGCAATTTCTCGGAATATGAACGAAGTGATGGCATTTGTGGCATAGCGCTGATTAGCATTATGTTTAATGACGAGACCTCCATGTAGTTTAGGTTGATGATTTTCCTCATGTTTTTCCTGGAGAAGAAATCATGCCCCAAATAAAAAACAACAAAAAATGTTGAGCTAACATAGTAAAATGTAAAACATGGCCTTTTGGTTAACACGTAGCTATCAAAAAAAGGCAAAACATACCATATAATTAGGATGTAAAGCATGAGCCATGTCTGCGGATACAAGGAAACTTTTTTGGATTGACTTCTCAAGTAACTGAAAAATGAAGAAGATTAAGATCAACCAAAATACTCATGCCTACATATATAAGTAGCGAAGAAAAAAATATTAGAAAATTAACAGCATTCGCGAGCAAGCATCAGAATGGTATCCGGAGAATTCTCTACTTGACTGTGAAGATCTTTTTCCAAGAAAAAATAGCGCGCGCGTTGGGGGGGGGGGAGGGTACATAGTACATTGAGAGTCCTTTCAGCTTCTTTTTTTTTTTTTGCAGAACACTATTAAACTCTGATGATTACAAATTTCACCATTGACAGGGTGCTTGAAGCAATTTTAAACGATGTTCTGAATAATTTTTAATGCTCTTTTTAGAAGTTCTAGGAAGCTTATTGCAATTTTATAAGTTAAATTGTGTTCTATAAAAAACGGGGAAGGTTTGCTGATGCTTATTACCAAGGTTCAAGAACTCGGTTTCAGTTTCGCTTCATTTAGATTTGGTACGTTTCGGTAAGTTTCGGTTTCGGTTTTCAATCTATTTTGATGCATGTATATAATAATTTGCTTACTTTTAACATATTTTAATAAGCTTTCAACTGTAATATGTATTTTAAAACATTTTTTATAAAGTCAGTTCATGAAAAATGGGCTTGAATAAATTAACTTTTCAATTAAAATATTTTAAAGACGGTATTTGATGAAGAATGGTTTTTTATAATAAAGAAAAGGTACAAATGTTCTTTTGGGCCACCCAAAATATGAGTAATTTTTGGAAAAAGGACATAGGCCCATGTGAAGTCACATGGGCATGCTCTTCTTTTCACCAACTCTCCCCCTTTTTCTTTGGCAAAAAGCCAAAAATTCTCTCTTTCTTTTTGAAACTCAAGTGAAAAAAAAGGGCTGGGGAAGTAACAAGCAAGAGCACGAGCAGATGCACAACTAGGTGGTTGTAGCAGTGGCAAGCGCAGATCATGTTAGTTTGTCTTATCTTTCTCTCCTCCTCATCATCCTTCTACTCTTCTTCCTCGTATTTTATTTTTCAATTTGGTTTTTTCTTCAACTTTAGCATGTGAAGAACTCTGCAAAATAGGTTTTGGTTTTAAAAATAATTTTTTCCCGTTCGTATAAGTTTGTATTGGCCAAAATTTCGACCGATACTTACCGATACCGTCTGGTATTCTCTTGTAGCGCCCAAAACGAGTTCCAAAGCATAGTTTCGGACCGGTCCCCTCCAAGACCGGTGCGAAACGGCCAAAACTCTGCGGTTTCGGCCGAGTTCTCGAACCTTGCTCATTAGGCTCCAAAAATATTCAAAGTGTGAAGAGTTACAATCATTGAAGGGTGCAGTACAAAAGAGATGATAGAGAAAACAGGCAGTATTTTAATCAACTTTAATAAGAAAGGGTACCTTGGGATCTGAAATGTTGAAGGATTTTGTTATCCTTGACAGGGCATCAAACATCACAGGAGAACCTGCTCCTTGAGCAGAGTTGGATCCCACTTCCTCATGATCAAACAATGCAACCATCCTCACATTTGGCTCATCATTAAGAGAAGTTTCTGAAGCTACAGAGTCTATTAGCCCCTGTAATTGAACACAAAAGTAATTATTTATCTTATATGAACTAATCTCTCATATAAACTGAACCTGACACTATTATAGTAAAGATGTCAGCAAAGAAGAGCAAACTGCAGGATCATTGCCCATTGTTTACATATGAAAGGCCCGGCTCCATAAAAATGTCTTCACAAATAAGTTTCTGAGCTTCGTATTTTTTATTAAATATGATACTGTAAACCCCATCCAAGGAAAAGTCTAAAACTTGACCAAAGAGCTTCTTATCTCACCTGTTTAACTTTAACTACCAAGATATCTTCCTATAAATGATTGCATTATTTCATGTAATGATCATATCATTTGGGTTCCACTTATTCAGGTAACTAAAGGGGACAAATATGGGAGGTTTGTTTTTATTTTGCATGGTGAACAATAACTCGAAAATCCAAAACTGCTTTGTTTGAAAGGAAACAAAAAGAAGTAAGATATTACCGTATTTATCCAAATTGTGATATTCCTGATGAGAAAAAATACAGAAACCAGCAAAGGTCTAGAAATCCCGTCAACCTCAACATATCCGCAGGTTTGTTCATTTAAATTTGTTTTTAGAAAGTCCAATCTAAATGTGGGTTATATTATCATTATTATCTAGCAGCATCTTAGGGTTTAACTCAGATATTTGCCTTTCGCTTTATGGAGACCTTCACTTAATTATATGCCTGAGTCCATAGGCCTACGCAGAAATCTAAAATCTCTTATGAAGGCAAAACAGGCAATTTTTATATCTTAATTCTCTTGGTTTACAGATTGAAGTTTAAGGGAAGATTATACAAAGCTATAGAAATTCTTAAATGCGTGAAAGAGCTTCACAGCTAGCATTGCATGCTCATACATGGTAAAGACTTTCAGGTTTTTTCAAAACTTAAGTTTAGAATTTTTCAGTAATTTCTCACCTTTTGTATTCCTCTATCTTGAGAACAGAAAATTAGGTGAGTTTCCTTGGGTTTGGGAAAGGTTGTTTCCACTATAGAAGGGCCATCAGAACTTTCATACTTGATAGTTCTAAGATGAAAAGGATTCAATGAAACTTGTATTATGTTGCTCAGTTTGCCTTTTCTTGCATTTTCTCTTCATGCCTATAATTTCTACTGTTGCAATCTTGCCTTCCCATTCTTTATCACCGACAGACATCAAAGAATCTGGATAGTTTCACAGTATCAATATGTTATCTTTGTAATCATCAATAAACCATTCGTCAGTTTATCTTAAGAATTTTGATAGAATTTTTTCCATATTAAATAACATTGTTATCTCCCCATTTTTGAAGCCTCTCGAGCTATTAGCAAGATTCCAAGGGTCAATGGTGAGAAAGAAATCCAACCTTTAAAGAGCAAAATGACATGCAAAGATTGTCAAGCCTTCCTGAGAATATAAATTCTTTCTTCGCACCACCTATAAGACTTGGTTGAGTATCACAAATTTGCAGCTCAAAGTCACATATTTCATCCGGTTTACAGCTAGCCCTGTCAGCAATCATCTGCAGCAAACCAAACCAGATGAACTAGGCAATTTTCAAAACCTTTTAGAATTGCATGTACAAGAATGGCCACCTACGATTTCTGATTACTCAGGTTATATTAATAAGAGAAGACCCCCTATAAAAGAATTGAATGCACTTACAAAATATTAGTACCTGCATCAAAACGGTATGGTGTTTTTTCTTATCAATATTCTTCTTCTCGTTCGTTTCTTTTCCACTATGAGCGGAATTATTTTCTTCCGCCGCCTTTTGAAGCTCTGCCTACACATAGTTGAAAATTAAAAACTAAAAGAAAAAGAACTTCTTATACACAGTATTATGCAGTATATACGCTCTTCTGGTTTTAAATTGCAGCAGAAAACTTTTCACTTTTAGGTTCTAACATTTATGACATTGAAATTGAGAATTACAAAGAAAAAGAAAATCCAGCATGCATAAATATAATGTATATAATATTGCAATCTGGGTTATCTACTAGAGTCAGGAACTTCATGGAAGCATAAGATAAGTTAGTGATTGGTTGTAACCTGAGTCAACCCTTGAAACACTTAAGACGTATAATCCTGGCCTAGGAGACTATATAGACATATGAAAACATAAAGAAAATGCAGAAATTAAGTTACACTATTCCATTATTTCTTTACAGTATTAGGCTTGCATTACTTGTAATGATAATGTTAAGAAGGTTCCCATTTCCCACTGCACTTCTCGCAACAAAAGGTTACATCCAAGCATTTTATTACATCATGGCACGATTATAAGTACAGAGACATTGTGATCTAAGCCTAACTCATGATATGCATGTAGTAAACACTACAATATACAATTTGTACTAGTTAGTATCTTGCAACAAGGTTAAACAATCACATAAGAAATTAACTCTTTTTGCTCAGAATTGATCTATTAGTGAAAAGTCATCGCCCTCCATCTGTGATTTTTAGGCAGGCATGTAAATCAAGAACAAAACCGACCAACGTACATGTGTTTGTAGGAAAGTGGTAGAAGAATAGAGGAAACAAATATGAGAGGAAGATCACATATAGGGTGTGTATTGTTGCTTGAAGTTGGTTCTGCATACTCCAATGCTTTCTCGACTACATGTTATTCCAACTACTGTAGTTGGATTTGCATTCCAATGTTTGGTTGGGGTTGCAACTCAAAGTCCATATTTGAGAAAACAAATGTGGTAAAATTATCTTCCCATAACGTTGATAATCTATAAAAAAAAAAAAGGTAATCACTATCTTCTAACAATTATCGGACCTTATCATAACAAAATATCAATAACAAATAAATAGCAAGTAAAAATATAAATAATTGGGACTAGGGTCGACCACAACACCAAGGGGTGGGTCTTGCCCCAACTTAACCCTTGGTGGGTCTTGCCCCAACTTAACCAAACAACAGACTTTATTCATTTATGTAGATGGAGCCACATGTTGTTCCAATTACATACAACCTAAACACCCTTGGTTTGGAACACAAAACAATGAGAATAGTTATAACAATGTAGGTATTGCAAATATTACCACAAAAAAAACTATTTGTCCTATTAGCTATTAATGCAAGCAGCGCAACCAAAATATACTAAATGATTTAAGTTCGAATTTATAAACTCAGAGGCAAGGAACTGATTGTGGTTTAAACAAGGATTAGGTATAAAATAACTTGGATTCAGATGAAACAAATTAAAGGGATAACGATATATATACCTAAGACTAATGGCTCAACTATTAGAGAGTTTCACATGTGTGGAATCACTCTCCCCCTGAAAGATCTCCTTTCATCTTTACTAGAGAAAAACTAGTCATATAAAGTAAAATCGAACTTAATAAAGATTGCACCCATTTATCTTCAAACCCAAATTCTATCACAAATTAATATGTTTAGATAGGCTTACCAATCAGCTATCTTATTTGTAACAGGACTCTTTTCTAGGTCTAGGATAGCAAATATAGCTAATGCAATTAAAATAGTAAAGAAAATAAAACTAAAGACATGTCTTTTTGGCTGTCATATCCGTGTTGGACACAAATTCGTGCCCGACACGTACACGACTCGTGTCCGACAAAAGATTTTTCGTGTCCTGTTTCGAAATGAGACGGTTTTGGATTTGAACACGTGTTCGACAAGTGTCGAACACGTTGTAGTGCAACCATAACACAAAAAGCGATTCATGCAGTGGCGGCAACCCTATTTTTTCAATTAAAAGCGAGAAAAACCTTAAATCTTATTGAAATTTTTTGAGGAGTTGACTTTTTCTTTTTATTTTATTCAATTTTAATGCTTAATATAATTTTTATGGTGAAATATATAAGTTTTTGCTAAAATTGTTGAAAAATAATGAAATTATATGCTTTTACTGAACTTATATTGAGTATAGTAGTTTGTTATATGGTTTATGTCAAATACAGTTTAAAAATTGCTAAAACCGTATTTTTTTGCTGAAATTACTGAAATTGTGCTGAATAACTCAGTTCTTTGCTGAATTTTTTATAATTACAATTAATATTTGTTGAAATGCTAAGGTTTTTGTTGAATATCTTGTTGTAATGTTATGGTATTATATTTCTTATAATTATATATATAATATCTCTCTGTGTCCCCGTATCCTATATTTTGAAATTTTGTCATATCATTTTGTCATGTCGTATGGTGTCCGTGCAACCTTGCTGGCAGCCTAAAAAGTTCTAACGATGTTTTTTTGCTTAAGTGGTCAATACACATGAGTCATGCCCGTCTGTGAGTATAGCTAACATACCTTTTTGTGTAATCTGCAATAATTTAATTCCTTTTTCCATATTGATAAACTATTGAATGAAATTAGCAGACTAGCCTCTAAAGTAGAATCCAAAGCGACTATCAACACCCTAGATGATCAGCGGTGCCTAAATCTATCAAATCAATAGGAACTCCAATATCCATAATGAACCTTTTTTATATAAAAAAAGGCCGAAGTTTAAATGTTTAATCCTACATCAAATCTTTCCCGTTTGAAAAGCATGGCTTCGACGAGTTCGGTCTTCGTCTATCTTAACCTTTTGCTGAAATGTTTCAACTGTGATAATGAAAGACACATTGAAACTCAATCAACTTCATGGAAAAGTAGACATGATGCCTCAATTTCTTCATCTTATTCAATTGAAGATTGATATGAAGATATAAAAACGAAGGGATCGGTCCTATGAAACAATTCAAAGCGAGGCAAGGCTATGATAATCAAGCAATGGAAACAAAACTATATCCAACAATTTATTCTAGAAAGGACTTCACAACTACCTATAGAAGAGACCTTTCATATCGTCAAGTCAACAAACCCGGTTTCTGATTTGAATCTATAAAATTTATATCTTTCACATATTCATCACTTATAGGATCAATTTCTGGCTCCTAATCTAGATTTCAACCAGATTATCAGCGCTCTAGATTATATCCCTAAAGAAACCAATCCAAAATTTGTATAGAAACCCCCCATGTATAGTTTCATAGACAATATAAACACCCATCTTCCTCAAGGAAATTTGAAACAACAAACATAATAAATATGAAAACTGAAATAACAACTGACAACCATATGGCCGATTGTTTCCTCATCTGATTGGCAAAACTCCTTCAATTAGGCTTTGGTAAAGGGCCAGAGAACATTCTGAAAATTTTATATATTCCCTGGAATTAACAGGATGAAATGAACCGCAGTTGCTCTTTCCCTTATACGAAATGGAACCCCATCTAGTGGTAACTGTTTTGAGTTATAATTAGATATATTGGAGTATCATGAGAGGAAGTGCAAGGAGAATGGAGAATATGAAACAATATCAGTATTGGCCGAGTTACAATTTAAGTTATAAATCCCACCAAAAAATAAGCATGAGATTGTCAATCATTATGTAGGTGTCAAGTAGAACAATATGTCCATGTGCCTACGATTTAAATGTGGCAGGGGTCTTCAATTTCAAAATTGATTAATGATGTGGCTTCCTTCTTTTTAAAGAAAAATTACCAAAACCGCAGCCATAATTCTCTCTCTACACAACCATGCGGGCCATATCAAATAATTTAGCAAACAAATCCTCACATGCCCCACGTAGAACGAAAACCAACGTTCCTCACGTTTTCACGAGAAGACTCACAACAAGACACGATCTTTTTAATGGTTAAATTTTGAAAACTAACTCCATATGTTTCCTCTCCATGCACAGAACCAAACTCTTTCTTTCTATGTTCATTGCCTCCATGATAACTCTCTAACTTATTCACATTTTTCCTTTTCAGACTTGCACTTACAGTTCAATCTTTCTATGTTTGATTTTTATATTTGGTTTGACTTTTTGGCTTCTCTTTTCATCCTGTAGATTGATTGGCTATGATCAAACTCAACAAAGACAAGATAGCCAGCACGTTCAAGTGGAAATGATTGGTACCACGGTGTCGAGTTGATCAGCGGACTTTAAAAGATAGTTGCATTAAAAACATATATAGATTGTCATGAAATGTTTTCTCAAGTTTGAGATTATCGTGTGTTAGCTTAAACGTAACCGACACTCGTTATGAGAAGAGTTCATCGGTGTAAGATGCCACACATTTCGATCACAATACTGCAAAGTTCTTCAATAGAAAAGAGGTTCATTTTGGCATTGGAGACTCGTCATGTTTTGTAAAGTTTAAACATGTTGCTTATTTTAGGCATACTGCATAATACATTAATAGATATAATATTTTCTCTTTACACATCACGTGTATCACACATGCAAAACACTGGTGATTGTATATATAACAAAAGCATGCTCAAAGATCTCTACTATTATAACTAGACCACACGGGGAAATGTAGCACTTCCAATTTCATTTCAAATGAGACATTTCTTAAAGAGGAAAAAAACTTTAATTCTTTGTAAGAACTTCAAAAGTGGACCTTTAGTATTAACCACAAAAATAGGTATCTTAGATAACCATCCACTAATTATAGTCATGTGTATCCGCATGCGCCAAAAGCTAGTAATACTGTAATAGTTAATTGCCAAAGATTAATTCAGAGAGCATTTTCAAAGCATGGAAAAAGCTTATATGGACAGAAATTACCTCAGCGACCTAATTTTACAGACAAAAATTATGGTGAAAGCATTATATTACCTTAACTGATGAAGCCAGCACAGGAGTAAGATGGCTCTGTGTGTTAACCTTGAAACCGTCTGAAACACTCCTGTTAGAAAGACATATAGAGTTAAATATCTTTAACCATGGACATGGAGAAACCAAATATACAGTAGGAATGGTAAATCCAAATTTTTTGACATCATTAAATTATGTATATCAAATTATTTAGATGTTTTTTTATTTTATTTAAAAAAGTTACCAATGTAAAGTAAAACTCTTAATCAAATGATACAAAAAAAAACCGATACTTCAATCTGAGATGGCCGATACAGCCAAGATGGGCGATTCCAATCCCAAAAATGGTCGTTCGCTACAGCTAGCTACCGATACCAGGATTTTAAACCTTGACCAGAACATCTTCACATATTATTACATATAATCCAAGCGAGAAAATACAGATACCATATTCACAAAGAGAAATTACTTCTATAAAAGAATGCGAGCCGAAAAGCATAATGTCTATCCAAATCGCATATAACATGCATTCTCTGAAAATTTTAAGTGCCAAATAGCTATGCGATAAAAATAACATCATTTGGATTAGGATTATACCTATCTAGGTGAATAGCCAGGGTAGGTATCCGCATGATTGGCTCATCAATTCTAACAAGTTTATGTGAGTATGAGACAGAACCATCCTTCACTTCCTTCACAATCAACCTTCCAGCAATGGTCAAGTCCCGGTCAAACCAAGTGTGCCACAAACCACCACCATATGTCTGCACACCTACTTCAAGATAACCTCCTTTAGCTACCTAAAGGAAAAATGAAGCATATGAAATATTAGTTCCTTCATAACTATCATCTTTGTTTTCATGCAAATTGCTTGTAAACTTACAGATAGTTACAGATAAAATTAAATACTAAAGGGATGTCAATTATATTGAGCCTTTCTCAAATTTGGCATGTAATGAACCGAAACAATTGTAGCAAGTTTAGTTCCTTTCTTTGATTTTTGAAGGTGATATCTAAGATGGATACTTTTCAAAACTAAACCATTAAGAGGAACAACGGAAATGAAGGAAACTTTGAGGGAGAAAATGACCAAACGCAACCTTGACGTTACTCAAATAAATTTTCTGCTCTTTTAATTTGAGCACTATATCACTATTGTACGAAATAAAATAGACGACGAGTGACGACAATGTCACTACTGCATATTACAATCAACATCAAACAATCAGAGGTAACTGCAATGCTGTTTCAAGTTCAAAATTTCCAGGTTAGAGAACTGCCTAACTAGTTTTTGGCTCAGTACAAGAAAATAACAACTTAGAATACGCGAACTGTATAAAATTAACAAAAACCCCTCAAGTAAAGGACTAAGATTTTCTTTCTACTTCCTATCACATAGTAATTATGGCAATTAATATATTTCTCTTCTTTCCAAATTTAAAAAAATGGGAGAACTGTGTATTGCCTTAGAGACAGGCTTCACTTTAAGGCAAGGGCTATCCGTATGCGCTCCAACAATATGAAATCCATTACCCGCAACATACCTGAAAATTTCACACACTAAAAAGTTCAATGAATCTATCGACAGAAAGACAGATGAAGCAGACACTGAAAAATGGGGGTTATTTATCTCACCCCAAATACTCTTTATTTTCACCCACTAATCTCAGTATTTTTATATGTGTCATTAATTCTCTTAGTTTCCCCTGTATTAGCCTTTTTTAACTGCTTTTTCTCCAACAATTAACCAATTATGAGGTTAAGCCTAGATTTACTGCACTACTTAAATGTAACTCAATTTGTTCTTATTAGAAAAATAATTTTGCGACAAGAAGCTTATAAAAAATAGAGGATATATTTGTAATTTTCATCCGTCATAGAATAAGGCATAACAAAAGGGATGGGAATTTGGATGACACATGCTAGTAAGGTAGTGACACACGGGTGGACAGTTGTTAGTGAATTAAAACAAGTCTTAATAAGATCCGCTTCAAAAAAAAAGTATTAAGAAGATAACACTTGGAGGAACACCTTTTAGAATTTAAGCACAAAAATAAAAGGTGTCATTTGTATAGTTACTTGTAGACCAAGGTAATGCATGAGACATTATATATTGTCATATTGACACCTAAACCCTTGCAGTGATAAAAAGAAAAGAGTATAGATAAGGGATGTTGGAAAATATTTTCAAATCAGAAGGAAAGGAAAAGAAACTATAAAGAGAAGAAGCAATGAGAAAAGGAAAAAAAACGAAATCTTAAAAGGCATACTTCAAGTTTGTTTTGTTCAGATTTTTAGGTTTTCTTTATCATTTTAAACACACTTTTCTTTGGATATTTGGTGTTTTATTTATTGTTTTTAAACATACGAGTGTCCATCATTGATTTTTTTTTCTAAGTCCTAAAGTTCAGTAAGAATATGCATCTTTTACAGAAAAAAGTATGCATAGCTTATTAAGTACAGCTCAAGATTATTGATTGGCATGGAATTTATTTTTCTTTTTTTCCTAGAAAATAAGATAAGTTCATAACTAAAGAGATGCATACAAACCGAAGTGCCGCGGAAACAAATGAGCCACACCCTGGTGGTAGCGATCACCTCTTCAATCTATGGGGGACACTTCTAGAATATTGCATTGCCCAAAATAAGATATTCAAATATTGTGAATTAGTTTTCAATACTATGGAATGACATTTTCACTTTATAAACAAGTATTTATCAAGTTATCACGTGAACCAATTTTCTTTGGGCTACTTGTGTACTTATTGAGACGTGATACTCACCTAAATCATATTATACTTTTTTAGAGAATTTGTTTACTAATATGAAAGAAATGGTTTGATTCAGATATATAAAGATTCCTCCAGAAAACATATATATAACCATTTCCGAAAATATGGAGTGGATGGTGCTATTGAGAAGTTATGTTGAATGATTTTAGTGTGGGTATAAGAGTTAAGATAATGTTAAGATAAGTTATCTATGATGAAAAGACGGATATGATATTCTTATGATGTACATACAAAAATTGTATATTGATGCTGTGATCACAAGAAAACCGTGCATGCACATGAACACATATTAAATCATTAGTAACGGACTATTGTTAGTCATACACTAAGATTTGACCATGCCAAATATTGGTGCGTGACATTAATCTACGTTATTATTTACTTGTATTTAGTTAGTCATTGTTATCTTGTACGATTTCTGTAGAAAATTATATAAGCTAGCAAAAAATCGTATCCCGTTATTGACAGGGTTATTTATATATCCCAATTGACTAATAATGAGCCCAAAAAAATAATGATTCCACAATCCCCATCAATAGAAAAACATATGTTTGTTCCGAACGTATACTCAAAATGCAAATTTGAAGTAATTAAGATATTTAAGGACGAATTATTAGAAATCTAAAACTATGCTATGATTATGTATTTGAAAAACAAGGAAGAACCCAAAAATAAAAAGAAAGGCACCTTTTTCCAATGGCGAAGGCGACGATAGTGGAGTGATTCCGAGTGAAAAAGTATTTCTTTCCTGCTTCCAAGCTCCAGTCCTCTCTCTCCGATACGTGTTCGAATCCAACGGCTTTCAATCGCTTCTTTGCTTCATCTGATCATCAAACTTGGTTAGGGCTTTTGGAAACCCTAGAAATTTCTTTTAAAGAAGAGATCGAAGATTGGGATTAGTTGAGTAATTAATTACCTACTGCATGGAAAGCAGTTGGTGATGCGTTGAGGAAATCGACGAGGTCGGCGGCGAGGGGATCGGCCATCGCTGGGGCGGTGGGGGCGGTGGCGCTGATGCTTCTCAAGTTGGGAATGCGTTTCGCCGGCAGCGGAACAAAACAAAATGCTATTTACGAGTCATTTGGTCACGTGCGGTGCGGGTTTGCACACATGCTGATGTTTTTAGTGTAATTGCTTAATGATGCTCACCATTTTTTGCACTTTAATATTTTACTTTAATATTCTAACGGATTTCGCCGTTAGCACTTTACTGTCTTCTACTTTTATCGCCATATCTAATTTCCGTCGGTTTATTCCTAAAATCATGTATATAAAAAATTATGAAAAACGGTTGCCATGAATAAACAGATAAAAAATAGACTCGACAGTAAAAACGGAAGGTAGCAAAATGCTAACGGCGAAATACATTAGCGTATTAAAGTGTTAAGAAAAAACTATAAGATATTAAAGTAAAATAAACGATGAAAAATTGGGGTATTATTAAGCATTTTACCCATGTTTTTAGTTAAAATAGCAAGGGTAAATTGTCAAAAAACCCAGGCAAGTTTTACCACCGACAAAAATGCCCTTGCCGGAAGTGGTTGTCAAAAAACTCTTCGGTTGTCAAAAAAAACCTGTCTGGTACCGTGGTATCTGTATAGTTGTTTTCTATATCTAATGTATACAGTTGTATCTATGCAGTTGTCGGCGATATGTACGAGCAAATTAGATATAGCAGACAACTATACATATACTGCATGAAAATTTTCATGGGGTATTGATAGCCGTTTCGAGGCCAGGCGGTTTATGTCAGCGGGAAATATTGTATAAGGGGTTTTACAATTTGTCCAGTGAGTTGTTTACTTTTTTGAGAATTTTTAATAGGGACAAAAGATCTGAGAAGACGTGCATAGTAAGAAATTAAAATATTTAAATGTCATTTTCTGCTGCTAATACATATCACAACTTTAAGTGTTTTAAAAGTTAGTGCAGCACACGTCATCTTCGACAAGAACCTTTCAACTTTGCACATTGGAAGAGACAACTAGATTGAAATTAAAATTCTTGAATTTTACAAAACCATCGTCAATTAGAATAGAAGAACGACACGCTCCTTTTCCGAAAGCTTGAACATCAAGACTTTTGTGTACATGTGTGGACATAAATAAATATTGATTATGTATAATAGAAACAAATTTTAGGTTTCTTCAACGTGCAACATGCACTATTCTCTCCTCATACCTGATCAATTCAGCATCTCCATCTTCTAATTTTCCATAATCAATCTTTACTCAATTTTTTTGTTTGCTTATAGCTACGTGTATAAAGGCGATGCCCATTTATCCTTTTATTCGCTTTGATCAACTGTGGTAGGCTCTAAGACCTCCTCCAATCCCTTTTTGACGAGGTTCTTATTTATTTAATATTTAATAATTAGTAAATCCGCTAAAGTTTTATCTTATGAATTATGTTGCTGGTTCACATACATATGTATCTTTATTTTTATTTTTTTGATGTGGCCACCTTCGGTAATTGAACTTGTGATCTCTCTTATTTTGAAAAGTAAATTCTTACTGTTTGAATTATACAAGTTTGGTTTCGGATAGGTATGTGGTCATCCATTACTATTCATTTGTTTTACTAAATTAACTTTGTGATTATGTATGGATAAAAGTGATGTGAATGTAAATTCTCATGTGTTAATTTAATTTATGATGTCTGTAGATTATTTGATCCATAGTAAGAAGAATAAGTGAAGAAGATTATGCTTTGATGTTTTTGGTACTCTTATCGATTTGGTGATTTTGAAGGCAAATGACTATTCTTTCTCTTGCGCAAGATATTCGAGTTACAATGTTGCAATGACTTAACGAACAATCCCATGCAATCTTTGACGCAATCTTTGACGATTGATGTACCGAAGATATCAACCGTGTTATCCTTTTGCCATTCATTGTATTTTGTTGGTTTTATGTTGTATACTTATACAAGGGTCAACCAACCAAGCTAGCAACTCATGGATTAATTACAGATTGATAAGCATGATAATTTGTTTGATGATGCTTAATCAGTTTTATGGCTTTTTCCCACAAAGAAAAAAGAACATCCAGATGCCTGCCAATAATTAAGGAATTGTTTTTTTTCTTGAATTTGTTTAACTTTCAAATTGAAGTGCCCCCATAACCCTTTTATATTTCAATTATAATAGTAGAGATTTGATAATTACCTCGAAATTTATTGTTCTACTATTTATGCCTTTTTGGCTTTATGTGTCTAAAAGTTGCAAAACGGCCCAAAAAAAAAAAAGTAATGAACTTGAAGGCTTGATCAAAGTAGTAAATCCCAAGTACTTTAATTTTTGTTTTTTAATTTATATTATGCCTAAAGGACTTCTTATCAATAGTCATTCATACACACGTTACCAATTAGGCATAATTCATATAGATAACTTCCCTCTTCAAAATGAGATATGGCGGTTTGATTTCCGAGGGCATCACAAAAATAAGTTGAAGAAAAAAATATACACTAACGAGTATGCCAAAATAAAAGTTTTTTTTTATATATACCCTCAATTGCATTCTTACATATTTATATATACCCTCAATATTCTTTGCGTTTGTATATATCTTCCTCAAATCTTATATGTTGTTTCAAAAATATCCATTGCAGTCAAAGTGCATGTGACGTGCATCGGATCACGTCAAGATATTACCTTCCGTTGATCTGCTGATGTCGGCGATAGACGACTGAGATTGGATCTGGAGGGTGGCTCCTGAAGCGTGTGGATCTCAATGGGTTTGAGGTTGTTTTGGCCGAGCTACCTGCAAGGAAGTCCCGGGATGGTTGTACCACCGATGACCTTCCGACAGTCAAGTTAGAGAGGAAATCCGAGCAGAGTAACGACTTAATGGAGTAAAAATGGCTTACTTGAACCGTCTGAAGGAGGGGTTTAAATAGCGGTGGCAGCAGGCAGGCAGGCGCGAGAATCACGCCGGTCGTTACGCTCCCGACGTCACGCCCGCGTGATAGGCAGGATCCCGCATTAATGGCGAGACAAGCTCGTTAATGGGGGATCGTGATGGCGTGGAACGTGGGATGTGCCGGCGGATATCTCGTGTATGGCGAGATTCGCGGGATGACGGTTGCGCCTGTGAGTGGTGCCGTTGGTCGGTCGATGAGACCGAGGAAGATGAGCTCGGCGGGAGAGCTCGGGGACGGACGGGAGAGCTCGGGGACGAGCGGGAGAGCCGAGGTATCTTGGTTCTGCGGTAGCCTGGAAATGAGCTGATAGGGCCGAGGAGGCCAATTGTGCAGGGGGCTCGGATGTGAGCCAACAGTTGTTTGCTTGTAGGACGGGCACAGGAGTGGCCTGGTCGGCCACTGTATGTCCTTTCTTGTGAGCTTCGGGACACGTCATCAACTACGTGTCATGATCTGAGAGATCACCAATATCGAGCATCATCATTAGCCCCCCACTCTCGTCCCGACCAGCTGACGGGTCGGGTCGAGAGTGGTCTGCCGGGTTACCCGAGGTGAGCTCCTTTTCGAAGATATCGTGACGTGTTCCCAGGCAATTTGTCGTATTCTCTGGATGGCGTCAGCGAATCAGGGATCAGATCTTCCATTAAATAGGGTGCGCCGGATCGTGCGTACGGTCACCGAAGCGACTGCCCACGTGTCGGACGCTGGTTGGTTGAGGCGACAGGCCGCAGGTTTCCTGCGCCTGATGGGGTGCGGCCAATGTGCGCATGACAGGTGGAGCGATGGTGGCCGTTGAGTGCGAAGAGTTGTTTTGGCGGGAGATGACTGTCGTCGTTGGATGAGTACGCCGGCTGCTGTAAAATAGAGGTGGGGTCCACATGAGGGCCCATTCCTCTTCATAATTTACTCGTCTTTGGTTTTGTTAGCTCGGCGTTCTCCTCTTTAGGTCGGGATTCCCGCGTTTGCTCTTCCGAGAACTCCTCTTCATCAGGTTAGATGTCTTCATCTGAGGAGTCTGTAGATGTAGTTGAGGTAGAGTCTGAGGAGCCCTCTTTAAATTCTTCCTCTTCTCATTCTTCTTCTTCTTCTTCTTCTGGATAGGAGTCCCCCCCCAAGGAGTTAGGGCCAGATCCTCTTTTCAGGGTCGCGCGATGGGGGCGGTTCCCAGAGTGGAGGTCGCGGATGCGCCTGGTGTGTCGTCCACGGTGAGGTACGAGGAAGAGCTCGCCACCGTTCAGAGGCGTTTCCATATTCCTCCCGGCTACACGTTGCGTTTGGCCGAGGAAGGGGAGAAGGCAGATCAGGTACGGGGTAAGGAGATTGCCCTGTACTTGGAAGCCTTTTAGGCCAGAATGCGCCTGCCCTTCTCCCCCGAGGTCGTTAGAGCGCTGAACCATTTTGGGTTAGCCCCGGGCCAGCTAGTGCCGAACTCCTAGAGGATTCTCCTCGGGTTCCTGGTCCGCTTGAAGTTGTAGCTGATCCCTTTCCGGCTGTCCACCCTTGCCTTTTCTCTCATTTACAAACGTCACCCCGGCACTCGTGCGGGCGACCTGTGGTAGGTTTACATCTCCTTCAGGAAACAACGGGGGAGTGCCGCCGGGTCGGGAGTCATCGTCGTTCCTTCTTCCATCCACGATTGGAAGAAGTTTTTCTTTGTTGGGCCGCCAGAGGGTGAGGACTGGCCCATGCCCACCCAGTGGTCTAGGGATAGGTGTCGGCGGGAGAGTCAGTGCAATGATCCTGACGCGGTGAAAGTTGCGGAGTGGGAGCCCATTCCCCGGGCTGACGTGCTGCTTTCTGAGCGGGCCCTTAGTTGGGCTGGGCTCAGCCCCGCCCAGTTCGCTGGTAAGCTAGGGGCTTGCAGACGATCTGTTAGATATGCGTTTATTTTCATTTCTATTTGTGTTGCTGACTCCATTGTATCTTGTCTTGTGCAGAACCCATGAACCCGAGCCAACTTCGAGCGGCCATGCGTAAGCCGAAGAAGGGATCGAAAGATGGAGGTGCCAGCTCCTCCCATCCGACGTCGGCCCCAGCTCCCCCGGCAGCCGCCCCACCCTAGCGTTCGAGTGCGGGCCGTGCCCCGGAGCCCAGCCAGGCACCGACCGAAAGAGGGTTCGGGAACAGGAGGCCCAGGCTCTGGAGACAGAAATTGACTCCCTGGGGCCATCCCTCAAGAGGTTCCCCCGGATGGTTCCGCGGACCCTGGCCTCCCCGATCTTGGTGGACGAGGGGGACCTCCGCTTTGAGGTGCCCTCGGGACTCTCCGTTGTTGATAGCTTGCTGGTAGACATGGAGAGGTCGGCCGGGGGCAAGGTCCTTGAGGGGACTCTCAAGACGCAGATGCCGGCAATCGCCCAAGAGGCCGTGCAGGTTAGTGCCCGCACCTCACTTGATTTTTCACTCAGCGTCTCATCATTCGCGATATTTGGTGTCTTCCCTCTCTTTCTGACCCCTTCTGATCTCTCCAGGTCCTCCAGCATGTCACCCTCATCGTCCATATGGAGGACGAGGAGATTACCCCGGCGATGAGAGCCGCGGGCGAGCTCTCCTCGCTGGAGAAGAGCTCAAAGTTGGAGCTGGAGGCGGCGATGGCGAGGGTCGCTGCCCTCGAGGGCGAGGTGGCGGCTGAGAAGCAGGAGGTGGCGGCCTAGAAGCAGGAGGTTGCCAGGTACCGCGTGGCCGCCCAATCCGTCGAGGCCAAGCTTAAGGACTCCAAGGTACTCGTCGTCACCCTGAAGGAGTCGGCGAGCACCCTCCAGAAGGAGCTGGAGGCGGCAGTAGAGGGGACGAAGCGAGCCGATCTTAGAGCGGCAAAGGCGGTGGAGAACTATAAGAAGTCGGAACACTTTTACACCGACCTAGCCGCGGCCACTACCCTCATCTGGCACGAGGCCCTCAACGCCGTCAAGGCTCGGATGCCGGAGTTCACGGGCGCAGAGCTCCAAGCTGAATATCCTCGCGGGAATGACGAGCAGGGGGGAGACCCTGGGGGTGAGGCCGGGGAAGAGACTCCCGGCGAGGGTGACGCCGAGGCTCCTTTGATGGGGCGCTGAGCCACCAGACGCAGCCTGAGTCGTGGTAGATATTGAGCTTCCCGGGGTTGCGCCTGACCCTGAGGCCTGAAGCCCCCGTCTTCATGTTTCTGTTCTTTTGTTGCATTGGGAATTTTGTAGGCCTCTGGGCATTTTGTAAGGCTGGGGAGCCCCCAATACCCTTGTAAAAGCTTTGACTTTGTGAATAAAAAAAATTTGCAGTCGTATTTGCATAGTACTGTCTCCATGTTAGGTCAGTTCTTCGTCTAGCGATCACACGTCGAGTTGAACCTGTTTATTTGCCAAGTGTGCAAAGACCGGCGGGAAGACGGTATCTCTATGGCTCCGAAGTCGAGGTGGAGATCGCTCAGACGTAGATAAACCGGATACCTCTTGGTGAGGGCTTTTGTTCCTTAGTTGTGGGAGGCACGGAGAGGCATGCTAAGGATGGGCCGAGCAGCGTAGCTGCTCGGTCGCCTCATGGCGAGGGCTTAGATCCTTGGCGTTGTGGGGTAGGGAGCTACCAGCCAGAGATAACCGAGCAAGGGCGGGCCCGGTTGCCTCTTGCGGGGGCCTTTGATCCTTAGCGCGAGAGGGGCCGTAAGAGGCCTACTAAGGACGGACCGAGCAGGGTTGCTGCCCGGTGCCTCTTAGCGAAAGCTTTGATCCCTGGCGTTGTGGGATAGGGAGCTACCAGCCAGGGATAACCGAGCAAGGGCGGGCCCGGTTGCCTCTTGCGAGAGCTTTTGATTCTTAGCGCGGGAGGGGCCGTAAGAGGCCTACTAAGGACGAGGCCGAGCAGGGTTGCTGCCCGATGCCTCTTGGCGAGAGCTTTGATCCTTAAGGACGGACCGGGCAGGGTTGCTGCCCGGTGCCTCTTGGCGAGGGCTTTGATCCCTGGCGTTATGGGGTAGGGAGCTACCAGCCAGGGATAACCGAGCAAGGGCAGGCCCGGTTGCCTCTTTTGAGGGCTTTTCATCCTTAGTGCGGGAGAGGCCGTAAGAGGCCTACTAAGGACGGGCCGGGCAGGGTTGCTGCCCGGTGCCTCTTGGCGAGGTCTTTGATCCCTGGCGTTGAGGGGTAGGGAGCTACCAGCCAGGGATAACCGAGCAAGGGCGGGCCCGGTTGCCTCTTGCGAGGGCTTTTGATCCTTAAGGACTGTCACGCTCCACTTCCCAAAATACGGAATACGAAGGGTTGACAAAGCCAGCCATGCTCCAACATTCAAGAAAACATTCTGCCGTAGTCACACTTTAGCTTCTAGCTTTACGTGGTAATCAGGACTCAATGCACAAGTAACGAGAAATGCAGTCACTAAATCGAAACAAATACAAAACACCGACCCGATAGAGATCAAGGAAGTGTAGCGCTGAGTCGCTGATCCAGATGTCCACAGTGTCCTCGAAGTACGTCAGGTCTTGGTCCAAGCTAAATCCACTTCTCACTCTGAGCATGCATACTCAGGTTGTCAGAGCGACACAATAGCAATACACACACACACACACACACAATATAAACACATGCTATGATGACGAACATGAAATAGTAAGCATGGAGTAATAACATGAGCATGACGTAGCCAGTACGGGTAAACAGTAAAACAGTAAACAGTAAAACAGTAAACAGTATGGTAGGTATATTGAATTAGTAAGCAATGCATGTCAATGTCACTAACCCTATCAGTCTCTAAGTCTCACTGTACAGGTCACTAAATCTATTTTCAGTCTAAGTGTGAGAGTCAACCACTCGTGAGTATCCCCCACCCAAGGGTAGGACCCAAGGATAAGGGAACACGGGCCCGAGTCGCTCGCTAATAATCAGTAATATCACCCATATATCTCCAGAATCGCTGTATGTGCTGGAAATGGGACTCCCGAGATTCTGTTGAACTCACACTCAAACTACCCCACATCTCATGGTCTACATCAAACACCAACCATAAACTCAAATACCAGTCGGTCCATGACAAGTCTACGCGAGAACTGGAGACATGATCTCCATCAAGCATGTCTCGACTGATACCGAAGACAAATGGACAGTGTTTGGTACCTTACCTATGACACTAATATAAGTGCTTCCATAATCGTCCCATACCAATTATAATCACACTTATACATGTCCCATAGACATCGACAATACAATATATCAATAGGGTCCGCTGATTGTGTACAAGTACGTGTCATTTTCACTTATTCATTCACGCTTAAACACTAACGTACTTGCCATAATTAAAACACTAATATCTAACACTGGGTAATACACACGACCACTAGGTCATCAATGTATATGAGCTCTGCATGATATGATGAGAATGCAATAATCATGATATGAACAAAATGTCATCAGCCAGTGTCCTACCACTTGCATAATTCACTATAAATCATACATGCAGAATTTAGCGAAACAATGTAAAAGGGGGTAGGCAGTATGTTCAATTATCTATCTATCAAAATTGGTTTTGCGCCAATCGGGTTTCAGGTTTGCTAGATACGGCCATTCCAATTTAAGTGTTCACTGCTGGAAATCCGGTTTCAGAACTGGATGTCCGTTTCGTAACACGCTTATCTCCCAACTGGGATTAAAATTAGGCGACGCTATAGTTGAACAATATTTAGGGTTATCAGTTAGGTTTTCAACTCAATTGGCGGATCAGTAATATCCTAAATCAACAGGGAGTTACGGCCAGGTTTAGGTTGATGTGTAAAATCTGTTACTGCAGAATTCAGCCGGACCTATCGACATTTTAAAATGTGTTAAAAATATCATACAATTAAGGAATCCAGTGAGACTAGTGGGATAAGGAAGCTAACTCATATAGGATTCCGCACATTTCCACATTTGAGTAAGGAAAATACAGTGAGTTAGAACATGGGTTATCTGGAATTTTCGCTCTTGACTGCAGTCCAAAATTGCAATTCTCCGCAGTTTTCTCTATCCTGACTAGTTCAATTTTAGATAACAATTATAGGGTTCTGTATATTATCCCGTTAGCTTCGATACGAGCCATGGAACGCCAAAATCCGATTCGTAAAAGATTAAATGTGAAATTAACGGTCTAGCATGTTCAGGAAATTTAGATTTCGTAATGATTATTGAGATTAACATTTCATAGGTGAAACGACCGTGGTTTTCAACCAAATTCCTACGGCACATCGGTAAACAATAGATGGTTCCAAGGATCACAAGTTCCGCCATTTAAAGTTATGTTTTCGCCTAAAGTTCCAAACCAAACACTTGTATCGTATAGGCTCACACGAAATATATATCTACGATATTAATTCTAGACTGAATTAACTACGAACTAATAGCATGAAGCTAGTAATATACTTGCCTGATGATGCGTTGATGACGTACGGTAGCGGCAACGGTACAATCACAATACGGCCGCGGCACGGCAACTCGACTTGGCTCGAGCTCGAGTCTCGGCAGCAGCGGTTTGGTTGCCGGGGTCTTGACGGCTAGGGTGGTGGTCATTGGTGTCGACGCTTGATGGTGAGGCAGCCAGGGATATGGGCTGCGGTGGCCGGATGAGGTTGCTGGAAGAGGGGGAAGTCCGAGTTGAAGGCGATGGGTGTCGGGTCCTTGGCATGCAGGGGATGTTGTCGTCGGGGTTGGGTGATGGCGGTGGTTGTTGAAAGGAGATCGGTGAGAGAGGGGGAGGAAGTTGATGCGTGAGGAGGAGCTTGCTGAGGTGATGGGTAGGCTGGAGGGTGGTCGAGGTGTTAGTTATATGTATGCCCTAGAGGCCATTACTGTACATAGGATGTATATTGTAGTGGATGCTGGGACATATATAGGGAGGACTTTCTTGCTCGACATGATAGTATGCTATCTGGTTACACTTTACCTTAACGTGTATGCTGATTGTCTCTCTGTTACATGTTGGTAAAGCCCTTAGGATCTGTACTTGACTACCTGGACTATGATGCGGATCATACTAGTGGGGACATGGTAGTCCATAAGTACATCCTTCAAAGTCCCTAGTCGTGGGTGTATCGAGACGGGGCATCGATATACCAGAGTAGACTATCGTGTACCTTCTCGACCCATACAGTTGGGCGATGGATGATCCCATATCCATTGGTGTTTGACATCAGAGATGATATACGGGTGCTCAGTAGAGACTGGGTACACTGGACGGACTCGCCGAGAACTCCCAGATGGTATTATACCTCACGTCAGATGGCAGTTCTCTGGTGACACTGGTACAGAGTAGTCTGTTGACCCGAGATCGTCATAGAGTCTTGTGTGGTTCCCACTGTGCTTTGATTTCCATCTTACCACGTCCAAGAGGGCGTGCAAAACGGTGGTTTTTGGGTACAGTCCCGAGTCACATGGAGGCAATGAGCGATAGGAGGGGATTCGTCTCTCCCGGTATAGGGGGTTGATGTTGCGCTGTGTTCGATTGGCTATAACAGGAAATCCCTGGCCAGGGTTGCTGAGATTTACTGGTAAGTGTTACCAGTAGTTTCTCGAAGTGTTATAGACCTCATATCGACACGACTTATCGAGCTATTGGGGTCTGACGTATACCACCCCTAGGCGAGATATGCGACATATCAGACGATCAGACCGGACTGTACGGTAGTGTTACTGGTCGGATTCACTGGAGTGTGAGCGGGCTTGCTCGTCGATCTTCAGATCGCTCAATACCCGGGTGGCCGTTACGTTTAGCAGACCGCTTGCGGCTTGTGGATTTTTGATATGATCATCATCCGCTGCCGGCGTATTGACGAGTCTTTAGAGTCCTACACAGAGGTTTCCTGGCTCAAGCGAAACGAAATAGGAGCGCATATGAGATATGTGCGGGACCGAGAATAATGCGTGTATGTGATACCGTATTCTATTCTCGCGATAAATGTATCGAATAGTTGTATGCGATATAACCTAGTTATCGATTCAAGCGTTGATTCGATAAGCCGATATATTGTATACTAGTCGGTTGTGTGCGACATAACCGGATCATTGAATCAAGTGTTGATTTAATGATTTAATGCATATTTATATATTTGATATATTACTTTGCATCAACTAGTATCGGTTTACTTAAGATGGATTTTCTCACTCGGATGTGCGCATTACATATGCGATATGATTTTGTGCATTTGATTGTATCATGTTTGATGATACATGTTTACTTGGTTAAGTGCAAAGATTTAAACCATGGTTAAAAGAATGGTTAGGGTTTCATTTCCTTTATTTATCTATTTATTTATTTATTTATTTATTTTCTTTTTGGAAAAGGAAATGAGGATAATGGTGGCTTGTTTTGGATTGTAGTTGAAGATTCATGAACCTTTGACTTTGTCCACCATTCTTATCTCATGCTTAACCTAACCATTTGTTTTAACCCTAGTTCAATCTCTACACTTTACCATGGTTTAGTCATGATAAGTTTTGATTATTCTTTTCTTTTTCTTTTAACTTATCATAACATTTCTTCTTCTTCTTCCTTGCTTCAAGTGAAGAAAAGCTTACCTCATCAATGGTGATTGATGTTTTTGAGTGAGAAATCCAATTCTAAAGTTAACCCACTTCCTATTTCTTCATCCTCTACCTCTTGCCAAGTAGTAGAGTGTGTTTACTTCACAAGTTTCATGACTTGGTGAAGTTGTGAGCTTGATCTAGCGATGCCTCGACGTAGATCATCTTCGGCATGGACATCGACGACCTAGCTTGCCCATTCTCCGACGAAGCCGACTCTAGAGCCCGGATTTGACTTGGACAGCGAAGAGGACCTCGTTGCGGAGCTATGGAGGTGGAGCACCGGATCTACAAAGGTTGTATTTCCGTTTTCTCATTAGTTAAGTGTTAACTAGTTCTTTTTCGCCTAGACATCTAGCTCTGATACCACTGTAGGGTTCCTAGGCACGCTAGTGAGGTCTCCCAAGCCATCAACCATGGCAATTTCAAAAATTATGGTGCCGAGAAACCCTAAACTACGGATTATCTTGATTAAGGGAACGTTGGTCCCACTCCAACTTATAAATGTTATAAGACAGAGCAGGAATTTGGGGATTACCAGAATTCCCGTGCCGCCCAAACGAAGAGAGTGCATACTGATGCATCATCTTCGGGTGTGTTCATTACAAAGAACTGTTTCTCAGTATCCTTTACGTCCTGGGTATGTGATACCAAATCAGGATCCCAGATATGTAATCTGTTACATAGGGCTACAGAAAGGTAGAGAACTAAGAACGGGTGATAAGTTTCATGAGGCAGAAAACGGGGCAAGTGTTGCAGCCAAGTCTGTTGGTCACTGTCACCCTGTATTACCAATACATTAATTAGGTTCGTGCGAAAGCACGGGGGACCTCCCTCAAAGTACCGACACTGGCCTGGCTGAAAGATTGGCGAACTTGTAGTGTGTAATTAATCCCGGCTAGTCTTTCCTTTTAGGGTTTGAAGGAAGATTTGATAAAAAGCAGTGGGAGCCATCCTGATTAGATAAAATAATAACCAATCTATTCTTGACAGAGCCTAGCTAGAGCCTTAGGCGAAGTCCAGACGGAATTTGAAGTCCGAACGAACCCGGAACCCCAAACTAAACTTGCTCTCTGTACTTTTTTCAAAACAGTGCATTTTTCCATATTAAAAATATTCAGTAAAATCAGCAGGAAATTTTAAGGAATTCTGCAAAATTCGAGTAACTGATTCCTTCATTGCGCCGCGTTTCCGCGGCACGAGCCTGGCTCGTGCGGCGGAAATGCGGCCCATTTGTCGTTTTGCGCATCTCATTTTCTACAGTAATTCCACTTTTGCTATGCTGGTTTTCCTGGGAATTTTTAATTGTTTTTCAAGAGTTGAATTTCTGCAGTTGTTTTGGGGATTCGGTATTTCGATCGGATTATCAAATTTCGTCTTTTGTGTATTTCCGGATAAATCTTAGAATATGTTAAAAAGTTCAACCGGATATAAATACCCAATTTTTCCCCTGTCGGGAAATTTCCAAGTGTTGGATTTTTCCGTAGTTTAACGACGTTCTAAGTAGTGCAAGTAACGCGATGGTCCCTCTAGAAGACACAAACCTTAACTCGATTATGTGACCGTCTTGAACTGCCCTTTGAACCTTCGGGTTTGGGGCAGTACGGCGTGCCACATGTGAGGCGTTGGCTTGACCCTTCTACGGCTGGACCGTTGGTACTGAGGCACGAACGGAATGTTGTTAGACTTATTTCATGTGTTGAGCTGTATCGGGAAAACTTGGGTGTTAGATTGTTCGATCGAAAAGTTTAACATTTTCTGTTTATCCGGAATGGGATACAATAATTGGAATTCACAAAAGTTATGAGATAACTAAATGAATGTTATAAACGTAGCAATTTAGTCTCACTTGATCGGTTGCTACGGAATTTTGATGTGTTCAAAAGTCCGTCGCAATCACGTAGCGTACGCGGATACTCGCCGGGTAAACTTAATAGACAGCTTCACTCCATAGCCCCGACCAAGTGACTGTAGGAGAACCCCGTCGCCGAAAGCATCCGTTCGGGTGCTCGCGGTAGCGGTGTTCCACCTTGGTGCACTTCGTCGACGGTATCGGGGGTGCGGCCGTCTACTGAAGTTTGCGACGAGCATTCGATCAGCATCTCGGGAATCTTGTTGAATTGCCCGACTTGATATTGAAAAGTGTTTTCGATAATGAGACTAAAATGCGGGGTTTATAATTGTTAGGCATGCGATGTCTAAAGAATTCATTTGGTCAGGCATGCGATGTCTGAAGAGATTGCGGATTCCAACTGTTGTAGTTTTACACTTTCTTTTCTGTGACCGTAAGTGTAATATGTGATATCGTCGGTTTCGTTGCTATATGTCAACGACAATTGGGATGGACATATTTACTTACGTTGATGACATGTGATGTTATGTGTTGCTGGATATGTTATATTGGATCGTCGTGTTTGAATAGCCGGGGGTTTTTATGTGAGATGAGTGTTTTTCATTTTCATTCATGTAAAAACTTGTATGTAATATTCTTTTATTGGGGCGCTTCCAGGTTGCGGGAGTTGTCACCTGTTGTATATTATTTACTTTTCCGCACTAGGATAGACCCAAGGAGGGGAGCACAAGTAACCGGGTTCTGGAGTCCAGTGGGAGACCAACTCGAGGAGTCGAGTCCGGGTCTCCTAACTCTAGAATTGGTAGGGTTGCTTGCCGCTCTCGTAGGGGTCTAGGGGTGTGGGTTTGGCTATTCATCACGACCGTGGAATCCGTGTTTTATACTGGCTCGTATTAAAAACACGGACGTCCTAGTATATCCAATATTTCATATGATTCTTCTGCTGCAATATCTGTGATGTTCTGTGATAGATACAGTATATAGTATATATGATATATTATATAGACGTTACTTATGTTTTACACCCGCGCTAGCCCTGCCCCGCTCTGTCGTTAGTTACCTAACCTAACGGTGCACGAGGGGACATCGAGGCGAATGCGGATGGCATAAGTGTACGTCGTATTTATCTGTGATGTTTAGGTACTTAAATGATGGGACTTCATTAATATGATTAATGAAATAAAAGAAACCTAAGATGTTGTAGAATCGAATTTCAAAATAAAAAGGGTAGCTACAGTTCTTGCTTTGCACAGCGGTATATGTGATATATCCTGCACCTTATTCGATGAGGAAAGGACCGAGATCCCTTCACCGGGAGTGACTCCTTTAGCAATAACTGGCAGATGCTACACACTCGGTTTGTCTTTTGATTGCTTTTAAGTGTTTTGCTTTGCACAGTGATATATATGATATATCCCGCACCTCATTCGACGAGGAAAGGACCGACGATCCCTTCACCGGGAGTGACTCCTTTAGCAAAACTAGAAAAGCCTCAAAAACACTCCATTTCAAAATTCATTCGATCCTACAATGATATCAAGTTCATTACGCAATAGGTTTTCAGAAAAACCTGTCGTAGCCCTCCGTCATTTCAGATAAGTAGTAGTTAGTATTCGTGCTGCGTTTGTTGGCCTTTGTCAAGGCGCAGTGTGCGGTAGCTAACTGGTGCTTATCTGTTTATGCATATGATGCAGATTGGATTAGGGTAGTCGTGCGACCTTGTTGGCCTTTGTCAAGGGCCGTGCGGGTGGGTTTATTTCGATCAAGAAATGACGGGTTGAACTTGACTAGCATCCTATGGTTTGTTGGCCTTTGTCAAGGTCATAGGAGGTTAGGGGCAAAATATTATCGGGAATTTCAAGTGTTGAAATTTGCAATGAGATTGCATACCTTCTATGAGATAGTTGGATCCCGATACCCGCTGCGAGTAAGAGTTACTCCTGGGAGAGTTTTACGCATTACAATTAGCCGATCAAGTAGGTGTCTAGAAAGGTGTTAACGAGGTTACGCCTCTGGGAAAACGAGGGTTAAACTGGGTTATGGGCCCACCACGCTTCCGCTGCGCAACTCTGATTGTTTTCTTTGAACATTTCCTATATCAAAAGTTGATCGGATCAGGCACGTTATCTAAAAGCATTAATGTTCTAAATCAAACTACAGTTCTTAGTGTATGGAACACACATAAGAGGACGAGTTCAGAAATGAACGAATCCTACTTGAGGCATTGTAGACTAGGTCAGATCAATGTGACCCGACTAGCTAGAGTTACATATAGATGCATATTTAAATCAGTTTGAATTTACATCTTGTGAAACTCGCCAGTCATGTCGCAAAGATAAGATGACCATAGCTCCGTTTACTGGAAACAGAGAAAGAGTCAATGAACTCTTGGGATGATACATGTTGATGTATGTAGGTCCCCTGTCTACACATACCAAGACTGGTTCTTTTTACTTCATTACATTCTCTGATAATCTTTCGAGATTCAGACCTATGTTCCTGTTGAAACACATGTCCGAACCTTTTGAGATATTCACAGAATATAAGTTAGAAATAGAGAACCAAAACGGGTATAAGTATTATATCCTATGATGAGATCAAGGAGGAGAATACTTGAACACGGAAATCCTGGATTATTCTAAAGGAGAATGAGATTCTCTCTCGGCATTACTCCTCCGAATACACCATAGCATGATGGTATATCGGGGCGGAGCATTCACACCCTATATGATAAGGTGTGCTCTATGATGAGTACTACTGAGTTACCTATTTCCTTTTGGGAGTTATGCACTTGAGAAGCTGCATACCTATTGAATAGGGTTCAAATCAAATCAATTGCCTACCATTTCATATGTGATATGGAAAGGGAAGAGCCCATGTCTTAAGCTAGTTAAGATTTGGGGTTGTCCGGCCTATGTTTAAAAGCAAAATCCGGACAAGTTCGAGGCAAGGTCTGTAGAACTGGAAAGGTTCCAGCTATACAAACTACAGCAGATGATTTGAAAGAACCAAAGGATTCGATAGTTACCAACGAACCTCAGCCTCTCCGCCGATCTAGTAGGGTTCCTCACCCACCTGAGAGATACTTCGGTTTCTCTATGACAGTGGGAGCGAGGATTACATCATGAGATGATGACCCAACTAGATTCGAGCTGGCCATCAGGAGTAAGACTCTGTAAGAATGGCTGGATGCTTAGTGGTCTGAGATGGAATCCTTATACACCAGCAAAGTATGGACTTTAGCTGCTATATCTGAAGGGTTAAATTCCCATCAGGAGCAGGTATATCTTGAGAAGATTACTTGGTGTACATGGAAAAGTTGAGACTTTCAAAGCTAGACTTGTTAAAGGTTTTCGTCATTGACCAGGCGTGGATAATGATGAAACCTTTTCAAGTAGTTATGCTTAAGTCCATCCAGATCCTACTTGTCACGGCTACATACCATGACTACGATATCTGGTGGTTGGGTGTCATGACTGCTTTTCTAAATGATGTTTTAGAAGAGTGCGTCTATAAGTACACAGCCAGAGGGCTTCGTAGACAGTGGGAGCAGCGGAAACGTGTGCAAGATGCTTTATAGGATTAAAGCAGGCATCGCGGAGTTGGAACGTCTGTTTTGATGTATTAGTCAAGGAGTTTGACATCATCAAAATGGTAGATGAACCTTGTATATACAAAAAGGTAGTAGGGAGTATGGTGACGATCCTCGTAGAGTACGTGGATGACATACTCTTGATAAGAAAAGAGTTTCTTATGCTACGCTCGATCAATCTTCGCTTATCACAAAGATTCTCCATATAGGATTAAAGTGATACCTACTAAATCCTGGATTTTGGATCTATGAGATAGATCTAATTGGACGTTAGGATTCTCACTAGTAGTAGTGAGATGGTATCAATCGATCCTGGGGAGAATCACTGGAAGGGTTCCAGGGTGATAAAGACGACTGAGTGTCAGTCTCAGGCATTGTCTTTACCCTCAGTAAAGGGACGGTATGTTGGAAGAGTTCCAAGCTAGATACCGTGGCATACTAGACGATAAAGGCAGGATACATCGCTACTTAAGATGCTACCAAAAGAGGCTGTTTGGGTGTATATTGGTTCATGAGATGAACTATGTTCCTACCATTGTGAGACAATGGAGTTGTGGCTTATGCCAAGGAACGCCGGTCCCATCAGTGATCCAGACTTATTCTAAGGCAATATCACCTGATCATGGAGATGGTTGATCTCCAGGGTGATCGAGGTTTGGAGAGTAGACTAAGAGGACAACACAGCGGATCCACTCACAAAGGCCTGTTCCCAGAGAGAGATTTTTATGGGATGGTTGAGTATGAGATACTGCAACCACTGCTACAGATGGCCCTAGTGCAAGTGGGAGATTGTTAGTTATATGTATGCCCTAGAGGCCATTACTGTACATAGGATGTATATTGTAGTGGATGCTGGGACATATATAGGGAGGACTTTCTTGCTCGACATGATAGTATGCTATCTGGTTACACTTTACCTTAACGTGTATGCTGATTGTCTCTCTGTTACATGTTGGTAAAGCCCTTAGGATCTGTACTTGACTACCTGGACTATGATGCGGATCATACTAGTGGGGACATGGTAGTCCATAAGTACATCCTTCAAAGTCCCTAGTCGTGGGTGTATCGAGACGGGGCATCGATATACCAGAGTAGACTAGCGTGTACCTTCTCGACCCATACAGTTGGGCGATGGATGATCCCATATCCATTGGTGTTTGACATCAGAGATGATATACGGGTGCTCAGTAGAGACTGGGTACACTGGACGGACTCGCCGAGAACTCCCAGATGGTATTATACCTCACGTCAGATGGCAGTTCTCTGGTGACACTGGTACAGAGTAGTCTGTTGACCCGAGATCGTCATAGAGTCTTGTGTGGTTCCCACTGTGCTTTGATTTCCATCTTACCACGTCCAAGAGGGCGTGCAAAACGGTGGTTTTTGGGTACAGTCCCGAGTCACATGGAGGCAATGAGCGATAGGAGGGGATTCGTCTCTCCCGGTATAGGGGGTTGATGTTGCGCTGTGTTCGATTGGCTATAACAGGAAATCCCTGGCCAGGGTTGCTGAGATTTACTGGTAAGTGTTACCAGTAGTTTCTCGAAGTGTTATAGACCTCATATCGACACGACTTATCGAGCTATTGGGGTCTGATGTATACCACCCCTAGGCGAGATATGCGACATATCAGACGATCAGACCGGACTGTACGGTAGTGTTACTGGTCGGATTCACTGGAGTGTGAGCGGGCTTGCTCGTCGATCTTCAGATCGCTCAATACCCGGGTGGCCGTTACGTTTAGCAGACCGCTTGCGGCTTGTGGATTTTTGATATGATCATCATCCGCTGCCGGCGTATTGACGAGTCTTTAGAGTCCTACACAGAGGTTTCCTGGCTCAAGCGAAACGAAATAGGAGCGCATATGAGATATGTGCGGGACCGAGAATAATGCGTGTATGTGATACCGTATTCTATTCTCGCGATAAATGTATCGAATGGTTGTATGCGATATAACCTAGTTATCGATTCAAGCGTTGATTCGATAAGCCGATATATTGTATACTAGTCGGTTGTGTGCGACATAACCGGATCATTGAATCAAGTGTTGATTTAATGATTTAATGCATATTTATATATTTGATATATTACTTTGCATCAACTAGTATCGGTTTACTTAAGATGGATTTTCTCACTCGGATGTGCGCATTACATATGCGATATGATTTTGTGCATTTGATTGTATCATGTTTGATGATACATGTTTACTTGGTTAAGTGCAAAGATTTAAACCATGGTTAAAAGAATGGTTAGGGTTTCATTTCCTTTATTTATCTATTTATTTATTTATTTATTTATTTTCTTTTTGGAAAAGGAAATGAGGATAATGGTGGCTTGTTTTGGATTGTAGTTGAAGATTCATGAACCTTTGACTTTGTCCACCATTCTTATCTCATGCTTAACCTAACCATTTGTTTTAACCCTAGTTCAATCTCTACACTTTACCATGGTTTAGTCATGATAAGTTTTGATTATTCTTTTCTTTTTCTTTTAACTTATCATAACATTTCTTCTTCTTCTTCCTTGCTTCAAGTGAAGAAAAGCTTACCTCATCAATGGTGATTGATGTTTTTGAGTGAGAAATCCAATTCTAAAGTTAACCCACTTCCTATTTCTTCATCCTCTACCTCTTGCCAAGTAGTAGAGTGTGTTTACTTCACAAGTTTCATGACTTGGTGAAGTTGTGAGCTTGATCTAGCGATGCCTCGACGTAGATCATCTTCGGCATGGACATCGACGACCTAGCTTGCCCATTCTCCGACGAAGCCGACTCTAGAGCCCGGATTTGACTTGGACAGCGAAGAGGACCTCGTTGCGGAGCTATGGAGGTGGAGCACCGGATCTACAAAGGTTGTATTTCCGTTTTCTCATTAGTTAAGTGTTAACTAGTTCTTTTTCGCCTAGACATCTAGTTATCGATCCGTAGTTTAGGGTTTCTCGGCACCATAATTTTTGAAATTGCCATGGTTGATGGCTTGGGAGACCTCACTAACGTGCCTAGGAACCCTACACGAGGCAGTGCTCGGCAAAGGTGGCGGCCTGGTGCAGCGTGGGGCGGTTAGCTAGATGCTCGAGGTTCGTCGGCGCTCTGGAGGTTGCAGGGGTGGTCGTTGTGGCCCTGGGAGGCGGCCGGCGGCAGGAGGTGTGTAAGGAGCTCGGGTGGGTTCGTCGGCGGTGAGAGGGGGTGCAATGGTGAAGCTCGATGAAGGGGTGCAGCGAGGAGATAGGTTTTGTATAGAAGGAGGTGGTAGAGGCGAGGGAGCTCGGTTGGTATGAGCGAGAGAGGGAGACGAGGTGGCCGGCGGCGAGAGGGGACGACGACGAGGCCGGAGGGACGATGGTGCTCGGTGGTGTTGAGAGGGAGAACGATAGTGAGGGGAAGGAGGAGAGAGAGAGCTCGGGGTTGCATTGAGGTGGCCTCGGGTTTTGGCGACGAAGGTGGTGGAGCCGGCAATGGTGAGGGTGGAGGCAGAGGTGAGGAAAGACGAGGTCGAGGGAAGTTTCACGAGCGTGCGCGCGCGTGAGGTCGTGGCCGAGAAGTGGGGAGTTCGGCGCGAGAAAAAAGGGGAATGTTGGGTCGGGGATGGGGTCGCGAGTGCTGGTCGTGGGCGCGAAAGAAGCGGGGACGTGGGGGTGAAAAGAGCGGGATGGTGGGAACGAAGGAAGAAGAAAGGGGAGAAGCGGGTCGGGTTGGGGAAAGTGGGTATGGGTTTGGGGGTTCATGGACCGGGCCCTGGGCTGCACAAAAGAAATTGGAAAAAGGGAGGGGGAAAAGAATGGTGGGCTGGCTCGGGAGAGGGAGTGGGCTGGGCTCGGGGATGGAAAATAAAAAGGAAAAGAAATAGGGTTAGGGTTATGAGAAGGAAACAAATAAAATGAAAGGATTATGGTTTTAAAATAGATAAAATAATTATAAATATAAATACATAGATTTTGTAAGCAACCCTTTATAAAAATACGAATATCAGTGTACAAAAGAACTGGGTATTACAAGGACTGACCGAGCAGGGCTGCTGCCCGGTGCCTCTTGGCGAGGGCTTTGATCCCTGACGTTGTGGGGTAGGGAACTACCAGCCAGGGATAGCCGAGCAGGATAGCCGCTCGGCTGCCTATTGGTGAGGGTTTTGATCCCTGGCGCTGTGGGGTAGGGAACTACCAGCCAGGGATAGCTGAGCGGGGCAGCCGCTCGGCTGCCTCTTGGCGAGGGCTTTGATCCCTGGCGCTGTGGGGTAGGGAACTACCAGCCAGGGATAGCCGAGCGGGGTAGCCGCTCGGCTGCCTCTTGGTGAGGGCTTTGATCCTTGGCGTTGTGGGGTAGTGAACTACCAGTCAGGGATAACCGAGCAGGGTAGCCGCTCGGCTGCCTCTTGGTGAGGGCTTAGATTCCTGGCGCTGTGGGGTAGGGAGCTACCAGCCAGGGATAACCGCGCAGGGAAGCCGCTCGGCTGCCTCTTGGCGAGGGCTTTGATCTCTTTATTACATAAACAAAAGATCTCAAGAAAGGTTTACATTACCTTGAAAAGAAGTACACGCTAGTAAATGCTCTTATTCGTGAAGCTTGAGCCCCCCGGACGTTGGTTGGCCTCTACGCCCGGCTTAGGGTGCTGAGCTTGGTAGTTGTCCGACGTACCCTCCGCTGAAACGACCATAATTTGGCCGATTGTCAGCTCGCCGGTAAGGGGACGCTGCTCCTGCTCGCGGTCAGCTTGCCGCTTGTCTCGCAAGTACGCTGTGAGGTGTCCCGAATGGATGAACTCCTCGATGTAGTCTCGGAGCTGCTTACAGCTTTCCATGGAGTGGCCTTGCGACCTGTGGAACCCGCAGTAGGGGCCCCGGGTGCGCTTTGAGGCCATGCGCGTAATCGGGGGAAGCTTGAAGAACCCTTCGCCCTTAGCCTCCTCTAGCCGTACGGTTTGGGAGACATTGAGCGGGGTGTACTCTTGAAACTTCGGGGAGTAGGGCTTTGACCGCTCCAGCCTCCTCTCTTCCCTTGCCCTTTTCTTCTGGTCGGTTTGGTCTGCCCCGGGGAGATTTGCGTTCACCTCGGATTCGAGCTGGACCTCACGCTCAGTCCAGGCCTTTACCTCGGCCATGGTCTTAGATTGCGCTAATGCAAAGGAGCGTAACCACTCCTTATGCCTAAGACCAGATCTAAGCGCCGTAATGACCGTCTCATCCCAGTGCTCTGAGACTTCGAGAAGGGCGTTGTAGAAGCGGGTGACGTATGCTTTGAATGTCTCTTTGTCCCCACTCTTAATTGTGAAGAGATGGTCGACTGTGCGTATTTGCCTCCTGTTCCTGACGAAGTAGCCGAGGAATTGGGTGGCCAGCTCGTCGAAAGTTGAGATCGAGTGTGGCTCGAGTCCTCGGAACCAGTCTCGTTCAGAGAGGATGAGAGTGGCTGGGAAAGCTCGGCATTGGGCGGTGTCGGAGTTATCTTAGAAGCTCATCCTTGCGGTGAATGCATCCAAATGGTCCTTCGGGTCGGACTTACCGTCGAAGAGAGAGACCTTCGGGGGCTTATTCTGGGAGGAGACACGGACGGCGAGCAACTCCTCGGTAAAGGGTTTTGTGAGCGAGTCGGTGGCGTACTTAGCCCCGTCCCTCGAACGTTGACCTTCTCGATGCATACCTTCGATCTTCTTCTCGAGGGCGTCGAGTCGGCCGTGGTATCCCGACGATTCGGCACATTCTGATCTTTGGCCTCTGCTGATGGAGACTTGTGCTTGGCCGCGTCTCCGGTTCCTTTCAATGAGGTTCCTTAGATCCCCGGGTGAGGTAGTCTTTGAGCTACCGTGACGAGACCCATCCGCGCGACCCCGTCGAGGGAGGGGGTGTCGGTCATGCTTGGTAACATGCGAGCTGACTGACATCTTCTCGGGAGGGACAGGTGCGCGAAGGATCTCGGGCCAAGGCGCTCTGGTGGTGGACTTCGGCGTTGAACCGTGGGGCGCCCAGCTGGTCGCAGAATGTATTGGCTCGGGAGATCTGCAGCCGTGGGAGGTAGTGAGGCGGTGGTCGGTAGTACCGACGCGAGCAGAGTTTTCTCTCCCTTTGTAGAGGTCCTGTCCCCGAGGTGGAGGAGCAGCGACCCGGGGATCTTGCCCTGCCGTTTGGATGTGGATGAGCGCCTCAACGACGGATGCAAGTCGATCTATCCGGCCAGCTAGGGCGTTGATGGCGTTCGGGGGAGGAGGTTCGTCTGCGCCTCCGTTAAGGGGGGAGGCGGCGGCTAGTGCTTGGACTGTCGGGGTGATCGCTCGCCATAGGGTTGGATCGGAAGATGAACTTTTGTTTTTGTGGAATCAAGAGTTTCCACAGATGGCGCCAGCTGACGTGCGTCGGATCACGTCAAGATGTTACCTTCCGTTGATCTGCTGATGGCAGCGATAGATGGCTGAGATTGGATCTGGAGGCTGGCTCCTGAACCGTGTGGATCTCAATGGGTTTGAGGTTGTTTAGGCCGAGCTACCTGCAAGGAAGTCCCGGGGTGGTTGTACCACCGAGGACCCTCCGACGGTCAAGTTAGATAGGAAATCCGAGCAGAGTAACGACTTAATGGAGTAAAAATGGCTTACTTGACCGTCTGAAGGAGGGGTTTAAATAGCGGTGGCAGCAGGCAGGCAGGCGCGAGAATCACGCAGCCCGTTACGCTCCCGACGTCACGCCCGCGTGATGGGCGGGATCCCGCATTAATGGCGAGACAGGCTCGTTAATGGGGGATCGTGATGGCGTGGAACGTGGGATGTGCCGGCGGATATCTCGCGTATGGCGAGATTCGCGGGATGGCGGTTGCGCCTGTGAATGGTGCCGTTGGTCGGTCGATGAGACCGAGGAAGATGAGCTCGGCGGGAGAGCTCGGGGACGAGCGGGAGAGCCGAGGTATTTTGGTTCTGCGGTAGTCCGGAGACGAGCTGATAGGGCCGAGAAGGCCAATTGTGCAGGGGGCTCGGATGTGAGAAAACAGTTGTTTGCTTGTAGGACGGGCACAGGAGTGGCCCGGTCGGCCACTGTAGGTCCTTTCTTGTGAGCTTTGGGATACGTCATTAGCCACGTGTCACGATCTGGGAGATCACCGATATCGAGCATCATCAGCATGTATACATAGCAGACATATATTAGCTTAGTTTATGCAAAACCTATTATATTTATCAAATAATTAGTAACTTAATCTTCTCTTTTCCTTGTAAAACCCTATAGTTTATTTTTATTTAAAGTCAATCTTTAAATTTAGCATTCAAACCTTCAGAATTGTGATTGTATTTGAGGAAAATGAATATAATATAATGCAATGAATGATAAAAACGATAAATTTTTTTTGAGCTAAGACAATATAATTAAGTTTGAATAAAATAAGTTTCTTATAAATAATTACAAAAAATGATTCAAATAACTAAAAAATTGAAAATAATGTTCGGTCTAATATTTAAACTAAATAGAGCAAATATCGATGAAAAGGTATTTTTTTTATATAAAACCTCTAAAAATTTCAAGGAAGTATATACAAATATAAAGATTAAAGGGGGTATATGCAAACACAGAAGATTGCATGGTGGTATAAAAAGAACAATAAATCTAAAAAATATGCGCCTACATGCATGGCACATGCATTTTTCTAGTAATAAACTAATCCGGCTTTTTAAACTAATGTTTTGCACATGTGATGCACTTGTTTACATGATAAAGATGATATTTAAGAACTTGTATGTAAAAAATATTCCTATAAAAACATAGCACAGTATAGAAACAAATATCAAATTACACAAAGGAAAAGGAAAAATAAATAAGTTTGAAGTGGGTAGGTAAGTCCAATCCTTCCTAAAACAAAGTTTATCACAGAACCGTAGTAACTAAAAAATATTTTTAGTTGAAAGTCACATCATATTGTCACCAAGCATCCATACTAGCTATTTTAAGTACAAGTCTTGTGGACTTTTCTCGCACTTTTATTTTGTAGTTCATGAAATGTGGAATCAACTTTAACGGATAACTAGCATTGCCGTATTTCCAACAAAAAAATGGAAAAAAATCTCAAGAAACTTACTAAACCATACTTGTATCATCCTATATGCATCATTAAACTCAAAATGCATTTTGGTTGTTGACATGGTTAACTTCCATTTAAATCTACTTGCGTGCCCCCTTGTCTTCGGTTCAAAATTAGCATTAAAGTTTTGTGTTGTCTCGATATATATTGTTATCTCAGAACTAAACAGCTTAAATTTTTTGGTAAAGTGGTACTTGATATGGTATCAGATCATACAAAGTTCGAGAGATCCTGGGTTCAAACCTCATAGTTTTAAATTTAAATTATATTTTTTCACCCCTTACCCACGTTTAAAACAGTTTAAGATTTTAGGTAAAGTGGTTCTTGACAATTGACTATAGGTTACCACCTCATAGATTCAACACTTAAATATAATATTCAACCTCAATTATCAATGATATAACCAATGAGCAATAGCTCAGTTGGCATGGACACTTTCCTTCTTGGGGAGAGTGCTGGTTCGAACCCTAGGAACCCCAGAGGGGAAGTGACCATAAATTAACGTTTTTGTGGCAAATTCGTCGGTCCCCTAGGCGTGTGTTGTGTGCTTGTGGGTATGTTGTGGGCTTATTGTAGACTGTTTTTTTATCAACCTATTGAGATGAATCCGCTCGTGTCTTAGGGTTGTACAGATTCCACCTACCCGGTAGTGGGTGGAGCTTTATTGAATGTGGGGATTCTAATCTTTTGCAGCCATGGACAAAACTGCCGTTAATTACCCCTCGCTTTGATGCGAAAGAAACTCCAATTAATGAGTCATGTGGATTTTGCGAACTCATTCTGAAATTTGTGTATTGTATGTATTTTATATGTTTGTGGAATTTTGAGTATGTATGTTAGAGTACATTGAGTTATTGCACATCCTTGGTATGTAGAGTTGTTCTTGGGAACTCCTGAGAGGAGAGAGATCGAGAGAGATAGGGGGAGCAGAGGAAGGGAACTCGGGAGTGTTTACACCAGTTTAAGTTTCGTTTATAGTTATGTGTGAAAGAAGGCTCATTCATACACGCGCATGGGAGGTTGCAACAGTGGGATCGGAGGAAGAACATGTGTTAGAAATGAAGCACTCGGTGGTCAACGATAAAAAGAAAGTATTTAGATAAACATTTTATTCCACAGAAAATAGATCACCAAACACGGGATCAAAAGTACAAGGGTTTACAAAACTATGAATAAAGTTTTCTAAAGTTCTCTCTGTTTTCTCCACCATGACGAAGCGGCGATCTTCACGAGGAGTCACTCTCCATCGGTTAGCGCTATGCCCATCGGCGAAGGCAGACATGATGGCCCGCTGAGCCCGTATCTAGCTTAGTAGTTGAACATAGCGATTCCTCAGAGGCGTGGTAATCAAAAGTGCTTCATGAAAGCACTCGATATTGTCCTCCAATGCGTTAAGCATCGCCGGAGTCATCTCCGCTGGATGAGGGGGAATGTCATCGAGCACAAACAGGAGGATCATCCGGAGCCAAATGGAGCCGATAGGGAGAGGAGATCCTCTACGAATCAAGAGTTCATGCAGCACCGTATCACATTGGTCATCCGTAAGAGCAGGATTCACCAAGCGTGCAACAAAACGAGGAACAATTTTCTCGATGGGCACCTTCCATGGCTGCCGATGAGCATGTGGACGATTGCAAGCCATGGTTCTCTTTTGTTAAAATGATTTTCTGAAAGTGAGAGAGAAGAGGAACATTGTTTCAGATTATAAGGGGAGGCATTTAAGTCTCGGCACAGAAAATATTGTGCATGGTGGAATTATTTCCAAGCTCTGACGAGAAAAGGTATTGGAAAAGAAAGTTTGAGTCGGAGAAAAGCAGAGAAAAAAGGAGAAAAGAAACCTTCATCAATAAGGCATCGCCTCATGTGCTCTTCACGGGGGCGCCAGCGCAAAAGCCAATCTTATAGGATTAAATCCTATGGTGGCGCCTCACGTGCTCCTTATGCAGGCGCCAATGTGCAAAGCACAGAAGAGTTCATAAGAGTTAAACTCCTAGATGGCGCCGCACGTGCTTTTCACGCGGGCGTCAATGTGCAAAGCACATAAAGACCCATTATAAGAATTAAATTCTTAAGTAACGCCCACGTGCATAACACATGAACGCCGACGCCTAGGTAGAATTAAAATTCTACAATACTCTCTGTTAAACAGAGTCGTTGGGTCAAAAATCCAACGGAGATGATAAATTATCAAAAATAAAGAATCAAATTCTATTAGGAGAAAATATCTCATAAATCTTTCTAAATAAGAAAGATACTCTCGGTTGGATTAATGATCCAACAATAGAATAAAATTCTATTTTTGGGAATATACTCCCTCAATCTTTCGGAACAAAAAGATTACTTTCTGTAAAATAGAGAACCGTTGGATTAAAAATCCAATGGTGAAAATCACCGTTTAACAGAATAAATTCTGTATAGGGAAAATATTTCCCCAATCTTTTTAAAAATCCAAAATCATATTCTGTAAAAACAGAAGTTCTTGGATCAAAGATCCAAAGGTGGGTAAAATTCTCCAAATCAATTTTGAGACCAGTTAAATCAATTGAAATCTCTCAATGAGAGAAGAGATTTCCTCAAAACTAATTAACAATTTGCCTCAACTATATAAAAGCCCCGAGACTGCAAGTCTCACACGGGAAGAAATAGGAGATATAGAAGGACGCACAGAGAGGGAGAGACATACAGAGACCAAAGAAAGTTTCAAAGAATTCAATTCTCAAGAAAAGAGAAGACTTTACTCCTACTAAAAAGCCTAGGTAAAGGAAAAAAAGAAGAGATAAAAAACATCTCATTTACCTAACATATCTAAGGGTTTAACCCTTCTCAAAGAACTTGGTTCTTTCTCTGAATCTAAAATCTATAAGACAAGTCTCCCACAAGTTGAGAATTTAATTCTCATTGGGAAGATTTTGTTCTTGAGAATCAAAGATTCAGGAAAGAATATGGTTGGACATGAAGAACATGGAGTTCATAGTACTCCAGAAACTTAGTTCCTTTAAACCGAGAACTTAATTCTTTAAAAGCTCAACCCAAAATCCTCAAATATAGTGATTTTAGCGAGTGTTAATGGTCAAAACACCATTGACAGAGGTTTAACCTCTCTGAAAATATTAACAAAGATTTAATCTCTAAAATTGATAAAAGGAAAAATACTAGCGCCTTACGTGCTTTTAATGTGGATGCCCTTTTTAACAGCGCCCAGCGCCTCATGTGAAAGACACGCGGGAGCCTAAAACAGAAAGCCAGTGCCACACGTGCTCATCACGTGGGTGCTGAACAAGAGTGCATAGCACTCCGCAAACAGCCAAAAGGGCTGAGTGCTTAGCGCTCATTGGGCGGCGCCCCGAATACTTCACATGTCATATATGTGAGCATCAGAGGTCAAATAAGTGCTTAGCATTTTGGCATGAAAGAAAAAAGGGCTGAATAAACAGAGCCCAAATAAGTGCCTAAACACTTTTAAAATAAAATAAAAGAGTAAGCAGACCAAGCCTCCAAATTGGTTAGGTCTTTGAAGTCTTTCCTGCAGCTGAGCCCAAATGCTCTGTTATTGGATCTGAAATAAAAACGATCCTCAAAATCTTGCCAAGTTGATCTTAGTCTCAAATTGGACTAACGTATCCTTAGTCAAAAACAAAGTGGGCCCCAAATGTTCATATATATTTAAGTTGAGCTTAATCTCAAACTAAATTAACGGTCCTTAAATAAAACCAAACCCAAATCTAAAAATATACGGATTTGGACTAATCCATGCCCTATGGGCGTCGACATAAATTAGTCTCCGTATACAATACATGGGCAACCAAAACCAAACCAAAACAAACACACGACACGAAGTGAACTGCCGGAGCAGGAGAAAGTGGTTATCGTAATGCGGTAACGTAATTAACTGCAGGGGCTTGCGCATGCAGGGAAGAGCGTTCCCATAATCAAAACCCTCTTATAAAATGAGGGGGAATCTGATGAAGTCCGCTACAATGGCCGCATCCGCCCAAACCTCCGATATTTGGTGCCATAAATCAACTTGGTATTTTCGGAGAGGTGGACGGATAAATCCAAATAGCATCTGCCCCCAAATTTAGGCAAGACGATCCATCCCAGTTCGTCCCTGTCTTTCGGCGATAAAAAGATTCGGGCACGCCCGGTGGGACCTTTTCCTATTTCCACTCCACACTTCTTGTTTCGTATTTCGCGAACAAAATCGCGGTTTGCTATGGTTGCTCTTGGATTTGAGGTGCTAAGATTTGGTGTCTTACTCCTGTGCAAAAGAGAAAGATCGATAGCTTCCAACTGCACTTCTTGCAACAGCAACTCTCGCTCCACCCCGGCTGAGGAATGACCTACGGGCCCAATGCGGCCTCAATCTTTTCAATGCCGGTGGGGCAAATTACACAAGCCACTATTGGGTTGTTCTTCGGGACCATGCTCCCACCAGTGAGTTTCGGTGCCTCAGCGCCACAAGAAGAAGCTCCCAAAATGCCGGTCTTTGATCGACTAACGACCACAACGGCCCCTCTCAACGGGCCGTCCAAAGCTAACATTTATGTTTTCAACAGGCTGGGCAAGAACCCAAATGAGCCCGCAAAGAAGATCGTAATACCTGAAAGGGTTGCCCCAAAACGGATAGCCCTCCCAACTCCTGCGGGCGAAGCTGTCAAAGGTGCTTCCCCTACCAGAAAGTCGGTCTTTGAAAGTGTTAGATATGTATGCCCTAGAGGCCTGTATTGTATAGGATGTTAGGCATGTATATGTACAGAAATAATTTTTGCTCGAAATGATAGTATCCTATCTGGTTTATCTTCATCTTAACGTGTGATGTGTTATATTTCATATTTTTATATACATGTTGATGAAGCCCTTAGGATTATGCTTGACTATCAGGATTGTGATGTAGATCATACTAGTGGGGCCTGGGCAGTCTATAAGCATATCCTTTAACAGTTCCTAGTCGAGGGTATATCGAGACAGGGTATCGATATTACCAGAGTAGACTAGTGTGTACGTTTCTTGACCCTAGGGGCGATGGTTGATCTCACAACCATTGGTGTTTGACATCAAAGATTGTACACAGGTGCTCATTCGAGAATGGGTACACCGAACAGGACTCGCTGAGAACTCCTAGATGGTATATATACCTATTGTCAGATAGCAGTTCTCTGGTGACACTTGTACAGGTTAGTCTGTAAATCCGAGATCGTTATAGTGTCTTGTGTGATTCCCACCGTGCTTTGATTTTCTCCTTACCACGGCTCTACTGAGTCGTGCAAACAGGTGGATTTTGGTACAGTCCCGAATCATATGGAGATAGTGAGCGATTGGAGGGGTTTCGTCTCTCCCGGTATAGGGAGTTGATGTCGCGCTATGCTTGATCGGCCATAACAGCAAATCCCTGGCCAGGGTTGTCGAGATTTACTGATAAGAGTTATCAGTAGTTTCTCGAACTGTTATGGGCCGTAAATTAGCATGACTTATAAAATTACCGGGGTCTGACATTTACCACCCATAAACTTCATATGCGACGTATCAGACGAAGAGACTGAACTGTACGGTAAGTGTTGCTTACAGGCTTGTTAGGGTTGTGATGAATTCGCTCGTCGGCCACCTTTTCGTCATGTACCTGGGTAGCCGTTACGCACAGCTAGTGCCGCTGACGTGCTTGTGGTTAAACCTACTGCCAGCGTACTGTTGAGTCTTTAGAGTCCCACACAGAGAGTTCCCTGGTTCAGGCAAAAGATGTAGATGCTGTAAGTTGTTACAGCAGGATTTCGATCATGTTCGTGTAATGGTTACAGGAATAATGATCGGAAGGATAATACTGGTTGGGTTTGGTTTAAGCCGGATACCGGTATTATATTATTGGATTATTTGTATTCGTATTTTTCAGAATTCGGATACGGGTATACTTATACGGTATACGGTGGAGGGGTATTCTTGTAATTGTTACAAGAATACCTTCTAGAACGGGACACCTCATAATTAGATATTTATTTTGTGAAAATAAATAAATGAGGTGGAATTTGGAGAAATGTCAAACCATGGATGAAGAAATGACTTATATGATTTTTTATTCATTTGGAGGTACTATTGAAGCATGGTGCATTATTTTATTGCATGCTTCAAATATTTTCATTTGAGCCATATCATTTTTTCCATACTTGAATTTTTCATTCACTACTCTCACATTCTCTCTCCTCATTTTCTCCTCTTCCTCATCCTAGCTTTACCCTTCACATGTGATGTGAATCAAAAGCTTAGGGCTAATAATAATCCACTACTTGATCTCTACTTCATCTAAGTGATCACTTTTAGCACAATTGATCTCTTAGTTAACTCTTGAGAAGAGTTTGAACCTTGTTCCATAGCTCTCGGGTGGATCGTCTATGTCTTGAGGTGGCCGGAGATCGAGGACATCGCAAGCATTCGAAGGAGCCTAGGAGTTGTATCAAAAAGAAGACCCGAAGGACCGGTTCAGTAGGTATAACCCTTTCATAGTAATTAAGAACTCAAGATAGGGTTTGCTAGTTATGATTTAAGCACAAGATCTTGTTTTTATGTTGGTGTTGCATGCAAGAATTTTATTGTTTGCCACTTCCGCTTCCTTACAAGTGTTGTGAGGGTGTGCAACATCCACTAACATGGTATCAGAGCCTCTCTTAAACCTTAAATAGCTTGTAGCAACGTTAGAATTCCGCCGTTTTTTTCGTGCAAAAACTGCCGAAAAACAGTTTTGAAAATCGATGTTTTGAGTTGTTTGCACACCTCGCGGGCTCATGGTTTGAACCGAGAAGCCACGGGGTAGAGCGCGCGCACCCCAGGGATACCCTGGTAGGGACCAGAGGCCGGACTCACACCCCAAGACCACCTCGAGGTGGCCTTGGGGGTAGGTGACCCGAGAGCACCCCAATTTGGTGCTCTCGGGTCTGCCAACCCCTTGGGGCCAACTCGAGGTGGCCCCCGGGGGTGGGTACCCCCCCGAAACCCCCCATTCGATAGTATTTTTCGTATTCTTCGCCTCCGTGAAGATTCAGGAGGATTTCGAGTTCGTTTCGACTCCCGGATTGGCTCAAAACGATCGGTTTTTGAAAACCAGCTCACTGAATTTTTCAAGTGTTGGAAAATTGATTTAGTTTGATAATCTCGTGCGGAATTCTAATGTTGCAGTTACTTTAAAATCTTAGTGATGTGTATGTATGTTTGGATACGTCGACTAATTGCTATATGTCTATTAGTCGGGGTTGCACACATCTGTATTGATATCATGTGATGGTATGTGTATATGAATATGTTGGATCGTCGTGATGAATAGCCGGGGATGTGAGAAGAGAGTTTTTCTTTCATTCATGTAATTTGTAAAAAGCAATGTAATATTATTTTGCGGGGCACATCTGGGTTGAGCTTGTAGCCACCGTTGTATATTTTCTTTTTACTGTTTTTGCTCCTAGGATAGACCCAAGGTTGGGTGCACAAACTACCGGGTTCTTGAAGTGCCGAGTGGCCTACTCACTTTGTTGAAGGAGGTTGCTTCACTTCGGGAATTTGGCGGATAGTTTGCCGCACTCGTAGGGGTCTAGGGTGGGATTTTGCTATTCATCATGACCGCGGAACCCGTCTTTCATTAAGGGCTTAAATGAAATACGGAATTCCTAGTATATCCAATGTATTCATCTGTGATCTGGAATGTTTATAAATGCGTGCGACATATGGCTATTTATATATGAGATATATAATAAACGTTGCTTATGTTTTGCACACGCGCTAGTCCAGCCGCTGCTCTGCCGTTAGTTAAGTAACCTAACGGTGCATGACGGGGCCCCGTGGCGAATGCGGCTGGCATAAGCGTACGTTCTATTTTCGTTTCTTTTCTGTGATATTTAGGAAACGTAAATGATGGGACAACATTAATGTGATTAATGTTAAGAAAAAAAATCTAAAGATGTTGTAGAATCAAACTTTTTAAAATGGGTAACTCTAGTTTTTGCTTTGCATAGTTGTATTCCTTGATAAATATCCAGCACCTCATTCGATGAGGAAAGGGCCGAGATCCCTTCACCGGGAGTGACCCCTTTAGCGAAACTAGCAAATGTTACAAAGCACTCTATTGTTTTTATAGTTGATCTAACTTTTGCTTTGCATCGTGGTATTCATGAATATCCAGCACCTCATTCGAAGAGGAAAGAGCCGAGATCCCTTCACTGGGAGTGATCTCTTTAGCAAAATTAGAAAGATACTATAAAACCATTAGACTTTTAAAACTGGAGCTTAAACCACTCCTTTCACTAGATTCTACAACGATATCAAGTTCAAAACGTTAAGGGTTTTCATAAAAACCATCCATTGCCCTCCGCCATTTTAGGAAGCAGAGTACTTAGTATTCGTGCTACGTTTGTTGACTATAGTTAAGGCATGGTGTGCGATAGCTAAGTGATGTCTTCCTACAAAGTATTTGATGCGATCGATTAGGACATTCGTATGACTTTGTTGGCCATCGTTAAGGGTCATGCGGGTGGGTCTAAATCAATCACGAAATGGCGGGTATAACTTGACTAGTGCTTATGATTTGTTGACCATAGTTAAGGTCATAAGACACTAGGGGTAAAAATCATATCGGGAATTTCAAGAGTTGAAATTTGCAATGAGATTGCATATCTTCTATTTGATAAATGGATCCTGATCCCACTGTGAGTAAAAGTTACTCCCAGGAGAGTTTTGCACTTTACAATTAGCTAATCCAGTAGGTGTCTAGAAAGGTGTCAACGGGGTTACGCCTCTAGGAAAACGAGGTTTATTTTAATTAGGTCCATGCGAAAGCACGGGGAACCTCCCTTGGAGTACCGACACTAGCCTGGCCGACCGGTTAGCGAACTTGTAGATTGCAATTAATCCTGGCTAATTTTCTTTTTAAGGTTTGAAGGAAAATTTGATAAAAGCAGTAGGAGACATCGATTAGATAAGATTAATAACCAATCTAATTATGCAAGAGCAATCGCTGAGTGTCTTCTTTTCTCTCTCCTAATGGCAGATACTTATGACGGGACTTAAGCTTTTATTAGACAAGAATAAACTCACGGGACCGAATTGCAAAGATTGGCTAAGGAACGTAAATATTGTCCTGACCTATGATAAGGTCGGATACGTCCTGACTACTGCAGCCCCTCCTAGCCCAGGCCCTAATTCTTCAGTTGCGGATAAGGAAATCCGCAAGACATGGGATATAGATTGTGCAACAGCCAAGTGCCTCGTGCTTGCTTCTATGAATAATGAACATCAGAAGCAGTACGAGAAGATGGATGTACAATCCATCTTTCTCCATACAAAGGAGTTGTATGGAGAGCAATCTCGTACTCTCCGATACGAGGCATCTCGAAAGTTGTTTCAGATGCGGATGACTGCTGGCACGTCTGTAGGTGACCATGTATTGAAGATAATTGGACTTATCGAAGAACCAGAGGACCTGGGTTGGACCATGGAGAACGAACAGTATATTGATATTGTTCTACAGTCCATTCCCCCTGCTTTTGCTCAGTTCATTGTAAACTTCAACATGCACAACATGGAGAAGTCACTACCTGAACTCCTTAATATGTTGAGGAGTGCAGAGAGCACGCTAAGGGTAGCAAAAACTCCCGCTCTAAATTGCTGGGCCATCTTCCTCTTCCGTCCCAAAAGCTAAGGCCAAGCGAAAGAAGAAGAAGAATCCCATCAAGCCGAGAGGAGGAGTGAAAAAGGCACCGGGAAAGGACAGGATTGGGGCTGCAGCGACAAGAAGAGGGAAATGCTTCCATTGCCACCAGACTGGGCACTGGAAGAGAAACTGCGTTGGATACCTGACCGGCCTCAAGAAGAAGAAGCATGCTGATGCTTCCACTTCATGTGTGTTTGTAACGGAAAACTGTTTTTTATTTAACTCTGCTTCCTGGGTATTAGATACTGGGTCAGGATCTCACATCTACAATTGTGTGCATGGCCTGAGAAATAGCAGGTTTTTTAAGAAATATGATCACACTATCCGAGTTGGGAATGATTCCTCTGTACATACTGTAGCAGTAGGAGAGTATCACCTTGGTTTGCCTTCGGGTTGTATATTGGTTTTGAACCTATGTTATTTTGTACCTTCAATGTTATGTAATATTATATCAATATCGTTGTTGGACAATGAAGGATATAATTTTGTATTACAATCTAATGTTATGAACATTAACCTTAATCAAGAGTTGATTGGGTCTGGTACATTAAATAATGGGATATACGTCCTAAACCAGCACACAGTTTTCAATATACAACACATAAACAAAAGAAAGGTTTCAGACATAAATGAAGCTTTCATTTGGCATTGTAGACTTGGTCATATTAATGAAACAAGACTAACCAAGCTACATAAAGATGGATATTTAAACCCGTTTGAATATAAATCTTATGCGACTTGCCAGTCTTGTATCAAAGGTAAAATGACCAAAACTCCGTTTACTGGACACGGAGAGAGAGCTACTGAACTCTTAGGCCTCATACATAGTGATGTATGTGGACCAATGTCTACACATGCGAGAGCTGGTTTTTTGTACTTCATAACTTTTACTGATGATTTCTCGAGATTCAGACACGTGTTCTTATTGAAACATAAGTCCGAAGCCTTCGAAAAGTTCAAGGAGTACAAATCTGAAGTAGAAAAACAAACATGCTTGAGTATCAAGAAACTTCGATCGGATCGAGGAGGAGAGTATCTAAGCTCAGAGTTTCTAGATTTCCTAAAAGAGAATGGGATTCTTTCTCAGCTCATTCCTCCGTACACACCACAGCACAATGGTGTGTCGGAACGGAGAAATCGTACCCTATTAGATATGGTACGATCTATGATAAGTTATGCTGAGTTACCAATATCATTCTGGGGGCACGCATTGGAGACTGCGATATATCTATTGAATAGGGTTCCAACCAAAACCGTATCTACCACTCCATATGAGATATGGTATGGGAAGAGACCATCTCTTAAACGAGTTAGGATATGGGGTTGTCCGGCTTATGTGAAAAAGCAGAATCCGGACAAACTCGAGACACGATCGGTTTTGTGTAAATTTGTGGGATATCCAAAACACTCGTATGTATATCTTTTCTACCACAAGGAGGAACAAAGGGTGTTTGTTTCTCAGTATACCACATTTTTAGAAAATGAATTTTTTACAAATGATATTATTGGCAATGCGGTAGAACTGGAAGAAATTCCTGATCCACAAATGATTACCGATGATTTGGTTGAACCTGAGGTTTCAATAGAACCTGACGAACCTCAGACACTCCGTAGATCTAGTAGGACTTCTCGCCCACCTGATAGATTCTACTGTTTTCTAATTGATGGTGATAGAGAAGATTGCATCATGGATGATGATGACCCTACTAGTTTTCAGCAAGCTATCACGAGTGGTGACTCAGTGAAGTGGCTGGATGCCATGAGATCCGAAATGGAATCCATGCACACCAACAAAGTATGGACTTTGGAGGTTACACCTCTCAGAGTAAAACCCATAGGGTACAAATGGATCTTTAAGAGAAAGATCAGTATGGATGGTCAGGTGGAGACCTATAAAGCTAGGCTGGTCGCAAAAGGATTTCGTGAAAGATCAGGCTTGGACTATGATGAAACTTTTTCACCAGTCGCGATGCTCAAATCCATTCGGATCCTGCTTGCTATAGCTGCTCACTATGACTATGAGATTTGGCAGATGGATGTTAAAACGGCATTTCTAAATGGTGATTTAGAAGAATGCGTTTTTATGGATCAGCCAGAAGGCTTCATTGACAGTGGGAGCAGCGGAAAAGCATGCAGGTTGCTTAAATCCATCTATGGATTAAAGCAGGAATCACGGAGTTGGAACATCTGCTTTGATGATACAATCAAAGAGTTTGGTTTTATCAATAATGTAGATGAACCATGTATTTATAAAAGGATTGTAGAAAGTACTATTACATTCCTCTTATTGTACATGGATGACATTCTCTTGATAGGAAATGATGTTCCTATGCTACAATCGGTCAAACTATTCTTATCGTAGAGGTTCTCCATGAAAGACCTGGGTGATGCCTCGTACATTCTGGGGATTAAGATTTATAGAGATAGATCTAAGAAATTATTGGGATTGTCCCAATCAAGATACATTGACACCATACTAAAGAGGTTTAGTATGGAAGATTCCAAGTGAGGTAATTTACCCGCTTGTCACGGGATCACCCTCTCCAAAGAGATATCTCCAAAGACTGATGAGGAGAGGGCTCGCATGAGCATTATACCCTACGCTTCGGCGGTAGGATCTATAATGTATGCGATGTTGTGTACTCGTCCAGATGTAGCTTCTGCACTGAGTGCAGTAAGCAGGTATCAATCCAATCTAGGGGAGAAACACTGGACTGCTGTGAAGAACATTCTGAAGTACTTGAGAAGAACTAAAGAAATGTTCTTGGTGTATGGTAACGGAGATCTCCAAATGGAGGGCTTTACCGACTCCAGCTTCCAAAGCGACAAGGATGATAGTAAGTCCATCTCAGGGTTTGTATTTACCCTAAATGGAGGGGCGGTATGCTGGAATAGTTCCAAGCAAGATACCGTTGCTGACTCCACGATGGAAGCTGAGTATATTGCTGCTAATGATGCCGCAAAAGAGATAGTCTGGATGAGGAAGTTCATTTCTAAAGTTCAGGTGGTTCCATCCATTGCTAATCCAATACCTCTGTATTGCGATAACAATGGAGCCATGGCTTTGGCAAAGGAATCGAGGTCCCATCAGAAATCCAGACATATCTTGAGGCGGTATCACCTCATCAGGGAGATAGCGGATCGCCAGGACATCGAGGTACGGAGAGTAGACACGAAAGACAACACAGCAGATCTATTCACCAAGGCCATCTCTCAAGTCCAGTTTGAGAAACTGTTCGAGCTGTTGGGCATGCGGTATGCCGGCAACTGGTTCTAGTGTAGACAGTGGGTACTTATTGCACCAACTACAGGTCTTAGTGCAAGTGGGAGATTGTTAGATATGTATGCCCGAGAGGCATGTATTGTATAGGATGCTAGGCATGTTTATGTATAGAAACAATCTTTGCTCGAAATGATAGTATGCTATCTGGTTTATCTTCATCTTAACGTGTGATGTGTTATATTTCTTATATTTATATACATGTTGATGAAGCCCTTAGGATTATGCCTGACTGCCAAGATTGTGATGTAGATCATACTTGTGGGGCCTACGCAGTCTATAAGCATATCCTTTAACAGTTCCTAGTCGAGGGTATATCGAGACAGGGTATCGATATTACCAGAGTAGACTAGTGTGTACATTTCTTGACCCTGGGGGCGATGGTTGATCCCACAACCATTGGTGTTTGACATCAAAGATTGTACACATGCGCTCATTAGAGAATGGGTACACCGAATAGGACTCGCCGAGAACTCCTAGATGGTATATATACCTATTGTCAGATAGCAGTTCTCTGGTGACACTTGTACAGGTTAATCTGTAGACCCGAGATCGTCATAGTGTCTTGTGTGATTCCCACCGTGCTTTGATTTCTTCCCTACCACGGTTGTACTGAGTCGTGCAAACAGGTGGATTTTGGGTACAGTCCCGAATCACATGGAGACAGTGAGCGATAGGAGGGGTTTCGTCTCTCCCGGTATAGAGAGTTGATGTCGCGCTATGCTTGATCGGCCATAACAGCAAATCCCTGGCTAGAGTTGTCGAGATATACTGATAAGAGTTATCAGTAGTTTCTCGAACCGTTATGGGCCATAAATCAGCATGGTTTATAAAGTTACCGGGGTTTGATATTTACCACCCCTAGACTTCACATGCGACGTATCAGACGAAGAGACCGGACTGTACGGTAAGTGTTGCTTACAGGCTCGTTAGGGTTGTGATGAGTTCGCTCGTCGGTCACCTTTTCGTCATGTACCTGGGTAGCCGTTACGCACAGCTAGTGCCGCTGACGTGCTTGTGGTTAAACCCACTGCCAGCGTACTGTTGAGTCTTTAGAGTCCCACACAGAGGGTTCTCTGGTTCAGGCAAAAGATGTAGAGGCCGTAAGTTGTTACAGCAGGGTTTAGATCATGTTCGTATAATGATTATAGGAATAATGATCGGAAGGATAATACTGGTTGGATTTGGTTTAAGCCGGATACCGGTATTATATTATTGGATTATTTGTATTCGTATTTTTCGGAATTCGGATACGGGTATACTTATACGGTATACGGTGGAGGAGTATTCTTGTAATTGTTACAAGAATACATTCTAGAAGGGGACACCTCATAATTAGATATTTATTTTGTGAAAATAAATAAATGAGGTGGAATTTGGAGAAATGTCAAAGTATGGATGAAGGAATTTCTTATATGATTTTTTATTCATTTGGAGTTACTATTGAAGCATGGTGCATTATTTTATTGCATGCTTCAATTATTTTCATTTGCGCCATATCATTTTTTCCATGCATGAATTTTTCATTCATCACTCTCACATTTTCTCTCCTCATTTTCTCCTTCTTCCTCATCCTAGCTTTACCCTTCACATGTGATGTGAATAAAATGCTTAAGGCTAATAATAATCCACTACTTGATCTCTACTTCATCTAAGTGATCACTTCTAGCATAATTGATCTCTTAGTTAACTCTTGAGAAGAGTTTGAAGCTTGTTCCATAGCTCTCGGGTGGATCGTCTACGTCTGGAGGTGGCCGGAGATCGAGGACATCGCAAGCATCTGAAGGAGCCTAGGAGTTGCATCAAAAAGAAGACCCGAAGGACTGGTTCATTAGGTATAACCCTTTCATAGTAGTTAAGAACTCTAGATAGGGTTTGCTAGTTAAGATTTAAGCACAAGATCTTGTTTTTATGTGGGTGTTGCATGCAAGAATTTTATTGTTTGCCACTTCCGCCTCCTCACAAGTGTTGTGAGAGTGTGCAATATCCACTAACAGAAAGATTGGTTATTCCTCCTCAAGCTCTGTTAAGGACGTCAGTCTTTAACAGGCTGACACCAATAACAGCCCCTCAGCAAAGCCGAGGGCATGAAGAACCTGTTTTCGAAATTGAGGCGGCCCCGTCTGCAAGACACGCTCGACGTCGTCACTGGCGCCGAGTAAGAAAAGCTGTGGGCAACTCCCCCTCTGGACTTACCCTACTAGCTACAATGGTGGAATTTAACGCTGCTGTTCCAACCGGGAACAACTTTGATCTGCTCAGGAGGGTACGCAAGAACTCTCCAACGACGGTGTTAAAGAAATCATCCCCGCCTGCAGAAGTCACAGTGCAGGCAAAGACGGAGCAGCCCCATCAGCGGCTTTTCTCCCAAATTCACAGGGTCTGGCGGAAAGTCCAGGACTCTGTAATCAGCAAAGATTACTCTCGTCAACCAAAGAAATCAAAGGCTCGGCAAGAGAAAGACTATCCCTCCACCATACAGCGAGGGACTTCCTCCACATGAGTGCCTGTTACAATGGCTCCTTCAACTTCGACCTCCCATAAAAGGACAAGGCTGGAGAAAATCCGACCGCCGGCGGCAAATTCCAAAGGCGCTGGACCCAAACGCCCCAAGTCTGGGGCATGATCGTACACACGGTTTCCATGGCTTCCGAAAAAGAAGAAAGTCATGCTTCCGTAGGTCAATGGCCGCAAACTCTGTCACTGACAAAAACTCAGGAGCAACAACAAAAGCTGCAGGAGATGCTGACCAAAATGACAGCACTCACCGGGCAGAAAGAAAGTCCAGATCCAACAGCTGAACAGCGCCAAGAGGAGGAGACCGATACAGAGTTCCTGCGAAGGGTGCTTGAAAGGAAGGACAAGGAAGCTGCTGAGCAGGCTGCCAACATAAAGCAGATGGCTTTCTTGTTCCAGGACATAGTTGGAATGATGATTCAGCCAGAACCCCCAGCCGAAGATCCGCCGATAATCATCGAGGATGACAGATGGGAAACATCAAACCCTCTTTCGTCCCTATCAATGGCCAAGGAGGAAACGATCTCCAAGGTTTCTCTTGATGATTATATCGCTCAACAAATACGAGCTCATCAAGCAATGAAGCAGCCTGCCAAACTGTCAGAACTGGGCGACCGTATCCAGGATGGTATGGCCAAATCAAGTACCCACCGGGATATACGATCCCTAATTTCCATGTGTATAAGGGGACAGGAAACCCACACCAGCACGTCGCGCAGTTCAGAGCTCTATGCGGCAACACCGGAGGCGACGACAAACTGTTGCTTCGCTAGTTCGTTGGCAACCTATCAGAGATGGCCTTTGAATGGTACTCGTAGCTCCCAAATGACTATGTAAAGACATTCACAGAGATGGAGCTGCTGTTCACACAGCGGTTCGCCAGCGCAAGTGAGCGCACCCCGATCACGGCTTTAATCAATGCCAGGGTAAAGCCGGAAGAAACCTGGGTCCAATATGCGATCCGGTGGTGGAACCTTTGGTCAAAGTGCGAATAACGCATCAAAAAATCCCCTGCCATGGGCATGTTCATTGGGACCCTAGATCCGCAAACGACTGTGTCTCAGTTCATGATGTTCTTCAAACTAACTACCTTCCAGGCTCTGATAGATAAACTGACCCAAATGGACCAGATGGGCCATGGGCCTTCCTCCTCAAGTAAGAACCCTCGAAATGCCAAGGGTAAAGGGAAAGTGGCCTTCATCGCCAATACTCAACAACAACCGAGCGAACCAAAACCGGCGGTTCTCCAAAACAATGCACGTCCACGCCTATCCATGGAAGAAAGGCTAGGACGCGCTTACTCGTTTCCCCACGATAAGACGAGGAGACTATTTGAGTTGGCAATACGTAAAAAACTCATCATATTGCCAGACCCACGGTGTCCACTGCAATTTGGCGACGTCAACAACCCCAACTACTGCTCCTATCACAGAATGGTGAGCCATCCGATTGAGGATTGCTACGTCTTCAAGAACTGGGTCGAGGACCAGTATCAACAAGGGAAGTTCGCACTATTTGAGAACTAGAGGGTGAACCCACCACAGAAGCACACTCCCAAAAATGTGGATACATCGGGGGCATCATGCTCTCTCATGGAAGAAGCTCCATGGAAAGTCGTTCTTTCAGCTAAAACTAAAAAAATGTTGAATGATCTACAGGCATGTCCGGCAGTCAGGTGGAAAATCCCGTTTGAACCCGAAATCATCGAAGGAATGCTGAAACCGCATCCCGTACCGAAAGTTGTTGACAAAGGGCAAAATCCCCAAGTCAAGCCTTCAAAGTCTTCGAAGAAAAAGAAGAAGACCAAGAAGCCTGTGCAGCCTGCCAAGTATGACGACAAGCGCACAAACCTACAAAAGTATATCGACGCATTGGAGGAGTACAACCAGAAGGCGCGGACACCGGTCACCCTCGAAGAGTTCCTCAAGGATATTCTTGAGAATGAAGATAGTGACAACGATGAGGAAAATGACTCATCAGAAGAAACCGAAGACTATGTAGCAATTTGCCACATGGTCTCCCATTCATCGTTAAATGGCGAAGAAGCTCCCTCAGCGTCAGAAAACAGCGTAGAGGGATTAGGGGCAGGATCGGCGCTAAAATCTCCGGAACTGCCAGAAGACCCGATCGATAGGTTGTTAAACGAAGCCTTTCGAAAAAGCAAGGCTGACCGAGAACGCGAAACAACCATATACGAAAAGGCTAAGCGTCAGCGTCAGGATGAAGAAGCTGCGGCAAGGATGAGTCGTAAAGTACTCAAACCAAACTGAAGCGCACCTGCCACAAATAAGAGCAGGATCAAGGCAAAGAAGTGGTTTGCCAAAGCCCTGTCCATGGGAATGAAGCTGCCACCTCTCGTAAGAACTCCCGGGGTCATATGCCTCGACGGAGAGGATTCACATCCAAACTACTGCTTATATCATCGGAGGATTACCCACCCCACCGAGGAATGCGGTACCTTTAAAAAGTGGTGGTAAAGATATGCTTCCCATCAAAAAAACTTCAAGAGGATAAAGTACGAAGCTCGTTGACAGCAAAAGAGAGCAACAAACGCGCATGAAGAAACGACTGGCAACTGTTATATGGTTGATACTAGCCTGGAAAGAAAAAAACCCTAAGTTCCTACCTCCGGGAGTGATTTTGAGGATGAAATACCTCTCAGCCCTCTCTTCAAAGACCCTGCCTTTGAAAAAGAAGAGGAGGAGAAGAACTGCGAGAATATTCAACTGCGTAACCGCACGCTGTCCGAGAAGAACCTTGGATCTACAAACAAAGGTTTGAGCAAAAAAGAAAAAGGGAAAGAAAAAATCCCTGAGGAAATTGCCCTTGACAATGGAGTTGTCAGAGAGTTCGCAGCCAGGGACCCGCCTAGGAAAAATAAGGTAGATTACAACGTCCTGGCACATCTTAGGAAAATGCTCTCATAACTAAGCATATTGAATGCTCTCCTCTTAACCAAAGAGACACGGTATTCTTTGATCAAAGCATTATAAGAGCCCGATCAGTTTCAAACTTTTCTCGTAGAAGAGAAGATGAAGGACGAGCTGGCAGAGGTCCACACAGCTGACGTTATATTAAGCGATGAAGACCTCCTCCTTGGTACGTGCAAGCATAACCGCCCGTTATACGTCATCGGGTATTGCCACGATATCAAAATAGGGAAAATTCTTGTCAACAACGGATCCTCCGTCAACCTTCTCAGCGTGAAAGTGCTAAAGGTGTTTTGTATGAACGTTCAACACTTAGCCCGAGTGAGGAAAGAAGGAGAGAGCTTTGTACTATTTGAAAGTGTGTCTTAACACCGCCACTAGGTTTATACAAGTATCAAGTATGCAATTTAACAAAATCTAGAGTGCTAAGCTACACTAACCTAGAATCTAACTAGAGTATTAGGGTTTACATGATAACAAAACAAGTTTTACTCTAAGTGATGGAGACTAAAACCTTTATAGACCAAGTCCTTCACTTCTAAAGCTCCAAGTAGTAGTCACTATGACTCCTCTTGGCTCCACTTGAAGAAAGGATCGAGCTTGCTTTGCGATCTTCGAGGCCAAAGATGATCCACCTTGAAGTCTCTCTAGGTCAAGCTACCTTCTCACTAATCAAGTATTAGTGAAGGAAACAACCTAATCTAAAGGGCTAGATTAGAGTAGGTTGATGAAGTAGGAGTTTTGGCTCACTTAGAATTCTCTTTCTCTTTTTATTTCCAACTTAAGAAAACACCCAATGAGTTCTTAAGAGGAAGAAGATGAACATGGATGAGAAAATAAATCATGTGATGAAGTGAGAGAGTGAACTATGGTTTAAAGATAAGGTTGGGGTTAAAAAATATCTAGAGTAAAAACAAAAATGAGAGATGAGTCATGGCTTCTACATGCTTCTACAAGTATCCAGGCCATGCTCATTTCCAACTCATTTTTATTTTCCTCTTAATAAATAATTACCCCAATTATCTTTAGGTCATGGTGTGGGTCTCATACACCCATGTTCAATGTATCATCAAGTATGATACAATATTTAAATACATATATTTATATATATCACACATATATAAATGGGTATAAAGATAAGAAAATCTTTAGTGAGCACAATATTAGTTAATATATAAATATATCAAATATAAATATATATTAAATTATTAAATCCATACTTGATTCAATAATCCAGTTATATCATATATAACCGACTAATATCATTTATATGTATATCAAATTATCAAATCAACACTTGATTCAATAACCCGGTCATATCACATATAACCGACAACATTCAATATACTATATCAAATCAACACTTGATTAAATAATCCGGTTATAACATATATAACCGGCCAATATCAAATATATATACATATAACATATCATTGAATCAACACTAGATTCAACAATCCGGTTATATCATATATAACCTAACCGATATCAAATATCGCGAGATTAGAATACGGTATCATATACTTGTATTTAATCAAGTTCCCGGACATATCACCATATGTGCCCTACTTCGTTTCGCTTGATCTAGGAAACCTCTTTTTGGGACTTTAAAGACCCGTCAATACGCCAGCAGTAGGTAATGATCATATCAGTCACCCACAAGCCGTCAGCGGTACTAGCTGGACGTAACAGCTACCCAGGTATTGAACGAATAGAAGATCAACAAGCAAGCTTATCCAAACTCCTGCAAATTCTATAAGCAACACTTACCGTACAGTCTGGTCTCTTCGTCTGATATGTCGCATATCGAGTTTAAGGGTGGAATTGTCAGACCCCAGTAATTTGATAAGTCATGCCGATGTGTGGCCTATAACCTTTCGAGAAACTACTGATAACACTTACCAGTAAATCTCATCAGCCCTGACCAGGGACTTGCTGTTATAGCCAATCGAGCATAGCGCAACATCAACTCGCTATACCGGGAGAGATGAAACCCCTCCTATCGCTCATTACCTCCATGTAACTCGGGTCTGTACCCAAAATCCACCTGTTTGCACAACTCCTTTGAGCCGTGGCAGGGAGGAAATCAAAGCACAGTGGGAACCACACAAGACTCTATGATGATCTTGGGGCTACAGACTAACTTGTAAAAGTGTCACCAGAGAACTGCTATCTGACGTTAGGTATGGTACCATCTAGGAGTTCTCGGCGAGTTCTGTTCGGTGTACCCATTCTCTAATGAGCACCTATGTACAATCTTTGATATCAAACACCAATGGATGTGGGATCAACCACCGCCCTATATAGGGTCAAGAAACGTACACATTAGTCTAATCTGGAATATCGATGCCCTGTCTCGATATTCTCTCGACTAGGAACTGTTAAAGGATGTGCTTGCGGACTACACAAGTCCCACTAGTTTGATCTGCACCATAGTCCTGGTAGTCAAGCTAACATCCTAAGGGCTTTATCAACATGTATCAGAGAGACAGTATAACAATACAAGTATACATGTTAAGATAAAGAGCAACCAGATAGCATACTATCATGTTGAGCAAGAAATTCCTCTATATATATGTCTAAGCATCCACTATATCATACAATAATGGCTTCTAGGGCATATATATTCCTAACAATCTCCCACTTGCACTAAGGTCAGCTGTTGTAGTATCTCATACCCAACATCCCAAAAAGTCTCTCAAATTGCGTCTGGGGAAGGGCCTTCGTGAGTGGATCCACTGTGTTATCCTTCGTATCAACTCTCCTGATCTCGATCTCTCGGCGATCAGCTATCTCCCGGATCAGGTGATACCGCATAAAAATATGTCTGGATCGCTGATGGGACCGGGATTCCTTGGCCAAAGCCACAGCTCCATTGTTATCACAATACAAGGGTATTGGATGCTCAATGGATGGAACCACACCAAGTTCAGCAATGAACTTCTTCATCCAGACAGCTTTTTTGGCAGCATCGTTGGCAGCAATGTATTCAGCCTCTATCGTCGAGTCTGCTAAGGTATCTTGCTTGGAACTCTTCCAACATACCGTCCCTCCATTGAGGGCGAAGCCAAAACCCGAGACCGACTTACTGTCGTCCTTATCACTCTGGAAGCTTGAATCGGTAAAGGACTCCACCTGGAGTTCTCCGTTACTATACACTAAGAACATTTTTTTAGTCCTTCTCAAGTACTTAAGAATGTTCTTCACATCTGTCCAGTGTTTCTCCCCTGAATCTGATTGATACATGCTTACCACACCCAGTGCGTAAGCTACATCCGGTTTGGTACATAACATCGCGTACATGATTGACCCAACTGCAGAAGTATAGGGTATCCTTTGCATGCGAGCCCTCTCCAAATCAGTCTTGGAAGACATCTCTTTGGAGAGAGTGGTTCCTGAACAATCGGGTAAATTACCATGCTTAGAATCTTCCATAGTAAACCTCTTTAGTATGGTGTCAATGTACCTGGATTGGGACAATCCCAATATCCTCTTAGATCTAACTTTATAGTTCTTTATCCCTAGGATGTATGAGGCATCACCTAGATCTTTCATGGAGAACTTTTGTGATAAGAAGAGCTTGACCGAGTATAGTATAGGAACATCATTTCCTATCAAGAGTATGTCATCCACATACAATACAAGGAAGACAACCTTACTCTCTACAACCTTCTTGTATATACAAGGTTCATCTACGTTTTTTATGAAGTCAAACTCTTTGACTGCTACATCAAAACAGATGTTCCAGCTCCGCGATGCCTGTTTTAATCCGTAGATCGATTTAAGCAGCTTGCACACCTTTTCGTGGCTCCCACTGTCTACGAAGCTCTCTGGCTGTGTCATGTACACACTTTCTTCTAAATCACTATTTAGAAAAGCGGTCTTGACGTCCATCTTCCAGATTTCATAGTCATGGTAGGAAGCAATGGCAAGTAGGATCCTGATGGACTTAAGTATAGCCACTGGAGAAAATGTTTCATCATAATCGACACCTGGTCGTTGACGAAAAACCTTTTTCTACAAGTCTAGCTTTGAAGGTCTCAACCTTTCCATCTACACTAAGTTTCTTCTTAAAGATCCACTTGCTCCCAATAGGTTTTACCCCTTCAGGAGCACTTCCAAAGTCCATACTTTGTTGGTGTACATGGATTCTATCTGAGATCGCATAGCATCCAGCCATTTCACAGAGTCTCTACTTATGATGGCCTGCTCGAAACTAGTTGGGTCATCATCTTCCATGATGCAATCCTCGCTCCCACCGTCTACAAGAAAACCGTAGTATCTCTCAGGTAGATGAGGAACCCTACTAGATCTGCAGAGTGGCCGAGGTTCATCAGGAACTATTGAATCTTCCGGTTCTACCAAATTGTCAGTTATAGTTTGTTTACCTCTACCAAATCTTCTGGTTCTACCAAATCGAGCAAACTAGAATTTCTTCCAGTTCTACCTCATTACCACTAATTTCTTTCACAAGAAATTCCTTTTCTAAAAAGGTGGCATGTCAAGAAACAAACACATTTTGTTCCTCGATGTGGTAGAAGATATACTCTCGCGAATGTTTGGGATATCCTACAAACTTGCACAGAACTGACCTTGCCTCGAGCTTGTCCGGATTTTGCGTTTTAACGTAAGCCGGACAACCCCATATCTTAATAAAATTAAGACATGGTCTCTTCCCTTTCTATATCTTATGTGGAGTGGTAGGCACAAATTTGGTAGGAACCATATTCAATAGGTATGCAGTTGTCTCAAGTGCATAACCCCAAAAGAAAATAGATAACTCAACAACACTCATCATAGAGAGCACCATATCTAATAAGGTGCGATTCCTCTGCTCCGATACTCTATTGTGCTGTGGTGTATACGGAGGAGTAAGCTGAGAGAGAATCCTATTCTCTTTTAAATAGTCTCGGAATTCCGTGCTCAAGTATTTTCCTTCTCGATCAGATCGAAGGACTTTAATACTTTTACCCGTTTAGTTCTCTACTTCGTACTTACATTCCTTGAATTTCTCAAAAGTTTTAGATTTGTGTTTCAACAGGAACATATGTCTGAATCTTGAGAGATCATCTGTGAGTGTAATAAAGTACGAAGAACCATTCCTCGCATGTGTAGATATAGGACCGCATACATCACTGTGTATCAGTCCCAAGAGTTCAGTATCTCTTTCTCTGTGTCCCGTAAACAGAGTCTTGGTCATCTTGCTTTTGAGACATGACTCGTAAGTTTCATAAGATGTTAATTCGAATGGATTCAAATATCCATTTTTATGCAACTTAGCTAGTCAGGTCGCATTGATATGACCAAGTCTACAATGCCACAAGAAGGTTTTGTTCATTTTTGAACTTTTCCTCTTGTGTGTGTTTTGTATGTTTAGAACTGTACTTTGATTAATAATGTATATACCGTTACATAACGTACCAAACCCAATCAACACTTGATTTAGGAAAACATTCATAACATTTTCCTCCAATACAAAGTTATATCCTTCTTTATGTAATAAAGAGACTGATCTAATATTGCACATCAGTTTTGGTATGAAATAACAGTCGTTCAGAATCAATATATTATCATTTGGTAATACTAGATGATATTCGCCAACTGCTTTGGCTGCAACAATTGCACCATTCCCTACTAGGAGAGAGTTATCACCCTTTCCCATTTCTCTACTTCTTCTTAACCCTTGTAACATATTACAAATATGGAATCCAGATCCGGTATCTAATACCCATGACGTAGAGCAAACTGAGAAACAGTTCTCGGTAACGAACACACCTGAAGAAGATGCATCAGCATGCTTTTTCATCGTTCGGGTTGCGTGAGAATCCTGGTATTCCCCTATTCCTTGCTCATACTTATGACAATCATAAGAAAAAGCGGAACGAATGTTCTCCAGCCCAATATAATAAGCGGGTTCGATCAATACATCCATATTATTATCTTGATTAAGGCGTGTCATGGTCGCTACCTGGAGGGAGAGAGAGCTCTTGCAAGATTAGATTGGTTATTATCTTATCTAATCAGGATGGCTCCCACTGTTTTTTATCAAATCTTCCTTCAAACCCTAAAAGGAAAGATTAGCCAGGATTAATTACACCCTACAAGTTTGCCAATCAGTCAATTACACCCTACAAGTTTGCCAATCAGTCAGCCAGGCAGGTATTGGTACTCCGAGGGAGTCTCCTCATGCTTTCGCATGGAACTAATTAAATAACCTCGTTTCCGCAGGGGCATAACCCCGTTAAAACCTTCTTAGACACCTACTGGATCAGCTAATTGTAAAGTGGAAAATTCTCTCAGGAGTAACACTTACTTGCAGTGGGTATCGGGATCCAACTATCTCATAGAACGTATGCAATCTCATTGCAAATTTTAACACTTGAAATTCCAAATATCTATTTTTACCCCTAACGACCTATGACCTTGACGGAGTCCAATAAACCTGTGAGTCCACGGTAGTGCCCCGACCGTCTAATAGACGCCAAATGCGGAACAAAAACTTTTTACAACTGGCGCTATCGCGTACTATAACCCGGATCTGCCATTAAAGCAAAACTAACAAACTACAAAGTAGGTAGAAGAGTTATACCGAACGATCCGAGTCCTTCGGTCTTCCAACATCATCCCACGCTTTGTTGCGGCTGCTCCGATCTCCTGAATCTCCAATCTTCTCGTCCAGGTGGCACCACGTCGACGGATCTTTAAACGGGCTCCCGCCTCTGAACCGAGGCAACTCGGTCGTCAAGTTTGCTAAAAGAGACGACCAAGATGTTGTAGAGAATGAGTAGAACACTTTGTCTCGTTACGTCCAAGGCTATGGACGAATGGTTAATGAAGTTGCCTTTTGGATCGGGTGGAAATGAGAAATGAATCATATCTAATTTCTATGCACCCAAAACTTATATCTTTTTTCCAATCACCACTTTCTCATTCACCAAGTGAATGGCCGGCCACTTATAGATGATGGGGAGGTGAGTGTAGGAGCTAGGAGGTGACCACAAGAATAAATGAGATGATGATTCACCATAACACCTAGTATGAACTCAATCAATGCATACATTGAACCATAACCCTTAGTCATCAAGCATTAATTATTCCATTAATGCACTTAGCCACCTCACCATCCTAGTCACCACTTCTAGAAACTTCTAGAACCATCCACACTCATCTCAAGAAAAGATAAATCCGTCTTTAACCGAATGTTAAAGACGGGCGATAGAAAACTGAAAACTGGCAACTTCCAAAAGCGATCCTGAAACGAATTTCAGGATAACCCCGTAATGGTATAAACATAACCGCATTTGTATTACGAACGAATACAAATACATCTGAGACAAAGATATTATATCTACATAGTATAATACTTGGATCCGACTTAAACCAAAGCCGACCAGTATTATCTACCCGAAAAATGACACGTGCGAAAATGCACGTGCATTTTCCGAACCTTGCTATAATACCATACGGCCTCTACAACGTTTTGCCCGAACTTGGGAAAGTGTCTGTGGGAGACTCTAATGACTCATCAACATACTGGCACTGGGTATAACCTCTAGCACGTCAGAGGTACAAGCTGTACGTAACGGTTTGCCTATGTATTGATTGGAAGGGAAGCTGATGAGCGAACTTATTCATAAACCCTACTGAGCCTAACAGTGACAATATACATACAGTCCGGTCCGTTCATCTATGAGTATCGCATATCGGGCCTAGGGGGCTAGTAACATCAGACCCCCAATAGCGGTATAAGTCGTGTCAGAGAGTGGCCCAGAACATCCTGAGATACTACTGGAGTACCTACCAGTAAATCTCCTGCCTCGGCCGAGGGCTTTGTGTAATGGCTCTCCCAGACACAGCGCGATCTCACCCCCAATACCGGGAGAGACGAATCCCCTGCCGATCCGCTCACTTGCCTCCATGTGGCTCGGGACTGTACCCAAAAAAGACCTGTTTGCACAACTCCTTTGAGCCGTGGTAGGGTAGAAATCAAAGCACAGTGGGAACTCACACGAGACAAATGACGACCTCAGGTCGATGAACTAACCTGTACACATGTCACCAGGAAATTGCTATCTGACGCTAGGTATAATACCAACTAGCAGATTCCCGGCGAGTCCTGTCCGGTGTACTCATAACCCAATGAGCACCTGTATACATCTTAGGTGAACCAACTAACACCAATGGCTTGTGAGACCGGCCATCGCCCCTCGTCGGGGTCTCGGCTGTATACACTAGTCTACTCTGGAGTATCGATGCCCTGTCTCGAAACTCCCACGACTAGGGACACTTTAAGGATGTGCTTACAGACCCCAGCTCCCACGTATATGATCGCCATCATACTGCTGGTAGTCAAGCAAGAATCCTATGGGCTCTATCATCATGCAATAGTGAACTAAAGCATGTATACGATGATAAAGACAAACCAGATAGCATACTATCATCTCGAGCAAGACTGTCATATCGGTATAGGTCCTGCCTCAATCATTGCAATCACGTACCTGCGATCCAATAATTGACTTTGAGGGCACTATCTCCAACAAAATCATAGGCCGCTAGTCAAGTTCTACCCGTCATTTATTGATTGAATTAAACCCACCCGCACGATCCTTGACGGAGGCCAACAAAGCCATACGACTACCCTAATCTAATCATATCATATGTTGCAGATAAACACTAATCAGTTACCGCACACTATGCCTTGACGGAGGCCAACAAACGCAGCACGAATACTGAACAGTCCTTATCTGAAATGACGGAGGGCTACGACCCGTTTTGAATAAAACCTTTAACGTAATGAACTTGATATCGTTGTAGAATCCAGTGATTTGAAAAGGAGTGGTTTAAGCTTCGCTTTTTAAAATCGAGTAATTTCAAAACAAACCGATTGGGTTGTAGCATTTGCTAGTATTGCTAAAGAGATCACTCCCGGTAAAGGGATCTAGGCTATTTCCTCATCGAATGAGGTGCTGGATATTCATAAAGGAATACCGCTATGCAAAGCAATAACTAGAGCTACCTTTTTGAAAAACTTGATTTTATTACATCTTTTGGTTTCTTTTCTTTTCATTAATATTATTAATGAAGTCCCATCATTTATGTTTCTTAAACATCATAGAAGAAACGAAAATAGAACGTACGCTTATGCCATCCGCATTCGCCACGGGGCCCCATCATGCACCATTAGGTTACTTAACTAACGACAGAGCGGGGGTTGGACTAGCGCGGGTGCAAAACATAAGCAACGTTTATTATATATATATATATATATATATATATATATATATATATATATAGCATTCGTCTCACGCAGTTATATGATCACATCACAGAACTCAGGTAGCAGAAACAGACATATAAAATATAGGATATACTAGGAGCTCCGTGTTTTAAATTAAGCCTATAATGAAAAACACGGATTCCACGGTCGTGATGAATAGCTAAACCCACATCCCTAGACCCCAACGAGAGCGGCAAGTAACCCTGCCAATTCTAGAGTTAGGATATCCGGTCTCGACTCCTCGAGATGGTCTCCCACTGGACTCTAGAACCCAGTTACTTGTGCTCCCCGCCTTAGGTCTATTCTAATGCGGAAAAGTAAATAATATACATCAATGCTGACAACATCCTTAACCCGAAAGTGTTCCAATAAAAGAATATTACATATAAATGTTATTACATGAATGAAAATAGAAAAACTCTCATCTTACGTACAAACCCCCGGCTATTCAATCACGATGATCCAATATAACATATCACAAGCAACACATAACATCACATGTCATCAACGTAAATAAATATGCGTATTCCTAATGTCGTTGACGTATAGCAACGAGATCGGGGATACACTACATATTACACTTACGGCCGCAGAAAAGAAATGAAAACTACAATAATTAGAATCCGCAATAATCCTTAGACATCATAAACCCGGAATATCTCATATCTTGGATTTCATGCCTAACCCTATAAATCTTGAATTTATGTCTCGAATTGAAAACACTTTTCAATATCTAGTCGGGTAATTCAACAAGATTCCCGATGAAATGATCGAATGCTCGTCGGGAACTTTAGTAGATTGCCGCACCTCCGATGCCGTCAACGAAATGCACTTGGGCGGAACACTGTGGCCGCGAGCACCCGAATGGATGCTTTTGGCAACGAGGTTCTCCTATAGTCACTTAGTCGGGGCTATGGGGCGTGGCTATCTAGTAGTGTTTCTCGGCGACTATTTGCGTACTATACAAGATTGCGACGGAGTTTTGATCCGAATTGAAACTCCGTGGCAACCAATCATCATGAGACTAAAATGCTAGATTTGCAAAATACAAACTAGTTTACACAAAACTAATTAATGTGGATTCCAAATATTGTACCACTTATCATTATAATCTAGATGATGTTAAACATTTCAATAGATTTATCAAATATCCACAAATCACAGAGACCTCAACAATTTGAGCCTCATTAAAAATATCCAGAAAGTGCCAAATATCACTACGGAGCAGCACAAGAAAAAGGAGTCCTAAACTCACCAAACATGCGGCGGAACCGCGGCTAAACCCAAGGTTATGCCATGGTTCCGCGACCATTTTCTTGAGTTGGGCCCTCATATTTCATGGGGCTCCATACAATAACCTGCATGAATTTATAGGGTCAAGTTACCTCCTCAGGAATCAAGTATTAGTGATGGAAACAACCTAATCTAAAGGGCTAGTTTAGAGTAGGTTGATGAAGTAGTAGTTTTGGTTCACTTAGAATTCTCTTTTTCTTTTTTATTTCCAACTTAAGAAAAATCCTAGTGAGCTTTTGAGAGGAAGAAGATGAACATGGGTGAGAAAATAAATCATGTGATGAAGTGAGAGAGTGAACCATGTTTTAAAGATAAGGTTGGGGTTAAAAAATATCTAGAGTAAAAACAAAAATTAAAGATAAGTCATGGCTTCTACATGATCTACAAACATCCAAGCCATGCTCATTTTTATTTTCCTCTTAATAAATAATCACCACAATTATCTTTAGGTCATGGTGTGGGTATCATACATCCATATTCAATGTATCATCAAGCATGATACACTATTTAAATACATATATTTATATATATCACACATATATAAATGGGTATAAAGAGAAGAAAATCTTTAGTGAGCACATTATTAGTTAATATATAAATATATCAAATATAAATATATATTAAATTATTAAATCAACACTTGATTCAATAATCCGGTTATATCATATATAACCGACTAATATCATTTATATGTATATCAAATTATCAAATTAACACTTGATTATATAACCCGGTCATATCACATATAGCCGACAACATTCAATATACTATATCAAATTAACACTTGATTCAATAATCTGGTCATAACATATATAACCGGCCAATATCAAATATATATACATATAACATATCATTGAATCAACACTTGATTCAATAATTCGGTTATATCACATATAACCTAACCGATATCAAATATCGCGAGATTAGAATACGGTATCACATACTCGTATTTAATCAAGCTCCCGCACATATCACCATATGTGCTCTACTTCATTTCGCTTGAGCTAGGAAACCTCTGTGTGGGACTCTAAAGACTCATCAATACGCCTGCAGTAGGTAATGATCACATCAGTTACCCACAAGCCGTCAGCGGTACTAGCTGGACGTAACGGCTACCCAGGTATTGAACGAATAGAAGATCAACAAGCATGTCCAAACTCCCGCAAAGCCTATAAGCAACACTTACCGTACAGTTCGGTCTCTTAGTCTGATATGTCGCATATCGAGTCTATGGGTGGAATCATCAGACCCGAGTAACTTGATAAGTCATGTCGATGTGTGGCCTATAACCTTTCGAGAAACTACCGATAACACTTACCAGTAATTCTCATCAGCCCTGGCCAGGGGCTTGCTTTTATAGCCAATCGAGTATAGCGCAACATCAACTTGCTATACTGGGAGAGACAAAACCCCTCCTATCGCTCATTGCCTCCATGTGACTCGGGACTGTACCCAAAATCCATCTATTTGCACGACTCCTTTGAGCCGTAGTAGGGAGGAAATAAAAGAACAATGGGAACCACACAAGACTCTATGACGATCTCGGATCTACAGACTAATCTGTACAAGTATCACCAGAGAACTGCTATCTTACGATAGGTATGATACCATCTAGGAGTTCTCGGCAAGTCCTGTTCGGTGTACCCATTCTCTAATGAGCACATGTGTACATTCTTTTATGTCAAACACCAATGTATGTGATACCGCATTCTATTCTCGCGACTTGTGACATTGGTCGGTTATATGTGATATAGCCGGGTTATCAAGTGTTGATTCGATAAGTTGTTGCATTAGATATTAGTCGGTTATATATGATATAGTCGGATTATTAAATCAAGTGTTGATTTAATAATTTAATGTAGAATTATATATTTGATATATTAAATTACATTAACTAATATTATCTCAGTTAAGCATTACTTTTTCTCACTTGATAATACATTGATATATACGTGATATATGTTAATTGTATTATTTTCTTTTGTTACAAAATTATATATATGTGCTATGTATAATTGTAACATGCTAGGTTATACATGCAACTAGGGTTAATGAGATTCACACCATGGCTAGAGATTAGGGTTAGATTTAATTATATTTTAGTTAATTCAAAATTGTGGATTTATGCTAAGATATTTTTCATAGTTGACTAAGTCCACCTTGTTGATATTTACTAAGATATTTGTTAACCTAACCTTTAACCCTAGCTCATGGTTTATTCTCTACATGAGTTAGCCATGACATTCTTAACCCATGGTTGCATTTCTAAGCTAATATTATTATTCATTCATCACTTGTTCATCTTCTTCTTCCTCACAAAAGCTTGCTAATTTTTTTCATGTGATGAAATAAAGTGAGAAAAAGAAAACTAAAGAGAGCAAAATTCCTACTTCATCATCCTCTTCTATACTAGCCATATAGTTTAGTGTGTTGGCTTCACTAATTTCAAATTAGTGAAGAGATAGCTTGAGTTCGTGTTTTCTCGAAGTAGATCATCTTGGATTTCGAAGACTACAAGCAAGCATCCACCATACGCCTTGTGGAGCTTCTCAAGAGTCCTGGAGTTCTAGGATCGCAGCGAAGGGAGCACTACTTGGAGCTTATGAAGTGAAGGAGAGGACTACAAAGGTTGTAATCCCTAATCACTTAGTTGTAAAGTTGTTTACTTTATGTTTCCATTTGATTTTCTAGTTAAAGATCTTGTTTAGGGTTGTTTAAGCATGGCAAAATTTTAATTTGGCATGGATGATGCCACCCGAAACTTTGCTATCGTGCTTAGGAACCCTACAGTGGTATTAAAGCCTAGCTAGAAAATTAGACGGATATTGTAAGATTATGAAACCGAAACAACTCCAAAACACCTGAATGTAAACCCTAGTTTCTGTCGAAATTTTCTGAGAGTCAATTTTTTTTATAAATAACTGCAGAATGTTGTATGAGATGCACCATGAACACTGTACAAAATTCACCCCCTCTCACTTTTATTTGGCCGAGCACATGCATGTTAAAACCGGCCAGATCGGTTTTTCCAGGGAATTTGGACCTCAGTTTTTTACAGTGTTCCAATCTATGGAGTTTGGTATTTCAGGTGTTGTTTGTTTTTGCTAAATTTGCATGTGATGTTATCTTTTTACATAGGCAATTCAGAGTGTTTCGTATTCGTAATTCTAGTATGATTTTGGGTTATTTAGACGGTGTTAAAAAGTTCGATCGGATATCAAATACCCACTTTAACCCTTGCTGGAAATTTTTTAAGAGTTGGATATTTTTCATAGTTAAAGAACATTCAAATATCGTGCAAGTGATTCGGTGGACCCTCCAGAAGAACGAAACCTTAACTCGATTCTGTGACCGTCAGAACCGCCACTAAACCCTAGGGTTTGTGGTAGTTCAGCGGTACCACAGGTGAGGCATTGGTTGGCCCTTCTATGGCTGGTTCATTGGTACTGTGGCATGTACTGAGTATTTTTAAACTAAGCTCAAGTGTTGAGCTTTTGGGAATTTTTGGGTGTTTGTTGATTTGATCGGAATGTTTAACGTCGTCTAGCTTTTTTTGGACTGTGATACAATATGTGGAATTCATATAGTTAGGCATGAAATGCGAAGTATGTGATATTTCAGATTTATGATGTTTAAGTTGATTGTGGATTCCAAATGTTATAGTTTGACATTTTCTTTTCTGCGACCATAAGTGTAATATGTGGTGTATTGCCGGTTTCATTGCTATATGTCAACGGCAATTGGGATACGCAAATTTACTTACGTTGATGACATGCGATATTATGTGTTGCTGTTATATGTTATATTGGATCGTCGTGTTTAGAATAGCCGGGTTTTTTTATATGAGATGAGGTTTTTTTTCTTCATTCATGTAAAATTCATTGTATGTAATATTCTTTTATTGGGGCACTTCCAGGTTGAGGATGATGTCACCATTGTATATTATTTACTTTTCCGCATTAGGATAGACCCAAGGAGGATAGCACAAGCAACCGGGTTCTATGGTCCAGTGGGAGGCCATCTCGAGGAGTCGAGACCGGGTCTCCTAACCCTAGAATTGGGAGGGTTGCTTGCCGCTCTCGTAGGGGTCTAGAGATGTGGGTTTGGCTATTCATCGCGACCGTGGAATCCGTGTTTTATACAGGCTTAAAATAAAACACGGACCTCCTAGTATATCTAATATTTCATATGTTATCTTCTGCTGCTGATATTCTGTGATGCGATCATTTTATATGCATGAGACGAATGCTTTATTATTATATATATGATATATAATAAACGTTGCTTTTGTTTTGCACCCGCGCTAGTCCCGCCCCGGTATGCCGTTAGTTAAGTAACCTAACGGTACATAAAGGGACACTGTGGCGAATGCGGATGGCATAAGCGTACGTTGTATTTTTGTTTCTTCTGTGATGCTTAGGAAGCATAAATGATGGGAATTCATTAATGAGATTAATGAAAGAAAAAGAAACCTAAAAGATGTTGTAGAATCAAATTTTCAAAAAGGGTAGCTCTAATTTTTGCTTTGCATAGCGGTATTCCTTGTAAAATATCCAGCACCTTATTCGATAAGGAAAGAGCCGAGATCCCTTCACCGGGAGTGACCTCTTTAGCGAAACTAGCAGATGCTACAACTCACTCGGTTTTGTTTTTGATTGCTTCTATAGTTCTTTCTTTGCATAGCGGTATTTGTGAAATATTCTGCACCTTATTCGATAAGGAAAGAGCCGAGATCCCTTCACCGGGAGTGATCTCTTTAGCGAAACTAGTAAAAGCCTCAAAACACTCCTTTTTCAAAATCATTTGTTTCTACAATGATATCAAGTTCATTACGCAAAAGGTTTTCTGAAAAACCTGTCGTACCCCTCCATCATTTCAGATAAGAATTATTTAGTATTCGTGCTGCGTTTGTTGACCTCTGTCAAGGCGTAGTGTGCGGTAGCTGATTAGTGCTTATCTGTAAAGCATGTGATGTGATTGGATTAGGGTAGTCGTACGACCTTATTTACCTCTGTCAAGGGTCGTGTGGGTGGGTTTGATTCAATCATGAAATGGCGGGTTGAACTTGACTAGTACACTATGGTTTGTTGACCTCTGTCAAGGTCATAGCACTCTAGGGGATAAAGTATTATCGGGAATTTCAAGTGTTGAAATTTTCAATGAGATTGCATACCTTCTATGAGATAGTTGGATCCCGGTACCCACTGCGAGTAAGAGTTACTCCTGCGAGAGTTTTACACGTGGCAATTAGCCGATCAAGTAGGTGTCTAGAAAGGTGTTAACGAGGTAATGCTTCTGTGAAAACAAGGTTTATTTTAAATAGGTCCGTATGAAAGCACGGGGAACCTCCCTCAAAGTACCAACGCTGGCCTGGATGAAAGATTGGCGAACTTGTAAAGTGTAATTAATCCTGGCTAGTCTTACCTTTAAGGGTTTGAAGGAAAATTTGATGAAAATAGTGGGAGCCATCCTGATTAAATAAGATAATAACCAATCTAATCTCGCAAGAGCATACGCCAAATTGTTTTCTTCTCTCTCTCTCGAGGTAGCAACCATGTCAGGCCTTAATCAAGATAATAATATGGATGTATTGACCGGACCCGCTTATTATACTGAGCAGGGAAACGTTGGTTCCGTTCTTTCTTATAATTGTTATAAGACTGAGCAGGGAATATGGACATATCCGGATTCTCATGCCGCCCAAACGAAGAATAAGCATGATGATGCATCTTTTTCGGGTGTATTAGTTATCGAGAACTGTTTCTCAGTTCACTGTACGTCCTGGGTATTAGATCCTACATATGTAATATATTACATGGGCTAAAGAAAGGTAGAGAACTGGGAGAGGGTGATCATTCCATAAGAGTAAGGAATGGTGCAAATGTTGCAGCCAAAGCAGTTGGCGAATATCATCTTGTATTACCAAATGGTAATACATTGATTCTGAACGAATGCTATTACATTCCGACCCTGATATGCAATCTTATATCAGTTTCTTTATTAACTAAAGAAGGATATAATTTTGTAGTAAAGGATAATGTTATGAACATCTTCCTGAATCAAAAGTTGATTGGATCAGGCTCGTTAAATAATGGCATATATGTTCTAGATCAAACCGCAGTTCTTAATGTACAGAACACACACAAGAGGAAGAGTTCAGAAATGAATGAATCTTTTTTATGGCATTGTAGACTAGGTCATATCAATGCGACACGACTAGTTAAGTTACATAAGGATGGATATTTGAATCCGTGTGAATTTTCATCTTATGACACTTGCCAGTCAAGTCTCAAAGGCAAGATGACCAAAACTCCGTTTAGTGAACACGGAGAAAGAGTTACGGAACTCTTGGGACTGATACATAGTGATATATGCGGTCTCATGTCTACACATGCCAGGGATGGTTCCTCGTACTTCATTACATTCACTGACGATCTCTCAAGATACGGACATGTGTTCCTGTTGAAACACAAGTCTGAAGCTTTTGAGAAACTCAAAGAATATAAGCACGAAGTTGAGAACCAAAAGGGTAAAAGTATTAAAATCCTTCGATCTGATCGAGGAGGAGAATACTTGAGCAATGAGTTCCGGGACTATCTAAAAGAGAATGGGATTCTCTCTCAGCTTACTCCTCCGTATACACCACAGCACAATGGTGTTTCGGAATGGAGAAATCGCACCTTATTAGATATGGTGCGCTCTATGATAAGCACCGCTGAGTTACCTATTTCTTTTTGGGGTTATGCACTTGAAGTAGCAGCATACCTATTGAATCAGGTTCTATCAAAATCTCTACCTACCGCACCATATGAGATATTGAGTGGGAAGAGACCATGTCTTATACGAGTTAAGATATGGGGTTGTCCGGCCTATGTCAAAAGGCAAAATCCGGAAAAATTCGAGGCACAATCAGTTCTTTGTAAGTTTGTTGGATATCCTAAATATTCAACTGGATATCTATTCTACCACAGTGAACAACAAAAGGTGTTTGTTGCTGAACATGCCACTTTTTTAGAAAAGGAATTTCTTGCAAAAGAAATTAGTGGCGAAGAGGTAGAGCTGGAAGAAGTTCCAGCAGAGCAAACTATAACTGAAGATTTAGTGGAACCAGAGGATTCGATAGTTCCCAACGAACCTCTAACTCTCCGCTGATCTAGTAGGGTTCCTCATCCACCTGAGAGATACTATGATTTTCTCATTGATGGTGGGAGCGAGGATTGCATCATGGAAGATGATGACCCAACTAGCTTCGAGCAGGCAATCACGAGTGGGGACTCTGTGAAATGGATGGATGCAATGCGATCTAAGATGGAATCCATGTACACCAACAAAGTATGGACTTTGGAGGTTGCTCCTGAAGTCGTAAAACCCATTGGGAGCAAATGGATCTTTAAGAAGAAACTTGTTGTAGATGGAAAAGTTGAGACTTTCAAAGCTAGACTTGTTGCAAAAGGTTCTCGTCAACGACCAGGTGTGGATTATGATGAAACCTTTTCTCCAGTGGCTATGCTTAAGTCCATCCGGATCCTACTTGCCATTGCTGCATACCATGACTAAGAAATTTGGCAAATGGATGTTAAGACCGCCTTTCTAAATGGTGATTTAGAGGAGTGCGTGTACACGACTCAGCCAGAGGGCTTCATAGACAGTGGGAGCAGCGGAAATGTGTGCAAGCTGCTTAAATCCATCTACGGGTTAAAGCAAGCATCGCGGAGTTGGAACATCTGTTTTGATGTGGTAGTCAAAGAGTTTGACTTCATCAAGAACATAGATGAACCTTGTATATACAAGAAGGTGGCAGAGAGTAAGGTTGTCTTCCTCGTATTGTACGTGGATGGCATACTCTTGATAGAAAATGATGTTTCTATGCAGCACTCGGTCAAACTTTTCTTATCACATAGATTCTCAATAAAAGATCTAGGTGATGCCTCCTGTATCTTGGGGATTAAGATCTATAGAGATAGATCTAAACGGATACTGGGATTGTCCCAATCCAGGTACATTGACACCATACTAAAGAGGTTTAGTATGGAAGAATCCAAGCGTGGAAATTTACCCACGATCTTTGGACTCACTCTCTCCAAAGAGATGTCTCCTAAGACTGATTTGGAAAGAGCTCGCATGCAAGGGATACCCTATATTTTGGTAGTAGGCTCTATCATGTACGCGATGCTATGTACCAGACCCGATGTAGCATACTCACTAAGTGTAGTGAGTAGGTATCAAGCAGATCCAGGAGAGAGTCACTGGACAGCTGTGAAGAACATTCTCAAGTACTTGAGAAGGACTAAAGAGATGTTCTTGGAGTATGGTAACGGTGAACTCCAAGTGGAGTCCTTTACCGATTCGATCTTTCAGAGTGATAAGGACGACTCTAAGTCGCACTCGGGATTTGTCTTTACCCTCAATGGAGGGGCGGTTTGTTGGAAGAGTTCCAAACAGGAAACCGTGGCAGACTTGACGATGGAGGCTGAATACATCGCTGCCAACGATACTGCCAAAGAGGCTGTCTGGATAAAGAAGTTCATAACTGAACTTGGAGTGGTTCCGTCCATTGAACATCTAATACCTTTGTATTGTGATAACAATGGAGCTGTGGCTTTGGCCAAGGAACCCAGGTCCCATCAGAGATCTAGGCATATTCTGAGGCGGTATCACCTGATCCGGGAGATAGTTGATCGCCGCGAGATCGAGGTCAGGAGAGTTGACATGAAGGACAACACTGTGGATCCACTCATGAAGGCCATACTCCATATACAATTTGAGAGACTCTTCGGGATGTTGGGTATGAGATACTACAACAGCTGGCCTTAGTGCAAGTGGGAGATTGTTAGTTATGTATATGTCCTAGAGGCCATTATTGTACACATGATGTATATTATAGTGGATGCTTGGATATATATAGAGAGGACTTTCTTACTCGATATGATAGTATGCTATCTGGTTGCTCGTTGTCTAAACATGTTGACTTGTATTGTGTTACTGTCTTGCTCTCACATGTTGATAAAGCCCTTAGGATATGTATTTGACTACTAGGACTATGATGCAGATCATACTAGTGGGCCAGGGTAGTCCTCGAGTACATCCTATAATTGTTCCTAGTCGAGAGTGTATCGAGACAGGGCATCGATACTCCAGAATAGACTATCGTATACGCATCTTGACCCATATGATGGGCGATGGATGATCCCACATCCATTGGTGTTTGACATCAAAGATGGTGTACGGGTGCTCAGTGGAGACTGGGTACACTGAACGGACTCACCGAGAACTCCTAGATGGTATTATACCTATCGTCAGATAGCAGTTCTCTGGTGACACTGGTACAGGTTAGTCTGTAGACCCGAGATCGTCATAGAGTCTTGTGTGATTCCCACTGTGCTTTGATTTCCACCTTACCACGTTCATGAGAATGTGCAAAACAGTTGCTTTTGGGTACAGTACCGAATCACATGGAGGTAATGAGCGACAGAAGGGGTTTCGTCTCTCCCTGTATTGGGGGTTGATGTTGCGCTGTGTTCGATTGGCTATAACTGGAAGTCCCTGACCAGGGCTGATATGGAGATCTACTGGTAAGTGTTATCAGTAGTTTCTCGACCCGTTATGAGCCTCACATCGACACGACTTATCGGTTACCGGGGTCTGACGTTTACCACCCCTAGACTGGATATGCGACATATTAGACGAAGAGACCGGACTGTACGGTGGTGTTACTGATTGGATTCGCTGGAGTATGTACAGGCTTGCTTATTGATTTTCTGATCGTTCAATACCCGGGTGGTTGTTACGTTTAGCTGACCGCTTGCAGCTTGTGGGTGTTTGATATGATCATCACCCATTGCCGGCGTATTGACGAGTCTTTAGAGTCCTACACAGAGGTTTCCTGGCTCAAGCGAAATGGAGTAGGAGCACATATGTGATATGTGCGGGACCGAAATTGATACGCGTATGTGATACTGCATTCTATTCTTGTGACTTGGGACATTGGTCGGTTATATGTGATATAGCCGGGTTATCGGATCAATTGTTGATTCGATAAGTTGTTGCATTAGATATTAGTCGGTTATATGTGATATAGCCGGATTATTAAATCAAGTGTTGATTAATAATTTAATGTGGAATTATATACTTGATATATTAAATTATATTAACTAATATTAGCTCACTTAAGCATTACTTTTTCTCACTTGATGATACATTGATATATATGTGATATATGTTAATTGTATTATTTTCTTTTGTTACAAAATTATATATATGTGATATGTATAATTGTAACATGCTAGGTTATACATGCAACTAGGGTTAATGAGATTCACACCATGGCTAGAGATTAGGGTTAGATTTTAATTATATTTTAGTTAATTAAAAATTGTGGATTTATGCTAAGATATTTTCATAGTTGACTAAGTCCACCTTGTTGATATTTACTAAGATATTTGTTAACCTAAACTTTAACCCTAGCTCATGGTTTATTCTCTACATGAGTTAGCCATGACATTCTTAACCCACGGTTGCAATTCTAACCTAAGATTATTATTCATTCATCACTTGTTCATCTTCTTCTTTCTCATAAAAGCTTGCTAGCTTTTTTCTATGTGATGAAATAAAGTGAGAAAAAGAAAACTAAAGAGAGCAAAATTCCTACTTCATCATCATCTTCTATACTAGCCATATAGTTTAGTGTGTTGGCTTCACTAATTTCAAATTAGTGAAGAGATAGATTGAGTTCGTGTTTTCTCGAAGTAGATCATCTTGGATTTCGAAGACTACAAGCAAGCATGCACCATACGCCTTGTGGAGCTTTTCAAGAGTCCGGGAGTTCTAGGATCGCAGCGAAGGACCGCTACTTGGAGCTTATGAAGTGAAGGAGAGGACTACAAAGGTTGTAATCCCTAATCACTTAGTTGTAAAGTTGTTTACTTTATATTTCCATTTGATTCTCTAGTTAAAGATCTTGTTTAGGGTTGTTTAAGCATGGAAAAATTTTAATTTTGCATAGATGATGCCACCCGAAACCTTGCTGTCGTGCTTAGGAACCCTACAGTGGTATCAGAGCCTAACTAGAAAATTAGACGGATATTGTAGGATTACGAAACCGAAACAACTCTAAAACACCCGAATGTAAACCCTAGTTTCTGTCGAAATTTTTTGAGAGTCAATTTTTTTTTAAACAACTGCAGAATGTTGTATGAGATGCACCATGAACACTGTACAAAATTCACCCCCCTCTCACCTTTATTTGGCCGAGCACATGCATGTTAAAACTGGCCAGATCGGTTTTTCCAGGGAATTTGGGCCTCAGTTTTTTACAGTGTTCCAGTCTCCGGGGTTTGGTATTTCAGGTGTTGTTTGGTTTGCTAAATTTGCATGTGATGTTTTCTTTTTACATAGGCAATTCAGAGTGTTTCGTATTCGTAATTCTAGTATGATTTTGGGTCATTTAGACGGTGTTAAAAAGTTCGATCGGATATCAAATACCCACTTTAATCCTTGTCGGAAATTTTTCAAGAGTTGGATATTTTTCATAATTAAAGAACATTCAAATATCGTGCAAGTGATTCGGTGGACCCTCTAGAAGAACGAAATCTTAACTCGATTCTGTGACCGTCGGAACTGCCACTAAACCCTAGGGTTTGTGGTAGTTCAGCGGTGCCACATGTGAGGCATTGGTTGGCCCTTCTACGGCTGGTTCATTGGTACTGTGGCATGTACTGAGTATTTTTAAACTACGCTCAAGTGTTGAGCTTTTGGGAATTTTTGGTATTTGTTGATTCGATCGGAATGTTTAACTTCGTCTAGCTTTTTCTGGAATGTGATACAATATGTAGAATTCATATACTTAGGCATGAAATGTGAAGTATGTGATATTTTGGATTTATGATGTCTAAGTTGATTATGGATTCCAAATGCTGTAGTTTGACATTTTCTTTTCTGCGACCGTAAGTGTAATATGTGGTGTATTGCCGGTTTCGTTGCTATATGTCAACGACAATTAGGATACACATATTTACTTATGTTGATGACATGTGATGTTATGTGTTGCTGTGATATGTTATATTGGATCGTCGAGTTTAGAAAATAGCCGGGGGTTTTATATGAGACGAGTTTTTTTTCCATTCATGTAAAATTCATTGTATATAATATTCTTTTATTGAGGCACTTCCGGATTGAGGATGATATCACCATTGCATATTATTTACTTTTCCGCATTAGGATAGACCCAAGAAGGAGAGCACAAGTAACCGGGTTCTAGGGTCTAGTGGGAGGCCATCTCGAGGAGTCGAGACGGGGTCTTCTAACCCTAGAATTGGGAGGGTTACTTGCCGCTCTCGTAGGGGTCTAGGGATGTGGGTTTGGCTATTCATCGTGACCGTAGAATCCGAGTTTTATACAGGCTTAAAATAAAACACGGACCTTCTAATATATCCAATATTTTATATGTTATATTCTGCTGCTGATATTCTGTGATGTGATCATTTTATATGCGTGAGATGAATGCTTTATTGTTGTATATATGATATATAATAAACGTTGCTTATGTTTTGCACCCGCGCTAGTCCCGTCCCGGTATGCCGTTAGTTAAGTAACCTAACGGTGCATAACGGGACATTGTGGCGAATACGGATGGTATAAGCGTACGTTGTATTTTCGTTTCTTCTGTGATGCTTAGGAAGCATAAATGATGGGAATTCATTAATGAGATTAATGAAAGAAAAAGAAACCTAAAAGATGTTGTAGAATCAAATTTTCAAAAAGAGTATCTCTAGTTTTTGCTTTGCATAGCGGTATTCCTTGTAGAATATCCATCACCTTATTCGATAAGGAAAGAGCCGAGATCCCTTCACCGGGAGTGACCTTTTTAGCGAAACTAGAAGATGCTACAACTCAATCGGTTTTGTTTTTGATTGCTTCTATAGTTCTTGCTTTGCATAGCGGTATTTGTGAAATATCCCGCACCTTATTCGATAAGGAAAGAGCCGAGATCCCTTCACCGGGAGTGACCTCTTTAGCGAAACTATTAAAAGCCTAAAAAACACCCGTTTTTCAAAATCACTTGTTTCTACAACGATATCAAGTTCATTACGCAAAAGGTTTTCTGAAAAACCTGTCGTAGCCCTCCGTCATTTCAGATAAGAATTATTTAGTATTCGTGCTGCGTTTGTTGACCTCTCAAGACGTGGTGTGCGGTAGCTGATTAGTGCTTATCTGTAAAGCATATGATGCGATTGGATTAGGGTAGTCGTACGACCTTATTGACCTCTGCCAAGGGGCGTGCGGGTGGGTTTGATTCAATCATGAAATGGCGGGTTGAACTTGACTAGTGCACTATGGTTTGTTGACATCTGTCAAGGTCATAGCACACTAGGGGAAATAGTATTATCGGGAATTTCAAGTGTTGAAATTTGCAATGAGATTACATACCTTCTATGAGATAGTTGGATCCCGATACCCACTGCGAGTAAGAGTTACTCCTGAAAGAGTTTTACACGTGACAATTAGCCGATCAAGTAGCTGTCTAGAAAGGTGTTAACGGGGTTATGACTCTGTGAAAACGAGATTTATTTTAATTAGGTCCGTGCAAAAGCACGGGGAACCTCCCTCAAAGTACCAACACTGGCCTGGCTGAAAGATTGGCGAACTTGTAACGTGTAATTAATCCCGGCTAGTCTTACCTTTTAGGGTTTGAAGGAAGATTTGATGAAAACAGTGGGAGCCATCCTGATTAGATAAGATAATAACCAATCTAATCTCGCAAGAGCATACGCTAATGTGTTTTCTTTTCTCTCTCTCTCCAGGTAGCAACCATGTCAGGCCTTAATCAAGATAATAATATGGATGTATTGACCGAACCCGCTTGTTATACTAAGCAGGGGAACGTTGGTTCTGTTATTTCTTATAATTTTTATAAGACTGAGCAAGGAATATGGACATATCCGGATTCTCACGCCGTCCAAACGAAGAATAAGCATGATGATGCATCTTTTTCGGGTGTGTTGGTTATCGAGAACTGTTTCTCAGTTCACTCTACGTCCTGGGTATTAGATACCGGATCGGGATCCCACATATGTAATATGTTATATGGGCTAAGGAAAGGTAAAGAACTCGAAGAGGGTGATCATTCCATAAGAGTAGGGAATGGTGCAAATGTTGCAGCCAAAACAGTTGGCGAATATCACCTTGTATTACCAAATGGTAATACATTGATTCTGAATGAATGCTATTACATTCCGACCCTGATATGCAATCTTATATCAGTTTTTTTATTAGGTAAAGAAGGATATAATTTTGTAGTACAGGATAATATTATGAATATCTTCCTTAATCAAAAGTTAATTGGATCAGGCTCGTTAAATAATGGCATATACATTCTAGATCAAACCACAGTTCTTAATGTACAGAACACACACATGAGGAAGAGTTCAGAAATGAACGAATCCTTCTTGTGGCATTGTAGACTAGATCATATCAATGCGACACGACTAGCTAAGTTACATAAGGATGGATATTTGAATCCGTTCAAATTTTCATCTTATGACACTTGTCAGTCATGTCTTAAAAGCAAGATGACCAAAACTCCGTTTAGTGGACACGGAGAAAGAATTACGGAACTCTTGGGACTGATACATAGTGATGTATGCGGTCCCATGTCTACACATGCCAGGGATGGTTCCTCGTACTTCATTACATTCACTGGCGATATCTCAAGATACGGACATGTGTTCCTATTGAAACACAAGTCTGAAGCTTTTGAGAAATTCAAAGAATATAAGCACGAAGTCGAGCACCAAAAGGGTAAAAGTATTAAAATCCTTTGATCTGATCGAGGAGGAGAATACTTGAGGAATGAGTTCTGGGACTATCTAAAAGAGAATGGGATTCTCTCTCAGCTTACTCCTTCGAATACACCACAACACAATGGTGTAACGGAACGGAGAAATCGCACTTTATTAGATACGGTGCGCTCTATGATGAGCACCGCTGAGTTACCTATTTTCTTTTGGGGTTATGCGCTTGAAGTAGCAGCATACCTATTGAATCAGGTTCCATCAAAATCTGTACCTACCACACTATATGAGATATGGAGTGGGAAGAGACCATATCTTAAACGAGTTAAGATATGTGGTTGTCTGGCCTATGTCAAAAGGCAAAATCCGGAAAAACTCAAGGCACGATCAGTTCTTTGTAAGTTTGTTGGATATCCTAAACATTCAAATGGATATCTATTCTACCACAGTGAACAACAAAAGGTGTTTGTTGCTCAACATACCACCATTTTAGAAAAGGAATTTCTTGCAAAAGAAATTAGTGGCGAAGAGGTAGAGCTGGAAGAAGTTCCAGCAGAACAAACTACAACTGAAGATTTAGTGGAACCAGAGGATTCGATAGTTCCCAACGAACCTCTACCTCTCTGCCGATCTAATAGGGTTTCTCATCCACCTGAGAGATACTACGATTTTCTCATTGATTGTGGGAGAGAGGATTGCATCATGGAAGATGATGACCCAACTGACTTCGAGCAGGCCATCACGAGTGGGGACTCTGTAAAATGGCTGGATGCAATGCGATCTGAGATAGAATCCATGTATACTGATCAGTCGAAAATATTGCATTTTTAACACATCAATTTCCCTACTATTTCTAATCATCTAAAGGTGTTTGGTATAAATATAGCACATATTAGCAATTCGTCTGCAAAATATCAAATAACATGTGTTATACATTATAACCGGCATTATGAGGGAAATTGTGTGTTTATTACTACATGCATGATTTTTTTGTTTATCTCAACATATTTTATCAAGATTGTGTGCAGAGAATCCTTCAGGTCAAAGAGCCGGAATCACAAAAGTGCCGACAAAATGCAGCAAGTCCAAAACTTGAGATCTGGCAGCAAACAAGAAAGAAATATAATATTCCAGGCATCAGAAAAGTACCCAAAAGATAACAGGAAACACCCCTGAAGATTGAAGGTAGCGAGCCCACTATATGGCCGCGGATCCGCGGCCGAGTTGGCCGATCCGCCACGGATCCACGACTTACTTGACACGTCATCAACCCAAAATTCTCCAGAAGTTTCTTCTCAACAACCTCACTTCCAGAAGACTCTCTTAATTAGCGCGTGGCTTCTTCCAGAAGGCTCTGTGTAACAAAATTCTTCTAGAAGGCTCCTTGTAACAATCTCAGTCTAGAATATTCCCTCTAACAAACTCTAGAAGGCTCTCTCTAACAACCTAGCTTTGGAGGGAAGATTCAAATGAGTGGTTATAAAAAGGGATCTAGATCTAGAATTTTGGGGGTTGGTTAGTTGTTCATTAGTTTGTTAATTAGTGGTGAGTTAGTTACACTTTTGGAGCCAAAATTCAAATTCAAGTTGAGTGACATAACTTGATACCAAAACCCTAGCCCAAATTCAAATCCAAAGCCAAATCAAGATCATTTTGAGAAGCAAATCAAGCAAGCAACCATCGATCCTTTATTCGCGAAGCCAATCTTCATCCGAGCAAGAGATCCACGACGATCCCCGACTCACGGAGATCGAGCAGAGCGAATTTCGACGGATCTAGTTATCTCTTCAAAGGAGCGATCGAGAGTAACTCTTGTAACCTCGAATTGAGGGAATGTGTACTTAGTCGTCGATTTAATAAAGGTGATAATTGTAATTCTTGCTTTCTTTACATTCTTGCGTTATGAAACTTCTTGATCTTTGATTCATTAATTTTCATGATGTGTGAGTGAAATCTCCGCTTGTTAAGAATTCGAGAGAATCGGTAGATCTAGTGATGATAAGATCCTTTTACTAATCTTAAGTCTTATGAGATTTGTGAATTTTAGAAAAAAAATCATCAATGACCTAATTTGGAGCGAGATCACATTCTTGATAATTTCGTTGCAAACTAGGGATTAAATAATTGATGATTCTCTTTGCAAAAGGCTAGATCCAATGATGATCAATGAAAAGACAAGAGATAGAGAAGGAGAAATCCTAGTTTCTTCAATAGATCCCTAATCTTCGTTCGTCACCATCGTTATAGCTACAAATTATCAATAGATAAGATTAGTCATCTTTAGATTCATCACTACTACTAATTTGATCGAATCCTACAAGCTATTCTACAAATCTTGATAACTAAATTGATTGGGACATTTCTTGTTTCTTGATTCTAGATCTATTTTCTTTATGTTTCTTGAAATGAAAACTCACAAATCTTGAATCAATTTTCTTGCAAATTTCTTTTATCTTTTCATTTCGACTCATCTAAAACAAGATCGATCAAAACACACATCTCAGTGGACGATCCGTATTCATTAACGCGCTACACCGACACCGTTAATTGATTGCGGTATAAATTTCTTTGGTTGTGATTAAAACTTTTCCATACACACGAAGATAATGATTCAATCAAATGGCGCCGTTGTCGGGGATGTGTGCTATTTTGTTCGTTTTTGTTATTTGAGTTGAAAAATTATTATTCCATCCAATTTTAATTCAAGATTCGCATCGTGTGCTTAACTTTAGAGTTTGAATTTTGCGAGGGAATCTGGAATCTTTGTACCGAGGAAATCAAGATTCAGAGATGTTTTACAAAGTTCAAAGGAGTACAGAAAGCAATTCAGAAATTTTGTAGTCCTAATTCCTCCTTACCACCGCGGAACTGCGGCTATAGGAGTGTTTTTGCAGCGGAACCGCCACCGTTTAGGGTGTTCACTATGCCAAATTTCTGTGGTATACTCTCCGTTCTTTCTTCTTCTCTCTGATCTTGTCCATTAACCATTTTCTGCATGATTCTTTGCAAAAATTCAGCCCCGCTAAAAAATAAATTTGTTGCGATTCTTGAAATTGGTTGTTTGCATATTTTAACACGGAAATTAAGAGGCAAAGACCAAATTCAGATTAGGTGGGGATTTCATTACCCTTCCTAAGCCCCAAAAATCACAAAACTAGCATCCGCATCACCCTTCATTAACTAAAAAATATCTAGACAAGACTCTAAGGACCGTCGCACTCATTTAGGACAGAAGGAGGTCGTGGGTAATCTATTGCTTATCGCGTTTCTTTTGTGGTGTCTAAGGAAAGTGTGTCTAAGGCAAGTGGTTACTTAATTAGGCCCACTACTTACGTAGTGGAGAACCTTCCACTTACCTGGCACTTACCTGGCCACAGAAGGGGGAAAGAGGCAGTAGAGAATCTATCCTGCGATTTGTCTTCTGGAAGTCTAGGAGTGGTCTAGAGACTTGACCTAGGTGACCATTAGATCTAGGGTTGTGTGTGCATTTTTTGTGATTTGATTTTTCAAAAAAAAAACGTATTTTTCAAAACAAACCCCAAACCATCTTTCCCCTAATTATCAAAACGCTGCCACTTGTGCTAAACCATTAGTGCAAGCTAGGTTAGACACGGGATTCTAGTGCCCGTCTTGTCCGCGTTTCATCCATTGACCCCAAGGTCGGTATTTCTACATTTTCTTTTTCCCACCACCACCGCGATGGACGGATATCCATCATACTTTAACACCACTCTGCCACCGCCCGCAGGTGCGCAGAATCCTCCTTGTATTTCTCTCCAAGAGAGATGCTATCTTACACGTGTTCCCCTTCCCACCTGTCTTTCTATACCACCAGCCAATGGGGACAATTTCGAAATTAAAACCCAATTCATCAAACTTTTACCCAAATTTCACGGGCTCGAGTCTGAAGACGCATACGTTTTTATCACCAAATTCGAAAACATATGTGCTTTGATGGGTAATTCACAACTGTCTGTGGATGCTATGCGTTTACGTCTTCTCTCATTTACTTTGTGCAATTTAGCCGAGAATTGGCTTTACAACACACCCGCACATTCTATTTCAATATGGGACAAATTCGTTGCAGCATTCCTTAAGAAATTTTATCCCAATGATAAGACCGCCCGTGTTCGGAGCGAAATCTTCAAATTTACCCAACCTCCCAATGAACCATTTTGGAAATGCTTTGAACGGTTCATGGATCTTCTTATCCAATGTCCTCATCATGGAATCCCTAGATGGGATCTGTTTCGAATTATCTATGAGGGTATTGATTTCACGACAAAACAGATGCTTGAAACCATGTGTCATTGCAAATTCTTATCTAAAGATGATGGTGAAGCTTGGAAATACCTAGAAGATTTAGCTCAAAACACATTACAATAGGAAAGTGTCAGACCACCATTGTCTGGGGAAGGTATCAATCAGCTTGATATTTCCGTCACAATGAGAGCCGAAATGGCCGCAATACAAAGGAATCTTGACGCTATAGAAAACAAAATCTCTTCAGCCTCCCTAAACCAATACACACTTTCTAAAACCGTTTGTGGTTGCTGTTCAAACCCATCACATTTGACGGAAGAATGTCCTTTGAATGTACTGTTTCAAGGTCATACTAATGCTGCATTTCAGCAAAGACCTGGAAACGATCCTTCGTCTTCCTCATATAATCAAGATTGGAGGAATCATCCTGATCTTTCTTGGATCCAACACCAAACTCAATATACGGATCCAAACCAGAATAACTTTCAGTGGTTCCCTCCACAACAGCAACCACCACAATCGTGTCAGCACCCCTTTCAACCATAAAATTTTCAAAACCCGGCCAACAATTTTGATCCTTTTTCTGCCGGTACTAATAACACCTCTGCACTTGAACAAACCATGAGTTTGCTTCTAATAAATTCTATTCAAATGTTGGCTGATTTTAAGTCTTCTATCGATGATATAAAGAAAACCTCCGCTTCCCAAGGTGAGATTATTAAATCGATAGAAGCACAAATCGCACAACTGACTGCAGAAATGAGTGCTAGAGAGAAAGGGAAACTTCCATCTCAACCCCTACCTGATCCTGGACCTTCACATTACACTAATGTGAATGCTATTACCACGTTGAGATCTGGAAGAGTGCTGGACAATCATGTGGGTGAACAGATTGATGTTGAGGAATCAATTGAATCCCAGGCTTCCACTTCCACTTTCACTTCCACTTCTACTTCTTACCCTATTTCGTCCAATTTACCTTCTTCTTCTTCCGAGCCTATTCTCCGTTTTCCCAAAGGTTCGAACCCTCCACCCACTACATCCTTTCCAATCCCACAAACTTCTCCACAAATGTTGGACCCAACATTTATTGATAAAGCTCCATTTCCAGATAGGTTGAGGTCCAGTAAACCGAATGCACAAATGGAGAAGCTTGTGGAAATGTTTAAGCAAGTTAACATCAACATCCCTCTCCTAGATGCTATACAACAAGTTCCGTCCTATGCGAAAATTTTTAAGAACTTGTGCACTAGGATGAGGAAGACTCAAGTGCCGAAAAAAGTGTTCATATCAAGTACTGTAGACACAGCTATTCCCCAACAATTACGAAGGAAACGTAAGGACCCTGGCTGTCCTACTATTTCTATTTCTATTGGGGATAAACACATTAACCGTGCTTTACTTGACCTTGGCGCTAGTGTTAACTTGCTTCCATATTCAGTCTATGAGCAACTAGGTATCGGAGTGTTAAAGCTCTCGAACATAACTCTCCAGATGGCAGACCGATCGATCACCAAACCTAGGGGTGAACTTGAGGATGTGTTGATAAAAATCGGGGAATTTGTATTCCTTGTGGACTTTATTGTTCTTGATACACAGCCTGTAGTGAACCCACGGAATCAAATTCCGGTGATTCTTGGTCGTCCCTTTTCGGCTACTTCCAACGCTGTAATCAACTGTAGAAACGGCTCTATGAACCTATCTTTCGGGAATAGGTCAATTGAGCTCAATATTTACAAGTTGGGAAGTCAACCCTCTGATCCTTATGATCAAGTATGTTCTGTCGAATTAATGGATGTTGACAGTAGCGAATTTGATCAGCTTCACGACACAGATCCAGACTTCCTTTATACGTTGTTGTTTGACCCAGATATGTATCATATACATACGGACTCTTCTTTCGAGTTGTCCGGGTCAACATCTAACGTCGATGATGAACCTTTTTTTGGAGTCTGAGTATCATCCCGTTCTTTCAAATGAGAATATTCTTCAGGATATTGATGAAAGCTTCAAGGAAATGTTCGCTGATAGACTTGCATTCTTAGCAGACATGGGTGTTGAGATGAATCATCTCCAAAACAAAGAAATTGAACCTCCACCCCTTCTTCTTGACAATCATGAGAATGCGAGTAATCCATCACAATCATTGAGTCGTCTCTCCATAACGAGACGCAAACACATTCTTTTACACCACTTATCTTTTCCCCACTTTTCTTGGCTCTTTTCAACTTGTTCTTCCACCAACAGGTGCACTACACTGATAAAATTTTTGAATGGTTGGTGTTGACCTTCGGTCTTTGTAAAGCTTTGCATTGACAAGTAACTTTGACCCCCTCTTATGATTTTAAAAGATTAATATTGTCTAACTCAAGTTTGGGGGGGGGGGTATTTTTGGCTCTTGAAAATAAAAGTTGTCCTCAAAATTGTGAGCCAAAAATAAGTTTGGGGGAGGATTTTCACTTTCACTTATTCTTGCCCCCATTAATAATTTCCTCCCAAGCTTACATGTTTTTTGAGGTTTAGCATAAGACAACAGTGAGGACACTGTTGAAAACAAGTTTGGGGGAGATTTGTGCTTATTTACGCATCACTTCACATACTTTGCATAAGCACAAAACATATATAAATTTTTTTTTGTATATAAATAAGATAATAAAAGATTAGATAGTGAAAAATTACATCCAAAAGATTAGAAAAATTTAAGAAAACCAAGAAAATTAGAAGTTTTCTTAAACGAAACTAGTAATAAGTAGTTATGAGCCGTTATCCTAAGGGTCAATAAAGATGAAAGAAGTCACTAATCTGAGGATAAAAATAAGTCTGAAAAATAGTTTCTATTCTGGAAGCCAAACATTTGAACGTTGATACCCTACTATACGCACTTACACACGTCTTGAAACTCGGGATAGTAGAGGATACCTTGAAATGCTCTTGTATAAAAGCCAAAGTATGAAGGAAATTATAAATGAAGAAAATATAAAATGGTATAGAAAAATGAACACTGGTTTTGTTATTACCAAGGCAACATAAAAAAAATATAGCGAGGGTGCTTCATCACCTAGTGCCTTAGACCAACTGGTTTGGGAGTCACTGCTAAGCTTTAGGTGTTGCAAGACGAGGAAAATACTGATACGCCTAATAAGCAAGCACATGAGTAATCGGTCGGTTAATACCTCAAGAAGCATTAACGGTCGCATGAAAAATGTGTGAGCAAATCCATCTAAATATTCATTGATTAAAAAGTATTGAGGTGATGGACAAGAGTATGATAGCTTGAATTGAATTCTCTGAGTGTAGGGATGTCTTTTACACACACGTAGGGGTATATGATCGGTGTTTGGAAGAAGGGTAGGAATGAATAATAAAGACGATATTTTATTGAGAGATGATGTGATTTCTAATATCTTTTCATGACTATTAAGATAGGGCTCATGACAACTGAAAAGCTAGTGTAGTTGGAAACTCTAAATTTTCATAGTCTTTCTTTTACAATTCTTATCTTTATATGTAACTTTCACGGTCTTCCTTTTATTATGGGATTTTGTGGGTGCAATCCCCTGAAAACTCTCAGGAGACAACACTCCTCCTACTAGGGACACCTAGAGGTTTAAAGGCTTGTTGCACGTGCTCAGTGCAATCGTGTTGCCTACGAAAGTGTGCTAGCTAGTTTTTATTTTTCTTATATTTTCTCCTTCTCTTAAATAAAAGATGTTTGCTCGAGATGACCAAAATTAAGTTTGGGGGAATTTGATCAGTCGAAAATATTGCATTTTTAACACATCAATTTCCCTACCATTTCTAGTCATCTAAAGGTGTTTGGTATAAATATAGCACATATTAACAATTCGTCTGCAAAATATCAAATAACATGTGTTATACATTATAACCGGCATTATGAGGGAAATTTTGTGTTTATTACTACATGCATGATTTTTTTGTATATCTCAACATATTTTATCAAGATTGTGTGCAGAAAATCCTTCAGGTCAAAGAGCCGGAATCACAAAAGTGCCGACAAAATGCAGCAAGTCCAAGAGTTGAGATCTGCCAGCAAACAAGAAAGAAATATAATATTCCAGGCATCAGAAAAGTACCTAAAAGATAACAGGAAACACCCCTGAAGATTGAAGGCAGCGAGCCCACTATATGGCCGCGGATCCGCGGCTGAGTTGGCCGATCCGCCACGGATCCACGGCTTACTTGACACATCATCAACCTAAAATTCTCTAGAAGCTTCTTCTCAATAACCTCACTTCCAGAAGACTCTCTTAATTAGCACGTGGTTTCTTCCAGAAGGCTCTGCGTAACAAAATTCTTCTAGAAGGCTCCTTGTAACAATCTCATTCTAGAATATTCCCTCTAACAAACTCTTCTAGAAGGCTCTCTCTAACAACCTAGCTTTGGAGGGAAGATTCAAATGAGTGGTTATAAAAATGGATCTAGATCTAGAATTTTGGGGGTTGGTTAGTTGTTCATTAGTTTGTTAATTAGTGGTGAGTTAGTTACACTTTTGGAGCCAAAATTCAAATTCAAGTTGAGTGACATAACTTGATTCCAAAACCCTAGCCCAAATTCAAATCCAAAGCCAAATCAAGATCATTTTGAGAAGCAAATCAAGCAAGCAACCATCGATTCTTTATCCGCGAAGCCAATCTTCATCCGAGCAAGAGATCCACGACGATCCGCGACTCACGGAGATCGAGCGGAGCGAATTTCGACGGATCTAGTTATCTCTTCAAAGGAGCGATCGAGAGCAACTCTTGTAACCTCGAATTGAGGGAATGAGTACTTAGTCATCGATTTAATAAAGGTGATAATTGTAATTCTTGCTTTCTTTACATTCTTGCGTTATGAAACTTCTTGATCTTTGATTCATTAATTTTCATGATGTGTGAGTGAAATCTCCGCTTGTTAAGAATTCGAGAGAATCGGTAGATCTAGTGATGATAAGATCTTTTTACTAATCTTAAGTCTTATGAGATTTGTGAACTTTAGGAAAAAAATCATCAATGACCTAATTTGGAGCGAGATCACATTCTTGATAATTTCGTTGCAAACTAGGGATTAAACAATTGATGATTCTCTTTGCTAAAGGTTAGATCCAAATGATGATCAATGAAAAGACAAGGGATAGAGAAGGAGAAACTCTAGTTTCTTCAATAGATCCCTAATCTTCATTCGTCACCATCGTTCTAGCTATAAATTATCAATAGATAAGATTAGTCATCTCTAGATTCATCACTACTACTAATTTGATCGAATCCTACAAGCTATTCTACAAATCTTGATAACTAAATTGATTGGGACATTTCTTGATTTTTGATTCTAGATCTATTTTCTTTATATTTCTTGAAATGAAAACTCACAAATCTTGAATCAATTTTCTTGCAAATTTCTTTTATCTTTTCATTTCGACTCATCTAAAACAAGATCGATCAAAACACACATCTCAGTGGACGATCCGTATTCATTAACGCGCTACACCGACACCGTTAATTGTATAAATTTGTTTGGTTGTGATTAAAACTTTTCCATACACACGAAGATAATGATCAATCATACACCAACAAAGTATGGACTTTGGAAATTGCTTCTGAAGGGGTAAAACCCATTAGAAGGAGAATACTTGAGCAATAAGTTCCGGGACTTTGTAAGTTTGTTGGATATCCTGCGTGAGATCCTTATGACTCACAAAGGAGCAACACACTTAGGAATCCTCATGATTCCTAAGGAGAAATTACACTTGCGAGATTCACATAACTCGTAAGGAGAATTTCCCTTATGAAACCCTCACGGCTCATAAGATTCAAAAGCCTTAAGCTACAGTGATCCGAACCTGTTCTTAAGCCGTTATATCCTCCAAGTTGCCCTACAGGCGGTCCAATACTGACCTTTGTATACAATCCACGGGCACGAATAAATATTCCCCCACCAAGTTCCTCCAATGGCAAGAAATTTCTCCATGTGGTGAACAACACTTGTAAGCCCTCTCGACTTATAAGGAGAAAATACTCTTATAAGATGCCTACGACTTATAAGAGAACACACACTTAGGAATCCCTACGATTCCTAAGGAGAAAATACACCTAGGAGATCCTCACGACCCGCAGGGAGAAATAACCTTATGAGACCCTTATGGCTCATAAAGTCAAAAAGTCTTAGTCGACAGGATCCTAACTCCGTTTACTAAGCCATTTTTGTTCAAATCGACAAAGGCAAATGATGATTTGCTCCTGGCAACATTCCAGTCGTAGCGATGCTGATGCCTAAACATGTATCAAATTCCAAGTCCTTTCAAGGAAAATGATGAATTGCTCCTGGAAATATTCCAGTCGTAGCGATACTGATGCCAAGATTGGTATCAGATTCTAAGCTCGCAATAAAAATAACAGCGAGTAGCAAAAAAATGCATATGAAATAGCCGAAATGATGGGGCAACTTGCAATAAAAATCAGCGAGCGAAAAATATGTATATAAAAACAGCCGAAATATTTGGGTAACTCGCAATAAAAAACAGAGAGTAAAAATATAAAAAATAGCTAAAATGATTGGGCACCGCGAAAAAAAGCCGAAATGATTCGGCAATCGCGACTCTCGCGATATAAAGTGCTGAAAAGATAGAGTATCGCGGCAATAAAAAATAAAATAAAATAAAATTTCCTCTGCCCTGCAAGTATGTCTATATTGACTCTTGTATACGATCCATGGCCACAAATGAAAGTAAGGGAACTATATTTTCCCACCAGGCTCCGTCAAAGGGAGAGCCAGATCTGGACGGCAATATCTACAGCCTAGAGGTCAACTTGACGTTCTTTTCATTCCAATAGGGTGCGGATTCGACGTTAACAAAAGCTCCAAAGAGCCAAATAAAAAAGGAGTGATGACAAAATTCTAACTCCAGCCCGACGTGCTTCTCATGCCAACAGGATGCAGATGCAACGTCAACAAAAGACCCAAGGGTCAAAGCAAAAATGGAGCCATGGCAAAATCCCAACTCTAAGTCTTGACAGTTTATATACAACTCAGAGACTATCCTGGCGTTTCTTCTCAGTGCAGACGCAACGTCAACAAAAGACCCACGGGTCAAAACCAAAAAAAATGGAGCAACGGAGAAATCCTACCTCCAAGTCTCGATGGCGCATATACAACCTAGAGACCATCCCGACATTCCCCCTCATTTCAGCAGGATGCGAATGCGGTTATCAAATGAAACTGGAGCAATGGCATATTCCTAGCTCCGGAATTCAACAACGATACATACATCATAGAAGTCTTATAGATGTCTATCCTACTTCAGCGAAGAATCAGCGCGATATCGTCAAAACAAAAAATGAAGCAATGGCATATTCCCAGCTTCGGATCTTGAAGGCAACTCATATAAAACCTAAAAGACTATCGGAGATCATCCCACACTAGTGTGGAGTGGTTATGACTTATCGGGGCTCCAAACTGAGCCTAACCTCTAGTAAAAAGCGTCATGGCAAATTCCTAATGTTTTCTCTTCCGACGGTAATATGACCTAAGGAGATTACTTGAAGACGTCTTGTCCTGCCCCCGAAGGGATTAGAGATACGACAGTCACGGGGCTACTCGAACAACAGCTGAAGGATTGCATATCGAGAAATACATCAGCCAACGCGACGGTATCACGGACTAAAACCCTAGTACCACAAACCTAACAGACCTCCGTCGTAAAGAATGGGGGTTATCTATATACAACGTCAGGACAACTTTACCTGTAAACCCAAGGGAGGTAAACTAAAAACACTCCGAAACGAGTGAATAAACTAGAAACCCCGCAACGAGTGAATAAACTAGAAACTCCGCAGCGAGTGAATAAACTATAAACTCCTTAATGAGTATATAAACTAGAGACTCCGAAACGAGTGAATAAACTATAAACTCTGAAATGAGTATATAAACTAGAGACTCCGAAACGAGTGAATAAACTATAAACTCTGAAATGAGTATACAAATTAGAGACTCCGAAATGAGTGATTAAACTACAAACTCCGAAATGAGTGCATAAACTACTTCGCGCTAGATCGAGACATCAAGTAACAGAAGGGTGCAACTCATGGGCTTCACGGTTTAGAATTACAGAATTGAGATTTGAGTTAATGATAGATGATGATACTTGTATCCGCTCGCTATCTTCTCAGATCAAGATTCTAAAAAGTTTTGTACGATACGCCAGCCCGAAACCGGTTGTATGTTACGTATTACTCTACACTACTTCACTCACGTGTATACCTCCATGAGAAAAGTAGTGGGGGGCATTTGTTTACACCGGTTTAAGTTTCGTTTACAGTTATGTGTGAAAGAAGGCTCATTCATACACGCGCGTGGAAGGTTGCAACAGTAGGATCGAGGAAGAACAGGTGTTAGAAATGAAGCACTTGGTGGTCAACGATAAAAGGAAAGCATTTAAATAAACATTTTATTCCACAGAAAATAGATCACCAAACACGGGATCAAAAGTACAAGGGTTTACAAATCTATGAATAAAGTTTTCTAAAGTCCTCTCCGCCTTCTCCACCATGATGAAGCAGCGATCTTCACGAGGAGTCGCTCCCTATCGGTTGGCGCCATGCTCATCGGCGAAGGCAGACATGATGGCCCGCTGAACCCGTATCTGGTTTAGCAGCTGAACAGAGCGATCCCTCAGAGGCGTGGTAATCAAAAGCGCTTCTTGAAAGCACTCGATCTTTTTTTCCGCTGCGTCAAGCATCGCCGGAGTCATCTCCACTGGATGAGGGGAAATGTTATCGAGCACAAAGAGGAGGATCATCCGCAGCCAAATGGAGCCGTTGTGGAGAGGAGATCCTCTACGAATCAAGAGCTCATGCAGCACCGAATCACATTGGTCATCCGTAAGAGCAGGATTCACCAAGCGTGCAACAAAATGAGAAACAATTTTCTTAATGGGCACTTCCCATGGCTGCCGATGAGCATATGGATAATTGCAAGCCATGACTCTCCTTTGTTAAAATGATTCTTTGAAAGTGAAAGAGAATAGGAGCATTGTTTCAGATTATAAGGGGAGGCATTTAAGTCTCGGCACAGAAAATGTTGTATATGGTGGAACTATTTCCAAGCAATGACGAAAGAAGGCATTTGAAAAGAAAGTTTGACTCAAAAGCAGAGAAAGAAGGAGAAAAGAAACCTTCATTAATGAGGCAGCGCCTCACGTGCTCTCCACGGGGGCGCCAGCGCTAGACCCAATCTTATAGGATTAAATCCTATGGTGGCACCTCATATGCTCCTCACGCGGGCGCCAATGTGCAAAGCACAGAAGAGTTCATAAGAGTTAAACTCCTAGATGGCGCCGCACGTGCTTCTCACGCGGGGGCCAATGTGCAAAGCACATAAAGACCAATTATAAGAATTAAATTCTTAAGTAGCGCCCACGTGCATAACACGTGAGCGCCAACACCCAGGTAGAATTAAAATTCTACAATACTCTATGTTAAACAGAGCCATTGGGTCAAAAATCCAACAAAGATGATAAATTATCAAAAATAAAGAATCAAATTCTATTAGGAGAAAATATCTCCCAAATCTTTCTAAATAAGAAAGATACTCTCGGTTGGATCACTGATCCAACAATAGAATAAAATTCTATTTTTGGGAATATATTCCCTCAATCTTTCCAAACAAAAAGATTACTCTCTGTAAAACAGAGAACCGTTGGATTAAAAATCCAACGGTGAAAATCACCGTTTTATAGAATAAATTCTATATAGGGAAAATATTTCCCCAATCTTGTTAAAAACCCAAAATCATATTCTGTAAAAACAAAAGTCCTTGGATCAAAGATCTAAAAGTGGAAAAATTCCCCAAATCAATTTTTAGACCAATTAAATCAATTGGAATCTCTCAATGAGAGATTTTCTTAAAACTAATCAACAATTTGCCTCAACTATATAAAGGCCCCGAGACTGCAAGTCTCACACGGGGAGAAAGAGGAGATATAGAAGGACACACAAAGAGGGAGAGACATACAGACATCACAGAAAGCTTCAGAGAATTCAATTATCGAGAAAGGAGAAGACTTTCCTCCTCCTAAAAACCTTAGGTAAAGAAAAAAGAAGAGATAAAAAACATCTTATTTACCTAACATATCTAAGGGTTTAACCCTTCTCAAAGAACTTAGTTCTTTCTCTAGATCTGAGATCCACAAGACAAGTCTTCCATAAGTTGAGAATTTAATTCTCATCAGGAAGATTTTGTTCTTGAGAATCAAAGATTCGGAGAAGAACAAGGTTGGAGAAGAACATGGAGTCCATACTACTCCAGGAACTTAGTTCCTTTAAATCGAGAACTTAGTTCTTTAAAAGCTTAACTTAAAATTTTCAAATATAGTGATTTTAGCGAGTGTTAATGGTCAAAGAACCATTGAAAGAGGTTTAACCTCTCCGAAAATATTAAAGAGATTTAATCTCTAAAATTGATAAAAGGAAAAAGACTAGCGCCTCATGTGCTTCCCATATGGGCACCCCTTTTAATAGTGCCCAGCGCCTCACGTGAAAGATACGCGGGCGCCTAAAACAGAAGGCTAGCGCCGCACGTGCTCATCATGTGGGCGCTGAACAAAAGTGCATAGCACTCCGCAAACAGCCAAAAGGGCTGAGTGCTCAGCGCTCATTGGGCGGCGCCCATGACTGAATGCTTCATATGTCATATATGTGAGCGTCAGAGATCAAATAAATGCTTAGCACTTCGGCATGAAAGGAAAGGGGATGAACAAACAGAGTCCAAATAAGTGCCTAGCACTTTTAAAATAAAATAAAAGACTAAGCAGACCAAGCCCATAAATTGGCTAGGTCTCTGAAGTCTTTCCTGCAGCCGAGCCCAAATGCTCTGTTATTGGATCTGAAATAAAAATGATCCTCAAAATTTTGCCAAGTTGATCTTAGTCTCAAATTGGACTAACGTATCCTTAGTCAAAAACAAAGTGGGCCTCAAATGTTCATATATATTTAAGTTGATCTTAATCTCAAACTAGATTAACGGTCCTTAAATAAAACCAAGCCCAAATCTAAAGATATACGGATTTGGACTAATCCACGTCCTACGGGCGACGACATAAATTAGTCTCCGTATATAATCCACGGGCAACCAAAACCAAAACCAAAACATACACACGACACGAAGTGAACTGCCGGAGCAGGAGAAAGTGGTTATCGCAATACGGTAACGTAATCAATTGCAAGGACTTGCGCCTGCAGGGAAGAACGCCCCCACAATCAAAATCCCTTCATAAAACGAGGGGGAATCTGACAAAGTCCGCTACAACGACAACATCCGTCCAAACCTCCGATATATGGTGCCATAAATCAACTTGGTATTTTCGGAGAGGTGGACGGATAAATTCAAATAGTATCTGCCCCCAAATTTAGGCAAGACGATCCATCCCAGTTCGTCCCTGTCTTTCGGCGGTAAACATGGAGTTTCTTGGCCTCCCAGTTCGGTCGGCAACCCTAAGGTTCGGTTGGCCTCCCGGTTTCTAAGTATTCTGTTGGCCTCCTGGTTCGAGTGGCCTGTTGGCGCCGGGTGCCCCATCGCCGGGTACCCCTGGCCAGGCGCTTCTTTTATCGGGCGACCTTTCGTTGGGTGATTTCTTCTTCTCCTTTTTCTCTTTTGTTTTCTTGTTTTGTTTGGTTTTATTAAGTTTGGGTTTTTGACAAAATTTCAGCAGTGTAACCGCTAGATTTTTTCGTTTTTATTTTGGTGAAATATAGATCGGAGCCTATGTTTCCGTATGGATGAGCACAAATGGAGATCCACGTTCAAGAAAAGGGAGTACGGATCGATATTCGCATTTCAGAGGCTTTCCCCAAGGGAAAAGCCCAACGACCTTCCCTTTGGTGGGGTCACCCTTAACCTTTTCTTTATTTTTGTCAAAAATACTCTCTCGATTTTTAGAACTTAAGATTGGGATCTTGGATGAGGGAAAAGTGATTCCTTTTCCCTTTCTTATGCCTTGAATCTCAAAGTAGAGTTATTTTGAGTGATGTGTTCTTCTCCTTCTTCCTCCTTTCTTTTTTTGACGAAGAAGATGAAATTTTCTTCTATTTGGAGGAAATAGGTTCTTTTTGAATGAGATTTTTAGAGAAGATAGAAGAGATGAGAGAGATCCAAAACGAAATCGCTTTTCTTTTGGGTCTCTCTCTCTTGAGAAAGATGAAGATTTGAGATCTTACTTCAAGAGAGGAGATAGAGGCTAAAAAACCCTAGTATTTTTGTGGGAGAATAAAAGCTTAACATTTTATCTTATGATTGGATTTAAATACTCTTACACATTTACATATTAGCCCTTGGGCTTTACAAAATTGGCTTTTCCCATTTTTCTTATATATTTCTACTTATTTACATATATACATTTTCATTTTCCTTTCTTAGCATAGGGTCTGCCTTCATGCTTGATCTTGGACCGGTTTAGGCCAGGGCCTGCTTGACTTAGGTTCGGGCCCATTTGCTTAAGCTTGGATCCAAGTTGATTGGACTCAGGCCCATTTGTTTGGATGTTGACTTTGACTTTTCTTTGACTTTTTATGACTTTTTGATTTCGACCGTGGGGTTTAATTTTTGACCCCAACAAAATATCCCCCATCAATAAATGCACACCACATGTATGGGCCGTGTGCATAAAATTGATGGATCTTCTTTCATAGAGAGGTTGACTTGATTTGGTTCCCGTTTTTGGGAGGCTTCCCCCGCCCTTTTTGCGATATGGACGGTCGATACTGGCGTGTTTACAACATAGAGGTTGATGGTATTTGATTTGATTTCGAGGCGGATCTTGATTCCGACGGGGAGGTCGATGGTTGACTTGGTTCCCATTTGTGAGAGGCTGGCACTGCCCTTTTTGCGACATAGACGGTCGATACTTGATTTAGTTCCCATTTACAGAAGGCTGGCACTGCCTTTTTTGCAACATGGATGGTCAATATTTGACTTGTTTAGACATGGAGGTTGTTGTTTGACGTACTTCTGACGCGGAGGTCGATGTTGACATGCTTCCATTGCAGAGGTCGATGGTTGACATGCTTCCGGTGAGGAGGTCGCTGTGGCTGACGTGCCTCTGATGCGGAGGTCGATGTTTGACGTGCTTCCGTTGTGAAGGTCGATATTTGACGTGCTTCTTGTAGGGTTCCTAGGCACGCTAATGAAGTCTCACAAGGCATCAACCATGCCAATATTAAATTTTACGGTGCCGAGAAACCCTAGACTAGATCGTTGACTAGAAATTTAGGCGATAAACTAAACTAGTTAACAACTTAACTAAAGGAGAGAGGCTACAACCTTTGTAGATCCGGTTCTCCACTTCCTTAGCTCCACGTAGGCGTCCTCTCGCTGTCCATCTCGAATCCTAGACTCGATCGTCGGCTTCATCGGAAAAACGAGCGGGCAAGGTCGTCGGCTTCGTGCCGAAGATGATCTACGTCGAGGCATCACAAGTTCAAGCTCCGACTTCACAAATTTGTGAAACTTGTGAAGAAAACACCCAAAACAACTTGGCAAGAGGTAGAGGGTGAAGAAATAGGAGGTGGGTTCACTTTAGAATTGGATTTCTCACTTTAGAACTCAAGTTGCCATTGATGGCATCAAGCTTTCTTTCTTGAAGAAGAAGATCAAGAAGAAGGAAATGTTATGATAAGTCTTTTTAAAATGAAAAAGAAAATGAATACTTATCATAATCTTAACCATAGTTAAGTGTAGAGAATGAACTAGGGTTTGTTCAAATGGTTAGGGTTAAGCATGAGACAAGAATGGTGACTAAGTCAAAGTTTCATGAAGCTTCAATAAGAAACAAAGAAAGCCACCACTCTCATCATTATCTTTTCCAAATAAATAAATGAACAAATAAATAAATAAATGAATATGCAAAACCCTAATCATCAAATTAATCATGGTTTAATTCTATACACTTAACTAAATGATCAAGTATCATCAAACATGATACAAATATGTGCACAAAAGTATATCACATATACTTCTTGCACATCAAGTGAGAAAATCCATATAAAGTGAACTAATACTAGCTAATGCAAAGTAATATATCAAATATATAATTATACATTAAATCATTAAATCAACACTTGACTTAACGATCCGGTCATATCGCATATAACCGACTAGTATCTTATGTATCGGCTTATCGAATCAATCGTTGATTCGATATCTAGGTTATATCGAATATAACCAATCGATACATTCATCGCGAGAATGGAATACGGTATCACATACACGCATTATTCTCGGTCCTGCACATATCTCATATGCGCTCCTATTTCGTTTCGCTTGAGCCAGGAAACCTCTGTGTAGGACTCTAAAGACTCGTCAATACGCCGGTAGCAGATGATGATCATATCAAGCACCTACAAGCCGCAAGCGGTCTGCTAAACGTAACGGCCATCCGGGTATTGAGCGATCAGAAGATCGACGAGCTAGCTCGCTCACACTCCTGTGAATCCAACCAGTAACACTTACCGTACAGTCCGGTCTGTTCGTCTGATATGTCGCATATCAAGTCTAGGGGTGGTAAACGTCAGACCCCAATAACCGATAAGTCGTGCCGATGTGAGGCTCATAACGGGTCGAGAAACTACTGGTAACACTTACCAGCAAATCTCTGATCAGCCCTGGCCAGGGACTTCCCTGTTACGGCCAATCGAGCACAGCGCAACATCAACCTCCAATACCGGGAGAGACGAAACCCCTCCTATCGCTCATTGCCTCCATGTGACTCGGGACTGTACCCAAAGACCACCATTTTGCATGCCCTCATGGACGTGGTAAGGTGGAGATCAAAGCACAGTGGGAATCACACAAGACTCTATGACGATCTCGGGTCTACAGACTAACCTGCACAAGTGTCACCTGAGAACTGCCATCTGACGTGAGGTATAATACCATCTAGGAGTTCTCGGCGAGTCCGTCCAGTGTACCCAGTCTCTACTGAGCACCCGTACACCATCTCTGATGTCAAACACCAATGGATATGGGATCATCCATCGCCCATCTCATGGGTCGAGAAGCGTATACGCTAGTCTACACTGGTATATCGATGCCCCGTCTCGATACACCCACGACTAGGGACCATGAAGGATGTACCTATGGACTACCATGTCCCCACTAGTATGATCTGCATCATAGTCCAGGTAGTCAAGTACACATCTTAAGGGCTTTACCAACATGTAACTATAAGACAGTTTAAAGAGACTAGTGTACATGTTAAGATAAAGAGTAACCAGATAGCATACTATCATATCGAGCAAGAAAGTCATCTCTATATATGTCCAAGCATTCAATATAATATACATCATCTGTACAATACTGGCCTCTAGGGCATACATACAACTAACAATCTCCCACTTGCACTAGGGCCAGCTGCTGTAGTATCGCATACCGAGCATCCCGAAGAGTCTCTCAAACTGTATCTGGGGAATGGCCTTCGTGAGTGGATCCGCCGTGTTGTCCTTCGTGTCAACCCTCCTGACCTCGATCTCCCGGCGATCAACTATCTCCCGGATCAGGTGATACCGCCTCAGAATATGCCTGGATCGCTGATAGGACCTGGGTTCCTTGGCCAAAGCCACCGCTCCATTGTTATCGCAATACAAAGGTATTGGATGCTCAATGGATGGAACCACTCCAAGTTCAGTAATGAACTTCTTGATCCAGACAGCCTCTTTAGCAGCATCGTTGGCAGCGATGTATTCAGCCTCCATCGTCGAGTCTGCCACAGTTTCCTGCTTGGAACTCTTCCAGCTAACCGCCCCTCCGTAAAGGGTAAAGACAAAACCCGACTGCGGCTTAGAGTCGTCCTTATCACTCTGGAAGCTCGAATCGGTAAAGGACTCCACTTGGAGTTCTCCGTTACCATACACCAAGAGCATCTCTTTAGTCCTTCGCAAGTACTTGAGAATGCTCTTCACAGCTGTCCAGTGACTCTCTCCAGGATCAGCTTGATACCTGCTCACTATGCTTAGTGAGTATGCAACATCGGGTCTGGTACATAGCATCGCATACATGATAGAGCCTACAGCTGAAGCATAGGGTATCCCTTGCATGCGAGCTCTCTCCAAATCAGTCTTGGGAGACTTCTCTTTGGAGAGAGTGACTCCAGAGATCGTGGGCAAGTTCCCACGCTTGGATTCTTCCATACTAAACCTCTTTAGTATGGTGTCAATGTACCTGGATTGGGACAATCCCAATATCCGTTTGGATTTATCTCTATAGATCCTAATTCCCAATATGCAGGAGGCATCACCAAGATCTTTCATTGAGAATCTTTGTGATAAGAAGAGCTTGACCGATTGCAGTATAGGAATATCATTTCCTATCAAGAGTATGTCGTCCACGTACAATACGAGGAAGACAACCTTACTCTCTGCCACCTTCTTGTAAATACAAGGTTCATCTGGGTTTTTGACGAAATCAAATTCTTTGATAACGACGTCAAAGCAGATGTTCCAACTCCGCGATGCTTGCTTTAATCCATAAATCGATTTAAGCAGCTTGCACACCTTCCCGCTGCTCCCACTGTCTACGAAGCCCTCTGGCTGAGTCATGTACACGCACTCTTCTAAATCACCATTTAGAAAGGCGGTCTTAACATCCATTTGCCAGATTTCGTAATCATGATACGCAGCGATGGCAAGCATGATCCGGATGGATTTAAGCATAGCCACTGGAGAAAAGGTTTCGTCATAGTCCACACCTGGTCTTTGACGAAAACCCTTTGCAACAAGTCTAGCTTTGAAAGTCTCCACTTTCCCATCTACACCAAGTTTCTTCTTGAAGATCCACTTGCTCCCAATGGGTTTTACCCCTTCAGGAGCAACTTCCAAAGTCCATACTTTGTTGGTGTACATGGATTCCATCTCGAACCGCATAGCATCCAGCCATTTCACTGAGTCCCCACTCGTGATGGCCTGCTCGAAGCTAGTTGGGTTATCATCCTCCATGATGCAATCCTCACTGCCACCATCAATGAGAAAACCATAGTATCTCTCAGGTGGTCGAGAAACCCTACTAGATCGGCGGAGAGGCTGGGGTACGTCGGGCACCACTGAATCCTCTGGTTCTACTAAATCATTAGTTGCAGTTTGTGGTGCTGGAACCTCTTCCAGCTCTACCTCTTTGCCCTTAATTTCTTTTGCAAGAAATTCCCTTTCCAAAAAGGTGGCATGTTGAGCAACAAACACTCTTTGTTCCTCAGCTTGGTAGAAAAAATATCCTTGAGAATTCTTAGGATATCCCACAAACTTGCAAAGGACTGATCGTGCCTCGAGTTTGTCCGGATTTTGCTTTTTGACATAGGCCGGACAACCCCATATCTTAATTCGTTTAAAATATGGTCTCTTCCCACTCCATATCTCATATGGTGTGGTAGGTACAGATTTAGACGGAACCAGATTCAATAGGTATATGGCTGTCTCAAGCGCATATCCCCAAAAGGAAATAGGTAACTCAGCATTGCTCATCATTGAACGCACCATATCTAATAGGGTGCGATTCCTTCGTTCCGATACACCGTTGTGCTGTGGTGTATAAGGAGGAGTAAGCTGAGAGAGAATCCCATTCTCTTTTAGATAATCCAGGAATTCACTGCTTAAGTATTCACCTCCTCGATCAGATCGAAGAATCTTAATACTTTTGCCTGTTTGGTTCTCTACCTCTTGCTTATATTCTTTGAATTTCTCAAAAGCTTCAGACTTGTGTTTCAACAGGAACACATGCCCGTATCTAGAGAGATCGTCAGTGAATGTAATGAAGTAGGAAGAACCATTTCTGGCGTGTGTAGACATAGGACCGCATACATCACTATGCACCAGTCCCAAGAGTTCTGTAACTCTTTCTCCGTGTCCCGTAAACGGAGTTTTGGTCATTTTTCCTTTGAGATATGAATGGCAAGTGTCATAAGATGACAATTCGAATGAATTCAAATATCCATTCTTATGCAACTTAGCCAGTCGTGTCTCATTGATATGGCCAAGTCTACAGTGCCACAAGAAGGATTCGTTCATTTCTGAGCTTTTTCTCTTATGTGTGTTTTGTATATTGAAGACTGTATTTTGATTGAGAATGAATATGCCATTATGTAGCGAGCCTGATGCAACCAACTTTTGATCTAGGAATATGTTCATAACATTATCCTTTACTACAAAATTATATCCTTCTTTACTTAATAAAGAAACTGATATAATGTTGCACATCATGTTCGGTATATAATAGCACTCATTCAGGACTAGTGTATCACCATTTGGTAATACCAGGTGATATATGCCAACTGCTTTGGCTGCAACATTTGCCCTATTCCCTACTTGAACGGAATGATCACCTTTTCCCAGTTCTCTACCTTTTCGCTGCCCATGTAACTGCTTACATATATGGGATCCTGATCCGGTATCTAATACCCAGGACGTAGAGTGAACTGAGAAACAGTTCTCAATAACAAACACACCCGAAGAAGGTGCATCATCATGCACGTTCTCCGTTTGGGCGGCGTGAGAATCTAGATATTCTCCTGTTTCCTGTTCAGTCTTATAACATTTATAAGATAGAACGGGTCCAACATTCCCCTGCACAGTATAACATGCGGGTTCGGTCAATACATCCATATTATTATCTTGATTAAGGCATGAAATGGTCGCTACCTGGAGAGAGAGAGAAGAAAACACTTTAGCGTATGCTCTTGCAAGATCAGATTGGTTATTATCTTATCTAATCAGGATGGCTCCCACTGGTTTTTATCAAATCTTCCTTCAAACCCTAAAAGGAAAGACTAGCCGGGATTAATTACACCCTACAATTTCGTCGATCTTTCAGCCAGGCCAGTGTCGGTACTTTGAGGGAGGTCCCCCGTGCTTTCGCACGAACCTAATTAATGTAAACCTCGTTTTCCCAGAGGCGTAACCCCGTTGACACCTTTCTAGACACCTACTTGATCGGCTAATTGTAGTGTGCAAAACTCTCCCAGGAGTAACTCTTACTCGCAGTGGGTATCGGGATCCAACTATCTCATAGAAGGTATGCAATCTCATTGCAAATTTCAACACTTGAAATTCCCGATAATGCTTTTGCCCCTAGCGATCTATGACCTTGACTAAGTCAACAAACCATAAATCGCAAGTCAAGTTCAACCCGTACATTTCCCGAATAAATTAAACCCACCCGTACGACCCTTGACTGAGTCAACAAGGCCGTGCGAATGCTCTAATCCAATCACATCTCATGTTGTTACAGATAAACATAATTTTGCTACCATACACTATGCCTTGACTAAGTCAACAAGCATAGCACGAGTACTAAATAATATCTATCTGAAATGACGGAGGGCTACGCGGGTTCTTTCAGAAAAAACCATGAGCGTAATGAACTTGATATCGTTGTAGAATCAAATGAAGTTTTGAAATGGAGTGATTTTGAGGCTTTTCTAGTTTTGCTAAAGGGGTCACTCCCGGTGAAAGGATCGTCGGCCCTTTCCTCGTCGAATGAGGTGCAGGATATATCATATATATCACTATGCAAAGCAGAAACTATAGAAGCAATCAAAAGCAGACCGAGTGTGTAGCATCTGCCAGTTATCGCTAAAGGAGTCACTCCCGGTGAAGGGATCTCGGTCCTTTCCTCATCGAATAAGGTGCAGGATATATCACATATACCGCTATGCAAAGCAAGAACTGTAGCTACCTGTTTTGTTAAAAATTTGATTCTACAACATCTTAGGTTTCTTTTCTTTCATTAATCACATTAATGAAATCCCATCATTTAAATACCTAAACATCACAGATAAATACGACGTACACTTATGCCATCCGCATTCGCCTCGATGTCCCCTCGTGCACCGTTAGGTTAGGTAACTAACGACAGAGCAGGGCAGGGCTAGTGCGGGTGCAAAACATAAGTAACGTCTATATAATATATCATATATACTATATACTGTATCTATCATAGAACATCACATGATCACATCACAAATATCGCAGCAGAAGAACCATATGAAACATTGGATATACTAGGACGTCCGTGTTTTCAATACGAGCCAGTATAAAACACGGATTCCACGGTCGTGATGAATAGCCAATCCCACACCCCTAGACCCCTACGAGAGCGGCAAGCAACCCTGCCAATTCTAGGGTTAGGAGACCCGGACTCGACTCCTCGAGTTGGTCTCCCACTGGACCCCAGAACCCGGTTACTTGTGCTCCCCTCCTTGGGTCTATCCTAGTGCAGAAAAGTAAATAATATACAAAGGGTGACGACTTCCGCAGCCTGGAAGTGCCCCAATAAAAGAATATTACATACAAGTTTTTACATGAATGAAAATGAAAAACACTCATCTCACATAAAAACCCCCGGCTATTCAAACACGACAATCCAATATAACATATCCAGCAACACATAACATCACATGTCATCAACGTAAGTAAATATGCGCATCCCAATTGTCGTTGACATATAGCAACGAAACCGACGATATCACATTTTACACTTACGGTCACAGAAAAGAAAGTGTAAAACTACAACAATTGGAATCCGCAACCTCTTTAGACATCGCATGCCTAATAAAAATGAAAATACTTAGACATCACATGCCTAACAGTTATAAACCCCGCATTTTAGTCTCATTATCGAAAACTCTTTTCAATATCAAATGAAACTAAACCGCTAGATTTATATCATTCATTCAGTTATCTCATAACTGTTTGTGAATTCCAATTATTGTATCCCATTCCAGATAAATAGAAAATATTAAACTTTTCGATCGAACATTCGAACACCCAAGTTTTCCCGAAACCGTCCAACACATGAAATAGGTTCAACGACATTCACTTCATGCCTCAGTACCAACGGTCCAGCCGTAGAAGGGTCAAGCCAACGCCTCACATGTGGCACGCCGTACTGCCCCAAACCCGAAGGTTCAAAGGGCAGTTCAAGACGGTCACATAATCGAGTTAAGCTTTGTTGTCTTCTAGAGGGTCCATCGAGTTACTTGCACTACTTAGAACGTCGTTAAACCACGGAAAAATCCAACACTTGGAAATTTCCCGACAGGGGAAAAATTGGGTATTTATATACGGTCGAACTTTTTAACATATTCAAAAATTTATCCGGAAAGCCACATAGACAAAGTTAAATAATCCGATCGATTCATCGAGTCCCAATACACCCCAGAAAATTCAACTCATGAATAAATTTTAAAAAATTCCCAGAAAATCCAGAACCTAAAAATATAAATTAGTGTGCAAAAATAATAAAATAATGTGATAAAGTTGCCGCGGAACCGCCGCACATGCCATGCTTGTGCCGCGGTTCCGCCGCACTATTGATGACTCAATGGATAATTTTTGCACCGTAATTCTTATATTTCCCTGCTGAATTTTTTAGCAATTTTTAATCTGGAAAAATCCCATTTTTTCAAAAAAGTCCAGAGAGCAAATACGGGTTAGGGTTTCGGGTCGATCGGGTTTCAAACTTCGTCTACACATCGCCTAAGGCTCTAGCTAGGCTCTGATACCACTGTAGGGTTCCTAGGCACGCTAATGAAGTCTCACAAGGTATCAACCATGCCAATATTAAATTTTACGGTGCCGAGAAACCCTAGACTAGATCGTTGACTAGAAATTTAGGCGATAAACTAAACTAGTTAACAACTTAACTAAAGAAGAGAGGCTACAACCTTTGTAGATCCGGTTCTCCACTTCCTTAGCTCCACATAGGCGTCCTCTCGCTGTCCATCTCGAATCCTAGACTCGATCGTCGGCTTCATCGGAAAAACGAGCGGGCAAGGTCGTCGGCTTCGTGCCGAAGATGATCTACGTCGAGGCATCACAAGTTCAAGCTCCGACTTCACAAATTTGTGAAACTTGTGAAGAAAACACCCAAAACAACTTGGCAAGAGGTAGAGGGTGAAGAAATAGGAGGTGGGTTCACTTTAGAATTGGATTTCTCACTTTAGAACTCAAGTTGCCATTGATGGCATCAAGCTTTCTTTCTTGAAGAAGAAGATCAAGAAGAAGGAAATGTTATGATAAGTCTTTTTAAAATGAAAAAGAAAATGAATACTTATCATAATCTTAACCATAGTTAAGTGTAGAGAATGAACTAGGGTTTGTTCAAATGGTTAGGGTTAAGCATGAGACAAGAATGGTGACTAAGTCAAAGTTTCATGAAGCTTCAATAAGAAACAAAGAAAGCCACCACTCTCATCATTATCTTTTCCAAATAAATAAATGAACAAATAAATAAATAAATGAATATGCAAAACCCTAATCATCAAATTAATCATGGTTTAATTCTATACACTTAACTAAATGATCAAGTATCATCAAACATGATATAAATATGTGCACAAAAGTATATCACATATACTTCTTGCACATCAAGTGAGAAAATCCATATAAAGTGAACTAATACTAGCTAATGCAAAGTAATATATCAAATATATAATTATACATTAAATCATTAAATCAACACTTGACTTAACGATCCGGTCATATCGCATATAACCGACTAGTATCTTATGTATCGGCTTATCGAATCAATCGTTGATTCGATATCTAGGTTATATCGAATATAACCAATCGATACATTCATCGCGAGAATGGAATACGGTATCACATACACGCATTATTCTCGATCCTGCACATATCTCATATGCGCTCCTATTTCGTTTCGCTTGAGCCAGGAAACCTCTGTGTAGGACTCTAAAGACTCGTCAATACGCCGGTAGCAGATGATGATCATATCAAGCACCTACAAGCCGCAAGCGGTCTGCTAAACGTAACGGCCATCCGGGTATTGAGCGATCAGAAGATCGACGAGCTAGCCCGCTCACACTCCTGTGAATCCAACCAGTAACACTTACCGTACAGTCCGGTCTGTTCGTCTGATATGTCGCATATCAAGTCTAGGGGTGGTAAACGTCAGACCCCAATAACCGATAAGTCGTGCCGATGTGAGGCTCATAACGGGTCGAGAAACTACTGGTAACACTTACCAGCAAATCTCTGATCAGCCCTGACCAGGGACTTCCCTGTTACGGCCAATCGAGCACTGCGCAACATCAACCCCCAATACCGGGAGAGACGAAACCCCTCCTATCGCTCATTGCCTCCATGTGACTCGGGACTGTACCCAAAGACCACCATTTTGCATGCCCTCATGGACGTGGTAAGGTGGAGATCAAAGCACAGTGGGAATCACATAAGACTTTATGACGATCTCGGGTCTACAGACTAACCTGCACAAGTGTCATCTGAGAACTGCCATCTGACGTGAGGTATAATACCATCTGGGAGTTCTCGGCGAGTCCGTCCAGTGTACCCAGTCTCTACTGAGCACCCGTACACCATCTCTGATGTCAAACACCAATGGATATGGGATCATCCATCGCCCATCTCATGGGTCGAGAAGCGTATACGCTAGTCTACACTGGTATATCGATGCCCCATCTCGATACACCCACGACTAGGGACCATGAAGGATGTACCTATGGACTACCATGTCCCCACTAGTATGATCTGCATCATAGTCCAGGTAGTCAAGTACACATCCTAAGGGCTTTACCAACATGTAACTATAAGACAGTTTAAAGAGACTAGTGTACATGTTAAGATAAAGAGTAACCAGATAGCATACTATCATATCGAGCAAGAAAGTCATCTCTATATATGTCCAAGCATCCAATATAATATACATCATCTGTACAATACTGGCCTCTAGGGTATACATACAACTAACACTTCTGACATGGAGGTTGATGTTGACGTGCTTCCGTTGCTGATGTCAATGGTTGATGTGTTTCTGGTGCAGAGGTCGTTGTGGTTGACGTGCTTCCGACGAAGGGGTCATTGTTGATGTGCTTCTGACGAAGGGGTCGCTGTGGTTGACGTACTTCCGATGAAGGGGTCGTTTTTAACGTGCTTACATTGATGAGGTCACTGCAGCTGATGTTCTTCTGATGAAAGGTTCATTGTTGACATACTTCCAATGAAGGGGTTGTTGTTGATGCGCTTCTATTGATGAGGTCATTATGGTTGACTTGCTTTCGATGAAGGGGTTGTTGTTGACGTGCTTCTGATGATGGGGTCACTGTGGTTGATGTTCTTCCGATGAAGGGGTTATTGTTGACGTGCTTCCGACGAAAGGATCGCTGTGATTGATGAGCTTCCGACGAAAGGGTCGTTGTTGTTGACGTCCTTCTGACGAAGGTCGTTGTGGTTGACGTGCTTCCGACGAAGGTCGTTGTTGATGTGCTTCCAATAAAGGTCACTGTAGTTGACGTGCTTCCGACGAAGGGGTTATGGATCAGTCCTAAAGTGTTAGTCAAAGGTGTCCCCGATGGCGCGAGTTGTTGCTTGAAAGTCCAGAGCCTACCCTTGCAGGTTCCGGAAAATTTTGCGATCGCCACTACGCTTGAATTGTGCTGCTAGCCATCCTTTGATTTGATCGTCGCTTACCAGAGAGATTGTTGTGATTCCCACTGTCCTCGTGAGTTGACGCCAAACCAACCACAAGCCTTTCTTTGGTTTTGATTCTCTTGAAACAGTAAAATTCCTTCCTTTAGAGACGTGCGTATAGTAATCAATTCAAGAAAATAACATGAAAAGAAAAGAGGAGAAAAAAGAACTCTCCAGTCTTACGGCCGGGGAAAATCTATCCCTACACTTATAAATTTTTTAAAAGGTTTATTTTTATTTTGAAAAGATGATTTTTTTATGATTTTTATGATTTTTATGAATGCAATAAAAATAAAAAAATGAAAAGATGAAGAGAGGGTTAGAAGGAACCTGATTGCGCATCGTGCTGCTATATACGAAAGCCTTTAGAGCTTCTGCGGTCCTTGCTAGTGATCACTAGAGAATATTTTACCACTTAAGAACTCTAAGAGACTTGATGAGGAGAAGAGATATTTTGGGATGAAGAATTCTGAAGGCAGGGAGTTGCTTTTATAGTCTCCCACAGAATCTTTGGAGATTTTTTTAAGATTTGGAAATATCTATAAATTGGACACACATGCGGACGACTCTCGTCTGCATGCATGCTAATTTGCCTATTTTTGGTAATTTTGCACGTCCAAATTAACAAGAATTATTTGATAAATCTTCGAGGTATGCATGCGGATGACATGCGTCCGCATGTGTACCCAAGTCGGTTAAGAAAATGCCAACTAGGGTGCTTTGAAATTCAAGTAAAGGTTTTTATTCGGGCGGGGTCCGCATGCGGACGACATGCGTCCACATGTGTGCCACCGATTCCGAATTTTGGATTTTTTTGAATCTTCTTGAAAATCATACAAATATTTTTTGTTCCAAGTTGGATTTTGATTGAAAATAGTTTCGAAATTCGTTTAAATCACGTGCGAATCCCGTAAGTTAATTTTTCTAAATCTCAAAAATTATAATTTTAGATATTTTATGATGTGAATGATATAGCTCATAACTATAACTCAATATACTTTTCATGTCACTCATAAGGATAGGATCAGTCTTCATGTGCGCCATGTTGCCTTAAATTTTTTATAAAAATCTTTAAATCTTTTATAAAATCATTTTGAAGCTCTAGATATAATTTGATGGTATTTTGAGCTATTTTTATGTCCTATATATGTAGTATCCAAAACTATCCCGAATCGGTCGAAATGACAAATCAACAAACGCTCCTCTTGCACTGATGTTGTGGAATACAATGTCTGTGTAAGAAAAGAAGATGTCATTAAAGAATGAGAGAGCACAATCAGTCCCGGAAAGAAGCATGCGGAAAGGTTTAAGAAAGGGAATGGAGAAATATGCGAGGATGGATGCAATGCATTAATGAGAGAATAAAAGAACAACTCAGGATTGTTTCCTGACGTCTAATGATTTTCGAAATTCAGCACAATATTGTTGTGGTGCGAAACTGTTGGGTTGGAAATAGGATGAGACTTCTCCGCTGAGCCTAAGATGGTAACCGTGTAACAACTCTGAACTTTCTGTACAGAATTTTTTCAAAATACAGAAAGGAATACCTTAGCCTGAGCTTAAGTTATATATTTAAATTGCTTTTGAACAGCAAGAAAGCACTTATAGCTCATTGGTAAAATCTTGCACTACTGTGACGTAGCCTCTGTGTTCAAATCCCCTCAACTACATATTATTTTTATTGATTTTTCTTTTAAACTTTTTGGAAGCTCAAAAGTTTACACATGCAATACATGTAAAATGAAAAGTCACTAAAAACAAACATGTAGAAAATGTTATATGCACCGAACCCAACACGTGGCATCAATCCCACACTCCGATCCCACTAAACGACCGGCGAGATGTGGCTTGGGGCTGGCGCCGCCGGTCCCACCTGTCCCAAATTCCTTTATCTCTTAACCCCTAGCACCCCTTGGTCTATCCTACTACCCTCATACTGTTTGATTTCCTTGCATTTATCCAGAGAGTGTAATTTCACTCTTTAATTATAATTTTAATGCATTTTTAAATTCTCTCTTCACTCATAAAACCCTAATTCTATCTTATAATACCACCCTACACCATAGCCCTCCTCATTCAGAATCCATTATCAAAACTCTCTAAAATTTCTAAGTCCAAAAGTTGTACAAGTGGAGTTAGCCAAGGTCAAAGTTCCGGCGACGTTTCGGGACAAATCCGCTGACGAAACCACTTCCCGACGCTTCCAAAAGTTCCCTTTACCCCCTCTCTTCTTCAAACCTGTAAGTCCCTTCTTCCCTTTTCTCTTCTATTAAAAAGAATTCTATTTTCAAAACTTGTCGGAAGCAGAGTTAATCCGACTTCCGATTCTAATTTAACTAAAAACCTAACTTTTCTTAATAACAAATTTACCTTCTTTTTGTATATAGTTTAGAAATCATAAAAAACACACTTTAGAACAAGTTTCATCTCAAAATAATCTGTTATGCAACTTTTATCATATTTTTACGGTAAAATACCATCAAGTTTACATACGACATTACCTTATAGTTTTACTCATATTATCTTTAGAAAACTCATGAGGTAATAACCTACCTCATAACAACACTCATTCCTGAATATAGCACGATGAATTTTGTAACAATTTTTGTGGGACAAAATACAATATTTACATTAAAATACCTTAAACTATCAAAACCCGTATTCTTTAAATTGTTTTAATTAATTCATTGCAAATAAGGCTCTACCACCCATTTTGGGGAACCCGGTCGGGATGGTGCGGGTTATCGCACGTCCTCTGGACTAGTAGAGCGAGATGCATACCTCCTCACGGAACATTCGATCTCGATGGAATTTTTATTACAATTTTTAAGAAAACGTGATTTCTATTTAATAAATAAATTCTATTTTTATAATTATATATATAAATATTATCAAAATATCTATTTTAAATCTAATATATATTCCATGTTTTCTAATCAAAAGAAAAGAATCACAAAAGATCATGAAAATACCATCCAGAATCAATACAAGTCATTTTACAAGAAAATACCATATACTATTCATGTTAGGTTTATATCCACTAGAATATTTCATTTTATAAAAAATTACAACTATGAAAACCCTAAAGACGATAATTAAATACGTGAGGTGTATTTTGAAAATATATCAAAACTATTTTTCATAAAACCCCTCAAGTTATATTAATTTACAATAAGGACGCTAGTAAATGTAGGGTTACCTAGCGCGGCAGCAAGGTTTCGGGAGGTATCGTCCATGCTGTTTTCAATTTTTTTACACATTATTTCTTCACTTGGAGAAAAGCTAGAGAGCTTTCTCATGAGGAAGAAGAAGATGAAGTGGAGATGAGAATGAAACTCATGAGGTGAGAATAGCAACCATGGGTGAGTTAGTGTCATACACTAACCCATGTAGAGAATGAACCATGGCTAACAATAATGGTTAGATTAATAAATATCTACAGGTAAAACAAAGTTAGTGGACTAAGTCAATGGTTAGCATGAGCTTCTCAAAGTTTCTAGCCATGACAATTTCCACCAATTTGTGATTTACTTAAATAAATAAAAACCCTAGATTATCATAAGTATGGTGTAAGTCTCATACACCCATGAAGCATGTGACATCAAGCATGACACAAATGTTGTACATTAATATATATCGCAGATATACTATATGCACACAAGTGAGAAAAGAAATGTTTAAGTGAGCTAATATTAGTTAATGTATATTAATATATCACATATATAATTATACATTAAATTATCAAATCAACATTTGATTTAATAATACGGCTATATCACATACAACCGACTAATATCTAATGTAACAACTTATCAAATCAACACTTGATCCGATAACCCGGCTATATCACATATAACCCTCCGATATCACATATCGCGAGAACAGAATGCGGTATCACATACGCGCATTAATCTCGGTCCCGCACATATCACATATGCGCTCCTACTTCGTTTCGCATGAACCAGGAAACCTCTGTGTAAGGCTCTAAAGACTTGTCAATACGGCGACAGTAGGTCATGATCATATCAAACACCTACAAGCCGCAAGCGGTCTGCTAAACGTAACGGCCACCCGGGTATTGAGCGATCAGAAGATCAACAAGTAAGGTTGCTCATACTCCTGCGAATCCAATCAGTAACACTACCGTACAGTCCGGTCTCTTCGTCTGATATGTCACATATCTTAACCTGGGGGTGGTATAACGTCAGACCCCAATAGCCTGATAAGTCATGCCGATGCAAGGTCCATAATGGTTCGAGAAACTACTGATAATACTTACCAGTAGATCTCAGCAACCCTTATCAGGGATTTTCTGTTATGGCCAATCGAGCATAGCGCAACATCAACCCCCATTACCGGAAGAGACGAATCCCCTCCTATCGCTCATTGCCTCCATATGACTCGGGACTGTACCCAAAAACCACATTTTTGCACGATCTCTTGAACGTGGTATGGTGGAAATCAAAGCACAGTAGGAATCATACAAGACTCTATGACAATCTCGGGTCGACAGACTAACCTGACCAGTGTTACCAGAGAACTGCTATCTGATAATAGGTATAATACCATCTAGGAGTTCTCGGCGAGTCCGTTTAGTGTATCCAGTCTCCACTGAGCACCCGTATACCTTCTCTGATGTCAAACAACAATGGATGTGGGATCATCCATCGCCCATCATATGGGTCAAGAAACGCACACGCTAGTCTACTCTGGAGTATCGATGCCCTGTCTCGATACTCCCACGACTAGGAACATTTGAAGGATGTACTTGGCGACTACCTTTGCCCAACTAGTATGATCCACATCATAATCCTGGTAGTCAAGTACTCATCCTAAGGGCTTTATCAATATGTAATAGAGAGATAATAAGTATACATGTTAAGATAAAGTGCAACCAGATAGCATACTATCATGTCGAGCAAGAAAGTCCTCCCTATATATATCCAAGCATCCACTATAATATACATCGCATGTACAGTAATGACCTCTAGGGCATACATATAACTAACAATCTCCCACTTGCACTAAGGCCATTTGTTGTAGTATCTCATACTCAACGTCCTATAGAAGTCTCTCTAGGGAAAGTCCTTTGTGAGTGGATCCGCTGTGTTATCCTTCGCGTCATCTCTCCTGACCTCGATCCCTTGGAGATCAACCATCTCCCTGATCAGCTGATACTGTCTGGAACGCTGATGGGACCTGGGTTCCTAGGCCAAAACCATAACTCCATTGTTGTCACAATAACAGTTATTGGACGCTCAATGGTAGGAACCTTGTTCATCTCATGAACAAGAAATGTCTAGACAACCTTTTTGGTAGTATCGTTGGTAGCGATGTATTCAGCCTTTATCATCTAGTATGTCACGGTATCTAGCTTAGAACTCTTCCAACATACCGTCCCTCCACCGAGGGTAAAGAAAATGCCTGTAACTGACTTTCAATCGTCCTTATCACTCTGGAAGCTTGAACAAAGAACATTCTTTTAGTGCTTCTTAAGTACTTAAGAATGTCCTCCACAGCTGTCCGGTGATTCTCCCAAGATCCGATTGATTCCTGATCACTACACCTAGTGATTTAGCTATATCTGGTCAGGTATATAACATCACATACATGAAAGAGCCTACTGCCAAAGCATAGGGTATCCCTTGCATGCGAGCTCTCTCCAAATCAGTCTTGGAAGACATCCTTTTCGAGAGAGTGATTCCTTAGTAAGTGGGCGAACCACCACGCTTAGAATCCTCCATACTAAACCTCTTTACTATGATGTTAATGTACCTGGATTTGGGATACTCCCAACATCCACTTAGATCTATCACCATAAATCATAATCCACAAGATGTAGTAGGTATCATCCAGATATTCCATGGAGAATCCTCATGATAAGAGAAGCTTGACCGAGTGTAGCATAGGAAACCATTTCCTATCAAGAGTATGTCATCTACGTACAATACGTGGAAGACAACCTTACTCTCTACATCCTTCTTGTATATACAAGGTTTATCTATCTTTTTGATGAAGTTAAACTATTTGACTGCCATATCAAAACAGATGTTCCAATTCCGCGATGCGCGCATTGATCCTGATGGACTTAAGTATAGCTTTGAAAGTCTCAACTTTTCCATCTACACCAAGAATCTTCTCAAGATTCATTTGCTCCCAATGGGTTTTACCCCTTCAGGTGCAACATTCAAAGTCATACTTTGTTGGTGTACATGGATTCCATCTTTGATTGCATAGCATCCAGCCATTTCACAAAGTCTCCACTTGTGATGGCCCGCCTGAACCTAGTTGGGCCATTATCTACTATGATGCAATCCTCGCTCCCATTGTCACCAAGAAAACCATAGTATCTCTTAAGTGGATGAGGAACCCTACCAGATTCGCGGAGAGGCTGAGGTTCGTTGGAGATTATTGAATCCTTTGGTTTCACCAAATCATCAGCTGTTAGTTTGTCCAGCTGGAACTGCTTCCAGTTCTACCTCATGACCACAAATTTCTTCACAATAAATTCCTTTTCTAAAAAGGTGGCATGCTGAGAAACAAAACACCTTTTGCTCCTTAGTGTGGTAGAAGATATTCCCTCGCAAATGTTTGGGATATCCTAACAAACTTATACAGAACTGACCTTGCCTTGAGCTTGCCCGAATTCTGCCTTTCAACATAGGTCGGACAACCCCATATCTTAACTCGTTTAAGACATGGTCTCTTCCCATTCCATATCTCATATGGAGTGGTAGGCACTGATTTGGACGGAACCCCATTCAATAGGTATGCAGCTTCTCAAGTGCATAACCCCAAAAGGAAACATACAACTCAGCAATACTCTTCATAGAGCGCACCATATCTCATAGGGTGCGATACCTCCGCCCCGATACACCGTTGTGCTGTGGTGTATATGAAGGAGTAAGCTGAGAGAGAATCCCATTCTAATTTTAGAAACTCCAGGAAATCCATGCGCAAGTATTCTCTTCCTCGATCACATCGAAGGACTTAATACTTCTACCTGTCTGGTTCTTAACTTCAAGCCTATATTCCTTGAATTTCTCAAAAGTTTCAGACTTGTGTTTCAACAGGAACATATGTCCGAATCCTGAGAGAAGATCAGTGAATATAATGAAGTATGAAGAACCAACCCTGACATTTGCAGACATCGGACCGTATACATCATCATGTATCTGTCCCAAGAGTTCAGTAACTCTTTCTTTGTTTTTAGTAAACAGAGCATTGGTCATTTTACCTTTGAGACAAGACTGGTAAGTATCATAAAATGAAAATTCGAACAGATTCTTATATTCATCCTTATGTAACTTAGCTGGTCATGTCACATTGATATGACCTAGTCTACAATACCACAAGAAGGATTCGTTCATTTCTGAACTATTCCTCTTGTGTGTGTTCGGTATACTTTGAACCGTGGTTTGATTTAGAATGTATATGCCATTATATAACGTGCCTGATCCAATCAACTTTTGATTCAGGAAAATGTTCACAACATTATCCTCCAATACACAATTATATCCTTTTTTAACTTAATAAAGAAACTGATGTAATGTTGTATATCAGGTTCGGTATTTAATGACATTTGTTCAGAATCAATGTATTTACCATTTGGTAATATAAGGTGATATCTGCCAACTGACTTGGCTGCAACAATTGCATCCTTCTCTAACATTTAGAGATATATCACCCATTCCCAGTTCTCTACCTTTATATAACTCATGTAACATATTACATATGCGGGATCCTGATCCGGTATCACATACCCAGGACATAGAGGATACTGAGAAACAGTTCTTGGTAATGAACACACCCGAAGAAGATGCATCGACATGCACTTTCTTCGATTGGGTGGCATGGGAGTCCGGATATTTCCCTATTTCCTGCTCAGACTTATAACAATTATAAGAAAAGAACGGAATCAACGTTCCCCAGCTTAGTATAATAAGCATGTTTGGTCAATACATCCATATTATTATCTTGATTAAGGCGTGACATGGTCGCTAGCAGGAGAGAGAGAGAAGAAAACACTCTGTGTGCGCTCTTGTAAGATTAGATTGGTTATTATTTTATCTAATCAGGATGGCTCCCACTGTTTTTTTTATCAAATCTTCCTTCAAACCCTAAAAGGTAAGACTAGCCGGGATTAATTACACCCTACAAGTTCGTCAATCTTTCGGCCGGGCCAGTGTTGGTACTTTGAGGGAGGTTCCCCGTGCTTTCGCACGGACCTAATTAAAATAAATCTCGTTTTCCCAGAGCGTAACCCCGTTAACACCTTTCTAGACACCTACTTGATCGGCTAATTATAATGTGTAAAACTCTCCCAGGAGTAACTCTAACTCGCAGTGGGTATCGGGATCCAACTATCTCATAGAAGGTATGTAATCTCATTGTAAATTTCAATACTTGAAATTCCTGATAATATTCTGCCGCAAGCGTCCTATGACCTTGATAGAGGTCAATAAACCATAGGCTGCTAGTCAAGTTCAACCCGCCATTTCATGATTGAATTAAACCCACCCGCATGACCCTTGACAGAGGTCAACAAGGTCGTACGACTACCCATATCTAATCGCATCATATGCTTTGCAGATAAGCACTAATCAGCTACCGCACACTACGCCTTGACAGAGGTCAACAAACACAACACGAATACTAAATAGTACTTATCTGAAATGACGGAGGGCTACGACAGGTTTTTAAGTAAACCCTTTGCGTAATGAATTTGATATCGTTGTAGAATCGAGTGTATTTTAAAAAGGAGTGTTTTTGAGGCTTTTACTAGTTTTGCTAAAGAAGCCACTCCCGGTGAAGGGATCTCGGCTCTTTCCTCATCGAATGAGGTGCTGGATATTTCACAAATACCACTATGCAAAGCAAAAAACTATACAAGCAATCAAAAGACAAACCGAGTGGGTTGTAGTATCTGCCAGTTTCGCTAAAGAGGTCACTCCCGGTGAAGGGATCTCGGCTCTTTCCTTATCGAATAAGGTGCTGGATATTCTACAAGGAATACCGCTATGCAAAGCAAGAACTAGAGCTACCAATTTTTTAAAACAGGTTTCTACAACATCTTTAGGTTTCTTTTATTTCATTAATCTCATTAATGAAGTCCCATCAATTATGCTTCCTATGCATCACATAAGAAACGAAAGCAACAATATTTATTATATCTCATATATATAATATAAGCAATCGTTTCAACATATCAAGTGATCACATCACAGAATATCAGCAGCAAAAGAACACATATGAAATATTGGATATACTAGGAATTCCGTGTTTTAAATTAAGCCAGTAATAAACGCGGGTTTCACGGTCGTGATGAATAGCCAAACCCACATCCCTAGACCCCTACGAGAGCGGCAAGCAACCCTACCAATTCTAGAATTAGGAGACCCGGTCATGTAATACAATTTTTAAGAAAACATGCTTTCTATTTAATAAATAAATTCTATTTTTATAATTATATATATATAAATATTATCAAAATATCTATTTTAAATATAATATATATTCCATGTTTTCTAATCAAAAGAAAAGAATCACAAAAGATCATGAAAATACCATCCAGAATCAATACAAGTCATTTTACAAGAAAATACCATATACTATTCATGTTAGGTTTATATCCACTAGAATATTTCATTTTATAAAAAATTACAACTATGAAAACCCTAAAGACGATAATTAAATACGTGAGGTGTATTTTGAAAATATATCAAAACTATTTTTCATAAAACCCTCTCAAGTTATATTAATTTACAATAAAGATCCTAGTAAATGTAGGGTTACCTAGCGCGGCAGTAGGGTTTCGGGAGGTATTGTCCATAACGTTTTCAAATTTTTCTCACATTATTTCTTCACTTGGAGAAAAGCTAGAGAGCTTTCTCATGAGGAAGAAGAAGATGAAGTTGTCACGACCCGAAAATTGGCACGTGACGGCCCTTAAACTACGCAATGTCTACAGACGTAACGCAATTTAAGTTAGCCGAAAACCCAGCAATCTAAACCATCAAAACTAGTAAATGATAATAGAAATTTTAAAACTTTTGAAATCTCAACCCAAATTCTTTAAAAGTCCAACTTTATTTCCTTTAAAATTTTGGCAGCACCTCCTTTGTAAAAACTAACCCTAAAAATGGGTACAATAAAGATATAAGTAAAGCATCTCCAAACGGGAGTAAAAACACCCCCAAAGGTAGAAAACAACCGCCACAACAGATATACGACGCCGTAGCGAAGAAATAAAAGACGATATAAATAAAACTGTATAAAAGACCTCCAAGTCACAAAATAATATATAATATCGTCATCACATCAAGTCTCTAAGTCATACAAGATAATGGTAGATGAAGAGTATAGGATACAACGAATATACAATGAACATAAACGGATAATCACAAAACCCACCTAAGCAAAGCTGCACATTATGAGCTGAAGCGGTATCCGCAGCAAAAGATGATACGATAGATGATAATAGCCCTGCCTCGACTACTCTGAGGAACAACCTGCAAAACACTGTGGCACAACGGGGGTGGGTTGCCAACTCGTGAATAGTAAATAACATATGCAGGTAATCGCAAGTATGCACGTACAGCGCGAGTCTAACATAAGCAACTAATAGCAATAAAAGGTCATATAAATGCAACAGTCATGAAAAGTACACTAGCAGGTACTACTAATACTTGAAGCAATAATATGACAATCTGTATGCAATAATCATGTAAGGTACTCTATTAGGTACTACTAATATATGAAGCAATGATATGACAATGTATATATGCAACAGTCATGAAAGGTACTCTATCAGGTACAACTAATACATGAAGCAATGCATATAAAATAAATGCGAAGTATGGGATGAAACATGTCATTTCCACGGAATCCTGATATCGTGGTAGGACCAAAGTCCATCAAAACAATCCAAATCCCAATTTCCTCAAATCAGCCCCCAAATTGGGTCTCATATCATGTAAGTCTCATAAATCCTGAATGTACAATATCAAGTAAATCTCATATATCCTGAATGTACAAAATCAAGTGAATCTCATATATCCTGAATCCAATATCAAGTGAATCTCATATATCCTGAAAAGTATATTTGCATGAATAAGTATGATGATGTATATGAATTGATATGTATACATATATATTAGCGTCCCATTCCATTAATATATATATATATATATATATATATATATAACAGCATCCCATTCCACTGTTATATATACTTAGGAGTAATAATATCATGAAAACCTGTGTCAAGCATCGATACATAAAGGCTGATCTATCAGGTGTTGTCACCAGGACTGACACCCTGATAGGTACGTATCATACGCTATCCGAAAACCCGAGTGCCCAGCTTCGACCCTCGTCCTTCGACGTATCCATACGTACATGACTCTCGTCGGTATCCTCACGATAACCGCCGAGTCATAGGTACTGTCACCGGTAGGTATGGTTCCCCTGTCAGGCCTCATCGGCATGTTACATCGACAACCCTTTCTTGCCCCGCGGTACCTCCGGGCCCCACCATGTACCCTCATACGGCTTACGATGCTCCTCGCATGGGGTATATATATCAGAACCGATAAATCTCATGGTGCCTGCTAAAATATCATATCAAGAGAAACCGAGTTTTTCAAATAATGCATAACTTCATGAAACTACCACGGTCCTCAAATCCAGGAAACATCATGAAAAAAATCCATATCTCAATGCGAAAATCTATGAATATAATATATGCAACATAAAACTGTAATGTAAGCATATAAAGGAAAAGCCGTTATTTAACTGCAACAAGTTAAAATATATATCATGCGGTTCCTAAATTTCTCTAAGTCTATATAACATCAAATAAAGGTAAACATGTAGCTATAGCCAGATATATATGTAAACATAAAGATATAGCAAGGTATATGTATCTACCTATCAGTAATGATGTAATATACCCTCTAGGTATAAGTGAAGTATGTATGCAAGGTATACATATAGCTATGTCATTATGTGTGAAATATATCCGTCACTAATGGTACAATACCATATAGGTATACAGGTAATTAGCATATAAGCATGTCAAGGCATATGTGCAAGCATGTAGGTATACAGGTATGCTATATGTCATATGCATAAAGGAATATAAATTAATGTCTCAATGTCCCTAACCAAACAATATCATATAAGTATGGATGTTGTGCGTGTCATGGCAATTATTGACGGTGTGTGTGGCATATAATTAGTGCTTGTGCAACATAAGCCGTCAATAACAGTGCAGTGTCCTAAGGGTACTATTCCAAGCACAACAATAACTAAGCAATAATGTGTATGCGCAACTCTATATATGCAATAGAATATGCGACAATAACATAACATCTCTAGCCCAGACACATAACGCCATGCGGGCGATTCCCCAGTAGATGTTAAATCTACTCACCAACGCTCCTTGCTAAGTAAAGCCAACCACCTGTTTCTCCTTCTTCGCAGCGCCTGAAATCCCCGCCTGCGAACCTAAAACATAACAAAACAAGGCAAGTATATATTAGCAATAAACCCAAAACACATACAAACTACGTGGACCAACGTGACAACACAAACGTACTCTCAACTGTTCATATTGTAGCTAACGTGCATAGTGACACTACGAAACCAACTCAGAGCAACAGCAACGCAGAATACGAACCGTATCGGATAACGTAATGTATGAAACGAAACACAAGAAATACGCAAAGTGGTCCCAGATTTTGCTATACCAACAATCTGTAAAAGTTGTAAGTACCATGAGACCACATACAACCCCAGAGACCCATACACCAAAACTCACCACTCCAGTCCCCACTCTGGCTGCAAATTACGGCCAGAACCATTAAATCTGCATCCGTAACAAGAGGGAATGGGCTCGTATTTTGAGGGTGGGTTCTAGGTCACTATACTAGGTCACTGTGATGGGAACTTTTGTAATGATTACCTGGTTTGATAGCAGATCATCCGAGACCCCAAAACCACACTAAAAAATACGATATTTACCCGAAACGATACAAAACGCTATCTAAACTGAAACTAACAAGCTACGCTACACAATAAACACCTACTTAACAGAAAGAGATCATTACCTAAACAAAAGAACTCAAAGATCCTAGTTTCCCAAGCTCCAAGGCATGCAAAAGGCAAATCAAGGCAAAAGATGTGATTTTTGTGAGTTTTTGTGAATATTTGATGAAGTTTTGTGTAGGAAATGCAAGTGTTCAGTTGAGGGAAGAGATATGAAGAAAATGAAAGAGATAGAGAAAATGAGAGAGTGTAAGGATAAAGAGAGAGGAAGGTGAGTGTAGGGTGAGAGTGAGGTGAGTGTAACCTTTTGCATCAACTTCTTATTAACGCATTCACACATACCTCGCCATCTCCTCACTTCCAAAAGAAATATCTCTCCCTTCTCACACAAAAATCAAGGGGTTAGGTTAAGGATTAGATTAAAACAAAGTATTAGGATAAAGTAAAGGATTTGATTAGGTTAAGTTGTCAAGGTCACTAATCTAGATTAACACAAAACAAACCCTCACATTAACGTGCACACGTGCGTGCATGCCATAACAAATAATAATAAATTATTAATTAAATGTTATAAAATGTGAGGAACCCAAATTGGTAAACTTTTTACCAAAAACCCGCATTACCGTCTAAACTAACACTAGCCGAAATCTAAGGCGTTACAGAAGTGGAGATGAGAATGAAACTCATAAGGTGAGAATAGCAACTATGGGTGAGTTAGTGTCATACACTAACCCATGTAGAAAATTAAACATGGCTAACAATAATGGTTAGCTTAATAAATATCTACAAGTAAAACAAAGTTAGTGGACTAAGTCAATGGTTAGCATGAGCTTCTCCAAGCTTCTAGCCATGACAATTTCCACCAATTTGTGATTTACATAAATAAATAAAAACCCTAGATTATCATAAGCATGGTGTAAGTCTCATACACCCATGAAGCATGTGGCATCAAGCATGACACAAATGTTGTACATTAATATATATCACATATATACTATATGCACACAAGTGAGAAAAAGAAATGTTTAAGTGAGCTAATATTAGTTAATGAAAATTAATATATCACATATATAATTATACATTAAATTATCAAATCAACATTTGATTTAATAATCCGGCTATATCATATACAACCGACTAATATCTAATGTAACAACTTATCGAATCAACACTTGATCCGATAACCCGGCTATATCATATATAACCGTCTGATATCACATATCGTGAGAATGGAATGCGGTATCACATACGCGCATTAATCTCGGTCCCGCACATATCACATATGTGCTCCTACTTCGTTTCGCATGAATCAGGAAACCTCTGTGTAGGACTCTAAAGACTCGTCAATACGCCGGCAGTAGGTGATGATCATATCAAACACCTACAGGCCGCAAACGGTCTGCTAAACGTAATGGCTACCCGGGTATTGAGCGATCAGAAGATCAACAAGCAAGCCTGCTCATACTCCTGCGAATCCAATCAGTAACACTACCGTACAGTCCGATCTCTTCGTCTGATATGTCGCATATCATAGCCTGGGGGTGGTATAACGTCAGACCCCAATAGCCTGATAATTCATTCCGATGCAAGATCCATAACGGTTCGAGAAACTACTGATAGCACTTACCAGTAGATCTCAGCAACCCTGGCCAGGGATTTCCTGTTATGGCCAATCGAGCATAGCGCAACATCAACCCCCAATACCAGGGGAGACGAATCCCTTCCTATCGCTCATTACCTCCATGTGACTCGGGACTGTATCCAAAAACCACCTTTTTGCATGATCTCTTGAACATGGTATGGTGGAAATCAAAGCACAGTGGGAATCATACAAGACTCTATGACGATCTCGGGTCGACAGACTAACCTGTACCAGTGTCACCAGAGAACTGCTATCTGACGATAGGTATAATATCATCTAGGAGTTTTCGGCGAGTCCGTTCAGTGTACCCAGTCTCCACTGAGCACCCGTATACTTTCTCTGATGTCAAACACTAATGTATGTGGGATCATCCATCGCCCATTATATGGGTCAAGAAGTGCATACGCTAGTCTACTCTGGAGTATCGATGCCCTGTCTCGATACTCCCATGACTAGAAACATTTGAAGGATGTACTTGGCGACTACCTCTGCCCCACTAGTATGATCCGCATCATAATCCTGGTAGTCAAGTACTCATCCTAAGGGCTTTATCAACATGTAATAGAGAGACAATAAGTATACATGTTAAGATAAAGTGCAACCAGATAGCATACTATCATGTCGAGCAAGAAAGTCCTCCCTATATATGTCCAAGCATCCACTACAATATACATCGCATGTATAGTAATGGCCTCTAGGGCATACATATAACTAACAGTAAACATAGGTTTAAGCGGGACCAGTTCTCTTGAGCCTCAAGGAGCCGAAAAATATGGTTGCTTGCCTATCTAAGATAGACAACTTAAAAACGGTGTTATCAATACGGTAACTGTCTTGGAAAAAGACATAAATCCTGCCGTCCATGTGCAGCAGTTACCGATAACTCCAAAACTAATTCAGGACTTCAATTCGTTTTAAAGTGTCTGACTCAAACAGAGTCTCGATCTGAAATTAATCAATCAATCTATCCTTGGATATGATTCAAGTATAACTCCAATTCAACATGAATCCATTTATACCAGAATTCAATCTATATCAACATGAACATGATTTGACCGAACCATGGATATACATTTGACTGGTTTACATGACTATCCATTTATATCCATTCCGTTTACATGAACTACTGATATCATGGTTTCGGCAAGTCTTACATCCATAATTTACTTCAATACAATCAATACATAATACATTACGGGGTTTTAAAGGGGTAGACTTGCACGGAATATGTTAAAAGTGGCACGAGATGGTCATTAAAAGACGTAACTATACATCCATTGCCGTTGTTCCGTGGTTTTATCGACGGATCCTTGTACTACGGGTTACCATAGTCCACGGTGTAAGTTGGACTCCTCTCGTATACACTGGCATATTCTGTATCAAGCTACAAACAACTGCGTTAGCATAACAATCAAACTTTATACTAGTTACATCCTCTTATCTGTCTATTCTATTTCTATCTCTCTTTAGGACTTACCGAGCGATTGTTCACTAACGACATTCCTATTTCTCTTCTTTCTTTGGAATGTTGTCAGGAGGACCTGACTCTGAGGAGTTCGAGACCAGCTAGGAGCACTTGGAGCAGACCACTGAGCATCACGACCATTAGGCTTTACTTATACCCACTTTACTTTCAGTTCATGCCATTGTTTAGGCATTGCTTTTCATTCTTGTATTTACATTTTCAGTTGTATTGTAAAAAAATGTTTAATAAATAAAAGTTGTTGTTCATTTACATCTGTTGTTTTTCTTGTGTATATTTATTATATTGCTTATTTATGGTTAGCGTGTTTACTTCTAAGTAAATACGTAGAGGGCCAGTCGCGTCTTCTTACCCGTACATTAGGAAGCGGGGCGTGACAAGTTTTGGTGGCGGCCCATACAGGTTAGTTCTACATGGAACCCTACCATGCATGTCAGTTCTGCATGGACATGCAGGTCAATTCCGCATGAAGTCCTAAACAATATAACACAAGAACCAGCAACTAAAATCATTCTTTACATTTTATATTTCTTTGTTCCCGCCAAAATTTTGGGTCACAACCTGCTCCCTTATATAAAATAATAATAATAATAATAATAAAATAATAATAATAAATAAATAATAATAAAAATAATAATAAAATAAAAAATGAAGGGAAAAGCTCCATATACAAAAAATGTAACAAATGTCTCAAACCCAAGAGTTAAAACATTTTGAAGCAACGCTTCAGATCCAGCGCGCTGCGCTGCGCGTCACGTGTCAAACACGGGTGCGCTAGCACAGTTGCGCTTAGCCCTGCGCTGCGCGCCACGTGTCAAATGTAGGTGCGCTAGCGCAAAGTGCGCTACGCTCTGAGCAGTGCACCACGTGCAAAGCACGGGTGCGCCAGCACTGGAACCTAAAAGCTCCCCACCGTTAGATCAAAAGATCTAATAATAACGATAAATCTTTAATTAATCAGAAACTAAATTCTGTTAAGGAAAAATTCCTCAAAATCTTTCCAAATAACAAGATTGTGCTCTGTAAATCAGAGCATCGTTGGATCAATGATCCAATGGTAAATAAAAATTACCAAAAGACAGAATAAATTTTGTATGGAAAGATCTTTCTAATCTTGTTAAAAACAAGAAGATTGCCTTCTGTAAAATAGAAGCCTTAGGATCAAAGATCCAACGGTGGGAAATATTCCCAAATCAATCAGAGAAAGATCTCTTAAAACTGATTCAACAAATCATTTGGTCCTATATAAAGGCCCCTATACTTCAAGTTTTCAGAGGGTGTTACTCACTGGTGCGCCCCTAAATCAGTGCAAAGCGCTCATAAATTAAAAGCGCAATGCGCTAATAAACTAGCGCTTAGCGCTAAGCGCGACACGTGTCCTCTTCGTGTGTGCTATCCGACAGAAGCGCAATGCGCTCTTTAGCTGGCGCAAAGCGCCTGGCGCGCCACGTGGCGCACTGTCAAAACACAATCTGTTCTGATGAAGACAAAAGATGTCAGAATTCAATGCTTAGCATTATTAAAAGGGCCAAGCCCAAATAAAAGCTTAATAGCCAGAACAAAAATAAAATGTGTTAAACATTTTAATTGGATTTAGCCCAATTCTGGCCATAAGTCCTCAGCTTATCTTGAACTAAGCACATCTGCTCTTTCAACCAACTTACCTTGGTTTAAGGGTACATCTCTTCACTCCTTTGATATTTGTCGTTGTAATTCCTCAACGTCTTCAAAGAGGTGACGGGTCCCGACAACCACACATTTCATAGACTATGACGTCTCTAAACATCGGACTGTGGGGTCCTTAAACTCATAGACTATGATGTCCTTAATCTCGAACGTGATGTCTTTAAACTAACATCGGACTGTGGGGTCCTTAAACCCATGAACTGTGACGTCCTTAATCTCGACCGTGATGTCTTTAAACTAACATTGGACTGTGGGGTCCTTAAGCCCATGGACTATGATGTCCTTAACCTCGGACTGTGGGGTCCCTTTAAACCCACGGACAATGATGTCCTTAACCTCGGACTGTGGGGTCCTTAAGCCCATGGGCTATAATGTCCTTAACCTTAGATCACCATGTCCTTAAACTGGTAATCGACTGCAATGTCCCTAAACTAAATAATAGAGTCCAAATGCTCTTTTATTGGATCTAAATGATCCTGTTAAGTTGATCTTAGTCTAGAAATTAGACTAACGTATCCTTAACAAACGTTTAAGTTGATCTTAGTCTCAAATGAGGCTAACGTATCCTTAAACCAAACTCCCAAACCCAAATCTAAGAAGATACGGATTTGGACTAATCCACGCCCTACGGGCGACAACATAAATTATTCTCCGTATACAATCCACGGGCAACCAAACACAAAAAAAACACCCACGACACGCAATGACCATCTGGAGAAGGAGAAAGTTGTTACCGCGATGCGGTAGCGTAATTAACTGTAGGGGCTTGCGCCTGCAGGGAAGAGCGTCCCCACAATCAAAACCCCCCTCAAACGAGGGGGAATCTGACGAAGTCTGATACATTGGCCACATCCGTCTGAACCTTCGATACATGGTGCCATAAATCAACTTGGCATCTTCAGAGAGGTGGACGGATAACACCAATTAGCATCTGCCCCGAATTTTAGGCAAGACGGACCTGCGCGGTCGCGTCTCCGCGTCTTTCGGAGGGTAACAGATTCTGGCACGCCCGGTGGGACCTTTTTCTCTTACCACTCCACACTTCGTGTGTCGTGTTCGCGAACGAATTGCGGTTTGTTAATGGTTGCCCTTGGGTTCGAGGTACTAAGATTTGGTTTCTTGCTTAGCGCAGAAAACGAAACATCAATGGCATTCACTTGCGTGAAGTGTTCCAACTGCAATTGCAACTCGCGCTCCGCCTCATCTGGAGGCATAGCCTACGGACCCCAAGCGGCCTCCTTGTTCACGATGCCGGTGGACGAGGTGATTCAGGCCACTACCGGATTGTTCTTTGGGACTATGCTCCCACCGATGAGTTTCAGCACCCCTGTACCAACACCAGAAGCTCCCAAGAAGTCGGTATTTGATCGACTTGCTATTGCTGCGACCCCTCTGAACGGGTCGTCCAACTCTAGTGCCTCAGTTTTCAGCAAACTGGGTCAAAGCTCAAGTGGGCCCATGAAGAAGCCCGCGATACCTGAAGCGGACATCCCAAAGCGGATAGCCATTCCTCTCCTAAAGTCGACAAGGCAGCTTCCCCTGCTAAAGGGTCGGTCTTCACAAGACTGTCCGTTTCAGCTCCTACCCCATGCGAAGTCACAAAGGCTGCTTCCCCTGTTCGAAAGTCGGCGTTCGCAAGACTGACTATCCCCTCTCAACGGACGTCAGTCTTCGACCGACTAGTGCCAATAACAGCCTCTCCTCAAAACAGGTGGCATGACGAAGCCATCCCCATAGCCGAACTAACACCATCTGCGCGATATGCTCGCCGTCGTCACTGGCACCGAGTATGGAAGGCTGAGGGCAGCTCTCCGTCTGGATTTACTCCACCAGCTCCAACGGTAGAGATCGATGCTGCTGTTCAACCTGGGAACAGGTTTGAATTGCTGAACAAGGTACGTAGGAATTCTTCTACCGCCGTACTGAAAAGATCTCCTCCACCCGTGGAGAATGTTACAGAAAGCTTTTAATTGTATTATTTTATTTTGTTACAATAAATATTATATATGTGATATATAATATTATAACATGATATGGTTATTAATGCAACATGATTAGTGAAGATTAAACATGGTTAGGGTTTGATTTGGGTTAAGCTATTCTAGAAGTTTCTAGAAGGTTTTCTTTTTTTGTTTTGTGCTTAGATATTTTAAAGTGACTCATCTTTAACTCAACCCAAACTCTAGCCCCAGTTAAATCTCTACAAAGGTTTGTTTGACCATGGTTGCATTTTTAACCTTATCATAACTTTCATTATTCATCACAAAAGGATTTTAATTCATTATTCATCTTCTTCTTGCTTGAGTTCTTCATGAAAAGCTTTCTTGCTTTTGATTTTGTGGTGAAAAATGAGTGAGAATAAGAAAACAAATGAGACCAAAAATCCTACTTCATCATCATCATCTATCCTTGCCATTTAGATGAGGGTGTTCACTTCATTTAGTGAGTGAGAGCTTGTGTTAATGAAACTTCAAGGTAGATCATCTTTGTTATCGAAGATCGGAAGCAAGCTTGCATCTTTCTCTTCGTGGAGCCTCTCGAGAGTCCGGAACATGATGATCGCAGCGAAGGGACCTCAACACGGAGCTTATGAAGTGAAGGACCGGATCTACAAAGGTTGTAATCCCTCTCACTTAGTGTTAAAGTGTTTAACATGCTTGTTTTCGCCTAATCTCTAGTTTAAAGATCCGGCTTTGGGTTGTTCGGCACGGCTAAATTTTAAATCGGGCATGGTTGATGCCTCGTAGACCCTTGTGTGTATGCCTAGTATCCCTACAGTAGTATCAGAGCCAAGGTAGAGTTTTAGGCGAAGTCTAGGCGAAATTTAAAGTCCGATCGAACTCCGAATACCCGATATACCCAAGTTTCTGGAAATTTTTCAAAACTGTTGATTTTTTCATATTAAAAATACTCAAAAAATCAGCAGGGTATTTTAGGAATTTATGTGAAAAACGAGCCCTTAATACGCTTAAAGCGCTGCGGAACCGCGGCAGGAACATGCCTTCCGCGGCGGTTCCGCGGCGCTACAGTTGAATTATGGTTTCATTTTTGTATAGTAAATCCGTACAGTACTTCCTGATAATTCTGGGAATTTTTAATTTATATTCAAGTGTTGAGTTTTCTGGGTTGTATTGGGGACTCGTTGATTCGATCGGATAATTTAACTTCGTTTAAGTTTTTTCCGGATAATTTTAGAAACTGTTAAAAAGTTTGAACGGATATCAATAACTTACTTTTTCCCCTGTCGGAAATTTTTTCAAAAGTTGGATTTTTTCTTGAGTTTAAAACTTCCGAAAAATCATGCAAGTAATACGGTGGACCCTCTAGAAGAACACAAACCTTAACTCGATTATGTGACCGTCTTGAACTGCCTCTAAACCTTAGGGTTTGGGGCAGTACGGCGTGCCACATGTGAGGCGTTGGCTTGACCCTTCTACGGGTGGACCATTGGTACTGTGGCATGTGATAGATATTTTTTGAACTCCGCTCAATTGTTGAGCTATTTGGGAAATCTTGGGTGTTTGATTATTCGATCGGAAAGTTTAACACTCTCTATTTATCTGGAATGTGATACAATATTTGGAATCCACATGTAATTATGAGATAACTAATTTGAATGTTATAAATCTAGCAGTTCAGTCTCAATTGATCGGTTGCCACGGAATTTTGATGTGATCAAAAGGCCGTCGCAATCACGTAGCGTACGCGGATACTCGTCGGGTAAACTTAATAGACAGCCACGCCCCATAGCCCCGACCAAGTGACAGTAGGAGAACCCCGTCGCCAAAAGCATCCGTTCGGGTGCTCGTGGCAGCGGTGTTCCACCTTAGTGCACTTCGTCGACGGCATCGGGGGTGCGGCCGTCTACTAAAGTTTGCGACGAGCATTTGATCAGTATGTCGGGAATCTTGTTGAATTGCCCGACTTAATATTGAAAGAGTTTTCGATAAAGAGACTAAAATGCGGGGTTTATAATTGTTAGGCATGCGATGTCTAAGGAATTCATATGGTTAGGCATGCGATGTCTAAGCAGCTTGCGGATTCCAACTGTTGTAGTTTTACACTTTCTTTTCTGTGACCGTAAGTGTAGTATGTAGTTGTATCACCGGTTTTTGTTGCTATACATCAACGACAATCGGTGTATGTATACTTACTTACGTTGATGATATGAGATATTATATGTTGCTGTGATATGTTATATTGGATCGTCGCGTTCTGAATAGCCAGGGTTTTATGTGAGATGAGCGTTTTTATTTTCATTCATGTAAAATTTATTTATATGTAATATTCTTTTATTGGGGCACTTCCGGGTTAGGATGATGTCACCATTGTATATTATTTACTTTTCCGCATTAGGTAGACCCACGGCGGGGAGCACTAGTAACCGGGTTCTAAGGTCCAGTGGGAGACCATCTCGAGGAGTTGAGACCGGGTCTCTTAACTCTAGAATTGGCAGTGTTGCTTGCCACTCTCGTATGGGTCTAGGGATGTGGGTTTGGCTATTCATCACGACCGTGGAATCCGTGTTTTATACAGGTTCGTATTAAAACACGGACGTCCTAGTATATCCAATATTTCATATGTGTTCTTCTGCTGCAATGTTCTGTGATGAGATCATATTACTTCCTGAGACGAATGTTTATATTATATATATTATATATATGTTATATTGCAGATTTCGTTTCAAATGTGATACTTGTGAAGCATGATAAATTGGGACTTCATTAATAAGATTAATGAAACTAAAAGAAAGCTAAAGATGTTGTAGAAACTTGTTTAAAAACTGGTAGCTCTAGTTCTTGCTTTGCATAGCGGTGTTCCTTGTAGATCATCCAACACCTTATTCGATAAGGAAAGAGCCGGGATCCCTTCACCGGGAGTGACCTCTTTAGCGAAATTAGCAGATGCTACAAACTCGGTTTGACTTTTGATTGTCTCTATAGTTTTTGCTTTGCATAGTGGTATTTGAAAAATATCCTGCACCTTATTCAATGACGAAAGAGCCGACGATCCCTTCACCGGGAGTGACCTCTTTAGCAAAACTAGAAAAAGGCCTCTAAAACATTCCATTTAAAATCACTTGATTCTACAACGATATCAAGTTCATTACGCTCATGGTTTTCTTAAAAACCTGCGTAGCCCTCCATCATTTCAGATATGTACTACTTCGTATTCGTGCTGCGGTAGTTTGGCCTCCGTCAAGGCGTAGTGTACGGTAGCTAACTAGTGCTTATCTGCTAGCATACGATGCGATTGGATTAGGGTACTCATACGGCGTAGTTTGGCCTCCATCAAGGGTCGTGCGGGTGGGTTTAATTCAATCAGGAAATAACGGGTTGAACTTGACTAGCGGACTATGGGTAGTTTGGCCTTCGTCAAGGTCATAGGACGCTAGGGGTAAAATATTATTGGGAATTTCAAGTGTTGAAATTTGCAATGAGATTGCATACCTTCTCTGAGATAGTTGGATCCCAATACCCGCTGCGAGTAAGAGTTACTCCTAGGAGAGTTTTACACATTACAATTAGCCGATCAAGTAGGTGTCTAGAAAGGTGTTAACGGGGTTACGCCCCTGGGAAACCGAGGTTTACTTTAATTAGGTTTGTGCGAAAGCACGGGGAACCTCTCTCAAAGTACCGACACTGGCCTGGCTGAAAGATTGGCGAACTTGTAGCGTGTAATTAATCCCGGCTAGTCTTTCCTTTTAGGGTTTGAAGGAAGATTTGACTAAAATAGTGGGAGACATCCTGATTAGATAAATTGATAACCAATCTAATCTTGAAAAAGCGCACGCCGAGTGTTTTCTTCTCTCTCTCCCCTGGTTACGACTAAGTCACGCCTTAATCAAGATAATAATTCGGATGTATTGACTGAACCCGCTTGTTATACTGCGCTAGGGAACGTTGGTCCCGCTCCAACTTATAAATGTTATAAGACCGAGCAGGAAATAGGGGATTACCAGAATTCCCGTGCCGCCCAAACGATGAAAGTGCATGTTGATGCATCTTCTTCGGGTGTGTTCATTACACAGAACTATTTCTCAATATCCTTTACGTCCTGGGTATTTGATACCGGATCAGGATCCCATAAATGTAATTTGTTATATGGGTTACAGATAGGTAGAGAACTGAGAACGGGTGATAAATTTCATGAGATAGAAACGGTGCAAGTGTTGCAGCCAAGTCTGTTGGTAATTATCACCCTGTATTATCAGAATACATTGATTCTGAATGAATGTTATTAGATACCGAACCTGATATACAACATCATATCAGTCTCTTTATTAGTAAAGAAAGGATATAATTTTGTATTGTTGGATAATGTTTTGAACATTTCCTATATCAAGAGTTGATCGGTTCAGGCACGTTATCTAAAAGCATAGACGTTCTAAATCAAACCACAGTTCTTAACATACAGAACATACACAAAAGGAAGAGTTCAGAAATGAACGAATCCTTCTTGAGGTATTGTAGACTAGGTCATATCAATGCGACCCGACTAGCTATGTTACATTTAGATGCATATTTAAATTAGTTTGAATTTACATCTTGTGAAACTTGCCGGTCATGTCACAAAGATAAGATGACCACAGCTCTGTTTATTAGAAACAGAGAAAGAGTTAGTGAACTCTTGGGATTGATACATGCTGATGTATGAAGGTCCCCTGTCTACACATGCCAAGACCAGTTCTTTGTACTTCATTACATTCTCTGATGATCTTTCAAGATTCAGACATATGTTCCTGTTGAAACACAAGTCCGAAATTTTTGAGATATTCACAGAATATAAGTTAGAAGTAGAGAACCAAAAACGGGTATAAGTATTATGTCCTTTGATATGATCAAGGAGGAGAATACTTGAGCACGGAATTTCTGGACTTTTCTAAAGGAGAATGAGATTCTCTCTCGGCATTACTCCTCTGTATACACCATAGCACGATGGTATATCGGGGCGGAGCAATAGCACCCTATGTGATATGGTGCGCTCTATGATGAGTACTACTGAGTTTCCTATTCCTTTTGGGAGTTATGCACTTGAGAAGCTGCAAACCTATTGAATAAGGTTCAAATCAAATCAGTTGCCTACCACTTCATATGTGATATGCAAAGGGAAGAGCCCATATCTTAAGTTTGTTAAGATTTGGGGTTGTCCGGCCTATGTCTAAAAAGCAAAATCCAGACAAGCTCGAGGCAAAGTCAGATCTGTGGAAGTTTGTTGGATATCCCAAGCATTTGCAAGGGAATATCTTCTACCAAAACGAGGAACAAAAGATGTTTTGTTTCTCAGCATGCCACCTTTGTGAAAGGGAATTTCTTGTGAAGAAATTATTGGTCATGAGGTAGAACTGGAAACAGTTCCAGCTATACAAACTACAGCAGATGATTTGGTAGAATCAAAGGATTCAATAGTTTCCAACGAAGCTCAGCCTCTCCGCCGATCTAGTAGGGTTCCTCACCCACCTGAGAGATACTTCGGTTTCTCTATGACAGTGGGTGTGAGGATTGCATCATGAGATGATGACCCAACTAGTTTCGAGCAGGCCATCAGGAGTGAGACTCTGTAAGACTGGCTGGATGCTTAGCGATCTGAGATGGAATCCTTATACACCAACAAAGTATGGACTTTGGTTGCTTTATCTGAAGGGTTAAATCCCCATCAGGAGCAAGTATATCTTGAGAAGATTACTTGGTGTACATGGAAAAGTTGAGACTTTCAAAGCTATGCTTAACTCCATCCAGATGCTACTTGCCACTGCTACATACCATGACTACGATATCTGGTGGTTGGGTGTCATGACTGCTTTTCTAAATGATGTTTTAGAAAAGAGCGGCTATAAGTACACAGCCAGAGGGTTTCGTAGATAGTGGGAGCAGCGGAAACGTGTGCAAGATGTTTTATGCGATAAAGCAGGCATCGCGGAGTTGGAACATCTGTTTTGATGTAATAGTCAAAGAGTTTGACTTCATCAAAATGGTAGATGAACCTTGTATATATAAAAAGGTAGTAGGGAGTATGGTGATGATCCTCGTAGAGTACGTAGATGACATACTCTTGTTAGGGAAGGAGTTTCCTATGCTACGCTCGGTCAATCTCCGCTTATCACAAGGATTCTCCATATAGGATCAAAGTGATACCTCCTAAATCCTGGGTTTTTGATCTATGAGATAGATCTAATTGGATATTAGGATACTCACTAGTTGTAGTGAGATGGTATCAATCGATCCTGGGGAGAATCACTGGAAAGGTTTCAGGGTGATAAGGACGACTGAATGTCAGTCGCAGGCACTATCTTTACCCTCAGTGGAGGGACGGTATGTTGGAAGAGTTCCAAACTAGATACCGTGACTTACTAGACGATTAAAGGCAAGATATATCGTTACCAAGGATGCTACCAAAGAGGCAGTCTGGATATATATAAGTTCATAAGATGAACTTCGTTCCTACCATTGTGTGACAATGGAGTTGTGGCTTATGCCAAAGAACTCCCGTCCCATCAGAAATCTAGATATAATTCTTAGGCAGTATCACCTGATCATGGAGATGGTTGATCTTCAGGGAGATCGAGGTTAGGAGAGTAGACACAGAGGACAACAGCGCGGATCCACTCACAAAGGCCTTTTTCCCAGTAGAGACTTTTATGGGATGGTTGAGTATGAGATACTTCAACCACAGCTAATTGTTGGGTATGTGATACCACAACAGATGGCCCTAGTGCAAGTGGGAGATTGTTAGTTATATGTATGCCCTAGAGGCCATTACTGTACATACGATGTATATTGTAATGGATGCTTGGACATATATAGGGAGGACTTTCTTGCTCGACATGATAGTATGCTATCTGGTTGTACTTTATCTTAACATGTACTCTGATTGTCTCTATGTTATATGTTGATAAAGCCCTTAAGATATATACTCGACTACTGGGACTATGATGAGATCATACTAGTGGGGCCACGGTAGTCGACGAGTATATCTTATAACTGTTCCTAGTCGAGGGTGTATCGAGACAGGGCATCGATACACCAAAGTAGACTAGCGTATACACATCTTGACCCATATGATGGGCGATGGATGATCCCATATCCATCGGTGTTTGACATCAAGGATGGTGTACGGGTGCTCAGTAGAGACTGGGTATGTTCAGTTGATAAGACTGCACATTTGTTATTGCATTTTTCCTACCATTTTCATATTAAAAAGGACTTTATTGTGAGTTATATGTATGCCCTAGAGGCCATTACTATACATAGGATGTATATTGTAGTGGATGCTTGGACATATATAGGGATGACTTTCTCGCTCGACATGATAGTATGCTATTTGATTACTCTTTACCTTAACGTGTACACTGATTGTCTCTCTGTTACATGTTGGTAAAGCCCTTAGGATGTGTACTTGACTACCTGAACTATGATGTGGATCATACTAGTGGGGACATAGTAGTCCATAAGTACATACTTCAAGGTCCCTTGTTGTGGGTGTATCGAGACAGGGCATCGATATACCAGAGTAGACTAGCGTATACCTTCTCGACCCATACAGATGGGCGATGGATGATCCCATATCCATTGGTGTTTGACATCAGAGATGATATACGGGTGCTCAGTGGAGACTGGGTACACTGGACGGACTCGCCGAGAACTCCCAGATGGTATTATACCTTACGTCAGATGGCAGTTCTCTGGTGACACTGGTACAGAGTAGTCTGTTGACCCGAGATCGTCATAGAGTCTTGTGTGGTTCCCACTGTGCTTTGATTTCCATCTTACCACGTCCAAGAAGGCGTGCAAAGCGGTGGTTTTTGGGTACAGTCCCGAATCACATAGAGGCAATGAGCGATAGGAGGGGATTCGTCTCTCCCGGTATAGGGAGTTGATGTTGTGCTGTGTTCGATTGGCTATAACCGGAAATCCCTGGGCAGGGTTGCTGAGATATACTGGTAAGTGTTACCAGCAGTTTCTCGAACTGTTATAGACCTCATATCGACATGACTTATCGAGCTACTGGGGTCTGACGTTTACCACCCCTAGGCGAGATATGCGACATATCAGACGAACAGACCGGACTGTACGGTAAGTGTTACTGGTTGGATTCACAGGAGTGTGAGCGGGCTTGCTCGTCGATCTTATAATCGCTCAATACCCGGGTGGCCGTTACGTTTAGCAGACCGCTTGCGGCTTGTGGGTGTTTGATATGATCATCACCTGCTGCCGGCGTATTGACGAGTCTTTAGAGTCCTACACAGAGGTTTCCTGACTCAAGCAAAACGAAATAGGAGCGCATATGAGATATGTGCGGGACCGAGAATAATACCAGTATATGATACTGTATTTGATTCTCGCGATTTGTAACATTGATCGGTTATATGCGATATAGCCGGGTTATCGGATCAAGTATTGATTCGATAAGTTGTTACTATTGATATTAGTCGGTTATATGCGATATGACCGGATCGTTAAATCAAGTGTTGATTTAATGATTTAATGCATAATTATATATTTGATATATTATTTTGCATTAACTAGTATTGGTTCACTTTAAATGGATTTTCTCACTTGGTTTGTGCACATTGTATATGTGATATACTTTTGTACATTAGTATGTATCATGTTTGATGATACATGCTTACTTGAGTTTGTGTAAAGTTTAAACCTTGGTTAAGTAAATGGTTAGGGTTTCATTTGCTTATTTATTCATTTATTTATTTATTTCTTTTTGGCAAAATGAAAAGAAAAATGGTGGCTTTATTTGGATGAATGTTGAAGCTTCATGAAGCTTTGACTAAGTCACCATTTTTGTCTTCATGCTTAACCCTAACCATTGACCTAACCCTAGTTTATTCTCTACACTTGACCATGGTTTAATTATGATAAGTATTCATTTTAATTTCTTTTTGGAATGAACTTATCATATTACTTGATCTTCTTCTTCTTCATCTTCATGAAGAGAAGCTTGCCTCCATCAATGGCAACTCTTGAAAATGAGTGAGAAATCCAATTCTAAAGTGAACCCACTTCCTATTTCTTCATCCTCTACCTCTTGCCAAGTAGTAGAGTGCGTTTTCTTCACAAGTTTCATGACTTGTTGAAGTGGGAGCTTGATCTTGTGATGCCTCGACGTAGATCATTTTCGGCACGAAGCCGACGACCTTGCCCGCCCATTTCTCCGATGAAGCCGATGCTAGAGCCCGGGTTTCCGTTTGGACAGCGAGGAGACTTCATTGCGGAGCTATGGAGGTGGAGGACCGGATCTACAAAGGTTGTATATCCGTTCTCTTAGTAAAATAGTTTACTAGTTTCTTTTTCGCCTAGACATCTAGTTAACGATCCGTAGTCTAGGGTTTCTCGGCACCCGTAATTTTTGAAATTGGCATGGTTGATGCCTTGTGAAACCTCTTGAGAGTGCCTAGGAACCCTACAGTGGTATCAGAGCTACTAGGCATTGGATGTCGACCTATGGGGGGTTCTCACTGTGTGACAGTGTGGCGAAGCATAGGCTCTTACCCCCAGGGTGTCCCGAGACCGGAAGGTGTTCCGGCGGGTTGTAGTCCTCGCGAGGGGGCATGCGTAAAAAGTCGCGGCTGAGGGACCCGTTGGTGCCACGGCGACCCCATTGGATGGGGTGGCTGCCTGACCTACAGTGGTATAAGAGCCTAGCTAGAGCCTTAGGCGATGCGTAGACGGAGTTTGAAGTCCGATCGAACCGAAAACCTACATCCAAAATGCTCTCTGGACATTTTTGAAATTCGGGGTTTTTTCAGAATTAAAAATATGCATAAAAACCGGCAGGAATTTATAAGAATTACTGTGAAGTTCGATGACCTAATTCCATAAAAGTGCGGCGGAACCGCGGCATTAGCATGCTGATGCGGCGGTTCCGCGGCCCTTTTGTCTCTTCTCCCATTAAATTTTGCACAGTAATTCCTATTTGGCAGTGCTGGTTTTCATGGGAATTTTTAATCTGAAATCAAGAGTTGAGTATTTTGGGTTGTATTGGGAGTTCGTACATTCGATCGGATTGTCAAACTTTGTCTATGTGTTTTTCCGGATAATTTTTAGAATATGTTAAAAAAGTTCGACCGGATATAAATACCCAATTTTTCCCTGCCGGAAAATTTCCAAGTGTTGGATTTTTCCGAGGTTTAAAGACGTTCTAAGTAGTGCAAGTAACGCGATGGTCCCTCTAGAAGACAACAAACCTTAACTCGATTATGTGACCGTCTTGAACTGCCCTTTGAACCTTCGGGTTTGGGGCAGTACGGCGTGCCACATGTGAGGCGTTGGCTTGACCCTTCTACGGCTGGACCGTTGGTACTGAGGCATGAAGTGAATGTCTTTGAACTTATTTCATGTGTTGAGCTGTTTCGGGAAAACTTGGGTGTTCGAATGTTCGATCGGAAAGTTTAACATTTTCTATTTATCTGGAAAGGGATACAATAATTGGAATTCACAAGTAGTTATAAGATAACTGAATGAATGTTATAAACATAGCAGTTTAGTCTCACTTGATCGGTTGCCACAGAATTTTGATGCGATCAAAAGTCCGTCGCAATCACGTAGCGTACGCGGATACTCGCCGGGTAAACTTAATAGACAGCCTCACTCCATAGCCCCGACCAAGTGACTGTAGGAGAACCCCGTCGCCGAAAGCGTCCGTTCGGGTGCTTGCGGCAGCGGTGTTCCGCCTTGGTGCACTTCGTCGACAGTATCGGGGGTGCGGCCGCCTACTGAAGTTTGCGACGAGCATTCGATCAGGATGTCGGGAATCTTGTTGAATTGCCCGACTTGATATTGAAAAGAGTTTTCGATTATGAGACTAAAATGCGGGGTTTATAATTGTTAGGCATGCGATGTCTAAAGAATTCATATGATTAGGCATGCGATGTCTATGCACATTGTGGATTCCAACTGTTGTAGTTTTACACTTTCTTTTCTGTGACCGTAAGTGTAATATGTGATATCGCCGGTTTCGTTGCTATATGTCAACGACAATTGGGATACGCATGTTTACTTACGTTGATGACATGTGATGTTATGTGTTGCTGGATATGTTATATTGGATCGTCGTGTTTGAATAGCCGGGAGTTTTTATGTGAGATGAGTGTTTTTCATTTTCATTCATGTAAAAACTTGTATGTAATATTCTTTTATTGGGGCACTTCCAGGTTGCGGAAGATGTCACCCTTTGTATATTATTTTCTTTTCCGCACTAGGATAGACCCAAGGAGGAGAGCACAAGTAACCGGGTTCTGGAGTCCAGTGGGAGACCAACTCGAGGAGTCGAGTCCGGGTCTCCTAACTCTAGAATTGGTAGGGTTGCTTGCCGCTCTCGTAGGGGTCTAGGGGTGTGGATTTGGCTATTCATCGCGACCGTGGAATCCGTGTTTTATACTGGCTCGTATTGAAAACACGGACGTCCTAGTATATCCAATATTTCATATGATTCTTCTGCTGCGTTATCTGTGATGTAATCATGTGATATGTTCTGTGATAGATACTTTATATAGTATATATGATATATTATATAGCCGTTACTTATGTTTTACACCCGCGCTAGCCCTGCCCCGCTCTGCCGTTAGTTACCTAACCTAACGGTGCACGAGGGGACATCGAGGCGAATGCGGATGACATAAGTGTACGTCGTATTTATCTGTGATGATTAGGTACATAAATGATGGGACTTCATTAATGTGATTAATGAAATAAAAGAAACCTAAGATGTTGTAGAATCGAATTTCAAAATAAAAGGCGTAGCTACAGTTCTTGCTTTGCAGAGAGGTATATGTGATATATCCTGCACCTTATTCGATGAGGAAAGGACCGAGATCCCTTCACAGGGAGTGACTCCTTTAGCAAAAACTGGCAGATGCTACACACTCGGTTTGTCTTTTGATTGCTTTTAAGAGTTTTTGCTTTGCACAGTGATATATATGATATATCCCGCACCTCATTCGACGAGGAAAGGACCGACGATCCCTTCACCGGGAGTGACTCCTTTAGCAAAACTAGAAAAGCCTCAAAAACACTCCATTTCAAAATTCATTCGATCCTACAACGATATCAAGTTCATTACGCAATAGGTTTTCAGAAAAACCTGTCGTAGCCCTCCGTCATTTCAGATAAATCCTGTTTAGTATTCGTGCTGCGTTTGTTGACCTTGTCAAGGCGCAGTGTGCGGTAGCTAACCAGTATTTATCTGCTTATGCATGTGATGCAGATTGGGTTAGGGTAGTCGTGCGGCCTTGTTGACCTTGTCAAGGGTCGTGCGGGTGGGTTTGATTCAATCAAGAAATGACGGGTTGAACTTGACTTGCGATCTATGGTTTGTTGACCTTGTCAAGGTCATAGATCGTTCGGGGCAAAATATTATCGGGAATTTCAAGTGTTAAAATTTGCAATGAGATTGCATACCTTCTATGAGATAGTTGGATCCCGATACCCGCTGCGAGTAATTGTTACTCCTGGGAGAGTTTTACACATTACAATTAGCCGATCAAGTAGGTGTCTAGAAAGGTGTTAACGAGGTTACGCCTCTGGGAAAACGAGGTTTACATTAATTAGGTTCGTACGAAAGCACGGGGGACCTCCCTCAAAGTACCGACACTGGCCTGGCTGAAAGATTGGCAAACTTGTAGTGTGTAATTAATCCTGGCTAGTCTTTCCTTTTAAGGTTTGAAGGAAGATTTGATAAAAAGCAGTGGGAGCCATCCTGATTAGATAAAATGATAACCAATCTATTCTTGCAAGAGCGCACGCTGAGTGTTTTCTTCTCTCTCTCTCTCCAGGTAGCGACCATATCACGTCTTAATCAAGATAATAATACGGAATATTGACCGAACCCGCTTGTTATACTGAGCGGGGGAACGTTGGTCCCGCTCCAACTTATAATTGTTATAAGACAGAGCAGGAAATTGGGGAATACCAGATTTCCCGTGCCGCCCAAACGAAGAGAATGCATGTTGATGCATCATCTTCGGGTGTGTTCATTCTATAGAACTGTTTCTCAGTGTCCTTTACGTCCTGGGTATATGATACCGGATCAGGATCCCGCATATGTAATATGTTACATGGGCCACAGATAGGTAAAGAACTGAGAACGGGTGATAAGTTTCATGAGGCAGAAAACGGGGCAAGAGTTGCAGCCAAGTCTGTTGGTCACTGTCACCCTGTATTACAAATACATTGATTCTGAACGAATGTTATTAGATACCGAACCTGATATACAAAATCATATCTATCTCTTTATTAGTAAAGAAATGATAAAATTTTGTATTGTTGGATAATGTTTTGAACATTTCCTATATCAAAAGTTGATCGGTTCAGGCACGTTATCTAAAAGCATTGATGTTCTAAATCAAACTACAGTTCTTAGTATACAGAACACACAAAAGAGGAAGAGTTCAGAAATGAACGAATCCTTCTTGAGGCATTGTAGACTAGGTCACATCAATGTGACCCGACTAGCTGAAGTTACATGTAGATGCATATTTAAATCAGTTTGAATTTACATCTTATGAAACTTGCCAGTCATGTCACAAAGATACGATGACCATAGCTCTGTTTATTGGAAACAGAGAAAGAGTTAGTAAACTATTGGGATGATACATGTTGATGTATGTAAGGTCCCCTGTCTATACATGCCAAGACTGGTTCTTTGTACTTCATTACATTCTCTAATGATCTTTCGAGATTCAGACCTATGTTCCTGTTGAAACACAAGTCCGAACCTTTTGAGATATTCACAGAATATAAGTTAGAAGTAGAGAACCAAATACGGGTAAAAGTATTATGTCCTATGATGAGATCAAGGAGGAGAATACTTGAACACGGAAATCCTGGACTATTCTAAAGGAGAATGAAATTCTCTCTCAGCATTAGTCCTCCGTATACACCATAGCACGATGGTATATCGGGGCGGAGCAATAGCACCCTATGTGATATGGTGTGCTCTATGATGAGTACTACTGAGTTACCTATTTACTTTTTGGGAGTTATGCACTTGAGAAGCTGCATACCTATTGAATAGGGTTCAAATCAAATCAGTTGCCTACTGCTTCATATATGATATGGAAAGGGAAAAGCCCATATCTTAAGTTAGTTAAGAGTTGGGGTTGTCCAGCCTATGTCTGAAAAGCAAAATCCGGACAAGCTCGAGGCAAGATCTGTTATGTACAACTGGAAAGGTTCCAGCTATACAAACTACAGCAGATGATTTGATAAAACCAAAGGATTCAATAGTTACCAACGAACCTCAGCCTCTCCGCCGATCTAGTAGGGTTTCTCACCCACCTGAGAGATATTTCGGTTTCTCAATGACAGTGGGAGCGAGAATTGCATCATGAGATGATGACCCAACTAGTTTCGAGCAGGCCATCGAGAGTAGGGACTCTGTAAGAATGGCTGGATGCTTAACGATCTGAGATGGAATCCATATACACCAACAAAGTATGGAATTTGGTTGCTATATATGAAGGGTTAAATCCCCATCAGGAGCAAGTATATCTTGAGAAGATTACATGGTGTAGATGGAAAAGTTGAGACTTTCAAAGCTAGACTTGTTAAAGGTTTTCATCATCGACCAGGCGTGGATAATGATGAAACCTTTTTCAGTAGCTATGCTTAAGTCCATCCGGATACTACTTGCCACGGCTACATACCATGACTACGATATCTGGCGGTTGGGTGTCATGACTGCTTTTCTAAAATGATGTTTTAGAAGAGAGCGTCTGTAAGTACACAGTCAGAGGGCTTCGTAAACAGTGGGAGCAGCGGAAACGTGTACAAGATACTTTATAGGATAAAGCAGGTATCGCGGAGTTGGAACATCTGTTTTGATGTGTTAGTCAAAGAGTTTGATATCATCAAAAATGGTAGATGAACCTTGTATAAACAAAAAGGTAGTAGGGAGTATGGTGATGATCCTCGTAGAGTATGTGGATGACATACTCTTGATAAGAAAGGAGTTTTCTATGCTACGCTCGGTCAATCTCCGCTTGTCACAATGATTCTCCATATAGGATCAAAGTGATACCTCCTAAATCCTGGATTTTGGATCTATGAGATAGATCTAAATGGATGTTAGGATTCTCACTACATGTAGTGAGATGGTATCAATTGATTCTGGGGAGAATCACTGGAAAGGTTCCAGAGTGATAAGGACGACTGAATGTCAGTCACAGGCATTGTCTTTACCCTCAGTAAAGGGACGGTATGTTGGAAGAGTTCCAAGCTAGATACCGTGGCTAACTAGACGATTAAGGCTGGATACATCGCTACTTAAGATGCTACCAAAGAGGCAGTCTGGATGTATATTTGTTCATGAGATGAACTTAGTTCCTCCAATTGTGTGTCAATGGAGTTGTGGCTTATGCCAAGGAACGTCCGTCCCATCAGTGATCCAGACATATTCTAAGGCAGTGTCACCTGATCATGGAGATAGTTGATCTCCAGGGAGATCGAGGTTTGGAGAGTAGACTCAGAGGACAACACGGTGGATCCACTCACAAAGGCCTTTTCCCAGAGAGAGACTTTTATGGGATGGTTGAGTATGAGATACTACAACCACTGCTACAGATGGCCCTAGTGCAAGTGGGAGATTGTTAGTTATATGTATGCCCTAGAGGCCATTACTATACATAGGATGTATATTGTAGTGGATGCTTGGACATATATAGGGATGAATTTCTCGCTCGACATGATAGTATGCTATCTGATTACTCTTTACCTTAACGTGTACACTGATTGTCTCTCTGTTACATGTTGGTAAAGCCCTTAGGATGTGTACTTGACTACCTGAACTATGATGCGGATCATAGTAGTGGGGACATGGTAGTCCATAAGTACATCCTTCAAGGTCCCTAGTCGTGGGTGTATCGAGACAGGGCATCGATATACCACAGTAGACTAGCGTATACCTTCTCGACCCATACAGATGGGCGATGGATGATCCCATATCCATTGGTGTTTGACATCAGAGATGATATACGGGTGCTCAGTGGAGACTGGGTACACTGGACGGACTCGCCGAGAACTCCCAGATGGTATTATAGCTTACGTCAGATGGCAGTTCTCTGGTGACACTGGTACAGAGTAGTCTGTTGACCCGAGATCGTCATAGAGTCTTGTGTGGTTCCCACTGTGCTTTGATTTCCATCTTACCACGTCCAAGAGGGCGTGCAAAACGGTGGTTTTTGGGTACAGTCCCGAATCACATAGAGGCAATGAGCGATAGGAGGGGATTCGTCTCTCCCGGTATAGGGAGTTGATGTTGCGCTGTGTTCGATTGGCTATAACCGGAAATCCCTGGCCAGGGTTGCTGAGATATACTGGTAAGTGTTACCAGCAGTTTCTTGAACTGTTATAGACCTCATATCGACACGACTTATCGAGCTACTGGGGTCTGACGTTTACCACCCCTAGGCGAGATATGCGACATATCAGACGAACAGACCGGACTGTACGGTAAGTGTTACTGGTTGGATTCACAGGAGTGTGAGCGGGCTTGCTCGTCGATCTTCTGATCGCTCAATACCCGGGTGGCCGTTACGTTTAGCAGACCGCTTGCGGCTTGTGGGTGTTTGATATGATCATCACCTGCTGCCGGCGTATTGACGAGTCTTTAGAGTCCTACACAGAGGTTTTCTGGCTCAAGCAAAACGAAATAGGAGCGCATATGAGATATGTGCGGGACCGAGAATAATACCAGTATATGATACTGTATTTGATTCTCGCGATTTGTAACATTGATCGGTTATATGCGATATAGCCGGGTTATCGGATCAAGTATTGATTCGATAAGTTGTTACTATTGATATTAGTCGGTTATATGCGATATGACCGGATCGTTAAATCAAGTGTTGATTTAATGATTTAATGCATAATTATATATTTGATATATTACTTTGCATTAACTAGTATTGGTTCACTTTAAATGGATTTTCTTACTTGGTTTGTGCACATTGTATATGTGATATACTTTTGTACATTAGTATGTATCATGTTTGATGATACATGCTTACTTGAGTTTGTGTAAAGTTTAAACCTTGGTTAAGTAAATGGTTAGGGTTTCATTTGCTTATTTATTCATTTATTTATTTATTTCTTTTTGGCAAAATGAAAAGAAAAATGGTGGCTTTATTTGGATGAATGTTGAAGCTTCATGAAGCTTTGACTAAGTCACCATTTTTGTCTTCATGCTTAACCCTAACCATTGACCTAACCCTAGTTTATTCTCTACACTTGACCATGGTTTAATTATGATAAGTATTCATTTTAATTTCTTTTTGGAATGAACTTATCATATTACTTGATCTTCTTCTTCTTCATCTTCATGAAGAGAAGCTTGCCTCCATCAATGGCAACTCTTGAAAATGAGTGAGAAATCCAATTCTAAAGTGAACCCACTTCCTATTTCTTCATCCTCTACCTCTTGCCAAGTAGTAGAGTGTGTTTTCTTCACAAGTTTCATGACTTGTTGAAGTGGGAGCTTGATCTTGTGATGCCTCGACGTAGATCATCTTCGGCACGAAGCCGACGACCTTGCCCGCCCATTTCTCCGATGAAGCCGACGCTAGAGCCCGGGTTTCTGTTTGGACAGCGAGGAGACTTCATTGCGGAGCTATGGAGGTGGAGGACCGGATCTACAAAGGTTGTATATCCGTTCTCTTAGTAAAATAGTTTACTAGTTTCTTTTTCGCCTAGACATCTAGTTAACGATCCGTAGTCTAGGGTGTCTCGGCACCCGTAATTTTTGAAATTGGCATGGTTGATGCCTTGTGAGACCTCTTGAGAGTGCCTAGGAACCCTACATTTATTATAATATATCATACATATGAGGGTTTATGTGTAAAAATACTATTTTCCATGTGTTGATATATTATAATTAGCATTTGGTAGGAAAATGTATGCAAATAATATCATTGACTAAATCCTAGTAGAACTAAGTCTACTAAATATTATTTAAGTTGTTGTGCAGAATCTTTCCAAGTTGTGCAGAATTTTCCAAGACTAAAATCAAGGAAATCAAGTTGTTGAAGAAGACTTGCCTAATTAAGAAAGCAAAACTTGGAGACCAAGTCTGGCAGCAATCAAGAGAAGATTTCAAAGATACAAAGGTTCCAGAGAAGTCCACATGTCACATAGAGAAAACACCAGAAGTTTGATCAAGCGACCTGATTAGAAGGCCGCGGATCCACGGCCAAACCCCTCCTTGGGCCGCGGATACGCGGCATGATGGTGGAGTTAGGGGCTCAGAAATTTTAGGGTGAATCTTTGCTACTAACTTCCATATTTGGAAGCTTAGGTTCTGGCTTTGGCACTATAAAAAGGGACCGAGAGCCTCTTGGAAAATTTATCAAGCCGACGCGATCACGAAGTCTAAGACGGCTCACGCATCCAGGCTGGTCATCAACTGTTCGTCTACCTCCTCAGAAGAGATCGAGAAGCAAGTAGAAATTGTAATCATTTTCTAAGGATTCAAGTGTAATGAATTTTGTTGATTAATAAAGGTAGCTTTTTTTTTCTTATTCTATTTCTTCGTAGTTTAATTATGCAATTTCTTTCCATCTCTTTTTCTCCCAACATGCACGAGTAATTCTCCGCTTGTTAGGGTTCGTAGGATTAGGGTAGGCTAATGGATGATGAACATCTCTAAACCCTTTTAAAGTCCTATAAAGTTTATGAACTTTATCAAAAGAATCATTAACATCCTAATCGGGCGCGCTAACAATTCTTTGTTAGTTCCGACCGCGATTAGAGATTAGATTAATGATTGTTTTGGTAAAGGCTAGATATGAACGGAGTTCCGTGTCGAGATAAGGGTTAAGAGTGGGATTCTTTTTCCCTCCAGAAACCCTAATCTACACGCATCACCGTCGTTCTAGTTTTAAATCTATTAAAGGATAAAAATGGTAACTTTTAATTAATCATCCATAACTACTAAATCCTAACGAACCCTACAAGACCTCTTATTACATTAGCTACATCCCTAAAATAATCTGGTTCTATATATTTTGCATTCTTGCTTAACTTAGATCTAGAAATCATTCTACAACATTCTTATTTCTTTCTCCTTTCTCAACACATCTAAAGTAAGAGTAAAAGATTCAACGTTTCCCTGAGGACGACCCGTACTCATCTCGGTCTAGCTACGTGCGATACCGTTATTGATTGCGGTTAACTACAAACACACTTTTTCATAACAATCAAATGGCGCCGTTGTCGGGGATACGTGCGTAATTTTTTATTTTTACTATTTGTGTTGAATTCTTAGACGATTTATATCATTATTAACACAAAACTGCAAATTGCATATTTAACGATTTGTGCGTGAATTTTGCAAGGAGATCTGGAGTCACAGAATTAAGGAAAACAGGAAACAGAGACATTTTTAGAGATACAGAGGAGCAAAGGAGGCCACAGAAAAATTTTCATCAACTGTTCTCTCCACAACGCAGCGGAACCGCGGCTCAAAGGGGCTTTTTGCGGCGTAATCGCGGCAGTATAGAAGGGTTAGGGCTACAAAACTCTCTGGTATCTTTCTTAACTCCTTCTCTCTCCTCTCAAATCCAATAAAATCTATTTTCTGCAGGATTCTTTGCAAAATAGCGCCGCTCAAAAAAAAATCTTTTTGCAAAAGTTTTGTGATTGGTTTTGTTTTGCATATTTTAATACGGACTTTAAGGGGCAAAGACCAAATCCAGATTAGGTGGGGATTTCATCACCCTTCCTAAGCCCCACAAATCACAAACCAAGCATATAGATCAACCCTTCATTAATTTAAAAAATATCTAGACCAGACTCTAAGGACTGTCGCGCTCATTAAGGACAGAGGAAGGTCGTGGGTAATCTATCGTTTATCCGCATTACTTTTGTAGTGCCTAGGCAAGTGTGTCAAAGGCTAGTGGTTTTTAATTAGGCCCACTACTGTGGTTCCTTCCCACTTACCTGGCACTTACCTGGCTACAAGGGTAGTACGGAGGCGGTAGTGGATTTATCCTGCGGCTTGTCCTTTAGAAGTCTAGGAGCGGTCTAGAGACTGGACCTAGGTGACCTTAGTTCTAGGGTTGCTTGTGCATCTTAGGGTGATTTGTCTTGAGTCCCACATTTTTCAAAACAAGCCAATTTTAAATCACACACACGCTGCCACTTGCACTAAACCCGCTTAGTGCATGCTCGGCTGGACACGGGATCCTAGTGCCCGTCTTGTCCGCGTTCCTGCTATCGACGACGAAGTTGGTACTTCTTCATCTTCTTTTCCCCCACCACACACCACGACCGAGATGGACGACACTCCATCAGAATATAACACCACGCTGCTACCGCCCGTAGGTGCGCAGAATCCACCGCGCATCTCCCTCCAAGAGAGATGCTATCCTATCCGTGGTCCTCTTCCCACTTGTCCATCTCTTCCACCACCTAACGGGGATAATTTCGAAATTAAACCCCACTACATCAATCTGCTGCCCAAATTTCATGGGCTTGAGTCGGAAGACGCGCACGTTTTCATCACCAAATTCGAAAACGTATGCGCAATGATGTGTACTTCACAATTGACTTTAGATGCTATGCGCTTACGTCTTCTCCCATTCACACTGTGCGACTTGGCAGAAAAATGGCTTTACAATACTGCCGCACACTCTATCACTAATTGGGATGAATTCGTCATAGCATTTCTTAAGAAGTTTTACCCAAACCATAAGACTGCCCGTGTTAGAAGCGAGATCAACCAATTCACCCAGCTTCCCAATGAACCATTTTGGAAGTGTTTTGAACGTTTCAAGGATCTGCTTGTCCAATGTCCTCATCATGCAATCAATAGATGGGATTTATGTCGGATTATATATGAGGGCATTAATCCAGCGACAAAGCAGATGCTTGAAACAATGTGTCAATGCAATTTCATGTCTAAAGATGACGGTGAAGCATGGAAATATCTGGAAGACCTCGCTGAACACACTTTGCAGTGGGAAAGCGTAAGACCACCTTCATCTAGGGGAGGTATTCACCAGCTCGATGTTTCTATCGTAGTGAAAGCCGAAATGGCAGCGATACAGAAGAAATTCGACGCTATTGAGAACAAGTTCTCATCATTCTCCCTAAATCAGGTCACGCTTCCTAAGACCGTCTGTGGTTGCTGTTCGGATCCTTCACATTTAACGGAAGAATGTCCTATGAATGCATCATTTCAAGCTAATGCTGCTTTTCAGCAGCGACCTAGAAACGACCCTTATTCTTTCACATACAATCAAGGATGGAGGAATCATCCTAACTTTGCTTGGAACCAAAACCAACAAAGAAATTATCAAAGACCTCCTCCACAGCAACCACAGCCACAGAATCAGCCCCCCTTTCAGTCACAGAATTTCCAAAATCCGGCCAACATTTCTACACCACAAGTGGCCGGTACTGACAACTCACTTGCACAAACTTTGGATATGTTCATGAAACAATCCATGCAATTTTCGGCTGAGATGAGGTCTTCTATTGATACCATAACGAAAAACTCCGCCTCCCATGGTGAGAGTATTAAATCATTAGAAAACCAAATCGCACAGTTAAACGCCGCAATGAGTGCGAGAGAGAAAGGGAAACTCCCATCTCAACCCCTATCGAATCCTGGCCACTCACAAAATCATAATGTGAATGCCGTTACTACGTTGAGATCGGGGAGAGTGCTGAATAACCGAGTGGTTGAGCAATTTGATGCTAGTGACACCATTGATACCCCAGCTTCTTCTTCTTCGTCCCCTAATTCGTCTAGTCTTCCACCTTCACCCGAGCCTATTCTCCGTTTTCCCCAAGGCTCGAACCCTTCGCCCATTTCGCCAAATCTATCTAAGTTGATTCCCACTCCAGTTTTGGGATCGAATCCGTCCCCACAATCCTCTCCGATGTTGGACCAAACCCTTATTGATAAAGCACCTTATCCAAACAGGTTAAGGGGCAACAGACCAAGTCCACAAATGGAGAAGATTGTGGAAATTTTTAAGCAAGTTAACATAAACATTCCTCTCCTAGATGCTATTCAACAAGTTCCTTCATATGCGAAAATCCTAAAGGACTTGTGCACTAGGAAGAGAAAAGTTCAAGTACCTAAAAAAGTTTTCCTTGCGAGTAATGTGAGCACAGCTTTTACACAACAACTGCCTAAGAAACGAAAGCACCCCAGAAGTCCTACAATTTCAATTTCTATTGGGGGTAAAAATATCAATCGTGCTCTACTCGATTTAGGTGCTAGTGTTAATTTGCTTCCGTACTCTGTTTATGAGCAATTAGGGATCGAAGAGTTAAAACCTGTGCATTGCACTCTTCAGATGGCCGATCGATCTATCACCCAACCTAGGGGTAAGCTAGAGGATGTGTTAATCAAAGTCGGGGAATTTATATTCCCTGTGGACTTTATCGTTATTGATACACAACCTGTGGCAAACCCATGCAATCAAATCCCGGTGATACTCGGTCGACCCTTTTTGGCCACTTCCAACGCAGTAATCAATTGTAGAAACGGCTCTATGACCCTATCATTTGGAAAGAAGTCAATTGAGCTTAACATTTACAAGTTGGGAAGTGAACCCTCCGAACCCTATGCTTATGTGTGTTCTGTAGAATTAATGGATGTCGACAGCAGCAAATTTGATCAACCTCATAATTCTAACTCTTTTCACATGTTGTTGCTTGACATGGACTCTTCCACCGAGTTGTCCGGGTCAACATCTAACACCGATGAGGAACTTTTTATAGAGTCTGACGATCACCCCATTTTCTCTGATGACATTATTCTTCGGGGTATCGATGAAAGCTTTGAGGAAATTTTCGCTGATGAACTCGCATTTTTACAAGACACGGGTGTTGAGATGAATCAACTCCAAGACAAAGAAATTGGACCTCCACCCCTTCTTTTGGACAATCATGATAATGCGAGTAATCCATCATTACTATCACTATGTCATCTCTCCAAATTGAGACGCAATCCTTTTCCATTACACCTCTTATCACCTCCCCACTTCTTCTTGTCGAAAGGTGACATGTTCTTCCACCAACCTTGGTACTTCATCGATAAAATTTTTGAATGGTTGGTGTTGATCTTCGGTCTTTGCAAAGCTTGGCATTGACCAATAACCTTGACCCCCTCTTGTGATTTAAAAAGATTAAAATTGTTTAACTCAAGTTTGGGGGGGTGGTATATTTTGGCTCTTGAAAGAAAATGATTTTTACAAATTTGTGAGCCTAAAATAAGTTTGGGGGAGGATTTAAACTTTCATATATTCTTGCCCCCATTAATAATTTCCTCCCAAGTCTACAGGTTTTTGAGCTTAACGGATGACATCAGTGAGGACACTGCTGTAAACAGATTTGGGGGAGGTTTGTGCTTATTTACACATCAATTTGCATCATACTTTGCATAAGCACAACATTTTCAAAAATTTTAAATTTTTTTTTTTGATAACAAAAGAGTAGAAAGTGAAAAATTACATCCAAAAGATAGGAATAGTTTAAGAAAACCAAGAAAATTAGAAGTTTTCTTAAACAAACTGGTAATAAGTAGTTATGAGCTGTTGTCCCAAGGATTAGTAAGATGAAGGAAGTCACTAATCTGAGGATAAAAATAAGTCTGAAAAATAGTTTCTATTCTGGAAGCCAAACATTTGAATGTTGATACCTTACTATATGCACTTACACACGTCTTGAAACTCGGGATAGTAGATGATACCTTGAAATGCTCTTGTCTAAAAGCCAAAGTATGAAGGAAATGAAAAAAATGAAGAAAATATAAAAATGGTGAAAAGAAAAAAAAATGAACACTGGTTTTGTTATCGCCAAGGCAGCAATAAAAAAAATATAGCGAGGGTGACTCTTCATCTAGTGCCCTAAGGCCAACTGGTCTGGGAGTCACTGCTAAGCCTTAGGTGGTGCAAGACGAGGAAAATATTATCACCTAATCAGCAAGCACATGAGTAATCGGTCGGTTAGTACCTCAAGAAGTATTAACGGTTGCATGAAAAGGTGTGAGCAACCCTAAGTATTCATCAAGTTAAAAAGTACTAAGGTAGATGGACAAGAGTATGATAGCTTGAATTGAATTCTCCGAGTGTAGGGATGTTTTATACACACACGTAGGGGTATATGATCAATGTTTGGACGAAAGGTAGGAATGAAGAATAAAGACGATATTTTATTGAGGGATGATGTGATTTCTAACATTTTTTCATGACTATTAAGATAGGGCTCATGACGACTGAAAAGCTAGTGTAGTTGGAAACTCTTATTTTCAAAGTCTTTCATTTATGGTTCTTATCTTTATATGTAAATTTCACTATCTCTCTTTAGTTATGGGATTTTGTGGGTGCAATCCGCTGAAAACCCTCAGGAGACAACACTCCTCCTACTAGGGACACCTAGAGGTTTAACGGCTTGTTGCACGTGCTCAGTGCAATCGTGTCTGCCTACGAAAGTGTGCTTAGTTTTCTCCTTTCTTTTTCTCCTCTTGAATAAACTAGTTTGCTCGGGACGATCAAAGATAAGTTTGGGGGTATTTGTTCAGTTGATAAGACTGCACATTTGTTATTGCATTTTTCCTACCATTTTCATATTAAAAAGGACTTTATTATAATATATCATACATATGAGGGTTTATGTGTAAAAATACTATTTTCCATGTGTTGATATATTATAATTAGTATTTGGTAGGAAAATGTATGCAAATAATATCATTGACCAAATCCTAGTAGAACTAAGTCTACTAAATATTATTTAAGTTGTTGTGCAGAATCTTTCTAAGTTGTGCAGAATTTTCCAAGACTAAAATCAAGGAAATCAAGTTGTTGAAGAAGACTTGCCTAATTAAGAAAGCAAAACTTGGAGACCAAGTCTGGCAGCAATCAAGAGAAGATTTCGAAGATACAAAGGTTCCAGAGAAGTCCACATGTCACATAGAGAAAACATCAGAAGTTTGATCAAGCGACCTGATTAGAAGGCCGCGGATCCACGGCCAAACCCCTCCTTGGGCCGCGGATACGCGGCATGATGGTGGAGTTAGGGGCTCAGAAATTTTAGGGTGAATCTTTGCTACTAACTTCCATATTTGGAAGCTTAGGTTCTGGCTTTGGCACTATAAAAAGGGACCGAGAGCCTCTTGGAAAATTTATCAAGCCGACGCGATCACGAAGTCCAAGACGGCTCACGTATCCAGGCTGGTCATCAACTGTTCGTCTACCTCCTCAGAAGAGATCGAGAAGCAACTAGAAATTGTAATCATTTTCTAAGGATTCAAGTGTAATGAATTTTGTTGATTAATAAAGGTAGCTTTCTTTTTCTTATTCTATTTCTTCGTAGTTTAATTATGCAATTTCTTTCCATCTCTTTTTCTCCCAACATGCGCGAGTAATTCTCCGCTTGTTAGGGTTCGTAGGATTAGGGTAGGCTAATGGATGATGAACATCTCTAAACCCTTTTTAAGTCCTATAAAGTTTATGAACTTTATCAAAAGAATCATTAACATCCTAATCGGGCGCGCTAACAATTCTTTGTTAGTTCCGACCGCGATTAGAGATTAGATTAATGATTTAGAGATAAGGGTTCCGTGTCGAGATTCGTGTTTTGGTAAAGGCTAGATATGAACGGAGTTCCGTGTCGAGATAAGGGTTAAGAGTGGGATTCTTTTTCCCTCCAGAAACCCTAATCTACACGCATCACCGTCGTTCTAGTTTTAAATCTATTAAAGGATAAAAAGGGTAACTTTTAATTAATCATCCATAACTACTAAATCCTAACGAACCCTACAAGCCCTCTTATTACATTAGCTACATCCCTAAAATAATCTAGATCTATATATTTTGCATTCTTGCTTAACTTAGATCTAGAAATCATTCTACAACATTCGTATTTCTTCCTCCTTTCTTAACACATCTAAAGTAAGAGTAAAAGATTCAACGTTTCCCTGAGGACGACCCGTACTCATCTCGGTCTAGCTACGCGCGACACCGTTATTGATTGCGGTTAACTACAAACACACTTTTTCGTAACAATCAGGGTACACTGGACGGACTCGCCGAGAACTCTCAGATGGTATTATACCTCACGTCAGATGGCAGTTCTCCGGTGACTCTGGTACAGAGTAGTCTGTTGACCCGAGATCGTCATAGAGTCTTGTGTGATTCCCACTGTGCTTTGATTTCCATCATACCACGTCCAAGAGGGTGTGCAAAAAGGTGGCTTTTGGGTACAGTCCCGAATCATATAGAGGCAATGAGCGATAGGAGGGGAATCGTCTCTCCCGGTATAGGGGGTCAATGTTGGGCTGTGTTCGATTGGCTATAACTGGAAATCGCTGGCCAGGGTTGCTGAGATTTACTGGTAAGTGTTATCAGTAGTTTCTCGAACTGTTATAGACCTCATATCGACACAACTTATCAAGCTACTGGGGTCTGACGTTTACCACCCCTAGGCGAGATATGCGACATATCAGACGACGAGACCGGACTGTACGGGAGTGTTACTGATTGGATTCGCAGGAGAATATACATGCTTGCTTGTTGATCTTCTGATCGCTCAATACCTAGGTGGCTGTTACGTTTAGCTGACCGCTTGCAGCTTGTGAGTGTTTGATATGATCATCACCTACTGCCGGCGTATTGACGATTCTTTAGAGTCCTACACAGAGGTTTCTTGACTCAGGCAAAACGGAGTAGGGGCACATATGTGATATGTGCAGGACCGAGGATAATGCGATATGAGATACCGTATTCTATTCTCGCGATATTTGATATCAGTCGGGTCATCGGATCAAGTGTTGATTCGATGAATCGGTAAATGATATATTAGTCGGTTATATGCGATATAGCCGGATTGTCGGATCAAGTGTTGATTCGATGATTTAATGTATAATAATATATATGATATATTAAATTACATTAACTAATATAAGCTAACTAAAAGATTCTTTTTCTCACTCGGGTAATACATTGATATATATGCGATATATGTTAATTGTATTATTTTATTTTGTTACAATAAATATTATATATGTGATATATAATATTGTAACATGATATAGTTATTAATGCAACATGATTAGTGGAGATTAAACATGGTTAGGGTTTGATTTGGGTTAAGCTATTCTAGAAGTTTCTAGAAGGTTTTCTTTTTTTGTTTTGTGCTTAGATATTTTAAAGTGACTCATCTTTAACTCAACCCAAACCCTAGCCCTAGTTAAATCTCTACAAAGGTTTGTTTGACCATGGTTGCATTTCTAACCTTATCATAACTTTCATTATTCATCACAAAAGAATTTTAATTCATTATTCATCTTCTTCTTGCTTGAGTTCTTCATGAAAAGATTTCTTGCTTTTGATTTTGTGATGAAAAATGAGTGAGAATAAGAAAACAAATGAGAGCAAAAATCCTACTTCATCATCCTCATCTATCCGTGCCATTTAGATGAGGGTGTTCACTTCATTTAGTGAGTGAGAGCTTGTGTTAATGAAACTTCAAGGTAGATCATCTTTGTTATCGAAGATCGGAAGCAAGCTTGCATCTTTCTCTTCGTGGAGGCTCTCGAGAGTCCGAAACATGATGATCGCAGCGAAGGGACATCAACACGGAGCTTATGAAGTGAAGGACCGGATCTACAAAGGTTGTAATCCCTCTCACTTAGTGTTAAAGTGTTTAACATGCTTGTTTTCGCCTAATCTCTAGTTTAAAGATCCGGCTTTGGGTTGTTCGGCACGGCTAAATTTTAAATCGGGCATGGTTGATGCCTCGTAGACCCTTGTACGTGTACCTAGCATCCCTACACGCACTCACCGGACCAAAAGAGAGCCCGGAGGCGTCATCGGAGCAGCGTCACGAACAAGAAACCGACGCTGACTTCCTACGCAGAGTCCTCGAAAAGAAGGACAGAAAAGCTGCAGAACAAGCTGCCAACATAAAACGAATGGCGCTTCTGTTCCAGGACACGGTCGGGATGATGTTACAGTTGGATCCTCCTGCTGAAGACCCTCCGATCATTATTGAAGACGACAGAGGAGAGATATCTAATCCTCCCCCGGCTCTTTCAGCAGCCAAGGAAGAAACTATTTCCAAGGCCGCCCTAGATGACTATATCGCTCAGCAAATACGAGTTCACCAGGAAAATGAAGCGGCTGGTCAAGTCGTTAAAACTGGGCGACCGTATCCAAGCTGGTATGACCAAATAAAATACCCTCCGGGATACACAATCCCCAAATTCCATGTGTACAAAGTGACGAGCAATCCTCACCAGCACGTCACCCAGTTCAGGGCTCTTTGCGGCAACACCAGGGGCGATGATAAACTTTTGCTTCGTCAATTCGTCGATAGTTTAGCAGACACAGCTTTTGAATGGTACTCAGAGCTTCCCGACGACTCCGTCAAAACGTTTACAGAAATGGAGTTGCTATTCACTCAACGGTTCGCAAGCGCCAGCGAGCGCACCCCGATCACCGCATTGATCAACGCCAGGGTAAGGCCGGGCGAAACATGGGTTCAATACGCAATACGATGGCGGAATCTGTGGTCGAAATGCGAACAGCGCATTGAAGAAGCACCGGCGGTGGGCATGTTCGTGGGCACCCTAGACCCTCATGTAACTATTTCACAATTCATGATGTTCTTCAAGCCGACCACGTTCCAGACCTTGATTGACAAGTTGGCCCAAATGGACCAGATGGTACATAAACCATCTCCTCCAAAGACGGACTCTCGAAATGAAAAAGGGAAAGGAAAAGCGACCTTCGTCGCTAACACTCAACAACAGCCGAGCAACTTAAAGCCGGTTGTTCGCCAAAACAACGTGCGTTCATGCCCATCCCTCGAGGAGAGACTGAGACGTCCTTACTCGTTTTCCCAGGATAAAACGAGGAGACTGTTCGAGCTGGCAGTGCGCAACAGGCTCATAAATTTGCCGGATCCAAAACGTCCATTGCACCCAGGTGATGTTAACAATCCTAACTATTGTCCCTACCACAGAGTAATGGGTCACCCACTCGAAGATTGCTACGTCTTCAAAGTCTGGATTGAGGATGAATACCAACAGGGCAAATTCGAGTTGTCTGACAACTGGAAGGTGAACCCGCCACAACCGCATGCTCAGAAAAGGATGGACACGCCGGGGGCATTATGCTCTTTTATAGGGGAAGCTCCATGAGAAATTGTTTTTTCGGCAAAAAACTAAAAGAGTGCTGAAAGATCTTCAAACATGTCTGACCTATGAATGTAAGACCGAAACGTCGTTAAACTAACAATGGACCACTATGTCCTGAAACTGGATATTGACCGAGACGTCGATAAACTACTACAGACCGCAGCATCCCAAGGCTGATACAAAAAAAAGACTATAGAAAAAAGGAGAAAAAAGAAAACGGTATGTCCACAAGCAAAATGGGCACGGATGAAAACCCGAAAGGGCTCCATGAGTAAAAACAGCAGGGCTACCGGCGAGCTTTGTGATAACCCGAAAGGGCACAACCTCGTTAGAATAAAAAAAAGAAAGAGAAAAGAGAAAAAATAAAACGGTATGTCTATAAGCGAAAAGGGCACGGATGAAAACCCGAGAGGGCTCCGTGAGTAAAAACAGCAGGGCTGCCGGCGAGTTTTGTGAAAACCCGAAAGGGCGCAATCTCGTTAAAAGATACTTGCAAGGTCCTCTCGACCTTGTGAGGGGAAAACCACCTGCGTGAGATCCTTACGACTCACGTGGAAGCAAAATACTTAGGGATCCCCACGATTCCTAAGGAGAAATTACACTTACGAGATCCTCACGACTCATAAGGAGAACCCTCTTATGGGACCCTCATGGATCATAAGATTCAAAAGTCTTAAGCTACAGGGATCTGAACCTGTTCTTAAGCAGCCAACACAACCTCCAATTTTGCCCTACAAGCGGCTCAATGCTGACCCTTGTATACAATCCACGGGCGCGAATAAACATTTCCCTAACAAAGTTCCATCCGTGACTAGGGATATGTCTACACGGTGAACAGCCTTTGTAAGTCTTCTCGACTTATAAGGAGAAAATACTCTTGTAAGATCCTTATGACTTATAAGAGACCATGCACTTAGGAATCCTCACGATTCCTAAGGAGAAAACGCATCTATGAGATCCTCAGGACTCGTAAGGAGAAATACCTTTATGAGACCCTTACGGCTCATGAAGTCAAAAACCTTAGACGACAGGATCCTAACCCTGTTCGCTAAGCCACCTTTGTTCGCCATCGACAGAGGCAAATGATGATTCGCTCTTGGCAATATCCCAGTTGTAGCGGTGCTGATGCCGAAATCGGTGTCTACTTCCAAACTTGCAGCAAGAAGCTAGCGAGCCACACATGCATACGAAATAGCCGAAATGGTGGGTCAACTTGCAACAAAATCAGCAAGTAAAAATATATGTATGCAAAATAACCGAAATGATTGGGCAACTTACAATAAAAAGCAGCGAGTAAAAATAAAATAAATAGCCGAAACGATTGGGCAACTCGCAATAAAAAGCATCGAGTAAAAATAAAATAAATAGCCGAAATGATTGGGCACCGCGAAAAATAGCTGAAATGATTGGGCAATCGCGACCTTCGTGATAAAAAAAAAGCTGAAATGATAGAGCATCATGGAAAGAATTAAAAAAATAATGATGAAAGAATGAAACTTTTTGCCCTACAGGTGATATCACATCAATCCCTGTATACAGTCCAGGGGTGCAAACGAAGAGAGAACCATATCATCCCACCAAGCTCCATCAGAAAGAGAGCCAAGTCTCAACGATCACATCTGCATCCCAGAAGACCAACAACAGCGTTCTTCCTTATGCCAGCAAGGCAAGGAAGAGACACAACGAAACGGATCCACGGCATAGTCCCTAGTTCCAAACCTTAATGGCGATATCTACAGCCTAAGAATCAGCAACGGTGATCTTCCTCATTCTAGCAGGATTCAGACGTTGTAATCAACCCTGGAGCTACGGCAAAACCCCTACTCCAAATCTCGACGGTTCACAGACAACCTAGAGACCTCCTCAGCATTCGTCTTATTCCACCAGACGCAATGTCAACAACGGCGTTCCTTCGCAGTCCAGCAGGATGCAGATGCAACGTCAACAAAAGACCTCATGGTCGAAACAAAGCGGAGTGATGGCAAAATCCCAACTCCACCCCAGCATTCGTCTCATTACACCAGACGCAATGCAAACAACGGCGTTCCTTCGCAGTCCAGCAGGATGCAGATGCGACGTCAATGAAAGACCTCATGGTCAAAACAAAGCGGAGTGACGGCAAAATCTCAACTCCATCTCAGCATTCGTCTCGCTACAGCAGACACAATGTCAACAACGACGTTTCTTCCCAGTCCAGCATGATGCAGGTACAACGTCAACAAAAGACATCACGGTCAAAACAACGAAGCCATGGCGAAAATACCTAGTTCTAAGTCCCGACGGCCACATCTACAGCCTGGAGACCCACAACAACGTTCCTCCTCATTCCAGCAGGACTCAGACGCCACATCACCAAGCGGAGCCATAGCAAAATCCCTAGTTCCAAACCTCGACGGTTCACCAGCAACCTAGAGACAACCGCGACATTCGTCTCGATACAGCAGACACAATGCCAGCAAATGAAGCGAAGGCCAAATTCCTAGCTTCAGGGTCTTGACGGCAACTCATATAAAACCTGAAAGACTATCGGAGATCATCCCACACCAGCGCGGAGTGGTCACCACTTCGACGTTCGTCTCGATACAGCAGACGAGATGTCACCACAGTGTCCTTCCTCCAACAGGATTCGGACACGCCAAAGCAAATGAAGCGAAGGCCATACTCCTAGCTTCAGGGTCTTGACGGTGACTCAAATAAAACCTGAAGGGCTATCGAAGATCATCCCACATCAGCACGGAGTGGTCACCACCTCAACGTTCGTCTCGATACATCAGACGGAATGTTACCACAACATTCTTCCTCCCGCAGGATTCAGACGCGACAATCAAACAAACGGAGCCACGACAAAATCCCTAGTTCCAAACCTCGATGGTTCACCAACAACCTAGAGACCACCTCGACGCGCGTCTCGATACAGTAGACGCGATGTCAACCCAGCGTTCTTCCTCCAACAAGATGTAGACGCGACACCAACAACGGAGCCACGGCAAAATCCCTAGTTCCAAACCTTGACGGTTCATACGCAACCTAAAGACAACCGTGACATTCATCTCGTTACAGCAGACGCAATGCCAGCAAATGAAGCGAAGGCCAAATTCCTAGCTTCAGGGTCTTGATGGCAACTCATATAAAACCTGAAAGACTATCGGAGATCATCCCACACCAGCGCGGAGTGGTCACCACCTTGACGTTCGTCTCGATACAGCAGACGAGATGTCACTACAGCGTCCTTCCTCCAACAGGATTCGGACACGCCAAAGAAAATGAAGTGAAGGCCAAATTCCTAGCTTCAGGATCTTGACGGCAACTCATATAAATCCTGAAAGACTATCGGAGATCATCCCACACCTGCGCGGAGTGGTTATGACTCATCGAGGCTCTCCAAAATGGCCCTAACCTCAAGTAAAAAGCGGCATGGGAAAATTCCTAACGCTTTCTCTTCCAATGGTCAAACTGCCTAGGAGGATTTCTTGAAGACGTCTTGTCCAGCCCCCGAAGGGATTAGAGACACGACAGTCGCAAGGATACTCGAACAAGCAAGACTGCCTATCGAGGAATACATCAGCCAATGCGACGGTACGACGGATAAAACCCTAGCACCACAAACCCTAACGGACCTTTCTCGTAAAGAGCAGAGGTTAATTGTGACGTTAGGATATCCTTGCGAGAAATGCTCGATTCGTCTCGACTCGTAGGGAAAAGCCTTAGACAATCGGGATAAAAACCAGTTTCCTAAGCATTGGGCCCCTGCAAGTCGGTCTAAAATAGACTCTTGCGTACTATTCACGGGCCACACTCTCCAAAGTCGAATCACGACAAGGAGGGAAACAACCGCTTACGGGTCCTCTCGACTTGTAGGAGGGAAAATTCTCTTGTGAGATCCTTACGACTCTCAAGAGAAAACGCACTTAGGAATCCTCACGATTCCTAAGGAGAAAATACACCTGCGGGATCCTCTCGACTCGTAGGGAGAAAAGTCTTCATGAGACCCTCACGGCTCATGAAGTTGAAAAGACTTAGGCGGCAGATCTGAACCTGTCTTCTAAGCCATCGCTACCTTATAAAGAGTTCAGGATGAAATGTCATCTACCATCCATAGGCCAGCGTTGCCAAAGCCACATTCACCGCTGAAGTAAAGAAGCTACTTATGGGTCCTCACGATTCGTAAGGAAAAATACCTGAGCGAGATCCTTACGACTCACGGAGGTAATGAACACTTAGAAATCCTCACGATTTCTAGGGAGAATTTGCACCTACGAGATCCTCTCGACTCGTAGGGAGAAAAACCTTCTTGAGATCCTTACGGCTCATGAAGACGAAGAAAGTCTTAGGCTACAAGGATCCTAAATTTGTCTCCTAAGCGCTCAATTCTGTGGCCATGCATAACTCTGCACTACTTCACCCACGTACGTACTTACGTGGGCAATGTAGTGGGGGGCATTTGTTCCCGCCAAATTTTTGGCTCACAACCTGCTCCCTTATATAAATAATAATAATAATAATAATAATAATAAAATAATAAATAAATAATAAATAAATAATAAATAATAATAATAATAAAATAAAAAATGAAGGGAAAAGCTCCACATGCAAAAAAATGTAACAAATGTCTCAAAGTCAAGAGTTAAAACATTTTGAAGCAACGCTTCAGATCCAGCGCTCTGCACTGCACGCCACGTGTCAAACACGGGTGCGCTAGCACAGTTGGGCTACGCCCTGCGCTTCGCGCCACGTGTCAAACACGGGTGCGCTGGCGCAGTTGCGCTGCGCGCCACGTGTCAAATGTAGGTGCGCCAGCGCAAAGTGCGCGGCGCTCTGAGCAGCGCACCACGTGCAAAGCACGGGTGCGCCAGCGCTGGAACCTAAAAGCTCCCCACCGTTAGATCAAAAGATCTAATAATAATGATAAATCATTAATTAATCAGAAACTAAATTCTATTAAGAAAAGATTCCTCAAAATCTTTCCAAATAACAAGATTGTGCTCTGTAAATCAGAGCACCGTTGGATCAATGATCCAATGGTAAGTAAAAATTACCAAAAGACAGAATAAATTCTGTATGGAAAGATCTTTCCAATCTTGTTAAAAACAAGAAGATTTCCTTCTCTAAAACAGAAGCCTTAGGATCAAAGATCCAACGGTGGGAAATATTCCCAAATCAATCAGAGAAAGATCTTTTAAAACCGATTCAACAAATCATTTGGCCCTATATAAAGGCCCCTAGACTTCAAGTCTTTATACACACAGAAGAGAGAGAGAAAACCCTCAGAAAACTTTGAGAAAACTCAAAGAGAAAGAAGAGCAAGCTCTTATAAAAAAGAAGATTTTTCTTCATTTTCAAGGTAAAGAACTATGCTCTTGAATAACAGAGATGAAATTATCTCATTAAAAAAGAAGAACCATCTTCTAAAAAGAACATAGATCTGAAAAAAGACCAAGGTCTTTAATAAAAAGCAAAAGATCAAAAGATCTAATCATAAAAAAATATAAAAAATATAAAAGAAGTATTTCACTTCATTCACAGATCTTTGATCTATAAAGGCAGAGCCTTTTATGAAAACAAGAACTTTTGTTCTTGAATCTTGAGGCAAAGCCTCCTTTAAGAAGAACATAAATTTGCTCTTTGATCTTAAATCTGATCAAATGCGCTTTGCGCTATCAGAAAGTGCCTTGCACTCATGAACTGTGCTCTTGCACTTCTTGGATCGGCACTCAGCGCCAAAACATGCCACGTGTCAACCATAGACACCACTTGCGCTTTGCGCTTTTAAAACAGAGCACTGCGCTCATGGACTGGCGCTCAGCGCCAAGCGCGCCATGTGTTACTCACTGGTGCGCCCCTAAATCAGTGCAAAGCGCTCATAAATTAAAAGCGCAATGCGCTAATAAACTAGCGCTTAGCGCTAAGCGCGACACGTGTCCTCTTCGTGTGTGCTATCCGACAGAAGCGCAATGCGCTCTTTAGCTGACGCAAAGCGCCTGGCGCGCCACGTGGCGCACTGTCAGAACACTATCTGTTCTGATGAAGATAAAAGATGTCAGAATTCAATGCTTAGCATTATTAAAAGGGCCAAGCCCAAATAAAGGCTTAATAGCCAGAACAAAAATAAAATGTGTTAAACATTTTAATTGGACTTAGCCCAATTCTGGCCATAAGTCCTCAGCTTATCTTGAACTGAGCACATCTGCTCTTTCAACCAACTCACCTTGGTTTAAGGGTACATCTCTTCACTCCTTTGATGTTTGTCGTTGTAATTCCTCAACGTCTTCAAAGAGGTGACGACAACTACACATTTCATAGACCATGACGTCTCTAAATATCGGACTGTGGGGTCCTTAAACTCATGGACTATGATGTCCTTAACCTCGATCGTGATGTCTTTAAACTAACATCAGACTGTGGGGTTCTTAAACCCATGGACTATGATGTCTTTAACCTCGACCGTGATGTCTTTAAACTAACATTGGACTGTGGGGTCCTTAAGCCCATGGACTATGATGTCCTTAACCTCGGACTGTGGGGTCCCTTTAAACCCACGGACTATGATGTCCTTGACCTTGGGCTGTGGGGTCCCTTTAAACCCACGGACTATAATGTCCTTAATCTCAGACTGTGGGGTCCTTAAGCCCATGGACTATGATGTCCTTAACCTTGGACCACCATGTTCTTAAACTGGTAATCGACCGCAATATCCCTAAACTAAATAATAGAGTCCAAATGCTCTTTTGTTGGATCTAAATGATCCTGTTAAGTTGATCTTAGTCTAGAAATTAGACTAACGTATCATTAACAAACGTTTAAGTTGATCTTAGTCTCAAATGAGGCTAACGTATCCTTAAACCAAACCCCCAAACCCAAATCTAAGAAGATACAGATTTGGACTAATCCACGCCCTACGGGCGACAACATAAATTAGTCTCTGTATACAATCCACGGGCAACCAAATACAAAACAAACACCCACGACATGAAATGACCATCTGGAGAAGGAGAAAGTTGTTACCGCGATGCGGTAGCGTAATTAACTGCAGGGGCTTGCGCCTGCAGGGAAGAGCGTCCCCACAATAAAAAAACCCCTCAAACGAGGGGGAATCTGACGAAGTCTGCTATATCGGCCGCATCCGTCTGAACCTTCGATACATGGTGCCATAAATCAACTTGGCATCTTCGGAGAGGTGGACGGATAGCACTAATTAGCATCTGTCCCGAATTTTAGGCAAGACGGACCTGCGCGGTCGCGTCTCCGCGTCTTTTGGAGGGTAACATTCTTGAATCTTACAATTTCATATTCTTTGAATGTATCCTAACCCTATTTTTTTACGGTTATGGATTCTCCAAACAATACAAGTACAAACTTCAACAACACACCACCACCTCTTCCACTTACACATACTGTTGTAGCTCCGATCAACGAGCAAACGGTATTGCTTGAGGCAATTTGAAGCCTCCTGGAAGGACAGCAACAGCAGACTACTATATTATTGAACCGCCCAGAAGCGGAAGCACCCGGAGTGAAGCAATTCCGGGCATTGCATCCGAAGCAATTTTCTGGGAAAGAGAGCCCCTTGGAAGCTGAAGTATGGGCTCAGAGTATCGAAGATGATCTGGCAGCAACACAAGTGCCAGAGATCGCTTGGGTATGGGTTGCGAAGCTGCAACTCACTGACAACGCCCGAGTTTGGTGGAAGGTGGAAGAAAGCTGTCTTGACCAGCCGATCGAATGGAGGGCTTTTCGCGAGATGTTCGACGCGAAGTATTTTCCCGAGACTGCCAGATTCGTCATGGAGCAGCAATTCATCCACTTACAACAAGACTCTATGTGGAGCAAATCGGTGGATGAGTATGATGCAGAGTTCACTATGTAGAGCAGGTTCACGGCACACTTCATTCCGACTGCTAAGATCAAGTCCAGACGATTTCAGTAAGGGTTGGATTCGGAGATCCAAGCTGCCTTAGCTACATGGGATATCCCAACCCATGACCTAGCTATGAAAGCTGTCCGAAGATATGCGGCAGTGGTGAAGAAGAAGGGCAGACCCCAATCTGTCGGAGTGAAGCGCCCTGCCACTCAGATGGCAGGAGGAGCCTCTTCAATACCAACTTTTGAACCCAGGAGACCGGAAGTAACAAATAACCAGCCAAGTCCAGATTTTTGCTTTTACTGCAAGAGGGATGGACACTTGTGGAAGGACTGTAGGCACGCAAAAGGCCTGTGCTTAGTTTGCGGCGCAACCACCCATGTAATTGGAACATGTCCTTATAGACGCAAACCAGTTCCAATACACATCAACTATCCGCAGTGGCCAGCTATCCAGGCACCTGCTCCACGTCTTGCACTACCAGCTCCACCTCCACGTGGACCTCCTGCACAGCCTCCTCGCTAATTCCATCAGGCAATGAGAAACATGCCCTAAGGACAGAGGAATGTGCCTCCAGCTAGGAGGAATGTACCCCGGCGACAGGCTTTCACTTTAGCGGCTGTAGAATCCGAGGCTATCGACTAAGGTAACACTGGTAATTCCCTTCAATCTTTTCAAACCCTTGCATCATCTCGTTACTTTTCATGCACTACCAGTATTCTTTCACCACCACCGTTATCAAGCTTTTCTTGAATCTGTTACACTTTCCTTCTATAAATTTTGAGGACGAAATTTTTATAAGGAGGGTAGAATATAACAACCCTGAACTTTCTGTACAGAATTTTTTCAAAATACAGAAAGAAATACCTTAGCCTGAGCACAATTTATAAATTTAAATTGCTTTTGAACAGCAAGAAAGCATGCGTAGCTCATCGGTAAAGCCTTGCACTACTGTGACGTAGCCCCTGTGTTCAAATCCCCTCAGCTACATATTATTTTTATTGATTTTTCTTTTAAACTTTTTGGAAGCCCAAAAGTTTACACGTATAATACATGTAAAATGAAAAGTCTGTTAGTTATATGTATGCCCTAGAGGCCATTATTGTACATGTGATGTATGTTATATTGGATGCTTGGATATATATAGAGAGGACTTTCTTTCTCGACATGATAGTATGCTATCTGGTTGTTCTTTGTCTTAACATGTATACTTGTATTGTGATACTGTCCTGCTCGCACATGTTGATAAAGCACTTAGGATGTGTACTTGACTACTAGGACTATGATGGAGATCATACTAGTAGGGCCAGGGTAGTCTATAAGTACATCCTATAATTATTCCTAGTCAAGGGTGTATCGAGACAGGGCATCGATATTCCAGAGTAGACTAGCGTATACGCTTCTTGACCTATATGATGGACGATAGATGATCCCACATCCATTGGTGTTTAACACCAAAGATGGTATACGGGTGCTCAGTGGAGACTAGGTACACTGAACAGACTCGCCGAGAACTCCTAGTTTGTATTATACCTATCGTCAGATAGCAGTTCTCTGATGACACTGGTACAGGTTAGTCTGTAGACCCGAGATCGTCATAGAGTCTTGTGTGATTCCCATTGTGCTTTGATTTCCACCTTACCACGTTCAAGAGAACATACAAAACGGTGGCTTTTGGGTACAGTCCCGAATCACATGGAGGCAATGAGCGATAGGAGGGGATTCGTCTCTCCCGGTATTGGGGGTTGATGTTGCGCTGTGATCGATTGGTATAACAGGAAGTCCCTGGCCAGGGCTGATACGGAGATTTACTGGTATGTGTTATCAGTAGTTTCTCGACCTGTTATGAGCCTCACATCGGCATGACTTATCGGTTATTGGGGTCTGACGTTTACCACCCCTAGACTAGATATGCGACATATCAGATGAAAAGACCAGACTGTACGATAGTGTTACTGACAGGCTTTACAGGAGTTAGAGCGGGCTTGCTTATTGATCTTCTGATCGCTCAATATCCGGATAGCCGTTACGTCCAGCTAGTACCGCTGACGGCTTGTGGGTGCCTGAAATGATTATCACCTACTGCCGGCGTATTGACTAGTCTTTAGAGTCCTACACAGAGGTTTACTGGTCAAGAAAAACGAAGTAGGAGCATGTATGTGATATGTGCGGGACTGAGATTAATACGAGTATGTGATACCGCATTCTATTCTCGCGATTTATGATATCGATTATATGAGATATAACCGGATTATCGAATCAAGTGTTGATACGAGAAGTTGATACAAATAATATTAGTCGGTCATATGAGATATAGCCTGATTATTAAATCAAGTGTTGATTTAATGATTTAATGTATAATTATATATTTTATATATTAATTTACATTAACTAATATTAGCTCACTTAAGTTTTTCTTTTTCTCACTTATGCATTTAATATATATGTGATATATATTAATTATATTTCTTATAGTGTCATGCTTGATGCCACATGCTATATGGGTGTATGAGACTCACTGCATGCTCATGATAATGTAGGGTTTATTTATTTATAGTAAATCAAATATTAGTTGGAAATTAGTCACATGGGTTAGCTTAGTGGAAACTTGTAGAAGCATTGACTTAGTCCACTAGTTTTGTTTTACACTAGATATTTATTAACCCAACCATTAACTTAAGCCATGGTTAAGTCTTTACATGAGTTATATGAGATATTTCTCACCCATGGTTGCCATTCACTCTCTCATCTATTATTTGCTTCATTTTCTTCATTGAGCTCTTTAGGTTTTTGAGAGGAGAAGAAAAAGAGTGAGAAAATTAATTCTAAAGTGAGAAAAAATCCCACTTCATCATTCTCTACTAGATTAGCCATTTAGTTTTAGGTGTTAGCTTCATTAATCCCTCATTAGTGAAGATGTAGCTTGGGTTAATTTCTTCTCGACGTAGATCATCTTCGGCCTCGAAGACTTCATTCGAGCTTGTTCCTTTCATCTTGTGGAGCCATTCTAGAGTCCGGAAGATCACTACTTGGAGCAAAGGGACTACTACACGGAGCTATTGAAGTGAAGGACCGGTCTACAATGGTTGTATTCCGTATTCACTTAGTTGTAAAGTTGTTTACATATTGTTTCGTTTAAATCTCTAGTTAAGATTCTAGGGTTAGGATTGTTTAGCATGGCAAAATTTTGAAAATGGCTTGGACGATACCTCCTGAAACCTTGCTGTCGTGCTATACTTTCCTACAAAGTCACTAAAAACAAACATATGGAAAATGTTATATGCACTGAACCCAACACGTGGCATCAATCCCACACCCAACCCCACCAAACGACTGGAGTGATGTGGCTCGGGGCTGGCGCCGCCGGTCCTACCTATCCCAAATGCCTTCATCTCTTAACCCTAGCACCCCTTGGTCTACCTCACTACCCTCAAACTGTTTGATTTTCCTGCATTTATCCAGAGAGTGTAATTTCACTCTTTAATTCTAATTTTAATGTATTTTTAAATTCTCTCTTCACTTACAAAACCTTAATTCTATCCTATAAATACCATCCTACACCATAGCCCTCCTCATTCAGAATCCATTGTAACAACCCAAAATTTCCTATACAAGTTTTTACAAAATTTTTTTTCAAAAATCCATAAAGGGGTATTTTAGTCTGAGCACAAGTTATACGTAATTATTTTTCTTTTTAATTACAAGTTAAAAGAATGTAACAACTCCATTTTTAGTATACAAAAATTTGCTTTAAAATTAATGTATACTTGGGGTAATTACATTTACTGTTATTATTTTAAGTAATTAATTAGCTCCATAATTACAGGAAGGAGCTTGTAGCTCATTGGTAATACCTTGCACTGCTGAAACAAGCCACCAGAGTTCAAATCCTATACCCCATATTATTTTTAATATTGATTTTTTTAAAACCTTTAGAATACCAAGAGTTTACACGTGCATATCTCACAAAAACCCCACTACACCCAAAGATATAACATTTCCAGGAGTTAGATGAACTGTCGGGGGAGGGGGGGATCTCGGCCGCCTGACTCGGCCGGGAATCGGCCAAATCGGCCTTGACTCGGTCTGACCCCGTCCTCAGACCGAGTCACGGCCGAGTCGGCCGATTCCGGCGACGACCCCAACATGAAAATTGTGTCTTTTCATATTCCCTATGCACATGCAAAATTTTAGCCTCAGACCATTTCCAGAGCTCTTTAAAAACCCCAATTACTCTTCTTTTAATACATTTTTATTATATTTTAATACATTTTTATTTTAAACTTTTCATGTACCCTAACCTTAGCCTAATCCTATAAATACCAATCCTACACACTACCTTCTCACCCCAAAATCCTGAGCCCACTCTCTCAAAATTTTTCCAAAGATCGTGTACTTTGAAAACAAGCTCAAGGCGAAGCTCTGACGAAATTCCGGCGGAACTTCCGGCGATCATCTTAGAAACTATCGGCGATGACGCAACACACCGACGATCCTTCTAGTTCCCTCTCACTCTCTTGAGTAATCTAAAACCCGTAAGTCCCTTTTCTATCTCTCTTTTCCATTCTCAAAAATACGAAATTACAAAACCCGACGGAATCGGAACAAATCCCATTTTCGATTCGGTTTTCTATAAAATTCCACTTCTCACTAATACAATCATACCTAAACTTCCTCATGTTGACTATTAAACACTAATCAAATAATTTGACCAAGTTTCGTCACATGAATTGATAGTTTTTTCAATTTATCGTATTTTTTACTTAAATACCATATTGTTTCAATCCGTTATTTAACTCCATCAAACTTACTATACATTTAAAGTAGATCACGAGGTAACGACCTATCTCCTCACACACTCATATGCAACACTCCCGAGAACCTAAAATACGAAAAAATAAACATTTTCATTTAAATACCATATATTTAATAAAACCATTTCTAAAAGATTTAGTTTTGATACACTTTTTAAAAAAGTACCACTTATTATGAAAATACGATAAGTTGTGGGCATCGGTCCTTTATCTAAACCTGACTTTGTGGTGTCAAGGCTAGGCAAGTAAGAAAGGTAACTTTAAAAGGCCGGACTCACGGTGATTCATGAGCGGATCCCTCTTTTCCTCACTTGTACTTAGCTGACCACAATTGGCGGTGCAGAGGCGATTTAAGACATCTCACAACTTGTCGTCTGGACCAGTTAGTGATAGACTAGTTGACTTAGGAGAATATAGAACATACAATACGGAAAATATACACCTTTACAAATAAATACCATTTAGTTCATAAAACCGTTTTCTAAAGGATTTAGTATTTACAATCTTTGCAAAGCGCCGCTACAACCCATTTTGGGGAACCCGTTCGGGATGGTGCGGTTTATCGCACATCCTCGGGCTTAGTAGTGCGAGATTCAGACTTCCGTAAGGAGAATTCGGTCTCGAAAGATTTAAAATACGACATCTTAAGAAAATGAGATTTTTTAGAATATAAAATATTTATTAAAATTATTTTTGTATAAATATATATATATTTATCATTAAAATACCTATTTTATTATGATATAAATATTCCACCTTTTTCTAAAAATCACAAGAATAAATTTTACACTAAAATACTATGAATTCCAAATAAATCAACTTTACAAATAAATACCTTTATTTATGAAATTAGGATATTTTCACTAGAAATATCATAATATAAAATCCACCTTCATTACAACTCTAAAGAAGAATAACGAATACTTGAGGTGTATTTTGAAAAGTATATAAAAGTATTATTACATAAAACCCCCTCAAGTTTTATAAATTTCCCTAAGGACCCTAGCAAATTATAGATAAGAATTAATCAAGACTTCGATTTACATTTCTAATTGTCTGACTCGGGTTTGAGTCTGATTATATTTGACTTGAATATGATTCAAGTACAATCTACAATTTTCAATATTACAATTCAACATGAATCCATGAATCCAATTATCAATTTATACAACTTGACTGAACCGAACCATGGATATACATTCCATTTATATGGTTCTCCAGTTATTCCATTTACATGATTCTACGGTTACATCCGTTTACTGATATCATGGTTTCGGTCAGTCTTTCAATTATACATTCAATACAATTTACAGTACAAAACAATACAAATAAAACATACGGGTTTAAGAGGTAGATTGGTACGGAAGGTGTTAAAGGTGGCACGAGACGGTAAGATTAAGACACTTAACATGAATCCAATTGCCGTTGTTCCGGGTTGTATAGCAGAGCCTTATACTTCCATTTGCCCTGGTCTCTAGCATACTGAGACTCCTCTCGTATACACTGGCATCCTTCTGTACCAGGCTACAAACAACAGCGTTAACACTAAATACAACAATATAACAATATAATACAACTATAAAAGCTACTCTCTCTCTCTTACTCTCTGTCTATTCTACTTATTTCTTATCTTTGGGACTTATCGAGCGACCTGTTCGCTGACGACATTCTATTTCTTTGGATGTCGTCAGGTGATTTGGACCCATCAGAGATCGAACCAACTGCAGAAGACTTGGATCAGTACAGCGAAGAACCAGAGCTCTAGTTTCATTGTACATTTTCTATTCAGTACTTTTCATGTCCAGTCATGCCATTGTTTAGGCATCATTTTTATTTCAGTTGTATTTTCTTTTCATGTATTGTACAAAAGAATGTTAATAAATAAAAGTTGCTGTTTTTATTATACCTTCCCACTTATGTATTTTCTTTTATATTGCTTAGTTACGCTTAGCGTATTTGCTTCTGAGTAAATACGTAGCGGGCCAGTCGCATCCCCTTCGCCGTAGAATGGGAAGCGGGGCGTGACAGGTTTTGTTGGTGGCCCATGCAGCTCAGAGCTGTATGAAACCCTATCATGCAGTTCTGTTCTGCGTGAACAACCTAAGCAATATAACACAAGAACTAGCAACTAAAACATTCTTTACAATTCATGTTCCTTAAATCTTACAATTTCATATTCCTTGAATTTTATCATTTCATGTACTTGAATCTGTCCTAACCCAAATCTTTTTCAAGGTTATGGATTCCCCGAACAACACCAGCACCAACGTCAACAACACACCTCAACCTCCACTACCAATTGTTCCTGCTGTTCCTACGCCACCGACCGAGCAAACAGTGCTACTTGAGGCGATCTGCAGCCTTCTTGAGGGACAGCAACAACTCCTGAACCGTCTCGAGACTGACGAGCCTGGGGTAAAGCAATTCAGGGCTTTACATTCCAAGCAGTTCTCCGGAAAGGGAAGCCCACTTGAAGCTGATGAATGGGCACAAAGTATAGAGGATGATCTGGCGGCAGCACAAGTGCCAGACATAGCTTGGGTCCGTGTGGCGAAACTGCAGCTCACGGACAATGCTCGCAACTGGTGGAAGGCGGAAGAAAGCCGTCTTATACAGCCTATTGAATGGAAGACTTTTCGCGAGAAGTTCGACGCGACGTACTTCCTTGTGACTGCCATGTTTGCCATGGAGTAGCAGTTTATTCATCTACAATAAGGTTCGATGTGGGACAAGTCAGTAGATGAGTATGACGCTGAATTCACCATGCTCAGTCGGTAATATATATCACAGTATTTCAAATTCTTAATATCACATACTACACAGCTAACGCAAGACCGTAACAGATTTGCGGCACACCTGATACCGACGAATGGGATCAGAGCCCGTCGATTTCAATAAGGTTTGGACACAGAAATTCAGGCTACACTAGGCACATGGAAATTTCTGACACATGAAGATGCTTTGGAAGCTGCCCACAGTTATGAGGCAGTGATAAAGGCGAGGGGCAGACCCCAATCTGCCGGTTTGAAATGCCCTGCCACTCAAATGGCAGGAGGAGCCCCTTCCAGGCCATCGTTTGAACCCAGGAGAACTGAAGAAATTTGCCACTACTGCCATAGAAAGGGACACTTGTGGAAGGACTGTAGACGCGCAAAAGGCCTATGTCTAATTTGTGGCGCATCCAATCACAGAATTGAGACCTATCCAGATAGATACAACTCAGCTCACACACCTACCAACTACCCGTAGCGGCCAGCTATCCAGGCTCCTGCAACTCGTCCTGCACTATCTGCTCCACCACCTGTACAGCCTACTCGCCAATTCCAACAAGCAATGAGGGACATGCCTAGAGGGCAGAGAAACAAGCCCCAAAGGCAGAATGTGCCTCCAGCTAGAAAGAATGTACCACGGCGATAGACATTCACATTAGAAGCCGTAGAAGCCGAGACTGTAGGTCAAGGTAAAACCGGTAAGCCTTTTTCACCCTTGTATCACTTTGTTATTTTTATACACTATCAAGTACTCCAGACACCAAACTTTCTTAAATTTTCTACACCTTCCTTTTACAAATTTCGAGAACGAAATTTTTATAAGGAGGGTAGAATGTAACAACCCAAAATTTCCTATACAAGTTTTTACAAAATTTTTTTTCAAAAATCCATAAAGGGGTATTTTGGCCTGAGCACAAGTTATAAGTAATTATTTTGTTTTTTAATTACAAGTTAAAAGAATGTAACAACTCCATTTTTAGTGTACAAAAATTTGCTTTAAAATTAATGTATACTTGGGGTATTTACATTTACTGTTATTATTTTAAGTAATTAATTAGCTCCATAATTACAAGAAGGAGCTTGTAGCTCATTGGTAATACCTTGCACTGCTGAACCAAGCCACCAGAGTTCAAATCCCATACTCCACATTATTTTTAATATTGATTTTTTTAAAACCTTTAGAATACCAAGAGTTTACAAGTGCATATTTCATAAAAACCCCACTACACCCAAAGATGTAACATTTCTAGGAGTTAGATAAACCGTCGGGAGGGATCCCGGCCGCCTGACTCGGCCGGGAATCGGCCAAATCGGCCTTGACTCGGTCTGACTCCGTCCTCAGAACGAGTCACGGCCGAGTCGGTCAATTCCGGCGACAACTCCAACATGAAAGTTGTGTCTTTTCATATTCCCTATGCACCTGCAAAATTTCAGCCTCAGACCATTTCCAGAGCTCTTAAAAAACCCCAATTACTCCACTTTTAATACATTTTATCACATTTTTAGTTTAAACTTTTCATCTACCCTAACCTTAGCCTAATCCTATAAATACCAACCCTACACACTACCCTCTTACCCCAAAATCCTGAGCCTACTCTCTCAAAATTTTTCCAAAGATCATGTACTTTGAAAACAAGCTCAAGGCGAAGCTCCGACGAAATTCCGGCGGAACTTCCGGCGATCATCTTAGGAACTATCGGCGACGACGCAACACACCGACGATCCCTCTAGTTCGCTCTCACTCTCTTGAGTAATCTAAAACCCGTAAGTCCCTTTTCTATCTCTCTTTTCTATTCTCAAAATACGAAATTACAAAACCCGACGAAATCGGAACAAATCCGATTTCCGATTCGGTTTTCTATAAAATTCCACTTCTCACTAATACAATCATACCTAAACTTCTTCATGTTGACTATTAAACACTAATCAAACAATTTGATCAAGTTTCCTCATATGAAATGATAGCTTTTTCAATTTATCATATTTTTCACTTAAATACCACATTGTTTCAATTCTTCATTTAACCCCATCAAACTTGCTATACATTTAAAGTAGATCACGAGGTAACGACCTACCTCCTCACACACTCATATGCAACACCCCCGAGAACCTAGAATACGAGAAAATAAACATTTTCATTTAAATACCATATATTTAATAAAACCATTTCTAAAAGATTTAGTTTTGATACACTTTTTAAAAAAGTACTACTTATTATGAAAATACGATAAGTTGTGGACATCGGTCGTTTATCTAAATCCGACTTTATGGTGTCTAGGCTAGGCAAGTGAGAAAGGTAACTTTAAAAAGCCCGACTCACGGTGATTCATGAGAGGATCCCTCCTTTCTTCACTTGTACTTACCTGGCCACAATTGGCGGTGAAGAGGCGATTTGAGACATCTAACAACTTGTCATCTGGACCAGTTAGGGATATACTAGTTGACTTAGGAGAATCTAGAACATACAATATGGAAAATATACACCATTACAAATAAATACCATTTACTTAATAAAATCTTTTTCTAAAGGATTTAGTATTTACAATCTTTGCAAAGCACCGCTACAACCCACTTTGGGGAACCCGTTCGGGATGGTGCGGTTTATCGTACATCCTCGGGTTTAGTAGTGCGAGATTCAGACCTCCGCAAGGAGCATTCGGTCTCGAAAGATTTAAAATACGATATCTTAAGAAAATGAGATTTTTTAGAATATAAAATATTTATTAAAATTATTTTTGTATATATATATATATATATATATATTTATCATTTAAATACCTATTTTAATATGATATAAATATTCCACCTTTTTCTAAAAATCACAAGAATAAATTTTACACTAAAATACTATGAATTCCAAATAAATCAACTTTACAAATAAATACCTTTATTTATGAAATTAGGATATTTTCACTAGAAATATCACAATATAAAATCCACCTTCATTACAACTCTAAAGACGAATAACGAATACTTGAGGTGTATTTTGAAAAGTATATAAAAGTATTTTTACATAAAACCCCCTCAAGTTTTATAAATTTCCCTAACGACCATAGCAAATTATAGGTAAGAATTAATTAAGATTTCGATTTACATTTCTAATTGTCTGACTCGGGTTTGAGTCTGATTATATTTGATTTGAATATGATTCAAGTACAATTTATAATTTTCAATATTATAATTCAACATGAATCCATGAACCCAATTATTGATCTATACAACTTGACCGAACCGAACCATGAATATACATTCCATTTATATGGTTTTCCAGTTATTCCATTTACATGATTCTACGATTACATCCGTTTACTGATATCATTGTTTCGGTTAGTCTTTCAATTATACATTCAATACAATTTACAGTACAAAACAATACAAATAAAACACTATGGGGTTTAAGGGGTAGATTAGTACGGAAGGTGTTAAAGGTGGCATGAGACGGTAAGATTAAGACACCTAATATGAATCCAATTGCCGTTGTTCCGGCTTGTATAACGGAGCCTTATACTTCCATTTGCCCTGGTTTCTAGCATACTGAAACTCCTCCTTACTAGGTTACAAACAACAGCGTTAACACTAAATACAACAATATAATAATATAATACAACTGTAAAAGCTACTCTCTCTCTCTTACTCTCTGTCTATTCTACTTTCCTCTTATCTTTGGGACTTATCGAGCGACCTGTTCGCTGACGACATTCTATTTCTTTCTTCTTTGGATGTCGTCAGGTGATTTGGACCCGTCAGAGATCGAACCAACTGCAGAAAACTTGGATCAGTACAGCGAAGAACCAGAGCTCTAGTTTTATTGTACATTTTCCATTCAGTACTTTTCATGTCCTGTCATGCCATTGTTTAGGCAACATTTTTATTTCAGTTGTATTTCCTTTCCATGCATTGTACAAAAGAATGTTAATAAATAAAAGTTGCTGTTTTTATTATACCTTGCCTCTTGTGTATTTTCTTTTATATTGCTTAGTTACGCTTAGCATATTTGCTTCTGAGTAAATACGTAGCGGGCCAGTCGCGTCCCCTTCGGCGTAGAATGGGAAGCGGGGCGTGACATCCATTGTCAAAACTCTCTAAAATTTCTAAGTCCAAAAGTTGTACAAGTGGAGTTAGCCAAGGTCAAAGTTCCGGCGACGTTTTGGGACAAATCCGGCTACGAAAAAACTTCCCGACGCTTCCAAAAGTTCCCTCTACCTCCCCTCTCTTCTCCAAACCCGTAAGTCCCTTCTTCCTACTTCTCTTTTATTAAAAAGAATTCTATTTTCAAAACATGTCGGAAGCGGAGTTAATTCGACTTCCGATTCTAATTTAACTAAAAACCCAACTTTTCTTAATAACAAATTTACCATATTTTTGTATATTGTTTAGAAATCATAAATGTTGGATATGTATGCCCTAGACGCCATTATTGTAAATGTATACATGTGGATAATTGGACATATATATGTACAGGTCAGTCTTACTCGATATGATAGTATGTTATTTGGTTTGCCTTTGTCTTAACATGTGCATATGTTTTACTTGTTATTACGTTCATTCATACATGTTGATAAAGCCCGTAGGATCATTGCTAGACTACCTGCGTTGTGATGGCGATCATACCTGTGGGAGCTGGGTAGTCGGTACGCACATCCTTAAATTGTCCCTAGTCGTGGGAGTATTGAGACCGGGCTTCGATATTCCGAAGTAGACTAGTGTATACGTTTCTAGACCCCGACGAGGGGTGATGGTTTGGTCCCGCAACCATTGGTCTTTTGCACCTAAGATCGTATATAGGTGCTCATCGGGGGTGAGTACACCGGATGGACTCGCCGAGAACTTCAAGATGGTACTATTCCTATCGTCAGATGGAAGTTCTCAGGTGACATGAGCACATGTTAGTTTTTAGACCTGAGATCGTCATTTGCCTCGTGTGAGTTCCCACTGTGCTTTGATTACTACCCTACCACGGCTCTACTGAGTCGTGCAAAAAGGTTTTGGTTGGGTACAGTCCCGAGCCACATGGAGGCAGTGAGCGATTGTCGGGGATTCGTCTCTCTCGGTATTGGGAGTCGATATCGCACTGTGTTCAATCGGTCAGGACCATAAGACCTTGGCCAAGGCAGTTGGGATTTACTGATAGGCTGATCAGTAGTTTCCCGGATTGGTCCTGAGCCACATCAGCACGAATTATCGGTTTATTAGGGTCTGACGTTTACCACCTTCTAAACCCGGTATGCGATACTCTTAGACGAAGAGACCGGACTGTACGAAGATTGTCACAGATAGGCTCAGTAGGGATCCAGATGTGTTTGCTCATCGGCCTTCCTTTTCGATATGTACCCGGGTAGCCGTTACGTACAGCTAGTGCCGCTGACGTGCTTGTGGTTATGGATTTATCCAGTAACTCACTGCCGGCGTACTGTCGAGTCTTTAGAGTCCTACACAGAGAGTTTCCCTGGTTCAGGCAAAATGATGTAGTAGCCGTATTGGATACGTGTAGAGTTCCGATCGATTGATGTACTTTGTTTCCGGACTTTCGATCGGATCTAACCGGCTCGGGTTTGAGCCGGATTATTAAATCATGTATTGATTTAATAATTACATATATGTATTTCGATATGTATATTCTATTATTACGTTCTTCGTGTTATTCTATCTCTTTGGGCATTCGTGTTTTTAGCCGAATGCGGGTATGTATATACAACAGACTTTAATCCGTATTTTATTACAGATTACCTTCTAGAAGGTGGACACCTCATCATGATTTTTCCATTTATTTGATAAATGTAAATGAGGTGTAAAGTGTGAGGTGTGGAGGGTATGGTGAGGACCATGCTTCAATAGTTGATAAATGAATTCTTTATTCATTTGTGGCAACTATTCAAGCATGAGTCACATTGTTTATTGAAGGATATTGATTCGCAAAACCATTGTGATGATATTCTCTCTCTTATGGTTGCTCATTTGTTTTTGCTCTCACCATTTGGCTTCACCCTTCTCCCCTTCACTTGAGCTCCTCCACCTTCATCATCTTCCCTTTCTCTACACTCTCATGTATTGAGAAACAAGAGAAAGGGCTAGATAGAGATAGTAGAACACATAGAACTCCACACCACATCCTAAACAACTTGGATTAGCAACCCAAGTTCTCTAGTTGCTCCTATTGATGCTTAGTTAGGAGCTAAAGCCATGAATCACATCCCTCGGATGGATCATCTACGAAAAAGGAGGGCTGGAGAACAAGCTCAATCCCGGAGAACCGATGGAGCCGGAAATGGAGATCAAGAAAGTTCAAGGTGGCCACTTGGAGCACATGACAAAGAAAGAAAACCGAAGGACTTGGGTCGTTTGGTGAGACTTCTTTCCATAGTAGATAGCACTCCTAGTATAGCCAGTTAGGTTTATGGTTAGATCCGGTGTAATGGATTATTCTAGTGCCGTTTTTGAAATTGTAAGAAAATTTTCGTTCCGCAAACCGCCACATTTGATGGCTAGGGCGTTAGGGTAACCCAACAATAAACAAACACTTTAGAACAAGTTTCATTTTAAAATAACATGTTATGCAACTTTTATCACATTTTTACGGTAAAATACCATCAAGTTTACATACGATATTACCTTATAGTTTTACTCATATTATCTTTAGAAAACTCACGAGATAATGACCTACCTCATCACAACACTCATTCTTGACATAGCACGATGGCTTTTGTAACAATTTTTGTGGGACAAAATACACTATTCACATTAAAATACCTTAAACTATCAAAACCCGCATTCTTTAAATTGTTTTAATTAATTCCTTGCAAATATGCCTCTACAACCCATTTTGGGGAACCTGATCGGGATGGTGCGGGTTATCGCACGTCCTCGGAACTAGTAGAGCGAGATGCAGACCTCCTCACGGAGCATTCGATTTCGGTGGAATTTTTATTACAATTTTTAAGAAAACGTGATTTCTATTTAATAAATAAATTCTATTTTTATAATTATATATATATAAATATTATCAAAAAATCTATTTTAAATAAAATATATATTCTATGTTTTCTAATCAAAAGATAAGAATCAAAAAATATCATGAAAATACCATCCAGAATCAATACAAGTCAATTTACAAGAAAATACCATATACTATTCGTGTTAGGTTTATATCCACTAGAATAAATCATTTTATAAAAAATTACAACTATGAAAACCCTAAAGAAGATAATTAAATACTTTAGGTGTATTTTGAAAATATCAAAACTATTTTTCATAAAACCCTCTCAAGTTATATTAATTTACAATAAGGACCCTAGTAAACATAGGTTTAAGCGGGACCAGTTCTCTTGAGCCTCAGGGAGCCGAAGAATATGGATGCTTTCTTATCTAATGTAGACAACTTAAAAATGGTGTTATCAATACGGTAATTGTCTTGGAAAAAGACACAAATCCTGCCGTCCATATGCAGCAGTTACCGATAACTCCAAAACTAATTCAGGACTTCAATTCGTTTTAAAGTGTCTGACTCAGACAGAGTCTCAATCTGAAATCAATCAATCAATCTATCCTTGAATATGATTCAAGTATAACTCCAATTCAATATGAATCTATTTATATCAGAATTCAATCTTTATCAACATGAACATGATTTGACCGAACCATGGATATACATTTGACTGGTTTACATGACTATCCGTTTATATCCATTCCGTTTACATGAACTTCTGATATCATGGTTTCGGCAAGTCTTACATCCATAATTTACTTCAATACATAATACATTATGGGGTTTTAAAAGGGTAGACTAGCACGAAATGTGTTAAAAGTGGCACGAGATGGTCACTAAAAGACGTAACTATATATCCATTGCCATTGTTCCGTGGTTTTATCGACGGAGCCTTGTACTACGGGTTACCATAGTCCACGGTGTAAGTTGGACTCCTCTTGTATACATTGGCATATTCTGTATCAAGCTACAAACAACTGCGTTAGCATAACAATCAAACTTTATACCAGTTACATCCTCTTATCTGTCTATTATATTTCTATCTCTTTTTGGGACTTACCGAGCGATTGCTCACTGATTACATTCTTATTTCTCTTCTTTCTTTGGAATGTTGTCAGGAGGACCTGACTCTGAGGAGTTCGAGACCAGTCAGGAGCACTTGGAGCAGACCACTGAGCATCACGACCATTAGGCTTTACTTGTACTCACTTTACTTTCAGTTCATGCCATTGTTTAGGCATTGCTTTCCATTCTTGTATTTACATTTTCAGTTGTATTGTAAAGAAATGTTTAATAAATAAAAGTTGTTCATTTAAATCTTTTGTTTTTCTTGTCTATATTTATTATATTGTTTATTTATACTTAACGTGTTTACTTCTGAGTAAATACGTAGCAGGCCAGTCGCGCCTCCTTACCCATACACTGAGAAGCGGGGCGTGACAAACTGTGTGCTGAGGTCCCAGGGGGAATTCTTCCATCCGGTCTAGTATTTTAATAAATTGAGGAGAAAGAGCTAGTAGGTATGAGGGTGATCACTTTTCATACGCAGGTACTAGCTACTACGAACTTTCCTATTGGTTTTGTTTATTTTGAAAAGATGATGCCGTATCGGCTGTCGCAAGTCAATTGATTTGAGAAAATTCCTCCTATTTTGTCCTTTTGTTTTCAAAGGAGTGGATGAGAAGCAATATGCTGGTTTGATGCAGAGATGCTAAATTATGTAAGTTTGATGAAAAATATTTTTCTTCTTATGCAAGTTTTTGAAAACAGGGTTATTCAACATCTTAGAAAGTGAACGCCTAGAAGTATCAGCACCACCGTCTAAAACGAGGTTTTCGAAAATAATTTCTAGTGCCTAAGGCGTTAGCCTGGCACTACTGTTCTTTTAAGTGATGATATGATCACCACTTAGGACACTCATGATTGAGTGAATTCCAGTGGGAACATATGAAAGTTGGGCACTGCTACGAGGCATGGACGGTGCATGTCGCGCCGGTTTGAATGCCTTAATGCTCTTTTGGATGGAGGACGTGATTTGTCAGAGTGATGATTGCAGAAGACATGGCTTGTCAGCGAATTGTACCGTTCTGAGGCTTTTCTTTGATGGATGCCGCTTTGATGCTTCATGATTGAGATTCACCGTTTAGGTATTTCTGCTTTAGATTCACTGTATAAGTCTTTCTGCTGAAGATTGGCCGATGTGGGAATTTCTTGTTTGAGATCGGTTGGTCGCATTGGTTTCTGGCAATTGGCGTTTTCGCAGTGGCCTCTGGTATTGGCGTTTGGCATTACTATTTTGAGATTGCTGCTTGGGCATTGCTCTTTGAGATTCACTGGTCATGTCCTTTTGTCGAAGAGCAACCATCTCAGTTCTTCTTTCTTCACTCTACCTTTCGGGGGCTTCTGAGTTGGATTAAGACTGGCCTCTGGGGGCTTCTTCGCTTTTTGCAGTTCTTTTACTGAATGGAATTATTTCTAACGGAATTGTGTCTAGAAGTTAATCGCAGCGGTGGGACTTATCAGTTCGTTCTTGACGTATTGGATGGGACTGATGATACTTACAATAGGTACATGTCTGTTGGTTGTTCTGTGCTCTTGAATGCGCTGTTGGCGTAGATCTGCTTCGGTGGTACATGTTACACCGGTCTTGGAGAGGTGGAGTTGCTTGAATTTTTGGATGCAAAAACGGTACATGTCGTACCGGGTGCTTAGAACGATGTCCGCTTGTCGGTGCATGTCACACCGAGTATTGGAGTGGATGTATGCTGATCGATGTATTTCACACTGAGTACTTGGAGTGATGCATAGGTGGTGTATGTAACACCGAATACATCAAATGGGGAATGCCATTTTTTTACACTTCAGGAAATGCAAGTAAGCAATACTTTGGAATCAAACACTCCTATAATTATCCCTTGACACCCCTTCGGTTTACTTTTGACATAAGATAGGTTGGGTTTCTCTCTATCAATCGTTCTTAGTATGACAAGATAACTAGGCAAGTGTTTTCTTGATGTAGGTGGAAATGGATAACTTCTAAGTTTCTTGTCCTTAGTTTTGAATCTTCCTTTTACTTTTTTTGTTTTTCTCTAGACATCACTAGCTCTTCAGGAGACTTTCCTATCGGAGGTAATGATTATCTTCAAACGAAGAACTGTGATGATGCTCAATATTGGAGATCCCCAAGATCAGGACACGTGGCAGATGGCATATCCCGGAACTCAGAAGAAAGGGCCCACAGAGGCCGACTAGGCTACCCCTGTACCCGACCTGCAAGCGCAAGCTAGCCCTCCTCGGGGCCCCCCGCAGATTGGCCTCCTCAACCCTCAGCTCTCCCTGAGCTGCCACAAGTCCAAGACTCTTCGACCTTCTTGCTCGTTCCCGAGCCCCTCCGGCCGAAGCCGTCTTCCTCGGTCCTCCGACCAAGTCCACCGCTCACAGGAGTAATCGCTGCTCCGCGAATCTCGCCATGCGCGGATTCTCCGCCAGCAACATCCCACGTTCCACGCCTTCACGATCCCCATTAATGGGCGATCCGCTCTACGCGGGCATGACGTCGGGAGCGTAACTGCCGGCGAGATTCTTGCGCCCGCTGCTGCGTGCCGCCACCGCTATACAAACCCCCATCACAGAGGGGTCAAGTAAGCTATTTTTTGACTCCACTTAGTCGTTACGCTGCTCGGATCTAGTACTAACTTGATCGTCGGAGGGTCCTCGGTGGTACCACACCACTCCAGGACTTCTTTGCAGGTACTCGGCGCTAAACTCCTCACATCACCAATCTCCTCAAAACCCATTGAGACCCACACACAACAGGGGATCACCTCCAAAATTCATCAGGAGATCGACGGAAGATAACATCTGAAGGAGACCCGAAAAGGGCATCCATCAGTTGGCGCCAACTGTGGGAAAGCAAACTCCACAAAAACAAAGTTGGCCTTCCGATCTCCGTCCACATGGCAAGCAACCATCCTGAAGATTCGGGTACCAGCCGCCGCCTCCCCCTCATCGGAGGCGCGGATGAACCTCCTCCGGCGACCATCATCGACGCCCTCGCCAGCCGAATAGATCGGCTACAGTCCCTTATAGAGCCGCTCGTCTGCGTCCAAACGGCCGGGCCTGGGCCTCATATCGCCGCTCCCCCGCCTCAAGAAAGCTTTGCCTCTGTCGGCACGGCTGACCACCGGCAGGCTACGACTCCTGACCACGGATCTCACGGGCCGATATTCCCTGAGGCCCGTTGGGCACCCTGCGGCTCCACCCCAAGGTCCGCTGCCGAAGCGCCTCGCCTCGAGCCTCCTCACGACCCTTGCCCCCCTGAGGAGATGTCGGTCACCTCGCCTGCCCACAAGCATGACCGACACCCTCTCCCCCGACGGGGTCGCACGGAAGGGGCTCGATACGGCAGCTCGAGAGCCACCTCGCCCGGTGATCTGAGGAACCTCATCGAGAGGAACCGGGGCCGTGCCCAGACACAGGTCTCCCATAGCAGAGGCCAGGGATCATGAGGTGCCGAGTCCTCGGGGTACTACGACCGACTCAATGCCCTCGAGAAGAAGATCGAGGGCATGCGCCGGGAAGGTCACCTCTCGCCCGACGGGGCTGAGTACGCCGCCGACTCTCTCACCAAACCGTTTATCGAAGGACTGCTCGCTGTCCATGTCTCCTCGCACAACAAACCCCCGAAGGTCTCTCTGTTCGACGGGAAAACTAACCCCAAAGACCATTTGGATGCTTTCACCGCGAGGATGAGCTTCCAGGACCATTCCGATGCTGCCCAGTGTAGGGCCTTCCCAGCCACCCTCATCCGCTCTGGTCGGGACTGGTTCCAAGGACTCGAGCCTCGCTCAATCTCAACTTTCGATGAGCTGGCTACTCAGTTCCTCGTCCACTTCGTGGGGAACCGTCGGTAGAAGCGCACGGTCGACTATCTCTTCACAATTAAGAGCGGGGACAAGGAGACGTTCAAGGCTTACATCACCCGCTTCTACAACGCCCTTCTCGAGGTCCCCGAGCACCGGGACGAGACCGTCATCATGGCGCTCAGATCTGGTCTGAGGCACAAGGAATGGCTGCGCTCCTTCACGATGGCACAGCCTAAGACCATGGCCGAGGTCAAGGTGTGGATCGAGCACGGGGTTCAGCTGGAGTTCGAGGTGAACGCGAACCTCCCCCGGGCAGAACGGTCAGACCAGAAGAAGAAGGCTCGGGAGGAGAGGCTGGAGCGTCAGCAGCCCTATCACCCGAAGTTCCAGGAGTACACCCCGCTCAACGTCTCCCGCGCAGTGTTACTAGAAGAGGCCCAAGGCGAGGGGTTCTTCAAGTTCCCTCCAATCCCACGTCAGGCCTCGAAGCGGACCCAAGGCCCTTACTGCGCCTTCCACCGGATGCTCGGCTACGCCACGGAGGATTGTAAGCAACTCCGGGACTACATCGAGGAATTCATCCGATCGGGGCACCTCGCCGCCTACATAAAGGACAAACGGCAGGCCGACCGCGAGCAGGAGTAGCGTCCTCCTCCCGCCGAGCTGCCCATCGGCCAGATCATGCTTATCTTAGCAGATGACCAGTCCGGCGCTCGGGAAGCCCCGTACCTGGTGCCGAGCACGGAGACCAGCAAGCCTCTGGGAAGCTCAGGCCACGCTGATAGGGTCATCTATTAGCATGCACTTTTCTTTTGGGGAAATGTAAACTCTCCTTAGGGTCTATTGTTAATTTAATAAAGATCAACGGAACATTGCGAAAAAATAGGAAAGATCTCATTTATTCAAAAAAGGTATTATGGACTCCTCAGCCGTACATACAAAAAGAAAAAGAAAATTACAACAGCGGGGTAAGGGGGTGCAGAGGGCACTGCTCATGATACTCAGTAAAGATCTCCGCCAGCCGAGGCCTCACGAGATCCAACCTCTCCCCTCGGTTCCCCCCGCGTGCGTTGACCCCGAGCCTCAACTCGTAGCACTCATGGATGAGTGCCTCCGAGAGAGCCAGCCGGTTCGCGGAGATCAGACCGAAGCGCCTCAGAGACCGCAGCTTGCCCACAGCCTTATCATAGAGTTGCTCGGACAGGGGGTTGTAAAGCCCCGGCGACGCCCTCCAGATGGAGTACATCAGCAGCTGTAGCAGGAAGGAACGTCGGGGGAGCAGCCGGCCGAAGTGGTCCTCGATGCTCCCATATACCAACTGCACCATGTCCTCGGTGTAGTTCTGGTCATAGAGGTATACGTCTTCGAAGTGGATGATCTCGAGGATGGTAAAGGGGAAGTCCTGCATTCTCGACACTCTGTTTACAAGGAAAGGAAGGACTAGTACTCCTCCAGCCTTATATAGCACGCTGTGCCCCAACGGAACTCAACGGTCGTCCGCTCTCGCCCAAGAAGTCGCTGCCACGCGGCGATCATCGGGCTTTCTCTAACAGAATCGAAGCGACGCAACCCCGGCGCTTCGCCTCCCCCCACATTCAATGTGCATGCTACGTGCACACCCGCCGCGATCGTTCCTGTTCCCTATACCTGCAACTGGATGGTCGGGCAAAACCTCATGAAGATTCGGCCGAGCAGCTACCCTGCCCGGTTATCTTTAGCCGGCCTCCTCAGGCCCCCCCAGCGCTAAGGATCAAAGTCATCCGTAGAGGCAGCCGAGCGGCTCTTCCGCTCAGCTATACCTGGCCGGTAGCTTCCCTACTCGTAATGCCAGGGATCAAAGCCCTCACCAAGAGGCAACCCAGCAGCTACCCTGCTCGGTTATCCCTGGCGGGTAGGTTCCCTACCGCAACGCCAGGGATCAGAAAGTCCTCCCAGAGGCAGTCGAGCCCAACTGTCGCTCGGCTATCCCTGGCGGGTAGCTTCCCTACCGCAACGCCAGGGATCAGAAAGCCCTCCCAGAGGCAGTCGAGCCCGAGGATCCCTCGTTCGGCTATCCTTCAGGATAAAAGCCCTCGCCAAGAGGCACCGGGAAGTAACCCTGCCCGGCTAAGGATCCTTGGTAGGCTTCTATAGCCCTTCCCGTGCCAAGGACCAAAGTCCTCCCAGAGGCAGTCGAGTCCTTGCTCGGCTCTCCTCGGCTGGTAGCTTCCTACCACAACTGACAGGGATCAAAGTCCTCGCCAAGAGGCACTGGGCAGTAACCTTGCTCGGTCCCCGTCATGAAGGATCAAAGCCCTCGCAAGAGGCAACCGGGCAACTACCCTGCTCGGTCATCTTTGGCTGGTAGCTCCCTACCCATGACGCCAGGGATCGAAGCCCTCGCAAGAGGCATCCGAGCAGCTACCCCGCTCGGTCATCCCAGGCTGGTAGTTGCCTACCCACGGCGCCAGAGATCAAAGCCCTTGCCAAGAGGCAACCACACAGCTTCACTGCCCGGTCATCCCTGCTCAGTTGTCCCCGGCGGGTAGCTTCCCTACCGCAACGCCTGGGATCAGAAAGCCCTCCTAGAGGCAGTCGAGCCCAAGGATCCCTCACTCAGGTATCCTTCGGGAAAAAAGCCCTCGCCAAGAGGCACCGGGCAGTAACCCTGCTCGGTCCCCATCCTAAAGGATCGAAGCCCTCATAAGAGGCAACCCAGCGGCTGCCCTGCTCGGTCAACTCCGGCTGGTAGCTCCCTACCCATGACGCCACGGATCGAAGCCCTCGAATGAGGCCTCCGAGTGGCTACCCCGCTCGGTCTTCCCAGGCTGGTAGTTGCCTACCCACGACTCCAGAAATCAGAAGTTGTCACGCCCCGCTTCCCAGAGTACGCTAAGATAGGCACGTGACATAGCCAACCATGCTACCTGTGGATAGGAAATATCCTTCCACAGTCACATTACGGCTGTAGAGATATCAAGAACAGTAAAGTAAACTAAACTATCTAATACATGTCCATGAGCCAGAATAAATGAGTCCAGAAATAATATAATATGCGGAAGCAAAAGATCCAATAAACTAAACACCTGGAAAGTAAATCTGGATACCAACAGGATCCTCACTGCTCGGTCTAAAAGCGGCAGTACTCCTGATCAGTCTGCAACAAAGGTAGAGGATCTGGGCCATGCAAAACCCAGACGTTAGTGCGTCATAATATCAAGCAATAAAATAAACAGGGGTAATAAGACATACAGGTATGTGCATGAACAATAAAACAGGTATAACGATAATATAAATGAGGACAGTGAGGGTAATGTGTAGTGAGTAAGCTAAACTGGTCTATTGGGTTATCTACTCTCAAGTCTTTTGAAATCAATTTGATGAATTATCGATGTAACTCAATAGTATCCCGTGCGTGCCCGGGACGTAAGATTCTCGGGCTGAATCCGAGACGTGCCGCAAGGCAGTAAAGGGTGGATAGTATCCCGTGCGTTCCCGGGATCACGGTCTAAGACTCTCGGGCTGAATCCGAGATGTGCCGCAAGGCAGTAAAGGGTAGTAGGTAATGACGAGTGATGTCAGCAGCATTACCCCGGGGCTGGCCTAGCCCGTAAGACTGATCAGTAAAGGTATCGTACTGTCAAGTTATAAGTCAGGTTTCATCATTGATTTCCCCATACCCCCAAGTTATATATCTTCAAGTCAGGTATTAAATAATCTGGAGGTAATGCCAACACAGGATCAGGCAGGTACAGGTTTGTCTGGATAGACAACAGGAAATGTCCGTAGGGACAACAGGTCAGGTTTGTTGGCATTAGTAACAAGATCAGGTAACAGGTAAAGCCATGGTACATCAGGTCAAGTCAGGTAGTATATATGTATCATGTCATGTCAAGGAGTGCACAGTATCACGTTGTGTCGAGTAATAGGTGTATCACGTCATGTCAAGGGTGCACAAAGTATCATGTGGGTACTCATAATCAAACTAAAAATAAGCATGGGTACACAAAAACAAGTATTGAGTACCAATGAAATGAACTAGCATGAATGGTATGCATATAGATAGAAAGACAACGACATGGATGCATGTTTTCGATTAGGGTTACATTTAATAGTTCTAAAACTAATTAGATTACACTTTATTAAACATGGGGTATTAAAACAGCAATATTGGGTTATTAATGAGATCTGTGAATGCTGCTATATGTATTCTATTCGATATGGATGCGGATGGATATCATTTAACCTTTAAATGATAAACTAGTTAATACACGACGTTCAATTAAACAATGGAATGGTTAAATTCAATTTGATGCGGTATACTAAACTATGATATGTGACAAGATAAGTTGCATATGCTAGATATGAAATGATAAGAACGGATGCATACGGTCATTGTAAAACAACTACTTTGGATGCACGGTTTGAAATTCAATTATTATATTTACTAAAGTAGATGTATAAAATATAATGTAGCATGTAGCAAGATAAACTTGCCTCGATCGGATCACGATACGGGATGCGCACGAAGCGTCCAATGTCGGCAAATGTTGCAACATCCACACGCGCACACGGGAAAGGTCCAGGTACAGCAAGAAGGTAACCACGCAAGTAAGGGATGTCCACAGGGTTGCTAGGATCGTCGGCAGCGGCACGGCTCTGGCGATCGTTGGGAAAACAAGAATCCAAGAAGTAAAGAGAAGAAAAGAAGAAGAAAGGAAGTGGTCTGGGGTCTGGAGTGGTGGTGTACAGGATTCAGAGAAGAAGAAGAGGGGGTGACGTCGACGATGGGCCGTCGACGGTGAGGATGCAGGCGGGGTTTTTCCGGCGAGGCAGTGGGGGTTCTTTATCGAGAATGGGTGTTTAAGGTTGAAGGCTATGGGTTGGTGAGGATGAAGATGGAGATGATGATAAGAGGTCGAGGGAGTGGTGCTGACGATGAGGTCTCCGACAGTGGGGTGCTGGCGATGGGTAGTGGGCTGCAGTGAGGTCCAAGTTGCAGGGTTGTAGAAGAGCTCGGGGATGGGTCTGGTCAGGGTTTGGAGAGGGGAGGGAGTTGAGGAGATGGTAAGGGTGATGACAGGGTGGTGACGACGTCGAGCCGCCGGCCGTGGAGGAGATGGGTCATAGTGGGTACTTGGGTTTCTTGTGGTCGGTTTGCAGAGGAGAGGCGTCGGGAAAAAGGGAGGAGATAAGGAGGTCGAGAAGGGGAGATGGTGACGAGATGATGGAGGCGAGGGGTCGGCGGTGATGGCGACGGCGAGGCTGTCGCAGGCGTGGGTTCTCGTGATGAAGGTGGAAACGAGAACGGGGAGATGAGAGGAGAGAGAGGGAGATGGGGGCAGTAGAGAAGAGGCGAGGAGAGGCGGAGGATAGGTGGTCGAGGTGGAGCGGCGATGAGCACGAGCGACAGCGTGGGTTCACGCGGAAAAAGAGAAAGAAGAGAACGGGTGGAAGAAGGAGAGAGAGAGGTATACCAATAGGTTTTTTTTTATAAAAATTAATATATATAGAACTTATATTATATATATATAGAAAGAGAGAGAGAGGATCGGGAGAGAGACAGAGAAAGAAGGCTGAGAGAGAGAATGCGAGAGGAGAGAGAAGGGGGAGAGAGATAGAGAGAATGAGAGAGATCGAGAGGTGAGAGAGAAGAAGAGGTGAATAGGAAGGAGAGATGAAATTGTTTTTATTTGAGGAGAGAGGAAGAGATAGCGGTGAGGGAGAGAGAGAGGAAGAGAAAGAAAGGGAAAAGGAAAGAGGAGAGAGGAAAAAAGAGTGGGGCCCGGCGCACAAAGAGAGAGAGACTGGGTTTATTAAAGAAAGATTTTTAAAGAAAATTTTAAAAGATTTTTAGTTGTTTGGTAAAACCTCTGAGCAGAAAAAAAATATATTCGACGAATATTAAAATTTTAAATAAATGAATTTTGGCGAGAGACAAAAGTATTCCAAAATGCGTCCGGGTCGAGTCTAAAAATTTAGTTTTAAAATACGAAAAATATATGCGACTTCCAAATTTTAAAAAGAATGCTTAGGTAACGAAAATGCATACCCCCAAGAACGGATGCACGTACGTGCGCGTAGCCATCCAAACACGTCCGTTTCACTGAACCGGACGAGAACAAGATACGCGGATGCTACCACGGGGTTAGGGGTATTACGCAGGCTATGAAATGCAATTTTAATTTATTTATATGACCTAAAATATTATATGGTAAAACATGCGGTGTTAGATGAAATGCCAGTATGTACTAATCATGAGGTGCACGTGTCCATGCAACAAGTCAAGGTAATCTATAAATAAGAATCAAACAGGTTCAAGCAAGCGGGTCGGGTCGAATGCAATGTAAAATGTAAAAATACCATTCGCACCCAAATACGATAAATCAATAAAATACCAATAAGAAAATACTAGAACTGGAATAGGTATAAATGAACTAGGTTGTTATATTATACCCAACTACAAAAAAAATTTCGTCCTCAAAATTCCAAGGACAAGAAAGGATAGACAATCAACACACTACAGGAATAGATGTGGAAACTTCTGCCGGATTCCATCTTCTCGTTCCTAAGTTGACTCTCTATGTGAGCGATTTCCCCAAGAAACAAGTATAAGAGGGATAACTTTGTTCTTAAGAACCTTTCTCTTCGATCCACAGTCGACATCGGTCGCTCCTCAAAAGTCAAATTTTCTCGGACAGTCCGCTCCGAATGATCCAACACATATGTTTCATCTCGAAAATACTTACGGAGTTGAGATACGTGAAATACGTCATGAACATTCGCCAAGGATTGCGGTAACGCCAATCGTTATGCCACTTCTCTGACACGCTCCAAAATCTCAAAAGGTCCAACGAACCGAGGACTAAACTTTCCTCGACTTCCGAAACGGATCACCCCTCTAGTCGGTGATATCTTCAAGAATACCAAATTACTAACAGTGAACTCTAGAGGTCTTCTCGATATATCTGCCCAACTCTTTTGTTGGTCTTGTGCTCCTTTCATATGATTCCGGATGGTGTTAACCTTCTCAACTGTTTGCACGATCAAATCCGGTCCCAACAATCTTCGTTCTCCAATATCGTTCCAACAAACAGATGAACGACACTTGCGACCACACAATGCTTCGAATGGAGCCATCTGAATAGTCGCGTGGAAACTGTTGTTGTACTAAAACTCCACCAAGTGTAGATGATCCTCTCATGAACCCTTGAAGTCCAACATGCAAGCTCTCAACATATCTTCAAGAGTTTGGATTGTTCTCTTCGACTGGCCATCTGTCTGAAGATGATAAACTGTGCTAAACTTCAATCGAGTCCCCAAACTTTCTTGTAAGCTCCTCCAAAAGTGTGATAAGAAACGAGTGTCACGGTCGGACACGATGCTCACCGGTACTCCATGCAATCTTACAACCTCTTGCATGAATCGTTCTGCCAACGCTTCCGTTGATTGACCAACTCGAAATGGTATGAAGTGAGCTGCCTTGGTCAATCGATCAACAATCACCCAAACTGCATTGTTGCCTCTTGGACTCCGCGGTAAAGCTGTCACGAAATCCATGGTTATATGTTTCCACTTCTATTGAGGAATCGGAAGTGGTTGCAATAAACCAGCAACCCTTTGATGTTCAGCCTTAACTTGCCGACACACCAGGCACTTCGCTACAAAGCGGGCAATCTCCCATTTCATGCCTTCCTACCAGAAATGCTGCCGTAGATCTCGGTACATCTTCGTGTCTTCTGGATGTACAGAATATGCGGAACTGTATGCCTCCTTCATAACTTCTTCGCGAAAATCTCCCTTTGGCACTCACAAACGGCTACCATATCGCAACGAACCATCATCATGGATCAACAAGCCCGTTCGAAGTCCAGCTTCAACTTGTTCTCGAAACTTCTGCAATCTTGGGTCCTGCAATTACGCTGCCTTAATATTCTTGATCAACGACCACTGTACTTGCAGCTGCATCAACTGTCTCGATGAATGTGGTAGTACAACCCCTAAATCGAATCTCCGAAAAATCTTCGATAAGTTCCTTTAGTGCAGTCAACATCTGAATTGCTGGCAACCGACTAAGCATATCCGGTCACAACATTAACTTTCCCCGGATGGTTCTTAAGATCAAGATCGTAATCAGCCATCAGCTCCAACCATCTACGCTGTCTCATAATTAGCTCCTTCTGAGTGAACCGTACTTTAGGCTTTTGTGATCGGTGAATACTTCGACCCCTTTCGCCCAAGAAGTAGTGTCTCCAAATCTTCAAAGCGAAATCACAGCTGCTAGCTCCAAGTCATGAGTTGGGTAATTCTTCTCATGGATCTTCAGCTGTCTTAATGCGTAAGCTACAATCTTCCCATGCTGCATCAAAACACATCCCCAAACCTTTTTCCAGATGCGTCGCTGTGAATCACCAATTCTACGGAACCGTCTGGTACGGTTAAAACAGGTGCGGTTATCAACCTCTGCTTCAACGCCTCTAAAACTGACGCACACTTATCCGTCCACACAAATGGTACTTCTTTACGCGTAAGCTTGGTCAAAGGCTCTGCCAGACGAGCAAAGTTCTCCACGAACCTTTTGTAATACCCGGTAAGTCCAAGAAAGCTTCTTATCTCCGCAACATTCTTCAGAATCGGCCAATCTCGAACTGCTGCAATCTTTTCGGGATCAACGGTGATTCCATCTCCAGATACGACATGCCTCAAAAACTTCACTTCTTCCAGCCCAAAACTCGCACTTGCTCATCTTTGCATACAATCTTTCTGGCCTCAATGTCTGCAGTGCGATCTTCAAATGTTTTGCATGCTCTTCAATACTCTTTTGAGTAGACCAGAATGTCATCAACGAACACCACTATAAATTGGTCCAAGAATGGTGAAAAGATTCGGTTCATCAAGTCCATAAATATCGCCAGTGCATTCGTTACTCCGAAGGGCATCACTAAGTACTCGTAATGTCCATACCGAGTTCGGAACGCAGTCTTGCAAATATCTTCTGATTTAACTCGGACCTGATGATATTCGGATCGCAAATCCAGCTTCGAGAATACCCTCGCGCCACTAAGCAGCTCGAACAATTCGCCAATGCGAGGGATCGGGTACTTGTTCTTAATAGTCACCCGGTTTAATTCTCGATAATAGATTAACATCCTCCTTGTGCCATCTTTCTTCTTTACTAGAAGAACTGGAGCTCCCCAAGGTGAAGTGTTGCTGCGAATTCAACCCTTCTCTAGCAATTCGGTAACCTGTTTCTTGACTTCTTCCAACTCCACTGGTGCCGTTGGATAGTACGCCTTTGAGATTGGCGCTGCACCAGGAACAAGATCAATCGCGAACTCCATATTTCGTTTTAGCGGTAAACCCAAAATGTTCTCGAACACGTCCATGAACTCTCGAACTACAGCTGGCGCTTCCTCCTTATCAACTTCTATCGATGAAAGAACACTGTTTGCCGGCCTAGCCCTAAACTCGACTGGCCCGACGGAACTGCTTCCTCCAGTGAAAACAAACTCCGGATGTCCGGGAATCTGGAAAAAATCACTTTCTTTGCCCTACAATCAATGTGAGCGTGGAAAGTGCCGAGAAAATCCAATCCCAAGACAACTTCAAACAAAGGGATGCACCAGAATTGAATAATTCTAATGCGGGGAAGACATGATCAAGTAGGATACCTGAACGATTTCACCTGAAGCCAAACACTGAAGAAGATAAGCATGGTAAACAGGATTCAAGCTTGCGATAAAATATGAACTGGAAAGCAAAAGAAGCAAGGCATATAACGACCATGGAGTAAGGAAATGAATCAAGACCAGGATTCCAAGTTACTTAAATAGAGTACCGCATTGTAACCATGCTACAGTTCATAGTTACAATCACATAACTCCACTTAAGTCGTCCAAATCCTAGTATCAGAATCAAGGAATAGGGAGAAACAATAGTGAATAAAAAAGGTTTCAAGCCAAGATGCAAAGTCGTTTGCATATCGTCAAAACAAGGATCAAGAGAAAGATATGATTTAAGAATCACGATTACAAGGTGGCAGGACATGTTCCTAATCACGAGTATTCTGATTCGTGTATTGGGTCCAATACCCAACTACAAAAGAATCAAACCCGATTAACCTATATCCTATGTCTCTGATACCAAAGAAACCATGTCACGCCCTGTTTCCCAGAGTACGCTAAGATAGGCACGTGATATAGCCAACCATGCTACCTATGGATAGGAAATATCCTTCCACAGTCACATTACGGCTGTAGAGATATCAGGAACAGTAAAGTAAACTAAACTATCTAATACATGTCCATGAGCCAGAATAAATGAGTCCAGAAATAATATAATATGCGGAAGCAAAAGATCCAATAAACTAAACACCTGGAAAGTAAATCTGGATACCAACAGAATCCTCACTGCTCGGTCTAAAAGCGGCAGTACTCCTGATCAGTCTGCAACAAAGGTAGAGGATCTGGGCCATGCAAAATCCAGACGTCAGTGCGTCATAATATTAAGCAATAAAATAAACATGGGTAATAAGACATACAGGTATGTGCATGAACTGTAAAACATGTATAACGGTAATATAAATGAGGACAGTGAGGGTAATGTGTAGTGAGTAAGCTAAACTCGTCTACTGGGTTATCTACTCTCATGTTTTCTGAAATCAATTTGATGAGTAACTCAATAGTATCCCGTGCGTACCTGGGATCACGGTCTAAGATTCTTAGGCTAAATCTGAGACGTGCCGCAAGGCAGTAAAGGGTGGATAGTATCCCGTGCGTGCCCGGGATCACGGTCTAAGATTCTCGGGCTGAATCCGAGACGTGCCGCAAGATAGTAAAGGGTAGTAGGTAATGACGAGTGATGTCAGCAGCATCACCCCGGGCTGGCCTAGCCCGTAAGACTGATCAGTAAAGGTATCGAACTGTCGAGTTACAAGTCAGGTTTCATCATTGATTTCCCCATACCCCCAAGTTATATATCTTCAAGTCAGGTATTAAATAATCTGGAGCTAATGCCAACACAGGATCAGGCAGGTACAAGTTTCTGGATAGACAACAGGAAATGTCCTTAGGGACAACAGGTCAGGTTTGTTGGCATTAGTAATAAGATCAGGTAACAGGTAAAGCCATGGTACATAAGGTCAAGTCAGGTAGTATATATGTATCATGTCATGTCAAGGAGTGCACAGTATCACGTTGTGTCGAGTAATAGGTGTATCACGTCATGTCAAGGGTGCACAAAGTATCATGTGGGTACTCATAATCAAACTAAAAATAAGCATGGGTACACAAAAACAAGTATCGAGTACTAATGAAATGAACTAGCTTGAATGGTATGCACATAGATAGAAAGGCAACGACATGGATGCACGTTATCGATTAGGGTTACATTTAATAGTTCTAAAACTAATTAGATTACACTTTATTAAACATGGGGTATTAAAACAACAATATTGGGTTATTAATGAGATTTATGAATGCTGCTATATATAATCTATTCGATATGGATGCGGATGGATATCATATAACCTTTAAATGATAAACTAGTTAATGCACGGCGTTCAATTAAACAATGGAATGGTTAAATTCAATTTGATGCGGTATACTAAACTATGATATGTGACAAGATAAGTTGCATGTGCTAGATATGAAATGATAAGAACGGATGCATACGGTCATTGTAAAACAAGTACTTTGGATGCACGGTTTGAAATTCAAATATTATATTTACTAAAGTAGATGTATAAAATAAAATGTAGTATGTAGCAAGATAAACTTGCCTCGATCGGCACGATACGGGATGTGCACGCAGCGTCCAATGTCGGCAAATGTTGCAATATCCACACGCGCACATGGGACAGGTCCTGGCACAGTAAGAAGGTAACCACGCAAGTAGGGGACGTCCACAGGGTTGCTCGGATCGTCGGCAGCGGCACGACTCCGGCGATCGTCAGGAAAATAAGAATCCAAGAAGTAAAGAGAAGAAAAGAAGAAGAAAGGAAGTGGTCTGGGGTCTGGAGTGGTGTTGTTCAGGATTCAGAGAAGAAGAAGAGGGGGTGACATCGACGATGGGCCGTCGACGGCGAGAATGCAGGCAGGGTTTTTCCGGCGAGGCAGTGGGGGTTCTTTGCCGAGAATGGGTATTTAAGGTTGAAAGCTGTGGGTTGGTGAGGATGAAGATGGAGATGATGATAAGAGGTCGAGGGAGTGGTGCCGACGATGAGGTTTCCGGCGGTGGGGTGCCGGCGATGGGTAGTGGGTTGCAGTGAGGTGCAAGTTGCAGGGTTGTAGAAGAGCTCGGGGATGGGTCTGGTCAGGGTTTGGAGAGGGGAGGAAGAGAGGGAGTTAAGGAGATGGTAAGGGTGATGATAGGGTGGTGACGACGTCAAGTCGCCAGCAGTGGAGGAGATGGGTCATAGTGGGTACTTGGGTTTCTTGGGGTCGGTTTGCAGGGGAGAGGCGTCGGGAAAAAGGGAGGAGATAAGGAGGTCGAGAAGGGGAGATGGTGACGAGATGATGGAGGCGAGGGGTCGGCGGTGATGGCGGCGACGAGGCTGTCGTGGGCGTGGGTTCTCGCGATGAAGGTGCAAACGAGAACGGGGAGATGAGAGGAGAGAGAGGGAGATGAGGGCATTAGAGAAGAAGCGAGGAGAGGCCGAGGATAGGCGGTCGAGGTGGAGCAGCGACGAGCACGAGCGACGGCGTGGGTTCACGCGGAAAAAGAGAAAGAAGAGAACGGGAGGAAGAAGGAGAAAGAGAGAGATAGGTATACCAATAGGGTTTTTATAAAAATTAATATATATAAAACTTATATTATATATATATATATATATAGAAAGAGAGAGAGAGAGGATTGAGAGAGAGACAGAGAAAGAGGGCTGAGAGAGAGAGAGAGAGAGAGAATACGAGAGGAGAGAGAAGGAGGAGAGAGATAGAGAGAATGAGAGAGATCGAGAGGTGAGAGAGAGGAAGAGGTGAATAGGAAGGAGAGATGAAATTGTTTTTATTTGAGGAGAGAGGAAGAGATAGCGGTGAGGGTGAGAGAGTGGAGGAGAGAGAAAGGGAAAAGGAAAAAGGAGAGAGGAAAAAAGAGTGGGGCCCGGCGCACACAGAGAGAGAGACTGGGTTTGTTAAAGAAAGATTTTTAAAGAAAATTTTAAAAGATTTTTAGTTGTTTGGTAAAACCTCTGAGAAGAAAAAAATATATTCAACGAATATTAAAATTTTAAATAAATGAATTTTGGTGAGAAACAAAAGTATTCCAAAACGCATCCGGGTCGAGTCTAAAAATTTAGTTTTAAAATACGAAAAATATATGCGACTTCCAAATTTAAAAAGAATGCTCATGTAACGAAAATGCATACCCCCAAAAACGGATGCACGTACGTGCGCGTAGCCATCCAAACACGTCCGTTTCACTGAACCGGACGAGAACAAGATGCGCGGATGCTACCACGGGGTTAGGGGTATTACGCAGGCTATGAAATGCAATTTTAATTTATTTACATGACCTAAAATGTTATATGGTAAAACATGCGGTGCTAGATGAAATACCAGTATGTACTAATCATGAGGTGCACGTGTCCATGCAACAAGTCAAGGTAATCTATAAATAAGAATCAAACAGGTTCAAGCAAGCGGGTCGGGTCGAATGCAATGTAAAATGTAAAAATACTATTCGCACTCAAATACGATAAATCAATAAAATATCAATAAGAAAATACTAGAACTGGAATAGGTATAAATGAACTAGGTTGTTACAGAAGCCCTCGCCAAAGGGCAACGGAGCAGCTTCCACCTATCCTCGGCATAAATAAGGCGGACAGCCCTCTGCCCATCACATGCAGAGGATCCGAGCCACCAACAAGGGGCATCTGGTCTATCCAAGTCTTGAGCGATCTCCCTTCGACTTCGGGGCCATGGAGATTCCTCCTTCTCAGCAGCGCTTAGCACGCTTAACAAGTAATCGAAATCAACTCGATGAACGATCGCTAAACAAATAGCCGACCTGACATGGAAGCCCAACAGCGCAAGAAGAGAAGAAGAGAAATTTTACGAGCATTCTTCATGAACAAAAGACAAAGTGCAAACCGATGAAACCAAAAAAAAGTTTTATTGCTAAAAGGCAAAGTCTTTACAAAGGGTATTTTTGGCTCCCCACCCTTACAAAATGCCCGGAGGCTTACAAATTTCCAGAAGTGACAAAATGAAAGGAGGAGGAAGACGGGGGCTTTAAGCATCGGGGCAAGGAGCGACCTCGGGGCCCCCGACATCCACCACGAGGCTAGCTAGGTACTCGGTGACTTCTTCGCCAGGAATCTCCTGCCCCTGCTCTTCGGCGTCCGTGAGGGGGTATTCGTCCCGGAGCTCTTCGTCGGCGAACCCCGACATCCGGGCCTTAACGGCGTCGAGGGCCTCGTGCCAGATGAGGGTCGTGGCAATGGCCAGGTCATCATAGTAGTCTTTCGACTTCTTGTAGCCTTCCACCGCCTTCGCCGCTTAGTGGTCGGCCAACTTCGCCGCCCTCAAGTCGGCCGACTCGGCCGCCGCCCCCAGCTCCTTCCGGAGGGTTTTCACCGTCTTCTTCAGGTTGCCGGCAAGCACCTGAGCATCCTCGAGCTTGGCTTCAGCAGCCGCGGCGGCGGCCTCGCGGTGCCGAGCGACCTCCCGCTTCCCGGCCTCCACCTTGCCCTCCAGGGCGACGACCCTCGCCCTCACCGCCTCCAGCTCCCGCTTGGAGCTCTCTTCCAGCGAGGCGAGCTGGCCCGCAGCCTTCATCGCCGGGGCTATCATCTTGGCCTCCATGCGTAAGGCGAGGGCAACGTGCTGGAGAACCTGAAAGGCAGGAGAGAGATCAGGAAGATGAGGGAGGCACCGAATCTCAAAAAATAATAATAAAACCCAAGCACTTACCTGCACGGACTCCTGGGCGATGGACGCGAGCTAAGCCCTGAAGGTCTCCCCAGGGACTCTACCCCCAGCCGACGTCTCTATCTCATGCAGCAGGCTATCCGCGACGGATAGCCCCGTGGGCACTGCGAACTGGAGGCCCCCTTCTTCCACCATGATTGGTGAGGGCGGGCCCCGGGAAGATCTCCTCTTGAGCGGCTCCGAGGGAGAGCCGATCTCGTCCTCCGAGGCCGGGTCCTCCAGAATCCGAGCCCACTTCCGGCCCGACGCTCTGCTGGGCACCGGGGCGAGATCCGCCTCCAAACGCTCGCGAGACGCGACCACCGGAGGGGAAGGAGCCGGAGCTGGCTTTGAGCGGGAAGAGCCGGCACCCCCAGCCTTCGCGACCTTCCTCGGCTGACGCATGGAAGTTCGGAGCGAGTCCATGTCCATGGGTCTTGCACAATACCGAATGTAAAGAAGTCAACGACACAGGCAATATATAAGCCAAAAATGCAAACCTAAACTTACCGACGAACTCAACGGGGCTGAGCCCGGCCCAACTCAAGACCCTCTCAGACAACAGCATGTCGAAACGAGGGATGGGCTCCCACGACGCCACTCTCACCACGACGGGGTCAGTGGACTGGTTCCCCGGCAAGTATTTCTCTCTCGACCACTTTGTAGGAACGGGCCAGTCCTCGCCCTTGGGAGGGGAAACGAAGAAGAACTTCTTCTTCCAGTCGTGAATGGAAGAAGGCGGGGCCACAACCCCCGTCCCGGCGGCGCCCCCCTGTCGCTTTCTGAAAGAGAGATAAACCCACCTCGGGTCACCCGCTCGAACACCAGGGTGATTTTTGAGGACGAGGGAAGATTCAAGGAGGGAGAGGCTGAACGAAATCGCCTGTAACTTGAGGCGGATCAAGAACCCGAGGAGAATCCTCCACGAGTTCGGCACTAACTGGCCGGGGGCTAACCCGAAAAAGTTCAACGCTTCAACGACCTCAGGAGAGAAGGGCAGGCGCATTCCACCCCCAAAAGCTTCCAAATACAGGGCGATCTTCCTGCTCCATACTTGGTCTGCCCTCTTTCCCTCCTTGGCCAGGCGAAGCGCATAACGTGAAGGGATGTGGAAGCGAGCCCGAGCATTGGCAATCTCTTCCTCATGCCTCACCCAACACGAGGCACCGGGGGCAGCATCTACTGCCTCCTCCCTAGGGGCTACCCCCGTCGCACGATCCCGGGAAGAGGGCCCGACCCCTACTCCCCGGGAGGACTCAGGCTCACCTAAAGGGTTCCGAGAACCTACTTCAACAACATCTACTGACTCGACAAAAGAAGACATCTAACCTTAAGAAGAAGAATCCTCGGGAAATGAAAGTAGAAGAAAGAAGACGAGTGCCGAGCTACCAGGACTTAGAACAAGAAAATATGAAGGAGTAGGAGCCCTGGAACGGGCCCCACCCCTATTTATCACCACGAGCGACCCCATCCAACAACACCCTTCATCTCCCGCCAAAGCACCTCCCCGCGTCCAACGGATCCGATTGCTCCACTTGTCGTTCCCACACTGGACCGCACCCTTTCAGACGTCGCAGGTCTGCACACGTCGCGTCAGCCAACCGACGCTTGATACGTGGGCCGTCGCTTCAAAGGCAAGATGCACGAACCGGCGCACCTCCCTTAAATGCAGAGATCTCGCCCTGATTCGCTGGCAGGAAAGACAGCTCACGGCCCGGGGACGCGTCCCGACGAAACCTTAGGAGGGAGCTCACCTCGGGCGGCCCGGCAGTCCACTCCTGACCCGACCCGCTAGCTGGTCGGGACAAGAGTGGAGGGTTAATGATGATACTCAATATTGGTGATCCCCAAGATCAGAACACATGGCAGATGGCATGTCCCGGAACTCAAAATAAAGGGCCCACAGAGGCCGACCAGGCCACCCCTGTACCCGACTTGCAAGCACAAGCTAGCTCTCCTTGGGCCCCCCCCGCAGATTGGCCTCCTCAACCTTTAGCTCACCCCGAGCCGCCTCAAGTCCAAGACTCCTCGGCCTTCTCGCTCGTTCCCGAGCCCTCGGCCGAGGCCGTCTTCCTCGGTCCTCCGACCAACTCCACCGCTCACAGGCGTAACCGCCGCTCTGCGAATCTCGCCATGCGCGAATTCTCCGCCAGCAACATCCCACGTTCCACGCCTTCACGATCCCCACTAATGGGCGATCCGCTCTCTACGCGGGTGTGACGTCGGGAACGTAACTGCCGGCGAGATTTTCTCGCTCGCTGCTGCGTGTCGCCACCGCTATATAAACCCCCATCACAGAGGGGTCAAGTAAGCCATTTTTTGACTCCATATAGCCGTTACGCTGCTCGGATCTAGTACTAACTTGATCGTCGGAGGGTCCTCGGTGGTACCAAACCACCCCGGGACTTTTTTGCAGGTACTCGGCGCTAAACTCCTCAAATCACCAATCTCCTCAAAACCCATTGAGACCCACACACAATAGGGGATCACCTCCAAAATCCATCAGGAGATCGACGGAAGACAATACTGAAGGAGACCCGAAAATGGCATCCATTAAACTGTTACGACTTTTAACTTGACGAAAACACTCTCTTGGCCGGGGTGCAGAGAAGAGACGTTAAGACTATAGACATTGAAGATAACCAAATCCTTCGATCAACCAACCAATATCAAAAGACATTTCATCATTTACTAAAACCTTATTTAATATCTATGCCTTAGCTCGTATTTTTAAGTAGCAGATGTAAACGACTGTGTTGTCGGAGCCCCTGCCTCGTCAGGTAAACCTCGCCAAAATCATGGTGAGGGAGTCTATATTGGAGCGGGAACGAGCCCTTACCCGTTGAGGTCCCTAAGCGGCCGTCTGTGACTCCTGGGTTCCATCTGAGATAGGGTCTACCACAGGGGTTCCAGTAACTTTAGGCAAGCTTTCTAAGCCTGGATCGACTGTGCAAAGGCTAGGTCCCATTACCTTTAGACAAATCAAGGAAGGGCTTTGAGTATCGGGCCACAATTGCGTTGTAGGAAAGACACATGCGTGGCATATCCTATTAAGAGTTGATTAGGTTAGGAACAACTGGCACCCTTGCGGATACTGCTCGGGTGAAACTCGCTGTGTAATACCGAGATACGAGAAACGGCCATTGCGTGTGTCATGTATGGCTTGGTTGCAAATGTGAGTTTTTGTGTCTTGTGATAACAGTGATCGTAAATTCAAGCTCATCTTCAATTGTCTTTTTGTCATACCCTGTCCGATGTGTTAATTATGATGTCATGACCAATGTATGTAGTCAAAAACCTAACTCAATGTACCAAATCGGCCGGTAACAGGCTTTGTGAGTGAAACTCATTAATGGAATATCGTTCTCCCCATCTCCTAAAAGACATATTTAATAGAAAAACACGTGTTTCCTTTAAATATCGATTCTTAGCTTGTACGCGTTTGATCATTGTGTTGTAAAAAATATTTAGAGCAATAACATGAAAGTTACAGGAGTTTGTTTTCAGTATACCACAATACATCGATTAATAAATAGTAGGAAAATAAGAAGAATAAAAATATTAACCAAACGCTAATCTAAAGCTAGCTAGGTAAGTTGAACAAATCTCTCTAATCACTAATAAAATGGATAAAATAAAACAAAATTCCAACCTTCTGAAATATATAATATTATATATGTGCAAAGTTTTAATTAGACTCCACTCTGTATATATAATATATTAATGCATGACTGCCAACCCTCCCTCATTCGGTGAGAACGCCACTTTTTCTTCCTTCAAATCATGTTAAACTATATTTACTTTTCATGCAAAATAACCAATATCATATTACCACCTATATGTGCCAAGATAACCATTTATTTTTGCTCGCCACGCATGTCACTACTACAATAAAGGGTTGCTCCTACGGATTTATCCGTAGGAGCAAAGTATTGCCCCTACGGATATATCGGTATGGGCAAAAAAACATCCCGTAGGTACAAAGGCCGCAGATGCAAGTTTTCGTCCTGAACATGCCCCTACGGAGTAATAATTGCCCTTACGTCTTTATCCGTAGGGACACTTATTCCTACGGAGTAATCCGTAGGGCCTGATAAATATTTTAATTTATTGGTATATAAAATAAAATAATTGTCCCTACAGATGTATTTGTAAGGCCTGATTGATGCCCCTACGAATACATCCGTAGGTCCAGATAAATGCCCCTACGGATAAATTCGTAGGGGTAAGTTTTACTGAGTCCATAGGGACAAAATATCAAGTATCCTGATATTTTTTCCCTACAGCTAACTGTGTAGGGGTAAATATTGCACCTACGGATTAATCCATAAGTGCAACAGATAGTCCGTAAGGACAAAATATTAGGTTTTTAAAAAAAAGGGCTTCCTATTTTTTCTCCGCCCTGTACACAATAATATATACATCATATAACTAAATACAGAAAATTCATAATCAACATTTCACGCATAATATATAAACGAAATAAACAAACAGAATACGATATCAAACTAAATCATCGTGAACAAGCAAACAACCGTCAATATCGTCCAAAATTTATATAATATGTATCAGATAAGTACATATATCCTCAAAAATATAAATAAAGCTACTCTAGCTCGGATCGTGGATCTGACAAAACAAATTTTACGACAAATACATAACGATATATGTTTAGATTAAGACTGGTAGCAATAACATATTATTCGAACTTACATCATCTGCAACCTAATCGCAAAAATTATCCTGATGATATTTTTCCAATCGTTCATCATTCCAATCAGGATTCCCCTCACGTATCTTGTTAAAATGATTTATGTTCTTATCAATAAATTATGACATTATTATTATATCGTTTCATACACACACAAACACAAATATAATAATTAATTCAAAAAAACTTACTCTCTAATTTCTTCATGACATGCGCTATCGAGGAGGATAAACTGAAATATCTTATTAATAAACATAGTGTCCACTCTCTTATAATCTGCTTTATTATATGGCCCGTCCTAAATTCTCCGAGGCCGGTTAAGTTTCGTCTCAATATTCTCATCTAGATAGCGGGAACATAATGTGGTTGCTTCATCTAGAAGATAATCTTGCATGATAGAACCCTCTGGTCGATTTCTATTGCGTATATACTTTTTTAGAGTGTAGAGATACCTAAAGAAAAATATGTTAAATAAATAAATACGGAAATATAGGACATCAATAATTTTACAAATTGCGTGAAACAAAAAATTACATGTACTTTTCGACGGGATACATCTATCGATATTGTACTGGTCCGACCAACTAAGCCTCAGTTGCAAGATGAACCGTCAGATGTATTATGATATCGAAGAATGACGGTGGGAAAATACGCTCAAGGTTGCAAAGTATCAACGAAATAGAATTTTCTAGATTCTCCAACGTCACAACATCAAGAGTTTTAGCACACAATTCTCAAAAAATTCAATAAAGGTCATTGATTACTGGACCAACCGATTTGGAAAGGGAAGTCTGAGGGCTAATGGAAGAAGGTGCTCCATAATAATATGGTGATCATGACTTTTCAGCTCATCGATTTTGCCTTTCACAATTTTTATATTCTTGCTAAATGATCCTGAGATACATGTAGGAACTTTCAAATTATGCAACACCTGCATGAATCTTTTCTTTTCCGGTTGTGACATATGATACGCGTCATTGGGAAGTACAAACTTTCCTGATTTACCCGCGATTGGTTTAGGATGCAATTCATTTATAGTTTCTTAGTTCTGAAGATCCATCCGAGTATGGAGGTTGTCTTTCGATTTTCCGTCTTTACAAAGAAGCAAGTTAAGTACGTGCTCGGATACTCCCTTCTCTATGTGCATGACGTCCAGACAATAACGCACTAAATTTATTGACCAGTACGGAAGGTGGAAGAAATCGCTTAACTTGTTCCAGTAGGGAGGTTTCACCTGTTTTGCTGGATCTATCCCGAATGTCACATTATTGTAACCATCCCACTGAGCAGTCATGTCCTCTCCGGACAATGAGGCTGGAGGCCCAGGAAGCTCCCGATGACCATCAAAGTGAGCAGCGTCTAATCTGTAGGGATGGTCTAGTGGCAGAAAACGCCGATGACCGCAATAATAAATCTTTCTGCTAAAATTCAAGAATTTCGATGTTGTATATTGATGGAAATAAGGCATGCTTTGTGACCATGTACGGACTAACCTGATAGCATTCCATACGCAGGAAAGTCATTAATTGTCCACATTAAAGCCGTACGCAGTGTGAATGTTGTATCTGTGTTTGCATCATAAGTCTCTACACCATCAATGAATATGGATTTTAACTCATCAATCAGAGGTCGGAGATAGAAGTCGATATTGTTTCCCAGTGAGTTTGGTCCGTCGATAAGAAGAGGCATCATAAAGTAGGATTAATTCATAGTCAACCAAGACGACAGATTATAAACTATTATTACAACGGGCCATGTGCTGTGGCTTCCAGCCATATAGTTGAATGGGCAGAAGCCATCACTAGCGAGTCCGAGCCTGACATTGCGGGGATCACTACTAAATATTTCGTGCCTCCTATCGAAATCCTTCCATGCCGGTGAATCTCTTGGATGACTCATTTTTTTATCTTCACTTGGAGGAGCACGAAGATACCAAATTATTGTCTCGGCTATTTTCATGCACCTGAATAGCCTCTGCAGGCTCTGCGTTATGGGAAAATATCGTGCTATCTTGACAAGTATATCGGGCTTCTTATCAGAATCTTTCGTCTTATACCTGCCCTCTCCACATGTTGGATACTCTTTCAAATCTGAATTCTCTTTTCGGTACAACACGTAATTTTTGGGACATGCTTGAATCTTCTCACACTTTAGACCCAAATCAGACATCATCTTCTGGGCTTCGTACCAGCTGTTGGGCATGTTATTTTCCGGGGGCATAGAATCTTTCAAGAAATTTAGAAGTATCGTGAATGACTTGTTGCTCCATCCATTTAGGCACTTAATATGGAAAAGTTGGACGAACCATGATAGGGTGGAATACTTTGCATTCTCATAAATTGGTTTTCTAGCATCATTCATGAACTTTTCATATTTATCAGCACGCGGTCCTTGACCGGAAGGAATGTCATCTTCGGTACGAATACTATCACCTAGGGCAGCTTCTACCATATCCTCCATTTCTTCTCCTGAAAAAAAATTACTGTCTTCTTCTTCTGCCGCATTACCGTCTTCTCTTTCTTCTTCTGCCGCATTACTGTTTTCTTCTTCTCCTTTCCTGTGATATAGCCAACTTGTATATAGTCTAGTAAAACCATGTTTAATGATATGAAGCTCTATGAATTCTACCTTTTGCCAGTACTTATTCCCACATCTATCTGTAACGTTCTAAATAAATAAATAAATAAATAAAATCCTTTAGGTGAATTTTCAGATAATCGGTAAAATAAACCGTATTTTCCGTAAAACTTAACTATAATTATTTTTCAATATAGATTTAAATACGCCGATTTTAACTATATAATTGCTAGTATTTGGTATTTATTTTGTCACTTATAAATTGTTAGTTTAGTTTAATATTTTTCCTAAATTAATTATTTTAATATTAACATAAACTTTTAATTATACATTAAATAGGTGCAAATTGTAAATTGCAATGGGTTTATTTTTCAAAAGTGAGCCATGATATACTAGAATTTAGTTTGTAGCATATTTTCCACTTCTTGAGTTGTCTTCAAATTTCTAGACCTTTTTAGGTCAAATTGAGTTAGGAAAATAAATAAATTTTATTAATTCATGAAAAGACTTAAATGAGGTAATATTTTGAGAACCCTTCTACACTTTTCTACACACTTTTCTCACTCTCATCTCATTCCTCTCTCCATGGCCGGCCTCCTCCATGGGTAGCCCCCAATTTTTCCCACATCATTTTTGCATTAAAAATTCATCAAAATGCATGAAAAATCCACAAAAATCTACAATTTTCTTCACTAATTCAAATCTAAATCCTATTTTACCTTTTCCCAAACCCTAATTGGTTTAAAACATGAAGAAAAGAGGCAACTTTGGAGGCTATGTGCAAGGGGTTCAAAACTTGGGAGGTATAATTCTAATCTAAATGTTTAATTTGTAGTTTAAAAATACTAAACTAGAATTTTAAAGTGTAAATGTGGTTATAAATTGTTGTCTAGGAAATTGTAGAAAGGGTTTCTAAAATCAAGTTAGGGTTTTTACAATGTGTTCATGATTATATGGTGTAATTAAATAAGTTAAGACATAGAAAACTTAAATTAGTTGCTAGTTTGTAAATTGTTATATTTAAATTGTTGTAATTAGTTTTTTTGGCTAACTAGGTTTTTATAAAATATATATATTGGTGAGACAAAATTCTAATTAGGCTTTTTATCATTAGATTATGATGTTAATGAGGAGATTAATATGTTAATTGAATGTGAAACATAATCTAGTTACAAATTGCTAGCTTTTACTTTAAAAATTGTAACAAAAATGCTATTTTGTAAACTAGGTTTTTGAAATTTAGTTAAAATGTGGGATTGAAAATCTAATTAGGGCTTTAGCACATTCTTAAGGTTTTATTGAGTGGTTTAACAATTTAAAAATATGCAAAATCAAGTTTAGTTGTGGAATTGTGAATTTTGGCTTAAAAGGTGTTAAATTTGGCTAAATTGCAAACTAGAATTTTCAATTTAATACAAATTAGTGTGATAAAAATATAGTAATGATTTGTATGACTTAGTTATGATATTTAGTGAATATTATGGCTATTAGTTTCGTTTAAACATCAAGTTTTGAAGTGAAAAGGGTAATTGACGCTTTCTAGGTTTTCGGAAATAAACCGATTTAAATTATTTTGAGTTTTCGATAAGTTGCAACCTATTGTATATTATAACCAGTAAGTTTTGGAACTATGATTTGTATGTTTGGGTTTTTCTCGAACAATCGGCGTTTGTACGCCGATGTCGAGGGCCTCATCGTCAACAACTCGATCTTCTTGCCCCGGGGTACCATACCGGTGATGTCTGGCGCGGCGGATATCCGGAGGATACCGACCGTTGTCGTGAGATTTGATGATATGGGCCGATCCGGAGTGACGGAGCCCGAGAGATTGAGACTATGAGATATTGAGACTATGAGCTATTGAGATTTTGAGTTTTACATGTTTTGTGTCGATGCTTGACACGGATTTCCATGGATTTCATTGCTGTTTCAGATTACCATAAAAAAATTTCTATGATAAAGTTAAAGATTTCTTATACAGATATACCCAGATTTCATGGTTGATTGTTTTACATTCATGGTGCATGCATACTCATACACCTGACATGTTACTACTTGAGGCACTGAGACGAGCACTGAGCATTTGTACTTACGCATAGTTTATTACCCTGCTACTACTAGATGACTAGTGATATATTAAGTATATTATTATGACCCAGGACATCGTCGTGCATGTGATTTCTACCCGCAGATGTCTTTTACTCACGAGTTGGCAACTCACCCTCGTTGTGCCAAATTTTTCTTACAGGTTTCGATGTACAGGTTTCCTTGGCAGCTTACTGGCACATCATTTCATTCAGGGTGATTTGCTCGGTAGGTTGGTTCACTTGTATCAGGACCACCGCTGTACTTTTATTATTTCATTTGTATCTAGTAAGCTCCATCAGCCAGACTTGTATTCTTGATAGTTTAGAAGACCAATTGTTTTATTTCGACTTTAGAGTCGCGCTTGTATTATTATGGTATCTGGTGGATTTGGTTTCTTTTGAGTTTTAAGCCTCGCCCTTCGGTGTCATATATCGTATTACATTGTGTGGTTGTTTCCGCCTTTTGGCGTAGAGCTAGGTCCCGCTTGGGGATGCCTTTTTATTGTTTGTATATATATTCTTATTTGTACCCGTTTGGGGCCAGTTTTTACAAAAGAGACTCAGCCGAAATTTTTGAGGAATTTGATGTTTTTTTAAAACATGTTTTCCTTTACTTCTTCTTTTAAATGGTTTAGATTTCTGTGCTTCGGCTTACTTAGATTACGTTGCGCCTCTAGAGGCTTCGTAATTTAAGTGCCAGTCACGTTCCGTATTTTCGGATCGTGACAAAGTTTTAAATAAATAAAATCTTTTAGGCGAATTTTCAGATAATCGGTAAAATAAACCGTATTTTTCGTAAAACTTAACTATAATTATTTTTCAATATAGATTTAAATACGCCTATTTTTACTATATAATTGCTAGTATTTGGTATTTATTTAGTCACTTATAAATTGTTAGTTTAATTTAATATTTTTCCTAAATTAATTATTTTAATATTAACATAAACTTTTAATTATACATTAAATAGGTGCAAATTATAAATTGCAATGGGTTTATTTTTTAAAAGTGAGCCATGATATACTAAAATTTAGTTTGTAGCATATTTTTCTCTTCTTGAGTTGTCTTCAAATTTCTAGACCTTTCTAGGTCAAATTGAGTTAGGAAAATAAATAAATGTTATTAATTCATGAAAAGACTTAAATGAGGTAATATTTTGAGAACCCTTCTACACTTTTCTACACACTTTTCTCACTCTCCTCTCATTCCTCTCTCTATGGCCGGCCTCCTCCATGGGCAGCCCCCAATTTTTCCCACATCATTTTTGCATTAAAAATTCATCAAAATGCATGAAAAATCCACAAAAATCTACAATTTTCTTCACTAATTCAAATCTAAATCCTATTCTACCTCTTCCCAAACCCTAATTGGTTTAAAACATGGAGAAAAGAGGCAACTTTGGAGGCTAAGTGCAAGGGGTTCAAAGCTTGGGAGGTATAATTCTAATCTAAATGTTTAATTTGTAGTTTAAAGGTGCTAAACTAGAATTTTAAAGTATAAATGTGGTTATAAATTGTTGTCTAGGAAATTGTAGAAAGGGTTTCTAAAATCAAGTTAGGGTTTTTACAATGTGTTCATGATTATATGGTGTAATTAAATAAGTTAAGACATAGAAAACTTAAATTAGTTGCTAATTTGTAAATTGTTATATTTAAATTGTTGTAATTAGTTTTTTTTGGTTAACTAGGTTTTTATAAAATATATATATTGGTGAGACAAAATTCTAATTAGGCTTTTTATCATTAGATTATGGTGTTAATGAGGAGATTAATATGTTAATTGAATGTGAAAAATAATCTAGTTACAAATTGCTATCTTTTACTTTAAAAATTATAACAAAAATGCTATTTTGTAAACTAGGTTTTTGAAATTTAGTTAAAATGTGGGATTAAAAATCTAGTTAGGCTTTTAGCACATTCTTAAGGTTTCATTAAGTGGTTTAACAATTTAAAAATATGCAAAATCAAGTTTAGTTGTGGAATTGTGAATTTTGGCTTAAAAGGTGTTAAATTTGGCTAAATTGCAAACTAGAATTTTCAATTTAATACAAATTAGTGTGATAAAAATATAGTAATGATTTGTATGACTTACTTATGATATTTAGTGAATATTATGGCCATTAGTTTCGTTTAAATATCAAGTTTTGAAGTGAAAAGGGTAATTGACGCTTTCTAGGTTTTCGGAAATAAACCGATTTAAATTATTTTGAGTTTTCGATAAGTTGCAACCTATTGTATATTATAACTAGTAAGTTTTGGAACTATGATTTGTATGTTTGGGTTTTTCTCGAACAATCGGCGTTTGAACGCCGATGTCGAGGGCCATTTGTGTAAGTCCACGTTGCCATCCCCGGTTCTTGCGGGGAGGCGGAAACGGTATAACAATCAAATTTTGTCGCAAGGAGCAACATGGACTAAACAAGGTCGGGATCGTTACTAAACTAAACTAGCAAACATGCAAAGGAGAGTTAACTACTCGGCAAAGTGGTTATACCTAACTTGAACTCCTTCTTCTTGAAACCTTGTAGAGGTTGATGGTTCTTTCCTCGTAGCCTTCTTCCGTCAAAGATGGATCCACCTGAGGGTTCAACCTTCGGGCTCTTTCTCGAACTTAGAGTGAACTAGGATCTCCGGCTTGCTAAACCTTGAACCCTAGAGAGAGTAGAGTGTATCTTTGGGGTGTTTTTCTTTGAAGGAGAGGGATTCTCAACACATGAGAAGGATTCTCCTTGAGCTTGAGGAAGAAGAAGATGAAGTGAGGAGAGAGAATCAATATGATAGAATGAGCTATCCTTTTCTTTTTGCAATCATAACAAAAGAAAAAGAATTATCTAATTAATAATAATAATTCAAATGAAATAGTTGATGGTTGGTTTTGGAATGACCACTATCATCACTTCATTAAATGAATGTAAGCTAGAATCAAGGAGTATCCTTGCAAAGTAATGATGATGGTCAAACATTCAACCATGGTCAACAAGTCAACCATGGTCAACAAGTCAACAAAACCAATCATGACACAATTTCATTTAATTACTATTATTAATTGATATTTCATAAATCCATTAGGGTTTGGAAAAAGACGACTGTCAACTGTGCATACGCACCCGTTCCGAAACCCTAATGAAAGTCCTCTTCCTCCGCCTCAAACAACTGTGCATACACACCTGCATTCTCGTTCCGAGGAACATGAATACTGAGAGATAAAAGCAACCCCAAAACATATACCAGTATCTGGCTCAAACCAGAGCCTGCTAGTATAAACCGTCCGGACTCCAAACGTGCACAAGTGCGCGGATGAGAACGAACCCTGCCGCAAAACCATGCGACCTCTACTCAGTTTTGCCCAGAGGCGAATAGCCCTCCGTGTGGGACTCTAAAGACTCGACACTACGCTGGCAGTGGGTTTAACCACAGACCGCAAGCGGCACTAGCTGTGCGTAACGGTCCCCAGGTAGATGCCGACAAGAAGACTGACGAGGTAAAACCCATCTGAACTCCTACTGAGTCTGATTGTGACAGTCTCCGTACAGTCCGGTCTGTTCGTCTGATACATCGCATGTCGGGCCTAGGGGGCGGTAAACGTCAGTCCCCAAATAGCGGTACAAGTCGTGTCGGAGTGAAGCCCAAAACACCCTGAGATAACACTGGAAGCCTACCAGTATATCTCGCTTGCCCTGGCCAGGGACTACTCGTGTAATGGCTCTCCTAGACACAGCGCGATGTCAACCCCCAATACCGGGAGAGACGAATCCTGTCTAACCGGCACAGCCTCCAAGTGCTTCGGGACTGCACCCAACTACCACCGGTTTGCACGACTCCTTTGAGCCGTGGTAGGGTAGTAGTCAAAATACAGTGGGAACACACTCGAGGCGAAGTGCTAGTGTCAAGTCAGCGGACTAAGCTGCACTCATGTCACCTGGGAACTGATAACTGACGATAGGTATAAAAACCAACTAGTCAGTTCCCGACGAGTCCTGTCCAGTGTACTCGTAACCTAACGAACACCCGCATACTATCTCAAGTACGACGTACTGACGGCTGTGGGACAGACCGTCTCCCACATTGGGATGAGAAGCGCATGCGCTAGTCTACTCCGGAGTATCGATGCCCTGTCTCGATAGTCCTGCGACTAGGGACTTACATAAGGATGTGCTTATAGATTACCCAGCCCCCACTAGTGTGACTGCCATCACAACGCTGGTAATCAAGCAAAGATCCTAAGGGCTCCACTAATGCGTATAGGTGATATCGCAAAATAAACACATGTACACATTGAAGTAGAAACAAACCAAGTAGCATACTACCATTTTGAGCAAGATTGTATATACAAGGTGAATATCCCAAGCTTCCATTAAGTAATATACAAACCAGTATGATACAGTAATGGCCTCTAGGGCATATACACTAACAATCTCCCACTTGCACTAAGGCCATGTACTGGCGTATCGAAGACCTATCATCTCGATCAGCCGATCGAACTGAGTCTGGGGCAGGGCCTTGGTGAATGGATCTGCAGTGTTTTCTTCTGAAGCAACTCTCCGAACCTCGATCTCCTTGTGATCCACGATCTCTCTGATCAGGTGATACCGCCTCAAGATGTGTCTGGATCTCTGATGGGACCTGGGTTCCTTTGCTAAAGCTATAGCCCCGTTGTTGTCGCAATACAGAGGTATTGGATCAACAATGGACGGAACCACCTGAAGTTCTTTCAAGAACTTCCTCATCCAGACTGCTTCTTTTGCGGCATCAGATGCAGCGATATATTCCGCTTCCATCGTCGAGTCTGCAACGGTTTCCTGTTTGGAACTCTTCCAACACACCGCCCCTCCATTGAGGGTAAAGACAAAACCCGACATGGACTTGGAATCATCCTTGTCACTCTGGAAGCTGGAGTCAGCAAAGGCCTCGATCTGGAGGCCTTTTCCGCCATACACCAAGAACATCTCCTTAGTCCTTCTCAGGTACTTGAGAATGTTCTTTACCGCTATCCAGTGCTTCTCCCCAGGGTTTGACTGATACCGGCTTACCACACTCAGTGCATAAGCTACATCCGGTCTGGTACACAACATCGCATACATTATAGAGCTTACCGCAGAAGCGTAGGGTATAATAGACATGAGATCCCTCTCCAAATCAGTCTTGGGAGACATCTCTTTAGAGAGGGTGATCCCGTGACAAGCCGGTAGGTTACCGCGCTTGGAATCTTCCATACTGAATCTTTTCAGTACGGTGTCGATGTACCTGGACTGTGAAAGTCCTAATATCCTCTTGGATCTATCACGATGGATCCGGATCCCCAGGATGTATGAGGCATCACCCAGGTCTTTCATGGAGAACCTGTGTGACAAGAATCCCTTGACAGATTGTAGCATAGGAATGTCATTTCCTATTAAGAGAATGTCATCCACGTATAAAACGAGGAATACTACAGTTCTCGCTACAAATCTACAATAGATGCATGGTTCATCTGGATTTTTGATAAAGCCAAATTCCTTGACCGTCTCATCAAAACAGATGTTCCAACTCTGCGATGCCTGCTTTAGTCCATAGATGGACTTAAGCAACTTGCACACCTTTCCGCTGCTCCCACTCTGAATGAAACCCTCTGGCTGATCCATATAGACACACTCCTCTAAATTTCCATTTAGAAAAGCGGTTTTTACGTCCATCTGCCAAATCTCATAATCGTGGAAGGCAGCAATGGCAAGAAGGATCCGAATGGATTTCAGCATAGCCACTGGAGAAAAGGTTTCGTCATAGTCCAAACTAGGTCTTTGACGGAAACCCTTTGCTACAAGTCTAGCTTTATAGGTCTCAACCTGTCCATCTACACCAATCTTCCTTTTGAAGATCCACTTGCATCCTACGGGTTTTACCCCGTCTGGAGCAATGTCCAACGTCCATACTTTGTTGGTGTACATGGACTCCATTTCGGTCCGCATTGCATCCAGCCATTTTACCGAGTCAACGCTCTGAACGGCCTGCTGGAAGCTAGTAGGCTCATCATAATCTATGATGCAATCCTCTCTATCCCCGTCTATGAGAAAACCGTAGTATCTCTCGGGCGGATGAGACTGCCTACTACTCCTGCGGAGCGGCGTAGGAATGTCCTGTTCTTTTGAACCTTCTGGTTCCACTAAACTTTCAGTAATAGTCCGTGGTTTTGGAATTTCTTCCAGTTCTACTGTGCTCCCACTAATTTCCTTTTCTAAGAACTGGTATTCCAGAAAATGAGCATGACGAGAAACAAGAACTTTTTGTTCCTCATCGCAGTAGAAGAAATATCCCTTGGAGTTCTTTGGATATCCCACAAACTTGCACTGTACTGAGCGTGCCTCGAGCTTGTCCGCATGCTGCTTTTTGACAAAAGCTGGACATCCCCATGCTTTAATGTGATTAAGATGGGGCCTCTTCCTACACCACATCTCATATGGTGTGGTAGGCACAGTCTTAGTGGGAACTCTGTTCAAAAGGTATGCAGCTGATTTTAGCGCATACCCCCAGAATGATCGCGGTAACTCAGCATTACTCATCATAGACCGTACCATATCCAATAGGGTGCGGTTCCGTCTCTCCGATACACCGTTATGTTGCGGAGTGTATGGAGGAGTAAGCTGAGAGAGAATTCCATTCTCTTTTAAGTAATTCAGGAACTCGGCACTTAAGTATTCTCCACCTCGATCCGATCTTAGAATCTTGATACTTTTGCCGGTTTGTTTTTCTACTTCATTCTTATATTCCTGGAACTTTTCAAAAGCTTCGGACTTATGTTTCATTAAGAAGACATAACCGTATCTTGAAAAGTCATCCGTAAAAGTAATGAAGTAAGAATAACCGCTTCGCGCATGTGTAGACATTGGACCGCACACGTCGCTGTGTACGAGTCCCAAGAGCTCGCTTGCTCTTACTCCGTGTCCAGTGAACGGAGTCTTTGTCATCTTTCCTTTGAGACAGGATTGACAAGTGGCATACGATTGATATTCGAACGGATCCAAATATCCTTCTGTATGTAACTTAGTCAACCTTCTCTCATTGATGTGACCCAGTCTACAATGCCATAAGAAAGTCTGATTGATATCTGGAGACTTTCTTTTGTGTGTATTCTGGACATTGAAAATCTGTGGTTGGTTTAATACGTATATACCATTGCTCAGTGTACCTGACCCAATCAGAACTTGATTAAGGTGAATGTTTACAACATTACTTACAAACATAAATTCATAACCTTCTTTAGAAACCAAAGATACAGAAATGATATTACAAGTTGCGTTGGGTACAAAAAAGCAATTACGCAAAACCAAAACATGTCCATCTGACATTCCCAGGTGATAGTCCCCCACGGCTTTAGCATCCATGCTAGCTCCGTTTGCAACTCTGAGGGTCATGTCACCTTCCTTCAAAACCCTACGATTTCTCAATGCTTGCAAAGAATTACAGATATGAGATCCTGATCCGGTATCCAATACCCAGGAAGTAGAGTTTATCGAAAGACAGTTTTCAATAACATACATACCTGAAGCTGAAGCCGCAACCTGCTTCAGTTCCTGTGTCCTGGCTTTCCAAGCCCTGCAATCCTTCTTCCAGTGTCCACTCTTATGACAATAGAAGCATTCCTCTTTACCCACCAGTTTCCTCGCTAACTTTGTTGCTTTTTCTTTTCCCTTCTTTTCCACTTTACTAACACCGCCCCTTGGTTTGGCGGGGGCTTTCTTCTTCTTTCCCTTGGCTCTCGCCTTAGACCTAGAAGAAGAAGATCCTCCTACAAACAAAGTGGGTGTTTCCCTACTTTTCTGTAGGGTGCCCTCTGCGCTCCTCAGCATGTTGAGGAGTTTTGAAAGTTCAACTTCCTTTTCTTGCAAGTTGAAATTCAGTATGAACTGGGCGTAAGTGGAAGGAAGGGACTGGAGAACTAAGTCCGTATAGAGCTCACTCTCCAACGTGGTCCCAAGTTCTGCGAGCTCCTCAATGTAGCCAATCATCTTAAGCACGTGTTCCGCTACCGATGATCCGACGGCCAATCTTGCCGAAAACAACTTCTTCGACACTTCGTACCTTGCGATACGGGACTGCTCTCCATACAGTTCTTTTGTATGGAGAAATATGGATTCTAGGTCCATATTCTCGTGCCTCCTCTGATGTTCGTTGTCCATAGAGGCAAGCACGAGGCACTTGGCCTTCGCGCAATCAATCTCCCAAGTCTTACGGATTTCCTTATTCGCGACGCTGGAGGTGGGACCTGGGACGGGGGGAGCTTTGGTGGTAAGAAGATACCCCAGCTTGTCATAAGTGATTGCCATTTTGACATTCCTGAGCCAATCTTTGTAGTTTGGCCCTGTCAGTATGTTTTTATCTAGCAGTAACTTAAGTCCAGTCATGTCGATTTGGTCGCTGCAATTAGGAGAGAGAGAAGAAACACTCAGCACGATGCTCTTGCAAGTTTAGAATGGTTTTTAATTTGTCTAAACAGGATGGCTCCCACTGTCTCTCGAATCCCTCCTCAAACCATAAAGGAAGAATTAGCCGGGATCAATCCCATCGCACAATACTTGCTTAACCGTTCAGCCAGGCCAGTGTCGGTACTTCGAGGGAGGTTTTCCAACGCTTTCGCGAAGTTCCTTAATTTAAGAACCTCTTTTCCCTGGGGGCGTAGCCCCGCTAACACCTTTCTGGACACCTACTAGGTTTATAGCATTGATCGTTTAGTGAGAAATTTCCCGAGGAGTAGCATATACTCACAGTAGGATCGGGATCCAAATATCATCGCGTGACGAAAATGAAGGAATCCTACCATAATCGTCACACTCCAAATGGTATGCAAATCTAGCAAGTTTCAGTACTTATGAAACTCCCGATGTGGATTTTTGCCCCATGCTCTTATGACCTTGACTTTGGCCAAAATATCATAAGTCACATGTTAAGTTCTACCCGTCACTATCCAGGTTAATTTGGATCCATCCGTACCTATCCTTGACTTTGGCCAAAATGGCAGTACGACTGTCCCAAATCAACGCATCTATCTATGCTACACATGAATACCCAATAGCTACCAATCATTATGCCTTGACTTTGGCCAAAATACATAGCTTGAATACTATTGACTATTTATGTGAAACGACAGAGGGCTACGAATGGTTTTGGTAAAACCGTGAACGTAGTGAACTTGATATAATCGATGGAACGAGATAGCTTTTAGAAGGAGTGGCTCAAGCTCCGCATTTAAAAGTTAGTTTTGAAAAGAATCGAGTGGTTTTTCGAAAGTGTTCCAACGACTTTAGCTTGGTTTATTATCTTGCATTAGTTCTTTTAATGCGTGATATTCTTGCATTAGTTCTTTTAATGCGTCCCATCATTTAATCCTACCATTGCAGAAAACAACCAAAATATGACGTACGCTTATGCCATATGCATTCGCCACGGGGCCCCGTCATCACCCGTTAGGTTACTTAACTAACGACAGAGCGGGGGCTGGGCTAGCGCGGCTGTAAAACATAAGCAACGCCTAAATATAAAGCAATGATAGACATTACAGATCACAGATGAATACATTGGATATACTAGGAATCCGGAATCCTTTCGAGCCTGCAACGAAAAGTGGATTACACGGTCGCGGTGAATAGCCAAATACCCCACCCAAGACCCCTACGGGTGCGGCAAACTACCCGCCAAGTATCCGAAGTGGAGCAACCTCCCTCAACGCCGTGAGTAGGCCACTCGGCACTTCGAGATACCCGGTAGTTTGTGCACCCCTCCATGGGTCTATCCTAGGAGCAAAAACAGTAAAAAGAATTATACAATGACGGCTACAACCCCGACCCGGTTGTGCGGCCATACAAATAATAATATTACATCAATTTACATATTACAAATGAATGAAAGAAAAACAACACTCATCTCACATCCATCCCGGCTATTCACCCGCGACAATCCAATCCATTCATATACACATACCATCAACAAACACAGATCACAGATATGTATAACTCTGACTAATCGACATATAGCGATTAGCCGACGTTCAATACATGTAAACATCACAGATATAACCATTGTAGTCAAAGTGCAGTGAAGTTCGACAAAAATACGGATTTATAGGCCCCCAAAAACAAATTTCTTTTCTGGAAAATCTGGGCACGAATGACATATCTTAAAAATCCCAAAACCCTACCAGAAGAACACTGCACAAAACAGGACCACAAGAGGAGACAAAACGGCGGCGGTTCTGCGGCCTAAGCCACCCTTTGCCGCGGAACCGCGGCGCTTTGAAGGAATCATGCGATCGTATTTTGTGGGTGTTTTCACAAAACCCTGAGCCGATTTTAGAAGTAAAACTTTTTACATTTAGAGCACAAAAAATTTCAACAGAAACTTAGGGTTTTTGTTTTTCCGGTTTTGCGATTTTTCTCGATCGAACTTCCATACACTTTACTACAAAGCTAGTTTAAGTTTAGTTAGGCTCTGATACCACTGTAAGTCCATGTTGCCATCCCCGGTTCTTGCGGGGAGGCGGAAACGGTATAACAATCAAATTTTGTCGCAAGGAGCAACATGGACTAAACAAGGTCGGGATCGTTACTAAACTAAACTAGCAAACATGCAAAGGAGAGTTAACTACTCGGCAAAGTGGTTATACCTAACTTGAACTCCTTCTTCTTGAAACCTTGTAGAGGTTGATGGTTCTTTCCTCGTAGCCTTCTTCCGTCAAAGATGGATCCACCTGAGGGTTCAACCTTCGGGCTCTTTCTCAAACTTAGAGTGAACTAGGATATCCGGCTTGCTAAACCTTGAACCCTAGAGAGAGTAGAGTGTATCTTTGGGGTGTTTTTCTTTGAAGGAGAGGGATTCTCAACACATGAGAAGGATTCTCCTTGAGCTTGAGGAAGAAGAAGATGAAGTGAAGAGAGAGAATCAATATGATAGAATGAGCTATCTTTTTCTTTTTGCAATCATAACAAAAGAAAAAGAATTATCTAATTAATAATAATAATTCAAATGAAATAGTTGATGGTTGGTTTTGGAATGACCACTATCATCACTTCATTAAATGAATGTAAGCTAGAATCAAGGAGTATCCTTGTAAAGTAATGATGATGGTCAAACATTCAACCATGGTCAACAAGTCAACCATGGTCAACAAGTCAACAAAACCAACCATGACACAATTTCATTTAATTACTATTATTAATTGATATTTCATAAATCCATTAGGGTTTGGAAAAAGACGACTGTCAACTGTGCATACGCACCCGTTCCGAAACCCTAATGAAAGTCCTCTTCCTCCTCCTCAAACAACTGTGCATACACACCTGCATTCTCGTTCCGAGGAACATGAATACTGAGAGATAAAAGCAACCCTAAAACATATACCAGTATCTGGCTCAAACCAGAGCCTGCTAGTATAAACCGTCCGGACTCCAAACGTGCACAAGTGCGCGGATGAGAATGAACCCTGCCGCAAAACCATGCGACCTCTACTCAGTTTTGCCCAGAGGCGAATAGCCCTCTGTGTGGGACTCTAAAGACTCGACACTACGCTGGCAGTGGGTTTAACCACAGGCCGCAAGCGGCACTAGCTGTGCGTAACGGTCCCCAGGTAGATGCCGACAAGAAGACTGACGAGGTAAAACCCATCTGAACTCCTACTGAGTCTGATTGTGACAGTCTCCATACAGTCCGGTCTGTTCGTCTGATACATCGCATGTCGGGCCTAGGGGGCGGTAAACGTCAGTCCCCAAATAGCGGTACAAGTCGTGTCGGAGTGAAGCCCAAAACACCCTGAGATAACACTGGAAGCCTACCAGTATATCTCGCTTGCCTTGGCCAGGGACTACTCGTGTAATGGCTCTCCTAGACACAGCGCGATGTCAACCCCCAATACCGAGAGAGACGAATCCTGTCTAACCGGCACTGCCTCCAAGTGCTTCGGGACTGCACCCAACTACCACCGGTTTGCACGACTCTTTTGAGCCGTGGTAGGGTAGTAGTCAAAATACAGTGGGAACACACTCGAGGCGAAGTGCCAGTGTCAAGTCAGCGGACTAAGCTGTACTCATGTCACCTGGGAACTGATAACTGACGATAGGTATAAAAACCAACTAGTCAGTTCCCGACGAGTCCTGTCCAGTGTACTCGTAACCTAACGAGCACCCGCATACTAACTCAAGTACGACGTACTGACGGCTGTGGGACAGACCGTCTCCCACACTGGGATGAGAAGCGCATGCGCTAGTCTACTCCGGAGTATCGATGCCCTGTCTCGATAGTCCTGCGACTAGGGACCTACATAAGGATGTGCTTATAGATTACCCAGCCCCCACTAGTGTGACTGCCATCACAACGCTGGTAATCAAGCAAAGATCCTAAGGGCTCCACTAATGCGTATAGGTGATATCGCAAAATAAACACATGTACACATTGAAGTAGAAACAAACCAAGTAGCATACTACCATTTTGAGCAAGATTGTATATACAAGGTGAATATCCCAAGCTTCCATTAAGTAATATACAAACCAGTATGATACAGTAATGGCCTCTAGGGCATATACACTAACAATTTAGTTATTTTGTATGAGCGGGTCATAGGTTTTAACCTATGCGCGTTTCGTGCGTCATTTTGGTTTTATCCGCGATTCTGTTTACGATGTACATATATGTTTGCGTATAGGTACCCCTCATGTGGACTTCGGATGATGAAGAAGAGGATGGCGGTATCGACTTCGGCAGACACGGGCCAGATGCGTAGATGTATATCTATGGGGGAAGTCGGGTGGATGGCGTTTAGCACCCCCGCAAACGTAGAATAGGGATATTACTTACTGATATTAGGAAGTCAGACGCGACCTTAGATTCTTGGCGAGTAGGGTGCTATTAAAGACTTTAGGTTGGACTAGACTGATTTAGAAAGATTTAATCAGAGGATGAATGCCTTGGAGGGAATTCGTAGGTTTCAGGTAGACACACACACACACGCACATACATACTTTTGACTTAGTGTATAGGTGTGGGTGTGTGTGTGTGTGTGTGTGTGTGTGTGTGTGTGTGTGTGTAGGTTTCTATATGTATACACACACACACACACATATAACATATACACGCGATCTGGGGAGGAGTCAGTATGATTGGGCGTGATGCTGTGAGTTAAAGATATACGATCGAGTATGATATGCGATGTACTATAATATTAGCGGATCGTTGGGAAATGAGAAAATGGATATTTATACATAAACGATAATAGGTGATGATGACATTGAGATGTACGAGACTCTAAAGTAGAACCCGGATTGTAATATGCGACTTAATTATGATATGATATACGTGACATGATATTTCTGAGGACCAATTGACGATGTATATTTACACAGACAATGATATATGTTTGATGATATTGGGATGTATGCGATTATAGCACAGTACTCTTGATCATGACATTATTTGATGATGATATTATACGAATGATGATGTACATAGGTGATAGTTGACCCGCACCCCGATTTTGGGATGCCGTATGATGGATTTTACCGTACAAGGCATAGATGTGATGATTGATCCGCACTCTTGATTCGAGAAAGTCGTACTATGTATGTGACGCTATTGAGGCTGGATCGCCGACTTTTAGAGATATCGACTCAGACTTTAGGAGGATTCTTATTTTCCTATCGACTAGTTTCTTTAGTTTAGTTCCTTAGTGGGTTAGATAGATACTAGTTTAGGCTTGAGTCATATAGTTTGTAGTTAGATCTGTACATTCTAGATGAGCGGTTAATACACATTCACCTTTATATTCAGATGATAATCATCGCATCGCATGTTCGTATATATGTTTCTTTATGCCAATATGAAACTTTGTCTGTTAGGACACCGGCACCATTACCGATGATGCGCATATTCCACGTACACTTATTTGCTGGCTCACACACATCATCATCGGTAATTACCATGTCACGTACACTTTAGAACATATTATCTTTTATTGATAGAATCAGCTAAAGGCTAGATCAATATGATATCGTGTGATTACTCGCATGTGTTAGTTTAGGCATTGCATTTATTACATAGACACTTCATGCATTCACATTTTCATGTTATCATATAGTATTGTGGGGCTTATGCCGATACTCATTATTACACACTCATGATTTTGGGATTTTGGATTTCTATGAGATTTCTGGATTTTGGGGAAAACCGCAAGAATATATATATAAACTTCTCTCTCTCTCCCCCTCTCTTTTTAAAATACAAGTTGCGGTTTTCTCGTGATGTACGTGTCGTCCACCATGAGATTTTATGTTTTCTGTTGGATTTCGAGACCCGATTCGAGGAGTGGATGAACCGTCTCAGTTACATGGTGGGCCCGGTATGGTACCCTGCGGAAAGAAGATCGAGTTGTAGACGATGAGCCTGGCAGGGGAAGACTACCTACCGGTGATGTCTGGCGTGGCGGATATCCGGAGGATACCGACCGTTGTCGTGAGATCTGATGATATGGGCCGATCCGAACTGATGGAGCCCGAGAGATTGAGACTATGAGATATTGAGATTTTGAGTTTTACATGTTTTGTGTCGATACTTGACACGGATTTCCATGGATTTCATTGCTGTTTCAGATTACCATAAAAATTTTACTATGATAAAGTTAAAGATTTCTTATATAGATATACCCAGATTTCATGGTTGATTATTTTACATTCATGGTGCATGCATACTCATACACCTGACATGTTACTACTTGAGGCACTGAGACAAGCACTGAGCATTTGCACTCACGCATAGTTTATTACCCTGTTACTACTAGATGACTAGTGATATATTAAGTATATTATTATGACCTAGGACAGCGTCGTGCATGCGATTTCTACCCGCAGATGTCTTCTACTAACGAGTTGGCAACTCATCCCCGTTGTGCCAAATTTTTCTTACAGGATTCGATGTACAGGTTTCCATGGCAGCTTGCTGGCACATCATTTCATTCAGGGTGATTTGCTCGGTAGGTTGGTTCACTTGTATCAGGACCGCCGTTGTACTTTTATTATTTCATTTGTATCTAGTAAGCTCTATCAACCAGACTTGTATTCTTGATAGTTTAGAAGACCAGTTGTTTTATTTCGACCTTAGAGTCACGCTTGTATTATTATGGTATCAGAGCCGGTCCCTCAAAAGTAGGTCTGTGGTTCGAGGACGAACCATTGTTCTAAGTGGGGGGGGGAATGTAATAGCCCAGGTGGAGTTGGGGCTGAATACCACCTATCCCGTGAGAAGTATGATGTTATCCGGTATCGAGGTGGGGATGTAACCGATACGGATGCACACGAGGACCCACCTGAACAATGGGGAGTATCGAATTCCATTCCGAAAGAGGGCACGATCTGAACTATAAATGGAATGATACCACTCTTATAACACAGAGGCGCCTTTTGGATGAATCGGAACTCCGGAGTTTGAAGAACTCCGCAGTTAAGCGTGATTGAGCCAGAGAAATTCTGGGATGGGTGACCTACTGGGAAGTAGCCCCGGGTTCATTCAAAGGGACAAAACCGTGCGGTTTCGGCCAGAGCGGACAATACCATCTGTGTTTGGGGGTGGGTCGTGACATTATCGCACGGGCAGAGAATCTTCTCTAACACGATCTTATTATGTGCGCGTGCAAATTCAATGAAAGCAGCAACTCCTGTGACAAACTTAGATTGCATACGTTGTTGCCAATCCACGTACATCCGATCCTTAACTCTGATGTACTCATGGGCCATGTTAGACTGTATAACATATAAATTGTAGGTTATGATGACTATATTGAGAAATTTAAGAACGGGATGGTTACTGACAAAGAAAAAAATCCGTAAATACAAGTTTGTCATTGAAAAGAATAAATTATCTTAGATTTGAAGATCTTGGATCATCATCATTTTTTTAAAGAACTAGGTTTTTTATATAGGGTTAAACCCTAATTTTTGGAGGAATTAAATTCCCATATGTTCCTGTTATTTCTTTTTAACTTAGTTCTTTTCCCCTAAGTTTTGAATCTGTAGAACAAAATCTCCCCGATGAGAATTAAATTCTCAACTTGTTCTGCAAATTTCAACCAGAGGAAGAACTAAGTTCTTATATGAAGAGTTAAGTTTACGGTAAAATTGTACGTTTACGTTATCATCGAGTATCCTAATGAAGCAACTAGTGCAACCTAAACCCTAACCCTAATTTTGGAGGAATTAAATTCCCATATGTTCCTGTTATTTCTTTTTAACTTAGTTCTTTTCCCCTAAATAACAAAATCTCCCCGATGAGAATTAAATTCTCAACTTGCGGGGAGATTTGCTTCTGCAAATCTCAACCAGAGGAAGAACTAAGTTCTTATATGAAGGGTTAAGTTTACGGTAAAGTTGTACGTTTACATTATCATCGAGTATCCTATTGAAGGAACTAGTGCACCCTAAATCCTAACCCTAATTTTTGGAGGAATTAAATTCCCATATGTTCCTGTTATATTTTTTTAACTTAGTTCTTTTCTCCTAAGTTTTGAATCTGCAGAACAAAATCTCCCCGATGAGAATTAAATTCTCAACTTGTGGGGAGATTTGCTTCTGCAAATCTCAACCAGAGGAAGAACTAAGTTCTTATATGAAAGGTTAAGTTTACGGTAAAGTTGTACGTTTACGCTATTATCGAGTATCCTACCGAAGGAACTAGTGCACCCTAAACCCTAACCCTAATTTTTGGAGGAAATAAATTCCCATATGTTCCTGTTATTTCTTTTTAACTTAGTTTTTTTCCCCTAAGTTTTGAATCTGCAGAACAAAATCTCCCCGATGAGAATTAAATTTTCAACTTGTGGGGAGATTTGCTTCTGCAAATCTCAACCAGAGGAAGAACTAAGTTCTTATATGAAGGGTTAAGTTTACGGTAAAGTTATACGTTTACGTTATCATCGAGTATCCTAATGAAAGATCTAGTGCACCCTAAACCCTAACCCTAATTTTTGGAGGAATGAAATTCCCATATGTTCTTTTTATTTCTATGTATGTGTGTTTCAATTTATAATTTCGCTTAAGTGTAGGGTTGTTAGTGTGTATGTGCTTTGTGTGTGCGTTTGTTATGTATTCGTGTTGTATGTGTGTGTTTCGGCTGTCGGGGGTAAGGCTTCTATCCCATTAAGAATGTATAGAGCAAATACCCATTCGCTTGTGCTTTCATCCGTTTCGAGTAAATTTCGGCAGCACCTTCCCGCTGTTCTCCGAGTACACTATAATAGAATAGATAATCATTTCAATACTGTGAAACAATATTGAAATGAACATCTAATCTATCTTTGTACATAGAGAACCAGCGGAAAAGTACCGACGAAATAACTCGAAACGAATGAAAACACAAGTGAATGCAGGTGTTTGCTTTATACATTCCTAACTTGTCCACACTGGACAAATCTATCGGTTATCATATGATTGAATCTTCTCGTCATATAGACTACACGATGGTTGTTAGTACCGAACTATACTGTCCGATATTTAACAACCTTCGTATAGTTCTATATCACGACGAACATCGAACGTATGTTAACTGATAGACGGGGACTAAGTCGCGCTTTGATTTTCACATATGAGTATCGATGAGAATATGAAAATTTCATATTATCATCGAGTATCATATATTGGTTTTAACTTGAACATTTAACTCGAATATGTTTTACGTTTACATTTCGTTTTTAAGGGTTCTAAGTTTTAAGTTTAGTGTAAATTTTGCTTGCGTTTACGGTAAAGTTGTGCGTTTACGTTATTATCGAGTATCCTACTGAAGGAACTAGTGCAACTTAAACCCTAAATCTAATTAACCCAAATTAACCTAATTAACCCAAATTAACCCTAATCATCACCCTAACTCAAATAAACCCTAATCAACCCAAATAAACCCTAATCAACACTCTAACACAAATACACTCTATTTTACCTAATTAACCCAAATTAACCCTAGCCCAAACCCTAACCCAAATTAACCAAACCCTAATCATCACCCAAACCCAACCCAAATTAACTCTAGCCCAAACCAAAATTAACCCTAATTAATCTAATTAACCCTAACCCTAATCATCACCAACCCAATTTTACCTAATTAACCCTAACCGTAACCCTAAACCGAACCCTAACCCTAACCCCCAATTAACACAGAACCAACCTTAACCCTAACAAAAAAATCAACAATAACATAAAAAATAAGAATAATTAATAGTTCAAAATAGAATTAACTCACCTCACTTGTAGTTTTGCCGGTGGTTGGAGCTCGACGAGATGGAGGAGGCCGGTCTTGGAACTTGACGAGATCGGAAATTTTGGCGACGAGCAATTTCGGCGACGAGACAGAGGTTGAGGCGGCGGCTGACGAGAAATTTTGGCAATGAGAGGCTCCGGAGGCGGCTGACGAGAGGTAGAGAAGGCACGGGTGAGGGTGACCAGCGATCGCACGCGCCGGAAGTGTTGGTGAGAGAAAATATTTTGGGAACGGTGGGGGAAATTACCGAGTTTTATTTTTTTATGAATAACCCTTTTATGTCCCTACGGATTAATCCGTAGGGTCTTATTTTGCGGCTCCGTGGGGCAAACTAAAAGATTACATTTTAATATTTTTTAATTAATCCTTAGGACACCGTTGGGGCAAACCGATGGCCCTACGGATTAATCCGTAGCCCCTACGGTTTCCTATCTCCGTAGGGGCAATCTCTTATTGTAGTAGTGTATGCATGTAGGAATGTAAATAATAATATTTGGTCAATCCTATTCTTTGAAAAATAAGCATAACATTATTATCTGTATAAAACATACAACTTGTTATACAATATACATACATGCAGTACATTGAGTTAGGATTGGTGAACTAATGCTTAAATTAGTGCTTATTCTTATCATTAGGTTTGATACATATGGTGATCACTATATATACCTCTAAATAAAATATGGCAGCTAGGTATATTGTTATGTACTCTTGCTTGTTATATATAAGGTCTTGATATCTTAGTGTCTCTTGGTATCAATTTTAATCGAGAATATATGGCACTAGTCGTTGTTCCATCTACAAGTGCTTTTCTATTAAGCCTAGCCTTAATGGAGAGATTGAAAAGGCGAGGCCGAGTGCTACTACACTCCGCAATAAGAAATTTTGTGACCCTATAACTTGTAGGATAGGGAAGCATGATGAGAAACCAGAGTCGTTCTTTGGAAGTGTAACAACCCTAAATTTCCTATACAATTTTTTTCAAAATCCATAAAGGGGTATTTTAGCCTGAGTACAAGATATAAGTAATTATTTTGCTTTTTAATTTCAACTTAAAAGAATATAACAACTCCATTTTTAGTGTATAAAATTTGCTTTAAAATTAATGTATACTTGGAGTATTTACTTTTGCTGCTATCACTTTAAGTAATTAATTAGCTCCATAATTATAAGAAGGAGCTTGTAGCTCATTGGTAATACCTTGCACTGCTGAACCAAGACACCAGAGTTCAAATCCCATACCCCACATTATTTTTAATATTGATTATTTTTAAAACCTTTAGAATACCGAGGGTTTACACGTGCATATCTCACAAAAACCCCACTACACCCAAAAATGTAACATTGCCAGGGGTTAGATGAACCGTCGAGGGGGGGGGAGGGATCCCGGTCGCCTGACTCGGGCGGGAATCGACCAAATCGGCCTCGACTCGGCCGACTCAGTCCTCCGACCGAGTTACGGCCGAGTCACGGCCGAGTCGGCCGATTCCAGCGACGACCCCAACATGAAAATTGTGTCTTTTCACATTCTCTGCACACCTGCAAAATTTTAGCATCAAACCATTTTCAGAATTATTTTAAAACCCCAATTACTCCACTTTTAATACATTTTTATTATATTTTATCACATTTTTTATTTTAAACTTTTATCCACCCTAACCTTAGCTTAACCCTATAAATACCACCCCTATACACTACCCTCTCACCCCAAACTCTGAGCCAACGCTCTAAAATTTTTAAGAAACCTTGTGTACTTTGAAAACGAGCACGAAGCGAAGCTACGGCGAAATTTCCGGCGATCATTCTAGGAGCTCCCGGCGACGAAGCGACACACCGGCGACTCCTCCCGTTCCATCTCCCTCTTTTAGTTGTCCAAAACCCGTAAGTCCCAATTTCTATCTCTCTTTTCTATTCTAAAAATACGGATTTACAAAACCCGACGGAATCGGAACAAATCCGATTTTCGATTCGGTTTTCATATAAAACTTCACTTCTCGATAATACAATTATGCTTAAACTCTCTCATATTGACTATTAAACACTAATCAACCAAATTAATCAAATTTCATTTCATAAAATGATGGCTATTTCACTTTATCGTATTTTTCATTTAAATACCACATTGTTTAAATTATACATTTAACTTCATTAAACTTGCTATATCTTTATATAGATAACGAGGTAATGACCTACCTCCTCACACACTCATATGCAACATAATATGATACCCTCGAGAACTTAGAATATGGGAAAACAAATATTTTCATTTAAATACCTTTTACTTAATAAAACCATTTCTAAAAGATTTAGTATTGATACATCTTTACAAATAAATAACTTTTGAGCTAATAAAAAATATCTAGACTCAGCCAATTAAGGACTGTCGCACTCATTAGGACACAGGAAGGTTGTGGGCATTCAGTCGTTTATCTAAAGTTAACTTTGTGGTGTCTAGGCTAGACAAGTGAGAAAGTTAAATTTAAAAGGCCCGTCTCACGGTGATTCGTGAGCGGATCCCTCCTTTCTGCACCTGTACTTACCTGGCCACAATTAGCGGTGAAGAAGTGATTTGAGAGATATCTCACAACTTGTCGCTTTGGACCAGTTAGGAACAGTCTAGTTGACTTAGGAGGCCCTAGAACATAGAATACGGGAAATTGATATTTTTACAAATAAATACCATTTACTTAATAAAACCGTTTTCTAAAGAATTTAGTATTTATACAATCTTTGCAAAGCGCCGCTACAACCCATTTTGGGGAACCCGTTTGGGATGGTGCGGATTATCGATACAAATCCTGCCGTCCATGTGCAGCGGTTACCGATAATATCAAAACAATCAGGACTTCAATTTACTTTTCTAACTGTCTGACTCAGTTTGAGTCTCAGTATAATCTGATTTGAATATGGTTCAAGTACAATCTACAATCTACAGTCTACAGTCTACAACCTACAATCTATAATCTTCAATATTACAATTCAACATGAATCCAGGAATCCAATTATCAATCTATATAACTTGACCGAACCGAACCATGGATATACATTCCATTTACATGGTTCTTCAATTATTTCATTTACATGATTCTACAGTTACATCCGTTTACTGATATCATGGTTTCGGTCAGTCATCCAATTATACAATCAATACAATTTACAAAACAAACAATACAAACAAGACATCTCAGGGTTTAAGGGGTAGATTGGTACGGAAGGTGTTAGAAGTGGCACGAGACAGTAAGACTTAATACACATAACATGAATCCAGTTGCTGTTGTACCGTGGCATAAATGGTTCTTTGTATTATACTTGCCTCTAGTCTCTGGCATATAGAGACTCTTCTCGTATACACTGGCATTCTTCTGTACCAAGTTACAAACAACAGCGTTAACACAACATTATAATTGTTAGTTGTATGTATGCCCTAGAGGCCAGTATTATACAGATGATGTATATTATATTGGATGCTTGGACATATATAGAGATGACTTTCTTGCTCGATATGATAGTATGCTATCTGGTTGCTCTTTATCTTAACATGTATACTAGTCTCTTTATACTGTCTTATAGTTACATGTTGGTAAAGCCCTTAGGATGTGTACTTGACTACCTGGACTATGATGCAGATCATACTAGTGGGGACATGGTAGTCCATAAGTACATCCTTCAAGGTCCCTAGTCGTGGGTGTATCGAGACGGGGCATCGATATACCAGTGTAGACTAGCGTATACGCTTCTCGACCCATGTGATGGGCGATGGATGATCCCATATCCATTGGTGTTTGACATCAGAGATGGTATACGGGTGCTCAGTGGAGACTGGGTACACTGGACGGACTCGCCGAGAACTCCCAGATGGTATTATACCTCACGTCAGATGGCAGTTCTCAGGTGACACTTGTACAGGTTAGTCTGTAGACCCGAGATCGTCATAGAGTCTTATGTGATTCCCACTGTGCTTTGATCTCCACCTTACCACGTCCATGAGGGCGTGCAAAACAGTGGTCTTTGGGTACAGTCCCGAGTCACATGGAGGCAATGAGCGATAGGAGGGGTTTCGTCTCTCCCGGTATTGGGAGTTGATGTTGCGCTGTGCTCGATTGGCCGTAGCAGGGAAGTCCCTGGCCAGGGCTGATCAGAGATTTGCTGGTAAGTGTTACCAGTAGTTTCTCGACCCGTTGCGAACCTCACATCGGCACGACTTATCGGGTTATTGGGGTCTGACGTTTACCACCCCTAGACTTGATATGCGACATATCAGACGAAGAGACCGGACTGTACGGTTAAGTGTTACTGGTCGGATTCGCAGGAGTGTGAGCGGGCTAGCTCGTCGATCTTCTGATCACTCAATACCCGGGTGGCCGTTACGTTTAGCAGACCGCTTGCGGCTTGTGGGTGCTTGATATGATCATCATCTGCTACCGGCGTATTGACGAGTCTTTAGAGTCCTATACAGAGGTTTCCTGGCTCAAGTGAAACGAAATAGGAGCGCATATGAGATATGTGCGGGACCGAGAATGATGCGTGTATATGATACCGTATTTGATTCTCGCGATTAATGTTTCGATTGGTTGTATGAGATATGACCTAATTATCGAATCATTGATTCGATAAATCGATGCATTGAATACTAGTCGGTTATGTGCGACATGACCGGATCATTGAATCAAGTGTTGATTTAATGATTTAATGTATAATTATATATTTGATATATTACTTTGCATTAACTAGTATAGGTTCACTTTAAACGGATTTTCTCACTTGATTTGCACATTGTATATGTGATATGCTTTTGTGCACATATTTGTATCATGTTTGATGATGCATACTCATTTGGTTAAGTGTAAAGGATTAAACCTAGGTTAAGTAAGTAATTAGGGTTTTTATTATCCATTCTTTTCATTTATTTGTTTCAGAAAAAGAATGGCATATGAATACAAAATGGTTGCTTTCTTTCTTGAACCTTTGTGAAGCTTCATGAAGCTTTGACCCAAGTGACCAATTTGTCTTCATGCTTAACCCTAACCACTCTTTTAACCTTGGTCAATTCTCTACACCTAACCATGGTTCCCATTATGATAAGTATTGTTTTATTATTCATATTTACAAGACTTATCATAATTCTAGCTTCATCTTCTTCTTCACTTCAAAAAGGAAAAGCTTGATGCCATCAATGGCAACTTCATTTCTAGAGTGAGAAATCCAAATCTAAAGTGAACCCACCTCCTATTTCTTCATCCTCTACCTCTTGCCAAGTGGTTTTGGGTGTTTTCTTCACAAGTTTCACAACTTGGTGAAGTCAGAGCTTGAACTTGTGCAACCTCGACGTAGATCGTCTTTGACACGAAGCCGACGACCTTGCTCGCCCGTTTTTCCGATGAAGCCGACGAATGAGTCTAGGATTCATGATGGACAGCGAGAGCACACCCACGTGGAGTTAAGGAAGTGGGGAACCGGATCTACAAAAATTGTAGCATCTAACTTTTAGTTAAGTAGTTAACGAGATTCTCATTTCGCCTAAACATCTAGTCAACGATCCGTGTTAGGGTTTCTCGGCACCAATAATTTTTGAAATTGGCATGGTTGATGCCTTGTGAGACTTCATTAGGATGCCTAGGAACCCTACAGTGGTATCAGATCCTAGCTAGAGCCTTAGGCGAAGTCTAGACGGAGTTTGAAGTCCGAACGAACCCGAAACCCTAATTCCAAGGTGCTCTCTGGAAATTTTCTGAAATTTTGGTTTTTTGTCAATTAAAAATATGTAGAAAATTATGCGGGGTCTTATATGAAATACTGTGAAATACGAGGGCCTGATTCAACTTTTCCACCGCGGAACCGCGGCATGAGCTATGCATGCGCGGCGGTTCCGCGGCCGTACTGTCCCCTTGTCTGGTGATTTTTTCACAGTAATTCATGAATTCAGATATTATATTTTCTGGGTATTTTTATTGTGACTCTACAGAAGAGTATTTTGGGGTTGCTTTGGGGATTCAATTATTCGTTCGGGTTATCAGATTTTGTCTATGTGGCTTTCCGGATAATTTTTAGAATATGTTAAAAAGTTTGACCGGATATAAATACCCAATTTTTCCCCTGTCCGGAAATTTCCAAGTGTTGGATTTTTCCGTAGTTTAACGACGTTCTAAGTAGTGCAAGTAACGCGATGGACCCTCTAGAAGACAACAAACCTTAACTCGATTATGTGACCGTCTTGAACTGCCCTTTGAACCTTCGGGTTTGGGGCAGTACGGCGTGCCACATGTGAGGCGTTGGCTTGACCCTTCTACGGCTGGACCGTTGGTACTGAGGCACGAACTGAATGTTGTTAGACTTATTTCATGTGTTGAGCTGTATCGGGAAAACTTGGGTATTCGAATGTTCGATCGGAAAGTTTAACATTTTCTGTTTATCTGGAATGTGATACAATAATTGGAATTCACAAACAGTTATGAGATAACTGAATGAATGTTATAAATCTAGCATTTTAGTCCCACATGATATTGAAAAGAGTTTTCGATAATGAGACTAAAATGCGGGATTTATATCTGTTAGGCATGTGATGTCTAAGTATTTCATTTGATTAGGCATGCGATGTCTAAAGAGGTTGTGGATTCCAACTGTTGTAGTTTTACACTTTCTTTTCTGTGACCGTAAGTGTAGTATGTTCATATCGCCGGTTTCGTTGCTATACGTCAACGACAATTGGGGTATGCATACTTACTTACGTTGATGACATGTGATGTTATGTGTTGTTGGATATGTTATATTGGATCGTCGTGTTTGAATAGCCGGGGTTTTTTTTATGTGAGATGAGTGTTTTTCATTTTCATTCATGTAAAAACTTGTATGTAATATTCTTTTATTTGGGGCACTTCCAGGTTGCGGAAGTTGTCACCTTTTGTATATTATTTTCTTTTCCGCATTAGGATAGACCCAAGGAGGGGAGCACAAGTAACCGGGTTCTGGGGTCCAGTGGGAGACCAACTCGAGGAGTCGAGTCCGGGCCTCCTAACCCTAGAATTGGTAAGGTTGCTTGCCGCTCTCGTAGGGGTCTAGGGGTGTGGGATTGGCTATTCATCACGACCGTGGAATCCGTGTTTTATACTGGCTCGTATTGAAAACACGGACGTCCTAGTATATCCAATTTTTCATATGTTTCTTCTGCTGCGATATCTGTGATGTGATCATGTGATGTTCTGTGATGGATATAGTATATAGTATATATGATATATTATATAGACGTTACTTATGTTTTACACCCGTACTAGCCCTGCCCCGCTCTGCCGTTAGTTACCTAACCTAACGGTGCACGAGGGGACATCGAGGCGAATGCGGATGGCATAAGTGTACGTCGTATTTATCTGTGATGTTTAGGTATTTAAATGATGGGACTTCATTAATGTGATTAATGAAAGAAAAGAAACCTAAGATGTTGTAGAATCAAATTTTAAAATAAAACAGGTAGCTACAGTTCTTGCTTTGCATAGCGGTATATGTGATATGCCCTGCACCTTATTCGATGAGGAAAGGACCGAGATCCCTTCACCGGGAGTGACTCCTTTAGCAAAACCTGGCAGATGCTACACACTCGGTTTGTTTTTGACTGCTTCTATAGTTTCTTCTTTGCACAGTGATATATATGATATATCCCGCACCTCATTCGACGAGGAAAGGGCCGACGATCCCTTCACCGGGAGTGACCCCTTTAGCAAAACTAGAAAAGTCTCAAAATCACTCCATTTCAAAACTTCATTTGATTCTACAACGATATCAAGTTCATTACGCAATAGGTTTTCAGAAAAACCTGTCGTAGTCCTCCGTCATTTCAGATAAGTCCTGTTTAGTATTCGTGCTGCGTTTGTTGACCTTGTCAAGGCGCAGTGTGCGGTAGCTAACCAGTATTTATCTGCTTATGCATATGATGCAGATTGAGTTAGGGTAGTCGTACGGCTTTGTTGACCTTGTCAAGGGTCGTGCGGGTGGGTTTAATTCAATCAAGAAATGACGGGTTGAACTTGACTTACGGTCTATGGTTTGTTGACCTTGTCAAGGTCATAGATCGTTTGGGGCAAAAGATTATCGGGAATTTCAAGTGTTGAAATTTGCAATGAGATTGCATACCTTCTATGAGATAGTTGGATCCCGATACCCACTGCGAGTAAGAGTTACTCCTGGGAGAGTTTTACACACTACAATTACCCGATCAAGTAGGTGTCTAGAAAGGTGTCAACGGGGTTACGCCTCTAGGAAAACGAGGTTTACATTAATTAGGTTCGTGCGAAAGCACGGGGGACCTCCCTCAAAGTACCGACACTGGCCTGGCTGAAAGATCGACGAAGTTGTAGGGTGTAATTAATCCCGGCTAGTCTTTCCTTTTAGGGTTTGAAGGAAGATTTGATAAAAACCAGTGGGAGCCATCCTGATTAGATAAGATAATAACCAATCTGATCTTGCACGAGCATACGCTAAAGTGTTTTCTTCTCTCTCTCTCTAGGTAGCGACCAGTTCATGTCTTAATCAAGATAATAATATGGATGTATTGACCGAACCCGCATATTATACTGTGCTGGGGAACGTTGGTTCCGTTCTTTCTTATAAGAGTTATAGGAATGAACAGGATATAGGGGAATACCAGGATTCCCATGCCACCCGGATGAAGAAAGTACATGTTGATGCATTTTCTTCGGGTGTGTTCGTTACAGAGAACTGTTTCTCCATTTGCTCTACGTCCTGGGTATTAGATACCGGGTCAGGATCCCATATATGTAATCAGTTACATGGGCTTAGGAAAGGTAGAGAACTTGGAGAAGGTGATAAAGACATTAGAGTCGGAAATGGTGCAATTGTTGCAGCTAAGACTGTCGGGGAATATCACCTTGAATTACCAACTGGTAATACATTGGTTCTGAACGAATGCTATTACATGCCGAACCTGATATGCAACATTATATCGGTTTCTTTATTGAGTAAAGAGGGATATAATTTTGTATTACAGGACAATGTTATGAACATTTTCCATAACCAAAAGTTGGTTGGATCAGGCACGCTGTGCAATGGCATTTATGTTCTAAATCAATCAACAGTTCTGAGCATAACTAACACACACAAGAGGAAGAGTTCAGAACTGAACGAATCCTTCTTGTGGCATTGTAGACTGGGTCATATCAATGCGACACGACTAGCTAAGTTGCATAAGGATGGATATTTGAAACAATTCGAATTTTCATCTTATGACACTTGCCAGTCATGTCTCAGAGGCAAGATGACCAAAACTCCGTTTACGGGACACGGAGAAAGAGTTACCGAACTCTTAAGACTGATACATAGTGATGTATGCGGTCCTATGTCTACACATGCCAGGGATGGTTCTTCGTACTTCATTACATTCACTGACGATCTCTCTAGATTCGGATATGTGTTCCTGATGAAACACAAATCAGAAGCTTTTGAGAAATTTAGAGAATATAAACAAGAAGTCGAAAACCAAACCGGAAAAAGTATTAAAATCCTTCGATCTGATCGAGGAGGTGAATACTTAAGCGGAGAATTCCTGGACTTCCTAAAAGAGAATGGGATTCTCTCTCAGCTGACTCCTCCATATACACCACAGCACAACGGTGTATCAGAACGGAGGAACCGCACCCTATTAGATATGGTGCGCTCTATGATGAGCACAGCTGAGTTACCTATTTCCTTTTGGGGATATGCGCTGGAGACAGCAGCATACCTATTGAATCAAGTTCCATCTAAATTTGTACCTACCACACCATATGAGATATGGAGTGGGAAGAGACCATATTTAAACGAGTTAAAATATGGGGTTGTCCAGCTTATGTCAAAAGACAAAATCCGGACAAGCTCGAGGCACGGTCAGTTCTTTGCAAGTTTGTGGGATATCCAAAGAACTCATATGGGTATTTTTTCTACCACAGTGAGGAACAAAAAGTGTTTGTTGCTCAACATGCCACCTTTTTAGAAAAGGAATTTCTTGAAAAAGAAATTAGTGGCAAAGTGGTAGAGCTGGAAGAGGTTCCAGATACACAAACTCAAACTGAAGATTTAGTGGAACAAGAGGATTCAGTAGATCCCAATGAACCCCAGCCTCTCCGCCGATCTAGTAGGGTTCCTCGCCAACCTGAGAGATACTACGGTTTTCTCATGGATGGTGGGAGCGAGGATTGCATCATGGAGGATGATGACCCAACTAGTTTCGAGCAGGCCATCACGAGTAGGGACTCAGTGAAATGGCTGGATGCAATGTGGTCCGAGATGGAATCCATGTACACCAACAAAGTATGGACTTTGGAAGTTGCTCCTGAAGGGGTAAAACCCATTGGGAGCAAGTGGATCTTCAAGAAGAAACTTGGTGTAGATGGGAAAGTGGAGACTTTCAAAGCTAGACTTGTAGCAAAAGGTTTTCGTCAAAGACCAGGTGTGGACTATGACGAAACCTTTTCTCCAGTGGCTATGCTTAAATCCATCCGGATCATGCTTGCCATCGCTGCATATCATGACTACGAAATCTGGCAAATGGATGTTAAGACCGCCTTTCTAAATGGTGATTTAGAAGAGTGCGTGTACATGACTCAGCCGGAGGGCTTCATAGATAGTGGGAGCAGCGGGAAGGTGTGCAAGCTGCTTAAATCCATTTATGGATTAAAGCAAGCATCGCGGAGTTGGAACATATGCTTTGATGTCGTTATCAAAGAGTTTGATTTCGTCAAAAACCCAGATGAACCTTGTATTTACAAGAAGGTGGCAGGGAGTAAGGTTGTCTTCCTCGTATTGTACGTGGACGACATACTCTTGATAGGAAATGATATTCCTATGCTGCAATCGGTCAAGCTCTTCTTATCACAGAGATTCTCAATGAAAGATCTTGGTGATGCCTCTTGCATATTGGGAATCAGGATCTATAGAGATAGATCCAAACGGATATTGGGATTGTCCCAATCCAGGTACATTGACACCATACTAAAGAGGTTTAGTATGGAAGAATCCAAGCGTGGGAACCTACCCACGATCTCTGGAGTCACTCTCTCCAAAGAGATGTCTCCCAAGACTGATTTGGAGAGAGCTCGCATGCAAGGGATACCCTATGCTTCGGCTGTAGGCTCTATCATGTATGCGATGCTATGTACCAGACCCGATGTTGCATACTCACTAAGTGTAGTGAGCAGGTATCAAGCTGATCCTGGAGAGAGTCACTGGACAGCTGTGAAGAGCATTCTCAAGTACTTACGAAAAACTAAAGAGATGCTCTTGGTGTATGGTAGTGGAGAACTCTAAGTGGAGTCCTTTACCGATTCCAGCTTCCAGAGTGATAAGGACGACTCTAAGTCGTAGTCGGGTTTTGTCTTTACCCTTTACGGAGGGGCGGTTAGCTGGAAGAGTTCCAAGCAGGAAACCGTGGTAGACTCGACGATGGAGGCTGAATACATCGCTGCCAACGATGCTGCCAAAGAGGTTGTCTGGATCAAGAAGTTCATTACTGAACTTGGTGTGGTTCCATCCATTGAGCATCCAATACCTTTGTATTGCGATAACAATGGAGCAGTGGCTTTGGCCAAGGAACCCAGGTCCCATCAGCGATCCAGGCATATTCTGAGGCGGTATCACCTGATCCGGGAGATAGTTGATCGCCGGGAGATCGAGGTCAGGAGGGTTGACACGAAGAACAACACGGCGGATCCACTCACGAAGGCCATTCCCCAGATACAGTTTGAGAGACTCTTCGGGATGCTCGGTATGCGATACTACAGCAGCTCGCCCTAGTGCAAGTGGGAGATTGTTAGTTGTATGTATGCCCTAGAGGCCAGTATTGTACAGATGATGTATATTATATTGGATGCTTGGACATATATGGAGATGACTTTCTTGCTCGATATGATAGTATGCTATCTGGTTGCTCTTTATCTTAACATGTATACTAGTCTCTTTATACTGTCTTAGAGTTACATGTTGGTAAAGCCCTTAGGATGTGTACTTGACTACCTGGACTATGATGCAGATCATACTAGTGGGGACATGGTAGTCCATAAGTACATCCTTCAAGGTCCCTAGTCGTGGGTGTATCGAGACGGGGCATCGATATACCAGTGTAGACTAGCGTATACGCTTCTCGACCCATGTGATGGGCGATGGATGATCCCATATCCATTGGTGTTTGACATCAGAGATGGTATACGGGTGCTCAGTGGAGACTGGGTACACTGGACGGACTCGCCGAGAACTCCCAGATGGTATTATACCTCACGTCAGATGGCAGTTCTCAGGTGACACTTGTACAGGTTAGTCTGTAGACCCGAGATCGTCATAGAGTCTTGTGTGATTCCCACTGTGCTTTGATCTCCACCTTACCACATCCATGAGGGCGTGCAAAACGGTGGTTTTTGGGTACAGTCCCGAGTCACATGGAGGCAATGAGCGATAGGAGGGGTTTCGTCTCTCCCGGTATTGGGAGTTGATGTTGCGCTGTGCTCGATTGGCCGTAGCAGGGAAGTCCCTGGCCAGGGCTGATCAGAGATTTGCTGGTAAGTGTTACCAGTAGTTTCTCGACCCGTTGCGAACCTCACATCGGCACGACTTATCGGGTTATTGGGGTCTGACGTTTACCACCCCTAGACTTGATATGCGACATATCAGACGAAGAGACCGGACTGTACGGTTAAGTGTTACTGGTCGGATTCGCAGGAGTATGAGCGGGCTAGCTCGTCGATCTTCTGATCGCTCAATACCCGGGTGGCCGTTACGTTTAGCAGACCGCTTGCGGCTTGTGGGTGCTTGATATGATCATCATCTGCTACCGGCGTATTGACGAGTCTTTAGAGTCCTACACAGAGGTTTCCTGGCTCAAGCGAAACGAAATACGAGTGCATATGAGATATGTGCGGGACCGAGAATGATGCGTATATATGATACCATATTTGATTCTCGCGATTAATGTTTCGATTGGTTGTATGAGATATGACCTAGTTATCGAATCATTGATTCGATAAATCGATGCATTAAATACTAGTCGGTTATGTGCGACATGACTGGATCATTGAATCAAGTGTTGATTTAATGATTTAATGTATAATTATATATTTGATATATTACTTTGCATTAACTAGTATAGGTTCACTTTAAACGGATTTTCTCACTTGATTTGCACATTGTATATGTGATATGCTTTTGTGCACATATTTGTATCATGTTTGATGATGCATACTCATTTGGTTAAGTGTAAAGGATTAAACCTAGGTTAAGTAAGTAATTAGGGTTTTTATTATCCGTTCTTTTCATTTATTTATTTTAGAAAAAGAATGGCATATGAATACAAAATGGTTGCTTTCTTTCTTGAACCTTTGTGAAGCTTCATGAAACTTTGACCCAAGTGACCAATTTGTCTTCATGCTTAACCCTAACCACTCTTTTAACCTTGGTCAATTCTCTACACCTAACCATGGTTCCCATTATGATAAGTATTGTTTTATTATTCATATTTATAAGACTTATCATAATTCTAGCTTCATCTTCTTCTTCACTTCAAAAAGGAAAAGCTTGATGCCATCAATGGCAACTTCATTTCTAGAGTGAGAAATCCAAATCTAAAGTGAACCCACCTCCTATTTCTTCATCCTCTACCTCTTTCCAAGTGGTTTTGGATGTTTTCTTCACAAGTTTCACAACTTGGTGAAGTCGGAGCTTGAACTTGTGCAACCTCGACGTAGATCGTCTTTGACACGAAGCCGACGACCTTGCTCGCCCGTTTTTCCGATGAAGTCGACGAATGAGTCTAGGATTCGTGATGGACAGCGAGAGCACACCCACGTGGAGTTAAGGAAGTGGGGAACCGGATTTACAAAGGTTGTAGCATCTAACTTTTAGTTAAGTAGTTAACTAGATTCTCATTTCGCCTAAACATCTAGTCAACGATCCGTGTTAGGGTTTCTCGGCACCAATAATTTTTGAAATTGGCATGGTTGATGCCTTGTGAGACTTCATTAGGATGCCTAGGAACCCTACAATAACAATATAATACAACTTTAAAAGATACCTTCTTATTCTGTCTATTCTACTTTCCTCTTATTTTTGGGACTTACCGAGCGACCTGTTCGCTGACGACATTCTATTTTTTTCTTTTTTGAATGTCGTCAGGTGATTTGGACCCGTCAGAGATCGAGCCCACTGATGAAGACTTGGACCAGTTCAGTGAAGACCCCGAGCTCTAGTCATTGTACACTTTCCATTCAGTACTTTCATTTCTGTTATGCCATTGTTTAGGCATTGCTTTATTTCAGTTGTATTTACTTTTCATGCATTGTACAAAAGAATGTTAATAAATAAAGTTGCTGTTCAGTTTATATCTCTTATGCTTACTTTTATATTGCTTAGATACGCTTAGCGTATTTACTTCACAGTAAATACATAGCGGACCAGTCGCGTTCCCTTCACCGTACACCGGGAAGCGGGGCGTGACAGGTTTTATTGGTGGCCCATGCAGGTCAGAGCTGTATGGAACGCTAAGCAATATAAAACACAAGAACCAGCAACTAAAACATTCTTTACAATCATGTTCCTTGAATCTTATCATTTCATATTCTTTGAATCATATACTTTGAATCTGTTCTAACCCAAAATCCCCTCACCTCTTTTACAATCTTACCAAAACCTTCGCATTCTTTCATTCCTTCACACATTTTTCACATTTTTAAAACCCTTGCACCACCTTGTTAGTTTTTTTTCACATACTGACAGCACTTTAGTCACCAAACTATCCTTGAATTTGTTACACTTTCCTTTTAAAATTTTGAGGACGAAATTTTTATAAGGATGGTAGAATTTAACAACCCTAAATTTCCTATACAATTTTTTTCAAAATATTTTTTTCAAAATCCATAAAAGGGTATTTTAGCCCGAGCACAAGGTATAAGTAATTATTTTGCTTTTTAATTTCAAGTTAAAAGAATGTAACAACTCTATTTTTAGTGTACAAAATTTGCTTTAAAATTAATGCATACTTGGAGTATTTACTTTTGCTGCTATCACTTTAAATAATTAATTAGCTCCATAACTACAAGAAGGAGCTTATAGCTCATTGGTAATACCTTGCACTACTGAACCAAGCCACCAAAGTTCAAATCCCATACTCCACATTATTTTTAAAACCTTTAGAATACCAAGAGTTTACACGTGCATATCTCACAAAAACCCCACTACACCCAAAAATGTAACATTACCAGGGGTTAGATGAACCGTCGGGGGGGGTGGAGGGTGGGGTGGGGATCCCGGCCGCCTGACTCGGCTGGGAATCGGCCAAATCGGCCTCGACTTGGCCGACTCAGTCCTCCGACCGAGTTACGGCCGAGTCACTGCCGAGTCGGCCGATTTCGGCGACGACCCCAACATGAAAATTGTGTCTTTTCACATTCCATACACACCTGCAAAATTTTAGCCTCAGACCATTTTTAGAACTCTTTTAAAAGCCCAATTACTCCACTTTTAATACATTTTTATTACATTTTATCATATTTTTTATTTTAAATTTTTCATCTACCCTAACCCTAGCCTAACCCTATAAATACCACCCCTATACACTACCCTCTCACCCCAAACTCTTAGCCAGCTCTCTAAAATTTCCAAGAAACCTTGTGTACTTTGAAAACGAGCACGAAGAGAAGCTACGGCGAAATTTCCGGTGATCATTCTAGGAGCTCCCGACGACGAAGCGACGCACGAGCGACTCCTCCCGTTCCATCTTCATTTTCTAGTTGTCCGAAACCCGTAAGTCCCAATTTCTATCTCTCTTTTCTATTCTAAAAATACGGATTTACAAAACCCGACGGAATCGGAACAAATCCGATTTCCGATTCGGTTTTCTAATAAAACCTCACTTCTCGATAATACAATTATGCTTAAACTCTCTCATGTTGATTATTAAACACTAATCAACCAAATTGATCAAATTTCATTTCATAAAATGATGGCTATTTCACTTTATCGTATTTTTCATTTAAATACCACATTGTTTCAATTATACATTTAACTTCATTAAACTTGCTATATCTTTATATAGATAACGAGGTAATGACCTACCTCCTCATACACTCATATGCAACATAACACGATACCCTCGAGAACTTAAAATATAGGAAAACAAACATTTTTATTTAAATACCCTTTACTCAATAAAACCATTTCTAAAAGATTTAGTATTAATACATCTTTACAAATAAATAACCTTTGAGCTAATAAAAATATCTAGACTCAACCAATTAAGGACTGTCGCGCTCATTAGGACACAGGAAGGTTGTGGGCATTCAGTCGTTTATCTAAACCTGACTTTGTGGTGCCTAGCCTAGACAAGTGAGAAAGGTAACTTTAAAAGGCCCGTCTCATGGTGATTCGTGAGCGGATCCCTCCTTTCTTCACTTGTACTTACCTGACCACAATTGGCGGTAAAGAGGCGATTTGAGGGATATCTCATAACTTGTCGCTTTGGACCAGTTAGGAGCAGTCTAGTTGACTTAGGACACCCTAGAACATAGAATACGGGAAATTGACATTTTTACAAATAAATACCATTTACTTAATAAAACCGTTTTCTAAAAGATTTAGTATTTATACAATCTTTGCAAAGCGCCGCTACAAGCCATTTTGGGGAACCCATTCGGGATGGTGTGGATTATCGCACATCTTCGGGCTTAGTAGTGCGAGATTCAGACCTCCGCAAGGAGCATTCGGTCTCGAAAGATTTAAAATACGACATCTTAAGAAAATGAGATTTTTAGAATATAAAATATATATTAAAATTATTTTTGTATAAATATATGTATATTTATCATTAAAATACCTATTTTGTTATGATATAAATATTCCACCTTTTTTTAAAAAATCACAAGAATCAATTTTACACTAAAATACCATGAATTCCATACAAAACCAATATTACAAATAAATGCCTTTTATTATGAATTTAGGATATTCTTATTAGAAATATCACAATATAAAATCTACATTCATTACAATTCTAAAGACGATTAATAAATACTTGGGGTATATTTTGAAAAGTATATAAAGTATTTTTACATAAAACCCTCTCAAGTTCTATAATTTACCATAAGGACCCTAGTAAATATAGGTTTAAGCGGGGCCAATCTCTTGAGCCTCGGGGAGCCGGAGAAGTGGGTGCTTGTCTATCTAAGGTAGACAACTTAACAATGGTGTTATCAAAACGGTAATCGTTTTTGAAAAAGACATAAATCCTGCCGCCCATGTGCAGCGGTTACCGATAATATCAAAACAATCAGGACTTCAATTTACTTTTCTAACTGTCTGACTCAGTTTGAGTCTCAGTATAATCTGACTTGAATATGGTTTAAGTACAATCTACAATTTACAGTCTACAGTCTACAACCTACAATTTACAATCTATAATTTTCGATATTACAATTCAACATGAATCCAGGAATCTAATTATCAATTTATACAACTTGATCGAACCGAACCATGGATATACATTCCATTTACATGGTTCTCTAGTTATTCCATTTACATGATTCTACGGTTACATCCATTTACTGATATCATGGTTTTGGTCAGTCATCCAATTATACAATCAATACAAATTACAAAACAAACAGTACAAACAAGACATCTCGGGGTTTAAGGGGTAGATTGGTACGGATGGTGTTAGAAGTGGCATGAGACAGTAAAACTTAATACACCTAACATGAATCCAGTTGCTGTTGTACCGTGGCATAAACGGTTCCTTGTACTATACTTGCCTCTAGTCTCTGGCATATAGAGACTTCTCTAGTATACACTGGCATTCTTCTGTACCAAGCTACAAATAACAGCGTTAACACAACATTACAACAATATAATATAAGTTTAAAAGATACCTTCTTATTCCGTCTATTCTACTTTCCTCTTATCTTTGGGACTTACCGAGCGACCTATTCGCTGATGACATTCTATTTCTTTCTTCTTTGAATGTCGTCAGGTGATTTGGACCCGTCAGAGATCGAGCCCACTGCTGAAGATTTGGACCAGTTCAGTGAAGTCCCCGAGCTCTAGTCATTGTACACTTTCCATTCAGTACTTTCATTTCTGTTATGCTATTGTTTAGGCATTGCTTTATTTCAGTTGTATTTACTTTTCATGCATTGTACAAAAGAATGTTAATAAATAAAGTTGCTGTTCAGTTTATATCTTTTGTGCTTACTTTTATATTGCTTAGATACGCTTAGCGTATTTACTTCACAGTAAATACGTAGCGGACCAGTCGCGTCCCCTTCGCCGTACACCGGGAAGCGGGGCGTGACAGGAAGGATGAGCTTCCCTCCCGGGTTTACGTTCGGTGTCGTATCTTCTGCTTATTAGGTTATACATGCACTACAACAAATATGAGCTATAGCGATCAACACGATCGAGGCTTTCTTTGAATGTGCTCTTTTCTATACCTATATTTATATTGGAAGCGAAGCTTTTTAAAATAGTGGCTAATGATGCTCCTAAATTGGATTTCCCCAGATCACGAAACGTAGTGGATGTTATGTCATTCACGTAAGCCCGCTAGATTCCTGGGGACCGCGAAGCTGGAATAAGTATGATGCATGGGGGACGTTCCTTAACACCTCGCCTCCGAGATTGTGCTTGACCTTTTAGAAGACCTCCCCGGAGTACGTTCCTCCTTTGGCTGACCGCCAGCCAATTGCTCGTCTCTGAGCTACTCTATAGCTGAGACTCCTCAGCCTGTTTGATCGTCTCCGAGCAATCCTATATTTGAGATTCTTCAGCGTCCCTGTTTAGTCGGGAGCACGGAGCTCGAGTGCACCCGTAATGGCTCCTTGTATCTCGCCACGACGAAATCTCTACTGCTCCATGTCCCGCATCCCACGCTAGCGTATCTCGTCATTAATGAGCGTATCTCACCATTTATGGGCGTATCCCACCATCAACACGAACGTGACGCAGGGGCGCAACGGACTGCGAGAATCTCGCATCGGCTCGCTCCATGCGACCGCTATATAAACCCTTCTTCCGGATGACTCAGGTATCTCGAACTCATTCCAATACGCCATTATCTTGCCATTATTCCTCGGTACTTACTTGATCGTCGAAGTGTCCTACAGTGGTTTCCCACCCCGTGGCTTCCCTTGTAGGTATCCCGGCATCAACAACAACCCATTGAGATCCACATGCTCAGTCCTCATCTCAAATCTCAACCGTTCGATACCGCTGGCCGCAAAATCGACGGAGGACAACATCTGAGGGTGAAACCGACCTCCATCAGTTGGCGCCGTCTGTGAGAAACCTTCCTTTTCCATCGAAGAAAATTGATCTTCCGCCCTCGATATAATGGCCAGCGATCCTCACCATCAAGATCCCAGCACGAGCCGTCCCATCCTCCACAACGGAGGTGGGAGCGGTCCTACTCCACCTCCTAACATCGTCGACGCATTATCTACATGGATCGACGGGCTCACGATGATGGTGGACGCGCTCGCTCGTGTTCAAATGGCCGGCCATGCCGGCCAAACCGCTGTCCCCACTCCGCGGAATGACGACGTGCGTGGAACGACAGTGGGGCGCATTCAGGCCCTCGACCTCGCTCATGCCTATCTCGATGTCACCGAACTTCGGCGTGCCGATTCCAACAGTCACGACCTCCATATAAGGAATGATTCCAAGACTCGTTGGGCGCCGGATAGTTCGACACCGAGATCTCATGGGAGACCGGACCGTCGCTTCAATGCCCGCAGCGCTCTCTCTGTTAGGAATATGTATGCCCTAAAGGCCATTATTGTATGATATAGTGGATGCTTGGACAAATATATAGAGAACTTTCTTGCTAGACATGATAGTATGCTATCTGTGTAAGTCGATGTCGCGCACCCCGCGGGTTTGCGGGGAGGCGGAATATTTAAAAAACGATTTTCAAAGCTCGCAACACCGACTTGAACTCCAGGATCTTGGGTAAACCCTAACTAGCTAAGCATGTAAGGAGGTTAACTACTCGGAAATGAGTTTATACCTCACGATACAAGTCCTTCGGGTCTTCTTCGCTGTCCTTCTCGTCATTGTAGGCTCCGAGGATCGTAACGGATTGATGCTTCCTCGTCGGCTTCCTCGAGTCAAAGATGATCCACCCGAGAGTCTATAGTCCGAGCTCCAACCTCAAATCCGAGGTAACTAAGGCATCTTGCTCGCTAGACTAGATGACCTAGGTGATGTGGAGAAAGAAGATGAGTTAGTTTGTCTCTTGGAACCCTAGGTTTCTCAACTCATGAGACTTAAGGGTTGAGAGGAAGAAGAAGAGAGAGCTTGAGGAAAGAGAATGTAATTTTCATAATGATAAATGAGATGACTCACTTGATTATACTATAAGCATGGCAAGAAAATATCTCACACAAAATATCTAGTACCACAAAATATCACACAAAATATCTAAGTCAAACCAAACCCTAAATAGTCAAACCAAGCAACCATGCTACAATTATTATTTGTAAAAATAATAATTCATTTCCTCCACCTTATAATTGTTTTAATCATGTAAATGATCAAAACCCTAATGAGGTGTCTCCTTCTAAAAGCAATCTTGAGTAATTACAAGAATGCACCTCTCATCCGTATATACATACCCGTATCCGTGTTTCGAGAAACAAGAATACAATGAGACGAAACCGATCCATCAATATAATACTAGGATCCGGCTTAAACCAAAGCCCACCAGTATTATCCTCCCGATCATCATACGCGCACAAGTACACTTACGTGATCTAAGCCCTGCCGTAAAACCATACGGCCTTTACATCTTTCGCCCGATGCAGGGAAACTCTCTATGTGGGACCCTAAAGACTCGACAGTACGCTGGCAGTGGGTTTAACCACAAGCCGCAAGTGGTACTAGCTGCACGTAACGGCTATCCGGGTATCTGTGGATAAGAAGGCCGATGAGTAAACTCATTCGAACTCCTACTGAGCTTGTATATGACAATCTCCGTACAGTCCGGTCTGTTCGTCTAAGAGTATCGCATATCGGGCCTAGGGGGCGGTAATCGTCAGACCCCTAATAGCGCAATATGTCGTGCCGGAGTGTAGCCCAAAACACCCTGAGAAACTACTGGAATACCTATCAGTAAATCTCGCTTGCCCTGGCCAGGAACTTTGTGTAATGGCTTTCCGAACACAGCGCGATATCAACCCCCAATACCAAGAGAGACGAATCCTATCTAACCGCCACTACCTCCAAGTGCTTTAGGACTGCACCCAACTACTACCTATTTGCATGACTCCTCTGAGCCGTGGTAGGGTAGTAATCAAAGTACAGTGGGAACACACTCGAGGCGAAGTAGCAGTGTTAAGTCGACGGACTAAGTTGTACTCATGTCACCTGAGAACTGCTTCCCGATGATAGGTATAATACCCACCAGCAGTCCCCGACGAGTCCTATCCAGTGTACTCATAACCTAATGAGCACCTGCATACTATCTCCAGTACGACGTACTAATGACTGTGGGACAGACCATCTCCCCTGCTGGGATGAGAAGCGTATACACTAGTCTACTCTGGAGTATTGATGCCCCGTCTCGATAATCCTACAACTAGAGACCTATATAAGGATGTGCTTATAAACTACCTAGCCCCCACTAGTGTGACTGCCATCACAACGCTGGTAATCAAGCAAAGATCCTAAGGGATCTACCAATATGTATAAGCGATATGCTAAAAGAAACACATACACATATTGAGATAGAAACAAACAAAGTAGCATACTACCATTTTGAGTAAGACGGTCAATACAACTGTGAATATCCCAAGCTTCTATTAAGTAATATACAAACCAGTATGATACAATAATGGCCACTAGGGCATACATCACTAACAATCTTCCACTTACACTAAGGCCATGTATTGGCATATCGCAGACCTATCATCTCGATTAGCCTCTCGAACTGTGTTTGAGGGATGGCCTTCGTGAGTGGATCTGCAGTGTTATTCTCCGTATCTACTCTCCTCACCTCGATCTCCCGGCGATCAACGATCTCCCTGATCAGGTAGTAACACCTCAAAATGTGTCTGGACTTTTGATGGGACCTGGGTTCCTTCGCTAAGGCTATAGCGCCGTTGTTGTTGCAATACAGAAGTATTGGATCTACAATGGATGGAACCACCTGAAGTTCTGTTAGGAACTTCTTCATCCAGATTGCTTCCTTCACGGCGTCACAAGTAGCTATGTACTCCGCTTCCATCGTTGAGTCAGCAACGGTGTCCTGCTTGGAGCTCTTCCAACAGACCGCCCCTCCATTGAGGGTAAAGACATAACCTGGTATGGACTTGGAGTCATCCTTGTCACTCTGGAAGTTGGAGTCATCAAATGCCTCGATCTGGAGGTCTTTTCCGCCACACACCAAGAACATCTCCTTAGTCCTTCTCAGGTACTTGAGAATGTTCTTTACTGCTATCCAGTGCTTCCCTCCTGGGTTTGACTGATACTGGCTTATCACGCTTAGTGTGTAAGCAACATCTGGTCTGGTACACAATATCGCATACATTATAGACCCTACCGCAGAAGCGTAGGGTATAGATGTCATGCGAGCCCTTTCCGAATTAGTCTTAGGAGACATCTCTTTGGAGTGATTCCGTGACAAACCGGTAGATTACCGCGCTTTGAATCTTCTATACTAAATCTTTTCAGTATGGTGTCGATGTACCTGGACTGTGAAAGTCCCAACATCCTCTTAGATCTATCACGATAGATCTGGATCCCCAGAATGTAGGAGGCATCACCCAGGTCTTTCATGGAGAGCCTATGTGACAAGAATCCTTTGACTAATTGTAGCATAGGAATGTCATTTCTTATCAAGAGAATGTCATCCACGTACAAGACGAGGAATACCACAGTTCTCCCTACAATCTTACTATATATGTATGGTTCATCTAGATTTTTGATAAAATCTAATTCTTTGACTGTTTCATCAAAACAGATGTTCCAACTTCGCAATGCCTGCTTTAGTCCATAAATGGACTTAAGCAACTTGCACACTTTCCCGCTGCTCCCACTCTGAATGAAACCCTCTGGCTGATCTATATAGACACACTCTTCCAAATTTCCATTTAGAAAAGCCGTCTTTACGTCCATCTGCCAAATCTCATAATCGTGGAAGACAGCAATGGCAAGAAGGATCCGAATGGATTTGAGCATAACCACTGGAGAAAAGGTTTCATCATCTTCCAAACCAGGTCTTTGACGAAAACCTTTTGCAACAAGTCTAGCCTTATAGGTTTCAACCTGTCCATCTACATCAATCTTCTTTCTGAAGATCCACTTGCAGCCTATGGGTTTTACCCCTTCTAGAGCAATTTCTAAAGTCCATACTTTGTTGGTGTACATGGACTCCATCTCGGTCCGCATTGCATCCAGCCATTTTACCGAGTCTTCGCTCTGAATGGCTTGCTGGAAGCTAGTCGGCTCATCATTGTCAATGATGCAATCCTCTCTATCTCCGTCTATGAGAAAACCGTAGTATCTGTCGGGCGGATGAGACAGCCTACTAGTTCTGTAGAGTGGCGCGGGGATATCCGGTTCTTCGTAAACCTCTGGTTCTACCATGCTTTCAGTAATAGCTTGTGGTTCTGGAATTTCTTCCAGTTCTATTGCGCTCCTACTTATTTGATTTTCTAAAAATTCAGTTTCCAAGAATTGGGCATGACGATAAACAAAGACCTTTTGTTCCTCTACGTATTAGAAAAGATACCCCCTGGAGTTCTTTAGGTATCCCACAAACTTACACAGTACTGAGCGTGCCTCGAGCTTGTCCGCATGCTGCTTTTTTTACAAAAGCTGGACATCCTCATGTCTTAGGGTACTTAAGATAGGGTTTCTTCCCACTCCACATTTGATATAGTGTGGTAGGCACAGTCTTGGTAGGAACCTTATTCAAAATATATGCAGCCGATTCCAGTTCATAACCCGAGAAGGATCGCGGCAACTCAGCGTTACTCATCATGGAACAAACCATATCCAGTAAGGTTCTATTCCGCCTTTCTGATACACCGTTGTGTTGTGGTGTGTATGGAGGAGTAAGCTGAGAGAAAATTCCATTCTCTTTTAGGTAACCCAGGAACTCGGCACTTAAGTATTCACCACCTCGATTAGATCTCAGTGTCTTGATACTTTTGCCTGTTTATTTTTCCACTTCATTCTTATATTCTTGGAATTTCTCAAAGGCCTCGAATTTATGTTTCATCAAGAAGACATGTCCATACCTAGAGAAATCATCCGTAAAAGTAATGAAATAGGAATAACCACTTCGCGCATGTGTAGACATTGGACCACACACATCGCTATTTATGAGTCCCAAGAGCTCGCTCGCTCTTACTCCGTGTCCAGTGAACGGAGTCTTTGTCATATTTCCCATGAGATAAGACTAACAAGTTGCATAAGACTGATATTCGAACGGATCCAAATATCCTTCTCTATGTAACTTCGCCAACCGTGTTTCATTGATGTGACCCAGTCTATAATGCCATAAGAAAGCCTGATTTAATTCCAGAGACATTCTTTTAAGTGTGTTCTGGACACTGAAAACCTGAGCTTGATTTAATATGTATATACCATTATCTAATGCACCTGACCCAATCAGAGCTTGATTTAGGTGGATGTAGACCACATCGCTTACAAATGTAAAATCATATCCTTCCTTAGAAAGTAAGGATACAGATATGATATTACAAGCTAGACTAGATACATACAAACAGTTAGGTAGAATCAATATCTTCCCACTTGTCAATCCTAGGTGATATTCCCCTACGGATTCAGCGTCCACGCTCATTCCGTTAGCAACTCTGAGAGTCATATCACCTACCCTGATAACTTTACGGTTTCTCAAAGCCTGTAATGAATTACAGATATGAGATCCTGATCCGGTATCTAGTACCCAGGAAGTAGAGTTAATTGACATACAGTTTTCGATTACATACACACCCGAAGTCGAAGCCACAACATGCTTCGGATCCTGGATTCTGGCTTTCAAAGCCCTGCAATCCCTCTGCCAATGCCTTTTCCCGTGACAATAGGAACATCCCTCCTTTCCTACTGTCAGCCCCGAAACTTTTGCCTTTCCCTGTCCCTCTACCTTACTGATACCACATATCAGCTTTGTGGAGGTCTTCTTCTTCTCATCCTTGGCATCCTCCTTGGATATAGAAGAGGAAGATTCCCCAATAAGCAGAGCGGGTGTCTCCCTGGTTTCCTTCACGGTGTAAGTAGAAGGTAGGGACTTTAGAATCAAGTCAGCATATGACTGGTTCTCCAACGTGGTCTGCAGGTCCGTGAGCTCATCAATATAGCTAGTTATTGTAAGGACATTGTCCCCTACAGATGACCCGATAGGCAACCTCGCTTGAAGAAATTCCTTCGAGGTCTCATATCTTACGATATGAGATTGCTCTCCATATAAATCTTTATTATGGAGGAAGATGGAAACTAAGTCCATCTTCTCGTGCTGCCTCTGGTTTTCACCATCTACTGAGGCCAACACGAGGCACTTGGCATTCACACTATCTTTTTCTCTTGTCTTTCGGATATCAATATCCACGACGGTGGAAACTAGACCTGGGACGGCGGGGGCTTGAGTAGTAATGAGGTGGTCCAGTTTGTCACAGGCAATGGACATCTGGACAAACCCTTGCCAGTTAATATAGTCTGGCCCAGTCAATTTATTAGCTAGTTGTAACCTAGGTGTGGTCAACTGGTCGCTGCAATTAAGAGAGAGAAGAAACGCTCAGCATGATGCTCTTGCATGTTTAGATTAGTTTTTAATTTATCTAAACAGGATGTCTCCCACTGTATCTCGAATCCTTCCTCAAACCATAAAAGAAGAATTAGTCAGGATTAATCTCACCGTACAATACTTGCTTAACCTTTCAGCCAGGCTAGTGTCGGTGTTTCGAGGGAGGTTTTACGACGCTTTCGCGAAGTTCCTTAATTAAATAATCTCTTTTCCCTGGAGGTGTAGCCCTGCTAACACCTTTCTAGACACCTACTTGGTTTATAGCATTGATTGTTAAGTGAAAAAATCTCCCGAGAAGTAGCATATACTCACAGTAGGATCGGGATCCAAATATCATTGTGTGATAACCCTGAAGAAATCCTACCAACATTATCACACTCCAAATGGTATGCAGTACTAGCAAGTTTCAGTTTCCTTAGAAACTCCCGATGTGGATTTTTGCCCCATGCTCTTATGACCTTGACGAAGGCCAACAAATCATAAGTCACATGTCAAGTTCTACCCATCATTGTCCAGGTTGATTTGAACTTACCTATATATACCCTTGACGAAGGCCAACAAAGTTATACGACTGTCCCAAACCAACGCATCTATCTATGCTACATATGAATACCCAGCAACTACCAATCACTATGCCTTGGTGAAGGTCAACAAATATAGCTTGAATACTACTGAACATTCATATGAAATGACGAAGGGCTACGAATGGTTTTGGCGAAATCGTGAACGTAGTGAACTTGATATAATCGAAGGAACCTGATAGCTTTTAAATGGAGTGGTTTAAGCTCCGCATTTTTAAAAGTTTGCTGTTTTGAAAAAACCGAGTGGTTTTAAAATTTGTTCCAACGATTCAGCTTTGGTTTGTTTGCTTTTCATTAATGTAATGCAGTTCCATCATTTACACCTATCATTACAGAAAGAAACAAAAATATGACGTACGTTTATGCCATCCGCATTCGCCACGGGGCCCCGTCTTACACCGTTAGGTTAGTTAACTAACGTCAGAGCTGGGGGCTGGACTAGCGCGGCTGCAAAACATAAGCAACGTCTATTATATAATACATATATAATAATAACCGTTTGTCTCACGCAATAATAAGCATTCCAGATCACAGATGAACACATTGGATATACTAGGAATATCGCGTTTCGTTTAAGTCTGTAACGAAAGACGGATTCTACGGTCGTGATGAATACCTAAACCCCACCCCAGACCCCTACGGGTGCGGCAAACTACCCGCCAAATACCCGAAGCGAAGCAACCTCCCTCAGTAAAATGAGTAGGCCACTCAGCACTTCAAAGTACCCGGTAGTTTGTGCCCCCCACCTTGGGTCTATCCTAGGAGCAGAATACAGTAAAAGAAAATAATACATCGGTGGCTACAACCTCAACCCAGATGTGCCCCGCAAAATAATATTACATCACTTTACAAATTTACATTGAATGAAAGAATGAAAACACTCATCTCATATCCCCGGCTATTCATCCACGATGGTCCAACAAGTTCATATACACAAACCAACATCAAAGATCATAGATATGTGCAACCCCTACTAATCGACGTATAGCGATTACCGGACGTTCATCACATATATCACAACACAGATAAAACCCGATTAGCCAAGGTACTTAGAATTTCGATCGAAAACCAAATTTGAATCTACCATAAGTACAATACTGTACACAAAAGATCCTGGGCAGAAACAAAATATCCCTGAAATCACAACATACAAATATAGACACACAGAAGAAAACCGAATTGACTCGGGGTCGACTCGGCCGCGGAACCGCGGCGAAACGCATGGTTCCGTCGCGCTTCCGCGGCGGTCTCAGCGAGTTATCAACTCATTTTTCTTGGGTGTTCATAAAAATGCCTGCACTTAATTTTAAGGCCCCTGAAAAAAGTTTGGACCGGATTTAAAAATCGACAGAAAGTGCATATTTGGGTCGTGATTTTGGGATTTTTCCGTGATCGAATTTATAAAGACTTTGCTAACTAGCTAGTGAAGGTTTAGTAGGCTCTGATACAACTGTGTCGACGTCGCACACTCCGTGGGTTCACGGGGAGGCGGAATATTTAAAAAACGATTTTCAAAGCTCGCAACACCGACTTGAACTCCAGGATCTTGGCTAAACCCTAACTAGCTAAGCATGTAAGGAGGTTAACTACTCGGAAAGGAGTTTATACCTCACGATATAAGTCCTTCGGGTCTTCTTCACTGTCCTCCTCGTCATCGTAGGCTCCAAGGATCGTAACGGATCGATGCTTCTTCGTCGGCTTCCTTGAGTCAAAGATGATCCACCCGAGAGTCTATAGTCCAAGCTCCAACCTCAAATCTGAGGTAACTAGAGCACCTAGATTGCTAGACTAGATGACCTAGGTGATGTAGAGAAAGAAGATGAGTTAGTTTGTCTTTTGGAACCCTAGGTTTCTCAACTCATGAGACTTAAGGGTTGAGAGGAAGAAGAAGAGAGAGCTTGAGGAAAGAGAATGTAATTTTCATAATGATAAATGAGATGGCTCACTTGATTAGATTATAAGCATGGCAAGAAAATATCTCACACAAAATATCTAGTGCCATAAAATACCTCACAAAATATCTAAGTCAAACCAAGCCCTAAATAGTCAAACCAAGTAGCCATGCTACAATTATTATTTGTAAAAATAATAATCCATTTCCTCCACATCATAATTGTTTTAATCATGTAAATGATCAAAACCCTAATGAGGTGTCTCCTTCTAAAAGCAATCTTGAGTAATTACAAGAATGCCCCTCTTATCCTATATACATACCCGTATCCGTGTTTCGAGAAACACGAATACAATGAGACGAAACTGATCCATCAATATAATACTAGGATCCGGCTTAAACAAAAGCCCACTAGTATTATCCGCCTGATCATCATACGCGCACAAGTACACGTACGTGATCGAAGCTCTGCCGTAAAACCATACGGCTTTTACATCTTTCGCCCGATGCAAGGAAACTCTCTATGTGAGACTCTAAAGACTCGACAATACATTGGCAGTGGGTTTAACCACAAGCCGCAAGCGGTACTAGCTGCACGTAACGGCTACCCAGGTATCTGTCAATAAGAAGGCCGATGAGTAAACTCATCTGAACTCCTACTGAGCCTGTATGTGACCATCTTCATACAGTCCGCTCTGTTTGTTTATGAGTATTGCATATCGGGCCTAGGGGGCGGTAATCGTCAGACCCCTAATAGCGCAATAAGTCTTGCTGGAGTGTAGCCCAAAACACCCTGAGAAACTACTGGAATACCTACTAGTAAATCTCGCTTGCCCTGGCCAGGGACTTTGTGTAATGGCTCTCCGAACACAGCGCGATATCAACCCCCAATACTAAGAGAGACGAATCCTATCTAACCGCCACTGCCTCCAAGTGCTTCGGGACTGCACCCAACTACTACCTGTTTGCACGGCTCCTTTGAGCCATGGTAGGGTAGTAATCAAAGTACAGTGGGAACACACTCGAGACGAAGTAGCAGTGTCAAGTCGACGGACTAAGCTGTACTCATGTCACCTGGGAACTGCTACCCGACGATAGGAATAATACCCACTAGCAGTCCCCAACGAGTCCTGTCCAGTGTACCCATAACCTAATGAGCACCTGCATACTATCTCCAGTACAATGCACTATTGGCTGTGGGACATACCATCTCCCTTGATAGGATGAGAAGCGTATACACTAGTCTACTCAGGAGTATCGATGCCCCATCTCGATAATCCTACGACTAGAGACCTGTATAAAGATATGCTTATAGACTACCCAGCCCCTACTACTGTGACTGCCATCACAACGCTGGTAATCAAGCAAAGATCTTAAGGGCTCTACCTATATGTATAAGTGATATGCTAAAAGAAACACATGCACATATTGAGGTACAAACAAACCAAGTAGCATACTACCATTTTGAGCATGACCGTCAATACAACTGTGAATATCCCAAGCTTTCATTAAGTAATATACAAACCAGTATGATACAATAATGGCCTCTAGGGCATACATCACTAACAATCTGGTTGCTCTTTAGCTTAACATGTACACTAGTATTATTATACTGTCTCTTTGATACATGTTGATAAACCCCTTAGGATGTTAGCTTGACTATCAAGACTATGATGCAGATCATACTAGCGGGGCTTGTGTAGTCCGCAAGCACATCCTTTAACAGTTCCTAGTCGAGGGAGTATCGAGACAGGGTATCGATATTCTAGAGTAGACTAGCGTGTACGTTTCTTGACCCTGTATGGGGCGATGGTTGATCCCACATCCTTTGGTGTTTGACATCAAAGATTGTATACAGATGCTCATTAAAGAATGGGTTCACTGAATAGGACTCGCCGAGAACTCCTAGTTGGTACCATACCTATCGTCAGATAGCAGTTCTCTAGTGACACTTATACAGGTTACTCTGTAGACTCGAGATCGTCATAGAGTCTTGTGTGGTTCCCACTGTTCTTTGATTTCCTCCTTACCACGGCTCAAAGGAGTCATGCAAACAGGTGGATTTTGGGTACAGTCCCGAGTCACATGGAGGCAATGAGCGATATGAGGGGTTTCGTCTCTCCCGGTATAGGGAGTTGATGTTGCGCTATACTTGATTGGCTATAACAGCAAGTCCCTGGCTAGGGCTGATGAGATTTACTGGTAAGTGTTATCAGTAGTTTCTCGAACGGTTATAGGCCACACATCGGCATGACTTAGCAAGTTACTAGGGTCTAACGATTCCACCCCTAGACTTGATATGCAGCATATCAGACGAAGGGACCGTAATGTATGGAAAGTATTGCTTATAGGCTTTGCGGGAGTTTGGATAAGCTTGCTTGTTGATCTTCTATTCGCTCAATACCTGGGTAGCCGTTACGTCCAGCTAGTACCGCTGATGGCTTGTGGATGACTGATGTGATCATTACCTACTGCTGGCGTATTGACGAGTCTTTAGAGTCCCACAAAGAGGTTTCATAGCTCAAGCGAAATGAAGTAGGGCATATATGGTGATATGTGCGGGAGCTTGATTAAATATGAGTATGTGATAGCGTATTCTAATCTCGCGATATGTGATATCGGTTAGGTTATATGTGATATAACCGGATTGTTGAATCAAGTGTTGATTCAATAATATGTTGTTAGTATATATATTTGATATTGGCCGGTTATATATGATATGACCGGATTATTGAATCAAGTGTTGATTTGATATAGTATATTGAATGTTATCGATTATATGTGATATGACCGGGTTAGTGTTGATTCGATAATTTGATATACATATAAATGATATTAGTCGGTTATATATGATGTGACCGGATTATTGAATCAAGTGTTGATTTAATAATTTGATATATATTTTTATATTTGATATAGTAATATATATTAACTAATATTGTGCTCACTAAAGATTTTCTTCTCTTCTAATACATTTAATATATATGTGATATATATTAATATATGTATTTATATATTGTATCATGCTTGATGATACATTGAACATGGGTGTATGAGACTCACACCAAGGCTAAAGATAATTAGGGTAATTATTTATTTAGAGTAAAATCAAAATGAGGTGGAAATGAGCATGGCTTAGATGCTTGTGGAAGCATGTAGAAGTCATGCCTCATTCCACTAATTTTGTTTTACTCTAGATATTTTATAACCCAACCATTATTTTTAGCCCATGGTTAACTTTCTCATTCTATCACACTTGAGATTTTTTCCTCACCCTAGTTCTTCTTCTTTCTCTTTAGGTTTTCTTGAGTTGAAGAAAAAAAAAGAGAAATAGATTTCTAAAGTGAGCAAAATTCCTACTTCATCAAGCTACTCTCATCTAGCCCATAAGATTAGGTTGTTTGCTTCACTAATTCTTGATTAGTGAAGAGTGAGTTTGAGTTAGAGAAATTTCAAGGTGGATCATCTTCGGCATCGAAGACGACGAAACAAGCTCGTTCCGTTCACCAAGTGGAGCCTAAAAAGAGTTCTAGGGACCACTACTTGGAACTAAGGGACTACTACTTGGATCTTTAGAAGTGAATGACCGGTCTACAAAGCTTGTATTCTCTATTCACTTAGTGTAAAACTTGTTTACATGCTTAAAAACCCTAATTCTTTAGTTAGATTCTACGTTAGTATAGCTTAGACCTCTAGATTTTTTAAAATTGCATGCATGTGGAAACCTAGTAGAGGTGCTAAGACACACTTTCATGGTATCAGAGCTAAGCTAGAGTATTAGGTAAGGTCTTGACGACGTTAAAGTGTTCAATCGAAGTTCAAAAACCCGCTTTTTACAAGTTTCTGTCCATTTTTTCAAAAGTTGATATTTTACAGATTAAAAATATGCAAAAAATCGTGCAGGGTATTTGATGGATCCCCAAGAAGTATGAGGCCCCAATTCGCTCAAGGCGCTGCATAACCGCGGCCTAAACCCCTGTTTGGCCACGGTTCTGCTGCAATTTTGTGGGATTGAGGGATCGTGCTTCTTGTGCTGCTCCATTGTGATATTTAGCACATTCTGGGTATTTTAGTGAGACTCAAGTTTTTGAGCTCTTTGTGATTTGTGGGTGTTTAATGTATCGATCGAAAAGTTTAACATCATCTAGATAGTTTTTATATGTGGTACAATATTTGGAATCCACATTAATTAGTTTTGTGAAAACTAGTTTGTGTTTTGTAAATCTCGTGTTTTAGTCTCTTTTGATCAATTGCCACGGAGTTTTGATTTGGATCAAAATTCCGTTGCAATCTCGTATTGTATACGAATAGTCGCCGGAAAACACTACTAGATAGCCATGCCCCATAGCCCCGACCAAGTGACTGTAGGAGAACACCGTAGCCAAAAGCATCCACTCGGAGCTCACGGCCACGGTGTTCCGCCTAAGTGTACTTCGTTAACGGTATCGGGGGTGCGACAATCTACCAATGTTCTCGACGAGCATTCAATCATTTCATCGGGAATCTTGTTGAATTACCCGACTTGATATTAAAAAGTGTTTTCAATTCGAGATTTAAATGCAAGGTTTATAGTGTTAGGCATGAAATCCGAGATATGAGATATTCCGGGTTTATGATATCTAAGAAATATGCGGATTCTAATTATTGTAGTTTTCATTTCTTTTCTGCGACCGTAAGTGTAATATGTGGTGTATCCCCGATCTCGTTGCTATACATCAACGACATTTGGGATACGTATATTTACTTATGTTGATGAAATATGATGTGATGTGTTGCTGTGATATGTTATATTGGATCGTCGTGATTGAATAGCCAGGGGTTTTTGTGTGAGATGAGAGTTTTTCTATTTTCATTCATGTAAGAACTATATGTAATATTCTTTTATTGGGAAACTTCCGGGTTGAGGATGATGTCACCATTGATGTATATTATTTACTTTTTCGCATTAAGATAGACCTAAGACGGGGAGCACAAATAACCGGGTTCTAGAGTCCAGTGGGAGACCATCTCGAGGGGTCGAGACCGGGTCTCCTAACTCTAGAATTGGCAGGGTCACTTGCCGCTCTCGTAGGGGTCTAGGGATATGGGTTTGGCTATTCATCACGACCGTGGAATTCTTGTTTTTCATTACTGGCTTAATTTAAAACACGGACCTCCTAATATATCCTATATTTCATATGTTTGTTTCTGCTGCATGAGTTCTGTGATGTGATCATATAACTGCGTGAGACGAATGCTATATATATGATATATATAATAAACGTTGCTTATGTTTTGCACCCGCGCTAGTTTAGCCCCCGCTCTGCCGTTAGTTAAGTAACCTAACGGTGCATGAAGGGGCCCCGTGGCGAATACAGATGGCATAAGCGTACGTTCTATTTTCGTTTCTTCTGTGATGTTTAGGAAATATAAATGATGGGATGTCATTAATGAGATTAATGAAAAGAAAAGAAACCTAAAAATGTTGTAGAATCAAATTTTTCAAAAAGGTAGCTCTAATTATTGCATTGCATAGCGGTGTTCCTTTATGAATATCTAGCACCTCATTCGATGAGGAAAGAGCCTAGATCCCTTCAATGAGAGTAACCTCTTTAGCAAAACTAGAAAATGCTACAACCCACTCGGTTTGTTTTAAAAACTATTCGATTTTAAAAGCGGAGTTTAAACCACTCCTTTTCAAATCACTGGATTCTACAACGATACCAAGTTCATTACGATAAAGGTTTTCTTCAAAACAGTCGTAGCCCTCCGTCATTTTAGATAAGTGCTATTTAGTATTCGTGCTGCGTTTGTTGACCATAGCCAAGGCTTAGTGTACGGTAGTTGATTATTGTTTATCTGCAGTATATAATGCGATTGGATTAGGCTAGTCGTACGACTTTGTTGACCATAGCCAAGGGTCGAACGGATGGAAATTCAATTAGGAAATGACGGGTTGAACTTGGCTAGCGCTTATGATTTGTTGACCATAGCCAAGGTCATAAGTCGCTAGGGGTAAAAACATATATTGGGAATTTCAAGTGTTGAAATTTGCAATGAGATTGCATACCTTCTATGAGATAGTTGGATCTCGATACCCACTGTGAGTAAGTGTTACACCTGGGAGAGTTTTGCACTTTATAATTAGCTGATCCAGTAGGTGTCTAAGAAAGGTGTTAACGGGGTTATGCCCCTGCGGAAACGAGATTATTTAATTAGTTCTATGCGAAAGCATGGGGAGACTCCCTTGGAGTACCAATACCTGCCTGGCTGACCGATTGGGAAACTTGTAGGGTGTAATTAATCCCGGCTAATATTACCTTTTAGGGTTTGAAGGAAGATTTGATAAAAACAGTGGGAGCCATCCTGATTAGATAAGATAATAACCAATCTAATCTTACAAGAGCGTATGCTAAAATGTTTTCTTCTCTCTCTCCAGGTAGCGACCATGACACGCCTTAATCAAGATAATAATATGGATGTATTGACCGAACCCACTTATTATATTGAGCTGGGGAACGTTGGTTCCGCTCTATCTTATGACTGTCATAAGTCTGAGTAAGGAATAGAGGAATATCAGGATTCTCACGCAACCCGAATGAAGAAAGAGCATGATGATGCATCTTCTTCGGGTGTGTTCGTTACCGAGAACTGTTTCTCAGTATGCTCTACTTCCTGGGTATTGGATACCGGATCAGGATCCCATATTTGTAATATGTTACATGGGTTAAGAAGAAGTAGAGAACTGGAAAATGGTGATAAGTCTCTCGCAGTAGGGAATGGTGCAATTGTTGCAGCAAAAGCAGTTGGCGAATATCACCTTGTATTACCAAATGGTATTACATTGATTTTGAACGACTGTTATTTCGTACCAAAAATGGTGTGCAATATAATATCAATTTTTTATTAGATAATGAAGGATATAACTTTGTACTAGAGAAAAATGTTATGAACATTTTCTTATATCAAGTGTTGATTGGGGTTGGTACGTTGTATAACGGTATATACGTTCTAAATTAAACTACAGTTCTAAAAATACAGAGCACACATAAGAGGAAATTGTAGCGTTCTGAAAATTTAGAAATAAATAAATTAATTAAGTTAATAATAATTTGATAAATCACAAAGTTGTTAAAAAAAATAAGTCAATTTTCATAAGTTCTATGTAAAACAATTTAAATAAAAATGTTAGTATGCAACTTAAATAAATTATAAGGGTTTTAATGAATATTTTAGCTTCATTTTAATAAAATGTGTGTTTTATAATAAACTAAGTTGTGAGGGGTTTTTAGGTAAAGTTTAGGATTTTTGTGCAAATGGAAAATTGTTAAGGGTGTACATGAAAATGGGGTGGAAAATCATTTAGTTCAGAATTTAAATTCAAATTAAAGAAAATTATGAGGATAATGCAAGCACACTTCTTGCTTACATGCACACACTCATCTCACACCTCCTCCTTGCATGAAATGAGCACCCTTCAACCCTTGACATCTCCTTCTACCACCTCATCCTTCCTTCCTCTTATATATAGGATATGTTCAGATCTATTACCAAATTTAAATCTGAAAATTTCTGAAATCAAAATAAAAATATAGAGAGAAAGAAAGAACAAGAGGAAGAAGAAGAAGAAGAAGGAAGCTATGTTCTTGGTTTTCATTACCATCAAGCTAGGAGAGGCTTAGCATCTTGGAGGGGTTATTCCAACAACTTTTTGGAGGGTAAAATTCTTAAACACAGTAGGAGATTAGGTTCTGTACTTAGTTAAATTGAATTGAACAAAGTTCCTTAATATCATATTTTAGTTAATTATAAGCTCTGTTGAAATCTGCTAACGTTTGGAAGATAATTAACTTAACCAAACAGTGATAAAATGATGTATGTAACACCTAGAGCAACCCATAGGATCACGAACCAGAGGGCTCAGATTTGGGCCGGCGACCAATATGGGAATTCCGGCGACGCCGGTTTTGTAGGTGGATAGGAAGCTTTGGTTGGTTGGGTGTATTTCAGTGTATCATTTTGGCCATTTTGGTATTGTTTAAATAAATTAAATTCACTGCAGATAGAATCTGGAAGCGTATATCTGAAAGGATATCTTAAAGCACAAAATACGGCGCGGTTAAAGCGTATCGCGAACTGTTTTCTGTCGCGATACAGATTTGAGTTAAAAATCCAGTAAGGTTAAGTGGTTAATAGCTCGATATAGTCGTATACAATATAACTAGTACGTGGAAATGGGTGTTTTTCATTTTCGTCATGTCGGAGTAGCCGTTTCCTTATATAAATTAAATTGTATTGTTAGATTCGAATACAGGATTTTCGGAGGCAGCGAGGAAAGGGAAAGGATTGGCAATTCCTGAATAGATTCGACGTTTTCCAGTGAGTAGACTAAACATCTACCGGGGAATTTTGTAAAGATGGCGTGTTATGCCCGTAGTTTTATTTAACTTCATGCTTTATTTTGTTATGCTAAATTGAAAATATGCATTCACAATTCATATATATTTTGCATAGTTGCTAGTACACCGCACAAGTATCGACGAGTCATGCCACGTGCACAGCTTACATGTTACACACACCTCGTCGATATTGCCATGTCACTTTTACACTTAGTAAATTCCTTATTAAAAATGATTCATATCATATCTTAAATACCAATAACAGTAGTAAATTGCATCATTAAAATCATGTTTAGTATTTGAGTATTTTATGTTGATATAAGAGGTAGATGTATTATTGAGGATTTATGGTTTTGAGTTTTGGATACTATTACATAAATCCAGTGATTTCATGATTGATGTTTCATGTCACCATGAGATGTTTTATGATTTGGTTTTATTCCGGACCGAGTGGGGGAGGTATACGGTCGCGGATTTTACGTTATCCATACTGAGTGGGGGAGATATACAGTTGGTACATGGTGGATCCGGTCGAGACCGAGGGGCAGGATAGCCGCATTTGAGACGGGGGAGCCTAGCGAGGTTACTCGATACCGGAGATAGTGGTAAAAATACGGCGTATATCTAGATGATAACGACCGGTATTGTTGATTTCAGGATCATTCGAGGAATGATACCTGTAAGAAATGGAAGTTTTGTGTCGATGATGGACACGGGGAAATGAATTTTTTTAGGAATAAATGATGAGATTTCAGTTTGGACTATGAGATTCGTATTATAGATCCTTGATTTTTGCATATAATCATACATTATACTTGTTCACATTTCGATTAGTATGATCGTCATATTTACATCATTAACCGTTATATGTTAGTTATATTCACTGAGTTGGCAACTCACCCCCGTTGTGCCACAGTTCCTTGCAGGGGTAGAGTGGACGGTTAGCTGCGGTGCAGATCTACTTTTGCAGCTTTATCACATCTTTTGATAGGTGGGTTATATATGTAGTAACCTTCTCTTTTGTATTTGTATTATGTATCTAGAAAATCTCCATCAGACCTGTATATGACTTAGAGTGAGAGATGATATGTATCTTATTGACAGTTGAGATCGTTTAGTTTTATAAATTGTGGTTTCATTTCTTTATGTCTGAGATTTGTATTGATGCCTATATACTGAGGTTTTATTTTTCGCTGTTGATATTGTTGATCCCAATTAGGGATGCAACCAAACTTAACACCTTATACTTGTTTAATGCTTAACTTCATAAACTGTGATTTTTACTAAAACAAAATTTTCTATATAAAGAATTCCGCAAAAAGGATTTTGATCTTGGTTTTCGGCTTACTTGGACTGTGTGCATATCTTTAGATATGATACAATCTAAGTGCCGGTCACATCCAAACTTGGGCCGTGACAGAAAAGTTCAGAAATGAACGAACCCTTCTTGTGGTATTGTAGACTTGGTCATATCAATGCGACCAGACTAGCGAAGTTGTATAAAGATGGATATTTGAATCAGTTTGAATTTACATCTTATGAAATTTGCCAATCATGTCTCAAAGGTAGAGATGACCAAAACTCCATTTACTGGACACAGAGAAAGAGCTACTGAACTCTTGGGACTGATAAATAGTGATGTATGCGGTCCTGTGTCTACAAATGCCAGGAATGGTTTCTCGTACTTTATTACATTCACCGATGATCTCTCAAGATTAGGACATGTGTTCTTATTGAAACACAAATCTGAAGGTTTTGAGAAATTCAAGGAATATAAGTACGAAGTTGAGAACCAGATGGGTAAAAGTATTAAAGTCCTTCGATCTGATCGAGGAGGAGAATACTTGAGCACGGAATTCTGAGACTATTTAAAAGAGAATAAGATTCTCTCTCAGCTTACTCCTCCGTATACATCACAGCACAATGGAGTATTGGAGCGGAGGAATCGCACCCTATTAGATATGGTGCGCTCTATGATGAGTGTTGCTGAGTTACCTATATCCTTTTGGGGTTATGCGCTTGAGACAGCTGCATACCTAGTGAATAGGATTCTAACCAAATCCGTGCCTACTATACCATATAAGATATGGAGTGAAAAGAGACCATATCTTAAACGAGTTAAGATATGGGGTTTTCCGACCTATGTTAAAAACAAAATCCGGACAAACTCGAGGCACGATCAGTTCTTTGCAAGTTTGTGGGATATCCTAAAAACTCACATGGATATATCTTCTACCACATTGAGGAACAAAATGTATTTGTTGCTCAACATGCCATCTTTTTAGAAAAGGAATTTCTTATGAAAGAAATTAGTGATAATGAGGTAAAGCTGGAAGAAGTTTCAGCTACACAAACTATAACTGATGATTTGGTAGAACCGAAGGATTCAATAGTCCCCGACGAATCTCAGCCACTCCGTAGATCTAGTAGGATTTCTCATCCACATGAGAGATACTACGGTTTTCTCATAGACAGTGGGAGCAAGGATTGCATCATGGAAGATGATGACCCAACTAGTTTTGAGCAGGCCATCACAAATGGAGACTCTGTGAAATGGCTGGATGCTATGCGATCTGAGATGGAATCCATGTACACCAACAAAGTATGGACTTTAGAAGTTGCTCCTGAAGGGGTAAAACCCATTAGGAGCAAATGGATCTTTAAGAAGAAACTTGGTGTAGATGGAAAGGTTGAGACCTTCAAAGGTAGACTTGTAGCAAAAGGTTTTCGTCAATGACCAGGTGTCAACTATGATGAAACCTTTTCTCCAGTGGCTATGCTTAAGTCCATCAAGATCCTACTTTCTATTGTTGCATACCATGACTACGAAATCTGGTAGATGGACGTCGAGACTGCTTTTCTAAATGGTGATTTAGAAGAAAGCGTGTACATGACACAGCCAGAGGGCTTCGTAGACAGTGGGAGCATCGGAAAGGTGTGCAAGCTGCTTAAATCAACGGATTAAAGCGGGTATCGTGGAGCTGGAACATCTGTTTTGATGTAGCAGCCAAAGAATTTGACTTCATCAAAAACGTAGATGAACCTTGTATATACAAGAAGGTAGTAGAGAGTAAGGTTTTCTTCCTCGTATTGTACGTGGATGACATACTCTTAATAGAAAATGATGTTCCTATGCTACACTCGGTCAAGCTCTTCTTATCACAAAAGTTCTCCATGAATGATCTGGGTGATGCCTCCTGCATCCTGGGGATAAAGATCTATAGAGATAGATCTAAACGGATGTTGGGATTATCCCAATCCATGTACATTGACACCATACTAAAGAGGTTTAGATTCTACGCGTTGTAATTTACCCGCTTGCTCAGGAATCACTCTTTCCAAAGAGATGTCTCCCAAGACTGATTTGGAGAGTGCTCGCATACAAGGGATACCCTATGCTTCTGCAGTTGGGTCAATCATGTACGCGATGTTATGTACCAGACCGGATGTAGCTTACACACTCAGTGTGGTAAGTAGGTATCAATCAGATCCTGAGGAGAAGCACTGGACAGCTGTGAAGAACATTTTTAAGTACTTGAGAAAGACTAAAGAGATGTTCTTGGTGTATGGTAACGGAGAACTCCAGGTGGAGTCCTGTACCGATTCGAGCTTCCAGAGTGATAAAGACGACAGTAAGTCGATCTCGGGTTTTTTCTTTACCCTCAATGGAGGGGGGGTATGTTGGAAGATTCCAAGCAAGATACCGTGGCAGACTCGACGATGGAGGCAGAATACATCGTTGCCAATGATGCTGCCAAAAAAGCTGTCTGGATGAAGAAGTTCATTGCTGAACTTAGTGTGGTTCCATCCATTGAGCATCCAATACCCATGTATTGTGATAACAATGGAACCGTGGCTTTAACTAAGGAATCCCGGTCTCTCCAGCGATCCAGACATATTCTTAGGCGGTATCACCTGATCCGGGAGATAGTTGATCGCCAGGAGATCGAGATCAGGAGAGTTGACATGAAGAATAACACAGCGGATCCATTCACGAAGGCCCTCCCCCAGACGCAATTTGAGAGAATTTTTGGGATGTTGGGTATGAGATACTATAACAACTGGCCTTAGTGCAAGTGGGAGATTGTTAGGAATATGTATGCCTTAGAGGCCATTATTGTATGATATAGTGGATGCTTGGACATATATATAGTGGACTTTCTTGCTCCACATGATAGTATACTATCTGGTTGCTCTTTATCTTAACATGTACACTAGTATTATTATACTGTCTCTCTGATATATGTTGATAAAGCCCTTTGGATGTTAGCTTGACTACCAGGACTATGATGCAGATCATACTAGTGGGGCTTGTGTAGTCCGCAAGTACATCCTTTAACAGTTCCTAGTCGAGAGAGTATCGAGACAGGGCATCGATATTCCAGAGTAGACTAGTGTGTACGTTTCTTGACCCTATATGGGACGATGGTTGATCCCACATCCATTGGTGTTTGACATCAAACATTGTACATAGGTGCTCATTAGAGAATGGGTACACCGAACAGGACTCGCCGAGAACTCCTATTTGGTACCATACCTATCGTCAGATAGCAGTTCTCTGGTGACACGTGTACATGTTAGTCTGTAGACCCGAGATCGTCATAGAGTCTTGTGTGGTTCCCACCGTGCTTTGATTTCCTCCATACCACGGCTCAAAGGAGTCATGCAAACAGGTGGATTTTGGGTACAGTCCCGAGTCACATGGAGGCAATGAGGGATATGAGGGGTTTCGTCTCACTCGGTATAGGGAGTTAATGTTGCGCTATGCTCGATTGGCTATAACAGTAAGTCCCTGGCCAGAGCTGATGGTATTTACTGGTAAGTGTTATCAGTAGTTTCTCGAACGGTTATAGGCTATACATCAGCATGGCTTATCAAGTTACTGGGGTCTGACGATTCTACCCCTAGACTTGATATGCGACATATCAGACGAAGAGACCGGACTGTACGGTAAGTATTGCTTATAGGCTTTGTGGGAATTTTGACAAGCTTGCTTGTTGATCTTCTATTCGCTCAATACCTGAGTAGCCGTTACGTCCATCTAGTACTGCTGACGGCTTGTGGGTGACTGATGTAATCATTACCTACTGCTGGCGTATTGACAAGTCTTTAGAGTCCCAAACAGAGGTTTCCTAGCTCAAGCGAAACGAAGTAGGACACATATGGTGATATGTATGGGAGCTTGATTAAATACGAGTATATGATACCGTATTCTAATCTCGCGATATGCGATATTGGTTATGTTATATGTGATATAACCGGATTATTGAATCAAGTGTTGATTCAATGATATGTTATATGTATATATATTTGATATTGGCCGGTTATATATGATGTGACCAGATTATTGAATCAAGTATTGATTTAATATAGTATATTGAATATTGTCGGTTATATGTGATATGACCGGATTATTGAATCAAGTGTTGATTCGATAATTTGATATACATATAAATGATATTAGTCAGTTATATATGATGTGACCGGATTATTGAATCAAATGTTGATTTAATAATTTGATATATATTTTTATATTTGATATATTAATATATATTAACTAATATTGTGCTCGCTAAAGATTTTCTTCTCTTCTAATACATTTAATATATATATGATATTTATTAATATATGTATTTATATATTGTATCATGCTTGATGATACATTGAACATGGGTGTATGAGACTTACACCAAGGCTAAAGATAATTAGGGTAATTATTTATTTAGAGTAAAATCAAAATGAGGTGGAAATGAGCATGGCTTAGATGCTTGTGGAAGAATGTAGAAGCCATGGCTCATTCCCCTAATTTTATTTTACTCTAGATATTTTATAACCCAACTATTATCTTTAGCCCATGGTTAACTCTCTCATTCTATCACACTTGAGATTTTTTCCTCACCCTAGTTCTTCTTCTTCCTCTCTAGGTTTTCTTGAGTTGAAGAAAAAAAAAAGAGAAATAGATTTCTAAAGTGAGCAAAATTCCTACTTCATCAACCTACTCTCATCTAGCCCATAAGATTAGGTTGTTTGCTTCACTAATTCTTTATTAGTGAAGAGTGAGTTTGAGTTAGAAAAAGTTCAAGGTGGATCATCTTCGGCCTCGAAGACGACGAAGCATGCTCGTTCCTTTCACCAAGTGGAGCCTAAGAAGAGTTTTAGGGACCACTACTTTGAGCTAAGGGACTACTATTTGGAGCTTTAGAAGTGAATGACCGGTCTACAAAGGTTGTATTCTCTATTCACTTAGTGTAAAACTTGTTTACATGCTTAAAAACCCTAATTCTCTAGTAGATTCTACGTTAGTGTAGCTTAGACCTCTAGATTTTTTTAAATTGCATACTTGATGTATGTGGAAACCTAGTAGAGGTGCTAAGACACACTTTCACTCTTGCCCCCTGAGGAGACGTAGGTCGGGTCACCTGATTTCAGGGGAGACCGACTTCCCCGTATCCATCGAGACCGCACACGCGGTTCACCTCAGGACTGACCACAAAAGGTTCCCCCAAGGACCCGAGGAACGTGATAGAGCGAAACCGGAACAGCTTTATCGTGCAAGCCCAAAGCAGAGATAACAGGCGCTCCGAGTGCAGGGAATCCTCGGGGTACCATCAGTGAATCGAGACCCTCAAGAAGAAAATTGAGGACATGCAGCTCGCCACCCGTTCGTCCGGAGGATCGGCAAAATGCTATGTGGATTCTCTCACGAGACCCTTTGCAGAGCAATTACTAAGTCAGCGGGTCTCGTCTCGGAACAAACCGCCCAAGGTCGCCCTCTTCGACGGAAAGTCTGACCTAAAGGACCACTTAGATTCTTTTACTGGAGGGCATAAGCTTCCAAGATATCTCGGATGCGGTTTAGTGCCGAGCCTTCCCCACCACCCTCATCCGGGCCAGGAGAGATTGGTTTCGCGGCCTTACTCCGCGTTCAATCTCAACTTTTAAAGAATTGTCCATGCAGTTTCTCAGCCACTTCGTCGGCAACCAGCGACAGAAGAGATTGGTTGACTACCTGTTCACCATCAAGTGTGAAGACAGGGAGTCTTTTAAAGATTATATTGCCCGTTTCTACAATGCCCTTTTGGAGCTACCCGAGCACCAAGATGAGACCGTCATAACTGCCCTGAGGTCTAGTCTTAGGAACAAAGAGTGGATTCGCTCTTTTGCATTGGCGCAACCTAAGCCCCTGGCCGAGCTAAAGGTCTGGACAGATAGGGAAATCCAACTCGAATCCAAAGTTAACGCTTACCTTCCTCGAGGATACTGGAAAAACCAAAAGAAAAGGGACCTAGAAGAAGATAAGAGGACTGATCGGTCAAAACCTTATATGCCAAGGTTTTGCGAGTACACGCCTTTCAATGTCTCGCAGGCCGAGCTTCTAGATGAGGCAAGGAGCGAAAGATTCTTCAAGCTTACGCCGATGACACAAAAGCCGGGCAAGCGACTCCGCGGCCCGTATTGTGCCTATCATCGGACCTAAGGGCACCCGAACGAGGATTGTAAATAGCTATGCGATTACATCGAGGAGCTGATCTGCTCCGGTCACTTAGTAAAATACCTGCGAGTCAAACGTCAATCAGATAGGGGGCAAGCCGACCAACTTGATACTGGAGAGCTGACGATCGGGCAGATCATGGTCGTCACCGACTAATCTGAGTCCGAGCAACAAGAGCACCCATTGTATCTGGTCATTTAATACAGGAACGTTCAAACTGGCCGACGGGTAGCTTCTTGCCCGTCAAGTAAAGACCAACCCTTCACTCAAGTAAATGAAACTCGGAGGTGCCTATAGACAGCCGACTAAAGCCCTCATCATGAGGCCGCCGTGCAGCTTCCTGCTCGGCCCATCCATAATGGGTAGTTTCTTGCTCAACGAAAACATGGATCTAAAGCCCTCATCATGAGGCCGCCGGGCAGCTTCCTACTTGGCCCATCTGCAGTGGGTAACTTCCTACATAACAACGCTGTGGATCCAAAACTCTCATCACGAGACTGCCGGGCAGCTTCCTGTTCGGCCCATCTATAATGGGTAGCTTCCTGCCTAACGAAGACGTGGATCTAAAGCCCTCATCATGAGGCCGCTGGGCAGCTTCCTGCTCAGCCTATCCATAATGGATAGCTTCCTGCCCAACGAAAACGTGGATCTAAATCCTCATCACGAGGCCACCGGGCAGCTTCATGCTTGGCCCAATCACAATGGGTAGCTTCCTGCCCAACAAAGATGTGGATCTGAAGCCCTCATCACGAGATCGCCAGGTAGCTTCCTGCTCGGCCCATCCACAATGGGTAGCTTCCTGCCCAACGAAGTCGTGAATCCAAAGCCTTCATCATGAGGCAGCCGGGTAGCTTCCTGCCCTGCCTATCCATAACGGTTAGCTTCCTGCCCAACAATGTCGTGGATCCAAAGCCTTCATCACGAGGCCGCCGGGTAGTTTCCTGCCCAACAACGCCATGGATCCAAAACTCTCATCACGAGGCAGCTGGGTAGCTTTCTGCCCGACCTAAGCCGTGGATCTAAAGCCCTCATCATGAGGCGGCCGAGTAGCTTCCTGCCTGGCCCATCCACTGCGAGTATCTTTCTGCCCAACAACGTCGTGGATCCAAAGCCCTCATCATGAGGCCTTCGGGTAGCTTCCTGCCCGATCCATTCACTGCGGGTAGCTTCCTGTGCAACAATGCTGTAGATCTAAAGCCCTTATCATGAGGCAGCCGGGTAGCTTCCTACCTGACTTAAGCCGTGAATCTAAAGCCCTCATATGAGGCCGATGGACAGCTTCCTGCCCGTCGCACCCACTCGCAATCCAGACGATGCCACGTCGCAGCCGATCATTGGATGCCTTCTTCTCATGTGGATCCGAACAGTCGAAGCGACGTCTCACATCTGCACTCCAGACGCCGCCGCATAACACGAGATCGACGGTCGGCCCGTCGCAACGACGACCCGAGAAAACGAAGCGACGTCTCTATTATGGCGCTGTCTTTTCACTGATCCACTAACGTCATCGAGGATACGCGCGAAAATTAAGGCACGCGGTAAAACACCACATGCATCTAAAGATCGAAAAGACACAGCCGCCAAACGCTACGTCGTTCCAGGATAATCCACTACGAAGAATTCTCGGCACTAAACTGAATAGAGAAAATCAAGCAGACCACTCTCGATCCGATCCATAAATAGGTCAGAACGAGAGTGGGGGGTTAATGATGATGCTCGTAAATAGGATTGTTGGATATATATGCCCTAGAGGCCTTCATTGTATAGGATGCTAGGGGTATGTATGTACAGGACAATCTTGCTCGATATGATAGTATGCTATTTGGTTTGAATTTATCTTAACATGTGGTGTGTTTTACTTTGTATTTCATATCTTGTATACATGTTGATAAAGCCCGTAGGATATTTTCCTGACTACCAGTGTTGTGATGGCAATCATACTAATGGGAGATGGGCAGTCGATAGGCACATCCTTAAAATGTCCCTAGTCGATGGAGTATCGAGACTGGGCATCGATACTCTAGAGTAGGCTAGTGTATACATATATAGACCCTGACGAGGGGCGATGGATTGGTCCCGCAACCATTGGTGAGGTGCACCTAAGATTGTATACAGATGCTCACTAGGTGTGAGTTCACCGGACAGGACTCGCCGAGGACTGACTAGATGGTATTATACCTAGCGTCAGATAACAGTTCTCTGGTGACATGTGTGCAGATAGTCTGTCGATCTTAGGTCGTCATTTGTCTCGTGTGAGTTCCTACTATGCTTTGATTACTACCCTACTATGGCTTTACTGATTCGTGTAAACAGGTTTTAGTTAGGTACAGTCCCGAGCCACATGGAGGCAGTGAGCGGCTGTTAGGGATTCTCCACTCCTGGTATGGGGAGTTTGTTGGCTATAGTGCCCTCAAGTCAATTATTGAATCGCAAGCACGCGATTGTGATGATTGAGGGAGGACCTATACCGGTAGAACAGACTTACTCGAGATGATAGTATACTATCTAGTTTGTCTTTATCATCATGTACAACATTAGGTGGCATTACATATCACTATTACATATTGATAGAGCTCATATGATTCTTGCTTGACTACCAACATTATGATGGCGATCATATACGTGGGAGCTGGGTGGTCTATATGCACATCCTTAAATGTCCCAAGTCGTGGGAGTATCGAGACTGGGCATCGATACTCCAGAGTAGACTAGTGTATACTTATCGAGACCCCGATGAGGGGTGGTGGCCGGTCTCACAAGACATTGGTGTCAGTTAGTCACCTAAGATAGTATACAGGTGCTCATTGGGTTATGAGTACACTGGACGGACTCGCCGTTGGATGGAGCTTGTGAAGGATTATGATTTTGAGATCTTTTACCACCCGGGCAAGGCGAATGTGGTAGCCGATGCTTTGAGTCATAGGCCCGGGGTAGCTTGTCCCAGTTGAGTGTAGTTCAGAGACAGTCTTCTGCAGATTGACAGATCTTGTGCGACAGTAGAGTACAGTTTGAGTTCACTTCCACTTAGGGACAGCTTGCTCATGTCCATGCCCGTCCACTTCTACTCGATCGTATTCGTGAGGCACAGCCCGCCGATGCCCGTTTGTCTGAGATTCTTGAGCAGGTTCGGCAGGGTAGAGATTCGGAGTTCTTGATTGATGACTAAGGTATGCTACGTTTCGGGACTTGTTTGTGTGTACCTGATACCGATGGGTTGAGACACGAGATCCTAGAGCAGGCACATCAGTCAGCTTTTAGTGTTCACCCAGGTTCCACCAAGATGTATCGTGACTTGAGAGATATCTACTGGTGGACAGGGATGAAGAGTGATGTTTCGAATTTCGTTTCGAGGTGTCTGACTTGGCAGAAAGTCAAGGCTGAGCATCAGAGACCGGCAGGAGAGTTGAAGCCTTTACCCGTTCCGGAGTGGAAATGGGAGCAGATTTCCATGGACTTCATTGTGGGTCTACCCAGGTCTAGTCGAGAGTATGACTCCATTTGGGTGATTGTTGACCGGTTGACGAAAGCGGCTCACTTCCTTCCAGTGAAGACCACTTTCGGTTATGCTCAATATGCTCAGTTGTACATTGATGAGATTGTGCGTTTGCACGATGTTCCTATATGCATCATATCCGACAGGGGCACCCAGTTCACCATCCGTCTTTGGCAGAAGCTTCAGGAAGCCTTGGGTACCCGATTGAGCTTTAGCACCGCTTTCCATCCGTAGACCGATGGCTGGTCAGAGCGGACTATACAGACTCTGTAGGATATGCTTCGTGCATGCGTGCTTGATTTTGGTGGCAGTTGGGATCGTCACTTGCCATTGATAGAGTTCTCCTACAATAACAATTATCAGGAAACGATTCAGTTGGCACCTTTTGAGGTTTTGTATGGTAGAAAGTGTCGATCGCCAGTCTGTTGGACAAAACTTAGCAAGAGCAGGATTTTAGGACCCCAGCTAGTTCAAGAGACTACGGAGAAAATTCAGTTGATTTAGGATAGGATGAGAGCAGCCCAGTGCAGACAGAAGTCTTATGCCGACCGTCGTCGTCGCAGGCTCGAGTTCGCAGTGGGGGATCATGTATTCCTACGGATTTCTCCGATGAAGGGCGTGATGAGATTTGGGAAGAAAGGGAAGCTTAGTCCCAGATTTGTAGGTTCTTTAGAGATCCTTGAGCGAGTTGGTACCGTTGCCTATCGTTTGGCACTTCTGCCCAGTTTTTCGGATGTTCACCCCATATTCCATGTTTCGATGCTTCATAAGTACCTTCATGACCCTTCTCACATGATTCGGCACCAGACCGTTCAGCTAGTGCGTGATCTTTCGTTCACCGAGCAGACGGTAGTTATATTGGATCGGCAGGTGAAGAAACTTCGGTCAAGGGTCTTGCCATCTGTGAAGGTTCTTTGGCGTAGCCCGAATAGTGAAGAGGTCACTTGGGAGGCTGAGAGTGAGATGCGGAAGAAATTCCCTCATCTCTTTGAAGGTACGCATAGTAAGATTTTTAAATTCGGGGATGAATTTCTTTAAGGGGGGAAGATTGTAACACCTTAGAATGCAAATTAGTGTTGTTGGATATATATGCCCTAGAGGCCAGTATTGTATATGTATACATATGGATGCTAGGGATATGTATGTACAGGACAATCTTGCACAGTTTTATAGTATTTTATTTGTCTTGTCATTGTCAGGATATGTGTATTTATTTCTATTATTGTTATCTAGCTTGCACATATTGATAAAGACTCAATACGGTAGTGTACTATTATAGTTTGTCTTTATCTTAACATGGCATATGTCATACTTGTTATTACATATTGCGGTTAAATGTTGATAAAGCCCGTAGGATCGTTGCTAGAATACCTGCGTTGTGATGGCGATCATACTTGTGGGAGTTAGGTAGTCGGTACGCACATCCTTGAATGGTCCCTAGTCATGGGAGTATCGAGACTGGGCATCGATATTCCATAGTAGACTAGTGTATACGTTTCTAGACCCCAACGAAGGGCGATGGTTTGGTCCCGCAACCATTGGTCTTGAGACCTAAGATCGTATATAGGTGCTCACTGGGGGTGAGTACACCGGACGGACTCGCCGAGAACTTCCAGATGGTAATATACTTATCGTCAGGTGGAAGTTCTCAGGTGACACTAGTACAGGTTAGCCTTTAGACTTAAGATCGGCATTTGTCTTGTGTGAGTTCCCACCGTGCTTTGATCACTGCCCTATCAGGGCTCTGCTGAGTCGTGCAAATAGGTTTTGGTTGGGTACAGTCCCGAGCCACATGGAGGCAGTAAGCAATTGTCGGGGATTCATTTCTCCCGGTATAGGGAGTCGATATCGCACTGTGATTCGATTTGTCAGGACCATAAGACCTTGGCCAAGGCAGTTGGGATTTACTGATAGGCTGATCAATAGTTTCCCGGATTGGTCCTTAGCCACATCAACACGACTTATCAGGTTATTAGGGTCTGACGTTCACCACCCCTAAACCCGGTATGCGATACTCTCAGACGAAGAGACCGGACTGTACGGATATTGTCACGGATAGGCTCAGTAGGAGTTCAGACGAGTTTGCTCGTCGGCCTTCCTTTTCGACAGGTACCCCGGTAGTCGTTACGTATAGCTAGTACCGCTGACGTGCTTATGGTTATGGATTTATTAATTCACTGCCGGCATACTGTCGAGTCTTTAGAGTCCCACACAGAGGGTTTCCCTGGTTCAGGCGAAACGATGTAGTAGCCGTATTGGATACGTGCAGGGTCTCGATCGATTGATGTACTTTGTACTCGGACTTTCAATCGGACAGTTGGTAATACTAGCCGGCTCGGGTATGAGCCGGATTATTAAATCAGGTGTTGATTTAATAGTTTACATATATGTATTTCGATATGTATATTCTAGTAGTATGTTCATTGTGTTATTCTATCTCTTTGGGCATTCAGGTTTTATCCGAATGCATATATATATACAGCAGACTGTAATCTGTATATATTACAGATTACCTTCTAGAAGGTGGCCACCTCATTATGCTTTTTCCATTTATTTGATAAATGGAAAATGAGGTGGAAAGTGTGAGGTATGTGAGGGATCGTGATAACCATGCTTTAATAGTTAACAAATGAATTTTTAATTCATTTGGAGTTACTATTGATGCATGGTTGTTAATTGTTTATTAAAAGAATTCATACACAAAACCTTTGTGTTGAATTTCTCTCACTTGCATGCTTCATTTTTCCTTGAGCTCCCATTTTCTCTTCATCTCCTCCCTCCTCTTGAGTTTCCTCCACCTTCATCTTCTTCCTCTTCACTAACATTCTCATGAGTTGAGAAACAAATGAAGAGGCTAGAAAGAGATAGCAAACATTTAGATCATCACACTACTTCCTAGACTACTTGGTTTAGCAACCCAAGTTCTCTAGTTGCTCCACTTGACATATTATGAGGAGCTAAATCCATGGATCAAATCCTTTGGGTGGATCATCTACGACAAAGGAAGGCCGGACAACAAGCTCGATCCCAGGGGACCAATGGAGCCGGAAATGGAGATCAAGCATGTTCGAGGTGGCCACTAGGAGCACATGATGAGGAAAGAAGACCGAAGGACTTAGATCGTTTGGTGGGCTTTCTTTCATAGTAGATAGCACCACTTTAGTTTTGCTAGTTAGGTTTATGGTTAAGATCCGGTTTAGGTTTATTCTAGCGCCAAGTTTCATATTGTTAGAAAATTTTTGTTCCGCATTTGGCCACGGGAGTTGGCCGGAACGCTAGGGTAACCTTTCATGCTATCAGAGCCAGCCCATAAACCATAGTCAAGCAAGTTTAAACAATATTAAAACAACGAAACCGAAACAAGTTCGTAACACTGAAACTCAAACTGCAGTTTCTGTTGATTTTTAAAAGGCTTCAAAATTTTTTTTAAACAACTGCAGAGTGATATTTACACTGTGAGATGAACACTGACCAAAAGCGACGCAATTCCAGCACTTTTTGGCCGTCCAGAACCCACCAAAAACCGGCCTCCTCGGTTTTCTTTTAGAGATTTGTGTCGTGCTTTGGTCTGTGTTCTCATCCAGTGAAGTTTGGGTTTCTAGTGTTGTTTGTTTTTTGCCCAAGTTTTCTTCTCTGTTGTTTTCTGTAAGGGGAAATTTGGAGTGTTTCGAAGTCGTTAAATTTAACACTGTTTAATAGTTTACAGTACATTCACTTTTATCTGTGACCGTGAATGTCACCTGATCGGTAAACTCGTTTGATTGCTATATGTTCTTTTAGACGGGTTTGCGAACGTGACATTCGCGTTGATGTTTTGTGCTTGTGCTGTGATTGTGGTTAGATAGTCGTGATGGATAGCAAGTGGTGCAATGTTAGTGGTACAGTTAATGATTCATTTGTACATTTGTTATTGCGGGGCGAGCGTCCGACATGTGGACTTCCGTCTTTGCCGGATTGTATATTATTTTGGGGCACAACCGGGTTGAGGCCGATGTCAGCATTTGTATATATTATTTTCTTTTTCTGTATTAGGATTAGCCCGCGGAGGAGTGCATGAATTTCCGGATTCTAGAAGGCAACAAGCCCACATCTCATGGCATTGAGACGGAGGGGGCTTCATTCTAGAATTGGCGGGCTATTCGCCGCACTCGTAGGGGATAGAGGTTTTCATTGCACAGGCTATCCACACGACCGGGAATGTCGGGTTTTATTTGCGGTTCAAATGAAACCCGGGGCTCCAAGATTATCCACCTTTCTGTATTGTTGGCTGAGATTCTGTGATATTGATTATTATCATGCCTGGGACGAATGTTGTATATACTTATATATATACTAGTAGATGTTGTATATGTTTTGCACCCGCGCTTGTCCAGCCCCCGCTCTGTCGTTAGTTAAGTAACCTAACGGGAGATGACGGTGCTTCGTGGCGAATGCGGATGGCATATACGTACATTTTATTTTCGTTCTTTTCTGGTGTGATAAGTTAATTTGATGGGACCGCATTGATTTTAATTAATGAAAGAAAATAAACCTAAAAGATGTTGTTGGAACAGATTTCGAAAAACTGAAATTACAGACGTTCACTTTTGCTTTGCACAGTGGTATTCGGTTATGAATAACCAGCACCTCATTCGACGAGGTAAGGGCCGAGATCCCTTCATCGGGAGTGACCCCTTGAGTAAAAGTTTGCGTCAATGTAATAACTTCACTATAGTCGACTATTTTTGCTTTGCGTCGTGGTATTCATTTTAGAATATCCTGCATCTCATTCGACGAGGAAAGAGCCGAGATCCCTTCACAGGGAGTGACCTCTTTAGCAAAAGTTTTTGCCACTATAGATATTTGTAAAACCACTCAGGTTCCTTCGACGATATCAAGTTCATTACGTTAACGGGTTTTTCGCCAAAAACCCAGTCGTAGCCCTCCGTCATTTCCTACAAGTAATACTTAGTATTCGTGCTGCGTTTGTTGACTCCGTCAAGGCGTAGTGTATGGGAGCTGAGTGGTGCTTGTTTGTAGCACTAGATGCGATTGGTTAGGACAGTCGTATAACCTTGTTGACTCCGTCAAGGGTTATACGGGTGGGTTTGATGCAATCCAGATAATGATGGGTTGAACTTGACTAGGACTCTTTGATTTGTTGACTCCATCAAGGTCACTAGGGTCCTAGGGGTAAAAACCACATCGGGAGTTTCAAACATACAGGAAACTTGCAGAATTTAGCATACCTTCTGGAGTGTGGTGACTAGAGTGGATTCCATCTAGTGCATCATACAATGATAGTTGGATCCCGATCCCACTGATGAGTAGGATTACTCTCGGGAGATTATTTCACTTAACAATCAATGTTATAAACCAAGTAGGTGTCTAGAACAGTGTTAGCGGGACTACGCCCCCAAGGAAAAGAGGTTATGTAATTAAGGAACTTCGCGAAAGCGTTGGAAAACCTCCCTTGTGTTGGAGATAGTGCCCTCAAAGTCAATTATTGGATCGCAGGTACGTGATTGCAATGATTGAGACATGACCTATACCGATATAACAGTCTTGCTCGAGATGATAGTATGCTATCTGGTTTGTCTTTGTCATCGTATACATGTTTTAGTTCACTTTTGCATGATGATAGAGCCCATAGGATTCTTGCTTGACTACCAGCAGTATGATGGCGATCATATACGTGGGAGCTAGGGTCTGTAAGCACATCCTTAAAGTGTCCCTAGTCGTGGGAGTTTCGAAACGGGGCATCGATACTCCAAAGTAGACTAGTGTATACAGTCGAGACCCCGACGAGGGGCAATGGCTGGTCTTACAATCCATTGGTGTCAGTTAGTTCACCTAAGATGTATATAGGTGCTCATTGGGTTATGAGTACACCGGACAGGACTCGCCGGGAACATGCTAGTTGGTATTATACATATCGTCAGATAGCAGTTCCCTGGTGACATGTGTACAGGTTAGTTCATCGACCTGAGGTCGCCATTTGTCTCTTGTGAGTTCCCACTGTGCTTAGATTACTACCCTACCACGCTCAAAGGAGTTGTGCAAACAGGTTTTAGTTGGGTACAGTCCCGAACCACATTGGAGGCAAGTGAGCGGATCGGCAGAGGATTCGTCTCACCCGGTATTGGGGGTGAGATCACGCTATGTCTAGGAGAGCCATTACACAAAGCCCTCGGCCGAGGCAGGAGATTTACTGGTAGGTACTCCAGTAGTATCTCAGGGTGTTCTGTGCCACTCTCTAACACGACTTATACTGCTATTAGGGGTCTGACGTTACCAGCCCCTAGGCAGATATGCGATACTCATAGACGAACGGACCGGACTGTATGTATATTGTCACTGTTAGGCTCAGTAGGGTTTATGGATGAGTTCGCTCGTCAGCTTCCCTTCCAATCAATACATAGGCAACCGTTATGTACAGCTTGTAGCTCTGACGTGCTAGAGGTTATACCCAGTGCCAGTGTGTTGATGAGTCATTAGAGTCCCCCACAGACACTTTCCCAAGTTCGGGCGAAAGGTTGTAGAGGCCGTATGGTTTTATGGCAAGGTTCGGAAAATGCACGTGCGTTTTCGCACGTGTCATTTTTCAGGCAGATAATACTGGTCGGCTTTGGTTTAAGCCGGATCCGAGTATTATACTGTGTCAATATAATATCTTTGTCTCAGATGCATTTGTATTCGGTCGTAATACAAATGCGGGTATGTTTATACCATTACGGGGTTATCCTGAAATTCGTTTCAGGATCACTTTTGGAAGTTGCCAGTTTCCAGTTTTCTATCAGCCGTATTTAACATTTGGTTAAATGCGGATTTATCTTTTCTTCTTGGGTGAGTCATGAGGGTGAGTCATGCTTCTAGAAGGTTCTAGAAGTGATGACAAGGTTAGTGACTCATGGTTGCTTGTTTTGAAAAGATATAAGTTTTGCTGCATAGAAATTAGATGTGATCGGTTTCTCTTTTCACCCGATCCAAAAGGCAACTTCATTAACCATCCGTCCATAGCCTTGGACGTAACGAGACAAAGTGTTCTACTCATTCTCTACTTCATCTTGGTCGTCTCTTTTAGCAAACTTGACGACCGAGTTGCCTCGGTTCAGAGGCGGGAGCCCGTTTAAAGATCCGTCGACGTGGTGCCACCTGGACGAGAAGACTGGAGATTCAGGAGATCGGAGCAGCCGCAACAAGCGTGGGATGATGGTTGAAGACCGAAGGACTCGGATCGTTCGGTATAACATTTCTACCCACTTTGTAGTTTGTTAGTTTAGCTTTAATGGCAGATCCGGGTTATAGTACGCGATAGCGCCAGTTGTAAAAAGTTTTTGTTCCGCATTTGGCGTCTGTTAGACAGCCAAGGCGCTACCGTGGACTTACAGTGGTATCATAGCCTCACCATTAAGCTATACTAATTTGTGCTAACGTGTTTAAAATATCGATCGAACGGATTTTCAAAAACCGCAAATTCCATGTTCACAGTTAATTTTAAATGATGTCTAAAAATAATTTTACATATGCCAGAAAATCAAGCAAGGCTTTTATAGAAAACTGGAGAAAAACGACCAACTAAGTCGACCGTACGGCCGCGGAAACGCGGTCAAAGCCATGCTTTGACCGCGGAACCGCGGCGCTTTTGGTGACTTAGTTGCCAATTTTTCTCCTATTATTTCTAAATTGGAAATTGTGGTGTTTTGGTACTGTTCTTTTGGGCCCAGATTTTGTTACTGTACAGCAGATGTACGTGGGGCCCACTTCGGGAAATTTTATCGATCGAAATTTTAAATTTGTTAGTATGCAGTATTTACATTATATCTCCGACCGGGAATGTCATTTGATCGGTAAACCGCGTCTGATTGCTATAGTTCTTTTAGACGGGTTTGCGAACGTGACATTCGCGTTGATGTTCTGTGTTGTGCTGTATTGTTGCGGATATGCCGTGGTGGATAGCAGTGTGCAATGGTAGTGCAGTTTGGATTTATTTGTACATTTGATATTTCGGGGCGAGCGTCCAACATGTGGACTGCCGTCACTGCCTGTTTGTATAATATTCTTTTGGAGCACGACCGGGTCGAGGTCGAGGTACCCGTTGTACATATTTTTATTTCTGTACTAGGTTTATCCCGCGAAGGAGTGCTTGGATAGCCAGGTTCTGGAGGGCAACGGGTCCGTATCTCATGGCTTTGAGAGGCAGAGGGACCTCACTCTAGAATTGGCAGACTATTCGCCGCACTCATAGGGGGTACAGGTTGACCCAAGGAGGGGTGCTCAATTTACCGGATTCCGTGAAGTGCCGGGTGTTCCATTCACTATGCTGTGGGGACTACCTCGCTTCAGGTTTTGGCGGGTAGCTTGCCGCACCTGTAGGGGTCTAGGTTTCATTGCACAGGCTATCCACACGACCAGGGGAACGTCAGGTTTCAGCAGCGGCTCTGTGAAACCCGGGGATCCCAGATTATCTGTATTGTTCTGTGATGCTTATTACTTTTCTGTAATGTTGCATATTATCACGCCTGGAGCGATTATTGTATATTGGTATATATACTATTAGATGTTGTATATGTTTTACACCCGCGCTAGTCCAGCCCCTGCTCTGTCGTTAGTTAAGTAACCTATCTGGTGATGACGGGACCCAGTGGCGAATGCGGATGGCATATACGTAAATTTTATTTTCGTTCTTTTCTGGTGTGATTGATTGATGGGACTGCATTGATTCTTATCAATGCAAGGATAAAACAAACCTATATTTTATGTTGTTGGAACAAATTTTAAAAGATGTTATTACAAAGATGTTTCCTTTTGTTTTGCATAGAGGTATTCAGTTGGAATATCCTGCACCTCATTCGACGAGGCAAGGGCCGAGATCCCTTCACCGGGAGTGACTCCTTAGGCAGAAGTTTACGTCAGGGTAATAACTTTACTATAGTCGATTACAAGTTGCTTTGCATCACGGTATTCAGTTAGAATATCCTGCACCTCATTCCACGAGGAAAGAGCCGAGATCCCTTCACCGGGAGTGACCTCTTTAGCAAAAGGTTTTCGCCACTATATTTTTATAAAAAGCTATCAGGTTCCTTCAACGAGATCAAGTTCATTACGTTAAAGGTTTTTCGCCAAAAACCAGCCGTAGCTCTCCGTCGTATCTTATGGATGGTCAGTAGTATTCAAGCTATGTTTGTTGGCTTTCGTCAAGGCATAGTGCTTAGTAGCTGCTGGGGTATTCATTTGTAACATAGATAGATGTGTTGGTTTGGGACAGTCGTATTACCTTGTTGGCTTTCGTCAAGGGTATGTACGGGTGGGTTCAAATTAACCTGGACAATGACGGGAAGAACTTGACATGTGACTTATGATTTGTTGGTTTCGTCAAGGTCATAAGAGCATGGGGCAAAAATTACATCGGGAGTTTCAAACAAACAACAAACTTGCCAGGCATGCGCATACCTTCTGGAGTGTGATAACTTGAGTGGCTTCCATCAAGTTATCATGCGATGATAGTTGGATCCCGATTCTCACTGATGAGTTGGTTTACTCTTCGGGTGATCCCGACTAATTCTTCTTTCAGGTTTGGAGGAGAATTTGAGATTACAGTGGGAGGTTTCCTGATTAGATAAATTGATAACCATTCTGATCTAGGTAAGAGTGCACGCAGAGTGTTTCTTTTCTCTCTTTGGCAGCGACCTTTGACCGAACCTAGACTATGACTCAGTGACCAAGTTGACCGAACCTTCTTAAAATACTGGCTTTTAGATTGTCTGAGTTGCATAAGTCATTGCCGCTCCTTCTTTTACCCTTTGTATTTCTCAGAACACCCCGTATTACTACGGACATCCACTTCCATTGGATAGATCCATCGTATGGTTATATACGAACTCGAAGGTACTACTTCGAGGATGGATCTAGGTTCAGGAGAAATAGAATTGGTTTATTCAGTTGTCTTTTATTATCACCTTCTCTCAGGTTGCGAGGGCTCCTTGGTTTAGGAGGGTACACCTATTACTCATAATTAGATAGTTTTCTTCCCAACCATAGGCAGGTGCCGAAAGGTAGGGAATGAAGAAAACCAATTAGCCTAAGTAGGGTGTGCAGGAGGTAATATGTAAAGACAAAATAAAGGGATTAGAAAGAGGGCAAAGTAAATTGCGACTGATATCATTCACGACCAAACCGCGTACTTCATCGCTACTCCTATTTCACCTTTGATTTTTTCCAGTTCGGGAGAAATAGAATAATGTATTATTCCATTGTCTTTTATCATCACCTTCTCTCAAGTTGCGAGTACTCCTAGGATTAGGAGAGTTCACCTATTATGCTTACTGGATAGTCTTCTTCCAAACCATAGGCTAGTGCCGAACGGTAGGGAAGGAAGAAAACCATTTAGCCTAACGAAGGTGCACAGAAGGTAATGAGTAAAGACAGATAAAAGGATTTGGAGAGATGGCAAAGAAATATACGGTTATAGTCATGAATTGGATTATGGAAGAGGCATTACTAGGAATACCAGATACCCCTATGAAACATTTTCATGTTTCAGTGCATTATTAAAAGAAAACTGATTTCCCGATTACATATTTACTCCTGGGTATGTATTTACCAGGTTACATTCTCATATCTATATGGTTTTACAGATGATGAGTGGGAGTAAGTTATTGGGAATTAGGTGATCATCCTCATTATATCGGAATTCATTGTAATTGGTGATATTTGAGGAAATCACCTAGGTACAGTTTTCAACCTACAATGCACAGGTTTTGAGTTATTTCAACTCAGTGGACTTATACAGAGTATTGTATGTTGTCCAGTGTCCGTCAGGACAAAGGGGTAGGTCCTCGTACTATGTTCTGTTTACTTTTGACTTCTCTAGTTTTTAGACAAGTGTTTCATAGAAATACAATGTCTAAGTTTTGAGAAGTTGTGGGTATATGAATAAAGTAGAGAACCAGCTATCACAAGTATCGGGATTCTTCAAAGAGATCGAAGATATAGATTCTTGTGATTGGTGTTCAGTTGATAGTAATGGTTTTGAGAAACTTGTTTCTCTTTCAGGTTATTCATAATTGGATGCATTCCTAAGCTGAGTAATGCTGATTAGCCTCTCTTCATTAAGTTGATATGCACTTAAGACAGCTGCATGATTTGAATCTGGTTCCAATTAAATTAGTGCCTCTGTTTCTATATTGGATATAGAATGGTTCATATCTTAACGATGTTAAGATAAGGGGAGTTGTCCAGCTTATGCTTAAAACCAGACACTGGATAGATCAAGGCACGTTTCTGTAATGGCAGTTTGTGGGTTGACCCTGGCTTTGACGAAGGTTGACATTTTTACCTTCTGGAAGATCAATAGTGATATTGTTCTTGACTCGCCACAGTTTTATTAAAATGGATTTTTTTAGTAAACAGTAGTGGGGGTATGGTAGAACAGGAAGTAATTCCAGAACCGCAAACAATTACGGAAGATTTAATAGGACCTATATATTCAATCAGGTTTGACATTCCATTAGCCACTCCGCAGATATGGTGGGTAACCTCAGACACCCGAAAGATACTCCGGTAGCCTCAAGGATGGTGACAGGGAGGTTCTTATTTACCCAGACTTGACACTACTGTTGTTCCAGACCATGAGACCCGGCAAAAGGATAAGTATAACGTCGTTCTAAACTAGCTTTAGAAGTGTACGTAGATATTATTCTGCCAGATGGTTATCGTAGTCAGTGGGAGCAGCGGAAGCACGGTGGGAAAGTAGCTTATGTCTATTTATAGACTTAAGCAGATATAGCGGAGATAAGATCATCTAGTTTTGATGTGACAGTCACGGGTTTGACTTCATCAGAATAAGGGATGGATCTGTTAAGAAGGTAGTAGGGTGTGATGTCCTGGTATTTGGATGACATACACAGAGTAGGAAGTAAAATTCCTATACTACGATCGGTTGTACTGTGGTCGTCACACAGTTGTTTCTCCACAAAGGATATGGATATAATATCAGACATTCTGGTTACTAGATCTATGGTTTAGATCTAGATTTGGGTAGTTTCCCAATATGGGTACTTTGACAGTATTCTAATAGTATTTTAGAATAGATGACTCCTGGCATGGTGGTGTACCTGCAGGTGATGGAGTCATCCTCTCTAAAGGTGTTTTACAGACTAAAGGAAAGAGGGAAGTGCATGATTGGCAGATCACTTGCTTAGGCAATTGAGTTAATTATGAGATGTCAAGTACCACACCAGATATTGTATTTGCACTAGTTGCGATAAGTTTATATTAATCCAATCCTGAAGAAACATAAGGAAGCAGTTTAAGAACATAAGTGCATGTTCTACGGAATTGACGACGACAGCCTCCTTCGGGAGACGGTTATCATTCCAGGCTTCAAAGGTGACATGGTTGACAGAGTGATTGTCAGAGTTATAGTTTTCCCAATGATGAGGGACAGTATTATGGACAGGTGGTCCAAGAGGATACTGTAGGAGGCATGGTGCTGGATACTGATTAAGGTTCAGTTATCGATACTGTCTAAGAAGTTTGGATTTGGAGTTCATTTATGAACTAGGTCCCATCAGATATCCAGATATATTCTAAGACAGGTATTACTCGATTCGGGAGATGGCTTTCTCCGCGAACTTGAGATTTAGAGGGACATAGAAAGAAACATCTGGGCGGATCCACTCACTGAGGCTATTTCTCGAACACAAGAGTTTTACAAACTAGCTTTGTGAAACAGATTAGTAGAGGAGTTGGATGTTCGGTATCACACGGGCTGTGAGTATGCGACATCGCAATAATTAGCCTTAAGTGCAAGTGGGAGATTGTTGGAGATAGTACCCTCAAAGTCAATTATTGGATCGCAGGTATGTGATTGCAATGATTGAGACAGGACCTATACCGATATAACAGTCTTGCTCGAGATGATAGTATGCTATCTGGTTTGGCCTTGTCATCGTATACATGCTTTAGTTCACTATTGCATGATGATAGAGCCCATAGGATTCTTACTTGACTACCAGCAGTATGATGGCGATCATATACGTAGGAGCTGGGGTCTGTAAGCACATCCTTAAAGTGTCCCTAGTCATGGGAGTTTCGAGACAGGGCATCGATACTCCAAAGTAGACTAGTGTATACAGTCGAGACCCCGACGAGGGGCAATGGCCGGTCTTACAAGCCATTGGTATCAGTTAGTTCACCTAAGATGTATACAGGTGCTCATTGGGTTATGAGTACACCGGACAGGACTCGCCGGGAACATGCTAGTTAGTATTATACATATCGTCAGATAGCAGTTCCCTGGTGACATGTGTACAGGTTAGTTCATCGACCTGAGGTCGTCATTTGTCTCGTGTGAGTTCCCACTATGCTTAGATTACTACCCTACCACGCTCAAAGGAGTTGTGCAAACAGGTTTTAGTTGGGTACAGTCCCGAACCACATTGGAGGCAAGTGAGCGGATCGGCAGGGGATTCGTCTCTCCCGGTATTGGGGGTGAGATCGCGCTGTGTCTAGGAGAGCCATTACACAAAGCCCTCGGCCGAGGCAGGAGATTTACTGGTAGGTACTCCAGTAGTATCTCAGGGTGTTCTGTGCCACTCTCTGACACGACTTATACTGCTATTGAGGGTCTGACGTTACCAGCCCCTAGAAAGATATGCGATACTCATAGACGAACGGACCAGACTGTATGTATATTGTCACTGTTAGGCTCAGTAGGGTTTATGGATGAGTTCGCTCGTCAGCTTCCCTTCCAATCAATACATAGGCAACCGTTACGTACAGCTTGTACCTCTGACGTGCTAGAGGTTATACCCAGTGCCAGTGTATTGATGAGTCATTAAAGTCCCCCACAGACACTTTCCCAAGTTCGGGCGAAAGGTTGTAGAGGCCGTATGGTTTTATGGCAAGGTTCGAAAAATACACGTGCGTTTTCGCACGTGTCATTTTTCGGGCAGATAATACTGGTCGGCTTTGGTTTAAGCCGGATCCGAGTATTATACTGTGTAGATATAATATCTTTGTCTCAGATGCATTTGTATTCGGTTGTAATACAAATGCGGGTATGTTTATACCATTACGGGGTTATCCTGAAATTCATTTCAGGATCACTTTTGGAAGTTGCCAGTTTCCAGTTTTCTATTAGCCGTATTTAACATTCGGTTAAATGCGGATTTATCTTTTCTTCTTGGGTGAGTCATGAGGGTGAGTCATGCTTCTAAAAGGTTCTAGAAGTGATGACAAGGTTAGTGACTCATGGTTGCTTGTTTTGAAAAGATATAAGTTTTGGTGCATAGAAATTAGATGTGATCGGTTTCTCTGTTCATCCGATCCAAAAGGCAACTTCATTAACCGTTCGTCCATAGCCTTGGACGTAACGAGATAAAGTGTTCTACTCATTCTCTACTTCATCTTGGTCGTCTCTTTTAGCAAACTTGACGACCGAGTTGCCTCGGTTCAGAGGCGGGAGCTCGTTTAAAGATCCGTCGACGTGGTGCCACCTGGACGAGAAGACTGGAGATTCAGGAGATCGGAGCAGCCGCAACAAGCGTGGGATAATGGTTGAAGATCGAAAGACTCGGATCGTTCGGTATAACACTTCTACCCATTTTGTAGTTTGTTAGTTTAGCTTTAATGGCAGATCCGGGTTATAGTACGCGATAGCGCCAGTTGTAAAAGGTTTTTGTTCCGCATTTGGCATCTGTTAGACGGCCGGGGCGCTACCGTGGACTTACACCTTGAAGTACCGACACTAGTCTGGCTGAAAGGTTAAGCAAGTATTGTGACGTGCGATTAATCCTGACTAGTTCTACTCTTAAGGTTTGAAGGAAAATTCGAGGAAACAGTAGGAGCCATCCTGATTAGATAAACTAATAACCAATCTAATCTTGCAAGAGCGCACGCTGAGTGTTCCTTTTCTGTCTCTCCAGGTAGCAACCATTTCATGCTCTAATCAAGATAATAAAATGTATCGTTTGACCGATCCGAATTCTTATTCGTGGCTGGGGAACGTCGGTTTGGCTCTAACTTATGACAACTGTCATGACCCAAAATTTGGCCCGTGACCGGCACTTAACTACGTAACGTCTACAGGCGTAACGCGACTAAGTAAGCCGACACCCAGAAATCAAAACCATAAAAAGTATTGAGTGTTTAAAACATTTAATAGAAACATTTGTTAAAACGTTTAGAAAATCCTAAGTAATTTAGTAAAATTCTTTAAAGTTCAAATTATTATCTTAAAAATTTTGGCAGCATTTCCTTTGTAAAAACTAGCCCCGAAATCGGGTATAAAGCAATATATGAGTAAAACGATATACAATAAGAATAAGGCATCCCCAACGGGAGCAATCGCGCCCAACGGCGGAACAATCACCACAAATATAATATAAGACGCCGTAGCGAAGAAATGAGCATGTATAAATGAAAACAAATATCATGAAAGATAAAGCTGCATAAATAAAGTCGGCTCACAATGAGCTCGACACCAGAGTACAAAATAATATATATCGTCCTCACAACTGGTCTCTAAGTCAATACATAAGTAGTAGATGGAGAGTACTAGATACAACAATGAATACAACTGGAAAATAAACAGATACCGCACAAAACCCACCTATCAGCAAAAGGGCTAGCACGCCAACTGCAGTGGTATCTGTGTCAAAAGATGCAAGAAAACAGCCTGCCGCGACTACTCTGAGGGGAAACCTGCAAACACAGTGGCACAACGGGGGTGAGTTGCCAACACGTGAATAGTAGATAACATATAAATGTAATCGCGAGTATGCACGTACTGCGATACTCTAACCTATACCAACAGATAACATCTAAATGATGAACTGGATGAGCAATAATCATGCAACAAGTGCGATCTGATAACATCTCTATATGATAAGCAGGGTATGTAATAATCGTGCATAGCAAATGCAATCAAATAACACCTATATAGGGTGAGCAGGGTATGCAATAGTCGTGCATAGCAGATGCAATCTAACAACATCTATATAGGGTGAGCAGGTATGCAATAATCGTGCATAGCATGTGTACTCTATCAGGTACTACAGATACAGGATGAGATGTATAATACTGAATGCTGAGCATGGGAATAAATAACATCTACATGGAATGTCAACGTGGAAAATAATCGGTGTCCATCAATATACCCAAATCCCAGTAAAACTAACTCAGGCGCCGTCATCCTCATCGGCCCTCAAATCCTGTAAATCTCATAGAATCGTAAGTGCCTAACATCGGCACCCGAAATATCATAAAATCGCCGTGTCTAACATCGACATGCAAATCCTCAAGTATTGGGCTCCGTCAGTCGGATCGGCCCACGGACTCCGTCTGCAGAATCGGCCCTCGGCCCCGGCAGTACGCGTCGTCCCGTATCCATCTATCGACTCTGGTCGGTATCCTCCGGATAACCGCCAGGTCCAACCAATCACCGGTAGGTAGTGGTCCCTCTGCCAGGCTCACCGCCTACTGCACAGCGATCCGTTCTCGCCCCGGGGTACCATACCGGGTCCACCATGTACCCGTAATCGGCCTCGTCCAGCTCCTCGATTCGGGTTCACATGTCACACGTCTCAGAACCGATAAAACGCATAGTGGACGCACTGAAATATCATATCAAGGGAGACCGGGTTTTAAAACAGTGCGTATTTTCTTAAAATAATACCCCGGTTCCCAAATCCAGAAATCACATAAATCCAAACTCAATGCGTAAATCCATGCAATGTGTCGTATGACACTAAGAGTAAAAGAAAGGGAAAACCGCTCTTTTAAAAGGGATCCAGTTTTGAAAATGTCTCGTGCGGTCCCTTAGTTTTTAAATCATGTCAATATCACCCATGTATGTAACATATGCATGTATATACGTATGGATGTGCAAACGGATATATACGCAATGTGAGTGTAACAATATACATGTGCACTAATATGGATATACGATGTATATGTGCACATGTATAGATATATCAAGGTATGTATGCACTAATGTGAGTATAAAGGGTGCATGTGCGCAGGTAGTGATATATCAATGAAGGTATGCACTAATGTGAATATGAAGGGTGCATGTGCGCAGGTAGTGATATATCAATGAAGGTATGCACTAATGTGAATATAAAGGGTGCATGTGCGCAGGTGGTGATATATCTGATAATATGTGAATACGCGACAAGTCATGACAATCATCAATGATGCGGTGATCCTATAGTGCGAGTGTCATGGCAATCACTAACGGCGTGAGTGTAATATACATTTAGTGCTCGTGCAGCTTAAACCGTTAGTGACAGTGCAGTGTTATATAATTACCATTCTATATGCAACAGGAGATAGTATGCTACTATAGTGTGTGTGTGTATATATATATATATATATATATATATATATATGAACACATACAACTAAAATATCCTATAACGCCCTGACGCTTAACGCCATATGGGCGATTTCCCCATAGATGTTAAATCTACTCACCTGGTCGCGTGCTAAGTATAGCCGACCACTTGCTTCCCCTTCTTTGCGGCGTCCGACGTATTCGCCTGCGAACTTGGAATTTATACAAGGAATCCATATATAAGCAATTATCTCGCAAAAACGCGATATCGACTTAAACAAGAAACTCACGTCGCGAACTAAACGCGCGTGTGTACCGTACGCTGAAACGTGTGTATACGCGTCTAAAACTATCCCGACACGTCGCGATACGCTGGATCATAGAACCTCCTCACGTATCACACGTGTCGCGCAAACTAAACGTACCATAAAACGATATATCGTCCCAGATTCTAACTCAGGTGAAAACTTACAAAATTGTACATACCACTGGCCCTAAAAATATAGCAGACTCCTACCCACACAAATCCAACCCAAGACTCCCTCATCTGGCCGCAAATTGCGCCCAGAAAGAATAAACCGGCGGCCACGAGGAGGAAATAGGGGGTCGTGCTCTGGGTATGTGGTCAACATCTAACAAATATGCTCCAGTTAACTCAGATTTTATTTGAAATCACCGGGTCTATAGCAGATCACAGAAAGGTCTAAGTTTTGCCTAAAAACGTTAAATTTTCACAAAATGAAACCCTATGGTGTTTTAGTGAAATCTGGGGTTTAACTAGGTTTAAGTGACCCTAATAACACTTAACTAGGCTAGGCTAACCATCAGAAACATCTCTTAGCCAAAACTCCCCACAATTCACCATTTCTAGCACAAAAACTCACTTTTGACACTAATCGAAGCTATTTTACACATAAGTTTAGCAAGCTAGGAATTGAGTTCACAGAGATTATACCCCTAGGAATCCTACGTGCAAGGAGAAGGAGAAGAAGAGGAGGAAAAGAGCTGCTGCTGCTGCTGATGCTGTCTGGAGCTGCTACTGCTGTGCTGATGCTGGAGCTGTTGCTGATGCTGGAGTTGCTGCTGATGGTGCTGTTGGTGCTGCTGCTGCTCCTTCTGCTGCTGGTGTAGGGTTGTGTGTGTGTGAGTGAGAGAGTGAGAGGAGTTATGAGAATGAAATGAGTGTAGTAACAAAAGAAATGGGAGTTAAGCTAGTCAACCCCCCCTCTCTCTTCATTTAATGCAAGCATGGCACTTGCCATGATGCCCACACACTCTCTCTCTCCCCAAGTCAACTAAAATTCAAATGGTTTTTCCATTAAAAAAAAACAACCCTTAATTAAAACCAAAACACTTAATTTTAAAGGCTTAACCCACCATGGTTGCTAATCATGGTTTAACCCCATTTTTACATGCACAAGTGTGTGCAAGCCTAGGAAAATTCTAATAAAATATTCATCAAATTTGATAAAATATTTGAAAATCAATTTGGTAAACCTTTTATTAAAAACCATATATTAAAATACAACTAGCTACTAAACACATCCTAATGTGTTACAACAACAGTCATGAGCATGAGCATGTGAAAGAGGATTGTTTGAATTCCTTGATGACCCCATCGAAGAAGAAATATACTATTGTGTCTTCTTCAGGTGTTCTTGTTATTGAGAACTGTTTTTCAGTCAGTCCTACCTCCTGGGTACTCGATACCGGATCGGGATCTCATATCGTTAATTTATTACGGGGACTGAGAAAAAGTAGGTTGGTTGGACATGGTGATATGTCCCTCAGAGTAGGGAACGGATCACTGGTTTAAGCTTTTGCCGTCGGTGAATATCACCTAGCATTGCTAAATGGCAACACTATGATTTTGAACAACTGCCACTATGCACCTTCCATGGTTTACAACATCATATTAGTTTCTTTACTTGATAAAGATGGTTATAAGTTTGTTCTTGATAGAAATATCATGAACATTTACCTTAATCAGGTATTGGTTGCAGAAGGTACACTGTGTAATGGTATCTAGGTTCTTAATCAAAACACAGTTCTCAGTATACAAAACATACGCAAGAGAAAGAGTTTAGAAGTGAACGAATCCTACTTGTGGCATTGTAGACTTGGTCATATCGGAGAGAAAAGACTAAGTAAGTTGCATAAAGATGGACTTTTGAATACGTTTGAATTTTCATATTATGAAACATGTCAGTCTTGTCTCAAAGGAAAAATGACAAAATCTCCGTTCACCGAACACGGAGAAAGAGCAGCAGAGCTCTTGGGACTCATACACAGTGATGTATGTGGTCCAATGTCTATACATGCAAGGGGCGGGTTCTCGTACTTCATCATATTCACTGACGATCTCTCTAGATTCGGGTATGTGTATCTTTTGAAACACAAATCTGAAGCTTTTGAGAAATTCAAGGAATTCAGAAACGAAGTAAAGAACCAGACAGGTAAGAGTATTAAGATCCTCCGATCTGATAGAGGAGGAGAGTACTTAAGCACGGAATTCCTAGATTACCTAAAAGAGAACGGAATTCTCTCTCAGCTTACTCCTCCATATACGCCACAGCACAACAGTGTGTCGGAGTGGAGAAATCGTACCCTTTTGGATATGGTTCGCTCCATGATGAGTAACACTGAGTTGCCTCTTTCATTCTGGGGACATGCTCTTCAAACAGCTGCATACTTACTGAACTACGTTCCATCCAAATCTGTGCCTAAAACTCCATATGAAATATGGAGTGGACGAAATCCATACCTTAAGCGATTTAAGATATGGAGTTGTCCGGCCTATGTGAAAACAGAGAAACCGAAAAAACTAAGGGCACAGTCAGTTCTATGTAAATTTATAGGATATCCTAAGGATTCACTGGGATATCTGTTCTACCACACTGAAGAACAGAAGGTGTTTGTATCTCGCCACGCTACCTTTTTGGAAAGGGAGTTTCTTGCAAAAGAAACTAGTGGGAGTACGGTAGAACTGGGAGAAATCCATGAACCACAAAATGAAACTGAAGGTTTGGAGGAACCGCTAGATTTAATAGTCCCAGACGAACCTCAGCCACTCCGCAGATCTGGTAGGATTTCTCATCCGCCCGAAAGATACTACGGTTTTCTCATAGACGGGGATCGAGAGGATTGCGTCTTGGAAGAAAATGACCCTACCAGTTTCAGGCAGGCCATTATCAATAGGGACTCTGAGAAGTGGCTGGATCCTATGCGATCCGAAATGGAGTCCATGTACATCAATAAAGTGTGGACCTTGGATATTGCCCCACCTGGGGTAAAACCCGTTGGATGTAAATGGATCTACAAAAGGAAACTTGGTGTAGATGGGCAGGTGGAAACCTATAAGGCTAGACTCGTTGCAAAAGGTTTTCATCAAAGACCAGGTGTGGACTATGACGAAACCTTTTCTCCAGTGGATATTCTCAAATCCATTCGGATCCTACTTGCCATTGCTGCCTTCCATGACTATGAGATCTGGCAGATGGACGTAAAAATGGCTTTTTTAAACGGAAGTTTGGAAGAGTGCGTTTATATGGATCAGTCAGAAGGTTTCGCAGACAATAGGAGCAGCGGGAAAGTGTGCAAGTTGCTTAAATTCATTTATGGATTGAAGCAAGCATCGTGGAGATGACACATCTATTTTGATGAGACAGTCAAGGACTTTGACTTCATCAAGAACGAAGATGAGCCATGTATTTATAAGAAGATTGTAGGACGAACTGTCGTATTCCTAGTCTTGTACGTGGACGACATTCTTTTGATAGGAAATAACATTCCTATGCTACAATCAGTCAAGCTATTCTAATCACAAAGGTTCTCTATGAAAGACCTAGGTGATGCCTCGTACATTCTGGGGATCAAGATCTACAGAGATAGACCTAATAGATTATTGGGACTTTCGCAGTTCAGGTACATAGAGATCGTACTAAAGAGATTTAGTATGGAAGATTCCAAGCGCGGTAACATACCCGCATTGCACGGAATCACACTCTCCAAGGAGATGTCTCCCAAGACTGACGAGGAGAGAGTTCGCATGAGCACTATACCCTACGCTTCGGTGGAGAGTTCCCAAGACTGCGATGCTATATACAAGGCCAGATGTAATTGATGCGCTGAGCGTGGTGAGCCGGTATTAGTCAAACCCAGGTGAGGACCACTAGACAGTAGTAAAAAACATTCTCAAATACCTGAGAAGGACAAAGGAGATGTTCTTAGTTTATGGTAATGGAGACCTACAGGTCGAGTACTTTACTGATTCAAGCTTCCAGAGTGACAAGGATGACAGCAAGTCTGCCTTGGGTTTTGTATTTACCCTCAACGGAGGGGTGGTGTATTGGAAGAGCTCCAAACAGGATACTGTTGCAGACTCGACGATGGAGGCTGAATACATTGCTGCAAGCGATGCCACAAAAGAGGCGGTTTGGATGAAGAAGTTCATTAATGAACTTCAGGTAGTTCCGTCCATTGTTGACCCAATACCTTTGTATTGCGATAACAATGGGGCTATAGCTTTAGCGAAGGAACCACGGTCCCATTAGAAATCCAGGCACATCTTAAGGCGGTATCACCTGATCAGGGAGATCGTAGATCGCCAGAAGATCGATGTCCGGAGATTGGATACGAAAGAGAACATGGAGGATCCATTTACAAAGGCCCTCCCTCAAGCACAGTTCGAGCGACTTTTTGAGATGTTGGGTATGCGGTACGCTAACAGCTGGCCTTAGTGCAGACGTTGGGTATTCGGTACGCCAATTACTGGTCTTTAGTGCAAGTGGGAGATTGTTGGATATATATGCCCTAGAGGCCAGTATTGTATATGTAGACATATGGATGCTAGGGATATATATGTACGTGACAATCTTGCTCAGTTTTATAGTATATTATTTGACTTGTCTTTGTCAGGATATGTGTATTTATTTCTATTGTTGTTATCTAGCTTGCACATATTGATAAAGACTTAATACGGTAGTATACTATTATGGTTTGTCTTTATCTTAACATGGCATATGCCATACTTGTTATTACATATTGCGGTTAAATGTTGATAAAGCCCGTAGGATCGTTGCTAGACTACTTGCGTTGTGATGGCAATCATACTTGTGGGAGCTGGGTAGTCGGTACGCACATCCTTGAATGGTCCCTAGTCGTGGGAGTATCGAGACTGGGCATCGATATTCCATAGTAGACTAGTGTATACGTTTCTAGACCCCGACGAGGGGCGATTGTTTGGTCCCGCAACCATTGGTCTTGAGACCTAAGATCGTATACAGGTGCTCACTGGGGGTGAGTACACCGGACGGACTCGCTGAGAACTTCCAGATAATAATATACCTATCGTCAGGTGGAAGTTCTCAGGTGACACTAGTACAGGTTAGTCTTTAGACCTAAGATCGGCATTTGTCTCGTGTGAGTTCCCACTGTGCTTTGATCACTACCCTACTATAGCTCTGCTGAGTCGTGCAAACAGCTTTTGGTTGGGTACAGTCCCGAGCCACATGGAGGCAGTGAGCGATTGTCGGAGATCCGTCTCTCCCGGTATAGGGAGTCGATATCGCACTGTGATTCGATTGGTCAGGACTATAATACCTTGGCTAAGGCAGTTGGGATTTACTGATAGACTGATCAGTAGTTTCCCGGATTGGTCCTGAGCCACATCAGCATGACTTATCAGGTTATTAGGGTCTAACGTTCACCACCCCTAGACCCGGTATGCGATACTCTCAGACGAAGAGACCGGACTGTACGGATATTGTCACGGATAGGCTCAGTAGGAGTTCGGACGAGTTTGCTCGTCGGCCTTCCTTTTCGATAGGTACCCGGGTAGCCGTTACGTACAGCTAGTACCGCTGACGTGCTTGTGGTTATGGATTTATCCAGTAACTCACTGCCAGCGTACTGTCAAGTCTTTAGAGTCCCACACAGAGGGTTTTCCTGGTTCAGGCGAAATGATGTAGTAGCCGTATTGGATACGTGCAGGGTCTCGATCGATTGATATACTTTGTACTCGGACTTTCAATCGGACAGTTGGTAATACTAGCCGGCTCGGGTATGAGCCGGATTATTAAATTAGGTGTTGATTTAATAGTTTACATATATGTATTTCGATATGTATATTCTAGTATTACGTTCTTTGTGTTATTCTATCTCTTTGGACATTCGGGTTTTTATCCGAATGCAGGTATGTATATACAACAGACTGTAATCCATATATATTACAGATTACCTTCTAGAAGGTGGCCACCTCATTATGCTTTTTCCATTTATTTGATAAATGGAAAATGAGGTGGAAAGTGTGAGGTATGGGAGGAATGGTGATAATCATGCTTTAATAGTTAACAAATGAATTTTTAATTCATTTGGAGTTACTATTGAAGCATGGTTGTTAATTGTTTATTGAAAGAATTCATACACAAAACCTTTGTATTGAATTTCTCTCACTTGCATGCTTCATTTTTCCTTGAGCTCCCATTTTCTCTTCATCTCCTCCCTCCTCTTGAGTTTTCTCCACCTTCATCTTCTTCATCTTCATTTACATTCTCATGAGTTGAGAAACAAGTGAAGAGGCTAGAAAGATATAGCAAACACTTAGATCATCACACTACATCCTAGACTACTTGGTTTAGCAACCCAAGTTCTCTAGTTGCTCCACTTGACATATTGTGAGGAGTTAAAGCCATGGATCAAATCCCTTGGGTGGATCATCTACGACAAAAGAAGGCCGGAGAACAAGCTCGATCCCGGAGGACCGATGGAGCCGGAAATAGAGATCAAGCATGTTCGAGGTGGCCACTAGGAGCACATGATGAGGAAAGAAGACCGAAGGACTTGGATCGTTTGATGAGGTTTCTTTCATAGTAGACAGCACCACTTTAGTTTTCCTAGTTAGGTTTATGGTTAAGATCCGGTTTAGGTTTATTCTAGCGCCAAGTTTCGTATCGTTAGAAAAATTTTGTTCCGCATTTGGCCACGGGAGTTGGCCGGGACGCTAGGGTAACCCTTCAAGTGTTAATTAAGCGATAATATGGATTTTTAGTAAACAATTTACCAAAATAGTTTTCAAATATTTTATAAAAATTAATTAATATTTTATTAATATTTATTTTGGGCTTGTTCACACATGTGCATGTTAACCTAGGGTTAATTAGGGTTAACCATGCTTAAATAGCCATGGCACCTTAACCCCATTTTAACTAAGTCTTATGCAATTATCTAAATTAATTAGTTTTCAAATTATAAATAAAAGGTTTGAATTTTTGTTGACCTGAGGATGAGAGAGAGATGGCATGATGAGGAATGGGCAAGCATACCATGCATTAAATGAAGAGAGAGAAGGGCATGGCTTTCTCTAATCTCACCTCCTCTTTCGCTCATCCCTCACTCACACATACACTCTCAACTCACTCACTCTCTCATTCACAACTCTCATTATCATATTTTTTTCTTCATCTCATTATCTCTATCACACCCTCACTCTCTCAACTGAAACCCCAACCCAAACCTTCACAAATCCTCACAAAACCTATGCAAATCTTCACAAAACTCACTAAACCCTTCATTAAACTTGATCTAAAGCCTATGGAGATCACTTGGAGCATGGAAAACTAGGGTTTTGAGCAAGTGTGGATAGATAATGACTCTAAACTGTTAATTAATAGTTTATTATTGTTGTGTAGCTTAGTAGTCGCTGTTTAGAACGATAAAGATGTAGTTTTGAGCCAATATCGTATTTTTAGTGTCGTTTTGGAGTGTCTGTGACCTGCTGTGACTACGAGTGTTTACTGGAAAAACTAGCAGTGTAGTAGTGTTGTACTCGAGACCCTGATTGTTCACCTGAAGCACGAACCCCACCTGACCGATTTTGGCCGGCGAGACTCAGGCAAAATCTGGCGAGCTTGGCCATTAGGAGAACTGGGGTGTTATAATTTTTAGGGTAGCTGTCTGCAATTGTTTTAGGGTGTTTGGTACTGCTAGATTTTTAGGTTTTGGCAGTGGGTAAAATCTGGGATCGATTAGCTAGTTTTTAGTGTTTCGACGACGCGCGTTACGATTGATCCGACGTAGTTTAGTGTTTTGGGTAGTTTGCTGTCGTGGGTTTGTTTTGGTAATGTCGACACACACATTAGCCGCTAAGCGAACCCTTTCGTAGCTTAAGGGAACCGATTCGTTAAATTGGCGTTGTGTTCGTTATTATTGCGTAGTTTGCTAAATCCGCGCGTTATTGTGTTTTGTGTTAATAGGATCGCAGGCGGGGACTTCGGACGCTGCGAAGAAAGGAAAGCAGGTGGTCGGATTTACTTAACTCAAGATCACCAGTGAGTATATTTAACATCTACGGGGAAATCGCCCGTATGGCGTTATGCGTCAGGACTTAATATGATAGTATAGCCGCATGTCTATATTCATATATGTTGATTGTGCATCGGTATCATTGCATACCCTTACTTGTTATGCCTTGACTTAGTACCTAGTAAACACTGCACCATTACTGACGGTTCATGTTGCACGAGCACTAAATTGTATGCTACACCCACACCGTCGGTAATTGCCATGACACGCACAACCTATACACATATGCAGTATTGTATCGTTATTGATATTGACACATTAATTCTTTTTCTATTGCGCATATGAAATACATCGTGCATACATACTTACATGTATACACCCATACTTGCTATAGCTACATGTACACATTTATATGATATTGGATTTGATTTTGGAAAAATTGGGAACCACATGATATATTTAAAAAACTGGATTCATTTAAAAGAGCGGTTTTCCCTTGATATGCTCATATTACCGTTTTTTGTTGCATATATCATATTTCATGGATTTATGCATTGAGATACAGATTTCATGTGATTTATTGATTTGAGAACCGTGGGGATATTTCAAGAAAGTATGCATTGTTTTGAAAACCCGGTTTCTCTTGATATGATATTTCGATGCGTCCACCATGAGTTTTCTCGGTTCTGAGACTTGTGTTAAATACCCGATGCGAGGAGCGGTAGGCACCGTCTGCGGGTACATGGTGGACCCGGTGAGGTACCCCGGGGCAAGAAGACTCGTATAGAAAGGCGGTGAGCCCGGCGGAGGGAGTACTACCTACCGGTGATAGTATAGAGCCCGACGGATATCCGGAGGATACCGTTTGGGAGTTATGACATGAGATATATTGAGGGCCGATCTGGGTATGCGGCGCCTGAGAGATGAGTATTTGCGTGTCGATGTTGGATACGGGTATTTCATGATATTTTCGAGTGCCGATGTTGGGCACTCAGGTTCCATGAGATTTACAGGATATAAGTGCCGATCTGAGTGACGACGCCTGAGGTATTGGGATTTTGGTGCCGTTGATGGACAACGGTTTTTCCACAATGATGATAACATGTTTTATCCCATACTCAGCATTCATTTGATATGCATTGCTTTATGTATTTGTAGTACCTGACAGAATACCTTTCATAATTGTTGCATATCCATATTAGCATATTGATACTATCAGATTGCATGTGATAGAGTATTGCAGTACGTGCATACCTGCGATTATCTGTACGATGTTACTTACTACTCACGAGTAGGCAACTCACCCCCATTGTGCCACAGTGTTTTGCAGGTTTGACCCTAAGAGTAGTCACGGTAGGGCTTCTTATTGTATCTTTTGCAGCGGATACCGCTACGGTTGGCTGTGAGCCGTTTTGCTATAGGTGGGTTTTGCGGTTATCCGTTTATATTCATTGTATATCTCTCATTGTATCTAGTACTCTCCACATCTACCATTTCATGTATTGACTTAGAGACGAGATGTGAGGACGATATTGTATATTTTGTGACTTTGGGTGTCGAGCTCGTGTAAGCCGGCTTTTATTATGCAGTTTTATCTTTTATGCCGTTTTCACTTTCTATTGTTCATTTCTTCGCTACGGCATCATATATATGTGATTGTTACATTTTTGTGAGTATTCTTAATTTTTAATTACCGCAATCAAGACGGTTTCGCTTGGTAGCTAGCCGGTTGAGTACGGGTCGATCCATAGGGAGATGGAATCTTTTTCTTTGCGTTTTAACGAGTTAAATCCAAATATTTTGAGTTTTGTTTTAAGATATACTAATGAGATAAAAGATGATAAAAGAACTTGCTAGGGTTAGTATTAGGTTAGTTCGAGTTAGGAATTTCTTGTTAGTTGTATGTATGCCCTAGAGGCCAGTATTGTACAGATTATGTATATTATATTGGATGCTTGGACATATATAGAGATGACTTTCTTGCTCGACATGATAGTATGCTATCTGGTTGCTATTTATCTTAACATGTACACTAGTCTCTTTATACTGTCTTATAGTTACATGTTGGTAAAGCCCTTAGGATTTGTACTTGACTACCTGGACTATGATGCAGATCATACTAGTGGGGACATGGTAGTCCATAAGTACATCCTTCAAGGTCCCTAGTCGTGGGTGTATCGAGACGGGGCATCGATATACCAGAGTAGACTAGCGTATACGCTTCTCGACCCATGTGATGGGCGATGGATGATCCCATATCCATTGGTGTTTGACATCAGAGATGGTATACGGGTGCTCAGTGGAGACTGAGTACACTGGACGGACTCGCCGAGAACTCCCAGATGGTATTATACCTCACGTCAGATGGCAGTTCTCAGGTGACACTTGTACAGGTTAGTCTGTAGACCCGAGATCGTCATAGAGTCTTGTGTGATTCCCACTGTGCTTTGATCTCCACCTTACCACGTCCATGAGGGCGTGCAAAACGGTGGTCTTTGGGTACAGTCCCGAGTCACATGGAGGCAATGAGCGATAGGAGGGGTTTCGTCTCTCCCGGTATTAGGAGTTGATGTTGCGCTGTGCTCAATTGGCCGTAACAGGGAAGTCCCTGGCCAGGGCTGATCAGAGATTTGCTGGTAAGTGTTACCAGTAGTTTCTCGACCCGTTACGAGCCTCACATCAGCACGACTTATCGGGTTATTGGGGTCTGACGTATACCACCCCTAGACTTGATATGCGACATATCAGGCGAAGAGACCGGACTGTATGGTAAGTGTTACTGGTCGGATTCGCAGGAGTGTGAGCGAGCTAGCTCGTCGATCTTCTGATCGCTCAATACCCGGGTGGCCGTTACGTTTAGCAGACCGCTTGCGGCTTGTAGGTGCTTGATATGATCATCATCTGCTACCGACGTATTGACGAGTCTTTAGAGTCCTACACAGAGGTTTCCTGGCTCAAGCGAAACGAAATAGGAGCGCATATGAGATATGTACGGGACCGAGAATAATGCGTGTATGTGATACCGCATTTCATTCTCGCGATATATGTTTCGATTGGTCATATTCGATATGACCTAGTTATCGAATCATTGATTCGATAAATCGATACATTGGATTCTAGTCGGTTATGTGTGACATGACCGGATCATTGAATCAAATGTTGATTTAATGATTTAATGCATAATTATATATTTGATATATTGCATTGCATTAACTAGTATTGGTTCACTTTAAACGGATTTTTCTCACTTGATGCACATTGTATATGTGATATGCTTTAGTGCACTACTTTGTATCATGTTTGATGATACTTGATCATATAGTTAAGTTTATAAAATTAATCCATGGTTAATTTGATAATTAGGGTTTTGCATATTCATTTATTTATTTATTTGTTTATTTATTTATTTGAAATGGATTAAGATAAGAATGGTGGCTTTATTTGTTTTATATTGAAGCTTCATGAAGCTTTGACTTTGCTAACCATCCTTATCTTCATGCTTAACCCTAACTCATCCAAGTGACCATGGTTAATTCTCTACACTTAACCCTAGTTCAAGTTATGATAAGTATTTGATTTAAATTTATTTTTATCACAAGACTTATCATATTCTTTTCTTGAGCTCATCTTCTTCTTCTTCTTCAAGCTTGCTACAACAATGGCAACTTGAGATCTAGTGAGATAAATCCAATTCTAAAGTGAACCCACCTCCTATTTCTTCACCCTCTACCTCTTGCCAAGTTATTTTGGGTGTTTACTTCACAAGTTTCACAAGTTTGTGAAGTCGGAGCTTGAGTTTGTGCAACCTCGACGTAGATCGTCTTTGACACAAAGCCGACGACCTATTCCGCTTGTTTTCCCAATGAAGCCGACGGAGGAGTCTAGGATTCATGATGTACAGCGAGAAGACTTCGTTGCGGAGCCGTGGAGGTGGATATCCGGATCTACAAAGGTTGTAATTTCCGTATCCTAGTAGTTAAGTGTTAACTAAGTTTTTATTTCGCCTAAACTTCTAGTCTAAGATCCGTTGTCTAGGGTTTCTCGGCACCATTTTTTTTAAATTGGCATGTTCGATGCCTTGTGAGACCTTACTAGAGTGCCTAGGAACCTTTCACTGGTATCAGAGCCTAGCTAGAGTCTTAGGCGAAGCGTAGACGGAATTTGAAGTCCGAACGACCCAAAACCGAAACCCAAAATATGCTCTCTGTACTTTTTTGAAAACAGTGGATTTTTCCAAATTAAAAATTGCTAAAAAATTCAGCAGGAAAAAATAAGAATTACGGTGCAAAAAGTTTCTGGTGAACAGTGTTTTTCGCGGCGGATCAGCGGCAGAAGCATGGCTTCTGCGGCTGATCAGCGGCCAATTGGTGACGTCAGCCCACTTTGTTTGCACAGTAACTCCTGATAAATTCTGCTGAGTTTTCTGGGAATTTTTAATATTGATTCAAGAGTTGAATTTTCTGCAATTGTTTTGGGGATTCGGTGTTTCGATCGGGGTATCAAATTTTGTCTATTTGGCTTTCCGGATAAATTTTAGAATATGTTAAAAAGTTCGACCGGATATAAATACCCAATTTTTCCCCTGTCGGCAAATTTCCAAGTGTTGGATTTTTCCGTAGTTTAACGACGTTCTAAGTAGTGCAAGTAACTCGATGGTCCCTCTAGAAGACAACAAACCTTAACTCGATTATGTGACCGTCTTGAACTGCCCTTTGAACCTTCGGGTTTGGGGCAGTACGGCGTGCCACATGTGAGGCGTTGGCTTGACCCTTCTACGGCTGGACCGTTGGTACTGAGGTACGAACTGAATGTTGTTAGACTTATTTCATGTGTTGATCTGTATTGGGAAAACTTGGGTGTTCGATTGTTCGATCGGAAAGTTTAACATTTTCTGTTTATCTGGAATGTGATACAATAATTGGAATTCACAAGTAGTTATGAGATAACTGAATGAATGTTATAAATCTAGCAATTTAGTCCCATATGATATTGAAAAGAGTTTTCGATAATGAGACTAAAATGCGGGATTTATATCTGATTAGGCATGTGATGTCTAAAGCCGTTGCGGATTCCAATTGTTGTAGTTTTACACTTTCTTTTCTGTGACCGTAAGTGTAGTATGTTCATATCGCCGGTTTCGTTGCTATACGTCAACGACAATTGGGGTATGCATACTTACTTACGTTGATGACATGTGATGTTATGTGTTACTGGATATGTTATATTGGATCGTCGTGTTCGAATAGCCGGGGGTTTTTATGTGAGATGAGTGTTTTTCATTTTCATTCATATAAAAACTTGTATGTAATATTCTTTTATTTGGGGCACTTCCAGGTAGCAGAAGCTGTCACCCTTTGTATATTATTTACTTTTCCGCATTAGGATAGACCCAAGGAGGGGAGCACAAGTAACCGGGTTCTGGGGTCCAGTGGGAGACCAACTCGAGGAGTCGAGTCCGGGTCTCCTAACCCTAGAATTGGCAGGGTTGCTTGCCGCTCTCGTAGGGGTCTAGGGGTGTGGGATAGGCTATTCATCACGACCGTGGAATCCGTGTTTTATACTGGCTCGTATTGAAAACACGGACGTCCTAGTATATCCAATATTTCATATGTTTATTCTGCTGCGATATCTGTGATGTGATCATGAGATGTTCTGTGATGGATATAGTATATAGTATATATGATATATTATATAGATGTTACTTATGTTTTACACCCGCGCTAGCCCTTCCCTGCTCTGTCGTTAGTTACCTAACCTAACGGTGCACGAGGGGACATCGAGGCGAATGCGGATGGCATAAGTGTACGTCATATCTATCTGTGATGATTAGGTATTTAAATGATGGGACTTCATTAATGTGATTAATGAAAGAAAAGAAACCTAAGATGTTGTAGAATCAGATTTTAAATAAAACAGGTAGCTACAGTTCTTGCTTTGCATAGCGGTATATATGATATACCCTGCACCTTATTCGATGAGGAAAGGACCGAGATCCCTTCACCGGGAGTGACTCCTTTAGCAATAACTGGCAGATGCTACAGACTCGGTTTGCTTTTGACTGCTTTTGGGTTTTTGCTTTGCACAGCGATATATATGATATATCCCGCACCTCATTCGACGAGGAAAGGACCGAGATCCCTTCACCGGGAGTGACTCCTTTAGCAAAACCAGAAAAGCCTCAAAATCACTCCATTTTAAAACTTCATTTGATTCTACAACGATATCAAGTTCATTACGCAATAGGTTTTCAGAAAAACCTGTCGTAGCCCTCCGTCATTTCAGATAAGTACTAGTTAGTATTCGTGCTACGTTTGTTGACTATGTTAAGGCGTAGTGTGCGGTAGCTAATTAGTGCTTATCTGTATAAGCATATGATGCGATTGGATTAGGGTAGTCGTGCGACTTTGTTGACTATGTTAAGGGTCGTGCGGGTGGTTTTAATTCAATCGGGAAATGACGGGTTGAACTTGACTAGCACTTATGATTTGTTGACTATGTTAAGGTCATATAGCTGCTAGGGGCAAAAGATTATCGGGAATTTCAAGTGTTGAAATTTGCAATGAGATTGCATACCTTCTATGAGATAGTTGGATCCCGATACCCACTGCGAGTAAGAGTTACTCCTGGGAGAGTTTTATACATTACAATTAGCCGATCAAGTAGGTGTCTAGAAAGGTGTTAACGAGGTTACGCCTCTGGGAAAACGAGGTTTACATTAATTAGGTTCGTGCGAAAGCACGGGGGACCTCCCTCAAAGTACCGACACTGGCCTGGCTGAAAGATTGGCGAACTTGTAGTGTGTAATTAATCCCGGCTAGTCTTTCCTTTTAGGGTTTGGAGGAAGATTTGATAAAAAGCAGTGGGAGCCATCCTGATTAGATAAGATAATAACCAATCTGATCTTGCACGAGCTTACGCTAAAGTGTTTTCTTCTCTCTCTCTCCAGGTAGCGACCATTTCATGCCTTAATAAAGATAATAATATGGATGTATTGACCGAACCCGCATGTTATACTGTGCTGGGGAACGTTGGTTCCGTTCATTCTTATAAGAGTTATAGGAATGAACAGGATATAGGGGAATACCAGGATTCCCATGCCACCCGAATGAAGAAAGTACATGATGATGCATTTTCTTCGGGTGTGTTCGTTACTGAGAACTGTTTCTCCATTTGCTCTACGTCCTGGGTATTGGATACCGGGTCGGGATCCCATATATGTAATCAGTTACATGGGCTAAGGAGAGGTAGAGAACTTGGAGAAGGTGATAAAGACATTAGGGTTGGAAATGGTGCAATTGTTGCAGCTAAGACTGTCGGGGAATATCACCTTGTATTACCAACTGGTAATACATTGGTTCTGAACGAATGCTATTACATGCCGAACCTGATATGCAACATTATATCGGTTTCTTTGCTAAGTAAAGAAGGATATAATTTTATATTACAGGACAATGTTATGAACATTTTCCATAACCAAAAGTTGGTAGGATCAGGCACGTTATGCAATGGCATTTATGTTCTAAATCAATCAACAGTTCTAAACATAACAAACACACACAAGAGGAAGAGTTCTGAACTCAACGAATCCTTCTTGTGGCATTGTAGACTGGGTCACATCAATGTGACACGACTGGCTAAGTTGCATAAAGATGGATATTTGAAACCTTTCGAATTTTCATCTTATGACACTTGCCAGTCATGTCTCAAAGGCAAGATGACCAAGACTCCGTTTACGGGACACGGAGAAAGAGTTACCGAACTCTTAGGACTGATACATAGTGATGTATGTGGTCCCATGTCTACACATGCCAGGGATGGTTCTTCGTACTTCATTACATTCACTGACGATCTCTCTAGATTCGGATATGTGTTCCTAATGAAACACAAATCAGAAGCTTTTGAGAAATTTAGAGAATATAAACAAGAAGTCGAGAACCAAACCGGAAAAAGTATTAAAATCCTTCGATCTGATCGAGGAGGTGAATACTTGAGCAATGAATTCCTGGACTTCCTAAAAGAGAATGGGATTCTCTCTCAGCTGACTCCTCCATATACACCACAGCACAACGGTGTATCTGAACGGAGGAACCGCACCCTATTAGATATGGTGCGCTCTATGATGAGCACAGCTGAGTTACCTATTTCCTTCTGGGGATATGCGCTGGAGACAGCAGCATACCTATTGAATCAAGTTCCATCTAAATCTGTACCTACCACACCATATGAGATATGGAGTGGGAAGAGACCATATTTTAAACGAGTTAAAATATGGGGTTGTCCGGCCTATGTCAAAAGACAAAATCCAGACAAACTCGAGGCACGGTCAGTTCTTTGCAAGTTTGTGGGATATCCTAAGAATTCCCAAGGATATTTATTCTACCATGCTGAAGAACAAAAAGTGTTTGTTTCTCAATATGCCACCTTTTTAGAAAAGGAATTTCTTGAAAAAGAAATTAGTGGCAAAGTGGTAGAGCTGGAAGAGGTTCCAGATACACAAACAGTAACTGAAGATTTAGTGGAACCAGAAGATTCAGTAGCTCCCAATGAACCTCAGCCTCTCCGCCGATCTAGTAGGGTTCCTCGCCAACCTGAGAGATACTACGGTTTTCTCATGGACGGTGGGAGCGAGGATTGCATCATGGAGGATGATGACCCAACTAGCTACGAGCAGGCCATCACGAGTGGGGACTCAGTGAAATGGCTGGATGCTATGCGGTCCGAGATGGAATCCATGTACACCAACAAAGTATGGACTTTGGAAGTTGCTCCTGAAGGGGTAAAACCCATTGGGAGCAAGTGGATCTTCAAGAAGAAACTTGGTGTAGATGGGAAAGTGGAGACTTTCAAAGCTAGACTTGTAGCAAAGGGTTTTCGTCAAAGACCAGGTGTGGACTATGACGAGACCTTTTCTCCAGTGGCTATGCTTAAATCCATCCGAATCATGCTTGCCATTGCTGCCTTCCATGACTACGAAATCTGGCAAATGGATGTTAAGACCTCCTTTCTAAATGGTGATTTAGAAGAGTGCGTGTACATGACTCAGCCAGAGGGCTTCGTAGACAGTGGGAGCAGCGGGAAGGTGTGCAAGCTGCTTAAATCCATTTATGGATTAAAGCAAGCATCGCGGAGTTGGAACATCTGCTTTGACGTCGTTATCAAAGAGTTTGATTTCGTCAAAAATCCAGATGAACCTTGTATCTACAAGAAGGTGGCAGAGAGTAAGGTTGTCTTCCTCGTATTGTACGTGGACGACATACTCTTGATAGGAAATGATATTCCTATGCTGCAATCGGTCAAGCTCTTCTTATCACAAAGATTCTCAATGAAAGATCTTGGTGATGCTTCCTGTATATTGGGAATCAGGATCTATAGAGATAGATCCAAACGGATTTTGGGATTGTCCCAATCCAGGTACATTGACACCATACTAAAGAGGTTTAGTATGGAAGAGTCCAAGCGTGGGAACATGCCCACGATCTCTGGAGTCACTCTCTCCAAAGAGATGTCTCCCAAGACTGATTTGGAGAGAGCTAGCATGCAAGGGATACCCTATGCTTCGGCAGTAGGCTCTATCATGTATGCGATGCTATGTACCAGACCCGATGTAGCATACTCACTAAGTGTAGTGAGTAGGTATCAAGCTGATCCTGGAGAGAGTCACTGGACAGCTGTGAAGAGCATTCTCAAGTACTTGCGAAGGACTAGAGATATGTTCTTGGTGTATGGTAATGGAGAACTCCAAGTAGAGTCCTTTACCGATTCCAGCTTCCAGAGTGATAAGGACGACTCTAAGTCGCAGTCGGGCTTTGTCTTTACCCTTTACGGAGGGGCGGTTAGCTGGAAGAGTTCCAAGCAGGAAACCGTGGCAGACTCGACGATGGAGGCTGAATACATCGCTGCCAACGATGCTGCTAAAGAAGCTGTCTGGATCAAGAAGTTCATTACTGAACTTGGAGTGGTTCCATCCATTGAGCGTCCAATACCTTTGTATTGCGATAACAATAGAGCGGTGGCTTTGGCCAAGGAACCAAGGTCCCATCAGCGGTCCAGGCATATTCTGAGGCGGTATCACCTGATCCGGGAGATAGTTGATCGCCGGGAGATCGAGGTCAGGAGGGTTGACACGAAGAACAACACGGCGGATCCACTCACGAAGGCCATTCCCCAGATACAGTTTGAGAGACTCTTCGGGATGCTCGGTATGAGATACTACAGCAGCTGGCCCTAGTGCAAGTGGGAGATTGTTAGTTGTATGTATGCCCTAGAGGCCAGTATTGTACAGATTATGTATATTATATTGGATGCTTGGACATATATAGAGATGACTTTCTTGCTCGACATGATAGTATGCTATCTGGTTGCTATTTATCTTAACATGTACACTAGTCTCTTTATACTGTCTTATAGTTACATGTTGGTAAAGCCCTTAGGATTTGTACTTGACTACCTGGACTATGATGCAGATCATACTAGTGGGGACATGGTAGTCCATAAGTACATCCTTCAAGGTCCCTAGTCGTGGGTGTATCGAGACGGGGCATCGATATACCAGAGTAGACTAGCGTATACGCTTCTCGACCCATGTGATGGGCGATGGATGATCCTATATCCATTGGTGTTTGACATCAGAGATGGTATACGGGTGCTCAGTGGAGACTGAGTACACTGGACGGACTCGCCGAGAACTCCCAGATGGTATTATACCTCACGTCAGATGGCAGTTCTCAGGTGACACTTGTACAGGTTAGTCTGTAGACCCGAGATCGTCATAGAGTCTTGTGTGATTCCCACTGTGCTTTGATCTCCACCTTACCACGTCCATGAGGGCATGCAAAACGGTGGTCTTTGGGTACAGTCCCAAGTCACATGGAGGCAATGAGCGATAGGAGGGGTTTCGTCTCTCCCGGTATTGGGAGTTGATGTTGCGCTGTGCTCGATTGGCCGTAACAGGGAAGTCCCTGGCCAGGGCTGATCAGAGATTTGCTGGTAAGTGTTACCAGTAGTTTCTCGACCCGTTACGAGCCTCACATCAGCACGACTTATCGGGTTATTGGGGTCTGACGTATACCACCCCTAGACTTGATATGCGACATATCAGACGAAGAGACCGGACTGTATGGTAAGTGTTACTGGTCGGATTCGCAGGAGTGTGAGCGGGCTAGCTCGTCGATCTTCTGATCGCTCAATACCCGGGTGGCCGTTACGTTTAGCAGACCGCTTGCGGCTTGTGGGTGCTTGATATGATCATCATCTGCTACCGGCGTATTGACGAGTCTTTAGAGTCCTACACAGAGGTTTCCTGGCTCAAGCGAAACGAAATAGGAGCGCATATGAGATATGTGCGGGACCGAGAATAATGCGTGTATGTGATACCGCATTTCATTCTCGCGATATATGTTTCGATTGGTCATATTCGATATGACCTAGTTATCGAATCATTGATTCGATAAATCGATACATTGGATTCTAGTCGGTTATGTGTGACATGACCGGATCATTGAATCAAATGTTGATTTAATGATTTAATGCATAATTATATATTTGATATATTGCATTGCATTAACTAGTATTGGTTCACTTTAAACGGATTTTTCTCACTTGATGCACATTGTATATGTGATATGCTTTAGTGCACTACTTTGTATCATGTTTGATGATACTTTATCATATAGTTAAGTTTATAGAATTAATCCATGGTTAATTTGATAATTAGGGTTTTGCATATTCATTTATTTATTTGTTTGTTTATTTATTTATTTGAAATGGATTAAGATAAGAATGGTGGCTTTATTTGTTTTATATTGAAGCTTCATGAAGTTTTGACTTTGCTAACCATCCTTATCTTCATGCTTAACCCTAACTCATCCAAGTGACCATGGTTAATTCTCTACACTTAACCCTAGTTCAAGTTATGATAAGTATTTGATTTAAATTTATTTTTATCACAAGACTTATCATATTCTTTTCTTGAGCTCATCTTCTTCTTCTTCTTCAAGCTTGCTACAACAATGGCAACTTGAGATCTAGTGAGATAAATCCAATTCTAAAGTGAACCCACCTCCTATTTCTTCACCCTCTACCTCTTGCCAAGTTGTTTTGGGTGTTTACTTCACAAGTTTCACAAGTTTGTGAAGTCGGAGCTTGAGTTTGTGCAACCTCGACGTAGATCGTCTTTGACACAAAGCCGACGACCTATTCCGCTTGTTTTCCCAATGAAGCCGACGGAGGAGTCTAGGATTCATGATGTACAGCGAGAAGACTTCGTTGCGGAGCCGTGGAGGTGGATATCCGGATCTACAAAGGTTGTAATTTCCGTATCCTAGTAGTTAAGTGTTAACTAAGTTTTTATTTCGCCTAAACTTCTAGTCTAAGATCCGTTGTCTAGGGTTTCTCGGCACCATTTTTTTTAAATTGGCATGTTCGATGCCTTGTGAGACCTTACTAGAGTGCCTAGGAACCTTTCATTTCTCACTTCTTTCAATGCCTTTTTTTTAATATCGGTGTTAAGTTAATCGGCAGCAATGGGGATTAGCACGACTAGGATGGAACTTATAAGTATAAGCTAGGCTTTCCATGCTTAGTTTCTTCCTTTTGGTCCTTGTCCGTCCGTTCTTGGCTCTTACACCTAACCTCCGGGTAATTCAACCACAACCGGTCTAACTATGGAATCACCGCTATCATATAGGATAGGGTGCCGTAGTGAGCGGATTGTGGTTCAATTAAAGGGTGTCCGAATTAAGGTGTTGGGCAAAGAAAAGAGTGAGAGATTTCCTTCTCTCAAACTTTCCATCTCTTGACCTAACAAGTGAGAGTTTACTCACCCATTAAAAAGATAAAAACAAAAAGGTAGGAAGAAAGAATTGAGGATTAAGGAAAATTACAACTAGCTATTTGAGATCTCACCTCGGCAAGGATCTTACTAAAGTATCATCGTTGTTTAAAGATAAAGAAAATAGAAGAAGAAAAACAAAAGAAAGCAACAAAATTACAACTATATTAGCTAATGAAAAATTACGAACAATAAATAAAAAGACATGCAAGATAATAAAGGAAAGCAAGATAATAAAAGAACTCTTTTTTTTAAATTTTTTTATTAATCAACGCTCATAAACTCACTATAATTTTTCATAGAGAAAGAACAGAATTAAATCCTAAAATCTAAACTAAAGAAAAGCACACCTTATTTGGCTTTGAGCTCTTCAATTTTTAGATAGGAAGCTGAAACCCTATGTTACATTATGAGCTAAACACGAAATTACAAAACTACCCCAAAAGAGCCGAGTCAACGCGGAACCAACTGCCACCGACACTGCTCGGACGCAGCCGCGGAACCGCGGCAGAAGTGCCTATTTGGCCGCGGCCCCGCGGCCATTTGGTGGATTTAGGGGACCATCTTTTCAGGGCTTCTCTATGTTGCTTTTATCTTCTGTTTTGTATTCTTGGTTTCTCAGAATCTCTTCAGTTCTCTTTCAGATATTCAGCAGTGCAAAATGATGTGGACTTTTACCTTGAACTCTGCATTGATGTCTTGGATCTTGTGCTGCCCTTGTGCTTTGTGCATTAAAGTGACCAACGATTTGCCATTTTGTCCCTTGAACTTGTAGGCGGCATCATACGGATGGTTAGCGGAGATCAGTATTCATCTTTTGTTGGTCGTAGTCCCGCATTTGTTGCAACTTTTCATGAATCTCACTGTAAAGAGCTGAGAACCTGTAACCTGCAATTATTCAGCAAACACGGATTAAAAGTACCTACCTATATACAATGTGATTAAGAATGGGCGGTATAAAAATGCAAAAATCTGATATGAACAAATACCCCCAAACTTATCTTTTGCTCGTCCCGAGCAAAGCCAATTTTATTCTCAAAAAATCCTAACCTCATTTTCGCAGGGAACGCGATTGCACTGAGCTCGTGCAACAAGCCGTTAAACCTCTAGGCGTCCCTAGTAGGAGGAGTGTTGTCTCCTGAGGGTTTTCAGCGGATACTACCCACAAAATCCGATCAATTTGGCCGTTGACTCTAATTCTTCAATTCAGTATTCTAGCAAGAAAATCTATCATTTTCAACTTAGAAATCATCAACCCGTATTTTTCACACAGCCTTTTCATTTAACTTAAGATCATATATGTTTTGCCAGTTTATACAGCTTTCAGCATCTCCTAAGTTTTCCTTTTAAGGCGCGGTCTTAACTCAGGAATTTTTATCATCTCTACTGAAGTTATAAGCCCTATCATTTTTTCTTATCTCTCCTCCAAACTCCAATCATATACCCCTACGTGAGTGTAATTATCACCCCTACACTTGGGAATTCAATTCAAGCTATCATACTCTTGTCCATCTTCCAAAATACTTTTTAGTTGGTGAATTCTAGATGAAATTGTTCACACATCTTTCATGCGATCGTTAATACTTCTTGAGGTACTAAACGACCGATTACAAAACATGCTTGCACATTTAGGCGTAATTCCTCGTCTTGCAACACTTAAGGCTTAGCAGTGACTCCCAAACCAGTTGGTCTAAGGCACTAGATGATAAAGCACCCTCGCTATATTTTTATTTATGCTGCCTTAAGCAATTACAAAACCAGTGTTCATTTTTTTTTATCTCTTTATTCACCACTTATACTTTTATTTTATTTTCCTTCATACTAAGGATTTTAGACAAGAGCATTTCAAGGTATCCTCTACTATCCCAAGTTTCAAGATGTGTATAAGTGCGTATAGTAGGGTATATATTTTCAGAATTTGGACTTAAGGTTCAGAATTATTTTTCAGACTTATACTTCAAATAAACCTTTCAATACTCTTTCCTTATTTCGACTTAGCCAAAGAACTGAACTCAAAATTTGCTTATTTCTAAATAAACTGCAAGGGCGTATATTTTCTATAGTTAAACTTTAAGAAAGGTTATTTTTAGGGTTTTTAATTTACTAAGTTTAGGATCTAGGTTTTCCTAACTAGTCAACTGTCATGTTGAACTTGAGTCAAATATGGCCAAAATTGAAATTTTCAATTTTTTTTAATTTTTAAAATTTTTCAATTTTTATATATTTTTTTAATATCTTTTTATATATATTTTTTTGTTTTTGTTTTTTTAAAGATGCAATGCAGAAAAAATAAGATACGGAATTAAATATGCAAAGAAAAAAAATATGTATAAGAAAAATAAAAATATGCAGATGCAATGCAAAGATAACTATTTACAATCAACCCTTACCCCTAAACATATTGATAGCAGTGTCCTCACTGCTCCCTGCGGCGTTTACTAGACGCGGCCTCACTAGTCCCAGCCACACCTCTATCTGTCCCCCGTCCCCTTGATCGTGATCGTGAACGTTCCTCTCTTGCTAGGAGGGTGGACATTTCTTGTTCCAGGCTCGTTATTCGCTGATCAAAATTAGTCAGCATCCCTATCACTTTTTCTACCCCCCCTATGGGTTCGTCGAATTAAGCGCACTTGCGCAGCGGGGGTAAGCTCTTCATCGCTTGCTGTGGAGCTCGAGCTAGGGGTCTTGGCCATCACGTTCTCGGCCGGCTCGGTGCGCGACCATAAATCATGTAGTCGTGTGTAGGACGTGGAGACACCCTCAAGAAGGGGTCGAATTGGAATCCCACCATGCATATAAAATTCAAATTCCTTAACAGGGAGGAAATGGCGACACAGTTGTGTCACCAATATTGGGCATGGATAATTGGCCGCCCGTTTACTGGCACCAATCGAATGAAGCAACACAGTGCACATGTCATAGCTAGGGTTTCGAGTCATCAATGTGTGCACTATATGAAGGGATGGTGTGAAAAAATTTGTGTTGTGCGAACTTCCAAAAATATTGTTTTGTTCCCAACGTCACACAGTTAAAATGTTCGGAAAGAGCGTGCGAGCCTGAATACGCTTTCGGGGCTCCCTATAACAGTCGTTTCCCATTAAGGGTGGTAGTCTTCAAATCAGAGGGGTTGATCGTGAATGGGGAGTCGTGGTATTAAGGTGACTTCGTGAATGAAGTCCCTATCAATTAAAATTTCCCTGTCCCCCACAGTAATTTAATATACCCGTGTTGTGCCAAACAACCCTCCTCCATATATTCATAGAAACGTGCAACAAGATCCGGAAGAGCGAATCCATTCGGATGGTTAAATAATAAAAAGTTCCATCCACGCTTTCGGATCTCTTCGCCGAAATAACTACCATAAATATTATGTGCAAACAATTGGGAGAAATCCCTTTCAAACTGAAGTGTAGGGGCCATTACAGAAAGGAAATGCAAAAAGTAGTAATTTTACAGAGAATAGACGAAGATGCAAACCTCCTCTGAAAGTTTCATAGGGCGACGCGTCAGGGAGGCGGCTGTTGCGAGGCAGGAAGCCGGCTTCTGCGGCGGAAGAGCGGCGGAGTGGTGCGATCGGTGGCGCAAACTCCAGAGGCGGCTAGGGTTTTGTTTAGAGTGAAAATTAGGGTTCTGTAAATGCAGAAAAGGGGTCGATTTGTTTTTATAGGGGTTATTGGTTATATGTACAAAAGCCCCCCTAAAAAGAGTAATTAGAAAAATATTTGTTTTATTTTATTTTATTTATCGTTTTGAATATTTACAAAAATACCCCTAGAAAATTTGAATTTTTTTTATTTTTTTTATTTTTATATAATTACAAGTGGTACATACCCCCAAACTTATTTGAAACAGTGTTTCCACTATTTATGGCTGGATAACTGAAGTTTGGCGCTAAGCGGAGAAAGATCAGTCTGTGTAAATCGGCTCCTGCAACATCCGGAGCTCCTCCGAAGGGTCAGCGGTGAGGAACGGTTTTAACCTGTGTCCGTTCACTTTGAATTGTGAACCGTCCTCTGGATTTTCCAAATCCACCGCACCGTGTGGATATACAGTCCGCACAAAGAATGGTCCTTTCCATCGAGATCTGAGCATACCGGGATGGAAATGTAATCGGGTGTCGTAAAAAAGTACATGTTGACCAGGTGTGAAAGTTTTGCGCATAAGGTGGTTATCGTGAAACACCTTCGTTCGGTTCTTAACGACAACCGCGTTTTCGTAAGCTTCATCCCGAAGCCCGTTCAATTCGTTTATCTGCAGCTTCCGATGGTTGCTCGCATTATCAAGAGATAAATTCAACTCCTTAATCGCCCAAAATGCTCGATGCTCAATTTCCACTGGAAGGTGGCAAGCCTTTCCGTAAACAAGCCGATAAGGAGACATGCCAAGATCAGTCTTATAAGCGGTTCGAAATACCCAAAGGGCATCAGTGAGTTTTAAAGACCAATCCTTATGGTTTTTGGAAACCGTTTTCTCCAAAATCTGTTTGATTTGCCAATTAGACACTTCGGCTTGCCCATATGTTTGGGGGTGGTAGGGCGTGGATAGCTTATGATTAATAGAGTATTTCCACATTAAGGCCTCGAAAGTCCTATTACAGAAATGTGTTTCATTATCACTAATGATTGCGCGGGGGTGTCCAAACCGGGAAAAGATGTTTTCCTTAAGGAATCTAATGACAACCTTGTTGTCGTTAGTCCGGCTGGGCACAATCTCGACCCATTTAGAGACATAATAAACAGCTATTAGAATATACAAGTTCCCAAAAGAGCTGGGAAATGGCCCCATGAAATCAATCCCCCAAACATCGAAAATCTCGACAGCCAAGATTGGTTGGAGCGGCATCTCGTTTCTCCTGGATATCCGGCCGAAGTGTTGGCACCGGGAGCAAGTCTTGCAGTAATCATAAGCATCTTTGAAGAGTTGTGGCCAGTAGAAGCCACACTGCAAGATCTTCTCGGCTGTCATTCTTGGGCCAAAATGCCCGCCACACGCTTGATCGTGGCAAAATGACAGCACACTCTTGAATTCATTATTAGGCACACACCGACGAATAATCTGGTCGGGACAGTATTTAAACAGATAGGGTTCGTCCCAGTAAAAGTGCTTCACTTAGGATAAGAATCGAAGTCTGTCCTGACATGACCACTCGTTTGGTAGTAATCCTGTTGCTAAATAATTCAAAATATCTGCGAACCAGGGTTCGCATGATACTGTCAAGAGCTGTTCATCCGGAAAAACGTCGTTTATTGGAAGTGAAAGCGTCAGGGAAGAAGGAAGTCGTGAAAGATGGTCGGCCACTACGTTTTCTCATTCTCTTTTGTCTTTGATAACAAGGTCAAACTCTTGGAGTAAGAGGATGTTGGGTTACCTACAATGGCAGCAAGGTTTCGGGAGGCATCATCCATGCCAAGTTTAAATTTTTTCCATTCTAGATAACCATAACCCTAGATCTTTAACCAGAGAATCAAACAAAACTATATGTTAACAACTTAATATCTAAGAGTTTGGGATTACAACCTTTGTAGTCCATTCCTTCACTTCATAAGCTCCGAGTTGAAGTCCCTTTGCTGCGATCATCAAGTTCCCGGACTCTATAGAGGCTCCATGAGGTGAATGACACATGCTAGCTTGAAGTCTTCACTAATCCAAGATGATCTACCTTGAGAAATCTCGAACCCAAGCTTTCACTTCACTAATTAGGTATTAGTGGAGGTAACACACTAATCTATATGGCTAGTATAGAAGAGGATGATGAAGTATGAATTTTGCCCTCTTTAGAATTTCATTTCTCACAATATATTATCACTTGATCAATGGCTAGTGGGCTCAACTCATGAGCAAGAAGAAGATGAAGAAAGTAATGATTAAGTGATGAAAATATCTCTTCTCATTTGGATATATATGCAACCATGGGGGGGTGAGAATATCAAAAACCCTAACTCATGTAGAGAGTTAACCATGGTCAAGGGTTAATGGTTAGGTCACAAAATATCTTAAGTAGAAACAAAAGAGTGGACTAAGTCAAAGATTATCCAAAAGCTTCTCCAAGCTTCTAGCTTTAATTAAGTCCACTAATTTGTGATTACTTAATGATAAATGAAACCCTAACATAAACCCTAATATAGTATGAGTCTCATACATACATGTTGCATGTGTAATCAAACATGTCACAATATTATATATCACATATATAATATATTTATGTAACAATAGAAAACAATACAATAAACATATATCACATATATGTTAAATATATCATGAGTGAGAATAATAAATACTTAAGTGAGCATATATATATATATATATATATATATATATATATATATATATCATTCTATCGAATCAACACTTGATCCGATAAGCCGGCTATATCACATATAACCGGCCGATATCACATATCGCTAGAATAGAATACGGTATCACATACGCGCATCAATCTCGATCTTGCACATATCACATATGTGCTCCTACTCCGTTTTGCCTGAGCCAGGAAACCTCTGTGTAGGACTCTAAAGACTCGTCAATACGCCGGCAGTAGGTGATGATCATATCAAACACCCACAAGCTGCAAGCAGTCAGCTAAACGTAACAGCCACCCGGGTATTGAGCGAGCAGAAGATCAACAAGAAAGCCTTTACACACTCCTGTGAATCCAATCAGTAACACTCCCGTACAGTCCGGTCTCTTCGTCTGATATGTCGCATATCCAGTCTAGGGGTGGTATACGTCAGACCACAATAACCGATAAGTCGTGCCGATGTGAGGTCCATAACGGTTCGAGAAACTACTGATAATACTTACCAGTAAATCTCAGCAACCCTGGCCAGGGATTTCTAGTTATGGCCAATCGAGCACAGCGCAACATCAACTCCCAATACTGGGAAAGACGAAACCCCTCCTATCGCTCATTGCCTCCATGTGATTCGGGACTGTACCCAAAAGCCACCGTTTTGCACGTTTTCTTGAACGTGGTAAGGTAGAAATCAAAGCACAGTGGGAATCACACAGGACTCTATGACGATCTCGGGTCTACAGACTAACATGTACCAGTGTCACCAGAGAACTGCTATCTGACGATAGGTACTATACCATCTAGGAGTTATTGGAGTGTCCGTTCAGTGTACCCAGTCTCCACTGAGCACCCGTATACTTTCTCTGATGTCAAACACCAATGGATATGGGATCATCCATCGCCCATCTATATGGGTCGAGAAGCTATACGCTAGGCTACTCTGGTATATCGATGCCCTGTCTCGATACACCTATGACTAGGAACATTTATAGGATGTACTTAGCTACTACACTGTCCCCACTAGTATGATCTGCATCATAGTCCTGGTAGTCAAGTACTCATCCTAAGGGCTTTATCAACATGTAACATAGAGACAATCAGAGTACATGTTAAGATAAAAAGCAACCAGATAGCATACTATCATGTCGAGCAAGAAAGTCATCCCTATATATGTCCAAGCATCCACTACAATATATATCGTATGTACAGTAATGGCCTCTAGGGCATACATATAACTAACAATCTCCCACTTGCACTAGGGCCATCTGTCGTAGTATCTCATACCCAACAATCTGCAGTGGTTGTAGTATCATATACTCAACCATCCCATAAAATTCTCTCTAGGGTACAGGCCTTTGTGAGTGGATCCGCTGTGTTGTCCTCCGAGTCCACTCTCCTATCCTTGATCTCCCTGGAAATCATCCATCTCCATGATCAGGTGATACCGCCTAAGAATATTTCTAGATCTCAGATGGGACGGGGGTTCCTAGGCCTAAGCCACAACTCCATTGTCACACAATGGAAGAAACGAAGTTCATCTCATGAACAAGTGTACATCCAGACTATTTCTTTGGTAGCATCATTGGTAGCAATGTATCCAGCCTTTATCGTCTAGTATGTCACGGTATCTAGCTTGGAACTGTTCCAACATACCGTCCCTCCACTGAGGATAAAGACAATGCCTCTGACTGACATTCAGTCGTCCTTACCACCCTGGAACCTTTCCAGTGATTCTCCCCAGGATCGATTGATACCTTCTCACTACACCTAGTGAGAATCCTTAATATCCATTTAGATCTATCTCATAGATCCAAAACCCAGGATTTAGGAGGTATCACCTTGATCCTATATGGAGAATCCTTGTGATAAGAGGAGATTGACCGAGCGTAGCATAGGAAACACCTTTCTTATCAAGAGTATGTCATCCACGTATAATACGAGGATCACCACCATACTCCCTACTACTGTTTTGTGTATACAAGGTTCATCTACCATTTTGATGAAGTCAAACTCTTTGACTATCACATCAAAACAGATGTTCCAACTCCGCGATGCCTGCTTTAACCCGTAAAACAACTTGCACATGTTTCCGCTGCTCCCATTGTCTACTAAGCCCTCTGGCTGTGTACTTATAGACGCTATCTTCTAAATCATTATTTAGAAAAGCAGTCATGACACCCAACCGCCAGATATCGTAGTTATGGTATGTAGCAGTGGCAAGTAGGATCCGGATGGACTTAAGCAAAGGCACTAGAAAAGATTTCATCATTATCCACACCTGGTCGATGACGAAAACTTTTTGCAATAAGCCTTAGCTTTGAAAGTCTTAACTTTACCATGTACACCTAGTAATCTTCTCAAGATATACTTGCTCTTGATGAGGATTTAACCCTTCGGATAAAGCAACCAAAGTCCATACTTTGTTGGTGTATATAGATTCCATCTCAGATCACTTAGCATCTAGCCATTCTTACAGAGTCCCCACTCCTGATGGCCTGCTTGAAACTAGTTGGCTCATCATCTCATGATGCAATTCTCGCTCCCACTGTCATAGAGAAACCAAAGCATCTCTCAAGTGGATGAGGAACCCTACCAGATCATCGGAGAGGCTGAGGTTCGTCGGGAACTATTGAATCCTTCCATTCTACCAAATCATCAACTGCAGTTTGTATAGCTGGAACTCCTTCCAGTTCTACCTCATGACCATTAATTTCTTCATAAGAAAATCCTTTTCTAAAAAGGTGGCATGCTGAGAAACAAAACACCTTTTGTTCCTCGGTGCGGTAGAAGATATTCTCTTGCGAATGCTTGGGATATCCAACAAACTTCTACAGAACTGATCTTGCCTCGAGCTTGTCCGGATTTTGCTTTTGACATAGGCCGGACAACCCTAAATCTTAACTTGCTTAAGAGATGGGCTCTTCCCATACCATATCTCATATGGAGTGGTAGGCACCTGATTTGGTTGGAACCCTATTCAATAGGTATGCAGCTTCATAAAGGCATAACCCCCAAAAGGAAATAGGCAACTCAGTAGTACTCATCATAGAGCACACCATATCACATAGGGTGCGAGTGCTCCGCCCCGATACACCAACGAACTGTGGTGTATTCGGAGGAGTAATGCTGAGAGAGAATCTCATTCTCCTTTAGAATAGTCCAGGAATTCCATGCTCAAGTATTCTACTCCTTGATCACATCAAAGGAAATAATACTTATACCCGTTTTGGTTATCTATTTCTAACTTATATTCTTTGAATATCTCAAAAGGTTCAGACTTGTGTTTCAACAGGAACATATGCCCGAATCTTAAGAGATCATCAGTGAATGTAATGTAGTACAAAGAACCGGTCCTGGCATGTGTAGACAGAGGACTTACATACATCATCATGTATCAATCCCAAGAGTTCACTAACTCTTTCTCTGTTTCCAATAAACGGAGCTATGGTCATCTTATCTTTGTGACATGACTGGCAAGTTTCACAAGATGTAAATTCAAACTGTTTTAAATATGCATCTTTATGTAACTTAGATAGTCGGGTCGCATTGATATGACCTAGTCTACAATACCTCAAGAAAGATTCGTTCATTTCTGAACTCTTCCTCTTGTGTGTGTTCTTTACGTTAAGAACCGTGGTTTGATTTAGAATGTCTATGCTTTTAGATAACGTGCCTGAACCGATCAACTCTTGATATAGGAAATGTTCAAAACATTGTCCAACTATACAAAATTATATCCTTCTTTACTAAATAAAGATACTAATATGATGTTGTATATCAGGTTCGGTATCTAATAACATTCGTTCAAAATCAATGTATTTGGTAATACAGGGTGATAACTGCCAATTAACTTGGCTGCAACACTTGCACCGTTTCCAACTCTTGAAACTTATCATCCGTTCTCAGTTCTCTACCTATCTGTAGCCCATATAATAAATTACATATCTGGGATCCTGATCCGGTATCTCATACCCAGGACGTAAAGGATACTGAGAAACAGTTCTCTGTAATGAACACACCCGAAGAAGATGCATCATCATGCACTTTCTTCGTTTGGGCGGTACGAGAATCCTGGTAATCCCCTATTTCCTGCTCGGTCTTATAACAATTATAAGTTGGAGCGGGACCAACCTTCCCCTAGCTCAGTATAATAAGCGGGTTCGGTCAATACATCCGTATTATTATCTTGATTAAGGCGTGACATGGTCGCTACCTGGAGAGAGAGAGAAGAAAACACTCAGCGTATGCTTTTGCAAGATTAGATTGGTTATTAATATATCTAATCAGGATGGCTCCCACTGTTTTAGTCAACTCTTCCTTCAAACCCTAAAAGGAAAGACTAGCCGGGATTAATTATACCCTACAAGTTCGCCAATCTTTCAGCCAGGCCAGTGCCGGTACTTTGAGGGAGGTTCCCCATGCTTTCGTACGGACCTAATTAAAATAAACCTCGTTTTCCCAGGGGCTTAACCCTATTGACACCTTTCTAGACACCTACTTGATCGGCTAATTGTAATGTGTAAAACTGTCCCAGAAGTAACTCTTACTCGCAGTGGGTATCAGGATCCAACTATCTCATAGAAGGTATGCAATCTCATTGCAAATTTCAACACTTGAAATTCCCAATAATATTTTGCTCCGAGCGATCTATGACCTTGACAAGGTCAACAAACCATAGACCACAAGTCAAGTTCAACCCGTCATTTCCTGATTGAATTAAACCCACCCGCATGACCCTTGACAAGGTTAACAAGGTCGCACGACTACCCTAACTTAATCGCATCATATACTTATACAGATAAGTATAAATAGTTACCGCGCACTACACCTTGACAAGGTCAACAAACGCAGCACGAATACAATGAAGTACTTATCTGAAATGACGGAGGGCTACGACAGGTTTTTAAGAAAACCTTTTGCTTAATGAACTTGATATCGTTGTAGAATCGAGTGATTTAAATAGAGTGTTTTTGAGGCCTTTGCTAGTTTCGCTAAAGAGGTCATTCCCGGTGAAAGGATCTCGGCTCTTTCCTCATCGAATAATGTGCAGGATATTCACAATACCACTATGCAAAGCAAGAACTAGAAAAGCAATCGAAAGAAAAAACCGAGGGTTGTAGCATTTGCCAGTTATTGCTAAAGAGGTCACTCCCGGTGAAGGGATCTCGGCTCTTTCCTTATCGAATAAGGTGCTGGATGTTCTACAAGGAACACCGCTATGCAAAGCAATAACTAGAGCTACCTGTTTTTGAAAATTTGATTTCACAACATATTTAGGTTTCTTTTGTTTCATTAATCTCATTATTGAAGTCCCATCATTTAAGTTTACCTAAACATCACAGATAAATACAGCGTACGCTTATGCCATCCGTATTCGCCTCGATGTCCCCTCGTGCACTGTTAGGTTAGGTAACTAACGGCAGAGCGGGGCAGTGCTAGCGCGGGTGTAAAATATAAACAACGTCTATATAATATATTACATATACTATATCCTGTATTCATCTCATCAATATATCAAATGATCACATCACAGATATCGCAGCAGAAGAAACATATGAAATATTGGATATATTAAGAGGTCCGTGTTTTACTGCGAGCCTGTACAAAACACGGATTCCACGGTCGCGATGAATAGCCAAACCCACATCCCCAGACCCTTACGAGAGTGGCAAGCAACCCTACCAATTCTAGAGTTAGTACACCCAGTCTCGACTCCTCGAGATGGTCTCCCACTGGACTCTAGAACCCGGTTACTTGTGCTCCCCGCCTTGGGTCTATCCTAATGCGAAAAAGTAAATAATATACAATGGTGACATCATCCTCAACCCGGAAGTGCCCCAATAAAAGAATATTACATACATTGAATTTTACATGAATGAAAATAAAAACTCTCATCTAACATAAAACCCCCGGTTATTCAGAACACGACGATCCAATATAACATATCACAGCAACACATAACATCACATGCCATCAACGTAAGTAAATATGTGTATCCCAATTGTCGTTGACATATAGCAACGAAACCGGCGATACACCACATATTACACTTACGGTCCCAGAAAAGAAAGTGTAAAACTACAATATTTGGAATCCACAATCACCTTAGACATCGTAAACCAGAAATATCACATATTACAGATTCCATGCCTAACTATATGAATTCCACATATTGTATCACATTACAGAAAAAGCTAGACGATGTTAAACATTCCGATCGAATCAACAAACACTCAAAATTTCCCAAAATGCTCAACATTTGAACGTAGTTTAGAAGTATCCATCACATGCCACAGTAGTAGTGAGCCAGCCGTAGAAGGGTCAACCAATGCCTCACTTGTGGAACCGCTAAACTACCACAAACCCTATGGTTTAGAGGCGGTTTTGATGGTCACAAAATCGAGTTAAGGTTGTGTTCTTCTAGAGGGTTCACCGCATCACTTGCACGCTATTTGAATGTTCTTTAACTAAGGAAAAATCTAACACTTGGAAATTTTCCGGCAGGGGAAAAAGTGAGTTATTGATATTCGTTCGAACTTTTTAACACTGTTTAAACAATCCGAAACAAAGCTAGAATTGCGAATACGAAACACTCTGAATTACCTTTTTAGTAAATAAACATCTCATGCAAATTTAGCAAAAATAAACAACACCAAAAGTACCAAACCCCAGAGATATGAACACCACCTAAAAACCAAACCCTAGCTCCCTCATAAATCCGAGCATGCCGGATTTTCTGGCTTTCTGGCCGGCTAAAATCCGAGCAGGGGGTTTGGGTTTTGGTGTGTGTTCATATTGTATCTCATACAACATTCTGCAACTGGTTGAAAATTTTTTTGACACCTAAAATAATTCGACAGAAACTGGGGTTTTGCATCGGGTGTTTCGGAGTTGTTTCAGTTTCGTAATCCTACACTTATCCGTCTAATTCTCTATCTAGGCTCTGATACCAGTGTTGGATTACCTACAACGGCAGCAAGGTTTCGGGAGTCATCATCCATGCCAAGTTTAAATTTTTGCCATTCTAGATAACCCTAACCCTAGATCTTTAACTAGAGAATCAAACAAAACTATATGTTAACAACTTAACATCTAAGAGTTTGGGATTACAATATTTGTAGTCCATTCCTTCGCTTCATAAGCTCCGAGTTGAAGTCCCTTCGCTGCGATCATCAAGCTCCCGGACTCTATAGAGGCTCCATGAGGTGAATGACACATGCTAGCTAGAAGTCTTCACTAATCCAAGATGATCTACCTTGAGGAATCTCAAACCCAAGCTTTCACTTCACTAATTAGGTATTAGTGAAGGTAACACACTAATCTATATGGCTAGTATAGAAGAGAATGATGATGTAGAAATTTTGCTCTCTTTAGAATTTCATTTCTTACAATATATCATCACTTGATCAATGGCTAGTGAGCCCAACTCATGAGCAAGAAGAATATGAAGAAAATAATGATTAAATGATGAAAATATCTCTTCTCATTTGGATATATATGAAACCATGGCGGGGGTGAGAATATCACAAACCCTAACTCATGTAGAGAGTTAACCATGGTCAAGGGTTAATGGTTAGGTCACAAAATATCTTAAGTAGAAACAAAAGAGTGGACCAAGTCAAAGCTTATCCAAAAGCTTCTCCAAGCTTCTAGCTTTAATTAAGTCCACTAATTTGTGATTACTTAATAATAAATGAAACCCTAACGTAAACCCTAATATGGTATGAGTCTCATACATACATGTTGCATGTGTAACCAAACATGTCACAATATTATATATCACATATATAATATATTTATGTAACAATACAATAAACATATATCACATATATGTTAAATGTATCATGAGTGAGAATAATAAATACTTACGTGAGCATAATATATATATATATATATATATCATTCTATCGAATCAACACTTGATCCGATAAGCCGGCTATATCACATATAACCGGCCGATATCACATATCACGAAAATAGAATACGGTATCACTTACGCGCATCAATCTCGATCCCGCACATATCACATATGTGCTCATACTCCGTTTTGTCTGATTTAGGAAACCTCTGTGTAGGACTCTAAAGACTCGTCAATACGCTGGCAGTAGTGATGATCATATCAAACACCCACAAGCTGCAAGCGGTCAGCTAAACGTAACAGCCACCCGGGTATTGAGCGAGCAGAAGATCAACAAGCAAGCCTGTACACACTCTTATGAATCCAATCAGTAATACTCCCGTACAGTCCGGTCTCTTCGTCTGATATGTCGCATATCCAGTCTAGGGGTGGTATACGTCAGACCTCAATAACCGATAAGTCATGCCGATGTGAGGTCCATAACGGTTCTAGAAACTACTGATAACACTTACCAGTAAATCTCAGCAACCCTGGCCAGGGATTTCCAGTTATAGCCAATCGAGCACAGCGCAACATCAACTTCCAATACCGGGAGAGATGAAACCCCTCCTATCGCTCATTGCCTCCATGTGATTCGGAACTGTTCTCAAAAGCCACCATTTTGCATGTTCTCTTGAATGTGGTATGGTGGAAATCAAAGCACAGTGGGAATCACACAAGACTCTATGACGATCTTGGGTCTACAGACTAACATGTACCAGTGTTACCAGAGAACTGCTATCTGACGATAGGTACTATACCATTTAGGAGTTCTTGGCGAGTCCGTTCAGTGTACCCAGTCTCCACTGAGCACCCATATACTTTCTTTGATATCAAACACCAATGGATATGGGATCATCCATCGCCCATCTACATGGGTCGAGAAGCTATACACTAGTCTACTCTGGTATATCGATGCCCTGTCCCGATACACCTACGACTAGGAACATTTGAAGGATGTACTTAGCGACTACACTGTCCCCACTAGTATGATCTGCATCATAGTCCTGGTAGTCAAGTACTCATCCTAAGGGCTTTATCAACATATAACATAGAGACAATCAGAGTACATGTTAAGATAAAGAGCAACCATATAGCATACTATCATGTCGAGCAAGAAAGTCATCCCTATATATGTCTAAGCATCCACTACAATGTACACCATATGTACAGTAATGGCCTTTAGGGCATACATATAACTAACAGAATATCCAACGTATCAGCCGAGATTTTGCGTCCTTCTTTGCAAAAAGATGGCGTAGAGCAGAATGGTCCGTATTAACAATGACTAGAGAGCCGATTAAGTAAGGCCTGAATTTTTCTAATGCAAACACAACAGCCAAGAATTCCTTCTCGGTTGTTGTGTAATTCAGCTGGGCATTGTTCAGGGTTCGGCTAGCATAATAGATTACGTGCGGCCTTTTATCAATGTGCTGTCCTAGGACCGCACCAATAGCAAAGTCAGACGCATCGCACATAATCTTAAAGGGATACGTCCAGGCAGGAGAAGAAAGTACGGGAACAGAAGTGAGTGATCTTTTAAGTGATTCAAATGCAGTCACACAGGTCGAGTTGAAATCGAATGTGGTGTCCTTGGCCAACAGAAGAGTCAAGGGTTTAGCAATTTTGCTGAAATCCTTGATAAACCGTCTATAGAAACCGGCGTGGCTAAGAAAAGCTCGGATGTCTCGGACGCATCTAGGAGGAGGAAGATTGGAAATGACCTCAATCTTAGCTTTATCCACCTCAATGCCATTTTGCGAGATGATATGTCCCAAGACAATACCCTCGCGCACCATGAAGTGGCACTTCTCCCAGTTCAAAGTGAGATTTTTATCCTTACACCGGGTAAGGACAGCGTCGAGATGCTGTAAACACTCTTCAAAGGAATCGCCGAAAATGGAGAAATCATCCATGAATATCTCTAAGAATTTTTCCACCATGTCTGAGAAAATTCCCATCATACACCGCTGGAAGGTAGCGGGTGCATTGCATAACCCAAAGGGCATGCATCGATATGCAAATGTACCGAAAGGACAGGTGAACGCTGTCTTGTCTTGGTCCTTTTCGGCGATGGGAATCTGGTTATAGCCGGAGTAGCCATCCAGAAAATAGTAGTACTTGTGTCCAGCCAATCGTTCAAGCATTTGGTCAATAAAAGGTAGCGGAAAGTGGTCTTTCCGCGTTGCGGCGTTGAGTTTTATGTAATCTATGCACACTCGCCACCCAGTTTGGGTGCGAGTAGGGATCAACTAGTTCGCCTGATTGGTGATGACCGTTATGCTCGACTTTTTGGGGACAACATGTATCGGGCTGACCCACTGGATATTAGAGATAGGGTAAATGATACCACTATCAAGACATTTTACGATCTATTTTATCACAGCCTCCTTCATGACTGGATTGAGTCGTCTTTGTGGATCCCTAGCTGGTTTGGCTTCATCCATCATATGAATATGATGTTCAACGATCAAGGGACCAATCCCCTTGATGTTTGCCATAGTCCAGCCAAAAGCTTGCCGATTGCTCTGCAAGACTGTCAGAAAAGCTTTCTCTTGCTCTTGAGCTAGAGAAGCCGAGATGATAATAGGGAGGGTCTCATTCTCACCTAAGTAAGCATACTTGAGGTGAGACGGCAACGGCTTAAGTTCGAGCGCCGGAGGTGAAACGATTGAAGGTAGGATCGACGAAAATGTCTCGAACTCGAAAGATTCTAACAGCGGCTCAAAACGAGTGTATGCGACCGAGTCAGATGGTTCAGCTAACTCATCCGAAAATTCAAAGGATTCAAGCTCGGGTGGCGACAAGTCAAGATCGTTCGAGAAAGTGAAACACTCATAATCACTGTCGGGAGCAGTATCAGATTCAAGGAGGAACGTACTAGTGGTGTCAAGATTGCTGTGATCGAATAGAAATTTCTCGAACTCACAGTCCTCAGGGACGATCTCCTAGATTGAACAAACGTCTAGTATATGAGCATTAGGTTCGGAGGGCTGATTCCCCAACCTAAAAATGTTGAGTTCAATTGTCATGTTTCCAAAAGATAGGTTCATCGAACCATTTCGACAATTGATCATAGCATTCGAGTTTGCAAGGAATGGTCGACCGAGTATCACCGGAATTTGATTCCGGGGGTTAGCTACAGGTTGTGTGTCTAAAACAATGAAATCAACGGGGAATATGAAGTCCCCTACCTTTATTAACACATCCTCTAGCTCACCCCTAGGATGGGTGATAGATCGGTCAGCTATTTGGAGAGTACAGTGTGTGTGTTTCAGCTCTCCTATACCTAGTTGCTCATATAGCGAATACGGAAGCAGGTTAACACTGGCACCAAGATCCAAAAGTGCGCTGTTGATGTTCTTATCCCCAAAGGTTATTGAAATCGTAGGACAGCCAGGGTCCTTTTATTTTTGAGGTAAAGCTTGGGTAAGAGCATCACTCACGGAACTCGCTAAGAAAACCTTTTTGGGTACCTGAGATTTCCTCTTCTTAGTGCACAAGTCCTTCAAGATTTTTGCGTAGGAAGGGACTTGTTGGATTGCATCCAAGAGGGGAATGTTAATGTTAGTTATATGTATGCCCTAGATGCTATTACTGTACATGTGATGTATATTGTAGTGGATGCTTGGACATATATAAGGAGGACTTTCTTGCTCGACATGATAATATGCTATCTGGTTGCACTTTATCTTAACATGTACACTGATTGTCTCTCTATTACATGTTGATAAAGCCCTTAGGATCAGTACTTGACTACCAGGACTATGATGCAGATCATACTAGTGGGGACAGGGAAGTCGATAAGTACATCCTTCAAATGTTCCTAGTCGTGGGAGTATCGAGACAGGGCATCGATACTGCAGAGTAGACTAGCGTATGCGCTTCTCGACCCATATGATGGGCGATGGATGATCCCATATCCATTGGTGTTTGACATCAGAGAAGGTATACGGGTACTCAGTACAGACTGGGTACATTGGACGGACTCGCCGAGAATTCCTAGATGGTATTATACCTATCGTCGGATAGCAGTTCTCTGGTGACACTGGTACATATTAGTCTGTAGACCTGAGGTCGTCATACAGTCTTGTGTGATTCCTACTGTGCTTTGATTTCCACCTTACCACGGTCAAGAGATCGTGCAAAACGGTGGCTTTTGGGTACAGTCCCGAGTCATATGGAGGCAATGAGCGATAGGAGGGGTTTCGTCTCTCCCAGTATAGGGAGTTGATGTTGCGCTATGCTCGGTTGGCCATAACAGGAAATCCCTGGCCAGGGTTGTTGAGATTTACTGTTAAGTGTTACCAGTAGTTTCTCGAACCGTTATGGACCTTCCATCGGCATGACTTATCAGGCTATTGGGGTCTGACGTTATACCACCTCCAGGCTGTTGATAAGCGACATATCAGACGAAGAGACCGGACTGTACGGTAGTGTTACTGATTGGATTCGCAGGAGTTATAATAGGCTTTCTTGTTGATCTTCTGATCGCTCAATACCCGGGTGGCCGTTATGTTTAGCAGACCGCTTGCGACTTGTGGGTGTTTGATATGATTGTCACCTACTGCCGGCGTATTAACGAGTCTTTAGAGTCCTACACAGAGGTTTCCTGGTTCATGCGAAACGGAGTAGGAGCACATATGTGATATGTGCGGGACCGAGATTAATACGAGTATGTGATACCATATTCTATTCTCGCGATATGTGATATCGGCCGGGTATATGTGATATAGCTGGATTATCAGATCAAGTGTTGATTCGATAAGTTGATTCATTAGATATTAGTCGGTTATATGTATTATAACCGGATTATTAAATCAAGAGTTGATTTAATAGTTTAATGTATAATTATATATTTGATATATTAAATTACATTAACTAATATTAGCTCACTTGAGATTTCTTTTCTTACTTTTTGATACATTGATATATATGTAATATATATTAATTGTATTCTTTTTGCACAAAATATATATGTGATATATATTGTTGTGTCATGCTAGGTTATACATGCAACATGTATGTAAGAGACTCATACCATGTTAGGGTTTATGTTAGGGTTTCATTTATCATTAAGTAATTACAAATTAGTGGATTAAATCATTGCTAGAAGCTTGTGGATGAGCATTGACTAAGTCCACTTCTTTGTTTTTCTTAAGATATTTTGTGACCTAACCATTAACCCCTTACCATGGTTAACTCTCTACATGAGTTAGTATATGGTTGATATACTCACCCATAGTTGCATTTTTAACCATAATGATTCATTCATTCATCACTTGAGCTTCATCTTCTTCTTCTTCATTCAAGCTTTCTAGCTTTTATAAAAGTGATGATAACTTGTGAAAAAAATATATCTAAAGTGAGCCCACTTTCTACATCATCATCATCTACTACTTGCCATTTAGTTTAGGGTGTTTGCTTCACTAATCTACACAATTAGTGAAGAGATAGCATGAGCTAGTGTCTTCTCGACGTAGATCATCTTCGGCCTCGAAGACTTCAAAGCAAGCTTGTTCGTTTCTTCATGGGAGCCTTTCTAAAGTCCGGGGATCGTGATCGCAGTGAAGGGACTACTACACGGAGCTATTGAAGTGAAGGACCGGTCTACAAAGGTTGTATTCCTTATTCACTTTAAATGTAAAGTTATTTACGTATCATGTTTAACCTTAATTCTCTAGTTCGATTACTTGGCGGGTTGGTTTAACACCCCAAGAAGTTTAAAGTAGCATGATTGATGCTTGCCAAAACCTTCACAAGGTGCTAAGCTAACCCTACAGTGGTATCAAAGCCAAGCTAGAGCATTAGGCTATGCGTAGGTGAAGTTTAAGGTCCGATCGAACTCCGAAATTCCGAAATGACCCCCTTTCTAGAAATTTTTACAAAAGTTGGATTTTTCCATGTTAAAAATATTCAGAAAATCATGCAGGGAATTCTATGGACACACCTGAAGAACGAAACCCTAACTCGTCCAAGTGATCGCGGATCCGCGGCCAAAATATGGTTTTGGCGGCGGATCCACGGCGCCACTTGAGAGGCTTGAGTCGGGCCCTTCAGCTGTTGGTCCGTAGGTACTGTGGTATGTCTCTGGTTAATTTTAACAGTGCTCAAGTGTTGAGCTCTCTAGGAATTTTTGGGAATTCGTTCCATCGATCGAATTATCTAACTTCGCCTAGCTATCTGTGATAGTGATACAATATTCGGAATCCAAAAAATTGGTTATGAGATAACTAATTTGAATTTTATAAATCTAGCCGTTTAGTCTCATTTGATCAGTTGCCATGGAATTTTGATGTTGATCAAAAGTCGGTCGAAATTACGTAGCGTACGCGGATACTCACCGGGTAAACTTCATAGATAGCCACGCCCCATAGCCCCGACCAAGTGACTGTAGGAGAACCCCGTCGCCAAAAGCATCCGTTTGGGTGCTCGCGGCAGCGGTGTTCCGCCATAGTGCACTTCGTCGATGGTATCGGGGGGTGCGGCCGTCTAATAAAGTTTCCGACGAGCATTCGATCAGGTTATCGGGAATCTTTTTTAATTAACCGAAAGGTTATTGGAAAGTGTTTTCAATATTGAGACTAAAATGCGAGGTTTATAATTGTTAGGCATGCGATATCTAAGAAATTCATTTGGTTGGGCATGAAATCCAGTGTATGTGATATATTGGGTTTATGATGTCTAAGGTGGTTGCAGATTTCAACTGTTGTAGTCTTTCACTTTCTTTTCTGCGACCGTAAGTGTAATATGTGGTGTATCGCCGGTTTCGGTGCTATATGTCAATGACAACTGGGATACGCATATTTACTTACGTTGATGACATGTGATGTTGTGTGTTGCTGTGATATGTTATATTGGATCGTCGTGTTTTGAATAGCCAGGTTTTTTTTATGTGAGATGAGAGTTTATCATTTTCATTCATGTAAAATTCATTGTATGTAATATTCTTTTATTGGGGCACTTCCGGGTTGAGGATGATGTCGCCATTGTATATTATTTACGTTTCCGCATTAGGATAGCCCAAGGCGGGGAGCACAAGTAACCGGGTTCTAGGGTACAGTGGGAGACCATCTCGAGGAGTCGAGACCGGGTCTCCTAATTCTAGAATTGGTAGGGTTGCTTGCCGCTCTCGTTGGAGTCTAAGGATGTGGGTTTGGCTATTCATCACGATAGTGGAATCCGCGTTTTTACTGGCTTAAATAAAACACGGAATTCCTAGTATATCGAATATTTCATATCTGATTCTTCTGCTGCTGATATTCTGTGATGTGATCATTTGAACTGTTCTGAGACGAATGCCTATATTACATATATGAGATATAATAAATATTGATGCTTTCGTTTCTTATGTGATGCTTGGGAAGCATATCAGATGGGACTTCATTAATGGGATTATTGAAATAAAAGAAAAAGAAACCTACAGATGTTATAGAAACTTGTTTAAAAACTGGTAGCTCTAGTTCTTGCTTTGTATAGAGGTATTCCTTATAGAATATCCAGCACCTTATTCGATAAGGAAAGAGCCGAGATCCCTTCACCAGGAGCGACCTCTTTAGCGAAACTAGCAGATGCTACAACCCACTCGGTTTGTCTTTTTGATTGCTTCAATAGTTTTTTGCTTTGCATAGTGGTATTTGTGAAATATCCTGCACCTTATTCGATAAGGAAAGAGCCGAGATCCCTTTACCGGGAGTGACCTCTTTAGCAAAACTAGTAAAAGCCTAAAAAACACTCCTTTCTCAAAATCACTCGATTCTACGACGATATCAAGTTCATTACGCAAAAGGTTTTCTTAAAAACCTGTCGTAACCCTCCGTCATTTTAGGAAGTAGAGTACTTAGTATTCGTGCTACGTTTATTGACCATAGTTAAGGCGTAGTGTGCGGTAGCTAAGTGATGTCTTCCTATACTGCATATGATGCGATTAATTAGGACAGTTATATGACTTTGTTGACCATAGCTTTAGCGAAGGAACCCAGGTCCCATCAGAGATCCAGACACATCTTGAGGCGGTATCACCTGATCAGGGAGATCGTGGATTGCCAGGAGATCGAGGTTCGGAGGGTTGCTTCAGAAGATAACACTGCAGATCCATTCACCAAGGCCTTGCCCCAGACTCAGTTCGAGCGGCTGATCGAGATGATAGGTCTTCGATACGCCAGTACATGGCCTTAGTGCAAGTGGGAGATTGTTAGTGTATATGCCCTAGAGGCCATTACTGTATCATACTAGTTTGTATATTACTTAATGGAAGCTTGGGATATTCACCTTGTATATACAATGTTGCTCAAAATAGAGTATGCTACTTGGTTTGTTTCTACTTCAATGTGTACTTATGTTTATTTTAGTATATCACCTATACACATTAGTGGAGCCCTTAGGATCTTTGCTTGATTACCAGCGTTGTGATGGCAGTCACACTAGTAGGGGCTGGGTAATCTATAAGCACATCCTTATGCAGGTCCCTAGTCGCAGGACTATCGAGACAGGGCATCGATACTCCGGAGTAGACTAGCGCATGCGCTTCTCATCCCAGTGTGGGAGACGGTTTGTCCCACAGCCGTTAGTACGTCGTACTGGAGATAGTATGCGGGTGCTCGTTAGGTTACGAGTATACCGGACAGGACTCGTCGGGAACTGACCGGTTGGTATTATACCTATCGTCAGTTATGTAACGTTTTGAAAATCGTTTCGGTGAAATTTCGAAAAATCGGTAAAATAAGGGGGTTTTCTGTAAAAAGTCAAAATACAAATATCTTATTATAAAAATTAAATATACATATTCTAGTTATGTAATTGCTATTATTTGGTGTTTATTGAGCCGCTGGTGAAATTTCAAATTTTCTGAAAAAAATATTATTTTATTATTATTTAAGCCGTCACTAATACATTTAATTAGGGAAAATTACAAATTGGAATGAGTTGAAACAAATTTTGTGCATCATAAAACATTAAATAAAATTTTATCATGTGGTTTTTGGAACGAAATTATTTGCCAAAACGGTTTAGAAATTATTGAAGAAAAAAGGCTTTTTTTTTAGCGTAAATGGATATTTGGGGTATTGTATTTATCATTTTTCATCACCCCACACCCGTACCCACACCCACACACCCCTACTTACTCCTCCCCATGGCTGAATTCAGCAGCCACCATATTTTTCCCCACTTGATTTTCAAAGGAAAAAATATGAAAGAAAAGAAAAGAAAATGGGTGAATTAGGTGGACTTTTGACTTTGGTTGACCTTGACTTTCACCCCCACTTTCTCTACCTCCCTCTCTCTCCTCTCCCACTCCAATTCAGCCGACCTCCCTCCCTCCTACAGCAGCAACAGCCCCCCCCCCCATTCCCCTTCTCTTTTCTCTTCAAAACTTCTTCAAAAATTGCCCCAAAATCCATCAAAAAAATCCCAAAACCCAAATCCGACTCCTACCCATTTTAGCTTAGCCAAAATTGCATGGATCTAGGGAACAAGATTCCAATTTGGGAGGCTATGTGTGTGCTTGTGGATCTTCATATGTTTTGGGTATAATTCTAAACATTTTTGTTACTTAAATTGTTACTAATGTCTTAAGCTAAATTAATTAAGTTTTAATTTGGATATGTGAGTTTAATTGCAAGTTTTGAAATTCAAGTTATGAATTTGAATGCAAGTTAGGGTTTTGTAAAATTAGTGTATGGTTGTGTGTTATATTTAGGCTTTTGTCATGTTAATACAAGATTAGTAGCTTGTGCTAATGGTTAGTTTAAAATTGTGTTAAATTGCTAATTTGCTTACTAGGTTTTTGAAATTGGTTAAATACTTGGGATTAAAAATGTGTTTAGGTTTTTCATGACTTCATTAACTTTATTAAGTGTGGTTTAATGCTTTAGATCATGGAAATCCAACCTAGATTGTAGTTTGTGCATTTTTGCTTTGAAATTGTTAAATTTTAGGTATTTTGTAAACTAGAATATTAGGGTTTTTGGAATTTAATGAGATTAAATTCCGGGAATTGTTTATATGACTTATTTAAGATATTTAATAAGTATATTGGCTGCTACATTCATTTAAACGTCATGTTTTGTACAAAAACGGCGAATTGTGCTTGCTAGATTTTCGGAAAAATGACTTTTTAAGTGAAATTGGGGTTTTTGTGAGTTTTAACCTGGTTTATATTAAAATTAGTGTTCGTGAATGTGCAAATGAGTGTGATTGGATTTTTCTCGATGGTTTGACGTTTGTACATCGACATCGAGGGTTGGTTTGACTATTCTTGCATGCGTAGGCGATAGGTTTGGACCCATGCGTGATACGCGTGCCGATTTGATTTTCGTATGCCGTTTCGATTTCGAATTTAGTTTTAATGCGATATGGTGCGTTATGATATGTAGGTAACCCCATGTGGACTTCGAGACGACAAGCAAGCGCGTGGCGACGTCGGCACCGACGGGCGAGGACCAGGTGAGTAGATTTATATCTACGGGGAGAAGTCGGGTGGATGGCGTATAGCACCCCCGCAATTCGTGGTGATGTATACGAATACGTATACACACATATATATATTGTTTATATATTGTTTGAGTATATTGATGATAATATGGATATTTGGTGTTCTTGGATGATTTAGTGTCGTGAAATCCTAGAGTAGTGGTCGCACTACACATGCACACACCAACCCATACTTGCATACTTTCTTCCTTCTTTTGTGCTTTACAGAAAATATAGTTATGTGTTCACATGGGTATGGGACTATGTGTTCACATACGGATTTGAGGATGATATTTGGGTTTGAGATGAGTCGATGAGATTTGTATTGAGGTTGTGAATTCGGTGACCTAGCAGGGTTCGTATTTGAGATACGACATGACGTTGTAGCGGGTCCTTGACGTAGTGTTTCATACACGTCCATTCATACTTAGGCGGTATCAGTATTGTGCAAGACATAGGTCAGTACCCTAGACTATGATCTTGGATAAAGAGGATACTAGGTGAATAGTAGGATGAATGTGATATTGACCCGTACCCAGATTTGGGATGCCGTACGACGGATTTACGTACGAGCTATATTGATGATTGATCCGCACTCTTGACTTGGGATGCCTGATTATAGATATGGTATCGGATATGATATTATTGAGGCAGGATCACCGACTATACAAATACAGGTATGTATATGGATCGACTCAGATGTTAGGCGGTTTCCTTACCTGTAGTTCAGCTTGTTAGTTCAGCCGTATAGTTTAGTGTAGTTGTTAGATTAGATTAGACTCCTACCTATTTCAAAACTAGCGGATCGTGGGTATTTTTAAAGACAGGTCATAGGATCTACGGATATTTTCAAAAGACGTATCCTTTCTTAAAAACCACCGTAGCCCTATTTTCAAAACCCCGCGGTTCGGGATATTTCAAATGGCACCATTTGTAGGACTTATATTAGATTAATGCAGATTAGTTATAGTTGCGTCTAGTTTTTAGCTCCCGCTCATTTTGGTTGCTCGCTCCGCATCGCATATTTACATTGTTATTTCATATTGCATTGTTGACATCATGCTGTTAGGACACCAGCACCATTACCGATGATGCGTATGTACCACGTACACTTATTTGCCGGCTCACACACATCTTCATCGGTAATTTCCATGTCACGTACACCTTAGAAAATATTATTGCTTGACATAGCCTGTTAACTAATAGTTAGACATGATATTAGTGTACTTGCCTTATATCTTAGTTTAGACATTGTAATGATTACCTGCTACTTCATGCATACTGTTATTCGTCGTTATGCCGCATTCATGGATTCTCATGCATATATTCACTATTTTACGTGTTATTGAGGTTTTGGATTCGGATTTCCATGAGATTTTCTGGATTTGGAGGAAAACCGCAAAAACATAAATAAACCTTTTCTCTCTTTTAAAATAAAAAGTGCGGTTTTCCTATGATGTATGAATCGTCCACCATGAGTTTGCTGATGGATTTCGAGACCCGATTCGAGGAGTGGAGGAACCGTTTCGGGTACATGGTGGACCCGGTATGGTACCCCGGGGCAAGATGAATGTGGTGTTGACGTTGAGCCTGGCAGGGGACAGATTACCTACCGGTGATATTACCCGACGCGTCGGATATCCGGAGGATACCGTCGTGGTCTTGAGATGAATGGTAGGGGCCGGTCTGGACTGACGGCGCCCTAGATATTGAGATTGAGACATTGATATTTCGAGACAGTGAGGTTTATGTTTTGTATCGATGCTAGACACGGTTGATACTGATTTTATTTATGATACCTCACTTTAAAAGTATAGAAATCTCACTAATTTATGAAAACAGTTTCTTCATTTACATGTATTCTGTTTTCATGCATTCATACCTCACTCATATGATATATTGCTACCTGAGGCACTGACACGGGCACATGAGTTTACACTCGGGTTAGATATTTACCCTAGCCTTGTTATAGGCTACGTGTTATTCATATATTTGAGGATATATTATGATCACTGACCTAGGTTGCGTTATTTATGCGATTTCTGTGCGTAGATGTTTTTCTATTCACGAGTTGGCAACTCACCCCCGTTGTGCCCCAGTTTCTTGCAGGTTTGCCATACAGGTTTCATTACGGCTTTGCGGGCTCAGTTTCATTCGGGTGACTTGCTAGTAGGTGGGTTTTTCTTGTATCGTACCCATCATATTACCTTGTATAATATTATTCCGTTGTACCTAGTAAATTCCATCAACCAAACATGTACTTATTGAGATAGAGACCAGTGTTGTTTATTCTTTCGACCTTAGAGTCGCTCGTTATATTTCTGGTGGTTTTGAGTTTCCTTTTGAGTTTCGATCCTCGCCGTTGGCGTTGTATATTATATTGCTTGTGTGGTTGTGACCGTCGATTGACGAAGAGCTAGCTCCCGCTTGGGGATGTCTTTTTCTTGATTTCGTATACTATTCATGTTGTATCCCGTTTGGGGGCCAGTATTTACAAAGAGACTCTGCCGAAATTTTCAGTAAAATTTTGATGTTTTAAAAACCGCATAATTCGGCTTATGCTAATGAAATTACTTGCTTTAAGTTGGTTTTTCCTGCACTCTGCTACTTTTCTTGGTTTGGATTTCTGGGTTTTCGGTTTACTTAGATTACGTACGTCTCGAGACGTTCGTAGTTTAAGTGCCGGTCATGTTCCGTACTTTCGGGTCGTGACAAGTTATTAGTTCCCAGGTGACATGAGTACAGCTTAGTCCGCTGACTTGACACTGTCACTTCGCCTCGAGTGTGTTCCCACTGTACTTTGATTACTACCCTACCACGGCTCAAAGGAGTCGTGCAAACAGGTAGTAGTTGGGTGCAGTCCCGAAGCACTTGGAGGCAGTGACGGTTAGACAGGATTCGTCTCTCCCGGTATTGGGGGTTGACATCGCGCTGTGTCTAGGAGAGCCATTACACGAGTAGTCCCTGGCCAGGGCAAGCGAGATATACTGGTAGGCTTCCAGTGTTATCTCAGGATGTATTGGGCTTCACTCCGACACGACTTGTACCGCTATTAGGGGACTGATGTTTACCGCCCCTTAGGCCCGCCATGCGATGTATCAGACGAACAGATCGGACTGTACGGAGACTGTCACAGTCAGACTCAGTAGGAGTTCAGATGGGTTTCACCTCGTCAGTCTTCTTGTCGGCATCTACCTGGGGACCGTTACGCACAGCTAGTGCCGCTTGCGGTCTGTGGTTAAACCCACTGCCAGCGTAGTGTCGAGTCTTTAGAGTCCCACACAGAAAGCTATTCACCTTTAGGCAAAAGAGTAGAGGTCGCATGGTTTTGCGACAGGTCGCATGGTTTTGCAACAGGGTTCGGTCACATCCGTGCACTTGTGCACGTACAGTGTCCGGACAGTTAACACTAGCGGGCTTTGGTTTAAGCCAGATCCTAGTGTACGTTTTGGGATTGGTTTTATCTCGTTTGTATTCGTGTTCCTCGGAACGCGGATGCGGGTGTGTATGCACAGTTGACAGAGAGACAGAGGCGGAGTATTCTCATTGGGGTTATTGACTGTTGACTGTTGACAGTTGACAGTTGACTGTTGACCATTGACTTTTGCTTAACCCTAATGAGAATAAGATATATGATTAACATTAATATTAATCAAGTATTATAGTGACATGGTTGTTGAGGGGTTGACTTTGTTGACTTGTTGACTTTGTTGACCGGTTGACTAGGTTGGACTAGTTGACCATCATCATGACAATGGCTATCATTCCATGGCAAAGACTTTTGCTTGCTTGTTTATTTATGCAAAACGAGTACATGAAATGATATAGCCATTTTGACTTAAACCATTTACACAATACTTGATTACTATTTTTGTTATGATGGCTTTTGGATTATGAGAGGTGAGAATGAGAAGAGTATGGTTCATTCTATCATTTGCTTTCTCTCTCTTGAGCTCTCTCATTCTCAAGCTCTCCCTCTTGCTCTTGCTCTCTCTACCTCAAGGCAAACCATTCTCATGTGTTGAGACTCATTGCCTTAGAGATAAAAAGATACCAAAACATTCCTCTACTCACTCTAGTTCACAAGGTTTAGCAAACCGAGTGAACTAGTTTCTTCAAAGTTCGAAGAAGAAGCCAAAGGTAGAAGCTTTCAGGTGGATCGATCTTCGGCGCAAGGAGACGACGGGGTGAAGCCGATCCGGACAACCATCGAGGCTTGAAGACGAAGGAGTTCAAGAAAGAAAGGTATAACCCCCTAACCGAGTAGTTAACAACTCCTAGTTAGGTTGTTAGTTAGATGTTTAACAAAGATCCGGGTTTGAGTCCATGTTACCGCCTCTAGAAAATTATTTTTCATCAAATTCCGCATGCCCGAAAGTACCGGGAGAGGTAGCATGGACTTACATGGGTGACCAGGATTTGGGAGTGGTTGAGATGGAAACTTCCCCTTCCCTCGCTCGCTTAAAGATGCATTCAGTTGTGCAATCTGGGCTTCAATGGTTTTGATACTTTGCCCTTGCACAGCAGTGTGTTGCACCAAAGACTGAATGGAAGACTGGATGTTGGCGTTTGATTGAGTCGATTGCTTTACAAACGCCTCCAGTCTTCGTTCTAGCGAGGAAACCTTATCATTGTTTGACAGAACAAAATTGTTTTGAGGAAAAGAATTGTTGGGTGCAAAATTGTTCGTCGGATTTTGAAAAGGTTGGTGTTGGAAAGGCTGCTGAGATTGATTTTGTGCTTGTTGTTGAGGAGGAAGAGGCCTTTGGAAGTTGTTGTGGCCTTGGAATTGTTGCTGATTCTGATTCCAGGAGAAATTGGGGTGGTTCCTTCAACCAGGATTGTAAGTGGAAGAGTATGGATCATTTCTTTGTCTTTGCTGAAATGCAGCATTGACCTGATCCTGTCCTTGAGCAGGTGGGTTGTAAGGACACTCTTCGGTCAAATGGGATGGATCAGAACAACAAGCGCAGATGGTATGAGGGGGAAGAGCAGGGGCAGGAGAAGGAGATGAAAATTTGCTCTCTATTGCTTATAGTTTTCGCGTGATTGCTGCCATTTCGGCCTTCATTGCAATTGAGATATCAAGTTGATGAACGCCTGCCTTAGACAGACCGGAAGAAGTATAAGATGAAGTGTTCGGTCTGGTGCTTTCCCACTGAAGCATTCGCTCCGCGAGATCGTCGAAAAATTGCCAAGCTTCCTCGTCAGATTTGGATAGGAAGTGGCCTTGACAAATGGTTTCCAACAATTGCTTAGTTCCTGGGTTCAGTCCTTCGTATAAGGCCTGGCAAAGTTGCCATCTCTAAATACCATGATGAGGGCACTGAACAAGAAGGTCTTTGTATCGGTCAAAGCACTTCCAAAAAGGTTCGGCAGGAAGTTGGGAAAATTGGTTAATTTCATTTCGTATTCTCGCGGTTTTGTGATTTGGGTAGAATTTTTTAAGAAACGCTTTTACGAACTCATCCCAACTGTTTATGGAATGCGATGCGGTACTATACAGCCACTTCTTAGCTAGGTCATACAGAGTGAAAGGAATGACTCGTAGCCGTATAGCATCGTCGGACAGTTGGATTGTCTTCATCATTGCACAGTCGTTCTGGAACTTGTTAATGAAGATGTATGCATCTTCGGATTCCATCCCGTAAAATTTGGGCAACATGTTAATGAAGTGGGGCTTAATTTCGAAATTATCCCCATTGGCCGGCGGAAGTGAAAGACGGGTAGGAAGTGCGGAGCGGGTATGATAGAAACGATCCTGGAGCGCCATTCGCTGTGGCGCTTCAACAGGAGGTGGTTGCGGGTTATTCGCACCCAGATGAGGTGGAATCAGTCCCGAGGGAGGTAAAGGGATGTTAGGAGGAAATCCTGACATCTCAGAAGAAGAATTTGGTGATGATGAATGTGAAGATGAAGATGTATGAACAGAATTTCGGTCAACGTCGGAGTTGGCCGGCAAAGGTAAAGGCGAAAGATGTGTGGAGGGAGTTTCGATGTTGGAGTCGATCGCATAGTCGGTAGCTACTAACGAAACACGGACTAGGCGGGCACTATTGTCCCGAGTCCAACCAGACATACACTAAAACGAGTTTAGTTGTCAAAGCGTAGAATGTGAGGGTAAGAAAACGTCAATAAAGAAATGCGGAAGAAAGGTGAGTGAAATGGGATTCTGGCGTCAAAGGGCAAGTTTTTATAAAAGATTTTGTTTTGTTTTGTTTTTTTTAATGTTTATTTTAGAAAGAGTTTTTGCAAAAATACGTACGGACTTACGGCACAACTTCAAACAATCACAGTTTAAACATGCACAATCATACCTAGAGGTATGGTCTTCTAAGTCCACTAGACTGCTCTTAACTGTTCTAAAGTGACAAGTTGTGAGATAACCCTCAAATCGTCTCTTCACTGCCACTTGTGGCCAGGTAAGCACAAATGAAGAAAAGAGGGTTCCGCTCACGAATCACCATGAGACGGGCCTTTTAAAATTACCTTTCTCACTTGTCTAGCCTAGGCACTACAAAGTCAAGTTTAGATAAACGATTGAATGCCCACAACCTTCCTCTGTCCTATTGAGCACGGCAGTCCTTAATTGGCTGAGTCTAGATATTTTTTTAATTAAGCTTAAGGGTGATGCGTATGTTTTTAGTGATTTTTAGGGTCTTAGGAAGGGTGATGAAATCCCCACCCAATCCGAATTGGTGTTATAGCTCTATATTAATTATGCAAAGCAGTAACAACCAAAAATCTAAAACACTTGCAAAAAATTTTATTTTGCCTGCGGCGCAAAGAATCCTGCACAAAAATCAGTTTATTGGAGAGGGGAAGAGAATTTGTGCAAAGAATGCTGCAGAAAAATTTATCAGTGGAGTTTAGAGGAAGGAAGAAGAGAAATGAGATACTTACAGAGAAAATTGGGTCGCTGACGTCACCCTTTGACCGCGGTTCCACGGTCAAACTTGCGCTTATGCCGCGGTTCCATGGCAGTTAAGAAGGTTGACTGCTTCAAAATTTGTTCCTGTTTTGAGTTGGTTCTCCTCTTCCTGTTTAGAGCCCCTGATTTTTGATTTGTTCACTGAGTTTGCTCCAGAACTGAACTAGACCTTCTTTCTATCCTGCACAATTGCACAAAAACTAATCAAAGATAACAAGATGATTTTTTTTTGTTTTTATATTTTTCAATTTTTATAATTTTTAGTTTTTTAATTAACCCGAAATTACATAAAGAAATAAACTACCGTCTCCTCGGCAACGGCGCCATTTGATTGTTACGTTTTTGTGCGTATTCTTAATTTTTAATTACCGCAATCAAGACGGTTTCGCTTGGTAGCTAGCCGGTTGAGTACGGGTCGATCCACAGGGAGATGGAATCTTTTTCTTTATGTTTTAACAAGTTAAATCCAAATATTTTGAGTTTTGTTTTAAGATCTACTGATGAGATAAAAGATGATAAAAGAACTTGCTAGGGTTAGTATTAGGTTAGTTCGAGTTAGGAATTTCTCACTTCTTTCAATGCCCTTTTTAATATCGGTGCTAAGGTAATCGGCAGCAATGGGGATTGGCACGACTAGGAAGGAACTTATATGTATAAGCTAGGCTTTCCATGCTTAGTTTCTTCCTTTTGGTCCTTGTCCGTCCGTTCTTGGCTCTTACACCTGACCTTCAGGTAACTCAACCACAACCGGTCTAACTATGGAATCACCGCTATCATGTAGGATAGGATGCCGTAGTGAGCGGATTGTGGTTCAATTAAAGGGAGTCCGAATTAAGGTGTTGGGCAAAGAAAAGAGTGAGAAAGATTTCCTTCTCTCCAACTTTCCTTCTCCTCACCTAACAAGTGAGAGATTACTCAACATTAAAAAGATAAAAACAAAAAGGTAGGTAGAAAGAATTGAGGATTAAGGAAAATTACAACTAGCTATTTGAGACATCACCTCGGCAAGGATCTTACTTAAGTATCATTGTTGTTTAAAGATAAAGAAAATAGAAGAAGAAAAACAAAAGAAAGCAACAAAATTACAACTAAATTAGCCAATGAAAAATTACGAACAATAAATAAAAAGACATGCAAGATAATAAAGGAAAGCAAGATAATAAAAGAACTCTTTTTTTTATTAATCAACGCTCATAAACTCACTATAATTTTTCATAGAGAAAGAATATAATTAAATTCTAAAATCTAAACTAAAGAAAAGCACACCTTATTTGGCTTTGAGCTTTTCTATTTATAGATAGGAAGGTGAAACCCTAGATTACATTCTGAGCTAAACACGAAATTACAAAACTACCCCAAAAGAACCAAGTCAACGCGGAACCAACTGCCACCGACACTGCTCAGACGCGGCCGCGGAACCGCGGCAGAAGTGCCTATTTGGCCGCGGTTCCGCGGCCATTTGGTGGATTTAGGGGACCATCTTTTCAGGGCTTCTTCATGTTGCTTTTATCTTCTGTTTTGTATTCTTGGTTTCTCAGAATCTCTTCAGTTCTCTTCCAGATATTCAGCAGTGCAAAATGATGCGGAATTTTGCCTTGAACTCCGCATTGATGTCTTGGATTTTGTGCTGCCCTTGTGCTTTATGCATTGAAGTGACCAACGATTTGTCATTTTGTCTCTTGAACTTGTAGGCGGCATCATACGGATGGTTAGCGGAGATCAGTATTCATCTGTTGTTGGTCGTAGTCCCGCATTTGTTGTAACTTTTCATGAATTTCACTGTAAAGAGCTGAGAACCTGCAACCTGCAATTATTCAGCAAACACGGATTAAAAGTACCTACCTATATGCAACGTGATTAAGAATGGGCGGTATAGAAATGCAAAAATCTGATATGAGCAATATGCTTGTGGTGGTTGTTTCCGCCTTTGGGCATGATTTGCTCCCGTTTGGGGATGCTTTATTTATATCATATGATGCTTTACTTATATTATATGTTTCTACCTGTTTCGGGGCTGGTTTTTACAAAGGAGGTGCTACCGAAATTTTTAAGAAAATAAATTTAAACTTTACAGATTTTACTTGAGATTTTCAAATGTTTTTAACAATGTTTTTGTTAGTTTTTATGCGCTAGAGGCCATTACTGTATCATACTAGTTTGTATATTACTTAATGGAAGCTTGGGATATTCACAGTTGTATTGACAGTCTTGATAAAAATGGTAGTATGCTACTTGGTTTGTGTCTACTTTAATATGTGCATATGTTTCTTTTAACGTATAGCTTATACATATTAGTAGAGCCCTAATGATCTTTGCTTGATTACCAGCGTTGTGATGACAGTCACACTAGTGGGGGCTGGATAGTCTATAAGCAACATCCTATACAGGTCCCTGGTCGTAGGATTATCGAGACAGGGCATCGATACTCCGGAGTAGACTGGTGTATACGCTTCTCATCCCAGCATAGGGAGATGGTATGTCCCACAGCCATCAGTACGTCGTACTGGAGATAGTATGCAGGTGCTCGTTAGGTTATGGGTACACCGGACATGACTTGCCGGGAACTGCAGATTGGATTTATACCCATCGTCAGATAGCAGTTCTCAGGTGATATGAGTACAGCTTAGTCCGTCGACTTGATACTGCTACTTCGCCTCGGGTGTGTTCCCACTGTACTTAGATTACTACCCTACCACGGCTCAAACGAGTCGTGCAAATAGGTAGTAGTTGGGTGCAGTCCCGAAGCACTTGGAGGCAGTGGCGGTTAGACAGGATTCGTCTCTCCCGGTATTGGGGGTTGATATCGCGCTGTGTATGGAGAGCCATTACGCAAAGTCCCTGGCCAGGGCAAGCGAGATTTACTGGTAGGTTTCAGTAGTTTCTCAAGGTGTAATGGGCTTCACTCCAACACGACATATACCGCTATTAGGGGTCTGACGTTTACCTCCCTCTAGGCTCGATGTGCGATAGTCCTAGACTAACAGACCAGACTGTACAGAGATTGTCACATCAGGCTCAGTTGGAGTTCGGATGGGTTTACTCATCGTCCTTCTTATCGACATCTACTTGGGGACCGTTACGTACAGCTAGTATCGCTTGCGGCCTGTGGTTAAACCCACTGCCAGCGTAGTGTCGAGTCTTTAGAATCGCATACAGAGAGTTTCCCTGCACCGGGCAAAAGGTGTAGAGGCCGTATGGTTTTACGGCAGGGCCGCGATCACTTACGTACACTTGTGCACGTATTGTTAGTTGTATGTATGCCCTAGAGGCCAGTATTGTACAGATGATGTATATTATATTGGATGCTTGGACATATATAGAGATGACTTTCTTGCTCGATATGATAGTATGCTATCTGGTTACTCTTTATCTTAACATGTACACTAGTCTCTTTATACTGTCTTATAGTTACATGTTGGTAAAGCCCTTAGGATATGTACTTGACTACCTGGACTGTGATGCAAATCATACTAGTGGGGACATGGTAGTCCATAAGTACATCCTTCAAGGTCCCTAGTCGTGGGTGTATCGATATACCAGAGTAGACTAGCGTATACGCTTCTCGACCCATGAGATGGGCGATGGATGATCCCATATCCATTGGTGTTTGACATCAAAGATGGTGTATGGGTGCTCAGTGGAGACTGGGTACACTGGACGGACTCGCCGAGAACTCCCAGATGGTATTATACCTCACGTCAGATGGCAGTTCTCAGGTGACACTTGTACAGGATAGTCTGTAGACCCGAGATCGTCATAGAGTCTTGTGTGATTCCCACTGTGCTTTGATCTCCACCTTACCATGTCCATGAGGGCGTGCAAAATGGTGGTCTTTGGGCACAGTCCCGAGCCACATGGAGGCAATGAGCGATAGGAGGGGTTTCGTCTCTCCCGGTATTGGGGGTTGATGTTGCGCAGTGCTCGATTGGCCGTAGCAGGGAAGTCCCTGGCCAGGGCTGATCAGAGATTTGCTGGTAAGTGTTACCAGTAGTTTCTCGACCCGTTATGAGCCTCACATCGGCACGACTTATCGGGTTATTGGGGTCTGACGTTTACCACCCCTAGAGTTGATATGCGACATATCAGACGAATAGACCAGACTGTATGGTAAGTGTTACTGGTCGAATTCGCAGGAGTGTGAGCGGGCTAGCTCGTCGATCTTCTGATCGCTCAATACCCGGGTGGCCGTTACATTTGGCAGACCGCTTGCGGCTTGTGGGTGCTTGATATGATCATCATCTGCTACAGGCGTATTGACGAGTCTTTAGAGTCCTACACAGAGGTTTCCTAGCTCAAGCGAAACGAAATAGGAGCGCATATGAGATATGTGCAGGACCGAGAATAATGCGTGTATGTGATACCGCATTTCATTCTCGCGATATATGTTTCGATTGGTTATATTCGATATGACCTAGTTATCGAATCATTGATTCGATAAATCGATACATTGGATTCTAGTCGGTCATGTGCGACATGACCGGATCATTGAATCAAGTGTTGATTTAATGATTTAATGTATAATTATATATTAGATATATTATTTTACATTAACTAGTATTGGTTCACTTTAAACGGATTTTTCTCACTTGGTTTGCACATTGTATATGTGATATGCTTTAGTGCGCATATTTGTATCATGTTTGATGATACTTGATCTTTTGGTTAAATGCATAGAATTAAACCATGGTTAATTAGTTGATTAGGGTTTTCCATCTATCATTTATTTATTTGTTTATTTATTTGAAAATGATTTAAAGTGATTTAAAGAGAATGGTGGCTTTCTTTTGTCATTAGTTGAAGCTTCATGAAGCTTTGACTTCTTTAACCATTCTTGTCTTCTTACTTAACCCTAACCCACTTAATTCACCATGGTTTATTCTCTACACTTAACCCTAGTTTAAGTTATGATAAGTATTGATTTTCTATTTCTTTTAATAGAACTTATCATAACCATCTTCATCTTCTTCTTCTTCTTCAAGCTTGCTACTTTAATGGCAACTTGAGATCTAGTGAGAGAAATCCTAATCTAAAGTGAACCCACCTCCTATTTCTTCGTCCTCTACCTCTTGCCAAGTGGTTTTGGGTGTTTTCTTCACAAGTTTCACTACTTGGTGAAGTCGGAGCTTGAACTAGTGCAACCTCGACGTAGATCGTCTTTGACACGAAGCCGACGACCTTGCTCGCCCGTTTTTCCGATGGAGCCGACGAATGAGTCTAGGATTCGTGATGGACAGCGAGAGCACACCCATGTGGAGCTAAGGAAGTGGGGAACCGGATCTACAAAGGTTGTAGCATCTAACTTCTAGTTAAATAGTAACTAGTTTCTTGTTTCGCCTAAACATCTAGTCTAAGATCCGTAGTCTAGGGTTTCTCGGCACCATTTTTTTTAAATTGGCATGTTCGATGCCTTGTGAGACCTCACTAGAGTGCCTAGGAACCTTTCACTGGTATCAGAGCCTAGCTAGAGCCTTAGGCGAAGTCTAGACGGAATTTGAACTCCGATCGAACCGAAACCGAACCCCGAAAATTGCTCTCTGTACATTTTCTAAAATCTGGGATTTTTCCAAATTAAAAATATGCAGAAAAATCAGCAGGTGAATATAAGAATTACTGTGAAATTCGACAGTGTAAATCCATCAAATAGCCGCGGTTCCGCGGCATGAGCATGGCTCATGCGGCGGTTCCGCGGCCGTACGGATCAATTAAATAAATATTTCTGCACAGTAATTCTTATCTTCCAGTTCTGGTTTTCCTAGGAATTTTTGATATTTATTCAAGAGTTGAATTTTCTGGGGTTGTTTTGGGGATTCGGTATTTCGATCGGATTATCAAGTTTCGTCTTTTGTGTATTTCCGGATAATTTTTTTGAATATGTTAAAATGTTCGACCGGATATAAATACCCAATTTTTCCCCTGTCGGGAAATTTCCAAGTGTTGGATTTTTCCGTAGTTTAACGACATTCTAAGTAGTGCAAGTAACGCGATGGACCCTCTAGAAGACAACAAACCTTAACTCGATTATGTGACCGTCTTGAACTGCCCTTTGAACCTTCGGGTTTGGGACAGTACGGCGTGCCACATGTGAGGCGTTGGCTTGACCCTTCTACGGCTGGACCGTCGGTACTGAGGCACGAACTGAATGTTGTTAGACTTATTTCATGTGTTGAGCTGTATCGGGAAAACTTGGGTATTCGACTGTTCGATCGGAAAATTTAACATTTTCTGTTTATCTGGAATGTGATACAATAATTGGAATTCACAAACAGTTATGTGATAACTAAATGAATGTTATAAATCTAGCAGTTTGGTTTCACTTGATGTTGAAAAGAGTTTTCGATAATGAGACTAAAATGCGGGATTTATATCTGTTAGGCATGTGATGTCTAAGTATTTCATTTGATTAGGCATGCGATGTCTAAAAAGGTTGCGGATTCCAACTGTTGTAGTTTTACACTTTCTTTTCTGTGACCGTAAGTGTAGTATGTTCATATCGCCGGTTTCGTTGCTATACGTCAACGACAATTGGGGTATACATACTTACTTATGTTGATGACATGTGATGTTATGTGTTGCTGGATATGTTATATTGGATCGTCGTGTTCGAATAGCCGGGGGTTTTTATGTGAGATGAGTGTTTTTCATTTTCATTCATGTAAAAACTTGTATGTAATATTCTTTCATTTGGGGCACTTCCAGGTAGCGGAAGTTGTCACCCTTTGTATATTATTTACTTTTCCGCATTAGGATAGACCCAAGGAGGGGAGCACAAGTAACCGGGTTCTGGGGTCCAGTGGAAGACCAACTCGAGGAGTCGAGTCCGGGTCTCCTAACCCTAGGATTGGCAGGGTTGCTTTCCGCTCTCGTAGGGGTCTAGGGGTGTGGGATTGGCTATTCATCACGACCGTGGAATCCGTGTTTTATACTGGCTCGTATTGAAAACACGGACGTCCTAGTATATCCAATATTTCATATGTTTATTCTGCTGCGATATCTGTGATGTGTTTCTGTGATGGATATAATATATAGTATATATGATATATTATATAGACGTTACTTATGTTTTACACCCGCGCTAGCCCTGCCCTGCTCTGTCGTTAGTTACCTAACCTAACGGTGCACGAGGGGACATCGAGGCGAATGCGGATGGCATAAGTGTACGTCATATCTATCTGTGATGTTTAGGTATTTAAATGATGGGACTTCATTAATGTGATTAATGAAAGATAAGAAACCTAAGATGTTGTGGAATCGAATTTTAAAATAAAACAGGTAGCTACAGTTCTTGCTTTGTACAGCGGTATATATGATATACCCTGCACCTTATTCGATGAGGAAAGGACCGAGATCCCTTCACCGGGAGTGACTCCTTTAGCAATAACTGGCAGATGCTACACACTCGGTTTGCTTTTGACTGCTTTTGGGTTTTTGCTTTGCACAGTGATATATATGATATATCCCGCACCTCATTCGACGAGGAAAGGGCCGACGATCCCTTCACCGGGAGTGACCCCTTTAGCAAAACTAGAAAAGCCTCAAAATCATTCCATTTTAAAACTTCATTTGATTCTACAACGATATCAAGTTCATTACGCAATAGGTTTTCAGAAAAACCTGTCGTAGCCCTCCGTCATTTCAGATAAGTACTATTTAGTATTCGTGCTGCGGTTGTTTGGCATGCGTCAAGGCGTAGTGTACGGTAGCTAACTAGTATTTATCTGCTTATGCATATGATGCAGATTGGATTAGGGTATTCGCACGGCGTTGTTTGGCATGCGTCAAGGGTCGTGTGGGTGGGTTTAATTCAATCAGGAAATGACGGGTTGAACTTGACTAGCGGATTATGGGTTGTTTGGCATGCGTCAAGGTCATAGCACGCTAGGGGCAAAAGATTATCGGGAATTTCAAGTGTTGAAATTTGCAATGAGATTGCATACCTTCTATGAGATAGTTGGATCCCGATACCCACTGCGAGTAAGAGTTACTCCTGGGAGAGTTTTACACATTACAATTAGCCGATCAAGTAGGTGTCTAGAAAGGTGTTAACGAGATTACGCCTCTGGGAAAACGAGGTTTACATTAATTAGGTTCGTGCGAAAGCACGGGGGACCTCCCTCAAAGTACCGACACTGGCCTGGCTGAATGATTGGCGAACTTGTAGTGTGTAATTAATCCCGGCTAGTCTTTCCTTTTAGGGTTTGAAGGAAGATTTGATAAAAAGCAGTGGGAGCCATCCTGATTAGATAAGATAATAACCAATCTGATCTTGCACGAGCTTACGCTAAAGTGTTTTCTTCTCTCTCTCTCCAGGTAGCGACCATTTCATGCCTTAAACAAGATAATAATATGGATGTATTGACCGAACCCGCATGTTATACTGTGCTGGGGAACGTTGGTTTCGTTCCTTCTTATAAGAGTTATAGGAATGAACAGGAAATAGGGGAATACCAGGATTCCCATGCCACCCGAATGAAGAAAGTACATGTTGATGCATTTTCTTCGGGTGTGTTCGTTACTAAGAACTGTTTCTCCATTTGCTCTACGTCCTGGGTATTGGATACCGGGTCAGGATCCCATATATGTAATCAGTTACATGGGCTTAGGAAAGGTAGAGAACTTGGAGAAGGTGATAAAGACATAAGAGTAGGAAATGGTGCAATTGTTGCAGCCAAGACTGTCGGGGAATATCACCTTACATTACCAACTGGTAATACATTGGTTCTGAACGAATGCTATTACATGCCGAACCTGATATGCAACATTATATCGGTTTCTTTACTGAGTAAAGAGAGATATAATTTTGTATTACAGGATAATGTTATGAACATTTTCCGTAACCAAAAGTTGGTTGGATCAGGCACGTTGTGCAATGGCATTTATGTTCTAAACCAATCAACAGTTCTGAGCATAACAAACACACACAAGAGGAAGAGTTCTGAACTGAACGAATCCTTCTTGTGGCATTGTAGACTGGGTCACATCAATGCGACACGACTGGCTAAGTTTCATAAGGATGGATATTTAAATCCGTTTGAATTTTCATCCTATGACACTTGCCAGTCATGTCTCAAAGGCAAGATGACCAAAGCTCCGTTTACGGGAAACGGAGAAAGAGTTACCGAACTCTTGGGACTGATACATAGTGATGTATGCGGTCCCATGTCTACACATGCCAGGGATGGTTCTTCGTACTTCATTACATTCACTGACGATCTCTCTAGATTCGGATATGTGTTCTTGATGAAACACAAATCAGAAGCTTTTGAGAAATTTAGAGAATATAAACAAGAAGTCGAGAACCAAACCGGAAAAAGTATTAAAATCCTACGATCTGATCGAGGAGGAGAATACTTAAGCAATGAATTCCTGGAATTCCTAAAAGAGAATGGGATTCTCTCTCAGCTTACTCCTCCTTATACACCACAGCACAACGGTGTATCTGAACGGAGAAACCGCACCCTATTAGATATGGTGCGCTCAATGATGAGTACAGCTGAGTTACCTATTTCCTTCTGGGGATATGCGCTTGAGACAGCCATGGACCTATTGAATAGAGTTCCTACCAAATCAGTGCCTACCACTCCATATGAGATATGGAAAGGGAAGAGACCACATCTTAATTATATTAAGATATGGGGTTGTCCAGCCTATGTCAAAAGACAAAATCCGGACAAACTCGAGGCAAGATCTGTCTTATGTAAGTTTGTAGGATATCCCAAAAATTCACAAGGGTATATCTTCTACCACCCCGAGGAACAAAAGGTGTTTGTTTCTCGACATGCCACTTTCTTAGAAAAAAGTTTTCTTATGAAACAGATAAGTGGCATTGAGGTAGAACTGGAAGAGGTTCCAGCGACATAGACTACAACAGAAGATTTGGTTGAACCAGAGGATTCCGTAGTTCCCGATGAACCCCAGCCACTCCGCCGATCTAGTAGGGTTCCTCGCCAACCTGAGAGATACTACGGTTTTCTCATGGATGGAGGGAGCGAGGATTGCATCATGGAGGATGATGACCCAACTAGCTTCGAGCAGGCCATCACGAGTAGGGACTTAGTGAAATGGCTGGATGCTATGCGGTCCGAGATGGAATCCATGTACACCAACAAAGTATGGACTTTGGAATTTGCTCCTGAAGGGGTAAAACCCATTGGGAGCAAGTGGATCTTCAAGAAGAAACTTGGTGTAGATGGGAAAGTGGAGACTTTCAAAGCTAGACTTATAGCAAAAGGTTTTCGTCAAAGACCAGGTGTGGACTATGACGAAACCTTTTCTCCAGTGGCTATGCTTAAATCCATCCGGATCATGCTTGCCATTGCTGCCTTTCATGACTACGAAATCTGGCAAATGGATGTTAAGACCGCCTTTCTAAATGGTGATTTAGAAGAGTGCGTGTACATGACTCAGCCAGAGGGCTTCGTAGACAGTGGGAGCAGCGGGAAGGTGTGCAAGCTGCTTAAATCCATTTATGGATTAAAGCAAGCATCGCGGAGTTGGAACATCTGCTTTGATGTCGTTATCAAAGAGTTTGATTTCGTCAAAAATCCAGATGAACCTTGTATCTACAAGAAGGTGGCAGAGAGTAAGGTTGTCTTCCTCGTATTGTACGTGGACGACATACTCTTGATAGGAAATGATATTCCTATGCTGCAAGCGGTCAAGCTCTTCTTATCACAAAGATTCTCAATGAAAGATCTTGGTGATGCCTCCTGCATATTGGGAATTAGGATCTATAGAGATAGATCCAAACAGATTTTGGGATTGTCCCAATCCAGGTACATTGACACCATACTAAAGAGGTTTAGTATGGAAGAGTCCAAGCGTGGGAACTTGCCCACGATCTCTGGAGTCACTCTCTCCAAAGAGATGTCTCCCAAGACTGATTTGGAGAGAGCTCGCATGCAAGGGATACCCTATGCTTCGGCAGTAGGCTCTATCATGTATGCGATACTATGTACCAGACCCGATGTAGCATACTCACTAAGTGTAGTGAGCAGGTATCAAGCTGATCCTGGAGAGAGTCACTGGACAGCTGTGAAGAGCATTCTCAAGTACTTACGAAGGACTAGAGATATGTTCTTGGTGTATGGTAACGGAGAGCTCCAAGTGGAGTCCTTCACCGATTCGAGCTTCCAGAGTGATAAGGACGACTCTAAGTCGCAGTCGGGCTTTGTCTTTACCCTTTACGGAGGGGCGGTTAGCTGGAAGAGTTCCAAGCAGGAAACCGTGGCAGACTCGACGATGGAGGCTGAATACATCGCTGCCAACGATGCTGCTAAAGAGGCTGTCTGAATCAAGAAGTTCATTACTGATCTTGGTGTGGTTCCATCCATTGAGCATCCAATACCTTTGTATTGCGATAACAATGGAGCAGTGGCTTTGGCCAAGGAACCCAAGTCCCATCAGCGATCCAGGCATATTCTGAGGCGGTATCACCTGATCTGGGAGATAATTGATCGCCGGGAGATCGAGGTCAGGAGGGTTGACACGAAGAACAACACCGCGGATCCACTCACGAAGGCCATTCCCCAGATACAGTTTGAGAGACTCTTCGGGATGCTCGGTATGCGATACTACAGCAGCTGGCCCTAGTGCAAGTGGGAGATTGTTAGTTGTATGTATGCCATAGAGGCCAGTATTGTACAGATGATGTATATTATATTGGATGCTTGGACATATATAGAGATGACTTTCTTGCTCGATATGATAGTATGCTATCTGGTTACTCTTTATCTTAACATGTACACTAGTCTCTTTATACTGTCTTATAGTTACATGTTGGTAAAGCCCTTAGGATATGTACTTGACTACCTGGACTGTGATGCAAATCATACTAGTGGGGACATGCTAGTCCATAAGTACATCCTTCAAGGTCCCTAGTCGTGGGTGTATCGAGACAGGGCATCGATATACCAGAGTAGACTAGCGTATACGCTTCTCGACCCATGAGATGGGCGATGGATGATCCCATATCCATTGGTGTTTGACATCAGAGATGGTGTACGGGTGCTCAGTGGAGACTGGGTACACTGGACGGACTCGCCGAGAACTCCCAGATGGTATTATACCTCACGTCAGATGGCAGTTCTCAGGTGACACTTGTACAGGATAGTCTGTAGACCCGAGATCATCATAGAGTCTTGTGTGATTCCCACTGTGCTTTGATCTCCACCTTACCATGTCCATGAGGGCGTGCAAAATGGTGGTCTTTGGGCACAGTCCCGAGTCACATGGAGGCAATGAGCGATAGGAGGGGTTTCGTCTCTCCCGGTATTGGGGGTTGATGTTGCGCAGTGCTCGATTGGCCGTAGCAGGGAAGTCCCTGGCCAGGGCTGATCAGAGATTTGCTGGTAAGTGTTACCAGTAGTTTCTCGACCCGTTATGAGCCTCACATCGGCACGACTTATCGGGTTATTGGGGTCTGACGTTTACCATCCCTAGTCTTGATATGCGACATATCAGACGAAGAGACCGGACTGTATGGTAAGTGTTACTGGTCGGATTCGCAGGAGTGTGAGCGGGCTAGCTCGTCGATCTTCTGATCGCTCAATACCCGGGTGACCGTTACGTTTGGCAGACCGCTTGCGGCTTGTGGGTGCTTGATATGATCATCATCTGCTACCGGCGTATTGACGAGTCTTTAGAGTCCTACACAGAGGTTTCCTAGCTCAAGCGAAACGAAATAGGAGCGCATATGAGATATGTGCAGGACCGAGAATAATGCGTGTATGTGATACCGCATTTCATTCTCGTGATATATGTTTCGATTGGTTATATTCGATATGACCTATTTATCGAATCATTGATTCGATAAATCGATACATTGGATTCTAGTCGGTCATGTGCGACATGACCGGATCATTGAATCAAGTGTTGATTTAATGATTTAATGTATAATTATATATTAGATATATTACTTTACATTAACTAGTATTGGTTCACTTTAAACGGATTTTTCTCACTTGGTTTGCAAATTGTATATGTGATATGCTTTAGTGCGCATATTTGTATCATGTTTGATGATACTTGATCTTTTGGTTAAATGCATAGAATTAAACCATGGTTAATTAGTTGATTAGGGTTTTCCATTTATCATTTATTTATTTGTTTATTTATTTGAAAATGATTTAAAGTGATTTAAAGAGAATGGTGGCTTTCTTTTGTCATTAGTTGAAGCTTCATGAAGCTTTGACTTCTTTAACCATTCTTGTCTTCTTGCTTAACCCTAACCCACTTAATTCACCATGGTTTATTCTCTACACTTAACCCTAGTTTAAGTTATGATAAGTATTGATTTTCTATTTCTTTTAATAGAACTTATCATAACCATCTTCATCTTCTTCTTCTTCTTCAAGCTTGCTACTTTAATGGCAACTTGAGATCTAGTGAGAGAAATCCAAATCTAAAGTGAACCCACCTCCTATTTCTTCGTCCTCTACCTCTTGCCAAGTGGTTTTGGGTGTTTTCTTCACAAGTTTCACTACTTGGTGAAGTCGGAGCTTGAACTAGTGCAACCTCGACGTAGATCGTCTTTGACACGAAGCCGACGACCTTGCTCACCCGTTTTTCCGATGGAGCCGACGAATGAGTCTAGGATTCGTGATGGACAGCGAGAGCACACCCACGTGGAGCTAAGGAAGTAGGGAACCGGATCTACAAAGGTTGTAGCATCTAACTTCTAGTTAAATAGTTAACTAGTTTCTTGTTTCGCCTAAACATCTAGTCTAAGATCCGTAGTCTAGGGTTTCTCGGCACCATTTTTTTTAAATTGGCATGTTCGATGCCTTGTGAGACCTCACTAGAGTGCCTAGGAACCTTTCACGTATTATGATCGGGCAGATAATACTAGCGGGCTTTGGTTTAAGCCAGATTCTAATATTATATAGATGGATTTATTCAGTTAAAGATTATCCGTGTTTTTCGGAAATACGGATGGGAGGGGCAGTCTCGTAATTTGTCGGGAAGCTTCTAGAAGAAGGTGACTCATTTGTGTTTAATTCTTTTTAGGATTTAAACAAATGAGGTTGAGAGATGAGGTGTCGGTTTTCATTAAATGGATAATGACTCATGAGATGATTCATCTCAAATGAATTAAATGAAGCATGCTAGATATTATGATAGATATTTGTTATGATATTTTGATGCTTCATATTATTCTAAGATGAGACATTATTCATTTCATTATCACAAAAGCTTTCTCTCTCCTCACTTCTTCATCTTCTTCCTCAAACCCTAAAAGCTCTCATGAGTTGAGAAACCTAGGTTTTAAGTGACTAATTAATCCATCTAATTACTCTACACCCTCTAGGACTTCTAGATTAGTGATCTAGAAGCCGTAGTTATCTCAGATTCGAGATAGAAGCTCGGACTATAGACTCTCGGGTGGATCGTCTTTGACTCGAGGAGGCCGTTGGGGTGCCGACGTTCCATAGAGCCTACGAGGCATGGAGGATAGCGATGAAGACCTGAAGGACAAGTAACGTGAGGTATAATTTCGAATCAGAGTTGTTAAACCTTTCGTAGTCTGCTAGTAATGGTTTAGACACGATCCGTGTGCTCAAGTCCGTGTTACGAAGCTTTGATAATTGTTTTTCATATATTCCGCCTCCCCGCAAGCTTGTGGGGTGCGTGACATGGACTTACAGTGGTATCAGAGCCTACTAAACCTTTACTAGCTTGTTCTCAACTAATTAGAAATTCGATCGTCGGAAAAACGCGAAAACATAACCCCGAACCACTCAAGTTTCTTTCAATTTTAAACGTGTCGAAAAAATTATTTGATAGGTATGAAAATTTACAGCAGGGAATTCTAAAAAATCTGGGAAAATACGAGCTTCTAACTCGGTGATAAGGCCGCAGAACCGCGGCAGATTAGTGCTATCCGCCGCGGATACGCCGCCGAGTCAACTCTGAGTTGACTCGGATTTGCACAGTAATTCTTGAATTTGGGTGTTTTGTTTTCCTGCATATTTTGTTTCTGCCCAGGTTTCTTCAGTGCTGGCTTGCATTTGGGGTAGAGACGGAAAAAGGTTGTCGATCGATATTCTAAGTTATTTGCTAATCGGATTTTATCTGTAATGTTTAATGTATTCGTAAACCTCCCCTAATTGCTAGTATGTCGGTTAGCAGGGGGTTGTACATTTCTGTAATGATTTTACTGGCTTGTGTATATGAACTTGATTGGATCATTGTGATGATTAGCCGGGGTTTGAGATGAGTTTTTATATTCTTTCATTCGATGTAAATTATAATATAATGTAATATTCTTTTGCGGGGCACATCCGGGCTGAAGTTGTAGCCACCGTTGTATTATTTCATTTACTGTTTTATGCTTCTAGGATAGACCCAAGGTGGGGTGCACAAACTACCGGGTACTTTGAAGTGTTTAGTGGCCTACTCACGTTGTTGAGGGAGACCGCTTTACTTCGGGTACTTGGCGGGTAGTTTGCCATACCCGTAGGGGTCTAGGGTAGGGTAATGGCTATTCATCACAACTGTGTAATCCGTCTTTCGTTGCAGGCTCAAAGGAAACGCGGATTGCTTGTATATCCAATAATGTTCATCTATGATCTGGAATGCCTATTATTGCGTCTGACGAGTGTACAATATCTATATATGATAGCTATTAGACGTTACTTATGTTTTACACCTGCGCTAGCCCAGCCCCCGCTCTGTCGTTAGTTAAGTAACCTAACGGGTAAATGACGGGACCCAGTGGAGAATGCGGATGGCATAAGAGAACGTTGTATTTTCATTGTTTTCTGCAATGATAGGTTAATTGATGGGACGCATTACATTAATGCAAAGAAAATAAACCAAAGTTGAATCGTTGGAACAAATTTAAAAGAAACCACTCGGTTGTTTTAAAAGAGCAGAATTTTTAAATTGCGGAGCTTTAACCACTCCTTTTAAAAAGCTATCAGGTTCCTTCGATTATATCAAGTTCACTACGTTCACGGTTTCGCCAAAACCAGTCGTAGCCCTCCGTCATTTCATATGAATGGTCAGTAGTATTCAAGCTATGTTTGTTTGGCCCTTAGTCCAGACATAGTGATTGGTAGCTGCTGGGGTGTTCACGTGTAGCATAGATAGATACGTTGGTTTGGGACAGTCGTATTACTTTGTTTGGCCCTTAATCAAGAGTATATACGGGTGGGTTCAAATTAACAAGATAATGATGGGTAGAACTTGACATGCGACTTATGATTTGTTGGCTCTTAGTCAAGGTCATAAGAGCATGGGGCAAAAATCCACATCAGGAGTTTCTAAAGAAACTGAAACTTGCTAGTGTTGCATACCATTTGGAGTTTGATGAATGTTGGTAGGATTCCTTCAGCATTATCACACGATGATATTTGGATCTCGATCCTACTGTGAGTATCCGCTACTCATCAAGAGATTCGTCACTTAACGATCAATGCTATAAACCAAGTAGGTGTCTAGAACAGTGTTAGCGGGGCTACGCCTCCAGAGAAAAGAGATTATTTAATTAAAGAACTTCGCGAAAGCGTTGTAAAACCTCCCTCGAAGTACCGACACTAGCCTGGCTGAACGGTTAAGCAAGAATTGTATGGTGAGATCAGTCCTGGCTAATTCTTCTTTTATGGTTTGAGGAAGGATTTGAGAAACAGTGGGAGCCATCCAGTTTAGATAAACTAAAAACCAATCTAAACTTGCAAAAGCGTCATGCTAAAGTGTTCCCTCTCTCTCTCATTGCAGCGACCTTGTGACCATGACTAGGTTACATCTAGATAACAAAATGACTGAATCTGACTTATATGACTGGCAAAGGTCTATCCAGATGTCCATTGCCTATGACAAGCTGGACCACCCTATTACTACTCTAGCCCCTACCGTCCCAGGTCAAGTTTCCACCGTCGCGGATATGGATATCCGTCAGACAAGGGAAAAGGATAGTGCGAATGCCCAGTGCCTCGTGTTGGCTTCAGTTGATGGTGTATACCAGAACAACACGAGAAGATGGACTTAGTTTCCATCTTTCTCCATAACAAAGATTTATATGGAGAGCAATCTCGTATCACAAGATATGAGACCTCGAACGAATTATTTCAAGCGAGGTTGGCTGTCGGGTCATCTGTAGGGGAAGACGTCCTTACAATGACTAGCTATATTGATAAGCTCAAGGACCTGGAGTCTACGTTGGGAAACAGGTCATACGCTGACTTATTTCCACAGTCCCTACCTTCTACTTACACCCTGAAAGAAACCAGGGAGACACCCTCTCTGCTTAATGGAAGACCTTCTTCTTCTACATCCAGGGCGAAAGCAAAGGGTGAAAAGAAAAAGACCTCTACAAAGCCGATATACGGTATCAGTGAAGTAGAAGGAAAGGGAAGTGTAAAAGTTTTGGGACTTGGTGTAAGGAAGGAAGGATGTTCCTATTGTTGTGGGAATGGGCATTGGCAGAAGGATTGCAGGGCTTTGGAAGCCAGTAGCCAGGATACGAAGCATGTTGTGGCTTCGGCCTCGAGTGTGTTTGTAATTGAGAACTGTTTGTCAATTAACTCTACTTCCTGGATACTAGATACCGGAGCAGGATCTCATATCTGTAATTCATTACATGCTTTGAGAAACCGTAGAGTTATAAGGGTAGGTGATTTGTCTCTCAGAGTTGCAAACGGAATGAGTGTGGACGCTGAATCCGTGGGAGAATATCGCCTAGGTTTGACAAGTGGGCAGATATTGATTCTACGTAACTGTCTGTATGTACCTAGTTTGACTTGTAATATCATATCAGTATCTTCACTTTCGAGAGAGGGATATGATTTTACATTCGTAAGCAATGTAGTTCACAACCACCTAAATCAAGTTCTGATTGGGTCTGGTACATTAGATGACGGTATATACGTATTGAATCAAACTCAGGTTTTCAATGTCCAGAACACACTTAAAAGAAAGTCTCCAGAAGTAAATCAGGCTTTCTTATGGCATTGTAGACTAGGTCACATCAATGAAACACGATTAACTAAGTTACATAGAGAAGGATATTTGAATCCGTTCGAATATCAATCTTATGCTACTTGTGAATCTTGTCTCATGGGAAAGATGACAAAGACTCCGTTTACTGGACACGGAGTAAGAGCGAGCGAGCTCTTGGGACTCGTACACAGTAACGTGTGCGGTCCAATGTCTACACATGCGTGAGGTGGTTATTCCTACTTCATTACTTTTACGGATGATTTCTCTAGGTATGGATATATCTTCTTAATAAAGCATAAATCCGATGCCTTTGAGAAATTCCAGGAATACAAGAATGAAGTGGAAAAACAGACAGGCAAAAGTATCAAGACACTGAGATCTGATCGAGGTGGTGAATACTTAAGTGCCGAGTTGCTGGGTTACTTAAAAGAGAATGGAATTCTCTCTCGGCTTACTCCTCCATACACACCACAACACAACGGTGTATCGGAAAGGAGGAATCGAACCTATTGGATATGGTTCGTTCCATGATGAGTAAGGTTGAGTTACCGCGATCTTTCTGGGGTTATGCACTAGAATCAGCTGCATATCTTTTGAACCAGGTTCCAACCAAGACTGTGCTTACCACACCATATCAGATGTGGAGTGGGAAGAAACCCTGTCTTAAACTCTTTAGGACATGGGGATGTCCAGCTTTTGTAAAAAAGCAGCATCCGGACAAGTTCGAGGCACGCTCAGTACAGTGTAAGTTTGTGGGATATCCAAAGAACTCTAAGGGATATTATTTCTATTACGCAGAGAAACAAAAGGTTTTTGTTTCTCGTCATGCCCACTTCTTGGAAGCTGAATTTTTAGAAAATCAGAAGAGTGGGAGAGCAATAGAACTGGAAGAAATTCCAGAACCACAAGCTGTTACTTAAAGTTTGGTAGATCAAGAAGTTTCAGAAGAAAAGGATATACCGGTGCCTATCCGCAGAAGTAGTAGGCAGTCTCATCCGCCCGAGAGATACTATGGTTTTCTCATAGACGGGGATCGAGAAGATTGCATCATTGATAATGAGGACCCTAGTAGCTTCCATTAAGCCATTCAGAGCGGCGACTCGGTAAAATGCTGGATGCAATGCGGACCGAAATGGAGTTCATGTACACTAACAAAGTATGGACTTTGGATATTGCTCCAGATGGGGTAAAACCCGTAGGATGCAAGTGGATCTTTAGAAAGAAGATTGGTGTAGATGGACAGGTTGAAACCTATAAGGCTAGACTTGTTGCTAAGGGTTTTCGTCAAAGACCTGGTTTGGACTATGACGAAACCTTTTCTCCAGTGGCTATGCTCAAATCCATTCGGGTCCTTCTTGCCATTGCTGCCTTCCATGATTATGAGATCTGGCAGATGGACATAAAGACGGCTTTTCTAAATGGTAATTTAGAAGAATGCGTCTATATGGATCAGCCAGAGGGATTCATTCAGAGTGGGAGCAGCGGTAAAGTGTGCAAGTTGCTTAAGTCCATTTATGGACTAAAGCAGGCATCGCGGAGTTGGAACATCTGTTTTGATGATACTGTCAAAGAATACGACTTTATCAAGAATCCAGATGAACCATGCATATACAGTAAGATTGTAGGGAGAGTTGTAGTATTCCTCGTCTTGTACGTGGATGACATTCTCCTAATAGGAAATGATTTTCCTATGCTACAGTCAGTCAAAGAATTCTTGTCATAGAAGTTCTCCATGAAGGACCTGGGTGATGCCACCTACATTCTGGGGATCCAGATCTGTCGTGATAGATTAAAGAGGATTAGATCAAAGAGGATGTTGGGACTTTCGCAGTCCAGGTACATAGACACTATATTGAAAAGATTCAGTATGGAAGATTCTAAGAGCGGTAACCTACCGGCTTGTCACGGAATCAACCTCTCCAAAGAGATATCTCCCAAGACTGATTTGGAAAGGGATCGCATATCGATTATACCCTATGCTTCTGCGGCAGGCTCTATAATGTATGCGATGTTATGTACCAGACCAGATGTAGCATATGCATTGAGCGTTGTATGCCAGTATCAGGCAAACCCAGGGAAGAAGCACTGGATAGCAGTAAAGAACATTCTCAAGTACCTGAGGAGGACTAAGGAGATGTTCTTGGTGTATGGCGGAAAAGACCTCCAGATCGAGGCCTTTGCCGACTCCAGCTTCCAGAGTGACAAGGATGACTCCAAGTCCATATCGGGTTATGTCTTTACCCTCAATGGAGGGGCGGTCTGTTGAAAGAGTTCCAAGCAAGACACCGTTGCTGACTCAACGATGGAAGCGGAGTACATAGCTGCTTGCGATGCCGCAAAAGAAGCTGTCTGGATGAAGAAGTTCCTCACAGAACTTCAGGTGGTTCCTACCAGTGTTAATCCAATACCTCTGTATTGCGACAACAACGGCGCTATAGCTTTAGCGAAGGAACCCAGGTCCCATCAGAAGTCAAGACACATCTTAAGGCGGTATCACCTGATCAGGGAGATCGTAGATCACCGGGAGATCGAGGCAAAGAGAGTAGATACAGAGAATAACACTGCTGATCCATTCACAAAGGCCATTCTTCAGACGCAGTTCGAGAGACTATTCGAGATGACAGGTCTGCGATATACCAGTACATGGCCCTAGTGCAAGTGGGAGATTGTTAGTGTTTATGCCCTAGAGGCCATTACTGTATCATACTAGTTTGTATATTACTTAATGGAAGCTTGGGATATTCACAGTTGTATTGACAGTCTTGCTAAAAATGGTAGTATGCTACTTGGTTTGTGTCTACTTTAATATGTGCATATGTTTCTTTTAACGTATAGCTTATACATATTAGTAGAGCTCTTAGGATCTTTGCTTGATTACCAGTGTTGTGATGGCAGTCACACTAGTGGGGGCTGGGTGGTCTATAAGCAACATCCTATACAAGTCCTTGGTCGTAGGATTATCGAGACAGGGCATCGATACTCCGGAGTAGACTGGTGTATACGCTTCTTATCCCAGCATAGGGAGATGGTCTGTCCCACAGCCATCAGTATGTCGTACTGGAGATAGTATGCAGGTGCTCGTTAGGTTACGGGTACACCGGACATGACTCGCCGGGAACTGCAGGTTGGATTTATACCCATCGTCAGATAGCAGTTCCCAGGTGACATGAGTACAGCTTAGTCCGTCGACTTGACACTGCTACTTCGCCTCGGGTGTGTTCCTACTGTAATTAGATTACTACCCTACCACGGCTCAAAGGAGTCGTGCAAACAGGTAGTAGTTGGGTGCAGTCCCGAAGCACTTGGAGGCAGTGGCGGTTAGACAGGATTCGTCTCTCCCAGTATTGGGGGTTGATATCGCGCTGTGTATGGAGAGCCATTACGCAAAGTCCCTGGCCAGGGCAAGCGAGATTTACTGGTAGGTTCCAGTAGTTTCTCAAGGTGTAATGGACTTCACTCCGACACGACTTATACCACTATTAGGGGTCTGACGTTTACCTCCCCCCTAAGCCTGATATGCGATAGTCCTAGACGAACAGACCGGACTGTACAGAGATTGTCACATCAGGCTCAGTTGGAGTTCGGATGGGTTTACTCATCGTCCTTCTTATCGACATCTACCCGGGGACCGTTACGTACAGCCAGTACCGCTTGCGGCCTGTGGTTAAACCCACTGCCAGCGTAGTGTCGAGTCTTTAGAGTCCCACACAGAGAGTTTCCCTGCACCGGGCAAAAGGTGTAGAGGCCATATGGTTTTACGGCAGGGCCGCGATCACTTACGTACACTTATGCACGTATTATGATCGGGCAGATAATACTAGCGGGCTTTGGTTTATACCAGATTCTAGTATTATACAGATGGATTTATTCAGTCAAAGATTATCCGTGTTTTTCGGAAGTACGGATGGGAGGGGCAGTCTCGTAATTTTTCGGGAAGTTTCTAGAAGAAGGTGACTCATTTGTGTTTAATTCTTTTTAGGATTTAAACAAATGAGGTGGAGAGATGAGGTGTAGGTTTTCATTAAATGGATAATGACTCATGAGATGATTCATCTCAAATGAATTAAATGAAGCATGCTAGATATTATGATAGATATCTGTTATGATATTTTGATGCTTCATATTATTCTAAGATGAGACATTATTCATTTCATTATCACAAAAGCTTTCTCTCTCCTCACTTCTTCATCTTCTTCTTCAAACCCTAAAAGCTCTCATGAGTTGAGAAACCTAGGGTTTAAGTGACTAAGTAATCCATCTAATTACTCTACACCCTCTAGGACTTCTAGATTAGCGATCTAGAAGCCGTAGTTATCTCAGATTCGAGATAGAAGCTCGGACTATAGACTCTCGTGTGGATCGTCTTTGACTCGAGGAGGCCGTTGAGGTGCCGACGTTCTATAGAGCCTATGAGGCGTGGAGGATAGCGATGAAGACCCGAAGGACAAGTAACGTGAGGTATAACTTCGAATCAGAGTAGTTAAACCTTTCGTAGTCTGCTAGTAATGGTTTAGACACGATCCGTGTGCTCAAGTCCGTATTACGAAGCTTTGATAATTGTTTTTCATATATTCCGCCTCCCGGCAAGCTTGTGGGATGCGTGACATGGACTTACAGTTTTCATCACTTACTACTTTTGATGATTTAGATTTCTGAGTTTCGGCTTACTTAAATTGCGTTACGCCTGTTGACATTACGTGGTTTAAGTGCCGGTCACGTGCCTAAATTGTGGGTCATGACAGTCACAAAGTGTTTCTCCACACAGGATATGGATAAAATATTAGGATTTCTGGTCACTAGATCTATGGTTTTAGATCTAGATTTAGGAAGTGTCCCAATTTGGGTTCTTGACACTATTCTAAAGTGTTTTAGAATGGACGACTCATGGCGTGGTGGTGTACCCGCAGGTGATGGAGTCACCATCTCTAAAGAGATGTCTTTCAGACTGATGAGGAGAGAGATCTGCATGATTAGCATATCACTTGCTTAGGAAATTGAGTTAATCATGAAATATCAAGTACCACACCAGATATTGCTTTTGCACTGGCTACAATAAGCATATATATTAATCCAATCCTGATGAAATGGTGGGAAGCAATTATGAACATAAGTGGATGTTCTTGGTATATGGTAACGACAGCCTCTTTCGGGAGGCGGTTATCATTTATGCTTCCAAGGTGACCTGGATGACAGAGTGACTGTCAGAGTTATAGTTTTCCCTCTTTTGAAGGGCAGTATGTTAGACAAGTGGTCCAAGCGGATACTGAGGAAGTCATGGCGCAGAATACTGATTAAATTCAGTGGATGATATAGTCTAAGAAGTTTGTTGGATTTGGAGTTCATTTGTGAACTGGGTCCCATCAGATATCCAGAAAAATTCTAAGACATGTATCGCTCATTTCGGAAGATAGTCTTTCTCCGTGAAGTCGAGATATAGAGAGATAAAGATGAAAACACTCGAGCGGATCCACTCACTGAGGCTATTTCTCGATCGCAATAGTTTTGCAAACGAGCTTTGCGAGACTGATTAGTAGAGAAGTTGGGTGTTCGGTATCACACGGGCTGTGAGTATGCGACACCGCAATAATTAGCCTTAAGTACAAGTGGGAGATTGTTGGCTATAGTGCCCTCAAGTCAATTATTGAATCGCAGGTACGCTATTGTGATGATTGAGGGAGGACCTATACTGGTAGAACGATCTTACTCGAGATGATAGTATGCTATCTGGTTTGCCTTTATCATCATGTACAGCATTAGGTGGCATTACAGATCACTATTACATGTTGATAGAGCCCATATGATTCTTGCTTGACTACCAACATTATGATGGCGATCATATACGTGAGAGCTGGGTGGTCTATAAGCACATCCTTAAATGTCCCTGGTCATGGGAGTATCGAGACTGGACATCGATACTCCAGAGTAGACTAGTGTATACTTATCGAGACCCTGATGAGGGGTGGTGGCCGGTCTCACAAGCCATTGGTGTCAGTTAGTCACCTAAGATAGTATACATGTGCTCATTGGGTTATGAGCACACTGGACGGACTCGCCGGGAACCTGCTAGATGGTATTATACATATTGTCAGATTGCAGTTCCCAGGTGACATGAGTACATGTTAGTCTGTCGACCTGAGATCGTATTTGTCTCGTGTGAGTTCCCACTGTGCTTTGATTACTACCCTACCACGGCTCAAAAGAGTCGTGCAAATAGGTTTTAGTTGGGTACAATCCCGAGCCACATGGAAGCAGTGAGATCGTCAGGGATTCGTCTCTCCCGGTATTGGGGGTTGATGTCGCGTTGTGCACGGGTGGACATCACCAGAAATCCTTGGCCAAGCTAGTCGAGAATTACTGATCTAGGATTAGTTGTTTCTTAGGTAGTGATGGATTTCATACCGACACGAAATGTCGCGTTATTAGGGGTCTGGCTTTATCCACCCCCCTAGACTCGATATGCGATACTCTTAGACGAACAGACTATACTGTATGGAGATTGTCACAGACAGGCTCAGTAGGGGTTTGGATGAGTTTGCTTGTCGGCCTTCCTTTCGCTCAATACCTGGGTATCCGTTACGTACAGCTAGTGCCGCTGACGTGCTTGTGGTTAAACCCACTGCCAGCATATTGACGAGTCTTTAGAGTCCCACACAGAGGGTTTTCACGGTTCAGGTGATATGTTGTAGATGACGTATGTTGGTACATACAGGTGTCCGATTAAATATATGTACAGGCTACACAGATTTTAATCGAACGGTTGATAATACTAGCGGTTTAGGGTTAAGCTGAATTATTAAATCAGGTTTTGATTTAATAATTTATATATATGTATTTTAGTATTATTGTTCATTATTCTTTCTCTCTCTTAGCTATTCATATTTTTGTACGAATACGCGTATATGTTTTTCGATACGTATACCAGGTTGTATTCCGTATTTATAAAGAATTACTTCTAGAAGATCGACACCTCATTACACGATTTTCCTTTTTGGAAAATCATTTTTGAAATGAGATGGAGGGTGAGTTGGTATGAGCATGGTGAGGCATGTAGAGATGCATGGCTCTTGATTTGTTAATTGTAAAATGTGAGAAGATATTTTTTGGTTGTAAATGACTTAGCCAATATTCTCTACATGCCATCCATAATTCTTGAGATATTTCATTTCATCACTTGATCATTCACACTCACACTTTCTTGGGGAGACTTAGCCATTCTTGAGTTGCTCATGCCACTAGTTTCCTCACCTCCTCCTTCTTCTTCTTGAGTTGCTCATTTGAGCATTAAGCATGAGAGAAAAATATAGTGAGACATTCCTACACCTCCACTCTCCATTGCTAGTAACCTTGGAGAGTCGGTTGCCTCGCTTGGTGAGGCTGGAACCTACGTCGTTTCCCTTGGGTGGATTATCATCGATGGAGGAAGACCGGCAACCAAATTCGATCCGCGACCCTTAGGAGCTAATGAAGGTTGTAGAAGACCGAAGGACTTGGTTCATTCATTATAACATTCTAACCTTGTAGTTTAGCTCTCTTTAGTGAGCTTGTATGGTTTATGGTTTCGATCTTGGGGCGAGTTTTGTTTGCGCCAAAATTTTTGAACGCCAGTTTTTGTTCCGCATCGGCCACGGTAGATGGCCAGGGCACCGGCAAAACCCAGCAGAGTCGATGTCGCACTGTGATCGGTTGGTCAACACCATAAGTATCTGGCCATGGCGGATTGAGAATTACTGGTGGGCAGACCAGTAGATTCTCGGATGGTCTTGAGCCACACTGACACGACTTGTTTGGTTATTAGGGGTCTGACATTTTCCACCCCCCTAGACCTTACATGCGATACTCTCAGATGAACAGACCGGACTGCACGGATATTGTCACGGACAGGCTCAGTTGGGGTTCAGATGAGTTCGCTCGTCAGACTTCCTTTTCCACAGATACCTGGGTAGCCGTTACGTGCAGCTAGTACTGCTGACGTGCTTGTAGTTAAACCCACTGCCAGCGTACTGTTAAGTCTTTAGATTCCTACACAGAGGGTTTCTCTGTTTCGAGCAAAACGATGTAGAGGCCGTATGGTTTTACGGCAGGGCTTCAATCACATACGTATACTGGCTACACGGATGATGATCGGGCGGATTATACTGGTGGGCTTTGGTTTAAGCCAGATGCTAGTATCAAATTATTAGATGTTTTTCGTCTCTTTGTATTCGTACTTTTCGGAATATGGATACGGGTATGTATATACGGATGACGGATATTCTTGTAATTTTGTCAAGAGTGTTTCTAGAAGAAGACACCTCATTTGTTATTTAATCTTTTTGGTTAAATGGTAAATGAAGTGGAGGTATGAGGTGTTATATTGCAATTAATGAAGCATGGCTACTTGGTGACTCATGTAGTGAGTCATGGATTACTATTGAGGTAAGGTGGCATCTAGATATTTTTTGAAAAATATCTTTGCTTAATAGTTATCACAATTAGCCATTATTCATTCATTCTATCTTTTACACTCTCTCTCCTCCAAGCTCTCTTCTTCTTCCTCTAACCCTAATTTGTCTCATGAGTTGAGAAACCTAGAGTTTAAGAGACTAAACAATCTCTAATCACTCTCTACATCTTCTACAATACTTAGACTAGCAAACTAGTTACCCTAGTTACCTCAATTTAGAGGTAGAAGCTCCAAGTAGATACTCTTGGGTGGATCATCTTTGACCCAAGGAGGCTAACGATCAAGCGATCCGTACACTCTCTCTTAGGAGCTTAAGAAGAGGAGGAGGATAGTGAGAGACGAAGGACTTTGTTCACGGAGATATAAACTTCTTTCAGAGTAGTTAGAACCTCATAGTTTATTTATTAGTTAAGGTTTATATAAAGATCCTGTTGATTCAAGTCGTTGTTGCGAAGTTCTAAAATCTTTTTTTGAAAATACCGCCTCCCTGCGAACATGTAGACCGCGCGACATCGACTTACAGTGGTATCAGAGCCTAGTAAACCTTAACCAACAGATTAGACGATAAGTAAAACTACGAAACCGAAATAACTCTGAAACATGAAACCAAACATCCATGTTTCTGTCGAAATATTCAGAGCCTCTAATTTTTTTTTAAACGATTGCAAAGTGCTCTTTTAGTTGTGAGATGAACACCAAATAAAAATGAGACAATTCCACCTCAACTTGGCCAGCCAAACCCCTCCAAAAACCGGCCTGACTAGTTCTAAAGTATGGGATTGTATTGAGTTTTTTTTGGTGTTCTTGTTGCTTGGATTTTGGTTTCAGGTGTTGTTTGATTTTGCTAAGATTGCTTATACTGTTATCTTTCTGTTGTGGCAATATGGAGTATTTCGAAGTCACAGTTTAACGCCGTTTATTAGTTTTCAGTTGATATATGTGTTTGGAAATGTTAGCTAATCGCTATACGTCGATTAGTGGGGGTTGCACATATCTGTGTTGCTGTTATGATCGTTTGTGTATATGGAATATTGGATCGTCGATGATGAATAACCGGGGATGTGAGAAGAGAGTTTTTTCTTTCATTCGATGTAAATTTGTAATATTGATGTAATATTATTTTGTGGGGCACATCTGGGTTGAGCTTGTAGCCACCCTTGTATTATTTCATTTACTGTTTTTTTCTCCTAGGATAGACCTAAGGTGGGGTACACAAACTACCAGGTTCTTAAAGTGCCGAGTGGCTTATTCATTTTACTGAGGGAGGTTGCTTCACTTCGGGAATTTGGCGGGTAGTTTGCCGAACCCGTAGGGGTCTAGGGTGGGGTTTGGCTATTCATCACGACCGTGGAATCCGTCTTTCGTTATACGCTTAAACGAAACGCGGAATTCCTAGTATATCCAATATATTCATCTGTGATCTGGAATGACTTTTATTGCGTGAGATGAATGGATATATATATATATACATATATATATATATATATAGTAGACGTTGTTTATGTTTTGCACCCGCACTAGTCCAGTCCCCGCTCTGCCATTAGTTATGTAACCTAACGGTGCATGACGGGGCCCCGTGGCGAATGCGGATGGCATAAGCGTACGTTGTATTTTCGTTTCTTTCTGCAATGGTAGGATTAAATGATGGGACTGTATTAATTCATTAATGCAAAGAAAATAAACCTAACCTGAATCGTTGGAACAATTTCAAAACCACTCGGTTTTCTTCAAAAAGCAATTTTTAAATGCGGAGCCTAAACCACTCCTTTAAAAAGCTACCATGGTTCCTTCGATTATATCAAGTTCATTGCGTTCACGGTTTCGTCAAAAACCAGCCGTAGCCCTCCGTCGTTTCAAATGAACAACACATCGTATTCATGCTATGTTTGTTGGCCTTCGTCAAGGCATAGTGAATGGTAGCAATGTGTTGCTTGTTTGTAGTATAGATAGATGCATTAGTTTAGGACAATAGTACAGCCTTGTTGGCCTTCGTCAAGGGTGAGTACGGATGGGTCTAAATTAATCAGGACAACGACGGGAAGAACTTGACTTGCATCTTATGATTTGTTGGCCTTCGTCAAGGTCATTAGAGCTTGGGGCAAAAATCACATCGGGAGTTTCAAATATAAAGGAAACTTGTAGATTTAACATACTTTCTGGAGTGTGGTGACTAGAGTGGCTTCCATCTAGGTCATCACACAATGATAGTTGGATCCCGATCCTACCGATGAGTAGGATTACTTTCAGGAGATTTTTTCACTTAACAATCAATGCTATAAACCAAGTAGGTGTCTAGAACGGTGTTAGCAGGGCTACGCCTCCAGGGAAAATAGGTTATTTAATTAAGGAACTTCGCGAAAGCGTTGGAAAACCTCCCTTGAAGTATGACACTAGCCTGGCCGAAAGGTTACACAAGTATTGTGACATGCGATTAATCCTGACTAATTCTTCTTTTAGGGTTTGAAGAAGAATTTGAGGAAACAGTGGAAGCCATCCTATTTAGATAAACTAATAACCAATCTATACTTGCAAGAGCATATGCTGAGTGTTTCTTTTCTCTCTCTCTGGCAGCTACCATGACGGGACTCAAATTACTACTAGAAAAAAATACATTGACTGGGCCAAACTATAAGGATTGGCTGAGGAACGTCAACTTTGCACTTGCTTATGACAAAGTGGCATAATTCCTCACCAATACTGCTCCGTCTGTCCCAGGACCAGATTCTTCAGTTGCGGACAAAGAGGTTTGCAAAACTTGGGATTTGGATTGCGAGAAAGCTAAGTGCATCATGCCGGCGTCCATGAATAATGAACTCCAGAAATAGCACGAGGATATGGATATCAAATCCATTTTTCTCCATTGCAAGGATTTGTATGGAGAGCACTCTTGTATCGCAAGGTACGAGACCTCAAGGAAGTTATTTCAGATGAGGTTAGCTCCAGGATCACCTGTAGGAGAGCACATCCTAAAGATGATCAGTCCCATTGAGGAACTCGCAAACCTAGGATGTGTGCTAGAAAACAAGTTATACATTGACTTGATTTTACAGTCCCTTCCTCACACCTTCTCTCAGTTCGTGCTGAACTTCAACATGCATGATATGGAAGCTGATCTTCCAAAGCACCTCAACATGTTGAGGGTAGTGGAGAGCTCCTTGAAAAATGAGGAGACACACGTTCTTTATGTTGGCCAATCATCCTCTTCTAAATCCAAAGAGAAAGCTAAGGGGAAGAAGAAGATGATCACCACTAAACCGAAAGGAGGTGTCAAAAAGGTGCAAGGAAAGAACAAAGCGGGGACAGTAAAAGCGGATAAGGATGAATGCTACTACTGTCACAAGAAGGGGCATTGGAAGAAGGATTGCAAGGCTTTTAAAGCCAAGGACACAAAGCAAGCTAATGCTTCTGCTTCAGGTGTGTTTGTAAGAGAAAACTGTTTTTCAGTGAACTCTACATCATGGGTACTAGATACCGATTCTGGTTCTCACATCTGTAATTCTTTGCAGGCTCTGAGAAACCGTAGAGCACTGAAGACAGGTGATATGACCCCCCGGATTGGCAACGAAACAAGCGTTGATGCTATTGCAGTAGGCGATTATCACCTGGGGTTGACAAGTGAGCACATTTTGGTGTTGTATAGCTGTTTTTGTATTCCCAGTATGCTATGTAATATTATATCAGTGTCTTTATTATCTAATAAAGGATATAATTTTGCACTTGAAAGAAATGTCATGAACATTCACCTAAATCAAGAACTGATTGGGTCTGGCACACTGGAAAACGGCATATACGTACTCAATCAACATCAAGTTTTCAATATCCAAAACACACTGAAAAGAAAGGCTCCAGATTCAAACCAAGCCTTTTTATGGCATTGTAGACTTGGTCATACAAATGAAACAAGGTTTACTAAGTTGTATAAAGATGGATATTTAGATCTGTTTGAATATACATCATATGCAACTTGTCAATCATGTATCAAAGGAAAGATGACCAAATCTTCGTTCACAGGACACGGAGAAAGAGCTCCTGAGCTCCTGGGACTTATACACAGCGATGTATGTGGTCCAATATCTATAAATGCACGAAGCGGTCACTCCTAGTTCATCACTTTTACTGATGATTTCTCAAGGTATGGATATGTTAATGAAGCATAAATCCAAGGACTTTAAGAAATTCAAAAAGTATAAAAATGAAGTGGAGAAACAAACTGGTAAAAGTATCAAGACGCTTCGATCTGATCAAGGTGGAGAATAATTAAGTACCAGTTTTCTTGAATGCTTAAAAGAGAATGGAATTCTCTCTCAGCTTACTTCTCCATATACACCTCAGAATAATGGTGTATCGGAAAGGAGGAATCACATGCTACTTGATATGGTGTGTTCAATGATGAGTAGTGCTGAGTTGCCACTTTCCTTCTGAGATTTGCGCTGGAATGAGCATTATACCTATTGAATAGAGTTTCAACGAAATCTATGCCTACCACTCCATATGAAATGTAGAGTGGGAAGGGACCATATCTCAAGTATCTCAAGATATGGGGGTGCCCAGCTTTTGTCAAAAAGCAGAATTCGGACAAGCTCGAGGCACAATCGGTTTTGTGCAAGTTTGTGGGATACCCCAAGAATTCAAGGGGGTATCTTGTCTACCACACTGAAGAACAAAAGGTGTTTGTCGCTCGCCACATAGTCTTTTTAGAGAGCGAATTTCTTGCAAAAGAAATTAATGGGAGCGCGGTAGAATTGGAAGAAATTTCAGAACCCCAAACTACTGCCGATGACTTAGTAGAAGCTCAGGTTTCAATAGAGCCCGAAGAACCAACGCCGCTCTACATATCTAGTAGGCTTTCTCGTCCGCCTAAGAGATACTATAAGTTTCTCGTAGATGGGGATCGAGAGGATTGCATTATCGATGATAATGAGCCTACTAATTTTCAGCAGGCTATCACGAGTAAAGACTCGGTGAAGTGGCTGGATGCTATGACATCCGAAATGGAATCCATGTACACCAACAAAGTATGGACTTTGGATGTTGCTCCTCTTGGGATAAAACCAGTTGGATGGAAATGGATTTTCAAAAAAAAGATTGGTGCAGATGGATAAGTGGAAACCTACAAAGCTAGACTTTTTGCAAAAGGTTTTCTTCAAAGACTAGGATTGGACTATGATGAAACCTTTTCTCCAGCGGCTATGCTTAAATCCATTCAGATCCTGCTTGCCATTGCTGCCTTCTATGACAATGAAATCTGGCAGATGGACGTAAAAACAACTTTTCTAAATGGATATTTAGAAGAAAATGTTTACATGGATCAGCCAGAGGGTTTCATAGACAGTGGGAGCAGTAGAAAGGTGTGCAAGTTGCTTAAATTTATTTATGGATTAAAGCGAGTATCGCGGAATTGGAACATCTTCTTTGATGAGACGGTCAAAGAATTTGACTTTATCAAAAATGTAGATGAGCCATGCATTTATAGGAAGGTTGTAGGAGGAGCAGTGGTCTTCCTCGTACTGTACGTTGACGACATACTCCTGATAGGGAATGTCATCCTTATGCTACATTCAGTCAAGCTCTTCTTGTCACAGAAGTTCTCCATGAAAGACATGGGTGATGCCTCCTACATTCTGGAGATTAAGATCTATCGTGATAGGTCTAAAAGAATGTTGGGACTTTCACAGTCCAGGTACATTGACACCATATTAAAGAGATTTAGTATGGAAGATTCCAAGCGTGGTAATTTACCCGCTTGTCACGGGATCACCCTCTCCAAAGAGATGTCTCCAAAGATTGATGAAAATAGGGCTTGCATAGGCATTATACCTTACGCTTCGGCAGTAGAATCTATATTGTATGCGATCTTATATACCGGACCAGATGTAGCTTACGCACTTAGTGTGGTAAGCAGGTATCAGTCTAACCCGGGTGAGAAGCATTGGATAGCAGTAAAGAACATTCTTAAGTACCGGAGAAGGACTAAGGATATGTTCTTGGTATACGGTAATGGGGACCTCCAGATCAAGGCTTTTACCGATTCCATCTTCCAAAGTGACAAGGATGACTCTAAATCCGTTTCGGGTTTGTGTTTACCCTCAATGGAGGGGCGGTATGTTTGAAGAGTTCCAAACAAGACACCATCGCAGACTCAATGATGGAAGCTGAGTATATAGCTGCTAACGATGCCGCAAAAGAGGCAGTCTGGATGAGGAAGTTCATCTCTGAACTTCAGGTGGTTCCATCCATTGCCAATCTAATACCCTTGTATTGCGATAACAATGGGGCTGTAGCATTAGCGAAGGAACTATTAGTTATATGTATATCCTAGAGGCCATTATTGTACATGATTGTATATCATAATGGATGCTTGGACATATATAGAGAGGACTTTCTTGCTCGACATGATAGTATGGTATCTGGTTGCTCTTTATCTTAACATGTACACTTGTATCATTATACTGTATATCCGTTACAAGTTGATAAAGCCCTTAGGATGTGTACTTGACTACTAGGACTATGATGTAGATCATACTAGTGGGGCCAGGGTAGTCCACAAGTTCATCCTTTAATTGTTCCTAGTCGAAGGAGTATCGAGACAGGGCATCAATATTCCAGAGTAGACTAGTGTGTATGTTTCTTGACCCTGTATGGGGCGATGGATGATCCCACACCCATTGGTGTTTGACATCAAAGATTGTACACAGGTGCTCATTGGAGAATGGGTACACTGAACATGACTCGCCAAGAACTCCTAGATGGTATTATACCTATCGTCAGATAGCAGTTCTCTGGTGACACTGGTACAGGTCAGTCTATAGACCCGAGATCATCCTAGAGTCTTCTGTGATTCCCACTGTGCTTTGATTTCCTCCCTACTATGCTCAAGAGAGTGTGCAAACAGGTGGATTTTGGGTATAGTCCCGAGTCACATGGAGGCAATGAGCGATAGGAGGGGTTTCGTCTCTCCCGGTATTGGGAGTTGATGTTGCACTATGCTCGATTGGCTATAACAGGAAGTCCCTGGCCAGGGCTGATGTTGAGATTTACTGGTAAGTGTTATCAGTAGTTTCTCGACCCGTTATGAGCCTCATATCGGCATGACTTATCAAGTTATTGGGGTCTGACGTTTACCACCCCCAGACTTGATATGCGACATATCAGACGAAGAGACAGGACTGTACGGTAGTGTTACTTACTGGATTCACGGGAGTTTGGACAAGTTTTCTTATTGATCTTCTGATCACTCAATACCTGGGTAGCCGTTACGTCCAGCTAGTACCACTGACGGCTTGTGCGTGACTGATATGATCATTACCTACTGCTGGCATATTGACGAGTCTTTAAAGTCCTACACAGAGGTTTCCTAGCTCAAGCGAAACAAAGTAGGACGCATATGTGATATGTGCGGGACCAAGATTAAATACGCATGTGATACCGTATTCTAATATCGCGATATAGGTTATATGTGATATAACCGGATTGTTGAATCAAGTGTTGATTCAATGATATGTTATATTTATATGCGATATACATACAAATGATATTAGTCGGTTATATGTGATATAGCCGGATTATTAAATCAAGTGTTGATTTAATAATTTAGTATATAATTATATATTTGATATATTAATATATATTAACTAATATTAGCTCACTTAAAGAAATTCTTTTCTCCAAATACATTTAAATATATATGAGATATATATTACTGTATTTATTTTTTTGTGTCATGCTGGATGATACATTGGACATGGGTGTATGAGACTCATACCTGTAGGGTTCCTAGGCACACTAATGAGGTCTCACAACAGATCAAACATGCCCAATTCAAAAAATTTCATGTGCCTACAAACCCTAATACGGATCGTTAACTAGATGTATAGGCGATGCGATGCAAGTAAACAACTTTAACTAAAAGGGAAGTGACTACAACCTTTGTAGATCCGGTTCTCCACCTCCTTGGCCCCGTGATGACGTCCCTCCGCTGTACCAATCGGATCCTGGACTCTGATGGTGGTTTCATCGGAGAAAAGATCGGGCTAGGTCGTCGACTTCGATGCCGAAGATGGTCTACGTCGAGGCAACTCAAGATCAAACTCCAACTTCACCAAGTCATGAAACTTGTGAAGAAAACACCCTATACTACTTGGCAAGTGGTAGAGGATGAAGAAATAGGAAGTGGGTTCACTTTAGAATTGGATTTCTCACTCTTTTTCTCAATTCACCATTGATGGTAGCAAGCTTTTCTTCATCTTGAAGAAGGAGAAGAAGAAGAAAAGAATATGATAAGTCTTTTTTAAAATAGAAAATAAGTTGATTCTTATCATATAGCAACCATGGTTAAGTGTAGAGAATAAACTAGGGTTAGGTTGAATGGTTAGAGTTAAGCATGAAACAAAAAAGATAGACTTATTCAAAACTTCATGAAGCTTCAACTAGCAAACAAAGAAAGCCACCATGATTTATTTATCTTTCAAAAATGAATAAATAAATAAATGAAAAGATAAGTAAATCAAAACCCTAACCATTAACATAACCATGGTTTAATTATTTACACAAACCCAAGTTTGCATGTATCATCAAACATGATACAAACAAGTGCACAAAAGTATATCACATATACAACTTGTGTATTTCAAGTGAGAAAATCCATTTAAAGTGAACAAATACTAGTTAATGCAAAGTAATATATCAAATATATAATTATGCATTAAATCATTAAATCAATACTTGATTTAACGATCCGGTCATATCGCATATAACCGACTAATATCCAATGTATCGGCTTATCGAATCAATCCTCGATTCGATAACTAGGTTATATCACATACAACCATTCGATACATTCATCGTGAGAATAGAATACGGTATCACATACACGCATTATTCTCGGTCCCGCACATATTTCATATGCGCTCCTATTTCGTTTCGCTTGAGCCAGGAAACCTCTGTGTAGGACTCTAAAGACTCGTCAATACGCCGGCAGCAGGTGATGATCATATCAAACACCCACAAGCCGCAAGCGGTCTGGTAAATGTAACGGCCACCCGTGTATTGAGCGATCAGAAGATCGACGAGCAAGCCCGCTCACACTCCTGTGAATCCAACCAGTAACACTTACCGTACAGTACGGTCTGTTCGTCTGATATGTCGCATATCTCGCCTAGGGGTGGTAAACGTCAGACCCCAGTAGCTTGATAAGTCATGCCGACGTAAGGTCCATAACATTCGTGAAACTACTGATAACTCTTACCAGTATATCACTGCAACCCTGGCCAGGGATTTCCTGTTATGGCCAGTCGTGCATAGCGCAACATCAACCCCCAATACCGGGAGAGACGAATCCCCTCCTATCGCTCATTGCCTCCATGTGAATCGGGACTGTACCCAAAAACCACCTATTTGCACGACTCAGTAGAGCCGTGGTAGGGTGGAAATCAAAGCACAGTGGGAGACACACAAGACTCTATGACGATCTCGGGTCAATAGACTAAGTTGTACCAGTGTCACCAGAGAACTGCCATCTGACGTGAGGTATAATACCATCTGGGAGTTCTCGGCGAGTCCGTTCAGTGTACCCAGTCTCCACTGAGCACCCGCATACCATCTCTGATGTCAAACACCAATGGATATGGGATCATCCATCGCCCATCACATGGGTCGAGAAGATATACGCTAGTCTACTCTGGAATATCGATGCCCCGTCTCGATATTCCCACGACTAGGAACAATGAAGGTTGTACTCATGGACTACCCAGGCCCCACTAGTATGATCTATATTATAGTCCTGAAAGTCGAGCACACATCCTAAGGGCTTTATCAACATGTAATCAGAGAGACAGAAAGTATACATGTTAAGATAAAGAGCAACCAGATAGCGTACTATCATGTCGAGCAAGAAAGTCCTACCTATATATGTCCCAGCATCCACTACAATATACATCCAATGTACAGTAATGGCCTCTAGGGCATACATATAACTAACAATTTCCCACTTGCACTAGGGCCATCTGTAGCAGTGGTTGCAATATCACATACTCAACCATCCCATATAAGTCTCTCTCTGGGAAAAAGCGTTTGTGAGTGGATCCGCCGTGTTGTCCTCTGAGTCTACTCTCCTAACCTCGATCACCCTGGAGATCAACTATCTCCATGATCAGATGATGCTGCCTCAGAATATGTCTGGGTCACTGATGGGACCAGGGTTCCCGGGCCAAAGCCACACTTCCATTGTCATATAATGGTAGGAACCTAGTTCATCTTATGAACCAATATACACCCAAACTGCCTCTTTGGTAGTATCTTTAATAGCGATGTTACCAGCCTTTATCGTCTAGTTTGCCACGGTATCTAGCTTGGAACACTTTCAACATACCGTCCCTCCACTGAGGGTAAAGACAATGCCTGCGACTGACATTCAGTCATCCTTATCACCCTGGAACTTTTCCAGTGATTCTCCCCAGGATCGAGGAGGCATCACCTTTATCCTATTTGGAGAATCCTTATGATAAGCGGAGATTGACCGAGCGTAGCATAAGAAACTCCTTCCCTATCAAGAGTATGTTATCTACGTGCTCTACGAGGATCACCACCATACTCCCTACTACCTTTTTGTATATACAAGGCTCATCTACCATTTTGATGAAGTCAAACACTTTGACTATCACATCAAAACAGATGTTCCAACTCCGCGATGCCTGCTTCATTATGTAAAGCAACTTGCATATGTTTCCGCTGCTCCCACTGTTTACGAAGCTCTCTGGCTGTGTTCTTATAGACGTTCTCTTCTAAATCATCATTTTAGAAAAGCAGTCATGGCACCCAACCACCAGATATCGCAGTATTGGCAAGTAGAATCTGGATGAACTTAAGCACAGCTATTGGAAAAGGTTTCATCATTATCCACGCCTGGTCGATGACGAAAACCTTTAACAAGTCTAGCTTTGAAAGTCTCAACTTTTCCATCTACACCAAGTAATCTTCTCAAGATATACTTGCTCCTGATGGGGATTTAACCGTACAGATATAGCAGCCAAAGTCCATACTTTGCTGGTGTACATGGATTCCATCTCAGATCGCTAAGCATCCAGCCATTCTTACAGAGTCCTTACTCTCGATGGCCTGCTCGAAACTAGTTGGGTCATCATCTCATGATGCATTCCTCGCTCCCACTGTCATCGAGAAACCGAGGTATCTCTCAGGCGGATGAGGAATCCTACCAGATCGGCGGAAAGGCTGAGGTTCGTCGGGAACTATTGAATCCTTTGGTTCTGTCAAATCATCAGCTGCAGTTTTGTATAGCTGAAACCTTTCCAGTTCTACAGAACTGACCTCGCCTCGATCTTGTCCGGATTTTGCTTTTGACATAGGCCGGACAATACCAAATCTTAACTAACTTAAGATATGGGCTTCCCTTTCCATATCACATATGAAGTGGTAGGCAACTGATTTGATTTGAACCCTATTCAATAGGTATGCAGCTTCTCAAGCGCATAACTCCCAAAAGGAAATAGGAAACTCAGTAGTACTCATCATAGAGCACATCATATCTAATATTGTGCGATTGCTCCACCCTGATACACCGTTGTGCTGTGGTGTATTCAGAGGAGTAACACTGAGAGAGAATCTCATTCTCCTTTAGAATAGTCCAGGAATGCCATGCACAAGTATTCTCCTCCCTGATCTTATCATAGGACATAATACTTATACCTGTATTGGTTCTCTACTTCTAGCTTATATTCTGTGAATATCTCAAAAGGTTCGGACTTGTGTTTCAACAGGAACATATGTCTGAATCTTGAGAGATTATCAGAGAACGTAATGAAGTATAAAGAACCAGTCCTGGCATGTGTAGACAGGAGACCTTACATACATCATCATGTATCAGTCCCAAGAGTTCATTAACTCTTTCTCTGTTTCCAATAAACAGGGCTATGGTCATCTAATCTTTGTGACATGACTGGCAAGTTTCACAAGATGTAAATTCAAACTGATTTAAATATACATCTAAAATGTAACTTCAGCCAGTCGGGTCACATTGATATGACCTAGTCCACAATGCCTCAAGAAGGATTCGTTCATTTCTGAACTCTTCATCTTGTGTGTGTTCTGTATACTAGGAACTGTAGTTTGATTTAGAACGTCAATGCTTTTAGATAACGTGCCTGAACCGATCAACTTTTGATATAGGAAAGTTCAAAACATTATCCATCAATACAAAATTTTATCATTTCTTTACTAATAAAGAGACTGATATGATTTTGTATATCAGGTTCGGTATCTAATAGCATTTGTTCAGAATCAATGTATTGGTAATACAGGGTGACAGTGACCAACAGACTTGGCTGCAACACTTGCCCCATTTTCTGTCCCATGAAACTTATCACCCGTTCTCAGTTTTTCTACCTTTTTGTAGCCCTATGTAACAGATTACATATCTGGGATCCTGATCTAGTATCAAATACCCAGGATGCAGAGGATACTGAGAAACAGTTCTTTGTAATGAACACACCCGAAGGAGATGCATCATATGCACTTTCTTCGTTTGGGTGGCATAGGAATTCTGGTATTTCTCTATTTCCTGCTCTGTCTTATAACAATTATAAGTTGGAGCGGGACCAACGTTACCCAGCTCAGTATAACAAGCGGGTTCGGTCAATACATCCATATTATTATCTTGATTAAGGCGTGATATGGTCGCTACCTGGAGAGAGAGAGAAGAAAACACTCTGCGTGCGCTCTTGCAAGATTAGATTGGTTATATATTTTATCTAATCAGGATGGCTCCCACTGATTTTATCAAATCTTCCTTCAAACCTTAAAAGGAAAGACTAGCCGGGATTAATTACACTCTACAAGTTCGCCAATCTTTCAGCCAGGCCAGTGTCGGTACTTTGAGGGAGGTTTCCCGTGCTTTCGCATGGACCTAATTACAGTAAACCTCGTTTTCCCAGAGGCGTAACCCCGTTGACACCTTTCTAGACACCTACTTGATCGGCTAATTGCAAAGTGCAAAACTCTCCCAGGAGTAACAATTACTCGCAGTGGGTATCGGGATCCAACTATCATATAGAAGGTATGCAATCTCATTGCAAATTTCAACACTTGAAACTCCCGATAATGGTTTTTACCCCTAGCACCTATGACCTTGGCTAAGGTCAACAAATCATAGGTACTAGTCAAGTTCTACCCGTCATTTCGTGATTAATTAGACCCACCCACATGACCCTTGGCTAAGATCAACAAAGCCACATGACTGTCCTAACTAATCGCATCATATGCTGTATAGGAAGACATCACTTAGCTACCGCACACTACGCCTCGGCTATGGTCGACAAACGTAGCACGAATACTAAGTACTCTACTTCCTAAAATGACGGAGGGTTGCGAATGGTTTTTTGTGAAAACCTTTAACGCTTTGAACTTGATCTCGTTGCGGAATCAAATGGTTTTTAAATGGAATGTTTTTGAGGCTTTTCTAGTTTTGCTAAAGGGGTCACTCCCGGTGAAGGGATCGTCGACCCTTTCCTCGTCGAATGAGGTGCGGGATATATCATATATATCACTGTGCAAAGCAGAAACTATAGAAGCAATCAAAAGACAAACCGAGTGTGTAGCATCTGCCAGTTATTGCTAAAGGAGTCACTCTCGGTGAAGGGATCTCGGTCCTTTCCTCATCGAATAAGGTGCAGGATGTTCTACAATGAACACCGCGATGCAAAGCAAGAACTGTAGCTACATGTTTTATTTTGAAATTCGATTCCACAACATCAATTAGGTTTATTTTCTTTCATTAATCTCATTAATGAATATCCCATCATTTAAGTCCACATAAATATCACAGATAAATATAACGTACGCTTATGCCATCCGCATTCACCTCGATGTCCCGTCTGCACCGTTAGGTTAGGTAACTAACGCCAGAACGAGGCAGGGCTAGCGCGGGTGTAAAACTTAAGCAACGTCTATATAATATATCATATATACTATATATAATATCTATCTGAACAAATCACATGATCACATCACAGATAACGCAGCAGAATATATCATATGAAATATTGGATATACTAGGACGTTCGTGTTTTTAATACGAGCCGGTATAAAACACGGATTCCACGGTCGTGATAAATAGCCAATCCCACACCCCTTAGACCCCTACGAGAGCGGCAAGCAACCCTACCAATTCTAGGGATACAATAAATCACTCTAAGACACGGCAAAACGCTACCCTACTACTCAATAAGCATTAATGAGTTGCTTACAAGATACTACAACCCAATCTTTTATTCTAATTCTTCGCATTGCACTCTCAAAGAATTGATCCTAAAAACTGGATATTATGAATAATAAAGGTTGAAAAGAAAAGAGAACAAACATGTTGTGCAAATAATATTAACAAGTATGTTTTTCGTAAGAGTTGAATGGTGGTAATTAGAGACCTTTATTTGAAAAGTTGTCCATCAACACGGTTGCCAATTTCAAAATCGAAAACTCATCCATTAAGTGGCGGCAAGAAATTAAATGCAAGCGACTCTAGCTAATCAATAAAGACCCACGTTGTGCTTGATAGAATGTAATTTGTATGATAATTTTAGATTACCATAAAATATTACCACGATTGTTTAGACGTAAATAATATTTTCGAAAACATAGGATTGTCATGGTAATTAAATGATCCTATTTTATGGTAATTCTATACCTTCCAAAACATGTATATATCCTAAATAACCATGAAATATTCCCGCCTAACATGAAATGAGCCATGACCATCCACAGCCGGCCTCCCTCGCCACCCGCCGTTCGGCCGGCCCCACCACCTATCGCCAGTCGGCCGTCGGCCGGCCCGCCGTCGAACATCCGTCTACTACTGATCGGCCCGCCGCTGATCGGCCGTTCGCTGCCTGCTGGCCGCCGGTCATTCGCTGCCTGCTGGCCGCCGGTCATTGACGATCGTTCACCGGTTGATTGGCAGCCGATCGGACATTCGCCGCCGGTCGGCAATAGTTCATTGCCGGCCCCGCCGCCATCCACTAGCCCTTCTCCAGCCTCATCGTTGATCAGTCATTTGTCGCCGGCCTTACCGCCATCCACCGGCCCTTTTTCGGGCTCATCACTGATCGACGGTTGCGCATAAATATATTACCGGGAATGATTAAAATATACCAAGCACGTTAATACAAGATTCCTTGGAATTAGATGCTGGTCAACCCATTCCCGGGAATACGAGGATTCTCGGTAATCTTCAATTCCATATACCAAGCGCAGCCTTAAAGGCTTTGGTCCTAATCGCCTAATAGAAAAAAACAGAATGGTCGGATAAACTCATACCAGTCCATGCTGCAGCGTATAGGCTTTACGAAGAGAACTTCCAGGCGAAGTCTGTGAAACTCTTAAGTTAAATTATTACTCAACATTTCAATAATTTAAATTTACCGAACAAAACCGGGCAGGAACTAACTCTGTTTTCCTTATATATAAACTTCATGTTCTATATACAACTAAATTATTATGTGTGACATACTGAATTATAAAATTGATGATCGATGTACATAATCGATGATGAATTATATATTAAAAAAAACAGTTGATCAACTATTCCTTGGAAAATTGATAGTTAAACTAAATATCCTTTCTCCCTTGCATTAACTACTCTTTGAAACTCAGAGTATTACTAAACTAGTATTTTTGCATGTGTGATACACATGGATATAGCAGACAAAAATGAATTAAGACATTATACAAATAAGATTTCAACATCACATATCAATTTTCTACAAGATGTAACATGTCTATAAAATTTCAATTCGATTACTTTTATAATTTGAATAAAAGGGTTTTTTTTTCTTTTGAAGAAAAACTATGCTCAAAATAATAGAGATGATTCCAAAGAAAAGAAAATAGAAAAAAGCAGAAAAGATGAAGAACAACCCTCTTCTTCTTCTTTTTCTTTCTCATTTATTTTATCAAAATTGATAAAATACATAAAGAGTTCGACTAAGATCCTATCGGAAGGATTTGAAAACGGATCCTTCCCACTTTTCATTTTTAGATTAATTTTGGGATGTGTGTATTCAATTATGAAAAACCCGCTCGCATATTTGTATTCTGGTGCAAGAGCTATCATGCAAAAACCTGCCCGACCCGATATCCTTCTTTCTATAATGGCCTAATCACATCCATCTTCTTTAGTTTTGCCACCACTTTCTGCTTTAGAAAGAATACCAAAATCATTTTATCCATGTCGTATTGTTAAGGATGTTCTTTTTCTCTTACCAAATTTTAACTTTGCGTGTAACGTATTATGGACGATGTGTAATATGATTCTATCTAAAGATATCAAATATTAAGAATTCCAAGTAAACCTCTTTCGGATGATGATAATTGTTTTCTTGTCGTAACACACCCACTAATTAGAAACGCTACAGAAAAACATGTTATAATATCATTGTTGAATTGTCAATACAAGATCCAGTAAAGCATTAAACTTTTTGTTTATTTGGAAATCATTGGTAATCAGTCTATATTGCTTTATGTTATGTTGCAAAAATATCCCTTGAACTTTCAATTTTTGTCACAGGAAGGAGATTGGATTTATGTGTACCCTTCGGGAGTGAGAGATTCTTTAGTTGAAGTCAACAAGAGATACAAGCAACCAAAGATATATATCACTGAAAATGGTCAGTACTATCCTGTATTTTTATAGCAATAAGGCTAAATTACACTAAAATACCATGAGCTTTCATCGTTTTTCAGAATGGATTCATACGCTTTATCAATTACGAACAGATTAATACCATGCATGGACCATAAGAAAATAAATCCTGCAACATTGGCAGAAATTGTCTTATGATCAGTATATGTTTGTGTAATATCATCACTTAAAATTAATCAAAATTTATTTTAATATAATATTTTTCAGTAACCAAACAATGAAATAAAATATCTCATATTCCACAATCTCAATTGATGGTAAACAAACGATGGAATGAAAGAATCAAGCAAATGGTTACACGTGAAGGGGTACTTCGCATGGTCCCTCACAGACAATTTCGAATGGGACAAAGGTTACACCAACATGTTCGGGCTTGTGTATGTAGAGTACGATAACAACCTCAAGCGCCACATGAAAGAATCTAGCAAATGGTTTACAAAGCTTCTTGACAATTAGTCTCTAAGTAATCGGGGGAATTAAAGCGTGCAGTTCGCTTTCAATAAGTTAGTCCGCTGAGACTATGTACTGCTTGAATGTATTTGTTTCATGTTATGATGTGTGTAATAAAAGAGCCAAACTCTTTTGTTGGGAGTTGCCGGGGGTGGGGGTGGGGTTCGATTTTTCCGCATATATATTTCTGAGTTTAATAAATATAGCATCATGCATGCTTTGCTATCGTTTTGTTTTACATTTGGATTGTTATATTTTGTTTCTCCTTTAAGAGGTACAATTGCACTTACCTATGGTGGCAGGAGTAATTACAGTGATCACTCTACTCATATGTTCAAAATACAAGTAAGCAATTAATTTTCAGGTAACCTACAAGTTAGTGTTGTGAATTATATAGTCTCACCTAAGTTTAGAGTTCACTTTGTACACTCTCAGGTAAGGAAAACGGTTTCAATGCACACCTCCCATTTCTTCCTTCAGTGTCTTGGCTATTTACTCACACTTGTGAAAATAATCAACATCAAACCAACAATATAAAGCCAAGTTACCTCTAATTCTTTAACTTGCCCTGCTTGATGAGCTTTATAATACTTGTTCAGGAACAAGCATGACAATAAAAATGACAAGTGTCAGCTCAAATCAGGGTCTAAAATTGCCTAATTACTATTAATCTCTACTTGTTCTATAAGAATGCACGGCTTGATTTAGATAGGTGAAGTAATCCATTGGTTTAGATTTGGTCATAAAGTCTTGTATTAAATATAATAGAGTAGGTAATTGTCACATACATAAACTTGTTATATATAAGATCCGGTATCTTTATCGATCTCTTCCTCACAATTTGGTAGCGAAAATGGCACTGGTTATTGTTCCATCAACCAAATGTTTTTCTACTAAGCCTGGCCTTGAACAAAAGGTGAAATCTCCGCTCACCAACAAGAAGTTTGTTGGCTCTATAACATGCAGGATAAGGAGCATCGGCGACGTTCAGCCGAAATCATTCTTCGGAGAAAGATATTGACACTTGTGTCATACGATCTTCAGTTTTGATCATTTAGAACAAAACTATATTTAAAGAATTGATATGTTAGTAACGACGTTTCGAAATTCTTAATCTTGAGTATAGCTAGCATAATATCTCAAGATCAAGCAAGATTGCCTTCAAAAAGATTCACGCTCAAAATGTCGATATGACATGAAGACTTGATACAAGCAAACAACATGATGCAAGCTTTATAAAAAAACAAAGACATCTCAAAGTAATAAATCAAGAAAATGAAGACCGAAGAAGAACAAAGTAGAAGAATATAGTCTTAAAGTTTTTTCTTTGAGTCTAATGTTGATTTCACAAGGTTAAAAACCATTTTCCAACACATTACTATTCTTCTTGCGTCTTCTCTTTCATCAAGATACGTCTAACATATTCGTTGGAAAACTCTTTAATTTTTCTAACTGATTTCAGATTTAATCTGACCGCAGACGTCTGGCCCCAGATGACTGCTTAGAAATTTTTTTAAATACCAGACGTTTCGTACAGACGTCTCTGGATGGAAATTTCCATTTTCAAATCTCTGTTTCTATTTTAGAGACGTCTAAGCAGACGTCTCCTTAAGATCTTTTTGAACTAGAGACGTCTAGTAAAAACGTCTGCTAAAGGAAATTCAATATGTCGGTTTCTATTTTTAAAAGGAGACGTCTCTAGGAAATTTTTGAGCTACAGACGTCTGACCACAAACGTGACATGGTAGTTTCTAGCAGTTATTTTTTAGTTTGAATTTTCAAATGAATAGGTGTTTACACTATTTCGATTTCAAACTGTTTTTAACAGTCATTAACTGTCTTTTGCAGTTATGATTCTGTACACATGGTAACCCCTACCATTTCTATGAATAACCATGAGATCAAACACTTTTCCAATCACTAATTCATTCATTCTTTCTTTTCTTCTCGTGCTTAAAAGTTCATCCACTTTATATTTCCTTAAGAGCCTCAAACTTTGAATAATCTCTCAAAACAATTCTCAAGCCAAATTGGTATTAATCTTTTGAGCTCATAGAATTATGAGTGAGCATCAAGTTGTGATCATTGTAAACGATTATAAATTCTTGAAAAAAGATTGATGTTCTTCCCTACAAGAGAAGGTGTCTCTCATTGTCTGAATCACAGAGTTAAATGGAAAAATGAGTTTTTCCTTGAGAATCGCGGATTCAAGTGGGAAAAAGGAGTTTTTCTTTGGTGATCCTAGTGAAGATGGGTTTTGTTCTTTACATTGGTAAATAGTGGAAAATCCTGAGAAAGTGGTCTTAGTCGGGAATTTGACACAGAGAGTGGTGAACCCTGTCAACAATTCTCTTGTGTTTGCATTGGTCTTTACTTTAATTTTCTTTTCTACTTTGTGTTGATTATTGCAACAAGTTTTATTTTTTAACTTGCTTAAATTATTCCGTAGGAACTTGTTAATTTAAACACGATTAAGTAATTAAGTTTTTAAATTTGCCATAAAACACATAGAAACATTATTCATCCCCACTCTAAACTATTTTCAATTGGTATCAGAGCAAGTTACTCGTATTTTAAAGATTAACATCTTGAGTTTTTGTTGGATATAGTGCCCTCAAGGCAATTATTGTAATTGTAGGATGGCAATTTCTGTAATTGAAGGAGAACTTATACGGATAGAACAGTCTTACTTGAGATGGTAGTATACTATCTGGTTTGTCTTTATCATTCATGTGTATACGTTTTACTTTTTATGACGTGTCGCTAATACATAATGATAAAACTCATAAGATCAATGCTTGGCTACCAGTATTATGATAAGGATCATACTAATGGGGCCTGGGTAGTACATAAGCACATCCTTAAATGTCCCTAGTCATAGGAGTATCGAGACTAGGCATCAGTACTCCATTTTAGACTAGTGTATACATTTTTTGACCCCGACTAGGGCGATGGTTGATCCCATAACCTTTGGTGTTTGACACCGAAAATTGTATACATGTTCTTATTGGAGATCGAGTTATACTGGACAGACTCATCGAGAACTCTTAGATGGTATTATACCATTGTCAGATAGCAGTTATCTGGTGACGATAGTACAGGGTAGTCTTTCGACCTGAGATCGCTATAGAGTCTTGTGTGTGTTCTCACTATACTTTAATTACTGCCCTACCAAGGCTCTATTGTAACATTTCAGAAAATAGTAAATATTATTTTAGAAATTAAATAATAATATTTTAGATTTTTATGCGATTTCGTTATTGTTTAGATTATAGGTACAATCGTGAGGACTTCCGAGACGACGAAGAAGGGCAAGGCATTCGTCAGCTTCGACTAGAGCGATGCGTGTATCGGTGAGTAGATATATATCTACGGGGAAACCGGGTGGATGGAGTATAATATCTCCACAACCGTAGTAATTAGTATACTATATGTTAGAACCATATTCCCAGCGTACCGGATCATGCTAGAACACTCATAAGTATATATCTACATTTAGCAGATAGTTATATACTTAGTCTCTAATTCTTAGCCAGTAAGCTATATATATGTATATATAGCTATGTAGGCGTATATATGATTATTATTATGTGTTGTACTCGACTAGATGTCCGTACATGATATGGTATGAGTTGGCGTATACGACTATAGATCCGTACGACCTTGATTGGATGATATCGTATGAGAGAGATTCCATACATAATATGATGAGGATAGACTGCCGAATACAGCCGATACTCTTTCGACTCGAGAAGTCTTACTAAATCCCGATTGGGACTTTATGAGATATTTGGAGTCATACTTATTTTGAAAACTAACGATTTGTTACGTACTTTTAACTGATAACGTCAAGGGTGCGCTATGAATTTTCAAATGATATCTATTTTAAAAACATCGTAGTCTCTTATTTCCAAAACAACATTTCATACTATTTTAAACTATAATTGTATGGTTCATACGTAATTAGATATTTTAAACTCTTGCTCACGTTACGATTTCCTTATTTTTGTATATGCTCGCGCTTCGATTACTTATGAAATATACTACGTTTATACTTTTAGCTTTACTTAAATTCGTTTGCTAGGACACTCGCACCGCTACCGATGAATTCATGTTGCACTTATATATACTCGCATGCTACACCCACACCTCGTCGGTAATTGCCATGCTACGTACACATATAGAACTTACCATGTTATTTCGCATCATACTATATTCTTTCCAGTACCTTAGATCACTGTTCATTACATATCTACATATATTACACCACTGTTCTGTACTTTTATTTGTTCCATTATTGCCATGTTCTTATGCGATAATGTTTTGATGGGATTCCTATTTCGATAAGATTTGAGAAACCGTGGATATGATTTTATAAAACATATGAATGTTTTAAATGTGGTTTTCTCTTGATATGATGATTTGGTGTTCACCATAAGTTTTATGTGTTTTGATGATATGAGTTTATCCGAATCGAGGCAGGGAGAGGAACCAATTGCAGATATATGGTGGACCCGGTACGGTACATAGGGGCAAGAAGCCCGTATAGAAAGGCGGGTGAGCCTAGAGAGGAAGAGGCCAACCGGTGATAGTATGGAAACTCGGCGGATATCCGGAGGATACCGACTGAAGTTATATGTTGAAGATGGATATGAGGGCCGAATCCAGAGATGGCGCCTGAGATATGAGGATTTCGAGTGTCGATACTGGACACAGGATTTATGATGATTTCGAGTGTCGATACTAGACACTCAGTTGTTCTTTTTTTATGAGAATTTCGAGTGTCGATAATGGACACTCATTAGATGATATATATATGTTATGGATAACATATTTCCATATATTGTTTGATCATGGGGATCATATGTGTTGTGCGCGATCCGATATGACGCGCTTATAGATACTAACATGATATTTATGTATATACACGTTCATATTCGTTATCACATAGTATGATAGTATTATACAGTATGACCTAGGTAGATCGTTATGTATTCAATTTCTTCCTGATGATATCTTCTACCCATGAGTTGGCAACCCACCACCATTGTGCTATAGTTTCTTGCAGGACCGACCGCTTGAATCAGTAGCGGCTTACAAGCACGCTTCTTCTTCTTCTTCGGGTGATTGCTTTGGTAAGTAGGTTACATTTTAGATTAGAACCGCCGCTTGTATATGTATAACCTTTTGTGATCTGGTCAAAAAATCTATCGACCAAAACTTGTATATTTTGTGGACTTAGAGACGAGACTTGTATGTTATTCTTTTATATGTCGAGTTTTGGATATAGTTGAGTTGATGATACTTTTAGTATTTTTTTACTTTTTCTTGTGTTGATCTTCGCATTGGGCGTCGTATATTGCTGCGTGGTTGTGATTCTGCCGATTGGGCGATGAGATAGTTCCCGATTGGGGATGCTGATATTATATTTATTTATATGTATTGGTTTTATCAAATACAAAGGAGGCGCTGCCAAAATTTTACATGACGAAATGTTTTCAAACCTTAGTCTAAAACCCGCTTGTGTTTTCAAAAAACTGTACCTATACTTTAAAAAGGAACTTGATTTCATTGATACCCTTTTTCAACACTTCACCTCTACTATTTACTTAAAAAGGTTTAGATTCCTGTTTTTCGGCTTACTTAGGTTACGGTGGGATCCTATAGACTTCATGTGATTTAAGTGCCGGTCACGTGCCATTTCTGGGTCATGACAAAGTTGGTATCAGAGCGTTAGGTTTAACCTTTGTTCGAGTCTAGGTTTGACTATGTGGAGTCTAGGGCGTATATTTTGGAACCTAGGCTTAACCTTACAAAACTTAGACTTGACTTTGGGGGTATTAGACCCAAACTTTCGTTACGTAGGTTGACCTTCGTATGATGAAGTAGATAACTCAAGTAGAGTAACGTACCGTACGTAAGTTCCGCAGCTTATTTACGGTACGATATTTCGCTTAAGTAACCTTAGGATATATAACTTGAAATCATTTCTTCTCTTCATTCTTTTGATCTATCCTTATCGATACTTCTTTGTTTTTCCTATCACCGTATCTATGCGAGCCGAGAGGACTGTGGCTAGAGGTGCGGTCCGGGCGAGCTCGTCAGGGACGAGGACTGACAAGGGTGTTATTCCGGTGACACAGGAACATATTGATTATCTTTCTTATGTTAGGACTTCTCGTTTTGAGGCGAGTGTTCTGGATCCGCACCAGATGGTCGGGTCATTGCTTGAGGCCAGTCGGACTGAGAGGCCTGTCGTCGTACAGCCTACTGTTCTGACAGTTGTGCCAGTCATTAGTGGTATTTTCGAGGTGTCACTTCCAGAAGTTCATGACGCTGAAGACGCTGATGTTTACAAGTATGGATGTGACAGAGTATCCTTAATCATTCCTGGATAGGGTGGCCAGGATATTTCGTTCGTTGGGAAGCTCCGATGCGAGATCAATTAAGTTGGCTAGTTTCAGTTTGAAGGGTCTTACTCAGAACCAGTGTAAGTTGATCGAGAGAGGCTGAGCAGTGCGTATTCCTCCGATGACTTGGGACGAGTTCTCGAGGGTATACTTAGCCAGATTTCTTCCGCAGAGTGTCAGAGATTCATGAGTTCGTAGTTTTGAGTCCTTGCATAAGACTCCGGATATGACCGTAGCCGGGTATGAATTGCAGTTTACGCAGCTATCGAGTAATGATTCTTATTTGGTCGATATTGAAGAGAAGTAGATTAAGAGATTCGTGCAAGATGTCAATGGATCGTTGTTCCTCTCCGTTGGTGCCAGAGATTTGATACGTATGCAAAAGTGTTGGATATGGTCACATTTTCAGAGGAAAGTCTTGATGAGGTTACAGCTGCTCTGGAATGGAAACATGGTTCGTTTAAAGAGTGCCAGTTCTGGACAGTTTGGCAGAGATGAGATCGGCAGAAGCTGTGACGGGTTCTTTCCGGGATACTACAGCGATAAAGATTGTGTTGGGTTACGCCAGGGCCCCGGCCATCAATTTGTGGTCAAATGCGGAAAAAAAACTTTAAAAACCCGGCGTTAACGGAACCCTAATCTACGGATCGTACCATTAACCCTATACTAGTAATATGAAAAGAGTTTAGAGAGGTTATACCTAACGATCCGTGTACTTCGATCTTCAACCTCTGTCCCAAGCTCCTCGCGGCTTCCTTGATCAAGTTCGATCTCCGGTCTCCCCATCGAAAACGATCCACGTCGAGGATTAGTAATACGGGCTCCCGCCTCAAAACCGAAGCAACTCGGGTATCTAGTTTGCTAACCTAGATAGCCAAGATGAAGTAGAGAGTGTGTGGGATTAATTTGTCTCAATACACCCTAGGTTTCTCAACACATAAGACATATAAGGGTGGAGGTAAAGAAGTTGCCAATGAAAGGAAAGTGTGAGTACAAGTTTGGCAAAAGAAAAAAACGTAAGTGAAGAAATGTGTCTGCCATTTTCTTTTGTTGTTTTTGGCTTAGTGTTTTTGTGTGTTATTTTGTTGTGAGCTCATGAGCAACTAAAGAAAACCACCAAGAGAAAAAGATCTGCCTCGTTGCCTCAACAAAATATCTCACAAATATCTTAACTAAAACAAAAACTCACCAATGTCACAATGAATCACTCATGACACGCCATGAGTCACACCCATGACTCACACTTTCACAACATTTAAACATTTAAACTAAATGTTTAAAGCAAAAAGGAAATGGCAACTCAAAAGTCATCTAGTAATAAAATTACAAGATTACCCCTCATCCGTATATACATACCCGCATCCGTATTTCGACTGAATACGAATACAACGAGACGAAAATAATCCAACAATATAATACTAGGATCCGGCTTAACCAAAGTCCACTAGTATTATCCGTCCGATCATGATCCGTGCACAAGTGCACGTATATGATCGAACCCTGGCATAAAACCATACAGCCTCTACAACGTTTCGCCCGAATCAGGGAAACCCTCTGTGTGGGACTCTAAAGATTCGTCAATACGCTGGTAGTGGGTTTGACCATAAGCACGTCAGTGGCACTAGATGTACGTAACGGCTACCCATGTATTGAGCGAAAGGGAGGCCGACGAGCAAACCCATCCTGAAACCCTACTGAGCCTGACAGTGACAATATCCGTACAGTCCGGTCCGTTCGTCTATGAGTATCGCATATCGAGTCTAGGGGTGGATAAAGTCAGACCCCTAATAACTTGACATTTAGTGTCGGCATAAAACCTATCACCAACTGAGAAACTACCGATCATAGATCGGTAATTCTCGTCTACCCCCGCCGAGAATTTCTAGTGATGGCCACCCGTGCACACTGCGACATCAACCCCCAATATCGGGAGAGACGAATCCCCTGACGATCTGCTCACTGCCTCCATGTGGCTCGGGACTGTACCCAACTAAAACCTGTTTGCATGACTCCTTTGAGCCATGGTAGGGTAGTAATTAAAGCACAGTTGGAACTCACACGAGACAAATGACGATCTCAGGTCGATAGACTAACCTGTATACATGTCACCAGGGAACTGCTATCTGACAATAGGTATAATACCAACTAGCATGTTCCCAGCGAGTCCGTCCGGTGTACTCATAACCCAATGAGCACCTGTATACAATTTAGGTGAACCAACTGACACCAATGGCTTGTAAGACCGGCCACCGCCCCTCGTCAGGGTCTCGATCCATATACACTAGTCTACTCTTAGAGTATCGATGCCCAGTCTCGAAACTTCCACAACTAGGGACACTTTAAGGATGTGCTTATAGACTATCCAGCTCCCACGTATATGATCGCCATCATACTGCTGGTAGTCAAGTATGAATCCTATGGGCTCTATCAATATGTAATAGTGATCTGTAATGTCACCTGAAGCATGTACACGATGATAAAGACAAACCAGATAGCATAATATCATCTCGAGTAAAACCGTTCTACCGGTATAAGTCTTCCCTTAATCATTGCAATCGCGTTCCTGCGATCCAATAATTGACTTGAGGGCACTATAGCCAACAGATTGGACCCAGGATGGTTGAATGGCGCGTACTCAAAGGGCCAGAGGCCGCCGTCGTTGACATGTTACATTGCGAGTGGCCAGGTTACTTGTCCAGGAGATGTTCAGAGAGACGTCAGAGCGGGATTGTTTCTGTTGCGCCACGGCAGCGCCCCGGCCGTCTATCCGAGGCCAAAATGCGGAATCAAAAATTTTCCTTACTTGGAAACTGGCGCTACCGCGGACAATATACCCGGATCGTAACCATTAACCGATACTAGCTAACAAGAGAAAGGGTGAGAGATATACCGAGTGATCCGAGTCCTCCGGTCTTCTCGTCGTCGTCCCGATCTCCCGCGGAAACTCCGGTCGTCGCCTCCTTGCCGGAAGGGCACCACATCGTCTGTATCTTTTACGGGCTCCCACCTCAATACCGAGGCAACTCGGGCGCGAAGTTGGCTAGCCGACGCGCCCAAGATTAGCTGTAGAATGTAGTGTAGAATCATAGTCTCTTTTGGGTTGGTGAAGTTGCCTTGATGGAGGAATAAGGTCAAGAAAAAATGGTGCTTTCATTTTTCCAAAAACTTAGAAGAATGAGATGATGAAATGTGTGCTACAACCAAAATGGAAATTTCTCTCATTCCCAAACTATAGTGGCTGGCCATCAAATAGCAAGAATGGTGGAGGAAAGAATTTGTAGCATGAAGGGAGGTGATGGTAGGAGAAAGAGAGTGGTGACCACATCCAAAAACATTATCATTACAAACTTACATCCAAACCATACCCTTTCTAATCTCATTTAATGCAAGTGATGGTGCAAATGAAAGGATGCTATCATAATCAAACCATTTGCAAGAAACCCCTCCACAAAGTGTTATTTGCAAACTTGCAAATAACCCCCCCATCGGAAAAGTCCGGCCGGGAAAGAACAAAGGAAAACCGGCCGGAACGGAATGCAAACTGGCAACTCCAGAAAACTGGTCCCGTAATAAATTACAGGAAAACCCCGATACTGTGCATACACACCCGCATCTGTATTCCGACCGGATACAAATGCAATGAGACAAAATCTACACTGTACTAAACTAGGATCCGGCTTAAACCAAAGCCGGCTAGTAAAATCCGTTCGATCCTGATCCGTGCAATACCGCACGTATCTGATCGAACCGTGCCATATAACTATACGGCCTCTAGTACAAACCGTCCGATCCTGATCCGTGCAATACCGCACGTATCTGATCGGACCCTGCCATATCTCCATACGGCCTCTACAGCGTTTCGCCCGAAAGCTTGAGTAACTGAAAGTGTGGTGGACTCTAAAGACTCGTCAATACTATGGCTGTGGATTTAACCACTAGCACGTCAGAGGTATAAGCCAATACGTGACGGGCCACCAGCTATTGACCAAAAGGGACGTCGATGAGCGAACTCATCCTGACACCCTACTGAGCCTGTCAGTGACAATATCCGTACAGTCTGGTCCGTTCGTCTATGAGCATCGCATGGCGGGCCTAGGGGGTTGGTAAAAGTCAGACCCCCAAAGGCGGTACAAGTCGTGTCGGAGTGTAGCCCAGAACGCCCTGAAATACTACTGGAATACCTACCAGTAAATATCCTGCCTCGGCCGAGGGCTTTGCGTAATGGCTCTCCTAGACACAGCGCGACTTCACCCCCAATACCGGGAGAGACGAACCCCTGCAGATCCGCTCACTGCCTCCATGTGGCTCGGGACTGTACCCAACTAAAACCTGTTTGCACGACTCCTTTGAGCCGTGGTAGGGTAGTAATCAAAGCACAGTGGGAACTCACACGAGACAAATGACGATCTCAGGTCGATGAACTAACCTGTACACATGTCACCTGGGAACTGCTATCTGACGTCTGGTATAATCCCAACTAGCAGGTTCCCGGCGAGTCCTGTCCGGTGTACTCATAACCCAATGAGCACCTGTATACATCTTAGGTGAACCAACTGACACCAGTGGCTTGTGAGACCGGCCACCGCCCCTCGTCGGGGTCTCGACTGTATACACTAGTCTACTCTGGAGAATCGATGCCCTGTCTCGAAACTCCCACGACTAGGGACCATTTAAGGATGTGCTTATAGACCCCAGCTCCCACGTATATGATCGCCATCATGCTGCTGGCAGTCAAGCAATAATCCTAGGGGCTCTATCAGCGTGTAATAGCGACCTGTAAGGTCACCTGAAGCAGTACACGATGATAAAGGTAAACCAGATAGCATACTATCATCTCGAGTAAGACTGTCCTACCGGGATAGGTCCTACCTCAATCATTGCAATCACGTGCCTGTGATCCAATAATTGACTCTGAGGGCACTATCTCCAACAATCTCCCACTTGCACTCAAGGCTAATTATTGCGATGTCGCATACTCACAGCCCGTGTGATACCGAACACCCAACTCCTCTACTAGTCAGTCTCACAAAGCTCGTTTGCGAAACTATTGCGTTCGAGGAATAGCCTCAGTGAGTGGATCCGCTGTGATGTTTCTTTCTATGTCTCTCTATATCTCAAGTTCGCAGAGAAAACCATCTCCCGAAATGAGCAATACCTGTCTTAGAGTATGTCTGGATATCTGATGGGACCTAGCTCATAAATGAACTCCAAATCCAAACTTCTTAGACTGTATCGATAACTGAACTTAATCAGTACCCAGCGCCATGCCTCCCTCAGTATCGCCTTGGACCACCTGTCCAAAATACTGCCCCTCGTCAGAAGGAGAAACTATAACTCTGACAGCCACCTTGTCGTCCATGTCACCTTGGAAGCCTGGAGTGATAACCGTCTCCTAAAGGAGGCAGCCGTTATCATATCCCTAGAACATTCACTTATGTTCTAAAACTGCTTCCGACTGTTCCTCCAGGATTGGATCAATATCAACTTATTGCATCTAGTGCAAGAACAACATCTGGTGTGGTACTTGACATCTCATGATTGACTCAATTGCCTAAGCAAGTGATATGCCAATCATGCACATCCCTCTCTACTTTAGTCTATAAGACACCTTTAGAGAGGGTGACTCCATTACCTGCAGGTACACTACCATGCCAGGAGTCGTCCATTCTAAATACTCTTAGAATGCTGTCAAAGTACCCTGATTGGGAAACCACCCAAATCTAGATCTAAAACCATAGATCTAGTAACCAGTATATCTAATATAATGTCCAAGTCCCATGTGGAGAAAACACTGTGTGACGACCAAAGTATAACCGATCGTAGTATAGGAATATCACTTCCTACTCTGTGTATGTCATCCAAAACCAGGACATCACACCCTACTACCTTCTTAACAGATCCATCACCTATTCTGATGACGTCAAACCTACGACTGTCATATCAGAAATAGATGATCTATCTCCGCTATATCTGCTTTAGTCTATAGACATAAGCCTGATGTCCACCAATGCTTCCGCTGCTCCCACTGACTACGACAACCCTTTGGCAGAGTCATATAGACGTGCACTTCTAAAGCTAGTTTAGAACGACGCTATACTCATCCTCCTGCCGGGTCTCGCAGCCTGGAACAACAACAATGGCAAGTGTGGGTAAACAAGAACTTCCCTGTCACCGTCCTTGAGGCTACCGGAGTACCTCTCGGGTGCCTGAAGTTACCCACCTTATCTGTGGAGTGGCCAATGGAATGTCAAATCAGATTGAATCTTTAGGTTCCTTATCAAATCTTCAGTAATCGTTTGCGGTTCTGGAATCACTTCCAGTTCTACCATACTCCCACTACTGTTTTCTGAAAAATAACCATTTCTTTTTAAAATGTGGCGAGTTAAGAACAATATCACTATTGATCTTCCAGATGGTAGAAAGTCAACCCTCGTCATAGCCTGGGTCAACCCACAAACAGCCATTACAGAAACGTGCCTTGAGTTGTCCAGTGTCTGGTTTTAATCATAAGCCGGACAACTCCCCGTACCTTAACATCGTTAAGATATGAACTGTTCTATATCCAATATAGAACCAAAGGCACTGATTTAAATGAACCAGATTCAAATCATGCAGCTATCTCCTGTGCATGTCAAATAAATGGAAGGAGACCGATCAGCGTTACTCAACTTAGGAATGCTTCCAATTATGAGTAACCTGAAAGAGAAGCAATTTCTCTTTATCATTACTATCAACTGAATACCATACACAAATATCTACATCTTCGATCACTTTGAAGAATCCCGATACTTGCTACACCTGGTACTCTACTCTATTCAAATACCTATAACTCCTCAAAACTTAGACCCTGTGTTTCTACGAAACATATGTCTAAGAACTAGAGAAGTTAAAAGTAAACAGAATATAGTATGAGGACCAACCCCTCTGTCCCAATGGACACTGGACAACATACAATACTCTGTATAAGTCCGCTGAGTCTAACAACTCTTTCACTGTGTGTCTAGGTTGAAAACTGTACTTATGGTTAAGAAGAATTACACCGCTGTTTAATGCTCCTTACCTAACCATCCACTGATATAGGTAAATGTCATCGACATAATATCAAAAGGTATATCTCACTCTATGAAAATAGACGTACAGATATATCAATTTGAAATTGGTGCACAACAGCGGATATTCAAAACCAATTATTTGCCGACCGGCAAACAGCCCAGATGATCTCCTCAAAACTTCACCGATTACAACGAATCCCGATATAATGAGGATGATCACCCTATTCCCAATAACTTACTCCCACTCATCATCTGTAAAACCATACAGATGTGAGAATCAAACCTGGTAAATACATACCCTGGAGCAAGTGTCTAATCGGGAAATCAGTTTTCTTTTAACATTACACAGTTGAACTGAAACATTGAAATGTTTCGATGGGGTGTCCTGGTATTCCTAGTAATGCCTCTACCATTATCCAGATTCACAACTATAACCGTATATCTCTTTGTCATCTGTCCAAATCCCTTTATATGTCTTTAGTCATTACCGTCTGCACACCCCTTTAGGCCAAATGGTTTTCTTCCTTCCCTACCGTTCGGCACCAGCCTATGGTTTGGAAGAAGACTATCCAATAAGCATAAAAGGTGTACTGTCCTAATCCTAGGAGCACTCGCAAAGCGAGAGAAGGTGAAGATAAAAAACAACTGAATAAACCTTATTCCTATTTCTCCTGAACCAGAATCCATCCCCGAACTGGAACAAGTTCCTTTCGAGTTCGTATATAACCATACGATGGAGTATCCAATAAACTGTGGATCTTCGTAGTGATACGGAGTGTCCTGGAGAAATACAAAGGTGATTTAGGATTGGCGAATAAGTACTTGGTTTGGTCGTGAATAGTAGTCGCAATTTACTTTGCCCTCTTACTAATCCCTTTCTTTGTTTTAACTTAATACCTTCTGCACACCATCGTTATGCTAATTGGTTTTCTTCCTTCCCTACCGGTCGGCACCAGCCTAAGGTTTGGAAGAAGACTATCCAATTTGCATAATAGGTGTACTATCTCCTAAACCAAGGAGTACTCACAACTTGAGAGAAGGTAAAAGGGAAAAGACAACTGAATAATCCTATCCGTTTTCTCCAGAACCGTAAACCATTCTCGAATTCCTTCGAGTTCGTATCTAACCATACGATGGTTTTGTCCAATGGAAGTGGACGTTCGTAGTAATACGGGGTGTCCTGAAGAAAAGGGTAAAAGTTGGAGTGGCAATGAGGTTTGCAACTCTGACAATCCAAAAGCCTGTGTTAAGAAGGTTCGGTCAACTTGGTCACTGAGTCATAGTCCAGGGTCGGGTCAATGGTCGCTGCCAAAGAGAGAGAGAAAAGAAACACTCAGCGTGCACTCTAACCTAGATCAGAAAGGTTATCACTTTATCTAATCTGGAAACCTCCCACTGTAACCTCAAATTCTCCTCCAAACCGGGGTCACCCGAGAAGTAAACTAACTCATCAGTGGGAATCGGGATCCAACTATCATCGCATGATAACTTGACGGAATCCACTCAAGTCACCACACTCCAGAAGGTATGCGCATGCCTGGCAAGTTTCAGTTCTTTTGAAACTCCCGATGTGATTTTTACCCCAAGCGGTTTATGACCTTGACTAGGTCAACAAACCATAAACCGCCAGTCAAGTTCAACCCGTCATTTTTCTGGATTGCATTAAACCCACCCGTACGTGCCCTTGACTAGGTCAACAAGGCCGCACGACTGTCTTAACCAATCCCACTTATGCAACAAACAAGTACCACTTAGCTACCGAACACTACGTCTTGACTAGGTCAACAAACGCAGCACGAATACCAAATAATACCTGTAGGAAATGACGGAGGGCTACGGCTGGTTTTTGGCGAAAAACCTTTAACGTAATGAACTTGATATCGTTGAAGGAACTGCATAGCCTTTTATAAAAATATAGTGACGAAAACCTTTACTAAAGAGGTCACTCCCGGTGAAGGGATCTCGGCTCTTTCCCCGTAGAATGAGGTGCAGGATATTCCAACTGAATACCACGATGCAAAGCAAAAGTAATCGGCTATAGTGAAGTTAATGCCCTGACGCAAACTTCTGTCCAAGGGGTCACTCCCGGTGAAGGGATCTCGGCCCTTGCCTCGTCGACTGAGGAGCAGGATATTCCAAATGAATACCACGATGCAAAACAAAAGTGAACGTCCTTGCAATAACAGCTTTTTGAAAAATGTTCCAACAACATCAGAATAGGTTTGTTTATCTTGCATTGATCCGAATCAATGCAGTCCCATCAATTGATCACACCACAAAGAACGAAAATATACTGACGTACGTATATGCCATCTGCATTCGCCACTGGGTCCCGTCATCACCCGTTAGGTTAGCTAACTAACGGCAGAGCGGGGACTGGACTAGCGCGGATGAAAAACATATACAACATCTACTAATATATATACCAATATATTATATTTCGCTCAAGGCGTGAATAAAATGCAACATCACAGAAATGTACAGCATCACAGAACAATACAGATATCTGGAAGCCCCGGGTTTCACAGAGCCGCTGCTGAAACCCGACGTTCCCTTGGTCGTGTGGATAGCCTGTGCAATGAAATCCTAGACCCCTACGGGCGCGGCAAGTCACCCGCCAAAACCTGAAGCGAGGCAGCCCCTTTCAGCACCGTGAATGGACCACCCAGCACTTCACGGAATCCGGTAACTTGGGCACCCCTCCTGGGTCAACCTGTACCCCCTATGAGTGCGGCGAATAGCCCGCCAATTCCAGACTGAAGCCCCCTCCGTCTCAATGCCCTGAGATGCAGGCCCGTTGCCCTCTAGAACCCGGCTATCCGTGCACCCCTCCGCGGGATAACCCTAGTACAGAAAGTAAAAATATACATACACCGGGTACATCGACCGCAACCAGGTCGTGCCCCAAAAGAATAATACAATCAGGCAATGACGGCAGTCCACATGTCGGACGCTCGCCCCGCAATATCAAATGTACATAATACAACAGCACAGTACTAGCATTGCATCCAGGCTATCCCCCACGACCGATCCGCAACAACACAGCATAAACACAGAACATCAACGTGAAAATCACGTTCGCAAATCCGTCTAACCGGGCTATAGCAGTTAGACCGGATTTACCGATCAAGTGATATTCACGGTCGCAGATATAATGTAAATACTGTGAAATAATGTGTTTAGAATATCCGATCAATCAAAAATTAACAAGTGGGCCCCCAAGCAATACTGTAGCACTCACAGAAAATCTGGGCCCAATATTAATATTCCAAAACCCCAAAAATTATCCCAGAAGCCCACTGGAAAAATATGATACAGTGAAGAGACCAATGCGCGGCGGAACCGCGGCCCAAGGGGGGGTTTGGCCGCGGTTCCGCGCTTCAGTCATCGACTGACTGTGTCGAATTTTCCCAGTAGTCTTAGAATTTCATGTACATCAATTTTCTACAACCTGAAAAATTTTTAGAGCCCGGAAAAAATCGACAGAAAACTGATGCATGCAAAAACGCGGATTTTGGAATTTTGGTCGATCGGATAAGTAAAACGTATTAGAAAAAGCTAGGCTAGGTTAATGGCGTGGCTCTGATACCATGTTGCGCCACGGCAGCGCCCCGGCCATCTATCCGAGGCCAAAATGCGGAATCAAAAATTTTCCTTACTTGGAAACTGGCGCTACCGCGGACAATATACCCGGATCGTAACCATTAACCGATACTAGCTAACAAGAGAAAGGGTGAGAGATATACCGAGTGATCCGAGTCCTCCGGTCTTCTCGTCGTCGTCCCGATCTCCCGCGGAAACTCCGGTCGTCGCCTCCTTGCCGGAAGGGCACCACATCGTCTGTATCTTTTACGGGCTCCCACCTCAATACCGAGGCAACTCGGGCGCGAAGTTGGCTAGCCGACGCGCCCAAGATTAGCTGTAGAATGTAGTGTAGAATCATAGTCTCTTTTGGGTTGGTGAAGTTGCCTTGATGGAGGAATAAGGTCAAGAAAAAATGGTGCTTTCATTTTTCCAAAATCTTAGAAGAATGAGATGATGAAATGTGTGCTACAACCAAAATGGAAATTTCTCTCATTCCCAAACTATAGTGGCCGGCCATCAAATAGCAAGAATGGTGGAGGAAAGAATTTGTAGCATGAAGGGAGGTGATGGTAGGAGAAAGAGAGTGGTGACCACATCCAAAAACATTATCATTACAAACTTACATCCAAACCATACCCTTTCTAATCTCATTTAATGCAAGTGATGGTGCAAATGAAAGGATGCTATCATAATCAAACCATTTGCAAGAAACCCCTCCACAAAGTGTTATTTGCAAACTTGCAAATAACCCCCCCCATCGGAAAAGTCCGGCCGGGAAAGAACAAAGGAAAACCGGCCGGAACGGAATGCAAACTGGCAACTCCCGAAAAATGGTCCCGTAATAAATTACAGGAAAACCCCGATACTGTGCATACACACCCGCATCTGTATTCCGACCGGATACAAATGCAATGAGACAAAATCTACATTGTACTAAACTAGGATCCGGCTTAAACCAAAGCCGGCTAGTAAAATCCGTTCGATCCTGATCCGTGCAATACCGCACGTATCTGATCGAACCGTGCCATATAACTATACGGCCTCTAGTACAAACCGTCCGATCCTGATCCGTGCAATACCGCACGTATCTGATCGGACCCTGCCATATCTCCATACGGCCTCTACAGCGTTTCGCCCGAAAGCTTGAGTAACTGAAAGTGTGGTGGACTCTAAAGACTCGTCAATACTATGGCTGTGGATTTAACCACTAGCACGTCAGAGGTATAAGCCAATACGTGACGGGCCACCAGCTATTGACCAAAAAGGACGTCGATGAGCGAACTCATCCTGACACCCTACTGAGCCTGTCAGTGACAATATCCGTACAGTCCGGTCCGTTCGTCTATGAGCATCGCATGGCGGGCCTAGGGGGTTGGTAAAAGTCAGACCCCCAAAGGCGGTACAAGTCGTGTCGGAGTGTAGCCCAGAACGCCCTGAGATACTACTGGAATACCTACCAGTAAATCTCCTGCCTCGACCGAGGGCTTTGCGTAATGGCTCTCCTAGACACAGCGCGACCTCACCCCCAATACCGGGAGAGACGAACCCCTGCAGATCCGCTCACTGCCTCCATGTGGCTCGGGACTGTATCCAACTAAAACCTGTTTGCATGACTCCTTTGAGCCGTGGTAGGGTAGTAATCAAAGCACAGTGGGAACTCACACGAGACAAATGACGATCTTAGGTCGATGAACTAACCTGTACACATGTCACCTGGGAACTGCTATCTGACGTCTGGTATAATCCCAACTAGCAGGTTCCCGGCGAGTCCTGTCCGGTGTACTCATAACCCAATGAGCACCTGTATACATCTTAGGTGAACCAACTGACACCAGTGGCTTGTGAGACCGGCCACCGCCCCTCGTCGGGGTCTCGACTGTATACACTAGTCTACTCTGGAGAATCGATGCCCTGTCTCGAAACTCCCACGACTAGGGACCATTTAAGGATGTGCTTATAGACCCCAGCTCCCACGTATATGATCGCCATCATACTGCTGGCAGTCAAGCAAGAATCCTAGGGGCTCTATCAGCGTGTAATAGCGACCTGTAAGGTCACCTGAAGCAGTACACGATGATAAAGGTAAACCAGATAGCATACTATCATCTCGAGTAAGACTGTCCTACCGGGATAGGTCCTCCCTCAATCATTGCAATCACGTGCCTGTGATCCAATAATTGACTCTGAGGGCACTATCTCCAACAGTTTCTATCGCTACTCCTCACCAGGCCATTGTATCGAGTGGCCGTAGATTTAGTGATCCACAAAGAGAACAAGGACCTGGAGACAAAGGACGCCAGACCATGGGCAGAAGGTAAGTAGGAATTCTTGCTCTGCCAGCTCCGGGTGCACAGACACCTTTCGACATTGAAAGAAGTGTACTTCAATATCATTAGTTTTTTATTTATATTTTAGTGATTCGAGTATCATGCTTTTGTCGTTTGGACTCTTGTGTTTTGATGATTAAGTTTTATGATTGCTATTTTCATGCACCATAGCTGCACCTGATGGATATTTTTTTTGTGCACAGCAGTTGCACTCGATCTATGTTTTTGTGCACATCCATTGCACTTGATACTGTTTTGTGCACACCCGTTGCACATATTGATGTTTTCGTGCACCCTAATTCACTTGATGTTGATTTCGTGCACATTAGATGCATTTCATCTTGATTTCATGCACATTAGATGCACCTGAATTTGATTTAATGCACCCCTAGATGCACTTGATGTTGTTTTCATGCGCATTCGATACATTTGGTGTGGTTGTGGTGCACACCTGTTGCACTTGACAGATACTTTCGTTCACACCCGTTGCACTCGGTTTTCATTTTCGTGCACACTCGTTGCACTTGGTTTTGATTTTGATTTTCGCACGTACCAGTCACACGTGGGTTGGTTTTCATGCACACCTATTGAGGTTGTTTCTTTTTTCGAGTATCGCGTTTTTATGAGATATATTATGTTATATAGTAGCCTAGCAAGACTGGTCTAAGAGACTGTATCTGAATATTTTTGCATATACCGATGTATACAGAAGGGTTTTCGAAAGAGCTATAATCTCATTACTTTCCTACGTGTCAGTGAGCAACACAAGATTTTACAAAAAGAAAACCTTTCCAAATTATTTTCAAAAGGCGAGACGTATATCTTAAGCGAAACGTGTATATATATATATATGTATATGTATATATATATGTATATGTATGTATATATATATATATATATTTCTTCATAAATGAACGTTCGCTATTTGTGCCATGATATATGCATCATACGGCTACTTTGAAAGTATTTTTCTTGCATACATTTTTCAGCTATTTAGATGATTTTACATGGATGCGTACTATATATGTATTGTGGCCTTGATTATATTGTGTGTGGTCATGTGGTTGGTTTGAAACAGTCGATTTTGCACTTTACACTTCGCATCCTATTCTGTACGATTCTCAAAGCACTTGTTAGAGTATCTGTTTTTGAGTTTTACGCTTTTGTTTTCATGCGAAAACGTAGCGTTATAATATCTATAGCTAGTGTGGAACTTCAGAGCCCCGTTGATTTGGTTTACTGAAATATTTTAAGACTTAGGGTTTAAATTTAAATTCGGGGGCCAAATTTATTTAAAAGGAGAATACTGTAACATTTCAGAAAAATATTAAATATTATTTTGGAAATTAAATAATAATATTTTGGGTTTTATAGATATGATAACCAATATGGATTTGAGTTTTCATAGCTTTGTATAATTATATAACTCTATTTTTGGAAAATAATTGGAATTAAAATGAATTTATAATTATGAAAGTATTTATTTAAGTGGGCTTTTCTTAAATTAGCATGTAATTATATCCATACAAGTAGCATGCTAAAACTAATACTTTGTTTTCCTAATTACCTTTATAAGTGTGCCATGGTAAGCTAATATAGATTAGCTTATTTTATTTTTTGATTAGATTTTGTTTTGGTTTTTTTAAATTTGAAAGAAAGAAAAACATTGAGGCATGGACTTGAGTGAGAGAATGATGGGGGAGTTATAGCTTGGAGAACCATTCATTTTCTCCATATTTTTTTTCTTCTCCTTCCTCTTCTTTTTTTCCCTCTCCATCTCCTCCACCTCCAACTCCAAACCCACATATACAAACACAAATCCCCCAATCACCGTGAAGCCTTCACTAAAGAACTCAAAATTTTCATCCAAATCTTGAAGTTTAATACGTATATACCGTTGTTTAGTTTACCCGACCCAATCAGACCATGATTAAGGTGGATGTTTACGACATCGCTTACAAATGTAAAACCATAACCTTCTTTAGATAACAAAGATACATAAATGATATTACAAGTCAAACTAGGTACACAAAAACAGTTGCGCAAAACCAAAATATGTCCACTTGTCGACCCTAAGTGATATTCCCCTACGAACACAGCATCAACGCTCGCTCCGTTAGCAACCCTGAGGGTCATATCACCGGTCTTCAGAACTTTATGGCTTCTCAGTGCCTGCAAAGAATTTCAGATATGCGATCCCGATCCGGTATCCAATACCCTGGAAATAGAGTTGATTGACAGACGGTTTTCAATTACAAACACACAAGAAGCCGAAGCCACAACTTGCTTCGGGTCCTGGTTCTTGGCTCTCCAAGCCCTGCAATCTTTCTTCCAATGGCCTTTCTTATGAAGTAGAAGCATTCTTCCTTCCCTACTATCGGCCCCGCCACTTTAGCCTTGCCCTTCACTTCCACCTTACTAACACCGCCTTTCGGCTTGGTGGGGGCCTTCGTCTTCTTTTCCTTGGCTTTCGACTTGGATCTAGAAGAGGAAGCTCCACCAACAAGCAGAGTGGGTGTTTCCCTGGATTTCTTCAGGATGCCCTCAGCACTCCTCAACATGTTGAGGAGTTCCGGAAGTTCAACTTCTTTACCTTGAATATTAAAATTCAAGATAAACTGGACGTAGGTGGAAAGGAGGGACTAGAGAATCAAGTCTGTATACGGCTTGTTCTCTAACGTGATCCCTAGGTCGGCGAGCTCCTCAATGTAGCCGATCATCTTAATGACGTGTTCCCCTACAGATGACCCGACAGCCAACCTCGCCTGAAATAGCTTCTTCGAGGTCTCGTATCTTGCGATACGAGATTGCTCTCCATATAATTCCTTGGTATGGAGGAATATGGATTCAAGATCCATATTCTCATGCCGTCTCTGGTGTTCATTGTCCATAGAGGCCAGCATGAGACACTTGTCTTTCGCGCAATCAATTTTCCAGGTCTTACGGATTTCCTTATCCGCGACGCTGGAATCTGGACCTGAGACGGCGGGGGATTTAGTAATAAGAACATAGCCCAATTTGTCATAAGTGATTGCCATCTTGACATTCCTGAACCAATCTTTATAGTTTGGCACTGTCAATATATTTTTATCTAATAGTAACTTAAGGCCCGTCATGTTTGGTCGCTGCAATTAGGAAAGAGAGAAGAAAGACTCAGCATGATGCTCTTGCAAATTTAGATTGGTTTTTAATTTATCTAAACAGGATGGCTCCCACTGTTTCTCGAATCCTTCCTCAAACCATAAAAGAAGAATTAGTCAGGATTAATCTCACCGTACAATACTTGTTTAACCATTCAGCCAGGCTAGTGTCGGTATTTCGAGGGAGGTTTTGCGACGCTTTCGCGAAGTTCCTTAATTAAATAACATCTTTTCCCTGGGGACGTAGCCTCATTAACACCTTTGTAGACACCTACTTGGTTTATAGCATTGATCGTTAAGTGAAAAAATCTCCCGAGAAGTAGCATATACTCACAGTAGGATCGGGATCCAAATATCATTGTGTGATAAAGTCGAAGGAATCCTACCAAAATCATCACTTTAAATGGTATGCAACACTAGCAAGTTTCAGTTTCTTTAAAAACTCCCGATGTGGATTTTTGCCCCATGCTCTTATGACCTTGACGAATGCCAACATATCATAAGTCACATGTCAAGTTCTACCCGTCATTGTCCAGGTTAATTTGAAACCATCCGTACATACCCTAGACGAAGGCCAAAATAGCAGTACGACTGTCCCAAACCAACGCATCTATCTATGCTACAGATGAATATTTAGCAGCTACCAATCACTATGCCTTGGCGAAAGTCAAAATACATAGCTTGAATACTACTGAATATCCAACTGAAATGATGGAGGGCTACGAATGGTTTTGGCGAAACCGTGAACGTAGTGAACTTGATATAATCGAAGGAACCTGATAACTTTTAAAAGGAGTGGTTTAAGCTCCGCATTTTAAAAGTTTTGCTGTTTTGAAAAAACCGAGTGGTTTTAAAATTGTTCCAACGATTCAACTTTGGTTTGTTTGCTTAGCATTAATGTAATGCAGTCCCATCAATTAACCTACCATTGCAGAAAAAGAACAAAAATACAACGTACGCTTATGCTATCCGCATTCACCACGGGGCCCCGTCATCACCCGTTAGGTTACTTAACTAATGACAGAGCGGGGGCTGGACTAGCACGGATGCAAAACATAAGCAACGTCTATTAGATATCATATATAGATATATGCATTCGTCTCACGCAATAATAGGCATTCCAGATCATAGATGAACATATTGGAAATACTAGGAATTCCGCGTTTCGTTTGAGCCTGTAACGAAAGACGGATTCCACGGTCGTGATGAATAGCCAAACCCCATCTCAGACCCTTACGAGTGCAGCAAACTACCAGCCAAATTCCCGACGTAAAGCAACCTCCCTTAACAGAGTGAGTAGGCCACTCGGTACTTCAAGAACCCGGTAGTTTGTGCCCCCGCCTTGGATCTATCCTAGAAGCAGAAAACAGTAAAAAAATTAATACAACGGTGGCTACAACCTCAACCCGGATGTGCCCCGCAAAATAATATTACATCAATTTACAATTTACATCGAATGAAAGAATGAAAACTCTCATCTCACATCCCCGGCTATTCATCCACGACGATCCAACAAGTTCATATATACAAACCAACATAACAACATCACAGATATGTGCAACCCCGACTAATCGACGTATAGCAATTAGTCGACGATTCCAAACACATATATACATCACAAAGCTTGTAAAGTAACCACGACATTAGAACTCCGCACGCAATTAGCAAACTTAACCAATTTTCCAAAACTTGAAAATCCAGCGAGCTAAAGTTCCAAAAACGATCGTTTTAAGCCAATCCGGGAGTCGAAACGAACTCGAAACCCGCCTGAATCTTCGTGGAGGTATAGACACAAAAATAAATGTCGAATGGGAGGCCTCGGGGGGTACCCACCCCCTGGGGCCACCACAAGGTGGCCCCTAAGGGGAGGCAGACCCAAGAGCACCAATCTTTGGTGCTCTCGGGTCACCAGTCCTAAGGCCACCTTATGGTGGTCTTGGGGGGTGATCCTGGCCGTTGGTCCTCCCCGGATGTTCCCGAGGTGCGCACGTTTCACCCCGCGGCTTCTCGGTTCAAACCTTGAGCCCGCGAGGTGTGCAAACAACTCAAAACATCATTTTTGGAAACTGTTTTTTCGGCAGTTTTTGCGCGACAAAAACGGCGGATTTCTAACATCGCTACAAGCTATCTAGGGTTTATAAGAGGCTCTGATACCACTGTAAGTCGATGCCGCGCACTCCACGTGTTCGCGGGGAGGCGGAATTAGTAAAAAATGATTTTTACGGGCTTCGCAACACCGACTTGAAGCAAGAATCGAACATAAAACCCTAGCTAGCAAACTATATGAGGTTTAACTACTCGGATGAATGTTATACCTCGTAGTATCGTGTCCTTCTTGTCTTCTCGTTGTCCTCCTTCACTTCGTGAGCTCCTTGGAGTGGAAGTGGATAGCGCCTCCTCGTCGGCTTCTCGAAGTCGAAGAAGATCCACCCGAGAGTTCCAACCTTGAGCTTTAACCTCCAAGATGAGATTACTGGGTCACTTGGTGTGCTAAACTAAGTAGCCTAGAGTGAGTAGAGAGTGATTTTGGATAGCTTAGTCTCACTAGCTCTTGGATTCTCAACACATGAGACAATAAGAGCTATGAGTTGAGAGGAAGAAGAAAAGAGTGAACTTGAGGAAAGAGAAATGGTTTTTGATAATGATAATTGAAAAATGAGATGGCTCACTTGATATGACTACAAGCATGGCAAGAAAATATCTACCCAAAAATATCTAGTGCCAAAAGATATCTCACAAGAAATATCTAAGTCAAACCAAGTCAAGTGGTCAAACCAAGTCAAGTAGTCAAAACAAGTAGCCATGCCACAATTATTATTTACAAAAATAACAAATACTTTCCTCCACCTCATAATTGTTTTAATCAAGTTAATGGTCAAAACCTTAATGAGGTGTCTCCTTCTATAACAATCTTGAGTGGTTACAAGAATGCCCCTCTCATCCGTATATACATATCCGCATCCGTGTTTCGAGAAACACGAATACAATGAGACGAAACTAATCCAACAATCAAATACTAGGATCCGGCTTAAATCTAAACCCACTAGTATTATCTGCTCGAACATCACACGCGCACAAGTACACGTATGTGATCGAACCCTGTCGTAAAACCATACGACCTCTATATCATTTCGCCCGAAGCAGGGAAACGCTCTGTGTGGAACTCTAAAGACTCGACAGTACGCTGGCAGTGGGTTTAACCACAAGCACGTCAGCGATACTAGCTGCACGTAACGGCTACCCAGGTATCTGTCGATAAGAAGGCCGATGAGCAAACTCATCCGAACTCCTACTGAGCCTATCTGTGGCAATCTCCGTACAGTCCGGTCTGTTCGTCTAAGATTATCGCATATCGGGCCTAGGGGTGGTAAACGTCAGACCCCTAATAGCGCAATAAGTCGTGTCGGAGTACATCCCAAAACACCCTGAGAAACTACTGGAGTACCTACCAGTAAATCTCGCTTGCCTTGGTCAGGGACTTTGTGTAATGGATTTCCGAACACAGCGCGACATCAACCCCCAATACCGGGAGAGACGAATCCTATCTAACCGCCACTGCCTCCAAGTGCTTCGGGACTGCACCCAACTACTACATGTTTGCACGACTCAATAGAGCCATGGTAGGGTAGCAATCTAAGAACAGTGGGAACACACTTGAGGCGAAGTAGCAGTGTCAAGTCAACGGACTAAGCTGTACTCATGTTACCTGGGAACTGCTACCTGACGATAGGTATAGTACTAACCAGCAGTACCCCACGAGTCCGTCCAATGTAACTCATAACCCAATGAGCACCTGCATATTATCTCCAGTACGACGTACTGATGGCTGTGGGACAGACCATCTCCCCTGCTGGGATGAGAAGCGTATACACTGGTATACTCTGGATATCGATGCCCTGTCTCGATAATCCTACGACTAGGGACCTGTATAAGGATGTGCTTATAGACTACCCAACCCCCACTAGTGTGACTGCCATCACAACGTTGGTAGTCAAGCAAAGATCCTAAGGGCTCTATCAATATGTATTAGCAATACGTTAAAAGAAACATATACACATATTAAGATAGATACAAACCAAGTAGCATACTACTATATTGAGAAAGACTGTTATAAATCCGTGTATATATTCCAAAATGTAATATGCAAACTAGTACTATACAATAATGGCCTCTAGGGCATATTACACTAACAGGGACTTGCTGTTATAGCCAATCGAGTATAGCGCAACATCAACTCCCAATACCGGAAGAGACGAAACCCCTCCTATCGCTCACTGCCTCCATGTGACTCAGGACTGTACCCAAAATCCACCTGTTTGCACGACTCCTTTGAGCCATGGTAGGGAGGAAATCAAAGCACAGTGAGAACCACACAAGACACTATGACGATCTCGGGACTAAAGACTAACCTGTACCAGTGTCACTAGAGAACTGCTATATGACGATAGGTATGATACCATCTAGGAGTTCTCGACGAGTCATGTTCGGTGTATCCATTCTCTAATGAGCACCTGTGTACAATCTTTGATATCAAATACCAATAGTTATGGGATCAACCATCGCCCCCATACAGAGTCAAGAAACGTTCACACTAGTCTATTCTGGAATATTGATGCCCTGTCTCGATACTCCCTCGACTAGGAACGGTTAAAGGATGTGCTTGCGGACTACACAAGCCCTACTAGTATGATCTGCATCATAGTCCTGGTAGTCAAGCTAACATCCTAAGGGATTTATCAACATGTATCAGAGAGACAGTATAATAATACTAGTGTACATATTAAGATAAAGAGCAATCAGATAGCATACTATCATGTCGAGCAAGAAAGTCCTCTATATATGTCCAAGCATCCATTATATCATACAATAATGGCCTCTAGGGCATACATATTCCTAACAATCTCCCACTTGCACTAAGGCCGGTTGTTGTAGTATTTAATACCCAACATCCTAAAAAGTCTCTCAAATTGTGTCTGGGGGAGGACCTTCGTGAGTGGATCCGCTGTATTATCCTTTGTGTCAACTCTCCTGACCTCGATCTCCCGGTGATCAACTATGTCCTGGATCAGGTGATACCGCCTAAGAATATGTCTGGATCGCTGATGGGACCGGGGTTCCTTGGCCAAAGACACAGCTCCATTGTTATCACAATACAAAGATATTGGATGCTCAATGGATGGAACCACACTAAGTTCAGTAATGAACTTCTTCATCCAGACAACCTCTTTTGTAGTATCATTGGCAGAGATGTATTCCCCTCCATCGTCGAGTCTGCCACGGTATCTTGCTTGGAACTCTTTCAACATACCGCCCCTCCATTAAGGGTAAAGACAAAATCCGAGACTGACTTATTGTCGTCCTTATCACTCTGGAAGTTCGAATCGGTAAAGGACTCCACCTGGAGTTCTCCGTTACCATACACCAAGAACATCTCTTTAGTCCTTCTCAAGTATTTAAGAATATTCTTCACAGCTGTCCAGTGCTTCTCCTCAGGATCTGATTGATACCTACTTACCACACTAAGAGCGTAAGCTACATCCGGTCTGGTACATAATATCGCGTACATGATTGACCCAACTGCAAAAGCATAGGGTATCTCCTGCATGCGAGCCCACTCCAAATCAGTCTTGGGAGACATCTCTTTGGAGAGAGTGATTCATGAGCAAGCGGGTAAATTACCTCGTTTAGAATCTTCCATACTAAGCTCTTTAGTATGGTGTCAATGTACCTGGATTGGGACAATCCCAACATCCTTTTAGATCTATCTCTATAAATCTTAATCCCCGGGATATAGGAGGCATCACCTAGATCTTTCATGGAGAACTTTTGTGATAAGAAGAGCTTGACCGAGTGTAGCATAGGAACATCATTTCCTATCAAGAGTATGTCATCCACGTACAATACGAGGAAGACAACCTTACTCTCTACAACCTTCTTGTATATACAAGGTTCATCTATGTTTTTGATGAAGTCAAACTCTTTGACTGCTACATCAAAACAGATGTTCCAACTCCGCGATGCCTGTTTTAATCCGTAGATTGATTTAAGCAGCTTGCACACCTTTCCGCTGCTCCCACTGTCTACGAAGCCCTCTGGCTGTGTCATGTACACGCTTTGTTCTAAATCACCATTTAGAAAAGCGGTCTTGATGTCCATCTGCCAGATTCCGTAGTCATGGTATACAACAACGACAAGTAGGATCCTGATGGACTTAAGCATAGCTACTGGAGAAAAGGTTTCATCATAATCGACACCTGGTCGTTGATGAAAACCTTTTGCAACAAGTCTAGCTTTGAAGGTCTCAACGTTTCCATCTACACCAAGTTTCTTCTTAAAGATCCACTTGCTCCCGATGGGTTTTACCCCTTCAGGAGCAACTTCCAAAGTTTATACCTTGTTGGTGTACATGGATTCCATCTCAGATCGTATTGCATCTAGCCATTTTACAGAGTCTCTACTTGTGATGGCCTGCTCGAAACTAGTTGGGTCATCATCTTCCATGATACAATCATCGCTCCCGTCGTCTATGAGAAAACCGTAATATCTCTCAGATGGATGAGAAACCCTACTAGATCTGCGGAGTGGCTGAGGTTCGTTGGAGACTATTGGATCCTCCGGTTCCACCAAATCATCAGTTGTAATTTGTGTAGCTGGAACTTCTTCCAGTTCTACCCCATTACCACTAATTTCTTTCACAAGAAATTCCTTTTCTTAAAAGGTGGCATATTGAGAAACAAATACCTTTTGTTCCTCAGTGTGGTAGAAGATATATCCATGTGAATTTTTAGGATATCCCACAAACTTGTAAAGAACTGATCGTGCATCGAGTTTGTCCGGATTCTGTTTTTTAACATAGGCCGAACAACCCCATATCTTAACTCGTTTAAGATATGGTCTATTTCCACTCCATATCCCATATGGTGTTTTAGGCACTGATTTAGATGGAACTTGATTCAATAGGTATGCATTTGTCTCAAGTGCATAACCCCAAAAGGAAATAGGTAACTCAGCATTACTCATCATAGAGCGTACCAAATCTAATAAGGTGTGATTCCTCGCTCCGATACTCCATTGTGTTGCGGTGTATACAGAGCAGTAAGTTGAGAGAGAATCACATTCTCTTTTAAATAGTCACGGAATTCCATGCTCAAGTATTCTCCTTCCCGATCAGATCGAAGGATTTTAATACTTTTACCTGTCTAGTTCTCAATTTCGTACTTATATTCCTTAAATTTCTCAAAAGATTCAGATTTGTATTTCAATAAGAACACATATCCGAATCTTGACAGATCATCGATGAATGTAATAAAATACAAGGAACCATTCCTGGCATGTGTAGATATAGGACTACATACATCACTATGTATCAGTCCCAAGAGTTCAGTAGCTCTTTCTCCGTGTCCAGTAAACGGAGTTTTGGTCATCTTGCCTTTGAAACATGACTGGCAAGTTTCATAAGATATAAATTCGAATGGATTCAAATATCCATCTTTGTGCAAGTTCGCTAGTCTTGTCGCATTGATATGACCAAGTCTACAATACCACAAGAAGGATTCGTTCATTCCTGAACTTTTCCTCTTGTGTGTGTTCTGTATATTTAGAACTGTAGTTTGATTTAGAACGTATATACCGTTATACAACGTACCAAACCCAATCTATAAGTCCACGGTAGCGCCCTGGCCGTCTAACAGACGCCAAATGCGGAACAAAAACTTTTTACAACTGGCGCTATCGCGTACTATAACTCGGATCTGCCATTAAAGCTAAACTAACAAACTACAAAGTGGGTAGAATAGTTATACCGAACGATCCGAGTCCTTCGGTCTTCAACCATCATCCCACGCTTTATTGCGGCTGCTCCGATCTCCTGAATCTCTGGTCTCGTCGTCCAGGTGGCACCACGTCGACGGATCTTTAAACGGGCTCTCGCCTCTGAACCGAGGCAACTCGGTCGTCAAGTTTGCTAAAAAAGACGACCAAGATGATGTAGAGAATGAGTAGAACACTTTGTCTCGTTACGTCCAAGGCTATGGACGAACGGTTAATGAAGTTGCCTTTTGGAATCGGGTGAAATGAGAAAATGGGGTTTATCTAATTTCCATGAGTCCAAAACAATATCAATCTTTTTTCAAGCAACCATGATCCCTCACCAAGGGTGGCCGGCCACTAAATAGAGGGGAAGGGGTGAGTATAGGAGCTAGGAGGTGACCATAAGATTAAATGAGATGATGAATCACCATGACACCTAGTATGAACATAATCAATGCATACAATGAACCTTCTAACCTAGTCATCATGCATTAATTGAATCATTAAATGCACTAATGAGTCATGAAGCCTAGTCACCATTCTAGTCATCATTCTAGAACCTTCTAGAAACACGACTCACCTCAAGAAGAAAAGATAAATCCGTCTTTAACCGAATGTTAAAGACGGACGATAGAAAACTGGAAACTGGCAACTTCCAAAAGTGATCCTGAAACGAATTTCAGGATAACCCCGTATCAGTATAAACATACCCGCATTTGTATTACGACCGAATACAAATGCAACTGAGACAAAGATATTATATCTACACAGTATAATACTGGGTTCCGGCTTAAACCAAAACCTACCAGTATTATCTGCCCGAAAAATGACACGTGCGAAAACGCACGTGCATTTTCCGAACCTTGCCATAAACCCATACGGCCTCTACAACGTTTCGCCCGAACTTGGGAAAGTATCTGTGGGGGACTCTAATGACTCATCAACACACTGGCACTGGGTATAATCTCTAGCACGTCAGAGGTACAAGCTGTACGTAACGGTTTGCCTATGTATTGATTGGAAGGGAAGCTGACGAGCGAACTCATCCATAAACCCTACTGAGCCTAACAGTGACAATATACATACAGTCCGGTCCGTTCGTCTATGAGTATTGCATATCTGCCTAGGGGGCTGGTAACGTCAGACCCCCATTAGCGGTATAAGTCGTGTCAGAGAGTGGCCCAGAACACCCTGAGATACTACTGGAATACCTACCAGTAAATCTCCTGTCTCGGCCGAGGGCTTTGTGTAATGGCTCTCCTAGACACAGCGCGATCTCACCCCCAATACCGGGAGAGACGAATCCCCGACGATCCGCTCACTGCCTCCATGTGGCTCGGGACTGTATCCAACTAAAACCTGTTTGCACAACTCCTTTGAGCGTGGTAGGGTAGTAATCTAAGCACAGTGGGAACTCACACGAGACAAATGACGATCTCAGGTCGACAAACTAACCTGTACACATGTCACCTGGGAACTGCTATCTGACGATATGTATAATACCAACTAGCATGTTCCCGGCGAGTCCTGTCCGGTGTACTCATAACCTAATGAACACCTGTATACATCTTAGGTGATCCTACTGACACCAATGGCTTGTGAGACCGGCCATCGCCCCTCGTCGGGGTCTCGACTGTATACACTAGTCTACTCTGGAGTATCGATGCCCTGTCTCGAAACTCCCACGACTAGGGACACTTTAAGGATGTGCTTACAGACCCCAGCTCCCACGTATATGATCGCCATCATACTGCTGGTAGTCAAGTAAGAATCCTATGGGCTCTATCATCATGCAATAGCGAACTAAAGCATGTATACGATGATAAAGACAAACCAGATAGCATACTATCATCTCGAGCAAAACTGTCATATTGGTATAGGTCCTGTCTCAATCATTGCAATCACGTACCTGCGATCCAATAATTGATTTTGAGGGCACTATCTCCAACACAATCAACACTTGATTTAAGAAAATGTTCATAACATTTTTCTCTAGTACAAAGTTATATCCTTCTTTATCTAATAAAGAAATTGATATTATATTGCACATCATTTTTGGTACGAAATAACAGTCGTTCAGAATCAATGTATTACCATTTGGTAATACAAGGTGATATTCGCAAACTGCTTTGGCTGCAACAATTGCACCATTCCCTACTACGAGAGATTTATCACCCTTTCCCAATTCTCTACTTCTTCTTAACCCATGTAACATATTACAAACGTGGGATCCTGATCTGGTATCCAATACGCAGGACATAGAGCATACTGAGAAACAGTTCTCGGTAACGAACACACCCGAAGAAGATGCATCATCATGCTCTTTCTTCGTTCGGGTTGTATGGGAATCCTGATATTCCCTTATTCCTTACTCAGACTTATGACAATTATAAGATAGAGCGGAACCAACGTTCCCCAGCTCAGTATAATAAGCGGGTTCGGTCAATACATCCATATTATTATCTTAATTACGGCGTGTAATGGTCGCTACCTAGAGAGAGAGAAGAAAACACTTTAGCATGTGCTCTTGCAAGATTAGATTGGTTATTACCTTATCTAATCAGGATGGCTCCCACTGTTTTTATCAAATTTTTCTTCAAACCCTAAAAGGTAAGATTAGCCGGGATTAATTACACCCTACAAGTTCGCCAATCGGTCAGCCAGGCAGGTATTGGTACTCCGAGAGAGTCTCCCCATACTTTCGTATGGAATAAATTAAATAACCTCGTTTCCGCAGGGGCACAACCCCGTTAACATCTTTCTTAAACACCTACTAGATTAGCTAATTGTAAAGTGCAAAACTCTCCCAGGAGTAACTCTTATTTGCAGTGGGTATTGGGATCCAACTATCTCATAGAAGGTATGCAATCTCATTGCAAATTTCAACACTTGAAATTCTCAATATCTGTTTTTACCCTTAGCAACTTATGACCTTAAGAAGGTCAACAAATCATAAGCGCTAGTTAAGTTCAACCCTTCATTTCGTGATTGAATTAAACCCATCCGTACGACCCTTAACAAGGTCAACAAAGTCGTACGACTACCATAATCCAATCACATCATATGCGGTAGATAAGCACTAATCAGTTATCGTACACTATGTCTTGACAAGGTCAACAAACGCAACACGAATACTAAATAGTACTTATCTGAAATGACGGAGGGTTATGACTGGTTTTGAATAAAACCTTTAACGTGATGAACTTGATATCGTTGTAGAATCGAGTGATTTGAAAAGGAGTGGTTTAAGCTCTGCTTTTAAAATCGAGTAGTTTTCAAAACAAACCGAGTGGGTTGTAGCATTTGCTAGCTTTTTCTAAAGAGGTCATTCCCGGTGAAGGGGTCTCGGCTCTTTCCTCATCGAATGACGTGATGGATATTCACAAAGGAATACCGCTATACAAAGCAATAACTAGAGCTACCTTTTTGAAAATTTTGATTCTACAACATCTTTAGCTTTCTTTTCTTTTCATTAATCTCATTAATGATGTCCCATCATTTATGTTTCCTAAACATCACAGAAGAAAATAGAACGTATGCTTATGTCATTCGCATTCGCCACGGGGCCCCGTTATGCACCGTTAGGTTACTTAACTAACGGCAGAGCGGGGGAAGGACTAGCGTGGGTACAAAACATATGCAACGTTTATTATATATATCATATATATATAGCATTCGTCTCATGCAGTTATATGATCACATCATAAAACTCAGGCAGCAGAAGTCAATATATGAAATATTGGATATACTAGAAGGTCCGTGTTTTAAATTCAGCCAGTAATGAAAAACACGGATTCCACGGTCGTGATGAATAGCCAAACCCACATCCATAGACCCCTACGAGAGCGGCAAGTAACCCTGTCAATTCTAGAGTTAGGAGACCCGGTCTCGACTCCTCGAGATGGTCTCCCACTGGACTCTATAACCCGGTTACTTCTGCTCCCCGTCTTGGGTCTATCCTAATTCGGAAAAGCAAATAATATACATCAATGGTGACATCATCCTCAACCCGAAAGTGTCATAATAAAAGAATATTACATACATTTTTTACATGAATGAAAATAGAAAAACTCTCATCTCACGCAAAAAAAACCCGACTATTCAATCACGACGATCCAATATAACATATTATAGCAACACATAACATCACATGTCATCAACGTAAGTAAATATGCGTATCCCGAATGCCATTAACATATAACAACGAGATCTGGGATACACCACATATTACACTTACGGTCGCAAAAAATAAATGAAACATACAATAATTAAAATCCACATATCCTTAGACATCATAAATCCGGAATATCTCATATCTCGGATTTCATGCCTAACCCTTTAAATCTTGCATTTATGTCTCGAATTGAAAACACTTTTCAATATGAAGTCGGGTAATTCGACAGGATTCCCGATTAAATGATCGAATACTCGTCGGGAACTTTAGTAGATTATCGCACCCCCGATGTTGTCAACGAAGTGCACTTGGGCGGAACACCGCGGCCGCGAGCACCCGAGTGGATGCTTTTGGCTACAGTGTTCTTCTATAGTCACTTGGTCGACGCAATAGGGCGTGGCCATCTAGTAGTGATTTCTGGTGACAATCCGCGTACAATACGAGTTTGCGACGGAGTTTTGATCCGAATCGAAACTCCGTGGCAATCGATCAAAAGAGACTAAAACGCGAGATTTAAAAAACACAAACTAGTTTTCACAAAATTAATTAATTTGGATTCCAAATATCGTATCACATATCATATATATATCTAGACGATGTTAAACATTTCGATCGATATATCAAACACCCAAAAATCACATAGACCTCAACAACTTGAGTCCATTAAAAACACCCAGAAAGTGCCAAATGACATAATGGAGCAGCACAAGAGAATTGAGTTCCTAACTCACCAATAATGCCGCGGAACCGCGGCTAAACCCAAGTTTATGCCGCGGTTGCGCGGCCAATTGGTCGAGTTGGGCCTTCGAATTTCTTGGGGCTCCATAGAAAACCATGTACAATTTTCTGCGTATTTTTAATCACCAAAATTTCAACTTTTGAAAAATTGGACAGAAACATAGAAAAGATTGGGTTTTGAAGTTCGATCGAACACTTTAACGTCGTCAAGACCAAACCTAATGCTCTAGCTTGACTCTGATACCATGAAAGTGTTTCTTAGCGCCTCTACTAGGTTTCCACATGTATCAAGTATGCAATTTTAAAAAATCTAGAGGTCTAAGCTACACTAATCTAGAATCAAAATAGAGAATTAGGGTTTGTAAGTATGTAAACAAACTTTACACTAAGTGAATAGAGAATACAACCTTTGTAGACCGGTCATTCACTTCTAAAGCTCCAAGTGGTAGTTCCTTAGCTCCAAGTAGTTGTCCCTAGAACTCTTCTTAGGCTCCACTTGGTGAAAGGAACGAGCTTGCTTCGTCGTCTTCGAGGCCGAAGATGATCCATCTTGAAGTTACTCTAACTCAAGTTATCTCTTCACTAATCAAGGAATTAGTGAAGCAAACAACTTAATCTTATGTGCTAGATGAGAGTAGGTTGATGAAGTAGGAATTTTGCTCACTTTAGAAATCACTTTCTCTTTTTCTTTTCTCACCTCATGAAAAGCTAGAGAGCTCTTGAAAGAAGAAGATGAATTAGGGTGAAGAAAAATCTCAAGTGATAAGTGTGAGAGTTAACCATGGGCTAAAGATAATGGTTGAGTGAGAAAATATCTAGAGTAAAACAAAATTAGTGCAATGAGTCATGGCTTCTACATGCTTCCACAAGCATCTAAGCCATGCTCATTTTCCACCTAATTTTGAATTTACTCTTAATAAATAAACACCCAAATAATCTTTAGTCTTAGTGTAAGTCTCATACACCCATGTCCAATGTATCTTCCACCATGACACAATATATAAATACATATATTAATATATATCACATATATATTAAATGTATTTCAAAGAGAAGAAATTCTTTAGTGAGCACAATATTAGTTAATATATATTAATATATCAAATATAAAAATATATATCAAATTATTAAATCAACACTTGATTCAATAATCCGGTTATATCATATATAACCGACTAATATCGTTTATATGTATATCACATTATCGAATTAACACTTGATTCAATAACCCGGTCATATCACATATAACCGAAAACTTTCAATATACTATATCAAATCAACACTTGATTCAATAATCCGGTTATATCACATATAACCAGCCAGTATCAAACATATATACATATAACATATCATTAAATCAACACTTGATTCAAAAATCGATATCACATTTCGCGAGATTAGAATACGGTATCACATATTCGTATTTAATCAAGCTCCTGCACATATCACCATATGGGCCCTACTTCATTTCGCTTGAGCTAGGAAACCACCGTGTGGGACTCTGAAGACTCGTCAATACGCCAGCAGTAGGTAATGATCATATCAGTCACCCATAAGCCGTCAGCAGTACTAGCTGGACGTAACGGCTACCCAGGTATTAAGCGAATAGAAGATCAACAAGCAAGCTTATCCAAACTCCCGCAAAGCCTATAAGCAACATTTACCGTATAGTCCGGTCTCTTCATCTGATATGTCGCATATCAAGTCTAGGGGTGGAATCGTCAGACCCCTGTAACTTGACAAGTCATGCCGATGTGTGGCTTATAACCGTTCGAGAAACTACTGATAACACTTACCAGTAAATCTCATCAGCCCTGGCAGAGACTTCTGTTATAGCCAATCGAGCATAGCGCAACATCAACTCCTAATACCGGGATAGACGAAACCCTTCCTATCGCTCACTGCCTCAATGTGACTCGAGACTGTACCCAAAATCCACCTGTTTGCACGGCTCCTTTGAGCCGTGGTAGGGAGGAAATCAAAGCACAGTGGGAACCATACAAGACACTATGACGATCTCGGGTCTACAAACTAACCTGTACCAGTGTTACCAGAGAACTGCTATCTGAAGATAGGCATGATACCATCTAGGAGTTCTCGGCGTGTCCTGTTCGGTGTACCCATTCTCTAATGATCACCTGTGTACAAACTTTGATGTCAAACACCAATGGTTGTAGGATCAACCATCACCCCCATACAGGGTCAAGAAACGTACACACTACTCTACTCTGGAATATCGATGTCCTGTCTCGATACTCCCTCGACTAGGAACGGTTAAAGGATGTGCTTGCGGACTACACAAGTCCTACTAGTATGATCTGCATCATAGTCCTGATAGTCAAGCTAACATCCTAAGGGCTTTATCACATGTATCAGAGAGACAGTATAATAATACTAGTGTACATATTAAGATAAAGAACAACCATATAGCATACTATCATGTCGAGCAAGAAAGTCCTCTATATATATGTCCAAGCATCCATTATATCATACAATAATGGCCTCTAGGGCATACATATTCCTAATACCCAGTGCTTCCTAGAACCCGGTAACTTGAGCACTCCTCCATGGGTCAACCTAAACCCCTACAAGTGCAGCGAGCAACCCGCCATTTTTAGAGCGAGACGGCCCGGTCTTAAACATCATGAGACGGCCACCTACCGCACTCTAGAACCCGACTACTCGAGCACTTCTCTGGGGGTTTAACCTAGAAGTAATGAAAGAATATATACAATCAATGGAAACATCGACCTCAACTCGGTCGTTTCCCAGTAACATAATATACTTCAAGCGGTAACGACGGCCACAATTTGGCCGCTTGTCCTGAATAAACGAATGTACATAAGTACAAAACCTGTACAAACAATATTGCATGAGGGACTATCCGTCACGACAATCCGGCTAAACCATCACAGAGATATATACAACAACACAAGCAAGATATGTGCAACCCCTTCAAATTGACATATAGCAATTATACGACATTTACAAACACATATATAAATCTATGGATAATCAACGATCCTTTTAGTTTCGAATTAAACTTTTCTGTGATGCCCGTAAACAAAGACAACAGAGACTGAAATCTAGGTAGAAAAGAATTACACCAAAAATCCCATTTCCAACACACCAAGTCCCAGAATGAAGCTTAAGCCAAACTAGCTTGGTCTGGCCGACCAAGTCTGCCAAATGGCATTTTTGGTCAGCCGGACCATGACCAATTTTGTTCGTCTTCATTCATGGTTCATTTCAAAGTAAATACAACACAATGGCATCATTCAAAAATTTTTTTGAGAACTTTTCAAAATCCCAACAGAAACTTGGTTATTCGGAAATGAAATATGGAAAAAATCAATTTCAAAATGTAAGCATCGTCTACTACTAGTTTAAGTGTTTGGATGACTCTGATAACATGTAAGTAGTTGCTCATGCTCGTGCCGCTAAATAGGGTCCAAGGCGGAATGCAAAACGAAATTTTTTAAGAGAGCACAAGCCACTACAACCCTAGAATCGATTTCAAACACTAAACTAGTAAACTAAAATGAGCTATCGAAAAGTTTAGAAAGGCTAGCTACCTTTGTAGCGTATCTACGAGAACGTAGATACTCCTAGCTTGGCTCCGAATCCATCGGGATCGAGTTGGAAGACGACCTTCCTTACCAAAGATGATCCACTCGAAAGAACCCTAGCTCAAGCTCTACCTTCACACATGATATCAAGTGAAGCAACTAAAGATCATAACTTGCTATGAGATGATGCTTAGAGATGCAGTGTTAACACTCTCTAGTTTTCTCTCTATCTTTTTCTTTTTCTTTTCTATTTTTGGCCTACTAAAAAGAGAAGAAAGGGAGAGGAAAAATGGCTTTAAAAACTCTAACCATTTCCTCTAACTTTCTTTCTCTTATCCTCTTGAGAATGAAGTGAATGGAATTGTGACTCACCTATGTGAGTCACAAGTCCAAACCCTTCTCAATGGATAAAGAAGAGATGCGAAGAAAATAGAAAAGACACCTAATATGCGCGCGCGCACACATATACATATACATATATACCCGTATATGTAACAAATACACAAACCTGTATTCTTATAAAATATGAATACCATATTCGTATCAAAATACAAATATCCATATTCGTATCAAGATACAAATATTCGTATAAATAGTCGTATTCGTATCAACATACAAATATCGAAAAGAGAGGATGAGAGATATAATACTAGCACACACATATAATTTATATATGATAATCTAGCTATCTTTCAAACCTCGGCTATCTTTCAAACCTGTTAGTATTATCAAAATGTCCGATTAAAGTACGTGTATTAAATACACGTATTTAATCGAACTCCCGCACGTATCATAATACACACACTACATCGTTTAGCCTGAACCGGAAAACCCTTTGTGTCGGACTTTAAAGACTCGACAATACGCTGACAATAGTTACTGGATAAAATCCATAACCACAAGCCGTCGGTGGCACTAGCTGTACGTAACAGCTACCCAGGTATCTGTCGAAAAGAAGGTCGACAAACAAGCTCGTCCGTATCCCTACTGAGCCTATAAGTGATAATCTCCGTACAGTCCGATCTCTTCGTCTGAAAGTGTCGCATACCGGGTCTAAGTATGGATAACGTCAGACTCCTGATAACCCGATAAGTCGTGCCGATGTCGCTCAAGACCATCCCGAGAAACAACTGATCTCACTATCAATAAATCTCATTTGCCTTGGCTAAGGTCTTATGGTGATGGCCAATCGAACACAGCGCGACATCGTCTCCCTATACCGAGAGAGACGAATCCCTTTCGATCGCTCACTGCCTTCATATGACTCAGGAATGTACCCAATTAGAACCTATTAGCACGACTCTTTAAAGTCGTGGTAGGGTAGTAATCCAAGTATAGTAGGAACTCACACGAGATAAATGAGGATCTCAGGTCTAAAGACCACCATGTACTCATGTCACCAGTGAATTGCTATCTAACGATAGGTATAATACCATCTAGAAGTTCTCGGTGAGTCCGTCCAGTGTAACTTATAACCTAATGAGCACCTATACACAATCATTGATGTCATACACTAATAGTTGTGGGACCATCGCCTCTTGTCTGGGTCAAGAAACGTATACACTAGTCTACTCTGGAATATCAATACCCGATCTCGATAATCACACGACTAGGGACATTTAATGATGTTTTTATGGACTACCCAGCCCCCACAAGTATGATCGCCATCATAACGCTGGTAGTCAAGCAAAGATCCTACAGGCTTTATCAACATGTATTAGCGACATGTAATAACCAGTAAAACACATACTAATATTAAGATAAAGACAAACCAAATAGCATACTATCATATCGAGCAAGATTGTCCTGTACATACATTACCCTAGCATTCTGATTGATGTGAAAATGTTTCTTTTATTGTTTAAAAATACCGCAATTAACACGGTGTCGCAATAGCGAGCCGCGATGAGTACGGGTCGTCCACAGGAGATATTAATATTGTTTATCATGTTTTAGACGAGTTAATAAAAAAAAGTTGGACTTTTGTTTTGTTATAAACAAAAAGAGAATTAAAGATAACAATGAGGAAAAAAGCTTATTAGGGTCTTCAGATTAGGTAGTTAAAAGATAGAGTTTTAAACATTATTCTTTTTATCATTTAATTATTTAATGCTAGAGGAATAGCGATGAATGTGGATTAGGGTACTCAGAGTGGTACCAGAGATTCTCTCTATTGACCCTTGTCATTCTATCGATCCCTATTTATCTCAAGCCTTCAATAAAACAAGTATTAACTAATTTCAAATCGGGGTCGCAACTATCATGAATTGATAGTGCGCCCAACAGGGGGTTAATACTTCCTTTGGTGAAGTTTATAAAAATTAAAACATAAGAAGAATATAAGGGGGTTTTCATCCCTTATACTACCCTTTCCTACAACCCTAACAAGCGAGAATTTACTCGCTCGTTGAAATAAAATGATAAAGGGAAAAGGATAAGGGATCTGAAAAGTACTAAAACGCTAACCGCTAGGGTTCTTACAAAAGCGAAATACAATCGTTGGGTATCATTGCGTAGAAAAATAACAGATCAAAGAAAAAGAGAGAAGAATTTATTTTGAGAACGTTAGCCCTTAGATCCCTCACGATAGGGAGGAGATTCTTTTTGGCATCATCACTTTGAAAACATTAAAGAGAAGAAAAGAGGAATAGGGGAAGAAAAAGAATTCATAAAAACCAGCATCTATCTAATAAAAATTAAAGTGTGATAAATAAATGCGAAAGAACTAAATTGCAAGGAAAAAGTAAGTGCGAAGAAACAAGAGACAAGAATAATAATAAAAAATGATCTACTTTTTATTCATAACCTCAACTTTCATAAAAGAATTTTATGGCTAAAATTTAAAGAGGAAACTATAATTTTTAAACCCTAAACATGAAACCCTAGATAGCTTTTTTTCGTTGCTGCTCGGTCCTTTATATAGGCTCTGGAACTTGAAACCCTAAACTTAATATCGATGTATTTGAAATAACGATCAAGTCCACGAAAAATATCCATGAACGGCCCTGATTCGACCGCGTATGTGCCGCGCCATAGCCAAGCAGGCCACGGATCCGCCGCCGTATGGTGAACTTGATTCTTCGGTTTTTTCCAGCTTCTTTTTTGCAATATTTGAAGACTTTTCTAATGATTAGATTTTGAAAATATTCTCGTTCCTTTGCAGTTGCGTGATTCTTCCAATTGCTCCTAATTTTGGCAGTTTTGATTTGTTGCAATTGATTTGATTTGATTTGCTCTCTTGATCCTAATTGCAGTCTTGAATCAATGTGTTGCTTTAAAAACCTGCACAATATCTCAAATTAAATTATTATCAGCATTCAGTTTATTAGAGAATATATTCCAACCAATTATGATCACAATCAAATTACTTATTGTTTAAGCAACGTATAAATAATTGTTAAAAGATATGATTGCAATTATTTTTCTTAAAGATTAAGAATCACATGGGTATTTTATTTAAATATTATATGCAACATTACACTTCCAATTATATTACTTATAAACTAAGAAACATATGACAATATCTTTTTACACATTAACCAACATATGTTCTTAAATTACAAATAATACCAATTATTAATTAATAAAATTAGGGAAAATGACTATAAAAATATGCAATAAATATGACCGATCAAATATCCCTAAACTTTTCTTTTGGTCGTCCTGAGCAAACTGTTTTATTTTAAAGAAAAGAAAAACCTTACACATTTTCGTAAGCAACACGATTGCACTTAGCATGTGCAACAAGCCTTTACACCCACAAAATCCTGTTAAGCTGGTTTAGTTGGTTAACCTCAAATCTAATCCTAAGGTTTAGTATCCAAATTAAAAACTCTATCATCCTAAATTAGAAACATCTACCCCTTATTCTTCACGCCTCCTATTCACTTAACTTAAACTCTTATACATCATTAACAATAACTTATCAGTTTATAAAGACTTCGGTTTCTCTTGAGTTTTCTTTCTAAAGAAAAGTCTCCAATCCAGGATTTTTATCGTTCTTAATAATGACATCATCCTATTCTTCATTCTTATCTCTACCCCAAATGTCGATCATACATCCTTACGTGTGTGTAAACTCATCCCTACACTCGGGAATTCAATTCAAGCAATAGTACCCTTACCATAATACCTTAGTACTACTTATTTTCATTAATGATGGATTGATTTCGCTCACACCCCTTCCATGCGACCACTAATGCTTCCTAAGCAACTAATCGACCGATTACCGAGTGTGTGAGCTTTAGACGTAATTAGCAATATCCTAGCCTTTTCCCCCTTTTTCATTTTTTTCCACAAGACCGGATTTACTTTTTCTCAGCGATATTTTTTCGTGATTAAGTACAAATACCGTTTTTTCTTTCATACTAAGGCTTTCAAATAAGAGTTTTTCTAGGTATCCTTTACTATCCCAAGTTTTAAGAAGTGTGTAAGTGCAAGTTGTAGAGTATATACTTTCTAAATTTGGATTTTGAGAATAAGAACTATTTTTCAGATTTATCCTTCATTAAATCTTTCAATACTTTCCTTTCATCTCAACTTAACTCAAGAACTGGACTCAAGTACTTCTAAATAAACTAATGTATTGCCAACATGTATATTTACTATAGTTAAATTTAACGAAGGTTGTTTTTCGGGTTTTCAATTTCTAATCCTACGATTTAGTTACTTATAACCTATCAGGCTAAACCGTCGAACTTGAGTCTAAGTTTCCCTACTAGCTAACTTGACGACAAAGTATTTTATATTTTGGAAATTTTTCAATATTTATGTTTTTTTATGCGGTGCAAAATTTAAATATGATGCAAAGATACATACAAACCTTTCCCCCAAACTTGTTTGCAGCAGTGTCCCCACTGATGCAGTCGTTTTAGCTCAAAAACCTAGATACTTGGGTGGAAAAGGATGGTGTAAATAGTAGGAAAAGTTAGTCAATTGGAAATCTTCCCCCAAACTTGTTTGTCACACACCTTTTTTTTTTTTTTTTGAAAAGAACTATACTAAAAAAAACATTCCCCCCAAACTTAAGTAAAACATTGTTTCCACTATTAAGCATTGAAATTCAAGATAAGAAGGGAGAAAATATTATTGATCTACACAAAGATTTACAAAGACGAAAAATTAAAACCAATCATTCAAATATTTTATCATAATGAGACCATTGTTGGTAGAAGAACGCATGGAGGGAAGATAAGAAGTGTAATTGAAAGGTTTGAAGAATGGATTTGCGTTTTGGTATGTGAAGACAAAAAGATGATGTGACTGAAAGAAGAAAGACACGCGATATCGAATAGAAGAATGACTAGGATGGAAAAATGTGTAAAGGGAGAAAACAACGGGTCTGTTTCGTCATGCGATAAGAAAGAATGATGGCTAATGGCTCTCCATCTTGGTTGGTATAGGTTGAAGAAACTGTGGGAATGAAAACGAGAGGAAGTATGAGAATGGATGGATGGAAGAATTGTGAAATGATGAAAAATGGTGGATCTACTTCTTCAGCCGGAAAAGGAAGCGCAAAAATGTCGGCGGTGCTTGATTCATCATTGCGTCTAATTCGTTGAGAAACACGAGTTCATCAAAGAAAATATCTTCGAATTGATCATCATATAAGTCCATGTCCCTATCATTTAGTACCTTATCAAAAATAAAGGAACCAGAATCAATATCCATATTGATTGAAAAATCGGACTCACTAGAGAGTGAAAGATTCAAAGTCAAATTGTTCTCGTTCAAGGTTCAAGGAACTCGACACATCCGGTATTGTAGGTTCCAGAAAATTAGAATGTGGGTTCTTAAAAATCCTACTCTCATCTAAGGATTTAATCTCAAAAGACACATCCTCGACGTCTAGATTATCAAAAGAATTTTCGGACTCACCATCATCGACTTCATCAATGGAATAGACCTCAAGAAGGTGAGCACTCGGCTCAGACGATTGATAGCCCAACTTGAAAATGTTGAGATTAATTGTTCTTTTTCCAAAATATAAGAACATGGATCCATCACGATAATTAATCACCGCATTAGAAGTTGCAAAAACTGGTCGACCGAGGATCACCGAAATTTGATTCCGGGTGTTTGCTACAGGCTTTGTGTCTAAAACAATGAAATCAACAGGGAAAATAAATTCGCCAATTTTTATCAACATGTCCTCTAACATTCCTCTAGGATGGATGATTAATCGATCGGTCATTTGAAGTATACAGCTCGAGGGTTTCAACTCCCCTATACCAAGTTGCTCATAAACAGAGTAAGGAAGCAAGTTCATACTAGCACCGAGGTCCAAGAGAGCGCGATATATGTTCTTGTCCTCCAATTGTAATCGAAATTGTATGACACCCGGGGTCCTTACATTTGGTGGGTAGGAAACAAGAAAGAGCATCATTCACATTGCTTGCTAAGAAAACTTTCTTGAGCAATTGTTTCTTCCTCTTCTTGGTGCACATGTCTTTAAGAACTTTTGCATACGACGGGACTTGTAGGATAGCATCTAATAGAGGAATATTGATGTTAACTTGCTTAAACAACTCCATAACTTTCTCCATTTGTGGACTTGGTTTGTTGGGTCTCAACCGGTTTAGAAAAGGTGCTTTAATTAAAGGGGTTAGGCCTAACATTTATGGAGGTAGAATGGATCCCAAAATTGGTGTTTGAGTGGAGTGAGAGGGGGTCCATTCGAAAAGGTAGAAGGAGAACTAGAGCCAGGTGGAGAATGGAGAATTGGCTCCGAAGAAGAAATTGGAATAGAAGAAGCGGGAGAAGAAGAAGAAAGGGCCGCCCGGGTTTCATCATTGTCGTAGTCTGGTTCACCAAACTTGTTGTTCAGCATTCTTCCGGATCTCAACGTAGTTACAGCACTCACATTATGATTTAACTGTTCATGAATGACATTTGCATGGTGTGAGTAGTTGTGATTTGGTACAGGTTGAGATGGAAACTTCTCTTTCTCTCTTTCACTCATCGACGTATTCAACTGTGTAATTTATGCTTCGATAGATTTGATACTTTTACCGTAGGAAGCAGTGTGTTGCACAAGAGACTGAATAGAAGAGGTAAGACTTGCAGAATTTTGAGCGGATTGTTTAATGAAGGCTTCTAAGATTCTTTCGAGTGCACAGACTTTATCGATACCGACAGGAGCAAGGTTGTTTTGTTGTTGGAAAGAATTGTTATAAGGAGAAAGGTTGTTGGCAGGATTTTGGAATTGTTGTGGTTAAAAAGGCTGTTGAAATTGTTGTTGTGATGGTTGTTGTTGTTGTTGAGGAGGCATTTGATTGTTCTGATTTTGGAACTGATTTTGGTTTTGGGTTTGGTTTTGGTTCTAAGCAAAATTAAGATGATTCCTCCATCCAGATTATAAGTGGAAGAGTAGAGATCATTTCTAGGTTGTTGCTGAAAATCAGCATTAGTTTGTTCTTGACCTTGATATGGAGGATTCAAAAGACACTCTTCAGTCAAATGTGATGGGTCAAAACAACAATCACACACGGTTTTGGGGAGAGATACTTGATTTAGGGAGGCTGAACATAATTTTCTTTCAATCGCTTCGAGCTTCTTTTGCATCGCAACCATCTCAGATTTTATTGCGATAGAAGCGTCGAGCTGATGGACACCTACCCTAGATGAAAATGAAGATGATGTCGTCGGTCTTGTGCTCTCCCACTGTAGTGTTTGCCCGGCGAAATCTTCGAGAAATTGCCACGCCTCCTCATCAGATTTAGACATGAAATGATATTGACAAATGGTTTCTAATATTTGTTTTGTCGTTGGATTAACGCCCTCATATATAATTTGGCAAAGTTGCCATTTTTCGAATCCATAATGAGGGCATTAGACAAGAAGATTTTTGAACCTTTCAAAGTATTTCCAAAAAGGTTCGGTGGGAAGCTGGACAAACTGATTGATCTCATTCCTATAGTGAGCAGTTTTATGATTAAGATAGAATTTTTTAAGGAAGGCCTTAACAAATTCATCCCAACTGTTGATAGAATGTAAGAAGGTGCTTTAAAGCCATTTCTCTGCAAGATCACATAGGATAAAAGTGATCTCATAGCATCTCCCGACAGTTGGGTGGTGTTCATCATTGCAAAACCATTTTGAAATTTAGTTATAAAAACGTAAGCATTCTCAGATTCAAGCCCGTGAAATTTGGATAACAAGTTGATGAAGCGGGGTTTAATTTCGAAATTATCTCCTTTGGCTGGTGTAAGAGACAGACACGTAGGAAGGGGTCCGCGAGTGGGATAGTATCGGTCTTGAAGCGCAATGCACTATGGCGTTTGTATAGGAGGTGGTAGATTTTGCGCACCAAGAGGTAGTAGCGTCGTGATATTAGGAAGGGTGGGGTTGTTGAAGCCCGGTGGATGTCCGTCCATCTCGGGAGACGTGGTAGGTAAAGGAGAAGAAGTATCGACTTCGGGGTCGATAGCGAAAACACGGACTAAACGGGCGTTAGAATCTTGAGTCCAACTGAACATACACTAAGTGGGTTTAGTATACGTGGCAGCGTGTGAGAAAGTGGGGGGAAAGACTTTTGGAATGTTTTGCTTTGGTAAAATAACGGATGAAAGACTCAACCAATCACAAGAAAATACACAAAAAGTCCCTAGAGCTAGGGTAAGCTAAGTCAAGTCAGTAGACTGCTTCTAAACTTCCAAACGACAAGTTACAGGATATACCCTCTAATTGCCTCTTCACAGCCAAATATGGCCAGGTAAGTGTAAGCGGGGAGGGAGGTTTTCCAAGGCCTTCGCCAAGCTCCTTAATTAAATAACCTCCTCACTTAGCTTGCTTAGGCACCACATAGTCAAGTTTAGATAAACAGCAGATTCCCCACAACCTTCAGTTGTTCTTAATGAGCATGAACGTCTTTATAGGCTGAGTCTAGATATTTTTTAAATTAATTGAGGATGATGCGTATGCTCGTTTGTGATTTTTGGGGCCTAGAAAGGATGATGAAACCCCCATCTAATCATGATTTGGGTTTCTTGCCCCTTAATGTCCATATTAATTTATGCAAAAAAATTAAAACACCAAAAAATCTAAAACAGGCAAAAAGGTTATTTTTAGCTGCACTGTTTGCAAAGAATTCTGCAGGTAGAAACAGTTTATTGGAGCTTTGGAAAGGGTGAAAAGAAGAAATGAAGATACCAGAAGAAAATAGGAGCAAGAAGACACAGAAGAACCGCGCTTCCGCCGTCGCTACTGCCTCCGCCGCCGCGGATCTGCCGCTGAGTAGTGAGATCTCGTTGCCAAATTTCTGCGTTGCACTCCTGGTCCCTTTCTTTTTTGGTTCAAGCGATTAGGTTCCCTGTAGGTTCACTCCTGATGCTCCAGATTTCCTGCAAAACTCGAACAAACATTGTAAATCATATCAAGATGAGGTTTTTATTATTTTTATGGCTATTTTTTATGATTTTTGAATTTTTTTTTTGTTTTTTTAATAAAAAAGTTAACCGGAATAACAAGAAAAATAATACTACCGTCTCCCCGGCAACGGCGCCATTTGATTGATGTGAAATGTCTCTTTTATTGTTTTAAAATACCGCAATCAACACGATGTCGCAATAGCTAGCCGCAATGAGTACGAGTCGTCCAAAGGGAGATAATAATATTGTTTATCATGTTTTAGACGAGTTAATAAGAAAAGGATGGATTTTTGTTTTCTTATAAACTAAAAGAGAATTAAAGATAACAATGAGGAAATGGGTTTATTAGGGTCTTCGGATTAGGCAGTTAAAAGATGGAGTTTTGAAGATTATTCTTTTTATATTTTAATTATTTAATGTTAGAGGAATAGCGATGAATGTGGATTGGGGTACTCAGAGTGGTACTAAAGATTCCCTCTATTGATTCTTGTCCTTCTATTGATCCCTATTGATCTCAAGCCTTCAACAAAATAAGTATTAACTAATTTCGAATCGGGGTCGCAACTATCATGAATTGATAGTGTGTCCTAATAGGGTTAATACTCCTTTTGGTGAAGTTCATAAAAATTAAAACATAAGAAGAATATAAGGAGGTTTTCATCCCTTATACTACTCTTTCATACAACCCTAACAAGCAAGAATTTACTCGCTCATTGAAATAAAATGCTAAAGGATAAGGGATCTGAAAAGTACTAAAACGCTAACCGCTAGGGTTCTTACAAAAGAGAAATACAACCATTGAGTATCATTGCAGAGAAAAATAATAGATCAAAGAAAAAGAGAGAAGAATTTATTTCGAGAACCCTAGCTCTTAGATCCCTCACGATAGCGAGGAGATTCTTTTTGGCATCATCACTTTGAAAACATTAAAAAGAAGAAAAGGGGAAAAGGGGAAGAAAAAGAATTCATAAAAACCAACATCTATCTAAAAATTAAAGTGCGATAAATAAATGCGCGAGAATTAAATTGCAAGAAAAAAGTAAGTGCGAAGAAATAAGAGACAAGAATAAAAAAAATTATCTACTTCTTATTCATTACTTCAACCTTCATACAAGAATTTAACGGCTAAAATTTAAAGAGGAAACTATAATTTTTAAACCCTAAATATGAAACCGTAGTTAGCTTTTCTTCATTACTGCTTGGTCCTTTATATAGACTTTGGAACTTGAAACCCTAAACCTGACGATCAAGTCCACGAAAAATATCCATGAACAGCCCTGATTCGACCGCGTATGCGCCGCGCCATAGCCAAGTCGTCCGCGAATCCGCCGTCGTATGGTGAACTTGATTCTCCGATTTTTTCTCGCTTCTTTTTCACAATATTTGGAGACTTTTCTGATGATTAGATTTTGAAAATATTTTCGTTCCTTTGCAGTTGTGTGATTCTTCCAATTGCTCCTAACTTTGGCAGATTTGATTTGTTGCAATTGATTTGATTTGCTCTTTTGATCCTAATTGCAGTCTTGAATCAATTTGTTACTTTAAAAACCTGCACAATGTCACGCCCCGCCTCCTAAAATACGGAAATACGAGGGTAACTATGCCAGTCATGCTCCTATGGTTAAGCAATAATCTTGTCGTAGTCACACTTCAGTTTCTAGCAGCACATGGTAAGTAGTAAACACAACACGAATAAAGAGAAATACAATCACTAAATCTATCATAAGTAAATGAATCAGAGTGCGACGAATATAAGGCTGTAACATCAAATGAGATAACTAACCAGATAAAGTCAAAAGAAAAGATAGCACTGACGTTGCTGATCTAGATCTCCACAGTATAATCGAAGTAGGGTAAGTCCTGATCTGGGCTAAGTCCACTTCTCACTCTGCGCATGCACACTCAGGTCGTCGTGGCGACACAATATAATAATATAACGATATATAGTATGTTACAGAGTAATAAGCATGAACTAAAGATTATACAGCAATAAAACGAAGATATTAAACAATACGAACATGTTGGTAATATAACATATGTGTAATGACCAAGTAGCATAAGTCTGGCAATTCTATTAAATGTGTTTGTTTGTTTGTAGTTCAATAATTAAGTTATGCGTGTATACAAGAGTGGTCCGATATAAACGCCACGGACCAACGGCGCGTTTAATACAAGGTCCCGTAAACCTATCGGACAACGGCACACGAGATTCATGTTAGATAATTTTTAAATGGACTATCGTGCCACGACATGCATTCATTACCCAACTACCCCTTATCCCAGATTACAGTATATGTTCGAGTTCCAGATTGGGTGTAAGCAAGTACATATCAATTTCACTCATATCACTTTTCGCTTATAATCACTTTCACTGACATACTTGTCACCCCCAATCGATACCGCTTATCACTCGATAATGCCCTACAATCACTAGGGTGTCAATGCAAATGATTACTAATCACTGAGAGTATAACAATCGCACAATATAATAGAAATGTAGTAAAATAGAATACGGGTAAAATATGGACATGCAGTGTCATTCATGTTGGGAAATTCATAGTAATTCATACGTGCATAATCAAGCGAAACGATATAAAAGATATATGAAGTAGACTCATTTATCTAAGCATCAAAATTGGTTTCAAATCGATAGGAATTCCGATTATGTTCATTCTAAAATAGTGATATGTTGCTGGAATTCCAATTTCAGAACTGGAAGACCAACTTCAGGCGTAGTTTTCTATAGATTATAATCAGAACTAAGGATCTCTACAGTTGAAGAAAATCTAGCCCTATCAGTTAGGTTTCCAATGCAATAAACGGATCAGTAATATCCGCCGTTTATAGGGAGAGGTGTTCAGTTTAAGGTCAAAGGGTAGGAACTGTCACTGCAGAAAACAGCCAGACATGTCGACGTTCTAAAATACTTTTAAAATAGCAAACAATATTTAAATTAAATGAAACCAACACCTTCAGTTATCTAACTTGATTATCTACATAACAATATAGGACTCCGCGTATTTTCAGATTTATACAAAGATGTACAGATATATAAAAAATAAGCGTCGTCAGAAAGTACGGCTCTGGACTGCAGTCCAAAGCCGTAATTCCATCCAGTTTTCATTATTTTAGCATGTCAATATTAAGTAACAATTTGCAGAGAGTTCTAGGTTATCTAATAGGCTTCAATATGAGCCCTAGAACATTACATTCCAATATATATTTAATTTAATATAGATTTTACGATGCAATAAGTACGAAATCTTCCATATTTAACGTCATCAAATGGGGTATCATTTCATGTTCGATCTCTTAACTGTTTGATCCCAAATTTCCACACATCGCTAGTTATCATTAAAATTAACTGTTTAAAATTAAGGAGTTCTATCTAAAAGAGGAAATATATAGCTATATAATATAGAGGCAGGTATTGACTTTTAACTATGTGTTGCTCAATAATAACTGAACCAATATTGATAACTATAAGTGTGTGTGTGTGTGTGTGTGTGTGTGTGTGTATGTAGCATGATTTAGCAAGTATTAAACTTTCCTAGCGACGATTGGCGACACGGCAGCGAGCGACGACGACACGACACTACACGGCACAGGCACGGCTACACACGAGCTGCAACAAAAGCTAGGGCTTAGGGAAGTGGCAAGTGGCGGCGTCGGTGATGAGAGGTGCTTGGAGGCTCGTCTGGTGATCAATGGCGTGATGAAGTCGACAGAGGTGGAGGCAGGGAGCCGGCGGTTGTTGTAGAACGAAAGCGGCGAGTTCGGAGGTTGCTCAGTGGTTGTGATGATGGGTAATTGGAGGTGTGAGAAAAAGGTAGGGTGCTTGGCTAGAGGTGATGATGTCAACGGAGGGGAAAAGGTTCGTTGGCGGTGAAGGGTTTAAGAAGGGGTTGCCGGTGAAGGGAGGTGGCTCAACGTTGAAGGAGATGGTGGGTGCTGGGTTTCGGGCGGCCGGTGATGATCTCGGCTTCAAGGTTGAAGATAGTGTTGGCTATAGTGCCCTCAAGTCAATTATTGGATCGCAGGCACGTGATTGCAATGATTGAGAGAGGACCTATACCGGTGGAACGGTCTTACTCGAGATGATAGTATGCTATCTGGTATGTCTTTATCATCGTGTACATACTTCAGGTGACATTAAAGATCACTATTACATGTTGATAGAGCCCTTAGGATTCTTGCTTGACTACCAGCAGTATGATGGCGATCATATACGTGAGAGCTGGGTGGTCTATAAGCACATCCTTAAAGTGTCCCTAGTCGAGAGAGTTTCGAGACTGGGCATCGATACTCCAGAGTAAACTAGTGTATACTGATCGAGACCCCGACGAGGGGCGGTGGCCGGTCTCACAAGACATTGGTGTTAGTTGGTTCACCTAAGATGTATACAGGTGCTCATTGGGTTATGAGTACACCGGACGGACTCGCCGGGAACATGCTAGTTGGTATTATACCTATTGTCAGATAGCAGTTCCCTGATGACATGTGTACAGATTAGTCTATCGACCTGAGATCGTCATTTGTCTCGTGTGAGTTCCCACTGTGCTTTGATTACCACCCTACCACGGCTCAAAGGAGTCGTGCAAACAGGTTTTAGTTAGGTATAGTCCTGAGCCACATGGAGGCAGTGAGCGGATCGTCAGGGGATGCGTCTCTCCCGGTATTGGGGGTTGATGTCGCAGTGTGCACGGGTGGCCATCACCAGAAATCCTTGGCCAAGGTAGTCGAGAATTACTGATCTAGGATCGGTAGTTTCTCAGGTGGTGATGGGCTTCATACCGACACTAAATATCGCGTTATTAGGGGTCTGACTTTATCCACCCCCTAGACCCGATATGCGATACTCATAGACGAACGGACCGGACTGTACGGATATTGTCACTGTCAGGCTCAGTAGGGTTTCAGGATGAGTTTGCTCGTCGGCCTCCCTTTCACTCAATACCTGGGCAGCCGTTACGTACAGCTAGTGCCACTGACGTGCTTGTGGTTAAACCCACTGCCGGCGTATTGACGAGTCTTTAGAGTCCCACATAGAGGGTTTCTCTCGTTCGGGCGAAACGTTGTAGTGGCCGTATGGTTTTATGGTAGGGTTCGATCGTATACGTGCACTTGTGCACGGATCATGATCGGACGGATAATACTAGTGGGCTTTGGTTTAAGCCGGATCCTAGTATTATATTGTTGGATTATTCTCGTCTCGTTGTATTCGTATTCAGTCGGAATACAGATGCAGGTATGTATATACAGATGAGGGGTATTCTTGTAATCCGTTACAAGATTACTTTCGAAGATGCCATTTCTTTTTCTAATATTAAACATTTAGGGTTTTGTTTTATAAATGTTTAATATTATTGTTGAGGTGGAAAGTGTGAGCATGGGTCTTGGCATGGTGCATTTATTATGGCTTGTGCCATGCTTTATTGTTTATTGATTTTTGTTTGTGAGATATTTTTGAGGATGAGAGGCAGTTCATTTCTTATGGGGATTTTCTTTAGTTGCCACTCTCTAAAAAATACCTCATACAACACTTGAAGAAAAGAGTAGCCACTTCTTTTCTTGGGTTGCCATTTTCTTGTGCTAAGGCTTGAGCTCACACTTGCTACACTCATGGCTTCTTCTTCACCTCCATCCATACCCTCTCATGTGTTGAGAATCCATGGATGTATTGAGACAAAATGATCACACACTCTCTCTACTTCATCTTGTGCATCTAGGCTAGCAAACTGGACGCTCGAGTTGCTTTGGTTTTGAAACGGGAGCCCGTATTAAGAATCCTTGACGTGGATCGTCTTCGACAAGGGAGACCGGAGAGCGAACTTGTTCGGGGCAGCCGCGAGGAGCTTGGACAGAGGTTGAAGACCGAAGGACACGGATCGATCGGTATAACCTCTCTAAACTCCTTTATGTGAACTAGTAGTATAGGGTTAATGGCACGATCCGTAGTTTAGGGTTCCGTTAGCGCCAAGTTTTAAAAGTTTTTGTTCCGCGTTTGGCCACGGATTGATGGCCGGGACGCTGGCGTATTCTTACATGGTGTCAGAGCCAACCCATTAACCACATACTAGTTGGTTTAGATAATGTTAAACTATCGAAACCGAAATAACCCCAAACAATACCCGACGACATTCTAGTTTCTGTCAAATTTTAAAATGTCTTCAAAATTTATTTTAGCAACTGCAGAAGACTACTTAAGTGACCTCTAGACTGCACCCCAAAGACGAACCTTTTTCACCTGATTTTGGCGGAGCACAATGCTCCCAAAACCGAGGAGGCCGACCAAAGGTGTGAGTTTGGGCTTCGTATTTGGGTTGTGGTCTTGCCTCTGGAATGTTGGTTTAGTGGTATTGCTAGTTTAGCCCAGTTTGGATATGGTTTTATCTAGTTGTTTCGGGCTATTCAGGGTTATTTCGAAGTCGATATTTCTAACATTGTTTAAAGTTTACAGTACATACATTTCAATCTGCGACCGTGAATGTCATTTGAGCGGTACAACTTGTCTGATTGCTATAGTCCTTTTAAACGGGTTTGCGAACATGACATTCACGTTGATATTCTGTGTTGTGCTGTGTTTGTTGCGGATTCGTCGTGGTGGATAGCTTTGGTGCAATGATAGTACAGTTTAGTTTTATTTGTACATTTGATATCGCGGGGCGAGTGTCCGACATGTGGACTGCCGTCACGGCCTGTTTGTATATTATTCTTTTGGGGCACGACCGGGTTAAGGTCGATGTCACCGTTGTACATATTTTCTTTTCTGTACTAGAATTACCCCGCGGCGGAGTGCATGGATAGCCGGGTTCTGGAGGGCAACGGGTCCGCATCTCATGGTATTGAGAAGGAGGGGGCCTCACTCTAGAATAGGCGGGCTATTCGCCGCACTCGTAGGGGGTACAGGTTGACCCAAGGAGGGGTACTCAAGTTACCGGATTCCGTGAAGTGCCAGTGGCCCATTCACTTTGATGAAGGGGGCTGCCTCACTTCTGGTTTTGGCAGGTAACTTGCCGCGCTCGTAGGGGTCTAGGTTTTATTGCACAGGCTATCCACACGACCAGGGGAACGTCGGGTTTCACTTGCGGCTCAAAAGAAACCCGGGGCTCCCAGATTATCTGTATTGATCTGTGATGCTTATTACTTTTCTGTGATGTTGCATTTATCACGCCTGGAGCGATCATTATATATTGTTATACATATACTAGTAGATGTTGTATATGTTTTACACCCGCGCTAGTCCAGTCTCCGCTCTGTCGTTAGTTAAGTAATCTAATGGGTGATGACGGGACCCAGTAGCGAATGCGGATGGCATATACGTATATCATATTTTCGTTCTTTTGTGGTGTGATTAATTGATGGGACTGCATTGATTCTGATCAATGCAAGGAAAACAAACCTATTCGATGTTATTGGAACAATTTTCAAAAAGCTGTAATTACAATGGCGTAAACCCACCGTTGCCGGTCCCAAGTCCGGATGAGCAAGGGTGAGGGTTATGGTAGGCTTGTGACAGCCAACGTAAAACTTTGTCACATTCTATGACATGAACCATAATAAGAATATCGTTGGGGCGTCCCCTACTCAGCGACGCGCTACATCGGATCCCGGGTGTAGTGTTAAGTATGCAAGGGCTTCTAGGTCGTCGTCCAGATGCGGCACGCTACATCGGACCCCGGGTGTAGTGACAAATAAGCAAGGGTCGTCGTCCAGAGACGGCGCGCTACATCGGACCCCGGGTGTAGTGACAAATAAGCAAGGGTCGTCTTCCAGAGACGGCGCGCTACATCGGACCCCGGGTGTAGTAACAAATAAGCAAGGGTCGTCGTCCAGAAACGGCGCGCTACATCGGACCCCGGGTGTAGTGACAAATAAGCAAGGGTTTCATAGGATCCGTCTAGCTTCCTGGAACATAGGTTCCCTTACGGGTAGACTAATAGAATTAGTGGAGGTGATGATTAGGAGGAGAGTTGGTATTATGTGTTGCAAGAAACTAAGTGGGTAGGTGAAAAGAGTAGAGTCATAGAGCCTTGGGGTTATACGCTTTGGTATACGGGTAGAGATAAAAATCGTAATGGGGTAGGCATAATCATAGATAGACGGTTGCTTGAGGATGTAGTTGAGATTAGGAGAAAAGGTGATAGAATTTTACTGGTTAAGCTTATTCTAGGTGGAGAGATCCTTAATGTTATTAGTTCTTATGCACCACAGATAGGTCTTGATGACGCTAGTAAGCGTCTATTCTAGAAGGATTTAGACGAGGTGGTGCAAAGTATACCTAGTGGAGAGAAGTTATTTATTGGTGGTGATCTTAATGGACATGTAGGTACTAGTCGTAGTGGGTTTGATACTATCCATGGAGGTTTCGGTTTCGGACAAAGGAATGAAGCGGGTGACTCGATTCTAGATTTTGCTTTATCTTATGACTTGATCTTAGCAAACACCTGGTTTAGGAAAAGAGAGTCCCACCTTATCACTTTTAGGAGCGGATCAAGTGCTAGTCAAATAGACTTTTTTCTGACGAGAAGAATAGATAGAGGTTGTTGTATCGACTGTAAGGTAGTGCCAGGTGAGAGTGTAACCACTCAACATAGGCTTTTAGTTCTAGATTTTCGATTTAGAAGAGAACGTAGGAAGATTAGACGTAAGGTAGAACCTAAAATTAAATGGTGGCGATTGAAAGAAGGTAACCAAAAGGTTTTTATAGATCGTGTAGTACAAGAAGCGGATTGGCAGTCAGAAGATGATCCAGACAAAACATGGAACAAAATGGCTAGTTGTATCAAGAAGGTAGCTAGAGACCTACTTGGTGAGTCGAGAGGTGGTGCTCCACCATCTAAGGACATATCATGGTGGAATGAAGATGTAAAGGCTGCTATTAAAATTAAAAGGGATTCTTATAAAGATTTGAAGAAAAGTAGAGATATGGAAAGATTTGAGAAGTACAAAATGGCTAAAAAGGAGGTTAAGAAAGCTGTTCGGGAAGCTAAATCTAAGGTCTACAAGGAGGTGTACGAGAAATTAGACACTAAAGAGGCTGCAAATGATATATACCGGATTGCTCGGATGCGGGAAAGGAAGACTAGAGGCTTATGTGCGGTGAAATGTGTCAAAAATGAAAATCAGAAGGTTTTAGTTTGAGACGAGGATATCAAGGAAAGATGGAGAGATTATTTTGACAAATTGTTCAATGAGAGCTTTACTAAGAATTTGGATGGACTTATCATTCAATCTCAAGATATAAACCGTGATTTCATGCGTAAAATAAGACTTCCTGAGGTTAAAGAAGCTTTGAACAGAATGAGTTTAAGAAAAGCGGTTGGTCCTGACAGGATTCCTATCGAGATTTGGAGATGCTTAGGAGAAATAGGCGTTAAATGGCTGACAGATCTGTTTAATAAGATTTGGCAGACAAAAAAGATGCCAAATGAATGGAGGAAAAGTATCCTTGTACCTATCTACAAGAACAAGGGTGACATTCAAAGTTGCTCAAACTACCGTGGAATAAAACTGATGTATCACACCATGAAACTTTGGGAGAGAGTGATTGAACACAGGCTAAGGAAGGATATTAAGATAACAGAGAACCAGTTTGGGTTCATGCCTGGACGATCGACGACAGAGGCTATTCATTTGCTTCGTCAACTTGTCGAGCGTTTTCGAGAGAGGAGAAGAGATTTGCATATGATATTTATTGATTTAGAAAAAGCGTACGACAAGATACCTAGAGAGATATTATAGGGGACAATGATGAAGAAGGGGGTCCCCGTCAAGTATATTGACATAATCAAGGATATGTACGATGGAGTAGTGGCAAATGTCAGAACTTGCGGCGGCTTAACGAGTGATTTTCCGATCACTATTGGTTTACATCAAGGATCTGCATTAAGTCCATTCCTGTTTACCATCGTGATGGATGAGCTTACTAGAACTATCCAAGATGAGCTACCTTGGTGTATGCTATTCGCTGATGATATTGTTCTAGTAAATGAGACGAAAGCAGGGGTTAATGCCAAATTGGAATTATGGAGGCAAACATTGGAATCTCGGGGATTCAGATTGAGCAGGTCCAAGACAGCATATATGCACTGCAAATTTAGTAGCCAGAGAAGTCAAAACCATATTGGTATAATATTGGAAGGGCAAGAGATATCACCGAGCGACCAGTTTAGATATCTAGGTTCCATCATCCAAAAGAATGGAGAGATCGATAGTGATGTTAATCAAAGGATCCAAGCTGGTTGGTTGAAATGGAGGAGTGCAACAGGGATTTTGTGTGATCGTAACTTTCCGTTAAAATTGAAAGGGAAGTTTTATCGGAGCGCTATTCGGCCTGCCTTATTATATGGTACAGAATGCTGGGCTCCTAAGAAGCATCATACACAGAAGATGCACGTAGCGGAGATGCGCATGCTTCGTTGGATGTGCGGTAACACTAGAAAAGATAAGGTGCGAAATGAGGATATTCGTGCAAAAGTTGGTGTAGCACCTGTGGAGGAGAAGATGCGGGAAAACCGGCTAAGATGGTTTGGTCATGTGCGACGCAGACCTATGGAAGCACCGGTTCGACGAATAGATACTCTCGATATGGGCAATGGCAAAAGGGTAAAAGGGAGACCGAAGAAAACATGGATGGAGGTGATACGAAACGATATGGTTGCCAAAGGACTCAATGAAAGTATATTGTTCGATAGAGGTGAGTGGAGACAGAGGATTCATGTGCTGGACCCGACGTGATTCTCATGTTGGTTCATGTAGCCTACCCCATATGCTTGGGATAAAAGGCTCGGTTGTTGTTGTGTAATTACAATGGCGTTTTCTTTTGTTTTGCACAGTGGTATTCGGTTATGAATATACAGCACCTCATTCGACGAGGCAAGAGCCGGGATCCCTTCATCGGAAGTGACCCCTTGGGCAGAAGTTTGCGTCAGGGTAATAACTTCACTATAGTCGATTACTTTTTGCTTTGCATCATGGTATTCAGTTGGAATATCCTACACCTCATTCTACGGGGAAAGAGCCGAGATCCCTGTTAGTTGTATGTATGTCCTAGAGGCCAGTATTGTACATATGATGTATATTATATTGGATGCTTGGACATATATAGAGAGGACTTTCTTGCTCGATATGATAGTATGCTATCTGGTTGCTCTTTATCTTAACATGTATACTTGTCTCTTGATACTGTCTTATGGTTACATGTTAGTAAAGCCTTTAGGATGTGTACTTGACTACCAGGACTATGATGCAGATCATACTAGTGGAGCCATGGTAGTCCATAAGTTCATCGTTTAATGTTCCTAGTCGTGGGTATATCGAGACAGGGAATCGATATACCAGAGTAGACTAGCGTATACGCTTCTTGACCCATGAGATGGGCGATAGATGATCCCATATCCATTGGTGTTTGACATCAGAGATGGTATACGGGTGCTCAGTGGAGACTGGGTACACTGGATGGACTCGCCGAGAACTCCCAGATGGTATTATACCTCACGTCAGATGGCAGTTCTCTGGTGACACTTGTACAGGTTAGTCTATAGACCCGAGATCGTCATAGAGTCTTGTGTGATTCCCACAGTGCTTTGATTTCCACCTTACCACGTCCAAGAGGGCGTGCAAAACGGTGGTTTTTGGGTACAGTCCCGAGTCACATGGAGGCAATGAGCGATATGAGGGGTTTCGTCTCTCCCGGTATTGGGAGTTGATGTTGCGCTGTGCTCGATTGGCCATAACAGGGAAGTCCCTGGCCAGGGCTGATTTAGAGATTTACTGGTAAGTGTTACCAGTAGTGTTTCCTCCAATCAGAGCAAAGCTCTGTTTCAAAATTCAAAATTCAAATTGAAGCAACGCTTCAGATTTAGCGCTCTGTGCGCTGAGCGCCACGTGTCAAACACAAACGCGCTAGCGCCAGGTGCGCTATACCCTAGGCAGCGCACCCTCAATCAGAGCAAAGCTCTGTTTTAAAATTCAAAATTTAAAAGTTGAAGCAACGCTTCAGATCCAGCGCTCTGCGCTGCACGCCACGTGTCAAACACGGGTGCGCTAGCGCAGTTGCACTGCGCTCTGCGCTGCGTGCCACGTGTCAAACACGGGTGCGCAAGCGCAGTTGCGTTGCACGCCACGTGTCGAACGTAGGTGCACTAGCGTAAGGTACGCCAGCGCTAGAATTAAAAATCCCCCACCATTAGATCAAAAGATCTATTAATAATAAATTATTAATTAATAAGAACTAAAATTCTGTTATGGAAAGATCTTTCCAATCTTATTAAAACAAGAATATTATCTTCTGTATAACAGAAGCCTTAGGATCAAAAGATCCAACGGTGGGAAATATTCCCAAATCAATCAGAAAAAGATCTCTTAAAACTGATTCAACAAATCAATTGGCCCTATATAAAGGCCCCAAGACTTCAAGAGAGAGATAGAAAAAACCCTCTAAAAACTTTGAGAAAACTCAAAGAGAAAGAAAGACAAGCCTTTAGAAAAAGAAGATCATTTCTTTATCTTCAAGGTAAAGAACTAGTTTTTGAACCACAGAGATGAAATCATCTCGTAAAAAGAAGAATCATCTTCTAAAAAGATCATAGATTTACAAAAGACCAAGGTCTTTGGTAAAAAGAAAAAAGATCAAAAGATCTAATTATAAAAAAACTAAAAGAAGTATTTTACTTCATTCACAGATCTTTGATCTATAAAGGCAGAGCCCTTTTATAAAACAAAAACTTTTTGTTCTTGAATCTTGAGGCAAAGCCTCCTTTAAAAAGAACATAAATTTATCTTTGATCTTGAAAGTGCCTTGCACTCATGAATTGCGCTCTTGCGCTCATTGGACAGGCGCTCAGCACCAAAACCTACCACGTGTCAACCAAAGACACAATCTGCGCTTTGCGTTTCTGAAACAGCGCACTGCGCTCATAGGCTGACGCTCAGCGCCAAGCGCGCCACGTGTCACTCACTGGCGCGCCAACAGACTAGCGCAAAACGCTCATAAATTAAAAGCGCAATGCACTAATGAACTAGCGCTTAGCGCAAAGCGCGACACGTGTTCTCTTCGTGTGCGCTACCTGATAGAAGCGCAACGCGCTCTTTAACTGGCGCAAAGCGCCTGGCGCGCCACGTGGCGCATTGTCAGAACACAGTTTGTTCGGATGAAGACAAAAGATGTCAGAACCTAATGCTTAGCATTATTAATAGGGCCGAGCCCAAATAAAGGCTTAATAGCCAGAACAAAAAAAATATGTTAAACATTTTAATTGGACTTAGCCCAATTCTGGCCATAAGTCCTCAACTTATCTTGAACTGAGCATATCTGCTCTTTCAACCAACTCACCTTGGTTTAAGAGTACATCTCTTCACTCCTTTAATATTTGTCGTTGTAATTCCTCAACGTCTTCAAAGAGGTGACGGGTCCCGACAACCACACATTTCATAGACTATGACGTCTCTAAACACCGGACTGTGGGGTCCTTAAACTCATGGACTATGATGTCCTTAACCTCGACCGTAATGTCTTTAAACTAGTATCGGACTGTAGGGTCCTTAAACCCATGGACTATGATGTCCTTAACCTCGACCGTGATGTCTTTAAACTAATATCGGACTGTGGGGTCCTTAAACCCATGGACTATGATGTCCTTAACCTCGACTGCGATGTCTTTAAACTAACAATGGATCGAGATGTCCTTAAACTAACATTGGACCGTAATGTCCTTAAACTAATCGACCGCAACGTCCCTAAACTATACAATAGAGCCTAATTGCTCACTTATTGGATCTAAACGGTCCCGTTAAGTTGATCTTAGTCTAAAATGAGACTAACGTATCCTTAACAAACGTTTAAGTTGATCTTAGTCTCAAATGAGGCTAACGTATCCTTAAACCCAAACCCTCAAACCCAAATCTAAGAAAGATACGGATTTGGACTAATCCACGCCCTACGGGCGACATCATAAATTAGTCTCCGTATACAATCCACGGGCAACCAAACACAAAACAAACACCCACGACACGAAGTGACCATCTGGAGAAGGAGAAAGTTGTTACCGCGATGCGGTAGCGTAATTAACTGCAGGGGCTTACGCCTGCAGGGAAGAGCGTCCCCACAATCAAAAACCTCTCAAACGAAGGAGAATCTGACGAAGTCTGCTACATCGGTCGCATCCGTCTGAACCTTCGATACATGGTGTCATAAATCAACTTGGCATCTTTGGAGAGGTGGACGGATAGCACCAATTAGCATCTGCCCCGAATTTCAGGCAAGACGGACATGCACGGTCGCGTCTCCGTGATTCGGAGGGGAACAGATTCTGGCACGCCCTGTGGGACCTTTTCCTCTTTCCACTCCACACTTCGTGTGTCGTGTTCGCGAACGAATTGCGGTTTGCTAATGGTTGCCTTTAGGTTCGGGATACTAAGAGTTGGCGTTTTGCTTGGTGCAGAAAGCGGAGGATCAATGGCGTCCACTTGCGCAAAGTGTTCCAACTGTAACTGCAACCCACGTTCCTCCTCATCTGGAGGCATAGCTTACGGGCCCTAAGCGGACTCCCTGTTCACGATGCCGGTAGAACAGGTCACCCAGGCTACCACTGGTTTATTCTTTGGGACCATACTTCCACCAACAAGCTTCAGCGCTCCTGTGCCAACGCCGGAAGCTCCCAAGAAGTCGGTCTTCGATCGGCTTACAGCTACTGCGGCCCCTCTCAACGGGTCGTCCAGCTCCAGCGCCTCAGTCTTCGCCAGATTGGGCCAAAGTTCCTGTGGGCCCAAGATGAAGCCTGCGATTCAAGAGAAGGTTATTCCGAAAAGAGTAACCAACCCTGCCCCCGAAGTCGTCAAGGCGGCTTCGCCTACCAAAGGGTCGGTCTTTATTAGACTGACAATTCTAGCTCCCACCCCGGCTCCCGTTCCTGCTCAAAGGTCTATCTTTGACAAATTGGATACCGCTACTCAAAAAACGTCAGTCTTCAAGAGACTGGCACCGGCGGCGCCTCACCTGAACAGAGGGCAAGACAAAGCCACCCCCATCACCGAACCAACCCCAACAGCTTGACACGCTCGACGTCGCCACTGGCGCCGAGTAAGGAAGGCTGGAGGCAGCTCCCCCTCTGAGCTAACTCCGCCAGCCCCAACGGTGGAAGTCAATGCTGCTGTTCCAACCGGGAACAACTTTGAACTGCTGAACAAGGTGCGCAGGAACTCGCCTACCGCCGTACTGAAAAGATCTCTGCCACCGGTGGAGACTGTCACAGAAATAAAGCCGGAGCAGTCCCCTCAACGGCCGTCTTCCAAAGTTTACAAAATCTGGCGACAAGTCCGAGAGTCGGTGGTTGATCAAGACTATCCCTGCCGGCAGAAGAAGCTGAAGGTCCGACAAGAAGAAAACCATCCTGTTAAGCCACAGAAGGCGACGGCTACTTGGGTGCCCACTGCAACGGCCCCCTCAACTTCGACCGCCCATAAGAGAAGAAGGCCGGAGAAAATCCTCATGTCTGCGACAAATGTCAAGGGCACTGAGACCAAACGCCCCAAGTCTGGGGGCATAATGGTGCACACTATTTATATGGCATCCGGGAAAAAGGATAGCCGCGCTTCTACGGGCCACCGACCGCTCACCCGATCCATCACAAGAGCTCAGGAACAACAGCAGCAGAAGCTTCAAGAGATGTTGACGACTATGGCCGCACTCACAGGACCGAAAGTAAGCCCAGAGGAATACTCGGAGCAACACCGTGAGCAGGAAACTGATGCTGAATTCCTTCGGAGAATGCTTGAGAAGAAGGACAAAGAGGCCGCAGAACAAGCGGACAATATAAAGGAAATGACCCTTCTATTCCAAGATATGGTGGGCATGATGATCCAGCCGGATCCCCCAGCCGAAGATCCTCCAGTAATAATTGAAGATGATAGAAGGGAAACATCAAACCCTCTGCCGGCTCTTTCAGCAGCCAAGGAAGAAACTATTTCCAAGGCCGCCCTGGATGACTATATTGCTCGGCAAATACAAGCTCACCAGGCAAATGAAGCAGCCGGCCAAGTTGTCAAAACTAGGCGACCGTATCCAGGCTGGTATGATCAGATAAAGTACCCGCCGGGCTACATGATCCCCAAATTCCATGTGTACAAGGGGACAGGCAATCCCCATCAACATGTTGCTCAGTTCAGGGCTCTTTGTGGCAACACCGGTGGCGATGATAAGCTTTTGCTCCGCCAATTCGTCGGCAGCTTATCGGAGACGGCGTTTGGGTGGTACTCTGAACTTCCAAACGACTCCGTTAAAACTTTCGCATAAATGGAGTTGTTCACCCAGCGATTCGTAAGTGCTAGTGAACGCACCCCAATAACGGCATTGATCAATGCCAGGGTGAAGCCGGGCGAGACGTGGGTTCAGTACGCGATCCGATGGCGGAATCTGTGGTCGAAATGCGAATAGCGCATCGAAGAAGCACCGGCGGTGGGCATGTTCGTGGGCACTCTAGACCCTCATGCAACTATTTCACAGTTCAAGATGTTCTTCAAACCGACCACATTCCAGGCTTTAATCGACAAGCTAGCCTAAATGGATCAGATGGGTCATAGACCGTCTCCTCCGAAGCCGGAACCGCGGAACGAAAAGGGTAAAGGGAAGGCGACCTTCGTTGCGAATACCCAACAGCAGCCCAGTGCTCCAAGACTAACGGATCAATTGGAAGAGAGACGGCGCTATTATAATGAGAAAATGAAGCGCCCTTACTCATTTCCATGGGATAAAACGAAGAGGCTGTTCGAACTAGCGATGCGCAACAGGTTTATCAATTTGCCGAATCCAAAGCGACCATTGCAACCCGGCGAAGTGAATAATCCCAATTATTGCCCTTACCACCAAACGGTAAGCCATCCAATCGAAGATTGCTTCGTCTTTAAGGGATAGATCGAGGATCAGTACCAATAAGGCAAGTTTGCGCTGTCTGAGAAGTGGAAAGTAAGCCCACTACAACCGCACACTCCTAAGAAGACGGACACACCGGGGGCATCGTGCTCTTTTGTTGAAGAAGCCCCATGGGAGGTTGTTCTTTCAGCCAAAACCAAAAGAATGATGAATGATCTCCAGACATGCCCGGCGATCAGGTGGAAGAATCCGCTGGAACCCCGGATCATCGAAGGAATGCTGAAGCCGCGCCCAACTCCAAAGATTGGTGGTGATAGCCAAAGTGTTCGTACCCAGCCGTCGAAATCTTCGAAAAAGAAGAAGAAATCCAAGAAGCCCGTGAAGCCTGGCGACAAGCGCACGGACTTGCAGAAACAGATCGACACGCTGGAAGAGTATAACCAGAAGGCGCGGACTCCAATCACGCTCCAAGAGTTCCTTGACCACGTCTTTGAAGACGGGGATGATGGAGAAGACTCGTCGGACGAATCTGGGGATTACGTAGCAAGTTGCCATGTGATCTCTCACTCATCGATGAACGATGAAGAAGCTCCTTACACAGAGAAACTGGGGGCAAATCCTGAACCGGAGCTTCCAGGGCCATCAGACGAAATGATCGACGCATTCCTAAACGAAGCTTTTCTAAACAGTAAAGCTGATCGGGAGCGTGAGATGACCATATTTGAAAAGGCCAGAAGCCGGCGAATGGACGAAAGAGTTGAAACACCTCTGCCAGATCAAAGCACATCCGCCGCGAATAAAAACAGGTTCAAGACGAGGAAAAGGTTCGCCAAAGCCATATCAACGGGAATGAAGTTGCCATCCTCCGAAGCGAATACCCCTAGTGAAGCAGAAACACATCCTAGTTACTGCTCTTATCATCGAAAGATTTCGCACCCCACCGAAGAGTGCGACGCTTTTAAAAGATGGTGGCAGGGATATGTTGCTTATAGACAACATTTTAAGCGGATGAAACGCAAAACTCGTCGGGAGCAAAGAAATACAACCGAGGAGTATAAAAGAACCACCGGCAATTGTCGCGTGATTAACGCCGGGGGATCGCAAGTTCTCACCTTCGGGAGCGACTCTGACGAGGAAATGGCTCTTGGCCCTCTCTTTAAAGAGTCCACTTTGGGGAAAGTGGAGGAACCGAAGACCTGTGAGAATATTCAGCTGCGCAATCGTACGCTGCCCGAAAAGAATCTTGGACCCTCGAACAGTGGGTCAAATAGAAAAGATAAGGGGAAAGAAAAGGTCCGTGAGGATATCATCCTTGATGACCAAGCAGTCGAGAAGCTGACAGCCAAGGACCCGCCGAGGAAGAGTAAGGTGGACTGCAATGTTCTCGCACACTTGAGGAAGATACCCTCGCAGCTCAGTATTCTCGATGCCCTTCTGCTATCCAAAGAGGCGAAGGATTCTTTAATCAAGGCATTACAAGAACCCGAGCAATTCCAAGCTTTTCTCGCCGAAGAAAAGATGAAGGACGAGCTGGAAGAAGTACACACAGCCGATATCACCTTCGGCGATGAAGATCTCCTCCTTGGGACATGCGAGCACAATCGTCCCCTATATGTCTCTGGATACTGTCATGACATCAAGATAGGTAAAATCCTGGTTGACAATGGGTCTTCCGTCAACCTCCTCAACGTGAGAGTATTGAAGGAAATCTGCATGAGCGTTCAGCACCTCGCTCGTGATAAAATCACCGTCTCCGGTTTCGACTCCCAGTCATCACGGACTCTCGGGTCTGTGATACTGACGTTACGTTTCGGGCTACTTGTCACGGATATTAAATTTCATGTCATTGACGCCAAGATATGCTACAACGCTTTGCTCGGCCAGCCTTGGTTACACGAGTACAACATCATCCCTTCCATACAACATCAGTGTATGAAATATTTCAAGGATGGTCTCGAGTATACTATGACAGGAGAGTTAAACCCATTCTCCGTGAACGAAGTCCGCAAGTACGAAAATGCAAAATACTTCTTGCCAGACTTTGAAGACACAGAGAGATGTCATAAACCGGAGAATAAAGCTATCACCACCATTCCGGTCTTCAAGAGTGATACCGAGAAAGAGGAAGAGATAGTCTATTCAGGGCCACCCCAGTACAACAAGCTGGGACCCTCCGCTCCTATGGTTATCTTCGGCAGCAACTCGGAAGATGAGGTCAATACCGTATTCTCTGCTCGGCCATCAATACAAGCCTTCGCTGATGAAGATCAAAGTTTGCAAGTTGCCATGGTTCCACCAAAGTATCATAAAGAGCTGGACGCGCTTGATACCTACAGTGTGGAAGAACTGCAGACATTCTATGTCCCTCCCAGGCGAAAAAGTGAAAAGGCGATCCTATTCTACCGATCCGAGGAAACCAAAGTGGAGAAAGAAATTTGGCATGGTGCGGATTCTACACTTGACAGGCTCCAGCCCATCCGTTTGCCCAGATATTACACAGACGGACTAAAAAAACTCTTGAGACGCCAAGGTGTACCCCTTAAGCAAACTGCTCGACAAGCACGGTTCTATAACAGGATCTGGAATGTTCCCGGAACTCAACGAAAATTGCCCAACGGGAGTATCGAAACGACCGGACTTGGATATGTTCAATCCAAGAAACGGGAGCTACTCCACGATTGCTACGTCATACATGACTTTGATGAAGAAGGAGATGCTCTGTGGGAAGATGCTAACCCTGAACCAGAACGAGCTCCCGCCGTGAAAATGCCCAATCCGTCGTTCGAAGAACAAATGGACAAGCTTATAAGGGAAGCGGGTCAGAAGGTTCGAGATGACCATAATCGAGAAATGGCCATCTACGAGAAAGCCAGGATGCAACGCCTCCTTCAGCAGACTGCGAAAAATGAAAATGCTCCTCCTTGTGAACCCGCTGTACAAAAGGCCCGACGCAGAGGCAGGAACAAGCCAAAGAACGGGAAAGGCGTTCGACAGTGGCAGAGCGGGACTAAGAAGCCACGCGATCAAGATCCGAGCAACCAAGATTCATTTCTTATAAAGAAGATGGGTCGAGCATGCTCTTTTGCCCAAGACAAGACAAAGAAAATATTTGATCTTGCCATAAAACATCAACTGATTACACTCTCGGAGTCTAAGCACCCCGAGCAAGCAGGCGAAGTCTCTCATCCGGACTATTGCTCCTATCATAGGGCAATAGGACATCCTATTGAAGACCTCTTTACCTTCAAGAACTGGGTCGAAGATCAATATCAACAAGGCATGTTCACTCTATCCAATAGCTGGAGGGTAACCCCACCGCAAAAGCATGAACCCAAATCTACGAGGGTAGAACCAGATCCACATCGGTCTTGGAAGCGAGCTCGTACCTGTCACGTGATAATGTTATCAAAAGAAGAACCTGAGGATATGGACAAACTCCCTTGGTGCTTCGAAAACGATGATGATGAGGTAATCTCAGAATTTCCACCGGCGCCAAAGGAGCTGGAGGATGGAATACATACTACTGCAGATAACCTCAAGAAAATTGATTTGGGGACGGCGAGTGACCCGCGACCGACATTCGTCAGCGAGCTGCTGTCTGAAGAAAGGGTGGCTATGCTAAAGGACGTGCTCATCCAACATAAGGATTGCTTCGCATGGAATTATTCTGAAATGCCAGGGTTAGATCCAAAGATTGCTGTGCACAAACTAGCGATATCTCCAGACGTCAAGCCGATCAAACAAGCGCCGAGAAGAATGCGGCTCGAGCTTGAGATGAGCATCAACGCCGAGATCAAGAAGCTAATCGACTCCGGCTTTATCCAAGAGGTTCAATATCCTGACTGGATCTCCAATATCGTCCCAGTAATGAAGAAAAATGGGACGGTGCGCATATGTGTGGACTTCCGGGATCTCAATAAGGCTTGTCCAAAAGACGACTTTCCAGTACCAATCACTGAGCTGATGATAGATAATACGTCCACTCACGAATTTTTTTCCTTCATGGACTGCTCATCAGGATATAATCAGATAAAGATGCATCCCGAAGACCAAAAACATACCGCTTTCCGGACCCCTTTGGGTATATTCTGCTATAAGGTGATGCCCTTCGGTCTAAAGAACGCCGGTGCCACCTATCAGAGGGCCATGACGAAGATCTTCGATGACCTTATACATGAAGTCGTAGAATGCTATATCGACGACCTCGTGGTTAAGAGCAAATCATACGATGAACATTTAGAGCATCTGAAGACCGTATTTCAACGCCTTCGGAAATACAACTTGAAGATGAACCCTCTTAAATGCGCGTTCGGAGATTTCTCGGGCAAATTCCTGGGGTTCATCGTCCGACACCGAGGCATTGAGATAGATCCGTCAAAGATCAAAGCGATCATGGAAATGCCTCCGCCAAAGACTCTCAAGCAATTGCGGTCTCTCCAAGGAAAGCTCGCGTATATTCGGCGATTTATAGTCAATCTCTCCGGTAAGTGCCGCCCCTACAGCCACCTAATGAAGAAGGGAACCCCATTCGTTTGGGATCACAAATGCCAAAGCGCACCGGACGAAATCAAGCAATACCTGCAGAATCCGCCGGTGCTAACTGCTCCGGTCAAAGGAAAACCTCTCGTCCTGTATACAACTGCCCTTGAAGGTTCCTTAGGCGCATTATGGGCACAAGAGAACGACCAAGGGAAGGAAAGAGCTCTCTACTATCTGAGTCGAGTTCTACTGGGGGCAGAAAGCAACTATTCCCCCATCGAAAAACACTGCCTGGCGTTGATCTTCGCAATAACGAAGCTCAGACACTACGCGTTGGCACATGAAGTCATCTCATATCAAAAGTGGACCATCTCAAATACTTGATGTCGAAGGCCATATTAACAGGATGACTCGCTAAATGGGCCCTGCTCTTGATGGAATTCTCGATAACTTATCGGCCTCTTAAAGCAGTGAAAGGCCAGGCCATCGCCGACTTCCTCACTGAGCATCTGATACCTACCGATTCTCCTTTGAATTGCGAACTGCCAGACGAACATGCGTTTGACACAATCGACGGTAGTAATACCCGGTGGGAACTTTATTTCGATGGAGCGTCTTCCATGAAGAAGCGCAAACAAAACACCCCTATAATCAAATCAGGGGTAGGCCTCATCTTCGTGACTCCATAGGGAGGAATAATGCGATTTGCCTTTTCCTTAACAGAGTCGAGGACGAACAACGAAGCCGAGTATGAAGCTTTGATAGCGGGTCTCGAGATCGCCATCGACATGGGAATTGAAAACCTGCTCATATACGGAGACTCCCAACTGGTCGTTAGTCAGGTAAACGGCGACTATCAAACGAGCAAGACAGAGTTGGTAAAGTACGGCGAGAAAGTACAACAACTGCTGACCCAGATTCCTTCCTACACCCTGGAAAGCATACCGCGTGTGGAAAATAGCAAAGCGGATGCATTATCCAAGCTTGCTAAAGAATTGGCCAATGAGAACCCCGATGACGTAAGAATCGTGGTACAAAGCCGTTGGGTTCTTGCACCGGCAGAAATATCTCCGGAGTCGTCCGAGGAAAAGGGAGCGACCGAGCGAATCGCTCTACAAGTAAAAGACCAAGAAAAGGTTGAAGATTGGAGAGAAGTCTTTATAGACTACTTCGAATCCCGTCGAACGCCTGAAGATGCGTCCTCAAAACATCAGCTCATGAAGCGAGCCCTATCTTTTGCCTTCGTCAATGATACTCTGTACAAAAGGTCATTTGATTCTCTGTGGTTAAGATGCCTGGGACCTGAAGAGGCAAAGAGAGTCGTCCAAGAAGTTCACGACGGACTTTGCGGTTCTCACCAAACCGGGCCGAAGATGAAGCTGAAGAATAAAAGGATGGGCTACTATTGGCCTACGATGATTCAGGACTGCCTCGAGTATGCGAAGCAATGCCACCCGTGCCAGATCCACGGGGACTTTATCCATCAGCACCCAAATCTACTACACCCGACAATGGCTAGCTGGCCGTTTGAAATGTGGGGGACTGATATAATCGGCCCCATCGAACCAGCATCATCCAGAGGACATCGATTCATTTTGGTGACAACTGATTACTTCTCCAAATGGACAGAAGCAATACCGCTGAGGGAAGTGAAGACGGAGAATATCCTCCATTTCTTCAAGACACACGTCATTTATCGGTTTGGAACTCCGAGACGGATCATCTCCGATAACGGGCCAGCCTGCAGAAGCCACAAGATCAGCCACTTCGCACAACAACATAACATAGACTGGAGATACTCTTCGGTCTATAATCCCCGAGCTAACGGTCTAGCTGAGGCTTTCAACAAAACCTTGACGAAGATCGTGAAAAAGACGGTGTCTCAAAATAAGAGGGACTGGCACGAGAGACTGCATGAAGCTCTCTGGGCGTATCGAACTACGTTCAAAACGGCCACGAACACAACGCCGTACGCATTGGTTTTTGGCACGAAAGCGGTACTCCCCCTCGAGATAGAGCTACCCTCTCTACGAGTGGCAGTTCATTACGAGCTAACGGACGAAGAGAATGCTCGCCTTCAGCTTGAGGAGCTCGATTCCCTTGATGAAACCAGGCTCATAGCGCAACAAAACCTGGAGGCTTATAAAGCAAAGATAACGCGCTCATATGAAAGATTGACTAGGCCGAGAACATTCCGCCAATGCGAACTTGTGCTCGTGGTCAAAAGACATATGATCCCCAATCGCGCCAAGCGGGGAAAATTTGAGCCAAACCATGAAGGCCCGTATATCATAGACAAAGTCTACCAGGGGGAGCCTATCTACTCATGGATATGCATGGTGAAGACCTTTCCGGCCAATAAACGGTCGATTCCTAAAGAAATACTACGCCTGACGAGTCACGGCCTAGGTCAATGATAGATGACGACGACTATGTCCGCTCGCTATCTTCCTAGGTTTAAAATCTATTAGTAGCCGGCTTGCGGACCGAAACGTCCTTAAACTAATAATGGACCGAAACGTCCTTAAAACTAGCAACGGACCGAAACGTCCTTAAACTAACAACGGACCACTATGTCCCTAAACTAACCGTTGACCGAGACGTCGATAAACTACTGTGGATTGTAGCATCCCAATGCTGATATAAAAAGAATAAAAAAATAAAAAGAAAAAAAAAAGAAAAACGGTATGTCCATAAGCAAAATGGGCACGGATGAAAACCCGAAAGGGCTCCGTGAGTAAAAACAGCAGGGCCACCGGCGAGCTTTGTGAAAACCCGAACGGGCGCAACCTCGTTAGAATAAAAAAAGAGAAGAAAACGGTATGTCCATAAGCAAAATGAACACAGATGAAAACCCGAAAGGGCTCCATGAGTAAAAACGGCAGGGCTACCGGCGAGCTTTGTGAAAACCCGAAAGGACGCAACCTCGTTAGAATAAAAAAAAGAGAAGAAAACGGTACGTCCATAAGCAAAAAGAGCACGGATGAAAACCTGAAAGGGCTCCGTGAGTAAAAACGGCAGGGCTACCGGCGAGTGTTTGTGAAAATCCGAAAGAACGCAATCTCGTTAAAAGACACTTATAGGGTCCTCTCGACCTTGTGAGGAGAAACTACCCGCGTGAGATCCTTACGACTCACAAGGGAGCAACACACTTAGGGATCCCCAGGATCCCTAGGGAGAAATTACACTTGCGAGATCCTCACGACTCGTAAGGAGAACCCTCTTATGAGACCCTCACGTCTTATAAAATTCAAAAGTTTTAAGCTACAGGGATTTGAACCTGTTCTTAAGCAGCCCACCACAACCTCCAATATCGCCCTACGATCGTCTCAATGTTAACCCTTGTATACAATCCATGGGCGCGAATAAACATTTCCCTAACAAAGTCCCATCCGCGACTAGGGATATATCTACACGGTGAACAGCCCTTGTAAGTCCTCTCGACTTAGAAGGAGAAAATACTCTTGTAAGATCCTTACGACTTACGAGAAGCCATACACTTAGGAGTCCTCACGATTCCTAAGAAGAAAACGCACCAACGTGATCCTCACAACTCGTAGGGAGAAATACCTTCGTGAGACCCTTATGGCTCATGAAGTCAAAAGCCTTAGTCGACAGGATCCTAACCCTGTTCGCTAAGCCACCTTTGTTCGATATCGACAGAGGCAAATGATGATTCGCTCCTGGTAATATCCCAGTTGTAGCGGTGCTGATGCCGAAAATCGGTGTCTAATTCCGAGCTTGCAGCGAAAGCTAGTAAGCCACACATGCATACGAAACAGCCGAAATGATGTGGCAACTTGCAACAAAATCAGTAAGGAAAAATGTATGCATGCAAAATAGCCGAAATGATTGGGCAACTCGCAATAAAAAGCAGCGAGTAAAAAATAAAACAAATAGCCGAAATGATTGGGCACCGCGAAAAAATAGCCGAAATGATTGGGCAATCGCGACCTTCGTGATATAAAAGCTGAAATGATAGAGCATCGCGGAAAGAAATAAAAAAATGAAATTTTTGCCCTACAGGTGATATCACAGCAATCCCTGTATACAATCCAGGGGCGCAAACAAAGAAAGAATCACACTTTTCATCCCCAGGTTTCATCAGAAGAAGAAGCCAAATCTCAACGGTTCACAGATAGCCTGGAGAACATCTCAACATCCGACACAACATCAAGCAAAGCGGAACAGCGGCAACCCCCAGTTCCATGACTCGGCGGCGCACAGATGACCGAGAGTCAAACCCCGACTCCGTGAAATGCGGATAAAGTCAACAATTCCTGGCTACGTGGAACGCGGCTTATGTCAATCCTAACCCTGTGGGAAACGTCCAGAGCGGATCCTGGTCCTCGCAGAGCACGGCAATGACCCCGTGTGAAGCATCCAGAGCAGAGCCTGGTCCTCGCCGAACACGGTAGTGAATCCGTGGGAAGCATCCAGAGCAAAATTCCTGGCTACGTGGAATGCGGCTTATGTCAATCCTGATCCCGTGGGAAACGTCCAGAGCGGATCCTGGTCCTCGCAGAGCACGGCAATGACCCTGTGTGAAGCATCCAGAGCGGAGCCTGGTCCTAACCGAACACGGCAGTGAATCCGTGGGAAGCATCCAGAGCAAAATTCCTGGCTACATAGAACGCGGCTTATGTCAATCCTGACCCCGTGGGAAACGTCCAGAGCGGACCCTGATCCTCGCAGAGCACGGCAATGACCCCGTGTGAAGCATCCAGAGCGGAGCCTGGTCCTAGCCGAACGCGGCAGTGAACCCGTGGGAAGCATCCAGAGCAAAATTCCTGGCTACGTGGAATGCGGCTTATGTCAATCCTGACCCCGTGGTAAACATCCAGAGCGGATCCTGGTCCTCGCAGAGCACGGCAATGACCCCGTGTGAAGCATCCAGAGCGGAGCCTGGTCCTCCCCGAACACGGCAGTGAACCCGTGGGAAGCACCGAGAGCAAAATTCCCGGCTACGTGGAACGCGGCTTATGTCAATCCTGACCCCGTGGGAAACGTCCAGAGCGGATCCTGGTCATCGCAGAGCACGGCAATGACCCTGTGTGAAGCATCCAGAGCGGAGCCTGGTCCTCGCCGAACACGGCAGTGAACCCGTGGGAAGCATCTAGAGCAAAATTCCTGGCTACGTGGAACGCGGCTTATGTCAACCCTGACCCCGTGGGAAACGTCCAGAGCGAAGCCTGGTCCTCGCAGAACACGGCAGTGAACCCGTGGGAAGCATCCAGAGTAACTCCTGACTCCGTGAAATGCGGATAAGGAAAACTTCACCCATCACTTGCGGGTCATCACGACTCCTAAGGGAGTAAATTCTCTTGTGAGATCCTTACGACTTTCAAGAGAAAACACACTTAGGAATCCTCACGATTCTTAAGGAGAAATTACACCTACGGGATCCTCTCGACCTGTAGGGAGAAAATTCTTTATGAGACCCGCACGGCTCATAAAGTTGAAAAGTCTTAGATAACAGATCCTAACCCTGTTTTCTAAGCCATCACCACCCTACAAAGAGCCCAAGATTGACAGCTATAAACTATCTACAGACCACACTTGCTAAAATCACATGGCAACAACACAGTAAGGAGAAGAAAGCAACAGTATAACAAAAAATGTGTATCTTTTATTCATGAATTCAATTGAGTACAGGGCAAATTGTATAAAAGAATAAAAATAATGGATACATGTTGTTCAAAGATTACAAGTGTTCAATCTATACAAAGGCAGCTATTGGGAGGGAGGCGCCTTCAATAGACCAGCTAGCTGCTCGCGCACTCCTCTCAACTCTTCCTCACGATCAGCCGCCGCGGCCATCTCTGCTTCAATTTGGGCCCGTTGCTGCAAACAGGATGAGAGTTTCTGATCAACTTCCTGCTGGGCAGCCTCCTGACTCTGCGCGACCTGCCCATTAAGATCAAGCTTCTTCCTCAACACCAGCCCGTCAGAGATACATCGTTGAAGGTTTTCAAAAATGGTGTTCATCTGAGCAGCATTAGCTGCAACCTCAGCGTGCAGTTGGGCAGATTCGGAAGAAGTCGCCTCACGTTCCTTTCGCTTAAGGGTTGCCTCTCGTTCGAAATGGCAAAGGAACGGAACACTCTGCTCAACCCATGCGGCCCGCTGGGATTTCAAAGCCTGGGTCTCAGGGGCAGGACGCATAAGCTCAAACTCATGCAGACAAGCCTCAATCTTCCTGCAATGATTAACCCAAGACTCGACGACGCCTTCATTATGAAAGTTCACAATCGTCGCCAGCATTGGATTGACCTCGGCAGCGAAATCTGCGGCAGATGTAGGAGCCTCCGCGTCAAGCTCCTCGACGTATTCGCTCAGCATACGCAGACTGGTCACAGCACCTTTTGAGGATGGACGTCTGGAAAAGGGCCCTGCCGGCATCATAATGCGAGACTCGAAAGAGGCCGGAGTCGAAGCGACCGCTACAAAACAAATCACAATCAGATGACGGATCAAGAAGTATAAGAGGTTCATGAACAATGGGGTTTACTATACCAGCTGCAGTAAGTGGCAAAGCAGGGAGGACCAGTGGCGCAACTGTTCTCTCATCTCCTCCTTCAATCTGTAGTACTGCAATAAAGGCAAAGAAGAATCGGAAATGATTTCACTGTTGGTAAAAGAAAGAACATTAACTGAAGGCTGTATTCACCAGCGCCACTGGATGAAGCAATCTCCGACGGGAAGGAGAAGTGGGGGTGCAGCACCCGGTACATGTGGTCAAAAAGGACTCCTACAAAGACGCAATAATGCAATGTCAGTACATAAATTATACAGCCTACAGATAAGACTGATGGGTCACAAATCCATACCTTCCAGCATCTGAGACGGTGCGAGAGAAATTAGAGAGGTGGTCACCATCAGGGCGGTAACTGACGGTGCTGCCTCGGCAAGCGCGACATCAGCACTAACCGCACCTGCATTAGAAACAAGATAAACCCTGTCAGGAAAGATTGAAAAAGATTGCAGAATAAAAAGAAGGGCGGTGACCTAAAATCTACCTGATGAGTCGCCAGCCGGAACCATGACGAGGGCGTCACTTGATACAACAACGGCGTCTTCCTCCTCCATCGGGGTGGTCTCACCTCCCGTCGCCTCATCCCCTGACTCCAAGAAAGTCGTCGTCACACTTGCGAAGCTAAGAGACGGCAAAGAACCGTAGGCGGGAAGAGCGATGATCGGGGCGGTGCCCGACTCTTGAAAGAGAGCGGCCACCTCGAGCCCAGCAATTGTACCCATTTCGCTCGCCACCACCTCAGGCTCAGTAATTGTAGCCATCTCATCCACCGCCGCCTTGGGCTCGGCCATGGTAGCCGTCTCACTCGCCGCCACCTCGAGCTCGGCAATGGTAGCTATCTCGGGCATAGCAATCGTGACTGTCTCGTCAGCCACTACCTTGAGCCCGGCAATTGCGACCACCTCGCCTATCACCGCCCCGGGTTCGGAAATAGCGGCTACCTCCTCCACCGCTACCTCAGGCTCAACGTCCGCTGCCACTTCTTCGGTAAGGCTCGGCCCTGCAAGATAAGGTATATGAGAACTGATAATTTAAAACTTTGACAACGGAACCTCAAGGCACATTACCTGGAGTTGATTTACCGTTTGCTTCCCGAGCCGCACGTGCCACCCGTCTGTAAGCAGTAGACAAGGTAACCGGAGACTCCTCTGAAGGAGTAGCAGCAGGGGTAGCGGCGCTCAAACCCGCTCCCGCAGCTAAAGCAGCACTACGCTCCCTTGCTGCGCGCCTCCGGCGCTTCCTTTCCTCCCGGGCCGTCAAAGCAGACCTTCTAGAAGCCTCCTTCAACAGGACGTCATCGTCCGCATCCAGGGTTACCTCTGGAGCCGTCAAGGCTTCCGTCATCGGTCGTTTAAGTAAGGCCTCTCTCGGCAGTGCCGAAGAGGCCGGGACTTCGGTAGCTGGCCCGGGAAGAATTTCCGCATCAGCTTGCGGGATCGGCATTGTGGTCCTGCGATAAGACAAAGAAAGGGTCAGATTACTCATAAAAAATGGGAGCAGGAACATGGTGAACCGAAATGTACCGATGCCTAAAGATACTCGAAGTCGTTCCTCTTCCTTAAAAGTCTTGAGAGAAACAGCGAGAGCTTCTTCGGTAGAAATGCCTGTTAAAAAAACGTCAGTCAAAACACGATAATAGAAATACGATGCAATGGCGGAAAATACAGCTAATGAGTACCTGATCGTGCGAGGATAGCCAACCCCTCTTCGTGGCTGGCCAATTGTTTAGGGCTGCAATGGCAGCCGCCAGATCAGTATCGTCTGGCGGCATGAATAAGCCCTCGTTAGTCCCATACTCGCTCAGGCCCTCGCCGTAAGGAGCATGAGGCTCCTGGCAAAGTACAACATCGAGAGAAAAGATCGACTTCTTTTTCTTCTTCTGTGAGCGAGCTCCGGTCGCAGCCAACACCAGCTTGCGCTTCGTGGGCACTTTGGGACGGCGAGTCCCGATATCCGAGCCTACGCCAGATTCGAGTGAAGCTACATTTACCGTCTCCATGGGAGCACGGGGCACCAAGGGCACATCCACCGTCTCCACAGGAGCATGGGGCAATCCACGCGTGGGGCTTAGCACACGTGGAGGCTCAACTGCAGCAACCTCTCCTAGCGGAGGGGGGACAGCGATCCGTCGCTTTAAAGGGACGTTGCGATCGCTGGCAGGGGGCGTACTCTTGCGATCGAGCAACAGCCGCATCTCTTCCCTGATAACAGCACCCATCGCGTGTTGATACCAGGCCGCATGTACGTTGAGGGCCCTCGGGACGCAACTCGGCTCGCTAATGAAGAAGTGAGAGCCTGTATTCAAGCGCTTAAAGTGATGCAGCGTACCCCGTATTCCCTCTTTGATGGCAGCAGGTTCTTCCAAGAACGCCTCCAGTGGCACCCCCTGGTTATAACTCAGCTGCTGGGCAAAATGATGGGGGTTGTATCTCATAAATAGCGCCGCATCATTTTGCCTGAATACGAGAAAGCTCGGCCTGATGGAGTATAGATGGAGAATCTCCCGGGCTTTCAACACGGAGGCCCCGTCCTTGAAAACGTCGCGCAATGCCAGCACCGACTTGGAAGTTTCCTGGCCGATCGTCAGGACTTTGTCCGTGAAAGATATACCAGCTCCGACCGTGCGCGGACGAAGAAGCAAGCCCCTAGCTTCCCGCTGAGACGGATTCACGATTGAGGCGTCAACCAGCCGCATAATTCTCGGGAACTTGCATTTCTCAAAAAACGAAGGTCTTTTATGAATGCCGAAGACCCCGAGCACATGCATTTCCATCCACGAAGTAAAGTAATGCATCAGGAAGTTGGCAGCATGCACCCCCGGTTCAGTGGTGTCCGCCGCCAGGCTAAGACCATGGTATAGGTGGGCTAACCCGGCGATCCCGATGGCCACTTGTATTCCAGCCACCATTCGATGCGCTGGGTAGAAGACGGACGGCCTCATGTAGCGAGGGTGCATAGGGAGCGCGAACCAGCACAACCACAGCCCAAGAAACCCAAGAAAGAAAGCCTCCTCGTCAATGCCCGGAGCGGCGATTTCTGACAGAGGAATGATTGCGGCATCAGGAAGAAAAAAGCCCTTCTGATCATCTTCCAGTACTGGTCGGCGGTCCAAGCCGAAGCCGAAGGGATCGTCGAGCTTGGCAAACTTTTCGCCTCGTTGCGATAAGATCTCTGGGCGAAGAAACCGGGCAATGAAGTCCGCGAAACTGACCCCCCGGCCTCTGGATTCCAAGAAGAGGCTCCCGTACATGTTCAACACCTTTATCAGACTAGGAAACTGGTGCTGAATGGCGTTCTCTGGCGTTAGGCCCATCACCACCGGCTTAGTGGCAAAAACATATTCATCCGGGGGAAGCAGCTCCTCGTAATGCTCCCCCCTAACCGGTAGATCGGAAACCTCAACGAATTCTTCTAAGGAGATGGAGACTTCTCTATCCAGTAGAAGAAAGGTATGGGTTGGGATGTTCTATTGCTCCAAGAACGCCTTAATCCACCATGTCGAAGGAGCAGAATATTGGAACAACGAAGCATAAACCGAAGGATATAGGCCGAGCTTCAGCGGTTGCGTTTTCTTCGCTGACAAAATGTACCTGGCCCACTGCAAATACCCGGCCGAATGTCGGGGAGTCAACCCGATGTTGTAAGGTTGTCCCCAAGGGCGCGACTCGCCCTGGCATATGCACCGCCCCAAAGTATCCAAAGCTGCCGGCAGCTGCATGGGTATGGCGGCAATCGAAGGTTGAAGAAGACCCTCCGAAGTCCAATTGACAACCTCCACGGCATAGTTCACCGGGGGTGCATCTGCGTATAAAATCGCCGAGATTGGCCCTGACGGCGCCATACAAGAGAAGCTTCGACAACCTCTGATAATCTGGTCGTACCATCTACCCCACAAGTGGAGATTTTTGTGTTCTGGGTCACGGTCTTTGATAAGTGCAAGGACCTCCCGGTCCACAGGTGCCTCTGGGAATCCTCCCTCTGAGCGGGCGAATGGGAACGTAGCATCGAAAAACATGTTGCCTGCAAAAAGGAGTGACAGAAATCGACTGTCAGTGCTTTAATTTAATCTGACACTCGGTACTTTAAAAAAGTTGTACTACACTGCAATGCAGTGGAAAGGGGACCAAAGGGGGACCCATAAAATCCAGACGACAATGCATCAATTAATAAAACGGCCTCATCATTGGATGAGGCTGTCAATTAATGAGGAGATCCTCAAGGAAATTCTCATTGAATGAGAAATCCCTCGGGAAAAGGAGAAAATCTCCCTTTGAGAGCAAAGCTCTATGACAGAGTGACACTTGTCAAACTCTGGTCATGAAGGAATAAAATTCCTTAAAGAGCCTAGCTCTGTATTGATGATAAAAAAAATCCATCAAAGATTAATTAAAATTAATTTTTGAGAATTAAAAACTCTGGGATCTTTAAAATCCATGAAAACCTCTTAAGAGTTCTTCATTAAAGATCAAGAGATCTACATATTATCAAAGAGCAGAGCTCTGATTCATGGGCTAAGAAACCCCAAGAAAAGATCTATTTAGATCTATGGATTCATGAGAGCAAGGCTCTATTAATGAAACCCTAAAAGGGTTTTCTTTAGATCAAAAGATCTATGAAGAGCAAGGCTCTGTTAATGGGTAAAAACCCTAATTTATTAAAAAAAAAAAATTTACCTAAGTTTGGAAAGAGTTCTGACTCTTGAAAGTTCTTAAACAGAAGAGTAAGGCTCTGAGTGAAAATTCTCAAGAAGAAGATGAAAATCATCTAAAAGACCAAAGGTCCTATTTATAGGCACTGAACCGCCTCTTCAACTTCTGAGTTGATCTAAGGGCTCAGATGTTGCCACCGCTGCACTCACGTGTGCGCCACGTGTCAAACACAGACGCGCTAGCGCCAGGTGCGCTATACCCTAGGCAGCGCACCCCCAATCAGAGCAAAACTCTGTTTTAAAATTCAAAATTTAAAAGTTGAAGCAACGCTTCAGATCCAGCACTCTACGCTGCACGCCACGTGTCAAACACAGGTGCGCTAGCGCAGTTGCGCTGTACTTTGCGCTGCGTGCCATGTGTCAAACACGGGTGCGCTAGCGCATTTGCGCTGTGCGCCACGTGTCGAACGTAGGTGCACTAGCGCAAGGTACGCCAGCGCTGGAATTAAAAATCCCCCACCGTTAGATCAAAAGATCTATTAATAATAAATTATTAATTAATCAGAACTAAAATTCTGTTATAGAAAGATCTTTCCAATCTTATTAAAACAAGAAAATTATCTTCTGTAAAACAGAAGGCTTAGGATCAAAAATCCAACGGTGGGAAATATTCCTAAATCAATCAGAGAAAGATCTCTTAAAACTGATTCAACAAATCAATTGGGCCTATATAAAGGCCCCAAGACTTCAAGAGAGATATAGAAAAAACCCTCTAAAAACTTTGAGAAAACTCAAAGAGAAAGAAAGGCAAGCCTTTAGAAAAAGAAGATCATTTCTTCATCTTCAAGGTAAAGAACTAGTTCTTGAACCACAGAGATGAAATCATCTCGTAAAAAGAAGAATCATCTTCTAAAAAGATCATAGATCTACAAAAGACCAAGGTCTTTGGTAAAAAGAAAAAAGATCAAAAGATCTAATTATAAAAAAACTAAAAGAAGTATTTTACTTCATTCACAGATCTTTGATCTATAAAGGCAGAGCCCTTTTATAAAACAAAAACTTTTTGTTCTTGAATCTTGAGGCAAAGCCTCCTTTAAGAAGAACATAAATTTATTCTTTGATCTTGAAAGTGCCTTGCACTCATGAATTGCGCTCTTGCGCTCATTGGACCGGCGCTCAGCGCCAAAACCTGTCACGTGTCAACCAAAGACACAATCTGCGCTTTGCGCTTCTGAAACAGCGCACTGCGCTCATGGGCTGGCGCTCAGCGCCAAGCGCGCCACGTGTCACTCACTGGCGCGCCAACAGACTAGCGCAAAGCGCTCATAAATTAAAAGCGCAATGCGTTAATGAACTAGCGCTTAGCGCTAAGCGCGACATGTGTCCTCTTCGTGTGCGCTACCTGATAGAAGCGCCATGTGCTCTTTAACTGGCGCAAAGCGCCCGGCGCGCCACGTGGCGCATTGTCATAAAACAGTTTGTTCTGATGAAGACAAAAGATGTCAGAACCCAATGCTTAGTATTATTAAAAGGGCCGAGCCCAAATAAAGGGTTAATAGCCAGAACAAAAAAAATGTGTTAAACATTTTAATTGGACTTAGCCCAATTCTGGCCATAAGTCATCAACTTATCTTGAACTGAGCATATCTGCTCTTTCAACCAGCTCATCTTGGTTTAAGGGTACATCTCTTCACTCCTTTGATATTTGTCGTTGTAATTCCTCAACGTCTTCAAAGAGGCGACGGGTCCCGACAACCACACATTTCATAGACTATGACATCTCTAAACACCGGACTGTGGGGTCCAAACTCATGGACTATGATGTCCTTAAGCTCGACTATGATGTCTTTAAACTAATATCAGACTGTGGGGTCCTTAAACCCATGGACTATGATGTCCTTAACCTCGACTGTGATGTCTTTAAACTAATATCGGACTGTGGGGTCCTTAAACCCATGGACTATGATGTCATTAACCTCGACCGCGATATCTTTAAACTAACAATGGACCGAGATGTCCTTAAACTAACATTGGACCGTAATGTCCTTACACCAATCAACCGCAATGTCCCTAAACTAAACAATAGAACCCAATTGCTCTTTTGTTGGATCTAAACGGTCCCGTTAAGTTGATCTTAGTCTAAAATAAGACTAACGTATCCTTAACAAACGTTTAAGTTGATCTTAGTCTCAAATGAGGCTAATGTATCCTTAAATCCAAACCCCCAAACCCAAATCTAAGAAAGATACGGATTTGGACTAATCCACGCCCTACGGGCGACAGCATAAATTAGTCTCCGTATACAATCCACAGGCAACCAAACACAAAACAAACACCCACGACACGAAGTGACCATCTGGAGAAGGAGAAAGTTGTTACCGCGATGCGGTAGCGTAATTAACTGCAGGGGCTTGCGCCTGCAGGGAAGAGCGTCCCCACAATCAAAAACCCCTCAAACGAGGGGGAATCTGACGAAGTCTGCTACATCGGCCGCATCCGTCTGAACCTTCGATACATGGTGTCATAAATCAACTTGGCATCTTCGGAGAGGTAGACAGATAGCACCAATTAGCATCTGCCCTGAATTTCAGGCAAGACGGACCTGCGCGGTCGCGTCTCCGTGATTCGGAGGGGAACAAGTAGTTTCTCGACTAGTTATGAGCATCATATCGGCATGACTTATCGGTTATTAGGGTCTGATATTTACCACCCCTAGACTTAATATGCGACATATCAGACGAGAAGACCGGACTGTACGGCAAGTGTCACTGTCAAGCTTTTGCAGGAGTTGGAGCGGGCTTGCTTGCTGATCTTCTGATCGTTCAATACCCGGGTAGCCGTTATATCCAGCTAGTACCGCTGACGGCTTGTGGGTGCTTGATATGATCATCACCTACTGCCGGCGTATTGACGAGTCTTTAGAGTCCTACATAGAGGTTTTACTGGCTCAGACAAAACGAAATAGGAGCGCATATGTGATATGTGCGGGACCGAGAATAATACGTGTATGTGATACCGTATTCTATTCTCGCGACTTTTGTATCGGTCGGTTATATGTGATATAGCCGGATAATTGAATCAAGTGTTGATTCGATAAGTTGGTACATTTAGTGTTAGTCGGTTATATGTGATATAGCCGGAATATTAAATCAAGTGTTGATTTGATAATTTAGTGTATAATTGTATATTTGATATACTAATTTACATTAACTAACATTGGTTCACTTAAGCATTTGTTTTTCTCACATGTGCACAACTTAATATATATGTGATATATATTAAATTGTGTTCTCTTTTTGTATCATGGTTGTTGATATAACATACATGGGTGTATAAGACTTACACTATGCCATTTGTGATATTGGGTTTTAATATTTAAAGTAAAAACAAAATTAGTGGAATATTAGTTTAATGCATGAAGCTAGTGGAAGCTTGTGGATGCATTGACTAAGTCCATTGGTTTTGTTTTACTTAAGATATTTAGCAGCCTAACCATCACAATTAGCCATGGTTATGTCTCTACATGAGTTTGTATATGATACCCACTCACCCATGGTTTACTCACTCACTTGATCATTATTTCATTCTCTTCTTCTTTCTTCATCTTCTTCCTCTAAAAGAAAAGGCATTCTAGGGTTTGAAAAAGTGAGAAAGTATTGTGAGAAAAATAATTCTAAAGTGAGCCCACTTCCTATTTCATCATCCTTTATTAGATTAGCATTTTAGTATAGGGTGTTAGCTTCACTAATTCTTTAGTTAGTGAAGTAGAAGCTTGAGCTAGTATTCCTTCGACGTAGATCATTTTCGGCCTTGAAGACTTCAAGCAAGATCGCTCTTTTCCCCTCGTGAAGCCATGCAAGAGTCCGAGAGTTTGACGATCGCAGGGAAGGGACTATTACAAGGAGCTTTAGAAGTGAAGGACCGATCTACAAAGGTTGTATTTCTATTTCACTTAGAAGTAAAAATGTTTACTTATGTTTCCGTATTGTTTTCTAGTTAACGATTCTAGTTTAGAGTTCCTTGAAACGGCAAAATTTTAAAAATAGCATGGACGATGCCTCCCGAAAACTTGCTGTCGTCGATAGGATCTCTACAGTGGTATCAGAGCCTAGCTAGAAAATTATACGGATAATGTTAGATTACGAAAACGAAACGAACTCCAAAACTTGAAATACTAAAACCTGCATTCTGTCGATTTTCAAACGAGCTCCAAAAATTTTGCAAACAAGTACAGAATCATCTATGAGCCAATATAAGAACATGGGAAAAATTGGGGACCCTGTGCTCGGATTTGGACCGAGCACATGGGCACAGAAACCGAGCAGGTCGGCCTGGCTTGGTAGAAAAGGTCCCAAATTTTTTTCTTGGTCTTTGCTCTGGGTTTTGGTGTTTCAGGTGTTGTTTATTTTTGCTACTTTTCCATGTGATGATTAACTCAATGCAAAGGCAACTCGGAGTGTTTCGTAGTCGTAATTTTAACTGTTTTCGGATTACTTTAGACGTTGTTAAAAAGTCCAATCGGATGTCAAATACCAACTTTAACCCTTGCCGGAAAAATTTCCAAGTGTTGGATTTTTTCCGTAATTAAAAAGCTTTCAAACATCATGCAAGTTATTCGATGGACCCTCTAAAAGATCGAAACCCTAACTCGATTATATGACCGTCAGAACCGCCACTGAACCCTAGGGATTGTGGTGGTTCAGCGGTGCCACATGTGAGGCCTTGGTTGACCCTTCTACGGCTGGTTCATTGGTACTGTGGCGTGTGCTGAATAACTTTAAACTACGCTCAAGTGTTGAGCTTTTTGGGTAATTTTGGGTGTTCGTTGATTCGATTGGAATGTTTAACATCGTCTAGGCTTTTCTCTGTGATGTCATGACATGTGATGTTCTGTGATGCTGGATATGTTATATTGGATCGTCGCGTTTTGAATAGCCGGGGGTTTTATGTGAGATGAGAGTTTTTATTTTCATTCATGTAAAATTAATTGTATGTAATATTCTTTTATTGGGGCACTTCCGGGTTGAGGTTGATGTCACCATTGATGTATATTATTTACTTTTCCGCATTAGGATAGACCCAAGAAGGAGAGCACAAGTAACCGGGTTCTAGAGTCCAGTAGGAGACCAACTCGAGGAGTCGAGTCCGGGTCTTCTAACTCTAGAATTAGTAGGGTTGCTTGTCGCACTCGTAGGGGTCTAGAGATGTGGGTTTGGCTATTCATTGAGACCGTGGAATCCGTGTTTTATAGAGACTCAAAATAAAACACGAACCTCCTAGTATATCCATTATTTCATATGTTTCTTCTGCTGCGATATCTGTGATGTGATCATTTGATATGATGAGATGGATACTGTATATAGTATATATGATATATTATATAGACGTTACTTATGTTTTACACCCGCTCTAGCCCTGCCCCGCTCTGCCGTTAGTTACCTAACCTAACGGTGCATGACGGGACATCGAGACGAATGCGGATGACATAAGTGTACGTTGTATTTATCTGTGATGTTTATGTGACTTAAATGATGGGACTTCATTAATGTGATTAATGAAAGAAAAGAAACCTAAAAGATATTATAGAATCAAATTTTCAAAAAGGGTAGCTACAGTTTTGCTTTGCATTGTGATATATATGATATATCCCGCACCTTATTCGATGAGGAAAGAGCCGAGATCCTTTCACCGGGAGTGACCTCTTTAGCAAAACTGGCAGATGCTACAACACTCGGTTTGTCTTTTGATTGCTTTTGGAGTTTTCACTTTGCATAGTGATATATATGATATATCCCGCACCTTATTCGATGAGAAAAGAGCCGAGATCCCTTCACCGGGAGTGACCTCTTTAGCGAAACTAGGAAAAGCCTAAAAAACACTCTTTTTCAAAATTCACTTCTTTCTACAACGATATCAAGTTCATTTACGCAATAGGTTTTCTGAAAAACCTGTCGTAGCCCTCCGTCATTTCAGATAAGTCCTACTTAGTATTCGTGCTACGTTTGTTGGCCTGCGTCAAGACGTAGTGTACGGTAGCTGACTAGTATTTATCTGCTTATGCATATGATGCAGATTGGATTAGGGTAGTCGTGCGACTTTGTTGGCCTGCGTCAAGGGTCGTGCGGGTGGGTTTAATTCAATCAAGAAATGACGGGTTGAACTTGACTAGCGCACTTGGTTTGTTGGCCTGCGTCAAGGTCATGGGACGCTAGGGGCAAAATGTTATCGGGAATTTCAAGTGTTGAAATTTGCAATGAGATTGCATACCTTCTATGAGATAGTTGAATCCCGATACCCACTGTGAGTAATTGTTACTCCTGGAAGAGTTTTACACAGGACAATTAGTCAATCAAGTAGGTGTCTAGAAAGGTGTCAACGGGGTTACGTCTCTGGGAAAACGAGGTTTATTTTAATTAGGTCCGTGCGAAAGCACGAGGAACCACTCTCAAAGTACCGACACTGGCCTGACTGAAAGATTAGCGAAATTGTAGGGTGTAATTAATCCCGGCTAGTCTTTCCTTTTAGGATTTGAAGGAAGATTTGATAAAAACAGTGGGAGCCATCCTGATTAGATAAAATAATAACCAATCTGATCTTGCAAGAGCATACGCTAAAGTGTTTTCTTCTCTCTCTCCAGGTAGCGACCATATCATACCTTAATGAAGATAATAATATGGATGTATTGACCGAACTCGCATGTTATACTGTGCTGGGGAACGTTGGTTCCATTCTTTCTTATAAAAGTTATAAGACTGAACAGGATTTAGGGGAATACCAGGATTCCCATGCCACCCGAATGAAAAAAGTACATGTTGATGCATTTTCTTCGGGTGTGTTCGTTACAGAGAACTGTTTCTCCATTTGCTCTACGTCCTGGGTATTAGATACCGGGTCAGGATCCCATATATGTAATCAGTTACATGGGCTGAGAAAAGGTAGAGAACTTGGAGAAGGTGATAAAGACATAAGGTTGGAAATGGTGCAATTGTTGCAGCTAAAACCGTCGGGGAATATCATCTTGTATTACCAACTGGTAATACATTGATTCTGAACGAATGCTATTACATGCCGAACCTGATATGCAACATTATATCGGTTTCTTTATTAAATAAAGAGGGATATAATTTTGTATTACAGGATAATGTTATGAACATTTTTCTGAACCAAAAGTTGGTTGGATCAGGCATGTTGTGCAATGGCATTTATGTTCTAAATCAATCAACAAATCTGAGCATAACAAACACACACAAGAGGAAAAGTTCAGAATTGAACGAATCCTTGTTGTGGCATTGTAGACTAGGTCACATCAATGCGACACGGCTAGCTAAGTTGCATAAAGATGGATATTTGAACCCGTTCGAATTTTCATCTTATGACACTTGCCAGTCATGTCTCAAAGGCAAGATGACCAAAACTCCGTTTACGGGACACGGAGAAAGAGTTACTGGACTCTTGGGACTGATACATAGTGATGTATGCGTCCTATGTCTACACATGCAAGGGATGGTTCTTCGTACTTCATTACATTCACTGACGATCTCTCTGGATACGGACATGTGTTCTTGATGAAACACAAGTCTGAAAATTTTGAGAAATTTAGAGAATATAAACAAGAAGTCGAGAACCAAACCGGGAAAAGTATTAAAATCCTTCGATCTGATCGAGGAGGTGAATACTTGAGCAATGAATTCCTAGACTTCCTAAAAGAATGGGATTCTCTTTCAGCTGACCCCTCCATATACACCACAGCACAACGGTGTATCGGAACGGAGGAACCGCACCCTATTAGATACGGTGCGCTCTATGATGAGCATAGCTGAGTTACCTATTTCCTTCTGGGGGTATGCACTGGAAACAGCTGCAGACCTATTGAATATGGTTCCCACCAAATCTGTGCCAACCACTCCATATGAGATATGGAAAGGAAAGAGACTGTATCTTAATTATGTTAAGATATGCGGTTGTCCGGCATATGTGAAAACACAAAATCCGGACAAGCTCAGGCAAGGTCCATTCTGTGTAAGTTTATTGGATATCCCAAACATTCACGCGGGTATATCTTCTACCACACCGAGGAACAAAAGGTGTTTGTTTCTCGACATGCCACCTTTTTAGAAAAGGAATTTCTTGAAAAAAAGATTAGTGGCAAGGAGGTTGAACTGGAAGAGGTTCTAGCAATACAGACTACGAGAGAAGATTTGGTGGATTCGGTAGTTCCCAATGAACCCCAGCCACTCCGCCGATCTAGTAGGGTTCCTCACCCACCTGAAAGATACTACGGTTTTCTCATGGATGGTGGGAGCGAGGATTGCATCATGGAGGATGATGACCCAACTAGCTTCGAGCAGGCCATCACGAGTGGTGACTCAGTGAAATGGCTGGATGCAATGCGGTCCGAGATGGAATCCATGTACACCAACAAAGTATGGACTTTGGAAGATGCTCCTGAAGGGGTAAAACCCATTAGGAGCAAATGGATCTTCAAGAAAAAACTTGGTGTAGATGGGAAAGTGGAGACTTTCAAAGCTAGACTTGTTGCAAAGGGTTTTCGTCAACGACCAGATGTGGATTATGACGAAACCTTTTCTCCAGTGGCTATGCTTAAATCCATCCGGATCATGCTTGTCATCGCTCCATATCATGACAACAAAATCTGGCAAATGGATGTTAAGACCGCCTTTCTAAATGGTGATTTAGAAGAGAGCGTGTACATGACTCAGCCAGAGGGCTTCGTAGCTAGTGGGAGCAGCGGGAAGGTGTGCAAGCTGCTTAAATCCATTTATGGATTAAAGCAAGAATCGCGGAGTTGGAACATCTGCTTTGATGTCGTTATCAAAGAGTTTGATTTCGTCAAAAACGTAGATGAACCTTGTATATACAAGAAGGTGGCAGAGAGTAAGGTTGTCTTCCTCGTATTGTACGTGGACGACATACTCTTGATAGGAAATGACATTCCTATGCTGCAATCGGTCAAGCTCTTCTTATCATAAAGATTCTCAATGAAAGATCTAGGGGATGCCACCTACATCTTGGGGATTAAGATCTATAGAGATAGATCTAAACGGATACTGGGATTGTCCCAATCCAGGTACATTGACACCATACTAAAGAGGTTTAGTATGGAAGAATCCAAACGTGGGTTTTTACCCACGATCTCTGGACTCACTCTCTCCAAAGAGATGTCTCCTAAGACTGATTTGGAGAGAGCTCGCATGCAAGGGATACCCTATGCTTCGGCAGCAGGCTCTATCATATACGCGATGCTATGTACCAGACCCGATGTAGCATACTCACTAAGTGTAGTGAGTAGGTATCAAGCAGATCCTAGAGAGAGTCACTGGACAGCTGTGAAGAGCATTCTCAAGTACTTGAGAATGACTAAAGAGATGCTTTTGGTGTATGGTAATGGAGAACTCCAAGTAGAGTCCTTTACCGATTCGAGCTTCCAGAGTGATAAGGAAGACTCTAAGTCGCACTCGGGATTTGTCTTTACCCTCAATGGAGGGCGGTATGCTAGAAGAGTTCCAAGCAGGAAACCGTGGCAGACTCGACGATCGAGGTTGAATACATCGCTGCCAACGATGCTGCCAAAGAGGCTGTCTGGATCAAGAAGTTCATAACCGAACTTGGAATGGTTCCATCCATTGAGTATCCAATACCTTTGTATTGTGATAACAATGGAGCGGTGGCTTTGGCCAAGGAACCCAGGTCCCATCAGCGATCCAGGCATATTCTGAGGCGGTATCACCTGATTCGGGAGATAGTTGATCGCCTGGAGATCGAGGTCAGGAGAGTTGACACGAAGAACAACACAGCGGATCCACTCACGAAGGCCATTCCCCGGATATAGTTCGAGAGACTCTTCGGGATGCTTGGTATACGATACTACAGCAGCTGGCCCTAGTGCAAGTGGGAGATTGTTAGTTGTATGTATGCCCTAGAGGCCAGTATTGTACATATGATGTATATTATATTGGATGCTTGGACATATATAGAGATGGCTTTCTTGCTCGATATGATAGTATGCTATCTGGTTGCTCTTTATCTTAACATGTATACTTGTCTCTTGATACTGTCTTATGGTTACATGTTAGTAAAGCCCTTAAAATGTGTACTTGATCACCAAGACTATGATGCAGATCATACTAGTGGGGCCATGGTAGTCCATAAGTTCATCCTTTAATGTTCCTAGTCGTGGGTATATCGAGACAGGGCATCGATATGCCAGAGTAGACTAGCGTATACGCTTCTCGACCCATGAGATGGGCGATGGATGATCCTATATCCATTGGTGTTTGACATCAGAGATGGTATACGGATGCTCAGTGGAGACTGGGCTGGACGGACTCGCCGAGAACTCCCAGATGGTATTATACCTCACGTCAGATGGCGGTTCTCTGGTGACACTTGTATAGGTTAGTCTGTAGACCCAAGATCATCATAGAGTCTTGTGTGATTCCCACAGTGCTTTGATTTCCACCTTACCACATCCAAGAGGGCGTGCAAAACGGTGGTTTTTGGGTACAGTCCCGAGTCACATGGAGGCAATGAGCGATAGGAGGGATTTCGTCTCTCTCGGTATTGGGAGTTGATGTTGCGCTGTGCTCGATTGGCCATAACAGGGAAGTCCCTCGCCAGGGCTGAATTAGAGATTTACTGATAAGTGTTACCAGTAGTTTCTCGACCAGTTATGAGCATCATATCGGTATGACTTATCGGATATTGGGGTCTGACGTTTACCACCCTAGACTTGATATGCGACATATCAGACGAGAAGACCGGACTGTACGGCAAGTGTTACTGTCAGGCTTTTGCAGGAGTTGGAGCGGGCTTGCTTGCTGATCTTCTGATCGCTCAATAACCGGGTAGCCGTTACGTCCAGCTAGTACCGCTGATGGCTTGTGGGTGCTTGATATGATCATCACCTACTGCCGGCGTATTGACGAGTCTTTAGAGTCCTACATAGAGGTTTTACTGGCTCAGGCAAAATGAAATAGGAGCGCATATGTGATATGTGCGAGACCGAGAATAATGCGTGTATGTGATACCGTATTCTATTCTCACGACTTTTGTATCGGTCGGTTATATGTGATATAGCCGGGTTATTGAATCAAGTATCGATTCGATAAGTTGGTACATTTAGTGTTAGTCGGTTATATGTGATATAGCCGGATTATTAAATCAAGTGTTGATTTGATAATTTAGTGTATAATTGTATATTTGATATACTAATTTACATTAACTAATATTGGTTCACTTAAGCATTTGTTTTCTCATATGTGCACAACTTAATATATATGTGATATATATTAAATTGTGTTCTCTTTTTGTATCATGGTTGTTGATATAACATACATGGGTGTATAAGACTTACACCATGCCATTTGTGATATTGGGTTTTAATATTTAAAGTAAAAACAAAATTGGTGGAATATTAGTTTAATGCATGAACCTAGTGGAAGCTTGTGGATGCATTGACTAAGTCCATTGGTTTTGTTTTACTTAAGATATTTAGTAATCTAACCATCACAATTAGCCATGGTTATGTCTCTACATGAGTTTATATATGATACTCACTCACCCATGGTTTACTCACTCACTTGATCATTATTTCATTCTCTTCTTCTTTCTTCATCTTCTTCCTCCAAAAAAAAAGCATTCTAGGGTTTGAAAAAGTGAGAAAGTATTGTGAGAAAAATAATTTTAAAGTGAGCTTACTTCCTATTTCATCATCCTCTACTAGATTAGCACTTTAGTATAGGATGTTAGCTTCACTAATCCTTTAGTTAGTGAAGTAGAAACTTAAGCTAGTATTCTCTCGACGTAGATCATCTTCGGCCTCGAAGACTTCAAGCAAGATCGCTCTTTTCCCCTCGTGAAGCCATGCAAGAGTCCGGGAGTTTGACGATCGCAGCGAAGGGACTACTATAAGGAGCTTTAGAAGTGAAGGACCGATCTACAAAGGTTGTATTTCTATTTCACTTAGAAGTAAAAATGTTTACTTATGTTTCCGTATTGTTTTCTAGTTAACGATTCTAGTTTAGAGTTCTTTGAAACGGCAAAATTTTAAAAATGGGATGGACGATACCTCCCTAAACCTTGCTGCCGTCGATAGGATCCCTACAATCCCTTCACCGGGAGTGACCTCTTTAGCAAAGGTTTTCGCCACTATATATTTGTAAAAAGCTATTCTGTTCCTTCAACGATATCAAGTTCATTACGTTAAAGGTTTTTCGCCAAAAACCATTCGTAGTCCTCCGTCATTTCAGACGGGTAGCACTTAGTATTCATGCTATGTTTGTTGGCCTTAGTCAAGGCATATTGTATGGTAGCTATTTGTTACTTTTCTGTTGCATAGATAAATGCGTTGGTTTGGGACAGTCGTACAGCCTTGTTGGCCTTAGTCAAGGACGAGTATGGGCGGGTTCAAATTAACCTGGACAATGACGGGTAGAACTTGATATGTGACTTATGATTTGTTGGCCTTAGTCAAGGTCATAAGAGCATAGGGTAAAAATCACATCGGGAGTTTCAAACATACAGGAAACTTGTCAAGCATGCGCATATCTTCTGGAGTGTGATAACGTGAGTGGATTCCATCAGCTTATCATGCGATGATAGTTGGATCCCAATACTCACTGATGAGTTGGTTTACTCCTCGGGTGATTTTAGATGATCCCGATTAATTCTTCTTTCAGGATTGGAAGAGAATTTGAGGATACAGTGGGAGACATCCTGATTAGAGAAAGTGATTAACCATTCTGATCTAGGTTAAAGTGCACGCTGAGTGTTTCTTTTCTCTCTCTTTGGCAGCGACCATGTCCCGACCTTAGACTATAACTCAGTAACCAAGTTAACCAAACTTTAAACACTGATTTTTGGATTGTCAGAGTTGCATACTTCATTGCCACTCCTACTTTTACCCTTTGCTTTTCTCCGGAACATTCCGTATCACTACAAAGATCCCATTTTCACTGGATATGACCATCGTATAGTTACATACGAACTCGAAAAAACTTGTTTCAGATTCGAGGATGGTTCCCGGTTCTGGAGAAAATGAATAGGACTATTCAGTTGTCTTTTCCTTTTACCTTCTCTCAGGTTGTGAGGGCTCCTAGGATTATGAAAGAGTACACCTATTGTGCTTATTGGATAATTTTCTTCCAAACCATAAGCATGTGCCGAAAGGTAGGGAAGGAAGAAAACCAATTAGCCTAAGTCTGGTGTACAGAAGGTAATAAGTAAAGACAAATAAAGGGATTAGAAAGAGGGCAAAATAAATTGCGACTGCTATCATTCACGACCAAACCGCGTATATCATCGCCACTCCTGCTTCACCTTTGAATTTCTCCAGAACACCCCGTATCACTACGAAGATCCACAGTTATTGGATAATCCGTCGTATGGTTACATACGAACTCGAAGGAACTTGTTCCAGTTCGAGGATGGATTCTGGTTCAAGAGAAATAGAATAAAGTTTTATTCAGTTGTCTTTTATCTTTACATTCTCTCAGGTTGCGAGTACTTCTAGGATTAGGAGAGTACACCTATTACGCTTATTGAATAGTCTTCTTCCAAATCATAGGCTGGTGCCGAACGGTAGGGAAGGAAGAAAACCATTTAGCCTAAGGGGGTATACAGAAGATAATGAGTAAAGACAAATAAAGGAATTTGGAGAGATGGCAAAGAAATATACGGTTACAGTCATGAATCTGGATAATGAATAAGCATTATTAGGAATACCCGGCTACCCCTTCGAAACATTTTCATGTTTCAGTTTCACTATGCGTTATTAATTGAAAACTGATTTCCCAATTAGATCCTTACTCCGGTGTATGTATTTACCAGGTTTGATTCTCACATCTGTATGACTTTACAGATGATGAGTGGGAGTAAGTTATTGGGAATTAAGTGATCATCCTCATTATATCGGGATTCATTGTAATTGGTGATATTTGAGGAAATCGCCTGGATTTTTGCCGGACGGCAAATATTTGGTTTTGAATATCTATTGTTATGCACCAATTTCAAATTGATATATCTGTACGTTTATTTTATAAAGTGAGAGATAACTTTTTGAAATTATGTTCACGACATTTACCTATATCAGTTGATGATTAGGTAAGGAGTATTAAACAACGACGTAATTCTTTTTAACCATAAGTACAGTTTTCAACCTACGACGCACAGGGTTTGAGTTATTCAACTCAGGGGACTTATACAAAGTATTGTATGTTGTCCAGTGTCCATTAGGACAGAGGGGTTGGTGCTCGTACTATATTCTATTTACTAGTGATTTCTCTAGTTTTTAGACAAGTGTTTCGTAGAAATACAAGGTCCAGGTTTTGAGAAGTTATGGGTACAAGAATAAAGTAAAGAACCATGTGTTGCAAATATCAGGATTCTTCAAGGTGATCGAAGATGTAGATACTTATATTTGGTATTCAGTTGATAGTAATGGTTTTGAGAACTTGCTTCTCTCTCAGGTTACTCATATCTAGATGCACTCCTAAGTTGAGTAATGTTGATCGGCCTCTCTCCATTTAGTTGACATGCATTGGAGACAGCTGCATGATTTGAATCTGGTTCCAATTAAATCAGTGCCTCTGTTTCTATATTATATATAGAATGGTTCATATCTTAACGATGTTAAGGTATATGGAGTTGTCCGTCTTATGCTTAAAACCAGACTCTGGATAACTCAAGGCACGTTTCTGTAATGGCAGTTTGTGGGTTATCCCGGGCTATGACGAGGGGTAACTTTCTACCATCTGGAAGATCAATAGTGATGTTGTTCTTGACTCGCCACAGTTTTAGTAAAATGGACTTTTTCAGGAAAACAGTAGTGAGAGTATGGTAGAACTGGAAGTGATTCCAGAACCATAGACGATTACTGAAAATTTAATACGAACCTAAAGATTCAATCGGGTTTGACATTCCATTAGACACTCCACAGATATGGTGGGTAACCTCAGGCACCCGAGAGTTACTTCGGTATCATCAAAGACGGTGCCAGGGAGGTTCTTGTTTACCCAGACTTGCCATTACTGCTGTTCTAGACTATGAGACCAGGCAGGAAGATGAGTATAGCGTCATTCTAAACTAGCTTTAGAAGTGCACGTGTATATGACTCTGCCAGAGGGTTGTTGTAGTCAATGGGAGCGGCGGAAGCATAGTAGACAAGCAGCTTGTGTCTATTTATAGACTAAAGCAGATATAGCGGAGATAGATCGTCTATTTTTTATGTGACAGTCATAGGTTTTGACTTCATCAGAATAGGAGATGGATCTGTTAAGAAGTTAGTATGGTGTGATGTCCTAGTATTTGGATGACATACACATAGTAGGAAGTGAAATTCCTATACTACGATCGGTTATACTGTGGTTGTCACACAGTGGTTTCTCCACATAAGATATGGATATAATATCAGGCATTCTGGTTACTAGATCTATGGTTTTAGATCTAGATTTGGGTAGTTTCCCAATCTGGGTACTTAGACAGTATTCTAAAAGTGTATTAGAATAGACGACTTCTGGCATGGTGGTGTACCTGCAGGTGATGGAGTCACCCTCTCTAAAGGTGTCTTACAGACTAAAAGGGAGAGGGAAGTGCATGATTGGCATATCACTTGCTTATGCAATTGAGTCAATCATGAGATATCAAGTACCACACCAGATGTTTTTGCACTAGATGCAATAAGTTTATATATTGATCCAATCCTGGAGAAACGTTCGGAAGCAGTATATGAACATAAGTGGATATTTTAGGGATATGGTAACGGCAGCCTCCTTCGGGAGACGGTTATCATTCCAGGCTTCCAAGATGACATGAATGACAGAGTGACTGTCAAAGTTATAGTTTTCCCTCTGACGAGGGGCAGTAGTTTGGACAGGTGGTCCAAGCGGATACTGAGGGAAGCGTGGCGCAGGATACTGATTAAATTCAGTTGACGATACAGTCTAAGAAGTTTGCTGGATTTGGAATTCATTTGTGACCTGGGTCCCATCAGATATCCAGACATATTCTAAGACAGATATTGCTCATTTCGAGAAATGGCTTTCTCCGCGAACTTGAGATAAAGAGAGATATAGAAAGAAACATCAGAGCGGATCCACTCACTGAGGCTATTTCTCGAACGCAATAGTTTTACAAACGAGCTTTGTGAAACTGACTAGTAGAGGAGTTAGGTGTTCGGTATCACACGGACTGTGAGTATGTGACATTGCAATAATTAGCCTTAAGTGCAAGTGGGAGATTGTTGGCTATAGTGCCCTCAAGTCAATTATTGGATCGCAGGCACGTGATTGCAATGATTGAGAGAGGACCTATACCGGTAGAACAGTGTTATTCGAGATGATAGTATGCTATCTGGTTTGTCTTTATCATCGTGTACATGCTTCAGGTGACATTACAGATCACTATTACATGTTGATAGAGCCCTTAGGATTCTTACTTGACTAACAGCAGTATGATGGAGATCATATACGTGAGAGCTGGGTGGTCTATAAGCACATCTTTAAAGTGTCCCTAGTCGAGAGAGTTTCGATACTGGGCATCGATACTCCAGAGTAGACTAGTGTATACTGATCGAGACCACGACGAGGGACGATGGCCGGTCTCACAAGCCATTGGTGTTAGTTGGTTCACTTAAGATGTATACATGTGCTCATTGGGTTATGAGTACACCGGACGGACTCGCCGGGAACATGCTAATTGGTATTATACCTATTGTCATATAGCAGTTCCATGGTGACATGTGTACAGGTTAGTCTATCGACCTGAGATCGTCATTTGTCTCATGTGAGTTCCCACTGTGCTTTGATTACTACCCTACCACGGCTCAAAGGAGTCATGCAAACAGGTTTTAGTTGGGTACAGTTCCGAGCTACATGGAGGCAGTGAGCGGATCGTCAGGGGATTCATCTCTCCCGGTATTGGGGGTTGATATCGCAGTGTGCACGGGTGGCCATCACCAAAAATCCTTGGCCAAGATAGTCGAGAATTACTGATCTAGGATCGGTAGTTTCTCAGGTGGTAATGGGCTTCATACCGACACTAAATATCGCGTTATTAGGGATCTGACTTTATCCACCCCCTAGACCCGATATGCGATACTCATAGACGAACGGACCGGACTGTACGGATATTGTCACTGTCAGGCTCAGTAGAGTTTCAGGATGAGTTCGCTCGGCGGTCTCCCTTTCGCTCAATACCTAGGCAACCGTTACGTACAGCTAGTGCCACTGACGTGCTAGTGGTTAAACCCACTATCAGTGTATTGACGAGTCTTTAGAGTCCCACATAAAGGGTTTCCCTGGTTCGGGCGAAACGTTGTAGAGGACGTATGGTTTTATGGCAGGGTTCGATCGTATACATGTACTTGTGCACGGATCATGATCGGACGGATAATACTAGTGGGTTTTGGTTTAAGCCGGATCCTGGTATTATATTGTTGGATTATTTTCGTCTCGTTGTATTCGTATTCAGTCGGAATACGGATGCAGGTATGTATATACAGATGATGAGTATTCTTGTAATCCGTTACAAGATTACTTTTGAAGATGCCATTTCTTTTTCTAATATTAAACATTTAGGGTTTTGTTTTATAAATGTTTAATATTATTGTTGAGGTGGAAAGTGTGAGCATGGGTCTTGGCATGGTGCATTTATTATGGCTTGTGCCATACTTTATTGTTTATTGATTTTTGTTTGTGAGATATTTTTAAGGATGGGAGGCAATTCATTTCTTATGGGGATTTTCTCTAGTTGCCACTCTCTAAAAAATACCTCACACAACACTTGAAGAAAAGAGCACCCACTTCTTTTCTTGGGTTGCCATTTTCTTGTGCTAAGGCTTGAGCTCACACTTGCTACACTCATGGCTTCTTCTTCACCTCCATCCATACCCTCTCATGTGTTGAGAATCCATGGATGTATTGAGACAAAATGATCACACACTCTCTCTACTTCATCTTGTGCATCTAGGCTAGCAAACTGGACGCCCGAGTTGCTTCGGTTTTGAAGCGGGAGCCCGTATTAAGAATCCTCGACGTGGATCGTCTTCGACAAGGGAGACTGGAGAGCGAACTTGTTCGGGGCAGCCGCGGGAAGCTTGGACAGAGGTTGAAGACCGAAGGACACGGATCGATCGGTATAACCTCTCTAAACTCCTTTATGTGAACTAGTATAGGGTTAATGGCACGATCCGTAGTTTAGGGTTCCGTTAGCGCCAAGTTTTAAAAGTTTTTGTTCTACGTTTGGCCACGGATTGATGGCTGGGGCGCTCGCGTAGCCTTACAGATAGATGGCGATGACGAAGGGATGAAGGGTTCTCGGTGGTTTAGGGGGGTGCTCGGAGTTGTGGGAGGTGGCCGGGTCGATGGGTTCGAAGGTGAGGTGCTACTCGTCGGTGATGGCTTAGGGAAGGTGTGGAGTTAGGTTGAGAAAGTGGGGAGCTCGGAGATTGGAGACAATGAGGGTGGTGGTTGCGGTTAGGGAGATTGTGCAGCACGGCGGTGTTCTTCGAAGGAGGTGGCTGTAGTGTGATGGTTGGGGAGAGAGAGAGAGCAGGAGAGTTTTTGTGAAAGGGTGAGAGAGGGATAGAGGGATAAAGAGAGAGAGTGACGTTGAGGGAGTGGGGCAAAAAATCCGGAGGTGGGCAGCACAAAATTCGCTGAGGTGGTTGAACAAGGGGGCTTGGTTGTGGGTTGCAGAGGAAGAGCAAGGAGAAGAGAGAGAAGGAGAATAGAAGAAAAGGGGGAGAGAAAAAAAAGGGAAAAGACGAAGGGGCGGTTTGGGTTTGAGTTAAGGTTTGGGCTCCTTTGGGCTTGGCCCAAAAAGAAAAAGGAAAAGAGAGAAGCGGGAGTTAGGGTTTTGGTTTTAATTGGGTTAAGGAAAAATATAAATATTAGGAAAAGAAAAATGGGAGAATCACAAAGCAAAAATTATTAGGAAAAACATTTTGGAAAATTCTGGGATTAAGTATTTGATCAAATACGGACAAAACAAGGAACCGGTCTTCGGCTTCTAGCTTCTTAGCTATTCGTAGCTTGAATTCTTGAACTCTTAATCCCGGCTACTTAGCATCATGAAGCTTGAATATGCAAATTGAGAAGCTCTCGTCTGTATCCTCCAACCTCCATTAGATATAAAATTTAAGCTCAATTTCCTCCATCCTCCTTTATAGAGCTTCGTCTCAAGATATCCTGAAATACAATCTCATAGACCAAGCTCATCATATGCAGTGTTATGAAATAAACAAGATAATAAACGCTATATATGAACATTCATTATTTGATATCGAAACTATGAATATGAATATCAATATCGATATGAAAATCACAAGTTAAGCATGAGATATTGATAATCAATACACACACACACACACACACACACACATGTTTATATGAAAACCAAGATAAGAAACATATGTATATACATAAGTATTCATATTTTGAATATCAAGACAATGAATGGGAATAATATATCAATATAGATAAATATAGCAAATGCAAAGCAAGAGATATCAATATATTATTCGACATACACAAGATATAAGATATGCAAGCTAATAAACAAGTGTATGCAAGTTTAGTGTCGATAACGAAAGTAAGATAAATAAGCGACACCAAACACCTATTCATGTTTTAGCTATCATCAAAACAAAGCGAGAATGGATAATACTAATATCATCAAAATCCATAAACTAACACTTTTGTCATTCACATTTTAAACATCCATTTTGTCAACAATATTGACTTGACATCCGATCAACGATCACTTCCGTTTGATAGCCAATCACTAATCTCTACCATCCAAAATATCTGTCTTTTCAACAACGTTGATCTGACTTTCGACAGATGATCTCCACAGAACAAATTCATCTATATTAGCGAACCAAGATACTAACATGAACCTCAAGAGCAATGTTCTCATCATATCCTAAACCCTATGTTGATAACCTAAGAGACCGACATGAAACCATCTCTTCAAGTTAAAACTAAACAATACTTAGTCCACTGCACAAAGCGTATACCTCCAATCCACGTTGGCAAACCAAGCTACCAACGCGGTCTCTTTTATGAATTGAGTGTAAGTTCACCTCCTGTGAAAGTAAAGCTTTCATCCACATTGGCAAACCAAGCTACCAACGTGGTCCTCCTCAAGTGGAGCAATGCTCCCCTGCAATCAAAATCCACCAACAAAACATCTGCAAGCCTCTCATGAGTTGTGATTTGGATCAACGGTAGATGAAAATGCCTATGTCCTCTCGCTATCTTCCCAGATCAAAACTTGAAAAGACAAGCAATGTTTTAGCCCTCGCTAATCGACAAGCAACTCTTCGTGATGAGTCAATTCCCGTGAAACAATGTCTCCACAAAACAAAATCCTGAAGCAATGCTTCTTCTAAATACTAACAAAAGCGAAAGCAATGCTTTATGTGCCTAACAGTCTGGATCATACAACCGTATACAATTTACGGGCGCGAAAAGTATAAAGTTGTTGGCCATATCAATAGTCAAACACATGAACACACTGAATAAAAACCTGGAGTGTAGAAAGTTGTTATCGTTCGCGATAACTTAATTAACTATAGGGGCTTGCGCCTGTAGGAAAAATGTGTCCCCGCAATCAATAGAGCTCTCACCCTGAGAGGAAATCTAAAGTCAAGTTACATCGGTTGCATCTATTCAAACCTCCGATATATGGCGTTATAATCCCTTAGTGACTTCGGAGAGGTGAATGGATCAACCCATGCATCTGTCCCCAAATTCAGGTAAGACATTCTAACCCAATCCGTCTCCGGTTTTTGGCGGTAAACAGTAATCACCGAGCGTGTCATTAGAGAACATCTCGGATTCATACCCCGGGACCAATCCACACCCCTGTCTCAACTTAGGACCGTAACATCGATATCCTTTTAGTACGAAAATAACCAAGGAATATATAATTAATAGCCTTAGCATCCAATTTGGTCCTTCCTGAACATTACTCAACAAAACAAGCGCATCCAAAAACTCGAAGACGTAAATAGAAAGGTATGTTGGGAAATAGTAAAGTTGTGGAATCTGATCATCCAAGATAGGAGCATACGATTGATCAAACAGGCAGCAGTGAGGACCGCATCTCCCTAATAAGTCATAAGAACTCGCATGTGAATCAATAATGTGGAGCAATCTCTAAAATATGTCTATTCTTTCGTTATACTACCCCATTGTACAAGGACAAAAAACTATAACATAAACTCCTGAAAAAATCAACTAAAGTACTATCTAGCGCTATCGCTGTGAAAAAAGTGAATGAAAACTCCAAAGTGATTTTTAATTTCAAAACAAAACTTTTGAGATATAGAAAATACTTCGATCCGAGATTTCATAAAAAAATATTTAGGTCATTAGTATTAGTGAGCTTCGACACTCAAGAGCTTCTAACTTGATTATCCATCTTTTTAAGTATTGGCCAGCTTCAATTGTAAAACCCTATTGAGAGTAATCTTATGCTTGTAATTTCCCTTTTCTTTTCTTTGTGTGAGGACTCTTGGATGTAAGAGTGTCTTTGTAAAAGAGAAGAGTGTGTATTGAGAAGAGAAGCGAGAAGAGCTTGTAAGAGAGAAGTGTTACTCGTGTGTTGAGCAACGTGTCTTTTAGTTGGGAATTCACTCGCGCGCGCAAACGCGTATGCTTTGAAATAAGAATATGTTTTAATGAAACGGAATGCGCATGCGAGATCGTTCTCGTTTTACTATTTATAAACCACAAGTGCACGGCGCGTTGTAGCGAGCCGGCAAGCACGGGTCGATCCGCAGGAAATTGTGTATTATGTATTGTTGTTTAAGGTTAACAAATCAATGAATTGGGGTTTGTCACAATAAATATATAAAAGAATAAAAACAAGGAAAAAGCAAGAAAAGGGGTTAAGGAAAGAATGGTTGTGGCTTGGTTCGGAAGCTTTGAATCGCGACGTTTACCTCTACACTCCCTTGGTCATGAAATATCCGTTTGATCACTTACCGTTTGTATGTCCGCGCTTACGGTATCAACACTAAACACCAGGGTTAGCAAACATACTGCAACAACAAAAACACAAAGTGGTTAGTGAGAGCAAATGATATTAGTGTGGAGTTTGCTAAGGGTTTGTGAAGGTGTATGCTATATGAAATTAAGAGATTTATCAAGTCCTTAATCACAAGATATGATATCCAAGCTTAGCAACCTTAACATCAAATAGATTTTAACTTAAATATTGAAAATGGGGAAGGGAATGAATACGGTATATGAGGAGGTTACAAGTAACCATGTGTCAAAATACCGTATCATATCAATACATTAACAATCTTCAAGTTAGAATCATGAGTTAAGCACATAAAACAATTACAAGAGGTGGAGGAGGCAAAGCTTTTCATCTCACTTCCTCATCCACACCACGACCAAAATAAGATTAGTTATGCATGATAAAAGCAAGTAAAGAAAATAAGCAAGTATAAAAGAAACAACAATTGCAATATATTAACACTTGAAGAAATGAGATACAAGAATTTAGTATCTTATTCAACCTCCTTAATGAAGCTTCAAGAGGGAAGAAGAAGAAAAAACCAAGTGAAGATCACTCACCCTCAAGCTAAACCAAAAATAAACAAACTATCAAAAAGTATCTATATGGCATGGCATGACATGTGGCATGCCCCTCAAGCTTTAGATCAGTTCTGGTATTTATAGGCCACAAAATAGAATAAACAAACAATTTACAAATGATGATGTGGCACCAATAAACAATCAGAGAAAATATGGGGTCAAAAGGGGATAGGGGGGCCGAGGTCGCCGGATATGGTGGGGGCGTCGCCGGCCCAAATCCGAAGAGGGAGGCTCGGGTTTGCAGGGTGTGTTTGTGTGCACTCCAATAACACTCTGGTTCTGTTTGCTTTATCAATTGTAACCTGGTTTGTATGCAGAGAAATGGAGGAAAACTTGGTCTTTACATCACATCCAAACTTGATGCAATAAATGCATTCACACCCACTTTGCACAAGTTGTGTGCCGACTTGTTTTCTTCATGATGCCAAGGCAGCCTACATGGTCTATGACAGCCCCCTACCTGGTCCATGGCATGTGTCCACATATGTGTTGGACCAATTTTACACCAAAAATGTGTACACATGTATTATTTCCAAAAGAGCTCATGGGATATCGATCGGTTTTCTGGTCTGCTTGCAGTGTCGGCTCCAAAACGCTATATCTGTGATTTTGAATGTGTTTTCCAGTATTTTCCACGAATACCTGCAAACTGTAATAACTGAGCAGACACTGATTAAAAGTACCGATAAATAGCAAAACAGATAACGAATGAGAGGTAATAAAATGCAGCTTTATGATATGAACACTTTTGAGGAGACGTGCGTAAGGTTTGGCCTCCACCGGAAGTGGGGTTGTGGGTTGCTTGCGAGCCACGTATTTGTCTCCGAGAAAGACATGTTTAGTGGAACAAGCTTGATCGCTCAAAGAAAGTGGACTAAGAGATCTCCCAAACCACTATAAAAGAACTTGTGTTTGCATTTGTAATTTCTTTACTCTCTTGCTTTTCATTCATAGCTTAGAAATTGCATAATATGTTAAATTTATGATCAATGATCTTGCTCATTGCTCATTCCTTGATATTGCTTGCTTGCTTGTTATTCACGGTTCACAATTGTAGTCTAGCTTAGCATTATCTCTATTGGTTTATTCATTGCTTAAGCTATTCGATTGTGGTTTTGATTTGCAAGTGTTTGATAGTTTTTTAATTTAGGCATATCGATAGCATAGTCTTATTCATCCCCCTCTAGGACTATTGTATTATAGGCTTCCGCAATTCTTACAGTAATTGGTCAAGGCCCCCAAACACAGAAGTGGACCAGATCGAATAGTTTATCTACTCTTTTATTGGTTCGAGATGGATGACTACAACAATGATACTTCCCAATCTCACCAGACTCACATTCCAATGTAAACAAACGCCAAAGAGAAGGTTCAAGCTTTTTCTGTCTGGAGAGAAGAATGACTGAAACGGCTATGGATCTCAAGTGGAGATAGAGTGGAGCATGTCATTGGAGACTCCGAACAAAGCATTAAAGAAATTCGTTGTCCAAGATATAGAGACAATTAGATTCATGGCATGTAGAACCTTTACTGAATGATGTCTCACAGTACATCCTATAGAAGAAATATCAACGAGCACTCCATGAAACCACTAAGCATACTGATGGACAACAAATTAAACAAAAAATGTGCCATATATAGAACAGAAGTCGGGGATAGCATCTGTGTGTGAGTGTAATACTACTAACACCTCCGACAACTGAAATGGGTCCATTTGCCAAGGTCACCGGTCACATGAGATCATGGGATGAAATGGTGAAAGGATTCTTATTTCTCCAGTCATATGATCAATTGGACCAGAATCAATAATTCAAGTACATGAAGTAGATGCAGAAGAGAGACGAGGCATATGATCACTTCTTGCAATATTAGTAGCATCATGTGTAAACAATGAGGATGATGTAGAGTTGGATGAGGACAGAAGAAGATGAAGTTTCACCCATTTGTCAATGGTGCATTTGTAGTAGATGCAATAAGCACTCTATTCAGCTCACAAAAACAATCCATCAATGCACGATTACATGCAACCAACTAATTTGAGAGTGAAAGCAACTAAATCAATTCACCAAAAGAATCTAATCCAATCAACAAGACAACAGCAGAGCTTCCAGCTTCTACTAGAAATCATGACTAAGAAAAGATCTTCCAGGATTCAATCAAGAAATGTGATATAACTTCCAACTCAGTCACTCCATCAACCAACAATACTAATAATTCCTTAATAACTCATCGATAAAAGCTCCGCAAAAAAGATCATGCGATCATTCTCCCAAGATACGATGGCAACAAGAAAAAGTTCTTCAACAAAACAAGAAATCAATAATTAAAATACAACGGATCTATCATATCACAACTAACACGTGATTGATTTCCCAAGATCTAATCACAAATATGAAACAATTAGATCTAATCGCACCGGCATATCAAAAACCGAATCACACACGACTTACGATCGTTTACTCGCTACGAGAACACAATATACTGAGAAAATTAAAGAACTTCCACCTTATGACATCGTCGTTGTCAATTGAATCGATACGAGGCCTTAATCCAAATAAAAGGAAGACCAAATTGAGTCAAACTCATCAATACGGAGTTTTTTTTTTTTGAAATCAACCCTCTTATGGAATTGAACTTGTGAACTATCACATTGAAAAGAAAATTGATAGCAACCGAGCCCAAATGTTAATCTTAAAAATAGGTAGGTCAGATGTGAGGTAATATTATAGAGGCAACCTTTGAGTCAATCTATCAAACACTTGGCGGACAAGAAGTTACATTAGCGAGCCGGAAATCATTGCAGCGAAAGACGAAGCACTACAGTTTGTCGGAAGGTATTGTAGAAGACCAAAAGTTGCTGTAGCATGGTTGAAACTTACTGTAGCATGATCGGAGATCGGAGGCGAGAGCTTAAAACCGTTAGTGACGATGTTGGTGGTGGTAGAGATCGGTCGGTGGCAAGGGTGGAAATCTTGGATCAAGTAGTTTGGTTGCATAAAGGGTTGAGATGGATAGCTCTCATACCGTGTTTGTTAGGGAAGGTGAGAGGAAAGAGAGATATTTCGCAGGACAAGTCCACAACCTTTTTACATAGGCTTTACATCCTCTAATTACAGCTATGCTTAGAATACTCTAAAATCCCCATGAAACTCTAAAATCCAAGGTAAACCACTGATACGTGGTGATTTCATATCGGTTTCGGTGACCGATACGAAACTCGAAACTAATACGAAATCAACCATACAATATCGATTCAGCTGAAATCTTTAAAAACCTTTTTTTATACCGTTTTTACTATCATTATGGTCATTGTAGGCCTTAGTTGTTAGAAAACATTAAAAAAAAAAATTTGAACCCAAACCCTATATTAATACTTATCTACATACAATTTTCAATATATTTTGCATCATGGCTGGATTTTTAAACTCTAAAATCATTGTCTTGTAATATGGAACCATAAATTTAAGTATTTAATATATCTATATTTATGTATGTTGTATTACCGTTGAAACCAAACCGAGAGTAACAAAATTAGCCGAAACCCAGCGAAACTAATAAAATTATGAGACACCGAGACCGAAACCGAGTTCTTTAACCTTGCTAAAATCCCTAGAATCTGTAGCACTTTCTAACAGCATAGAAGGAAGTTGATGTTATTAATTTGTCATCATTTTATTTCACATTTTTTATTTTTTATTTTTTCTTGAGAACTAACCATCTATGTAAAATGACACTTACTATTCTGTATGCATTTATGATTTACTCCATAAGAGTAAACTATGATCACACTACTCTAATATTCAAAACATCAGCAAGTATCTTCTTTTCACAAACCTACAAGTTTAGTCTTTTGAATTATTATCACCTAAAAGTTTGAAGTTCACGTTGTACACTATTAGATAAGGAATTAAAAGGTTGAATGCTAACTGCTATTAAAACTTTTTCTATAAGAATGCATGAGTTGGATTTGGTTTTGTCCACTGCGTGCACATACCTAATTTTATGTGCTACATTAAAGATCATACCAATATCAACAAATAGCATGCTAGTTGAAATAGGATGCTCATATTTGATGTCTTCAATACTGCATTGTAGAGCATGTACTGTGGATACTATTTGATGACCAGTATTTGAAATAGATTTAGTGTAGCACTCAATATGCCAAATTCACATTTGAAGACTTTAAATCACTAATTAAATCTTATTTTACAGTACCATTCACTTCAGAAGCTGTTTAAGGGTCAGGTTTTAAATAATTGGTTGTCCTTTTAAATGACTTTCTTGCTATATATGGTCCACAGCCATGGTAGTTGAGAGTTGAAAAGGAGAATAGCTTTCATTATCATGATAAATGGTAAGTAATTGTCATATACCCATTCTCGTTATATATAAGGTCATGATGCCTAATCACTTCTCAAGCTGATATAAAAAAAATGGCACTTGTTAGTGCTCCGTCAACGAAGTACTGTTCTGCTAAACCCTGCCTTGGAGTAGAGACGAGGCCAAGTACTGCTACCGCTACTGCTACTCTCCCCAAAAAGGAATTTTCTGGGCAAATAAGATGTAGGATGAGCAGCATGGGCGATGCGAAACCAGAATCATTCTTCGGAAGAAAGAGCTTCCCTCCGGGGTTTACCTTTGGCGCCGGATCTTCCGCTTACCAGGTCACACACACACACACATGCATACAATCACATGCTAGTACTGCCGATGGATATGCTTGTTGGTATTGGGTTTTGACTGATGCCAAGGGCATGTATGACAGTACTAGGTACATAAGAGGTATATTAGAAACTACAGACGAGCTATCAGTATAGACTCTGTGCTGTTGGCCGGTCTGTCGATACAGGCGGACAATAAGCGTTCTAGTGGCTCATGTGTGGGTTCACACTAATGAGCCACCATTAATATTGACTTGTTGCATGTACCAAAAATGTTCCGTTATTACAGAAAATACCGGTCTGGTGCCGTTAGACTGTCTTTTAGGTACCGACAGAGTCATCTGCTGATGTAACCATTATCATTGAAGGTGGAGCCCGTCGGTACAAGAATCCTCTGTAATATTGTTGCAAGGCACCGCATACAGCACACCCGTAAAACACAATAATAAAGTGTCTGTTTCTTGATAATTACTGCAGATAGAAGGAGGTGCTTATGAAGGAGGAAAGGGGCCGAGCATATGGGACACCTTCACTCACAAACACCCAGGTCTTTTACACACACACACACACACACCAAGTAATTACAAGTTCCATAGTACTATTTGCAAATCTAAATTGAAAATTAACTTCACGAATTTTACAATGTTTCGCAGAAAAAATTGAGGATCATCAAAATGGAGATACCGCTGATGACTCTTACCACAGATACAAAGTTGGTACTTGAACATTAGGAAATTATTCTTGCCTATTTCCAACGTATACCTAAATGCTGTTATATATGAATGCAGGAAGATGCAAGACTCTTAAAGAACATGGGAATGGATGCCTACAGATTTTCCATATCTTGGACAAGGATATTGCCAAGTAATTAATGATTTTGCATAATTTTTCGTACTCTGATGACGTTGTTTTCTCTAAGGACGAGGATCAATAAACATTGCCAACCCCACCCACCCCCCACCCCCTCCCCACCCCAAAAAAAAATAAACACCCGAGAAAAAAGAGTTGTGCTTAGGAGCCCAGTATAGTGAATTGATATTTCAGCAAATACAGAATATAATTACATACAGAGGCTGAAAATGAGAATGAGAAATGAAACGAAAATTATATATACTGTTACCAGTATGAAAAATTGGTGATTGATTCAGCTTTCTGTTGCTGCATTTCTTCATAATTGCCTTCATCCCAAATTTTTAGGGATAATTTATACTGGGTATCTGAAAAAGAAAACAACAATTATATCTTTGAGTTGATACCTAACCCATATGCAAGAGTTAATCCACTATAAACTGTGCCGATAAATACAAATCAGCTCAAAAAACCAAGAAAAAATAAAATAACTTTAGTGAGCTAATCATTCAGTTGAATGATAACTCATCCAGAGATAAATTACGCATACACACAGAGGACATAAGTTATGTACATAATTATTCTTTCATATTCTTTATAAAGCTTGGAGTCTAATACTTGAATTTCATGCAGAGGGCAATATCAAAGGTGGGATTAGCCAAGAAGGCATCAGTTATTACAACAATCTCATAAACGAACTAATCAAAAATGGTATACTCAATAATAATACATGTTACTCATAGTTGATGAAATCAACTTTCAAAACTAACATCCAAATATCAAATTGCCTAATCAGGAATAATACCTTCTGCAACACTTTTTCATTGGGATGTTCCACAAGCGCTAGAAGATGAATATGGAGGATTCTTGGACCATAAAATTGTGTAATTGAAATTTTATATCTTACTGTTTTTATAATTACCATAAAGTAACACATTAAGAACTATAAATTCATGTTGTTTATTATCTTTGTTTTTTGTGTTCTTTGTAGAGATGACTTCAAGGACTTTTGTGAACTATGTTTCAGAGAATTCGGAGATAGAGTTGCAAACTGGATCACAGTGAATGAACCATGGACTTTTAGTAGTTTTGGTTATGGAACTGGAGTTCATGCACCAGGCCGGTGCTCTAAAGATTTGGGTTGTGAATCAGGAGACTCATTGACGGAACCGTATATTGTTGGCCATAACCTTATATTAGCACATGGTGCAGCTTTCCGACTGTATGAAGAGAAGTTCAAGGTGAATCATGTGAAATTATTCATTAAATTTATATCATTAATTATTTAAGAATATAGAGTAATTTATGATTCATTAATTAAGATGCATAGCTTTTGAGGTAAAACTTTTCTTTCCAAAGTGAGAGATTGTCAATTCCACTCCCAAAAGGGGTCGCATCCAAATAAATACTTAAACATAGATCTATTCTCTATGAAGCCTTATGTTCTACAAAGTAATGAACGAATTCATTAATTTTGATGTGAAGTTGATTGTATGTAACTTGCGGACAAGCATTGACTAAATGCATGAAGTTGATGATAAGTAATTTTAGATAGCGAGATTCACGCCCACTCAAGTGATCAATAAATACATTCTTATTTGACTAAAAGCATAAAGCTGATGATATGTAATTTAGGAAAGCGGGATTCATGCCCACTCAAGTGACCAATAAAACATTTTAATTTCTTTGTTATAGGCATTATATATTTTTGCAATAAATTAACAAGCATATATAACCTCCCTAAATGTACTAGTTGAAAGTTTTGAAACCACAACATATCGATGAATTTTTAAAATATTGGCCTTTGATTTCTTTACAGGCTATGCAAAAGGGAGTTGTTGGGATCTCACTTGGTTTTCAGTGGTACAAGGCATATTCTGACTCTCATCCTGATTCTGAGGCAGTTAATAGAGCTATTGACTTCATCTTTGGTTGGTCAGTTTGTTGCTTTTACATGCAATGTTATTTATAAGATTACTAGCATTGCAAGTTCTTATCTGAAAAAGCATACAAGTTCGTCGATGCATTTACAGGGGAGCTTAATACATGGTAATTTAGGAACGAATCAGAGATTTTCATGAAAAATCCCCATGCTTTTGATGCGAATAATACTTCCGTAAATTTAGGATTTCCCCGAGAATAAGACACCCTCAAATTATGGGAAACTTATTCCCATTCAAATTGATATCTACCTGATTCCCATGAAACATTCCTACTGAACACAATTGTAGGAATATGCCGTCCGGTACTCACCTCCACCACCGGCCACCGCCCCCTTCATTGTCGACCGCCACCCCTCTCAAGCCGCCATCATCCCTCGTAGCCAGCCGGCACCACCGCTCTCCATCATAGGTAGACCTTCGCTCTCCGCCGCCAGCCGATCATCACTAGCCACCGCCGTGGCCCCCTATCGCCGTCTGACCATCCCCCCCCCCCCCCCCCCGTCCAGCCGCAGCACTTGGTGCTTACAGTCATCGCCACTGCTGACCTTCGCACTCCATTGTCGACCATTGCCACCACTCCTCTGTCGCCACATGTCATCGCCCTCTATAGCCATTTTTTGACATCTTTTCATCGTCGCCTCTACCATCACGGACACTAATGTCCGTCTCCACAACAACCAATATCGTCCGCTATTGTTGCACGTACATTATATATATCACCAAAAATGATTAAATATGTTGAGCATGTTCATGTAACATTCCTGAGAACCAGATACCTGGTCATCACATTGCCAAGAATGTCTGAATTCCTGTTAATCTTCCACTCCATATACGGAACACCCCATTAGATAATGTTAGCTATTATGATGCCTTCAAATATTGTAGGATATGCTACACAAAATTTCACTCCAAATAAGGTAAAATTTAATACAACCAAATCAAACAATGTGGTTGTTTGTCCCTTTATTTTATTTGGATGCATTATGCGATACTTTCTATAAATAATATAATACCACATTGTAGATGATAGATCATTGGTCGGTTTAATCCCCTCCCACTGGGGTATACTTAACAATGGAAAGATTAAGAGTCATAAGTTTAGTTACATATCAGACTCATATGCATTAATTGTTCACACAAGACTAATAATAGTAGACATATCAAACATATTGATTTGGCTATTACCTGAAATAAACATTTGATGGTAAGATGTAATCCTAGACTTAATTTGTTGGCAAACATTGGTGGTAACACTGTAATCCTAGTATTAATTTGGTTATATATAATTGAAAAGATTGATTGTTAGATGTAATCCTAGACTTAATTTGTTAGCAAACATATAGTAAGCTATATATAATTAAAAAGATTGATGGTAAGAGGTAATCCTAGACTTAATTTATTGGCAAGCATATAAGAACACAAGTCCTGTAGAAACATAGAGAATCAAGTGAGAAAAATTCTTAATATATGTTACACAGTCTTCATATCATTCATATTTCCTATCTAATTTATATCATCTTTTTAATCATAAAAACAAAAACTCAAACAAACACCAAACAAAGCAAAGGCTGCAATGTAATAACTTCAAAGTAGGGAATGAGACGAGTTTATAAATCTCGCCTAGACTACGAATCCTCAATACAACTCCTCCCTTTTGTTTGTGTTGTCTTCTGCATACACAAATATGGACATAGACACATGAACACATGCCTAGTCAGAATGAAAAAGGTTGCCAAAGGATGATTCAAATTTATATAAAAGTCGATATATATCTGTTGGCTCTAAATATTTTTACTAACAAAACGATTAGCGTCCATCAAATTAATATTTAAAGCAACATAACGTCTCCTAAAACCAGTGTCTGTTTAATTAGGGAAGGGGAGAACTTTTCTCCTTGGTGAGTTTCCACCCACGAAGGCTTATTACCAATTAATTAGGAGTGTATTTCATGATTATTGCGACCTAATTAGCAAGTTGTAAAGAAACTAATAATACTACTCCAATCAGACTGCTATCATTTATTGCGAGTCATCGGTCATGAGGCTTGTAGTTACAAAAAAACATGGCATACAACAGCTCTATTGCATGTTGGATTTACATATATTGTTATAGAAGAGGCGATATCACAAAAGCACACTTACAAGATGAAGTTCTCGTCCATAACCCGTATTATACATTATAGCTCTTAGATCATAGGATGGGACTACTGAACCAAGGAATCCGTTAGATATGATGCAAAAAGGATCTTTTCTGTATGAAAGTCGATCAACAGGGTATTAGTCGAAGTTCTACTAAAACCTTAGTGTTTCATATGAGATGCCCAAAATCCACTTTGGGAAACAAGGGATTCATTCTATAGAGGGGCTGAGAACACCATCACAGTGTTTCATAAGAAATACAAAAATCCAATTTTGGAAACAAGGGATTAACATTGTCTATAGGACCGAGACTTGTTCTAATGAACCCTGACGTTATTCACGCACTATACCAAAATCCATCTTTGGAAAATAGGGATATACACTACTTAGGCGATCGACTCGCTAGGAATTAAACAAAAAAAGCCTCTCCTATGCGCTCAAGCCTAACCGCCCCTATACTCACTTGGGCCGGACCCTGAGTGCACGTATTCTCGCTGTATACTTAAAATCCATCTTCGAAAAAGCAGAGATTTTCGCTATACATCCAAGATTCGACGTCTGCAAGAACAAGGAGGTTTATATTGATCGAAGACGGGATTCTACCATTGCCAAATTTATGTTCAATCCCAACAAAAGTCTCGTCTTCTGTCGACATCATCGAAATGGCAGGAGTAACCTATCGACGTAGGGCTTACACCCTACTTCGTCAAGGCCTCCAATAGCACTGAAAGATTATATTAAGCTACTCCTAGGATAGCTAAGGCATTGAGTTTTAATATGTTGTTTGATTGATTGATTGGGGGTCCTATTCTTTCTGCCTTTTGGTATTTATACTCATGAAGTAGCGGTTACACCCCGATCTAGCGTGATTACTCCCCACGTCTAGTTTAGTTACTGGCCACACCACTTCTCTGAGTTTGTTTTAGTGGCTCGCTATCTTTCTCACATCTGCTCGTTGAGAAGTTTTTTTCTCGCCATGTTTTTTGCCGGCTAAAATTTATTATCAACTATTGATCATGCTTTCCTGTTAGAGACTAGGTCAAGTCAGGAAGGGAGGAATCTTTTTCTCGACCATTCCAGCTAAATTTTGGTATAAACAGTATTACAAATTATAATAAATGAAAAATTATAATGATTCTAATGTTGTTCCTAAATTCCTTCGAAATGGAATTCTAGTGCGTGTTATATCTCATTTCCTACAATATATTTAAATATGAGTTCTTATGTGAATGTATACGTAAGATTTTACTTACATATATAGTAACTATGAATTTGCTACTGATGACTATTTTTCCTATATTACTTTGTTCAGGTACATGGAGCCCTTGTTATATGGAGATTATCCATTTAACATGAGAGCAATAGTAAGGGATAGGCTTCCAAATTTTACAAAAGAGGAGATAAAGATGATCAAAAATTCTTATGATTTTATTGGTGTTAATTATTACACAGCAAGATATGCTCGGAATATACAAATTTCAGAGAATTTTATCCCCGAGTATAATACTCAAGAGTCATATGTTGAAGAATTAGGTAAGTTTTGAAAGTAGCGAATTACTGTCACTTTTCTCTGGCATACTTTTATAATATAGGCTTAAATGCAGGAAACCCCCTTTTGTTTGGCCCATAAACAGGGAAACCCTTTACATTTGAAAATCTCCACTAACCGTCGTTAAGTTTTCATTCAAAAATTATACAACTTGACCAAAATGCTCCTATAAAACAAAAAAGAAAAAGGTATGACTCATCCCTTAATCCGACCCCACCACGACCATCGACCCCACTCCAGGGAGTTCAACCCCTCTTCGGTGAGATCCCCACCCAACCCCCGAGCCTGATCCCGCTCAGGCAAAAACAGTGCCTCCATTTCTTCTCTAAAAAGAAAAATGGGGTTGATTAAGGTTTTAATGTAGGGTTTGAATAAAGAATTTGATTAAGGCCCAAATTGAAGTATTAATTGAAACCCTATTTCAAAGCCTAAACCAAACCTCTAATTAAAACCCTGATTAAAACCCCTTTCTATAGGTAGGGTCGGATGGAGTCTAGTGGATGTGATGGAGTTGAGTTAATTATTGAGATTAGGGCTTCTTGTCTTTGGGTGGAGATGATGACGATGATGATGCAAGAAAGTTGAAGAAGATGATGATTATATATGATCCTGAAGTCGCTAGATTAGTGGAGTCGGGTTGTCGGATTGGTGGCTTTGCGATGGGTATGGGTCACAGAGATAGGGAGAAGGACTAATTTGTTTTCTCATTATTTTCCTTTTTAAAAGGATATTTAAGTCGAGTCATGAGAATTTTGGATGGAAAACTTTACGGAAGTTAAGGAGGCGATGTACAGGTTTTCAAACATTTGGGGTTTCCCACTATTTAGCCAATCTTAAGGGTGGTTGCTTCCATTTTAGCCTTTAATATATATGCAGATCCTCTTGCAAAAAAATCAGATGCATGTCGAATAATTATATAGTTGCTTCATTATTGATATTTTGGAAACTATAACCAAAACTTGATATCATTAACCAAGGTAAATTCCCCAGTTAATAGTATGCATATAATAAATATTGGTATGCACTAACATATCAAAATTATCGAAGGCTTTGCAAAAGATAATTAGGTGATACGAAAAAATGGATGAACCCTGTGGATACTTGACAATATAAGAAACTCTAGCAAGAGCGAGAATGTTGTTAAGTTAAATGAAGGTTGCAAGATATTTGAAGCTTACTAGGATGCCAAGTATCACAAAAGATTCATGACGGAATGAACAAAGCTGAACAACTGATTAGTTGCCTTGCATAAAGGAGAAAGCAGCTCTCACAAGAGTACGAACGAGAGCGACGACGGTCAATCTCTAGCAAGAGATCAACTTCTCGAGAAAGACATAGCAGTGGACCAAGAAGGAGATACGCAGATTAGGGAAGTGATCATGAATCGATCCTCGAGTGGCCACCACAATCATTGAGAGCGCTCACATCATCGGAGTAGGTCTCCGACTAGAAATGAGGATAAAGAACCGGCTGTAGCGGACTACTACAGAGTGGGTCTTTCGTAACGATTGGAACCGTTACCTAAACCCATATTGGTAACGGTCTCAACCGTTACACAACCGTTACGAATACCCCCGTCACCAGAAATATGGTAACGATTACAACCGTTACGATAGACCTAATTTGGTAACGGTTGGAACCGTTACCATATAAGTTGTTACCAATATATAGCAGATATCTGAAACACATCAGATATCTGCTACCTCTATGGTAACGGTTCCAACCGTTACCATAGAGGAGGTTGTTACCAAATGTAGCAGATGTCATAGAGGTAGCAGATATCTGATATGTTTCAGATATCGTTACCCAATATAACCGTTATCAACCTATATGGTAACGGTTCTACCTGTTACCAAAGAGGTATCGGTAACGGTTAGAACCGTTACCAATTTGTACATTTTTTTTAAATCTGAAAACCCTGCGTGCGCTCAACTGAGATTGCTTGCTCTCCCACCACTGAGCTTGCCTTGCCTACTTCAGAGGCAAAAGATGTGCACGCGCTGCTTTCATTTACAACCAGCAATAAAAAATAATAATATCAATAAATCTCACGCAATTATAATAATCAACAAATAATATAATTCAATTGCACGCAATTATAATAATCAACAAATAATATAATCAATAAATCGTACGCAATCAACAAATAATATGATTCGAACCCTACCCCTAACACTTATCCCTAATCATTAGTTTAACCCTAACCCTAACCATATTACCTACCCCAACCCTAACCATATTCCTTGCCCCAACCCTAATTATTCACAAAACAGCAGCAGCAGCAGCAGCAACAATAACAACAAACTCAAACAAAATTCTAATTTTTACAAATCAAACCAAAAAAATTAAAATTAAACCGGTTTTGTACTTATCTTTTGACGACCATGGAGCAGAGCAAGCTTCGAGCGGCAGCGGCGAGTTTCGACGAGCTCGATCGGCGGCGACAAGCTCGAGCTCAAAAGCGGCGGCGACGAAGATGACTAAGAGACGACCACAAGAGGCGAGGCGGGGTCTACGGAGGCAAAGCTGTAAGTCCATATTGCGACCCCCGGTTCTTACGGGGAGGCGGAAACGGTATAAAAAACGAATTTTTATCGCAAGAGGCAACATGGACTAAACTATGGTCGGGATCGTTGTCTAAACTAAAACTAGCAAACTATGCTAAAGAGAGTTAGCTACTCGGATGAAGATGGTTATACCTAAACTTGAACTCCTTCTCTTCAAGCTCCGATGGTGGTTCGATGGCTCCTTCTCGTTGTCTCCGTACGCCGAAGATAGATCCACTTGAAAGCTCCAACCTTTAGCTCCTTCTTCGTTCTTTGAAGAAACTAGTTCACTTGGTTTGCTAAACCTAGTGAACTAGAATGAGTAGAGATGATTTAGAATGGGATTTTATCTATGGTTCTTGATTCTCAACTCATGAGACAAGAGAACCATAGATCAAGAGAGGGAGCAAGAGGTTGAGGGTGAGAGCAAGAGGAGAGCTCAAGAACAAGAGAGAGAATGAGCAAGAAAGAATGAGCAAGTATTTTGTCTCTCACCCTCTCATAATCCAAAGCAATGATAACTCATCATATCAACAAAAGTCTTATGTGATGGTTGAAGTAACCATAACCTTATCATGTCATGCACTCATTTTACTCAAATGAACAAGCAAGAAAAAGTCTTTGGCATGAAATGATAACCATGGTTATCATGATGGTCAACTAGTCAAGCCTAGTCAACCGGTCAACAAGTCAACAAAAGTCAACAAGTCACCAAAGTCAACAAGTCAACAAAAGTCAACAAGTCAACAACCATATCACCATAACACTTAATTAATATAATAGTTAATCACATATCATATTCTCATTAGGGTTGAGCATAAAGTCAAAAAGTCAACGGTCAACTGTCAACAACCCTAATGAGAATCCGCTGCCTCTGCCTCCCTGTCAACTGTGCATACACACCCGCATCCGCGTTCCGAGGAACACGAATGCAAACTGGATAAATCCAATCCCATAAGGTACACTAGGATCTGGCTTAAACCAAAGCCCGCTAGTGTAAACTGTCCGGACACTGTACGTGCACAAGTGCACGGATGTGACCGAACCCTGTCGCAAAACCATGCGACCTGTCGCAATACCATGCGACCTCTACTCTTTTGCCTAAAGGCGAAAAGCTTTCTGTGTGGGACTCTAAAGACTCAACACTACGCTGGCAGTGGGTTTAACCACAGACCGCAAGCGGCACTAGCTGTGCGTAACGGTCCCCAGGTAATGCCGACAAGAAGACCGACGAGGCGAAACCCATCTGAACTCCTACTGAGCCTGAGCGTGACATTCTCCATACAGTCCGGTCTGTTCGTCTGATACATCGCATGGCGGGCCTAGGGGGCGGTAAACGTCAGTCCCCCAATAGCGGTACAAGTCGTGCCGGAGTGAAGCCCAATACACCCTGAGATAACACTGGAAACCTACCAGTATATCTCGTTTGCCCTGGCCAGGGACTACTCGTGTAATGGCTCTCCTAGACACAGCGCGATGTCAACCCCCAATACCGGGAGAGACGAATCCTGTCTAACCGTCACTGCCTCCAAGTGCTTCGGGACTGCACCCAACCACCACCTGTTTGCACGACTCCTTTGAGCCGTGGTAGGGTAGTGATCAAAGTACAGTGGGAACACACCCGAGGCGAAGTGACAGTGTCAAGTCAGCGGACTAAGCTGTACTCATGTCACCTGGGAACTGATAACTGACGATAGGTATAATACCAACTAGTCAGTTCCCTACGAGTCCTGTCCAGTGTACCCGTAACCTAACGAGCACCCGCATACTATCTCAAGTACGACGTACTGACGGCTGTGGGACAGACCGTTTCCCACACTGGGATGAGAAGCGCATGCGCTGGTCTACTCCGGAGTATCGATGCCCTGTCTCGATAGTCCTGCGACCAGGGACCTGAATAAGGATGTGCTTATAGATTACCCAGCCCCCACTAGTGTGACTGCCATCACAACGCTGGTAATCAAGCAAAGATCCTAAGGGCTCCACTAATGCGTATAAGTGATATACTGAAATAAACACAAGTACACATTGAAGTAGAAACAAACCAAGTAGCATACTACTATTTTGAGCAAGATTGTATATACAAGGTGAATATCCCAAGCATCCATTAAGTAATATACAAACTAGTATGATACAGTAATGGCCTCTAGGGCATATACACTAACAATCTCCCACTTGCACTAAGGCCATGTACTGGCGTATCGAAGACCTATCATCTCGATCAGCCGCTCGAACTGAGTCTGGGGCAAGGCCTTGGTGAATGGATCTGCAGTGTTATCTTCTGAAGCGACTCTCCGAACCTCGATCTCCTTGCGATCCACGATCTCCCTGATCAGGTGATACCGCCTCAAGATGTGCCTGGATCTCTGATGGGACCTGGGTTCCTTCGCTAATGCTATAGCCCCGTTGTTGTCGCAATACAGAGGTATTGGATCAACAATGGACGGAACCACCTGAAGTTCTTTCAAGAACGTCCTCATCCAGACAGCTTCTTTTGCGGCATCAGATGCAGCGATGTATTCCGCTTCCATCGTCGAGTCTGCAACGGTTTCTTGTTTGGAACTCTTCCAACACACCGCCCCTCCATTGAGGGTAAAGACAAAACCCGACATGGACTTGGAATCATCCTTGTCACTCTGGAAGCTGGAGTCAGCAAAGGCCTCGATCTGGAGGTCTTTTCCGCCATACACCAAGAACATCTCCTTAGTCCTTCTCAGGTACTTGAGAATGTTCTTTACCGCTATCCAGTGTTTCTCCCCAGGGTTTGACTGATACCGGCTTACCACACTCAGTGCATAAGCTATATCCGGTCTGGTACACAACATCGCATACATTATAGAGCCTACCGCAGAAGCGTAGGGTATAATAGACATGCGATCCCTCTCCAAATCAGTCTTGGGAGACATCTCTTTAGAGAGGGTGATCCCGTGACAAGCCGGTAGGTTACCGCGCTTGGAATCTTCCATACTGAATCTCTTCAGTATGGTGTCGATGTACCTGGACTGTGAAAGTCCTAATATCCTCTTGGATCTGTCACGGTAGATCCGGATACCCAGAATGTACGAGGCATCACCCAGGTCTTTCATGGAGAACCTGTGTGACAAGAACCCCTTGACAGATTGTAGCATAGGAATGTCATTTCCTATTAAGAGAATGTCATCCACGTATAAAACGAGGAATACTACAGTTCTCGCTACAAATCTACTATAGATGCATGGTTCATCTGGATTTTTGATAAAGCCAAATTCTTTGACTGTCTCATCAAAGCAGATGTTCCAACTCCGCGATGCCTGCTTTAGTCCATAGATGGACTTAAGCAACTTGCACACCTTTCCGCTGCTCCCACTCTGAATGAAACCCTCTGGCTGGTCCATATAGACACACTCCTCTAAATTTCCATTTAGAAAAGCTGTCTTTACGTCCATTTGCCAGATCTCATAATCGTGGAAGGCAGCAATGGCAAGAAGGATCCGAATGGATTTCAGCATGGCTACTGGAGAAAAGGTTTCGTCGTAGTCCAAGCCAGGTCTTTGACGAAAACCCTTTGCTACCAGCCTAGCTTTATAGGTCTCAACCTGTCCATCTACACCAATCTTCCTTTTGAAGATCCACTTGCATCCTACGGGTTTTACCCCGTCTGGAGCAATGTCCAACGTCCATACCTTGTTGGTGTACATGGACTCCATTTCGGTCCGCATTGCATCCAGCCATTTCACTGAGTCAACGCTCTGAACGGCCTGCTGGAAGCTAGTAGGCTCATCATAATCTATGATGCAATCCTCTCTATCCCCGTCTATGAGAAAACCGTAGTATCTCTCAGGCGGATGAGACTGCCTACTACTTCTGCGGAGCGGCGTAGGAATGTCCTGTTCTTCCGAACCTTCTGGTCCCACTAAACTTTCAGTAACAGTCCGTGGTTCTGGAATTTCTTCCAGTTCTACTGTGCTCCCACTTATCTGGTTTTCCAAAAACTCAGTTTCCAAGAAGTAGGCATGACGAGAAACAAGAACTTTTTGTTCCTCTTCACAGTAGAAGAAATATCCTTTTGAGTTCTTTGGATACCCCACAAACTTGCACTGTACTGAGCGTGCCTCGAGCTTGTCCGCATGCTGCTTTTTGACAAAAGCCGGACATCCCCATGTCTTAATGTGCTTAAGATAGGGTCTCTTCCCACACCACATCTCATATGGTGTAGTAGGCACGGTCTTAGTAGGTACTCGGTTCAAAAGGTATGCGGCTGATTCTAGCGCATATCCCCAGAATGATCGCGGTAACTCAGCGTTACTCATCATGGACCGCACCATATCCAATAGGGTGCGGTTCCGTCTCTCCGATACACCGTTATGTTGCGGGGTGTATGGAGGAGTAAGCTGAGAGAGAATTCCGTTCTCTTTTAAATAGTCCAGGAACTCGGCACTTAAGTATTCTCCTCCTCGATCCGATCTTAGAATCTTAATACTTTTGCCGGTCTGTTTCTCTACTTCATTCTTATACTCCTGGAATTTTCCAAAGGCCTCGGACTTATGTTTCATCAAGAAGACATAACCGTACCTTGAGAAATCATCCGTAAAAGTAATGAAGTAAGAATGTCCGCTTCGGGCATGTGTAGACATTGGACCGCATACGTCACTGTGTATGAGTCCTAAGAGCTCGCTCGCTCTTACTCCTTGTCCAGTAAACGGAGTCTTTGTCATCTTTCCTTTGAGACAAGATTGACAAGTGGCATACGATTGATATTCGAACGCATTCAAATATCCTTCTGTATGTAACTTAGTCAACCTTCTCTCATTGATGTGACCCAATCTACAATGCCATAAGAAAGTCTGATTCATTTCCGGAGACTTTCTTTTGTGTGTATTCTGGACGTTGAAAATCTGTGGTTGGTTTAACACGTATATACCATTACTCAATGTACCTGACCCAATCAAAACTTGATTAAGGTGAATGTTTACAACATTACTTACAAACGCAAATTCATAACCTTCTTTAGAAACTAAAGATACAGAAATGATATTACAAGTTGCGTTGGGTACAAAAAAGCAATTACGCAAAACCAAAATATGTCCATCTGACATTCCCAGATGATAGTCCCCCACGGCTTTAGCATCCATGCTAGCTCCGTTCGCAACTTTGAGGGTCATGTCACCTGCCTTCAAAACACTACGGTTTCTCAACGCCTGCAAAGAATTACAGATATGAGATCCTGATCCGGTATCCAATACCCAGGAAGTAGAGTTTATTGAAAGACAGTTTTCAATAACATACACACCTGAAGCTGAAGCTGCAACCTGCTTCAATTCCTGTGTTCTGACCTTCCAGGCCCTGCAATCATTCTTCCAGTGTCCTTTCTTATGACAATAGAAGCATTCTTCCTTATCCACAAGCTTCCCCGCTATCTTTGTTGCTTTGCCTTTTCCCTTCGTATCCACTTTACCAACACCGCCCCTTGGTTTGGCGGGGGCCTTCTTCTTCTTTCCCTTGGCTTTCGCCTTGGACCTAGAAGAAGATGATCCTCCTACAAACAAAGTGGATGTTTCCCTACCTTTCTGTAGGGTGCCCTCTGCGCTCCTCAGCATGTTGAGGAGCTCTGATAGTTCAACCTCTTTTTCTTGTAGGTTGAAGTTCAGTATAAACTGGGCGTAAGTGGAAGGAAGGGACTGGAGAACTATATCCGTATATAGCTCACTCTCCAATGTGATCCCTAGGTCAGCGAGCTCCTCAATGAAGCCGATCATCTTTAGCACATGCTCGGCTACTGATGATCCGACGGCCATTCTTGTCGAAAATAACTTTTTCGACGCTTCGTATCTTGCGATACGTGATTGCTCTCCATACAGTTCTTTTGTATGGAGCAATATGGACTCCATGTCCATATTCTCATGCCTCCTCTGATGTTCGTTGTCCATCGAGGCAAGCAGGAGGCACTTGGCCTTCGCGCTATCAATCTCCCAAGTCTTGCGGATTTCCTTATCCGCGACACTGGAAGTTGGACCAGGGACAGGGGGAGCTTTGGTGGTAAGAAGATACCCCAGCTTGTCATAAGTGATTGCTATCGTGACATTCCTGAGCCAATCTTTGTAGTTTGGCCCTGTCAGTTTGTTTTTATCTAGGAGTAACTTAAGTCCAGTCATGTTGATTGGTCGCTGCAATTAGGAGAGAGAAGAAGAAACACTCAGCATGATGCTCTTGCAAGTTTAGAGTGGTTTTTAGTTTGTCTAAACAGGATGGCTCCCACTGTTTCTCGAATCCCTCCTCAAACCATAAAGGAAGAATTAGCCGGGATCAATCCCACCGCACAATACTTGCTTAACCGTTCAGCCAGGCCGGTGTCGGTACTTCGAGGGAGGTTTTCCAACGCTTTCGCGAAGTTCCTTAATTAGAGAACCTCTTTTCCCTGGGGGCGTAGCCCCGCTAACACCTTTCTAGGCACCTACTAGGTTTATAGCATTGATCGTTAAGTGAGAAATTTCCCGAGGAGTAGCATATACTCACAGTAGGATCGGGATCCAAATATCATCGCGTGACGAAACTGAAGGAATCCTACCAGAATCATCACACTCCAAATGGTATGCAAATCTAGCAAGTTTCAGTACTTATGAAACTCCCGATGTGGATTTTTGCCCCATGCTCTTATGACCTTGACTTTGGCCAACAAATCATAAGTCACATGTCAAGTTCTGCCCGTCGTTCTCCAGGTTAATTTGAATCCACCCGCACCTACCCTTGACTTTGGCCAACAAGGCAGTACGACTGTTCCAAACCAACGCATCTATCTATGCTGCACATGAATACCCAATAGCTACCAATCACTGTGCCTTGACTTTGGCCAACAAACACAGCTTGAATACTATTGACTATTCATGTGAAACGACGGAGGGCTACGGATGGTTTTGGCGAAACCGTGAACGTAGTGAACTTGATTTAATCGATGGAACGAGATAGCTTTTAGAAGGAGTGGCTCAAGCTCCGCATTTAAAAGTTATTTTGAAAAGAACCGAGTGGTTTTTCGAAAGTGTTCCAACGACTTTAACTTGGTTTATTATCTTGCATTAGTTCTTTTAATGCGTGATATTCTTGCATTAGTACTTTTAATGCGTCCCATCATTTAACCCTACCATTGCAGAAAACAACCAAAATATGACGTACGCTTATGCCATTCGCATTCGCCACTGGGCCCCGTCATTACCCGTTAGGTTACTTAACTAACGACAGAGCGGGGGCTGGGCTAGCGCGTCTGTAAAACATAAGCAACGCCTAAATAGTAAGCAATGATAGACATTACAGATCACAGATGAATGCATTGGATATACTAGCAATCCGCAATCCTTTCGAGCCTGAAACGAAAAGCGGATAACACGGTCGCGGTGAATAGCCAAATACCCCACCCAAGACCCCTACGGGTGCGGCAAACTACCCGCCAAGTACTCGGTAGTTTGTGCACCCCTCCATGGGTCTATCCTAGGAGCAAAAACAGTAAAAAGAATTATACAATGACGGCTACAACCCCGACCCGGTTGTGCGGCCAAACAAATAATATTATTACATCAATTTACATTTACAATGAATGAAAGAAAAACAAAAGCTCATCTCACATCCACCCCGGCTATTCACCCGCGACAGTCCAACACATTCATATACACATTCCAGCACATTACAGATCATGTATAACCCCGACTAATCGACTTATAGCGATTAGCCGACGTTCAATACATGCAAGCATCACAGATATAACCATCATAGTCAAAGTGCAGTGAAGTTCGGAAAAAATACGGAATTATAGGACCCCAAAAGGAAATTTCTTTTCTGGACAATCTGGGCACATATAATATATTTTAAAAATCCCAAAACCAACACACAAACACACTGCACGAAAAACGATGCAGAGAAGACACCAAGTCGCGGCGGTTCCGCGGCGGCTAAGAAGGATCACGCGGCGGAAGCGCGGCACTTTAGGCGAATCACTGTATCGTTTTTCTTGGGTGTTCACACAAAACCCTGAGCCGAATTTACAAGTGTAAAGTTTTTCATTTTGAGCAGAAAAAATTTCAACAGAAACTCAGTTTTTGTGAAGTTTGGTTTTTGGATTTTTCCGGTTCCGAACTTCGTTACACTTCACTACCAAGCTAGTTTAAGTTTAGTTAGGCTCTGATACCACTGTAAGTCCATATTGCGACCCCCGGTTCTTACGGGGAGGCGGAAACGGTATAAAAAACGAATTTTTATCGCAAGAGGCAACATGGACTAAACTATGGTCGGGATCGTTGTCTAAACTAAAACTAGCAAACTATGCTAAAGAGAGTTAGCTACTCGGATGAAGATGGTTATACCTAAACTTGAACTCCTTCTCTTCAAGCTCCGATGGTGGTTCGATGGCTCCTTCTCGTTGTCTCCGTACGCCGAAGATAGATCCACTTGAAAGCTCCAACCTTTAGCTCCTTCTTCGTTCTTTGAAGAAACTAGTTCACTTGGTTTGCTAAACCTAGTGAACTAGAATGAGTAGAGATGATTTAGAATGGGATTTTATCTATGGTTCTTGATTCTCAACTCATGAGACAAGAGAACCATAGATCAAGAGAGGGAGCAAGAGGTTGAGGGTGAGAGCAAGAGGAGAGCTCAAGAACAAGAGAGAGAATGAGCAAGAAAGAATGAGCAAGTATTTTGTCTCTCACCCTCTCATAATCCAAAGCAATGATAACTCATCATATCAACAAAAGTCTTATGTGATGGTTGAAGTAACCATAACCTTATCATGTCATGCACTCATTTTACTCAAATGAACAAGCAAGAAAAAGTCTTTGGCATGAAATGATAACCATGGTTATCATGATGGTCAACTAGTCAAGCCTAGTCAACCGGTCAACAAGTCAACAAAAGTCAACAAGTCACCAAAGTCAACAAGTCAACAAAAGTCAACAAGTCAACAACCATATCACCATAACACTTAATTAATATAATAGTTAATCACATATCATATTCTCATTAGGGTTGAGCATAAAGTCAAAAAGTCAACGGTCAACTGTCAACAACCCTAATGAGAATCCGCTGCCTCTGCCTCCCTGTCAACTGTGCATACACACCCGCATCCGCGTTCCGAGGAACACGAATGCAAACTGGATAAATCCAATCCCATAAGGTACACTAGGATCTGGCTTAAACCAAAGCCCGCTAGTGTAAACTGTCCGGACACTGTACGTGCACAAGTGCACGGATGTGACCGAACCCTGTCGCAAAACCATGCGACCTGTCGCAATACCATGCGACCTCTACTCTTTTGCCTAAAGGCGAAAAGCTTTCTGTGTGGGACTCTAAAGACTCAACACTACGCTGGCAGTGGGTTTAACCACAGACCGCAAGCGGCACTAGCTGTGCGTAACGGTCCCCAGGTAATGCTGACAAGAAAACCGACGAGGCGAAACCCATCTGAACTCCTACTGAGCCTGAGCGTGACATTCTCCATACAGTCCGGTCTGTTCGTCTGATACATCGCATGGCGGGCCTAGGGGGCGGTAAACGTCAGTCCCCCAATAGCGGTACAAGTCGTGCCGGAGTGAAGCCCAATACACCCTGAGATAACACTGGAAACCTACCAGTATATCTCGTTTGTCCTGGCCAGGGACTACTCGTGTAATGGCTCTCCTAGACACAGCGCGATGTCAACCCCCAATACCGGGAGAGACGAATCCTGTCTAACCGTCACTGCCTCCAAGTGCTTCGGGACTGCACCCAACCACCACCTGTTTGCACGACTCCTTTGAGCCGTGGTAGGGTAGTGATCAAAGTACAGTGGGAACACACCCGAGGCGAAGTGACAGTGTCAAGTCAGCGGACTAAGCTGTACTCATGTCACCTGGGAACTGATAACTGACGATAGGTATAATACCAACTAGTCAGTTCCCTACGAGTCCTGTCCAGTGTACCCGTAACCTAACGAGCACCCGCATACTATCTCAAGTACGACGTACTGACGGCTGTGGGACAGACCGTTTCCCACACTGGGATGAGAAGCGCATGCGCTGGTCTACTCCGGAGTATCGATGCCCTGTCTCGATAGTCCTGCGACCAGGGACCTGAATAAGGATGTGCTTATAGATTACCCAGCCCCCACTAGTGTGACTGCCATCACAACGCTGGTAATCAAGCAAAGATCCTAAGGGCTCCACTAATGCGTATAAGTGATATACTGAAATAAACACAAGTACACATTGAAGTAGAAACAAACCAAGTAGCATACTACTATTTTGAGCAAGATTGTATATACAAGGTGAATATCCCAAGCATCCATTAAGTAATATACAAACTAGTATGATACAGTAATGGCCTCTAGGGTATATACACTAACAAAAGCAACGGCCACAAGAGAGGCGAGGAGATTTTGGCTCCAAAATTTCTAGGAGAGGAAAAAGAAAAGGCTCTAACAGGGAATTGAGGAAAATTGGGGTTTTATCTCGAATGGGTTGTGGGGTCTGCCACATATTGGAATTGATAGCGGTTGGAACCACTACCAAAGCCATGGCAACCGTTACGAGAAATTGGTAACGGTTGAACCGCTACCAATTACGCGTTACTGTTGCACACATTTGTAGTAGTGGCAGTGAAAAACATAGGTTTTAATAGGAAAGACGAAGTGAAGCTTGACAATGGTGAACCGCTACACTCTCCGATTAGGGGACGTGTGCTTACAAAGAGGCGGCGGAGGTATATTTACCTCTGGTGAAAGACATCATCAGGAGAGGTGGGTGAAGTGGGTCCAACATGAACGATCGATCCACAGTCAAAACGTCGACAAGAATGATGGACGTTTTTTGGTGCGAGATAAGATATTTTCGAGGACAAAGGCAACCAGAATCATTGTTGAGGCCGAACAACGTTGGCAGCAACTCCTTAGCGATCCAGAAAGGTGTAAGTAATTCATCTCCCTTGAGGGAGTGTTGCTTGTCAACGAGAAGGAATGGATCAGCTCACTTTCAACGCTGAAACAAAACCACTTCATGCTTAGCTCTTACTAAGGCTTTGGTTGATGCAAAAATAAAAAATAAAACAGCACTTAAGTGCTACACTTGCAAGAATTATAATGCATATCGAAATATTTTTGCTTTGAAGAAGTTTTGATTCAATTGCAAGGAGGTTGGACATATAGCAAATGTGTGCAAGAACGCCAACGTCACCGTGAATCGTAGGAAGTACGTTGAGGATAAACTATTGTTGATCCTTTACAACAAGGAAATGGAGGCTAGAAGAAAAAGATTATGTGAAAAGTCAAGGATCATTAGGTGATACGTCTAAACGCCGATAATAAGGCCTCTTCAACGAGTCAGGTGAAGTCTCGCCTCCGAAGCCTAGCTGATACTTTCAACCGGCATGAATTGGTACTCAAGCCACATCCCTAATCTTTAGGGATACATTGGTTGAGTTCCCGTTGGCACATGCAATGACAGTTATATCTCGCTTGACTTGCATCCAAGGTTCGAGGTTTCAGCCGAAATCACCGATACATGGTGGTTTCATATCGGTTTCGGTGGAGACCGATACGAAACCAACCAAGACCGATACAAAACCAACCATATAATATCGTTTCGGCCAAAACCTTTAAAAACTAATTTTTTATACCATTTTTACTGTCATTATGATCATTGTAAGCCTTCGTTGTTAGAAAATCACAAAAAAAGTGAACCCAAACCCTATATTAATACTTATCTAAGTACACTTTTTAATATATTTTACATCATGGATAGATTTTTAAATACTAAGATCATTGTCTTTTAATATAGAAGCATAAATTTAAGTATTTAATATATATACACTTATGTAATGTTGTATTACCGTCGAAACCGAAATCTGAACAGAAATTAGCGAAACTTGCCGAAACCCAGCGAAACTAATAAAATTATGAGAGACCAAAACCGAGTTCTCGATCCTTGCTTGCATCAACAAAGATATGTTTGGGTTTGGAATCCGAATTCTTCGGTGGCTGGGAGATGAGAGGGTAAAGGCGCACAGACACAAAGATAGGTTTGGTTCCACGTTGAGAACTGCCTCACACACTGCTGGTCATGGAGAACGTTCGTAGAACTGGTTAGAGAGTTTGGAATTTTGCTCGATCTAGATCCTAGAACGGTACATGCTTCACTTGAGACGGATGAACTAGCTAGAATCCACATTGGTTGCCATGCATGGCAGCAGCACAATACCGCGCTCAAGGGAAATTACATTAGCAGGGAAAGTTCTTGAGGTTTTCTTCGCAGTTGAGAGAGGAGAATCAATAAAAAAAAAGGTGATTGTTGTCCATCTCCAATCTATGGTGGTGATTAGAGAAGGGGAGGAAACGATGGCGAGGAGACAAAAATCGAGGAAGAAGACGATGGCTCTAACATGGGAAAATTGTTTCGGAGGCCTCTTTACACGTGCTCCAATCAGTGCACGACACGTCAGCGAAGGCACCGGGCAATTGGCGTAAAAGGATGGAGACATTAATGCTTCAAATGCAGTCTGCAAGGCCACGAGTTTGCTCCATGCACGCACTACAGACTTCGAGCATAAGGACACGACACATGTCCAGGGACATGAACGCAAGCTGGCGCCAGCTGCTGTAGTAACGGCGACTGTTGTTATACCCCCTATGGACAACAACACTTTGAATGGTATGCCTAATGCTAATAGGGCAAGTAATGTAGAACATAGGCCTATCTCGATTGAGTACTTAGCCGCTTAGGCCATCTGAAACTGGGACAAATTCGGTACGACCGATTAGTGTGGACAGCAAAATTTTTGATGAGCTGTATGGTGGGTTAAGACAGATCCAAGAAGAAAATTGGCGTGTGGCGGATCCAAATTTAAATGAATTGATGGAGGAGATATTGTTGGACATAATTTTCTCACGATCTCAAATGGAATTTCAAGAATCTGATCTAAACTCCTGCGACTCGTCACACAAAATGTTGGGGGTCACAGAACGGGGGACGGATGAATACACAGGTATTCATTTGGAGGATTCAACTGGAAAGGCGATTGGACACGAGATTAACCAAGCAGGGCCAAACTTTGAAGGAAGAATTAGTGACCTTATTTCCAAAAAACTGGAGGATGTCTTTTCTAATAGCTTAGCATCATTGAGAAAGGTATTCGGGAGCGGTAATATGCAGTCTGTCCTTGCAAGAGCATGGTACAAATCTCCGTAATTCAATTGTCGGTGCTTCTAAAATAGTCTATCTAGATGGTGAGACTAACAGGGATATGGATTTGGATCCATATATAGATACTTCCCAGAAAACCAAGCGAAAGGTAGGGAACACGGTTAGGAGGAAAAGCGTTCGCGTAAAGCTCAACAAAAACAAAAAAGGAGGCGGTAGCAGGAAAAGAAGACAAGCGGAAGGAGCCAAAGAAAAATCGAGGCGAAAAGTCAGGTACAGAAAATAACCCCAGCACATGTTTTGGTTTCATTCTGGTTTCTAAACTACTTGATTTATCTATTGAGATTAGGGTTAACTTGGGAGACACTGTAATAGAAGTAGGGAGTAATCTGGCACTAGTTAGAAACCTAGAACTTGCCAGGTGCGAAGGGGTCACTCCGTTAGCTTCCCGGAAGAAGCTTGATAATGACATGACATAGGTTTTAGTTGCATAAGAGCGACATTTGTCTCGGTGGCCGATAGTTTACATTATTATTTTATGGACTATTTATTCTGGAATATTAGAGGATTGGGTCTTTCTGTAAAACGTAGGATGGTTAGAGAAGTTATCAAAAAGAGCGGGATGCAATAATTTGCTTAGAGGAAACTAAATTGAATTGTCCTTCATACAGAATCTTGCAAAGTCTGAGTGACAGCAGGTTCTCTAACTAGAAAATTCTTGACTCAATTAGTGCTAATGGGGAAATTATTGTGGAAATTTGTGATGATCTTTTAGAAATTCTGGATGAATTGATTGGTCAGAATTCAGTCTCATTGTTAAGAATAGGTCGAATGGATGGATCCATACGGTCACGGCCATTTATGGACTATATATATGGATCACAAGGACGGAATGTTTTCTGGGATGATAATATCAAATATAGAAATAAGTGGGATAACCCCTGGGTCATAGATGGGGACTTTAGTATCGTCAGATTTTCGAGTGAAAGAAGAGTGCGCTTTGATATCAAAGCAGACGGTCAATAATTTAATGATATTATTGGCGCTCTTTTAAATCTGATGGAAAACCTAATTAGAGACAGGAAATTTACTTGGTCTAGTTATATCTTCAAGGCAAAACTTGCTAAACTGAACGTATTCTAGTATCTCTTAATTGTGAATGTAGATTTACATTTGCTGTGGCTGCATCTGAGGCCAAACCCATCTCTGCTCACATCCCTATAAAGCTTTCTACTGCTGATGGTTATCAAGAACAAAAGACGAGTAAATTTAAGTGGGAGAAATTTTGGTTTTCTGAGAAGTAGGTGATCGATCAAGTAAAAAGGAAATTGACTGGGGAGACAAATAGACCGGATGCAGCTAGTAACTCGGTTGCGAAATTCAGTTGTCTAAGGAAGGTACTGAGAAAACGGGATAAAAGAGAATGGGCACTTGATTCAGCAAGGAAAAAGGAACTTGTGGGATATATAGAAACGACGAAAAATTCGGAGGAGTCCAGAGAGCTAACGCTGACAGAATTGGAGCAACTTAAAAGGTGGAGAGTCAAAATCCATGAGATATACGATAAAGAAGGGTCATCTTGGACCCAAAGAGCAAGAGAAAAATGGTTACGTGAAGGTGATGAGAATTTGGTTTATTTCTACCAATCTGCAAATGGTAAAAGAAGAACGAAACAGATAACAAGAATTATAATTGAGGACGAAAAAATTAAGGAAGCCAAGAGAATCAGGGAGGTCGCTCTTAATTACTACAAGTCTCTGCTCGGGGATAGCACCAAGGAAAGTTGGAAGGCATGTCCCGACTTTTGGGAAGAAGATAAGAAGTTATCAATAATAGAAAGGGGGAAATTCAAAACGGAGTTCACAGAAGAGGAAATAAAGACGGCAATTTAGGGACTAGGAGCAGACAACGCCCCAAGACCAAATGGTTTCCCCATTGCCTTCTATCAAACCTTTTAGGAAGTGGCAACGAGGATCTATTAAAAAATTTCTACATTGTAAAAAGGGAAGCTCAAGTAAGAACAATTCAATTATGCCATCATCTTGATCATAAAGGAGGAGCTAAAACTTTGAAGGACTTCAGACCAACCAGTCTTGCCAGTTGTTCCTGTAAAATAATCACCAAAGTGCTTGCAAACAAATTGCGTAAGGTAGCTAACAAGGTGATTGGAGAATATCAAACATGCTTCGTGACAGGGCGATACATCATGGATAGGGTAGCAATAGTACAAGAGGTCATACAGGATGCGAAACGATGAATAAGGATGGCTATCTTTTGAAACTGGATTTAGACGTGTAATAGAGACTTTGACCCTAAAAGGGTTCGGAGTACAGGGGATCAAGTGGATTTCAGAATGGCTGACGTCAGCATCCTCCTCAGTTGCAATAAATACCGACTCTAAGGACTTAAGATGCAAAGGAGGATTAAGGCAAGGAGATTTGTTGTCTTCAATTATTTTTGACCCGGTAGCAAATGGAATGGCAAACATAATTCACAAGGCCGGACAAGTTGGATGTATCCAAGGTTTGGGTCTAAGAGAAGATATGGATATTCGATAGTAAATCTGCAATCTGCAGATACCATTTTATTTAGGCACAAGTGCTACCGCCAGGTAGTCACAATCAAATGGATTCTCTATGCTTTTGAATTATAGTCATGATTAAGGATCAACTTTGGTAAACGCACAATCACTTTCATGCACGGACATGAACCCGATAGTAATATAGTAATTCATGTTGGGAGAAAGTCAATCCACGGAACAATACTTACGACGCAACAAATCACGCACTCCCACCACGCAATTAACAACGAAAGATAAAATGATAATAAAGTAGGACAAAATTTGGGATTTAGCTTAAATTTGAAACCGATTAAGGAATTAGGGCACTTTTAAAACTATTTAGGGATTTAGCACATTTGGGTCACATCGGTGACACGTAGGCGCCACGTAGGATACTCAGTTTGGAAAGTCCCAAGTCAAATTCTGCACTTGCAAAGTGTGGAATTCAACTTGGCCTCAGCTCAGATGTGGCCAAGTTTCCGCACTTTGCAAGTGCGGAATTCGACTTGGCTCATCCAGAGAGCTATGTCTCTATTGACCAAGCATATTCCGCACTTGCAAAGTGCGGAATAAGACTTAGCCACAGACAGAGAGCCAGTTCTCTATTGGCCAAATGTATTCCGCACTTGCGAAATACGGAATATACTGGCACAAAAACTCACGTGTGGCCCCACCCCTTCCCCTTTAATACATTAGACTCTCTCTCTCTTAGTCTCTCTCTCCTCTCGATCTCTCTCCCTCTCTCTCCTCTTGATCTCTCTCTCCCTCCTCTTTCTCCTTCTCCGAACCCGAGCCCCCTCCTCAGTGTCGATCTCGAGCCTCCCTCCTCCTTCGAAACTCTCAACTGTAGCCGATCCCTTCCACGTCGAGGATGAACCCTCATCCTCACAAGTGAGCTTTAATTTAAAATTAATTTGTTTGAAATTATTGTAAATTTGGGTTTTTAATTAGTGGGTTTTGGGTTAGGGTAATTTATGGTATGTTAGTGTTAGGGTTCGGGTAATTTAGTGTATTTGGGGGTTAGGGTAAGGATTAGGGTAATGTAGGGTATTTTGGGTTAGGGTTAGGGTAATTTAGGATTTTTTTAGTGTCATGGTTAGGGTATTTTGGGGATATGGTTAGGGTAATTTAGTGTTTTTGTGAGGGTTACAGTTGGTGTATATTGGGGGTTAGGTAAAATTCATAAGCACTGGATTTAAATTAAAATAGAGTATTAAATGTTGTTGTGAATGTTATAGAGTGCATAAGTTTGTTTCTTGAGTTTTCGATAACTTCACAATTATTATTAATATTGAGTGCGATGGCAAATGAGGATACTGTGTTGATTTATCATTATAACGGTATCTTAAATATTGAAGCGAGTGGAAAACCGAACTACGTTGGTGGAAGAAGTAAAATGAAGAGAGTCGATAAACCGTGTTCATACAATGAGTTGAAGCGAAAAATATATGCAACCACGCAGATAAATCCGAGATATTATAAGATCGAATTGGTATGCAAGGTTCCAATAATAAATTAGGACTACACATGTGTTGAAATAGCCGATGACAAGAATACAAGCATGATGCTTAGCTTGTATTCTGAAAATCCATCATACAGGTGTTGGTGGTGAAAGAAGTTGTACAATCGCATCAAGAAAATGTACAGTCGCCTAAAGAAGCAGTACAATCACATCAAGCTTATGAACCAATGGGGGAATTTACACGCATGCTCAATACGACAATGTACAGTCCCAGAGAGCCGAACGTGCATGATGACGCATTCAATTCCATGCAAGTTCCATTCCATGGCACGCAGTTTGATACGGATATGTATAACTATGATTGAAATTTGTATGGTCAAACAGCGTCAAATTCGTACAATATGGATTTCACAATAGGGATGGCCGGAGCGAATAGGTAACATACTATATTAAATAAAACTGACAATACTCATCGTATATCGAATCATGGTTAATTGATAATTGATATTTGTATCCTTATATTCACGTAGGTCTTCATTTTTTGCACCGGAGCATATGCGAACACAAAGTTCAATGCAAAGGGAGTTTGGTGCCTGTACATCTTTAGGATTTGGAACACCTTACGCAGAAATGTGCAAAAATTAAAGTCCAATTCAGCTTGTCTGGTTGCAAAAATTTACAAATTGAGCATTGGAACCAAGGAAAATGCGAAGAGTTTCAGGTTCGGTGGTTGGGGGTGGTCCCAGTCATTCTGCACTTTGCAAGTGCTGAATAAAACTTAGCCCCCAAACCAGAGAGCCAACTCTGATGTCTAGGCTCTCTAAATGTATTGGCAAGTCTATTCCGCACTTTGAAAGTGCGTGATATGACTTGGCCTCCATCCAGAGAGCCAAGTTTGGGGCCAAGTCTCTGGAATGGGGGGTTTATTCCGCAGCTTTCAAGTGCGGAATAATCCCTTATGTTAACTTGGGTCTCTACGAGAGACCCAAGTCTAATCCGCACTTGCAAAGTGCGGATTAATACTTGGGCTCTTCCGGAGCCCCACGTATAAGCCGCACTTTGCAAGTGCGGCTTAAAACCCGCCACAAGTGTCAACTGCCAATCCTACATGGCGCCTACGTGTCATTGATTTGATCCAAATATGCTAATCTTCTAAATAATTTTAAAACTGGTCTTAATCTCTAATTAGTGTTAAATCCCAAATTTTGTCCCAATAAAGTGCGAGAATAAGAAAATAAAATCACAAACCAAAAAAGACAGAGATTTGTTAACGAGATTCACTTACCGCATGGTTAGTCCCCGACAGAGCGGAATATGCAAAGTTCTACTAGATCTTGAATCAAGTTTACAACAAGTAACCCTAGGAGATTTCTCTCAAAGCTCTCTAGATCTTCGTCGTCACCCTCTTCATACAATGATCAATAATGGCCTTAGATTTAATCATATGAGAGATCCCTATATATAGGCAAACCCTAATTCTATACAAAATAGGAATTAAACGGTGTTGGGAAAAAATAGATCCGGCTCGCATAACCCGCGTCTATGCCGATGAGCCGGCTCAACATCGCTTAAGCCGACTCAACATGCGCCTGGAAAATCAATTCCTCCGCTGTTGCTATGAGCCAGCTCAACATCCTTTAAGTCTTCTCAACATGTGCCAGGAGAATCCAATTCTTCGTTGTTGCTATGAGCCGGCTCAACCTCCACAATATCAACATTCTCCTATTTGGAGATTCTTCCGTCTTGACTCTCAAAACTAGTAAATTTCACACGATCCGCTATCTGCTCTCTTTTCATCAAATATTCATGAAGAGATTCACCAATCTGCAACAAAGATCCATCTTATCTCTATCTACAACTTTGATGAATATATCCACAGGATTCTTTTCTCCCGCGATCTTCTGCAGTATTTAACTCGCCATCTTCTATCGCTATGCTTATGAAGTAATACCGCACCTTTATATGCTTCGTCCTAGAGTGATATGCTGCATTCTTCGTTAGATGTATCGCACTTTGGCTGTCGCTCCATAAGATATTGAAATCTTATTTTTTTTCTCGATTCTTCAAGTAATCCTTGCAACCAATATCATCTTCTTGCTGGATTCCGTGACGGTCACGCACTCGGCTTTCGTTGTTGACAATACCACAACTTTTTGCAATTGAGAGACCCAACTCATCGATATTCCCTCAACCATGAATACGTACCCGTTGTGCTCTTCTCACTATCTCAATCACCCGAATAATCCGCATCAACGTAACCTTTCACCTTTAAAGAGTCACCCCGAAGCATAAACAATTACTGGATGTTCCCTTAAGGTATCTTAGTATCCACTTCACCGCATTACAATGCTCCTTTCCTGAGGTTTGCATATATCTGCTCACAACTCCCACTGCATGTGCAATCTCAGGTTTCGTACTCACCATCGCATACATCAAACTTCCCACCGTAGATGTATAGGATACTCTTGCTGTCTTATCTTTCTTCTCTTGAGTTGTCGGGCACAACTCCTTACTGAGTTTGAAGTATTTCTCTAAAGGCGTACTCATCGGTTTTGACTTGTCCATATTGAACCGCTTCAAAACATTCTCGATGTAGTCTCTTTGAGATAACCACAAATTTCGTTGCTTCCTATTTCTCACGATCTTCATGCCCAGAATTTGCTTGGCCGCTCCCAAATCCTTCATAGAGAATTTTTCTGTCATCTTCTTCAGATTTTGAATTTTCTCGAAATTCGGACCCACTACCAACATGTCATCCACGTAAAGCGACAAAATAATAGTCTCCGTCCATAAAAATCTGAACGTACACGCAGTGATCGGATTCACAGCGCACAAATCATGCCTTTAACATAAACTGATCGAACTTGAAATACCATTGCCTAAGAGCATGCTTAAGGCCATGCAAGATCTTTCGCAATTTACACACCATACTTTCTTTCCCTTTCATCTCGTATCCCGATAACTGCATCATATAGATCTCCAATTCTCATGAAAGACGTCGTTTTCATATCTAGTTGTTCTAAGTGCAAATCCTCCACCGTCACGATACTGAGAATCACCTGAGTTGACGTCATCTTCACTACTGGGGAAAAAAATCTCTTGATAGTCAATCTCATGTTGTTGTGCATATCTCTTGACTACTAAGCAAGCCTTGAACCGCTTCACACCATCAGCCTCATCTTTTATTCTGTACACTCACCTATTCAGCAACGCTTTTCGACCCGTAGGAAGCTTTACTAGGTCCCATGTACGGTTCTTCAAATAATCCATCTTCTCGTTCATAACTTGCTCCCACTGCTTGCTAGCACTGTCGCTTGTTGTTTCTGCAAGGAATTCGGGCTCTTCCGAATTTGTATACAAAATGAAGTCGGTAACAGGTCTATCAGGTAGGCTCCTATCTTGTATAGATCTCCTCAGAACTGGTATATCCGGTTGCTGAACTTGGTCACCAACCTGTTCTTGAACCTGATCCTGCACTGCAGTCTTCTCCAAATTCTGATCTCCACTTGTGGGTACCTGATCGCTCTCTTAAGTTCTATCTAACTCGAAGAACTCATGCACTACACCATCATTGGCTTGCTTCTCTTTTTTGTACAAGTGTTGCTCATCAAAAACGACATTCCGGCTTCGTATTACCTTCTTGCTTGTGTAATCCCACAGTCGATATCCGAACTCATCTCCACCATACCCGAAGAAAGCGCACTTCCTAAATTTAGAGTCAAGTTTACTCCTTTATGCCTTATCAATCAAAGAATACGCAATACAACCAAATATTTTTAGGTGCGAATAATTAACCGGTTTACCTGACCAAATTTTTTCCGGAATGACTATCAAACGCACTTGTCGGGCTTCTGTTAATCAGCTACACAGCAGTATCAACACCTACTGCCCATAGAAATTTTGGCACATCTGCATCCAAGGTCATGCTTTTCACCCGCTCTAGGATCGTCTTATTCATCATTTTTCAGTGATATCATTATGTTACGGCGTCCCCGGTACCGTCTTCAACCAACGAATACCCATTTGTGAGCAAAATACCTCTAACTCTTGCATACAATATTCCTCGCCATTATCGGACTTAACTTACAGCCCCATTTGGTTCTCCACCTGTGAAATCCAGTATTTAAAGATACCAAACATATCGGACTTCTACATAGCATACACCCATGTCTTCCAGATTGCATCATCAATGAATGTCACGAAGTATCGATTTCCTCCGTAAGACTCCACTAAGGCCGGACCCTATACGTTCGTATGCACCATCTTCAGGTTCTTGGTCTTTTTAGCTACGCCTCCGATCTGAAATCTGAACGCGCTTTGCTTCCCACAAACGCGTCTCTCACAAAACCCCAACTCCACCTTTTTCAGCCTCGACAGAAGCTCCCTACCCTGAAGAATCCTCATATTCTCACTGAGATGCCCCAATTGCTTGTGCCATAATGAAGTCTTCGAATATGTATTCGAACATGTCGCCAGTGCAACCGAACCTCCATTGCTCCTATTGAAAGAATACAATGAACCGCTCAACTTGCCTATTGCGACCACTAACGATCCTTTAAAATCTACTACTGAGAATTCCTAAACACCATCATGTAACCTTCGTTGTCTAGCTGACTAGTAGAAATCAGGTTTTTCTTTAGATCTGGAATGTGTATCGCGTTTTTCAGCTTGATCTGATCTCTTCCTGACAGTTGTAGTATGATTGTCTATTTGCCAACGATCTTGTACGGCTGACCGTTTTCCACCGTCACATGTCCAAAATCCCTTTGAAAATAATCGCTAAAATGATGCCGGCATGAAGTGCGGTGAAAAGAATCCCCGAATCTAAGAAATAGATATCTGCATTTGCACTCTCGTTTGCCAATAGACAAAGCCTATGTTCCCCTTGTTCAAATGCAGACGCCACATTGGCTTTCTTTTCATCTGGCTTCCCCTCGATTCTTTCTTCAAAAGTCTACATTCGCTTTTCCTGTGACCCTTCTTTTCGCAGTTCCAACAGCCGCCTTGGATCTTCTTTTTTTATTTTCCTCGGTTCTTTAACTTGCTCATCTTCTCTTTTTCCTTTTCCATCGTCCTGTCGCGATTCTCCACCGAGAGTGCAGAAATTTCCGAACCCCCGCTCCCAGCCTTTCTCCGCATCTCATCGTTTAATATCCAACTCACTGCACATTAAACGTGAGAGTCCTTGAGATATAATTGCTTACCGCCATCACGAGGTTTTTCCAACTCTCCGGCAACGAACAGAGAAATAATAGGGCTCGAATCTCATCTTCAAACACAATTGAAACCAATTTGAGTTGGTTCATCACGCTATTGAATGCGTTCGGGTGCTCCGACACTGAACCGTGCTCTGCCATCTTCATATTGAAAAGCTCTTCATCAAGAATATCTTGTTTAATGTTGAAAGCTTCTCATACAACTTTACTAACGTCGTCATTAGCGACATGGTTGTCTTCTCCTTTGAGATGTTAAAGGCCACCTGCAAAATCAACGATAGTCTTATCGTCACCAGGACTATCCTATCCAAAAGATTCCACGCCTCATCGGTCATTTTCTAGGGCTTTTCGCCTAGCAACGGAAGATACATATCCTTTTGGTATAAATAGTTCTCCATCTGCATGCGCCACCAACCATAATTGTGACCATTGAATTTTTCGATCCTCGTTTTATCCTCCGTCATCTTTCGTCTATATCACAACAACCCAACTTCTCCTTTGATCCGAACCAACGCCTTCAAAATTACGATTTAAATAGATGAAGAAGAAAACACAAGCGTCGTTACCCATCCTAAATTTAAATCGTAGAATTGAAGATCCTTAGGTTCCCTAACCTCTCTGATACCGGTTGTTGGTATCAAGCGTCAATTTAAATCGTCATTTTAAAAGATCCCTAAGTTCTCCAACCTTGCTCTGATACCAGTTGTTGGTATCAAGCGTCAAGCGATAGGCTTTGATACCGGTTGTTGGGAGAAAGTCGATCCACGGAATGCTTACGACACAACAAATCACGCAATCATACCACGCAATTAACACCGAAAGACAAAATGGTAATAAAGTGCAAGAAAAAGAAAATAAAATCACAAACCAAAAGAGACAAAAGGATTTGTTAACGAGGTTCACCTACCGTATGGCTAGTCCCCGGCAGAGTGGGGTCTGTAAAGTTCTACTAGATCTTAAATCAAGTTTACACCAAGCAATCCTAAGAGATTTCTCTCAAATCTTTCTAGATCTTAGCCGTCACCCTCTCTCTATACAATGATCAATAATGGCCTTAGATTTAATCATATGAGAGATCCTTATATATAGGCAAACCCTAATTCTATACAAAACAGGATTTAAATGGTGTTTGGAAAGAATAGATCAGGTTCGCACAACCAGCGTATGTGACAATGGGCCGGCTCAAGCGGCTCAACATCGCTCGAGCCGGCTCAACATGCCTGGAAAATCAATTCCTCCGCTGTTGCTATAAGCCAGCTCAACATCCTTTGAGCCGTCTCAACATGTGCCAGGAGAATCCAATTCTTCGCTATTGCTATGAGCTGGCTCAACATTTCTATTGAGCCGGCTCAAGGATGAAACTCCACAATATCAGCATTCTCCCACTTGAAGATTCTTATTGTGAGTTCATGAACATCATCGAGTCTACAAGAACATACTTTTGCAATAATATTTATTACTTATGCACACAAAAATAGACAAAAGAAAAAGATTATGCGATACATTTAGCGTAATATAATTTATAAAGATATTGAACCCACTTGTCTAGGAATTTACTTGTTCTCAAGCCCATAGGTTGATGCACGCCCTTGCGATTACATGCTAACCAATTTCAAAGCAAATGGGCAAAGGATAGCTCATAACTAAACATCATCACCATTGGTCAATTACTCTTTTAATTTCATAACTCATTATCATTAATCCACACTTAATATTGGATGTTGAAGTAAATGAGGTAAGAATAGTCCTACATTAGAAATAACAAAAGGATATACATTTGTATAAAATATAGACAGGAACCTCATGAGTTATCTTAAGGCTTTTTGGTTGAAATCTCAATTATATTGAAAGCTTATCTGCACTTATATAAGCCTAACACTCCAACAGTATCTCTGAGAAAGCAATCTGCAAGCTCCAAAAAGAGAGAGTGCCTTTGAAAAATTAGCTCTACAAGCATTGCATGATCTATGTGACAACCACTGGAGAAAAATGATCATGGTTACCTAGGATGAGCGTCGAAAGTTGAAACAAATGTGAGAGTGTAAGAATAGTCGCACATAAGAAATATAAGAGTATGCATATGTGAATAAAATATAAACGGAAACCCCACTAATTGACTTAGGCCTTTTGGATAAAATCCCAACTATATAGAATGCCGACATGCACTCATATAAGCCTAACATCCCAAATATCAAATATTAACACTTACAAATTTTTAAATTAAATGCTGATTTTGTTCATTGTGAATTTTATTGCAGCGGAGAAAGACAACATTCCCATTGGCGTTTTGGTATGGGCTTATGTTTCTTTTCATTACTGTGTATTTGCATATATTTGTTGGCTTGAAAAAACTCTTGGGTACAAGACTACAAATCTAAAATGCCTTAAGAGTTTCTTTTCCAAAGGAGAGGGAAAGAATCCTTAATTTTTATATATTTAAGTTAAAAGATAGTTACAAAAAGAAAACTAAATACAATAAAAGAAGATCAAGGCAATCATAATAGCTCATGATCGATTTTTCTAAAAAGATGGTATACCCCAATCATCAGCAATTTGTCCACTACCAAGACCGTAGGATCAAATAACTTAGCTATTCTAATAGAAGTATTGAAGATAATATCTCAAAGAATGATCTTTTGAGACCTACATTACAACTTAAATGTTACATAATTTCGTTATTTCCAAACATGCCAAACATTATTTACATTATTTGCAACCACTATACGAAAAAGTGCTCCAATTGGTTTCTTACATGAAACCTTTATTTGGATGAAATCTATGATGCTATTAAGATTAGATGATCGATTATAAAGCTTGCAGCGAGCTTATGATGCTCGGACCACCCAACTAAAGAATTCACACTCAACAAATAGATATGTATGGCTTTCGGATTGAACTTTCTCCTTCACTTATACCTCTTGCTTGAAATAGATCAAGAGTTTTTAATTTTCCAGGAATAACTAAAGAAAAAAGAATTATCTGGAATGGACTTGTGAAACCAAACAAATTTAGCCTAAGAATATATCAAGGGAGGTTTCAGTGGGAGGATGCTTTCGCCGATTTTGTGGTGAATGTATCCAAATGAAAAGGTTTCTAAAATAAAGTGTCACCGATGACAAAATCATCAATACTGATCGATCAAATTAATTCCCATACCTCATTTACTTATGGTGAAGTAGATTGAGATAGAAACTATTAACCATCTCAAATAAGGATCGAAAGCTTAGGTTAAAAGGAATATCAATATCATATGACAATTGTTCTCCAAATATATCCAAAAAAGATCTTCCTTAGATCCAAGGAAAGAAGAAGATAAGTTGAAGTCCCATCATGAATTCGATGTTCAGCTCTATCTCTGAATAAGTTTCTTGTATGGAGACTACTTTTCATAATAAGATATCTCCACGATGATGTAGTAATCCACAAAGTTGAAAATTATTTCTTCTTAAAGGAGGGAACACACATTGAATGGGTCTGTGAAGTCCGAAGTCACTCTTTACAAAAAAAGTTTCCAACAAAACTTTAGCCATGATGCAAGTTTGCAATCTATACTAAATCTGTCCAAACCAACTTGTTCTTTTGACTAAAAAAATATCCCTCTACTTGTAGCCCACAAAATCTATGACGAATAGATTCCATTTTCTTTAAAATTGTTTTTGAAAGGTTGAAAGCTTGGGAGCAATACATCTGATAAGCGAAGAGGGTCGACCGAAGAAGATCAAAACGACCATCCATTAGAGAAGTTCGAACTTCCATCTGCTAAGTCTTGTTGTTATCTTATCTATAAGTGATTGGTACATGAAAGCAAAATAACTTTTGAAAGGGAGTGGAAGACCAAGATATATATGTATGTGGGGGGGTTTAAATTTTGGACCCCTAAAACTTTGATACCCCCCAAACTTCATATTTCTAAAAAAGACACTCAATTATTCTCCGTTAACTAAAAAAGTCCATCCGTTAGTAAGATGTTAGTTTAATTGGTTAGTTAAGTAAACTAGGGTTAGATTAGTAAGCTTAATTGCTTTCTCACTCTTAACTCATCATCTCTTTCCTCTCCTTTTCATCATTCCTCATTACTAAATAAACATAAGCAAATGAAATCCCACCTCCGCCTCATCCACCACATCTTCATGACTCTTCTTCTCCTCTATCTTTTTCTATTTTCCTATCTTTCCATTTTCTTCTCAAACCCTTCTCTATTTTCATTGCTCCTCTCAAACCCATACTCAAATCTCACCATCACCTTCATCCTTCATTGCTCCTCTCTCAAACCCAAACCTCACCCCTCTTCCTCCACCACTCCTCTCTCAAACCCAATCGTCTCTCAAACCAAAATCCAAATCTCACCCATCTTCCTCCATTATTCCTCTCTTAAACCAAAACCCAAATATCACCATTACTCTCTTCCTCCACTCTCCCATCCCGATCTCTCTATACTTAGACCTCTTCCTTCACCTTGTTCAACATTCTTTCCGATAGCTACAAGAAACGCCAACTGTAACCATGACTAACAATTAGGTGGGTAATTAGTCATTTGCTAACTTTAATGACTAACTAATGCCTAATTAATGAAAACTGGAAGTTAATTGGATGGAAGTTAACAAGATAGGCTAATTTAGTTTAATTTTAAGAATCGGGCGTATTTTTTAGAAATATCAAGTTTTTGGTGTTTTTTTTGAAAATACTAAAGTTTTAAGGATCCAAAATCAAAAAACCATATATATATATATATATATATATATATATATATATATATGGGGTTTCAGCGTCCATAAGGTGACCCCTTAGGTTGCAATCTAAACCTAATCATCCATTTTATACCTCATAAATGTCTTTAGCCCATTAAATGCATGGGTCTTCATTAATTACATTGACAGTTATTTATAAGATGGGGCCTCTCATGAAGTGCCACGTGGGCGACTCCTTAGGTAGCAATCTAAGGTATCGCCTAAGGAACATTTTTTCCATATGTATACATGTATATGTATGTATGTGTGTATATATATACACACGAAAAAGGGATATGAGGTAGCAGCCCCTTTTCAAAAAGAGGCCCCTACCTCAAAACACACCTACCCTCCATGTATTTCACCGATTAGAACCGATCATTTTGATCTACGTATTATAAAATCCTTGTGTACAGAAATCTTGGGATTTAAATACCTCTAACGCGTACATCAAACGATCGTATTTTTCGTATATCGATAAGCCATTAATTTTTCTTTCCGCTTGATAAGCGCGTTAGAGGTCTTTAAATCAAGAGATTTTTTGTACATAAGGGTTTTATGATATGTAGATCAAAATGGCCAGTTTGGATCAATGAAAAGTATGGAGGATTTGAGTATTTAAGGCGGGGGACCCTATTTGAAAAAAGGGCCACCACCTCTCTCTCTCTATATATATATATATATAAAACAATGATTTAAAAGCGGAAAAAAGAGGCGGTGTGGTTAGAGAGGTTGGTTGTCTAGGCTCCGTCTAAACGACGCCTCAATCGACATAGCCATCAGTGAAGATGTATATTGCGTTAGTTTTGGAGTTTCTTATAACTTCTTTGTTAAACATGGTAACTAATGGGGTTTGTAACTAGTTTTGTTCCTTTTTCACTTGCAAGTGCCTAGATAAACATTCTAAAAAACATAAACAATTAAAAATCCAGGTTAACAATGAAGCAGACTCGGCTAAAATTCGTCTTAATACCAATCATCTAATTAAACAAATCTTAAACAAGAATTAAATAAAGATTAAGAACCAATTAATGAATTTTTTATACAAAAGAATAATAAGAAAACCTATTTATGTTCAAGACCCCAGTCTCCTTTTTAGTCAATGCCAAGATCCTACAAGATGTTCAAAGTTGAAGATCGACGCCTAAAACCGAAGTCGAAGTTTGTCGACCGTTGTCGAATGAGACATCGAGACCTTCATAGATCCTCGCAGATGAAGTTTAAAGGCGAGATTGAGATTTGCGATCCTCGTGGACTTAGTGTTACTCGAAGTCGATGGCGGCGGCGGCGAAGCTCACGGGCATGGTGTACACACACATGCACTCGTTATCGAAGAGAGACCATTGGGTGAATAAAGCCATGCATTTTAGGGTAAAAATATTTGATGTTAAAATAACCCTTATATATATTATAAATTATACCCCCAATTAACAAAGAATAGACTATATCTACAGGAATATAAGAATAAACAAAGCATCCCAATTTAGTAGGATGATACGAGATGATGAGGCTTTTTGGGCGGCTGCCTTTTAAATACTAAAAGAAAACACCCCCTCTTTCATGCTAAGTGTATGAAGAATCAACGAATTGAAACTCAAAACCACATAGACAAGAAAAAATATTGTTTTTATTTCTATTTGCTCGTAGACCGAAGATGCTTTCGAGGGAATTGAATACGTCATTTATAGTTATGGCCACATCGCTTTTTCAAGAATAAAAATATCATCGGCATAAACAATATGAGAAATATGAAGAGAGCATCTTCGATTCTCAATTCGATATCTCCAATACATCGTTTGCTCCAATTTATCAATGCAATCTTAACATCGTTAAGTATTTTGTAAAACATAGAAACAAGAGCGTAGGTGTATAATCCTTTCTAAGCATTGTCAACGATGCAAAGAAACTCCGGATGATCAGCCCACATATTTAAAAACATATAAGCTTTAGGTGAGGAAGCAACAATGACAATAGTGACATGTATTGGAGAATGGTCCAAAATATTCGAGTCTGAGAAGTTAACAGTGGCATTCGAATAAGTTTTGATTCAAACAAAATTGCAAAGAGCTCGATCAACTATTATTTAGTATGGCCAGTACGCTCTGAGTAAAATTGATACTCGTAGATGTCATATCATCAATTTGACAAGAAATAAGGCAATAGTTGAAATTACTCATGTTGAAAATTTTGCTGGATTACCGTCTACTTTCTTATGTTGAAAACTGAGAATGTTGACGTCTATGATGAGTAGCCATGGTTTGTCGATAGAAGATGAAGCAAGAACAACTTCATTCCATAGCCGAATCCAGCCCTAAGCATCATTTTGCCAATAAACCACGAATAAAAAGAAATCATAAAAACCATCTTGAACAATAAAAAAGAAGTTACTATGGTACCTCATTTTATCAAACTTACCCAAATTCTTCCATCTGTAAACTCGAAATTGTTGAAAGATCCTTTAGCTTCAAAGAAACTAAATGCAAATTGATTCACCAAAGTCATTTTAACTTTAGTCTCAACTAGGCATAGCATGCCAACCGAATTTTCTCTCACAATGCGTCAACATTCTTTTGCCTTTTTAGGTCATGAAAGTCCCTCGCGTTTTAACACAATACACTTGGAAGAGTTATATTTTAACAAATAGTTGTTAGATGCATCAGGAGATGGTGATTGAATACAGGTTAAAGCAGGATATTAAGATAATATAGAACCAGTTTGGGTTCATGCCTGGACGATCGACGACAGAGACTATTCATTTTCTTCAACTTGTCTAACATTTTCAAAAGAGAAGGGATTTGCGTATGGTTTTTATTGATTTGGAGAAAGCTTATGATAAGATATCTAGAGATGTATTATTGCAAACAATAATGAAGAAGAGAGTCATAATTAAGTATAATGGCATAATCAAAACATGTATGATAGAGTAGTGGAAAATGTAAGAACTTGCGGCGGCCTAACGAGTGATTTTCCAATCACAATTGGTTTGCATCAAGAATATGTATTAAGTGCATTCTTGTTGTCATGGTGATGGATGAGTTTACTAGAACTATCCAGGCTGAGGTATCTTGATGTATGTTATTCACTAATGATATTATTCTGATAAATGAGACGAAAGCAGGGGTTAATACCAAAATAGAATTATGGAGGCAACGTTACAATCTCGGGGATTTAGATTGAGCAGATCCAAGACAACATATATGCAATGCAAATTTAGTCAAAAGAGAAGTCGAGATCACGTGGTATAACACTAGATAAGCAAGAGATATCACCGAGCGACCAAATTAGATATGTAGGTTCCATCATCCAAAAGAATGGGAAGATCGAAAGCGATGTCAATCAGAGGATTCAGGCTGGTAGGGTAAAATGGAGTGCAACAAGGATTTTGTGATGATATCAGTATATCACTTCTGAATTTTATAATATCATGAACCAATTTTTCATCACCAACGATGCTAGAGTATTCTCCAAGCACTTGAAACGATTAGATGATGGAACTCGATTTGTTGTAAGGTTTCGTTCTTCGGATTTTTTTGGTTTATAATTTTCAATTGCCCTTCATGATTTGATAAAAAAGAATCAGATAAGATAAAGAATTTAAGCATTGATGAATAATATTGGATGGCACTTTCGATGAGTATGTGGTAGTGTTAGTTTTTGTGACAATGGTAGGTTGACATTGTATGATGAATTTAGAGGTGGAAGGGTTTAAATTGTAATTGGTGGGCTTGATATTTGAAGGTAGAGTGGAATGTGGAGTTGTATGGTTTGATACAGTACGAGAAAGTGAGCATGATGCTTTACAGTAGGCAAAGGTTTTGCATTTAAGACATTGTGGTGGCCTCCAATGATAAATGATTGCTAGTATGGTAGTACAATCTTTGTGATGAAGAGGATTTTCTTTCGATGCCATTTTATTTGGTTTTACTTCAACGCAAATACGGGCAACGCAAATACGGGCAAATTTCATACATGTTCATTAAAGGTAAGCTCGTCCATAAAGAGAGGAGTCTCAATAAGCTTCCTAGCATAACAAGACCTTGGCCAGTGTACCTTTCCAGTGGCAGAAATTGTTGCAAAATTTTCTTTCATGATTTTCATCCCCGCTTTCATTCTTGGAAAATCAATGGACGTCCACCAATAAACCAAGTGGAATCTTTAATAAAATTCATATCTTCACAATTTGAAATTTTGGCAAAAGCCTCTTTCCAAAGCTTGTACTTGCACATCATCGTCGATATTGCTTCTTTAAGGATTCAACAAGATGAAGATAATATGGGCATTTCACATCAGAATAACCAACAAGAGAAGGGCCTCACTTCTCTTTTTCCAATTGTTTGTCTTCGTCGGTGAGCTCAATAAGGCCATCTTCATTTGGAGGAACAAAATTAAAGGACTGTTTCTATTAGAGCTTGCTAATATAAGTGTCGATTTCCATTTTTTTGTTTGAAGAGGACCTGGTTGTGAGATGGGTGATATGATGTGATTTCAATGGATAGTGGCCCCCATCGCATGATTCAAAGTTGACTTGCCAACGGACGATTAATCATTGGTGAGTATTGATGAATACCTCATAAGTAACTACAACTTTTCATTGCAAACCATAATGGGCATGGACACAATATGACAATCCGTGGAATCTCTATTATTTTCGGCAGAAAGTTCACTTGAAAGTGATTGGGTGTTCAAAGAGTGAGAAGACTCGACACATTTTGAAGTCTTCTTTCCATTTTTCTTATGCTTCGCAGCCGAGCTAAACAACACTTTCGAAACCGAAGGGATTGGAAAGCAAACAAAAAATTAGAGCCATGAAGAAAACTGGACGAGTGAGATTTTAACAAACATCTAAGTGAGTTTTGGATGAGAAATGCAAACGAAGAGGATGAGGAATTACAACAAACACTAGACCGGCGTAGGAACAAATTAAAAAACAGATGAAAAAGAGGAAGGGAGATAAAAAGCTAGAAGGGGCGGAGGTTATGAGAACTATTGGGGAATAAAAGAGAAGATGAAAGTTGAAGATGAAAAGAAAATAAAAAAAAAATAAAGGTTGATAAGAAAATGAAAGAAATGGAACAAATTTAAAAGAAAGGCTACTGAGATAGCAAAATGATGTGGAGTACGAGTTGATGATTTACTGTCGTTGAGGATGATGGAGAAGCTCATGGGATGTGCAAAGGAAGAAGATGAGGCGGTTTGGGTTCAAAGGAAGTAGAGTCAACCGAAAATCTTACTTTCTTTGCTTTGTTGAGAGAGAGATTTCTTGTTCTTTGTGTTTGCTTTGAGTTTGAGAGAGAGAGAGAGAGAGAGAGAGAGAGAGAGAGCACATTTATTTATATTATGACAAGCATAGACCCCTAAACCCACGCAAGGAAAGTATTTTAGCTTCAAAAAACAGTTGTTGGATATTGATAATTATCCTACAATACAGAATTAAACCAACCAAAACCATCCCAATGAGTAGAAAAAGGAAAAGTAAAGTCTTGCAGAACTAATCAAGAGTCTGATCCTCCTAGAATTTACATGTGGTCATCAATATCAATTCCATTCCGCTTAGCTGTAGTATATATATCAATGGCATGCAAGTAGAAATGCAAGGATAAAGCATATTTCTTTATACTACGATGTAAAATGCCTCCTCAGCTTTCAATTTAATTTCCTTGCAGGAAGGAACTTGGATTTATGTGTACCCTGAGGGAATAAAAGATGCTTTGATTGAAATTAACCGCAGATACGGAAGCCCTACGATCTATATTACTGAAAATGGTTAGTACGCGGTTCCTAGTCTCATTTTAATTTTTTGCAAGAATTATTAGTTGGTATCATATGAAGTTAAATACTTTTAAAAGGTATCATCTTTATTATAGAATTTCGTACTTATGAGCCTTCCGTGTACAGGAACATGTGAGGTTGATAAACCTTCAGATCCATTAACATTGGAAGAAGCCCTTCATGATGATGAAAGAATAGCATACTACGGTCAACACCTTGCCCAAGTTCAGGAAGCAATGAGGTGCAAAACACTTGTGTGGAATTTTTCTGTCTTCTGAAGTTTAAATTTTAGGAAGCTTGCACATAATTTGGTACAGGGGGGGGGGGGGGGGGGACATACTGGTTTCAAGCTACTTTCATTTGTGGCTTTGAGTAAACATTTTTTCCTTAAGATTCAGGTCTACATTAAAAAAGAGACGATCATCAAAAAATTATAATGTTACCATGTTTGAAGAACGAAGGATGCTGAGATTTGTCTAAATAGTATCGAAATGTCTGAACTTTCAAGTTAAATTATTATCATTTACGTCTACCATTGAAATTTGCCAAAACTTCCCATAAATCAACCATCATAACATTATCTATAATGTATTCAAAACCCATAGAAATTTCCCACTAGGATCAGGATGTATCATAAGAGGATATCTATATCCAGTGTCATGTTTGCTATCATTGTTTCTAACAAATGGAATCCCCATGCTACTGACTTGATATCACTTTTGAATCTTCATTACTTGTTGACACTACTTCAATGCATGATGTATCCTAAAGTTCATAGAATATTCCGTACAAAATGAATTCTAGCCTTCAAAATTGCTTCAACTCAGATATAGTGCAAATAATCCAAGTCCTCTTCCTGTTCCACCTATATAAGTGAGGCGATCTCTGCTATAAATATTTGATATACTATACTTGGCCTTCACTAAGTTCCATTGACTGTTTAATGTTCAGATCGTTATTGCCACTGTACTGTTCTCTTCATAACTATTTCTGCACACCAGTCTGCAATTTATCTGCCTCCCTACAAAATATGCTCCAACTTGTTGAGCATGCAGCCCTGTAGATTTTCTGAATTTTACAGATTACACAGCTATAATCTATTTTCTCAAACATTTTCTGTGTAATTAGGTTTATAACTAAAATCAAATCATACTTTTAATATTCCCCTCATTGTATCAAATATGAACCATATTGGTCAATATATCGTGCGAGGATCCCTCGCGATACACTAAAACTGATATCTTTTTGTGATATGGTGGTATCGTCCAATATTGAGCTATCGGTCCTATGTGATATAGAAAACATCTATCTGATACGATTTATCAGAAATTTATGACCCTGATTTCCATAGTAAAAACTATGCCCACTTACAGATTTGGAATAAGGATCCATAACTTTTATCCATATTGATCTCAGTAGTCAGTATACTTTATTGATATATAGATGACCTCAGGAATTTGATATAAAGAGGAGATAATTGAAATTCTTTAAGAACAGACTAACCAATGGGAACTAGAAATCTGTTTTATAGTTAACTTCATAAATCTTACAAGATAAAAAGAATAGGCTAAATTTCAACTTGCTACCATTAACTATAGGCACTTTCTTCAAATAATACCATGAACTTTCAAAATGGTGGATTGATACCATGAACTTTCAAAAATATCAAAAAAACCCGAGGACAATTATAAAATTACCAAAATACCCCTCATATAAAAAGACTATATTTGAAAAAAAAAAGAAGTATTTTGGTAATTTTGTAATTTTCCTCCGGGTTTTTTTTTATTTTTTTGAAAGTTCATGGTATCAATACAGTTCATGGTATCATTCGAGGAAAATGCATATAGTTCATGGTAGCAAGTTGAAATTTAGCCAAAAGAATAAAGAACTATACTCCAGATGCCTAGCAAGTAATAAACACTTATTGCAGACACAACATAGTAATTCAAGAAGTAGATCAGATTACTATTGAAATTAAGATCAGGACAGACACTGATTGCCCTATGGATGCTATGACATTTAACAAATTTTGAGACAATACGGTGTCAGTTGACAATTTATGAAGGACATTTAACAAATTTTGAGACAATACGGTGTCAGTTTAACAATTTATGAAGGACATGCACAATAATTTACGAAGGACATGCACAATAATTTACATTAAGAATTTAGAAGACATGATAGTTAAAATTTTCAAAACGTTAAGATAATCTTGACAGCTAAAGAAAAGAATGTCTACATCAAAATAATATTGGTACACTCCATATCCAAGTAACTTCAAGAGATGGACAACAGCAACAACGATATTATCAACAAAAAATTAAGCAATAGTGATGACAAAATAGCAAAGACAAAGAACACGTAACATCATTACTACGAAGTTGCAGAGTTCTGAGTTCAGATGCTCCGAGTATGTTTCGAAAGCTATTTTGATACTGTAAAGTACATATATACTTCACGGCATTGTTGGTAGAGTATCTAATTTAGAAAATCATTAGAATACCTAATGGTTTTAAAACTAGTTCAAGTCCCCTAAGTAATATTTTAGTAGTTTCTAAGATTATGACTTATACTATATAGTTAACTTGATAACTTAATCCTCCTATATACTTCAAAATCTTATGAAATTGCCGCAAAATCTATATTTTAATATATGCTCTGATTGTAGGAATGGAGCGGACGTGAAGGGCTTTTTTACCTGGGCTCTCATGGACAGCTTTGAATGGAACAGTGGTTACACTAGCAGATTTGGGCTTGTCTATATTGACTACAAAAACAACCTCAAACGCTACCCAAAAAAATCTAGCAAATGGTTTACCAAGTTCCTCGATTCTTGATCCCTCAACTTGGAAAAAATACTACTTTCCTTCCAATAAGTTACTCTATTGTTTGAATCAAATGATTGACACCATAATATGTAACAAAAGAAGCTAAGCCAATATCTAGGCAAGTATTTCTGTGTGTTTCAAATATAAAATCAAACTCTTCACTTGATCTTTCGTCTATTAATTGGTCATAACATTAAGTGCTCGAGTACAAAGGATTTAGATGGAAGATAAAAAAATCGTAATTTTTTGCAAGCATCCGAAATTTTGAAAATTATATGCATATGTAACAGGTGTTTGGTTTCTTAGCCCACCCGGATGTGACCCTACGCTAACATAACTATCGAGTGTTTTCGAATTGCATAAACAATATAAAACCTGCATATTTACAATATTAAGAGGCTACAACCATCATGAGCAAAGTGGCCACTTAGTGTGAAAGGGGTAGTCATCTTTTATCAGTATGTGTGCAACCACCTAGTGAGAAAAGGGGTAGTCGTCATTTACCGATATGCGTGTAACTACTCTTTATTAACCTTAAAGATTCTTCATTAGTCTGTGGGAAACCTTATTGACTAAGGATTGGATTCAATGAAGGTTCTTCATCGGTTTTCAGAAACCTTAATGACTAAGGATTGATTTCATGAAGGTTCTTCATAGGTATTCGGGAACCTTCATGACTAAGAATGGGGTTTCTTGAAATTTCCTCTTAGATGGGAAGAGGATATAAACAAGGGTGTATTAGGCCTTAGGCCCCAATTAACCCATTGGGCTAAGCTTAGAGAGAGAGAGAGAGAGAGAGTGCTAGCTTCAAATACAGGGCTTCATCAAGTGCAGGTATTATCTTTTATGCCCCATAAATCTAACATTGTGGTATCAGAGCCAGGCTCTTGATGAAGACATATTTTCGGTTTTTCATTTTCATTTTCTCTTTATATCATTTATATTTCATATAGATCAAATCGATCTCTTAATAATTTTATGAAGATTGAGAGTGTTGCTATTCCATATAGTGAAAATGAGAATGGAAACATTTTCTTTGGTTTCATACTTTCATTAAGTTTTCGGTGTCCAAATTCTTTCTTTTTTCCTTCGTTCTTTAAAAACCGAGAGAAAGATGTGGACAATATAAGTCGTATGAAAATCAATGTGTTTTAGTATACTACATGTTGGTTTGCAATATTTGTATAGTAAAGGATTATTTGAAAATGCTGCAGAACTTTGTGCATAAAGATTAGCATGATTAATTTGCGATATTGTAATATATAGAAACAATAATCTATTAGTTTCAAATGCTTGATGTGATCACCAAAGTGACCTCGAGTGTAAGAAACTAGTAGTAATTAGTTACAAGGCAATAATTATTAATTTGCGATATTGTAATATATAGAAACAATAATCTATTAGTTTCAAATGCTTGATGTGATCACCAAAGTGACCTCGAGTGTAAGAAACTAGTAGTAATGAGTTACAAGGCAATAATGTATAATAATATCCAAATTGCATCTTAGTTCACGAAGTGATGAATTACACCTAAGGAGAATAATCACGCTTGTTACTAAGATAGGTGATATATACGGTATATTCACCAAACCAAGGTAAATCGAATGTCCCAAGACATGATGTTTCTTGCATTTGGTGTATGGAAGTTGATAGTTTCATGAGAACCAAGGTTCGAGGTTTCGTCCAAAACCACCGATACATGATCGTTTCGTATAGGTTTCAGTGGAGACTGATACGAAATCAACCATAAATTCAGGTTTCGGCCAAAACCTGAATAACTATTGTTTTTTTAGTCGTTTTTGCTATCATCGTGATCACTATAGGCCTCACCGTTAGATCTAAGGTGTTTTCGTAGTGAGTATTCGGTACTTTCTCGCCAAACACGGTTGACCTTGAATATAGAAAAAGCTATAAGAAAAAAGAAAACGCGTCGAGCTGAAAGAGATAGAGGGGGAGATGTGAGATTGAGGATTGAAAAACAACTGGTCAGACCTATATTTAGCTTTCACGGTTGCCTGATTATTTTTTATGGATCAAATGCAGAACCAAAATTGAGACCATAGATTTCATTTATGGTATAGTTGGTCAGGTTATTTTCATCCTACGAAGGCCACAAAAGTTGAGCTAAACCCTATATTAATAATTATCTAAGTACACTTTTCAATGTATTTTGCATTAGGTCTTGTCTTGGCTGGATTTTTTTAACACTGAGATCATTGTCTTGTGATATACAACCTTATATATCTACATATATGTATATATGTATTACTGCCAAACCGATATCGGAAACCTGAACCGAAATAAGCGAAACTAACCGATACCCATTGAAACTAATAAAATTTTGAGAGACCGAAACCGAGTTCTCGAACCTTGACGAGAACTACATAATTAGGCTTAATCAATAGAACGTTATAGTACTCACCCAAAGAAGAGACTATGACATTGTTTTTAGTTGCCTACGAAAACTGACAGTAAAAAATACAGTTTTCTTTTGATATGGTTACAACGTGAGTATATATTTAATCTGTGACAACATTTATGCAAACTAGTTTTTATGGAAATATTGGTAAAATTCTTGGTTCATACTTCTCGGAATATAAAGAAAGAATTATGTTTACATTAGGGTATTGTGACCTTGATCTGGTTTTCCGATTGGATGAGTCATCACCACTTACGATGGAAAGCACACCGGAATGAAAAGGCTTTTATGATATGTGGGAAATTGCCTTAGCTTGCCATTAATGCAAGCTCACCGGGCTAGGAATATAAGAGGATCAATTCAACATGCAGAGCAAGTGACTTCTTGAAAGCTCCGGAACAACAATTTGAGTGTTCCAATAAAGCTAAGGCAAACATTCTAATCAGTATACCGACCTCTAACATCTTCATAGGTAAAGATGGGATCCGTGAACACATTAGGGAAATGAAGGAAGGTGCAGCTCGACTCAGTGAACTTAAGTTCATCATATTTGATGACTTTTTTGTTCACTTTATTCTTAACTCACTCCTATAAGAATATAATATCTTTAATGTATCCTACAACACAGATGATGAGAAATGGTTTATCAATGAACTCTTGACCTAGTGTGCGCAAAAGGAAGAGAAATTTAAGGGAGATAAGTTGAAAAGTGTGAATCTTATGTGCATAAGAATAAAGAAGTTGCGGTTAAAGACAAGATCGGCCCTAACCATAAAGGGAAGAAAGTGTTGTGTGTGGCTTCATGAGCGTCTGCCGTCACTAATTACTTCTTCTGCAGAAAGAAAGGTCCTCAAAAGGAGGACTGCAACAAATATAAGAAATGGTTGCAAAAGAAAGACAGACCGCGGTGTTTTGTATTTTTTAAATCATTTTGTAGATGTTCTGAATTCCAAATAGTGGATTGATTCTGGTTCTACTGTGCATAATGCCAACATTTTGCAGGGCTTCCTATCAAGAAATCCTCCAACTGAAAGTGAACAATACATCATTACGTAAAATCACTTGTTAAGGCGGTTGGATGCTTTAGGATTTTTTTGGGTATCGATTTGTTTTCGACTTAGAAAACTCTTTCTACATTCCTTCTTTTTCTAGGAATTTAGGTCGTGTACCCAAACTTTGATTTGCTTGGCTTACACGTCATTTTTGTAATCTCTGATTTTATATTGATTAAAGAATCAAATATTGTTGGTTCCAGTTTGCTTTGTGGTGGACTCTAAATTTTCCCTTAGTTGTGAAAATTATTTATTTTTCTTCCCATAGAAAAATCATGAGCTTGTAAGCAATAAAAGATGTAGAATTATCCTCCAAGACGTAAAGGAAGGAATTTTTGAACCTCTAGGCTTTACCAATTTTGAGACTTGTGTTGACTACATAAAGGCCAAGCAAACCAACACATTTAAGAAAGGTGCTAAAAGAAGTGAGAGGACTTTAGATATTATACACGCATACATATGTCGTCTTTTCCATCCATGTATTATAAGATAAAGGTATTTCGTCTCTTTCATATATGACCACTTTCTTTTTATTTGATGAAGCTCAAGTGTTTGAAGATTTTAGAGAATTCAAATCAGAGGTGGAGAAATAAGTAAGAAAATTAAGAGCAGAATAATTATATTTTCATTTATTTTACATTTTCTATTTATTTTAAATGTCATTCCATTTATTTTACATTTTAAATGTCTTTCCATTTATTTTAAATGTCGCTTCCATTTATTTTACATTTTCCAACTATATTTTCAATGCCATTCCTCTGTTACAAAGTAATTTTGATTTAATGTTGTGTTTGGTTCCAAAGAAATTAAGAGCAGAATAAGAAATTGAGCCATTTTTATTAGGCAGCTCGTTAAATATATAATGCATATTCATTACCTCATTTGCAAAATTATAGTTCCAAATATGATTAATTATCTAACTAGTGATAGGAAATTAATTAAATGCACTTTTCAAGTAAAAAGCAACTAATTTAATATTGCATTTAGTTCCGAGGAAATTGACCTATATGTTATTGAGCAACTATACACACACACACACTTGGCATATTTATTACTGCGATTAAATATATACTGCCATATCATATTCTGTTAAATATACATGCATAGATAATTAATGAAACAGTTTGTTGTATATTTTCTAATTTGAAATTTGAATATAATTGATATTTCCAAAACTCTATTCTTTCTTCCTTTTTTATATTCTTTATTAAGCAACTAATTATATGACCAGTTACATCCACCTTTCGTATAATTACCTTCAAATGTCAAAAGAGCAAAAGATGCAATATTTGTCTAGAAAAATATATAATATATCATATATAAAAGAAAGATATATGTAGTATTCTTAAGATATATATATATATATATCTGATGAGAATCGGCCTACGGAGGCTCGATGCTCAGCACGATACTCCCTCTCAAGAGAAATCACAAGCCAAAACACGAGATAAACCAAGGACGAGGTATGATAACATCTTCTTAAACACAAAAGCAGCAGCTTTTCTTTTACTAACAAGCAACATTTATTCAATAATCTATTGAACTCCCTAACACAATAATTCTCATCCTTTAAAACGAGAATAAAAACTTAATCTAAAAGAAACAAATCTTATGTAAAAAGGAAATAATAAACTAAATTCAATTAGATCTAAATAATCTAAACAATTTAAATTGATTTAGATCTTCAATCAAATCTCAATTTGAATTGCAACGAGTCTTCCCAAATCTTAGCCGAATGTTCAATCAAATATTCTCGCAAATCTCTCAGTATTCGGTTCCTACACGGTCTAGGCCTTGGTTATGCATTTGACTCCTCGGTTTAGGCCTAGGACACAAGATCGTGCATCTCGGCCAGATGCTCCTGCATCACTCTCCGGACTGGAAAGAACTCAACCTCGAGGTTGACTCTTCCTGTTTCTTGGCGCAGCGATTTTCATCTCGAGGAAATAGATTGAATCGAAAAGATTGATCCATACCAAATTTTTAACTTCAATTCAATTTTTCTTCAATACTTGTCCGCTACCGCTTTGTACTTATTCGTTTTTTCTATCTCGGCTCAAACTTTTTATGAAGCAGCTCAATATGTTAGGCCATGTCGTCTGTATCTTCATGAAACTCCATCATATCTCATATGAATTTCAGCCCTGTAAAATATTCCTCTACCAAAACAATGGTCTTGTCTCGGCCGAAATTTTCTGCCAAACCTCCATTATGACTTGCCAATAAATGCATCCTGAAGTGAGAAATTCGGCACATATAATTGGCTCCTGTTAGAATACTCGTATTATACACGGGATTCCTATATTGTAATTAAATGCTGCGTAGGGGTGTAATAGCAAAATGGTATTGCCTATATAAAGAGAAGTATTAGGATTAGCCCTATCCATCCATTTCATTTCGCTAATCATTTTTCTCTTTTACATGGTATTAGAGCTTCTAATTTGAACCACTCATTTCTTTCCAAGATCTAATCCTAGCCATCCATCAAACAAATCCTAACTATCAACCAATCCCAAACCCTAACCGCCACTAACCCTTACCTCACCTCGCCGGAGTCCCAGCAGCCTCGCCGGAGCCCGCCGGACCTCCAGGAGTCTCACCGGAGGCAACTTGAGCTCAGTCGAAGCTCCACTACTCGATGGCTGCCATCTGAAGTCTCGAAATTCGTCGATCTTGGCATGGCATCCATCGACCTCGCCATTAAAGATATGAGGACCTCGATTTGGTGCTCGATCCGTTAGTATTGGCGTTGATTTGTGCTCGACTTGCTGATTCGAAGTCGATTTTGCTGATTTGGGGCAGATTTGGCGTCGACTTGGTCGATTTGGGACAGATCTGAAGGTAACTTGGTCAATTTGGTTCAATTTCTGTTGTTTTTGGTCGATTTGTGCTCATTTTTTGGATGCTGATCCTTGGTTCTTGGAGTTTTCTTGGTGTTGATCTTCGATTTTGGGTTATTTGATCAATTTGGGGCTGTTTTGAACAGTAACCCGAGAATTATTGGTGCTGTTTGGTCGATTTGGGGCTGTTTGAACAGTAACTTGAGATTTTTTTGATGAATTTGATGTTTCTATCTACCTTCGTTATGGATTGCTCTATTGCTTAGGTGGTCGGTGTTTTTGGAGTCATCGGAGACCGATTGAGGTGTGTTGACTTGATTGGCGTCGTTTGTTTGGGTGTGGATCAAATCTTGAAGATCGATCATTTTTTTGTTGAGTGAAATCGTTGGTGATTCCTTTTGTAGGGTGTTTTTCGTCACCCCATTGAGATAGGAATACGCGTCGCTTGTCAGGCGTACTACAGATTCCCCTGTCTAGGATAGACGGGAGTTTATTGATTGTGGGGATCCGAATCTCCGGCAGCTGCGGACTAAGCTACTGTTGATTACCCCTCGCCTTTGGAGCGAAAGAACCTCCGATTGGCGGGTCAAACTGATCATGCGAACTCAATGTGCAGGGTACGTATGTGTGTCTTGAGGGGTTTTGGATATATCGGGGGTCTCGCAGAGTTTACGGGAGTCCCGCTACCCGGATAGCGAGCTGGGGGTCAACGGGCTAGCAGCCCCCTTATGGGGTGCGGGACAGCGCTCCGTTAGAAAAATTTGGGGAATGTGTTGTAGAGTATGTTTATATATAAAAAAAAAGAGGGAAATATAGCGTCCAAACGACGCGTAGGCGCCAGCGCCTCACGTGCTTGGCACGGGGACGCTGGGTGCCAGAGCCTCACGTGCTTGGCATGGGAACGCTGGGCACCAGCGGGAAAAAGGAGCTTATCCCCTATACTGGGAGTTGTACTCCCAATTGACTTTTGGAGTCAAACTCCTGAAAAAGAGGACAAAGGGGCTTAGCCCCTGCACTGGGTGTTGTACTCCTAAAAAGAAAGATTTATTTATATATATATATATATATATATAAATTTTTTTGTGGAACTCCCAAGATATTTTCGAAGATGATGAAAGGGGACTTTTTTCTTTTCCCTTGAGCCATAAATCTTCTCTTGAGCTTTGGATCTTCCCAAAGTGGGGTTTTTGGTAATGGGTCACCTTCCTCCTCTCTGTTGGCTCGATCTTGGAGGAAAAGGGGGTGAGATTCAAAAATCTTCCTTTTTAGAGATCTGATAGGAGATCTGAACTCCCCTTTGTTGGTTTTATGGCGAAAAACTATTTCTTTTTGGAAAAGAAAGAGTTAAACTCTTGATTTAATTCAGAAAAGAAAAGAAGGTTTAGAACATTGAGAAGGAGAAGCCACAGAAACCCTAGATTTTGAGGGGATGAATTATTCTTTTTTATTTCATCATGATATTGTCTTATATAGGCTTGCAAATTTACACATAGCCCCTTGGGCTTTACAAAATGGCATTTTGCCCATCTCATGTCTCATGTGCTCATTTCTTTTGCACATGAGCCATGGGCTTTACAAAAATTTGGCTTTATACCCGTTTTTCTTACATTTATTCATAAAAAATTACATCAAACTTATTTATTACATAATTTTCTTCTGGACATGGGGAGGCCGGTCGTTTCATGTTCGGGCTTGACTTAGGCATAGGCCCACTTGGCCTGGGCTTGGGCCCAATTAGCTTGGGGTTGATTTTGACTTTGACTTGGTCAATCATGGTATAATTTTTTACCCCAACACCTTTCTTTGTGGAATTAGAGAAGTAGTTCTTCGTTTGTTTTTGTTTGAGGAGTGGTTCTTGATTCTTGGAGATAGAAAGCAAGCAGATTTCTTCCACCGATATCTTACCCATTAAGATGGTGGATTTCAAACTTAATGATCAGAATTTTCATAGTTAGAAACTTATGGTGAAGCGTTATATCAAAAGGAGAAGGACGATCGCTTGACGAAGCCTTCCCTTATCCGATTACAGTCGATTGGGAGGCGGATGATTTTCAGCTTACTCACCTCATGCTTAGCTCGATGGAGCGACGGATCATGGATGGGCTTGTCCACTTAGGATCCATGAAGGTGATCTGGGATCAGCTCCATGAGCTTTATTCTTTGCAGGAGAGCCTCTCGAAAGCATTTGATTTGGTACATCAGTTGTACAAGATCCAGCAAGAGACTCGCTATCTGCATTAGTATTACTCAGAGTTTCGGCGTCTCGCCCAAGTGGTCTCGGAACTGTTTGTGATCACTAGTGGCGTCATGGAGATGAGGAGGAAACATGAGGCCTTCTGATGATCATTTTTCTTGGTGGGCTGCTGCCCAAATATCAGTCTGCACGTCTGGCCTATCTTAGGAAGGCGGATATCATTCTTGTAATCACTTATCATACTCTCCACCAGATATTTCAGTCGAAGATTACCGATGAGCAACCTGCATCTGGTGAGGATAGTGCTCTTATCAGGCCGGAGAGAACTCCCACTTATTACTCTCCACGAGGGAGAGAGGGAGCCGGTCATAGAGGATGTAGAGCTGGATGCAGAGGCCGTGGAGAGCCTCGCTTTTGTGACTACTATCTTCAGAAGGGACATATTCGTAGTACCTGTTGGAAGTTGAATGGGAGGCCTCCTCAGTCTTCTAGTATTGCTGCCCACATGTTGGGACTTCATCTTCAGCATCCTCTGCTACTTCAATGGATTCAGTATCATCTCAGAGTTCTGTTAAGTCTATAGACGAGGAGATTGCTCGATTGAGGCTTCTTGTAATCTCGTCTGTTTCTAATAACCAGGCTAGATCGTATACACCTCGGGTTTCAACTGTGACCATTTTGAGTCTTTCGAGAGATAACCATACAGTTTTTATTACTTCGACTTCTATATGTCGTCCCTAAGTGATCGATACAAGAGCGACAGATCATATGACAGGAGAGAGAGGCATATTGTCCTAATATAGGCTAAGGCCTGGGTGTACCCCAATGACCTTAGCGAAAGGCCCCACCTTTGCTACAAAGGGGGTAGCGTCTGTTCATACCACATCACAGTTACCTTTCTACTGTCTTATACTTTTTTGGCTTTCCTTTCAACTTACTTTCTATTAGCCAGCTGACTCGAGATTTGAACCGTAACGCAACTTTCTTTTCTGGTGGATGTGTTTTTCAGGAGCTTAGGACGAAACGGATGATTGGCACATGGACTAAGGTTGATGGGTTGTATCATCTCGATGAGCATCCACGCCCTATAGCCTGCCTAACACCATCCACATCTGTCTTTGATACCCATTGTCAGTTTGGTCGCCCTTCTCTACAGACCTTAAAGAGGATTGTTCCCTCTGTTGGTACTTTGTCTAGTTTATAGTGCGAGTCATAATTTGTAAATTGGATAAGCATCATCGCTCAAGCTACCCATCTCGTATCAATAAGAGAGCTGAAAAACCTTTTGATTTAGTTCATACTGATATTTAGGGCCCATGCCCTGCTATTGCCCAAGGAGGCTTTTGCTACTTTGTGACATTTATTGATGATTTTTCTCAAGTGTCGTGGTTATATTTGATAAAATCTAGAAATGAAGTGTTTTCTCATTTCCAGATCTTTTGTTCTGAAGTTCAGACCCAATTTGGGGTCACTGTTAGTACCTTGAGGAGTGGTAATGCCAAGAAGTATTTTAGTACACCATTTAGGACGTATATGGAGAAACTTTGTATTATTCATGAATCTTCTTGTCCTTATACCCCCAACAAAATGGGATAGCGGAAAGAAAGAATATGCATTTGTTAGATGTCACTCATACCCTTTTGTTTCATATTTGAGTACCTAAATCCTTTTAGGGGATGCAGTTCTTATTACTAATTACTTGATCAATTGCATGCTCTCCTCTGTCCTAGATGGACAGATTCCGCATTCTGTATCGTTCCCTTCGGTGGTCTCTTTCCATGTTCCTCCGCGGGTCTTTAGGTGTGTCTGTTTTGTCCATGATCTACAACCTGAGGATTTAAACTGGACCCTAAGGCTATTAAGTACGTTTTTTTGGGTACTCTCGGACTCAAAAGGGATATCGTTACTATAGTTCTGGGTTACATCGTCGATTCATATCGGCTATTATGACTTTTCATAAGTCCACCCCAAACTTTTCTACTTCTCATACTTCTGTAGTCATGGGCAGTGACTTTTCTTTAGATATCTCCTATCTTCTGTCACAAAAGAGCACCCTATCTGAGTTAGTTGATTCTCCATTCCTATGTTGGAGGTCATCCGTACTGTTTCCATCGACACACCTCCCATCCATGATTCCCCACTGCTGGGCCCCACACCACCGGTTATGAAGGTGTGTTGTCGAGCCCATACGGCTCCTGAACCTCAACCTCCTGCTGCTGATCTCCCAGTGTCTCAAGCTTCACTGGAGGTTGGCATTGATCTCCCTATTGCCTTACGGAAAAGCACCCGAAACTGTATTTCTCGCCTTATAGCTCATGTGGCGACTTCTCATTTATCTCCGGCGTATCGGGGGTTTCTCATTGCATCAGCTTGATGTGAAGAATGTGTTTCTTTATGGCTCTTTAGTGGAGGAGGTCTATATGGAGCAACCACCTGGTTTTGTTGCTCAAGAAGAGTCTGGTCTAGCTTGTCGCTTGAAGAAGTCGTTGTATGGCTTGAAACGGTCTTCTCGAGCATGGTTTGGAAAGATTACTGAGGTGGTTATTTCGTTTGGCCTCAGATGGTGTGCTCATGACCATTCGGTGTTTTACCGTAATAACATCAATAGTCTTCGCATCCTTTTGGTGGTGTAAGTTGATGGCATACTGATTACTGGCGATAATGTGATTGGTATTGCACAGCTTAAGCATCATCTTCAAACAAAGTTTGAGACTAAGAATCTTGGAAGCCTTAAATATTTCTTGGGTATCGAGATTGCTCGATCGAAAGATATCATATATATCTCACAGCGAAAATATGTGCTTGATATGCTAACTGAAACTGGGATATTATGATGCAAACCGAAAAGACTCCAATGGATCCTAATACTAAGCTGCTTCCGGAACAGGTGATTTGTTTGAAGATCCCGTAAGATACCGACAATTGGTTGATAAGCTGAATTATCTCACACCGTCACTCGACCTGATTTCGCATATCCTGTTAGCGTTGTGAGCCAATTCATGGTCGATCCTCGAGTTGCCTATTGAGATGCGTGATTCAGATACTTCGATATTTGAAGAATACTCCAGGAAAGGGTCTACTGTATTCAGATCATGGACATTCTCGGGCAATAGGATTCACTGATGCATATTGGGCTGGGCCATCTAATCGTAGGTCTACTAGAGGATATTATGCATTTGTAGAAGGTAACTTGGTATTCTGGAAGAATAAGAATCAAAGCGTAGTGTCTGGTTGCAGTGCTGAGTCAGAGTACCAAGCTATTATGAATACTACTTGTAAGCTTGTATGGATCTGCTTTCTGCTTAGAGAGCTTAGCTTTGGGACCACTTTCTCTATGCGTCTATATTGTGATAATAAGACTACAATCTATATTGCCTATAATCATGTATTTCATGAGCGAACAAAGCACATCAAGGTTGATTGCCACTTTGTGCAGGAGAAAGTTGAAGATGGGATCGACACTTACTATGTTCAATCTGCTCATCAGTTAGCAGATTTATTTACAAAACCTTTAGGAAGGGATAGAGTGCTTTTTATTTGTAACAAGCTGGGTATGTATGATATGTATGCTCCAGCTTGAAGGGGGTGTTAGAATATCCGTATTGCACGAGGGGTTCTTATATTGCAATTAGATACTAAATAGGGGTGTAATAGCAAAAAGACGTTGCATATATAAAGAGAAGGATTAAGACTAGTCCTATCCATCCATTACATTTCCCTAATCATTTCTCTCTTTTACAACTCCCTTTGACAACTACATGATCTTCAAAATATCCTACTAGACACTTTGTCTAAATTTCACTGAAATCTTCATCTTGTAAAATTCTTTCAACTGCTCAAGGCTGATAACTTTGTCTCGTAAAGTCGACAAAAATGAAACTCGTCGGTTCAACGTATCGGCTACTTTGTTATGATGTATTTCGTTATTCGGTAAAACTACTGTCATAACGAGATTAATATGATTTAAAATATCTTTGTCAGGTAGAACTCAATCAGGCAGCAATCCAACATGCAATTCTTCTGGCATGCTATCAGGAAACTTCCCTGGAGACTTTCTAATGCTGATGGACAACTCATAGACTTTTTATTAGCCTCCAACGTCTTCAAAGTGTACATCTCATAATTTTGGCTCAGCCACTTCAATAAATTCGGCATGATTCAGAAAATTGTATAAGTCGAATTACTGTTGCGCTCTTCTCTGAGTTTCGGCCAACCATCATCATTCCCACTCTCTCGGCCATTCATATCTAGCCGAGTGAAAGAGACTCTTCATGATCACCATATTTAATCTCGTCGGCCTCATCATCTTCATATTATCATAAATCGGTGGCGTCACTTCCTCTTCTTCGACAAAATTTCCTTCGATGATCGTTATTGCTCATCGATTTGGTCAATCAATTTAGTAATGACTAAAACCTTGGCATTTGTGGCATTGGACCACCTTTCCTCTTACATTGCTCGGTTTGTTTGAACTGTTGGTGTTTTCTTGGACGAAGTTGTAGCATCAGCCTTTGTTTGCAACTCCCTAGTCCAAGGTTGGAAAAAGCGTTAGGCGGAGCAACATGGTTAGGGTATCGCCTAGCGCCTAGCCGCTACCTAAACACCGCCTAGACTATTTTTTTAATTTTAGGTAAAATTATATTTAATCCCTTAATACATATACATACTTAAATGTCAGCAGTATATTGACACTTCAGCATAAAAAACAACAAATTGAAATTTTAGCAGTAAAAACATTAATATATTGATAATTCAGCATAATAACCAGCAACATATTGATATTTTAACAGTAAAAGCCAGCAAAAATAAATTTTGAGTTATATAATTCAAAATTTATTCAGAAAAAGGAGATAAAATTAACTAACTTTTATTTAATCAAGTATGGGTTGGGGTCATGTATAGTAAAAAGAGAACAAACCCGACCCATGATGTTTCAAAAAATACAAAATTTTATTCCATTAAGAGGTTGGGCCCACTTTGACGCCCGCTTAAGCGGGCTGGGCGGCAACGCTTAAACCGCTTAATTAAATCATTTAGGGCTGAATCGAAGCGGTTTCGCACCGATCGCCTAAACCGCTTTTTATAATATTGCGGCCTAGCCGAGTTCGGACTATCAACCTTCCTCCGCAACTCGCTCATTTTTTTTGGTGTATCAACCGTTTCTAATTGGCCACATCCTGCTAATGAGGATTCTCGTCGGTTGGATTCATGATTCGCCCTCGACCACTTTTTGGCCTTCAATTGTCAATCTACTTTGACCACCAATTTGTATAAATCATTGTAAGAAATATATTGTTGAAGTTCGATGATGTCTCTGATTTCGACATTAAACCAGCCCAAGTATCGAGCAATTGTTTGATGCTCAGCCTCGGTGACTCTGCATCTCATTATCAATAGATCGAACTCCTCAGTGTACTCTTCGACGGATCAGTCTCCTTGCCGAAGAGTATGCAACTGGAAGTAAGTTTGTTGCATATAATCCTCCAGCAAAAACTTTTCACGAAACTTCTTTTCCATCTTCTCCCAAGTTGTGATCTTGGGCTTCTAGGCTCGGACGCGTTTGACCTGAAGATTTTCCTACCAAATTAAAACGTGAACCTTCAACTTGAGTGTGACTACTTTCAGCTTTCTCTCCTCGGACATCTCCTTATAGTAGAAGACTCACTCGACGGTATGCAACCAATCGACGAAAGCTTCCAGATCGATCTTACCCGAAAACTCCGGTAACACCACCTTCATATCAGATCCTCATAGCGGTAGGTTGGATACCAATCTCTACGTCCAATTCTCCTTTCATCATCGGATCCCAAACGCTCAAAAGGGTTTTCATTTTCGGACCTTAAATTGTCATCATCTGACCCCCGAAGGTTGGCAGACTCGATAGTCGTCGTTATTCGTTGAACTTGTCTCTGAAATTCTTCGATCTTGATATCTCACAGTTCCCCCTAGCGTTATTGTGTGCCCACGGTATGCTATCGGTTCTTCGTCTTCAACCAAGGATGTGATGACGCCTACGCTCTGATACCAACTGATGAGGATCGGTCTATGGAAACTCGATGCTCAGCACGATCTACTCCCTCTCAAGAGAAATCACAAGCCAAAACTCAAGATAACCCAAGGACGAGATATGATAGTCTCTCCTTAAACAGAAAAGCCGCAGCTTTTCCTTTGCTAACAAGCAATTTTTATTCAATAATACATTGAACTCCCTAATACAATAATTCTTATCTTTTAAATACGAGAATAAAAACTTAACCTAAAAGAAACAAGTCTTATCTAAAAAGGAAGTGATAAACTAAATATAATTAGATCTAAATAATCTAAACAATTTAAATTGATTTAGATCTTCAATCAAATCTCAATTTAAATTGCAACGAATCTTCCTAAATATAAGTCGAATGTTCAATCAAATATTCTCACAAATCTCTCATTATTCGACTCATGCTCGGTTTAGGCCTTGGTTATGCGTTCGACTCCCACTCAGTTTAGGCCTGGGTCACATGCTCGTGCATCTTGGCCAGATGCTCCTGCATCAATATCTTATTTAACAAAGAATTCTAACTATATATATGATCTAATAAAATAATTACTGAAATCAAAACCTAGACCAAAACTAACGAAACTAACCAATACCCACCGATACTAATTAAGTTTTAAGAGACCGAAACCGAGTTCTCAAACCTTGGTCTAAAGGACTCCTTGTTAGTTATGAACAAATAGAAACCAAGCTTAGGTTATATGCGCATATGAGGTTGTGCAGCAGAGGCTAAGACTTACAACCCACAAGAACGGCTTTTGATCCAGGAATAATCAATTATTCATCACTGGTAATTCAGAAAGAACAAAAAGTAAATTTTATTGTCTATCTCATACACCACAAATTGTACAAACAAACAAAGCCAGACTTCTAGAGGATGGCAGTATCAGTGAGTGATGAATCTCGAAATATTGTTTTTGAGAAAATTTGTGAGGAAATAACATTACATTTTATAGAACGTAGTGTGGTTGTACCCATTGTTATCCCTCAAGTTAAACATTCAAGCAGGCTACCGCACTCATCAAGAGGTAACCACAAGGTATCAACTGCTATGAAGTTGCCCAACCATTGCCTAATGCAAATCAAGGGACAACTCAGAGGAATAAAACCTGCATTTCCTCATATTATATGGTGTATTTATTTAGCAGGTGATGACATGGAAGAAAGAGATAACAACCCACAAACTCTCACAAGCCATGAACAGTGTGAACTCTGATCAATGGTTAGAGTCTATGAGAGATGAATTAGCCTCGATGGACAATAATCGAGTATGGGATCTTGTTATCCTACTAGAGGGCAAGCAACAAGTTAGTTACATATGGGTTTTTAAGACTAAAAATAGACTCTAATGGTAAGGTTGAAAGGTATAAGGCCTGACTCGTGCAAAAGGATTTACTCAACAAGGCATTAAGTATTATGAGACTTATTCTCCAGTTTTTTCTAAGGACTCATTCAAGATAGCCATTGCCTTAGTAGCTCATTTTGACTTACAGCCACATCAAATGGATGTGAAAAATGAATAAAACTTTCTTAAATAGAGATCTAGAAGAAGAGGTCTATATAGAACAATCTCAGGGTATTATAGCCAGTGGAACATAATACCTGATGTGCAGACATAAGAGATGACTAAAGCAAGCATTTCGCCGGTGGTATCTCAAATTTAATGAAATGATCACTTCCTTTGGATTTACGGAAAACATTGTTGATCAATGTATTTATCTAAAGGTCAGTGGGAGAAAATTCATAATTCTTGTTTTATATGTGGATGATATCCTGCTTTCCAGTAGTAATCTTGGATTGATACATGAGACCAAAAAAATTTCTATCTAAAAACTGCGACATGAAAATTTGGGTGAAGCCTTCTGTGTCATAGGCATTGAAATTCAGAGAGATAAACCCTTAAAGTCTTTAGGATTATCTCAAAAGGCCTATGTCTCTAACGCATTAAAAATATTTGGAATGGAAAATTGTTCTCCTGGGGTTGCACCTATTGTTAGAGATGAAAAGTTACGTAAAATGCAATGTCCAATAAATGAACTTAGAGAGAGAAAATAATGAAAATACCATTGGCAGTCTAAATTATGCTTCACCTTGCATGCCGCCAGATATTTCATTTTCTGTTGTACCAAAGTGACCCTGGTATGAATCATTGGAAATCCGCGAAAAAGGTTTTGCAGTACTTACAAGGAACAAAGGACTACATTCCCGCTTACAAACGGTCAGATCATCTTGAGATTGTAGATTACTTTGATTCAAACTTCGTTGGATCCCTAGATAGTAGGAAAGTCTACCACTGGATATATCTTCCTACTTGCAGGAAGGTGTCGTTTCGTGAATGAGTTCCAAGCAAGAGCTTATTGCTACATCCACCAAGAAGTTGAATATGTAGCATGCAACCAAACTAGTTCTCGAGCTATATGGTTAAAGAACTTTATCACGACACTCAAGGTTGTGAACTCTATTAGCCGACCAATAAAGATTTATTGTGATAATGAAGCTGCAATAAAGTTGTCATAGCACCATAAGTTCTAGCACATGCAAGGATCGTTGTTAAGAGAGAATCAGAGATCGTCAAGTGTCAATTGAACATATCAGCACAAACTTAATGGTAGCTGATCCCTTGACTAAAGCATTGCCTCCTGAGAAGTATTGGGATCATTTAGCTAGTATGGGTTTAATTAAGTTGGGTTTTTGCTGATGATTGACATGAAATTGACACCATAAAGTTTAGTGATATCATATTTGTTTTTCTGTTTGATATTTTCATATTTGGCGTAGTTAATTGGTTGCATTTGGTTATGCAACGTTATGAAGGGACCAAGGAATAGACATGTGATCTATTCATAAAGAATGTAGTGACTTGGTTATGTGGTGAAAATAGTATTGTGTTACATTGTACTTTGTGTGTCCTTAGGCAATGCACTTACCACCATAACTCGTACTATTGAACTTATTAATTAAGTATTCGGAAAAATCTTGTAACTGTCGGAGGCTTTCATGTTCTATAATATGGCGCCATACTAAAGTTCGCAAACTCAAGTTTGTTTTATAAAATTATTACATAAATTGTTTTCTAATATCTCTAGTTCTGTTAGCTTAAGGCCAAGTGTGAGAAGTGTTAGGTTTCATAGCTTATCCGGACATGTCTGTACCCTAACATAACATAACTATCTAGTGTTTTCAGGTTTGCATAAATATAAAATTTCCATATTTACAAGAAATAAGGCCCTACAACTATCTTGAGTAAAGTGGTGCTTAGTGTGAAAAGGAGTAGCCGTCGTTTACCGGTATGCATGCAACCGCCTAGTGTGAAAAGGGGTAGCCGTCATTTATGTGTAACCACTCTTTATTAGCCGCATCTTGTAGATTCATCATTACTCTTTGGGAAACCTTAATGACTAAGGATTGGATTTCATGAAAGTCCTTCATCGTATTCAGAAACCTTCATGAGTAAGGATCGATTTCATGAAGGTTCTTCATCGGTATTCGGGAAACCTTCATGACTAAGGATGAGGTTTCTTGAAAAATCCTCTTAGATGGGAATAGGCTATAAATAAGAGTGCATTGGGTCTCGGTCCCCAATCCTCTCAAGCCATAAAGTAGACCACCTAATAGGTTAAGCTAGAGAGAGGGGGAACCAAGTAATAGCTTCAAAGATATGGCTTCATCAAGTGCCTATATCATCCTTTAAACCCCGTAAATCTAACAGGATATAAATGAAGGTAACCAAATAATCTAAGTGTGAATACATGGACATTAATTTAGATTTTGATCACAAATCAATATTGACATCTTATTCCAAATATAAGTATGATATTACAATTTATTTCTTTTTCTAAATAAGAAATTTAACTGACCCCGTTTCATCATGACCATACAAGTATTTTCCAATCCATTGTCTTAAAAGTCCTTTCAATGTGGGGATCGAACCTGGGTTGCTGCGATACAATCTTAAAATCCCTGCCACCCCACCAAATCTATGAAGTTATGATGAGGGTTGAGAGATTTATTATTATATTCTAACACATAGGCATCTTGATCATGAAAATGAGGGATCTGAACCATTAAATACCATAAAAATGTTTCCAAAACAATAATTTATCAAACTGTGTCAATTATTTACATGTTAGGGTTAGAACTAACCCCCAGCTATGACAAAATTGTATGCAATTGAGATTTCTCTACAAGACCAAGTTATCAAATTCGAAGTACAAAAATTTCAAACAGAGAAATCAAGTGATAAAAAGCGATCCCATCACTAATCGTTTTGCCGAAAACATGCTTCTTGCAAATCGAATGAACCTTTAATTTGCTATGGTGAAATAAAAACAGAATTGAACATGCCTTTATTGAAGGAGAAGGAAAATACTAACCTCGTACATGATCGCGATTGGAATTTGAACGCTAGCTCAGCAAGCTGTTCAACGAAAATATTACAGAAAAAATTGAAACTGTGTGACAAAATTTGGGATTTATTGCTAATTAAAACCTAACTAGGGATTTAGTGAGTTTTTAAACTATTTGCGGATTTAGCACATTTGGATCAAATCAATGATATGAAGGCACCATGTAGAATTGACGGTTGGCAGATGAGACGAGTTTTAAGCCGCACTTGCAAAGTGCGGGTTATACGTGAGCCCCTCTAAGCGTCCTAAAATTATCCCGCACTTTGCAAGTGCGGAATAAAAACTACCAGAGACTTAGCCCACAACTAGAGAATCAAAACAAGAGAGCCAAGTTTTGATTCTCTAGTTAGAGCCCAAGTCATATTCCATGCGGAATAGACTAGCTGTAAGTCGATGTACAACACCCCACGACTTGCGGGGAGGCGGAAATATGAAAAACGATATTGTTCTTTGCTTAAACATCGACTAACCGCATGAATCGAAGCTAAACGATAACTAACATCGACTAACCGCATGAATCGAAGCTAAACTACTATATAAAGGGATTATACCTAACGAATCGTGTCCTTCGTCTTTACGAACTCCACCTCCTTCCTCGGCCTTCTCGAAGTAGTAGACGATCCACCCGAGAGCTTTACTCCAAACTTAGCCTCTAAACTTGAGGCAACTAAACTTCTTTAGGTGTTAATCAAAGAAGCTAGGTGATATAGAGTGAGGGTTATGGTTTAATTAGTCTAACTAATCCTTGTACTCAACACATGAGAGGGGAGGATTAGCGTTTGAAGAGGGAGAGCTTGAGGAGAGAGAAGGTGAAGATAATAATGAAGTGAGAATAATGAGTTATGATAATATATATCAAGCATTTCTTTTATCAAGAAAAGAAAAGAAATGAATTTAACAACCATGCTTGATAATATCTAGTGATGATTCACATCCATGAGTCATTAAGCATTTATGATGCATTAATGACATGGATGAATCATCCATATGACTCACTAATCACATTCATTGTATATGCCACCTAAACCTCCTTAGTCACCATCTTCTAGAAGCTTCTCGCGCAATTACGAGAACGCCCCTCCTTTCCGCAAAAATACGGGAAAACTTTAGACTGTATAAATCCAATAACCGGATACCAGTAACTGGTTTAAACCAAAGCCGACTGGTAAAAACTGTCCGAAAGTCGTACGTGTGTAAACACACGTATGCGTCCGAACCCTTGTCGTAAAACCATACGACCTCTATATCGTTTCGCCTGGAGTAGGGAAACTCTCTGTGTGGGACTCTAGAGACTCGACTACTACGCTGGCAGTGGGTTTAACCACAGACCGCAAGCGGCACTAGCTGTACGTAACGGTCCCCAGGTAGATGTCGATAAGAAGGCCGATGAGGAAACCCATCCGAACTCCTACTGAGTCTGATGTGACAATCTCCGTACAGTCCGGTCCGTTCGTCTAAGACTATCGCATATCGGGCCTAGGGGGCGGCAAGCGTCAGTCCCCTAATAGCAGTATAAGTCGTGTCGGAGCGAAGCCCATTACACCCTGAGAAACTACTGGAACCTACCAGCAAATCTCGCTTGCCCTGGCCAGGGACTTTGCGTAATGGCTCTCTGACACAGCGCGATATCAACTCCCAATACCGGGAGAGACGAATCCTGTCTAACCGCCACTGCCTCCAAGTGCTCGGGACTGCACCCAACTGCTACCTGTTTGCACGACTCTTTTGAGCCGTGGTAGGGTAGCAATCTAAGAACAGTGGGACACACTCGAGGCGAAGTAGCAGTGTCAAGTCTGCGGACTATGCTGTACTCATGTCACCTGGGAACTGTTCACTGACGACTGGTATAAAACCAACCAACAGTTCCCTGTGAGTCCTGTCCGGTGTACCCGTAACCTAACGAGCACCTGCATACTATCTCCAGTACGACGTACTGACGGCTGTGGGACAGACCATCTCCCCAACTGGGATGAGAAGCGTATACACTAGTCTACTCCGGAGTATCGATGCTCTGTCTCGATAATCCAACGACCAGGGACCTGAATAAGGATGTGCTTGTAGACTACCCAGCCCCCACTAGTGTGACTGCAATCACAACGCTGGTAGTCAAGCAAGATCCTAAGAGCTCTATCAATACGTATACTCACATATTAAGATAGAAAAACCAAGTAGCATACTACCATATTTAGCAAGACTGTTATATACATGTGAATATCCCAAGCTTCCATTAAGTAATATACAAACTAGTATGATACAGTAATGGCCTTCTAGGGCATAAACACTAACAATCTCCCACTTGCACTAGGGCCATGTACTGGCGTATCGAAGACCGATGATCTCGAGTAGCCTCTCGAACTGAATCTGAGGTAGGGCCTTCGTGAATGGATCAACAATGTTCTCTTCAGAAGCAACTCTCCGAACCTCGATCTCCTGACGATCAATGATCTCCCTGATCAGGTGATACCGCCTTAAGATGTGTCTGGACTTCTGATGGGACCTTGGTTCCTTTGCTAAAGCTATAGCTCCGTTGTTGTCGCAATACAGAGGTATTGGATCAACTATGGTAGGAACCACCTGAAGTTCTGTTAGGAACTTCTTCATCCAGACTGCTTCTTTTGCGGCATCGCAAGCAGCTATATACTCCGCTTCCATCGTTGAGTCAGCAACGGTGTCCTGCTTGGAGCTCTTCCAGCACACCGCCCCTCCATTGAGGGTAAAGACATAACCCGACATGGACTTGGAATCGTCCTTATCACTCTGGAAGCCGGAATCAGCAAAGGCCTCCAACCTGAGGTCTTTTCCGCCGTAAACCAAGAACATCTCCTTAGTCCTTCTCAGGTACTTGAGAATGTTCTTTACTGCTATCCAGTGCTTCTCCCCTGGATCTGACTGATACCGGCTTACCACGCTCAGTGCGTAAGCTACATCTGGTCTGGTGCACAACATCGCATACATTATAGAGCCTACCGCAGAAGCGTAGGGTATAATAGACATGCGTTCCCTTTCCAAATCAGTCTTAGGAGACATCTCTTTGGAGAGGGTGATTCCGTGACAAGCCGGTAGATTACCGCGCTTAGAATCTTCCATACTGAATCTTTTCAGTACAGTGTCGATATACCTGGACTGCGAAAGTCCCAACATCCTCTTGGATCTATCACGATAGATCCGGATCCCCAGAATGTAAGAGGCATCACCCAGGTCTTTCATGGAGAACTTGTGTGACAAGAATCCTTTGACAGATTGTAGCATAGGAATGTCATTTCCTATCAATAGAATGTCATCTACGTACAAGACGAGGAATACGACACTTCTGGCTACAACTTTACTATATATACACGGTTCATCTAGATTTTTGATAAAGTCATATTCTTTGACTGTCTCATCAAAACAGATGTTCCAACTCCGCGATGCCTGCTTTAGTCCATAAATGGACTTAAGCAGCTTGCATACTTTCCCGCTGCTCCCACTCAGTTTGAAACCCTTTAGCTGATCCATATAGACGCACTCTTCTAAATTTCCATTCAGAAAAGCCGTCTTTACGTCCATCTGCCAGATTTCATAATCATGGAAGGCAGCAATAGCAAGAAGGACCCGAATGGATTTGAGCATAGCCACTGGAGAAAAAGTTTCGTCATAGTCCAAACCAGATCTTTGACGAAAACCCTTTGCAACAAGTCTAGCCTTATAGGTTTCTACCTGTCCATCTACACCAATCTTTTTCTTGAAGATCCATTTGCATCATATGGGTTTTACCCCATCTGGAGCAAAGTCCAAAGTCCATACTTTGTTGGTGTACATGGACTCCATTTCGGTCCGCATTGCATCTAGCCATCGTACCGAGTCGCCGCTCTGGATGGCCTGCTGGAAGTCAGTAGGTTCATCATCATCTATGATGCAATCCTCTCTATCCCCATCTATGAGAAAACCGTAGTATCTCTCAGGCGGATGAGACGGCCTACTACTCCTGCGGAGGGGTGCGGGAATGTCCTGTTCTTCTTGAACCACCGGTTCTACCAAACTTTCAGTATTAGTTTATGGTTCTGGAATTTCTTCCAGTTCTATTTCGCTCCCACTTGATTCCTTTTCTAAAAACTGATGTTCTAGAAAATGGGCATTACGAGAAACAAATACCTTTTGTTCCTCTGCGTAATAGAATAGATATCCCCTGGAGTTCTTTAGATATCCCACAAACTTACACTTTACTGATCGTGCCTCGAGCTTGTCCACATGCTGCTTTTTAACAAAAGCTGGATATCCCCAAATCTTTATATACTGTAGATGTTGGAGATAGTGCCCTCATAGTCAATTATTGGATCGCAGGTACGTGATTGCAATGATTGCGGTGGACCTATACCGGTAGGACAGTCTTACTCGAGATGATAGTATGCTATCTGCTTTGCCTTTATCAGTCGTGTACATGTTCAGGTGACTGATTGCATGTTACACTTTGATAGAGCCCTTAGGATCTTGCTTTACTACCAACAGTATGATGGCGATCATATACGTGAGAGTTGGGTAGTTTATATGCATATCCTTAATTGTGGTCCCTAGTCGTGGGAGTTTCGAGACAGGGCATCGATACTCCGGAGTAGACTAGTGTATACAGTTGAGACCCCGACGAGGGGCGGTGGCCGGTCTCACAAGCCACTGGTGTCAGTTGAATCACCTAAGATGTATACAGGTGCTCATTGGGTTATGAGTACACCGGACAGGACTCGCCGGGAATCTGCTGGTTAGTACTATACCTATCGTCAGATAGCAGTTCCCTGGTGACATGTGTACAGGTTAGTTCATCGACCTGAGGTCGTCATTTGTCTCGTGTGAGTTCCCACTGTGCTTTGATTTCTACCCTACCACGGCTCAAAGGAGTCGTGCAAACAGGTAGCTTTTGGGTACAGTCCCGAGCCATATGGAGGCACGTGAGCGGATCGGCAGGGGATTCGTCTCTCCCGGTATTGGGGGCGAGGTCGTGCTGTGTCTAGGACAGCCATTACACAAAGTCCATGGCCATGGCAGGAGATTTACTGGTAGGTACTCCAGTAGTATCTCAGGGTGTTTTTGGGCTACACTCCGACACGACTTATACTGCTTCTGGGGGTCTGACGTTACTAGCCCCCTAGGCGGATATGCGATACTCATAGACGAACGGACCGGACTGTATATACATTGTCACTGTTAGGCTCAGTAGGGTTTCTGGATGAGTTCGCTCATCGGCCTCCCTTGAGTTCGCTCATCAGCCTCCCTTGAGGTCAGTCCATGGGCAGCCGTTACGCATAGCTAGTGCCGCTGACGGTTTGTGGTTAAACCTACTGCCAGGGTACTGACGAGTCATTAGAGTCCCCCACAGACAGTTTCCTAAGTTCGGGCGAAACGTTGTAGAGGCCGTATGGTTTTATGGCAGGGTTCGGAAAATGCACGTGCGTTTACGCACGTGTTATTTTTCGGGCAGATGATACTGGTCGGCTTTGGTTTAAGCCGGATCCGAGTATTATATTGAGTAGGTATAATATCTTTGTCTCAGTTGCATTTGTATTCGGTCGTAATACAAATGCGGGTATATTTATACAGTTACGGGGTTATCCTGAAAGTCGTTTCAGGATCACTTTTGGAAGTTGCCGGTTTCCAGTTTTCTATCAGCCGTCTTTTAACATTTGGTTAAAGACGGATTTATCTTTTCTTGGATGAGGGTGAGTCATGCTTCTAGAAGGTTCTAGATTTGGTGAGGTGTCTTGTGACTCATGCTTTGATTTCAATGAGGTTTTGTTTTCTTTAAGATCTTTATGCTTGATATTTTCATGTGTTCACACATGATTTTTTCCTTGTGGTCACCCCCCTCTCCTACGATCACCTCCCTCTTTGCTATAAGAGGCCGGCCCCCTCTCTCTCCTCATTCACACTCTCACTTGAGTTTTCATTTGCTAGAAAAGATTATGATAGGTTTTATCGGTGTATGGAATTTCACAGTTCATTTCATTCCATCACCCGATTCCTTCGGCAACTTCATTAACCGATTGTCCACGGATTTGGACAAAGTGAGACAAAGTCATCTACTCATTCTCTACATCATTCTTGGTCGTCTCTTTTAGCAAACTTGACGACCGAGTTGCCTCGAGTCAGAGGCGGGAGCCCGTTTAAAGAATCATCGACCTGGTGCCACCTCGACGAGGATATCGGAGATCGACGAGATCGGAGCAGCCGCAACGGAGCGTGGGATGATGGTTAAAGAACGAAGGACTCGGATCGTTCGGTATAACCTTTCTACACTCTTTACAGTTTGTTAGTTTAGCAATAATGGCAGATCCGGGTTAAAGTATACGATAGCGCCAGTTAAAAAGTTTTTATTCCGCATTTGGCGTCTGTAGACCGCCGGGGCGCTAGCGTAGACTTACAGTGGTATCGGAGCCTCACCATTGTGCTATACTAACTTGTGCTAACGCGTTTAAAACATCGATCGAACCGGAAATCAAAAATCGCATTTTTCTTGCTTGACAGTTTCTGTTGATTTTAAACGGTGTCCTAAAAATATTTCACACATCTCAGAAAACTGTGCAGGGATTTTTAAGAACGACGTACAAATTTGAGCACGTGAGTCGACAAGACAGCCGCGGAAACGCGGCCAAACCCATGGTTTGGCCACGCATCCGCGGCAGTTCTGGGCGATCATGCCCCCAAATTTGCACAGTGTGTTCCCCTCTGGAAATTGTGGTTTTTGGTATATATATTTTGGACCCAGATTTTGTTACTGTTCTACAGATGTTCGTGGGGCCCACTTTGTGATATTTAGTCGATCGAAATTTAAACATGTTAGTTTACAGTGCTTACATTATATCTCCGACCGGGAATGTCATTTGATCGGTAAACCGCGTCCGATTGCTATAGTTCTTTTAGACGGGTTTGCGAACGTGACATTCACGTTGATGTTCTATGTTGTGCTGTGATGTTGCGGATTTGTCGTGGTGGATAGCAGTGTGCAATGGTAGTGCAGTTTGAGTTTATTTGTACATTTGATATTGCGGGGCGAGCGTCCAACTTGTGGACTGCCGTCACTGCCTGTTGTATAATATTATTTTGGGGCACGACCAGGTTGCGGTCGATGTACCTGTTGTACTATTTTTCATTACTGTACTAGTTTTTGCCCCGCGACGGAGTGCACGGATAGCCGGGTTCTGGAGGGCAACGGGTCCGCATCTCATGGCTTTGAGAGGCAGAGGGGTCCCACTCTAAAATTGGCAGACTATTCGCCGCACTCGTAGGGGGTACAGGTTGACCCAATGAGGGGTGCTCAATTTACCGGATTCCGTGAAGTGCCGGGTGTTTCATTCACTATGCTGTGGGGACTACCTCGCTTCAGGTTTTGGCGGGTAACTTGCCGCACCCGTAGGGGTCTAGGTTTCATTGCACAGGCTATCCACACGACAGGGGAACGTCGGGTTTCAGCAGCGGCTCTGTGAAACCCGGGGATCCCAGATTATCTGCATTGTTCTGTGATGCTTATTACTTTTCTGTAATGTTGCATATTATCACGCCTAGAGCGATTATTGTATATTGGTTTATATACTATTAGATGTTGTATATGTTTTACACCCGCGCTAGTCCAGTCCCCGCTCTGTCATTAGTTAAGTAACCTAACAGGTGATGACGGGACCCAGTGACGAATGCGGATGGCATATACGTATATTTTATTTTCGTTCTTTTCTGGTGTGATTGATTGATGGGACTGCATTGATTCTGATCAATGCAAAAAGAAAAACAAACCTGTTTTCAGTTGTTGGAACAAATTTAAAAAGTGTTATTACAAAGACGTTTCCTTTTGTTTTGCATAGCGGTATTCAGTGGAATATCCTGCACCTCATTCGACGGGGCAAGGGCCGATATCCCTTCACCGGGACTGACCCCTTGGGCAGAAGTTTGCGTCAGGGTAATAACTTCACTATAGTCGATTACATGTTGCTTTGCACCATGGTATTCAGTGGAATATCCTGCACCTCATTCCACGAGGAAAGAGCCGAGATCCCTTTACCGGGAGTGACCTCTTTAGCAAAAGGTTTTCGCCACTATATTTTAAAAAGCTATCAGGTTCCTTCAGCGATATCAAGTTCACTACGTTAAAGGTTTTTCGCCAAAAACCATCCGTAGCCCTCCGTCACTTCTTTTGGGTATTCAGTAGTATTCAAGCTATGTATTTTGACCTAACGCCAAGGCATAGTGTTTGGTAGCTGCTGGGTATTCAATTGTTGCATAGATAGATGAGTTGGTTTGGGACAGCCGTTCTGCCATTTTGACCTAACGCCAAGGGCATGTGCGGGTGGGTTCAAATTAACAAGATAGTGATGGGTAGAACTTGGCATGTGACTTATGACATTTTGACCTAACGCCAAGGTTATAAGAGCATGGGGCAAAAATCATATCGGGAGTTTCTAAAGAAACTGAAACTTGCTAAGTATGCGCATACCTTCTGGAGTATGAGTAACGTGGATGCATTCCATCACGTTATCATGCGATGAGAGTTGGATCCCGATTCCCACTGATGAGTTGGTTTACTCTTCGGGTGATCCCGATTGATTCTTCTTTCAGGTTTGGGGGAGAATTTGACAGGACAGTGGGAGGTTTCCGGATTAGATAAAGTGATAACCATTCTGATCTAGGTTAGAGTGCACGCAGAGTGTTTCTTTTCTCTCTCTCTTTGGCAGCGACCTTTGACCGACCCTAGACTATGACTCAGTGACCAAGTTGACCGAACTTTCTTAAAATACTGGCTTTTGGATTGTCTGAGTTGCATAAGTCATTGCCACTCCTTCTTTTACCCTTTGAATTTCTCAGAACACCCGTATTACTACGGATATCCACTTCCATTGGATAGATCCATCGTATGGTTATATACGAACTCGAAGGGATTTCTTCGAGGATGGATCCAGGTTCAGGAGAAATAGAATTGGTTTATTCAGTTGTCTTTTATTATCACCTTCTCTCAGGTTGCGAGAGCTCCTTGGTTTAGGAGGGTACACCTATTACGCTTATTGGATAGTCTTATTCCAAACCATAGGCAGGTGCCGAAAGGTAGGGAATGAAGAAAACCAATTAGCCTAAGTAGGGTGTACAGAAGGTAATATGTAAAGACAAAATAAAGGGATTAGAAAGAGGGCAAAGTAAATTGCGACTGATATCATTCACGACCAAACCGCGTACTTCATCGCCACTCCTATTTCACCTTTAAAGGAATAAGGTATTATTCAGTTGTCTTTTATCATCACCTTCTCTCAAGATACGAGTACTCCTTGGTTTAGGAGGGTACACCTATTATGCTTACTGGATAGTCTTCTTCCAAACCATAGGCTGGTGCTGAACGGTAGGGAAGGAAGAAAACCACTTAGCCTAACGATGGTGTACAGAAGGTAATGACTAAAGACAAATAAAGGGATTTGGAGAGATGGCAAAGAGATATACGGTTGAAGTCATGAATTGGATTATGGAAGAGGCATTACTATGAATACCAGGATACCCCTTCGAAACATTTTCATGTTTCAGTGCATTGTTAAAAGAAAACTGTTTTCCCGATTAGATACTTACTCCAAGGGTATGTATTTACCAGGTTTCATTCTCATATCTGTATGGTTTTACAGATGATGAGTGGGAGTAAGTTATTGGGAATTAGGTGATTATCCTCATTATATCGGAATTCGTTGTAATTGGTGATATTTGAGGAAATTGCCAGGGTACAGTTTTCAACCTACGACGCACAGGTTTTGAGTTGTTTAACTCAGCGGACTTATACAGAGTATTGTATGTTGTCCAAGTGTCCATCAGGACAAAGGGGTAGGTCCTCGTACTATGTTCTGTTTACTTATAACTTCTCTAGTATTTAGACAAGTGTTTCGTAGAAATACAAGGTCTAAGTTTTGAGAAGTTGTGGGTATAAGAATAAAGTAGAGAACCAGGTATCACAAGTATCGGGATTCTTCAAAGAGATCGAAGATGTAGATTCTTATGAATGGTATTCAGATGATAGTAATGGTTTTGAGAAACGTGTTTCTCTTTCAGGTTACTCATAATTGGATGGATTCCTAAGTTGAGTAATGCTGATTAGCCTCTTTCCATTAAGTTGATATGCACTGGAGACAGCTGCATGATTTGAATATGGTTCCAATTAAATAAGTGCCAAAGTTTCTGTATTGGATATAGAATGGATCGTACCTTAAAAGATATTAAGGTACGGGGAGTTGTCCAGCTTATGCTTAAAACCAGACTCTGGATAACTCAGGGCACGTTTCTGTAATGGCTGTTTGTGGGTTGACCCTGGCTATGACGAGGGTTGATATTCTACCATTTGGAAGATCAATAGTGATATTGTTCTTGACTCGCCACAGTTTTAGTAAAATGGATCTTTTTCAGAAAACAGTAGTGGGAGTATGGTAGAACTGGAAGTGATTCCAGAACCGCAAACGATTATGGAGAATTTAATAGGACCTATATGTTCAATCAGGTTTGACATTCCAATAGCCACTCCGCAGATATGGTGGGTAACCTCAGACACCCGAGAGGTACTTCGGTAGCCTCAAGGACGGTGACAGGGAGGTTCTTATCTACCCAGACTTGACACTACTGTTGTTCCAGACTATGAGACCAGGCAGGAGGATAAGTATAGCGTCGTTCTAAACTAGCTTTAGAAGTGTACGTGTATATTATTCTGCCAGAGGGTTGTCGTAGTCAGTGGGAGCAGCGGAAGCTTAGTGGGCAAGTAGCTTATGTCTATTTATAGACTTGAGCAGTTATAGCGGAGATAGATCATCTAATTTTGATGTGACAGTCATGGGTTTGACTTCAATCAGAATAGGGGATGGATCTGTTAAGAAGGTAGTAGGGTGTGATGTCATGGTATTTGGATGACATACACAGAGTAGGAAGTAAAATTCCTATACTACGATCGGTTGTACTGTGGTCGTCACACAGTTGTTTCTCCAGACAGGATATGGATATAATATTTGACATTCTGGTTTCTGGATCTATGGTTTTAGATCTGGAATTGGGTAGTTTCCCAATGTGGGTACTTTGACAGATATTCTAATGGTTTTTAGAATAGTTGACTCCTAGCATGGTAGTGTACCTGCAGATGATGGAGTCGCCCTCTCTAAAGGTGTCGTATAGACTAAAGGGGAGAGGGAAGTGCATGATTGGCAGATCACTTGCTTAGGCAATTGAGTCAATCATGAGATGTCAAGTACCACACCAGATGTTGTTTTTGCACTAGATGCAATGAGTTTGTATTAATCCAATCCTGGAGAAACATAAGGAAGCAGTTTTAGAACATAAGTACATGTTCTACGGATTTGATGACGGCAGCCTCCTTCGGGAGACGATTATCATTCCAAGCTTCAAAGGTGACGTGGATGACAGAGTGATTGTCAGAGTTTTCGTTTTTCCCTCTGACGAAGAGGGACAGTATTATGGACAGGTGGTCCAAGAGGATACTGTGGGTGGCATGGTGCCGGATACTGATTAGGTTCAGTGATCGATACAGTCTAAGAAGTTTGGATTTGGAGTTCATTTATGAACAAGGTCCCATCAGAAATCCAGACATATTCTAAGACAGGTATTACTCAATTCGGGAGATGGCTTTCTCTGCGAACTTGAGATTAAGAGAGATATTGAAAGAAACATCTAGACGGATCCACTCACTGAGGCTATTTCTCGAACACAATAGTTTTACAAACGGGCTTTGTGAAACTGATTAGTAGAGGAGTTGGATGTTCGGTTTCACACGGGCTGTGAGTAGTCGACATCGCAATAATTAGCCTTGAGTGCAAGTGGGAGATTGTTGGAGATAGTGCCCTCATAGTCAATTATTGGATCGCAGGTACGTGATTGCAATGATTGCGGAGGACCTATACCGGTAGGACAGTCTTACTCGAGATGATAGTATGCTATCTGCTTTGCCTTTATCAGTCGTGTACATGTTCAGGTGACTGATTGCATGTTACACTTTGATAGAGCCCTTAGGATCTTGCTTTACTACCAACAGTATGATGGCGATCATATACGTGAGAGTTGGGTAGTTTATATGCATATCCTTAATTGTGGTCCCTAGTCGTGGGAGTTTCGAGACAGGGCATCGATACTCCAGAGTAGACTAGTGTATACAGTCGAGACCCCGACGAGGGGCGGTGGCCGGTCTCACAAGCCACTGGTGTCAGTTGGATCACCTAAGATGTATACAGGTGCTCATTGGGTTATGAGTACACCGGACAGGACTCGCCGGGAATCTGCTGGTTAGTACTATACCTATCGTCAGATAGCAGTTCCCTGGTGACATGTGTACAGGTTAGTTCATCGACCTGAGGTCGTCATTTGTCTCGTGTGAGTTCCCACTGTGCTTTGATTTCTACCCTACCACGGCTCAAAGGAGTCGTGCAAACAGGTAGCTTTTGGGTACAGTCCCGAGCCATATGGAGGCACGTGAGCGGATCGGCAGGGGATTCGTCTCTCCCGGTATTGGGGGCGAGGTCGTGCTGTGTCTAGGACAGCCATTACACAAAGTCCATGGCCATGGCAGGAGATTTACTGGTAGGTACTCCAGTAGTATCTCAGGGTGTTTTTGGGCTACACTCCGACACGACTTATACTGCTTCTGGGGGTCTGACGTTACTAGCCCCCTAGGCGGATATGCGATACTCATAGACGAACGGACCGGACTGTATATACATTGTCACTGTTAGGCTCAGTAGGGTTTCTGGATGAGTTCGCTCATCGGCCTCCCTTGAGTTCGCTCATCAGCCTCCTTTGAGGTCAGTCCATGGGCAGCCGTTACGCATAGCTAGTGCCGCTGACGGTTTGTGGTTAAACCCACTGCCAGGGTACTGACGAGTCATTAGAGTCCCCCACAGACAGTTTCCTAAGTTCGGGCGAAACGTTGTAGAGGCCGTATGGTTTTATGGCAGGGTTCGGAAAATGCACGTGCGTTTACGCACGTGTTATTTTTCGGGCAGATGATACTGGTCGGCTTTGGTTTAAGCCGGATCCGAGTATTATATTGAGTAGGTATAATATCTTTGTCTCAGTTGCATTTGTATTCGGTCGTAATACAAATGCGGGTATATTTATACAGTTACGGGGTTATCCTGAAAGTCGTTTCAGGATCACTTTTGGAAGTTGCCGGTTTCCAGTTTTCTATCAGCCGTCTTTTAACATTTGGTTAAAGACGGATTTATCTTTTCTTGGATGAGGGTGAGTCATGCTTCTAGAAGGTTCTAGATTTGGTGAGGTGTCTTGTGACTCATGCTTTGATTTCAATGAGGTTTTGTTTTCCTTAAGATCTTTATGCTTGATATTTTCATGTGTTCACACATGATTTTTTCCTTGTGGTCACCCCCCTCTCCTACGATCACCTCCCTCTTTGCTATAAGAGGCCGGCCCCCTCTCTCTCCTCATTCACACTCTCACTTGAGTTTTCATTTGCTAGAAAAGATTATGATAGGTTTTATCGGTGTATGGAATTTCACAGTTCATTTCATTCCATCACCCGATTCCTTCGGCAACTTCATTAACCGATCGTCCACGGATTTGGACAAAGTGAGACAAAGTCATCTACTCATTCTCTACATCATTCTTGGTCGTCTCTTTTAGCAAACTTGACGACCGAGTTGCCTCGAGTCAGAGGCGGGAGCCCGTTTAAAGAATCATCGACCTGGTGCCACCTCGACGAGGATATCGGAGATCGACGAGATCGGAGCAGCCGCAACGGAGCGTGGGATGATGGTTAAAGAACGAAGGACTCGGATCGTTCGGTATAACCTTTCTACACTCTTTACAGTTTGTTAGTTTAGCAATAATGGCAGATCCGGGTTAAAGTATACGATAGCGCCAGTTAAAAAGTTTTTATTCCGCATTTGGCGTCTGTAGACGGCCGGGGCGCTAGCGTAGACTTACAGTAGATGGGGTTTCTTCCCGCTCCACATCTGATATGGAGTGGTAGGCACAGTCTTGGTAGGAACCATGTTCAAAAGATATGCCGCTGATTCTAGCGCATAACCCCAGAAAGATCGCGGTAACTCAGCATTACTCATCATGGATTGTACCATATCCAATAGGGTTCGATTCCGTCTCTCCGATACACCGTTATGCTGTGGAGTGTATGGAGGAGTAAGCTGAGAGAGAATTCCTTTCTCTTTTAGGTAACCTAGGAACTTGGCACTTAAGTATTCTCCACCTCGATCAGATCTCAGTGTCTTAATACTTTTGCCTGTTTGGTTTTCTACTTCATTCTTATACTCTCGGAATTTCTCAAAAGCCTCGGATTTATGTTTCATCAGATAAATGAATCCGTATCTTGAGTAATCATCCGTGAAAGTAATGAAATAGGAAAAACCACCTCTTGCATGTGTAGACATTGGACCGCATACATCGCTGTGTATGAGTCCTAAGAGCTCGCTCGCTCTTACTCCATGTCCAGTAAATGGAGTCTTTGTCATCTTTCCTTTAAGATAAGATTGACAAGTGTCATAAGTTTGATATTCGAACGAGTCCAAATATCCTTCTCTATGCAACTTAGTCAACCTTCTCTCATTGATGTGACCCAGTCTACAATGCCGTAAGAAAGCTTTATTTAAATCTGGAGACTTTCTTTTTAGTGTGTTCTGGACATTGAAAATTTGGAGTTGGTTTAAAACATATATACCGTTATTTAGTGTACCGGACCCAATCAAACCATGATTAAGGTGGATGTTAACAACATCTCTTACAAACGTGAAATCATAACCTTTATTTGATAACAAGGAAACCGATATGATATTACACGTTAAGCTTGGTACAAAAAAACAGTTATGTAAAACCAAAATGTGTCCACTCGTCAATCCTAGGTGATAATCCCCGACGGACGCAGCTCCCACGCTAGCTCCGTTAGCAACCTTTAGGGTCATATCACCTTCCTTCAGCACTTTACGGTTTCTCAGTGCCTGCAATGAATTGCAAATATGAGATCCTGATCCGGTATCCAATACCCAGGAAGTAGAGTTGATCGACAGACAATTCTCAATTACAAACACACCTGAAGTCGAAGCCACAGCTTGCTTCGGTTCCTGATTCTTGGCGTTCCACGCCTTGCAATCCTTCTTCCAGTGCCCTTTCCTGTGACAATGGAAGCACTCATCCTGGCCAACTACCGGTACCGCAAACTTTTTCTTTCCCTTCCCTCCCACCTTACTAACACCTCCTCTAGGTTTGGTGGCGGCCTTCTTCTTCCTTCCTTTGGCCCTAGCCTTGGACCCGGAAGAAGATGCACCGCTAACAAACATAGCGGGTGTTTCCCTTGCTTTCTGCAAGGTGCCCTCTGCACTCCTTAACATGTTCAGGAGTTCCGGAAGTTCAACTTCTTTTCTTTGAAGGTTGAAGTTCAGGATAAACTGGGCATAGGTGTGAGGAAGGGACTGGAGAATAAGGTCTATATAGAGCTCATTATCCAAAGTCGTCCCAAGGTCTGCGAGCTGTTCAATATAGTCGATCATCTTTAGGACATGTTCTCCTACCGATGACCCGACAGCCAACCTCGCTCGAAACAAGTTCTTAGAGGTCTCGTATCTTGCTATACGAGATTGCTCTCCATAAAGTTCCTTTGTATGGAGAAATATGCCATCTAGGGTCATATCCTTGTGCCTCCTCTGATGTTCATTGTTCATTGAGGCAAGCACGATGCACTTGGCTTTCGCGCAATCTAAATCCCAGGTTTTGCGGATTTCCTTATCCGCATTGCTGGATTTGGGACCAGGGACAGCAGGTGCCGTAGCGGTGAGGACGTACCCCAATTTGTCATAGGTCAAAGCCATTTTGACATTCCGCAGCCAATCTTTATAGTTTGGCCCTGTCAGTATATTTTTCTCTAAAAGTAACTTAAGTCCAGTCATTTTCAGGGTCGCTGCAATTAGGAGAGAGAGAAGAAAACTCTTTAGCATGATGCTCTTGCAAGTTTAGAGTGGTTTTTAGTTTATCTAAACTGGATGGCTCCCACTGTTTCTCGAATCCTTCCTCAAACCATAAAAGAAGAATTAGCCAGGACTATTCTCACCGTACAATACTTGCTTAGCCGTTCAGCCAGGCCAGTGTCGATACTTCGAGGGAGGTTTTCCAACGCTTTCGCGAAGTTCCTTAATTAAATAACCTCTTTTCTCTGGGGGCGTAACCCCGCTGACACCTTTCTTGACACCTACTTGGTTTATAGCATTGATCGTTAAGTGACGAATCTCCTGATAAGTAGCATATACTCACAGTAGGATCGGGATCCAAATATTATCGTATGATAATGTTGAAGGAATCCTACCAACATTCATCAAACTTCAAATGGTATGCATCTCTTTGCAAATTTCAGTTTCTTTAGAAATTCCCGATATATATTTTTGCCCCATGCTCTTATGACCTTGGCGTTAGGTCAAAATGTCATAAGTCACATGTCAAGTTCTACCCATCATTATCTTGTCAATTTGAACCCATCCGTATATATCCTTGACGTTCGGCCAAAATGATAATACGACTGTCCCAAACTAACTCATCTATCTTATGCAACAAATGAATACCCAGTAGCTACCAAACACTATGCCTTGGCGTTAGGTCAAAATACATAGCTTGAATACTACTGAATACCCAGATGAAATGATGGAGGGCTACGAATGATTTTGGCGAAACCGTGAACGTAGTGAACTTGATATAACCGAAGGAACCTGATAGCTTTTAAAAGGAGTGGTTAAAGCTCCGCATTTAAAAATATCTGTTTTTAAAATTAACCGAGTGGTTTCTTTTAAATTGTTCCAACGATTAAACTTTTTGGTTTATTTGCTTTGCATTATAAATAATGCGTCCCATCATTAACCTATCATTGCAGAAAACAACGAAAATACAACGTCCTCTTATGCCATCCGCATTCGCCACGGGGTCCCGTCATCACCCGTTAGGTTACTTAACTAACGACAGAGCGGGGGCTGGGCTAGCGCGGGTGTAAAACATAAGTGACGTCTAAATAGCTATCATATATAGATATTGTACATTCGTCAGACGCAATAATAGGCATTTCAGATCACAGATGAACTTTATTGGATTTGCAAGTAATCCGTGTTTGTTTTGAGCCTGCAACAAAAGACGGATTACACAGTTGTGATGAATAGCCATTACCCCACCCAAGACCCCAACGGGTACGGCAAACTACCCGCCCGGCAGTTTGTGCACCCCACCTTGGATCTGTCCTAGGAGCAAAAACAGTAAAATGAAATAATACAACGGTGGCTACAACCGCAACCTGGATGTGCCCCGCAAAATAATATTACAACAAATTACATTTACATCAAATGAATTAAATAATAACCCATCACATAACCCCGGCTATACATCACAACAGTCCAACACAGTTCATATCCACAAACAGTAAAAACCATTACAGAAATGTGCAACCCCCTGCCAACCGACATACTAGCAGTTAGGGGAGGTTTACGAACACATTATACAAACACAGATATAATCCAACAAGCAAATACTGTATAATTTCGATCGATTAAACACTTTTAATTTTGCTCCAATACTTCTCTGTAAATCTGAAACCTGAGCAAAAATAAAAACTTCCAGAAAATACCAAATATCACAGAGAAGCAACACAGGAAATTTGGGTTCCTGAATCGCCAACTCGGCGGCGGAAGCGCGGCGGATCGGTGCGATCCGCCGCGGTTCCGCGGCGCTTTAGGCGATTCAGGGGCCCAAATTTCTTGGGTGTTCTTCTACTGTCTTTTTAAGCTTTCTGAACCTCCCTGAAAAATTTTTGGACTTCATTTAAAATTCGACAGAAACTTGTGATTTCGGGGTTTTCCGGTTTCGTTTTTTCCGTTCGAAATTCATACAAATTTGCAAGTAAGTTATTTATTGTTTAGCGAGGCTCTGATACCACTGTAAGTCGATGTACAACACCCCACGACTTGCGGGGAGGCGGAAATATGAAAAACGATCTTGTTCTTTACTTAAACATCGACTAACCGCATGAATCGAAGCTAAACGATAACTAACATCAAACATAGAAGTTAACAACTACTATGTAAAGGGATTATACCTAACGAATCGTGTCCTTCGTCTTTACGAACTCCACCTCCTTCCTCGGCCTTCTCGAAGTAGTAGACGATCCACCCGAGAGCTTTACTCCAAGCTTAGCCTCTAAACTTGAGGCAACTAAACTTCTTTAGGTGCTAATCAAAGAAGCTAGGTGATATAGAGTGAGGGTTATGGTTTAATTAGTCTAACTAATCCTTGTACTCAACACATGAGAGAGGAGGATTAGCGTTTGAAGAGGGAGAGCTTGAGGAGAGAGAAGGTGAAGATAATAATGAAGTGAGAATAATGAGTTATGATAATATATATCAAGCATTTCTTTTATCAAGAAAAGAAAAGAAATGAATTTAACAACCATGCTTGATAATATCTAGTGATGATTCACATCCATGAGTCATTAAGCATTTATGATGCATTAATGACATGGATGAATCATCCATATGACTCACTAATCACATTCATTGTATATGCCACCTAAACCTCCTTAGTCACCATCTTCTAGAAGCTTCTCGCGCAATTACGAGAACGCCCCTCCTTTCCGCAAAAATACGGAAAAACTTTAGACTGTATAAATCCAATAACCGGATACCAGTAACTGGCTTAAACCAAAGCCGACTGGTAAAAACTGTCCGAAAGTCGTACGTGTGTAAACACACGTATGCGTCCGAACCCTTGTCGTAAAACCATACGACCTCTATATCGTTTCGCCTGGAGTAGGGAAACTCTCTGTGTGGGACTCTAGAGACTCGACTACTACGCTGGCAGTGGGTTTAACCACAGACCGCAAGCGGCACTAGCTGTACGTAACGGTCCCCAGGTAGATGTCGATAAGAAGGCCGATGAGGAAACCCATCCGAACTCCTACTGAGTCTGATGTGACAATCTCCGTACAGTCCGGTCCGTTCGTCTAAGACTATCGCATATCGGGCCTAGGGGGGCGGCAAGCGTCAGTCCCCTAATAGCGGTATAAGTCGTGTCGGAGCGAAGCCCATTACACCCTGAGAAACTACTGGAACCTACCAGCAAATCTCGCTTGCCCTGGCCAGGGACTTTGCGTAATGGCTCTCTGACACAGCGCGATATCAACTCCCAATACCGGGAGAGACGAATCCTGTCTAACCGCCACTGCCTCCAAGTGCTCGGGACTGCACCCAACTGCTACCTGTTTGCACGACTCCTTTGAGCCGTGGTAGGGTAGCAATCTAAGAACAGTGGGACACACTCGAGGCGAAGTAGCAGTGTCAAGTCTGCGGACTATGCTGTACTCATGTCACCTGGGAACTGTTCACTGACGACTGGTATAAAACCAACCAACAGTTCCCTGTGTGTCCTGTCCGGTGTACCCGTAACCTAACGAGCACCTGCATACTATCTCCAGTACGACGTACTGACGGCTGTGGGACAGACCATCTCCCCAACTGGGATGAGAAGCGTATACACTAGTCTACTCCGGAGTATCGATGCTCTGTCTCGATAATCCAACGACCAGGGACCTGAATAAGGATGTGCTTGTAGACTACCCAGCCCCCACTAGTGTGACTGCCATCACAACGCTGGTAGTCAAGCAAGATCCTAAGAGCTCTATCAATACGTATACTCACATATTAAGATAGAAAAACCAAGTAGCATACTACCATGTTTAGCAAGACTGTTATATACATGTGAATATCCCAAGCTTCCATTAAGTAATATACAAACTAGTATGATACAGTAATGGCCTTCTAGGGCATAAACACTAACACTAGCCACAACTTCCGGAGACCTAAGCCATCAGACTTGGCTCTTTGGTTTAGAGCCAAGTCTTATTCCGCATTTTATAAGTACGGAATAGACAGGAACCAGCAACCAGAGAGCCAAGACATCCGACTTGGCTCTCCGGTTTGGAGGCCAAGTTTTATTCTGCACTTGCAAAATGCGGAATAGACTGGAACCACTTCCAGCATCCAATCCTGAAATTCTTCGCCTTCTCGTTGGAATAGACTGGAACCACTTCCAGCATCCAATCCTGAAATTCTTCGCCTTCTCGTTGGTTACAATGCTCAATTTGTTAATTTTCACAACTAGACAAGTTGAATCGGACTTCAATTTTTGCACATCAAACCCAAAGCCCACGGTCTAAAAGTTCAAACAAAAAACAGGCAGCATCTTCTTTGTAAATTTTGAATAAATTCTTGTACAACATCAATAAAATAAACGCTACCTAACACGGGTGCTAACTCGACGCCAAACACGACGGAGACACAATCCACGCAAAATATATGACACCTAAAGACGAAGAACAACAAGCAGAATGCAATAAACAGTATGTATAAATAATATATACATCTCATGAAATTCAATAAAAAAATACAAAAGAGGGCATCACATCAAGCAAGACAAAGCCGGTGGAATCCTAGATCGGCCGGGGGCGGCGTTGAGATGGACCGGGAATATCCTCCGGTTGTGTGGCTGGCTGTGAGGGTTCAGTTTGGTTCATAGCTCTAGAAGGACCAGCTTCCTCTCTGTGTCGGCGACGTTGACGTTGATAAGTCACGGTCACCGGTGCTTTACAGGGTGGAGGAGGAGGAGGATCTAGACGTCGTATCGGACGACGCTGGAAAAAACAACTGACCGATCTCCAAATGGCCTCGATCCCACTAGCTGATGTCGTATGTCCGCCTATGACGCTGTCCGCGACATCATGAACCTGAAATAAGACGTTCGTCTATGATATAGATAAGCGCGTACATACTGCTTGTAACGACTCTGAAATTTTAGTACGGAAATTCTTCTGTTAAGATACAGAATAGAGTTTCATCGTCTGAATTGGAGTTATAAGTTACTTTTGCTAAATAACAGCAAGAAAAAACTTATAGCGCGTTGGTAAAGCCCTTGCACTACAGTGATGTAGCCCCTGTGTTCGAATCCTATCAGACACATTATTTTTTCTGATTTTTCTTTTAAACTTTTTGGAAGCCCAAAAGTTTACACGTGCAATACATATAAAAATGAAAATACAGAAAAATCAAATATGTGCACAATAATTTAAACACTGACTTGAACACGTGGCTCCAATCCACCGGCCCTACCCCCTAAATCGACCGGCCAAAAGGCCATTTCGACTAGCACCGATGGTCAGCCCGAGACCATTGAGGCCCAGGCTTTGCACACAAAACCTTTCCCCTATCCCTAACTCCCCTGCACTGTTTGATTGCTCTGCAATCAAACAGAAACCCTTCAATTCCCAATTTATCACTTTTTTAATGCATTTTAATTCACCATTTTAATTCCAAAACCCTAATTCCACTTTATAAATACTACCCCGTATCCTAGCCTTTCATCATTTTGAAATTCATAGCCAAAACTCTCAAAATTTTCTAAGTACAAGTGGAGTAGAAGAGGAGTTGGCAAGCGGTCAACATCCGGCGAAGAATCGAAGCTTTTCCGACGATCCCACGATACCACGAAGTTCATACCTCCCTCTTCTACCCTTTCATAGGCTAACTAACTGGTAAGTCCTTCTCAATCTCTCTTCTTCTTCCATGAAAATCTTACTTCAAAACATATGTCGATAAGTGGAGTTAATACCGATATCTTCTTCTAAACCCTAGAAATTCCACTTTTTCTTAAACATTGCTCATTCATATTCTTACACCATGCTTGTTATTATAAAACCAATGTTTAGAACCAACTTTTAATCAAAAACATCATGCAAAATAACTTTAATTTAACTGTTACATTAAAATACCATGAACTTTGTATATATTATCTTTTATGTTTTGCTTAAACATACCTTTAGGAAAATTCACGAGGTAACGACCTACCTCTCACGTACACGCTTGGTTTCCTTAGCACGATACTTTTTGAACATATTTTTGTTACGATTACAATATTACATTAAAATAACATTTACTATAAAAATCGGATTTCTTTTAAATTGTATTTTAAATTCCTTTGCAAATATGCCTCTACAACCCTTTTTAGGGGACCCGCTATTAGATGGTGCGGATTATCGCACATCCTTGGTAGAGCGAGATGCAGACTTCCTCACGGAGCATTCGGTCTCGAAAGGTTTTTAATACGGTTTTTAAGAAAAACGAATTTTTCTACTTAATTAAAAATTTAATTTTTAATAATTATATAAATATTACAACATCAATATATTTTCAAAATATAATAAACTTATATTTTTCAAATGAAAGAATTACAAGTTACATCAAAATAGCATTAAGATACCAACAAAAGACAAGTTTACATTAAAATACCATGAACTTTCCAAGCTATGTAATTATCACTAAAATGCCTCAAATCCTTAAAATTCACATCCATGCAAACCCTACACGATATAAATAACTTCTCGAGGTTTATTTTTAATTTTATTAAAAATATTTTTCATAAAATCCCATCAAGTTATATAAAACAATATTTAAGGACTAAGTAACTATAGGTTTAAGCGGGATCAATTCTCTTGAGCCCTAAGAAGCCAGAGAAAGTGAGTGCTTGCCAATTTAAGATAGAAAACTTAACGGTGTTATCAATGGTAATTGTCTTGGAAAAAGACACAAATCCTGCCATCCATGTACAGCAGTTACCGATGCCGTCCATGTACAACAGTTACCGATGACTCTCGAACCTAATTCAGGATCTAAATCGGTTTACAAGTGTCTGACTCAAGTCTCGGTCTAACTCAAGTCTGAATCCAAACTCAAACCTGAATCTAAAACCCAACACGATCATGAACTTGAACACACGAAAACAATATCGAACTCAAACAGGTATACTTGACCATTGATCATGAATCGGAACACTTGAACTTGACAAAACCAAAACATGAATATTTGAACACTATGACTTGACTCGAACCATGAATACAACTTGATATGAATATATGAATACTTGACATGAATACTTGATATAGATATGAACTCAATCTTGCAACTCGATGTATTCATGGATTCGAGCAAGGCTGGTAATTTTAGCTGTAACTTAGCATATACGGGGTGTTGGGGTAGTTCATGCGTGAATCAAACGAAATCTCAGGAGTCCCAATAGATCATGAATCCATGTCTACTACACAAGCAAGCTATCATGAGGGCCCGTGTTTCCTTACTCCTAAATTATAGCTTATTGAGTTTGGAATATTTGAAGTCCCGTTACTAACACTTGATTCGGGCCCGTATTTCCTTACTCCTGAATTAGAGCCTGTTGGGTTCGAGAACACTCTTAAGATTGGTTGACATTCACTCTTAAACTTACATTAAATTAGTATACCCAAATAAAGACATGTTAAGATACTTATATTCACTGCATGTTCACCATACCTACACTACACGGCCATGTTATATTTGTTTGCCCTGCTATATTTGTTTGCCATGCTCATGCTATACTGTTATGTTGACCTACTTGTCATATATATTACCATACTTGTTCACATATATTTTGATAGAACTGCATGATAAATAAAATTGTCATGTTTACATAAAATGTCATGCTGAGACACCATACCTCATAATCAATTGTTCATGATATATACTTCCTTTATCATACATTTTATATTTCACTTCATATTTTGGGGACTTACAGAGCGAAAGTTCGCTGATGGGCATTCCACTCATCTTTGTTTTCTTGAAATGTTTGTCAGATACTGTGGAGACTGAGGAGATAGATATCTCAGAGGAGGAGCATGATCAGATCGTGACCCAGGCCTAACCCAGTTATCTTCTTCTCAGTTTACGTATGCCACATGTTTATGTATTTCTTTTCTTGTATTTTCTTTCAGTTGAAATCATGTATTGTAAATGAATCAAGTTGAATGTAAATAAAGTTGTTAAAGTTTTAATCTCATGTTAATTTTCTTGTCAATTTATATTGCTTCATTTACGCTTAGCGTATTTATTCCGGAAAGTGGCCTTCTCGAAATAAAAATGTCGCGGGCTTGCTATGTTACCGTTTCCGTCTATTGGAAAGCGGGGCGTGACAGTTTTTGTTGGTGGCCAATGCAGGTCAGTTCTGCATGAAGTCATAAGCAATATATAATAAGAAATATGAGATTCAATAATTTTACATTCCTTGCAATTCAATTTCCATTGAATCTATCATAATCTTTCTTTTCTATCTAAGGTGATGGATTCTCCCAGCAACCCTAGCTCCAACGATGGAAGTATATCACCGCCACCTATCCTTACCGTTCTACCATCTCCACCTACCATAGCCACTCCACTTACAGAACAGACGATACTTTTGGAGGCTATCAAAAGCCTACTTGAATGTCAGCAGGCTCAAAGCATGATTTTGCAGGAGCAAATTGCTCTCCTTCAACAGAGTTTCATCTGCTTTGAAGCAGAAGTACCGGGAGTGAAACAATTTTGAGCGTTACACCCGAATAACTTCTCAGTGAAGGAGAAACCACTTGAGGCCGAGAAATGGGCACAGAGTATTGAAGACCACCTAGCCGCAGCTCAAGTCCCAGAAGTGGCTTGGGTCAGAATAGCAAAACTTGAGCTTACCGACAATGCCGGAATCTGGTGGAAGGCCGAGAAGAGCCGTCTTGAGCAGCCAATCGAGTGGAAGACTTTTCATGATCTCTTTGATGCAAAGTATTTTCCAGAAATCGCGCACTTCGAGATGGAACGGAAATACATCCACCTGCAACAAGGATCCATGTGGGATAAGTCAGTGGACGAGTACGATGCTGAATTCACCATGCTCAGCAGATTCCCCGCCCATCTAATTCCTACTGCAGAAATCAGAGTCAGGCGCTTCCAGCAAGGACTAGACCCGGAGATCCAGGCTGCCCTAGCAATGGGAGAATACCTGACACATGAAGCAGCTTTGAAGTCAGCCTGTCGTTATGAAGCTGTCATTAAGAAGAAGGGAAGGCCACAATCGGTTGGAATGAAACGTCCCGCCAACCAGATTACTGGAGGAGCCTCTTCTAGGCCAACTCTCCCAGCGCCATCAATGAGGCCAGGAGGATCATTTTCCGAGACTGAACCGAACTTCTGCATCTATTGTAAGAGGACCGGACACCAAGTCAAGGATTGCCGTCGAGCGAATGGTCTTTGCCTGATATGTGGATCATCCTTACACACTATAGGAACTTGCCCACACAACCGAACCGGCTCAATCCCTACAGCTAGATCAGCTATCCTAGCTCCAGCTACTCGGTTAGCTCTTCCTGCACCACCTCCACGCGGACCACCATTACCTCGTCAGCCGTCGATGTATCAGCATGCATAGAGAAATACGCTGAGACATCGGGCTTTCACCTTGGCGGCCGTGGAAGCCGAAGCTATGGGTCAAGGTATCCTTGGTAAAATCCCCTCCCGGCTTTTTCAGCCTTTCAAATTCTTGCATCCTGTTGGTCTTTCATCTACCTAAACATTTTCATACACTTCCGGTACAATATCAGTAGTTCTTTCACTGCCACTGTAATCTAATTTTTCTTGAAATAGTTACAACTTCCTTGTATAAATTTCGAGGAAGAAATTTGTTGGTTATAGTGCTCTCAAGTCAATTATTGTAATCGCAGGCACGTGATTGTGATGATTGAGGTGTTAGTTATTTGTATGCCCTAGAGGCCATTACTGTATATGAGATATATATTGTAGTGGATGCTTGGGCATATATAGGGAGGACTTTCTTGCTCGACATGATAGTATGCTATCTGGTTACTCTTTATCTTAACATGTACACTGATTGTCTCTCTGTTACATGTTGGTAAAGCCCTTAGGATGTGTACTTGACTACCAGGATTATGATGCAGATCATACTAGTGGGGCCATGGTAGTCCATAAGTTCATCCTTTAATGTCCCTAGTCGTGAGTGTATCGAGACGGGCATCGATATACCAGAGTAGACTAGCGTATAGCTTCTCGACCCATGTAGATGGGCGATGGATGATCCCATATCCATTGGTGTTTGACATCAGAGTTGATATACGGGTGCTCAGTGGAGACTGGGTACACTGGACGGACTCACCGAGAACTCCCAGATGGTATTATACCTCATGTCAAATGGCAGTTCTCTGGTGACACTGGTACAGGTTAGTCTGTCGACCCGAGATCGTCATAGATTCTTGTATGATTCCCACTATGCTTTGATACCACTGTAGGGTTCCCATCGACGGCAGCAAGGTTTCGAGAGGTATCGACCATGCCATTTTTAAAAAATTGCCGTTTCAAGGAACTCTAAACTAGAATCGATAACTAGAAAATAATACGGAAACAAAAGTAAACTACTTTACATCTAAGTGTTTGCGGAATACAACCTGTGTAGACCGGTCCTTCGCTTCTAAAGCTCCGAGTTGAAGTCCCTTCGCTGCGATCCAAGTCCCGGACTCTTGCATGGCTTCTCAAGGTGAAAAGAATGATCTTGCTTGAAGTCTTCGAGGCCGAAGATGATCTACGTCGAGGAGACACTAACTCAAGCTACTACAGTAAAACCTCTATACAGTAATATCCTTGGGACCGGGGAAAAATATTACTATAGGGGGGTTATTCTTAAGTAGAGTTTTATATATAAAAGAAATCATGGCGGCAATAAGGCAAGAAGCGCAAGGTGATAATCCGGAAGACGATAGTGTGGAAATAGAAAAGGTGTCATGTCGAGAAGCTTCAAACATGTTGGATAAGTTAGAAATGTTTTGGATTCAACAAGAAGGTGATTGTGGTGACGAGTTACTACGAACTCGCAAGTTAAAGGATATGGTAGTAACTCAAAAAATTAAGTCATTGTCCCAAACAACTTTGAATAAGTACTTTATGTCATCTTAAGTTCAATTGTGTAGTTAAGTAATTTATGTCATCTTAAGTTCAATTGTAATAGCCAAGTAATTTTATGTATTTTTTATATATATAAAAAATTATTTAAAATTTAATGCCAATTTATTACTATATAGAGGTAAATTAGTACAGGCGGGACTTGGAAAAAGTATGGAATATCACACTGTGGAGGTTATTCTTATTTATAACTGGTCCCGAGTCGGGACCGGGACTTTTTATCACTATAGGGAGGTTATTCCTATATAGAGTATTCCTATACGGAGGTTTTACTGTACTTCACTAATTGAGAGATTAGTGAAGCTAACACCCTATACTTAAGTGCTAATCTAGTAGAGAATGATGAAGTAGGAAGTGGGCTCACTTTAGAATTATTTTTCTTACAATATTTTCTCATTTTGATCAAACCCTAGAGAGCTCTTTTGGTTTGAGGAAGAAGATGAAGAAAAGAGATGAGAATGAACTAATCAAGTGAGTGAGAATAAACCATGGGTGAGTGTGTATCATATACTAACTCATGTAGAGGCATAACCATGGTTAATTATAATGGTTAAGTTAATAAATATCTTAAGTAAAACAAAATGAGTGGACTTTGTCAAAGCACTCACAAGCTTCTACAAGCTTCATGCATACAACAAACTATCCACTAATTTTGGATTTACTTTAAATATTAGTCGATGCCTCCCGAAACCTTGCTGCCGTCGATGGGAACCCTACAGTGGTATCAGACCCTAGCTAGAAAATTAGACGGATAATGTTAGATTACGAAACCGAAACAAACTCCGAAACTTGAAATACCAAATCCATGTTTCTGTCGTTTTTCAAATGAGCTCCAAAATTTTTTCAAACAAGTGCAGAATCATATTTGGGCAAATATAAGAACATGGGAGAAAATTGGGACTATGTGCTCGGAATTTGGCCGAGCACATGGCCACAATTTCCGAGGAGGCCGGCCAGGGAGTGAAGAAAATGTCCCAATTTTTTTCCATGCTCTGGGCTCTGGGTTTTGATGTTTTAGGTGTTGTTTGATTTTGCTAATTTTTCATGTGATGATTAACTTACTGCAATGGCAACTCGGAGTGTTTCGTAGTCGTAATTCTAACTGTTTTCGGGTTACTTTAGACGGTGTTAAAAGTTCGAACGGATATTAAATGCCCACTTTTTCCCTTGTCGGAAAATTTTCCAAGTGTTGGGTTTTTTCCGTAGTTAAAAAGCATTCAAACATCATGCAAGTTATGCAATGGACCCTCTAGAAGAACAAAACCTTGACTCGATTATGTGACCGTCAGAACTGCCACTGAACCCTCGGGTTTGTGGTGGTTCAGCAGTGCCATATGTGAGGCGTTGGTTAACCCTTCTACGGCTGGTCCATTGGTACTGTGGCATGTGCTGAATAATTTTAAACTACGCTCAAGTTTTGAGATTTCTGGGTAATTGTGGGTGTTTGTTGATTCGATCGGAATGTTTAACATCGTCTAGTTTTTCCTGCGACCGTAAGTGTAATATGTGGGGTATCGCCGGTTTCGTTGCTATATGTCAACGACAATTGGGATACGCATATTTACTTACGTTGATGACATATGATGTTATGTGTTGCTAGGATATGTTATATTGGATCGTCGTGTTTGAATAGCCGGGAGGGTTTTATGTGAGATGAGAGTTTTTCTTTTTAATTCATATAAAATTCAATGTATGTAATATTCTTTTATTGGGGCACTTCCGGGTTGAGGATGATGTCACCATTGTTGTATATTATTTACTTTTCCGCCTTAGGATAGACCCAAGTAGGGGAGCATAAGTAACCGGGTTCTAGAGTCCAGTGGGAGACTAACTCGAGGAGTCGAGTCCGGGTCTCCTAACTCTAAAATTGGTAGGGTTGCTTGCCGCTCTCGTAGGGGTCTAGGGATGTGGGTTTGACTATTCATCACGACCGTGGAATCCGTGTTTTATACAGGCTTAATATAAAACCCGGAAATCCTAGTATATCCAATATTTCATATGTAGTTTTCTGCTGCGATATCTATGATGTGATCATTTGATATGTTGAGATAGATACTGTATATAGTATATATGATATATTATATAGACGTTGCTTATGTTTTACACCCGCACTAGCCCTGCCCCGCTCTGCCGTTAGTTACCTAACCTAACGGTGCATGACGGGACATCGAGGCGAATGCGGATGGCATAAGCGTACGTTGTATTTATCTGTGATGTTTAGGTAACTTATAATGATGGGACTTCATTAATGAGATTAATGAAAGAAAAGAAACCTAAAGATGTTGTAGAAACTTGTTTTAAAAACTGGTAGCTCTAGTTTTTGCTTTGCATAGCGGTATTCCTTGTAGAATATCCAGCACCTTATTCGATAAGGAAAGAGCTGAGATCCCTTCACCAGGAGTGACCTCTTTAGCGAAACTAGCAGATGCTACAACCCTCGGTTTGTCTTTTGATTGCTTCTATAGTTTTTGCTTTCCATAGCGGTATTCCTTGTAGACTATCCAGCACCTTATTCGATAAGGAAAGAGCCGAGATCCCTTCACCGGGAGTGACCTCTTTAGCAAAACTAATGAAAGCCTCAAAAACACTCCTTTTTAATTCACTTGTTTCTACAACGATATCAAGTTCATTACGCTATAGGTTTTCTGAAAAACCTGTCGTAGCCCTCCATCATTTCAGATAAGTGTTATTTTAGTATTCGTGCTACGGTAGTTTGGCCTCCGTCAAGGCGTAGTGTATGGTAGCTAAAATAGTGCTCATCTGCAGCATACAATGCGATTGGATTAGGGTATTCGTATGGTGTAGTTTGGCCTCCGTCAAGGGTTGTGCGGGTGGGTCTATTCAATCAGGAAATGACGGGTTGAACTTGACTAGCGGACTATGGGTAGTTTGGCCTTCGTCAAGGTTATAGGACGCTAGGGGCAAAATATTATCGGGAGTTTCAAGTGTTGAAACTTGCAATGAGATTGCATACTTTCTATGAGATAGTTGGATTCCGATCCCACTGCGAGCAAGAGTTGCTTCTGGGAGAGTTTTACATAAGATAATTAGCCGATCAAGTAGTTGTTTAGAAAGGTGTCAACGGGGTTACGCTCCTGGGAAAACGAGGTTTATTTTAATTAGGTCCGTGCGAAAGCACGGGGAACCTCCCTCAAAGTACCGACACTGGCCTGGCTGAAAGATTGGCGAAATTGTAAGGTGTAACTAATCCCGGCTAGTCTTTCCTTTTAGGGTTTGAAGGAAGATTTGATAAAAACAGTGGGAGCCATTCTGATTAGATAAAATAATAACCAATCTGATCTTGCAAGAGCATATGCTGAGTGTTTTCTTCTCTCTCTCTCCAAGTAGCGACCATATCACGTCTTAATCAAGATAATAATTTAGATGTATTGACCGAACCCGCTTGTTATACTGTGCTGGGGAACGTTGGTCCCGCTCCAACTTATAATTGTTATAAGACCGAGCAGGAAATATGGGATTACCAGAATTCCCGTGCCGCCCAAACGAAGAAAGTGCATATTGATGCATCTTCTTCGGGTGTGTTCATTATCGAGAATTGTTTTCAGTATCCTCTATGACCTGGGTATGTGATACCGAATCAGGATCCCACATATGTAATCTGTTATATGGGCTACAGATAGGTAGAGAACTGAGAATGGGTGATAAAGTTTCAAGAGTTGGAAACGATGCAATTGTTGCAGCCAAGATGTTGGCAGTTATCACCCTGTATTACCAAATACATTGATTCTGAACGAATGTTATTAGATACCGAACCTGATATGCAACATTATATCAGTCTCTTTATTTACTAAAGAAGGATATAATTTTGTATTGTTGGATAATGTTTCCTATATCAAGAGTTGATCGGTTCAGGCACGTTGTCTAAAAGCATATACGTTCTAAATCAAACCACAGTTCTCAACGTACAGAACACACACAAGAGGAATAGTTAAAAAATGAACGAATCCTTGTTAAGGCATTGTAGACTAGGTCATATCAATGCGACCAGACCAGCTAAGTTACATTAAGATGCATATTTAAATCAGTTTGAATTTACATCTTGTGAAACTTGCCAGTCATGTCACAAAGATAAGATGACCATAGCTTCGTTTATTGGAAACAGAGAAAGAGTTAATGAACTCTTAGGATTGATACATGATGATGTATGTAGATCCCATGTCTACACATGCCAGGACTCGTTCTTTGTACTTCATTACATCCACTGATTATCTCTCAAGATTCGAACATATGTTCCTGTTGAAACACAAGTCTGAAACTTTTGAGAAATTCAATGAATATAAGTTAGAAGTAGAGAACCAAAACGGGTATAAGTATTATGTCCTTTGATGTGATCAGGGAGGAGAATACTAGAGCACGTAATTCCTGGACTATTCTAAAGGAGAATGAGATTCTCTCTCAGCATTACTCCTCTGTATACACCACAGCACAACGGTGTATCGGGGCGGAGCGATTGCACCCTATTAGATATGGTGCGCTCTATGATGAGTACTACTGAGTTGCCTATTTCCTTTTGGGGTTATGCACTTGAGAAGCTGCATACCTATTGAATCGGTTCCAACCAAATCAGGTGCCTACCGCTCCATATGAGATATGGTATGGGAAAAGCCCATGTCTTAAGTAAGTTATGATTTGGGGTTGTCCGACCTATGTCTAAAAGCAAAATTCAGACAAGCTCGAGGCAAGGTCAGATCTGTAGAAGTTTGTTGGATATCCTAAGCATTCACAAGGGAATATCTTCTACCACACTAAGGAACAAAAGGTGTTTTATTTCTCGGCATGCCACTTTTTTAGAAAAGGAATTTATTTTGGAAACAAATTTATGGTCATGAGGTAGAACTGGAAGGAGTTCCAGCTATACAAACTACAGCTGGCGATTTGGTAGAACCGGAGGATTCGATAGCTCCCGACGAACCTCAGCCTCTCCACTGATCTGGTAGGGTTCCTCATCCGCCTGAGAGATACTTCGGTTTTCTCTATGACAGTGGGAGCGAGGATTGCATCATGAGATGATGACCCAACTAATTTCGAGCAGGCCATCAAGAGTGGGGACTCTGTAAGTATGGCTGGATGCTAAGCGATCTGAGATGGAATCTATGTACACCAACAAAGTATGGACTTTGGTTGCTTTATCTGAAGGGTTAAATCCCCATCAGGAGCAAGTATATCTTGAGAAGATTACTTGGTGTACATGGAAAAGTTGAGACTTTCAAAACTAAGACTAGTTGTAAAAGGTTTTCGTCATTGACCAGGTGTGGATTATGATAAAACCTTTTCTCCTGAAGCTATGCTTAAGTCCATCCAGATCCTACTTGCCATTGCTACATACCATGACTACGATATCTGGTGGTTGGGTGTCATGACTACTTTTCTAAATAATTATTTAGAAGAGAGCGTCTATAAGTATACAGCCAGAGGGCTTTGTAGATAGTGGGAGCAGCGGAAACGTGTGCAGGTTGCTTTACGGATTAAAGCAGGCATCACAGAGTTGGAACATCTGTTTTGATGTGGTAGTCAAAGAGTTTGACTTCATCAAAATTGTAGATGAACCTTGTATATATAAAAGGGTAGTAGAGAGTAAGGTGGTCATCCTCGTATTATACGTAGATAACATACTCTTGATAGGAAAGGTGTTTCCTATGCTACGCTCGGTCAATCTCCTCTTATCACAAGGATTCTCCATATAGGATCAATGTGATACCTCCTAAATCCTGGGTTTTGGATCTATGAGATAGATCTAAGTGGATGTTAGGATTCTCACTAGGTGTAGTGAGATGGTATCAATCGATCCTGGGGAGAATCACTGGATAGCTTCCAGGGTGGTAAGATCGACTGAATGTCAGTCACAGACATTGTCTTTACCCTCAGTGGAAGGACGGTATGTTGGAAGAGTTCCAAGGTAGATACCATGGAAAACTAGATGATAAAGGCTGGATACATCACTACCAAAGGTGCTACCAAAGAGGCAGTCTGGGTGTATATTAGTTCATGAGATGAACTTCGTTCCTACCATTGTGTGACAATGGAGTTGTGGCTTAGGCCTAGGAACCCCCGTCCCATCAGTGATCCAGACATATTCTAAGGCAGTATCACCTGATCATGGAGATGGTTGATCTCTAGGGAGATCAAGGTTAGGATAGTAGACTCAGAGGACAACACGGCGGATCCACTCACAAAGGCCTTTTCCCAGAGAGAGACTTTTATGGGATGGTTGAGTATGAGATACTACAAACACTGCTATATGATGGCCCTAGTGCAAGTGGGAGATTGTTAGTTATATATATGCCCTAGAGGCCATTACTGTATATGAGATGTATATTGTAGTGGATTCTTGGACATATATAGGGAGGACTTTCTTGCTCGACATGATAGTATGCTATCTGGTTACTTTTTATCTTAACATGTACGCTGATTGTCTCTCTGTTACATGTTGGTAAAGCCCTTAGGATGTGTACTTGACTACCAGGATTATGATGCAAATCATACTAGTGGGGCCATGGTAGTCCATAAGTTCATCCTTTAATGTCCCTAGTCGTGGGTGTATCGAGACGGGGCATCGATATACCAGAGTCGACTAGTGTATAACTTCTCGACCCATGTAGATGGGCGATGGATGATCTCATATCCATTGGTGTTTGACATCAGAGATGATATATGGGTGCTCAGTGGAGACTGGGTACACTGGACGGACTCGCCGAGAACTCCCAGATGGTATTATACCCCACGTCAGATGGCAGTTCTCTGGTGACACTGGTATAGGTTAGTCTGTCGATCCGAGATCGCCATAGAGTCTTATGTGATTCTCACTGTGCTTTGATTTCCACCTTACCACGTTCAAGTGGACGTACAAAACGGTGGTTTTTGGGTACAGTCTCAAGTCACATGGAGGCAATGATAGGAGGGGATTCGTCTCTCCCGGTATTGGGGGTTGATGTTGCGCTGTGCTCGATTGGCTATAACAGGGAAGTCCCTGGCCAGGGCTGTTTCAGCGATTTACTGGTAAGTGATACCAGTAGTTTCTCGACCCGTTATGAGCCTCATATCGGCACGACTTATCTAGTTACTGGGGTCTGACGTTTACCACCCTTAGACGAGATATGCGACATATCAGACGAGGAGACCGGACTGTACGGTAGTGTTACTGTCAGGCTTTTGCAGGAGTTAGAGCGGGCTTGCTTGCTGATCTTCTGATCGTTCAATACCCGGGTAGCCGTTACGTCCAGCTAGTACCGCTGATGGCTTGTGGGTGCTTGATGTGATCATCACCTACTGTCAGCGTATTGACGAGTCTTTAGAGTCCTACATAGAGGTTTTATTGGCTCAGGCAAAATGAAGTAGGAGCACATATGTGATATGTGCGGGACTGAGAATAATGCGAGTATGTGATACCGTATTCTATTCTCGCGATATTCGTATCGGTCGGTTATATGTGATATTGCCGGGTTATCGAATCAAGTATTGATTCGATAAGATGGTACGTTTTATATTAGTCGGTTATATGTGATATAGCTGGATTATTAAATCAAGTGTTGATTTGATAATTTAGTGTATAATTATATATTTGATATACTAGTTTACATTAACTAATATTAGCTCACTTAAGCATTCTTTTCTCACTTGTGTGTACATGTAATATATATGTGATATATATTGATGTGCATTATTTTTGTGTGTGTCATGGTTGTTGATACACACATGGGTGTATGAGACATACACCATACTAATTATAATGGTGGGTTTTTAATATTTAAAGTAAATCCAAAATTAGTGGATAATTTGTTGTATGCATGAAGCTTATAGAAGCTTGTGAGTGCTTTGACAAAGTCCACTCATTTTGTTTTACTTAAGATATTTATTAATCTGACCATTATAATTAGCCATGGTTATGTCTCTACATGAGTTAGTATATGATACACACTCACCCATGGTTTATTCTCACCCACTTGATTAGTTCATTCTCATCTCTTTTCTTCATCTTCTTCCTCAAACCAAAAGAGCTCTCTAGGGTTTGATCAAAGTGAGAAAATATTGTGAGAAAAATAATTCTAAAGTGAGTCCACTTCCTACTTCATCATTCTCTACTAGATTAGCACTTTAGTATAGGGTGTTAGTTTCACTAATCTCTCAATTAGTGAAGTAGTAGCTTGAGTTAGTGTCTCCTCGACGTAGATTATTTTCGGCCTCGAAGACTTCAAGCAAGATCGTTCTTTTCACCTTGAGAAGCCATGCAAGAGTCCGGGACTTGGATCGCAGCGAAGGGACTTCAACTCGGAGCTTTAGAAGCGAAGGTGTTAGTGTATATGCTTTAGAGGCCATTACTGTATCATACTAGCTTGTATATTACTTAATAGATGCTTGGGATATTTACAGTTGTATTGACAGTCTTGCTCAAAATGGTAGTATGCTACTTGGTTTGTTTCTACTTCAATATGTGCATGTGTTTCTTTTAGCATATTGATTATACATATTAGTGGAGCCCTTAGGATCTTTGCTTGATTACCAGCGTTGTGATGGCAGTCACACTAGTGGGGGCTGGGTAATCTACAAGCACGTCCTTATACAAGTCCCTAGTCGTAGGATTATCGAGGCGGGGCATCGATATTCCGGAGTAGACTAGTGTATACGCTTCTCATCCCAGCAGGGGAGATGGTCTGTCCCACAGCCATTAGTACGTCGTATTGGAGATAGTGTGCAGGTGCTCGTTAGGTTACGAGTACACCGGACAGGACTCGTCGGGAACTGCTGGTTGGTACTATACCTATCGTCAGACAGCAGTTCCCAGGTGACATGAGTACAGCTTAGTCCATCGACTTGACACTACTACTTCGCCTCGAGTGTGTTCCCACTGTACTTTGATTACTACCCTACCATGGCTCAAAGGAGTCGTGCAAACATGTAGTAGTTGGGTGCAGTCCTGAAGCACTTGGAGGCAGTGGCGGTTAGACAGGATTCGTCTCTCCCGGTATTGGGGGTTGATATCGCGCTGTGTCTAGGAGAGCCATTACACAAAGTCCCTGGCCAGGGCAAGCAAGATTTACTGGTAGTGTTTCCAGTAGTTTCTCAGGGTGTTCTGGGCTACACTCCAACACGACTTGTGCCGCTATTAGGGGTCTGACGTTTACCACCCTCTAGGCCCGACATGCGATACTCTTAGATGAACAGACCGGACACTACGGAGATTGTCACATTCAAGCTCAGTAGGAGTTCGGATCGGTTTTCCTCATCGGCCTTCTTATGGACATCTACCTGGGGACCGTTATGTACAGCTAGTACCACTTGCGGCCTGTGGTTAAACCCACTACCGGCGTAGTGTCGAGTCTTTAGAGTCCCACACAGAGAGTTTTCCTGCACTGGGTAAAAGGTGTAGAGGCCGTATAGTTTTACGGCAGGGCTTCGATCACTTACGTGCACTTGTGCGCATATGATGTTCGGACGGACAATACTAGTGGGCTTTAGTTTAAGCCGGATCCTAGTATTGTATAGATGGATTGGTTTTTGTCTTCTAGTATTCGTGTTCTACGGAATGCGGATGCGGTTGTGTATGCACGAATGTGAGGAGAGAAGAAGGAGATGTCTTATTAGGCTTTTGACCATTGACTTGATTAAAACCATTATGAGGTAGAGGATAATGTTTACTAATCTTTTTAATGATAACTGTGTCATGGCTAATTGGTTTGACCATTTGACCATGTTGACCATTTGACCTAGTTGACCATTGTTGACTAGATATTTTTGTGAGCACTAAATATTTTCTTGGCTTGGATTTAACTTGACATGATAATGGTCAAATCAAGGTTGCCATCATAATTATCATAATAAAAGATTTGTTTTGTTTTTCCTTATGGTTCATTATCTCTTTCTCATTCTCTCTCATCAAAAGAGAGCTCCCATGGCTGCTTCTTCTTCCTCCTCACTAGAAAATTCTATAGCTCTCATGTGTTAAGAAAAATAGAATTTAGATAGACAAACAAAACCATCTTCTTACTCTACATCACCTAGGACTAGGACATCAAGCACTAGGACATCAAGCATAGCGAACTTGTTACCTTAGTTATCTCAACTTGAGGTGGAGCTCGGACTATAGACTCTCGAGTGGATCGTCTTCGACTCAAGGAGGCCGTGGAGGTGACCAAGATCCGGATCGATCCTCGGAGCTCATGTGGACGAGGAGGACAGCGGAGAAAAGAACCGAAGGACTGGAATCATGAGGTATAATCTTTCTATCACAGTAGATTAAACCTATAGTCTTTGTTAGCAATGGTTTAGCAAAGATCCTTTAGCTTAGTCTATGTTGCCTTTGTAAGAAAATTTTGATTTTTACCTGTTCCGCCTCCCCGCTAGCTTGCGGGGTGAGCGACATAGACTTACAGTGGTATCAGAACTAGGCTAAACCATTACTAACATGTTAGCAAAGTGTTAGAAATTCGATCACCAGAAAAATCGCAAAACATGAACTAATAATGCAATTTTCTGTCGATTTTAAAAACTGGTCCAAAATTTTTTCCAGGGACCTTAAAAATACGTGCAGGCTTTTTTATGGACACCTAAGAAAAACGAGATCGTGAATCGGTCAGACCGCCGCGGAAGCGCTGCTAAACCAAGGGTTTCGCCGCGGATCTACGGCCGAGTCGACGTCGAGTCGGCCCGTTTTTCCTGCATACTGTCCAGCTTGGTGTTTTGTGATTTTTCTAATACTTTGTTTCCACCCAGAATCTTTTGTGTACTGTGTTGCACTTGGGGTAGATTCAAATCTGGTAATCGATCGAAATTCTAAGTATTTTAGCTAGTCGGATCTTCTGTGATGTGATATATGTACTGAACATCTACTAATCGCTATACGTCGATTAGTGGAGGGTGTACATATCTGTGATCTGTAATGTTGGATTGTGTATATGAACTTGTTGGATTATCGTGGATGAATAGCCGGGGATGTGAGATGAGGGTTTTTCATTTTTCACTCAATATAAATTTTAAATTGATGTAATATTATTTTATGGTCGCACATCCGGGTTGAGCTTGTATCCACCATTGTATATTATTTCTTTTACTGTTTTCTGCTCCTAGGATAGACCCAAGGTGGGGTGCACAAACTACCGGATACATTGAAGTGCCGAGTGGCCTACTCACTTTATTGAGGGAGGTTGGTTCGCTTCGGGTATTTGGCGGGTAGTTTGCCGCACCCGTAGGGGGTCTAGGGTGGGGTTTGGCTATTCATCACGACCGTGTAATCCGTCTTTCATTACAGGCTCGAACGAAGCGTGGATTCCTAGTATATCCAATGTGTTCATCTGTGATCTGGAATGACTATCATTGCGTCTGACGAATGTATATATCTATATATGATATCTAGTAGACGTTGCTTATGTTTGGCATCCGCGCTAGTCCAGCCCCCGCTCTGTCGTTAGTTAAGTAACCTAACGGGTGATGATGGGGCCCCGTTGCGAATGCGGATGGTATAAGCGTACGTTATATTTTCTTTATTTTCTGCAATGGTAGGATTAATTGATGGGACGTATTATATTAATGCAAAGAAAACAAACCAAAGCTGAATCGTCGGAACAATTTCAAAACCACTCAGTTTTTTCAAAACAGCAAAACTTTTAAAATGCGGAGCTTAAACCACTCCTTTTAAAAGCTATCAGGTTCCCTCGATTATATCAAGTTCACTACGTTCACGGTTTCGCCAAAACCATTCATAGCCCCCCGTCATTTCATATGAATATTCAATAGTATTCAAGCTTTGTTTGTTGGCCTTAGTCAAGGCATAGTGATTGGTAGCTGATGGGTGTTTATATGTTGTATAGATAGATGCGTTGGTTTGGGACAATCGTATTACCTTGTTGGCCTTAGTCAAGGGTATATACGGGTGGGTTCAAATTAATCTGGACAATGACGGGTAGAACTTGACATGTGACTTATGATTTGTTGGCCTTAGTCAAGGTCATAAGAGCATGGGGCAAAAATCCACATCGGGAGTTTCTAAAGAAATTGAAACTTGCTAGTGTTGCATACCATTTGGAGTATGATAATGTTGGTAGGATTCCTTCAGCATTATCATACAATGATATTTGGATCCCGATCTTACTGTGAGTATCCGCTACTCCTCGGGAGATTTTTTCACTTAACGATCAATGCCATAAACCAAGTAGGTGTCTAGAACAGTGTTAGCGGGGCTACGCCTCCAGGGAAAAGAGGTTATTTAATTAAGGAACTTCGCGAAAGCGTCGTAAAACCTCCCTCAAAGTACCGACACTAGCCTGGCTGAACGGTTAAGCAAGTATTGTACAATGAGATTAATCCTGACTAATTCTTCTTTTATGGTTTGAGGAAGGATTCGAGAAACAGTGTGAGCCATCCTGTTTAGATAAACTAAAAACCAATCTAAACTTGCAAGAGCATTATGCTAAGTGTTTTCTTCTCTCTCTCTTAATTGCAGCGACCCAGTGATCAGACATAGGTTATATCTAGATAATAAAATGACTGAATATGACTATAATGACTGGCAAAGGTCTGTCCAGATGTCCATTACCCATGACAAGCTGGGACACTTCTTCACTACTCAAAACCCTGCCGTCTCAGGTCCAGTTTCCACCGTCATGGATATTGATATTCATAAGACATCGGAAGGGATTGTGTGAATACCAAGTGCCTCGTGTTGGCCTCAGTTAATGGTGCATACCAGAGGCAGCACGAGAAGATGGACTTAGCTTCCATCTTCCTCTATAACAAAAATTTATATGGAGAGCAATCTCGTATCGCAAGATATGAGACCTCGAAGGAATTGCTTCAAGCGAGGTTGGCTGTCGGGTCATTTGTAGGGGACAACGTCCTTACAGTGACTAGTTGTATTGATCAGCTCACGGACCTGAAGACCACGTTAGGAAACAAGTCATATGATGACTTGTTTCTACAGTCCCTACCCTCTACTTGCATCCTGAAGGAAACCAGGGAGGTAGAAGGAAAGGGAAGGGCAAAAGTTTCGGGACTAGATATAGGGAAGGAGGGGCGTCCCTATTGTTAAGGGAAATGACATTGGCAGAGGGATTGCAGGGCTTGCAAAGCCAGTAGCCAGGATTCGAAGCATGTTCTGGCTTCGGCTTCGGGTGTATTTGTAATAGAAAATTGTATGTCAATTAACCCTACATCCTGGGTACTAGATACCGGATCAGGATCTCATATCTGTAATTCATTACAGGCTTTGAGAAACCGTAAAGTTATCAGGTTAGGTGATATAACTCTCAGAGTTGCGAACGGAATGAGCATGGACGCTGAATCCGTAGGGAAATATCATCTAGGATTGACAGGTGGGCAGATATTGATTCTACGTAACTGTTTGTATGTACCTAGTATGGCTTGTAATATCATATCTGTATCCTTATTTTCTAAGAAAGAATTTGATTTTACATTTGTAAGCGATCTGGTCCACATCCACCTTAATCAAGTTCTGATTGGGTCAGGTACATTAGATAATGGTATATACGTATTAAATCAAGCTCAGGTTTTCAGTATCCAGAACACACTTAAAAGAATGTCTCCGGAATTAAATCAGGCTTTCCTATGGCATTGTAGACTGGGTCACATCAATGAAACACGATTGACAAAGTTACATAGAGAGGGATATTTGAATCCGTTCGAATATCAGTCTTATGCTACTTGTGAATCTTGTCTCATGGAAAAGATGACAAAGACTCCATTTACTGGACACGGGGTGAGAGCGAGCGAGCTCTTGGGACTTATATAAAGTGATGTGTGTAGTCTAATGTCTACACATGCGCGAGGTGGTTATTCCTATTTCATTACTTTTACGGATGATTTCTCTAGGTATGGATATGTCTTCTTGATGAAGCATAAATCCGAGGCTTTTGAGAAATTCCGGGAATAGAAGAATGAAGTGGAAAAACAAACAGGAAAAAGTATCAAGACACTGAGATCTGATCGAGGTGGTGAATACTTAAGTGCCGAGTTCCTGAGATACTTAAAAGAGAATGGTATTCTCTCTCAGCTTACTCCTCCATACACACCACAACACAACGGTGTATCAGAAAGGCAGAATCGAACTCTATTGGATATGGTTCGTTCCATGATGAGTAAGGCTGAGTTACCGCGATCCTTCTAGAGTTATGCACTAGAATCAGCTGCATATCTTTTGAACCAGGTTCCTACTAAGTCAGTGCCTACCACACCATATCAGATGTGGAGTGGAAAGAAACCCTGTCTTAAACATTTTAAGACTTGGGGATGTCCAGCTTTTATTAAAAAGCAGCATGCGGATAAGCTCGAGGCACGCTCAGTACAGTGTAAGTGTAGGGTTCCTAGGCACACTCAAGAGGTTCCACAAGGCATCAACCATACTAAATTCAAAAATTAGGTGCCGAGAAACCCTAACCTAGATCGTTAACTAGAAATTAGGCGAAAACAAATGCAAGTAAACAACTTTACTCTAAAGCGAAAGTGACCACAACCTTTGTAGATCCGGTCCTCCACTTCCTTAGCTCCGTGATGATGTCCCTCTGCTGCGATCATCGGATCCCTGACTCCAGCGATGGTTTCGTCGAAGAAATGATCGGGCTAGGTCATTGACTTCGATGCCGAAGATGATCTACGTCGAGGCAACTCAAGATCAAGCTCCAACTTCACCAAGTCATGAAACTTGTGAAGAAAACACCCTATACTACATGGCAAGTGGTAGAGGATGAAGAAATAGGAAGTGGGTTCACTTTTGATTTGGATTTCTCACTTGGAATCATCACTTAGAAATTTCAAGCAAAAGTTTTTCTTTTTCTCTTCATGAAGAAGATGAAGAAGAAGAATGAAAAGAGAATTATCAATAATAGAAAAACAAGTGATGGTTATCATAATATAACCATGGTTAAGTGTAGAGAATAAACTAGGGTTAGGTGAATGGTTAGGTTAAGCAAAAGAAACAAAAATGGTTGAACTTTTCAAAGCTTCATGAAGTTTCAAAGTAAATCCAAAAGAAGCAACCATTTCTTTTCTTGCTATAAAGAATAAATAAATAAAATAAATAATCAAGAGAAGATAATAAAACCCTAACCATTCACTTAAACATGGTTTAAAGTAAACACAAACCCAAGTTTGCATGTATCATCAAACATGATACAAACAAGTGCACAAAAATATATCACATATACAACTTGTGCATTTCAAGTGAGAAAATCCATCTTAAGTGAACAAATACTAGTTAATGCAAAGTAATATATCAAATATATAATTATACATTAAATCATTAAATCGACACTTGATTTAACGATCCGGTCATATCGCATATGACCGACTAATATCCGATGTATCGACTTATCGAATCAATCCTCGATTCGATAACTAGGTTATATCGCATACAACCAATCGATACATTCATAGCGAGAATAGAATACGGTATCACATACACGCATTATTCTCGGTTCCGCACATATCTCATATGCGCTCCTATTTCATTTCGCTTGAACCAGGAAACCTCTGTGTAGGACTCTAAAGACTCGTCAATACGCCGGCAGCAGGTGATGATCATATCAAACACCCACAAGCCGCAAGCGGTCTGCTAAACGTAACGGCCACCCAGGTATTGAGCGATTAGAAGATCGATGGGCAAGCCCGCTCACACTCCTGTGAATCCAACCAGTAACACTTACCGTACAGTCCGGTCTGTTCGTCTGATATGTCGCATATCTCGCCTAGGGGTGGTAAACGTCAGACCCCAGCAGCTCGATAAGTCGTGTCGATATGAGGTCTATAACAGTTCGAGAAACTACTGGTAACACTTACCAGTAAATCTCAGCAACCCTGGCCAGGGATTTCCGGTTATAGCCAATCGAACACAGCGCAACATCAACTCCCTATACCGGGAGAGACGATTCCCCTCCTATCGCTCATTGCCTCCATGTGATTCGGGACTGTACCCAAAAACCACCGTTTTGCACGCCCTCTTGGACGTGGTAAGGTGGAAATCAAAGTACAGTAGGAATCACACAAGACTCTATGACGATCTCGGGTCTACAGACTAACCTGTACCAGTGTCACCAGAGAACTGCCATCTGACGTAAGGTATAATACCATCTGGGAGTTCTCGGTGAGTCCGTTCAGTGTACCCAGTCTCCACTGAGCACCCGTATATCATCTCTGATGTCAAACACCAATGGATATGGGATCATCCATCGCCCATCTGTATGGGTCGAGAAGGTACACGCTAGTCTACTCTGGTATATCGATGCCCCGTCTCGATACACCCACGACTAGGGACTTTGAAGGATGTACTTATGGACTACCATGTCCCCACTAGTATGACCCGCATCATAGTCCAGGTAGTCAAGTACACATCCTAAGGGCTTTACCAACATGTAACAGAGAGTCAATCAGTGTACACGTTAAGGTAAAGAGCAACCAGATAGCATACTATCATGTCGAGCAAGAAAGTCCTCTCTATATATGTCCAAGCATCCACTACAATATACATCCTATGTATAGTAATGGCCTCTAGGGCATACATATAACTAACAGTAAGTTTGTGGGATACCCAAAGAACTCCAAGAGATATCTTTTCTATTACGCAGAGGAGCAAAAGGTCTTTGTTTCTCGTCATGCCCGCTTCTTGGAAATTGAATTTTTAGAAAATCAGATAAGTGGGAGCGCAATAGAACTGGAAGAAATTCCAGAACCATAAGCTATTACTGAAAGCTTGGTAGAACCAGAGGTTTTAGAAGAACCGGATATCCCAGCGCCACTCCGCAGGAGTAGTAGGCAGTCTTATCTGCCCTAGAGATACTACGGTTTTCTCATAGACGGGGATCGAGAGGATTGCATCATTGAAACTGATGAGCCTACTAGCTTCCAGCAAGCCATTCAGAGCGGTGACTCGGTAAAATGGCTGGATGCAACGCGGGCCGAAATGGAGTTCATGTACACCAACAAAGTTTGGACTTTGGACATTGCTCCAGAAGGGGTAAAACCCGTAGGTTGCAAATGGATCTTCAGAAAGAAGATTGGTGTACATGGGCAGGTTGAAACCTATAAAGCTAGACTTGTTGCAAAGGGTTTTCGTCAAAGACCTGGTTTGGACTATAACGAAACCTTTTCTCTAGTGGCTATGCTCAAATCCATTCGGATCCTTCTTGCCATTGCTGCCTTCCACAATTATGAGATCTGGCAGATGGACGTAAAGGCGGCTTTTCTAAATGGAAATTTGGAAGAGTGCGTCTATATGGATCAGTCGGAGGGTTTCATTCAGAGTAGGAGCAGCGATAAAGTGTGCAAGTTGCTTAAGTCCATTTGTGGACTAAAGCAGGCATCGCGGAGTTGGAACATCTGCTTTGATGATACTGTCAAAGAATTCGATTTTATCAAAAATCCAGATGAACCATGCATTTATAGTAAGATTGTAGGGAGAACTGTGGTATTTCTCATCTTGTACGTGGATGACATTCTCCTAATAGAAAATGACATTCCTATGCTACAGTCAGTCAAAGGATTCTTGTCATAGCGGTTCTCCATGAAGGACCTGGGTGATGCCTCCTACATTTTGGGGATCCAGATCTATCGTGATAGATCTAAGAGGATATTGGGACTTTCACAGTTCAGGTACATCGACACCATACTGAAAAGATTTAGTATGGAAGATTCTAAGCGCGGTAATCTACCTGCTTGTCACGGAATCACTCTCTCCAAAGAGATGTCTCCCAAGACTGATTTGGAAAGGGCTCGCATGTCATCTATACCCTACGCATCTGCGGTAGGCTCTATAATGTATGCGATGTTGTGTACCAGACCAGATGTAGCATACGCATTAAGCGTTGTAAGCCGGTATCAGTCGGACCCAGGGGAGAAGCACTGGATAGCAGTAAAGAGCATTCTTAAGTACCTGAGAAGGACTAAGGAGATGTTCTTGGTGTATGGCGGAAAAGACCTCCAGATTGATGCCTTTGCTGAAACCAGCTTCCAGAGTGACAAGGATGACTCCAAGTCCATGTCGGGTTATGTCTTTACCCTCAATGGAGGGGCGGTCTGTTGGAAGAGCTCCAAACAGGAAACCGTTGCTGACTCGACGATGGAAGCGGAGTACATAGCTTCTTGCGATACCGCAAAAGAAGCTATCTGGATGAAGAAGTTTCTCACAGAACTTCAGGTGGTTCCAACCATTGTTGATCCAATACCGCTGTATTGCGACAACAACGGTGCTATAGCCTTAGCGAAGGAACCCAGGTCCCATCAGAAGTCCAGGCACATCTTGAGGCGGTACCACCTGATCAGGGAGATCGTAGATTGCCGGGAGATCGAGGTGAGGAGAGTAGATTCGGAGAATAACACTGCAGATCCACTCACGAAGGCCATACCCCATACTCAGTTCGAGCGGCTGATCGAGATGATAGGTCTTCGATACGCCAGTATATGGCCCTAGTGCAAGTGGGAGATTGTTAGTGTATATGCCCTAGAGGCCATTACTGTATCATACTAGCTTGTATATTACTTAATGGATGCTTGGGATATTCACAGTTGTATTGACAGTCTTGCTCAAAATGGTAGTATGCTACTTGGTTTGTTTCTACTTCAATATGTGCATGTGTTTCTTTTAGCATATTGCTTATACATATTAGTGGATCCCTTAGGATCTTTGCTTGATTACCAGCGTTGTGATGACAGTCACACTAGTGGGGGCTGGGTAATCTACAAGCACATCCTTATACAGGTCCCTAGTCGTAGGATTATCAAGACGGGGCATCGATATTCCGGAGTAGACTAGTGTATATGCTTCTCATCCCAGCAGGGGAGATGGTCTGTCCCACAGCCATTAGTACGTCATACTGGAGATAGTGTGCAGGTGCTCGTTAGGTTACGAGTACACCGGACATGACTCGTCGGGAACTGCTGGTTAGTACTATACCTATCGTCAGATAGCAGTTCCCAGGTGACATGAGTACAACTTAGTCCATCGACTTGACACTGCTACTTCGCTTCGAGTGTGTTCCCACTGTACTTTGATTACTACCCTACCATGGCTCAAAGGAGTCGTGCAAATAGGTAGTAGTTGGGTGCAGTCCCGAAGCACTTGGAGGCAGTGGCGGTTAGACAGGATTCGTCTCTCCCGGTATTGGGGGTTGATATCGCGCTGTGTCTAGGAGAGCCATTACACAAAGTCCCTGGCCAGGGCAAGCGAGATTTACTGGTAGTGTTTCCAGTAGTTTCTCAGGGTGTTCTGGGCTACACTCCAACACGACTTGTACCGCTATTAGGGGTCTGACGTTTACCACCCCCTAGGCCCGACATGCGATACTCTTAGACGAACAGACCGGACTATACGGAGATTGTCACATTCAGGCTCAGTAGGAGTTCGGATGGGTTTTCCTCATCGGCCTTCTTATCGACATCTACCTGGGAACCGTTACGTACAGCTAGTACCGCTTGCGGCCTATGGTTAAACGCACTGCCAGCGTAGTGTTGAGTCTTTAGAGTCCCACAAAGAGAGTTTCCCTGCACTGGGCAAAAGGTGTAGAGCCGTATAGTTTTACTGCAGGGCTTCGATCACTTACGTGCATTTGTGCGCATATGATGTTCGGGCGGACAATACTAGTGGGCTTTGGTTTAAGCCGGATCCTAGTATTGTATAGATGGATTAGTTTTTGTCTTCTAGTATTAGTGTTCTACGGAATGCGGATGCGGGTGTGTATGCACGGATGTGAGGAGAGAAGAAGGAGATGCCTCATTAGGGTTTTGACCATTGACTTGATTAAAACCATTATGAGGTAGAGGATAATGTTTACTAATCTTTTTAATGATAATTGTGTCATGGCTAATTAGTTTGACCATTTGACCATGTTGACCATTTGACCTAGTTGACCATTGTTGACTTAGATATTTTTGTGAGCACTAGATATTTTCTTGGCTTGGATTTAACTTGACATGATAATCGTCAAATCAAGATTGCCATCACAATTATCATAATAAAATATTTGTTTTATTTTTCCTCATGGTTAATTATCTCTTTCTCATTCTCTCTCATCAAAAGAGAGCTCCCATGGTTGTTTCTTCTTCCTCCTCACTAGAAAATTCTATAGCTCTCATGTGTTGAGAAAAATAGAATCTAGATAGACAAACAAAACCATCTTCTTACTTTACATCACCTAGGACATCAAGCATAGCAAACTTGTTACCCTAGTTACCTCGGCTTGAGGTGGAGCTCGGACTATAAACTCTCGGGTGGATCGTCTTTGACTCAAGGAGGTCGTGGTGGTGACCAAGATCCGGATCGATCCTCGGAGCTCACGTGGACGAGGAGGACAGCGGAGAAAAGAACCGAAGGACTGGAATCATGAGGTATAATCTTTCTATCACAGTAGATTAAACCTCTAGTCTTTGTTAGCAATGGTTTGGCAAAGATCCTTTAGCTTAGTCTATGTTGCCTTTGTAAGAAAAATTTGATTTTTACCTGTTCCGCCTCCTCGCTAGCTTACGGGGTGAGCGACATAGACTTACAGAAGGACCGGTCTACAAAGGTTGTATTCTGCAAACACTTAGATGTAAAGTAGTTTACTTTTGTTTCCGTATTATTTTCTAATTATCGATTCTAGTTTAGAGTTCCTTGAAACAGCAATTTTTTAAAAACGGCATGGTCGATGCCTCCTGAAATCTTGCTGCTGTCGATGGGAACCCTACATGAGGGAGGACCTATACGGGTAGAACAGTCTTACTCGAGATGATAGTATGCTATTTGGTTTGCTTTTATCATCATGTACATGCATTATGTGGTATTACAGATCACTATTACATATTGATAAAGCCCATATGATTCTTACTTGACTACCAGCATTATGATGGTGATCATATACGTGGGAGCTGGGTGGTCTATAAGCTCATCCTTAAATGTCTCTAGTCGAGGGAGTATCGAGACTGGGCATCGATACTCCAGAGTAGACTAGTGTATACTTTTCGAGGTCCCGATGAGGGGCGGTGGCCAGTCTCACAAGCCATTGGTGTAAGTTAGTCACCTAAGATAGTATACAGGTGCTCATTGGGTTATGAGTACACTGGACGGACTCGCTGGGAACATGCTAGTTGGTATTATACCTATTGTCATATAGCAGTTCCCAGGTAACATATGTGCAGGTTACTCTGATGACCTGAGATCGTCATTTGTTTTGTGTGAGTTCCCACTGTGCTTTGATTACTACCCTACCACGGTTCAAAGGAGTCATGCAAACTGGTTTTAGTTGGGTACAGTCCCGAGCCACATGGAGGCCGTAAGCGGATCGTCGGGCATTCGTCTTTCCCAGTATTGGGGGTTGATGTTACGCGGTGCATGGGTGGCCATCACCAGAAATCCTTGACCAAGGTAGACAAGAATTACTGATTTGGATCAATAGTTTCTCAGTTGGTGACGGGCTTCATACCGACACGAAATATCACGTTATTAGGGGTCTGACTTTATCCACCCCCTAGACTCGATATGCGATACTCTTAGACGAACAGACCGGACTGTACGGAGATTGTCACCGACAGGCTCAGTAGGGGTTCGGATGAGTTTGCTCGTCGACCTTCCTTTCGTTCAATACCTGGATAACCGTTATGTACAACTAGTGCCACTGACGTGCTTGTGGTTAAACCCACTGCAACTATATTGACGTGTCTTCAGAGTCCCACACAGAGGGTTGTCACGGTTCAGGTGATATGATGTAGATGACGTATTTTGGTACATACAAGTGTTCGATTAAATATGTGTACAGGCTACACAGAATTTTATCTGGCGGTTGATAATACTAGCGGCTTAGGATTGAGCCGAATTATTAAATCAAGTTTTGATTTAATAATAATTTATATATATATTTATATATGTATTCTAGTATTATTGTTCACTATTCATTTTCTTTCTTGGCTATTCGTATTTTTTTATACGAATACGCATATATGTATTTCGATATGTATACCGGGTTGTATTCCGTATTTATACGGAATATCTTCTAGAAGATGGACACCTCATTATATGATTTTTCTTTTTAGAAAATCATTTTGGAAATGAGGTGGAGAGGGCGAGGTGGCATGAGCATGGTAAAGGTTTGTAGAGAGGTATGGCTCTTCTTTGTTTATTTGCAAAATGGGATGAGATATTTTCTTGCATGGTTAAAAAATGACTTAGCCATTCTTTCTACATACTAGACTACACTCACATTCATGCATGATACACTCTTTTGGAGACTCAGTTTTTTCTTGAGTTGCTCATGCCATAGTTTTCCTCACCTCCTCTTTCTTCTTCTTGGTTGCTCATTTGAGCATAAGGTATGAGAGAAAAAGATAGTGAGATATTTCTACACACCCCACTCTCCATTGCTAGCAACCTTAGAGCGTCGGTTGCTTCGCTAAGCGAAGCTGGAGCCTGCATCCTCTCCCTCGGGTGGATCATTTTCGACGGAGGAAGACCGGAGGCCAAGCTCGATCCAGGATGCCTCAAGGAGCTATTGAAGATGGTAGAAGACCGAAGGACACAGATCGTTCGGTATAACCATTTCTAACTCTTTAGCTTGTATGTCTTTTGTAGCTTGTAAAGGTTTATGGTTCGATTCTAGCGGGTTTCGTTAGCGCCAAATTTTTAAATGCCAGTTTTTGTTCCGCACCGGCCACGGCTGATGGCCAGGGCGCTATCGTAACCCAACATGGTATTAGAGCCAGCCCATAAACCCTTAACTAGAAGTTTAAATGATATTTAAAGTAATGAAACCGAAACAACTCCGAAACAATACGGACAATATTCCAGTTCCTGTCGAATTTTATTAGTCTTCTAATTTTTTTTAAAAAAATTGCAGAAGACTACTCTTATTGTAACTAGAACACAATTTAAAAACAAGACACAAATTCCTAAAGTTGGCCGTCGAGATTGCTAAAATTACCGGTGTCGCCGGGCCTATTGGGGAGTTGGGTTTTGAATTTTTGGGTGTGTTCTGAGATCTTGAATATTGGGTTTAAGGTATTGTTTGTTTTTTCCCAGATTACATATTATGTTATCTTTGGTATTGGGGAAATACAGAGTATTTCGAAGTCACTATTTTTAACACCGTTTATAGGTTTTAGTACATACATTACTATCTGCGACCGTGAATGTCATTTGAGCAGTATAACCCGTCTAACTGCTACATGTTCTTTTAGACGGATTTGCGAACATGACATTCACATTGATGTTCTGTGATTGTGCTAATATTGTGGTTGGAGTATCGTGGTGAATAGCCAGTGGTGCATTGATAGTTGTACAGTTCAGATTCATTTGTATATTTGTTGTTGTGGGGCAAGCGTTCGACATGTGGACAGCCGTCTCTGTCAGATTGTATATTCTTTTATTGGGGCACGACCGGATTGAGGTCGATGTCACCATTGTATATATGTTTTTCTTTTATGTACTAGGATTACCCCGCGGTGGAGTGCTCGAGTAGCCGGGTTCTAGAGGACAACGGACCTGCATCTCATGGTGTTGAGATGGAAGGGGCCTTACTCTAGAATTGGCAGGCTATTCACCGTACTCGTAGGGGGTACAGGATGACCTATGGAGGGGCGCTCATGTTACCGGATCCCGTGAAGTGCTGGGTGGCCCATTCATTTTGTTGATTGGAGTTGCCTCACTTCTGGGATTGGCGGGTAACTTGCCACGCTCGTAGGGGTCCAGGTTTTTCATTGCACAGGCTATCCATACGACCGAGGAACGCCGGGTTTCATTTGCGGCTCAAAAGAAACCCGGGGCTCCTAAATTATTCGTTATTCTGTGTTTCTTATTGCTTTTCTGTGATGTTGCTTATATCATGCATGGGACGAATGTTATATATATATATATATATTTATATATACTAGTAGATGTTGTATATTTTTGCATCCGCGCAAGTCCAGCCCCCGCTCTGCCGTTAGTTAAGTAATCTAACGGTGCATGACGGGGACCCGTGGCGAATGCGGATGGCATATACATACATTGTATTTTCATTCTTTTTGGTGTGATATGGATTAATTGATGGGACTACATTAATTCTAATTAATGCAAGGAAAACAAACCTATATGATGTTGTTGGAACCAAGATTTTTAAAACTGACATTACAGACATTTTCTTTTTCTTTGCACAGTGGTATTCGGTTATGAATATCCAGCACCTCATTCGACGAGGCAGAGTCGAGACCCCTTCATAGGGAGTGACCTCTTGGGCAAAAGTTTGCGTCATTGTAATAACTTCACTATAGTCGATTCTTTTGATTTGCATCGTGGTATTCAGTTAGGAATATCCTGCACCTCATTCGATGAGGAAAGGGCCGAAATCCCTTCACAGGGAGTGACCTCTTTAACAAAAGGTTGCATAACTATATATTTGTAAAACCACTCAGTTCTTTCAACGATATCAAGTTCATTACGTTAAAGGTTTTTCGCCAAAATCCAGCAGTAGCCCTCCGTCATTTCAGATTAGTATTGCTTAGTATTCGTGCTAAGTTTGTCGTTGCTGTTCACCGAGACGTAGTGTGTGGTAGCTCTGTAATACTTTTCTGTTGCATAGATAATGCGATTGGTTAGGACGGTCGTGTGACTTTGTTGATTATTCGTCAAGGGTCATGCGGGTGGGTCTAATGCAATCTTGGATAATCATAGGTTGAACTTGATTAGGACCTTTTGATTTGTTGATTATTCATCAAGGTCACTTGGGTCCTAGGGGTAAAAACCATATCGGGAGTTTCAAACATACAGGAAACTTGATAGACATGCGCATACCTTTTGGAGTGTGGTGACTTGAGTGGCTTCCAACAAGTTATCATGCAATGATAGTTGGATCCTGATTCCAACTGATGAGTAGGTATTACTCCTCGGGTGATTTTCAGATGATCCTGACTAATTCTCCTTTTAGGGTTTGAATGAGAATTCGAGAAAATACTGGGAGCCATTCATATTAGATAAAGTGATCAACCAATCTAATTTAAGTTAGAGTGCACGCTGAGTGTTTCTTTTCCCTCTCTCTTTGGTAGCGACCATTGTTAGGAATATATATGCTCTAGAGACCATTATTGTATGATATAGTGCATGCTTGGACATATATATAGAGGACTTTCTTGCTCGACATGATAGTATGCTATCTGGTTGCTCTTTATCTTAACATGTACACTAGTATTATTATATTGTATCTCTGATACATGTTGATAAAGCCCTTAGGATGTTAGCTTGACTATCAGGACTATGATGCAGATCATACTAGTGGGGCCTGTGTAGTCCGCAAGCACATCCTTTAACAGTTCCTAGTCGAGGGAGTATCGAGACAGGGTATCGATATTCCAAAGTAGACTAGTGTGTACGTTTCTTGACCCTGTATGGGGCGATGGTTGATCCTACATCTATTGGTGTTTGACATCAAAGATTATACACAGGTGCTCATTAGAGAATGGGTACACCGAACAGGACTCGTCGAGAACTTCTGGTTGGTACTATACCTAACGTCAGATAGCAGTTCTCTGGTGACATTTGTACAGGTTAGTCTGTAGACCCGAGATCGTCATAGAGTCTTGTGTGGTTCCCAATGTGCTTTGATTTCCTCCCTACCACGGCTCAAAGGAGTCGTATAAACAGGTGGATTTTGGGTACAGTCCCGAGTCACATGGAGGCAATGAGCGATATGAGGGGTTTCGTCTCTCCCGGTATAGGCAGTTGATACTGCGCTATGCTCGATTGGCTATAATAGCAAGTCCCTATCTAGGGCTGATAAGATTTACTGGTAAGTATTATCAATAGTTTCTCGAACGGTTATAGGCCACACATCAGCATGACTTATCAAGTTACTGGGGTCTGACGATTCCACCCCTAGACTTGATATGCGACATATCAGACGAAGAGACCGAACTGTACGGTAAGTGTTGCTTATAGGCTTTGTGAGAGTTTGGAAAAGCTTGCTTGTTGATCTTCTATTCGCTCAATACCTAAGTAGCAGTTACGTCCAGCTAGTACCACTGACGGCTTGTGGATGACTGATGTGATCATTACCTACTGCTGGCATATTGACGAGTATTTAGAGTCCCACACAGAGGTTTCTTAGCTCAAGCGAAACGAATTGTAACATTTCAGAAAAATGTAAAATATTATTTTTGGAATTTAATATTAAAATAATATTTTTCCCGAAAACTGCCCGATTGGCGAAATTGGGGTTTTCGAAAAAGGGTATAAATATATACCAGTAATTATGATATAAAAGGAAATTAAAATGATTTATTCATTTAAAAATATATTTAACGGATTTGGCAATTTTAAAATTTATTATACGCAGTTTTGATAAAAACCCGATTAGTGCACTGCTTATCGCGATTAAGCCAAATCCGTGTTTCTACAGTTTTCATGGTTAATGCACCATGACATGTTTCATTTGGTTACATGTTATTTCATTTGTGGTTTTATATGGGTGTATGTCTTTTTGGTGAGAAAAAGAAAAGGAAAAAGAAAAGTCAAAAGGGGACATAATGATTAGGGTAGGAAGACTTTTGGAGAGAGAGAGAGTGTGTGTGAATAAGTGAGAGAGAGGGAGGGGGCTGCTGCCATTCTATTCCCCCATCTTTTTTTCTTCTCCCTCTTCATCTTCCTCAAGCCACAACCCTCCACTTAAAGCCCTAGATCTATCTCCAAACAATCCCCAAAACCCTAAACCCCTTTCACAAAAATTAATCCCCACCTCTTCCTCTACACATTGAACCAAGCAAAGTGGAATTTTGATGACGTTGGGGATCTAGGGTTTTCTTGAGTGGCCTTATTGAGGTATAACTTCCTTTTAGTTTAGTTTTGTACGATGTCGTATTTTAGTGTCGTTTTGTGCTATCCATAACCTGCCGTGACCCCGAGACTTGTTGGTGAAAACAAACAGTGTGCTAGTGTTGTGCTCGAGACCTGGAGTGTTCACCTGAAACCCTATCCCTTTCCCATCGGTTTTGGCCGGCGGCTAGTGAGGAAATTCCGGCGACCCTGGGTTGGTAGAGGAGTTAGGCCTTAGGTTTTGTAGGGTAGTTACCTGATGGTGTTTAAGGGTGTTTGGTTCTACTAGATTTTTATGTAATGACTGTAGGTGGAATCTGGGAACATTGGTGAGTGTTTACATGACCATGGTGACACGTTACCCTGACCTGAACCATAGAAGTGAACCCGATGCACAAATTTTAGAATTGATCCATGTCGGATTCTTGAGTATTTTGGGTGTGCAGGGAAATCTGGAGCAACCCAGGGAATTTCTGAGAGTAGCAAAATACCAGGGGCCTAGATACACTACCAGGAGACCACCATGACAGAACGAACCCATTCAGAGCATAGAGGGCCGAGGAGGCTGGAATTTTGGCCTATGTGGCCGGCCTGGTGTGGGAGTTAGGGGCTAGGTGGTTACAGTAGGTCATATACACTATGTACATAACCCTAGACTTATTTGCTTAGCTTTATTTGACCTGAGTCAAAATCTGGGACCACTTGTGTGTGATTTAGGATATGTTTTCCGTATTTTTGAATGATGAGTTTTGATATTGGATTCGTTTTTGGTTGTCGCATGTTTGTACATCAACAACAAGGGTTGTTTGGTTGATTTTGTACGCGTATGCTATAGGTTTTAACCTACGAGCAAGGCGCGTGCCGTTTTGGATTTTAGAACTTGATTTTAATAGCGTTGCGATATGTGTTGTTATTGTAGGTACCTTCGCGTGGATTCCGAGACGACGGAGCATGGCGTCAACGACTTCGGCAAGCGAAGACCACGGTGAGTAGATCTATATCTACCGGGGAAGTCGGGTGGATGGCGTATAGCACCCCCGCAAAGTTTTGATGGAAACTGATTCATAGAATGTGGTTAAGGAAACCTAGATTAGGAAACTAGGGTTAGAGTTAAATGATAGTTAGTGAAACCATATTAGAAACTAAGAATAGTTGAAGTGATATAATACGGCTAATATGTGATGACGGGATTTGAGGATGACGTTTAGCGATATTGCCGTTTAGGGTACTATAGGACTAGATAGTCGATGTAGATGTGTCATCCGAACCATACCTATTTCTAAACTGAAGAATCGTATGCATCTTTTAAACAGATACCTTAAGGGAAGTTATAGATTTTCAAATGATATCTTTTCCTTAAAAACACCGTAACTCCTATTTTCAAAACTACGATTCGCTTTTTTTTAAAATCTGCTTGTATGGTTCGGGTGTGTATGTTAGATTAGATACTTATACTTATAGTAGAGATAAAATGTTTATGTAAACTCGACATGATGTGAGATATAAATGCGACGAAAGAATATAAGACGGACATGATGATATGATGATATGATGATATGATGGTATACGGATGTGAGTCGATCGAGATGATTTATACCCTGCTGGTCCCTTTATATGAGATTATTGCGGACGTGACCTGGGACATATGTATATAGGGATATATATATATATATAATGTTGTGAATCTTGGATGATAGGCCGTTCGTGATATTAGGCCGTACCCTCATTTGTCGTATAGGATGATAGGATCCCTATTAGCTTAATGTCGTCGTACGATGATTTTCCGTGCGTGATGAGTTTGACTTGATGATGATCCATACCCTTGACTAGAGGCTGTCGTACGATGTATTATACCGTACGCGATGTTGTTAGGCTGGATGCTGATTGATAGATTCACTGATTCGATCATGTTAGATACGTATACCCGTCAGCATTTGCATATGTTTTACCTTATGCTGCATTCATGTTATTCGCATTGCATTACTCATACCTGTGATAGTACACCTGTACTATTATCGATGATGCGTATGTTACACGTATACAGATTGTAGGCTCACACACTTCATCATCGATAATTGCCATGTCACTACACAGTAGGATTGCTGCATCATGATATGACCCTTTGCATAACCTGCTTGCGTATATACATTGATACATCCATATTTGCGCACATACACATTGCATATTCATATTGGCGCACATATACACTGATATATCCATATTTGCGCACATCCACATTGTATATTCATATTGGTGCACATATACACTAATATATCCATATTTGCGCACATACATATTGTATATCCATATTGGTGCACATATATATTGATATATCCATATTTGTGAACATCCACATTGTATATTCATATTGGTGCACATATGTAAGACTACGGTAGCGCCCCGGCCGTCTTTCCGAGGCCAAAATGCGGAAACAAAATTTTTTCTTAACTTGAAAACCGGCGCTATCGTATGCTTAAAACCCGGATCGAACCATTAACCTGCAACTAGCTACAAGAGAAGGGATAGAATGCTATACCGATCGATCCGTGTCCTTCGGTCTTTGGCCACCATCCCAAACTCCCCACGGCAACTCCGGTCTTGATCTCCTCGTCGGAAAGGGCACCACATCTACGAGTCTTTTTACGGGCTCCCGCTTCATCCGAAGCAACTCGGGCATGAAGTGTGCTAGCCGATGTATCCAAGGTGTTGTAGAGAATGTTTGTGATCACTTTGTCTATTTCATCTATTGCTTGGATGGAGGTTGAAGGTGTTGCTATTAATGGAGGTCATGAGCTAGAGGAAGAAGAAGAAGAGGCTCTCTCTTTTCTTTTGTTTTGCTATCATCAAATGAGAGAGAGAGTGAGAAGAATAATATGAGATCTCACCCCTAAGGTAGCCCCCCTCTCTCTCTTCTAATCATATCAATACAAATCAAGCTCATAATGTGACATTTACACACTAAAAGAGACCATGAGTCACTATATATGTCTATGTCACATTAAATGCATCTAATGATGATTTCTAGCTCATTATTTCTATTAACAAACATTAATCCAAATATTTGCAACAATAAAAAGATACGGCAACATCTAAAGTAAACTCGTGACGGATCACAAGAATACCCCTCACCTGTATATACATACCTGCATCCGCATTCCGACCGAATGCGAATGCGATGAGACTAAAGTAATCCAACAAATCTAATACTAGGATCCGGCTTAAACCAAAGCCCACTAGTATGATCCGTCCGATCATGATCTGTGCACTACTGCACGTATATGATCGGATCCTGCCATATATCATACGACATCTACAACGTTTTTCCCGAAACTTGAGAAACTGTCTGTGGGGGATTCTAAAGACTCGTCAATACTTTGGCTGTGGATTTAACCACTAGCACGTAAGAGGTATTAGCCGTACGTAACGGGCTACCAAGTATTGACCAAAAGGGAGGTCGATGAGCGAACTCATCCTGACACCCTACCGAGCCTGTCAGTGACAATATCCGTACAGTCCGGTCCGTTCGTCTATAAGCATCGCATGTCGGGCCTAGGGGGTTGGTGAAAGTCAGACCCCCAAAAGCGGTACAAGTCGTGTCGGAGTGTAGCCCAGAACACCCTGAGATACTACTGGAATACCTACCAGTAAATCTCCTGCCTCGGCCGAGAGCTTTGTGTAATGGCTATCCTAGACACAGCGTGATCTCACCCCCAATACCAGGAGAGACGAACCCCTGCCGATCCGCTCACTGCCTCCATGTGGCTCGGGACTGTACCCAACTAAAACCTGTTTGCACGACTCCTTTGAGCCGTGGTAGGGTAGTAATCAAAGTACAGTGGGAACTCACACAGGACAAATGACGATCTCAGGTCGATGAACTAACCTGTACACATGTCACCAGGGAACTGCTATCTGACGTGAGGTATAATACCAACTAGCATGTTCCCGGCGAGTCCTGTCCGGTGTACTCATAACCCAATGAGCACCTGTATACATCTTAGGAGATCCAACTGACACCAACGGATTGTGAGACCGGCCACCGCCCCTCGTCGAGGTCTCGACTGTATACACTAGTCTACTAATGGAGTATCGATGCCCAGTCTCGAAACTCCCACGACTAGGGACGTTTTAAGGATGTGCTTATAGACCCCAGCTCCCACGTATATGATCGCCATGATACTGCTGGTAGTCAAGCAAGAATCCTAAGGGCTCTATCAACGTATAATAGCGACCTGTAAGGTCACCTAAAGTAGTATACGATGATAAAGGTAAATCATGGTAGCATACTATTCTCCATCAACGTATAATAGTGAACCACAATGTCACCTAAAGCATGTACATGATGATAGAGAAAAACCAGATAGTATACAATCATCCTGAGTAAGATTGTCCTACCGGCATAGGTCCTCCCTCAATCATTGCAATCACGTGCCTGCGATCCAATAATTGACTCTGAGGACACTATATCTTACAATCTCCCACTTGCACTCAAGGCTAATTATTGCGATGTCGCATACTCACAGCCCGTGTGATACCGAACATCCAACTTCTCTACTGATCAGTCTCACAAAGCCCGTTTGTGAAACTATTGCGTTCGAGGAATAGCCTCAGTTAGTGGATCCGCTCTGATGTTTCTGTCTATGTCTCTCTTTATCTCAAGTTCGCGGAGAAAACCATCTCCCGAAATGAGCAATACCTGTCTTAGAATATGTCTGGATATCTGATGGGACCTAGCTCATAAATGAACTTCAAATCCAAACTTCTTAGACTGTATCAACAACTGAACTTAATCAGTATCCTATGCCACGCCTCCCTCAGTATCCCCTTGGACCACCTGTCCAAAATACTGCCTCTCGTCAGAGGGAAAACTATAACTCTGACAGTCACTCTGTCATCCAGATCACCTTGGAAGCCTGGAATGACAACTGTCTCCTAAAGGAGGCTGCCGTTATCATTTCCCTATAACATCCACTTGTGTTCTAAAACTGCTTCCGAATGTTTCTCCAGGATAGGATCAATATCAACTTATTGCATCTATTGCAAAAACAACATCTGGTGTGGTACTTTACATCTCATGATTGACTCAATTGCCTAAGCAAGCGATCTGCCAATCATGCACATCCCTCTCTCCTTTAGTCTGTAAGACACCTTTAGAGAGGGTGACTCCATTACCTGCAGGTGCACTACCGTGCCAGGAGTCGTCTATTCTAAAATACCTGTAGAATGCTGTCTAAGTACCCAGATTGGGAAACTACCCAAATCTAGATCTAAAACCATAGATCTAGTAACCAGAATGTCTGATATAATATCCAAGCCTTATGTGGAGAAACTACTGTGTGACAACCAAAGCATAACCGATCGTAGTGTAGGAACTTCACTTCCTACTCTGTGTATGTCATCCAAATGCCAGGACATCACACCCTACTACCTTCTTAACAGATCCATCCCCTATTCTGATGAAGTCAAACCTATGACTGTCACATCAGAAATAGATGATCTATCTCCGCTATATCTGCTTTAGTCTATAAATAGACATAAGCTACTTTTCCATTATGCTTCCGCTGCTCCCACTGACTACGACAACCCTCTGGCAGAGTCATATACACATACACTTCTAAAGCTAGTTTAGAACGACGCTATACTCATCCTCCTGCCGGGTCTCACAGTCTGGAACAACAGCAATGGCAAGTCTGGGTAAACAAGAACCTCCCTGTCACCGTATTTGAGCATACCGAAGTACCTCTCGAGTGCCTGAGGTTACCCACCATATCTACGGAGTGGCCAATGGAATGTCAAATCAGATTGAATCTTTAGATTCTTATCAAATTTTCAGTAATCGTTTGCGGTTCTGGAATCACTTCCAGTTCTACCATACTCCCACTACTGTTTTCTGAAAAAATCCATTTTTATTAAAACTGTGGCGAGTTATGAACAATATCACTATTGATCTTCCAGATGGTAGAAAGTCAACCCTCGTCATAGCCCGGGTCAACCCACAAACAGCCATTACAGAAACGTGCCTTAAGTTATCCAGAGTCTGGTTTTAAGCATAAGCCGGAAAACTCCCCGTACCTTAACATCGTTAAGATATGAATCGTTCTATATACAATATAGAAACAGAGGCACTAATTTAATTGGAACCAGATTCAAATCATGCAACTGTCTCTAGTGTATGTAAACTAAATGGAAGGAGGCCGATCAGCGTTACTCAACTTAGGAGTGCATCCAAACATGAGTAACCTGAAAGAGAAACAAGTTTCTCAAAACCATTACTATCAACTGAATACTATACACAAACATCTACATCTTCGATCATCTTGAAGAATCCCGATACTTGCAACATCTGGTTCTCTACTTTACTCTTATACCTATAACTTCTCAAAACTTAGACCTTGTGTCTCTACGAAACACTTGTCTAAGAACTAGAGAAGTCACAAGTAAACAGAATATAGTACGAGTGCCAACCCCTCTGTCCTAATGGACACTGGACAACATACAATACTCTGTATAAGTCCTTGAGTCTTATAACTCATTCCCTGTGTGTCGTAGGTTGAAAACTGTACTTATGGTTAAGAAGAATTACACCGCTGTTTAATGCTCCTTACCTAACCATCCACTGATATAGGTAAATGTCATGGACATAATTTCAAAAAGTTATATCTCACTTTATAAAAATAAACGTACAGATATATCAATTTGAAATTGGTGCATAACAACGGATATTCAAAACCAAATATTTGTCGTCCGGCAAAACAACCCAGGCGACTTCCTCAAATATTACCAATTACAATGAATCCCAATATAATGAGGATAATCACCCAATTCCAATAATTTACTCCCACTCATCATCTGTAAAACCATACAGATGTGAGAATCAAACCTGGTAAATACATACCCTGGAGCAAGGACTAATTGGGAAATCGGTTTCCTGTTAACAACGCGCAGTGAGACTGAAACAAAAAAATGTTTCGAAGGGGTATCCTGGTATTTCTAGTAATGCCTCTTCCATTATCCAGATTCACAACTGTAACAGTATGTTTCTTTGCCATCTCTCCAAATCCCTTTATATGTCTTTAGTCATTACCTTCTGTACACCCTCTTAGGCTAAATGGTTTTCTTCCTTCCCTACCATTCGGCACCAGCCTATGGTTTGGAAGAAGACTATCCAATAAGCATAATGGGTGTACTCTCCTAATCCTAGGAGTACTCGTAACCTGAGAGAAGGTGAAGATAAAAGACAACTGAATAAACCTTATTCCTATTTCTCCTGAACCAGAATCCATCCCCGAACTGGAAAAAGTCCCTTCGAGTTTGTATATAACCATACGATCGAATATCCAAATAACTGTGGATCTTCGTAGTGATACGGAGTGTTCTGGAGAAATACAAAGGTGAAACAGGAGTGGCGATGAAATACTTGGTTTGGTCGTGAATAGCAGTCGCAGTTTACTTTGCCCTCTTACTAATCCCTTTATTTGTCTTTACTTGATAACTTCTGTACACCACCGTTAGGCTAATTCGTTTTCTTCATTCCCCACCGTTCGGCACCTGCCTATGGTTTAGAAGAAGACTATCCAATTAGCGTAATAGGTGTACCGTCCTAATCCAAGGAACACTCACAACCTGAGAGAAGGTAAAAGGAAAAGACAACTGAATAGTCCTATTCGTTTTCTCCAGAACCAGAAACCATCCTCGAATCTGGAACAAGTTCCTTCGAGTTCGTATATAACCATACAATGGTTTTATCCAATGGAAGTGGACGTTCGTAATAATACGGGGTGTTCTGGAGAAAAGGGTAAAAGTAGGAGTGGCAATGAGGTATGCAACTCTGACAATCCAAAAGCCAGTGTTATAAGAAGGTTCGGTTAACTTGGTCACTGAGTCATAGTCAAGGGTCGGGTCATGGTCGCTTCCAAAGAGAGAGAAAAGAAACACTCAGCGTGCACTCTAACCCAGATCAGAATGGTTATCACTTTATCTAATCAGGAAACCTCCCACTGTAACCTCAAATTCTCCTCCAAATCTGAAAGAAGAATTAGTCGGGATCACCCGAGGAGTAAACCAACTCATCAGTGGGAATCGGGATCCAACTATCATCGCATGATAACGTGATGGAATCCACTCATGTTATAACACTCTAGAAGGTATGCGCATGCCTGGCAAGTTTCAGTTTCTTTAGAAACTCCCGATGTGATTTTTACCCCTAGGACCCAAGTGACCTTGACGAATAATCAACAAATCAAAAGGTCCTAGTCAAGTTCAACCCGTCATTATCTTGATTGCGTTAAACCCACCCGCACGACCCTTGACGAATAATCAACAAAGCCGTACGACCGTCCTAACCAATCCACATATCCATTCGACAGAAAGCATTACAGAGCTACCACACACTACGCCTCGGCGAATAGCAATGACAAACGTAGCGCGAATACTAAGAAATACTAATCTGAAATGACGGAGGGCTGCGAATGGTTTTTGGCGAAAAACCTTTAACGTAATGAACTTGATATCGTTGAAGGAACCGGATAACCTTTTTATGAAAATATAGTGGCGAAAACCTTTGCTAAAGAGGTCACTCCAGGTGAAGGGATCTCGGCTCTTTCCCCGTAGAATGAGGTGCAGGATATTCCAAATGAATACCACGATGCAAAGCAAAAGGCAATCGGCTATAGTGAAGTTATTATCCTGACGCAAACTTCTGTCCAAGGGGTCACTCCCGGTGAAGGGATCTCGGCCCTTTCTTCGTCGACTGAGGTGCTGGAGATTCATAACCGAATACCACTGTGCAAAACAAAAGAGAACGTCCTTGCAATAACATCTTTTTGAAAAATGTTCCAACAACATCAGAATAGGTTTGTTTAGCTTGCATTGATCCGAATCAACGCAGTCCCATCAATTAATCACACCAATAAAGAACGAAAATACGATGTACGTATATGCCATCCGCATTCGCCACTGGGTCCCGTCATTACCCGTTAGGTTACTTAACTAACGACAGAGCGGGGACTGGACTAGCGCGGGTGTAGAACATATACAACATCTACTAGTATATATATCAATATATAATAATTGCTCAAGGCGTGATAAAATGCAACATCACAGAAATGTAATAAGCATCACAGAACAATACAGATAATCTGGGATCCCCGGGTTTCATAGAGCCGCTACTGAAACCCGACGTTCCCTTGGTCGTGTGGATAGCCTGTGCAATGAAATGCTAGACCCCTACGGGTGCGGCAAGTTACCCGCCAAAATCTGAAGCGAGGCAGCCCCCTTCAACAACGTGAATGGACCACCCAGCACTTCACGGAATCCAGTAACTTGAGCACCCCTCCTTGGGTCAACCTGTACCCCCTACGAGTGCGGCGAATAGCCCGCCAATTCTAGAGTGAAGCCCCCTCCGTCTCAAAGCCATGAGATGCGGGCCCGTTGCCCTCTAGAACCCGGCTACCCGTGCACCCCACCGCGGGGTAATCCTAGTACAGAAAGTAAAAATATATACAACGGGTACATCGACCTCAGCCCGGTCGTGCCCCAAAAGAATAATATACAAATAGACAGTGACGGCAGTCCACATGTCGGACGCTCGCCCCGCAATATCAAATGTAAATAAATAACCAAACTGTACTAACATTGCATCCAGGCTATCCACCACGACAAATCCCCAACATCACAGCACAACACAGAACATCAACGTGAATGTCACGTTCGAAAATCCGTCTAAAAGAACTATTGCAATTAGACAGGATTTACCGCTCGAATGATATTCACGGTCGCAGATATAATGTAAATACCGTGAACTAACATGTTTAAAATTTTCGATCGACAAAATTTCCCGAATTGGGCCCCAAGCATAATACCCAGTACTCAAACAAATCTGGGCCCAAACAAAAAATACCAGAAACCACATTTCCAAGTCAGAGACCACCTCAGAAAATTTCGTGCACTGTGGCTACAGTACGGACGTGGATCCGCGGCCAAAACGTGGGTACGGCCACGGATCCGCCGCGCTACAGTGAAATCAACCCACCAAATTTTTTCAGTTCTCTTAAAAAACCCTGACTGATTTTCTGCAATACACCAAATAATTTTTTGACAACAGAAAAACTTCGACAGAAACTGAACAATTGGAAACGCGGTTTTTGGAAATTTCGTCCGATCGAAGTTCTAAACACATTAGAGCAAGCTAGTAAAGGTTAATGGCGTGGCTCTGATACCATGTAAGATTACGGTAGCGGCCCGGCCGTCTTTCCGAGGCCAAAATGCGAAAACGAAATTTTTTCTTAACTTGAAAACCGGCGCTATCGTATGCTTAAAACCCGGATCGAACCATTAACCTACAACTAGCTACAAGAGAAGGGATATAATGCTATACCGATCGATCCGTGTCCTTCGGTCTTTGGCCACCATCCCAAGCTCCCTGCGGCAACTCCGGTCTTGATCTCCTCATCGGAAATGGCACCACATCTACGAGTCTTTTTACGGGCTCCCGCTTCATCCGAAGCAACTCGGGCACGAAGTGTGCTAGCCGACGTGTCCAAGGTGTTGTAGAGAATGTTTGTGATCACTTTGTCTCTTGCATCCATTGCTTGGATGGAGGTTGAAGGTGTTGCCATTAATGGAGGTCATGAGCTAGAGGAAGAAGAAGAAGAAGAGGCTATCTCTTTTCTTTTGTTTTGCTATCATCAAATGAGAGAGAGAGTGTGAGAAGAATAATATGAGAGCTCACCCCTAAGGCAGCCCCTCTCTCTCTCTTCTAATCATATTAATACAAATCAAGCTCATAATGTGACATTTACACACTAAAAGAGACCATGAGTCACTATATATGTCTATGTCACATTAAATGCATCTAATGATGATTTCTAGCTCATTATTTCCATTAACAAACATTAATCCAAATGTTTGCAACAATAAAAAGATACGGCAACATCTAAAGTAAACTCTTGACGGATCACAAGGATACCCCTCACCTGTATATATATACCTGCATCCGCATTCCGACCGAATGCGAATGCGGTGAGACTAAAGTAATCCAACAAATCTAATACTAGGATCCGGCTTAAACCAAAGCCCACCAGTATGATCCACCCGATCATGATCCGTGCACTACTGCACGTATATGATCGGACCCTGCCATATATCTGTAGGGTTACTAGGCACTCTAATAAGGTTCTACAAGGCATCAACCATGCCCGATTAAAATTTTAGCCGTGCCGAATAACTCTAAACAAGATCTTAGCTAGATAATTAGGGTAACACATGCTAGTAAATAACAATTATCACTAAGTGAATACGAAATACAACCTTTGTAGATCGGTCCTTCACTTCTAAAGCTCCTTGTTGTAGTCCCTTCGCTGCGATCATTGAACTCCGGGACTCTCGGACGGCTCCATGAGAAGATTGCAACGGTATTGCTTGAAGTCTTCGAGGCCGAAGATGATCTACGTCGAGGGAATACGAACTCAAGCTTCTACTTCACTAACTAGAGAATTAGTGAAGTAAACACCCTAAACTAAAGTGCTAGTCTAGTAGAGAATGATGAAATAGGAAATGGGTACACTTTAGAATTTCTTTTCTCACTTTGTATCTCTCTCTTTATCAAACCCTAGAAAGAAATTGAAGGAGGAAGAAGAAGAGCTCAAAAATGAGAATGAAAACTAATCAAGAGAGAGTGAGCTAACCATGGTGAGTGAGTATCATATACTAACTCATGTAAAGACATAACCATGGCTAATTATAGTGGTTAGGTTATCTAATATCTTAAGTAAAACAAAAACTAGTGGACTAAGTCAAATGCAAACATAAGCTTCATGAAGCTTCATGCATGTGAGCTCATTATCCATTTGTTTTTAGAATTACTTTAAATATAAAAACCTAACCAATATAATTATAATGGTGTATGTCTCATACACCCATGTAGTGTGTATCAACAACCATGATACAAAAATGAACACAAATAAATATATATCACATATATATTAAGTTGTGCACAAGTGAGAAAAATAAATGCTTTAAGTGAACCAATGTTAGTTAATGTAAATTAGTATATCACATATACAATTATACACTAAATTATTAAATCAATACTTGACTTAATAATCCGGTTATATCACATATAACCGACTAACACAAAATGTACCAACTTATCGAATCAACACTTGATTCGATAACCCGACTATATCACATATAACCGGCCGATACAATAGTCGCGAGAATAGAATACGGTATCACATACACGCATTATTCTCGGTCCCGCACATATCACATATGCGCTCCTATTTCGTTTTGCCTGAGCCAGTAAAACCTCTATGTAGGACTTTAAAGACTCGTCAATACGTCGGTAGTAGGTGATGATCATATCAACCACCCACAAGCCGTCAGCGGTACTAGCTGGACGTAACGGCTACCCGGGTATTGAGCGATCAGAAGATCAGCAAGCAAGCCCGCTCCAACTCCTGCAAAAAGCCTGACAGTGACACTACCGTACAGTCCAGTCTCCTCGTCTGATATGTCGCATATCAAGTCTAGGGGTGGTAAACGTCAGACCCCAATAACCGATAAGTCATGCCGATATGAGGCTTATAACGGGTCGAGAAACTACTGGTAACACTTACCAGGAAATCTCTAAACCATCCCTGGCCAAGGACTTCCCTATTATGGCCAATCGAGCATAGCGCAACATCAACCCCCAATACCGGGAGAGACGAAACCCCTCCTATCGCTCATTGCCTCCATGTGACTCGGGACTGTACCCAAAAACCACCGTTTTGCACGCCCTCTTGGACGTGGTAAGGTGGAAATCAAAGCACAGTGGGAATCACACAAGACTCTATGACGATCTCGGGTCTACAGACTAACCTGTACCAGTGTCACCAGAGAACTGCCATCTGACGTAAGGTATAATACCATCTGGGAGTTCTCGGCGAGTCCGTCCAGTGTACCCAGTCTCTACTGAGCACCCGTATATCATCTCTGATGTCAAACACCAATGGATATGGGATCATCCATCGCCCATCTATATGGGTCGAGAAGCTATACGCTAGTCTACTCTGGTATATCGATGCCCCGTCTCGATACACCCACGACTAGGGACCTTGAAGGATGTACTTATGGACTACCATGTCCCCACTAGTATGATCCGCATCATAGTCCAGGTAGTCAAGTACACATCCTAAGGGCTTTACCAACATGTAACAGAGAGACAATCAGTATACACGTTAAGGTAAAGAGTAACCAGATAGCATACTATCATATTGAGCAAGAAAGTCCTCCCTATATATGTCCAAGCATCCACTACAATATACATCACATGTATAGTAATGGTCTCTAGGGCATACATATAACTAACAATCTCCCACTTGCACTAGGGCCATTTGATAACAGTGGTTGAAGTATCTCATACTCAACCATCCCATAAAAGTCTCTCTCTGGGAAAAATGCCTTTGTGAGTGGATCCGCCGTGTTGTCATCTGAGTCTACTCTCCTAACCTCGATCTTCTGGAGATCAACCATCTCCATGATCAGGTGATACTGCCTTAGAATATGTCTGGATCACTGATGGGACGGGCGTTCCTAGGCATAAGCCACAATTCCATTGTCACACAATGATAGGAACGAAGTTCATCTCATGAACTAAAATACACCCAGACTGCCTCTTTGGTAGCATCTTTGGTAGCGATGTATCTAGCCTTTATCGTCTAGTATGCCACGGTATCTTGCTTGGAACTCTTCCAACATACCATCCCTCTACTGAGAGTAAAGACAATGCCTGTGACTGAATTTCAGTCATCCTTACCACTCTGGAACCTTTCCAGCGATTCTCCCCAGGATCAATTGATACCATCTCACTACAGCTAGTGAGTATCCTAACATCCAATTAGATCTATCTCATTGATCCAAAACCCAGGATTTAGTAGGTATCACTTTGATCCTATATGGAGAATTATTGTGATAAGCGGAGATTGATCGAGCGTAGCATAGGAAACTCCTTCTCTATCAAGAGTATATCATCCACGTACTCTACGAGGATCACCACCATACTCTCTACTACCTTTTTGTATATACAAGGTTCATCTACCATTTTGATGAAGTCAAACTCTTTGACTAACACATCAAAACAGACGTTCCAACTCCGCGATGCCTGCTTTATCACATAAAACATCTTGCACACGTTTCCGCTGCTCCCATTGTCTACGAAGCCCTCTGACTGTGTACTTATAGACTCTCTCTTCTAAAACATCATTTAGAAAAGCAGTCATGACACCCAACCGCCAGATATCGTAGTCATGGTATGTAGCCGTGGCAAGTTGGATCTGGATGGACTTAAGCATAGGCCCCAGAAAAGGTTTCATCATTAGCCACAACCGGTCTATGATGCAAACCTTTAACATGTCTAGCTTTGAAAGTCTCAACTTTTCCATGTACACCAAGTAATCTTCTCAAGATATACTTGCTCCTGATGGGAATTTAACCCTTCAGATAAGGCAACCAAAGTCCATACTTTGTTGGTGTATAAGGATTCCATCTCAGATCGTTAAGCATCCAGCCATTCTTACAGAGTCCTACTCCTGATGGCCTGCTCGAAACTAGTTGGGTCATCATCTCTTGATGCAATCCTCTCTCCCACTGTCATAGAGAAACTGAAGTATCTCTCAGGTGGGTGAGGAACCCTACTAGATCGGCGGAGAGGCTGAGGTTCGTTGGTTACTATTGAATCCTCCGGTTCTACCAAATCGTCAGCTGTAGTTTGTATAGCTGGAACTCCTTCCAGTTCTATCTCATGACCACTAATTTCTTCTCAAGAAATTCCCTTTCACAAAGGTGGCATGTTGAGAAACAAAACATTTTTGTTCCTCGGTTTGGTAGAAGATATTCCCTTACTAATGCTTAGGATATCCAACAAACTTGGACAGATCAGACTTTGCCTCAAGCTTGTCCGGATTTTGCTTTTAGATATACGCCGGACAACCCCAAATCTTAACTGACTTAAGAGATGGGCTCTTCCCTTACCATATCTCATATGGAGTGGTAGGCACCTGATTTGGTTGGAACGCCATTCAATAGGTATGCAGCTTCACAAGTGCATAACCCCTAATAGGAAACTCAGTAGTACTCATCATAGAGCACACCATATCATATAGGGTGCTATTGCTCCGCCCCGATATACCATCGTGCTATGGTGTATACGGAGGAGTAATGCTGAGAGAGAATCTCATTCTCCTTTAGAATAGTTCAGGAATCCCGTATTCAAGTATTCTCCTCCCTGATCTCATCAAAGGACATAATACTTATACCCGTTTTTGGTTCTCTACTTCTAACTTTTATTCTGTGAATATCTCAAAAGGTTCGGACTTGTGTTTCAACAGGAACATATGTCTGAATTTTGAGAGATCATCAGAGAATGTAATGAAGTACAAAGAACCAGTCTTGGCATGTGTAGACAGGGGACCTTCATACATCAGCATGTATCAATCCCAAAAGTTCACTAACTCTTTCTCTGTTTCCAAAAAACAGAGCTGTGGTCATCTTATCTTTGTGACATGACCGGCAAGTTTCAGAAGATGTAAATTCAAACTAATTTAAATATGCATCTATATGTAACTTCAGATAGTCAGGTCGCATTGATATGACCTAGTCTACAATACCTCAAGAAGGATTCGTTCATTTCTGAACTCTTCCTCTTGTGTGTGTTCTGTATACTAAGAACTGTAGTTTGATTTAGAACGTCAATACTTTTAGATAACGTGCCTGAACCGATCAACTCTTGATATAGGAAATGTTCAAAACATTATCCAACAATACAAAATTATATCCTTTCTTTACTAATAAAGAGACTGATATAATTTTGTATATCAGGTTTGGTATCTAATAATATTCGTTCAGAATCAATGTATTCTGGTAATACAGGGTGATAGTTACCAACAGACTTGGCTGCAACACTTGCACCGTTTTCTATCTTATGAAATTTATCACCCGTTCTCAGTTCTTTACCTATCTGTAGCCCATGCAACAAATTACATATGTGGGATCCTGATCCGGTATCACATACCCAGGACGTAAAGGATACTAAGAAATAGTTCTCTGTAATGAACACACCCGAAGAAGATGCATCATCTTGCACTTTCTTCGTTTGGGCGGCACGGGAATTCTGGTAATCCCCTATTTCCTGCTCGGTCTTATAACAGTTATAAGTTGGAGCGGGACCAATGTTCCCCAGCGCAGTATAACAAACGGGTTCGGTCAATACATCCGTATTATTATCTTGATTAAGGCATGATATGGTCGCTACCTGGAGAGAGAGAGAGAAGAAAATACTCTGCGTGCGCTCTTGTAAGATCAGATTGGTTATTATTTTATCTAATCAGGATGGCTCCCACTGTTTTTATCAAATCTTCCTTCAAACCCTAAAAGGAAAGACTAGCCGGGATTAATTACACCCTACAACTTCGCCAATCTTTCAGCCAGGCCAGTTTCGGTACTTTAAGGGAGGTTCCCCGTGCTTTCGCACGGAGCTAATTAAGGTAAACCTCGTTTTCCCAGAGGCGTAACCCCGTTGACACCTTTCTAGACACCTACTTGATCGGCTAATTGTAATGTGTAAAACTCTCCCAGGAGTAACAATTATTCGCAGTGGGTATCGGGATCCAACTATCTCATAGAAGGTATGCAATCTCATTGCAAATTTCAACACTTGAAATTCCCGATAATATTTTGCCCCTAACGTGTTATGACCTTGACGAAAACCAACAAACCATAGCCCGCTAGTCAAGTTCAACCCGTACATTTTTTGACTGAATTAAACCCACCCGCACGACCCTTGACGAAAGCCAACAAAGTCGTACACCTACCCTAATCCAATCGCATCATATGCAGCAGATAAGCAGCATATAGCTACCGCACACTACACCTTGATGAAAGCCAACAAATGCAGCACGAATACTATATACAACTTATCTGAAATGACGGAGGGCTACGACAGGTTTTTCTGAAAACCTATTGCGTAATGAACTTGATATCGTTGTAAAATCAAATGATTTTAAAATGGAGTGTTTTTGAGGCTTTTGCTAGTTTCGCTAAAGAGGTCACTCCCGGTGAAGGAATCTCGGCTCTTTCCTCATCGAATGAGGTGCAGGATATATCATATATATCACTGTGCAAAGCAAAAACTCCAAAAACAATCAAAAGAAAAAACCGAGGGCTGTAGCATCTGCCAGTCATTGCTAAAGGGGTTACTTCCGGTGAAGGGATCTCGGCTCTTTCCTTATCGAATAAGGTGCAGGATGTTCTATAAGGAACACCGCGATGCAAAGCAAGAACTGTAGCTACCTGTTTTTGAAAATCCGATTCCACAACATCTTTTAGGTTTCTTTTCTTTCATTAATCATATTAATGAAGTCCCATCATTTAAACACCTAAACATCACAGATAAATACGACGTACACTTATACCATCCGCATTCGCCTCGATGTCCCCTCGTGCACCGTTAGGTTAGGTAACTAACGGCAGAGCGGGGCAGGGCTAGCACGGGTGTAAAACATAAGTAACGTCTATATAATATATCATATATACTATATACAGTATCTATCACAACATATCAAATGATCACATCACAGATATCGCAGCAGAAGAAACATATGAAACATTGGATATACTAGGACGTCCGTGTTTTATTTTGAGCCTCTATAAAACACGGATTCCACGGTCGCGATGAATAGCCAAACCTACATCCCTAGACCCTTACGAGAGCGGCAAGCAACCCTACCAATTCTAGAGTTAGGAGACCCGGACTTGACTCCTCGAGTTGGTCTCCCACTGGACTCCAGAACTCGGTTACTTGTGCTCTCCTCCTTGGGTCTATCCTAGTGCGGAAAAGTAAATAATATACAAATGGTGACATCGACCTCATCCCGGAAGTGCCCCAATAAAAGAATATTACATACATTTATTTTACATGAATGAAAATAAAAACCCTCATCTCACATAAACCCCCCCGGCTATTCAGAACGCGACGATCCAATATAACATATCCAGCAACACATAACATCACATGTCATCAACGTAGGTAAATATGCGCATCCCAATTGTCGTTGACATATAGCAACGAAACCGGCGATATCACATATTACACTTACGGTCGCAGAAAAGAAAGTGTAAAACTACAACATTTGGAATCCACAATCTCTTTAGACATCGTAAATCCGAAATATCACATATTTCGCATTTCATGCCTAACTATATGAATTCCACATATTGTATCACATTCTAGATAAATAGACAGTATTAAACTTTCCGATCGAATAATCAAATACCCAAGATTTCCTTAATAGCTCAACACTTGAGAGGAGTTCAAAAATTCCAGAATACGTGACAGTAGCAACGGTCCAGCCGTAGAAGGGTCAAGCCAACGCCTCACATGTGGTACGCCGTACTGCCCTAAACCCTAAGGTTCAAAAGGCAGTTCAAGACGGTCACATAATCGAGTTAAGGTTTGTTGTCTTCTAGAGGGTCCATCGCGTCACATGCACGTTTTTCCGAAAGATTTAAACTCAAGAAAAAATTCAACACTTGAAAGTTTTTCGTGCCGGGAAATAATGAGTTAATGATATCCGTTCGAACATTTTAATAGTTTCTAAATATCCGGAAAACATAACGAAATTAAATATTCTGATCGAATCAACGAATACAAAATAATCCCCAGAACACTCAACACTAGAGTCATTTTAAAAATACCCAGAAAAAACAAATCACAGAAATAGAAATTATAGTGTAAAAACCAGGGCATAAATCCTCTGTGCTGCCGTGGATCCGCGGCCCAAGAGCGGTACGGCCGCGGTTCCGCGGCGGTTTGTATAGTGTATGCTCTTGTTTTTCACTAAAAGTCTTATATTTCCCTGCTAATTTTTTAAGGCATTTTTAATTCAGAAAAAATCACATTTTTAGAAATTGTCCAGAGAGGGGGTTAAATTTGCGTTTCGGGTTTCGATCGGGGTTTTAACTCCGTATACAAGTCTTCTAATGCTCTAGTTAGGCTCTGATACCACTGTAGGGTTACTAGGTACTCTAGTAAGGTTCTACAAGGTATCAACCATGCCCGATTAAAATTTTAGCCGTGCCGAATAACTCTAAATAAGATCTTAGCTAGATAATTAGGGTAACACATGCTAGTAAATAACAATTATCACTAAGTGAATACGAAATACAACCTTTGTAGATCGGTCCTTCACTTCTAAAGCTCCTTGTTGTAGTCCCTTCGCTGCGATCATCGAACTCCCGGACTCTCGGACGGCTCCATGAGAAGATTGCAACGGTATTGCTTGAAGTCTTCGAGGCCGAAGATGATCTACGTCGAGGGAATACGAACTCAAGCTTCTACTTCACTAACTAGAGAATTAGTGAAGTAAACACCCTAAACTAAAGTGCTAGTCTAGTAGAGAATGATGAAATAGGAAATGGGTACACTTTAGAATTTCTTTTCTCACTTTGTATCCCTCTCTTTATCAAACCCTGGAAAGAAATTGAAGGAGGAAGAAGATGAGCTCAAAAATGAGAATGAAAACTAATCAAGAGAGAGTGAGCTAACCATGGTGAGTGAGTATCATATACTAACTCATGTAGAGACATAACTATGGCTAATTATAATGGTTAGGTTATCTAATATCTTAAGTAAAACAAAAACTAGTGGACTAAGTCAAATGCAAACATAAGCTTCATGAAGTTTCATGCATGTGAGCTCATTATCCATTTGTTTTTAGAATTACTTTAAATATAAAAACCTAACCAATATAATTATAATGGTGTATGTCTCATACACTTATGTAGTGTGTATCAACAACCATGATACAAAAATGAACACAAATAAATATATATCACATATATATTAAGTTGTGCACAAGTGAGAAAAATAAATGCTTTAAGTGAACCAATGTTAGTTAATGTAAATTAGTATATCACATATACAATTATACACTAAATTATTAAATCAACACTTGACTTAATAATCCGGTTATATCACATATAACCGACTAACACAAAATGTACCAACTTATCGAATCAACACTTGATTCGATAACCCGACTATATCACATATAACCGGCCGATACAATAGTCGCGAGAATAGAATACGGTATCACATACACGCATTATTCTCGGTCCCGCACATATCACATATGCGCTCCTATTTCGTTTTGCCTGAGCCAATAAAACCTCTATGTAGGACTCTAAAGACTCGTCAATACGTCGGCAGTAGGTGATGATCATATCAAGCACCCACAAGCCGTCAGCGGTACTAGCTGGACGTAACGGCTACCCGGGTATTGAGCGATCAGAAGATCAGCAAGCAAGCCCGCTCCAACTCCTGCAAAAAGCCTGATAGTGACACTACCGTACAGTCCGGTCTCCTTGTCTGATATGTCACATATCAAGTCTAGGGGTGGTAAACGTCAGACCCCAATAACCGATAAGTCATGCCGATATGAGGCTCATAACGGGTCGAGAAACTACTGGTAACACTTACCAGTAAATCTCTAAACCATCCCTGGCCAGGGACTTCCCTGTTATGGCTAATCGAGCATAGCGCAACATCAACCCCCAATACCGGGAGAGACGAAACCCCTCCTATCGCTCATTGCCTCTATGTGACTCGGGACTGTACCCAAAAACCACCGTTTTGCACGCCCTCTTGGACGTGGTAAGGTGGAAATCAAAGCACAGTGGGAATCACACAAGACTCTATGACGATCTCGGGTCTACAGACTAACCTGTACCAGTGTCACCAGAGAACTGCCATCTGACGTAAGGTATAATACCATCTGGGAGTTCTCGGCGAGTCCGTCCAGTGTACCCAGTCTCTACTGAGCACCTGTATATCGTCTCTGATGTCAAACACCAATGGATATGGGATCATCCATTGCCCATCTATATGGGTCGAGAAGCTATACGCTAGTCTACTCTGGTATATCGATGCCCCGTCTCGATACACCCACGACTAGGGACCTTGAAGGATGTACTTATGGACTACCATGTCCCCACTAGTATGATCCGCATCATAGTCCAGGTAGTCAAGTACACATCCTAAGGGCTTTACCAACATGTAACAGAGAGACAATCAGTATACACGTTAAGGTAAAGAGTAACCAGATAGCATACTATCATGTTGAGCAAGAAAGTCCTCCCTATATATGTCCAAGTATCCACTACAATATACATCACATGCATAGTAATGGCCTCTAGGGCATACATATAACTAACAATATCATACGGCATCTACAACGTTTCGCCCAAAACTTGAGAAACTGTCTGTGGGGGACTTTAAAGACTCGTCAATACTTTGGCTGTGGATTTAACCACTAGCACGTCAGAGGTATTAGCCATACGTAACGGGCTACCAAGTATTGACCAAAAGGGAGGTCGATGAGCGAACTCATCCTGACACCCTACTGAGCCTGTTAGTGACAATATCCGTACAGTCCGGTCCGTTCGTCTATGAGCATCGCATGTCGGGCCTAGGGGGATGGTGAAAGTTAGACCCCCAAAAGCGGTACAAGTCGTGTCGGAGTGTAGCCCAGAACACCCTGAGATACTAATGGAATACCTACCAGTAAATCTCCTGCCTCGGCTGAGGGCTTTGTGTAATGGCTCTCCTAGACATAGCGTGATCTCACCCCCAATACCGGGAGAGACGAACCCCTGCCGATCCGCTCACTGCCTTCATGTGGCTCGGGACTGTACCCAACTAAAACCTGTTTGCACGATTCCTTTGAGCCGTGGTAGGGTAGTAATCAAAGTACAGTGGAAACTCACACGAGACAAATGACGATCTCAGGTCGATGAACTAACCTGTACACATGTCACCAGGGAACTGCTATCTGATGTGAGGTATAATACCAACTAGCATGTTCCCGACGAGTCCTGTCCGGTGTACTCATAACCCAATGAGCACCTGTATACATCTTAGGTGATCCAATTGACACCAATGGCTTGTGAGACCGGCCACCGTCCCTCGTCGGGGTCTCGACTGTATACACTAGTCTACTAATGGAGTATCGATGCCCAGTCTCGAAACTCCCACAACTAGGGACGTTTTAAGGATGTGCTTATAGACCCCAGATCCTACGTATATGATCGCCATCATACTGCTGGTAGTCAAGCAAGAATCCTAAGGGCTCTATCAACGTGTAATAGCGACCTGTAAGGTCACCTAAAGCAGTACACGATGATAAAGGTAAACCATGGTAGCATACTATTATCTATCAACGTGTAATAGTGAACCACAATGTCACTTAAAGCATGTACACGATATAGTATACAATCATCATGAGTAAGATTGTCCTACCGGCATAGGTCCTCCCTCAATCATTGCAATCACATGCCTGCGATCCAATAATTGACTCTGAGGGCACTATATCCAACAACATATACATTGATATATCCATATTTGCGCACATACACATTGTATATCCATGTTGGTGCACACATACATTGGTATATCTATACTTGCGCATATACATATTATACCTATATAGATAACTGGTTTTATTGGGAACCGCATGTTATATTTTAAAAACTGGAATCATTTTAATGTAGCGGTTTTCCCTTAATATGTCATATCACTGTTCCATATTGCATGATACACGGATTTGCTCGCATTTCTCTTATATGTCGCATATATCACGCTCTATTATTTTGCGCATTGAGATATGCTGTTTTCATGAGATTTTCTGGATTTGAGAACCGTGGATATTTCAAAAGAGATTATGTGTTGTTTTAAAAACCCGGTTTCTCCTGATATGATATTTTAGTGAGTCCACCATGTGTTTTCTCGGTTCTGAGAGCGACATGTGAAACCCGATTCGAGGAGGCGGATGAGGCCGATTGCGGGTACATGGTGGACCCGGTATGGTACCTCGGGGCGAGAACGGATCGCTGTACAGCAGACGGTGAGCCTGGCAGAGCGACTACTACCTACCGGTGATAGTATTTGGGTTCGGCGGATATCCGGAGGATACCGACCGGAGTCGAGAGATGATATAGGCCGATCTGGATTGACGGAGCCCGTGGGCCGATCCGGACTGACGGAGCCCAATATATGAGGATTTACGTGTCGATGCTGGGCACGGTTTTCATGATGTTTTTGAGTGCCGATGCTGGGCACGGTTTTCATGATGTTTTTGAGTGTCGATGCTAGGCACTCAGGTTCCATGATTTTGACGTGTCGTGAGGGACACCATTGATTTACATCCTCATACTTTCATGCACACTCTTTTATGATATTTACGTGCATGCAGACATTGATTATATGGGTGGACGAGATCCACATGCATACATACGTTGATTATATGGGTGGACGAGATCCACATGCATACATGCATTGATTATTACCGTTGGATGTTATCTGCATGCATATAGGTTTGACTACCTTGTTGGCACATATACCGACCCGGTCACCCTAGATATCATAGTATTACCTTTATGATATAGTTGACCTAGGAGTCGTTGTTTATTCGATTTCTACTTGTAGACGTTTTTCTACTCACGAGTTGGCAACTCACCCCCGTTGTGCTATAGTTTTTGCAGGTTGACCGCTTGGATCAGTAGCGGCATCGCTGGCACACAGGTTCATTTGGGTGTTTTGCATTGTTAGGTGGGGCATCTGTATCGTACCCATTGTTGTATTTATATTTCATATTGTATCTAGTTAACTCCATCAATCAATCAAAATTAGTAATTTGTATAAGAAATGAGACTTAGTGAGATTGTGGTTGCGAGACTTAGAGCGAGGGGTTTTTCGCTACTTGTGGTATTTATGTCTTGCTCTCTTTTTTTTGTGGTGAACTTCACCGTTAGGCATCGTATACTTATATATATTGTCTTGCGTAGTTGTGATCCGCCGTTTGGCGAAGAGCTAGCTCCCGCTTGGGGATGTTTTTATCATTATTATGTATTGGTGGTTTTGGATAAAAAATTACAAAGGAGGTGCTGCCCAAATTTTTAAAAGACGAAACATGTTTTCAAACTAACAAATTTCACTTGCATTTTCATGTCCCTTTTCTATGCATTAAGAAAACTCGATTTCATTATACCTTTATTTCAAAACTTCAGCTCATTTATTTTCTTAAAAAAAGGTTTAGATTTCTGGGTTTCAGCTTACTTGAATTCCGTTACGCCTTTAGACGTTGCGTGATTCAAGTACTGGTCACGAGCTAATATTTCGGGCCGTGACACGAATTAGGGCACATATGGTGATATGTGCAGGAGTTTGATTAAATACGAGTATGTGATACCGTATTCTAATCTCGCGATATGTGATATCGGTTAGGTTATATGTGATATAACCGGATTGTTGAATCAAGTGTTGATTCAATGATATGTTATATGCATATATGTTTGATACTGGTCAGTTATATGTGATATAACCAGATTATTGAATCAAGTGTTGATTTGATATAGTATATTGAAAGTTGTCGGTTATATGTGATATGACCGAGTTATTAAATCAAGTGTTGATTCGATAATATGATATATATATATATAAATGATATTAGTCGGTTATATATGATATAACCGGATTATTGAATCAAGTGTTGATTTAATAATTAGATATATATTTTTATATTTGATATATTAATTTATATTAACTAATATTGTGCTCACTAAAGACTTTCTTCTGTTTGAAATATATTTAATATATATGTGATATATATTAATATATGTATTTATATATTATGTCATAGTGGATAATACATTGGACATGGGTGTATGAGACTCACACCAAGAATAAAGATTATTTGGGTGTTTATTTATTAAGAGTAAATTCAAAATTAGGTGGAAAATGAGCATGGCTTAGATGCTTGTGGAAGTATGTAGAAACCATGACTCATTCCACTAATTTTGTTTTACTCTAGATATTTTCTCACTCAACCATTATCTTTAGCCCATGGTTAACTCTCTACATTATCTCTTGAGATATTCCCTCACCCTAGTTCATCTTCTTCTCTCAAGAGCTCTCTAGCTTTTCGTGAAGTGAGAAAAGAAAAAGAAAAGTGGTTTTTAAAGTGAGCAAAATTCCTACTTCATCAACCTACTCTCATCTAACCCTTAAGATTAGGTTGTTTGCTTCATTAATTTCTTGATTAGTGAATAGGTAGCTTGAGTTAGAGTAATTTCAAGGTGGATCATCTTCGGCCTCGAAGATGATGAAGCAAGCTCGTTTCTTTCACCAAGTAGAGCCTAAAAAGAGTTCTGGGGATCACTACTTGGAGCTAAGAGACTACTACTTGGAGCTTTAGGAGTGAAGGACCAGTCTACAAAGGTTGTATTCTCTATTCACTTAGTGTAAAACTTGTTTACATGCTTTCAAACCCTAATTCTCTAGTTTGATTCTAGGTTAGTGTTTCTTAGACCTCTAGATTTTTTAAAATTGCATACTTGATGCATGTAGAAACATAGTAGAGGTGCTAAGACACACTTTCATGGTATCAGAGCTAAGCTAGAGCATTAGGTTTGGTCTAAATGACGTTAAAGTGTTTGATCGGTATTTTCGAAACCCTAAAAACATACTTTCTGTCCAAATTTTCAAAAGTTGAATTTTTCCATATTAAAAATATTCAGAAATTCATGCAGGGTTTTTTATGGAGCCCCAAGAAAAACGAGAGCCCAACTAGACCAATTGTTCGCGCAACCGCGGCAGAACCATGGATTTAGCCGCTGTTCCGCGGCATTGTTGGTGAGTTAGGGACTCCATTTTCTTATGCTGCTCTATAGTGATATTTGTCACTTTCTGGGTATTTTTAATAAGACTCAAATGTTGAGGTCTCTGTAATTTGTGGGTGTTTGAGATATCGATCGAAATGTTTAACATTGTCTAGATATATATGATATGTGATACAATATTTGGAATTCATATTAATTAGTTTTGTGAAAACTAGTTTGTGTTTTGTAAATCTCGCATTTTAGTCTTTTTTGATCGATTGCCATGGAGTTCCGATTCGGATCAAAACTCCATCGTAATCTCGTATTGTACGCGGATAGTCGTCGGAAAACACTACTAGATTGCCACGCCCCATAGCCCCGACCAAGTGAGTTTAGAGAACACCGTAGCCAAAAGCATCCACTCGGGTACTTGCGGCTGCGGTGTTCCACCCAAATGCACTTCATTGACGGCATCGGGGGTGTGGAAATCTACTAAAGTTCCCGACGAGCATTTGATCATTTAATCAGGAATCCTGTTGAATTACCCGACTCGTATTGAAAAGTGTTTTCAATACGAGACACAAATGCAAGATTTATTGGGTTAGGCATGAAATCCGAGATATGTGATATTCCTGGTTTATGATGTCTAAGGTTTGATGCGGATTCTAATTATTGTATGTTTCATTTATTTTCTGCGATCGTAAGTGTAATATGTGGTCTATCCCCGATCTCGTTGCTATACGTCAACGACACTCGGAATACGCATATTTACTTACGTTGATGACATGTGATACTATATGTTGCTGTGATATGTTATATTGGATCGTCGTGATTGAATAGCCGGGTTTTTTTGCGTGAGATGGGAGTTTTTCTATTTTCATTCATGTAAAAACTATATGTAATATTCTTTTGTTGGGACACTTTTGGGTTGAGGATGATGTCACCATTGATGTATATTATTTACTTTTCCGCATTAGGATAGACCTAAGGCGGGGAGCATAAGTAACGGGGTTCTAGAGTCCAGTAGGAGACCATCTCGAGGAGTCGAGACCGGGTCTCCTAACTCTAGAATTGGCAGGGTTGCTTGCCGCTCTCGTAGGGGTCTAGAGATGTGGGTTTGGCTATTCATTACGACTATGGAATCTGTGTTTTTCATTACTAGCTGAATTTAAAACACGGATCTCCTAATATATCCAATATTTCATATGTTGACTTCTGCTACCTGAGTTCTGTGATGTGATCATATAACCACGTGAGACGAATGCTATATATATCATATATAATAAATATTGCTTATGTTTTGCACCCGCGCTAGTCTAGCCCCCGCTCTGCCGTTAGTTAAGTAACTTAACGGTGCATGATGGGGCCCGTGGTGAATGCGGATGGTATAAGTGTACGTTTTATTTTTGTTTCTTCTGTGATGTTTAGGAAACATAAATGATGGGACTTCATTAATGCGATTAATGAAAGAAAAGAACCTAAAAGATGGTGTAGAATTAAATTTTTCAAAAAGGTAGCTCTAGTTATTGCTTTGAATAGTGGTATTCCTTTATTGATATCCATCACCTCATTCGATGAGGAAAGAGCCGAGATCCCTTCACCGGGAATTACCTCTTTAGCAAAAGCTAGAAAATTCTACAACCCACTCGGTTTGTTTTGAAAACTACTCGATTTTAAAAGCGGAGTTTAAACCACTCCTTTTTCAAATCACTCGATTCTACAATGATATCAAGTTCATTACGCTAAAGGTTTTCTTAAAAACCAGTCGTAGCCCTCCGTCATTTTAGATAAGTAATATTCAGTATTCGTGCTGCGTTTGTTGACCTTATCAAGGCGTAGTGTGCGGTAACTGATTAGTGCTTATCTGCCGCATATGATGCGATTGGATTAGGGTAATTGTTCGGCCTTGTTGACCTTGTCAAGGGTCGTGCGGGTAGGTTTAATTCAATCACGAAATCAATGAACTTGACTTGCGGTTTATGGTTTGTTGACCTTGTCAAGATCATAAACCGCTTGGGGTAAAAACAGATATTGGGAATTTCAAGTGTTGAAATTTGCAATGAGATTGCATACCTTCTATGAGATAGTTAGATCCCGATACCCACTGCGAGTAAGAGTTACTCCTGGGAGAGTTTTGCACTTTACAATTAGCTGATCCAGTAGGTGTCTAAGAAAGGTGTTAACGGGGTTATGCCCCTGCGGAAACGAGGTTATTTAATTAGTTCCATTCGAAAGCATGAGAAGACTCACTCGGAGTACCAATACCTGCCTGGCTGACCGATTGGCGAACTTGTAGGGTGTAATTAATCCCGGCTAATCTTACCTTTTAGGGTTTGGAGGAAGATTTGATAAAAACAGTGGGAGCCATCCTGATTAGATAAGATAATAACCAATCTAATCTTGCAAGAGCACACGCTAAAGTGTTTTCTTCTCTCTCTCCAGGTAGCGACCATGATACGCCTTAATCAAGATAATAATATGGATGTATTGACCGAACCCGCCTATTATACTGGTCTGGGGAACGTTGGTTCCGCTCTATCTTATGATTGTCATAAGTCTGAGCAAGGAATAGTGGAATATCAGTATTCCCATGTAACCCGAATGAAGAAAGAGTATGATGATGTATCTTCTTCGGGTGTGTTCGTTACCGAGAACTGTTTCTCAGTATACTCTACATCCTGGGATTTGATACCAGATCACGATCCCACGTATGTAATATATTACATGGGTTGAGAAGAAGTAGAGAACTGGGAAAGGGTGATAAATCTTTAGTAGTAGGGAATGGTGCAATTGTTGCAGCCAAAGCAGTTGGCGAATATCACATAGTATTACGAAATGGTAATACATTAATTCAGAACAACTGTTATTTCGTACCAAAAATGATGTGCAATATAATATCAATCTCTTTATTAGATAAAGAAGGATATAACTTCGTACTTAAGAAAAATGTTATGAACATTTTCTTAAATTAAGTGTTGATTGGGTTTGGTATGTTGTATAACGGTATATACGTTCTAAATCAAACTACAGTTTTAAACATACAGAACACACACAAAAGGAAAAGTTCAGAAACGAACGAAACCTTCTTGTGGCATTGTAGACTTGGTCATATCAATGCGACAAGACTAGCGATGTTACACAAAGATAGATATTTAAATCCGTTCGAATTTACATCTTATGAAACTTGCCAGTCATGTCTCAAAGGCAAGATGACCAAAACTTCGTTTACTGGACACGGAGAAAGAGCTACTGAACTCTTGGGATTGATACACAGTGATGTATATGGTCCTATGTCTACGCAAGCCAGGAATGGTTCCTCGTACTTTATTACATTCACCGACGATCTCTCAAGATTCGGACATGTGTTCTTATTGAAACACAAATCTGAAGTTTTTGAGAAATTCAAGGAATACCAGTATGAAGTTGAGAACCAACAGGTAAAAATATTAAAGTCCTATGATCTGATCAGGGAGGAGAATACTTGAGCACGGAATTCAATGACTATTTAAAAGAGAATGGGATTCTTTCTCAGCTTACTCCTCCGTATACACCACAACACAATGGAGTTTCGGAGTGGAGGAATCGCACTGTATTAAATAGGTGCGCTCTATGATGAGTAATGCTGAGTTACTTATTTCCTTTTGGGGTTATGCGTTTAAGACAGTCGCATACCTATTGAATCAATTTCCATCAAAATCAGTGCCTAAAACACCATATGAGATATGGAGAGGAAATAGACCATATCTTAAACGAGTTAAGATATGGGGTTGTCCGGCCTATATTAAAAAACAGAATCCAGACAAACTTGTGGCACGATCAGTTCTTTACAAGTTTGTGAGATATCTAAAGAATTCACATGGATATCTATTCTACCATAATGAGGAACAAAAAGTGTTTATTGCTCAACATGCCACCTATTTAGAAAAGGAATTTCTTGTGAAAGAAATTAGTGGCAATGAGGTAGAACTAGAAAAAGTTCCAGCTACACAAACTACAACTGATGATTTAGTGGAACCAGAGGATTCAATAGTCTCCAACGAATCTCAGCCACTCTGCATATCTAGTAGGGTTCCTCATCCGCCTGAGAGATACTACGGTTTTCTCATTGACGGCGGGAGCGAGGATTGCATCATGGAAGATGATGACCCAACTAGTTTCGAGCAGGTCATCACAAGTGGAGACTCTTTGAAATGGCTGGATGCTATGCGATCTAAGATGGAATCCATGTACACCAATAAAGTATGGACTTTGGAAGTTGCTCCTGAAGGGGTAAAACTCATCGGGAGCAAGTGGATCTTTAAGAAGAAAATTGGTGTAGATTGAAAGGTTGAGACCTTCAAAGCTAGACTTGTTGCAAAGGGTTTTCGTCAACGACCAGGTGTCAACTATGATGAAACCTTTTCTCTAGTGGCTATGCTTAAGTCCATTAGGATCTTACTTGCCGTTGCTGCATACCATAACTACAAAATCTGGCAGATGGATATCAAAACTGCTTTTCTAAATGGTGATTTAGAAGAGAGCATGTACATGACATAGCCAGAGGGCTTCGTAGATAGTGGGAGCAGCGGAAAGGTGTGCAAACTGCTTAAATCAATTTACGGATTAAAGTAGGCATTACAAAGCTGGAACATCTGTTTTGATGTTGCAGTCAAAGCGTTTTACTTCATTAAAAACGTAGATGAACCTTGTATATACAAGAAGGTTGTTGTCATGTCCCGAAAGTACGGAACATGACCGGCACTTAAATTACGAAACGTCTCGAGGCGTACGTAATCTAAGTAAGCCGAAAACACAGAAATCCAAACCAAGAAAAGTAGTAGAGTGAAGGAAAAACCAATTTAAATCAAGTAGTTTGCAACATACGCCGAAATATGCATTTTAAAATCACAAGTCTTTTCTAAAAATTTTGGCAGAGTTTCCTTTGTAAATAGTGACCCCAAACGGGTACAAAACCAGATAAAGCATATATAATGAATAAAGGCATCCCCAAGCGGGAGCTAGCTCTTCGTCAAACGACGGTCACAACCACGCAAGCAATATAATATACAACGCCGAAGGGCGAGGATCAAACTGAAATGGAAACTCAAACAACATGAAATCCATAGAAATACAACGCGTGACTCTGAGGTCGAAAGAATAAACAACTGGTCTCAAGTCTGAAATAAATACATGTTTGGTTGATGGAGTTTACTAGATACAACTGAATAAATAATATACAAGGTATAATAGTGGTCACGATGCAAGTGAACCCACCTACCAAGCAAATCACCCGGAAAGGAAGCAGTGTGCCAGCAAAGCCGTAATGAAACCTGTACGGCAAAACCTGCAAGAAACTGTGGCACAATGGGGGTGAGTCGCCAACTCATGAATAGAAAACATCTACGAGCAGAAACCGCATGTATGACGCAATCCTAGGTCATACGATCAATAAATATATGATCCTCAAAATGATAAGTCTGAAGTATGAAAAGGTGGCAAGGGTAACCATCTAACCCAAGTGTAATCCCATGTGCTCGTGTCAGTGCCTCAGGTAGCAATATATCATATGAATGAGGTATGAATGCATGAAAACGGAATACATGTAAATGAAGAAACTGCTTTCATAACTTAGTGAGATTTCTGTATATTTAAAACGAGGTATCATAAATGAAATCAGCATAAACAGTGTCTAGTATCGACATAAAACATAAATCCCAATATCTCAATATCTCAGGCTCCGGCTATCCGAACTGGCCTGTATCATCAAAACTCAATATCTCAAAATCTCAGTGTCTCAATCTCACTATCTAGGGCGCCGTCAGTCCGGATCGGCCCCTAACATCAATCACAGGACACGACGGTATCTTTCGGATATCCGACGCGTCAGATAAAATCACCGGTAGGCAGTCTTCCCCAGCCGGGCTCATCGTCTACTACTCGATTTTCTTGCCCCGGGGTACCTTATCGGGCCCACCATGTACCCGAGACGGTTCATCCAACTCCTCGAAACGGGTCTCGAAAACCAATAGAAAACTTATGGTGGACGACACAAACATCATGAGAAAACCGCAGTTTTTATTTTAAAAAGAGAGAGAGAAAGAATTTTATATGTATTCTTGCGGTTTTCTCCTAAATCCAGGAAATCTCATGAAAGTCCGAAATCCAATCATCAATAGCACGTAAACAGTGAACATAGGCATAAAACTCCATAATACTGCACAACAATGAATAATAATATGCATGAAGTAGTGAGTAATAACTGCAATGTCTAAACTGGCATATAAGGCAAGTACACTAATATCATGTCGAAACTATCAGCTAACAGGCTATATCAATGAAATAGTATTCTCTAAAGTGTACGTGACATGACAATTACCGATGATGATGTGTGTGAGCCGGCAAGTAAGTGTACGTGGAACATACGCATCATCAGTAATGGTGCTGGTGTCCTAACAGTATAATATCAATAATGGTATATGAAATCACAATATAAGTATGCGATGCGGAGCGAACAGCAATAATGTGTGGGAGCTAAATGATAAACACGATGATAACTAATCTGCATTTAATATAAATATAAGTCATACAGTAGTACCTTTTGAAATAACACGAATCGTGGTGTTTTGAAAATAAGGGCTACATTGTTTTTAAGAAAAGATACGTTCTTTGAAATATCCGTAGAATCCCTTGGCCTGTCTTTTTAAATACCCACAATTCGTTAGTTTTTGAAATAGGTAGGAATCGAATCTAGTCTAACAACTACACTAAACTATAGGGTTGAGCTAACAGGCTAAACGAAAGGTAAGGAAACCGCCTATCATTTGAGTCGATACATACATACATACATACATACATACATATATATATATATATATTAGTCGGTGATCCCGCCTCAATAGTATCACATACGACACAATATCTATAATATGACATCCTCAAGTCAAGAGTGCGGATCTATCATCAATATATAACTCGTACGTAAATCCGTCGTACGGCATCCCAAATCTGGGTACGGGTCAATATCACATTCATCACATTATTCATCTGGTATTCTCATTATCAAACATCAAGATCCGGGGTACTGATCTACGTCTAGTACAATACTGATACCATCTATGTATGCATGCACGTATATGAAACACTACGTCAAAGGACCCACTAAAACATCATGTCGTATCTCAAATACAAACCCTGTCATATCACCGATCTCACGACCTCAAATCGAATCCCATCGACTCATCTCAAATCCCAAGTACTATCCTCATAATCTAGTATATGTACATATAGTCCTATACCCATGTGAACACATATATACATATTCCCATATACACACATGTGCAAGAAAGAATGTATGCAAGTATGGTGTGCGTGTGTGGGTGCAACCACTACTCTAGGGTTTCGCAACTAACACTAAACCAATCCAAGAACACCTAGAATCCATCATTACCATCAGTAAACTCATATCAACATATAATATATATATATATGTGTGTATACGTATTCGTATACATCACAACGAACTGTGGGGGTGCTATACGCCATCCACCCGACTTCCCCCGTAGATATAATCTACTCACCTCGCTCCTTGTGTGTCGGTGTCGATATCGCCTTCATCTTCTTCATAATATGAAACCCTCGTGAAGGTACCTACAAAAATAACACAATCGCAAAAGCATATGAAAATCTCATCGGAAAACCCAAAACGACACGCTAAGGCCTATAGGTTAGAACCTATGGACTACTCTTCCAACACCATCAACACCCTCGATATCGTCGTACAAATGTCAAGTGATCGAGGAAAAACACAAATACGCAAATCCAGAATTCAAAATACGAGAAACGAAACCTCGAATCAAAACAACAACTACTGTAAATGGTCCCAGATTTTACCCTAGGTCAAACCAGACAATTTTGCATATGCCAAGGGTCTAGATTACTGGAGATGGACCTACATAACAAGTACAAACCAATATGGACCAGGTCTGGCCGCAAATTGCGGCCAGAAGGGATTTATTTGCGGCAAAAAGTGGAGTCAGGGGCTGGGGTCTTCATGGTAGCTTCCTAGGTGCCTGCATGTATCACTGTCCATGCAAAATAATTTTCCAGGTCCCCGAGTGTTAGCAGATTCCATTACACTCACACAGAATTCACAATTTCAATATCGTCAGATTTTCAAAGTTCTCATTCCGGGGCTAAATCTCAGGTTTTAGTCCAATATGATATCACTAACAGGGTTTTAAGGTCACTACTAGTCTCAATTTCACTTTACAACTCAATTCAAATCCTAACCCTAACTAGAAATTTCTAAGTTCACTAAATATCGATATATCGGTTCCAAACAACCATAGGTGCTAAAGTGAATGGAAAACTATGGTAAGGGTGAAGGAAATACCTCATTTGGCAACTCAAGAATTTTCTTGAGTTGCCCAAAGTCCTCAAAACTCGATTTTTCTTGGTCCAATGTGCTTCCCTTGAGCTAGTGAACATTTTTAATGAAAATGAGATGGGGTTTTGGGTTTGTTTTGGGGTTGTTTTGAGGGTTTGAAGAGGAGAGAGGAGAGTGTGCTGCCATGGATGGTGAGAGAGTGAGAAAGATGAAGGAAAAATGAAGAGAGAACAATGAGCCATCACTTTGGTTTGACCCATCACCCTCTCTCTCTCATGCCCACACCCCTTGCCATCATTATGTCTCCTTTGACTTTCTTTTCTTTTCTTCTCTCAAACAAAACAACAACTATGGTATGAAACACGAAGAAAAGCCATGATAAAATATAACAAGTGTAAAAATAATATGGTGCATGTCATGTGCACAAATCCGGTTTAATACATAATTAGCGATTTTTAATCGCGATTAGCACTAAAAGTGAATATAAAAAATCATAAGAATTTATAATTCGCCCAAATCACATAAAACACCCTCATTTCAGTAATTTCCATAATTTTCCAAATTTTCCCCAATTTATCGGTATTTAATTATACCGCCTTATTAAAATATTCAATATTTTATTATTTTAATTATAAAAATTCCTAAAAATAATATTTTATTTTTCTGAAATGTTACAATCTTCCCCCCTTAAAGAAATCCGGTCCTCGAATTTAAATTTAAACCCCTCAAATACTAAAATATTTCAGTAAAAGTCCAAGTCGTCGGGGTCCTGAAATCATCAATACATAAAATGCATCATAGCTCAATGCATGCACATGAACAATGAGCAGATAACTCAAAATCAAATCTCCGTCAAGCATCCCGCAATCATCGGAGCCATGGTAAAGACACAATGTCAAAATCCAAAATAAAACCAATATGATATAAATCAGACTATACATGTAGACATCAAATCTATACATGTAAATAGCTGAAGTAAATGCATGCCAAATCTTTTTAAGTCGCGGTGCATGCGCATAACACTGCACAGCGGCGGACGTCTATTATGATAAAATAACCATATACGTATATATCCTTTGTTTAATATGTACGTTCCGCCGTTTTGAAAATAGTTTAGAAGGGTTTCCTTGTTTTAAACGTTTCGTGTCATCTCAGACACGTATGTAAATACTGAGACTATAGCTCTCTTTTTGGAAATCCCTTCAATATCTGTCAATGCATGCAAAATATACTCAGGTACTGTCATCTGACTAGTCCTGCTCAGTACGAAAACAATAATAAACATCATAAAAACGTACTGCTCCATAAGAAATCAATCCCAAAATGTGCATATGAATACTACGTGCGTCTGGTGCGCACGGAAATCAAAACCCATGAATGTGCCAAACCTGTGCACAAAACCACATCTAAGTGCAACGGGTGTGCACGAAACGCCTGTCAGAGGCAACGTGTGTGCCTGACAGCAAAATCAGGTGCATCTGACATGCATGAAGAATCTCGATTCGGTGCATCTGGTGCGCACCAAAATCGCATCTCAAAATCATGCGCCCAACATGCGCAAAAATTCAAATCAGGTGCATCCATCATGTACGAATAAAATCTAACTCATGTGCATTCAACATGCACGAAATCGCGAAATCCAATATCTAGCGCCGAACCTGCGCAAAATCCAATCCGAGCGCGTCAAATATGTGCAAGAATCCAAACAGGTGCACTAGGTGCACAAAACAATATTGTGTATCACAATCCAAATCCATATCTCAAATGACATCAAATCGAAGTCCAGTGCAACTGTGGTGCACAAAATGCATATCACTGCACTGCAAGCATATGCGAACTATACCGAGTGCAAAAACCAAATCGGGTGCGTACATATGCACAAAATCAACTCAACTGTATGAAACCCATAAAATCATAAACATGTGAAACCAAGGCACGAAAACGATATCAAGTGCAACAACTGTGAAAAAATCGTAAATGCTCAGTAGGTGCGACCATGGTGCATGAAAACAAATATCATGAAACTCAATCATCAAAATCAATCATGCGAATAGATCGCCCAAAATACCGAAATCAAGTATGGCGGAATAGTCCCGCTCAAGCACATCCTCTAAGAATCTCTGGCCAACTGTCGTGGTCACTCATAGCATGTCTCGTCGACGATGCTGAACTCTGGCCTGCTGGGTGTGCGCAATATGACCGCTCCTGGGTCCAAGTCTTCTCGTATAGTATTCCAGAAAGGTCCTGTCGAGGTCTCTTAAATTCATCTCTGCCGAACTGTCCGGAAGTCATCGGCCTTTACTATATCTGTTTCTTGTTCTACTATATCTGTTTCTTGTTTCGGAATGGCTAAATACTCATCGCGACTCCTTCTGGAAGATATATCCATACACAACGCCCCTGCATGCGTATCACATTTCTGATGTCGGCGGAGTGGAACGTCATCTTATCAAGATCTCGTACGAACCTCTTACTCCACTTTTCTCTAATGTCGACTGCTTCGGACTCGTCTCATCGTGGCTGCATGGACTGAGCTCCAATGGCTATCCTCATATCTGGAGTCTCCCAAGAAGTGCATCTCACCACCTAGCATCCGAATGAAGTCGAACCATTCGATCGATTCGTCAAAACCCCATAATCCCCCAAGAGCTCAACATCTTGGGTACAGTTTAATAGTATTGAGTACATACCACAGCATCGGTGGACCAGCCGTAGAAGGGCAAACCCAAGCCTCACTAATGGCGCCGCGGAACTGCCGCAAACCCTAAGGTTCAAAGGCTTTCACACGGTCATTATGTCGAGTTAGGGTTTCATTCTTCTAGAGGGTCCATAGAATTGCCTGCATGTCTTTCCGAATACTTTAAACTTGGAATATGGGTTTCTGACATTCGATCGCCTCTGTCGACTCTCAACGTATCCACATGAAGTCGCCTCTAGCTGGAATCAATCTATCTGATGACCTTGCATCGGGGTAAGCGAACGAACTACATGTCCTGGTCATTCATCTTCGGGTGACTAGCGACCTTCTATCATATCTCTAAGTACAACTCGTACTGCAATAGCTCCAACATTGGGGGAGATATCTCATCGTTCGCAGTAACAACTGGCCCATTCGTCTGCACGCTGAACAGTTCCTCAATCGTCATGAACAAGAGACACCTCCATGGTCATCACATTCTGGTTGGCCTCTATCAGTGGCTCAATCCTCTGGCGCAAATCTGCACGTCCGAGAAATCTCATACAGCGATCCATCAAACGCTCGTGGCGCGAAAACACAATAAAACGACGCCTCTCTATGCAGTCGTATCCCTGGAATCACTCCCTGGTCGGTACTCGTTTGTGACGAGCTCGTGCTGACCGCAACTCTAGCCGTAGCTCTCCCTGCCCGTAATCGTGGCAGCAAAACCATAACTGGTACCGATGAGGCTAGATCATGAATGAATATAATACTGAGTAAAGAAATGTACATCCTAAGGCTTCTTAAGTGGAGTAGCGCATCGTAAATATGCCGCGGAACATACGAACGGTACGTCACTCTACTCAAGAAACCTACTCCATCAACCAAGGGTCATCCTACGCTCCGAAGGTAAAACTTAACGCTCTGATACCAACTTTGTCACATCCCGAAAGTACGGAACATGACCGGCACTTAAATTACGAAACGTCTCGAGGCGTACGTAATCTAAGTAAGCCGAAAACCCAGAAATCCAAACCAAGAAAAGTAGTAGAGTGAAGGAAAAACCAATTTAAATCAAGTAGTTTGCAACATACGCCGAAATATGCATTTTAAAATCACAAGGCTTTTCTAAAAATTTCGGCAGGGTTTCCTTTGTAAATAGTGACCCCAAACGGGTACAAAACCTGATAAAGCATATATAATGAATAAAGGCATCCCCAAACGGGAGCTAGCTTTTCGTCAAACGACGGTCAAAACCACGTAAGCAATATAATATACGAAGCCGAAGGGCGAGGATCAAACTGAAACGGAAACTCAAACAACATGAAATCCATAGAAATACAACGCGTGACTCTGAGGTCGAAAGAATAAACAACTGGTCTCAAGTCTGAAATAAATACATGTTTGGTTGATGGAGTTTACTAGATACAACTGAATAAATAATATACAAGGTATAATAGTGGTCACGATACAAGTGAACCCACCTACCAAGCAAATCACCCGGAAAGGAAGCAGTGTGCCAGCAAAGCCGTAATGAAACCTGTACGGCAAAACCTGCAAGAAACTGTGGCACAACGGGGGTGAGTTGCCAACTCGTGAATAGAAAACATTTACGAGCAGAAACCGCATGTATGACGCAATCCTAGGTCATACGATCAATAAATATATGATCCTCAAAATGATAAGTCTGAAGTATGAAAAGGTGGCAAGGGTAACCATCTAACCCAAGTGTAATCCCATGTGCTCGTGTCAGTGCTTCAGGTAGCAATATATCATATGAATGAGGTATGAATGCATGAAAACGGAATACATGTAAATGAAGAAACTGCTTTCATAACTTAGTGAGATTTCTGTATATTTAAAACGAGGTATCATAAATGAAATCAGCATAAACAGTGTCTAGCATCGACACAAAACATAAATCCTAATATCTCAACATCTCAGGTTCCGGTTATCCGGACTGGCCTGTATCATCAAAACTCAATACCTCAATATCTCAAAATCTCAGTGTCTCAATCTCACTATCTAGGGCGCCGTCAGTCCGGATCGGCCCCTAACATCAATCACAGGACACGACGGTATCTTTCGGATATCCGACGCGTCAGATAAAATCACCGGTAGGCAGTCTTCCCCAGCCGGGCTCATCGTCTACTACTCGATCTTGTTGTCCCGGGGTACCTTACCGGGCCCACCATGTACTCGAGACGATTCATCCAACTCCTCGAAACGGGTCTCGAAAACCAACAGAAAACTCATGGTGGACGACACAAACATCATGAGAAAACCGCAGTTTTTATTTTAAAAAGAGAGAGAGAAAGAATTTTATATGTATTCTTGCGGTTTTCTCCTAAATCCAGGAAATCTCATGAAAGTCCGAAATCCAATCATCAATAGCACGTAAACAGTGAACATAGGCATAAAACTCCATAATACTGCACAACAGTGAATAATAATATGCATGAAGTAGTGAGTAATAACTGCAATGTCTAAACTGGCATATAAGGCAAGTACACTAATATCATGTCGAAACTATCAGCTAACAGGCTATATCAATGAAATAGTATTTTCTAAAGTGTACGTGACATGGCAATTACCGATGATGATGTGTGTGAGCCGGCAAGTAAGTGTACGTGGAACATACGCATCATCAGTAATGGTGCTGGTGTCCTAACAGCATAATATCAATAATGGTATATGAAATCACAATATAAGTATGCGATGCGGAGTGAACAGCAATAATGTGCGGGAGCTAAATGATAAACACGATGATAACTAATCTGCATTTAATATAAATATAAGTCATACAGTAATGCCTTTTGAAATAACACGAATCGTAGTGTTTTGAAAATAAGGGCTACGGTGTTTTTAAGAAAAGATACGTTCTTTGAAATATCCGTAGAATCCCTTGGCCTGTCTTTTAAAATACCCACGATTCATTAGTTTTTGAAATAGGTAGGAATCGAATCTAGTCTAACAACTACACTAAACTATAGGGCTGAGCTAACAGGCTAAACGAAAGGTAAGGAAACCGCCTATCATCTGAGTCGACACACACACACACACACACACACACACACATATATATATTAGTCGGTGATCCCGCCTCAATAGTATCACATACGACACAATATCTATAATATGACATCCTCAAGTCAAAAGTGCGGATCTATCATCAATATATAGCTCGTACGTAAATCCATTGTACGGCATCCCAAATCTGGGTACGGGTTAATATCACATTCATCACATTATTCATCTGGTATCCTCTTTATCAAACATCAATATCCGGGGTACTGATCTACGTCTAGTACAATACTGATACCATCTATGTATGCATGCACGTATATGAAACACTACGTCAAAGGACCCGCTAAAACATCATGTCGTATCTCAAATATGAACCCCGTCATATCACCGATCTCACGGCCTCAAATCGAATCCTATTGACTCATCTCAAATCCCAAGTACTATCCTCATAATCTAGTATATGTACACATAGTCCCATACCCATGTGAACACATATATACATATTCCCATATACGCATATGTGCAAGAAAGAATGTATGCAAGTATGTGTGTGCGTGTGTGGGTGCAACCACTACTCTAGGGTTTCGCAACTAACACTAAACCAATCCAAGAACACCTAGAATCCATCATTACCATCAGTAAACTCATATCAACATATAATATATATATATATGTGTGTATATGTATTCGTATACATCACAACGAACTGCGGGGGTGCTATACGCCATCCACCCGACTTCCCCCGTAGATATAATCTACTCACCTCGCTCCTTGTGTGTCGGTGTCGCCTTCATCTTCTTCATCATGTGAAACCCTCGTGAAGGTACCTACAAAAATAACACAATCGCAAAAGCACTTGAAAATCACATCGGAAAATCCAAAACGACACGCTAAGGCCTATAGGTTAGAACCTATGGACTACGCTTCCAACACCATCAATACCCTCGATATCGTCGTACAAACGTCAAGTGATCGAGGAAAAACACAAATACGCAAATCCAGAATTCAAAATATGAGAAACAAAACCTCGAATCAAAACAACAACTATTGTAAATGGTCCCAGATTTTACCCTAGGTCAAACCAGACAATTTTGCATATGCCAAGGGTCTAGATTACTGGAGATGGACCTACAGAACAAGCACGAACCAATATGGACCAGGTCTGGCCGCAAATTGCGGCCAGAATGGATTTATTTGCGGCCAAAAAGTGGAGTCAGGGGCTGGGGTCTTCATGGTAGCTTCCTAGGTGCCTGCATGTATCACTGTCCATGCAAAATAATTTTCCAGGTCTCCGAGTGTTAGCAGATTCCATTACACTCACACAGAATTCACAATTTCAATATCAGCTGATTTTCAAAGTTCGCATTCCGGGGCTAAATCTCAGGTTTTAGTCCAATATGATATCACTAACAGGGTTTTAAGGTCACTACTAGTCTCAATTTCACTTTACAACTCAATTCAAATCCTAACCCTAACTAGAAATTTCTAAGTTCACTAAACATCGATATATCGGTTCCAAACAACCAGAGGTGCTAAAGTGAATGGAAAACTATAGTAAGGGTGAAGTAAATACCTCATTTAGCAACTCAAGAATTTTCTTGAGTTGCCCAAAGTCCTCAAAACTCGATTTTTCTTGGTCCAATGTGCTTCCCTTGAGCTAGTGAACATTTTTAATGAAAATGAGATGGGGTTTTGGGTTTGTTTTGGGGTTGTTTTGAGGGTTTGAAGAGGAGGGAGGAGAGTGTGCTGCCATGGATGGTGAGAGAGTGAGAAAGATGAAGGAAAAATGAAGAGAGAACAATGAGCCATCACTTTGGTTTGACCCCTCGCCCCTTCTCTCTCATGCCCACACCCCTTGCCATCATTGTGTCTCCTTTGACTTTCTTTTCTTTTCTTCTCTCAAACAAAACAACAACCATGGTATGAAACAAGAAGAAAAGCCATGATAAAATATAACAAGTGTAAAACTGACATGGTGCATGTCATATGCACAAATCCGGTTTAATACATGATTAGCGATTTTTAATCGCGATTAGCACTAAAAGTGAATATAATAATCATAAAAATTCATAATTCGCCCAAATCACATAAAACACCCTCATTTCAGTAATTTCCATAATTTTCCAAATTTTCCCCAATTTATCGGTATTTAATTATACCGCCTTATTAAAATATTCAATATTTTATTATTTTAATTATAAAAATTCCTAAAAATAATATTTTATTTTTCTGAAATGTTACAGTTGTAGAGAGTAAGGTTGTCTTCCTTGTATTGTACGTGGATGACATACCCTTGATAGAAAATGATGTTCCTATGCTATACCTGGTCAAGCTCTTCTTATCACAAAAGTTCTCCATGAAAGATCTAGGTGATGCCTCCTATATCCTGGAGATTAAGATCTATAGAGATAGATCTAAGAGGATGTTGGGATTGTCCCAATCTAGGTACATTGGCACCATACTAAAGAGGTTTAGTATGGAAGATTCTAAGCGAGGTAATTTACCCGCTTGCTCAGGAATCACTCTCTCCAAAGAGATGTCTTCCAAGACTGATTTGGAGAGGGCTCGCATGCAAGGGATACCCTATGCTTCTGTAGTTGGGTCAATCATGTACGCGATGTTATGTACCAGACTGGATGTAGCTTACGCACTTAGTGTGGTAAGTAGGTATCAATCAGATCCTAGGGAGAAGCACTGGACAGCTGTGAAGAATATTCTTAAGTACTTAAGAAGGACTAAAGAAATGTTCTTGGTGTATGGTAATGGAAAACTCTAGATGAAGTCTTTTACCGATTCGAGTTTCTAGAGTGATAAGGACACCAATAAGTCGGTCTCGGGTTTTGTCTTTACCCTCAATGGAGGGGCGGTATGTTGGAAGAGTTCCAAGAAAGATACTGTGGCAGACTCGACGATGGATGCTGAATACATCGCTGCCAACGATGCTGCTGTAGGGTGTTTTTCGTCCCCCCATTGAGATAGGAATACGCGCGCGCTTGTCAGGCGTAATACAGATTCCCCCTGCTTAGGGCAGGTGGAGGTTTATGTGGGGATCCGAATCTCCGGCAGCTGCGGACTAAGCTGCCGTTAATTACCCCTCGCCTTTGGAGCGAGAGAACCTCCGATTGACGGGTCAAACTGGTCATGCGAACTCAATGTGCAGTGTGCGTGTGTTGTGTTTTGAAAAGGGTTTTGGATATATCGGGGGCCTCGCAGAGTTTATGGGGGTCCCGCTACCTGGATAGCGGGCTGGGGGTCAAGGAGGCTAGCAGCCCCCTTGCGGGGTGTAGGGCAGCGCCCCGTTAGAAAAATTTTCCTAACGGGGGATGTGTTTTGTCATGACCCGAAAGTACGGAACGTGACCGGCACTTAGATTACGAAGCGTCTAGAGGCGCCACGTAATCTAAGTAAGCCGAAGCCCAGAAATCTAAACCATGAAAAAGAAGAAGAAGCAGTAAAAGAAAACATGAAGGAATAAGTTTAAAACATCAGCAAATTTTCCCAAAAATTTCGGCAGAGTCTCCTCTGTAAAAACTGGCCCCCAAACGGGTACAACAAGTATAATATACATAAACAATAAAAAGCATCCCCAAACGGGTGCTAGCTCAACGCCAACTGGCGGAAACAACCACAACAAGCACAATAATATACAACGCCAAAGGGCGAGGCTTAAAACTCAAAATAAAACAAAACCACCAGATCAGAATAATATATGCGCGACTCTAAGGTCAAAATAAAATACTGGTCCAATAAACTTATCAAGTAATACAAGTATGGTTGATGGAGCTTACTAGATACAAACGAATGAATAAAATACAATGGTGGTTCAGATACAAGTGAACCAACCTACCGTGCAAATCACCCTGAAATAAAAGATGTGCCAACAAGCTGCCACGGAAACCTGTACATCGAACCTGTAATAAAATTTGGCACAACGGGGGTGAGTTGCCAACTTGTGAGTAGAAGACATCTACGAAAAGAAATCGAATGCACGATGCTATCCTAGGTCATGATAATACACTATTATCCCAATCAACTAGTAATAGCAGGGTAAAACTACGTGTAAGTGCAGATACTCCATGCTCGTGTCAGTGCCTCATATAATACTATGTCATATGAAATGAAATGCATGCACCATGAATGTAAAGTAACAAATCCTGAAATCCAGATATATATGTATAAGAAATCTTTAGCTATTATCATAGTAATATGTGTATAAGAATCTGAAATCTCAATAATGAAATCCATGGAAATCCGTGTCAAGCATCGACACAATACATGTAATCTCAAGTCTCAATATCTCGGGCTCCGTCAGTCCGGATCGGCCCATATCATCAAATCTCATGACAACGGTCGGTATCCTCCGGATATCCGCCGCGCAAGACATCACCGGTAGGTAGCCTTCCCCTGCCAGGCTCATCGTCTACAACTCGATCTTCTTGCCCCGGGGTACCATACCGGGCCCACCATGTACCCGAGACGGTTCATCCACTCCTCGAATCGGGTCTCGAAATCCATCAGAAAACATGAAATCTCATGGTGGACGACACATACATCACGAGAAAACCGCATCTTATGTTTTTTAAAAAGAGAGGAGGAGGAGAGAGAGAAGTGTTTACATATTCTTGCGGTTTTCCCCAAAATCCAGAAATCTCATAGAAATCCAAATCTCAAAATCATGAATAACTATATGATAAGTGTCGGCATATGCCCATAATACTACATGATAACATGAAAATATGAATGCATGAATGTCTAAGCAATGAATATCATGTCTGTACTAATGTCAGAGAATAATCACAATATTATATCTGTCTAGTTGTTAACTGATTCTATCCATAAAAGACAATATGATCTAAAGTGTACGTGACATAGCAATTACCGATGATGATGTATGTGAGCCGGCAAATAAGTGTGCGTGGAATATGCGCATCATCGGTAATAGTGCTGGTGTTCTAACAGGTAAAGTTTATACTGATTATAGCAACATATAAAAGAACATGCACCATGATGATTACAGTATGAATGTAAATACAGGTGTGAGTTATCCACTCCTCTGCGAGATACGAGTACAACTACCACTATGTGAGTCGAACCTAAACTAGTGTCCATCTAATATCCTAAGGAACTAACCTAAGAAACTAGTCAATAAGAAACAAGCATCTACCTAAGGTCTGAACCAATATCTCTAATAGTCGGCGATCCCGTCTCAATAGCGTCACGTACATAGTACGGCTTCCTCGAATCAAGAGTGCGGATCAATCATCATATCTAAGCCTCGTACGGTAAAATCCATCGTACGGCATCCCAATATCGGGGTACGGGTCAAGTATCTCCTAGGTGTCTCATTATTCGTAATGTGTCATCACCAACACATCTCATGATCAAGGTGCTAAACTATAATCGCATACATCAATCATATATCATTGCCATCATGGAATAATCATTAGTTTATCCTCAGAAATATCATGTCACATGTATCATATTGTGATTAAGTCATACCGATATCTTATCGTCATCAAGTCACAAGCTACAGCCCAGGTACTATTTTAGCGTCCCATGTACCTCAATATCACCACCACCCTTCATAATTTATATATTCATGTTCATTATCTCATTCTTTAATGATCCGCTAACACTTTAATACGACTGTATAGTCAAGAATCACGGCATCAAGCCCAGTTATACTGTTTCATCATACCTCAGATATCATATCACATCAATGAATCCCATATACGTGTTGTATATATATATATACACCTATACCTAGTTTTATATATATACACACATATACGTATACTCCATGTCGAGTTTCAGTGTGTGCGTGCGTGTTTCTACCTGAAACCTAAGAACTTTTCCAAGGTACTCATCCCCTGATAAGGTTTTCCTAAATCAGTCTAGTTCAGCCCAGGGTTATTACTAGGGTCCTACGCGTTAAGTATCTAGGGTCACATCTGGTTTCCTACTGACGATAAATACTATTCCTATTCTACGTTGCGGGGGTGCTAAACGCCATCCACCCGACTTCCCCCCGTAGATATGCATCTACTCACCTGGTCCATGTCTGCCGACGACGGTGTCGCCATCCTCCTCTTCATCGCCCGCAGTCCACTTGAAGGGTACCTCCCAAAATATGAAATCCAAACAAGAAATGAGCCTCCAAAATGCATGCCTTCCATCTCCAAATTTCATATAAAAATGAGCAAGGAATAAAGAGTATGAAATAAATAGGATTTTGTGGAATTTTAATGGAATTTTTGATGTATTTTTAATGAATTTTGAATAAAAATGAGGTGGAAAATGGGGGGGGCAGCCATGGGGGGTTTGTGGCCGGCCCTAGAGAGGTGAGGGAGAGAAAGAAGAGAGTGGGAAAAGTGTGTAGAAGTTTCAAGAGAAGAAACATCAATAAAAGTCTTTTCATGCTTTATTTATTTATTTATTTATTTCATTACTATAGCAACTCAAGAAAGCTCTAGAAAATAGGAAAAATTTGCAAATAAATTTTGCATGATACACACTAATTTCTAATATGCTATGGTTCATTTTTACAAATTAAAACCATTTAAATTTGTAATTTACACTAATTTAGTGTAAAAATAAAGCTTATGTTAATATTTAAAATAATTAATTTAGGAAAAATATTTTATTAAACTAAAAATTTATAAGTGGCTAAATAAACACCATTTACTAGTAATTTCATAATTAAAATAGATATTTTAAAAATTATAATGAAAACAATCACGGTTTGGTTTTACGAAAAATACATTTTACTTTACCGAAAATCCTAAAATTCACTTAAACACTTTTATTCATTTAATTATTTATTTAATCATTTTTAACACGTTACATGTTTCTAGTGTGGAGTGCACGAAAAATGAGGGGTGAGGAGCGTCTTAAAACGCGTGCATAGCACATGGGCGCTGGGCGCCCGTGAGTCACGTGCCTGGCGTGTGGGCGCTGGGCGCCCGCGGGTCATGTCCCTGGCGTGTGGGCGGTTGGTGCCCGCGGGTCATGTGCATGGAGCGTGGGCGTTGGACGCCCGCGGGTCACGTGCCAGGCACGTGGGCGCCCATGGGTCACGTGAGGTGCATGCGGGCGCTTAGCGCCTGTTCATACCATAATATTGCATTATTATATTCCTCATTCTTATTCGTTTTATAAATAATCAGGTGCTTTTGACGCATGCCTGCTATATATTACAGGTTACAGGTTCTTGGATCTAAAACAGCGAAAAAGATAAAAGACGATGCAAAAGTGGAACTACAACCAACAAATAGAAGGATCTTGATAAAGCCTACATGAAGATCAGTTCGCAAAGTACAAGGCAATGTAAGGTCCAAGATTACAAAGCAAACGGGTAAAGTCCACTGCAATTGTTCACTGGAAATCTGGAAGAAACAGAGAAGCCAAATTCAGTAAAGAACCAAAGAAGAAGCAATCCCAGAAAGCCCACAAGCAGCACACTAAATTTCAGAACATGAACTCTTCATTGGGCCGCGGAACCGCGGCCCAGCCCATGCTGAGGCCGCGGATCTGCGGCCATCTAAGGCCTGTTGGGAAATTAATTTTTACCATAATTTGTTGCGGCTCTGAATAGGTCTTATTTTGGTAAATGTAGACATGCGACAATTGTAATCCTAGGGTTTCCTATCCTCTATAAATAGGAACTCTAAATCTTGTATTAGGCCATGCCTCCCTATGCCTCTTTTTATGAATAAAATTCAGAATTCTTTTGGAGAGCATCGATGCCTCTTTTCATATCATCTATTCAGATGTGACAACCCTGCGTAAATGTTTGGAGAGAGCCATCTGTAAAGTAAGTAGGTAATTTCAATTCTTGCCCTAGGTAATTTTTCATTCTCTGCCCTAGTTTAGATTTAATTCCTTGCCCTAGATAATTGTTAGAGTTAGCTTTGGGGAAGGCTTTTTAGAGATGAGATCTCTCATCCCTTTCTTGCCCATCACATATTTTCAATAGGACTCTATGCATACATGCACACACCGCGCCCTACGGCACCCTATCCCTCGAGGTAGCGGTGATACTGTAGTATAAAGGCTCGGTTGCGCGTGTTTTCCATGGAGGTTAGGGTAAGGATTTATAAAGGAAGGACAAGAACCTAGAGGAAGGAACACCTTCCCGAATGGATCTAATCCCCTTTATTAATAATTACCATAACTCCTCTTAGATCCTAATTTGGGTATAGAAAGCGTTGAGATTTATTTACATTTCCAAACCATTCCTAAACCTAACCCTAGCAAGATTTAGATCTAGATAATCTTAGTATAGATAGATTTAGTTTTTAGATTTAATAATCAATCCGAACACCAATCGGAATTAACTCGTTTGAGCGACTAGGAAATTCACATCCTCCCTGTGGACCGACCCATACTCACCGGCTAGTTACCAAGTAACGCCGTTCTTGATTGCGATTATAGATAGTTTTTGAGATAAATCAAATGGCGCCGTTGCCGGGGATGGCGTAGTATTTCGTTTTTGCAATTTCGGGTTAATCAAAATTAAAAAATCATAAAAATATGAAAAATACAAAAAAAAAATATAAAAATATATCATCTGTTATTTTTGGAAAGGGTATTTTTGTGAGAATTTTGCAGGATCTACAAACAACTTTAGATCTGGAAAAATCCAGAGTGCAAAACAGAAATCGGGAGATCAGAACAGAGGGGGATTTCAAGAACAAAACAGTGAAATTTTTCTGGAGATCAGAACCCTCCATCTGACCGCGGAAACGCTGCCTTACCACGCCTCTGACCGCGGAAGCACGGCGGGTCTGCAACTTCAGTGCGAAAAAAAATTCTCGGGATCCGAGCCGTCCAGAGAGCCGTGGAACCGCGGTGGTAGAGCTCTTTTGCCGTGGAAGGGCGCCGCCGTGGTGACATCATCTGACCAACTTTGCTCTGTAAGCTTCCCTCTGTTCCTCCTCTGTAATTTTTGATATATCTTCTGTAAATTTTCCTGCAGGATTTTTTGTGTTTAAAAATCTTCCCCCTTCCAAATAACAAATCTTGTGCAGGAATCTTTGCACCGCGCGTAAATTAAAAATTGATTGCAAGTAATATTTTTTCTGTTTTGCATCTCTTCTATCGAAAATCTTTTTGCAAAATTTCCAAATAAAGAGCAAGCGGAAAAAGGAATTTTTTTAACAACTTGCAAATTTTTGCCGCAAATAAATCCCTGCACCACCCAACCTTCTTTCTTTTCCCCTTTCTTCTATCATGGGTACCCCAAATCATAAATCACTTTCCGAACTTTGGTATCCTGAACCTAACTTTGCTTCGTACGTCAATTGTTTCGGTCGATTTAAAGAAAATCCCTCCATGCCAAAAATATCTTTGAAAGATCAAATAGAAGCGTTTAGGAGAAACAGTTTGACGTTGCAACCCACTTTGTGTCAACCATGTCAACCTTCACCACCTTCGTACGTTGATACCACTTTTTCAAGTCCTGTTGTAACTCCTAAACCGATGTCCATTGCTGAGCATATTGCTCAATCTCGTAGCCGATCTTTCACCCCTCTCAACACATCTAGTTCTAGGGATCAACATGTCCATTCACCTTTTTATCCACATGTTGACCCTACTCCTTTCCAACCATCCAATTCCTACCAGTCCTACCCGACTTTCCCACCTTCACTAGACACTGTTTCTACACAGCCATTAGGGAGTTTCACGTATCCAAACAATTTCGAATTTTTTATCGAAACCCCTTCACAACCCATGTCTAGTTTGGAATAGTCGTTGGAGGCGTACAATGCAGCAACAAACAAAATGATTAGGAATGTGGATGCGTCCATTGCCGCCCTTATGCAACCTAGTGAACCGACGGCTAGTTTCCAACTAGCTCCAAATTTTCCAATATATAAGGAGGCGGTTGGACAGAGTGAGAATTTGAGAAGAGAGAGTGAGTTCTACACATTCCCAAATCAGACCTACCCTTACCCAATTGAAGCCCACAACTCCGGTTTTCCATCGATTGCCCTAAATAGTTCACCTGTTGAAAATAAAAACGAGTTGTGTGATTTTGTAGTGCTTGATTTGCCAAATTGTGAGGAATCCCTTTCGAGTGAAACCACACTTAATCCTTTCGATCTTTACACCTCCACTCTAGAACCTAAATCGATAAATATCCATGCTTGTGATGAGGTGTCAGAAAAAATTGATTTTCACTTGATTGAGGATATAGACGCCGGGAATATTTCGGATGATGAACCTGTCGATTTGATTGAAATTTTATGTCCAATTCATCATCCCGAGTCATTAATTGTTTCTCCCGAACTTCATATGCATCTTGATTTTGATGATAATGGCATGGATGAGCTAAATATTGAGGAGAATTATGAGGATAGTATTGAGGAGAGTATTGAGGATAATATTGAGGTTGAACCATTTTTGTTTGATATGTCAGATTTTCCAATTCATCCTCCTGAACCTTTAACTGTTATATCACCCTCCCTCCATTCCATCGTTCCGACCACGCAAAAGATTACGCTTGAAGACTGCGAGCTTGAAAAATTTTCCTTTGAATCTGACACAGTTCTCACAGCCGATAACATCTACGAGTGTTTCACTTTTTCGGACGATGTTGAAGACTCACCACTCGAGTTTGATTCCTTTGAAATTTCAGATGAGTTAGTTGAACCATCAGACTCGGTTGCTTACAGTCGTTTCGAACCATTGATGGAATCTTTCAAGTTCGAGACAGTTTACTACGGTGAGAATAAGACTATCCCTAATTCACTCCCTTTCGTCCTTCCTATCGTTCCGACCGTACAAGAGACCGTTACGCTTTCATATCCAATATCAAGTTTGGCGTACCCATACTTTCTTGCGAATCTTGAGGGATTTGACCCCATTTCTCGACGGGTTGATAGGTTAGCACAATCGCTTTTAACACATCGGTCATCACAAATTGCGCTAATTTATTCACTCGATTTACACCCTCAAGTCGTACTCCACTTCTTTCTCTTTTCCGCCCTTCTTCTCCTCCACCGAGACCGTGTACCATTTCTATCTCCACACGGTCTCGTGTGTTTCTCATTTCTTTCCTTTACACCCCATTCTTTCACCAACCCTACCATTACCACGATAAGATTTTTGAATGGTTGGTGCTAACCTTTGGCTTGTGTAAGGCCTTGTTTAGTTTGGGGAGGATATTGTTGTATATATGTATATATTTTTGTTTTCTTTTTATATAAAAAATAAAAAAATAAATTTTTTTTCAAAACATTAAAAAAAAATATATAAATTTTTTTATAAATAAATAAACAGGGAAGTGCCGGCATTTTGACCCTCTTGGTGTAGCATGACAGTGAGGACACTGTCAAGTTTAAGTTTGGGGGTATGCTCGGTACGTCTTCTTCTTCGCATTCATTTGTACATATTTTTGCATTTGCATACTTATTTTAAAATCCATAAAAATTGAAAAATTTCAAAAATTATAAAAATTAATGTATTCAATTTTGGCCTTATTTGATTTGAGTTTGACAAAAAAGTTAACTAGCTGGGAACAACTAGATCTTAGACCTAGTAAATTAAAAACCCTAAAAATAACCTTCCTTAAAGTTTAAATGTAGAAAGTATATGTCTTTGTAGTTTATTTAGAAATAGGCAAATTTCGAGTTCACTTCTTGGGCTAAGTTAAAAACAAGGGAAGAGTATTGATGTTTTTATTAAAGTATAAGTTTGAAAAATAATTCCTAGCTTAAGTCTAAATTCTGAAAATGTATACCCTACAAATTGCACAAACACGCACCTTGAAACTTGGAATAGTAGAGGAGACCTTGAAATGCTCTTGTCTAAAGTCCTTAGTACGAAGAAAACAAAATGAAAGTACAAGTGTGAATAAAGAAAGAAAAAAAAAATGAACACTGGTTTTTGTGATTACTTAAGGCTGTAAAAAATAGAAAAATATTTAGCGAGGGTGCTTCATCACCTAGTGCCTTAGACCAACTGGTTTGGGAGTCACTGCTAAAGCTTTGGGTGTTGCAAGACTAGGAATTACGCTCTAATGTGCAAACACATCTTGTAATCGGTCGTTGGTACCTCAAGAAGTATTAACGGTCGCATGAAGGATGTGTAAGCAAAATTCATTTAAAAATTCACCAATTAATAAGTGCTTTTGACAACGGATAATGGTATGATTGCTTGATTTGAATTTCCAAGTGTAGGGGTGACTTATACACACACGTAGGGGTATGTGATTGGAGTTTAGATGAGAGATAGGAATGAAGAATAGAACTTGTATCTTTAGTAGAGTTGATAAAAATTCCTAAGTGGAGATGAAACTGTTAGTGTATATGCCCTAGAGGCCATTACTGTATCATACTAGTTTGTATATTAATTAATGGAAGCTTGGGATATTCACCTTGTATATACAATCTTGCTCAAAATAGTAGTATGCTACTTGGTTTGTTTCTACTTCAATGTGTACATGTGTTTATTTTATTATATCACCTATACGCATTAGTGGAGCCCTTAGGATCTTTGCTTGATTACCAGCGTTGTGATGGCAGTCACACTAGTGGGGGCTGGGTAATCTATAAGCATATCCTTATGCAGGTCCCTAGTCGCAGGACTATCGAGACAGGGCATCGATACTCCGGAGTAGACTAGCGTATGCGCTTCTCATCCCAGTGTGGGAGATGGTCTGTCCCACAGCCATCAGTACGTCGTACTGGAGATAGTATATGGGTGCTCGTTAGGTTACGAGTACACTGGACAGGACTCGTCGGGAACTGACCGGTTAGTATTATACCTATCGTCAGTTATCAGTTCCCAGGTGACATGAGTACAGCTTAGTCCGCTGACTTGACACTGTCACTTCGCCTCGAGTGTGTTCCCACTGTACTTTGATTACTACCCTACCACGGCTCAAAGGGGTCGTGCAAACAGGTAGTAGTTGGGTGCAGTCCCGAAGCACTTGGACGCAGTGACGGTTAGACAGGATTCGTCTCTCCCGGTATTGGGGGTTGACATCGCGCTGTGTCTAGGAGAGCCATTACACGAGTAGTCCCTGGCCAGGGCAAGCGGGATATACTGGTAGGTTTCCAGTGTTATCTCAGGGTGTATTGGGCTTCACTCCGACACGACTTGTACCGCTATTAGGGGACTGACGTTTACCGCCCCCCTAGGCCCGCCATGCGATGTATCAGACGAACAGACCGGACTGTACGGAGATTGTCACATTCAGGCTCAGTAGGAGTTCAGATGGGTTTCACCTCGTCAGTCTTCTTGTCGGCATCTACCTGGGGACCGTTACGCACAGCTAGTGCCGCTTGCGGTCTGTGGTTAAACCCACTGCCAGCGTAGTGTCGAGTCTTTAGAGTCCCACACAGAAAGCTATTCGCCTTTAGGCAAAAGAGTAGAGGTCGCATGGTTTTGCGACAGGTCGCATGGTTTTGCGACAGGGTTCAGTCACATTCGTGCACTTGTGCACGTTTAGTGTCCGGACAGTTAACACTAGCGGGCTTTGGTTTAAGCCAGATCCTAGTGTACGTTTTGGGATTGGATTTATCCAGTGTGTATTCGTGTTCCTCGGAACGCGGATGCGGGTGTGTATGCACAGTTGACGGAGAGACAGAGGCAGAGGATTCTCATTAGGGTTGTTGACCGTTGACCGTTGACTATTGACTTTTTGCTCAACCCTAATGAGAATATGATTAACAATAATATTAATTAAGTATTGTGGTGACATGGTTGTTGAGGGGTTGACTTTTTTGACTTGTTGACTTTGTTGACCGGTTGACTAGGTTGGACTAGTTGACCATCATGATGACAATGGCTATCATTTCATGGCAAAGACTTTTTACTTGTTTGTTTATCTTGTGAGAAATGAGTACATGAAATGATATGGCTATTGTAGCTTAAACCATTTACACAATACTTGATTACTATTTTGTGATGATGGTTTTGGATTATGAGAGCGAAGAGAGAAAAGTCTTCTCTCATTCTATCATTCTCATTCTCTCTCTTGTTCTTGAGCTCTCATCTCCTTCCTCTTGCTCTCCCTCTCTTTTGTCTATGGTTCACTTGTCTCATGTGTTGAGAAACAAGAACCATAGAGTAAAATCCCAACACACTCTTCTCTACTCATTCTAGTTCATAAGGTTTAGCAAACCAAGTGAACTAGTTTCTTCAAAGACCGAAGAAGAAGCCAAAGGTAGAAGCTTTCAGATGGATCTATCTTCGGCGCAAGGAGACGACGGAGTGAAGCCGATCCGGACAACCATCGAGGCTTGAAGACGAAGGAGTTCAAGAAAGAAAGGTATAACCCCCTAACCGAGTAGTTAACAACTCCTAGTTAGGTTGTTAGTTAGATGTTTAACAAAGATCCGGTTTTGAGTCCATGTTACCACCTCTAGAAAATTGTTTTTCGTCAAATTCCACATGCCCGAAAGTACCGGGAGAGGTAGCATGGACTTACAGTGGTATCAGAGACTAGTTAAACTCTATCTAACATGTTAGCAAAGTAACTAGAAGATCGATCAAAGAAAAAGTCACAAAACGAACCCGAGTTGTCAAGTTTCTGCCGATTTTTATTCTGTTCAAAAGTTGATAATTTTCATCTTAAAAATCGGCTCAGGCTTTTGTTTGAATAACCACCAAATTTGGTCCCACGAACCGTTCAAAGAGCCGCGGAAACGTGGCGGGAGCATGCTCCCGCCGCGGTTCCGCGGCCGAGTTGACTCGGCCGAGGTCCAAATTTGGTGCAGTGTATTTCTGGGGTTGTTTTGGGATTTTTGGAATATGTATTTTCTGCCCAGATTTTCCAGAACGAAAATTTTGTATTTGGGGCCTATAAATCCGTATTTTTGATCGAACTTCTAAAAGACTTAAGCTGACGGGTTTTTCTGTGATGTGATATTTGTATTGAACGTCTACTAATCGCTATATGTCGATTAGTGGGGGTTATACAAATCTGTGATCTGTAATGTAATTGGAATGTGTATATGAATTCATTGGATTGTCGTGGGTGAATAGCCGGGGGTTGTGAGACGAGAGTTTTCTTTTCTTTCAATTCATGTAAATTTGTAAATTGATGTAATAATTATTTGTATGGCCGCACAACCGGGTTGGAGTTGTAGCCGTCATTGTATAATTTCTTTTTACTGTTTTTGCTCCTAGGATAGACCCATGGAGGGGGTGCACAAACTACCGGGTATGCCGAAGTGCCGAGTGGCCTACTCATGGAGATGAGGGAGGTTGCTTCGCTTCGGGTGCTTGGCGGGTAGTTTGCCGCACCCGTAGGGGTCTTGGGTGGGGTTTTGGCTATTCACCGCGACCGTGTAATCTGCTTTTCGTTACAGGCTCGTACGAATTGCAGGTTCCTAGTATATCCAATGTTTTCATCTGTGATCTGAAATGGCTATCATTGCAATATATCTATATATGATATTATTTAGGCGTTGCTTATGTTTTACAGCCGCGCTAGCCCAGCCCCCGCTCTGTCGTTAGTTAAGTAACCTAACGGGTAATGACGGGGCCCCGTGGCGAATGCGAATGGCATAAGCATACGTCATATTTTGGTTGTTTTCTGCAATGGTAGGATTAAATGATGGGACGCATTAAAAGAACTAATGCAAGAATATCACGCATTAAAAGAACTAATGCAAGAAAATAAACCAAGTAAAAGTCGTTGGAACACTTTCGAAAAACCACTCGGTTCTTTTCAAAATAAACTTTTAAAATGCGGAGTTTGAGCCACTCCTTTTAAAAGGTATCTCGTTCCATCGATTATATCAAGTTCTCTACGTTCACGGTTTCGCCAAAACCATTCGTAGCCCTCCGTCGTTTCACATGAATAGTCAATAGTATTCAAGCTGTGTTTGTTGGCTAAAGTCAAGGCATAGTGATTGGTAGCTATTGGGTATTCATGTGCAGCATAGATAGATGCGTTGGTTTGGAACAGTCGTACTGCCTTGTTGGCCAAAGTCAAGGGTAGGTACGGGTGGATTCAAATTAACCTGGAGAACGACGGGTAGAACTTGACATGTGACTTATGATTTGTTGGCCAAAGTCAAGGTCATAAGAGCATGGGGCAAAAATCCACATCGGGAGTTTCAAAAGAACTGAAACTTGCTAGTGCTTGCATACCATTTGGAGTGTGATGATTCTGGTAGGATTCCTTCAGTTTCGTCACGCGATGATATTTGGATCCCGATCCTACTGTGAGTATATGCTACTCCTCGGGAAATTTCTCACTTAACGATCAATGCTATAAACCTAGTAGGTGTCTAGAAAGGTGTTAGCGGGGCTACGCCCCCAGGGAAAAGAGGTTATTTAATTAAGGAACTTCGCGAAAGCGTTGGAAAACCTCCCTCGAAGTACCAACACTGGCCTGGCTGAACGGTTAAGCAAGTATTGTACGGTGAGATTGATCCTGACTAATTCTTCCTTTTTGGTTTGAGGAGGGATTCGAGAAACAGTGGGAGCCATCCTGTTTAGACAAATTAAAAACCACTCTAAACTTGCAAGAGCATCATGCTGAGTGTTTCTTCTCTCTCCTAATTGCAACGACCAATCGACATGACTGGACTTAAGTTACTCCTAGATAAAAACATACTGACAGGGCCAAACTACAAAGATTGGCTCAGGAATGTCAAAATGGCAATCACTTACGACAAGCTGCGGTATCTTCTTACCACCAAAGCTCCCCCTGTCCCAAGTCCCACCTCCAGCGTCGCGGATAAGAAAATCCGTAAGACTTGGGAGATTGATAGCGCGAAAGCCAAGTGCCTCGTACTTGCCTCTATGGACAACGAACATCAGAGGAGGCACGAGAATATGGACCTTGAATCCATATTTCTCCATACAAAAGAACTGTATGGAGAGCAATCTCGTATCGCAAGATACGAAGTGTCGGAGAAGTTATTTTCGGCAAGGTTGGCCATCGGATCATCGGTAGCGAAACACGTGCTTAAGATGATTGGCTTCATTGAGGAGCTCGCGGAACTTGGGACCACGTTAGAGAACGAGCTCTATACGGACTTGATTCTCCAGTCCCTTCCTTCCACTTACGCCCAGTTTATCCTGAACTTCAACATACAAGAAAAAGAAGTTGAACTTTCAGAACTCCTCAACATGCTGAGGAGTGCAGAGGGCACCCTACAGAAAGGTAGGGAAACATCCACTTTGTTTGTAGGAGGATCTTCCTCTTCTAGGTCCAAGGCAAAAGCCAAGGGAAAGAAGAAGAAAGCCCCCGCCAAACCAAGGGGCGGTGTTAGTAAAGTGGATACGAAGGGAAAAGCAAAAGCAACAAAGAAAGCGGGGCAGCTTGTGGATAAAGAAGAATGCTTCTATTGTCATAAGAAAGGATACTGGAAGAATGATTGCAGGGCTTGGAAAGCCAGGACTCAGGAATTGAAGTAGGTTGCGGCTTCAGCTTCAGGTGTGTATGTTATTGAAAACTGTCTTTCAATAAACTCTACTTCCCGGGTATTGGATACCGGATCAGGATCTCATATCTGTAATTCTTTGCAGGTGTTGAGAAACCGTAGGGTTTTGAAGGCAGGTGACATGACCCTCAGAGTTGCAAACGGAGCTAGCATGGATGCTAAGGCCGTGGGGGACTATCACCTAGGAATGTCAGATGGACATGTTTTGGTTTTGCGTAATTGCTTTTTTGTACCCAACGCAACTTGTAATATCATTTCTGTATCTTTAGTTTCTAAAGAAGGTTATGAATTTGCGTTTATAAGTAATGTTGTAAACATTCACCTTAATCAAGTTCTGATTGGGTCAGGTACATTGAGCAATGGTATATACGTATTAAACCAACCATAAATTTTCAATGTCCAGAATACACACAAAAGAAAGTCTCCGGAAATAAATCAGACTTTCTTGTGGCATTGTAGATTGGGTCACATCAATGAGAGAAGGTTGACGAAGTTGCATACAGAAGGATATTTGAATCCGTTCGAATATCAATCGTATGCCACTTGTCAATCCTGTCTCAAATGAAAGATGACAAAGACTCCGTTCACTGGACACGGAGTAAGAGCGAGCGAGCTCTTGGGACTCGTACACAGCGACGTGTGCGGTCCAATGTCTACACATGCGCGAAGCGGTTATTCTTACTTCATTACTTTTACGGATGACTTTTCAAGGTACGGTTATGTCTTCTTAATGAAACATAAGTCCGAAGCCTTTGGAAAGTTCCAGGAATATAAGAATGAAGTAGAAAAACAAACCGGCAAAAGTATCAAGATTCTAAGATCGGATCGAGGTGGAGAATACTTGAGTGCCGAGTTCCTGGACTATTTAAAAGAGAACGGAATTCTCTCTCAGCTTACTCCTCCATACACTCCGCAACATAACGGTGTATCGGAGAGACGGAACCGAACCTTATTGGATATGGTACGGTCCATGATGAGTAACGCTGAGTTACCGCGATCATTCTGGGGGTATGCACTAGAATCAGCCGCATACCTTTTGAACCGAGTTCCAACTAAGACTGTGCCTACTACACCATATGAGATATGGTGTGGGAAGAGACCCTATCTTAAGCACATTAAGACATGGGGATGTCCAGCTTTTGTTAAAAAGCAGCATGCGGACAAGCTCGAGGCACGCTCAGTACAGTGTAAGTTCGTGGGATATCCAAAGAACTCCAAGGGATATTTCTTCTACTGCGAAGAGGAACAAAAAGTTCTTGTTTCTCGTCATGCCTACTTCTTGGAAACTGAGTTTTTGGAAACCCAGATAAGTGGGAGCACAGTAGAACTGGAAGAAATTCCAGAACCACGAGCTATTACTGAAAGCTTAGTGGCACCAGAGGGTTCAAAAGAACAGGACATTCCTACGCTGCTCCGCAGGAGTAGTAGGCAGTCTCATCCGCCCGAGAGATACTACGGTTTTCTCATAGATGGGGATAGAGAGGATTGCATCATAGATTATGATGAGCCTACTAGCTTCCAGCAAGCCGTTCAGAGCGTCGACTCGGTAAAATGGCTGGATGCAATGCGGACCGAAATGGAGTCCATGTACACCAACAAAGTATGGACGTTGGACATTGCTCCAGACGGGGTAAAACCCGTAGGATGCAAGTGGATCTTCAAAAGGAAGATTGGTGTAGATGGACAGGTTGAGACCTATAAAGCTAGACTGGTTGCAAAGGGTTTTCGTCAAAGACCTGGTTTGGACTATGACGAGACCTTTTCTCCAGTAGCTATGCTGAAATCCATTCGGATCCTTCTTGCCATTGCTGCCTTCCACGATTATGAGATTTGGCAGATGGACGTAAAGACCGCTTTTCTAAATGGAAATTTAGAGGAGTGTGTCTATATGGACCAGCCAGAGGGTTTCATTCAGAGTGGGAGCAGCGGAAAGGTGTGCAAGTTGCTTAAGTCCATTTACGGACTAAAGCAGGCATCGCGGGGTTGGAACATCTGTTTTGATGAGACGGTCAAGGAATTTGGCTTTATCAAAAATCCAGATGAACCATGCATCTATAATAGATTTGTAGCGAGAACTGTAGTATTCCTCGTTTTATACGTGGATGACATTCTCTTAATAGGAAATGACATTCCAATGCTACAATCTGTCAAGGGGTTCTTGTCACACAGGTTCTCCATGAAAGACCTGGGTGATGCCTCATACATCCTGAGGATCCGGATCCATCGTGATAGATCCAAGAGGATATTAGGACTTTCGCAGTCCAGGTACATCGACACCATACTGAAAAGGTTCAGTATGGAAGATTCCAAGCGCGGTAACCTACCGGCTTGTCACGGGATCACCCTCTCTAAAGAGATGTCTCCCAAGACTGATTTGGAGAGGGATCGCATGTCTATTATACTTTACGCTTCTGCGGTAGGCTCTATAATGTATGCGATGTTGTGTACCAGACCGGATGTAGCTTATGCACTGAGTGTGGTAAGCCGGTATCAGTCAAACCCTGGGGAGAAACACTGGATAGCGGTAAAGAACATTCTCAAGTACCTGAGAAGGACTAAGGAGATGTTCTTGGTGTATGGCGGAAAAGACCTCCAGATCGAGGCCTTTGCTGACTCCAGCTTCCAGAGTGACAAGGATGATTCCAAGTCCATGTCGGGTTTTGTCTTTACCCTCAATGGAGGGGCGGTGTGTTGGAAGAGTTCCAAACAGAAAACCGTTGCAGACTCGACGATGGAAGCGGAATACATCGCTGCATCTGATGCCGCAAAAGAAGCTGTCTGGATGAGGAAGTTCTTGAAAGAACTTCAGGTGGTTCCGTCCATTGTTGATCCAATACCTCTGTATTGCGACAACAACGGGGCTATAGTTTTAGCGAAGGAACCCAGGTCCCATCAGAGATCCAGACACATCTTGAGGCGGTATCACCTGATCAGGGAGATCGTGGATCGCCAGGAGATCGAGGTTCGGAGGGTTGCTTCAGAAGATAACACTGCAGATCCATTCACCAAGGCCTTGCCCCAGACTCAGTTCGAGCGGCTGATCGAGATGATAGGTCTTCGATACGCCAGTACATGGCCTTAGTGCAAGTGGGAGATTGTTAGTGTATATACCCTAGAGGCCATTACTGTATCATACTAGTTTGTATATTACTTAATGGAAGCTTGGGATATTCACCTTGTATATACAATCTTGCTCAAAATAGTAGTATGCTACTTGGTTTGTTTCTACTTCAATGTGTACATGTGTTTATTTTATTATATCACCTATACGCATTAGTGGAGCCTTTAGGATCTTTGCTTGATTACCAGCGTTGTGATGGCAGTCACACTAGTGGGGGCTGGGTAATCTATAAGCACATCCTTATGCAGGTCCCTAGTCACAGGACTATCGAGACAGGGCATCGATACTCCGGAGTAGACTATCGTATGCGCTTCTCATCCCAGTGTGGGAGATGGTCTGTCCCACAGCCATCAGTACGTCGTACTGGAGATAGTATATGGGTGCTCGTTAGGTTACGAGTACACTGGACAGGACTCGTCGGGAACTGACCGGTTAGTATTATACCTATCGTCAGTTATCAGTTCCCAGGTGACATGAGTACAGCTTAGTCCGCTGACTTGACACTGTCACTTCGCCTCGAGTGTGTTCCCACTGTACTTTGATTACTACCCTACCACGGCTCAAAGGGGTCGTGCAAACAGGTAGTAGTTGGGTGCAGTCCCGAAGCACTTGGAAGCAGTGACGGTTAGACAGGATTCGTCTCTCCCGGTATTGGGGGTTGACATCGCGCTGTGTCTAGGAGAGCCATTACACGAGTAGTCCCTGGCCAGGGCAAGCGGGATATACTGGTAGGTTTCCAGTGTTATCTCAGGGTGTATTGGGCTTCACTCTGACACGACTTGTACCGCTATTAGGGGACTGACATTTACCGCCCCCTAGGCCCGCCATGCGATGTATCAGACGAACAGACCGGACTGTACGGAGATTGTCACATTCAGGCTCAGTAGGAGTTCAGATGGGTTTCACCTCGTCAGTCTTCTTGTCGGCATCTACCTAGGGACCGTTACGCACAGCTAGTGCCGCTTGCGGTCTGTGGTTAAACCCACTGCCAGCGTAGTGTCGAGTCTTTAGAGTCCCACACAGAAAGCTATTCGCCTTTAGGCAAAAGAGTAGAGGTCGCATGGTTTTGCGACAGGTCGCATGGTTTTGCGACAGGGTTCAGTCACATCCGTGCACTTGTGCACGTTTAGTGTCCGGACAGTTAACACTAGCGGGCTTTGGTTTAAACCAGATCCTAGTGTACGTTTTGGGATTGGATTTATCCAGTGTGTATTCGTGTTCCTCGGAACGCGGATGCGGGTGTGTATGCACAGTTGACGGAGAGACAGAGGCAGAGGATTCTTATTAGGGTTGTTGACCGTTGACCGTTGACTATTGACTTTTTGCTCAACCCTAATGAGAATATGATTAACAATAATATTAATTAAGTATTGTGGTGACATGGTTGTTGAGGGGTTGACTTTGTTGACTTGTTGACTTTGTTGACCGGTTGACTAGGTTGGACTAGTTGACCATCATGATGACAATGGCTATCATTTCATGGCAAAGACTTTTTACTTGCTTGTTTATCTTGTGAGAAATGAGTACATGAAATGATATGGCTATTGTAGCTTAAACCATTTACACAATACTTGATTACTATTTTGTGATGATGGTTTTGGATTATGAGAGCGAAGAGAGAAAAGTCTTCTCTCATTCTATCATTCTCATTCTCTCTCTTGTTCTTGAGCTCTCATCTCCTTCCTCTTGCTCTCCCTCTCTTTTGTCTATGGTTCACTTGTCTCATGTGTTGAGAAACAAGAACCATAGAGTAAAATCCCAACACACTCTTCTCTACTCATTCTAGTTCATAAGGTTTAGCAAACCAAGTGAACTAGTTTCTTCAAAGACCGAAGAAGAAGCCAAAGGTAGAACCTTTCAGGTGGATCTATCTTCGGCGCAAGGAGACGACGGAGTGAAGCCGATCCGGACAACCATCGAGGCTGGAAGACGAAGGAGTTCAAGAAAGAAAGGTATAACCCCCTAACCGAGTAGTTAACAACTCCTAGTTAGGTTGTTAGTTAGATGTTTAACAAAGATCCGGTTTTGAGTCCATATTACCACCTCTAGAAAATTGTTTTTCATCAAATTCCGCATGCCCGAAAGTACCGGGAGAGGTAACATGGACTTACAGGAACCCTAGAAAGAAAACTTAAGAAATGCCGAAAGCTAAGTAGGTCTGCAGAACATATATAATCTTAAGTTAAATGATGAGGAAGTGTGAAGAATATGAGTGGACAATTTATGAGTCGACGATAATAGAATTCCTTGTTAGAAAACCTAATTGGAGAATTAAAGTCGATGGGCCGAATTGATAGGATTTTGTGGGTAGTATCCGCTGAAAACCCTCAGGAGACAACACTCCTCCTACTAGGGACACCTAGAGGTTTAACGGCTTGTTGCACGAGCTCAGTGCAATCTCGTTTCCCTGCGAAAGTGCGGTTAGGTTTTTTGTCGAGAATAAAACTAAGTTTGCTCGAGGACGAGAAAAAGATAAGTTTGGGGGTATTTGTTCATACCATAATATTGCATTATTATATTCCCTATTCTTATTCGTTTTATAAATAATCAGGTGCTTTTGACGCATGCCTGCTACATATTACAGGTTACAGGTTCTTGGATCTAAAACAGTGAAAAAGATAAAAGACGATGCAAAAGTGGAACTACAACCAACAAATAGAAGGATCTTGATAAAGCCTACATGAAGATCAGTTCGCAAAGTACAAGGCAACGTAAGATCCAAGATTACATAGCAAACGGGTAAAGTCCACTGCAATTGTTCACTGGAAATCTGGAAGAAACAGAGAAGCCAAATTTAGTAAAGAACCAAAGAAGAAGCAATCCCAGAAAGCCCACAAGCAGCACACTAAATTTCAGAACATGAACTCTTCATTGGGCCGCGGAACCGCGGCCCAGCCCATGCTGAGGCCGCGGATCCGCGGCCATCTAAGGCCTGTTGGGAAATTAATTTTTACCATAATTTGTTGCGGCTCTGAATAGGTCTTCTAAGGGTATTTTGGTAAATGTAGACATGCGACCATTGTAAACCTAGGGTTTCCTATCCTCTATAAATAGGAACTCTAAATCTTGTATTAGGCCATACCTCCCTATGCCTCTTTTTATGAATAAAATTCAGAATTCTTTTTGAGAGCATCGATGCCTCTTTTCATATCATCTATTCAGATCTGACAACCCTGCGTAAATGTTTGGAGAGAGCCATCTGTAAAGTAAGTAGGTAATTTCAATTCTTGCCCTAGGTAATTTTTCATTCTCTGCCCTAGTTTAGATTTAATTCCTTACCCTAGATAATTGTTAGAGTTAGCTTTGGGGAAGGCTTTTTAGAGATGAGATCTCTCATCCCTTTCTTACCCATCACATATTTTCAATAGGACTCCATGCATACATGCACACACCGCGTCGTACGGCACCCTATCCCTCGAGGTAGCGGTGATACCGTAGTATAAAGGCCCGGTTGTGCGTGTTTTCCATGGAGGTTAGGGTAAGGATTTCGAAAGGAAGGACAAGAACCTAGAGGAAGGAACACTTTCCCGAATGGATCTAATCCCCTTTATTAATAATTACCATAACTCTTCTTAGATCCTAATTTGGGTATAGAAAGCATTGAGATTTATTTACATTTCCAAACCATTCCTAAATCTAACCCTAGCAAGATTTAGATCCAGATAATCTTAGTATAAATAGATTTAGTTTTTAGATTTAATAATCAATCCGAACACCAATCGAAATTAACTCGTTTGAGCGACTAGGAAATTCACAACATCCTTGTGGACCGACCCGTACTCACCGGCTAGCTACCAAGCGACGCCGTTCTTGATTGCGGTTATAGAGAGTTTTTGAGATCAATCAGCGCCCGCGGGTTATATGCCCTGCACGCGACCGCTGGGCGCCCGTGGATCACGTGCACGGCACGCGACCGCTGGAAACACCAGCGGAAAAGGGGCTTAGCCCCTGGGTTAGGAGTTGAACTCCGAAGGGGCTTTGGAGTTGATCTCCTAACAGGGATTATGTATACATTTGGAGTTAAACTCCAATAGATCTAGAATGGAGTTAAACTCCTAGAAATCTTTGGATCATTTTTTGAGCCTCGGATCCTCCCGGAATGGGATTTTTATAGGTGGGTATCCTTCTTCTTCCTCTCCGTTGGCTGGATCTTGGGGAAAAAAGGGGAGGTGAGACTTAAAACCTCCTATTTTAGGGATTTGATGGCAGACCCGAGCCCCCCTTCGAGGGTTTTATGGTGAAAAACTATTTATTTTTAGAAAAAGAAGAGTTAAACTCTTGATTTAATTCAAAAAGGAGAAGAAGGTTTTAGAACCTTGAGGAAGGAGAAGGAGGCACAGATCCTAATTTTTGGGGAGAATGAATTATTATCCTTTATTTTATTATCATGTTGCATTTTATAGGCTTACAAACTTACATATAGCCCTTTGGGCTTTACAAAATGGCATTTTGCCCATCTCATACCTCATGTGCTCATTTATTTTGCACATGGGCCATGGAATTTACAAAAATTTGGCTTTATGTCCATTCATGCATACAAAATTATATCAAAATTATTTATTACATAATTTTATTTTGGCATGGGGAAGGCCGGCCGCGGGGCTCGACTTGGGCATGGGCCCACTTGATCTGGGCGTAGGCTCGCTTACTTGGGGTTGACTTTGATTTTGACTTAGTCAACCGGGGTGTAATTTTTGACCCCAAAAAAGTGCCCCCATCAATAAATGCACACCGCATATATAGGTCGTGTGCATGAAATTGATGGATCTTCTTTCACGTGGAGGCGACTTGATTTGGTTCCCGCTTTTTGGGAAGCTAGCACTGCCCTTTTTACCACATGGACGGTCGATGCTTGACGTGTTTCCGAGATGGAGTGTCGGTGTATGACGTATCCCCAGCACAGAGTGTCGCTGTTCGACGTTTCCCCGGCACCGAGTGTCGCTGTTTGACTTGTCCCCAGCACGGAGTGTCGCTGTTCGACGTTTCCCCGGCACGGAGTGTCGCTGGTCGACTTGTCCCCGGCATGGAGTGTCGATGGTCGACGTTTCCCCGGCACGGAGTGTCGCTGGTCGACTTGTCCCCGGCACGGAGTGTTGCTGGTCGACGTTTCCCCAGCACGGAGTGTCGCTGTTCGACTTTTCCCCGGCACGGAGTGTCACTGTTCGAAGTTTCCCCGGCACGGAGTGTCGCTGTTCGACGTTTCCCCGGCACGGAGTGTCGCTGGTTGACTTATCCCCTGCACGGAGTGTCACTGTTAGACGTTTCCCCAAGGCGGAGTGTCACGACCCGAAGGTACGGAACGTGACCGGCACTTAAATTACGAAACGTCTAGAGGCGTAACGTAATCTAAGCAAACCGAAGCCCAGAAATCTAAACCATTTAAAAGAAGAAGTGTAGGAAAATATGATTAAAAGCAACATCAAATTTTCTCAAAAATTTCGGCAGAGTCTCCTTTAGAAAAACTGGCCTCAAACGGGTACAAACAAGAATATATACATAAGCAATAATAAAGGCATCCCCAAGCAGGAGCTAGCTCTTCGCCAATTGGCGGTCACAACCATGCAAGTAAAATAATATGCAACGCCGAAGGGCGAGGAAAAAAACTCAGAAGAAAACCAAAAATCCACCAGAAAACCATAATATTACAAATGCGCCTCTAAGGTTGAAAGAATAAACAACTGGTCTACTAAATCTACTACAAAAATACAAGTCTAGTTGATGGAGCTTACTAGATACAACTGAAATAAATAAAAGTACAATGGCGGTCACGATACAAGTGAACCAACCTACCAAGGAATCACCCTGAATGAAATGGTGTGCCAGAAAGCTGCCAAGGAAACCTGTACATCTGAACTTGTAAGAAAAAATTTAGCACAACGGGGGTGAGTTGCCAACTCGTGAGTAGAAGACATCTGCGGATAGAAATCGCATGCACGACACTCTCCTAGGTCTTATAATATACTCAACATAACCCTATACATCTAGTAGTGATAGAGTAATAAGCTATGCATACGTGTAGTACTCGGTGCTTGTGTCAGTGTCACTAAGTAGCAAAATGTCATGTATGTAAATGATGTATGAATGCATCATGAATGAAATAATCCACCAAGAAATCTGGATAATCTGATATAAGAAAATATGTATTTTTATCTCAGTAAAATTCTTCTGAAATAACTGAAGTATCATCAATGAAGTCCATGGAAATTCGTGTCAAGCATTGACACAAAACATGTAAATCTCAAAGTCTCGATATCTCATATCTCTGTATCTTAATCTTGTATCTCTGTATCTCAAATCTCATATCTCTGTATCTCAAATCTCAATATCTCGGGCTCCGGCCGTCCGTATCGACCCATATCATCAAATCACACGACTACGGCCGGTATCCTTCGGATATCCGCCGCATCACAAATAACCGGTAGGTAGTGCTCCCCTGCCGAGCTCAACGCCATCATCTGCGATCTTCTTGCCCCGAGATACCATACCGGGCCTACCATGTACCCGCAGATGGTGCATCCCCCTCCTCGAATCGGGTATATGATACCGCTCAAGTACCGAGAAAACTCATGGTGGACAACACACACATCACATCATGAGAAAACCGTAAATTTCTATTTTTTAAATAATGAATAAAAGTTTTATAAAACTTTGCGGTTTTCCCCAAAATCCAGAAATCTTATGAAAATCCGAAATCCAAGAATCAAGAGTAAGTAAACAGTGAATATCGGCATAAAGCCCCAGAATAGTACATGAATGAATATATGAATGCATGCAGTATCTATGTGACGAATGCAATATTTAAGTTAACACATGAGAGAAATCACACAAATATTATGTGGTAACTAACTTTTAGCTAATTATATCAATAAGATAATATTTGCTAAAGTGTATGTGACATGGCAATTACCGATGATGATGTGTGTGAGCCGGAAAATATGTGTACGTGGAACATGCGCATCATCGGTAATGGTGCTGGTGTCATAACAGATGGAATCATAACAGTGAAGGAAACATATGTACAAATATGCGGTGAAATGAGAATAATATGAATATAACAGAGAAAGAGCAATAACCGCAATACCGAAGAATATACATTTCTACGATGCGAGTCATACCGTTTTGGTGTTTGAAAAAGCACGAATCGTGGTTTTTAGAAAAATAGGGGCTACGGTGTTTTGAGAAAAAAAATACGACCTTTGAAAAATCCGTAGTATCCCTCAGGCTGTTTTTAAAATAATGCGCACGATTCGCTAGTTTTGAAAATAGGTATGACTCGAGCCTAAAATAACATCTACCTAACAACCTAAGGGACTAAACTAAAGAACTGGTCGAAAAATAAGAAAAATCCACCTAAAGTCCGAGTTGATATCTCTAGGAGTCGGCGATCCAGCCTCAATATCGTCACGTACAAAGTACGACTTCCTCAAGTCAAGAGTGCGGATCAATCATTACATCTATATCTCGTACGGTAAAATCCATCGTACGACATCCCAAAATCAGGGTATGGGTCAACTATCATATATATATCATCAATCATATGGTATCATCATAAAAAAATATCATGATCTGATTACTGATCTAAAGTCTCTTGAAATCCGATATCATTAATACATATTATCATATATGAATTTGTAGGGTTACTAGGCACACTCAAGAGGTACCACAAGGCATCAACCATGCCAAACAAAAATTTTCCGGTGCCGAGAAACCCTAATATAGATCGTTAACTAGAAGTAAAGGCGAAAAGCAAGCAAGCAAACAACTTTATTGCTAAGTGAAAAGGGACAACAACCTTTGTAGATCCGCTCCACCATTTCTTTAGCTTCGTGTTGACGTCCCTCCGCTGCGATCATCGGATCCTAGACTCTAGCGATGGTTTCGTCGGAGAAGTGATCGGGCTAGGTCATTGACTTCGAGACCGAAGATGATCTACGTCGGGGAGACTCAAACTCAAGCTTTTCCTTCACTTGGTCAAAAATTTTGTGAAGAGAATACCCTATACTACATGGCAAGTAGTAGAGGATGAAGAAATAGGAAGTGGGTTCACTTTAGAATTGGATTTCTCACTCTTTTTCTCATGGCACCATTGAAGCTCTCAAGCTTTTGTGAGCTTGATGAAGATGAAGAAGAAGAAAAGAATCATATGAATTAAAAGAATAATATGAATACTTATCCTTTTAATTATGGCACCATGGTTGAGTTAAGCCCTCATGCTTAACTCATGTAGAGAATTAACCATAGCATAAGGTTAAGGGTTGGGTTAGCTAATATCTTAAACAAATGACAAAGAGAGTTGACTTTGTCAATGTTCATCAAGCTTCATGAAGCTTGATAACTTTGACCAAAGTCACACTCTTTTGTTATATGCTTAGGAAAATAGTAAACCCTAATCTAACCTTGATTTGGTTCAAGTCTCATACACACAACTTGTTTGTATCATCAAGCATGATACAAACATGTACACTTGCATATATCATATATAAATAATGTGCACATTCAAGTGAGAAAATCAATCTTAAGTGAACCAATACTAGTTAATGTAAAGTAATATATCAAATATATAATTATAAATTAAATCATTAAATCAACACTTGATTTAACGATCCGGTCATATCGCATATAACCGACTAATATCAAGTGTATCAATGTATCGAATCAACACTTGATTCGGTAACCCGGCTATATCACATATAACCGACCGATGATACAAATCACGAGAATAGAATACAGTATCACATACTGGTATTATTCTCGGTCCCGCACATATCTCATATGCGCTCCTATTTCGTTTCGCTTGAGCCAGGAAACCCCTGTGTAGGACTCTAACTCGTCAATACGCCGGCAGCAGGTGATGATCATATCAAACACCCACAAGCCGCAAGCGGTCTGCTAAACGTAACGGCCACCCGGGTATTGAGCGATCAGAAGATCAACGAGCAAGCCTGCTCACCCTCCTGTGAATCCAACGAGTAACACTACCGTACAGTTCGGTCTGTTCGTCTGATATGTCGCATATCTCGTCTAGGGGTGGTAAACGTCAGACCCCAATAACTTGATAAGTCATGTCGATATGAGGCTCATAACGGGTCGAGAAACTACTGGTAACACTTACCAGTAAATCCCTAAAGCAGCCTTGGCCAAGGACTTCCTGTTATAGCCAATCGAGCACTGCGCAACATCAACTCCCTATACCAGGAGAGACAAAACCCCTCCTATCGCTCATTGCCTCCATATGACTCGGGACTGTACCCAAAAGCCACCTTTTTGCACGCCCTCTTGGACGTGGTAAGATGGAAATCAAAGCACAGTGGGAATCACACAAGACTCTATGACGATCTCGAGTCTACAGACTAACCTATACCAGTGTCACCAGAGAACTGCTGTAGGGTTCCTAGGCACACACTAGAGGTCTCACAAGGCATCAACCATGCCAATTTCAATTTTTTCATGTGCATACAAACCCTAATACGGATCGTTAACTAGAGAATAGGCGAAACATGCAACTAGTTAACAACTTAACTAAGTGAACGGAAATACAACCTTTGTAGATCCGGTCCTCCACCTCCATAGCTCCGCGTTGACGTCCCTCCGCTGTGATCATCGGATCCCGGACTCTAGTATGGTTTCGTCGAAGAAATGATCGGGCTAGGTCGTCGACTTCGATGCCGAAGATGATCTATGTCGAGGCGACTCAAGATCAAGCTCAAACTTCACCAAGTCATGAAACTTGTGAAGAAAACGCCCTATACTACTTGGCAAGTGGTAGAGGATGAAGAAATAGGAAGTGGGCTCACTTTAGAATTGGATTTCTCACTCTTTTTCTCATTTCACCATTGAAGCTAGCAAGCTTTTTCTTCTTGAAGAAGAAGAGGAAGAAGAAAAAGAATATGATAAGAATTATATGGAAAATAGAAAATGAGTGATTCTTATCATATAGAAACCATGGTTAAGTGTAGAGAATAAACTAGGGTTAGGTGAATGGTTAGGTTAGGCATGAAACAAAAATGGTAGACTTTTTCAAAGCTTCAAGAAGCTTCAACAAAGAAACAAAATTAGCCACCATTTTCATTTTGCCAAAATAAATGAATAAATAAATAAACAAGCAAATAAATCAAATGAAACCCTAACCATTAACTAACCATGGTTTAATACAAACATACACCCAAGTTTGCATGTATCATCAAACATGATACAAACTTGTGCACAAAAATATATCACATATACAATGTGCACAAACAAGTGAGAAAAACATCTTAAGTGAATCAATATTAGTTAATGTAAAGTAATATATCAAATATATAATTATACATTAAATCATTAAATCAATACTTGATTTAACGATCCGGTCATATCGCATATAACCGACTAATATCTATAGTAACAACTTATCGAATCAACACTTGATCCGATAACCCGGCTACATCGCATATAACCGATCAATGTTACAAATCACGAGAATCAAATATAGTATCACATACTTGTATTATTCTCGGTCCCGCACATATCTCATATGCGCTCCTATTTCGTTTCGCTTGAGCCAGGAAACCTCTGTGTAGGACTCTAAAGACTCGTCAATACGCCGGCAGCAGGTGATGATCATATCAAACACACACAAGCCGCAAGCGGTCTGCTAAACGTAACGGCCACCCGGGTATTGAGCGATCAAAAGATCGACGAGCAAGCCCGCTCACACTCCTGTGAATCCAACCAGCAACACTTACCGTACAGTCCGGTCTCGTCGTCTGATATGTCGCATATCTCGCCTACGGGTGGTAAACGTCAGACCCCAATAGCTCGATAAGTCGTGTCGATATGAGGTCTATAACAGTTCGAGAAACTACAGGTAACACTTACCAGTAAATCTCAGCAACCCTGGCCAGGGATTTCCGGTTATAGCCAATCGAACACAGCGCAACATCAACTCCCTATACCGGGAGAGACGAATCCCCTCCTATCGCTCATTGCCTCCATGTGATTCGGGACTGTACCCAAAAACCACCGTTTTGCACGCCCTCTTGGACGTGGTAAGGTGGAAATCAAAGCACAGTGGGAATCACACAAGACTCTATGACGATCTCGGGTCTACAGACTAACCTGTACCAGTGTCACCAGAGAACTGCCATCTGACGTAAGGTATAATACCATCTGGGAGTTCTCGGCGAGTCCGTCCAGTGTACCCAGTCTCCACTGAGCACCCGTATATCATCTCTGATGTCAACACCAATGGATATGGGATCATCCATCGCCCATCTGTATGGGTCGAGAAGGTATACACTAGTCTACTCTAGTATATCGATGCCCCGTCTCGATATAGCTACGACTAGGGACCTTGAAGGATGTACTTATGGACTACCCTGTCCCCACTAGTATGATCCGCATCATAGTCCAGGTAGTCAAGTACACATCCTAAGGGCTTTACCAACATGTAACAGAGAGACAATCAGTGTACACGTTAAGGTAAAGAGCAACCAGATAGCATACTATCATGTCGAGCAAGAAAGTCCTCCCTATATATGTCCAAGCATCCACTACAATATACATCCTATGTATAGTAATGGCCTCTAGGGCATACATATAACTAACAACTGCCATCTGACGTAAGGTATAATACCATCTGGGAGTTCTCGGCGAGTCCGTCCAGTGTACCCAGTCTCCACTGAGCACCCATATATCATCTCTGATGTCAAACACCAATGGATATGGGACATCCATCGCCCATCTATATGGGTCGAGAAGGTACACGCTAGTCTACTCTGGTATGTCGATGCCCCGTCTCGATACACCCACGACTAGGGACTTTGAAGGATGTACTTATGGACTACCATGTCCCCACTAGTATGATCCGCATCATAGTCCAGGTAGTCAAGTACACAACCTAAGGGCTTTACCTACATGTAACAGAGAGACAATTAGTGTACACGTTAAGGTAAAGAGTAACCAGATAGCATACTATCATATCGAGCAAGAAAGTCATCCCTATATATGTCCAAGCATCCACTACAATATACATCCTATGTATAGTAATGGCCTCTAGGGCATACATATAACTAACAATCTCCCACTTGCACTAGGGCCATCTGATAGCAGTGGTTGTAGTATCTCATACTCAACCATCCCATAAAAGTCTCTCTCTGGGAAAAGGACTTTGTGAGTGGATCCGCCGTGTCGTCTTCTGAGTATACTCTCCTAACCTTGATCCCCTGGAGATCAACCATCTCCACGATCAGGTGATACTGCCTAAGAATATGTCTGGATCACTGATGGGACGGGCATTCCTCGGCATAAGCCACAACTCCATTGTCACACAGTGGAGGGAACGATGTTCATCTCATGAACTATTATACACCCAGACTGCCTCTTTAGTAGCATCTTTGGTAGCGATGTATCCAGCCTTTATCGTCTCGTATGCCACGGTATCTAGCTTGGAACTCTTCCAACATACCGTCTCTTTACTGAGGGTAAAGACAATGCCTGCGACTGACATTCAGTCGTCCTTATCACCCTGAAACCTTTCCAGTGATTCTCCCCAGGATCGATTGATACCATCTCACTACAACTAGTGAGTATCCTAACATCCAATTAGATCTATCTCATAGATCCAAAACCCAGGATTTAGTAGGTATCACTTTGATCCTATATGGAGAATGCTTGTGATAAGCGGAGATTGACCGAGCGTAGCATAGGAAACTCCTTCCCTATCAAGAGTATGTCATCTACGTACTCTACGAGGATCACCAGTATACTCCCTAATACCTTTTTGTATATACAAGGTTCATCTACCATTTTGATGAAGTCAAACTCTTTGACTACTACATCAAAACATACGTTCCAACTCCGCGATGCCTGCTTTATCATATAAAACATCTTGCACACGTTTCCGCTGCTCCCACTGTCTACGAAGCCCTCTGGCTGTGTACTTATAGACTATCTCTTCTAAATCTTTATTTAGAAAAGCAGTCATGACATCCATACCACTAGATATCGTAGTCATGGTATGTAGCCGTGGCAAGTAGGATCTGGATGGACTTAAGCATAGCTACTTAGAAAAGGTTTCATCATAATCCATACCTGGTCAATGATGCAAACTTTTAACAAGTCTAGCTTTGAAAGTCTCAACTTTTCCATGTACACCAAGTAATCTTCTCAAGATATACTTGCTCCTGATGGGGATTTAACCCTTCAGATAAAGCAACCAAAGTCCATACTTTGTTGGTGTATAAGGATTCCATCTCAGATCGCTAAACATCCAGCCATTCTTACAGAATCCTACTCCTGATGGCCTGCCCGAAACTAGTTGGGTCATCATCTCATGATGCAATCCTTGCTCCCACTGTCATAGAGAAACCGAAGTATCTCTCAGGTGGGTGAGGAACCCTACTAACTCGGCGGAGAGGCTGAGGTTCGTTGGTTGCTATTGAATCCTTTGGTTTTACCAAATCATCAGCTGCAGTTTGTATAGCTGGAACTGTTTCCAGTTCTACCTCATAACCAATAATTTCTTCACAAGAAATTCCCTTTCACAAAGGTGGCATGCTGAGAAACAAAACATTTTTGTTCCTCGATTAGGTAGAAGATATTCCTTTGCGTATGCTTGGGATATCCAACAAACTTCCACAGATCTGATTTTGCCTCGAGCTTGTCCGGATTTTGCTTTTTAGACATAGGCCGGACAACCCTAAATCTTAACTGACTTAAGAGATGGGCTCTTCCCTTTCCATATCTCATATGAAATGGTAGGCAACTGATTTGATCGGAACCCTATTCAATAGGTATGCAACTTCATAAGTGCATAACTCCCTAAAAGGAAATAGGAAACTCAGTAGTACTCATCATAGAGCACACCATATCACATAGGGTGTTATTGCTCCGCCCCGATACATCGACGTGCTGTGGTGTATACGGAGGAGTAATGCTGAGAGAGAAACTCATTCTCCTTTAGAGTAATCCAGGAATTCCGTGCTCAAGTATTCTCCTCCTTGATCACATCAAAGGACATAATACTTTTACCCGTATTTTGGTTCTCTACTTCTAACTTATATTCTATGAATATCTCAGAAGGTTCGGACTTGTGTTTCAACAGGAACATACGTCTGAATCTTGAGAGATTATCAGAGAATGTAATGAAGTACAAAGAACCGGTCTTGGCATATGTAGACAGGGGACATTCATACATCAGCATGTATCAATCCCAAGAGTTCACTAACTCTTTCTCTGTTTCCAATAAACAGAGCTATGGTCATCTTATCTCTGTGACATGACTGGCAAGTTTCACAAGATGTAAATTCAAAATAATTTAAATAGCATCTTAATGTAACTTCAGCTAGTCGGGTCGCATTAATATGACCTAGTCTACATATACCTCAAGAAGGATTCGTTCATTTCTGAACTCTTCCTCTTGTGTGTGTTCTGTATACTAAGAACTGTAGTTTGATTTAGAACGTCAATGCTTTTAGATAACGTGCCTGAACCGATCAACTCTTGATATAGGAAATGTTCAAAACATTATCCAACAATACAAAATTATATCCTTCTTTATCTAAATAAAGAGACTGATATGATTTTGTATATCAGGTTCGGTATCTAATAACATTTGTTCAGAATCAATGTATTCTGGTAATACTGGGTGGCAGTGACCAACATACTTGGCTGCAACACTTGCACCGTTTTCTACCTCATGAAACTTATCACCCGTTCTTAGTTCTTTACCTACTTGTATCCCATGTAACAGATTACATATGCGGGATCCTGATCCGATATCATATACCCAGGACGTAAAGGATACAGAGAAACAGTTCTTCGTAATGAACACACCTGAAGGAGATGCATCATATGCACTTTCTTCGTTTTGGCGGCACGGGAATTCTGGTAATCCCCTAATTCCTGCTCTGTCTTATAACTTTTATAAGTTAGAGCGGGACCAACGTTCCCCAGCTCAGTATAACTAGCGGGTTCGGTCAATGTATCCGTTTTATTATCTTGATTAAGGCGTGACATGGTCGCTACCTGGAGAGAGAGAGAGAAGAAAACACTCTGCGTTCTTGCAAGATCATATTGGTTATTATTTTATCTAATCAGGATGGCTCCCACTGTTTTTATCAAATCTTCCTTCAAACCCTAAAAGGAAAGACTAGCCGGGATTAATTACATGCTACAAGTTCGCCAATCTTTCAGCCAGGCCAGTGTCGGTACTTTGAGGGAGGTCCCCCGTGCTTTCGCACGAACCTAATTAATGTAAACCTCGTTTTCCCAAAGGCGTAACTCCGTTGACACCTTTCTAGACACCTACTTAATCGGCTAATTGTAATGTGTAAAACTCTCCCAGGAGTAACTCTTACTCGCAGCGGGTATCAGGATCCAACTATCTCATAGAAGGTATGCAATCTCATTGCAAATTCAACACTTGAAATTCCCGATAATATTTTGCCCCAAGCGATCTATGACCTTGACTGAGTCAACAAACCATAGACCGCAAGTAAAGTTCAACCCGTCATTTCCCGATTGAATTAAACCCACCCGCACGACCCTTGACTGAGTCAACAAGGCCACACGACTACCCTAATCCAATCGCATCATATGCTTTGCAGATAAGCACTAATCAGCTACCGCACACTACGCCTTGACTGAGTCAACAAACGCAGCACGAATACTAACTATTACTTATCTGAAATGACGGAGGGCTACGACAGGATTTTAAGAAAACCCTTTGCGTAATGAACTTTATATCGTTGTAGAATCAAATGATTTTAAATGGAGTGTTTTTGAGGCTTTTCTAGTTTTGCTAAAGGGGCCACTCCCGGTGAAGGGATCGTCGGCCCTTTCCTCATCGAATAAGGTGCAGGATATATCATATATACCGCTGTGCAAAGCAAGAACTATAGGAGCAATGAAAAGACAAACCGAGGGGTGTAGCATCTGCCAGTTATTGCTAAAGGGGTCACTCCCGGTGAAGGGATCTCGGCCCTTTCCTTATCGAATAAGGTGCAGGATGTTCTAAAGGGAACACCGCGATGCAAAGCAAGAACTGTAGCTACCTGTTTTTGAAAATTCGATTCCACAACATCTTAGGTTTATTTTCTTTCATTAATCACATTAATGAAGTCCCATCAATTAAATCACCTAAACATCACAGATAAATACGACGTACACTTATGCCATCCGCATTCACCTCGATGTCCCCTCGTGCACCGTTAGGTTAGGTAACTAACGACAGAGCAGGGCAGGGCTAGCGCGAGTGCAAAATATAAGTAACGTCTATATAATATATCATATATATCATATACAGTATCTATCATCACATATCAAATGATCACATCACAGATATCGCAGCAGAAGAATTATATGAAATATTGGATATACTAGGACGTCCGTGTTTTCAATACGAGCCTGTATAAAACACGGATTCCACGGTCGCGATGAATAGCCAAACCCACACCCCTAGACCCCTACGAGAGCGGCAAGCAACCCTACCAATTCTAGAGTTAGGAGACCCGGACTCGACTCCTCGAGTTGGTCTCCCACTGGACTCCAGAACCCGGTTACTTGTGCCCTCCTCCTTGGATCTATCCTAGTGCGGAAAAGTAAATAATATACAAAAGGTGACATCTTCCGCAACCTGGAAGTACCCCAATAAAAGAATATTACATACAAGTTTTTACATGAATGAAAATGAAAAACACTCATCTCACATAAAACCCCCGGCTATTCAAAACGCGACGATCCAATATAACATATCCAGCAACACATAACATCACATGTCATCAACCTAAGTAAACATGCGTATCCCAATTGTCGTTGACATATAGCAACAAAACCGGCGATATCACATATTACACTTACGGTCGCAGAAAAGAAAGTGTAAAACTACAACAGTTGGAATCCGCAATCTGCTCAGACATCGCATGCCTGACCAACTGAATTCCTTAGACATCACATGCCTAACAATTATAAACCCCGCATTTTAGTCTCTATATCGAAAACAATTTTCAATATCTAGTCGGGCAATTCAACAAGATTCCCGAAAAACTGATCGAATGCTCGTCGCAAACTTTAGTAGGCGGCCGCACCCCCGGATGCCGTCGACGAAGTGCACTAAGGCGGAACACCGCTGCCGCGAGCACCCGAACGGATGCTTTTGGCTACGGGGTTCTCCTAAAGTCACTTGGTCGGGGCTATGGGGCGTGGCTTTCTATTAAGTTTACCGGCGAATATCCGCGTACGCTACGTGATTGCGACGGACTTCTGATCGCATCAAAATTCCGTGGCAACCGATCATTCGAGACTAAACTGCTATGTTTATAACATCCAAATCAGTTATCTCATAACTTACTTATAGATTCCAAATATTGTATCACATTCCAGATAAATAGAAAATGTTAAACTCTCCGATCGAACAGTCAAACACCCAAGTTTTCCCGAAACAGCTCAACACATGAAATAAGTTTAAAAACATTCACTTCATGCCACAGTACCAACGGTCCAGCCGTAGAAGGGTCAAGCCAACGTCTCACATGTGGCACGCCGTACTGCCCCAAACCCTAAGGTTCAAAGGGCAGTTCAAGACGGTCACATAATCGAGTTAAGGTTTGTTGTCTTCTAGAGGGTCCATCGCGTTACTTGCACTACTTGGAACGTTTTCAAACTACGAAAAGATCCAACACTTGGAAATTTCCCGGCAGGGGAAAAAGTGGGTATTTATATCCGGTCGAACTTTTTAACATATTCTAAATTATCCGGAAAAACAAAGACAAAGTTAAAGATTCCGATCGAATCGTCGAACTCCCAATACAACCCAGAAAACTCAACACTTGAGTATACATTAAAAATTTCCAGAAGATTCAGTAAACTAATAAGGAAGTTACTGTGCAGAAATAAAGTGTAAATGTCACTGAACGGCCGCGGAACCGCCGCACGAGCCATGCTCGTGCCGCGTTTCCGCGGCGCTTTAATCGAATTAGCAACTCGTTTTGCACAGTAACTTTTAAAAAAGCCTGCTAATTTTTCTGCATATTTTTAATTTAGAAAAATCCACATTTTCAAAAAATGTACAGAGAAGGGTTTGAGTTAGGGTTTCGGGGTTCGATCAGATTTCTAACATCGTCTACACTTCGCCTAAAGCTCTAGCTAGGCTCTGATACCACTGTAGGGTTACTAGGCACACTCAAGAGGTACCACAAGGCATCAACCATGCCAAACAAAAATTTTCCGGTGCCGAGAAACCCTAATATGGACCGTTAACTAGAAGTAAAGGCGAAAAGCAAGCAAGTAAACAACTTTATTGCTAAGTGAAAAGGGACAACAACCTTTGTAGATCCGCTCCACCATTTCTTTAGCTCCGTGTTGACGTCCCTCCGCTGCGATCATCGGATCCTGGACTCTAGCGATGGTTTTGTCGGAGAAATGATCGGGCTAGGTCATTGACTTCGAGGCCGAAGATGATCTACGTCGGGAAGACTCAAACTCAAGCTTTTCCTTCACTTGGTCAAAAACTTTGTGAAGAGAACACCCTATACTACATGGCAAGTGGTAGAGGATGAAGAAATAGGAAGTGGGTTCACTTTAGAATTGGATTTCTCACTCTTTTTCTCATGGCACCATTGGAGCTCTCAAGCTTTTATGAGCTTGATGAAGATGAAGAAGAAGAAAAGAATCATATGAATTAAAAGAATAATATGAATACTTATCCTTTTAATCATGGCACCATGGTTGAGTTAAGCCCTCATGCTTAACTCATGTAGAGAATTAACCATAGCATAAGGTTAAGGGTTGGGTTAGCTAATATCTTAAACAAATGACAAAGAGAGTTGACTTTGTCAATGTTCATCAAGCTTCATGAAGCTTGATAACTTTGACCAAAGTCACACTCTTTTGTTATATGCTTAGGAAAATAGTAAACCCTAATCTAACCTTGATTTGGTTCAAGTCTCATACACACAACTTGTTTGTATCATCAAGCATGATACAAACATGTACACTTGCATATATCATATATAAATAATGTGCACATTCAAGTGAGAAAATCAATCTTAAGTGAACCAATACTAGTTAATGTAAAGTAATATATCAAATATATAATTATAAATTAAATCATTAAATCAACACTTGATTTAACGATCCGGTCATATCGCATATAACCGACTAATATCAAGTGTATCAATGTATCGAATCAACACTTGATTCGGTAACCCGGCTATATCACATATAACCGACCGATGATACAAATCACGAGAATAGAATACAGTATCACATACTGGTATTATTCTCGGTCCCGCACATATCTCATATGCGCTCCTATTTCGTTTCGCTTGAGCCAGGAAACCCCTGTGTAGGACTCTAACTCGTCAATACGCCGGCAGCAGGTGATGATCATATCAAACACCCACAAGCCGCAAGCGGTCTGCTAAACGTAACGGCCACCCGGGTATTGAGCGATCAGAAGATCAACGAGCAAGCCTGCTCACCCTCCTGTGAATCCAACGAGTAACACTACCGTACAGTTCGGTCTGTTCGTCTGATATGTCGCATATCTCGTCTAGGGGTGGTAAACGTCAGACCCCAATAACTCGATAAGTTGTGTCGATATGAGGCTCATAACGGGTCGAGAAACTACTGGTAACACTTACCAGTAAATCCCTAAAGCAGCCTTGGCCAAGGACTTCCTGTTATAGCCAATCGAGCACTGCGCAACATCAACTCCCTATACCGGGAGAGACGAAACCCCTCCTATCGCTCATTGCCTCCATGTGACTCGGGACTGTACCCAAAAGTCACCTTTTTGCACTCCCTCTTGGACGTGGTATGATGGAAATCAAAGCACAGTGGGAATCACACAAGACTCTATGACGATCTCGGGTCTACAGACTAACCTGTACCAGTATCACCAGAGAACTGCCATCTGACGTAAGGTATAATACCATCTGGGAGTTCTCGGCGAGTCCGTCCAGTGTACCCATTCTCCACTGAGCACCCGTATATCATCTCTGATGTCAAACACTAATGGATATGGGATCATCCATCGCCCATCTATATGGGTCGAGAAGGTACACGCTAGTCTACTCTGGTATATCGATGCCCCGTCTCGATACACCCACGACTAGGGACTTTGAAGGATGTACTTATGGACTACTATGTCCCCACTAGTATGATCCGCATCATAGTCCAGTTAGTCAAGTACACATCCTAAGAGCTTTACCAACATGTAACAGAGAGACAATCAGTGTACACGTTAAGGTCAAGAGTAACCAGATAGCATACTATCATATCGAGCAAGAAAGTCATCCCTATATATGTCCAAGCATCCACTACAATATACATCCTATGTATAGTAATGTCCTCTAGGGCATACATATAACTAACAGAATTCACATTGCCCAAGCGATCCATTATAAATATCATAACATATCTCAAATCATATCTCGATCATATGTCAACTATCATATATATATATATCATCATTCACATGGTATCATCGTCAAACAATATTATGATCTGGTTACTGATTTAAGTCTCAAAACATTCCAATGTCATCACACATTTACCGTATAGTATATATTTTCTTATCATACAACGATCCGCTATAATACCATAACTCGGTCACATATCAAATTCTCACGGCATCATGCCCGAACATATCGACTCGTCTCTAAGTATCATATAACATCCTCATCTCCCGTGTATATGTTGTCTCTCTCTCTCTCTCTTTCTCTCTCTCTCTCTCTCTCTATATATATATATATATAAACCTACACACATTCATACACACACACACACATATACACCAAGTCAAGTGTATGTGCGCGCGCGCATGTGTGCCTACATGAAACCTATGAATCTGCCTCCAAGGTAATCATCCTCTGGTTAAGTCTTTCTAAATCAATCTAATCCTACTTAAGGTCTTCAATAGTATCCTACTAGTCAAAAATGCGAGGTCACGTCCGACTCAAAATAATAATATGTAATAACCTTATACTACGTTTGCGGGGGTGCTATACGCCATCCACCCGACTTCCCCCATAGATATACATCTACTCACCTTGGTCCGTGCTTGCCGAAGCCGATGCCGCCGTGCTCTTGCTTATCGTCCCGAAGTTCACGCGGAGGTACCTATATCATAACATAATGTATCGCATTAAAATCCGATTCAAAACCAAAACGACACGCGTGTTGCCTATAGGTTAGAACCTATAGCCTATGACATCAAAACATCCAAATAACCCTCATCGTCGACGTACAAACGTACGACGACCAAATCCGAAATCAAATACCAAAACCAAGTCATGAAAACCCATGAATCCACAAAATAGCAACTTACAAAACTTATTCCAGATTTTATTTTATGTGAAATTAAGTTAAACAAACAGTACTGGGGTGATGTATAATGGGTATAAGAGCTACAAAACTAATCAACACGATTCCTCACTGGTTGGCCGACCATATTGACCCCAAATCCGAGCTCGCCGGCCCTGGTGTCTCCGAATGGGTCCATCTTCTCGTGGTGGTCACTTATGGGTCTAACTAGGTCTCTGAGGTTGTTTGATTTTCTGGTAAAGGTCTCGGTGCATTCCAGATTACCTGTAGGCACTAAGTCACACACAAAACCGACATTGCAACGTCTAAATCCAATTTTGGGTTTGTCACTGGTTTGGTATGGGTTTCTAACACCATAGGGTTTTGTAGTCACTAATACACTCACATGTATTATCACAACTCAAGAATTCTTCAAAACCCCACTTTGGAATTTTCAAAAATCACTAAACTGCTCTAAAATTGATTCTAAACTCTAATAGATGATAGGACAAGTGAAATACCACTCTAATGATGAATCAATTACATCATTTGGTAAACCCTAGAATTATCTAGAGCTCAAAATCCAATTTTTCTTGATCTCTCATGCTTGTAGTGAGCTTGTGAATATTTTTAATGAAGGCTTGATGGAGTTTTGATGTGTTTTTGATGGAGTTGTGAGGAGGTAGAGGAGTGGAGAGGAGAGGGCAGCCATAGGAGAGAGGAGAGGAGAAAGAGAATGAAGAAAAGAGGTGAAGGCTATGGTTTCATAAAAGAAAAACTTGGAATTTTCTAGAGTTGTCTCTCTCTTTCTTTCATTTTTTCCCTTTCTTTTCTTTTTTAACCTTTTCTTTTAAAACTAAAACAATTAAAACCATATACATAATAAAAGAAACACAAGGTGCCATGGTTCATAAAAAGTAACAAATTGTTTGCAACATGCTATGTTGCATGACATGTACAAAATCATGCATAATGAATAATTTATAAATATTAATCAAGTTTAGTATTTTCACAAAATACAATAATTATTTAAGGTCTACAAAATGCTCAATTCACATAGTTTCTTTACGAAATCAATAATCCAAATTAATATTTCTAATATTTTCAAATTTATCAGTATATAATTATACCTTATGATTAAAATATTCATAATATTTATTATTTTAATTATATAAATTCCCAAAAATAATATTTTATTTTTCTGAAATGTTACACGGAGTGTCTGTTTGACGTTTCCCCGGCACGGAGTGTCGCTGGTTGACGTGTACCCGGCAAGGAGTGTCGCTGGTTGACGTGTTCCCGGTACGGAGTGTCGCTGGTTGACATGTCCCTGGCACGGAGTGTCGCTGGTTGACGTGTCTCCGAGACGGAGTGTCACTGTTGGACGTTTCCCTGAGACGGAGTGTCTTTTTGACGTGTCCTCGGCACGGAGTGTCGCTGGTTGACGTGTCCCCGGCACGGAGTGTCGCTGGTTGACGTTTCCCCGAGATGGAGTGTCTGCTTGACGTTTCCCCATTACGGAGTGTCGGCTGTTTGACGTATCCCCGGCATGGAGTGTCTGCTTGATGTTTCCCCGGTACGGAGTGTCTTTTTGTTTGACGCAGAGGTCGATGTTGGAATTGGTTGGTTTGATTTGTTTGATTTTTTCCTTGTTCAGTGGGACTTTTGAATTTGAGAGAAATTTGGAATTTTTTTAGCATCAGTATTGCTGCACTGGAATAATGCCAGGAGCAACTCATCATTTGCCCTAGGAGAACTTGGGATTTTGGTTTTGGTTTGGCATCAGCATCGCTACACTGGAATGTGGTACTAGGAGCAAATTATCATTTGCCGTGAGAGGATTTCCCTCATTCCCAGTTTAACGACTTAGGGGTCATCTGTTTCCAGTTAACGACTTAGGGGTCATCTGTTCCCAGTTTAAAGACTTAGGGGTCTTTTCGATCGATTTAGAATTTCGGGGTTAGGGTCGGCATCAGCGTTGCTAACACTGAAGCACAGGTGCCAGGAGCAATTCATCATTTGCCGTTCCCTGTTGCGGAGCGATGACTTAGGAGACAGGTTTAGGTACTTATCACCTAAGACTTTTCAATTTTATAAGCCGTAAGGGTCCTATAAAAGCATTTTCTCCCTACGAGTCGAAAGGATCTCGTAGATGTACTTTCTCCTTAGGAGTCGTGGGGACTCCCAAGTGTGTTTTTCCTTCGTGAGTCCTAAGGATCCCACAAAGGTGTTTTCTTACGAGTCGAGAGGATCTCGTAAGTTTTTTCTCCTCATGTATCGTGAGGACACATGAGTGGGTCTTCCCAAATGGAGCATAATTCCAAGGGCGGAGACCGGCCGCTGGACTGGTGATTGCGGTGGGGTATGGGTATGATGAGAATTATTTGAGCCTGTGGATTGTATACAGTAGTCAATTCGGGGACCAACCGTAGGGCTGGAGAATTTTGGGACTTTGTTGGCGTCTGCATCGCTGCACTGGAATATGGTACCAGGAGCGACTCATCATTCGCCGTTCGGGGATTTGGATTTTGGTTGGCGTCTGCATCGCTGCACTGGAATATGGTACCATGAGCAACCCATCATTCACCATCTAGGGATTTGGATTTTGGTTGGCGTCTGCATCGCTGCACTGGAATATGGTACCAGGAGCGACTCATCATTCGCCATTGGGACATTCAGAGATTTGAAATTTTGGTTGGCGTCTGCATCGCTGCACTGGAATATGGTACCAGGAGCGACTCATCATTCGCCATTTGGGACTTTAGATTTTTGTTGGCATTTGCATCGCTGCACTGGAATATAGTACCAGGAGCAACTCATCATTCTCCTTTCGATATATATATATATTACTGTGATTGTTCTATCATTTTAGCTTTTCTTATTGCGAAAGTCGCGATTGCCCTATCATTTCGTCTATTTATTCGCTGTTGCCCCATCATTTCGGCTATTATTCATGGTTGCCCCATCATTTCGGCTGTTTATTTTCATTTTTATTTTACTAGCTTATTTTTATTGAGTTTCCCCATCATTTCGGCTTTTTTTTATTTACACATTTTTACATCCCCAGTTTAACGACCTAGAGGTTGATTGTTCCCAGTTTAACGATATGGTGGTCCATCGTTCCCAGTTTAACGACGTGGTGGTCAGCTGTTTGCTTATCCCAACTTCTCGAACTTTGATCTTGGCGGAGCTGTGTTGATAACCATAGCTCTATGGCTTGTCGGTACATCTGACGACTGTGAGGCTTTCCCAAAGTTGTATTGGTTCTCCACCTAATCTTTAAAAACATAGCAGTCTTCAATGGTATGACTCACCATTCTATGATATGGGCAGTATATGGGATTGCCGGTCATGTTCATTTCATGTGGAATCTTTGGAATAGGTAGTTGCAGACCGTTGTTCAAGGCGTCCACGAATTTTTCGCGGACTTTATCTCTCCTGGAGGATTACACCTTCTTCTTTCTCTCCATTAGAGTAGGTGCCCTTACTGACGCTGGTCCTTGAGGCCGATCGGTCTTTGGTTCACCTGCTGTCCACTTATCCCATTCAGGGTACGTATCGGAGAGACTGGAAGCTGATCGCGGCCGTTTTTCGCAAAAGTGTTCCGCTCTTAGGCTGGAGGGAGTATCGGTTGGTTGCTTCCGGATATGAATCCCTAGCTCACGAACCAAAATTTGATTTTGCTGTAATTGCAATCGGGCGACTTGGGTCATGAGATCTGCCACGACGTTTGCCAGCTCGTCGACTTTGGAATGGACCTTGGCCATCTTCTTGTCCCTGTCCTGAAACTGCTTTTGAAGCCATTGGAATAATGCTTGTTCTATAGTCCCGGGTAAGACAACGGGGTCATCCTTATCGCATGAGCTTGATTCAGCAAGAACCACGGGTTCCTTTTGTAAGTCCATGTTGCCCACCCCGGTGCTTACGGGGAGGCAGAAACGGTATAAAAATTCGATTTTTACAACTCTAGGCAATATGGACTAAACAAAGGAGGATCTTTGCTAAACATAAACTAACAACCAAGCTAAAAGAGAGTTAGGTACTCGGTTAAAGGGTTATACCTAAGTCTTGAAGTCCTTCTCTTCTTGCTCCTTGGAGTGGGATGAAGGGGTCATCCTCGTCGCCTTCTCTTGCCGAAGAAAGATCCACCCGAGGGCCTCTATCTTTGGCTCCTATCTCAAACTAGAAGTAACTAAGGTGCTTGGTGTGCTAAACCTAGAACCTTAGAAAGAGTAGAGAGTAATTTTGAAGGTTTTATCTCAAGCTCAATGGTTCTCAACTCATGAGAGGGGAGAGCTTTGAGAGAGAGGAAGATGATGAGAGAGAATGAAAATGATAGAATGAGAAGATAATGACAACCTTCTCACATATATATGAATTATGATAATTAAAAAATTAACTAAAGATAATTGTGATGGTTAATCTTGAAATGACCATTATCATTTCACATTAATTACTTTCACAAGAATCAAAGAGCATCTTTCATATAAAATGATGATGGTCAATTTGTCAACATAGGTCAACATGTCAACCATAGTCAAATGGTCAACAACCCTAACCATAACACAATTATAATTAATTAATATTAATAATCATATTTCACATATAAACATTAGGGTTAAGAAAAAGACAACGGTCATTAACCCTAATGAAAGTCCTCCACCTCTATCTCAGACAACTGTGCATACACACCCGTATCCGTGTTCCGAGGAACACGCATACAATGAGATAAAACCAATCCCAAAACATATACTAAGATCTGGCTTAAACCAAAGCCCGCTAGTATAAGCTGTCCGGACACCAAACGTGCACAAGTGCGCGGATGTGAACGAACCCCGTCACAAAACCATGCAACCTCTACTCGTTTTTCCTAAAGGCGAATAACCCTCTGTGTGGGACTCTACAGACTCGACACTACGCTGGCAGTGGGTTTAACCACAGACCGCAAGCGGCACTAGCTGTACGTAACAGTCCCCAGGTAGATGTCGATAAGAAGACCGACGAGGTAAACCCATCTGAACTCCTACTGAGCCTGAATGTGACAGTCTCCGTACAGTCCGGTCTATTTGTCTAAGAATATCGCATGGCGGGCCTAGGGGGCGGTAAATGTCAGTCCCCTAATAACGGTACAAGTCATGTCGGAGTGTAGCCCAGAACACCCTGAGATAACACTGGAAACCTACCAGTATATCTCGCTTGCCCAGGCCAGGGACTTCGTGTAATGGCTCTCTTAGACACAGCGCGACATCAACCCCCAATACCGGGAGAGACGAATCCTGTCTAACCGTCACTGCCTCCAAGTGCTTCGGGACTGTACCCAACTGCTACCTGTTTGCACTACTCCTTTGAGCCGTGGTAAGGTAGCAATCTAAGAACAGTGGGAACACACTCGAGGCGAAGTGACAGTGTCAAGTCAACGGACTAAGCTGTACTCATGTCACCTGGGAACTGATAACTGACGATAGGTATAATACCAACCAACAGTTTCCGATGAGTCCTGTCCAGTGTACTCATAACCTAACGAGCACCCGCATACTATCTCAAGTACGACGTACTGACGGCTGTGGGACAGACCGTTTCCCAAGCTGGGATGAGAAGCGCATACGCTAGTCTACTCCGGAGTATCGATGCCCTGTCTCGATAGTCCTACGACTAGGGACCTGCATAAGGATGTGCTTGTGGATTACCCAGCCCCCATGAGTGTGACTGCCATCACAACGCTGGTAATCAAGCAAAGATCCTAAGGGCTCCACTAATGTGTAAAGGCGATATGCTATAAGAAACACATGCACACATTAAAGCAGAAACAAACCAAGTAGCATACTACTATTTTGAGCAAGATTGTCTATACAACTGTGAATATCCCAAGCTTCCATCAAGTAATATACAAACTAGTATGATACAGTAATGGCCTCTAGGGCATATACACTAACAATCTCCCACTTGCACTAAGGCCATATACTGGCGTATCGAAGACCTATCATCTCGATCAGCCGCTCGAACTGAGTCTGGGGTAAGGCCTTCGTGAATGGATCAGCAGTGTTATCTTCCATAGCAACTCTCCGAACCTCGATCTCCTGGCGACCCACGATCTCCCTGATCAGGTGATACCGCCTCAAGATGTGTCTGGACTTCTGATGGGACCTAGGTTCCTTCGCTAAAGCTATAGCCCCATTGTTGTCGCAATATAGAGGTATTGGATCAACAATGGACGGAACCACCTGAAGTTCTGTCAGGAACTTCCTTATCCAGACGGCTTCTTTTGCGGCATCTGCAGCAGCGATATATTCCACTTCCATTCTCGAGTCAGCAGCGTTTTCCTGTTTGGAACTCTTCCAACACACCGCCCCTCCATTGAGGGTAAAGACATAACCCGACATGGACTTGGAATCATCCTTGTCACTCTGGAAGCTGGAGTCAGCAAAGGCCTCGATTTGGAGGTCTTTTCCGCCATACACCAAGAACATCTCCTTAGTCCTTCTCAGGTACTTGAGAATGTTCTTTACCGCTATCCAGTGTTCTCCCCAGGGTTCGACTGATACCGTATTACCACACTCAGTGCATAAGCTACATCCGGTTTGGTACACAATATCGCATACATTATAGAGCCTACCGCAGAAGCGTAGGGTATAATAGACATGCGATCCCTTTCTAAATCAGTCTTGGGAGACATCTTTTTGGAGAGGGTGATCCCGTGACAAGCCGGTAGATTACCGCGCTTGGAATCTTCCATAGTGAATCTTTTCAGTATGTTGTTGATGTATCTGGACTGTGAAAGTCCTAATATCCTCTTGGATCTGTCACGATAGATCCGGATCCCCAGAATGTAAGAGGCATCACCCATGTCTTTCATGGAGAACCTGTGTGACAAGAACCCTTTGACAGATTGTAGCATAGGAATGTCATTTCTTATTGAGAGAATGTAATCTACGTACAAAATGAGGAATACGACAGTTCTTACTACAAATCTACTATAGATGCATGGTTCATCTGGATTTTTGATAAAGCCAAATTCTTTGATCGTCTCATCAACACAGATGTTCCAACTCCGCGATGCCTGCTTTAGTCCATAGATAGACTTAAGCAACTTGCACACCTTTCCGCTGCTCCCACTCTGAATGAAACCCTCTGGCTGGTCTATATAGACACACTCCTCTAAATTTCCATTTAGAAAAGCGGTCTTTACGTCCATCTGCCAAATCTCATAATCGTGGAAGGCAGCAATGGCAAGAAGGATCCGAATGGATTTCAGCATAGCCACGGGAGAAAAGGTTTCGTCATAGTCCAAACCAGGTCTTTGACGAAAACCCTTTGCAACAAGTCTAGCTTTATAGGTCTCAACCTGTCCATCTACACCAATCTTCCTTTTGAAGATCCACTTGCATCCTACGGGTTTTACCCCATCTGGAGCAACGTCCAACGTCCATACTTTGTTGGTGTACATGGACTCCATTTCGGTACGCATTGCATCCAGCCATTTTACCGAGTCAACGCTCTGAATGGCCTGCTGGAAGCTAGTCGGCTCATCACTATCAATGATGCAATCCTCTCTATCCCCGTCTATGAGAAAACCGCAGTATCTCTCGGGCGAATGAGACTGCCTACTACTTCTGCGGAGCGGCGCAGGAATGTCCTGATCTTTCGAACCCTCTGATTCTACCAAGCTTTCAGTAATAGCTTGTGGTTCTGGAATTTCTTCCAGGTCTATTGCGCTCCCACTAATTTCCTTTTCTAAGATCTGATGTTCCAGAAAGTGGGCATTACGAGAAACAAAGACCTTTTGTTCCTCTGCGTAATAGAAAAGATACCCCCTGGAGTTCTTTGGGTATCCCGCAAACTTGCACAGTACTGAGCGTGCCTCGAGTTTTTCCGCATGCTGCTTTTTGACAAAAGCTGGACATCCCCAGATCTTCATATATTGAAAATAGGGTTTCTTCCCACTCCATATCTCATATGGTGTGGTAGACACAGTCTTAGTTGGAACTCGGTTCAAAAGGTATGTAGCTGATTCTAGTGCATATCCCCAGAATGATCGCGGTAACTCAGCGTTACTCATCATGGAACGTACCATATCCAATAGGGTTCGGTTCCGTCTCTCCGATACACCATTATGTTGCGGAGTGTATGGAGGAGTAAGCTGAGAGAGAATTTCATTCTCTTTTAGGTAATCCAGGAACTCGGCACTCAAGTATTCACCACCTCGATCAGATCTCAGTGTCTTGATACTTTTGCCTGTTTGTTTTTCTACTTCATTTTTATATTCCTGGAATTTTCCAAAAGCTTCGGATTTATGTTTCATTAAGAAGACATATCCGTACCTTGAAAAGTCATCCGTAAAAGTAATGAAGTAAGAATAACCGCTTCGTGCATGCGTAGACATTGGACCGCACACGTCGCTGTGTACGAGTCCCAAGAGCTTGCTCGCTCTTACTCCATGTCCAGTGAACGGAGTATTTGTCATCTTTCCTTTGAGACAGGATTGATAAGTTGCATATGATTGATATTCGAACGGATCCAAATATCCTTCTGTATGCAACTTCGTCAACCTTCTCTCATTGATGTGACCCAGTCTACAATACCATAAGAAAGCCTGATTTGTTTCCGGAGACTTTCTTTTGTGTGTATTCTGGACATTGAAAATCTGTGGTTGGTTTAATACGTATATACCATTGCTTAATGTACCTGACCCAATCAGAACTTGATTAAGGTGAATGTTTACAACATTACTTACAAATGCAAATTCATAACCTTCTTTAGATATTAAAGATACAGAAATGATATTACAAGTTGCATTGGGTACAAAATAACAATTACGTAAAACCAAAACATGTCCATCTGACATTCCCAGGTGATAGTCCCCCACGGCCTCAGCATCCATGCTAGCTCCGTTTGCAACTCTGAGGGTCATATCACCTGCCTTCAAAACCCTACGCTTTCTCAATGCCTGCAAAGAATTACAGATATGAGATCCTGACCTGGTATCCAATACCCAGGAAGTAGAGTTTATTGATAGACAGTTTTCAATAACATACACACCTGAAGCTGAAACCGCAACTTGCTTCAGATCCTGGTTTCTGGCCTTCCAAGCCCTGCAATCTTTCTTCCAGTGTCCACTCTTGTGACAGTAAAAGCACTCTTCTTTCCCCACAAGCTTTCCCACTACCTTTGTTGCCATTGCCTTTCCCTTCGTATCCACTTTACTAACACCGCCCCTTGGTTTGGTGGGGGTTTTCTTCTTCTTTCCCTTGGTTTTCGCCTTGGACCTAGAAGAGGAAGATCCTCTTACAAATAAAGTGGATGTTTCCCTACCTTTCTGTAGGATGCCCTCTGCACTCCTCAGCATGTTGAGGAGTTCTGAAAGTTCAACTTCCTTTTCTTGCAAGTTGAAGTTCAGGATAAACTGGGCGTAAGTGGAAGGAAGGGACTGGAGAATCAAGTCCGTATAGAGCTCATTCTCCAACGTGGTCCCAAGGTCCGCGAGCTCTTCTATGTAGCCAATCATCTTAAGCACGTGTACTGCTACTGTTGATCCGACGACCAATCTCGCCGAAAACAGCTTTTTCGAGACTTCGTATCTGGCGATACGGGATTGCTTTCCATACAGTTCTTTTGTATGGAGAAATATGGATTCGAGGTCCATATTCTCGTGCCTCCTCTGATGTTCATTGTCCATAGAGGCAAGCATGAGGCACTTGGCCTTCGCGCAGTCGATTTCCCAGGTCTTACGGATTTCCCTATCCGCGACGCTGGTTTTGGGACCTGGGACAGGGGGAGCTTTGGTGGTAAGGAGATACCCCAACTTGTCATAAGTGATTGCCATTTTGACATTCCTGAGCCAATCTTTATAGTTTGGCCCTGTCAGTATGTTTTTATCTAACAGTAACTTAAGTCCAGTCATGATGTTTGGTCGCTGCAATTAGGAGAAAGAAAAGAAACACTTTAGCATGATGCTCTTGCAAGTTTAGAGTGGTTTTTAATTTGTCTAAACAGGTGGCTCCCACTGTCTCTCGAATCCCTCCTCAAACCAAAAAGGAAGAATTAGTCGGGATCAATCTCACTGTACAATACTTGCTTAACCGTTCAGCCAGGCCAGTGTTAGTACTTCGAGGGAGGTTTTCCAACGCTTTCGTGAAGTTCCTTAATTAAGTAACCTCTTTTCCCTGTGGGCGTAGCCCCGCTAACACCTTTCTAGACACCTACTTGGTTTATAGTATTGATCGTTAAGTGAGAAAGTTTCCGAGGAGTAGCATATACTCACAGTAGGATCGGGATCCAAATATCATCGTGTGACAAAACTGAAGGAATCCTACCAGAATCATCACACTCCAAATGGTATGCAGCGCTAGCAAGTTTCAGTTTCTTTTGAAACTCCCGATGTGGATTTTTGCCCCATGCTCTTATGACCTTGGCGTGGGGTCAAAATGTCACAAGTCACATGTCAAGTTCTACCCATCATTATCCAGGTTAATTTGAACCCACCCATACCTACCCTTGACATAGGCCAAAATGGCAGTACGACTGTCTCAAACCAACGCATTCTATCTATGCAACAGATAAATATCCGGCAGCTACCAATCACTATGCCTTGGCGTGAGGTCAAAATACATAGCTTGAATACTACCGAATATTTAACTGAAATTATGGAGGGCTATGAATGGTTTTGGTGAAATCGTGAACGTAGTGAACTTGATATAATCGATGGAACGAGATAGCTTTTAAAAGGAGTGGTTCAAGCTCCGCATTTAAAAGTCGGTTTTTGAAAAGAACCGAGTGGTTTTGAAAGTGTTCCAACGACTTTTACTTGGTTTATTTTCTTGCATTAATTTTAATGCGTCCCATTGTTCATACCAGAATATTGCATTTTATACCGCCCATTCTTACGCTTGTTTGTTTATAGGCAAGTGCTTTTGATCAGTGTTTGCTACATATTTGCAGAATACTGGTTCTCAGCTCTAAACAGTGAAATCCATGGAAAAGTACGACAAATTCCGGATTACTGCCAACAACAGATAAAACACGGGTCTCCGCTCTCTATCCGTGTGTTGCCACATACCAGTTTAAGGGACAAAATGGCAAATCGATTGTCATTTTCATGCACAAAGCTCAATGTCAACACAAGATCCAAGAAATCTACGCGGAGCTCGAGGAAATCATGGCAAAAGATCCACATCACATCACCTTTTGATCTACTGAAATTCTGAAAGAATTGTGAAGAGTTTCTGAGAAAAGTCATATACCACACAGAAGAGAACCACAAAACAAGGGATACGACAAAAGATGAAGTCACAATCTCTCTAAATGGCCGCGGTTCCGCGGCATAAGCGCGCTTAGGCCGTGGAACCGCGGCCATGTAGAATCTTCTCTCTGTCGTTTTCTGGGGGCAGTTTGGTACTTTCATATGGAGCCAGATTATTGCCCTAGGTTTCCATTTCCCTGCCTATAAATACCCCAGTTCTGAGCCAAGCAAGAGGTCCATTCTTAAGCCTCTTTTTTGTTAGTTTTTAGTCTTCTTCTTCTTCTTCATTCTTTCCTCCATGAAAATGTAGTGAGAGTATTGAGTAGATGTTAAATGAAGACGAGGGTTTTTGTATCATTCTTTTTGCTTAGCTTCCCCCTTGAGCTCTCTACCTTAACTTGATCTTGCAACCTCTTAAGTGAACTTGCAAGTTTAAGCTTTGGTCATTGATCTCAAAGGGGTTGTATCATTTTGTTCTGTCTTTTGTGCTTCATTTCACATGAGTTCTTTACCCTTCTCTTGATCTTGCAACCTCTTGATTGAGCTTGCAAGTTTAAGGGTTGGCTATTGATCCCATGGCTTGTCTTGAGTTCTATGGTTCTTAGTGTTACTTTCTTGCTTATCTCTTTCTTGCATTTTTCATTCTTGTCTTTTATTACTTGCAATTTATTCCATGCACTTACTTACTTGTAATGCTTTTTCCTTTCTTCTCTTTTCTCTTTTCTCTTGCTCTTTTTGGTTTGTTTTGTGAATGGTTGTAATTATGTGTTGTTAAGAATAAATACGATATTGTAAGTTAATGTTTCTTTGCTCATTTTATTTTCCCGTTATTTTCCTTTGAACTCCGCCCAAACATTATGCAAGCGCTCCGTTAGGCACCCTACCCTACCAAGGTAACGGTGATTCCTAAACGCGACCGGTTGCGTTCGGTTTGGCCGGAGGCGAAAGCAAGAGACAAGAACGGAAGGACAAGGGTAAATAAGCCGGATTCCACGAATACCGTGCTTAAATCCCCTAATCCACGTTGTTGCCGATTGCTCTAGCTTCAATTGGTCAAGACTCGGCTCAAAGGTTTTGAGTGCGGATTTCCTTAGCTTACACTTTCGTATCTTTTTCTTAACAACTTTATACCTGCATATAAAACACATAGGTTAGATCTGAACAAACATATACAAATTCTTCATTGACTCGTCTAAAACTCGAACGGACATACAACCATCTCCTTGTGGATCGATCCGTGCTCAACCGGCTAGCTGCAAAGCAACACCGTTCTGATCGCGGTTATAACTTTAGAACTTTGAACATCCGACACGCCAAAAGCGTGCGATCACCCATCAATTAATCCTACCATTGCAGAAAACAATGAAAATATGACGTACGCTTATGCCATCCGCATTTGCCACGGGGTCCCGTCATCACCCGTTAGGTTACTTAACTAACGACAGAGCGGGGGCTGGACTAGCGCGGATGCAAAACATAAGCAACGCCTAAGTAGATATCATATATAGATATATACATATTCGTCACATGCAATGGTAGCCATTCCAAATCACAGATGAACACATTGGATATACTAGGAATCCGCATTCCGTACGAGCCTGTAACGAAGAGCGGATTACACGGTCGCGATGAATAGCCAAACCCCACCCTAGACCCCTACGGGTGCGGCAAAATACTCGCCAAGTACCCGAAGCGAAGCAACCTCCCTCAATGACGTGAGTAGGCCACTCGGCACTTCGAGATACCCGGTAGTTTGTGCACCCTACCTTAGGTCTATCCTAGGAGCAAAAACAGTAAAAAGAAATTATACAATGACGGCTAGAACCCCATCCCGGTTGTGCGGCCATATAAATAATATTACATCAATTTACATATTACATGAATTGAAAGAATAAGAAAACTCTCATCTCACAACCACCCGGCTATTCATCCGCGACAATCCAACGAATTCATATACACAAACCATCAACATTACAGATCACAGATATGTATAACCCCCACTAATCGACGTATAGCGATTAGCAGACGTTCAAGACATATATCACATCACAGATATAATCCATTAGCCAAAGTCTAGAGAAATTCGATCAAAATACGGATTTGTAACCACCCCAAAAACTAATTTGTTCTCTGGAAAATCTGGGCAGAAACAAACCATACTAAAAATCCCAAAACATCAAAATAAGAACACTGCAGGAGAAACGAGCCACGGCCGAGTCAACTCGGCCGCGGATCCGCGGCAAGAGCATGCTCTTGCCGCGGTTCCGCAGTGAGTTGGTCGACACGCTGGTTCGTTTTTCTTGGGTGTTCTGTAAAAACCCTGAGCCGATTTTTCATGTATGATTTATTAATTTTAAAGCAGGTTTAAAAATCGGCAGAAAGTTAGGTTTTTGAAAATTTGTTTTGCAATTTTTTCCGATCGAAGTTCTATATACTTTGCTAACTTGCTAGTTTGTGTTTAGCTAGGCTCTGATACCACTGTAAGTCCACGTTGCTGTTAGTAGTATGTATGCCCTAGAGGCCAGTATTGTACAGATGATGTATATTATATTGGATGCTTGGACATATATAGAGAGGACTTTCTTGCTCGATATGATAGTATGCTATCTGGTTGCCCTTTATCTTAACATGTATACTTGTCTCTTTATACTGTCTTATAGATACATGTTGATAAAGCCCTTAGGATGTGTACTTGACTATCTGGACTATGATGCAGATCATACTAGTGGGGATATGGTAGTCCATAAGTACATCCTTCAAGGTCTCTAGTCGTAGGTGTATCGAGACGGGGCATCGATATACCAGTGTAGACTAGCGTATGCGCTTCTCGACCCATGAGATGGGCGATGGATGATCCCATATCCATTGGTGTTTGACATCAGAGATGGTATACGGGTGCTCAGTGATGACCGGGTACACTGGACGGACTCACCGAGAACTCCCAGATGGTATTATACCTCACGTCAGATGGCAGTTCTCTGGTGACACTTGTGCAGGTTAGTCTGTAGACCCGGGATCGTCATAGAGTCTTGTGTGATTCCCACTATGCTTTGATTTCCACCTTACCATGTCCATGAGGGCGTGCAAAACGGTGGTTTTTGGTACAGTCCCGAGTCACATGGAGGCAATGAGCGATAGGAGGGGTTTCATCTCTCCCGGTATTGGGGGTTGATGTTGCGCTGTGCTCGATTGGCTATAACAGGGAAGTCCCTGGCCAGGGCTGATTTAGAGATTTGCTGGTAAGTGTTACCAGTAGTTTCTCGACCCGTTATAAGCCTCACATCGGCACGACTTATCAGTTATTGGGGTCTGACGTTTACCACCCCTAGACTTGATATGCGACATATCAGACGAGGAGATCGGACTGTACGGGAAGTGTTACCGGCAGGCTTTCACAGGAGTTAGAGCGGGCTTGCTTGCTGATATTCTGATCTCTCAATACCCGGGTAGCCGTTACGTCCAGCTAGTACCGCTGACGGCTTGTGGGTGCGTGATGTGATCATTACCTACTGCCGGCGTATTGACGAGTCATTAGAGTCCTACACAGAGGTTTTACTGGCTCAGGCAAAACGAAATAGGAGCACGTATGTGATATGTGCGAGACCGAGAATAAATGTGTGTATGTGATACCGTATTCTATTCTCGTGACTTTTTGTATCGGTCGGTTATATATGATATGACCGGGTTATCGAATCAAGTGTTGATTCGATAAGTCGATATAATGGATGTTAGCCGGTTATATGAGATATGACCGGATTATTAAGTCAAGTGTTGATTTAATAATTAAGTGTATAATTGTATATTAGATATACTAATTTACATTTGCTAATCTTTTATGCACACTTGAATATATATATATATATGTGATATATATATATATATATATATATATATATATATTAAAAGTGTTTTCTTTTGTATCATGGTTGATGATACACTAAACATGGGTGTGTAAGACATACACCATACTATATTAGATGGTGGTTAATATTTATTTAAGGTAATTACAAATTAGTGGTGCTTAGGTCATAAGCATGAAGCTTGTGGATGCTTTGACAAAGTCCACTAAATTTGTTTTACTTTAGATTTTTATTAACCTAACCATTCTCAATTAGCTATGGTTATAGCTTTACAAGAGTTAGTATATGATACTCACTCACCATGGTTAGCCTTCTCACTTAATTATAATCCTCATCTCTTTCTTTTGTTCTTCTTCTTCATTTTGAACAAAAGAAAAAGCTTGCTAGGGTTTGATCCAAAGTGAGAAAGATTGTGAGAAACAAAATTCTAAAGAGAACCCACTTCCTATTTCTCCATCCTCTACTAGACTAGCACTTTAGTTTAGGGTGTTTACTTCACTAATTCTCTAGTTAGTGAAGTAGGAGCTTGAGTCGGAATTCCCTCGATGTAGATCATCTTCGGCCTCGGAGACTTCAAGCAAGGCCGCATCCTTCGCGTCGTGAAGCCATGCAAGAGCCCGAGAGAACCTTGATCGCAGCGAAGGGACTTCAACAAGGAGTAAATAAAGTGAAGGACCGATCTACAAAGGTTGTATTTCGTATTCCCTTTAGAGTAAAGTTTACTTGCTATATATTTCGCCTAATCTCTAGTATTCGATCTTTCTTAGGGTTGTTCGGCACATAAAAAATTAATTTTGGCATGGTCGATGCCTTGTAGAGCCTTGTTAGTGTGCCTAGTAACCCTACAGTGGTATCAGAGCCTAGCTAGAGCATTAGGCGATATGTTAACGAAGTTAAAACCCCGATCGAACCCGAATACGTCAAAATGAACCCCTCTCTGTACATTTTTTAAAATCTGTGTTTTTTCTGAATTAAAAATACCTAAAAAAATCAGCAGGGAATTCTAAGGGTTACCACAAAATACGAGCCCCTAATTCCGTACAGGCACCGCGGAACCGCGGTCCCAACCCACTTCTGGCGGCGGTTCCGCGGCCTTATAGGTGAATTATGAGCAGTGTTTTATGCAGTAACCCCCGTAGCTATTCCTATATATTTCTGGGTATTTTTAAATCCGACTCAAGTGTTGAGTATTTTGGGGTTTATTTTGTAATCGTCGATTCGATCGGAGAACTTAATTTTGTTATGTTATTTCGGATAATTTAGAAAGTACTAAAATGTTCGAACGGATATCATTAACTCATTATTTCTCGGCACGAAAAACAATCAAGTGTTGAATTTTTCTCGGGTTTAAATCTTTCGGAAAAACGTGCATGTGACGCGATGGACCCTCTAGAAGACAACAAACCTTAACTCGATTATGTGACCGTCTTGAACTGCCTTTTGAACCTTAGGGTTTGGGGCAGTACGGCGTGCCACATGTGAGGCGTTGGCTTGACCCTTCTACGGCTAGACCGTTGCTACAGTGACGTATTCTGGAATTTTTGAACTCCGCTCAAGTGTTGAGCTATTATGAAAATCTTGGGTATTTGATTATTCGATCGGAAAGTTTAATACCGTCTATTTATCTGGAATGTGATACAATATGTGGAATTCATATAGTTAGGCATGAAATGCGAAATATGTGATATTTCGGATTTACGATGTCTAAAGAGATTATGGATTCCAAATGTTGTAGTTTTACACTTTCTTTTCTGCGACCGTAAGTGTAATAAGTGATATCGCCGGTTTCGTTGCTATATGTCAACGACAATTGGGATGCGCATATTTACTTACGTTGATGACATGTGATGTTCTGTGTTGCTGGATATGTTATATTGGATCGTCTCGTTCTGAATAGCCGGGGGGGGGGGTTTATGTGAGATGAGAGTTTTTATTTTCATTCATATAAAATTTAAATGTATGTAATATTCTTTTATTGGGGAACTTCCGGGATGAGGTTGTTGTCACCATTTGTATATTATTTACTTTTCCGCACTAGGATAGACCCAAGGAGGGGAGCACAAGTAACCGGGTTCTAGGGTCCAGTGGGAGACCAACTCGAGGAGTCGAGTCCGGGTCTCCTAACCCTAGAATTGGAAGGGTTGCTTGCCGCTGTCGTAGGGGTCTAGGGGTGTGGGTTTGGCTATTTGTCGCGACCGTAGAATCCGTGTTTTATAGAGGCTCAAAATAAAACACGGACATCCTAGTATATCCAATGTTTCATATGTTTCTTCTGCTGCGATATCTGTGATGTGATCATTTGATGTTCTGTGAAAGATACTGTATATAGTATATATGATATATTATATAGACGTTACTTATGTTTTACACCCGCGCTAGCCCTGCCCCGCTCTGCCATTAGTTACCTAACCTAACGGTGCACGAGGGGACATCGAGGAGAATGCGGATGGCATAAGTGTACGTCGTATTTATCTGTGATGTTTAGGTGTTTTAAATGATGGGACTTCATTAATATGATTAATGAAAGAAAAGAAACCTAAAAGATGTTGTAGAATCAAATTTTCAAATAAAAAGGGTAGCTACAGTTTTGCTTCACATAGCGGTATATATGATATACCCTGCACCTTATTTGATGGGGAAAGAGCCGAGATCCCTTCACCGGGAGTGACCTCTTTAGCAAAACTGGCAGATGCTACAAAACTCGGTTTGGTTTTTGATTACTTTTGGAGTTTTGCTTTGCATAGTGATATATATGATATGTCTTGCACCTTATTCGATGAGGAAAGAGCCGAGATCCCTTCACCGGGAGTGACCTCTTTAGCAAAACTAATAAAAGCCTCAAAATCACTCCATTTCAAAATTCGCTCGATTCTACAACGATATCAAGTTCATTACGCAATAGGTTTTCAGAAAAACCTGTCGTAGCCCTCCGTCATTTCAGATAAGTTGTATATAGTATTTGTGCTGCATTTGTTGGCTTTCGTCAAGGTGTAGTGTGCGGTAGCTATATGCTGCTTATCTGCTGCACATGATGCGATTGGATTAGGATAGTCGTACAGCTTTGTTGGCTTTCGTCAAGGGTCGTGCGGGTGGGTTTAATTCAATCAAGAAATGTACGGGTTGAACTTGACTAGCGGGCTATGGTTTGTTGGCTTTCGTCAAGGTCATAGCACGTTAGGGGCAAAATATTATCGGGAATTTCAAGTGTTAAATTTGCAATGAGATTGCATACCTTCTATGAGATAGTTGGATCCCGATACCCACTGCGAGTAATTGTTACTCCTGGGAGAGTTTTACACAGGACAATTAGCCGATCAAGTAGGTGTCTAGAAAGGTGTCAACGGGGTTACGCTTATGGGAAAACGAGGTTTACTTTAATTAGGTCCGTGCAAAAGCACGGGGAACCTCCCTCAAAGTACCGACACTGGCCTGGCTGAAAGATTGGCGAAGTTGTAGGGTGTAATTAATCCCGGCTAGTCTTTCCTTTTAGGGTTTGAAGGAAGATTTGATAAAAACAGTGGGAGCCATCCTGATTAGATAAAATAATAACCAATCTGATCTTGCAAGAGCATACGCTAAAGTATTTTCTTCTCTCTCTCTCCAGGTAGCGACCATATCATGCCTTAATCAAGATAATAATATGGATGAATTGACCGAACCCGCATGTTATACTGTGCTGGGAAACGTTGGTTCCGTTCTTTCTTATAAGAGTTATAGGGCTGAACAGGATATAGGGGAATACCAGGATTCCTATGCCACCCGTGTGAAGAAAGCACATGTTGATGCATTTTCTTCGGGTGTGTTCGTTACGGAGAACTGTTTCTCCATTTGATCTACGTCCTGGGTATTAGATACCGGGTCAGGATCTCATATATGTAATCAGTTACATGGGCTTAGAAAAGGTAGAGAATTTTGAGAAGGTGATAAAAACATAAGGGTTGGAAATGGTGCAATTGTTGTAGCTAAAACCGTCGGGGAATATCACTTTGTATTGCCAACTGGTAATACATTGGTTCTGAACGAATGCTATTACATGCCGAACCTGATATGCAACATTATATCGGTTTCTTTACTAAGTAAAGAGGGATATAATTTTGTATTACAGGATAATGTTATGAAAATTTTCCTTAACCAAAAGTTGCTTGGATCAGGCACGTTGTGCAATGGCATTTATGTTCTAAATCAATCAACAGTCCTGAGCATAACAAACATACACAAGAGGAAGAGTTCAGAACTGAACGAATCCTTCTTGTGGCATTATAGACTCGGTCATATAAATGTGACACGGCTAGCTAAGTTACATAAGGATGGATACTTGAAACCGTTCGAATTTTCCTCTTATGACACTTGCCAGTCATGTCTCAAAGGAAAGATGACCAAAACTCCGTTTACGGGACACGGAGAAAGAGTTACCGAACTCTTGGGACTGATACATAATGATGTATGCGGTCCCATGTCTACACATGCCAGGGATGGTTCTTCGTACTTCATTACATTCACTGACGATCTCTCAAAATACGGACATGTGTTCTTGATAAGACACAAGTCTGAAGCTTTTGAGAAATTTAGAGAATATAAACAAGAAGTCGAGAACCAAACCGGAAAAAGTATTAAAATCCTTCGATCTGATCGAGGAGGTGAATACTTGAGCAATGAATTCCTGGACTTCCTAAAAGAGAATGGGATTCTCTCTCAGCTGACTCCTCCATATACACCACAGCACAACGGTGTATCAGAACGGAGGAACCGCACCCTATTAGATATGGTGCGCTCTATGATGAGCACAGCTGAGTTACCTATTTCCTTCTGGGGGTATGCGCTAGAAACAGCCATACTTCTATTGAATATGGCCCCCACCAAATCTGTGCCCACCACTCCATATGAGATATGGAAAGGGAAGAGACCATGTCTTAACTATGTTAAGATATGGGGTTGTCCAGCCTATGTCAAACGACAAAATCCGGACAAACTCGAGGCACGGTCTGTTCTATGCAAGTTTGTAGGATATCCCAAGAATTCACAAGGGTATATCTTTTACCACACTGAGGAACAAAGAGTGTTTGTTTCTCGGCATGCCACCTTTTTAGAAAAGGAATTTCTTGCAAAAGAGATTAATGGTCATGAGGTAGAACTGGAAGAGATTCCAGCTACAAAAGCTGCAACAGAAGATTTGGTGGAACCAGAGGATTCGGTAGTTCTTGATGAACCCCAGCCACTCCGCCGATCTAGTAGGGTTCCTCACCCACCTGAGAGATACTATGGTTTTCTCATGGATGGTGGAAGTGAGGATTGCATCATGGTTGATGATGACCCAACTAGCTTCGAGCAGGCCATCACGAGTGGAGACTCACTGAAATGGCTGGATGCAATGCGGTCCGAGATGGAATCCATATACACCAACAAAGTATGGACTTTGGAAGTTGCTCATGAAGGGGTAAAACTCATTGGGAGCAAGTGGATCTTTAAGAAAAAACTTGGTGTAGATGGGAAAGTGGAGACTTTCAAAGCTAGACTTGTTGCAAAGGGTTTTCGTCAAAGACCAGGTGTGGACTATGACGAAACCTTTTCTCCAGTGGCTATGCTTAAATCCATCCGGATCATGCTTGCCATCGCTGCATATCATGATTACGAAATCTGGCAAATGGATGTTAAGACCGCCTTTCTAAACGGTGATTTAGAAGAGTGCGTGTACATGACTCAGCCAGAGGGCTTCGTAGATAGTGGGAGCAACGGGAAGGTGTGCAAGCTGCTTCCATTTATGGATTAAAGCAAGCATCGCGGAGATGGAACATCTGCTTTGACGTCGTTATCAAAGAGTTTGATTTCGTCAAAAACGTAGATGAACCTTGTATCTACAAGAAGGTGGCAGAGAGTAAGGTTGTCTTCCTCGTATTGTACGTGGACGACATACTCTTGATAGGAAATGATATTCCTATGCTGCAATCGGTCAAGCTCTTCTTATCACAAAGATTCTCAATGAAAGATCTTGGTGATGCCTCCTACATATTGGGAATTATGATCTATAGAGATAGATCTAAAAGGATATTGGGATTGTCCCAATCCAGGTACATTGACACCATACTAAAGAGGTTTAGTATGGAAGGGTCCAAACGTGGGTATTTACCCACAATCTCAGGGCTCACTCTCTCCAAAGAGATGTCTCCCAAGACTGATTTGGAGAGAGCTCGCATGCAAGGGATACCCTATGCTTCGGCAGTAGGCTCTATCATGTACGCGATGCTATGTACCAGACCCGATGTAGCATACTCGCTAAGTGTAGTGAGTAGGTAACAAGCTGATCCCGGAGAGAGTCACTGGATAGCTGTGAAGAGCATTCTCAAGTACTTGCGAAGGACTAAAGAGATGGTCTTGGTGTATAGTAACGGAGAACTCCAAGTGGAGTCCTTTACCGATTCGAGCTTCCAGAGTGATAAGGACGACTCTAAGTCGCAGTCGGGATTTGTCTTTACCTTTTACGGAGGGGCGGTTAGCTGGAAGAGTTCCAAGCAGGAAACCGTGGCAGACTCGACGATGGAGGCTGAATACATCGCTGCCAACGATGCTGCCAAAGAGGCTGTCTGGATCAAGAAGTTCATTACTAAACTTGGAGTGGTTCCATCCATTGAGCATCCAATACCTTTGTATTGCGATAACAATGGAGCGGTGGTTTTGGCCAAGGAACCCAGGTCCCATCAGCGATCCAGGCATATTCTGAGGCGGTATCACCTGATCCGGGAGATAGTTGATCGCCGGGAGATCGAGCTCAGGAGGGTTGACACGAAGAACAACACATTGGATCCACTCACGAAGGCCATTCCCCAGATACAGTTTGAGAGACTCTTCGGGATACTCGGTATGCGATACTACAGCAGCTGGCCCTAGTGCAAGTGGGAGATTGTTAATAGTATGTATGCCCTAGAGGCCAGTATTGTACAGATGATGTATATTATATTGGATGCTTGGACATATATAGAGAGGACTTTCTTCCTCGATATGATAGTATGCTATCTGGTTGCCCTTTATCTTAACATGTATACTTGTCTCTTTATACTGTCTTATAGATACATGTTGATAAAGCCCTTAGGATGTGTACTTGACTACCTGGACTATGATGCAGTTCATACTAGTGGGGACATGGTAGTCCATAAGTACATCCTTCAAGGTCCCTAGTCGTAGGTGTATCGAGACGGAGCATCGATATACCAGTGTAGACTAGCGTATGCTCTTCTCGACCCATGAGATGGGCGATGGATGATCCCATATCCATTGGTGTTTGACATCAGAGATGGTATACGGGTGATCAGTGATGACTGGGTACACTGGACGAACTCGCCGAGAACTCCCAGATGGTATTATACCTCACGTCAGATGGCAGTTCTCTGGTGACACTTGTGCAGGTTAGTCTGTAGACCCGAGATCGTCATAGAGTCTTGTGTGATTCCTACTGTGCTTTGATTTCCACCTTACCACGTCCATGAGGGTATGCAAAATGGTGGTTTTTGGGTACAGTCCCGAGTCACATGGAGGCAATGAGCGATATGAGGGGTTTCGTCTCTCCCGGTATTGGGGGTTGATGTTGCGCCGTGCTCTATTGGCTATAACAGGGAAGTCCCTGGCCAGGGCTGATTTAGAGATTTGCTGGTAAGTGTTACCAGTAGTTTCTCGACCCGTTATGAGCCTCACATCGGCACGGCTTATCGGTTATTGGGGTCTGACGTTTACCACCCCTAGACTTGATATGCGACATATCAGACGAGGAGACCGGACTGTACGGGAAGTGTTACCGGCAGGCTTTTACAGGAGTTGTAGCGGGCTTGCTTGCTGATCTTCTGATCGCTCAATACCCGGGTAGCCGTTACGTCCAGCTAGTACCGCTGACGGCTTGTGGGTGCGTGATGTGATCATCACCTACTGCCGGCGTATTGACGAGTCTTTATAGTCCTACACAGAGGTTTTACTGGCTTAGGAAAAACGAAATAGGAGCACGTATGTGATATGTGCGAGACCGAGAATAAATGCGTGTATGTGATACCGTATTGTATTCTCGTGACTTTTTGTATCGGTCGATTATATATGATATGACCGGGTTATCGAATCAAGTGTTGATTCGATAAGTCGATACAATGGATGTTAGCCGGTTATATGAGATATGACCGGATTATTAAGTCAAGTGTTGATTTAATAATTAAGTGTATAATTGTATATTAGATATACTAATTTACATTTGCTAACACTTGTTCACTTTAGGGTTTTTCTCATATGCACACTTGAATATATATATATATATATATGTGATATATATATATTAAAAGTGTTTTCTTTTGTATCATGGTTGATGATACACTAAACATGGGTGTGTAAGACATACACCATACTATATTAGATGGTGGTTAATATTTATTTAAGGTATTTACAAATTAGTGGTGCTTAGGTCATAAGCATGAAGCTTGTAGAAGCTTGTGGATGCTTTGACAAAGTCCACTAAATTTGTTTTACTTTAGATTTTTATTAACCTAACCATTCTCAATTAGCTATGGTTATGGCTCTACAAGAGTTAGTATATGATACTCACTCACCATGGTTAGCCTTCTCACTTAATTATAATCCTCATCTCTTTCTTTTGTTCTTCTTCTTCATTTTGAACAAAAGAAAAAGCTTGCTAGGGTTTGATCCAAAGTGAGAAAGATTGTGAGAAACAAAATTCTAAAAAGAACCCACTTCCTATTTCTCCATCCTCTACTAGACTAGCACTTTAGTTTAGGGTGTTTACTTCACTAATTCTCTAGTTAGTGAAGTAGGAGCTTGAGTCGGAATTCCCTCGACGTAGATCATCTTCGGCCTCGGAGACTTCAAGCAAGGTCGCATCCTTCGCGTCGGGAAGCCATGCAAGAGCCCGGGAGAACCTTGATCGCAGCGAAGGGACTTCAACGAGGAGCAAATGAAGTGAAGGACTGATCTACAAAGGTTGTATTTCGTATTCCCTTTAGAGTAAAGTTGTTTACTTGCTATATGTTTCGCCTAATCTCTAGTATTCGATCTTGCTTAGGGTTGTTCGGCACATAAAAATTTAATTTTGGCATGGTCGATGCCTTGTAGAGCCTTGTTAGTGTGCCTAGTAACCCTACAGTGGTATCAAAGCCTAGCTAGAGCATTAGGCGATTTGTTAACGAAGTTAAAACCCCTATCGAACCCGAATACGTCAAAATGAACCCCTCTCTGTACATTTTTTAAAATCTGTGTTTTTTCTGAATTAAAAATACCTAAAAAAATCAGCAGGGAATTCTAAGGGTTACCACAAAATACGAGCCCCTAATTCCGTACAGGCGCCGCGGAACCGCGGTCCCAACCCACTTCTGGCGGCGGTTCCGCGGCCGTATAGGTGAATTATGAGCAGTGTTTTGTGCAGTAACCCCCGTAGCTATTCCTATATATTTCTGGGTATTTTTAAACCTGACTCAAGTGTTGAGTATTTTGGGGTTTATTTTGTAATCGTCGATTCGATCGGAGAACTTAATTTTGTTATGTTATTCCGGATAAGTTAGAAAGTACTAAAATGTTCGAACGGATATCATTAACTCATTATTTCCCGGCACGAAAAACATTCAAGTGTTGAATTTTTCTCGGGTTTAAATCTTTCGGAAAAACGTGCATGTGACGCGATGGACCCTCTAGAAGACAACAAACCTTAACTCGATTATGTGACCGTCTTGAACTGCCCTTTGAACCTTAGGGTTTGGGGCAGTACAGCGTGCCACATGTGAGGCGTTGACTTGACCCTTCTACGGTTGGACCGCTTCTACAATGACGTATTCTGGAATTTTTGAACTCCGCTCAAGTGTTGAGCTATTATGGAAATCTTGGGTATTTGATTATTCGATCGGAAAGTTTAATACCGTCTATTTATCTGGAATGTGATACAATATGTGGAATTCATATAGTTAGGCATGAAATGCGAAATATGTGATATTTCGGATTTACGATGTCTAAAGAGATTATGGATTCCAAATGTTGTAGTTTTACACTTTCTTTTCTGCGACCGTAAGTGTAATATGTGATATCGCCGGTTTCGTTGCTATATGTCAACGACAATTGGGATGCGCATATTTACTTATGTTGATGACATGTGATATTCTGTGTTGCTGGATATGTTATATTGGATCGTCTCGTTCTGAATAGCCGGGGGGGGGGGTTTATGTGAGATGAGAGTTTTTATTTTCATTGATGTAAAATTTAAATGTACGTAATATTCTTTTATTGGGGCACTTCCGGGATGAGGTTGTTGTCCCCATTTGTATATTATTTACTTTTCCGCACTAGGATAGAACCAAGGAGGGGAGCACAAGTAACCGGGTTCTAGGGTCTAGTGGGAGACCAACTCGAGGAGTCGAGTCCGGGTCTCCTAACCCTAGAATTGGAAGGGTTGCTTGCCGCTCTCGTAGGGGTCTAGGGGTGTGGGTTTGGCTATTCGTCGCGACCGTGGAATCCGTGTTTTATAGAGGCTCAAAATAAAACACGGACGTCCTAGTATATCCAATGTTTCATATATTTCTTCTGCTGCGATATCTGTGATGTGATCATTTGATGTTCTGTGATAGATACTGTATATAGTATATATGATATATTATATAGACGTTACTTATGTTTTACACCCGTGCTAGCCCTGCCCTACTCTGCCGTTAGTTACCTAACCTAACGGTGCACGAGGGGACATCGAGGCGAATGCGGATGGCATAAGTGTACGTCGTATTTATCTGTGATGTTTAGGTGTTTTAAATGATGGGACTTCATTAATGTGATTAATGAAAGAAAAGAAACCTAAAAGATGTTGTAGAATCAAATTTTCAAATAAAAAGAGTAGCTACAGTTTTGCTTTGCATAGCGGTATATATGATATACCCTGCACCTTATTCGATGGGGAAAGAGCCGAGATCCCTTCACCGGGAGTGACCTCTTTAGCAAAACTGGCAGATGCTACAAAACTCGGTTTGGTTTTTGATTGCTTTTGAAGTTTTGCTTTGCATAGTGATATATATGATATGTCCTGCACCTTATTCGATGAAGAAAGAGCCGAGATCCCTTCACCGGGAGTGACCTCTTTAGCAAAACTAATAAAAGCCTCAAAATCACTCCATTTCAAAATTCACTCGATTCTACAACGATATCAAGTTCATTACGCAATAGATTTTCAGAAAAACCTGTCGTAGCCCTCCGTCATTTCAGATAAGTTGTATATAGTATTTGTGCTGCATTTGTTGGCTTTTGTCAAGGTGTAGTGTGCGGTAGCTATATGCTGCTTATCTGCTGCATATGATACGATTGGATTAGGGTAGTCGTACGGCTTTTTTGGCTTTCGTCAAGGGTCGTGCGGGTGGGTTTAATTCAATCAAGAAATGTACGGGTTGAACTTGACTAGCGGGCTATGGTTTGTTGGCTTTCGTCAAGGTCATAGCACGTTAGGGGCAAAATATTATCGGGGATTTCAAGTGTTAAATTTGCAATGAGATTGCAAACCTTCTATGAGATAGTTGGATCCCGATACCCACTGCGAGTAATTGTTACTCCTGGGAGAGTTTTACACAGGACAATTAGCCGATCAAGTAGGTGTCTAGAAAGGTGTCAACGGGGTTACGCCTATGGGAAAACGAGGTTTACTTTAATTAGGTCCGTGCGAAAGCACGGGGAACCTCCCCCAAAGTACCGACACTGGCCTGGCTGAAAGATTGGCGAAGTTGTAGGGTGTAATTAATCCCGGCTAGTCTTTCCTTTTAGGGTTTAAAGGAAGATTTGATAAAAACAGTGGGAGCCATCCTGATTAGATAAAATAATAACCAATCTGATCTTGCAAGAGCATACACTAAAGTGTTTTCTTTTCTCTCTCTCTCCAGGTAGCGACCATATCATGCCTTAATCAAGATAATAATATGGATGAATTGACCGAACCCGCATGTTATACTGTGCTGGGGAACGTTGGTTCCGTTCTTTCTTATAAGAGTTATAGGGCTGAACAGGATATAGGGGAATACCAGGATTCCTATGCCACCCGTGTGAAGAAAGTACATGTTGATGCATTTTCTTCGGGTGTGTTCGTTACGGAGAACTGTTTCTCTATTTGCTCTACGTCGTGGGTATTAGATACCGGGTCAGGATCTCATATATGTAATCAGTTACATGGGCTTAGAAAATGTAGAGAACTTGGAGAAGGTGATAAAGACATAAGGGTTGGAAATGGTGCAATTGTTGCAGCTAAAACCGTCGGGGAATATCATCTTGTATTGCCAACTGGTAATACATTGGTTCTGAACGAATGCTATTACATGCCGAACCTGATATGCAACATTATATCGGTTTCTTTACTAAGTAAAGAGGGATATAATTTTGTATTACAGGATAATATTATGAACATTTTCCTTAACCAAAAGTTGCTTGGATCAGGCACGTTGTGCAATGGCATTTATGTTCTAAATCAATCAACAGTCCTGAGCATAACAAACACACAGAAGAGGAAGAGTTCAGAACTGAACGAATCCTTCTTGTGGCATTGTAGACTCGGTCATATAAATGCGACACGGCTAGCTAAGTTGCATAAGGATGGATACTTGTAACCATTCGAATTTTCATCTTATGACACTTGCCAGTTATGTCTCAAAGGCAAGATGACCAAAACTCCGTTTACGGGACACGGAGAAAGAGTTACCGAACTCTTGGGACTGATACATAGTGATGTATGAGGTCCCATGTCTACACATGCCAGGGATGGTTCTTCGTACTTCATTACATTCACTGACGATCTCTCAAAATACGGACATGTGTTCTTGATAAGACACAAGTCTGAAGCTTTTGAGAAATTTAGTGAATATAAACAAGAAGTCGAGAACCAAACCGGAAAAAGTATTAAAATCCTTCGATCTGATCGAGGAGGTGAATACTTGAGCAATGAATTCCTGGACTTCCTAAAAGAGAATGGGATTCTCTCTCAGCTGACTCCTCCATATACACCACAGCACAACGGTGTATCTGATCGAGGACATGTTTTCTTGCTCCTTGGAGTGGGATGAAGGGTTGTCCTCGTCGCCTTCTTTTGCCGAAGAAAGATCCACCCGAGGGCCTCTACCTTTGGCTCCTACCTCAAACTAGAAGTAACTAAGGTGCTTGGTGTGCTAAACCTAGAACCTTAGAAAGAGTAGAGAGTAATTTTGAAGGTTTTATCTCAAGCTCAATGGTTCTCAACTCATGAGAGGGGAGAGCTTTGAGAGAGAGGAAGAGGATGAGAGAGAATGAAAATGATAGAATGAGAAGATAATGACAACCTTCTCACATATATGTGAATTATGATAATTAAAAATTAACTAAAGATAATTGTGATGGTTAATCTTGAAATGACCATTATCATTTCATATTAATTACTTTTGCAAGAATCAAATAGCATCTTTCCTATGAAATGATGATGGTCAATTTGTCAACATAGGTCAATATGTCACCCATAGTCAAATGGTCAACAACCCTAACCATAACACAATTATAATTAATTAATATTAATAATCATATTTCACATATAAACATTAGGGTTAAGAAAAAGACAACGGTCATTAACCCTATTGAAAGTCCTCTGCCTCTGTCTCAGACAACTGTGCATACACACCCATATCCGTGTTCCGAGGAACACGAATACAATGAGATAAAACCAATCTCAAAACATATACTAGGATCTAGCTTAAACCAAAGCCCGCTAGTATAAACTGTCCGGACACCAAACGTGCACAAGTGCGCGGATGTGAACGAACCCCGTCGCAAAACCATGCGACCTCTACTCGTTTTGCCTAAAGGCGAATAACCCTCTGTGTGGGACTCTACAGACTCGACACTACGCTGGCAGTGGGTTTAACCACAGATCGCAAGTGGCACTAGCTATACGTAACGGTCCCCAGATAGATGCTGATAAGAAGACCGACGGGGTAAACCCATCTGAACTCCTACTGAGCCTGAATGTGACAGTCTCCATACAGTCCGGTCTGTTCGTCTAAGAATATCTCATGGTAGGCCTAGGGGGGCGGTAAACGTCAGTCCTCTAATAGCGGTACAAGTCGTGTCGGAGTGTAGCCCAGAACACCCTGAGATAACAATGAAAACCTACCAGTATATCTCGCTTGCCCTGGCCAGGGACTTCGTGTAATGGCTCTCCTAGACAAAGCGCGAAATCAACCCCCAATACCGGGAGAGACGAATCCTGTCTAACTGTCACTGCCTCCAAGTGCTTCGGGACTGCACCCAACAGCTACCTGTTTGCATGACTCCTTTGAGCCGTGGTAGGGTAGCAATCTAAGAACAGTGGGAACACACTCGAGGCGAAGTGATAGTGTCAAGTCAACGGACTAAGCTGTACTCATGTCACCTGGGAAATGATAACTGACGATAGGTATAATACCAACTAACAGTTCCCGACGAGTCCTGTCCAGTGTACTCGTAACCTAACGAGCACCCGCATACTATCTCAAGTACGACGTACTGACGGCTGTAGGACAGACCGTTTTCCAAGCTGGGATGAGAAGCGCATACGCTAGTCTACTCTGGAGTATCGATGCCCTGTCTCGATAGTCCTACGACTAGGGACCTGCATAAGGATATGCTTGTGGATTACCCAGCCCCCACGAGTGTGACTGCCATCACAACGCTGGTAATCAAGCAAAGATCCTAAGGGCTCCACTAATGTGTAAAGGCGATATGCTATAAGAAACACATGCATACATTAAAGCAGAAACAAACCAAGTAGCATACTACTATTTTGAGCAAGATTGTCTATACAACTGTGAATATCCCAAGCTTCCATCAAGTAATAGACAAACTAGTATGATACAGTAATGGCCTCCAGGGCATATACACTAACACCTTTGGCTCAATGGCTTGAGTGGGCTCTTCATGATTTGGATCGAGCTTGTGTTGGATGGTAACAACCGCGTCATTGTCCTGGCTATAGGGTGTAGGAGGACTTGTTCCTCTGAGCTCCATCATGTAGACCGTATGGGTTGTGTATGTAGGGTTCCTAGACACACTATAGAGGTCTCACAAGGCATCAACCATGCCAATTTCAAATTTTATGGGTGCCGAGAAACCCTAATTCGGATCGTCGACTAGAATTCTAGGCGAAACATTAAACTAGTTAACGACTTAACTAAAGAAGAAAGGCTACAACCTTTGTAGATCCGTATCTCCACTTCCTTAGCTCCATGTAGGCGTCTTCTCGCTGTCCATCTCGAATCCCGAACTCAATCGTCAGCTTCATCGGAGAAATGGGCGGGCTCGGTCGTCGGCTTCGTGCCGAAGATGATCTACGTCGAGGCATCACAAGTTCAAGCTCCAACTTCACCAAGTTGTGAAACTTGTGAAGAAAACACCCTATACTACTTGGCAAGAGGTAGAGGATGAAGAAATAGGAGGTGGGTTCACTTTAGAATTGGATTTCTCACTCTTTTTCTCAAGGTGCCATTGATGAGGGCAAGGTTTTCTTCATGAAGATGAAGAAGAAGAAGAAGATAGAATATGATAAGTATTGTTAAAAGAATAATAAAAATCAATACTTATCATCTTCCAACCTTGGTTAAGTGTAGAGAATAGACCATGGTCAAGTGAGAATGGTTAGGGTTAAGCATGAAGACAAAATGGTCACTTTAGTCAAAGCTTCATGAAGCTTCATCAAGCTTCATGAAAGTAAGAAACCATTTTGTTTTCTCTTATTTATTTATCAAGAAAGAAATAGATAAATAAATAAGTAAATAAATCAAAAACCCTAACTATTATCATAACCATGGTTTAAGTCTTAACACAAAACCAATTTACATGCATCATCAAACATGACACATTGTAGTGCACAAAAGTATATCACATATACAACTTGTGAACTACAAGTGAGAAAATCCTTTTTAAAATGAACCAATACTAGTTAATGCAAAGTAATATATCAAATATATAATTATACATTAAATCATTAAATCAACACTTGATTCAATGATCCGGTCATGTCGCACATAACCGACTAGTATCAAATGTATCGACTTATCGAATCAATCTACGATTCGATAACTAGGTTATATCGCATATAACTAATCGAAACATTCATCGCGAGAATGAAATACGGTATCACATACACGCATTATTCTCGGTCCCGCACATATCTCATATGCGCTCCTATTTCGTTTCGCTTGAGCCAGGAAACCTCTGTGTAGGACTCTAAAGACTCGTCAATACGCCGGTAGCAGACGATGATCATATCAAGCATCCACAAGCCGCAAGCGGTCTGCTAAACGTAACGGCCACCCGGGTATTGAACGATCAGAAGATCGACGAGCTAACCCGCTCACACTCCTGTGAATCCAACCAGTAACACTTACCATACAGTCCGGTCTGTTCGTCTGATATGTCGCATATCAAGTCTAGGGGTGGTAAATGTCAGACCCCAATAACCGATAAGTCGTGCCGATGTGAGGCTCATAACGGGTCGAGAAACTTCTGGTAACACTTACCGGCAAATCTCTGATCAGCCCTGGCCAGGGACTTCCCTGTTACGGCCAATCGAGCACAGCGCAACATCAACCCCCAATACCGGGAGAGACGAAACCCCTCCTATCGCTCATTGCCTCCATGTGACTCGGGACTGTACCCAAAGACCACCGTTTTGCACGCCCTCATGGACGTGGTAAGGTGGAGATCAAAGCACAGTGGGAATCACACAAGACTCTATGACGATCTCGGGTCTACAGACTAACCTGTACAAGTGTCACTTGAGAACTGCCATCTGACGTGAGGTATAATACCATCTGGGAGTTCTCGGCGAGTCCGTCCAGTGTACCCAGTCTCCACTGAGCACCCGTATACGATCTCTGATGTCAAACACCAATGGATATGGGATCATCCATCGTCCATCTCATGGGTCGAGAAGCGTATACGCTAGTCTATTCTGGTATATCGATGCCCCGTCTCGATACACCCACGACTAGGGACCTTGAAGGATGTACCTATGGACTACCATGCCCCCACTAGTATGATCTTCATCATAGTCCAGGTAGTCAAGTACACATTCTAAGGGCTTTACCAACATGTAACTATAAGACAGTTTAAAGAGACAAGTGTACATGTTAAGATAAAGAGCAACCAGATAGCATACTATCATATCGAGCAAGAAAGTCATCTCTATATATGTCCAAGCATCCAATATAATATACATCATCTGTACAATACTGGCCTCTAGGGCATACATACAACTAACAATCTCCCACTTGCACTAGGGCTAGCTGCTGTAGTATCGCATACCGAGCATCCCGAAGAGTCTCTTAAACTGTATCTGGGGAATGGCCTTCGTGAGTGGATCCGCCGTGTTGTTCTTCGTGTCAACCCTCCTGACCTCGATCTCCCGGCGATCAACTATCTCCCGGATCAGGTGATACCGCCTCAGAATATGCCTGGATCGCTGATGGGACCTAGGTTCCTTGGCCAAAGCCAACGCTCCATTGTTATCGCAATACAAAAGTATTGGATGCTCAATGGATGGAACCACTCTAAGTTCAGTAATGAACTTCTTGATCCAGACGGCCTCTTTGGCAGCATCGTTGGCAGCGATGTATTCAGCCTCCATCGTCGAGTCTGCCACGGTTTCCTGCTTGGAACTCTTCCAGCCAACCGCCCCTCCGTAAAGGGTAAAGACAAATCCCGACTGCGACTTAGAGTCGTCCTTATCACTCTGGAAGCTCGAATCGGTAAAGGACTCCACTTGGAGTTCTCCGTTACCATACACCAAGAGCATCTCTTTAGTCCTTCGTAAGTACTTGAGAATGCTCTTCACAGCTGTCCAGTGACTCTCTCCAGGATCAGCTTGATACCTGCTCACTATACTTAGTGAGTATGCAACATCGGGTCTGGTACATAGCATCGCATACATGATAGAGCCTACAGCCGAAGCATAGGGTATCCCTTGCATGCGAGCTCTCTCCAAATCAGTCTTGGGAGACATCTCTTTGGAGAGAGTGACTCCAGAGATCGTGGGCAAGTTCCCACGCTTGGATTCTTCCATACTAAACCTCTTTAGTATGGTGTCAATGTACCTGGATTGGGACAATCCCAATATCCGTTTGGATCTATCTCTATAGATCCTAATTCCCAATATGCAGGAGGCATCACCAAGATCTTTCATCGAGAATCTTTGTGATAAGAAGAGCTTGACCGATTGCAGCATAGGAATATCATTTCCTATCAAGAGTATGTCGTCCACGTACAATACGAGGAAGACAACCTTACTCTCTGCCACCTTCTTGTAGATACAAGGTTCATCTGGATTTTTGAAGAAATCAAACTCTTTGATAACGACGTCAAAGCAGATGTTCCAACTCCGCGATGCTTACTTTAACCCATAAATGGATTTAAGCAGCTTGCACACCTTCCCGCTGCTCCCACTGTCTGCGAAGCCCTCTGGCTGAGTCATGTACACGCACTCTTCTAAATCACCATTTAGAAAGGCGGTCTTAACATCCATTTGCCAGATTTCGTAATCATGATATGCAGCGATGGCAAGCATGATCCGGATGGATTTAAGCATAGCAACTGGAGAAAAGGTTTCGTCATAGTCCACACCTGGTCTTTGACGAAAACCTTTTGCAACAAGTCTAGCTTTGAAAGTCTCCACTTTCCCATCTACACCAAGTTTCTTCTTGAAGATCCACTTGCTCCCAATGGGTTTTACCCCTTCAGGAGCAACTTTCAAAGTCCATACTTTGTTGGTGTACATGGATTCCATCTCGGACCGCATAGCATCCAGCCATTTCAATGAGTCCCTACTCGTGATGGCCTGCTCGAAGCTAGTTGGGTCATCATCCTCCATGATGCAATCCTCGCTCCCACCATCCATGAGAAAACCGTACTATCTCTCAGGTGGGCGAGGAACCCTACTAGATCGGCGGAGAGGCTGAGGTTCATCGGGAGCTACTGAATCCTCTGGTTAAACCAAATCTTCTGTTGTAGTCTGTATTGCTGGAACCTCTTCCAGTTCTACCTCCTTGCCACTAATCTCCTTTTCAAGAAATTCCTTTTCTAAAAAGGTGGCATGTTGAGAAACAAACACCTTTTGTTCCTCGGTGTGGTAGAAGATATACCCGCGCGAATGTTTGGGATATCCAATAAACTTACACAGAATGGACCTTGCCGCGAGTTTGTCCGGATTTTGCGTTTTTACATATGCCGGACAACCCCATATCTTAACATAATTAAGACATGGTCTCTTTCCTTTCCATATCTCATATGGAGTGGTTGGCACGGTTTTGGTGGGAACCATATTCAATAGGTCTGCAGCTGTTTCCAGTGCATATCCCCAGAAGGAAATAGGTAACTCAACCGTGCTCATCATAGAGCGCACCATATCTAATAGGGTGCGGTTCCTCCGTTCTGATACACCGTTATGCTGTGGTGTATAGGGAGGAGTCAACTGAGAGAGAATCCCATTCTCTTTTAGGAAGTCCAGGAATTCATTGCTCAAGTATTCACCTCCTCGATCAGATCGAAGGATTTTAATACTTTTTCCGGTTTGGTTTTCGACTTCTTGTTTATATTCTCTAAATTTCTCAAAAGCTTCTGATTTGTGTTTCATCAGGAACACATATCCGAATCTAGAGAGATCGTCAGTGAATGTAATGAAGTACGAAGAACCATCCCTTGCATGTGTAGACATAGGACCGCATACATCACTATGTATCAGTCCCAGGAGTTCAGTAACTCTTTCTCCGTGTCCCGTAAACGGAGTTTTGGTCATCTTGCCTTTGAGACATGACTGGCAAGTGTCATATGATGAAAATTCAAACGGATTTAAATATCCATCTTTATGAAACTTAGCTAGTCGTGTCGCATTGATGTGACCCAGTCTACAATGCCACAAGAAGGATTCGTTCAGTTCAGAACTCTTCCTCTTGTGTGTGTTAGTTATACTTAGAACTGTTGATTGATTTAGAACATAAATGCCATTGCACAACGTGCCTGATCCAACCAACTTTTGGTTACGGAAAATGTTCATAACATTGTCCTGTAATGCAAAATTATATCCCTCTTTACTCAATAAAGAAACCGATATAATGTTGCATATCAGGTTCAGCATGTAATAGCATTCATTCAGAACCAATGTATTACCAGTTGGTAACACAAGGTGATATTCCCCGACAGTCTTAGCTGCAACAATTGCACCATTTCCAACTCTAATGTCTTTATCACCTTCTCCAAGTTCTCTACCTTTTCTAAGCCCATGTAATTGATTACATATATGGGATCCTGACTCGGTATCTAATACCCAGGACGTAGGGCAAATGGAGAAACGGTTCTCTGTAACGAACACACCCGAAGAAAATGCATCAACATGTACTTTCTTCAATCGGGTTGCATGGGAATCCTGGTATTCCCCTATATGCTGTTCAGTCCTATAACCCTTATAGGAAAGAACGGAACCAACATTCCCCAGCACAGTATAACATGCGGGTTCGGTCAATACATCCATATTATTATCTTGATTAAGGCATGAAATGGTCGCTACCTGGAGAGAGAGAGAAGAAAACACTTTAGCGTATGCTCGTGCAAGATCAGATTGGTTATTATCTTATCTAATCAGGATGGCTCCCACTGTTTTTATCAAATCTTCCTTCAAACCCTAAAAGGAAAGACTAGCCGGGATTAATTACACACTACAAGTTCGCCAATCTTTCAGCCAGGCCAGTGTCGGTACTTTGAGGGAGGCCCCCCGTGCTTTCGCACGAACCTAATTAATGTAAACCTCGTTTTCCCAGAGGCGTAACCCCGTTGACACCTTTCTAGACACCTACTTGATCGGCTAATTGTAATGTGTAAAACTCTCCCAGGAGTAACTCTTACTCGCAGTGGGTATTGGGATCCAACTATCTCATAGAAGGTATGCAATCTCATTGCAAATTTCAACACTTGAAATTCCCGATAATATTTTGCCCCTAGCGTCCTATGACCTTGACGCAGGCCAACAAACCATAGTGCGCTAGTCAAGTTCAACCCGTCATTTCCTGATTGAATTAAACCCACCCGTACGACCCTTGACGCAGGCCAACAAAGTCGCACGACTACCCTAATCCAATATGCATCATATGCATAAGCAGATAAATACTAGTTAGCTACCGCATACTACGCCTTGACGCAGGCCAACAAACGTAGCACGAATACTAACTACTACTTATCTGAAATGACGGAGGGCTACGACAGGTTTTTCTGAAAACCTATTGCGTAATGAACTTGATATCGTTGTAGAATCAAATGAAGTTTTGAAATGGGGTGATTTTGAGGCTTTTCCAGTTTTGCCAAAGGGGTCACTCCCGGTGAAGGGATCGTCGGCCCTTTCCTCGTCGAATGAGGTGCGGGATATATCATATATATCACCGTGCAAAGCAGAAACTATAGAAGCAATCAAAAACAAACCGAGTGTGTAGCATCTGCCAGTTATTGCTAAAGGAGTCACTCCCGGTGAAGGGATCTCGGTCCTTTTCTCATCGAATAAGGTGCAGGATATATCACATATACCGCTATGCAAAGCAAGAACTGTAGCTACCTGTTTTGTTTAAAATTTGATTCTACAACATCTTAGGTTTCTTTTCTTTCATTAATCACATTAATGAAGTCCCATCATTTAAGTACCTAAACATCACAGATAAATACGACGTACACTTATGCCATCCGCATTCGCCTCGATGTCCCCTCGTGCATCGTTAGGTTAGGTAACTAACGACAGAGCGGGGCAGGGCTAGCGCGGGTGTAAAACATAAGTAAACCCCTATATAATATATCATATATACTATATATAGTATCTATCAGAGAACATCACATGATCAGATCACAGATATCGCAGCAGAAGAAACATATGAAACATTGGATATACTAGGACGTCCGTGTTTTCAATACGAGCCAGTATAAAACACGGATTCCACGGTCGTGATGAATAGCCAATCCCACACCCCTAGACCCCTACGAGAGCGGCAAGCAACCCTACCAATTCTAGGGTTAGGAGACCCGGACTCGACTCCTCGAGATGGTCTCCCACTGGACCCTAGAACCCGGTTACTTGTGCTCCCCTCTTTGGGTCTATCCTAATGCGGAAAAGTAAATAATATACAAAAGGTGACAACTTCCGCAACCTGGAAGTGCCCCAATAAAAGAATATTACATACAAGTTTTTACATGAATGAAAATGAAAAACACTCATCTCACATAAAAACCCCCGGCTATTCAAACACGACAATCCAATATAACATATCCAGCAACACATAACATCACATGCCATCAACGTAAGTAAATATGCGCATCCCAATTGTCATTGACATATAGCAACGAAACCGGCGATATCACATATTACACTTACGGTCACAGAAAAGAAAGTGTAAAACTATAACAATTGGAATCCGCAACCTCATTAGACATCACATGCCTAATCAAATGAAATACTTAGACATCACATGCCTAACAGTTATAAACCCCGCATTTTAGTCTCATTATCGAAAACTCTTTTCAATATCAAGTGAGACTAAACCGCTAGATTTATAACATTCATTCAGCTATCTTATAACTGTTTGTGAATTCCAATTATTGTATCCCATTCCAGATAAATAGAAAATATCAAACTTTCCGATCGAACATTCGAACACCCAAGTTTTCCCGAAACCGTTCAACACATGAAATAAGTTCAAAGACATTCACTTCATGCCTCAGTACCAACGGTCCAGCCATAGAAGGGTCAAGCCAACGCCTCACATGTGGCACGCCGTACTGCCCCAAACCCGAAGGTTCAAAGGGTAGTTCAAGACGGTCACATAATCGAGTTAAGGTTTGTTGTCTTCTAGAGGGACCATCGCGTTATTTGCACTACTTAGAACGTCTTTAAACCACAGAAAAATCCAACACTTGGAAATTTTCCGGCAGGGGAAAAGTTGGGTATTTATATCCGGTCGAACTTTTTAACATATTCGAAAATTATCCGGAAAATCACACAGACAAAATTTGAAAATCCGATCGAATCTTTGATTCCCAATACAACCTCAGAATACTCATCTGTAGAGTCACAATAAAAATACCTAGAAAATATAGCATTAAATTATATGAGTTACTGTGCAGAAATCATCAGACAAGGGGACAGTACGGCCGCGGAACCGCCGCACATGCCTAGCTCGTGCCGCGGTTCCGCGGTGGAAAAATCGATTTAGGCCCTCGTATTTCACAGTAATTCAAATAAGACCCTGCTTATTTTTCTGCATATTTTTAATTGACAAAAATCCAAATTTTCAGAAAATTTCCAGAGAGCATTTTGGGTTTTAGGGTTTCGGTTCGATCGGGTTTCAAACATCGTCTAGACTTCGCCTAAGGCTCTAGCTAGTCTCTGATACCACTGTAGGTCAGGCAGCAACCCCATCCAATGGGGTCGCCGTGGCACCAACGGGTCCCTCAACGGCTACTTTTTACGCATGCTCCCTCGCGAGGACTACAACCCGCCGGAACACCTTCCGGTCTCGGGATACCCTGGGGGTAAGAGCCTATGCTTCGCTACACTGTCACACAGTGAGAACCCCCCATAGGTCGACATCCAATGCCTAGTAGCTCTGACACCACTGTAGGGTTTCTAGGCACACTATAGAGGTCTCATAAGGCATCAACCATGCCAATTTCAAATTTTATGGGTGCCGAGAAACCCTAATTCGGATCGTCGACTAGAATTCTAGGCGAAACATTAAACTAGTTAACGACTTAACTAAAGAAGAGAGGCTACAACCTTTGTAGATCTGTATCTCCACTTCCTTAGCTCCACGTAGGCGTCTTCTCACTGTCCATCTCGAATCCCGAACTCAATCGTCGGCTTCATCGGAGAAATGGGCGGGCTCGGTCGTCCGCTTCGTGCCGAAGATGATCTACGTCGAGGCATCACAAGTTCAAGCTCCAACTTCACCAAGTTGTGAAACTTGTGAAGAAAACACCCTATACTACTTGGCAAGAGGTAAAGGATGAAGAAATAGGAGGTGGGTTCACTTTAGAATTGGATTTCTCACTCTTTTTCTCAAGGTGCCATTGATGAGGGCAAGGTTTTCTTCATGAAGATGATGAAGAAGAAGAAGATAGAATATGATAAGTATTGTTAAAAAAATAATAAAAATCAATACTTATCATCTTCCAACCTTGGTTAAGTGTAGAGAATAGACCATGGTCAAGTGAGAATGGTTAGGGTTAAGCATGAAGACAAAATGGTCACTTTAGTCAAAGCTTCATGAAGCTTCATCAAGCTTCATGAAAGTAAGAAACCATTTTGTTTTCTCTTATTTATTTATCAAGAAAGAAATAGATAAATAAATAAGTAAATAAATCAAAAACCCTAACTATTATCATAACCATGGTTTAAGTCTTAACACAAAACCAATTTACACGCATCATCAAACATGACACATTGTAGTGCACAAAAGTATATCACATATACAACTTGTGAACTACAAGTGAGAAAATCCTTTTTAAAGTGAACCAATACTAGTTAATGCAAAGTAATATATCAAATATATAATTATACATTAAATCATTAAATCAACACTTGATTCAATGATCCGGTCATGTCGCACATAACCGACTAGTATCAAATGTATCGACTTATCGAATCAATCTACGATTCGATAACTAGGTTATATCGCATATAACCAATCGAAACATTTATCGCGAGAATGAAATACGGTATCACATACACGCATTATTCTCGGTCCCGCACATATCTCATATGCGCTCCTATTTCGTTTCGCTTGAGCCAGGAAACCTCTGTGTAGGACTCTAAAGACTCGTCAATATGCCGGTAGCAGACGATGATCATATCAAGCATCCACAAGCCGCAAGCGGTCTGCTAAACGTAACGGCCACCCGGGTATTGAACGATCAGAAGATCGACGAGCTAACCCGCTCACACTCCTGTGAATCCAACCAGTAACACTTACCATACAGTCCGGTTTGTTCGTCTGATATGTCGCATATCAAGTCTAGGAGTGGTAAACGTCAGACCCCAATAACCGATAAGTCGTGCTGATGTGAGGCTCATAACGGGTCGAGAAACTACTGGTAACACTTACCGGCAAATCTCTGATCAGCCCTGGCCAGGGACTTCCCTGTTACGGCCAATCGAGCACAGCGCAACATCAACCCCCAATACCGGGAGAGACGAAACCCCTCCTATCGCTCATTGCCTCCATGTGACTCGGGACTATACCCAAAGACCACCGTTTTGCACGCCCTCATGGACGTGGTAAGGTGGAGATCAAAGCACAGTGGGAATCACACAAGACTCTATGACGATCTCGGGTCTACAGACTAACCTGTACAAGTGTCACCTGAGAACTGCCATCTGATGTGAGGTATAATACCATCTGGGAGTTCTCGGCGAGTCCGTCCAGTGTACCCAGTCTCCACTGAGCACCCGTATACGATCTCTGATGTCAAACACCAATGGATATGGGATCATCCATCGCCCATCTCATGGGTCGAGAAGCGTATACGCTAGTCTATTCTGGTATATCGATGCCCCGTCTCGATACACCCACGACTAGGGACCTTGAAGGATGTACCTATGGACTACCATGCCCCCACTAGTATGATCTTCATCATAGTCCAGGTAGTCAAGTACACATCCTAAGGGCTTTACCAACATGTAACTATAAGACAGTTTAAAGAGACAAGTGTACATGTTAAGATAAAGAGCAACCAGATAGCATACTATCATATCGAGCAAGAAAGTCATCTCTATATATGTCCAAGCATCCAATATAATATACATCATCTGTACAATACTGGCCTCTAGGGCATACATACAACTAACAGTGTACCTGTTTATTGCTTCTTCATTGGCAATATTGCTCGTTTGGATCTTAGCTTGTTGCCTTGGTCTGCTCTTTTTAGGGAAAAGCAGATGTCTGAGAGAATCAGGTTGTCGAAGGACTTCAGTCTCCGTTTGTATGAAATTGGCGGCCGCAACTTGACTGTTTGTCAACACGCCAGGGGACAATGATATTTCTCCCGCCTTGTATTGTTTCTCGACCCAATCCTTGAAGATGCAACAATCTTCAATAGTGTGTCCTAGCACTCGGTGGTATGGGCAAAAGTTGGGATGACCAGTCCTGTTCGCTTCACTTAGCCTTTTTAGTTCTGGTAGCCGCAGGCCATTCTTCAGAGCATCTTTGAATATTTTGTGGACCTTGTCTCTTCTGAAAGAGTAGACCTGATTTCTCCTTTCTTCCAAAGTTGGCTCTCGGGGTTTGTTAGCCTTTGCTCCGCCCGCTCTCTGCCTAATAAGAGAATCGGTGCTGTTGGAACTTTCGCCTTTTCGGTTGTCTCCCTCCAAGGTCTCGGTCTGTTTGTGAAATGAAGATCCTGAGTGGACTCGGGCTTTAAGCGTTCCAATATTTGGACCTTCTTGGTCAGCTCTTGGAATGTTTTAAGGCCTGCGGTGCACAGGAAAGGTTTCATCCAGTCATTCAGATTTTCTATAAGAAGACTGACGGATTGGTCTTGCTCCAACGGCGGTTCACATTTGACAGAGAGATTGTGCCATTGGACTATAAAATCCATGTTGCTTTCGTTGTTTTTTGGCTCAGTCCTTACGAGGTCGGCAATGGTGATTTTATCGCTGACACTCGTGAACCTTTGCTTGAACATGGATTCTATTTGAGCGAACGTTATGATCGAGTCATCCGGTACCAATCGAAAGCAACATCGGTCACGCTATTGACAAACTGACGGAGAAAGAGCGCATCATTGCCCCCAGTATTCGCGCATGATGCTTTAAATTGTGCAATGTGCCGGTTCGCATTTCCCGTCCCATCGAACCTTTCAAATTTAGGGATGACATAGCCAGTGGGAAACTCTACAAGATCGTACCAAGCAGGATATGGTCTCCCGCTACTGCTGACATCTTTTTGCTCTCCGGCTTCGGCTACCAATGTTTTGACTTTGTTGGCGACCAAATCCATGACTTGTTCTTGCGTTAGGGGTTGCCGTCATCGGTAGCCAAGACATTTCCCGAGACAGGATGCGACCGACTTTCATGCGGCTCGCCCACCTTTGGATTTAAGGGAATAGGCACCGGCTGTCTCGGGACGCCGTTTCCCGGTTCATGAGCAGAACCCTGTGCTTGATTGGACGGCTGAGAGGCAACTTGGGCCATGATCTGCATCACGACATTCGTCAAGTCGTTAATTTTTGAGTAGAGCTTGGCCATCTCTTTGTCTTTGCTTCTGAGCTATTTTCGGAGCTCTTGGAGAAGTTGCTGCTCTGCGGTCTTGGGACGGAAGATTGGCTCCTCTTCGCTTTCCGAGCCTAACTCCTCATGAACTGAGGGATCTCTCTACTTATCAGCCTCACTGGAAGGGTCTTCATTACCTTCCAGAGGAGGCTGGTCTTGGAAAGTGGCAGCCACATTCATACCAGATTGGATTTGAGATGTAGTAGTTCCGTCCTTGCTCTTGCTGCGCGTGCCCACCATGTAGACAATGTGGACCATATATCTAGCCATCTCTTTATCTTTGGTGGGGTAACCCTGTTCTTGGAACCCCTTGAAGTTCAACCTAGCATATGTCCTAGCCCTCTTGTTGGCTCTATATCTGAGCCTCTTCTGTTTTAGCTTCTCGATTTTGAGGGCTTGACGGGCATCCGTCATCCAGGCAGTTATCGTGAGTCGATTGACGGGCAGCTTAGAGAAGATACTCGATTGAGCAGTTGTCAGGGGCACCGCTGGAGCTTGGCCAAGACGCCTTATTGCTTTATTGGTGTTGATGGCCTTGACCCCAGCTGGGGCCAAGGAAAGTTGTTCAAACACCGACTTGCGTTTGGGTTGGGGCGCCTTCGAGACCACCATATTTGGCCTCTTGTCTCTCGAGGCCGGTTTTTTTGTCACCGGAGCTTAAGAAGCTGGGATGGTGCTAGCTGGCATGAACAGAATAGAGCTAAATGGTAGCATGGGCTCCCCCACTGTCCCCAGAGACTGGCCGGGAGGACCGTCTTAGCGTCCATCTTCATCGTGTAGGAGATGGAAGCTGTGTCGAGAGTTGAGCTTGTCCCTGGAGACATTTTTGCTACGTCCGAAGATTGCAATTGGATATTGTTAACCTGCACAAAGAAGCATGATTTAAGTACAGGCAATCAATGTATATGTTGATTGAGTTCGCATGAACGTTTAACCCGAAATATGGGAGGAGAGATTGGTCCCACTGGGCATGCCAGAACCTATAGCGTGTTTTTCGTCACCGCATTGAGATGGGAATACGCGCGCGCTTGTCAGGCGTACTATAGATTCCACCTGCCTAGGCCAGGCGGAGGTTTATTAATTGTGGGGATCCGAATCTCCGGTAGCCGCGGACTAAGCTGCCGTTAATTACCCCACGCCTTTGGAGCGAGAGAACCTCCGATTGACGGGTCAAACTGGTCATATGAAAAAAATGTGCAGTGTGCGTGTGTTGTGTTTTGAAAGAAGGTTTTGGATATATCAGGGGCCTCGCAGAGTTTACGAGGGGCCCGCTACCGGGATAGCGGGCTGGGGGTCAAAGGGGTTAGCAGCCCCTTGCGGGGTGCGGGGCAGCGCCCCGTTAGAAAAATTTTCCTAAAGGGGGACGTGTTTCTGGTGTGAAGTGCATGGAAAATGAGGGGTGAGGAGCGTCTTAAAGACACGTGCATGGAACGTGGGCGCTGGGCGCCCGTGGGTCACGTGCCTGGCGCGTGGGCGCTTGGCGCTCGTGGGTCACGTGCATGGCGCCCACGGGTCACATGCATGGCGCGTGGGTGCTGGACGCATGCGGGTCACATGCCAGGCGCATGGATGCTGGGCGCCCGCAGGTCACGTGCGCAGTACGCGACCGTTGGGCGCTGAGCGTCCGTGGGCCGCGTGAGGCACACATGGGCGCTAAGCGCCCGCGGGTCACATGCCCTGCACGCGACCGCTGGGCGTCCGTAGGTCACGTGCGCGGCACGCGACCGCTTGGCGCCCATGGGTCAAGTGCATGGCATGCGACCGTTGGAAACACCAGCGGAAAAGGGGCTTAGCCCCTGAGTTAGGAGTTGAACTCCCAAGGGGGTTTGGAGTTGAACTCCTAACAGGGATTATGTATAGATTTGGAGTTAAACTCCAACAGATCTTGAATGGAGTTAAACTCCTAGAAATCTTTGGATCTTCTTTTGAGCCTCAGATTCTCTTGGAATGGGATTTTTATAGGTGGGTATTCTTCTTCTTCCTCTCCGTTGGCTGGATCTTGGAGGAAAAAGGGGAGGTGAGACTTAAAACCTCCCCTTTTAGGGATTTGATGGCAGATCCGAGCTCTCCTTCGAGGGTTTTATGGTGAAAACTATTTATTTTTGGAAAAGGAAGAGTTAAACTCTTGATTTAATTCAAAAAGGAGAAGAAGGTTTTAGAACCTTGAGGAAGGAGAAGGAAGCACATACCCTAATTTTTGGGGAGAATGAATTATTATCTTTTATTTCATTATCATGTTGCCTTTTATAGGCTTACAAACTTACATATAGCCCCTTGGGCTTTACAAAATGGCATTTTGCCTATCTCATGCCTCATGTGCTCATTTATTTTGCACATGGGCCATGGACTTTACAAAAATTTGGCTTTATGCCCATTCATGCATAAAAATTACATCAAAATTATTTATTACATGATTTCATTTTGGCATGAGGGAGGCCGGCCGCGGGGCTCTACTTGGGCATGGGCCCACTTGATCTGGGCTTGGGCCTGCTTACTTGGGGTTGACTTTGATTTTGACTTAGTCAACCGGGGTGTAATTTTTGACCCCAACAGCTGCCAAAGAGGTTGTCTGGATGAAGAAGTCCATTGCTGAACTTGGTGTGGTTTCTTCCATTGAGGATCCAATACCCTTGTATTGTGATAACAATGGAGTTGTGTCTTTAGCCAAGGAACCCCTGTCCCTTCAGCGATCCAGACATATGTTAGTGTATATGCCCTAGAGGCCATTACTATATCATACTAGTTTGTATATTACTTAATGGAAGCTTGGGATATTCACCTTGTATATACAATCTTGCTCAAAATTGTAGTATGCTACTTGGTTTGTTTCTACTTCAATGTGTACATGTGTTTATTTTAGTATATCACCTATACACATTAGTGGAGCCCTTAGGATCTTTGCTTGATTACCAGCGTTGTGATGGCAGTTACACTAGTGGGGGCTGGGTAATCTATAAGCACATCCTTATGCAGGTCCCTAGTCGCAGGACTATCGAGACAGGGCATCGATACTCCGGAGTAGACTAGCGCATGCGCTTCTCATCCCAGAGTGGGAGATGGTCTGTCCCACAGCCATCAGTACGTCGTACTGGAGATAGTATGCGGGTGCTCGTTAGGTTACGAGTACACTGGACAGGACTCGTCGGGAACTGATTGGTTAGTATTATACCTATCGTCAGTTATCAGTTCCCAGGTGACATGAGTACAGATTAGTCCGCTGACTTGACACTGTCACTTCGCCTCGAGTGTGTTCCCACTGTACTTTGATTACTACCCTACTACGGCTCAAAGGAGTCGTGCAAACAGGTAGTAGTTGGGTGCAGTCCCGAAGCACTTGGAGGCAGTGACGGTTAGACAGGATTCGTCTCTCCCGGTATTGGGGGTTGACATCGTGCTGTGTCTAGGAGAGCCATTATACGAGTAGTCCCTGGCCAGGGCAAGCGAGATATACTGGTAGGCTTCCAGTGTTATCTCAGGATGTTTTGGGCTTCACTCCGACACGACTTGTACCGCTATTAGGGGACTGACATTTACCGCCCCCTAGGACTACCATGCGATGTATCAGACGAACAGACCGGACTGTAGGGAGACTGTCACATTCAGGCTCAGTAGGAGTTCAGATGGGTTTCACCTCGTCAGTCTTCTTGTCGGCATCTACCTTGGGACCGTTACGCACAGCTAGTGCCGCTTGCGGTCTGTGGTTAAACCCACTGCCAGCGTAGTGTCGAGTCTTTAGAGTCCTACACAGAAAGCTATTCGCCTTTAGGCAAAAGAGTAGAGGTCGCATGGTTTTGCGACAGGTCGCATGGTTTTGCGACAGGGTTCGGTCACATCCGTGCACTTGTGCACGTTTAGTGTCCGGACAGTTAACACTAGCGGGCTTTAGTTTAAGCCAGATCCTAGTGTACGTTTTGGGATTGATTTTATCTCGTATGTATTCGTGTTCCTCGAAACGCGGATGCGGGTGTGTATGCACAGTTGACGGAGAGACAGAGGCAGAGGATTCTCATTAGGGTTGTTGACCGTTGACTGTTGACTATTGACTTTTTGCTCAACCCTAATGAGAATATGATATGTAATTAACAATGATATTAATTAAGTATTATAGTGACATGGTTGTTGAGGGGTTGACTTTGTTGACTTGTTGACTTTGTTGACCGGTTGACTAGGTTGGACTAGTTGACCATCATGATGACAATGGCTATAATTTCATGGCAAAGACTTTTACTTGTTTGTTCTCTTGTGCAAAATGAGTGCATGAAATGATATGGCTATTGTAGCTTAAACCATCACTAATACTTGATTGCTATTATTGGTTATGATGGTTTTGGATTATGAGAGCCAAGAGAGAAAAAGTCTTGCTCATTCTTTCATTTCCTTTCTCTCTCTTGTGTTCTTGAGCTCTCATCCTCTTCCTCTTGCTCTCCCTCTCTTTTGTTTATGGTTCACTTGTCTCATGTGTTGAGAACCAAGAACCATAGAGAAAATCCCAACACACTCTCCTCTACTCACTCTAGTTCACAAGGTTTAGCAAACCGAGTGAACTAGTTTCTTCAAAGTTCGAAAAAGAAGCCAAAGGTAGAAGCTTTCAGGTGGATCGATCTTCGGCGCAAGGAGACGACTGGGTGAAGCCGATCCGTACACCATTGAGGTTTGAAGACGAAGGAGTTCAAGAAAGAAAGGTATAACCCCATAACCGAGTAGTTAAAAACTCCTAGTTAGGTTGTTAGTTAGATATTTAACAAAGATCCGGTTTTGAGTCCATGTTAACGCCTCTAGAAAATTGTTTTTCACCAAATTCCGCATGCCCGAAAGTACCGGGAGAGGTAGCATGGACTTACAGTGGTATCAGAGCCTAGTTAAACTCTATCTAACATGTTAGCATAGTAACTAGAAATTCGATCGGAGAAAAAGTCGCGAAATACACCCGGATATCAAACTTGCTGTCGATTTTCAAAGTGCTGTAAAAGTAATAAATCTTGCTTTAAAAATTGACTCAGGGTTTTTATAGTCTACTGTAGAAAAACGGTCTAGAGATCCCACCAAACCACCGTGGAAACGCGGCAATAGCTTGCTATTGCCGCGGTTCCGCGGCCGATTAAGCTCCTCTCTGGATCGTCTTCACTGCAGTTTGTTCTATGGGGTATTTTGGGATTTTTGGTATATGTTTTTTCAGCCCAGATTTTCCAGAAAGAATTAAAAACCGTATTTTGATCGAGTTTCTAAAGACTTAAGCTGACGGGTATTTATCTGTGATGTGATATTTGTATTGAACGTCTGCTAATCGCTATATGTCGATTAGTGGGGGTTATACAAATCTGTGATCTATAATGTTATTGGTTTGTGTATATGAATTCATTGGATTGTCGCGGGTGAATAGCCGGGGGTTGTGAGACGAGAGTTTTCTTTTCTTTCAATTCATGTAAATTTGTAAATTGATGTAATAATTATTTGTATGGCCTCACAACCGGGTCGGGGTTGTAGCCGTCATTGTATAATTTCTTTTTACTGTTTTTGCTCCTAGGATAGACCCATGGAGGGGGTGCACAAACTACCGGGTATATCAAAGTGCCGAGTGGCCTACTCACGGTGTTGAGGGAGGTTGCTCCACTTCGGATATTTGGCGGGTAGTTTGCCGCACCCGTAGGGGTCTTGGGTGGGGTATTGGCTATTCACCGCGACCATGTAATCTGCTTTTCGTTACAGGCTCGTACGAATTGCGGGTTCCTAGTATATCCAATGTGTTCATCTGTGATCTGAAATGGCTATCATTGCAATATATCTATATATGATATTATTTAGGCGTTGCTTATGTTTTACAGCCGCGCTAGCCCAACCCCCGCTTTGTCGTTAGTTAAGTAACCTAACGGGTAATGACGGGGCCCCGTGGCGAATGCGAATGGCATAAGCGTACGTCATATTTTGGTTGTTTTCTGCAATGGTAGGATTAAATGATGGGACGCATTAAAAGAACTAATGCAAGAATATCACGCATTAAAAGAACTAATGCAAGAAAATAAACCAAGTAAAAGTCGTTGGAACACTTTCGAAAAACCACTCGGTTCTTTTCAAAACCAACTTTTAAATGCGGAGCTTGAGCCACTCCTTTTAAAAGCTATCTCGTTCCATCGATTATATCAAGTTCACTACGTTCACGGTTTCGCCAAAACCATCCGTAGCCCTCCATCATTTCAGTTAAATATTCGGTAGTATTCAAGCTATGTATTTTGACCTCACGCCAAGGTATAGTGATTGGTAGCTGCCGGATATTTATCTGTTGCATAGATAGAATGCGTTGGTTTGAGACAGTCGTACTGCCATTTTGGCCTACGTCAAGGGTAGGTACGGGTGGGTTCAAATTAACCTGGATAATGATGGGAAGAACTTGACATGTGACTTATGACATTTTGACCTCACGTCAAGGTCATAAGAGCATGGGGCAAAAATCCACATCGGGAGTTTCATAAGTACTGAAACTTGCTAGCGCTGCATACCATTTGGAGTGTGATGATTCTGGTAGGATTCCTTCGGTTTTATCACGCGATGATATTTGGATCCCGATCCTACTGTGAGTATATGCTACTCCTCGGGAAAACTCTCACTTAACGATCAATGCTATAAACCTAGTAGGTGTCTAGAAAGGTGTTAGCGGGGCTACGCCCACAGGGAAAAGAGGTTACTTAATTAAGGAGCTTCACGAACGCGTTGGAAAACCTCCCTCGAAGTACCGACACTGGCCTGGCTGAACGGTTAAGCAAGTATTGTACGGTGAGATTGATCCTGACTAATCCTTTCTTTACGGTTTGAGAAGGGATTCGAGAGACAGTGGGAGCCATCCTGTTTAGACAAACTAAAAACCACTCTAAACTTGCAAGAGCATCATGCTGAGTGTTTCTTTTCTCTCTCCTAATTGCAGCGACCATTCAACATGACCGGACTTAAGTTATTACTAGATAAAAACATACTGACAGGGCCAAACTACAAAGATTGGCTCAGGAATGTTAAGATGGCAATCACTTACGACAAGCTGGGGTATCTTCTTACCACCAAAGCTCCCCCTGTCCCAGGTCCCAAAACCAGCGTCGCGGATAAGGAAATCCGTAAGACCTGGGAACTAGACTGCGCGAAGGCCAAGTGCCTCGTGCTTGCCTCTATGGACAACGAACATCAGAGGAGGCACGAGAATATGGACCTCGAATCCATATTTCTCCATACAAAAGAACTGTATGGAGAGCAATCTCGTATCGCAAGATACGAAGTGTCGAAGAAGTTATTTTCGGCAAGATTGGCCGTCGGATCATCGGTAGCGGAACACGTGCTTAAGATGATTGGCTATATTGAGGAGCTCGCGGACCTTGGGACCACGTTGGAGAATGAGCTCTATACGGACTTGATTCTCCAGTCCCTTCCTTCCACTTACGCCCAGTTTATACTGAACTTCAACTTACAAGAAAAGGAAGTTGAACTTTCAGAACTCCTCAACATGCTGAGGAGCGCAGAGGGCACCCTACAGAAAGGTAGGGAAACATCCACTTTGTTTGTAGGAGGATCTTCTTCTTCTAGATCCAAAGCGAAAGCCAAGGGAAAGAAGAAGAAAGCCCTCGCCAAACCAAGGGGCGGTGTTAGTAAAGTGGATACGAAGGGAAAGGCAAAAGCAACAAAGAAAGTGGGGAAACTTGTGGATAAAGAAGAATGCTTCTATTGTCATAAGAGTGGACACTGGAAGAAAGATTGCAGGGCTTGGAAGGCCAGAACACAGGATCTGAAGCATGTTGCGGCTTCAGCTTCAGGTGTGTATGTTATTGAAAACTGTCTTTCAATAAACTCTACTTCCTGGGTATTGGATACCGGATCAGGATCTCATATCTGTAATTCTTTGCAGGTGTTGAGAAACCATAGGGTTTTGAAGGCAGGTGACATGGCCCTCAAAGTTGCAAACAGAGCTAGCATGGATGCTAAGGCCGTGGGGGACTATCACCTGGGAATGTCAGATGGACATGTTTTGGTTTTGCGTAATTGCTATTTTGTACCCAACGCAACTTGTAATATCATTTCTGTATCTTTGGTTTCTAAAGAAGGTTATGAATTTGCGTTTGTAAGCAATGTTGTAAACATTCACCTTAATCAAGTTCTGATTGGGTCAGGTACATTGAGCAATGGTATATACGTATTAAACCAACCACAGATTTTCAATGTCCAGAATACACACAAAAGAAAGTCTCCAGAAATCAATCAGACTTTCTTATGGCATTGTAGACTGGGTCACATCAATGAGAGAATGTTGACGAAGTTACATACAGAAGGATATTTGAATCCGTTCGAATATCAATCGTATGCCACTTATCAATCCTGTCTCAAAGGAAAGATGACAAAGACTCCGTTCACTGGACACGGAGTAAGAGCGAGCGAGCTCTTGGGACTCGTACACAGCGACGTGTGCGGTCCAATGTCTACACATGCGCGAAGCGGTTTTTCTTACTTCATTACTTTTACGGATGATTTTTCAAGATTCGGACATGTCTTCTTAATGAAACATAAGTCCGAAGCCTTTGGAAAATTCCAGGAATATAAGAATGAGGTAGAAAAACAAACCGGCAAAAGTATCAAGATTCTAAGATCGGATCGAGGTGGTGAATACTTGAGTGCCGAGTTCCTGGATTACTTAAAAGAGAATGGAATTCTCTTTCAGCTTACTCCTCCATACACTCCGCAACATAACGGTGTATCGGAGAGACGGAACCGTACCCTATTGGATATGGTACGGTCCATGATGAGTAACACTGAGTTACCGCGATCATTCTGGGGATATGCGCTAGAATCAGCCGCATACCTTTTGAACCGAGTTCCCACTAAGACTGTGTCTACCACACCATATGAGTTATGGAGTGGGAAGAAACCCTATCTTCAATATCTGAAGATCTGGGGATGTCCAGCTTTTGTCAAAAAGCAGCATGTGGACAAACTTGAGGCACGCTCAGTACTGTGTAAGTTTGTGGGATACCCAAAGAACACCAGGGGGTATCTTTTCTACCACGCAGAGGAACAAAAGGTCTTTGTTTCTCGTAATGCCCACTTTCTAGAACACCAGTTCTTGGAAAAAGAAATTAGTGGGAGCGCAGTAGAACTGGAAGAAATTCTAGAACCACAGACTATTACTGAAAGCTTAGCGGAACAATAGGGTTCAAAAGAACAGGACATTCCTACGCCACTCCGCAGGAGTAGTAGGCAGTCTCATCCGCCCGAGAGATACTACGGTTTTCTCATAGACGGGGATAGAGAGGATTGCATCATAAATTATGATGAGCCTACTAGCTTCCAGCAGGCCGTTCAGAGCGTTGACTCGGTAAAATGGCTGGATGCAATGCGGACCGAAATGGAGTCCATGTACACCAACAAAGTATGGACGTTGGACGTTGCTCCAGACGGGGTAAAACCCGTAGAATGCAAGTGGATCTTCAAAAGGAAGATTGGTGTAGATGGACAGGTTGAGACCTATAAAGCTAGACTGGTTGCAAAGGGTTTTCGTCAAAGACCTGGTTTGGACTATGACGAGACCTTTTCTCCAGTAGCTATGCTAAAATCCATTCGGATCCTTCTTGCCATTGCTGCCTTCCACGATTATGAGATTTGGCAGATGGACGTAAAGACCGCTTTTCTAAATGGAAATTTAGAGGAGTGTGTTTATATGGACCACCCAGAGGGTTTCATTCAGAGTGGGAGCAGCGGAAAGGTGTGCAAGTTGCTTAAGTCCATCTATGGACTAAAGCAGGCATCGCGGAGTTGGAACATCTGTTTTGATGAGACGGTCAAGGAATTTGGTTTTATCAAAAATCCAGATGAACCATGCATCTATAGTAGATTTGTAGCGAGAACTGTAGTATTCCTCGTTTTATACGTGGATGACATTCTCTTAATAGGAAATGACATTCCTATGCTACAATCTGTCAAGGGGTTCTTGTCACACAGGTTCTCCATGAAAGACCTGGGTGATGCCTCATACATCCTGGGGATCCGGATCCATCGTGATAGATCCAAGAGGATATTAGGACTTTCGCAGTCCAGGTATATCGACACCATACTGAAAAGATTCAGTATGGAAGATTCCAAGCGCGGTAACCTACCGGCTTGTCACGGGATCACCCTCTCTAAAGAGATGTCTCCCAAGACTGATTTGGAGAGGGATCGCATGTCTATTATACCCTACGCTTCTGCGGTAGGCTCTATAATGTATGCGATGTTGTTTACCAGACCGGATGTAGCTTATGCACTGAGTGTGGTAAGCCGGTATCAGTCAAACCCTGGGGAGAAGCACTGTATAGCGGTAAAGAACATTCTCAAGTACCTGAGAAGGACTAAGGAGATGTTCTTGGTGTATGGAGGAAAGGACCTCCAGATCGAGGCCTTTGCTGACTCCAGCTTCCAGAGTGACAAGGATGATTCCAAGTCCATGTCGGGTTTTGCCTTTACCCTCTATGGAGGGGCGGTGTGTTGGAAGAGTTCCAAACAGGAAACCGTTGCTGACTCGACTATGGAAGCAGAATACATCGCTGCATCTGATGCCGCAAAAGAAGGCGTCTAGATGAGGAAGTTCTTGAAAGAACTTCAGGTGGTTCCGTCCATTGTTGATCCAATACCTCTGTATTGCGACAACAACGGGGCTATAGCTTTAGCGAAGGAACCCAGGTCCCATCAGAAATCCAGACACATCTTGAGGCGGTATCACCTGATCAGGGAGATCGTGGATCGCCAGGAGATCGAGGTTCGGAGGGTTGATTCAGAAGATAACACTGCAGATCCATTCACCAAGGCCTTGCCCCAGACTCAGTTCGAGCGGTTGATCGAGATGATAGGTCTTCGATACGCCAGTACATGACCTTAGTGCAAGTGGGAGATTGTTAGTGTATATGCCCTAGAGGCCATTACTGTATCATACTAGTTTGTATATTACTTAATGGAAGCTTGGGATATTCACCTTGTATATACAATCTTTCTCAAAATAGTAGTATGCTACTTTGTTTGTTTCTACTTCAATGTGTACATGTGTTTATTTTAGTATATCACCTATACACATTAGTAGAGCCCTTAGGATCTTTGCTTGATTACCAGCGTTGTGATGGCAGTCACACTAGTGGGGGCTGGGTAATCTATAAGCACATCCTTATGCAGGTCCCTAGTCGCAGGACTATCGAGACAGGGCATCGATACTCCGGAGTAGACTAGCGCATGCGCTTCTCATCCCAGAGTGGGAGATGGTCTGTCCCACAGCCATCAGTACGTCGTACTGGAGATAGTATGCGGGTGCTCGTTAGGTTACGAGTACACTGGACAGGACTCGTCGGGAACTGATTGGTTGGTATTATACCTATCGTCAGTTATCAGTTCCCAGGTGACATGAGTACAGATTAGTCCGCTGACTTGACACTGTCACTTCGCCTCGAGTGTGTTCCCACTGTACTTTGATTACTACCCTACCACGGCTCAAAGGAGTCGTGCAAACAGGTAGTAGTTGGGTGCAGTCCCGAAGCACTTGGAGGCAGTGATGGTTAGACAGGATTCGTCTCTCCCAGTATTGGGGGTTGACATCGCGTTGTGTCTAGGAGAGCCATTACACGAGTAGTCCCTGGCCAGGGCAAGCGAGATATACTGGTAGGCTTCCAGTGTTATCTCAGGGTGTTTTGGGCTTCACTCCGACACGACTTGTACCGCTATTAGGGGACTGACGTTTACCGCCTTCTAGGCCAGCCATGCGATGTATCAGAAGAACAGACCGGACTGTATGGAGACTGTCACATTCAGGCTCAGTAGGAGTTCAGATGGGTTTCACCTCGTCAGTCTTCTTGTCGGCATCTACCTTGGGACCGTTACGCACAGCTAGTGCCGCTTGCGGTCTGTGGTTAAACCCACTGCCAGCGTAGTGTTGAGTCTTTATAGTCCCACACAGAAAGCTATTCTCCTTTAGGCAAAAGAGTAGAGGTCGCATGGTTTTGCGACAGGTCGCATGGTTTTGCGACAGGGTTCGGTCACATCCATGCACTTGTGCACGTTTAGTGTCCGGACAGTTAACACTAGCGGGCTTTGGTTTAAGCCAGATCCTAGTGTACGTTTTGGGATTGATTTTATCTCGTATGTATTCGTGTTCCTCGGAACGCGGATGCGGGTGTGTATGCACAGTTGACGGAGAGACAGAGGCAGAGGATTCTCATTAGGGTTGTTGACCGTTGACAGTTGACTATTGACTTTTTGCTCAACCCTAATGAGAATATGATATGTAATTAACAATGATATTAATTAAGTATTATAGTGACATGGTTGTTGAGGGGTTGACTTTGTTGACTTGTTGACTTTGTTGACCGGTTGACTAGGTTGGACTAGTTGACCATCATGATGACAATGGCTATCATTTCATGGCGAAGACTTTTGCTTGCTTGTTCTCTTGTGCAAAATGAGTGCATGAAATGATATGGCTATTGTAGCTTAAACCATCACTAATACTTGATTGCTATTATTGGTTATGATGGTTTTGGATTATGAGAGCCAAGAGAGAAAAAGTCTTGCTCATTCTTTCATTTCCTTTCTCTCTCTTGTGTTCTTGAGCTCTCATCCTCTTCCTCTTGCTCTCCCTCTCTTTTGTTTATGGTTCACTTGTCTCATGTGTTGAGAACCAAGAACCAAAGAGAAAATCCCAACACACTCTCCTCTACTCACTCTAGTTCACAAGGTTTAGCAAACCGAGTGAACTAGTTTCTTCAAAGTTCGAAAAAGAAGCCAAAGGTAGAAGCTTTCAGGTGGATCGATCTTCGGTGCAAGGAGACGACTGGGTGAAGCCGATCCGTACACCATCGAGGTTTGAAGACGAAGGAGTTCAATAAAGAAAGGTATAACCCCCTAACCGAGTAGTTAACAACTCCTAGTTAGGTTGTTAGTTAGATGTTTAACAATGATCCGGTTTTGAGTCCATGTTACCACCTCTAGAAAATTATTTTTCACCAAATTCCACATGCCCGAATGTACCGGGAGAGGTAGCATGGACTTACAACATATTCTTAGACGTTATCACCTGATCCGGGAGATAGTTGATCGTCGGGAGATCAAGGTCAGGAGAGTTGACACGAAGGATAACACAGCGGATCCACTCACGAAGGCCGTCCCCCAGACGCAATTTGAGAGACCTTTTGGGATGTTGGGTATGAGATACTACAACAACTGGCCTTAGTGCAAGTGGGAGATTGTTAGGAATATATATGCCCTATAGGCCATTATTGTATAATATAGTGGATGTTTGGACATATATATAGAGGACTTTCTTGCTCGACATGATAGTATGCTATCTGGTTGCTCTTTATCTTAACATGTACACTATATTATTATACTGTCTCTCTGATACATGTTGATAAAGCCCTTAGGATGTTAGCTTGACTACCAGGACTATGATACAGATCATACTAGTGGGGCTTGTGTAGTCCGCAAGCATATTCTTTAACAGTTCCTAATCGAGGGAACATCGAGGCAGGGCATCGATATTCCAGAGTAGACTAGTGTGTACGTTTCTTGACCTTGTATGGGGCGATGCTTGATCCTACATCCATTGGTGTTTGACATCAAAGATTTTACACAGGTGCTCATTAGAGAATGGGTACACCGAACAGAACTCGCCGAGAACTCCTAGTTGGTACTATACCTATCTTCAGATAGCAGTTCTCTGGTGACACTCGTACATGTTAGTCTGTAGACCCAAGATCGTCATAGAGTCTTGTGTGGTTCCAACTGTGCTTTGATTTCCTCCCTACTTTGGCTTAAAGGAGTCGTGCAAACAGGTGGATTTTGGATACAGTTCAGAGTCACATGGAGGCAATGAGCGATAGGAGGGGTTTCGTCTCTTCCGGTATAGGGAGTTGATGTTGCGCTATGCTCGATTGGCTATAACAGCAAGTCCCTAGCCAGGGCTGATAAGATTTACTGGTAAGTGTTATCAGTAGTTTCTCGAACGGTTATAGGTCACACATCGGCATGACTTATCAAGTTACTGGGGTCTGACGATTCCACCCCTAGACTTGATATGCGACATATCAGATGAAGAGACCGGACTGTATGGTAAGTGTTTCTTATAGGCTTTGCATGAGTTTGGACAAGCTTGCTTGTTGATCTTTTATTCGCTCAATACCTGGGTAGCCGTTACGCCCAGCTAGTACTGCTGACGGCTTGTGGGTGACTAATGTGATCGTTACCTACTGCTGGAGTATTGACGAGTCTTTAGAGTCCCACACAGAGATTTCCTAGCTCAAGCAAAATGAAGTAGGGCACATATGGTGATATGTGCTGGAGCTTGATTAAATACGAGTTTGTGATACCGTATTGTAATCTCGCGATATGTGATATCGGTTAGGTTATATATGATATAACCGGATTGTTGAATTAAGTGTTGATTCAATGATATGTTATATGCATATATGTTTGATACTGGTTTGTTATATGTGATATAACCGGATTATTGAATCAAGTGTTGATTTGATATAGTATATTGAAAGTTTTCGGTTATATGTGATATGACCGGGTTATTAAATCAAGTGTTGATTCGATAATGTGATATACATATAAATGATATTAGTCGGTTATATATGATATAACTGGATTATTGAATCAAGTGTTGATTTAATAATTTGATATATATTTTTATATTTGATATATTAATATATATTAACTAATATTGTGCTCACTAAAGATTTTCTTCTGTTTGAAATACATTTAATATATATGTGATATATATTAATATATGTACTTATATATTATGTCATGGTGGATGATACATTGGACTTGAGTATATGAGACTCACACCAAGACTAAAGATTATTTGGGTGTTTATTTATTAAGAGTAAATTCAAAATTAGGTGGAAAATGAGCATGGATTAGATGCTTGTGGAAGCATGTAGAAGCCATGACCCATTCCACTAATTTTGTTTTACTCTAGATATTTTCTCACTCAACCATTATCTTTAGCCCATGGTTAACTCTCTATATTATCTCTTGAGATATTCCCTCACCCTAGTTCATCTTCTTCTCTCAAGAGCTCTCTAGCTTTTCATAGGGTGAGAAAAGAAAAAGAGAAAGTGATTTCTAAAGTGAGAAAAATTCCTACTTCATCAACCTACTCTCATCTAGCCCATAAGATTTGGTTGTTTGCTTCACTAATTCTTTGATTAGTGAAGAGGTAGCTTGAGTTAGGATAACTTCAAGGTGGATCATCTTCGGCCTCAAAGACGATGAAACAAGCTCGTTCCTTTCACCAAGTGGAGCCTAAGAAGAGTTATAGGGATCACTACTTGGAGCTATTTGTCACGACCCGAAATTTAGCTTGTGACCGGCACTCGAATCACGCAACGTCTAAAGGCGTAACGTAATTCAAGTAAGCCGAAACCCAGAAATCTAAACCTTTTTAAGAAAATAAAAGAGGTGAAGTTTTGAAATAAAGGTAGGGTGAAATCAATGTTTTCTAAATTCATAAGTAAAAGAACACGAAAAATGCAAGTGGAATTTACTAGTTGAAAAACATTTTTCGTTTTTTAAAAATTTGGGCAGCACCTCCTTTGTATTTGTTGATCCAAAACCATAATACATGATAATATAAAGGTATCCCCAAACGGGAGCTAGCACTTCGCCAATCGGTGGATTCACAACCACGCAAAGCATAAATATAAGTATACGACGCCCAACGGCGAAGTTCACCACAAAAGATAAAGAAATAAGTAAGACATCAAAACCATAAGTAGCGGAAAATCCCTCGCTCTAAGTCTCGCAACCACAAGTCTCACTAAGTCTCATTATTTATACAAATACTAGTTTGATTGATGGAGTTGACTAGATACAATATGAATAGTAAATACAAGAGTGGGTACGATACAAATTCCCCACCTACTAATGCAAGACACCCAAATGAAGTTATATGCCAGCGATGCCGCTACTGATCATGCGGTCAATCTGCAAAAACTGCGGCACAACGGGGGTGAGTTGCCAACTCGTGAGTAGAAAAAAATATCAACAGGTAGAAATCGAATAAACAACGACTCCTAGGTCAACTATATCATAAAAGTAATACTATGATATCTAGGGTGACCGGGTCTGTATAAGTGCCCACACTACATATAAATGACTATCAGCATGTGGATATCATCCAATAAAATAATCAATGTATGTAGGCGCGTGGATCTCGTCCAACCATATCATCAATGTATGTATGCATGTGGATCCCGTCTACGTGTCAACCAATAACACAACAACATCATGCATGTAAATATCATAAAAGCATATGCATGAAAGTATGAGGATATAAATCAAAGTGTGCCCCTCGCGACACATCAAAATCATGGAACCTGAGTGCCTAGCATCAACACTCTAAACATCATGAAACCCGTGTCCAGCATCGACACATAAATCCTCATATCTCGGGCTCCGTCAGTCCGGATCAGCCCTCGGGCTCCGTTAGTCCGGATCGGCCCATATCATCTCTCGACTCCGGTCGGTATCCTCCGGATATCCGCCGAGCCCAAATACTATCACCGGTAGGTAGTACTCCCCTGCCAGGCTCATCGTCTACTGCGCGACATCACTTTTTTGCCCCGAGATACCATACCGGGTCCACCATGTACCCGCAATCGGCCTCATCCAGCTCCTCGAATTGGGTATCACTGTCACACGTCTCAGAACCGAGAAAACGCATGGTGGACACACTGAAATATCATATCAAGAGAAACCGGGTTTTAAAACAGTACATACTTTCTTTTGAAATAACCACGGTTCTCAAATCCAGAAATCTCATGAAAACAACATATCTCAATGCGTATAATCGTAAAGCATGATGTATGCGACATATAACAGAAATGTAAGCATATCCGTATATCATGCAACATGGAATAGTAATATGCACATATCGAGGGAAAACCGCTCCTTTAAATGAATCCAGTTTTAAATATATCCTGCGGTTCCCAGATTCTCCAAAGTCCAATGCAATATCGTATAAAGGTGCATATGCAACTATAGTAAGTAAATTATGCAAAGAGTCATATCATGATGCAGCAATCCTACTGTGTAATGGCATGGCAATTATCGATGATGAAGTGTGTGAGCCGGCCAATCTGTGTACGTGTAATATACGCATCATCGATAATGCTGCAGGTGTACTAGAACAGGTATATGTAATACAATGAGAGTGACATGAGCGTAGCATAAAGTAAATCGTATGCGAATGCTGACAGGTATACGTATCTAACATGATTGAGTCGGTGAATCTATCAATCGGCATCCAGTCTCACAACATCACGTATGGAAAAACCCATCGTACGGCATCCTCTAGTCAAGGGTATGGATCAATCATCATAAAACTCATCACGTACGGAAAATCATCGTACGACGGCATCAAACCATTAGGGATCCTATCAACCTATATGACAATGAGGGGTACGGCCTAATGTCACGTACGGCCTATCATTCATGATTCACAACATGTATACATATACATATATATACATATATATATACATATATATATATATACATATATATATATATACATATACCTATGCCCCAAGTTACATCCATAACAACCTCATATCAGGGGACCGACAAAGTGTCAATCATCTCAATCGACTCACATCTGTATACCAACATATCATCATATCACATGTCAAATCGTATTCTCTTTTCATCGCATTTATATCTCACATAAGGTCAATTTACAAATACATTCTACCTTTACTATAAGCATACGTATCAAATCTAACATACACACCCGAACCATACAATCAGTTTTTAAAAGATGTGAATCGTAGTTTTGAAAGTAGGGGCTACGGCGTTTTTTTAAGGAAAAGATATCGTTTGAAAATCCGTAACATCCCTCAAGGTATCTGTTTAAAAGATACATGCGATTCTTCAGTTTGGAAATAGGTATGGTTCGGTTGACACATTTACGTCGGCTATCAAGTCTTATAGTATCCAAAATAGCAATATCTTCGAACATCATTCTCGAATCCCGTCATCACATATTAACCATATCATATCACTTCTAACTATCTTTTTATCCATATCCCTAGTTTCCTAATCTAGGTTTCTACGACTGTATCCTATAGAACGGTTTCCATCAAATTGCGGGGGTGCTATCCGCCATCCACCCGACTTCCCCCGTAGATATAGATCTACTCACCTCGATCTTCACTTGCCTATGCCAATGTCGCCATGCACTTGCTTGTCGTCTCGAAGTACTCGTGACGGTACCTACATATTATAACGTATCGTGCCACATTAAAATTCAATTCAAAACCAAAACGACACACGAATCTCACATAGGTCAAAACCTATGCTTTACTCACACAAAAGAGCCCCAAAACACCCGATATAGACATCCAAACGTCAAGTGACCGATACTAAACACAATTACTAAAACCAGAATTCAAAATACGTAAAACATAACCCCGAATCAAAACAGCAACTCAAGAATTCACTCCCAGATTTTGGTTCAAGTGAAAAAAGGTAAACAAACAAACCTGGGGTGATGTATAGGGGACCTATGAACTACACAAGCAACCTGGGCACCCATTTCATCCATGGGGCCGGCCACAAGCCACAAAATTCTAGACTCCTCGGCCCCAAGTGCTCCAGTTGGGTTCATGTGCATAGGGTGGTCTCCTAGTATCAATTCTAGTCCTCTGGTGTTGTTTGTGTTTCTCGTAATCATCCCAGGTTACACCAGATTCCCTGTAGGCCTCAATTTCATCACAAAACCGACATGATAAGTTTCAGATTTGGGTTTTAGGTTTTAGTTTGGGTTTAGTCTAGGTTTCTAACACCATGGGGGGGGGGGGTTAAGGCCACCAATAAAGCTCACTAGCACCAACACAACTTAAGAATTCCCTAAAATCTTTTCTAGAATTTTCAAGGTTCACAAAACTACATTAAATCGGTTTTAAACTTAACTAGAGGCTATAGAAACTTAACTAATACACAAATGGTGAAAGATTACCTTATTTGGCAACTCAAGAAAATTCTTGAGTTGCCCCAAGTGCCCAAAATCCTTGCTTTCTTGGTCCAAAGTGCTTGTAGGGAGCTTGTGCATGTTTTTAATGAAGTGGGGATGAAGTTTTGATGGATTTTTGGTGTAGTAGTGTGGAGGTAGAGGAGGGAGATGAAGGAGGGCAGCCATAGGAGTTGAGAGGAAGAAGAATGATGAAGAGATGAAGAGGAACAATGAGCCATGTTTTAAGTTGACCCCTCACTTTCTCTCTCTCTTGCCCATACCACCCATACTCTTTTGTTTATACATTTTCCATTTTCTTTTTCTTTTCTTTTCTTTTCTTCTCATTTTAAAGTAAATACAACCCGAAACAAAAATGTCATGGTTCATAAAATATAACAAGTGTGAAAAATGACATGGTGCATGTCATGTGCACAAATCCAGCTTAATGCACGATTAGTGATATTTAATCGCGATTAGCATTAAAATAGAATAAAATAAATCATCAAAATTTATAATTTGCTTAAATCATATAAAACATCCTCATTTCGGTAATTTCTATAATTTTCCAAATATTTCCCGATTTATCGGTATTTAATTATACTGCACTAATAAAATATTCAATATATTTATTATTTAATTATAAAAATTCCCAAAAATAATATTTTATTTTTCTGAAATGTTACACTAATGGACTATTACTTAGAGCTTTAGAAGTGAAGGACCGGTCTACAAAGGTTGTATTCTCTATTCACTTAGTGTAAAACTTGTTTACATGCTTTCAAACCCTAATTCTCTAGTTCGATTTTAGGTTAGTGTTGCTTAGACCTTTAGATTTTTTAAAATTGCATACTTGATGCATGTGGAAACCTAGTAGAGGTGCTAAGACACACTTTCAACCATGACCCGGCCTTAAACTAAAACTCATGAACCGAGTTAACCGAACCTTCTTAAAACATTTTGGCTTTTAGATTGTCATTTAGCCGCATATATCATTGCCAATCCTACATCCCCTTTGCATTTCTCCATAACACTCTGTATCATTACGAAGATCCATATTTTTTGGATATTCCTTCATATAGTTACATACGAACTCGAAGAAACTTGTTCCAGTTCGAGGATGGATTCTGGTTCTGAAGAAATTGAATAGGATTATTCGGTTGCCTTTTCTCTTTACCTTCTCTGAGGTTGCGAGGGCTCCTAGTATTAGGAGAGTACACCTATTGCACTTATTGGATAGTCTTCTTCCAAATCTTAGACAGGTGCCGAAAGGTAGGGAAGGAAGAAAACCAATTAGCCTGAGTATGGTGTACAGAAGGTAATAAGTAAAGACATAGAAAGGGATTAGGGTAAGGGCAAAGGAAATTGCGACTGCTATCATTCACGACAAAGCCGCATATATCCCTGTCACTCCTACTTCCCCTTTGCATTTCTCCAGAACACTCCGTATCACTACAAAGATCCATATTGCTTGGATATTCCATCGTATAGTTACATACGAACTCGAAGGAACTTGTTCCAGTTCGAGGATGGTTTCCGACAGATTGGACAGGTTCCTCTCTTTCTAGCTTCGGCTTCTGTCTTAGAGCTAGGTCTTCGAGTTCCTCCAGCAAGTACTCACTCCCTCTCCCTTTCTAAAAAAAGAAGAAGAGGATTATTCAGTTGTCTTTTCTTTTTACCTTCTCTCAGGTTGCGAGGGCTCCTAGTATTAGGAGAGTACACATATTACGCTTATTGGATAGTCTTTCTTCCAAACCTTAGGCTGGTGTCGAAGTGTAGGGAAGGAAGAAAACCAATTAGCCTAAGTGTGGTGTACAGAAGATAATAAGTAAAGACATATAAAGGGATTGGAGTGGGGCAAGGAAGTATACGGTTATTATCATGAATCTGGATAGTGGAAGAGGCATTACTAGGAATACCCGGCCATCCCTTCGAAACATTTTCATGTTTCAGTTTTATTGAATGGTGTTAATTGAAAACTGTTTTCCCAATTAGGTTCTAACTCCAGAGTATGTATTTACCAGATTTGATTCTTACATCTGTATAGCGTTACAGATGCCGAGTGGGAGTAAGATATTAGGAATTTGGTGATTAGATCCTCTATATATCGGAATTCTTAGTAATTGGTGATATTTGAGGAAATTACCTGGGTTTTGCCTGATGGCAAATATTTGGTTTTGAATATCTGTCGTTATGCACCAATTTCAAACTGATATATCTGTACGTTTATTTTATAAAGTGAGATATAACTTTTTGAAATCATGTCTATTATATTTACCTGTATCGGTTGATGGTTAGGTAAGGTACATTCCACAGCGGTGTAAGTCTTCTTAATCATAGTACAGTTTTCAACCTACGATGCACAGGGTTTAGGTTATTGAACTCAGAGGACTTATACAAAGTATTGTATGTGTTAGTTATATGTATGCCCTAGAGGCCATTACTGTACATACGATGTATATTGTAGTAGATGCTTGGACATATATAGGGAGGACTTTCTTGCTCAACATGATAGTATGTTATCTGGTTGCTCTTTATCTTAACATGTACGCTGATGGTCTCTATGTTACATGTTGATAAAGCCCTTAGGATGAGTACTTGACTACCAGGACTATGATGCAGATCATACTAGTGGGGACAGAGTAGTCGCTAAGTACATCCTTCAAATGTTCATAGTCGTAGGTGTATCGAGAAAGGGCATCGATATACCAGAGTGGACTAGCGTATAATTTCTCGACCCATGTAGATGGGTGATGGATGATCCCATATCCATTGGTGTTTGACATCAGAGATAGTATACGGGTGTTCAGTGGTGACTGGGTACACTGAACGGACTCGCCGAGAACTCTCAGATGGTATTATACCTAACGTCAAATGACAGTTCTCTGGTGACACTGGTACATGTTAGTTTGTAGACCCGAGATCGTCATAGAGTCTTGTGTGATTCCCACCGTGCTTTGATTTCCACCTTACCACGTTCAAGAGAACGTGTAAAACGGTGGCTTTTGGGTACATTCCCGAGTCACATGGAGGCAATGAGCGATAGGAGGGGTTTCGTCTCTCCCGGTATTGGGAGTCGATGTTGCGCCGTGCTTGATTGGCTATAACAGGAAGTCCTTGGCCAAGGCTGCTTTAAAGATATACTGGTAAGTGTTATCAGTAGTTTCTTGACCCATTATGAGCCTCATATCGATACGACTTATCGAGTTACTGGGGTCTGACGTTTACCACCCCTAGATGAGATATGCGACATATCAGACGAAGAGACCGGACTGTACGGTAGTGTTACTGATTGGATTCGCAGGAGTGTGAGCAGGCTTGCTTGTTGATCTTCTGATCGCTCAATAAACGGGTGGCCGTTACGTTTAGCAGACCGCTTGCGGCTTGTGGGTGTTTGATATGATCATCACCTACTGCTGGCGTATTGACGAGTCTTTAGAGTCCAACACAGGGGTACGAAACGGAGTAGGAGCACATATGTGATATGTGTGGGATCGAGATTGATACGATATGAGATACCGTATTCTATTCTCACAATATGTGATATCGGTCGGTTTTATATGATATAGCCGGCTTATCGGATCAAGTGTTGATTCGATAAGTTGAGTCATATGATATTAGTCGGTTATAGGTGATATAGCCAGATTATTAAATCAAGAGTTGATTTGATAATCTAATGTATAATTATATATTTGATATATTACATTACATTAACTAGTATTAGCTCACTTATGATTTTTTTTCTCAATTTGGATACATTGATATATATGTGATATATGTTAAATGTATCATGCTAGGTTACAAATGCAACTAGGGTTAATGAGGGTTAAACCATGATAGGGTTAAGATTAGGGTTTAAATTTTATCATTAAGTAATTCAAATATTATGGATAATTGTCATGGTTGATATTTGTTGAAAGCTTGTAGAAGCTTGTAAGCATCTTTGACTTTGTCCATTTTCTTTGTCTAGCTTAAGATATTTTTTGACCTAACCTTTAACCCTAGTTCATGGTTAACTCTCTACAAGGGTTAAGCATGACATGCTTAACCCTTGGTTGCATTTCTAACCTCAACAATAATTCATATGATGAGTTCATTCTTCTTCTTCTTCCTCAAAAGCTTTCTAGATTCAATGGAGGTATGAGAAAAAGTGTGAGAAAATCAAATCTAAAGTGAGCCCACTTCCTACTTCATCATCCTCTACTACTTTCCATTTAGTATAGGGTGTTTGCTTCACTAATTCCGTAATTAGTGAAGAGATAGCTTGGGTTAGTGTCTCCTCGACGTAGATCATCTTCGGTCTCGAAGACTTCGAAGCAAGCATGTTCGTTTCTTCATCGGAGCATCTCTTGAGTCCGGGACTTCTTGATCGCAGTGAAGGGACTACTACACGGAGCTAATGAAGTGAAGGACCGGTCTACAAAGGTTGTATTCCTTGCTCTCTTTCACTTGCAAAGTGTTTGCATTTATATTCCGTCGATTTCTAGTATATGATTCTAGGGTTAGGGTTAGCAAGAACGACAAAATTTAAATTTGGCATGGACAATGCCCCCCGAAACCTTGCTGCCGTGCTAAGGAACTCTGTAGTGGTATCAGAGCCATGCCAGAAATTTATACAGATTTTGTTAGAATTACGAAACCGAAACAACTCCGAAACTTACAACGCGAAACCCTAGTTTCTGTCGATTTTAAAAAGCTTTCAGAATTTTTTTTAAACAGATGCAGAATGTTGTATGTGATACATCATGAACACACAAGAAAATTGATCCCCACCCCTCGGAAAATGGCCGGTGACAGGCACCAAAAATTCGGCGTCCTCGGATGAACAGTTTCTTTTGGGTTAAATTTTTGGGTGTGTTCCAAAGACTTGGTTTTGGTGTTTCAGGTGTTGTTTGTTATTTATATGTATGCCCTAGAGGCTATTACTTTATATACGATGTATATTGTAGTGGATGCTTGGACATATATAGTGAGGACTTTCTTGCTCGACATGATAGTATGCTATCTGGTTGCTCTTTATCTTAACATGTACTCTGATTGTCTCTTGATTACATGTTGGTAAAGCCCTTAGGATGTGTACTTGACTACCAGGACTATGATGCAGATCATACTAGTGGGGACAGTGTAGTCGCTAAGTACATCCTTCAAATGTTCCAAGTCGAGGGTGTATCGAGACAGGGCATCGATATACTAGAGTATAGCGTATAGCTTCTCGACCCATACAGATGGGCGATGGATGATCCCATATCCATTGGTGTTTGACATCAGAGACAGTATACGAGTGCTCAGGGGAGATTGGGTACACTGAACGGACTCGCCGAGAACTCCTAGATGGTATAATACCTATCGTCGGATAGCAGTTCTCTGGTGACACTGGTACAGGTTAGTCTGTAGACCCGAAATCGTCATAGAGTCTTGTGTGATTCCCACTGTGCTTTGATTTCTACCTTACCATGGTCAAGAGATCATGCAAAATGGTGGCTTTTGGGTACAGTCCCGAGTCACATGGAGGCAATGAGTGATAGGAGGGGTTTCGTCTCTCCCGGTATTGGGAGTTGATGTTGCGCTTTGCTCGATTAGCCATAACATGAATTCCCTGGCCAGGGTTGCTGAAATCTACTGATAAGTGTTATCAGTAGTTTCTTGAACCGTTATGAACCTCACATCGGCATGACTTATCAGGCTATTGGGGTCTGACGTTATACCACCCCCAGGCTGTGATATGCGACATATCAGATGAAGAGACCGGACTGTACGGTAGTGTTACTGATTGGATTCGCAGGAGTACGAACATGCTTGCTTGTTGATCTTCTGATCGCTCAATACCCGGGTGGCCGTTACGTTTTGCAGACCGCTTGCGGCTTGTGGGTGTTTGATATGATCATCACCTACTGCCGCCGTATTGACGAGTCTTTAGAGTCCTACACAGAGGTTTCCTGGCTCAAGTGAAACGGAGTAGGACCGCATATGTGATATGTGCAAGATCGAGATTAATACGATATGTGATACCATATTCTATTCTTGCGATATGTGATATCGGTCGGTTATATATGATATTGCCGGGTTATCGGATCAAGTGTTGATTCGATAAGTTGATTCATATAGTATTAGTCGGTTATATATGATATAGCCGGATTATTAAATCAAGAGTTGATTTGATAATTTAATGTATAATTATATATTTGATATATTATATTATATTAACTAATATTAAGCTCACTAATGATTTCTTTTCTCACTTGATGTGCACATTGTATATATGTGATATGTTTGTTTGTGTATATGTATTGTGTCATGCTTGATGATACATACAAGATGGGTGTATGAGACTTATACCATTTTAGGGTTAAATTAAGGTTTTGTTTATTTCTTAAGATTTAACAAAAGAGAGAAGACTTGGTCAATGTTATCAAGCTTGCATGAAGCTTGTAGAAATATTGACAAAGTCAACTCTTTTGTCATTCCTTAGGTTATTTCTTAACCCAACCCTTAACCTTGGCCTTTGGTTAATTCTATACATGAGTTAAGCATGAGGGCTTAACTCACCCATGGTTACAATAATTCATTTGGATGAATTATTCATGTGAGATATTTTTCTTCTTCTTCTTCTTCATCATAAGCTTACTAGCTTTAATGGAGTCTTTAGAAAAAGTGTGAGAAAATAAAATCTAAAGTGAGACCACTTCCTACTTCATCATCCTCTACTACTTGCCATTTAGTAGAGTATGTTTCCTTCACTAATTCCATGATTAGTGAAGAAATAGCTTGGGTTAGTGTCTCCTCGATGTAGATCATCTTCGGCCTCGAAGACATCGAAGCAAGCACGCTCGTTTCTTTAAGGGATCCTCTCTAGAGTCCGGAGTTTGCAATCGCAGCGAAGGGGACTACTACATGGAGCTATTTGAAGTGAAGGACCGGTCTACAAAGGTTGTTTTCCTTACTCACTATAACTTGCAAAGTGTTTGCATTTATTTTCCGTATTATTTCTAGTAAACGATCTATATTTAGGGTTACCTAGAACGGAAATTTTTTAATTTGGCATGGACGATGCCCCCCGAAACCTTGCTACCGTTGTAGATAACCCAACAGTGGTATCAGAGCCATGCTAGAAATTAATATGGATTTTGTTAGAATTACGAAACCAAAACGACTCCGAAACTTGAAACGGAAAACCCCAGTTTCTGTCGATTTTAAATAGTGTTCAAAAAATTATTTAAACAAGTGCAGAATGTTGTATGTGATATCACATGAACACACAAGAAAATTCACCCCCACCCCTCGCGAAATGGCCGGCGACCAAGCTAGGGATTCCGGCGACACCGGACTTCTGATGGGGAATTGGGTAAATTTTTTTGGGTGTGTTCCAGTCACTGAGATTTGATGTTTCAGGTGTTGTTTATTTTTGTTAATTTTGCATGTGATGTAATCTTACACTATAAGCAAATCGGAGTATTTCGTATTCGTAATTTTAACATTGTTTTGGGTTATTCGCATGTTGTCTAGACGAAGCTAAAAAGTTCGATCGATTGTCAAAAACCCATTTTCCAAGTTTAACGTATTTGGAAATACATGCAAGTAATTCTGTGGACCCTCTAGAAGAACAAAAACCTTAACTCAATTATGTGGCCGTCAGAACCGCCACTAAACCCTAGGATTTTTTGGTACTTCAGCGTTGTCACATGTGAAGCGTTGGTTTGACCCTTCTATGGCTGGTTCATAGATACCGTGGCATCTTCTGGGTATTACTAAAACAATGCTTAAGTGTTGAACTGTCGGGAAATTGTGGGACTTTGATGAATCGATCGAAAAAGTTTAACATCGTCTGGGTATCATGTGATGGGATACAATATTTGGAATCCACATGTAGTTATGAGATAACTAGTTTGAATGTTATAAATCTAGCAGTTTAGTCTCATTTGATCAATGACCACAGGATTTTGATGTGATCAAAAGTCCGTCGCAATCACGTAGTGTACGCGGATACTTGCCGGGTAAACTTAATAGATAGCCACGCCGCATAGCCTCGACCAAGTGACTGGAGGAGAACCCCGTCGCCTAAAGCATCTGTTCGGGTGCTTGCGGCAGTGGTGTTCCGCCTTAGTGCACTTCGTCGACGGCAACGGGGGGTGCGGCCGTCTACTAAAGTTTCCGACGAGCATTCGATCAGGATGTCAGGAATCTTGTTGAATTGCCCGACTGGATATTGAAAAGTGTTTTCGAGATCGAGACTAAAATGCGAGATTTATAATTGTTAGGCATGCGATGTCTAAGGAATTCTTTTGGTTAGGCATGAAATCCAATATATGTGATACATTGGGTTTATGATGTCTAAGGTGTTTGCGGATTCCAACTGTTGTAGTTTTTCACTTTCTTTTCTGCGACCGTAAGTGTAATATGTGGTGTATCGCTGGTTTCGGTGCTATATGTCAACGACAACTGGGGTACGCATATTTACTTACGTTGATGACATGTGATGTTATGTGTTGCTGGAATATGTTATATTGGATCATCATGTTTGAAAAGCCGGGGGTTTTATGTGAGATGAGAGTTTTTTATTTTCATTCATGTAAAATTCATTGTATGCAATATTCTTTTATTGGGGCACTTCCGGGTTGAGGATGATGTCACCATTGTATATTATTTACTTTTCCGCATTAGGATAGACCCAAGGCGGGGAGCACAAGTAACCGGGTTCTAGGGTCCAGTGGGAGACCATCTCGAGGAGTCGAGACCGGGTCTCCTAACTTTAGAATTGGTAGGATTGCTTGCCGCTCTCATAGAGGTCTAGGGGTGTGGGATTGGCTATTCATCACGACCGTGGAATCCGTGTTTTATATAGGCTTAATATAAAACATGGAAATCCCAGTATATCCAATATTTCATATGTTATCTTCTGCTGCAATGTTCTGTGATGAGATCATATTACTATTCTGAGATGAATGCTTATATAATATATATGAGATATAATTAATATTGCTGTTTTCGTTTCATATCTGATGCTTGGGATGCATAACAAACGGGACTTCATTAATGAGATTAATGAAATAAAAGAAACCTAAAGATGTTGTAGAAACTTGTCTCGAAAACTGGTAGCTCAAGTTCTTGCTTTGCAAAGCGGTATTCCATGTAGAATATCCAGCACCTTATTCGATAAGGAAAGAGCCGAGATCCCTTCACCGGGAGTGACCTCTTTAGCAAAACTAGCAGATGCTACAAACTCGATTTGTCTTTTGATTGCTTTTTTAGTTTTTTCTTTACACAGTGGTATTTATGAAACATCCTGCATCTTATTCGATAAGGAAAGAGCCGAGATCCCTTCACCAGGAGTGACCTCTTTAGCAAAACTAGTAAAAGCCTAAAAAACACTCCTTTTCAAAATCACTCGATTCTACGACGATATCAAGTTCATTATGCAACAGGTTTTCTTAAAAACCTGTCGTAGCTCTCCGTCATTTCAGATAAGTACGTCATAGTATTCATGCTACGTTTGTTGGCTTTCGTCAAGGCGTGGTGTGCGGTAGCTATTTATGCTTATCTGCATAAGCATATGATGCGATTGAGTTAGGGTAGTCGTGCGAATTTGTTGGCTTTCGTCAAGGGTCGTGCGGGTGGGTTTAATTCAATCAGGAAATGTACGGGTTGAACTTGACTAGCAGCCTATGGTTTTTTGGCTTTCGTCAAGGTCATAGGATGCTAGGGGCAAAATATTATCGGGAATTTCAAGTGTTGAAACTTGCAATGAGATTGCATACCTTCTATGAGATAGTTGGATCCTGATACCCACTGCGAGTAAGAGTTACTCCTGAGAGAGTTTTACACATTACAATTAGCCGATCAAGTATGTGTCTAGAAAGGTGTCAACGGGGTTACGCCTCTGGGAAAACGAGATTTATTTTAATTAGGTCCGTACGAAAGCACGGGGAACCTCCCTCAAAGTACCGGCACTGGCCTGGCTGAAAGATTGGCGAAATTGTAGGGTGTAATTAATCCCGGTTAGTCTTTCCTTTTAGGGTTTGAAGGAAGATTTGACTAAAACAGTTGGAGCCATCCTGATTAGATAAATTTATAACCAATCTAATCTTGCAAGAGCATACGCTGAGTATTTTCTTCTCTCTCTTTCTCCAGGTAGCGACTATGTCACGCCTTAATCAAGATAATAATACAGATGTATTGACCGAACCCGCTTGTTATACCGAGCTGGGGAACATTGGTCCCGCTCCAACTTATAATTGTTATAAGTCCGAGCAGGAAATATGGGATTACCAGGATTCCCGTACCGCCCAAACGAAGAAAGTGTATGCTGATGCATCATCTTCGGGCGTGTTCATTATAGAGAACTGTTTCCCAGTATCCTTTACGTCCTGGGTATGTGATACCGGATCAGGATCCCGCATATGTAATATGTTACATGGTCTACAGATAGGTAGAGAACTGAGAATGGGTGATAAGTTTCAAGAGTTGGAAATAGTGAAAGTGTTGCAACCAAGTATGTTGGCAGTTATCACCCTGTATTACCAAATACATTGATTCTGAATGAATGTTATTAGATACCAAACCTGATATACAATATCATATCAGTCTCTTTATTAAGTAAAGAAGGATATAATTTTATATTGTTGGATAATGTTTTGAACATTTCCTATATCAAAAGTTGATCGGTTCAGGCACGTTATCTAAAAGCATATACATTCTAAATTAAACCACAGTTCTTAACGTACAGAATACACACAAGAGGAAGAGTTCAGAAATGAACGAATCCTTCTTGAGGCATTGTAGACTAGGTCATATCAATGCGACCTGACTAGTTAAGTTACATTAAGATGCATATTTAAATCAGTTTGAACTTACATCTTGTGAAACTTGCCAGTCATGTCACAAAGATAAGATGACCATAGCTCCGTTTATTGGAAACAGAGAAAGAGTTAGTGAACTTTTGGGATTGATACATGATGATGTATGAGGTCCCCTGTCTACAAATGCCAGGACTGGTTCTTTTTTGCTTCATTACATTCTCTGATGGTCTCTCAAGATTCGCACATGTGTTCCTGTTGAAACACAAGTCTGAAACTTTTGATAAATTCAAAGAATATAAGTTGGAAGTAGAGAACAAAAACGGGTATAAGTATTATGTCCTTTGATGAGATCTGGGAGGAGAATACTTGAGCACGGAGGTCCTGGACTATTCTAAAGGAGAATGAGATTCTCTCTCAGCATTACTCCTCCGTATTCACCACAGCACATAGGTGTATCGGGGCGGAGCAATTACGCCCTATGTGATATGGTGTGCTCTATGATGAGTACTACTGAGTTACCTATTTCCTTTTGGGGGTTATGCACTTGAGAAGCTGCATACCTATTGAATAGGGTTCCAACCAAATCAGGTGCCTACCACTCCATATGTGATATGGTATGGGAAGAGCCCATCTCTTAAGGAAGTTAAGATTTGGGGTTATCCGGCCTATGTCAAAAGCATAATCCGGACAAGCTCGAGGCAAGGTCAGTTCTGTGGAAGTTTATTGGATATCCCAAGCATTCGCAAGGGAATATTTTATACCCCACTGAGAAATAAAAGGTGTTTTGTTTCTCAGCATGCCACCTTTGGGAAAGGGAATTTCTTGTGATGAAATTAGTGGTCATGAGGTAGAACTGGAAGGAGTTCCAGCTATACAAACAACAGCTGATGATTTGGTAGAACCGAAGGATTCAATAGCTCCCGACGAACCTCAGCCTCTCCGCCGATCTGGTAGGGTTCCTCACCTACCTGAGAGATACTTCAGTTTTTCGCAATGACAGTGGAAGCGAGGATTGCATCATGAGATGATGACCCAACTAGTTTCGAGCAGGCCATCAGGAGTGGGGACTCTATAAGAATGGCTGGATGCTATGCGATCTGAGATAGAATCCATATACACCAACAAAGTATGGACTTTGGTTGCTTTATCGAAGGGTTAAATCCCCATCAGGAGCAAGTATATCTTGAGAAGATTACTTGGTATACATGGAAAAGTTGAGACATTCAAAGCTAGACTTGTTGTAAAAGGTTCTCGTCATCGATCAAGTGTAGTTTGTGATGAAACCTTTTCTAGTGTCTATGCTTAAGTCCATCCGGATCCTACTTGCCATTGCTACATACCATGACTACGTTATCTGGCGGTTGGGTGTCATGACTGCTGTTCTAAATAGTGATTTAGAAGAAGGCATCTGTAAGTACACAGCCAGAGGGTTTCGTAGACAGTGGGAGCAGCGGAAACGTGTGCAAGTTGCTTTATGGGATAAAACAGGCATCGCGGAGTTGGAACATCTGTTTTGATGTGGTAGTCAAAGTGTTTGACTTCATCAAAATGGTAGATGAACCTTGTATATACAAAAAAGGGTAGTAGGGAGTATAGTGGTGATCCTCGTATTGTACTTGGATGACATACTCTTGATAGGAAAGGAGTTTCCTATGCTACGCTCGGTCAATCTCCTCTTATCACAAGGATTCTCTATATAGGATCAAGGTGATACCTCCTAAATCCTGGGTTTTGGATCTATGAAGATAGATCTAAGTGGATGTTATGATTCTCACTAGGTATAGTGAGATGGTATCAATAGATCCTGGGGAGAATCCCTGGATAGCTTCCAGAGTGATAAAGTCGACTGAATGTCAGTCACAGGAATTGTCTTTACCCTTAGTGGAGGGACGTATGTTGAAAGAGTTCCAAGCTAGATACCGTGACATACTAGACGATAAAGGCTGGATATATCACTACCAAGGATGCTACCAAAGAAGTAGTCTGGATGTGTAATAGTTCATGAGATGAACTTCGTTCCTACCATTGTGTGACAATGGAGTTGTGGCTTATGCCAAGGAACCCCCATCCTATTTGTTATCCAGACATATTCTTAGGAAGTATCACCTGATCATGGAGATGGTTGATCTCCAGGGAGATCGAGGATAGGAGAGTAGACTCGGAGGACAACACAGCGGAGCCACTCACAAAGGCCTATTCCCAGGAGAGACTTTTATGAGATGGTTGAGTATGAGATATTTCAACCACTGCTGATTGTTGGGTATGAGATACTACAACATATGGCCCTAGTGCAAGTGGAAGATTGTTAGTTATATGTATACCCTAGAGGCCATTACTGTACATACGATGTATATTGTAGTGGATGCCTTGACATACATAGTGAGAACTTTCTTGCTCGACATGATAGTATGCTATCTGATTGCTCTTTATCTTAACATTTACTCTTATTGTCTCTTGATTATATGTTGGTAAAGCCCTTAGGATGTGTACTTGACTACCAGGACTATGATGCAGATCATACTAGTGGGGACAGTGTAGTCACTAAGTACATCTTTCAAATGTTCCTAGTCGAGGGTCTATCGAGACAGGGCATCGATATACCAGAGTAGACTAGCGTATAGCTTCTCGACCCATACAGATGGGCGATGGATGATCCCATATCCATTGGTGTTTGACATCAGAGACAGTATACGGGTGCTCAGTGGAGACTGTGTACACTGAACAGACTCGCCGAGAACTCCTAGATGGTATAATACCTATCGTCGGATAGCAGTTCTCTGGTGACACTGGTACATGTTAGTCTGTAGACCCGAGATCGTTATAGAGACTTGTGTGATTCCCACCGTGCTTTGATTTCCACCTTACCACGGTCAAGAGATCGTGCAAAACGGTGGCTTTTGGGTACATTCCCGAGTCACATGGAGGCAATGAGCGATAGGAGGGGTTTCTTCTCTCGCGGTATTGGGAGTTGATGTTGCGCTATGCTCGATTGGCCATAACATGAATTCCCTGGCCAGGGTTGCTGAGATCTACTGGTAAGTGTTATCAGTAGTTTCTCGAACCGTTATGGACCTCACATCAGCATGACTTATCAGGCTATTGGGATCTGACGTTATACCACCCCCAGGCTGTGATATGCGACATATCAGACGAAGAGACCGGACTGTACGGTAGTGTTATTGATTGGATTCGCAGGAGTACGAACAAGCTTGCTTGTTGATCTTCTGATCGCTCAATACCCGGGTGACCGTTACGTTTAGCAGACCGCTTGCGGCTTGTGGGTGTTTGATATGATCATCACCTACTGCCGGCGTATTGACGAGTCTTTAAAGTCCTACACAGAGGTTTCCTGGCTCAAGCGAAACGGAGTAGAAGCGCATATATGATATTTGTAGGACCGAGATTAATTTGATATGTGATACCATATTCTATTCTCGCGATATGTGATATCGGTCGGTTATATATGATATAGCCGGGTTATCGGATTAAGTGTTGATTCAATAAGTTGATTCAAATAGTATTAGTCGGTTATATATGATATAGCCGGATTATTAAATCAAGAGTTGATTTGATAATTTAATGTATAATTATATATTTGATATATTATATTACATTAACTAATATTAAGCTCACTAATGATTTCTTTTCTCACTTGATGTGCACATTGTATATATGTGATATGTATGTTTGTGTACATGTATTGTGTCATGCTTGATAATACATATAAGATGGGTGTATGAGACTTATACCATTTTAGGGTTAAATTAGGGTTTTGTTTATTTCTTAAGATTTAACAAAAGAGAGAAGACTTGGTCAATGTTATCAAGCTTGCATGAAGCTTGTAGAAACATTGACAAAGTCAACTCTTTTGTCATTCCTTAGGATATTTCTTAACCCAACACTTAACCTTGGCCTTTGGTTAATTCTCTACATGAGTTAAGCATGAGGTCTTAACTCACCCATGGTTACAATTATTCATGTGAGATATTTTTCTTCTTCTTCTTCTTCATCAAAAGCTTACTTGCTTTAATGGAGTCTTGAGAAAAAGTGTGAGAAAATGAAATCTAAAGTGAGCCCACTTCCTACGTCATCATCCTCTACTACTTGCCATTTAGTAGAGTATGTTTCCTTCACTAATTCCAATAGTGAAGAATTAGCTTGGGTTAGTGTCTCCTCGACGTAGATCATCTTCGGCCTCGAAGACATCGAAGCAAGCACGTTCGTTTCTTCAAGAGATCCTCTCTAGAAACCAGAGTTTGCAATCGCAGCGAAGGAGACTACTACATGGAGCTATTTGAAGTGAAGGACCGGTCTACAAAGGTTGTATTCCTTGCTCACTATAACTTGCAAAGTGTTTGCATTTGTTTTCCGTATTATTTCTAGTAAACGATCTATGTTTAGGGTTACCTAGAACGGCAAAATTTTAATTTGGTATGGACGATGCCCCCCGAAACCTTGTTGCCGTTGTAGACAATCCAACAGTTTGTGTTTGCTAATTTTACATGTGATGCAATCTTACACTATAAACAATTCGGAGTGTTTCGGGTTATTCACATATTGTCTAGGCGAAGTTAGAAAGTTCGAACGATTGTCAAAAACCCATTTTTCCAAGTTTAACGTATTCGGAAAAACATGCAAGTAAGTCTATGAACCCTCTAGAAGAATGAAACCCTAACTCGACTTTTTGGATCACCGAACTGCGGTCAAACCCTAGGGTTTGTCGTAGTTCCGTGGCGACATGAGTGAGGCTTGGGTTTGCCCTTCTACGGCTGGTGCGTAGGTACTGTGGCATATTCTGGGTATTATTAAAACTGTGCTCAAGTGTTGAGCTGTCGGGAAATTGTGGGACTTTAATGAATCGATCTAAAAGTTTAACGTTCATCTAGGTATCATATGATGGGACACAATATTTGGAATCCACAAGTAGTTATCAGATAACTAATTTGAATGTTATAAATCCAGCAGTTTAGTCTCATTTGATAGGTTGCCATGGGATTTTGATGTGATCAAAAGTCCGTAGCAATTACGTAGCATACGCGGATACTCGCCGGGTAAACTTAATAGATAGCCATGCCCTATAGCCCCGACCAAGTGACTGTAGGAGAACCCCATCGCCAAAAGTATCCGTTCGGATGCTCGCGGCAGCGGTGTTCCGCCTTAGTGCACTTAGTCGACAGTATCAGGGGGTGCGGCCGTCTACTAAAATTTCCGACGAGCATTCGATCAGGATGTCGGGAATCTTGTTGAATTGCCCGACTAGATATTAAAAGGTGTTTTGAATATCGAGACTAAAATGCGGGGTTTATAATTGTTAGGCATGTGATGTCTAAGGAATTCATTTGGTTAGGCATGAAATCCAAAGTATGTGATACCTTGGGTTTATGATGTCTAAGGTGATTGCGGATTCTAACTGTTGTAGTTTTTTACTTTCTTTTCTGCGACCGTAAGTGTAATATGTGGTGTATCGCCGGTTTCGGTGCTATATGTCAACGACAATCGGGATACGCATATTACTTATGTTGATGACATGTGATGTTATGTGTTGCTGTGATATGTTATATTGGATCGTCGTGTTTTGAATAGCCGAGGGTTTTATGTGAGATGAGAGTTTTTCATTTTCATTCATGTAAAACTCATTGTATGTAATATTCTTTTATTGGGGCACTTCCGGGTTGAGGATGATGTCACTATTGTATATTATTTACTTTTCCGCATTAGGATAGACCCAAGGCGGTGTAACACTTCCAAAATAATAAAATATTATTTTCGGGAATTTTTATAATTTAATATTATTTTAATGAATATTTTAATATTCGGGTGGAATTAAATACAAATAAATGGGGAAAAATTTTTGGAAAATTTTGGAAAATTCTAAAATAGAGTATTTTATGGAATTATACCATTTTAAAGTTTTTAAGACTAGTTATATGCTAATTTAGTGTTAATCGCGATTAAAGATCGCTAATTGGATTTTTAGCGTTTTTGTGCAAAAATGTGCACATATCATTTTCCACACTTGTTACACTTGTGTTACATTTTTGTAGCCATGGTTCATTTGGATTCACTATTGGAGTGAGAAGGAAAAGATAAAGGAAAAGAAAAGAAAAGGAAAAAGGGTAGGTAATGAGTGAGAAAGAGACCAAGTCAAACCCCCACTTTTTTGAACCATCCCTCATCATTTTCCCCTTCTCATTCTCTCTCCTCTCTTTCCCTTGTTGCTGCTGCTCTCTCTTCTCCCTCACTCTCCCTCTTCATGAAACCCTAGATCCACCATGAAAACAAAGCCAAAACCCCATTCCCACTTCACAAAAAATGTTCCCGAGCTCACTAGCTACACATTGAACCTAGCAAGATTGGATTTGGAGGACTTTGAGCAACTCAAGAATTTTCTTGAGTTGCCAAAGGAGGTAATTTCTGCACCTATTAGATTAGTATCTCATTTCTATTGCATCCATACTAGTTTCATATCGATATTGTGTCGTTTTGTGGATTTTAGAGAATTCAAGTTAGGGTTTAGGGTAAAACTGAACTTTAAGATGAGATTGAGGATTTAGGTGACCTTAGAATCCCTTGTGTAATGCCAATTTGGACCCAAACCTGAACTTGAAACCAAAATATGGAATTACGGAACCGATATCGGAAAAACTGGAAATCTGTCACTGTTTTGTGTAATCTGCTATCACCCCGGGACCTTAAAAATAAAACTGAGTTGACAGTGAGATGTGCAGGCACCATGGAACCACCACACCAAACCCTAGCCCCCAACTCCTTTTCGAGGCCGCCAATTATTCCATTCTGGCCGCAATTTGCGGCCAGAGCAGGGTGGATCCGCCTCGTTTTCTGTGCATGGCTCCATTTCCTATATTCTTGACCCTGGGTATGTCTAGTTTTTACAGATTCCATCTAGGGTGAAATCTGGGATGATTTCCCTATGTTGGTGCATGATTTGAGACTTGTTTTAGCATGGATTTTGGTATTTGGTGTTCCGTTCCTGTCGGGTGGCGTTTGGACGTCAACGACAGGTGGATATTGATCGTGTTTGCATGCGAGGTTATGGGTTTTTACCTATAGGCGTAGCGTGTGCCGTTTTGGTTTCCGATGTGATTTTCATGTGCTTTAGCGTTGTGATATACTTGTAGGTACCCTACGAGAGGTTGAGGCAAGAAGATGAAGATGGCGACATCGGCACCGACACATGAGAAGCAAGGTGAGTAGATTATATCTACGGGGAGAAGTCGGGTGGATGGCGTTTAGCACCCCTGCAGTCCGTGGTGATGTATACGAATACGTATACACACATATATTTATTATGTGTTGTTTAGGGTTATTGATGGTAATAATGGATCATTGGTGATAAGGATGTATTGGTTGAGTAGTACGAAAACCTAGAGTAGTGGTTGCACCCACACTCACACATACACACATACTTGCTTACATCCTTTCGTATATCTGTGCGCATATGATGGTGTGTATATCTACACATAGGTATGGGACTATGTGTTTATATACGGGTTTTGAGGATGATACGTGGGATTGAGATGAGTCGATGAAATGCGATTAAGACCGTGAGATTTGGCGACATGACAGAGTTCGTATTGGAGATGTGATATGATGGTAGTGATGCCTGTCATGTGATGAGATATTGTGATATCGACTCAGATTTAGGTGGTTTCCATACCCCTCTCTATTGGCTTGATTGTCGGGTTCGTAGTTCGCATAGTAGGCGTTAGGCTAGACCCGAGTCATACCTATTTCAAAACTAACGAATCGGGGATATTTTAAGGATATGCAGAAGGGTTTATACGGGTATTTTCAAATGATGTATCTTTTCTTAAAACACCGTAGCCCTTGTTTTACCAAAAGCCCTGATTCGCTTTATTTAAAAAGGCAAGGTTGCATGATATAATTATTGAAGCAGGTTCTCTACTGTTGCGTTGATTACTCGATTCCGCACATTCATGCTGTTTGCATTGCATCGCTTATATTGTTGATATATTTCAGTCATGCTGCTAGGACACCAGCACAATTATCGATGATGCGTATGTTCCACGTACACTTGTTTGCCGGCTCACACACTTCATCATCGATAATTGCCATGTCACTACACTGTAGTACTATTGCATTCAGTATATGATCCTTGCATGACACGATGATATGCTTACATTTCCTTTACATGTCGCATACTTCATGCTCTTTGATTATACGCATTGAGATATGTTGTTTCTATGATATTTCTGGATTTGGGAACCGGGGATGTTTCAAAAGAGAATATGTCATTGCTTTAAAAACCCGGTTACCCTTGATATGATATTTCAGTACGTCCACCATGTGTTTTCTCGGTGCTGAGAGCGACATGTGAAACCCGAATCGAGGAGTGGACGAGCCGATTGCGGGTACATGGTGGACCCGGTATGGTTCCCCTCGGCAAGATGATCGATGAGCTTTGCCGATTGAGCCTGGAGGCGGGCGAGTACCTACCGGTGATTGGTTGGACCTGGCGGTTATCCGGAGGATATTGACCAATGTCGATAGATGGATATGGGCATACTGCCGGGGCCGAGGGCCGATACCGCAGACAGAGCCCGCGGGCCGATCCGGACTGACGGAGCCCGATATATGAGGATTTACGTGCCGATGCTGGGCACAGTTTTCATGATGTTTTCGAGTGTCGATGCTGGGCACTCCGGTTCCATGATTTTGACGTGTCGCAAGGGACACAGATGGTTTATATCCTCATATCTTTCCCATGCACATGATTTATGATATTTACATGCATGGTGGTTATTGTCAGTGGGTGACGAGTGGACGGGATCCACGTGTGTGCAGATTTGATTACTTTGATCATACCCCATATTCATGACATGCTATTACCTGAGGCACTAGCACGAGCACTTGGCACTACACTCATGTATAGAGATTACATTGCCAGTTTAGCATGCTTCAGCTTTATTCATATTGAGGTTTATTTATATCTGATCGTATTGACCTAGGATGGGTCATGCATTCGATCTCTGCTTGTAGATATTTTTCTATTCACGAGTTGGCAACTCACCCCCGTTGTGCCTCAGTTCTTGCAGGTTGCCGTACAGATTCCATAGCGGCATTTCGGGCACACTGCTTCCTTAGGGGTGACTTGCTTGGTTAGGTGGGTTCTTTTGTATCAGAACCGCCATTGTTCATGTATTATTTATTGTATCTAGAATTTCCATCAACCAAAACTTGTATATTGCTTCAGACTTAGAAAACAGTGTTGTATTAATTCGACCTTAGAGTCGCGCTTGTAGTATTACGGTTTTCTGGCTGTTTTGAGTTTCTTTTTGGGTTTTGATCCCCGCCGTTTGGCGTTGTATATTATTATTGCTTGCGTGGTTGTGACCGTCGATTGACGAAGAGCTAGCTCCGCTTGGGGATGCCTTTTATCATCTCATATATATTATTCTTGTTGTACCCCGTTTGGGGCCAGTTTTTACAAAGGAAACTCTGCCGAAATTTTCAGGAAAGGTTACACATTTTAAAAATACACATTCGGCTTAGTTATTTAAAAACTTTGATTTTCGAAACATGATTTCTTTACTTTTCAAAACCAGTTTTCCTTATTTACTCTTTAAATGGTTTTAGATTTCTGGGTTTTTGGCTTACTTGGATCAGATGGAGTCCTATAGACTTCATAGGATTCAAGGGCCAGTCACGTGCTCTTTCGGGTCGTGACAAAGTTGGTATCAGAGCGTGAGGTTGACCTTGGTTCGAGTCTGAGTTTGACTATGTGGAGCCTAGGGCGTTATTTATATACGGAACTTAGGCTTGACCTTACGGAACTTAGACTTAGTCGAGGGGGTATTAGACCCGAACTTTCGCCGTGTAGGATGACCCTTGGTTGATGGAATAGGTGACTAAAGTAGAGTGACGTACCGTGGGTATGTTCCGTGGCATACTTACGACACGCCACTCCGCTTAAGAAACCTTAGGTTGTACATTTCCTTGCACCGTATTATATTCCTTCCTATGATCTACCTTCATCGATACTGGTTATGGTTTTGCTGCCGCGATTGCACGGGCAGAGTGAGCTACGGCTCGAGTTGTGTCAACATGAGCTCTTCGGGGACGAGGGCTAACCAGGGCGTGATTCCCGAGGCATACGATTGCATATTGAGGCGTCGTCTTATTGTGTTTCCGCACTTTGGGCGTTTGACAGATCGCTGTTGCGAGATTTTTCGGATGTACCGGTTGGTACCAGAGGATTGAGCCACTGATAGAGGCCAGCCAGGTTATGATGACCGTTGATATTATCGCTTATCCAGGATGGTTGAGGCGCTGCTTAGCGTACCGACGATTGAGCCAGTTGTTGCTGCGAATGATGAGATATCGCCCAGATGATTGGAGCTACTGCAGCATGAGCATATTCTTAGAGATATGTTAGTGAGTCGCTAGTCACCGAGGATGAATGACTAGGACATGTGGTTCGTTCGCTTACCCCGATGCGAGGTCATCAGATAGATTGATTCCAGCTAGAGGCGACTTCACGCAGATTCGTTGGGAGTCGATTGAGACGATCGAATGTCAGGAACCCCTTTTCCAAGTTTAAAGTATACGGAAAGACATGCAGGTGACTCTATGGACCCTCTAGAAGAATGAAACCCTAACTCGACTTAATGACCGTGTGAAAGCCTTTGAACCTTAGAGTTTGCGGCGGTTCCGCGGCGCCATTAGTGAGGCTTGGGTTTGCCCTTCTACGGCTGGACCATCGACGCTGTGGCATGTACTCGATACTATTAAACTGTACCCGAGATGTTGAGCTCTTGGGCGATTATGAGGTTCTGACGAGCCGATCGGACGATTCGACATCATTCGGATATCATGTGATGGGACACTGCTTGGGAGACTCCAGATACGAGCTTAGCCGTCGGAGCGCAGTCCGTGTAGCCACGATGAGATGAGTCCGAATCAGTCGATATTGGAGCAAGGTGGAGTAAAGAGTTTGCACGAGATCTCGACGAGATGACGTTCCACTCCGCTGGCATCAGAGATGTGATATGCACGCTGAGGACGTGTTCGGCTAGATATCTCCTACTGAGTGATGAAGATACTGAGTTCGTGATTCGAGTCCGTATGAGGGACTTCGGATGGACCGTAGCCGAAGGCATTGCAGTGCGCAGATAGAGATGCGATGTCGAAATGGACGATGATACGACAAGCGGGATAAGAGGTTCGTACGAGACGCTGATGAGCTGTCATTACTTCCCGTCGAGACCAGAGGCCTGATATGCTTACAGAGGCATTGAGATGCGACCAGCTTTCGAGGAGATGTTGTACTAAGGGTGCAGATGTTCAGAAAGCGAGGAAGGATTACGCCAGAGTACCAGCCTCCTTACAGTTTGGCTTAGGCAAGATCAGAAGAGACCTTGAGTAGGATTCCTTCCAGTACATTGCTGCAATGATGTTTGCACCCAGGATCAGATGTGTGATGTGCATTCAGAGAGCCAGAGGCCGACGCCAGTGACATGCTGCCTTACGAGTGGTCGTGAGGATTGACCGAGTGATGACCTGAAAAGTGCCAGAACGGAATCGTTCCTGTCAGCGCTCCTGACCGGGCCGATGAGCCGGTGGATTGCGAGGTTGGTAATCTACAGGAAAGATCAGGAACCAGAGGCAGAGGACGCCAGCCGCGAGCAAGAGGCAAGTAGATATCTTGCGCCGCTAGCATTGGATGTACCGGCACCTTCTCGACTTTGAAGGAGGATATACCGACGACGGTATTTATGATTTGTGATTTTGTGATTCGACTATCACGTATCCGTCACTTTGGGATTTCAGTATTTTGGCGATCTATTTGAATGATTTAGTCTTGATGACTGAGTTCCATGATATTTGATTTTGTGCACCATGGTTGCACTTACTGGGTATTCATATTTTGTGCAGAGTTATTACTCTTGAGCTATTGATTGTGATTTCATGCCTATTTTATGCCGGTGATTGGATTTACGCTTCTAGCATAGTTTCATGTACTTTTAGTGTTTTGATTTGTGCACGCTGATGCACGCGGTTGTGAGTTTTTCCATCGCGGTACACCTGATTTTGATTGAGCCGCGTTGTATATCGTTTCGTGCTTTGGCTGCACCTGCTTATGACTTTATGGATTTCATACGGTTGATTTGATGTTGTGCATATGTTACGCACACGATTTGATTTTTGCACTCAGTATAGCTTATATGTGCTTGTAGTGCATTGATGTGTGTTTTGTGCACGCAGTTGGACACGTTTATGATTTCCTTTATACCTGGGTACACTTAGTGTTGCTGCTTACGCATTTGAGTTATTGCTGGTATTTGTGAATGGGATGCACCAGTTCTATACTTCGTGCGTTTGTCGCACCAGTTTTATGTTTCTTGCGTTTATCGCATCAGATTTATATTTCGTGCCTTTGTTGCACCGGATTTACATTTGGTGCATTACGGTTGCACCTGACTTCGATTTGATGTCTTTCGATATGTCGATTTTGATTGTGATATTGATGTGGATTCTTGCACTCCGTGCTTTTGACTGGATTTACGCATGTTCGGCGTTGTTATTGGATTTTGTGATTCCGTGCATATTGAGTGCGCAGGGTTTAGATTTTCATTCGTGCACGATGGATGCACCGATTTGGATTTTCGCGCATGTTGGGCGCATGTTTTGAGATACGATTTTGGTGCACACCCGATGCACTAAATCGAGATTTCTTCGTGCATGTCAGATGCACCGGATTTTTGGCTGTCAGGCACATACGTTGCCTATGACAGATGCTTCGTGCACACCCGTTGCACCTAGATGTTGTTTTGTGCACCTGTTTAGCACATATATGGATTTTGATTTCCATGCGCACCAGACGCACAGGGTGGTGTTATGTGCATTTTTGAGATTTATTCCTTTTGGAGCAGTACATTTTTATGATATTGGATATTTGTTTTCATACCGAGCAGGACTAGTCAGAGGACAGTACCTGGATATATTTTGCATGCATCGATAGTTCGAAGGGATTTCCAAAGAGCGAGCTATGGTCTCGATATATATATATACCTACGTGTCCGATATGATACGGAACGTTTTAAAAACAGGAAACCCTTCTAAATGGTTTTCAAAACGGCGGAACGTACCTAATAAACAAAGGATATATATATATATATATATAAGTATATAGTTATTTTCTTGTGAAAAACGTCCGCCACTGTGCAGTGTTACACGCATCGCACAGCGACTTAAAAAGATTTGGCATACATTTGCATCAGCTATTTACATGTATAGATTGGATGTCTACATGTATAGTTCTGATCCATATCATATTGATTTTGTATTGGATTTGACATTTGTGTCATTACCATGACTCCGATGATTGCGGGATGCTTGATGGAGTGTTACTTTTGAATTATCTGCTCATTACTTCTGCGCATGCATTGCGCTGTGACGTTTTATGTATTGATGATTTCGGAGCCCCGATGACTTGGGATTTGTATCGAAATGTTTTAGTACTTGAGGGTTTTAAATTTAAATTCGGGGACCGAATTTCTTTAAGGGGGTAGATTGTAACACTTCCAAAATAATAAAATATTATTTTCGGGAATTTTTATAATTTAATATTATTTTAATGAATATTTTAATATTCGGGTGGAATTAAATACAAATAAATGGGAAAAAAATTTTGGAAAATTTTGGAAAATTCTAAAATAGGGTATTTTATGGAATTATACCATTTTAAAGTTTTTAAGACTAGTTATATGCTAATTTAGTGTTAATCGCGATTAAAGATCGCTAATTGGATTTTTAGCGTTTTTGTGCAAAAATGTGCACATATCATTTTCCACACTTGTTACACTTGTGTTACATTTTTGTAGCCATGGTTCATTTGGATTCACTATTGGAGTGAGAAGGAAAAGATAAAGGAAAAGAAAAGAAAAGGAAAAAGGGTAGGTAATGAGTGAGAAAGAGACCAAGTCAAACCCCCACTTTTTTGAACCATCCCTCATCATTTTCCCCTTCTCATTCTCTCTCCTCTCTTTCCCTTGTTGCTGCTGCTCTCTCTTCTCCCTCACTCTCCCTCTTCATGAAACCCTAGATCCACCATGAAAACAAAGCCAAAACCCCATTCCCACTTCACAAAAAATGTTCCCGAGCTCACTAGCTACACATTGAACCTAGCAAGATTGGATTTGGAGGACTTTGAGCAACTCAAGAATTTTCTTGAGTTGCCAAAGGAGGTAATTTCTGCACCTATTAGATTAGTATCTCATTTCTATTGCATCCATACTAGTTTCATATCGATATTGTGTCGTTTTGTGGATTTTAGAGAATTCAAGTTAGGGTTTAGGGTAAAACTGAACTTTAAGATGAGATTGAGGATTTAGGTGACCTTAGAATCCCTTGTGTAATGCCAATTTGGACCCAAACCTGAACTTGAAACCAAAATACGGAATTACGGAACCGATATCGGAAAAACTGGAAATCTGTCACTATTTTGTGTAATCTGCTATCACCCCGGGACCTTAAAAATAAAACTGAGTTGACAGTGAGATGTGCAGGCACCATGGAACCACCACACCAAACCCTAGGCCCCAACTCCTTTTCGAGGCCGCCAATTATTCCATTCTGGCCGCAATTTGCGGCCAGAGCAGGGTGGATCCGCCTCGTTTTCTGTGCATGGCTCCATTTCCTATATTCTTGACCCTGGGTATGTCTAGTTTTTACAGATTCCATCTAGGGTGAAATCTGGGATGATTTCCCTATGTTGGTGCATGATTTGAGACTTGTTTTAGCATGGATTTTGGTATTTGGTGTTCCGTTCCTGTCGGGTGGCGTTTGGACGTCAACGACAGGTGGATATTGATCGTGTTTGCATGCGAGGTTATGGGTTTTTACCTATAGGCGTAGCGTGTGCCGTTTTGGTTTCCGATGTGATTTTCATGTGCTTTAGCGTTGTGATATACTTGTAGGTACCCTACGAGAGGTTGAGGCAAGAAGATGAAGATGGCGACATCGGCACCGACACATGAGAAGCAAGGTGAGTAGATTATATCTACGGGGAGAAGTCGGGTGGATGGCGTTTAGCACCCCCGCAGTCCGTGGTGATGTATACGAATACGTATACACACATATATTTATTATGTGTTGTTTAGGGTTATTGATGGTAATAATGGATCATTGGTGATAAGGATGTATTGGTTGAGTAGTACGAAAACCTAGAGTAGTGGTTGCACCCACACTCACACATACACACATACTTGCTTACATCCTTTTGTATATCTGTGCGCATATGATGGTGTGTATATCTACACATGGGTATGGGACTATGTGTTTATATACGGGTTTTGAGGATGGTACGTGGGATTGAGATGAGTCGATGAAATGCGATTAAGACCGTGAGATTTGGCGACATGACAGAGTTCGTATTGGAGATGTGATATGATGGTAGTGATGCCTGTCATGTGATGAGATATTGTGATATCGACTCAGATTTAGGTGGTTTCCATACCCCTCTCTATTGGCTTGATTGTCGGGTTCGTAGTTCGCATAGTAGGCGTTAGGCTAGACCCGAGTCATACCTATTTCAAAACTAACGAATCGGGGATATTTTAAGGATATGCAGAAGGGTTTATACGGGTATTTTCAAATGATGTATCTTTTCTTAAAACACCGTAGCCCTTGTTTTACCAAAAGCCCTGATTCGCTTTATTTAAAAAGGCAAGGTTGCATGATATAATTATTGAAGCAGGTTCTCTACTGTTGCGTTGATTACTCGATTCCGCACATTCATGCTGTTTGCATTGCATCGCTTATATTGTTGATATATTTCAGTCATGCTGCTAGGACACCAGCACAATTATCGATGATGCGTATGTTCCACGTACACTTGTTTGCCGGCTCACACACTTCATCATCGATAATTGCCATGTCACTACACTGTAGTACTATTGCATTCAGTATATGATCCTTGCATGACACGATGATATGCTTACATTTCCTTTACATGTCGCATACTTCATGCTCTTTGATTATACGCATTGAGATATGTTGTTTCTATGATATTTCTGGATTTGGGAACCGAGGATGTTTCAAAAGAGAATATGTCATTGCTTTAAAAACCCGGTTACCCTTGATATGATATTTCAGTACGTCCACCATGTGTTTTCTCGGTGCTGAGAGCGACATGTGAAACCCGAATCGAGGAGTGGACGAGCCGATTGCGGGTACATGGTGGACCCGGTATGGTTCCCCTCGGCAAGATGATCGATGAGCTTTGCCGATTGAGCCTGGAGGCGGGCGAGTACCTACCGGTGATTGGTTGGACCTGGCGGTTATCCGGAGGATACTGACCAGTGTCGATAGATGGATATGGGCATACTGCCGGGGCCGAGGGCCGATACCGCAGACAGAGCCCGCGGGCCAATCCGGACTGACGGAGCCCGATATATGAGGATTTACGTGCCGATGCTGGGCACAGTTTTCATGATGTTTTCGAGTGTCGATGATGGGCACTCCGGTTCCATGATTTTGACGTGTCGCAAGGGACACAGATGGTTTATATCCTCATATCTTTCCCATGCACATGATTTATGATATTTACATGCATGGTGGTTATTGTCAGTGGGTGACGAGTGGACGGGATCCACGTGTGTGCAGATTTGATTACTTTGATCATACCTCATATTCATGACATGCTATTACCTGAGGCACTAGCACGAGCACTTGGCACTACACTCATGTATAGAGATTACATTGCCAGTTTAGCATGCTTCAGCTTTATTCATATTGAGGTTTATTTATATCTGATCGTATTGACCTAGGATGGGTCATGCATTCGATCTCTGCTTGTAGATATTTTTCTATTCACGAGTTGGCAACTCACCCCCGTTGTGCCCCAGTTCTTGCAGGTTGCCGTACAGATTCCATAGCGGCATTTCGGGCACACTGCTTCCTTAGGGGTGACTTGCTTGGTTAGGTGGGTTCTTTTGTATCAGAACCGCCATTGTTCATGTATTATTTATTGTATCTAGAATTTCCATCAACCAAAACTTGTATATTGCTTCAGACTTAGAAAAAAGTGTTGTATTAATTCGACCTTAGAGTCACGGTTGTAGTATTACGGTTTTCTGGCTGTTTTGAGTTTCTTTTTGGGTTTTGATCCCCGCCCTTTGGCGTTGTATATTATTATTGCTTGCGTGGTTGTGACCGTCGATTGACGAAGAGCTAGCTCCCGCTTGGGGATGCCTTTTATCATCTCATATATATTATTCTTGTTGTACCCCGTTTGGGGCCAGTTTTTACAAAGGAAACTCTGCCGAAATTTTCAGGAAAGGTTACACATTTTAAAAATACACATTCGGCTTAGTTATTTAAAAACTTTGATTTTCGAAACATGATTTCTTTACTTTTCAAAACCAGTTTCCTTATTTACTCTTTAAATGGTTTTAGATTTCTGGGCTTTTGGCTTACTTGGATCAGATGGAGTCCTATAGACTTCATAGGATTCAAGGGCCAGTCACGTGCTCTTTCGGGTCGTGACAGGCGGGGAGCACAAGTAACCGGGTTCTAGGGTCCAGTGGGAGACCATCTCGAGGAGTCGAGACCGGGTCTCCTAACTCTAGAATTGGTAGGGTTGCTTGCCGCTCTCGTAAGGGTCTAGGGATGTCGGTTTGGCTATTCATCACAACCGTGAAATCTGTGTTTTATATTGGCATAATATAAAACCCGGAAATCCTAGTATATCCAATATTTCATATGTCTTTATTCTGCTGTGATATTCTGTGATGTGATCATTGATTATATTCTGAGACGAATGCCTATATATTATATATATGAGATATAATTAATATTGCTGCTTTCGTTTCATATCTGATGCTTGGGAAGCATACTAAATGGGACTTCATTAATGAGATTAATGAAATAAAAGAAACCTAACAGATGTTGTGGAATCGAATTTTTGAAAACTGGTAGCTCTAGTTCTTGCTTTGCATAGCGGTATTCCTTGTAGAATATCCAGCATCATATTCGATAAGGAAAGAGCCGAGATCTCTTCACCGGGAGTGACCTCTTTAGCGAAACTAGCAGATGCTACAAACTCGGTTTGTCTTTTGATTGCTTTTATAGTTTTTTGCTTAGCATAGTGGTATTTTTGAAATATCCTGCACCTTATTCGATAAGGAAAGAGCCGAGATCCCTTCACCGGGAGTGACCTCTTTAGAAAAACTAGTAAAAGCCTAAAAAACACTCCTTTTCAAAATCACTCGATTCTACGACGATATCAAGTTCATTACGCTCATGGTTTTCTTAAAAACCTGCGAAGCCCTCCGTCATTTCAGATAAATACTAGTTAGTATTCGTGCTACGTTTGTTGACTATATTAAGGCGTAGTGTGCGGTAGCTAATTAATGCTTATCTGCATAAGCATATGATGCGATTGGATTAGGATAGTCGTGCAACTTTGTTGACTATGTTAAGGGTCGTGCGGGTGGGTTTAATTCAATCAGGAAATGATGGGTTGAACTTGACTAGCACTTATGATTTGTTGACTATGTTAAGGTCATATAGCTGCTAAGGGTAAAATATTATCGGGAATTTCAAGTGTTGAAATTTGCAATGAGATTGCATACCTTTTATGAGATAGTTAGATCCCGATACCCACTACGAGTAAGAGTTACTCCTGGGAGAGTTTTACACATTACAATTAGCCGATCAAGTAGGCATCTAGAAAGGTGTTAATGGGGTTACGCCCTCTGGGAAAACGAGATTTATTTTAATTAGGTCCGTGCAAAAGCATGGGAAACCTCCCTCAATGTACCGGCACTGGCCTGGCTGAAAGATTGGCAAAATTGTAGGGTGTAATTAATCCCGACTAGTCTTTCCTTTTAGAGTTTGAAGGAAGATTTGATTAAAACAGTGGGAGCCATCCTGATTAGATAAATTAATAACCAATCTAATCTTGCAAGAGCATACGCTGAGTGTTTTCTTCTCTCTCTCTCCAGGTAGCAACCATGTCACGCCTTAATCAAGATAATAATTTAGATGTATTGACCGAACCCGCTTGTTATACTGAGCTGGGGAACGTTGGTCCCGATCCAACTTATAATTGTTATAAGACCGAACATGAAATAGGGGAATACCAGGATTCCCGTGCCGCCCAAACGAAGAAAGTGCATGCTGATGCATCTTCTTCGGGTGTGTTCATTTCTGAGAACTGTTTCTCAGTATCCTTTACGTCCTGGGTATGTGATACCGGATCAGGATCCCACATATGTAATATGTTATATGGGCTACAGATAGGTAGGGAACTGAGAAAGGGTGATAAGTTTCAAGAGTTGGAAATGGTGCAAGTGTTACAGCCAAGTTTGTTGGCAGTTATCACCCTGTATTACCAAATACATTAATTCTGAACGAATGTTATTAGATACCGAACCTGATATACAACATCATATCAGTCTCTTTATTTAGTAAAGAAGGATATAATTTTGTATTGTTGGATAATGTTTTGAACATTTCCTATATCAAGAGTTGATCGGCTCAGGCACGTTATCTAAAAGTATATACGTTCTAAATCAAACTACAGTTCTTAATATATAGAACACACACAAAAGGAAGAGTTCAGAAATGAACGAATCCTTCTTGAGGCATTGTAGACTAGGTCATATCAATGCAACCCGACTAGCGAAGTTACATTTAGATGCATATTTAAATCAGTTTGAACTTACATCTTATGAAACTTGCCAGTCATGTCATAAAGATAAGATGACCATAGCTCCATTTATTGAAAACAGAGAAAGAGTTAGTGAACTCTTGGGATTGATACATGATGATGTATGTAGGTCCCCTGTTTACACATGCCAGGACTGGTTCTTTATACTTCATTACATTCACTGATGATCTCTCAAGATTCAGACATATGTTCCTGTTGAAACACATGTCTGAACCTTTTGAGAAATTCAATGAATATAACTTAGAAGTAGAGAACCAAAAATGGATATAAGTATTATGTCCTATGATGAGATCAGGGAGGAGAATATTGAGCAGGAATTCCTGGACTATTCTAAAGGAGAATGAGATTCTCTCTCACCATTACTCCTCCGTATACACCACAGCACGTAGGTGTATCGGGGCGGAGCAATTGCACCCTATGTGATAAGGTGTGCTCTATGATGAGTACTACTGAGTTGCCTATTTCCTTTTGGGGGTTATGCACTTGTGAAGCTGCATACCTATTGAATAGGGTTCCAATCAAATCAAGTGTCTACCACTCTATATGTGATATGGTATGGGAAGAGCCCATCTCTTAAGGATGTTAAGATTTGGGGTTGTCCGACCTATGTCTCCGAACAAGCTCAAGGCAAGGTCAGTTCTGTGGAAGTTTGTTGGATATCCCAAGCATTCGCATGGGAATGTCTTCTACCACACCGAGGAACAAAAGGTATTTTATTTCTCGGCATGGGATTTTCTAGTGAAGAAATTAGTGGTCATGAGGTAGAACTGGAAGAAGTTCCAGTTATACAAACTGCAGCTGATGATTTGGTAGAACCGGAGGATTCAATAGCTTCCAACGAACCTCAGCCTCTCCACAGATCTGGTAGGTTTCCTCACCCACCTGAGAGATACTTCGGTTTTCTCTATGACAGTGGGAGCAAGGATTGCATCATGAGATGATGACCCAACTAGTTTCAAGCAGGCCATCAGGAGTGGGGACTCTGTGAGAATGGCTGGATGCTAAGCGGTCTGAGATGGAATCCATATACACCAACAAAGTATGAACTTTGGTTGCTATATCTGAAAGGTTAAATCCCCATCAGGAGCAAGTATATCTTAAGAAGATTACCTGGTATACATGGAAAAGTTGAGACTTTCAAAGCTAAGACTTGTTGCAAAAGGTTCTCGTCATCGACCAGATGTGGATAATGATGAAACCTTTTCTTGTCCCTATGCTTAAGTCCATCCAGATCCTACTCGCCATTGCTACATACCATGACTACGATATCTGGAAGTTGGGTGTCATGACTGCTTTTCTAAATGGTGATTTAAAAGAGAGCGTCTATAAGTACACAGCCAAAGGGCTTCGTAGACAGTGGGAGTAGCGGAAACACGTGCAAGTTGCTTTATGGGTTAAAAAAGGTATCGTGGAGTTGGAACATCTGTTTTGATGTGGTAGTCAAATAGTTTGATTTCATCAAAATGGTAGATGAACCTTGTATATACAAAAAGGTAGTAGGGAGTATGGTGGTGATCCTCGTATTGTACGTGGATGACATACTCTTGATAGGAAAGGAGTTTCCTATGCTACACTCGGTCAATCTCCTCTTATCACAAGAATTCTCCATATAGGATCAATATGATACCTCATAAATCCTGGTTTTTGGATCTATGAGATAGATCTAAGTGGATGTTAGGATTCTCACTAGGTGTAGTGAGATGGTATCAATCGATCCTGGGGAGAATACTGGATAGCTTCCAGGGTGGTAAGGTCGACTGAATGTCAGTCACAAGCATTGTTTTTACCCTCAGTGGAGGGACGGTATTGTTCCCGCCAAAAAATTTCTGCGCAAAAGAGTCCAAGGTATCAAATGGCAGCGATACGCTTAAGGAAATGCGAACCAGTATCTTCTGGCTTGTATTTTGATAAACTCCTGAAGGAGGAACTATTAAATTCTGATGGTATTGGAATCATCTCGAAAAACTCTTCGATTTGATATATTATGGGCCTCATAATTCATCCGGGATCAAAAGTTATGAGGTATCACGTGTCCACACGTGATGGACCTTTAAGAACCCGCTGGAGGAGTTAAAAGATATAATAAAAACTCAGAAAAGACCCCAATGGGGCATCACGTGCTCACACGTGATCATGGGTCACGTTCAGACACGTGATGGGCTCTTAAGGCCTCTAAAATAATGAATAGAATTAAATTCTAAATGTTCCCTGATTAAAAATCAGAAAATACCTCAATGAGGTATCACGTGCTCACACGTGACCAATGGTCACGTGTTGACACGTGATGGTTAAAACAACAACATAAACAAGCGGCTGTTAAAGGAACCAATTTGGGGGTCACGTGCTCACACGTGACCAAGGGTCACGTGCCAGCACGTGACAGGCTTTGAAAGCCTTACAGTTTAATAGAATTAAAATTCTAAATTTCTCTAAAATCTTTCGAAATAGAATTAAAATTCTAAAAAACTTCTAAATCTTTCCAAATGGAAAAGGATTATGGGGACCGTTGGATTAAAGATCCAAGGGTGATTAAAAATCACCAATTTATGGAAAAATCTTAGACAAGGAAAGATTTCCCCTAAATCTCACCGAAAATAACAAACAGAATATCTTTGGATTTAAAATCCAACGGTGAATAAAATTCACTGAATGATATAAAGGCTCATATTAAATATGAAAACAAATCAAATCTTTCAATAAAAGATTTGCTAAACAAATTGATTCTTTTCCTTCTCCTATAAATAGGAGCCAAGAAAAGAAGAGGAGGGACCCTTTTTTGGAGAGAAAAACAGAGAGAGGAGAATTTAATTCTCAAGAGGGAAGAAAAGAGAGGAGAATTTAATTCTCAACAAAGAAAACCCTAGGTGAGAAAAGAAAGGGAATCAAAACTTTAAAAAGAGAATTTAATTCTCAAAAGAGTTTAACTCTTCTATAAAGAAAAGAATTTAGTTCTTTCTCTGGTGGAAGATCTGCAAAGTGCACATCTCCCCATAAATTGAGAATTTAATTCTCATTGGGTTGAGATCCTGCCATGCAGATCTAAAATATAGAAGAGGAATTGAGTTTTGAGAATTTAATTCTCACAAGAGTTATAGGAATTTAATTCGTTTGAGATAAAATTAGGGTTTAACCCTATATCATAGGAATTTAATTCCTTCAAAATGGACAGAACCAGGGTTTAACCCTAATTGAGAACTTAATTATCTCAAACTCACAGGAATTTAATTCCCTTAAAAAAGAAATTAGGGTTTCACCCTATGCCAGAATTTAATTCTTTACATATATGGGGAATTTAATTCCTACAGAAAAGAAATTAGGGTTTAACCCTATCTAAGAATATAATTCTTCAAAAGAAAAGTGGGAATTTAATTCCTTTAAAGTTATTGCTAGGGTTTAACCCTATGAAGGATTTGACTCTTAAAAAGATAAAGAGATCTTCAAACATGCAAAGAACCAGACTCACGTGCTACCACGTGACCCCTGTAAAGATCCACAGAAAAGAACTTTGAGGCAATGCCTCACATCCACCCACGTGACTCCCAAAACGCAGAAAGAAAAAGCAAAGGAAATGAAGGCTTTGGGCGCTCTCACGTGTTACCACGTGACCCCTTGGCAAACGCTTTAACAGTCAGCGCATAAATCCCCATGACGTGTCAACACGTGACGCTCAAAATATAAGACAAAAAGTGTTTAGCACTTAATTGCAGAACGAAGAAAATGGATCTGGTCCCCCCTTTGGGCGCTCTCACGTGTCCACACGTGACCCCTCTGTCTTTAGTGTTTAACACTAATTTGGGGATTATATTTCCAGTGTTTAACAATGATTGTTTCTAGTGTTTAACACTAAATTGAAGATTATATCTCCAGTGTTTAACACTGATTGTCTTTTAGTGTTTAACACTAATTTGAGAGTTCTACCTCCAGTGTTTAACACTGTTGTTCTCTAGTGTTTAACACTACTTTTAGCCAAATTGGCTAATTTTCCAGAGGCAAAAGGCCCTCCTCCAAATGAATCTCAAAATTGAGGAAATCAAAGACAAAATGTTGTCAGAGCCCCCAAATCTCTGTTTAGCACTGCTGAATGACGAGGGGCTGAACCCAGACAAATGTCTAATGGCCCAAAGGGCCAATATTTCAAACATAATTGGACTTAGCCCAAACTGGCCATAAGTCCTCAAATTATCTTGAACTGAGCACATCTGCTCTTTCAACCAACACATTGGTTCAAGGGTACATCTATGAACTCCTCTGATATTTGTCGTTGTAATCCTTCAACGTCTTCAGAGAGGTGACGGGTCCCGACAACCACACATTAATACGGACTGTGGGGTCCTTAAACTCATGGACTAATGCGTCCTTAAACTAACATTTATCCCCAAAACGGGAATGATGGACCACCACGTCCCTAAACTGGAACTTTGATCACCATGTCCCTAAACTGGCAATGGACCACTATGTCCTTAAACTGGTATTGGACCACCATGTCCCTAAACTGGCAATGGACCACTATGTCCCTAAACTGGAACAATAGAGCCAAATGCTCTTTTGTCGGATCTAAACGATCCTGTTTAAGTTGATCTTAGCCTCAAAAATGGCTAACGTATCCTTAAACTTTCAAACAGACTTTAGTCCCAAATCGGACTATAAATCCCCTAATCAACTTTGGTTCAAGGGTACATCTCTAAACTCCTCTGACACCTGTCGTTGTAATCCTTCAACGTCGTCAGAGAGGTGATGGGTCCCGACGGCCATACATGCAATGGACCACCATGTCCCTAAACTGGAACAATAGAGCCCAAATGCTCTTTTGTCGGATCTAAACGATCCCGTTTAAGTTGATCTTAGCCTCAAATATGGCTAACGTGTCCTTAAACCTTCAAACAGACTTTAGTCCCAAATTGGACTCTAGATCCCCCAATCAATTTTGGCTCAAGGGTACATCTCTGAACTCCTCTGACATCTGTCGTTGTAATCCTTCAACGTCGTCAGAGAGGTGATGGGTCCCGACGGTCATGAATGTAATGGACCCCTATGTCCCTAAACTGGAACAATAGAGCCAATTGCTCTTTTGTCGGATCTAAACGATCCCGTTAAGTTGATCTTAGTCTCAAATTGGACTAACGAATCCTTAACAAACGTTTGAGTTGATCTTAGCCTCAAATATGGCTAACGTATCCTCAAACCAAAACCCCAAACCCAAATCTAAGGAAATACGGATTTGGACTAATCCACGCCTTACGGGCGACGACATAACTCAGTCTCCGTATACAATCCACGGGCAACCGAACACAAAACAAACACCTACGACATGAAGTGATCATCTGGAGAAGGAGAAAGTTGTTACCCCAATGTGGTAGCGTAATTAACTGCAGGCGCTTGCGCCTGCAGGGAAGAGCGTCCCTACAATCAAAAAACCCCTCAAGCGTGGGGGAATCTGACGAAGTCTGCTACATCGGACGCATCCGTTTAAACCTTCGATACATGGTGCCATAAATCAACTTGGCATTTTCGGAGAGGTAGACGGATAGCACCAATTAGCATCTGCCCCGAATCACAGGCAAGACGTCCATGTCTCGGCCGCCGTTCGGAGGGGAACAGATTCTGGCACGCCCGGTGGGACCTCTTCCTCTTTCCACTCCACACTTCGTGTGTCGTGTTCGCGAACGAATCGCTGTTTGCTGTGGTTGCCTGTGGATTCGAGGTACTAAGATTTGGTGTCTTGCTCCGTGCAGAAAACAGAAGATCAATGGCTTCAAACTGCACTACCTGCAACTGCAACTCTCACTCCGTCCCTACCGGAGGAGTGACCTACGGGCCCCAAGCGGCCTCTCTTTTCAAGATGCCAGTGGAGCAGGTAACTCAAGCCACTGCTGGACTATTCTTCGGGACCATACTCCCACCCATGAGCTTCAACGCTCCTGTACCGTCACAAGAAGCTCCAGAGAAGTCGTGTCACGACCCCAGAATTTCGACTCGTGACCGGCACTTAACCACGCAACGTCTACAGGCGTAAAACGACTAAGTAAGCCGAACCCAGAAAATCATAACCAATCATATGTAAGATGAACTACAGCAATGTAATCATGGCAGCTCTACAGTGAGTGTGGCATAGCAATTACTAACGGTGTGTGTGTAGCATGCAAAAAGTGCCCGTGCAACATAAACCGTTAGTAATAGTGCGGTGTTCTATCAGTTCTAAGCATATATATATATGTAGCAGGGAATGCAATATGCGATGACAGTCTATGGGGTACATGCAACATATAATAATAAAGTCCTATCAGCCCTGACGCATAACGCCATGCGGGCGATATCCCCGTAGATGTGAAATCTACTCACCGTGTCTCGCGCTAAGTGTATCCAACAACTTGCTTGCCCTTCTTCGCAGCGTCCGTCTCACTGGCCTGCGAACCTAGAATCACACAACATATATCACACATAAGCTCAATTTCACAGAAACGCGACATTACGGTCCAACTAGAAACCCGTGTCACAAACCAATCGCGCGTGTGCGCGATACGCTAAAACGTGTGATCACGCGCCTGAAACTACCCCGACGCGTCGCGATACGCAGAAACCCCAAACCTACTCACGTATCACGCGTGTCGCGAAGGTTTAGAAAAACGGCAAAACAGGTATTTGGTCCCAGATTTCTATACAGAACTAAACTTACAAAAATATATACATCACAGCACCCTACACACTAGCAGACACCTACAGGACCAAACCCCAACCCAAACCCTACCCATCTGGCCGTAATTGGCGGCCAGAATGAAATAATTGGCGGCCAAAGGAAGGAATTAGGGGGTCGGGTTCTATCTAGGGTATCAGCACCTCATTACTATACTGCAGTATCCTCAATTTCATCCTGAACCTATCGGGTCAAAAGCAGTTCCAGAAAACTCAGTTTTGCTTAAAAACGACGGATTTGCATCAATTTGGAAAACTGGTGGTATTTTAGTGCAATTGGGGTTAGGCTAAGTTAACATGGTCTCAACAACCCACCAACAACCTACTGAAACCAAATTACACCACACTAGCACAAGGTTCCCACTAAACACCTCATATCGCACTAAAACGCACTAAAAACCACTAACCGATGCAAAACTACACTAACCAAGCAAACTAGGGAATAAGTTTAGGAAATATACCTCATACTTAACCCTAGGGAGCTGGAGGAAGAAGAAGAGGTGCAAGGAAGAGGCTGCACTTGGTGCTGGTGCTGCTACTGCTCACTGTGCTGCTGCTACTGCTGTGAAGCTTGTTGCTGCTGCTGCTACTTCTCTCTGCTGCTGCTGTTGCCTCTAGCTCCTGCTGCTGCTGTTGCTTCAGTTGATGAAGTGTGAAGGTAAGTGGGTGTGTTGTGTGAGTGTGTGGGTGTGTGAGACTTGAGAGAAAAGAAAAATAAGAATGAGAGGAAACAATTATCATCCAATTGTCAACCCTCCTCTCTCTCTCTCCTCATGATTGCAAGCATGGCTTAAAGCCATGATGCACTCTCTCTCTCTCTCTCACAAGTCAACACTCTAAGAAAATTCAAATACAAACAACTACTAATTAACTAATTAACTTAATTTAAACCCAAAAGACTTAATCCCAATGATTAACCCACCATGGTCACTAATCATTGTAAAACTTATTTTAAAAACCCTAGTTTACATGCACATGTGTGTGCAAGCCTAGGAAAATTTTGGAAAAATATTTATTAAATTAGGAAAAATATTTAAAACACAATTTGGTAAACTTTTTGTTAAAAACCCAATATTTAAATATAATTATTCACTAAACATATCCTAAGGTGTTACAATCTCTCCCCCTTAAAAAAATTCGTCCCCGAATTTCAAAATCTAACTACACGTACCTTCAAAAAGATGGGGATACGTCTTCATCATCTCGCTTTCGGTCTCCCAAGTGACCTCCTCACGGTTCTGGCCACGCCAAAGTACCTTAACAGATGGGATGTCCTTCGATCTCAATTTCTTCACTTGTCGATCTAAGATCATCACCGGCTGCTCTGCCTAGGAAAGGTCGCGCTCCAGCTGGATCGTCGGATGCTGAATCGCATGCGAAGGATCATGAAGATATCTGCGGAGCATCGAAACGTGAAATACGGGGTGCACATCTGGAAAACTGGGCGGAAGGGCTAATCGGTATGCTACTGCACCAACACGCTCGAGGACCTCGAAAGGGCCCACATACCTGGGACTGAGCTTCCCCTTCTTCCCAAACCTCATCATACCTTTCATTGGGGAGACCCTCAAGAAAACATGATCACCAACAGAAAACTCAAGTCTGCGTCGCCGACGGTCCGCATAAGATCTCTGCCTACTCTGGGCTGCTCTCATCCTATCGCGAATCAACTGGATCTTCGCTGTCGTCTCCTCAACGATCTGTGGCCCTAAGATACTGCTCTCACTGAGCTCTGTCCAACAAGTGGGCGACCTGCATCTCCTCCCATAAAGAGCCTCAAATGGTGCCATCTGAATGGTCTCCTGGTAGCTGTTATTGTAGGAGAACTCTACTAAGGGCAAATGGTGATCCCAGCTACCTCTGAAATCCAATACACAAGCTCTGAGCATGTCCTCGAGAGTCTGAATGGTCCGCTCTGTCTGTCAGTCGGTCTGCGGATGAAATGCTGTGCTGAAACTCAAGCGAGTGCCCAAAGCCTCCTGAAGCCTCTGCCACAGTCTACTGGTAAACTGGGTACCCCTGTCGGACACAATACACGTCGGGACTCCGTGTAGTCGCACTATCTCGTCAATGTAGATCTGGGCATACTGAGTAAATCCGAAAGTCGTCTTCACCGGTAGGAAGTGAGCCGCTTTCGTCAAACGATCCACGATCACCCAGATGGAGTCATACCCTCGACTAGTCCTGGGTAGTCCCACAACGAAATCCATCAAAATCTGTTCCCATTTCCACTCCGGAATGGGTAACGGCTGTAGCTCTCCCGTGGGTCTCTGGTGTTCAGCCTTGACTTGCTGACAAGTCAGGCATCTCGACACAAAATCTGCGATGTCCCTCTTCATTCCGTCCCACCAATAAACATCTCTCATATCATGATACATCTTGGTGGAACCGGGATGGACGCTGTACACCGATCGATGTGCCTCCTCAAGAATCTCGCGCCTCAGTCCCTCAGCATCAGGTACGCACAGTCTGACTCCAAATCGTAGTATCCCTTGATCATCGATCACGAACTCGGAAAATCTGCCCTGTCCAATCTGTGCCATGATCTCTGAACATCGGTCATCACTGAGCTGTGCCTCACGTATACGATCGATCAACTGTGGGCGTGCACGGACATGCGCTATCTGTCCTCCAATCGGCGTGAACTCGAACTGTATCCGGCTGTCGCATAATATCTGCCAGTCCGCGGATGACTGCTCCTGTACTGCGCTCAAACAAGATAAACTACCCCTGGGCCTCCTACTCAAAGCATCCGCCACTACATTTGCCTTGCCCGGGTGATATAAGATCTCGCAGTCATAATCCTTCACTAACTCCATCCATCGGCGCTGTCGAAGGTTCAGATCCCGCTGCTGGAATATGTATTTCAGACTTTTGTGATCCGTGAATATCTGGCACGACTCGCCGTATAGGTAATGTCGCCAGATCTTAAGTGCGAAGACCACTGCATCCATCTCCAAATCGTGAGTGGGGTAGTTTTGCTCATGTTTCTTCAATTGTCGCGAGGCATACGCGATCACCCTATCATGCTGCATCAGTACGCACCCTAACCCCACTCGAGAAGCATCACAATATACCACAAATCCGCCCGATCCGGAAGGTAAAGATAACACCGGTGCCGTCGTCAGCCGAGTCCGTAACTGCTGGAAACTGTGCTCGCACTCCTCCGTCCAATCGAAAGGAACTCCCTTCCGGGTCAACCCGGTCAACGGTGTAGCAATACGGGAGAAGTCCTGCACAAAACGCCTGTAGTAACCGGCCAACCCCAAAAAGCTGCGAATCTCCGTCACCGATGTGGGTCGGGGCCAACGCTGAACGGCCTCGATCTTCCTCGGGTCTACACATATACCGTCTCGTGAAATCACATGTCCCAAGAAGTCCACGCTGTCCAGCCAAAAAGCACACTTGGAGAATTTCGCATAAAGCTGGTGCTCCCTCAAGGTCTGCAAGGAAATCCGCAGGTGCTGCTCATGCTCCTCACTACTCCGGGAATACACCAAGATATCGTCAATGAAGACTATGATGAACAGATCCAAATATGGCGGGAAAATACGGTTCATCAAGTCCATGAAGGCTGCTGGTGCATTGGTGAGTCCGAACGACATCACCAAAAACTCGTAATGGCCGTAGCGCGTACGGAAAGCTGTCCTGGGAATGTCCTCCTGTCGAACCCGCAGCTGATCATAGCCCGATAGCAAATCGATCCTCGAAAAGTACCCTGCCCCCTGAAGCTGGTCGAACAAATCGTCGATGCGCGGCAAAGGATACCTGTTCCGCACTGTCACCCTGTTCAGCTGGCGGTAGTCGATACATAGACGTAAACTGCCGTCCTTCTTCTTGACGAACAGGACTGGAGCACCCCAAGGAGAAACACTGGGTCGAATAAGTCCCTTGTCCAGCAAATCTTGCAGCTGACCCTTCAATTCTCTAAGTTCCGCCGGGGCCATCCGATAAGGCGGTATGGAAATAGGCCCCGAGCCAGGAACCAAATCAATACAGAAAGAAATGTCGCGCTCGGGCGGCAACCCTGGAAGCTCGGCAGGGAACACATCAGGAAACTCGCTGACAACCGGAACCTGATCCAATGGGACCTCTGTAGCGCGAGCATCGCAAACATAGGCGAGAAATCCCTGACATCCCTTCCTCAAAAGCTGTCCAGCGCGAAAAGAAGAAATCACACTGTGAGGGGCGGCACCACGGTCCCCCAACACAACAAAAACCGACTCGCCGGGAAAGCAGAATCTAACTGTCTTCTCACGGCAGTCCACAGAAGCATAGCACGTGGCTAACCAATCCATGCCCAAAAGAACGTCGAAGTCCAACATCTCCAGAAGGATCAAGTAGACAGGCAACTATCTCTCGCCAATACAGACGATACAGGATCGGAACACGTGTCTAGCAACAAACGACTCTCCTACAGGAGTGGTCACCACAAGCGACTGATCAAGCAAACCGGACTCTCTACCCAAACTCGGCACAAAGTGTGTGGATACGTACGAGTGCGTGGATCCGGGATCGAACAATACATGTGCATCAACTGAACATATAGGAAGGATACCTGAAACCACCGCATTGGACGCCTGCACGTCCTGATGTGTCAAAGCAAAAACCCGTGCCTGTCCACCACCTGTAACTGACTGCCCTCTGCCTCGGTCATCTCGCCCTCTCTGAGCAACTCCTCCACGCCCACGACCTCTCTGTGTATGAGTCTGGCGCGGAGCAACGGTAGGTACAACAGGCAACGTCCTCTGGGGTGGTGAAGGCGGTAAGGTAACATGCGGTGCTGCTGCCTCCCTCCGATGTGTCTCGGGACAATTTCGCACACGATGATAAGAACTCCCGCAACGGAAACATCCCGATAATGGTCGCTGACCCTCCTGGGGATAAGAGCTGAACAATCGGGCTCGCCTCGAATCTCTGCCACCTGCTAGGTGTCTGTCACGGCGTCGAAAAGGCTGTCTCTGCACCGATGTACCTGCACGAACTCTCTTCGGCTCTGGGGCTGCCGAAGTCTAAGCAAGGTGCTCCTCCACTACTAGGGCTGCGTCTACAGCTGCTGCATAGGTCTCGTAGTGCTGCGTGCTGATCGCGAGGAACAGTGGTGTAAGCAAGCCTCGAACAAATCTCCTGACTCGCAACTCCTCGGTAGCCACTAAATACGGGGCATAAACTGCTAGCTTGGTAAACAACACGTCATACTCTGCCACTGTCATCCCTGGCGTCTGGCGCAAGGACTCAAATCTGCGTGCTCGGGAATCCCTAACACTCTGGGGAAGGAAACGGGCTAGAAATACGGTCACGAACTCCGTCCAGGTCATAGAAGGAAGACATGTTGCTCTGCCCTTCTCAACTGAATCACACCACTTCTGCGCAAGACCTTCCAGGCGAAAGCTCGCGAACTCGACCCATCTCGCATTTGCGCATCTGAGGGAACGGCATATCCTGGCCATCCTGTCGATGAAAGACTGTGGGTCCTCGGCTGTATCGGTGCCGTGAAGACCGGAGGCTTCAGCCTCATGAACTCTGATAACGATACTGTGATCACCTCCGTGGCTGCAGGGGCAACTGGCTGTGCGGTAGGTACCATCGCGGTCGCTGGAACAGGTGGAGCTACCTCTGGTCGCTGGGCTCGAAGTGTCTTAACTAGCGATCCTATCATCTGGCGCATCTCCTGCATGCTAGATCCCACCGTCTGGCGCATCTCCTGCACACCAGCCCCTAACGTGGCGATCTGGTCTGTCACAGGAGGAACAGTCTGTTGGAGATAGTGCCCTCAGAGTCAATTATTAGGTCACAGGTACGTGATTGTAATGATTGAGGGAGGACCTATCCCAGTAGGACAGTCTTGCTCGAGATGATAGTATGCTATCTGGTTTACCTTTATCATCGTGTACTGCTTTAGGTGACATGACACGTCGCTATTACACGTTGATAGAGCCCCTAGGATTCTTGCTTGACCACCAGCAGTATGAGGGCGATCATATAAGTGGGAGCTGGGGGTCTATAAGCTTATCCTTAAAAGGTCCCTAGTCGTGGGAGTTTCGAGACTGGGCATCGATACTCCATTAGTAGACTAGTGTATACAGTCGAGACCCCGACGAGGGGCGGTGGCCGGTCTCACAAGCCACTGGTGTCAGTTGGATCACCTAAGATGTATACAGGTGCTCATTGGGTTATGAGTACACCGGACAGGACTCGCCGGGAACATGCTAGTTGGTCATATACCAGACGTCAGATGGCAGTTCCCTGGTGACATGTGTGCAGGTTAGTTCATCGACCTGGGGATCGTCATTTGTCTCGTGTGAGTTCCCACTGTACTTTGATTACTACCCTACCACGGCTCAAAGGAGTCGTGCAAACAGGTTTTAGTTGGGTACAGTCCCGAGCCACATGGAGGCAGTGAGCGTATCTTCAGGGGTTCGTCTCTCCCGGTATTGGGGGTGAGGTCGTGCTGTGTCTAGGAGAGCCATTACACAAAGTCCTTGGCCAAGGCAAGGAGATTTACTGGTAGGTATTCCAGTAGTATCTCAGGGTGTTCTGGGCTACACTCCGACACGACTTGTACCGCTTTTGGGGATCTGACTTTTACTAACCCCCTAGGCCCGCCATGCGATGCTCATAGATGAACGGACCGGACTGCACGGATATTGTCACTGACAGGCTCAGTTGGGTGTCGGGGTGAGCTTCCTCATCGACGTCCCATTTGGTCAGTACCTGGTAGCCCGTCACGTATTGGCTTATACCTCTGACGTGCTAGTGGTTAAATCCACAACCAAGGTGTTGACGAGTCTTTAGAGTCCTCCACATTCAGTTACTCAGCTTTCGGGCGAAAGGTTGTAGAGGCCGTATGGAGATATGGCAAGGTCCGATCAGATACGTGCGGTATTGCACGGATCAGGATCGGACAGTCTGTACTATAGGCCGTATGGATATATGGCAGGGTTCGATCAGATACGTGCGGTATTGCACGGATCAGGATCGAACAGATATTACTAGCCGGTTTTGGTATAAGCCGGATCCTAGTATAGTACAGTGGAGATTTTGTCTCATTGCATTTGTATTTCGGTCGGAATACAAATGCGGGTGTGTATGCACAGTATCGGGGTTTTCCTGTAATTTATTACGGGACCAGTTTTTGGAGTTGCCAGTTTGCTTTCCGTTTCGGCCAATTTCCATTGTTCCGTTCATTGGCCGAAGATTGGTGGAGGAGGGTTTATTTGCATTGTTGCAAATAGGCATTTGTGGAGGGGGGTCTTTGCATATTTCCTTGTGTCATGATGGCTCACCATACCTTGACCTTGCTTGACTTTTTGACTTCATCATGGTTGCACCTTACCTTGACTCCTTGACTTTGTTTTCATGATTTCTTGACTTTGGTTGTGATGATGGGAGAAGAGATGGTTGTTGAGTGTTGGACTTTTCAAGCCATCATTTTTTCTTTGCATTATGGTTCAAGCCATTCTCTCTCTCTCTCCAATCACACCAATAGGGGGGGCCGGCCATTCCTTGTGAGTGAGGGGATTTTCATTTTCATGGGGTGGGAAATTTTGTATCTTGAGGACTTGAGAAATCCCTACAACTCCCTCTCCAAAAGTTCACTTCTATTCCTCCACAAATGGCAACTCCATAATCCCAAATGAGACATGTAATCCACATTATATTCTACTGCAATTCTTGGGCACGTCGAGTAGCCGGCTTCGTGCCCGAGTTGCCTCGGCATTGAGGTGGGAGCCCGTAAAAGAAGTAGGCGATGTGGTGCGCTTCCGGCGACGAGGAGGAGACAGGACTTTCCGCAGGAGATCGGGACCATGACGGGAAGACCGGAGGACTTGGATCGTCGGTATATCTCTATTCCCTTTCTTCTAATTAGCTTAGACTAGTTAATGGTTCGATCCGGGTGTTTAGTGCGCGGTGGTGCCGGTTTGCTAAGTCCGCAAAAGGTAAAGTTATTCACCGCTTCCGCATTCCGGCGTCGGATTGACGGCCGGGGCGCCGCCGTGCACTTACAGTGGTATCAGAGCCTCGCCATTAACTTAGTCTAACTTTGTGTAATGTGTTTGCATTTCCGATCGATCAAAAAGTTCCAAAACTGCATTTTAGTTCGCATCAGTTTCTGTTGAAAATTTTTGGTCTCGAAAAATTTTTCAGGTTATAAAATATTGATGTACTGGAAAATCTAAGAGTTCTGTAAAAATTTGACGAAGTAACTCCACAGTTGGAGCGCGGAACCGCCGCGAAAACCCCATTTGTGCGGCCCTTCCGCCGCGCACTATTCACATCACTTCACCATTTTTTTACAGAGGCCTTCTGGGCTTAAAATATGGGCTTTGGAATATTAAAGTTGGGCCAATTGTTTCTGTGAGTTCTACAGTTTTCTTTGGGGCCCACTTGTTAATTGTTTGATCAATCGGAAATTTTTTAAACACATTTTTCACAGTATTTACATTATATCTGCGACCGTGAATGTCACTCGATCGGTAAATCCAGTCTAACTGCTATAGCCCGGTTAGACGGATTTGCGAACGTGACTTTCACGTTGATGTTCTATGTATTTGCTGTGATGTTGCGGATCGGTCGTGGGGGATAGCCTGGATGCAATGCTAGTACTGTGCTGTTGTATTATGTACATTTGATATTGCGGGGCGAGCGTCCGACATGTGGACTGCCGTCACTGCCTGATTGTATTATTATTTTGGGGCACGACCTGGTTGCGGTCGATGTACCCGGTGTATGTATATTTTACTTTCTGTACTAGGATTGCCCCGCGGAGGGGTGCACGGATAGCCGGGTTCTGGAGGGCAACAAGCCCGCATCTCATGGCATTGAGACGGAAGGGGCTTCACTCTAGGATTGGCGGGCTATTCGTCGCACTCGTAGGGGGTACAGGTTGACCCAGGAGGGGTGCCCAAGTTGCCGGATTCCGTGAAGTGCTGGGTGGTCCATTCACGGCGCTGAAGGGGGCTGCCTCGCTTCAGGTTTTGGCGGGTGACTTGCCGCGCCCGTAGGGGTCTAGGATTTCATTGCACAGGCTATCCACACGACCAGGGGAACGTCGGGTTTCAGCGGCTCTGTGAAACCCGGGGATCCCAGATATCTGTATTGTTTCTGTGATGCTGTACATTTCTGTGATGTTGCATTTTATTCACGCCTTGAGCGAATATAATATATTGGTATATATATTAGTAGATGTTGTATATGTTTTGCATCCGCGCTAGTCCAGTCCCCGCTCTGTCGTTAGTTAGCTAACCTAACGGGTAATGACGGGACCCAGTGGCGAATGCGGATGGCATATACGTACATCAGTATATTTTCGTTCTTTTTGGTGTGATCAATTGATGGGACTGCATTGATTCGGATCAATGCAAAGTTAAAAACAAACCTAATCTGATGTTGTTGGAACACTTTTTCAAAAAGCTGTTATTGCAAGGACGTTTACTTTTGTTTTGCATCGTGGTATTCATTAGAATATCCTGCTCCTCAGTCGACGAGGCAAGGGCCGAGATCCCTTCACCGGGAGTGACCCCTTGGACAATAAGTTTGCGTCAGGGCATTAACTTCACTATAGCCGATTACTTTTGCTTTGCACCGTGGTATTCATTTGGAATATCCTGCACCCCATTCTACGGGGAAAGAGCCGAGATCCCTTCACCGGGAGTGACCTCTTTAGCAACGGTTTTCATCACTATATTTTCAAAAAGCTATCCGTTCCTTCAACGATATCAAGTTCATTACGTTAAAGGTTTTCGCCAGAAACCATTCGTAGCCCTCCGTCGTTTCAGACGGGTAGCACGTAGTATTCATGCTATGTTTGTTGACCTTCGTCAAGGCATAGTGTATGGTAGCTGCTTGTTACCTTTCTGCTGCATAGATAGATGCGTTGGTTTGGGACAGTCGTATAGCCTTGTTGACCTTCGTCAAGGGCTTGTACGGGTGGATTCAAATTAACCTGGATAATGACGGGTAGAACTTGACATGTGACTTATGATTTGTTGACCTTCGCCAAGGTCATAAGAGCATGGGGCAGAAATCACATCGGGAGTTTCAAAAGAACTGAGACTTGCCAGATATGTGCATACCTTCTGGAGTGTGATACCGTGAGCGGATTCCGTCACGTTATCATGCGATGAGAGTTGGATCCCGATTCCCACTGATGGGTTAGTTTACTCCTCGGGTAACCCCGACTAATTCTTCTTTCAGGTTTGGAGGAGAATTTGAGGTACAGTGGGAGGATTCCAGATTAGATAAATTGGTAACCATTCTGATCTAGGTTAGAGTGCACGCTGAGTGTTTCTTTTCTCTCTCTCTTTGGCAGCGACCATTGACCCGACCCTAAGACTTTGACTCAGTGACCAAGTTGACCGAACCTTCTTAAACACCGGCTTTTGGATTGTCAGAGTTGCAGACCTCATTGCCACTCCTACTTTTACCCTTTTTTCCAGGACACCCCGTATTACTACGAACGTCCACTTCCATTGGACAAAACCATCGTATGGTTAGATACGAACTCGAAAGAATTTATTCGAGGATGGTTTCCGGTTCTGGAGAAAACGGATAGGATTATTCAGTTGTCTTTTCCTTTTACCCTCTCTCAGGTTACGAGTACTCCTTGGTTTAGGGGTAGTACACCTATTACGCAAATTGGATTGTCTTCTTCCAAACCTTAGGCTGGTGCCGACCGGTAGGGAATGAAGAAAACCAATTAGCATAACGATGGTGTGCAGAAGGTATTAAGTTCAGACAAAGCAAGGGATTAGTAAGAGGGCAAAGTAAATTGCAACAGATATTCACGACCAAACCAAATATTTCATTACCACTCCCACATCACCTTTGTATTTCTCCAGGACACTCCGTATCACTACGAAGATCCACAGTTTATTTGGATACTCCATCGTATGGTTATATACGAACTCGAATGGAACTTGTTCCAGTTCGGGGATGGATTCTGGTTCAGGAGAAATAGGAATAAGGTTTATTCGGTTGTCTTTTATCTTCACCCTCTCTCATTGCGAGTGTTCCTAGGATGCGGACAGTACACCCATTATGCTTATTGGATAGTCTTCTTCCAAACCATAGGCTGGTGCCGAACGGTAGGGAAGGAAGAAAACCATTTGGCCTAAAAGGGTGTGCAGAAGGTAAAGACTAAAGACATATGAAGGGATTTGGAGAGGTGGCAAAGAACTATACGGTTACAGTCGTGAATCTGGAAGAGGCATTACTAGGAATACCAGAATACCCCATCGGAACATTTCAATGTTTCAGTTTCACTGTGTAATGTTAAAGGAAAACTGATTTCCCGATTAGATACTTACTCCAGGGTATGTATTTACCAGGTACGATTCTCACATCTGTATGGTTTTACAGATGATGAGTGGGAGTAAGTTGTTGGGAATTGGGTGATTATCCTCATTATATCGGGATTCGTTGTAATCGGTGATATTTGAGGAAATCACCTGGGCTGTTTGCCGGTCGGCAAATATTTGGTTTTGAATATCCACTGTTATGCACCAATTTCAAATTGATATATCTGTACGTCTATTTTCATAGAGTGAGATATACCTTTCTGAAATTATGTCTACGACATTTACCTATATCAGTGGATGGTTAGGTAAGGAGCATTAAACAGCGGTGTAATTCTTCTTAACCATAAGTACAGTTTTCAACCTACGACACACAGTGAATGAGTTATCAGACTCAAGGGACTTATACAGAGTATTGTATGTTGTCCAGTGTCCATTAGGACAGAGGGGTTGGTCCTCGTACTATATTCGATTTACTTATGACTTCTCTAGTTTTTAGACAAGTGTTTCGTGGAAACACAGGGTCCGAATTTGGAGAAGTTATAGGTATTTGAATAGAGTAAAGAACCAGGTGTAGCAAGTATCGGGATTCTTCAAAGTGATCGAAGATGTAGATACTTGTATATGGTATTCAGTTGATAGTAGTGATTAAGAGAAATTGCTTCTCTTTCAGGTTACTCATAAATGGAAGCATTCCTAAGTTGAGTAACGCTGATCGGCCTCCTTCCATTTAGTTGACATGCACTGGAGACAGTTGCAAGATTTGAATCTGGTTCAATTAAATCAGTGCCTCTGGTCCTATATGGGATATAGAACAGTTCATATCTTAACGATGTTAAGGTACGGGGAGTTGTCCGGCTTATGCTTAAAACCAGACACTGGACAACTCAAGGCACGTTTCTGTAATGGCTGTTTGTGGGTTGACCCAGGCTATGACGCGGGTTGACTTTCTACCATCTGGAAGATCAATAGCAATATTGTTCTTGACTCGCCACAGTTTTATTAAAAATGGATTTTTTCAGAAAACAGTAGTGGGAGTATGGTAGAACTGGAAGTGATTCCAGAACCACAAACGATTACTGAAGATTTGATAAGGAACCTAAAGATTCAATCTGGATTGACATTCCATTGGCCACTCCGCAGATTAGGTGGGTAACTTCAGGCACCCGAGAGGCACTACGGTAACCTCAAGGACGGTGACAGGGAAGTTCTTGTTTACCCACAATTGCCATTGCTGTTGTTCCAGGTTACGAGACCCGGCGGGAGGATGAGTATAGCGTCTTTCTAAACCAGTTTTAGAAGTGTACGTCTATATGACTCTGCCAGAGGGTTGTCGTAGTCAGTGGGAGCAGCGGAAGCATTGGTGGACAGGCTGCTTATGTCTATTTATAGACTAGAGCAGATGTAGCGGAGATAGATCATCTATTTCTGACGTGAAAGTCATGGGTTTGACTTCATCAGAATAGGGGATGGATCTGTTGAGAAGGTAGTAGGGTGTGATATCCTGGTATTTAGATGATATACACAGAGTAGGAAAAGAAACTCCTACACTACGATCGGTTATACTTTGGTCGTCACACAGTTGTTTCTCCACAAAGGAAATGGATTTTATATCAGACATACTGGTTACTAGATCTATGGTCTTAGATCTAGATTTGGGTGGTTTCCCAATCAGGGTACTTGACAGCATTCTAAGAGTATTTAGGATGGACGACTCCTGGCACGGTAGTGTACCTGCAGGTAATGGAGTCACCCTCTCCAAAGGTGTCTTACAGACTAAAGGGGAGAGGGACGGGCATGATTGGCAGATCACTTGCTCAGGCAATTGAGTCAATCGTGAGATGTCAAGTACCACACCAGATGTTGTTCTTGCACTAGATGCAATAAGTTGACATTAATCCAATCCTGGAGAAACAGTCGGAAGCAGTTTTAGAACATAAGTGGATGTTCTAGGGATATGATAACGACAGCCTCATTCAGGAGACAGTTATCATTCCAGGCTTCCAAGGTGACATAGACGACAAGGAGGTTGTCAGAGTTATAGTTTTCCTTCTGATGAGGGGCAGTATTTTGGACAGGTGGTCCAAGGCAATACTGAGGGAGGCATGGCGCGCAGGACACTGATTAAGTTCAGTTGTCGATATAGTCTAAGAAGTTTGGATTTGGAGTTCATTTATGAGCTATGTCCCATCAGACATCCAGACACATTCTAAGACAGGTATTGCTCATTTCGGGAGATAGGTTTCTCCGCGAACTTGAGATATAGAGAGACATAGAAAGAAACAACTAAGCGGATCCACTCACTGAGACTATTCCTCGAACGCAATAGTTCCGCAAACGAGCTTTGTGAGACTGACTAGTAGAGGAGTTGGGTGTTCGGTATCACACGGGCTGTGAGTATGCGACATCGCAATAATTAGCCTTGAGTGCAAGTGGGAGATTGTTGGAGATAGTGCCCTCAGAGTCAATTATTAGGTCACAGGTACGTGATTGTAATGATTGAGGGAGGACCTATCCCAGTAGGACAGTCTTGCTCGAGATGATAGTATGCTATCTGGTTTACCTTTATCATCGTGTACTGCTTTAGGTGACATGACACGTCGCTATTACACGTTGATAGAGCCCCTAGGATTCTTGCTTGACCACCAGCAGTATGAGGGCGATCATATAAGTGGGAGCTGGGGGTCTATAAGCTTATCCTTAAAAGGTCCCTAGTCGTGGGAGTTTCGAGACTGGGCATCGATACTCCATTAGTAGACTAGTGTATACAGTCGAGACCCCGACGAGGGGCGGTGGCCGGTCTCACAAGCCACTGGTGTCAGTTGGATCACCTAAGATGTATACAGGTGCTCATTGGGTTATGAGTACACCGGACAGGACTCGCCGGGAACATGCTAGTTGGTCATATACCAGACGTCAGATGGCAGTTCCCTGGTGACATGTGTGCAGGTTAGTTCATCGACCTGGGGATCGTCATTTGTCTCGTGTGAGTTCCCACTGTACTTTGATTACTACCCTACCACGGCTCAAAGGAGTCGTGCAAACAGGTTTTAGTTGGGTACAGTCCCGAGCCACATGGAGGCAGTGAGCGTATCTTCAGGGGTTCGTCTCTCCCGGTATTGGGGGTGAGGTCGTGCTGTGTCTAGGAGAGCCATTACACAAAGTCCTTGGCCAAGGCAAGGAGATTTACTGGTAGGTATTCCAGTAGTATCTCAGGGTGTTCTGGGCTACACTCCGACACGACTTGTACCGCTTTTGGGGATCTGACTTTTACTAACCCCTTAGGCCCGCCATGCGATGCTCATAGACGAACGGACCGGACTGCACGGATATTGTCACTGACAGGCTCAGTTGGGTGTCGGGGTGAGCTTCCTCATCGACGTCCCATTTGGTCAGTACCTGGTAGCCCGTCACGTATTGGCTTATACCTCTGACGTGCTAGTGGTTAAATCCACAACCAAGGTGTTGACGAGTCTTTAGAGTCCTCCACATTCAGTTACTCAGCTTTCGGGCGAAAGGTTGTAGAGGCCGTATGGAGATATGGCAAGGTCCGATCAGATACGTGCGGTATTGCACGGATCAGGATCGGACAGTCTGTACTATAGGCCGTATGGATATATGGCAGGGTTCGATCAGATACGTGCGGTATTGCACGGATCAGGATCGAACAGATATTACTAGCCGGTTTTGGTATAAGCCGGATCCTAGTATAGTACAGTGGAGATTTTGTCTCATTGCATTTGTATTTCGGTCGGAATACAAATGCGGGTGTGTATGCACAGTATCGGGGTTTTCCTGTAATTTATTACGGGACCAGTTTTTGGAGTTGCCAGTTTGCTTTCCGTTTCGGCCAATTTCCATTGTTCCGTTCATTGGCCGAAGATTGGTGGAGGAGGGTTTATTTGCATTGTTGCAAATAGGCATTTGTGGAGGGGGGTCTTTGCATATTTCCTTGTGTCATGATGGCTCACCATACCTTGACCTTGCTTGACTTTTTGACTTCATCATGGTTGCACCTTACCTTGACTCCTTGACTTTGTTTTCATGATTTCTTGACTTTGGTTGTGATGATGGGAGAAGAGATGGTTGTTGAGTGTTGGACTTTTCAAGCCATCATTTTTTCTTTGCATTATGGTTCAAGCCATTCTCTCTCTCTCTCCAATCACACCAATAGGGGGGGCCGGCCATTCCTTGTGAGTGAGGGGATTTTCATTTTCATGGGGTGGGAAATTTTGTATCTTGAGGACTTGAGAAATCCCTACAACTCCCTCTCCAAAAGTTCACTTCTATTCCTCCACAAATGGCAACTCCATAATCCCAAATGAGACATGTAATCCACATTATATTCTACTGCAATTCTTGGGCACGTCGAGTAGCCGGCTTCGTGCCCGAGTTGCCTCGGCATTGAGGTGGGAGCCCGTAAAAGAAGTAGGCGATGTGGTGCGCTTCCGGCGACGAGGAGGAGACAGGACTTTCCGCAGGAGATCGGGACCATGACGGGAAGACCGGAGGACTTGGATCGTCGGTATATCTCTATTCCCTTTCTTCTAATTAGCTTAGACTAGTTAATGGTTCGATCCGGGTGTTTAGTGCGCGGTGGTGCCGGTTTGCTAAGTCCGCAAAAGGTAAAGTTATTCACCGCTTCCGCATTCCGGCGTCGGATTGACGGCCGGGGCGCCGCCATGCACTTACAGAGTCTGCTCGGGTACAACGGGTGCACTGCCCGGATCAGTCCTCGTCTCGGACGAGTCAACACGAATCTCGGCCCTCGCGGCCGCTCTCTGTGCCCTCGTAGTCTTAGGCGGCATAATGGCTGAAAGAAAATTAGGATTCGATAAGAATCACGGAAATCGAATCGCAAGAACAAATGTAATCAAGGAGGAATTTAAATCAACAAGTCCTAAGGTCGCGTAGGCGGAGTACCGTGTCGTGAGTATGCCGCGGAACATACACACGCTACGCTACCCTGCTGCAGCTACCTACTCCATCATACCAGGGTCATCCTACACTCCGAAGGTAAAACCTACGCTCTGATACCAACTTTGTCACGACCCGAGAATTTCGACTCGTGACCGACACTTAACCACGCAACGTCTACAGGCGTAACGCGGCTAAGTAAGCCGAACCCAGAAATCAAAACCAATAAATATAGAGTGATTTAAAACATTTTCGTAAAAACAGTCATACATGTCCGAAAAACTTTTATTACTTTAGTAGAAATCCTTTAAGTTCAAGAGTTATAATTTTTATAATTTTGGCAACATTTCATTTTTTTAAACATTTGTCCCGCAAGTCGGGTAAAAGCAAGGTGTAGCAGAAATAACAAGTGAAATGAATAAAGCATCACAATATGATATACGACGCCGTAGCGAAGAATACACAGTAAAGCAAGGACAATATCACCAAGGGTAAAACTGCATAAAATAAAGTCGGCTCACATGCGAGCTCGACACCAGAGTACAAAATCATACACATCGTCCTCACAACTGTCTTTAAGTCAATACAGAAAGGTAGATGGAGAATACTAGATACATCAATATACAACTGAAGGATAACAGATACCATACAAAAACCCACCTAACAGCAAAAAGGCTAACTCGCCTCAGCAACGGTATCTGTGCCAAAAGATGCGGTAAACATCCAGCCGTGACTACTCCCAAAGGCAACCTGCAAAAACTGTGGCACAACGGGGGTGAGTTGCCAACTCGTGAATAGAGATAACATATAAAGGTGATCGCGAGCATGCACATATAGCGTGGCTCTACTAATGCCAGCAGATGATATCAATGCATGACAACAGTGGATGCAATAGTAATGCAAGTGCTCTATCAGGTAAATGCTACAGGATGAGGTATATAGTAATCAATACTGAGCATGGGATAAATAACATCTACATGGATATGTCAACATGGAAAACAATAATCGGTGCCTCAGACTGCACCTAAATCCCAAATACACTCAGGCGCCGGCACACCCATCGGCCCTCAAATCCTGTATATCTCTGAGAAATCACGAGTGCCCAACATCGGCACCCAAAATATCATAAAATACTCGTGTCCAGCATCGACACGCAAATCCTCGTATATCGGGCTCCGTCAGTCCGGATCGGCCCACGGGATCCGTCTGCGGTATCGACCCTCGGCCCCGGCAGTACGGATCATCCCGCATCCATCTCTCGACTCTGGTCAGTATCCTCCGGTCAACTGCCAGGTCCAACCAATCACCGGTAGGTAGTAGTCCCTCCGCCGGGCTCACCGTCTACTGCACAGCGAAACCGTTCTGGCCCCGGGGTACCATACCGGGCCCACCATGAACCCGCAAACGGATCATCCATCTCCTCGAATCGGGTTTCAAGCACACGTCTCAGCACCGAGAAAACGCGTGGTGGACGCACCAAAATATCATATCACGAGGTACCGGGTTTTCAAAATAGTGCATCTTTTCTTAAATAATTCCACGGTCCTCAAAACCAGAAATCGCATGAAATCCAACACCAATAAGTAAATCCAATGCGAGGTACAATGTAAATCAATCCATGGTATGTGTATAAGGGGAAAACCGCTTTTTAAAATAGTTTCCGTTCTTAAAGATGTCATGCGGCTCCCAATTTCTAGAAAATCATAACCAATCATATGTAAGATGAACTACAGCAATGTAATCATGGCAGCTCTACAGTGAATGTGGCATAGCAATTACTAACGGTGTGTGTGTAGCATGCAAAAAGTGCCTGTGCAACATAAACCGTTAGTAATAGTGCGGTGTTCTATCAGTTCTAAGCATATATATATATATGTAGCAGGGAATGCAATATGCGATGACAGTCTATGGGGTACATGCAACATATAATAATAAAGTCCTATCAGCCCTGACGCATAACGCCATGCGGGCGATATCCCCGTAGATGTGAAATCTACTCACCGTGTCTCGCGCTAAGTGTATCCAATAACTTGCTTGCCCTTCTTCGCAGCGTCCGTCTCACTGGCCTGCGAACCTAGAATCACACAACATATATCACACATAAGCTCAATTTCACAGAAACGCGACATTACGGTCCAACTAGAAACCCGTGTCGCAAACCAATCGCGCGTGTGCGCGATACGCTAAAACGTGTGATCACGCGCCTGAAACTACCCCGACGCGTCGCGATACGCAGAAACCCCAAACCTACTCACGTATCACGCGTGTCGCGAAGGTTTAGAAAAACGGAAAAACAGGTATTTGGTCCCAGATTTCTTTACAGAACTAAACTTACAAAAATATATACATCACAGCACCCTACACACTAGCAGACACCTACAGGACCAAACCCCAACCCAAACCCTACCCATCTGGCCGCAATTGGCGGCCGGAATGAAATAATTGGCGGCCAAAGGAAGGAATTAGGGGGTCGGGTTCTATCTAGGGTATCAGCACCTCATTACTATACTGCAGTATCCTCAATTTCATCCTAAACCCATCGGGTCAAAAGCAGTTCCAGAAAACTCAGTTTTGCTTAAAAACGACGGATTTGCATCAATTTGGAAAACTGCTGGTATTTTAGTGCAATTGGGGTTAGGCTAAGTTAACATGGTCTCAACAACCCACCAACAACCTACTGAAACCAAATTACACCATACTAGCACAAGGTTCCCATTAAACACCTCATATCGCACTAAAACGCACTAAAAACCACTAACCGATGCAAAACTACACTAACCAAGCAAACTAGGGAATAAGTTTAGGAAATATACCTCATACTTAACCCTAGGGAGCTGGAGGAAGAAGAAGAGGTGCGAGGAAGAGGCTGCACTTGGTGCTGGTGCTGCTGCTGCTCACTGTGCTGCTGCTACTGCTGTGAAGCTTGTTGCTGCTGCTGCTACTTCTCTCTGCTGCTGCTGTTGCCTCTAGCTCCTGCTGCTGCTGTTTCTTCAGTTGATGAAGTGTGAAGGTAAGTGGGTGTGTTGTGTGAGTGTGTGGGTGTGTAAGACTTGAGAGAAAAGAAAAATAAGAATGAGAGGAAATAATTATCATCCAATTGTCAACCCTCCTCTCTCTTTCTCCTTATGATTGCAAGCATGGCTTAAAGCCATGATGCACACTCTCTTTCTCTCACAAGTCAACACTCTAAGAAAATTCAAATACAAACAACTACTAATTAACTAATTAACTTAATTTAAACCCAAAAGACTTAATCCCAATGATTAACCCACTATGGTCACTAATCATGGTAAAACTTATTTTAAAAACCCTAGTTTACATGCACATGTGTGTGCAAGCCTAGGAAAATTTTGGAAAAATATTTATTAAATTAGGAAAAATATTTAAAACACAATTTGGTAAACTTTTTGTTAAAAACCCAATATTTAAATATAATTATTCACTAAACATATCCTAAGGTGTTACAAGTCGGTATTCGACCGGCTTGCTACTACTGCCGCCCTTCTCAACGGGTCGCCCAACTCCACTGCCTTGATTTTTAACAGACTAGGCCAGAGCTCCAACGGGCCAATGAAGAAGCCTGCAATACCAGAAGGCGTTATCCCGAAGCGGATAGCCATCCCTGCTCCCAAAATCATCAAGGGGGTTTCTCCTGCCAAGGGGTCGGGCTTTACAAGACTGACCATCCCAACTCTAACTCCCGCTTCGGCTACTCAAAGGATATCAGTCTTTAACAGGCTGACACCGGCAACGGCTCCTCAGCTGAGCCGGGGGCAAAATGAAACCATCCCCATCACCGGACCAGCTCCAACGGCTCGACACGCTCGACATCGCCACTGGCGCCGAGTAAGGAAGGCCGGGGGCAACTCCCCCTCAGGACTAACTCCACCGGCTCCAATGGTGGAAGTTAATGCTGCTGTTCCAACTGGGAACAGCTTTGAACCGCTAAGGAGGGTATGCAAGAACTCTCCGACTGCCACGTTGAAAAGATCTCCTCCACCTGCGGAGAGTGTTACAGAAGCGAAGCCGGAGCAGCCTCCTCAACGGCTGTCCTCCAAAATTTACAAGGTCTGGTGACGGGTTCAGGACTCAGTAATCATTCAAGATCACTCTCACCGGCAAAAGAAGATGAAAGTCCAGGAAGAAAAGGATCGTCCTCTTAAACAGCAAAGGACGACGATCACCAGGGTGCCCACTGCAACGGCCCCCTCCACTTCAACGGCGCACAAGAGAAGAAGGCCGGAGAAAGTCTCCACGCCTGCGGAAAATGTCAAAGGCAATGAGCCTAAACGCCCTGAGTCCGGGGGCATGGTGGTACATACCGTCTACATGGCGTCCGGGAAAGAGGATAGCCGCATATCCACAGGTCATTGACCGCTTACGCGATCAGTGACTAAGGCTCAAGAGCAGCAACAGAAGCTCCAAGAAATGATGAATGCGATGGCCGCACTCACCGGGCCAAAAGAAAGCCCAGAAGCATCCTCGGATCAACGCCAGGAACAGGAAACTGACGCTGAATTCCTTCGCAGGATACTGGAAAAGAAGGATAAAGAGGCTGCGGAACAAGCAGCCAATATAAAGCGAATGGCCCTTCTGTTTCAGGATATGGTAGGTATGATGATCCAACAAGATCCTCCTGCTGAAGATCCTCCGATCGTTCTCGAAGATGACAAAGGAGAAACGTCGAATCCTCCACCGGCTCTGTCAACAGCCAAAGAGGATACAATCTCTAAAGCTGCCCTGGATGACTATATAGCTCAGCAGATACGAGTTCACCAGGCAAACGAAGCGGCTGAACAAGTTGTTAGAACTGGGCGACCATACCCGAGCTGGTATGACCAAATCAGTTACCCGCCGAGATATACGATCCCTAAGTTCCATGTATACAAAGGGACATGAAATCCGCATCAGCACGTCGCTCAATTCAGAGCCTTATGCGGCAACGCTGGCGGCGATGATAAACTCTTGCTTCGCCAATTCGTCGGCAGCTTATCGGAGACGACGTTCGAGTGGTACTCTGAACTCCCAAATGACTCTGTCAAGACATTCGCAGAGATGGAGTTGCTATTCACCCAGCATTTTGCAAGCGCTAGCGAACGCACCCCAATCACGGCATTGATCAATGCCAGGGTAAAGCCTGCAGACCAGTATGCGATACGATGGCGGAATCTATGGTCGAAGTGCGACCAACGCATCGAAGAAGCACCTGCGGTAGGCATGTTCGTGGGCACACTTGATCCGCAAGCGACCATCTCGCAATTCATGATGTTCTTCAAGCCAACTACTTTCCAGGCCTTGATTGACAAGTTGGCCCAAATGGATCGGATGGATCATAGATCATCTCCTTCAACGACGGACCCTCGGAATGAAAAGGGGAAAGGGAAAGCAACTTTCGTCGCTAAGACTCAACAACAGTCGAGCAACTTAAAGCCGGTTGTCCGTCAAAACAATATGCGTCCACGCCCATCCCTCGAGGAGAGACTGGGACGTCTTTACTCATTTCCTCAGGATAAAACGAGAAGACTGTTCGAGCTGGCAGTGCGCAACAAACTCATCAATATGCCGAGTCCAAAACGTCCGTTGCAACCAGGCGATGTCAACGATCCCAATTATTGCCCTTACCACCAAACGGTAAGTCACCCGATCGAGGATTGTTTCGTCTTTAAGGGGTGGATCGAGGATCAGTACCTACAAGGAAAGTTCGCGCTGTCTGAAAAGTGGAAAGTAAACCCACCACAGCCGCACACTCCAAAGAAGACGGATGCATCGGGGGCAACTTGTCATGTGATCTCCCACTCATTTACGGACGGCGAAAAAACTCCTTGCATTGAGAAACTGGGGGCAGAGCCTGAGCCGGAATTCGTGTGGCCGTCAGACGAAATGATCGACACTTTCTAGATGAGATTTATCTAAAAAGTAAAGTTGATCGGGAGCGCGAGATGGCCATATTTGAAAAGGCCAAACGCCGGCGACTGGACAAAAGGGTCGAAACACTCCCACCATATCAAAGTACATCCGCCGCAAATGAAAGCAGGATTAAACAAGAAAACGATTCGCCAAAGCCATATCAATGGAGATGAGGCTGTAAGTCCATGCTACCTCTCCCGGTACTTTCGGGCATGCGGAATTTGGTGAAAAACAATTTTCTAGAGGTGGTAACATGGACTTAAAACCCGGATCTTTGTTAAACATCTAACTAACAACCTAACTAGGAGTTGTTAACTACTCGGTTAGGGGGTTTATACCTTTCTTATCTCGAACTCCTTCGTCTTCAAGCCTCGATGGTTGTCCGAATCGGCTTCTCCCCGTCGTCTCCTTGCGCCGAAGATAGATCCACCTGAAAGCTTCTACCTTTGGCTCCTTCTTCGAACTTTGAAGAAACTAGTTCACTCGGTTTGCTAAACCTTGTGAACTAGAGTGAGCAGAGAAGAGTTTGTTTGGGATTTTATCTATGGTTCTTGGTTCTCAACTCATGAGACAAGTGAACCATAGACTCAAGAGAGGGAGAGCAAGAGGAGGAAGATGAGAGATCAAGAACAAGAGAGAGAATGAGAATGATAGAATGAGAGAAGACTTTTCTCATTTTGCTCTCATAATCCAAAACCATCATAACACATCATAGCAATCAAGTATTATGTGATGGTTTAAGCAACAATAGCCATATCATTTCATGCACTCATTTTGCAGAAGAGAGCAAGCAAGCAAAAGTCTTTACCATGAAATGATAGCTATTGTTATCATGATGGTCAACTAGTCAAGCCTAGTCAACCGGTCCACAAAGTCAACAAGTCAACCAAGTCAACAAGTCAACAAAGTCAATCCCTCAACAACCATGTCAGCATAATACTTAATTAATATAATTGTTAATTACATATCATATTCTCATTAGGGTTGAGCAAAAAGTCAACAGTCAACGGTCAATGGTCAACAACCCTAATGAGAATCCTCTGCCTCTGTCTCTCCGTCAACTGTGCATACACACCCGCATCCGCGTTCCGAGGAACACGAATACAAACTGGATAAAACCAATCCCAATACGTACACTAGGATCTGGCTTAAACCAATGCCCGCTAGTGTAAACTGTCTGGACACTAAACGTGCACAAGTGCACGGATGTGACTGAACCCTGTCGCAAAACCAAGCGACCTGTCGCAAAACCATGCGACCTCTACTCTTTTGCCTAAAGGCGAATAGCTTTCTGTGTGGGACTCTAAAGACTCGACACTACGCTGGCAGTGGGTTTAACCACAGACCGCAAGCGGCACTAGCTGTACGTAACGGTCCCCAGGTAGATGCCGACAAGAAGACTGACGAGGTGAAACCCATCTGAACTCCTACTGAGCCTGAATGTGACAATCTCCGTACAGTCCGGTCTGTTCGTCTGATACATCGCATGGCGGGCCTAGGGGGCGGTAAACGTCAGTCCCCTAATAGCGGTACAAGTCGTGTCGGAGTGAAGCCCAAAACACCCTGAGATAACACTGGAAGCCTACCAGTATATCTCGCTTGCCCTGGCCAGGGACTACTCGTGTAATGGCTCTCCTAGACACAGCGCGATGTCAACCCCCAATACCGGGAGAGACGAATCCTGTCTAACCGTCACTGCCTCCAAGTGCTTCGGGACTGCACCCAACTACAACCTGTTTGCATGACTCCTTTGAGCCGTGGTAGGGTAGTAATCAAAGTACAGTGGGAACACACTCGAGGAGAAGTGATAGTGTCGAGTCAGCGGACTAAGCTGTACTCATGTCACCTGGGAACTGATAACTGACGATAGGTATAATACCAACCGGTCAGTTCCCGACGAGTCCTGTCCAGTGTACTCGTAACCTAACGAGCACCCGCATACTATCTCCAGTACGACGTACTAACGGCTGTGGGACAGACCGTCTCCCATACTGGGATAAGAAGCGCATGCGCTAGTCTACTCCGGAGTATCGATGCCCTGTCTCGATAGTCTTGCGACTAGGGACCTGCATAAGGATGTGCTTATAGATTACCCAGCCCCCACTAGTGTGACTGCCATCACAACGCTGGTAATCAAGCAAAGATCCTAAAGGCTCCACTAATGTGTATAGGTGATATACTGAAATAAACACAAGTACACATTGAAGTAGAAACAAACCAAGTAGCATACTACTATTTTGAGCAAGATTGTATATATACAAGGTGAATATCCCAAGCTTCCATTAAGTAATATACAAACTAGTATGATACAGTAATGGCCTCTAGGGCATATACACTAACAATCTCCCACTTGCACTAAGGCCATGTACTGGCGTATCGAAGACCTATCATCTCGATCAGCCGCTCGAACTGAGTCTGGGGCAAGGCCTTGGTGAATGGATCTGCAGTGTTATCTTCTGAAGCAACCCTCCGAACCTCGATCTCCTGGCGATCCACGATCTCCCTGATCAGGTGATACCGCCTCAAGATGTGTCTGGATCTCTGATTGGACCTGGGTTCCTTCGCTAAAGCTATAGCCCCGTTGTTGTCGCAATACAGAGGTATTGGATCAACAATGGACGGAACCACCTGAAGTTCTTTTAAGAACTTCCTCATCCAGACAGCCTCTTTTGCGGCATCAGATGCAGCAATGTATTCCGCTTCCATCGTCGAGTCTGCAACGGTTTCCTGTTTGGAACTCTTCCAACACACCGCCCCTCCATTGAGGGTAAAGACAAAACCCGACATGGACTTGGAATCATCCTTGTCACTCTGGAAGCTGGAGTCAGCAAAGGCCGCGATCTGGAGGTCTTTTCCGCCATACACCAAGAACATCTCCTTAGTCCTTCTCAGGTACTTGAGAATGTTCTTTACCGCTATCCAGTGTTTCTCCCCGGGGTTTGACTGATACCGGCTTACCACACTCAGTGCATAAGCTACATCCGGTCTGGTACATAACATCGCATACATTATAGAGCCTACCGCAGAAGCGTAGGGTATAATAGACAAGCGATCCCTCTCTAAATCAGTCTTGGGAGACATCTCTTTAGAGAGGGTGATCCCGTGACAAGCCGGTAGGTTACCGCGCTTGGAATCTTCCATACTGAATCTCTTCAGTATGGTGTCGATGTACCTGGACTGTGAAAGTCCTAATATCCTCTTGGATCTATCACGATGGATCCGGATCCCCAGGATGTATGAGGCATCACCCAGGTCTTTCATGGAGAACCTGTGTGACAAGAACCCCTTGACAGATTGTAGCATAGGAATGTCATTTCCTATTAAGAGAATGTCATCCACGTATAAAACGAGGAATACTACAGTTCTCGCTACAAATCTACTATAGATGCATGGTTCATCTGGATTTTTGATAAAGCCAAATTCCTTGACCGTCTCATCAAAACAGATGTTCCAACTCCGCGATGCCTGCTTTAGTCCATAGATGGACTTAAGCAACTTGCACACCTTTCCGCTGCTCCCACTCTGAATGAAACCCTTTGGTTGGTCCATATAGATACACTCCTCTAAATTTCCATTTAGAAAAGCGGTCTTCACGTCCATTTGCCAGATCTTATAATCGTGGAAGGCGGCAATGGCAAGAAGGATCCGAATGGATTTCAGCATAGCCACTGGAGAAAAGGTTTCGTCATAGTCCAAGCCAGGTCTTTGACGGAAACCCTTTGCAACAAGTCTAGCTTTATAGGTCTCAACCTGTCCATCTACACTAATCTTCCTTTTGAAGATCCACTTGCATCCTATGGGTTTTACCCCGTCTGGAGCAATGTCCAACGTCCATACTTTGTTGGTGTACATGGACTCCATTTCGGTCCGCATTGCATCCAGCCATTTTACTGAGTCAGCGCTTTAAACGGCTTGCTGGAAGCTAGTAGGCTCATCATAATCTATGATGCAATCCTCTCTATCCCCGTCTATGATAAAACCGTAGTATCTCTCGGGCGGATGAGACTGCCTACTACTCCTGCGGAGCGGCGTAGGAATGTCCTGTTCTTTTGAACCCTCTGGTTCCACTAAGCTTTCAGTAATAGCTCGTGGTTCTGGAATTTCTTCTAGTTCTACTGCGCTCCCACTAATTTCCTTTTCTAAGAACTGGTGTTCTAGAAAATGGGCATGACGAGAAACAAAAACCTTTTGTTCCTCTTCGCAATAGAAGAAATATCCCTTGGAGTTCTTTGGATATCCCACGAACTTGCACTGTACTGAGCATGCCTCGAGCTTGTCCGCATGCTGCTTTTTGACAAAAGCTGGACTTCCCCATGTCTTAATGTGATTAAGATAGGGTCTCTTCCCACACCACATCTCATATGGTGTAGTAGGCACAGTCTTAGTGGGAACTCGGTTCAAAAGGTATGCAGCTGATTCTAGCGCATACCCCCAGAATGATCGCGGTAACTCAGCGTTACTCATCATGGACCGTACCATATCCAATAGGGTTCGGTTCCGTCTCTCCGATACACCGTTATGTTGCGGAGTGTATGGAGGAGTAAGCTGTGAGAGAATTCCGTTCTCTTTTAAATAGTCCAGGAACTCGGCACTTAAGTATTCTCCGCCTCGATCCGATCTTAGAATCTTGATACTTTTTCCGGTTTGTTTTTCTACTTCATTCTTATATTCCTGGAATTTTCCAATGGCTTCGGACTTATGTTTCATTAAGAAGACATAACCGTACCTTAAAAAGTCATCCGTAAAAGTAATGAAGTAAGAATAACCGCTTCGCGCATGTATAGACATTGGACCGCACACGTCGCTGTGTACGAGTTCCAAGAGCTCGCCTGCTCTTACTCCATGTCCAATGAACGGAGTCTTTGTCATCTTTCCTTTGAGACAGGATTGACAAGTGGCATACGATTGATATTCGAACGGATTCAAATATCCTTCTGTATGTAACTTCGTCAACCTTCTCTCATTGATGTGACCCAGTCTACAATGCCACAAGAAAGTCTGATTTATTTCTGGAGACTTTCTTTTGTGTGTATTCTGGACATTGAAAATCTGTGGTTGGTTTAACACGTATATACCACTGCTTAATGTACCTGACCCAATCAGAACTTGATTAAGGTGAATGTTTACAACATTATTTACAAACGCAAATTCATAACCTTCTTTAGGAACCAAAGATACAGAAATGATATTACAAGTTGCATTGGGTACAAAAAAGCAATTACGCAAAACCAAAACATGTCCATCTGACATTCCCAGGTGATAGTCCCCCACGGCCTTAGCATCCATGCTAGCTCCGTTTGCAACTTTGAGGGTCATGTCACCTGCCTTCAAAACCCTACGGTTTCTCAATGCCTGCAAAGAATTACAGATATGAGATCCTGATCCGGTATCCAATACCCAGGAAGTAGCGTTTATTGAAAGACAGTTTTCAATAACATACACACCTGAAGCTGAAGCTGCAACCTGCTTCAATTCCTGTGTCCTGGCTTTCCATGCCCTGCAATCATTCTTCCAGTGTCCTTTCTTATGACAATAGAAGCATTCTTCCTTATCCACAAGCTTTCCCACTTTCTTTGTTGCTTTTGTCTTTCCCTTCGTATCCACTTTACTAACACCGCCTCTTGGTTTGGCGGGGGCTTTCTTCTTCTTTCCCTTAGCTTTCGCCTTGGACCTTGAAGAAGAAGATCCTCCTACAAACAAAGTGGATGTTTCCCTACCTTTCTGTAGGGTGCCCTCTGCACTCCTCAGCATGTTGAGGAGTTCTGAAAGTTCAACTTCCTTTTCTTGTAAGTTGAAGTTCAGTATGAACTGGGCGTAAGTGGAAGGAAGGGACTGGAGAATCAAGTCCGTATAGAGCTCATTCTCCAATGTGGTCCCAAGGTCCGCGAGCTTTTCAATATAGCCAATCATCTTAAGCACGTGTTCTGCTACCGATGATCCGACGGCCAATCTTGCCGAAAATAACTTCTTCGACACTTCGTATCTTGCGATACGAGACTGCTCTCCATACAGTTCTTTTGTATGGAGAAATATGGATTCGAGGTCCATATTCTCGTGCCTCCTCTGATGTTCGTTGTCCATAGAGGCAAGCACGAGGCACTTGGCCTTCGCGCAATCTAGTTCCCAGGTCTTACGGATTTCCTTATCCGCGACGCTGGTTTTGGGACCTGGGACAGGGGGAGCTTTGGTGGTAAGAAGATACCCTAGCTTGTCGTAAGTGATTGCCATCTTGACATTCCTGAGCCAATCTTTGTAGTTTGGCCCTGTCAGTATGTTTTTATCTAGGAGTAACTTAAGTCCAGTCATGTCGATTGGTCGCTGCAATTAGGAGAGAGAAGAAACACTCAGCATGATGCTCTTGCAAGTTTTAGAATGGTTTTTAATTTGTCTAAACAGGATGGCTCCCACTGTTTCTCGAATCCCTCCTCAAACCAAAAAGGAAGAATTAGTGAGGATCAATCTCACCGTACAATACTTGCTTAACCGTTCAGCCAGGCCAGTGTCGGTACTTCGAGGGAGGTTTTCCAACGCTTTCGCGAAGTTCCTTAATTAAATAACCTCTTTTCCCTGGGGGCATAGCCCCGCTAACACCTTTCTAGACACCTACTTGGTTTATAGCATTGATCGTTAAGTGAGAAATTTCCCGAGGAGTAGCATATACTCACAGTAGGATCGGGATCCAAATATCATCGCGTGACGAAACTGAAGGAATCCTACCAGAATCATCACACTCCAAATGGTATGCAACACTAGCAAGTTTCAGTTCTTTTGAAACTTCCGATGTGGATTTTTGCCCCATGCTCTAATGACCTTGACTTTGGCCAAAATATCATAAGTCACATGTCAAGTTCTACCCGTCATTCTCCAGGTTAATTTGGATCCATCCATACCTACCCTTGACTTTGGCCAAAATGGCAGTACGACTGTCCCAAACCAATGCATCTATCTATGCTACACATGAATACCCAATAGCTACCAATCACTATGCCTTGACTTTGGCCAACATACACAGCTTGAATACTATTGACTATTCATGTGAAACGACGGAGGGCTACGAATGGTTTTGGCAAAACCGTGAACATAGTGAACTTGATATAATCGATGGAACGAGATAGCTTTTAAAAAGAGTGGCTCAAGCTCCGCATTTAAAAGTTAGTTTTGAAAAGAACCGAGTGGTTTTCCGAAAGTGTTCCAACGATTTTAACTTGGTTTATTTTCTTGCATTAGTTCTTTTAATGCGTGATATTCTTGCATTAGTTCTTTTAATGCGTCCCATCATTTAATCCTACCATTGCAGAAAACAACCAAAATATGACGTACGCTTATGCCATTCGCATTCGCCACGGGGCCCCGTCATTACCCGTTAGGTTACTTAACTAACGACAGAGCGGGGGCTGGGCTAGCACGGCTGTAAAACATAAGCAACGCCTAAATAATATCATATATAGATATACTGCAATGATAGCCATTTCATATCACAGATGAACACATTGGATATACTAGGAATCCGCAATTCGTACGAGCCTGTAACGAAAAGCAGATTACACGGTCGCGGTGAATAGCCAATACCCCACCCAAGACCCCTACGGGCGCGGCAAACTACCCGCCAAGTACCCGAAGCGAAGCAACCTCCCTCAACTCCGTGAGTAGGCCACTCGGCACTTCGGCATACCCGGTAGTTTGTGCACCCCCTCCATGGGTCTATCATAGGAGCAAAAACAGTAAAAAGAAATTATACAATGACGGCTATAACCCCGACCCGGTTGTGCGGCCATACAAATAATTATTACATCAATTTACAAATTTACATGAATTGAAAGAAAAGAAAACTCTCATCTCTCAACCCCCCGGCTATTCACCCGCGACAATCCAATGAATTCATATACACATTCCAATAACATTACAGATCACAGATTTGTATAACCCCCACTAATTGACATATAGCGATTAGCAAACGTTCAATACAAATATCACATCACAGAAAAACCCGTCAGCTTAAGTCTTTTAGAAGTTCGATCAAAAATACAGATTTTCAGGCCCAAAACACAAAATTTTCGTTCTGGAAAATCTGGGCAGAAAATACATATTCCAAAAATCCCAAAATACCCCTATGAACAAACTGCAAAAATAAAACCCCACGACCGAGTCAACTCGGCCGCGGTTCCGCGGCGGGAGCAAGCTCCCGCCGCGGAAACGCGGCGCGTTGATCGATTCAGTGGGTCGAATTTTTGCAGTTTCTTCTGAAAACCCTGAATCGATTTTTGGTATATCTCAAATAATTTTTGCAGCACTTTGAAAATCGACAAAAAGTTTGAAATCCGGGTGTATTTCGCGACTTTTTCTCCGATCGAATTTCTATTTACTATGCTAACATGTTAGATAGAGTTTAACTAGGCTCTGATACCACTGTAAGTCCATGCTACCTCTCCCGGTACTTTCGGGCATATGGAATTTGGTGAAAAACAATTTTCTAGAAGTGGTAACATGGACTTAAAACCCAGATCTTTGTTAAACATCTAACTAACAACCTAACTAGGAGTTGTTAACTACTCGGTTAGGGGGTTTATATCTTTCTTATCTCGAACTCCTTCGTCTTCAAGCCTCGATGGTTGTCCGAATCGGCTTCTTCCCGTCGTCTCCTTGCGCCGAAGATAGATCCACCTGAAAGCTTCTACCTTTGGCTCCTTCTTCGAACTTTGAAGAAACTAGTTCACTCGGTTTGCTAAACCTTGTGAACTAGAGTGAGTAGAGAAGAGTTTGTTTGGGATTTTATCTATGGTTCTTGGTTCTCAACTCATGAGACAAGTGAACCATAGACTCAAGAGAGGGAGAGCAAGAGGAGGAAAATGAGAGCTCAAGAACAAGAGAGAGAATGAGAATGATAGAATGAGAGAAGACTTTTCTCATTTTGCTCTCATAATCCAAAACCATCATAACACATTATAGAAATCAAGTATTATGTGATGGTTTAAGCAACAATAGCCATATCATTTCATGCACTCATTTTGCACAAGAGAGCAAGCAAGCAAAAGTCTTTGCCATGAAATGATAGCTATTGTTATCATGATGGTCAACTAGTCAAGCCTAGTCAATCGGTCAACAAAGTCAACAAGTCAACAAAGTCAACAAGTCAACAAAGTCAATCCCTCAACAACCATGTCACCATAATACTTAATTAATATAATTGTTAATTACATATCATATTCTCATTAGGGTTGAGCAAAAAGTCAACAGTCAACGGTTAATGGTCAACAACCCTAATGAGAATCCTCTGCCTCTGTCTCTCCGTCAACTGTGCATACACACCCGCATCCGCGTTCCGAGGAACACGAATACAAACTGGATAAAACCAATCCCAATACGTACACTAGGATCTGGCTTAAACCAAAGCCCGCTAGTGTAAACTGTCCGGACACTAAACGTGCACAAGTGCACGGATGTGACTGAACCCTGTCGCAAAACCATGCGACCTGTCGCAAAACCATGCGACCTCTACTCTTTTGCCTAAAGGCGAATAGCTTTCTGTGTGGGACTCTAAAAACTCGACACTACGCTGGCAGTGGGTTTAACCACAGACTGCAAGCGGCACTAGCTGTGCGTAACGGTCCCCAGGTAGATGCCGACAAGAAGACCGACGAGGTGAAACCCATCTGAACTCCTACTGAGCCTGAATGTGACAATCTCCGTACAGTCCGGTCTGTTCGTCTGATACATCGCATGGCGGGCCTAGGGGGCGGTAAACGTCAGTCCCCTAATAGCGGTACAAGTCGTGTCGGAGTGAAGCCCAAAACACCCTGAGATAACACTGGAAGCCTACCAGTATATCTCGCTTGCCCTGGCCAGGGACTACTCGTGTAATGGCTCTCCTAGACACAGCGCGATGTCAACCCCCAATACCGGGAGAGACGAATCCTGTCTAACCGTCACTGCCTCCAAGTGCTTCGGGACTGCACCCAACTACAACCTGTTTGCACGACTCCTTTGAGCTGTGGTAGGGTAGTAATCAAAGTACAGTGGGAACACACTCGAGGCGAAGTGATAGTGTCAAGTCAGCGGACTAAGCTGTACTCATGTCACCTGGGAACTGATAACTGACGATAGGTATAATACCAACCGGTCAGTTCCCTGATGAGTCCTGTCCAGTGTACTCGTAACCTAACGAGCACCCGCATACTATCTCCAGTACGACGTACTAACGGCTGTGGGACAGACCGTCTCCCACACTGGGATGAGAAGCGCATGCGCTAGTCTACTCCGGAGTATCGATGCCCTGTCTCGATAGTCCTGCGACTAGGGACCTACATAAGGATGTGCTTATAGATTACCCAGCCCCCACTAGTGTGACTGCCATCACAACGCTGGTAATCAAGCAAAGATCCTAAGGGCTCCACTAATGTGTATAGGTGATATACTAAAATAAACACAAGTACACATTGAAGTAGAAACAAACCAAGTAGCATACTACTATTTTGGGCAAGATTGTATATATACAAGGTGAATATCCCAAGCTTCCATTAAGTAATATACAAACTAGTATAATACAGTAATGGCCTCTAGGGCATATACACTAACAGAGGCCGCCCCCTTTTAGAGAATAGTCTCCTGGTGGCATACATCTTGATGAAGCTGAAGTACATCCTAATTTCTGCTTATATTATCAGAAGATCGCACATCCTACTGAGAACTGCAACTCCTTTAAGTGTTGGTGGCAAGGGTATGTTGCTCACAGGCAACACTTTAACATGACAAAGCGTGAAGCTCGTAGACAACAGAAAAATGCGACAGATGAGCGTAAAAGAATTGCCGGCAATTGCATAGGGTTGATCCCGAGAGACCGCGAGTTCTCACATTCGGGAGCAATTCCGATGAAAAAGTAGCCCTCGGCCCTCTTTTCAAGGAGTCCATCTCTAAAACGAAAGAGTTGAGGAGTTGTGAGAACATTCAGCCGTGCAATCGCACACTACCCGGAAAGAATCTCGGACCCGCAAACAAGGGATCGAGCAAAAAGGATAAAGGGAAGGAAAAAATAGCCCTCGTAGCCAACACTCAACAGCAATCGAGTGGCCCTAGACCGGTTGTTTTCTGAAACAACAAGCGGCAACCCCTCTATGAAAAGTTGAAACGTCCTTACTCATTTCCCCAGGATGAAACAAGGAGGCTGTTCGAACTAGCAGTGCGCGACGGGCTTATCACTCTACCGGAGCCGAAATGCCGGCTACAACTGAATGATGTCAACAATCCTAATTACTGTCCTTACCACCAAGTATTTGGCCATCCGATCGATAACTTCTACGTCTTCAAAAACTGGGTTGAAGACCAGTACCAACAGGGCAAGTTTGCGCTGTCCGAAAACTGGAAGGTGAGCCCGCCACAACCACATGCTTCGAAAAAGATGGACACGCCGGGGGCATCATGCTCATTCATAGAGAAAGCCCAATGGACCACTACGTCCTAAAACTGGATAATAGACCGAAACGTCGTTAAACTAACAACGGATCACTACGTCCTAAAACTGGATAATAGATCGAAACGTCGTTAAACTAACAACGGACCACTACGTCCTAAAACTGGATAATAGACCGAAACGTCGTTAAACTAACAACGGACCACTACGTCCTAAAACTGGATAATAGACCGAAACGTCGTTAAACTAACAACGGACCACTACGTCCTAAAACTGGATAATAGACCGAAACGTCGTTAAACTAACAACGGACCACTACGTCCTAAAACTGGATATGGACCGAAATTTCCTTAAACTAACGGCGGACCGCAATGTCCTAAAACTTGCAAATGACCGAAACGTCGTTAAACTATTCCCAACCCGCAGCATCTTCAGGCTGACGTGGTAAAAAAAAAAGGTACGTCCACAAGCAAAATGGGCACGGATGAAAACCCGAAAGGGCTCCGTGAGTAAAAACAGCAGGGCTACCGGCGAGTGTTCGTGAAAACCCGAAAGGGCGCGACCTCGTTAAAAAAAATAAATCAAAAAAAATAAAAAATAAAAAGAACGGTATGTTCATAAGCAAAGTGGGCACGGATGAAAACCCGAAAGGGCTCCGTGAGTAAAAACAGCAGGGATACCGGCGAGTGTTCGTGAAAACCCGAAAGAGCGCGACCTCGTTAAAAAAAAATAATAAAAAAAAATAAAAAAATAAAAAGAACGGTATGTCCATAAGCAAAGTGGGCACGGATGAAAACCCGAAAGGGCTCCGTGAGTAAAAACAGCAGGGCTACCGGCGAATGTTCGTGAAAACCCGAAAGGGCGCGAACTCGTTAAAAAAAAGAATAAAAAAATAAAAAATAAAAAGAACGGTATGTCCACAAGCAAAGTGGGCACGGATGAAAACCCGAAAGGACTCCATGAGTAAAAACAGCAGGGCTACCGGCGAGTGTTTGTGAAAACCTGAAAGGGCGCAAGCTCGTTAAAAGACACTTATAGGGTCCTCTCGACTTTGTAAGGAGAAACCACCCGCGTGAGATCCTTACGACTCACAAGGGAGCAACACGCTTAGGGATCCTCACAATTCCTAAGGAGAAATTACACTTGCGAGATCCTCACGACTCGTAAGGAGAACTCTCTTATGGGACCCTGACAGCTCATAAGATTTGAAAGTCTTAAATTACAGAGACCTGAACCTGTTCTTAAGTAACCCCCATAACCTTCGATATGACCCTACAAGCGGCTCAATGCTGACCCTTGTATACAATCCACGGGCGCGAATAAACATTTCCCTAACCAAGTCCCATCCGTGACTAGGGATATGTCCATATGGTGAACAACCCTTGTAAGTCCTCTGGACTTATAAGGAGAAAACCTTTTTGTAAGATCCTTATGATTTACAAGGGAACATACACTTAGGAATCCTCACGATCCCTAAGGAGAAAACGCACCTACTAGATCCTCACGACTTGTAGGGATAAATACCTTTGTGAGACCCTTACGGCTCATGAAGTCAAAAGCCTTAGTCGACGGGATCCTAACCCTGTTCGCTAAGCCACCTTTGTTCAACGTCGACAGTGGCAAATGATGATTCGCTCCTGGCAATATCCCAGTCGCAGCGATGCTGATGCTTAAACCGATATCAAATTCCAAGTCCTTTTACGGCAAATGATGATTCGCTCCTGGCAATATTCCAGTCGCAGCGATGCTGATGCCAAGATTGGTATCAGATCCCAAATCCCCTACTCGCGAGAAAAAATCAGTGAGCCAAAAAAATGCATATGAAATAGCCGAAATGATGGGGCAACTTGCAACAAAATCAGCAAGTAAAAATGTATGCATACAAAAACAGCCGAAATGATTGGGCAACTCGCAATAAAAAGCAGCGAGTAAAAATAAAAATAGCCGAAATGATTAGGCACCGTGAAAAATAGCCGAAATGATTGGGCAATCGCGACCTCCGCGATATAAAAGCTGAAATGATAGAGCATCGCGGAAATAAAAAAAAATTCTAAAAGAATGAAACTTTTTGCCCTGCAGGTGAGGTCACATTGACCCCTGTATACAATCCATGGGCACGAACAAAGAGGGAACCATACCTTCCCAACAGGCTCCATCAGAAAGCGAAGCCAAATCTCGACGGTTCATAGACAACCTAGAGACTGTTGCGCCACGGCAGTGCCCCGGCCTCTTGCTCGAGGCCAAAATGTGGAATAAAAAATTTTCCTTACTCGGAAACCGGCGCTACCGCGGACAATGAAAACCCGGATCGTAACCATTAACCTAATGCTAGCAAACAAGAGATAGGGTGAGAAGTATACCGAGTGATCCGAGTCCTCCGGTCTTCTCGTCATCGTCCCGATCTCCCGCGGAAAGTGTTGCCTCCACATCGTCGCCTCCTCGCCGGAAAGGGCACCACATCGCCTTCTTCTTTTACGGGCTCCCGCCTCAATACCGAGGCAACTCGCGCATGAAGCCGGCAACTCGACATGCTCAAGATGTGCTGTAGAATGTGTAGTAGATTGTCTCACTTGGGTTTTGTTGCCATTTGAAGATGATGGAGGAAACAAGGATTAGAAAAATGGTGCTTGCATTTTTCTAGCATGAAAAAGAGATCAAGAAAGAAACTCTCAAGAATGAAGCTCTCTCTTCTTCTTCCTCTCTTTCTTTTTCTCCTTTTTTTTTCTAATGAAAAAAAAACTTATCATCTTCATCCAGTGAAGAATAAGGTGGAGGAAATGTATGTATATGAAACAAGAGGGAGGTGAGTGTAGGAGAGCAAGAAGGGTGACCACATCCTAAACCATCATCACAACCTCACATCAACTCTAATCAAAGATCAAATCCTTTCTCATCACTTCTAATCAACCAAAAGCAAGTGATGAGAATGGTATCTAAAGATTCTATCATAATAAATACATTTGCAAGAAAACCCTCCACAAAGTGTTATTTGCAAAACTGCAAATAACCCCCTCCATCAGAAAAGTCCGGTCGGGAAAGAACAAAGGAAAACCGGCCGGAACGGAATGCAAACTGGCAACTCCAGAAAACTGGTCCCATAATAAATTACAGGAAAACCCCGATACTGTGCATACACACTCGCATCTGTATTCCGTCCGGATACAAATGCAATGAGACAAAATCTACACTGTACTAAACTAGGACCGGCTTAAGCCAAAGCCGGCTAGTAAAATCCGTTCGATCCTGATCCGTGCAATACCGCACGTATCTGATCGAACCCTGCCATATAACTATACGGCCACTAGTACAAAACTGTTCGATCCTGATCCGTGCAATACCGCACGTATCTGATCGGACCCTGCCATATCTCCATACGGCCTCTACAGCATTTCGCCCGAAAGCTTGAGTAACTGTAAGTGTGGTGGACTCTAAAGACTCGTCAATACTATGGCTGTGGATTTAACCACTAGCACGTCAGAGGTATAAGCCAATACGTGACGGGCCACCAGCTATTGACCAAAAGGGACGTCGATGAGCGAACTCATCCTGACACCCTACTGAGCCTGTCAGTGACAATATCCGTACAGTCCGGTCCGTTCGTCTATGAGTATCGCATGGCGGGCCTAGGGGGTTGGTAAAAGTCAGACCCCCAAAAGCGGTACAAGTCGTGTCGGAGTGTAGCCCAGAACGCCCTGAGATACTACTGGAATACCTACCAGTAAATCTCCTGCCTCGGCCGAGGGCTTTGCGTAATGGCTCTCCTAGACACAGCGCGACCTCACCCCCAATACCGGGAGAGACGAACCCCTGAAGATCCGCTCACTGCCTCCATGTGGCTCGGGACTGTGCCCAACTAAAACCTGTTTGCACGACTCCTTTGAGCCGTGGTAGGGTAGTAATCAAAGCACAGTGGGAACTCACACGAGACAAATGACGATCCTCAGGTCGATGAACTAACCTGTACACATGTCACCTGGGAACTGCTATCTGACGTCAGGTATAAGCCCAACTAGCAGGTTCCCGGCGAGTCCTGTCCGGTGTACTCATAACCCAATGAGCACCTGTATACATCTTAGGTGAACCAACTGACACCAGTGGCTTGTGAGACCGGCCACCGCCCCTCGTCGGGGTCTCGACTGTATACACTGGTCTACTAATGGAGTATCGATGCCCAGTCTCGAAACTCCCACGACTAGGGACCTTTTAAGGATGTGCTTATAGACTACCAGCTCCCACGTATATGATCGCCATCATACTGCTGGTCGTCAAGCAAGAATCCTAGGGGCTCTATCAACGTGTAATAGCGACATATCAGGTCACCTAAAGCAGTACACGATGATAAAGATAAACCAGATAGCATACTATCATCTCGAGTAAGACTGTCCTACCGGGATAGGTCCTCCCTCAATCATTGCAATCACGTGCCTGTGATCCAATAATTGACTCTGAGGGCACTATCTCCAACAATCTCCCACTTGCACTCAAAACTAATTATTGCGATGTCGCGTACTCACAGCCCGTGTGATACCGAACACCCAACTCTTCTACTAGTCAGTCTCACAATGCTCGTTTGCGAAACTATTGCGTTCGAGGAATAGCCTTAGTGAGTGGATCCGCTGTGATGTTTCTTTCTATGTCTCTCTATATCTCATGTTCGCGGAGAAAGCCATCTCCCGAAATGAGCAATACCTGTCTTAGAACGTCTGGATGTCTGATGGGACCTGGCTCATAAATGAACTTCAAATCCAAACTTCTTAGACTGTATCGTCAACTGAACTTAATCAGTATCCTGCGCCATGCCTCCCTCAGTATTGCCTTGGACCACCTGTCCAAAATACAGTCCCTCATCAGAGGGAGAACTATAACTCTGACAACCTCCTTGTCGTCCATGTCACCTTAGAAGCCTGGAGTGACAACCGTCTCCTGAAGGAGGCAGCTGTTATCATATCCCTAGAACATTCACTTATGTTCTAAAACTGCTTCCGACTGTTCCTCCAGGATTGGATCAATATCAACTTATTGCATCTAGTGCAAGAACAACATCTGGTGTGGTACTTGACATCTCATGATTGACTCAATTGCTTAAGCAAGTGATCTGTCAATCATGCGTATCCCTCTCCCCTTTAGTCTGTAAGACACCTTTAGAGAGGGTGGCTCCATCAACTGCAGGTGCACTACCGTGTCAGGAGTCGTCCATTCTAAATACTCATAGAATGCTGTCAAGGTACCCAGATTGGGAAACCACCCAAATCTAGATCTAAAACCATAGATCTAGTAACCAGTATGTCTGATATAATGTCCAAGTCTCTTGTGGAGAAACCACTGTGTGACGACCAAAGTATAACCGATCGTAGTATAGGAATATCACTTCCTACTACCTTCTCAACAGATCCATCCCCTATTCTGATGACGTCAAACCCATGACTGTCACATCAGAAACAGATGATCTAACTCCGCTATATCTGTTTTAGTCTATAAATAGACATAAGCTACCTGTCCACCAATGCTTCCGCTGCTCCCACTGACTACGACAACCCTCTGGCAGAGTCATATACACGTACACTTCTAAAACTAGTTTTAGAACGACGCTATACTCATCCTCCCGCCGGGTCTCGTAACCTGGAACAACAGCAATGGCAATTGTGGGTAAACAAGAACTTCCCTGTCACCGTCCTTGAGGCCACCGTAGTGCCTCTCGGGTGCCTGAAGTTACCCACCTTATCTGCGGAGTGGCCAATGGAATGTCAAATCAGATTGAATCTTTAGGTTCCTTATCAAATCTTCAGTAATCGTTTGCGGTTCTGGAATCACTTCCAGTTCTACCATACTCCCACTGCTGTTTTTGAAAAAAATCCATTTTTAATAAAACTGTGGCGAGTCTAGAACAATATTTCTATTGATCTGCCAGATGGTAGAAAGTCAACCCTTGTCATAGCCTGGGTCAACCCACAAACAGCCATTACAGAAACGTGCCTTGAGTTATCCGGAGTCTGGTTTTAAGCATAAGCCGGACAACTCCCCGTACCTTAACATCGTTAAGATATGAACTGTTCTATATCCAACATAGAACCAGAGGCACTGATTTAATTGAACCAGATTCAAATCATGCAGCTGTCTCCAGTGCATGTCAACTAAATGGAAGGAGGCCGATCAGCGTTACTCAACTTAGGAATGCTTCCAATTATGAGTAACCTGAAAGAGAAGCAAGTTCTCATTACTATCAACTGAATACCATACACAAGTATCTACATCTTCGATCACCTTGAAGAATCCCGATACTTGCAATACCTGGTTCTCTACTCTATTCTTATACCAATAACTCCTCAAAAACCAGACCCTGTGTTTCTACGAAACACATGTCTAAGAACTAGAGAAGTTAAAAGTAAACAGAATATAGTATGAGGACCAACCCCTCTGTCCGAATGGACACTGGACAACATACAATACTCTGTATAAGTCCGCTGAGTCTAACAACTCTTTCACTGTGTGTCGTAGGTTGAAAACTGTACTTATGGTTAAGAAGAATTACACCGCTGTTTAATGCTCCTTACCTAACCATCCACTGATATAGGTAAATGTCATCGACATAATATCAAAAAGGTATATCTCACTCTATGAAAATAGACGTACAGATATATCAATTTGAAATTGGTGCATAACCGCGGATATTCAAAACCAAATAATTGCCGTCCGGCAAACAACCCAGGTGACTTCCTCAAATATTACCGATTACAACGAATCCTGATATAATGAGGATGATCACCCAATTCCCAATAACTTACTCCCATTCAACATCTGTAAAACCATACAGATGTGAGAATCATACCTGGTAAATACATACCCTGGAGTAAGTGTCTAATTGGGAAATCAGTTTTCCATTAACAGTACACAGTGAAAATGAAACATCGAAATGTCTCGTTGGGGTATCCTGGTATTCCTAGTAATGTCTCTTCCATTATCCAAATTCACAACTGTAACCGTATAATTCTTTGCCACCTCTCCAAATCCCTTTATATGTCTTTAGTCATTACCTTCTGTACACCCCTTTAAGCCAAATGGTTTTCTTCCTTCCCTACCGTTCGGCACCAGCCTATGGTTTGGAAGAAGACTATCCAAAAAGCATAAAGGGTGTACTGTCCTAATCCTAGGAGCACTCGCAATGCGAGAGAAGGTGAAGATAAAAGACACCTGAATGTACTTTATTCCTATTTCTCCTGAACCAGGATCCATCCCCGAACTGGAACAAGTTCCTTTCGAGTTCGTATATAACCATACGATGGATTATCCAATAAAATGGGATCTTCGTAGTGATACGGAGTGTCCTGGAGAAATACAAAGGTGATTTAGGATTGGCGAAGAAATACTTGGTTTGGTCGTGAATATCAGTCGCAATTTACTTTGCCTTCCTACTAATCCCTTGCTTTGTCTTAACTTAATACCTTCTGTACACCGTTTTAGGCTAACTGGTTTTCTTCATTCCCTACCGGTCGGCACCAGCCTATGGTTTGGAAGAAGACTATCCAATTTGCGTAATAGGTGTACTACTCCTAAACCAAGGAGTACTCGCAACCTGAGAGAAGGTGAAAAGAAAAGACAACTGAATAATCCTATCCGTTTTCTCCAGAACCAGAAACCATCCTCGAAGTCCTTCGAGTTCGTATCTAACCATACGATGGTTTTGTCCAATGGAAGTGGACGTTCGTAGCAATACGGGGTGTCCTGGAGAAAAGGGTAAAAGTAGGAGTGGCAATGAGGTTTGCAACTTTGACAATCCAAAAGCCAGTGTTAAGAAGGTTCGGTCAACTTGGTCACTGAGTCATAGTCCAGGGTCGGGTCAATGGTCGCTGCCAAAGAGAGAGAGAAAAGAAACACTCAGCGTGCACTCTAACCTAGATCAGAATGGTTATCACTTTATCTAATCTGGAAACCTCCCACTGTACCGTCAAATTCTCCTCCAAACCTGAAAGAAGAACTAGTCGGGATCACCCGAGGAGTAAACCAACTCATCAGTGGGAATCGGGATCCAACTATCATCGCATGATAACTTGACGGAATCCACTCAAGTCACCACACTCCAGAAGGTATGCGCATATCTGGCAAGTTTCAGTTCTTTTGAAACTCCCGATGTGATGTTTTTACCCCTAGGACCCAAGTGACCTTGACAATGCCAACAAATCAAAGAGTCCTAGTCAAGTTCTACCCGTCATTATCTTGATTGCATTAAACCCACCCGTACGAGTCCTTGACAATGCCAACAAGACCGCACGACTGTCCTAACCAATCCACTTATCCATGTGACAGAAAAGCATTACATAGCTACCGAACACTACGCCACGGCAATGCACGACAAACGCAGCACGAATACTAAGTAATACTAATCTGAAATGACGGAGGGCTACGACTGGTTTTTGGCGAAAAACCTTTAACGTAATGAACTTGATATCGTTGAAGGAACTGGATAACTTTTTAGAAAATATAGTGACGAAAACCTTTACTAAAAAGGTCACTCCCGGTGAAGGGATCTCGGCTCTTTCCCCGTAGAATGAGGTGCAGGATATTCCAACTGAATACCACGATGCAAAGCAAAAGTAATCGGCTATAGTGAAGTTATTGCCCTGACGCAAACTTTTGTCCAAGGGGTCACTCCCGGTGAAGGGATCTCGGCCCTTGCCTCGTCGACTGAGGAGCAGGATATTCCAAATGAATACCACGATGCAAAACAAAAGTGAACGTCCTTGCAATAACAGCTTTTTGAAAAGTGTTCCAACAACATCAGAATAGGTTTGTTTATCTTGCATTGATCCGAATCAACGCAGTCCCATCAATTAATCACACCACAAAGAACGAAAATATACTGACGTACGTATATGCCATCCGCATTCGCCACTGGGTCCCGTCATCACCCGTTAGGTTAGCTGACTAACGGCAGAGCGGAGACTGGACTAGCGCGGATGTAAAGCATATACAACATCTACTAATATATATACCAATATATAGTATTTCGCTCAAGGCGTGAATAAAATGCAACATCACAGAAATGTACAGCATCACAGAACAATACAGATATCTGGAAGCCCCGGGTTTCACAGAGCCGCTGCTGAAACCCGACGTTCCCCTGGTCGTGTGGATAGCCTGTGCAATGAAATCCTAGACCCCTACGGGCGCGGCAAGTCACCCGCCAAAACCTGAAGCGAGGCAGCCCCCTTCAGTACCGTGAATGGACCACCCAGCACTTCACGGAATCCGGTAACTTGGGCACCCCTCCTGGGTCAACCTGTACCCCCTACGAGTGCGGCGAATAGCCCGCCAATCCTGGACTGAAGCCCCCTCCGTCTCAATGCCCTGAGATGCGGGCCCGTTGCCTTCTAGAACCCGGCTATCCGTGCACCCCTCCGCGGGGTAACCCTAGTACAGAAAGGTAAAATATACATACACCGGGTACATCGACCGCAACCAGGTCGTGCCCCAAAAGAATAATACAATCAGGCAGTGACGGCAGTCCACATGTCGGAAGCTCGCCCCGCAATATCAAATGTACATAATACAACAGCACTGTACTAGCATTGCATCCAGGCTATCCCCTACGACCGATCCGCAACATCACAGCATAAACATAGAACATCAACATGAAAATCACGTTCGCAAATCCGTCTAACCGGGCTATAGCAGTTAGACCGGATTTACCGATCGAGTGACATTCACGGTCGCAGATATAATGTAAATACTGTGAAATAATGTGTTTAAAATATCCGATCGATCAAATAATTAACAAGTGGGCCCCAAAAGAAAACTGTAGCACTCACAGAAATAACTGGCCCAATTTTAATATTCCAAAACCCCTAATTATAGCCCAGAAGCCCACTGGAGAAAATCGAAGCAGTGACCCCACCAACCTGCGGCGGAAGGGCGGCACAAATAGGGTTTTTGCGGCGCTTCCGCGCTCCTGTTGAGTGATCACTGTCTCGAATTTTCCCAGAGTTCTTAGAACTCCCTGCACATCATTCTGAGACCACCTGAAAAATTTTTAGACTCCAAAAAATTTCGACAGAAACTGATGTGCAATAAAATACGGTTTTTGGAAATTTCGGTCGATCGGAAACGCAAACACATCAAACGAAGCTAGGTAAGGTTAATGGCGTGGCTCTGATACCAGGTTGCGCCACGGCAGCGCCCCGGCCTCTTGCTCGAGGCCAAAATGCGGAATAAAAAATTTTCCTTACTCGGAAACCGGCGCTACCGCGGACAATGAAAACCCGGATCGTAACCATTAACCTAATGCTAGCAAACAAGAGATAGGGTGAGAAGTATACCGAGTGATCCGAGTCCTCCGGTCTTCTCGTCATCGTCCCGATCTCCCGCGGAAAGTGTTGCCTCCACATCGTCGCCTCCTCGCCGGAAAGGGCACCACATCGCCTTCTTCTTTTACGGGCTCCCGCCTCAATACCGAGGCAACTCGCGCATGAAGCCGGCAACTCGACATGCTCAAGATGTGCTGTAGAATGTGTAGTAGATTGTCTCACTTGGGTTTTGTTGCCATTTGAAGATGATGGAGGAAACAAGGATTAGAAAAATGGTGCTTGCATTTTTCTAGTATGAAAAAGAGATCAAGAAAGAAACTCTCAAGAATGAAGCTCTCTCTTCTTCTTCCTCTCTTTCTTTTTCTCCTTTTTTTTTTCTATTGAAAAAAAAACTTATCATCTTCATCCAGTGAAGAATAAGGTGGAGGAAATGTATGTATATGAAACAAGAGGGAGGTGAGTGTAGGAGAGCAAGAAGGGTGACCACATCCTAAACCATCATCACAACCTCACATCAACTCTAATCAAAGATCAAATCCTTTCTCATCACTTCTAATCAACCAAAAGCAAGTGATGAGAATGGTATCTAAAGATTCTATCATAATAAATACATTTGCAAGAAAACCCTCCACAAAGTGTTATTTGCAAAACTGCAAATAACCCCCTCCATCAGAAAAGTCCGGCCGGGAAAGAACAAAGGAAAACCGGCCGGAACGGAATGCAAATTGGCAACTCCAGAAAACTGGTCCCGTAATAAATTACAGGAAAACCCCGATACTGTGCATACACACTCGCATCTGTATTCCGTCCGGATACAAATGCAATGAGACAAAATCTACACTGTACTAAACTAGGACCGGCTTAAGCCAAAGCCGGCTAGTAAAATCCGTTCGATCCTGATCCGTGCAATACCGCACGTATCTGATCGAACCCTGCCATATAACTATACGGCCACTAGTACAAAACTGTTCGATCCTGATCCGTGCAATACCGCACGTATCTGATCGGACCCTGCCATATCTCCATACGGCCTCTACAGCGTTTCGCCCGAAAGCTTGAGTAACTGTAAGTGTGGTGGACTCTAAAGACTCGTCAATACTATGGCTGTGGATTTAACCACTAGCACGTCAGAGGTATAAGCCAATACGTGACGGGCCACCAGCTATTGACCAAAAGGGACGTCGATGAGCGAACTCATCCTGACACCCTACTGAGCCTGTCAGTGACAATATCCGTACAGTCCGGTCCGTTCGTCTATGAGTATCGCATGGCGGGCCTAGGGGGTTGGTAAAAGTCAGACCCCCAAAAGCGGTACAAGTCGTGTCGGAGTGTAGCCCAGAACGCCCTGAGATACTACTGGAATACCTACCAGTAAATCTCCTGCCTCGGCCGAGGGCTTTGCGTAATGGCTCTCCTAGACACAGCGCGACCTCACCCCCAATACCGGGAGAGACGAACCCCTGAAGATCCGCTCACTGCCTCCATGTGGCTCGGGACTGTGCCCAACTAAAACCTGTTTGCACGACTCCTTTGAGCCGTGGTAGGGTAGTAATCAAAGCACAGTGGGAACTCACACGAGACAAATGACGATCCTCAGGTCGATGAACTAACCTGTACACATGTCACCTGGGAACTGCTATCTGACGTCAGGTATAAGCCCAACTAGCAGGTTCCCGGCGAGTCCTGTCCGGTGTACTCATAACCTAATGAGCACCTGTATACATCTTAGGTGAACCAACTGACACCAGTGGCTTGTGAGACCGGCCACCGCCCCTCGTCGGGGTCTCGACTGTATACACTAGTCTACTAATGGAGTATCGATGCCCAGTCTCGAAACTCCCACGACTAGGGACCTTTTAAGGATGTGCTTATAGACTACCAGCTCCCACGTATATGATCGCCATCATACTGCTGGTCGTCAAGCAAGAATCCTAGGGGCTCTATCAACGTGTAATAGCGACATATCAGGTCACCTAAAGCAGTACACGATGATAAAGATAAACCAGATAGCATACTATCATCTCGAGTAAGACTGTCCTACCGGGATAGGTCCTCCCTCAATCATTGCAATCACGTGCCTGTGATCCAATAATTGACTCTGAGGGCACTATCTCCAACAGAGACAACCTCGACATCTGTCGCAATACTGCAGACACAATGTCAACAAACGAAGCAAAGGAAGATCCCTAGCTTCAGGGTCTCGACGTCGATATCGACAACTTAGAGATCACCAACGGCGTTTCTCTTCATTTCAACCAGATGCAGACGTGACGTCAACAATCGACCTCAGAGTCGCAACAAAATGGAACCATGGCAAACTCCCTAGTTCCAAATCTCAATGGCCACATGTATAGCCTGGAGACCAACAACGGTGTGCTTCCTCATTCCAGCAGGACATAGATGCTACATCATCAAACGAAGCCACTGCATAGTCCCTAGTTCCAAATCTTAACGGCAATATCTACAGCCTAAGAATCAGCAACGACGTTCCTTTGCAATCCAGCAGGATGCAGATGCAACGTCAACAAGAGACCCCATGGTCGAAACAAAGCGAAGCGACGGCAAAATCCCAGCTTCACCTCAGCATTCGTCTCGTTACAGCAGACGAGATGTCAACAACGGCGTTCCTTCGCAAGTCCAGCAGGATGTAGATGCAACGTCAACGAAAGACCCCATGGTCGAAACAAAGCGAAGCGACGGCAAAATCCCAGCTTCATCTCAGCACTCGTCTCGTTACAGCAGACGAGATGTCAACAACGGCATTCTTTCGCAAGATCAGCAGGATGTAGATGCAACGTCAACGAAAGACCCCATGGTCGAAATAAAACGGAGTGACGGAAAAATCCCAGCTCCACCTCAGCATTCGTCTCGTTACAGCAGACGCAATAACAACAACGGCAATCCTTCGCAGTCCAGCAGGATATAGATGCAACGTCAACAAAAGACCCCATGGGCAGCTAAACGGAGTGACGACAAAATCCTGGCTCCACCCCAGCGTTCGTCTAGATACATCAGACGCAACGCCAAAAGCAAATGAAGCAAAAGGCCAAGTTTCTAGCTTCAGGGTCTTGACAGCAAGTCATATAAAGCCTGAAAGACAATCGGAGATCATCTCGTACCAGCGCGGAGTGGTCACTATCTCGAAAATCGTCTCGATACAGCAGATGAAATGTCACCCCAGCGTTCTTCCCCCAGCAGGATTCGAACGTGCCAAAGAAAATGAAGCAAAAGGCCAAATTCCTAGCTTCAGGGTCTTGACGGCAAGTCATATAAAGCCTGAAAGACAATCGGAGATCATCTCGCACCAGCGCGGAGTGGTCACCACCTCGACGATCGTCTCAATACAGCAGATGAAATGTCACCCCAGCGTTCTTCCTCCAACAGGATTCGGACGTGCCAAAGCAAATGAAGCAAAAGGCCAAATTCCTAGCTTCAGGGTCTTGACGGCAAGTCATATAAAGCATGAAAGACAATCGGAGATCATCTCGCACCAGCGCGGAGTGGTCACCACCTCGACAATCGTCTCGATACAGCAGATGAAATGTCACCCCAGCGTTCTTCCCCCAGCAGGATTCGAACGCGCCAAAGCAAATGAAGCAAAAGGTCAAATTCCTAGCTTCAGGGTCTTGACGGCAGGTCATATAAAGCCTGAAAGACAATCGGAGATCATCTCGCACCAGCGCGGAGTGGTCACCACCTCGACGATCGTCTCGATACAGTAGATGAAATGTCACCCCAGCGTTCTTCCTCCAACAGGATTCGGACGCGCCAAAGCAAATGAAGCAAAAGGCCAAATTCCTAGCTTCAGGGTCTTGACGGCAAGTCTTATAAAGCATGAAAGACAATCGGAGATCATCTCGCACCAGCGCGGAGTGGTCACCACCTCGACAATCGTCTCTATACAGCAGACGAGATGTCACCCCAGCGTTCTTCCCCCAGCAGGATTCGGACGCGCCAAAGCAAATGAAGCAAAAGGCTAAATTCCTAGCTTCAAGGTCTTGACGGCAAGTCATATAAAGCCTGAAAGACAATCGGAGATCATCTCGCATCAGCACAGAGTGGTCACCACCTCGACGTTCGTCTCGATATAGCAGACGAGATGTCACTACGGTATCCTTCCTCCAACAGGATCCGGACACGCCAAAGCAAATGAAGCAAAAGGCCAAATTCCTAGCTTCAGGGTCTTAACGGCAAGTCATATAAAGCCTGAAAAACAATCGGAGATCATCCCACATCAGCGCGGAGTGGTCACCACCTCGACGTTCGTCTCGACACAGCAGACGCAACATCACCAAAAGAAGCCACGGCAAAATCCCTAGTTCCAAACCTCGACGGTTCACCGGCAACCTAGAGACAACCACGACATTCGTCTCGATACAGCAGATGCAATGCCGCCAAACGAAGCAAAGGCCAAATTCCTAGCTTCAGGGTCTTAACGGCAAGTCATATAAAGCCTGGAATACAATCGGAAATTATCTCGCACCAGTGTAGAGTGGTCACCACCTTGACGTTCGTCTCGACACAGCAGACGCAACATCACCAAAAGGAGTCACGGCAAAATCCCTGGTTTCAAACCTCGACGGTTCACCAGCAACCTAGAGACAACCGCGACATTTGTCTCGATACAGCAGACGCGATGCCAGTAAACGAAGCAAAGGCCAAATTCCTAACTTCAGGGTCTTAACGGCAAGTCATATAAAGCCTTAAAGACTATCGGAGATCATCCCACACCAGCGCGGAGTGGTTATGACTCATCGGGGCCCTCCAAAATGAGCCTAACCTCAAGTAAAAAGCTGCATGGCAAATTCCTAACGCTTGCTCTTCCGACGGTCAAACTGCCTAGGAGGATTGCTTGAAGACGTCTTGTCCAGCCCCCGAAGGGATCAGAGACACGGCAGTCGCAGGGCTACTCGAACAGCACGATTGCCTATCGAGGGATACATCAGCCAATGCGACGGTACGACGGCCAAAACCCTGAGTACCACAGACCCTAACGGACTTCTGTCGTAAAGAGCAGAGGTTAACTGTGACGTTAGGATATTCTCGCAAGATCTGCTCGATCCGTTTCGACTCGTGAGGAAATTGATGTCTTTGCGAGAACTTCTCGATTCGTCTCTGAAAGGTTCCTAGGCACCCTATAATGGTCTCACAAGGCATCGAACATGCCAATTTAAAATTTTTGGTGCCGAGAAACCCTAGACTACGGATCTTAAACTAGATGTTTAGGCGAAATGAAAACTTAGTTAACACTTAACTACTGGGATACGGAAATTACAACCTTTGTAGATCCGGATATCCACCTCCACGGCTCCGCAAGGGCGTCCTCTCGCTGTCCATCTTGAAGCTTGAACTCTCGTGACGGCTTCATCGGAGAAACGTGCGGAATAGGTCGTCGGCTTCGTGTCAAAGACGATCTACGTCGAGGTTGCACAAACTCAAGCTCCGACTTCACAAACTTGTGAAACTTGTGAAGTAAACACCCAAAACAACTTGGCAAGAGGTAGAGGATAAAGAAATAGGAGGTGGGTTCACTTTAGATTTGGATTTCTCTCACTAAATCTCAAGTTGCCATTAGAGTAGCAAGCTTGAAGAAGAAGAAGAAGATGGAGCTCAAGAAAAGAATATGATAAGTCTTGTAATAAAAATAAATTTAAATCAAATACTTATCATAACTTGAACTAGGGTTAAGTGTAGAGAATTAACCATGGTCACTTGGATGGGTTAGGGTTAAGCATGAAGATAAGGATGGTTAGCAAAGTCAAAGCTTCATGAAGCTTCAATATAAAACAAATAAAGCCACCATTCTTATCTTAATCCATTTCAAATAAATAAATAAACAAATAAATAAATAAATGAATATGCAAAACCCTAATTATCAAATTAACCATGGATTAATTCTATAAACTTAACTATATGATCAAGTATCATCAAACATGATACAAAGTAGTGCACTAAAGCATATCACATATACAATGTGCATCAAGTGAGAAAAATCCGTTTAAAGTGAACCAATACTAGTTAATGCAATGGAATATATCAAATATATAATTATGCATTAAATCATTAAATCAACATTTGATTCAATGATCCGGTCATGTCGCACATAACCGACTAGAATCCAATGTATCGATTTATCGAATCAATGATTCGATAACTAGGTCATATCGAATATGACCAATCGAAACATATATCGCGAGAATGAAATACGGTATCACATACACGCATTATTCTCGGTCCCGCACATATCTCATATGCGCTCCTATTTCGTTTCGCTTGAGCCAGGAAACCTCTGTGTAGGACTCTAAAGACTCGTCAATACGCCGGTAGCAGATGATGATCATATCAAGCACCCACAAGCCGCAAGCGGTCTGCTAAACGTAACGGCCACCCGGGTATTGAGCGATCAGAAGATCGATGAGCTAGCCCGCTCACACTCCTGCGAATCCGACCAGTAACACTTACCATACAGTCCGGTCTCTTCGTCTGATATGTCGCATATCAAGTCTAGGGGTGGTAAACGTCAGACCCCAATAACCCGATAAGTCGTGCCGATGTGAGGCTCGTAACGGGTCGAGAAACTACTGGTAACACTTACCAGCAAATCTCTGATCAGCCCTGGCCAGGGACTTCCCTGTTACGGCCAATCGAGCACAGCGCAACATCAACCCCCAATACCGGGAGAGACGAAACCCCTCCTATCGCTCATTGCCTCCATGTGACTCGGGACTGTGCCCAAAGACCACCATTTTGCATGCCCTCATGGACGTGGTAAGATGGAGATCAAAGCACAGTGAGAATCACATAAGACTCTATGACGATCTCGGGTCTACAGACTAACCTGTACAAGTGTCACCTGAGAACTGCCATCTGACGTGAGGTATAATACCATCTGGGAGTTCTCGGCGAGTCCGTCCAGTGTACCCAGTCTCCACTGAGCACCCGTACACCATCTCTGATGTCAAACACCAATGGATATGGGATCATCCATCGCCCATCACATGGGTCGAGAAGCGTGTACGCTAGTCTACTCTGGTATATCGATGCCCCGTCTCGATACACCCACGACTAGGGACCTTGAAGGATGTACTTATAGACTACCATGTCCCCACTAGTATGATCTGCATCATAGTCCAGGTAGTCAAGTACAAATCCTAAGGGCTTTACCAACATGTAACTATAAGACAGTATAAAGAGACTAGTGTACATGTTAAGATAAATAGCAACCAGATAGCATACTATCATGTCGAGCAAGAAAGTCATCTCTATATATGTCCAAGCATCCAATATAATATACATAATCTGTACAATACTGGCCTCTAGGGCATACATACAACTAACAATCTCCCACTTGCACTAGGGCCAGCTGCTGTAGTATCTCATACCGAGCATCCCGAAGAGTCTCTCAAACTGTATCTGGGGAATGGCCTTCGTGAGTGGATCCGCCGTGTTGTTCTTCGTGTCAACTCTCCTGACCTCGATCTCCCGGCGATCAACTATCTCCCGGATCAGGTGATACCGCCTCAGAATATGCCTGGACCGCTGATGGGACCTGGGTTCCTTGGCCAAAGCCACCGCTCCATTGTTATCGCAATACAAAGGTATTGGACGCTCAATGGATGGAACCACTCCAAGTTCAGAAATGAACTTCTTGATCCAGACAGCCTCTTTGGCAGCATCGTTGGCAGCGATGTATTCAGCCTCCATCGTCGAGTCTGCCACGGTTTCCTGCTTGGAACTCTTCCAGCTAACCGCCCCTCCGTAAAGGGTAAAGACAAAGCCCGACTGCGACTTTGAGTCGTCCTTATCACTCTGGAAGCTGGAATCGGTAAAGGACTCCACTTGGAGTTCTCCGTTACCATACACCAAGAACATATCTCTAGTCCTTCGCAAGTACTTGAGAATGCTCTTCACAGCTGTCCAGTGACTCTCCAGGATCAGCTTGATACCTACTCACTACACTTAGTGAGTATGCTACATCGGGTCTGGTACATAGCATCGCATACATGATAGAGCCTACTGCCGAAGCATAGGGTATCCCTTGCATGCGAGCTCTCTCCAAATCAGTCTTGGGAGACATCTCTTTGGAGAGAGTGACTCCAGAGATCGTGGGCAAGTTCCCACGCTTGGACTCTTCCATACTAAATCTCTTTAGTATGGTGTCAATGTACCTGGATTGGGACAATCCCAAAATCCGTTTGGATCTATCTCTATAGATCCTGATCCCCAATATGCAGGAGGCATCACCAAGATCTTTCATTGAGAATCTTTGTGATAAGAAGAGCTTGACCGATTGCAGCATAGGAATATCATTTCCTATCAAGAGTATGTCGTCCATGTACAATACGAGGAAGACAACCTTACTCTCTGCCACCTTCTTGTAGATACAAGGTTCATCTGGATTTTTGACGAAATCAAACTCTTTGATAACGACGTCAAAGCAGATGTTCCAACTCCGCGATGCTTGCTTTAATCCATAAATGGATTTAAGCAACTTGCACACCTTCCCGCTGCTCCCACTGTCTACGAAGCCCTCTGGCTGAGTCATGTACACGCACTCTTCTAAATCACCATTTAGAAAGGCGGTCTTAACATCCATTTGCCAGATTTCGTAGTCATGAAAGGCAGTAATGGCAAGCATGATCCGGATGGATTTAAGCATAGCCACTGGAGAAAAGGTCTCGTCATAGTCCACACCTGGTCTTTGACGAAAACCCTTTGCTACAAGTCTAGCTTTGAAAGTCTCCACTTTCCCATCTACACCAAGTTTTTTCTTGAAGATCCACTTGCTCCCAATGGGTTTTACCCCTTCAGGAGCAACTTCCAAAGTCCATACTTTGTTGGTGTACATGGAATCCATCTCGGACCGCATAGCATCCAGCCATTTCACTGAGTCCCCACTCGTGATGGCCTGCTCGAAGCTAGTTGGGTCATCATCCTCCATGATGCAATCCTCACTACCACCATCAATGAGAAAACCATAGTATCTCTCAGGTGGATGAGAAACCCTACTAGATCGGCGGAGAGGCTGGGGTTCGTCGGGAACTACGGAATCCTCTGGTTCCACCAGATATTCTGTTGTAGCTTCTGCAGCTGGAACCTCTTCCAGTTCTACCTCATGACCACTAATCTCTTTTTCAAGAAATTCCTTTTCTAAAAAGGTGGCATGCCGAGAAACAAACACTCTTTGTTCCTCAGGGTGGTAGAAGATATACCCTTGAGAATTCTTGGGATATCCTACAAATTTGCATAGAACAGACCGTGCCTCGAGTTTGTCCGGATTTTGTCGTTTGACATAGGCTGGACAACCCCATATCTTAACATAGTTAAGACTTGGTCTCTTCCCTTTCCATATCTCATATGGAGTGGTAGGCACAGATTTGGTGGGGACCATATTCAATAGATGTATGGCTGTCTCAAGCGCATACCCCCAGAAGGAAATAGGTAACTCAGCTGTGCTCATCATAGAGCGCACCATATCTAATAAGGTGCAGTTCCTCCGTTCTGATACACCGTTGTGCTGTGGTGTATATGGAGGAGTCAGCTGAGAGAGAATCCCATTCTCTTTTAGGAAGTCCAGGAATTCATTGCTCAAGTATTCACCTCCTCGATCAGATCGAAGGATTTTAATACTCTTTCCGGTTTGGTTTTCGACTTCTTGTTTATATTCTCTAAATTTCTCAAAAGCTTCAGACTTGTGTCTTATTAAGTACACATGTCCGTATCTTGAGAGATCGTCAGTGAATGTAATGAAGTACGAAGAACCATCCCTGGCATGTGTAGACATGGGACCACATACATCACTATGTATCAGTCCCAAGAGTTCGGTAACTCTTTCTCCGTGTCCCGTAAACGGAGTTTTGGTCATCTTTCTTTTGAGACATGACTGGCAAGTGTCATAAGATGAAAATTCAAACGGATTTAAATATCCATCTTTATGCAACTTAGCTAGTCGTGTCACATTGATGTGACCCAGTCTACAATGCCACAAGAAGGATTCGTTCAGTTCAGAACTCTTCCTCTTGTGTGTGTTTGTTATGCTCAGAACTGTTGATTGATTTAGAACATAAATGCCATTGCATAACGTGCCTGATCCAACCAACTTTTGGTCACGGAAAATGTTCATAACATTGTCCTGTAATACAAAATTATATCCTTCTTTGCTTAATAAAGAAACCGATATAATGTTGCATATCAGGTTCGGCATGTAATAGCATTCGTTCAGAACCAATGTATTACCAGTTGGTAATACAAGGTGATATTCTCCGACAGTCTTAGCTGCAACAATTGCACCATTTCCAACTCTAATGTCTTTATCACCTTCTCCAAGCTCTCTACCTTTCCTAAGCCCATGTAACTGATTACATATATGGGATCCTGATCCGGTATCTAATACCCAGGACGTAGAGCAAATGGAGAAACAGTTCTCTGTAACGAACACACCCGAAGAAAATGCATCAACATGTACTTTCTTCATTCGGGTGGCATGGGAATCCTGGTATTCCCCTATTTCCTGTTCATTCCTATAACTCTTACAGGAAAGAACGGAACCAACGTTCCTCAGCACAGTATAACATGCGGGTTCGGTCAATACATCCATATTATTATCTTGATTAAGGCATGAACTGGTCGCTACCTGGAGAGAGAGAGAAGAAAACACTTTAGCGTATGCTCGTGCAAGATCAGATTGGTTATTATCTTATCTAATCAGGATGGCTCCCACTGCTTTTTATCAAATCTTCCTCCAAACCCTAAAAGGAAAGACTAGCCGGGATTAATTACACATTACAAGTTCGCCAATCTTTCAGCCAGGCCAGTGTCGGTACTTTGAGGGAGGTCCCCCGTGCTTTCGCACGAACCTAATTAATGAAAACCTCGTTTTCCCAGAGGCGTAACCTCGTTAACACCTTTCTAGACACCTACTTGATCGGCTAATTGTACTGTGTAAAACTCTCCCAGGAGTAACTCTTACTCGCAGTGGGTATCGGGATCCAACTATCTCATAGAAGGTATGCAATCTTATTGCAAATTTCAACACTTGAAATTCCCGATAATGCTTTTGCCCCTAGCGTGCTATGACCTTGATGAAAGCCAACAAACCACAGCCTGCTAGTCAAGTTCAACCCGTACATTTCTTGACTGAATTAAACCCACCCGTACGACCCTTGACGAAAGCCAACAAAGCCGTACGACTACCCTAATCCAGTCGCATCATATGCAGCAGATAAACAGCACATAGCTACCGCACACTACACCTTGACGAAAGCCAACAAATGTAGCACGAATACTATATGTAACCTATCTGAAATGACGGAGGGCTACGCAGGTTTTTCTGAAAACCTATTGCGTAATGAACTTGATATCGTTGTAGAATCAAATGAAGTTTTAAAAATGGAGTGATTTTGAGGCTTTTCTAGTTTTGCTAAAGGAGTCACTCCCGGTGAAGGGATCTCGGTCCTTTCCTCGTCGAATGAGGTGCGGGATATATCATATATATCGCTGTGCAAAGCAAAAACACAAAAGCAGTCAAAAGCAAACCGAGTGTGTAGCATCTGCCAGTTATTGCTAAAGGAGTCACTCCTGGTGAAGGGATCTCGGTCCTTTCCTCATCGAATAAGGTGCGGGGTATATCATATATACCGCTGTGCAAAGCAAGAACTGTAGCTACCTGTTTTATTTTAAAATTCGATTCTACAACATCTTAGGTTTCTTATCTTTCATTAATCACATTAATGAAGTCCCATCATTTAAATACCTAAACATCACAGATAGATATGACGTACACTTATGCCATCCGCATTCGCCTCGATGTCCCCTCGTGCACCGTTAGGTTAGGTAACTAACGACAGAGCAGGGCAGGGCTAGCGCGGGTGTAAAACATAAGTAACGTCTATATAATATATCATATATACTATATCCATCACAGAACATCACATGATCACATCACAGATATCGCAGCAGAAGAAACATATAAAATATTGGATATACTAGGACGTCCGTGTTTTCAATACGAGCCAGTATAAAACACGGATTCCACGGTCGTGATGAATAGCCAATCCCACACCCCTAGACCCCTACGAGAGCGGCAAGCAACCCTGCCAATTCTAGGGTTAGGAGACCCGGACTCGACTCCTCGAGTTGGTCTCCCACTGGACCTCAGAACCCGGTTACTTGTGCTCCCCTCCTTGGGTCTATCCTAATGCGGAAAAGTAAATAATATACAAAGGGTGACAACTTCCGCTACCTGGAAGTGCCCCAAATAAAAGAATATTACATACAAGTTTTTACATGAATGAAAATGAAAAACACTCATCTCACATAAAAACCCCCGGCTATTCAAACACGACGATCCAATATAACATATCCAGCAACACATAACATCACATGTCATCAACGTAAGTAAGTATGCATACCCCAATTGTCGTTGACGTATAGCAACGAAACCGGCGATATGAACATACTACACTTACGGTCACAGAAAAGAAAGTGTAAAACTACAACAGTTGGAATCCGCAACCTCTTTAGACATCACATGCCTAACAGTTACAAACCCCGCATTTTAGTCTCATTATCGAAAACTCTTTTCAATATCGTACGGGACTAAACTGCTAGATTTATAACAATCATCCAGTTATCTCACAACTGTTTGTGAATTCCAATTATTGTATCCAATTCCGGATAAATAGAATATATTAAACTTTCCGATCGAACATTCGAACACCCAAGTTTTCCCGACACCGATCAACACATGAAATAGGTTCAAAGACATTCATTTCATGCCTCAGTACCAACGGTCCAGCCGTAGAAGGGTCAAGCCAACGCCTCACATGTGGCACGCCGTACTGCCCCAAACCCGAAGGTTCAAAGGGCAGTTCAAGACGGTCACATAATCGAGTTAAGGTTTGTTGTCTTCTAGAGGGACCATCGCGTTACTTGCACTACTCAGAACGTCTTTTAACCACAGAAAAATCCAACACTTGGAATTATTCCGGCAGGGGAAAACCTGGGTATTTATATCCGGTCGAACTCTTTAACATATTCTACAGTTATCTGGAAAAACACTTAGACAAAGTTTGATATTCCGATCGAATCGTCGATTCCCAATATAACCCCAGAGCACTCAACCTTTAAATCAATTTAAAAATACCCAGAAAACTCACCAGAATTTATCAGGTATTACTGTGTAGAGAAAAATGGATGACGTCACTATATGGCCGCGGAACAGCGGCAGAAGCCATGCTTCTGCCGCGTTTCCGCGGCTCATTGAACTGTTCATGGGAAACGTTTTACACAGTCATTCTTAGAATTCTTTGGTGAATTTTTTAAGCATTTTTAATATCAAAAATTCCCAGATTTCATGAAATGTCCAGAGAGCTCTTGGGCATCGGGGTTTCGGGTTCGTCCGGACTTCAAACTCCGTCTAGACTTCGCCTAAGGCTCTAGCTAGGCTCTGATGCCAGTGAAAGGTTCCTAGGCACCCTATAGTGGTCTCACAAGGCATCGAACATGCCAATTTAAAATTTTTGGTGTCGAGAAACCCTAGACTACGGATCTTAAACTAGATGTTTAGGCGAAATGAAAACTTAGTTAACACTTAACTACTGGGATACGGAAATTACAACCTTTGTAGATCCGGATATCCACCTCCATGGCTCCGCAAGGGCGTCCTCTCGCTGTCCATCTTGAAGCTTGAACTCTCGTGACGGCTTCATCGGAGAAACGTGCGGAATAGGTCGTCGGCTTCGTGTCAAAGACGATCTACGTCGAGGTTGCACAAACTCAAGCTCCGACTTCACAAACTTGTGAAACTTGTGAAGTAAACACCCAAAACAACTTGGCAAGAGGTAGAGGATGAAGAAATAGGAGGTGGGTTCACTTTAGATTTGGATTTCTCTCACTAAATCTCAAGTTGCCATTAGAGTAGCAAGCTTGAAGAAGAAGAAGAAGATGGAGCTCAAGAAAAGAATATGATAAGTCTTGTAATAAAAATAAATTTAAATCAAATACTTATCATAACTTGAACTAGGGTTAAGTGTAGAGAATTAACCATGGTCACTTGGATGGGTTAGGGTTAAGCATGAAGATAAGGATGGTTAGCAAAGTCAAAGCTTCATGAAGCTTCAATATAAAACAAATAAAGCCACCATTCTTATCTTAATCCATTTCAAATAAATAAATAAATAAATAAATAAATAAATGAATATGCAAAACCCTAATTATCAAATTAACCATGGATTAATTCTATAAACTTAACTATATGATCAAGTATCATCAAACATGATACAAAGTAGTGCACTAAAGCATATCACATATACAATGTGCATCAAGTGAGAAAAATCCGTTTAAAGTGAACCAATACTAGTTAATGCAATGCAATATATCAAATATATAATTATGCATTAAATCATTAAATCAACATTTGATTCAATGATCCGGTCATGTCGCACATAACCGACTAGAATCCAATATATCGATTTATCGAATCAATGATTCGATAACTAGGTCATATCGAATATGACCAATCGAAACATATATCGCGAGAATGAAATGCGGTATCACATACACGCATTATTCTCGGTCCCGCACATATCTCATATGCGCTCCTATTTCGTTTCGCTTGAGCCAGGAAACCTCTGTGTAGGACTCTAAAGACTCGTCAATACGCCGGTAGCAGATGATGATCATATCAAGCACCCACAAGCCGCAAGCGGTCTGATAAACGTAACGGCCACCCGGGTATTGAGCGATCAGAAGATCGACGAGCTAGCCCGCTCACACTCCTGCGAATCCGACCAGTAACACTTACCATACAGTCTGGTCTCTTCGTCTGATACGTCGCATATCAAGTCTAGGGGTGGTAAACGTCAGACCCTAATAACCCGATAAGTCGTGCCGATGTGAGGCTCGTAACGGGTCGAGAAACTACTGGTAACACTTACCAGCAAATCTCTGATCAGCCCTGGCCAGGGACTTCCCTGTTACGGCCAATCGAGCACAGCGCAACATCAACCCCCAATACCGGAAGAGACGAAACCCCTCCTATCGCTCATTGCCTCCATGTGACTCGGGACTGTGCCCAAAGACCACCGTTTTGCACGCCCTCATGGACGTGGTAAGGTGGAGATCAAAGCACAGTGGGAATCACATAAGACTCTATGACGATCTCGGGTCTACAGACTAACCTGTACAAGTGTCACCTGAGAACTGCCATCTGACGTGAGGTATAATACCATCTGGGAGTTCTCGGCGAGTCCGTCCAGTGTACCCAGTCTCCACTGAGCACCCGTACACCATCTCTGATGTCAAACACCAATGGATATGGGATCATCCATCGCCCATCACATGGGTCGAGAAGCGTGTACGCTAGTCTACTCTGGTATATCGATGCCCCGTCTCGATACACCCACGACTAGGGACCTTGAAGGATGTACTTATAGACTACCATGTCCCCACTAGTATGATCTGCATCATAGTCCAGGTAGTCAAGTACAAATCCTAAGGGCTTTACCAACATGTAACTATAAGACAGTATAAAGAGACTAGTGTACATGTTAAGATAAATAGCAACCAGATAGCATACTATCATGTCGAGCAAGAAAGTCATCTCTATATATGTCCAAGCATCCAATATAATATACATAATCTGTACAATACTGGCCTCTAGGGCATACATACAACTAACAGTCTCGACTCGTGAGATAAAGCCTTAGGCAGTAGGGATTAAAAAACCTGTTTCCTAAGCACTGGGACCCTGCAAGTCGGCCCAAAATGGTCTCTCGCATACTATCCACGGGTCACACTCTCCAAAGTCGAATCCCGATAAGGAGGGAAACAACCGCTTACGGGTCCTCTCGACTCGTAAGAGGGAAAACTCTCTTATAGGATCCTTACGATTTATAAGAGAAAACACACTTAGGAATCCTCACGACTCCTAAGGAGAAAATACACCTACGAGATCCTCACGACTCGTAGGGAGAAAAGTTTTTATGAGACCCTTACGGCTCATAAAGTTGAAAAGTCTTAGGTTGCAGATCTTAACCCTGTCTCCTAAGCCATCACCGCCCTGCAAAGAGGTCAAGATGGACCATCTATGAGCCACACTTGCCAAAACTACATGCCACTGAAATGGAGAAGTTACTCATGAGAGTATAAACTACTTCACGCCAGAGTAAGACATAAAGAAATAAAAGGGTGCGGCTCATGGAGTTGAGAGTTTGGAACTATATCTCTTAAGAGTCGAGATTTGAGTCAATGATAAATGACGACGCTTGTATCCGCTCGTTATCTTCTCAGATCAAGATTCTGAAATATGTATACCAACCCGAAACTGGTCATACGCTATGCATAACTCTGCACTACTTCACCCACGTACATACTTACATGGGCAAAGTAGTGGGGGGCGTTTGTTCCCGCCAAAAATTTCTGCGCAAAGGAGTCCAAGGTATCAAATGGCAGCGATACGCTTAAGGAAATGCGAACCAGTATCTTCCGGCTTGTATTTTGATAAACTCCCAAAGGAGAAACTATTAAATTCTGATGGTATTGGAAGTATCTCGAAAAACCCTTCGATTTGATATATTATAGGCCTCATAATTCATCCGGAATCAAAAGTTATGAGGTATCACGTGTCCACACGTGATGGACCTTTAAGAACCCGCTGGAGGAGTTAAAAGAATAATAAAAACTCAGAAAAGACCCCAATGGGGCATCACGTGCTCACACGTGACCATGGGTCACGTGCAGACACGTGATGGGCTCTTAAGGCCTCTAAAATAATGAATAGAATTAAATTCTAAATGTTCCCTGATTAAAAATCAGAAAATACCTCAATGAGGTATCACGTGCTCACACGTGACCAATGGTCACGTGTTGACACGTGATGGTTGAAACAACAACATAAACAAGCGACTGTTAAAGGAACCAATTTGGGGGTCACGTGCTCACACGTGACCAAGGGTCCCGTGTCAGCACGTGACAGGCTTTGAAAGCCTTACAGTTTAATAGAATTAAAATTCTAAATTTCCCTAAAATCTTTTGAAATAGAATTAAAATTCTAAAAAACTTCTAAATCTTTCCAAATGGAAAAGGATTATGGGGACTGTTGGATTAAAGATCCAAGGGTGATTAAAAATCACCAATTTATGGAAAAATCTTGGACAAGGAAAGATTTCCCCTAAATCTCACCGAAAATAACAAACAGAATATCTTTGGATTTAAAATCCAACGGTGAATAAAATTCACTGAATGATATAAAGGCTCATATTAAATATGAAAACAAATAAAATCTTTCAATGAAAGATTTGCTAAACAAATTGATTCTTTTCCTTCTCCTATAAATAGGAGCCAAGAAAAGAAGAGGAGGGACCTTTTTTTGGAGAGAAAAACAGAGAGAGGAGAATTTAATTCTCAAGAGGGAAGAAAAGAGAGGAGAATTTAATTCTCAACAAAGAAAACCCTAGGTGAGAAAAGAAAGGGAATCAAAACTTCAAAAAGAGAATTTAATTCTCAAAAGTGTTTAACTCTTCTATAAAGAAAAGAATTTAGTTCTTTCTCTGGTGGAAGATCTGCAAAGTGCACATCTCCCCATAAATTGAGAATTTAATTCTCATTGGGTTGAGATCCTACCATGCAGATCTAAAACATAGAGGAGGAATTGAGTTTTGAGAATTTAATTCTCACAAGAGTTATAAGAATTTAATTCTTTTGAGATAAAATTAGGGTTTAACCCTATATTATAGGAATTTAATTCCTTCAAAATGGACAGAACTAGGGTTTAACCCTAATTGAGAACTTAATTATCTCAAACTCACAGGAATTTAATTCCCTTAAAAAAGAAATTAGGGTTTCACCCTATGCCAGAATTTAATTCTTTACATATATGGGGAATTTAATTCCTACAGAAAAGAAATTAGGGTTTAACCCTATCTAAGAATATAATTCTTCAAAAGAAAAGTAGGAATTTAATTCCTTTAAAGTTATTGCTAGGGTTTAACCCTATGAAGGATTTGACTCTTAAAAAGATAATGAGATCTTCAAACATGCAAAGAACCAGACTCACGTGCTACCACGTGACCCTTGTAAAGATCCACAGAAAAGAACTTTGAGGCAATGCCTCACATGCTCCCACGTGACTCCCAAAACGCAGAAAGAAAAAGCAAAGGAAATGAAGGCTTTGGGCGCTCTCACGTGTTACCACGTGACCCCTTAGCAAACGCTTTAACAGTCAGCGCATAAATCCCCATGACGTGTCAACACGTGACGCTCAAAATATAAGACAAAAAGTGTTTAGCACTTAATTGCAGAACGAAGAAAAGGGATCTGGTCCCCCCTTTGGGCGCTCTCACGTGTCCACACGTGACCCCTCTGTCTTTAGTGTTTAACACTAATTTGGGGATTATATTTCCAGTTTTTAACAATGATTGTTTCTAGTGTTTAACACTAAATTTAAGATTATATCTCCAGTGTTTAACACTGATTGTCTTTTAGTGTTTAACACTAATTTGAGAGTTCTACCTCCAGTGTTTAACACTGTTGTTCTCTAGTGTTTAACACTACTTTTAGCCAAATTGGCTAATTTTCCAGAGGCAAAAGGCCCTCCTCCAAATGAATCTCAAAATTAAGGAAATCAAAGACAAAATGTTGTCAGAGCCCCCAAACCTCTGTTTAGCACTGCTGAATGACGAGGGGCTGAACCCAGACAAATGTCTAATGGCCCAAAGGGACAATATTTCAAACATAATTGGACTTAGCCCAAACTGGCCATAAGTCCTCAAATTATCTTGAACTGAGCACATCTGCTCTTTCAACCAATTCATTGGTTCAAGGGTACATCTATGAACTCCTCTGATATTTGTCGTTGTAATCCTTCAACGTCTTCAGAGAGGTGACGGGTCCCGACAACCACACATTAATACGGACTGTGGGGTCCTTAAACTCATGGACTAATGCGTCCTTAAACTAACATTTATCCCCAAAACGGGAATGATGGACCACCACGTCCCTAAACTGGAACTTGGACGACCATGTCCCTAAACTGGCAATGGACCACTATGTCCTTAAACTGGTATTGGACCACCATGTCCCTAAACTGGCAATGGACCACTATGTCCCTAAACTGGAACAATAGAGCCAAATGCTCTTTTGTCGGATCTAAACGATCCTGTTTAAGTTGATCTTAGCCTCAAAAATGGTTAACGTATCCTTAAACTTTCAAACAGACTTTAGTCCCAAATCGGACTATAAATCCCTTAATCAACTTTGGTTCAAGGGTACATCTCTGAACTCCTCTGACACCTGTCGTTGTAATCCTTCAACGTCGTCAGAGAGGTGATGGGTCCCGACGGCCATACATGCAATGGACCACCATGTCCCTAAACTCGAACAATAGAGCCCAAATGCTCTTTTGTCGGATCTAAACGATCCCGTTTAAGTTGATCTTAGCCTCAAATATGGCTAACGTGTCCTTAAATCTTCAAACAGACTTTAGTCCCAAATTTGACTCTAGATCCCCCAATCAACTTTGGCTCAAGGGTACATCTCTGAACTCCTCTGACATCTGTCGTTGTAATCCTTCAACGTCGTCAGAGAGGTGATGGGTCCTGACGGCCATGCATGTAATGGACCCCTATGTCCCTAAACTGGAACAATAGAGCCAATTGCTCTTTTGTCGGATCTAAACGATCCCGTTAAGTTGATCTTAGTCTCAAATTGGACTAACGAATCCTTAACAAACGTTTGACTTGATCTTAGCCTCAAATATGGCTAACGTATCCTCAAACCAAAACCCCAAACCCAAATCTAAGGAAATACGGATTTGGACTAATCTACGTCCTACGGGCGACGACATAACTCAGTCTCCGTATACAATCCACGGGCAACCGAACACAAAACAAACACCCACGACACGAAGTGATCATCTGGAGAAGGAGAAAGTTGTTACCGTAATGCGGTAGCGTAATTAACTGCAGGGGCTTGCGCCTGCAGGGAAGAGCGTCCACACAATAAAAAAAACGCCTCAAGCGAGGGGGAATCTGACGAAGTCTGCTACATCGGACGCATCCGTTTAAACCTTCGATACATGGTTCCATAAATCAACTTGGCATTTTCGGAGAGGTAGACGGATAGCACCAATTAGCATCTGCCCCGAATCACAGGCAAGACGTCCATGTCTCGGCCGCCGTTCGGAGGGGAACAGGTATGTTGGAAGAGTTCCAAGATAGATGATGTGGCAAACTAGACGATAAAGGCTGAATATATTGCTACCAAGGATGCTAACAAAGAGGTAGTCTGGATGTATATAAGTTCATGAGATGAACTTCGTTCCTACCATTGTGTGACAATGGAGTTGTGGCTTATGCCTAGGAACCTCCGTTCCATCAGTGATCCAGACATATTCTTAGGCAGTATCACCTAATCATGGAGATGGATGATCTCCAGGCAGATCGAGGTTAGAAGAGTAGACACAAAGGAGAACAGGGCGGATCCACTCACAAAGTCCTATTCCCAGGAGAGACTTTTATGGGATGGTTGAGTATGAGATACTTCAACCACTGCTGATTGTTGGGTATTGGATACTACAACAGATGGCCCTAGTGCAACTGGGAGATTGTTAGTTATATGTATGCCCTAGAGGCCATTACTGTACATACGATGTATATTGTAGTGGATGCTTGAACATATATAGTGAGGACATTCTTGCTCGATATGATAGTATGCTATCTGGTTGCTCTTTATCTTAACATGTACACTGATGGTCTCTATATTACATGTTGATAAAGCCCTTAGGATGAGTACTTGACTACCAGGACTATGATGCAAATCATACTAGTGGGGACAGAGTAGTCGCTAAGTACATCCTTCAAATGTTCTTAGTCGTAGATGTATTGAGACAGGGCATCGATATACTAGAGTAGACTAGCGTATAGCTTCTCGACCCATGTAGATGGGCGATGGATGTCCCATATCCATTGGTGTTTGACATCAGAGATAGTATACGGGTACTCAGTGGAGACTGGGTATACTGAACGGACTCGCCGAGAACTCCCAGATGGTATTATACCTAACGTCAGATGGCAGTTCTCTGGTGACAATGGTACATGTCAGTCTGTAGACCTGAGATCGTCATAGAGTCTTATGTGATTCCCACTGTGCTTTGATTTCCACCTTACCACATTCAAGAGAACGTGCAAAACGGTGGCTTTTGGGTACAGTCCCGAGTCACATGGAGGCAATGAGCGATAGGAGGGGTTTCGTCTCTCCCGGTATTGGGAGTTGATGTTGCATTGTGCTTGATTGGCTATAACAGGAAGTCCTTGGCCAAGGCTGCTTCAGAGATATACTGGTAAAGTGTTATCAGTAGTTTCTCGACCCGTTATGAGCCTCATATCGACATGACTTATCGAGTTACTGGGGTCTGACGTTTACTACCCCTAGACGAGATATGCGACATATTAGATGAAGAGACCGGACTGTATGGTAGTGTTACTGATTGGATTCTCAGGAGTGTGAGCTGGCTTGCTTGTTGATCTTCTGATCGCTCAATACCCGGGTGGCCGTTATGTTTAGCAGACCGCTTGCGGCTTGTGGATGTTTGATATGATCATCACCTACTGCCGGCGTGTTGACGAGTCTTTAGAGTCCTACACAGGGGTTTCCTGGCTCGAGCGAAACGGAGTAGGAGCACATATGTGATATGTGCGGGACCGAGATTGATACGATATGAGATACCGTATTCTATTCTCGCGATATATGATATCGGTCGGTTATATATGATATAGCTGGGTTATCGGATCAAATGTTGATTCGATAAGTTGATTCATATGATATTAGTGGGTTATTGGTGATATAGCCGGATTATTAAATCAAGAGTTGATTTGATAATCTAATGTATCATTATATATTTGATATATTACATTACATTAACTAGTATTAGCTCACTTATGATTTCTTTTCTCACTTTGGATACATTGATGTATATGTGATATATGTTAAATGTATCATGCTAGGTTACAAATGCAACTAGGGTTAATGAGGGTTAAACTATGCTAGGGTTAAGATTAAGGTTTAAATTTTATCATTAAGTAATTCAAATATTATGGATAATTGTCATGGTTGATATTTGTTGAAAGCTTGTAGAAGCTTGTAAGCATCTTTGACTTTGTCTATTTTCTTTGTCTAGCTTAAGATATTTTTTGACCTAACCTTTAACCTTAGCTCATGGCTAACTCTCTACAAGGGTTAAGCATGACATGCTTAACCCTTGATTGCATTTCTAACCTCAACAATAATTCATATGATGAGTTCATTCTTCTTCTTCTTCTTCTTTTTCTTCCTCAAAAGCTTTCTAGCTTCAATGGAGGTATGATAAAAAGTGTGAGAAAATAAAATCTAAAGTAAGCCCACTTCCTACTTCATCATCCTCTACTACTTTCCATTTAGTATAGGGTGTTTACTTCACTAATTCCGTAATTAGTGAAGAGATAGCTTGGGTTAGTGTCTCCTCGACGTAGATCATTTTCGGCCTCGAAGACTTCGAAGCAAGCATGTTCATTTCTTCATCGGAGCCTTTCTAGAGTCCGGGACTTCTTGATCGCAGTGAAGGGACTACTATACGGAGCGAAGGACCGTTCTACAAAGGTTGTATTCCTTGCTCTCTTTCACTTGCAAAGTGTTTGCATTTATATTCCGTCTATTTCTAGTATACGATTCTAGAGTTAGGGTTAGCTAGAACGACAAAATTTAAATTTGGCATGGACGATGCCTCTCGAAACCTTGCTGCCATGATAGGGAACCCTGCAGTATGTTTTCCGATGTCCATTAGGACAAAAGGGTTGGTGCTCGTACTATAGTATGTTTACTCATGACTTCTCTAGTTTTAGACAAGTATTTCGTTGAAATACAAGGTCCAGATTTTGAGAAGATATAGGTATAAGAATAAAGTAGAGAACTATATGTTGCAAGTATCAGGATTCTTCAAGGCGATCGAAGATGTAGGTATTTGTTATTGGTAATCTGTTGTATGTAATAGTTTTGAGAACTTGTTTTTCTTTCGGGTTACTCATGTGTGGGTGCATTCCTTGATGAGTAATGCTGTTTGGCCTTCTTCTATTTAGTTGATATACACTGGGAACGGCTGCATATATTTTGAATCTGGTTCAAATTAAATTAGTGCCTTTGTTTCTATATTGGATATATAGAATGAATTCATATCTTAACGATGTTAAGGTATATGGAGTTGTCAGGCTTATGCTTAAAACCAGAATCCGGATAAACTCTAGGCACGTTTCAGTAATGGAAGTTTATGGGTTATCCCGGGTTTTGACGAAAGTTTACATTCTACCATCTGGAAGATCGATAGTTATATTGTTGTTGACTCGCCACAGTTTTAGCAAAAGTAATTCTTTTCAGAAAACATTAGTGGGAGTATGGTAGAACTGGATGTGATTCCAGAATCACAAACGATTACTGAAAATTTAATAGAACCTAAAGATTCAATTGGTTTTGACAATCTATTAGCCACTCCACAGATTTGGTGGGTAACCTCAGTCACCCGAGAGGTACTTTGGTCTCCTCAAAGACGGTGACACGGAGGTTTTTGATTACCCAAACTTGACACTATTTCCGTTCTAGACTATGAGATCTAGCAAGAGGATGAGTATAACGCTGTTCTAAATTAGCGAAGTGCACATGTATATGACTCTGCTAGAGGGTTGTTGTAGTCAGTGGGAGCAGCGGAAGCATGGTTAGCTTATGTCTATTTATAGACTGAAGCATATATGGTGGAGATAGATCATCTAGTTTTGATGTGACAGTCATAGAGTTTGACTTCATCAGAACAATAGATGGACCTAGTAAGAAGGTAGTAGGAAGTGATGTCTTGGTATTCGGATGACATGCTCTTGATAGGAAGTGATATTCCTATACTACGATCGGTTATACTGTTATTGTCACAAGGTGTTTCTCTACATAAGATCTGGATAAAATATCAGAAATTCTGGTAACTAGATCTATGGTTTTAGATCTAGATTTGGGAAGTGTCCCAATTTGGGTACTTGACACTATTCTAACTTGTTTTAGAATGGACGACTCTTGGCGTGGTGGTGTACCCGCAGGTGAAGGAGTCACCCTCTCTAAAGAGATGTCTTTTAGACTGATGAGATGAGGGATTTGCATGATTGGCATATCTCTTGCTTAGGCAATTGAGTCAATCATGAGATGTCAAGTACAACACCATATATTTCTTTTGCACTGGCTGCAATAAGCATATATATTAATCCAATCCTGGAGAAACGTTGGGAAGCAGTTATGAACATAAGTGGATATTCTTGATATATGGTAACGGCAGCATTCTTCAGGAGGTGGTTATCATTTTAGGCTTCCAAGGTGATCTGGACGATAGAGTGGCTGTCAGAGTTATAATTTTCCCTCTTTTGAGGGGCGGTACGTTAGACATGTGGTCCAAGTGGATACTGAGAAAGTCGTGGCGCAGGATACTGATTAAAATCAGTGGATGATACAGTCTAAGAAGTTTGTTAGATTTGGAGTTCATGTAATGACTCTGTTTTGATTGTACAAAAATTTTAAAGTTAATATACAGAATGGAGTATTTACAAACCTGAGTATACTTTAAATGTTGTTTTTAATTAACGAACAGCAAGAGACCACTTGTAGCTCATTGGTAAAGCCTTGCATTGCTGTGACATAGCCCCTGTATTTGAATCCCATCAGCCACATATTATTTTTAATGATTTTTCTTTTAAACTTTTAGAAAGCCCAAAAGTTTATACGTGCAATACACGTAAAATGAAAAGTCACAGAAAATCAAACATGTGCACAATATTATATGAACTGACCTAGACACGTGGAAAAAATCCATAGCCCAACCCCTACCCAATGGCCGGCGAGATTCTCACTTGGACCGGCGGTGCCGGGCTCCCCCGTAGCTAATGCCCCCAAACTCTGCACGCTAATCTCTTGGCCCACCCCCACAACCTCAATACTGTTTGATTTTCCTGTATTTATCCAGAGAGTGTTAATTCATCTCTTTAATCCTATTTTAATGCATTTTTAATTCTCTCTTCATTCACAAAACCTTAATTTTACCTTATAAATACAACCCCATACCCTAGCTCTCTTCATTCTGAAATCTCTTGTTAAAAATTCTCAAAAATTTCCAAGTCAAAGAAGAGAACAAGTAGAGTTAGCACTAGGTCAAGTTCCGGCGAGGATTCGAAACGTTTCCGGCGACTCCGCGACTCCAAAACAAGCTCAAACTCTTCCTCTCTCTTTTCTTAAACCTAACAACTAGTAAGTCCCACCTCCATACTTCTCTTTCTATTATAAAACTTCACTTTTTCAAATCACATCGGTAAGTGGAGTTATACCGATCTTTAAATTCTATTCTCTTTAGAATTGCAATTTTTTCTTATGAACCAATCATCCAAATTATCAAACCTTGCTTGTTAATCATTAAACAATTTTTAGAAACAAGTTTCAATTTAAAACTCCATGTAAAACAACTTTTATTAAGTTTTTATGCTTAAATACCATGAAGTTTCATATGACATCGTTTAATCATTCTTGCTTATATTACCTTTAGAAAAATCTCACGAGGTAATGACCTACCTCTCACAAACACGCATCTCGACATAGTACGATTCCCTTGAACAATAATTTTTTGGCAAATACGACTTTTACATTAAAATACCATAAACTATTAAAATACCGTATTCTTTAAATGGTGTTATTTAAATTCCTTGCGATTGTGCCTCTACAACCCACTTTTGGGGAATCCAATTCGGTTGGTGCGGGTTATCGTACATCCATCGGACTAGTAGGGTGAGATGCAGACCTCCTCATGGAGCATACGATCTCGATGGAATTTTTAATGCAATTTTTAAGAAAAATATGATTTTCTATTTAATAAATAAATTTTATTTTTAATAATTATATATAAATATTATCAAACTATCTATTTTAAATATATAATAAATTCCATATTTTTCTAAACAAAAGAAAAGAATTACAAATTTCATAAAAATACCATCAAGAATCCATTCAAGTCAAGTTTACACTAAACTATATATATATATATATACATATATATATATATATATATACACATACATACATATATATATATATATATATATATATATATATAATCACTAATATACTTCATTATATAAAATTCACATCCATGACAATTCTAAATAACATAAATAAATACTTGAGGTTTATTTTGAAAGTATACCAAAAATATTTTTCATAAAACCCCCTCAAGTTATATTAAATTACAATAAGGACCTTAGTAAATATATGTTTATACGGGACCAATTCTCTTGAGCCTCAGAGAGCCGGAGAAAGTGGGTGCTTGCTTATTTATGGTAGACAACTAAAACGGGGTTATCAGATGGTAATTGTCTTGGAAAAATACAAATCTTCCCGTCCATGTGCAGCAGTTACCGATAACTCCAAAACCTAATTCAGGACCCAAATCTATTTAAGTGTCTGACTCAATCTGAGTCTCAGTCTAATCTGAATACAATTTAAACATGAATACAATCCAAACATAACTCCAACTCAACATGAATCCAATATATCAAAACATGAATACTTGAACTTGAACAGGAATACCAGAGCTATACAAACATGCAACATGTCTTGACTTGAACCATGGATATATCTTGAACTTGATGTTGGAGATAGTGCCCTCAGAGTCAATTATTGGATCACAGGCACGCGATTGCAATGATTGAGGGAGGACCTATTCCGGTAGGACAGTCTTACTCGAGATGATAGTATGCTATCTGGTTTACCTTTATCATCGTGTACTGCTTTAGGTGACCTGACAGGTCGCTATTACACGTTGATAGAGCCCCTAGGATTCTTGCTTGACTGCCAGCAGTATGAGGGCGATCATATACGTGAGAGCTGGTAGTCTATAAGCACATCCTTAAAAGGTCCCTAGTCGTGGGAGTTTCGAGACAGGGCATCGATACTCCAGAGTAGACTAGTGTATACAGTCGAGACCCCGACCAGGGGAGGTGGCCGGTCTCACAAGCCACTGGTGTCAGTTGGTTCACCTAAGATGTATACAGGTGCTCATTGGGTTATGAGTATACCGGACAGGACTCGCCGGGAACATACTAGTTGGTCTTATACCTAACGTCAGATAGCAGTTCCCTGGTGACATGTGTACAGGTTAGTTCATCGACCTGAGAATCGTCATTTGTCTCGTGTGAGTTCCCACTGTACTTTGATTACTACCCTACCACGCTCAAAGGAGACGTGCAAACAGGTTTTAGTTGGGTGCAGTCCCGAGCCACATGGAGGCAGTGAGCGGATCTTCAGGGGTTCGTCTCTCCCGGTATTGGGGGTGAGGTCGCGCTGTGTCTATGAGAGCTAGAACATGAAAAGTCCTTGGCCAAGGCAGGAGATTTACTGGTAGGTATTCCAGTAGTATCTCAGGGTGTTCTGGGCTGATCTCTGACACGACTTGTACCGCTTTTGGGGGTCTGACTTTTACCAACCCCCTAGGCCCGCCATGCGATGCTCATAGACGAACGGACCGGACTGTATGGATATTGTCACTGACAGGCTCAGTAGGGTGTCAGGATTAGTTCGCTCATCGACGTCCCTTTTGGTCAATAGCTGGTAGCCTGTCATGTATGGCTTATACCTCTGACGTGCTAGTGGTTAAATCCACAGCCATAGTATTGACGAGTCTTTAGAGTCCCCCACATTCAGTTGCTCAAGTTTTCAGGCGAAACGCTGTAGAGGCCGTATAGAGATATGGCAGGGTTCGATCAGATACGTGCGGTATTGCACGGATCCTGATCGGACGGTTAATACTAGCGGGCTTTGGTTTAAGCCGGATCCTAGTATTGTACAGTGTAGATTTTGTCTCATTGCATTTGTATTTCGGTCGGAATACAAATGCGGGTGTGTATACACAGTAGCGGGGTTTTCCTGTAATTTATTACGGGATCAGTTTTATGAAGTTGCCAGTTTGTTTTCCGTTTCGGCCATTTTTCTTTGTATCTTTCATTGGCCGAAGATTGGTGGAGGAGGGCTTATTTGCAATTCTGCAAATTAGCATTTGTGGAGGGTGGTCTTTGCATATTGTTGGATCATGATGGTCTCATGATAGAGCACCATCCTTTGACTTTCCTTGGTTCATGATTGCATGACTTTTGTGATGGTGATGGGTTATGATGAGGTTGGTGGAGTGTTGTTTTTGTTGTGTGATGATTATCTCTCATGATCACCCTTTCTCTCTCTTGGATATGGTTGGCTCTCACTCATTTTTGTTTCACTCACTCTCATTCCTCTCCTCTCTATTGTTGTGGCCGGCCTAGCTCATTAGGGAGCTGTCCAATTTTTGGCAGTGGGATTTTTGCTCTTCATGCTTGCTAAAATCCCAAGTTCATCACAAAATTCCACCACTTCAATTCCTCCACCAAAATGGCAACCTCCTACAACCCCAAATGAGACAGATAGCACTGCACTATTCAACAGCAAACCTTGGGCACGTCGACTCGCCAACTTCATGACCGAGTTGCCTCGGACCAGAGGTGGGAGCCCGTAAAAGAAGCCGGCGACGTGGTGCCCTTCCGGCGAGGAGGTGGAGACCGGACACTCCGCGAGAGATCGGGACGACGACGAGAAGACTGGAGGACACGGATCGCTCGGTATATCTCTCTTCCCCCTTCTCTTGTTAGCTAGGACTAGTTTAGTGGCACGATCCGGGTTTATAGTGCGCGGTGGTGCCGGTTTGAAAAGTTTAAGTAAATCACCGCTTCCGTATTCCGGCGTCGGATTGACGGCCGGGGCGCCGCCGTGCACTTACACTTGACTACATAATTATCCGTTTATATCCTGATCCGTTTACATGAAACCATAGTCTTGGCAAGTCTTATATTTACAAACAATACAATATACATTACGGGGTTTTAAAGGGGTAGACCGGTACGTAATGTGTTAAAATTGGCACGATGATGGTCACTAAAAGACACCTACATGAACATCCTGTGCCTTTGTCCCATGGGTTTTGACGGGGCCTTGTACTTACATGTTACCTTAGTCCACGGAGCAAGTTGGACTCCTTTCGTATACATTGGCACATTCTGTACCAAGCTACAAACAATTACGTTAACATAACAAACATATAAATTAACTATTCTATTCTCTTACCTGTCTATTTCTATTCTATCTTTTGGGACTTACCGAGCGATTGTTCGCTGATGACATTCCTATCTCTTTTTTCTTTGGAATATTGTCAGGAGGACCCGACTCTCAGGAGATTGAGCCCAGCCAGGACGATTTGGAGCAGTTCACTGAGGAGCCAGAGTTCTAGTTCTTACTTTTACTTAATTTTCTTTTCAATTCTATACCATTGTTTAGGCATCGCTTTCCAGCATTGTATTTACTTTTCAATTGTATGTAAAGAATGTTTATAAATAAAAAGTTGTTGTTTTATTACATCTCTTTTCATTCTTGTGTTATTTCATTTATATTGCTTATTTACGCTTAACGTGTTTACTTTTGAGTAAATACGTCGCGGGCTTCGTCACGTCTCCTTCTCCGTATACTGGGAAGCAGGGCATGATAGATTTTGTTGGTGGCCTATGCAGGTCAGTTCTGCATGGAAACCTAAGCAATATATCACAAGAATTATAAGAATCAGCAAATAAAACATTCTTTACATTTCATATGCCTTGAATCTATCATAACCCTATTTTTCTTTCAAGGTTATGGATTCCCCGAACAATACGAGCATGAACGTTAATGGCAACACCCCACTGTAAGTGCATGGCGGCGCCCCGGCCTCCATCCCAAGGCCAAAAGCGGAAGCGATGGTTAACTTTAATTTTGCAAACTAGCAAACCGGCACCACCGCACACTAAAACCCGGATCGTACCATTAACTAGTCCTAGCTAACTACAAGATGGGGAATAGAGATATACCAACTGATCCGAGTCCTCCGGTCTTCTCGTCGTCGTCCCGATCTCCCGCGGAATGTCCTATCTCCACCTCGTTGCCGGAAGTGCACCACATCGCCTACATCTTTTACGGGCTCCCACCTCTATGCCGAGGCAACTCGGGCACGAAGCTGGCTAGTCGACGTGCCCAAGATTTGCTGTAGAATGTGTAGTGCTCATGTCTGTTGGAGATAGTGCCCTCAGAGTCAATTATCGGATCACCGGCATGTGATTGCAATGATTGAGAGAGGACCTATCCCGGTAGGACAGTCTTACTCGAGATGATAGTATGCTATCTGGTTTACCTTTATCATCGTGTACTGTTTTAGGTGACCTGACATGTCGCTATTACACGTTGATAGAGCCCCTAGGATTCTTGCTTGACTACCAGCAGTATGATGGCGATCATATACGTGGGAGCTGGTAGTCTATAAGCACATCCTTAAAAGGTCCCTAGTCGTAGGAGTTTCGAGACAGGACATCGATACTCCATTAGTAGACTAATGTATACAGTCGAGACCCCGACGAGGGGCGGTGGCCGGTCTCACAAGCCACTGGTGTCAGTTGGTTCACCTAAGATGTATACAGGTGCTCATTGGGTTATGAGTACACCGGACAGGACTCGCCGGGAACCTGCTAGTTGGGCTTATACCTGAGGTCAGATAACAGTTCCCTGGTGACATGTGTACAGGTTAGTTCATCGACCTGAGGATCGTCATTTGTCTCGTGTGAGTTCCCACTGTGCTTTGATTACTACCCTACCACGACTCAAAGGAGTCGTGCAAACAGGTTTTAGTTGGGTACAGTCCCGAGCCACATGGAGGCAGTGAGCGGATCTTCAGGGGTTCGTCTCTCCCGGTATTGGGGGTGAGGTCGTGCTGTGTCTAGGAGAGCCATTACGCAAAGCCCTCGGCCGAGGCAGGAGGTTTACTGGTAGGTATTCCAGTAGTATCTCAGGGCGTTCTGGGCTACACTCCGACACGACTTGTACCGCTTTTGGGGGTCTGACTTTTACCAACCCCCTAGGCCCGACATGCGATACTCATAGACGAACGGACCGGACTGTACGGATATTGTCACTGACAGGCTCAGTTGGGTGTCGGGGTGAGCTTCCTCATCGACGTCCCTTTTGGTCAATAGCTGGTGGCCCGTCACGTATTGGCTTATACCTCTGACGTGCCAGTGGTTAAATCCACAGCCATAGTATTGACGAGTCTTTAGAGTCCACCACACTTACAGTTACTCAAGCTTTCGGGCGAAACGCTGTAGAGGCCGTATGGAGATATGGCAGGGTCCGATCAGATACGTGCGGTATTGCATGGATCAGGATCGGACAGTTTTGTACTAGTGGCCGTATGGATATATGGCAGGGTTCGATCAGATACGTGCGGTATTGCACGGATCAGGATCGAACGGTTTTTTACTAGCCGGCTTTGGCTTAAGCCGGTCCTAGTTTAGTACAGTGTAGATTTTGTCTCATTGCATTTGTATCCGTAGGAATACAGATGCGGGTGTGTATGCACAGTATCGAGGTTTTCCTGTAATTTATTACGGGACCAGTTTTCTGGAGTTGCCAGTTTGTATTCCGTTCCGGCCGGTTTTCCTTTGTTCTTTCCCGGCCGGACTTTTCTGATGGAGGGGGTAATTTGCAGTTTTGCAAATTACATTTAGTGGAGGTTTTATTTGTAAGATGATTTATTATGATTGACCATCATCATTTTTATTCTCTTTACATCACTTGCTTTATTCATGATGAGATAGGATTTGATTTGTGATTGGAATTGATAAGAAAGTTTGTAATGATAATGTTTGGATATGGTCACCCTTCATGCTCTCCTACACTCACCTCCCTCTTGTTGGATATATTCATTCCTCCACCTTATTCTTCTCACTTGAAAAAGATGGTTGAAAACATTTGAGAGAGAAAGAAAAGAATGAGAGAGTTCATCTTGGTTATGTGAGGAATTCTTCATCTCCTTCTTCTTCTTGTTTTGGAAAAATGAAAGCACCATTTTTCCTAACCCCATTCCTCCCTCATGGCAACAACAAACCCCAAATGAGACTAGCATGATCTACTACACATTCTACAGCATATCTTGAGCATGTCGAGTTGCCGGCTTCATGCCCGAGTTGCTTCGGTATCGACGCGGGAGCCCGTAAAAGACGCAGGCAATGTGGTGCCCTTCCGGCGAGGAGGCGACGATGTGGAGACAAGACTTTCCGCGGGAGATCGGGACGATGACGAGAAGACCGGAGGACTCGGATCACTCGGTATACTTCTCACCCTATCTCTTGATTGCTAGCATTAGGTTAATGGTTACGATCCGGGTTTTCTTTGTCCGCGGTAGCGCCGGTTTCCGAGTAAGGAAAAATTTTGATTCCGCAATTTGGCCTCGAGTAAGACGGCCGGGGCGTTGCCGTGGCGCAACATGGTATCAGAGCCACGCCATTAACCTTACCTAGCTTGTTCTAATGTGTTTTTCAGTTCCGATCGACCGAAATTCCAAAAACCGTATTTTTCATTCACATCAGTTTCTGTCGAATTTTTTTGGAGTCTAAAAATTTTTCAGGTGGTCTCAGAATGATGTGCAGGGAGTTCTAAGAATACTGGAAAAATTTGGTGACACGATTCCTCCGTACGACCGCGGAAGGGCGGCCAAAATCCCCTTTTGGCCGCGCTTCCGCCGCAGGTTAGTGGGATCGTGTGATTATTTTTTTGCAGTGGGCTTATAGGCTGTAATTAGGGGTTTTGGAATATTAAATTTGGGCCCAGGTTTTCTGTGACTGCTACAGTTTTGATTGGGGGCCCACTTGTTAATTTTTGGTCAATCGGAAAATTTTAAACACATTATTTCACAGTATTTACATTATATCTGCGACCGTGAATGTCACTCGATCGGTAAATCCGGTCTAACTGCTATAGCCCAGTTAGACGGATTTGCGAACGTGACTTTCACGTTGATGTTCTATGTTTATGCTGTGTTGTTGCGGATCGGTCGTGGGGGATAGCCTGGATGCAATGCTAGTACAGTGCTGTTGTATTATGTACATTTGATATTGCGGGGCGAGCGTCCGACATGTGGACTGCCGTCACTGCCTGTTTGTATTATTCTTTTGGGGCACGACCTGGTTGCGGTCGATGTACCCGGTGTATGTATATTTTACTTTCTGTACTAGGATTACCCCGCGGAGGGGTGCACGGATTGCCGGGTTCTAGAGGGCAACGGGCCCGCATCTCATGGCATTGAGACGGAGGGGGCTTCACTCTAGGATTGGCGGGCCATTCGTCGCACTCGTAGGGGGTACTGGTTGACCCAGGAGGGGTGCCCAAGTTACCGGATTCCGTGAAGTGCTGGGTGGTCCATTCACGGTGCTGGAGGGGGCTGCCTCGCTTCAGGTTTTGGCGGGTGACTTGCCGCGCCCGTAGGGGTCTAGGATTTCATTGCACAGGCTATCCACACGACCAAGGGAACGTCGGGTTTCAGCAGCGGCTCTGTGAAACCCGGGGCTTCCAGATATCTGTATTGTTCTGTGATGCTATACATTTCTGTGATGTTGCATTTTATTCACGCCTTGAGCGAATATAATATATTGGTATATATATTAGTAGATGTTGTATATGTTTTACATCCGCGCTAGTCCAGTCCCCGCTCTGCCGTTAGTTAGCTAACCTAACGGGTGATGACGGGACCCAGTGGTGAATGCGGATGGCATATACGTACGTCAGTATATTTTCGTTCTTTGTGGTGTGAATTATTGATGGGACTGCGTTGATTCGGATCAATGCAAGATAAACAAACCTATTCTGATGTTGTTGGAACATTTTTCAAAAAGCTGTTATTGCAAGGACGTTCACTTTTGTTTTGCATCGTGGTATTCATTTGGAATATCCTGCTCCTCAGTCGACGAGGCAAGGGCCGAGATCCCTTCACCGGGAGTGACCCCTTGGACAGAAGTTTGCGTCAGGGCAATAACTTCACTATAGCCGATTACTTTTGCTTTGCATCGTGGTATTCAGTTGGAATATCCTGCACCTCATTCTACGGGGAAAGAGCCGAGATCCCTTCACCGGGAGTGACCTCTTTAGCAAAGGTTTTCGTCACTATATTTTTATAAAAGGCTATGCAGTTCCTTCAATGATATCAAGTTCATTACGTTAAAGGTTTTTCGCCAAAAACCATCCGTAGCCCTCCGTCATTTCAGATTAGTATTGCTTAGTATTCGTGCTACGTATGTCGTGCATTGCCGAGGCGTAGTGTTCGGTAGCTGTGTAATACTTTTCTGTCGCATGGATAAGTGGATTGGTTAGGACAGTCGTACAGTTATGTTGGCATTGTCAAGGACTCGTACGGGTGGGTTTAATGCAATCAAGATAATGACGGGCTGAACTTGACTAGGACTCTTTGATATGTTGGCATTGTCAAGGTCACTTGGGTCCTAGGGGTAAAAATCACATCGGGAGTTTCAAAAGAACTGAAACTTGCCAGGCATGCGCATACCTTCTGGAGTGTGGTGACTTGAGTGGATTCCGTCAAGTTATCATGCGATGATAGTTGGATCCCGATTTCCACTGATGAGTTGGTTTACTCCTCGGGTGATCCCGACTAATTCTTCTTTCAGGTTTGGAGGAGAATTTGAGGTACAGTGGGAGGTTTCCAGATTAGACAAAGTGATAACCATTCTGATCTAGGTTAGAGTGCACGCTGAGTGTTTCTTTTCTCTCTCTCTTTGGCAGCAACCTTTGACCCGACCCTGGACTATGACTCAGTGACCAAGTTGACCGAACCTACTTAACACAGGCTTTTGGATTGTCAGAGTTGCAGACCTCTTTGCCACTCCTACTTTTACCCTTTTCTCCAGGACACCCCGTATTACTACGAACGTCCACTTCCATTGGACAAAACCATCGTATGGTTATATACGAACTCGAAGGACTTCGAGGATGGTTTCCGGTTTTGGAGAAAACGGATAGGATTATTCAGTTGTCTTTTCTTTTCACCTTCTCTCAAGTTGTGAGTACTCCTTGGTTTAGGAGATAGTACACCTATTACGCAAATTGGATAGTCTTCTTCCAAACCTTAGGCTGGTGCCGACCGGTAGGGAATGAAGAAAACCAATTAGCATAACGATGGTGTGCAGAAGGTATTAAGTTAAGACAAAGCAAGGGATTAGTAGGAGGGCAAAGTAAATTGCGACAGATATTCACGACCAAACCAAGTATTTCTTCGCCAATCCTAAATCACCTTTGTATTTCTCCAGGACACTCCGTGTCACTACGAAGATCCACAGTCTATTGGATACTCCATCGTATGGTTATATACGAACTCGAAAGGAACTCGTTCCAGTTCGGGGATGGATCCTGGTTCAGGAGAAATAGGAATAAAGTACATTCAGGTGTCTTTTATCTTCACCTTCTCTCGCATTGCGAGTATTCCTAGGATTAGGACAGTACACCCTTTATGCTTTTTGGATAGTCTTCTTCCAAACCATAGGCTGGTGCCGAACGGTAGGGAAGGAAGAAAACCATTTGGTCTAAAGGGGTGTACAGAAGGTAATGACTAAAGACATATGAAGGGATTTGGAGAGGTGGCAAAGAATTATACGGTTATAGTTATGAATCTGGATAATGGAAGAGACATTACTAGGAATACCAGGATACCCCAACGAAACATTTCAATGTTTCAGTTTCAATGTGTAATGTTAATGGAAAACTGATTTCCCAGTTAGACACTTGCTCCAGGGTATGTATTTACCAGGTATGATTCTCACATCTGTATGGTTTTACAGATGATGAGTGGGAGTAAGTTATTGGGAATTGGGTGATCGTCCTCATTATATCGGGATTCGTTGTAATCGGTGATATTTGAGGAAGTCACCTGGGTTGTTTGCCGGACGGCAATTATTTGGTTTTGAATATCCGCGGTTATGCACCAATTTCAAATTGATATACCTGTACGTCTATTTTCATAGAGTGAGATATACCTTTTGATTTTATGTCGATGACATTTACCTATATCAGTGGATGGTTAGGTAAGGAGCATTAAACAGCGGTGTAATTCTTCTTAACCATAAGTACAGTTTTCAGCCTACGACACACAGTGAAAGAGTTGTTAGACTCAGCGGACTTATACAGAGTATTGTATGTTGTCCAGTGTCCATTAGGACAGAGGGGTTGGTCCTCATACTATATTCTGTTTACTTTTAACTTCTCTAGTTCTTAGACATGTGTTTCGTGGAAACACAGGGTCTAAGTTTTGAGGAGTTATAGGTATTTGAATAGAGTAGAGAACCAGGTATAGCAAGTATCGGGATTCTTCAAAGTGATCGAAGATGTAGATACTTGTGTATGGTGTTCAGTAGATAGTAATGATTAAGAGAAATTGCTTCTCTTTTAGGTTACTCATAATTGGAAGCATTCCTAAGTTGAGTAACGCTGATCGGCCTCCTTCCATTTAGTTTACATGCACTGGTGACAGCTGCATGATTTGAATCTGGTTAAATTAAATCTGTGCCTCTGTTCCTATATTGGATATAGAACAGTTCATATCTTGACTAGTTAAGGTACGGGGAGTTGTCCGGCTTATGCTTAAAACCAGACACTGGACAACTCAAGGCACGTTTCTGTAATGGCTGTTTGTGGGTTGACCCAGGCTATGACGAGGGTTGATTTTCTACCATCTGGAAGATCAATAGTGATATTGTTCTTGACTCGCCACAGTTTTATTAAAAATGGATTTTTTCAGAAAAAGTAGTGGGAGTATGGTAGAACTGGAAGTGATTCCAGAACCACAAACGATTACTGAAGATTTGATAAGGAACCTAAAGATTCAATCTGATTTGACATTCCATTGGCCACTCCGCAGATAAGGTGGGTAACTTCAGGCACCCGAGAGGTACTACGGTAGCCTCAAGGACGGTGACAGGGAAGTTCTTGTTTACCCACAATTACCATTGCTGTTGTTCCAGGCTGCGAGACCCGGTGGGAGGATGAGTATAGCGTCGTTCTAAACTAGTTTTAGAAGTGTACGTCTATATGACTCTGCCAGAGGGTTGTCGTAGTCAGTGGGAGCAGCGGAAGCATTGGTGGACATCAGGCTTATGTCTATTTATAGACTAAAGCAGATGTAGCGGAGATAGATCATCCATTTCTGATGTGACAGTCATAGGTTTGACGTCATCAGAATAGGGGGTGGATCTGTTGAGAAGGTAGTAGGAAGTGATATTCCTATACTACGATCGGTTGTACTTTGGTCGTCACACAGTGTTTTCTCCACATAGGACTTGGATATTATATCAGACATACTGGTTACTAGATCTATGGTTTTAGATCTAGATTTGGGTGGTTTCCCAATCTGGGTACCTTGACAGCATTCTATGAGTATTTAGAATGGACGACTCCTGACACGGTAGTGTACCTGCAGTTGATGGAGTCACCCTCTCTAAAGGTGTCTTATAGACTAAAGAGGAGAGGGATACTCATGATTGGCAGATCACTTGCTTAGGCAATTGAGTCAATCATGAGATGTCAAGTACCACACCAGATGTTGTTCTTGCACTAGATGCAATAAGTTGATATTGATCCAATCCTGGAGAAACAGTCGGAAGCAGTCTTAGAACATAAGTGGATGTTCTAGGGATATGATAACGACAGCCTCATTTGGGAGACAGTTATCATTCCAGGCTTCCAAGGTGACATGGACGACAAGGAGGTTGTCAGAGTTATAGTTTTCCTTCTCACGAGGGGCAGTATTTTGGACAGGTGGTCCAAGGCAATACTGAGGGTGGCATGGCGCAGGATACTGATTAAGTTCAGTTGACGATACAGTCTAAGAAGTTTGGATTTGAAGTTCATTTATGAGCTAGGTCCCATCAGACATCCAGACGTTCTAAGACAGGTATTGCTCATTTCGGGAGATGGCTTTCTCCGCGAACTTGAGATATAGAGAGACATAGAAAGAAACATCACAGCGGATCCACTCACTGAGGCTATTCCTCGAACGCTATAGTTTCGCAAACGAGCTTTGTGAGATTGACTAGTAGAGGAGTTGGGTGTTCGGTACCACACGGGCTGTGAGTATGCGGCATCGCAATAATTAGCCTTGAGTGCAAGTGGGAGATTGTTGGAGATAGTGCCCTCAGAGTCAATTATCGGATCACCGGCATGTGATTGCAATGATTGAGAGAGGACCTATCCCGGTAGGACAGTCTTACTCGAGATGATAGTATGCTATCTGGTTTACCTTTATCATCGTGTACTGTTTTAGGTGACCTGACATGTCGCTATTACACGTTGATAGAGCCCCTAGGATTCTTGCTTGACTACCAGCAGTATGATGGCGATCATATACGTGGGAGCTGGTAGTCTATAAGCACATCCTTAAAAGGTCCCTAGTCGTAGGAGTTTCGAGACAGGGCATCGATACTCCATTAGTAGACTAATGTATACAGTCGAGACCCCGACGAGGGGCGGTGGCCGGTCTCACAAGCCACTGGTGTCAGTTGGTTCACCTAAGATGTATACAGGTGCTCATTGGGTTATGAGTACACCGGACAGGACTCGCCGGGAACCTGCTAGTTGGGCTTATACCTGAGGTCAGATAACAGTTCCCTGGTGACATGTGTACAGGTTAGTTCATCGACCTGAGGATCGTCATTTGTCTCGTGTGAGTTCCCACTGTGCTTTGATTACTACCCTACCACGACTCAAAGGAGTCGTGCAAACAGGTTTTAGTTGGGTACAGTCCCGAGCCACATGGAGGCAGTGAGCGGATCTTCAGGGGTTCGTCTCTCCCGGTATTGGGGGTGAGGTCGTGCTGTGTCTAGGAGAGCCATTACGCAAAGCCCTCGGCCGAGGCAGGAGGTTTACTGGTAGGTATTCCAGTAGTATCTCAGGGCGTTCTGGGCTACACTCCGACACGACTTGTACCGCTTTTGGGGGTCTGACTTTTACCAACCCCCTAGGCCCGACATGCGATACTCATAGACGAACGGACCGGACTGTACGGATATTGTCACTGACAGGCTCAGTTGGGTGTCGGGGTGAGCTTCCTCATCGACGTCCCTTTTGGTCAATAGCTGGTGGCCCGTCACGTATTGGCTTATACCTCTGACGTGCCAGTGGTTAAATCCACAGCCATAGTATTGACGAGTCTTTAGAGTCCACCACACTTACAGTTACTCAAGCTTTCGGGCGAAACGCTGTAGAGGCCGTATGGAGATATGGCAGGGTCCGATCAGATACGTGCGGTATTGCATGGATCAGGATCGGACAGTTTTGTACTAGTGGCCGTATGGATATATGGCAGGGTTCGATCAGATACGTGCGGTATTGCACGGATCAGGATCGAACGGTTTTTTACTAGCCGGCTTTGGCTTAAGCCGGTCCTAGTTTAGTACAGTGTAGATTTTGTCTCATTGCATTTGTATCCGTAGGAATACAGATGCGGGTGTGTATGCACAGTATCGGGGTTTTCCTGTAATTTATTACGGGACCAGTTTTCTGGAGTTGCCAGTTTGTATTCCGTTCCGGCCGGTTTTCCTTTGTTCTTTCCCGGCCGGACTTTTCTGATGGAGGGGGTAATTTGCAGTTTTGCAAATTACATTTAGTGGAGGTTTTATTTGTAAGATGATTTATTATGATTGACCATCATCATTTTTATTCTCTTTACATCACTTGCTTTATTCATGATGAGATAGGATTTGATTTGTGATTGGAATTGATAAGAAAGTTTGTAATGATAATGTTTGGATATGGTCACCCTTCATGCTCTCCTACACTCACCTCCCTCTTGTTGGATATATTCATTCCTCCACCTTATTCTTCTCACTTGAAAAAGATGGTTGAAAACATTTGAGAGAGAAAGAAAAGAATGAGAGAGTTCATCTTGGTTATGTGAGGAATTCTTCATCTCCTTCTTCTTCTTGTTTTGGAAAAATGAAAGCACCATTTTTCCTAACCCCATTCCTCCATCATGGCAACAACAAACCCCAAATGAGACTAGCATGATCTACTACACATTCTACAGCATATCTTGAGCATGTCGAGTTGCCGGCTTCATGCCCGAGTTGCTTCGGTATCGACGCGGGAGCCCGTAAAAGACGCAGGCAATGTGGTGCCCTTCCGGCGAGGAGGCGACGATGTGGAGACAAGACTTTCCGCGGGAGATCGGGACGATGACGAGAAGACCGGAGGACTCGGATCACTCGGTATACTTCTCACCCTATCTCTTGATTGCTAGCATTAGGTTAATGGTTACGATCCGGGTTTTCTTTGTCCGCGGTAGCGCCGGTTTCCGAGTAAGGAAAAATTTTGATTCCGCAATTTGGCCTCGAGTAAGACGGCCGGGGCGCTGCCATGGCGCAACAATGTCTCACTTTGGGGTTTATGGAATTGCCTTATTGGTGGAGGAAATGATATCAGCTTGTGGAGATGGAACATGTGGGATTTTACAAAGCTAGAAGAACAAAAATCCCACCACAAGAATTTGGGACAGCCCCTCTCCAATGTGGCCGGCCATGCCAAGTTAGAGGAGAGAAAATGAGGAGGGGAGGGAGAGGTGTATGGATGATTGAACCACTATCATAATGCAAGAGAGAAAAAATGAATGGCCAAAAGAAACAATCATCACAAACAAATCCATGATAGCACCAAAACCAACACTCCAACAAGCTAATCATCACTTCCAAAAGTCATGCCATCATGAAGATAGAAGTCAAGCAAGGTCAATGGATGGTGCACCATCATGATACAATAATATGTAAAGACCCCCTCCACAAAAGCTTATTTGCACAATGCAAATAAGCCCTCCTCCACCAATCTTCGGCCAATGAACGATACAAAGGAAATTGGCCGAAACGGAAAGCAAACTGGCAACTCCAGAAAACTGGTCCCGTAATAAATTACAGGAAAACCCCGCTACTGTGTATACACACCCGCATTTGTATTCCGACCGAAATACAAATGCAATGAGACAAAATCTACACTGTACTATACTAGCATCCGGCTTAAACCAAAGCCGGCTAGTATTATCCGTCCGATCCTGATCTGTGCAATACCGCACGTATCTGATCGGACCCTGCCATATCTCCATACGGCCTCTACAGCTTTTCGCCCGAAAGCTTGAGTAACTGAATGTGGGGGACTCTAAAGACTCGTCAACACCTTGGTTGTGGATTTAACCACTAGCACGTCAGAGGTATAAGCCAATACGTGACGGGCTACCAGGTATTGACCAAAAGGGACGTCTATGAGCGAACTCAGCCTGACACCCCACTGAGCCTGTCAGTGACAATATCCGTATAGTCCGGTCCGTTCGTCTATGAGCATCGCATGGCGGGCCTAGGGGGTTGGTAAAAGTCAGACCCCCAAAAGCGGTACAAGTCGTGTCGGAGTGTAGCCCAGAACACCCTGAGATACTACTGGAATACCTACCAGTAAATCTCCTGTCTCGGCCGAGGGCTTCGTGTAATGGCTCTCCTAGACACAGCGCGACCTCACCCCCAATACCGGGAGAGACGAACCCCTGAAGATCCGCTCACTGCCTCCATGTAGCTCGGGACTGTACCCAACTAAAACCTGTTTGCACGTCTCCTTTGAGCGTGGTAGGGTAGTAATCAAAGTACAGTGGGAACTCACACGAGACAAATGACGATCATCAGGTCGATGAACTAACCTGTACACATGTCACCTGGGAACTGCTATCTGATGTCTGGTATAAGACCAACTAGCATGTTCCCGGCGAGTCCTGTCCGGTGTACTCATAACCCAATGAGCACCTGTATACATCTTAGGTGAACCAACTGACACCAATGGCTTATGAGACCGGCCACCGCCCCTCGTCGGGGTCTCGACTGTATACACTAGTCTACTCTGGAGTATCGATGCCCTATCTCGAAACTCCCACGACTAGGGTCCTTTTAAGGATGTGCTTATAGACTACCAGCTCCCACGTATATGATCGCCCTCATACTGCTGGTAGTCAAGCATGAATCCTAGGGGCTCTATCAACGTGTAATAGCGACCTGTCTGGTCACCTAAAGTAGTACACGATGATAAAGATAAACCAGATAGCATACTATCATCTCGAGTAAGACTGTCCTGCCGGGATAGGTCCTCCCTCAATCATTGCAATCACGTGCCTGTGATCCAATAATTGACTCTGAGGGCACTATCTCCAACAATCTCCCACTTGCACTCAAGGCTAATTATTGCGATGTCGCATACTCACAGCCCGTGTGATACCGAACACCCAACTCCTCTACTAGTCAGTCTCACAAAGCTCGTTTGCGAAACTATTTCGTTCGAAGAATAGCCCCAGTGAGTGGATCCACCTGGATGTTTCTTTCTATGTCTCTCTATATCTCAAGTTCGCGGAGAAACCCATCTCCCGAAATGAGCAATACCTGTCTTAGAATGTGTCTGGATGTCTGATGGGACCTAGCTCATAAATGAACTCCAAATCCAAACTTCTTAGACTGTATCGTCAACTGAACTTAATCAGTATCCTGCGCCATGCCTCCCTCAGTATTGCCTTGGACCACCTGTCCAAAATACTGCCCCTCGTCAGAAGGAAAACTATAACTCTGACAACCTGCCTGTCGTCCAAGACACCTTGGAAGCCTGGAATGATAACTGTCTCCCGAATGAGGCTGTCGTTATCATATCCCTAGAACATCCACTTATGTTCTAAAACTGCTTCCGATTGTTTCTCCAGGATTGGATCAATGTCAACTTATTGCATCTAGTGCAAGAGCAACATCTGGTGTGGTACTTGACATCTCATGATTGACTCAATTTCCTGAGCAAGTGATCTGCCAATCATGCACATCCCTCTCCACTTTAGTCTGTAAGACACCTTTAGAGAGGGTGACTCCATCACCTGCAGGTACACTACCGTGCCAGGAGTCGTTCATTCTAAATACTCTTAGAATGCTGTCTAAGTACCCAGATTGGGAAACCACCCAAATCTAGATCTAAAACCATAGATCTAGTAACCAGTATGTCTGATATAATGTCCAAGTCCCATGTGGAGAAACCACTGTGTGACGACCAAAGTATAACCGATCGTAGTATAGGAATATCACTTCCTACTCTGTGTATGTCATCCAAATACCATAACATCACACCCTACTACTTTCTCAACAGATCCATCCCCTATTCTGATGAAGTCAAACCTATGACTGTCACATCAGAAATGGATGATCTATCTCCGCTATATCTGCTTTAGTCTATAAATAGACATAAGCCATCTGTCCACCAATATTTCCGCTGCTCCCACTGATCATGACAACCCTCTGGCAGAGTCATATAGACGTACACTTCTAAAGCCAGTTTAGAACGACGCTATACTCATCCTCCTGCCGGGTCTCACAGTCTGGAACAACAGCAATGGTAAGTGTGGGTAAACAAGAACTTCCCTGTCACCGTCCTTGAGGCTACCGAAGTACCTCTCGGGTGCCTGAAGTTACCCACCATATCTGCGGAGTGGCCAATGGAATGTCAAACCAGATTGAATCTTTAGGTTCCTATCAAATCTTCAGTAATCGTTTGCGGTTCTGGAATCACTTCCAGTTCTACCATACTCCCACTACTGTTTTCTGAAAAAAATCCATTTTTATTAAAACTGTGGCGAGTTCAGAACAGTATCACTATTGATCTTCCAGATGGTAGAAAGTCAACCCTCGTCATAGCCTGGGTCAACCCACAAACAGCCATTACAGAAACGTGCCTTGAGTTATCCAGAGTCTGGTTTTAAGCATAACCCGGACAACTCCCCGTACCTTAACATCGTTAAGATACGAACTGTTCTATATCCCATATAGGACCAGAGGCACTGATTTAATTGAACCAGATTCAAATCATGCAGCTGTCCCCAGTGCATGTCAACTAAAATGGAAAGAGGCCGATTAGCGTCACACAACTTAGGAATGCTTCCAATTATGAGTAACCTGAAAGAGAAGCAAGTTCTCTTAACCATTACTATCAACTGAATACCATACACAAGTATCTACATCTTCGATCACTTTGAAGAATCCCGATACTTGCAATACCTGGTTCTCTACTTTATTCAAATACCTATAACTTCTCAAAATTCGGACCCTGTTTTTCTACGAAACACCTGTCTAAAAGCTAGAGAAGTCATAAGTAAACCGAATATAGTATGAGAACCAACCCCTCTGTCCTGATGGACCCTGGACATCATACAATACTCTGTATAAGTCCCTTGAGTCTGATAACTCACTCACTGTGTATCGTAGGTTGAAAACTGTACTTATGGTTAAGAAGAATTACACCGCTGTTTAATGCTCCTTACCTAACCATCCACTGATATAAGTAAATGTCACAGACATAATTTTAAAAAGATATGTCTCACTCTATAAAAATAGACGTACAGATATATCAATTTGAAATTGGTGCATAACAGCGGATATTCAAAACCAAATATTTGCCGACCGGCAAACAACCCAGGTGACTTCCTTAAATATCACGGATTACAACGAATCCCGACATAATGAGGATGATCACCCAATTCCCAATAACTTACTCCCACTCAACATCTGTAAAACCATACAGATGTGAGAATCATACCTGGTAAATACATACCCTGGAGTAAGGACTAATTGGGAAATCAGTTTTCCTTTAACAGTACACAGTGAAACTGAAACATTGAAATGTTTCGACGGGGTATCCAGGTATTCCTAGTAATGCCTCTTCCAGATTCACGACTATAACTGTATAATTCTTTGCCACCTCTCCAAATCCCTTTAAATGTCTTTAGTCATTACCTTCTGCACACCCCTTTAGGCCAAATGGTTTTCTTCCTTCCCTACCGTTCGGCACCAGCCTATGGTTTGGAAGAAGACTATCCAATAAGCATAATGGGTGTACTGTCCTAATCCTAGGAGCACTCGCAATACGAGAGAGGGTGAAGATAGAAGACAACCTGAATAAATCTTATTCCTATTTCTCCTGAACCAGAATCCATCCCCGAACTGGAACAAGTTCCTTTCGAGTTCGTATATAACCATACGATGGAATATCCAATAAACTGTGGATCTTCGTAGTGATACGGAGTGTCCTGGAGAAATACAAAGGTGAAGTGGGAGTGGTAATGAAATACTTGGTTTGGTCGTGAATATCAGTCGCAATTTACTTTGCCCTCTTACTAATCCCTTGCTTTGTCTTAACTTAATACCTTCTGTACACCATCGTTATACTAATTGGTTTTCTTCATTCCCCACCGTTCGGCACCAGCCTAAGGTTTGGAAGAAGACTATCCAATTTGCGTAATAGGTGTACTATCTCCTAAACCAAGGAGTACTCGCAACCTGAGAGAAGGTAAAAGGAAAAGACAACTGAATAGTCCTATCCGTTTTCTCCAGAGCCTGAAACCATCCTCGAATAAATCCCTTCGAGTTCGTATATAACCATACGATGGTTTTGTCCAATAGAAGTGGACGTTCGTAGTAATACGGGGTGTCCTGGAGAAAAGGGTAAAAGTAGGAGTGGCAATGAGGTTTGCAACTCTGACAATCCAAAAGCCAGTGTTAAGAAGGTTCGGTCAACTTGGTCACTAAGTCATAGTCTTAGGGTCGGGTCAATGGTTGCTGCCAAAGAGAGAGAGAAAAGAAACACTCAGCGTGCACTCTAACCTAGATCAGAATGGTTACCAATTTATCTAATCTGGAAACCTCCCACTGTACCTCAAATTCTCCTCCAAACCTGAAAGAAGAATTAGTCGGGATCACCCGAGGAGTAAACCAACTCATCAGTGGGAATCGGGATCCAACTATCACCGCATGATAACGTGACGGAATCCGCTCACGTCATCACACTCCAGAAGGTATGCGCATATCTGGCAAGTTTCAGTTCTTTTGAAACTCCCGATGTGATTTTTGCCCCATGCTCTTATGACCTTGGCGTGAGGTCAAAATATCATAAGTCACATGTCAAGTTCTACCCATCATTATCCAGGTTAATTTGAACCCACCCGTACATACGCTTGACGTAGGCCAAAATAGTAGTACGACTGTCCCAAACCAATGCATCTATCTATGCAACAGCTAAATATCCGGCAGCTACCAATCACTATGCCTTGGCGTGAGGTCAAAATACATAGCTTGAATACTACCAAATGTTTAACCGAAATGATGGAGGGCTACGAATGGTTTCTGGCGAAAACCTTTAACGTAAAGAACTTGATATCGTTGAAGGAACTGATAGCTTTTTTAAAATATAGTGACGAAAACCTTTGCTAAAGAGGTCACTCCCGGTGAAGGGATCTCGGCTCTTTCCCCGTAGAATGAGGTGCAGGATATTCCAACTGAATACCACGATGCAAAGCAAAAGTAATCGGCTATAGTGAAGTTAATGTCCTGACGCAAACTTCTGTCCAAGGGGTCACTCCCGGTGAAGGGATCTCGGCCCTTGCCTCGTCGACTGAGGAGCAGGATATTCTAACTGAATACCACGATGCAAAACAAAAGTGATCGTCCTTGCAATAACAGCTTTTTGAAAAGTGTTCCAACAACATCAGATTAGGTTTGTTTTACTTGCATTGATCTGAATCAATGCAGTCCTATCAATTGATCACACCACAAAGAACGAAAATATACTGATGTACGTATATGCCATCCGCATTCGCCACTGGGTCCCGTCATTACCCGTTAGGTTAGCTAACTAACGACAGAGCGGGGACTGGACTAGCGCGGATGCAAAACATATACAACATCTACTAATATATATACCAATATATTATATTTCGCTCAAGGCGTGATAAAAAATGCAACATCACAGAAATGTACAGCATCACAGAACAATACAGATATCTGGGATCCCCGGGTTTCACAGAGTCGCTGAAACCCGACGTTCCCCTGGTCGTGTGGATAGCCTGTGCAATGAAATCCTAGGCCCCTACGGGAGCGGCAAGTTACCCGCCAAAACCTGAAGCGAGGCAGCCCCCTTCAGCAACGTGAATGGACCACCCAGCACTTCACAGAATCCGGTAACTTGGGCACCCCTCCTGGGTCAACCTGTACCCCCTACGAGTGCGGCGAATAGCCCGCCAATTCTAGAGTGAAGCCCTCTCCGTCTCAATGCCATGAGATGCGGGCTCGTTGCCCTCTAGAACCCGGCTATCCGTGCACCCCTACACGGGGCAATCCTAGTACAGAAAGTAAAATATACATACAATGGGTACATCGACCGCAACCTGGTCGTGCCCCAAAAGAATAATACAAACAGTCAGTGACGGCAGTCCACATGTCGGACGCTCGCCCCGCAAAATCAAATGTACATAATACAACAAAAACTGTACTAGCATTGCATCCAGGCTATCCCCCACGACCGATCCGCAACATCACAGCAAAATCACAAAACATCAACGTGAATGTCACGTTCGCAAATCCGTCTAACCGGGCTATAGCAGTTAGACTGGATTTACCGATCAAGTGACATTCATGGTCGCAGATATAATGTAAAAACTGTGAACTAATGTATTTAAAATGTCCGATCGATCAAAAATTACCAAGTGGGCCCCCAAGTACTACTGTAGCACATCAAGAAATTCTGGGCCCAAAAATAATATTCCAGAAACCCTATTTTCACTCCACAAGCCCACTGGAAAAAGTTGAAGCATTGATCCCTCCATACTGCGGCGGAACCGCGGCGCCAAGTGGGGTTTGGCCGCGGTTCCGCGCTCTCCTTGAAAGATCAATGTCTCGAATTTCTCCAGAATTCTTAGGACTTCCAGTACATCAGTTTTCTACAACCTGAAAAAATTTTCAAGCCAGAAAAAATTCGACAGAAAACTGATGCATGTGTTATTGGGTTTTCGGAACATTTGTTCGACCGGAAATGTAAAACACATTAGACAAAACTAGACTATATTAATGGCGAGGCTCTGATACCACTGTAAGTGCACGGCGACGCCCCGGCCTCCATCCCGAGGCCAAAAACGGAAGCGATGGTTAACTTTAATTTTGCAAACTAGCAAACCGGCACCACCGCGCACTAAAACCCGGATCGTACCATTAACTAGTCCTAGCTAACTACAAGATGGGGAATAGAGATATACCGACTGATCCGAGTCCTCCGGTCTTCTCGTCGTCGTCCCGATCTCCCGCGGAATGTCCGGTCTCCACCTCGTCCCCGGAAGTGCACCACATCGCCTACATCTTTTACGGGCTCCCACCTCTATGTCGAGGCAACTCGGGCACGAAGCTGGCTAGTCGACGTGCCCAAGGTTTGCTGTAGAATGTGTAGTGCTCATGTCTCACTTTGGGGTTTATAGAATTGCCTTATTGGTGGAGGAAATGATATCAGCTTGTGGAGATGGAACATGTAAGATTTTACAAAGCTAGAAGAACAAAAATCACACCACAAGAATTTGGGACAGCCCCTCTCCAATGTGGCCGGCCATGCCAAGTTAGAGGAGAGAAAATGAGGAGGGGAGGGAGAGGTGTATGGATGATTGAACCACTATCATAATGCAAGAGAGAAAAAATGAATGGCCAAAAGAAACAATCATCACTAACAAATCCATGATAGCACCAAAACCAACACTCCAACAAGCTAATCATCACTTCCAAAAGTCATGCCATCATGAAGATAGAAGTCAAGCAAGGTCAATGGATGGTGCACCATCATGATACAATAATATGCAAAGACCCCCTCCACAAAAGCTTATTTGCACAATGCAAATAAGCCCTCCTCCACCAATCTTCGGCCAATGAACGATACAAAGGAAATTGGCCGAAACGGAAAGCAAACTGGCAACTCCAGAAAACTGGTCCCGTAATAAATTAAAGGAAAACCCCGCTACTGTGTATACACACCCGCATTTGTATTCCGACCGAAATACAAATGCAATGAGACAAAATCTACACTGTACTATACTAGCATCCAGCTTAAACCAAAGCCGGCTAGTATTATCCGTCCGACCTGATCTGTGCAATACCGCACGTATCTGATCGGACCCTGCCATATCTCCATACGACCTCTACAGCTTTTCGCCCGAAAGCTTGAGTAACTGAATGTGGGGGACTCTAAAGACTCGTCAACACCTTGGTTGTGGATTTAACCACTAGCACGTCAGAGGTATAAGCCAATACGTGACGGGCTACCAGGTATTGACCAAAAGGGACGTCTATGAGCGAACTCAGCCTGACACCCCACTGAGCCTGTCAGTGACAATATCCGTACAGTCCGGTCCGTTCGTCTATGAGCATCGCATGGCGGGCCTAGGGGGTTGGTAAAAGTCAGACCCCCAAAAGCGGTACAAGTCGTGTCGGAGTGTAGCCCAGAACACCCTGAGATACTACTGGAATACCTACCAGTAAATCTCCTGCCTCGGCCGAGGGCTTCGTGTAATAGCTCTCCTAGACACAGCGCGACCTCACCCCCAATACCGGGAGAGACGAACCCCTGAAGATCCGCTCACTGCCTCCATGTGGCTCGGGACTGTACCCAACTAAAACCTGTTTGCACGTCTCCTTTGAGCGTGGTAGGGTAGTAATCAAAGTACAGTGGGAACTCACACGAGACAAATGACGATCATCAGGTCGATGAACTAACCTGTACACATGTCACCTGGGAACTGCTATCTGACGTCTGGTATAAGACCAACTAGCATGTTCCCGGCGAGTCCTGTCCGGTGTACTCATAACCTAATGAGCACCTGTATACATCTTAGGTGAACCAACTGACACCAATGGCTTGTGAGACCGGCCACCGCCTCTCGTTGGGGTCTCGACTGTATACACTAGTCTATTCTGGAGTATTGATGCCCTGTCTCGAAACTCCCACGACTAGGGACCTTTTAAGGATATGCTTATAGACTACCAGCTCCCACGTATATGATCGCCCTCATACTGCTGGTAGTCAAGCATGAATCCTAGGGGCTCTATCAACGTGTAATAGCGACCTGTCTGGTCACCTAAAGCAGTACATGATGATAAAGATAAACCAGATAGCATACTATCATCTCGAGTAAGACTGTCCTGCCGGGATAGGTCCTCCCTCAATCATTGCAATCACGTGCCTGTGATCCAATAATTGACTCTGAGGGCACTATCTCCAACACCCACCACCACCACCACCTCTACCACTTACACCTACCGTAGCAGCTCCTATCAACGAGCAGACGGTATTACTTGAGGCAATCAAGAGTTTCTTGGAGGGACAGCAGCAGCAGACTGCTATACTCCTGAACCGCCCAGAAGTCAAGGCATCTAGAGTGAAACAATTCCGAGAGCCCCCTATAAGCTGAAGAATGGGCTCAGTCGATTGAGGATGATTTGGCAGCAGCACCAGTGCCTGAGATTGCTTGGGTAAGAGTTGTGAAGCTACAACTAACTGATAATGCCAGGGTATGGTGGAAGGCTGAAGAAAGCCGACTTACCCAGCCGATCGAATGGAAGACATTTCGTGACAAGTTCGACGCGAAATATTTTCCCGAGACTGCCCGTTTTGATATGGAGCAGCAATTCATTCATCTGCAACAAGGCTCTATGTGGAACAAATATGTAGATGAGTATCATACTGAATTCACCATGCTGAGCAGGTAAAATATGTCTCAAATATTCAATTTTCTAATATCACATACTACACAGCTAACACAAGACCATAACAGGTTTGCAGCACATTTCATACTGACTGCTGAGATCAGTGCTAGACGATTTCAGCAAGGGTTGGACCAGGAGATCCAAGCTGTTCTATCTACAGGGGATTTCCCAACCCATGACCTTGCTTTGAAGGTTGTCCGAAGATATGAGGCAGTAGTGAAGAAGAAGGGCAGACCTCTCTGCCGGTATGAAACGTCCTGCTACTCAGATAGCAGGAGGAGCCTCTTCCAGGCCACCGTTTGTACCCAGGAGACTAGGAGTACCAAATAACTATCCCAGTCCAGACTTTTGTTTCTACTGCAAAAATAATGGACACCTGGCGAAGGACTGCAGGCGTGCTAACTGCCTTTGTTTAGTTTGTGGCGCATCTACTCATTCTATTAGGGATTGACCATATCGTCTTACCCCAGCTCCTGCTCCCCGACCAGCAATCACTTATCCACAGCGGCCAGCTATCCAGGCACCTGCTCCTCGACTTGCTCCCCCAGCTCCACCTCCTCGTGGACCTACCGCACCTCCTCCTCGTTAGTTCTATCAAGCACAAAGGAACCTACCTCAAGGACAGAGGAACGGACAGAGGAATGCGCCTCCAGCAAAGAGGAATGTACCTAGGCGACAGGCTTTCACAATGACTGTGGAAGAAGCTGAAGCTACTGGCCAAGTCATCATTGGTAACTTTCCATCTTTCAAACATTTTCAATCTTTATACATCAATGTTTCTTTATCCTATACCTAAACAAATCCCACGCAACTAAGGTACAATCTTAGTAGCTTCACTTCCTGCACTAGCACTCTTCGATACTGGAGCATCTCATTACTTCATGTCGCAACAGTTTGTCCGAACTCATGCGATTCCAGTCAAACCACTCGTATCTAGCTGGAATGTCAGTTCAGGGAATGGCATTCTAAAGCAAACTTTGGGATATGACCTGTGTCCAGTGGTCATTTGCAGCAGAGAATTTTATGCTGATTTCAAGGTGCTGGACATACCGAACTTCGATATTGTCTTGGGTATGGACTGGTTAGGAACTTTCTTCGCTTCCATCGACTGTCGTCAAAGGAGGGTAGTGTTCGAGATTCTAGATCATCCGGTCTTTTATTTCAAGAGCGAAGACCGTACACTGGAACCTAGCACCTACAAGGCTAAACCAAGGAAGGCAATGATTGAAACAATACAGGTGGAAGAAGACAAGCCAGAGGTTGTTCAAGAGTTTGAAGATGTATTTGTTTCCCCCAATTAGAATGAAACTCTGTTTCTAAGATTTAAAAGTAAAGCACCGCTTCACAAAAGAGGCTAAATATCAAAGGCAATTTATCCTTGCAAAATTACATGCACTTAATAATAACAAATTAAAATCATATGATGCACAAGCACAACAGAGAACTAAAATAAAAGAACCCTTAACAGATAATGAAATACTTGATTAAAAAGAAAAATACTTGTTCATTATTATTGTTATTACATTTAAAAAAGATCACCAAATACGGGATCGGAAAGACAAGGGTTCGCAAAAAGAAGAAGATGATTCCCCAGCTCCCTTTCTGTCTTCTCCACCACGTCGAAGCGGCGATCCTCCCGAGAGGTAGACATCCAACGATCGTCACCACATTCAGTGGAAAAGGTAGCGATGACAACCCGGCGAGCCCGTATCTGGCTCAGCAAGTGGAAAGAGTAGTCCCTCAGGGCTTTGGTGATCAAGTGCGCTTCGAGAAAGCACTCGATCTTATCCTAGGCGGCATCCAGCATTGCCGAGGACATCTCTGCTGGAGGAGGGGGAATGTCGGCAAGCACCAAGGTAAGGATCATCCGAAGCCAAATGGAATGCGGAGGGAGAGCAGACCCCACACGAGTCAAAACCTCGTGCATTGCAGCATCACATTGCTCGTCCGTGAGAGAAGGGTCCACCAGGCGAGCAGCAAAACGGGGAACGATGTCCCGAATCGGCACTTCCCATGGTTGTCGGCGGGCATGAGGGCGGTTGTAATCCATGATCGAAGAAGTTCTCTGAAGATGAGAGAAGAAAAGGCTCGGCCTTGAGTTATATATATAGACCCAAGCACAGAAAATTCTGTGCACAGTGGAATTATTTCCAAGACCCGGGAAATCAAAATTTTGGAAATACAAGTTTGACTTGAAAAAAGGAGATGAAAAGATATCTCAGGTGAAGCAACGCTTCCGAATCCCCCAATCAGAGCAAAGCTCTACCTTGAAAATCTAAGTTTTAATAAATGAAGCAACGCTTCAGATCCTCTGCGCTGTGCGCAAGATGCCACGTGTCAGGAGTTGGGGCGTCAGCACAGCGCGCGAGGAAGAGCGTCCAATCAGAGTAAGGCTCTTTAAAAATAAAAGTAAGGAAAACAACGCTTCGGCACGTGTCTGCGCAGTTGCGCAAGCACAGCTGCGCAAGCGCTGCGCTGTGCGGCACGTGTCTGCGCAGTTGTTGGAACATTTTTCAAAAAGCTGTTATTGCAAGGACGTTCACTTTTGTTTTGCATCGTGGTATTCATTTGGAATATCCTGCTCCTCAGTCGACGAGGCAAGGGCCGAGATCCCTTCACCGGGAGTGACCCCTTGGACAGAAGTTTGCGTCAGGGCAATAACTTCACTATAGCCGATTACTTTTGCTTTGCATCGTGGTATTCAGTTGGAATATCCTGCACCTCATTCTACGGGGAAAGAGCCGAGATCCCTTCACCGGGAGTGACCTCTTTAGCAAAGGTTTTCGTCACTATATTTTTATAAAAGGCTATGCAGTTCCTTCAATGATATCAAGTTCATTACGTTAAAGGTTTTTCGCCAAAAACCATCCGTAGCCCTCCGTCATTTCAGATTAGTATTGCTTAGTATTCGTGCTACGTATGTCGTGCATTGCCGAGGCGTAGTGTTCGGTAGCTGTGTAATACTTTTCTGTCGCATGGATAAGTGGATTGGTTAGGACAGTCGTACAGTTATGTTGGCATTGTCAAGGACTCGTACGGGTGGGTTTAATACAATCAAGATAATGACGGGCTGAACTTGACTAGGACTCTTTGATATGTTGGCATTGTCAAGGTCACTTGGGTCCTAGGGGTAAAAATCACATCGGGAGTTTCAAAAGAACTGAAACTTGCCAGGCATGCGCATACCTTCTGGAGTGTGGTGACTTGAGTGGATTCCGTCAAGTTATCATGCGATGATAGTTGGATCCCGATTTCCACTGATGAGTTGGTTTACTCCTCGGGTGATCCCGACTAATTCTTCTTTCAGGTTTGGAGGAGAATTTGAGGTACAGTGGGAGGTTTCCAGATTAGACAAAGTGATAACCATTCTGATCTAGGTTAGAGTGCACGCTGAGTGTTTCTTTTCTCTCTCTCTTTGGCAGCAACCTTTGACCCGACCCTGGACTATGACTCAGTGACCAAGTTGACCGAACCTACTTAACACAGGCTTTTGGATTGTCAGAGTTGCAGACCTCTTTGCCACTCCTACTTTTACCCTTTTCTCCAGGACACCCCGTATTACTACGAACGTCCACTTCCATTGGACAAAACCATCGTATGGTTATATACGAACTCGAAGGACTTCGAGGATGGTTTCCGGTTTTGGAGAAAACGGATAGGATTATTCAGTTGTCTTTTCTTTTCACCTTCTCTCAAGTTGTGAGTACTCCTTGGTTTAGGAGATAGTACACCTATTACGCAAATTGGATAGTCTTCTTCCAAACCTTAGGCTGGTGCCGACCGGTAGGGAATGAAGAAAACCAATTAGCATAACGATGGTGTGCAGAAGGTATTAAGTTAAGACAAAGCAAGGGATTAGTAGGAGGGCAAAGTAAATTGCGACAGATATTCACGACCAAACCAAGTATTTCTTCGCCAATCCTAAATCACCTTTGTATTTCTCCAGGACACTCCGTGTCACTACGAAGATCCACAGTCTATTGGATACTCCATCGTATGGTTATATACGAACTCGAAAGGAACTCGTTCCAGTTCGGGGATGGATCCTGGTTCAGGAGAAATAGGAATAAAGTACATTCAGGTGTCTTTTATCTTCACCTTCTCTCGCATTGCGAGTATTCCTAGGATTAGGACAGTACACCCTTTATGCTTTTTGGATAGTCTTCTTCCAAACCATAGGCTGGTGCCGAACGGTAGGGAAGGAAGAAAACCATTTGGCCTAAAGGGGTGTACAGAAGGTAATGACTAAAGACATATGAAGGGATTTGGAGAGGTGGCAAAGAATTATACGGTTATAGTTATGAATCTGGATAATGGAAGAGACATTACTAGGAATACCAGGATACCCCAACGAAACATTTCAATGTTTCAGTTTCAATGTGTAATGTTAATGGAAAACTGATTTCCCAGTTAGACACTTGCTCCAGGGTATGTATTTACCAGGTATGATTCTCACATCTGTATGGTTTTACAGATGATGAGTGGGAGTAAGTTATTGGGAATTGGGTGATCGTCCTCATTATATCGGGATTCGTTGTAATCGGTGATATTTGAGGAAGTCAACTGGGTTGTTTGCCGGACGGCAATTATTTGGTTTTGAATATCCGCGGTTATGCACCAATTTCAAATTGATATACCTGTACGTCTATTTTCATAGAGTGAGATATACCTTTTGATATTATGTCGATGACATTTACCTATATCAGTGGATGGTTAGGTAAGGAGCATTAAACAGCGGTGTAATTCTTCTTAACCATAAGTACAGTTTTCAGCCTACGACACACAGTGAAAGAGTTGTTAGACTCAGCGGACTTATACAGAGTATTGTATGTTGTCCAGTGTCCATTAGGACAGAGGGGTTGGTCCTCATACTATATTCTGTTTACTTTTAACTTCTCTAGTTCTTAGACATGTGTTTCGTGGAAACACAGGGTCTAAGTTTTGAGGAGTTATAGGTATTTGAATAGAGTAGAGAACCAGGTATAGCAAGTATCGGGATTCTTCAAAGTGATCGAAGATGTAGATACTTGTGTATGGTGTTCAGTAGATAGTAATGATTAAGAGAAATTGCTTCTCTTTTAGGTTACTCATAATTGGAAGCATTCCTAAGTTGAGTAACGCTGATCGGCCTCCTTCCATTTAGTTTACATGCACTGGTGACAGCTGCATGATTTGAATCTGGTTAAATTAAATCTGTGCCTCTGTTCCTATATTGGATATAGAACAGTTCATATCTTGACTAGTTAAGGTACGGGGAGTTGTCCGGCTTATGCTTAAAACCAGACACTGGACAACTCAAGGCACGTTTCTGTAATGGCTGTTTGTGGGTTGACCCAGGCTATGACGAGGGTTGATTTTCTACCATCTGGAAGATCAATAGTGATATTGTTCTTGACTCGCCACAGTTTTATTAAAAATGGATTTTTTCAGAAAAAGTAGTGGGAGTATGATAGAACTGGAAGTGATTCCAGAACCACAAACGATTACTGAAGATTTGATAAGGAACCTAAAGATTCAATCTGATTTGACATTCCATTGGCCACTCCGCAGATAAGGTGGGTAACTTCAGGCACCCGAGAGGTACTACGGTAGCCTCAAGGACGGTGACAGGGAAGTTCTTGTTTACCCACAATTACCATTGCTGTTGTTCCAGGCTGCGAGACCCGGTGGGAGGATGAGTATAGCGTCGTTCTAAACTAGTTTTAGAAGTGTACGTCTATATGACTCTGCCAGAGGGTTGTCGTAGTCAGTGGGAGCAGCGGAAGCATTGGTGGACATCAGGCTTATGTCTATTTATAGACTAAAGCAGATGTAGCGGAGATAGATCATCCATTTCTGATGTGACAGTCATAGGTTTGACGTCATCAGAATAGGGGGTGGATCTGTTGAGAAGGTAGTAGGAAGTGATATTCCTATACTACGATCGGTTGTACTTTGGTCGTCACACAGTGTTTTCTCCACATAGGACTTGGATATTATATCAGACATACTGGTTACTAGATCTATGGTTTTAGATCTAGATTTGGGTGGTTTCCCAATCTGGGTATCTTGACAGCATTCTATGAGTATTTAGAATGGACGACTCCTGACACGGTAGTGTACCTGCAGTTGATGGAGTCACCCTCTCTAAAGGTGTCTTATAGACTAAAGAGGAGAGGGATACTCATGATTGGCAGATCACTTGCTTAGGCAATTGAGTCAATCATGAGATGTCAAGTACCACACCAGATGTTGTTCTTGCACTAGATGCAATAAGTTGATATTGATCCAATCCTGGAGAAACAGTCGGAAGCAGTCTTAGAACATAAGTGGATGTTCTAGGGATATGATAACGACAGCCTCATTTGGGAGACAGTTATCATTCCAGGCTTCCAAGGTGACATGGACGACAAGGAGGTTGTCAGAGTTATAGTTTTCCTTCTCACGAGGGGCAGTATTTTGGACAGGTGGTCCAAGGCAATACTGAGGGTGGCATGGCGCAGGATACTGATTAAGTTCAGTTGACGATACAGTCTAAGAAGTTTGGATTTGAAGTTCATTTATGAGCTAGGTCCCATCAGACATCCAGACGTTCTAAGACAGGTATTGCTCATTTCGGGAGATGGCTTTCTCCGCGAACTTGAGATATAGAGAGACATAGAAAGAAACATCACAGCGGATCCACTCACTGAGGCTATTCCTCGAACGCTATAGTTTCGCAAACGAGCTTTGTGAGATTGACTAGTAGAGGAGTTGGGTGTTCGGTACCACACGGGCTGTGAGTATGCGGCATCGCAATAATTAGCCTTGAGTGCAAGTGGGAGATTGTTGGAGATAGTGCCCTCAGAGTCAATTATCGGATCACCGGCATGTGATTGCAATGATTGAGAGAGGACCTATCCCGGTAGGACAGTCTTACTCGAGATGATAGTATGCTATCTGGTTTACCTTTATCATCGTGTACTGTTTTAGGTGACCTGACATGTCGCTATTACACGTTGATAGAGCCCCTAGGATTCTTGCTTGACTACCAGCAGTATGATGGCGATCATATACGTGGGAGCTGGTAGTCTATAAGCACATCCTTAAAAGGTCCCTAGTCGTAGGAGTTTCGAGACAGGGCATCGATACTCCATTAGTAGACTAATGTATACAGTCGAGACCCCGACGAGGGGCGGTGGCCGGTCTCACAAGCCACTGGTGTCAGTTGGTTCACCTAAGATGTATACAGGTGCTCATTGGGTTATGAGTACACCGGACAGGACTCGCCGGGAACCTGCTAGTTGGGCTTATACCTGAGGTCAGATAACAGTTCCCTGGTGACATGTGTACAGGTTAGTTCATCGACCTGAGGATCGTCATTTGTCTCGTGTGAGTTCCCACTGTGCTTTGATTACTACCCTACCACGACTCAAAGGAGTCGTGCAAACAGGTTTTAGTTGGGTACAGTCCCGAGCCACATGGAGGCAGTGAGCGGATCTTCAGGGGTTCGTCTCTCCCGGTATTGGGGGTGAGGTCGTGCTGTGTCTAGGAGAGCCATTACGCAAAGCCCTCGGCCGAGGCAGGAGGTTTACTGGTAGGTATTCCAGTAGTATCTCAGGGCGTTCTGGGCTACACTCCGACACGACTTGTACCGCTTTTGGGGGTCTGACTTTTACCAACCCCCTAGGCCCGACATGCGATACTCATAGACGAACGGACCGGACTGTACGGATATTGTCACTGACAGGCTCAGTTGGGTGTCGGGGTGAGCTTCCTCATCGACGTCCCTTTTGGTCAATAGCTGGTGGCCCGTCACGTATTGGCTTATACCTCTGACATGCCAGTGGTTAAATCCACAGCCATAGTATTGACGAGTCTTTAGAGTCCACCACACTTACAGTTACTCAAGCTTTCGGGCGAAACGCTGTAGAGGCCGTATGGAGATATGGCAGGGTCCGATCAGATACGTGCGGTATTGCATGGATCAGGATCGGACAGTTTTGTACTAGTGGCCGTATGGATATATGGCAGGGTTCGATCAGATACGTGCGGTATTGCACGGATCAGGATCGAACGGTTTTTTACTAGCCGGCTTTGGCTTAAGCCGGTCCTAGTTTAGTACAGTGTAGATTTTGTCTCATTGCATTTGTATCCGTAGGAATACAGATGCGGGTGTGTATGCACAGTATCGGGGTTTTCCTGTAATTTATTACGGGACCAGTTTTCTGGAGTTGCCAGTTTGTATTCCGTTCCGGCCGGTTTTCCTTTGTTCTTTCCCGGCCGGACTTTTCTGATGGAGGGGGTAATTTGCAGTTTTGCAAATTACATTTAGTGGAGGTTTTATTTGTAAGATGATTTATTATGATTGACCATCATCATTTTTATTCTCTTTACATCACTTGCTTTATTCATGATGAGATAGGATTTGATTTGTGATTGGAATTGATAAGAAAGTTTGTAATGATAATGTTTGGATATGGTCACCCTTCATGCTCTCCTACACTCACCTCCCTCTTGTTGGATATATTCATTCCTCCACCTTATTCTTCTCACTTGAAAAAGATGGTTGAAAACATTTGAGAGAGAAAGAAAAGAATGAGAGAGTTCATCTTGGTTATGTGAGGAATTCTTCATCTCCTTCTTCTTCTTGTTTTGGAAAAATGAAAGCACCATTTTTCCTAACCCCATTCCTCCATCATGGCAACAACAAACCCCAAATGAGACTAGCATGATCTACTACACATTCTACAGCATATCTTGAGCATGTCGAGTTGCCGGCTTCATGCCCGAGTTGCTTCGGTATCGACGCGGGAGCCCGTAAAAGACGCAGGCAATGTGGTGCCCTTCCGGCGAGGAGGCGACGATGTGGAGACAAGACTTTCCGCGGGAGATCGGGACGATGACGAGAAGACCGGAGGACTCGGATCACTCGGTATACTTCTCACCCTATCTCTTGATTGCTAGCATTAGGTTAATGGTTACGATCCGGGTTTTCTTTGTCCGCGGTAGCGCCGGTTTCCGAGTAAGGAAAAATTTTGATTCCGCAATTTGGCCTCGAGTAAGACGGCCGGGGCGCTGCCATGGCGCAACAATGTCTCACTTTGGGGTTTATGGAATTGCCTTATTGGTGGAGGAAATGATATCAGCTTGTGGAGATGGAACATGTGGGATTTTACAAAGCTAGAAGAACAAAAATCCCACCACAAGAATTTGGGACAGCCCCTCTCCAATGTGGCCGGCCATGCCAAGTTAGAGGAGAGAAAATGAGGAGGGGAGGGAGAGGTGTATGGATGATTGAACCACTATCATAATGCAAGAGAGAAAAAATGAATGGCCAAAAGAAACAATCATCACAAACAAATCCATGATAGCACCAAAACCAACACTCCAACAAGCTAATCATCACTTCCAAAAGTCATGCCATCATGAAGATAGAAGTCAAGCAAGGTCAATGGATGGTGCACCATCATGATACAATAATATGTAAAGACCCCCTCCACAAAAGCTTATTTGCACAATGCAAATAAGCCCTCCTCCACCAATCTTCGGCCAATGAACGATACAAAGGAAATTGGCCGAAACGGAAAGCAAACTGGCAACTCCAGAAAACTGGTCCCGTAATAAATTACAGGAAAACCCCGCTACTGTGTATACACACCCGCATTTGTATTCCGACCGAAATACAAATGCAATGAGACAAAATCTACACTGTACTATACTAGCATCCGGCTTAAACCAAAGCCGGCTAGTATTATCCGTCCGATCCTGATCTGTGCAATACCGCACGTATCTGATCGGACCCTGCCATATCTCCATACGGCCTCTACAGCTTTTCGCCCGAAAGCTTGAGTAACTGAATGTGGGGGACTCTAAAGACTCGTCAACACCTTGGTTGTGGATTTAACCACTAGCACGTCAGAGGTATAAGCCAATACGTGACGGGCTACCAGGTATTGACCAAAAGGGACGTCTATGAGCGAACTCAGCCTGACACCCCACTGAGCCTGTCAGTGACAATATCCGTATAGTCCGGTCCGTTCGTCTATGAGCATCGCATGGCGGGCCTAGGGGGTTGGTAAAAGTCAGACCCCCAAAAGCGGTACAAGTCGTGTCGGAGTGTAGCCCAGAACACCCTGAGATACTACTGGAATACCTACCAGTAAATCTCCTGTCTCGGCCGAGGGCTTCGTGTAATGGCTCTCCTAGACACAGCGCGACCTCACCCCCAATACCGGGAGAGACGAACCCCTGAAGATCCGCTCACTGCCTCCATGTAGCTCGGGACTGTACCCAACTAAAACCTGTTTGCACGTCTCCTTTGAGCGTGGTAGGGTAGTAATCAAAGTACAGTGGGAACTCACACGAGACAAATGACGATCATCAGGTCGATGAACTAACCTGTACACATGTCACCTGGGAACTGCTATCTGATGTCTGGTATAAGACCAACTAGCATGTTCCCGGCGAGTCCTGTCCGGTGTACTCATAACCCAATGAGCACCTGTATACATCTTAGGTGAACCAACTGACACCAATGGCTTATGAGACCGGCCACCGCCCCTCGTCGGGGTCTCGACTGTATACACTAGTCTACTCTGGAGTATCGATGCCCTATCTCGAAACTCCCACGACTAGGGTCCTTTTAAGGATGTGCTTATAGACTACCAGCTCCCACGTATATGATCGCCCTCATACTGCTGGTAGTCAAGCATGAATCCTAGGGGCTCTATCAACGTGTAATAGCGACCTGTCTGGTCACCTAAAGTAGTACACGATGATAAAGATAAACCAGATAGCATACTATCATCTCGAGTAAGACTGTCCTGCCGGGATAGGTCCTCCCTCAATCATTGCAATCACGTGCCTGTGATCCAATAATTGACTCTGAGGGCACTATCTCCAACAATCTCCCACTTGCACTCAAGGCTAATTATTGCGATGTCGCATACTCACAGCCCGTGTGATACCGAACACCCAACTCCTCTACTAGTCAGTCTCACAAAGCTCGTTTGCGAAACTATTTCGTTCGAAGAATAGCCCCAGTGAGTGGATCCACCTGGATGTTTCTTTCTATGTCTCTCTATATCTCAAGTTCGCGGAGAAACCCATCTCCCGAAATGAGCAATACCTGTCTTAGAATGTGTCTGGATGTCTGATGGGACCTAGCTCATAAATGAACTCCAAATCCAAACTTCTTAGACTGTATCGTCAACTGAACTTAATCAGTATCCTGCGCCATGCCTCCCTCAGTATTGCCTTGGACCACCTGTCCAAAATACTGCCCCTCGTCAGAAGGAAAACTATAACTCTGACAACCTGCCTGTCGTCCAAGACACCTTGGAAGCCTGGAATGATAACTGTCTCCCGAATGAGGCTGTCGTTATCATATCCCTAGAACATCCACTTATGTTCTAAAACTGCTTCCGATTGTTTCTCCAGGATTGGATCAATGTCAACTTATTGCATCTAGTGCAAGAGCAACATCTGGTGTGGTACTTGACATCTCATGATTGACTCAATTTCCTGAGCAAGTGATCTGCCAATCATGCACATCCCTCTCCACTTTAGTCTGTAAGACACCTTTAGAGAGGGTGACTCCATCACCTGCAGGTACACTACCGTGCCAGGAGTCGTTCATTCTAAATACTCTTAGAATGCTGTCTAAGTACCCAGATTGGGAAACCACCCAAATCTAGATCTAAAACCATAGATCTAGTAACCAGTATGTCTGATATAATGTCCAAGTCCCATGTGGAGAAACCACTGTGTGACGACCAAAGTATAACCGATCGTAGTATAGGAATATCACTTCCTACTCTGTGTATGTCATCCAAATACCATAACATCACACCCTACTACTTTCTCAACAGATCCATCCCCTATTCTGATGAAGTCAAACCTATGACTGTCACATCAGAAATGGATGATCTATCTCCGCTATATCTGCTTTAGTCTATAAATAGACATAAGCCATCTGTCCACCAATATTTCCGCTGCTCCCACTGATCATGACAACCCTCTGGCAGAGTCATATAGACGTACACTTCTAAAGCCAGTTTAGAACGACGCTATACTCATCCTCCTGCCGGGTCTCACAGTCTGGAACAACAGCAATGGTAAGTGTGGGTAAACAAGAACTTCCCTGTCACCGTCCTTGAGGCTACCGAAGTACCTCTCGGGTGCCTGAAGTTACCCACCATATCTGCGGAGTGGCCAATGGAATGTCAAACCAGATTGAATCTTTAGGTTCCTATCAAATCTTCAGTAATCGTTTGCGGTTCTGGAATCACTTCCAGTTCTACCATACTCCCACTACTGTTTTCTGAAAAAAATCCATTTTTATTAAAACTGTGGCGAGTTCAGAACAGTATCACTATTGATCTTCCAGATGGTAGAAAGTCAACCCTCGTCATAGCCTGGGTCAACCCACAAACAGCCATTACAGAAACGTGCCTTGAGTTATCCAGAGTCTGGTTTTAAGCATAACCCGGACAACTCCCCGTACCTTAACATCGTTAAGATACGAACTGTTCTATATCCCATATAGGACCAGAGGCACTGATTTAATTGAACCAGATTCAAATCATGCAGCTGTCCCCAGTGCATGTCAACTAAAATGGAAAGAGGCCGATTAGCGTCACACAACTTAGGAATGCTTCCAATTATGAGTAACCTGAAAGAGAAGCAAGTTCTCTTAACCATTACTATCAACTGAATACCATACACAAGTATCTACATCTTCGATCACTTTGAAGAATCCCGATACTTGCAATACCTGGTTCTCTACTTTATTCAAATACCTATAACTTCTCAAAATTCGGACCCTGTTTTTCTACGAAACACCTGTCTAAAAGCTAGAGAAGTCATAAGTAAACCGAATATAGTATGAGAACCAACCCCTCTGTCCTGATGGACCCTGGACATCATACAATACTCTGTATAAGTCCCTTGAGTCTGATAACTCACTCACTGTGTATCGTAGGTTGAAAACTGTACTTATGGTTAAGAAGAATTACACCGCTGTTTAATGCTCCTTACCTAACCATCCACTGATATAAGTAAATGTCACAGACATAATTTTAAAAAGATATGTCTCACTCTATAAAAATAGACGTACAGATATATCAATTTGAAATTGGTGCATAACAGCGGATATTCAAAACCAAATATTTGCCGACCGGCAAACAACCCAGGTGACTTCCTTAAATATCACGGATTACAACGAATCCCGACATAATGAGGATGATCACCCAATTCCCAATAACTTACTCCCACTCAACATCTGTAAAACCATACAGATGTGAGAATCATACCTGGTAAATACATACCCTGGAGTAAGGACTAATTGGGAAATCAGTTTTCCTTTAACAGTACACAGTGAAACTGAAACATTGAAATGTTTCGACGGGGTATCCAGGTATTCCTAGTAATGCCTCTTCCAGATTCACGACTATAACTGTATAATTCTTTGCCACCTCTCCAAATCCCTTTAAATGTCTTTAGTCATTACCTTCTGCACACCCCTTTAGGCCAAATGGTTTTCTTCCTTCCCTACCGTTCGGCACCAGCCTATGGTTTGGAAGAAGACTATCCAATAAGCATAATGGGTGTACTGTCCTAATCCTAGGAGCACTCGCAATACGAGAGAGGGTGAAGATAGAAGACAACCTGAATAAATCTTATTCCTATTTCTCCTGAACCAGAATCCATCCCCGAACTGGAACAAGTTCCTTTCGAGTTCGTATATAACCATACGATGGAATATCCAATAAACTGTGGATCTTCGTAGTGATACGGAGTGTCCTGGAAAAATACAAAGGTGAAGTGGGAGTGGTAATGAAATACTTGGTTTGGTCGTGAATATCAGTCGCAATTTACTTTGCCCTCTTACTAATCCCTTGCTTTGTCTTAACTTAATACCTTCTGTACACCATCGTTATACTAATTGGTTTTCTTCATTCCCCACCGTTCGGCACCAGCCTAAGGTTTGGAAGAAGACTATCCAATTTGCGTAATAGGTGTACTATCTCCTAAACCAAGGAGTACTCGCAACCTGAGAGAAGGTAAAAGGAAAAGACAACTGAATAGTCCTATCCGTTTTCTCCAGAGCCTGAAACCATCCTCGAATAAATCCCTTCGAGTTCGTATATAACCATACGATGGTTTTGTCCAATAGAAGTGGACGTTCGTAGTAATACGGGGTGTCCTGGAGAAAAGGGTAAAAGTAGGAGTGGCAATGAGGTTTGCAACTCTGACAATCCAAAAGCCAGTGTTAAGAAGGTTCGGTCAACTTGGTCACTAAGTCATAGTCTTAGGGTCGGGTCAATGGTTGCTGCCAAAGAGAGAGAGAAAAGAAACACTCAGCGTGCACTCTAACCTAGATCAGAATGGTTACCAATTTATCTAATCTGGAAACCTCCCACTGTACCTCAAATTCTCCTCCAAACCTGAAAGAAGAATTAGTCGGGATCACCCGAGGAGTAAACCAACTCATCAGTGGGAATCGGGATCCAACTATCACCGCATGATAACGTGACGGAATCCGCTCACGTCATCACACTCCAGAAGGTATGCGCATATCTGGCAAGTTTCAGTTCTTTTGAAACTCCCGATGTGATTTTTGCCCCATGCTCTTATGACCTTGGCGTGAGGTCAAAATATCATAAGTCACATGTCAAGTTCTACCCATCATTATCCAGGTTAATTTGAACCCACCCGTACATACGCTTGACGTAGGCCAAAATAGTAGTACGACTGTCCCAAACCAATGCATCTATCTATGCAACAGCTAAATATCCGGCAGCTACCAATCACTATGCCTTGGCGTGAGGTCAAAATACATAGTTTGAATACTACCAAATGTTTAACCGAAATGATGGAGGGCTACGAATGGTTTCTGGCGAAAACCTTTAACGTAAAGAACTTGATATCGTTGAAGGAACTGATAGCTTTTTTAAAATATAGTGACGAAAACCTTTGCTAAAGAGGTCACTCCCGGTGAAGGGATCTCGGCTCTTTCCCCGTAGAATGAGGTGCAGGATATTCCAACTGAATACCACGATGCAAAGCAAAAGTAATCGGCTATAGTGAAGTTAATGTCCTGACGCAAACTTCTGTCCAAGGGGTCACTCCCGGTGAAGGGATCTCGGCCCTTGCCTCGTCGACTGAGGAGCAGGATATTCTAACTGAATACCACGATGCAAAACAAAAGTGATCGTCCTTGCAATAACAGCTTTTTGAAAAGTGTTCCAACAACATCAGATTAGGTTTGTTTTACTTGCATTGATCTGAATCAATGCAGTCCTATCAATTGATCACACCACAAAGAACGAAAATATACTGATGTACGTATATGCCATCCGCATTCGCCACTGGGTCCCGTCATTACCCGTTAGGTTAGCTAACTAACGACAGAGCGGGGACTGGACTAGCGCGGATGCAAAACATATACAACATCTACTAATATATATACCAATATATTATATTTCGCTCAAGGCGTGATAAAAAATGCAACATCACAGAAATGTACAGCATCACAGAACAATACAGATATCTGGGATCCCCGGGTTTCACAGAGTCGCTGAAACCCGACGTTCCCCTGGTCGTGTGGATAGCCTGTGCAATGAAATCCTAGGCCCCTACGGGAGCGGCAAGTTACCCGCCAAAACCTGAAGCGAGGCAGCCCCCTTCAGCAACGTGAATGGACCACCCAGCACTTCACAGAATCCGGTAACTTGGGCACCCCTCCTGGGTCAACCTGTACCCCCTACGAGTGCGGCGAATAGCCCGCCAATTCTAGAGTGAAGCCCCCTCCGTCTCAATGCCATGAGATGCGGGCTCGTTGCCCTCTAGAACCCGGCTATCCGTGCACCCCTACACGGGGCAATCCTAGTACAGAAAGTAAAATATACATACAATGGGTACATCGACCGCAACCTGGTCGTGCCCCAAAAGAATAATACAAACAGTCAGTGACGGCAGTCCACATGTCGGACGCTCGCCCCGCAAAATCAAATGTACATAATACAACAAAAACTGTACTAGCATTGCATCTAGGCTATCCCCCACGACCGATCCGCAACATCACAGCAAAATCACAAAACATCAACGTGAATGTCACGTTCGCAAATCCGTCTAACCGGGCTATAGCAGTTAGACTGGATTTACCGATCAAGTGACATTCATGGTCGCAGATATAATGTAAAAACTGTGAACTAATGTATTTAAAATGTCCGATCGATCAAAAATTACCAAGTGGGCCCCCAAGTACTACTGTAGCACATCAAGAAATTCTGGGCCCAAAAATAATATTCCAGAAACCCTATTTTCACTCCACAAGCCCACTGGAAAAAGTTGAAGCATTGATCCCTCCATACTGCGGCGGAACCGCGGCGCCAAGTGGGGTTTGGCCGCGGTTCCGCGCTCTCCTTGAAAGATCAATGTCTCGAATTTCTCCAGAATTCTTAGGACTTCCAGTACATCAGTTTTCTACAACCTGAAAAAATTTTCAAGCCAGAAAAAATTCGACAGAAAACTGATGCATGTGTTATTGGGTTTTCGGAACATTTGTTCGACCGGAAATGTAAAACACATTAGACAAAACTAGACTATATTAATGGCGAGGCTCTGATACCACTGTAAGTGCACGGCGACGCCCCGGCCTCCATCCCGAGGCCAAAAACGGAAGCGATGGTTAACTTTAATTTTGCAAACTAGCAAACCGGCACCACCGCGCACTAAAACCCGGATCGTACCATTAACTAGTCCTAGCTAACTACAAGATGGGGAATAGAGATATACCGACTGATCCGAGTCCTCCGGTCTTCTCGTCGTCGTCCCGATCTCCCGCGGAATGTCCGGTCTCCACCTCGTCGCCGGAAGTGCACCACATCGCCTACATCTTTTACGGGCTCCCACCTCTATGTCGAGGCAACTCGGGCACGAAGCTGGCTAGTCGACGTGCCCAAGGTTTGCTGTAGAATGTGTAGTGCTCATGTCTCACTTTGGGGTTTATGGAATTGCCTTATTGGTGGAGGAAATGATATCAGCTTGTGGAGATGGAACATGTAAGATTTTACAAAGCTAGAAGAACAAAAATCACACCACAAGAATTTGGGACAGCCCCTCTCCAATGTGGCCGGCCATGCCAAGTTAGAGGAGAGAAAATGAGGAGGGGAGGGAGAGGTGTATGGATGATTGAACCACTATCATAATGCAAGAGAGAAAAAATGAATGGCCAAAAGAAACAATCATCACTAACAAATCCATGATAGCACCAAAACCAACACTCCAACAAGCTAATCATCACTTCCAAAAGTCATGCCATCATGAAGATAGAAGTCAAGCAAGGTCAATGGATGGTGCACCATCATGATACAATAATATGCAAAGACCCCCTCCACAAAAGCTTATTTGCACAATGCAAATAAGCCCTCCTCCACCAATCTTCGGCCAATGAACGATACAAAGGAAATTGGCCGAAACGGAAAGCAAACTGGCAACTCCAGAAAACTGGTCCCGTAATAAATTAAAGGAAAACCCCGCTACTGTGTATACACACCCGCATTTGTATTCCGACCGAAATACAAATGCAATGAGACAAAATCTACACTGTACTATACTAGCATCCAGCTTAAACCAAAGCCGGCTAGTATTATCCGTCCGACCTGATCTGTGCAATACCGCACGTATCTGATCGGACCCTGCCATATCTCCATACGACCTCTACAGCTTTTCGCCCGAAAGCTTGAGTAACTGAATGTGGGGGACTCTAAAGACTCGTCAACACCTTGGTTGTGGATTTAACCACTAGCACGTCAGAGGTATAAGCCAATACGTGACGGGCTACCAGGTATTGACCAAAAGGGACGTCTATGAGCGAACTCAGCCTGACACCCCACTGAGCCTGTCAGTGACAATATCCGTACAGTCCGGTCCGTTCGTCTATGAGCATCGCATGGCGGGCCTAGGGGGTTGGTAAAAGTCAGACCCCCAAAAGCGGTACAAGTCGTGTCGGAGTGTAGCCCAGAACACCCTGAGATACTACTGGAATACCTACCAGTAAATCTCCTGCCTCGGCCGAGGGCTTCGTGTAATAGCTCTCCTAGACACAGCGCGACCTCACCCCCAATACCGGGAGAGACGAACCCCTGAAGATCCGCTCACTGCCTCCATGTGGCTCGGGACTGTACCCAACTAAAACCTGTTTGCACGTCTCCTTTGAGCGTGGTAGGGTAGTAATCAAAGTACAGTGGGAACTCACACGAGACAAATGACGATCATCAGGTCGATGAACTAACCTGTACACATGTCACCTGGGAACTGCTATCTGACGTCTGGTATAAGACCAACTAGCATGTTCCCGGCGAGTCCTGTCCGGTGTACTCATAACCTAATGAGCACCTGTATACATCTTAGGTGAACCAACTGACACCAATGGCTTGTGAGACCGGCCACCGCCTCTCGTTGGGGTCTCGACTGTATACACTAGTCTATTCTGGAGTATTGATGCCCTGTCTCGAAACTCCCACGACTAGGGACCTTTTAAGGATATGCTTATAGACTACCAGCTCCCACGTATATGATCGCCCTCATACTGCTGGTAGTCAAGCATGAATCCTAGGGGCTCTATCAACGTGTAATAGCGACCTGTCTGGTCACCTAAAGCAGTACATGATGATAAAGATAAACCAGATAGCATACTATCATCTCGAGTAAGACTGTCCTGCCGGGATAGGTCCTCCCTCAATCATTGCAATCACGTGCCTGTGATCCAATAATTGACTCTGAGGGCACTATCTCCAACACCCACCACCACCACCACCTCTACCACTTACACCTACCGTAGCAGCTCCTATCAACGAGCAGACGGTATTACTTGAGGCAATCAAGAGTTTCTTGGAGGGACAGCAGCAGCAGACTGCTATACTCCTGAACCGCCCAGAAGTCAAGGCATCTAGAGTGAAACAATTCCGAGAGCCCCCTATAAGCTGAAGAATGGGCTCAGTCGATTGAGGATGATTTGGCAGCAGCACCAGTGCCTGAGATTGCTTGGGTAAGAGTTGTGAAGCTACAACTAACTGATAATGCCAGGGTATGGTGGAAGGCTGAAGAAAGCCGACTTACCCAGCCGATCGAATGGAAGACATTTCGTGACAAGTTCGACGCGAAATATTTTCCCGAGACTGCCCGTTTTGATATGGAGCAGCAATTCATTCATCTGCAACAAGGCTCTATGTGGAACAAATATGTAGATGAGTATCATACTGAATTCACCATGCTGAGCAGGTAAAATATGTCTCAAATATTCAATTTTCTAATATCACATACTACACAGCTAACACAAGACCATAACAGGTTTGCAGCACATTTCATACTGACTGCTGAGATCAGTGCTAGACGATTTCAGCAAGGGTTGGACCAGGAGATCCAAGCTGTTCTATCTACAGGGGATTTCCCAACCCATGACCTTGCTTTGAAGGTTGTCCGAAGATATGAGGCAGTAGTGAAGAAGAAGGGCAGACCTCTCTGCCGGTATGAAACGTCCTGCTACTCAGATAGCAGGAGGAGCCTCTTCCAGGCCACCGTTTGTACCCAGGAGACTAGGAGTACCAAATAACTATCCCAGTCCAGACTTTTGTTTCTACTGCAAAAATAATGGACACCTGGCGAAGGACTGCAGGCGTGCTAACTGCCTTTGTTTAGTTTGTGGCGCATCTACTCATTCTATTAGGGATTGACCATATCGTCTTACCCCAGCTCCTGCTCCCCGACCAGCAATCACTTATCCACAGCGGCCAGCTATCCAGGCACCTGCTCCTCGACTTGCTCCCCCAGCTCCACCTCCTCGTGGACCTACCGCACCTCCTCCTCGTTAGTTCTATCAAGCACAAAGGAACCTACCTCAAGGACAGAGGAACGGACAGAGGAATGCGCCTCCAGCAAAGAGGAATGTACCTAGGCGACAGGCTTTCACAATGACTGTGGAAGAAGCTGAAGCTACTGGCCAAGTCATCATTGGTAACTTTCCATCTTTCAAACATTTTCAATCTTTATACATCAATGTTTCTTTATCCTATACCTAAACAAATCCCACGCAACTAAGGTACAATCTTAGTAGCTTCACTTCCTGCACTAGCACTCTTCGATACTGGAGCATCTCATTACTTCATGTCGCAACAGTTTGTCCGAACTCATGCGATTCCAGTCAAACCACTCGTATCTAGCTGGAATGTCAGTTCAGGGAATGGCATTCTAAAGCAAACTTTGGGATATGACCTGTGTCCAGTGGTCATTTGCAGCAGAGAATTTTATGCTGATTTCAAGGTGCTGGACATACCGAACTTCGATATTGTCTTGGGTATGGACTGGTTAGGAACTTTCTTCGCTTCCATCGACTGTCGTCAAAGGAGGGTAGTGTTCGAGATTCTAGATCATCCGGTCTTTTATTTCAAGAGCGAAGACCGTACACTGGAACCTAGCACCTACAAGGCTAAACCAAGGAAGGCAATGATTGAAACAATACAGGTGGAAGAAGACAAGCCAGAGGTTGTTCAAGAGTTTGAAGATGTATTTGTTTCCCCCAATTAGAATGAAACTCTGTTTCTAAGATTTAAAAGTAAAGCACCGCTTCACAAAAGAGGCTAAATATCAAAGGCAATTTATCCTTGCAAAATTACATGCACTTAATAATAACAAATTAAAATCATATGATGCACAAGCACAACAGAGAACTAAAATAAAAGAACCCTTAACAGATAATGAAATACTTGATTAAAAAGAAAAATACTTGTTCATTATTATTGTTATTACATTTAAAAAAGATCACCAAATACGGGATCGGAAAGACAAGGGTTCGCAAAAAGAAGAAGATGATTCCCCAGCTCCCTTTCTGTCTTCTCCACCACGTCGAAGCGGCGATCCTCCCGAGAGGTAGACATCCAACGATCGTCACCACATTCAGTGGAAAAGGTAGCGATGACAACCCGGCGAGCCCGTATCTGGCTCAGCAAGTGGAAAGAGTAGTCCCTCAGGGCTTTGGTGATCAAGTGCGCTTCGAGAAAGCACTCGATCTTATCCTAGGCGGCATCCAGCATTGCCGAGGACATCTCTGCTGGAGGAGGGGGAATGTCGGCAAGCACCAAGGTAAGGATCATCCGAAGCCAAATGGAATGCGGAGGGAGAGCAGACCCCACACGAGTCAAAACCTCGTGCATTGCAGCATCACATTGCTCGTCCGTGAGAGAAGGGTCCACCAGGCGAGCAGCAAAACGGGGAACGATGTCCCGAATCGGCACTTCCCATGGTTGTCGGCGGGCATGAGGGCGGTTGTAATCCATGATCGAAGAAGTTCTCTGAAGATGAGAGAAGAAAAGGCTCGGCCTTGAGTTATATATATAGACCCAAGCACAGAAAATTCTGTGCACAGTGGAATTATTTCCAAGACCCGGGAAATCAAAATTTTGGAAATACAAGTTTGACTTGAAAAAAGGAGATGAAAAGATATCTCAGGTGAAGCAACGCTTCCGAATCCCCCAATCAGAGCAAAGCTCTACCTTGAAAATCTAAGTTTTAATAAATGAAGCAACGCTTCAGATCCTCTGCGCTGTGCGCAAGATGCCACGTGTCAGGAGTTGGGGCGTCAGCACAGCGCGCGAGGAAGAGCGTCCAATCAGAGTAAGGCTCTTTAAAAATAAAAGTAAGGAAAACAACGCTTCGGCACGTGTCTGCGCAGTTGCGCAAGCACAGCTGCGCAAGCGCTGCGCTGTGCGGCACGTGTCTGCGCAGTTGCGCAAGCACAGCTGCGCAAGCGCTGCGCGGCGCGTGTCTGCGCAGTTGCGCACGCACAGATGAGCAAGCGCTGCGCTGCGCGGCGCGTGTCTGCGCAGTTGCGCACGCACAGCTGCGCACGCACAGCTACGCAAGCACATCTGCGCTGTACGACGCGTGTCTGCGCAGTTGCGCAAGCACAGCCGCGCAAGCGCTGCGCTGCGCGACACGTGTCACGCGCTGGGGCATTTGCGCCAAACAGAATTAAAATTCTAAAGAAATCTTTTCTGTTCTTGTTAAAACAAGAAGATTTTCTTCTGTAAAACAGAAGCTCTTTGATCAAAGATCCAACGGTGGGGAAAATTCCCCAAATCACTCAGAGAGAGATCTTTTTAACAAATTTAACTAATTAATGGGCACTATAAAAAGGACCCTAGGCCTCAATTCAAATGCATCAATATTTTCTAAAAAAAAGAAGAAGGGAAAGAGAAATCTGAAGAATTCCTCAAGAACAAAAAGGTAAAAACCTTTAGAAAAAAGAGAAAGTTCTCTCATGAACAGATCATAGATCTAAAAACAAGATCAATGATCTTTAATAAAAAAATTAATAATAAAATAGTGCTTTGCACTTTTATGAACCTTTGGTTCTTTGAGATAAGAAAAACAAGAAAAACTTATCTTTTCTTTGATCTAAATTAGATCAAGAAATCAAATACTTTGCACTTCTGTTCTTGAATCTAAAAGATTCTTAGTGCTTTGCACTTCCAAACTGCGCTGTTGCGCTCTTGGCAGAGCGCCACGTGTCAGTTACAGAACAACTTGCGCTACGCGCTCTTGAAATAGAGCTTTGCTCTCTGGAATTGGCGCAACTCACCAGAGCGCGCCACGTGTCAGCAGCGCAACAGCGCAGCGCACTGCGCTGTTGTGCTTGCGCTCACCAGAACATGACGCGTGTCACCTCCACATGCGCTTGCGCTCAATAATTGGCGCAAAGTGCCTGACAAGCCATTATCAGATAATTAATGCACTGCATTATTTACAGAAGGGCCAAGCCCAATTAAAAAGGGCTTAACAGGCCAAATTAAATGCAATGCATTACTTTAAAAAGGGCAGAGCCCAAATAAAAAACAGATGCTGCGCATCATTTATAAAAGGGCAGAGCCTAAATAAAGGTCTAATAGACCAAACAAAAATGCCATGCATTATTAAACAGGAGCAGAGCCCCAGTAAAGGCCTAACAGGCCAAATGCAAATAAAAGTTGAACATTTTCAACTGGACTTAGCCTAATTCTGGCCGTAAGTCCTTAAATTAAATTGAACTGAGCACAAATGCTCTCTCAAATCAATTTACCTCCGGTTCGAGGGTACATCTCTGAACTCCTCTGACACCCATCGTTGTAATCCTTCAACGACGTCAGAGAGGTGACGGGTCCCGACAACCACACATCGATACGGACTGCGGGGTCCTTAAACTCGTGGACTGAAACGTCCTTAAACTAACATTGGACCGAAACGTCCTTAAACTAATGATGGACCACTACGTCTTTAAACTGGCGATGGACCGAAACGTCCTTAAACTAACGTTGGACCGAAACGTCCTTAAACTAATAGCGGACCACCACGTCCCTAAACTGGAATATAGACCACCACGTCCCTAAACTGGAGTGCGGACCACCACATCCCTAAACTGGAATGCGGACCACTACGTCCCTAAACTGGAACTTGGACCACCACGTCCCTAAACTGGAATATGGACCGCAATGTCCCTAAACTACCTATGGATCACTACGTTCCTAAACTGGAATAATAGAGTCTCCAAATGCTCTTTTGCCGGATCTAAACGATCCCGTTTAAGTTGATCTTAGCCCCCAAACACGGCTAACGTATCCTTAAACATTCAAACGGACTATAAAACTCCAAATCAACCTTGGTTCAAGGGTACATCTCCGAACTCCTCTGACATCTGCCGTTGTAATCCTTCAACGACGTTAGAGAGGTGACGAGTCCCGATGGCTAGATATTAAATGGATTATCACGTTAAGTTGATCTTAGTCTCAAACAGGACTATTGTATCCTTAACGAACGTTTAAGTTGATCTTAGCCGTAACGCGGCTAACGTATCCTTAAACTAAAAACACCAAACCCAAATCTAAGTAAAAACGGATTTGAACTAATCCACGTCCTACGGGCGACGGCATTACTCAGTCTCCATATACAATCTACGGGCAACCACAAACAGAACAAACACACACGACACGAAGTGAAATTCTGGAGAAGGAGAAAGTTGCTACCGTGATGCGGTAGCGTAATTAACTGCAGGGGCTTGCGCCTGCAGGGAAGAGCGTCCCCACAATCAAAAACCCCTCAAGCGAGGGGGAATCTGACGAAGTCTGCTATATCGGCCGCATCCGTCTAAACCTCCGATACACGGTGCCATAAATCAACTTGGCATCTTCGGAGAGGTGGACGGATAAAACCAAATAGCATCTGCCCCGAATCTCAGCGTCAGGACATCGCAGTCTTGTGCGCCGCCATTCGGAAAGGGAATAGATTCTGGCACGCCCGGTGGGACCCTTTCCTCTTTCCACTCCACACTTCGCGTGTCGTCTTCGCGAATCAATCGCGGTTTGTTAACGGTTGCCTTTGGATTTCAAGTTTACTAAGATTTGGTCTCTTGCTTGGCGCAGAAAAGGAATCAAGCATCGATGGCCTCTACCTGTTCGAAGTGCTCTAACTGCAGCTGCAGTTCGTGTCTGGCCTCAACTGGGGGCATAATCTATGGGCCCCAAGCGGCCTCTCTGTTCACTATGCCCATGAAGCAGATTACTCAAGCCACTACGGGGTTGTTTTTCGGAACCATGCTTCCGCCAACAAGCTTTAGCACCCCCGTGCCCGTACAAGAAGTTCCTAAGAAGTTGGTCTTTGATCGACTTTCAATTACTGTGGCCCCTCTCAACGGGTCGCCCAACACTAGTGCCTCGGTCTTCTCCAGATTGGGCCAAAACTCCTGCGGGCCCACAATGAAGCTTGCAGTCCCAGAAAAGATTATTCCAAAAAGAATAGCTAAACCTGCTCCTGAAGTCGTCAAGGCGGCTTCTCCTGCTAAGAAATCGGTCTTTACAAGATTGACCGTCCCAACTCCCACTCCTGCTCCTGCTGATCAAAAGACATCAGTCTTCAATAGGCTGACGCCGGCAACAGCCCCATACATGAACAGGGGGCAAGAAGAGGTTGTTTCTGTCTCTGAACCAATACCGATGACTCGTCGCGCCCGACGACGGCACTGGCGCCGAATAAGGAAGACTGGAGGCAACTCCCCTTCCGGGATAACTCCACCAGCACCAACAGTGGAAGTTAATGCTGCTGTTCCACCTGGGAACAGCTTTGAGCTACTGAATAGGGTACGCAGGAACTTGCCAACTGCAGTGCTCAAGAGATCTCCTCCACCGGTAGAGACTGCCGTGGAAACAGAAAAGCCGGAGCAGCCTCCTCAATCGCTGTCCTCCAGGATCTACAAGACATGGCGACGAGTCCGAGAATCTGTCATTGATCCTAACTTCTCTCGCCAACACAAGAAGTCGAAAGGTCAGAAGGAAGAAAATCCCCTGGTCAAGCAACGAAAGGCGACGACCGCTTGGGTGCCCAAAGCAACGGCCCCTTCAACTTCTACGGCCCATAAAAGAAGAAGGCCAGAGAAAGTGCCAACGCCGATGACGAATATCAAAGGCGGTGAACCCAAATGCTCTAAGTCAGGGGGCATTGTAGTTCATACCATCTATGTGGTGTCTGGTAAAGAGGACAGTCGCATATCTACGGGTCATCGACCGCTTACGCGATCAGTGACCAAAGCGCAGGAGCAGCAGCAGAAGCTCCAAGAGATGATGAACGCTATGGCCGCACTTACAGGGCCAAAAGAAAACCCTGAAACATCCTCGGATGAACGCCAGGAGGAAGAAACCGACGCCGAATTCCTTCGTCGAATACTAGAGAAGAAGGACAAAGAGGCTGCTGAACAAGCAGCCAACATACAGCGTATGGGCCTCCTCTTCTAAGACATGATAGGGATGATGATCCAACAAGATCCTCCAGCCGAAGAGCCCCCGATCGTCCTTGGAGACGATAGGGGAGAGACATCAAATCCTCCGCCAGCTCTGTCAACGGCTCAAGAGAATACAATCTCTAAAGCTGATTTGGACGAGTACATAGCCCAACAAATACGGGTTCATCATGCGACCGAAGCGGCCGGCCAGGTCGTAAAAACGGGGCGGCCATATCCAAGTTGGTACGACCAAATCAAGTACCCACCCGGTTACACAATTCCTAAGTTCCATGTCTACAAGGGGACAGGCAATCCTCACCAGCACGTTGCCCAGTTCAGTTCACTCTGCGGCAACACCGGTGGTGATGACAAGCTTTTACTTCGCCAGTTTGTTGGAAGTTTATCAGATACGGCGTTCGAGTGGTACTCTGAGCTCCCGAACGACTCTATCAAAACCTTCGCGGAAATGGAGCTGTTATTTACTCAGCGTTTTGCAAGCGCCAGTGAACGTACCCCGATGACGGCACTGATTAACGCCAGGGTAAAGCCAGGCAAGACGTGGGTTCAGTACGCTATACGATGGCGGAACTTATGGTCGAAGTGCGAGCAGCGCATTGAAGAAGCTCCCGCGGTGGGTATGTTTGTAGGAACCCTCGATCCACAAGCAACCATCTCGCAGTTTATGATGTTTTTCAAGCCGACTATCTTCCAGGCCTTGATTGACAAGCTAGCACAGATGGATCAAATGGGCCATAAACCTCCTCTTCCAAAGCCGGACTCCCGAAATGACAAAGGGAAAGGAAAAGCGATCGTCGCCGCTAATGCTCAACAACAACAGAGCAACTCGAAGCCGGTCGTGCGTCAAAATAATATGCGCCCGTACGTAGACCTTGAGGAGAGACTAGGGCGTCCTTACTCTTTTCCCCGCGATAAAACGAGAAGGTTATTCGAGCTGGCGTTGCGCAACCGACTCATAAATCTGCCGGATCCAAAACGTCCGTTGCAACCAAGTGATGTCAACGAACCCAACTACTGTCCTTATCATAGAGTACTGGGTCATCCGATCGAGGATTGTTACGTTTTCAAAAATTGGCTTGAAAACCAGTACCGACAGGGTAAATTCGCGTTATCTGACAAATGGAAGGTGAATCCCCCGCAGCCCCACACCTCTAAGGGGACGAATACGCCGGGGGCAACATGCTCCGTCATTGGAGAAACTCCTTGGGAGGTTGTATTATCAGCTAAGACAAAGAGGATGCTGAACGACCTTCAGACATGTCGAGCGATTAGGTGGAAGAACCGGTTGGAACTGCAGGTCATTGAAAGCATGTTGAAGTCACGTCCAACTCTAAAGATTGATGGTGGTGGCTCAAGCACTCGCAACCAGCCGTCAAAATCCTCGAAGAAGAAGAAAAAGAAATCAAAGAAGCCCGTGAAGCCTGGCGACAAGCGTACGGACTTGCAAAAACAAATTGACGCGCTGGAGGAATACAATCAGAAGGCACGGACTCCCATTACATTCCAAGAGTTCCTCGATCATGTCTTTCAAGAGGAAGATGAGGGAGAAAGTTCATCTAATGAATCTGAAGAATGCATGGCAAGCTGTCATGTGATTTCCCATTCGTTCATGGACGATGAGGAGACTCCTTGCACTAAAAAGCTGGGGGCAGACCCTGAATCAAAAATTCTGGGGCTATCAGATGAGGTAATTGACGCATTCCTCAACGAAGCTCGATTGAAAAGTAAAGCTGATCAAGAACGCGAGACGGCTATATTCGAAAGGGCCAAAAGCCAGCGTCTTGACAAAAGAATTGAGATACTCCCGCTGGAGCGAAGTACACCCACTGCGGACAAAAGCAAATTCAAGATGAGGAAAAGGTTTGCTAAGGCCATATCAATGGGCATGAAGCTACCATCCTCCGAAGGAAAAATAACTGGTGAAATGGAAATGCACCCCTCCTATTGCTTGTATCATCGGAAGACTTCGCACCCCACTGAAGAGTGCAAGGCTTTCGATAGATGGTGGCAAGGATATGTTACTCATCGACAACACTTTAAGTGAGAGAAACGCAAAATTCGTCGGGAGCAAAGAAATACGACCGAAGGGCTTAAAAGAACTGCTGGCGATTGTTGCATGGTTAACACCGGTGGATCACAAGTGCCTACATTTGGGAGTGATTCTGATGAAGAGCTAGAACTTGCCCCTCTCTTTAAAGAGTCCGCTTCGGGAAAAGAAGAAGAACCGAAGGTCTGCGAGAATATCCGGCTGCGGAATCGGACGCTGCCTGAAAAGAACCTCGGACCCTTAAACAGAAAAGATAAAGGGAAAAAAAAGGTCTCTGAAGATATCGTCTTAGATGACCAAGTGGTGGAAGAGCTAGCCGCCAAGGACCCGCTAAAGAAGAATAAGGTGGATTACAACGTCTTAGCACATCTGAGGAAGCTGCCCTCACAGCTCAGCATTCTTGACGCCCTTTTGCTATCAAAAGAGGCGAGAGATTCGTTAATTAAGACACTCCAAGATCCGGAACAATTCCAAGCATGCCTGGCTGAGGAAAAGATGAAGGATGAATTGGAGGAAGTGCACACGGCCGATGTCACTTTCGGCGACGAGGACCTTCTCCTTGGGACGTGCGAGCACAATCGCCCCCTCTACGTCTCGGGATACTACCATGATGTAAAGATAGGCAAAATCCTGATCGATAACGGGTCGTCCGTTAACCTACTCAATGTACGGGTCTTAAAAGAAATCTGCATGAGCGTCCAGCACCTTGCTCGGGATAAGATCACCATCTCCGGGTTCGACTCCCAGTCATCAAGAACTCTTGGGTCTGTGATACTGACGCTACGCTTCGGGCTGCTCGTCACGGACATTAAGTTCCACGTCATAGACGCCAAGACATGCTACAACGCTTTGCTCGGCCGACCATGGTTACATGAGTATAACATCATCCCTTCTACACAACATCAGTGTATGAAGTATTTTAAGGATGGTTTCGAGTATACCGTGACGGGAGAACTGAACCCGTTCTCTGTGAACGAGGTCCGCAAATACGAAGATGCCAAATACTTCTTACCGAATTTCGAAGATACGGAGAAGTGTTACAAGCCGGAGAATAAAGCTAACGCCACCATCCCTGTCTTCGGCAGTGATACCGAGGAGGAAGAGGAGATAGTGTGTTCGGGTCCGCCCCAACACAACAAGCCAGGACCGTCTGCTCCTACGTTGATCTTTGGTAGCGACTCGGAAGATGAGATCAATGCTGTATTCTCTGCTCGACCTTCGATACGAACGTCCGCCGACGAAGGGCAAAGCCTACAAGTCGCCATAGTGCCGCTTAAACACCATAAAGAGCTGGATGCACTTGATATCTACAGTGTAGAGGAGCTGCAAACGTTCTATATCCCTCCCAGGCGAGAAAGCGAAAAAGTAATTCTATTCTACCGCTCTGAAGAAACCAAGGTGGAAAAAGAAATCTGGCATGGCGCGGATCCTACGCTCGACAGGCTTCAGCCTATCCGTCTTCCCAGCTATTATACGGAAGGTTTGAAAAAGCTGCTGAAACGCCAGGGGATATCCTTCAAGCAGACAGTTCGAAAAGCCAAGTTCTATGACAAAGTCTGGAACGTTCCCGGGACTCAACGTAAACTGCCTAATGGGAAAATGGAGACAAAAGTACTTGGATATATCCGATCAAAGAAACGAGAGCTACTAAACAGCTGCTACGTCATGTATGACTTCGATGAAGAAGCAGATGTGCAACGGGAGGACACTAATCCTGAGACAGTGAAAGTTCCAAATGCAAAAGAGCCCAGTCCGTCGTTCGAAGAACAAATGGACAAGCTCATAAGGGAAGCAGGTCAAAAAGTCCGGGACGACCATAACCGCGAAATGACCATCTACGAGAAAGCCAGAACGCAACGCCTCCTTCAACAGGCTGTGAAAGATGAAAATGCCGCTCCTTGTCAACCTATTATAAAGAAAGCTCGGCGCAAAAGCAGAAATAAGTCGAAAGGCCAAAAAGGCGCTCAACAGCAACAAAGCAGGGCTAAGAAGCCACGCGAGCGGGGGTCGAGCGTTATTGATCTATCCCTTATGAAGAAAATGGGTCGAGCATACTCATTTTCTCGGGACAAGACGAAGAAGATACTCGATGTTGCTCTAAAACATCAAATGCTTACACTGCCGGAGTCCAAAACCCCCGAACGAGCAGGTGAAGTCTCTGACCCAAATTATTGCTTTTACCATCGAGTAATAGGGAACCCTCTCGAAGACTGTTTCACCTTCAAGAATTGGGTTGAAGATCAGTATCAGCTCGGCAAATTCACTCTGTCTGACAACTGGAGGGTAGCGCCGCCACAGAAGCACGAACCCAAAGCCACAAGAACAGAACCAACTCCACATTGGGATTGGAAGCGGATTCGCACTTGTCACATGATAACAATATTAAAAGAAGAGCCCGAGGACATGGACGACCTTCCCTGGTGCTTCGAAAACAGCAACGACGAGGTAATCTCAGAATTCCCACCAGCGCCAAAAGAGCTGGAAGATGGAATTCATACCACTGCAGATAACCTTAAGAAAATTGAGTTGGGAACAGCGAATGACCCGCGACCGACATTCATCAGCGAGCTGCTATCTGAAGAGAATGTGGCTTTATTAAAAGACTTGCTTATGCAGCACAGAGATTGCTTCGCATGGAACTATTCCGAAATGCCGGGACTAGATCCAGAAATTGCCGTGCATAAATTGGCGATATCCCCGGACGTCAAGCCAGTCAAACAGGCGCCGAGGAGAATGCGGCTCGAGCTTGAGATGAGCATCAACGCCGAGGTCAAAAAGCTAATCGACTCTGGCTTTATACAGGAGGTTCAATATCCGGAATGGATCGCCAACATTGTCCCACTGATGAAGAAAAATGGGACAGTGCGCATATGCGTAGACTTCCGGGATCTCAATAAAGCCTGCCTGAAAGACGATTTCCCACTGCTAGTCACCGAACTGATGATAGACAACACGTCCACTCATGAGGTTTTCTCCTTCATGGACGGCTCGTCAGGTTATAATCAGATAAAAATGCATCCCGAAGACCAGAAGCACACAGCCTTCAGGACCCCTTTGGGAATATTCTGTTATAAAGTGATGCCCTTCGGATTAAAGAACGCCGGTGCCACTTACCAAAGGGCCATGACGAAGATCTTCGATGACCTTATACATGAAATCGTCGAGTGCTATATCGACGACCTCGTGGTTAAGAGCAAATCATACGAGGAACATCTCGAGCATCTAAAGACTGTATTTCAACGCCTTCGACAATACAGCTTGAAGATGAACCCTCTTAAGTGTGCATTCGGAGTTTCCTCGGGCAAATTCTTAGGATTCATCGTCCGACACCGGGGTATCGAAATAGATCCGTCCAAGATCAAGGCGATCATGAATATGCCTCCGCCAAGGACTCTCAAACAGTTGCGGTCTCTCCAAGGAAAGCTCGCATATATTCGGCGATTTATAGCCAACCTCTCTGGCAAGTGCCGCCTTTACAGTCACCTGATGAAGAAGGGAACTCCATTCGTCTGGGATCAAAAATGCCAAGGCGCGCTGGACGAAATTAAACAGTACCTGAAGAACCCGCCGGTGTTGGCTGCTCCGGTCAAGGGAAAGCCCCTCATTCTTTATACAACCGCCCTCGAAGGTTCCTTAGGCGCATTAGGGGCACAAGAGAACGATCAAGGGAAAGAAAGAGCACTCTACTACTTAAGTCGAGTTCTGCTGGGGGCAGAAAGCAACTACTCCCCCATTGAAAAACAATGCCTGGCGTTGATCTTCGCGATAACAAAGCTCAGGCACTATGCGTTGGCACATGAGGTCCGTCTCATTTCGAAGGTGGACCCTCTTAAGTATTTAATGTCAAAGGCCATACTGACAGGTCGACTCGCCAAATGGGCTCTGCTCTTGATGGAGTTCTCGATAACGTATCAACCTCTCAAGGCAGTGAAAGGCCAGGCCATCGCCGACTTCCTTGCTGAGCATCCGATACCCGCCAATTCTCCTCTGAGCTGCGATCTACCAGACGAGCATGCGTTCGACACAATCGACGGTGGTGATACCTGATAGGAGCTCTTTTTCGATGAAGCGTCTTCCATGAAGAAGCGCAAACAAAGTACCCCTATAATCAAATCGGGGGTAGGCCTCATCTTCGTGACTCCACAAGGAGGGATAATGCGTTTCGCTTTCTCCTTAACAGAGCCGACGATGAATAACGAAGCCGAATATGAAGACTTGATAGCAGGCCTCGAGATCGCCATCGACATGGGAATTGAAAACATCCTCATATACGGATATTCTCAACTCGTCGTTAGTCAAGTAAATGGCAACTACCAAACGTGCAAACCGGAATTGGTAAAATACGGTGAAAAGGTGCAACAACTGTTGACCCAAATTCCCTCCTATACTTTGGAAAGCATACCGCGCGCGGAAAACAGCAAAGCAGACGCGTTGGCCAAACTTGCTAAAGAGCTGGCTGACGAGAACCTCGATGACGTCAGAATCATGGTACAAAGCCGTCGGGTGCTTGCCCCAGCAGAAATATCTCCAGAATCATCCGAAGAAAAAGGAGCGAGCGAGCAGACGACCCTGCAAGTAAAAGATTGGGAAAATACCGAGGATTGGAGAGAAGTCTTTATAGATTACTTTAAATCCCACCGAATGCCTGAAGGAGCATCCGCAAGACATCAGCTCATGAAACGAGCTCTGTCTTTCGCCTTCGTCAATGATACTCTGTACAAGAGATCATTTGATTCTCTGTGGTTGAGATGCCTGGGACCTGACGAAGCGAAAAGAGTCGTTCAGGAAGTTCACGACGGACTCTGCGGTTCTCACCAAGCGGGCCCAAAGATGAAGTTGAAGATAAAACGGATGGGCTACTACTGGCCCACGATGATCCAGGACTGCCTCGAATATGCGAAGCAATGCCATTCATGCCAAATCCATGGGGACTTCATCCATCAGCATCCAAATCCATTACATCCAACGGTGGCAGCTGGCCGTTCGAGATGTGGGGAACTGACATAGTCGGCCCTATTGAACCAGCATCGTCTAGGGGACAACGTTTCATCCTGGCGACGACTGACTACTTCTCTAAATAGGCAGAACCAGTACCGTTAAGAGAGGTTAAGACGGAGAATATCTTCCATTTCTTCAAGACGCATGTCATATATCGGTTTGGAACTCCGCGACGGATCATCTCCGATTACAGGCCAGCTTACAGAAGCCACAAGATCAGTCGCTTTGTGCAGCAGCATAATATAGACTGGAGGTATTCCTCGGTTTATAATCCGTGAGCCAACGGTCTCGTCGAGGCCTTCAACAAGACCTTGACGAAAATCGTAAAGAAAACGGTGTCCCGAAATAAGAAAGACTGGCACGAGAGACTGCAAAAGGCTCTTTGGGCGTATCGAACTACGTTCAAGACGGCCACGAACGCAACGCCATATGCATTGGTATTCGGTACAGAAGCAGTACTCCCTCTCAAGATAGAATTACCCTCTCTACGAGTGGCAGTCCACTACGAGCTGACGGACGAGGAAAACGCTCACCTTCGGCTCGAGGAGCTTGACGCCCTTGATGAAACACGGCTCATAGCGCAACAAAATCTGGAAGCTTATAAAGAAAAGATGACGCGCTCATATGAAAGATTAGCCCGACCGAGGACATTCCGCCAAGGCGAACTTGTGCTGGTGGTCAAAAGGCCTATGATCCCCAATCGCGCCAAGCGGGGAAAATTCGAGCCAAACTACGAAGGCCCATACATCGTAGATAAGGTCTACCAGGGTGGGGCTTATCTACTCATGGACATGCACGGTGAAAGGCCTTTCAGGCCAATAAACGGTCGCTTCCTAAAGAGATACCACGCTTAATGAGCCACAGCCTAGGTCAACGATAGATGACGACGACTATGTCCGCTCGCTATCTTCCTAAGCTCAAACTCTATCAACAGTAATCAGCCTTCTCAAAGTCGGACCGAAATGTCCTTAAACTAATAGCAGACCGAAACGTCTTTAAACTACTACCGCAGCATCTTTTAGGCTGACGAGATATAAAAAAACATATAAAAATAAAATAAAATAAAAAACGGTATGTCCATAAGCAAAAAGGGCACGGATGAAAACCCGAAAGGGCTCCGTGAGTAAAAACAGCAAGGCTACCGGCGAGTGTTCGTGAAAACCCGAAAGGGCGCGACCTCGTAAAAAATATATAAAAATAAAAAGAATAAAAAAAGCGGTATGTCCATAGCAAAATGGGCACGGATGAAAACCCGAAAGGGCTCCGTGAGTAAAAACAACAGGGCTACCGGCGAGTGTTCGTGAAAACCCGAAAGGGCGCGACCTCGTAAAAAAAAGGAGAAAAAGAAAATAAAAAGAATAAAAAAACGGTATGTCCATAAGCAAAATGGGCACGGTTGAAAACCCGAAAGGGCTCCGTGAGTAAAAACAGCCGGGCTACCGGCGAGTGTTTGTGAAAACCTGAAAGGGCGCAACCTCGTTAAAGGACACTTATAGGGTCCTCTTGACCTTGTAAGGAGAAACCACTCGCGTGAGATCCTTACGACTCACAAAGGAGCAACACACTTAGGGATCCCCACGATTCCTAAGGAGAAAATACACTTACGAGATCCTCACGACTCGTAAGGAGAACTCTCTTATGAGACCTTCACGGTTCATAAGATTTGAAAGTCTTAAATTACAGAGACCTAAACCTGTGCTTAAGCAACTCCCGCAACTCCCGATATTGTCCTACAAGTGGTTCAATACTGACCCTTGTATACAATCCACGGGCGCGAATAAACATTTCCCTGACCAAGTCACATCCGTGATTGGGATATGTTCGCGTGACGAACAAACCCTTATAAGTCCTTGAAGGGTTCCTAGGCACTCTAATGAGGTCTCATAAGGCATCAACCATGCCAATTTCTAAAATTACGGTGCCGAGCAACCCTAACAAGATCGTTGGCTAGAAATATAGGCGATAATTACAACTAGTAAACTACTTTACTAAGAAGTGACGGAAATACAACCTTTGTAGATCCGGTTCTCCACCTCCATAGCTCCGTGTTGATGTCTCCTCGCTGTCCAAATCGAATCCATGACTCTTGCATCGGCTTCATCGGAGAAGAAGCGGGCTAGGTCATCGACGACTATGCCGAAGATGATCTACGTCGAGGCATCACTAGATCAAGCTCCACCTTCACCAAGCCATGAAAACTTGTGAAGGAAACACACTCTACTACTTGGCAAGAGGAAGAGGATGAAGAAATAGGAAGTGGGTTCACTTTGGATTTGGATTTCTCACTCATTTTCACAAGTTGCCATTGATGGAGGCAAGCTTGCTTCAATGTTTTTGATGAAGAAGAAGAAGAAAGAATATGATAAGTTAATTATTAATAGAAAAGAAAATCATACTTATCATATACTAACCCTTGGTTAAGTGGAGAGAATGAACTAGGGTTAGTTTAAATGGTTAGGGTTAAGCATGAGACAAGAATGGTGACTTAGTCAATGCTTCATGAATCTTCAACTAAAAACAAACATAGCCACCATTCATATCTTATCTTTTCCCAAAATAAATAAATAAATAAATAAGTATGAAAATCAAAACCCTAACCATTTGAATAACCATGGTTCAATCTTTACACAAACACAAGTATACATGTATCATCAAACATGATACATACAAGTGCACAAAACTATATCACATATACAATGTGCACAATCCAAGTGAGAAAATCCATTTAAAGTGAACCAATACTAGTTAATGCAAAGTAATATATCAAATATATAATTATGCATTAAATCATTAAATCAACACTTGATTTAACGATCCGGTCATATCGCATATAACCGACTAATATACAATGTATCGATTTATCGAATCAATCCTTGATTAGATAACTAGGTTATATCGCATACAACCATATCGATACATTCATCGCGAGAATGAAATACGGTATCACATACACGCATTATTCTCGGTCCCGCACATATCTCATATGCGCTCCTATTTCATTTCGCTTGAGCCAGGAAACCTCTGTGTAGGACTCTAAAGACTCGTCAATACGCCGGCAGCAGGTGATGATCATATCAAACACCCATAAGCCGCAAGCGGTCTGCTAAACGTAACGGCCACCCGGGTATTGAGCGATCAGAAGATCGACGAGCAAGCCCGCTCACACTCCTGTGAATCCAACCAGTAACACTTACCGTATAGTCCGGTCTGATCGTCTGATCTGTCGCATATCTCGCCTAGGGGTGGTAAACGTCAGACCCCAATAGCTCAATAAGTCGTGTCGATATGAGGTCTATAACAATTCGAGAAACTACTGGTAACACTTACCAGTAAATCTCAGCAACCCTGGCCAGGGATTTCCTGTTATAGCCAATCGAACACAGCGCAACATCAACTCCCTATACCGGGAGAGACGAATCCCCTCCTGTCGCTGATTGCCTTCATGTGATTCGGGACTGTACCCAAAAACCACCGTTTTGCACGCCCTCTTGGACGTGGTAAGATGGAAATCAAAGCACAGTGGGAACCACACAAGACTCTATGATGATCTCGGGTCAACAGACTACTCTGTACCAGTGTCACCAGAGAACTGCCATCTGACGTAAGGTATAATACCATCTGGGAGTTCTCGGCGAGTCCGTCCAGTGTACCCAGTCTATACTGAGCACCCGTATATCATCTCTGATGTCAAACACCAATGGATATGGGATCATCCATCGCCCATCTGTATGGGTCGAGAAGGTATACGCTAGTCTACTCTGGTATATCGATGCCCTGTCTCGATACACCCACGACTAGGGACTTTGAAGGATGTACTTATGGACTACCATGTCCCCACTAGTATGATCCGCATCATAGTCCAGGTAGTCAAGTACGCATCCTAAGGGCTTTACCAACATGTAACAGAGAGACAATCAGTGTACACGTTAAGGTAAAGAGCAACCAGATAGCGTACTATCATGTCGAGCAAGAAAGTCCTCCCTATATATGTCCAAGCATCCACTACAATATACATCCTATGTATAGTAATGGCCTCTAGGGCATACATATAACTAACAGTCCTCTCGACTTACAAGGAGAAAATCCTCCTGTAGGATCCTTATGACTTACAGAGGAACAAACACTTAGGAATCCTCACGATTCCTAAGGCGAAAATACACCTACAAGATCCTCACGACTTGTAGGAAGAAATACCTTTGTGAGACCCTTACGGCTCATGAAGTCAAAAGCCTTAGTCGACAGGACCTTAACCCTGTTCGCTAAGCCACCCTTGTTCGACATCGACAGAGGAGATGATGATTCGCTCCTGGCAATATCCCAGTTATAGCGGTGCTAATGCCGAGATCGGCGTCTAATTTCAGGTTTACGGCGAAAAACCAGTAGGCCGCTCGTGCATATGAAATAGCCGAAATGATGGGGCAACTTGCAATAAAAGCAGCAAGTAAAAATGTATGCATGCGAAATAGCCGAAATGATGGGGCAACTCGCAATAAAAAGCAACGAGTAAAAATAAAATAAACAGCCAAAATGATTGGGCAACTCGCAATAAAAAGCAGCGAGTAAAAATGAAATAAACAGCCGAAATGATTGGGCACCGCGAAAAATAGCCGAAATGATTGGGCAATCGCGACCTTTGCGATATAAAAGATGAAATGATAGAGCATCGTGGAGATAAAACAAAAAAAAGGAAATGATAAAACTTAGGCCCTATAGTTAAGATCACATCGATCCCTGTATACAATCCAAGGGCATAAACAAAGAGGGAACCATACTTTCCCAACAGGCTCCGCCAGAAGATAAAGCCAAATCTCGACGGTTCAGTCCAACTCCGAAGAAACCAGTGTCTTCAGCAGATACCTCAACTCAGGGAAACCAACACTCCTTGACGAGAGCCTCCTGATCCGCGTCGACTCGCAGAGCAACCAGTGCCTCCGTGGGAAATTCTCGACTTGTTTCAAACCCCAAGGAAATAAATAATCCTTGGCGCTAGGGAAACAAATAATCCTTAGCAAATTCCTCGACTCACGGATACAAACACTCCTTGACGAGAGCCTCCTGACCCGCGTCGACTCGCAGAGCAACCAGTGCCTCCGTGGGAAATTCTCGACTCGTTTCAAACCCCAAAGAAACAAATAATCTTTGGCGCTAGGGAAACAAATAATCCTTAGCAAATTCATCGACTCATAGATACAAACACTCCTTGACGAGAGCCTCCTGATCCGCGTCGACTCGCAGAGCCACCAGTGCTTCCATGGGAAATTCTTGACTCGTTTCAAACCCCAAGGAAACAAATAATCCTTGGCGCTAGGGAAACAAATAATCCTTAGCAAATTCCTCGACTCACAGATACAAACACTCCTTGACGAGAGCCTCCTAATCCGCGTCGACTCGCAGAGCAACCAGTGCCTCCGTGGGAAATTCTCGACTCGTTTCAAACCCCAAGGAAACAAATAATCCTTGCCGTTGGGGAAACAAATAATCCTTAGCAAATTCCTCGACTCACGGATACAAACACTCCTTGACGAGAGCCTCCTGATCCGCGTCAACTCGCAGAGCAACCAGTGCCTCCGTGGGAAATTCTCGACTCGTTTCAAACCCCAAGAAAACAAATAATCCTTGGCGCTAGGGAAACAAATAATCCCCAGCAAACTCCTCGACTCACGGATACAAACACTCCTTGACGAGAGCCTCCTGATCTGCGTCGACTCGCAGAGCCACCAGTGCCTCTGTGGGAAATCCTCGACTCGTTTCAAACCCCAAGGAAACAAATAATCCTTGGCGCTTGGGAAACAAATAATCCCTAGCAAATTCCTCGACTGACGGATACAAACACTCCTTGACGAGAGCCTCCTGATTCGCGTCAGCTCGCAGAGAAACCAGTGTCTCCGCGGGAAAAATCCCGATTTGTCTCAAATTGCAAGATGAAGCCTCAGGCAGCAGGGATTAAAAAACTTTCTTCCTGAACAATGGGACCCTGCAGGTCGATCTGAACAGTCTCTTGCATAATATCCACGGGTCTCACTCTCCGAAGTTAAGTTTCGACAAGAAGGGAAACAACCGCTTACGAGTCCTCTCGACTCGTAAGAGGGGAAAATTCTCTTATAGGATCCTTACGACTTATAAGAGAAAACCACACTTAGGAATCCTCACAATTCCTAAGGAGAAAAAAACCCACCTACGAGATCCTCTCGATCCGTCGGGAGAAAAGTCTCTATGAGACCCTCACGGCTCATAGAGTTGAAAAGTCTTAGACGGCAGATCCGAACCTGCGGTCTAAGCCATCGCTATCTTTTGGAAAAAACTAAGTTATCTGCCAATTATGTTTATCAAGACAGCATGCTGGAAAAAAAAACATTCGATTGGCATTAGATCGAGCATTCGAGATACACTCATTCATGCATATGCAAGAGACTCAGAGCGAGGAATAAGACAAGCTGGGATAAAACTTCTTCATTAATCTTGCCAAAAATTCTTACAATCATAAAGCAATAAACAAGAAATATTGTTACAATGGAATAACCTCAGATCCAGGGCACGGATTGAGGAAGTCAAAAGTAAGGCCACCCAGAGTTCTCCTGGCCTTTTTGATTATCCTTACGCGCATCCTCTCACGTTCTTGTGTGTCAAGATCCTCGGCAAGCCCCCCCAGTCTTCGATAAGCAGCGATTATTGTCGTCTGCTGGAAGACTTGATGAAGAATGTCAACGAGGCTGTCCCGTCGATTCTTCGAGATTAGCCCCGACAAGTGCACTGAATGCACCTTGTCTTCGGCGTCATCCAACGCATTGAGCGGCATGGCCTCATGGAACCCCGGGAGTGCTCTCAAAATCGCTCCCAGCACGACTTTCAAGAGAGCTGAACGACGAGGAAACAGCCAACCAACGCTTGCGTGAAGGCGACCCATAACTTCCGCACACTGGGCGTCTGTAAACTCCTGGTTTTGTTGACGGCCCTGTGCACGGATGTCCTCATAAGTGATGAACTCATGCAGGCTATATAGACGCACCGCCATGATACCTGAAAAAAGCAGTACATGGAGATTAGCAGATAAGAAGATACAGAGGGCAATACTTTGCAGACAGGAGCGACACCAGTCAAGATCAGTGATGAAGAGAATTTGAAGGAAATCCCTTAAGAACATTGAGAGCTTTGCTCTACAAAGATAATATAATAATAATAATAATATCAAATGCCATCTTTAACTTCCAAGATCCATGAAGAATTCTTAAGAGTTCTTCTGTATGATTTTGAAAGAGCAAAGCTCCATTAATGAATTAAGAAAATACAGGGAAAATCTTTTAGAAAGCATAGCTCTATTAATAGAACCCTAATAGGATTCTCCTTAATTCTCTTTAGATCCCTTTAGAGCAAAGCTCTGCTAAGTAAAACCTTAAAATGGGTTTTCTTTAGATCGGGGATCTAGTGAGAACAAGGCTCTGTCAATAAAAAACTGATCTAATTAAAATTCATACCTAAAAAGGTGCTTTCAAAAGAAGTTCTAACTCTTGGAGTTCTTGAAGGCAAGAGTAAGGCTCTGAAGTTTTGAAAATAGAAATCTTAAAAGACGACAGTCATCTATGAAGGACCAAGGGTCCTATTTATAAGAATCATGTGCCCTTTCAACTTCCAAAGGTTGCCATGACGGTTGGAATTTCTGCCACCGTTGCGCTCGTATGTAGAAACATGCAAGTGCAACGGTGGGGGGCATTTGTTTCTCCCAATTAGAATGAAACTCTGTTTCTAAGATTGAAAAGTAAAGCACCACTTCACAAAAGAGGCTAAATATCAAAGGCAATTTATCCTTGCAAAATTACATGCACTTAATAATAACAAATTAAAATCATATGATGCACAAGCACATCAGAGAACTAAAATAAAAGAACCCTTAACTGATAATGAAATACTTGATTAAAAAGAAAAATACTTGTTCATTATTATTATTATTACATTTAAAAAAGATCACCAAATACGGGATCGGAAAGACAAGGGTTCGCAAAAAGAAGAATAAGATTCCCCAGCTCCCTTTCTGTTTTCTCCACCACGTCGAAGCGGCGATCCTCCCGAGAGGTAGACATCCAACGATCGTCACCACATTCAGTGGAAAAGGTAGCGATGACAACCCGGCGAGCCCGTATCTGGCTCAGCAAGTGGAAAGAGTAGTCCCTCAGGGCTTTGGTGATTAAGTGCGCTTCGAGAAAGCACTCGATCTTATCCTCGGCGGCATCCAGTATTGCCGATGACATCTCTGCTAGAGGAGGGGGAATGTCGGCGAGCACCGAGGCATGGATCATCCGAAGCCAAATGGAATGCGGAGGGAGAGGAGACCCCACACGAGTCAAAAGCTCGTGCATTGCAGCATCACATTGCCCGTCCGTGAGAGAAGGGTCCACCAGGCGAGCAGCAAAATGGGGAACGATGTCCCGAATCGGCACTTCCCATGGTTGTCGGCGGGCATGAGGGCGGTTGCAAGCCATGATCGAAGAAGTTCTCTGAAGATGAGAGAAGAAAAGGCTCGGCCTTGAGTTATATATATAGACCCAAGCACAGAAAATTCTGTGCACAGTGGAATTATTTCCAAGACCCGGGAAATCAAAATTTTGGAAATACAAGTTTGACTTGAAAAAAGGAGATGAAAAGATATCTCAGGTGAAGCAACGCTTCCGATTCCCCCAATCAGAGCAAAGCTCTACCTTGAAAATCTAAGTTTTAATAAATGAAGCAACGCTTCAGATCCTCTGCGCTGTGCGCAGGATGCCACGTGTTAGGAGTTGGGGCGTCAGCACAGCGCCCGAGGAAGAGCGTCCAATCAGAGCAAGGCTCTTTAAAAATAAAAGTAAGGGAAGCAAAGCTTCAGCTGCGCAAGCGCTGCGCTGCGCGGCATGTGTCTGCGCAGTTGCGTAAGCACAGCTGCGCAAGCGCTGCGCGGCACGTGTCGGCGCAGTTGCGCAAGCACATATGCGCAAGCACAGCTGCGCAAGCGCTGCGCTGCACGACGCGTGTCTGTGCAGTTGCGCAAGCACAGCTGCGCTGTACGACGCGTGTCTGCGCAGTTTACGCAAGCACAGCTGTGCAAGCGCTGCGCTGAGCGCCACGTGTCACGCGCTGCGGCATTTGCGCCAAACAGAATTAAAATTCTAAAGAAATCTTTTCTGTTCTTGTTAAAACAAAAAGATTTTCTTCTGTAAAACAGAAGCCCTTTGATCAAAAATCCAACGGTGGGGAAAATTCCCCAAATCACTCAGAGAGAGATCTCTTTAACAAATTTAACTAATTAATGGGCACTATAGAAAGGAACCTAGGCCTCAATTCAAAGGCATCAATATTTTCTAAAAAAAAAGAAGAAGGGAAAGAGAACTTTGAAGAATTCCTCAAGAACAAGAAGGTAAAAACCTTTAGAAAAAAGTGAAAGTTCTCTCATGAACAGATCATAGATCTAAAAATAAGATCAATGATTTTTAATAAAAAAAATAATAATAAAATAGTGTTTTGCACTTTTATGAACCTTTGGTTCTTTGAGATAAGAAAAACAAGAAAAATTTATCTTTTCTTTGATCTAAATTAGATCAAGAAATCAAATAGTGCTTTGCACTTCCAAACTGCGCTGTTGCGCTCTTGGGAGAGCGCCACGTGTCAGTTACAGAACTACTTGCTCTACGCGCTCTTGAGATAGAGCTTTGCTTTATGGAATTGGCGCAACTCACCAGAGCGCGCCACGTGTCAGCAGCGCAACAGCGCAGCGCACTAGCGCAGCGCACTGTGCTGTTGCGCTTGCGCTCACCAGAACGTGACGTGTGTCACCTCTACATGCGCTTGCGCTCAATAATTGGCGCAAAGTGTCTGACAAGCCACTATCAGATAATTAATGCACTGCATTATTTACAGAAGGGCCAAGCCCAATTAAAAAGGGCCTAACAGGCCAAATTAAATGCAATGCATTACTTTAAAAAGGGCAGAGCCCAAATAAAAAACAGATGCTGCGCATCATTTATAAAAGGGCAGAGCCCAAATAAATGTCTAATAGACCAAACAAAAATGCCATGCATTATTAAACAGGAGCAGAGCCCCAGTAAAGGCCTAACAGGCCAAATGCAAATAAAATGTTGAACATTTTCAACTGGACTTAGCCCAATTCTGGCCGTAAGTCCTTAAATTAAATTGAACTGAGCACAAATGCTCTCTCAAATCAATTTACCTCCGGTTCGAGGGTACATCTCTGAACTCCTCTGACACCCATCGTTGTAATCCTTCAATGACGTCAGAGAGGTGACGGGTCCCGACGACCACACATCGATACGGACTGCGGGGTCCTTAAACTCGTGGACCGAAACGTCCTTAAACTAACATTGGACCGAAACGTCCTTAAACTAATGATGGACCACTACGTCTTTAAACTGGCGATGGACCGAAACGTCCTTAAACTAATGTTGGACCGAAACGTCCTTAAACTAATAGCGGACCACCACGTCCCTAAACTGGAATATAGACCACCACGTCCCTAAACTGGAATATAGACCACCACGTCCCTAAACTGGAATGCGGACCACCACGTCCCTAAACTGGAACTTGGACCACCACGTCCCTAAACTGGAATATGGACCGCAATGTCCCTAAACTACCTATGGACCACTACTTTCCTAAACTGGAACAATAGAGCCTCCAAATGCTCTTTTGCAGGATCTAAACGATCCCGTTTAAGTTGATCTTAGCCCCCAAACACGGCTAACGTATCCTTAAACATTCAAACGGACTATAAAACTCCAAATCAACCTTGGTTCATGAGTACATCTCCGAACTCCTCTGACATCTGCCGTTGTAATCCTTCAACGACGTTAGAGAGGTGACGAGTCCCGATGGCCAGATATTAAATGGATTATCACGTTAAGTTGATCTTAGTCTCAAACAGGACTATCGTATCCTTAACGAACGTTTAAGTTGATCTTAGCCGTAACGCGGCTAACGTATCCTTAAACTAAAAACACCAAACCCAAATCTAAGTAAATACGGATTTGGACTAATCCACATCCTATGGGCGACGGCATTACTCAGTCTCCATATACAATCCACGGGCAACCACAAACAGAACAAACACACACGATACGAAGTGAAATTCTGGAGAAGGAAAAAGTTGCTACCGCGATGCGGTAGCGTAATTAACTGCAGGGGCTTGCACCTGCAGGAAAGAGCGTCCCCACAATCAAAAACCCCTCAAGCGAGGGGGAATCTGACGAAGTCTGCTGTATCGGCCGCATCCGTCTAAACCTCCGATACACGGTGCCATAAATCAACTTGGCATCTTCGGAGAGGTGGACGGATAAAACCAAATAGCATCTGCCCCGAATCTCAGCGTCAGGACATCGCAGTCTTGTGCGCCGCCATTCGGAGGGGAACAGTATTTCCTGAAGACATCTCAGGTTTGCCTCCCGATAGAGCTCTTGAATTTAGTATTGACTTAGTACCTGGTGCACAACCGGTGATCAAAGCACTATATCGCTTAAGTCCAGAAGGATTGATAGAGATCTACACTCAATTGGACAAACTTCTGAAGAAAGGATGGATTTGTCCCAGTACTTCAAGTCGGGGATCTCCACTTCTGCTTGTGAAGAAGAAGGAAGGTTCATACAGAATGTGCGTTGATTATAGGGCTCTGAACGAAGTGACTATAAAGAACAAGTATCCACTACCGCGCATCGACGATCTATTCGATCAGCTATGTGGGTCTTGCGTTTTCTCAAAACTAGATCTTCGTTCAGGTTATCTTAGGTGAAGGTCAAAGAGTCTAATATTCCTAAGACGGCATTCAGGACTCGCTATGGTCACTATGAATATCTCATTATGCCATTTGGAGTGACCAATGCACCAGCTATATTCATGAATCTAATGAACCAAGTTTTCCGAGAGTACCTAGACAGGTTCGTTGTTATATTCATCGACGACATCCTGGTGTATTCAATGAATCGGAAAGAGCACGCTGAACATTTACAAATTGTCCTGGAGACTTTATGACAGCATCAACTTTATGCCATGTACAGCAAGTGCGAGTTTTGCTAAATCAAGTCGGATTTCTCGGGCATATCGTTTCAGGTGAAGGAATCTCAGTAGATCCAGCTAAAGTATCAGCAGTAAACGAATGGTCGACACCAAAGACAGTGAAGGACATTTGAAGTTTCTTGGGTTTAGCAGGATATTACCGAAGATTTATTGAAGTTTTCTCGAAGATTGTAGCATCCCTGACCAAGCTCACATGTAAAGATGAAGCATTCGTGTGGTCAGAAGCATGTGAACAATTTTTTGTAGAACTCAAGTCAAGATTGACATCAGCACCTATTCTCGTAATACCAGACCAATCTGGAGGTTTTGTTGTGCTTTGCGATGCATCCGGTAAGGGATTAGGATGTGTTTTATACCAGCATGGAAAAGTTGTAGCTTATGTATCAAGACAGCTGAAGATTCATGAGTGCAACTATCCAACACATGACTTAGAGTTGGAGGCCGTTATCTTTTCACTTAAGATTTGGCGCCACTATCTTCTTGGGGAACGAGTAGATATATACACAGACCATAAAAGGCTGAAGTATGTGTTTACTCAGAAAGAATTGAATATGCGGCTGAGAAGATGGATAGAACTTATGGTGGACTTCGACATCAACCTACAATATCATCCAGGGAAGGTGAATGTAGTTCCCGATGCACTTAGTCTCCATCCTCTATCAATGAATCTCACCGCACAGTGGAAACTTCAACAGGAATTGCACAAGATGGAGATAGAAGTGGTTATGTCAGGTAACGCTTCGTATTTGATGAACCTACAAGTTCAGTCTACAATTGTCAATCAGATCAAAGCAGCTCAAGCAAGTGATGCCAAGTTGCAAAAGATCAGAGAAAAGTAGAAAGTGGGCTTCAAACCAACTTAATCATCCACGAAAACAAATCTTTGAGATATGAAAGCAGATTGTGTGTACCATAAGGTTCTGTTCAGGAAGAGTTGATGAAAGAAGCTCACAGCTCTCCATGCTTAGTGCACCCTGGTGGTACAAAGATATACAAAGATCTAAGTCAACATTACTGGTGGCATGGAATGAAGTGTGAAGTAGCCAGAAGCATAGCCAAATGCTTTGTGTGTCAGCAAGTAAAACCTGAATATCATAGGACTACTGGTTTACTTCAACCGTTACCTATTCCAGAATGGAAGTGGCAACACATCACCATGGACTTCGTGACTACACTTCCTCACAGTACGGAAGATAACGATGCGGTATGGGTTATTGTGGATCGACTCACAAAGTCAGCTCACTTCATCCTATTTCGAGTTGGCCAATCTACCGAGACATTAGCAAAGAAGTACATGGAGGTAAGTCTGAATCTAAGTAAGATTTAACTCTTCATAGTGTACTACCTCTGATACCCATGAACTCATGCAGTAGATCGTGAGAATACATTGAGCACCGGTTTGCATTGTCTCCGATCGTGATACCAAATTCTGATCGCAGTTTTGGCAGAGTCTACAAGTTAGCTTAGGAACGAGTCCGAACTTCAGCACAGCTTACCATCCACAAACAGATGGACAGTCTGAGCGAACAATTCAGATTCTTGAAGACATGCTAAGAGCTTGTAAGTTAGACTTCGGAGGATCATGGGAAGATCACCTATATTTTGTGGAGTTCTCATACAACAACAACTACCAAGCGAGTATTGGAATGGAACCCTTTGCAGCTCTCTATGGAAGGAAGTGTTGATCACCATTAAGTTGAGACGACATCGGAGATAGGGAACTCCTTGGACCAGAGATGATCGTAGCAACTGTGGATGTAGTTCGCACGATCAGGGAAAGAATGCGCATAGCCCAAGGACGACAGAAGCACTAGGCTGATGTAAAGCGCCGACACCTGGAGTTCCAGTCGGGAGATCATGTGTTCTTAAATATCTCTCAAAATCGTAGAGTAATTCTTTTTAGCAAGAGGGGTAAGCTCAGTCCGAGATTTATTGGACCATTCGACATACTCGAACGAGTCGGAGAAATAGCATATCTGTAATACCCAGTACCTATTATACAGTCAAATATGAATTTAAATAAACTTTATTTATTCTAATTTATTTCTCTGTATTTTACATTCATTTTATATTTCCTCACATTGGCCAAATTGTGTTATTTTTATTACTTGTTATTAATAAGGTTGATTTGTTACAAATTGTTATTATATTGCATTTTAAAAATATACTTATTAATTTCCTAAGTCTAACCTTTTATTATAACTAATTTCTATAATTCTATTTTCTAATTATAATAATTTTAACCCTAACCTATTTAAACCCTGAATCAACCCAATCGCACACTCTTTCTTAACCCAAACCACCACAGCCAGACCTATATATTTTATTTACCTAATTTCCTTAACCCAAAGACCCTAATCCCATTTCTTCATCCTGATAATTATTCTAGCCTATTCCCTATTTTCACTTATTTTTAATTCCCAAGACCCAATGGCCCAAAACCCTAACCTTGTAACCCAACACCCTAGCTCAACTGCCACAATTCTTTTGAATTCCCCCATTTAAACCTCATTTAACACCAAAATCTATTCCCCATTAAATACCTTTATTCCCAATTAATCCTAATTAATACAAATTTAATTCCTTAATTCAAATTTTAACCCCTTCTCTCTCCTCTCGATCACACCCCCCCCTCTCTCTTTATACTCTCTTTCTCTCCTGTTCACTAACCCTCTTCCTCTCTCGATCACACACACACACTCTCTCTCTCTCTCCCCTCTCAATCAGTCTCTCTCTCTCTCTCTTTTACTATATATATATATATTAATTATATATTTATTTTAGCCCCCACCCACTCGCGTCTCCTCTCCCTCTTTCGTTCTCGCGTTCCCGCCTCCTCTGCCTCGTCACAAACCCGAGCCTTTCCCTGCTTTCATCGCCGCCATGCCCTCGCCTCCTCTCATCGCCGACCTCCTCCAAAACCCACAATCCCCTCACGAGCTCACCTCTCCTTCGACTACCCCAAGCTCCCCACGGACCTTGCACCCGAGCTCCGCTCACCATTGACATCACCTTCAACCGCCGGCCCTAAACCCCTCAACCGCCGACGAACTCGCCAACCACCATCATCCCCATGAGTTCCTCCTCGTCTCCTCTCTCGAGCACCTCCACCAACCTCCGACGCCCTCACTCGCAAGCTTCTTCATCAACGAGCCACCCCTATGTTGCTCGCTGACCGTCTCCACGTCGCCGCTGCCTTGACCACCACCTCCGGCCGCCCGTCGCTTCACCACCTCAATCCACCACCAGCTCCCAAGCCGCAACCCTGACCAACACCTACTTCCTCCTCACCAAAACCCATCTCCTTAGCCGCCGCAATCATCACCGGCTGACCCAGAACCATCGCTTCTTGACCACCATCGAGCCTAAGCCCTTCTCCGCTGACCCGAGCCCTGCATCGCTGCTACAACGCCACCAAGCTCCGTCTCCATCGCCGAGGCCAAGCCCGAACCCTAGCCATGTGTAGCTGCACCATGTCACGATTGCGCCTATGCTGTTGTGTCACCGTTCTCATGCGATCCGTCGCCCGTGTCATCGTTGCTATTGGGAATCATCGATTCGTCAAAGGTAAGTTCTAAGACTTTCTTACATGCTATAATGATTATATGTCGATATATGATCCGATATTATTTCGTGATTGATATTAGACCGTATTCATTTAAATTAATTGGGATCTGGATATTAATCGAGTCAAACAACTCATGTTAACGTCGTATTGAATTTTGTAAGTATTTCTCTTATGAATTGAATGAACATAATTCTATTTCCGACAATAAATGACCGATTAGTTTAGGTGTTCGATACGTTTTTCGTACGAAAATCCTATCTAGTGTGGCGGAAATTATGGTTAATAGATTACTTTAGAGACAAAGGTTAACGTGTAAAAGTTTGGTTTGAAAATACGGACTTAAACGCCATAGAATGTCAACCCCTTCTAGATCTGTCAAATCTGAAATTTCTCGTACACATAACTTGAGAAAATTGTAATAGTTTGGATATATACTGGAATGCAGTGTTTAAGGGCCCGTATTGAATTCGACTCAATAACCTAGAATCCCATATAATTTATATTTTGTTTCTATTTTAAAGCATTGACGAAAACTGTTCGGGAGTGCGGCTCTGAACTACAGTCCAGAGCAGCACTACTTGTCGACACTTGATTTGAAATGCCTTTACAACTCTGTGTGAAAATGGTATTATGCAGAACCTTATACCGTTGTGAAGATTAATCTGTTAGCTAACTATTGGAGGTGGTTTCATTTTTTTTTACTATCGTTTACTATTTTAATCATATTTTAAATCATCAGTACATACTGTAGTCCCAAGCAGGGACAGAACGTATATCCCGATCTTAAATAATGCATAACTCCCAGCACACAGTGGATATTGTCGATCTTTCTAGTGCTTTAGAAACATAACTACTAAATATAAATATTATTCAACTGTAGCGTCGCCTAATTATGATTCCAACAGAGTGAAAACTGTGTTACGAAATGGACTTTCAGTTTAGGAACTGAATTTCCAGTAGAGAACACTTAAAAAAGAAATGACCGTAATTCGTGAACCCGAAACCCGATTGACTTGAACCAATTTCGTTGAATTTTTGATTAAGTTTACTTTTTACCCCTTTTGTATCATTTTTCTTAATTCTGATCGTACGAATTAATGTGATTTTTCTAAGTTCCTAAGACGCGTAATGACTTGTATTGCATATGATTTGTTTAGCGGCATAATTCATATATTTACCCAACCGCGATACCTCTAGCAATAGTGAACGTTTTTATTAATTCTCAGTGTATAAAGCATTGTCGAACGTTAATGGTATCAGTTTAGTTGTGTCGAGTACCAGAAAAAAAGTGAACAACACAGTGAATAGTGAATAAGCAGTGTTATTGGTGCGTACTTATACACAAATAGCCCATACTTATAGATAGTGAAACCTGGGGAAAAGAAGAAATCTAAGTGGAAAGGAACTTGTATTTAGCGAGGTTAGTGATTTAGAGTATAATCATTCGAACATCGACTCTTATATATATATATATATATATATATATATATATTAGGTTTGGAACTAGCGGTTCGGCTGACAGGGTTATGTCCCGGGCAACAGTGGGCCATAGTCTCGGGCACATACGAGACCCTCGTTAAACATGATCGTTCCTTTTCGCAAACTCAATTTCAAATTTACCTAGAGACCAATAGGAACATAGCTAAAATACTGCATCGATAATGATATATTGATTTCCTTCATTCACTGTCTCCACTGTTATTACCTTCTATTTGCATGCCACATTATTGTTATCATATTATTGCTATTGCGTCATCCTGACGACCTGGGTATGCATGCTCAGTGATAGAAGTGGATCCGTCTCATCTCGAGAAGACCGCGAAGATCCAGACCAGTGAACCAGTTGTATCTTTTCCTTGATATCCCTGGTTAGTTGCTCTCTTGTTTACTTCCATTGCGCTCAGTTTCCTTTATATCCGATAGTTTTAGTGATTGCATTCTCTTTATCTGTGTTCTATTTTACTGATTACCATATAATTCTAGAAGCTGAAATGTGACTACGGCAGGATTTTTCTTGATCGTAGGAATATGACTGGCCTAGTCACCCTCGTATTCCGTATTTTGGAAAGCGGGAGTTTGGCACTACCACTCTCATTGGAAGGAGTGCACAACGTATTCCACATATCCCAGTTTCGAAGATATGCGAGCGACCCCAGCCACATTCTTGATCACTCCGAGCTCACTGTACAAACAGATCTATTTTGTGAGCAACAACCCGTTGAGATCCTGGACAGAAAGATGAAGACACTACGAAACAAGGAAGTAAACTTGGTCCGAATGATATGGAGAAAAGATTCACCAGGAGAATCAACATGAAAATAAGAAGACGATATGCGTGCAAGATACCCTTATTTGTATGTAAACTAATCCTCAAATAATTGTAAATTTTGAGGTCAAAATTTTTATAAGAAGGATAGAATGTAACGACTCTGTTTTGATTGTACAAAAAATTTAAAGTTAATGTACAGAATGGAGTATTTACAAGCCTGAGTATACTTTAAATGTTGTTTTTAATTAACGAACAGCAAGAAACCACTTGTAGCTCATTGGTAAAGCCTTGCATTGCTGTGACGTAACTCCTGTGTTCGAATCCCATCAGCCACATATTATTTTTAATGATTTTTCTTTTAAAATTTTTGGAAGCCCAAAAGTTTACACGTGCAATACACGTAAAATGAAAAGTCACAGAAAATCAAGCATGTGCACAATGTTATATGAATCAACCTAGACATGTGGCACAAATCCAGAGCACAACCCCCACCCAATGGCCGACGAGATTCTCACTTAGGCCGGTGGCGCCGGGCTCCCCATAGCTAATGCCTCCAAACTCTGCACACTAGTCTCTTGGCCTACCCTCACTACCCTAGTACTGTTTGATTTTCTTGCATTTATCCAGAGACTGTTAATTCACCTCTTTAATCCTTAATGTATTTTAATTCTCTTTTCATTCTCAAAACCCTAATTTGACCCAATAAATACAACCCCATACCCTAGCTCTCTTCATTCTGAAATCTCTTGTTAAAAATTATTAAAAATTTCCAAGTTAAAGAAGAGTACAAGTGGAGTTAGCACTAGGTCAAGTTCCGGCGAGGATTCAAGACGTTTCCGGCGACTCTGCGACACCACAATGACCTCAAACTCTTCCTCTCTCTTTTCTTAAACCAAACAACTAGTAAGTTCCACCTCTATACTTCTCTTTCTATTATAAAACTTCATTTTTTCAAATCACATCGGTAAGTGGAGTTATACTGATCTTTAAATTCTATTCTCTTTAGAATTGCAATTTTTTCTTAAGAACCAATCATCCAAATCATCAAACCTTGCTTGTTAATCATTAAACAATTTTTAGAAACAAGTTTCATTTTAAAACTCCATGTAAAACAACTTTTATTAAGCTTTTACGCTTAAATACCATGATATTACATATGACATCGTTTAATCATTCTTGTTTATTTTACCTTTAGAAAAATCTCACGAGGTAATGACCTACCTCTCACAAACACGCATCTCGACATAGCACGATTCCCTTGAACTACAATTTTGTGGCAAATATGACTTTTACATCAAAATACCATAAACTATTAAAAAACCGTATTCTTTAATTGGTGTTATTTAAATTCCTTACGATTGTAACTCTACAACCCATTTTTGGGGAATCCGATTCGGTTGGTGCGGGTTATCGCACATCCATCGGACTAGTAGGGCGATATGCAGACCTCCTCACGGGGCATACGATCTTGATAGAATTTTTAATGCAATTTTTAAGAAAAACGTGATTTTTTATTTAATAAATAAAATTTATTTTTAATAATTATATATAAATATTATCAAACCATCTATTTTAAATATATAATAAATTCCATGTTTTTCTATACAAAAGAAAAGAATTACAAGTTTCATGAAAATACCATTAAGAATCCATTCAAGTTAAGTTTATACTAAAATACCTTGAACTATTCAATATATATATATATATATATATATATATAGAATAATGGAGGAAAGATGCCATAGGAGAGAATTTCCTTCTATGGCGTCGAAAAAACACATCCTCTATCGTATTTTCCGACAATCGGAATGCATCATCTTCATCGTTATCATCTAAGATATGGGTACACCAAATTTCATGTGATTCTACAACTTTTTCACCGTTGAATTAGTGGGTTCAAAATTAACGGTTTACCGACAATAGAACTTTTTACATCGCTAAATCATCGGTGAAAAAGTTATAGAATCACATGAAATTTGGTGTACCCACATCTTAGATGATAACGATGAAGATGATGCATTCCAATCGTCGGAAAACAAAATGGAGAGTGTGTTTTCTCGACGCCATAGGAGGAAATTCCCTCCTACGGCCTCTTTCCTCCATTATTCTCATATATATATATATATATATACACACACCTCATTATATAAAATTCACATCCATGACAATTCTAAATAACATAAATAAATACATGAGGTTTATTTTGAAAGTATACCGAAAATATTTTTCATAAAACCCCCTCAAATTATATTAAATTACAATAAGGACCTTAGTAAATATATGTTTAAGCGGGACCAATTCTCTTGAGCCTCAGAGAGCCGGAGAAAGTGGGTGCTTGCCTATTTAAGGTAGACAACTAAAACGGGGTTATCAGATGGTAATTGTCTTGGAAAAAGACACAAATCTTGCCGTCCATGTGCAGCAGTTACCGATAACTCCAAAACCTAATTCAGAACCCAAATCTGTTTAAGTGTCTGATTCAATTTGAGTCTTAGTCTAATCTGAATACAATCTAAATATGAATACAATTTAAACATAACTCCAACTCAACATGAATCCAATATATGAAAACATGAATACTTGAACTTGAACAGGAATACCAGAGCTATACAAACATGCAACATGTCTTGACTTGACCAAACCATGGATATATCTTGAACTTGACTACATGACTATCCGTTTATATCCTGATCCGTTTACATGAACAATTTATACCATGGTCTTGGCAAGTCTTATATCTATAAACAATACAATCTGTATTACAGGGTTTTAAAGGGTAGACCGGTACGGAATGTGTTAAAAGTAGCACGATGATGGTCACTAAAAGACACCTACATGAACATCCGGTGCCGTTGTCCCGTGGGTGTTGACGGGGCCTTGTACTTACATGTTACCTTAGTCCACGGAGCAAGTTGGACTCCTCTCGTATACACTGGCACATTATGTACCAAGCTACAAACAACTACGTTAGTATAACAAACATATAAGTTAACTATTTTATTCTCGTACTTGTCTATTTCTATTCTATCTTTTGGGACTTACCGAGCGATTCTTCGCTGACGACATTCCTATCTCTTCTTTCTAAGGAATGTTGTCAGGAGAACCCGACTCTCAGGAGATCGAGCTCAGCCAGGATGATTTGGAGCAATTCATTGAGGAGCCAGATATCTAGTTCTTACTTATACTTACTTTTATTTTCAGTTCATATGCCATTGTTTAGGCATCGCTTTCCAGTATTGTATTTACTTTTCAGTTGTATGTAAAGAATGTTTATAAATAAAAAGTCGTTTTATTACAACTCTTGTCATTCTTGTATTATTTCATTTATATTGCTTATTTAAGCTTAACGTGTTTACTTCTGAGTAAATACGTCGCGGGCCTCGTCATGTCTCCTTCTCTGTATACTGGGAAGCGGGGCGTGACAGTTCATTTGTTAACTGAGTCCCATCAGATATCCGGACAAATTCTAAGACAGGTATTGCTCATTTCGGGAGAGAGTCTTTCTTCGCGAAGTTGAGATATAAAGAGATAAAGATAGAAACATTGGAGCGGATCCACTCACTGAGGCTATTTCTCGAACGCAATAGTTTCGAAAACGGGATTTGCGAGACCGATTAGTTGAGAAGTTGGGTGTTTGATATCACACAAGCTGTGAGTATGCGGCACCGCAATAATTAGCCATGAGTGCAAGTGGGAGATTGTTGGCTATAGTGCCCTCAAGTCAATATTGTAATCGCAGGCACGCGATTGTGATGATTGAGGGAGGACCTATATGGGTAGAACAGTCATACTCGAGATGATAGTATGCTATCTAGTTTGCTTTTATCATAATGTACATGCATTATGTGGTATTACAGATCATTATTATATGTTGATAGTGTAAGTGCACGGCGGCGCCCCGGCCGTCAGTCCGACGGCCAAAAGCGGAAGCGGTGATAAACTTAAATTTTGCGGACTTAGCAAACCGGCACCACCGCGCACTAAACACCCGGATCGTAACCATTAACAAGTCTAAGCTAACTAGAAGATGGGTTAGATATATACCGACGATCCAAGTCCTCCGGTCTTCTCGTCATGGTCCCGATCTCCTGCGGAAAAGTCTCGTCTCCTCCTCGTCGCCGGAAGTGCACCACATCGCCTACTTTGTTTACGGGCTCCCACCTCAATGCCGAGGCAACTCGGGCACGAAGCCGGCTACTCGACGTGCCCAAGATATGCTGTAGAATATAATGTAGAGGCTTGTGTCTCATTTGGGGTTATCGGAATTGCCTTTTGGTGGAGGGATGAAGACAAGAAGTATATGGAGGAGCTTGGAGAATTTTGGTGCATGAAATGAACAACATTTCCCCACCTCAATTTTTGGACAGCCCCTTCCTCCTCTATGAGGCCGGCCACTATATGGTGGAAGAAGAAGAGAGAATGAGAGTGTGAGCTAAAAGAATGGGGGGGAAACTCTATCATGCAAGAGAGAGGAAAAGACAATCATGTGAACCAATGATAGCAAGGTGAAAACCACACTCTTCTATCACTCATCAACCATGATGATATCCAAAGTCAATCCATCATGAAGTATGAAGTCAAGCAAGTCAATGGATGGTGCTATAATCATGACATGATAATATGCAAAGACCCCCTCCACAAATGCTTATTTGCAACAATGCAAATAAGCCCTCCTCCACCAAACTTCGGCCAATGAACGGAACAAAGGAAATCGGCCGAAACTAAAAGCAAACTGGCAACTCCAGAAAACAGGTCCCGTAATAAATTACAGGAAAAACCCGATACTGTGCATACACACCCGCATCTGTATTTCGACCGAAATACAAATGCAATGAGACAAACTCTACACTGTACTATACTAGGATCCGGCTTATACCAAAGCCGGCCAGTAATATCCGTTCGATCCTGATCCGTGCAATACCGCACGTATCTGATCGAACCCTGCCATATAACCATACGGCCTATAGTACAAACTGTCCGATCCTGATCCGTGCAATACCGCACGTATCTGATCGGACCTTGCCATATCTCCATACGGCCTCTACAACCTTTCGCCCGAAAGCTGAGTAACAGAATGTGGGGGACTCTAAAGACTCGTCAACACCTTGGTTGTGGATTTAACCACTAGCACGTCAGAGGTATAAGCCAATACGTGACGGGCTACCAGGTACTGACTAAAAGGGACGTCTGTGAGCGAACTTAGCCCGACAACCCTACTGAGCCTGTCAGTGACAATATCCGTGCAGTCCGGTCCGTTCGTCTATGAGTATCGCATGGCGGGCCTAGGGGGTTGGTAAAAGTCAGACCCCCAAAAGCGGTACAAGTCGTGTCGGAGTGTAGCCCAGAACACCCTGAGATACTACTGGAATACCTACCAGTAAATCTCCTTGCCTTGGCCAAGGACTTTGTGTAATGGCTCTCCTAGACACAGCACGACCTCACCCCCAATACAGGGAGAGACGAACCCCTGAAGATACGCTCACTGCCTCCATGTGGCTCGGGACTGTACCCAACTAAAACCTGTTTGCACGACTCCTTTGAGCCGTGGTAGGGTAGTAATCAAAGTACAGTGGGAACTCACACGAGACAAATGACGATCCCCAGGTCGATGAACTAACCTGCACACATGTCACCAGGGAACTGCCATCTGACGTCTGGTATATGACCAACTAGCATGTTCCCGGCGAGTCCTGTCCGGTGTACTCATAACCCAATGAGCACCTGTATACATCTTAGGTGATCCAACTGACACCAGTGGCTTGTGAGACCGGCCACCGCCCCTCGTCGGGGTTTCGACTGTATACACTAGTCTACTAATGGAGTATCGATGCCCAGTCTCGAAACTCCCACGACTAGGGACCTTTTAAGGATAAGCTTATAGACCCCCAGCTCCCACTTATATGATCGCCCTCATACTGCTGGTGGTCAAGCAAGAATCCTAGGGGCTCTATCAACGTGTAATAGCGACTTGTCAGGTCACTTAAAGCAGTACACGATGATAAAGGTAAACCAGATAGTATACTATCATCTCGAGTAAGACTGTCCTACCGGGATAGGTCCTCCATCAATCATTACAATCACGTACCTGTGACCTAATAATTGACTCTGAGGGCACTATCTCCAACAATCTCCCACTTGCACTCAAGGCTAATTATTGCGATATCGCATACTCACAGCCCGTGTGATACCGAACACCCAACTCCTCTACTAGTCAGTCTCACAAAGCTCGTTTGCGAAACTATTGCGTTCGAGGAATAGCCTCAGTGAGTGGATCCGCTTAGTTGTTTCTTTCTATATCTCTCTATATCTCAAGTTCGCGGAGAAAGCCATCTCCCGAAAAGAGCAATACCTGTCTCAGAATATGTCTGGATGTCTGATGGGACCTAGCTCATAAATGAACTCCAAATCCAAACTTCTTAGACTGTATCGTCAACTGAACTTAATCAGTATCCTGCGCGCCATGCCTCCCTCAGTATTGCCTTGGACCACCTGTCCAAAATACTGCCCCTCATCAGAAGGAAAACTATAACTCTGACAACCTCCTTGTCGTCCATGTCACCTTGGAAGCCTGGAATGATAACTGTCTCCTGAATGAGGCTGTCGTTATCATCTCCCTAGAACATCCACTTATGTTCTAAAACTGTTTCCGACTGTTTCTCCAGGATTGGATTAATGTCAACTTATTGCATCTAGTGCAAGAACAACATCTGGTGTGGTACTTGACATCTCATGATTGACTCAATTGCCTGAGCAAGTGATCTGCCAATCATGCACGTCCCTCTCCCCTTTAGTCTGTAAGACACCTTTAGAGAGGGTGACTCCATTACCTGCAGGTACACTACCGTGCCAGGAGTCGTCCATTCTAAATACTCTTAGAATGCTGTCAAAGTACCCTGATTGGGAAACCACCCAAATCTAGATCTAAAGCCATAGATCTAGTAACCAATATGTCTGATACAAAATCCATTTCCTTTGTGGAGAAACCACTGTGTGACGACCAAAGTATAACCGATCGTAGAATAGGAGTTTCCTTTCCTACAATGTGTATGTCATCCAAAAACCATGACATCACACCCTACTACCTTCTCAACAGATCCATCCCCTATTCTGATGAGGTCAAACCCATGACTGTCACGTCAGAAATAGATGATCTATCTCCGCTACATCTGCTCTAGTCTATAAATAGGCATAAGCAACATGTCCACCAATGCTTCCGCTGCTCCCACTGACTACGACAACCCTCTGGCAGAGTCATATAGACGTACACTTCTAAAACTGGTTTAGAACGACGCTATACTCATCCTCCCGCCGGGTCTCGTAACCTGGAACAACAGCAATGGTAATTGTGGGTAAACAAGAACTTCCCTGTCACCGTCCTTGAGGCTACCGTAGTGCCTCTCGGGTGCCTGAAGTTACCCACCTTATCTGCGGAGTGGCCAATGGAATGTCAATCCAGATTGAATCTTTAGGTTCCTTATCAAATCTTCAGTAATCGTTTGTGGTTCTGGAATCACTTCCAGTTCTACCATACTCCCACTCCTGTTTTTCTGAAAAATTCCATTTTTAATAAAACTGTGGCGAGTCTAGAACAATATTGCTATTGTTCATCCAAATGGTAGAAAGTCAACCCGCGTCATAGCCTGGGTCAACCCACAAACAGCCATTACAGAAACGTGCCTTGAGTTGTCCAGTGTCTGGTTTTAAGCATAAACCGGACAACTCACCGTACCTTAACAATGTTAAGATATGAACTGTTCTATATCCAATATAGAAACAGAGGCACTGATTTAATTGAACCAGATCCAAATCATGCAACTGTCTCCAGTGCATGTCAACTAAATGGAAGGAGGCCGATCAGCGTTACTCAACTTAGGAATGCTTCCAATTATGAGTAACCTGAAAGAGAAGCAAGTTCTCTTAATCATTACTATCAACTGAACACCATACACAAGTATCTACATCTTCAATCACTTTGAAGAATCCCGATACTTGTGACACCTGGTTCTCCACTCTATTCAAATACCAATAACTTCTCCAAATTCGGACCCTGTGTTTCCACGAAACACCTGTCTAAAAACTAGAGAAGTCATAAGTAAACTGAATGTATACGAGGACCAACCCCTCTGTCCTGATGGACCCTGGACAACATACAATACTCTGTATAAGTCCCTTGAGTCTGATAACTCATTCACTGTGTGTCGTAGGTTGAAAACTGTACTTATGGTTAAGAAGAATTACACCGCTGTTTAATGCTCCTTACCTAACCATCCACTGATATAGGTAAATGTCGTAGACATAATTTCAGAAAGGTATATCTCACTCTATGAAAATAGACGTACAGATATATCAATTTGAAATTAGTGCATAACAGCGGATATTCAAAACCAAATATTTGCCGACCGGCAAACAGCCCAGGTGATTTCCTCAAATATCACCGATTACAACGAATCCCGATATAATGAGGATGATCACCCAATTCCCAATAACTTACTCCCACTCATCATCTGTAAAACCATACAGATGTGAGAATCATACCTGGTAAATACATACCCTGGAGTAAGTATCTAATCGGGAAATCAGTTTTCCTTTAACAGTACACAGTGAGACTGAAACATCGAAACGTTTCGATAGGGTATCCTGGTATTCCTAGTAATGCCTCTTCCAGATTCACGACTGTAACCGTATAGTTCTTTGCCACCTCTCCAAATCCCTTCATATGTCTTTAGTCTTTACCTTCTGCACACCCTTTTAGGCCAAATGGTTTTCTTCCTTCCCTACCGTTCGGCACCAGCCTATGGTTTGGAAGAAGACTATCCAATAAGCATAATGGGTGTACTGTCCTAATCCTAGGAACACTCGCAATGAGAGAGGGTGAAGATAAAAGACAACCGAATAAAACTTATTCCTATTTCTCCTGAACCAGAATCCATCCCCGAACTGGAACAAGTTCCATTCGAGTTCGTATATAACCATACGATGGAGTATCCAAATAAACTGTAGATCTTCGTAGTGATACGGAGTGTCCTGGAGAAATACAAAGGTGATGTGGGAGTGGTAACGAAATATTTGGTTTGGTCGTGAATGGCAGTCGCAATTTACTTTGCCCTCCTTCTAATCCCTTGCTTTGTCTGAACTTAGTACCTTCTGCACACCATTGTTATGCTAATTGGTTTTCTTCATTCCCTACCGGTCGGCACCAGCCTAAGGTTTGGAAGAAGACAATCCAATTTGCGTAATAGGTGTACTACCCCTAAACCAAGGAGTACTCGTAACCTGAGAGAGGGTAAAAGGAAAAGACAACTGAATAATCCTATCCGTTTTCTCCAGAACCGGAAACCATCCTCGAATAAATTCTTTCGAGTTCGTATCTAACCATACGATGGTTTTGTCCAATGGAAGTGGACGTTCGTAGTAATACGGGGTGTCCTGGAGAAAAGGGTAAAAGTAGGAGTGGCAATGAGGTTTGCAACTCTGACAATCCAAAAGGCCAGTGTTTAAGAAGGTTCGGTCAACTTGGTCACTGAGTCAAAGTCTTAGGGTCGGGTCAATGGTCGCTGCCAAAGAGAGAGAGAAAAGAAAACACTCAGCGTGCACTCTAACCTAGATCAGAATGGTCACCAATTTATCTAATCTGGAAACCTCCCACTGTACCTCAAATTCTCCTCCAAACCTGAAAGAAGAATTAGTCGGGGTTACCCGAGGAGTAAACTAACTCATCAGTGGGAATCGGGATCCAACTATCATTGCATGATAACGTGACGGAATCCGCTCACGTCATCACACTCCAGAAGGTATGCGCATATCTGGCAAGTTTCAGTTCTTTTGAAACTCCCGATGTGATTTCTGCCCCATGCTCTTATGACCTTGACTTTGGCCAACAAATCATAAGTCACATGTCAAGTTCCACCCGTCATTCTCCAGGTTGATTCGAATCCACCCGCACAAGCCCTTGACTTTGGCCAACAAGGCTATACGACTGTCCCAAACCAACGCATGTATCTATGCTGCATATGAATAACCAACAGCTACCAAACACTGTGCCTTGACTTTGGCCAACAAACACAGCTTGAATACTATTGACTACCCATATGAAACGACGGAGGGCTACGAATGGTTTCTGGCGAAAACCTTTAACGTAATGAACTTGATATCGTTGAAGGAACGAATAGCTTTTTGAAAATATAGTGACGAAAACCTTCGCTAAAGAGGTCACTCCCGGTGAAGGGATCTCGGCTCTTTCCCCGTAGAATGGGGTGCAGGATATTCCAACTGAATACCACGGTGCAAAGCAAAAGTAATCGGCTATAGTGAAGTTAATGCCCTGACGCAAACTTCTGTCCAAGGGGTCACTCCCGGTGAAGGGATCTCGGCCCTTGCCTCGTCGACTGAGGAGCAGGATACTCCAATGAATACCACGATGCAAAACAAAAGTGAACGTCCTTGCAATAACAGCTTTTTGAAAAGTGTTCCAACAACATCAGATTAGGTTTGTTTTTAACTTGCATTGATCCGAATCAATGCAGTCCCATCAGTTGATCACACCACAAAGAACGAAAATATACTGATGTACGTATATGCCATCCGCATTCGCCACTGGGTCCCGTCATTACCCGTTAGGTTAGCTAACTAACGACAGAGCGGGGACTGGACTAGCGCGGATGCAAAACATATACAACATCTACTAATATATATACCAATATATTATATTCGCTCAAGGCGTGAATAGAATGCAACATCACAGAGAATGAACAGCATCACAGAAACAATACAGATATCTGGGATCCCCGGGTTTCACAGAGCCACTACTGAAACCCGACGTTCCCCTGGTCGTGTGGATAGCCTGTGCAATGAAATCCTAGACCCCTACGGGCGCGGCAAGTTACCCGCCAAAACCTGAAGCGAGGCAGCCCCCTTCAGCAACGTGAATGGACCACCCAGCACTCCACGGAATCCGGCAACTTGGGCACCCCTCCTGGGTCAACCTGTACCCCCTACGAGTGCGGCGAATAGCCCTGCCAATCCTAGAGTGAAGCCCCCTCCGTCTCAATGCCATGAGATGCGGGCCCGTTGCCCTCTAGAACCCGGCTATCCGTGCACCCCTCCGCGGGGTAATCCTAGTACAGAAAGTAAAATATACATACAACGGGTACATCGACCGCAACCAGGTCGTGCCCCAAAATAATAATACAAACAGGCAGTGACGGCAGTCCACATGTCGGACGCTCGCCCCGCAATATCAAATGTACATAATACAACAAAACTGTACTAGCATTGCATCCAGGCTATCCCCCACGACCGATCCGCAACATCACAGCAAAAACAAAACATCAACGTGAAAGTCACGTTCGCAAATCCGTCTAACCGGGCTATAGCAGTTAGACCGGATTTACCGATCAAGTGACATTCACGGTCGCAGATATAATGTAAATACTGTGAAAAATGTGTTTAAAATTTTCCGATTGATCAAACTTAACAAGTGGGCCCCCAAACCAATACTGCAGCACTCACAGAAAAACTGGGCCCAATTTTAATATTCCAAAACCCATATTTTAAGCCCAGAAGGCCTCTGTAAAAAATTGGTGAAGTGATCTCCACAGTGCGCGGCGGAAGGGCGGCGGGAAGGTGGTCTTCGCGGCGGTTCCGCGCTCCCACTGTGGAGTTACTTCGTCGAATTTTTACAGAGCTCTTAGATTTTCCAGTACATCAATATTTTACAACCTGAAAATTTTTTCGACACCAAAAATTTCCAACAGAAAACTGATGTGGGCAAATACGGGTTTTTGGACATTTCGATCGATCGGAACTAAAAAACACATTACACAAAGCTAGACTAAGTTAATGGCGAGGCTCTGATACCACTGTAAGTGCACGGCGGCGCCCCGGCCGTCAGTCCGACGGCCAAAAGCGGAAGCGGTGATAAACTTAAATTTTGCGGACTTAGCAAACCGGCACCACCGCGCACTAAACACCCGGATCGTAACCATTAACAAGTCTAAGCTAACTAGAAGATGGGTTAGATATATACCGACGATCCAAGTCCTCCGGTCTTCTCGTCATGGTCCCGATCTCCTGCGGAAAAGTCTCGTCTCCTCCTCGTCGCCGGAAGTGCACCACATCGCCTACTTTGTTTACGGGCTCCCACCTCAATGCCGAGGCAACTCGGGCACGAAGCCGGCTACTCGACGTGCCCAAGATATGCTGTAGAATATAATGTAGAGGCTTGTGTCTCATTTGGGGTTATCGGAATTGCCTTTTGGTGGAGGGATGAAGACAAGAAGTATATGGAGGAGCTTGGAGAATTTTGGTGCATGAAATGAACAACATTTCCCCACTTCAATTTTTGGACAGCCCCTTCCTCCTCTATGAGGCCGGCCACTATATGGTGGAAGAAGAAGAGAGAATGAGAGTGTGAGCTAAAAGAATGGGGGGGAAACTCTATCATGCAAGAGAGAGGAAAAGACAATCATGTGAACCAATGATAGCAAGGTGAAAACCACACTCTTCTATCACTCATCAACCATGATGATATCCAAAGTCAATCCATCATGAAGTATGAAGTCAAGCAAGTCAATGGATGGTGCTATAATCATGACATGATAATATGCAAAGACCCCCTCCACAAATGCTTATTTGCAACAATGCAAATAAGCCCTCCTCCACCAAACTTCGGCCAATGAACGGAACAAAGGAAATCGGCCGAAACTAAAAGCAAACTGGCAACTCCAGAAAACAGGTCCCGTAATAAATTACAGGAAAAACCCGATACTGTGCATACACACCCGCATCTGTATTTCGACCGAAATACAAATGCAATGAGACAAACTCTACACTGTACTATACTAGGATCCGGCTTATACCAAAGCCGGCCAGTAATATCCGTTCGATCCTGATCCGTGCAATACCGCACGTATCTGATCGAACCCTGCCATATAACCATACGGCCTATAGTACAAACTGTCCGATCCTGATCCGTGCAATACCGCACGTATCTGATCGGACCTTGCCATATCTCCATACGGCCTCTACAACCTTTCGCCCGAAAGCTGAGTAACAGAATGTGGGGGACTCTAAAGACTCGTCAACACCTTGGTTGTGGATTTAACCACTAGCACGTCAGAGGTATAAGCCAATACGTGACGGGCTACCAGGTACTGACTAAAAGGGACGTCTGTGAGCGAACTTAGCCCGACAACCCTACTGAGCCTGTCAGTGACAATATCCGTGCAGTCCGGTCCGTTCGTCTATGAGTATCGCATGGCGGGCCTAGGGGGTTGGTAAAAGTCAGACCCCCAAAAGCGGTACAAGTCGTGTCGGAGTGTAGCCCAGAACACCCTGAGATACTACTGGAATACCTACCAGTAAATCTCCTTGCCTTGGCCAAGGACTTTGTGTAATGGCTCTCCTAGACACAGCACGACCTCACCCCCAATACCGGGAGAGACGAACCCCTGAAGATACGCTCACTGCCTCCATGTGGCTCGGGACTGTACCCAACTAAAACCTGTTTGCACGACTCCTTTGAGCCGTGGTAGGGTAGTAATCAAAGTACAGTGGGAACTCACACGAGACAAATGACGATCCCCAGGTCGATGAACTAACCTGCACACATGTCACCAGGGAACTGCCATCTGACGTCTGGTATATGACCAACTAGCATGTTCCCGGCGAGTCCTGTCCGGTGTACTCATAACCCAATGAGCACCTGTATACATCTTAGGTGATCCAACTGACACCAGTGGCTTGTGAGACCGGCCACCGCCCCTCGTCGGGGTTTCGACTGTATACACTAGTCTACTAATGGAGTATCGATGCCCAGTCTCGAAACTCCCACGACTAGGGACCTTTTAAGGATAAGCTTATAGACCCCCAGCTCCCACTTATATGATCGCCCTCATACTGCTGGTGGTCAAGCAAGAATCCTAGGGGCTCTATCAACGTGTAATAGCGACTTGTCAGGTCACTTAAAGCAGTACACGATGATAAAGGTAAACCAGATAGCATACTATCATCTCGAGTAATACTGTCCTACCGGGATAGGTCCTCCATCAATCATTACAATCACGTACCTGTAACCTAATAATTGACTCTGAGGGCACTATCTCCAACAGATAGAGCCCATAGGATTCTTGCTTGACTACCAGCATTATAATGTCGATCATATACGTGGGAGCTGGGTGGTCAATAAGCACATCCTTAAATGTCCCTAGTCGAGAGAGTATCGAGACTGGGCATCGATACTCCGGAGTAGACTAGTGTATACTTTTCGAGACCCCGACGAGAGACGGTGGCCAGTCTCATAAGCCATTGGTGTAAGTTATTCATCTAAGATAGTATACAGGTGCTCATTTGGTTATAAGTACACTGGTCGGACTCGCCGGGAACATGCTGGTTGGTATTATATCTATTGTCAGATAGCTGCTCCCAGGTGACATGTGTACAGGTTAGTCTGTCTATCTGAGATCGTCATTTTTCTCGTGTGAGTTCCTACTGTGCTTTGATTACTACCCTACCATGGCTCAAAGGAGTCGTGCAAACAGGTTTTAGTTGGGTACAGTCCCGAGCCACATGGAGGCAGTGAGCGGATCGTCGGGGATTTGTCTCTCTCGGTATTGGGGGTTGATGTCGCACGGTGCACGGGTAGCTATCACCAGAAATCCTTGGTCAAGATAGACGAGAATTAATGATTTGGATCAGTAGTTTCTCAGTTGGTGATGGGCTTCGTACCGACATGAAATATCGTGTTATTAGGAGTCTGGCTTTATCCATGTTGGATATATGTATGCCCTAGAGGCCATTATATGATAGTGGATGTATTTATACATGTATATATATATGTATTCAGTGTACATTCTTGCTCGATAAGATAGTATGCTATCTGGTTCTTCTTTATCTGACATGCTGACTTGATCATGCTATTATTCATTTACGCATGTTGATAAAGCCCTGAGGATATTGTTAGTGTATATGCCCTAGAGGCCATTACTGTATCATACTAGTATGTATATTACTTGATGGAAGCTTGGGATATTCACAGTTGTACAGACAATCTTGCTTAATATAGTAGTATGCTACTTGGTTTGCCTCTGCTTTAATGTGTACATGTGTGTTTATTTATTATATCACCTATACGCATTAGTAGAGCCCTTAGGATCTTTGCTTGATTACCGGCGTTGTGATGGCGATCACACTCGTGGGGGCTGGGTAATCTACAAGCACATCCTTATACACGTCCCTAGTCATGGGAGTACCGAGATAGGGCATCGATACTCCGGAGTAGACTAGCGTATGCGCTTCTCATCCCAGCATGGGAGACGGTCTGTCCCACAGCCGTCGGTACGTCGTACTTGAGATAGTATGCGGGTGCTCGTTGGGTTACGAGTACACTGGACAGGACTCGTCGGGGACTGATGGTTGGTATTATACCTATCGTCAGTTATCAGTTCCCAGGTGACATGAGTACAGCTTAGTCCGCTGACTTGACACTGTCACTTCGCCTCGAGTGTGTTCCCACTGTTCTTTGATTACTACCCTACCACGGCTCTACTGAGTCGTGCAAACAGGTAGTAGTTGGGAGCAGTCCCGAAGCACTTGGAGGCAGTGACGGTTAGACAGGATTCGTCTCTCCCGGTATTGGGGGTTGACATCGCGCTGTGTCTAGGAGAGCCATTACACAAGTAGTCCCTGGCCAGGGCAAGCGAGATATACTGGTAGGTTCCAGTGTTATCTCAGGGTGTTCTGGGCTTCACTCCGACACGACTTGTACCGCTATTAGGGGTCTGACACTTGCCGCCCCCCCTAGGCCCGACATGCGATGTATCAGACGAACAGACCGGACTGTACGGAGATTGTCACATACAGACTCAGTAGGAGTTCGGATGGGTTTACCTCATCGGCCTTCTTATCGACATCTACCTGGGGACCGTTACGTACAGCTAGTGCCGCTTGCGGTCTGTGGTTAAACCCACTGCCAGCGTAGAGTCGAGTCTTTAGAGTCCCACACAGAGAGTTTCCCTGCACTGAGCGAAACGTGTAGAGGCCGTATGGTTTTACGGCAGGGCTGCGATCACTTACGTACACTTGTGTGCGTATGATGTTCGGGCAGGCAGTACTAGTGGGCTTTGGTTTAAGCCAGATCCTAGTATTGCACGGATGGATCTGTTTTGTCTTCTGCGCATCCGCATTCTACGGAATACGGATGCAGGTGTGTATGCACAGTTTTCTGGAGCGATGAAGGAGGAGGTGCCTCATTAGGGTTTTGGCAGTTGGTTCGGCCAAAACCACTATGTGGCAGGCTCATTAGGGTTTTGACAGTTGATTCGGTCAAAACCATTTTGAGGCGGACTCATTAGGGTTTCGACAGTTCGTTTGGTCAAAACCATAAATGAGCCGGGGACATTATTTACTAATCCTTTCATTGATAATTTTGTTATGGCTAATTACATTGACCATTTGACCATCTGACCATCTTGACTTTGTTGACTTTTTGACCAAAGTTGACTTGGACCTTCTTAGAAGATCTAAAGTATTCTTTGGTTTTCTTTTTATTAAGTTATGATAATGGTCATGTCATTTGTAGCCATCACCTTTATCTTGATTGGATTTGTAATGATAATGTTTTGTGCATTATTGCAACCATGGTTAGCTTTTCTCTTGGTTAAGCTTTTCATTTGCCCATTCTCATTCTCTCTCTTGAAATGAGAAGCTCCATGGTTGCTAGAAAATCTCCTTCTTCTTCCTCCTCTTGATTTCTCCTTTGATCTCATGTGTTGAGAGAAAAAGGATTCTACTTGACAAACACATCCATACATCCTCTCTACACTACCAAGGGCTTCTAGATTAGCAATCTCCTTGCCCTAGTTACCTCGGCTTGAGGTGGAGCTCGGTGTACATCTCTCGGGTGGATCGTCTTCGACTCAAGGAGGCCGCGGAGGTGACCGAAGTCCGGATCAACCATTGAGCAAGCGATGAGAAGAAGAACAAGAAGAGAAGAACATCAAAGAAGAACAACAACAAGAAGTGAAGGAGTTCAAGTTGAGGTATAACCACTTTGCCGAGTAGTTAATTCTTCTTTGCAAGTATGCTAGTTTAGTTTAGCAAAGATCCGGCTTTTACGGTCCATGTTACAAAGTTTAAGAAAAATTTTGATTTACCGTTTCCGCAACCCCGAAAGTACCGGGAGAGGTAACGTGGACCTAACAGTGGTATCAGAGCCTAACTAAACATAAACTAGCTTGGTAGTAAAGTGAATCGAAGTTCGAAACGGAAAAATCGAAAAAACTAAGTTGTAAAAATCTGAGTTTCTGTTAAAACTTTTTCTGGTCAAAACAAAATTTGTTATATCCCAAAAATCATCTCAGGGTTTTTATAAGAAAACCACCAAAAACGATGCAGCGACTCAACCAAAGCGCCGCGCTTCCGCGGCAAGAGCAAGCTCTTGCCGCGGAACCGCGGCCAACTTGGTGAGTTACTGCATCGATTTTGGTGCAGTGTGTTTCTGACATGGTTTTAGGATTTTTCAGATATATTATATGTACCCAGATTTTCCAGAATAGAAATTTGTTTTTGGGGGCCTATAATTCCGTATTTTTCCGAACTTCAATATACTTTGACTATAAAGGTTATATCTGTGATGTTCTTATGTATTGAACGTCGGCTAATCGCTATATGTCGATTAGTTGGGGTTATACATATCTGTGATCTGTGATTGTTCTTGATGGTTTGTGGATATGAACTCGTTGGATTGTCGCGGATGAATAGCCGGGGTGGATGTGAGATGAGAGTTTCTTTTTCTTTCATTCATGTAACAAAATTGTAAATTGATGTAATATTATTTGTTTGGCCGCACAACCGGGTCGGGGTTGTAGCCGTCATTGTATAATTCTTTTTACTGTTTTTGCTCCTAGGATAGACCCATGGAGGGGGTGCACAAACTACCGGGTAGCTCGAAGTGCCGAGTGGCCTACTCATGGCATTGAGGGAGGTTGCTTCGCTTCGGGTACTTGGCGGGTAGTTTGCCGCACCCGTAGGGGTCTTGGGTGGGGTTTTGGCTATTCATCGCGACCGTGTAATCCGTTTTTCGTTGCAGGCTCGAACGAATCGCGGGTTCCTAGTATATCCAAAGTGTTCATCTGTGATCTGTAATGTCTATCATTGCTTTCTATTTAGGCGTTGCTTATGTTTTACAGCCGCGCTAGCCCAGCCCCCGCTCTGTCGTTAGTTAAGTAACCTAACGGGTGATGACGGGACCCCGTGGCGAATGCGAATGGCATAAGCGTACGTCATATTTTGGTTGTTTTCTGCAATGGTAGGATTAAATGATGGGACGCATTAAAAGAACTAATGCAAGAAAATAAACCTAAAAGACGTTGTTGGAACAATTTTTTCAAAAAGCTATTATTGCAAGGACGTTCATTTTTTGTTTTGCATCGAGGTATTCGGTTATGAATGCCCAGCACCTCAGTCGACGAGGCAAGGGCCGAGATCCCTTCATCGGGAGTGACCCCTTGGACAAAAATTTGCGTCAGGGTAATAACTTCACTATAGTCGATCATTCTTGCTTTGCATCGAGGTATTCAGTTTGGAATATCCTGCACCTCATTCGACGAGGAAAGAGCCGAGATCCCTTCACCGGGAGTGACCTCTTTAGCAAAAAGTTTTCGCCACTATAATTTTCAAAAAGGTGTATCACGTTCCTTCAACGAAATCAAGTTCATTACGTTAACGGGTTTTCGCCAAAACCCAGTCGTAGCCCTCCGTCGTTTCGGATTAATATTGCTTAGTATTCGTGCTACGTATTTCGTGCTCAGCCGAGGCGTAGTGAACGGTAGCTATCTAATATTTTTCCGCAGGATACAAAGTGGTTGGTTAGGACAGTCGTACGGTCATTTTGGCTCAGTCAAGGACTCGTACGGGTGGGTCTAATGCAGTCAAGATAATGACGGGTTGAACTTGACTAGGATCTTTTGACATTTTGGCTCAGTCAAGGTCACTTGGATCCTAGGGGCAAAAACCACATCGGGAGTTTCAAAAGAACTGAAACTTGCAGATTTAGCATACCTTCTGGAGTGTGGTGACTAGAGTGGATTCCATCTAGGTTATCACACAATGACAGTTGGATCCCGATCCCACTGATGAGTTGGTTTACTCTCGGGAGATTATTTCACTTAACGATCAATGCTATAAACCTAGTAGGTGTCTAGAAAGGTGTTAGCGGGGCTACGCCCCCAGGGAAAAGAGGTTCTTTAATTAAGGAACTTCGCGAAAGCGTTGGAAAACCTCCCTCGAAGTACCGACACTAGCCTGGCTGAAAGGTTAAGCAAGTATTGTGACGTGAATTAAAACCCGGCTAGTTCTTCTTTTAAAAGGGTTTTAAGAAGAATTTGAGGAAACAGTGGGAGACATCCTGGTTAGATAAATTAATAAACCAATCTAATCTTGCAAGAGCATACGCTGAGTGTTTATTTTCTCTCTCTCCAGGCAGCAACCTTTTCACGCCCTAATCAAGATAATAAAATGTATCGCTTGGCCGAACCGAATTTTTATTCGGGACTGGGGAAAGTTGGTTCAGCTCTAACTTGTGACAACAGTCATAAGTATGAGAATGGGAAAGAGGAAAGTTTGGATTTCCAGGATACCCAGTTGAAGAAGAAGCATGGTTTTGCGTCTACTTCAGGTGTTCTCGTAATTGAGAACTGTTTTACGGTCAGCCCTACCTCCTGGGTACTTGATACCGGATCAGGATCTCATATCTGTAATTTATTGCAAGGAGTGAGAAAAAGTAGGAAAGTTGCACCGGGTGATATGTCGCTCAGAGTAGCGAACGGAGCACAAGTTAATGCGGCAGCCGTCGGTGAATATCACCTAGTATTGCCAAATGGCAAGACTATGATTTTGAACGATTGCTACTATGTACCCTCCATGGTTTGCAACATCATATCAGTTTCTTTACTCGATAAAGATAGATATAAGTTTGTTCTTGAAAAGAATATCATGAACATTTACCTTGATAAGGTACTGGTTGCAGAGGGTACACTGTTTAATGGTATCTACGTTCTAAATCAGAATACAGTTCTCAATATACATAACACTCGCAAGAGGAAGAATTCAGATACAAATGAATCCTACTTGTGGCATTGTAGACTTGGTCATATTGGAGAGAAAAGACTGAGTAAGTTGCATAAAGATGGACTCTTGAATGCGTTCGAGTTTTCATCTTATGAAACTTGTCAGTCTTGTCTAAAAGGAAAGATGACCAAATCTCCGTTCACCGGACATGGAGAAAGAGCAAGAAAGCTCTTGGGACTCATACACAGTGATGTGTGTGGTCCGATGTCTATACATGCAAGGGGTGGGTTCTCATACTTCATCACATTCACTGACGATCTCTTTAGGTTCGGATATGTGTATCTGATGAAACACAAATCTGAAGCTTTTGAGAAATTCAAGGAATTCAGAAAGGAAGTAGAGAACCGGATTGGCAAAAGTATCAAGATCCTCCGGTCTGACAGGGGAGGGGAGTACTTAAGCACGGAATTCCTAGATTAGTTAAAAGAGAATGGTATTCTCTCTCAGCTTACTCCTCCTTATACGCCACAGCACAACGGTGTTTCAGAGCGGAGGAATCGTACCCTATTGGATATGGTTCGCTCCATGATGAGTAGTGCTGAGTTGCCTCTTTCATTTTGGGGACATGCGCTTCAGACAGCGGCGTACCTATTAAACGATGTTCCGTCTAAATCTGTGCCTAAGACACCGTTCGAGATATGGAATGGTAAGAAGCCGTATCTTAAAGGCATTAAGATATGGGGTTGTCCGGCCTATGTAAAAGTACAAAATCCGGACAAACTTCAGGCACGTTCAGTTCTATGTAAATTTGTGGGATATCCTAAGAACTCCGCAGGATATCTGTTCTACCACACCGAGGAACAGAAGGTGTTTGTATCTCGCCACGCCACCTTTTTAGAGTGGCAATTTCTTGCAAAAGAAATAAGTGGGAGTTCGGTAGAACTGGAAGAAATTCAGCGACCACAAAATGAAACTGAAAATTTGACAGAACCTCAGAATTCAATAACCCCAGAAGAACCCCAGCCACTCCGCAGATCTGGTAGGATTTCTCATCCGCCCGAGAGATACTACGGTTTTCTCATTGACGGGGATCGAGAGGATTGCATCTTGGAAGAAGATGACCCTACCAGTTTCAGGCAGGCCATTATCAGTAGGGACTCTGATAAATGGCAGGAAGCAATGCAATCCGAAATGGAGTCCATGTACACCAATAAAGTGTGGACCTTGGATATTGCTCCACCTGGGGTAAAACCCGTTGGATGCAAATGGATCTACAAAAGGAAACTTGGTGTAGATGGGCAGGTGGAAACCTATAAAGCTAGACTCGTTGCAAAAGGTTTTCGTCAAAGACCTGGTTTGGACTATGACGAGACTTTTTCTCCGGTGGCTATGCTCAAATCCATTCGGATCCTACTTGCCATTGCTGCCTTCCATGACTATGAAATCTGGCAGATGGATGTTAAAACGGCTTTCCTAAACGGTTGTTTGGAAGAGTGCGTTTACATGGATCAACCAGAAGGTTTCGTAGACAGTGGGAGCAGTGGAAGGGTGTGCAAGTTGCTTAAATCCATTTATGGATTAAAGCAGGCATCGCGGAGCTGGAACATCTGTTTTGATGAGGCAATCAAGGAATTTGATTTCATCAAGAACGAAGATGAACCCTGTGTATATAAGAAGATTGTAGGACGAACTGTCGTATTCCTAGTCTTGTACGTGGACGACATTCTTTTGATAGGAAATGACATTCCTATGCTACAATCGGTCAAGCTGTTTTTGTCACAAAGGTTCTCCATGAAGGACCTGGGAGATGCCTCGTACATTCTGGGGATCAAGATCTATAGAGATAGATCCAAGAGACTATTGGGACTTTCGCAGTCCAGGTACATAGAGACCGTACTAAAGAGATTTAGTATGGAGGGTTCCAAGCGCGGTAACATACCCGCATTGCACGGAATTACCCTCTCCAAGAAGATGTCTCCTAAGACTGACGAGGAGAGGGTTCGCATGAGCACTATACCCTACGCTTCGGCGGTAGGATCTATAATGTATGCGATGCTATGTACAAGACCAGATGTAGCTTACGCGTTGAGCACGGTAAGCCGGTATCAGTCAGACCCAGGGGAGGACCACTGGACAGCAGTGAAGAACATTCTCAAGTACCTGAGAAGGACTAAGGAGATGTTCCTGGTTTACGGTAATGGAGACCTCAGGGTCGAGAACTTTACCGATTCAAGCTTCCAGAGTGACAAAGATGACAGCAAGTCTGTCTCGGGTTTTGTGTTTACCCTCAACGGAGGGGCGGTATGTTGGAGGAGTTCCAAGCAGGATACCGTCGCAGACTCGACGATGGAGGCTGAATACATTGCTGCAAGCGATGCCGCAAAAGAGGCGGTCTGGATTAAGAAGTTCATTAGTGAACTTCAGGTGGTTCCGTCCATTGTTGACCCAATACCTTTGTATTGCGATAACAATGGGGCTATAGCTTTAGCGAAGGAACCAAGGTCCTATCAGAAATCCAGGCACATCTTAAGGCGGTATCACCTGATCAGGGAGATCATTGATCGACAAGAGATCGAGGTGCGGAGAGTGGACACAAAGGACAACACTGCGGACCCATTCATGAAGGCCTTACCCCAGACTCAGTTCGAGCGGCTGATCGAGATGATAGGTCTTCGATACGCCAGTACATGGCCTTAGTGCAAGTGGGAGATTGTTAGTGTATATGCCCTAGAGGCCATTACTGTATCATACTAGTATGTATATTACTTGATGGAAGCTTGGGATATTCACAGTTGTACAGACAATCTTGCTCAATATAGTAGTATGCTACTTGGTTTGCCTCTGCTTTAATGTGTACATGTGTGTTTATTTATTATATCACCTATACGCATTAGTAGAGCCCTTAGGATCTTTGCTTGATTACCGGCGTTGTGATGGCGATCACACTCGTGGGGGCTGGGTAATCTACAAGCACATCCTTATACACGTCCCTAGTCGTGGGAGTACCGAGATAGGGCATCGATACTCCGGAGTAGACTAGCGTATGCGCTTCTCATCCCAGCATGGGAGACGGTCTGTCCCACAGCCGTCGGTACGTCGTACTTGAGATAGTATGCGGGTGCTCGTTGGGTTACGAGTACACTGGACAGGACTCGTCGGGGACTGATGGTTGGTATTATACCTATCGTCAGTTATCAGTTCCCAGGTGACATGAGTACAGCTTAGTCCGCTGACTTGACACTGTCACTTCGCCTCGAGTGTGTTCCCACTGTTCTTTGATTACTACCCTACCACGGCTCTACTGAGTCGTGCAAACAGGTAGTAGTTGGGAGCAGTCCCGAAGCACTTGGAGGCAGTGACGGTTAGACAGGATTCGTCTCTCCCGGTATTGGGGGTTGACATCGCGCTGTGTCTAGGAGAGCCATTACACAAGTAGTCCCTGGCCAGGGCAAGCGAGATATACTGGTAGGTTCCAGTGTTATCTCAGGGTGTTCTGGGCTTCACTCCGACACGACTTGTACCGCTATTAGGGGTCTGACACTTGCCGCCCCCCCTAGGCCCGACATGCGATGTATCAGACGAACAGACCGGACTGTACGGAGATTGTCACATACAGACTCAGTAGGAGTTCGGATGGGTTTACCTCATCGGCCTTCTTATCGACATCTACCTGGGGACCATTACGTACAGCTAGTGCCGCTTGCGGTCTGTGGTTAAACCCACTGCCAGCGTAGAGTCGAGTCTTTAGAGTCCCACACAGAGAGTTTCCCTGCACTGAGCGAAACGTGTAGAGGCCGTATGGTTTTACGGCAGGGCTGCGATCACTTACGTACACTTGTGTGCGTATGATGTTCGGGCAGGCAGTACTAGTGGGCTTTGGTTTAAGCCAGATCCTAGTATTGCACGGATGGATCTGTTTTGTCTTCTGCGCATCCGCATTCTACGGAATACGGATGCAGGTGTGTATGCACAGTTTTCTGGAGCGATGAAGGAGGAGGTGCCTCATTAGGGTTTTGGCAGTTGGTTCGGCCAAAACCACTATGTGGCAGGCTCATTAGGGTTTTGACAGTTGATTCGGTCAAAACCATTTTGAGGCGGACTCATTAGGGTTTCGACAGTTCGTTTGGTCAAAACCATAAATGAGCCGGGGACATTATTTACTAATCCTTTCATTGATAATTTTGTTATGGCTAATTACATTGACCATTTGACCATCTTGACTTTGTTGACTTTTTGACCAAAGTTGACTTGGACCTTCTTAGAAGATCTAAAGTATTCTTTGGTTTTCTTTTTATTAAGTTATGATAATGGTCATGTCATTTGTAGCCATCACCTTTATCTTGATTGGATTTGTAATGATAATGTTTTGTGCATTATTGCAACCATGGTTAGCTTTTCTCTTGGTTAAGCTTTTCATTTGCTCATTCTCATTCTCTCTCTTGAAATGAGAAGCTCCATGGTTGCTTGAAAATCTCCTTCTTCTTCCTCCTCTTGATTTCTCCTTTGATCTCATGTGTTGAGAGAAAAAGGATTCTACTTGACAAACACATCCATACATCCTCTCTACACTACCAAGGGCTTCTAGATTAGCAATCTCCTTGCCCTAGTTACCTCGGCTTGAGGTGGAGCTCGGTGTACATCTCTCGGGTGGATCGTCTTCGACTCAAGGAGGCCGCGGAGGTGACCGAAGTCCGGATCAACCATTGAGCAAGCGATGAGAAGAAGAACAAGAAGAGAAGAACATCAAAGAAGAACAACAACAAGAAGTGAAGGAGTTCAAGTTGAGGTATAACCACTTTGCCGAGTAGTTAATTCTTCTTTGCAAGTATGCTAGTTTAGTTTAGCAAAGATCCGGCTTTTACGGTCCATGTTACAAAGTTTAAGAAAAATTTTGATTTACCGTTTCCGCAACCCCGAAAGTACCGGGAGAGGTAACGTGGTCCTAACAGATATTTGCTTGATTACTGTGATTCTGATGGAGATCATACTAGTGGGACGTCTGTAGTTTATAAGCATATCCTGAAATGTCCCTAGTCGTAGGTGTATCGAGATAGGGCATCGATATACCAGAGTAGAGTAGCGTATATGATACTAGACCCATATGATGGGCGATGGATGTTCCCACATCCATTGATGTTTGACATCGAGATCGTATACGGGTGCTCAGTGGTGACTGGGTACACTGGACGGACTCGCCGAGAACTCCTATATGGTATTATATCAATCGCCGGATAGCAGTTCTCAGGTGACACTGGTACAGGTTAGTCTGTAGACCCGAGATCGTCATAGAGTCTTGTGTGTTCTCCCACTGTACTTTGATTACCACCCTACAACGGCTCTACCGAGTCGTGCAAACAGGTGGCTTTTGGGTACAGTCCCAAGACACATGGAGACAGTGAGCGATAGGAGGGGTTTCGTCTCTCTCGGTATTGGGAGTTGATGCTGTGCTGTGCTTGATTGGCTATATCGGTAAGTCCCTGGCCAGTGCTGTTGAGATTTACTGATAAGTGTTATCAGTAGTTTCTCGATCTGTTATAGACCATTCATCGGCACGACTTACTGAGTTATTGGGGTCGACATTACCATCCCTAGACTCGATATGCAGCATATCTGACGAAGAGACCGGACTGTACGGTAGTGTTGCCGGTTGGCTCGATGGGAGTTATGACAGGTTCGCTTGTTTTCTTCTGATCGCTCAATAGCCGGATGGCCGTTACGTTTAGCTGGCCTCTTACGGCTTTGGGGTGTTTGATATGATCATCACCCACTGCCGGCGTATTGACGAGTCTTAGAGTCCCACAATGGAGTTACCTAGTCTAGGCGAAACGATGTGGTGCGCATATGAGATATGCGCGGGGACCCGATTAAATGCGCGTATGTGATACCGTATATTAATCGAGCGGTTTGCTATTGGTCGGGTCATATGAGATATGACCGGTTTGCTAAATCAAGTGTTGATTTAGCATTGACCATTTGCATTTTCACTTTAAACCCTTCTTGTCTTTTGTTGTATGCATGCATGTATGCATTTATTCTCATTGCTGCACATATGGATGTGCATGCACACATACATGCATACACTCTTGTATCATGGTTGTTGATACAATGGATGGTGGTAATATAAGACTCACACACTTATAAATATGTTGATATTTATTTTTGGAAAAGAAAATGGAAATGGATAATCACTCATGGTTGATTATTATATTCCTTCACTAAACCTCTCTTTAATCATGAGTTATTATTCTATGGCCATTAGTTCTCCAAAAGAAAATATCTAGATATTTATAAACTAGAGTTAAGAGTAAGAAGAAGAAAATATATATATTTTCTTTTCTCATTCTTATCTCAAGACTTATCATTATCTTGAGCTCTTCATTTGCCATCATCTTCTTCCTCCTCTCTCTTGCTCTCTATCTTTCATTAGTGAGCAAAAGAGTGATCAAGTTAGGGTTTTGATGTGAGAAAACTAACCACATCACCATTCTACACTACTCTTGCCCATTAGTTTAGAGTGTTGGCTTCTACTTCTTCTCTTGATCGAGTGGAGCTTCAAGCTTGGACAAAGAGGACTCCGGGTGGATCGTCGTAGATCTAGAGGATCTCAAACGAGCTTCTTTCAATTCTCAAGTGGTCAAGGAGTCTAGCGTAGGGAGCTACAAAGGTTGTATTCCCAAAACCCTAGCCTTTTACTACCTGTGATGGTGTTAAAAGTTTTGTTACACTAGCTTTTCTAGTTTGATCCTTAGGATCTTTTCTTTAGCACCATATAATTTTTAATATGGCATGTGTGTTGCTACCAAACCCTTGTAGTGGTGCTGTAGAAAACCCTTCAATCCACCCCCTAGACTCGATATGCGATACTCTTAGATGAACAGACCGGATTGTACGAAGATTGTCACTGACAGGCTCAGTAGGGGTTCGGATGAGTTTGCTCGTCGGCCTTCCTTTCGCTCAATATCTGGGTAGCCGTTACGTACAGCTAGTGCCACTGATGTGCTTGTGGTTAAACCCACAGCCAGCATATTGACGAGTCTTTAGAGTCCCATACAGAGGGTTGTCACGGTTCAGGCGATATGATGTAGATAATGTATGGTGGTACATATAGGTGTCCGATTAAATTTTTGTACAGGCTATACAGACTTTTATCGGACGGTTGATAATACTAGCGGCTTAGGATTGAGCCGGATTATTAAATCAAGTTTTGATTTAATAATAATTTATATATATATATATATATATTTATATATGTATTCTAGTATTATTGTTCACTATTTATCTTCTCTCTTGGCTATTCATATTTTTTATACGAATACGCGTATATGTATTTCGATACGTATACCGGGTTGTATTCCGTATTTATACGGAATATCTTCTAGAAGATAGACACCTCATTATATGATTTTTCTTTTTAGAAAATCATTTTAGAAATGAGGTGGAGAAGGTGAGGTGGCATGAGCATGGTAGAGGTATGTAGAGAGGTATGACCCTTCTTTGTTTATTTGCAAAATGGGAGGAGGTATTTTCTTGCATGGTTAAAAAATGACTTGGCCATTCTTTCTACATACTAGACTACACTCACATTCATACATGATACACTCCCTTGGAGACTTAGTTTTTTCTTGAGTTGCTCATGCCGTAGTTTCCTCACCTCCTCTTTCTTCTTCTTGGTTGCTCATTTGATCATGAGGTATGAGAGAAAAAGATAGTGAGATATTCCTACATACCCCACTCTCCATTGCTAGCAACCTTGGAGCGTTGGTTGCTTCGCTAAGCGAAGCTGTAGCCTGCATTGTCTCTTTCGAGTGGATCATCTTCAATAGAGGAAGACCGGTGGCCAAGCTCGATCCAGGACGCCTCAAGGAGCTTATGAAGATGGTAGCAGACCGAAGGACACGGATCGTTTGGTATAACCATTTCTAACACTTTAGCTTGTATATCCTTTGTAGCTAGTAAAGGTTTATGGCTCGATTCTAGCAGGTTTCGTTACCGCCAAGTTTTTAAACGCCAGTTTTTGTTCTGCACCGGCCACGGCTGATGGCCAGGGCGTTATCATAACCCAACAAAATTTTTATATGGAGGGTAGAATGTAACAATTCTGAAATCTTAGTACGAAAATTCTTTTGTTAAAACACAGAATAAAGTTTCATCGTCTGAGTTGGAGTTATAAGTTACTTTTGCTAAATAACAGCAAGAAACAACTTGTAGCTCACTGGTAAAGCCCTTGCACTGCTGTGACGTAGCCCCTGTGTTCGAATCCCATCAGGCACATTATTTTTTCTAATTTTTCTTTTAAAATTTTTGGAAGCCCAAAAGTTTACACGTGCAATAAACACAAAAACGAAAAGACAGAAAAATCAAACATGTGCACAATGATTTAAACACTGACTTGAACACGTGGCTCCAATCCACAGGCCCAACCCCCTAAATCGACCGGTTAAAAGGCCATTTCGATCGGCACCGAAGGTCGGCCCGAGCCTACTGAGGCCCGGGCTTTGCAAACAAAACCCTTCACCTACCCTTAACTCCCCTGCACTGTTTGATTGCTCTGCAATCAAATAGAGAGCCTTCAATTCCCAATTTATCACCTTTTTAATGCATTTTAATTAACCATTTTAATTCCAAAACCCTAAGTCCCCACTATAAATACTACCATATTCCCCAGCTTTTCATCATTCTGAAATTCATAGCCAAAACTCTCAAAATTTTCTAAGTACAAGTGGAGTAGAAGAGGAGTTAGTAAGCGGTCAACTTTCGGCAAAGAATCGAAGTTTTTCCGATGATCCTATGACGCCATGAAGTTCACACCTCCCTCTTCTACCTTTTTATAGACTAATTAACTGGTAAGTCACTCTCAATCCTTCTTCTTTTTCCATGAAAATCTTATTTCAAAACATATGTCGGTAAATGGAGTTAATATCGACATTTTCTTCTAGACCCTAGAAATTCCACTTTTTCTTAAACATTGCTCATCCATATTCTTACACCATGCTTGTTATCATAAAACCAATATTTAGAACCAACTTTTAATCAAAAACATTATGCAAAATAAGTTTAACTTAACTGTTACATTAAAATACCATAAACTTTGTATATATTATCTTTTATGTTTTGCTTAAACATACCTTTAGAAAAATTCATGAGGTAACGACATACCTTTCACGTACACGCTTGGTTTCTATAGCATGATACCATTTGAACGTATTTTTTCTACGATTACAATATTACATTAAAATACCATTTACTATAAAAACCGGATTTCTTTTAAATTGTATTTTAAATTCCTTTGCTAATATGCCTCTACAACCTTTTTTAGGAGACCTTCTATTAGATGTTGCGGATTATCGCACATCCTTGGGTAAGTAGAGCGAGATGCAGACCTCGTTACGGAGCATTCGGTCTCGAAAGGTTTTTAAGAAAAACGAATTGTTCTATTTAACTAAAATTTTAATTTTTAATAATTATATAAATATTACAAAATCCATATATTTTCAAAATATAATAAACTTATATTTTTTAAATGATGAATTACAAGTTTCATCAAAATACCATCAAGATACTAACAAAAGACAAGTTTACATTAAAATACCATGAACTTTCCAAGCTATGTAATTATCACTAAAATACCTCAACTCCTTCAAATTCACATCCATGCAAACCTTACATGATATAAATAACTTCTCAAGGTTTATTTTTAATTTTATTAAAAATATTTTTCATAAAACCCCATCGAGTTATATAAAACAATATTTAAGGACTTAGTAAATATAGGTTTAAGCGGGATCAATTCTCTTGAGCCCCAGAGAGCCGAAGAAAGTGAGTGCTTGCCTATTTAAGGTTGAAAACTTAACGGTGTTATCAATGGTAATTGTCTTGGAAAAAAACACAAATCCTTCCCTCTATGTGCAACGGTTACCGATGACTCCTGAACCTAATTCAGGATGTAAATCAGTTTACAAGTGTCTGACTCAAGTCTGAGTCTAACTCAAGTCTGAATCCAAACTCAAACTTGAATCTAAAACCCAACATGAATACTTGATCATGAACTTGAACACACGAAAACAATATCGAACTCAAACAGGTATACTTGACCATTGATAATGAATCAGAACACTTGAACTTGACTAGAACAAAACATGAATATTTGAACACTATGACTCGACTCGAACCATGAATACAACTTGACATGAATACATGCATACTCGACATGAATACTTGATATAGACATGAACTCAATCTTGCAGCTCGATGTATTCATAGATTCGAGCAAGGCTGGTAATTTTAGCTGTAACTTAGTATATACGGGGTGTTGGGATAGTTCATGCGTGAATCTAACGAAATATCAGGAGTCCCACTAGATCATGAATCCATGTCTACTAACACAAGCAAGCTATCATGAGGGCTCGTGTTTCCTTCCTCCTGGATTACAGCCTGTTGAGTTTGGAGTACTTTAACACTAGGTTGAAGTCCCGTTACTAACACTTGATTCGGGCCCGTGGTTCCTTATCCCTAGATTACAGCCTGTTGTGTTCGAGAACACTCTTGAGATTGGTTGACATTCACCCTTGAACTTACGTTAAATTAGTGTACCCAAGTAGAGACTTGTTAAGACACTCATATTCACTGCATGTTCACCATACCTACACTACACAGCCATGTTATATTTGTTTGCCATGCTCATGCTATATTGTCATGTTTACTTACTTGTCATATATATTACCATACTTATTCACATATATTACGATAGAACTGCATGATAAATAAAATTGCCATGTTAACATAAAATATCATGCTGAGACACCATACCTCATAATCAATTGTTCATGATATATACTTCCTTTATCATTACATTTTATATTTCACTTCATATCTTGGGGACTTACCGAACGAAAGTTCGCTGACGGGCATTTCACCCACCTTTGTTTTCTTGGAATGTTCATTAGATACTGTGGAGACTGAGGAGGTAGATATCTCAGAGCAGGAGCACAATCAGATCGTAACTCAGGCCTAGACCAATTATCTTCTTCTCAGTTTACGTATGCCACATGTTTAGGCATTTCTTTTCTTGCATTTTCTTTCAGTTGAAATCATATATTGTAAATGAATCAAGTTGAATGTAAATAAAGTTGTTGAAGTTTTAATCTTATGTTAATTTTCTTGTCATTTTATATTGCTTCATTTACGCTTAGCGTCTTTATTTCGGGAAGTAACCTTCTCGAAATAAATACGTCGCGGGTTTGCCATGTCATTGTTTCCATCTATTGGGAAGCGGGGCGTGACACTGTTGAAGAATATAAGCAGGTACGTACTGCTCGACGGCCGCCTGATCTGCATCATCTCCTGGGGGATCGAATGCCTCGCGTAGCCATGTAAGTCTAATAGCACCTCCTTTCATCTGTGCGAGTGCCCGACTAAGATGCTCAATGTATAGCTCTCGCCAGTCATGGCTTGTATCCCCTGTCACCGGTGGACCGTGGATGCACAAGCCAAGCAGTACGGCAATATCCTGAAGGGTGATCGTCATCTCCCCTATAGGAAAATGAAATGTGAAGGTCTCCGGCCTCCATCGCTCGACCAATGCTGTAATGAGAGGATGGTCGAGACGAATGCAGTCAATTCTCGAGTAGTGATAACACCCTCCACGTGCTAACCCAATCTGTACACGTGCATCTCCAATCGCCCATGACCTAACCTTCTGTAAGTGAGCAGTACATGTCAAAACGATATTCTCTTGCACATTAAACAAACAAACTCGTTAGAAATATACAATTAGAAGCAAGTAGTACAAGTACTATATTGAACTGAATTATTTTCTTACCATCATGTATGTTGTCGCCCAATGTCGGTTCGACATGTATAAAACGGATGGATCTACAGGTCCTGGATCTATCGATACAATATCTGCCAAAAGAAATAATTCAAAGATAAGTGCCAATTATACATTAATGAATGCAATATGTAACTACAGATAAAATAAAATATATCGAACAAATACAATACATAACTAATGATAAATAATACAATACATCAGGCGACACAATACAATACTGTCAATAGGATACAATACATCACCGAACACGATACATCAAGCGACACAATACATAACGGTGCTCCTAGATCATTGCGGTTGATTTTGAATTTCTTGTGGAAGGTTAAGACATCACAATTTTTTATGACCATAGGATTTGCAATTGCTGCACATGTTCTGTCTTTTCACCCCTTCTCGCCCTCATCCATAGCACCCTTGATACGACAGCTTGGAGGCATGCCTTTCTTTCTCGTATTGATGGGTGGGAATATACATGGCCCACGATATTCCTCCTAGTGTCGTTGATCTGGAACTAGGCTAAACAAATGGGCATACGACACTCGATAGTATTGTGCATAATACTCTCCACGGCATAAGATCTCGTATGATATGTTTGATCCCCTGAAGCTCGTGAACAAGCTGCCATCACATGTTTTCATGGAAGCATTTGTAGTAAAGGTATATTACAACTACGACGATATCCATTACCGTCCATATCGACGTCATATGTAATTCCAACTTTACCCACCACTTCCCAACGATACTTAGAGAATCGATGAAGTTGACAAAGTCTCACATCCGCATTTCTTTTAGCCAATATACTCTCATTTTTTGGAGTGAAGAGTGTGTCCCATTTAGCCGCCGCTTCACGAAGAGTGACGGAGTACGTGTTGAGACAGTAGAAGGTTCTAGCAATCAATGCATGTATCGGTAATGCACGAGCTCCTTTAAGAACATCATTAAAGTTCTCGGAGCAAGTCGTAGTCATAATACAATACCTTACACCGCCGTCCATACATAACGCCCAACGATCTTCGTACCCCCCTAAATTTTTGTTAATCCAAGTATCCATCTCCGGATTTAATTCTCTAATACGAGCTCTTTTTTGCGCATAAACTAGAGGATCCGAAGCACGGCCAGCTTCATATAACAAAAGCTGTAACGATTCGTCTTTGATTATTTTTGAGAAATTAGCTCTGATATGCCGCAAACAGTAGCGATAATAATGGGGTGTCCTCCAGCCTTGAGCTAGTGCCCTTGGAAGACCCTTCATCCGATCAGACAACCATGTAAATTAGCGATGACTTACACTAGGGATATACATACGAATACATGCGAAGAACCATTCTTAATTTGCTTCAGTTTCACCACCGAAAACCGCAAACGCCAAAGGATACAGCCCTCCATCTGCATCCACCCCGGTAGCAACAAACAAGTCCCCTTATATTTACCATAGAAGTGTGTGCCATCAATACTCAGAACTGGACGACAGTATTCAAATCCCTTAATTGATGGTCCAAATGCCCAGAATGCTGGTAAACTGGACTGCTGTTGGAGTCATGTTTTCATAGGTGATCTTATAGATTGTGCCGGGATTGCTTTTTGTGATTGCCTCGAGGTACCACGGCAGAGTTTGATATGATTTCTCCCAATCCCCAAATATCATCCATAAAGCCTTCCTTATTGCCTACCATGCTTTGAAATAAGAAATATTAATTTGATACCCCTTTTCCATTTGATCTTGGATGGCAGCCAGTGTCATATCAAGCCGTCTCTTCAGCAAAAGTAAGATGCACTGGCATATAAATGTTGATGTGGCCTGTTTGTGCCCCACAACCCCTATAGTGTTTCGGCACCGATGCTCTGGATTATATTTCTTTATAGTGAAGTCTGTCAAATGCGTCCACCGTTTTGATATTATTGCATGAAGTTTCCAAGGGTATTGTCCAGGGCTTGTACCTGGATTGTTATCACATACCACCGTGTACTTTGTTTTAGTACTCCTGGCCGTTTTGAATGACACACACCTCTTAATGGTCCATGCACTAACTTCTTCAATCAATTTTTCCTTCGTCGCAAACATCTGTCCGGGTTGAAATCCGATATTATTGTCCGTTCGCGTCGCCCAACGTGTGTCATCGATGATCATATTCTCAGTAGCATAAGCTTCTACCATGACATCATCAATCGCCTCATCAGGATGTGGCTCTTCGGACTCGACATATTCATTGTTAGCATATGCTTGATGCACCCATTGATCGTCCATTTCATCTTGGTCTGCGTACTGCATACTGTATTTCATGCTACCATCTCTTTCACAATCGGTATCTACATCTTCACCATTTCCCTCGTTCTTGGGGTCATCTTTTTCTTCAACATGATATAAGGAAAATGGTCCTGCATCCGGTGTTCCAAATCTTAATGTGCACCAACACCAAACCCCCCTTGCGTTGAACCTTGTGTTCGCATATGCTCTGGTGCAAAAAATTGAGACCTGCACGACATATAAGGATACAAATATCAATTATTAATTAACCATCATTCGATATATTATGAGTATCGTCAGTTTTATTTAATATAGTATGTTACCTATTCTCTCTAGCCATCCCCGTTGTGAAATTTGTATTGTACGGATTTGACGTTGATTGACCATACAAATTCCAATCACGGTTATACATATTTGTCTCAACCTGCGTGCTATGGAATGAAACTTGGATGGAATTGAATGTGTCATCATGCACGTTCGGCTCTCCGGGACTGCACATAGCCATATTAATCATTCGTGTAAATTCCCCCTGTGGTTCATAAGCTTGATGTGATTGTGTTGCTTCTTGAGACGATTGTACATCTTCTTGATGTGATTGTACGACTTCTTTCACCACTAACACCTGTATTGATGGATTTTCAGGATACAAGCTAAGCATCATACTTGTATCCTCGTCATCGGCTACTTCAACGCTTGTGTAGTCCTGACTTATGATCGGAACCTTGCATACCAATTCGATCTTATAATCTCTTAGATTTATCTGCATGGTTGTATAAATCTTTTGCTTCAACTCATTTTATGAGCACGATTTATTAACTCTTATTATTTTACTTCTTCCACCAACGTAGTTCGGCCTTCTATTCGCTTCAATATTTAAGGTATCGTTATAATGACAAATCAACATATCATCCTCATTTTCCAGCGCACCTAATATTAATAATAATTGTGAAATTATCAAAAACTCAAGAAAAAACTTATACAACAACAACATTCAATACCCTATTTTAATTTAAATCCAATGCTTATGAATTTTACCTAACCCTCAAAATACACCAACCCTAACCCTCACAAAAACACTAAATTACCCTAACCCTATCCCCCAAAATAACCTAACGTGAACACTAAAAAAACCTAAATTACTTTAACCTTAACCCCTAAATACCCTACATTACCCTAACCCCTAAAATACACTAAGTTACCCTAACCCTAACACTAACATACACTGAATTACCCTAATCCTAACACTAACTTGCCATAAATTACCTTAACCTTAAAAATACAATACCCTAACCCAAAACCCACTAATTAAAAGCCAAAAATTAACACTAATTTCAAACAAATTTATTTAAAATTAAAACTCACTTGGGAGACGAGGGTTTGGCCTTGACGAGGAAAAGATCGACCACAGTTGAGAGCTTCGAAGTAGGAAGAGGGAGGCTCGAGATCGATGCTGGAGGAGGGGGCTCGGCTTCAAAGATGGGGCTCTGGTTCAGATGAGGAGGAGGAGGAGAGGAGAGAGAGGAGAGAGTGAGAGATCGAGAGGAGAGGGAGAGAGATATGAGAGAGAGAGAGAGAGACCGAGAGAGAGAGAGAGAGAGAGAGATAATGTATTAAAGCGGAAAGAGGGTGGGGCCACACTTGTTAGTTGTATGTATGCCCTAGAGGCCAGTATTGTACAGATGATGTATATTATATTGGATGCTTGGACATATATAGAGATGACTTTCTTGCTCGACATGATAGTATGCTATCTGGTTACTCTTTATCTTAACATGTACACTTGTCTCTTTATACTGTCTTATAGTTACATGTTGATAAAGCTCTTAGGATGTGTACTTGACTACCTGGACTATGATACAGATCATACTAGTGGGGACATGGTAGTTCATAGGTACATCCTTCAAGGTCCCTAGTCGTAGGTGTATCGAGACGGGGCATCGATATACCAGTGTAGACTAGCATATACGCTTCTCGACCCATGAGATGGGCGATGGATGATCCCATATCCATTGGTGTTTGACATCAGAGATGGTATACGGGTGCTCAGTAGAGACTGGGTATACTGGACGGACTCGCCGAGAACTCCCAGATGGTATTATACCTCACGTCAGATGGCAGTTCTCAGGTGACACTTGTACAGGTTAGTCTGTAGACCCGAGATCGTCATAGAGTCTTGTGTGATTCCCACTGTGCTTTGATCTCCACCTTACCACATCCATGAGGGCGTGCAAAATGGTGGTCTTTGGGTACAGTCCCGAGTCACATAGAGGCAATGAGCCATAGGAGGGGTTTCCTCTCTCCCGGTATTGGGGGTTGATGTTGCGCTGTGCTCGATTGGCCGTAACAGGGAAGTCCCTGGCCAGGGCTGATCAGAGATTTGCTGGTAAGTGTTACCAGTAGTTTCTCGACCCGTTATGAGCCTCACATCGGCACGACTTATCGGTTATTAGGGTCTGACGTATACCACCCCTAGACTTGATATGCGACATATCAGACGAACAGACCGGACTGTACGGTAAGTGTTAGTGGTTGGATTCACAGGAGTGTGAGCGGGCTAGCTCGTCGATCTTCTGATCGCTCAATACCCGGATGGCCGTTACGTTTAGCAGACCGCTTGCGGCTTGTGGGTGCTTGATATGATCATCATCTGCTACCGGCGTATTGACGAGTCTTTAGAGTCCTACACAGAGGTTTCCTGGCTCAAGCGAAACGAAATAGGAGCGCATATGAGATATGTGCAGGACCGAGAATAATGCGTGTATGTGATACCGCATTTCATTCTCGCGATATATGTATCGATTGGTTATATTCGATATGACCTAGTTATCGAATCATTGATTCGATAAGCCGATACATTGCATACTAGTCGGTTATATGCGATATGACCGGATCGTTAAATCAAGTGTTGATTTAATGATTTAATATATAATTATATATTTGATATATTGCATTGCATTAACTAGTAATGGTTCACTTTAAATGGATTTTCTCACTTGATGTGCAAATTGTATATGTGATATATTTTTGTGCACATGTTTGTATCATGTTTGATGATGCTTGTTCATTTGGTTAAGTATATAGAATTAAACCTAGGTTAAGAAAGTGATTAGGGTTTTTATTTATCCATTCTTTTATTTATTCATTTTTAGAAAAAGAATGGGATAAGAATACAAAATGGTTGCTTTCATTCTTGAACATTGTTGAAGCTTCATGAAGCTTTGACTTTGTGACCATTTTGTCTTCACACTAAACCCTAACCATTCTTCTAACCTTAGTTAATTCTCTACACTTAACTATGGTTCACATTATGATAAGTTTGGATTTTCTTTTCTTTTTAATAACACTTATCATAAAACTAGCTTCATCTTCTCCTTCTTCTTCAAGATAGAAACCTTGATGCCATCAATGGCAACTTGAGTTCTAGTGAGAGAAATCCAATTCTAAAGTGAACCCACCTCCTATTTCTTCACCCTCTACCTCTTGCCAAGTTGTTTTGGGTGTTTTCTTCATAAGTTTCACAACTTTGTGAAGTCGGAGCTTGAACTTGTGATGCCTCGACGTAGATCGTCTTTGACACGAAGCCGACGACCTAGCTCGCCCGTTTCTCCGATGAAGCCGACGATTGAGTTCGGGATTCATGATGGACAGCGAGAGGACACCCACGTGGAGCTAAGGAAGTGGAGAACCGGATCTACAAAGGTTGTAGCAACTAACTTTTAGTTAAGTAGTTAACTAGATTATCTTTTTGCCTAGAATTCTAGCCGACGATCCGTATTAGGGTTTCTCGGCGCCCATAAAATTTTATATTGGCATGGTTGATGCCTTGTGTGACCTCTATAGTGTGCCTAGGAACGCTACAGTGGTATCAGAGCCTAGCTAGAGCCTTAGGCGAAGTCAAGACGGAGTTTGAAGTCCGAACGAACCGAAACCCCAACTCACAAAATGCTTTCTGTACATTTTCTAAAATCTGGGATTTTTCCAAATTAAAAATATGCAGAAAAATCAGCAGGTGATTCTAAGAGTTACTGTGAAATTCGACAGCCCAAATCCACCAAACCGCCGCGGTTCCGCGGCATGAACATGGCTCATGCGGCGGTTCCGCGGCCGTACGGCCTCATTAAACAAAGAATTCTGCACAGTAATTCTTATTTTCCAGTGCTGGTTTTCCTGGGAATTTTTAAAATTTATTCAAGAGTTGCATTTTCTGGGGTTGTTTTGGAGCTTCGGTGTTTCGACCGGATTATCAAACTTCGTCTTTGTGTATTTCCGGATAATTTTTGAATTTGTTAAAAAAGTTCGACCGGATATAAATACCCAACTTTTCCCCTGTCGGGAAATTTCCAAGTGTTGGATTTTTCCGTAGTTTAACGACGTTCTAAGTAGTGCAAGTAACGTGATGGACCCTCTAGAAGACAACAAACCTTAACTCGATTATGTGACCGTCTTGAACTGCCCTTTGAACCTTCGGGTTTGGGGCAGTACGGCGTGCCACATGTGAGGCGTTGGCTTGACCCTTCTACGGCTGGACCGTTGGTACTGAGGCACGAACTGAATGTTGTTAGACTTATTTCATGTGTTGAGCTGTATCGGGAAAACTTGGGTATTCGACTGTTCGATCGGAAAGTTTAACATTTTCTGTTTATCTGGAATGTGATACAATAATTGGAATTCACAAACAGTTATGAGATAACTGGATGAATGTTATAAATCTAGCGATTTAGTCTCACTTCATATTGAAAAGAGTTTTTGATAATGGGACTAAAATGCGGGGTTTATAAGTGTTAGGCATGCGATGTCTAAAGAGGTTGCGGATTCCAACTGTTGTAGTTTTACACTTTCTTTTCTGTGACCGTAAGTGTAATCTGTGATATCGCCGGTTTCGTTGCTATATGTCAACGACAATTGGAATGCGCATATTTACTTACGTTGATGACATGTGATATTATGTGTTGCTGGATATGTTATATTGGATCGTCGTGTTTGAATAGCCGGGGGTTTTTATGTGAGATGAGTGTTTTGAAAGGTTCCTAGGCACCCTATAGTGGTCTCACAAGGCATCGAACATGCCAATTTAAAATTTTTAGTGCCGAGAAACCCTAGACTACGGATCTTTAACTAGATGTTTAGGCGAAATAGATAACTAGTTAACAGTTAACTACTAAGATACGGATATACAACCTTTGTAGATCCGGATTTCCGCCTCCTTAGCTCCACGTGGTGATGTCCTCGCTGTCCATCATGAATCCTCGACTCGATCATCGGCTTCATCGGGAAAATAAGCGGAATAGGTCGTCGGCTTTGTGTCAAAGACGATCTACGTCGAGGTTGCACAAACTCAAGCTCCGACTTCACAAACTTGTGAAACTTGTGAAGTAAACACCCAAAACAACTTGGCAAGAGGTAGAGGGTGAAGAAATAGGAGGTGGGTTCACTTTAGAATTGGATTTATCTCACTTTAACTCAAGTTGCCATTGATGGACCTTGAGCTTTTCTTTTGAAGATGAAGAAGAAGAAGAGCTAGAATTATGATAAGTGTTCTATAAAATAAAAAGAAAACTATACTTATCATAACTCTAACTCAAGTTAGGTGTAGAGAATAAACCATGGTTAGTAGAGTGGGTTAGGGTTAAGCAAGAGGATAAGAATGGTTGCTAAAGTCAAGGGTTCAAGAAGCTTCATACAAGAAACAAATATAGCCACCATTCTCATTTTGAATTTATCCACATAAATAAACAAATAAATGGATAAATAAATATGGAAAACCCTAATTACAAAATAACCATGGTTTAATTCTATTCACTTAACCATATGATCAAGTATCATCAAACATGATACAAAAAGTGCACAAAAGTATATCACATATACAATGTGCAATCCAAGTGAGAAAAATCCGTTCAAAGTGAACCAATACTAGTTAATGCAATGCAATATATCAAATATATAATTATGCATTAAATCATTAAATCAACATTTGATTCAATGATCCGGTCATGTCGCACATGACCGACTAGAATTCAATGTATCGATTTATCGAATCAATGATTCGATAACTAGGTCATATCGAATATAACCAATCGAAACATTTATCGCGAGAATGAAATGCGGTATCATATACACGCATCATTCTCGGTCCTGCACATATCTCATATGCGCTCCTATTTCGTTTCGCTTGAGCCAGGAAACCTCTGTGTAGGACTCTAAAGACTCGTCAATACGCCGGTAGCAGGTGATGATCATATCAAGCACCCACAAGCCGCAAGCGGTCTGCTAAACGTAACGGCCACCCGGGTATTGAGCGATCAGAAGATCGACGAGCTAGCCCGCTCACACTCCTGCGAATCCGACCACTAACACTTACCGTACAGTCCGGTCTGTTCGTCTGATATGTCGCATATCAAGTCTAGGGGTGGTATACGTCAGACCCCAATAACCGATAAGTCGTGTCGATGTGAGGCTCATAACGGGTCGAGAAACTACTGGTAACACTTACCAGCAAATCTCTGATCAGCCCTGGCTAGGGACTTCCCGGTTACGGCCAATCGAGCACAGCGCAACATCAACCCCCAATACCGGGAGAGACGAAACCCCTCCTATCGCTCATTGCCTCCATGTGACTCGGGACTGTACCCAAAGACCACCGTTTTGCACGCCCTCATGGACGTGGTAAGGTGGAGATCAAAGCACAGTGGGAATCACACAAGACTCTATGACGATCTCGGATCTACAGACTAACCTGTACAAGTGTCACCTGAGAACTGCCATCTGACGTGAGGTATAATACCATCTGGGAGTTCTCGGCGAGTCCGTCCAGTGTACCCAGTCTCCACTGAGCACCCGTATACCATCTCTGATGTCAAACACCAATGGATATGGGATCATCCATCGCCCATCACATGGGTCGAGAAGCGTATACGCTAGTCTACTCTGGTATATCGATGCCCCGTCTCGATACACCCACGACTAGGGACCTTGAAGGATGTACTTATGGACTACCATGTCCCCACTAGTATGATCTGCATCATAGTCCATGTAGTCAAGTACAAATCCTAAGGGCTTTACCAACATGTAACTATAAGACAGTATAAAGAGACTAGTGTACATGTTAAGATAAATGGCAACCAGATAGCATACTATCATGTCGAGCAAGAAAGTCATCTCTATATATGTCCAAGCATCCAATATAATATACATAATCTGTACAATACTGGCCTCTAGGGCATACATACAACTAACAATCTCCCACTTGCACTAGGGCCAGCTGCTGTAGTATCTCATACCGAGCATCCCGAAGAGTCTCTCAAACTGTATCTGGGGAATGGCCTTCGTGAGTGGATCCGCCGTGTTGTTCTTCGTGTCAACTCTCCTGACCTCGATCTCCCGGCGATCAACTATCTTCCGGATCAGGTGATACCGCCTCAGAATATGCCTGGATCGCTGATGGGACCTGGGTTCCTTGGCCAAAGCCACCGCTCCATTGTTATCGCAATACAAAGGTATTGGATGCTCAATGGATGGAACCACTCCAAGTTCAGTAATGAACTTCTTGACCCAGACAGCCTCTTTAGCAGCATCGTTGGCAGCGATGTATTCAGCCTCCATCGTCGAGTCTGCCACGGTTTCCTGCTTGGAACTCTTCCAGCTAACCGCCCCTCCGTAAAGGGTAAAGACAAAACCCGACTGCGACTTAGAGTCGTCCTTATCACTCTGGAAGCTGGAATCGGTAAAGGACTCCACCTGGAGTTCTCCGTTACCATACACCAAGAACATATCTCTAGTCCTTCGTAAGTACTTGAGAATGCTCTTCACAGCTGTCCAGTGACTCTCTCCAGGATCAGCTTGATACCTGCTCACTGTACTTAGTGAGTATGCTACATCGGGTCTGGTACATAGCATCGCATACATGATAGAGCCTACTGCCGAAGCATAGGGTATCCCTTGCATGCGAGCTCTCTCCAAATCAGTCTTGGGAGACATCTCTTTGGAGAGAGTGACTCCAGAGATCGTGGGCATGTTCCCACGCTTGGACTCTTCCATACTAAACCTCTTTAGTATGGTGTCAATGTACCTGGATTGGGACAATCCCAAAATCCGTTTGGATCTATCTCTATAGATCCTGATTCCCAATATGCAGGAGGCATCACCAAGATCTTTCATTGAGAATCTTTGTGATAAGAAGAGCTTGACCGATTGCAGCATAGGAATATCATTTCCTATCAAGAGTATGTCGTCCACGTACAATACGAGGAAGACAACCTTACTCTCTGCCACCTTCTTGTAAATACAAGGTTCATCTGGATTTTTGACGAAATCAAACTCTTTGATAACGACGTCAAAGCAGATGTTCCAACTCCGCGATGCTTGCTTTAATCCATAAATGGATTTAAGCAGCTTGCACACCTTCCCGCTGCTCCCACTGTCTACGAAGCCCTCTGGCTGAGTCATGTACACGCACTCTTCTAAATCACCATTTAGAAAGGCGGTCTTAACATCCATTTGCCAGATTTCGTAGTCATGAAAGGCAGCAATGGCAAGCATGATTCGGATGGATTTAAGCATAGCCACTGGAGAAAAGGTTTCGTCATAGTCCACACCTGGTCTTTGACGAAAACCCTTTGCTACAAGTCTAGCTTTGAAAGTCTCCACTTTCCCATCTACACCAAGTTTCTTCTTGAAGATCCACTTGCTCCCAATGGGTTTTACCCCTTCAGGAGCAACTTCCAAAGTCCATACTTTGTTGGTGTACATGGAATCCATCTCGGACCGCATAGCATCCAGCCATTTCACTGAGTCCCCACTCGTGATGGCCTGCTCAAAGCTAGTTGGGTCATCATCCTCCATGATGCAATCCTCGCTCCCACCGTCCATGAGAAAACCGTAGTATCTCTCAGGTTGGCGAGGAACCCTACTAGATCGGCGGAGTGGCTGGGGTTCATCGGGAACTATGGAATCCTCTGGTTCCACCAGATCTTCTGTTGTAGCTTGTGCAGCTGGAACCTCTTCCAGTTCTACCTCATGACCACTAATCTCTTTTTCAAGAAATTCCTTTTCTAAAAAGGTGGCATGCCGAGAAACAAACACTCTTTGTTCCTCAGGGTGGTAGAAGATATACCCTCGCGAATGTTTGGGATATCCAATAAACTTACACAGAATGGACCTTGCCGCGAGTTTGTCCGGATTTTGCGTTTTTACATAGGCCGGACAACCCCATATCTTAACATAATTAAGATATGGTCTCTTTCCTTTCCATATCTCATATGGAGTGGTCGGCACGGTTTTGGTGGGAACCATATTCAATAGGTCTGCAGCTGTTTCCAGTGCATATCCCCAGAAGGAAATAGGCAACTCAGCTGTGCTCATCATAGAGCGCACCATATCTAATAGGGTGCGGTTCCTTCGTTCTGATACACCGTTGTGCTGTGGTGTATATGGAGGAGTCAGCTGAGAGAGAATCCCATTCTCTTTTAGGAAGTCCAGGAATTCATTGCTTAAGTATTCTCCTCCTCGATCAGATCGTAGGATTTTAATACTTTTTCCGGTTTGGTTCTCGACTTCTTGTTTATATTCCCTAAATTTCTCAAAAGCTTCTGATTTGTGTTTCATCAGGAACACATACCCGAACCTAGAGAGATCGTCAGTGAATGTAATGAAGTATGAAGAACCATCCCTGGCATGTGTAGACATGGGACCGCATACATCACTATGTATCAGTCCTAAGAGTTCGGTAACTCTTTCTCCGTGTCCCGTAAACGGAGTCTTGGTCATCTTGCCTTTGAGACATGACTGGCAAGTGTCATAAGATGAAAATTCAAACGGATTTAAATATCCATCTTTATGCAACTTAGCTAGTCGTGTCGCATTGATGTGACCCAGTCTACAATGCCACAAGAAGGATTCATTGAGTTCAGAACTCTTCCTCTTGTGTGTGTTTGTTATACTGAGGACTGTTGATTGGTTTAGAACATAAATGCCATTGCACAACGTGCCTGATCCAACCAACTTTTGGTTATGGAAAATGTTCATAACATTGTCCTGTAATACAAAATTATATCCCTCTTTACTTAATAAAGAAACCGATATAATGTTGCATATCAGGTTCGGCATGTAATAGCATTCGTTCAGAACCAATGTATTACCAGTTGGTAATACAAGGTGATATTCCCCGACAGTCTTGGCTGCAACAATTGCACCATTTCCAACTCTAATGTCTTTATCACCTTCTCCAAGTTCTCTACCTTTCCTTAGCCCATGTAACTGATTACATATATGGGATCCCGACCCGGTATCCAATACCCAGGACGTAGAGCAAATGGAGAAACAGTTCTCAGTAACGAACACACCCGAAGAAAATGCATCATCATGTACTTTCTTCATTCGGGTGGCATGGGAATCCTGGTATTCCCCTATATCCTGTTCATTCCTATAACTCTTATAAGAATGAACGGAACCAACGTTCCCCAGCACAGTATAACATGCGGGTTCGGTCAATACATCCATATTATTATCTTTATTAAGGCATGAAATGGTCGCTACCTGGAGAGAGAGAGAAGAAAACACTTTAGCGTATGCTCGTGCAAGATCAGATTGGTTATTATCTTATCTAATGAGGATGGCTCCCACTGCTTTTTATCAAATCTTCCTCCAAACCTTAAAAGGAAAGACTAGCCGGGATTAATTACACACTACAAGTTCGCCAATCTTTCAACCAGGCCAGTGTCGGTACTTTGAGGGAGGTCCCCCGTGCTTTCGTACGAACCTAATTACTGTAAACCTCGTTTTCCCAGAGGCGTAACCTCGTTAACACCTTTCTAGACACCTACTTGATCGGCTAATTGTAATGTGTAAAACTCTCCCAGGAGTAACTCTTACTCGCAGCGGGTATCGGGATCCAACTATCTCATAGAAGGTATGCAATCTCATTGCAAATTTCAACACTTGAAATTCCCGATAATATTTTGCCCCTAGCGTCCTATGACCTTGACGCAGGCCAACAAACCATAGTGCGCTAGTCAAGTTCAACCCGTCATTTCCTGATTGAATTAAACCCACCCGTACGACCCTTGACGCAGGCCAACAAAGTCGCACGACTACCCTAATCCAATCTGCATCATATGCATAAGCAGATAAATACTAGTTAGCTACCGCACACTACGCCTTGACGCAGGCCAACAAACGTAGCACGAATACTAACTACTACTCATCTGAAATGACGGAGGGCTACGCCAGGTTTTTCTGAAAACCATGAGCGTAATGAACTTGATATCGTTGTAGAATCAAATGAAGTTTTGAAATGGAGTGATTTTGAGGCTTTTCTAGTTTTGCTAAAGGAGTCACTCCCGGCGAAGGGATCTCGGTCCTTTCCTCGTCGAATGAGGTGCGGGATATATCATATATATCACTGTGCAAAGCAAAAACTCTTAAAAGCAATCAAAACCAAACCGAGTGTGTAGCATCTGCCAGTTATTGCTAAAGGAGTCACTCCCGGTGAAGGGATCTCGGTCCTTTCCTCATCGAATAAGGTGCGGGGTATATCATATATACCGCTGTGCAAAGCAAGAACTGTAGCTACCCTTTTTATTTTAAAATTCGATTCCACAACATCTTAGGTCTCTTATCTTTCATTAATCACATTAATGAAGTCCCATCATTTAATACCTAAACATCACAGATAGATATGACGTACACTTATGCCATCCGCATTCGCCTCGATGTCCCCTCGTGCACCGTTAGGTTAGGTAACTAACGACAGAGCAGGGCAGGGCTAGCGCGGGTGTAAAACATAAGTAACGTCTATATAATATATCATATATACTATATACTATATCCATCACAGAATCACATCACAGATATCGCGGCAGAATAAACATATGAAATATTGGATATACTAGGACGTCCGTGTTTTCAATACGAGCCAGTATAAAACACGGATTCCACGGTCGTGATGAATAGCCAATCCCACACCCCTAGACCCCTACGAGAGCGGCAAGCAACCCTGCCAATTCTAGGGTTAGGAGACCCGGACTCGACACCTCGAGTTGGTCTCCCACTGGACCCCAGAACCCGGTTACTTGTGCTCCCCTCCTTGGGTCTATCCTAGTGCAGAAAAGTAAATAATATACAAAGGGTGACAACTCCCGCATCCTGGAAGTGCCCCGAATAAAAGAATATTACATACATGTTTTTACATGAATGAAAATGAAAAACACTCATCTCACATAAAAACCCCCGGCTATTCGAACACGACGATCCAATATAACATATCCAGCAACACATAACATCACATGTCATCAACGTAAGTAAGTATGCATACCCCAATTGTCGTTGATGTATAGCAACGAAACCGGCGATATGAACATACTACACTTACGGTCACAGAAAAGAAAGTGTAAAACTACAACAATTGGAATCCGCAACTTCTTTAGACATCGCATGCCTAACAGATATAAATCCCGCATTTTAGTCTCATTATCGAAAACTCTTTTCAATATCATATGGGACTAAATTGCCAGATTTATAACATTCATTCAGTTATCACATAACTGTTTGTGAATTCCAATTATTGTATCCAATTCCGGATAAATAGAATATATTAAACTTTCCGATCGAACATTCGAACACCCAAGTTTTCCCGACACCGATCAACACATGAAATAGGTTCAAAGACATTCACTTCATACCTCAGTACCAACGGTCCATCCGTAGAAGGGTCAAGCCAACGCCTCACATGTGGCACGCCGTACTGCCCCAAACCCGAAGGTTCAAAGGGCAGTTCAAGACGGTCACATAATCGAGTTAAGGTTTGTGTCTTCTAGAGAGACCATCGCGCTACTTGCACTACTCAGAACGTCTTTTAACCACAGAAAAATCCAACACTTGGAATTATTCCGGCAGGGGAAAACCTGGGTATTTGTATACGGTCGAACTCTTTAACATATTCTACAGTTATCTGGAAAAACACTTAGACAAAATTTGATATTCCGATCGAATTCATCGATTCCCAATATAACTCCAGAGCACTCAACCCTTAAATTAATTTAAAAATACCCAGAAAACTCACCAGAATTTATCAGGTATTACTGTGCAAAAATAGTGGGATGATGTCACCATGTGGCCGCGGAAGGGCGGCAGAAGGCATGCTTCTGCCGCGCTTCCGCGGCACAATGAACAGTTCAGGGAAACCTTTTACACAGTAATGCTTAGAATTCTATGCTAAATTTTTTAGACATTTTTAATATCAAAAATTCCCAGATTTATGAAAATGTCCAGAGAGCTCTAAAGTATTTGGGTTTCGTGTTCGTTCGGACTTCAAACTGCGTCGGGACTTCGCCTAAAGCTCTAGCTAGGCTCTGATACCAGTGAAAGGTTCCTAGGCACCCTATAGTGGTCTCACAAGGCATCGAACATGCCAATTTAAAATTTTTAGTGCCGAGAAACCCTAGACTACGGATCTTTAACTAGATGTTTAGGCGAAATAGATAACTAGTTAACAGTTAACTACTAAGATACGGATATACAACCTTTGTAGATCCGGATTTCTGCCTCCTTAGCTCCACGTGGTGATGTCCTCGCTGTCCATCATGAATCCTCGACTCGATCATCGGCTTCATCGGGAAAATAAGCGGAATAGGTCGTCGGCTTTGTGTCAAAGACGATCTACGTCGAGGTTGCACAAACTCAAGCTCCGACTTCACAAACTTGTGAAACTTATGAAGTAAACACCCAAAACAACTTGGCAAGAGGTAGAGGGTGAAGAAATAGGAGGTGGGTTCACTTTAGAATTGGATTTATCTCACTTTAACTCAAGTTGCCATTGATGGACCTTGAGCTTTTCTTTTGAAGATGAAGAAGAAGAAGAGCTAGAATTATGATAAGTGTTCTATAAAATAAAAAGAAAACTATACTTATCATAACTCTAACTCAAGTTAGGTGTAGAGAATAAACCATGGTTAGTAGAGTGGGTTAGGGTTAAGCAAGAGGATAAGAATGGTTGCTAAAGTCAAGGGTTCAAGAAGCTTCATACAAGAAACAAATATAGCCACCATTCTCATTTTGAATTTATCCACATAAATAAACAAATAAATGGATAAATAAATATGGAAAACCCTAATTACAAAATAACCATGGTTTAATTCTATTCACTTAACCATATGATCAAGTATCATCAAACATGATACAAAAAGTGCACAAAAGTATATCACATATACAATGTGCAATCCAAGTGAGAAAAATCCGTTCAAAGTGAACCAATACTAGTTAATGCAATGCAATATATCAAATATATAATTATGCATTAAATCATTAAATCAACATTTGATTCAATGATCCGGTCATGTCGGACATGACCGACTAGAATTCAATGTATCGATTTATCGAATCAATGATTCGATAACTAGGTCATATCGAATATAACCAATCAAAACATTTATCGTGAGAATGAAATGCGGTATCACATACACGCATCATTCTCGGTCCTGCACATATCTCATATGCGCTCCTATTTCGTTTCGCTTGAGCCAGGAAACCTCTGTGTAGGACTCTAAAGACTCGTCAATACGCCGGTAGCAGGTGATGATCATATCAAGCACCCACAAGCCGCAAGCGGTCTGCTAAACGTAACGGCCACCCGGGTATTGAGCGATCAGAAGATCGACGAGCTAGCCCGCTCACACTCCTGCGAATCCGACCAGTAACACTTACCATACAGTCAAGTCTCTTCGTCAGATATGTCGCATATCAAGTCTAGGGGTGGTAAACGTCAGACCCCAATAACCCGATAAGTCGTGCCGATGTGAGGCTCGTAACGGGTCGAGAAACTACTGGTAACACTTACCAGTAAATCTCTGATCAGCCCTGGCCAGGGACTTCCCTGTTACGGCCAATCGAGCACAGCGCAACATCAACCCCCAATACCGGGAGAGACGAAACCCCTCCTATCGCTCATTGCCTCCATGTGACTCGGGACTGTACCCAAAGACCACTGTTTTGCACGCCCTCATGGACGTGGTAAGGTGGAGATCAAAGAACAGTGGGAATCACACAAGACTCTATGACGATCTCGGGTCTACAGACTAACCTGTACAAGTGTCACCTGAGAACTGCCATCTGACGTGAGGTATAATACCATCTGGGAGTTCTCGGCGAGTCCGTCCAGTGTACTCAGTCTCCACTGAGCACCCGTACACCATCTCTGATGTCAAACACCAATGGATATGGGATCATCCATCGCCCATCACATGGGTCGAGAAGCGTATACGCTAGTCTACTCTGGTATATCGATGCCCCGTCTCGATACACCCACGACTAGGGACCTTGAAGGATGTACTTATGGACTACCATGTCCCCACTAGTATGATCTGCATCATAGTCCATGTAGTCAAGTACAAATCCTAAGGGCTTTACCAACATGTAACTATAAGACAGTATAAAGAGACTAGTGTACATGTTAAGATAAATGGCAACCAGATAGCATACTATCATGTCGAGCAAGAAAGTCATCTCTATATATGTCCAAGCATCCAATATAATATACATAATCTGTACAATACTGGCCTCTAGGGCATACATACAACTAACATGTTTTTCATTTTCATTCATGTTAAAACTTGTATGTAATATTCTTTTATTTGGGGCACTTCCAGGTAGCGGAAGTCGTCGCCTTTTGTATATTATTTACTTTTCCGCATTAGGATAGACCCAAGAAGGGGAGCACAAGTAACCGGGTTCTAGGGTCCAGTGGGAGACCAACTCGAGGAGTCGAGTCCGGGTCTCCTAACCCTAGAATTGGCAGGGTTGCTTGCCGCTCTCGTAGGGGTCTAGGGGTGTGGGATTGGCTATTCATCACGACCGTGGAATCCGTGTTTTATACTGGCTCGTATTGAAAACACGGACGTCCTAGTATATCCAATGTTTCATATGTTTTTTCTGCTGCGATATCTATGATGCGATCATGTGATGTTCTTTGATAGATACTTTATATAGTATATATGATATATTATATAGACGTTACTTATGTTTTGCACCCGCACTAGCCCTGCCCTGCTCTGTCGTTAGTTACCTAACTTAACGATGTACGAGGGGACATCGAGGAGAATGCGGATGGCATAAGTGTACGTCGTATTTATCTGTGATGTTTAGGTATTGAAATGATGGGACTTCATTAATGTGATTAATGAAAGAAAAGAAACCTAAGATGTTGTAGAATCAAATTTTAAACAAAACAGGTAGCTACAGTTCTTGCTTTGCATAGAGGTATATATGATATACCCTGCACCTTATTCGATGAGGAAAGGACCGAGATCCCTTCACCGGGAGTGACCCCTTTAGCAAAACTAGAAAAAGCCTCAAAATCATTCCATTTTGAAACTTCATTTGATTCTACAACGATATCAAGTTCATTACGCAATAGGTTTTCAGAAAAACCTGTCGTAGCCCTCCGTCATTTCAGATAAGAACTGTTTAGTATTCGTGCTGCGTTTGTTGGCCTTTGTCAAGGCGTAGTGTGCGGTAGCTGAATAGTGATTATCTGCTTATGCATATGATGCAGATTGTTTCAGGGTAGTCGTGCGACCTTGTTGGCCTTTGTCAAGGGCCGTGCGGGTGGGTTTGATTCAATCAAGAAATGACGGGTTGAACTTGACTAGCATGCTATGATTTGTTGGCCTTTGTCAAGGTCATAGGATGCTAGGGGCAAAATATTATCGGGAATTTCAAGTGTTGAAATTTGCAATGAGATTGCATACCTTCTATGAGATAGTTGGATCCCGATACCCACTGCGAGTAAGAGTTACTCCTGGGAGAGTTTTACATATTACAATTAGCCGATCAAGTAGGTGTCTAGAAAGGTGTTAACGAGGTTACGCCTCTGGGAAAACGAGGTTTACATTAATTAGGTTCGTGCGAAAGCACGGGGGACCTCCCTCAAAGTACCGACACTGGCCTGGCTGAAAGATTGGCGAACTTATAGTGTGTAATTAATCCCGGCTAGTCATTCCTTTTAGGGTTTGAAGGAAGATTTGATAAAAAGCAGTGGGAGCCATCCTGATTAGATAAGATAATAACCAATCTGATCTTGCACGAGCATACGCTAAAGTGTTTTCTTCTCTCTCTCTCCAGGTAGCGACCATTTCATGCCCTAATAAAGATAATAATATGGATGTATTGACCGAACCCGCATGTTATACTGTGCTGGGGAACGTTGGTTCCGTTCTTTCTTATAAGAGTTATAGGAATGAACAGGAAATAGGGGAATACCAGGATTCCCATGCCACCCGAATGAAGAAAGTACATGTTGATGCATTTTCTTCGGGTGTGTTCGTTACAGAGAACTGTTTCTCCATTTGCCCTACGTCCTGGGTATTAGATACCGGATCAGGATCCCATATATGTAATCAGTTACATGGGCTTAGAAAAGGTAGAGAACTTGGAGAAGGTGATAAAGACATTAGAGTTGGAAATGGTGCAATTGTTGCAGCTAAGACTGTCGGGGAATATCACCTTGTATTACCAACTGGTAATACATTGGTTCTGAACGAATGCTATTACATGTCGAACCTGATATGCAACATTATATCGGTTTCTTTATTGAGTAAAGAGAGATATAATTTTGTATTACAGGACAATGTTATGAACATTTTCCGTAACCAAAAGTTGGTTGGATCAGGCACGTTGTGCAATGGCATTTATGTTCTAAATCAATCAATAGTTCTGAGCATAACTAACACACACAAGAGGAAGAGTTCTGAACTGAACGAATCCTTCTTGTGGCATTGTAGACTGGGTCACATCAATGTGACACGACTGGCTAAGTTGCATAAGGATGGATATTTAAATCCGTTTGAATTTTCATCTTATGACACTTGTCAGTCATGTCTCAAAGGCAAGATGACCAAAACTCCGTTTACAGGACACGGAGAAAGAGTTACTGGACTCTTAGGACTGATACATAGTGATGTATGCGGTCCTATGTCTACACATGCCAGGGATGGTTCTTCATACTTCATTACATTCACTGACGATCTCTCTAGGTTCGGGTATGTGTTCCTGATGAAACACAAATCAGAAGCTTTTGAGAAATTTAGAGAATATAAACAAGAAGTAGAGAACCAAACCGGAAAAAGTATTAAAATCCTTCGATCTGATCGAGGAGGTGAATACTTGAGCAAAGAATTCCTGGACTTCCTAAAAGAGAATGGGATTCTCTCTCAGCTGACTCCTTCCTATACACCACAGCACAACGGTGTATCAGAACGGAGGAACCGCACCCTATTAGATATGGTGCGCTCTATGATGAGCACAGCTGAGTTACCTATTTCCTTCTGGGGTTATGCGCTGGAGACAGCAGCATACCTATTGAATCAAGTTCCATCTAAATCTGTACCTACCACACCATATGAGATATGGAGTGGGAAGAGACCATGTCTTAAACGAGTTAAGATATGGGGTTGCCCGGTCTATGTCAAAAGGCAAAATCCGGACAAGCTCGAGGCACGGTCAGTTCTATGTAAGTTTGTGGGATATCCCAAACATTCACATGGGTATCTTTTCTACCATACAGAGGAACAAAAAGTGTTTGTTTCTCGACATGCCACCTTTTAGAAAAGGAATTTCTTGCAAAAGAAATTAGTGGGGATATGGTAGAACTGGAAGAAATTCCGGCTACACAAACTCAAACTGAAGATTTAGTGGAACCAGAGGATTCAGTGGTACCTGACGAACCCCAGCCTCTCCGCCGATCTAGTAGGGTTCCTCGCCAACCTGAGAGATACTACGGTTTTCTCATGGACGGTGGGAGCGAGGATTGCATCATGGAGGATGATGACCCAACTAGCTTCGAGCAGGCCATCACGAGTAGGGACTCAGTGAAATGGCTGGATGCTATGCGGTCCGAGATGGAATCCATGTACACCAACAAAGTGTGGACTTTGGAAGTTGCTCCTAAAGGGGTAAAACCCATCGGGAGCAAGTGGATCTTCAAGAAGAAACTTGGTGTAGATGGGAAAGTTGAGACTTTCAAAGCTAGACTTGTAGCAAAGGGTTTTCGTCAAAGACCAGGTATGGACTATGACGAAACCTTTTCTCCAGTGGCTATGCTTAAATCCATCCGGATCATGCTTGCCATCGCTGCATATCATGATTACGAAATCTGGCAAATGGATGTTAAGACCGCCTTTTTAAATGGTGATTTAGAAGAGTGCGTGTACATGACTCAGCCAGAGGGCTTCGTAGACAGTGGGAGCAGCGGCAAGGTGTGCAAGCTGCTTAAATCCATTTATGGATTAAAGCAAGCATCGCGGAGTTGGAACATCTGCTTTGATGTCGTTATCAAAGAGTTTGATTTCGTCAAAAACCCAGATAAACCTTGTATTTACAAGAAGGTAGCAGGGAGTAAGGTTGTATTCCTCGTATTGTACGTAGACGACATGATAGTATGCTATCTGGTTACTCTTTATCTTAACATGTACACTTGTCTCTTTATACTGTCTTATAGTTACATGTTGATAAAGCCCTTAGGATGTGTACTTGACTACCTGGACTATGATACAGATCATACTAGTGGGGACATGGTAGTCCATAGGTACATCCTTCAAGGTCCCTAGTCGTAGGTGTATCGAGACGGGGCATCGATATACCAGTGTAGACTAGCGTATACGCTTCTCGACCCATGAGATGGGCGATGGATGATCCCATATCCATTGGTGTTTGACATCAGAGATGGTATACGGGTGCTCAGTGGAGACTGGGTACACTGGACGGACTCGCCGAGAACTCCCAGATGGTATTATACCTCACGTCAGATGGCAGTTCTCAGGTGACACTTGTACAGGTTAGTCTGTAGATCCGAGATCGTCATAAAGTCTTGTGTGATTCCCACTGTGCTTTGATCTCCACCTTACCACGTCCATGAGGGCGTGCAAAACAGTGGTCTTTGGGTACAGTCCCGAGTCACATGGAGGCAATGAGCGATAGGAGGGGTTTCGTCTCTCCCGGTATTGGGGGTTGATGTTGCGCTGTGCTCGATTGGCCGTAACCGGGAAGTCCCTAGCCAGGGCTGATCAGAGATTTGCTGGTAAGTGTTACCAGTAGTTTCTCGACCCGTTATGAGCCTCACATCGACACGACTTATCGGTTATTGGGGTCTGACGTATACCACCCCTAGACTTGATATGCGACATATCAGACGAACAGACCGGACTGTACGGTAAGTGTTAGTGGTTGGATTCACAGGAGTGTGAGCGGGCTAGCTCGTCGATCTTCTGATCGCTCAATACCCGGATGGCCGTTACGTTTAGCAGACCGCTTGCGGCTTGTGGGTGCTTGATATGATCATTATCTGCTACCGGCGTATTGACGAGTCTTTAGAGTCCTACACAGAGGTTTCCTGGCTCAAGCGAAACGAAATAGGAGCGCATATGAGATATGTGCAGGACCGAGAATGATGCGTGTATGTGATACCGCATTTCATTCTCGCGATATATGTATCGATTGGTTATATTCGATATGACCTAGTTATCGAATCATTGATTCGATAAGACGATACATTGCATACTAGTCGGTTATATGCGATATAACCGGATCGTTAAATCAAGTGTTGATTTAATGATTTAATGTATAATTATATATTTGATATATTGCATTGCATTAACTAGTAATGGTTCACTTTAAATGGATTTTCTCACTTGATGTGCAAATTGTATATGTGATATACTTTTGTGCACATGTTTGTATCATGTTTGATGATGCTTGTTCATTTGGTTAAGTATATAGAATTAAACCTAGGTTAAGAAAGTGATTAGGGTTTTTATTTATCCATTCTTTTATTTATTCATTTTTGGAAAAAGAATGGGATAAGAATACAAAATGGTTGCTTTCATTCTTGAACATTGTTGAAGCTTCATGAAGGTTTGACTTTGTGACCATTTTGTCTTCACACTAAACCCTAACCATTCTTCTAACCTTAGTTAATTCTCTACACTTAACTATGGTTCACATTATGATAAGTTTGGATTTTCTTTTCTTTTTAATAACACTTATCATAAAACTAGCTTCATCTTCTCCTTCTTCTTCAAGATAGAAACCTTGATGCCATCAATGGCAACTTGAGTTCTAGTGAGAGAAATCCAATTCTAAAGTGAACCCACCTCCTATTTCTTCACTCTCTACCTCTTGCCAAGTTGTTTTGGGTGTTTTCTTCACAAGTTTCACAACTTTGTGAACTCGGAGCTTGAACTTGTGATGCCTCGACGTAGATCGTCTTTGACACGAAGCCGACGACCTAGCTCGCCCGTTTCTCCGATGAAGCCGACGATTGAGTTCGCAATTCATGATGGACAGCGAGAGGACACCCACGTGGAGCTAAGGAAGTGGAGAACCGGATCTACAAAGGTTGTAGCATCTAACTTTTAACACTAAAGTGGTATATTCCGCACTTTACAAGCGCGGAATATACTTAGCCAATATAGAAGGTGCTCTTTGGTGAGGCCAAGTTTAATGCCGCACTTGCAAAGTGCGAAATTAAACTTGGCGGCCAAAACATATTCCGCACTTGCAAAGTGCGAAATTTAACTTCCTCATGGCCAGTCCTAGGTGGCACTTATGTGGCAATGATGTGACCCAATTATTCTAAATCTCTAAATAGTTCTAAAACATGTCTAGATCCCTAATCAGTTTAGGAAATGTTCCTAATCCTAAATTTTGTCCGAAACTGTCAGCTAATTTGCATGAAATTCTTATCTGTACCCTTTTGTTTTCATCGATATTTTCATTTTTCATTTAAGTAACTTAAAGCTTTTCATGTTTGCACGTTAATACGTTTTCTTAATATGTGATTTACATGCCTTAAAGGAAAATATAACCTACCAATTATGTAGCGTGATCTGACCGTCAAATCGATAAACACTCCATCCACCTTTCTTCAAATATGAAATGATGAATGTGTGTCAACATTTGGTTGATTTGGAGAATTACACGTGATGGATTAAGCATTTCCGAAATGGGTGAATTTTAAGAACCATAAACATATCATATATCAGATCACTTAATCCAACATATAGAAGGCTTGAAAAGCAACCAAATTTTTATATACATTATTCACTTCATGTGTGGAACAAGTTTGACTGAGTGAATTGTCGATTTGACTGTCGGATTTGTCTATCTAATAGACTAGTTGACGGTTCTTATATCAATTACTAGCTGATAAATCGTTTCCGCTTATACATACATACATACATACATAGAGAGAGAGACTAGTTTTTTGCACATGCCATGCACATGAAAAATTAATAAGTTGTTCACTAATTAAAAAAAATTGATAATTTCATATTTGAAATATGGTGTATAGTCCTTAGGATATACACTTATTTGATCGCATATAATTATTTGTTTTGAAAATTCTAGTTTTATGCACATGCCATGCAAAATGGTGTATTGATAAATCCTTTGCTTAAAACATATATCATGATTAACAACTCTAAATGTGACCAAGAGTATATAGCTATAGAGCTAAAATCTTTTTAATGTAAGTGTTTGTTGATCCGTCTCTTGAGAATCAACTCTAAAAAAGTAAATGAAACTTAAGAGATAACTATAAATCATGATTAACCTCAATCTCATTGCTATATGTTCGATGACATAGGGGTTGCACATATAACACTTACTTTATGATGTTGTTTTTGTGATGGAATGAAATGGATGTGATCGTTGTGATGAATAGCTGGGTTTTTTTTGCGAGATGAGTTTTTTTTAATTCATGTAATTATTTGTGATCTAATAATATTCTATTATGTGGCACATTTGGGCTGAGGTTGATGTTGCCGATGTATAAATATTTTTCATTATATGTACCTAGGATAGACCTAGGAGGAGTGCTTAAGTAGCTGGGTTCTAGAATCTAAAGGGTGGCTATCTCAAGGAGTCGAGACCGGGTCATCTAATTCTAGAATTGGCATGGTTGCTTGCCATACTCGTAGGGGTCTAGGGTTATAGGGATTTTGGCTATTCATACGACCGTGGAATCCGTGGTTTCATTCTTGGCTAAATAGAAACACTGAATTTCTAGTATATCCTCTATTTCATTTGTGTTTTGCTTCTACTGATGAGATTGTATATTATCACACTTGCGACGAATGTTTATATATATAGTATATATAATAAATGTTGTATATGTTTTGCATTTGCGCCAGCCCTGCCCCTGCCCTACCGTAAGTTAAGTAATTTTACGGTGAAGACTCGGGCCCCGTGGCGAATACGAATGGCATATACGTGCATTCTATTTTCGTTGTTTCTGGTGTGATAAGGACTAGTTGATGGGACCACATTAATTTTTATTAATGCAAAGAAACAAATCTAAAATGATGTTGTTGGAACACTTTTAAAACCCGCTCGGTTTTCTTCAAAACCAAACTTTTAAATATAGAGCTTATACCGCTCTTTTTCAAAGCTATTTAGTTCCTTCAACGATATCAAGTTCAATACGATTAAGGTTTTCCAAAAACTAGCCATAGCCCTTCATCATTTCGGATAAGTAACGCATAGTATTCATGTCACGACCCGAAATATTAGCTCGTGACTGGCACTTAAATCACGCCACGTCTAAAGGCGTAACGTAATTCAAGTAAGCCGAAACCCAGAAATCTAAACCTTTTTAAGAAAATAAAAGAGGTGAAGTTTTGAAAATAAGGTATGATGAAATCAATAGTTTTCCTAAATACATAAACAATGAAACATAAAAATGCAAGTGGGTGTTACTAGTTGAAAACATGTTTCGACTTTTAAAAATTTGGGCAGCACCTCCTTTGTATTTTTTGATCCAAAACCACAATACATGATAATAATAAAGGCATCCCCAAGCGGGAGCTAGCTCTTCGCCAATCGGCGGATCCACAACAACGCAAAGCATAAATATAAGTATACGACGCCCAACGGCGAAGATCACCAAAAAAGATAATGAAATAAGCAAGACATCAAAACCACAAGTAGCGGAATACCCCCGCTCTAAGTCTCGCAACCACAAGTCTCACAGTTTCATTACTTATACAAATACTAGTTTGATTGATGGAGCTCACTAGATACAATATGAATAGTAAATACAAGAGTGGGCATGATACAATTGTCCTACCTACCAATGCAAAACACCTGAATGCAACTGTGAGCCAGCGAAGCCGCTACTGATCCATGCGGTCAACCTGCAAGAACTGTGGCACAACGGGGGTGAGTTGCCAACTCGTGAGTAGAAAAATATCATCAGGTAGAAATCGAATAAAATAATGATTTCCTAGGTCAACAATATCATAAAGATAATACTATGATATCTAGGGTGACAGTAACTGCATATGTGCCAAAAATATACTCAATGTCTATCTGTATGTGGATATCATCCAACTATAATCAATGTATGAATGCATGTGGATCTCGTCCACCATATAATCAATGTATGTATGCATGTGGATCTCATCCATGTGTCAACCAATGACACAACAATATCATGCATGTAAATATCATAAAAGCATATGCATGAAAGTATGAGGATATAAATCAACGTGTGTCCCTCACGACACATCAAAATCATGGATCCTGAGTGTCCAGCATCGACACTCGAAACATCATGAAACCCGTGTCCAACATCAACACGTAAATCCTCATATATCTCAGGCGCCGCATCCTCAGATCTGCCCTCAGGTGCCGCATAATCTGGCCGGCCCTCATATCCATCTCATGACTCCGATCGGTATCCTCCGGATAACCGCCAGGTCCAAATACTATCACCGGTAGGTAGTGCTCCCCTGCCAGGCTCACCGTCTAACAATACGAGTCTTCTAACCTCGGGGTACCTCACCGGGTCCACCATGTACCCGCAGACGGTGCCTACCGCTCCTCGAATCGGGTTTCACATGCCACTCTCAGAGCCGAGAAAACACATGGTGGACACACTGAAATATCGTATCAAGAGAAACCGGGTTTTTAAAACAATACATACTTTCTTTGAAATAACCACGGTTCTCAAATCCAGAAATCTCATGAAAACAATATATCTCAATGCGTCAAATCATAAAGCATGATGTATGCGACATATAACAGAAATGTAAGCATATCCGTATATCATGCAACATAGAACAATAATCTGCACATATCTAGGGAAAACCGCTCTTTCAAATGAATCCAGTTTTAAAATATATCCCGCGGTTCCCAATTTCTCCAAAGTCAAATGCAACATCGTATAAAGTTGCATATGTAACTATAGCAAGTAAATCATGCAAGGAGTCATATCATGATGCAGCAATACTACTGTGTAGTGATATGACAATTATCGATGATGAAGTGTGTGAGCCGGCCAATCTGTATAAGTGTAACATACGCATCATCAATAATGGTGTAGGTGTACTAGCACGGATATATGAAATGCAATGAGAATGACATGAACGTAGCATAAAGTAAATCACATGCGAATGCTGACAGGTATACGTATCTAACATGACCGAGTTGGTGAATCAAACAATCGGCATCCAGCCTCATAACATTACGTATGGTATAATCCATCGTACGACATTCTCTAGTCAAGGGTATGGATCAATCATCATAAAACTCATCTCGTACGGAAAATCATCGTACGACGACATTAAACCATTAGGGATCCTATCAACCTATATGACAATGAGGGTATGGACCTAACGTCCCATATGACATATCACTCATGATTCACCACATTTATATATATTCATATATCCATATCCCCGGGTCATATCCACAACAACCTCATATCAGGGGACCGACAAGGTATCAATCATCTCAATCGGCTCCCATCCGTATACGAACATATCATCAAGTCATCATATTACATCGTATATTCTTTTCATCGCATTTATATCTCACATCACGTCAATTTTATATATACGTTCTATCCTATACATCAAATGTCATGCTACTCTAAAATTCATACTATTCTAGTGTAACTGCAAATCTATAAGTCGTGATTCACATTCACTTTTTATATCCTTATAGCTTTCATCTCATATCTCGACCTACATAATCAACCATTCACATTATCTCTAACTATCCTTTTAACCCTATCCATAGTTCCCTAATCTAAGTTTCCTTAACCATATTCTATAAATCAGTTTCTATCAAAACTTGCGGGGGTGCTATACGCCATCCACCCGACTTCCCCCGTAGATATAGATCTACTCACCTTGCTCCTTCCTTGCCGAAGTCGATGACGCCATGCTCCTTCATCTTGAAATCCACGCGAAGGTACCTACAATATCCACACATATCGCAACAGCATTAAAATCGAGTTCGGAAAACCACTACGGCTTACGGTGCGCTCAAAGGTTAGAACCTATAGCCTACACGTGCAAAACAACCAATCATCCCTTGTTGTTGATGTACAAACATCCAACAACCAAATACAATACCAAATACTAAAACCAAGCATTCAAAATATGGAAAACATATCCAAAAATCACACCAATGTGCTCCCAGATTTTGACTCAGGTCAATTGGAGAAAAACAAACAAGTATAGGGTGTTGTATAGGAAGTATATGAGCTGCAGAACCAACCTGGGACCCTAAATCCACAATATGGCCAGCCAAAATGGCCAAAAATCCGGCCTCTCGGACCTAGGTGCTCCGTTCTGGTTCGTATGGTCAAGGTGGTCTCCTATTGGTCCAATTTGGCCTCTAGAGTTGTTTGTTTAACTCAAAAACTTCCCGGGTCGCTCCAGATTCACTGTAGGCACACCAAACCTCACTAAACCGACATAGATGAAATCCTAAATCCGTATTCTCTATTCTAAGCCAGTGAAAACACTACTCAAGTCTTGTAACAGCCACTAACCTTCACCAATTCCACACATTTACCCAAACCCTTCTCTTGAATTTCTAAGTTCACAAATCCATTCGTAAACAAATTCTAAACTAAACTAGAATGCTAGGAAAACTTTAAACTAAACTAAGTGAAGGAATTATACCTCATTTGGGCAACCCAAGAAAAACCCTAGCTTCCCTATGTCATCAAAATCCGACTTTGCTTGGTCCATTGTGTAGAGGATGAAGAGGGGATCAACTTTTGTGAAGGGGGTATATGTTTATGATGAAGATTTGGAGATGGATCTAGGGGGTGAAGGTGGACAGAGATGAGGTTGGAGGAGATGAGGAAATGATGGAGGAAACAAATGAGGGGTGAGGTTAGATGTCAGCCTTCTCTCTCCCACTCTCTTATTGTCACCCACTCTCTTGTTCTTTTACCCTTTTACCCTTTTCTTTTTTTCTTTCCTTTTTATTTTTAAAACCAAATCACATAATACTCCAAAACAACACAAGAAAGCAACATGTAACCAAAATGCAACATGGCATGGTGCACTAGCCATGGAAAACTGTAGAATCACGGGTTTGTCCTGATCGCGATTAGCAGTGCACTAATCGAGTTTTCATTTGAACTGCATATAATTGATTTTAAAAATGCCAAATCCTTTAAATATATTTTTAAATGACTAAATCATTTTAATTTCCATTTATTTCACAATTATTGGTATGTATATTTATACCCTTTTTCGAAAACCCCAATTTCGCAAATCGGGCAGTTTTCGGGAAATATATTATTTTAATATTAAATTCTAAAAATAATATTTTATATTTTCTGAAATGTTACAATTCATGCTATGTTTGTTGGTTTTCGTCAAGACATAGTGAATGGTAGCTGTGCGTTGCTTATCTGTAGCATACATAGATACATTGGTTTAGGACACTCGTATAAGCCTTGTTGGCCTTCATCAAGGGCGAATGTGGGCAAGTCTAAATTAATTTGGATAATGTCGGGTAGAACTTGACTTGTGTCTTATGATTTGTTGGCCTTCGTCAAGGTCATAAGCGCTTGGGGGCAAAAACCACATCGGGAGTTTTAAACATAAGGGAAACTTACTAGCATTTGCATACCTTTTGGAGTGTAGTAATTTTGGTTGGCATCCTTCAAAGTTATTACACGATGATAGTTGGGTCCGTGTCCTACTGTGAGTAATAGTTACTCTTCAGGAGGGTTTTTCACTTTACAACTGGCTAAAACCCAGCAAGTGTTTAGAAAGGTGTCAGCGAGGCAACACCTCCAGAGAAAAGTGGTTACTCTAGATTAAGGAATATCGCGAAAGCGTTGGAAAACCTCTCTCGAAGTACCGACACTGGTCTAGCTGAAAGGTTTAAGCAAGCTTGTATGGTGCGATTAATCCCGACTAATTCTCTTTTTAAGATTTGAAGGAGAATTTGTGGAAACGGTGGGAGCCATCCTGATTAGATAAATAAAAAACCAATCTAATCTTACAACAACATACGCTAAGTGTTTCTTCTCTTTCTTCTAATTGCAGCGACCATGACGGGGCTTAAGCTTCTACTAGATAAAAATATATTGACGGGGCTAAATTATAAAGATTGATTGAGGAATGTCCAAATGGCCCTTACTTATGACAAGATTGCCTATGTCCTCATAGCTACTACCCCCGCTGTCCTAGATCCTGATTCCACAGTCACGGACAATGAGGTTCCTAAGACTTTGGATCTCGATTGTGCGAAAGCCAAGTGTCTCGTGCTGGCCTCCATAGATAATGAACATCAGAAGAGGCATAAGAAGATGGACCTAACTTCCATCTTCCTCCATACCAAAGACTTATATAGAGAGAGCAATCTCGTATAGAAATATACGGGATCTCGAATAAACTATTTCAAACGAAATTGGCTATCGGTTCATCTGTCGAGGACCATGTCCTGAAGATGATCGGTCTTAGTGAGGAGCTCGCAGACCTCGGGACCACGTTAGAGAATGAGTTATACACCGACTAGATTCTACATTCCCTACCATACACTGTAACGATTCTAAAATCTCTATACAAATGTAATTTATTCAAATGTATAGAAAGGGGTGTTTCGGCCTAATTAGGAGTTATAAGTTATTTTTGTTCAATAAAACTACAAAACAACTTGTAGCTCACCGGTAAAACTTCTACACTGCTGTGACATAGCCTGTGTGTTCGAATCCTATCAGTCCCAATTATTTTTAATATTTTTCTTTCTAACTTTTCGGAAGTCCAAGAGTTGCACGTGCAATACACGGAGAATCGAAAAGTTTCAGAAAAATCAAACGTGATAAATAACGAGTTAACACAGAATAACACACCTGGCACAAATCTCGAGTCACGTGGCACAAATCCAACCGCCGGTTTCCCATTTGGCCCACCACCGACGGTCTAAGTAGCCCCAATCGCCTCCATTCTTTCCCCGTGCGTCCCTTTGACTCCCCACCACCTCTGTAGTGTTTGATTTCTCTGCAATTGACCAGGGACTCTTCAAATCCCCTATTAATATTATTTTAATTCTTTTTAATTTACTTTTTAAATTCCCGTACTCTCAAATTTCACTATAAATACCACCCCATCCCCTAACTCTCTCCCATTCTGAAAATTCTTATAAAAAATTCTCAAAATTCTCTAAGTGTAAAGTGGAGTTAAGAAAGCCAAAAGGATTAGCGATCAAATCACGACGACCGGAGCTTTCCCGACAATACCACGATCCTTGAAGGCTTCCCCTCTATCTTTTCCTTTCTTGTTAACGCTCTAAAACAGTAAGTCTCTTCTCTCTCTCTCTTTCCTTTCATCTCAAACCAATGTTTAAAATGATATCGACAAGTGGAGTTAACATTTAAAATTCTTTACTTTTAAATGTTTTTATCATCCTTGATAGGTCAAGATGTCATATAATCACCTTAATATCACTTCAAATTAATATTCCCATCATTTTCCTTTTTGTGTAACCAAAATTCCATGTGAAATAATCATATAACAAACTTTTTCAGAAAAATACCATGAAGTTTAGTATAACCCTTATTTCGATAACTAGCATATATATTTCTAGGAAATTCACGGGGTAACGACCTACCCCACACGCACACTTTTGATTCATAGCACGATATTTAGATGTATGGTTAATTTAAAAGAATACGTTTTTCAAATAAATACCATCACTTTATAAAAATACGTTTGTCGATATTTTTACCGTCTTTTGCAAGTGCGCCTCTACAACCTTCGTTAGGGGATCCGCTAATGGATGGTGCAGATTATCGTACATTCTTGGGATAGAAGAGCGGGATGTAGAGCTCCTCACGGAGAATTCGGTCTCGAAAGGAATGAAAATACAATTTAAAAGAAATAAGATTTTTTTTAAAACAAATCAACTTTGGAAATTTTTATATAATTATGAATCTTTATTTTCAATAAAAATAAATGGTGAAAATTATCTTTAAATGAAAGATTAAAATTTTAATAAAATACCATCAAACTTCCAAAGGTAGTAGTTTTCATAAAAATACCATAAACTTTTAAAAGCTAGGTTTCATCACTAAAACACCATCTAAATTAAAATACATTTCATAAAAACTCTTACATTCTAAATCACCCTCGAGATTTATTTTTAAATAATATTAAAGTATTTTCATAAAACCCCCTCGAAGAATGTAAACAATATAAATACAATATAAAAAATAATAATAAATATTTAAGGACTCTACATTAATATAGGTTTAAGCGGTATCATTTCTCTTGAGCCCAGGGGAGCCGGAGAAAGTGAGTGCTTTCCTATTCAGGTTAGACAACACTGCAAATTAACGGAGTTATCAAATGACAATGTCTTGGAAAAAGACATAAATCCATTCGTTCATTTGCAGCAGTTATTCGCTTATTCCCGAACCTAAGAATTTCAACAGTTAAAATTCATTCACAAGAAATGTCTATAACTTGAACACAAACTCGAACCTAAACTTGACTTTAAAATCAACTTGAATCCAAACTCGAATCTAAAACTGAACTCGAACTCGAACTCATGCTACTCGAACTAACTTGACTCGACCCAAGATTGCAATTGACATGACTCGCATTCTACTCGATTTACTCCACTTCGTTCTTCAACTTTTGCAATCTATGGTTTCGATCAAGACATGTTATAATCAACCAATCAAATTAACTAAGGATATCTTACGGTTATAATATATATTATACTCGGGATATTTAGGATAGTTTCTTGTGCGAATCCAACGGAGCTTCAGAAGTCCCGTATTAACTTATTTTTTCATTTACTCGAATCTTAGTCGGGTCGACTCCTCCACAACTTAGAGTTTCGATGCTAACACATAAAATGGGCCTGTGTTTCCTTGCTCCTGGGGCCCCACTCTTGAGCTCGTGAATAGTTCTGCGGTTGCGTTGACATTCACACTTGGAACTTAACGTTAACATAGTGACCATATAGAGACCTATAATATATATAACCTGTTCATTTTACATATATTTTTACTCGTCACAAACATTATTTCATGGTTATTATGTACTTGTCACTTTTCACTCTTATTCTATCTTTGGGACTTACTGAGCGCTAGTTCGCTGACGGGTATTCCACTCATCTTTGTTTTCTTGGAATGTTCGTCAGATACGGTCGAGACGGAAGAAGTGGACGCTACTGAGGAGGATTATGACTAGATAGCTATCCAGGACTAGCTTAACTTCCTTTTCTTTCAGCTTATGTATGCCACCTGTTTAGGCATTTCCTTTTATTGTATTTACTTTTACAGTTGAACTCATGTACCTGTATATATTTCATGTTTGAATATAAATAAAGATATTTGTTGAAAATTGTATACTCTCCATTTATTCTTGTATTGTGTATTATTGTTCATACGCTTAGTATATTTATTTAGGGAATGATCTTCTCTGAATAAATATGCCGCGGGCTTGCCACATTATCGTTTCCGTCTACTGGGAAGCGGGGCATGACAGGTTTTATTGGTGGCCCATGCAGGTCAGTTCTTCATGAAGTCATAAACAATATACTACAAGAATTAATGAATTCAATAAACATTTACATTCCTTGCATTTCAAATTCCTTGAATCTATCCTAACCTATCTTTTGTATCAAGGTGATGGACTCTCCGAACAATACCAGCACCAATGTCAACGATAATACTCCACCTCCTACACCACCACCACCACTTACCATTGCAACTCCAATCAATGAGCAAACGGTACTTCTTGAGGCTATCAAGAGCCTATTGGAGGGTCAGCAGCAGCAAACTGCTATCTTTATGAGCTGCCCCGAGGCCGAAGCACCTGGAGTAAAGAAGTTCCGGGCCATGCACCTAAAGAACTTCTCGGGTAAGGAGAGCCCGCCTGAAGCAGAAGAATGGGCTCAGGTAATAGAGGATGATCTGGCAGCGACCCAAGTGCCAGATATAGCTTGGGTAAGAGTTACTAAGTTGCAACTGACCGATAATACTAGAGTATGGTGGAAAGCTGAGGAGAGCTGTCTCGAGCAACCGATATGATGGAAAACATTCCGAGACCTTTTCGATGCAAAGTACTTTCCGGAGACTGCCCGCTTCGATATGGAGCAGCAATTCATCCATCTACAGCAATGCTCGATGAATGTTTTCCACCGTTGCGAGATTTTTCGATTTTCTCATAATATTCGGCAGATTTGGTTTGGTTAATCGATTTATTGTGGATCTCCCACTTGTATTTCAGATCTGAGCTGATCTATTATAATACCTGCACAATATCTCAAATCATCTTGTCAGTAACATTTATTTTATTTGAGATATTATTCTAACCAACTATATGATATGATATCTTAAGAATATTGGGTAGGAATATTTGATATGATATGCATATTTTAATTAATAATCTCATGGATATTTTATTTAAATATGATATGCATATATTTTCCTAATTATATTAATTATAAATAAAGAAACATATGATAATAATCTTTTTACTATATGTTCTTTATTTACAATTAACACCTTTTAGTAGTAAACAATAATAGGGAAAATGTCCATACAAATGTGCAATAAATTTGACTGATCAAACGGTGAAAGATATAAGAAGCTTCTAGGGCTTAGCAGGATATTACAGACACTTCATCGAAGGATTTTCAAAGATCGCAGCAACCCCGACCAAGCTCACACGTAAAGATGAAGTATTCGTGTGGTCAGAAACATGTGAGAAGGCTTTCGTAGAACTCAAGTTGAGATTAACCTCTGCACCTATTCTTATAATACCAAATCGATCTGGCGGATTTGATGTACATTGTGTGCGTCCGGTAAAAGATTAGGATGTGTTCTACATCAGTACGGAAAAGTTGTGGCTTTTGCATCAAGGCAGTTAAAAGTTCATGAGTGCAACTATTTAACACATGAACTAGAAATTGCAGCCGTCATCTTCGCACTCAAGATTTGGCGTCACTACTTATTTGGAGAGCGAGTGGATATATACACCGACCACAAAAGTCTGAAGTATGTATTTACTCAGAAGGAATTTAACATGCGGTAGAGAAGATGGCTAGAACTCATGGCGGATTTCGACATCAACCTATAATATCATCCTAGAAAGGTGAACGTAGTTCCTGATGCACTTAGTCACCAACCTTTAGCAATGAATCTCATCGCTCAGTGGAGACTACAGCAAGAACTGGATTGGAGATTGAAGTAGTTATGCTAGGTAAGGCTTCATCATTGATGAACTTACAAGTCCAATCCACTCATGTCAATCAGATCAAGGCAGCTCAAGCAATTGATACCAAGCTACAAAAGATCTGAGAACAAGTAGAAAGTGGTATTCAGACCAACTTCATTATTCACAAAGATGGATCGTTGCGGTATGGGAGCCATTTATGCGTACCATTCGGCCTTGTTCGAAAATAGTTGATGAAAGAAGCTCACATCTCTCCTTATTCGGTACACCCTGGCATCACGAAGTTGTAAAAAGATTTACGGCAACACTACTGGTGGTATGGAATGAAGCGAGAAGTAGTATGGAGCGTAGCAAAGTGTTTAGTATGTCAGCAAGTGAAAGATGAACATCACAGAACTGCTGGTCTACTTCAGCCGTTACCAATCCCAGAATGGAAATGGCAGCACATTATCATGGACTTCGTGAACGCTCTTCCCCGCAGTACGAAGGGTAACAACACAATTTAGGTTATTGTGGATCGACTCACCAAGTCGGCTCACTTCATTCCATTAAGAGTTGGCCAATCAACCGAGACATTAGCAAGGAAGTACATGGAGGAGAGTAAAAATCTAAACTAAGATTGTCACGCCCCGCTTCCCAGAGTACGCAAGATCGGGCACGCGACATAGCCAACCATGCTACCTGTGGGTAGGAAGTATCCATCCACAGTCACATTACGGTTGTAAGGTTATCAAGAACAAGATAAAAAGCTAATCTAATACATGTCCAAATCCATAACAACAAGAATCAAATAAACAATAAGTGCGGAAGCTAATGATCCAATACAATGAATAAACAGTACGTCCCATAATGCGGGCTCACATCTGGAAATGAAATGAAAATAAATAAACTAAACTCTAAGGAACTCACAGTTCAGCCTGCTGGCTGAAGTACTCCTGCTCGGTCGTCGATAGTGGTAAGGAATCTGGGCCATGCAAAACCCAGACGTCAGCGCGTCATGACATCAAGTATATAGCATAAACATGGTAATAAACAATGCAAGTATGAACATGAATAAAGCAGTAACAAGGAATAACAAGCAGGGTAATGTGCAATGGTGTCCAAACTGTCCTATCAGGTTTTCTACTCTATAGTCTTTGAAACCAATTGATGAATCGTCGATGTAACTCAATAGTATCCCGTGCGTGCCCGGGACCACGGTCATGACCCTCGGGGCTGAACCCGAGACGTGCCGCTAAGCAGTAAAAGTAGGTAGTAGGATGGACGAGTGATGTCAGCATCATCACTCCCGGACTGGCCAAGCCTGTAAGACTGATCAGAACAAGTATCGAACTGTTGAGTTACAAGTCGGTTTCACCTTTGATTTCCCCATACCCCCAAGCTATGTATGTCAGGTCAGGTATTCAGTAGTCAGGGACTAATGCCAACACAAAATCCGGTAAGAGTAGGTCTGTCTGGCTCGACAGCAGGAATGGTAAGGTTTGTTGGCATTAGGCATGAAATCATGAAACAAGTAATGTCATGGTACAACAGGATGAGTCGGTATGTATGTATATGTCAGGTGTAGCAGGGTCAGGTCAATATGTCGTGCAATCGGGTAAGTGCTCACAACAGGTATACAATCAATAATGAACAGCAGCAGGAAACAGTAATTAACCACAATATTCCATATAACCACAGTGATGTTTGTATTCTCTTAATAACAGGTTCAATCATCTTTAGGGTGCAATAGCCACAAGGTAAAGCAATATCCACAATTATAAATTAAGGAACTACATGAAATTATATAATAATTGTCTCCTAAATGGTTTAACAGTTTAAGCGGATATGATTCAGTCATTTCATTTAGTTGAAATATGGGTTGATGTGGGTTGATTAATTACGAGGAACTGTTGTAACGATTCCATTATAAAGATAACAGCAATAATACGATGTCGAATGCCATCATTAAGTTACGGTATTAAATAGTTTGAATTAAATTGCGTGGCAAGACTAGATCTCGCACGCTAGCATGTTCAAGCAAGTATTCAGATACTTGCCTCGACGGTCTGCAAACTGGAACACGGATGCAAAGTCGGCGGAAAACGCGATATGAAAGCACGGGCCACAGATCGAGTCCCAACAAAGATCAACGAGATCACACGGACCAGGGTACTTCGCTGGAGCGTCGGGTTCACAAGACGGCACGGTCGGATTCCGGCAAAATGTCATCGGTAACAAGTTAGCAACAAAGATATGATACACGCAAAATATGACCAGCGAAGGGATTGTACCAAAAGGAAGCACAAGGAAAACTCACAGAGAAGAAACAGGGTGCAAACACGATGGCTCGACGGTACTGGGACGCCGGCGAGGCAGCGACGGCGAAGAACGGTGGCTGGAAAAATCCTGAGTTCGCTGGAACGAGGGTGCTGCAGCGAGTGTGAGGGTGGTAGTCGACTCTGGTGGTCGAGGGGGAAGGGAGGTGGTCGGAGGTGACGTCGACGAGGTCGCCGGCGCGTTTCTCCGGCGAACAGCGGAGGTTAGGCGAGGGGTTAGGGCTCGTGTTGGTGTTCCGGCGAGGGGAGGAGGGCAGCGACGACGAGGTCGGGACGAGGAGGGTGAGAGGGAGTCGCGGGAGTCGTCGACGACGAGGGATGGCGTCGACGCGCGAAGTCTGCGAGGGTGGAGGCGAGGTCGGGGTTGGGTGCAGGCGCGGGAGTCGTCGGGAGAACGGGAGGAGGAAGGCGCGGCTAGGCTGAGGGTGCTGACGGCGAGGTCGCGGTGGCGATGGTGGGCTGCGCGAGTACGAGGCTAGGGTTAGGGTTTGTTGGGTTTTCTCGCGAGGAAGGGGATGGTGAGGGGCGGCTGCATGGTTTCGAATATATAGAGGGAGAGAGAGAGAGAGATTGGAGAGAGAGAGAATGATTTGGTGAGATAGAGAGAGAGAGAATGAGGAGAGAGACAGAGAGAGATAGGGAAAGGAGGGGCCCACGCGTGCACAGTCCTCTCTCGAGATTGGCCAGGAGGTGAAGAAGGAATTGTTAAGAAGGATTATACTGTTAAGGGAAATATTTCGTATAAAATTATAGTTTTAGATATTAAATTGAAACGGGCCCTTTTTGGCGCGAAATGAAACATTTCCAAATCGCGCCCGGGTTGCGCCCAAATGTTCCAAATTCAAATTATAGGATTTTAAGCGGGTTCCAAATTTTGAAAAGAGGTGTTTAATGATTAAAATGCATGCCCCCAAGTCGGACACATGCACGCGCGCGTAGTCGTCCAAACTTGCCCGTTTAGCCAAACGGAACGGAATCTCGACACGCGGACGCTACCACGCGACTAGTGGCGACGAGTAGGCTAACATGGACATCTTAAATTTCATTTTAGGAGTTAAAATTTCTTATGTGCCAAAATGACTTAACAGGGTAAAATTTAGCAACAAACACCAGAAAATCAGGAAAATTGGAATGAGCAATATATAACCCTCAACTAGTAATATAAATAGTATTATTGGGCTCGGGTGTTACAAAGATTTATACCTTCAAGATATACCATACTTGTCTTGATACCCATAAACTCATGTAAGAGATCGTGAGATTACATAGGGTACCTGTTTGCATCATCTCTGATCGTGATACGAGATTCCGATCACAGTTTTGGCAGAGTTTGCAAGCTAGCCTGGGAACGAGTCTGAATTTCAGCACGGAGTGTCATCCCCAAACAGACCGATAATCCAAGCGAACAATTCAAATCCTGGAAGATATGCTGAGAGCCTGTATGTTAGAGTTCAGAGGTTCATGGGAAGATCACCTACACCTTGTGGAGTTTTCATATAACAACAGCTACCAGACAAGTATTGGGATGGCACCATTCGCAGCACTCTACGGATGGAAGTGTCGTTCCCCACTGAGTTGGGATGACGTTGGAATTCATGAACTTCTTAGACCAGAAATGATCATGGCAACTGTAGACGTAGTTCGCACGATCGAGAAAAAGATGCGCATAGCCCATAACGGCAGAAGTATTGGGCATATGCAAAGCGTAAGCATCTGGAGTTCCAACCCGGAGAGAATGTGTTTATGAAGATCTCTCCGAACTGAGGAGTGACACGTTTTGGTAAGAGGGGTAAACTCAGTCCAAGATATATCGTACCGTTCGACATGCTTGAACAAGTTGGAGAAGTGGCACACTGTTTGGCTTTACCACCCTCATTGGAAGGAGTGCACAATGTATTCCATATTTCCCAGCTACGACGATATGTGAACGACCCCGGCCACATACTTGATCACTCAGAGCTCACTGTACAGACCGATCTGACTTGCGAGCAGCAACCAGTCGAGATCTTAGATTGGAAGGTGAAGACACTACGGAACAAGGAGGTGAACTTAGTCCGAGTGATGTGGAGGAAGGATTCGCCAGGAGAATCGACATCGGAGCTAGAAGGCAATATGCATGCACGATACCCTTAGTTTTTTAAAAATTAGTCTCTATGTAAATTTCGAGGATCAAATTTTTATAAGGAGGGTAGAATGTAACGACTCTAAAATTCCTGTACAAATGTAATTTATTTGAATGTATAGAAAGGGGTATTTCGGCCTGATTAGGAGTTATAAGTTATTTCTGTTCAATAAAAGTAAGAAATAACTTGTAGCTCACTGGTAAAACTTCTATACAGCTGTGACATAGCCTGTGTATTCGAATCACATCAGTCCCAATTATTTTTAATATTTTTTCTTTTTAACTTTTCGAAAGCCCAAGAGTTGCACGTGTAATACACGGAGAATCAAAAAGTTTCAAAAAAATCAAACGGGATAAATGAGGAGTTAACACAGAATAACACACCTGGCATAAATCTCGAGACACATGGTGCAAATCCGACCGCCGGTTTTCCCATTTGGCTCACCACCGACGGCCCAAGTAGCCTCAATCGCCTCCATTTTTTACCCGTGCGTCCCTTTGACTACCCACCACCCCTGTAGTGTTTGATTTCTCTGTAATTGACCAAAGACTCTTCAAATCCCCCATTAATATCATTTTAATTCTTTTTAATTCACTTTTGTAATTCCCATACTCTCATATTTCACTATAAATACCACCCCATCCCCCAACTCTCTCCCATTCTGAAAATTCATATAAAAAATTCTCAAAATTATCTAAGTGCAAAGTGGAGTTAAGCAAACCAAGAGGAGTAGCGATCAAATCTCGACGACCGGAGCTTTCCCGACGATAACACAATCCCTAAAGGCTTCTCCTCCCTCTTTTCCTCTCTTGTTAATGCTCTAAAATAGTAAGTCTGTAACGACCATATTTTCTAATATCTAATAAAATATATTTTATTTATATTTCTACTATCAAATAATTATTTACGTGTTTCTTTTATATAATAATAATTTTTAAAGTAGTGTTAATAATTTTCAAAGCAGTAAATATGATTAAAGGAAATTTCTAAAATCTATTTGTTATTTTTATAAGCTTAAAATGTTTTAGAAAGATTTTATAATGCCTTAAAATAATCTACATATTTTTATTATCAATTAAAATAATTAATTCGTAATATAAAATATTTTAAAGATGAACTAGATATTATATAAATATTATAACTAGCTAACAATTTATAAATAGATATACTAATTGTTTTTAGCCCAAAACTATTTTTATATTAAAGATAATAATAAAATATATTTTCTTGAATTTTTCCATAATTTTTCCGTATTTTTAACTATTTTTAACAAATTTTTCAAAGCCAAATCAATATTTTAAATAATCTGTTGTTTTATTTATTTTTATTAATTTTATTTTAAAATTTTTTTATTACCTTTTAACCTGGACCGTTGGATCATGAGATCCAACGGTCCAAAACTCTGCGGCGGCGCCCACGTGACGATCCGCACCCACAGCAGTGGACGAATCGAGTCGCGCCACGTGGCGAAGAGGCGGTGCGCTGCGGGCCGTTGGATGCAGATCCAACGGCCATAAATCAAGGGCGGCGGTGGTTAATGATTATGTGAATGATTCGTAATCATTGGGGCGCAGATTTTGCGGATTTTTAACAGATTTTTGGATTTTTTTGTTATTTTTGAACGCTATAAATAGGCACCTTCAAACCTCATTTTCTCACAACTCAGAACTCCAAAAATTCTGAAAAAAATACCGGTGACTTCGTATCGACGACGCCGACGCTACGGCTCCATCCATTCGCAGAGGAAAAATCGGGACGCAGAGTTATTGAGGATTTAGTACGAGACTACGTTTTCAGCTATTCGGCTTTCCGACTCAAACAAAGGTAGGATCCGCCTCTCTCTCCTTTTCCTGTCACCTTCTTCTATCGAAATTCCAACTTCTAATCATCAACCCACATTTAAAATGTTGTTATTATAACTGTGCATACTCTTTTTGCTTGTACCCTTGATCATGATAATGTTAACCCATATTTTTAAAACGATATTTAAACCTTATTATTTTAACTAAGCTTTTTCCGAAGAACACGAAGCACTTTACAAATTCTAGAAAATAAAACGAGTGGTTGTGGAAGGCCATATTAAATGAGATCAAATACTCTTTCTAAAAGTCTCCAGTTTATGACAACATAATATATACAAAACATGATACGGTTAGGGTTAGAATGCGCGGACCTAGGTATGGAATACTTTATGAAGATCCCGATATTTCGGGTGAACAGTCCAATGTGTGGACGACTATACAAATATGAAGATCCCGATATTTCGGGTGAACAGTCCAAAGTGTGGACGACTATACAAATATGAAGATCCCGATATTTCGGGTGAACAGTCCAAATGTGGGCGACTATACAATGTGGAAATTCCATGCCTAGAAGTATACGCACTAACTCTAATCCGTCCAAACCTTTATACTGAACCACGGGGATGGGTAGTTTGATTAGGCAAGGATAATTCGGAACTCGGATTCCCCTACTACTCGATCATGATCCCGGGAAGTGAAACGGTACATTTCACTTCCCCAGTTGTTGTTCCGTGGCCACAACGGAATAATCTCGAGTATCCGGACCCTTGTTTAACAAACTAATACAAACTATTACCTTCATCTACACATAACTTACAGCATATATAACCTACTCATATTCACATATCCAATTTGTACATAACCTCATACCTTTATACACATGTACATCATATTCATTATACACACCTGTTTGTTTCTATACCCTTACTATCTTATGAGGCAATCCTACCCGAGTATAACTCGCTGACGGACCTTCCTTTTCTTTCTCTATCCTTGGAATGTCCGTCAGATAAGAATAAGTATTACAGCGAAGATCAAGGTGTGAAGTCAACTTATGAAGATTATACAGACAGGACAATGGAAGATTAGATAGTTTTAATTGTTGTTGCCCACATGTTTAGGGCTTTTGTTTCTCCTTTGATGTAAATAAACTACTTAGTTTATTTTACTTTTTCCTTTGGGATGTAATAAAGTTTGGTTAATGGAAATAAAATGCCTTTCGCTTTTATTATTTTTGTTTTTGGTACACATCCTGCATATTAATTATTTATACGCTTAACGTAACTGTATTGAATAGACCACCTTCAATACAGTTAGGTTGCGGACCTTGCCACGTCTTCCTTCTCCTTCTTTTGGGAAGCGGGGCGTGACAGGTTTTTGTGGTGGCCCATGCAGGTCCTCTTGTGTACTAAAATAAAACCATTAACTGACTTATTATATTTGTGAATCTTATCCATCTATACCGATATCATAGTTTTCCCTATGTCCCTTGTTCCTTCCTTGACATTCTGTACTTTGACCATGACCTTTCCTTCTGGTCATGGCAAATCTTTTCAACGAGGATGACATGTCCGATATTACTTTGAAGTTACATCTAAAGATTCAGAAGGCGAAGTCGTAGACTATCAGGCGGTTGTCCCCAAAAGGCACCGTGGGAAAGGTCATACTTTTCTTAGATCAAGGACCTATCATCACTTGTTGAACTCCCGTAATCGAGATTAATAAGTCTTTTCCTTTTCTTTGGCCGAATAAAATGATGTAAGAACATTAAGGGCATGTACTTACTTTCGGTTGTACTCTCCATATTGAAGCTGGATCTTAGTTTCGAGCGATAATCTCTCTTGTGTCTCTTGCTCTTCTTAGTCTCTCCCTTGCATTAATTGTTATTCTTTCATGCAAGTTATCTTGTCTCACCTTAGCCGTTTGTAACCTAACCTATTCTGATCCTGATCATCAATGGCCGGACGACACTATAACCGCAACAGAAGGGGAAATGGAGTCAATGAAGCCACTGCTCAACAAGCAGCTATACTACAAAGGATGTAAGGACTATTGAAGCAACAACAGCAGCAGACAGCTGCCCTTCATCAGGAGCTACGAGAAAGTAGGCAGCAGCAAGCAGAGATTTTAAGTAAGGCACTAATCTTAGTTCCACAAGGTTCGGCGGGAGTGAAGCAGTTCAGATCATTCCACCCTAAGACTTTTTCGGGGAAGGAAACTCCTTTAGAAGCTGAAGAATAGCTTAAGGGAACAGTCAATGATCTCAGTGCCGCCCAAATCCCGAAGGACACGTGGGTGAACATCGCTAGGCTACAACTTACGGATAATGCCAGGATATGGTGGGAGGCAGAGGAAAGTATATCGAAGGAGCCCATCGACCGGGAAAGGTTCAAACAGCGTTTTGATACCCAGTACTTTCCAGTCGTGGCACACTTAAAAATGGAACGGGAGTTTATACGGTTCCAACAAGGAAGTATGTGGGATAAGTCGGTGGACGAGTATGCTTCGGAGTTCGCAAGGTTAAGTCGATTCGCGTACCATCTGGTGGCAACCCCAGAACTTTATGCCAAGAGATTTCGACAGGGATTGGACCTGAAGACACAGTCCTCCATGTCTTCTGCTACTTTATCAACTTATGATGAAATTTTAGAGGCGGCGCGAAACTTTGAAGACCTTCAGAGACGGATAAGGAAGGATAACCGTTTATCTGGTATTAAGCGACCAACCAATCAAATTCTTGAGGGATCAACTTCCAGATTCAACGGGAGATCACAACCCCAGAGACCAGCAGGACCAACTATCTTCGGAAAACCAGCCGTTACATGCAACCATTGTGGTAGGACCGGATACCACATGAGAGACTGTCGCATTTTGAACAAACTTTGCATAGTCTGTGGGTCTCCGGATCATGCTATTGGGGACTGTCCTCAGAGAGGGAAACAATCAGGCCCCGTCAACAAGCCGGCTAATTATGTGGCACTACGACAGGGAAACCGGCCACTTTCCGCCACTAAACCAACCGGTCAAGGGGCAACACCAAAAGAACCACCCTTTCCATCACAGGAGCGTGTTTTTCAGCAAGCGCAAAGGAATGGACCCAAACGTCAGACCTTCACCATGACGGCCGAGAAGGCTGATGCCACGTGGAAAGACAACAGAGGTACTCTCTTTTTCTCAACCTTTCTTTGATACCATGCTTAACCATCCTTCGATGCAAATCTTTGTTAAAATCACCATAATTCCTCTAGTTTTCGTAATTTCGACTAGTTGCCTTTATGTTATATCTTGCAAGTTTTTCCATCAATTCACAACCTCCATTCAACTTCTAAACTCTTCTATCTGGAAGCAACTACTGATTTTACATTTTCCGATTCCTTGTACCTAAACCCTTCAGAGACTTTCCACGCATCAAGTGATACACCAACTCGCGGGAGCGACACTTGCAGCAAAGAAGATTCCTGACAGCGTTACTGATTTCCGTGCCTAGTAGTGGCCACTCCTTTGAAAATTTCAAGTATAAAATTATTCTAAGGAGGGTAGATCGTAACTATCACAACCATTCTTGCAACTCTTAGCAAACTCAGAAGTTTTAAACATCCACAACGATTTTCGGAGGAGTGACTTAGTAATGTAATGTATCAGCGAGGCAATATAGTTGCATATGCGTCAAGATAACTAACAATTTATAGATGCAACTATTCCTATCCAGAAGAAGAACCGACGATGGTAAATGTTCATCTTGAAGACATAGAAACACTACTCTAAGGAGAACTTGGGAACACGGATGGTTGAAACACGTGAAGCGGATGAGAGAGGTCAAGTTTTATATGGGAGAAGTACCGATCGATTGGGAAGACCCTGAAGATGGAGAATTTGTAAGATAATAGTAGAAAAAGTGGAGATGACGATTCAATACAGCGAGCGAGGAAAGCTCAGCCCACGACTCATCAGCCGTTTAACATCTTGGAAGGAGACGGTAGGTTTATGTATAGCCTACTTTTGCTACTTTCGTTGGAGGAAACCCTAGTCATACTTTTGATCATTCCGAGATTATGGAAAGGTTAGCATAACCTACGAGCAGCAACCGGTCAGAATATTAGAAGGATGAAACCTTGAGCGACAAGACAATCCAGCTAGCTAGAGCTATATGAAGGAAGAACTACTAGGCGGACATACACGGAAGCGAGGAAACGGGATGACAGTGCGAGACTAAAATATTTAACCGCGATAATATCTTTTTAGTGATTTCTTCCTTTTCTTGACCTACCTTCTGAAATTTCGAGGACGAAATTATTTTAAGGAGGGTAGATTGTAACGACCATATTTTCTAATATCTAATAAAATATATTTTATTTATATTTCTACTATCAAATAATTATTTACGTGTTTCTTTTATATAATAATAATTTTTAAAGTAGTGTTAATAATTTTCAAAGCAGTAAATATGATTAAAGGAAATTTCTAAAATCTATTTGTTATTTTTATAAGCTTAAAATGTTTTAAAAAGATTTTATAATGCCTTAAAATAATCTACATATTTTTATTATCAATTAAAATAATTAATTCGTAATTTAAAATATTTTAAAGATGAACTAGATATTATATAAATATTATAACTAGCTAACAATTTATAAATAGATATACTAATTGTTTTTAGCCCAAAACTATTTTTATATTAAATATAATAATAAAATATATTTTCTTGAATTTTTCCATAATTTTTCCGTATTTTTAACTATTTTTAACAAATTTTTCAAAGCCAAATCAATATTTTAAATAATCTGTTGTTTTATTTATTTTTATTATTTTTATTTTAAAATTTTTTTATTACCTTTTAACCTGGACCGTTGGATCACGAGATCCAACGGTCCAGAACTCTGCGGCGGCGCCCACGTGGCGATCCGCACCCACAGCAGTGGACGAATCGAGTCGCGCCACGTGGCGAAGAGGCGGTGCGCTGCGGGCCGTTGGATGCAGATCCAACGGCCATAAATCAAGGGCGGCGGTGGCTAATGATTACGTGAATGATTCGTAATCATTGGGGCGCAGATTTTGAGGATTTTTAACAGATTTTTGGATTTTATTGTTATTTTTGAACGCTATAAATAGGCACCTTCAAACCTCATTTTCTCACAACTCAGAACTCCAAAAATTCTGAAAAAAATACCGGTGACTTCGTATCGACGACGCCGACGCTACGGCTCCATCCATTCGCAGAGGAAAAATCGGGACGCGGAGTTATTGAGGATTTAGTACGAGACTACGTTTTCAGCTATTCGGCTTTCCGACTCAAACAAAGGTAGGATCCGCCTCTCTCTCCTTTTCCTGTCACCTTCTTCTATCGAAATTCCAACTTCTAATCATCAACCCACATTTAAAATGTTGTTATTATAACTGTGCATACTCTTTTTGCTTGTACCCTTGATCATGATAATGTTAACCCATATTTTTAAAACGATATTTAAACCTTATTATTTTAACTAAGCTTTTTCCGAAGAACACGAAGCACTTTACAAATTCTAGAAAATAAAACGAGTGGTTGTGGAAGGCCATATTAAATGAGATCAAATACTCTTTCTAAAAGTCTCCAGTTTATGACAACATAATATATACAAAACATGATACGGTTAGGGTTAGAATGCGCGGACCTAGGTATGGAATACTTTATGAAGATCCCGATATTTCGGGTGAACAGTCCAATGTGTGGACGACTTTACAAATATGAAGATCCCGATATTTCGGGTGAACAGTCCAAAGTGTGGACGACTATACAGATATGAAGATCCCGATATTTCGGGTGAACAGTCCAAATGTGGGCGACTATACAATGTGGAAATTCCATGCCTAGAAGTATACGCACTAACTCTAATCCGTCCAAACCTTTATACTGAACCACGGGGATGGGTAGTTTGATTAGGCAAGGATAATTCGGAACTCGGATTCCCCTACTACTCGATCATGATCCCGGGAAGTGAAACGGTACATTTCACTTCCCCAGTTGTTGTTCCGTGGCCACAACGGAATAATCTCGAGTATCCGGACCCTTGTTTAACAAACTAATACAAACTATTACCTTCATCTACACATAACTTACAGCATATATAACCTACTCATATTCACATATCCAATTTGTACATAACCTCATACCTTTATACACATGTACATCATATTCATTATACACACCTGTTTGTTTCTATACCCTTACTATCTTATGAGGCAATCCTACCCGAGTATAACTCGCTGACGGACCTTCCTTTTCTTTCTCTATCCTTGGAATGTCCGTCAGATAAGAATGAGTATTACAGCGAAGATCAAGGTGTGAAGTCAACTTATAAAGATTATACAGACAGGATAATGGAAGATTAGATAGTTTTAATTGTTGTTGCCCACATGTTTAGGGCTTTTGTTTCTCCTTTGATGTAAATAAACTACTTAGTTTATTTTACTTTTTCCTTTGGGATGTAATAAAGTTTGGTTAATGGAAATAAAATGCCTTTCGCTTTTATTATTTTTGTTTTTGGTACACATCCTGCATATTAATTATTTATACGCTTAACGTAACTGTATTGAATAGACCACCTTCAATACAGTTAGGTTGCGGACCTTGCCATGTCTTCCTTCTCTTTCTTTTGGGAAGCGGGGCGTGACAAAGTCTCTTCTCTCCCTCTCTCCTTTCATCTCAAACCAATGTTTAAAATGATATCGACAAGTGGAGTTAACATTTAAAAATCTTTACTTTTAAATGTTTTTATCATCCTTGATAGGCCAAGATGTCACATAATCACCTTAATATCACTTCAAATTAATATTCCCATCATTTGCATTTTTGTGTAACCAAAATTCCATGTGAACTAATCATATAACGAACTTTTTCAGAAAAATACCATGAAGTTTAGTATAACCCTTATTTCGATAACTAGCATATATACCTCTAGGAAATTCATGGGGTAACGACCTACCCTCCCACCCTCACACTTTTGATTCATTGCACGATATTTAGATGTATGGTTAATTTAAAAGAATTCGTTTTTCAAATAAATACCTTCACTTTATAAAAAACTTTTTTATCGATATTTTTACCGCCTTTTGCAATTGCGCCTCTACAACCCTCGTTAGGGGACCCGCTAATAAATGGTGTGGATTATCGCACATCCTTGGGATAATAGAGCGAGATGCAGAGCTCCTCACGAAGAATTCGGTCTTGAAAGGAATGAAAATACGATTTAAAAGAAATACGATTTTTTTAAAACAAATTAACTTTGGAAAATTATATATAATTATGATCCGTATTTTCAATAAAAATAAATGGTGAAAATTATCTTTAAAATGAAAGATTAAAATTTTAAAAAAATACCATCTAACTTCAAAAGGGAGTAGCTTTCATAAAAATACCATAAACTTTTAAAAACTAGGTTTCATCACTAAAACACCATCTAAATTAAAATACATGTTCATAAAAACTCTTAACATTCTAAATCACCCTCGAGATTTATTTTTAAACAATATTAAAGTATTTTTCATAAAACCCCCTCGAGGAATGTAAAGAATATAAATACAATATAAACAACAATAATAAATATTTAAGGACTTTAGATTAATATAGGTTTAAGCGATATCATTTCTCTTGAGCCCCAGGGAGCTGGAGAATGTGAGTGCTTGCCTATTCATGTTAGACAACAGTGCAAATTAATGGAGTTATTAAATGGCAATTGTCTTAGAAAAAGACACAAATCCTGCTGTTCATGTACAACAGTTGTCCAATTACTCCCAAACCTAAGAATTTCAACAGTTAAAATTCATTCACAAGAAATGTCTATAACTTGAACACAAACTCGAGCCTAAACCTGACTTTAAAATCAACTCGAATCCTAAACTGAACTTGAACTCGAACTCATGCTACTTAAACTAACTTGAGTCGACCCAAAATTGCAATTGACTTGACTCGCATTCTACTCGATTTACTCGACTTCGTTCTTCAACTTTTACAATCTATGGTTTTGATCAAGGCATGTTATAATCAACCAATCAAATTAACTACGGATATCTTACGGTTATAATATATATTATACTCGGGATGTTTGGGATAGTTTCTTGTGTAAATCCAACGGAGCTTCAGGAGTCCCATATTAACCTATTTTTTCATTTACTCGAATCTTAGTCGGGTCGACTCCTCCATAGCTTGGATTCCCGATGCTAACATATGAAATAGGCATGTGTCTCCTTACTCCTGGGGCCCCACTCTTGAGCTCATGAATAGTTCTACGGTTGCGTTGACATTCGCACTTGGAACTTAACGTTAACATAGTGATCATATAGAGACCTATAATATATATAACCTTGTTCATTTTACATATACTTTTACTCGTCACAAACATTATTTCATGGTTTTTATGTACTTGTCGCTTTTCATTCTTACTCTATCTTTGGGACTTATCGAGCGCTAGTTCGTTGACGGGCATTCCACCCACCTTTGTTTTTTTGGAATGTTCGTCAGATACGGTCGAGACGAAAGAAGTGGACGCTACTAAGGAGGATTATGACCAGATAGCTACTAAGGACTAGCTTAACTTCATTTTCTTTCAGTTTATGTATGCCACCTGTTTAGACATTTTCTTTTATTGTATTTACTTTTCCAGTTGAACTCATATACCTATATATATTTCAAGTTTGGATGTAAATAAAGATATTTGTTGAAAATTGTACAGTCTCCATTTATTCTTGCATTGTGTATTATTGTTCAATACACTTAGTATATTTATTTAGGGAATGACTTTCTCTGACTAAATATGCCGCAGGCTTGCCATATCATCATTTCCGTTTACTGGGAAGCAGGGCGTGACAGCTATACTTAGTTCATATTGAATTTCATTATGCAACGAATCGAAATTACACTTTCAGAGTTTCTCAACATGTTGAGGAGTGCAGAGGGCACCTTGAAGAAAAGCAAGGAGACACCCGTTCTAGTTGTTGGGGAATCTTCTTTCTCTAAATTCAAGGCTAAGGCTAGGAGGAGGAAGAAGAAGGCTCCCACCAAACCGAAGGAAGTGTCACTAAGGTGCAAGGGAAGGGCAAGAGAAAGGCCGGGAAAGTGGTAGCCACAAAGGATGAGTGTTTCTACTATCATATAAAGGGTCATTGGAAGAGGTATTGCAAGGCTCGTGCAGCCGCCCTCAAGGACAAGGCTTTAAGTGTGTTCATAATCGAAAACCGTTTTTCCGTAAACTCTACTTCCTGGGTATTTGATACCGGATCAGGATCTCATATCTATAATTTTTTGCAGGCACTGAGAAACCGTAGAGTTCTGAAGGCAAGTGATATGACCCTCAGGGTTGGAAACGGAACAAGCGTTGATGCTGTAGCCATAGGCGATTATCACCTAGGAATGGGAAGCGGAAAACTTTTGATTTTTGAAAAATTATTTTTGTGTACCTGAAATGATGTGTAATATTATTTCCGTATCTTTGTTATGTAAAGAAGGTTATAATTTTGCACTTGTAAGCGATGTTTTAAACATTCATCTGAATCAAGAACTGATTGGGTCTGGTACATTAGAAAACGACATATACATTCTTAATCAACATCAAGTTTTCAATGTCTAACACACACTCAAAAGAAAGACTCCAGATTCAAATAAAGCTTTCTTATGGCATTGTAGATTTGGTCATATCAATGAAATAAGGCTAACAAAGTTACATAATGATGGATATCCGGGTCCGTTCGAATATACATCTTATGCAACTTGTCAGTCATGTATCAAAAGGAAGATGACCAAAACTTCGTTCACAGGATACGGAGAAAGAGCTACCGAGCTCTTGTGATTCATACACAGTGATGTATGTGGACCAATGTATACATATGCAATCATTACATTCACCGATCATTTCTCAAGGTATGATCATATGTTTCTAATGAAACACAAATCAGAGGTCTTCGAGAAGTTCAGAGAATACAAGAATGAAGTGGAGAACCAAACGGGAAAAAGTATCAAGATACTTCGATAGAATCAGGTTGGGAATACTTAAGCACCGAGTTTCTTGAATGTTTAAAAGAGAATGAAATTCTTTCTTAGCTTACTTCTCCATACACACCACAATACAATGGTGTAGCGGAGAGGCGGAATCGCACCCTATTAGATATAGTGCGTTCCATGATGAGCAATGCTGAGTTGCCGATCTCTTTCTGGGGTTATGCGCTGAGACTGCCACATACCTCTTGAACATGGTTCTAACTAAGTCAGTGCCTACCACTCCATATAAATTATGAAGTGGGAAGAGACCATTTCTTAAGTATATTAAGATATGGGGTTGTCCTGCTCTTTTCAAAAAAAGAACCTAGATAAACTCGAGTCACCATCAATATTGTGCAAGTTTGTGGGATACCCCAAGAATTCGAAGGGATATCATGTCTACCATACCGAGGAACAAAAAGTGTTTGTCGCTCACCACATTGTCTTCTTAGAAAGTGAATTTCTTGCAAAAGAAATTAGTGAGAGCTTAGTAGAACTGAAAGAAATTTCAGAACCACGAACGACCGTTGAAGACTTGGTTGAACCCGAGATCTTAATAGAGCCTGACTTATCTCCACCACTCCACAGATCTGGTAGGCAATCTCATCCGCCCGAGAGATACTACAGTTTTCTTATAGACGGGGAATCGAGAGGATCGCATCATCGATGACGATGAGCCTACTAGTTTTCAGCAGTCTATCACAAGCAGGGACTCGGTGAAGTGGCTGAATGTTATGCGATCCGAGATGGAATCCATGTACACCAACAAACTTTTGGACTTTGGATGTTGTACCACCAGGGGTAAAACCCGTTGGTTGTAAGTGGATCTTCAAAAAGAAGATTAGTGTAGATGGACAGGTTGAAACCTATAAAGCTAGACTTGTTGCAAAAGGTTTTCGTCAAAGACCAGGTTTGGACTATGATGAAACTGTTGGGGTCGAAATTTACACCCCGGTTGACCAAGTCAAAATCAAAGTCAACCCCAAACCAAGTGGGCCCAAGCCCAGGTCAAGTGGGCCAATGCCCGGGTCGAGCCTGAACATGAAGCGTCGGCCCAATCAGGCTCAAAATCCAAAAAGCTCAAGAGAAACCTTTTCTTTAGTGGTTATAATTAAATCCATTTGGATCCTACTTGTCATTGCCACCTTCCATCACTATGAAATCTGGCAAATGGACGTAAAAACCTCTTTTCTAAATAGAAGTTTAGAAGAGTGTATATATGGATCAACTAGAGGGCTTCATAGAATGTGGGAGTAGCGGAAGAGTGTACAAGTTGCTTAAATCCATTTATAGATTAAAGCGGGTATCGTGGAGTTGACATCTGCTTTGATGAGACGGTCAAGAAATTTGACTTTATTAAAAATGTAGATAAACCATGTATTTATAAGAAGATTGTAGGGAGAACTGTGGTATTTCTTGTCCTGTACGTGGATGATATTCTCCTGATAGGAAATGATATTCTCCTGATAGGAAATGATATTCTTATGCCACAATCGGTCAAGTTTTTCTTGTCACAGAAGTTCTCCATGAAAGATCTGGGTGATGCCTCCTACATTCTGGGGATTAAGATCTACAGGGATAGATCTAAAAGAATGTTGGGACCGTTACAGTCTAGGTACATTGACACCATACTAAAGAGTTTTAGTATGGAAGATTCCAAGTGTGGTAATTTACCCGTTTATCATGGAATCACCCTGATCAGTCATATTTATTGCACATTCTTACGGTCATTTTCCCTAATTACTAAAAGGTGTTATTTGTAATTCAAGAACATATGTGGATTTTTGTGAAAAAAGATTTTGTCATATATTTCTTAAATTATAATTAATATAACTGGAAATTAAAGGTGCATATCATATCATATCAAATATTCTTGAATTTCTTAACCATTAAGTAACTTATTTGTGAATGAATTATTGGAATATTATCCCAAATAAAATAAATGCTACTAATAATTTGATTTGAGATATTGTACATGTATTAAAATAACAAATCAGTTCAAGGCTACAAACATGAGTAGGAGATCCAAATCAAATCAAGTTAGCAAATCAAATATGCCAAATTTAGGAGCAAATTGAAAATTCCAGCAACTACAAAAGTAAAAAAATATTTTCAAGATTTTATCATCGAAAAAATCTCCTGAAATTGAGATAAGAAAGAGGAAAAAATATGGAGACGCAATCTCACAAAACGGCGGCGGTTCAGCGGCCGAAGAGGGCATTTAGCGGTGGTTCCATGTTCAAATAGTGGCCATTTGATGAACTTTTTCATGGGCATGAACGTCTTTTCATATACGTCAAGATGACATCTAGGGTTTCAAGTTCTAGAGCCTATAAAATAGATCGAGCAGCAATCTAGGGTTATCTATCTATGGTTTTTAGTTGTTTTAGCACTTTTAGCCAAATAAATTCTGTGATGCTAATTTTTATTAATAAATGGTAGAATAATTTTTATTTCTTGTCTCTTTACTTTTCTGCAATTTATTTCTTCGCATTTAATTTTAGTAATTAAATTGAATTTTTTTTCTTAATGAATTTCATCGTCATCCTTCTTATTTCTCAATGATTTTGAAACGATGAGCTAACAAAAGAAACTTATTGATTTTCGTATGGGATCTTAAAAGCTAGGTTTATAATATATTTCTCAAATCCTTTTCTATTAACTCGTCTAAAACAAGATTAATAGTTTACCATTTCCCTGTGGACGAACCGTACGCACTATCGACTAGCTATTTGCGATACTGTTATTGATTGCGGTATCTAGGAAACACTAAAACTCAAATTTAATTTTTTTCACAACAATCACACCCTCTCCAAAGAGATATCTTCCAAGACTGATGAGAATAAAGCTCGCATGATCATTATACCCTATACTTCGGCGGTAGATTATATAATGTATGTGATGTTATGTATCAGACCAGATATAACTTACGCACTTAGCGTGGTAAGCCGGTATTGTTAGTGATATGCCCTAAAGGCTATTATTGTAAAGTACTGGATTGTATATTGCATTTCGGAAGCTTAGAATATTCACAGATATAATGACAGTTGTAAGTCAACGTTACTCATCCCACGGGTTTGCGGAGAGGCAGAATAGGTAAAAATCGATTTTTTCTAACAAGGTAACATCGACTATGTATAAGGATCGTTGCTAAATTCTAACTAACAAAATAACTAGGAGTTGTAGATACTATGTAAAATGATTATACCTCAAGCTACAATTCCTTCTTCTCCTCCTTGATGTGAGCTCCTTGGAGTGGTGGTGGATGCGCCTCCTCGTTGGCTTCTCGAAGTCAAAGAAGATCCACCCGAGAGTTCCAACCTTGAGCTAAACCTCCAAGTTGAGATAACTAGATCACTTGGTGTGCTAAAGAAAGTAACCTAGAGTGAGTAGAGAGTGATTTTAGTAGCTTAGTCTTACTAACTCTTGATTCTCAACTCATGAGACACTAGAGTTTTGAGAGGAAGAAGGAGATAGTGAACACTTGAGGAAAGAGAAATGTTTTTGGATAATGATAATTCATAATAGAATGGCTAGCTTGATTCGATCATAAGCATGGCATGGAAAAATATCTCACCAAAATATCTAGGTCTCAAAAATATCTCACAAAAATATCTAGAGTCAAAAAGTCAATCCAAGTCAAATGGTCAACCCGAGTAGCCATGCGACTAAATTATCATTTACTAAAAATAACAAAGACTTTTCTCCACCTCATATGTTTTTTAACCAACTCAATGGTTAAAACCCTAATGAGGTGTCTCTTTCTTTACCCCTTCTCATCCGTATATACATACCCGCATCCGTGTTCCGAGAAACACGAATACTATGAGACGAAGCTAATCCAATAATCAAATACTAGGATCCGGTTTAAACCAAAGCCAATTATTATTGTCCGCTCGAACACCACACGTGTACAAGTACACGTATATGATCAAACCCTGTCGTAAAACCATACGACCTCTACATCGTTTCGCCCAAAGCTGGGAAACCCTCTGTGTGGGACTCTAAAGACTCGATAGTACTCTGGTAGTGGGTTTAACCACAAGAACGTCAGTGGTACTAGCTGTACGTAACGGCTACCCAGGTATTTGTCGATAAGAAGGTCGACGAGGAAACTCATCCGTACCCCTGCTGAGCCTGTCTGTGGCAATCTCCGTACAGTCCGGTCTATTCGTCTAAGAGTGTCGCATATCGGTCTTAGGGGCGGCAAGCGTCAGATCTCTAATAGTCCAATAAGTCATGTCGGAGTGCGGCCAAAAACACCTTGAGAAACTACTGAAGTACCTACTAGTAAATCTCACTTGCCCTGGCCAGGGACTTTATGTAATGGCTTTCCGAACACAGCGCGACATAAACCCCCAATACCGGGAGAGACGAATACTATCTAACCACCACTGCCTTCAAGTGCTTCGGGACTGCACCCAACTACTACCTGTTTGCACGACTCATCAGAGCTGTGGTAGGGTAGTAATCTAAGAACAGTGGGAACACACTTGAGGTGAAGTAGCAGTGTCAAGTCAACGGACTAAGCTGTACTCATGACACCTGAGAACTGCTACCTAACGGTAGGTATAGTACCAACCAGTAGTACCCCACGAGTCCGTCCAGTGTAACTCATAACCTAATGAGCACCTGCATACTATCTTCAGTACGACATACTGATGGCTATGGGACAGACCATCTCCTCTGCTGGGATGAGAAGCGTATACACTAGTCTACTCTGGAGTATCGATACCCTGTCTCGATAATCCTACGACTAGGGACCTGTATAAGGATGTGCTTGTAGACTACCCAGCCCCCACTAGTGTGACTGCCATCACAACGTTGGTCGTCAAGCAAAGATCCTAAGGGCTCTATCAATATGTTTTAGCGATATGTTAAAAGAAACATATACACATATTAAGATAGATACAAACCAAGTAGCATACTACTATATCGAGCAAGACTGTCATAAATCCGTGAATATATCCCAAGCTTCCAAAATATAATATACAAACTAGTACTATACAATAATGGCCTCTAGAGCATACCACACTAACAATCTCCCACTTGCACTAAGGCCATGTGCTGGCATATCGCAAGCCTATCATCTCGAATAGCTTCTCGAACTGCGTCTGAGGGATGGCCTTTGTGAATGGATCTGCATTGTTTTCCTCAGTAGCAACTCTCCGAACCTCGATCTCCCGATGATCCATGATCTCCCTGATCAGGTGATACTGCCTTAAGATGTGTCTGGACTTCTGATAGGACCTGGGTTCCTTCGCTAAAGCTATAGCCCCGTTGTTGTCACAATACAGAGGTATTGGATCAATAATGGACGGAACCATATGAAGTTCTGTTAAGAACTTCCTTATCCAGACTGCTTCTTTTGCGGCATCAGAAGCTGCGATATACTCCGCTTCCATCGTCGAGTCAGCAACGGTGTCCTGCTTGGAGCTCTTCTAGCAGACCGCCCCTCTATTGAGGGTAAAGACATAACCTGACATGGACTTGGAGTCTTCCTTGTCACTATGGAAGCTGGAGTCAGCAAAGGCCTCGATCTGGAGGTCTTTTCCGCCGTAAACCAAGAACATATCTTTAGTCCTTCTCAGGTACTTGAGAATGTTCTTTACTGCTGTCTAGTGCTTCTCCCCAGGGTTTGACTGATACCGGCTTACCACGCTCAGTGCGTAAGCAACATCGGGTCTGGTACACAATATCGCATACATTATAGAGCCTACCGCAGAAGCGTAGGGTATAATAGACATGCGATCCCTTTCTAAATCAGCCTTGGGAGACATCTTTTTGGAGAGGTGTTCATATCAGAATTTTGCATTATTATATCGCCCATTCTTAATCACATTACATATAAATAGGTGCTTTTGATCCATGTCTGCTAAATAGTTGCAGGTTACAGGTTTTCAGAACAATACAGTGAAATTCAGGAAAAGACGCTACAAATGTGAGACTACGACCAACAAATAGATGAATCGGTATGATGCCGCCTACAGTTTAAGGAACAAACGAAGATCAGTGAACAGTTCAATGCACAAAGTACAAGGGCAGCACAGGATTAAAAAATTCAACGCGAAGCTCACGGCGAAAAGTCCACAACATTCTGCACTGTAGAAATCTGGAAGAAAATAGAAGATATTCTGAGGAACCAAGTGAATAAAATAGAAGTAAATAGCAACATGAAGCAACCCTGGAAAGATGAGACAGAGAAACCCCAAGATGGTCGCGGATCCGTGGCCAAACATGGCATTCCGCCGTGGTACCTCGGCCGTGCAGTGCATGTGTCGGTGCACGTGTCGGTGGGTGTCGGTGCTTTGACTCGGCTTTCTTAGGGTAGTCTTGTAATTTCAAATGTGGATCAGATTAAACCCTAGGGTTTCTCCTATCTATAAATAGGAAAGCTTATAGCCGCTTTTGGGCATACCTCTTTTTATTTTCTAGATTAAATTTTCAATTCCATTGTAATCGTCAAGAGGTGTCAATAAAGTAAGTTTTTATCTTGCAATTTTCATTTCGTCTTTTATTTCTGCAATTTAGTATCTGTCTTTTATTATCTGCAAGTCAATTAGTTAATTAAAAAGAAAATTATAAAAATGAACTACATCGTAACTTCCCTAATGAGTGAGTGATTCCTCACTTGTTAGGGTTAGGATTGGGTAGGTTTGAGAGATGAACATCTCTCACTCCTTTCTTGCCAGAATAATATTTTTTAAATTAGAAATTTATGTGAATCAAATACACACCGCTCACTACGGCACCCTATCCTATGAGATAGCGGTGATTCCCTAGTTAGACCGGTTGTGGTTGATTTATATAGAGGTTAGGGCTAAGAGTTAAGAAAGGACGGACAAGGACCAAAAGGAAGAAACTACGTTTCTTCCTAGTCGTGTTAATCCCCTTTGTTGACTATTACCTTAACACCTATGTTCTTAATTAGGGAAAAGGAAGGAGTGAGTAGAATTATCTTTCCAAACTAACCTAATCCTAACCCTAGCAAGGTTTCAAATCAAATTAAATTCAATCTTAGTTTTTTTCAAAAATCAAAACCTACTAAAAATAGGACTTACTCGTTAGAACAATAAGAAAAGAACACGTTTTCCTTGTGAACCGACCCGCACTCAACCGGCTAGCTACCAAGCGACACCGTTATTGATTGCGATTAATTTAAATTTTAAAACGCACGCAAAATGACGAACAATCAAATGGCGCTATTGCCGGGGATAGCGGTAGTTATTTTCTTTTCGTTAATTCGGGTTAATTAAAACTGAAAAAAATCATAAAAACTGAAAAATAAAATAAAAAAAATCATCTTGTTATTTTTTGATCTGCTTTTGTGCGAATTGTGCAGGAATGGAAAGTCGAACTGATTCAGTTTTGGGGCAAGCTCGGTGAACAAATCCAGAAACAGAAGATCTGAACAGACAGTGGAGAACCACAACAGAAAACAGAAAAATTTTGACGGCATGATCCAACAGAACGACCGTGGAACCGCGGCTAAAGGAGGTGTTTGACCGCGGAACTGCGGTCAAACGCTTACGTCAGCAGTCCATTTTGCTCTGTAAGCATTCCATTTCTCCTCTGTAACACCCTAAGCTCCACTGAAAAATTTTCCTGCAGGGTTCTTTGCGCAAAACTTCTTCTCCCTCTCCAATAAATCAATTTTGTACAGGATTCTTTGCGCCACAAATAAAAATAAAAAATTTTTGGCAAGTGTTTTAGATTTTGTGTGTTTACTGCTTTGCAATTTTAAAACGGACTTTTAAGGGGCTATAACACCAATCCAGATTGGGTGGGGATTTCATTATCCTTCCTAGGACCCCAAAAATCATAAAAAGCATATGCATCAACCCTCGAGTTAATTAAAAAATATCTAGACTCAGCCAATTAAGGACTGTCGCGATCATTAGGACAGAGGAAGATTGTGGGCAATCGGTCATTTATCTAAACCTGACTTTGTGGTGCCTAGGCTAGACAAGTGGGAACGGTAATTTTAAAAGGCCCGTCTCACGGTGATTTGTGAGCGGATCCCTCCTTTCTTCAGTTGTGCTTACCTGGCCACAATTGGAGGTGAAGAGACGATTTGAGGGATATCTCACAACTTGTCGCTTTGGACCAGTTAGGAGCAGTCTAGTTGACTTAGGAGACCCTAACTCTAGGCTTGATTGTGCATGTTCAACTTGTGATTGCTTGAAAGTGTGTCGTAGTTCCGTATAAAATCTTTTGCAAAACTCTTTAAATATAAAAAAACCACAAAACAAAACTTTTTACAAAAACTTGCCATTTTTCGCTAGAAATCCATTGCACCCAACTTTCACCCACATTTTCTCCATTGACGTTTTCTTACTCCTACATTCTACGTTTGACTACACTACACCTCATTTAGTGTATGTTCAGTTGGACTAAGGACACTAGCACCCGTTTAGTCCGTGTCTCGTTAGTGCCTACTGACGACGCGTTCGACTCCGAAGTCGAAATTCCCTCCACTTCTTTACCTTCATCTTCAAATTCATCATCTTCTAAGGAGATGTCGGGATTCAATCCTAACAACCTCTTACCTACTTCGGGACCGATTCCACCTCAACTGGGTGAGAATAACCCACAACACCCTCCTGTTGAAGCGCCCCAGCGAATCGCGCTCCAGGATCTTTTCTATCCAACCCGCACCGCACTTCCCACTTGTCTTTCACTTCCGCCGGCTAATGGGGATAATTTCGAAATTAAGCCCCACTTCATCAATATATTGCCCAAATTTCACGGGCTGGAATCCGAAGATGTCTACATCTTCATTAACAAATTCCAGAATGTTTGCGCAATGATGAAGACCACCCAACTTTCCGATGATGCTATAAGGCTACGTGTCATTCCCTTCACTCTATGTGACCTAGCTGAAAAATGGCTATATAGTACGACATCGCATTCCATAAAAAGTTGGGAAGAGTTTGTTAAGGTTTTTCTAAAAAAGTTTTACCCACACCACAAGACCGCGAGAATTCGCAATGAAATTAACCAATTTTCCCAGCTTCCTTCCGAACCTTTTTGGAAGTATTTCGAACGATTTAAGGACCTTCTAGTTCAGTGCCCTCATCACGGTATCGAGAGATGGCAACTTTGCCAAACTCCATACGAAGGACTGAACCCAGCAACTAAGCAGTTGCTGGAAACCATTTGTCAAGGTCACTTTCTTACCAAATCTGACGAGGAAGCTTGGCAATTTCTCGACGATCTTGCTGAACAAACGCTTCAGTGGGAAAGCACTAGACAGACCGCTTCATCCACTTCATCTACTTCATCCGGTTCGTTTAGCGCAGGTGTTCATCAACTTGACATGTCAATTGCAATGAAAGTCGAAATGGCCGCAATTACACGTAAACTAGAAGCAATTGAGAGCAAATTCTCTTCGCCTTCTCCTGCCCCCGCTTTACCCCCTCGCACTATTTGCGCTTGTTGTTCGGATCCGTCCCATTTGACCGAAGAGTGTCATTACAACCCACCTGCTCAAGGAAAAGATCAAGTCAATGCTGCCTTTCAGCAGAGACAAAGAAATGATCCATACACTTTAACTTATAATCCTGGTTGGAGGAACCACCCCAATTTTGCTTGGAATCAAAATCAACAACAATTCCAAGGAAATAACAATTTTCAGAGGCCTCCTCCACAACAACAAGCCCCTCAACAAACTCAATATCAGCAACCTTTCCAACCCCAACCGTACCAAAATCAAATGAACAATTTTGCACCAAACAACTCTTTTCCTCAAAATAATTTTGTTCAACCAAATAACGATAAGGTTTCCTCGCTAGAACGAAGTCTGGATGCATTTTTAAAACAATCTACGCAATCCTCAGCCAACATCCAATCTTCCATTCAGTCTTTGGTGCAACACACTGCATCACATGAGCAAAGCATCAAAACCACTGAAGCTCAAATTGCACAACTGAATGCTGCTCTAAGCGAGCGAGAGAAGGAGAAACTTCCATCTCAACCACTGCCAAATCCTGGTCACATGCAAAATGCACATGTTGCTCATGAACAACAAAATCATAATGTGAGTGTCGTGACTACATTGAGATCTGGAAAGGTATTGCACAACCATGTTGGCACAGATAATGACACCCCGGTCGTCGCTTCTTCTTCTTCATCATCTTCTTCAGAGCATGTTCCTCATTCTTCTCAAGGCTCTACTCCTTCTACTAATTCGAACGGACCCATATCTCACTCCACAAAAACACCAACACTGGGATCCGTTCCAACTCCGCAATCTACTCCACAAACATTGCACTCAACAAATTTTCAAAATATTCCATTTCCAAACAGGTTGAGATCCAATAAACAAACTCCACAAATGGAGAAGATTGTGGAGTTATTTAAACAGGTTAGCATTAACATCCCTCTCTTGGATGCAATCCAACAAGTCCCTTCTTACGCTAAAATCTTGAAGGACTTATGCACCAAGAAGAGGAAGTCGCAGGTACCTAAGAAAGTTTTCTTGGCTAGTGCAGTAAGTGATGCTCTTACCCAACCTTTACCTTAAAAACGAAAGGACTCTGGCTGTCCTACAATTTCAATAACTATCGGGGATAGGAACATCAACCGTGCACTTTTAGATCTTGGTGCCAGTGTTAATTTGCTTCCCTATTCAGTATATGAACAATTAGGCGTTGGAGAGCTGAAATCCACACATTGTACTCTCCAAATGGCTGACCGATCCATCACCCATCCTAGGGGTGAGTTAGAGGATGTGTTGATTAAAGTAGGGGACTTCATATTCCCCGTTGATTTCATTGTTATGGACACACAACCTGTAGCTAACCCCCGGAGTCAAATTCCGGTGATACTCGATCGACCATTCCTTGCGACTTCTAATGCGGTGATCAATTGTCGAAATGGTTCGATGAACTTATCTTTTGGAAACATGACAATTGAGCTCAACATTTTTAAGTTGGGGAATCAGCCCTCCGAACCTAATGCTAATATACTTGATGTTTGCTCAATCCAAGAGATCACCCAGGAGGACTATGAGCTCGAGAAATTTCTGTTCGATCACAACAATTTTGACGCCAATAGTGCGTTCCTTCTGAAATCTGATACTGCTTTCACGCCCGATAATGATTACGAGTGTTTACTTTCACGAACGATCTTGAACCATCACCACCTGAGTTTGAATCCTTTGAATTCTCGAATGAGTTAGCTGAACCATCCGACTCGGTTGCTTACACTCGCTTTGAACCTTTGTTGGAATCCTTCGAGTTCGAGACAGTTTCACCAATTTTACCTTCAATTGTTTCGCCTCCAAAACTCGAACTCAAGCTATTACCGTCTCACCTTAAATACGCTTACTTAGGTGAGAATGAGACTCTTCCTGTTATCATCTCGGCCTCTCTAGCCCCCGAGCAAGAGAAAGCCCTTTTAACAGTCTTACAAAACAATCGGCAAGCTTTTGGCTGGACTATGGCGGACATCAAAAGGATTAGTATCCTAATAGTTGAACATCATATTCATATGATGGATGATGCCAAGACAGCAAGGGATCCACAGAGACGACTAAATCCTATAATGAAGGAGGCTGTTAAAAAGGAGATTGTAAAATGTCTTGATAGTGGTATCATTTACCCTATCTCTGATGGCCAGTGGGTTAGCCCCATTCACGTTGTCCCAAAGAAATCGGGCATAACGGTCATAACTAATGAGGCGAATGAGTTAATACCTACTCGCACCCAAACTGGGTGGCGAGTTTGCATCGATTATAGAAAACTCAATGCCGCGACACGGAAAGACCACTTTCCATTACCTTTCATTGACCAAATGCTAGAACGATTGGCTGGGCATGAATTTTACTGCTTTTTGGATGGTTACTCAGCTATATCCCATCGCCGAAAAGGACCAAGACAAGACCACATTCACTTGTCCCTTCGGTACGTTTGCTTACCATCGCATGCCCTTTGGGTTATGCAACGCACCCGCTACTTTCCAGCGGTGTATGATGGGCATTTTTTCAGACATGGTGGAAAAATTCTTGGAGATTTTTATGGATGATTTCTCCATTTTCGGCGACTCTTTTGATGAGTGTTTGCTACATTTAGACGCGGTTCTTACCCGGTACAGGGATAAGAATCTTGCTTTAAATTGGGAGAAATGCCACTTTATGGTACGAGAAGGTATTGTCTTAGGACATATTATCTCGCAAAATGGAATTGAGGTAGATAAAGCTAAGATTGAAGTCATTTCCAATCTTCCTCCTCCCAAATGCGTCCGAGACATTCGAGCCTTCCTTGGCCATGCCGGTTTCTATAGACGGTTCATCAAGGATTTTAGCAAGATAACTAGACCCTTGACTCTTTTGTTGGCCAAGGACACCACATTCGATTTTGACTCAAACTGTATGAAAGCGTTCGAGTCATTGAAAAACTCACTTACTTCCGCTACCAGTCTTTCATCTCCTAACTGGACGCATCCTTTTGAAATTATGTACGATGCATCTGATTTCGCAATTGGTGTTGTCCTTGGACAACACATAAATAAGATGTCGCATGTAATTTATTACGCTATCCGAACCTTGAATGAGGCCCAATTAAATTACACAACTACTGAAAAAGAATTCTTAGCTGTTGTGTTTGCATTAGAAAAGTTCAGACCCGATTTAATCGGCTCTCCAGTCATCGTTTACACGGACCACTCAACTCTTCGCTATCTTTTCACGAAGAAGGACGCTAAATATCGGCTGATACGTTCGATCCTCTTCCTACAAGAGTTTGACCTTGTCATCAGAGACAAGAGAGAATGCAAAAACGTAGTCGCCGACCATCTTTCACGACTTCCTTCTTCGCCTACACTTCAAATTCCTATTAAAGACGTTTTTCCAGATGAGCAGCTCTTAACTGTGTAATGCGAACCTTGGTTCGCAGATATCATAAATTATTTGGCCACCGGACTTATACCAAACGAATTGTCGAATCAGGAAAGACTCAGATTTCTATCCTAGGTAAAACATTTTTATTAGGATGAACCGTATCTATTCAAATACTGTCCCGACCAAATTATTTTTCGGTGTGTCCCCGACAATGAGTTTAAGAGCATGCTGTCATTCTGCTACGATCAAGCGTGTGGCAAGCATTTTAGCTTTAGAAAGACAGCAGAAAAGATCTTGTAGTGTGGTTTCTACTGGCCACAACTTTTTAAAGACGCACATGAGTAATGCAAGACATGCCCCCGGTGCCAACAGTTGGGCCAGATATCTAGGAGAAATGAAATGCCGCTCCAACCAATATTGGTTGTTGAAATTTTTGATGTTTGGGGGATAGACTTTATGGGACCGTTTCCCAACTCTTTTGGGAACATGTATATTCTACTCGCTGTTGACTATGTTTCTAAATGGGTCGAGGCTGTGCCCAGTCGAACTAATGACAACAAGGTTGTCGTTAAAATTCTCAAAGAAAACATTTTTTTCTCGTTTTGGGCGCCCCCGCGCAATTATCAGCGATAATGGATTTCATTTTTGTAATAGGACTTTCGAGTCCTTAATGCGGAAATACTCCATTACTCACAAGCTTTCAACGCCCTATCATCCCCAAACTTGTGGGCAAGCCAAGATTTCAAATCGGCAAATTAAACAGATATTGGAGAAAATGGTTTCCAAAAACCGTAAAGATTGGTCATCAAAACTTATTGATGCCCTTTGGGCATTCCGAACCGCCTATAAGACCGATCTTGGCATGTCTCCATATAGGCTTATTTATGGAAAGGCTTGCGACCTTCCAGTTGAAATAGTGCATAGAGAATTTTAGGCAGTAAAAGAGTTGAATCTATCTCTAGGAGATGCCGGGTAGCAATAGAAAGCTGCAGTTGAACGAATTGAACGAGCTTCGGGATGAAGCTTACGAGAACACAATAATCGTCAAAAACCGAACGAAGGTGTTCCAAGATAAACACCTTATGTGCAAGACTTTCAAACCTGGTCAACAGGTTTTACTTTACGACACTCGGTTATATTTCCATCCCGGCAAGCTCAGATCTCGATGGAAAGGGCCATTTTTGGTACGCACCGTATATCTGCACGGTGCGGTCGATCTAGAAAACCCGAAGGACGGTTCACTATTTAAAGTGAACGGACATAGATTTAAACCGTTCCTCACTGCAGACCCTTCGGAGGAGCTCCTGTTTTTGCAGGAGCCGATTTACATTGACTAATCTTCCTCCATCTACCCCTAAATTTCGATTATCTAGCCAAAACACCGTGTCAAATAAGTTTGGGGGTATGTATCACTTGTAATTATGTAAAAACAAAATAAAAAATAAAAATTTTTGAAAATAATTTTTTTTTCTTTTGGGTATTTTTGTAAATTTCCAGTTTTAATAAAAAAAATAAAAAAATTTATTTACAAATAATTTCCTCATTTTAAGAGGGTTTTTTGCAAATAGCCAAAAACATCTCCTCTATAAATAGAACCCGACCCTCTCTGCGGTTTTCATAACCCTAAATTTTCATTTCCTCAAACCCTAGCCGCCGCCGCAGCAAGTTCAGAGAGATCGCTTCCTTCTGCCGCGGAACCGCCGCTTTTCGCCGCGCAACCTCCGCTCCTCTGTGTCTTCTCCCTTTGAATTTTTTCAGAGGAGGTTTGCATCATCTCTCCCTCTTTGTTAATTTTTTTTTATAAATCTGTGAACTTTCTGAATGGCACTAACCATCCAATTAGAACGAGATTTTTCACAAATATTTGCACACACAATTTACGGGAGTTATTTTGGTGATGAGATCACACGGCGAGAGTGGAACTTTTTAATTTTCAATCATCCCAATGCCTACGCTCTTCCAGATCTAGTCACTCGTTTTTACGAGTGCATGGTGTTAGTTGTATGTATGCCCTAGAGGCCAGTATTGTACAGATGATGTATATTATATTGGATGCTTGGACATATATAGAGATGACTTTCTTGCTCGATATGATAGTATGCTATCTGGTTACTCTTTATCTTAACATGTACTCTTGTCTCTTTAAACTATCTTATAGTTACATGTTGATAAAGCCCTTAGGATGTGTACTTGACTACCTGGACTATGATGCAGATCATACTAGTGGGGACATGGTAGTCCATAAGTACATCCTTCAAGGTCCCTAGTCATGGGTGTATCGAGACAGGGCATTGATATACCAGTGTAGACTAGCGTATACGCTTCTCGACCCATGAGATGGGCGATGGATGATCCCATGTCCATTGGTGTTTGACATCAGAGATGGTATACGGGTGCTCAGTGGAGACTGGGTACACTGGACGGACTCGCCGAGAACTCCCAGATGGTATTATACCTCACGTCAGATGGCAGTTCTCAGGTGACACTTGTACAGGTTAGTCTGTAGACCCGAGATCGTCATAGAGTCTTGTGTGATTCCCACTGTGCTTTGATCTCCACCTTACCACGTCCATGAGGGCGTGCAAAACGGTGGTCTTTGGGTACAGTCCCGACTCACATGGAGACAATGAGCGATAGGAGGGGTTTCGTCTCTCCCGGTATTGGGGGTTGATGTTGCGCTGTGCTCGATTGGCCGTAACAGGGAAGTCCCTGGCCAGGGCTGATCAGAGATTTGCTGGTAAGTGTTACCAGTAGTTTCTCGACCCGTTATGAGCCTCACATCAGCACGACTTATCGGTTATTGGGGTCTGACGTTTACCACCCCTAGACTTGATATGCGACATATCAGACGAACAGACCAGACTGTACGGTAAGTGTTACTGGTCGGATTCGCAGGAGTGTGAGCGGGCTAGCTCGTCGATCTTCTGATCGCTCAATACCCGGGTGGCCGTTACGTTTAGCAGACCGCTTGCGGCTTGTGGGTGATTGATATGATCATCATCTGCTGCCGGCGTATTGACGAGTCTTTAGAGTCCTACACAGAGGTTTCCTGGCTCAAGCGAAACGAAATAGGAGCGCATATGAGATATGTGCAGGACCGAGAATAATGCGTGTATGTGATACCGTATTCCATTCTCGCGATGAATGTATCGATTGGTTATATTCGATATAACCTAGATATCGAATCAACGATTGATTCGATAAGCCGATACATAGGATACTAGTCGGTTATATGCGATATGACCGGATCGTTAAGTCAAGTGTTGATTTAATGATTTAATGTATAATTATATATATTTGATATATTACTTTGCATTAGCTAGTATTAGTTCACTTTATATGGATTTTCTCACTTGATGTGCAAGAAGTATATGTGATATACTTTTGTGCACATATTTGTATCATGTTTGATGATACTTGATCATTTAGTTAAGTGTATAGAATTAAACCATGATTAATTTGATGATTAGGGTTTTGCATATTCATTTATTTATTTATTTGTTCATTTATTTATTTGGAAAGGATAAAGATGAGAATCGTGGCTTTCTTTGTTTCTTATTGAAGCTTCATGAAGCTTTGACTTAGTCACCATTCTTGTCTCATGCTTAACCCTAACCATTTGAACTAACCCTAGTTCATTCTCTATACTTAACTATGGTTAAGATTATGATAAGTATTCATTTTCTTTTTCATTTTAAAACACTTATCATAACATTTCCTTCTTCTTGATCTTCTTCTTCTACAAAGAAAGCTTGATGCCATCAATGGCAACTTGAGCAAAAGTGTGAGAAATCCAATTCTAAAGTGAACCCACCTCCTATTTCTTCACCCTCTACCTCTTGCCAAGTAGTATAGGGTGTTTTCTTCACAAGTTTCACAACTTGGTGAAGTTAGAGCTTGAACTTGTGATGCCTCGACGTAGATCATCTTCGGCACGAAGCCGACGACCTAGTCCGCCTAATTCTCCGATGAAGCCGACGTTTGAGTTCGGGATTCGAGATGGACAGCGAGAGGACGCCTACGTGGAGCTAAGGAAGTGGAGAACCGGATCTACAAAGGTTGTAGCCTCTCTCCTTTAGTTAAGATGTTAACTAGTTTCGTATTTTGCCTAAATTTCTAGTTAACGATCCGTATTAGGGTTTCTCGGCACCCGTAAAATTTGAAATTGGCATGGTTGATGCCTTGTGAGACCTCTTGAGAGTGCCTAGGAACCCTACAGTGGTATCAGAGCATAGCTAGAGCCTTAGGCGAAGTCTAGACGTCGTTTGAAACCCGAACGAACCTGAAACCCTAAAACCCAAGTGCTCTCTGGACTTTTTCTAAAATCTGGGATTTTTCCATATTAAAAATGCTTAAAAAATTCAGCAGGGAAATCTAAGAATTACGATGCAAAATTTATCCAATGAACAGTAAATAGTGTGGCGGAACCGCGGCAGAAGCCTGGCTTCTGCAACGGTTCCGCGGCAATGTGATGACGTCATCACTCCTGTTTTGCACAGTAATTACTATTTTATTATGCTGAATTTTCTGGGAATTTTTAATTTGACTCAAGAGTTGAGTGTTCTGGGGTTGTATTGGGAATCGACGATTCGATCGGATTATCAAATCTTGTCTATTGTGCTTTCCGGATAATTTTTTGAATATGTTAAAAAGTCCGACTGGATATAAATACCCAACTTTTCCCCTGCCGGAAAATATCCAAGTGTTGGATTTTTGTGTGGTTTAAGGACGTTCTGAGTAGTGCAAGTAACGCGATGGTCCCTCTAAAAGACAACAAACCTTAACTCGATTATGTGACCGTCTTGAACTGCCCTTTGAACCTTCGGGTTTGGGGCAGTACGGCGTGCCACATATGAGGCGTTGGCTTGACCCTTCTACGGCTGGACCGTTGGTACTGAGGGATGAAGTGAATGTTTTTGAACCTATTTCATGTGTTGAACGGTTTCGGGAAAACTTGGGTGTTCGAATGTTCGATCGGAAAGTTTAATATATTCTATTTATCCGGAATGGGATACAATAATTGGAATTCACAAACAGTTATGAGATAACTGGATGAATGTTATAAATCTAGCGGTTTAGTCTCACTTGATATTGAAAAGAGTTTTCGATGATGGGACTAAAATGCGGGGTTTATAATTGTTAGGCATGTGATGTCTATGTATTTCATTTGATTAGGCATGCGATGTCTAAAGAGGTTGCGGATTCCAATTGTTGTAGTTTTACACTTTTTTTTCTATGACCGTAAGTGTAATATGTGATATCGCCGGTTTCGTTATTATATGTCAACGACAATTGGGATGCGCATATTTACTTACGTTGATGACATGTGATGTTATGTGTTGCTGGATATGTTATATTGGATTGCCGTGTTTGAATAGCCGGGGTTTTTATGTGAGATGAGTGTTTTTCTTTTTCATTCATGTAAATACTTGTATGTAATATTCTTTTATTTGGGGCACTTCCAGGTTGCGGAAGATGTCACCCTTTGTATGTTATTCACTTTTCTGCACTAGGATAGACCCAAGGAGGGGAGCACAAGTAACCGGGTTCTAGGGTCCAGTGGGAGACCATCACGAGGAGTCGAGTCCGGGTCTCCTAACCCTAGAATTGGTAGGGTTGCTTGCCGCTCTCGTAGGGGTCTAGGGGTGTGGGATTGGCTATTCATCACGACCGTGGAATCCGTGTTTTATACTGGCTCGTATTGAAAACACGGACGTCCTAGTATATCCAATGTTTCATATGTTTCTTCTGCTGCGTCATCTGTGATGTGATCATATGATGTTCTATGATAAATACTTTATATAGTATATATGATATATTATATAGACGTTACTTATGTTTTGCACCCGCACTAGCCCTGCCCTGCTCTGTCGTTAGTTACCTAACCTAACGGTGCAAGAGGGGACATCGAGGCGAATGCGGATGGCATAAGTGTACGTCATATCTATCTGTGATGTTTAGGTATTTAAATGATGGGACTTCATTAATGTGATTAATGAAATAAAAGAAACCTAAGATGTTGTAGAATCGAATTTCAAAATAAAACAGGTAGCTACAGTTCTTTCTTTGCACAGCGGTATATGTGATATATCCTGCACCTTATTCGATGAGGAAAGGACCGAGATCCCTTCACCGGGAGTGACTCCTTTAGCAATAACTGGCAGATGCTACACACTCGGTTTGCTTTTGATTGTTTTTGAGTTTTGCTTTGCACAGTGATATATATGATATATCCCGCACCTCATTCGACGAGGAAAGGGCCGACGATCCCTTCACCGGGAGTGACCCCTTTAGCAAAACTAGAACAGCCTCAAAATCACTCCATTTCAAAACTTCATTTGATTCTACAACGATATCAAGTTCATTATGCAATAGGTTTTCAGAAAAACCTGTCGTAGCCCTCCGTCATTTCAGATAAGTAGTAGTTAGTATTCGTGCTACGTTTGTTGGCCTGCGTCAAGGCGTAGTGTGCGGTAGCTAACTAGTATTTATCCTCTTATGCATATGATGCAGATTGGATTAGGGTAGTCGTACGACTTTGTTGGCCTGCGTCAAGGGTCGTGCGGGTGGGTTTAATTCAATCAGGAAATGACGGGTTGAACTTGACTAACGCGCTGTGATTTGTTGGCCTGCGTCAAGGCCATAGGACGCTAGGGGCAAAATATTATCGGGAATTTCAAGTGTTGAAATTTGCAATGAGATTGCATACCTTCTATGAGATAGTTGGATCCCGATACCCGCTGCGAGTAAGAGTTACTCCTGGGAGAGTTTTACACATTACAATTAGCCGATCAAGTAGGTGTCTAGAAAGGTGTCAACGGGGTTACGCCTCTGGGAAAACGAGGTTTACATTAATTAGGTTCGTGCGAAAGCATGGGGGACCTCCCTCAAAGTACCGACACTGGCCTGGCTGAAAGATTGGCGAACTTGTAGTGTGTAATTAATCCCGGCTAGTCTTTCCTTTTAGGGTTTGAAGGAAGATTTGATAAAAAGCAGTGGGAGCCATCCTGATTAGATAAGATAATAACCAATCTGATCTTGCACGAGCTTACGCTAAAGTGTTTTCTTCTCTCTCTCCAGGTAGCGACCATTTCATGCCCTAATAAAGATAATAATATGGATGTATTGACCGAACCCGCATGTTATACTGTGCTGGGGAACGTTGGTTCCGTTCTTTCCTATAAGAGTTATAGGACTGAACAGGATATAGGGGAATACCAGGATTCCCATGCCACCCGATTGAAGAAAGTGCATATTGATGCATTTTCTTCGGGTGTGTTCGTTACTGAGAACTGTTTCTCCATTTGCTCTACGTCCTGGGTATTGGATACCGGGTCAGGATCCCATATATGTAATCAGTTACATGGGCTTAGGAAAGGTAGAGAACTTGGAGAAGGTGATAAAGACATTAGAGTTGGAAATGGTGCAATTGTTGCAGCTAAGACTGTCGGGGAATATCACCTTGTGTTACCAACAGGTAATACATTGGTTCTGAACGAATGCTATTACATGCCGAACCTGATATGCAACATTATATCGGTTTCTTTATTGAGTAAAGAGGGATATAATTTTGTATTACAGGACAATGTTATGAACATTTTCCGTAACCAAAAGTTGGTTGGATCAGGCACGTTGTGCAATGGCATTTATGTTCTAAATCAATCAACAGTTCTGAGCATAACTAACACACACAAGAGGAAGAGTTCTGAACTGAACGAATCCTTCTTGTGGCATTGTAGACTGGGTCACATCAATGCGACACGACTAGCTAAGTTGCATAAAGATGGATATTTAAATCCGTTTGAATTTTCATCTTATGACACTTGCCAGTCATGTCTCAAAGGCAAGATGACCAAAACTCCGTTTACGGGACACGGAGAAAGAGTTACCGAACTCTTGGGACTTATACATAGTGATGTATGTGGTCCCATGTCTACACATGCCAGGGATGGTTCTTCGTACTTCATTACATTCACTGACGATCTCTCTAGATTCGGATATGTGTTCCTGATGAAACACAAATCAGAAGCTTTTGAGAAATTTAGAGAATATAAACAAGAAGTCGAAAACCAAACCGGAAAAAGTATTAAAATCCTTCGATCTGATCGAGGAGGAGAATACTTAAGCAATGAATTCCTGGACTTTCTAAAAGAGAATGGGATTCTTTCTCAGCTGACTCCTCCATATACACCACAGCACAACGGTGTATCAGAACGGAGGAACCGCACCCTATTGGATATGGTACGCTCTATGATGAGCACAGCTGAGTTACCTATTTCCTTCTGGGGATATGCACTGGAAACAGCTGCAGATCTATTGAATATGGTTCCCACCAAAACCGTGCCAACCACTCCATATGAGATATAGAAAGGAAAGAGACCATGTCTTAATTATGTTAAGATATGGGGTTGTCCGGCATATGTAAAAACGCAAAATCCGGACAAACTCGCGGCAAGGTCCATTCTGTGTAAGTTTATTGGATATCCCAAACATTCGCGCGGGTATATCTTCTACCACACCGAGGAACAAAAGGTGTTTGTTTCTCGACATGCCACCTTTTTAGAAAAGGAATTTCTTGAAAAAAAGATTAGTGGCAAGGATGTAGAACTGGAAGAGGTTCCTGCAATACAGACTACGACAGAAGACTTGGTTGAACCAGAGGATTCAGTAGTTCCTGATGAACCTCAGCCTCTCCGCCGATCTAGTAGGGTTCCTCGCCAACCTGAGAGATACTACGGTTTTCTCATGGATGGTGGGAGCGAGGATTGCATCATGGAGGATGATGACCCAACTAGCTTCGAGCAGGCCATCACGAGTAGGGACTCAGTGAAATGGCTGGATGCTATGCGGTCCGAGATGGAATCCATGTACACCAACAAAGTATGGACTTTGGAAGTTGCTCCTGAAGGGGTAAAACCCATCGGGAGCAAGTGGATCTTCAAGAAAAAACTTGGTGTAGATGGGAAAGTGGAGACTTTCAAAGCTAGACTTGTAGCAAAGGGTTTTCGTCAAAGACCAGGTGTGGACTATGACGAAACCTTTTCTCCAGTGGCTATGCTTAAATCCATCCGGATCATGCTTGCCATCGCTGCATATCATGACTACGAAATCTGGCAAATGGATGTTAAGACCGCCTTTCTAAACGGTGATTTAGAAGAGTGCGTGTACATGACTCAGCCAGAGGGCTTCGTAGACAGTGGGAGCAGCGGCAAGGTGTGCAAGCTGCTTAAATCCATTTATGGATTAAAGCAAGCATCGCGGAGTTGGAACAGCTGCTTTGATGTCGTTATCAAAGAGTTTGATTTCGTCAAAAACCCAGATGAACTTTGTATTTACAAGAAGGTGGCACGGAGTAAGGTTGTCTTCCTCGTATTGTACGTAGACGACATACTCTTGATAGGAAATGATATTCCTATACTGCAATCGGTCAAGCTCTTCTTATCACAAAGATTCTCGATGAAAGATCTTGATGATGCCTCCTGCATATTGGGAATTAGGATCTATAGAGATAGATCCAAACGGATATTGGGATTGTCCCAATCCAGGTACATTGACACCATACTAAAGAGGTTTAGTATGGAAGAATCCAAGCGTGGGAACTTGCCCACGATCTCTGGAGTCACTCTCTCCAAAGAGATGTCTCCCAAGACTGATTTGGAGAGAGCTCGCATGCAAGGGATACCCTATGCTTCGGCTGTAGGCTCTATCATGTATGCGATGCTATGTACCAGACCCGATGTAGCATACTCACTAAGTATAGTGAGCAGGTATCAAGCTGATCCTGGAGAGAGTCACTGGACAGCTGTGAAGAGCATTCTCAAGTACTTACGAAGGACTAAAGAGATGCTCTTGGTGTATGGTAATGGAGAACTCCAAGTGGAGTCCTTTACCGATTCGAGCTTCCAGAGTGATAAGGACGACTCTAAGTCGCAGTCGGGATTTGTCTTTACCCTTTACGGAGGGGCGGTTAGCTGGAAGAGTTCCAAGCAGGAAACCGTGGCAGACTCGACGATGGAGGCTGAATACATCGCTGCCAACGATGCTGCCAAAGAGGCTGTCTGGATCAAGAAGTTCATTACTGAACATGGAGTGGTTCCATCCATTGAGCATCCAATACCTTTGTATTGCGATAACAATGGAGCGGTGGCTTTGGCCAAGGAACCCAGGTCCCATCAGCGATCCAGGCATATTCTGAGGCGGTATCACCTGATCCGGGAGATAGTTGATCGCCGGGAGATCGAGGTCAGGAGGGTTGACACGAAGAACAACACGGCGGATCCACTCACGAAGGCCATTCTCCAGATACAGTTTGAGAGACTCTTCGGGATGCTCGGTATGCGATACTACAGTAGCTGGCCCTAGTGCAAGTGGGAGATTGTTAGTTGTATGTATGCCCTAGAGGCCAGTATTGTACAGATGATGTATATTATATTGGATGCTTGGACATATATAGAGATGACTTTCTTGCTCGATATGATAGTATGCTATCTGGTTACTCTTTATCTTAACATGTACTCTTGTCTCTTTAAACTGTCTTATAGTTACATGTTGATAAAGCCCTTAGGATGTGTACTTGACTACCTGGACTATGATGCAGATCATACTAGTGGGGACATGGTAGTCCACAAGTACATCCTTCAAGGTCCCTAGTCGTGGGTGTATCGAGACAGGGCATCGATATACCAGTGTAGACTAGCGTATACGCTTCTCGACCCATGAGATGGGCGATGGATGATCCCATGTCCATTGGTGTTTGACATCAGAGATGGTACACGGGTGCTCAGTGGAGACTGGGTACACTGGACGGACTCGCCGAGAACTCCCAGATGGTATTATACCTCACGTCAGATGGCAGTTCTCAGGTGACACTTGTACAGGTTAGTCTGTAGACCCGAGATCGTCATAGAGTCTTGTGTGATTCCCACTGTGCTTTGATCTCCACCTTACCACGTCCATGAGGGCGTGCAAAACGGTGGTCTTTGGGTACAGTCCCGAGTCACATGGAGACAATGATCGATAGGAGGGGTTTCGTCTCTCCCGGTATTGGGGGTTGATGTTGCGCTGTGCTCGATTGGCCGTAACAGGGAAGTCCCTGGCCAGGGCTGATCAGAGATTTGCTGGTAAGTGTTACCAGTAGTTTCTCGACCCGTTATGAGCCTCACATCGGCACGACTTATCGGTTATTGGGGTCTGACGTTTACCACCCCTAGACTTGATATGCGACATATCAGACGAACAGACCGGACTGTACGGTAAGTGTTACTAGTTGGATTCACAGGAGTGTGAGCGGGCTAGCTCGTCGATCTTCTGATTGCTCAATACCCGGGTGGCCGTTACGTTTAGCAGACCGCTTGCGGCTTGTGGGTGATTGATATGATCATCATCTGCTGCCGGCGTATTGACGAGTCTTTAGAGTCCTACACAGAGGTTTCCTGGCTCAAGCGAAACGAAATAGGAGCGCATATGAGATATGTGCAGGACCGAGAATAATCCGTGTATGTGATACCGTATTCCATTCTCGCGATGAATGTATCGATTGGTTATATTCGATATAACCTAGATATCAAATCAACGATTGATTCGATAAGCCGATACATAGGATACTAGTCGGTTATATGCGATATGACCGGATCGTTAAGTCAAGTGTTGATTTAATGATTTAATGTAGAATTATATATATTTGATATATTACTTTGCATTAGCTAGTATTAGTTCACTTTATATGGATTTTCTCACTTGATGTGCAAGAAGTATATGTGATATACTTTTGTGCACATATTTGTATCATGTTTGATGATACTTGATCATTTAGTTAAGTGTATAGAATTAAACCATGATTAATTTGATGATTAGGGTTTTGCATATTCATTTATTTATTTATTTGTTCATTTATTTATTTGGAAAGGATAAAGATGAGAATCGTGGCTTTCTTTGTTTCTTATTGAAACTTCATGAAGCTTTGACTTAGTCACCATTCTTGTCTCATGCTTAACCCTAACCATTTGAACTAACCCTAGTTCATTCTCTACACTTAACTATGGTTAAGATTATGATAAGTATTCACTTTCTTTTTTATTTTAAAACACTTATCATAACATTTCCTTCTTCTTGATCTTCTTCTTCTACAAAGAAAGCTTGATGCCATCAATGGCAACTTGAGCAAAAGTGTGAGAAATCCAATTCTAAAGTGAACCCACCTCCTATTTCTTCACCCTCTACCTCTTGCCAAGTAGTATAGGGTGTTTTCTTCACAAGTTTCACAACTTGGTGAAGTTGGAGCTTGAACTTGTGATGCCTCGACGTAGATCATCTTCGGCACGAAGCCGACGACCTAGTCCGCCCAATTCTCCGATGAAGCCGACGTTTGAGTTCGGGATTCGAGATAGACAGCGAGAGGACGCCTACGTGGAGCTAAGGAAGTGGAGAACCAGATCTACAAAGGTTGTAGCCTCTCTCCTTTAGTTAAGATGTTAACTAGTTTCGTATTTCGCCTAAATTTCTAGTTAACGATCCGTATTAGGGTTTCTCGGCACCCGTAAAATTTGAAATTGGCATGGTTGATGCCTTGTGAGACCTCTTGAGAGTGCCTAGGAACCCTACACATGGAGGAAGGTTGCTTATCACAATACGGTTTTATTAAATTACTTGGATAGGGAAATAATCATTGATCGGGACTTCATCCATGAAGTCACCTTAATTCCTAGATTACCTGTTCACGACCAACCCCTTCAATTTGAAGACTACTTACCCTTAATGGGTAATGACTGTTCGAGGGAACCTAGGAAGGGCATATAGGCCAGAACCCTCTTCACCAATGTATTAACCGTGTGCCGTTAGGCACAAAACAACATTTTTGGTAGTTAACATAACACAACATTTTTCACCCCATCTCTTCATATCGTGCACATCTTAATGACTGGGAACCCTAGATTTGACATGTGCACGGTTTTACTTAATTCAATTGGTGCTGGCAAAAGGGCTGCAAATTACCCATGCCCTATGTTAGTGACACAACTGTGTCGCTATTTCCTCCCTGTGGAGGAATTTGAGTTTTACATGCATGGAGGTATACCCATTAGGCCTCTTATTGAGGGCGTATCCACGTCCTATACCCGCTTAACTGATGTATGGTCGAGAACAGAACCGGCCGAACATGTACCCGCCAGAACACCCAACTCCAGCTCGACCGCGAGCGAGGAAGAGCTTACCCCAGCGGAACATGCACGTCTGCTTAGAAGAGCCACTAAGGGGATTGATAGGTTGGTGGGGATGGTGACCAACTTGGATCACCGGGTGACAGAGATTGAACATGGCGTATCTACTGTTGGCTATAGTGCCCTCAAGGCAATTATCATAGTCGCGGACTTGTGATTATGATGATTGAGGCAGGACCTATACCGATAAAACAGTCTTACTTAAGATGATAGTATGCTATCTGGTTTGTCTTTATCATCATGTACATGTTGATAGAGCCCATAGGATTCTTTCTTGACTGCCAGTATTATGATGGCGATCATATATGTAGGAGCTGGGGTCTATAAGCACATCCTTAAATGTCCCTAGTCGTAGGAGTATCAAGACCGGGCATCGATACTCCAGTGTAGACTAGTGTATATTTATCGAGACTCCGACGAGGGGCGGTGGCCAGGTCTCACAAGCCATTGGTGTTAGTTTGTTCACCTAAGATAGTATACAGGTGCTCATTGGGTTATGAATAAACTGGACGGACTCGCCGGGAACCTGCTAGTTGGTATTATACCTATTGTCAGATGGCAGTTCCCAGGTAACATGTGTACAGGTTAGTCTGTCGACATGAGATCGTCATTTGTCTCGTGTGAGTTCCCACTGTGCTTTGATTACTAACCTACCACGACTCAAAGGAGCCGTGCAAACAGATTTTAGTTGGGTACAGTCCCGAGCCACATGGAGGCAGTGATCGGATCATCGGGGATTCGTCTCTCCCGGTATTGGGGGTTGATGTCGCGTTGTGTACGGATGGCCATCATAAAAAATCCGTGGCCATGGTGGACGAGAATTACTGATCCAGGATCGATAGTTTCTCAGGTGGTGATGGGTTTCATGACGACACTAAATGTCACGTTGTTAGGGGTCTGACTTTATCCACCCCCTTAGACTCGATATGCGATACTCTTAGAAGAACAGACCGGACTGTATGGATATTATCACTGTCAGGCTCAGTAGGGGTTCAGGATGAGTTTGCTCATCGGCCTACTTTTCGCTCAATACCTGGGAAGCCGTTACGTACAGCTAGTGCCGCCGACGTGCTTGTGGTTAAACCCACTGCCAGCGTATTGACGAGTCTTTAGAGTCCCACACAGAGGGTTTTCACGGTTCAGGCGATATGGTGTACATGAGGTATGTTGGTACATACAGGTGTTCGATTAAATATGTGCATGTGCGGCACAGACTTTAATCGGACGGTTGATAATACTAGCGGCTTAGGATTAAGCGAGATCATTAAATCAGGTTTTTGATTTAATAATTTACATGTGTATTTATATATATGTATTCTAGTATTATTGTTCGCTATTTATTTTTTCTCTCTTGGCTATTCGTATTTTTGTACGAATACGCGTATATGTATTTCGATACATGTACCGAGAAGTATTCCGTATTTTCTACGGAATAGTTACTAGAAGGTGCCACCTCATTTATATGATTTTCCATTTATGGAAATTCATTTGTTTAATGATGAGGTGGAGGGTGTGAGGTGGCATGAACATGACCATGGTATGGGCTTGAGTATGGTTTGGATTATTTATTTGTTTAAATGAAATTGGTGAGATATTTTTTGGGGGGGATGAGAGAGGAGGGGCCGGCCACTTATTGTGGGGATTGGGGTTCATTTCATTTTTGATTAATTCACACTTGCATTACTCCCACTCTCTCATTCACTCAAAAGAAAAGAAGAAAACACTTAGCCAATTTTGTTGCTCATGCCAAACCTTCCTCACCTCCATTCTTCTTCTATGGTTCCTCCATGGAGCACATGAGATGAGAGAAAATTGTAGTGACACTTTCATACACTCCCACTCTCCATCACTAGCAAATATGGAGCGTCGGTTGTCTCGATCGACGAGGCTGGAGCTTGCGCCGTTTCCCTCAGGTGGATCATCGGAGATGTAGGAAGACCGGCAACCAAACATCATCAAAGAATCATTAGGAGTTTGGAATGAATTCCAAAGGACACGGATCAACTCGGTATAACGATTCTAACTCTTAGTTTAGATTGCTAGTTTAGGGTTTAAGGTCGATCCGGGATTCGGGTAATGGTAGCGCCAGTTTGGAAATTTTTGTTTCGCATTTTGGCCGCGTTTCAATGGCCGGGGCGTTGCCGCAACCCTTCATGGTATCAAATACACCCTTTAAACCCTTAGCTAGCTAGTTTAGACAATGTTAATACATCGAAATCGTAACGAACCCGAAACAGTGCACTGTAGATTACGTTCTCTGTCGATTTTCAAAGTATTCAAAAAAAATTTCAAACAAGTGCAGAAGACTCTTTGTGTGACCAGAAGACCATACCCCAAAAACGAGCTCACCTCGCCAGAATTGGGCCGAGCACATTTGGGGAAAAACCGGGGAGGCCGGCCCAAATTGGGTATTTGGAGTTGGATTTTTTGGTATGGTTTGGTCTGTGGGAAATTGTTGCAGTGGTATTGTTTATTTGGCCCATTTTTGATATTGTGTTATCAGTTGTTCGGGGGATTTTCGGGGTGTTTCGGAGTCGATGTTTTAACACTGTTTAAATGTTTATATCAGTACATACATTATTATTTGCCACCGTGAATGTCACTTGATCGGTACAACTCGTATAATTGTTATATGTCTTTTAGACGGGTTTGCGAACGTGACATTCACGTTGATGTTCTGTGTTGTGCTGTGATGTTGGTTGGATCGTCATGGTGGATAGCTATGGTGCAATGTTTGTACAGTTTTATTTCATTTGTACATTTGATATTGCGGGGCGAACGTACGACATGTGGACTTCCGTCACTGCCAGTTTGTATATTATTCTTTTGGGGCATGACCGGGTTGAGGTCGATGTCACCCTTGTATATTATTTGCTTTTCTGTACTAGGATTACCCCACGGTGGAGTGCACGAATAGCCGGATTCTAGAGGGCAACTGGTCCGCATCTCATGGCATTGGGACGGAGGGGACCTTACTCTAGAATTGGCGGGCTATTCGCCACATTCGTAGGGGGTATAGGATGACCCGGGAGGGGTGCTCAAGTTACCGGATTCCGTGAAGTGCTGGGTGGTCCATTCACATTGCTGAAGGGGGCTGCCTCGCTTCTGGTTTTGTGGGTAATTTGCCGTGCTGTAGGGGTCTAGGTTTCATTGCACAGGTTATCCACACGACAGGGAACGTCGGGTCTCACTTGCGGCTCAAGTGAAACTCGGGGCTCCAGATTATCCACCATTATGTGTTGCTTATGTGATGTTTCTGTGATGTTGCTTTATATCATGCCTGAGACGATTGTTATATATATTTATATATATATTAGTAGATGTTGTATATGTTTTGCACCCGCGCTAGTCCAGCCCCCGCTCTGTCGTTAGTTAAGTAACTTAACGGGAGATGACGGGACCCAGTGGCGAATGAGGATGGCATATACGTACATTTTATTTTCGTTCTTTTCTGGTGTGATTAATTGATGGGACTGCATAGATTCTTATCAATGCAAGGATAAAACAAACCTATATATGATGTTGTTGGAACCAAGTTTTTAAAAAACTGACATTACATACGTTCTCTTTTTCTTTGCACAGTGGTATTCGGTTATGAATATCCAGCACCTCATTCGACGAGGCAAAGGCCGAGATCCCTTCATCGGGAGTGACCCCTTGAGTAAAAGCTTGCGTCAATGTAATAACTTCACTATAGTCATTTCCTTTTGCTTTGCATCGTGGTATTCATATTGGAATATCCTGCACCTCATTCGACGAGGAAAGAGCCGAGATCTCTTCACCGGGAGTGACCTCTTTAGCAAAAGTTTTCGCCACTATACTTTTATAAAACCACTTAGATTCCTTCAACGATATCAAGTTCATTATGTTAAAGGTTTTTCGCCAAAAACTAGCCGTAGCCCTCCGTCATTTCAGATTAGTATTGCTTAGTATTCGTGCTACGTATGTCATGCATTGCCGAGGTGTAGTGTGCGGTAGCTCTGTAATGCTTTTCTGTCGCATGGATATATGGATTGGTTAGGACAGTCGTACGGTCATGTTGATGTTGGATATAGTGCCCTCAGAGTCAATTATTGGACCACAGGCACATGATTGCAATGATTGAGGGGGGACCTGTACCGGTAGGACAGTCTTACTCAAGATGATAGTATGCTATCTGGTTCATCTTTATCATCGTGTACTGCTTTAGGTGACCTTACAGGTCACTATTGCATGTTGATAGAGCCCTTAGGATTCTTTCTTGACTACCAGCAGTATGATGGCGATCATATACATGGGAGCTGGGGTCTATAAGCACATCCTTAAAAGGTCCCTAATCGTGGGAGTTTTCAAGACAGGGCATCGATACTCCGGAGTAGACTAGTGTATACAGTCGAGACCCCGACGAGGAGCGGTGGCCGGTACACAAGCCACTGGTGTCAGTTGGTTCACCTAAGATGTATACAGGTGCTCATTGGGTTATGAGTACATCGGACAGGACTCGCCGGGAATCTGCTAGTTGGAAATATACCTAGCGTCAGATAGCAGTTCCCTGGTGACATGTGTACAGGTTAGTTCATCGACCTGAGGTCGGCATTTGTCTCGTGTGAGTTCCCACTGTGCTTTGATTACTACCCTACCACGGCTCAAAGGAGTCGTGCAAACAGGTTTTAGTTGGGTACAGTCCCTAGCCACATGGAGGCAAGTGAGCGAATCGGCAGGGGTTTCGTCTCTCCCGGTATTGGGGGTGAGATCACGCTGTGTCTAGGAGAGCCATTACACAAAGCCCTCGGCCGAGGTAGGAGATTTACTGGTAGGTATTCCAGTAATATCTCAGGGTGTTCTGGGCTACACTCCGACACGACTGGTACCGCTTTTCGGGGTCTGACTTTTACCAACCCCCTAGGCCCGCCATGCGATGCTCATAGACGAACGGACCAGACTGTACGGATATTTTCACTGACAGGCTCAGTAGGGTGTCAGGATGAGTTCGCTCATCGACCTCCCTTTTGGTCAATACTTGGTAGCTCGTTACGTACGGCTAATACCTCTGACATGCTTGTGGTTAAATCCACAGCCAAAGTATTGACGAGTCTTCAGAGTCCCCTACAGACAGTTTCTCAAGTTTCGGACGAAACGTTGTAGAGGCCGTATAATATATGGCAGGGTTCGATCATATACGTGCGGTATTGCACGGATCATGATCGGACGGATCATACTAGTGGGATTTGGTTTAAGCCGGATCCTATTATTAGATTTGTTGGATTAGTTTAGTCTCGTCGCATTCGCATTCAGTCGGAATGCGGATGCAGGTATGTATATACAGGTGAAGGGTATCCTTGTGATCCGTCACGAGTTTACTTTAGATGTTGCCAGATTTTTCTTTGTTGGACCAAACATTTGGATTTATGTTTGGATGGTGGAAATAATAAGCTAGAATGTCCTCATGAGATGCATTAATGTGACATGCACATATATCATGACTCATGGTCTCTTTTTTAGCATAAATGCCACATTAGTGGATTGATTTGTGTCTTGATTTGATGAGAGGAGAGAGAGGGGCAGCCAAGGGGAGGGTTAGCTCTCATATTTTTATGCTTGCACTCTCTCTCATTTGATCATAAGAATATCACACAAAAGGAAAAAGAAAACCTCCTCCTCTTCTTCTTCCTCTAGCTCATTATCTCTACCAATGTCTTCATCTCTAACCTCCATCCAAATCAATGGATGCAAGAGACAAAGTGATCACAAACATTCTCTACATCGCCTTGGACACGTCGGCTTGCACACTTCGTGCCCGAGTTGTTTCGGATGAAGCGGGAGCCCATAAAAGGAATCGATGATGTGGTGCCCTTTCCGATGAGGAGATCGAGACCGGAGATGCCGCGAGGAGCTTGGGATGGTGGCCGAAGACCGAAGGACACGGATCGATCGGTATAGCCTTCTATCCCTTCTCTACATAGCTAGTTGTAGGTTAATTGTTCGATCCGGGTTTTAAGCATACGATATCGCCGGTTTTCAAGTTTAGAAAAAGTTTCGTTTCTGCATTTTGGCCTTGGAAAGACGGCCGGGGCGCTACCGTAGACTTACATGGTATCAGAGCCACGCCATTAACCTTTTCTAGCTTGCTCTAATGTGTTTAGAATTTCGATCGAATAAAAATTTCAAAAACTGCATTTCCAAGTCATCAGTTTCTGTCAATTTTATTTTGTGCTCTAAAACTTTTTTTGTGCATGTCAGAAAATCAGGCAGGGTTTTTTTAAGAGAACTGAGAAAATTTGGTGGGTTGATTTCACTGTAGCGCGGCGGATCCGCGGCCGTACCTACGTTTTGGCTGCGGATACGCGGCCGTACTGTAGCCACAGTGCACCAAATTTCTTCAGTAGATCTCTGGCTTGGAAAAGGGGTTTCTGGTAATTTTATTTTGGGCCCAGATTTATTTGAGTATTCGGTATTGTGCTTGGGGCTACTTCGGGAAATTTTGTCGATCGAAAATTTTAAACATGTTAGTTCACAGTATTTACATTATATCTGCAACCGTGAATGTCATTTGATCGGTAAATCCTGTCTAATTGATATAGTTCTTTTAGACGGATTTGCGAACGTGACATTCACGTTGATGTTCTGTGTTGTGCTGTAATATTGCGGATTTGTCGTGGTGGATAGCCTGGATACAATGGTAGTACAGTTTGGTTGTTTTTGTACATTTGATATTGCGGGGCGAGCATTTGACATGTGGACTGTCGTCACTGCCTGTTTGTATATTATTCTTTTTGGGGCACGACCGGGCTGAGGTCGATGTACCCGTTGTATATATTTTACTTTCTGTACTAGGATTACCCCGCGGTGGGGTGCACGGATAGCCGGATTCTAGAGGGCAACGGGCCCGCATCTCATGGCTTTGAGACGGAGGGGGATTTACTCTAGAATTGGTGGGCTATTCGCCGCACTCGTAGGGGGTATAGGTTGACCCAAGGAGGGGTGCCCAAGTTACCGGATTCCGTGAAGTGCTGGGTGGTCCATGCACTTTGTTGAAGGGGGCTGCCTCGCTTCAGGTTTTGGCGGGTAACTTGCCGCACCCATAGGGGTCTAGGATTTCATTGCGCAGGCTATCCACACGACCAGGGGAACGTCGGGTTTCAGTAGCGGCTCTATGAAACCCGGGGATCCCCGTTTATCTGTATTGTTCTGTGATGCTTATTACATTTCTGTGATGTTGCATTTTATCACGCCTTGAGCGATTATTATATATTGTTATGTATACTAGTAGATATTGTATATGTTTTACACCCGCGCTAGTCCAGTCCCCGCTCTGTCGTTAGTTAAGTAACCTAACGGGTGATGACGGGACCCAGTGGCGAATGCGGATGGCATATACGTACATCATATTTTCGTTCTTTATTTGTGTGATTAATTTATGGGACTACATTGATTCGGATCAATGCAAGCTAAACAAACCTATTCTGATGTTGTTGGAACATTTTTCAAAAAGCTGTTATTGCAAGGACGTTCTATTTTGTTTTGCACGGTGGTATTCGGTTATGAATATCCAGCACCTCAGTCGACGAGGCAAGGGCCGAGATCCCTTCACCGGGAGTGAGCCCTTGGACAGAAGTTTGCGTCAGGGTAATAACTTCACTATAGCCGATTGCCTTTTGCTTTGCATCGTGGTATTCAGTTGGAATATCCTGCACCTCATTCTACAGGGAAAGAGCCGAGATCCCTTCACCGGGGGAGACCTCTTTAGCAAAGGTTTTCGTCACTATATTTTTATAAAAAGCTATGCAGTTCCTTCAACGATATCAAGTTCATTATGTTAAAAGTTTTTTGCCAAAAACTAGACGTAGCCCTCCGTCATTTCTTATAAGTATTACTTAGTATTCGTGCTGCGTTTGTTGAGTATGTCAAGGCGTAGTGTGCGGTAGCTAAGTAGTGTTTGTTTGTGGCATATTAATGGGATTGGTTAGGACAGTCGTGTGGCCTTGTTGACTGTGTCAAGGGCTCGTACAGGTGGGTTTAATGCAATCCAGGATAATGACGGGTTGAACTTGACTGGGACTCTTTGATTTGTTGACTGTGTCAAGGTCACTTGGGTCCTAGGGGTAAAAATCACATCGGGAGTTTCTAAAGAAACTGAAACTTGCCAGGCATGCGCATACCTTCTGGAGTGTGATAACGTGAGTGGATTCCGTCACGTTATCATGCGATGATAGTTGGATCCCGATTCCTACTGATGAGTTGGTTTACTCCTCGGGTGATCCCGACTAATTATTCTTTCAGGTTTGGAGGAGAATTTGAGGATACAGTGGGAGGTTTCCTGATTAGATAAATTGATAACCATTCTGATCTAGGATAGAGTGCACGCAGAGTGTTTCTTTTCACTCTCTTTTTGGTAGCGACCATGGCCCGACCCTTGACTATGACTCAGTGACCAAGTTGACCGGACCTTCTTATATCACTGGCTTTTGGATTGTCAGAGTTGCGTTCCTCATTGCCACTCCTTCTTTTACCCTTTTCTCCAGAACACCCCGTATTACTATGAACATCCACTTCCATTGGATAAAACCATCGTATGGTTATATACGAACTCGAAGGAACTTGTTCCAGATTCGAGGATGGTTTCCGGTCTGGAGAAAATGAATATGACTATTCAGTTGTCTTTTCCTTTTACCTTCTCTCAGGTTGCGAGTGCTCCTTGGATTAGGACAGTACACCTATTACGCTAATTAGATAGTCTTCTTCCAAACCATAGGCAGGTGCTGAACGGTGGGGAATGAAGAAAACCAATTAGCCTAACGGTGGTGTACAGAAGGTATCAAGTAAAGACAAATAAAGGGATTAGTAAGAGGGCAAAATAAACTGCGACTGCTATTCACGACCAAACCAAGTATTTCATCGCCACTCCTGTTTCACCTTTGTATTTTTCCAGAACACCCCGTATCACTACGAACATCCACAGTTTATTTGGATACTCCATCGTATGGTTATATACGAACTCTAAGGAACTTGTTCTAGTTTGAGGATGGATTCTGGTTCAGGAGAAATAGAATAAGGTTTATTCGGTTGTCTTTTATCTTCACCTTCTCTCGCATTGCGAGTGCTCCTAGGATTAGGACAGTACACCTGTTATGCTTATTGGATAGTCTTCTTCCAAACCATAGGCTGGTGCCGAACGGTAGGGAAGGAAGAAAACCGTTTAGCCTAAGGGGGTGTACAGAAGGTAATGACTAAAGACATATAAAGGGATTTGGAGAGATGGCAAAGAAACACACGGTTACAGTTGTGAATCTGATAATAGAAGAGGCATTACTAGGAATACCCAGATACCCCTTCGAAACATTTATATGTTTCAATTTCACTATGTATTGTTAAAAGAAAACCGATTTCCCAATTAGCCCTTGCTCCAGGGTATGTATTTACCAGGTTTGATTCTCATATCTGTATGGTTTTACAGATGATTGGTGGGAGTAAGTTATTGGGAATTAGGTGATCATCCTCATTATATCGGAATTCGTTGTAATTGGGGATATTTGAGGAAATCTCCTGGGTTGTTTGCCGGACGGCAAATATTTGGTTTTGAATATCCGTTGTAATGCACTAATTTCAAATTGATATATCTGTACATTTATTTTTATAAAGTGAGATATAACTTTTTGAAATTATGTCTATGACATTTACCTATATCGGTGGATGGTTAGGTAAGGAGCATTAAACAGCGGTGTAATTCCTCTTAATCATAAGTACAGTTTTCAACCTACGACACACAGGGACTTGTGACTTCTCTAGTTCTTAGACATGTGTTTCGTAGAAACACAAGGTCACAGTTTTGAGAAGTTATAGGTATATGAATAAAGTGGAGAACCAGGTGTTCCAAGTATCGGGATTCTTCAAAATGATCGAAGATGTAGATACTTGTGTATGGTATTCAGTTGATAGTAATGATTAAGAGAACTTGTTTCTCTTTTATGTTACTCATAATTGGAAGCATTCCTATGTTGAGTAATACTGATCGGCCTCCTTCCGTTTAGTTGACATGCACTGGCGACATCTGTATGATTTGAATCTGGTTCCAATTAAATCAGTGCCTCTATTTCTATATTGGATATAGAACGGTTCATATCTTAACGATGTTAAGGTACGGGGAGTTTTCCGGCTTATGCTTAAAACCAGACTCTGGATAACTCAAGGCACGTTTCTGTAATGGTTGTTTGTGGGCTGACCCGGGCTATGATGAGGGTTGAATTTCTACCATCTGGAAGATCATTAGTGATATTGTTCTTGACTCGCCACAGTTTTAATAAAAATGGATTTTTTCAGAAAACAGTACTGGGAGTATGGTAGAACTGGAAGTGATTCCAGAACCGCAAAAGATTACTGAAAATTTGATAAGAACCTAAAGATTCAATCTGGTTTGACATTCCATTGGCCACTCCGCAGATATGGTGGGTAACCTCAGGCACCAGAGAGGTACTCCGGTAGCCTCAAGGACGGTGACAGGGAGGTTCTTGTTTACCCAGACTTGACACTACTGTTGTTCCAGGCTATGAGACCCGGCAGGAGGATGAGTATAGCGTCGTTCTGAACTGGCTTTAGAAGTGCACGTGTATATGACTCTGCCAGAGGGTTGTCGTAGTCAGTGGGAGCAGCGGAAGCATAGTGGACAAGTAGCTTGTGTCTATTTATGGACTAAAGCAGATATAGCGGAGATAGATCATCTATTTCTGAAGTGATAGTCATAGGTTTGACTTCATCAGAATAGGGGATGGATCTGTTAAGAAGGTAGTAGGGTGTGATGTCCTGGTTTTTGGATGACATACACAGAGTAGGAAGTGAAATTCCTATACTACGATCGGTTATACTTTGGTTGTCACATAATGGTTTCTCCACATAGGACTTGGATATTATATCAGACTTTCTGGTTACTAGATCTATGGTTTTAGATCTAGATTTGGGTACTTAGACATCATTCTAAAGGTGTTTTAGAATGGACGACTCTTGGCACGGTAGTGTACCTGCAGGTGATGGAGTCACCCTCTCTAAAGGTGTCTTACATGAAAGGTTCCTAGGCACCCTATAGAGGTCTCACAAGGCATCGAACATGCCAAATTTAAAAAATATGGTGCCGAGAAACCCTAGTTAACGGATCGTTGCTAGATGTCTAGGCGAAATATAAAACTAGTTAACAAATTAACTATAGGTTAGATGCTACAACCTTTGTAGATCCGGTAATCCTCTTCCTTGGCTCCACGAAGGCATCCTCTCGCTGTCCATCTCGATTCCCAAACTCGAACTTTGGCTTCATCGGAGAAACGGGCAAGCTAGGTCGTCGGCTTTGTGTCAAAGACGATCTACCTCGAGGCATCGCAAGTTCAAGCTCCGACTTCACAAACTTGTGAAGTAAACACCCAAAACAACTTGGCAAGAGGTAGAGGGTGAAGAAATAGGAGGTGGGTTCTCTTTGGAATTGGATTTTACTCACTAAAACTCAAGTTGCCATTGATTTAGCAAGCTTGAAGAAGAAGAAGATCAAGATAGTTATGATAAGTTCTATATCAAAGAAAATAGAAAATCAAATACTTATCATAACTTAAACTAGGGTTAAGTGTAGAGAATTAACCATGGTCACTTGGATGGGTAAGGGTTAAGCATGAAGATAAGGATGGTTAGCAAAGTCAAAGCTTCATGAAGCTTCAACATAAAACAAATAAAGCCACCATTCTTATCTTAAACTTATCCAAATAAATGAATAACAAAATAAATGAATAACTAAATATGCAAAACCCTAATTATCATAATAACCATGGTTTAATTCTATTCACTTAACCATATGATCAAGTATCATCAAACATGATACAAAAAAGTGCACAAAAGTATATCACATATACAATGTGCAATCCAAGTGAGAAAAATCCGTTTAAAGTGAACCAATACTAGTTAATGCAAAGTAATATATCAAATATATAATTATACATTAAATCATTAAATCAAAACTTGATTCAATGATCCGGTCATGTCGCACATAACCGACTAGTATTCAATGCATCGATTTATTGAATCAATGATTCGATAACTAGGTCATATCGAATATAACCAATCGAAACATATATCGCGAGAATGAAATGCGGTATCACATACACGCATTATTCTCGGTCCTGTACATATCTCATATGCGCTCCTATTTCGTTTCGCTTGAACCAGGAAACCTCTGTGTAGGACTCTAAAGACTCGTCAATACGCCGGTAGCAGATGATGATCATATCAAGCACCCACAAGCCGCAAGCGGTCTGCTAAACGTAACGGCCACCCGGGTATTGAGCGATCAGAAGATCGACGAGCTAGCCCGCTCACACTCCTGCGAATCCGACCAGTAACACTTACTATACAGTCCGGTCTCTTCGTCTGATACGTCGCATATCAAGTCTAGGGGTGGTATACGTCAGACCCCAATAACCCGATAAGTCATGCCGATGTGAGGCTCATAACGGGTCGAGAAACTACTGGTAACACTTACCAGCAAATCTCTGATCAGCCCTGGCCAGGGACTTCCCTGTTACGGCCAATCGAGCACAGCGCAACATCTACCCCCAATACCGGGAGAGACGAAACCCCTCCTATCGCTCATTGCCTCCATGTGACTCGGGACTGTGCCCAAAGACCACCGTTTTGCACGCCCTCATGGACGTGGTAAGGTGGAGATCAAAGCACAGTGGGAATCACACAAGACTCTATGACGATCTCGGGTCTACAGACTATCCTGTACAAGTGTCACCTGAGAACTGCCATCTGACGTGAGGTATAATACCATCTGGGAGTTCTCGGCGAGTCCGTCCAGTGTACCCAGTCTCCACTGAGCACCCGTATACCATCTCTGATGTCAAACACTAATGGATATGGGATCATCCATCGCCCATCACATGGGTCGAGAAGCGTATACGCTAGTCTACTCTGGTATATCGATGCCCCGTCTCGATACACCCACGACTAGGGACCTTGAAGGATGTACTTATGGACTACCATGTCCCCACTAGTATGATCTGCATCATAGTCCAGGTAGTCAAGTACAAATCCTAAGGGCTTTACCAACATGTAACTATAAGACAGTATAAAGAGACTAGTGTACATGTTAAGATAAAGAGCAACCAGATAGCATACTATCATGTCGAGCAAGAAAGTCATCTCTATATATGTCCAAGCATCCAATATAATATACATAATCTGTACAATACTGGCCTCTAGGGCATACATACAACTAACAATCTCCCACTTGCACTAGGGCCAGCTGCTGTAGTATCTCATACCGAGCATCCCGAAGAGTCTCTCAAACTGTATCTGGGGAATGGCCTTCGTGAGTGGATCCGCCGTGTTGTTCTTCGTGTCAACTCTCCTGACCTCGATCTCCCGGCGATCAACTATCTCCCGGATCAGGTGATACCGCCTCAGAATATGCCTGGACCGCTGATGGGACCTGGGTTCCTTGGCCAAAGCCACCGCTCCATTGTTATCGCAATACAACGGTATTGGATGCTCAATGGATGGAACCACTCCAAGTTCAGTAATGAACTTCTTGATCCAGACAGCCTCTTTGGCAGCATCGTTGGCAGCGATGTATTCAGCTTCCATCGTCGAGTCTGCCACGGTTTCCTGCTTGGAACTCTTCCAGCTAACCGCCCCTCCGTAAAGGGTAAAGACAAAGCCCGACTGCGACTTAGAGTCGTCCTTATCACTCTGGAAGCTCGAATCGGTAAAGGACTCCACTTGGAGTTCTCCGTTACCATACACCAAGAACATATCTCTAGTCCTTCGCAAGTACTTGAGAATGCTCTTCACAGCTGTCCAGTGACTCTCTCCAGGATCAGCTTGATACCTGCTCACTATACTTAGTGAGTATGCTACATCGGGTCTGGTACATAGCATCGCATACATGATAGAGCCTACTGCTGAAGCATAGGGTATCCCTTGCATGCGAGCTCTCTCCAAATCAGTCTTGGGAGACATCTCTTTGGAGAGAGTGACTCCAGAGATCGTGGGTAAGTTCCCACGCTTGGACTCTTCCATACTAAACCTCTTTAGTATGGTGTCAATGTACCTGGATTGGGACAATCCCAAAATCCGTTTGGATCTATCTCTATAGATCCTAATCCCCAATATGCAGGAGGCATCATCAAGATCTTTCATTGAGAATCTTTGTGATAAGAAGAGCTTGACCGATTACAGCATAGGAATATCATTTCCTATCAAGAGTATGTCGTCCACGTACAATACGAGGAAGACAACCTTACTCTCTGCCACCTTCTTGTAGATACAAGGTTCATCTGGATTTTTGACGAAATCAAACTCTTTGATAACGACGTCAAAGCAGATGTTCCAACTCCGCGATGCTTGCTTTAATCCATAAATGGATTTAAGCAGCTTGCACACCTTCCCGCTGCTCCCACTGTCTACGAAGCCCTCTGGCTGAGTCATGTACACGCACTCTTCTAAATCACCATTTAGAAAGGCGGTCTTAACATCCATTTGCCAGATTTCGTAGTCATGAAAGGCAGCAATGGCAAGCATGATTCGGATGGATTTAAGCATAGCCACTGGAGAAAAAGTTTCATCATAGTCCACACCTGGTCTTTGACGAAAACCCTTTGCTACAAGTCTAGCTTTGAAAGTCTCCACTTTCCCATCTACACCAAGTTTCTTCTTGAAGATCCACTTGCTCCCAATGGGTTTTACCCCTTCAGGAGCAACTTCCAAAGTCCATACTTTGTTGGATTACATGGATTCCATCTCGGACCGCATAGCATCCAGCCATTTCACTGAGTCCCTACTCGTGATGGCCTGCTCGAAGCTAGTTGGGTCATCATCCTCCATGATGCAATCCTCGCTCCCACCGTCCATGAGAAAACCGTAGTATCTCTCAGGTTGGCGAGGAACCCTACTAGATCGGCGGAGTGGCTGGGGTTCATCGGGAACTATGGAATCCTCTGGTTCCACCAGATCTTCTGTTGTAGCTTGTGCAGCTGGAACCTCTTCCAGTTCTACCTCATGACCATTAATCTCTTTTTCAAGAAATTCCTTTTCTAAAAAGGTGGCATGCCGAGAAACAAACACTCTTTGTTCCTCAGGGTGGTAGAAGATATACCCTCGCGAATGTTTGGGATATCCAATAAACTTACACAGAATGGACCTTGCCGCGAGTTTGTCCGGATTTTAAGTTTTTACATAGGCCGGACAACCCCATATCTTAACATAATTAAGATATGGTCTCTTTCCTTTCCATATCTCATATGGAGTGGTCAGCACGGTTTTGGTGGGAACCATATTCAATAGGTCTGCAGCTGTTTCCAGTGCATATCCCCAGAAGGAAATAGGTAACTCAGCTGTGCTCATCATAGAGCGCACCATATCTAATAGGGTGCGGTTCCTCCGTTCTGATACACCGTTGTGCTGTGGTGTATATGGAGGAGTCAGCTGAGAGAGAATCCCATTCTCTTTTAGGAAGTCCAGGAATTCATTGCTTAAGTATTCTCCTCCTCGATCAGATTGTAGGATTTTAATACTTTTTCCGGTTTGGTTCTCAACTTCTTGCTTATATTCCCTAAATTTCTCAAAAGCTTCTGATTTGTGTTTCATCAGGAACACATACCCGAACCTAGAGAGATCGTCAGTGAATGTAATGAAGTATGAAGAACCATCCCTGGCATGTGTAGACATGGGACCGCATACATCACTATGTATCAGTCCCAAGAGTTCGATAACTCTTTCTCCGTGTCCCGTAAACGGAGTTTTGGTCATCTTGCCTTTGAGACATGACTGGCAAGTGTCATAAGATGAAAATTCAAACGGATTTAAATATCCATCTCTATGCAACTTAGCTAGTCGTGTCACATTGATGTGACCCAGTCTACAATGCCACAAGAAGGATTCGTTCAGTTCTGAACTCTTCCTCTTGTGTGCGTTTGTTATGCTCAGAACTGTTGATTGATTTAGAACATAAATGCCATTGCATAACGTGCCTGATCCAACCAACTTTTGGTTACGGAAAATGTTCATAACATTGTCCTGCAATACAAAATTATATCCCTCTTTACTTAATAAAGAAACCGATATAATGTTGCATATCAGGTTCGGCATGTAATAGCATTTGTTCAGAACCAATGTATTACCAGTTGGTAATACAAGGTGATATTCCCCGACAGTCTTGGCTGCAACAATTGCACCATTTCCTACTCTAATGTCTTTATCACCTTCTCCAAGTTCTCTACCTTTCCTTAGCCCATGTAACTGATTACATATATGGGATCCCGACCCGGTATCCAATACCCAGGACGTAGAGCAAATAGAGAAACAGTTCTCAGTAACGAACACACCCGAAGAAAATGCATCAACATGTACTTTCTTCATTCGGGTGGCATGGGAATCCTGGTATTCCCCTATATCCAGTTCATTCCTATAACTCTTATAGGAAAGAACGGAACCAACGTTCCCCAGCACAGTATAACATGCGGGTTCGGTCAATACATCCATATTATTATCTTGATTAAGGCATGAACTGGTCGCTACCTGGAGAGAGAGAGAAGAAAACACTTTAGCGTATGCTCGTGCAAGATCAGATTGGTTATTATCTTATCTAATCAGGATGGCTCCCACTGCTTTTTATCAAATCTTCCTTCAAACCCTAAAAGGAAAAACTAGCCGGGATTAATTACACACTACAGGTTCGCCAATCTTTCAGCCAGGCCAGTGTCGGTACTTTGAGGGAGGTCGCCCGTGCTTTCGCACGAACCTAATTACTGTAAACCTCGTTTTCCCAGAGGCGTAACCCCGTTGACACCTTTCTAGACACCTACTTGATCAGCTAATTGCAATATGTAAAACTCTCCCAGGAGTAACTCTTACTCGCAGTGGGTATCGGGATCCAACTATCTCATAGAAGGTATGCAATCTCATTACAAATTTCAACACTTGAAATTCCCGATAATGCTTTTGCCCCTAGCGTGCTATGACCTTGACGCAGGCCAACAAACCATAGTGCGCTAGTCAAGTTCAACCCGTCATTTCCTGATTGAATTAAACCCACCCGTACGACCCTTGACGCAGGCCAACAAAGTCGCACGACTACCCTAATCCAATCTGCATCATATGCATAAACAGATAAATACTAGTTAGCTACCGCACACTACGCCTTGACGCAGGCCAACAAACGTAGCACGAATACTAACTACTACTCATCTGAAATGACGGAGGGCTACGCCAGGTTTTTCTAAAAACCATGAGCGTAATGAACTTGATATCGTTGTAGAATCAAATGCAGTTTTGAAATGGAGTGATTTTGAGGCTTTTCTAGTTTTGCTAAAGGAGTCACTCCCGGCGAAGGGATCTCGGTCCTTTCCTCGTCGAATGAGGTGCGGGATATATCATATATATCGCTGTGCAAAGAAAAAACCCAAAAGCAGTCAAAAGCAAACCGAGTGTGTAGCATCTGCCAGTTATTGCTAAAGGAGTCACTCCCGGTGAAGGGATCTCGGTCCTTTCCTCATCGAATAAGGTGCAGGGTATATCATATATACCGCTGTGCAAAGCAAGAACTGTAGCTACCTGTTTTATTTAAAATCTGATTCCACAACATCTTAGGTTTCTTTTCTTTCATTAATCACATTAATGAAGTCCCATCATTTAAATACCTAAACATCACAGATAGATATGACGTACACTTATGCCATCCGCATTCGCCTCGATGTCCCCTCGTGCACCGTTAGGTTAGGTAACTAACGACAGAGCAGGGCTGGGCTAGCGCGGGTGTAAAACATAAGTAACGTCTATATAATATATCATATATACTATATACTATATCCATCACAGAAACATCACATGATCTCATCACAGATATCGCAGCAGAATAAACATATGAAATATTGGATATACTAGGACGTCCGTGTTTTCAATACGAGCCAGTATAAAACACGGATTCCACGGTCGTGATGAATAGCCAATCCCACACCCCTAGACCCCTATGAGAGCGGCAAGCAACCCTGCCAATTCTAGGGTTAGGAGACCCGGACTCGACTCCTCGAGTTGGTCTCCCACTGGACCCTAGAACCCGGTTACTTGTGCTCCCCTCCTTGGGTCTATCCTAATGCGGAAAAGTAAATAATATACAAAGGGTGACAACTTCCGCTACCTGGAAGTGCCCCAAATAAAAGAATATTACATACAAGTTTTTACATGAATGAAAATGAAAAACACTCATCTCACATAAAAACCCCCGGCTATTCGAACACGACGATCCAATATAACATATCCAGCAACACATAACATCACATGTCATCAACGTAAGTAAGTATGCATACCCCAATTGTCGTTGACGTATAGCAACGAAACCGGCGATATGAACATACTACACTTACGGTCATAGAAAAGAAAGTGTAAAACTACAACAGTTGGAATCCGCAACTTCTTTAGACATCGCATGCCTAACAGATATAAATCCCGCATTTTAGTCTCATTATCGAAAACTCTTTTCAATAAAATATGGGACTAAATTGCTAGATTTATAACATTCATTCAGTTATCTCATAACTACTTGTGAATTCCAATTATTGTATCACATTCCAGATAAACAGAAAATGTTAAACTTTCCGATCGAACAGTCGAATATCCAAGTTTTCCCGATACAGCTCAACACATGAAATAAGTCTAACAACATTCAGTTCGTGCCTCAGTACTGACGGTCCAGCCGTAGAAGGGTCAAGCCAACGCCTCACATGTGGCACGCCGTACTGCCCCAAACCCGAAGGTTCAAAGGGCAGTTCAAGACGGTCACATAATCGAGTTAAGGTTTGTTGTCTTCTAGAGGGTCCATCGCGTTACTTGCACTACTTAGAACGTCGTTAAACTACGGAAAAATCCAACACTTGGAAATTTCCCAACAGGGGAAAAATTGGGTATTTATATCCGGTCGAACTTTTTAACATATTCTAAAATTTATCCGGAAAGCCACAAAGACGAAATTTGATACCCCGATCGAAACACCGAATCCCTAAAGCATCCCAGAAAATTCAACTCTTGAATAATTATTAAAACTTCCCATAAAACTCAGCAACAGAAATGATGAATTACTGTGGAAAACAAATAGTACAAAGTGAACAGTGGGCCGCTGAAGCGCGGCAGAAGGCATGCTTCTGCCGCGTTTCCGCGCCAGTTTAGATGAATCAAGAGATCGTGTTTCACCATAACTCTTAGATATTCCTGCTGAATTTTTTAGGCATTTTTAATCTGGAAAAATCCCGGTTTTTAGAAAATGTACAGAGAGCATTATAGATTTGGTGTTTCGGGTTCGTTCGGACTTCAAATCGCGTCTAGACTTCGCCTAAGGCTCTAGCTAGTCTCTGATACCAGTGAAAGGTTCCTAGGCACCCTATAGAGGTCTCATAAGGCATCGAACATGCCAAATTTAAAAAATATGGTGCCGAGAAACCCTAGTTAACGGATCGTTGCTAGATGTCTAGGCGAAATATAAAACTAGTTAACAAATTAACTATAGGTTAGATGCTACAACCTTTGTAGATCCGGTAATCCTCTTCCTTGGCTCCACGAAGGCATCCTCTCGCTGTCCATCTCGATTCCCAAACTCGAACTTTGGCTTCATCGGAGAAACGGGCAAGCTAGGTCGTCGGCTTTGTGTCAAAGACGATCTACCTCGAGGCATCGCAAGTTCAAGCTCCGACTTCACAAACTTGTGAAGTAAACACCCAAAACAACTTGGCAAAAGGTAGAGGGTGAAGAAATAGGAGGTGGGTTCTCTTTGGAATTGGATTTTACTCACTAAAACTCAAGTTGCCATTGATTTAGCAAGCTTGAAGAAGAAGAAGATCAAGATAGTTATGATAAGTTCTATATCAAAGAAAATAGAAAATCAAATACTTATCATAACTTAAACTAGGGTTAAGTGTAGAGAATTAACCATGGTCACTTGGATGGGTAAGGGTTAAGCATGAAGATAAGGATGGTTAGCAAAGTCAAAGCTTCATGAAGCTTCAACATAAAACAAATAAAGCCACCATTCTTATCTTAAACTTATCCAAATAAATGAATAACAAAATAAATGAATAACTAAATATGCAAAACCCTAATTATCATAATAACCATGGTTTAATTCTATTCACTTAACCATATGATCAAGTATCATCAAACATGATACAAAAAAGTGCACAAAAGTATATCACATATACAATGTGCAATCCAAGTGAGAAAAATCCGTTTAAAGTGAACCAATACTAGTTAATGCAAAGTAATATATCAAATATATAATTATACATTAAATCATTAAATCAAAACTTGATTCAATGATCCGGTCCTGTCGCACATAACCGACTAGTATTCAATGCATCGATTTATCGAATCAATGATTCGATAACTAGGTCATATCGAATATAACCAATCGAAACATATATCGCGAGAATGAAATGCGGTATCATATACACGCATTATTCTCGGTCCTGCACATATCTCATATGCGCTCCTATTTCGTTTCGCTTGAACCAGGAAACCTCTGTGTAGGACTCTAAAGACTCGTCAATATGCCGGTAGCAGATGATGATCATATCAAGCACCCACAAGCCGCAAGCGGTCTGCTAAACGTAACGGCCACCCGGGTATTGAGCGATCAGAAGATCGACGAGCTAGCCCGCTCACACTCCTGCGAATCCGACCAGTAACACTTACTATACAGTCCGGTCTCTTCGTACGTCGCATATCAAGTCTAGGGGTGGTATACGTCGCATATCAAGTCTAGGGGTGGTATACGTCAGACCCCAATAACCCGATAAGTCGTGCCGATGTGAGGCTCATAACGGGTCGAGAAACTACTGGTAACACTTACCAGCAAATCTCTGATCAGCCCTGGCCAGGGACTTCCCTGTTACGGCCAATCGAGCACAGCGCAACATCTACCCCCAATACCGGGAGAGACGAAACCCCTCCTATCGCTCATTGCCTCCATGTGACTCGGGACTGTGCCCAAAGACCACCGTTTTGCACGCCCTCATGGACGTGGTAAGGTGGAGATCAAAGCACAGTGGGAATCACACAAGACTCTATGACGATCTCGGGTCTACAGACTATCCTGTACAAGTGTCACCTGAGAACTGCCATCTGACGTGAGGTATAATACCATCTGGGAGTTCTCGGCGAGTCCGTCCAGTGTACCCAGTCTCCACTGAGCACCCGTATACCATCTCTGATGTCAAACACTAATGGATATGGGATCATCCATCGCCCATCACATGGGTCGAGAAGCGTATACGCTAGTCTACTCTGGTATATCGATGCCCCGTCTCGATACACCCACGACTAGGGACCTTGAAGGATGTACTTATGGACTACCATGTCCCCACTAGTATGATCTGCATCATAGTCCAGGTAGTCAAGTACAAATCCTAAGGGCTTTACCAACATGTAACTATAAGACAGTATAAAGAGACTAGTGTACATGTTAAGATAAAGAGCAACCAGATAGCATACTATCATGTCGAGCAAGAAAGTCATCTCTATATATGTCCAAGCATCCAATATAATATACATAATCTGTACAATACTGGCCTCTAGGGCATACATACAACTAACATTACAGACTAAAGGGGAGAGGGATGTGCATGATTGGCAGATCACTTGCTTAGGCAATTGAGTCAATCATGAGATGTCAAGTACCACACCAGATGTTGTTTTTGCAGTAGATACAATAAGTGGATATTGATCCAATCCTGGAGAAATATTTGGAAGCAGTTTTAGAACATAAGTGGATGTTCTAGGGATATGATAACAGCAGCCTTCTTTGGGAGACGGTTATCATTCCAGGCTTCCAAGGTGACCTGGTTGACAGAGTGGCTTTCAGAGATATATTTTTCCCTCTGACGAGGAGCAGTATTTTAGACAGGCGGTCCAAGCGGATATTGAGGGAGGCATGGCGCAGGATATTGATTGGTTTTAGTTGTCGATACAGTCTAAGAAGTTTGGATTTGGAGTTCATTTATGAACTAGGTCCCATCAGATATCCAGACATATTCTAAGACAGGTATTGCTCATTTCAGGAGATAGCCTTCTCCGCGAACTTGAGATAAAGAGAGATATAGAAAGAAACATCAGAGCGGATCCACTCACTGAGGCTATTCCTCGAACGCAATAGTTTCGCAAACGGGCTTTGTGAGACTGATTAGTAGAGGAGTTGGGTGTTCGGTATCACACGGGCTGTGAGTATGCGACATCGCAATAATTAGTATTGAGTGCGAGTAGGAGATTGTTGGATATAGTTCCCTCAGAGTCAATTATTGGATCATAGGCACGTGATTGCAATGATTGAGGGAGGACCTGTACCGGTAGGACAGTCTTACTCAAGATGATAGTATGCTATCTGGTTCATCTTTATCATCGTGTACTGCTTTAGGTGACCTTACAGGTCACTATTGCATGTTGATAGAGCCCTGAGGATTCTTGCTAGACTACCAGCAGTATGATGGCGATCATATACGTGGGAGCTGGGGTCTATAAGCACATCCTTAAAAGGTCCCTAGTCGTGGGAGTTTTCAAGACAGGGCATCGATACTCCGGAGTAGACTAGTGTATACAGTCGAGACCCCAACGAGGGGCGGTGGCCGGTCTCACAAGCCACTGGTGTCAGTTGGTTCACCTAAGATGTATACAGGTGCTCATTGGGTTATGAGTACACCGGACAGGACTCGCCGGGAATCTGCTAGTTGGAAATATACCTAGCGTCAGATAGCAGTTCCCTGGTGACATGTGTACAGGTTAGTTTATTGACCTGAGGTCGTCATTTGTCTCGTGTGAGTTCCCATTATGCTTTGATTACTACCCTACTATGGCTCAAAGGAGTCGTGCAAACAGGTTTTAGTTGGGTACAGTCCCGAGCCATATGGAGGAAAGTGAACGGATCGGCAAGGGTTTCGTCTCTACCGGTATTGGGGGTGAGATCGCGCTGTGTCTAGGAGAGCCATTACACAAAGCTCTCAGTCAAGGCAGGAGATTTACTGGTAGGTATTCCAGTAATATCTCAGGGTGTTCTGGGCTACACTCCGACACGACTTGTACCGCTTTTGGGGGTCTGACTTTTACCAACCCCCTAGGCCCGCCATACGATGCTCATAGACGAACGGACCGGACTGTACGGATATTGTCACTGACAGGCTCAGTAGGGTGTCAGGATGAGTTTGCTCATTGACCTCCCTTTTGGTCAATACTTAGTAGCCCGTTACGTACGGCTAATACCTCTGACGTGCTAGTGGTTAAATCCACAGCCAAAGTATTGACGAGTCTTTAGAGTCCCCCACAGACAGTTTCTTAAGTTTCGGGCGAAACGTTGTAGAGGCCGTATGATATATGGCAGGGTTCGATCATATACGTGCGGTATTGCACGGATCATGATCGGACGGATCATACTAGTGGGCTTTGGTTTAAATCGGATCCTAGTATTAGATTTGTTGGATTACTTTAGTCTCGTCGCATTCGCATTCAGTCGGAATGCGGATGCAGGTATGTATATACAGGTGAGGGGTATCCTTGTGATCCGTCACGAGTTTACTTTAGATGTTGCCGGATTTTTCTTTGTTGGACCAAACATTTGGATTTATGTTTGGATGGTGGAAATAATAAGCTAGAATGTCATCATGAGATGCATTAATGTGACATGGACATATATCATGACTCATGGTCTCTTTTTTAGAAAAAATGTCACATTAGTGGATTGATTTGTGTCTTGATTTGATGAGAGGAGAGAGAGGGGCAGCCAAAGGGAAGGTTAGCTCTCATATTGTTATGCTTGCACTCTCTCTCATTTGATCATAAGAATATCACACAAAAGGAAAAAGAAAACCTCCTCTTCTTCTTTTTCCTCTAGCTCATTATCTCCACCAATGACTTCATTTCTAACCTCCATCCAAATCAATGGATGCAAGAGACATAGTGATCACAAACATTCTCTACATCACCTTGGACACGTCGGCTTGCACACTTCATGCCTGAGTTGCTTCGGATGAAGCGGGAACCCGCAAAAGGAATCGATGATGTGGTGCCCTTTCCGACGAGGAGATCGAGACCGGAGATGCCGCGAGGAGCTTGGGATGGTGGCCGAAGACCGAAGGACACGGATCGATCGGTATAGCCTTCTATCCCTTCTCTACATAGCTAGTTGTAGGTTAATGGTTCGATCCGGGTTTTAAGCATACGATAGCGCCGGTTTTCAAGTTTAGAAAAAGTTTCATTTCCGCATTTTGGCCTCGGAAAGACGGCCGGGGCGCTACCGTAGACTTACAGTTGACTGTGTCAAGGACTCGTACTGGTGGGTTTAATGCAATCAAGAAAATAACGGATTGAACTTGACTAGGACCCTTTGATATGTTGACTGTGTCAAGGTCACTTGGGTCCTAGGGTTAAAAACACACATCGAGAGTTTCAAACATACAGGAAACTTTCCAGGCTTGCGCATACCTTCTGGAGTGTGGTGACTTGAGTGGCTTCCATCAGGTTATCATGCGATGATAGTTGGATCCCGATTCTCACTGATGAGTAGAATTACTCCTCGGGTGATTCCAACTAATTCTCCTTTTAGGTTTGGAGGAGAATTCGTGGATACAGTGGGAGCCATCCAGATTAGATAAAGTGATTGACCATTCTGATCTAGATTAGAGTGCACGCTGAGTGTTTCTTCTCTCTCTCTCTGGCTGCGACTATGACCCGACCTTTGACTAAAACTCATGAAACCAAGTTGACCGAACCTTCTTAAAACACTTTGGCTTTTGGAATGTCACGGTGTCGCATACATCATTGCCACTTCTATATCACCTTTGCATTTCTCCAGAAAACCCCGTATCACTACGAACATCCACTTCCATTGGATAAATCCATCGTATAGTTACATACGAACTCGAAAGAACTTTTTCGAGAATGGATTCTGGTTCTGGAGAGATTGAATAGGATTATTCGGATGTCATTTCTCTTTACCTTCTTTCAGGTTGTGAGGGCTCCTAGGATTAGGAGAGGGTACACCTATTGAGCTTATTGGATAGTCTTCCTCCAGACTATAGGCAGGTGCCGAACGGTAAGGAAGGAAGAAAACCAACAAGCTTAACTGTGGTGTATAGAAGGTAATAAGTAAAGACATATAAAGGGATTAGAATAATGGTAAAGGAAATTGCGATCACCATCATTCACGACAAAGACCGTGTGTACCCCTGCCACTCCTACATCCACTTTTCTTTTCTCTAGAATACTCTGTATCACTACGGATATCCACTTCCATTGGATATGCCATCGTATAGTTACATACGAACTCGAAAGAACTTTTTCGAGGATGGATTCTGGTTCAGGAGAAATAGAATAGGATTATTCAGGTCTCTTTTCTCTTTACCTTCTCTCAGGTTGCGAGGGCTCCTAGAATTAGGAGAGTACACCTATTGCGCTTATTGGATAGTCTTCTTCAAAACCTTAGGCTGGTGCCGACGCGTAGGGAATGAAGAAAACCAATTAGCGTAAAGGAGGTGTACAGAAGGTAATAAGTAAGGACATAATAAAGGGATTGCGGTGAGGGCAGGTAAGTATATGGTTACTATGATGATTTAGGATAATGGAAGAGGCGTTACTAGGAATACCAGTTAACCTTTTTGAAACATTTTCATGTTTCAGTTTTACTGTGCGATGTTAATTGAAAATTGTTTTCCCAATAAGAATCTAACTCCAGGGTATGTATTTACCAGATCAGTTTCTCACATCTGTATGTTATTACAGATAGTGAGTGGGAGTAAGATATTGGGAATTGGGTGATTAGATCCTCTTTATATCGGAATTCGTTGTAATTGGTGATATTTGAGGAAATCATCTGGATTTTGCCAGATGGCAAATATTTGGTTTTGAATATCCGTTGTTATGCACTAATTTCAAACTGATATATCTGTACATTTATTTTATAAAGTGAGATATAACTTTTTGATATTATGTCTGTGACATTTACCTATATCAGTTGGTGATTAGGTAAGGTGCATTCGACAACGGTGTAATACTTCTTAACCATACTACAGTTTTTCAACCTACGACGCACAGGGTTTGAGTTGTTGAACTCAGGGGACTTATACAAAGTATTGTATGTTGTCGAGTGTCCATTAGGACAATGGGGCTGGTACTCGTACTATATTTTGTTTACGCATGACCTCTCTTATTTCAGACAGGTATTTCGTTGAAATACAAGGTTCAGATTTTGAGAAGTTATAGGTATAAGAATAAAGTAGAGAACCATTTATTAGAAGTATCAGGATTCTTCGAAGTAGTCAAAGATGTAGATGCTTGTGTTTGGTATTCCGTTGATAGTAATGGTTTTGAGAACTTGCTTCTCTTTCGGGTTACTCATATAAGGATGCACTCCTAAATGAGTAATGCTGATTGCCCTCTTTCCATTTGGTTGATATGCACTGGAGACAGCTGCATAATTTTGAATCTGGTTCAAATTAAATTAGTGCTTTTATTTCTATATCAGATATATATAGAATCAATTTGTATCTTAATGATGTTAAGGTATAGGGAGTTGTCCGGCTGATGCTTAAAACCAGAATCCGGATAAACTCAAGGCACGTTTCAGTAATGGTTGTTTGTGGGTTATCCCGGGCTTTGACGAGGGTTAACTTACTACCATCAGGAAGATCAATATTTATATTGTTCTTGACTCGCCACAGTTTTAGTAAAATTGACTTTTTCAGAAAACACAAGTGGGAGTATGGTAGAACTGGAAGTTATTCCAGAACCACAAACGATTACTGGAAATTTAATAGAACCTAAGAATTCAATTGGATTTGATGTTCCATTAGCCACTCCGCAGATTTGGTGGGTAACCTCAGGCACCCAAGAGGTACTTCGGTCTTCTTAGAGACGGTGACAGGGAGGTTCTGGTTTACCCAGACTTGCCATTGCTGCTGTTCTAGACTATAAGATCCGGCAGGAGGATGAGTATAGCATTGTTCTAAACTAGTTTTGGAAGTGTACGTGTATATGACTCTGCCAGAAGGTTGTTGAAGTAAGTGGGAGCAGCGGAATCATAGAGGACAAGTAGCTTATGTCTATTTATAGATTAAAGCAGGTATAGAGGAAATAGATCATCTAATTTTGATGTGACAGTCATAGGCTTTGACTTCATCAGAATAGGAGATGGATCTGCTAAGAAAGTAGTAGAGAGTGATGTCCAGGTATTGAGATGACATGCACTTGGTAGGAAGAGTTATTCCTGTACTACGATCGGTTATACTGTGGTTGTCACAAAGTTATTTCTCCACATAGGATATAGATATAATATCAGGTTTTCTGGTTACTAGATCTATGGTTTTAGATCTAGATTTGGGAAGTATCCTAATCTGGGTATTTTGACATTAAATGGACGACTCCTGGCATGGTGGTCTACCTGCAGGTGATGGATTCAACCTCTCTAAAGGTGTCTTACAGACTAAAGGGGAGAGGGATCTACATGATTAGCATATCACTTGCTTAAGCAATTGAGTTAATCATGAAATGTCAAGTACCACACCAGATATTGCTTTTGCACTAGATGCAATATGCAGATATATTAATCCAATCCTGGAGAAACATTGGGAAGCAGTTTATGAACATAAATGGATGTTCTAGGGATATAGTAACGGCAGCCTCCTTCAGGAGACGGTTATCATTTCAATCTTCCAAGGTGACCTGGATGGCAGAGTGACTGTCAGAGTTATAGTTTTTCCCTCTTCTGAGGGACAGTATGTTGGACAGGTGGTCCAAGCGGATACTGAGGAAAGGCATGGCGCAGGATATTGATTAAATTCAGTGGACGATACAGTCTAAGAAGTTTGCTGGATTTAGAGTTCATTTATGAACTGGGTCCCATCAGATATCCAGACAAATTCTAAGACAGGTATTGCTCATTTCGGGAGATAGCTTTCTCTGCGAAGTTGAGATTAAGAGAGATACAGAAAGAAACATTGGAGCGGATCCACTCAATGAGGCTATTTCTCGAACGCAACCATTTTTCGCAAATGGGCTTTGCGAAACTGATTAGTAGAGAAGTTGGATGTTCAGTATCACACGGGCGGTGAGTATGCGACATCGCAATAATTGGCCTTAAGTGCAAGTGGGAGATTGTTGGCTATAGTGCCCTCAAGGCAATTATCATAGTCGCGGACTTATGATTATGATGATTGAGGCAGGACCTATACCGATAAAACAGTCTTACTCAAGATGATAGTATGCTATCTGGTTTGTCTTTATCATCATGTATATGTTGGTAGAGCCCATAGGATTCTTGCTTGACTGCCAGCATTATGATGGCGATCATATATGTGGGAGCTGGGATTTATAAGCACACCCTTAAATGTCCCTAGTCGTAGGAGTATCGAGACCGGGCATCGATACTCCAGTGTAGACTAGTGTATACTTATCGAGACCCCGACGAGGGGCGGTGGCCAGGTCTCACAAGCCATTGGTGTTAGTTTGTTCACCTAAGATAGTATACAGGTGCTCATTGGGTTATGAGTACACTGGACGGACTCGTCGGGAACCTGCTTGTTGGTATTATACCTTTTGTCAGATAGCAGTTCCCACGTGACATGTGTACAGGTTAGTCTGTCGACATGAGATCGTCATTTGTCTCGTGTGAGTTCCCACTGTGCTTTGATTACTACCCTACCACGGTTCAAAAGAGTCGTGCAAACAGGTTTTAGTTGGGTACAGTCCCGAACCACATGGAGGCAGTGATCGGATCATCGGGGATTCGTCTCTCCCGGTATTGGGGGTTGATATCGCGTTGGGTACGGATGGCCATCACCAAAAGTCCATGGCCATGGTGGACGAGAATTACTGATCCAGGATCGATAGTTTCTCAGGTGGTGATGGGTTTCATGCCGACACTAAATGTCGCATTGTTAGGGGTCTGACTTTATCCACCCTCTTAGACTCGATATGCGATACTCTTAGACGAACAGACCGGACTGTACGGATATTGTCACTGTCAGGCTCAGTAGGGATTCAGGATGAGTTTGCTCATCGGCCTCCTTTTCGCTCAATACCTGGGTAGCCGTTACGTACAGCTAGTGCCGCTGACGTGCTTGTGGTTAAGCCCACTGCCAGCGTATTGACGAGTCTTTAAAGTCCCACACAAAGGGTTTTCACGGTTCAGGCGATATAGTGTACATGAAGTATGTTGGTACATACAGGTGTCCGATTAAATATGTGCATGTGCGGCACAGATTTTAAACGGACGGTTGATAATACTAGCGGCTTAGGATTAAGCCAGATTATTAAATCAGGTTTTTGATTTAATAATTTACATATGTATTTATATATATGTATTCTAGTATTATTGTTCGCTATTCATTTTTTCTCTCTTGGCTATTCGTATTTTTATACGAATACGCGTATATATATTTCGATACATGTACCGGGAAGTATTCTATATTTTCTACGGAATACCTTCTAGAAGGTGTCACCTCATTTATATGATTTTCCATTTATGGAAATTCATTTGTTTAATGATGAGGTGGAGGGTGTGAGGTGGCATGAACATGACCATGGTATGGGCTTGAGTATGGTTTGGATTATTTATTTGTTTAAATGAAATTGGTGAGATATTTTTTTTGGGGGGATGAGAGAGGGGGGACGGCCACTTATTGTGGGGATTGGGGTTCATTTCATTTTTGATTAATTCACACTTGCATTACTCCCGCTCTCTCATTCACTCAAAAGAAAAGAACAAAACACTTAGCCAATTTTGTTGCTCATGCCAAAGCTTCCTCACCTCCATTCTTCTTCTATGCTTGCTCTATGGAGCACATGAGATGAGAGAAAATTGTAGTGACAATTTCATACACCCCCACTCTCCATCACTAGAAACTATGGAGCGTCGGTTGTCTCGTTCGACGAGGCTGGAGCTCGCGCCGTTTCCCTCAGGTGGATCATCGGAGATGGAGGAAGACCGGCAACCAAACATCATCAAAGAATCACTAGGAGCTTTGAATGAAGACCGAAGGACACGGATCAATTCGGTATAACGATTCTAACTCTTAGTTTAAATTGCTAGTTTAGGATTTAAGGTCGATCTGGGATTCGGGTAACGGTAGCGCCAGTTTAGAAATTTTTGTTCCGCATTTTGGGCGCGTTTCGATGACCGGGGCGCTGCCGCAACCCTTCATCTACGCTGCTGGCGAGAGAGGAACGTTCCCGTTCACGTTCGAGGGGATGGCGAGGTCATGAGCAGTGAGGGCACTGCTTTTGGTAAGTTTGGGGGAGGAGGTGGTTTGTAAATAGTTATCATTGCATTGTATATTTTAATTTTTGTACATATTTTTTCTTTTTTTCTTTGCACGTTTAATTCTGCATTGTATCTTTATAAAAAAATTATAAAAATTGAAAAAATAAAAATAAAAAAAATATAAAAGTAAAATCAAATAAAAAATTGAAAAAATAAAAAGATAAAAAAAAATTTCAACCTGGCCATATTTGACTTAAGTTTGACAAGACGGTTAACTAGCTAGGAAAAACTAGATCCTAAACTTAGTAAATTAAAAACCCTAAAAATAACCTTTCTTAAAGATTAACAGTAGAAAATATATGTCCTGTAGTTTATTTAGAAATAGGCAAATTTTGAGTTCAGTTCTTGGGCTAAGTCAAAATAAGGGAAAAGTATAGAAATTTTTATTGAAGTGTAAGTCTGAAAAATAATTCCGAACCTTTAGTCTAAATTCTGAAAATATATATACCCTACAAATCGCACATACACGCACCTTGAAACTTGGGATAGTAGAAGATACCTTGAAATGCTCTTGTCTAAAATCCTCAGTATGAAGGAAAATAAAATACAAGTATAAGTGGTGAATAAAGTGAGATAAAAAAAATTAACACTGGTTTTGTAATTACTTAAGGCAACATAAAAAAAAATATAGCAAGGGTGCTTTACCACCTAGTGCCTTAGACCAATTGGTTTGGGAGTCACTGCTAAAGCTTTAGGTATTACAAGACGAGGAATTACGCCTAAATGCGTGAACACATTTTGTAATCGGTCGTTAGTACCTCAAGAAGTATTAACGGTCGTATGAAAGATGTGTGAGCAATTTCATCTAAAATTCACCAACTAAAAGTATTTTGGAAGATGGACAAGAGTATGGTTGCTTGAATTGAATTTCCAAGTGTAGGGGTGATACATACACATACGTAAGGGTATATGATTGGGGTTTGGATGAGAGATAGGAATGAAAGATAGGGCTTATATTTTCAGTAGAGATGATAAAAATTCCTAAATTGAGATGGAACCTTAGAAGGAAAATTCAAAAGATGCTGAAAGCTTAATAAATTTGCAAAACATATACGATCTTAAGTTAAATGATAAATGAGTGTGAAAAATATGGGTTGATGATTTCTAAGTTGAAGATAATAGAATTTCTTGCTAAGGACACCGAATTGAAGAATGAAAGTCAATAGGCCAAATTGATCGGATTTTGTGGGTAGTATTCGCTGAAAACCCTCAGGAGACAACACTCCTCCTACTAGGGACACCTAGAGGTTTAATGGCTTGTTACACGAGCTCAGTGCAATCGCGATTCCCTGCGAAAGTGATGTTAAGATTTTTTCAAGAATAAAAATAGCTTTGCTCGGGATGAGCAAAAGATAAGTTTGGAGGTATTTGTTCATATCAGAATTTTGCATTATTATATCGCCCATTCTTAATCACATTACATATAAATAGGTGCTTTTGATCCATGTCTGCTAAATAGTTACAGGTTACAGGTTCTCAGAACAATACAGTGAAATTCAGGAAAAGACGCTACAAATGTGAGACTACGACCAACAAATAGTGAATCGGTATGATGCCGCCTACAGTTTAAGGAACAAACGAAGATCAGCGAACAGTTAAATGCACAAAGTACAAGGGCAGCACAGGATTAAAAACTTCAATACGAAGCTCACGGCAAAAAGTCCACAACAGTCTGCACTGTAGAAGTCTGAAAGAAAATAGAAGATATTCTGTGGAACCAAGTGAAGAAAACAGAAGTAAACAACAACATGAAGCAACCCTGGAAAGATGAGACAGAGAACCCCCAAGATGGTCGCGGATCCACGGCCAAACATGGAATTCCGCCGCGGTACCGCGGCCGTGCAGTGCACGTGTCGGTGCACGTGTCGGTGGGTGTCGGTGCTTTGACCCGGCTTTCTTAGGGTAGTCTTGTAATTTCAAATGTGGATCAGATGTAAACCCTAGAGTTTCTCCTATCTATAGATAGGAAAGACTACAACTTCTTTTGGGACATGCCACTTTTTATTTTCTAGATTAAATTTTCAATTCCATTGTAATCGTCAAGAGGTGTCAATAAAGTAAGTTTTTATCTTGCAATTTTCATTTCGTCTTTTATTTCTGCAATTTAGTATCTGTCTTTTATTATCTGCAAGTCAATTAGTTAATTAAAAAGAAAATTATAAAAATGAACTACATCGTAACTTCCCTAATGAGTGAGTAATTCCTCACTTGTTAGGGTTAGGATTGGGTAGGTTTGAGAGATGAACATCCCTCACTCCTTTCTTGCCCGAATAATATTTTTAAATTAGGACTTTATGTGAATCAAACACACACCGCTCACTACGGCACCCTATCCTACGAGATAGTGGTGATTCCCTAGTTAGACCGGTTATGGTTGATTTATATAGAGGTTATGGCTAAGAGTTAAGAAAGGACGGACAAGGACCAAAAGGAAGAAACTACGTTTCTTCCTAGTCGTGCTAATCTCCTTTGTTGACTATTACCCTACACCTATGTTCTTAATTAGGGCAAAGGAAGCAGTGAGTAGAATTCTCTTTCCAAACTAACCTAATCCTAACCCTAGCAAGGTTTCAAATCAAATTAAATTCAATCTTAGTTTTTTTTCAAAAATCAAAACCTACCAAAAATAGGACTTAACTCGTTAGAACAATAAGAAAAGAACACGTTTTCCCTGTGGACCGACCCGTACTCAACCGGCTAGCTACCAAGCGACACCGTTATTGATTGCGGTATATTCTTAACTTTGATTTTAAAACGCTCGTATGAAAAACAGCTCTCATTCAAGATGGTGATTCCATGACAAGCCGGTAAATTACCGCGCTTAGAATCTTCTATACTGAATCTTTTCAGTATAGTGTCGATATACCTGGACTATGAAAGTCCCAACATCCTCTTAGATCTATCACGATAGATCTGGATCCCCATAATGTAAGAGGCATCACCCAGGTCTTTTATGGAGAACCTGTGTTACAAGAACCCTTTGACAGATTGTAGCATAGGAATGTCATTTCCTATCAAGAGAATGTCATCCATGTACAAGATGAGGAATACAACAGTTCGTGCTACAATCTTACTATAAATGCAAGGCTCATCTGGATTTTTGATAAAGTCAAATTCTTTGACTGTCTTATCAAAACAGATGTTCCAACTCCGCAATACCTGCTTTAGTCCATAAATGGACTTAAGCAACTTGCACACTTTCCCGCTACTCCCACTCTGAATGAAACCCTCTGGCTGGTCCATATAGACACACTCTTCTAAATTTCCATTTAGAAAAGCGGTTTTTACGTCCATCTGCCAAATTTCATAATCGTGGAAGGCAGCAATGGCAAGAAGGATTCGAATGGATTTGAGCATAGCCACTGGAGAAAATATTTCGTCATAGTCCAAACCAGGTCTTTAACGAAATCCTTTAGCAACAAGTCTAGTTTTATAGGTTTAAACCTGTCCATCTACACCAATCTTATTTCTGAAGATCTATTTGCAGCCTACGGGTTTTACCCCATCTGGAGCAATATCCAAAGTCCATACTTTGTTGGTGTACATGGACTCCATCTCGGTCCGCATTGCATCCAGCCATTTTACCGAGTCAATGCTCTGAATGGCTTGCTGGAAGTTAGTCGGCTCATCATTATCAATGATGCAATCCTCTCTATCCCCGTCTACGAGAAAACCGTAGTACCTCTCAGGCGGATGAAACAGCCTACTACTCCTGCGGAGTAGTGCGGAAATGCCCTGTTCTTTTGAAATTTCTGGTTCCACCAAGCTTTCAGTAATAGCTTGTGGTTCTGGAATTTCTTCCAGTTCTATTACGCTCCCACTTGTTTCTTTTTCTAAAAACTGATGTTCCAGAAAGTGGGCATGACGAGAAACAAAAACCTTTTGTTCCTCTGCGTAATAGAAAAGATACCCCCTAGAGTTCTTTAGGTATCCCACAAACTTACACAGTACTGAGCGTGCCTCGAGTTTGTCCGCATGCTGCTTTTTAACAAAAGCTGGACATCCCCATATCTTCAGATACTAAAGATAGGGTTTCTTCCCGCTCCACATCTGATATGGTGTGGTAGGCACAGTCTTGGTAGGAACCTTGTTCAAAAGATATGCAGCTGATTCTAGTGTATAGCCCCATAATGATCCCGGTAACTCAACGTTACTCATCATGGAACGTACCATATCTAATAGGGTTCGGTTCAGTCTCTCCGATACACCGTCGTATTGTGGTGTGTATGGAGGAGCAAGCTGAGAGAGAATTCCATTATCTTTTAGGTAATCCAGGAACTCGGCACTCAAGTATTCACGACCTCAATCAGATCACTTTTGCCGGGTTTTTTTTCCACTTCATTTTTATATTCTCGGAATTTCTCAAAAGCCTCGGATTTATGCTTCATCAAGAAAATATGACCATACCTAGAGAAATCATCCATAAAAGTAATGAAATATGAATAACCACTTCTTGCATGTGTAGATATTGGACCACACACATAACTGTGTATTAGTCCTAAGAGCTCGCTCGCTCTTACTCCGTGTCCAGCGAACGGAGTCTTTATCATCTTTCCTTTGAGACATGATTGACAAGTTGCATAAGATTGATATTCGAACGGATCCAAATATCCTTCTTTATGTAACTTGGTCAACATTGTTTCATTGATGTGACATAGTCTACAATACCATAAGAAAGTATGATTTATTTCTAGAGTCTTTCTTTTATGTGTGTTCTGGACATTGAAAATTTATAGTTGGTTTAATACGTATATACCGTTGTTTAGAGTACCTGACCTAATCAGACCATAATTAAGGTGGATGTTTACGACATCGCTTACAAATGTAAAATCATAACCTTCTTTAGATAACAAAGATTCAGAAATGATATTACATGTCAAACTAAGTACATAAAAACAGTTGCGCAAAACCAAAATATGTCCACTTGTCAATCCAAGGTGATATTCCCCTACGGACACAGCATCCATGCTCGCTCCGTTAGCAACCCTGAGGGTCATATCACCAGTCTTCAGAACCCTACGGTTTCTCAGTGCCTACAAAGAATTGCAGATATGAGATCTTGATCCGGTATCCAATATTCAGGAAGTAGAGTTGATTGACAGAAAGTTTTCAATTACAAACACACCTGAAGCCGAAGCCACAACTTACTTCGGGTCCTGATTCTTGGCCTTCCAAGCTGTCACAACACGAAATAGCCCGTGACTGGCCTTGAATCATATGAAGTCTATAGGACCTCATCTAACTCAAGTAAGCCAAAAGCCCAGAAATCTAAAACCATTTTAAGTAATAAATAAAGGAGAACTAGTTTTAAAGAAGCGAAGAAAACATGTTTTAAAACAAGGGTTTTTAAATAACATAAGCCGAATATGCATTTTAAAAAAATCTCACGTCTTTTCTGAAAATTTCGGCAGAGTTTCCTTTGTAAATACTGGCCCCGAATGGGGTACAACAAGAATAATATATAAGCAGTGAATAAAGGCATCCCCAAGCGGGAGCTAGCTCTTCGTCAATCGACAGTCACAACCACGCAAGCAATATAAAATACAACGCCAAAGGGCGAGGATCAAAACTAAAGGAAAACTCAAAATCAGCATGAAAACCATAATACTACAACGCGTGACTCTAAGGTCGAAATAATATACAAGTTTTGGTTGATGGAATTACTAGATACAACTGAATAAAATAATACAAGGGTGGTCACGAAGCAAGTGAACCCACCTACCAATGCAATCACCCAGAAAGGAAGCAGTGTGCCAAAAAAGCCGCAATGAAACCTGTACGGCAAAACCTGCAAGAAACTGTGGCACAACGGGGGTGAGTTGCCAGCTCGTGAATAGAAAACATCGTAGAGTAGAAATCGTATGTATGACACAATCCTAGGTCAATACGATCAATAATAATATAAACCTCAAGTGAATAAGTCTGAAACATGATAAAGTGGCAATGTAACCTCTATACATGAGTGTAGTGCCAAGTGCTCGTGCCAGAGCCTCAGAGGCCGTTACTGTACATACGATGTATATTGTAGTGGATGCTTGGACATATATAGGGAGGACTTTCTTGCTCGACATGATAGTACGCTATCTGGTTGCTCTTTATCTTAACATGTACTCTGATAGTCTCTATGTTACATAATGATAAAGCCCTTAGGATATGTACTCGGCTACTGGGACTATGATGAGATCATACTAGTGGGGCCACGGTAGTCGACGAGTACATCCTATAACGGTTCCTAGTCGAGGGTGTATCGAGACAGGGCATCAATACACCAGAGTAGACTAGTGTATACGCATCTTGATCCATATGATGGGCGATGGATGATCCCATATCCATCGATGTTTGACATCAAGGATGGTGTACGGGTGCTCAGTGGAAACTGGGTACACTGGACGGACTCACCGAGAACTCCCAGATGGTATTATACCTCACGTCAGATGGCAGTTCTCTGGTGACACTGGTACAGGTTAGGCTGTAGACCCGAGATCGTCATAGAGTCTTGTGTGATTCCCACTGTGCTTTGATTTCCATCATACCACGTCCAAAAGGGCGTGCAAAAAGGTGGCTTTTGGGTACAATCCCGAATCACATGGAGGCAATGAGCGATAGGAGGGGATTCGTCTCTCCCGGTATAGGGAGTTGATGTTGCGCTGTGTTCGATTGGCTATAACTGGAAATCTCTGGCCAGGGTTGCTGAGATTTACTGGTAAGTGTTATTAGTAGTTTCTCGAACTGTTATAGACCTCGTATCGACACGACTTATCAAGCTACTGGGGTCTGACGTTTACCACCCCTAGGCGAGATATGCGACATATCAAACGAAGAGACCGGACTGTACGGGAGTGTTACTTCTTGGATTCGCAGGAGAATGTACAGGCTATCTTGTTGATCTTCTGATCGCTCAATACCTGGGTGGCTGTTACGTTTAGCTGACTGCTTGCAGCTTGTGGGTGTTTGATATGATCATCACCTACTGCCGGCGTATTGACGATTCTTTAGAGTCCTACACAGAGGTTTCTTGACTCAGGCAAAATGGAGTAGGAGCACATATATGATATGTGCGCGATCGAGAACAATACGTGTATGTGATACCGTACTAGATTCTCGCGATATGAGATATCGGCCGGGTATATGTGATATAGCCGGGTCATCGGATCAAGTGTTGATTCGATGAACTGATATAGATTATATTAGTCGGTTATTTGTGAAATAGCCGGATTATCGGATCAAGTGTTGATTCGATAATTTAATGTATAATTATATATTTGATATATTAAGTTACATTAACTGATATAAGCTCACAAAAAGATTCTTTTTCTCATTCGAGTAATACATTGATATATATGCGATATATGTTAATTGTATTATTTTATTTTGTTACAATAAATATTGTATATGTGATATATAATATTGTAACAAGTTAGGGTTATTAATGCAACATGTTTAGTGGAGATTAAACATGGTTAGGGTTTGATTTGGGTTAATCTTTTCTAGAACCTTCTAGAAGGTTTTGTTTTCTTTTGTGCAAAGATATTTGTGTTGATATTTTGCATAGATATTTGTTTAATCCAACCAAACCTTTTAACCTTGGTTAAATCTCTACAAGGGTTACATATACCATGGTTGCATTTCTAACCTCACACTTGACTTTCATTATTCATCACAAAAGGATTAGATCTTCTTCTTCCTTCTTCTTCTTTAATGAAAAAGCTTTCTAGATTTTTCTTTTGTGATGAAAATGAGTGAGATTAAGAAAACAAATGAGAGCATAATTCCTACTTCATCATCCTAATCTATTCTTGCCAATTAGATTAGGGTGTTCACTTCAATTAGCGAGTGAGAGCTTGTGTTAAAGAAATTTCAAGGTAGATCATCTTTGTTATCGAAGATCGGAAGCAAGCTTGCATCTTTCTCTTCGTGGAGCCTCTCTAGAGTCCGGAAACTCGATGATCGCAGCGAAGGGACCTCAACACGGAGCTTTAGAAGTGAAGGACCGAACTACAAAGGTTGTAATCCCAAACTCTTAGATGTTAAAGTGTTTAACATGCTTTGTTTCGCCTAATCTCTAGTTTAAAGATCTTGGTTAGGGTTGTTCGGCACGTCTAAATTTTAAATCGGGCATGGTTGATGCCTTATAGACCCTTGTGAGAGTGCCTAGTAACCCTACAGTGGTATCAGAGCCAAGCTAGAGCTTTAGGCGAAGTCTAGGCGAAGTTTAAAGTCCGATCGAACTCCGAATACTCGTAAAACCCTAGTTTCTGGAAATTTTTTTAAAAGTTGACATTTTTCATATTAAAAATACTCAGAAAATTCAGCAGGTGATTTGATGGATTACTGTGAAAAACGTGCCCAAAATGCCTTTATTGTGTGCGGAACCGCGGCAATAGGCTTGCTTGTGCGGCGGTTCCACGGCCAAACAGTGACTTTTGGGTTTGGTTTTCACATAGTAAAATCCGTACAGATCTCCTGATTGTTCTGGGAATTTTTATTCTACTCAAGTGTTGAGTTTTCTGGGTTGTATTGGGAGCTCGTTGATTCGATCGAAAAGTATAATTTCGTTTAGTTTGTCCGGGTAATTTTTAGAACGTGTTAAAAAGTTCGAACGGATATAAATAACTCACTTTTTCCCCTGCCGGAAAATTTCCAAGCGTTGGATTTTTCCGTAGTTTAAGAACGTTCTAAGTCGTGCAAGTAACGCGGTAGACCCTCTAGAAGACAACAAACCTTAACTCGATTATGTGACCATCTTGAACTGCCTCTAAACCTTAGGGTTTGGGGCAGTACGGCGTCGCCACATGTGAGGCGTTGGCTTGACCCTTCTACGGCTGGACCATTGGTACTGTAGCATGTGATGGATGTTTTTAAACTAATTTCAAGTATTGAGAACTATTTGGGAAAACTTGGGTGTTTATTTATTCGATCGGAAAGTTTAACATTGTCTATTTATCTGGAATATGGTACAATATTTGGAATCCACAAGTAGTTATGAGATAACTAATTTGAATGTTCTAAATCTAGCAGTTCAGTCTCATTTGATCGGTTGACACGGGATTTTGATGTGATCAAAAGTCTGTTGCAATCACGTAGTGTATGCAGATACTCGCTGGGTAAACTTAATAGACAGCCACGCCCGATAGCCCCGACCAAGTGACTGTAGGAGAACCCCGTCACCAAAAGCATCCGTTCAGATGCTCGCGGCAGCGGTGTTCCGCCTTAGTGCACTTCGTCGACGGCATCCGGGGGTACTGCCGTCTACTGAAAGTTTGCGATGAGCATTCGATCAGGATATCGGGAATCTCGTTGAATTGCCCGACTAGATATTGAAAAGTGTTTTCGATAATGAGACTAAAATGCGGAGTTTATAATTGTTAGGCATACGATGTCTAAGGAATTCATTTGGTTATGCATGCGATGTCTAAGGAGGTTGCGGATTCCAACTGTTGTAGTTTTATACTTTCTTTTCTGTGACCGTAAGCGTAGTATGTAGTGTATCGCCGTCTTCGTTGCTATACATCAACGACAATCGGGATACACATACTTGCTTACGTTGATGATATGAGATATTATGTGTTGTTGTGATATGTTATATTGGATCGTCGTGTTCTGAATAACCGGGGGTTTTATGTGAGATGAGAGTTTTTCTTTTTCATTTATGTAAAATTCATTTGTATGTAATATTCTTTTATTAGGGCACTTCCGGGCTGAGGATGATGTCACCATTGTATATTATTTACTTTTCCGCATTAGGTAGACCCAAGACGGGGAGCACAAGTAACCGGGTTCTAGGGTCCAGTGGGAGACCATCTCAAGGAGTCGAGACCGGGTCTCCTAACCCTAGAATTGGCAGTGTTACTTGCCGCTCTCGTAGGGGTCTAGGGATGTGGATTTGGCTATTCGTCGCGACCGTGGATTCCGTGTTTTATACAGGCTCGTATTAAAACACGGACGTCCTAGTATATCCAATATTTCATATGTGTTCTTCTGCTGCAATGTTCTGTGATGAGATCATATTACTGTCTGAGACGAATGTTTATATTATATATATGAGATATATGTTATATTGCAGATTTCGTTTCAAATGTGATGCTTGTGAAGCATAATAAAATGGGACTTCATTAATGGGATTAATGAAACTAAAAGAAACCTAAAGATATTGTAGAAACTTGTTTAAAAACTGGTAGCTCTAGTTCTTGCTTTGCATAGCGGTGTTCCTTGTAGAACATCCAGCACCTTATTCGATAAGGAAAGAGCCGAGATCCCTTCACCGGGAGTGACCTCTTTAGTGAAACTAGAAGATGCTACAAACTCGGTTTGTCTTTTGATTGCTTCTATAGTTCTTGCTTTGCATAGTGATATTTGTGAAATATCCTGCACCTTATTCGAGATGGAAAGAGCCGACGATCCCTTCACCAGGAGTGACCTCTTTAGCAAAACTAGAAAAGGCCTAAAATACATTCCATTCAAAAATCACTCGATTCTACAACGATATCAAGTTAATTACGCTCATGATTTTCTTAAAAACCTGCGTAGCCCTCCGTCATTTCAGATAAAGACTGTTTAGTATACGTGCTACGTTTGTTGGCCTGCGTCAAGGCGTAGTGTGCGATAACTAACTAATACTTATCTGTTTCATACGATGTGATTGGATTAGGGTAGTCGTGCGACTTTGTTGGCCTGCGTCAAGGGTCGTGCGGGTGGGTTTAATTCAATCAAGAAATGTACGGGTTGAACTTGACTAGCGGACTATGGTTTGTTGGCCTGTGTCAAGGTCATAGGACGCTAGGGGTAAAATGTTATTGGGAATTTCAAGAGTTGAAATTTGCAATGAGATTGCATACCTTCTAGTTGGATTTCGATACCTGCTGCGAGTAAGAGTTACTCCTGGGAGAGTTCTACACATTACAATTATCCGATCAAGTAGGTGTCTAGAAAGGTGTCAACGGGGTTACGCCCTTAGGAAAACGAGGTTTATTTTAATTAGGTCCGTGCGAAAGCACGGGAAACCTCCCTCAAAGTACCAGCACTGGCCTGGCTGAAAAATTGGCGAACTTGTAGCGTGTAATTAATCCCGGCTAGTCTTTCCTTTTAGGGTTTGAAGGAAGTTTTGACTAAAACAGTGGGAGACATCCTGATTAGATAAATTGATAACCAATCTAACCTTGTAAAAGCGCACGCTGAGTGTTTTCTTCTCTTTCTCTCCTGGTTGCGACTATGTCACGCCTTAATCAAGATAATAATACGGATGTATTGACCGAACCTGCTTGTTATACTGCGCTAGGGAACGTTGGTCCCGCTCCAACTTATAATTGTTATAAGACAGAGCAGGAAATAGGGGATTACCAGAATTCCCGTGCTACCCAAACGAAGAAAGTGCATGATGATGCATCATCTTCGGGTGTGTTCATTACACAAAACTGTTTCTCAGTATCCTTTACGTCCTGGGTATGAGATACCGGACCAGGATCCCGCAAATGTAATTTTTTACATGGGCTACAGATAGGTAGAGAACTGAGAACGGGTAATAAGTTTCAAGAGTTGGAAATGATGCAAGTGTTGCAGCCAAGTCTGATTGCAGTTATCACCCTGTATTACCAGAATACATTGATTCTGATCGAATGTTATTAGATACCGAACCTGATATACAACATCATATCAGTCTCTTTATTAGTAAAGAAGGATATAATTTTGTATTGTTGGATAATGTTTTGAACATTTCCTATATCAAGAGTTGATCGGTTCAGGCACGTTATCTAAAAGCATAGATGTTCTAAATCAAACCACAGTTCTTAACGTACAGAACACACACAAGAGGAAGAGTTCAGAAATGAACGAATCCTTCTTGAGGTATTGTAGACTAGGTCATATCAATGCGACCCGACTAGCTGAAGTTACATTTAGATGCATATTTAAATTAGTTTGAATTTACATCTTGTGAAACTTGCCGGTCATGTCACTAAGATAAGATGACCAGAGCTCTGTTTATTGGAAATAGAGAAAGAGTTAGTGAACTCTTGGGATTGATACATACTGATGTATGAAGGTCCCCTGTCTACACATGCCAGGACCGGTTCTTTGTACTTCATTACATTCACTGATGATCTCTCAAGATTCAGACATATATTTCTGTTGAAACACAAGTAGGAAACTTTTGAGATAATCATAGAATATAAGTTAGAAGTAGAGAACCAAAGATCGGTTATAAGTATTATGTCCTTTGATGAGATCAAGGAGGAGAATACTTGAGCACAGGAATCCTGGACTATTCTAAAGGATAATGAGATTCTTTCTCAGCATTACTCCTTCGTATACACCACAGCACGTCGGTGTATCGGGACGGAGCAATTACATCCTATTTGATATGGTGCGCTCTATAATGAGTACTACTGAGTTGCCTATTTTCTTTTGGGATTATGCACTTGAGAAGTTGCATACCTATTGAATAGGGTTCCAATCAAATCAGTTGCCTACCACTTCATATGTGATATGGAATGGGAAGAGCCCATATCTTAAGTAAGTTAAGATTTGGGGTTGTCCGGCCTATGTCTAAAAGCAAAATCCGGACAACCTCGAGGCAAAGTCAGTTCTGTGGAAGTTTGTTGGATATCCCAAGCATTCGCAAGGGAATATCTTCTACCAAACCGAGAAACAAAAGATGTTTTGTTTCTCAGCATGTCACCTTTGTGAAAAGGAATTTCTTGTGAAGAAATTATTGGTCATGAGGTAGAACTGAAAAGAGTTCCAGCTATACAAACTGTAGCTGATGATTTGGTAGAACCAAAGGATTCAATAGTTTCCAACGAATCTCAGCCTCTCCGCCGATCTAGTAGGGTTCCTCACCCACCTGAGAGATACTTTAGTTTTCTCTATGACAGTGAGAGTGAGGATTGCATTATGAGATGATGACCCAACTAGTTTCGAGCTGGCCATCAGGAGTGGGACTCTGTAAGAATGGCTGGATGCTTAGCGATCTGAGATGGAATACTTATACACCAACATAGTATAGACTTTGGTTGCTTTATCTGAAGGGTTAAATCCCCATCAGGAGCAGGTATATCTTAAGAAGATTACTTGGTGTACATAGAAAAGTTGAGACTTTCAAATCTATGCTTAAGTCCATCCAGATCCTACTTGCCACTGCTGCATACCATGACTACGATATCTGGTGGTTGGGTGTCATAACTGCTTTTCTAAATACTGATTTGGAAGAGAGCGTCTATAAGTACACAGCCAGAGGGCTTCATAGACAGTGGGAGCAGCGGAAACGTGAGCAAGATGTTTTATGTGATAAATCAGGCATCGCGGAGTTGGAACGTCTGTTTTGATGTAGTAGTCAAAGAGTTTGACTTCATGAAAATGGTAGATGAACCTTGTATATACAAAAGGGTAGTAGAGAGTATGGTGATGATCCTCGTAGAGTACGTGGATGACATACTCTTGATAGGGAAGGAGTTTCCTATGCTACGCTCGGTCAATCTCCACTTATCACATTGATTCTCTATATAGGATCAAGGTGATACCTCCTAAATCCTAGGTTTTGGATCTATGAGATAGATCTAATTGGATGTTAGGATTCTCACTAGTTGTAGTGAGATGGTATCAATCGATCCTGGGGAGAATCACTGGAAAGGTTCCAGGGTGATAAGGACGACTGAATGTCAGTCGCAGGCATTGTCTTTATCCTCAGTGGAGGGACGGTATGTTGGAAGAGCTCCAAGCTAGATACCGTGACTTACTAGACGATTAAAGGCAAGATACATCATTACCAAGGATGCTACCAAAGAAGCAGTCTGTATATAGATATAAGTTTATGAGATGAACTTCGTTCCAACCATTGTGTGACAATGGAGTTGTGGCTTATGCCAAGGAACCCCCGTCCCATCAGAAATCCAGATATGATTCTTAGGCAGTATCACCTGATCATGGAGATGGTTGATCTCCAAGGAGATCGAGGTTAGGAGAGTAGACACAGAGGACAACAACGCGGATCCACTCACAAAGGCCTTTTTCCCAGTAGAGACTTTTATGGGATGGTTGAGTATGAGATACTTCAACCATGGCTAATTGTTGGGTATGTGATACCACAACAGATGGCCCTAGTGCAAGTGGGAGATTGTTAGTTATATGTATGCCCTAGAGGCCATTACGGTACATACGATGTATATTGTAGTGGATGCTTAGACATATATAGGGAGGACTTTCTTGCTCGACATGATAGTACGCTATATGGTTGCTCTTTATCTTAACATGTACTATGATTGTCTCTATGTTACATGTTGATAAAGCCCTTAGGATATGTACTCGACTACTGGGACTATGATGAGATCATACTAGTGGGGCCATGGTAGTCGATGAGTACATCCTATAACGGTTCCTAGTCGAGGGTATATCGAGACAGGGCATCGATACACCAGAGTAGACTAGCGTATACGCATCTTGATCCATAGGATGGGAGATGGATGATCGCATATCCATCGGTGTTTGACATCAAGGATGGTGTACGGGTGCTCAGTGGAGACTGGGTACACTGGACGGACTCGCCGAGAATTCCCAGATGGTATTATACCTCACGTCAGATGGCAGTTCTCTGGTGACACTGGTACAGGTTAGGCTGTAGATCCGAGATCGGCATAGAGTCTTGTGTGATTCCCACTGTGCTTTGATTTCCATCATACCACGTCCAAGAGGGCGTGCAAAAAGATGGCTTTTGGGTATAGTCCCGAATCACATGGAGGCAATGAGCGATAGGAGGGGATTCGTCTCTCCCGGTATAGAGAGTTGATGTTGCGCTGTGTTCGATTGGCTATAACTGGAAATCCCTGGCCAGGGTTGCTGAGATTTACTATTAAGTGTTATCAGTAGTTTCTCAAACTGTTATAGACCTCGTATCGACACGACTTATCAAGCTACCGGGGTCTGACGTTTACCACCCCTAGGCGAGATATGCGACATATCAGACGAAGAGACCAAACTGTACGGGAGTGTTACTGATTGGATTCGCAGGAGAATGTACAGGCTTGCTTGTTGATCTTCTGATCGCTCAATACCTGGGTGGCTGTTACGTTTAGCTGACCGCATGCAGCTTGTGGGTGTTTGATATGATCATCACCTACTGCCGGCGTATTGACGATTCTTTAGAGTCCTACACAGAGGTTTCTTGACTTAGGCAAAACGGAGTAGGAGCACATATATGATATGTGCGCGACCGAGAACAATACGTGTATGTGATACCGTATTAGATTCTCGCGATATGAGATATCGGCCGGGTATATGTGATTTAGCTGGGTCATCGGATCAAGTGTTGATTCGATGAACTGATATAGATTATATTAGTCGGTTATTTGTGAAATAGCCGGATTATCGGATCAAGTGTTGATTCGATAATTTAATGTATAGTTATATATTTGATATATTAAATTACATTAACTGATATAAGCTCACTAAAAGATTCTTTTTCTCACTCAGGTAATACATTGATATATATGCGATATATGTTAATTGTATTATTTTATTTTGTTACAATAAATATTGTATATGTGATATATAATATTGTAACAAGTTAGGGTTATTAATGCAACATGTTTAGTGGAGATTAAACATGGTTAGGGTTTGATTTGGGTTAATCTTTTCTAGAACCTTCTAGAAGGTTTTGTTTTGTTTTGTGCAAAGATATTTGTGTTGATATTTTGCATAGATATTTGTTTAACCCAACCAAACCTTTTAACCTTGGTTAAATCTCCACAAGGGTTACATATACCATGGTTGCATTTCTAACCTCACACTTGACTTTCATTATTCATCACAAAAGGATTAGATCTTCTTCTTCCTTCTTCTTCTTTAATGAAAAAGCTTTCTAGTTTTTTCTTTTGTGATGAAAATGAGTGAGATTAAGAAAACAAATGAGAGCATAATTCCTACTTCATCATCCTAATCTATTCTTGCCAATTAGATTAGGGTGTTCACTTCAATTAGTGAGTGAGAGCTTATGTTAAAGAAATTTCAAGGTATATCATCTTTGTTATCGAAGATCGGAAGCAAGCTTGCATCTTTCTCTTCGTGGAGCCTCTCTAGAGTCCGGAAACTCGATGATCGCAGTGTAGGGACCTCAACACGGAGCTTTAGAAGTGAAGGACCGGACTACAAAGATTGTAATCCCAAACTCTTAGATGTTAAAGTGTTTAACATGCTTTGTTTCGCCTAATCTCTAGTTTAAAAATCTTGGTTAGGGTTGTTCGGCACGTCTAAATTTTAAATCGGGCATGGTTGATACCTTATAGACCCTTGTGAGAGTGCCTAGTAACCCTACATCTTTTTCGGGTGTGTTCATTACCGAGAACTGTTTCTCAGCATCCTCTACGTCCTGGGTATGTGATACCGGATCAAGATCCTACATATGCAATATGTTATATGGGCTACAGAAAGGTAGAGAACTGAGATAGGGTGACATGTCTCTAAGTGTTAAAGAATGGTGCAATTGTTGCAGCCAAATCAGTTGGCAAATATCACCTTGTATTAATACATTGATTCTGAACGAATGTTATTACATACCGAACCTGATATACAACATTACATCGGTTTCTTTAATAAGTTAAAGAAGGATATAATTCTTTATTGGAGGATAATTTTGTGAACATTTTTCTGAATCAAGAGTTGATTGGATCGGGTACGTTATATAATAGCATATACGTTCTAAATCAAACCACGGTTTAAAGTATGTAGAACACACACAAGAGGTGTAGTGCAGAAATGAACGAATCCTTCTTGTGGCCTTGTAGACTAGGTCATATCAATGCGACACGACCAGCTAAGTTACATAAGGATGAATATGTAGGGTTGTATAGCACGACAACAAGGTTTAGCAAGGCATCATCCATGCCATTTTATAAAAATCAAGGAATATAAGCTTGAAGTTAAGAACCAGATGGGTAGAAGTATTAAGTCCTTCGATGTGATCAAGGAGGAGAATACTTGCGCATGTCGTTCCTGGAGTTTCTAAAAGGAGAATGTGATTCTCTCTCAGCTTACTACTTTGATTACACCACAGCACAACGGTGTATCAGGACGAAGGTATCGTGCCCTATGAGATATGGCGCGCTCTATGATGAGTATTGCTGAGTTACCTGTTTCCTTTTGGAGTTATGCACTTGAGAAACTGCATACCTATTGAATGGGGTTCCATCCAAATCAGGGCCTACCACTACATATGAGATATGGAATGGGAAAAGACCATGTCTTAAACGAGTTAAGATATGGGGTTGTCCGGCCTATGTTAAAAAGCTAGATCCGGACAAACTCGAGGCAAAGTCAGTTCTCTATGTTTGTTAGGATATCCCAAACATTTGCGAGGGAATATCTTCTACCCAACTGAGGAGCAAAAGATGTTTTGTTTCTCAGCATGACACCTTTTTAGAAAAGGAATTTCTTATGAAGAAATTAGTGGACATGAGGTAGAACTGGAAGGAGTTCCAGCTAAACAAACTAACAGCTGTTGATTTGGTGAAACCAATGGATTCAATAGTCTCTAATGAACCTCAGCCTCTCCTTGAATCTGGTAGGGTTCCTCATCCGCTTAAGAGATACTACGGTCTTCTCGGTGACAGTGGGAGCGAGGATTGCATCATGGTAGATGATGGCCCAACTAGGTTCATACATGCCATCACGAGTGGGGACTCTGTGAATAGGCCGGATGCTATGCGATCAAAGATGGAATCCATATACACCAAAAAGTATGACTTTGAATATTGCACCTAAAGGAGTAAAACCCATCGGGAGCAAATGGATCTTGAGAAGATTCTTGGTGCAAATGGAAAAGTTGAGACTTTCAAAGCTATGCTTAAAACCATCAGGATTAAAGCAAGCATCGTGGTGTTGAAACATCTGTTTTGATGTGGCAATCAAAGAGTTTGACTTCATCAAAATGGTAGATGAACCTTGTATATACAAGAAGCTTGTAGAGAGTGAAGTTGTCTTACACGTATTATACTGTAACATTTCAGAAAAATATAAAGTATTATTTTTGGAATTTAATATTAAAATAATATTTTTCCCGAAAACTACCGATTTGCGAAATTGGGGTTTTCGAAAAAGAGTATAAATATATACCAATAATTGTGAAATAATTGGTAATTAAAATGATTTATTCATTTAAAAATATATTTAAAGGATTTGGCATTTTTAAGATTTATTATATGCAGTTTAAATGAAAACCCGATCAGTGCACTGCTGATCGCGATTAGGCCAAATCCGAGTTTTTACAGTTTTTCGTGGCTAGCGCGCCATGTCATGTTGCATTTGGTTACATGTTGTCGCATTTGTGTTGTTTTATAGGCATTATGTGATTTGGTTTTAAAGGAGGAAAGAAAAGAAAACGACAAAAGGGCAAAAGGGTAATAATTGAGTGAGAGGGTTAGAATAAAAGAGAGGGGGAGAGAGAGAGGGCAGCAGCCCCATTTCCTTCCCATCTTCTTTCTTCCTCTCCTTCGTCATCTTCATCCCCCTCCACTTCAACCCCCAAGATCATCTCAAAATCCTTATCAAAACCCTAAACCCCTTTCATTAAAATTGACCCCCTTTTCACCCTCTACGCAATGGACCAAGCAAAGTAGGATTTTGACAACATTGGGGAGATAGGGTTTTTCTTGGATTGCCCAAGTGAGGTATAAATTCTTCCATATAGTTTAATTTAAAGTCTAATAGCACCTTATAGTAGTTTAGAGTTAAATTGGTATTGATTAGTGGGGTTAGAAAATTTCTAGAGAAGGATTAGGGTTTGAGTGGTGTTGTGGTGATATAGTGGCTATTAACAAGACTTGAGCGATGTTTTTACTGACCTAGAACAGAGAATAGAACCCAAAACACGGACTTAGAAACCCTGACATCGGATAATTGTGTGAATTGTGAGGGTATTTTGGAATCTGCTAACACTCGGGCACCTGGAAATTTGTTTAGCGAACACAGTGAGTCATGCAGGCACCCTAGGAGATACCGCTGAAACCTGAGACCACCTTAGACTTTCTTTAGCCGCAATTTTATTCTCTTTGGCCGCAATTTGCGGCCTAGGTAGTTTGGAACTGGCTCATGCTTGTTCTGTAGCTCCTATATCAGTAAATTAGACCCTCCATATGTGCAAAATTAGCTAATTTGACCTAGGGTAAAATCTGGGACCATTTTCTTAAGTTGCTTCCTTGTATTTCGCGATGTTTTTGAATTTAAGTTTTGGTATTGGTCTTTGTATTCCGTCGTGTGGCGTTTGAACGCCAACGACTAAGGTTATTGGTTGTGTTTTGCATGCAAGACGATAGGTTTTAACCTATCGGTGTTTCGTACGACCTTTTGGTTTTCGTGCGTGATTTCGTTTATGATGCTATATGTGATATGTAGGTACCTCATGAGGACTTCTAGACGACAAGAAAGCGCGTGGCGACATCGGCATCGGCAAGCGAAGATCAAGGTGAGTAGATTTATATCTACGGGGGAAGTCGGGTGGATGGCGTATAGCACCCCCGCAATGTCGTAAGAAATGATATGATGTGATATAGATAAACCTAGATGTGTTATTGAGTGAAGTAAACACTTAGAAAGAAAAGATTTAGGAGATCGTGGGTAATGTTAGCGAGAATTGAGGAAAGTGATTTAGTTGTTTTCTTAGTCGCGAACCATAGAGTAAGATTGTTACCCATACACATGTACGCACGGGACATGGTTTTAAGTGTACATGTTATATGTATGTGGATAGATGTGGATGTGTGGGTTTATACACACACACACACACATATATGGGTACACAGATGATAGAGGATAGTATATGGTACTTAGAGATGAGTCGATGTGATTGGGCTTGATGCCGTGAGATCGGTGATATGAATTGGTTCGTATTAGGAGATACGACATGATATTATGCGGATCTTTAGGCTAGGTGTTTTAGACACACGCACATATATTTATTGATGGTATCAGTTTGTACTAGATTTAGATCTGTACCCCAGTTCATGACATATGATGATAAGGATACTGGATGAGTAATGAGATAAATATGGTATTGACCCGTACTCAGATTTGGGATGCCGTACGATAGATTTACCGTACGAGATATGGTTATGATGTTAGATTCGCACTCTTTACTCGAGGATGTCATATGTATATTTTGTATCGTACGTAATACTATTGAGGCGAGATCACCGACTACTAGGTATATATATAGATCGACTCAGACTTAGGTGGATTCCCTTACCCTTTTGACTGGGCTCGAGTCATACTCATTTTCAAAAGTGGAGAATCGTGAGTATTTTAAATACCAAACTGTATGACTCGTATATTGGGTAGGTATATTTTTCAGTGTTGCTGTTACTACATCACTTCCTGTATATTCATGATGTTTCATCGCATTGCATGCTTGTACATATGTTATCTGTAATTATTATGAAACCCTGTTGTCAGGACACCAACACCATTACCGGTGATACGTATGTTCCACGTACACCTGCTTGCCGGCTCACACACATCATCATCGGTAATTGCCATGTCACGTACACTTTAGAGAATACTATACTTTGACATAGCTTGCTAGTTGATAGTTGTAGTATGTTATAGCTTTCATATGCTAGTTTAACTATTGCATTTATTGCATGATATCAGATGCATTCATATATTCATTAGTCATGCAGTATTATGGAGATTTATGCCGGTATTCACTGTTTATTGATATCATGATTTTGATGATTTCGGAGATTTCTGGATTTGGAAACCGCGTGTGAAAGTTTTATAAACTGATGATTTGTTTTAAAGAGATAGATGTGGTTTTTCTTGATATGATGAGTATTGTCCACCATGATGTTTTCTCGGTTCTGAGATGGTTTTCGAGACCCGATTCGAGGAGTTGGATGAACCGTCTGTGGGTACATAGTGGACCCGGTATGGTACCCCGGGGCAAGAAGCTCGAGTTGTAAACGATGAGCCCGGCAGGGGCAGACTGCCTACCGGTGATTGTTTGGCATGGCGGATATCCGGAGGATACCGTTCATGGTCGTGTGATTGATGATATGGGCCAATCTGGACTGACGGAGCCCGAGGTATTGAGATATTGAGATATTGAGATTTGAGACACTGAGATATTGATATTTGATGATACAGGCCAGTCCGGATAGCCGAAGCCTGAGATATTGAGATATTGAGATTTATGTTTGTGTCGATGCTTGACACTGATTTCTCTGTTGATTTCATTGATGATACTCGATTTATATACATACAGAAATCTCATTAAATAAAGAAAACAGTTACTCATTCATGATGTATTGTGTTTCCATTAGTAATGCATTCATACATCGTATATATGATATGTTGCTATCTGAGGCACTGACACGAGCATGTGGTATTGCACTTATGTGTAGATAGATCAGGATATTTATTTGAGGATATTACTTGATATGACCTAGGATAGCGTCATACATGCGATCTCTGCTCTGTGATATTTTCTACTCACGAGTTGGCAACTCACCCCCGTTGTGCCACAGTTTCTTATAGGTTTTGCCGTACAGGTTTCTTGACGGCATGCTGGCACACTGCTTTCATTTCGGGTGATTGCTTTGGTAGGTGGGTTCACTTGTATCGTGACCACCATTGTATATTTATTATTTCAGTTGTATCTAGTAAACTCCATCAACCAGACTTATATATTTGATAGAGATAGATGACCAGTGTATATTCTTTCGACCTTAGAGTCACGCGCTATATTATTATGGTTTTCCTCTGGTTTTCTTGATGATATTGGATTTTTATCCTGAGTTTGATCCTCGCCTTTCGGCGTTGTATATTATATTGCATTGTGTGGTTTTGTCCACCGGTTGGCGAAGAGCTAGCTCCCTCTTGGGGATGCCTTTATTCTTTATACATGCTTTATCAAGTTTTGTACCCGTTTGGGTCTGAATTTACAAAGGAAACTCTACTGAAATTTTCAAAAAAGACTTGACATTTTAAAAATGCATATTTCGGCTTATGTTGTTAAATTTCTTGCTTTAAAATTGGTTTTTCTTTCACTCTACTGCTTTACTTGGTTTTGATTTCTGGGTTTTGACTTACTTAGATTACGTACGCCTTTATACGTTTCGTAATTTAAGTGCCAGTCACGCTCGGTACTTTTCGGGTCGTGACAAAGTTGGTATCAGAGCGTTAGGTTTTACCTCCTGAGTGTAGAATGACCCTTGGTTGATGGAGTAGACGACTTTTGTAGAGTGACGTACCGTGTGTATGTTCCGCGGAATAGTTACAATACGCTACTCCGCTTAAGAAGCCTTAGGATGTACATTTCCTTGCACAGTATTATATTCATTCCTATGATCTATCCCCTTCAGTACCTGTTTATGGTTTTGTTACCACGGTTGTACGGGCATGGAGAGTTACGGCTAGAGTTGCGGTCAGCACGAGCTCGTCATGGACGAGGACTGACCAGGGCGTATTTCCGGCAACACAAGACTGCATAAATGTGTCTTTTATTGTGTTTTTTCGCGCCTTGAGCATTTGATGAATTGCTTATACAAGATTTCTCGGGCATGCTGATCAGCACCAGAGGATTTGGGCTACCGCTAGAGGCCAGCCAGGATGTGATGACTGTCAATGCACCGATTATCTTGATGATTGAGGCACTGTTTAGCGTGCGGAGGAATGAGCCAGTGATTTCGACGAATGAAAAGATATCGCCCCAGATGTTTGAAGCTAATGCCGCACGAGTTATACTTCGAGATATGATAGAAGATCGCTAGTCACCAAAGATGAAAGACTGGGACATGTGATTCATTGCCTACCCCGATGCGAGATCATCAAATTGATTGATTCCAGCTAGAGACGACTTCATGCAGGTACGTTGAGAGTCGATAGAGATGATCGAATGTCAGGAACCCATTTTCCAAGTTTAAAGTATTCGGAAAGAAATGCAAGTAATTTTACAGCCCTCTAGAAGAATGAAACCCTAACTCGATATAATGACCATGAGAACACTTCAAAACCTTAGGGTTTACAGCAGTTCAGCAGTACCATTAATGAGGCTTGGGTTTGCCCTTCTACGGTTGGTCCATAGGTGTTGTGGCATATATTCGATACTACTAAACTGTACTCACGATGTTGAGCTCTTGGGGGATTATGGAACCTTGACGAATCGATCGAAAAGTTCGACATCATTCGGATATCATGTGATGGGATACATTGCTTGGGAGACTCCAGAGATGAGTATAACCGTTGGAGCGCAGTCCATACAGCCACAAAGAGACAAGTCTGAATCAGTCGACATTTGAGAAAATAGGAGTAAGAGGTTCGTACGAGATCTTAATAAGATGACGTTCCACTCTGCTGACATCAGAGATGTGATATGCATGCAGAGGCATTGTACATGAATATATCTTCCAGAAGGAGTCGCGATGAGTTTGCAGCCGTTCCGGAACAAGAAACAGATTTAATAAAGGATGATAACTTCCGGGCAGTTCGGCAGAAACGAGATTCGGGAGAGACCCCGATAAGATCTTTCTGGAATACAATAGGAGAAGACTTGGACCCAGGATCGGTCATATTACGCACACCCAGGAGACCAGAGTTTGGCATCATTGATGAGATATGTTATGAGTGACCATGATAATTGGCCAGAGATCTTTAGAGGATATGCTAGAGCAGATCGTTTCCGTTAGTACACCGAACCGGGCCGACGAGCCAATGGATTGCAATATTGGTAATCCACAGAGAAATGAAGACCCAGAGACAAAAGATGCCAGACCGTGAGCAGGAGGCAGCGGATGTTCTTGCTCTGCCAGTTTTGGGCGCACCGACACTTTTCGACATTGTAGGAGGCGTACCTCAATATCTTTCGTTGCAATTTACGTTTTGATCTGAATATCATGCTTATATCACTTGGATTTGAGTTTTGATGATTGGGCTTTATGGTATTGTTTTCGTGCACCATGGCTGCACCTACTGAGTATTTACGTTTTGTGCATAGTTATTGCACTTGAGATTTGCTTTATACACCGTTGTGTTGATTTATAATTTGTGCAGGTTTATTGCACTTGATTCAGTTTTGTGACTTGGCTGCACATGTTTATGATTTCATGGATTGCATACAGCTGATTTGATTTTATGCAGGTGGTATGCACTCGATTTGGTTTTTGCACTCGGTATAGCTTACATATGCTTGTAGTGCGTGGATACGTGTTTTGTGCATACAGTTGCACGCGTTTATGATTATACACCTTGGCACACTCGGTGTTGCTTTTTATACGCACTTGAGTTATTGATGCATTTCCGTGCACTTGTTGCACCCGATTTGTATTTTGTGCAGTTGTTGCACTAGTTTTTTTTACGCTGTGTATTGTTGCACCATATTGTATTTCGTGCACTGGATGTACTGTATTTAGTATTTTGTGCACTGGATGCACTGTATTCGGCATTTCGTGCACTGGATGCACTGTATTTGATATTTCGTGCACTGGATGCACTGGAGTTGGTATTTTGTGCACTTGATGCACCATATTTGTATTTTTGTGCGATTGTTGCACTGTATTGTATTTCACGCACTGGATGCACCGGATTCATATTTCGAGCATTTGTTGCACCAGCTAGGTATTTTGTACATTAGTTGCACCGGAATTATACTCCGTACCTTGGTTGCACCCGATTTATGTCTTTGAGCATTTGTGTTACCAGATTTTTGATTTATGTCTTTGAGCATTTGTGTTACCAGGTTTTTGTTTTGTGCGCGTCTGCACTTGATGTTCGTTTTCATGCATGTTACTGCACTAGATTATTTTCACGGACTGACGCGCTTGGGTTGGATTTTTTACGCATATTAGGCGCGTAATATTGGATTTTGTGCGCATCGGATGCACTTGATTTAGATTTTATTCGTGCATATTGGTTGCACTTGATTTAGATTTATTTGTTCATGTTGGATGCACTTGATTTAGATTTTATTCGTGCATGTTGGATGTACTTGATTTAGATTTTATTCATGCATGTTCGATGCCCTTGATTTAGCCTTCATTCGTGCATGATGGATGTACTTGATTTGGATTTTCGCGCATGTTGAGCGCATGATATAAGATATGGTTTTGTGCACACCGGATGCACTCAATTGGGATTTCCATTCGTGCATGTTAGTTGCACTGGATTGAGATTTTGTGCACCACAGTACCACTTGACTTTGATTAGATATCATTCGAGATGTTGATTTTGATTCCATGCCTGATATTTTGAGCGATTTATTTGCATGATTCATATTTTGTGCACCACAGTAGCACTTGACTTTGATTAGATATCATTCGAGATGTTGATTTTGATTCTATGCCTGATATTTTGAGCGATTTATTTGCATGATTGAGATTTTGTGCACCACGGTAGCACTTGACTTTGATTAGATATCATTCGAGATGTTGATTTTGATTCCATGCCTGATATTTTAAGCGATTTATTTGCATGATTAAGATTTTGTGCACCACAGTAGCACTTGACTTTGATTAGATATCATTCGAGATGTTGATTTTGATTTCATGCCTATGGTATGCATGTGATTTGACTTATGCTTTCGGCATAGTTTTCATACACTTTTAGAATTTTGGTTCGATTTTGTGCACGCTGATGCACATGGTTGTGAGATTATATACCAGGATATACCTGATTTGGATTTGGATTGAGATGTGTTGTATACAGTCGATTTCGATTGCGATATTCGATATTGTTTTCGTGTACCTTGTGCACTGGATTTGGATTCGTGCGCATATTTGGGCGCTTGATGCGATTTTGATGCACACCAGATGCACTCAATCGAGATTCTTCATGCATATCAGATGCACCTGGTTTTGGCTGTCAGGCACACTAGTTGCCCTTGACAGGTGTTCGTGCACACCCGTTGCACTTAGATTTTGTTTCTGTGCACATGTATGGCACATTTCATTGATTTCGATTCCCGTACGCACCAGACGCACATGGCATTCATGTACGTATTTTGTAATTGATTCCCCTTTGAGATGATATTTATGATATTTATTAATTGGTATAGTAGCTGAGCAGGACTAGTCCGAGGACAGTACGTGATTATGTTTTTGCATGCATCAATAGTTATCGAAGGGATTTTCAAAAGGGAGCGATAGTCTCAGTATTTACCTACGTGTCCGAGATGACACGAAGCATTTTTCAAAAGAAATCCTTCTAAATTATTTTTCTAAATGGCGGGACGTATGTTAAACAAAAGATATATATATATATATATATATATATATATATATATATATATGTGTGTGTGTGTGTGTGTGTGTGTGTGTGTGTGTATGTATGTATATGGGATTATTTTCTTACAATAAACGTCCGCTACTTATGCCGTGGGTTACGCATCACGCGGAGATTTAGAAAAGATTTTGCATGTGTTCTATTCGGTTTTGGAGATTTGAGGATGCATACTATATATGTATCATAGTATTTGACAAGAGTATATTGGATTTCAGTGGTGGATTTTGAGATCTGTATCTCCATTGTAACTCCGATGATATGCGTGCGAATCCGATGATTTGCGTAATGCTTTACGGAGTTCGATTTTGGTTTATATACTCGTTTTTCATGCACATGCATTGCGCTACGATGTGTTTTATGTATTTATGATTTCGGAGCCCCGACGGCATGATCTTTTATTGAAATGTTTTAGAATTTGGGGGTTTAAATTTAAATTCGGGGACCGAATTTCTTTAAGGAGGGAAGACTATAACATTTCAGAAAAATATAAAATATTATTTTTGGAATTTAATATTAAAATAATATTTTTCCCGAAAACTGCCGATTTGCGAAATTGGGGTTTTCGAAAAAGGGTATAAATATATACCAATAATTGTGAAATAATTGGGAATTAAAATGATTTATTCATTTAAAAATATATTTAAGGGATTTGGCATTTTTAAGATTTATTATATGCAGTTTAAATGAAAACCCGATTAGTGTACTGCTGATCGCGATTAGGCCAAATCCGTGTTTTTACAGTTTTCCGTGGCTAGTACACCATGTCATGTTGTATTTGGTTACATGTTGTCGCATTTGTGTTGTTTTATGGGTATTATGTGATTTGGTTTTAAAGGAGGAAAGAAAAGAAAAAGACAAAAGGGCAAAAGGGTAATAATTGAGTGAGAGGGTTAGAATAAGAGAGAGGGGGGGAGGGAGAGAGGGCAGCAGCCCCATTTCCTTCCCATCTTCTTTCTTCCTCTCCTTCGTCATCTTCATCCCCCTCCACTTCAACCCCCAAGATCATCTTAAAATCCTTATCAAAACCCTAAACCCCTTTCATTAAAATTGACCCCCTTTTCACCCTCTACGCAATGGACCAAGCAAAGTAGGATTTTGACAACATTGGGGAGCTAGGGATTTTCTTGGATTGCCCAAGTGAGGTATAAATTCTTCCATATAGTTTAATTTAAAGTCTAATAGCACCTTATAGTAGTTTAGAGTTAAATTTGTATTGATTAGTGGGGTTAGAAAATATCTAGAGAAGGATTAGGGTTTGAGTGGTGTTGTGGTGATATAGTGGTTGTTAATAAGACTTGAGTGATGTTTTTACTGACCTAGAACAGAGAATAGAACCCAAAACACGGACTTAGAAACCCCGACATCGGATAATTGTGTGAATTGTGAGGGTATTTTGGAATCTGCTAACACTCGGGGACCTGGAAATTTGTTTAACGAACACAGTGAGTCATGCAGGCACCGTAGGAGCTACCACTGAAACCTGATACCCCCTGGACTTTTCTTGGCCGCAATTTTATTCCCTTTGGCCGCAATTTGCGGCCTGGGTAGTTTGGAACTGGCTCGTGCTTGTTCTGTAGCTCCTATATCAGTAAATTAGACCCTCCATATATGCAAAATTGGCTAATTTGACCTAGGGTAAAATCTGGGACTGTTTTCTTGAGTTGCTGCCTTGTACTTCGCGATGTTTTTGAATTTAAGTTTTGGTATTGGTCATTATATTCCGTCGTGTGGCGTTTGAACGCCAACGACTACGGTCATTGGTTGTGTTTTTCATGCGAGAGGATAGGTTTTAACCTATCGGTGTTTCGTGCGACCTTTTAGTTTTCATGCGTAATTTCATTTACGATGCTATATGTGATATGTAGGTACATCACAAGGACTTCGAGACGACAAGAAAGCATGTGGCGACATCGGCATCGGCAAGCGAAGATCAAGGTGAGTAGATTTATATCTACGGGGAAAGTCGGGTGGATGGCGTATAGCACCCCCGCAATATCATAAGAAATGATATGATGTGATATAAATATACCTAGATGTGTTATTGAGGGATGTAAACACTTAGCAAGAAAAGCTTTAGGAGATCGTGGGTTAATGTTAGCGAGAATTGAGGAAAGTGGTTTAGTTGGTTTCTTAGTCGCGAACCCTAAAGTGAGGTTGTTACCCATACACATGCACGCACGGGATATGGTTTTGGGTGTACATGTTATATGTATGTGGATAGATATGGATACGTAGGTTTATATATATATATACATATATGGGTACACGGATGATAGATGATAGTATATGGTACTTGGAGATGAGTCGATGTGATTGGGCTTGATGCCGTGAGATCGGTGTATGAATTGGTTCGTATTAGGAGATACGACATGATATTATAGAGGATCTTTAAGCTAGGTGTTTCAGACACACGCACATATTGTAAGTGCACGGCAGCGCCCCGGCCGTCAATCCGACGCCGGAATGCGGAAACAAAACTTTTACAAAACTTGTAAACCGGCACTACCGCGCACTATAAACCCGGATCGGGCCATTAACCTAATGCTAGCAAACTAGAGAAGGGGTAGAGAAGATAAACCGAGCGATCCGTGTCCTTCGGTCTTCGGCCTCCACTCCGATCTCCTCGCGGAATCTCCGGTCTTCATCTCCTCATCGGAACGGGCACCACATCGCCGGGTTCTTTTACGGGCTTCCACCTCTGGACCGAGACAACTCAGGCACGAAGTTGGCGAGTCGACGTGTCCAAGAATACGGTAGATGAAGTGTAGAAAGCTTTGTCTCTTGGGGTTTGAAGTTTCCATTGATGATGGAGGAGAGAAAGAACTTTGGAGAGTTGTGAGGAAGTTTTTGTAGCAAACCAAAATGTGTGATGAATATTTTTTTCCTCATCAAATGAATCTCTCCCCTCTCAAAAGAAGTGGCCGGCCCCTATTAGGAATGAAGAGGGAAAAATTGAATCAATAAAGCAAGGGAAGAAATTGTGTGATAAAGAGGAAAAAGGATCACATCAATTTCTTATTCAATCCTATCACATTTAATGCTAGCCATGATCACAAAAGGAAAAGATAAGATGCTAGATTATTCATAATCATCCATTTACAAGAAACCCCCTCTACAATGCTAATTTGCAAATATGCAAATTAGCCCCTCCCATCAAAAAAGTCCGGCCGTGAAGGAACAAAGGAAAACTGGCCCAAACGGAATGCAAACTGGCAACTTCAAAAAACTGATCCCGCAATAAAATACAGGAAAATCCCGCGACTGTATATACATACCCACATTTGTATTCCCACTGAATACAAATGCAAAGAGACAAAATCTACACTGTACAATACTAGGATCCGGCTTAAACCAAAGCCCGCTAGTATTATCCGTCCGATCATGATCCGTGCAATACCGCACGTATCTGATCGAACCCTGCCATATCTCCATACGGCCTTTACAGCGTTTCGCTCGAAACTTGAGAAACGGTCTGTGAGGGACTCTAAAGACTCGTCAATACTTTGGTTGTGGATTTAACCACTAGCACGTCAGAGGTATTAGCCATACGTAACGGGCTACCAGGTATTGACCAAAAGGGACGTCGATGAGCGAACTCATCCTGACACCCTACTGAGCCTGTCAGTGACAATATCCGTACAGTCCGGTCCGCTCGTCTATGAGCATCGCATGGAGGGCCTAGGGGGTTGGTAAAAGTCAGACCCCCAAAAGCGGTACAAGTCGTGTCGGAGTGTAGCCCAGAACACCCTGAGATACTACTGGAATACCTACCAGTAAATCTCCTGCCTTGGCCAAGGACTTCGTGTAATGGCTCTCCTAGACACAGCACGACCTAACCCCCAATACCGGGAGAGACGAACCCCTGCAGATCCGCTCATTGCCTCCATGTGGCTCGGGACTGTACCCAACTAAAACCTGTTTACACGACTCCTTTGAGTCGTGGTAGGGTAGTAATCAAAGTACAGTGGGAACTCACACGAGACAAATGACAATCTCAGGTCGATGAACTAACCTGTACACATGTCACCAGGGAACTGCTATCTGACGTCTGGTATAAGACCAACTAGCATGTTCCCGGCGAGTCCTGTCCGGTATACTCATAACCCAATGAGCACCTGTATACATCTTAGGTGAACCAACTAACACCAGTGGCTTATGAGACCGGCCACCGCCCCTCGTCGGGGTCTCGACTGTATACACTAGTCTACTCTGGAGTATCGATGCCCTGTCTCGAAAACTCTCACGACTAGGGACCTTTTAAGGATGTGCTTATAGACCCCAGCTCCCACGTATATGATCGCCATCATACTGCTGGCCGTCAAGTAAGAATCCTAAGGGCTCTAGCAACGCGCAATAGTGACTTGTAAGGTCACCTAAAGCAGTACACGGTGATAAAGATAAACCAGATAGCATACTATCATCTTGAGTAAGACTGTTCTAACGGTATATGTCCTCTCTAAATCATTGCAATCACGTGCCTGTGATCCAATAATTGACTCTGAGGACACTATCTCCAACAATCTCCCACTTGCACTCAAGGCTAATTATTGTGATGTCGCATACTCACAGCCCGTGTGATACCGAACACCCAACTCCTCTACCAATCAGTCTCACAAAACCCGTTTGCGAAATTAATGCGTTCGAGGAATAGCCTCAGTGAGTGGATCCGCTCTAATGTTTCTTTCTATGTCTCTCTTTATCTCATGTTCGCGGAGAAAGCCATCTCCCGAAATGAGCAATACCTGTCTTAGAACATGTCTGGATATCTGATGGGACCTAGTTCATAAATGAACTCCAAATCCAAACTTCTTAGACTGTATCGTCAACTGAACTTAATCAGTATCCTGCGCTATGCCTTCCTCAGTATCCGCTTGGACCACCTGTCCAAAATACTGCCCCTCGTAAGAGGGAAAACTATAACTCTGACAGCCACTCTGTCATCCAGGTCACCTTGGAAGCCTGGAATGATAACCGTCTCCCAAATGAGGTTGCCGTTATCATATCCCTAGAACATCCACTTATGTTCTAAAACTGCTTCCGATCGTTTCTCCAGGATTGGATTAATATCAACTTATTGCATCTCCTGCAAAAACAACATCTGGTGTGGTACTTGACATCTCATGATTGACTCAATTGCCTAAGCAAGTGATCTGCCAATCATGCACATCCCTCTCCCCTTTAGTCTGTAAGACACCTTTAGAGAGGGTGACTCCATCACCTGCAGGTACACTACCATGCCAAGAGTCTTCCATTCTAAAACACCTTTAGAATTCTGTCTAAGTACCCAGATTAGGAAACTATCCAAATCTAGATCTAAAACCATAGATCCAGTAACCAGAATGTCTGATATAATATCCAAGTCCTATGTGGAGAAACTACTGTGTGACGACCAAAGTATAACCGACCGTAGTATATGAATTTCACTTCCTACTCTGTGTATGTCATCCAAATACTAGGACATCACACCATACTACCTTCTTAACAGATCCATCCCCTATTCTGACGAAGTCAAACCTATGACTGTCATATGAGAAATAGATGATCTATCTCCGCTATATCTGCTTTAGTCTATAAATAGACATAAACCACTTGTCCACTATGCTTCCGCTGCTCCCACAGACTACGACAACCCTCTGGCAGAATCATATAGACGTACACTTCTAAAGCCAGTTCAGAACGACGCTATACTCATCCTCCTGCCGGGTCTCATAGCCTGGAACAACAGCAATGGCAAGTCTGGGTAAACAAGAACCTCCCTGTCACCGTCTTTGAGCATACCGAAGTAGCTCTCGAGTGCCTGAGGTTACCCACCATATCTGCGGAGTGGCCAATGGAATGTCAATCCAGATTGAATCTTTAGGTTCTTATCAAATTTTCAGTAATCGTTTGCGGTTCTGGAATCGCTTCCAGTTCTACCATACTCCCACTACTGTTTTCTGAAAAAATCCATTTTTATTAAAACTGTGGCGAGTCTAGAACACTATCACTATTGATCTTCCAGATGGTAGAAAGTCAACCCTCGTCATAGCCCGGGTCAACCCACAAACAGCCATTACAGAAACGTGCCTTGAGTTGTCAAGTGTCTGGTTTTAAGCATAAGCTGGACAACTCCCCGTACCTTAACAATGTCAAGATATGAACTGTTCTATATCCAATACAGAAACAGAGGCACTAATTTAAATGAACCAAATTCAAATCATGCAGCTGTCTCCAGTGCATGTCAACTAAATGGAGAGAGGCCGATCAGCATTACTCAACTTAGGAGTGCTTCCAATTATGAGTAACCTGAAAGAGAAGCAAGTTCTCTTAAAACCATTACTATCAACTGAATACGATACACAAGTATCTACATCTTCGATCACCTTGAAGAATCCTGATACTTGCAACACCTGGTTCTCTACTTTATTCTTATACCTATAACTTCTCAAAACTTAGACCTTGCATCTCTACGAAACACTTGTCTAAAAACTAGAGAAGTCATAAGTAAACCGAATATAGTACGAGGACCAACCCCTCCGTCCTAATGGACACTGGACAATATACAATCCTCTGTATAAGTCCTCTGAGTCTAATAACTCAAACCCTGTGTGTCGTAGGCTGAAAACTGTACTTATGGTTAAGAAGAATTACACCGCTGTTTAATGCTCCTTACCTAACCATCCACTGATATAGGTAAATGTCATGGACATAATTTCAAAAAGGTATATCTCACTCTATGAAAATAGACGTACATATATATCAATTTGAAATTGGTGCATAACAACGGATATTCAAAACCAAACATTTGCCGTCCGGCGAACAACCCAGGCGATTTCCTCAAACATCACCAATTACAACGAATTCTGATATAATGAGGATAATCACCTAATTCCCAATAACTTGCTCCCACTCACCATCTGTAAAACCATACGGAAGTGAAAATCATACCTGGTAAATACATACCCTGGAGCAAGTGTCTAATTAGGAAATCAGGTTTCTTTTAACAGTACACAGTGAAACTGAAACATTGAAATGTTTCGATGGGGTATCCGGGTATTTCTAGAAATGCATCTTCCATTATCCAGATTCACAACTGTAACCGTATATTTCTTTGCCATCTCTCCAAATCCCTTTATATGTCTTTAGTCGTTACCTTCTGTACACCCTTTTAGGCTAAATGGTTTTCTTCCTTCCCTACCTTTCAGCACTAGCCTATGGTTTGGAAGAAGACTATCCAATAAGCATAATGGGTGTACTGTCCTAATCCTCGGAGCACTCGCAATGCGAGAGAAGGTGAAGATAAAAGACAACCGAATAAACCTTATTCCTATTTCTCCTGAACCAGAATCCATCCCCGAACTGGAACAAGTCCTTTCGAGTTCGTATATAACCATACGATGGAGTATCCAAATAACTGTGGATCTTCGTAGTGATATGGAGTGTCCTGGAGAAATACAAAGGTGAAGTGGGAGTGGTAACGAAATAGTTGGTTTGGTCGTGAATAGTAGTCGCAGTTTACTTTGCCCTCCTACTAATCCCTTTCTTTGTCTTAACTTATTACCTTCTGCACAGCATCATTAGACTAATTGGTTTTCTTCATTCCACACCGTTCGGCACCAGCCTAAGGTTTGGAAGAAGACTATCCAATAGGCGTAACGGGTGTACTATCCCCTAATTCAAGGAGCACTCGCAACCTGAGAGAAGGTAAAAGGAAAAGACAACTGAATAGTCCTATTCGTTTTCTCCAGAACCAGAAACCATCCTCGAATAAATTCCTTCGAGTTCTTATATAACCATACGATGGTTTTATCCAATGGAAGTGGACGTTCATAGTAATACGGGGTGTCCTGGAGAAAAGGGTAAAAGTAGGAGTGGCAATGAGGAATGCAACTCTGACAATCCAAAAGCCAGTGTTTAAGAAGGTTCGGTCAACTTGGTCACTGAGTCATAGTCAAGGGTCGGGTCATGGTCGCTGCCAGAGAGAGAGAGAAAAGAAACACTCAGCGTGCACTCTAACCTAGATCAGAATGGTTATCAATTTATCTAATCAGGAAACCTCCCACTGTACCGTCAAATTCTCCTCCAAACCTGAAAGAAGAATTAGTCAGGATGTCCCGAGGAGTAAACCAACTCATCAGTGGGAATCAGGATCCAACTATCATCGCATGATAACGTGACGGAATCCGCTCACATTATCACACTCCAGAAGGTATGCGCATATCTGGCAAGTTTCAGTTTCTTTAGAAACTCCCGATGTGATTTTTACCCCATGCTCTTATGACCTTGACGTAGGCCAACATATCATAAGTCACATGTCAAGTTCTACCCGTCATTGTCCAAGTTAATTTGAACCCACCCGTACATACCCTTGACGTAAGCCAAAATAGTAGTACGACTGTCCTAAACCAACGCATCTATCTATGCAACAGATAAATATCCGGTAGCTACCAATCACTATGCCTTGGCGTAGGTCAAAATACATATCTTGAATACTACCGAACATTTAACTGAAATGACGGAGGGCTACGAATGGTTTTTGGCGAAAAACCTTTAACGTAATGAACTTGATATCGTTGAAGGAACCGGATAGCTTTATAAAAATATAGTAACGAAAACCTTTTCTAAAGAGGTCACTCCCGGTGAAGGGATCTCGGCTCTTTCCCCGTAGAATGAGGTGCAGGATATTCCAACTGAATACCACGATGCAAAGCAAAAAGTAATCGGCTATAGTGAAGTTATTGCCCTGACGCAAACTTCTGTCCAAGGGGTCACTCCCGGTGAAGGGATCTTGGCCCTTGCCTCGTCGACTGAGGTGCTGGATATTCATAACCGAATACCACTGTGCAAAACAAAAGAGAACGTCCTTGCAATAACAGCTTTTTGAAAAATTGTTCCAACAACATCAGAATAGGTTGGTTTAGCTTGCATTGATCCGAATCAACGCAGACCCATCAATTGATCACACCAATAAAGAACGAAAATAATGATGTACGTATATGCCATCCGCATTCGCCACTGGGTCCCGTCATCACCCGTTAGGTTACTTAACTAACGACAGAGCGGGGACTGGACTAGCGCGGATGCAAAATATATACAACATCTACTGGTATATATATCAATATATAATATTCGCTCAAGGCGTGATAAAATGCAACATCACAGAAATGTAATAAGCATCACAGAACAATACAGATATCTGGGATCCCCGGGTTTCATAGAGCCTCTACTGAAACCCGACGTTCCCCTGATCGTGTGGATAGCCTGTGCAATGAAATTCTAGACCCATACGGGCGCGGCAAGTCACCCGCCAAAACCTGAAGCGAGGCAGCCCCCTTCAGCAACATGAATGGACCACCCAGCACTCCACGGAATCCAGTAACTTGGGCACCCCTCCTGGGTCAACCTATACCCCCTACGAGTGCGGCGAATAGCCCGCCAATTCTAGAGTAAATCCCCCTCTGTCTCAACGCCATGAGATGCGGGCCCGTTGCCCTCTAGAACCCGGCTACCCGTGCACCCCTCCGTGGGGTAATCCTAGTACAGAAAGTAAAATATATACAACGGGTACATCGACCTCAGCCCGGTCGTGCCCCAAAAGAATAATATACAAAGAGGCAGTGACGGCAGTCCACATATCGGACGCTCGTCCCGTAATATCAAATGTACATATAAAACGAAACTGTACTAACATTGCATCCAGGCTATCCACCACGACAGATCCGCAACATCACAGCACAACACAGAACATCAACGTGAATGTCACGTTCGCAAATCCGTCTAAAAGGGCTATAGCAGTTAGACAGGATTTACCGATCAAATGATATTCACGGTCGCAGATATAATGTAAATATTGTGAACTAACATATTTAAAAATTTTGATCGATCAAATTTACCGAAGTGGGCCCCAAGCACAACTGTAGCACTCAAAGAAAATCTGGGCCCAAACAGAACATACCAAAGACCCTATTTTCAAGTCAGAGAACCACTGCAGAAATCTGGTGCATTGATGACACTGTTCCGCGGCGGAACCGTGGCCAAAAGGGGGTTAAGGCCGCGGTTCCGTTGCGCTACAGTGGCATCACGTGACCATGTTTCTACAGTGTTCACAAAAAACCCTGCACGTATTTATGCAATGCTCCAAATAATTTTTCGATCCAAAAAAAATTCGACAAAAAACGTGACCAGAAAATGCGGTTTTTGGAATATTTGTTCGATCAAAGTTTTAAACACACTAGAGCAAGCTAGACTAGGTTAATGGCATGGCTCTGATACCAATGTAAGTGCACGGCAACACCCCGGCCGTCAATCCGATGCCGGAATGCGGAAACGAAACTTTTACAAAACTTGTAAACCGGCACTACCGCGCACTATAAACCCTGATCGGGCCATTAACCTAATGCTAGCAAACTAGAGAAGGGGTAGAGAAGCTATACCGAGCGATCCGTGTCCTTCGGTCTTCGGCCTCCACTCCGATCTCCTCGCGGAATCTCCGGTCTTCATCTCCTCATCGGAACGGGCACCACATCGCCGGGTTCTTTTACGGGCTCCCACCTCTGGACCGAGGCAGCTCGGGCACGAAGTTGGCGAGTCGACGTGTCCAAGAATACTGTAGATGAAGTGTAGAAAACTTTGTCTCTTGGGGTTTGAAGTTGCCATTGATGATGGAGAAGAGAAAGAACTATGGAGAGTTGTGAGAAAGTTTTTGTAGCAAACCAAAATGTGTGATGAATATTTTTTTCCTCATCAAATGAATCTCTCCCCTCTCAAAAGAAGTGGCCGGACCCTATTAGGAATGAAGAGGGAAAAATTGAATCAATAAAGCAAGGGAAGAAATTGTGTGATAAAGAGGAAAAAGGATCACATCAATTTCTCATTCAATCCTATCACATTTAATGCTAGCCATGATCACAAAAGGAAAAGCAAAGATGCTAGATTAATCATAATCATCCATTTACAAGAAACCCCCTCCACAAAGCTAATTTGCAAATATGCAAATTAGCCCCTCCCATCACAAAAGTCCGGCCGTGAAGGAACAAAGGAAAACTAGACGAAACGAAATGCAAACTGGCAACTTCAAAAAACTGATCCCGCAATAAAATACAGAAAAACCCCGCGACTGTATATACATACCCGCATTTGTATTCCCACTGAATACAAATGCAAAGAGACAAAATCTACACTGTACAATACTAGGATCCGGCTTAAACCAAAGCCCGCTAGTATTATCCGTCCGATCATGATCCGTGCAATACCGCATGTATCTGATCGAACCCTGCCATATCTCCATACGGCCTCTACAACGTTTCGCCTGAAACTTGAGAAATGGTCTGTGGGAGACTCTAAAGACTCGTCAATACTTTGGTTGTGGATTTAACCACTAGCACGTCAGAGGTATTAGCCATACGTAACGGGCTACCAGGTATTGACCAAAAGGTACGTCGATGAGCGAACTCATCCTGACACCCTACTGAGCCTGTCAGTGACAATATCCGTACAATCCGGTCCGCTCGTCTATGAGCATCGCATGGTGGGCCTAGGGGGTTGTTAAAAGTCAGACCCCCAAAAGCGGTACAAGTCGTGTCAGAGTGTAGACCAGAACACCCAGAGATACTACTGGAATACCTACCAATAAATCTCCTGCCTTGGCCAAGGACTTCGTGTAATGGCTCTCCTAGACACAGCGCGACCTCACCCCCAATACCGGGAGAGACGAACCCCTGCAGATCCGCTCACTGCCTCCATGTGGCTCGGGACTGTACCCAACTAAAACCTGTTTGCACGGCTCCTTTGAGCCGTGGTAGGGTAGTAATCAAAGTACAGTGGGAACTCACACGAGACAAATGACGATCTCAGGTCGATGAACTAACCTGTACACATGTCACCAGGGAACTGCTATCTGACGTCTGGTATAATACCAACTAGCATATTCCCGGCGAGTCCTGACCGGTGTACTCATAACCCAATGAGCACATGTATACATCTTAGGTGAACCAACTCACACCAGTGGCTTGTGAGACCGGCCACCGCCCCTCGTCGGGGTCTCGACTGTATACACTAGTCTACTCTGGAGTATCGATGCCCTGTCTCGAAAACTCCCACGACTAGGGACCTTTTAAGGATGTGCTTATAGACCCCAGCTCCCACGTATATGATCGCCATCATACTACTGACCGTCAAGCAAGAATCATAAGGGCTCTATCAACGCGCAATAGTGATTTATAAGGTCACCTAAAGCAGTACACGGTGATAAAGATAAACCAGATAGCATACCATCACCTTGAGTAAGACTGTTCTAACGGTATAGGTCCTCTCTCAATCATTGCAATCACGTGCCTGTGATCCAATAATTGACTCTGAAGGCACTATCTCCAACACATATATTTGTTAACGGTATCAGTTTGTACTAGACTTAGATCTGTACCCCAGTTCATGACATATGATGATAAGGATACCAGATGAGTAATGAGATAAATATGGTATTTGACCCGTACTCAGATTTGGGATGCCGTACGATAGATTTACCGTACGAGATATAGTTATGATCTTAGATCCGCAGTCTTGACTCGAGGATGTCATATATATATATTTTGTATCATACGTGATACTCTTGAGACGAGATCACCGACTACTAGGTATATATATAGATCGACTCAGACTTAGGTGGATTCCCTTACCCTTTTGACTGGGCTCGAGTCATACTCATTTTCAAAAGTGGAGAATCGTGAGTATTTTAAATACCAAACTGTATGACACGTATATTGGGTAGGTATATTTTTCGGTGTTGCTGTTACTACATCACTTCCTGTATATTCATGATGTTTCATCGCATTGCATGCTTGTACATATGTTATCTGTAATTATTATGAAACCCTGCTGTCAGGACACCAGCACCATTACCGATGATGTGTATGTTCCACGTACACCTGCTTGCCGGCTCACACACATTATCATCGGTAATTGCCATGTCACGTACACTTTAGAGAATACTATTCTCTGACATAGCTTGCTAGTTGATAGTTGCAGTATGTTATAGCTTTCATATGCTAGTTTAACTATTGCATTTATTGCATGATATCAGATGCATTCATATATTCATTAGTCATGCAGTATTATGGAGATTTATGCCGGTATTCACTGCTTATTGATATCATGATTTTGATGATTTCGGATCCTTCTTGAGATTTCTGGATTTGGAAACCGCGTGTGAAAGTTTTATAAACTGATGTTCTGTTTTAAAGACATAGATGCGGTTTTCCTTGATATGATGAGTATTGTCCACCATGATGTTTTCTCGGTTCTGAGATGGTTTTCGAGACCCGATTCGAGGAGTTGAATGAACCGTCTGTGGGTACATGGTGGACCCGGTATGGGACCCCGGGGCAAGAAGCTCGAGTTGTAGACGATGAGCCCGGCAGGGGCAGACTGCCTACCGGAGATTGTTTGGCGCGGCGGATATCCGGAGGATACCATTCGTGGTCGTGTGATTGATGATATGGGCGATCCAGACTGACGGAGCCCGAGGTATTGAGATATTGAGATTTGAGACACTGAGATATTGAGATTTGATGATACAGGCCAGTCCGGATAGCCGGAGCCTGAGATATTGAGATATTGAGATTTATGTTTGTGTCGATGCTTGACACTGATTTCTCTGTTGATTTCATTGATGATACTCGATCTATATACATACAGAAATCTCATTAAATAAAGAAAACAGTTGTCTCATTCATGATGTGTTTTGTTTCCATTAGTAATGCATTCATACATCGTATATCTGATATGTTGCTATCTGAGGCAATGACATGAGCACGTGGTATTGCACTTATGTGTAGATGGATCAGGATATTTATTTGAGGATATTACTTGATATGACCTAAGATAGCGTCATACATGCGATTTCTGCTCTGTGATATTTTCTACTCACGAGTTGGCAACTCACCCCCGTTGTGCCACAATTTCTTGCAGGTTTTGTCATACAGGTTTCTTGACGGCTTGCTGGCACACTGCTTTCATTTCGAGTGATTGCTTTGGTAGGTGGGTTCACTTGCATCGTGACCACCATTGTACATTTATTATTTCAGTTGTATCTAATAAACTCCATCAACCAGACTTGTATATTTGATAGAGATAGATGACCAGTGTATATTCTTTCGACCTTAGAGTCGCGCGCTGTATTATTATGGTTTTCTTCTGGTTTTCTTGATGATATTGGATTTTTATCCTGAGCTTGATCCTCGCCTTTCAGCGTTGTATATTATATTGCATTGTATGGTTTTGTCCGCCGGTTGGCGAGGAGCTAGCTCCTGCTTGGGGATGCCTTTATTCATTATACAAGCTTTATCAGGTTTTATACCCGTTTGGGGTCTGAATTTACAAAGGAAACTCTGCCGAAGTTTTCAGAAAAGACTTGACATTTTTAAAATGCATATTTCGGCTTATGTTGTTAAACTTCTTGCTTTAAAATTGGTTTTTCCTTCACTCCACTGCTTTACTTGGTTTTGATTTCTGGGTTTTGGCTTACTTAGATTACGTAGGCCTTGATACGTTTCGTAATTTAAGTGCCAGTCACGCTCGGTACTTTTCGGGTCATGACATGTACGTAGATGACATACTCTAGATAGGAAAGGGTTTCCTATGCTACACTCGGTCAAGCTCCTCTTATCACAAGGATTCTCCATGGAAGATCTGGATGATACCTACTACATCTTGTGAATATGATCTAAGGTGATAGATCTAAGTGGATGTTGGGAGTGTCCTAAATCCAGTTACATTAACTCAATACTAAAGGGGATTAGTATGGAAGATTCTAAGCATGGTGGTTCGCCCACTTAGTCATGAATCACTCTCTCCAAAAAGATGTCTCCCAAGACTGATTTAGAGAGAACTCGCGTGCAAGGGATATCCTATACTTTGGCAGTAGACTCCATCATGTGTGCGATGTTATGTACCAGACCAGATGTAGATGACTCACTAAGTGTAGTGGTCAGGAATCAATCGGATCTTGGGAGAATCACTGGACAGCTGTGGAGGACATTCTTAAGTACTTGAGAAGCACTAAAAGAAAGTTCTTGGTTCCAGCTTACAGAGTGATAAAGTTGACTGAAAGTCAGTCACAGGCATTGTCTTTACCCTCAGTGGAGGGATGGTATGTTGGAAGAGTTCCAAGATAGATACCGTTGCATACTAGACGATAAAGGCTGAATACATTGCTACCAACGATACTGCCAAAGTGGCTTTCTGGGAATTTCTTGTTCATGAGATGAACATGGTTCCTACCACTGAGTGTCCAATAACATTTATTGTGACTACAATGGAGTTGTGGTTTTAGCCTAGGAACATCGGTCCTATCAGCGATCCAGACATATTCTGAGGACAGTATCACCTGATCAGGGAGATGGTTGATCTCCAAGGGATCGAGATTAGGAGAATTAACGCAAAAGATAAACACAGCGGATCCACTCATAAAAGCCTTTCCCTAGAGAGACTAGCACTATAGGACGTTGAGTATGAGATACTGCAACAAATGGCCTTAGTGCAAGTGGGAGATTGTTAGTTATATGTATGCCCTATAGGCCATTACTGTACATGTGATGTATATTGTAGTGGATGCTTCGACATATATAGGGAGGACTTTCTTGCTTGACATGATAGTATGCTATCTGGTTACTCTTTATCTTAACATGTAAACTTATTGTCTCTCTATTATATGTTGGTAAAGCCCTTAGGATGAGTACTTGACTACCGGGATTATGATGCGGATCATACTAGTGGGGCAGAGGTAGTCGGCAAGTACAACCTTCAATTGTTCCTAGTCCTGGGAGTGTCGAAATAGGGCATCGATATTACAGAGTAGACTAGCGTATACGCTTCTCGACCCATGTGATGGGCGATGGATGATCCCACATCCATTGGTGTTTGACATCAAAGAAGGTATACGGGTGCTCAGTGGAGACTGGGTACACTGAGCGGACTCGCCGAGAACTCCTAGATGGTATTATACCTATCGTTAGATAGCGGTTCTCTGGTGACACTGGTACAGGTTAGTCTGTCGACCCGAGATCGTCATAGAGTCTTGTGTGATTCCCACTGTGCTTTGATTTCCACCATACCACGGTCAAGAGATCGTGCAAAAAGGTTTTTTTGGGTACAGTCCTGAGTCACATGGAGGCAATGAGCGATAGGAGGGGATTCGTCTCCCTGGTATTGGGGGTTGATGTTGCGCTATGCTCGATTGGCCATAATAGGAAATACCTGGCCAGGGTTGCTGAGATCTACTAGTAAGTGTTATCAGTAGTTTCTGGAACCGTTATGGACCTTGCATCGGCATAACTTATCAGGCTATTGGGGTCTGACGTTATACCACCCCCAGGCTGTGATATGCGACATATTGACGAAGAGACCGGACTGTACGGTAGTGTTACTGATTGGATTCGCAGGAGTGTGAGCAGGATTGCTTGTTGATCTTTTGATCTCTCAATACCCGGGTGGACGTTACGTTTAAAAGACTGCTTGCGGCTTGTGGGTGTTTGATATGATCATCACCTACTGCCGACGTATTGACGAGTTTTAGAGTCCTACACAGAGGTTTCCTGGTTCATGCGAAACGAAGTAGGAGTACATATGTGATATGTGCGGGACCGAGATTAATGCGCGTATGTGATACCGCATTCTATTCTCGTGATATGTGATATCGGTCGGTTATATGTGATATAGCCGGGTTATCGGATCAAGTGTTGATTCGATAAATTGATTCATATGATATTAGTCGGTTGTATGTGATATAACCGGATTATTAAATCAAGTGTTGATTTGATAATTTAATTTATAATTATATATTTGATATATTAACTTACATTAACTAATATTTGCACAAAAAAATATTTCTTTTTCTCACTTATGTGCATATAGTATATATGTGATATATATAAATGTACATTTTATTGTGTCATGCTTGATGATACATATTACATGGGTGTATGAGACTTACACTATAGTTAGGATAATCCTAGGGTTTTTATTTATCAAAGTAATTCTAAAATTGGTGGAATTTGTCATGGTAGAAGCTTTGAGAAAGCTTGTGGATAACCATTGACTAAGTCCACTATTTTTGTTTTGCTAAAGATATTTATTGACCTAACCATTATCCTTATCATGGTTAACTCTCTACATGAGTTAGTGTATGACACTAACTTACCCATGGTTGCTATTCTTGTTAGTTATATGTATGCCCTAGAGGCCATTACTGTACATTGGATGTATATTGTAGTGGATGCAGGGACATATATAGGGAAGACTTTCTTGCTCGACATGATAGTATGCTATCTGGTTACTCTTTACCTTAACGTGTACACCGATTGTCTCTCTGTTACATGTTGGTAAAGCCCTTAGGATGTGTACTTGACTACCTGGACTATGATGCGGATCATACTAGTGGGGACATGGTAGTCCGTAAGTACATCCTTCAAGGTCCCTAGTCGTGGGTGTATTGAGACGGGGCATCGATATACCAGAGTAGACTAGCGTATACCTTCTCGACCCATACAGATGGGCGATGGATGATCCCATATCCATTGGTGTTTGACATCGGAGATGATGTACGGGTGCTCAGTGAAGACTGGGTACACTGGACGGACTCGCCGAGAACTCCCAGATGGTATTATACCTTACGTAAGATGGCAGTTCTCTGGTGACACTGGTACAGAGTAGTCTATTGACCCGAGATCGTCATAGAGTCTTGTGTGGTTCCCACTGTGCTTTGATTTCCACCTTACCACGTCCAAGAGGGCGTGCAAAATGGTGGCTTTTAGGTACAGTCCTGAATCACATGGAGGCAATGAGCGATAGGAGGGGATTCGTCTCTCCCGGTATAGGGAGTTGATGTTGCGCTGTGTTCGATTGGCTATAACCGGAAATCCCTGGCCAGGCTTGCTGAGATTTACTGGTAAGTGTTACCAGTAGTTTCTCAAACTGTTATAGACCTCATATCGACACGACTTATCGAGCTATTGGGGTCTGACGTTTTCCACCCCTAGGCGAGATATGCGACATATCAGACTACGAGACCGGACTGTACGGTAAGTGTTACTGGTTGGATTCACAGGAGTGTGAGCGGGCTTGCTCATCGATCTTCTGATCGCTCAATACCCGGGTGGCCGTTACGTTTAGCAGACCGCTTGCGGCTTGTGGGTGTTTGATATGATCATCATTTGCTGCCGGCATATTGACGAGTCTTTAGAGTCCTACACAGAGGTTTCCTGGCTCAAGCGAAACGAAATAGGAGCACATATGAGATATGTGCGGGACCGAGAATAATGCGTGTATGTGATACCGTATTCTATTCTCGCGATGAATGTATCGATTGGTTGTATGCGATATAACCTAGTTATCGAATCAAGGATTGATTCGATAAGTCGATACATTGGATATTAGTCGGTCATATGCGATATGACCGGATCGTTGAATCAAGCGTTGATTTAATGATTTAATGCATAATTATATATTTGATATATTACTTTGCATTAACTAGTAATGGTTCACTTTAAATGGATTTTCTCACTTGAAGTTCACAAGTTGTATATGTGATATACTTTTGTGCACTTGATTGTATCATGTTTGATGATACATGCTAACTAGGGTTTGTGTAAAGGATTAAACCATGGTTATATAATGGTTAGGGTTTTCATTTTCTTATTCATTTATTTATTTTGTTTATTTATTTTGGAAAAGATAAATAGAAATGGTGGCTTTCTTTGTTTCTTTCATGAAGCTTCATGAAGTGTTGAAAGCTTGACCATTTTCGTTATCTTCCCTTGACCTAACCATTCACCTAACCCTAGTTTAGTCTCTACACTTGACCATGGTTGGTTTATGATAAGTATTCATTTATTTTCTTTTTGAAAAACACTTATCATATGATCTTCTTCTTCTTCTCCTTCTTCAACATGAAGAAAGCTTGCCTCCATCAATGGCAACTTGAGAAAAAGAGTGAGAAATCCAATTCTAAAGTGAACCCACTTCCTATTTCTTCATCCTCTACCACTTGCCAAGTAGTATAGGGTGTTTTCTTCACAAATTTCATGGCTTGGTGAAGTTGGAGCTTGATCTAGTGTTGCCTCGACGTAGATCATCTTCGGCATCGAAGCCGACGACCAAGCCCGCCCATTTCTCCGATGAAGCCGACGCTAGAGCCCGGGATTCGATTTGGACAGCAAGGAGACTTCATCGTGGAGCTATGGAGGTGGAGGACCGGATCTACAAAGGTTGTATTTCCGTTCACTTAGTTAAGTTGTTAACTAGTTGCATGTTTCGCCTAAACTCTAGTCAACGATCCGTATTAGGGTTTCTCGGCACTTGTAAAATTTAAATTTGGCATGGTTGATGCCTTGTAAGACCTCTAGTGTATGACTAGGAACCCTACACTGGTATCAGAGCCTAGCTAGAGCCTTAGGCGAAGTGTAGACGACGTTTGAAATCCGAACGAATATCGAAACCTTAATCCAAATTGCTCTCTGGAAATTTTCTGAAAATTTGGATTTTTGTGAATTAAAAATTGCCAAAAAATTCAGCAGGGAATTCTATGAGTTACTGTGAAGCACGTGATGCTAACTCGACCAAAGCGCCGCGGAACCGCGGCCCCTACCCTGGGTTTCGTGGCGGTTCCGCGGCCATTTTGGTGAGTTAGACCACGTGGCTTGCACAGTAATTCTTGTCTTGAAGTGCTGAGTCTTCTGGAAATTTTTATATTTTACTCAACAGTTGAGTTTTTCTGGGGTTGTTTTGGGGATTCGATTATTCGATCGGATTAACAAACTTTGTCTAGGTGTTTTCCGGATAATTTTTGAATATGTTAAAAAGTTCGACCGGATATAAATACCCAATTTTTCCCCTGTCGGGAAATTTCCAAGTGTTGGATTTTTCCGTGGTTTAAAGACGTTCTAAGTAGTGCAAGTAACGCGATGGACCCTCTAGAAGACAACAAACCTTAACTCGATTATGTGACCGTCTTGAACTACCCTTTGAACCTTAGGATTTGGGGCAGTACGGCGTGCCACATGTGAGGCGTTGGCTTGACCCTTCTACGGCTGGACCGTTGGTACTGAGGCATGAACTGAATGTTTTTAGACTTATTTCATGTGTTGAGCTGTATCGGGAAAACTTGGGTGTTCAACTGTTCGATCAGAAAGTTTAACATTTTCTGTTTATCTGGAATGTGATACAACAATTGGAATTCACAAGAAGTTATGAGATAACTGAATGAATGTTATAAATCTAGCGGTTTAGTCTCACTTGATCGGTTGCCACGGAATTTTGATGTAATCAAAACTCCGTCGCAATCACGTAGCGTACACGGATACTCGCCGGGTAAACTTAATAGACAGCCTCACTCCATAGCCCCGACCAAGTGACTGTAGGAGAACCCCGTCGCCGAAAGCGTCCGTTCGAGTGCTCGCGGCAGCGGTGTTCCGCCTTGGTGCACTTCGTCGACGGTATCGGGGGTGCGGCCGCCTACTAAAGTTTGCGACGAGCATTCGATCAGGATGTCGGGAATCTTGCTGAATTGCCCGACTTGATATTGAAAAGAGTTTTCGATAATGAGACTAAAATGTGGGGTTTATAATTGTTACGCATGTGATGTCTAAGTATTTCATTTGATTAGGCATGCGATATCTAAAGAGATTGCGGATTCCAACTGTTGTAGTTTTACACTTTCTTTTCTGTGACCGTAAGTGTAATATGTGATATCGCCGGTTTCGTTGCTATATGTCAACGACAATTGGGATACGCATGTTTACTTACGTTGATGACATGTGATGTTATGTGTTGCTGGATATGTTATATTGGATCGTCGTGTTTGAATAGCCAGGGTTTTTTTATGTGAGATGAGTGTTTTTTTTATTTTCATTCATGTAAAAACTTGTATGTAATATTCTTTTATTGGGGCACTTCCAGGTTGCGGAAGATGTCACCCTTTGTATATTATTTACTTTTCCGCACTAGGATAGACCCAAGGAGGAGGGCACAAGTAACCGGGTTCTGGAGTCCAGTGGGAGACCAACTCGAGGAGTCGAGTCCGGGTATCCTAACTCTAGAATTGGTAGGGTTGCTTGCCGCTCTCGTATGGGTCTAGGGGTGTGAGTTTGGCTATTCATCACGACCGTGGAATCCGTGTTTTATACTGGCTCGTATTGAAAACACGGACGCCCTAGTATATCCAATATTTCATATGATTCTTCTGCTGCGATATCTGTGATGTGATCATGTGATATGTTCTGTGATAGATACTGTATATAGTATATATGATATATTATATAGGCGTTACTTATATTTTACACCCGTGCTAGCCCTGCCCCGCTCTGTCGTTAGTTACCTAACCTAACAGTGCACGAGGGGATATCGAGGCGAATGCGGATGGCATAAGTGTACGTCGTATTTATCTGTGATGTTTAGGTACTTAAATGATGGGACTTCATTAATGAGATTAATGAAATAAAAGAAACCTAAAGATGTTGTAGAATCGAATTTCAAAAATAAAACAGGTAGCTACAGTTCTTGCTTTGCACAGCGGTATATATGATATATCTTGCACCTTATTCGATGAGGAAAGGGCCGATGATCCCTTCACCGGGAGTGACCCCTTTAGCGATAACTGGCAGATGCTACACACTCGGTTTGTCTTTTGATAGCTTCTATAGTTTCTGCTTTGCACAGTGATATATATGATATATCCCGCACCTCATTCGACGAGAAAAGGGCCGACGATCCCTTCACCGGGAGTGACCCCTTTAGCAAAACTAGAAAAGCCTAAAAAACACTCCATTTTAAATCATTTGATTCTACAACGATATCAAGTTCATTACGCAATAGGTTTTCAGAAAAACCTGTCGTAGCCCTCCGTCATTTCAGATAAGTCCTACTTAGTATTTGTGCTACGTTTGTTGACCTCCGTCAAGGCGTAGTGTGCGGTAGCTAACTAGTATTTATCTGCTTATGCATATGATGCAGATTGGATTAGGGTAGTCGTGCGGCCTTGTTGACCTCCGTCAAGGGTCGTGCGGGTGGGTTTAATTCGATCAAGAAATGACGGGTTGAACTTGACTAGTAGCCTATGGTTTGTTGACCTCCGTCAAGGTCATAGGACGCTAGGGGCAAAATATTATCGGGAATTTCAAGTGTTGAAATTTGCAATGAGATTGCATACCTTCTATGAGATAGTTGGATCCCGATACCCGCTGCGAGTAAGAGTTACTCCTGGGAGAGTTTTACACATTACAATTAGCCGATCAAGTAGGTGTCTAGAAAGGTGTTAACGAGGTTACGCCTCTGGGAAAACGAGGTTTACTGTAATTAGGTTCGTGCGAAAGCACGGGGGACCTCCCTCAAAGTACCGACACTGGTCTGGCTGAAAGATTGGCGAACTTGTAGCTTGTAATTAATCCCGGCTAGTCTTTCCTTTTAGGGTTTGAAGGAAGATTTGATAAAAACAGTAGGAGCCATCCTGATTAGATAAAATAATAACCAATCTGATCTTGCAAGAGCGCACGCAGAGTGTTTTCTTCTCTCTCTCTCCAGGTAGCGACCATATCACGCCTTAATCAAGATAATAATACGGATTATTGACCGAACCCGCTTGTTATACTGAGCTGGGGAACGTTGGTCCCGCTCCAACTTATAATTGTTATAAGACAGAGCAGGAAATTGGGGATTACCAGAATTCCCATGCCGCCCAAACGAAGAGAGTGCATGCTGATGCATCATTTTCGGGTGTGTTCATTATACAGAACTGTTTCTCAGTATTCTTTACGTCCTGGGTATGTGATACCAGATAAGGATCCCGCATATGTAATTTGTTACATGGGCTACAGATAGGTAAAGAACTGAGAACGGGTGATAAGTTTCATGAGGCAGAAAACGGGGCAAGTGTTGCAGCCAAGTCTGTTGGTCACTGTCACCCTGTATTACCAATTCATTGATTCTAAATGAATGTTATTAGATACCGAACCTGATATACAAAATCATATCAGTCTCTTTATTAGTAAAGAAAGGATATAATTTTGTATTGTCGGATAATGTTTTGAACATTTCCTATATCAAAAGTTGATCAGTTCAGGCACGTTATCTAAAAGCATTGATGTTCTAAATCAAACTACAGTTCTTAGTATACGGAACACACACAAGAGGAAGAGTTCAGAAATGAACGAATCCTTCTTGAGGTATTGTAGACTAGGTCATATCAATGCGACCCGACTAGCTGAAGTTACTTGTAGATGCATATTTAAATCAGTTTGAATTTACATCTTGTGAAACTTGCCAGTCATGTCACAAAGATATAATGACACCAGCTCTGTTTATTGGAAACAAAGAAAGAGTTAGTGAACTCTTGGGATGATACATGTTGATGTATAAAGGTCCCCTGTCTACACATGCCAAGACCGGTTCTTTGTACTTCATTACATTCTCTGATGATCTCTTTAGATTCAGACATATGTTCCTGTTGAAACACAAGTCCGAACCTTTTGAGATATTCACAGAATATAAGTTAGAAGTAGGGAACCAATAAGGGTATAAGTATTATGTCCTTTGATGTGATCAGGGAGGAGAATACTTGAGCACGGAATTCCTGGACGATTCTAAAGGAGAATGAGATTCTCTCTCAGGATTACTCCTCCGTATACACCATAGCACAATGGTATATCGGGGCGGAGCAATAGCACCCTATATGATATGGTGTGCTCTATGATGAGTACTACTGTGTTTCCTATTTCCTTTTGGGAGTTATGCACTTGAGAAGCTGCATACCAATTGAATTGGGTTCCAATCAAATCAGTTGCCTACCGCTTCATATGTGATATGGAAAGGGAAGAGCCCATATCTTAAGTTGGTTAAGATTTGGGGTTGTCCGGGCTATATCTAAAAGCATAATCCGGACAAGCTTGAGGCAAGGTCTTTTATGTACAACTGGAAAGGTTCCAGCTATACAAACAACAGCAGATGATTTGGTAGAACTAAAGGATTCAGTAGATTCCAACGAACCTCAGCCTCTCCGCCGATCTAGTAGGGTTCCTCACCTACCTGAGAGATATTTCGGTTTCTCTATGACAGTGGGAGCGAGGATTGCATCATGAGACGATGACCCAACTAGTTTCGAGCTGGCCATCAGGAGTGGGACTCTGTAAGAATGGCTGGATGCTTAGTGATCTGAGATGGAATCCTTATACACCAACAAAGTATGGACTTTAGTTGCTTTATCTGAAGGGTTAAATCCCCATCAGGAGCAAGTATATCTTGAGAAGATTACTTGGTGTACATGGAAAAGTTGAGACTTTCAAAGATAGACTTGTTAAGGGTTTGCATCATTAACCAGGTATGGATCATGATGAAACCTTTTCTGAGGAGCTATGCTTAAGTCCATTCAGATCCTACTTGCCACGGCTTCATACCATGACTACGATATCTGGCGGTTGGGTGTCATGACTGCTTTTCTTAAATAATGTTTCAGAAAAGAGAGTCTGTAAGTACACAGTCAGAGGGCTTCGTAGACAGTGGGAGCAGCGGAAACGTGTGCAAGATGGTTTATGTGATAAAGCAGGCATCGCGGAGTTGGAACATCTGTTTTGATGGATTAGTCAAAGAGTTTGACATCATCAAAATGGTAGATGAACCTTGTATAAACAAAAAGGTAGTAGGGAGTATGGTGGTGATCCTCGTAGAGTACGTGGATGTCATACTCTTGATAAGAAAGGAGTTTCCTATGCTACGCTCGGTCAATCTCCGCTCATCACAAGGATTCTCCATATAGGATTTAATGAAACCTCCTAAATCCTGGGTTTTGGATCTATGAGATAGATCTAAATGGATGTTAGGATTCTCACTAGATGTAGTGAGATGGTATCAATTGATCCTGGGGAGAATCACTGGAAGTGTTCCAGGGTGATAAGGACGACTGAATGTCAGTCACAGGCATTGTCTTTACCCTCAGTAAAGGGACGGTATGTTGGAAGAGTTCCAAGATAGATACCGTGGCATACTAGACGATAAAGGCTGGATACATCGCTACTTAAGATGCTACCAAAGAGGAAGTCTGAGTGTATATTAGTTCATGAGATGAACTTCGTTCCTCCCATTGTGTGACAATGGAGTTGTGGCTTATGCTAAGGAACACCCGTCCCATCAGTGATCCAGACATATTCTAAGGCAGTATCACCTGATCATGGAGATGGTTGATCTCCAGGGTGATCGAGGTTAGGAGAGTAGACTCAGAGGACAACACGGCGGATCCACTCACAAAGGCCTTTTTTCCAAAGAAAGACTTTTATGGGATGGTTGAGTATGAGATACTACAACCACTGCTATCAGATGGCCCTAGTGCAAGTGGGAGATTGTTAGTTATAGGTATGCCCTAGAGGCCATTACTGTACATTGGATGTATATTGTAGTGGATGCAAGGACATATATAGGGAGGACTTTCTTGCTCGACATGATAGTATGCTATCTGGTTACTCTTTACCTTAACGTGTACACCGATTGTCTCTCTGTTACATGTTGGTAAAGCCCTTAGGATGTGTACTTGACTACCTGGACTATGATGCGGATCATACTAGTGGGGACATGGTAGCCCGTAAGTACATCCTTCAAGGTCCCTAGTCGTGGGTGTATTGAGACGGGGCATCGATATACCAGAGTAGACTAGCGTATACCTTCTCGACCCATACAGATGGGCGATGGATGATCCCATATCCATTGGTGTTTGACATCGGAGATGATGTACGGGTGCTCAGTGAAGACTGGGTACACTGGACGGACTCGCCGAGAACTCCCAGATGGTATTATACCTTACGTCAGATGGCAGTTCTCTGGTGACACTGGTACAGAGTAGTCTGTTGACCCGAGATCGTCATAGAGTCTTGTGTGGTTCCCACTGTGCTTTGATTTCCACCTTACCACGTCCAAGAGGGCGTGCAAAACGGTGGCTTTTGGGTACAGTCCCGAATCACATGGAGGCAATGAGCGATAGGAGGGGATTCGTCTCTCCCGGTATAGGGAGTTGATGTTGCGCTGTGTTCGATTGGCTATAACCGGAAATCCCTGGCCAGGGTTGTTGAGATTTACTGGTAAGTGTTACCAGTAGTTTCTCGAACTGTTATAGACCTCATATCGACAAGACTTATCGAGCTATTGGGGTCTGACGTTTACCACCCCTAGGCGAGATATGCGACATATCAGACGACGAGACCGGACTGTACAGTAAGTGTTACTGGTTGGATTCACAGGAGTGTGAGCGGGCTTGCTCGTCGATCTTCTGATCGCTCAATACCCGGGTGGCCATTACGTTTAGCAGACCGCTTGCGGCTTGTGGGTGTTTGATATGATCATCATCTGCTGCCGGCGTATTGACGAGTCTTTAGAGTCCTACACAGAGGTTTCCTGGCTCAAGCGAAACGAAATAGGAGCACATATGAGATATGTGCGGGACCGAGAATAATGCGTGTATGTGATACCGTATTCTATTCTCGCGATGAATGTATCGATTGGTTGTATGCGATATAACCTAGTTATCGAATCAAGGATTGATTCGATAAGTCGATACATTGGATATTAGTCGGTCATATGCGATATGACCGGATCGTTGAATCAAGCGTTGATTTAATGATTTAATGCATAATTATATATTTGATATATTACTTTGCATTAACTAGTAATGGTTCACTTTAAATAGATTTTCTCACTTGAAGTTCACAAGTTGTATATGTGATATACTTTTGTGCACTTGATTGTATCATGTTTGATGATACATGCTAACTAGGGTTTGTGTAAAGGATTAAACCATGGTTATATAATGGTTAGGGTTTTCATTTTCTTATTCATTTATTTATTTTGTTTATTTATTTTGGAAAAGATAAATAGAAATGGTGGCTTTCTTTGTTTCTTTCATGAAGCTTCATGAAGTGTTGAAAGCTTGACCATTTTCGTTATCTTCCCTTGACCTAACCATTCACCTAACCCTAGTTTAGTCTCTACACTTGACCATGGTTGGTTTATGATAAGTATTCATTTATTTTCTTTTTGAAAAACACTTATCATATGATCTTCTTCTTCTTCTCCTTCTTCAACATGAAGAAAGCTTGCCTCCATCAATGGCAACTTGAGAAAAAGAGTGAGAAATCCAATTCTAAAGTGAACCCACTTCCTATTTCTTCATCCTCTACTACTTGCCAAGTAGTATAGGGTGTTTTCTTCACAAGTTTCATGGCTTGGTGAAGTTGGAGCTTGATCTAGTGTTGCCTCGACGTAGATCATCTTCGGCATCGAAGCCGACGACCAAGCCCGCCCATTTCTCCGATGAAGCCGACGTTAAAGCCCGGGATTCGATTTGGACAGCAAGGAGACTTCATCGTGGAGCTATGGAGGTGGAGGACCGGTTCTACAAAGGTTGCATTTCCGTTCACTTAGTTAAGTTGTTAACTAGTTGCATGTTTCGCCTAAACTCTAGTCAACGATCCGTATTAGGATTTCTCGGCACTTGTAAAATTTGAATTTGGCATGGTTGATGCCTTGTGAGACCTCTAGTGTGTGACTAGGAACCCTACAATTCTCACCTCATGAGTTTTATTTGTTCTTCACTTCATCTTCTTCTTCATTTGAGAAAAAGCTTGCTAGCTTTTTCTAAGTGAGAAAATATTGTGAGAAAATAAAATCTAAAGTGAGCCCACTTCCTACTTCATCATCCTCTACTATTAGCTATTTAGTTTAGGGTGTTTTCTTCACTAATCTACCATTCATGAAGAGGTAGCATGAGCTTGAGTCTCCTCGACGTAGATTATCTTCGGCCTCGAAGACTTCGAGCAAGCTTGTTCATTTCTTCATGTGAACCCTTACGAGAGTTCGGGAGTTCACTACTTGGAGCGAAGGGACTACTACACGAAGCTTTAGAAGTGAAGGACCGGTCTACAAAGGTTGTATTCCTCATTCACATTGTATGCAAAGTTGTTTTCATGTTGTTTTGTTTAATTCTCTAGTTAAGATTCTAGGGTTAGGGTTCTTTATAACGACAAATTTTTGAAAACAGCATGGACGATGCTTCCCGAAACCTTGCTGCCGTCTTAGGGAACCCAACAAAAAGTTATAGAATCACATGAAATTTGGTGTACCCATATCTTAGAAGATAATGATGAAGATGATGGGTGCCGATCATCGGAAAACACGATAGACGGCATACCTTTTCGACGCCACAGGAAGAAATTCCCTCCTATGACATCTTTCCTCCATTATTCTCATTTGATACACACACACACACACACACACACACACACTTATACTATATGAAGCATGGCATATGATTTCTATTTTTGTGAAAAATAGAAATGAGGTATATGATTGCTATTTTTGTGAAAAATAGAAATGAGGTGGAAAATGAGGAGACTTTGTGAAGCATGGTGAGGCATGAGCTTTTATTGTTTGTTTATTCATCTTGACTCACTATTCAAGTATGGTTGCAATTTTATATTGCAATAATTCCATGCTTGAATGAGTGGGGGTCAAGGCTAGCCATTGACAACACTTCATTCTACACTTGTGATATTTTCTAGAGTTGCTCTCTTGAGTTGAGCTCTTGCTCCCTCTTGCTCTCCACAATTTTCTTCACCTCACCTCTAAGTTCAAACCCTCACATGTGATGTGAATCATTGAACTTGTGAGACCCTAGTGAGAAAATCAAACCCCTACTTTATCATCTCACATTAGATTAGCTATTTGATGTGGTGTGTTTCCTTCACTAATGAGATTAGTGAAGGGTTAGCTTGATCTAGTGGACTTCGGGTGGATCGTCTTTGGCGCGAAGATCACGAAGGAGGTTCTTTCATCTTGAAAAGGAGCCTAGTGGATTCGCATGGACCACAACCCGGAGCTAGAGAAGAGAAGGACTCGATCTACAAGGGTATAACCTTCTTTCACTTCTCATAGTTTAATGATATCAAACTTCAAACCCTAATCAACTAGTTAAAGATCTTGTTTAGTCTAGCTTAGCACCAATAAAAATTTGAATTTGTCATGCTTGATGTCACTTGGACCTCATGGTGGTGCTAGGGTAGAATTTCACCTTTTATTTACTCCCAGTTTATCTTGAATTTCAACATTCAAGGGAAGGAAGTTTCACTTCCAGAACTCCTCAACATGTTGAGGAGCGCTGAGGGCACCCTGCAGAAATCCAGGAAGACACCCGTTCTGCTTATTGGGGAATCTTCCTCTTCTAGATCTAAGGCGAAAGCCAAGGGAAATAAGAAGAAGGCCTCCACTAAGCCGAAAGGCGGTGTTAGTAAGATAGAAGGAAAGGGAAGGGCAAAAGTTTTGGGGCTGAGAGTCGGGAAGGAGGAATATTTCTATTGTCATGGGAAAGGGCATTGAAAGAAGGGCTGCAGGGCTTGGAAAGCCAGAAACCAGGATTCGAAGCATGTTGTGGTTTCGGCTTCATGTGTGTTTGTGATTGAAAACTGTCTGTCAATTAACTCTACTTCCTGGGTGCTCTTAGGACTCATACACAGCGACGTGTGTGGTTCAATATTTACACATGCAAGAAGTGGTTATTCCTACTTCATTACTTTTACGAATGATTTCTCAAGGCACGGGCATGTATTCTTGATGAAACATAAATCCGAGTCCTTTGAGAAATTTCGGGAATACAAGAATGAAGTGGAAAAACAAACTGGCAAAACTATCAAGACACTTAGATCTGATCGAGGCGGTGAATACTTAAGTGCCGTGTTCCTGGATTACTTACAAGAGAATGGAATTCACTCTTAGCTTACTCCTCTATACACACCTCAACATAACGGTGTATCAGAAAGACGGAACCGAACCTTATTGGATATGGTGCGTTTCATGATGAGTAACACTGAGTAACCGCGATCCTTCTGGGGTTATACACTAGAATCAGCTGCATATCTTTTGAACAAGGTTCCTAATAAGTCAGTGCCTACCATACCATATGAAATGTGGAGTAAGAAGAAACCCTATCTTAAGTATCTAAAGATATGGGGATGTCTAGTTTTTATAAAAAAAGCAGCATGCGGAAAAGCTCGAGGGACGTTCAGTGCTGTGTAAGTTTGTGGGATACCTAAAGAACTCCAGTGGGTATCTTTTCTATTACGCGGAGGAACGAAAGGTCTTTGTTTCTCGGCATGCCCACTTTTTGGAAACTCAATTTCTTGAAAAAGAAATAAGTGGGAGCACAATAGAACTGGAAGAAATTCCAGAACCACAAGCTATTACTGAAAGCATGGTGGAACCAGAAGTTTCGAAAGAACCAGACATCCTCGCGCCACTCCGCAGGACTAGTAGGCAGTCTCATCCGCCCGAAAGGTACTACGGTTTTCTCATAGACGGGAATAGAGAGGATTGCATCAGCGACGATGATGAGCCAACTAGTTTCCAGCAAGGCATTAGGAGCAGAGACTTGGTAAAATGACTGGATGCAATGAGGACCGAAACGGAGTCCATGTACACCAACAAAGTATGGACTTTGAACATTGCTCCAGAAGGGGTAAAATCCGTAGGCTGCAAATGGATCTTCAGAAAGAAGATTGGTGTAGATGGACAGGTTGAAATCTATATGGCTAGACTTGTTGTAAAAGGTTTTCATCAAAGACCTGGTTTGGACTATGATGAAACCTTTTCTCCCGTGGCTATGCTCAAATCCATTCGGATCCTTCTTACCATTGCTGCCTTCCACGATTATGAAATTTGGCAGATGGACGTAAAAACCTCTTTTCTAAATGGAAATTTGGAAGAGTGTGTTTATATGGATCAGCCGTAGGGTTTCATAGAAAGTGGGAGCAGCGGAAGAGTGTACAAGTTGCTTAAATCTATTTATGGATTAAAGAAGGCATCGCTGAGTTGGAACATCTGTTTTGATGAGACTGCCAAGGAATTTGACTTTATCAAAGATCCAGATGAACCATGCATTTATAGTAAAATTGTAGCGAGAACTGTGGTATTTCTCGTCTTGTACATGGATGGTATCTCCTGATAGGAAATGACATTCTTATGCTACAATCAGTCAAAGGATGCTTGTCACAAAGGTTCTCCATGAAGGACATGGATGATGCCTCCTATTCTGGGGATCCAGATCTATCGTGATAGATCTAAAAGGATATTGGAACTTTCACAGTCAAGGTACATCAACACCATATTGAAAAGATTTAGTATGGAAGATTCAAAGCGCGGTAATCTACCGGCTTGTCACGGAATCACCCTCTCCAAAGAGATGTCTCCCAAGACTGATTTGGAAAAGGATCGCATAACTATTATATCCTATGCTTCTACGGCAGGCTCTATAATTTATGCAATGTTGTGTACCAGACCAGATATAGCTTACGCACTGAGCATTGTAAGTAGGCGTTAGTCAAACCTAGGGGAGAAGCACTGGACAGCAGTTAAGAACATTCTCAAGTACCTAAGAAGGACTAAGGAGATGTTCTTGGTGTACGGCAGTGAAGACCTCCAGATCGAGGCCTCCGCCGACTCCAGCTTCCATAGTGACAAGGATGACTCCAGTTTCATGTCGGGTTATGTCTTTACCCTCAATGGAGGGGTGGTCTGTTGGAAGAGCTCTAAGCAGGACACCGTTGCTGACTCGACAATGGAAGTGGAGTATATCGCTGCATGTGATGCCGCGAAAGAAGCAGTCTGGATGAAGAAGTTCATTACAGAACTTCAGGTGGTTCCGTCCATTGTTGATCCAATACCTCTATATTGTGACAACAATGGGGCTATAGCTTTAGCGAAGGAAACAAGGTCCCATCAGAAGTCCAAACATATCTTGAGGCGGTACCACCTGATCAGAGAGATCATTGATCGCCGGGAGATCGAAGTGCGGAGAGTAGAGACAGAGAGAAACACTGCAGATCCACTCACAAAGGTCATCCTTCAGACACAGTTCAAGAGGCTAATCGAGATGATAGGTCTGCGATATGCAAATACATGGCCTTAGTGCAAGGGGGAGATTGTTAGTGATATATGCTCTAGAGGCCATTATTGTAAAGTACTGGATTGCATATTACATTTTGGAAGCATGGGATATTCACAGATATAATGACAGTCTTGCTCAAAATGGTAGTATGCTACTTGGTTTGATTCTATCTCAATATGTGTATATGTTTCTTTTAGCATATCGCTAATACATATTGGTAGAGTCCTTAGGACCTTTGCTTGACTACCAGCGTTATGATGGCAGTCACATTAGTGGGGCTGGTTGTCTATAAGCACATCCTTATACAGGTCCCTAGTCGTAGAATTATCGAGACGGGGTATCGATACTCCAGAGTAGACTGGTGTATACGCTTCTTATCCTAGCAGGGGAGATGGTCTGTCAAACAGCCATTGGTATGTTGTACCGGAGATAGTATACAGGTGCTCATTGGGTTATGAGTTATACTGGAGGGACTCATTGGGAACTGCTGATTGGTATTATACCTATCGTCAGGTAGCAGTTCCCGGGTGGCATAAGTATAGGTTAGTCCGTCTACTTGACATCACTATTCGTCTCGAGTGTGTTCCCACTGTACTTAGATTACTACCCTATCATGGCTCAAAGGAGTCGTGTAAACAGGTAGTAGTTGGGTACAGTCCCGAAGCACTTGGAGGTAGTAGCGGTTAGATAGGATTCGTCTCTCCCGGTATTGAGGGCTGATATCGCGCTGTGTTCGGAAAGCCATTACACAAAGTCCCTGGACAGGGCAAGCGAGATTTACTGGTAGGTACTCCAGTAGTTTTTCAGAGTGCATTGGGTTCTACCCCGACACGACTTATTGCGCTATTAAGGGTCTGACGGTTACCATCCCCCTAGGCTCGATATGCGAGTATCTTAGACGAACAGATCAGACTGTAGGAGATTGTCACAGATAAACTCAGTAGGAGTTTGGATGAGTTTGCTCATCGGCCTTCTTATCGACAGATACTGTTAGTGTTATATGCCCCAGAGGCCATTATTGTATAGTACTAGCTTGTATATTACATTTTGGAAGCTTGGGATATGTACACGGATTTATAACAGTCTTGCTCGACATAGTAGTATGCTACTTGGTTTGTATCTATCTTAATATGTGTATATGTTTATTTTAACATATCGCTAATACATATTAATAGAGCCCTTAGGATCTTTCTTGACTACCAGCGTTGTGATGGCAATCACACTAGTAGGGGCTGGGTAGTCTACAAGCACATCATTATACAGGTCCCTAGTCGTAGGATTATCGAGACAGGGCATCGATACTCCGGAGTAGACTAGTGTATACGCTTCTAGTCCCAGCAGGGGAGATGGTCTATCCCACAGCCATTAGTACGTTGTACTGGAGATAGTATGCAGGTGCTCGTTGGGTTACGAGTACACCGGACAGGACTCGTCGGGAACTGTTGGTTGGTACTATACCTATCATCAGATAGCAGTTCCCAGGTGACATGAGTACAGCATAATCCGTTGACTTAACACTGCTGCTTCGCCTCAAGTGTGTTCCCACTGTTCTTAGATTGCTACCCTACCACGGCTCTATTGAGTCGTGCAAACAGGTAGCAGTTGGGTGCAGTCTCGAAGCGCTTGGAGGAAGTAGCGGTTAGATAGGATTCGTCTCTCCCGGTATTTAGGATTGATGTCGCGCTGTATTCGGAACTCCATTACGCAAGGTCCCTGGCCAGGGCAAGTGAGATTTATTGGTAGGTGCGCCAGTAGTTTCTCAGGGTGTTTTGGACTGTACTCCGACATGACTTATACCGCTATTAGGGGTCTGACACTTGCCGCCCCCTAGGCCCGATATGCAACACTCTTAGACGAACAGACCGGACTGTACAGAGATTGTCACATACAGGCTCAGTAGGAGTTCGGATGGGTTTCCTCATCGGCCTTCTTATCGACATCTACCTGGGGACCGTTACGTACAGCTAGTACTGCTTGCAGCCTGTAGTTAAACCCACTGCCAGTATTGTGTCGAGTCTTTAGAGTCCCACACAGAGGGTTTCCCTGCTTCGGGCGAAACGATATAGAGGTCGTATGGTTTTACGACAGGGTTCGAACATATACGTGTACTTGTGCACGTATGATATTCGGGCAGATTATATTAGTGGGCTTTGGTTTAAGCCAGATCCTAATATTAGATTATTGGATTTAATTTAGTCTGAGTATATCCGTGTTTTTCATAAATACGGATGGGAGGGGCATTCTCGTAATTTGTCGGGAAGCTTCTAGAAGGAGATGGCTCATTTAGGGTTTTATCTTTTGATTTAATCTTTAATGAGGTGGAGAAGATGAGGTGTTATTATCATTAAATGAACCATGACTCATGAGATGATTCATCTCAAGAATTAAATAAAGCATGGTTGATATTTTGCTAGATATTTTTAGTGAGATATTTTTGGTGCTTCATATTATTTAAAATGAGTCAAGCTTCATTTCATTATCACAAACACTTTCTCTCTCCTCAAGCTTTCTCTTCTTCATCCTAACCCTAATTGTCTCATGAGTTGAGAACCCTAGAGTTAGTAAGGCTAATTAATCCTTAATCAATCTCTATATTCTCTAGGTCATTTAGATTAGCACTCTAAGTCACTTAGTTACCTCATCTTAGAGGTTAAAGCTTGTAGTTGGAACTCTCGGATGGATCTTCTACTACTTCGAGAAGCCGACGAGGAGGTGCCATCCTTTCCACTCCAAGGAGCCCGCGTGGTGAAGGAGGACAGCAAGAGGAGAAGGACTTGGATTTTTAGGTATAATCTTCTTACCGAGTAGATAATACCTCTAGTTAGTTTTGTTAGATATGGTTTAGCAAAGATCCTTATGCATAGTCGATGCTACCTTGATTGAAAATGATCGTTTTACCTATTCCGCCTTCCCGCATCAAGTGGGGTGTGTAACGTCGACTTACAGTGGTATCAGAGCCGACTAAACCATAGCTAGCAGTTTAAACGACAAGTTAAAACTATGAAACCGAAACGACCCGAAAACATCGAAGCCAAGATTCAAGTTTCTGTCGATTTTTCATATGGCTCTGAAAATTATTTAAACAACTGCAGAGTATTCTTTGTACTGTTAAACTGGCACACACCAAAAACGAGACAATTCCACCCCAAAGTGGCCGGCCACTTTGCTCAAAATTCCGGCAATCTTGGCCCATTTGGAGGGAAATGCCTTGAATTTTGGTGTGTAGCTTTGTTACTTGCATCTAGGGCTTCAGGAGTTGTTTGTTTTTGCCAATTTTGATTTTACTGTAAATTCTATACTGTGGCAAATACCGGGTGTTTCGAAATCGCGGTTTAATGTTGTTTAATGTTTCAAGTTCTGTTTAATGTGTTCGTAAACTTCCGCCAATTGCTATATGTCGGTTAGTTGGGGGTTGCACATTTCTGTGATGGTTATATTGGTTTGTATATATGGACTTGTTGGATTGTCGTGAATGAATAACCGGGGATGTGAGGTTTTATATTCTTTCATTCAATTGTAAATTGTAAATTATTGTAATATTTTTTCGCGCACATCCGGGTTGAGCTTGTTGCCACCGTTGTATTATTTCATTTACTGTTTATTGCTCCTAAGATAGACCCAAGATGGGGTGCACAAACTACCGGGTACTTTGAAGTGCTAAGTGGCCTACTCACGTTGTTGAGGGAGATTGCTTCACTTCGGGTACTTGGCGGATAGTTTGCCGCACCCATAGGGGTCTACGGTGGGGTTTGGCTATTCATCGCGACCGTGTAATCCGTCTTTCATTGCAGGCTCAAACGAAACGCGGATTCCTAGTATATCCAATGTGTTCATCTATGATCTGTGTTAGTTATATGTATGCCGTAGAGGCCATTGTTGTACATGTGATGTAAATTATAATGGATGCTTGGATATATATAGAGAGGACTTTCTTGCTCAATATGATAGTATGCTATCTGGTTTCACTTTATCTTAACGTGTTAACAAATACTGTTTTGTGATCACATGTTGATGAAGCCCTTGGGATATGTACTTGACTACTAGGACTATGATGAGATCATACTAGTGGGGCCAGGGTAGTCAACGAGTACATCCAATAACTGTTCCTAGTCGAGGGTGTATCGAGACAGGGCATCAATACTCCAGAGTAGGCTAGCGTATACGCATCTTGACCCATATAATGGGCGATGGATGATCCCATATCCATTGGTGTTGGACATCAAAGATAGTATACGGGTGCTCAGTGGAGACAGGGTACACTGAACGGACTCGCCGAGAACTCCTGGATGGTATTATACCTATCGTCAGATAGCAGTTCTCCGGTGACACTGGTACAGGTTAGTCTGTAGACCCGAGATCGTTATAGAGTCTTGTGTGATTCCCACTGTGCTTTGATTTCCACCTTACCATGTCCAAGAGGGCGTGCAAAATGGTGGATTTTGGGTACAGTCCCGAATCACATGGAGGCAATGAGCGATAGGAGGGGTTTCGTCTCTCCCGGTATTGGGAGTTGATGTTGTGCTGTGTTCGATTGGCTATAACTGGAAGTCCCTGGCCAAGGCTGATATGAAGATTTACTAGTAAGTGTTATCAGTAGTTTCTCGACCCGTTATGAGCCTTACATCGACACGACTTATCGGTTACTGGGGGTCTGACGTTTACCACCCCTAGACTAGATATGCAACATATCAGACGAAGAGATCGACTATACGGGAGTGTTACTGATTGGATTTGCAGGATAATGTACAGGCTTGCTTGTTGATCTTCTGATTGCTCAATACACGGGTGGCTGTTACGTTTAGCTGACCGTTTGCAGCTTGTGGGTGTTTGATATGATCATCACCTGCTGCCGGCGTATTGACGATTCTTTAGAGTCCTACACAGAGCTTTCCTGGCACAGGCAAAACGGAGTAGGAGCACATATGTGATATGTGCGGGATCGAGAATAATACGATATGAGATACCGTATTCTATTCTCGCGATATGAGATATCGGCCGGGTATATTTGATATGGCCGGGTCATCGGATCAAGTGTTGATTCAATGAATTGGTATATGTTATATTAGTCGGTTATATGCTATATAGCCGGATTGTCGGATCAAGAGTTGATTCGATAATTTAATGTATAATTATATATGTGATATATTACATTACGTTAACTAAAATAAGCTCTCTTTATTGATTCATTTTCTCACTGGATAATACATTGATGTATATGCGATATATGTTAATTATATTATTTTCTTTTGTTACAAAATTTATTGTATATGTGATATATAATATTGTAACAAGTTAGGGTTACAAATGCAACATGGTTGTTAAGTTTAAAAAAGTTAGGTTTTGGATTTGGGTTAGCTTTTTCATGAAACTTTCCTTTTTGTTTTTTAGCTTGATATTTTGTGAAGATATTTTGTTAACCCAATCCAAACCCTTAACTCTAGTTTATTCTCTACATGAGTTAAGGCCTTCATTTATTAACTCATGGTTATCATTTGTAAGCATAACAATAATTCATTATTCATCACAAAAACTTTCTTCTTCTTCTTCCTCCTAAAAAATGCTTTCTAGCTTTTTGTGAAGTAATGATTTAAAGTGAGAAATTGAAAACAAAAGAGTGCGAAATTCCTACTTCATCATCCACATCTATTCTAGCCACTTAGATTAGGTTGTCCACTTCACTAATACTTGATTAGAGAAGTGAGAGCTTGAGTTTGAGATTCTTCAAGGTAGATCATCTTCGAAAAGGAAGACTTCAATCAAGCATGGATCATTCGACTTGTGGAGCCTCTCTAGAGTCCGGAAGTTCATGGATCGCAGCGAAGGGACTACTACTCGAAGCTTATGAAGCGAAGGAACGGACTACAGAGGTTGTAATCCCTCTCTCTTAGATGTAAAGTTGTTTACATGCAAGTTAACCCTAATTCTCTAGTTAAGATGTTGGTTAGGGTTTGTTTAGCACCCTAAAAATTTTAATATAGCATGTTTGATGCTTGCCAAAACCTTGCTAAGGTGTTAAGCTAACCTTACAGTGGTATCAGAGTCTAGCTAGAGCATTAGGCGTTGTCTAGAAGAAGTTAGAAATCCGATCGAACCCCGAAACACCGAGAATTGACCCCTTGCTGGAAATTTTTTCAAAAGTTGAAATTTTTCATATTAAAAATACTCAGAAAATCATGCAGGGAATTTTATGGACCCACCTGAAGAAAGAGTCCCTAACTCGCTACAGTGACCGCGTAACCGTAGCCAAAACTTAGTTTTGGCGGCGGTTCGGCGGCGCCACTGTGGAGGCTTAGGACGGGCACTTCAGCGACGGTCCATAGGTGCTCGGGCATGCTACTGGGAATTTTTATTTTATGCTCAAGTGTTGAGCTCACTGGGGTATTTTGGGAATTCGTTGTGTCTGTCGAATTATCTAACTTCGCCTAGTTATCTGTGATGTTTATGTGTTGCTTTGATATATTATATTGGATCGTTGTGTATTGAAGAGCCGGGGGTTTTATATGAGATCAGAGTTTTTTTTTCATTCATGTAAAATTCATTTGTATGTAATATTCTTTTATTGGGACACTTTTGGGTTGAGGTTGAAGTCACCATTGTATATTATTTACTTTTCCACATTAGGATAGACCCAAGGCGGAGAGCACAAGTAACCGGGTTCTAGGGTCCAGTGGGAGGCCATCTCAAGGAGTCGAGACCGGGTCTCCTAACTCTAGAATTGGCAGGGTTACTTGTCGCTCTCGTAGGGGTCTAGGGATGTGGGTTTGGCTATTCATCGCGACTGTGGAATCCGTGTTTTATATAGGCTCAAAATAAAACACGGATGTCCTAGTATATCCAATATTTCATATGTTGACTTCTGCTGCAATGTTCTGTGATGAGATCATATTACTGCCTGAGACGAATGCTTATACTATATGCTGATATATAAATATTGCTGCTTTCGTTTCTTCTGTGATACTTAGGAAGCTTAAATGATGGGTTTTATTAATAAGATTAATAAAAGAAAAGAAACCTAAAAATGTTGTAGAATCAAATTTTCAAAAAGGGTAGCTACAGTTCTTGCTTTGCACAGCGGTATTCCTTGTAGAATATCCAGCACCTTATTCGATAAGGAAAGAGCCGAGATCCCTTCACCGGGAGTGACCTCTTTAGCAAAACTGGCAGATGCTACAAACTCACGGTTTAGTTTTTTATTGCTTCTATAGTTCTTGCTTTGCACAGCGGTATTTATGAAATATCCTGCACCTTATTCGATGAGGAAAGAGCCGAGATCCCTTCACCGGGAGTGACCTCTTTAGTGAAACTAGAAAAGTCTCAAAAACACTCCTTTTCAAAATCACTTGTTTCTTCAACGATATCAAGTTCATTACGCTCATGGTTTTCTGAAAAACCTGCGTAGCCCTCTGTCTTTTCAGATAAAAACTAGTTAGTATTCGTATTGCGTTTGTTGACCTTAGCCAAGGCGTAGTGTACGGTAGCTAATCAGTATTTATCTGCTAAAACATGAGATGTGATTGAGTTAGGGTATTCATACGACTTTGTTGACCTTAGCCAAGGGTCGTACGGGTGGGTTTAATTCAATCAGGAAATGACGGGTTGAACTTGGCTAGCACTTGTGATTTGTTGACTGTAGCCAAGGTCATATGATGCTAGGGGCAAAATATTATCGGGAATTTCAAGTGTTGAAATTGGCAATGAGATTGCATACCTACTATGAGATAGTTGCATCCTGATACCCACTGCGAGTAAGAGTTACCCCTGGGAGAGTTTTACACATGACAATTGGTCGATCAAGTAGGTGTCTAGAAAAGTGTCAACGGGGTTAAGCCTTTGGGAAAACGAGGTTTATTTTAATTAGGTCTGTGCGTGAGCACGGGGAACCTCCCTCAAAATACCAACACTGATCTGGCTGAAAAATTGACAAACTTGTAAGGTGTAATTAATCTCGGCTAATCTTACCTTTTAGGGTTTGAAGGAAGATTGGAGCCATCCTGATTAGATAAGATAATAACCAATCTAATCTTGTAATAGCACATGCTAAAGTGTTTTCTTCTCTCTCTCTCCAGGTAGCGACCATGTCAGGCCTTAATCAAGATAATAATATGGATGTATTAACCGAATCTGCTTATTATACTGAGCAGGGGAACGTTGGTCCCGTTCTTTCTTATAAATGTTATAAGACTGAACATGGAATAGAAAGATATCCAGATACTCACGCCGCCCAAACAAAGAATAAGCATTCTGATGCATCTTCTTCGGGTGTGTTAGTTATCGAGAACTGTTTCTCAGTTCACTCTACATCCTGGGTATTAGATACCGGATCGGGATCCCATATATGTAATATGTTATATGGGCTACGAAAAGGTAGAGAATGTAGGGTTGGCTTAGCACCTTAGCAAGGTTTAGGCAAGCATGAATCATGCTACTTTAAAATTTGTGGGGTGCTAAACAAACCCTTGTTGGATATAGTGCCCTCAGAGTCAATTATTGGATCGCAGGCACGTGATTGCAATGATTAAGAGAGGACATATACCGGTAGGACAGTCTTACTCGAGAGATTTGTATACTATCTGGTTTGCTCTATCATCGTGTACATGTTTTAGGTCACATTGTAGTTCGCTATTACACGTTGATAGAGAATAATATACTATCTGGTTTATCTTTATCATCATGTACTACTTTAGGTGACCTTACAGGTCACTATTGCGCGTTGATAGAGACCTTAGGATTCTTGCTTGACGGCCAGCAGTATGATGGCGATCATATATATGGGAGCTGGGGGTCTATAAGCACATCCTTAAAAGGTCCCTAGTCGTGGGAGTTTTCGAGACAGGGCATCGATACTCCAGAGTAGACTAGTGTATACAGTCGAGACCCCGACGAGGGGCGGTAGCCGGTCTCACAAGCCACTGGTGTCAGTTGGTTCACCTAATATGTATACAGGTGCTCATTGGGTTATGAGTACACCGGACAGGACTCGCCGGGAACATGCTAGTTGGTATTATACCTGACGTCAGATAGCAGTTCCCTGGTGACATGTGTACAGGTTAGTTCATCGACCTGAGATCGTCATTTGTCTCGTGTGAGTTCCCACTGTACTTTGATTACTACCCTACCACGGCTAAAAGGAGTCGTTCAAACAGGTTTTAGTTGGGTACAGTCCCGAGCCACATGGAGGCAGTGAGCGGATCGGCAGGGGTTCGTCTCTCCCAGTATTGGGGGTGAGATCGCGCTGTGTCTGGGAGAGCCGTTACACGAAGTCCTTGGCCAAGGCAGGAGATTTACTGGTAGGTATTCCAATAGTATCTCAGGGTGTTCTGTGCTACACTCCGACACGACTTGTACCGCTTTTGGGGGTCTGACTTTTACCAACCCCCTAGGCCCGCCATGCGATGCTCATAGAAGAACGGACCGGACTGTACGGATATTGTCACTGACAGGCTCAGTAGGGTGTCAGGATGAGTTCGCTCATCGACGTCCCTTTGGGTCAATACCTGGTAGCCCGTTACATACGGCTAATATATCGGACGTGCTAGTGGTTAAATCCACAGCCAAAATATTGACGTGTCTTTAGAGTCCCCCATAGATGGTTTCTCAAGTTTCGGGCGAAACGCTGTAGAGGCCGTATGGATATATAGCAGGGTTCGATCATATACGTGCGGTATTGCACGGATCATGATCGGACGGATAATACTAGCGGGCTTTGGTTTAAGCCGGATCCTAGTATTGTACAGTGTAGATTTTGTCTCATTGCATTTGTATTCGGTCGGAATACAAATGCGGGTATGTATATATAGTCGCGGGGTTTTCCTGTAATTTATTACGGGATCGTTTTTTTTGAAGTTTCCAGTTTGCATTCCGTTTCGGCAATTTTTCTTTCTATCCTTTCATGGCTGAATTTTTGCATTGAGGGGGTCTTATTTATAAAAGTGGCTTTTACAAATAAGAGGGTGTTTTTTTGTGGTGGAGGTTTTCATGATGGTTCTAGATTGAGGTTGACTCCATTAGCATCATTACTTGCTTTTTGAGATGGGATTGGTGATGGGTTTTTGGAAAGGACTTTGGAATGACATTCTTCATGATGATCACTCATCATTCTTGCATTATCCACACACTCCCTCCTCTTCTTTGGAGCATGGTCGGCCACTAATTGGTGAGCCTTTCATTTTTTTGGTGGTGAAAAAATTTGTTCTCATTTTTGGCTCACATAATATTCTTTAGCTCCATTTTCAAAGTTCATTTCTACCTTCACCTCAACAATGGCAACTTCATTAACCCCATGAGACAAAGGATTCTACACTTAGTCTAAAGCAATCTTGGACACGTCGGCTAGCCAACTTCGTGTCCGAGTTGCCTCGGTTCAGAGGTGGGAGCCCATAAAAAGACTCGGTGATGTGGTTCCCTTTCCGACGAGGAGATCGAGACCGGAGATGCCGTGGGGAGATCGGGATGGTGACCGAAGACCGAAGGACACGGATTGCTCGGTATAGCCTCTCTACCCTTTCTCTAGTTAGCTAGTAGTAGGTTAATGGTCCGATCCGGGTTTATAATCCGCGGTAGCGCCGGTTTCCAGTTAAAGAAAAGTTTTTGTTTCCGCATTTTGGCCTCGGACAGACGGCCGGGGCGCTACCGTAGACTTACATGGTATCAGAGCCACGCCATTAACCTATTCTAGCTTGCTCTAACGTGTTTAGAACTCAATCGAACGAAATTTCCAAAAACCATAATTTCAAAAATGCAGTTTCTGTTGATTTTCATTTGTGCTCGAAAAATTATTTGGTATGTTGCAGAAATATGTGCAGGCTTTTCTAAGAAAACTGAGAAAAATTGGTGGTCTGATTTTACTGTAGCGCGGCGGATCCGCGGCCAAAACCACGTTTTGGCCGCGGATCCGCCGCCGTACTGTAGCCACAGTGCACCAAATTTCTTCAGTAGGTCTCTGACCTGGAATTGGGGTTTATGGTATATTCTGTTTGGGCCCAGATTATTTTGAGTACTGGGTATTGTGCTTGGGGCCCACTTCGGGAAATTTTGTCAATCGAAAATTTTAAACATGTTAGTTCACAGTATTTACATTATATCTGCGACCGAGAATGTCATTTGATCGGTAAATCCTGTCTAACTGCTATAGCCCTTTTAGACGGATTTGCGAACGTGACATTCACGTTGATGTTCTGTGTTGTGCTGTGGTGTTGCGGATTTGTCGTGGTGGATAGCCTGGATGCAATGGTAGTACAGTTTGGTTGTATATGTACATTTGATATTGCGGGGCGAGCGTCCGACATGTGGATTGCCGTTACTGCCTATTTGTATATTATTTTTTTGGGGCACGACCGGGCTGAGGTCGATGTACCCATTGTATATTTTACTTTCTGTACTAGGATTACCTCACGGAGGGGTGCACGGATAGCCGGGTTCTAGAGGGCAACGGGCCCGCATCTCATGGCTTTGAGACGGAGGGGGCTTCACTCTAGAATTGGTGGGCTATTCGCCACACTCGTAGGGGGTACAGGTTGACCCAAGGAGGGGTGCTCAAGTTACCGGATTCCGTGAAGTGCTGGGTGGTCCATTCACGTTGTTGAAGGGGGCTGCCTCGCTTCAGGTTTTGGCGGGTAACTTGCCGTGCCCGTAGGGGTCTAGGATTTCATTGCACAGGCTATCCACACGACCAGGGGAACGTCAGGTTTCAGTAGCGGCTCTATGAAACCCGGGGATCCCAGATTATCTATATTGTTCTGTGATGCTTATTACTCTCTGTGATGTTGCATTTTATCACGCCTTGAGCGATTATTATATATTGATATATATACTAGTAGATGTTGTATATGTTTTGCATCCGCGCTAGTCCAGTCCCCGCTCTGTCGTTAGTTAAGTAACCTAACGGGTGATGACGGGACCCAGTGGCGAATGCGGATGGCATATACGTACATCATTATTTTCGTTCTTTATTGGTGTGATCAATTGATGGGACTACGTTGATTCGGATCAATGCAAGCTAAACAAACCTATTCTGATGTTGTTGGAACATTTTTCAAAAAGCTGTTATTGCAAGGACGTTCTATTTTGTTTTGCACAGTGGTATTCGGTTATGAATATCTAGCACCTCAGTCGACGAGGCAAGGGCCGAGATCCCTTCACCGGGAGTGACCCCTTGGACAGAAGTTTGCGTCAGGGCAATAACTTCACTATAGTCGATTACTTTTGCTTTGCATCGTGGTATTCAGTTGGAATATCCTGCACCTCATTCTACGGGGAAAGAGCCGAGATCCCTTCACCGGGAGTGGCCTCTTTAGTAAAGGTTTTCGCCACTATATTTTTATAAAAGCTATCTGGTTCCTTCAACGATATCAAGTTCATTACGTTAAAGGTTTTTCGCCAAAAACCATTCGTAGCCCTCTGTCATTTCAGACGGGTAGCACGTAGTATTCATGCAATGTTTGTTGGCCAAAGTCAAGGCATTAGTGTATGGTAGCTATTTGTTACTTTTCTGCAACATAGATAGATGTGTTGGTTTGGGACAGTCGTACTGCCTTGTTGGCCAAAGTCAAGGGTAGGTACGGGTGGGTTCAAATTAACCTGGACAATGACGGGTAGAACTTGACATGTGGCTTCTGATTTGTTGGCCTTCGTCAAGGTCATAAGAGCATGGGGTAAAAATCACATCGGGGGTTTCTAAAGAAACTGAAACTTGCCAGATATGTGCATACCTTCTGGAGTGTGATAACGTGAGTGGATTCCATCATGTTCTCATGCGATGATAGTTGGATCCTGATTCCCACTGATGAGTTGGTTTACTCTTCAGGTGATCCCGACTAATTCTTCTTTCAGATTTGGAGGAGAGTTTGACGGTACAGTAGGAGATTTCCTTATTGGATAAAGTGATAACCATTCTGATTTAGGTTAGAGTGCACGCTGAGTATTTCTTTTCTCTCTCTTTGGCAGCGACCATGGCCCGACCCTTGACCATAACTCAGTGACCAAGTTGACCGAACCTTCTTAAACACTGGCTTTTGGATTGTCAGAGTTGCATACCTCATTGCCACTCCCACTTTTACCATTTTCTCCAGGACACCCCTTATTACTACGAACGTCCACTTCCATTGGATAAAACCATTGTATGGTTATATACGAACTCGAAGGAACTTGTTCCAGATTCGAGGATGGTTTTCGGTTCTGGAGAAAATGAATAGGACTATTCAGTTGTCTTTTCCTTTTACCTTCTCTCAGGTTGCGAGTACTCCTAGGATTAGGAGATAGTACACCTATTACGCTTATTGGATAGTCTTCTTCCAAACCATAGGCAGGTGCCGAACGGTAGGGAATGAAGAAAACCATCTAGCCTAACGATGGTGTACAGAAGGTATTAAGTAAAGACAAATAAAGGGATTAGTAAGAGGGCAAAGTAAACTACGACTGCTATTCACGACCAAACCAAGTATTTCATCGCCACTCCTACATCACCTTTGTATTTCTCCAGGACACTCCGTATCACTACGAAGATCCACAGTTATTTGGATACTCCATCGTATCGTTATATACGAACTCGAAGGGACTTGTTCCAGTTCGGGGATGGATTCTTGTTCAGGAGAAATAGGAATAAAGTTTATTCAGGTGTCTTTTATCTTTACCTTCTCTCGGGTTGCGAGTGATCCTAGGATTAGGACAGTACACCCATTATGTTTATTGGATAGTCTTCTTCCAAACTATAGGTTGGTGTCGAAAGGTAGGGAAGGAAGAAAACCATTTAGCCTAAGAGGGTGTACAGAAGGTGATGACTAAAGACATATGAAGGGATGTGGAGAGATGGCAAAGAAATATATGGTTACAGTTGTGAATCTGGATAATAGAAGAGGCATTACTAGAAATACCCGGATACCCCTACGAACCATTTCAATGTTTCAGTTTCACTGTATACTGTTAAAAGAAAACTGATTTCCTAATTAGCCCTTGCTCCAGGGTATGTATTTACCATGTGTGATTATCACATCTGTATGGTTTTACAGATGATGAGTAGAAGTAAGTTATTGGGAATTAGGTGATCATCCTCATTATATCGGAATTCATTGTAATTGGTGATATTTAAGGAAATCGCCTGGGTTGTTTGCCAGACGGCAAATATTTGGTTTTGAATATCCGTTGTTATGTACCAATTTCAAATTAATATATATGTACGTCTATTTTTATAGAGTGAGATATACCTTTTTGAAATTATGTCGATGACATTTACCTATATCAGTTGATGGTTAGGTAAGGAGTATTAAACAGCGGTGTAATTCTTCATAACCATAGTACAGTTTTCAACCTACGACGCACAAGGTTTGAGTTATTCAACTCAGGGTGCTTATACAGAGTATTGTATGTTGTCCAGTGTCCATTAGGACAGATGGGTTGGTCCTCGTACTATATTCTGTTTACTTATGACTTCTCTAGTTCTTAGACAAGTGTTTCGTAGAGACACAAGGTCTAAGTTTTGAGAAGTTATAGGTATAAGAGTAAAGTAGAGAACCAGATGTTGCAAGTATCGGGATTCTTCAAGGTGATCGAAGATGTAGATACTTGTGTATGGTATTCAGTTGATAGTAATGGTTTTTGAGAAACTTGTTTCTCTTTCAGGTTACTCATATCTAGATGCATTCCTAAGTTGAGTAACGCTGATCGGCCTCCTTCCATTTAGTTTACATGCACTGGAGACAGCTGCATGATTTGAATCTGGTTCCAATTAAATCAGTGCCTCTGTTTCTATATTGGATATAAAATAGTTCATATTTTAACAATGTTAAGATACGGGGAGTTGTCCGGCTTATACTTAAAACCAGACTCTGGATAACTCAAGGCACGTTTCTGTAATGGCTGTTTATGGGTTGACCCGGGCTATGACGAGGGTTGACTTTCTACCATCTGGAAGATCAATAGTGATATTGTTCTTGACTCGCCACAGTTTTAAAAGAAATGGATTTTTTTCAGAAAACAGTACTGGGAGTATGGTAGAACTGGAAGTGATTCCAAAACCGCAAACGATTACTGAAGATTTGATAAGAACCTAAAGATTCAATCTAGTTTGACATTCCATTGGCCACTCCGCAGATATGGTGGGTAACCTCAGGCACCCGAGAGGTACTCCGGTAGCCTCAAGGACGGTGACAGGGAAGTTCTTGTTTACCCAGACTTGACACTACTGTTGTTCCAGGCTATGAGACCCGGCAGAAGGATGAGTATAGCGTCGTTCTAAACAAGCTTTAGAAGTGTATGTGTATATAATTCTGCCAGAGGGTTGTCGTAGTCAGTGGGAGCAGCGGAAGCATTAGTGGACAAGCAGCTTGTGTCTATTTATAGACTAAAGCAGATATAGCGGAGATAGATCATGTATTTCTGATGTGGCAGTCATAGGTTTGACTTCATCAGAATAGAGGATGGATCTGTTAAGAAGGTAGTAGGGTGTGATGTCCTGGTATTTGGATGACATACACAGAGTAGGAAGTGAAATTCCTATACTACAATCGGTTATACTTTGGTTGTCACACAGTGGTTTCTCCACATAGGATATGGATATTATATCAGATATTCTAGTTACTAGATCTATGGTTTTAGATCTAGATTTGGGTAGTTTCCCAATCTGGGTACTTAGACAGCATTCTAAAGGTATTTAGAATAGACGACTCCTGGCATGGTAGTGAACCTGCAGGTGATGGAGTCACCCTCTCTAAAGGTGTCTTACAGACTAAGGAGGAGAGGGATGTGCTTGATTGACAGATCACTTGCTTAGGCAATTGAGTCAATCATGAGATGTCAAGTACCACACCAGATGTTGTTTTTGCATTAAATGCAATATGTTGATATTGATTCAATCCTAGAGAAACATTCGGAAGCAGTTTTAGAACATAAGTGGATGTTCTAGGGATATGATAACGACAGCCTCATACAGGAGACAGTTATCATTCCAGGCTTCCAAAGTGACCTGGATGACAGAGTGACTGTCAGAGTTATAGTTTTCCCTCTTACGAGGGGCAGTATTTTAGACAGGTGGTCCAAGCGGATACTGAGGGAGGCATGGCACAGGATACTGATTAAGTTCAGTCGACGATACAGTCTAAGAAGTTTGGATTTGGAGTTCATTTATGAGCTAAGTCCCATCATATATCCAGACATATTCTAAGACAGGTATTGCTCATTTCGGGAGATGGCTTTCTCCACGAACTTGAGATAAAGAGAGACATAGAAAGAAACATCAGGGCGGATCCACTAGCTGAGGCTATTCCTCGAACGCAATAGTTTCGCAAACGGGCTTTGTGAGACTGATTAGTAGAGGAGTTGGGTGTTCGGTATCACACGGGCTGTGAGTATGCGACATCGCAATAATTAGCCTTGAGTGCAAGTGGGAGATTATTAGATATAGTGCCTTCAGAGTCAATTATTGGATCGCAGGCACGTGATTGCAATGATTGAGGTAGGACCTATACCGGTAGGACAGTCTTACTCAAGAGGTTTGTATATTATCTGGTTTGTCTCTATCATCGTGTACATGTTTTAGGTCATATTGTAGTTCGCTATTACACGTTGATAGAGAATAGTATGCTATCTGGTTTATCTTTATCATCGTGTACTGCTTTAGGTGACCTTACAGGTCACTATTGCGCGTTGATAGAGCCCTTAGGATTCTTGCTTGACGGCCAGCAGTATGATGGCAATCATATACGTGGGAGCTGGGGTCTATAAGCACATCCTTAAAAGGTCCCTAGTCGTGGGAGTTTTCGAGACAGGGCATCGATACTCCAGAGTAGACTAGTGTATACAGTCGAGACCCCGACGAGGGGCAATGGCCGGTCTCACAAGCCACTAGTGTCAGTTGGTTCACCTAAGATGTATACAGGTGCTCATTGGATTATGAGTACACCGGACAGGACTCGCCGGGAACATGCTAGTTGGTATTATACCTGACGTCAGATAACAGTTCCCTGGTGACATGTGTACAGGTTAGTTTATCGACCTGAGATCGTCATTTGTCTCGTGTGAGTTCCCACTGTACTTTGATTACTACCCTACCACGGCTCAAAGGAGTCGTGCAAACAGGTTTTGGTTGGGTACAGTCCCGAGCCACATGGAGGCAGTGAGCGGATCGACAGGGGTTCGTCTCTCCCAGTATTGGGGGTGAGATCGCGCTGTGTCTGGGAGAGCCGTTACACGAAGTCCTTGGCCAAGGCAGGAGATTTACTGGTAGGTATTCCAGTAGTATCTCAGGGTGTTCTGTGCTACACTCCGACACGACTTGTACCGCTTTTGGGGGTCTGACTTTTACCAACCCCCTAGGCCCGCCATGCGATGCTCATAGAAGAACGGACCGGACTGTACGGATATTGTCACTGACAGGCTCAGTAGGGTGTCAGGATGAGTTCGTTCATCGACGTCCCTTTTGGTCAATACCTGGTAGCCCGTTACGTACGGCTATTACCTCGGACATGCTAGTGGTTAAATCCACAGCCAAAATATTGACGAGTCTTTAGAGTCCCCCACAGACAGTTTCTCAAGTTTCGGGCGAAACGCTGTAGAGGACGTATCGATATATGGAAGGGTTCGATTATATACGTGCGGTATTGCACGGATCATGATCGGACGGATAATACTAGCGGGGTTTGGTTTAAGCCGGATCCTAGTATTGTACAGTGTAGATTTTGTCTCATTACATTTGTATGCGGTCGGAATACAAATGCGAGTATGTATATACAGTCGCGGGATTTTCCTGTAATTTATTACGGGATCGTTTTTTTTGAAGTTGCCAGTTTGCATTCCGTTTTGGCCATTTTTCTTTCTATCCTTTCATGGCTGAATTTTTGCATTGAGGGGGTCTTATTTGTAAAAGTGGCTTTTACAAATAGGAAGGTGTTTTTTTGTGGTGGAGGTTTTCATGATGGTTCTAGATTGAGGTTGACTCCATTTGCATCATTACTTGCTTTTTGAGATGGGATTGGTGATGGGTTTTTGGAAAGGTCTTTGGAATGACATTCTTCATGATGATCACTCATCATTCTTGCATTATCCACACACTCCCTCCTCTTCTTTAGAGCATGGCCGGCCACTAATTGGTGAGCCTCTCATTTTTTTGGTGGTGAAAAAATTTGATCTCATTTTTTGCTCACACAATATTCTTTAGCTCCATTTTCAAAGTTCATTTCCACCTTCACCTCAACAATGGCAACTTCATTAACCCCATGAGATAAAGGATTCTACACTTAGTCTAAAGCAATCTTGGACACGTCGGCTAGCCAACTTCGTGTCCGAGTTGCCTCGGTTCAGAGGTGGGAGCCCGTATGTGGTGCCCTTTCCAATGAGGAGATCGAGACCGGAGATGCCGCGGGGAGATCGGGATGGTGGCCGAAAACCGAAGGACACGGATCGCTTGGTATAGCCTCTCTACCCTTTCTCTAGTTAGCTAGTAGTAGGTTAATGGTCCGATCCGGGTTTATAGTCCACGGTAGCGCCGGTTTCCAGTTAAAGAAAAGTTTTTGTTTCCGCATTTTGGCATCGGACTGACGGCCGGGGCTACTGTAGACTTACAACCCTAACCAAGATCTTAACTAGAGTATAGGATAAACAAGCATGTAAACAACTTTACATCTAAGATTTAGGGATTACAACCTTTGTAGTCCATTCCTTCACTTCTAAAGCTCCGTGTTGAGGTCCCTTCACTGCGATCATCGAGTACGCGGACTCAAGAGAGGCTCCATGAAGAGAAAAATGCAATCTTGCTTCCGATCTTCAATAACTAAGATGATCTACCTTGAAGAAACTCAAACCTAAGCTCTTGCTTCACTAATCAAGTATTAGCAAAGCAAACACCCTAATCTAAGTGGCTAGAATATATAAGGATGATGAAGTAGGAATTTAGCTCTCTTTTGTTTTCAATTTCTCACTCATTATCATCACATGTCAAAAAGCTAGAAAGCTTTTTTCAAGAGGAAGAAGAAGAACTATTTCATTTTGTGATGAATAATGAAAACTTGTGTGTGGTTAGAAATGCAACCATGGGTTAAGAATGAAGACTTAACCCATGTAGAGAATTAACTATGGTAAAGGGTTTGGGTTTGGTTAAGAAATATCTACAAAATATCTTTACAAAATATCATAGTCAAAGTCAAAGCTTCAAAAAGCTTCTTGAAAGCTTCATCCAAGTTTAACCCTAATACAAACCCTAACCATATTTAAACTCCATAAAGCATGTTGCATTTGTAATCCTAACATGTTACAATATTATATATCACATATACTATATTTATTGTAACAAAATAAAATAATACAATTAACATATATCACATATATATCAATGTATCATCCAAGTGAGAAAAAGAATCTTTAAGTGAGCTAATATTAGTTAATATAATATAATATATCAAATATATAATTATACATTAAATTATCGAATCAACACTTCATCCGATAATCCGGCTATTTCATAAATAACCGACTAATACAATCTGTATCAGTTTATCGAATCAACACTTGATCCGATGACCCGGCTATATCACATATACCCGGCCGATATCACATATCGCGAGAATCTAACACGGTATCACATACACGTATTGTTCTCGGTCCCGCACATCTCACATACGTGCTCCTACTCCGTTTTGCCTGAGCCAGGAAACCTCTGTTAGGACTCTAAAGAATCGTCAATACGCCGGCAGTAGGTGATGATCATATCAAACACCCACAAGCTGCAAGCGGTCAGCTAGACGTAACAGCCACCCAGGTATTGAGCAATCAGAAGATCAACAAGCAAGCCTGTACATTCTCCTGTGAATCCAACCAGTAACACTCCCGTACAGTCCGGTCTCTTCGTCTGATATGTCGCATATCTCGCCTAGGGATGGAAAACGTCAGACCCTAGTAGCTTGATAAGTCGTGTCGATATGAGGTCCATAACAGTTCGAGAAACTACTGATAACACTTACCAGTAAATCTCAGCAACCCTGGCCAGGGATTTCCAGTTATAGCCAATCGAACACTGCGCAATATCAACTCCCTATACCGGGAGAGACGAAACCTCTCCTATCGCTCATTGCCTCCATGTGATTCGGGACTGTACCCAAAAGCCACCGTTTTGCACGCCCTCTTGGACGTGGTATGATGGAAATCAAAGCACGGTGGGAATCACATAAGACTCTATGACGATCTCGGGTCTACAGACTAACATGTACCAGTGTCACCAGAGAACTGCCATCTGACGTGAGGTATAATACCATCTGGGAGTTCTTGGCGAGTCCGTCCAGTGTACCCAGTCTCCACTGAACACCCGTATACCTTCTCTGATGTCAAACACCAATAGATATGGGATCATCCATCGCCCATCATATGGGTCAAGAAGCGCATACTCTAGTCTACTCTGGAGTATCGATGCCCTGTCTCGGTACTCCCACAACTAGGAACATTTGAAGGATGTACTTGGCGACTACTCTATCCCTACTAGTATGATCTGCATCATAGTCCTGGTAGTCAAGTACTCATCCTAAGGTCTTTATCAACATGTGACATAGAGACAACCAGAATACATGTTAAGATAAAGAGTAACCAGATAGCATACTATCATGTCGAGCAAGAAAGTCCTCTCTATATTTGTCCAAGCATCCACTACAATATACAACGCATGTACAGTAATGGCCTATAGGGCATACATATAACTAACAATCTCCCACTTGCACTAGGGCCATCTATTGTAGTATCTCATACCTAACAATAAGCTGTAGTTAAAGTATCTCATACTCAACCATCCCATAAAAGTCTCTATTGGGAAATAGGCCTTTGTGAGTGGATCCGCGTTGTTGTCCTCTGTGTCTACTCTCCTAACCTCGATCTCTTTGGAGATCAACCATCTCCATGATCAGGCGATACTGCCTAAGAATATGTCTGGATCTCTGATAGGACGGGGGTTCCTTGGCATAAGCCACAACTCCATTATCACACAATGGCAGGAACGAAGTTCATCTCATGAACTAAAATATATATCCAGACCGCCTCTCTGGTAGCATCCTTGGTAAAGATGTATCTTTCCTTTAATCGTCTAGTATGTCACGGTATATAACTTGGAACTCTTCCAACATACCGTCCCTCCACTGAGGGTAAAGACAATGCCTGCGAATGACATTCAGTCGTCCTTATCACCCTGGAACCTTTCCAGTGATTCTCCTCAGGATTGATTGATACCATCTCACTACACCTAGTGAGAATTCTAACATCCAATTAGATCTATCTCATAGATCCAAAATTCAGGATTTAGGAGGTATCATCTTGATCCTATATGGAGAATCCATGTGATAAGAGGAGATTGACCGAGCGTAGCATAGGAAATTCCTTCCCTATCATGAGTATGCCATCCACGTACTATACGAGGATCACCTCCATACTCCCTACTACCTTTTTTGTATATACAAGGTTCATCTACCATTTTGATGAAGTCAAACTCTTCGACTACTACATCAAAACAGACGTTCCAACTCCGCGATGCCTGATTTATCACATAAAACATCTTGCACACGTTTCTGCTGCTCCCACTGTCTACGAAGCCCTCTGGCTATGTACTTATAGACGCTTTCTTCCAAATCAATATTTAGAAAAGCAGTCATGACACCCAACCACCAGATATCGTAGTTATGGTATGTAGCAGAGGCAAGTAGAATCTGGATGGACTTAAGCATAGCTTTGAAAGTCTCAACCTTTCCATGTACACCAAGTAATCTTCTCAGGATATACTTGCTCCTGATGGGGATTTAACCCTTCAGATAAAGCAACCAAAATCCATACTTTGTTGGTGTATAAGGATTCCATCTCAGATCGCTAAGCATCCAGCCATTCTTACAGAGTCCCCACTTCTGATGGCCTGCTCGAAACTAGTTGGGTCATCATCTCATGATGCAATCCTCGCTCCCACTGTCATAGAGAAACCGAAGTATCTCTCAGGTGGATGAGGAACCCTACCAGATCGGCGGAGAGGCTGAGGTTCGTTGGAAACTATTGAATCCTCCGGGTTTACCAAATCATCAGCTATAGTTTGTATAGCTGGAACTCCTTCCAGTTCTACCTCATGACCACTAATTTCTTCACAAGAAATTCCCTTTTTTCTCAAAAAGTGGTATGCCGAGAAATAAAACATCTTTTGTTCCTCGGTGTGGTAGAAGATATTCCCTTGCGAATCCTTGGGATATCCAACAAACTTCCACAGAACTGACCTAGCCTCGAGCTTGTCCGGATTTTGCTTTTGACATAGGCCGGACAACCACAAATCTTAACATCTTTAAGAGATGGGCTCTTCCCATACCATATCACATATGGAGTGGTAGGCATCTGATTTGGTTGGAACTCTATTCAATAGGTATGCAGCTTCACAAGTGCATAACTCCCAAAAGGAAATAGGAAACTCAGTAGTACTCATCATAGAGCACACCATATCACATAGGGTGTGATTGCTCCGCCCCTATACACCGACGTGCTGTGGTGTATTCGGAAGAGTAATGCTGAGAGAGAATCTCATTCTCCTTTAAAATAGTCCAGGAATTCCGTGCTCAAGTATTCTCCTCCTTGATCACATCAAAGGACATAATACTTATACCCGTTTTTGGTTCTCTACTTCTAACTTATATTCTGTGATTATCTCAAAAGTTTCGGACTTGAGTTTCAATAGGAACATATGTCTGAATCTTGAGAGATCATCAGTGAATGTAATGAAGTACAAAGAACCTAACCTGGCATATGTAGACATGGGACTATCATACATCATCATGTATCAATCCCAAGAGTTCACTAACTCTTTCTCTGTTTCCAATAAACGGAGCTGTGGTCATCTTATCTTTATGATATGACTGGCAAGTTTTATAAGATGTAAATCCAAACTAATTTAAATATGCATCTTTATGTAACTTCAGCTAGTCGGGTCGCATTGATATGACCTAGTCTACAATGCCTCATGAAGGATTCGTTCATTTCTGAACTCTTCCTCTTATGTGTGTTCTGTACGTTAAGAACTGTGGTTTGATTTAGAACGTTTGTGCTTTCAGATAACGTGCCTGAACCGATCAACTCTTGATATAGGAAATGTTCAAAACATTATCCAACAATACAAAATTATATCCTTCTTTACTAATAAAGAGACTGATATGATGTTGTATATCAGGTTCGGTATCTAATAACATTCGTTCAGAATCAATGTATTCTGGTAATACAGGGTGATAACTGCCAACAGACTTGGCTGCAACACTTGCATCATTTCCAACTCTTGAAACTTATCACCCGTTCTCAGTTCTCTACCAATCTGTAGCCCATGTAACAAATTATATTTGCGGGATCCTGATCCGGTATCTCATACCCAGGACGTAAAGGATACTGAGAAACAGTTCTCGGTAATGAATACACCCGAAGAAGATGCATCAACATGCACTTTCTTCGTTTGGGTGGCACGGGAATTCTGGTAATCCCCTATTTCCTGCTCTGTCTTATAACAATTATAAGTTGGAGCGGGACCAACGTTCCCTAGCGCTGTATAACAAGCTGGTTCGCTCAATACATCCATATTATTATCTTGATTAAGGCGTGACATGGTCGCTACCTGGAGAGAGATAGAAGAAAACACTCCGCGTATGCTCTTGGAAGATTAGATTGGTTATTAATATATCTAATCAGGATGTCTCCCACTGTTTTAGCCAAATCTTCCTTCAAACCCTAAAAAGAAAGACTAGCCGGGATTAATTACACCCTACAAGTTCGCCAATCTTTCGGCCAGGCCAGTACCGGTACTTTGAGGGAGGTTCCCCGTGCTTTCGCACGGACCTAATTAAAATAAACCTCGTTTTCCCAGAGGCATAACCCCGTTGACACCTTTCTAGACACCTACTTGATCGGCTAATTGTAATGTGTAAAACTCTCCCAGGAGTAACTCTTACTCGCAGTGGGTATCGGGATCCAACTATCTCATAGAAAGTATGCAATCTCATTGCAAATTTCAACACTTGAAATTCCCGATAATAGTTTACCCCTAACCTCCTATGACCTTGACAAAGGCCAACAAACCATAGGATGCTAGTCAAGTTCAACCCGTCATTTCCTGATTGAATTAAACCCACCCGCACGACCCTTGACAAAGGCCAAAAAGGTCACACAACTACCGTAACTCAATCACATCATATGCTTATACAGATAAGCAGTAATCAGCTACCGCACACTACGCCTTGACAAAGGCCAACAAACGCAGCACGAATACTAAATACTACTTATCTGAAATGACGGAGGGCTACGACAGGTTTTTAAGAAAACCCTTTGCGTAATGAACTTGATATCGTTGTAGAATCGAGTGATTTTAAATGGAATGTTTTTGAGGCCTTTTCTAGTTTTGCTAAAGAGGTCACTCCCGATAAAGGGATCTCAGCTCTTTCCCCATCGAATAAGGTGCAAGATATTTCATAAATATCACTATGCAAAGCAAAAACTATAAAAACAATCAAAAGACAAACCGAGTTTGTAGTATCTGCTAGTTTCGCTAAAGAAGTCACTCCCGGTGAAGGGATCTCAGCTCCTTCCTTATCGAATAAGGTGCTGGATGTTCTACAAGGAACACCGCTATGCAAAACAAAAACTAGAGCTACTTGTTTTTGAGACAAGTTTCTACAACATCTTTAGGTTTCTTTTAGTTTCATTAATCTCATTAATGAAGTCCCATTTTATTATGCTTCACAAGCATCACATTTGAAACGAAATCGGCAATATAACATATATCTCATATATATAATATAAACATTCGTTTCAGGCAGTAATATGATCTCTTCACAGAACATTGCAGCAGAAGAACATATATGAAATATTGTATATATTAGGAGGTCCGTGTTTTAATGCGAGCCTGTATAAAACACGGATTCCACGGTCGCGATGAATAGCCAAACCCACATCCCTAGACCCCTACGAGAGCGACAAGCAACACTGCCAATTCTAGGGTTAGGAGACCCGGTCTCGACTCCTCGAGATTGTCTCCCACTGGACCCTAGAACCCGGTTACTTGTGCTCCCCGCCTTGGGTCTACCTAATGCGGAAAAGTAAATAATATACAATGGTGACATCATCCTCAACCTGGAAGTGCCCCAATAAAAGAATATTATATACAATGAATTTTACATGAATGAAAATAAAAACCCTCATCTCACATAAAACCCCCGGCTATTCAAAACACGCCGATCCAATATAACATATCACAGCAACACATAACATCACATGTCATCAACGTAAGTAAATATGTGTATCCCAATTGTCGTTAATGTATAGCAACGAAACCGGTGATACACCACATATTACACTTACGGTCGTAGAAAGGAAAGTGTAAAACTACAACAGTTGGAATCCGCAACCACCTTAGACATCTCATGCCTAACCAAATGAATTCCTTAGACATCGCATGCCTAACAATTATAAACCCCGCATTTTAGTCTCGATCTCGAAAACACTTTTCAATATCTAGTCGGGCAATTCAACAAGATTCCCAACATCCTGATCGAATGCTCGTCAGAAACTTTAGTAGACGGCCGCACCCCCGGATGCCGTCGACGGAGTGCACTAAGGCGGAACACCGCTGCCGCGAGCACCCGAACGGATGCTTTTGGCGACGGGGTTCTCCTACAGTCACTTGGTCGGGGCTATCTATCAGGTTTACCCGGCGAGTATCCGCGTACGCTACGTGATTGCGACGGACTTTTGATCACATCAAAATCCCGTGACAACCGATCAAATGAGACTAAACTGCTAGATTTATAACATTCAAATTAGTTATCTCATAACTACTTGTGGATTCCAAATATTGTATCACATTCCAGATAAACAGACAATGTTAAACTTTCCGATCGAATAAACAAACACCCAAGATTTCCTAAATAGTTCTCAACACTTGAAATTAATTTAAAAGCATCCATCACATGCTACAGTACCAATGGTCCAGCCGTAGAAGGGTCAAACCAACGCCTCACATGTGGCAACGCCATACTGCCCCAAACCCTAAGGTTTAGAGGCTGTTCAGACAGTTACATAATCGAGTTAAGGTTTGTGTTCTTCTAGAGGGTCCATCGCGTTACTTGCACGACTTTGAACGTTCTTTAACTGAGGAAAAATCCAACACTTGGAAATTTTCCGGCAGGGGAAAAAGTGAGTTATTGATATCAGTTCGAACCTTTTAACACGTTCTAAATTACCCGGAAAAAGTTAAACGAAGTTTAATTATCCGATCAAATCAACGAGTTCCCAATATATCCCAGAAAGCTCAACACTTGAGTAGAACTAAAAATTCCCAGAAGCATGAAAAATACCCAAGAATATAACCCTGATGTATTAGCCCCTAACTCCTCATGTTGGCCGCGGAACCGTCGCCAAACGCATGGTTTGGCCTCGGTTCTGCGGTCACGTGATGGAGTTATGGTTTCGTACTTCACTGTAATTCTTAGAATTCCCTGCTTAATTTTCTGAGTATTTTTAATATGAAAAATTTCAACTTTTGAAAAAATTTCCAGAAACTAAGTTTTTACGGGGTTTCGGAGTTCAATCGGACTTCAAACATCGTCTACACAACGCCTAATACTCTAGCTTGGCTCTGATACCACTGTAGGGTTGGCTTAGCACCTTAGCAAGGTTTAGGCAAGCATCAATCATGCTACTTTAAAATTTTTGGGGTGCTAAACAAACCCTGACCAAGATCTTAATTAGAGTATTAGGATAAACAAGCATGTAAACAACTTTACATCTAAGAGTTAGGGATTACAACCTTTGTAGTCCGTTCCTTCACTTCTAAAGCTCCGTGTTGAGGTCCCTTCGCTGCGATCATCGAGTACCCAAACTCAAGAGAGGCTCCATGAAGAGAAAGATGCAATCTTGCTTCCGATCTTCAATAACTAAGATGATCTACCTTGAAAAAACTCAAACCCAAGCTCTTGCTTCACTAATCAAGTATTAGCAAAGCAAACACCCTAATCTAAGTGGATAGAATAGATGAGGATGATGAACTAGGAATTTAGCTCTCTTTTGTTTTCAATTTCTCACTCATTATCATCACATGTCAAAAAGCTAGAAAGCTTTTTTCAAAAGGAAGAAGAAGAACTATTTCATTTTGTGATGAATAATGAAAACTTGTGTGTGGTTAGAAATGCAACCATGGGTTAAGAATGAAGACTTAACCCATGTAGAGAATTAACTATGGTAAAGGGTTTGGATTTTGTTAAGAAATATCTACAAAATATCTTTACAAAATATCATAGTCAAAGTCAAAGCTTCAAGAAGCTTCTTGAAAGCTTCATCCAAGTTTAACCCTAATCCAAACCCTAACCATATTTAAACTCCACAAAGCATGTTGCATTTGTAACCCTAATATGTTACAATATTATATATCACATATACAATATTTATTGTAACAAAATAAAATAATACAATTAACATATATCACATATATATCAATGTATTATCCAAGTGAGAAAAAGAATCTTTAAGTAAGCTAATATTTGTTAATGTAATATAATATATCAAATATATAATTATACATTAAATTATCGAATCAACACTTGATCCGATAATCCGGCTATTTCATAAATAACCGACTAATATAATCTGTATCGGTTTATCGAATCAACACTTGATCCGATGACCCGGCTATATCACATATACCCGGCCGATATCACATATCGCGAGAATCTAATACGGTATCACATACACGTATTGTTCTCGGTCCCACGCATATCACATATGTGCTCCTACTCCATTTTGCCTGAGCCAGGAAACCTCTGTGTATGACTCTAAAGAATCGTCAATACGCCGGCAGTAGGTGACGATCATATCAAACATCCATAAGCTGCAAGCAGTCCGCTAAACGTAACAGCCACCCAGGTATTGAGCAATCAGAAGATCAACAAGCAAGCCTGTACATTCTCCTATGAATCCAACCAGTAACACTCCCGTACAGTCCGGTCTCTTCGTCTGATATGTCACATATCTCGTCTTGGGGTGGTAAACGTCAGACCCAGTAGCTTGATAATTCGTGTCGATATGAGGTCCATAATAGTTCGAGAAACTACTGATAACACTTACCAGTAAATCTCAGCAACCCTGGCCAGGGATTTCCAGTTATAGCCAATCGAACACTGCGCAACATCAACTCCCTATACCGGGAGAGACGAAACCCCTCCTATCGCTCATTGCCTCCATGTGATTCGGGACTGTACCTAAAAGCCACCATTTTGCACGCCCTCTTGGACGTGGTATGATGGAAATTAAAGCACAGTGGGAATCACACAAGACTCTAGGACGATCTCGGGTCTACAGACTAACCTGTACCAATGTCACCAGAGAACTGCCATCTGACGTGAGGTATAATACCATCTGGGAGTTCTCGGCGAGTCCGTCCAGTGTACCCGGTCTCCACTGAGCACCCATATACCTTCTCTGATGTCAAACACCAATGGATATGGGATCATCCATCGCCCATTATAAGGGTCAAGAAGCGCATACGCTAGTCTACTCTGGAGTATCGATGCCCTGTCTCGGTACTCCCAGGACTCGGAACATTTGAAGGATGTACTTGGCGACTGCTCTGTCCCCAGTAGTATGATCTGCATCATAGTCATGGTAGTCAAGTACTCATTGTAAGGGCTTTATCAACGTGTGACATAGAGACAATCAGAGTACATGTTAAGATAAAGAATAACCAGATAGCATACTATCATGTCGAGCAAGAAAGTCCTCCCTATATATGTCCAAGCATCCACTACTATATACAAGGCATGTACAGTAATGGCCTCTAAGGCATACATATAACTAACAGAGAACTGGGAGAGGGTGATCATTCCGTAAGAGTAGGGAATGGTGTTGATGTTGCAGCCAAAGCAGTTGGCGAATATCACCTTGTATTACCAAGTGGTTATACATTGATTCTGAACGAATGCTATTATATACCGAACATGATATGCAACATTATATCAGTTTATTTATTAAGTAAAGAAGGATATAGTTTTGTAGTACAGGATTATGTTATGAACATCTTCCTAGATCAAAAGTTGATTGGATCAGGCTCGTTAAATAATGGTATATACGTTCTAAATCAAACTACGGTCCTTAATGTACAAAACACACATAAAAGGAAAAGTTCAGAAATGAACGAATCCTTCTTGTGGCATTGTAGCCTAGGTCATATCAATGCGACACAACTAGCTAAGTTACATAAGGATGGATATTTGAATCCGTTTGAATTATCATCTTATGAAATTTGCCATTCATGTCTCAAAGGCAAAATGACCAAACTCTGTTTAGTGGACACGGAGAAAGAGTTACGGAACTCTTGGAACTGATACATAGTGATGTATGCGGTCCCATGTCTACACATGCCAGGAATGGTTCCTCATACTTCATTACGTTCACTGACGATCTCTCAAGATACGGACATGTGTTCCTGTTGAAACACAAGTCTGAAGCTTTTTAGAAATTCAGAGAATATAAAAACGAAGTAAAGAACCAAACGGGCAAAAGTATTAAGATCCTCCGATCTGATCGAGGAGGAGAATACTTGAGCAATGAGTTCCTGGATTATCTAAAGGAGAATGGGATTCTCTCTCAGCTTACTCCTCCATATACACCACAGCACAATGGTGTATCGGAGCGGAGGAATCGCACCCTATTAGATATGGTGCGCTCTATGATGAGCACTGCTGAGTTGCCTATTTCCTTTTGGGGGTATGCGCTTGAGACAGCCATATACCTATTGAATAGAGTTCCAACTAAATCAGTGCCTACCACTCCATATGAGATATGTAATGGGAAGAGACCATCTCTTAAACGAGTTAAGATATGGGGTTATCCGGCCTATGTTAAAGGCAAAATCCGGACAAGCTCGAGGCAAGATCAATTCTTTGTAAGTTTGTAGGATATCCAAGCAATTCGTATGAATATCTATTCTACCACAGCGAAAAACAAAAGGTGTTTGTTGCTCAACATGCCACTTTTTTAGAAAAGGAATTTCTTGCAAAGGAAATTAGTGGCAAGGAGGTAGAACTGGAAGAAGTTCCAGCTACACAAACTGCAACAGAAGATTTGGTGGAACCAGAGGATTCAGTAGTTCCCGACGAACCCCCGCCTCTCCGCCGATCTAGTAGGGTTCCTCATCCACCTGAGAGATACTACGGTTTTCTCATCGATGATGGGAGCGAGGATTGCATCATGGAAGATGATGATCCGACTAGTTTTGAGCAGGCCATCATGATTGGCGACTCTGTGAAATGGATGGATGCAATGCGATCTGAGATGGAATCCATGTACACCAACAAAGTATGGACTTTGGAAGTTGCTCCTGAAGGGGTAAAACCCATTGGGAGAAAATGGATTTTTAAGAAGAAACTTGGTGTAGATGGAAAAGTTGAGACTTTCAAAGCTAGACTTTTTGCAAAGGGTTTTCGTCAACGACCAGGTGTGGATTATGACGAAACCTTTTCTCCAGTGGCTATGCTTAAGTCCATCCGGATCTTACTTGCCATTGCTGCATACCATGACTACGAAATCTGGCAAATGGATGTTAAGACCGCCTTTCTAAATGGTGATTTGGAAGAGTGCGTGTACATGACTCAGTCAGAGGGCTTTATAGATAGTGGGAGCAGCGGAAAGGTATGCAAGCTGCTTAAATCCATCTACGAGTTAAAGCAGGCATCGCGGAGTTGGAATATCTGTTTTGATGTGGTAGTCAAAGAGTTTGACTTCATCAAAAACATAGATGAACCTTGTATATACAAAAAGGTTGCAAAGAGTAAGGTTGTCTTCCTCGTATTGTACGTGGATGACATACTCTTGATAAGAAATCATATTCCTATGCTGCACTCGGTCAAGCTCTTCTTATCACATAGATTCTCAATGAAAGATCTAGGTGATGCCTCCTACATTTTGGGAATTAAGATCTATAGAGACAGATATAGACAGATACTGGGATTGTCCCAATCCAGGTACATTGACACCATATTGAAGAGGTTTAGTATGGAAGAATCCAAGAGTAGGAACTTGTTAGTTATATGTATGCCCTAGAGGCCATTCCTATACATAGGATGTATATTGTAGTGGATGCTGGGACATATATAGGGAGGACTTTCTTGCTCGACATGATAGTATGCTATCTGGTTACTCTTTACCTTAACGTGTATACTGATTGTCTCTCTGTTATATGTTGGTAAAGCCCTTAGGATGTGTACTTGACTACCTGGACTATGATGCGGATCATACTAGTGGGGACATGGTAGTCCATAAGTACATCCTTCAAGGTCCCTAGTCGTGGGTGTATCGAGACAGGGCATCGATATACCAGTGTAGACTAGCGTATACCTTCTCGACCCATACAGATGGGCGATGGATGATCCCATATCCATTGGTGTTTGACATCAGAGATGATATACGGGTGCTCAGTGGAGACTGGGTACACTGGACGGACTCGCCGAGAACTCCCAGATGGTATTATACCTTACGTCAGATGGAAGTTCTCTGGTGACACTGGTACAGGTTAGTCTGTTGACCCGAGATCGTCATAGAGTCTTGTGTGGTCCCCACTGGGCTTTGATTTCTACCTTTCCACGTCCAAGAAGGCGTGCAAAACGGTGGTTTTTGGGTACAGTCCCGAATCACATGGAGGCAAGAGCTACTAGGCATTGGATGTCGACCTATGGGGGGTTCTCACTGTGTGACAGTGTGGCGAAGCATAGGCTCTTACCCCCAGGGTGTCCCGAGACCGGAAGGTGTTCCGGTGGGTTGTAGTCCTCGCGAGGGGGCATGCGTAAAAAGTAGCTGCTGAGGGACCCGTTGGTGCCACGGTGACCCCGCCCATTTCTCCGATGAAGCCGACGCTAGAGTCCGGGATCCGATGATCGCAGCGAGGGTACACCGTCACGGAGCTATGGAGGTGGAGGACCGGATCTACAAAGGTTGTATTTCCGTTTACCCTTTAGTTAAGTTGTTAACTAGCTTCTAGTTTCGCCTAAAACTCTAGTCAACGATCCGTATTAGGGTTTCTCGGCACCGGAAAAATTTGAATTTGGCATGGTTGATGCCTTATGAGACCTCATTAGTGTGTCTAGGAACCCTACAGTGGTATCAGAGCCTAGCTAGAGCCTTAGGCGAAGTGTAGACGACGTTTGAAATCCGAACGAACATCGAAACCCTAACTCAAATTGCTCTCTGGACAATTTTTGAAAATGTGGATTTTTCTTTATTAAAAATATGCAGAAAAATAAGCAGGGATTTATAAGAATTACTGTGAAAAACGAGGTCGTAATTCCATCAAAGTGCGGCGGAACCGCGGCATTAGCATGGCTAATGCGGCGGTTCCGCGGCCATTTTGTCTCTTCTCCCATTTATCTTTGCACAGTAATTCTTATATTTTGGTGCTGTATTTTCTGGGAATTTTTAATATGCACTCAAGAGTTGAGTTTTCTGGGTTGTATTGGGAGTTCGTAGATTCGATCGGATTATCAGACTTTGTCTATGTGGCTTTCCGGGTATTTTTAGAATATGTTAAAAGGTTCGACAGGATATAAATACCCATCTTTTCCCCTGTCGGGAAATTTCCATGTGTTGGATCTTTCCGTGGTTTAATAACGTTCTAAGTAGTGCAAGTAACACGATGGTCTCTCTAGAAGACAACAAACCTTAACTCGATTATGTGACCGTCTTGAACTGCCCTTTGAACCTTAGGGTTTGGGGCAGTACGGCGTGCCACATGTGAGGCGTTGGCTTGACCCTTCTACGGCTGGACCGTTGGTACTGAGGCATGAACTGGATGTTTTTAAACCTATTTCATGTGTTGAGCTATTTCGGGAAAACTTGGGTGTTCGATTGTTCGATCGGAAAGTTTGACATTTTCTATTTATCCGGAATGTGATACAATAATTGGAATTCACAAGTTGTTATGAGATAACTGAATGAATGTTATAAATCTAGCGGTTTAGTCTCACTTGATCGGTTGCCACGGAATTTTGATGTGAACAAAAGTCCGTCGCAATCACGTAGCGTACGCGGATACTCGCCGGGTAAACTTAATAAACAGCCACGCTCCATAGCCCCGACCAAGTGACTGTAGAGAACCCCGTCACCGAAAGCATCCGTTCGGGTGCTCGCGGCAGCGGTGTTCCGCCTTGGTGCATTTCGTCGACGGCGTCGGGGGTGCGGCCGCCTACTAAAGTTTGCGACGAGCATTCGATCAGGATGTCGGGAATCTTGTTGAATTGCCCGACTTGATATTGAAAAGTGTTTTCGATAATGAGACTAAAATGCGGGGTTTATAATTGTTAGGCATGCGAAGTCTAAGGAATTCATTTGATTAGGCATGCGATGTCTATGCAGGTTGCGGATTCCAACTGTTGTAGTTTTACACTTTCTTTTCTACGACCGTAAGTGTAATATGTGATATCGCTGGTTTCGTTGCTATATGTCAATGATAATTGGGATTGGCATATTTACTTACGTTGATGACATGTGATGTTATGTGTTACTGGATATGTTATATTGGATCGTCGTGTTTGAATAGCCGGGGGGTTTTTATGTGAGATGAGTGTTTTTCATTTTCATTCATGTAAAAACTTGTATGTAATATTCTTTTATTGGGGCACTTTCAGGTTGCGGAAGATGTCACATTTTGTATATTATTTACTTTTCCGCACTAGGATAGACCCAAGGAGGAGAGCACAAGTAACCGGGTTCTGGAGTCCAGTGGGAGACCAACTCGAGGAGTCGAGTCCGGGTCTCCTAACTCTAGAATTGGTAGGGTTACTTGCCGCTCTCGTAGGGGTCTAGGGGTGTGGGTTTGGCTATTCATCGCGACCGTGGAATCCGTGTTTTATACTGGCTCGTATTGAAAACACGGACGTCCTAGTATATTCAATATTTCATATGATTCTTCTGCTGCGATATCTGTGATGTGATCATTTGATATGTTCTGTGATGGATACTGTTGGAGATAGTGCCCTCAGAGTCAATTATTAGGTCACAGGTACGTGATTGCAATGATTGATGGAGGACCTATCCCGGTGGAACAGTCTTACTCGAGATGATAGTATGCTATCTGGTTTACCTTTATCATCGTGTACTGCTTTAGGTGACCTTACAGGTCGCTATTACACGTTGGTAGAGCCCCTAGGATTCTTGCTTGACCACCAGCAGTATGAGGGCGATCATATAAGTGGGAGCTGGGGGTCTATAAGCACATCCTTAAAAGGTCCCTAGTCGTGCGAGTTTCGAGACAGGGCATCGATACTCCAGAGTAGACTAGTGTATACAGTCGAGACCCCGACGAGGGGCGGTGGCCGGTCTCACAAGCCATTGGTGTCAGTTGGATCACCTAAGATGTATACAGGTGCTCATTGGGTTATGAGTACACCGGACAGGACTCGCCGGGAACATGCTAGTTGGTCATATACCAGACGTCAGATGGCAGTTCCCTGGTGACATGTGTACAGGTTAGTTCATCGACCTGGGGATCGTCATTTGTCTCGTGTGAGTTCCCACTGTACTTTGATTACTACCCTACCACGGCTCAAAGGAGTCGTGCAAACAGGTTTTAGTTGGGTACAGTCCCGAGCCACATGGAGGCAGTGAGCGTATCTTCAGGGGTTCGTCTCTCCCGGTATTGGGGGTGAGGTCGTGCTGTGTCTAGGAGAGCCATTACACGAAGCCCTCAGCCGAGGCAAGGAGATTTACTGGTAGGTATTCCAGTAGTATCTCAGGGTGTTCTGGGCTACACTCCGACACGACTTGTACCGCTTTTAGGGGTCTGACTTTTAACAACCCCCTAGGCCCGCCATGCGATGCTCATAGACGAACGGACCGGACTGTACGGATATTGTCACTGACAGGCTCAGTAGGGTTGTCAGGCTGAGTTCGCTCACAGACGTCCCTTGTAGTCAATACCCGGTAGCCCGTTACGTATTGGCTTATACCTTTGACGTGCTAGTGGTTAAATCCACAACCAAGGTGTTGACGAGTCTTTAGAGTCCCCCACATTAAGTTACTCAGCTTTCGGGCGAAAAGTTGTAGAGGCCGTATGGAGATATGGCAGGGTCCGATCAGATACGTGCGGTATTGCACGGATCAGGATCGGACAGTTTGTACTAGAGGCCGTATGGATATATGGCAGGGTTCGATCAGATACGTGTGGTATTGCATGGTTCAGGATCGAACGGATCTTACTAGCCGGCTTTGGTTTAAGCCGGATCCTAGTATAGTACAGTGTAGACTTTGTCTCATTGCATTTGTATTTCGGTCGGAATACAAATGCGGGTGTGTATGCACAGTAGCGGGGTTTTCCTGTAATTTATTACGGGACCAGTTTTCTGGAGTTGCCAGTTTGTTTTCGGTTTCGGCCAATTTCCTTTGTATCGTTCATTGGCCGAAGTTTGGTGGAGGAGGGCTTATTTGCATTATTGCAAATAAGTGGTTTGTGGAGGGGTTCTTTACATATTGGTTGGATCATCATGGTTGCTCCTTTGACCTTGACTTCTTGACCTCTTCATGATGGTTTCATGATGGAGCCCATCCTTTGACTCTTTCTTTTCCATCATGGCTTGACTTTGTAAATCATCATGGTTGTTGATGATGAGGTTGGTAGTTGGTGGTTGAGTGTGGGTTTTGATTTGGTGATGATTCTTTTTGCATGATAGCCTTCTCTCTCTCTCTCCCCATGGTATTATTGTATGGCTCTCTCATTTCTATCATAACACACTCTCATTCTCTCTTCTTCCACCTTAGTGGCCGGCCTCATAGAGGAAGGGGGGCTATCCCAAATTTTGAGTGGGGGTTTTTGGTTCATTTCATGTTCCAAAATCCCCAAAGATCCTCCACATAGTTCTTGTATCTTTTCCTCCACCATATGGCAACTCCTTCAACCCCAATAGAGACAATAGCTCACTACATTCTACAGCAAATCTTGGGCACGTCGACTAGCCAGCTTCGTGCCCGAGTTGCCTCGGCATTGAGGTGGGAGCCCGTAAAAGAAGTAGGCGATGTGGTGCACTTCCGGCGACGAGGAGGAGACGGGACATTCCGCAGGAGATCGGGACGACGACGAGAAGACCGGAGGACTCGGATCTGTCGGTATATCTCTCTTCCCCATCTTGTAGTTTGCTAGGACTAGTTAATGGTTCGATCCGGGTATTAGTGCGCGGCGGTTTGCCAGTTCAAGAAAAATTAAAGTTTATCACCGCTTCCTCATTTGGCCGTCGAATTGACGGCCGGGGCGCCGCCGTGCACTTACAGTGGTATCAGAGCCTCGCCATTAACTTAGTCTAGCTTTGTTTAATGTGTTTTGCATTTCCGATCGACCAAAATTCCAAAATCTACATTTTTGTACACATCAGTTTTCTGTTGAAATTTTTTTGTGTCGAAAATTTTTTCAGGTTACAGAAAAGTGATGTACTGGAAAATCTAAGAGTTCTGTGAAAATTCGATGAAGTGATTCCACTGTGGGAGCGCGGAACCGCCGCAAACACCCCCTTCTCGCCGCGGTTCCGCCGCACACTGTGGAGATCCCTGCACCAAATTTCTACAGTTCCTTTCTGGGGTTAAAATTGGGGTTTTGGAATATTAAAATTGGGCCCAGAATTTCTGTGAGTGCTACAGTATTGCTTGGGGCCCACTTGTTAATTTTTGATCGATCAGATATTTTAAACACATTATTTCACAGTATTTACATTATATCTGCGACCGTGAATGTCACTTGATCGGTAAATCCTGTCTAACTGCTATAGCCCGGTTAGACGGATTTGCGAACGTGACTTTCACGTTGATGTTCTGTTTTTGCTGTGATGTTGCGGATCGGTCGTGGGGGATAGCCTGGATGCAATGCTAGTACAGTTGTGGTTGTATTATGTACATTTGATATTGCGGGGCGAGCGTCCGACATGTGGACTGACGTCACTGCCTGATTGTATTATTATTTTGGGGCACGGCCAGGTTGCGGTCGATGTACCCGTTGTATGTATATTTTACTTTCTGTACTAGGATTACCCCGCGGAGGGGTGCACGGATAGCCAGATTCTAGAGGGCAACGGGCCCGCATCTCATGGCATTGAGACGGAGGGGGCTTTACTCTAGGATTGGCGGGCTATTCGCCGCACTCGTAGGGGGTACAGGTTGACCCAGGAGGGGTGCCCAAGTTACCGGATTCCGTGAAGTGCTGGGTGGTCCATTCACGTTGCTGAAGGGGGCTACCTCGCTTCAGGTTTTGGCGGGTGACTTGCCGCGCCCGTAGGGGTCTAGGTTTTCATTGCACAGGCTATCCACACGACCAGGGAAACGTCGGGTTTCAGCAGTGGCTCTGTGAAACCCGGGGATCCCAGATATCTGTATTGTTTCTGTGATGCTGTACATTTCTGTGATGTTGCATTTTATCACGCCTTGAGCGAATATAATATATTGGTATATATATTAGTAGATGTTGTATATGTTTTGCATCCGCGCTAGTCCAGTCCCCGCTCTGTCGTTAGTTAGCTAACCTAACGGGTAATGACGGGACCCAGTGGCGAATGCGGATGGCATATACGTACATCAGTATATTTTCGTTCTTTGTGGTGTGATCAATTGATGGGACTGCGTTGATTCGGATCAATGCAAGTTAAAAACAAACCTAATCTGATGTTGTTGGAACACTTTTCAAAAAGCTGTTATTGCAAGGACGTTCACTTTTGTTTTGCATCGTGGTATTCAGTTGGAATATCCTGCTCCTCAGTCGACGAGGCAAGGGCCGAGATCCCTTCACCGGGAGTGACCCCTTGGACAAAAAGTTTGCGCCAGGGCAATAACTTCACTATAGCCGATTACTTTTGCTTTGCATCGTGGTATTCAGTTGGAATATCCTGCACCTCATTCTACGGGGAAAGAGCCGAGATCCCTTCACCGGGAGTGACCTCTTTAGCAACGGTTTTCGTCACTATATTTTCAAAAAGCTATCTGGTTCCTTCAACGATATCAAGTTCATTACGTTAAAGGTTTTCGCCAGAAACCATTCGTAGCCCTCCGTCGTTTCATATGGGTAGTCAATAGTATTCAAGCTGTGTTTGTTGGCCATAGTCAAGGCACAGTGTTTGGTAGCTGTTGGGTATTCATATGCTGCATAGATAGATGCGTTGGTTTGGGACAGTCGTATAGCCTTGTTGGCCCTAGTCAAGGGCTTGTACGGGTGGGTTCAAATCAACCTGGATAATGACGGATAGAACTTGACATGTGACTTATGATTTATTGGCCTTAGTCAAGGTCATAAGAGCATGGGGCAGAAATCACATCGGGAGTTTCAAAAGAACTGAAACTTGCCAGATATGTGCATACCTTCTGGAGTGTGGTAGCGTGAGCGGATTTCGTCACGGTATCATGTGATGATAGTTGGATCCCGATTCCCACTGATGAGTTGGTATACTCCTCGGGTGATCCCGACTGATTCTTCTTTCAGGTTTGGAGGAGAATTTGACGGTACGATGGGAGGTTTCCAGATTAGATAAATTGGTAACCATTCTGATCTAGGTTAGAGTGCACGCTGAGTGTTTCTTTTCTCTCTCTCTTTGGCAGCGACCATTGACCCGACCCTAAGACTATGACTCAGTGACTAAGTTGACCGAACCTTCTTAACACTGGCTTTTGGATTGTCAGAGTTGCAGACCCCATTGCCACTCCTACTTTTACCCTTTTCTCCAGGACACTCCGTATTACTACGAACGTCCACTTCCATTGGACTAAACCATCGTATGGTTAGATACGAACTCGAAGGAATTTATTCGAGGATGGTTTCCGGTTCTGGAGAAAACGGATAGGACTATTCAGTTGTCTTTTCCTTTTACCTTCTCTCGGGTTGTGAGTACTCCTTGGTTTAGGAGATAGTACACCTATTACGCAAATTGGATAGTCTTCTTCCAAACCATAGGCAGGTGCCGACCGGTAGGGAATGAAGAAAACCAATTAGCCTAACGATGGTGTACAGAAGGTATTAAATTCAGACAAAGCAAGGGATTAGTAAGAGGGCAAATTGCAACTGATATTCACGACCAAACCAGGTATTTCGTTACCACTCCCACATCACCTTTGTATTTCTCCAGGACATTCCGTATCACTACGAAGATCCACAGTTTATTGGATATTCCATCGTATGGTTATATACGAACTCGAAAGGAACTTGTTCCAGTTCGGGGATGGATTCTGGTTCAGGAGAAATAGGAATAAGGTTTATTCAGGTGTCTTTTATCTTCACCTTCTCTCGCATTGCGAGTGTTCCTAGGATTGGGACAGTACACCCATTATGCTTATTGGATAGTCTTCTTCCAAACCATAGGCTGGTGCCGAACGGTAGGGAAGGAAGAAAACCATTTGGCCTAAAGGGTGTGCAGAAGGTAAAGACTAAAGACATATGAAGGGATTTGGAGAGGTGGCAAAGAATTATACGGTTACAGTCGTGAATCTGGAAGAGGCATTACTAGGAATACCGGGATACCCCATCGAAACATTTCAATGTTTCAGTTTCACTGTGTACTGTTAAAGGAAAACTGATTTCCCAATTAGTCCTTACTCCAGGGTATGTATTTACCAGGTACGATTCTCACATCTGTATGGTTTTACAGATGATGAGTGGGAGTAAGTTATTGGGAATTGGGTGATCATCCTCATTATATCGGGATTCGTTGTAATCGATGATATTTGAGGAAATCACCTGGGCTGTTTGCCGGTCGGCAAATATTTGGTTTTGAATATCCGCAGTTATGCACCAATTTCAAATTGATATATCTGTACGTCTATTTTCATAGAGTGAGATATACCTTTTTGAAATTATGTCTGTGACATTTACCTATATCAGTGGATGGTTAGGTAAGGAGCATTAAACAGCGGTATAATTCTTCTTAACCATAAGTACAGTTTTCGACCTACGACACACAGTGAATGAGTTATCAGACTCAAGGGACTTATACAGAGTATTGTATGTTGTCCAGGGTCCATCAGGACAGAGGGGTTGGTCCTCGTACTATATTCGGTTTACTTATGACTTCTCTAGTTTTTAGACAGGTGTTTCGCGGAAACACAGGGTCTGAATTTGGAGAAGTTATAGGTATTTGAATAGAGTAGAGAACCAGGTGTAGCAAGTATCGGGATTCTTCAAAGAGATCGAAGATGTAGATACTTGTGAATGGTATTCAGTTGATAGTAATGATAAAGAGATCTTGCTTCTCTTTCAGGTTACTCATAATTGGAAGTGTTCCTAAGTTGAGTAACGCTGATCGGCCTTCTTCCATTTAGTTGACATGCACTGGAGACAGTTGCATGATTTGGATCTGGTTCAATTAAATCAGTGCCTCTGGTTCTATATTGGATATAGAACAGTTCATATCTTAACGTTGTTAAGGTACGGGGAGTTGTCCGGTTTATGCTTAAAACCAGACACTGGACAACTCAAGGCATGTTTCTGTAATGGCTGTTTGTGGGTTGACCCAGGCTATGACGAGGGTTGATTTTCTACCATCTGGATGATCAATAGCGATATTGTTCTAGACTCGCCACAGTTTTATTAAAAATGGATTTTTTCAGAAAACAGTAGTGGGAGTATGGTAGAACTGGAAGTGATTCCAGAACCACAAACGATTACTGAAGATTTGACAAGGAACCTAAAGATTCAATCTGGATTGACATTCCATTGGCCACTCCGCAGATAAGGTGGGTAACTTCAGGCACCCGAGAGGTACTACGGTAGCCTCAAGGACGGTGACAGGGAAGTTCTTGTTTACCCACAATTACCATTGCTGTTGTTCCAGGCTGCGAGACCCGGCGGGAGGATGAGTATAGCGTCGTTCTAAACTAGTTTTAGAAGTGTACGTCTATATATAACTCTGCCAGAGGGTTGTCGTAGTCAGTGGGAGCAGCGGAACCATTGGTGGACAGGTAGCTTATGTCTATTTATAGACTAAAGTAGATATAGCGGAGATAGATCATCTATTCCTGACGTGACAGTCATGGGTTTGACTTCATCAGAATAGGGGATGGATCTGTTGAGAAGGTAGTAGGGTGTGATATCCTGGTATTTGGATGACATACACAGAGTAGGAAAAGAAACTCCTAAACTACAATCGGTTATACTTTGGTCGTCACACAGTAGTTTCTCCACACAGGACTTGGATATTATATCAGACATACTGGTTACTAGATCTATGGTTTTAGATCTAGATTTGGGTAGTTTCCAAATCTAGGTACTTAGACCGCATTCTAAGGGTATTTAGAATGGACGACTCCTGGCACGGTAGTATACCTGCAGGTGATGGAGTCACCCTCTCTAAAGGTGTCTTACAGACTAAAGGGGAGAGGGATGTGCATGATTGGCAGATCACTTGCTCAGGCAATTGAGTCAATCATGAGATGTCAAGTACCACACCAGATGTTGTTCTTGCACTAGATGCAATAAGTTGACATTGATCCAATCCTGGAGAAACAGTCGGAAGCAGTTTTAGAACATAAGTGGATGTTCTAGGGATATGATAACGACGGTCTCATTCAGGAGACAGTTATCATTCCAGGCTTCCAAGGTGACCTGGACGACAAGGAGGTTGTCAGAGTTATAGTTTTCCTTCTGACGAGGGGCAGTATTTTGGACAGGTGGTCCAAGGCAATACTGAGGGAGGCATGGCGCAGGATACTGATTAAGTTCAGTTGACGATACAGTCTAAGAAGTTTGGATTTGGAGTTCATTTATGATTTGGAGTTCATTTATGAGCTAGGTCCCATCAGACATCCAGACATTCTAGGACAGGTATTACTCTTTTCGGGAGATGGCTTTCTCCGCGAACATGAGATTTAGAGAGACATAGAAAGAAACATCAAGGCGGATCCACTCACTGAGGCTATTCCTCGAACGCAATAGTTTCGCAAACGAGCTTTGTGAGACTGACTAGTAGAGGAGTTGGGTGTTCGGTATCACACGGGCTGTGAGTATGCGACATCGCAATAATTAGCCTTGAGTGCAAGTGGGAGATTGTTGGAGATAGTGCCCTTAGAGTCAATTATTAGGTCACAGGTACGTGATTGCAATGATTGATGGAGGACCTATCCCGGTGGAACAGTCTTACTCGAGATGATAGTATGCTATCTGGTTTACCTTTATCATCGTGTACTGCTTTAGGTGACCTTACAGGTCGCTATTACACGTTGGTAGAGCCCCTAGGATTCTTTCTTGACCACCAGCAGTATGAGGGCGATCATATAAGTGGGAGCTGGGGGTCTATAAGCACATCCTTAAAAGGTCCCTAGTCGTGCGAGTTTCGAGACAGGGCATCGATACTCCAGAGTAGACTAGTGTATACAGTCGAGACCCCGACGAGGGGCGGTGGCCGGTCTCACAAGCCATTGGTGTCAGTTGGATCACCTAAGATGTATACAGGTGCTCATTGGGTTATGAGTACACCGGACAGGACTCGCCGGGAACATGCTAGTTGGTCATATACCAGACGTCAGATGGCAGTTCCCTGGTGACATGTGTACAGGTTAGTTCATCGACCTGGGGATCATCATTTGTCTCGTGTGAGTTCCCACTGTACTTTTATTACTACCCTACCACGGCTCAAAGGAGTCGTGCAAACAGGTTTTAGTTGGGTACAGTCCCGAGCCACATGGAGGCAGTGAGCGTATCTTCAGGGGTTCGTCTCTCCCGGTATTGGGGGTGAGGTCGTGCTGTGTCTAGGAGAGCCATTACACGAAGCCCTCAGCCGAGGCAAGGAGATTTACTGGTAGGTATTCCAGTAGTATCTCAGGGTGTTCTGGGCTACACTCCGACACGACTTGTACCGCTTTTGGGGGTCTGACTTTTACCAACCCCCTAGGCCCACCATGCGATGCTCATAGACGAACGGACCGGACTGTACGGATATTGTCACTGACAGGCTCAGTAGGGTTGTCAGGCTGAGTTCGCTCACAGACGTCCCTTGTAGTCAATACCCGGTAGCCCGTTACGTATTGGCTTATACCTTTGACGTGCTAGTGGTTAAATCCACAACCAAGGTGTTGACGAGTCTTTAGAGTCCCCCACATTCAGTTACTCAGCTTTCGGGCAAAAAGTTGTAGAGGCCGTATGGAGATATGGCAGGGTCCGATCAGATACATGCGGTATTGCACGGATCAGGATCGGACAGTTTGTACTAGAGGCCGTATGGATATATGGCAGGGTTCGATCAGATACGTGCGGTATTGCATGGTTCAGGATCGAACGGATCTTACTAGCCGGCTTTGGTTTAAGTCGGATCCTAGTATAGTACAGTGTAGACTTTGTTTCATTGCATTTGTATTTCGGTCGGAATACAAATGCGGGTGTGTATGCACAGTAGCGGGGTTTTCCTGTAATTTATTACGGGACCAGTTTTCTGGAGTTGCCAGTTTGTTTTCGGTTTCGGCCAATTTCCTTTGTATCGTTCATTGGCCGAAGTTTGGTGGAGGAGGGCTTATTTGCATTGTTGCAAATAAGTGGTTTGTGGAGGGGTTCTTTACATATTGGTTGGATCATCATGGTTGCTCCTTTGACCTTGACTTCTTGACCTCTTCATGATGGTTTCATGATGGAGCCCATCCTTTGACTCTTTCTTTTCCATCATGGCTTGACTTTGTAAATCATCATGGTTGTTGATGATGAGGTTGGTAGTTGGTGGTTGAGTGTGGGTTTTGATTTGGTGATGATTCTTTTTGCATGATAGCCTTCTCTCTCTCTCTCCCCATGGTATTATTGTATGGCTCTCTCATTTCTATCATAACACACTCTCATTCTCTCTTCTTCCACCTTAGTGGCCGGCCTCATAGAGGAAGGGGGGCTGTCCCAAATTTTGACTGGGGGTTTTTGGTTCATTTCATGTTCCAAAATCCCCAAAGATCCTCCACATAGTTCTTGTATCTTTTCCTCCACCATATGGCAACTTCTTCAACCCCAATAGAGACAATAGCTCACTACATTCTACAGCAAATCTTGGGCACGTCGACTAGCCAGCTTCGTGCCCGAGTTGCCTCGGCATTGAGGTGGGAGCCCGTAAAAGAAGTAGGCGATGTGGTGCACTTCCGGCGACGAGGAGGAGACGGGACATTCCGCAGGAGATCGGGACGACGACGAGAAGACCGGAGGACTCGGATCTGTCGGTATATCTCTCTTCCCCATCTTGTAGTTTGCTAGGACTAGTTAATGGTTCGATCCGGGTATTAGTGCGCGGCGGTTTGCCAGTTCAAGAAAAATTAAAGTTTATCACCGCTTCCGCATTTGGCCGTCGGATTGACGGCCGGGGCGCCGCCGTGCACTTACAGATACTGTATATAGTATATATGATATATTATATAGGCGTTACTTATGTTTTACACCCGTGCTAGCCCTACCCCGCTCTGTCGTTAGTTACCTAACCTAACGGTGCAGACGGGACATCGAGGCGAATGCGGATGGCATAAGCATACGTCATATCTATCTGTGATGTTTAGGTACTTAATGATGGGACTTCATTAATATGATTAATGAAATAAAACAAACCTAAAGATGTTGTGGAATCGAATTTCAAAATAAAACAGGTAGCTACAGTTCTTGCTTTGCATCGTGGTGTTCCTTGTAGAACATCCTGCACCTTATTCGATAAGGAAAGGACCGAGATCCCTTCACCGGGAGTGACTCCTTTAGCAATAACTGGCAGATGCTACAACTCTCGGTTTGTCTTTTAATTGCTTCTATAGTTTCTGCTTTGCACAGTGATATATATGATATATCCCGCACCTCATTCGACGAGGAAAGGACCGACGATCCCTTCACCGGGAGTGACTCCTTTAGCAAAACTAGAAAAGCCTCAAAAACACTCCATTTTAAAATCATTTGATTCTACAACGATATCAAGTTCATTATGCAATAGGTTTTCAGAAAAACCTGTCGTAGCCCTCCGTCATTTCAGATAAGTAGTAGTTAGTATTCGTGCTGCGTTTGTTGGGTCAAGTTGTAGTGTGCGGTAGCTAACTGGTGCTTATCTGCTTATGCATATGATGCAGATTGGGTTAGGGTAGTCGTGCGACCTTGTTGGCCTTTATCAAGGGTCGTGCGGGTAGGTTTAATTCAATCAAGAAATGACGGGTTGAACTTGACTAGCAGCCTATGGTTTGTTGGCCTTTGTCAAGGTCATAGGAGGTTAGGGGCAAAATTATCGGGAATTTCAAGTGTTGAAATTTGCAATGAGATTACATACCTTCTATGAGATAGTTGGATCCCGATACCCACTGCGAGTAAGAGTTACTCCTGGGAGAGTTTTACACATTACAATTAGCCGATCAAGTAGGTGTCTAGAAAGGTGTCAACGGGGTTACGCCTCTGGAAAAACGAGGTTTACATTAATTAGGTTCGTGCGAAAGCACGGGGGACCTCCCTCAAAGTATCGACACTGGCCTGGCTAAAAAATTGGCGAACTTGTAGCGTGTAATTAATCCCGGCTAGTCTTTCCTTTTAGGGTTTGAAGGAAGATTTGATAAAAACAGTGGGAGCCATCCTGATTAGATAAAATAATAACCAATCTATTCTTGCAAGAGCGCACGCTGAGTGTTTTCTTCTCTCTCTCTCCTGGTAGCGACCATATCACGCCTTAATCAAGATAATAATACGGAATATTGACCGAACCCGCTTGTTATACTGAGCTGGGGAACGTTGGTCCCGCTCCAACTTATAATTGTTATAAGACCGAGCAGGAAATTGGGGATTACCAGAATTCCCGTGCCGCCAAAACGAAGAGAGTGCATGCTGATGCATCATCTTCGGGTGTGTTCGTTACAAAGAACTGTTTCTCAGTATCCTCTGCGTCCTGGGAATTTGATACCGGATCAGGATCCCAGATATGTAATCTGTTACATAGGGCTACAGATAGGTAGAGAACTGAGAACGGGTGATAAGTTTCATGAGGCAGAAAACGGGACAAGTGTTGTAGCCAAGTCTGTTGGCCACTGTCACCCTGTATTACCAAAATACATTGATTCTGAACGAATGTTATTAGATACCGAACCTGATATACAAAATCATATCACTCTCCTTATTAGTAAAGAAATGATAAAATTTTGTATTGTTGGATAATGTTTTGAACATTTCCTATATCAAAAGTTGATCGGTTCAGGCACGTTATCTAAAAGCATTGATGTTCTAAATCAAACTACAGTTTTTAGTATACAGAACACACACAAGAGGAAGAGTTCAGAAATGAACGAATCCTTCTTGAGGCATTGTAGACTAGGTCATATCAATGCGACCCGACTAGCTGAAGTTACATGTAGATGCATATTTAAATCAGTTTGAATTTACATCTTGTGAAACTTGCCAGTCATGTCTCAAAGATATAATGACACCAGCTCTGTTTATTGGAAACAGAGAAAGAGTTAATGAAATCTTGGGATGATACATGTTGATGTATAAAGGTCCCCAGTCTACACATGCCAGGACCGGTTCTTTGTACTTCATTACATTCTCTGATGATCTCTCAAGATTCAGACATATGTTCCTGTTGAAACACAAGTCCGAACCTTTTTGAGATATTCACAGAATATAAGTTAGAAGTAGAGAACCAATACGGGTATAAGTATTATGTCCTTTGATGCGATCAGGGAGGAGAATACTTGAGCACGGAATTCCTGGACTATTCTAAAGGAGAATGAGATTCTCTCTCAGCATTACTCCTCCGTATACACCATAGCACGATAGTATATCGGGGCGGAGCAATTGCACCTTATTCGATATGGTGCGCTCTATGATGAGTAATACTGAGTTACCTGTTTTCTTTTAGGAGTTATGCGCTTGAGAAGCTGCATACCTATTGAATAGAGTTTGAATCAGATCACAGCCTACCACTCCATATGAGATATGGTATGGGAAGAGCCCATGTCTTAAGCTAGTTAAGATTTGGGGTTGTCCGGCCTATGTCTAAAAGCAAAATCCAGACAAACTCGAGGCAAGATATGTTATGTAGAACTGGAAATGTTTCAGATATACAAACTGCAGCTAATGATTTGGTACAACCAAAGGATTCAATAGATACCAACGAACCTCAGCCTCTCCACCGATCTAGTAGGGTTCCTCATCCTCCTGAGAGATACTTCGATTTCTCGATGACAGTGGGAGCGAGGATTGCATCATGAGATGATGACCCAACTAGTTTCGACCTGGCCATCAGGAGTGAGACTCTGTAAGAATGGCTGGATGCTTAGTGATCTAAGATGGAATCCATGTACACCAACAAAGTATGGACTTTGGTTGCTATATCTGAAGGGTTAAATCCCCATCAGGAGCAAGTATATCTTGAGAAGATTACTTGGTATAGATGGAAAAGTTGAGACTTTCAAAGCTAGACTTGTTAAAGGTTTTCGTCATCGACCAGGCGTGGATAATGATGAAACCTTTTCTAAGGAGCTATGCTTAAGTCCATCCAGATCCTACATGCCACGGCTACATACCATGACTACGATATCTGGCGGTTGGGTGCCATGACTGCTTTTCTAGATGGTGTTTTAGAAGAGTGCGTCTATAAGTACACAGCCAGAGGGCTTCGTAGACAGTGGAAGCAGCGGAAACGTGTGCAAGATGCTTTATAGGATAAAGCAGGCATCGCGGAGTTGGAACATCTGTTTTGATATAGTTGTCAAAAAGTTTGACTTCATCAAAATGGTAGATGAACCTTGTATATACAAAAAGGTAGTAAGGAGTATGGTAGTGATCCTCGTAGAGTACGTGGATGACATACTCTTGATAGGGAAGGAGTTTCCTATGCTACGCTCAGTCAATCTCAGCTTATCACAATGATTCTCCATAAAGGATCAAAGTGATACCTCCTAAATCCTGAGTTTTGGATCTATGAGATAGATCTAATTGGATGTTTGGATTCTCACTAGTTGTAGTGAGAAGGTATCAATTGATCCTGGGGAGAATCGCTGGAAGTGTTCCAGGGTGATAAGGACGACTGAATGTCAGTCATAGGCATTGTCTTTACCCTTAGTAAAGGGACGGTATGTTGGAAGAGTTCCAAGCTAGATACCGTGGCATACTAGACGATAAAGGCTGGATACATCGCTACTTAAGATGCTACCAAAGAGGTAGTCTGGATGTATATTTGTTCATGAGATGAACTTAGTTCCTCCCATTGTGTGACAATGGAGTTGTGGCTTATGCCAAGGAACGTCCGTCCCATCAGTGATCCAGACATATTCTAAGGCAAGTGTCACCTGATCATGGAGATGGTTGATCTCCAGGGGATCGAGGTAAGGAGAGTTGACTCAGAGGACAACACGGCGGATCCACTCACGAAGGCCTTTTCCCAGAGAGAGACTTTTATGGGATGGTTGAGTATGAGATACTACAACCACTGCTATCAGATGGCCCTAGTGCAAGTGGGAGATTGTTAGTTATATGTATGCCCTAGAAGCCATTGCTATACATAGGATGTATATTGTAGTGGATGCTGGGACATATATAGGGAGGACTTTCTTGCTCGACATGATAGTATGCTATCTGGTTACTCTTTACCTTAACGTGTATACTGATTGTCTCTCTGTTACATGTTTGTAAAGCCCTTAGGATGTGTACTTGACTACCTGGACTATGATGCGGATCATACTAGTGGGGACATGGTAGTCCATAAGTACATCCTTCAAGGTCCCTAGTCGTGGGTGTATCGAGACAGGGCATCGATATACCAGCGTAGACTAGCGTATACCTTCTCGACCCATACAGATGGGCGATGGATGATCCCATATCCATTGGTGTTTGACATCAGAGTTGATATACGGGTGCTTAGTGGAGACTGGGTACACTGGACGGACTCGCCGAGAACTCCCAGATGGTATTATACCTTACGTCAGATGGCAGTTCTCTGGTGACACTGGTACAGGTTAGTCTGTTGACCCGAGATCGTCATAGAGTCTTGTGTGGTTCCCACTGTGCTTTGATTTCCACCTTACCACGTCTAAGAGGGCATGCAAAACAGTGGTTTTTAGGTACAGTCCCGAATCACATGGAGGCAATGAGCGATAGGAGGGGATTCGTCTCTCCCGGTATAGGGAGTTGATGTTGCGCTGTGTTCGATTGGCTATAACCGGAAATCCCTGGTCAGGGTTGCTGAGATTTACTGGTAAGTGTTACCAGTAGTTTCTCGAACTTTTATAGACCTCATATCGACACGACTTATCCAGCTATTGGGGTCTGACGTTTACCACCCCTGGGCGAGATATGCGACATATCAGACGACGAGACCGGACTGTACGGTAAGTGTTACTGGTTGGATTCACAGGAGTGTGAGCGGGCTTGCTCGTCGATCTTCTGATCGCTCAATACCCGGGTGGCCGTTACGTTTAGCAGACCGCTTGCGGCTTGTGGGTGTTTGATGTGATCATCACCTACTGCCGGCGTATTGACGAGTCTTTAGAGTCCTACACAGAGGTTTCCTGGCTCAAGCAAAACGAAATAGGAGCGCATATGAGATATGTGCGGGACCGAGAATAATGCGTGTATGTGATACCGTATTCTATTCTCGCGATGAATGTATCGATTGGTTGTATGCGATATAACCTAGTTATCGAATCGAGGATTGATTCGATAAGCCGATACATTAGATATTAGTCGGTTATATGCGATATGACCGGATCGTTAAATCAAGTATTGATTTAATGATTTAATGCATAATTATATATTTGATATATTACTTTGCATTAACTAGTATTGGTTCACTTAAATTGGATTTTCTCACTCGCATGTGCACATTGTATATATGATATAGTTTTGTGCACTTGTTTGTATCATGTTTGATGATACATGCAAACTTGGATTTGTGTAAAGACTTAAACCATGTTTAGTGAATGGTTAGGGTTTCATTTCACTTATTTATTTATCTATTCTTTTTTGAGAAAAAGAGAAAAGAAAACAAAATGGTTGCTTTCTTACATGAAGCTTCTTGATGCTTCATGTAACTTTGACTAAATGACCATTCTTGTCTTCTTCTCCTAACCCTAACCATTCATCTAACCTTAGTTAATTCTCTACACCTAACCATGGTTGATATTATGATAAGTATCATTTTGTTTTCTATTTTAAAGGAGCTTATCATATTCTTTTCTTCTTCTTCTTCTTCTTAAAAAGATGAAGAAAAACCTTGCTACCAACAATGGCAACTTGAGAAAAAGAGTGAGAAATCCAATTCTAAAGTGAACCCACTTCCTATTTCTTCATCCTATACCACTTGCCAAGTAGTATAGGGTGTTTTCTTCACAAGTTTCATGGCTTGGTGAAGTTGGAGCTTGATCTTGTGTTGCCTCAACGTAGATCATCTTCGGCATCGAAGTCGACGACCTAGCCCGCCCATTTCTCCGATGAAGCCGACGCTAGAGTCCGGGATCCGATGATCGCAGCGAGGGTACACCGTCACGGAGCTATGGAGGTGGAGGACCGGATCTACAAAGGTTGTATTTCCGTTTACCCTTTAGTTAAGTTGTTAACTGGCTTCTAGTTTCGCCTAAAACTCTAGTCAACGATCCGTATTAGGGTTTCTCGGCACCGGAAAAATTTGAATTTGGCATGGTTGATGCCTTATGAGACCTCATTAGTGTGCCTAGGAACCCTACAGAACTTACCCACGATCTCTGAACTCACTCTCTCCAAAGAGATGTCTCCCAAGACTGATTTGGAAAGAGCTCGCATGCAAGGGATACCCTATGCTTCGGCAGTAGGCTCTATCATGTACGCGATGCTATGTACCAGACCCGATATAGCATACTCACTAAGTGTAGTGAGTAGGTTGTTGGAGATAGTGCCCTCAGAGTCAATTATTAGGTCACAGGTACGTGATTGTAATGATTGAGGGAGGACCTATCCCGGTAGGACAGTCTTACTCGAGATGATAGTATGCTATCTGGTTTACCTTTATCATCGTGTACTGTTTTAAGTGACCTGACACGTCGCTATTACACGTTGATAGAGCCCCTAGGATTCTTGCTTGACCACCAGCAGTATGAGGGCGATCATATAAGTGGGAGCTGGGGGTCTATAAGCATATCCTTAAAAGGTCCCTAGTCGTGAGAGTTTCGAGACAGGGCATCGATTCTCCATAGTAGACTAGTGTATACAGTCGAGACCCCGACGAGGGGCGGTGGCCGGTCTCACAAGCCACTGGTGTCAGTTGGATCACCTAAGATGTATACAGGTGCTCATTGGGTTATGAGTACACCGGACAGGACTCGCCGGAAACATGCTAGTTGGTCATATACCAGACGTCAGATGGCAGTTCCCTGGTGACATGTGTGCAGGTTAGTTCATCGACCTGGGGATCGTCATTTGTCTCGTGTGAGTTCCCACTGTACTTTGATTACTACCCTACCACGGCTCAAAGGAGTCGTGCAAACAGGTTTTAGTTGGGTACAGTCCCGAGCCATATGGAGGCAGTGAGCGTATCTTCAGGGGTTCGTCTCTCCCGGTATTGGGGGTGAGGTCGTGCTGTGTCTAGGAGAGCCATTACACAAAGTCCTTGGCCAAGGCAAGGAGATTTACTGGTAGGTATTCCAGTAGTATCTCAGGGTGTTCTGGGCTACACTCCGACACGACTTGTACCGCTTTTGGGGGTCTGACTTTTACAAACACCCTAGGCCCGCCATGCGATACTCATAGACGAACGGACCGGACTGTACGGATATTGTCACTGACAGGCTCAGTAGGGTTGTCAGGCTGAGTTCGCTCACAGACGTCCCTTTTAGTCAATACCTGGTAGCCCGTTACGTATTGGCTTATACCTCTGACGTGCTAGTGGTTAAATCCACAACCAAGGTGTTGACGAGTCTTTAGAGTCCCCCACATTCAGTTACTCAGCTTTCGGGCGAAAGGTTGTAGAGGCCGTATGGAGATATGGCAAGGTCCGATCAGATACGTGCGGTATTGCACGGATCAGGATCGGACAGTTTGTACTATAGGCCGTATGGTTATATGGCAGGGTTCGATCAGATACGTGCGGTATTGCACGGATCAGGATCGAACAGATATTACTAGCCGGCTTTGGTTTGAGCCGGATCCTAGTATAGTACAGTGTAGATTTTGTCTCATTGCATTTGTATTTCGGTCGAAATACAGATGCGGGTGTGTATGCACAGTATCGGGGTTTTCCCGTAATTTATTACGGGACCAGTTTTCTGGAGTTGCCAGTTTGCTTTCCGTTTCGGCCAATTTCCTTTGTTCCGTTCATTGGCTGAAGATTGGTGGTGGAGGGTTTATTTGCATTGTTGCAAATAAGTTTTTGTGGAGGGGGTCTTTGCTTATTTTGGCATCATGATGGTTTTCATGATGTGCACCATCATTGACTTCTCCTTCTCATGATGGATTGACTTTGTGGACTTGATGGTTGTGGTTGTGTGTGGTTTTTGCTTGTGATCATATTCTTTCATGATGCCCTCTTGCATGATTGATCCACTCACTTCTTCATGCTATCCACTCTCATTCTCTCCTCTCTCTAATGGGCATGGCCGGCCAAACATTTTAAGGGGCTGTCCAAAATTCTTAGTGGGGATATGTTGTTCATTTGATGCACCAAAAACCCCCAAGCTCCTCCACATTTTGTTCTTGTTTCATCCCTCCACCAAATGGCACCTCCTTAACCCCAAAATGAGACATGAATCTCTACACTACTCATTCTACAGTAAATCTTGGGCACGTCGAGTAGCCGGCTTCGTACCCGAGTTGCCTCGGCATTGAGGTGGGAGCCCGTAAACAAAGTAGGCGATGTGGTGCACTTCCGGCGACGAGGAAGAGACTGGACTTTCCGCAGGAGATCGGGACCATAACGAGAAGACCGGAGGACTTGGATCGTCGGTATATCTCTATTCCCTTTCTTTTAGTTAGCTAGGACTAGTTAATGGTTCGATCCGGGTTATAGTGCGCGGTGGTGCCGGTTTGCTAAGTTCGCAAAAATTTAAGTTATTCACCGTTTCCGCATTTGGCCGTCGGATTGACGGCCGGGGCGCCGCCGTGCACTTACAGTGGTATCAGAGCCTCCCCATTAACTTAGTCTAGCTTTGTGTAATGTGTTTTTCAGTTCCGATCGATCGAAATGTCCAAAAACCCGTATTTGCTCACGACAGTTTTCTGTTGAAATTTTTTGGTCCCCAAAAATTTTTCAGGTTGTATAAAAGTACTGTACAGAGAGACCTAAGACTACTGTAGAAATACGACGCACTAATCTTTCAAATAGAGCGCGGAACCGCGGCCAATCCCTGCTTGTGGCCGCGGTTCCGCCGCTGAGTAAAGGAATCAGGGTGTTGGATTTCTACAGTGGGCTTCTGGGGATAAATTTGGGTTTCTGGAATATTAAAATTGGGCCCATATTTTCTGTAACTGCTACAGTATTGTTTTGGGGCCCACTTGTTAATATTCGATCGGTCGGATATTTTAAACACATTTTTCACAGTATTTACATTATATCTGCGACCGTGAATGTCACTCGATCGGTAAATCTGGTCTAACTGCTATAGCCCGGTTAGACGGATTTGCGAACGTGACATTCACGTTGATATTCTATGTATTTGCTGTGATGTTGCGGATCGGTCGTGGGGGATAGCCTGGATGCAATGCTAGTACTGTTTTGTTGTATTATGTACATTTGATATTGCGGGGCGAGCGTCCGACATGTGGACTGCCGTCACTGCCTGTTTGTATTATTATTTTAGGGCACGACCTGGTTGCGGTCGATGTACCCGTTGTATGTATATTTTACTTTCTGTACTAGGATTGCCCCGCGGAGGGGTGCACGGATAGCCGGGTTCTGGAGGGCAACAAGCCCGCATCTCATGGCATTGAGACGGAGGGGGCTTCACTCTAGGATTGGCGGGCTATTCGCCGCACTCGTAGGGGGTACAGGTTGACCCAGGAGGGGTGCCCAAGTTACCGGATTCCGTGAAGTGCTGGGTGGTCCATTCACGGCACTGAAGGGGGCTGCCTCGCTTCAGGTTTTGGCGGGTAACTTGCCGTGCCCGTAGGGGTCTAGGATTTCATTGCACAGGCTATCCACACGACCAGGGGAACGTCGGGTTTCAGCGGCTCTGCGAAACCCGGGGATCCTAGATATCTGTATTGTTTCTGTGATACTGTACATTTCTGTGTTGTTGCATTTTATTCACGCCTTGAGCGAATATAATATATTGGTATATATATTAGTAGATGTTGTATATGTTTTGCATCCGCGCTAGTCCAGTCCCCGCTCTGTCGTTAGTTAGCTAACCTAACGGGTAATGACGGGACCCAGTGGCGAATGCGGATGGCATATACGTACATCAGTATATTTTCGTTCTTTTTGGTGTGATCAATTGATGGGACTGCATTGATTCGGATCAATGCAAGTTAAAACAAACCTAATCTGATGTTGTTGGAACACTTTTCAAAAAGCTGTTATTGCAAGGACGTTTACTTTTGTTTTGCATCGTGGTATTCATTGGAATATCCTGCTCCTCAGTCGACGAGGCAAGGGCCGAGATCCCTTCACCGGGAGTGACCCCTTGGACAGAAGTTTGCGTCAGGGCATTAACTTCACTATAGACGATTACTTTTGCTTTGCATCACGGTATTCATTTGGAATATCCTGCACCCCATTCTACGGGGAAAGAGCCGAGATCCCTTCACCGGGAGTGACCTCTTTAGCAAAGGTTTTCGTCACTATATTTTTAAAAAGCTATCCGTTCCTTCAACGATATCAAGTTCATTACGTTAAAGGTTTTCGCCAGAAACCATTCGTAGCCCTCCGTCGTTTCATATGGATAGTCAATAGTATTCAAGCTGTGTATGTTGGCCAAAGTCAAGGCACAGTGTTTGGTAGCTGTTGGTTATTCATATGCAGCATAGATAGATGCGTTGGTTTGGAACAGTCGTACTGCCATGTTGGCCAAAGTCAAGGGTATGTACGGGTGGATTCAAATTAACCTGGAGAATGACGGGTAGAACTTGACATGTGACTTATGATATGTTGGCCAAAGTCAAGGTCATAAGAGCATGGGGCAGAAATCTCATCGGGAGTTTCAAAAGAACTGAAACTTGCCAGATATGCGCATACCTTCTGGAGTGTGATAGCGTGAGCGGATTCCGTCACGTTATCATGCAATGATAGTTGGATCCCGATTCCCACTGATGAGTTAGTTTACTCCTCGGGTAACCCCGACTAATTCTTCTTTTAGGTTTGGAGGAGAATTTGAGGTACAGTGGGAGGTTTCCAGATTAGATAAATTGGTGACCATTCTGATCTAGGTTAGAGTGCACGCTGAGTGTTTCTTTTCTCTCTCTCTCTGGCAGCGACCATTTGACCCGACCCTAAGACTATGACTCGGTGACCAAGTTGACCGAACCTTCTTAAACACTGGCTTTTGGATTGTCAGAGTTGCAAACCTCATTGCCACTCCTACTTTTACCCTTTTCTCCAGGACACCCCGTATTACTACGAACGTCCACTTCCATTGGACAAAACCATCGTATGGTTAGATACGAACTCGAAAGAATTTATTCGAGGATGGTTTCCGGTTCTGGAGAAAACGGATAGGATTATTCAGTTATCTTTTCCTTTTACCCTCTCTCAGGTTACGAGTACTCCTTGGTTTAGGGGTAGTACACCTGTTACGCAAATTGGATTGTCTTCTTCCAAACCTTAGGCTGGTGCCGACCGGTGGGGAATGAAGAAAACCAATTAGCATAACGATGGTGTGCAGAAGGTATTAAGTTAAGACAAAGCAAGGGATTAGTAAGAGGGCAAAGTAAATTGCAACAGATATTCACGACCAAACCAGGTATTTCGTTACCACTCCCACATCACCTTTGTATTTCTCCAGGACACTCCGTATCACTACGAAGATCCACAGTTTATTTGGATACTCCATCGTATGGTTATATACGAACTCGAAAGGAACTTGTTCCAGTTCGGGGATGGATTCTGGTTCAGGAGAAATAGGAATAAGATTTATTCAGGTGTCTTTTATCTTCACCTTCTCTCGCATTGCGAGTGTTCCTAGGATTGGGACATTACACCTATTATGCTTATTGGATAGTCTTCTTCCAAACCATAGGCTGGTGCCGAACGGTAGGGAATGAAGAAAACCATTTGGCCTAAAGGGGTGTACAGAAGGTAAAGACTAAAGACATATGAAGGGATTTGGAGAGGTGGCAAAGAATTATACGGTTACAATCGTGAATCTGGAAGAGGCATTACTAGGAATATCAGGATACCCCATCGAAACATTTCAATGTTTCAGTTTCACTGTGTACTGTTAATAGAAAATTGATTTCCCGATTAGATACTTACTCCAGGGTATGTATTTACCAGATACGATTCTCACATCTGTATGGTTTTACAGATGATGAGTGGGAGTAAGTTATTGGGAATTGGGTGATTATCGTCATTATATCGGGATTCGTTGTAATTGGTGATATTTGAGGAAATCACCTGGGCTGTTTGCCGGTTGGCAAATATTTGGTTTTGAATATCCGCAGTTATGCACCAATTTCAAATTGATATATCTGTACGTCTATTTTCATAGAGTGAGATGTACCTTTTTGAAATTATGTCTATGACATTTACCTATATCAGTGGATGGTTAGGTAAGGAGCATTGAACAGCGGTGTAATTCTTCTTAACCATAAGTACAGTTTTCAACCTACGACACACAGTGAATGAGTTATCAGACTCAAGGGACTTATACAGAGTATTGTATGTTGTCCAGGGTCCATCAGGACAGAGGGGTTGGTCCTCGTACTATATTCGGTTTACTTATGACTTCTCTAGTTTTTAGACAGGTGTTTCGTGGAAACACAGGGTTCGAATTTGGAGAAGTTATAGGTATTTGAATAGAGTAGAGAACCAGGTATAGCAAGTATCGGGATTCTTCAAAAAGATTGAAGATGTAGATACTTGTCAATGATATTCAGTTGCTAGTAATGACTAAGAGAACTTGCTTCTCTTTCAGGTTACTCATAATTGGAAGCATTCCTAAGTTGAGTAACGCTGATCGGCCTCCTTCCATTTAGTTGACATGCACTGGAGACAGTTGCATGATTTGAATCTGGTTCAATTAAATCAGTGCCTCTGGTTCTATATTGGATATAGAACAGTTCATATCTTAACGATGTTAAGGTACGGGGAGTTGTCCGGCTTATGCTTAAAACCAGACACTGGACAACTCAAGGCACGTTTCAGTAATGACTGTTTGTGGGTTGACCCAGGCTATGACGCGGGTTGACTTTCTACCATCTGGATGGACGATAGCAATATCGTTCTAGACTCGCCACAGTTTTGATAAAAATGGATTTTTTCAGAAAACAGTAGTGGGAGTATGGTAGAACTGGAAGTGATTCCAGAACCACAAACGATTACTGAAGATTTGACAGGAACCTAAAGATTCAATCTGGATTGACATTCCATTGGCCACTCCGCAGATAAGGTGGGTAACTTCAGGCACCCGAGAGGTACTACGGTAGCCTCAAGGACGGTGACAGGGAAGTTCTTGTTTACCCACAATTACCATTGCTGTTGTTCCAGGGTGCGAGACCCGGCGGGAGGATGAGTGTAGCGTCGTTCTAAACTAGTTTTAGAAGTGTACGTGTATATGACTCTGCCAGAGGGTTGTCGTAGTCAGTGGGAGCAGCGGAAGCATTGGTGGACAGGTAGCTTATGTCTATTTATAGACTAAAGCAGATGTAGCGGAGATAGATCATCTATTTCTGACGTGACAGTCATAGGTTTGACTTCATCAGAATAGGGGATGGATCTGTTGAGAAGGTAGTAGGGTGTGATATCCTGGTATTTGGATGACATACACAGAATAGGGAAAGAAATTCCTATACTACAATCGGTTATACTTTGGTCGTCACACAGTAGTTTCTCCATATGGGACTTGGACATTATATCAGACATACTGGTTACTAGATCTATGGTTTTAGATCTAGATTTGGGTAGTCTCCCAATCTGGGTACTTAGACAGCATTCTAAGGGTATTTAGAATGGACGACTCCTGGCACGGTAGTATACCTGCAGGTGATGGAGTCACCCTCTCTAAAGGTGTCTTACAGACTAAAGGGGAGAGGGATGTGCATGATTGGCAGATCACTTGCTCAGGCAATTGAGTCAATCATGAGATGTCAAGTACCACACCAGACATTGTTCTTGCACTAGATGCAATAAGTTGACATTAATCCAATCCTGGAGAAACAGTCGGAAGCAGTTTTAGAACATAAGTGGATGTTCTAGGGATATGATAACGACAGCCTCATTCAGGAGACAGTTATCATTTCAGGCTTCCAAGGTGACATGGACGACAAGGAGGTTGTCAGAGTTATAGTTTTCCTTCTGATGAGGGACAGTATTTTGGACAGGTGGTCCAAGGCAATACTGAGGGAGGCATGGCGCGCAGGATACTGATTAAGTTCAGTTGACGATACAGTCTAAGAAGTTTGGATTTGGAGTTCATTTATGAGCTAGGTCCCATCAGACATCCAGACATATTCTGAGACAGGTATTGCTCTTTTCGGGAGATGGCTTTCTCCGCGAACTTGAGATATAGAGAGACATAGAAAGAAACAACTAAGCGGATCCACTCACTGAGGCTATTCCTCGAACGCAATAGTTCCGCAAATGAGCTTTGTGAGACTGATTAGTAAAGGAGTTGGATGTTCGGTATCACACGGGCTGTGAGTATGCGACATCGCAATAATTAGCCTTGAGTGCAAGTGGGAGATTGTTGGAGATAGTGCCCTCAGAGTCAATTATTAGGTCACAGGTACGTGATTGTAATGATTGAGGGAGGACCTATCCCGGTAGGACAGTCTTACTCGAGATGATAGTATGCTATCTGGTTTACCTTTATCATCGTGTACTGTTTTAAGTGACCTGACACATCGCTATTACACGTTGATAGAGCCCCTAGGATTCTTGCTTGACCACCAGTAGTATGAGGGCGATCATATAAGTGGGAGCTGGGGGTCTATAAGCATATCCTTAAAAGGTCTCTAGTCGTGAGAGTTTCGAGACAGGGCATCGATTCTCCATAGTAGACTAGTGTATACAGTCGAGACCCCGACGAGGGGCGGTGGCCGGTCTCACAAGCCACTGGTGTCAGTTGGATCACCTAAGATGTATACAGGTGCTCATTGGGTTATGAGTACACCGGACAGGACTCGCCGGGAACATGCTAGTTGGTCATATACCAGACGTCAGATGGCAGTTCCCTGGTGACATGTGTGCAGGTTAGTTCATCGACCTGGGGATCGTCATTTGTCTCGTGTAAGTTCCCACTGTACTTTGATTACTACCCTACCACGGCTCAAAGGAGTCGTGCAAACAGGTTTTAGTTGGGTACAGTCCCGAGCCACATGGAGGCAGTGAGCGTATCTTCAGGGGTTCGTCTCTCCCGGTATTGGGGGTGAGGTCGTGCTGTGTCTAGGAGAGCCATTACACAAAGTCCTTGGCCAAGGCAAGAAGATTTACTGGTAGGTATTCCAGTAGTATCTCAGGGTGTTCTGGGCTACACTCCGACACGACTTGTACCGCTTTTGGGGGTCTGACTTTTACCAACCCCCTAGGCCCGCCATGCGATACTCATAGACGAACGGACCGGACTGTACGGATATTGTCACTGACAGGCTCAGTAGGGTTGTCAGGCTGAGTTCGCTCACAGACGTCCCTTTTAGTCAATACCTGGTAGCCCGTTACGTATTGGCTTATACCTCTGACGTGCTAGTGGTTAAATCCACAACCAAGGTGTTGACGAGTCTTTAGAGTCCCCCACATTCAGTTACTCAGCTTTCGGGCGAAAGGTTGTAGAGGCCGTATGGAGATATGGCAAGGTCCGATCAGATACGTGCGGTATTGCACGGATCAGGATCGGACAGTTTGTACTATAGGCCGTATGGTTATATGGCAGGGTTCGATCAGATACGTGCGGTATTGCACGGATCAGGATCAAACAGATATTACTAGCCGGCTTTGGTTTGAGCCGGATCCTAGTATAGTACAGTGTAGATTTTGTCTCATTGCATTTGTATTTCGGTCGAAATACAGATGCGGGTGTGTATGCACAGTATCGGGGTTTTCCCGTAATTTATTACGGGACCAGTTTTCTGGAGTTGCCAGTTTGCTTTCCGTTTCGGCCAATTTCCTTTGTTCCGTTCATTGGCCGAAGATTGGTGGAGGAGGGTTTATTTGCATTGTTGCAAATAAGTTTTTGTGGAGGGGGTCTTTGCTTATTTTGGCATCATGATGGTTTTCATGATGTGCACCATCATTGACTTCTCCTTCTCATGATGGATTGACTTTGTGGACTTGATGGTTGTGGTTGTGTGTGGTTTTTGCTTGTGATCATATTCTTTCATGATGCCCTCTTGCATGATTGATCCACTCACTTCTTCATGCTATCCACTCTCATTCTCTCCTCTCTCTAATGGGCATGGCCGGCCAAACATTTTAAGGGGCTGTCCAAAATTCTTAGTGGGGATATGTTGTTCATTTGATGCACCAAAAACCCCCAAGCTCCTCCACATTTTGTTCTTGTTTCATCCCTCCACCAAATGGCACCTCCTTAACCCCAAAATGAGACATGGATCTCTACACTACTCATTCTACAGTAAATCTTGGGCACGTCGAGTAGCCGGCTTCGTACCCGAGTTGCCTCGGCATTGAGGTGGGAGCCCGTAAACAAAGTAGGCGATGTGGTGCACTTCCGGCGACGAGGAGGAGACTGGACTTTCCGCAGGAGATCGGGACCATGACGAGAAGACCGGAGGACTTGGATCGTCGGTATATCTCTATTCCCTTTCTTTTAGTTAGCTAGGACTAGTTAATGGTTCGATCCGGGTTATAGTGCGCGGTGGTGCCGGTTTGCTAAGTTCGCAAAAATTTAAGTTATTCACCGTTTCCGCATTTGGCCGTCGGATTGACGGCCGGGGCGCCGCCGTGCACTTACATAGGTATCAAGCAGATCCTGGAGAGAATCACTGGACAGCTGTGAAGAACATTCTTAAGTACTTGAGAAGGACTAAAGAGATGTTCTTGCTGTATGGTAACGGAGAACTCCAGGTGGAGCCCTTTACCGATTCGAGCTTCCAGAGTGATAAAGACGACTCTAAGTCACACTCGGGATTTGTCTTTACCCTAAATGGAGGGGCGGTTTATTGGAAGAGTTCCAAATAGGAAACTGTGGCAGACTCAACGATGGAGGCTGAATACATCGCTGCCAACGATGCTGCCAAAGAGGCTTTCTGGATAAAGAAGTTCATCACTGAACTTGGTGTGGTTCCATCCATTGAGTATCCAATACCTCTGTATTGTGATAACAATGGAGCTGTGGTTTTGGCCAAGGAACCCAGGTCCCATCAGAAGTCCAGACATATTCTGAGACGGTATCACCTGATCCGGGAGATAGTTGATTGCCGGGAGATCGAGGTCAGGAGGGTTGATACGAAGGACAACACTGCGGATCCACTCACAAAGGCCATTCTTCAGATAAAATTTGAGAGACTCTTTGGGATGTTGGGTATTAGATACTACAACAGCTGGCCTTAGTGCAAGTGGGAGATTGTTAGTTATATGTATACCCTAGAGGCCATTGTTGTACATGTGATGTATATTATAATGGATGCTTGGATATATATAGAGAGGACTTTCTTGCTCAATATGATAGTATGCTATCTGGTTTCACTTTATCTTAACATGTTAACAAATACTGTTTTGTGATCACATGTTGATGAAGCCCTTGGGATATGTACTTGACTACTAGGACTATGATGAGATCATACTAGTGGGACCAGGGTAGTCAACGAGTACATCCTATAACTATTCCTAGTCGAGGGTGTATCGAGACAGGGCATCGATACTCCAGAGTAGGCTAGCATATACGCATCTTGACCCATATGATGGGCAATGGATGATCCCATATCCATTGATGTTGGACATCAAAGATGGTGTACGGGTGCTCAGTAGAGACTGGGTACAGTGAACGGACTCGCCGAGAACTCCTGGATGGTATTATACCTATCGTCAGATAGCAGTTCTCCGGTGACACTGGTACAGGTTAGTCTGTAGACTCGAGATCGTCATAGATTCTTGTGTGATTCCCACTGTGCTTTGATTTCCACCTTACCACGTCCAAGAGGGCGTGCAAAATGGTGGCTTTTGGGTACAGTCCCGAATCACATGGAGGCAATGAGCGATAGGAGGGGTTTCGTCTCTCCCGGTATTGGGAATTGATGTTGTGTTGTGTTCGATTGGCTATAACTGAAAGTCCCTGGTCAGGGATGATATGGAGATTTACTAGTAAGTGTTATCAGTAGTTTCTTGACCCGTTATGATCCTTACATTGACACGACTTATCGGTTACTGGGGTCTGACGTTTACCACCCCTAGACTAGATATGCAACATATCAGACGAAGAGATTAGACTGTACGGGAGTGTTACTGATTGGATTTCCAGGAGAATGTACAGGCTTGCTTGTTGATCTTCTGATTGCTCAATACACGGGTGGCTGTTACGTTTAGCTGACCGCTTGCAGCTTGTGGGTGTTTGATATGAACATCACCTGCTGCCGGCGTATTGACGATTCTTTAGAGTCCTACACAGAGGTTTCCTGACTCAGGCAAAACGGAGTAGGAGCACATATGTGATATGTGCGGGACCGAGAATAATAGGATATGAGATACCGTATTCTATTCTCGCGATATGAGATATCGGCCGGGTATATTTGATATGGCCGGGTCATCGGATCAAGTGTTGATTCGATGAATACTTGTTATATTAGTCGGTTATATGCTATATAGCCGGATTGTCGGATCAAGAGTTGATTCGATAATTTAATGTATAATTATATATGTGATATATTACATTACGTTAACTAATATAAGCTCGCTTTATTGATTCATTTTCTCACTGGATAATACATTGATGTATATGCGATATATGTTAATTATATTATTTTCTTTTGTTACAAAATATATTGTATATGTGATATATAATATTGTAACAAGTTAGGGTTACAAATGCAACATGGTTGTTAAGTTTAAAAAAGTTAGGTTTTGGATTTGGGTTAGCTTTTTCATGAAGCTTCATTAAGCTTTCCTTTTTGTTTTCTAGCTTGATATTTTGTGAAGATATTTTGTTAACCCAACCAAAACCCTTAACTCTAGTTTATTCTCTACATGAGTTAAGGCCTTCATTTATTAACTCATGGTTGTCATTTGTAAGCATAACAATAATTCATTATTCATCACAAAAGCTTTCTTCTTCTTCTTCCTCCTTGAAAAAGCTTTCTAGCTTTTTGTGAAGTAATGATTTAAAGTGAGAAATTGAAAACAAAAGAGTGGAAAATTCCTACTTCATCATCCTCATCTATTCTAGCCACTTAGATTAGGGTGTTCACTTCACTAATACTTGATTAGAGAAGTGAGAGCTTGAGTTTGAGATTCTTCAAGGTAGATCATCTTCGAAAAGGAAAGCAAGCATGGATCATTCGACTTGTGGAGCCTCTCTAGAGTCCGGAAGTTCATGGATCGCGGCGAAGGGAGTACTACTCGGATCTTATGAAGCGAAGGAACGGACTATAAAGATTGTAATCCCTCTCTCTTAGATGTAAAGTTGTTACATGCAAGTTAACCCTAATTCTCTAGTTAAGATCTTTGTTAGGGTTTGTTTAGAACCCCAAAAATTTTAATATAGCATGTTTGATTCTTGCCAAAACCTTGCTAAGGTGTTAAGCTAACCCTACAATCTGGAATGCCTATTATTGCATCTGACGAATGTACATATCTATATATGATATCTAGTAGACGTTGCTTATGTTTTGCATCCGCGCTAGTCCAGCCCCTGCTCTGTCGTTAGTTAAGTAACCTAACGGGTGATGACGGGGCCCAGTAGCGAATGCGGATGGCGTAAGCAGACGTTGTATTTTCGTTGTTTTCTGCGATGGTAGGTTAAATGATGGGACTGCATTAGATTAATACAAAGTAAAACAAACCAAAGCTGAGGAACAATTTGAAAACCACTCGGTTTTTTCAAAACAGCAAAACTTTTAAATGCGGAGTTTAAACCACTCCTTTCAAAAGCTATCAGGTTCCTTCGATCATATCAAGTTCACTACATTCACGGTTTCGCCAAAACCATTCGTAGCCCTCCGTCATTTCAGTTGGATATTCAGTAGTATTCAAGCTATGTATTTTGACCTTCGCCAACGCATAGTGATTGGTAGCTGCTGAATATTCATCTGTTGCTTAGATAGATGCGTTGGTTTAGGACAGTCGTACTGCTATTTTGGCCTTCGTCAAGAGTATGTACGGGTGGGTTCAAATTAACCTGGATAATGATGGGTAGAACTTGACATATGACTTATGATATGTTAGCCTTCGTCAAGGTCAGCATGGGGCAAAAATCCACATCGGGTGTTTCTAAAGAAACTGAAACTTGCTAGTGTTGCTTACCATTTGGAGTGTGATAATTTTGGTAGGATTCCTTCAACTTTATCACCCGATGATATTTGGATCCTGATCCTACTGTGAGTATATGCTACTCATCGGGAGATTCTTTCACATAACAATCAATACTATAAACTAAGTAGGTGTCTAGAAAGGTGTTAGCAGGGCTACTCCCCTAGGGAAAAGAGGTTATTTAATTAAGGAACTTCGCGAAAGCGTCGTAAAACCTCCCTCGAAGTACCGACACTGGCCTGGATGAAAGGTTAAGCAAGTATTGTACGGTGAGATTAATCCTGACTAGTTCTTCTTTTATGGTTTGAGGAAGGATTCGAGAAACAGTGGGAGCCATCCTATTTAGATAAACTAAAAACTATTCTAAACTTGCAAGAGCATAATGCTAAAGTGTTTCTTCTCTCTCTCCTAATTGCAGCGACCAGAACATGACGGGCCTTAAGTTATTATTAGATAAAAATATTTTGACAGGGCCAAACTATAAAGATTGGTTCAGGAATGTCAAGATGGCAATCACTTATGACGAATTAGGGTATGTCCTTACTACTAAAGCCCCTGCCATCCCAGGTCCAGAATTCAGTGTCGCGGATAAGGAAATCCGCAAGACCTGAGAGATTGACTGCGCGAAGGCCAAATGCATCGTGCTTGCCTCTATGGACAATGAACATCAGAGGAGGAAAGAGAATATGGATCTTGAATCCGTATTTCTCCACACCAAGGAACTGTATGGAGAGCAATCTCGTATCGCTAGATACGAGACCTCAAAGAAGCTATTTCAATCGAGGCTAGCCTTCGGATCATCTGTAGGGGAACACGTCCTTAGGATGATTGGCTACATTTAGGAGCTCGCGGACCTCGGGACCACGTTAGAGAATGAGTTGTATACAGACTTGATTCTCCAGTCCCTTCCTTCCGCCTACGCCCAGTTTATCTTGAATTTCAATATTCAAGGTAAAGAAGTTGAACTTCCGGAACTTGTAACAACTCCAATTTTTGTATACATAGATTTGATTTAAATTTGAGGTATACTTGGAGTATTCAATGTTGTTGTTATCACTTTAAGTATTTATTTTCCCACAATAATTACAAGAAGGAGCTTGTAGCTCATTGGTAACACCTTGCACTGCTGAACCAAGCCACCAGAGTTCAAATCCCATGCCCTATATTATTTTTAGATTATTTTTCTTTTAAAATTCTTGGAAGCCCAACAGTCCACAGGCCATAACTTATAAAAGTTGAACTGAACCCTACGTCAGGAGACCCCCCACCCATCAGCACCCCGACTCGGCCCGAGTCGGCCGAGTCGGCCGGCGGACCGGCCGACTCGGGCCGGCGCCGCCGGCCGGACTCGGCCGGACGGCCGAGTCGCCAACACGAAATTTGTGTCTTTTCGTATTCTCAACTCCCCTGTATACTCTAAATGCTTGGATCGGTTCCCGAATCTTAAATACACTTTAATGTTTTTCTTTAATTTTTACAATTCTTTTAAAATAAAAACCTTTCACCTACCCTACCCTAGCCTACCCTATAAATACACCCCCTACCCTCTACCCTCTCATCCCAAAACCCTAGGTTTACCCTCTCAAAATTTTTACAAGAAGGATGTACTTTGAAATCGAGTTCACGGCGAAGCTCTGACTGAATTCCGGCGACGTTTTTTGAAACAACCGGCGACAAAGCAACGCCTCGGCAACTAATCTAGTTTTCCTATACTCTTTAGTATAGATCAAAACCCGTAAGTCCCATTCTATCTCCCTTTCTAACTCTCAAAAATACGAAATTACGAAACCCGACGGAATCGGAACAAATCCGATTTCCGATTCGGTTTTCTATAAAATTTCACTTCTAATCAATTCAATCATGCCTAAATATCTTTATCTTGATTATTAAACTTGTAAAAATCAATTTGAATAAGTTTTCACACATGAAATGATAACCTTTTCAATTTACCGTATTTTTTCACTTTAATACCATCATGTCTCAATTTCACATTTAACCCCTTAACTTGCTATACATTTAAAGTAGAGCACAAGGTAACGACCTACCTCCACACACACGCAAATACAACCCTAAAACGATATCATCAAAACTTAGAATACGATAAAACGAAACTTTAATTAAAGTACCATAATCTTAATAAAATCATTCTTAAAGGTTTTAGATTTGTTACACTTTTAAGTAAATATTTCTTACTAGGAAAATACGATAAGTTTTGGACATCGATCGTTTATCTAAACCTGACTTTGTGGTGTCTAGGCTAGGCAAGTGAGCTTAGGTAACTTTAAAAGGCCCGCCTCACGATTCGTGAGTGGATCCCTCCTTCCTCACTTGTACTTACCTGGCCACAATTGGCGGTGAAAAGGCGATTTGAGGCTTCTAACGACTTGTCGTTTAGACCATTTAGAAATAGGCTAGTTGGCTTAGGAAACCCTAAAACCTAAAATACGGAAAATTACAATTTGCAAATAAATACCTTTACTTTATAAAAACCGTTTTCTAAAGGATTAGTATTTTACAATCTTTGGAAAGAGCCGCTACAACCCATCTTGGGAAACCCGTTAGGGATAGTACGGTTTATCGTGCACCCTCGGGCTTAGTAGTGCGAGATTCAGACCTCCGCAAGGAGCATTCGGTCTTGAAAGGTTTAAAATACGACATCTTAAGAAAATGAGATTTTTGGAATATAAAATATTTATTAAAATTATATTTTGTATAAACATATGTATATTTATCATTTAAATATCTATTTTATTATAATATAAATTTTCCACCTTTTTCTAAAAATCACAATAGTAAATTTTACACTAAAATACCATGAACTTCAAATAATCAATATTACAAATAAATACCCTTATTTATAAAACTAGGATATTTTCACTAGAAATATCACAACATAAAATCCACCCTCATTACAACTCTAAAGACGAGTAATAAATACTTGAGGTGTATTCTGAAAAGTATATAAAAATATTTTTACATAAAACTCCCTCAAGTTTTATAAATTACCCTAAGGACCCTAGCAATTAAAAGACCTCGATTCACAGTTCTGATTGTCTGACTTGGGTTTGAGTCTGATTAATCTGACTTGAATATGATTCAAGTCAATCTATAAAATACAATATTCCAAGTCTATATGAACACATAAATCCACGAATCCAATTATCAATTTATATAACTTGACTGAACCGAACCATGGATATATATCCCTTTTACATGATTCCCAATATTCCATTTACATGACTCTACGGTTATAACCGTTTCCTGATATCATGGTTTCGGTCAGTCAGTCAGTCAATCATACTACCAATACAATTTACAAAATAACAATACAAACAAGACATCGCGGGGTTTTAAGGGGTAGATTGGTACGGAAGGTGTTAAAGGTGGTACGAGGTGATCAGACTTAACACGCCTAACATGAATCCAGTTGCTGTTGTACCGTGGCATAAATGGTTCTTTGTACTATACGTGCCCCTAGTCTCTGGCATATAGAGACCCCCCTCGTATACACTGGCATCCTTCTGTACCAAGCTACAAACAACAGCGTTGACATAACATTACAACAATAGTATACACTTTAAAATGTATCTTCTTATTCTTTCTTTTTCTACTTCCCTCTTACCTTTGGGACTTACCGAGCGACCTGTTCGCTGACGTCATTTTGTTTCTCTCTTCTTTGAATGTCGTCAGGTGATTTGGACCCAGCAGAGGTTGAGCCATCGCAAGAAGACTCGGAACAGTTTACTGAAGACCCTACACTGTAGTTTCATTGTACACTTTTCCTTTCTGTACTTTTCATTTCCTGTTATGCCACTGTTTAGGCATCTTTTATTTCAGTTGTATTTCCTTTCATGTATTGTACAAAGAATGTTAATAAATAAAAGTTGTTGTTCTTTTTATTCTTGTCTCTTGTGTATTTATTTTTTATTGCTTAGATACGCTTAGCGTATGTACTTCTGAGTATATACGTAGCAGACCTCGTCGCGTCTCCTTCACCGTACACTGGGAAGCGGGACGTGACAGGTTTTTGTGGTGGCCCATGCAGGTCAGAGCTGTATGAATCCCTATCATGCAGTTCTGTTCTGCGTGAACAATCTAAGCAATATAGCACAAGAACCAGCAACTAAAACATTCTTTACAATTCATGTTCCTTGAATCTTGCAATGTCATATTCCTTGAATCTTATCATTTCATGTACTTGAATCTGTCCTAACCCAAATTTTTCTTCAGGGTTATGGATTCCCTGAACAACACCAGCACCAACGTCAACAATACCCCTCCAGCATTACCCCTCACACCGGCTGTTCCTGAGCCACCTACCGAGCAAACAGTGCTACTTGAGGCAATCCGCAGCCTTCTCGAGGGACAGCAACAACTTCTGAACCATCTCGATACTGACGCTCTGGGGGTAAAGAAATTCAGGGCTTTACATCCGAAGCAATTCTCAGGAAAGGGGAGCCCACTGGAAGCTGAGGAATGGGCTCAAAGTATCGAGGATGATCTGGCCGCAGCACAAGTGCCAGACATCGTTTGGGTCCGTGTAGCGAAACTACAGCTCACGGACAACGCTCGCAACTGGTGGAAGGCGGAAGAAAGCCGTCTTGCACAACCTATTGAATGGAAAACTTTTCGCGAGAAGTTCGACGTGAAATATTTCCCTGTGACTGCCAGGTTTGCCATGGAGCAGCAGTTCATTCATCTACAGCAAGGATCTATGTGGGATAAATCGGTAGATGAATAGGACGCTGAATTCACAATGTTAAGCCGGTAAGATATGTCGCAATAGTTCAGTTTTTAAATATCACATACCACATAGCTAACACTATCCTTAAACAGATTCGCAGCACATTTGATACCGACAGACGAGATCAGAGCCCGTCGCTTTCAACAAGGGCTGGACACGGAGATTCGGGCTGCTCTAGCCACAGGAAAATTTTTGACTCAAGAGGATGCTCTGGAAGCTGCCCGCAGTTATGAGGCAGTGATAAAAGCAAGGGGCAGACCTCAGACTGCAGGAGTCAAGCTCCCTGCCAACCAGATGGCAGGTGGAGTCTCGTCCAGACCACCTTTTGTGCCAAGACGTCCTGAAGCACCAACCAACAGGCCCAGCCCAGCCTTTTGTAACTACTGCAAGAGAAATGTGCATCTGGCGAGAGATTGCCGGCATGCGAACAACCTTTGCTTAATCTGCGGCTCAGCTGCTCATGGTATTGGGGCTTGTCCTCATAAACAATACCCAGTTGCTGCACCCAGGCCAGCAAACAATTATCCACAGCGTCCAGCCATCCAAGCCCCTGCTCCAAGACTTGCACTGCCTGCACCACCCAGAGGACCGCAAGCTGCAACACCTCCTCGTCAGTTCCATCAAGCTCAAAGGAACGTTCCGAGGAATGCTCCTCAGACCAGGAGGAATATACCCAAGCGACAGGCTTTCACGATGTCTGTGGAAGAAGCTGAGGCCACTGGCCAAGTCATTACTGGTAAACTTTCCTTCTCAAACTTATCTTTTAATCTTGGTTATCTACACACTTTCCCTGTACCTAAAACATATCCCACATACCTTAGGTACAATCCTAGTAGCCTCACTACCTGCACTTGCACTGTTTGATACTGGAGCATCCCACTGTTTTATATCGCAACGGTTCGTCCGAACCCATGCGATTCCAGTCTCACCGCTTGTATCCAGCTGGAATGTCAGTTCCGGAAATGGCGTTCTAAAGGCAACTATGGGATACAGCTTGTATCCAGTCGTCGTCTGCAGTCGAGAGTTTTATGCTGACTTCAAAGTACTGGACATACCAAACTTCGATGTGGTTCTAGGAATGGATTGGCTTGGAACCTTTTATTCTACCATCGACTGTCGTCAAAGGAGGGTAGTATTCGAGATTCCAGAACATCCAGTCTTCTATTTCAAGAGCGGAGACCGTACCCTGGAGCCAAGTACCTATAAAGCGAAGCCAATGGAAGCAGTAGTTGCAGCGGCTCAAGCAGAAGAAGAATTAAGACCAGAGGTAGTTCGAGAGTTCGACGATGTATTTCCTGACGATATATCAGGTTTGCCTCCCGATCGAGCTCTTGAATTCAGTATTGATTTAGTACCAGGAGCACAACCGGTGATCAAAGCACCGTATAGACTAAGTCCGGAAGGATTGAAGGAAGTCCGAACACAGTTGGACGAATTATTGGTGAAAGGATAGATTCGTCCCAGCACTTCAAGTTGGGGAGCACCTGTACTACTGGTGAAGAAGAAGGAAGGTTCATACAGAATGTGCATCGATTATAGGGCCTTGAACGAAGTCACTATAAAGAACAAGTATCCATTCCCGCGCATCGATGATTTATTCGATCAGCTAAGTGGATCTTGTGTTTTCTCTAAATTGGATCTTCGTTCAGGTTATCATCAGGTGAAGGTCAAGGAAGCTGATATTCACAAAACAGCTTTCAAAACTCCTATGGACATTACAAATTTCTAGTGATGCCATTTGGAGTGACCAATGCACCAGCAATATTCATGAACCTAATGAATCAAGTTTTCCGGGAGTATTTAGACAGGTTTGTTGTCATCTTCATCGACGACATCCTGGTATATTCTAAGAATCGGAAAGAGCATGCAGAGCATCTACGAATTGTCCTGGAAACTATTCGTCAACATAAGCTTTATGCCAAGTACAGCAAGTGCGAGTTTTGGCTAAATCAAGTTGGTTTTTTTGGACATATCGTATCAGGAGAAGGAATTTCTGTGGATCCAGCCAAAGTTTCAGCAGTTAGCGAATGGCCTACACCAAAGTCAGTGAAGGACATTCGGAGTTTCTTGGGTTTAGCTGGATATTACAGAAGGTTCATTGAAGGATTCTCAAAGATAGCAACACCCCTGACCAAGCTCACACGAAAAGATGAAGAATTTGTGTGGTCAGAAGCATGCGAACAAGCTTTCCTAGAACTCAAGTCAAGATTGACATCGGCACCTATTCTCATAATACCGGATCAATCTGGAGGATTCGAAGTGCATTGTGATGCATCCGGTAAGGGATTAGGATGTGTTCTAGATCAGCACGGTAAGGTTGTGGCTTATGCTTCAAGACAACTGAAGACTCATGAGCGCAATTATCCGACGCATGATCTGGAGTTGGCAGCTGTCATCTTTGCTCTCAAGATTTGGCGCCACTACTTACTTGGTGAACGAGTGAACGTCTACACAGATCATAAAAGTCTGAAGTACGTGTTTACTCAGAAGGAGTTGAATATGCGGCAGAGAAGATGGTTAGAACTCATGGCGGACTTTGACATCAACTTGCAATATCACCCAGGGAAGGTGAACGTAGTACCTGATGCTCTTAGTCGCCAACCATTATCGATGAATCTCACCGCTCATTGGAAGCTTCAGCAAGACTTGCATCAGATGGAGATTGAGCTAGTCATACCAGGTAATGCTTCAAGTTTGATGAATCTACAAGTTCAATCAACCATTGTCAATCGATCAAAGCAGCTCAAGCAAGTGATTCTAAGTTGCAAAGGATCAGAGAACAGGTGGAGAATGGACTCAGAACAGACTTCATCATCCACAAAGACGGATCTTTAGGATACGGCAGCAGATTGTGTGTACCAAAAGGTCCTGTTCGGGAAGAGTTAATGAAAGAAGCTCACAGCTCTCCCTACTCAGTACATCCTGGAGGTACCAAAATGTACAAAGATCTACGTCAGAATTATTGGTGGCATGGAATGAAGCGTGAAGTAGCCAGAAGCGTCGCAAAATGCTTGGTGTGTCATCAAGTAAAGGCTGAACATCACAGGACAGCTGGACTACTTCAACCGTTACCAATCCCAGAATGGAAGTGGCAGCACATCACGATGGACTTTGTGACTGCTCTTCCTCGCAGCACAAAGGGTAACGATGTTATATGGGTCATTGTGGATCGACTCACAAAGTCGGCTCACTTCATCCCATTTCGAGTTGGCCAATCAATTGGGACACTAACAAAGAAGTACATGGAGGTAATAATCTAGTTAAGATTTAAACTCTTCATAATGTACTATCTCTGATACCCATGAACTCATACAGGAAATTGTGAGACTTCATGGAGTACCGGTCTGCATTGTCTCCGATCATGACACCAAGTTCCGATCGCAATTTTGGCAGAGTCTGCAAGCCAGTGTAAGTCTACGGTAGCGCCCCGGCCGTCTAATAGACGCCAAATGCGGAACAAAAACTTTTAAACTGGCGCTATCGTATACTATAACCCGGATCTGCCATTATTGCTAAACTAACAAACTGTAAAGAGGGTAGAAAGGTTATACCGAACAATCCGAGTCCTTCGTTCTTTAACCATCATCCCATGCTCCGTTGCGGCTGCTCCGATCTCGTCGATCTCCGATCTACTCGTCCAGGTGGCACCACGTCAACGATTCTTTAAACGGGCTCCTGCCTCTGACTCGAGACAACTCGGTCGTCAAGTTTGCTAAAAGAGACGACCAAGATTGATGTAGAGAATGAGTAGAATACTTTGTCTCGTTACGTCCAAGTCTATGGACGAACGGTTAATGAAGTTGCCTTTCGAATCGGGTGATGGAATGAAAGAAGCTATGAAATTTCCATACACCACAAACTATCATCTTTTAAAACAACAACCATCTTTTTCAAGTAAGTGAGAGAGAGGGGAGGGGCCGGCCATATAAAGAGGAGGGGGTGAGTGTAGGAGCAAGGGGGTGACCACAACAATGAAGCTTATCATAACACCTAGTATAAACACATTAATGTAAAGAATGATGAATCACTAACCTAGTCACCTTGCATTAATTGAAACATTAAATGCAACCATGAGTCACTAAACACCTCACCACTTCTAGAACCTTCTAGAAGCATCCACACTCATCTCAAGAAAAGATAAATCCGTATTTAACCGAATGTCAAATACGGCTGATAGAAAACTGGAAACTGGCAACTTCCAAAAGCGATCCCGAAACGAATTTCAGGATAACTCCGTAACAGTATAAACATACCCGCATTTGTATTACGACCGAATACAAATGCAACTGAGACAAAGATATTATATCTACACAATATAATACTCGGATCCGGCTTAAACCAAAGCCGACCAGTATCATCTGCCCGAAATATGACACGTGCGTAAACGCACGTGCATTTTCCGAACCCTGCCATAAAACCATACGGCTTCTATAACGTTTCGCCCGAACTTGGGAAACTGTCTGTGGGGGACTCTAATGACTCGTCAGTACCCTGGCAGTGGGTTTAACCACAAGCCGTCAGCGGCACTAGCTGTGCGTAACGGCTGCCCATGAACTGACTTTAAGGGAGGCCGATGAGCGAACTCATCCGGAAACCCTACTGAGCCTAACAGTGACAATGTATATACAGTCCGGTCCGTTCGCCTATGAGTATCGCATATCTGCCTAGGGGGCTAGTAACGTCAGACCCCCAATAGCAGTATAAGTCGTGTCGGAGTGTAGCCTAAAAACACCCTGAGATACTACTGGAGTACCTACCAGTAAATCTCCTGCCACGGCCGTGGGCTTTGTGTAATGGCTCTCCTAGACACAGCGCGATCTCACCCCCAATACCGGGAGAGACGAATCCCCTGCCGATCTGCTCACGTGCCTCCATGTGGCTCGGGACTGTACCCAAAAACTACCTGTTTGCACGACTCCTTTGAGCCGTGGTAGGGTAGAAATCAAAGCACAGTGGGAACTCACACGAGACAAATGACGACCTCAGGTCGATGAACTAACCTGTACACATGTCACCAGGGAACTGCTATCTGACGATATGTATAATACCAACTAGCAGATTCCCGGCGAGTCCTGTCCGGTGTACTCATAACCCAATGAGCACCTGTATACATCTTAGGTGATCCAACTAACACCAGTGGCTTGTGAGACCGGCCACAGCCCCTCGTCGGGGTCTTGACTGTATACACTAGTCTACTCCGGAGTATCGATGCCCTGTCTCGAAACTCCCACGACTAGGGACCACAATTAAGGATATGCTTATAAACCACCCAACTCTCACGTATATGATCGCCATCATACTGTTGGTAGTAAAGCAAGATCCTAAGGGCTCTATCAAAGTGTAACAGTGATCAATCACCTGAAACTGTACACGACTGATAAAGGCAAACCAGATAGCATACTATCATCTCGAGTAAGACTGTCCTACCGGTATAGGTCCTCCGCAATCATTGCAATCACGTACCTGCGATCCAATAATTGACTCTGAGGGCACTATATCCAACAGCCAGCTTGGGAACAAGTCTGAACTTCAGCACGGCTTATCATCCACAAACAGATGGTCAGTCGGAACGAACTATTCAGATCTTGGAGGATATGCTCAGAGCGTGTATGCTAGACTTCAAAGGATCGTGGGAAGATCACCTGCATCTTGTGGAGTTCGCGTACAATAACAGCTACCAAGCAAGCATAGGAATGGCACCTTTTGCAGTATTGTATGGAAGGAAGTGTCAATCACCATTAAGTTGGGACGACATCAGAGATAGGGAACTTCTTAGACCAGAGATGATAGTAGCAACCGTTGATGTGGTTCGTACTATCAGGGAAAGAATGCGCATAGCCCAAGATCGACAGAAACACTGGGCTGATGCAAAGAGACGACACTTGGAGTTCCAGCCAGGAGACCATGTATTCTTGAAGATATCTCCGAACAGCGGAGTAATCCGATTTGGAAGACGGGGTAAATTGAGTCCGAGATACATTGGACCGTTCGACATACTCGAACGAGTCGGTGAAGTGGCATACCGCTTAGCGCTACCACCCTCATTGGAAGGAGTGCATAACGTGTTCCACATACCCCAACTCATAAAGTATGTGAGTGACCCCAGCCATGTTCTTGATCATTCCGAGCTCACTATACAACCCGACTTGTCTTGTGAGCAATAACCTGTGGAGATCCTGGACAGGAAAGTGAAGACACTTCGGAACAAGTAAGTTAACTTGGTCCGGGTAATGTGGAGGAAAGACACTCCGGGAGAATCCACGTGGGAAAGGGAAGATGAAATGCGTGCAAAATATCCTCACCTCTTTGTAAACTAGTCCTCAAATAAAAGTTGTAAATTTTGAGGACGAAATTTTTGTAAGGAGGGTACATTGTAACAACTCCAATTTTTGTATACATAGATTTGATTTAAATTTGAGGTATACTTGGAGTATTCAATGTTGCTGTTATCACTTTAAGTATTTATTTTCCCACAATAATTAGAAGAAGGAGCTTGTAACTCATTGGTAACACCTTGCACTGCTGAACCAAGCCACCAGAGTTCAAATCCCATGCCCTACATTATTTTTAGATTATTTTTCTTTTAAAATTCTTGGAAGCCCAACAGTCTACAGGTCATAACTCACAAAAGTTGAACTAAACCCTAAAAAGTAAAAATACCAGAGCCTACATCAGGAGACCCCCCACCCATCGGCACCCCGACTCGGCTCGAGTCAGCCGAGTCGGCCGGCGGACCGGCCGACTCGGGCAGGCGCCGCCGGCCGGACTCGGCCGCCGGCCGGACTCGGCCGGACGGCCGAGTCACCAATACGAAATTTGTGTCTTTTCGTATTCTCAACTCCCCTGTATACTCTAAATGCTTGGATCGGTTCCCGAATCTTAAATACACCCTATTTACTACAAATTTTAATGTTTTTCTTTAATTTTTACAATTCTTTTAAAATAAAAACCTTTCACCTACCCTACCCTAGCCTACCCTATAAATACACCCCCTACCCTCTACCCTCTCATCCCAAAACCCTAGATTTACCCTCTCAAAATTTTTACAAGAAGGGTGTACTTTGAAATCGAGTTCACGGCGAAGCTCTGACGGAATTCCGGCGACGTTTTTTGAAACAACCGGCGACGAAGCAATGCCTCGGCAACTAATCTAGTTCCCCTATACTCTTTAGTATAGATCAAAACCCGTAAGTCCCATTCTATCTCCCTTTCTAACTCTCAAAAATACGAAATTACGAAACCCGACGGAATCGGAACAAATCCGATTTCCGATTCGGTTTTCTATAAAATTTCACTTCTAATCAATTCAATCATGCCTAAATATCTTTATCTTGATTATTAAACTTGTAAAAATCAATTTGAATAAGTTTTCACACATGAAATGATAACCTTTTCAATTTACCGTATTTTTTCACTTTAATACCATCATGTCTCAATTTCACATTTAACCCCTTAACTTGCTATACATTTAAAGTAGAGCACGAGGTAACGACCTACCTCCACACACACGCAAATACAACCCTAAAACGATATCATCAAAACTTAGAATACGATAAAACGAAACTTTTATTAAAATACCATAATCTTAATAAAATCATTCTTAAAGGTTTTAGATTTGTTACACGTTTAAGTAAATATTTCTTACTAGGAAAATACGATAAGTTTTGGACATCGATCGTTTATCTAAACCTGAATTTGTGGTGTCTAGGCTAGGCAAGTGAGCTTAGGTAACTTTAAAAGGCCCGCCTCACAATTCGTGAGCGGATCCCTCCTTCCTCACTTGTACTTACCTGGCCACAATTGGCGGTGAAGAGGCGATTTGAGGTTTCAACGACTTGTCGTTTAGACCATTTAGAAATAGGCTAGTTGGCTTAGGAAACCCTAGAACCTAAAATACGGAAAATTACAATTTGCAAATAAATACCTTTACTTTATAAAAACCGTTTTCTAAAGGATTAGCATTTTACAATCTTTGCAAAGCGCCGCTACAACCCATCTTGGGGAACCCGTTAGGGATAGTACGGTTTATCGTGCACCCTCGGGCTTAGTAGTGCGAGATTCAGACCTCCGCAAGGAGCATTCGGTCTCGAAAGGTGTAAAATACGACATCTTAAGAAAATGAGATTTTTGGAATATAAAATATTTATTAAAATTATATTTTGTATAAACATATGTATATTTATCATTTAAATATCTATTTTATTATAATATAAATTTTCCACCTTTTTCTAAAAATCACAATAGTAAATTTTACACTAAAATACCATGAACTTCAAATAATCAATATTACAAATAAATACCCTTATTTATAAAACTAGGATATTATCACTAGACATGTCACAACATAAAATCCACCCTCATTACAACTCTAAAGACGAGTCATAAATACTTGAGGTGTATTTTGAAAAGTATATAAAAATATTTTTACATAAAACTCCCTCAAGTTTTATAAATTACCCTAAGGACCCTAGCAATTAAAAGACCTCGATTCACAGTTCTGATTGTCTGACTCGGGTTTGAGTCTGATTAATCTGACTTGAATATGATTCAAGTCAATCTATAAAGTACAATATTCCAAGTCTATATGAACACATGAATCCACGAATCCAATTATCAATTTATACAACTTGACTGAACCGAACCATGGATATATATCCTTTTTACATGATTCCAAATATTCCATTTGCATGACTCTACGGTTATAATCGTTTCCTGATATCATGGTTTCGGTCAGTCAGTCAATCAATCATACAACCAATACAATTTACAAAATAACAATACAAACAAGATATCGCGGGGTTTTAAGGGGTAGATTGGTACGGAAGGTGTTAAAGGTGGCACGAGGTGGTCAGACTTAACACGCCTAACATGAATCCAGTTGCTGTTGTACCGTGGCATAAACGGTTCCTTGTACTATACGTGCCCCTAGTCTCTGGCATATAGAGACTCCCCTCGTATACACTAGTATCCTTCTGTACCAAGCTACAAACAACAGCGTTGACATAACATTACAGCAATAGTATACATTTTAAAATGTATCTTCTTATTCTGTCTTTTTCTACTTCCCTCTTACCTTTGGGACTTACCGAGCGACCTGTTCGCTGACGACATTCTGTTTCTCTCTTCTTTGAATGTCGTCAGGTGATTTGGACCCGGCAGAGGTTGAGCCATCGCAAGAAGACTCGGAGCAGTTTACTGAAGACCCTGCACTGTAGTTTCATTGTACACTTTTCCTTTCTGTACTTTTCATTTCCTGTTATGCCACTGTTTAGGCATCTTTTATTTCAGTTGTATTTCCTTTCATGTATTGTACAAAGAATGTTAATAAATAAAAGTTGTTGTTCTTTTTATTCTTGTCTCTTGTGTATTTATTTTATATTGCTTAGATACGCTTAGCGTATGTACTTCTGAGTATATACGTAGCGGACCTCGTCGCGTCTCCTTCACCGTACACTGGGAAGCGGGGTGTAACACCTTAGGATATGTTTAGTGAATAATTACATTTAAATATTGGGGTTTTAACAAAAAGTTTACCAAATTGTGTTTTAAATATTTTTTCTAATTTAATAAATATTTTTCCAAAATTTTCCTAGGCTTGCACACATATGTGCATGTAAACTAGGGTTTTTTTAAATGAGTTATTACCATGATTATTAACCATGGTGGGTTAATCATGGGATTAAGTCTTATGGGTTTTTAAGTGGGTTTAATTAGTAGGTAGTAATTACTTTAATTTGAATTAGTTTTTGAGTGTTGACTTGTGAGAGAGAGGAAGTGGGCATCATGGCTTAGCCCATGCTTGCCATTAATGGAGAGAGAGAGAGAAGGGTTGATATTGGGTGATGATTTTTCCTCTCAATTGTTTTGTTTTCTTTCTCTCAACCTCACTCTCTCTCTCACACACACACACACACTCACCTCTTCAACACAACAGCAGTAGCAGCAGCAAACACAACAGCAGCAGCAGCAAACACAACAGCAGCAGCAGCAACACAAAAGCAGCAGCAGCAGCATCAGTGAGCAGCAACAGCAACACAACTTCGACTGCAGCTTCTCCCCTTCATTTCTTATTCTTCCTTCAGCTACCTAGGGTTAAGTATGAGGTATATTTCCTAAACTTATTCCCTAGTTTGCTTGGTTAGTGTAGTTTTGCATCGGTTAGTGGTTTTTAGTGTGATTTAGTGCGATATGAGGTGTTTAGTGGGAACCTTGTGCTATTGTGGTGTGAATTAGTTTCAGTAGGTTGTTGGTGGGTTATGGAGACCATATTAACCTAGTTTAACCCCGATTGCACTAAAATACCATCAGTTTTCCAAATTGATGCAATTTATCGTATTTGTGCAAAATTGAGGTTTTCTGGAACTTCTTTTGACCCGATGAGTTCTGAATGAAATTGAGGATACTGCAGTGTAGTGGAGATGTGCTGATACCATAGATTTAACCCGACCCCCTAATTCACCCCTTTGGCCGCCAATTTCTTCATTCTGGCCGCCAATTGCGGCCATATGGGTAGGGTTTGGGTTGGGGTTTGGTCCTATAGGTGTCTGCTAGTGTGTAGAGTGTTGTGATGTATATATTTTTGTAAGTTTAGTTCTGTATATAAATCTGGGACCAAATACCTATTTTGCCGTTTTTCTAAACCTTCGCGGCACGCGTGATACGTGAGTAGGTTTGGGGCTTTTGCGTATCGCGACGCGTCGGGGTAGTTTCAGGCGCGTGATCACACGTTTTAGCGTATCGCGCACACGCGCGATTGGTTTGCGACACGGGTTTCTAGTTGGACCGTAATGTCGTGTTTCTGTGAAATTGAGCTTATGTGTGATATCTGTTATGTGATTCTAGGTTCGCAGGCTAGTGAGACGGACGCTGCGAAGAAGGGCAAGCAAGTTGTTGGATACACTTAGCGCGAGACACGGTGAGTAGATTTCACATCTACGGGGATATCGCCCGCATGGCGTTATGCGTCAGGGCTGATAGGACTTTATTATTATATGTTGCATGTACCCCATAGACTGTCATCGTATATTGCATTCCCTGCTACATATATATATGCTTAGAACTGATAGAACACCGCACTATTACTAACGGTTTATGTTGCACGGGCACTATTTGCATGCTACACACACACCGTTAGTAATTGCTATGCCACACTCACTGTAGAGCTGCCATGATTACATTGCTGTAGTTCATTTTACATATGATTGGTTATGATTTTCTAGAAATTGGGAGCCGCATGACATCTTTAAGAACGGAAACAATTTTAAAAAGCGGTTTTCCCCTTTTACACATACCATGGATTGATTTACATTATACCTCGCATTGGATTTACTTTTTGGTGTTGGATTTCATGCGATTTCTGGTTTTGAGGACCGTGGAATTACTTAAGAAAAGATGCACTATTTTGAAAACCCGGTACCTCGTGATATGATATTTTGGTGCGTCCACCACGCGTTTTCTCGGTGCTGAGACGTGTGCTTGAAACCCGATTCGAGGAGTGGATGCTCCGTTTGCGGGTTCGTGGTGGGCCCGGTATGGTTCCCCTCGGCGAGATGATCGATGGGTTTTGCCGATTGAGCCTGGAGGCGGGCGAGTACCTACCGGTGATTGGTTGGACCTGGCAGTTGTCCGGAGGATACTGACCAGAGTCGAGAGATGGATACGGGATGATCCGTACTGCCGGGGCCGAGGGCCGATACCGCAGACGGACCCCGTGGGCCGATCCGGACTGACGGAGCCCGATATACGAGGATTTGCGTGTCGATACTGGACACGAGTATTTTATGATATTTTGGGTGCCGATGTTGGGCACTCGTGATTTCTCAGAGATGTACAGGATTTGAGGGCCGATGGATGTGCCGGCGCCTGAGTGTATTTGGGATTTGGGTGCAGTCTGAGGCACCGATTATTACTTTCCATGTTGACATATCCATGTAGATGTTATTTATCCCATGCTCAGTATTGATTACTATATACCTCATCCTGTAGCATTTACCTGATAGAGCACTTGCATTACTATTGCATCCACTGTTGGTATGCATTGACATCATCTGCTGGCATTAGTAGAGCCGCGCTATATGTGCATGCTCGCGATCACCTTTATATGTTATCTCTATTCACGAGTTGGCAACCCATCCCTGTTGTGCCACAGTATTTGCAGGTTGCCCTTGGGAGTAGTCACGGCTGGCTGTTTACCGCATCTTTTGGCACAGATACCGTTGCTGAGGCGAGTTAGACTTTTTGCTGTTAGGTGGGTTTTTGTATGGTATCTGTTATCCTTCAGTTGTATATCGATGTATCTAGTATTCTCCATCTACCTTTCTGTATTGACTTAGAGACAGTTGTGAGGACGATGTGTATGATTTTATACTCTGGTGTCGAGCTCGCATGTGAACCGACTTTATTTTATGCAGTCTTATCTTTGTGATATTTGTCCTTGCTTTACTGTGTATTCTTCGCTACGGCGTCGTATATCATATTGTGATGCTTATTCATTTCACTTGTTATTTCTGCGACACCTTGCTTTTACCCGACTTAGGGGACAAATGTTTAAAAAGGGAAATGTTGCCAAAATTATAAAAATTATAACTCTTGAACTAAAAAGGATTTCTACTAAATAAATGGAAGTTTCTCAGACATGTATGATCGTTTTTACAAAAATGTTTCAATCACTCTTTATTTATTGGTTTTGTTTTCTGGGTTCAGCTTACTTAGCCGTGTTACGCCTGTAGACGTTGCGTGGTTAAGTGCCGGTCACAAGTCAAAATTCTCGGGTCGTGACAAAGTTGGTATCAGAGCGTAGGTTTTACCTTCGGAGTGTAGGATGACCCTGGTATAATGGAGTAGGTAGCTGCAGCAGGGTAGCGTAGCGTATGTATGTTCCGCGGCATACTCACGACACGGTACTCCGCCTACGCGACCTTAGGACTTGTTGATTTAAATTCCTTCGTGAATACATGCATTCTTGTGATTCGATTTCCGTGTTCTTATCGAATCCAAATTTTCTTTCAGCCATTATGCCGCCTAAGACTACGAGGGCACAGAGAGCGGCCGCGAAGGCCGAGATTCGTGTTGACTCGTCCGAGACGAGGACTGATCCGGGCAGTGCACCCGTTGTACCCGAGCAGGCTGTTCCTGCCGTGACAGATCAGATCGCCACGCTAGGGGCTGGTATGCAGGAGATGCGCCAGACGGTGGGATCTAGCATGCAGGAGATGTGCCAGATGATAGGATCGCTAGTTGAGACGCTTCGAGCGCAGCGACCAGAGGTAGCTCCACCCGTTCCAGAGACCGCGATGGTACCTACCGCACAGCCAGTTGCCCCTGCAGCCACGGAGGTGATTACAATATCGCTATCAGAGTTCATGAAGCTGAAGCCTCTGGTCTTCACAGGCACCGATACAGCCGAGGACCCACAGTCTTTCATCGACAGGATGGCCAGGATATGCCGTTCCCTCAGATGCGCAGATGCGAGATGGGTCGAGTTCGCGAGCTTTCGCCTAGAAGGTCTTGCGCAGAAGTGGTGTGATCCAGTTGAGAAGGGCAGAGCAGCATGTTTTCCTCCTATGACCTGGACGGAGTTCGTGACCATATTTCTAGCCCGTTTCCTTCCCGAGAGTGTTAGGGATGCCCGAGCACGCAGATTTGAGTCCTTACGCCAGACGCCAGGGATGACAGTGGCAAAGTATGACGTGTTGTTTACAGAGCTAGCAGTCTATGCCCCATATTTAGTGGCTACCGAGGAGTTGCGAGTCAGGAGATTTGTTCGAGGCTTGCTTACACCACTGTTCCTTGCGATCAGCGCGCAGCACTACGAGACCTATGCAGCAGCTGTAGACGCAGCCCTAGTAGTCGAGGAGCACCTTGCTGAGACTTCGGTAGTTCCAGAGCCGAAGAGAGTTCGTACCAGTATTTCCGCACGGAGGCAGTCATTCAGACGCCGCGACAGGTATCGTTCTGGTACGAGGAGTAGCAGAGATTCGGGACGGAGCCAGATGTTTAGTTCCTATCCACGAGAGGAAAGTCAGCAGTCGCCGCGGGGTTGCTTCAGATGTGGCAGCCTACTTCACCTCGTTCGAGACTGTCCAGAGACCCACCGGAGGGAGGCGGCAGCACCGCATGTTACCTTACCACCTTCACCACCCCAGAGGGTGTTGCCCGTTGTACCTACCGTTGCTCCGCGCCAGACTCATGCACAGAGAGGTCGTGGGCGTGGAGGAGTTGCTCAGAGAGGGCGAGATGACCGAGGCAGAGGGCAGTCAGTTACAGGTGGTGGACAGGCGCGGGTTTTTGTTTTGACACATCAGGACGCGCAGGCATCCAATGCAGTGGTTTCAGGTATCCTTCCTGTATGTTCAGTCGATGCACACGTGCTGTTCGATCCCGGATCCACACACTCGTACGTATCCACACACTTTGTGCCGAGTTTGGGTAGAGAGTCCGGTTTGCTTGATCAGCCGCTTGTGGTGACCACTCCTGTAGGAGAGTCGTTTGTTGCTAGGCACGTGTTCCGATCCTGTATCGTCTGTATTGGCGAGAGAGAGTTGCCTGTCGACTTGATCCTTTTGGAGATGTTGGACTTCGACGTTCTTTTGGGCATGGATTGGTTAGCCACGTGCTATGCTTCTGTGGACTGCCGTGAGAAGACAGTTAGATTCTGCTTTCCCGGCGAGTCGGTTTTTGTTGTGTTGGGGGACCGTGGTGCCGCCCCTCACAGTGTGATTTCTTCTTTTCGCGCTGGACAGCTTTTAAGGAAGGGATGTCAGGGATTTCTCGCCTATGTTTGCGATGCTCGCGCTACAGGGGTTCCATTGGATCAGGTTCTGGTTGTTAGCGAGTTTCCTGATGTGTTCCCTGCCGAGCTTCCAGGGTTGCCGCCCGAGCGCGACATTTCTTTCTGTATTGATTTGGTTCCTGGCTCGGGGCCTATTTCCATACCGCCTTATCGGATGGCCCCGGCGGAACTTAGATAATTGAAGGGTCAGTTGCAAGATTTGCTGGACAAGGGACTTATTCGACCCAGTGTTTCTCCTTGGGGTGCTCCAGTCCTGTTCGTCAAGAAGAAGGATGGCAGTTTGCGCCTGTGTATCGACTACCGCCAGCTGAATAGGGTGACAGTGCGGAACAGGTATCCTTTGCCGCGCATCGACGATTTGTTCGACCAGCTTCAGGGGGCAGGGTACTTTTCGAGGATCGATTTGCGATCGGGCTATCATCAGCTGCGGGTTCGACAGGAGGACATTCCCAGGACAGCTTTCCGTACGCGCTACGGCCATTACGAGTTTTTGGTGATGTCGTTCGGACTCACCAATGCGCCAGCAGCCTTCATGGACTTGATGAACCGTATTTTCCGGCTATATTTGGATCTGTTCATCATAGTCTTCATTGACGATATCTTGGTGTATTCCCGGAGTAGTGAGGAGCACGAGCAGCACCTGCGGATTACCTTGCAGACCTTGAGGGAGCACCAGCTTTATGAGAAATTCTCCAAGTGTGCTTTTTGGCTGGACAGCGTGGACTTCTTGGGACATGTGATTTCACGAGACGGTATATGTGTAGATCCGAGGAAGATCGAGGCCGTTCAGCGTTGGCCCAGACCCACATCGGTGACGGAGATTCGCAGCTTTTTGGGGTTGGCCGGTTACTACAGGCGTTTTGTGCAGGACTTCTCCCGTATTGCTACACCGTTGACCGGGTTGACCAGGAAGGGAGTTCCTTTCGATTGGACGGAGGAGTGCGAGCACAGTTTCCAGCAGTTACGGACTCGGCTGACGACGGCACCGGTGTTATCTTTGCCTTCCGGATCGGGCGGATTTATGGTCTATTGTGATGCCTCTTGAGTGGGGCTAGGGTGCGTTTTGATGCAGCACGACAGGGTGATCGCGTATGCTTCACGACAATTGAAGAAACATGAACAAAACTACCCCACTCACGACTTGGAGATGGCTGCAGTGGTCTTTGCACTTAAGATCTGGCGACATTACCTTTACGGCGAGTCGTGCCAGATATTCACGGATCACAAGAGTCTGAAATACATATTCCAGCAGCGGGATCTGAACCTTCGACAGCGCCGATGGATGGAGTTAGTGAAGGATTACGACTGCGAGATCTTATATCACCCGGGCAAGGCAAATGTGGTGGCGAATGCTTTGAGTAGGAGGCCCGGGAGTAGTCTATCTTGTTTAAGCGCAGTACAGGAGCAGTCATCCGCGGACTGGCAGATATTATGCGACAGCCGGATACAGTTCGAGTTCACGCCGATTGGAGGACAGATCGCGCATGTCCGTGCACGCCCACAGTTGATCGATCATATACGTACGGCACAGCTCAGTGACGACCGATGTTCAGAGATCATGGCACAGATTGGACAGGGAAGATTTTCCGAGTTCGTGATCGATGACCAGGGGGTGCTACGATTTGGAGTTAGACTGTGCGTACCTGATGCTGAAGGACTGAGGCGCGAGATTCTTGAGGAGGCACATCGATCAGTGTACAGCGTCCATCCCGATTCCACCAAGATGTATCATGATATGAGAGATGTTTATTGGTGGGACGGAATGAAGAGAGACATCGCAGATTTTGTGTCGAGATGCCTGACTTGTCAGCAAGTCAAGGCTGAACACCAGAGGCTCGCGGGAGAGCTACAGCCGTTACCCATTCCGGAGTGGAAATGGGAACAGATTTCGATGGACTTCATTGTGGGACTACCCAGGACTAGTCGGGGGTATGACTCCATCTGGGTGATCGTGGATCTTTTGACGAAAGCGGCTCACTTCCTACCAGTGAAGACGACTTTCGGATTTACTCAGTATGCCTAGATCTACATTGACGAGATAGTGCGACTACACGGAGTCCCGACATGTATTGTGTCCGACAGAGGCACCCAGTTTACCAGTAGACTGTGGCAGAGGCTTCAGGAGGCTTTGGGCACTCACTTGAGTTTCAGCACAGCATTTCATCCGCAGACCGACGGACAGTCAGAGCGGACCATTCAGACTCTCGAGGACATGCTCAGAGCTTGTGTATTGGATTTCGGAGGTAGCTGGGATCATCATTTGCCCTTAGTAGAGTTCTCCTACAATAATAGCTACCAGGAGACCATTCAGATGGCACCATTTAAGGCTCTTTATGGGAGGAGATGCAGGTCGCCCACTTGTTGGACAGAGCTCAGTGAGAGCAGTATCTTAGGGCCATAGATCGTTGAGGAGACGACAGCGAAGATCCAGTTGATTCGCGATAAGATGAGAGCAGCCCAGAGTAGGCAGAGATCTTATGCGGACCGTCGGCGGCGCAGACTCGAGTTTTCTGTTGGTGATCATGTTTTCTTGAGGGTCTCCCCAATGAAAGGTGTGATGAGGTTTGGGAAGAAGGGGAAGCTCAGTCCCAGGTATGTGGGCCCCTTCGAGATCCTCGAGCGTGTTGGTGCAGTAGCATACCGGTTAGCCCTTCCGCCCAGCTTTCCAGATGTGCACCCCGTATTTCACGTTTCGATGCTCCGCAGATATCTTCATGATCCTTCGCATGCGATTCAGCATCCGACGATCCAGCTGGAGCGCGACCTTTCCTATGCAGAACAGCCAGTGATGATCTTGGATCGACAAGTGAAGAGATTGAGATCAAAGGACATTCCATCAGTCAAGGTACTTTGGCGTGGCCAGAACCGTGAGGAGGTCACTTGGGAGACCGAAAGCGAGATGTTGAAGACGTATCCCCATCTTTTTGAAGGTACGTGTAGTTAGATTTTTGAAATTCGGGGACGAATTTCTTTAAGGGGGAGAGATTGTAACACCTTAGGATATGTTTAGTGAATAATTATATTTAAATATTGGGGTTTTAACAAAATGTTTACCAAATTGTGTTTTAAATATTTTTTCTAATTTAATAAATATTTTTCCAAAATTTTCCTAGGCTTGCACACACATGTGCATGTAAACTAGGGTTTTTTTAAATAAGTTATTACCATGATTATTAACCATGGTGGGTTAATCATGGGATTAAGTCTTATGGGTTTTTAAGTGGGTTTAATTAGTAGGTAGTAATTACTTTAATTTGAATTAGTTTTTGAGTGTTGACTTGTGAGAGAGAGGGAGTGGGCGTCATGGCTTAGCCCATGCTTGCCATTAATGGAGAGAGAGAGAGAAGGGTTGACATTGGGTGATGATTTTTCCTCTCAATTGTTTTGTTTTCTTTCTCTCAAGCTCACTCACACACACACACACACACACACACACACACACTCACCTCTTCAACACAACAGCAGTAGCAGTAGCAAACACAACAGCAACAGCAGCAAACACAACAGCAACAGCAGCAACACAAAAGCAGCAGCAGCAGCATCAGTGAGCAGCAACAGCAACACAACTTCGACTGCAGCTTCTCCCCTTTCATTTCTTCTTCTTCCTTCAGCTACCTAGGGTTAAGTATGAGGTATATTTCCTAAACTTATTCCCTAGTTTGCTTGGTTAGTGTAGTTTTGCATCGGTTAGTAGTTTTTAGTGTGATTTAGTGCGATATGAGGTGTTTAGTGGGAACCTTGTGCTATTGTGGTGTGAATTAGTTTCAGTAGGTTGTTGGTGGGTTATGGAGACCATATTAACCTAGTTTAACCCCGATTGCACTAAAATACCACCAGTTTTCCAAATTGATGCAATTTATCGTATTTGTGCAAAATTGAGGTTTTCTGGAACTGCTTTTGACCCGATGAGTTCTGAATGAAATTGAGGATACTGCAGTGTAGTGGAGATGTGCTGATAGCATAGATTTAACCCGACCCCCTAATTCACCCCTTTGGCCGCCAATTTCTTCATTCTGGCCGCCAATTGCGGCCATATGGGTAGGGTTTGGGTTGGGGTTTGGTCCTATAGGTGTCTGCTAGTGTGTAGAGTGCTGTGATGTATATATTTTTGTAAGTTTAGTTCTGTATATAAATCTGGGACCAAATACCTATTTTGCCGTTTTTCTAAACCTTCGCGGCACGCGTGATACGTGAGTAGGTTTGGGGCTTTTGCGTATCGCGACGCGTCGGGGTAGTTTCAGGCGCGTGATCACACGTTTTAGCGTATCGCGCACACGCGCGATTGGTTTGCGACACGGGTTTCTAGTTGGACCGTAATGTCGCATTTCTGTGAAATTGAGCTTATGTGTGATATCTGTTATGTGATTCTAGATTCGCAGGCTAGTGAGACGGACGCTGCGAAGAAGGGCAAGCAAGTTGTTGGATACACTTAGCGCGAGACACGGTGAGTAGATTTCACATCTACGGGGATATCTCCCGCATGGCGTTATGCGTCAGGGCTGATAGGACTTTATTATTATATGTTGCATGTACCCCATAGACTGTCATCGCATATTGCATTCCCTGCTACATATATATATGCTTAGAACTGATAGAACACCGCACTATTACTAACGGTTTATGTTGCACGGGCACTATTTGCATGCTACACACACACCGTTAGTAATTGCTATGCCACACTCACTGTAGAGCTGCCATGATTACATTGCTGTAGTTCATCTTACATATGATTGGTTATGATTTTCTAGAAATTGGGAGCCGCATGACATCTTTAAGAACGGAAACTATTTTAAAAAGCGGTTTTCCCCTTATACACATACCATGGATTGATTTACATTGTACCTCGCATTGGATTTACTTTTTGGTGTTGGATTTCATGCGATTTCTGGTTTTGAGGACCGTGGAATTATTTAAGAAAAGATGCACTATTTTGAAAACCCAGTACCTCGTGATATGATATTTTGGTGCGTCCACCACGCGTTTTCTCGGTACTGAGACGTGTGCTTGAAACCTGATTCGAGGAGTGGATGCTCCGTTTGCGGGTTCGTGGTGGGCCCGGTATGGTTCCCCTCGGCGAGATGATCGATGGGTTTTGCCGATTGAGCCTGGAGGCGGGCGAGTACCTACCGGTGATTGGTTGGACCTGGCAGTTGTCCGGAGGATACTGACCAGAGTCGAGAGATGGATACGGGATGATCCGTACTGCCGGGGCCGAGGGCCGATACCGCAGACGGACCCCGTGGGCCGATCCGGACTGACGGAGCCCGATATACGAGGATTTGCGTGTCGATGCTGGACATGAGTATTTTATGATATTTTGGGTGCCGATGTTGGGCACTCGTGATTTCTCAGAGATGTACAGGATTTGAGGGCCGATGGGTGTGCCGGCGCCTGAGTGTATTTGGGATTTGGGTGCAGTCTGAGGCACCGATTATTGCTTTCCATGTTGACATATCCATGTAGATGTTATTTATCCCATGCTCAGTATTGATTACTATATACCTCATCCTGTAGCATTTACCTGATAGAGCACTTGCATTACTATTGCATCCACTGTTGGCATGCATTGACATCATCTGCTGGCATTAGTAGAGCCGCGCTATATGTGCATGCTCGCGATCACCTTTATATGTTATCTCTATTCACGAGTTGGCAACTCACCCCCGTTGTGCCACAGTATTTGCAGGTTGCCCTTGGGAGTAGTCACGGCTGGCTGTTTACCGTATCTTTTGGCACAGATACCGTTGCTGAGGCGAGTTAGCCTTTTTGCTGTTAGGTGGGTTTTTGTATGGTATCTGTTATCCTTCAGTTGTATATCGATGTATCTAGTATTCTCCATCTACCTTTCTGTATTGACTTAGAGACAGTTGTGAGGACGATGTGTATGATTTTATACTCTGGTGTCGAGCTCGCATGTGAGCCGACTTTATTTTATGCAGTCTTATCTTTGTGATATTTGTCCTTGCTTTACTGTGTATTCTTCGCTACGGCGTCGTATATCATATTGTGATGCTTATTCATTTCACTTGTTATTTCTGCGACACCTTACTTTTACCCGACTTACGGGACAAATGTTTAAAAAGGGAAATGTTGCCAAAATTATAAAAATTATAACTCTTGAACTAAAAAGGATTTCTACTAAATAAATGGAAGTTTCTCAGACATGCATGACCGTTTTTACAAAAATGTTTCAATCACTCTTTATTTATTGGTTTTGTTTTCTGGGTTCGGCTTACTTAGCCGCGTTACGCCTGTAGACGTTGCGTGGTTAAGTGCCGGTCACGAGTCGAAATTCTCGGGTCGTGACACGGGGCGTGACAGAACTCCTCAACATGTTGAGGAGTGCAGAGGGCACCTTGCAGAAAGCAAGGAAAACACCCGCTATGTTTGTTGGTGGTGCTTTCTCTTCTAGGTCCAAGGCTAAAGCCAAAGGAAAGAAGAAGAAGGCCCCTACCAAACCAAGAGGAGGTGTTGGTAAGGTGGAATCCAAGGGAATGGCAAAAGTAGCAAGGCCGATAGTAGGAAAGGACGAATGCTTCCACTGTCATAGAAAGGGCCATTGGAAGAAAGATTGCAAGGCTTGGAATGCCAAGAACCCGGACCCGAGGTAGGTTGTGGCTTCGGCTTCAGGTGTGTTTGTAATTGAAAATTGTCTGTCAATCAACTCTACTTCCTGGGTATTGGATACCGGATCAGGATCTCATATATGCAATTCTTTGCAGGCATTGAGAAGCCGTAGAGTTCTGAAGACTGGTGATATGACCCTCAGGGTTGTTAACGGAGCGAGCGTGGATGCTGTGTCCGTAGGGGAATATCACCTTGGATTGTCGAGTGGACATATTTTGGTTTTGCGCGACTGTTTTTGTGTATCTAGTTTAACTTGTAATATCATATCAGTATCCTTGTTATCAAAAGAAGGTTATGATTTTACATTTGTAAGCGATGTTGTGAACATCCACCTTAATCATAGTTTGATTGGGTCAGGTACACTAAACAGCGGTATATAACCAATTGCAGATTTTCAATGTCCAGAACACACTTAAAAGAAAGTCTCCGGATACAAATCAGGCTTTCTTATGGCATTGTAGACTGGGTCACATCAATGAGACAAGGCTAACTAAGTTATATAAAGAAGGATATTTGGATACGTTCGAATATCAATCTTATGCAACTTGTCAATCATGTCTCAAAGGAAAGATGACGAAGACTCCGTTCACTAGACACGGAGTAAGAGCGAGCGAGCTCTTAGGACTCATACACAGCGATGTATATGGTCCAATGTCTACACATGCAAGAAGTGGTTATTCCTATTTCATTACTTTTACGGATGATTTCTCTAGGTATGGACATATTTTCTTAATGAAACATAAATCCGAGGCTTTTGAGAAATTTCGAGAATATAAGAATGAAGTAGAAAAACAAACCGACAAAAGTATCAAGACACCGAGATCTGATCGAGGTGGTGAATACTTGAGTGCCGAGTTCTTGGATTACGTAAAGAGAATAGAATTCTCTCTCAGCTTACTCCTCTATACACACCACAACACAACGGTGTATCGGAGAGATGGAACCGAACCCTATTGGATATGGTACGTTCCATGATGAGTAATGCTGAGTTACCGCGATCATTCTGGGGCTATGCACTAGAATCAGCTGCATATCTTTTGAACAGGGTTGTTGGGGTCGAAAATTGCACCCCGGTTGACCAGGTCAAGGTCATGGTCAACACCAAGCCAAGTGGGCCCAAGCCCAGATCAAGTGGGCCCATGCCCAGGTCGAGTCCGAACATGAAGCGGCTGGCCCTCCTCCATGCCCAAAATGAAATCATGTAATAAATAATTTTTATGTAATTTTTTATGCATGAATGGGCATAAAGCCAAATTTTTGTAAAGCCCATGGCCTATGTGCAAAAAGAAATGGCACATGAGCCATGGGATGGGCAAAATGCCATTTTTGTAAAACCCAAGGGGCTCTATGTAAAGTGTATAGCCTATAAAGGCCAAGATAATGAAAATATCTCAACAACTTTTTCTCTCTCCAAAAAAGAATCCAGATCACTGATCTTCTCCTTCCTCAAGGTTCTAAAAAACCTTCTTCTTTCTTTTGAATTAAATCAAGAGTTTTACTCTTATTTTTATAAAACTAAATAGTTTTTCACCACAAAACCCACAAAGGGGAACTCAGATCTTGCATCAGATCTCAGAAAGAAGAGAATTTTAAAATCTCACATCTCTTGATCTTCAAGATCCGGCCAAACGACAGGAATAAGAAGGAGACCCATCTCCAGAAACCCCACTTTGGGGAAGAACTAGGGCTCAAAGGGAGAAGCCCTTCATCAGCTTCAAAACATCCTGGGAGTTTAACTCCTCATATATATATAAATATATACACACACAAAATAATAAGTGCTCCTTCCTGGGAATACAACTCCCATTGCAGGGACCAAGTCCCTTTTGCCACCCTTGCGCTCAAAGCGCCCGAGCGCCCACGTGCTGACACGTAGGGTGCTAGCGCTCAAAGCGCTAGCGCCCTTGCGCTCAAAGCGCAAGCGCCTAAAGCGCTAGCACCCGAGCACCCACGTGCTAACACGTGGGGCGCAAGCGCTTAAAGCGCTAGCGCCCTTGCGCTCAAAGCGCTAGCGCCCAAAAACGCTAGGGCCCAAAAGCCCACGTGCTGACACGTGGGGCGCTAGCACTCAAAGCACTAGCGCTCTTGCGCTCAGAGCGCTAGTGCCCAAAGCGCTAGCACCCGAGCACCCATGTGCTGACACGTGGGGCGCTAGCGCTCAAAGCGCTAGAGGTCTTGCGCCCAGAGCGCTAGCGCCCGAGCGCCTACATGCCTGGCACCTGGGGCGCTAGCGCTCTTGCGCTCAAAGCGCTAGCACCCAAAGCGCTGGCGCTTTTTCCCAAGCATCCTTTGGATGCCCTTTCCCTTTTTTATATGTATATATGTATATATGCATACACACACACACATAATCCATACTAAAAACACCTCCCCCGTTAGAAAAAATTTCTAACGGGGCGCTGCCCCGCACCCCGTAAGGGGGCTGCTAGCCCCCTTAACCCCCAGCCCGCTTTCCGGGTAGCGGGACCCCCGTAAAAACTCTGCGGGGCCCCCGATATATCCAAAACCCCTTTTAAAACACAACGCACACTGCACATTGAGTTCGCATGACCTGTTTGACCCGTTAATCAGAGGTTCTCTTGCTCCAAAGGCGAGGGGTAATTAACGGCAGCTTAGTCCGCAGCTGCCGGAGATTCGGATCCCCACAATCAATAAACCCCAGCCTACCCTAGGCAGGCGGAATCTGTAATGCGCCTGACAAGCGCGCGCGTATTCCCATCTCAATGGGGTGACGAAAAACACCCTACAGATTCTGGCACGCCCGGTGGGACTTATCTCTCCTCCCATATTTCGGGTAAAACGTTCATGAGAACTCAATCAATATACATACCTATATTTATACTAAAATAATGCTCTTTCATACAGGTTTTTAAGCAATCACTTTTCAACAATGTCTCCAAAGATGAATTCAGCTCTCAGCATGGCTCCCGTCTCCTACACGATGAAGATAGACTCCAGGACGGTCCTTCCGGCCAGTCTCGGGTGACAATGGGAGGAGCCGCCGCTACCATTTGGCTCTATTATGTTCGTGTCAGCTAACGCCACCCCAGCTCCTCAAGCTCCGGTAACAGACAAACCGGTCTCAAAAGGGAAAAGGCCGAACGTCATGGTCGCGAGGGCACCTCAACCCAAGCACAAATCCGTTTCCGAACGACTCTCCATCGCTCCAGCTGGGGGCAATGATGCGCTCCTTCTCCGTCAGTTTGTTAATAGCTTGACGGATGTTGCTTTCGATTGGTATGCAAGCAAACCAGATGACTCGATCACGACATTCGATCAAATAGAATCCATGTTCAAGCAAAGGTTCATGAGTGTCAGCGATAAAATCACCATTGCCGACCTCGTAAGGACAGAGACAAAGAACAACGAAAGCAACATGGATTTTATAGTCCGATGGCACAATCTCTCTATTAAATATGAACCGCCGTTGGAGCAAGACCAATCCGTCAGTCTTCTTATAGAAAATCTGAAGGACTGGATGAAACTTTTCTGGTGTACCGCAGGACTTAAAACATTCCAAGAGCTGACCAAAAAGGTCCAAACGTTGGAACGCTCAAAGCCCGAGTCCGCTCAGGATCTTCAGTTCACAAACAGACCGAAACCTTGGAGGGACGACAACCGAAAAGGTGGAAGTTCTAACAGCACCGATTCTTTAAATAACCAGAGAGCTGGCGGAGAAAAAACTAACAAATCTCGAGAGCCAACTTTGGAGGAAAGAAGAAATAAGGTCTACTCATTCCGAAAGGACAAGGTCCACAAAATTTTTAAAGATGCTCTGAAGAATGGCCTGCGGCTACCAGAACCAAAAAGGCTAAGTGAAGCGAACAGGACTGATCATCCCAACTTTTGCCCATACCACCGAGTTCTAGGGCACACTATTGAAGACTGTTGCATCTTCAAGGATTGGGTCGAGAAACAATACAAGGCGGGAGAAATATCATTGTCCCCTGGCGTGTTAACAAACAATCAAGCTGCGACCGCCAATTTCATACAAACGGGGACCGAAGTCCTTCAGGGACCTAATTCTCTCAGACATCTGCCTTTCTCTAAAAAGAGCGGACCAAGACAACAAGCTAAGAGCCAAGCGAGCAACATTGCCAATGAAGAAGCAATAGACGGGTACACAACCCATACGGTCTATATAATGGAGCTCAGACGAACAAGTCCTCCTACGCCTTATAACCATGACAATGACACGGTTGTTGCCATCCAACATCGGCCCGATCCAAATGATGAAAAGCCCGCTCAGGCCATTGAGCCAAAGGAACCCGTGGTTCATGCTGAGTCAAGTTCAGGCGGTAGGGATGACCCCGTTGTCATACCCGGAACTATAGAACAAGCATTATTCCAATGGCTTCAAAGGCAACTTCAGAACAGGGATGAGAAGATGGCCAAGGTCCATTCTAAAGTCGACGAGCTGGCAAATGTCGTGGCGGATCTCACGACCCAAGTCGCCCGATTGCAATTACAGTAAAATCAAATTTTGGTTGTGAGCTGGGGATTGATATCCGGAAGCAGCCGACCGATGCTCCCTCCAGCCCGAGAGCGGAACACCTTTGTGAAAAACGGACGCGATCAGCCTCCAGTCCCTCCGATGCGTACACTGAATGTGGTAAGCGGACAGTAGGAGAATCAAAGACTGGTCGTCCTCGGGGTCCAGCACCAGTAAGGGCACCTACTCCAATAGAGAGAAAGAAGAAAATATACTCCTTCAGGAGGGATAAAGTCCGCGAAATATTCGTGGATGCCTTGAACAACGGTCTTAAACTGCCTATTCCAAAGAGGCCACAGAAGATGAACATGACCGGCAATCCCATATACTGCCCATATCATAGAATGGTGAGTCATACCATTGAAGACTGCTATGTTTTCAAAGATTGGGTGGAGAACCAATACAAACTCAGGAAAGCCTCACAGTCGTTAGATGTACCGACAAGCTACAGAGCTACGGTCATCAACACAGTCCCGCCAAGATCAAAGTTCGAGGAGCTGGGATAAGCACACCACTGACCACCACGTCGTTAAATTGGGAACGACAGACCACCAAGTCTTTAAACTGGGAATAATTGACCACCACGTCATTAAACTAGGAACAGTCGACCTCTAAGTCGTTAAACTGGGAGTGTAAAAAAATATGTAAATAAACAAAAAATGTGTAAATAAAAGAAAAGTAAAGAAAAGCCGAAATGATGGGGCAACTCGCAATAAAAATCAGTGAGTAAAATAAAGATGAAAATAAAGCCGAAATGATGGGGCAACTCGCAATAAAAATCAGTGAGTAAAATAAAGATGAAAATAAAGTAGAAATGATGGGGCAACCGCGAATAAAAGCCGAAATGATAGGGCAATCGCGATCTTCGCGATAAGAAAAGCTGAAATGATAGAGCAGTCGCGATAAAACAAAGAAAAAACACAAAAAAACAACGGCGAATGATGAGTCGCTTCTGGTACCATATTCCAGTGCAGCGATGCAGACGCCAACCAAAATCCAATCTCCCAAAATTCTCCCAGCCCTACGGATAGTCCCTAAATTGACTACCATATACAATCCACGGGCTCAAATAATTCTCATCATACCCATGCCCCACCGTAATCACCAGTTACGCGGCTTGTCTCTGCCCTTAGAATTATGCTCCATTGGGAAGACCCACTCATGTGTCCTCACGATGCATGAGGAGAATAAACCTTTGTGGGATCCTTACGACTCACAAAGGGAAAACACACTTGGGGGTCCTTACGACTCCTAAGGAGAAAATGCACCTACGGGATCCTTACGACTCGTAGGGAGAAAATGCTTTTATGGGACCCTTACGGCCCATAAAATTGAAAAGCCTTAGGTGATAGGGATCTAAACCTGTCTCCTAAGCCATCGCTTCCCAATAGGCAATGGCGAATGATGAGTCGCTCCTGGTACCATATTCTAGTGCAGCGATGCAGACGCCGGCCAAAATCCAAATCCCGATGGCGAATGATGAGTCGCTCCTGGTACCATATTCCAGTGCAGCGATGCAGACGTGTTCATATCATAATTTTGCATTATTATATTCCCCATTCTTATTCATTTTACAAATAAATAGGTGCTTTTAATCCATGTCTGCTACATAGTTGTAGGTTACAGGTTTCCGGAACAAAATAATGAAAATGATGAAAAGACGCTACAAAAGTGAGACTACGACCAACAAATAGAGAATCTTTATCATGCCTACAGTTTGAAGAATAAACGAAGATCGATGAACAATTTCAAAAAGTACAAAGGCAGCGCAAGATTCAAGACTTCAACACGAAGCGAATGGTAAAAGTCCACAATATTCTGCACTGTGGAAATCTGGAAAAAACTAGAAGACAATCTGAGAAACCAAGTGAAGAAACCAGAAGCCAAATGCAATAGGAAGCAGCCCAAAAGAATAGAGCCAATAACTCCACCATATGGCCGCGGATTCGCGGCCAAACAGGGCATATGGCCGCGGATCCACGGCCGTGCTAAGCACGTGTCGGTGCAAACTTTGACGGTGGTGGTGGTGCGTTGACTAGGCTTCTTAGGGTAATTTTGTAAATGCAGATAGGGATCAGATGTAACCCTAGGGTTTCTATAATCTATAAATAGGAACCCTACATCTATTTTTGGAGCATGCCTCTTTTTATTCATCTATTTTAGAATTTCAAATCCTGTAATGTTTGAAGAGTGCATCGAATAAAAGTAAGTCTTTTTCTTTACCTTGCCTTAGTTAATTTTCCTTTCTGCCCTAGTTAATTTTATATATATGCCCTAGTTTAGCACTTTTAATTATCCGCCGTAGATTAGATAATTAGGTTATTAAAAACAATCATAAAAATTAATTCGTTTAACAATTCCTTAATGAGTGAGTAGTTCCTCACTTGTTAGGGTTAGGAATAGGGAAGTTTGAGAGATAAAAATCTCTCACCCCTTTCTTGCCCATCAAACATTTTTTAGAGGACTCCATGCATACATACACACACCGCTCACTACGGCACCCTATCCCAAGAGGTAGCGGTGATACCGTAGTTTAAAAGACCGGTTGTGTATGTTTTCCATAGAGGTTAGGATAAGAATTAAGAAAGGTAGGACAAGGATCTAGAGGAAGAAACCTAGTTTCTTCCCGATCGTGCTAATCTCCTTTGTTAATTATTACCGTAACATCTAAATAGATCTTAATTAGGGCATAGAAAGCGGTGAGAAATATTGAATTTCCAAACTTAACCTAAACCTAACCCTAGCAAGGTTTTTATCCTAATCTAAATCAACTTTAGTTTTTAGTGATAATCCAATCCACCGCAATTAGAATTAACTCGTTAGAACAATTAGAAAATAAACAAAATCCCTGTGGACCGACCCGTACTCAACCGGCAAGCTACCAAGAGACGTCGTTCTTGATTGCGGTTAATATTCTTTGATTCATCTTTTAAAAGCGAAAGCGCATAAAAAAAACCTCTACCAATCAAATGGCGCCGTTGACGGAGATGGCGTAGTTATTTTCTTTTTGCAATTTCGGGTTAATATAAAAATTGAAAAATCATAAAAAACTGAAAAAATAAAAAATATAAAAAAAATTATCATCTTGTTATTTTTTGAAGGGTGTTTCGTTTGAATTGTGCAGGATCGACGAACAAATTCATATCTGGAAAATTCCAGTGAGCAAAACAGCAAATATCAGATCTGAAAAGAAAGAGGAAAATCAGAACAGAGGAACAGAAGAAATTTTGGAAACTGAACCATTAGGTCAACCACGGAACCGCGGTCAAAGGCACATTTTAACGGCGGAACCGCGGTGCCTTGGTGACGTCAGCAGGAGGAAACCCCTCTGTAAGCCTTCTTTTCTTCTCTGTAACCCCCTAATCTCCTCTAAAAATTTTCCTGCAGGGTTCTTTGCGCGAAAACTCCTCGATCTTCTCCAATAACTTGATCTTGTGCAAGTGTTTGATTGTGTTTTACTGCTTTGAATATTTAAAATTGACTTTAAGGGGCTTGAACACCAATCCAGATTGGGTGTGGATTTCATTGCCCTTCCTAGGACCCCAAAAATCACAAAAAGTATATTGCATTGACCATCGAGTTAATTAAAAAAGATTAGACTCAGCCTATAAGGACTGTCGCGCTCAATAGGACAAAAGAATAGTTGTAGGCATCGATCGTTTATCTAAACCAGACTTTATGGTGCCTAGGCTAGACAAGTGGGGAAAGGTAACTTTAAAAGGCCCGTCTCACGGTGATTCGTGAGCGGATCCCTCCTTTCCTTACTTGTGCTTACCTGGCCACAATTGGCGGTGAAGAGGCGATTTGAGGTCCTCACAACTTGCCCTTTGGAACAGTTAGGAGAAGTCAAGTTGACCTAGGTAACCCTAGATCTAGGCTTGATTGTGCATTTTGTGATTGCTTGAACGTGTGTATAATTGAAAATCTTTTGCAAAAAGCTCCTTATAAAAAAACAAAAAAACAGAAAAAAAAAATTTACAAAAACTTGCCACTTATCGCTAAGAAATCCATTTGCACCCCACTTGCACCCACTTCCTCTCATTGACATTTTCTTACCCCCACCTTCTGTTTTCACTTTTTTTGACTACACTACATCTCTTTAGTGTATGTCCGGTTGGACTAGGGACACTGGTGCCCATTTAGTCCGTGTCTCGTTAGTGCCGACTGACGACGTTTTCGACTCAGAAGTCGAAATTCCTTCCACTTCTTTACCTTCACCTTCATATTCTTCGTCTTCTAAGGAGATGTCGGAATTCAATTCTAACAACCCCTTACCCACGGGACTGATTCCACCTCTACTAAGTGCGAATAACCCACAACACCCACCTGTTGAAGCGCCCCAACGAATCGTGCTCCAGGATCTTTTCTACCCTATCCGCACCGCTTTACCAACTTTCCTTTCACTTCCACCGGCCAATGGGGATAACTTTGAAATTAAACCCCACTTCATCAACATATTGCCCAAATTTCACGGGCTGGAATCCGAAGATGCCTGCATCTTCATAAACAAATTCCAGAATGTTTGCGCAATGATGAAGACTACACAACTTTCTGATGATGCTATAAGGCTACGTGTCATTCCATTCACCTTATGTCACCTAGCCGAGAAATGGTTATATAGCACAGCATCACACTCGATAAAAAATTGGGAAGAGTTTGTTAAAGCTTTTCTAAAAAAGTTTTACCCACATCACAAGACCGCGAGAATTCTTAACGAAATTATCCAATTTTCCCAGCTTCCTTCCGAACCTTTTTGGAAGTGTTTTGAAAGATTTAAAGACCTACTTGTTCAATGCCCTCACCATCGTATCGAGAATTGGCAACTTTGCTAAACTTTATATGAAGGATTGAACCCAGCAACTAAGCAGTTGTTGGAAACCATTTGTCAAGATCACTTTCTTACAAAATCTAGCGAGGAAGCTTAGCAGTTTCTCGACGATCTTGTTGAACAAACACTTCAGTGGGAAAGCACTAAGACCACCTCATCCTCTTCATCAGGTCAGTCTAGGGAAAGCATACATCAACTAGATATGTCGATTGTAATGAAGGCCGAAATTGCCGCACTTACGAAAAAGCTAGAAGCAATTGAGAGCAAATTCTCATCGCCTTCTCCTGCCCCTGCTTTACCCCCACGCACTGTTTGCGCTTGTTGTTCGGATCCATCCCATCTTACTGAAGAGTGTCCTTACAATCCACCTGTTCAAGGACAAGATCAAGTCAATGCTGCCTTTTGTAAGTCGGCGTTAGACACCCCACGAGTTGCGGGGAGGCGGAATAGGTAAAACAATCATTTTGTTTAAAACAAACATCGATTAACTTACGGATCCTTGCCAAACTGTAACTAACAACATCATAGGAGGGATTAGCTACTATGAAAGAAGATTATACCTAATGAACTAAGTCCTTCTTGTTCTCGTTGACCACTTCCTCGTCGGCCTCCTCTTTTTAATAGAAGATCCACCCGATAGCTACTACTCCAAGCTTGACCTCTAACTTGAGGTAACTAGGTTACTAAAAGTGTTAATCAAAGCAACCTAGAGGATATAGAATAGGATTAGGGATCAATTAGTCTTGCTAACCCTTGATCTCAACATATGAGAGGTTAGGGTTAGGGTTTGAAGAGAGTGAGCTTGAGAAGAGAGAAGGTGATTATAATAATGATGAAGCATAAGATATTTTGCACAAATATCTCTTTGCACAAATATCTCCATGCTTCATTTAATACATAATGAATCATCAAGTGAGTCATTAAAAACATTTAATGCATCATTAACTCTCTTGATGAATCATCTCCATGAGTCACAAAACCATTTAATGCATTTTACACCTAAGCCCTCCACCTCATCAAACTTCTAGAAGCTTCTCGAGTAATTACGAGAACGCCCCTCCTATCCGTGAAAACACGAAAATACTGAGACTGTATAAATCCAATAATCCAATACTAGAATCTAGCTTAAACCAAAGCCTGCTAGTATAAACTGTCCGAATATCGTACGTGCATAAATGCGCGTGCGTGTCCGAACCCTGTCGTAAAACCATATGACCTCTATATTGTTTCGCCCGAAGCAGGGAAACTCTCTGTGTGGGACTCTAAAGACTCGACTACTATGCTGGCAGTGGGTTTAACCTGTTAGTTGTATGTATGCCCTAGAGGCCAGTATTGTACAGATGATGTATATTATATTGGATGCTTGGACATATATAGAGATGACTTTCTTGCTCGATATGATAGTATGCTATCTGGTTGCTCTTTATCTTAACATGTACACTTGTCTCTTTAAACTGTCTTATGGTTACATGTTGGTAAAACCCTTAGGATGTGTACTTGACTACCTGGACTGTGATGCAGATCATACTAGTGGGGACATGGTAGTCCATAAGTACATCCTTTAAGGTCCCTAGTCGTGGGTGTATCGAGACGGGGCATCGATATACCAGAGTAGAATAGCGTATACGCTTCTCGACCCATGAGATGGGCGATGGATGATCCCATATCCATTGGTGTTTGACATCAGAGATGGTATACGGGTGCTCAGTGGAGACTGGGTACACTGGACGGACTCGCCGAGAACTCCCAGATGGTATTATACCTCACGTCAGATGGCAGTTCTCAGGTGACACTTGTGCAGGTTAGTCTGTAGACCCGAGATCGTCATAGAGTCTTGTGTGATTCCCACTGTGCTTTGATCTCCACCTTACCACGTCCATGAGGGCGTGCAAAACGGTGGTCTTTGGGCACAGTCCCGAGTCACATGGAGGCAATGAACGATAAGAGGGGTTTCGTCTCTCCCAGTATTGGGGGTTGATGTTGCGCTGTGCTCGATTGGCCATAACAGGGAATTCCCTGGCCAGGGCTGATCAGAGATTTGCTGGTAAGTATTACCAGTAGTTTCTCGATCCGTTATGAGCCTCACATCGGCACGACTTATCGGTTATTGGGGTCTGACGTTTACCACCCCTAGACTTGATATGCGACATATCAGACGAACAGACCGGACTGTATGGTAAGTGTTACTGGTTGGATTCACAGGAGTGTGAGCGGGCTAGCTCGTCGATCTTCTGATCGTTCAATACCCGGATGGCCGTTACGTTTAGCAGACCGCTTGCGGCTTGTGGGTGATTGATATGATCATCATCTGCTGCCGGCGTATTGATGAGTCTTTAGAGTCCTACACAGAGGTTTCCTGGCTCAAGCGAAACGAAATAGGAGCGCATATGAGATATGTGCAGGACCGAGAATAATGCGTGTATGTGATACCATATTTCATTCTCGCGATGGATGTATCGATTGGTTATATTCGATATAACCTAGATATCAAATCAAGGATTGATTCGATAAGCCGATACATAGGATACTAGTCGGTTATATGCGATATGACCGGATCGTTAAATCAAATGTTGATTTAATGATTCAATGTATAATTATATATATTTGATATATTACTTTGCATTAGCTAGTATTAGTTCACTTTAAATGGATTTTCTCACTTGATGTGCAAGTTGTATATGTGATATACTTTTGTGCACATGTTTGTATCATGTTTGATGATGCTTGCTCATTTGGTTAAGTGTATAGAATTAAACCATGGTTAAGTTGATGATTAGGGTTTTGCTTTTTCATTTATTTATTTATTTGTTTATTTATTTATTTGGAAAGGATAAAGATGAGAATGGTGGCTTTCTTTGTTTCTTATTGAAGCTTCATGAAGCTTTGACTTAGTCACCATTCTTGTCTCATGCTTAACCCTAACCATTTGAACTAACCCTAGTTCATTCTCTACACTTAACTATGGTTAAGATTATGATAAGTTTTCATTTTTCTTTTTCATTTAAAGAGACTCATCATATTCTTTCTTCTTCATCATCATCTTCTTCTTCAAGAAAAGCTTAAGTCCATCAATGGCAACTTGAGCAAAAGTGAGAGAAATCCAATTCTAAAGTGAACCCACCTCCTATTTCTTCACCCTCTACCTCTTGCCAAGTAGTATAGGGTGTTTTCTTCACAAGTTTCACAACTTGGTGAAGTTGGAGCTTGAACTTGTGATGCCTCGACGTAGATCATCTTCGGCACGAAGCCGACGACCTAGTCCACCCATTTCTCCGATGAAGCCGACGATTGAGTTCGGGATTCGAGATGGACAGTGAGAGGACGCCTACGTGGAGCTAAGGAAGTGGAGAACCGGATCTACAAAGGTTGTAGCCTCTCTCCTTTAGTTAAGTTGTTAACTAGTTTCGTTTTTCGCCTAAATTTCTAGTCAACGATCCGTATTAGGGTTTCGCGGCACTCATAAAAATTGAAATTGGCATAGTTGATGCCTTGTGAGACCTCTTGAGAGTGCCTAGGAACCCTACAGTGGTATCAGAGCCTAGCTAGAGCCTTAGGCGAAGTGTAGACGACGTTTGAAACCCGATCGAACCGAAACCCTAATTCCCGATGTGCTCTCTGGACTTTTTTCAAAAACTGGGATTTTTCCAGATTAAAAATTCTTAAAAAATTCAGCAGGAAATTCTAAGAATTACGGTGCAAATTTTTTCAAATGAACAGTATAGTTTGCGGCGGAACCGCGGCAGAAGCATGGCTTCTGCGGCGGTTCCGCGGCCTAATGATGACGTCAGCCCTACTCCTTTGCACAGTAATTCCTATTTCACAGTGCTGAGTTTTCTGGGAATTTTTAAATTGACTCAAGGGTTGTGTGTTCTGGGGTTGCATTGGGAATCGACGATTCGATCGGATTATCAAACCTTGTCTATGTGGCTTTCCGGATATTTTAGAATATGTTAAAAGGTTCGACCGGATATAAATACCCAACTTTTCCCCTGCCGGAAAATTTCCAAGTGTTGGATTTTTCTGTGGTTTAAGGACGTTCTAAGTAGTGCAAGTAATGCGATAGTCCCTCTAGAAGACAACAAACCTTAACTCGATTATGTGACCGTCTTGAACTGCCCTTTGAACCTTCGGGTTTGGGGCAGTACGGCGTGCCACATGTGAGGCGTTGGCTTGACCCTTCTACGGCTGGACCGTTGGTACTGAGGCATGAAGTGAATGTCTTTGAACCTATTTCATGTGTTGAACGGTTTCGGGAAAACTTGGGTGTTCGAATGTTCGATCGGAAAGTTTAATATTTTCTATTTATTCGGAATGGGATACAATAATTAGAATTCACAAACAGTTATGAGATAACTGAATGAATGTTATAAATCTAGCGGTTTAGTTTCATTTGATATTGAAAAGAGTTTTCGATAATGAGACTAAAATGCGGGGTTTATAACTGTTAGGCATGTGATGTCTAAGTATTTCATTTGATTAGGTATGTGATGTCTAAAGAGGTTGCGGATTCCAATTGTTGTAGTTTTACACTTTCTTTTCTGTGACCGTAAGTGTAATATGTGATATCGCCGGTTTCGTTGCTATATGTCAACGACAATTGGGATGCGCATATTTACTTACGTTGATGACATGTGATGTTATGTGTTGCTGGATATATTATATTGGATTGTCGTGTTTGAATAGCCGGGGGTTTTTATGTAAGATGAGTGTTTTTCATTTTTCATTCATGTAAAAACTTGTATGTAATATTCTTTTATTTGGGGCACTTCCAGGTTGCGGAAGCTGTCACCCTTTGTATATTATTTACTTTTCTGCACTAGGATAGACCCAAGGAGGGGAGCACAAGTAACCGGGTTCTAGGGTCCAGTGGGAGACCATCTCGAGGAGTCGAGTCCGGGTCTCCTAACCCTAGAATTGGTAGGGTTACTTGCCGCTCTCATAGGGGTCTAGGGGTGTGGGATTGGCTATTCATCACGACCGTGGAATCCGTGTTTTATACTGGCTCGTATTGAAAACACGGACGTCCTAGTATATCCAATGTTTCATATGTTTCTTCTGCTGTGATATCTGTGATGTGATCATGTGATGTTCTGTGATAGATACAGTATATAGTATATATGATATATTATATAGACGTTACTTATGTTTTACACCCGCGCTAGCCCTGCCCTGCTCTGTCGTTAGTTACCTAACCTAACGGTGCACGAGGGGACATCGAGGCGAATGCGGATGGCATAAGTGTACGTCGTATTTATCTGTGATGTTTAGGTATTTAAATGATGGGACTTCATTAATGTGATTAATGAAATAAAAGAAACCTAAAGATGTTGTAGAATCGAATTTCAAAAAAAAAACAGGTAGCTACAGTTCTTGCTTTGCACAGCGGTATATGTGATATATCCTGCACCTTATTCGATGAGGAAAGGACCGAGATCACTTCACCGGGAGTGACTCCTTTAGCAATAACTGGCAGATGCTACACACTCGGTTTGTTTTTGATTGCTTCTATAGTTTCTGCTTTGCACAGTGATATATATGATATATCCCGCACCTCATTCGACGAGGAAAGGGCCGACGATCCCTTCACCAGGAGTGACCCCTTTAGCAAAACTAGAAAAGCCTCAAAATCACTCCATTTCAAAACTTCATTTGATTCTACAACGATATCAAGTTCATTACGCAATGGGTTTTCAGAAAAACCTGTCGTAGCCCTCCGTCATTTCAGATAAGTCCTATTTAGTATTCGTGCTACGTTTGTTGACCTCCATCAAGGCGTAGTGTGCGGTAGCTAACTAGTATTTATCTGCTTATGCATATGATGCAGATTGGATTAGGGTAGTCGTGCGGCCTTGTTGACCTCTGTCAAGGGTCGTGCGGGTGGGTTTAATTCGATCAAGAAATGACGGGTTGAACTTGACTAGTAGCCTATGGTTTGTTGACCTCCGTCAAGGTCATAGGGTGCTAGGGGCAAAATATTATCGGGAATTTCAAGTGTTGAAATTTGCAATGAGATTGCATACCTTCTATGAGATAGTTGGATCCCGATACCCACTGCGAGTAAGAGTTACTCCTGGGAGAGTTTTACACATTGCAATTAGCTAATCAAGTAGGTGTCTAGAAAGGTGTCAACGGGGTTACGCCTCTGGGAAAATGAGGTTTACATTAATTAGGTTCGTGCGAAAGCACGGGGGACCTCCCTCAAAGTACCGACACTGGCCTGGCTGAAAGATTGGCGAACTTGTAGTGTGTAATTAATCCCGGCTAGTCTTTCCTTTTAGGGTTTGAAGGAAGATTTGATAAAAACCAGTGGGAGCCATCCTGATTAGATAAGATAATAACCAATCTGATCTTGCACGAGCTTACGCTAAAGTGTTTTCTTCTCTCTCTCTAGGTAGCGACCATTTCATGCCCTAATAAAGATAATAATATGGATGTATTGACCGAACCCGCATGTTATACTGTGCTGGGGAACGTTGGTTCCGTTCTTTCCTATAAGAGTTATAGGACTGAACAGGATATAGGGGAATACCAGGATTCCCATGCCACCCGAATGAAGAAAGTACATGATGATGCATTTTCTTCGGGTGTGTTCATTACAGAGAACTGTTTCTCCATTTGCTCTACATCCTGGGTATTAGATACCGGGTCAGGATCCCATATATGTAATCAGTTACATGGGCTTAGGAAAGGTAGAGAACTTGGAGAAGGTGATAAAGACATTAGAGTTGGAAATGGTGCAATTGTTGCAGCTAAGACTGTCGGGGAATATCACCTTGTATTACCAACTGGTAATACACTAGTTCTGAACGAATGCTATTACATGCCGAACCTGATATGCAACATTATATCGGTTTCTTTGTTGAGTAAAGAGGGATATAATTTTGTATTACGGGATAATGTTATGAACATTTTCCGTAACCAAAAGTTGGTTGGATCAGGCACGTTGTGCAATGGCATTTATGTTCTAAATCAATCTACGGTTCTAAGTATAGCAAACACACACAAGAGGAAGAGTTCTGAACTGAACGAATCCTTCTTGTGGCATTGTAAACTGGGTCACATCAATGCGACACGACTGGCTAAGTTGCATAAGGATGGATATTTAAATCCGTTTGAATTTTCATCTTATGACACTTGCCAGTCATGTCTCAAAGGCAAGATGACCAAAACTCCGTTTATGGGACACGGAGAAAGAGTTACCGAACTCTTGGGACTGATACATAGTGATGTATGCGGTCCCATGTCTACATATGCCAGGGATGGTTCTTCGTACTTCATTACATTCACTGACGATCTCTCTAGATTCGGATATGTGTTCCTGATGAAACACAAATCAGAAGCTTTTGAGAAATTTAGAGAATATAAACAAGAAGTCGAGAACCAAACCGGAAAAAGTATTAAAATCCTACGATCTGATCGAGGAGGTGAATACTTGAGCATTGAATTCCTGGACTTTCTAAAAGAGAATGGGATTCTCTCTCAGCTAACTCCTCCATATACACCACAGCACAACGGTGTATCAGAACGGAGGAACCGCACCCTATTGGATATGGTGCGCTCTATGATGAGTATAGCTGAGTTACCTGTTTCCTTCTGGGGATATGCACTGGAAACAGCAGCATACCTACTGAATAGGGTTCCCACCAAATCTGTGCCTACCACACCATATGAGATATGGGAAGGGAAGAGACCATATCTTAATTTTATTAAGATATGGGTTGCCCGGCCTATGTCAAAAGACAAAAACCGGACAAACTCGAGGCAAGGTCTGTTTTGTGTAAATTTGTTGGATATCCCAAACATTCGCGAGGGTATATCTTTTACCACAGTGAGGAACAAAGAGTATTTGTTGCTCAACATGCCACCTTTTTAGAAAAGGAATTTCTTGCAAAAGAGATTAGTGGCTCTGAGGTAGAACTGGAAGAGGTTCCAGCTGAACAAAACACAACAGAAGATTTAGTGGAACCAGAGGATTCAGTAGCTCCCAATGAACCTCAGCCACTCCGCCGATCTAGTAGGGTTCCTCGCCAACCTGAGAGATACTACGGTTTTCTCATGGATGGTGGGAGCGAGGATTGCATCATGGAGGATGATGACCCAACTAGCTTCGTGCAGGCCATCACGAGTAGGGACTCAGTGAAATGGCTGGATGCTATGCGGTCCGAGATGGAATCCATGTACACCAACAAAGTATGGACTTTGGATGTTGCTCCTGAAGGGGTAAAACCCATTGGGAGCAAATGGATCTTCAAGAAGAAACTTGGTGTAGATGGGAAAGTGGAGACTTTCAAAGCTAGACTTGTAGCAAAGGGTTTTCGTCAAAGACCAGGTGTGGACTATGACGAAACCTTTTCTCCAGTGGCTATGCTTAAATCCATCCGGATCATGCTTGCCATTGCTGCTTATCATGACTACGAAATCTGGCAAATGGATGTTAAGTCCGCCTTTCTAAATGGTGATTTAGAAGAGTGCGTGTACATGACTCAGCCAGCGGGCTTCGTAGACAGTGGGAGCAGCGGGAAGGTGTGCAAGCTGCTTAAATCCATTTATGGATTAAAGCAAGCATCGCGAAGTTGGAACATCTACTTTGACGTCGTTATCAAAGAGTTTGATTTCGTCAAAAACCCAGATGAACCTTGTATTTACAAGAAGGTGGCAGAGAGTAAGGTTGTCTTCCTCGTATTGTACGTGGACGACATACTCTTGATAGGAAATGATATTCCTATGCTGCAATCGGTCAAGCTCTTCTTATCACAAAGATTCTCAATGAAAGATCTTGGTGATGCCTCCTGCATATTGGGAATAAGGATCTATAGAGATAGATCCAAACGGATATTGGGATTGTCCCAATCCAGGTACATTGACACCATACTAAAGAGGTTTAGTATGGAAGAATCCAAGCGTGGGAACTTGCCCACGATCTCTGGAGTCACTCTCTCCAATGAGATGTCTCCCAAGACTGATTTGGAGAGAGCTCGCATGCAAGGGATACCCTATGCTTCGGCTATAGGCTCTATCATGTACGCGATGCTATGTACCAGACCCGATGTTGCATACTCACTAAGTATAGTGAGCAGGTATCAAGCTGATCCTGGAGAGAGTCACTGGACAGCTGTGAAGAGCATTCTCAAGTACTTGCGAAGGACTAAAGAGATGCTCTTGGTGTATGGTAACGGAGAACTCCAAGTGGAGTCCTTTACCGATTCGAGCTTCCAGAGTGATAAGGACGACTCTAAGTCGCAGTCGGGATTTGTCTTTACCCTTTACGGAGGGGCGGTTAGCTGGAAGAGTTCCAAGCAGGAAACCGTGGCAGACTCGACGATGGAGGCTGAATACATCGCTGCCAACGATGCTGCCAAAGAGGCTGTCTGGATCAAGAAGTTCATTACTGAACTTGGAGTGGTTCCATCCATTGAGCATCCAATACCTTTGTATTGTGATAACAATGGAGCGGTGGCTTTGGCCAAGGAACCCTACATAACCACAGACCGCAAGCGGCACTAGCTGTACGTAACGGTCCCCAAGTAGATGTCGATAAGAAGGCCGATGAGGAAACCCATCCGAACTCCTACTGAGCCTGATGTGACAATCTCCGTACAGTCCGGTCTGTTCGTCTAGGACTATCGCATATCGGCCCTAGGGGGCGGCAAGCGTCGGTCCCCTAAAAGCGGTATAAGTCATGTCGGAGTGAAGCCCATTACACCTTGAGAAACTACTGGAAAACCTACCAGTAAATCTCTCTTGCCCTGGCCAGGGGCTTTGCGTAATGGCTCTCCAGACACAGCGCGATATCAACTCCCAATACCGGGAGAGACGAATCCTGTCTAACCGCCACTGCCTCCAAGTGTTTCGGGACTGCACCCAATTGCTACCTGTTTGCACGACTCCTTTGAGCCGTGGTAAGGTAGCAATCTAAGAACAGTGGGAACACACTCGAGGCGAAGCAGCAGTGTCAAGTCTGCGGACTATGCTGTACTCATGTCACCTGGGAACTGTTAACTGACGACTGGTATAATACCAACCAACAGTTCCCTGCAAGTCCTGTCCGGTGTACCCGTAACCCAACGAGCACCTGTATACTATCTCCAGTACGATGTACTGATGGCTGTGGGACAGACCATCTCCCCAACTGGGATAAGAAGCGTACACACTAGTCTACTCCGGAGTATCGATGCCCTGTCTCGATAATCCTACGACTAGGGACCTAAAAGAAGGATGTGCTTGTAGACTACCCAGCCCCCACTGGTGTGACTGCCATCACAACGCTGGTAGTCAAGAAAGATCCTAAGGGCTCTATCAATACGTACACACATATTAAGATAGATATAAACCAAGTAGCATATTATCATGTTTAGCATGACTGTTAATATAACTGTCAATATCCCAAGCATCCATTAACTAATATACAAGCTAGTATGATACAATAATGGCCCCTAGGGCATATACACTAACAATCTCCCACTTGCACTAGGGCCATGTACTGGCGTATCGAAGACCGATCATCTCGAGTAGCCTCTCGAACTGAATCTGAGGTAAGGCCTTTGTGAATGGATCAGCAGTGTTCTCCTCTATAGCAACTCTCCCGACCTCGATCTCCCGGCGATCTATGATCTCCCTGATCAGGTGATACCGCCTTAAGATGTGTCTGGACTTCTGATGGGACCTGGGTTCCTTTGCTAAAGCTATAGCTCCGTTGTTGTCGCAATACAGCGGTATTGGATCAACAATGGTAGGAACCACCTGAAGTTCTGTGAGGAACTTCTTCATCCAGACCGCTTCTTTTGCGGCATCGCAAGCAGCAATATACTCCGCTTCCATTATCGAGTCAGCAACGGTGTCCTTCTTGGAACTCTTCCAGCACACTGCCCCTCCATTGAGGGTAAAGACATAACCTGATATGAACTTGGAGTCATCCTTGTCACTCTGGAAGCTGGAATCAGCAAAGCCCTCTATCTTGAGGTCTTTTCCGCCGTAAACCAAGAACATCTCCTTAGTCCTTCTCAGGTACTTGAGAATGTTCTTTACTGCTATCCAGTGCTTCTCCCCTGGGTCTGACTGATACCTGCTTAGCACGCTCAGTGCGTAAACTACATCTGGTCTGGTGCACAACATCACATACATTATAGAACCTACCGCAGAAGCGTAGGGTATAACTGACATGCGATCCCTTTCCAAATCAGTCTTGGGAGATATCTCTTTGGATAGGGTGATTCCATGACAAGCCGGTAAACTACCGCGCTTAGAATCTTCCATACTGAATCTTTTCAGTATAGTGTTGATATACCTGGACTACGAAAGTCCCAACATCCTCTTGGATCTATCATGATAAATCCGGATCCCCAGAATGTAAGTGGCATCACCCAGGTCTTTCATGGAGAACCTGTGTTATAAGAATCCTTTGACAGATTGTAGCATAGGAATGTCATTTCCTATCAATAGAATGTCATCCACGTACAAGACGAGGAATACGACAGTTCGTGCTACAATTTTACTATATATACATAGTTCATCTGGATTTTTGATAAAGTCATATTCTTTGACCGTTTCATCAAAACAGATGTTCCAACTCCGCGATGCCTGCTTCAGTCTATAAATGGACTTAAGCAACTTGCACACTTTCCCGCTGCTCCCACTCTGATTGAAACCTTCTGGCTGATCCATATAGACGCACTCTTCTAAACTACCATTTAGAAAAGCCGTCTTTACGTCCATCTGCCAGATCTCATAATCATGGAAGACGGCAATAGCAAGAAGGACCCGAATGGATTTGAGCATAGCCACTGGAGAAAAAGTTTCGTCATAGTCCAAACCAGGTCTTTGACGAAAACCCTTTGCAACAAGTCTAGCCTTATAAGTTTCCACCTATCCATCTACACCAATCTTTTTCTTGAAGATCCATTTGCATCCTAAGGGTTTTACCCTATCTGGAGCAAAGTCCAAAGTCCATACTTTGTTGGTGTACATGGACTCCATCTCAGTCCGCATTGTATCAAGCCATCGTTCCGAGTCGCCGCTCTGGATGGCCTGCTAGAAGCTAGTAGGTTCATCATCATCAATGATGCAATCCTCTCGATCCCCATCTATGAGGAAACCGTGGTATCTCTCAGGCGGATGAGACGGCCTACTACTCCTGTGGAGGGGTGCGGGAATGTCCTGTTCTTCTTGAACTACTGGTTCTACCAAACTTTCAGCACTAGTTTGTGGTTCTGGAATTTCTTCCAGTTCTATTTCGCTCCCACTTGTTTCCTTTTCTAAAAACTGATGTTCTCGAAAATGGGCATTACAAGAAACAAAACCTTTTGTTCCTCTGCGTAATAGAAGAAATACCCCTTGGAGATCTTTGGATATCCCACAAACTTACACTGTACTGATCGTGCCTCGAGTTTGTCCGTATGCTGCATTTTAACAAAAGCTGGACATCCCCATATCTTTAGATTCTTAAGATAGGGTTTCTTCCCACTCTACATCTGATATGGCGTGGTAGGCACAGTCTTGGTAGGAACCCTATTCAAAAGATATACTGCTGATTCTAGCGCATAACCCCAGAAAGATCGCGGTAACTCAACATTACTCATCATGGAACGTACCATATCCAATAGGGTTCGGTTCCGTCTCTCCGATACACCGTTATGCTGTGGAGTGTATGGAGGAGTAAGCTGAGAGAGAACTCCTTTCTCTTTTAGCTAACCTAGGAACTCGGCACTTAAGTATTCACCATCTCGATCAGATCTCGGTGTCTTGATACTTTTGCCGGTTCGGTTTTCTACTTCATTCTTATATTCTTGGAATTTCTCAAAGGCCTCGGATTTATGTTTCATCAAGAAAATAAATCCGTACCTAGAGTAATCATCCGTAAAAGTAATGAAATATGAAAAACCACCTCTTGCATATGTAGACATTGGACCACATACCTCGCTGTGTATGAGTCCTAAGAGCTCGCTCGCTCTTACTCCATGTCCAGTGAATGGAGTCTTTGTCATCTTTCCTTTGAGACATGATTGACAAGTGGCATAAGTTTGATATTCGAACGAATCAAAATATCCTTCACTATGTAACTTAGTTAACCTTGTCTCATTGATGTGACCTAGTCTACAATGCCATAAAAAAGCCTTATTTATATCTGGAGACTTTCTTTTTAGTATGTTCTGAACATTGAAAATCTGTAATTGGTTTAGCACGTATATACTGTTATCTAGTGTACCGGACCCAATCAAACCATGATTAAGGTGGATGTTAACAACATCGCTTACAAACGTGAAATCATAACCTTCTTTTGATAACAACGAAACTGATATGATATTACACGTTAAACTAGGTACACAAAAACAGTTACGCAAAACCAAAATATGTCCGCTCGTCAATCCTAGGTGATAATCCCCTACAAACACAGCACCCACGCTAGCTCCGTTAGCAACCTGGAGGGTTATATCACCAACCTTCAGCTCTCTACGGTCTCTCAGTGCCTGCAATGAATTGCATATATGAGATCCTGATCCGGTATCCAATACCCAGGAAGTAGAGTTGATTGACAGACATTTTTCAATTACAAACACACCTGAAGTCGAAGCCACAGCTTGCTTTGGTTCCTGGTTCTTGGCAATCCAAGCTTTGCAATCTTTCTTCCAATGGCCTTTTCTACGACAGTAGAAGCACTCGTCCTTTGCCACTACTGGCATTGCTACCTTTGTCTTTCCCTTAGCTCCCACCTTACCAACACCTCCTCTAGGTTTGGTAGCGGCCTTCATCTTTCTTCCTTTGGCCCTTACCTTGGACCTGGAAGAGGAAGCACCGTGAACAAACATAGTGGGTGTATCCCTTGCTTTCTGCAAGGTGCCCTCTGTACTCCTCAATATGTTAAGGAGTTCTGGAAGTTCAACTTCTTTTCTTTGAATGTTGAAATTCAGAATAAATTGGGCGTAGGTGGAAGAAAAGGACTGAAGAATCAAGTCTGTATAGAGCTCGTTCTCCAAAGTTGTCCTAAGGTCCGCGAGCTCTTCTATATAGCCAATCATCTTAAGGACATGTTCTCCTACAGATGATCCGACGGCCAGCCTCGACTGAAACAAGTTCTTCGAGGTCTCGTATCTTGCTATACGAGATTGCTCTCCATACAGATCCTTTGTATGGAGAAATATGGATTCAAGATCCATATCCTCGTGCCTCCTCTGATGTTCATTATTCATAGAGGCAAGCACGATGCATTTGGCCTTCGCGCAATCTAACTTCCAGGTCTTGTGGATTTCCTTATCCGCAATACTGGATTTTGGACCAGGGACAGCAGGTACCTTAGTAGTAAGGACATACCCCAATTTGTCATAGGTCAAAGCCATCTTGACATTCCGCAGCCAATCTTTATAGTTTGGCCCTGTCAATATATTTTTCTCTAATAGTAACTTAAGGCTTGTCATGTTTTGGGTCACTGCAATGAGAAAGAGAAGGAATACTTTAGCATGATGCTCTTGCAAGTTTAGAGTGGTTTTTAGTTTATCTAAACTGGATGGCTCCCACTGTTTCTCGAATCCCTCCTCAAACCAAAAAGGAAGAACTAGTCAGGACTATTCTCACTGTACAATACTTGCTTAACCGTTCAGCCAGGCCGGTGTCGGTACTTTGAGGGAGGTTTTCCAACGCTTTCGCGAAGTTCCTTAATTAAATAACCTCTTTTCTCTAGGGGCGTAACCCCGCTGACACCTTTCTCAACACCTACTTGGTTTATAGCATCGATCGTTAAGTGACGAATCTCCTGATAAGTAGCGGATACTCACAGTAGGATCGGGATCCAAATATCATCGTGTGATAAAACTGAAGGAATCCTACCAAAATTATCACACTCCAAATAGTATGCATCTCTTTGCAAATTTCAGTTTCTTTAGAAATTCCCGATATAAATTTCTGCCCCATGCTCTTATGACCTTGGCGTTGGTCAAAATGTCATAAGTCACATGTCAAGTTCTACCCATCATTATCTTGTTAATTTGAACCCATCCGTACATATCCCTGACGTTGGCCAAATGATAATACGACTGCCCAAAACTAACTCATCTATCTATGCAACAAATGAATACCCAGCAGCTACCAAACACTATGCCTTGGCGTTGGTCAAAATACATAGCTTGAATACAACTGAATACCCAAATGAAATGACGGAGGGCTATGAATGGTTTTGGCGAAACCGTGAACGTAGTGAACTTGATATGATCGAAGCAACCTGATAACTTTTAAAAGGAGTGGTTAAAGCTCCGCAATTTAAAAAATATCCTCTGTTTTAAAATAACCGAGTGGTTTCTTTTAAACTGTTCCAAAGATTCAACTTTGGTTTATTTTCTTTGCATTAATATAATGCGTCCCATCAATTAACCTATCATTGCAGAAAACAACGAAAATACAACGTCCTCTTATGCCATCCTCATTCGCCACTGGGTCTCGTCATTCACCCGTTAGGTTAGTTAACTAACGACAAAGCGGGGGCTGGGCTAGCGCGGGTGTAAAACATATATGACGTCTAATAGCTATCATATATAGATATTGTACATTCGTCAGACGCAATAATAGGCATTCCAGATCACAGATGAACATATTGAATTTTCTACGAATCCGCATTCCTTTTGAGCCTGCAAAGAAAGATGGATTTCACAGTCGCGATGAATAGCCAAAACCCCACCCTAAACCCCTACGGGTACGGCAAACTACCCGCCAAGTACCCGAAGTGAAGCGGTCTCCCTCAACAACGTGAGTAGGCCACTAAACACTTCAAAGTACCTGGTAGTTTGTGTACCCCATCTTGGGTCTATCCTAGGAGCAAAAATCAGTAAATGAAATAATACAACAGTGGCTATAGCCTCGGCCCGGATGTGCCCCGCAAAAAAATATTACAACAATTTACAAATTACATTTGAATGAAAGAAACACTCCTCTCACATCCCTGTCTATCCATTCACGACAATCCAACAAGTCCACAAACACAAACCATTACAGAAATGTGCAACCCTCTGCTAACCGACATACTAGCAGTTAGGGGAGGTTTACGAACACATTAAACAAATCACAGATATAATCAAATTAGCCAAACATCTTAGAATTTCGATCAAGCAAACGCAAATGATTCTACTCTAAATAATTCACTGTGCACCTGAAACTTGAGAAGAAACAAAACATTCCAGAAAGAACAAAATCAACACAGAAGAGTTACTGGGGAATTTTGGGTTGACTCGGCCCCAACTCGGCCGCGGATCCGCGGCGGATCGCTTTGGATCGGCCACGGTTCCGCGGCGGTTTGGACGAGTTATGACCCCAAATTTCTCCAGTAACCTTATAATTCCCTGCTTGTATTTTTAAGGGTCCCTGAAAAAATTTTAGACCCCGTTTTAAAATCGACAGAAACTATGTGAAAATGATGTTTTTTCCGGTTCGTTTCGCGATCGAATTTCTAACGACTTTGCTAACAAGTTAGTTATGGTTTAGCGAGGCTCTGATACCACTGTAAGTCGACGTTAGACACCCCATGAGTTGCGGGGAGGCGGAATAGGTAAAACAATCATTTTGTTTAAAACAAACATCGACTAACTTACGGATCTTTGCCAAACCGTAACTAACAACATCATAGGAGGGATTAGCTACTATGAAAGAAGATTATATCTAATGAACCAAGTCCTTCTTGTTCTCGTTGACCACCTCCTCATCGGCCTCCTCTTTGTAATAGAAGATCCACCCGAGAGCTACTACTCCAAGCTTGACCTCTAACTTGAGGTAACTAGGTTACTAAAAGTGCTAATCAAAGCAACCTAAAGGATATAGAATAGGATTAGGGATCAATTAGTCTTGCTAACCCTTGATCTCAACACATGAGAGGTTAGGGTTAGGGTTTGAAGAGAGTGGGCTTGAGGAAAGAGAAGGTGATTATAATAATGAAATGGAATTAACTCATTTGTGTATATATATGAAGTATAAGATATTTTGCACAAATATCTCTTTGCACAAATATCTTCATGATTCATTTAATACATAATGAATCATCAAGTGAGTCATTAAAAACATTTAATGCATCATTAACTCTCTTGATGAATCATCTCCATGAGTCACAAAACCATTTAATGCATTTTACTCCTAAGCCCTCCACCTCATCAAACTTCTTGAAGCTTCTCGAGTAATTACGAGAACACCCCTCCAATCCGTGAAAACACGGAAATACTGAGACTGTATAAATCCAATAATCCAATACTAGAATCTGGCTTAAACCAAAACCTACTAGTATAAACTGTTCGAATATCGTACGTGCATAAATGCACGTGCGTGTCTGAACCCTGTCGTAAAACCATACGGCCTCTATATCGTTTCGCCCGAAGCAGGGAAACTCTCTGTGTGGGACTCTGAAGACTCGACTACTATGCTGGCAGTGGGTTTAACCACAGACCGCAAGCGGCACTAGCTGTACGTAACGGTCCCCAGGTAGATGTCGATAAGAAGGCCGATGAGGAAACCCATCCGAACTCCTACTGAGCCTGATATGACAATCTCCGTACAGTCCGGTCTATTCGTCTATGACTATCGCATATCGGGCCTAGGGGGCAGCAAGCGTCAGTCCCCTAAAAGCGGTATAAGTCGTGTCGGAGTGAAGCCCATTACACCTTGAGAAACTACTGGAAAACCTACTAGTAAATCTCGCTTGCCCTGGCCAGGGACTTTGCGTAATTGCTCTCCAGACACAGCGCGATATCAACTCCCAATACCGGGAGAGACAAATCCTGTCTAACCGCGACTGCCTCCATGTGCTTCGGGACTGCACCCAACTGCTACCTGTTTGCATGACTCCTTTGAGCCGTGGTAGGGTTGAAATCTAAGAACAATGGGAACACACTCGAGGCGAAGCAGCAGTGTCAAGTCTACGGACTATGCTGTACTCATGTCACCTGGGAACTGTTAACTGACGACGGGTATAATACCAACCAACAGTTCCCTGCGAGTCCTGTCTGGTGTATCCGTAACCCAATGAGCACCTGTATATTATCTCCAGTACGACGTACTGATGGCTGTGGGACAGACCATCTCCCCAACTGGGATGAGAAGCGTACACACTAGTCTACTCCAGAGTATCGATGCCCTGTCTCGATAATCCTACGACTAGGGACCTGAAAGAAGGATGTGCTTATAGACTACCCAGCCCCCACTAGTGTGACTGCCATCACAATGCTGGTAGTCAAGCAAGATCCTAAGGGCTCTATCAATACGTACACACATATTAAGATAGATATAAACCAAGTAGCATACTACCATGTTTAGCAAGACTGTTAATATAACTGTGAATATCCCAAGCTTCCATTAAGTAATATACAAGCTAGTATGATACAATAATAGCCCCTAGGGCATATACACTAACACCTTTCAGCAAAGACAAAGAAATGATCCATACTCTTCAACTTATAATCCTGGTTGGAGGAGCCACCCAAATTTTGCTTGGAATAAAAATCAACAATTCCAAAGCTATAACAACTTTCAAAGGCCTCCTCCTCCACAACAACAAGCACATCAACAAACTCAATATCAGCAACCTTTCCAACCACAACCTTACCCAAACTAAATGAACAATTCTGTACCCAAAAATTCTTATCCTCAAAACAATTTTATTCAGCCAAATAACGATAAGGTTTCCTCGCTAGAACGAAGTCTAGATGCGTTTTTAAAACAATCTACACAATCCGCAGCAAGGTTGAAAACTTTCATTCAATCTTTTGTGCAAAACAGTGCTTCACATGATCAAAGCATCAAATCAATTGAAGCCCAAATTGCACAACTAAATACTGCGTTGAGCGAGCGAGAAAAAGGAAAGCTTCCGTCTCAACCATTGCCAAATCCTGGTCACATACACAACGCACGTGTTGCTTATGAACAACAAAATCATAATGTAAATGCTGTGACCACATTGAGATCTGGAAGAGTGTTGCACAATAACGTGGGTAATAGTGATGACACCCCTGCCAGTGCTTCTTCTTCATCTTCTTCTTCTTCTTCTTCATCTTCATCTTCTTCGTTAGAGCCTATTCTTCATTCTTCACAAAACTCTACTTCTTCTAATTCGAACGGACCCACAACTCACTTCACGAACACACCAACACTAGGATCCGTTCCAACTCCGCAATCTACTCCACAGACATTGGACTCAACAAATTTTCAAAATGTTCCATTTCCAAACAGGTTGAGATCCAATAAACCAACTCCACAAATAGAGAAGATTGTGGAGTTATTCAAACAGGTTAGCATAAACATACCTCTCTTGGATGCAATCCAACAAGTCCCTTCTTACGCGAAAATCTTAAAGGACTTATGCACCAAGAAGAGGAAGTCACAAGTACCCAAGAAAGTTTTCGTGGCTAGTGCTGTAAGTGATGCTCTTAGCCAACCTTTACCCCAAAAACATAAGGACCCCGGCTGTCCTACAATTTCGATAACAATTGAGGATAAGAACATCAATCGAGCACTTTTAGATCTTGGTGCTAGTGTTAATTTGCTACCATATTCAGTATACGAACAATTAGGTGTTGGAGAGCTTAAACCCACTCATTGTACTCTCCAAATGGCCGATCGATCCATCACCCATCGTAGGGGTGAGTTAAAGGATGTGTTAATTAAAGTAGAGGACTTCATTTTCCCCGTTGATTTCATTGTTATGGACACACAGCCTGTAGCTAACCCCCGGAGTCAAATTCCGATGATACTCGGTCGAACATTCCTTGCGACTTCTAATGCGGTGATCAATTGTCGAAATGGTTCGATGAACCTATCTTTGGAAATATGACAATTGAACTCAACATTTTTAAGTTGGGGAATCAGCCCTCCGAGCCTAATGCTAATATACTTGATGTTTGCTCGATCCATGAGATCACGCAGGAGGACTGTGAGCTCGAAAAATTTCTGTTCGATCACAGCGGTTTTGACGCCACTAGTACGTTCCTCCTTGAATCTGACACAGCTTTCACACCAGAAAACGATTACGAGTGTTTCACTTTTTTGGACGATTTTGAAGACTCACCACCCGAGTTTGAGACTTTTGATTTTTCGGATGAGTTAGTTGAACCATCTGACTCGGTTGCTTACACTCGATTTGAACCATTGTTGGAATCTTTCGAGTTCGAGACAGTTTCACCAATGTTACCTTCAATCGTTTCACCTCCGAATCTCGAACTCAAGGTTTTGCCGTCTCACCTTAAATACGCTTACTTAGGTGAGAATGAGACCCTTCCCGTTATCATATCGGCATCTCTAGCTCTCGAGCAAGAGAAAGCCTTTTTAATGGTCTTACAAAATAACCGGAAAGCTTTTGGCTAGACTATGGCGGACATCAAGGGGATTAGTCCCTTCATAGTTGAACATCATATACATATGATGGATGATGCCAAGCCAGTAAGGGATCCACAAAGACGCCTCAACCCCATAATGAAGGAGGCTGTCAAAAAGGAGATTGTCAAATGTCTTGATAGTGGTATCATTTACCCTATCTCCGATAGTCAGTGGGTTAGCCCCATTCACGTTTTCCCAAAGAAATCGGGCATAACGGTCATAACCAATGAGACGAATGAGTTAATACCTACTCGCACCTAAACTGGGTGGCGAGTTTGCATCGATTATAGAAAACTCAACGCCGCGACACGGAAAGACCACTTTCCGTTACCTTTTATTGACCAAATGCTAGAACGATTGGCTGGGCACAAATTTTACTGCTTTTTGGATGGCTATTCCGGCTATAATCAAGTTCCCATCACCGAAAAGGATCAAGACAAGACCACATTTACTTGTCCTTTAGGTACATTCGCTTACCGTCGCATGCCCTTTGGGTTATGCAATGCACCCGCTGCTTTCTAGCGGTGTATGATGGGGATCTTTTCAGACATTGTGGAGAAATTCTTGGAAATTTTTATGGATGATTTCTCCATTTTCGGCGACTCCTTTGATGAGTGTTTACTGCACTTAGACGCAGTTCTTACCCGCTGTAGGGATAAGAACCTCACTTTAAATTGGGAGAAATTCCACTTTATGGTACGAGAAGGTATTGTCTTAGGACATGTCATCTCGCAAAATGGCATAGAGGTTGATAAAGCCAAGATTGAAGTCATTTCCAATCTTCCTCCTCCTAAATGCGTCAAAGACATCCGAGCCTTCCTTGGCCATGCCGGTTTTTATAGACGGTGTAGGGTTCCTCGGAACACTAATGAAGTCTCACAAGTGATCAAACATGGCTAATTCAAGAATTTCCTTGTGCCTACAAACCCTAATACGGATCATTAACTAGAAAAACTAGGCGATGCAAGCAAGTAAACGGAAATATAACTAAAGGGAAGGGGCTACAACCTTTGAAGATCCGGTCCACCACTTCCTAAGCTCCGCGATGATGACCCTCCGCTGTCCAAATCGGATTCCGGACTCTAGCATCGGCTTTATCGAAGAAATGGGCGGGCTTGGTCGTCGGCTTCGATGCCGAAGATGATCTACGTCGAGGCATCACTAGATCAAGCTCCACCTTCACAAAGCCATGAAAACTTGTGAAGGAAACACCCTATACTACTTGGCAAGAGGTAGAGGATGAAGAAATAGGAAGTGGGTTCACTTTAGAATTGGATTTCTCACTCATTTTGGCTAGTTGCCATTGATGTAGAAAGCTTTTCTTTCTTGTTCATGAAGAAGAAGAAGAAAAAAAAATGAATATGATAAGTCTTTTTAAAAAGAAAATAAAATGAATACTTATCATGTATTCAACCATGGTTTAGTGTAGAGATTTAACTAAGGTTAGATGAATGGTTAGGGTTAGACATGAGACAAGAATGGTGGACTTGTTCAAAGCTTCAAGAAGCTTCAACAAAAAACAAACTAAGACACCATTTCTTTTTCTCTTTATCTTTTCCAAAACAATAATAAATGGATAAATAAATAAGAGAAAAGAAACCCTAACCATTCACTAAACATGGTTTAATCTTTACACAAACCCAAATGAGCAAGTATCATCAAACATGATACAATCTTGTGCACAAAAATATATCATATACACAATGTGCACTTCAAGTGAGAAAATCCTTTTAAAGTGAACCAATACTAGTTAATGCAAAGTAATATATCAAATATATAATTATGCATTAAATCGTTAAATCAATACTTGATTTAACGATCCGGTCATATCGCATATAACCGACTAATATCTAATGTATCATCTTATCGAAACAATCCTTGATTCGATAACTAGGTTATATCGCATACAACCTTTCGACACATTCATCGCGAGAATGGAATACGGTATCACATACACGCATTATTCTCGGTCCCGCACATATCTCATATGCGCTCCTATTTCGTTTCGCTTGAGCCAGGAAACCTCTGTGTAGGACTCTAAAGACTAGTCAATACGCCGGCAGCAGATGATGATCATATCAAACACCCACAAGCCGCAAGCGGTCTGCTAAACGTAACGGCCACCCGGGTATCGAGCGATCAGAAGATCGACGAGCAAGCCCGCTCACACTCCTGTGAATCCAACCAGTAACACTTACCGTACAGTCCGGTCTGTTCGTCTGATATGTCACATATCTCGCCTAGGGGTGGTAAACGTCAGACCCCAATAGCTCGATAAGTCATGCCGACGTGAGGTCCATAACTTTCGTGAAACTACTGATAACTCTTACCAGTATATCACAGCAACCCTGGCCAGGGATTTCCTGTTATGGGCAGTCGAGCATAGCGCAACATCAACCCCCAATACCGGGAGAGACGAATCCCCTCCTATCGCTCTTTACCTCCATGTGAATCGGGACTGTACCCAAAAACCACCTGTTTGCACGACTCAGTAGAGCCGTGGTAGGGTGGAAATCAAAGCACAGTGGGAGACACACAAGACTCTATGACGATCTCGGGTCAACAGACTAAGCTGTACCAGTGTCACCAGAGAACTGCCATCTGACGTGAGGTATAATACCATCTGGGAGTTCTCGGCGAGTCCGTTCAGTGTACCCAGTCTCCACTGAGCACCCGTATACCATCTCTGATGTCAAACACCAATGGATATGGGATCATCCATCGCCCATCGCATGGGTCGAGAAGATATACGCTAGTCTACTCTGGAATATCGATGCCCCGTCTCGATATTCCCACGACTAGGAACAATGAAGGATGTACTCATTGACTACCCAGGCCCCACTAGTATGATCTACATCATAGTCCTGGAAGTCGAGTACACATCCTAAGGGCTTTATCAACATGTAATCAGAGAGACAGAGAGTATACATGTTAAGATAAAGAGCAACCAGATAGCGTACTATCATGTCGAGCAAGAAAGTCCTACCTATATATGTCCCAGCATCCACTACAATATACATCCAATGTACAGTAATGGCCTCTAGGGCATACATATAACTAACAATCTCCCACTTGCACTAGGGCCATCTATAGCAGTAGTTGTAGTATCTAATACTCAACCATCCCCTAAAAGTCTCTCTTTGGGAAAAGGCCTTCGTGAGTGGATCCGCCGTGTTGTCCTCTGAGTCTATTCTCCTAACCTCGATCACCCTGGAGATCAACTATCTCCATGATCAGGTGATGCTGCCTCAGAATATGTCTGGGTCACTGATGGGACCAGGGTTCCAGGGCCAAAGCCACAAAGTTCCATTGTCACACAATGGTAGGAACCTAGTTCATCTTATGAACCAATATACATCCAAACTACCTCTTTGGTAGTATCTTTAATAGTGATGTTACCAGCCTTTATCGTCTAGTTTGCCACGGTATCTAGCTTGGAACTCTTCCAACATACCATCCTTTTACTGAAGGTAAAGACAATGCCTGTGACTGACATTCAGTCGTCTTTATCACCCTGGAACCCTTCCAGTGATTCTCCCCAGGATCGATTGATACCATCTCACTACATCTAGTAAGAATCCTAACATCCAATTACATCTATCTCATAGATGAAAACTCAGGACTTAGGAGGTATCACTTTGATCCTATATGGAGAATCCATGTGATAAGAGGAGATCGACCGATCGTAGTATAGGAAACTCTTTTCCTATCAAGAGTATGTTGTCTACGTACAATACGAAGATGACCACTTTACTCTCTACTATCTTTTTGTATATACAAGGTTCGTCTACCATTTTGATGAAGTCAAACACTTTGACTATCACATCAAAACAGACGTTCCAACTCCGCGATGCCTGCTTCATTATGTAAAGCAACTTGCACATGTTTTCGCTGCTCCCACTGTTTACGAAGCCCTCTGGCTGTGTTCTTATAGAAGTTCTCTTCTAAATCATTATTTAGAAAAGTAGTCATGGCACCCAACCACCATATATCGTAGTCATGGTATGTAGCAATGGCAAGTAGGATCTAGATGGACCTAAGCATAGTCCTTAGAAAAGGTTTCATCATTATCCACACTTGGTTGATGACTAAAACCTTTAACAAGTCTAGCTTTGAAAGTCTCAACTTTTCCATCTGCACCAAGTAATCTTCTCAAGATATACTTGCTCCTGATGGGGATTTAACCCTTCAGATATCGCAACTAAAGTCCATACTTTGTTGGTGTACATGGATTCCATCTCAGATCGCTAAGCATCCAGCCATTCTTACAGAGTCCCTACTCTTGATGGCCTGCTCGAATCTAGTTGGGTCATCATCTCATGATGCAATCCTTTCTCCCACTGTCATCGAGAAACCGAAGCATCTCTCAAGCAGGTGAGGAACCCTGCTAGATCGGCGGAGAGGCTGAGGTTCGTCGGGAACTATTGAATCCTTTGGTTCTGTCAAATCATCAGCTGCAGTTTTGTATAGCTGGAACCTTTCCAGTTCTACACAACTGACTTTACCTCGATCTTGTCCGGATTTTGCTTTCGACATAGGCCAGATAACCCCAAATCTTAACTAATCTTAAGATATGGGCTCTTCCCTTTCCATATCACATATGAAGTGGTAGGCAACTGATTTGATTCGAACCTAATTCAATAGGTATGCAGCTTCTCAAGTGCACAACCCCCAAAAAGGAAAAAGGTAACTCAGTAGTACTCATCATAGAGCACACCTTATCATATAGGGTGTTATTGCTCCGCCCCGATACACCATCGTGCTATGGTGTATACGGAGGAGTAATGCTGAGAGAGAATCTCATTCTCCTTTAGAATAATCCAGGAATTCCGTACTCAAGTATTCTCCTCCTTGATCACATCAAAGGACATAATACTTTTACCCGTATTTTGGTTCTCTACTTCCAACTTATATTCTGTGAATACCTCAAAAGCTTCGGACTTATGTTTCAACAGGAACATGCGACTGAATCTTGAGAGATTATCAGAGAACGTAATGAAGTACAAAGAACCAGTCTTGGCATGTGTAGACTGGAGACCTTGCATACATCATCATGTATCAGTCCCAAGAGTTCATTAACTCTTTCCCTGTTTCCAGTAAACAGGGCTATGGTCATCTTATCTTTGTGACATTACTGGCAAGTTTCACAAGATGTAAATTCAAACTGATTTAAATATGCATCTAAAATGTAACTTCAGCCAGTCGGGTCGCATTGATATGACCTAGTCTACAATGCCTCAAGAAGGAATCGTTCATTTCTGAACTCTTCCTCTTGTGTGTGTTCTGTATACAAGGAACTGTAGTTTGATTTAGAACGTCAATGCTTTTAGATAACGTGCCTGAACCGATCAACTTTTGATATAGGAAATGTTCAAAACATTATCCATCAATACAAAATTTTATCAATTCTTTACTTATAAAGAGACTGATATGATTTTGTATATCAGGTTCGGTATCTAATAGCATTTGTTCAGAATCAATGTATTGGTAATACAGGGTGACAGTGACCAACATACTTGGTTGCAACACTTGCCCCGTTTTCTGCCTCATGAAACTTATCACCCGTTCTCAGTTTTTCTACCTTTTTGTAGCCCTATGTAACAGATTACATATCTGGGATCCTGATTCGGTATCATATATCCAGGATGCAGAGGATACTGAGAAACAGTTCTTTGTAATGAACATACTCGAAGGAGATGCATCATATGCACTTTCTTCGTTTGGGCGGCATAGGAATTCTGGTATTCCCCTTATTTCCTGCTCTGTCTTATAACAATTATAAGTTGGAGCGGGACCAACGTTCCCCAGCTCAGTATAACAAGCGGGTTCGGTCAATACATCCATTTTATTATCTTGATTAAGGCGTAATATGGTCGCTACCAGGAGAGAGAGAGAAGAAAACACTCAGCGTGCGCTCTTGCAAGATTAGATTGGTTATATATTTTATCTAATCAGGATGGCTCCCACTGTTTTTATCAAATCTTCCTTCAAACCCTAAAAGGAAAGACTAGCCGGGATTAATTACACTCTACAAGTTCGCCAATTTTTCAGCCAGGCCAGTGTCGGTACTTTGAGGGAGGTTCCCCGTGCTTTCGCACGGACCTAATTACAGTAAACCTCGTTTTCCCAGAGGCGTAACCCCGTTGACACCTTTCTAGACACCTACTTGATCGGCTAATTGCAAAGTGCAAAACTCTCCCAGGAGTAACAATTACTCGCAGTGGGTATCGGGATCCAACTATCATATAGAAGGTATGCAATCTCATTGCAAATTTCAACACTTGAAACTCCCAATAAAGGTTTTTACCCCTAGTACCTATGACCTTAACTATGGTCAACAAATCATAAGTACTAGTCAAGTTCTACCCGTCATTTCGTGATTAATTAGACCCAACCACATGACCCTTAACTAAGGTCAACAAAGTCACGCGACTGTCCTAACTAATCGCATCATATGCGGTGTAGGAAGACATCACGTAGCTACCGTACACTGTGCCTTGACTATGGTCAACAAACACAGCACGAATACTAAGTACTCTACTTCCTAAAATGACGGAGGGTTGCGAATGGTTTTTATGAAAACCTTTAACGCTTTAAACTTGATCTCGTTGCGGAATCAAATGGTTTTTAAATGGATTGTTTTCGAGGCTTTTCTAGTTTTGCTAAAGGGGTCACTCCCGGTGAAGGGATCGTCGGCCCTTTCCTCGTCGAATGAGGTGCGGGATATATCATATATATCACTGTGCAAGGCGGAAACTATAGAAGCGATCAAATGACAAACCGAGGGTTGTACCATCTGCCAGTGATTGCTAAAGGAGTCACTACCGGTGAAGGGATCTCGGTCATTTCCTCATCGAATAAGGTGCAGGATGTTCTATAATGAACACCGCGATGCAAAGCAAGAACTGTAGCTACCTGTTTTTATTTTGAAATTCGATTCCACAACATCAATTAGGTTTATTTTCTTTCATTAATCTCATTAATGAATATCCCATCATTTAAGTCCACCTAAACATCACAGATAAATATAACGTACGCTTATGCCATCCGCATTCGCCTCGATGTCCCGTCTGCACCGTTAGGTTAGGTAACTAACGCCAGAGCGAGGCAGGGCTAGCGCGGGTGTAAAACATAAGCAACGTCTATATAATATATCATATATACTATATATAATATCTGTCACAGAACATCACATGATTGCATCACAGATAAATCACAGCAGAAGAAACATATGAAATATTGGATATACTAGGACGTCCGTGTTTTCAATACGAGCCAGTATAAAACACGGATTCCACGGTCGTGATGAATAGCCAATCCCACACCCCAAGACCCCTACGAGAGCGGCAAGCAACCCTACCAATTCTAGGGTTAGGAGACCCGGACTCGACTCCTCGAGATGGTCTCCCACTGGACCCTAGAACCCGGTTACTTGTGCTCCCCTCCTTGGGTCTATCCTAGTGCAGAAAAGTAAATAATATATATCAACGGTGACATCTTCCGCAACCTGGAAGTGCCCCAATAAAAGAATATTACATACAAATTTTTACATGAATGAAAATGAAAAACACTCATCTCACATAAAAAAACCCGGCTATTCAAACACGACGATCCAATATAACATATCCAGCAACACATAACATCACATGTCATCAACGTAAGTAAATATGCGCATCCCAATTGTCTTTGACAAATAGCAACGAAACCGGAGACATCACATATTACACTTACGGTCATAGAAAAGAAAGTGTAAAACTACAACAGTTGGAATCCGCAATCTCATTAGACATCGCATGCCTAATCAAATGAAATACTTAGACATCGCATGCCTAACAATTATAAATTCCGCATTTTAGTCTCATTATCGAAAACTCTTTTCAATATCAAGTTTCAACAAGATTCCCGACATCCTGATCGAATGCTCGTCGCAAACTTCAGTAGGCGGCCGCACCCCCGACGCCGTCGACAAAGTGCACCAAGGCGGAACACCGCTGCCGCGAGCACCCGAACGGATGCTTTCGGCGACGGGGTTCTCCTACAGTCACTTGGTCGGGGCAATGGAGTGAGCCTGTCTATTAAGTTTACCCGGCGAGTATCCTCGTACGCTACGTACGTGATTGCGACGGACTTTTGATCACATCAAAATTCCGTGGCAACCGATCAAGTGAGACTAAACTGCTAGATTTATAACATTCATTCAGTTATCTCATAACTACTTGTGAATTCCAATTATTGTATCACATTCCGTATAAATAGAAAATGCTAAACTTTTCGATCGAACAATTGAACACCCAAGTTTTCCCGATATTCTCAACACATGAAATAAGTCTAACAGCATTCAGTTCGTGCCTCAGTACCAACGGTACAGCCGTAGAAGGGTCAAGCCAACGCCTCACATGTGGCACGCCGTACTGCCCCAAACCCGAAGGTTCAAAGGGCAGTTCAAGACGGTCACATAATCGAGTTAAGGTTTGTTGTCTTCTAAAGGGACCATCGCGTTACTTGCACTACTTAGAACGTCGTTAAACTACGGAAAAATCCAACATTTGGAAATTTCCCGGCAGGGGAAAAAGTGGGTATTTATATCCAGTCGAACTTTTTAACAGTTTCTAAAATATCCGGAAAAACATAAACGAAGTTAAATTATCCGATCAAATTAACGAATCCCCAATAAAACCCTAGAAAACTCAACACTTGAGTGGAATTAAAAAATTCACAAAAAAAAACTGCCAAGAAAGGACCTAAGAATAAATATATGAAATTTGAGGGACTAAGCCCAAATTTGGGCCGCGGAAGCGCCGCCAAACCGCTGGTTTGGCCGTGGTTCCGCGGTCGAATTATGGAATTAGGAGCCCAAACTTCACAGTAATTCTTAGTTTTTCCTGATTATTTTTCTGCATATTTTTAATTCACAAAATTCAACAGTTTTGAAAAATGTACAGAGAGCGATTTTGCAATGGGGTTTCGGTTCGATCGGATTTCTAACTCCGTCTACGCATCGCCTAAGGCTCTAGCTAGGCTCTGATACCACTGTAGGGTTCCTAGGCACACTAATGAAGTCTCACAAGTGATCAAACATGGCTAATTCAAGAATTTCCTTATGCCTACAAACCCTAATACGGATCGTTAACTAGAAAAACTAGGCGATGCAAGCAAGTAAACGGAAATATAGCTAAAGGGAAGGGGCTACAACCTTTATAGATCCGGTCCACCACTTCCTAAGCTCCGCGATGATGACCCTCCGCTGTCCAAATCGGATTCCGGACTCTAGCATCGGCTTTATCGAAGAAATGGGCAGGCTTGGTCGTCGGCTTCGATGCCGAAGATGATCTACGTCGAGGCATCACTAGATCAAGCTCCACCTTCACAAAGCCATGAAAACTTGTGAAGGAAACACCCTATACTACTTGGCAAGAGGTAGAGGATGAAGAAATAGGAAGTGGGTTCACTTTAGAATTGGATTTCTCACTCATTTTGGCTAGTTGCCATTGATGTAGAAAGCTTTTCTTTCTTGCTCATGAAGAAGAAGAAGAAAAAAAAATGAATATGATAAGTCTTTTTAAAAAGAAAATAAAATGAATACTTATCATGTATTCAACCATGGTTTAGTGTAGAGATTTAACTAAGGTTAGATGAATGGTTAGGGTTAGACATGAGACAAGAATGGTGGACTTGTTCAAAGCTTCAAGAAGCTTCAACAAAAAACAAACTAAGCCACCATTTCTTTTTCTCTTTATCTTTTCCAAAACAATAATAAATGGATAAATAAATAAGAGAAAAGAAACCCTAACCATTCACTAAACATGGTTTAATCTTTACACAAACCCAAATGAGCAAGTATCATCAAACATGATACAATCTTGTGCACAAAAATATATCATATACACAATGTGCACTTCAAGTGAGAAAATCCTTTTAAAGTGAACCAATACTAGTTAATGCAAAGTAATATATCAAATATATAATTATGCATTAAATCGTTAAATCAATACTTGATTTAACGATCCGGTCATATCGCATATAACCGACTAATATCTAATGTATCATCTTATCGAAACAATCCTTGATTCGATAACTAGGTTATATCGCATACAACCTTTCGACACATTCATCGCGAGAATGGAATACGGTATCACATACACGCATTATTCTCGGTCCCGCACATATCTCATATGCGCTCCTATTTCGTTTCGCTTGAGCCAGGAAACCTCTGTGTAAGACTCTAAAGACTCGTCAATACGCCGGCAGCAGATGATGATCATATCAAACACCCACAAGCCGCAAGCGGTCTGCTAAACGTAACGGCCACCCGGGTATCGAGCGATCAGAAGATCGACGAGCAAGCCCGCTCACACTCCTGTGAATCCAACCAGTAACACTTACCGTACAGTCCGGTCTGTTCGTCTGATATGTCGCATATCTCGCCTAGGGGTGGTAAACGTCAGACCCCAATAGCTCGATAAGTCATGCCGACGTGAGGTCCATAACTTTCGTGAAACTACTGATAACTCATACCAGTATATCACAGCAACCCTGGCCAGGGATTTCCTGTTATGGCCAGTCGAGCATAGCGCAACATCAACCCCCAATACCGGGAGAGACGAATCCCCTCCTATCGCTCATTGCCTCCATGTGAATCGGGACTGTACCCAAAAACCACCTGTTTGCACGACTCAGTAGAGCCATGGTAGGGTGGAAATCAAAGCACAGTGGGAGACACACAAGACTCTATGACGATCTCGGGTCAACAGACTAAGCTGTACCAGTGTCACCAGAGAACTGCCATCTGACGTGAGGTATAATACCATCTGGGAGTTCTCGGCGAGTCCGTTCAGTGTACCCAGTCTCTACTGAGCACCCGTATACCATCTCTGATGTCAAACACCAATGGATATGGGATCATCCATCGCCCATCGCATGGGTCGAGAAGATATACGCTAGTCTACTCTGGAATATCGATGCCCCGTCTCGATATTCCCACGACTAGGAACAATGAAGGATGTACTCATTGACTACCCAGGCCCCACTAGTATGATCTACATCATATTCCTGGAAGTCGAGTACACATCCTAAGGGCTTTATCAACATGTAATCAGAGAGACAGAGAGTATACATGTTAAGATAAAGAGCAACCAGATAGCGTACTATCTTGTCGAGCAAGAAAGTCCTACCTATATATGTCCCAGCATCCACTACAATATACATCCAATGTACAGTAATGGCCTCTAGGGCATACATATAACTAACAGACGGTTCATCAACGATTTTAGTAAGATAGCTAGACCCTTGACTCTTTTATTGGACAAGGACACAACTTTTGATTTTGACTCAACATGCATGAAAGCGTTCGAGTCATTGAAACACTCACTTATTTCTGCGCCCATTCTTTCATCTCCCGACTGGACGCACCCTTTTGAAATTATGTGCGATGCATCTGATTTTGCCATTGGTGCTGTTCTTGGACAATACATTAATAAGATGCCGCACGTAATTTATTAAGCTAGTCGAACATTAAATGAGGCCCAATTGAATTACACAACAACAGAAAAAGAATTTTTCGCCGTTGTGATTGCACTTGAAAAATTCCGGCCCTATTTAATCGGCTCTCTAGTGATTGTTTACACGGACCATTCAGCTCTTCGCCATCTTTTTGCAAAGAAGGATGCTAAATCCCGGCTAATACATTGGATCCTCTTACTACAAGAGTTTGACCTTGTCATAAGGGACAAAAGAGGATGTGAAAATGTAGTTGCCGACCACCTTTCACGACTTCCTTCTTCGCCCACACTTGAAATTCCTATTAAAAACGTTTTTCCCGATGAGCAGCTCTTAACCGTGTCATGCGAACCATGGTTCGCTGATATAGTAAATTATTTGGCCACCGGACTGATACTAAAAGATTGGTCGAATCAGGACAAACTTCGATTCCTGTCCCAAGTAAAACATTTTTACTGGGATGAACCGTATCTCTTTAAATACTATTCCGACCAAATCATTCGTCGGTGTGTCCCCGAAAACGAGTTTAAGAGTGTGTTGTCTTTTTGCCACGATCAAGCGTGTGGCGGGCATTTTGGCCCTAAGAAGACAGCAGAAAAGATCTTGCAGTGTGGCTTCTACTGGCCATGACTTTTTAAAGATGCATACGAATACTGCAAGACATGCTCCCGGTGTCAACACTTAGGCCGAATATTGAGGAGAAATGAAATGCCGCTCCTACCAATTTTGGTTGTTGATATTTTTGATGTTTGGGGAATAGACTTCATGGGACCATTTCCCAATTCCTTTAGGAATATGTATATTCTATTGGCTGTTGACTATGTGTCAAAATGGGTCGAGGCTGTGCCTAGCCGAACAAATGACAACAAGGTTGTCGTTCGATTTCTTAAAGAAAATATTTTTTCTCGGTTTGGGCATCCTCGAGCGATTATAAGTGATAATGGATCTCACTTCTGTAATAGGACTTTTGAGTCCTTAATGCGCAAATACTCCATTACTCACAAATTGTCAACACCATATCATCCCCAAACTTGTGGGCAAGCCGAAGTTTCGAATCGGCAGATTAAACAAATTTTAGAGAAACGGTTTCCAAAAACCGTAAAGATTGGTCAATAAAACTGATTGATGCATTATGGGCATTCCGTACTGCCTACAAGACCGATCTTGGTATGTCTCCATACCGGCTTACTTATGGGAAGGCTTGCCACCTTCCTGTTGAAATTGAGCATAAGGAATTTTGGACGATTAAAGAGTTGAATTTATCCATGAGAGATGCGGGCAGCAATAGAAAGTTGCAATTGAATGAATTGGATGAGCTGCGGGATGAGGCCTATGAAAATGCGGTAATTGTTAAAAATCGTACGAAGGTGTTCCATGTCAAACACCTTATGCGTAAAACTTTCAAACCTGGCCAACAGGTTTTGCTTTATGACACTCGGTTACACTTCAATCCCGGCAAGCTCAAATCTAGATGGAAAGGGCCGTTTTTGGTACGCACCGTATATCCGCACGGTGTGGTAAATCTAGAAAACCCGGAGGACGGTACATTGTTTAAAATAAACGGACATCGACTCAAACCGTTCCTCACTGCGGACCCATTGGAGGAGCTCCTGTTTTTGCAGGAGCCGATTTATACTGACTGATCTTCCTCCATATACCCCCAAATTTTCGATCATCTAGCCAAAACATTGTTTTAAACAAGTTTGGGGGTATGTATCATTTGTAAATATATAAATACAAAATAACATTAAAAAAAATTAAAAAATTGAAAATATAAAAAAAAAAATGGGTATTTTTGTAAATTTCCAGATTTTAAAATAAAATTAAATTTTTATTTGCAAATAATTTCCTCTTTTTAGAGGGGTTTATTTGCAAATATCCATCACTCTCCCCCTATATAAAGAACCCGACCCCCTCTGTTCTAAACCCTAAAAAAATTCTGTTCTCCTCAAACCCTAGCCGCCGCCGCTCTTTCTGCAGAAAGATCTCGTTGTCCCGCCGCTGATCCGCCGCCAGAAACCACACCCGACCGCGCCAGCGCCGCGCCCTCTGGTCTTCACCCTCTGAAATTTCTCAGAGGAGGTTCGATTCCTTAAACCCTCTCTATTTTTAAATTTTTAGATCTGTAGTTATCTGATGGCACCTAATATGCAACTAGAGCGACTTTTCATAAATTTTTTCACACGCTGTGTATGGAAGTTATTTTGCAAATGAGATAGCTCGTAGGGGCTGGAACATTTTGATATATAATCACCCAAACACCTATGCCCTTCCAGAATTAGTCACTCGTTTTTACGAATGCATGGAAGATGGGTGTCTCACCCAATTCGGTTTTATAAAATTGCAGTGGGGTGATAGGGAAGTTATCATCGATAGGGACTTCATACATGAAGTCACCTTAATCTCTCGGATACCCGCTCATGATCAACCATTACAATTTGAGAATTACATGCCCTTAATGGGCAATGATTGCTCAACGGAACCGCGGAAGGGGATCCAAGTTAGTGTTAGGTCCACGTTACCTCTCCCGGTACTTTCGGCGTTGCGGAAACGGTAAAACAAAAATTTTTCTAAACTTTGTAACATGGACCGTAAAAGCCGGATCTTTGCTAAACAATATACTAGCATCCTAACTTGAGATGTTATCTACTCGGTTAGGGGTTATACCTCAACTTGAACTCCTTCTCTTCTTGTTGTTCTTCACTTCTTGTTGTTCTTCTCTTCTTGTTGTTCTTCTCTTTGCTTGCTCAATGGTTGACACGAACTTTGGTCACCTCCACGGCCTCCTTGAGTCGAAGACGATCCACCCGAGAGATGTACACCGAGCTCCACCTCAAGCCGAGGTAACTAGGGCAAGGAGATTGCTAATCTAGAAGCCCTAGGATGTGTAGAGGAGATGTATGGATGTGTTTGTCAAGTGGAATCCTTTTTCTCTCAACACATGAGATCAAAGGAGAAATCAAGAGGAGGAAGAAGAAGGAGCTTGCTAGCAACCATGGAGCTTCCCATTTCAAGAGAGAGAATGAGAATAATATTATCATACCAAAGAAAAACAACCATGGTTGCAAATAATGCAAAACAACATCATTACTAATCCCATCAAGATAAAGTTGATGGCTACTTTGAAATGACCATTATCATAATCCAAAAGAAAAAGGAAAATAAAAGAAAAGTGTGGAACCCTCTTGAAAGTCAATGGTCAACCCGGTCAACCGGTCAACAAAGTCAAGAGAGGTCAACGGGGTCAAATGGTCAATGCAATTAGCCATCATAAGATTATCACTAATAGGATTAGTAAATGATGTTCGCGGCTCATAATGGTTTTGACCAAACGAACTGTCAAAACCCTAATGAGTCCGCCTCAAAATGGTTTTGACCGAATCAACTGTCAAAACCCTAATGAGCCCGCCACATAACGGTTTTGGCCGAACCAACTGCCAAAACCCTAATGAGGCACCTCCTCCTTCATCACTCCGAAAAACTGTGCATACACACCTGCATCCGTATTCCGTAGAATGCGGATGCACAGAAGACAAAACAAATCCATCCGTGCAATACTAGGATCCGACTTAAACCAAAGCCTTCTAGTACTGCCTGCCCGAACACCATACGCACACAAGTGTACGTAAGTGATCGCAGCCCTGCCGTAAAACCATACGGCCTCTACACGTTTCGCTCAGTGCAGGGAAACTCTCTGTGTGGGACTCTAAAGACTCGACACTACGCTGGCAGTGGGTTTAACCACAGACCGCAAGCGGCACTAGCTGTACGTAACGGTCCCCAGGTAGATGTCGATAAGAAGGCCGATGGGGTAAACCCATCCGAACTCCTACTGAGTCTGTATGTGACAATCTCCGTACAGTCCGGTCTGTTCGTCTGATACATCGCATGTCGGGCCTAGGGGGCGGCAAGCGTCAAACCCCTAATAGCGGTACAAGTCGTGTCAGAGTGAAGCCCAGAACACCCTGAGATAACACTGGAACCTACCAGTATATCTCGCTTGCCCTGGCCAGGGACTACTTGTGTAATGGCTCTCCTAGACACAGCGCGATGTCAACCCCCAATACCGGGAGAGACGAATCCTGTCTAACCGTCACTGCCTCCAAGTGCTTCGGGACTGCTCCCAACTACTACCTGTTTGCACGACTCGGTAGAGCCGTGGTAGGGTAGCAATCAAAGAACAGTGGGAACACACTCGAGGCGAAGTGACAGTGTCAAGTCAGCAGACTAAGCTGTACTCATGTCACCTGGGAACTGATAACTGACGATAGGTATAATACCAACCATCAGTTCCCGATGAGTCATGTCCAGTGTACTCGTAACCCAACGAGCACCTGCATACTATCTCAAGTACGACGTACCGACGGCTGTGGGACAGACCGTCTCCCGTGCTGGGATGAGAAGCGCATACGCTAGTCTACTCCGGAGTATCGATGCCCTATCTCGATACTCCCACGACTAGGGACGTGTATAAGGATGTGCTTGTAGATTACCCAGCCCCCACGAGTATGATCGCCATCACATCGCCGGTAATCAAGCAAAGATCCTAAGGGCTCTACTAATGCGTATAGGTGATATAATAAATAAACACACATGTACACATTAAAGCAGAGACAAACCAAGTAGCATACTACTATATTGAGCAAGATTGTCTGTACAACTGTGAATATCCCAAGCTTCCATCAAGTAATATACATACTAGTATGATACAGTAATGGCCTCTAGGGCATATACACTAACAATCTCCCACTTGCACTAAGGCCATGTACTGGCGTATCGAAGACCTATCATCTCGATCAGCCGCTCGAACTGAGTCTGGGGTAAAGCCTTCGTGAATGGGTCCGCAGTGTTGTCCTTTGTGTCCACTCTCCGCACCTCGATCTCCTGTCGATCAATGATCTCCCTGATCAGGTGATACCGCCTTAAGATGTGCCTGGATTTCTGATGGGACCTTGGTTCCTTCGCTAAAGCTATAGCCCCATTGTTATCGCAATATAAAGGTATTGGGTCAACAATGGACGGAACCACCTGAAGTTCACTAATGAACTTCTTCATCCAGACCGCCTCTTTTGCGGCATCGCTTGCAGCAATGTATTCAGCCTCCATCGTCGAGTCTGCGACGGTATCCTGCTTGGAACTCCTCCAACATACCGCCCCTCCGTTGAGGGTAAACACAAAACCCGAGACAGACTTGATGTCATCTTTGTCACTATGGAAGCTTGAATCGGTAAAGGACTCGACCCTGAGGTCTCCATTACCGTAAACCAGGAACATCTCCTTAGTCCTTCTTAGGTACTTGAGAATGTTCTTCACTGCTGTCCAGTGGTCCTCCCCTGGGTCTGACTGATACCGGCTTACCACGCTCAACGCGTAAGCTACATCTGGTCTTGTACATAGCATCGCATATATTATAGATCCTACCGCCGAAGCGTAGGGTATAGTGCTCATGCGAACCCTCTCCTCGTCAGTCTTAGGAGACATCTTCTTGGAGAGGGTAATTCCGTGCAATGCGGGTATGCTACCGCGCTTGGAACCCACCATACTAAATCTCTTTAGTACGGTCTCTATGTACCTGGACTGCGAAAGTCCCAATAGTCTCTTGGATCTATCTCTATAGATCTTGATCCCCAGAATGTACGAGGCATCACCCAGGTCCTTCATGGAGAACCTTTGTGACAAAAATAGCTTGACCGATTGTAGCATAGGAATATCATTTCCTATCAAAAGAATGCCGTCCACGTACAAGACTAGGAATACGACAGTTCGTCCTACAATCTTCTTATATACACAGGGTTCATCTTCGTTCTTGATGAAATCAAATTCCTTGATTGCCTCATCAAAACAGATGTTCCAGCTCCGCAATGCCTGCTTTAATCCATAAATGGATTTAAGCAACTTGCACACCCTTCCGCTGCTCCCACTGTCTACGAAACCTTCTGGTTGATCCATGTAAACGCACTCTTCCAAACAACCGTTTAGGAAAGCCGTCTTAACATCCATCTGCCAGATTTCATAGTCATGGAAGGCAGCAATGGCAAGTAGGATCCGAATGGATTTGAGCATAGCCACCGGAGAAAAAGTCTCGTCATAGTCTAAACCAGGTCTTTGACGAAAACCTTTTGCAACGAGTCTAGCTTTATAGGTTTCCACCTGCCCATCTACACCAAGTTTCCTTTTGTAGATCCATTTGCATCCAACGGGTTTTACCCCAGGTGGAGCAATATCCAATGTCCACACTTTATTGGCGTACATGGACTCCATCTCGGATTGCATTGCTTCCTGCCACTTATCAGAGTCCCTACTGATAATGGCCTGCCTGAAACTGGTAGGGTCATCTTCTTCCAAGATGCAATCCTCTCGATCCCCGTCTATGAGAAAACCGTAGTATCTCTCGGGCGGATGAGAAATCCTACCAGATCTGCGGAGTGGCTGAGGTTCTTCTGGGGTTATTGAATTCTGAGGTTCTGTCAAATCTTCAGTTTCATTTTGTGGTCGCTGAATTTCTTCCAGTTCTACCGAACTCCCACTTGTTTCTTTTGCAAGAAATTGCCACTCTAAAAAGGTGGCGTGGCGAAATACAAACACCTTCTGTTCCTCGGTGTGGTAGAACAGATATCCTGTGGAGTTCTTAGGATATCCCACAAATTTACATAGAACTGAACATGCCTGAAGTTTGTCCGGATTTTGTACTTTTACATAGGCCGGACAACCCCATACCTTAATACGTTTAAGATACGGCTTTTTACCATTCCATATCTCGAACGGTGTCTTAGGCACAGATTTAGACGGAACATCATTCAACAGATATGCCGCCGTTAACAGCGCATGTCCCCAAAATGAAAGAGGTAACTCGGCATTACTCATCATGGAGCGAACCATATCCAGTAGGGTGCGATTCCTCCGCTCCGATACACCGTTGTGCTGTGGTGTATAAGGAGGAGTAAGCTGAGAGAGAATACCATTCTCTTTTAAGTAATCTAGGAATTCCGTGCTTAAGTACTCCCCTCCCCTGTCAGACCGGAGAATCTTGATACTTTTGCCTGTCTGGTTCTCTACTTCGTTTCTGAATTCCTTGAATTTCTCAAAAGCTTCAGATTTGTGTTTCATCAGATACACATATCCGAACCTAGAGAGATCGTCAGTGAATGTGATGAAGTACGAGAACCCACCCCTTGCATGTATAGACATCGGACCACATACATCACTATGTACGAGTCCCAAGAGCTCAGCTGCTCTTTCTCCATGTCCGGTGAACGGAGATTTGGTCATCTTCCCTTTGAAACAAGACTGACAAGTTTCATAAGATGAAAACTCGAACGCATCCAAGAGTCCATCTTTATGCAACTTACTCAGTCTTTTCTCTCCGATATGACCAAGTCTACAATGCCACAAGTAGGATTCATTCGTATCTGAATTCTTCCTCTTGCGTGTGTTTTATATGTTGAGAACTGTATTCTGATTTAGAACGTAGATACCATTACACAGTGTACCCTCTGCAACCAGTACCTTATGAAGGTAGATGTTCATGATATTCTTGTCAAGAACAAAGTTATATCCATCTTTATCGAGTAAAGAAACTGATATGATGTTGCAAACCATGGAGGGTACATAGTAGCAATCGTTCAAAATCATAGTCTTGTCATTTGGCAATACTAGGTGATATTCACCGACGGCTGCCGCATTAACTTGTGCTCCGTTCGCTACTCTGAGCGACATATCACCCGGTGCAACTTTCCTACTTTTTCTCAGTCCCTGCAATAAATTATAGATATGAGATCTTGATCCGGTATCAAGTACCCAGGAGGTAGGGCTGACCGTAAAACAGTTCTCAATTACAAGAACACCTGAAGTAGATGCAAAACCATGCTTCTTCTTCAACTGGGTATCCTGGAAATCCATACTTTCCCCTTTCCCTTTCTCATACTTATGACTGTTGTCATAAGTTAGAGCTGAACCAACGTTCCCCATCCCCGAATAAGAATTCGGATCGGTCAAGTGATACATTTTATTATCTTGATTAGGGCGTGAAAAGGTTGCTGCCTGGAGAGAGAGAAAAGAAACACTCAGCGTATGCTCTTGCAAGATTAGATTGGTTTATTAATTTATCTAACCAGGATGTCTCCCACTGTTTCCTCAAATTCTTCTTAAAACCTTTTTAAAAGAAGAACTAGCCGGGATTTAATTCACGTCACAATACTTGCTTAACCTTTCAGCCAGGCTAGTGTCGGTACTTCGAGGGAGGTTTTCCAACGCTTTCGCGAAGTTCCTTAATTCAAGAACCTCTTTTCCCTGGGGGCGTAACCCCGCTAACACCTTTCTAGTCACCTACTAGGTTTATAGCATTGATTGTTAAGTGAAATAATCTCCCGAGGGTAATCCAACTCATCAGTGGGATCGGGATCCAACTATCACTGTGTGATGACCTAGATGGAATCCACTCTAGTCACCACACTCCAGAAGGTATGCTAAATCTGCAAGTCTCAGTACTTTTGAAACTCCCGATGTGGTTTTTGCCCCTAGGACCCAAGTGACCTTGACTGAGCCAACATATCAAAGGATCCTAGTCAAGTTCAACCCGTCATTATCTTGACTGCATTAGACCCACCCGTACAAGTCCTTGACTGAGCCAAAATGACCGTACGACTGTCCTAACCAATCACTTTGTATCCTACGGAAAGATATTACATAGCTACCGTACACTACGCCTCGGCTGAGCACGAAATACGTAGCACGAATACTAAGCAATATCAATCCGAAACGACGGAGGGCTACGACTGGGTTTCGGCGAAAACCCGTTAACGTAATGAACTTGATGTCGTTGAAGGAACGTGATACACTTTTGAAAATATAGTGGCGAAAACTTTTGCTAAAGAGGTCACTCCCTGTGAAGGGATCTCGGCTCTTTCCTCGTCGAATGAGGTGCAGGATACTCCAAACTGAATACCTCGATGCAAAGCAAGAATAATCGACTATAGTGAAGTTATTACCCTGACGCAAACTTTTGTCCAAGGGGTCACTCCCGATGAAGGGATCTCGGCCCTTGCCTCGTCGATTGAGGTGCTGGGCATTCACAACCGAATACCGCGATGCAAAACAAAATGAACGTCCTTGCAATAACAGCTTTTTGAAAAATTGTTCCAACAACGTTTTTTTTTTAGGTTTATTTTCTTGCATTAGTTCTTTTAATGCGTCCCATCATTTAAATCCTACCATTGCAGAAAACAACCAAAATATGACGTACGCTTATGCCATTCGCATTCGCCACTGGGCCCCGTCATTACCCGTTAGGTTACTTAACTAACGACAGAGCGGGGGCTGGGCTAGCGCTGCTGTAAAACATAAGCAACGCCTAAATAGTTATTATATATAGATATACTGCAATGATAGCCAATCCAGATCACAGATGAACACTTTGGATATACTAGGAACCCGCGATTCGTTCGAGCCTGCAACAAAAAGCGGATTACACGGTCGCGATGAATAGCCAATACCCTACCCAAGACCCCTACGGGTGCGGCAAACTACCCTCCAAGTACCCGAAGCGAAGCAACCTCCCTCAACGCTATGAGTAGGCCACTCGGCACTTCGAGATACCTGGTAGTTTGTGCACCCCCTCCATGGGTCTATCCTAGGAGCAAAAACAGTAAAAAGAATTATACAATGACGGCTACAACCCCGACCCGGTTGTGCAGACATACAAATTATATTACATCAATTTACAAATTTATTACATGAATGAAAGAAAAAGAAACTCTCATCTCACATCCACCCCGGCTATTCATCCGCGACAATCCAACGAGTTCATATACACAAACCATCAACAACAACCACAGATCACAGAAATGTATGACCCCGACTAATCGACATATAGCGATTAGCCGACGTTCAATACATATGAACATCACAGATATAACCTTTATAGTCAAAGTATATTGAAGTTCGGAAAAATACGGATTTATAGGCCCCCAAAAACAAATTTCTATTCTGGAAAATCTGGGCACATATAAACCATCTTTAAAATCCTAAATCCAAGTCAGAAATACACTGCACCAAAATCGACCCAGCAACTCACCAAGATGACCGCGGTTCCGCGGCAATAGCTTGCTATTACCGCGGAAACGCGGTGCTTTGGTCGAGTCGCTGGCTCGTTTTTGGTGGCTTTCTTCTAAAAACCTTGAGATGATTTTTGGAGTATGACAAATTTTGTTTTGACCAGAAAAAATTTTAACAGAAACTCAGGTTTTCGTAACTTGGTTTTTTCGATTTTTCCGTTTCGAACTTCGATACACTTCACTACCAAGCTAGTTCATGTTTAGTTAGGCTCTGATACCACTGTTAGGTCCACGTTACCTCTCCCGGTACTTTCGGGGTTGCGGAAACGGTAAAACAAAAAATTTTCTAAACTTTGTAACATGGACCGTAAAAGCCGGATCTTTGCTAAACAATATACTAGCATCCTAACTTGAGATGTTATCTACTCGGTTAGGGGTTATACCTCAACTTGAACTCCTTCTCTTCTTGTTGTTCTTCACTTCTTGTTGTTCTTCTCTTTGCTTGCTCAATGGTTGATCCGGACTTTGGTCACTTCCGCGGCCTCCTTGAGTCGAAGACGATCCACCCGAGAGATGTACACCGAGCTCCACCTCAAGCCGAGGTAACTAGGGCAAGGAGATTGCTAATCTAGAAGCCCTAGGATGTGTAGAGGAGATGTATGGATGTGTTTTTCAAGTGGAATCCTTTTTCTCTCAACACATGAGATCAAAGGAGAAATCAAGAGGAGGAAGAAGAAGGAGCTTGCTAGCAACCATGGAGCTTCCCATTTCAAGAGAGAGAATGAGAATAATATTATCATACCAAAGAAAAACAACCATGGTTGCAAATAATGCAAAACAACATCATTACTAATCCCATCAAGATAAAGTTGATGGCTACTTTGAAATGACCATTATCATAATCCAAAAGAAAAAGGAAAAGAAAAGAAAAGTGTGGAACCCTCTTGAAAGTCAATGGTCTGTTAGTTATATGTATGCCCTAGAGGCCATTACTGTACATACGATGTATATTGTAGTGGATGCTAGGACATATATAGGGAGGACTTTCTTGCTCGACATGATAGTATGCTATCTGGTTGTACTTTATCTTAACATGTACTCTGATTGTCTCTATATTACATGTTGATAAAGCCCTTAGGATATGTACTCGACTACTGGGACTATGATGAGATCATACTAGTGGGGCCACGGTAGTCGATGAGTACATCCTATAACTGTTCCTAGTCGAGGGTGTATCGAGACAGGGCATCGGTACACCAGAGTAGACTAGCGTATACGCATCTTGATCCATATGATGGACGATGGATGATCCCATATCTATCGGTGTTTGACATCAAGGATGGTGTACGGGTGCTCAGTGGAGACTGGGTACACTGGACGGACTCGCCGAGAACTCCCAGATGGTATTATACCATACGTCAGATGGCAGTTCTCCGGTGACACTGGTACAGAGTAGTCTGTTGACCCGAGATCGTCATAGAGTCTTGTGTGGTTCCCACTGTGCTTTGATTTCCATCATACCACGTCCAAGAGGGCGTGCAAAAAGGTGGCTTTTGGGTACAGTCCCGAATCACATGGAGGCAATGAGCGATAGGAGGGGATTCGTCTCTCCCGGTATAGGGAGTTGATGTTGTGCTGTGTTCGATTGGCTATAACCGGAAATCCCTGGCCAGGGTTGCTGAGATTTACTGGTAAGTGTTATCAGTAGTTTCTCGAACTGTTATAGACCTCAAATCGACACGACTTATCGAGCTACTGGGGTCTGACGTTTACCACCCCTAGGCGAGATATGCAACATATCAGACGACGAGACCGGACTGTACGGGAGTGTTACTGTTTGGATTCGCAGGAGAAGTTACAGGCTTGCTTGTTGATCTTCTGAGCGCTCAATACCTAGGTAGCTGTTACGTTTAGCTGACCGCTTGCAGCTTGTGAGTGTTTGATATGATCATCACCTACTGCCGGCGTATTGACGATTCTTTAGAGTCCTACACAGAGGTTTCTTGACTCAGGCAAAACGGAGTAGGAGCACATATGTGATATGTGCGGGACCGAGGATAATGCGATATGTGATACCGTATTCTATTCTCGCGATATTTGATATCAGCCGGGTCATCGGATCAAGTGTTGATTCGATGAATCGGTACGGATAAATATTAGTCGGTTATATGCGATATAGCCGGATTGTCGGATCAAGTGTTAATTCGATAATTTAATGTATAATAATATATATGATATATTAAATTACATTAACTAATGTTTGCTCACTAAAAGATTCTTTTTCTCACTCGGGTAATACATTGATATATATGCGATATATGTTAATTGTATTATTTTATTTTGTTACGATAAATATTATATATGTGATATATAATATTGTAACATGATATGATAACTAATGCAACTTGTTTTGTGGAGTTTAAACATGATTAGGGTTTGGATTAGGGTTAAACCTTCTAGTTGATTCTAGAAGCTTTTCTTTTTGTCATGATAAAGATATTTGCAAGTGACTCATGCTTTAACCAAACCCAAACCCTAACCCTAGTTAATTCTCTACAAGAGTTAGCTTGACCATGGTTGCATTATCTATCATATTATTTCATTTCCTTTTCATCACAAAAGGATAACTAATATTGTTCATCTTCTTCCTTCAATTCTTTCATGAAAAAGCTTACTTGTTTTTCAAAAGGTGATGAATAATTGTGAGAAAAAGATAAATAAATAGAGCAAAAATCCTACTTCATCATCCTCATCTTCCCTTGCCATTTAGATGAGGGTGTTCACATCATTTCATGAGTGTTAGCTTGTGTTAAAGAAACTTCAAGGTAGATCATCTTAGTATCGAAGATCGGAAGCAAAGGTTGCGTCTTTCTCTTCGTGGAACCTCTCGAGAGTCCGGATCCCGATGATCGCAGCGAAGGGACCACAACACGGAGCATATGAAGTGAAGGACCGGATCTACAAAGGTTGTAATCCCTCTCACTTAGTGTTAAAATGTTTAGCATGCTAGTTTTCGCCTAATCTCTAGTTTAAAGTTCCGTATTCGGGTTGTTCGGCACGGCTAAATTTTTATTCGGGCATGGTTGATGCCTCGTAGACCCTTGTGCGCGTGCCTAGCAACCCTACAGGGTCAACCCGGTCAACCGGTCAACAAAGTCAAGAGAGGTCAACGGGGTCAAATGGTCAATGCAATTAGCCATCATAAGATTATCACTAATAGGATTAGTAAATGATGTTCGCGGCTCATAATGGTTTTGACCAAACGAACTGTCAAAACCCTAATGAGTCCGCCTCAAAATGGTTTTGACCGAATCAACTGTCAAAACCCTAATGAGCCCGCCACATAACGGTTTTGGCCGAACCAACTGCCAAAACCCTAATGAGGCACCTCCTCCTTCATCACTCCGAAAAACTGTGCATACACACCTGCATCCGTATTCCGTAGAATGCGGATGCACAGAAGACAAAACAAATCCATCCGTGCAATACTAGGATCCGGCTTAAACCAAAGCCTTCTAGTACTGCCTGCCCGAACACCATACGCACACAAGTGTACGTAAGTGATCGCAGCCCTGCCGTAAAACCATACGGCCTCTACACGTTTCGCTCAGTGCAGGGAAACTCTCTGTGTGGGACTCTAAAGACTCGACACTACGCTGGCAGTGGGTTTAACCACAGACCGCAAGCGGCACTAGCTGTACGTAACGGTCCCCAGGTAGATGTCGACAAGAAGGCCGATGGGGTAAACCCATCCGAACTCCTACTGAGTCTGTATGTGACAATCTCCGTACAGTCCGGTCTGTTCGTCTGATACATCGCATGTCGGGCCTAGGGGGCGGCAAGCGTCAGACCCCTAATAGCGGTACAAGTCATGTCGGAGTGAAGCCCAGAACACCCTGAGATAACACTGAAACCTACCAGTATATCTCGCTTGCCCTGGCCAGGGACTACTTGTGTAATGGCTCTCCTAGACACAGCGCGATGTCAACCCCCAATACCGGGAGAGACGAATCCTGTCTAACCGTCACTGCCTCCAAGTGCTTCGGGACTGCTCCCAACTACTACCTGTTTGCACGACTCAGTAGAGCCGTGGTAGGGTAGCAATCAAAGAACAGTGGGAACACACTCGAGGCGGAGTGACAGTGTCAAGTCAGCGGACTAAGCTGTACTCATGTCACCTGGGAACTGATAACTGACGATAGGTATAATACCAACTATCAGTTCCCGACGAGTCCTGTCCAGTGTACTCGTAACCCAACGAGCACCCGCATACTATCTCAAGTACGACGTACCGACGGCTGTGGGACAGACCGTCTCCCGTGCTGGGATGAGAAGCGCATACGCTAGTCTACTCCGGAGTATCGATGCCCTATCTCGATACTCCCACGACTAGGGACGTGTATAAGGATGTGCTTGTAGATTACCCAGCCCCTACGAGTGTGATCGCCATCACATCACCGGTAATCAAGCAAAGATCCTAAGGGCTCTACTAATGCGTATAGGTGATATAATAAATAAACACACATGTACACATTAAAGCAGAGACAAACCAAGTAGCATACTACTATATTGAGCAAGATTGTCTGTACAACTGTGAATATCCCAAGCTTCCATCAAGTAATATACATACTAGTATGATACAGTAATGGCCTCTAGGACATATGCACTAACAGTTAGAACCCTTTTCGCCAATATTTTAACTGTGTGCCGGTGGGCACAAAACAATATTTTTGGTAGTTCCCACAAGACCACATTTTTTACACCCTCACTACATATCGTGTGCACACTCATGACAAGAAACCCTCATTTCGACATGTGCACGGTTTTACTGAACTCTATTGGTGCGGGCAAAAGAGCCGCAAATTACCCTTGTCCCATGCTTGTGACACAACTGTGTCGATATTTCCTCCCTGTGGAGGAGTTCGAATTTTACATGCTTGGAGGCATACGCGTCAGGCCTCTCATTGAGGGCGTTTCTACGTCCTATACACGATTGACGGATGTGTAGTCAAGAACTGAACCGGCGGAGCATGAGTGAGGGAGAACTCACTCCTTTAGAACATGCAAATTTAATGCGGAGAGATGTTAGGGGCATTGATGAGTTGAGGGGGATATCGAGGGAGCATGATTGACGGTTAACTGAGGTAGAGCATGAGATCCAAACCCTGCTGGCTAGGGAGGAGCGTTCCCGTTCACGCTCGAGGGCACGGCGTGGGGCCGAGCAGTGAGGGCACTGCTTTTGACAAGTTTAGGGGAGTTGGTAGTTGTAAATAGTTATCTTTTGCATTGCATACTTTTTTTAAATTTTTGTATATATTTTTCTTTTTCTTTTGCATGTTTAAATTCTGCATTGCATCTATATAAAAAATCATAAAAAATTAAAAAATGAAATATATATATATATATAAATTAAAAAAATCAAATAAAAACTGAAAAATTTTAAAAATTATAAAAATTAAAAAAAATCAATTTTGGCCATAATTGACTTGAGTTTGACAAGACGGTTAACTAGATGGAGAAAAACTAGATCCTAGATTTAGTAAATTAAAAACCCTAAAAATAACCTTTCTTAAAATTTAACGGTAGAAAAATATATGTCTTTGTAGTTTACCTAGAAATAGGCAAATTTTGAGTTCACTTCTTGGGCTAAGTCAAAATAAAGAAAGAGTATTGATATTTTTATTAAAGTATAAGTCTGAAAAATAATTCCTAAGATTAAGTCTAAATTCTGAAAATATATACCCTACAACTTGCACAAACACGAACCTTGAAACTTGGAATAGTAGAGGAGACCTTGAAATGCTCTTGTCTAAAGTCCTTTGTATGAAGGAAAATAAAATAAAAATACAAATGTGAATAAAGAGATAAAAAAAATGAACACTGGTTTTGTAATTATTTAAGGCTGCGTAAAATAAAAAATATATAGCGATGGTGCTTTATCACCTAGTGCCTTAAACCAACTGGTTTGGGAGTCACTGCTAAAAGCCTTAGGTATTATAAGACTAGGAATTACGCCTTAATATGCAAACACATTTTGTAATCGGTCGTTGGTACCTCAAGAAGTATTAACGATCGCATGAAGAATGTGTGAGCAATTTCATCTAAAAATTCACCAACTAAAAGTACTTTGGACGATGGACAAGAGTATGATAGCTTGAATTGAATTTCCAAGTGTAGGGGTGATACATACACACACGTAGGGGTATGTGATTGGGGTTTAAATGAGAGATAGGAATGAAATATAGGACTTATATTTTTAGTAGAGATGATAAAAAATTTTAAGTTGAGATGGAACCTTAGAAGGAAAACTCAAAAGATGCTAAAAACTAAATAAATTTACAGAACATATATAATCTTAAGTTAAATGATAAGGAAGCATGAAAAATATGGGTGGATAATTTCTGAGTCAAAGATAATAGAATTTCTTGTTAAAAACCCGAATTGGAGAATAAAAATCAATAGGTCAAATTGATAGGATTTTGTGGGTAGTGTCCGCTGAAAACCCTCAGGAGACAACACTCCTCCTACTAGGGACACCTAGAGGTTTAACGGCTTGTTACACGAGCTCAATGCAATCGCGTTTCCCTGTGAAAGTGATGGTAGGTCTTTTTCGAGAATAAAACTAGTTTTGCTCGAGGACGAGCAAAAGATAAGTTTGGGGGTATTTGTTCATATCATAATTTTGCATTATTATATTCCCCATTCTTATTCATTTTACAAATAAATAGGTGCTTTTGATCCATGTCTGCTACATAGTTGCAGGTTACAGGTTCTCAGAACAAAACAGTGAAAATGATGAAAAGACGCTACAAAAGTGAGACTGCGACCAACAAATAGAGAATGTTTATCATGCCTACAGTTTGAAGAATAAATGAAGATCAATGAACAATTTCACAAAGTACAAAGGCAGCGCAAGATTCAAGACTTCAACACGAAGCGAACAGTAAAAGTCCACAATATTCTGCACTGTGGAAATCTGGAAAAAACTAGAAGACAATCTGAGAAACCAAGTGAAGAAACCAGAAGCCAAATGCAACAGGAAGCAGCCCAGAAGAACAGAGCCAATAACTCCACCATATGGCCGCGGATCCGCGGCCAAACAGGGCATATGGTCGCAGATCCGCGGTCGTGCTAAGCACGTGTCGATGCAAACTTTGACGGTGGTGGCGGTGCGTTGACTAGGCTTCTTAGGGTAATTTTGTAAATGCAGATAGGGATCAGATGTAACCTTAGGGTTTCTATAATCTATAAATAGGAACCCTACAGCTCTTTTTGGAGCATGCCTCTTTTTATTCATCTATTTTAGAATTTCAAATCCTGTAATGTTTAAAGAGTGCATCGAATAAAAGTAAGTCTTTTTCTTTACCTTGCCTTAGTTAATTTTCCTTTCTGCCCTAGTTAATTTTATTTATCTGCCCTAGTTTAGCACTTTTAATTATCCGCCGTAGATTAGATAATTAGGTTATTAAAAACAATCATAAAAATGAATTCGTTTAACAATTCCCTAATGAGTGAGTAGTTCCTCACTTGTTAGGGTTAGGAATAGGGAAGTTTAAGAGATAAAAATCTCCCACCCCTTTCTTGCCCATCAAACATTTTTTATAGGACTCCATGCATACATACACACACCGCTCACTACGGCACCCTATCCCAAGAGGTAGCGGTGATACCGTAGTTTAAAAGACCGGTTGTGTATGTTTTCCATGGAGGTTAGGGTAAGAATTAAGAAAGGACGGACAAGGACCTAGAGGAAGAAACCTAGTTTCTTCCCGATCGTGCTAATCCCCTATGTTAATTATTACCATAACACCTAAATAGATCTTAATTAGGGCATAGAAAGCGGTGAGAAATATTGAATTTCCAAACTTAACCTAAACCTAACCCTAGCAAGGTTTTTATCCTAATCTAAATCAACTTTAGTTTTTAGTGATAATCCAATCCACCACAATTGGAATTAACTCATAAGACCAATTAGAAAATAAACAAAATCCCTGTGGACCGACCCCGGCAAGCTACCAAGCGACGCCGTTCTTGATTGCGGTTAATATTCTTTGATTCATTTTTTAAAAGCGAAAGCGCATAAAAAACCCTCTACCAATCAAGACGCCAACCAAATTCCAAATCCTATACCCCAACAGCGAATGATGAGTCGCTCCTGGTACCATGTTCCAGTGCAGCGATGCAGACGCCAACAAAGTCCCAAAATTTTTCCGACCCTACAGTCTGGATCATACATCCTGCAAAACCGTATACAATCCACGGGCGTAAAACAATCCCAATCTCTCCCAAGTCCTACCGGTAAGACCACATTCAAAGTCCCACCAAAAATAAAAAAATAAAAAAAGGTATGTCCACAAGCAAAATGGGCACGGATGAAAACCTGAAAGGGCTCCATAAGTAAAAAACAGCAGGACTGCCGGCGAGTTTGTGAAAGCCCGAAAGGGCGCAAACTCGTGAAAAAGAGATGAAATGCACTCGCAAAGTCCTCTCGAATTTGTGAGGAGAAAATTCCCGCGTGAGATCCTTACGACTCACAAAGGAGCAACACACTTGGGGGTTCTCACGACTCCTAAAGAGAAAATACACCTATGGGATCCTTACGACCCGTAGGGAGAAAATGCTTTGTGAGACCCTTACGGCTCACAAAATTGAAAAGTCTTATGTGATAGGTGTTAGTGTATATGCCCTAGAGGCCATTACTGTATCATACTAGTTTGTATATTACTTGATGGAAGCTTGGGATATTCACAGTTGTATATACAATCTTGCTCGAAATGGTAGTATGCTACTTGGTTTGTCTCTGCTTTAATATGTGCATGTGTTTCTTTTAGCATATTGCTGATATACATATTAGTAGAGCCCTTAGGATCTTTGCTTGATTACCAGAGTTGTGATGGCGCTCACACTCGTGGGAGCTGGGTAATCCATAAGCACATCCTTATACTGGTCCCTGGTCGTTGGACTATCAAGACAGGGCATCGATACTCCGGAGTAGACTAGCGTATGCGCTTCTCATCCCAGCGTGGGAGACAGTCTGTCCTACAGCCGTCAGTACGTCGTACTTGAGATAGTATGCGGGTGCTCGTTAGGTTACGAGTACACTGGACAGGACTCGTCGGGAACTGTTGGTTGGTATTATACCAATCGTCAGTTATCAGTTCCCAGGTGACTTGAGTACAGCTTAGTCCGCTGACTTGACACTGTCACTTCGCCTCGAGTGTGTTCCCACTGCACTTTGATTACTACCCTACCACGGCTCAAAGGAGTCGTGCAAACAGGTAGTTTTTGGGTGCAGTCCCGAAGCACTTGGAGGCAGTGACGGTTAGACAGGATTCGTCTCTCCCGGTATTGGGGGTTGACATCGCGCTGTGTCTAGGAGAGCCATTACACGAGTAGTCCCTGGCCAGGGCAAGCGAGATATACTGGTAGGTTTCCAGTGTTATCTCAGGGTATTCTGGGCTACACTCCGACACGACTTGTACCGCTATTAGGGGACTGACGTTCACCGCCCCCTAGGCCCGCCATGCGATATATCATACGAACAGACCGGACTGTACGGAGACTGTCACATACAGGCTCAGTAAGAGTTCAGATGGGGTTCACCTCGTCAGTCTTCTTATCGACATCTACCTGGGGACCGTTTCGTATAGCTAGTGCCGCTTGCGGTCTGTGGTTAAACCCACTGCCAGCGTAGTGTCGAGTCTTTGAGTCCCACACAGAGAGCTATTCGCCTTTAGTCAAAATGAATAGAGGTCGCATGGTTTTGCGACAGGGTTCGTTCACATCCGCGCACTTGTGCGCGTTTGCTGTCCGGACAGCTTATACTAGAGGGCTTTGGTTTAAGCCAGATCCTAGTATAGATTTGGGATTGGTTTTATCTCATTGTATTCATGTTCCTCGGATCACGAATACGGGTGCGTATGCACAGTTGCTTGAGACAGAGGGAGAGGACTTTGATTAGGGTTAATGACTATTGTCATTTTATTAACCCTAATGCTTATGTGTGAATTATGGTTAATTGATATTAGTTTAATATAATTGTGCATGCTTATGGTTGTTGACCATTTGACCTCCTTGACTTGTTGACCTAGGTTGACACTTTGATCATCATCATTTCATTTGGAAGATGCTCTTTGATCCTTGCAATTTGCATTTAAAAAGAAATGATAATGGTCATGTCTTGATTAACCATGACAATTATCTAGCTAATTATCAATTTATAATAATTCACACATATATGTGAGAATGGTTTATTTTTCTCTCATTTTATCATTTGCTTTCTCTCTCTTGTTCTTCCTCTCCCTCAAGCTCTCCCCTCTCATGTGTTGAGAAACACTTGAGCTTGAGAAAAACCTCTTCTTGATAATCTCTACTCTCATCTAGGGTTTAAGGATTAGCACTTCTTACACCCTAGTTACTTCTAGCTTAGAGTTGAAGCCAAAGGTTGAGGCTTTCGGGTGGATCTTTCTTCGACGTGAGAAGACGACAAAGGTGACCTCTTTCCACTACTCCAAGGAGCAAGGAGAGAAGGACATAAAGCCCTAGGTATAACCTTTCTAACACTTAGCTAGTTTCTAGTTAGCTTTAGCTTGTTTTTGTTTAGCAAAGATCCTTCTTTGTCTAGTCCATGTTGCCTAAAGTGATAACAATCCGATTTTTATTCCGTTTTCCGCCTTCCCGTAAGTACCGGGGTAGGCAACGTGGACTTACAGTGGTATCAGAGCCTAACTAAACATAAACTAGCTAGGTAGTAAAGTGTATGGATGTTCGAATCGGAAAAATCGCAAAACCGAGTTTTCAAAACCCAAACTTTCTGTTAAATTTTTTCCTGCTCAAAATAAAATTTGTCATACTCCAAAAATCGTCTCAGGGTTTTGTGAAGAAAGCCACCAAACCCGGTCCAGTGAATCGACCAAAGCGCCGCGGTTCCGTGGCAATAGCAAGCTATTGCCGCGCAACCGCGGCCGAGTTGACTCGTCTCTGGGTCGAGTTTGGTGCAGTGTTCTTCTGGCATGGTTTTGGGATTTTTAAGATGGTTTATATGTGCCCAGATTTTCCAGAATAGAAATTTGTTTTTGGGGACCTATAAAGCCGTATTTTTATCGAGCTTCACCACACTTTGACTATAAGGGTTATATCTGTGATGTTAATATGTATTGAACGTCGGCTAATTGCTATATGTCGATTAGTCGGGGTTATACATATCTGTGATCTGTGTTTGATGATGGTATGTGTATATGAATGTATTGGATTGTCGCGGGTGAATAGCCGAGGTGGATGTGAGATGAGTGTTTCTTTTTCTTTCATTCATTGTAATATGTAAATTGATGTAATAATATTATTTGTATGGCCGCGCAACCGGGTCGGGGTTGTAGCCGTCATTGTATAATTCTTTTTACTGTTTTTTGCTCCTAGGATAGACCCATGGAGGGGGTGCACAAACTACCGGGTATCTCGAAGTGCCGAGTGGCCTACTCACGGTGTTGAGGGAGGTTGCTTCGCTTCGGGTACTTGGCGGGTAGTTTGCCGCACCCGTAGGGGTCTTGGGTGGGGTATTTGGCTATTCACCGCGACCGTGTAATCCGCTTTTCGTTGCAGGCTCGAACGGATTGCGGATTCCTAGTATATCTAATGTATTCATCTGTGATCTGTAATGTCTATCATTGCTACATATTTATATATGAGAACTATTTAGGCGTTGCTTATGTTTTACAGCCGCGCTAGCCCAGCCCCCGCTCTGTCGTTAGTTAAGTAACCTAACGGGTGATGACGGGGCCCCGTGGCGAATGCGAATGGCATAAGCGTACGTCATATTTTGGTTGTTTTCTGCAATGGTAGGATTAAATGATGGGACGCATTAAAAGAACTAATGCAAGAAAATAAACCAAGTAAAAGTCGATTGGAACACTTTGAAAACCACTCGGTTCTTTTCAAAACTAAACTTTTAAACGCGGAGCTTGAACCACTCCTTTTAAAAGCTATCTCGTTCCATCGATTATATCAAGTTCACTACGTTCACGGTTTCGCCAAAACCATTCGTAGCCCTCCGTCATTCCACATGAATGGTCAAAAGTATTCAAGCTATGAATTTTGGCCAAAGTCAAGGCATAGTGATTGGTAGCTATTGGGTATTCATGTGCAGCATAGATAGATGCGTTGGTTTGGGAAAGTCGTGCTGCCATTTTGGCCAAAGTCAAGGGTAGGTACGGGTGGGTCCAAATTAACCAGGAGAATGACGGGTAGAACTTGACATGTGACTTATGATATTTTGGCCAAAGTCAAGGTCATAAGAGCATGGGGCAAAAAATCCACATCGGGAGTTTCATAAGTACTGAAACTTGCTAGCGCTGCATACCATTTGGAGTGTGATAATTCTGGTAGGATTCCTTCGGTTTTATCACGCGATGATATTTGGATCCCGATCCTACTGTGAGTATATGCTACTCCTCGGGAAAACTCTCACTTAACGATCAATGCTATAAACCTAGTAGGTGTCTAGAAAGGTGTTAGCGGGGCTACGCCCACAGGGAAAAGAGGTTACTTAATTAAGGAACTTCGCGAAAGCGTTGGAAAACCTCCCTCGAAGTACCGACACTGGCCTGGCTGAACGGTTAAGCATGTATTGTACGGTGAGATTGATCCCGACTAATCCTTTCTTTACGGTTTGAGAAGGGATTCGAGAGACAGTGGGAGCCATCCTGTTTAGACAAACTAAAAACCACTCTAAACTTGCAAGAGCATCATGCTAAAGTGTTTCTTTTCTCTCTCCTAATTGCAGCGACCATTCAACATGACCGGACTTAAGTTATTACTAGATAAAAACATATTGACAGGGCCAAACTACAAAGATTGGCTCAGGAATGTCAAGATGGCAATCACTTACGACAAGTTGGGGTATGTCCTTACCACCAAAGCTCCCCCTGTCCCAGGTCCCAAAACCAGTGTCGCGGATAGGGCAATCCGTAAGACATGGGAAATAGAGTGCGCGACGGCCAAATGCCTCGTACTTGCCTCGATGGACAATGAACATCAGAGGAGGCACGAGAATATGGACCTAGAGTCCATATTTCTTCATACAAAAGAACTGTATGGAGAGCAGTCTCGTATCGCAAGATACGAAGTGTCGAAGAAGTTGTTTTCGACAAGGTTGGCCGTCGGATCATCGGTAGCGGAACACGTGCTTAAGATGATTGGCTACATAGAGGAGCTCGCGGACCTTGGGACCACGTTGGAGAATGAACTCTATACTGATTTGATTCTCCAGTCCCTTCCTTCCACTTACGCCCAGTTTATCCTTAACTTCAACATGCAAGGAAAGGAGGTTGAACTTTCCGAACTTCTGAACATGTTGAGGAGTGCTAAGGGCACCCTACAGAAAAGTAGGGAGACATCCACTTTGTTTGTAGGAGGATCTTACTCTTCTAGGTCCAGGGCGAAAGCCAAGGGCAAGAAGAAGAAAGCCCCCACCAAACCAAGAGGCGGTGTCAGTAAAGTGGATACAAAGGGAAAAGGAAAAGCAACAAAGGTAGCGGGAAAGCTGGTGGGGAAGGAAGAATGCTTCTACTGTCACAAAAGTGGTCACTGGAAACAGGATTGCAAGGCTTGGAAGGCCAGAACACAGGATTTGAAGCGAGTTGCGGCTTCAGCTTCAGGTGTGTATGTTATTGAAAACTGTCTATCAATAAACTCTACATCCTGGGTATTGGATATCGGATCAGGATCTCATATCTGTAATTCTTTGCAGGCGTTGAGAAAGCGTAGAGTTTTGAAGGCAGGTGACATGACCCTCAGAGTTGCAAACGGTGCTAGCATGGATGCTGAGGCCGTGGGGGACTATCACCTGGGATTGTCAGATGGACACTTTTTGGTTTTGCGTAGTTGTTATTATGTGCCAAATGCAACCTGTAATATCATTTCTGTATCTTTATTATCTAAAGAAGGTTATGAATTTGCATTTGTAAGTAATGTAGTGAACATTCACCTTAATCAAGTTTTGATTGGGTCAGGTACATTGAACAACGGTATATACGTATTAAACCAACCACAGATTTTCAATGTCCAGAATACACACAAAAGAAAGTCTCCAGAAATCAATAAAACTTTCTTATGGCATTGTAGACTGGGTCATATCAATGAGAGAAGGTTGACTAAGTTACATACAGAAGGATATTTGGATCCGTTCGAATATCAATCGTATGCAACTTATCAATCCTGTCTCAAAAGAAAGATGACAAAGACTCCGTTCACTGGACACGGAGTAAGAGCGAGCGAGCTCTTGGGACTCGTACACAGCGACGTGTGCGGTCCAATGTCTACAAATGCACGAAGCGGTTATTCTTACTTCATTACTTTTACGGATGACTTTTCAAGGTACGGTTATGTCTTCTTAATGAAACATAAATCCGAGGCTTTTGAAAAATTCCAGGAATATAAGAATGAAGTAGAAAAACAAACAGGCAAAAGTATCAAGGCACTGAGATCTGATCGAGGTGGTGAATACTTGAGTGCCGAGTTCCTGGGTTACTTAAAAGAGAATGGAATTCTCTCTCAGCTTACTCCTCCATACACTCCGCAACATAACGGTGTATCGGAGAGACGGAACCGAACCCTATTGGATATGGTACAGTCCATGATGAGTAACGCTGAGTTGCCGCGATCGTTCTGGGGATATGCGCTAGAATCAGCTGCATACCTTTTGAACCGAGTTCCAACTAAGACTGTGCCTACTACACCATATCAGATGTGGTGTGGGAAGAGACCCTATCTTAATCACATTAAGACATGGGGATGTCCAGCTTTTGTAAAAAAGCAGCATACGGACAAGCTCGAGGCACGCTCAGTACAGTGCAAGTTTGTGGGATATCCAAAGAACTCCAAGGGATATTTCTTCTATTGCGAAGAGGAACAAAAGGTGTTTGTTTCTCTCCATGCCCACTTTCTAGAACACCAGTTCATAGAAAAAGAATTAAGTGGGAGCGCAATAGAACTGGAAGAAATTCCAGAACCATGAGCTATTACTGAAAGCTTAGTAGAACCAGAGGGTTCGAAAGATCAGGACATTCCCACGCCACTCCGCGGGAGTAGTAGGCAGTCTCATCCGCCCGAGAGATACTATGGTTTTCTCATTGACGGGGATAGAGAAGATTGCATCATAGATTTTGATGAGCCTACTAGCTTCCAGCAAGCCATTCAGAGCGTCGACTCGGTAAAATGGCTGGATGCAATGCGGACCGAAATGGAGTCCATGTACACCAACAAAGTATGGACGTTGGACATTGCTCCAGATGGGGTAAAACCCGTAGGATGCAAGTGGATCTTCAAAAGGAAGATTGGTGTAGATGGACAGGTTGAGACCTATAAAGCTAGACTGGTTGCAAAGGGTTTTCGTCAGCGACCTGGTTTGGACTATGACGAAACCTTTTCTCCAGTAGCTATGCTGAAATCCATTCGGATCCTTCTTGTCATTGCTGCCTTCCACGATTATGAAATTTGGCAGATGGACGTAAAGACCGCTTTTCTAAATGGACATTTAGAGGAGTGTGTCTATATGGAACAGCCAGAGGGTTTCATTCAGAGTGGGAGCAGCGGAAAGGTGTGCAAGTTGCTTAAGTCCATTTATGGACTGAAGCAGGCATCGCGGAGTTGGAACATCTGTTTTGATGAGACGGTCAAGGAATTTGGCTTTATCAAAAATCCAGATGAACCATGCATCTATTGTAGATTTGTAGCGAGAACTGTAGTATTCCTCGTTTTATACGTGGATGACATTCTCTTAATAGGAAATGACATTCTTATGCTACAATCTGTCAAGGGGTTCTTGTCACACAGGTTCTCCATGAAAGACCTGGGTGATGCCTCATACATTCTGGGTATCCGGATCTACCGTGACAGATCCAAGAGGATATTAGGACTTTCACAGTCCAGGTACATCGACACCATACTGAAGAGATTCAGTATGGAAGATTCCAAGCGCGGTAATCTACCGGCTTGTCACGGGATCACCCTCTCCAAAGAGATGTCTCCCAAGACTGATTTGGAGAGGGATCGCATGTCCATTATACCCTACGCTTCTGCGGTAGGCTCTATAATGTATGCGATGTTGTGTACCAGACCAGATGTGGCTTATGCACTGAGCGTGGTAAGCAGGTATCAGTCAAACCCTGGGGAGAAACATTGGATAGCAGTAAAGAACATTCGCAAGTACCTGAGAAGGACTAAGGAGATGTTCTTGGTGTATGGCGGAAAAGACCTCCAGATTGAGGCCTTTGCTGACTCCAGCTTCCAGAGTGACAAGGATGATTCCAAGTCCATATCGGGCTTTGTCTTTACCCTCAATGGAGGGGCGGTGTGTTGGAAGAGCTCCAAACAGGAAACCGTTGCTGACTCGACTATAGAAGCGGAATACATCGCTGCATCTGATGCCGCAAAAGAAGCTGTCTGGATGAGGAAGTTCTTGAAAGAACTTCAGGTGGTTCCGTCCATTGTTGACCCAATACCTCTGTATTGCGACAACAACGGGGCTATAGCTTTAGCGAAGGAACCCAGGTCCCATCAGAAATCTAGACACATCTTGAGGCGGTATCACCTGATTAGGGAGATCGTGGATCGCCAGGAGATCGAGGTTCGGAGGGTTGCTTCAGAAGATAACACTGCAGATCCATTCACCAAGGCCTTGCCCCAGACTCGGTTCGAGTGGCTGATCGAGATGATAGGTCTTCGATACGCCAGTACATGGCCTTAGTGAAAGTGGGAGATTGTTAGTGTATATGCCCTAGAGGCCATTACTGTATCATACTAGTTTGTATATTACTTGATGGACGCTTGGGATATTCACAGTTGTATATACAATCTTGCTCGAAATGGTAGTATGCTATTTGGTTTGTCTCTGCTTTAATATGTGCATGTGTTTCTTTTAGCATATTGCTGATATACATATTAGTAGAGCCCTTAGGATCTTTGCTTGATTACCAGCGTTGTGATGGCGCTCACACTCGTGGGAGCTGGGTAATCCATAAGCACATCCTTATACTGGTCCCTGGTCGTTGGACTATCGAGACAGGGCATCGATACTCCGGAGTAGACTAGCGTATGCGCTTCTCATCCCAGCGTGGGAGACGGTCTGTCCCACAGCCGTCAGTACGTCGTACTTGAGATAGTATGCAGGTGCTCGTTAGGTTACGAGTACACTGGACAGGACTCGTCGGGAACTGTTGGTTGTTATTATACCAATCGTCAGTTATCAGTTCCCAGGTGACATGAGTACAACTTAGTCCGCTGACTTGACACTGTCACTTCGCCTCGAGTGTGTTCCCACTGCACTTTGATTACTACCCTACCACGGCTCAAAGGAGTCATGCAAACAGGTAGTTTTTGGGTGCAGTCCCGAAGCACTTGGAGGCAGTGACAGTTAGACAGGATTCGTCTCTCCCGGTATTGGGGGTTGACATCGTGCTGTGTCTAGGAGAGCCATTACACGAGTAGTCCCTGGCCAGGGCAAGCGAGATATACTGGTAGGTTTCCAGTGTTATCTCAGGGTGTTCTGGGCTACACTCCGACACGACTTGTACCGCTATTAGGGGACTGACGTTCACCGCCCCCTAGGCCCACCATGCGATGTATCAGACGAACAGACCGGACTGTACGGAGACTGTCACATACAGGCTCAGTAGGAGTTCAGATGGGGTTCACCTCGTCAGTCTTCTTATCGACATCTACCTGGGGACCGTTACGTACAGCTAGTGCCGCTTGCGGTCTGTGGTTAAACCCACTGCCAGCGTAGTGTCGAGTCTTTAGAGTCCCACACAGAGAGCTATTCGCCTTTAGGCAAAATGAGTAGAGGTCGCATGGTTTTGCGACAGGGTTCGTTCACATCCGCGCACTTGTGCGCGTTTGCTGTCCGGACAGCTTATACTAGAGGGCTTTGGTTTAAGCCAGATCCTAGTATAGATTTAGGATTGGTTTTATCTCATTGTATTCATGTTCCTCGGATCACGAATACGGGTGCGTATGCACAGTTGCTTGAGACAGAGGGAGAGTACTTTGATTAGGGTTAATGACTATTGTCATTTTATTAACCCTAATGCTTATGTGTGAATTATGGTTAATTGATATTAGTTTAATATAATTGTGCATGGTTATGGTTGTTGACCATTTGACCTCCTTGACTTGTTGACCTAGGTTGACACTTTGACCATCATCATTTCATTTGGAAGATGCTCTTTGATCCTTGCAATTTGCATTAAAAATGAAATGATAATGGTCATGTCTTGATTAACCATGACAATTATCTAGCTAATTATCAATTTATAATAATTCACACATATATGTGAGAATGGTTTATTTTTCTCTCATTTTATCATTTGCTTTCTCTCTCTTGTTCTTCCTCTCCCTCAAGTTCTCCCCTCTCATGTGTTGAGAAACACTTGAGCTTGAGAAAAACCTCTTCTTGATAATCTCTACTCTCATCTAGGGTTTAAGGATTAGCACTTCTTACACCCTAGTTACTTCTAGCTTGGAGTTGAAGCCAAAGGTTGAGGCTTTCGGGTGGATCTTTCTTCGACGTGAGAAGACGACAAAGGTGACCTCTTTCCACTACTCCAAGGAGCAAGGAGAGAAGGACATAAAGCCCTAGGTATAACCTTTCTAACACTTAGCTAGTTTCTAGTTAGCTTTAGCTTGTTTTTGTTTAGCAAAGATCCTTCTTTGTCTAGTCCATGTTGCCTAAGTTGATAAAAATTTGATTTTTATTCCGTTTTCCGCCTCCCCGTAACTACCGGGGTGGGCAACGTGGACTTACAATAGGGACCTAAAACCTGTCTCCTAAGCCATCGCTTCCTGATAAGCAAGCGCAAATGATGATTCGCTCCTGGTATCATATTCCAGTGTAGCGATATTGATGCCAAGCAAAAACCAATTCCCAAATCCTCTCGGGGCAAGTGATGAGTTGCTCCTGGTATTATTCCCGTGCAGCAATGCAGATGCCAAACAAAAAAAACCAGTCCCCGAATCCTCTCAAAGACAGATGATGATTCGCTCCTGGTACGATATTCCAGTGTAGCGATGCTGATGTCAACTCATATCAAACAAATCAAACCAACCAATTCCAACATCGACCTCTGCATCAAACAACAGACACTCCGTGCCGGGGATACGTCAACCAGCCGACACTCCGTCTCGGGGACACATCAACCAGCGGCACTCCGTCTCGAGGAAACGTCCAACACAGACACTCCATGCCGGGGAAACGTCGACCAGCGGCACTCCGTACCGGGGAAACGTCCAACAACGACACTCCGTAATAGGGAAACGTCAAGCAGACACTCCATCTCGGGGACATGTCAAGCAGACACTCCGTCTCAGGGACACGTCAACCATCCGACACTCCATCTCGGGGAAACATTAAGCAGACACTCCGTGCCGAGGGCACGTCAACTACAGACACTCTGTACCAGGGAAACGTCGACCAGCGACACTCCGTACCGGGGAAACGTCCAACAATGACACTCCGTACCGGGGAAACGTCCAACAGCGACACTCCGTAATGGGGAAACGTCAAGCAGACACTCCGTCTCGGGGACACGTCAAGCAGACACTCCGTCTCGAGGACACGTCAACCAGCCGACACTCCGTCTCGGGGAAACGTCAAGCAGACACTCCGTGCCGGCGGCGCGTCGACTACAGACACTCCGCCTCGGGGAAACGTCGACCAGCGACACTCCGTACCGGGGAAACGTCCAACAGCGACACTCCGTACCGGGAAAACGTCCAACAATGACACTCCGTAACGGGGAAACGTCAAGCAGACACTCCATCTCGGGGACACATCAAGCAGACACTCCGTCTTGGGGACACGTCAACCAGCCGATTCTCCGCCTCGGGGAAACGTCAAGCAGACACTCCGTGCCGGCGGAGCGTCGACTACAGACACTCCGCCTCGGGGAAACGTCGACCAGCGACACTCCATACCGGGGAAACGTCCAACAGCGACACTCCGTACCGGGGAAACGTCCAACAACGACATTCCGTAACGGGGAAGCGTCAAGCAGACACTCCGTCTCGGGGACACATCAAGCAGACACTCCGTCTCGGAGACACGTCAACCAGCCGACACTCCGCCTTAGGGAAACGTCAAGCAGACACTCCGTGCCGGGGGCACGTCGACTACAGACACTCCGCCTCGGGAAAACATCGACCAGTGACATCCGTGCCAGGGGCACGTCTACCAAATCACTCCGGGCCAGAGAAACATCTACTACAGACACTCCATCTCGGAGACGCGTCAAGCGTCGACTGTCCATGTCGTAAAAAGGGCAGTGCATCCTAAAAAGTGGGAACCAAAGCAAGTCGCCTCCACGTGAAAGAAGATCCATCAATTTCATGCACACGACCCACATATGTGGTGTGCATTTATTGATGGGGGCACTTTGTTGGGGTCGAAAATTGCACCCCGGTTGACCAAGTCAAAGTCAAGGTCAACACCAAGCCAAGTGGGCCCAAGTCCAGATCAAGTGGGCCCATACCCAGGTCGAGTCCGAACATGGAGCGGCCGGCCCTCCTCCATGCCCAAAATGAAATCATGTGATAAATAATTTTTATGTAATTTTTTATGCATGAATGGGCATAAAGCCAAATTTTTGTAAAACCCATGGCTTATGTGCAAAAAGAAATGGCACATAAGCCATGGGATTGGCAAAATACCATTTTTGTAAAGCCTAAGGGGCTATATGTAAAGTGTATAGCTTATAAAGACCAAGATAATGAAAATATCTCAACAACTTTTTCTCTCTCCAAAAAAGAATCCAGATCTCTGATCTTCTTCTTCCTCAAGGTTCTAAAAAACCTTCTTCTTTCTTTTGAATTAAATCAAGAGTTTTACTCTTCCTTTTATAAAACTAAATAGTTTTTCACCACAAAACCCACAAAGGGGAACTCAGATCTTCCATCGGATCTCAGAAAGAAGAGATTTTTAAAATCTCACATCTCTTGATCTTCAAGATCCGGCCAAACGACAGGAATAAGAAGGAGACCCATCTCCAGAAACCCCACTTTGGGGAAGAACTAGGGCTCAAAGAGAGAAGCCCTTCATCAGCTTCAAAACATCTTAGGAGTTTGACTCCTCACACACACACACACACACACACACACAAAAATAATAAGTACTCCTTCCTGGGAGTACAACTTCCATTGCAGGGACCAAGTCCCTTTTGCCACCCTTGCGCTCAAAGCGCTAGCACCCAAAGCGCTAGCGCCCGAGCTCCCACGTGCTGACACGTGGGGCGCTAGCGCTCAAAGCGCTAGCGCCCAAAACGCTAGCGCCCGAACTCCCACGTGCTGACACGTGGGGCTCTAGCGCTCAAAGCGCTAGCGTCCAAAAGAGCTAGCGCCTGAGCACCCACGTGTTGACACGTGGGACGCTAGCGCTCAAAGCGCTAGCGCTCTTGCTCTCAGAGTGCTAGCGCCCAAAGCGCTAGCACCCGAGCACCCACGTGCTGACACGTAGGGTGCTAGCGCTAGCGCTCTTGCGCCCAGAGCGCTAGCGCCCAAAGTGCTATCACCCGAGCGCCCACGTGCCTGGCACGTGGGGCGCTAGCGCTCAAAGCGCTAGCACCCAAAACTCTGGCGCTTTTTCCCACGCGTTCTTTGGATGCCCTTTCCCTTTTTTTTATATGTATATATGTATATATACATACACACACATACTCCACACTAAAAACACCTACCCTATTAGAAAAAATTTCTAACGGGGCGCTGCACCGCACCCCGCAAGGGGGCTGCTAGCCCCCTTGACCCCCAGCCCACTATCCGGGTAGCGGGACCTCCGTAAAAACTCTGCGGGGCCCCCGATATATCCAAAACCCCTTTTAAAACACAACCCACGCACACTACACATTGAGTTCGCATGACCTGTTTGACCCGTTAATCAGAGGTTTTCTTGCTCCAAAGGCCAGGGGTAATTAGCGGCAGCTTAGTCCGTGGCTGCCGGAGATTTGGATCCCCACAATCAATAAACCCCAGCCTACCCTAGGCAGGGGGAATCTGCAATGCGCCTGACAAGCGCGCGTATTCCCATCTCAATGGGGTGACGAAAAACACCCTACAAGGGTTCCTACCAAGGCCGTGCCTACCACACCATATCAGATGTAGAGTGGGAAGAAACCCAGTCTTCAGTATCTGAAGATATGGGGATGTCCAGCTTTTGTTAAAAAATAGCATGCGGACAAACTCGAGGCACGATCAGTACAGTGTAAGTTTGTGGGATACCCAAAGAACTCCAGGAGGTATTTTTTCTATTACGCAGAGGAACAAAAGGTTTTCGTTTCTCATCATGCCCACTTTCTAGAACATCAGTTTTTAGAAAAGGAAACAAGTGGGAGCGCAATAGAACTGGAAGAAATTCCAGAACCACAAGCTATTACTGAAAGCTTGATGGAACCAGAAATCTCAAGAGAACAGGACATTCTCTCACCTTTCCGCAAGAGTAGTAGGCCGTCTCATCCCATCGAGAGATACTACGGTTTTCTCGTAAACAGGAATAGAGAGGATTGCATCATTGATAATGATGAACCTACTAGCTTCCAGCAAGTCATTCAGAGCGGTGACTCGGTAAAATGGCTGGATACAATGCGGACCGAAATGGAGTCCATGTACACCAACAAAGTATGGACTTTAGACATTGCTCCAGATAGGGTAAACCCCATAGGATACAAATGGATCTTCAAAAAAAAGATTGGTATAGATGGACAGGTTGAAACTTATAAGGCTAGACTTGTTGCAACGGGTTTTCGTCAAAGACCTGGTTTGGACTATGACGAAACCTTTTCTCCAGTGGCTATGCTCAAATCCATTCGGATCCTTCTTGCCATTGCTACCTTCCATGATTATAAGATTTGGCAGATGGACGTAAAAACCGCTTTTTCAAATGGAAATTTAGAAGAGTGTGTCTGTATGGACCAGCCAGAGGGTTTCATTCAGAGTGGGAGCAGTGGGAAAGTGTGCAAGTTGCTTAAGTCCATCTATGGACAAAAGCAGGCATCGCGGAGTTGGAACATCTGTTTTGATGAAATGGTCAAAAAATACGACTTTATCAAAAATCTAGATGAACCATGTATTTATAGTAAGATTGTAGCACGAACTGTTGTATTTCTCGTCTTGTACGTAGATGACATTCTCTTGATAGGAAATGATATTCCTATGCTACAATCTGTCAAAGGATTCTTATCACACAGGTTCTCCATGAAAGATCTGGGTGATGCCTCTTACATTCTGGGGATCCAGATCTATCGTGATAGATCTAAGAGGATGTTGGGACTTTCGCAGTCCAGGTACATCAACAATATACTGAAAAGATTCAGTATGGAAGATTCTAAGCGCGGTAATTTACCGGCTTGTCACGGAATCACCCTCTCCAAAAAGATATCTTCCAAGACTGATTTGGAAAGGGATGGCATGCCAATTATACCCTACACTTCCACGGTAGGCTCTATAATGTATGTGATGTTGTGTACCAGACCAGATGTAGCTTATGCACTGAGCGTGGTAAGCCGGTATCAGTCAAACCCCGGAGAGAAGCACCGGATAGCAGTAAAGAACATTCTCAAGTACCTGAGAAGGACTAAGGAGATGTTATTGGTTTATGGCGGAAAAGACCTCCAGATCGAGGCTTTTGCTGACTCCAACTTCCAGAGTGAAAAGGATGACTCCAAGTCCATGTCAGGTTATGTCTTTACCCTCAATGGAGGGGCGGTCTATTGGAAGAGTTCCAAGCAGGACACAGTTGCTGACTCGACGATGGAAGCGGAGTATATCGCAGCTTCTGATGCCGCAAAAGAAGCAGTCTGAATAAGGAAGTTATTAATGGAACTTCAGGTGGTTCCGTCCATTGTTGATCCAATACCTCTGTATTGTGACAACAACAGGGCTATAGCTTTAGCAAAAGAACCCAGGTCCCATCAGAAGTCCAGACATATCTTGAGGCGGTATCACCTGATCAGGGAGATCATAGATCGCCGGGAGATCGAGATTCGAAGAGTTGCTACAGAGGAAAACACTGCAGATCCATTCACAAAGGCCATCCCTCAGACGCGGTTCGAGAGGCTATTCGAGATGATAGGTCTGCGATACGCCAGCACATGGCCTTAGTGCAAGTGGGAGATTGTTAGTGTTATTGCCCTAGAGGCCATTATTGTATAGTACTAGCTTATATATTACATTTTGGAAGCTTGGGATATATACACGGATTTATAACAGTCTTGCTTGACATAGTAGTATGCTACTTGGTTTGTATCTATCTTAATATTTGTATATGTTTCTTTTAACATATCGCTAATATATATTGATAGAGCCCTTAGGATCTTGCTTGACTACCAGCGTTGTGATGGCAGTCACACTAGTGGGGGCTGGGTAGTCTACAAGCAATCCTTATACAAGTCCCTAGTCGTAGGATTATCGAGACAGGGCATCGATACTCCGGAGTAGACTAGTGTATACGCTTCTCGTCCCGGCAGGGGAGATGGTCTGTCCCACAGCCATTAGTACGTTGTACTGGAGATAGTATACAGGTGCTCATTGGGTTACGAGTATACCGGACAGGACTCGTTGGGAACTGTTGGTTGGTACTATACCTGTAGGGTTTCCTTAACACCTCATTTAGGGTTTGGAAGCATCACACATGCCATAACTTTAAATTTATGAGGTGCTAAGTAAACTAAACTAGGAATCGAACTAGAATTATGAAGTAACAATTAAAAGTATCATATCTAAAAGTTAATTTATACTAAGTGGAGAGACTACAACCTTTGTAGACCTCCTAGGATGACTCCTTTGGTTTGGAAATGTTCGCTTGATCACCTCCAAGTCCACGACGATCCACCCGAAATCCTTTGCCCTAAGCTTGTTGCTTCACTTGATCTTTGAAAATCTTGAAGCAAAACACCCTACACAAGGTAGCAAGGGTTGTGTAGGATGATGAAGTGGTTGCTAATCTCACTTAATACCCTTTCTTTTATTTTATCTAGCTCAATTTAACACTTAAGAGAGAGCTAGAGAGAGGAAGAAGAAGATGGCTTAATCTTTTGTCTTTTGGAATGAATAATGAAAAAGAAAATGAGAGAGAGAGATAATATCAAAAGAATAACCATAGTTAAAATAATATCTAGATATTTTCTTCTTGAGTTAAAGGCAAAGGAAAAATAAACCATGGTTGAGTCAAAGTCAACCATGGAAATGTGTAGAAGAAATGAGTCATGAACAAAGAAATGAGTCATTTTCTTTTTCCTTTATCTTTAACTTTATTCAAAAATATCCATATATATATTTATCTACTATGTGATTCTTATATTGCCATCTAACTTGTATCATCAACCATGATACATTTGCATGTATGTATGTGTGTATGCACATCATCATGTACATATACATGCATGCATCCATTAAAAGAAAAGGGTTTAAATAAATGAGATAAAAGTCAATATTAAATCAACACTTGATTTAATAAACCTGTCATATCTCATACGACCCGACTAGTATAAAATGCCCGATTAAAATACAGTATCACATACTCGTATTTAATTGAGCTTCTGCACATATCTCATATGCGCACCACTTCGTTTCGCCTGAGCCGAGAAACTTCTATGTGGGACTGTAAGACTCGTCAATACGCCAGCAGTAGGTGATGATCATATCAAACACCCATAAGCCGCAAGCGGTCAGCTAAACGTAACGGCCACCCGGGTATTGAGCGATCAGAATAAGAAAAAGCGAACCTGTCAAAACTCCTGTCAATCCAACTGGCAACACTTACCGTACAGTCCGGCCTCTTCGTCAGATATGCTGCATATCGAGTCTAGGGATGGAATCGTCGACCCCAATAACTCAATAAGTCATGCTGGTATATGGTCTATAACAGATCGAGAAACTTACTGATAACACTTATCAGTAATATCTCAGCAGCCCTGGCCAGGGACTTCCCGTTATAGCCAATCGTGCACAGCACAGCATCAACCCCCAATACCGGGAGAGACGAAACCCCTCCTATCGCTCACTGCCTCCATATGCCTCGGGACTATACCCAAAATCCACCTGTTTGTACGACTCAGTAGAGCCGTAGTAGGGTGGAGATCAAAATACAGTGGGAGGACACACAAGACTCTATGACGATCTCGGGTCTACAGACTAACCTGTACCAGTGTCACCTGAGAACTGCTATCCGACGTATGATATAATACCACATAGGAGTTCTCGGTGAGTCCGTTCAGTGTATCCAGTCTCACTGAGCACCCGTATACTATCTTTGGTGTCAACACAGCAGACGGATATGGGATCATCCATCGCCCATCATATGGAACAAGAATAGAATACGCTAGTCTACACTGGAATATCGATGCCCTGTCTCGATATACCTACGAGTAGGAACATTTCAAGGATATGCTTATAAACTACAGATGTCCCACTAGTATGATCCGCATCATAATCCCAGTAGTCAAGCCAATATCCTTAGGGCTTTATCAATATGTACCAAATGAATATAAACATGATCAGGTGAACATATGATAAAGTGAAACCAGATAGCATATTATCATGTCGAGCAAAACTGTCCTCTGAATATAAATATATATACACATCAGTACATACACTATCTCATAATGGCCTCTAGGGCATACATATATCCAACAATCTCCCACTTGCACTAAGGCCAGTTATTGGCGTATCTCATACCCAACATCTCAAAAAGTCGCTCATGCTGCGGCTGAGGGAGGGCCTTGGTGAATGGATCCGCAGCGTTGTTCTTTGTGTCTACTCTCTTAATCTCGATCTCGCGGCGATCAACTATCTCCCGGATCACATGATATCGCCTCAGGATGTGTCTGGACTTCTAATGGGACCTGGGCTCTTTGGCTAACGCCATAGCCCCATTATTGTCACAATACAAAAGTATTGGATCAATAATGGTTGGAACTACTCCTAGCTCCGCGATGAACTTTCTCATCCAGACGGCTTCCTTGGCAGCATCATTTGCAGCAATATATTCAGCTTCTATCGTTGAGTCTGCAACGGTATCCTGTTTGGAACTCTTCCAACTCACCGTCCCTCCATTGAGGGTAAATGCAAACACTGAGATAGACTTGCTGTCATCCTTGTCACTCTGGAAGCTCGAATCGGTAAAGGCCTCCATTTGGAGATCCCTGTTACCATACACCAAGAACAATTCTTTAGTCCTTCGCAAGTACTTAAGAATGTTCTTCACAGCAATCCAGTGATTCTCCCCTTGGTTTGACTGATACTTGCTTACTATACTAAGTGCATAAGCAACATCAGGGCGTGTACATAACATCGCATACATTATCGATCCTACTGCCGAAGCATAGGGAATAATGCTCATGCGAGCTCTCTCTATATCAGACTTTGGGCAATCGTCCTTTGAGAGAGTGACTCCGTGGCAAGTGGGTAAGGCACCCCGCTTGGAGTCTTCCATACTAAACCTTTTTAGGATGGTGTTAATGTACTTGGTTTGGGGCAATCCCAATAACCGTTTGGATCTATCCCTATAGATCCGTATGCCCAATATGTATGTGGCATCACCCAAGTCCTTCATGGAAAACCTTTTTGATAAGAATGATTTGACCGGCTGTAGCATAGGAATGTCATTTCCTATCAGAAGAATGTCATCCACGTACAATACGAGGAACGCGACATTTCTCCCTACAGTCTTCTTATAAACACAAGGTTCATCTGGATTTTTTATGAAATCAAACTCTTTGATAACATCATCAAAACAGATGTTCCAACTCCGTGATGCCTGCTTTAATCCATAAATGGATTTAAGCAACTTACATGCTTTTCCGCTGCTCCCACTGTCAATGAAGCCTTCTGGCTGATCCATATAAACGCATTCATCTAAATCACCATTTAGGAATGCAGTTTTAACGTCCATCTGCCAGATTTCATAGTCGTAGTGAGCAGCAATAGCAAGTAGGATCCGAATGGATTTAAGCATGGCTACCGGAGAGAAAGTCTCGTCATAGTCAAAACCTGGTCTTTGACGAAAACCTTTCGCTACCAACCTTGTCTTATAGGTCTCTACCTGTCCATCTACACCGATCTTTCTTTTAAAGATTCATTTGCAACCCACAGGTTTTATCCCGGAGGGTACATATTCCAAAGTCCATACTTTGTTGGTATACATGGACTCCATTTCGGATCTCATGGCATCCAGCCATTTCATAAAGTCACCACTCATGATAGCCTGATGAAAACTGGCAGGATCATCATCATCCTTGATGCAATCTTCTCTATCACCATCAATGAGAAAACCGTAGTATCTCTCCGGTGGGCGAGAAGTCCTACCAGATCTACGGAGTGGCTGATGCTCATTAGATTCTGTTATAACTTCAGATTCAGCCAAGTCGTCATTTTTAACTTGTGTCTCTAGAACCTCTTCTAGATCTACCACATTGCCATCAGCATCATTTGAAAAAATCTCATTTTCTAAAAAGGTGGCATATTGAGAAACAAACACCTTTTGTTCCTCCTTGTGGTAGAAAAGATACCCAAACGAATGTTTAGGATATCCTACAAATATACATTTGACTGATCGTGTCTCGAGTTTGTCTGGATTCTGCTTTTTGACAAAAGCCGGACAACCCCAAATCTTAACTCTTTTAAGAGATGGTTTCTTCCCATGCCATATCTCATATGGAGTGGTAGACACGGTCTTGGTTGGAACTTTGTTTAACAGAAAAGCTGCTGTTTCCAATGCATGCCCCCAAAACGAGAGAGGTAACTCAGAATAACTCATCATGGATCGTATCATATCCAATAGGGTACGATTCCATCGTTCTGACACACCGTTGTGCTGTGGTGTGTAAGGTGGAGTGAGCTGAGAAAGAATCTCATTCTCTTTTAGGAAGTCCAAGAACTCAGTACTTAAGTACTCTCCACCTCGATCTGATCGAAGTATCTTGATACTCTTTCATGTTTGGTTTTCTACTTCATGTTTATACTCCTTGAATTTCTCGAAAGCTTCATACTTATGCTTTATCAAATACACATGACCAAATCTTGAGAAATCATTAGTAAAAGTTATGAAGTAAGAAAAACCGCCTTTTGCATGTGTAGACATTGGTCCACATACATCACTATGTATGAGACCTAGGAGCTCAGTAGCTCTTTCTCCGTGTCCTGTAAACGGAGTTTTGGTCATTTTACCTTTGATACAAGACTGGCAAGTTGCATAAGATTTATACTCAAAAGAATTTAAATATCCATCTTTATGAAGCTTGTTTAGTCTTATTTCATTAATATGACCAAGTCTACAATGCCAAAGAAAAGCTTCATTTATATCTGAAAATTTTCTTTTATTTGTGTGTTGTATGTTGAAAACTGTGTGTTGATTAAGGACGTAATCCCGTTATTTAGTGTACCACAACCAATCAACTCTTGATTAAGTCTAATGTTCATAACATTGTGTTGCACAGCAAAATGATACCCTTCATTGTCTAACAAGGAAACGGATATAATATTACAAAGCATACTTGGCACAAAATAACACGGGTTCAAAACCAATATACAACCCGAAGGCAACCCTAGGTGATACTCTCCCACTGAAACTGCATTTATATTGGAACCATTTCCAACTTGGAGAGTATGATCACCTGTCTTCAGAACTCTGCTATTTCTCAACGCCTGCACAGAATTGCAAATATAAGAACCCGAACCGGTATCCAATACCCAGGAAGCAGAGTTAATAGAAAAACAGTTTTCAATTACGAACACACCTGAAGCTGAAGCATCACCATGCTTCTTCTTGAGTTCTAGGTACTCAATACAGTTCGTCTTCCAGTGTCCCGTCTTTTTGCAGTGGAAACATTCTCCTTTCCCCGATTCCCCAACCTTGGACTTGCCTTTTCCCTTAACCTTTTTGACTCCACCCTTAGGTTTGGTGGGTTTCTTCTTCATCTTTCCCTTGGCCTTAGCCTTCGGGTAAGAGGAGGAGGATTTCCCAACACTCATAACGGGAGTCTTCACTGACTTCAGTGTGCTCTCTGCACTCCTTAACATATTAAGGAATTCAGGCAGTTCCTTCTCCATGTTGTGCATGTTGAAGTTAACGATGAACTGAGCAAAGGTGGAGGGGAGAGACAGCAGAATAATATCTGTAGGGTTCCTAGGCACGCTCAAGAGGTCTCACAAGGCATCAACCATGCCAAATTCAAAATTTTCCGGTGCCGAGAAACCCTAAACTAGATCGTTAACTAGAGTTTAGGCGAAACGAAATGAAAGTAAATCACATTTACACTAAGTGAACAAAAATACAACCTTTGTAGATCCGGTCCTCCACTTCCTTGGCTCCGTGTTGACGTCCCTCCACTGCAATCATCCGATCCCGGACTCTAGCGATGGTTTCGTCAAAGAAATGACCGGGCTAGGTCGTCGACTTCGATGCCGAAGATGATCTACGTCGAGGCAACTCAAGATCAAGCTCCAACTTCACCAAGTCATGAAACTTGTGAAGAAAATACCCTATACTACTTGGAAAGTGGTAGAGGATGAAGAAATAGGAAGTGGGTTCACTTTGGATTTGGATTTCTCACTTGGAATCATCACTTGACATTTTTCAAGAGAATTTTTCTTTTTCTTCACTTGAAGAAGAAGATGAAGAAGAAGAAAAAGAATTATTCCCCAAAATAATAATTCAAGTGAATGGTTATCATAATGCAACCATGGGTGAGGCTAACTCATGTAGAGAATAAACTAGGGTTTAGGTTGATGGTTAGGCTAAGGATAAAACAAAAATGGCAAAGACTTTCAAAGCTTCATGAAGCTTCATGAATAAAACAAGAAAGCCACCATTTTATTTTAACCAAAATGAATAAATAAATGAATAAATAAATTAAATATAAACCTTAACCATTAACCTAAACTATGGTTTAAAGCATACACACCCAAGTTTGCATGTATCATCAAACATGATACAAACTAGTGCACAAACATATATCATATATACAATGTGCACATTCAAGTGAGATAATCAATCTTAAGTGAACCAATACTAGTTAATGTAAAGTAATATATCAAATATATAATTATATATTAAATCATTAAATCAACACTTGATTTAACGATCCGGTCATATCGCATATGACCGACTAATATCCAATGTATCGACTTATCGAATCAAACCTTGATTCGATAACTAGGTTATATCGCATACAACCAATCGATACATTCATCGCGAGAATAAAATACGGTATCACATACACGCATTATTCTCGGTCCCGCACATATCTCATATGCGCTCCTATTTTGTTTTGCTTGAGCCAGGAAACCTCTGTGTAGGACTCTAAAGACTCGTCAATACGCCGGCAGTAGGTGATGATCATATCAAACACCCACAAGCCGCAAGCGGTCTGCTAAATGTAACGGCCACCCGGGTATTGAGCGATCAGAAGATCGACAAGCAAGCCCGGTCACACTCCTGTGAATCCAACCAGTAACACTTACCGTACAGTCCGGTCTGTTCGTCTGATATGTCGCATATCTCGCCTAGGGGTGGTAAACGTCAGACCCCAATAGCTTGATAAGTCATGCTGACGTGAGGTCCATAACTTGTGTGAAACTATTGATAACACTTACCAGTAGATCACTGCAACCCTGGCCAGGGATTTCCAGTTATGTCCAGTCGAGCATAGCGCAATATCAACCCCTAATACCGGGAGAGCCGAATCCCCTCCTATCGCTCATTGCCTCCATGTGAATCGGGACTGTACCCAAAAACCACCTGTTTGCACGACTCAGTAGAGCCGTGGTAGGGTGGAAATCAAAGCACAGTGGGAGACACACAAGACTCTATGATGATCTCGGGTCAACAGACTAAGCTGTACCAGTGTCACCAGAGAACTGCCATCTGACGTGAGGTATAATACCATCTGGGAGTTCTCGGCGAGTCTGTTCAGTGTACCCAGTCTCCACTGAGCACCCGCATACCATCTCTGATGTCAAACACCAATGGATATGGGATCATCCATCGCCCATCACATGGGTCGAGAAGATATACGCTAGTCTACTCTGGAATATCGATGCCCCATCACGATATTCCCACGACTAGGAACATTGAAGGATGTACTCATAGACTACCCAGGCCCCACTAGTATGATCTACATCATAGTCCTGGAAGTCGAGTACACATCCTAAGGGCTTTATCAACATGTAATAGAGAGACAGAAAGTATACATGTTAAGATAAAGAGCAACCAGATAGCGTACTATCATGTCGAGCAAGAAAGTCCTACCTATATATGTCCTAGCATCCACTACAATATACATCCAATGTACAGTAATGGCCTCTAGGGGATACATATAACTAACAATCTCCCACTTGCACTAGGGCTATCTGTAGCAGTGGTTGCAGTATCACATACTCAACCATCCCATATAAGTCTCTCTCTGGGAAAAAGCCTTTGTGAGTGGATCCGCCGTGTTGTCCTCTGAGTCTACTCTCCTAACCTCGATCACCCTGGAGATCATCTATCTCCATGATCAGGTGATGCTGCCTCAGAATATGTCTGGGTCACTGATGGGACCAGGGTTCCTGGGCCAAAGCCACACTTTCATTGTCATACAATGATAGGAACCTAGTTCATCTCATGAACCAATATACACCCAAACTGCCTCTTTGGTAGTATCTTTAATAGCGATGTTACTAGCCTTTATCGTCTAGTTTGCCACGGTATCTAGCTTGGAACTCTTCCAACATACCGTCCCTCTACTGAGGGTAAAGACAATGCCTGCGACTGATATTCAATCATCCTTATCACTCTGGAACTTTTCCAGTGATTCTCCCCAGGATCGAGGAGGTATCACCTCTATCCTATTTGGAGAATCCTTGTGATAAGAGGAGATTGACCGAGCGTAGTATAGGAAACTCCTTCCCTATCAAGAGTATGTCATCTACGTACTCTACGAGGATCACCACCATACTCCCTACTATCTTTTTGTATATACGAGGCTCATCTACAATTTTGATGAAGTCAAACACTTTGACTATCACATCAAAACAGACGTTCCAACTCCGCGATACCTGTTTTATTATGTAAAGCAACTTGCACATGTTTCCGCTGCTCCCACTGTTTACGAAGCCCTCTGGCTGTGTTCTTATAGAAGTTTTCTTCTAAATCATTATTTAGAAAAGTAGTCATGGCACTCAACCACCAGATATCGTAGTCATGGTATGTAGCAATGGCAAGTAGGATCTGGATGGACTTAAGCATAGTCCCTGGAAAAAGGTTTCATCATTATCCATGCCTGGTTGATGACGAAAACCTTTAACAAGTCTAGCTTTGAAGTCTCAATTTTTCCATCTACACCAAGTAATCTTCTCAAGATATACTTGCTCCTGATGGGGATTTAACCCTTCAGATATTGCAACCAAAGTACATACTTTGTCGGTGTACATGGATTCTATCTCAGATCGCTAAGCATCCAGCCATTCTTACAGAGTCCCAACTCTTGATGGCCTGCTCGAAACTAGTTGGGTCATCATCTCATGATGCATTTCTCGCTCTTACTGTCATCGAGAAACCGAAGTATCTCTCAGGCGGATGAGAAACCCTACCAGATCGGCGGAGAGGCTGAGGTTCGTCGGGAACTATTGAATCCTTTGGTTCTGTCAAATCATCAGCTGCAGTTTTGTATAGCTGGAACCTTTCCAGTTTTATAGAACTGACCTTGCCTCGATCTTGTCCGGATTTTGCTTTAGACATAGGCCAGACAATCCTAAATCTTAACTTACTTAAGAGATAGGCTATTCCCATACCATATCTTATATGGAGTGGTAGGCAGTGATCTGATTCGAACCTAATTTAATAGGTATGCAGCTTCTCAAGTGCACAACCCCAAAAGGAAATAGGTAACTCAGTAGTACTCATCATAGAGCACACCATATCTAATACGGTGCGATTGCTCCGCCCTGATACACCGTTGTGTTGTGGTGTATTCAGAGGAGTAATACTGAGAGAGAATCTCATTTTCTTTTAGAATAGTCCAAGAATTCCATGCACAAGTATTCTCCTCCCTGATCTTATCATAGGACATAATACGTATACCCATATTTTGATTCCCTACTTCTAGCTTATATTCTGTGAATATCTCAAAAGGTTCGGACTTGTGTTTCAACAGGAACATATGTCTGAATCTTGAGAGATTATCAGAAAATGTAATGAAGTACAAAGAACCAGTCCTGGCATGTGTAGACAGGAGACCTTACATACATCATCATGTATCAGTCCCAAGAGTTCATTAACTCTTTCTCTGTTTCCAATAAACAGAGCTATGGTCATCTTATTTTTGTGACATGACTGGCAAGTTTCACAAGATGTAAATTCAAACTGATTTAAATATGCATCTAAAATGTAACTTCAGCCAGTCGGGTCACATTGATATGACCTAGTCTACAATGCCTCAAGAAGGATTCGTTCATTTCTGAATTCTTCCTCTTGTGTGTGTTCTGTATACTAGGAACTGTAGTTTGATTTAGAACATCAATGCTTTTAGATAACGTGCCTGAACCGATCAACTTTTGATATAGGAAATGTTCAAAACATTATCCAACAATACAAAATTTTATCATTTCTTTACTTATAAAGAGACTGATATGATTTTGTATATCAGGTTCGGTATCTAATAGCATTTGTTCAGAATCAATGTATTTGTAATACAGTGTGACAGTGACCAACAGACCTGGCTGCAACACTTGCATCGTTTTCTGTCTCATGAAACTTATCACCCGTTTTCAGTTTTCTACCTTTCTGTAGCCCTATGTAACAGATTACATATCTGGGATCCTGATCCGGTATCAAATACCCAGGATGCAGAGGATACTGAAAAACGGTTCTTTGTAATGAACACACTCGAAGGAGATGCATCATATGCACTTTCTTCGTTTGGGCGGCATAGGAATTCTGGTATTCCCCTATTTCTTGCTCTGCCTTATAACAATTATAAGTTGGAGCGGGACCAACGTTCCCCAGCTCAGTAAAACAAGCGGGTTCGGTCAATACATCCATATTATTATCTTGATTAACGCGTGATATGGTCGCTACCTGGAGAGAGAGAGAAGAAAACACTCTGCGTGCGCTCTTGCAAGATTAGATTGGTTATTATTTTATCTAATTAGGATGGCTCTGTAGGGTTCCTAGGCACGCTAATGAAGTCTCACAAGGCATCAACCATGCCAATTTCAAATTTTACGGTGCCGAGAAACCCTAGACTAGATCGTTGACTAGAAATTTAGGCGAAAAACGAAACAAGTTAACATCTTAACTAAAGGAGAGAGGCTACAACCTTTGTAGATCCGGTTCTCCACTTCCTTAGCTCCACGTAGGCGTCCTCTCGCTGTCCATCTCGAATCCCGAACTCAATCGTCGGCTTCGTCGGAGAAATGGGCGGACTAGGTCGTCGGCTTCGTGCCGAAGATGATCTACGTCGAGGCATCACAAGTTCAAGCTCCAACTTCACCAAGTTGTGAAACTTGTGAAGAAAACACCCTATACTACTTGTCAAGAGGTAGAGGGTGAAGAAATAGGAGGTGGGTTCACTTTAGAATTGGATTTCTCTCACTTTTGCTCAAGTTGCCATTGATGGACTTAAGCTTTTCTTGAAGAAGAAGATGATGATCAAGAAGAAAGAATATGATAAGTGTTGTCAAATGAAAAAGAAAAATCAAAACTTATCATAATCTTAACCATAGTTAAGTGTAGAGAATGAACTATGGTTAGTTCAAATGGTTAGGGTTAAGCATGAGACAAGAATGGTGACTAAGTCAAAGCTTCATGAAGCTTCAATAAGAAACAAAGAAAGCCACCATTCTCATCTTTATCTTTTCCAAATAAATAAATAAACAAATAAATAAATAAATGAAAAAGCAAAACCCTAATCATCAACTTAACCATGGTTTAATTCTATACACTTAACCAAATGAGCAAGCATCATCAAACATGATACAAACATGTGCACAAAAGTATATCATATATACAACTTGCACATCAAGTGAGAAAATCCATTTAAAGTGAACCAATACTAGTTAATGCAAAGTAATATATCAAATATATAATTATACATTAAATCATTAAATCAACATTTGATTCAATGATCCGGTCATGTCGCACATAACCGACTAGTATCCAATGTATCGATTTATCGAATCAGTGATTCGATAACTAGGTCATATCGAATATAACCAATCGATACATCCATCGCGAGAATGAAATACGGTATCACATACATGCATTATTCTCGGTCCTGCACATATCTCATATGCGCTCCTATTTCGTTTCGCTTGAGCCAGGAAACCTCTGTGTAGGACTCTAAAGACTCGTCAATACGCCGGCAGCAGATGATGATCATATCAATCACCCACAAGCCGCAAGCGGTCTACTAAACGTAACGGCCATCCGGGTATTGAACGATCAGAAGATCGACGAGCTAGCCCGCTCACACTCCTGTGAATCCAACCAGTAACACTTACCGTACAGTCCGGTCTGTTCGTCTGATATGTCGCATATCAAGTCTAGGGGTGGTAAACGTCAGACCCCAATAACCGATAAGTCATGCTGATGTGAGGCTCATAACGGGTCGAGAAACTACCGGTAACACTTACCAGCAAATTTCTGATCAGCCCTGGCCAGGGACTTCCCTGTTACGGCCAATCGAGCACAGCGCAACATCAACTCCCAATACCGGGAGAGACGAAACCCCTCCTATCGCTCATTGCCTCCATGTGACTCGGGACTGTACCCAAAGACCACCGTTTTGCACGCCCTCATGGACGTGGTAAGGTGGAGATCAAAGCACAGTGGGAATCACACAAGACTCTATGACGATCTCGGGTCTACAGACTAACCTGTACAAGTGTCACTTGAGAACTGCCATCTGACGTGAGGTATAATACCATCTGGGAGTTCTCGGCGAGTCCGTCCAGTGTACCCAGTTTCCACTGAGCACCCGTACACCATCTCTGATGTCAAACACCAATGGATATGGGATCATCCATCGCCCATCTCATGGGTCGAGAAGCGTATACGCTAGTCTACACTGGTATATCGATGCCCCATCTCGATACACCCACGACTAGGGACCTTGAAGGATGTACTTATGGACTACCATGTCCCCACTAGTATGATCTGCATCATAGTCCAGGCAGTCAAGTACACATCCTAAGGGCTTTATCAACATGTAACTATAAGACAGTTAAAAGAGACAAGTGTACATGTTAAGATAAAGAGCAACCAGATAGCATACTATCATATCGAGCAAGAAAGTCATCTCTATATATGTCCAAGCATCCAATATAATATACATCATCTGTACAATACTGGCCTCTAGGGCATACATACAACTAACAATCTCCCACTTGCACTAGGGCCAGCTGCTGTAGTATCGCATACCGAGCATCCCGAAGAGTCTCTCAAACTGTATCTGGGGAATGGCCTTCATGAGTGGATCTGCCGTGTTGTTCTTCGTGTCAACCCTCCTGACCTCGATCTCCCGGCGATCAACTATCTCCCGGATCAGGTGATACCGCCTCAGAATGTGCCTGGATCGCTGATGGGACCTAGGTTCCTTGGCCAAAGCCACCGCTCCATTGTTATCGCAATACAAAGGTATTGGATGCTCAATGGATGGAACCACACCAAGTTCAGTAATGAACTTCTTGATCCAGACACCCTCTTTAGCAGCATCGTTGGCAGCGATGTATTCAGCCTCCATCGTCGAGTCTGCCACGGTTTCCTGCTTGGAACTCTTCCAGCTAACCGCCCCTCCGTAAAGGGTAAAGACAAATTCCGACTGCGACTTAGAGTCGTCCTTATCACTCTGGAAGCTCGAATCGGTAAAGGACGCCACTTGGAGTTCTCCATTACCATACACCAAGAGCATCTCTTTAGTCCCTCGTAAGTACTTGAGAATGCTCTTCACAGCTGTCCAGTGACTCTCTCCAGGATCAGCTTGATACCTGCTCACTATACTTAGTGAGTATGCAACATCGGGTCTGGTACATAGCATCGCATACATGATAGAGCCTACAGCTGAAGCATAGGGTATCCCTTGCATGCGAGCTCTCTCCAAATCAGTCTTGGGAGACATCTCTTTGGAGAGAGTGACTCCAGAGATCGTGGGTAAGTTCCCACGCTTGGATTCTTCCATACTAAACCTCTTTAGTATGGTGTCAATGTACCTGGATTGGGACAATCCCAATATCCGTTTGGATCTATCTCTATAGATCCTTATTCCCAATATGCAGGAGGTATCACCAAGATCTTTCATTGAGAATCTTTGTGATAAGAAGAGCTTGACCGATTGCAGCATAGAAATATCATTTCCTATCAAGAGTATGTCGTCCACGTACAATACGAGGAAGACTACCTTACTCTCTGCCACCTTCTTGTAGATACAAGGTTCATCTGGGTTTTTGACGAAATCAAACTCTTTGATAACGACGTCAAAGCAGATGTTCCAACTCCGCGATGCTTGCTTTAATCCATAAATGGATTTAAGCAGCTTGCACATCTTCCCGCTGCTCCCACTGTCTACGAAGCCCTCTGGCTGAGTCATGTACACGCACTCTTCTAAATCACCATTTAGAAAGGCGGTCTTAACATCCATTTGCCAGATTTCGTAATCATGATATGCAGCGATGGCAAGCATGATCCGGATGGATTTAAGCATAGCTACTGGAGAAAAGGTTTCGTCATAGTCCACACCTGGTCTTTGACGAAAACCCTTTGCTACAAGTCTAGCTTTGAAAGTCTCCACTTTCCCATCTACACAAAGTTTTTTCTTGAAGATCCACTTGCTCCCGATGGGTTTTACCCCTTCAGGAGCAACTTCCAAAGTCCATACTTTGTTGGTGTACATGGATTCCATCTCGGACCGCATAGCATCCAGCCATTTCACTGAGTCCCTACTCGTGATGGCCTGCTCGAAGCTAGTTGGGTCATCATCCTCCATGATGCAATCCTCGCTCCCTCCATCCATGAGAAAACCGTAGTATCTCTCAGGTTGGCGAGGAACCCTACTAGATCGTCGGAGAGGCTGGGGTTCGTCGGGTACTACTGAATCCTCTGGTTCTACCAAATCTTCTGTTGTAGCTTTTGTAGCTGGAACCTCTTCCAGTTCTAACTCATGACCACTAATCTCTTTTTCAAGAAATTCCTTTTCTAAAAAGGTGGCATGCCGAGAAACAAACACTCTTTGTTCCTCAGGGTGGTAGAAGATATACCCTTGTGAATTCTTGGGATAGCCTATAAATTTGCATAGAACAGAACGTGCATCGAGTTTGTCAGGATTTTGTCGTTTGACATAGGCTGGACAACCCCATATCTTAACATAGTTAAGACATGGTCTCTTTCCTTTCCATATCTCATATGGAGTGGTAGGCACAGATTTGGTTGGGACCATATTCAATAGATGTATGGCTGTCTCAAGCGCATACCCCCAGAAGGAAATAGGTAACTCAGCTGTGCTCATCATAGAGCGCACCATATCTAATAGGGTGCGGTTCCTCCGTTCTGATACAACATTGTGCTGTGGTGTATATGGAGGAGTCAGCTGAGAGAGAATCCTATTCTCTTTTAGGAAGTCCACGAATTCATTGCTCAAGTATTCACCTCCTCGATCTGATCGAAGGATTTTAATACTTTTTCCGGTTTGGTTCTCGACTTCTTGTTTATATTCTCTAAATTTCTCAAAAGCTTCAGACTTGTGTCTTATCAAGTACACATGTCCGTATCTTGAGAGATCGTCAGTGAATGTAATGAAGTACGAAGAACCATCCCTGGCATGTGTAGACATGGGACCGCATACATCACTATGTATCAGTCCCAAGAGTTCGGTAACTCTTTCTCCGTGTCCCGTAAACGGAGTTTTGGTCATGTTGCCTTTGAGACATGACTGGCAAGTGTCATAAGATGAAAATTCAAATAGTTTCAAATATCCATCCTTATGCAACTTAGCCAGTCGTGTCGCATTGATGTGACCCAGTCTACAATACCACAAGAAGGATTCGTTCAGTTCTGAACTCTTCCTCTTCTGTGTGTTTGTTATGCTCAGAACTGTTGATTGGTTTAGAACATAAATGCCATTGCACAACGTGCCTGATCCAACCAACTTTTGGTTACGGAAAATGTTCATAACATTGTCCTGTAATACAAAATTATATCCCTCTTTGCTCAATAAAGAAACCGATATAATGTTGCATATCAGGTTCGGCATGTAATAGCATTCGTTCAGAACCAATGTATTGCCAGTTGGTAATACAAGGTGATATTCTCCGACAATCTTAGCTGCAACAATTGCACCATTTCCAACTCTAATGTCTTTATCACCTTCTCCAAGTTCTCTACCTTTCCTAAGCCCATGCAACTGATTACATATATGGGATCCTGACCCGGTATCTAATACCCAGGACGTAGAGCAAATGGAGAAACAGTTCTCTGTAACGAACACACCCGAAGAAAATGCATCATCATGTACTTTCTTCATTCGGGTGGCATGGGAATCCTGGTATTCCCCTATATCCAGTTCAGTCCTATAACTCTTATAGGTAAGAACGGAACCAACGTTCCCCAGCACAGTATAACATGCGGGTTCGGTCAATACATCCATATTATTATCTTTATTAGGGAATGAAATGGTCGCTACCTGGAGAGAGAGAGAAGAAAACACTTTAGCGTAAGCTCGTGCAAGATCAGATTGGTTATTATCTTATCTAATCAGGATGGCTCCCACTAGTTTTTATCAAATCTTCCTTCAAACCCTAAAAGGAAAGACTAGCCGGGATTAATTACACACTACAAGTTTGCCAATCTTTCAGCCAGGCCAGTGTCGGTACTTTGAGGGAGGTCCCCCGTGCTTTCGCACGAACCTAATTAATGTAAACCTCGTTTTCCCAGAGGCGTAACCCCGTTGACACCTTTCTAGACATCTACTTGATCGGCTAATTGTAATGTGCAAAACTCTCCCAGGAGTAACTCTTACTCGCAGTGGGTATCGGGATCCAACTATCTCATAGAAGGTATGCAATCTCATTGCAAATTTCAACACTTTAAATTCCCGATAATACTTTTGCCCCTAGCGTGCTATGACCTTAACGAAAGCCAACAAACCACAGCCCGCTAGTCAAGTTCAACCCGTACATTTCTTGACTGAATTAAACCCACCCGCACGACCCTTGACGAAAGCCAACAAAGCCGTACGACTACCCTAATCCAGTCGCATCATATGCAGCAGATAAACAGCACATAGCTACCGCACACTACACCTTGACGAAAGCCAACAAATGTAGCATGAATACTATATGTAACTTATCTGAAATGACGGAGGGCTACGACAGGTTTTTCTGAAAACCTATTGCCTAATGAACTTGATATCGTTGTAGAATCAAATGAAGTTTTGAAATGGAATGATTTTTAGGCTTTTCTAGTTTTGCTAAAGGGGTCACTCCCGGTGAAGGGATCGTCGGCCCTTTCCTCGTCGAATGAGGTGCGGGATATATCATATATATCACTGTGCAAAGCAGAAACTATAGAAGCAATCAAAAACAAACCGAGTGTGTAGCATCTGCCAGTTATTGCCAAAGGAGTCACTCCTGGTGAAGGGATCTCGGTCCTTTCCTCATCGAATAAGGTGCAGGGTATATCATATATACCGCTATGCAAAGCAAAATTGTAGCTGCCCTTTTTATTTGAAAATTTGATTCTACAACATCTTTTAGGTTTCTTTTCTTTCATTAATCACATTAATGAAGTCCCATCATTTAAATACCTAAACATCACAGATAAATATGACGTACACTTATGCCATCCGCATTCGTCTCGATGTCCCCTCGTGCACCGTTAGGTTAGGTAACTAACGACAGAGCAGGGCAGGGCTAGTGCGGGTGCAAAACATAAGTAACGTCTATATAATATATCATATATACTATATAAAGTATCTATCACAGAACATCACATGATCACATCACAGATATCGCAGCAGAAGAAACATATGAAACATTGGATATACTAGGACGTCCGTGTTTTCAATACGAGCCAGTATAAAACACGGATTCCACGGTCGTAATGAATAGCCAATCCCACACCCCTATACCCCTACGAGAGCGGCAAGCAACCCTACCAATCCTAGGGTTAGGAGACCCGGACTCGACTCCTCGAGATGGTCTTCCACTGGACCCTAGAACCCGGTTACTTGTGCTCCCCTCCTTGGGTCTATCCTAGTGCAGAAAAGTAAATAATATACAAAGGGTGACATCTTCCGCAACCTGGAAGTGCCCCAAATAAAAGAATATTACATACAAGTTTTTACATGAATGAAAAATGAAAAACACTCATCTCACATAAAAAACCCCGGCTATTCAAACACGACAATCCAATATAACATATCCAGCAACACATAACATCACATGTCATCAACGTAAGTAAATATGCGCATCCCAATTGTCGTTGACATATAGCAACGAAACCGACGATATAACATATTACACTTACGGTCACAAAAAAGAAAGTGTAAAACTACAACAGTTGGAATCCGCAACCTCTTTAGACATCACATGTCTAATCAAATGAAATACTTAGACATCACATGCCTAACAGTTATAAACCCCGCATTTTAGTCTCATTATCGAAAACTCTTTTCAATATCAAATGAAACTAAACCGCTAGATTTATAACATTCATTCAGTTATCTCATAACTGTTTGTGAATTCCAATTATTGTATCCCATTCCGGATAAATAGAAAATATAAAACTTTCCGATCGAACATTCGAACACCCAAGTTTTCCCGAAACCGTTCAACACATGAAATAGGTTCAAAGACATTCACTTCATGCCTCAGTATCAACGGTCCAGCCGTAGAAGGGTCAAGCCAACGCCTCACATGTGGCACGCCGTACTGCCCCAAACCCGAAGGTTCAAAGGGCGGTTCAAGACGGTCACATAATCGAGTTAAGGTTTGTTGTCTTCTAGAGGGACCATCGCATTACTTGCACTACTTAGAACGTCCTTAAACCACAGAAAAATCCAACACTAGGAAATTTTCCGGCAGGGGAAAAGTTGGGTATTTATATCCGGTCGAACCTTTTAACATATTCTAAAATATCCGGAAAGCCACATAGACAAGGTTTGATAATCCGATCGAATCGTCGATTCCCAATGCAACCCCAGAACACTCAACCCTTGAGTCAATTTAAAAATTCCCAGAAAACTCAGCACTGTGAAATAGGAATTACTGTGCAAAGGAGGAGGGCTGACGTCATCATTAGGCCGCGGAACCGCCGCAGTAGCCATACTTCTGCCGCGGTTCCGCCGCACACTATACTGTTCATTTGAAAATATTTGCACCGTAATTCTTATAATTCCCTGCTGAATTTTTTAAGCATTTTTAATCTGGAAAAAACCCAGTTTTTAGAAAAAGTCCAAAGAGCACTTAGGTTTTAGGGTTTCGGTTCGATCGGGTTTCAAACGTCGTCTACTCTTCGCCTAAGGCTCTAGCTAGGCTCTGATACCACTGTAGGGTTCCTAGGCACGCTAATGAAGTCTCACAAGGCATCAACCATGCCAATTTCAAATTTTACGGTGCCGAGAAACCCTAGACTAGATCGTTGACTAGAAATTTAGGCGAAAAACAAAACTAGTTAACATCTTAACTAAAGGAGAGAGGCTACAACCTTTGTAGATCTAGTTCTCCACTTCCTTAGCTCCACGTAGGCGTCCTCTCGCTGTCCATCTCGAATCCCGAACTCAATCGTCGGCTTCGTCGGAGAAATGGGCGGACTAGGTCGTCGACTTCGTGCCGAAGATGATCTACGCCGAGGCATCACAAGTTCAAGCTCCAACTTCACCAAGTTGTGAAACTTATGAAGAAAACACCCTATACTACTTGGCAAGAGGTAGAGGGTGAAGAAATAGGAGGTGGGTTCACTTTAGAATTGGATTTCTCTCACTTTTGCTCAAGTTGCTATTGATGGACTTAAGCTTTTCTTGAAGAAGAAGATGATGATCAAGAAGAAAGAATATGATAAGTGTTGTCAAATGAAAAAGAAAAATCAAAACATATCATAATCTTAACCATAGTTAAGTGTAGAGAATGAACTAGGGTTAGTTCAAATGGTTAGGGTTAAGCATGAGACAAGAATGGTGACTAAGTCAAAGCTTCATGAAGCTTCAATAAGAAACAAAGAAAGCCACCATTCTCATCTTTATCTTTTCCAAATAAATAAATAAACAAATAAATAAATAAATGAAAAAGCAAAACCCTAATCATCAACTTAACCATGGTTTAATTTTATACACTTAACCAAATGAGCAAGCATCATCAAACATGATACAAACATGTGCACAAAAGTATATCATATATACAACTTGCACATCAAGTAAGAAAATCCATTTAAAGTGAACCAATACTAGTTAATGCAAAGTAATATATCAAATATATAATTATACATTAAATCATTAAATCAACATTTGATTCAATGATCCGGTCATGTCGCACATAACCGACTAGTATCCAATGTATCGATTTATCGAATCAATGATTCGATAACTAGGTCATATCGAATATAACCAATCGATACATCCATCGCGAGAATGAAATACGGTATCACATACACGCATTATTCTCGGTCCTGCACATATCTCATATGCGCTCCTATTTCGTTTCGCTTGAGCCGGGAAACCTCTGTGTAGGACTCTAAAGACTCGTCAATATGCCGGCAGCAGATGATGATCATATCAATCACCCACAAGCCGCAAGCGGTCTGCTAAACGTAACGGCCATCCGGGTATTGAACGATCAGAAGATCGACGAGCTAGCCCGCTCACACTCCTGTGAATCCAACCAGTAACACTTACCGTACAGTCCGGTCTGTTCGTCTGATATGTCGCATATCAAGTCTAGGGGTGGTAAACATCAGACCCCAATAACCGATAAGTCGTGCTGATGTGAGGCTCATAACGGGTCGAGAAACTACCGGTAACACTTACCAGCAAATTTCTGATCAGCCCTGGCCAGGGACTTCCCTGTTACGGCCAATCGAGCACAGCGCAACATCAACTCCCAATACCGGGAGAGACGAAACCCCTCATATCGCTCATTGCCTCCATGTGACTCGGGACTGTACCCAAAGACCACCGTTTTGCACGCCCTCATGGACGTGGTAAGGTGGAGATCAAAGCACAGTGGGAATCATACAAGACTCTATGACGATCTCGGGTCTACAGACTAACCTGTACAAGTGTCACTTAAGAACTGCCATCTGACGTGAGGTATAATACCATCTGGGAGTTCTCGGCGAGTCCGTCCAGTGTACCCAGTCTCCACTGAGCACCCATACACCATCTCTGATGTCAAACACCAATGGATATGGGATCATCCATCGCCCATCTCATGGGTCGAGAAGCGTATACGCTAGTCTACACTGGTATATCGATGCCCCATCTCGATACACCCAAGACTAGGGACCTTGAAGGATGTACTTATGGACTACCATGTCCCCACTAGTATGATCTGCATCATAGTCTAGGCAGTCAAGTACACATCCTAAGGGCTTTATCAACATGTAACTATAAGACAGTTAAAAGAGACAAATGTACATGTTAAGATAAAGAGCAACCAAATAACATACTATCATATCGAGCAAGAAAGTCATCTCTACATATGTCCAAGCATCCAATATAATATACATCATCTGTACAATACTGGCCTCTAGGGCATACATACAACTAACAGGCTCCCACTGTTTTTATCAAATCTTCCTTCAAACCCTAAAAGGAAAGACTAGCCGGGATTAATTACACACTACAAGTTCGCCAATCTTTCAGCCAGGCCAGTGTCGGTACTTTGAGGGAGGTTCCCCGTGTTTTCACACAGACCTAATTACAGTAAACCTCGTTTTCCCAGAGGCGTAACCCCGTTGACACCTTTCTAGACACTTACTAGATCGGCTAATTGTAATGTGTAAAACTCTCCCAGGAGTAACTCTTACTCGCAGCGGGTATCGGGATCCAACTATCTCATAGAAGGTATGCAATCTCATTGCAAATTTCAACACTTGAAATTCCCGATAATTTTGCCCCTAGCTTCCTATGACCTTGATGCAGGCCAACAAACCATAGTGCGCTAGTCAAGTTTAACCCGTCATTTCCTGATTGAATTAAACCCACCTGCACGACCCTTAACGCAGGCCAACAAAGTCGCACGACTAACCTAATCCAATCTGCATCATATGCATAAGCAGATAAATACTAGTTAGCTACCGCACACTACGCCTTGACGCAGGCCAACAAACGTAGCACGAATACTAACTACTACTTATCTGAAATGACGGAGGGCTACGACAGGTTTTTCTGAAAACCTATTGCGTAATGAACTTGATATCGTTGTAGAATCAAATGATTTTAAAATGGAGTGTTTTTAGGCTTTTCTAGTTTTGCTAAAGGGGTCACTCCCGGTGAAGGGATCGTCGTCCCTTTCCTCGTCGAATGAGGTGCGGGACATATCATATATATCACTGTGCAAAGCAGAAACTATAGAAGCAATCAAAAGACAAACCGAGTGTGTAGCATCTGCCAGTTATTGCTAAAGGAGTCACTCCCGGTGAAAGGATCTCGGTCCTTTCCTTATCGAATAAGGTGCAGGATGTTCTACAAGGAACACCGCGATGCAAAGTAAGAACTGTAGCTACCTGTTTTTATTTTGAAATTCGATTCCACAACATCAATTAGGTTTATTTTCTTTCATTAATCTCATTAATGAATATCCCATCATTTAAGTCCACCTAAACATCACAGATAAATATAACGTACGCTTATGCCATCCGCATTCGCTTCGATGTCCCGTCTGCACCGTTAGGTTAGGTAACTAACGCCAGAGCGAGGCAGGGCTAGCGCGGGTGTAAAACATAAGCAATGTCTATATAATATATCATATATACTATATATAATATCTATCTGAACAAATCACATGATCACATCACAGATAACGCAGCAGAAAATATCATATGAAATATTGGATATAGTAGGACGTCCGTGTTTTCAATACGAGCCAGTATAAAACAAGGATTCCACAGTCGTGATGAATAGCCAATCCCACACCCCTAGACCCCTACGAGAGCGGCAAGCAACCCTACCAATTCTAGGGTTAGGAGACCCGGACTCGACTCCTCGAGATAGTCTCCCACTGGACCCTAGAACCCGGTTACTTGTGCTCCCCTCCTTGGGTCTATCCTAATGCGGAAAAGTAAATAATATACAAATGGTGACATCATCCGCAACCTGGAAGTGCCCCAATAAAAGAATATTACATACAAGTTTTTACATGAATGAAAATGAAAAACACTCATCTCACTTAAAAAACCCCGGCTATTCAAACACGACGATCCAATATAACATAGTCAGCAACACATAACATCACATGTCAGCAACGTAAGTAAATATGTGCATCCCAATTGTCGTTGACATATAACAACGAAACCGGCGATATCACATATTACACTTATGGTCACAGAAAAGAAAGTGTAAAACTACAACAGTTGGAATCCGTAACCTCTTTAGACATCGCATGCCTAATCAAATGAATTCCTTAGACATCGCATGCCTAACAATTATAAACCCCGCATTTTAGTCTCATTATCGAAAACTCTTTTCAATATCAAGTCGGGCAATTCAACAAGATTCCCGACATCCTGATCGAATGCTCGTCGCAAACTTCAGTAGACGGCTGCACCCCCGATGCCTCCGACGAAGTGCACCAAGGCGGAACACCGCTGCCGCGAGCACCCGAACGGATGCTTTCGGCGACGGGGTTCTCCTACAGTCACTTGGTCGGGGCTATGGAGTGAGGCTGTCTATTAAGTTTACCCGGCGAGTATCCGCGTATGCTACGTGATTGCGACGGACTTTTGATCACATCAAAATTCCATGGCAACCGATCAAGTGAGACTAAAGTGCTAGATTTATAACATTCATTCAGTTATCTCATAACTACTTGTGAATTCCAATTATTGTATCATATTCGAGATAATTAGAAAATGTTAAACTTTCCGATCGAACAATCGAACACTTAAGTTTTCCCGAAACAGCTCAACACATGAAATAAGTTTAACAACATTCACTTCGTGCCTCAGTACCAACGGTCCAGCCGTAGAAGGGTCAAGCCAACGCCTCACATGTGGCACGCCGTACTGCCCCAAACCCTAAGGTTCAAAGGGCAGTTCAAGACGGTCACATAATCGAGTTAAGGTTTGTTGTCTTCTAGAGAGACCATCGCGTTACTTGCACTACTTAGAACGTCATTAAACTACGGAAAAATCCAACAATTAGAAATTTCCCGGCAAGGGAAAAAGTGGGTATTTTTATCCGGTCGAACTTTTTTAACATATTCTAAAGTTATCCGGAAAAACACATAGACAAAATTAGACAATCCAATCGAATCTCCGAACTCCCAATACATCCCAGAAAACTCAACTCTTGAGTAAGATTTAAAAATTCCCAGAAAATACAGCACCAAAATATAGGAATTACTGTGCAAAAATCAAGGGAAGAGTGACTAAATGGCCGCGGAACCACCGCATTAGCCATGCTAATGCCGCGGTTCCGCCGCGCTTTGATTGAATCAGGCGCACGTGCTTCACAGTAATTCTTATAAAGGCCTGCTGATTTTTCTGCATATTTTTAATTCTCCAAAATCCCCGATTTCAAAAAAATGTACAGAGAAGAAATTTGCATTAGGGTTTCGGTTCGATCGGACTTCTAATTCCGTCTACGCATCGCCTGAGGCTCTAGCTGGTCTCTGATACCACTGTAGGGTTCCTAGGCATGCTCAAGAGGTCTCACAAGGCATCAACCATGCCAAATTCAAAATTTTCCGGTGCCGAGAAACCCTAAACTAGATCGTTAACTAGAGTTTAGGCGAAACGAAATGAAAGTAAATCACATTTACACTAAGTGAACAGAAATACAACCATTGTAGATCCGGTCCTCCACTTCCTTGGCTCCGTGTTGACGTCCCTCCGCTGCAATCATCCGATCCCGGACTCTAGCGATGGTTTCGTCGAAGAAATGATCGGGCTAGGTCGTCGACTTCGATGCCGAAGATGATCTACGTCGAGGCAACTCAAGATCAAGCTCCAACTTCACCAAGTCATGAAACTTGTGAAGAAAACACCCTATACTACTTGGCAAGTGGTAGAGGATGAATAAATAGGAAGTGGGTTCACTTTGGATTTGGATTTCTCACTTGGAATCATCACTTGACATTTTTCAAGAGAGTTTTTCTTTTTCTTCACTTGAAGAAGAAGATGAAGAAGAAGAAAAAGAATTATTCCCCAAAATAATAATTCAAGTGAATGGCTATCATAATGCAACCATGGGTGAGGCTAACTCATGTAGAGAATAAACTAGGGTTTAGGTTGATGGTTAGGTTAAGGATAAAACAAAAATGGCAAAGACTTTCAAAGCTTCATGAAGCTTCATGAATAAAACAAGAAAGCCACCATTTTATTTTAACAAAAATGAATAAATAAATGAATAAATAAATTAAATATAAACCTTAACCATTAACCTAAACTATGGTTTAAAGCATACACACCCAAGTTTGCATGTATCATCAAACATGATACAAATTAGTGCACAAACGTATATCATATATACAATGTGCACATTCAAGTGAGATAATTAATCTTAAGTGAACCAATACTAGTTAATGTAAAGTAGTATATCAAATATATAATTATACATTAAATCATTAAATCAACACTTGATTTAACGATCCGGTCATATCGCATATGACCGACTAATATCCAATGTATCGACTTATCGAATCAAACCTTGATTCGATAACTAGGTTATATCGCATACAACCAATCGATACATTCATCGCGAGAATAAAATACGGTATCACATACACGCATTATTCTCGGTCCCGCACATATCTCATATGCGCTCCTATTTCGTTTTGCTTGAGCCAGGAAACCTCTGTGTAGGACTCTAAAGACTCGTCAATACGCCGGCAGCAGGTGATGATCATATCAAACACCCACAAGCTGTAAGTCCATATTGCGACCCCCGGTGCTTACGGGGAGGCGGAAACGGTATAAAAAACGAATTTTTATCGCAAGAGGCAACATGGACTAAACTAGGTCGGGATCGTTGCTAAACTAAACTAGCAAATACGCAAAAGAGAGTTAGCTACTCGGATGAAGGTTATACCTAAACTTGAACTCCTTCTTCTTGAGATCTTGTAGAGGTTGATGGTTCTCTTTTCGTCGCCTTCTTCCGTCGAAGATGGATCCACCTCGAAGGTTCGACCTTTGGGCTCTTCCTCGATCTTTGAGTGAACTAGGGTTCCCGGCTTGCTAAACCTTGAACCTAGAATGAGTAGAGAGTAACTAGGGTTTGCTTTTCCTTTTTAAAGAGAAGGATTCTCAACACATGAGAAGGTTTCTCTTTGCTAGAGGAAGAAGAAGATGAAATGAGGAGAGAGAGAGGTTATGATAGAATGAGCTATATTTCTCTTTCTTGCAACCATAATGCAAAAGAAAAGAATTATCTAAATAATAATAATTGAAATAAGAATAGTTGATGGTAATTTTGGAATGACCACTATCATGCTTCTTTAAATGAAGTGTAAGCATGAATCAAGGAGGATCTTTCAAAGCATGATGGTGGTCAATGGTCAACAAGTCAACCATGGTCAACAAGTCAACAAAAAAACAACCATAACATAATTCTTATTTAATTACTATTAGATAATATATAAATCCATTAGGGTTTGGAAAATGAAGACTGTTAACTGTGCATACGCACCCGTTCCGAAACCCTAATGAAAAACCTCATCCTCCGCCTCAAGCAACTGTGCATACACACATGTATTCTCGTTCCGAGGAACAAGAATACCAAGAGATAAAAGCAACCCCAAAACATATACCGGTATCTGGCTCAAACCAGAGCCTGCCAGTATAATCCGTCCGGACTCCAAACGTGCACAAGTGCGCGGATGAGAACGAACCCTGTCGCAAAACCATGCGACCTCTACTCAGTTTTGCCCAGAGGCGAATACCCTCTGTGTGGGACTCTAAAGACTCGACACTACGCTGGCAGTGGGTTTAACCACAGACCGCAAGCGGCACTAGCTGTGCGTAACGGTCCCCAGGTAGATGCCGACAAGAAGGCTGACGAGGTGAAACCCCATCTGAACTCCTACTGAGTCTGAATGTGACATTCTCCGTACAGTCCGGTCTGTTCGTCTGATACATCGCATGTCGGGCCTAGGGGGCGGTAAAACGTCAGTCCCCAATAGCGGTACAAGTCGTGTCGGAGTGAAGCCCAAAACACCCTGAGATAACACTGGAACCTACCAGTATATCTCGCTTGCCCTGGCCAGGGACTACTCGTGTAATGGCTCTCCTAGACACAGCGCGATGTCAACCCCCAATACCGGGAGAGACGAATCCTGTCTAACCGTCACTGCCTCCAAGTGTTTCGGGACTGCACCCAACCACCACCTGTTTGCACGACTCCTTTGAGCCGTGGTAGGGTAGTGATCAAAGTGCAGTGGGAACACACTCGAGGCGAAGTGCCAGTGTCAAGTCAGCGGACTAAGCTGTACTCATGTCACCTGGGAACTGATAACTGACGATAGGTATAATACCAACCTGTCAGTTCCCGACGAGTCCTGTCCAGTGTACTCGTAACCCAACGAGCACCCGTATACTATCTCCAGTACGACGTACTGATGGCTGTGGGACAGACCATCTCCCATACTGGGATGAGAAGCACATACGCTAGTCTACTCCGGAGTATCGATGCCCTGTCTCGATAGTCCTACGACTAAGGACCTGTATAAGGATGTGCCTATAGATTACCCAGCCCCCACTAGTGTGACTGCCATCACAACGCTGGTAATCAAGCAAAGATCCTAAGGGCTCCACTAATGCGTATAAGTGATATACTGAAATAAACACAAGTACACATTAAAGTAGAAACAAACCAAGTAGCATACTACTATATTGAGCAAGATTGTTTATACAAGGTGAATATCCCAAGCTTCCATCAAGTAATATACAAACTAGTATGATACAGTAATGGCCTCTAGGGCATATACACTAACAATCTCCCACTTGCACTAAGGCCATGAACTGGCGTATCGAAGACCTATCATCTCGATCAGCCGCTCGAACTGAGTCTGGGGTAAGGCCTTGGTGAATGGATCTGCAGTGTTCTCTTCTGAAGCAACCCTCCGAACCTCGATCTCCTTGCGATCCACGATCTCCCTGATCAGGTGATACCGCCTCAAGATGTGTCTGGATCTCTGATGGGACCTGGGTTCCTTTGCTAAAGCTATAGCCCCGTTGTTGTCGCAATACAAAGGTACTGGGTCAACAATGGATGGAACCACCTGAAGTTCTTTTAAGAACTTCCTTATCCAGACAGCTTCTTTTGCGGCATCAAATGCAGCGATGTATTCCGCTTCCATAGTCGAGTCTGCAACGGTTTCCTGTTTGGAACTCTTCCAACACACCGCCCCTCCATTGAGGGTAAAGACAAAACCCGACATGGACTTGGAATCATCCTTGTCACTCTGGAAGCTGGAGTCAGCAAAGGCCTCAATCTGGAGGTCTTTTCCGCCATACACCAAGAACATCTCCTTAGTCCTCCTCAGGTACTTGAGAATGTTCTTTACCGCTATCCAATGTTTCTCCCCAGGGTTTGACTGATACCGGCTTACTACACTCAGTGCATAAGCTACATCCGGTCTGGTACACAACATCGCATACATTATAGAGCCTACCGCAGAAGCGTAGGGTATAATAGACATGCGATCCCTCTCCAAATCAGTCTTGGGAGACATCTCTTTAGAGAGGGTGATCCCGTGACAAGCCGGTAGGTTACCGCGCTTGGAATCTTCCATGCTGAATCTTTTCAGTACGGTGTCGATGTACCTGGACTGTGAAAGTCCTAATATCCTCTTGGATCTATCACGATGGATCCGGATCCCCAGGATGTAAGAGGCATCACCCAGGTCTTTCATGGAGAACCTTTGTGACAAGAAACCCTTGACAGATTGTAGCATAGGAATGTCATTTCCTATTAAGAGAATGTCATCCACGTATAAAACAAGGAATACTACAGTTCTCGCTACAAATCTACTATAGATGCATGGTTCATCTGGATTTTTGATAAAGTCAAATTCCTTGACCGTCTCATCAAAACAGATGTTCCAACTCCGCGATGCCTGCTTTAGTCCATAGATGGACTTAAGCAACTTGCACACCTTTCCGCTGCTCCCACTCTGAATGAAACCCTCTGGCTGATCCATATAGACACACTCCTCTAAATTTCCATTTAGAAAAGCGGTTTTTACGTCCATCTGCCAAATTTCATAATCGTGGAAGGCAGCAATGGCAAGAAGGATCCGAATGGATTTCAGCATAGCCACTGGAGAAAAGGTTTCGTCATAGTCCAAGCCAGGTCTTTGACGGAAACCCTTTGCTACAAGTCTAGCTTTATAGGTCTCAACCTGTCCATCTACACCAATCTTCCTTTTGAAGATCCACTTGCATCCTACGGGTTTTACCCCGTCTGGAGCAATGTCCAACGTCCATACTTTGTTGGTGTACATGGACTCCATTTCGGTCCGCATTGCATCCAGCCATTTTACCGAGTCAACGCTCTGAACGGCCTGCTGGAAGCTAGTAGGCTCATCATAGTCTATGATGCAATCCTCTCTATCCCCATCTATGAGAAAACCGTAGTATCTCTCGGGCGGATGAGACTGCCTACTACTCCTGCGGAGCGGCGTAGGAATGTCCTGTTCATTTGAACCCTCTGGTTCCACTAAGCTTTCAGTAATAGTCTGTGGTTCTGGAATTTCTTCCAGTTCTACTGCGCTCCCACTTAATTCTTTTTCTAAGAACTGATGTTCTAGAAAGTGGCATGACGAGAAACAAGAACTTTTTGTTCCTCTTCGTAGTAGAAGAGATATCCCTTGGAATTCTTTGGATATCCCACAAACTTACACAGTACTGAGCGTGCCTCGAGCTTGTCCGCATGCTGCTTTTTAACAAAAGCTGGACTTCCCCAAGTCTTAATGTGACTGAGATGGGGTCTCTTCCCACACCACATCTCATATGGTGTAGTAGGCACAGTCTTAGTAGGAACTCGGTTCAAAAGGTACGCAGCTGATTCTAGCGCATACCCCCAGAATGATCGCGGTAACTCAGCGTTACTCATCATGGACCGTACCATATCCAATAGGGTTCGGTTCCGTCTCTCCGATACACCGTTATGTTGCGGGGTGTATGGAGGAGTAAGCTGAGAGAGAATCCCATTCTCTTTTAAGTAATTCAGGAACTCGGCACTTAAGTATTCTCCACCTCGATCCGATCTTAGAATCTTGATACTTTTGCCGGTTTGTTTTTCTACTTCATTCTTAAATTCCTGGAATTTTTCAAAAGCTTCGGACTTATGTTTCATTAAGAAGACATAACCGTATCTTGAAAAATCATCCGTAAAAGTAATGAAGTAAGAATAACCGCTTCGCGCATGTGTAGACATTGGACCGCACACGTCGCTGTGTACGAGTCCCAAGAGCTCGCTCGCTCTTACTCCGTGTCCAGTGAACGGAGTCTTTGTCATCTTTCCTTTGAGACAGGATTGACAAGTGGCATACGATTGATATTCGAACGGATCCAAATATCCTTCTGTATGTAACTTAGTCAACCTTCTCTCATTGATGTGACCCAGTCTACAATGCCATAAGAAAGTCTGATTGATATCTGGAGACTTTCTTTTGTGTGTATTCTGGACATTGAAAATCTGTGGTTGGTTTAATACGTATATACCATTGCTCAATGTACCTGACCCAATCAGAACTTGATTAAGGTGAATGTTAACAACATTACTTACAAACGCAAATTCATAACCTTCTTTAGAAACCAAAGATACAGAAATGATATTACAAGTTGCGTTGGGTACAAAAAAGCAATTACGCAAAACCAAAACATGCCCATCTGACATTCCCAGGTGATAGTCCCCCACGGCTTTAGCATCCATGCTAGCTCCGTTCGCAACTCTGAGGGTCATGTCACCTGCCTTCAAAACCCTACGGTTTCTCAACGCCTGCAAAGAATTACAGATATGAGATCCTGATCCGGTATCCAATACCCAGGAAGTAGAGTTTATAGAAAGACAGTTTTCAATAACATACACACCTGAAGCTGAAGCCGCAACCTGCTTCAGTTCCTGTGTCCTGGCTTTCCAAGCCCTGCAATCTTTCTTCCAGTGTCCACTCTTGTGACAATAGAAGCACTCTTCCTTTCCAACAAGCTTCCCCCGCAATCTTTGTTGCCTTTTCCTTTCCCTTCGTACCCACTTTACTAACACCGCCTCTTGGTTTGGCGGGGGCTTTCTTCCTCTTTCCCTTGGCTTTCGCCTTGGACCTAGAGGAAGAAGATCCTCCTACAAACAAAGCGGTGTTTCCCTACCCTTCTGTAGGGTGCCCTCTGCGCTCCTCAGCAGGTTGAGGAGTTCTGAAAGTTCAACTTCCTTTTCTTGCAAGTTGAAATTCAGTATGAACTGGGCGTAAGTGGATGGAAGGGACTGGAGAATTATATCCGTATAGAGTTCACTGTCCAACGTGGTCCCAAGTTCCGCGAGCTCCTCAGTGTAGCCAATCATCTTAAGCACGTGGTCCGCTACCGATGATCCGACGGCCAACTTTGTCGAAAATAACTTCTTCGACACTTCGTATCTTGCGATACGAGACTGCTCTCCATACAGTTCTTTTGTATGAAGAAATATGGATTCCAAATCCATATTCTCGTGCCTCCTCTGATGGTCGTTGTCCATCGAGGCAAGTACGAGGCATCTGGCCTTCGCGCTGTCAATCTCCCAAGTCTTACGGATTTCCTTATCCGCGACGCTGGAGGTGGGACCTGGGACGGGGGGAGCTTTGGTGGTAAGAAGATACCCCAGCTTGTCGTAAGAGATTGCCAATTTGACATTCCTGAGCCAATCTTTGTAGTTTGGCCCTGTCAATATGTTTTTATCTAGAAGTAACTTAAGTCCAGTCATTTCGATTTGGTCGCTGCAGGGGAGAGAAGAAACACTTAGCACGATGCTCTTGCAAGTTTAGAATGGTTTTTAATTTGTCTAAACAGGATGGCTCCCACTGTCTCTCGAATCCCTCCTCAAACCACAAAGGAAGAATTAGCCGGGATCAATCCCACCGTATAATACTTGCTTAACCGTTCAGCCAGGCAGTGTCGGTACTTCGAGGGAGGTTTTCCAACGCTTTCGCGAAGTTCCTTAATTTAAGAACCTCTTTTCCCTGGGGGCGTAGCCCCGCTAACACCTTTCTAGGCACCTACTAGGTTTATAGCATTGATCGTTTAGTGAGAAATTTCCCGAGGAGTAGCATATACTCACAGTAGGATCGGGATCCAAATATCATCGCGTGACGAAAATGAAGGAATCCTACCATAATCATCACACTCCAAATGGTATGCAAATCTAGCAAGTTTCAGTACTTATGAAACTCCCGATGTGGATTTTTTTTTGCCCCATGCTCTTATGACCTTGACTTTGGCCAAAATATCATAAGTCACATGTCAAGTTCTACCCGTCACTTTCCAGGTTAATTTGGATCCATCCGTACATACCCTTGACTTTGGCCAAAATGGCAGCACGACTGTCCCAAACCAACGCATCTATCTATGCTACACATGAACACCCAATAGCTACCAATAATCACTGTGCCTTGACTTTGGCCAAAATACACAGCTTGAATACTATTGCCTATTCATGCGAAACGACGGAGGGCTACGAATGGTTTTGGTAAAACCGTGAACGTAGTGAACTTGATATAATCGATGGAACGAGATAGCTTTTAGAAGGAGTGGCTCAAGCTCCGCATTTAAAAGTTAGTTTTTGAAAAGAACCGAGTGGTTTTTCGAAAGTGTTCCAACGACTTTAGCTTGGTTTATTATCTTGCATTAGTTCTTTTAATGCGTGATATTCTTGCATTAGTTCTTTTAATGCGTCCCATCATTTAATCCTACCATTGCAGAAAACAACCAAAATATGACGTACGCTTATGCCATTCGCATTCGCCACGGGGTCCCGTCATCACTCGTTAGGTTACTTAACTAACGACAGAGCGGGGGCTGGGCTAGCGCGGCTGTAAAACATAAGCAACGCCTAAATAGAAAGCAATGATAGACATTACAGATCACAGATGAATACATTGGATATACTAGCAATCCGCAATCCTTTCGAGCCTGCAACGAAAAGCGGATTACACGGTCGCGGTGAATAGCAAATACCCCACCCAAGACCCCTACGGGTGCGGCAAACTACCCGCCAAGAACCCGGTAGTTTGTGCACCCCTCCATGGGTCTATCCTAGGAGCAAAAACAGTAAAAAGAATTATACAATGACGGCTACAACCCCGACCCGGTTGTGCGGCCAAACAAATAAAATTATTACATCAATTTACATTTACAATGAATGAAAGAAAAACAAAAGCTCATCTCACATCCACCCCGGCTATTCACCCGCGACAGTCCAACACATTCATATACACATTCCAATATCAAACACAGATCATGTATAACCCCGACTAATCGGCTTATAGCGATTAGCCGACGTTCAATACATGCAAGCATCACAGATATAACCAACATAGCCAAAGTGCAGTGAAGTTCGGAAAAAATACGGAATTATAGGACCCCAAAAGTGAATTTCTGTTCTGGAAAATCTGGGCACATATAATATATCTGAAAAATCCCAAAACCAACACAGAAGAACACTGCACAAAAAACGATGCAGAGAGGACACCAAACAGCGGCGGTTCCGCGGCCTGATGAACAGGTGAGGCCGCGGAAGGGCGGCGCTTTGAAGGAATCATGCTATCGTTTTTGGTGGGTGTTCTTAGAAAACCCTGAGACGATTTTTAGAGTATAAAGTTTTTCATTTAGAGCAGAAAAAATTTCAACAGAAAGTTAGGGTTTTGGTTTTTCCGGTTTTGTGATTTTTCGGTTTCGAACTTCCATACACTTCGCTACCAAGCTAGTTTAAGTTTAGTTAGGCTCTGATACCACTGTAAGTCCATATTGCGACCCCCGGTGCTTACGGGGAGGCGGAAACGGTATAAAAAACGAATTTTTATCGCAAGAGGCAACATGGACTAAACTAGGTCGGGATCGTTGCTAAACTAAACTAGCAAATACGCAAAAGAGAGTTAGCTACTCGGATGAAGGTTATACCTAAACTTGAACTCCTTCTTCTTGAGATCTTGTAGAGGTTGATGGTTCTCTTTTCGTCGCCTTCTTCCGTCGAAGATGGATCCACCTCGAAGGTTCGACCTTTGGGCTCTTCCTCGATCTTTGAGTGAACTAGGGTTCCCGGCTTGCTAAACCTTGAACCTAGAATGAGTAGAGAGTAACTAGGGTTTGCTTTTCCTTTTTAAAGAGAAGGATTCTCAACACATGAGAAGGTTTCTCTTTGCTAGAGGAAGAAGAAGATGAAATGAGGAGAGAGAGAGGTTATGATAGAATGAGCTATATTTCTCTTTCTTGCAACCATAATGCAAAAGAAAAGAATTATCTAAATAATAATAATTGAAATAAGAATAGTTGATGGTAATTTTGGAATGACCACTATCATGCTTCTTTAAATGAAGTGTAAGCATGAATCAAGGAGGATCTTTCAAAGCATGATGGTGGTCAATGGTCAACAAGTCAACAAAAAAACAACCATAACATAATTCTTATTTAATTACTATTAGATAATATATAAATCCATTAGGGTTTGGAAAATGAAGACTGTTAACTGTGCATACGCACCCGTTCCGAAACCCTAATGAAAAACCTCATCCTCCGCCTCAAGCAACTGTGCATACGCACCTGTATTCTCGTTCCGAGGAACAAGAATACCAAGAGATAAAAGCAACCCCAAAACATATACCGGTATCTGGCTCAAACCAGAGCCTGCCAGTATAATCCGTCCGGACTCCAAACATGCACAAGTGCGCGGATGAGAACGAACCCTGTCGCAAAACCATGCGACCTCTACTCAGTTTTGCCCAGAGGCGAATACCCTCTGTGTGGGACTCTAAAGACTCGACACTACGCTGGCAGTGGGTTTAACCACAGACCGCACGCGGCACTAGCTGTGCGTAACGGTCCCCAGGTAGATGCCGACAAGAAGGCTGACGAGGTGAAACCCCATCTGAACTCCTACTGAGTCTGAATGTGACATTCTCCGTACAGTCCGGTCTGTTCGTCTGATACATCGCATGTCGGGCCTAGGGGGCGGTAAAACGTCAGTCCCCAATAGCGGTACAAGTCGTGTCGGAGTGAAGCCCAAAACACCCTGAGATAACACTGGAACCTACCAGTATATCTCGCTTGCCCTGGCCAGGGACTACTCGTGTAATGGCTCTCCTAGACACAGCGCGATGTCAACCCCCAATACCGGGAGAGACGAATCCTGTCTAACCGTCACTGCCTCCAAGTGTTTCGGGACTGCACCCAACCACCACCTGTTTGCACGACTCCTTTGAGCCGTGGTAGGATAGTGATCGAAGTGCAGTGGGAACACACTCGAGGCGAAGTGCCAGTGTCAAGTCAGCGGACTAAGCTGTACTCATGTCACCTGGGAACTGATAACTGACGATAGGTATAATACCAACCTGTCAGTTCCCGACGAGTCCTGTCCAGTGTACTCGTAACCCAACGAGCACCCGTATACTATCTCCAGTACGACGTACTGATGGCTGTGGGACAGACCATCTCCCATACTGGGATGAGAAGCACATACGCTAGTCTACTCCGGAGTATCGATGCCCTGTCTCGATAGTCCTACGACTAGGGACCTGTATAAGGATGTGCCTATAGATTACCCAGCCCCCACTAGTGTGACTGCCATCACAACGCTGGTAATCAAGCAAAGATCCTAAGGGCTCCACTAATGCGTATAAGTGATATACTGAAATAAACACAAGTACACATTAAAGTAGAAACAAACCAAGTAGCATACTACTATATTGAGCAAGATTGTTTATACAAGGTGAATATCCCAAGCTTCCATCAAGTAATATACAAACTAGTATGATACAGTAATGGCCTCTAGGGCATATACACTAACACAAGCCGCAAGCGGTCTGCTAAACGTAACGGCCATCCGGGTATTGAGCGATCAGAAGATCGACGAGCAAGCCCGCTCACACTCCTGTGAATCCAACCAGTAACACTTACCGTACAGTCCGGTCTGTTCGTCTGATATGTCGCATATCTCGCCTAGGGGTGGTAAACGTCAGACCCCAATAGCTTGATAAGTCATGCTGACGTGAGGTCCATAACATGTGTGAAACTACTGATAACACTTACCAGTAGATCACTGCAACCCTGGCCAGGGATTTCCAGTTATGGCCAGTCGAGCATAGCGCAACATCAACCCCCAATACCGGGAGAGTCGAATCCCCTCCTATCGCTCATTGCCTCCATGTGAATCGGGACTGTACCCAAAAACCACCTGTTTGCACGACTCAGTAGAGCCGTGGTAGGGTGGAAATCAAAGCACAGTGGGAGACACACAAGACTCTATGACGATCTCGGGTCAACAGACTAAGCTGTACCAATGTCACCAGAGAACTGCCATCTGACGTGAGGTATAATACCATCTGGGAGTTCTCGGCGAGTCCGTTCAGTGTACCCAGTCTCCACTGAGCACCCGCATACCATCTCTGATGTCAAACACCAATGGATATGGGATCATCCATCGCCCATCACATGGGTCGAGAAGATATACGCTAATCTACTCTGGAATATCGATGCCCCGTCTCGATATTCCCACGACTAGGAACATTGAAGGATGTACTCATGGACTACCCAGGCCCCACTAATATGATCTACATCATAGTCCTGGAAGTCGAGTACACATCCTAAGGGCTTTATCAACATATAATAGAGAGACGGAAAGTATACATGTTAAGATAAAGAGTAACCAGATAGCGTACTATCATGTCGAGCAAGAAAGTCCTACCTATATATGTCCTAGCATCCACTACAATATACATCTAATGTACAGTAATGGCCTCTAGGGCATACATATAACTAACAATATCCGTATATTGTTCATTGTCCATTGTCCACCCAAGGTCCTCAAGCTCTTTTATGAGAGCTATCATTTTCAGAACATGGTCTCCTACTGCTGTGCCAGCGGTCATTCGCTTCTGAAACAGTTTCTTAGATGCTTCGTATCGTAATACGCGAGATTGCTCTCCATACAACTCTTTTGTATGGAGGAATATGGCGTGTGCGTCCATATTCTCGTGCTGCTTCTGATGTGTGTTATCCATCGTGCAAGCGCGAGGCATTTTGCCATGGTACAGTCAGCGTCCCATGTCTTGCGGATTTCCCTATCCGCAACTGAAGATTTAGGACCTAGGGTGGGCAGGGCTGGAGCCGTGAGGACATATGATACTTTATCATAAGTCAAGGCAATGTTTAAATTCCTCAGCCAGTCTTTATAGTTGGTCCCATTCAGCTTGTTTTTATCTAATAGAAGCTTAAGTCTTATCATAGGTATCTGCCATTAAGAGAGAGAAAAGAATACACTCAGCGAAAACTCTTGCAAAGATCAGATTGGTTATTATCTTGTCTAATTGATGTCTCCCACCGTTTTTATCAAATTTTCTTTAAAACCTTTTAAAAAGAAAACTAGCCGGGATTAATTACATTCTACAACTTCGCTAACCGTTCAGCCAGGCCAGTGCCGGTACTTGAGAGAGGTTCCCCGTGCTTTCGCACGGACCTAATTAAAATAAACCTCATCTTCCCAGAGGCGTAGCCCCGTTTGACACCTTTCTAGACACCTACTGAGTTAGCTAATTGTAAAGTGCAAAATTCTCCAGGGAGCAACATTTGCTCGCTGTGGGATCGGGATCCTACTATCATATAGAAGGTATACAATCTCATTGTAATTTTCAACTCTTGAAATTCCCGATATTATTTTTACCCCTAGTACTCATGACCTTAACTAAAGTCAACATATCATAAGTACTAGTCAAGTTATTCCCGTCATTTCATGATTAACTAGACCCACCTATATGACCTTTAACTAAAGTCAACATAATCATATGAATGTCCTAACTAATCTGCATCACATGCAGTGTAGGAAGACATCACTTAGCTACCGTTCACTGCGCCTTAACTAAAGTCAAAATGCGCAGCACGAATACTAAGTACTCTACTTCCTAAAATAACGGAGGGCTGCGGATAGTTTTTAAGAAAACTTTTAACGCTTTGAACTTGATATCGTTGTAGAATCTAATGGGTTTAAAAGGAATGGCTTAAGCTCCGCATTTTGAAACTTGCTTTTTCATAAAAGGCCGAGTGTGTTTCAAATCCGATTCTACAACATCTTTTTAGGTTCATTTATCTTTTACATTAATCTCATTAATGTAGTCCCATCATTTAAATCCTAAGCCATTACAGAAAGAAACGAAAATATAACGTACACTTACGCCACTCGCATTAGCCACAGTGTCCTGATATGCACCGTTAGGTTACTTAACTAACGGTATACCGGGACGGGGCTAGTGCGGGTGCAAAACATAAGTAACGTCTATTATATATCATATATATAATATCACATTCATCTCAGATATATATTAAATGATCACATCAGATAATAAAAGCAGCAAAAGCACATATAAGATATCTAGAAGGTTCGTATTTTGTATTTAGCCAGCAATAAAAAAAATACGGATTCCACGGTTGCGATGAATAGCCAAGCCCACACCCCTAGACCCCTACGAGAGCGGCAAGCGACCCTACCAATTCTGGAGTTTAGGAGACCCGGTCTCGACTCCTCGAGATGGCCTCCCACTGAACCCTAGATACCGGTCACTTGTGCCCTCCTTCTTGGGTCTATCCTAATGCGGGAAAGTAAATAATATACAACACTGGTGACAACAACCTCAATCCGGAAGTGCCCCAAATAAAAGAATATTACATACAATTTAATTTTACATGAATGAAAAGAAAACTCTCATCTCACATAAAAACCCCGGCTATTCATTCACGACAATCCTGCATATCAAATCTCATCGACACATAATATCAAATATCATCAACGTAAGTAAGCATGCATACACCGATCGTCGTTGATGTATAGCAACGAAAACCGGCAATACAACTATATACTACACTTACGGTCACAGAGAAATAAAATGAAAAACTACAACAATTGGAATCTTAACTGCCTTTAGACAACACAAACCCGGAATATCACATATACAAGATTTCATGCCTAACAATGTAAAGCTCGCATTTGGGTCTCATTCAAGAAAACACCTTTTCAAAACAAACCGGATAATTCAACAAGATTTCCGTTTATCCCGAGACTGAACTGCTAGATTTACACGCAACAAACAAATTTGAAAATTCCAATTATTGTATCACATACTAAAAAACTAGGCGCAGTTAAAACATTCGATCGAACGATTGAACAACCATAGACTTCTCAGAAAACTCAACACTTGAGCAGTTTTTAAAAAATACCAGTAACTGCACAAAATACATACGAGCCAGCACAAGAAATGATGGCCCATGAACCACCTACGGCGCCGCGGAACCGCCGCAACAAGGCCACTAAGGCCGCGGTTCCGCGGTCGTATGGTCGATTCAGGGCATCGTATTTCTGGTGGGCCCATATAATACCCTGCTGAATTTTTTAAGTATTTTTAATTTGAAAAAATCCAGGTTTTTGAAAAATTTCCAGAGAGCACCCCCCGGGCGTTGTTTTTCGTTCGTTCGAGGTTTTTAACATCGTCTAGGTTACTCCAAAGCTCTAGCTTGGTTCTGATACCACTATAGGGTTTCCTTAACACCTCATTTAGGGTTTGGAAGCATCACACATGCCATAACTTTAAATTTATGAGGTGCTAAGTAAACTAAACTAGGAATCGAACTAGAATTATGAAGTAACAATTAAAGTATCATATCTAAAAGTTAATTTATACTAAGTGGAGAGACTACAACCTTTGTAGACCTCCTAGGATGACTCCTTTGGTTTGGAAAGGTTCGCTTGATCACCTCCAAGTCCACGACGATCCACCCGAAGTCCTTTGCCCTAAGCTTGTTGCTTCACTTGATCTTTGAAAATCTTGAAGCAAAACACCCTACACAAGGTAGCAAGGGTTGTGTAGGATGATGAAGTGGTTGCTAATCTCACTTAATACCCTTTCTTTTATTTTATCTAGCTCAATTTAACACTTAAGAGAGAGCTAGAGAGAGGAAGAAGAAGATGGCTTAATCTTTTTTCTTTTAGAATGAATAATGAAAAAGAAAATGAGAGAGAGAGATAATATCAAAAGAATAACCATAGTTAAAATAATATCTAAATATTTTCTTCTTGAGTTAAAGGCAAAGGAAAAATAAACCATGGTTGAGTCAAAGTCAACCATGGAAATGTGTAGAAGAAATGAGTCATGAACAAAGAAATGAGTCATTTTCTTTTTCCTTTATCTTTAACTTTATTCGAAAATATCCATATATATATTTATCTACTATGTGATTCTTATATTGCCATCTAACTTGTATCATCAACCATGATACATTTGCATGTATGTATGTGTGTATGCACATCATCATGTACATATACATGCATGCATCCATTAAAAGAAAAGGGTTTAAATATATGAGATAAAAGTCAATATTAAATCAACACTTGATTTAATAAACCGGTCATATCTCATACGACCCGACTAGTATAAAACGCCCGATTAAAATACAGTATCGCATACTCATATTTAATTGAGCTTCCGCACATATCTCATATGCGCACCACTTCGTTTCGCCTGAGCCGAGAAACATCTATGTGGGACTCTAAGACTCGTCAATACGCCAGCAGTAGGTGATGATCATATCAAATAGCCACAAGCCGCAAGCGGTCAGCTAAACGTAACGGCCACCCGGGTATTGAACTATCAGAATAAGAACAAGCGAACCTGTCAAAACTCCTGTCAATCCAACTGGCAACACTTACCGTACAGTCCGGTCTCTTCGTCAGATATGCTGCATATCGAGTCTATGGATAGAATCGTCGACCCCAATAACTCAATAAGTCATGCCGGTATATGGTCTATAACAGATCGAGAAACTTACTGATAACACTTATCAGTAATATCTCAGCAGCCCTGGCCAGAACATGATCAAGTGAACATATGATAAAGTGAAACCAGATAGCATATTATCATGTCGAGCAAGACTGTCCTCTGAATATATATATATACACATCAGTACATACACTATCTCATAATGGCCTCTAGGGCATACATATATCCAACAATACCTATCATCAGATAGCAGTTCCCAGGTGACATGAGTACAACATAGTCCGTTGACTTGACACTGCTGCTTCGCCTCAAGTGTGTTCCCAGTGTTCTTAGATTGCTATCCTACCACGGATCTTTTGAATCGTGCAAACAGGTAGCAGTTGGGTGTAGTCCCGAAGCGCTTGGAGGCAGTGGCGGTTAGATAGGATTCGTCTCTCCCAGTATTTGGGGTTGATGCCGCGCTGTGTTCGGAACTCCATTACGCAAGGTCCCTTACCAGGGCAAGTGAGATTTACTGGTAGGTGCTCCAGTAGTTTCTCAGGGTGTTTTGAACTATACTCCGACATGACTTATACCACTATTAGGGGTTTGACGCTTGCCGCCCCCTAGACCCGATATGCGACACTCTTAGACGAACAGACCGGACTGTATGGAGATTGTCACATACAGGCTCAGTAGGAGTTCGGATGGGTTTCCTCATCGGCCTTCTTATCGACATCTACCTGGGGACCGTTACGTACAACTAGTACCGCTTGCGGCCTGTGGTTAAACCCACTGCCAGCATAGTGTCGAGTCTTTAGAGTCCCACACAGAGGGTTTCCCTGCTTCGGGCGAAACGATATAGAGGTCGTATGGTTTTACGACAGAGTTCGAACATATACGTGTACTTGTGCACGTATGATATTCAGGCAGATTATACTAGTGGGCTTTAGTTTAAGCCAGATCCTAGTATTAGATTATTGGATTTAATTTAGTCTCAGTATATCCGTTTTTTTTGTAAATACGGATGGGAGGGGCATTCTCGTAATTTGTTGGGAAGCTTCTAGAAGGAGATGACTCATTTAAGGTTCTATCTTTTGATTTAATCTTTAATGAGGTGGAGGAAATGAGGTGTTATTATCATTAAATAAACCATGACTCATGAGATGATTCATCTCAAGAATTAAATGAAGCATGGTTGATATTTTAGTGAGATATTTTTTATGCTTCATTTTATTCAAAATGAGTCAAGCTTCATTTCATTATCACAAACACTTTCTCTCTCCTCAAGCTCTCTCTTCTTCATCCTAATCCTAATTGTCTCATGAGTTGAGAACCCTAGGGTTAGTAAGACTAATTAATCCTTAATCAATCTCTATATTCTCTAGGTCACTTAAATTAGCACTCTAAGTCACTTAGTTACCTCATCTTAGAGGTTAAAGCTTATAGTTGGAACTCTCGGTGGATCTTCTATTACTTCAAGAAGCCGACGAGGAGGTGCCATCCTTTTCCACTCCAAGGAGCCCGCATGGTGAAGGAGAACAGCAAGAGGAGAAGAAGGACTTGGATCTTTAGGTATAATCTTCTTACCGAGTAGATAATACATCTAGTTAGTTTTGTTAGATATGGTTTAGCAAAGATCCTTATGCATAGTCGATGCTACCTTGATTGAAAATGATCGTTTTACCTATTCCGCCTCCCCGCATCAAGTGGGGTGTGTAACGTCGACTTACAGATACCTGGGTAGCCATTACGCACAGCTAGTGTCACTGATAGACTTGTGGTTAAACCCACTGCCAGCGTACTATCGAGTCTTTAGAGTCCCACACAGAGGGTTTCCCTACTTCAGGTGAAACGATGTAGAGACCGTATGGTTTTACGACAAAGTTCCGATCATATACGTGTACTGGCTGTACGGATGTTGTTCGGACGAATAATACTAGTAGGCTTTGGTTTAAGCCGGATTATAGTATTATATTATTGGATTATTATTATCTTATTGTTTTCGTATTTTTCAGAATACGAATATGGGTATGTACATACAGTGAGGGCGTTCTTGTAATTTCACAAGACATGCTTCTAGAAAGGGACACCTCATTATTTGGATTTATTTATTTTGAGAAATAGATTAATGAGGTAGAAAATGGAGATATTTGTGGCATGGTGAAGCATGGCTCATTTGCATTTGTTTATTTGTTTGGACTCACTATTCAAGCATGGTTGATATTTTCAATTGGAAAATATTGCATGCTTGAGTGAGTTGAGTGAGGGAGTCATTCTTCACTTGCCTTCACTTAGTTCATTTGCTCATTTTGTTGCTCTCTCCATTTTCTCCTCCTTCTTTCTCAAAAACCCTAATTTTCACATGTGTTGTGAGCCATAGGGTTATATGAGATTAAATACTCCATTAGATACTCTACATCTTCTAAGCTACCTAGCTTAACAAACTAGGTACCTTAGTTACCTCGGTTTAGAGGTTGGAGCTTGAAGTATATACTCTCGGGTGGATCATCTTCGATACGAGGAGGCCGACGTTTCAAGCGCGATCCGATCTTCGAGGAGCTCAAGAAGAGGAGGAGGAGAAGACCTGAAAGACTTATAAATAAGGAGGTATAAACCCTAACATAGTAGTTAGAACCTCCTATTAGATATAGCTAGTTAAGAATTCCGTCAAGATCCTGGAGTTAAAGTCGGTGTTGCGAAGTAAGAAAAATCATTTTTTATAAATCCTGCCTCCCCGCGAACTTGCGGGGTGCGCGACATCGACTTACAGGTATTAGTCAAACCTTGGGAAGAAGCACTGGATAGCTGTAAAGAACATTCTGAAGTATCTGAGAAGGACTAATGAAATGTTCTTAGTGTACGGTAATAGAGACCTCCAGATGGAGGCCTTTACCGACTCTAGCTTCCAAAGTGACAAGAATGACTTTAAATCTGCCTTGGGTTATATGTTTACCCTCAATGGAGGGGCGGTCTGTTGGAGGAGTTCCAAACAGGACACCGTAGCAGACTCGACGATAGAAGCTGAGTACATCGCTGTTAATGATGCTGCCAAAAAAGCAGTCTAGATGAGAAAGTTCATTTCTAAACTTGAGGTGGTTCTAATCATTGCTGACCCAATACCTCTGTATTGTGATAACAATGGAGCTATGGCATTAGCTAAGGAACCAAGGTCCCATCAGAAATCTAAACACATCTTGAGGCGCTATCACCTGATCAGGGAGACCGTGGATCGCCGGAAGATCGAGATACGAAGAGTAGATATGAAGGAAAACATTGCAGATCCATTCATCAAGGCCATCCTTAAATTGTTTGCTAAGCACGGTTTGAGCAGCTGTTCGAGATTTTGGGTATGCTTTATACTAATGATTGGCCTTAGTGTAAATGGGAGATTGTTGGATATGTATGCCCTAAAGACCATTTATTGTATTGGATGTTGGAGATATATATGTACATGACAGTCTTGCTCGATATGACAGTATGCCATTTGGTTTGTCTTTATCTTAACATGTGTATATGTTATACTTGTTATTACGTATCGCTAATACATGTTGAAAATCCCGTATAATCTTTACTTGACTGCCAGGATTGTGATAGCTTCATGATTGTGGGGGCTGGGTAGTCTATAAGCACATACTTAAATTGTTTCTAGTCGTAGGATTATTGATACTGGGGATTGATACTCCAGAATAGACTAGTGTATACGTTTCTTATTTCTGAGACGGGAGATGGTCGGTCCCACAGCCATTGGTGTACGACACCAAAGATTATATATATGTGCTTATTAGGTTATGAGTTACACTAAACGGACTCGCCGGGAGCTGCTGGTTGGTATTATACCTAACGTCAGATAACAGTTCTCTAGTGGCATGAGTACAAGGTAGTTTATCAATCTGAAATCGTCACTTGTCTCGAGTGTGTTATTACTGTACTTTGATTACTACCCTATCACAGCTTTAAAGAGTCGTGCAAACAGGTAATTGGGTATAGTCCCGAAGCACTCGGAGGCAATAAGTGATAGAAAGGATTCGTGTCTTCCGGTATAAGGAGTCGATGTCGCGCTGTGTGCGATTGGCTAATACCACAAGTCTTTGGCCAAGGCAGATGAGATTTACTGATAGTCAGATCAGTAGTTTCTCGGTTGGTATTAGGCTTCACATCGAAACGACTTATTGGGTTATTAGGGGTTTGACGTCATTCACCCCTAAACCCGGTATGCGATACTCTCAGAAGAAAGACCAGACTGTATGGTGAATGTCACTTATAGACTTGGTAGGGGTTCGGACGAGATTGCTTGTCGATTTTCTTTTCGACAAATACCTGGGTAGCCGTTACGTACAGCTAGTGTCACCGACATGCTCGTGAGTTTTGGATATCATCCGGTTACTCACTACCTGCGTATTGTCGAGTCTTTAGAGTCTCACACAGAGAGTTTTTCGAAATTTGCAAAACGATGTAGTAGCCGTACTGGATACGTGCATATGTTCGATTAAAACTAGTGTATTGGATAACTGACGGTAATCGGACGTTCGGAAATACTAGCCGGTCTTTTGGAAAGACGGATATTAAATCAAGTGCAGATTTAATATATCAACACATGTATTGGATATGTGTATTTACTATTATTTTGTCACTAATAATATTTGTCTCTTTTATTATTTTAAACGCATAGAAAAATAATTGCAAGTATATATAACAAACATGTTATGCTACATATAATTATATATATTGTAATTATATTTTTCTTTTTTTTAGTTCTCTTTAAGTTATGTTGTGTCTATGGATGAGCACATACATGCCCATTTTCTTTAGGGTGACATGTAGAAAAGAGAGGAGAAGATGGACACTTGTATGTGAGATGAGAATCTAATGGTTGATATTATTTTAAGTTATGTTAAAAGTTAGCAACCATTAAGAATTGCTTCATAATTCTCTTTGCATTCTCTCCCATCTTCAAGAGTACTCATCTCGTTCCTCTCTTCAAAAATTAAAGAGAGAAATAGAAAAAGAAAAACAAAGAGATAAACTAATTAGTGAAAGTTTACTGCATCCTAATATCTTTAACCTAGCAAATTTTAGATCTTAGTTAAACTTTTGGAAGTTTTGGAGCCAAAGTTGAAGCACTCAAGGTGGATCTATGGCATGAGGATCTCCTAGCAAGATTGTTCCATCAACTACGGGGAGTTCAATCCAAAGAGGAGCACTTAAAGAAGTATCTACAAAGGTTGTAATTTCAACCTTGTATGGAAAAAGCTTTCTTGTCTTTTCAAGTTTAAATCTTTAGTCATTTTGACCTAGATAGTAGTTGTTTGCTCTCTTGATTTTTTCAAATCCATGCATGCTAAATTTTAAAATCCAACCTAGAGAGCACTAGCTACTTTCAGGTATTGTCCGTTTTTCAAATATCTTTGCAAAACAAGATTTACTTCATTTTTTATAACTTTTCTTAGAACTTCACCTCCACTTTATTATATTATATTATCTATTTCTCTTATATATGGTTTAGTTTTCTGGTTTTAGCTTACTTGGGTTACGGTGGGGTCCACCGGACTTCACGTGATTCTTATGCTGACCACGTGCCTTTTCGGGTCGTGACAAATAGAATCAAACATTCTCATGTTGATGAGAATAAGTAAACTGTTCATTCCTATAAAGGTGCAAAAATCCTGATGATATGTGTTTTGAAAATTGTTTTTCAAAATTATATTATTATAGTAATATTTGTTTTCGAAATGAATTTGTGTTAATGTGGAATGAAACTTTAGGCTTGAGCAATTAGTTGAATGTCATGCTCATTTAATGGCTTAAGAATAAGTAACATGATGTCGGATATGATTGCATATAAATTGATATTTATTGTCATCTCATGTTATGGTAGAGCTTTTATAAACAGTTGGCAAGATAGGTGGTCAACTGTTAAATTAAAACTATTAATTAATTAATTAAGAATTAATTTAATTAATAGTTGGCTATTGATGTGAGACCCAATTGGTCTCACCTATAAACTTTTTGGTCAAACGCTTAAACACGATTATAAGAGGGATATTATTAATAATATAATTGTTGTATTATTAATATGTGAGTTTTTAGTGTCATATGACATTCGGGTTTGAGGTATCGTATCACAACCCGATACAAAGAAAGACAATGGTTTACCATGACATAATAGAATCTAATTAAGAAATATTTCTCTTAAAATATTAGATGGATGCATATCAATCCATGGGTGTATTCATCTTCCATAAGACTTGGTGGACTTCAATTGAAGCCCTTTGCATTTGTGCATTTGTGGAGGCTACTTTATAAGTTCTTTATCGATGTGATCAAATTACAGAAATAATACGCATTTAATTTTAAATAAAAAATTTATATTTTTACGAAATTGCTACATGTGTTTCTCTCATAGCCTTGCATACGTCTCCTTCAATAAGAGGAGGGCCATGGGAATTAATATGAGAGAAAGCGAAGGGTTTTGATGAAGCATCGACAAGGGAGGAGAAAGGAGAGGTATTTGAGAAAATGGTTGTAGACTTTACAAATTTTCATGCCAATTAAATCCACCGTCACTTAATTAATTCAATAATACCACTCTTATTTCTACTATATTTAACACCACACCAAGTAAAAGGCATCTATATATGAATATTTCTTGGTTATAGTAATTAATTACTAGCCATTTGTTAAAGAGGCTGCTGGGCTGCAGTGTCCCTGCAGCCCAGGACTGCAGGGCCCATGTGAGAGGCGGGGAGGCATTTTTATAGAAAAGCCTCTAGACAACCCATCGTGTGAGATAACACTGCAGAGGCTGCTGGGACACTGCAGCCCCCTTTAGCTATATAGGCTTGAGTTAATTGGGGTTTTAGAATTCCAAATATCATGTTATGATTGCCCTCATAATTCATTTCTTTAATTTCTTTCTATTTTTACTAAATCCACTATAACAACCATTTACAATATACTTAATACAAAGAATGAATTATAAAATTGGGTGTGTGTATATAACAGGAACTACCAAAAATTATCACTACCAAAATTTTCTCTCATTTTCACAGTACTATACATAGATATCGATAGATATAGATTTGTTTTCAACAATAGAACTTTCCTTCCTAGAGAGAGTGCGGGGTTTGAACCCCAGGTGGGGAGTGGCCACAAACTAACGCTTTCGGGGAAAATTTGTGGGTCCTCTGGATGCGTGTGTTTATGGTGTGTGGGTGTGATGTGTGCTTCGTTGAGGCTTACGAGTCGGTTCAAAAAAAGTTTGCTTTTTTTTATTATTAAAAATACATGTATAACTTACATAGATTTGTGAAATTTGAATATTTTATAAGAGTTTAAATAATTAAAAACTTATAAATATATAATATTATAACCAACAAGAAGAGGAGGGGAGCATGTGTTTTTTTTTATAATTAATTAAAATTAAAAGTTCGTAAAAACAAGAAAAATCCTTAAACTTAGGATGGACAACATCATCAACTTTCTACAAATGCACATTAAACAAAAGATTTGAAACGATTATTGAAGATTTGTAGTTAGGATAATAGATTTTTAGAAAGTTTTAGTTAAAATTTCAACATTAACCATTTATTGTAATACACACATGGATCGCATTCGCAAAACAGTAACATCCTCACAATCTGTTACAAACGCATGGTTTTGATCATAGAATTCTTCAGAATGAAGAAACAAGATATATTTATCTAATTGTTAGTTCTCAAGACAACTGCAATTAGGGCAAAAAAGGTTTGTTTCAAATGTTATATAGAAGTGCCTGACTTGAAGCCAGACACCAATATAAGCAACATTTATATTATAATTTTCCAAAAATCAGCTTAACTCCTTATCTGCATCTTTCCATGCCTATTATGGGAATATTCCCGATCGCGCATCGGAGTTCGAAACTCTCGGAAACTCGGATTCTTTCGGATTCATCCGGACTTGAAAATATCGCACCAATTTCTCTCGAATCGATGCATGTTCCCTTTCTCTCGAAAATTAAGATACTCAAAATTTTCAAAATGCATTGAATATCTAGGCCATTATTTACTTATATTATTATATACTGGTATGTATAGCTTAATATATATTCACATTTAGTTATTTTAAGATCAATACAAAAACGCATCCTGTATTTTAGGTTTTTGAAAAATTACGAATCTGCGACTCCGTACCGTATCTCATATCCATATCCAAACCCATGCTACATAGTTGGCGAGCAAACACCACTGCAACGAAACCCACAGGACTCGCACGCCCCTCTTCGAAACACTAAACGGGAGATCCCGGATCTCCCCCACAAACTCCTATTGCCCCAGCTAGGTTCATGCTCAAGTTTGTGGTCGTAAATATATGTATCGGCGTGCGTATATATTTAGAGGCCTTGGCAATATAATGTGTAAATATTAGTTAGCGGATGACTCTAAACTAATTTCAAACTTAGTCATGCCTGATTCAACAATCATGTCTAATTGTCTTTTTGTTTGTCTCTACCTTTGAAGTTTCAATCAACCTCTTGAAACGACTAATAGATTTAGTCAGACTCTCCGAAGTGACAAATAAATATATTTAGTTTCGTCGCACAAGATCCTTACACATATCATTGTCAGACTTTAAGGTAAAAGAATTGAAGCTAACTTTAAGGTAAATGAATCGAAGCCCTAACAATTCGAGCCTTACAATCTTGCAACGATAAACGACGACATAAAGCCTTACTTAACACAATCCTCGTCAGTTAATTATCGGAAACAGATTTGGTTCGTACCAAGTTTAGGGTTAAGACGGATGAGTTTTATATTAAACTCATATCCGACCCAAAAAAGTTTGTATCTAATCTTCTACCTGTCCTATCATGTTCGAACAGGTATTATATGTTGATAAACCCATTAATATCAGATAGGTTAGGGTCAGGTTCCAATCAGACCATTCCGGACTTGCACCCCTACTTTCAATACCTATGCTAGTAGACAAGGATTTGTGATTTTGTCCCTGAATTTGTAATGTAACATCTCAATAACAAGTACTCACAAGTTTGGTCATGGAATCCCAAAGGTTTTCAAATTACTGATACTCTCTAACATAGCAGGGACTCCCAGCTATCGTACATTAAGACAAACCGAATCACTCATTTTGGGTTCAGAGCTAAAAATGAGCAAAGTATAAAGATAAATTTCATCTGACATTCTCTAGAAACACAGATGAGCAAACATATTACATTTAAATTACAGGAAAACCACAACATGCCGTGGGACTTCCTTTGATCTTCTCCCAGCTGCAACACAGGAACCTCGAATTATAATTTGGTTGTGTCAAGAACCAGCACCTTTTCCGCATCAAGCCACATAAGTCTGCTCACATTGCTCATAACTCTATTTGCAGCTTTAAGTTATAAGTTGGCTGCCCGAGACAGACACTGATATGTGATTACACCATAACTTAATCCTAGTTAAGCTCCCATGCCCCTGTTTTTCGTCTTCCTATTTCGAGTTTTTTACTCTTAAGACAATTTTTTTCGTTTTGTAGTTGACACTTTATGAGTGTCATCTTCAGTAAGATTCGGTGAATGGTCATCTTCAGTCATCTGATCTTTTTCAGGTACTTTTTTCTTTATCTTGCTCTTCGCTTTGTTTTTCTCCGCTTTCTTTGGTTTCTTGCTTTTCGCTGAGAACAACAAATCGTCGTCATCCTCGTAATCATCATCATCAGCAGCAGCAAATTCAGTATGTTCAACCGCTTGCAAATCATTTGGTTGCTCAGGCAATTCTGTAAATAACATAAAACATATAAGCCCTCTTTTCTCCTGAAAATTATTTACAAATATTAAGTAATATAAACCATTTTAAGGTAAGTATCTAAGAAGATGAATGAGGGTATAGGAATTTTTCCGGGTCAAATTGCCATATCAGGCAATTGACCCCAGGCTGAGCTACTAAAATCAAATAGAAATCTCTCTGATTATAGTCTTGTATTATTTTTAAAGAGTTTATCATCTGTTGATGTGATATATCCTACAAACAGCGATTTCTTGTCAGATACAAATGCAGAAGAAACTGAGACAACTGCCTTATTACCGTCAAATGGCTAAAGGATACAACACCTTATTATACCAATGTTAAGCCATTGGATGTGGAATTGTGATAGCTTAATATATCATTGATCTCTGAGTAATCTTATCAACTGATTGTAAAAAGGAAAAAAGAAAAAGAAAACAGGCCATTTGGTGACAGCATTCAAGGGTATGATACTTGCTGGATAAAGTTTACTGGAGAAATTGAGTAGGGAAGCAAACCAATGTAGTACCATAGTACATATCAAAATGATAAATCCCTAGATCATGTAATTGTTAAAATAATGCAGTCATGGAACTGGGATATAAATTAGCATTAAGAAAAAAAATACTGGAAATAGTTAATTACGATGTTCAATTTCAAACACAAGGAAACAGCAGTCTAGGTGATGGACTCAAGTAAATTTGGTGTTTTAACAGGAATTTTGTTGACAATACTGCATTAATTTTAAACGATGTGATAAAATACTAATTAGAAGTCTAAAGTGACAGTAATGTTTGTATCATCATGAAGTTTGCAAGAAATGGTATAAATGGTAAGGATAAGCAGATTCTATCTTCTGTGTATTCACTAGCTACCAAAAAATAAAAGGGGAAAAAAAGTGGCCACAAACGAATTAGAACCCTAAAATAGAAGCTATGAATTAGCATTTTCAAATAAATGAACATCACTTTTTAATATGCCTCGGTACAATAAATGGGCTAACAAATTGTATACAACCTTATTCAGCATTCATAAAGGAGCAAACCCTTCATACCTTCACTAGAGAAATGTGAATCAATCACTACGTTTGTGAGATGCTGCTTGAGGAAAACCTGATGTCAAAAGTATGGAAATATTTTACTAGAGATCGGAGATAATTATAATAGAAAAAAAGAATAATGGTACTAGTACTGTTTAAGCACATAAGAAAATTATAAAACGTGTATTAATGTATTATGAATATGTAGATGCATATATATAATATAAAGATGCAACTCTTCTTTCTTATTTGAATAGAGATAAAGGAAATTATAATGGAAAAGATAGAACAATGATGCTAACAAACCTCATCAACAATTTATTTGTATGAAAAGATATGTACAGTTTTTTTTTAAAAAAATAAACCACTAACGGTAAATAAACAATAGAAGTCAGTGCACTATACAATTTGTATCTTATAAAACATATAATTTTCTATGGAGTTTTATTAGCCTGAGAAATGGTAGCTCAGGGCTGGTGACCTATTTCATCAATACCTATATGACCAAAGCAATGGGCAAGGAATAACATAAAATAAAAGTACCAAATTCCATAACGCCAGAACGTATCAGGAAAAATAACAAAAAATATGAATATAATAATATTGGTCCATGAAATGCTAAATTCGGAACCTCGCACAATAATTGGAGGTCGCCGGCGTATTTTTTCCAAAAGAGGCCGCCAACGTAGGTAATTTAAAAGTCATGCACTATATAAATCCTATTTTAAAATGTTGGACCTATTCATGGAGTTTATTTATAATATAAATCATATTTATTTCAACATATTAAATCGGAATCAGCATCATTATCATGTATGCTACTTTGTATAAGCCTTGTCAGTTCGATCACTAAGAAATGAATCCATTAATGGCTGGATTTCACCTCTCTTTTTTTTTACTATTCAAGGATCGTTGTCCAAGTCAATCCTTTCGCAAACCGAGTTACAACAGTTATCAATAAGAACCTAATGGATTTGTCTCTCAAATGCTTGTCCAGTTGCGAAATATTTCTTGTAAGTGCATTTTTTCTCAAAACCGGGGGCAATTTCTATGAAACCATATTTCTACAAGTAGAGGCACGTTACAAATAGAAATTGTTCCAGCGGTTAAAAAAAACAATAATTCCATCCAACAGACAGTATGTTATTTGTGGATTTTCTTCCTTGTATATTTATTTTCTCTGACTCATACAAATATACAATATCATTTGATCTTTTAGTAGATTAATGGATGTCTTTGACAATTAGTTAAGAACATATATGATAGTCTGGTACATACTATGGATGGAGATAAAAGAGTTTATGATATAGCATATAATGTGTTTGTAATTAATTTTAATGATAAAAAGAAACAAAATTGAATTTGTTGTGCGATCTTCATAGCCCAGTTATTTGCGAGACCTCACAATTATTGGAAGAATAATTTAGCAAAGCAAACTTAATTACACAAACTTTGGCAATGCACATATGGCTTTAACATATAAAATGAGATCATTTGTTGACAAATGAGCCAATAAGTCACTAATGTTCATAAAAAAACAGATCATGATATTAAGAGTTATTTTCATAAAAGATTCTTATTTCATTAAACTAAATCAATTAAAAAATGGAAACAACCAACATACTGCAGAAAGAAGTTGTCTGGTGTTCGTATCCCAAATACGCAAATAGCTATCAAGTCCTGCAAAAATCAGATCTAGAATAACTAGCAAACGTGCCGAATAATTGATTAAATACGAATAAAGGTATTACAATAAAAATCATACACAAATTGGCAGTAAAAGAAGTGATAAACTAGAAACATAACATATAACTATCAGAAAAAGTCTTTTTATTATGAAAAGAAAATAACTATGAAATAAAAATTCGATGGTCTCGGGCTCTCGAAAGTTAACATGCTATGTTAGACTATCTCTATGGATATAGGATAGCATGAACACTTACTAATGTCTGTTCTGTTTTTGGCTGTATACACATCTGGTTATGCACCACAAGAAAAAAGAAATAAAAATATAGAGGGAGAAAGAAAGCTGATAAGTTCTCAAATTATCCCACTAAACCTCTATAAAGTAAAAATTTAAATTTGCAGGCAGACTATAGATGTGCTCTTTTGTATATACACTCCTATAGTGATGAATTGATATTTAAATGCACGCTCTCCTCTTAAATGCGCGCTCTTCTCTTATTTTATATATAAACTCCTGAATAAGATTATTTACTTGCAAGGAATAACTCAGAATAATATAAAACACATCAATTAGACTCCAACGATATATATTACTAATACTGTAGTTGAGCGTGCCCAAGGAGAACAGAATTTCTAACATCATGTATAACAAAATGACATTGACAAATGAGTGCTAAACTAGCATAGTGAATCAACAAAAACCATCTATTACCAATATATAAAGCATAAATTATTGCAAGTAGCACTTGGCAGGTATAAGTAAGGCCACAATCAATGTATCTAAATGTCGTAACCCCCCCCCCCACACACACACACACACGCGCGCGCTATACTTCAACAATTGCAATGAAATTATTATAAGCATTTATGACACAATGGTTCAATAATATAAATAAAGCAGTAGTTTGCCTCACCACATGATGCTAGTATGGGTAGCTCAGGATGCCTGGCAATGGATCTAATGCTTCCACAACACTTGCCTACAAAGCATCCAAGTAATTTCCCTGCAACAGAAAGAATGTGTTTTTACCATATAGTTCTCAATATTAAATGAACCTTGAGAAAACAGAAATAATCCACCATAACATCGTCTTTACCCTTTCTCATGTAATATGCCAATTATATGAAAACAAACTAGACATGTAAAGGACTAAACTTTCAAAGGCACATGTAAACATTTTTCATGATTTAATAACAAGAAATCACGGGAACTAAAAAATATATATTCATATTTTCATGGTTGATGATCTAATTCATATAATAACATAATTATATAGTAATATAATTACCAAACTTCATATGAAACAGATCATCTTGTTTCTCAATTCCAAAGTAAATAATTACAGCATGGAATACGTTTAACTAAATATTTATAAACAATCACATGCTTCGAAAATCTAAATATTTAAATAAGAGGCAACCATGTAAAATTAGTGATTCAAGGAATAAACTCAATTACCAATATTCCTTTCTCAAACATGTTCGAACAAACACACTAATAACTTTCATCTTATGATCTCATAGCTTAATCAAGATAAACAATAGAAATAGAAAAGAAATCCTATAACTAATAATTAACTTTTGGATTCATCAAATCACATATTCCACTTAAACACAGGAAATTCATCTCTACTAAAAATTCTTAAAGTGAATTCACTAGAAATATTGAATGTCAGAGCCCGATATTAATGCTTCCACCCTTACAACAATTTATTCCTCGAAATTCCCTGCATGCAAAAATATTTCGCATATTATACTTCATTTTCTCAATAACATCAATCAATATCATCAAGAATGTTACGGAATTATTGTTCAAGCATCATCTATTCTACTCCACCTTATATATGAAGATCTCCAATATCATGATAATTCGCAATACCCTCGACCCATTGGAATATCTTCAATGTTTAATTCCCTTTACAAATTTGAGCTTAGGTCATCACTATGCTCATTAACCATAAATTTTCAAATCACTAGATGCTCTCTCTCTCTCTCTCTCTCTCTCTCTCTCTCTCACACACACACACACACACACACACACACTGCCTCATTCGATAGACTAAGCAAATAAAACGTAGAACACCGTATGACATTTAACTTCTAAACATTTTGCTCTAACAAACATCTCCCAAACCTTTTGCTCCGTACTATATTGTCGCTGCAATACAATTCGTTTCCAATATTATACTCTTCTTAAGCATGTCGGGTAAATATCTCTACAATTATAATGAAAATCCAAAAGTGTTGTCATCTATTGATGGCCTTTTTTTAGTAAAGGAATTCAAAAATTAAGAAAAATCTATCAATCTATTCTCACATTCAAGATATCCACTCATCATCACAATTAAATTTTTTAAATGCCTCTTTTAATTCAAAATTCAAGCCTTCCTCCTTCTCCCCCCCCCCCCCACCAATCAAAACATTTAGGTATCATTATCCAAGCCATCACATTAATTTTATAGATGTATAAAATTAAACTTTATTCTAAAACCTAATTATTTATATCACATCCACGGGCAAAAAAATGCTAGTATAAATAACTTATATAATCTCATAAATTAATCAAGAGAAATTCATTTAACTAGTAACCTATTTTTGGATTCATAAAAATACTGCTATCATTCCCTTAGATTCTAGAGATTTAAGGGATAATAAGAAATTACTACCTCCGTCCCACTTTAATAGTCGTTTTGGCATTTCTCAAGTTTATTAAGATGTTAAATTATGACTGGTTCAATTTACCGCAATACCCCTAATTAAAGTAACCTCAATCACAAAAACTAAAGTACAACAAGTGACGTGCATGGAATTTTAATGAAGGTAAATTCGGTAATCAATTGATAAAGTAACCTCAATTACATAAAACGACTAGAATTGTGAGACAAAAATAGTCTCTAAAACGACTATTAAAGTGGGACGGAGGGAGTATCAAATGTTAATATGAAAATTTTGCATAATAAGATGGTTCTCATACTAACAATATCCAGATTCCAGAACAATAACATCTTTTAACATAATGGTGTTTATATTATAGTTATGATGAAGGATTCCAGATTATTAAAATTAGTTTAACTAGTTACCTTAGTGATATATCACCGGAATTTTTTGAGCATACTGATTCCTACCACCGAAACAAGTTGTGATAATAAAGATAAGGCTTAATTCCCAAAACAACCATATACTTTGGCTCGGTAACGAGAAACTACCGAAAACTACCATAATTACAAGAAACTGCCATGCTTTGAAACTTGTGATAGTTTCATGCAAATATTGAAGACGTGGCACCTTAATTATGGTAGTTTTCGTAGTTTATGAAAGTTTTGTGGTAAATTCTGGTAGTTTTTGAAAGCAATGAGGTAGTTTTCTCGTAACCGAGTCAAAGCATATGGTAGTTTTTTGGAATTAATCCTAAAGATAAACGTTTTTGGAATATCAATTTTTATAAGTGTGTTTTCATCTTAATTATCTGATAATTGATAATATCATATACTAATTTAATAACCATATTAACGGAACCTGTGTAATCATATACCAAACTCTGATTATAATATAGCACTGCTGGTTTTGCATATGAAAGCATTTTACTGCACAATACTCTCGAAAGCACAAGATATGTATGAGCTCCTCCAACTTGAGAATTAACATATAATTTAGGTATAGGAACTGGCATCGAACGGTCATTATTGTGATCACAAATTGGTCATCTCGGTTGTATCGGTTGTCTCGGATTGGAATAACCGATTTTTTTTATCATTTAACAAAATGAATTTTCTGAAGATAGCAGTTTTTAAGAAAAAATAAATAAATAAACTTGAAGGTTTTAGTAATCGATGATGTCCAGAGTAGTTTTAGATACAAAGGCTAAATCGCTTTAAACTAAATAACATATTCTTCAACGTCATATAACCCAACAACACTTTAATAAACCCATTAACTCATTAATAGACCTACTAAACCATCAATAAGCTTCATACTAAACCCACTAATCAATTGGCAAATATACGAAGGTATAAAACTTCGATATTGGTGTTCAGGTGGTCATTTTTTGGAACAAAATCGGCCATCATGTATAAGGATCAGCCCAGATTCCAAACCATGAAATTATACGGATGTAGAACATCCGTAGAAACATCGACTGTATGTTCCCTCAATTAACTAGAACTGAAAATTGAAAATTCAATGATATTGATCTGCTAATATTTCTTGAAAACCCACTGCATGTTCCTTCAATTAACAATGCTTTCACAACTGTTTTGCATTAAATTAGTTCAAGACAGGTTAACAAAAAATATAAGTGGTAAAATTTGTACCTTCGATGTTTAGTATAAAAAGAAAAGGTTCAAGTCGGTCCAGTCATAACATAACATTTCAAACTGTTGATTTATGATTAATCTCAAATTTTAAAAATTCATGTACAATGTGGATAAATGCTTATTGCATTAATACATAATACACCAGAATCGCTCAGGCTGCGGTTGTTATGTCATACATTTATCTTGTATATTGCACACAACAGCCTGTATAGGAAAAAGTTACATGAACCCATACAAGGGAGTAAAAGTTTTCAAAACACTTAATGAAAATAATCCTAACATAATGTGGCCACTATAAGATGTAAAAGGAATTCATATGCAAGTTTCCACCCTATTATAAAAAATTATATGTACCTGTTCGCATGTCAAATGAAGCAAGATCTCCAGAACCAGTTCCTATATAAACTGTATGACCGTCTAGATCTGCAGTAACTGCCTTAATTGGCGTCTCCCTGAAACTGACTGATATTACAGGTCTTCTTTGGGCAGAAATATCATACAGGCGAATCTGTAACAGAAAATGCTTATCATGCAAATACACAAATTTACTGAATAGTTAACTTACTGATTTTAAGTTTCGAATACACATTTAACTAAGATAATTTTTTATGCAGTCAGTTTCCAGATGCCTAAGAAGCGCAACTATGGGAATAAATTAAAATTAAACATAACTAAGGATGTCATCCTATGACAAAACTGAATGTATTCAAAACGTCATCTTACTGGAAATAAACAATGGGTTTCTAAATCATGCTAAAAAAACACCACATAATCTTAGTGGTATAACTATTCTCAAACCTACTGCATAAAAGAAGACAGTCACCTGTTAAATAGACCTAGGCTGATTTCATATTACTGCTTACTATAGATCAGCATGTGCCATATTCATATGTAATTATTACCATCAAGGACAAGATTTGAGAAGATTTTTAGTTAAAACAACAGATGATTTTTGTAGGGACTTTTAGCAAAGATTTTACATATTTGAGAAGATTTGGAAAGTCAGTTATGATTTTATTAAATGTTTATTTTTTTCCCTGAAAATTATGAGGATATTTCTTGCCCCATGTCAAGCTGACTCAAATTGGTATTTGTATTTGACACCCCCTCCCTTTGCGAGATAAAATAGTAGAGATGAACGGAGTCCTTATCAACCATGTTTACCCAAAAAAAAGATCTAGTGACTTAAAATCTGAAAAACCACCAAGGCAGCACCTGATGATTGTTTGTGCCCGCTGCGAATTTATGATGGTCTTCTTTATTAAGAAAAGTTGCAGCAGTGAACCAAGTTGGAGAGAATATACCAAGACTGTTACAAGGAGGCTGTAAAGGGCCAAAGTTATAAGAAGATAATAGGAATAATCAGTTTTCTTGAAGAACAAAGTCTCAAAAACCTCAAGGTGAAAAATTACTAAGCATATAAGGATGAGATAGCTCACAGGTTTTGATGTCCATGTTTTCGTACAATTATCAAGATCCCACACATTCATTTCAATGCCCTTCCTAAACGGAAAAGAGAACAGCCTCAGTTAAATGAACTTATAATTTAAAAAGGGTATATATTGCATATAACACCATTATACTTTTCCCTTTTCACCGAACAACATTAAACTATAAAAATTACATCAAGCACCACCATCGAATGCCTCGAAGATGTATTAAAAATTACGTAAATGCCATCCAAAAGTTGCAGTAAGCACAAGACCAGTGGTGGTATTTGTATTTTTTCTTTTTCCAAACTTCAATATTTGTCAGTAAAAAAACTTGGAAAAGTGGAAGGTGTATTATGTAATTAAGAGCATTTCACTGCCGAGAGAGGGGGGGGGGGGTATATTCACCAAAAAACCTATTATTATGAGCATGGATGGTTACCCTCCAAATAAAGCATATCTCTCATTTGCAGTCACTGAAGAAGAGGTCACTTTGCCAGCAGCGCAAACATCCCATGTGCTTTGCGAATCAGTAGCTATAGTGTCAGGTGATGCATCAGCCATGGCTAACGACCTCAAACTTGCTTTTCCTTTTTCTGTACACGTAAGGAGCACGTTCAACCTGAAAGAGTTTTCTCAACAGTAAAGGGTGACTCCTAAATAATAAACAATACTATACACAAGTTCTCTCCAGATTTTTGGTCTTTTCTATCTTTGGTCCATTGTTGCTTCAGATTCCTTCTGGCCTAATTTATTGCAGTTCATTTGAAAGAAATCTCACATACATTCTAACAAACACATGATATTCAATACAGTTGATAGTGTTGATGGTTGGAAAATTAATTACGGGTAACAAATACTTATCAAAATTGATTCTGCTTGATATGTTTAAACATAAGAAAAATCATTGAAATCTCTCCCTCCCTCCCTCCCTCCACACACACACACACACACACACACTAGGCTTTCTTCATTACGTCCTGTCTCATTTATAGGGCCACAGAAGATGACTACTCTCCTTAGTTTGGATTAGGAGTCCCTGCTATTTGAAGGAAAATAGCACCCATTCTACTGCATCCAACGGTCCGGATTCATCCAAAATCGAATTCAACGGTCGAGATTTGTGTATACCGGGGGGCCTTGTGTATACTACGTGCAAAGCACGTAAGATCTATGGCCCAGGATCACCCAGAGCACCCCTGCTATTGGATTCCCAATAGCAAGGGCTCTTTTTCCTCTCAGTTTAGTCTTTTCTACTTGTACATGCAAGATAGCAGTTTCCTAATTAGAGAAGGATGTCTTAATTCACTCTTCTTTTTCGGGAGGGAGATTGTTATAAATTGATAAAGGTTGTTATAAATTGTGAAAGGGCACACCTTCTTGGCAAAGGGCCTTTATAAAAAGCTATTTTCATTTAGCCTTTTCTTCTTCTTATGGAAAGAAGAAAAATTAAAGAATGGTTGAGCAGAGGTAGGTCTATAACAAGATGAACGAAGGCAGTTAAAATTATATATTAATTGTCAATTTTATTGAAGTGATGACCATGAATAAAGATGAACGGGAGAAAATGATTAATGTAGTCCGCATCAAAAGTTAGTAATAAAGATTTGTTGTAACTTTTGTGTTGATCTTAGGTCAAGAGTTGAAGTGCAAACAGGTATATTAGCTGTCAGTTTTATCGAGGTGATGACCATAAATATAGATAAATGGGAGAAAGGGATTAATGTAATCCATCACGAAAGTTTGTGATAAAGATTTGTTGTAACTATTGTGTTGATCCTGTGGAAAGAGTTGAAGTGCAATCTATATCACAGTATAAAGAAGGGTATATTCAACAAATATTTTGCATAAAAATCAAATTTCCACAGGACTTCTTTTGTGGTCTAAGGTAAAGGAATATTTTGAGAACTTGCACAATGCTTGGTTTTACATAACTTAAACGATATTGAGGTCCAATTTTGGTTGTGCTTGGCTAGTTATGTTTAGTTTCTTTTTTAGGCTGTAAGTATTTAGTAGGTCTCTTCATATTCTTCTCATCTAGAGAAATTTTTCTTTCCCTTTGATTAGAAATTACATGATCATCCTCAAGTGCCCTATATTTATATCCAAGGCATTTAGCACAAGGGACCCAACTACAATATTCAATAAATTAGGACAAGATACTGCAAAGAAGATCATGATGGTTTCAGCTATAGCTGTGTCGATCTAGATTACAACACGCAGACATAAGCAAGAAAGTGAACAATATACCTCGAGGATAACTCAGTTCTCTTTGTCTTAAAGAGATGCAGTCCAACAATTGGATCATAGTCAGGGGAATGGCCTAAACAAATGGATTCACCTAGTTTGGTTGCAGCCAGAACATATCCATTCAAAGGATTAAGAATTTCAACCTGTGATTTATACATAGAAACAAATATAATTTTGAAAAATCCCCAAAAAAACACTAACCAAATAAAAAATTGACCAGACAAAAACTCACCAGATTTTTTTTTCGTGCAACAGCCATAAGCTGCAAAAAGAAGATCAAAATAATAAATTAGGTGATTGATTGGACAAAGATATACAAAAAAACCGTAAGGTATTGTAAGGCAGATAAAATGGCTTTGCAGATCTTAGAAGAAGTATTACTTCATCCATCTTGTTTTTTATTGTTATTATATGACACAGCAACATATTACAATTCAAACCTATCAAATCCATTATACACACGTGAAAGAAGTATTACTTCTTCCATCTTGTTTCTTATTGTTATTATATGACATTTTTATGTTGAATCGTTTGAGTTGGTTAGCAATCCTAAACATCTATATATGATGGCGATTCGTGAAAAATATATTATTGACGATGCAAATCTTCAATCAACAACAATCTTGAATCATGAAAAACATATTTTATGGGCCAAAACTCATACCTTACCAAATTTACAAAAAAAGGAAGAACAAAGGCGCGGCTGAGGCCCTTGGCCGCTAAAGGGCCGCATAGACACCTAATGGCCGCTCAGAAATCACAAACTCGTAAAATTATGTGTTTCTTGTAAATTATTTGTTAACATTAATTCAAATGTTTCTATTTTTATTTTTTTCACTTGTAGATGATTAAATGAATATTTTCAAAACGATAAACAAAAAAACCAATTAACAATGAACTTAAGTGTTATTCTCATACAAGAATAGTCCACACACAATTTTAACAAGTCCATATAAGAAATATGTGCTATTAGGAATTGTAGTAATAAAATTACTATGAAAACGCTTATGAACATCTGAGTTCAGCCCTTTAAGTAACAGATTGATATTGAAGTGATAGCATTGAATGCTTAATACCAAAAAGCAGAGTGCTCAGCCGGATCCAGCTGCCTAAGTAACCGCTTAAGCACCTAGGCAACCTCTTTTTGAAACACTGTATCTTACAACAACAAGCATTTATCCTAAGATTTCTGGGTCAGCTATATGAATTTGGTTCTTCCTTCAGTTCTATGAAGGGCCCTCTTCTTAGTTACATTAACAATTAACGTATCTTTAACACTACATCCTAATGAAGCATATATATATATATATATATATATATAAAGCATAATAGACCATGCCAAATACACCAATAATCTTTATATTATTTATATTAGTGAAGATGAATTATAAGTATATCGGTGGTGGTCGTATATGATCTATGATTTTTTGTTATACATATCAGTTTGTAAATTGTTACAAACACATGGTTTTGATCCTGGAGTTCTTCAGAACTAAAAAAAATAGGGTATGGATATCTCTGTGTTTGTTCTCAAGATAACCACAATTACGAAAAAAGTTTGTTTTTAAATGTTATATGGAAAAACCTAACTGAAGTATTTAAGCAACATTATATTATGATTTTCCAAAAAATTTCTTAACCCATAGACATATTTACCCAGCTTATTAAGAGCGTTTGACGAGTAAGCATTGAGCCTTGCTTTCTTCCTTAGCCCTTTGCTAATTAATATGGGGCATAGCATAGTTTTCACCATTCCATGTGCACACATTACACTGTTAAATTTCATTCATGTTCAAGTTTGTGATGCTAAATATATGTAGCAGTGTATATATTTAGAGGCCTTAACGATATATATTAGTTACCCTATGACTCTTAACTAATTCAAACATATCCATCCCTAATTCAACAACTTAGCCTTTATCCTAAGCATATTGGGGTAGGCTACTTAAACCAACATGAGAGTCACCGGGTCAAGCACATAGACCCTCCGCCTCCACTCACTCCTATCGATTAATATACTTTCATTAAGGTCTTTGGCATCCATATCTTTTCGTATCGCCTCCATCCACATTTTCTTCGGTCTCCTTTTCGTCCTTTTGATTTGGTCTAAATCGAGAATATCCATTTGTCGAACCAATGCTTCTGTAGGTCCGTGTCGCACGTGGCCAAACCTGCTTAGGCGGTTTTCTCGCATTCAGATGCTACACCAACCTTTACACAAATATGTTCATTTTGCATCTTATATTTTCTAGTGTTACCACACATTCGTGGGTCATCAATTATGTCTAATTGTCTTTTGTTTGTCTCCACCTGTGAAGTTTAAATTAACATATCTATAAACGACTATTAGATCAAATCGATCTCTCCAAAATGACAAATAAATATAACTAGTTTTATAGCACCGGATCCATCTTTATACCGTTGTCGGTCTCTAGGATGATGAACTAAAGCCCTAATCAATTTGAGCCCCTATATAGCACGGGCTCGGATACTGGATACGATACGGATTCGCGGATTCAAAATTTTCCAAAAACCTAAGATGCATGATACATTTTTAATATCGATTTTTAATTAAATAATATGAATATATGTTAACATATACATATAAATAATAATAAATCAATAATGGCATTATATTAGATATTCAACGCACCTTCAAATTTTCAAGAGCCTTAATTTTCAAGAGAAAGAAAAAAGAGCTCTGGCTTCTCTTCCGTTCTTGTTTACTGCTCCGTCAAAGTACATGGTCCAACGATCGGTCTGCTGAAAGACACATGATGTCCTCGTCAAGGAAGCCTATGTTCAAAGGCTGGTAGTCTAGCAAGGGGTGCTCCGATTCGAGAGAAGTTGGTGATGCATTTACTGTCCGAGCGAATCCGAAAGAATCCAAGAGTTTTCGAGAGTTTCGGACGACGATTCGTGAGGCACTAACAAGTATATGTGCTTCATAGTCGAGCCCTACAATTTTGCAAGGATGATAATGTGAAGCCATACATGATGTGATCCTAACTCTCCTATGACAACTCAAAGCTACTTAGTATTTCTCTTTAACTTCGAATAATGATCAATTCCTCCTCAGAATTGACTTCACATTTAATATGGGTTTTTGACTGCTAGTTAAATGGTTTTCAATATGTGTTCTTATGTTTGGATATGTTATTAGCAGTAAATATCAGTTAGTATAATAATTATTGATATGGTTATTCCTTATCAATTGACTTTTTTATACATGTTCTTAATTTCTTATTATTGAATTTGAACATTTTTTCCACAAAAACTAATTACTCTAATGTATATTCCATTCAACATTAATCTTAATATTATTTATTATTATTTTTGTTACGAGTTAATATAGATTATTATTAATGAATACATTATTTCTGGGTTTAGAATATAAAAATTACAATCAATGTTTTAAAAACGGAAAAGAAAAGTGGAACGTCCGAGGAGCCAAAACGCTTAAGCGTCCGCTCAGAAATTAAAACAATGGCGTTTCATCAATTTTCTTTGTCTTGTAAATAAACAATGATTATCATTAGGTTTTAACAATTTTTATGTTCCTTTTATACTAGCAAATGCCTAAATTTAACCCAAAATTTAACAAATTTGTTTGACAATATATTATTTGCTTGAATATCCTCAAATAATTCAATCCAAAATTAAAATTTTATTAGAATTTATTAGCATATAGTGCTTATAAGTTTTTCAATACCCGACATTAAGCATCAATGTTGAAAAAACGGAATATTCGGCCAAATATTCGTATTCGGTTGCAAAACGAACACATTGCAATATCCGATCAAATATATGGTCATACCGAATATTTGTCTCACAAACCGTATATTCAGGTGAATAATGTGAATATTCGACCGAATTGACCCCATTAGGCCCAAAACAAAAAACCCATGACTAAAACATTAAGTGTGGAATTCACAACTTAATTAAAAAAGTGAGAGCCATATTTATTATTTCACAAACATTCTCTCCTCATTTATCTCTCATCATTTTTCTTTCTCAACCGAGAGTCAAACTTACAATCTTTTGATTTAATTTGGACACCTTATCATTAGACCATGGGTATATTAGTTTTTTTATATCTTTATATTTTTTAAAATTATCTATATGTAATATTTATATGAAAATATTGATGGTCGTATAATCTGAATAAACCAAATATTCACCGAATAAACCGGATATTCTTTATTCACCGGTCAATCGAACACTCCGAATCTGTTCTTTATAACATTATCAAGTATCATAGCTCAAATCAGTAAAAAAAACTTAACAAATTATTAAACAAAAGTACCAAAAAGATTGTAGCCCGAACCCAGGTGGAGTCGAAATCGAATTAGAATTTCAAGATTAAAATTCAAAAACTACTCGAAATCGAAATAAAAAAACTCCAGGATTGCTCGAAATCGTTCAGATCTCGATTTCTTGAAGTTGATAAACCTAAAATTTTGAAGTTTTGAAATCCACATATTGAAATGTCTTAAAGTTGAGCAGCTCGACAAACCTAACATTTATCGAGTCGAGCACGAAAGATAGAAACATGTAAAAAAAGAAAGAGAAAAGATGGAATGTTGTGTTAATTAGTATTTGTATACTCTTACTCCAATAAGAATACTTAAATACGCTTTATAACACTTATAAGGTGTATACATCAATAAAATAAGTTATACAATATCACCCATTTAAGCGGGATAAAGTAGAGCGGCGAAACCCGCTCGGCCGCTTAAGCGAACGCTTTTTAAAACACTGAATACAATTATGGAAACATCCAAGTTGTCAACAAGTTTTATGCACTGTGGAAGCTCCATCTTAGGAGAATGATAAAAAAATTAACGAGATGTATAAAGTGCCAAATTTGCCAACAAATATTAGTAGAATAATAAGTCGACTATAAGCAAGACGCAACAACGCTATGTTATGTCCAAGTTCTCAAAAAATTTAAGCCTATGAAGCACGAATACATACAGAGATTGACACAGGGACACGACTATACTATTTATCTATGTATTTAGTTTTATATGTTAAACAAAAAATATTACAAACTACAAGAAGAAACATGCATTAGTATTTAAAGTATAATAAAAATAAAATGAAGGTTATAACTTACATCCATAACTATAAATTTTCTTGGGCTGAACAAATACATATATTGAACTAAAGATAAAAGACATACGAATTCAATGTATAAGAATCAAAACAAATAAATATATTAACCTTTCTTTTATTGGAGCCAACTTTTATAGACCCAACATTATTTGCACCAATTTGGACCTTCACTCTTAGTTTTATTCCATCATGAAAAAGATTTGAAAATTTATTCTTATATTCTTGAATATATAGAAGTTATCCACACGTATTCCATATTTTTATTTCCTAATCTCTTACGTAGAAATGTCGAGCTGATCCAATTTGGGCAAACAAGACTTAAGTATATTCAACACGAAGACGGGCGGAATGGCTATCAATGTTTTGAATGTCAGACGTCATTTGAAATATGTCGTTGAATCTCGATTTTGGAGAGTAATCGACAAAAAATTGCCAAATTATTTCTTTTTCCGAAATTCGGTATATCGGCAGATATTTCGGTGTATGGGCAGAAATGTCCCTATACTTGCTAAAAAAATCTTGTTATGGGGTTTTTTGAGTTTCGGGACATAAAACTTACCCGACCTATGACTTTATTAACCAAATCCTATATTCTCTCAAATCCACTTAGAGGCGGTTCGTCGTCTCTCGATTTCTCAAAGGTGACCTTCATTTACTCTCAATTTCGGTCTTCAACAATAAAACCCTTCGGTTTCGTCCTCAAATTTCACTCTCTTTCTCCTCGTAGGCTTCAAATCTTCAAGGACTTCAACTTTGCCTTTCATTCCTTTCAGACTTGAAGCCCTCGACATCAAATGCAGCCTCATCCTCGATCAACAATCCTTCTCGACTTCTCATTTTCGTTCACTTAGGTGGACCGAACTCTCGACAAAATAAAGAAGAGAGAACTTCGACCCTTTCTCGACTCAACACTTTTCCTTTCTCTTTTCTTTGACTTCGATATTCTCGACTTCGATAATTTATATTTGTTTTTTTACATAAACGTCCCCTTAAAGTTAGTTATTTACAAAAAAAAGCCCCCCTCTTTTAGCTAATTACAAAAAAAAAACCAATTCTTTTAAGTTCCACAAAAAAGCCTCTCAGCCATCCAAAATGAGAATATTCTCCGAATATTTTGCTAACTTTATTAACTTTTAACGGTTTTTGTTTATTTTTTATTTAAAAATAGTTTAATGTATAATTAGAATATTTAAAATCAATAAAAAAATAAAATATTAGGGATATGAGTTCCAGGCACGAGGCAGGTAGGGTCGAGGAGCTTATGAAAGTCAAGGATGGGTCAAGGAGGCCGGAGGGAGGCAGCGACTGTTGGGGCCGGGAGCTCGCTGGAGTTGGTCATGAGGTTGGCGATCTCGGAGAGGGTGGCGGAGTCGGAGAGGAGGAAGAGGATGTAGAAGGGGTCGCCACCGGCAAGACACGACTTGAGGGAGGAGGTGAAACAACAATCTCAACTCCATTCTTGAAGTTTCTTCTCACTTCAAGCTATTCCCTTTCTCTATCTTTCTCTCTGTGTGAAACAAATCAGAAGAAAAAAGGAATCAAATCCTAAACCCCAACTCTAACAAGGATGCAAGACGCAACCACTCAATCTCCTACCAAATCCTTCAACCCCATCGCCCACACCATCACCCAGTCCTTGTCCCCACACTTCTCCTCCACGGCTGCTGGCAACCCCTTTGCCGCCTCCCACCACCGTCAACCTCTTCGACGAGTCCGCCTACGCCATTAAATCGGCCATCCAGAACTACCTTCGCCCTGGAGACGCCGTCATTCACCACGTTCGTCCTACCTCCGTCCTCTACGGCGCCGACTGGGGCTCCATCAACGACGAAAAAAATGACAATCATCAGAAGAACCTCGACGACAACTCCATCAACACCCTCACTACTACCAAGACCCAGGAAGCTGGTGGGAATGGAGCCGAGCCATGAGGGGGCAACGACTGCCGCGAGGTCCAAGGGGCTTGGAAGGAACTTGGGGAAGTCGAGGAGGGGGTAGAGGCCGGAGGCGGGCAACAACAACGGTGGCTGCAATGAGGTTGAGAAGAAAGGGAAAGACCATTAGGGTTTAGGTTAATGGGAGTTAAAACGAATTAATTGTGTTTATGATTTAGTTAACTAAAATTTTAGTGATTAACTTTTTTTACGGATTTAAAAATAGAATAAAATAAAATTGATGGATGAAAATCGTCAAAGGTGGCTTTTTGTAATTAGCTAAAAGAGACTTTTTTATAATTAGCTTACTTTGGAGGGGCACTTTCATAAAAAAAAACTTTATATCTATATTTATAACAATGACATTTTTGTCAAACATAAATTATATCAATGTAAATTATAATACAAAATTGTAGAATCCAATATTTAAGAAATATCATCGAAATTTCTCCTATATCCGATATCCGATATCAAAAATCTGACATTTAAAACATTGATAGCTATGTATGAGTGTCTGCTATGTGTCAGACTAGAACACGGTGAGCAAGAAGCGTCTATGCTTCCTAGTTCTAAGCAAAAGACCAAGGACATGCTTAATGCAATGAAGGCGACGAATGATGCAAAAGAAGCAATGCAAGAAGATATAGAAGTGACTATAATCCAGGATGTTGCATGAATGAATGCAACTATTTGAAAGGATTCGTTTAAGGAACAATAAGGTCAAAAGACCTACAAATAACCATGCAGATTTAACTCAAGAATGCATTATGGAAATAATTAAGAGGTGTCCAAAAACCATTGTGGCTCGCATGGTATGTGATAATCTATTGGGAGTCATAGATTTTCTGAAAATATGCTTAATGCTTGTTTTAACAAAAATAATATATTCTTAGAGAATTTTATGATTCCCCTAGAAATCTGGGAATAATATCCCTATATATTGGTATCTAGCTGAACATTCCCACGAGTTCTTCCAACCTACAATAGCAACTATCATTACTACTGCCAAAGCCGGTTGTCAGCCATAGCCCTCATCATTCCGTCTCCACACTTCGATCGTCGCGCTCAACAAACACCATCACACTCGAGTATCTGTTGCTGGCATCCTCCCATCACCGCCGCCTTTACTGCCAACCGTTGTTGGCCGCCACCATCACCATAGACGTCATCGCCACCTATACGGTCAGATAGCATCGACCGCGATCCCCAACCCACCACTATCATGACAATCACCTCCCATTGCCACTACAACAAACACCGCCCGTCGTCATCGCACATATGAATTACCACGAATGATCAAATTATAACAAGCATGTCAATGAAACATTCTTTACAATCAGATGCTTCGAAATCACATTCTTGGAATGTGTGGATTCCGGTAATCTTACATTCCATCAATCAAGCGAGCTTTTAATCAACATTGGAAAAGACAAGGAGAATGCTTTTGAGTACATTTGCAAGCTTCTATTTGAAGTTGGGCCGCTATTTACTAATATTGACCTTTTAAATTTTATCTACTCTAGTATCGTTAAATTTTTTGAAGGGCTGTTCAAGTAAAAGTGAGAAATTCATTTCAATTCGAAGTTCTAACAGTGTTGAGAGCTTAAGCTGCTTCTAAGAAACTAATAAAATTCTAGCCTTATAATGCTTCACTGGGATAAATTGTCATTTACATATGGCCGGGTATATTTGAATCTATACTTTATTAGTAAGGGTTAAGTGCTCTAAAATAGATTCATAGAATGAATGTTTTAGACGTATCCAATGGACCATAAAATGCAAGACATGTATAGTGGCTTCGTGCACAACCGAATCTTTATCAAAGTCAAGTATGATCCTTTGTGGTGAACATCTCCAGCATGCAAGAGACATCCTTGGGATACATCTTAAACATGCATTCAACATTCTATGAATTCATTCATGGCCCTTCCATTGTTTTTTTTATCATTTACAATCTTAGATAGTAGAAGTGTGTGGATCCGCATAATCCATGTCATATGTAACAGACACCATTTTATCATCCAATTTGGCCAATCTCTCTTTTTATTACTATCAAAAGCTTAAGCAATCTCAATTTTCGCATTTTCAAAATCACTTTATAATCATCCAATGGACTACATCATTGTTCGCCCTCAAAGGACCTTTACTAATTTTCGAAGACCTTCAATGAAAGCTTTGGTTTGTCTCTAAATTTGGAATAAAAAATGATCTCGTGGGTCATAAACCTACAAAGTTAATCAAATAACCGATTTACAATTAATTCAAAATTCTAAATAATTCAAATCAGTATACATGATATAGCATTGTTGCTATCATTTCGCAAAATCCCGCTGATCGAAATGGACAATTTCTCAATCCCTTTTTCTCATGGAGTAGAGGATATAGAATTATGTAGTATACCGGTCATTTCAACCTTCCAACCTTTTTTTATGATCTATACAACTTAATTGCATATAACGCTCTTCTTTCATTTCAATCAGAATTAAATCTAAACTGCAAAAGGAAACAAAACCAAACCGGTTGGCTCTCATGATCAGCGAAAGAGGCTGCGAGAATCCCCCGTGAAGCATCGGGCGGGCCCCATGTCTCAACAACCTTTGGAACCCCAGCCTTCCCTCGAGCTTCAACAACTGCGTCAACACCAATTAAAATTAAACTTGAAGGAAAGAACGTAAAATCAAAGCAACGGGCATGGTCGATTTGCGATTACCTTTAACGAGGCCGAGAACGTCGGTGCTTAGAGCTCGGAGCGGAGGGCAACCAGGGCTTTCTACTGCGCTCGTTCTCGGCATCCTTAGGTCTTTAGGTTTAGAGTTAGGCTTAGGGTTTTAGTTGAGAAATAAATAAAAATGGTTTATGGTATATATCAACCGAAATCTTTCCCAGGTTTTAAAAGACGCCCCAACTTGGGCTGTCATTAGTCCTTTGTTGGATAAAGATTCTACACCTTTAAGGCCCGTTCTTGGAATTTTGTTGTGGGTAACTGGGAGGAAAGCGGGCCGGATGGACGGGTTTTTAACAAATTTTATACTGGACCGGAAAATTAAAACCTTAACCCAAAACATTCCCAAATCCGACGGGTTTACAATGTGCTAAACCCTAACCCGCAATTTCAGGTTTCGGACGGGCTGGTTTCGGGTTTAGACGGGCAGGTCGGTTTCTACGGGTTTTCAGGCTTTGCCCATTATAAATAATGAAAGAAATTGAAATTATATCTACCAAAAATATATATACAAAATTTATAATCTGATAAAACTACATAATTTTATATGATAGATTTATGATTACACTTAAAAATTACACATTAGGCATCATCCAATAAATTACAATATGCACATTAAAGTATTTGAAGTGAGATATATAGAGTTTGATCCAATATATGAAGCTTGTTTAGTTCGGGCCGGGTTTAGGGTTGGTGTGGACGGGTTTAACATTAAACCCATACCCAACCCGAAAATTTTTCATCTAATCTCCAACCCGCCCGATCGGGTTCGGACGGGTGTGGAATGTCTAAAAACCCGAAAAAATCGGGCTGGATCGGGTTCGGGTCAAACCCGACCCGACTTTCACCCTTATGGATAACCATAAGGTTCCTTTACATCATCAGGCTCGGACTTGGGCTCGCTTGGTACTTGGTAAACTAGATGGCAATCGTAGATTTCCGTACAATATCCATATGGTTTGTTTTAACAAAAATATATTTCAATTCTTAGATTTCATTCATGGTTGCTGCCTATTGCCACCACCCATTCTCCGTTCGTAGCTCTCCAATCGTCATGGCCCCTCAGGGCCTTCTCCGCGATCAACCATCCGCGATCAACCATCCGCATGGACGGAACTATATGGACTCATAGGAGGGCAATTGCAACCCCTGGCTTTACGAAACAGCCTAGAATTTAGCCTAGAGTTTAGGTAATTGCAATCTGTCATATATTGATTCTTAATTAACCAATGACGGTGCAGCTTATTTTGATAAATTCACTCCAGTTAATCCTAAAGATTGAAGTGATTCAAACAATCATGGGAGCGAATAATGAAACTAAGTGTGGTAATAACCATTTAATTGCCAGGCTTTGTTTCTATGGAAATTACCTTTTGGCCTTTTGAACTCTCAATCAAAAATTTCAATCGGTGCCAACCATTAGCGTTCCTGTACTAAATTTTTATTTTTAGATAAATCACTCTTCTTTGTCTCACTCTCCCCTTTAAGCCTTGTTTTCCTCGTTTATAATGTCCATCACCATCCATCCATGTAACATTAATTACTTTTCCTTTCCTTTGCTCGACTTTTCCGGCTAATGTTCAGCATGTTGATGCCCTGTGAAGGAGGTCGGGATCTCCCTCAGATGTCGTCTTCCGTCGATCTTTCAGCCAGCGGGACTCAACGGCTGAAATTTGTTGTGGAAAATTGAGCGTGTGGATCTCAATGGGTGGTTGTGACGCCGAGCTACCTGCAAAGGAAGTTGTTGGATATAATGCATTCAAGGAAATTATTGTGATCGCAATTAGGCGATTATGATAATTGAGAGAGGACCTATACATGTATAACAGTTTTACTCGAGATGATAGTATGCTATCTGGTTTGTCTTCATCATTGATGAAAACCGTAGGATTGTTGCTTGACAACCAACATTATGATGGCAATCATATATGTGGGAGCTAGGTTGTCTATAAGCACATTCTTAAATGTCTCTAGTCGTGAGAGTATCGAGACTGGGTATCGATATTCCGGAGTAACTATTGCATACGCTTCTAGACCCCGACGAGAGACGGTGGCCGGTCTCATATGCCATTGGTGTTGTGTCACCTAAGATAGTATACATGTGCTCACTGGAGGTGAGTACACTAGACGGACTCACCGAGAACTTCTAAATGGTATTATATTTATCGTCAGGTAGAAGTTCTCAGGTGGCATGAGTACATGTTAGTCTTTTGACCTGAAATCGTCATTTATCTCATGTGAGTTCCCACTGTACTTTGATTACTATCTTACCACGGTTAAAAAGAGTCGTGTAAACAGGTTTTAGTTGGGTTCAATCCTGAGCCATATGGAGGTAGTGGTCGACTGTCAGGGATTCTTCTCTCCTGGTATTAAGAGTCGATATTGCGCTGTGTTCAGTTGGCTATCACCAGAAATCCGTGGACACGGTGGATGAGATTTACTGATAGTTGATCAGTAGTATCTCTATTGGTAATGAGCTTGACTCAGACACGACTTATCGGGTTAGTAGGGGTTTGACGTTATCCACCCCCTAGGCCCGATATGCGATACTCTTTGATGAAGAGACCGGACTGTACAGAGATTATCACATTCAGGCTCTGAAAGGTAAGAACATACTTGATTGTCGACCCCCCTTTCGACAACTACCTGGGTAGCCGTTACGTACAGCTAGTGCCGCTGATGTGCTTGTGGTTAAACCTACTACCAGCGTATTTTCGAGTTTTTAGAGTCCCACACAGAGGGTTTTCCCGGTTCCGATGATAGATGTAGGAGCCGTACGTTGGTACGTGCATGGGTTCGACTAAATACGTGTATGGGATACACGGACTTTAATCAAGCGGTTGATAATACTATAGCCGGCTTAGGATTAAACCAGATTATTAAATCAGAATTTGATTTAATAATTTATATATATATATATGTATTTTGATACATATATTTTAGTATTATTGTTCACTATTCATTTTCTCTCTTTGATGCTATCCGTATTTTTATACGGATACGTGTATATATAGCGATACATATACCAGGTGAAGTATTCCGTATTTATACGGGAATGCTTCTAGAAGAAGAACACCTCATATTTGTTTTTCTTTTTAGAAAAACAAATGGAAAATAAGGTATTAATGAGATGGCAAAGAAGTATGGTTGTGGACATGTAGGAAAGTATGGCTTGGGATTTTATATTGCTAAAATGGTTTGGATGCACTATTGCACCATGGTTGGATTATATAGTAGCCATTCTTTTCTACATGTGAGACTTGATGATTTTTTCCTCTTCTTGAGTTGCTTTATGCTTCATGGTTGCAAGCATGAGCAACTGATTAGTCAAAAATATTGCACATTTGTATGAACATTTTCCCTATTATTATTAATAACTGAAAGGTGTTAATTATAAATAAAGAACATATGCGGGTTTATTTGTAAAAAAAATTATTATCATATGTTTCTTCATTTATAATTAATATAATTAGGGAAAATATATGCATATAATATTTAAATGAAATATTATTAATTAAAATATGCATATCATGTCAAATATTCCTAATCAATATTTTTCAGATATCATATCATATAAATGGTTGGAATGATATCTCAAAAATAACAAATGCTACTAACAATTTGATTTAAGATATTGTGCAGGTATTAGCTCAGGTCTGAAATCTATGTAGGAGATTCACATTAAATTGGAATATCAAACCGAATATGGCAAATATTAGAAGCAAATCGAGAAATTTAGCAACGGTAGAGAGTAAGAGCAATATTTTCAGAATTTTTATATCAAGAGGATCTTCAAATATCGAGAGAAAATGCCAGAAAAAATCCCAAGTCACAAACCCACACGTGGGCGACGGATCTGCGGTCAAGAGGGGGTTTGGTCCGCGGTCTGTTAGTGGCCGTAGGATCTGGATTTTCAGGGACATGATCGTAATGTTACATGCTCCAATATATTATCTAGGGTTTCTAATTTCAGAGACTATATAAAGGACCGAGAGCTGTGCATTTCAAAATTATCTAATCATCTATCCATCGATCTAGAGAGAGATCTACGAGCGAAACTAGAGTTCTTGTAATCTACCTTTTTAAGGAGAAATTTTGTAATGCAATAGTTGATAAATAAACGTAGTCTTTTCTTTTAACTTTTTCCACATTTACTTTACACATTAGTTTTCCGCATTACATTCAGCATTACTTTCTGATTTTAAATATGGTTTCATTCATCTTCCACCTCTATTTTACTACGTTAATAACCATGAGCGAGTAAATTCTTGCTTGTTAGGGTTTGTACGATATGGTAGAATAATAGATGAAAAATCTCTTAACATCTTTTGACATTTTAATGTTTATAAATCTTAGCAAAATAAATGTTAACCCTCTTATCGGACGCACTATCAATTAATGATAGTCACGACCACGATTTGAGATTAGTTAATACCTGTTTTGTTAAGGGTTTGAGATGAATAGAAATCAATGGAAGGACAAGGGGCAGTAGCGGGAAACTCTAATTCCCTCCAAGAACCCTAATTCACAATCATCGCTATCTCTCTAGTTTTAAACAATTAAAAGATAAAAAGAATCATTTCTAAACCTTCATCCATTAACTAGTAAGTCCTATGAATCCTACAAGCCTTTCTATTATAAACTTTTCTACCCATCTTAATTTAAAACGACAACAATCCCTCCTCTCTTATATCAACTCGTAAAAAAAGAAAAGAAATTCATGTTTCCCTGCGGACGACCCGCATCACGGCTAGCTATTTGCGACACCGTCTTGATTGCAGTTATTCACAACATACACACACACACACACACACACACACACACACACCCTTTTCGCAAACAATCAAATGACGCCATTGTCGGGAAAACGGTCGTAATTATTTTTCTTGTTATTCGGGTTGATTTCTTATAAAAACCGGAAATATAAAATAAAAGAGAACCAAAAACCGCATCTTGTGTTTTTAACGAATCTTGTGCGAGTTTTCGCAAGGACATCTGGAGTAATTGGAGCAGGCCAACAGAGATTTAGAGACTTTCAACTTGGACCAGAGAAGCATTGGAGTGCTCTGAAGAAATTTGGAGAGAAGAACTAGTCAAGAGGTGGCGGAACCGCGGTTTAGGGTTGCTTTTGGCAGTGGAACCGTGGCTCTATTCAAGAGTTGGGCCCCAAACTTCTCTGGTATTCTCCTATTGCCTTCATCTCTTCTCTAAAACTCCAATAAACTGATTTTACCTGCAGGATTCTTTGCAAACAGTGCCGCTAAAAAAAAATCTTTTTGCGTGTTTTGATTTCGGGTTATTTTGCATATTTAAAACAGACATTAAGGAGCAATAAACCTAAACTCAGATTAGGTGTCGATTTCATCTCCTTTCCAAGGCCCCACAAATCACAAACGGGTATACAATCACCCTACATTAATAAAAAATATCTAGACCAAGCCTCTAAAGACTGTCACGCTCAATTAAGACAAAAAAGGGTCGTGGGTAGTTTACTGCTTATCCGCATTTCTCTTGTGGTGTCTAGGCAAGTGTGACTAAAGAAATTGGTTGCTTAATTATGCTCGATATTTCGGTGATTCGTATAGTGGATACCTCTCACTTACCTAGCACTTACCTGACTGCAAGATGTAGGGTTACTAGGCACTAGAACAAGGTTCTACAAGGCATCAAACATGCCAAAATCAAAATTTTCAAGTGCCGAACAACCTAAAGCAAGGATCTTTGCTAGAGGATTATGGTAAATATTGAGCAAGTAAACAACATTACTTCTAAGAGATAGGGATTACAACTTTTGTAGTCCGTTCCTTCGCTTCATAAGCTCCGTGTTGAGGTCCCTTCGCTGCGATCATCATGAACTCCGACTCTCGAGTGGCTTCATGAGGTAAATGAGACACCTTGCTTGTAGTCTTCATGATCTAAGATAATCTACCTTGAAGAATCTTTAACCCAAGCTTACACTTCACGAAACAACTTATTAGAGAAGTGAACACCCTAATCTAAGTGGCTAGAATAGATGAGGATGATGAAATATGAATTATGCTCTCTTTTGTTTTCAATTTCTCACACTATATCATCACAAACACAAAAGCTAGTAAGCTTTTCAAGGAGGATCGAAGAAGAAGATGAAATCTTTTGTGATGAATAATGAATTATTGTTGTGGTTACAAATCCAACCAAGGGTTAAGAATGATAGAGTTAACCCTTGTAGAGAATTAATTAGAGATTAAGGTTTGGGTTGGGTTAAATAATATCTTCACAAAATATCAAGTTTAAGACAAAGTCAAAGCTTCATGAAGCTTCATGAAAGCTTCATGCAAAAGCTAACCCTAATCCAAACCCTAACCAAGTTTAAACCCTAAACCTTTGTTAAATTTGTAACCCTAACATGTTACAATATTATATATCACATATACAATATATTTTGTAACAAAAGAAAATAATGCAATTAACATATATCGCATATATATCAATGTATTATCCCTTGAGAAAATGAATCAATAAAACGAGCTTATATTAGTTAACGTAATGTAATATATCACATATATAATTATACATTAAATTATCGAATCAACACTTGATCCGATAACCCGGCTATATTACATATTACCGACTAATATAACATGTACTATTTCATCGAATCAACACTTGATCCGATGACCCGGCTATATCACATATACCCGGTCGATATCTCATATCGCGAGAATAGAATACAGTATCACATACTCGTATTATTCTCGGTCCCGCACATATCACATATGTGCTCCTACTCCGTTTTGCCTGAGCCAGGAAACCTCTGTGTAGGACTCTAAAGAATCGTCAATACGCCGGCAGTAGGTGATGATCATATCAAACACCCACAAGCTGCAAGCGGTCAGCTAAACATAACAGCCACCCAGGTATTGAGCGATCAGAAGATCAACAAGCAAGCCTGTACATTCTCCTACGAATCCAATCAGTAACACTCCCGTACAGTCCGGTCTCTTCGTCTGATATGTCGCATATCCAGTCTAGGGGTGGTAAACGTCAGACCCCAGTAACCGATAAGTCGTGTCAATATGAGGTCCATAACAGTTCGAGAAACTACTGATAACACTTACCAGTAAATCTCAGCAACCCTGGCCAAGGATTTCCAGTTATAGCCAATCGAACACAGCGCAACATCAACTCCCTATACCGGGAGAGACGAAACCCCTCCTATCGCTCATTGCCTCCATGTGATTCGGGATTGTACCCAAAGGCCACCGTTTTACACGCCCTCTTGGACGTGGTATGATGGAAATCAAAGCACAGTGGGAATCACACAAGACTCTATGACGATCTCGGGTCTACAGACTAACCTGTACCAGTATTACCAGAGAACTGCCATCTGACGTGAGGTATAATACCATCTGGAAGTTCTCGGAGAGTCCGTCCAGTGTACCCAGTCTCCACTGAGCACCCGTATACCTTCTCTGAAGTCAAACACCAATGGATATGAGATCATCCATCGCCCATCATATGGGTCAAGAAGCGCATACGCTAGTCTACTCTGGAGTATCGATGCCCTGTCTTGGTACTCCCACGACTAGGAACATTTGAAGGATGTACTTAGCGACTACACTATCCCCACTAGTATGATCTGCATCATAGTCCTGATAGTCAAGTACTCATCCTAAGGGCTTTATCAACATGTAATATAGAGACAATCAGAGTACATGTTAAGATAAAGGGCAACCAGATAGCATACTATCATGTCGAGCAAGAAAGTCCTCCCTATATATGTCCAAGCATCCACTACAATATACATCGTATGTACAGAAATGGCCTCTAGGGAATATATATAACTAACAATCTCCCACTTGCACTAGGGCCATCTGTTGTAGTATCTCATACCCAACAATAAGTGTGGTTGAAGTATCTCATAATCAACCATCCCATAAAAGTCTCTACTGGGAAATAGGCCTTTGTGAGTGGATCTGCACTGTTGTCCTCTGAGTCTACTCTCCTAACCTCGATCTCCCTGGAGATCAACCATCTCTATGATCAGGTGATACTGCTTAAGAATATGTCTGGATCACAGATGGGACGGGGGTTCCTAGGCCTAAGCCACAACTCCATTGTCACACAATGGTAGGAACGAAATTCATCTCATGAACTCATATATATCCAGATTGCCTCTTTGGTAGCATCCTTGGTAACGATGTATCTTGCCTTTAATCGTCTAGTAAGTCACGGTATCTAGCTTGGAACTCTTCCAACATACCATCTCTCCGCTGAGGGTAAAGACAATGCCTGGGACTGACATTCAGTCGTCCTTATCACCCTGGAACCTTTCCAGTGATTCTCCCCAGGATCGATTGATTCCATTTCACTACAGCTAGTGAGAATCCTAACATCCAATTAGATCTATCTCATAGATCCATAACCCAGGATTTAGGAGGTATCACCTTGATCCTATATGGAGAATCTTTGTGATAAGAAGAGATTGACCAAGCGTAGCATAGGAAACTCCTTCCTTATCAAGAGTATGTCATCCACGTACTATACGAGGATCACCACCATACTCCCTACTACCTTTTTGTATATACTTGGTTCATCTACCATTTTGATGAAGTCAAACTCTTTGACTACTGCATCAAAACAGACGTTCCTGTTGGATGTATATGCCCTAGAGGCCAGTATTGTATATGTATACTGTAAGTCCACGGTAGCGTCCCGGCCGTCTAACAGACGCCAAATGTGGAACAAAAACTTTTTAGAAACTGGCGCTATCGCGTACCGTAACCCGAATCTGCCATTAAAGCTAAACTAACAAATTACAAATGGGTAGAAACGTTATACCGAATGATCCGAGTCCTTCGGTCTTCAACCATCACCCCACGCTTGTTGCGGCTGCTCCGATCTCCTGAATCTCTAATCTTCTCGTCCAGGTGGCACCACGTCGACGAATCTTTAAACGGGCTCCCGCCTCTGAACCGAGGCAACTCGGTCGTCAAGTTTGCTAAAAGAGACGACCAAGATAAAGTAGAGAATGAGTAGAATACTTTGTCTCGTTACGTCCAAGGCTATGGACGAACGGTTAATGAAGTTGCCTTTTGGAATCGGGTGAAAAGAGAAACCGATCATATCTAATTTCTATGCACCAAAACTTATATCTTTTCAAAGCAACAACCATCATTCCCTTCAAAGAATGGCCGGCTACTTATAAAGGGGAGGGAGGTGAGTGTAGGAGCAAGTGGTGACAATAAGTAATGCTTATCATAACACAAAATATCCTAGCAAGAACAAAACACATTAAAGAAAAATGGTGATTCATTTAAAACACCTCATCAAGCATTAAATGAACAATTAATGCTAACAATGAATCATCAAGCCTTGTCACCACCTTCTAGAAGCTTCTAGAAACTTCTACACTCATCCAAAGAAAAGATAAATCCGTATTTAACCGACTGTCAAATACGGCTGATAGAAAACTGGAAACTGGCAACTTCCAAAAGTGATCCTGAAACGAATTTCAGGATAACCCCGTAATGGTATAAACATACCCGCATTTGTATTACGACCGAATACAAATATAACCGAGACAAAGATATTATATCTACACAGCATAATACTCGGATCCGGCTTAAACCAAAGCCTATCAGTATTATCTGCCCGAAAAATGACACGTGCGAAAACGCACGTGCATTTTCCGAACCTTGCCATAAACCCATACGGCCTCTACAACGTTTCGCCCGAACTTGGGAAACTGTCTGTGGGGGACTCTAATGACTCATTAACACACTGGCACTGGGTATAACCTCTAGCACGTCAGAGGTACGAGCTGTACGTAACGTTTGCCTATGTATTGATTGGAAGGGAAGCTGACGAGCGAACTCATATATAAACCCTACTGAGCCTGACAGTGACAATGTATATACAGTCCGGTCCGTTCGTCTAAAGAGTATCGCATATCGAGTTTAGGGGGGTGGATAAAGTCAGACCCCTAATAACGCGATAATTCGTGTCGGTATGAAGCCCATCACCACCTGAGAAACTACTGATCCAAATCAGTAATTCTCCACTACCTTGGCCAAGGATTTCAAGTGATGGCCACCCGTGCACTGCGCGACATCAACCCCCAATACCGGGAGAGACGAACCCCCGACGATCCGCTCACTTGCTTCCAATGTGGCTCGGGACTGTACCCAACTAAAACCTGTTTGCACAACTCCTTTGAGCGTGGTAGGGTAGTAATCTAAGCACAGTGGGAACTCACATAAGACAAATGACGATCTCAGGTCGATGAACTAACCTGTACACATGTCACCAGGGAACTGCTATCTGACGATATGTATAATACCAACTAGCATGTTCCCGGCGAGTCATGTCCGGTGTACTCATAACCTAATGAGCACCTGTATACATCTTAGGTGATCCAACTGACATCAGTGGCTTGTGAGACCGGCCACCGCCCCTTGTCGGGGTCTCGACTGTATACACTAGTCTACTCTGGAGTATCGATGCCCTGTCTCGAAACTACCACGACTAGGGACACGTTTAAGGATGTGCTTACAGACCCCAGCTCCCACGTTTATGATCGCCATCATACTGCTGGTAGTCAAGCAAGAATCCTATGGGTTCTATCATCATGCAATAGTGAACTAAAGTATGTATACGATGATAAAGACAAACCAGATAGCATACTATCATCTCGAGCAAGACTGTCATATCGGTATAGGTCTTGCCTCAATCATTGCAATCACGTACCTGCGATCCAATAATTGATTTTGAGGGCACTATCTCCAACAATCTCCCACTTGCACTCAAGGCTAATTATTGCGATGTCGCATACTCACAGCCCGTGTGATACCGAACATCCAACTCCTCTACTAATCAGTTTCACAAAACTAGTTTGTAAAACTCTTGTCTTCGAGAAATAGCCTCAGTGAGTGGATCCGCCCTGATGTTTCTTTCTATGTCTCTCTTAATCTCAAGTTCGCGGAGAAAGTCATCTCCCGAATCGAGTAATACCTGTCTTAGAATATGTCTGAATATCTGATGGGACCTAGTTCATAAATGAACTCCAAATCCAAACTTCTTAGACTGTATTGATAACTGAACCTAATCAGTATCCAACACCATGCCTCCCACAGTATCCTCTTGGACCACCTGTCCATAATACTGTCCCTTGTCAGAGGGAAAACTATAATTCTGACAATCACTCTGTCATCCATATCACCTTTGAAGCCTGGAATGATAACCGTCTCCCGAAAGAGGCTGCCGTCATCAAATCCATAGAACATGCACCTTATGTTTTAAAACTGCTTCCTTACGTTTCTCCAGGATTGGATTAATATAAACTTATCGCATCTAGTGCAAAAACAACATCTGGTGTGGTACTTGACATCTCATGATTGACTCAATTGCCTAAGCAAGTGATCTGCCAATCATGCACATCCCTCTCTTCTTTAGTCTCTAAGACACCTTTAGAGAGGGTGACTCCATCACCTGCAGGTACACCACCATGCCAGGAGTCATCTATTCTAAATACCATTAGAATACTGTCACAGTACCCATATTGGGAAACTACCCAAATCTAGATCTAATACCATAGATTTAGTAACCAGAATGTCTAATATTATATCCATATCCTGTATGGAGAAACAACTGTGTGACGACCACAGTACAACAGATCGTAGTATAGGAATTTTACTTCCTACTCTGTGTATGTCATCCAAATACTAGGACATCACACCCTACTACCTTCTCGACAGATCCATCCCCTATTCTGATGAAGTCAACCCATGACTGTCACATCAAAATTAGATGATCTTATCTCCGCTATATCTGCTCAAGCCTATAAATAGACATAAGCTTCCTGTCCACTATGCTTCCGCTGCTCCCACTGACTACGACAACCCTCTGGCAGAATAATATCTACGTACACTTCTAAAGCTAGTTTAGAACGACGTTATACTTATCCTCTTGCCGGGTCTCATAGCCTGGAACAATAGTAGTGTCAAGTCTGGGTAAACAAGAACCTCCCTGCCACCGTCCTTGAGGCTACCGGAGTACCTCTCGGGTGTCTGAGGTTACCCACCATATCTGCGGAGTGGCTATTGGAATGTCAAACCTGATTGAATATATAGGTCCTATTAAATTTTTCGTAATCGTTTGCGGTTCTGGAATCACTTCCAGTTCTACCATACTCCCACTACTGTTTTCTGAAAAAATCCTTTTTACTAAAACTGTGGCGAGTCAAGAACAATATCACTATTGATCTTCCAGATGGTAGAAAGTCAACCCTCGTCAAAGCCAGGGTCAACCCACAAACCGCCATTACAGAAACGTGCCTTGAGTTATCCAGTGTCTGGTTTTAAGCATAAGCTCGACAACTCCCCGTATCTTAACATCGTTAAGATATGAACCATTCTATATCCAATATAGAAATAGAGGCACTAATTTAATTGGAATCGGATTCAAATCATGCAGCTGTCTCCAGTGCATGTCAACTTAATGGAAAAAGGCTAATCAACATTACTCAACTTAGGAATCCATCCAATTATGAGTAACCTGAAAGAGAAACAAGTTTCTCAAAACCATTACTATCATCTGAATACTAATCACAAGAATCTACATCTTCAATATCTTTGAAGAATCCTGATACTTGTGACATCTGATTCTCTACTTTATTCTTATACTCACAACTTCTCATAACTTAGACATTGTATTTCTGCGAAACACTTGTCTAAAAACTAGAGAAGTCACAAGTAAATAGAATATAGTACGAGGACCTACCCCTTTGTCCTGACGGACAGTGGACAACATACAATACTTTGTATAAGTCCGCTGAGTTAAATAACTCTAAACCTGTGCATCGTAGGTTGAAAACTGTACCCAGGCGATTTCCTCAAATATCACTAATTACAACGAATTCCGATATAATGAGGATGATCACATAATTCCCAATAACTTACTCCCACTCATCATCTATAAAAACCATACAGATATGAGAATGAAACCTGGTAAATACATACCCTGGAGTAAGTATCTAATCGGGAAATCAGTTTCTTTTAACAATGCAGTGAAGCATGAAAAAGTTTCGTAGGGGTATTCTGGTATTCCTAGTAATGCCTCTTCCATAATCCAATTCGTGACTGTAACCGTATATTTCCTTTGCCATCTCTCCAAATCCCTTTATTTGTCTTTATTCATTACCTTCTGTACACCATCATTAGGCTAAATGGTTTTCTTCCTTCCCTACCGTTCGGCACCAGCCTATGGTTTGGAAGAAAACTATCCAGTAAGCATAACAGGTGTACCCTCCTAATCCTAGGAGTACTCGCAACTTGAGAGAAGGTGATGATAAAAGACAACTGAATAATACCTTATTCTATTTCTCCCGAACTGGGAAAAAAAAACAAAGGTGAAATAGGAGTGGCGATGAAGTACGCGGTTTGGTCGTGAATGATAACTGTCGCAATTTACTTTGCCCTCTTTCTAATCCCTTTTTTGTCTTTAGTTATTCCCTTCTGTACACCTTACTTAGGCTAATTGGTTTTCTTCATTCCCTACCTTTCGGCACCTGCCTATGGTTTGGAATAAGACTATCCAATAAGCGTAATAGGTGTACCCTCCTAAACCAAGTAGCCCTCGCAACCTAAGAGAAGGTGATAATAAAAGACAACTGAATAAACCAATTCTATTTCTCTTGAACCTGGATCCATCCTCGAAGAAGTCCCTTCGAGTTCGTATATAACCATACGATGGATCTATCCAATGGAAGTGGATATCCGTAGTAATACGGGGTGTTCTGAGAAATACAAAGGGTAAAGGAAGGAGCGGCAATGACTTATGCAACCCAGACAATCCAAAAGCCAGCATTTTCAGAAGGTTCGGTCAACTTGGTCACTGAGTCATAGTCTAGGGTCGGTCAAAGGTCGCTGCCAAAGAGAGAGAGAGAAAAGAAACACTCTGCGTGCACTCTAACCTAGATCAGAATGGTTATAACTTTATCTAATCAGGAAACCTCCCACTGTAATCTCAAATTCTTCTCCAAACCTGAAAGAAGAATTAGTCGGGATCACCCGAAGAGTAAACCAACTCATCAGTGAGAATCGGGATCCAACTATCATCGCATGATAACTTGATGGAAGCCACTCAAGTTATCACACTCCAGAAGGTATGCGCATATCTGGCAAGTTTCAGTTTCTTTAGAAACTCCCGATGTTATTTTTGCCCCATGCTCTTATGACCTTGGCGAAGGTTAAAATGTCATAAGTCACATGCCAAGTTCTACCCGTCATTGTCCAGGTCAATTTGAACCCACCCATACAAACCCTTGACGAAGGCCAAAATAGTAGTACGACTGTCCCAAACCAACACATCTATCTATGCTACAAATGAATACCCAGCAGCTACCAAACACTATGCCTTGGCGAAGGTCAAAATACATAGCTTGAATACTACTGAATACCCAAAAGAAATGACGGAGGGCTACGGCTGGTTTTTGGCGAAAAACCTTTAACGTAATGAACTTGATCTCGTTGAAGGAACCTGATAGCTTTTTATAAAATATAGTGACGAAAACGTTTTGCTAAAGAGGTCACTCTCAGTGAAGGGATCTCAGCTCTTTCCTCGTGGAATGAGGTGCAGGATATTCCAACTGAATACCGCGATGCAAAGCAACTTGTAATCGACTATAATGAAGTTATTATCCTGATGCAAACTTCTGCCCAAGGGGTCACTCCCGGTGAAGGGATCTCGGCCCTTGCCTCGTCGAATGAGGTGCAGGATATTCTAACTGAATACCGCTATGCAAAACAAAAGGAAACATCTTTGTAATAACACCTTTTAAAATTTGTTCCAACAACATCAAATATAGGTTTGTTTTATCCTTGCATTGATAAGAATCAATGCAGTCCCATCAATCAATCACACCAGAAAAGAACGAAAAATAAAATGTATGTATATGCCATCCGCATTCGCCACGGGGTCCCGTCATCACCCGTTAGGTTACTTAACTAACGACAGAGCAGGGGCTGGACTAGCGCGGGTGTAAAACATATACAAAATCTAATAGTATATATACCAATATACAATAATCGCTCCAGGCGTGATAATATGCAGCATTACAGAAAAGTAATAAGCATCACAGAACAATACAGATAATTTGGGATCCCCGGGTTTCACAGAGCCGCTACTGAAACCCGACGTTCCCCTGGTCGTGTGGATAGCTTGTGCAATGAAACCTAGACCCCTACGGGTGCGGCAAGTTACCCGCCAAAACCTGAAGCGAGGTAGTCCCCACAACATAGTGAATGGAACACCCGGCACTTCACGGAATCCGGTAAATTGAGCACCCCTCCTTGGGTCAACCTGTACCCCCTACGAGTGCGGCGAATAGTCTGCCAATTCTAGAGTGAGGTCCCTTTGCCTCTCAAAGCCATGAGATACGGACTCGTTGCCCTCCAGAACCCGGCTATCCGTGCACTCCTTCGCGGGATAAACCTAGTACAGAAATAAAAATATGTACAATGGGTACATCGACCTCGACCCGGTCGTGCCCCAAAAGAATATTATACAAACAGGCAGTGACGACAGTCCACATGTTGGACGCTCGCCCTGCAATATCAAATGTACAAATAAATTGAAACTGCACTACCATTGCACCCTGCTATCCACCACGACATATCCGCAACATCACAGCACAACACAGAACATCAACGCGAATGTCACGTTCGCAAACCCGTCTAAAAGAACTATAGCAATCAGACGCAGTTTACCGATCAAATGACATTCCTGGTCGGAGATATAATGTAAATACTGTAAACTAATAAGTTTAAAATTCCGATCGACTAAATTTCCCGAAGTGGGCCCCACGTACATCTGCTGTACAGTAACAAAAACTGGGCCCAAAAGAACAGTACTAAAAACCACAATTTCCAATAAAAAGCTCACTGGAAAATTTTGATGCACTGTTCCCACATTATGGCCGCGGTTCCGCGGTCAAACCCATGCTTTGACCGCGGATCCGCGGCGGTCTTGTGGGATCACGTGCTCAAATTTTTCCCGTGTGCTTACAAAAGCCTGCTTGTATTTTTGTGATATGTAAAATTATTTTTAGACACTGTTTAAAATCGACAGAAACATTGGCACTTGAAAATTGTGTTTTTCGAAATTCGGTTCGATCGATATTTTAAACGCGTTAGCACAAGTTAGTATAGCTTAATGGTGAGGCTCTGATACCACTGTAAGTCCACGGTAGCGCCCCGGCCGTCTAACAGACGCCAAATGTGGAACAAAAACTTTTTAGAAACTGGCGCTATCGCGTACCGTAACCCGGATCTGCCATTAAAGCTAAACTAACAAATTACAAATAGGTAGAAACGTTATACTGAATGATCCGAGTCCTTCGGTCTTCAACCATCACCCCACGCTTGTTGCGGCTGCTCCGATCTCCAGAATCTCCAATCTTCTCGTCCAGGTGGCACCACGTCGACGGATCTTTAAACGGGCTCCCGCCTCTGAACCGAGGCAACTCGGTCGTCAAGTTTGCTAAAAGAGACGACCAAGATGTAGTAGAGAATGAGTAGAACACTTTGTCTCGTTACGTCCAAGGCTATAGACGAACGGTTAATGAAGTTGCCTTTTGGAATCGGGTGAAAAGAGAAACCGATCACATCTAATTTCTATGCACCAAAACTTATATCTTTTCAAAGCAACAACCATCATTCCCTTCAAAGAATGGCCGGCCACTTATAAAGGGGAAGGAGGTGAATGTAGGAGCAAGTGGTGACAATAAGTAATGCTTATCATAACACAAAATATCCTAGCAAGAACAAAACACATTAAAGAAAAATGGTGATTCATTTAAAACACCTCATCAAGCATTAAATGAACAATTAATGCTAACAATGAATCATCAAGCCTTGTCACCACCTTCTAGAAGCTTCTAGAAACTTCTACACTCATCCAAAGAAAAGATAAATCCGTATTTAACCGACTGTCAAATACGGCTGATAGAAAACTGGAAACTGGCAACTTCCAAAAGTGATCCTGAAACGAATTTCAGGATAACCCCGTAATGGTATAAACATACCTACATTTGTATTACGACCGAATACAAATATAACTGAGACAAAGATATTATATCTACACAGCATAATACTCGGATCCGGCTTAAACCAAAGCCTACCAGTATTATCTGCCCGAAAAATGACACGTGCGAAAACGCACGTGCATTTTCCGAACCTTGCCATAAACCCATACGGCCTCTACAACGTTTCGCCCGAACTTGGAAAACTGTTTGTGGGGGACTCTAATGACTCATCAACACACTGGCACTGGGTATAACCTCTAGCACGTCAGAGGTACGAGCTGTACGTAACGTTTGCCTATGTATTGATTGGAAGGGAAGCTGACGAGCGAACTCATCTATAAACCCTACTGAGCCTGACAGTGACAATGTATATACAATCCGGTGCATTCGTCTAAAGAGTATCGCATATCGAGTTTAGGGGGGTGGATAAAGTCAGACCCCTAATAACGCGATAATTCGTGTCGGTATGAAGCCCATCACCACCTGAGAAACTACTGATCCAAATCAGTAATTCTCCACTACCTTGGCCAAGGATTTCAAGTGATGGCCATCCGTGCACTGCACGACATCAACCCCCAATACCGGGAGAGACGAACCCCCGATGATCCGCTCACTTGCCTCCAATGTGGCTCGGGACTGTACCCAACTAAAACCTGTTTGCACAACTCCTTTGAGCGTGGTAGGGTAGTAATCTAAGCACAGTGGGAACTCACATGAGACAAATGACGATCTCAGGTCGATGAACTAACCTGTACACATGTCACCAGGGAACTGCTATCTGACGATATGTATAATACCAACTAACATGTTCCCGGCGAGTCATGTCCGGTGTACTCATAACCTAATGAGCACCTGTATACATCTTAGGTGATCCAACTGACACCAGTGGCTTGTGAGACCGGCCACCGCCCCTCGTCGGGGTCTCGACTGTATACACTAGTCTACTCTGGAGTATCGATGCCCTGTCTCGAAACTCTCACGACTAGGGACACGTTTAAGGATGTGCTTACAGACAGCTCCCACGTATATGATCGCCATCATACTGCTGGTAGTCAAGCAAGAATCCTATGGGCTCTATCATCATGCAATAGTGAACTAAAGCATGTATACGATGATAAAGACAAACCAGATAGCATACTATCATCTCGAGCAAGACTGTTATATCAGTATAGATCCTGCCTCAATCATTGCAATCACGTACCTGCGATCCAATAATTGATTTTGAGGGCACTATCTCCAACATATACATATAGGATACTAGGGATATTTATGTACAGAACAATCTTGCTCAGTTTTATAGTATATTATTTGACTTGTCTTTATCGGGATATGTGTATTTATTTGTATTATTGTTATGTCTGGTTTGCACATATTGATAAAGACTAGATACGGTAGTATACTATGGTGGTTTGTCTTTATCTTAACATGGCATATGTCATACTCGTTATTACATATTGCGGTTACATGTTGGTAAAGCCCCTAGGATCTTGCTTGACTACCTGCGTTGTGATGGCGATCATACTTATGGAAGCAGGGTAGTCCATAAGCATATCCTTAAATGGTCCCTAGTCGCGTGAGTATCGAGACTGGGCATTGATACTCCAGAGTAGACCGGTGTATACGTTTCTACCCCCGTCGGGGGATGCTTGGTCCCGCAGCCATTGGTCTGATGCACCTAAGATCGTATACAGGTGCTCACTGGGTGTGAGTACACTGGACGGACTCGCCGAGAACTTCCATGTGGTACTATACCTATCGTCAGATGGAAGTTCTCAGGTGACATGTGTACAGGTTAGTCTTTGGACCCAAGATCGGCATTTGTCTCGTGTGAGTTCCCACCGAGTTTTGAGCACTACCCTACCACGGCTCTACCGAGTCGTGCAAACAGGTTTTGGTTGGGTTCAGTCCCGAGCCACATGGAGGTAGTGAGCGATTGTCGGGGATTCGTCTCTCCCGGTATAGGGAGTCGATATCGCACTGTGATTCGAATGGTCAGGACCATAAGACCTTGGCCAAGGCACTTGGGATTTGCTGATAGGTTGATCGGTAGTTTCCCGGATTGGTCCTGAGCCACATCGGCATGACTTATCAGGTTGTTAGGGTCTGACGTTCACCATCCTCTAGACCCGATATGCGATACTCTTTGACGAAGAGACCGGACTGTACGGATATTGTCACAGATAGGCTCAGTAGGAGATCCGGATGAGTTTGCTCGTCGTCCTTCCTTTTCGACAGGTACCTGGGCAGCCGTTACGTACAGTTAGTGCCGCTGACGTGCTTGTGGTTAAACCCACTGCCAGAGTACTATCGAGTCTTTAGAGTCCCACACAGAGGGTTTCCCTGATTCAGGCGAAATGGTGTAGTTGCCGTATTGGATACGAGCAGGGTTCGATCGATTGATGTACTTTGTACTCGGACTTTCGATCGGACAGTTGGTAATACTAGCCGGCTAGGGTTTGAGACGGATTATTAAATCAGGTATTGATTTAATAATTTACATATATGTATTTCGATATGTATATTCTAGTATTACATTCTTCGTGTTATTCTATCTCTTTTGGGCGTTCGAATTTTTATCTGATTGCCTGTTTATTTGTACAGTAGTCGGAAATCCGTATTTATTACAGTTTTCCTTCTAGAAGGTGGCCACCTCATTTTGATTTTTCCTTTTATTTCATAATTGGAAATGAGGTGTAAAGTGAGAGGTAAGGGAGAAAAGGTAGTGACCATGCTTCAATAGTTAACAAATGAATTTATAATTCATTTTGGAGTTACTATTGAAGCATGGTTGCTAATTGTTTAATGAAAGAATTGATACACAAAACCCTTGTGTGTATTTTCTCTTTCATTCATGCTTCATTATTTTTCCTTGAGCTCTTTTTGCTCTTTCTCTCCTTTTGCTCTCTAGCCTCCTCCACCTTCATCTTCTTCTCTTCTTCCTCTTCACTACCTTCTCATGAGTTGAGAATCAAGTGAAGAGGCAAGAAAGAGATAGCTTGACACTTAGAATTATAAACTACACCCTAGATTACTTGGTTTAGCAAACCAAGTTCTCTAGTTTCTCCTTTTGTTATATAGTTAGGAGCTAGAGCCATGGATCATATTCCCCGGGTGGATCATCAAGGACCAAGGAAGGCCGGAGAACAAGCTCGATCCCGGAGGACCGACGGAGCAAGGAAAGAAGATCAAGCAAGTTCAAGGTGTCTAGTAGGAGCTAAGGATGAAGAACGAAGACTGAAGGACTTGGTTCGTTTGGTAAGAATTCCTCATCATAGTAGATAGCTCTCCTTGTGTAGCTAGTTAGTTTTATGGAAAGATCCGGTTTTAGGGTTTAGTCTAGCGCCAAGTTTTGTTCGCAAGAAAATTTTTGTTTCGCATTTGGCCACGGGAGTTGGCCGGGGCGCTAGGGTAACCCTTCAGTTCCAACTCCGTGATACCTGATTTATCACATAAAACATCTTGCACACGTTTCCGCTGCTCCCACTGTCTACGAAGCCCTCTGGCTGTGTACTTATAGACGCTCTCTTCCAAATCATCATTTAGAAAAGCAGTCATGACACCCAACCGCCAGATATCGTAGTCATGGTATGTAGCAGTGGCAAGTAGGATCTGGATGGACTTAAGCATAGTTTTGAAAGTCTCAACTTTTCCATGTACACCAGGTAATCTTCTCAAGATATACTTTCTCCTGATGGGGATTTAACCCTTCAGATAAAGCAACCAAAGTCCATACTTTGTTGGTGTATAAAGATTCCATCTCAGATCGCTAAGCATCCAGCCATTCTCACAGAGTCCCCACTCCTGATGGCCTGCTCGAAACTAGTTGGGTCATCATCTCATGATTTAATCCTCGCTCCCACTGTCATAGAGAAACCGAAGTATCTCTCAGGTGGATGAGAAACCCTACTAGATTGGCGGAGAGGCTGAGGTTCGTTGGAAACTATTGAATCCTTTGGTTCTACCAAATCATCAGCTGCAGTTTGTTTTAGCTGGAACTACTTCCAGTTCTACCTTATGACCACTAATTTCTTCATAAGAAATTCCCTTTCCCAAAGGTGGCATGCTGAGAAAACATCTTTTATTACTCAGTTGGTTAGAAGATATTCCCTTGCGAATGCTTGGGATATTCAACAAACTTCCACAGAACTGACCTTGCCTCGAGCTTGTCCGGATTTTGTTTTTGACATAGGCCGGACAACCCCAAATCTTAACTCCCTTAAGAGATGGGCTCTTCCCATACCATATCACATATAGAGTGGTAGGCATCTGATTTGGTTGGAATCCTTATTCAATAGGTATGCAACTTCTCAAGTGCATAACCCCCAAAAGAAAATAGGCAACTCAGTAGTATTCATCATAGAGCACACCATATCACATACGGTGCAATTGCTCCGCCCCGATACACCGACGTGCTGTGGTGTATACGGAGGAGTAATGCTGAGAGAGAATCTCATTCTCCTTTAGAATAGTCCAAGAATTCCGTGCTCAAATATTCTCCTCCTTGATCTCATCAAAGGACATAATACTAATACCCGTTTTTGGTTCTCTACATCTAACTTATATTCTGTGAATATCTCAAAAGCTTCGGACTTGTGTTTCAACAGGAACATATGTTTGAATCTTGAGAGATCATCGGTGAATGTAATGAAGTACAAAGAACCGGTCCTGGCATATGTAGACAGGGGACTTTCATATATCATCATGTATCAATCCCAAGAGTTCACCAACTCTTTTTCTGTTTCCAATAAACAGAGCTATGGTCATCTTATCTTTGTGACATGACTGGCAAGTTTCACAAGATGTAAATTCAAACTAATTTAAATATGCATCTAAATATAACTTAGCTAGTCGGGTCACATTGATGTGACCTAGTCTACAAAACCTCAAGAAGGATTCGTTCATTTCTGAACTCTTCCTCTTGTGTGTGTTCTGTACGTTAAGAACTGTAATTTGATTTAGAATGTATGTGCTTTTAGATAACGTGCCTGAACCGATCAACTCTTGATATAGGAAATGTTCAAAACATTATTCAACAATAAAAAATTATATCCTTCTTTACTAATAAAGAGACTGATATGATGTTGTATATCAGGTTCGGTATCTAATAACATTCGTTCAGAATCAATGTATTCTGGTAATACAGGGTGGTAACTGCCAACAAACTTGGCTGCAACACTTGCATCATTTCCAACTCATGAAACTTATCACCCGTTCTCAGTTCTCTACCTATCTGTAGCCTATGTAATAAATTACATTTGCAGGATCCTGATCCGGTATCTTATACCCAGGACGTAAAGAATACTGAGAAACAGTTCTCGGTAATAAACATACCCGAAGAAAATGCATCAGCAAGTACTTTCTTCGTTTGCGCGGCACGGGAATTCTGGTAATCCCCTATTTCCTGCTCTGTCTTATAACAATTATAAGTTGGAGCGGGACCAACTTTCCCCAGCTCAGTATAATAAGCGGGTTCGGTCAATACATCCGTATTATTATCTTGATTAAGGCGTGACATGGTCGCTACCTGGAGAGAGAGAGAAGAAAATACTCAGCGTATGCTCTTGCAAGATTAGATTGGTTATTAATATATCTAATCAGGATGTCTCCCACTGCTTTTTATCAAATCTTCCTTAAAACCCTAAAAGGTAAGATTAGCCGGGATTAATTACACCTTACAAGTTCGCCAATCTTTCAGCCAGGCCAGTGTTGGTACTTTGAGGGAGGTTCCCCGTGCTTTCGCACGAAACTAATTAAAATAAATCTCGTTTTCCCAGTGGCTTAACGCCGTTAACACCTTTCTAGACACCTACTTGATCGGCTAATTGTAATGTGTAAAACTCTCCCATGAGTAACTCTTAATCGCAGCGAGTATCGGGATCCAACTATCTCATAGGAGATATGCAATCTCATTGCAAATTTCAACACTTGAAATTCCCGATAATGCTTTTGCCCCTAGCGTCCTATGAACTTAACGGAGGTCAACAAACCATAGGCTGCTAGTCAAGTTCTACCCGTCATTTCCTGATTGAATTAAACCCACCTGCACGACCCTTGACGGAGGTCAACAAGGCCGCACGACTACCCTAAAACAATCACATCATATGCAGCAGATAAATACTAGTCAGCTACCGCACACTACGCCTTGACGGAGGTCAATAAACGTAGCACGAATACTAAATAGGACTTATCTGAAATGACGAAGGGCTATGATAGTTTTTTAAGAAAACCTTTTGCGTAATGAACTTGATCTCGTTGTAGAATCGAGTGATTTTGAAAAGGAGTGTTTTTGAGGCTCTTACTAGTTTTGCTAAAGAGGTCACTCCCGGCGAAGAGATCTCGGCTCTTTCCTTATCGAATAAGGTGCAGGATATTTCACAAATACCACTATGCAAAGCAAAAACTATAAAAGCAATCAAAAGACAAACCGTGTTTGTAGCATCTGCTAGTTTTCACTAAAGAGGTCACTCCCGGTGAAGAGATCTCGGCTCTTTCCTTATCGAATAAGGTGCTAGATATTCTACAAGGAATACCGCTATGCAAAGTAAGAACTAGAGCTACCAGTTTTTAAACAAGTTTCTACAACATCTTTAGGTTTCTTTTATTTCATTAATCTCATTAATGAAGTCCCATTTTATTATGCTTCGCAAGCATCACATTTGAAACGAAATCAACAATATAACATATATCTCATATATATAATATAAACATTCATCTCAGGCAGTAATATGATCTCATCACAGAACATTGCAGCAGAAGAAACATATGAAATATTGGATATACTAGGGCGTCCATGTTTTATATCGAGCCTGTATAAAACACGGATTCCACGGTCGCGATGAATAGCCAAACCCACATTCCTAGACCCCTACGAGAGCGACAAGCAACACTGCCAATTCTAGGGTTAGGAGACCCGGTCTCGACTCCTCGAGACGGCCTCTCACTAGACCCTAGAACCCGGTTACTTATGCTCCCCTCCTCGGGTCTATCCTAATGCGGAAAAGTAAATAATATACAATGGTGACATCATCCTCAACCCGGAAGTGCCCCAATAAAAGAATATTACATACATTTGAATTTTACATGAATGAAAATAAAAACCCTCATCTCACATAAAACCCTCGGCTATTCAAAACACGACAATCCAATATAACATATCACAGCAACACATAATATCTCATATCATCAACGTAAGTAAGTATGCGTATCCCGATTGTCGTTGATGTATAGCAACGAAACCGGCGATACACCACATACTACACTTACGGTCATAGAAAAGAAAGTGAAAAAACTACAATATTTGGAATCCATCACCTTAGACATCGTAAACCCGAAATATCACATATTACGGATTTCATGCCTAACTATATGAATTCCACATATTGTATCACATTCCAGATAAATAGACAATGTTAAACTTTCCGATCGAATAAGAAAACACCCAAGATTTCCCAAATAGCTCAACACTTGAGCAGAGTTTAAAAAGGTTCCAGAACATGTCACAGCCCTAATGAACCAGCCATAGAAGGGTCAAACCAACGCCTCACATGTGGCAACGCTAAACTACCACAAACCATATGGTTCAGTGGCGGTTTTGACGGTCACATAATCGAGTTAAGGTTACGTTCTTCTAGAGGGTCCACAAATTCGCTTGCATGTTTTTCTGAAAGTTTTAAACTCAGGAAAAATCCAACACTTGAAAGTTTTCCGACAGGGGAAAAAGTGAGTTATTGATATCCGTTCGAACCTTTTAACACGTTCTAAATTACCCGGAAAAATAAACGATGTTAAACTTTTCGATCGAATTAACGGATATATAAGATCTCCAGAAAACTCAACACTTGAGTAATATTAAAAATTCCCAGAAGCATGTAGTAATACCTACGGACGTTACCTAGAAATATATATCCCTGATACCTAAGTACGGCCGCGGAACAGTAGCGAAAAGCCTGTTATTGCCGCGGTTCCGCAGCGACTTGAAGGAATGAGGGGTTCGTATTTCACAGTTATCCATAGAATCGCCTGCTTAATTTTCTGAGTATTTTTAATAAGGAAAAACCATTTTAAAAAAAATTTTCCAGAGAGGGGGTCAAATATGACGTTTCGTGGTTCGATCGGACTTTTAACTTCATCTACACGTCGCCTAATGCTCTATCTAGGCTCTGATACCACTGTAGGGTTACTAGGCACTAGAACAAGGTTCTACAAGGCATCAACCATGCCAAAATCAAATTTTCAAGTGCCGAACAACCTAAAGCAAGGATCTTTGCTAGAGGATTAGGGTAAATATTGAGCAAGTAAACAACTTTACTTCTAAGAGATAGGGATTACAACCTTTGTAGTCCGTTCCTTCGTTTCATAAGCTCCGTGTTGAGGTCTCTTCGCTGCGATCATCATGAACTCTGACTCTCGAGTGGCTCCATGAGGTAAATAAGACACCTTGCTTGTAATCTTCATGATCTAAGATGATCTACCTTGAAAAATCTTTAACCCAAGCTTACACTTCACTAAACAACTTATTAGAGAAGTGAACACCCTAATCTAAGTGGCTAGAATAGATGAGGATGATGAAGTAGGAATTATGCTCTCTTTTGTTTTCAATTTCTCACACTATATCATCACAAACACAAAAGCTAGTAGGCTTTTCAAGGAGGAAGAAGAAGATGAAACCTTTTGTGATGAATAATGAATTATTGTTATGGTTACAAATCCAACCAAGGGTTAAGAATGATAGATTTAACCCTTGTAGAGAATTAACTAGAGGTTAAGCTTTGGATTGGGTTAAATAATATCTTCACAAAATATCAAGCTTAAGACAAAGTCAAAGCTTCATGAAGCTTCATGGAAGCTTCATGCAAAAGCTAACCTTAATCCAAACCCTAACCAAGTTTAAACCCTAAACCTTTGTTAAATTTGTAACCCTAACATATTACAATATTATATATCACATATACAATATATTTTGTAACAAAAGAAAATAATACAATTAACATATATCGCATACATATCAATGTATTATCCTGTGAGAAAATGAATCAATAAAACGAGCTTATATTAGTTAACGTAATGTAATATATCACATATATAATTATACATTAAATTATCGAATCAACACTTGATCCGATAACCCGGCTATATTACATATAACCGACTAATATAACATGTACTATTTCATCGAATCAACACTTGATCCGATGACCCGGCTATATCATATATACCCGGCCGATATCTCATATCGCGAGAATAGAATACAGTATCACATACTCGTATTATTCTTGGTCCCGCACATATTACATATGTGCTCCTACTCCGTTTTGCCTGAGCCAGGAAACCTCTGTGTAGAACTCTAAAGAATCGTCAATACGCCGACAGTAGGTGATGATCATATCAAACACCCACAAGCTGCAAGCGGTCAGCTAAACGTAACAGCCACCCAGGTATTGAGCGATCAGAAGATCAACAAGCAAGCCTGTACATTCTCCTGCGAATCCAATCAGTAACACTCCCGTACAGTCCGGTCTCTTCGTCTGATATGTCGCATATCCAGTCTAGGGGTGGTAAATGTCAGACCCCAGTAACCGATAAGTCGTGTCGATATGAGGTCCATAACAGTTCGAGAAACTACTGATAACACTTACTAGTAAATCTCAGCAACCCTGGCCAGAGATTTCCAGTTATAGCTAATCGAACACAGCGCAACATCAACTCCCTATACCGGGAGAGACGAAACCCCTCCTATCGCTCATTGCCTCCATATGATTCGGGACTGTACCCAAAAGCCACCGTTTTTCACGCCCTCTTGGACGTGGTATGATAAAAATCAAAGCACAGTGGGAATCACACAATACTCTATGATGATCTCGGGTCTACAGACTAACCTGTACCAGTGTCACCAGAGAACTGCCATCTGACGTGAGGTATAATACCATCTGGGAGTTCTCAGCGAGTCTATCCAGTGTACCCAGTCTCCACTGAGCACCCGTATACCTTCTCTGATGTCAAACACCAATGGATATGGGATCATCCATCGCCCATCATATGGGTCAAGAAGCGCATACGCTAGTCTACTCTGGAGTATCGATGCCCTGTCTCGGTACTCCCACGAGTAGGAACATTTGAAGGATGTACTTAGCGACTACACTGTCCCCATTAGTATGATTTGCATCATAGTCCTGTAGTCAAATACTCATCCTAAGGTCTTTATCAACATGTAACATAGAGACAATCAGAGTACATGTTAAGATAAAGGGCAACCAGATAGCATACTATCATGTCGAGCAAGAAAGTCCTCCCTATATATGTCCAAGCATCCACTACAATATACATCGTATGTACAGTAATGGCCTCTAGGGAATATATATAACTAACACAAGATTGATAAGAAGGTGGTAGAGAATTGATTCTACGTCTTGTCCTTTGGATGTCTAAGAGCGATCTAATGACTTGACTTAGGTGACCCTAACTTTAGGGATTGATTGTGCATTTTGTGATTAGTTGAGTCAAGCCCCTTGTTAGACATTTTTTCAAAACAAGCTTTCTTAAAAATCGTTCTCACACATACCATACGCTGCCACATGCACTAAACTCGCTTAGTGCACGATCGGCTGGACACGGGATTCTAGTGTCCGTCTAGTCCGCATTTTTGCTGTTGATTCCGAAGTCGATACTTCTTCATCTTCTATTTCTCCTCTACCTACTACATCTCCCAAGATGGACGGATATCCATCGGGTTTTAACAACACCACCTTACCACCACCTGTAGGTACGCAAATTCAGAATCGATCACGCATCGCTCTCCAAGACCGATGCTATCCCGTATGCGGACCCCTTCCTATGTGTCTGTCTCTTCCACCAGCCAATGTGAATAATTTCGAAATTAAGCCCCACTTCATCAACTTGTTGCCTAAATTTCACGGGCTTAAATCTGAAGATGCATACGTTTTTATAACCAAATTCGTAAACGTATGTGCAATGATGAGCACCACCCAACTTTCAGGGGATGCTCTACGATTACGTCTTCTCCCTTTTACCTTGTGCGATCTCGCAGAAAAGTGACTTTATAGCACCGCCTCACATTCTATCCCTAAATGGGATGAATTCTTTAAAGCATTCTTTAAGAAATTTTATCCTCATCACAAGACTGCCCATATTCGGAGCGAGATTAACCAGTTTGCCCAGCTTCCCAATGAACCCTTTTGGAAATGCTTTGAATGGTGTAAAGATCTCCTTGTCTAATGTCCTCATCACGGAATCGAAAGATGACAACTTTGCCAAATTATGTATGAGGGTATCAATCTAGCTACAAAACAAATGTTTGAAACCATTTGTCAATATCATTTCATGTCAAAAGACGACGACGAAGCGTGGCGATTTCTAGAAGATCTCGCCGATCAAACATTACAGTGGGAGAGCATTAGACCAACAACATCATCTTCATCTAGGGCAGATATCCATCAGCTCGATACTTCCATCACAATGAAAGCCGAAATGGTTGCGATGCAAAAGAAACTCGACGCTATGGAAAGCAAGTTCTCTTCAGCCTCCCTAAACCAAGTTACGCTCCCCAAAACCGTGCGTGGTTGTTGTTTTGACTCATCATATTTAACGGAAGAATATCCTTTGAATCCTCCATCTCAATGTCAGGAGCAAACTAATGCTACTTTTCAGCAACGACCTAGAAACGATCCTTATTCATCCACATATAATCAGGGATGGAGGAATTATCCTAATTTTGTTTGGAATCAAAACCAAACTCAAACTCAAAATCAGTTCACAAGCCAAAATAACCATCAAAGGCTTCCCACACAGCAACAACAGCCACCACAATAAATTCAACAGCCCTTTCAACCGCAATTTTTCCAAATCCCAGCTAACAACTTTGCCCCTTATAATAATTCTTTCCAACCACAGACTAATATTCCAACGGCCGGTACCGATAAAATCTCTGCACTCGAAAGAAGCTTAGAAACGTTTATTAAATAATCCACACAAATGTCGGCCAATTTAACGTCTTCTATCTAAACGCTAGTGCAACACACTGCTTCCCATGGTGAAAGCATAAAATCGATTGAAGCACAAATTTCACAGTTAAATACCGCGATGAGTGAGGGAGAGAAAGGGAAACTTCTATCTCAATCTCTACCAAATCCCGGCCATCCACAAAGAGCAAAATAACCATAAAAATCATAACGTGAGTGACGTATCTACATTAAGACCGGGAATAGTGCTGAACAACCATGTTGGTGAACAAGTTGATAAGTTAGATGACGCCCCGGCTACTACTTCTACTCTTACTTCGTCTAATCCAACGTCTTCTTCTGAGCCTATTCTCCATTCTCCACTAGGCTCGAACCCTCAGTCCACTTCCTTGAATAAATTACTATCTCAGACTATCCCAAATCCAATTTTGGGATCCTTCCATCCCCCAAAACTTCTCCACAAGTGTTGGACCCAACCCCTGTTAATAAAGCCCATTTTCCAAATCGGTTGAGGCCTAACAAACCAAGTCCATAAATGGAGAAGATTGTGGTAATGTTTAAGCACGTTAACATAAATATTCTTCTTTTAGATGTTATCCAACAAGTTCCATCCTATGTGCAAATTCTAAAGGACTTGTACACTAAGAAAAGGAAAACTCAAACGCCTAAAAAGATTTTCTTAGCGAGCAATGTGAGCGATACTCTTACCCAAAATTTGCCCAAGAAATATAAAGACCCTGATTGTCCTACAATTTCTATAACCATTGGGGGTAAAACATCAATCGCGCTCTACTCGATCTAGGTGCTAGTGTTAACTTGCTTCCGTATTCTGTTTATGAGCAGTTAGGCATAGGAGAGCTGAAACCTACGCACTGCACTCTCCAGATGGCCGATCGATCTGTCACCCACCCTAGGGGTGAGCTAGAGGACGTATTGATCAAAATCGGGGAATTTATATTCCCTGTGGACTTTATAGTTTAGATACACAACCTATGGCGAACCCACGGAACCAAATCCCGGTGATTCTTGGTCGACCTTTTCTAGCAACTTCCAACGCAATTATCAATTGTCGTAACGGTTCCATGAACCTGTCCTTTGGGAAGATGATAATTGAACTTAACATTTTCAGGGTAGGAAGTCAACCCTCCGAACCTTCTGCTCATATAATTGATATATGTTCTGTCAATGAGATAGCTTCCGACAGTTGCGAATTTGAGGAGCTTTACGATAATGATCTCGATGCAACTAGTGCGTTGTTATTATATCCAGCTACTTATTATACGAGTAGGGACCCTTCTTTCAATAAGTCCACCCCCGAGTTTGAATCTTTTGACTTGTCAAATAAGTTCGTTGAGCTATCCGAGTCAATTTCTTACGCTAGCTATGAATTTCTTATGGAGTCCGAATATCATTCTCTTACCCTACCTTCTATCATCTCTCCGTCGACACTAGATCTCAAGACGTTGCCATCTCATCTTAAATATGCATATTTAGGTGAGAATGAGTCTTTTCCCATTATCATATCAGCTTCTCTAGCTTTAGAGCAAGAGAGAGCTTTTCTTTCTGTCTTTAGATCGAATCGGCAAGCTTTTGGTTGGACAATGGCGGACATCAAAGGGATTAGTCCCTTAATTGTTGAACGTCATATACATTTGATGGATGAAGCCAAACCATCCCGAGACCCACAAAGGCGATTGAATCCCGTCATGAAAGAGGCAGTGAAGAAAGAAATCGTCAAATGCCTAGATAATAGTATAATTTACCCAATATCTGATAGCCAATGGGTAAGTCATATTCATGTGGTCCCTAAAAATTCTGGCATCACGGTCATAACTAATAAGGCTAATGAGTTGATTCAAACATGCACCCAAACCGGATGACGGGTACGTATAGATTTTAGAAAACTCAATGCCGTGACGAGGAAAGATTACTTCTCTCTATCTTTCATTGACCAGATGTTGGAACGTTTAGCCGGGCATGAGTACTACTGTTTTTTGGACGGATACTCAGGCTATAACCAGATTCCTATCGCCAAAAAGGATCAAGATAAGACAAATTTTACTTATTCTTTCGGTACTTTTGCTTATAAACGTATGCCCTTTGGGTTATGCAATACTTCCGCTACATTTTAGCGGTGTATGGTGGGGATATTCTCGGACATGGTCGAGAATTTTTTGGAGATATTTATGGATGATTTCTCCATATTTGAGGACTCCTTTGAGGAATGCTTACGTCATCTTGACGCTATTCTTACCCGCTGTAAGGATAAGAATTTAACTTTGAATTAGGAGGAATGTCATTTCATGGTTTAAGAAGGTATTGTCTTAGGGCATATCATTTCACAAAAATGCATTGAGGTAGACAAAGCTAAAATAAATGTCTTTTCCAACCTTTCTTTTCCCAAATGCGTCAAAGATACACGATCCTTTCTTGGTCATACCGGGTTTTATAGACGATTCATTAAGGAGTTTAGCAAGATTGCTAGACTCTTTACTCTTCTCTTGGCCAAAGATACAATATTTCACTTTGACTCGGATTGTGTGGCTTTTTTTGAATCACTTAAACGTTCTCTTACTACAGCCCTCGTTCTATCATCTCCAGACTGGAATCACCATTTTGAGCTTATGTGTGATGCATCCGATTTTGTTATTGGTGCAGTCTTAGGACAACACATTGATAACTTGCCACATGTAATTTATTATGCAAGTAGGACCTTGAACGATACCCAAATGAATTATACAACCACCGAGAAAGAACTTTTGACAGTTGTATTTATATTAGAAAAATTCAGGCCCTACTTAATTGGCTCTCCGGACATAGTTTACACCGATCATTCCGCCTTAAAACATCTTTTATCGAAGAAGGATGCTAAATCCAGGCTAATATGTTGGATCCTTTTGTTACAAGAATTTGACCTTGTAATACGAGACAAAAGTGGATGTGAAAATGTCGCAGCCGACCATTTTTCACGACTTTCTTTTTCACCAACGTTGACCTTACCAATAAACGATTCCTTTCCGGACGAACAACTCTTGACCATATATTGCGAACCTTGGTTCACTGATATTGTGAATTATCTAGCAACATGACTTCTACCCAGGTAAAACACTTTTACTAGGACGAACTCTATTTGTTTAAGTATTGTCCCGATTAGATCATTTGCCGATGTGTCCCTAATAATGAGTTTAAAAGTGTATTATCTTTCTGCCATGATCAAGTATGTGGCGGTCACTTTGGTCCAAGAAAAACGACGAAAAGTTTTGCAATGTGGCTTTTATTGGCCAACGTTATTTAAAGATGTATATGATTATTGCAAAACTTGTTCACGATGTCAACACTGTTGGATATGTATGCCCTAGAGTTCATTATTGTATATGTATACATGTTGATGCTGGGGATATATATGTACAGGACAATCTTGCTCAGTTATATAGTATATTATTTGAGTTATCTTTATCAGGATATGTGTATTTGTTTCTATTGATGTTTTATCCAGCTTGCACATATTGATAAAGACTCAATACAGTAGTATACTATTATGGTTTGACTTTATCTTAACATGTACATATGTTATATATGTCGACCACATGTTGATAAAGCTTGTAGGATCTTGCTTAACTACCAGCGTTATGATGGCGATCATACTTATGGGAGCTGGGTAGTCTATAAGCATATCCTTAAATGTCCTAAGTCCCAAGAGTATCAAGATTGGGCATCGATACTCCAGAGTAGACTTTTATGTACGTTTCTAGATCCCGACGAGGGGTGGTGGTTGGTCCCACAACCATTGGTGTGATCACCTAGGATTGTATACGGGTGCTCACTGAGGGTGAGTATACTGGACGGACTCGCTGAGAACCTTTAGATGGTATTATACATATCATCAGATAGCAGTTCACTTATGATATGTGTACAGGTTAGTCATTAGACCTGAGATCGTCATTTGTCTCGTGTGAGTTCCTACTGTGCTTTGATCACTTCCCTACCATGACTCTACTGAGTCGTGTAAACAGGTTTTGGTTGGGTACAGTCCCGAGCCATATGGAGGCAGTGAGTGATTGTCAGGGATTCATCTCTCTAGGTATTGAGATTTGATATCGCACTATTTTCGATTGGTCAGGACCATAAGACCTTGGCCAAGGCAGTTGGGATTTACCGATAGGTTGATCAGTAGTTTCCCGGATTGGTCCTAAGCCGAATCAGCACGAATTATCGGGTTATTAAGGTTTGACGCTTACCATCCCTAAATCCGGTATGTGATACTCTTAGAAAAAGAGACAAAACTGTATGGATATTGTCACGGATAGGCTCAGTAGGGATCCGGATGAGTTTGCTCGTCGGCCTTCCTTTTCGACAGGTACCCGGGTAGCCGTTACATACAGCTAATGCCGTTGACGTGCTTGTAGTTATGGATTTATCCAGTAATGCACTGCCGGCGTACTGTCGAGTCTTTAGAGTCCCACACAGAGGGTTTTCCTGCTTCGGGTGAAACGATGTAGGGGCCATATGGTTTTACGGCAGGGTTCGATCACATACGTGTACTTGTGCATGTAAGGCGGATAATACTAGCGGGCTTTGGTTTATGCCGGATCCTAGTATTATATTGTTGGATTATTTTCGTCTCTTTTCTATTCGTATTTTTCGGAATACGGATACGGGTATGTATATACGGATGAGGGGTATCTTATAATTTTTGACAAGAATGCTTCTAGAAGAAGACACCTCATTTGTTATTTAATCTTTTTGATTAAATGTTAAATGAGATGGAGGTATGAGGTGTTAACTTTTATTAAGTGAAGCATGGCTACTTTATGACTCACTTAGTGAGTCATGGATTACTATTGAGGTAAGGTGACATCTAGATATTTTGTGGAAAATATCCAGATATTTTGTGGTAAATATCCAGATATTTTGTGGTAAATATCTTTGCTTAATAGTTATCAAACATGAGCCATGATTCACTTCATAATATCTTTCACACACTCTCTCCTCCAAGCTCTCTTCTTCTTCCTCTTACCCTAACTTGTCTCATGAGTTGAGAATCCCAGGGTTCAAGAAACTAAATAAATCCTAATCACTCTCTACATCATCTAGGATACTTAGATTGGCATATTAAGTAACCTAGTTACCTTGGTTTAAAGGTAGGAGCTCAAAGTAGACATTCTCGGGTAGATCATCTTTGTCATGAGGAAGCCGTCGATCAAGCTCGATCATGGAGGCCGCTAGGAGCATGCTAAAGGAGAGGAGTGAAGACCCGAAAGACTTGAGCTTCTTGGTATATACTCTTTTCATAGTAGATAGCTTCTTTAGTTGCTAGTTAGGTTTATGGTAGATCCGGTTTAGGATTATTCTAGCGCCAAATTTACATCGTTAGAAAAAAATTTGTTTCGCAATCGGCCTCGGTTGATGGCCAAGGCGTTAGCATAACCTTTCATGGTATCAGAGACAGCCGATAAATACTATACTAGAAGGTTTAAACAATGTTAAAGTAACGAAACCGAAATAATTCCGAAACACGAAACTAAAATCCAAGTTTCTGTCAAAATTTTCAGAGGCTCTAATTTCTTTTAAACAATTGCAAAGTGCTACTTTAGTTGTTAGATGAACATAGAACAAAAACGAGGCAATTCCATCACCTTTTGGCCGGCCAAGACATCAAAATGACCGGCCCCACCGGTTTTATGGTTAGGAATTGGGTTGGGTTTTGGTCTGTATTCTTGTCTCTTGGATTTAGGGTTTCAGGTGTTGTTTGTTTTTGCCCAGGCTGGATATTCTGTTATCTTGTGTTTAGGGGCAATTCGGGGTATTTCGAAGTCGTTATTTTTAACACTGTTTAATAGTTTAAGTACATACATTACTATCTGCGACCATGAATATCATTATAGCGGTATAACTCGTCTAACTGCTATATATTCTTTTAGACGAGTTTGCGAACATGACATTCACGTTGATGTTCTATGATTGTGCTGAGGTTGTTGGTTGGATTGTCGTGGTGGATAGCTTGCGGTGCAATGTTAGTAGTACGGTTAAGATTCATTTGTATATTCATATTGTGGGGCAAGCGTCCGACATGTGGACTACCGTCTTTGCCGGATTGTATATTATTTGTTTGGGGCACGACCGGGTTAAGGTCGATATCACCATTGTACATATTATTTTTATTTTCTGTACTAGAATTACCCCGCTGCGGAGTGCACGAATAGCCGGGTTCTAGAAGGCAACAAGCCCGCATCTCATGGCGTTGAGACAGAGGGGGCTTCACTTTAGAATTGGCGGGCTATTCGCCGCACTCGTAGGGGGTATAGGACGACCCACGGAGGGACGCTCAAGTTACCGGATCCCGTGGAGTGTTGGGTGGCCCATTCACTTTGTTGATTGGGGTTGTCTCACTTCTGGGATTGGCGGGTAACTTGCCGCTCTCGTAGGGGTCCAGGTTTCATTGCACAAGCTATCCATACGACCGGGAACGTCGGGATTTATTTGCGGCTCAAATGAAACCCGAGGCTCCAAGATTATCCACCATTCTGTATTGTTTGCTGAGATTTTGTGATGTTGCTTATTATCATGCTTAGGACGAATGCTATATATATATTTATATATATACTAGTAGATGTTGTATATGTTTTGCACCCGCGCTAGTCCAGCCTCCGCTCTATCGTTAGTTAAGTGACCTAACGGTGCATGACGGGTCCCGTGGCGAATGCGGATGGCATATACGTACATTGTATTTTCGTTCTTTTCTGGTGTGATAGGTTAATTGATGGGACAGCATTAATTTTGATTAATGCAAGAAAAGAAACCTAAAAAGATCCTGTTGGAACAAATTTCGAGAAACTATAGTTATATTCTTTAGCTTTTCATAATGGTATTCGGTTGTGAATATCCAACACCTCATTCCAGGAGGCAAGAGTCGAGATCCCTTCACAGGGAGTGACCTCTTGAGCAAAAGTATATACTATAGATTACTCGGTTTTCTTCATAACCAGAAGTTTTCAAAAGCGGAGCCTAAACCACTCCTTTTCAAAACTGCTCAGGTTCCTTCAACGATATCAAGTTCATTACGTTAACGGGTTTTTCACCAAAAACTCAGTTGTATCCCTCCGTCATTTCTTCTAAGTAATACTTAGTATTCGTGCTACGTTTGTTGACCGTGTCAAGGCGTAGTGAATGGTAGCTGAGGACTACTTATTTGTAGCATTCAATGCAATTGGTTAGGACAGTCGTATAACCTTGTTGACTGTGTTAAGGGTTATGCGGGTGGGTTTAATGCAATCTAGATAATGACGGGTTGAACTTGACTATGACTTTTTGATTTGTTGACTGTGTCAAGGTCACCAAGATCCTAAGGGCAAAAACCATACCGGGAGTTTCAAATATACAGGAAACTTGCAGTTTTAGCATATTTTCTGGAGTGTGGTGACTAGAGTGGATTCCATCTAGGCCATCACACAATGATAGTTGGATCCCGATCCCACTGATGAGTAGGATTACTCTTGGGAGATTATTTCACTTAATAATCAATGCTATAAACCAAGTAGGTGTCTAGAACGGTGTTAGCGGGGCTACGCCTCAAGGGAAAATAGGTTACATAATTAAGAAACTTCGCGAAAGCGTTGGAAAACCTCCTTCGAAGTACCGACACTAGCCTGGCTGAAAGGTTAAGCAAGTATTGTGACGTGCGATTAATCCTGACTAGTTCTTCTTTTAGGGTATGAAGACGAATTTGAGGAAACAGTGGGAGCCATCATGATTAGATAAACTAATAACCAATCTGATCTTGCAAGAGCTCATGCTAAGTGTTTCTTTTTTCTCTCTCCAGGTAGCAACCATTTCACGCTCTAATCAAGATAATAAAATGTATCGCTTGACCAATCTGAATTCTTATTCGGGGCTGGAGAACATCGGTTCGGCTCTAAACTATGACAACTGTCATACGTATGAGTGAGCGAAAGCGGATTGCATGAATTCCTTGATGACCCCAACGAAGAAGAAGTATACTAATGCATCTCCTTCAGGTGTTCTTGTTATTGAGAACTATTTTTCGGTCAGTCCTACCTCCTGGGTACTAGGTACCGGATCAGGATCTCATATCTATAATTTATTGCAGGGACTGAGAAAAAGTAGGATAGTTGGACCTGGTGATATGTTCCTCAGAGTAGAGAACGGAGCACAAGTTAATGCTGCTGCCGTCAATGAATATCACTTAGCGTTGCCAAAAGGCAAAACTATGATTTTGAACAATTGCTACTATGTACCTTCCATGGTTTGCAACATCATATCAGTTTCCTTACTTGATAAAAATGGATATAAGTTTGTTCTTGATAGAATTATCATGAGCATTTACCTTAATCAGGTATTGGTTGCAGAAGGTACACCGTGTAATAGTATCTATGTTCTAAATCAAAACACAGTTTTCAATGTACAAAACACACGCAAGAGGAAGAGTTCAGAAGAGAACGAATCCTACTTGTGGCATTGTGGACCTGGTCATATCAGAGAGAAAAGACTGAGTAAATTACATAAGGATGGACATTTGAATACGTTTGAATTTTCATCTTATGAAACTTGTTAGTCTTGTCTCAAGGGAAAGATGACCAAATCTCCGTTCACCGGACATGGAGAAAGAGCAGCAGAGCTCTTGGGACTCATACACAGTGATGTATGTGGTCCAATGTCTATACATGCACGGGGTGGGTTCTCGTACTTCATTACATTCACTGACGATCTCTCAAGGTTCGGATATGTGTATCTTTTGAAACACAAATCTGAAGCTTTTGAGAAATTCAAAGAATACAGAAACGAAGTAGAGAACAAGACAGGCAAAAGTATCAAGATCCTCAGATCTGATAGAGGAGGGGAGTACTTGAGCATGGAATTTCTCGATTACTTAAAAGAGAATGGAATTCACTCTCAGCTTACTCCTCCGTACACACCACAGAATAACGGTGTATCGAAGCGAAGGAATCGTATCCTATTGGATATGGTTCGCTCTATGATGAGTAGTGCTGAGCATTAGTGGATGTTGCACACCATCACAACATTTGTGAGGAGGCGGAAGTGGAAAACGAAAATTTTCTTGCATGCAACATTGAATTTTAACCCAAGATCTTATACTAAACCACAACTAGTAACCCTATCTAGAGGTGTTAACTACTATGATAGGGATTATACCTCAAGAACTGATCCTTCGGGTCTTCTTTCCGCTGTGACTCTTAGCTCCTTGGATGATTGGAACGATCTCAATCTCCGGTCACTTTTAGGACATAGATGATCCACCCGAGAGCTTTGAATCAAGCTTCAACCTCTTCTCAAGGGGTAACCAAGAAGTCAAGTGTGCTAAAAGTGACTACTTAGATGATGTAGAGATAATATAGAGGATTAATTTGATCTCATAACCCAATGAATCATAACTCATTTGAAGGGTTTGGGTTTAGCTTGAGGGAGGAGATAATTTAGAGAGAGTCTGTGAGAGTGAAAATGAGAGAGCTCAAGCATAAATCAAATGATATGGTGAAAAATCAAATAATTGAAGTATGCATTATTTTTCTCCAAAAATAACGCAACATACTTCAATAATAAACCCAAATGAATATAAAATGAAATAAGCCACGCTTTCATCCATGCTTGGAAAAGTCCAAATTCCACCTCATTATTTTTATTTTCACAAAATAAAAATCCATATATGAGGTGTCTCCTTCTAGAATGTATTCTTATACAATTACAAGAATACCCCTCACCGTATACCGTATAAATATACCCGTATTTATATTCCGAAAAAATACGAATACAATGAGATACCAATAATCCAATAATATAATACCGGTATCCGGCTTAAACCAAAGCCTACTAATATTATCCTTCCGATCATCATTCATGTAGCCAGTACACGAACATGATCGAAACCCTGCCGTAACAACTTACGGCCTCTACATATTTTGCCTGAACCAGGAAACCCTCTGTGTGGGACTCTAAAGACTCGACAGTACACTGGCAGTGGGTTTAACCACAAGCACGTCAGCGGCACTAGCTGTGCGTAACGGCTACCCAGGTACATGACGAAAAGGTGGCCGATGAGCGAACTCATCCCAACCCCAACGAGCCTATAAGCAACACTTACCTTACAGTCCGGTCTCTTCGTCTGATACTTCGCATATGAAGTCTAGTGGTGGTAAACGTCAGACCCCAGTAACTTGATAATGTAAGTCCACGTTGCTCACCCCGGTTCTTACGGGGAGGCGGAAACGGCGAAAAACAATTTTTTGGCACAAAGGCAACATGGGCTAAAAGAAGGATCTTTGCTAAACTATAAACTAGCAAACTACAAGAGGTGTTATCTACTATGCCATAGAGATTATACCTCACGATACCAGTCCTTCGGGTCTTCTCTCCGCTGTCCTGCTCGTCCATCTGAAGCTCTGAGGATCGATCCGGATCTTGGTCACCTCCGCGGCCTCCTTGAGTCGAAGACGATCCACCCGAGAGTTGTACACCGAGCTTCACCTCGAGCCGAGGCAACTAGGGCAACAAGATCGCTAGTCTTGATGTCCTAGGTTGTGTAGAAGTAGTAGAGGGATGGTTTTGTCAAGTGGGATCCTTTTTCTCTCAACAAATGAGATCAAAGGAAGAATCAAGAAGAGGAAGAAGGAGGAGCAACCATGGAGCTCTTTCTCATTTCTTTTTCAAGAGAGAGAGTGAGAATAGAGAAGTGAAATTGTTAACTAAAGAAAAAGGGCACCATGGTTGCAATAATACTAAAAATCATCATTACTAATCCTATCATGATAAAGTTGATGGCTACATTGAATTGACCATTTTCATAATCCAAAAAGAAAAAGAAATCCAAAGAAAACTCTAGACCTCTCATGAAGGTCAAAGTCAACTTTGGTCAACGGGTCAACAAAGTCAAGTGTGGTCAAATGGTCAAAGCAATTAGCCATCACAAAATTATCACCGAAAAGATTAGTAAGTAATGTCCGCGGCTTATAATGGTTTTGACCGAATGAATTGCTAAAACCCTAATAAGTCCGCCTCAAAATGGTTCTGACCGAATCAACTGTCAAAACCCTAATGAGCCTGCCACATAACGGTTTTGGCCGAACCAACTGCCAAAACCCTAATGAGGCACCTCCTCCTTCTTCGCTCCTTAAAACAGTGCATACACACCTGCATCCGCATTCCGTAGAATGCGAATGCACAGAAGACAAAACTAATCCATCCGTGCAATACTAGGATCCGGCTTAAACCAAAACCCACTAGTATTGCCTGCTCGAACAACATACGCACACAAGTGCACGTAAGTGATCACAGCCCTGCCGTAAAACCATACGGCCTCTACACGTTTTGCTCAGTGCAGGGAAACTCTCTGTGTGGGACTCTAAAGACTCGACACTACGCTGGCAGTGGGTTTAACCACAGACCACAAGCGGCATTAGCTGTACGTAACGGTCCCCAGGTAGATGTCGATAAGAAGGCCGATGAGGTAAACCCATCCGAACTCCTACCGAGCCTGTATGTGACAATCTCCGTACAGTCCGGTCTGTTCGTCTGATACATCGCATGGCGGGCCTAGGGGGTGGTGAACGTCAGTCCCCTAATAGCAGTACAAGTCGTGTCGGAGTGTAGCCCAGAACACCCTGAGATAACACTGGAAACCTACCAGTATATCTCGCTTGCCCTGGCCAGGGACTACTTGTGTAATGGCTCTCCTAGACACAGCGCGATGTCAACCCCCAATACCGGGAGAGACGAATCCTGTCTAACCGTCACTGCCTCCAAGTGCTTCGGAACTGCACCGAACTACTACCTGTTTGCACGACTCCTTTGAGCCGTGGTAGGGTAGTAATCTAAGTACAGTGGGAACACACTCGAGGCGAAGTGACAGTGTCAAGTCAGCGGACTAAGCTGTACTCATGTCACCTGGGAACTGATAACTGACGATAGGTATAATACCAACCAACAGTTCCCGATGAGTCCTGTCCAGTGTACTCGTAACCTAACGAGCACCCGCATACTATCTCCAGTACGACGTACTGATGGCTGTGGGACAGACCATCTCCCCTGCTGGGATGAGAAGCGCATACGCTAGTCTACTCCGGAGTATCGATGCCCTGTCTCGATAGTCCTACGACTAGGGACCTGTATAAGGATGTGCTTGTGGATTACCCAGCCCACACGAGTGTGACTGCCATCACAACGCTGGTAATCAAGCAAAGATTCTAAGGGCTCTACTAATATGTATAAGCGATATGCTAAAAGAAACACATGCACATATTGAAGTAGATACAAACCAAGTAGAATACTACCATTTTGAGCAAGATTGTCTATACAACTGTGAATATCCCAAGCTTCCATTAAGTAATATATAAACTAGTATGATACAGTAATGGCCTCTAGGGCATATACACTAACAATCTCCCACTTGCACTAAGGCCATGTACTGGCGTATCGAAGACCTATCATCTCGATCAGCCGCTCGAACTGAGTCTGGGGTAGGGCCTTCGTGAGTGGATCTGCCGTGTTATTCTTCGAATCTACTCTCTTCACCTCGATCTCCTGGCGATCGACGATCTCCCTGATCAGGTGGTATCGCTTCAAAATGTGCCTGGACTTCTGATGGGACCTGGGTTCCTTCGCTAAAGCTATAGCGCCGTTGTTGTCGCAATACAGCAGTATTGGATCAACAATGGTAGGAACCACCTGAAGCTCCGTGAGGAACTTCTTCATCCAGACAGCTTCCTTTGCGGCATCGCAAGCAGCTATGTACTCCGCTTCCATAGTTGAGTCAGCAACGGTCTCTTGCTTGGAACTCTTCTAGCAAACCGCCCCTCCATTAAGGGTAAAGACATAACCCAACATGGACTTAGAGTCATCCTTGTCACTCTGGAAGCTGGAGTCAGCAAAGGCCTCGATCTGGAGGTCTTTTCCGCCATACACCAAGAACATCTCCTTAGTCCTTCTCAGGTACTTGAGAATGTTCTTTACCGCTATCCAGTGTTTCTCCCCTGGGTCCGACTGATACCGGCTTACAACGCTCAATGCGTATGCTACATCTGGTCTGGTACATAACATCGCATACATTATAGAGCCTACCGCAGAAGCGTAGGGTATAATAGACATGCGATCCCTTTCCAAATCAGTCTTGGGAGACATCTCTTTGGAGAGGGTGATTCCGTGACAAGCCGGTAAATTACCGCGCTTGGAATCTTCCATACTGAATCTTTTCAGTTTGGTGTCGATGTACCTGGACTGTGAAAGTCCCAACATCCTCTTAGATCTATCACGATAGATCTAGATCCCCAGAATGTAGTTGGCATCGCCCAGGTCCTTTATAGAGAACCTCTGCGACAAGAATCCTTTGACTGACTGTAGCATAGGAATATCATTTCCTATTAGGAGAATGTCATCCACGTACAAGACGAGGAATACCACAGTTCTCCCTACAATCTTACTGTAAATGCATGGTTCATCTGGGTTTTTGATAAAGTCGAATTCCTTGACAGTATCATCGAAGCAGATGTTCCAACTCCGCGATGCCTGCTTCAGTCCATAGATGGACTTGAGTAACTTGCACACTTTACCGCTGTTCCCACTCTGATTGAATCCCTCTGGCTGATCCATATAGACGCACTCTTCTAAATTTCCATTCAGGAAAGCCGTCTTTACGTCCATCTGCCAGATTTCATAATCGTGGAAAGAAGCAATGGCAAGAAGGATCTGAATGGATTTGAGCATAGCCACTGGAGAAAAGGTCTCGTCATAGTCCAAACCAGGTCGTTGACGAAAACCCTTTGCTACAAGTCTAGCTTTATAGGTCTCAACCTGCCCATCTACACCAATCTTCTTTCTGAAGATCCATTTGCAGCCTACGGGTTTTACCCCTTCTGGAGCAAAGTCCAAAGTCCAAACTTTGTTGGTGTACATGGACTCCATCTCGGTCCACATTGCATCCAGCCATTTTACCGATTCACCACTCTGAATGGCTTGCTGGAAGCTAGTAGGCTCACTATAATCAATAGTGCAATCATCTCTATCCCCGTCTATGAGAAAACCGTAGTATCTCTCGGGCGGATGAGACTGCCTACTACTCCTGTGGAGTGGCGCTGGGATGTCCGGTTCTCCTGAACCTCCTGGTTCCACTAAGGTTTCAGTAATAGCTCGTGGTTATGGAATTTCTTCCAGTTCTATTGCGCTCCCACTTATCTGATTTTCCAAAAACTCAGTTTCCAAGAAGCGGGCATGACGAGAAACAAAAACCTTTTGTTCCTCTGCGTAATAGAAAAGATACCCCTTGGAGTTCCTTGGGTATCCCACAAACTTACACTGTACTGAGCGTGCCTCGAGCTTGTCCGCATGCTGCTTTTTTACAAAAGCTGGACATCCCCATGTCTTAAAGTGTTTAAGATAGGGTTTCTTCCCACTCCACATCTCATATGGTGTGGTAGGCACTGACTTAGTAGGAACCTGGTTCAAAAGATATGCAGCTGTTTCTAGTGCATAACTCCAGAAGGACCGCGGTAACTCAGCCTTACTCATCATGGAACGAACCATATCCAATAGGGTTCGATTCCGTCTTTCCGATACACCGTTGTGTTGTGGTGTGTATGGAGGAGTAAGCTGAGAGAGAATTCCATTCTCTTTTAAGAAGCCCAGAAACTCGGCACTCAAGTATTCACCACCTCGATCAGATCTCAGTGTTTTGATACTTTTGCCTGTTTGTTTTTCAACTTCATTCTTGTATTCCCGAAATTTCTCAAAGGCCTCGGATTTATGCTTCATCAAGAAGACATGTCCATACCTAGAGAAATCATCTGTGAAAATAATGAAGTATGAATAACCACTTCGCGCATGTGTAGACATTGGACCACACACATCACTGTGTATGAGTCCCAAGAGCTCGCTTGCTCTTTCTCCGTGTCCAGTGAACGGAGTCTTTGTCATCTTTCCCATGAGACAAGATTCACAAGTGGCATAAGACTGGTACTCGAACGGATCCAAGTATCCTTCTTTATATAACTTTGTCAACCGTGTCTCATTAATGTGACCCAGTCTACAATGCCATAAGAAAGCCTGATTTAATTCCGGAGACTTTCTTTTAAGTGTGTTCTGGACACTGAAAACCTGAGCTTGATTTAATACGTATATCCCGTTTTTCAATGTACCTGACCCAATCAGAACTTGATTTAGGTGGATGTTGACTACATCGCTTACAAAAGTAAAATCATATCCTTCCTTAGAAAGTAAGGATACAGATATGATATTACAAGTCGCACCTGGTACATAAAAACAGTCACGCAGAATCAATATCTGCCCAGTTGTCAGTCCAAGATGATATTCCCCTACGGATTCAGCGTACATGCTCATTCCGTTAGCAACCCTGAGAGTCATATCACCTATCTTGATAACCCTACGGTTTCTCAGATCCTGTAACGAATTACAGATATGAGATCCTGATCCGGTATCCAATACCCAGGAAGTAGGGTTAACTAACATACAGTTCTCTATTACAAACACACCCGAAGCCGAAGCCACAACATGCTTCGAATTCTGGCTACTGGCTTTGCTAACCCTGCAATCCTTCTGCCAATGTTCATTCCTGTAACAATAGGAATGTCCCTCTTTTACTACATCCAGTCCCAAAACTTTTGCCCTTCTCTTTCCTTCTACTTCCCTGGTTTCCTTCAGGGTAGAAGGCAGAGACTGTAGAATCAAGTCAACACCTGACCCGTTCTTCAACGTGGTCTTCAGGTCCGTGAGCTCAAAATAGCTGGTCTCTGTAAGGACGTTGCCCCCTACAGATGACCCGATAGCCAACCTCGCTGGAAGCAATTCGTTCGAGGTCTCATATCTTGCTATACGAGATTGCTCTCCATATAAATCTTTGTTATGGAGGAAGATAGAAACTAAGTCCATCTTCTCGTGCTGCCTCTGGTATACACCATCAACTGAGGCTAACACGAGGCACTTGGCTTTCGCACAGTCTTTTCCCAACGTCTTACGGATATCAATGTCCGCGACAAGGGAAACTGGACCTGAGACGGCAGGGGTTGGATTAGTTAAGAGGTGTCCCAGCTTGTTATGGGCAATGGACATCTGGACAGACCCTTGCCAGTCATAACAGTCAGATTCAGTCATTTTATTATCTAGATGTAACCTAGGTGTGGTCACTGGGTCGCTGCAATTAAGAGAGAGAGAAGAAAACACTTTAGCATGATGCTCTTGCAAGTTTAGATTGGTTTTTAATTTATCTAAACAGGATGGCTCCCACTGTCTTTCGAATCTCTCCTCAAACCATAAAGGAAGAATTAGTCAGGATCAATCTCACCGTACAATACTTGCTTAACCGTTCAGCCAGGCCAGTGTCGGTACTTCGAGGGAGGTTTTCCAACGCTTTCGCGAAGTTCCTTAATTAAGTAACCTCTTTTCCCTATGGGCGTAGCCCCGCTAACACCTTTCTAGACACCTACTTGGTTTATAGCATTGATCGTTAAGTGAGAAAGTTCCCGAGGAGTAGCATATACTCACAGTAGGATCGGGATCCAAATATCATCGCGTGACAAAACTGAAGGAATCCTACCAGAATCATCACACTCCAAATGGTATGCAACGCTAGCAAGTTTCAGTTTCTTTAGAAACTCCCGATATGGATTTTTGCCCCATGCTCTTATGACCTTGACTAAGGCTAACAAATCATAAGTCACATGTCAAGTTCTACCCGTCGTTGTCCAGGTTGATTTGAACCCACCCGTATATACCCTTGACTATGGCCAACAAAGTAATACGACTGTCCCAAACCAACGCATCTATCTATGCAACATATGAATACCCACCAGCTACCAAACACTGTGTCTTGACTAGGGCCAACAAACACAGCTTGAATACTGTTGGATATTCATATGAAACGATGGAGGGCTACGAATGGTTTTGGCGAAACCGTGAACGTAGTGAACTTGATATAATCGAAGGAACGAGATAGCTTTTAAAAGGAGTGGTTCAAGCTCCGCGTTTAAAAGCTGGTTTTTGAAAAGAACCGAGTGGTTTTGAAAGTGTTCCAACGACTTTTACTTGGTTTATTTTCTTGCATTAATTTTAATGCGTCCCATCATTTAATCCTACCATTGCAGAAACAACGAAAATACGACGTACGCTTATGCCATCCGCATTCGCCATGGGGCCCCGTCATCACCCGTTAGGTTACTTAACTAACGACAGAGCGGGGGTTGGACTAGCGCGGATGCAAAACATAAGCAACGCCTAAATAGATATCATATATAGATATATACATTCGTCACATGCAATGATAGCCATTCCAGATCACAGATGAACACTTTGGATATACTAGAAACCCGCGATTCGTTCGAGCCTGCAACGAAAAGCGGATTACACGGTCGCGATGAATAGCCAATACCCCACCCTAGACCCCTACGGGTGCGGCAAACTACCCGCCAAGTACCCGAAGCGAAGCAACCTCCCTCAACGATGTGAGTAGACCACTCGGCACTTTGAGATACCCGGTAGTTTGTGCACCCCACCTTGGGTCTATCCTAGGAGCAAAAACAGTAAAAAGAAATTATACAATAGCGGCTACAACCTCATCCCAGATGTGCGGCCAACAAATAATATTACATCAATTTACAAATTTTACAATGAATGAAAGAAAAAGAAACTCTCATCTCACATCCACCCCGGCTATTCATCCGCGACAATCCAACGAGTTCATATCCACAAACCATCAACATTACAGATCACAGATATGTATTACCCCCACTAATCGACGTATAGCGATTAGCAGACGTTCAATACATATATCACATCACAGATAATATCCATTAGCCAAAGTCTATGGAATTTCGACCAAAATACGGATTTGTAACCACCCCAAAAACAAATTTGTTCTCTGGAAAATCTGAGCAGAAACAAACTATATTAAAAATCCCAAAACCTCCAACTAAGTACACTGCAGCCAAAATGGTCCACGGCCGAGTCAACTAGGCCGCGGATCCGCGGCAGGAAGCATGTTCTTGCCGCGGAACCGCGGCGCTTTGACCGGTTCAGTGGATCGTTTTTTGTGGGTGTCTTTAGAAAACCCTGAGCCGATTTTTCATGTATGTCAAATAATTTTTTGAGCAGTATAAAAAATCGACAGAAAGTTAATTTTTCCCGGACGAGTTTTGTGATTTTTTTCCGATCGATATTCTAAATACTTTGCTAACTTGCTAGTTTATGTTTAGCTAGGCTCTGATACCACTGTAAGTCCATGTTGCTCACCCCGGTTCTTACGGAGAGGCGGAAACGGCGAAAAACAATTTTTTGACACAAAGGCAACATGGACTAAAAGAAGGATCTTTGCTAAACTATAAACTAGCAAACTACAAGAGGTGTTATCTACTATGCCATAGAGATTATACCTCACGATACCGGTCCTTCGGGTCTTCTCTCCGCTGTCCTGCTCGTTCATCTGAGCTCTGAGGATCGATCCGGATCTTGGTCACCTCCGCGGCCTCCTTGAATCGAAGACGATCCACCCGAGAGTTGTACACCGAGCTTCACCTCGAGCCGAGGCAACTAGGGCAACAAGATCGCTAGTCTTGATGTCCTAGGTTGTGTAGAAGTAGTAGAGGGATGGTTTTGTCAAGTGGGATCCTTTTTCTCTCAACATATGAGATCAAAGGAAGAATCAAGAGGAGGAAGAAGGAGGAGCAACCATGGAGCTCTTTCTCATTTCTTTTTCAAGAGAGAGAGTGAGAATAGAGAAATGAAATTGTTAACTAAAGAAAATGGGCACCATGGTTGCAATAATACTAAAAATCATCATTACTAATCCTATCATGATAAAGTTGATGGCTACATTGAATTGACCATTTTCATAATCCAAAAAGAAAAAGAAATCCAAAGAAAACTCTAGACCTCTCATGAAGGTCAAGGTCAACTTTGGTCAACGGGTCAACAAAATCAAGTGTGGTCAAGGTGGTCAAATGGTTAAAGCAATTAGCCATCACAAAATTATCATTGAAAAGATTAGTAAGTAATGTCCGCGGCTCATAATGGTTTTGACCGAACGAATTGCCAAAACCCTAATGAGTCCGCCTCAAAATGGTTTTGACCGAATCAACTGTCAAAACCTTAATGAGCCTGCCACATAACGGTTTTGGCCGAACCAACTGCCAAAACCCTAATGAGGCACCTCCTCCTTCTTCGCTCCTCAAAACTGTGCATACACACCTGCATCCGCATTCCGTAGAATGCGAATGCACAGAAGAAAAAACTAATCCATCTGTGCAATACTAGGATCCGGCTTAAACCAAAGCCCACTAGTATTGCCTGCTTGAACAGCATACGCACACAAGTGCACGTAAGTGATCATAGCCCTGCCGTAAAACCATACGGCCTCTACACGTTTCGCTCAGTGCAGGGAAACTCTCTGTGTGGGACTCTAAAGACTCGACACTACGCTCGCAGTGGGTTTAACCACAGACCGCAAGCGGCACTAGCTGTACGTAACGGTCCTCAGGTAGATGTCGATAAGAAGGCCGATGAGGTAAACCCATCCGAACTCCTACTGAGCCTGTATGTGACAATCTCCGTACAGTCCGGTCTGTTCGTCTGATACATCGCATGGCGGGCCTAGGGGGTGGTGAACGTCAGTCCCCTAATAGCGGTACAAGTCGTGTCAGAGTGTAGCCCAGAACACCCTGAGATAACACTGGAAACCTACCAGTATATCTCGCTTGCCCTGGCCAGGGACTACTTGTGTAATGGCTCTCCTAGACACAGCGCGATGTCAACCCCCAATACCGGGAGAGATGAATCCTGTCTAACCGTCATTGCCTCCAAGTGCTTCGGGACTGCACCCAACTACTACCTGTTTGCACGACTCCTTTGAGCCGTGGTATGGTAGTAATCTAAGTACAGTGGGAACACACTCGAGGCGAAGTGACAGTGTCAAGTCAGCGGACTAAGCTGTACTCATGTCACCTGGGAACTGATAACTGACGATAGGTATAATACCAACCAACAGTTCCTGACGAGTCCTGTCCAGTATACTCGTAACCTAACGAGCACCCGCATACTATGTCCAGTACGACGTACTGATGGCTGTGGGACAGACCATCTCCCCTGCTGGGATGAGAAGCGCATACGCTAGTCTACTCCGGAGTATCGATGCCCTGTCTCGATAGTCCTACGATTAGGGACCTGTATAAGGATGTGCTTGTGGATTACCCAGCCCCTAAGAGTGTGACTGCCATCACAACGCTGGTAATCAAGCAAAGATCCTAAGGGCTCTACTAATATGTATAAGCGATATGCTAAAAGAAACACATGCACATATTGAAGTAGATACAAACTAAGTAGCATAGTACCATTTTGAGCAAGATTGTCTATACAACTGTGAATATCCCAAGCTTCCATTAAGTAATATACAAACTAGTATGATACAGTAATGGCCTCTAGGGCATATACACTAACAGATAAGTCATGCTGATGTATGGCTCATAACGGTTCGAGAAACTACTGATAACTCTTATCAGTAAATCTCGACAACCTTGGTCAGGGATTTGCTGTTATGGCCGATCAAACTTTGTCACGACCCGAAATTGGCATGTGACGGCCTATAAACTATGCAACGTCTAAAGGCGTAACGCAATTTAAGTAAGCCGAAAACCCAGTAATCTAAACCATCAAAAGTAGTAAGTGATAATAACATTTTTAAAACTTTTGAAATCTCAAACCAAAATTCTTTAAAGTCCAACTTTATTTCCTTTAAAATTTTGGTAGCACCTCCTTTGTAAAAACCAGCCCTAAAAGGGGTACAACAAAGTAAATAAGTAAAGCATCCCTAAACGGGAGCAAATACAAGCCCAAAGGCGGAAAACAACCACCACAACAGATATACTACGCCGTAGCGAAGAAATAAAAGACGATGTGAATAAAACTGCATAAAAGACCTTCAAGTCACAAAATAAAATATACAATATCGTCCTCACATCAAGTCTCTAAGTCATACATGAAAGTGGTAGATGGAGAGTACAAGATACAACAAGATACAATGTACATAAACGGATAACCGCAAAACCCACCTAAAGCAAAACTGCACACTATGAGCCGAAACGGTATCCGCAGCAAAACATGATACGATAGATGAAAAAGCCTGCCTCGACTACTCTGAGGAACAACCTGCAAAACACTGTGGCACAACGGGGGTGAGTTGCCAACTCGTGAATAGTAAATAACATATGCATGTAATCGCAAGTATGCACGTACAGCGCGAATCTAACATATGCAAACTAATAGCAATAAATGGTCATATGTATGCAACAATCATGAAAGGTACTCTAGCATGTACAACTAATACATGAAGCAATAATATGACAATATGTATATGCAACAGTCATGAAAAGTACTCTATCAGGTACTCCTAATATATGAAGCAATAAGTGGCAATATGTATATGCAACAGTCATGAAAGGTACTCTATCAGGTACTACTAATACACGAAGCAATGCATATAAAGTAAATGCGGAATATGGGATAAAACATGTCATTCCCACGGAATCCTGACCTCGTGGCAGGACCAAAGTCCATCAAGACAATCCAAATCCCAATTTACTCAAATCAGCCCCCAAATTGGCTCTCATATCATGTAAATCTCATATATCCTGAGTGTCCAATATCACGTAAACCTCATAAATACTGAGTGTCCAATATCAAATAATTTCATATATCCTGTAGTGTCCAATATCAAGTAATCTCATATATCCAGTGTCCAATATCAAGTAATCTCATAAATGACTAAGTATATTTGCATGAATCATTATGATGATGTATATAAATTAGATATGTATACATATATATATTAGCGTCCCATTCCACTAATATATATATATATATATATATATATATATGCATATATAACAGCGTCCCATTCCACTGTTATATATATTTAGGAGTAAAAATATCATGAAAATAAGTGTCTAACATCGACACATAAATACTGATCTATCAGGCACTGTCACCACGACTAGCCCTCCTGATAGGTACGTATCATACGCTATCCCGAAAACTCGAGGGCCCAGCTTCGACACTCGAAATTTGACGTATCCATACGTACATGATTCCGGTCGGTATCCCCACGATGACCGCCGAGTCATAGGTACTGTCACCGGTAGGTATGGTTCCCCTGTCAGGCTCATCGGCGTGGTCCATCGAAATACCTTTCTTGTCCCGGGGTACCTCTGGGCCCCACCATGTACCCGCACACGGCCCACGACGCCTCCTCGCATGGGGTATATATATCAGAACCGATAAAATTCATGGTGGCTGCTGAAATATCATATCAAGAGAAACCGGGTTTTTCAAATAATGCATAATTTCATGGAACTACCACGGTCCTCAAATCCAGAAAACATCATGAAAAATCCATATCTCAATGCGAAAATCCATGAATATAATATATGCAACATAAAACTGTAATATGAGCATATAAAGGAAAAGCCGCTATTTAACTGCAACAAGTTAATATATATATCATGCGGTTCCTAATTTCTTCAAGTCTATATAACATCAAATAAAGGTGAACATGTAGCTATAGCCAGATATATGTGTAAACATGTAGGTATAGCAAGGTATATGTATCTACCTATCAGTAATGATGTAATACCCTCCAGGTATAAGTGTAAGTATGTATGTAAGATGTACATGTAGCTATGTCTCATGTGTGTATATACCTATCACTAATGGTACAATACCATATAGGTATATGGATAACTAGCATGTAAGCATGTTAAGGTATATGTGTAAGCATGTAGGTATACAGGTATGCTATATGTCATATGCACGAAGGAAAATAAGGGTCAATGTCTCAATGTCCCTAATCAAACAATATCATATATGTATGTGTGTTGTGTGTGTCATGGCAATTATTGACGGTGTGTGTGGCATACAATCAGTACTCGTGCAACATGAGCCGTCAATAACAGTGCAGTGTCCTAAGGGTACAAGTCCAAGCACAACAAGTAATAATATGCAATGAGGTGTATGCGCAAACTCTATATATGCAATAGAATATGCGACTGATATCATATCATCTCTAGCCCAGACGCATAACAACATGCGGGCGATTCCCCTGTAGATGTTAAATCTACTCACCAACGCTCCTGGCTAAGTAAAGCCAACCACCCGTTTTCCCTTCTTCGCAGCGCCCGAAGTCCTCGCCTGCGATCCTGAAAGCATAAAACAATAAAACAAGTATGTATATTAGCAAACGACCAAAAACACGTACACACTACGTTTGACCGACGCACCAACTCAAAACATACTCTCAAGTGTTCGTATTGTGGCTAACGTGCGTAGCGACACAACGAAACCAACCCAAGAGCAAAACCACACAAAGTGCATGAACTGTGTCGTATAACATAACACACGTAATCGTAACACAAGAAACTAGCTATGTGATCCCAGATTTTGTATACAGAGAAAACCCAAAAATCAAACAGGACCAAACACACCTAAACAAAAGCAGACACCTACCCACAAAAACCCATACCCTAACTCTAACCCACAGCCGAGGTCGCCGGAAATCCCCTTCTTGTCGACGGCCGATTCCGAGCTGTTTGGGTTCGTGCTTCAGGTGAAGTCCTACAGTCCCAGGTACAATACAACTACATTGTTTGGTTTTCTAGTATACTCTCGGGGTCACAGCAGATCACATATATCACAAACGACACTAAAAATACGATATTTGCACGAAACGATACATAACGCGATCTAAACTGAAACTAAAAAGCTACGCTAAACAATAAACACCTACTTAACAGAAAGAGATCATTACCTACTCCCACAAGCTCAAAGATCCTAGCTTTCTAAGCTCCAAGGCATCCAAGAGGCAAAACAAGTCAAAAGAAGTGATTTTTGTGAGATTTTGTGAAGTTTTGTGTAAGTTTAGTGAAGGAATGGCCAAGTGTTCAGTTGAGATGAGAGAGAAGATGAAAAATAACGAGAGATAGAGAAAAAGAGAGAGTGTGAGATAGAAATGAGTGAGGTGTGAAGAAAAGAGAGAGAGAGGTGAGGTTAAGGTGAGTGCACCAAGCATTAACTCTCACATAAATGCTAGCATGACTCATATGCCACCTCTTCTCACATCCAAAAGCCAAAAGAAATATCTCACCTCACACAACAAATATCTAGGGGTTTAGGTTAAGGGTTTAAACAAAGGATTAGGTTAAGGTTAAGGTGTCATGGTCACTAAACTAAATTAGCACAAACAAACCCTCACATAAACATGTACATGTGTGTGCATGCTATAACAAATAAAAATAAATTATTAATTAAATGTTATAAAATGTGAGGAACCCAAATTGGTAAACTTTTTACCAAAAACCCGCACTATCGTCTAAACTAACACTAATCTAAATCTAAGGCGTTACATCAAACATAGCGCAACATCAACTCCCTATACCGGGAGAGACGAAACCCCTCTTATCGCTCACCGCCTCAATGTGATTCGGGACTGTACCCAAAATCCACCTGTTTGCACGACTCAGTAGAGCCGTGGTAGGGAGGAAATCAAAGCACAGTGGGAATCACACAAGACACTATGACGATCTCGGGTCTACAGACTAACCTGTACAAGTGTCACCAGAGAACTGCTATCTGACAATAGGTATATATACCATCTAGGAGTTCTCGGCGAGTCCTGTTCGGTGTACCCATTCTCCAATGAGCACCTGTGTATAATCTTTGATGTCAAACACCAATGGTTGTGGGATCAACCATCGCCCTCACGGTCAAGAAACGTACACACTAGTCTACTCTGGTAATATCGATGCCCTGTCTCGATAATCCCCCGACTAGGAACTATTAAAGGATATGCTTTTGGACTGCCCAGACCCCACCAGTATGATCTACATCATAATTCTGGTAGTCAAGCAAAATCTTAAGGGTTTCATCAACATGTATACAAGATATGAAATACAACACATCATACGTTAAGATGAAGATAAACTAGATAGCATACTATCATTTTGAGCAAAGATTGTTTCTGTACATATATATGCCTAGCATCATATACAATACATGCCTCTAGGGCATACATATCCAACAATCTCCCACTTGCACTAAGGCCTGTAGTTGGTGGAATAAGTATCCACTGTCTACACTAGAACCAGTTGCCGGTGTACCGTATGCCCAACATCTCGAACAGTCTCTCGAACTGGACTTGAGGGATGGTCTTGGTGAATAGATCTGACTTGTTGTCTTTCGTGTCTACTCTCCGTACCTCGATCTCTTGGCGATCCACTGTCTCCCTGACGAGGTGATACCGCCTCAAGATATGTCTGGATTTCTGATGGGACCGCGGTTCCTTTGACAAAGCTATGGCTCCATTGTTATCGCAATACAAAGGTATTGGATTAGCAATGGATGGAACCACCTGAAGTTCAGAAATGAACTTTCTCATCCAGACTGCCTCTTTTGCGGTATCATTAGCAGCAATATACTCAGCTTCCATCGTGGAGTCAGCGACGGTATCTTGCTTGGATCTCTTCCAACATACCGCCCTTCCATTTAGGGTAAATACAAACCCCGAGATGGACTTACTATCATCCTTATCGCTCTGGAAACTGGAATTGGTAAAGGCCTCCATTTGGAGATCTCCGTTACTATACACCAAGGACATTTCTTTAATCCTTTGCAAGTACTTAAGAATGTTCTTCACAGTCGTCCAGTGTTTCTCCCCTGGATTGGATTGATACCTGCTTACTACACTCAGTGCATAAGCTACATCTGGATGAGTACATAACATCGCATATATTATAGATCCTACCACCGAAGCATAGGGTATAATGCTCATGCGAGCCCTCTCATCATCAGTCATTGGAGACATCTCTTTGCAGAGGGTGATCCTGTGATAAGCGGGTAAATTACCTCGCTTGGAATCTTCCATACCAAACCTTTTTAGTATGGTGTCTATGTATCTTGTCTGGGACAATCCCAACAATCTCTTAGATCTATCTTTATAGATCTTAATTCCCAGAATGCATGAGGCATCACCCAGGTCCTTCATGGAGAAGTTCTGCGATAAGAATAGTTTGACCGATTGTATCATAGGAACATCATTTTCTATCAAGAGAATGTCATCCATGTACAATACGAGGAATGTAACAGTACCCCCTACAATCTTTTTATAAATACAAGGTTCATCTACATTTTTGATAAAACCAAACTCTTTGATTGTATCATCAAAGCAGATGTTCCAACTCTTTGATGCCTGCTTTAATCTATAGATGGATTTAAGCAACCTGCATGCCTTTTCGCTGCTCCCACTGTCAATGAAGCCTTCTGGATGATCTATAAAAACGCATTCTTCTAAATCACCATTTAGAAATGCCGTTTTAACATCCATATGCCAGATTTCATAGTCGTAGTGAGTAGCAATAGCAAGCAGGATCCGAATGGATTTAAGCATTACGACTGGTGAAAAGGTCTCATCATAGTCCAATCCCGGTCTTTGACGAAATGCTTTTGCTACCAGCCTAGCTTTATAGGTCTCCACCTATCCATCCACACCAATCTTTCTCTTAAAGATCCATTTGCACCCTATGGGTTTTACTCCAGAAGGTGCAACCTCCAAAGTCTATACTTTGTTGGTGTGCATGGATTCTTTTTCGGATCGCATGGCATCCAGCCATTTCACCGAGTCACTACTCGTGATAGCTTGCTGAAAACTAGTAGGGTCATCATTATCTATGATGCAATCTTCTCTATCACCATCAATTAGAAAACCGTAGTATTTATCAGGTGGGTGAGAAGTCCTACTAGATCTACGGAGTGGCTGAGACTCGTTGGGTTCTATTGAAACTTCAGGTTCAATCAAATTGTCGGTAGTTGTTTGTGTCTCTGGAACTTCTTCCGGTTCTACCGCATTGACATCAGTGTCATTTGTAAAAAAATTCATTTTCTAAAAATGTGGCATACTGAGAAACAAACACTCTTTGTTCCTCCTTGTGGTAGAAAAGATATTCATATGAATGTTTAGGATATCCCACAAATTTACACAAAACGGATCGTGTCTCAAGTTTGTTTGGATTCTGCTTTTTAAAAAAAAACGGACAACCCCATATCCTAACTCGTTTATGAGATAGTCTCTTCCTATACTATATCTCATATGGAGTGGTATACACGGTTTTGGTTGGAACCCTGTTTAATATATATATTGCAGTCTTCAATGTATGCCCCCAGAATGAAAGTGGCAACTCAGTATCACTCATTATAGAGCGTATCATATATAATAAGGTACGATTTCTCCGTTCTGACACACCGTTGTGCTGTGGTGTGTACGGAGGAGTGAGCTGAGAGAGAATCCCATTCTCTTGTAGGAAATTTAGAAACTCTGTGCTTAGGTACTCACCTCCTCGATCCGATCGGAGTTTCTTGATACTCAAGCTTGTTTGTTTTTCTACTTTAGATTTATACTCCTTGAATTTTTCGAAGGCTTCGGACTTATATTTCAATAAGAACACATGTCCGAATCTCAAGAAATCATCAATGAAAGTTATGAAGTATGAAAAACCATCTCTCGCATGTGTAGACATTGGTCCATATATATCACTATGTACGAGGCCTAAGAGTCCAGCAACTCTCTCTCCGTGTCCAGTAAACGGAGTTTTGATCATTTTACCTTTGATACAAGACTGGCAAGTCGCATAAGATTTATATTTAAATGGGTTTAAATATGTAACGTTTTGAAAATCGTTTCGGTGAAATTTCGGAAAATCGGTAAAATAAGGGGGGTTTTCCGTAAAAAGTCAAAATACAAATATCTTTATTACAAAATTAAATATACATATTCTAGCTATGAAATTGCTAGTATTTGGTGTTTATTGAGCCACTGGTGAAATTTCAAATTTTCTGAAAATTTTTCCGAAATTAATTATTTTAATATTATTTTAAGCCGTCACTAATATATTTAATTAGGGAAAATTACAAATTGGAATGAGTTGAAACAAATTTTATGCATCATAAAACATTAAATAAAATTTTATCATATGGTTTTTGAAATGAAATCGTTTGCCAAAACGGTTTAGAAAATATTGAAGAAAAAGGCTTATTTTGTGAAAATAAAAGGGTTTTGGTGCATATTGTATTGGTGTTTGGTGTTCATTGCTCCACACACACCCTCTCTCCTCCCCACAATGTGGCCGGCCCTCTTTTTGACAGCCCTCTCTCTCTCTTTCTCTCTCCAATCACCTCATTTTTTTCACTACTTTTAAAATAGAAAAAGAAAAGAAAAGAAAGAAGCATGGGCTTTGTTGACTTGTGGTTTTGTTCCAATACAAACAATCACTCTCTCTCTCCCCCCTAACTAAATGGCCGAGCCTCCCCTTCCAAAAATTCTGCATCAGCCCCTCCCATTTCTTCTCCTCTCATTCTCATCAAAAATCCCCAAATTTTGCCTCAAAATCCATAGAAAATCAAAGCTAATCCAAATCCAACCTTTACCCATTATTCCTTTATCATTCAAGCATGGATCTTGGAGCTAGTGAACCAATTTGGAGGCTATGTTAGCATGCTAGATCTCAATCATGTTGAGGTATAAATCCTAAACCATAATGTAATTTTCGATTAATTACTTCAATGTAGTCTAATTAGGTGTTAAATTGTGGGTTTAATTGAATGTTTGGAAATTCAATTGGGAATTTTGAATTGAAGCTAGGGTTTGAATTAAATTAGGTTCTTTATCATTAGCTTATGATTGTAATGAGGGGATTAACATGTAATTGAATGCAAAATCTAATTTGGTTACTAGTTGCTAATTTGTTAGTTTAAAAATGGTGATAATTATGCTAAATTGCTAACTAGGTTTTAGAAATTAAATAAAAACGTGGGATTAAAATCTAGTTAGGATTTTTAGCACATTATTAAGGTTTCCATAAGTGGTTTAACCATTTAATATATGCAAAACCAAGTTTAATTGTAAAATTGTGAATTTTACATTAAAAAGTGTTAAAATTGATATTTTTGCAATCTAGGATTTTGGAAATTATGCAAATTTATGTGATTAAATTATGGAAATGGTTTTTATGACTTATTTAAGTTATTTAATAAGTATTATGGCCGCTAGAATTGTTTAAACATCGAGTTTTACACTAAAGCGGGTAATTTTGCTTGCTAGTTTTTCGGAAAAACGGCTTTTAAAGTGAATTTGGGGTTTTTGTGAGTTTTAACCTATTTTATATTAAAATTAGTGTTCGTGAATGTGCAAATGAGTGTATTTGGGTTTTTCTCGATGGTCTGGCGTCTGTACGCCGACGTCGAGAGTTTTTGGGTCGATTTGTGAAAGCAACCATAGGTTTTGACCTATGTGAGTTTCGTGCGTCGTTTTGGTCATGAGTCGGATTTTAATGCGATATGGTGCGTTATGATATGTAGGTACCCCATATGGACTTCGAGACGACAAGCAAGCGCATGGCGACGTCGGCACCGGCGAGCGAGGACCAGGTGAGTAGATTTATATCTACGGGGAGAAGTCGGGTGGATGGCGTATAGCACCCCTGCAGTCCGTGGTGGTGTATACGGATGCGTATACACACCAACAATTTTTATATGTATTTGGGATTAATAACGATGTTAGGATGGATATTGGGGTGTTGGATTACTTTAGTGTTGCGAACCCTAGGGTAGTGTCGCACTACACATACACACATACATATTTGCATACATTCCTATTTATATGTGCTCATGGGATTCTTGATAGTTATGTGTTCACATGGGTACGGGACTATGTGTTCACATACGGATATGAGGACGATACTTGGGATTGAGCTGAGTCGATGAGATTTGTTTTGTGGTTGTGATATCGGTTTGTACGAGACTGTCGATCAGTAGTCAGATCATGACTATATTGGTGATATTAGTAATATACTAGACATAGGTCAGTACCATGGACTATGATCTTGGATAAAGAGGATACCAGATGAATAGTGGGATGAATATGATATTAACCCGTACCCAGATTTGGGGATGCCGTACGACGGATTTACGTACGAGCTATATCTTGATGATTGATCCGCACTCTTGACTTGGGATGTCTGATTGTAGATATGGTATCGGATATGAAATTACTGAGGCGGGATCACCGACTAATATATATACAGGTATGTATATGGATCGACTCAGATGTTAGGCGGTTTCCTTACCTGTAGTCCAGCTTGTTAGCTTAGCCCTTTAGTTTAGTTTAGTTGTTAGATTAGATTCGATTCTTACCTATTTCAAAAACTAACGAATCATGGGTATTTTAAAAGACAGCCCAAGGGATCCTACGGATATTTCAAAAGACGTATCTTTTCATAAAAATACCGTAGCCCCTATTTTCAAAACCCCATGATTCGTGTTATTTCAAAATGCACCATTTGTAGGACTTATATTAGATTAATGCAGGTTAGTTACAGTTGCGTCTAGTATTCAGCTCCCGCGTATTATTGTAGTTATTACCTGCTACTTCATGCATACTGTTATTCATTGTTATGCCGCATTCATGGATTCTCATGCATATATTCACTATTTTACGTGTTATTGAGGTTTTGGATTCGGATTTCCATGAGATTTTCTAGATTTGGAGGAAAACCGCAAAAACATAAATAAACCTTTTCTCTCTTTTAAAATAAAAAGTACGGTTTTTCCCATGATGTATGAGTCGTCCACCATGAGTTTGCTGATGGATTTCGAGACCCGATTCGAGGAGACGGATGAACCGTTTCGGGTACATGGTGGACCCGGTAAGGTACCCCGGGGCAAGAAGCGCGTGATGATGACGATGTGAGCCTGGCAGGGGAGCACTACCTACCGGTGATTTTACCCGACGCTTCGGATATCCGGAGGATACCGTCGTGGTCTTGAGATGGATGGTAGAGGCCGGTCTGGACTGACGGCGCCCTAGATATTGTGTTTGAGATATTGAGGTACAGAGATTGTGATACAGTGATATCGAGATATTTGGACACTTGTTTTGTGTCGATGCTGGGCACTGTTTTATGCTGATTTCATTTATGGTACCTCACTTTTAAAATACAGAAATCTCACTGATTTATGAAAGCAGTTTCTTCAGTACATGCATTCTGTTTCATGCATTCATACATCATCCATATGATACATTGCTACCTGAGGCACTGACACGGGCACATGGAATTACACTCGGGTTAGATATTTACCCTACCCTTGTTATAGGCTGCATGTTATACATATATTTGAGGATATATTATGATCATTGATCTAGGTTGCGTTATTTATGCGATTTCTGTGCGTAGATGTTTTTCTATTCACGAGTTGGCAACTCACCCCCGTTGTGCCCCAGTTTCTTGCAGGTTTGCCGTACAGGTTTCATTACGGCTTTGCGGGCATAGTTTCTTTCGGGTGATTTGCTAGTAGGTGGGTTTACTTGTATCGTACCCCCATTATATATCTTGTATATAATTATTCTGTTGTATCTAGAAGTTCCATCAACCAAACATGTATTTATTTCAGAGATAGAGACCAGTGATGTTATTCTTTCAACCTTAGAGTCGCGCGTTTTATTTCTGTGGTTTTCTTGTGGTTTTGAGTTTTGATCCTCGCCGTTGGCGTTGTATATTATATTGCTTGTGTGGTTGTGACCGTCGATTGACGAAGAGCTAGCTCCCGCTTGGGGATGCCTTTTATTGATTTCGTATACTATTCATGTTGTATCCCGTTTGGGGGCCAGTATTTACAAAGGAGACTCTGCCGAAATTTTCAGTAAATTTTGATGTTCTTAAAAACCGCATAATTCGGCTTATGCTATTAAAACTACTTGTTTTAAATTGGTTTTCCTTCACTCTACTACTTTTCTTGGTTTGGATTCTGGGTTTTCGGTTTACTTAGATTACGTACGCCTCGAGACGTTTCGTAGTTTAAGTGCCGGTCATGTTCCGTACTTTCGGGACGTGACAAAGTTGGTATCAGAGCGTTAGGTTTTACCTTCGGAGCGTAGGATGACCCTTGGTTGATGGAATAGGTGACTAAAGTAGAGTGACGTACCGTGGGTATGTTCCGTGGCATACTTACGATACGCTACTCCACTTAAGAAGCCTTAGGATGTACATTTCTTTGTTCAGTATTATATTCATTCCTGATCTAGCTTCATCGGTAACAGTTATGGTTTTGCTGCCACGATTACGGACAGGGAGAGCTACAGCTAGAGTTGCGGTCAGCACGAGCTCGTCACGAACGAGGACTGACCAGGGCGAAATTCCGGCAACACACGATTGCAGAGATGTGTCTTTTTACTGTGTTTCCGCGCCACGAGCGTTTGGCGGATCGCCTTTATGAGGTTACTCGGGTGTGCTGATCGACGCTAGAGGATTGAGCCAATGATAGAGGCCAGCCAGATCTTGATGACCGTTGGTGTGTTGCTTATTCATGATGATCGAGGTACTGTTCAGCGTGCAGACGAGCGAGCCAGTTATTGCTGCGAACGACGAGATATTGCCCCAGATGCTGGAATTAGTTGTACTAAGAGATGATAGAAGGTCGCTAGTCATCGAGGATGAATGACTAGGACATGTGGATCGTTCACCCACCCCGATGCGAGGTCATCAGATAGATTGATTCCAGCTAGAGACGACTTCACGCGGAGACGTTGGGAGTCGACAGAGACGATCGAATGTCAGAAACCTATTATTCCAAGTTTAAAGTAGTCGGAAAGACATGCAAGCAATTCTATGGTCCCTCTAGAAGAATGAAACCCTAACTCGACTTAATGACCGTGTGAAAGCCTTTGAACCTTCGGGTTTGCGGCAGTTCCACGGCGCCATTAGTGAGGCTTGGGTTTGCCCTTCTACGGCTGGACCACCGATGCTGTGGTATGTACTCGATACTATTAAACTGTGCCCAAGATGTTGAGCTCTTGGGGGATTATGAGGTTTTGACGACTCGATCGGATGGCTCGACTTAATTCGGATGCTAGGTGGTGAAATGCATTTCTTGGGAGACTCCCGATACGAGGATAGCCGTTGGAGCTCAGTCCATGCAGCCACGACGAGACGAGTCCGAAGCGGTCGACATTAAAGAAAACTGAAGAAAGAGGTTCGTATAAGATCTGGATATGATGACGTTCCCCTCCGCCGACATCAGAGATGCGATGCGCATGCCGAGGCAGAGTACTGGATATACCTTCCAGAAGGAGTCGCGATGGGTATGCAGCCGTTCCGGAGCAAGATGCAGATATAAGAAAGGACGATGACTTCCGGACAGTTGGCAGAGACGAGACATGGAAGAGACCATGAGCAGGATTCCTTACAGGACACTGCTGCAATGATACTTGCACCAAGGATCAGATGTGTCACGTACATTCACAGAGCCAGAGGCCGACGCCAGTGATATATTGTCTTACGAGTGATCGTGATGATTGACCGGGAGATGACAAGAGGCGTGCCAGAACGGGATCATCCGCGTTAGCACACCTGACAGGGCCGATGAGCCGATGGACCGAGAGATTGGTAATTCACAGTGAAGATCTTGACCCAGGAGTGGTCATTGTTACGCACACCAGCAGGTCAGAGTTCATGATCATCGACGAGACGTCCCACTAGTGACCGCGACAGTTGGCCCAAGATTCTTAGAGGATGCACTTGAGCAGTACTATTCCGCCATTATTGATTTCGATGTTTTGGGTGATTTATTCGCATGATTTGATTTTGATGATTGTGGATTTACGATCCTTGCACAGTGTTGCACTTGATATCGTTTTCGTGCTTTGGTTTCACATGTTTGTGATTTTACGGTTTTAGACACTTGAGTTGATTTTGTGCGTATGCATGCACACGATTTGGTTCCTGCACTCTGTATAGTTTATATATGCTTGCAGTGCAGTGATACGCCTTTTGTGCACTTAGATGCATTGGACTTTGATTTCGATGGTGATGTTCGATATTTGTTTTGTGCACCTGATTTGATTTTGCGCATGTTCGGCACTTGATATTGGATTTCATGATTTCGTGCACGATGGATGCACCCGATTGGATTTTCGCGCATGTTGGGCGCATGTTTTGAAGTGTGATTTTGGTGCACACCAGATGCACTAAATCGAGATTTTTCGTGCATGTCAGATACACCTGATTTTGCTGTCAGGCACACATGTTGCCTACGACAGATGTTTCGTGCACACCCGATGCACTTAGATGTTGTTTCTGTGCATATGTATGGCGCATATTTGGATTTTGATTTCCGTGCGCACAAGACGCGCGTAGTATTCATACGCGTATTTTGGGATTGATTTTTCTTATGGAGCAGTACGTTTTTATGATATTGCTATGTGTTTTCGTATTGAGCAGGACTAGTCAGAGGACAGTACCTGAATATATTTTACATATATAGTTTCGAGTTATATCATATTGGTTTTGCTTTGGATTTGGTATTGATGTCTTCCCCATGACTTCGATGATTGCGGGATGCTTGATGGAGTTCTGATTTGAGTTATATGCTCATTGCTCATGCGCATGCATTGCGCTATGATGCGTATTATGTACTTATGGTTCCGGAGCCCCGACGACTTGATGATTTTGCTTAGAAGTTTTTGTATTTGGGGGGAGTTTGAATTTAAATTCGGGGACCGAATTTCTTTAAAGGGGGAAGATTGTAACGTTTTGAAAATCGTTTCGGTGAAATTTCGGAAAATCGGTAAAATAAGGGGGGTTTTCCGTAAAAAGTCAAAATACAGATATCTTTATTACAAAATTAAATATACATATTCTAGCTATGAAATTGCTAGTATTTGGTGTTTATTGAGCCACTGGTGAAATTTCAAATTTTCTGAAATTTTTTCCGAAATTAATTATTTTAATATTATTTTAAGCCGTCACTAATATATTTAATTAGGGAAAATTACAAATTGGAATGAGTTGAAACAAATTTTGTGCATCATAAAACATTAAATAAAATTTTATCATATGGTTTTTGAAAAAAAATCGTTTGCCAAAACGGTTTAGAAAATATTGAAGAAAAATGTTTATTTTGTGAAAATAAAAGGGTTTTGGTGCATATTGTATTGGTGTTTGGTGTTCATTGCTCCACACACACACCCTCTCTCCTCCCCACAATGTGGCCGGCCCTCTTTTTGACAGCCCTCTCTCTCTCTTTCTCTCTCCAATCACCTCATTTTTTTCACTACTTTTAAAATAGAAAAAGAAAAGAAAAGAAAGAAGCATGGGCTTTGTTGACTTGTGGTTTTGTTCCAATACAAACAATCACTCTCTCTCTCCCCCGTAACTAAATGGCCGAGCCTCCCCTTCCAAAAATTCTGCATCAGCCCCTCCCATTTCTTCTCCTCTCATTCTCATCAAAAATCCCCAAATTTTGCCTCAAAATCCATACAAAATCAAAGCTAATCCAAATCCAACCTTTACCCATTATTCCTTTATCATTCAAGCATGGATCTTGGAGCTAGTGAACCAATTTGGAGGCTATGTTAGTATGCTAGATATCAATCATGTTGAGGTATAAATCCTAAACCATAATGTAATTTTCGATTAATTACTTCAATGTAGTCTAATTAGGTGTTAAATTGTGGGTTTAATTGAATGTTTGGAAATTCAATTGGGAATTTTGAATTGAAGCTAGGGTTTGAATTAAATTAGGTTCTTTATCATTAGCTTATGATTGTAATGAGGGGATTAACATGTAATTGAATGCAAAATCTAATTTGGTTACTAGTTGCTAATTTGTTAGTTTAAAAATGGTGATAATTATGCTAAATTGCTAACTAGGTTTTAGAAATTAAATAAAAACGTGGGATTAAAATCTAGTTAGGATTTTTAGCACATCATTAAGGTTTCCATGAGTGGTTTAACCATTTAATATATGCAAAACCAAGTTTAATTGTAAAATTGTGAATTTTACATTAAAAAGTGTTAAAATTGGTATTTTTGCAATCTAGGATTTTGGAAATTATGCAAATTTATGTGATTAAATTATGGAAATGGTTTTTATGACTTATTTAAGTTATTTAATAAGTATTATGGCCAAAACGGTTATGACTTATTTAGGTTATTTAATAAGTTATTTAATAAGTATTATGACTTATTTTATTTCGATTAATTACTTTATTTAAGTTATTTAATAAGTATTACAAATTGGAATGAGTTGAAACAAATTTTGTGCATCATAAAACATTAAATAAAATTTTATCATATGGTTTTTGAAACGAAATTTGGTTACTAGATTAAAAATGTTATTTAATAAGTATTATGGCCGCTAGAATTGTTTAAACATCGAGTTTTGCACTAAAACGGGTAATTTTGCTTGCTAGTTTTTCGGAAAAACGGCTTTTAAAGTGAATTTGGGGTTTTTGTGAGTTTTAACCTATTTTATATTAAAATTAGTGTTCGTGAATGTGCAAATGAGTGTATTTGGGTTTTTCTCGATGGTCTGGCGTTTGTACGCCGACGTCGAGGGTTTTTGGGTCGATTTGTGAAAGCAACCATAGGTTTTGACCTATGTGGGTTTCGTGCGTCGTTTTGGTCATGAGTCGGATTTTAATGCGATATGGTGCGTTATGATATGTAGGTACCCCATATGGACTTCAAGACGACAAGCAAGCGCATGGCGACGTCGGCACCGGCGAGCGAGGACCAGGTGAGTAGATTTATATCTACGGGGAGAAGTCGGGTGGATGGCGTATAGCACCCCCGCAGTCCGTGGTGGTGTATACGGATGCGTATACACACCAACAATTTTTATATGTATTTAGGATTAATAACGATGTTAGGATGGATATTGGGGTGTTGGATTACTTTAGTGTTGCGAACCTAGGGTAGTGTCGCACTACACATACACACATACATATTTGCATACATTCCTATTTATATGTGCTCATGGGATTTTTGATAGTTATGTGTTCACATAGGTACGGGACTATGTGTTCACATACGGATATGAGGACGATACTTGGGATTGAGCTGAGTCGATGAGATTTGTTTTGTGGTTGTGATATCGGTTTGTACGAGACTGTCGATCAGTAGTCAGATCATGACTATATTGGTGATATTAGTATTATACTAGACATAGGTCAGTACCCTGGACTATGATCTTGGATAAAGAGGATACCAGATGAATAGTGGGATGAATATGATATTAACCCGTACCCAGATTTGGGGATGCCGTACGACGGATTTACGTACGAGCTATATCTTGATGATTGATCCGCACTCTTGACTTGGGATGTCTGATTGTAGATATGGTATCGGATATGATATTACTGAGGCGGGATCACCGACTAATATATATACAGGTATGTATATGGATCGACTCAGATGTTAGGCGGTTTCCTTACCTGTAGTCCAGCTTGTTAGCTTAGCCCTTTAGTTTAGTTTAGTTGTTAGATTAGATTCGATTCTTACCTATTTCAAAAACTAACGAATCGTGGGTATTTTAAAAGACAGCCCAAGGGATCCTACGGATATTTCAAAAGACGTATCTTTTCATAAAAACACCGTAGCCCCTATTTTCAAAACCCCATGATTCGTGTTATTTCAAAAGGCACCATTTGTAGGACTTATATTAGATTAATGCAGGTTAGTTACAGTTGCGTCTAGTATTCAGCTCCCGCGTATTATTATAGTTATTACCTGCTACTTCATGCATACTGTTATTCATTGTTATGCCGCATTCATGGATTCTCATGCATATATTCACTATTTTACGTGTTATTGAGGTTTTGGATTCGGATTTCCATGAGATTTTCTGGATTTGGAGGAAAACCGTAAAAACATAAATAAACCTTTTCTCTCTTTTAAAATAAAAAGTGCGGTTTTTCCCATGATGTATCAGTCGTCCACCATGAGTTTGCTGATGGATTTCGAGACCCGATTCGAGGAGACGGATGAATCGTTTCGGGTACATGGTGGACCCGGTAAGGTATCCCGGGGCAAGAAGCGCGTGATGATGACGATGTGAGCCTGGCAGGGGAGCACTACCTACCGGTGATTTTACCCGACGCGTCGGATATCCGGAGGATACCGTCGTGGACTTGAGATGGATGGTAGGGGCCGGTCTGGACTGACGGCGTCCTAGATATTGTGTTTGAGATATTGAGGTACAGAGATTGTGATACAGAGATATTGAGATATTTGGACACTTGTTTTGTGTCGATGCTGGGCACTGTTTTATGCTGATTTCATTTATGGTACCTCACTTTTAAAATACAGAAATCTCACTGATTTATGAAAGCAGTTTCTTCAGTACATGCATTCTGTTTCATGCATTCATACATCATCCATATGATACATTGATACCTGAGGCACTGACACGGGCACATGGAATTACACTCGGGTTAGATATTTACCCTAGCCTTGTTATAGGCTGCATGTTATACATATATTTGAGGATATATTATGATCATTGACCTAGGTTGCGTTATTTATGCGATTTCTGTGCGTAGATGTTTTTCTATTCACGAGTTGGCAACTCACCCCCGTTGTGCCCCAGTTTCTTGCAGGTTTGCCGTACAGGTTTCATTACGGCTTTGCGGGCATAGTTTCTTTCGGGTGATTTGCTAGTAGGTGGGTTTACTTGTATCGTACCCCCATTATATATCTTATATATAATTATTCTGTTGTATCTAGAAGTTCCATCAACCAAACATGTATTTATTTCAGAGATAGAGACCAGTGATGTTATTCTTTCGACCTTAGAGTCGCGCGTTTTATTTCTGTGGTTTTCTTGTGGTTTTGAGTTTTGATCCTCGCCGTTGGCGTTGTATATTATATTGCTTGTGTGGTTGTGACCGTCGATTGACGAAGAGCTAGCTCCCGCTTGGGGATGCCTTTTATTGATTTCGTATACTATTCATGTTGTATCCCGTTTGGGGGCCAGTATTTACAAAGGAGACTCTGCCGAAATTTTCAGTAAATTTTGATGTTCTTAAAAACCGCATAATTCGGCTTATGCTATTAAAACTACTTGTTTTAAATTGGTTTTCCTTCACTCTACTACTTTTCTTGGTTTGGATTCTGGGTTTTCGGTTTACTTGGATTCTTAAAATCCATCTTTATGTCGCTTGGTTAGTCTTGTTTCGTTAATATGACCAAGTCTACAATACCAAATGAAAGCTTCATTTATATCTGAAATCTTTCTTTTGTTTGTGTGTTGTATATTGAAAACTGTGTGTTGATTCAGGACGTATATCCCGTTATTTAATGTACTAGACCCAATCAACTGTTGATTCAGGTTAATGTTCATAACATTACTTTGTAACACAAAATTATATCCTGCATTGTCCAACAATGATATTGATTTAATATTATATAATATGGAAGGTACAAAATAACATGGGTTCAAACCAATATACATCCAGACGGCAAACCAAGGTGATACTCTCCCACTGATACAACATGTACAGAGGAACCATTTCCAACTCGGAGAGTGTGATCACCTTTCTTCAACACTTTGCTATTTCTCAGCCCCTGCACACAATTGCAGATGTGAGATCCTGACCTGGTATCTAATACCCAGGAAGTAGAGTTAATTGAAAAATAGTTTTCTATTACAAACACACTTGAAGCGGAAGGATTACCATGCTTCTTCTTCTTGAGATCGGCAAGGTATCCAATGCAGTTCCTCTTCCAGTGCCCATTCTTGTAGCAGTAGAAGAATTCCCCTTTTCTCGATGCAGCAGCTCCTGTCTTGTCTTTCCCCGATACCTTTTTCACTCCACCTCTCGATTCGATGGGATTCTTCTTCTTCTTTCCCTTAGCCTTAGCTTTTGGGACGGAAGAGGAAGATGGCCCAACAACTAGAGCTGGAGTTTTTGCTACTTTTAGCGTGCTCTCTGCACTCCTCAACATATTGAGAAATTCAGGAAGTGACTTCTCCAGATTGTGCATGTTGAAGTTCACTATAAACAGAGCAAAGGCAGGAGGGAGAGACTGTAGAACTATATCAACATACTGTTCATTCTCCATCGTCCATCCCAGGTTCTCTAGTTCTTCAATAAGACCCATCATCTTCAATACATGATCACGTATAGACGTGCTAGCATCCATCCTCATCTGAAGCAACTTTCTAGATATCTCGTAACGGAGAGTACGAGATTGCACCCCATTCAACTCCTTTGTATGGAGAAAGATGGATTGTACATCTATCTTCTCATACTGCTTCTGATGTTCATTGTTCATCGAAGCAAGCGTGAGGCATTTGGCTGTTGCGCAGCCTATATCCTATGTCTTGCAGATTTCCTTATCCGCAACTGAAAAATTAGGGCCTGGGATAGGAGGGGTTGGAGAAGTAAGGACGTATGCGACCTTATCATAGGTTAGAGAAATATTTACGTTCCTTAGCCATTCTTTATAATTCGGTCCCGTGGGTTTATTTTTATCTAATAGAAGTTTAAGTCCCGTCATAGGTATCTACCATTAGGAGAGAGAAAAGAAGGCACTCAGCGATTGCTCTTGCATGATTAGATTGGTTATTAATCTTATCTAATCGATGTCTCCCACTGATTTTTATCAAATTTTCCTTCAAACCTTATAAAGAAAATTAGCCAGGATTAATTACATTCTACAAGTTCGTTAACTGGTCAGCCAGGCCAGTGTTGGTACTCCGAGGGAGGTTCACCGTGCTTTCGCACGGACCTAATTAAAATAAATCTCGTTTCCCTAGAGGCTTAACCCTGTTAACACCTTTCTAGACACCTACTGGATTAGCTAATTGTAAAGTGCAAAAATCTCATGGGAGTAACTTTTACTCATCGTGGGATCGGGATCCAACTATCAAATAGAAGGTATGCAATCTCATTGCAAATTTCAACTCTTAAAATTTCCGATATGGTTTTTACTCCTAGTGTCTTATGACCTTAACTATGGTCAACAAATCATAAGCACTAGTCAAGTTCTACCCGCCATTTCGTGATTGATTTAGACCCACCCATATGACCCTTAAGTAAGTCAACAAAGTCATACGAATGTCCTAATCGATCGCATCATATATTTTGTAGGAAGACATTACTTAGCTACCGTACACCACACCTTAATTATGGTCAACAAATATGGCACGAATACTAAGTACTCTACTTTCTAAAATGGCGGAGGGCTACGGATGGTTTTGATGAAAACCTTTAACGTTTTGAACTTGATATCATTGTAGAATCGAGTGAATAGAGTGGTTTAAGCTCCGGTTTAAAAATAGAATAGTTTTGTAGTATATTTCTAGTTTTGCTAAAGAGGTCACTCCCGGTGAAGGGATCTCGGCTCTTTCCTCATCGAATGAGGTGCTGGATATTCATCAAGGAATACCACTATGCAAAGCAAAAATTAGATCAACTATCAAAACAAATCGAGTGCTTTGTAACATTTGCTAGTTTCGCTAAAGGGGTCACTCCCGGTAAAGGGATCTCGGCCTTTTCCTCATTGAATGAGGTGCTGATATTCATCAAGGAATACCACTATGCAAAGCTAAAACTAGAGTTACCCTTTTTAAAAAGTTTGATTCTACAACATATTTAGGTTTCTTTTTCTTAACATTAATAACATTAATGTTTTCCCATCATTTACGTTTCCTAAGCATCACAGAAAAGAAACGAAAATAGAATGTGCGCTTATGCCATTCACATTCGCCACGGGGCCCCATCATGCGCCGTTAGGTTACTTAACTAACGACAGAGCAGGGGCTGGACTAGTGCGGGTGTAAAACATAAGCAACGTATATTATATATCTCATATATAAATAGCCATTCATTATACGCATTTATAAATATTCCAGATCACAGATGAATACATTGGATATACTAGGAATTCCGTATTTTGTTTAAGCCCTTAACGAAAAACGGATTCCACGGTCGTGATGATTCGCCAAAACCCCACCCTAGACCCCTATGGGTGCGGCAAACTACTCGCCAAATTCCCGAAGTAAAGCAACCTCCCTCAATAAAATGAGTAGGCCACTCAGCACTTCGAGAACCCGGTAGTTTGTGCACCCCACCTTAGGTCTATCCTAGAAGCAAAAACAGTAAAAAGAAATAATATATCGGTGGCTACAACCTCAACGCGGATGTGCCCTGCAAAATAATATTGCACCACTTTTACAAATTACATGAATGAAATAAAAGAAAAACACTCTTCTCACATCCCCGGCTACTCATCCACGACGATCCAACATATTCATATACACATACCATCATATGATATACATATGTGCAACACCCACTAATCGACATATAGCAATTAGCGGACGTTTCAAACACATATCAAAAACAACAAACCCGATTAGCCAAATACTTAGAATTTCGATCGATGATCTTAAACCGTGTCAACAACTTGCACAATCCAGTACACAAACACCTTTGTGTAGAAACAGATATGCCAGAGACCATATTTTCTCATATGAGACACACTGGCGAAAAACAAGTCGACTCGGCCACGACTCGGCCGCGGAACGGCGGCCAAATAATGAGTTTGGCTGCGGTTTCGCGGCATTCTTAGCGAGTTGGGTCCTCATTTTTCTTCAGTTGTCTTAAAAAACCCTGCTTGTATTTTTAAGGCCTATTAAAAGATTTTTTAACACTTTAAAAAATCTACAGCAAGCATGGACAGAAAATTGATTTCGGGCAAAAATCCGTCGATCGAAATTCTAACTTTTGGCTAACTAGCTAGTTATGATTTAGTTAGGCTCTGATACCATGTTAGTAGATATTGCACACCATCACAACATTTGTGAGGCGCCGTAAGTGGCAAACGAAAATTTTCTTGCATGCAACATCGACTTTTAACCCAAGATCTTATACTAAACCACAACTAGTAACCCTATCTAGAGGTGTTAACTACTATGATAGGGATTATACCTTAAGAACCGGTCCTTCGAGTCTTCTTTCTGCTGCGATTCCTAGCTCCTTGGATGCTTGGAATGGTCTCGATCTCTGGTCACCTTTAGGATATAGATGATCCACCCGAGAGCTTTGGATCAAACTTCAACCTCTTCTTAAGAGGTAACTAAGAAGTCAAGTGTGCTAAAAGTGACTACTCAGATGATGTAGAGATAATATAGAGGATTAATTTGATCTCATAACCCAATGAATCACAACTCATGTGAAGGGTTTGGGTTTAGCTTGAGGGAGGAGATAATTTGGAGAGAGTGTGTGAGAGTGAGAATGAGAGAGCTCAAGCATGAATCAAATGATATGGCTCAGAATCAAATAATTGAAGCATGCATTATTTTTCTCCAAAAATAATGCACCATACTTCAATAGTAAACCCAAATGCATATAAAATGAAATAAGCCATGCTTTCATCCATGCTTGGAAAAGTCCAAATTCCACCTCATTATTTTTATTTTCATAAAATAAAAATCCATATATGAGGTGTCTCCTTCTAGAATGTATTCTTGTACAATTGTAAGAATACCCCTCACTGTATACCATATAAATATACCCGTATTCGTATTCCGAAAAAATATGAATACAGTGAGATACTAATAATCCAATAATATAATACCGGTTTCCGGTTTAAACCAAAGCCTACCAGTATTATCTTTCCGATCATCATTCGTGTAGCCATTACACGAACATGATTGAAACCCTACCGCAACAACTTACGGCCTCTACATCTTTTGCCTGAACCAGGGAACCCTCTGTGTGGGACTCTGAAGACTCGACAGTACGCTGGCAGTGGGTTTAACCACAAGCACGTCAGCGGAATTAGCTGTGCATAACGGCTACCCAGGTACATGACGATAAGGTGGACGACGAGCGAACTCATATCAACCCCAACGAGCCTGTAAGCAACACTTACCGTACAGTTTGGTCTCTTCGTCTGATACGTCTCATATGAAATCTAGTGGTGGTAAACGTCAGACCCAGTAACTTGATAAGTCATGCTGATGTATGGCTCATAACGGTTTGAGAAACTACTGATAACTCTTATCAGTAAATCTCGACAACCCTGGCCAGGGATTTGCTGTTATGGCCGATCAAATATAGCGCGACATCAACTCTCTATACCCGGAGAGACGAAATCCCTCCTATCGCTCACCGCCTCCATGTGGTTCAGGAATGTACCCAAAATCCTCCTGTTTGCACACCTCAGTAGAGCCGTGGTAGGGAGGAAATCAAAGCACAGTGGGAATCACACAAGACACTATGACGATCTCGGGTCTACAGACTAACCTGTACAAGTGTCACCAGAGAACTGCTATCTGACGATAGGTATATATACCATCTAGGAGTTCTTGGCGAGTCTTGTTCAGTGTACCTATTCTCCAATGAGCACCTGTGTACAATCTTTGATGTCAAACACCAATGGTTATGGGATCAACCATTGCCCCAGGGTTAAGAAACGTACACACTAGTCTACTATGGTAATATCGATGCCCTATCTCGATATTCTACCGATTAGAAACTATTAAAGGATATGCTTTTGGACTGCTCAGGCCCCACTACTATGATCTACATTATAATCCTGGCAGTCAAGCAAAATCCTAAGGGCTTCATCAACATGTATACAAGATATAAAATAGAACACATCACACGTTAAGATGAAGATAAACCAGATAGCATACTATCATTTTGAGCAAAGATTGTTTCTGTACATATATATGCCTAGCATCCTATACAATACAGGCCTCTAGGGCATACATATCCAACACCGAGTTGCCTCTTTCATTCTGGGGATATGTGCTTCAAACAGCGGTACAACTTTTGAATCAAGTTCCATCTAAATCCATACCTAAAACTCCGTATGAAATATGGAGTGGTAAGAGTTTGTCTCTTAAACGTGTTAAGATTTGGGGTTGCCCTGCTTATGTCAAAACACAGAACCCAGAAAAACTCAAGACACGATCAATTTTGTGTAAGTTTGTGGGATACCCAAAGGATTCTAATGGGCATCTTCTCTACCACTCAGAGGAACAAAGGATTATTGTTTCTAGGAATGCCACATTTTTGGAAAAAGAATTTCTTTCAAAAAATATTAGTGGCAGCACGGTAAACACAAATTATGACTGAAGATTTGGTGGAACCTCTAGATTCAGTAATACCCGACGAACCTCAGCCACTCCGCAGATCTGGTAGGATTTCTCATTCGCCCGAGAGATACTACGGTTTTCTCATAGACGGGGATCGAGAAGATTGCATCTTGGAAGAAGATGATCCTACTAGTTACAGGTAGGCCATTATCAGTAAGGACTCTGATAAGTGGCTGGATACTATGCAATCCGAAATGGAGTCCATGTATGCCAATAAAATGTGGACCTTGGAAATTGCTCCACCGGGAGTGAAACCCGTTGGATGCAAATGGATCTACAAAAGGAAGATTGGTGTAGATGGGAAGGTAGAAACCTATAAGGCTAGACTTGTTGCAAAAGGTTTTCGTCAAAGATCAGGATTGGACTATGTGAAACCTTTTCTCCAGTGTCTATGCTCAAATCCATTCGGATCCTACTTGCCATTGCCTTCCATGACTATGAAATCTGGCAGATGAACGTAAAAACGGCTTTTCTAAACGGAATTTTGGAAGAGTGCGTTTATATGGATCAACCAGATGGTTTTGTAGACAGTGGGAGTAGCGGGAAGGTGTGCAAGTTGCTCAAATCTATTTATGGATTGAAGAAGGTATCGCGGAGCTGGAACATCTGTTTTGATGAAACAGTCAAGGAATTTGACTTCATCAAGAATGAGGATGAGCCATGTATTTATAAGAAGATTGTATGACGAACAGTGGTATTCTTAGTCTTGTACGTGGACGACATTCTTTTGATAGGAAATGATATTCCTATGCAAGAATTGGTCAAGCTGTTCTTATCACAAAGGTTCTCCATGAAGGACCTGGGTGATGCCTCGTACATTCTAGGGATCAAGATCTACAGAGATAAATCCAAGAGATTATTGGGACTTTCGCAGTCCTGGTACATAGAGACCGTATTAAAGAGATTTAGTATGGAAGATTCCAAGCGCGGTAACATACCCGCATTGCACAAAATCACCCTCTCCAAGGAGATGTTCCCCAAGACTGACGAAGAGAGGGTTCGCATGAGCACTATACCCTACGTTTTGGCGGTATGATCTATAATGTATGCGATGCTATGTACAAGACCAGATATAGCTTACGCGCTTAGCGTAGTGAACCGGTATCAGTCGAACCCAGGTGAGAACCACTGGACAGCAGTGAAGAACATTCTCAAGTACCTGAGAAGGACTAAGGAGATGTTCTTGGTTTTCGGTAATGGAGACCTAAAGGTCGAGTCCTTTACCGATTCAAGCTTTTAGAGTGATAAGGATGACAACAAGTCTGTCTCGGGTTTTGTGTTTACCCTCAATGGAGGGGCGGTGTGTTGGAGGATCTCCAAACAGGACACCGTCGTAGACTTGACGATGGAGGCTGAATACATTGCTACAAGCGATGCCGCGAAAGAAGCGGTCTGAATAAAGAAGTTCATTGCTGAATTTCAGGTAGTTCCGTCTATTGTTGATCCAATATCTTTATATTGAGATAACAATGGGGCTATAGCTTTAGCGAAGGAACCACGGTCCCATTAGAAATCCAGACACATCTTAAGGCGGTATCACCTGATCAGGGAGATCATAGATCGCCAGGAGATCGAGGTCCGGAGAGTGGATACAAAAGAGAACATGGCAGATCCATTTACAAAGGCCTTTCCTCAAGCGCAGTTCGAGCGACTTTTTGAGATGTTGGGAATGCGGTACGCCAGCAGCTGGTTTTAGAGCAGACGTTGGGTATTCAGTATGCCAATTACCGGCCTTTAGTGCAAGTGGGAGATTGTTCGATATGTATGTCCTAGAGGCCATTATTGTATATGTATACATGTGGATGCTGGTGACACACACACACACACAGGACAATCTTGCTCAGTTATATAGTATATTGTTTGAGTTATCTTTATTAGGATATGTGTATTTGTTTCTATTGATATTTTATCCAGCTTGTACATATTGATAAAGACTCGATACAGTAGTATACTATTATGGTTTGACTTTATCTTAACATGTACATATGTTATATATGTCGACCACATGTTGATAAAGCCCATAGGATCTTGCTTAACTATCAGTGTTATGATGGCGATCATACTTATGGGAGCTGGGTAGTCTATAAGCACATCCTTAAATGTCCTAAGTCGCAGGAGTATCGAGATCGGGCGTCGATACTCCAGAGTAGACTTGTGTGTACGTTTCTAGACCCTGACGAGGGGTGGTGGTTGGTCCCACAACCATTGGTGTGATCACCTAAGATTGTATACGGATGCTCACTGGGGGTGAGTATACTGGACGGACTCGCTGAGAATCTCTAGATGGTATTACAGGTTAGTCATTGGATGGCGGCTGGGTGGCGGTTCTCTTGTGACATGTATATAGGTTAGTCATTGGACCTGAGATCGTCATTTGTCTCGTGTGAGTTCCCACTGTGCTTTGATCACTATCCTACCACGGCTCTACTAAGTCGTGCAAACAGGTTTTGGTTGGGTACTGTCTCGAGCCATATAGAGGCAGTGAGTGATTGTCAGGGATTCGTCTATCCCGGTATTAGGAGTTGATATCGCACTGTGTTCAATTGGTCAGGACCATAAGAACTTGGCCAAAGCAGTTGGGATTTACTGATAAGTTGATCAGTAGTTTCCCGGATTGGTCCTGAGCCGAATTAGCATGAATTATCGGGTTATTAGGGTCTGATGCTTACCACCCCCTAGATCCGGCATGCGATACTCTTAGACGAAGAGACCGAAGTGTACATATATTGTCACGGATATGCTCAGTTGGGATCCGGACGAGTTTGCTTGTCGGCCTTCCTTTTCGACAGGTACCCGGGTAGCCATTACATACAGCTAGTGCCGCTGACGTGCTTGTGGTTATAGATTTATCTAGTAATGCACTGCCGGCGTACTGTCGAGTTATTAGAGTCCCACACAGAGGGTTTTCCTGTTTCGGGCGAAACGATATAGGGGCCGTATGGTTTTACGGTAGGGTTCGATCACATATGTGTACTTGTGCACGTATGATGTTCGGGCGGATAATACTAGCGGGCTTTGGTTTAAACCGGATCCTAGTATTATATTGTTGGATTATTTTGTCTCTTTTGTATTCGTATTTTTCGGAATACGGATACGGGTATGTATATACGGATGAGGGGTATTCTTGTAATTTTTGACAAGAATGCTTCTAGAAGAAGACACCTCATTTGTTATTTAATCTTTTTGATTAAATGTTAAATGAGGTGGAGGTATGAGGTGTTAACATTTATTAAGTGAAGCATGACTACTTGATGACTCACTTAGTGAGTCATGGATTACTATTGAGGCAAGGTGGCATCTAGATATTTTGTGGAAAATATCTAGATATTTTATGGTAAATATCTTTGCTTAATAGTTATCAAACATGAGCCATGATTCACTTCATAATATCTTTCACACACTCTCTTCTCCAAGCTCTCTTCTTCTTCCTCTTATCCTAACTTGTCTCATGAGTTGAGAATCCTAGGGTTCAAGAGACTAAACAAATCCTAATCACTCTCTACATCATCTAGGGTACTTAGATTAGCATACTAAGTAACTTAGTTACCTTGGTTTAAATGTAGGGGCTCAAATTAGACACTCTCGGGTGGATCATCTTTGATATGAGGAAGCCATCGATCAAGCTCGATCATGGAGGCCACTAGGAGAATGCTAAAGGAGAGGGGTGAAGACCCGAAGGACTTGAGCCTCTTGGTATATACTCTTTTCATAGTAGATAGCTTCTTTAGTTGCTAGTTAGGTTTATGGTAGATCCGGTTTAGGGTTATTCTAGCGCCAAGTTTATATCGTTAGAAAAATTTTTGTTCCGCAATCAGCCTCGGTTGATGGCCAGAGTGTTAGCATAACCTTTCAAACACATGGGTCGGATTTCATGGAGAAATGAGATGCTGCTCCAACCTATCTTAGTTGTGGAGATATTTGATGTATGGGGAATTGATTTTATGGGCCCGTTTTTCAACTCTTTAGGGAAATTATACATTTTATTAGCGATTGATTATGTTTCTAAATAGGTGGAAGCAATACCGTGCTATACTAATGACAACAAGGTTGTTGTTAAATTCCTTAAAGAAAATATCTTTTCGCAGTTCGGGCACCCTCATGCTATAATTAACGACAATGGGACGCATTTCTGTAATCGATCTTTTGAGGTTTTGATACAGAAATATTTAATCAACCACAAGTTTTCTACGCCCTATCATCCCCAAACGAGCGGGCAAGCTGAGATCTCCAATAGACAGATCAAATAAATTTTGGAGAAAACGGTTTCTAAGAACCGTAAAGATTGATCCACCAAATTGACAGATACTCATTGGACATTTAGTACCGCTTATAAGATTGATCTTGGTATTTCTCCATACCGACTAGTGGTTGGAAAGGCTTGCCACCTTCCTGTCGAGATCGAATATAAAGCAATGTGGGCTATTAAAGAGTTTAATTGTGATTTTGATCAAGTCGACAGCTATCGAAAACTGCAATTAAATGAGTTAAGCAAGCTTCGTGATGAAGCCTATGATGATGCGGTTATTAAAGAACTGGACAAAAGTATTCCACGACAAAAACCTTTTGAGAAAAATATTCATACCAGGACAACAAGTTCTTCTTTAGGATTCCCGTCTTCATTTTCATCCGGATAAGCTATGCTCTCGTTGTAAAGGACCTTTTGTGGTGCGGTATGTGTACCCGCACGGTGCAGTAGATGTAGAAAATGTTAAAAATGGTTTTATTTTTAAAGTAAATGGGTATAGATTAAAACTGTACTTTTCCGCTGACCCTTCGGAGGAGCTTCTGTTCTTGCAGGAGCCGCTTTATCACGACTAGCTTTTCTCCGCCCCACCTCCATGTTTCGGTAACACTGTTTCAAATATGGAGGTGTGTTAAAAAAATATAAATATCTAAGCGTGCCAAATAACAAGTTTGGGGGTAGTTTTTCATTTGACTATCTTTTGCCCCTATTATTCTCCACCCAAGTCTACAGGTTTATGCGCTCGAAGAACACCATCAGTGAGGACACTGCTGCAAACAGATTTGGGGAGAGATTTGTATTTACTGAAATATCATTTAGCACTAGGCACTATATATGAAAAAATGATTTTTTTTAGAAAATAAAAGTTAGAAAGTGAAAATTACATATGAAAAAGAAAGGAAGAGATTTAAGAAATGCAAGAAAATTAGATGTTTTAAAATGAAACTAGTAATAAGTAGTCATGAGCTGTTGTCCCAAGTATTAGTAAGATGAAAGAATCACTAATCTGTGGATAGAAATAAGTCTAAAAAATAGTCCTTATTTTTAAGTCCAAATTTCTGAACGTTGATACCTTACTATACACACGTGCACATATTTTGAAACTTGGGATAGTAGAGGATACCTTGAGATGCTCTTGTCTAGAAGCCTTAGTATGAAGAAGAAAAAAAATAAATCAACAAAATATAAATGACATAAAATATAAATGGTGAAGAAAAATGAACATTGGTTTTGTAATTACTTAAAGCAGCAAAAAAAATATATAGCGAGGGTGCCTTATCACCTAGTGTCTTAGACCAACTGGTTTGGAAGTCACTGCTAAACCTTAGGTGTTGCAAGACTAGAATATTGCTAATTACGCCTTAATAAGTGAGCACATTCGGTAATCGGTTGGTTAGTACTTCAAGAAATATTAACAGTCGCATGAAAAATGTGTGAGCAAATCCATTTAAAACATCACCGACCAAAAAGTAATAAAAAAATATGGACAAAGGGTATGATAGCTTGAATTGAATTCTCCAACTGTAGGGATGTATTTTACACACACGTAGGGGTATATGATCGATGTTTGGAGGAAAAGTAGGGAGGGAGACTCAAGTTGAAGTTTTATTGAGGGATGATGTGATTTTCAAAATCTTTTCAAGACCATTAAGATAGGGCTCATGGCAACTAAAAAACCAGTGTAGTTTGAAACACTTATTTTCAAGTTTTTTTTATATGTTCCTTATCTTTTCATGTAATTTTCATTTTCTTTCTTATTTTGGGATTTTGTGGGTGTAATCCGCTGAAAACTCTCAAGAGACAACACTCCTACTACTAGGGACACCTAGAGTTTTAAAGGCTTGTTGCATGAGCTAAGTGTAATCGTGTTGCCTAAGAAAGTGTGCTAGGTTTTTCTTTTTAATAAATAGTTTGCTCGGGACGATCAAAGATAAGTTTGGGGGTATTTGATTAGTAAAAAATATTGCACATTTGTATGAACATTTTGTAGGGTTCCTAGGCACGCTAATGAAGTCTCACAAGGCATCAACCATGCCAATTTCAAATTTTACGGGTGCCGAGAAACCCTAATACGGATCGTTGACTAGAAGTTTAGGCGATATACGAATCTAGTTAACAACTTAACTAAAGATAAGAAGCTACAACCTTTGTAGATCCGGATATCCACTTCCTTGGCTCCACGTAGGCGTCCTCTCGCTGTCCATCTCGAATCCCGGACTCAATCGTCGGCTTGATCGGAGAAATGGGCGGACTAGGTCGTCGGCTTCGTGCCGAAGATGATCTATGTCGAGGCATCACAAGTTCAAGCTCCGACTTCACAAATTTGTGAAACTTATGAAGAAAACACCCAAAACAACTTGGCAAGAGGTAGAGGGTGAAGAAATAGGAGGTGGGTTCACTTTAGAATTGGATTTCTCACTTTAGAACTCAAGTTGCCATTGATGGCATCAAGCTTTCTTTCTTGAAGAAGAAGATCAAGAAGAAGGAAATATTATGATAAGTGTTAATCAAAAATGAAAAAGAAATGAATACTTATCATAATAGGAACCATGGTTAGGTGTAGAGAATTGACCAAGGTTAGAAGAGTGGTTAGGGTTAAGCATGAAGACAAATTGGTCACTTTGGTCAAAGCTTCATGAAGCTTCATAAAGGTTCAAGAATGAAAGCAACCATTTTGTATTCTTATCCCATTCTTTTTCCAAAATCAATAAATAAAAGAATGGATAATTAAAACCCTAATCACTTTCTTAACCTAGGTTTAATTCTTTACACTTAACCAAATGAGCAAGCATCATCAAACATGATACAAAGATGTGCACAAAAGTATATCACATATACAACTTGCATATCAAGTGAGAAAATCCATTTAAAATGAACCAATACTAGTTAATGCAAAGTAATATATCAAATATATTATTATACATTAAATCATTAAATCAACACTTGATTTAACGATCCGGTCATATCGCATATAACCGACTAGTATCCTATGTATCGGCTTATCGAATCAATCCTTGATTCGATATCTAGGTTATATCGCATATAACCAATCGATACATTCATCGCGAGAATAAAATACGGTATCACATACACGCATTATTCTCGCCCCTGCACACATCTCATATGCGCCCCTATTTCGTTTCGCTTGAGCCAGGAAACCTCTGTGTAGGACTGTAAAGACTCGTCAATACGCCGGTAGCAGATGATGATCATATCAAGCACCCACAAGCCGCAAGCGGTTTGCTAAACGTAACGGCCATCCGGGTATTGAGCGATCAGAAGATCGACGAGCTAGCCCGCTCACACTCCTGTGAATCCAACCAGTAACACTTACCGTACAGTACGGTCTGTTCGTCTGATATGTCGCATATCAAGTCTAGGGGTGGTAAACGTCAGACCCCAATAACCGATAAGTCGTGCCGATGTGAGGCTCATAACGGGTCGAGAAACTACTGGTAACACTTACCAGCAAATCTCTGATCAGCTCTGGCCAGGGACTTCCCTGTTACGGCCAATCGAGCACAGCGCAACATCAACCCCCAATACCGGGAGAGACGAAACCCCTCCTATCGCTCATTGCCTCCATGTGACTCGGGACTGTACCCAAAAACCACCGTTTTGCACGCCCTCATGGACGTGGTTGTTGGAGATAGTGCCCTCAGAGTCAATTATTGGATCACAGGCACGTGATTGCAATGATTGAGGGAGGACCTATCCCGGTGGGACAGTCTTACTCGAGATGATAGTATGCTATCTGGTTTATCTTTATCATCGTGTACTGCTTTAGGTGACCTGACATGTCGCTATTACACGTTGATAGAGCCCTTAGGATTCTTGCTTGACGACCAGCAGTATGATGGCGATCATATACGTGGGAGCTGGGGTCTATAAGCACATCCTTAAAAGGTCCCTAGTCGTGGGAGTTTCGAGACTGGGCATCGATACTCCATTAGTAGACTAGTGTATACAGTCGAGACCCCGACGAGGGGCGGTGGCCGGTCTCACAAGCCACTGGTGTCAGTTGGTTCACCTAAGATGTATACAGGTGCTCATTGGGTTATGAGTACACCGGACAGGACTCGCCGGGAACCTGCTAGTTGGGCTTATACCTGACGTCAGATAGCAGTTCCCAGGTGACATGTGTACAGGTTAGTTCATCGACCTGAGGATCGTCATTTGTCTCGTGTGAGTTCCCACTGTGCTTTGATTACTACCCTACCACGGCTCAAAGGAGTCGTGCAAACAGGTTTTAGTTGGGTACAGTCCCGAGCCACATGGAGGCAGTGAGCGGATCTTCAGGGGTTCGTCTCTCCCGGTATTGGGGGTGAGGTCGCGCTGTGTCTAGGAGAGCCATTACGCAAAGCCCTCGGCCGAGGCAGGAGATTTACTGGTAGGTATTCCAGTTGTATCTCAGGGCGTTCTGGGCTACACTCCGACACGACTTGTACCGCTTTTGGGGGTCTGACTTTTACCAACCCCCTAGGCCCGCCATGCGATACTCATAGACGAACGGACCGGACTGTACGGATATTGTCACTGACAGGCTCAGTAGGGTGTCAGGATGAGTTTCCTCATCGACGTCCCTTTTGGTCAATAGCTGGTGGCCCGTCACGTATTGGCTTATACCTCTGACGTGCTAGTGGTTAAATCCACAGCCATTGTATTGACGAGTCTTTAGAGTCCACCACACTTTCAGTTACTCAAGCTTTCGGGCGAAACGCTGTAGAGGCCGTATGGAGATATGGCAGGGTCCGATCAGATACGTGCGGTATTTCACGGATCAGGATCGGACAGTTTTGTACTAGTAGCCGTATAGGAATATGGCAGGGTTCGATCTGATACGTGCGGTATTGCACGGATCAGGATCGAACGGATTTTACTAGCCGGCTTTGGCTTAAGCCGGTCCTAGTCTAGTACAGTGTAGATTTTGTCTCATTGCATTTGTATCCGGTCGGAATACAGATGCGGGTGTGTATGCACAGTATTGGGGTTTTCCTGTAATTTATTACGGGACCAGTTTTCTGGAGTTGCCAGTTTGCATTCCGTCCCGGCCGGTTTTCCTTTGTTCTTTCCCGGCCGGACTTTTTCGATGGAGGGGGTTGTTTGCAGTTTTGCAAATAACTTTTGGTGGAGGTTTTATTTGTAAGATGTTTTATTATGAAAGCATTTTTTGATACCTTTCTTATCCATCTTTATCATTTGCTTTTTGTTGATGAGATAGGATTAGGATTGATTTCATGTTGATGTGAGATTGTTATGATGATGTTTTGTTGTGGTCACCCATTCTCTTCTCCTACACTCACCTCCCTTTGCATTATGTTTCTTTTCTCCACCATTCTCTTTCTCACTTGATGAAATGGATGATAAGTTCTTCATGAGAGAAAAAGAAAAGAGAGAAGAAGAAAAAGAAAAGAAAGAAAGAAAAAGAATGAGAGAGTTCATCTTAGTTCTGGGAGTAATTCTTCATCTCCTTCTTCTTCTTGTTTTGGAAAAATGAAAGCACCATTTTTCCTAATCCCATTCCTCCATCATGGCAACTACAAACCCTAAAAAGAGACAAGCATCTTCTACACTACATTCTACAGCACATCTTGGGCATGTCGAGTTGCCGGCTTCATGCCCGAGTTGCCTCGGTATTGAGGCGGGAGCCCGTAAAAGAAGAAGGCGATGTGGTGCCCTTTCCGGTGAGGAGGCGACGATGTGGAGGCAACACTTTCCGCGGGAGATCGGGACGATGACGAGAAGACCGGAGGACTCGGATCACTCGGTATACTTCTCACCCCCTCTCTAGTTAGCTAGCATTAGGTTAATGGTAAACGATCCGGGTTTTCTTTGTCCGCTGTAGCGCCGGTTTCCGAGTAAGGAAAAAATTTTGATTCCGCAATTTGGCCTCGAGTAAGACGGCCGGGGCGCTGCCGTGGCGCAACATGGTATCAGAGCCACGCCATTAACCTTTCCTAGCTTGTTCTGATGTGTTTGCGTTTCCGATCGACCGAAATTCCAAAAACCGCGTTTTGTGTACATCAGTTTTCTGTCGATTTTTTCCGGGCTCGAAAATTTTTTCAGGTGATTGCAGAATGATGTACAGGAAATTATAAGACATCTGGGAAATTTTGGGCATGAGTTACTGTAGATCCGCCGCGGAAGCGCGGCGTAACCCTCCTTTGAGCCGCTCTTCCGCCGCGGTTCAGTTTGGTCTCTGGACCAAATTTTTCCAGTGAGGTTTTTACATGAAAATGGGGTATTTGGAATATTAAAATTTGGCCCAGGTTTTCTGTGAGTGCTACAGTTTTGATTGGGGGCCCACTTGTTAATTTTTGGTCAATCGGAAATTTTTAAACACATTTTTCACAGTATTTACATTATATCTGCGATCGTGAATGTCACTTGATCGGTAAATCTGGTCTAACTGCTATAACCCGGTTAGACGGATTTGCGAACGTGACTTTCACGTTGATGTTCTATGTTTATGCTGTGATGTTGCGGATCGGTCGTGGGGGATAGCCTGGATGCAATGCTAGTACAGTTTTGTTGTATTATGTACATTTGATATTGCGGGGCGAGCGTCCGACATGTGGACTGCCGTCACTGCCTGTTTGTATTATTCTTTTGGGGCACGACCAGGTTGCGGTCGATGTACCCGGTGCATGTATATTTTACTTTCTGTACTAGGGTTACCCCGCGGAGGGGTGCACGGATAGCCGGGTTCTGGAGGGCAACGGGCCCGCATCTCAGGGCATTGAGACGGAAGGGGCTTCAGTCCAGGATTGGCGGGCTATTCGCCGCACTCGTAGGGGGTACAGGTTGACCCAGGAGGGGTGCCCAAGTTACCGGATTCCGTGAAGTGCTGGGTGGTCCATTCACGGTGCTGAAAGGGGCTGCCTCGCTTCAGGTTTTGGCGGGTGACTTGCCGCGCCCGTAGGGGTCTAGGATTTCATTGCACAGGCTATCCACACGACCAGGGGAACGTCGGGTTTCAGCAGCGGCTCTGTGAAACCCGGGGCTTCCAGATATCTGTATTGTTCTGTGATGCTGTACATTTCTGTGATGTTGCATTTTATTCACGCCTTGAGCGAAATACTATATATTGGTATATATATTAGTAGATGTTGTATATATTTTACATCCGCGCTAGTCCAGTCCCCGCTCTGCCGTTAGTTAGCTAACCTAACGGGTGATGACGGGACCCAGTGGCGAATGCGGATGGCATATACGTACGTCAGTATATTTTCGTTCTTTGTGGTGTGATCAATTGATGGGACTGCATTGATTCGGATCATTGCAAGTTTAAACAAACCTTTTCTGATGTTGTTGGAACACTTTTTCAAAAAGCTGTTATTGCAAGGACGTTCACTTTTGTTTTGCATCGTGGTATTCATTTGGAATATCCTGCTCCTCAGTCGACGAGGCAAGGGCCGAGATCCCTTCACCGGGAGTGACCCCTTGGACAGAAGTTTGCGTCAGGGCAATAGCTTCACTATAGCCGATTACTTTTGCTTTGCATCGTGGTATTCAGTTGGAATATCCTGCACCTCATTCTACGGGGAAAGAGCCGAGATCCCTTCACCGGGAGTGACCTCTTTAGTAAAGGTTTTCGTCACTATATTTTCTAAAAAGTTATCCAGTTCCTTCAACGATATCAAGTTCATTACGTTAAAGGTTTTCGCCAGAAACCATTCGTAGCCCTCCGTCATTTCGGATTAGTATTGCTTAGTATTCGCGCTACGTTTGTCGTTGCTATTCGCCGAGGCGTAGTGTGCGGTAGCTCTGTAATGCTTTCTGTCGCATGGATATGTGGATTGGTTAGGACAGTCGTGCGACTTTGTTGATTATTCGTCAAGGGTCGTGCGGGTGGGTTTAACGCAATCAAGATAATGACGGGTTGAACTTGACTAGGACCTTTTGATTTGTTGATTATTCGTCAAGGTCACTTGGGTCCTAGGGGTAAAAACACACATCGGGGGTTTTCAAAAGAACTGAAACTTGCCAGGCATGCGCATACCTTCTGGAGTGTGGTGACGTGAGTGGATTCCGTCACGTTATCATGCGATGAGAGTTGGATCCCGATTCCCACTGATGAGTTAGTTTACTCCTCGGGTGACCCCGACTAATTCTTCTTTTAGGTTTGGAGGAGAATTTGAGATACAGTGGGAGGTTTCCAGATTAGACAAAGTGACAACCATTCTGATCTAGGTTAGAGTGCACGCTGAGTGTTTCTTTTCTCTCTCTCTTTGGCAGCGACCATTGACCCGACCCTGGACTATGACTCAGTGACCAAGTTGACCGAACCTTCTTAACACTGGCTTTTTGGATTGTCAGAGTTGCAGACCTCATTGCCACTCCTACTTTTACCCTTTTCTCCAGGACACCCCGTATTACTACGAACGTCCACTTCCATTGGACAAAACCATCGTATGGTTAGATACGAACTCGAAGGACTTCGAGGATGGTTTCTGGTTCTGGAGAAAACGGATAGGATTATTCAGTTGTCTTTTCTTTTCACCTTCTCTCAGGTTGCGAGTATTCCTTGGTTTAGGAGTAGTACACCTATTACGCAAATTGGATAGTCTTCTTCCAAACCTTAGGCTGGTGCCGACCGGTAGGGAATGAAGGAAACCAATTAGCATAACGATGGTGTACAGAAGGTATTAAGTTTAGACAAAGCAAGGGATTAGTAAGAGGGCAAAGTAAATTGCGACTGATATTCACGACCAAACCAAGTATTTCTTCGCCAACCCTAAATCACCTTTGTATTTCTCCAGGACACTCCGTATCACTACGAAGATCCCATTTTATTGGATACTCCATCGTATGGTTATATACGAACTCGAAAGGAACTTGTTCCAGTTCGGGGATGGATTATGGTTCAGGAGAAATAGGAATAAAGTACATTCAGGTGTCTTTTATCTTCACCTTCTCTCGCGTTGCGAGTGCTCCTAGGACTAGGACAGTACACCCATTATGCTTATTGGATAGTCTTCTTCCAAACCATAGGCTGGTGCCGAACGGTAGGGAAGGAAGAAAACCATTTGGCCTAAAGGGGTGTACAGAAGGTAATGACTAAAGACACAGAAAGGGATTTAGAAAGATGGCAAAGAATTATACGGTTACAGTTGTGAATCTGGAAAATGGAAGAGGCATTACTAAGAATACCAGGATACCCCGACGAAACATTTCAATGTTTCAGTTTCACTGTGTACTGTTAACAGAAAAACTGATTTCCCGATTAGACACTTACTCCAGGGTATGTATTTACCAGGTATGATTCTCACATCTGTATGGTTTTACAGATGAGGAGTGGGAGTAAGTTATTGGGAATTGGGTGATCATCCTCATTATATCGGGATTCGTTGTAATCGGTGATATTTGAGGAAGTCACCTGGGTTGTTTGCCGGTCGGCAGTTATTTGGTTTTGAATATCCGCAGTTATGCACCAATTTCAAATTGATATATCTGTACGTCTATTTTCATAGAGTGAGATATACCTTTTGATATTATGTCGATGACATTTACCTATATCAGTGGATGGTTAGGTAAGGAGCATTAAACAGCGGTGTAATTCTTCTTAACCATAAGTACAGTTTTCAACCTGCGACGCACAGTGAAAGAGTTGTTAGACTCAGCGGACTTATACAGAGTATTGTATGTTGTCCAGGGTCCATCAGGACAGAGGGGTAGGTCCTCGTACTATATTCGGTTTACTTATGACTTCTCTAGTTCTTAGACATGTGTTTCGTAGAAACACAGGGTCTAAGTTTTGAGGAGTTATAGGTATTTGAATAGAGTAGAGAACCAGCTGTAGCAAGTATCGGGATTCTTCAAAGAGATCGAAGATGTAGATACTTGTGTATGGTATTCAGTTGATAGTAATGATTAAGAGAACTTGCTTCTCTTTCAGGTTACTCATAATTGGAAGCATTCCTAAGTTGAGTAACGCTGATCGGCCTCTCTCCATTTAGTTGACATGCACTGGAGACAGCTGCATGATTTGAATCTGGTTCAATTAAATCAGTGCCTCTGGTTCTATATTGGATATAGAACAGTTCATATCTTAACGATGTTAAGGTACGGGGAGTTGTCCGGCTTATGCTTAAAACCAGACTCCGGATAACTCAAGGCACGTTTCTGTAATGGCTGTTTGTGGGTTGACCCAGGCTATGACGAGGGTTGACTTTCTACCATCTGGCAGATCAATAGAAATATTGTTCTAGACTCGCCACAGTTTTAATAAAAATGGATTTTTTCAGAAAACATAAGTGGGAGTATGGTAGAACTGGAAGTAATTCCAGAACCGCAAACGATTACTGAAGATTTAATAAGGAACCTAAAGATTCAATCTGATTTGACATTCCATTGGCCACTCCGCAGATACGGTGGGTAACTTCAGGCACCCGAGAGGTACTCCGGTAGCCTCAAGGACGGTGACAGGGAAGTTCTTGTTTACCCACAATTACCATTGCTGTTGTTCCAGGCTGCGAGACCCGGCAGGAGGATGAGTATAGCGTCGTTCTAAACTAGCTTTAGAACTGCACGTCTGTATGACTCTGCCAGAAGGTTGTCGTAGTCAGTGGGAGCAGCGGAAGCATTGGTGGACATCAGGCTTATGTCTATTTATAGACTAAAGCAGATGTAGCGGAGATAGATCATCTATTTCTGATGTGACAGTCATAGGTTTGACGTCATCAGAATAGGGGGTGGATCTGTTGAGAAGGTAGTAGGAAGTGATATTCCTATACTACGATCGGTTATATTTTGGTCGTCACACAGTGTTTTCTCCACATAGGACTTGGATATTATATCAGACATACTGGTTACTAGATCTATGGTTTTAGATCTAGATTTGGGTGGTTTCCCAATCTGGGTACCTTGACAGCATTCTATGAGTATTTAGAATGGACGACTCCTGGCACGGTAGTGCACCTGCAGTTGAAGGAATCACCCTCTCTAAAGGTGTCTTATAGACTAAAGGGGAGAGGGATACTCATGACTGGCAGATCACTTGCTTAGGCAATTGAGTCAATCATGAGATGTCAAGTACCACACCAGATGTTGTTCTTGCACTAGATGCAATAAGTTGATATCGATCCAATCCTGGAGAAACAGTCGGAAGCAGTTTTAGAACATAAGTGAATGTTCTAGGGATATGATAATGGCTGCCTCCTTTAGGAGACGGTTATCACTCCAGGCTTCCAAGGTGACATGGACGACAAGGAGGTTGTCAGAGTTATAGTTTTCCTTCTGAGGAGGGGCAGTATTTTGGACAGGTGGTCCAAGGAAATACTGAGGGAGGCTTGGCGCAGGATACTGATTAAGTTCGGTTGACGATACAGTCTAAGAAGTTTGGATTTGGAGTTCATTTATGAGCTAGGTCCCATCAGACATCCAGACATTCTAAGACAGGTATTGCTCATTTCGGGAGATGGCTTTCTCCGCGAACTTGAGATATAGAGAGACATAGAAAGAAACATCATTGCGGATCCACTCACTGAGGCTATTCCTCAAACGCAATAGTTTCGCAAACGAGCTTTGTGAGACTGACTAGTAGAGGAGTTGGGTGTTCGGTATCACACGGGCTGTGAGTATGCGACATCGCAATAATTAGCCTTGAGTGCAAGTGGGAGATTGTTGGAGATAGTGCCCTCAGAGTCAATTATTGGATCACAGGCACGTGATTGCAATGATTGAGGGAGGACCTATCCCGGTGGGACAGTCTTACTCGAGATGATAGTATGCTATCTGGTTTATCTTTATCATCGTGTACTGCTTTAGGTGACCTGACATGTCGCTATTACACGTTGATAGAGCCCTTAGGATTCTTGCTTGACGACCAGCAGTATGATGGCGATCATATACGTGGGAGCTGGGGTCTATAAGCACATCCTTAAAAGGTCCCTAGTCGTGGGAGTTTCGAGACTGGGCATCGATACTCCATTAGTAGACTAGTGTATACAGTCGAGACCCCGACGAGGGGCGGTGGCCGGTCTCACAAGCCACTGGTGTCAGTTGGTTCACCTAAGATGTATACAGGTGCTCATTGGGTTATGAGTACACCGGACAGGACTCGCCGGGAACCTGCTAGTTGGGCTTATACCTGACGTCAGATAGCAGTTCCCAGGTGACATGTGTACAGGTTAGTTCATCGACCTGAGGATCGTCATTTGTCTCGTGTGAGTTCCCACTGTGCTTTGATTACTACCCTACCACGGCTCAAAGGAGTTGTGCAAACAGGTTTTAGTTGGGTACAGTCCCGAGCCACATGGAGGCAGTGAGCGGATCTTCAGGGGTTCGTCTCTCCCGGTATTGGGGGTGAGGTCGCGCTGTGTCTAGGAGAGCCATTACGCAAAGCCCTCGGCCGAGGCAGGAGATTTACTGGTAGGTATTCCAGTAGTATCTCAGGGCGTTCTGGGCTACACTCCGACACGACTTGTACCGCTTTTGGGGGTCTGACTTTTACCAACCCCCTAGGCCCGCCATGCGATACTCATAGACGAACGGACCGGACTGTACGGATATTGTCACTGACAGGCTCAGTAGGGTGTCAGGATGAGTTTCCTCATCGACGTCCCTTTTGGTCAATAGCTGGTGGCCCGTCACGTATTGGCTTATACCTCTGACGTGCTAGTGGTTAAATCCACAGCCATTGTATTGACGAGTCTTTAGAGTCCACCACACTTTCAGTTACTCAAGCTTTTGGGCGAAACGCTGTAGAGGCCGTATGGAGATATGGCAGGGTCCGATCAGATACGTGCGGTATTGCACGGATCAGGATCGGACAGTTTTGTACTAGTAGCCGTATAGGAATATGGCAGGGTTCGATCTGATACGTGCGGTATTGCACGGATCAGGATCGAACGGATTTTACTAGCCGGCTTTGGCTTAAGCCGGTCCTAGTCTAGTACAGTGTAGATTTTGTCTCATTGCATTTGTATCCGGTCGGAATACAGATGCGGGTGTGTATGCACAGTATTGGGGTTTTCCTGTAATTTATTACGGGACCAGTTTTCTGGAGTTGCCAGTTTGCATTCCGTCCCGGCCGGTTTTCCTTTGTTCTTTCCCGGCCGGACTTTTCCGATGGAGGGGGTTGTTTGCAGTTTTGCAAATAACTTTTGGTGGAGGTTTTATTTGTAAGATGTTTTATTATGAAAGCATTTTTTGATACCTTTCTTATCCATCTTTATCATTTGCTTTTTGTTGATGAGATAGGATTAGGATTGATTTCATGTTGATGTGAGATTGTTATGATGATGTTTTGTTGTGGTCACCCATTCTCTTCTCCTACACTCACCTCCCTTTGCATTATGTTTCTTTTCTCCACCATTCTCTTTCTCACTTGATGAAATGGATGATAAGTTCTTCATGAGAGAAAAAGAAAAGAGAGAAGAAGAAAAAGAAAAGAAAGAAAGAAAAAGAATGAGAGAGTTCATCTTAGTTCTGGGAGTAATTCTTCATCTCCTTCTTCTTCTTGTTTTGGAAAAATGAAAGCACCATTTTCCCTAATCCACCATTCCTCCATCATGGCAACTACAAACCCTAAAAAGAGACAAGCATCTTCTACACTACATTCTACAGCACATCTTGGGCATGTCGAGTTGCCGGCTTCATGCCCGAGTTGCCTCGGTATTGAGGGCGGGAGCCCGTAAAAGAAGAAGGCGATGTGGTGCCCTTTCCGGTGAGGAGGCGACGATGTGGAGGCAACACTTTCCGCGGGAGATCGGGACGATGACGAGAAGACCGGAGGACTCGGATCACTCGGTATACTTCTCACCCCCTCTCTAGTTAGCTAGCATTAGGTTAATGGTAAACGATCCGGGTTTTCTTTGTCCGCGGTAGCGCCGGTTTCCGAGTAAGGAAAAAATTTTGATTCCGCAATTTGGGCCTCGAGTAAGACGGCCGGGGCGCTATCGTGGCGCAACAGTGGTAAGGTGGAGATCAAAGCACAGTGGGAATCACACAAGACTCTATGACGATCTCGGGTCTACAGACTAACCTGCACAAGTGTCACCTGAGAACTGCCATCTGACGTGAGGTATAATACCATCTGGGAGTTCTCGGCAAGTCCGTCCAGTGTACTCAGTCTCTACTGAGCACCCGTATACCATCTCTGATGTCAAACACCAATAGATATGGGATCATCCATTGCCCATCTCATGGGTCGAGAAGCGTATACGCTAGTCTACACTGGTATATCGATGCCCCGTCTCGATACACCCACGACTAGGGACCTTGAAGGATGTACCTATGGACTACCTTGTCCCCACTAGTATGATCTGCATCACAGTCCAGGTAGTCAAGTACACATCCTAAGGGCTTTACCAACATGTAACTATAAGACAGTTTAAAGAGACAAGTGTACATGTTAAGATAAAGAGTAACCAGATTGCATACTATCATATCGAGCAAGAAAGTCATCTCTATACATGTCCAAGCATCCAATATAATATACATCATCTGTACAATACTGGCCTCTAGGGCATACATACAACTAACAATCTCTCACTTGCACTAGGGCCAGCTGCTGTAGTATCGCATACCGAGCATCCCGAAGAGTCTCTCAAACTGTATCTGGGGAATGGCCTTCGTGAGTGGATCCGCCGTGTTGTTCTTCGTGTCAACCCTCCTGACCTCGATCTCCCGGTGATCAACTATCTCCGGATCAGGTGATACCGCCTTAGAATATGCCTGGATCGCTGATGGGACCTGGGTTCCTTGGCCAAAGCCACCGCTCCATTGTTATCGCAATACAAACGTATTGGATGCTCAATGGATGGAACCACTCCAAGTTCAGTAATGAACTTCTTGATCCAGACAGCTTCTTTAGCAGCATCGTTGGCAGCGATGTATTCAGCCTCCATCGTCGAGTCTGCCACGGTTTCCTGCTTAGAACTCTTCCAGCTAACCGCCCCTCCGTAAAGGGTAAAGACAAATCCCGACCTGCGACTTAGAGTCGTTCTTATCACTCTGGAAGCTCGAATCGGTAAAGGACTCCACTTGGAGCTCTCCATTACCATACACCAAGAGCATCTCTTTAGTCCTTCGCAAGTACTTGAGAATGCTCTTCACAGCTGTCCAGTGACTCTCTCCAGGATCAGCTTGATACCTGCTCACTATACTTAGTGAATATGCAACATCGGGTCTGGTACATAGCATCGCATACATGATAGAGCCTACAGCTGAAGCATAGGGTATCCCTTGCATGCGAGCTCTCTCCAAATCAGTCTTGGGAGACATCTCTTTAAAGAGAGTGACTCCAGAGATCGTGGGCAAGTTCCCACGCTTGGATTCTTCCATACTAAACCTCTTTAGTATGGTGTCAATGTACCTGGATTCGGACAATCCCAATATCCGTTTGGATCTATCTCTATAGATCCTAATTCCCAATATGCAGGAGGCATCACCAAGATCTTTCATTGAGAATCTTTGTGATAAGAAGAGCTTGACCGATTGCAGAATAGGAATATCATTTCCTATCAAGAGTATGTCGTCCACGTACAATACGAGGAAGACAACTTTACTCTCTGCCACCTTCTTGTAGATACAAGGTTCATCTGGGTTTTTGACGAAATCAAACTCTTTGATAACGATGTCAAAGCAGATGTTCCAACTTCGCGATGCTTGCTTTAATCCATAAATGGATTTAAGCAGCTTGCACACCTTCCCGCTGCTCCCACTGTCTACGAAGCCCTCTGGCTGAGTCATGTACATGCACTCTTCTAAATCACCATTTAGAAAGGCGGTCTTAACATCCATTTGCCAGATTTCGTAATCATGATATGCAGCGATGGCAAGCATGATCCGGATGGATTTAAGCATAGCCACTGGAGAAAAGGTTTCGTCATAGTCCACACCTGGTCTTTGACGAAAACCCTTTGCTACAAGTCTAGCTTTGAAAGTCTCCACTTTCCTATCTACACCAAGTTTTTTCTTGAAGATCCACTTGCTCCCGATGGGTTTTACCCCTTCAGGAGCAACATCCAAAGTCCATACTTTGTTGGTGTACATGGATTCCATCTCAGACCGCATAGCATCCAGCCATTTCACTGAGTCCCTACTCGTGATGGCCTGCTCGAAACTAGTTGGGTCATCATCCTCCATGATGCAATCTTCGCTTCCACCGTCAATGAGAAAACCGTAGTATCTCTCAGGTGGACGAGAAACCCTGCTAGATCGGCGGAGAGGCTGGGGTTCGTCGGGTACTACTGAATCCTGTGGTTTTACTAAATCTTCAGTTATAGTTTGTGTTGCTGGAACCTCTTCCAGTTCTACCTCAATGCCACTAATCTGTTTCATAAGAAAACCTTTTTCTAAGAAAGTGGCATGTCGAGAAACAAACACTTTTTGTTCCTCGGGGTGGTAGAAGATATACCCTTGTGAATTCTTGGGATATCCTACAAACTTACATAAGACTGATCTTGCCTCGAGTTTGTCCGGATTTTGTCTTTTGACATAGGCTGGACAACCCCATATCTTAACATACTTAAGAGATGGTCTCTTCCCTTTCCATATCTCATATGGAGTGGTAGGCACTGATTTGGTAGGAACCATATTCAATAGGTGTATGGCTGTCTCAAGAGAATACCCCCAGAAGGAAATAGGTAACTCAGCTGTACTCATCATTGAACGCACCATATCTAATAGGGTGCGATTCTTTCGTTCCGATACACCGTTGTGCTGTGGTGTATAAGGTGGAGTAAGCTGAGAGAGAATCCCATTCTCTTTTAGATAATCTTGGAACTCATTGCTCAAGTATTCTCCTCCTCGATCAGATCGAAGGATCTTAATACTTTTGCCCGTTTGGTTCTCTACTTCTTGCTTATATTCTCTGAATTTCTCAAAAGCTTCAGACTTGTGTTTCAATAGGAACACATGCCCGTATCTAGAGAGATCGTCAGTGAATGTAATGAAGTACAAAGAACCATCCCTGGCATGTGTAGACATGGGACCACATACATCACTATGTATCAGTCCCAAGAGTTCGGTAACTCTTTCTCCGTGTCCCGTAAACGGAGTTTTGGTCATCTTGCCTTTGAGACATGACTGACAAGTGTCATAAGATGAAAATTCAAACGGATTTAAATATCCATCCTTATGCAACTTAGCTAGTCGTGTCGCATTGATGTGACCCAGTCTACAATGCCACAAGAAGGATTCGTTCATTTATGAACTTTTCCTCTTGTGTGTGTTTTGTATATTAAGGACTGCATTTTGATTTAGAATGAATATGCCATTATGTAACGAGCCTGATGCAATCAACTTTTGATCTAGGAATATGTTCATAACATTATCCTGTACTACAAAATTATATCCTTCTTTACTCAATAAGGAAACTGATATAATGTTGCACATCATGTTCGGTATATAATAGCATTCATTTAGAATCAGTGTATCACCACTTGGTAATACTAGGTGATATTCGCCAACTGCTTTGGCTGCAACATTTGCCCCATTCCCTACTTGAACGGAATGATCACCTTTTCCCAGTTCTCTACCTTTCCGTAGCCCATGTAACATCTTACATATGTGGGATCCTGATCCGGTATCTAATACCCAGGATGTAGGGTGAACTGAGAAACAGTTTTCAATGACAAACACACTCGAAGATGATGCATCAACATGCATGTTCTCTTTTTGGGCGGTGTGAGAATCCAGATATTCTCCTGTTTCCTGTTCATTCTTATAACACTTATAAGATAGAACGGGTTCAACATTCCCCTGCACAGTAAAACATGCGGGTTCGGTCAATACATCCATATTATTATCTTGATTAAGGCATGAACTGGTCGCTACCTGGAGAGAGAGAGAAGAAAACACTTTAGCGTATGCTCGTGCAAGATTAGATTGGTTATTATCTTATCTAATCAGGATGGCTCCCACTGGTTTTTATCAAATCTTCCTTCAAACCCTAAAAGGAAAGACTAGCCGGGATTAATTACACACTACAAGTTCGCCAATCTTTCAGCCATGCCAGTGTCTGTACTTTGAGGGAGGTCCCCCGTGCTTTCGCACGAACCTAATTAATGTAAACCTCGTTTTCCCAGAGGCGTAACCCCGTTGACACCTTTCTAGACACCTACTTGATCAGCTAATTGCAATGTGTAAAACTCTCCCAGGAGTAACTCTTACTCGCAGTGGGTATCGGGAGCCAACTATCTCATAGAAGGTATGCAATCTCATTGTAAATTTCAACACTTGAAATTCCCAATAATATTTTACCCCTAGTGTTCTATGACCTTGACGAATGCCAAACAACCCATAGTCCACTAGTCAAGTTCAACCCGTACATTTCTTGATTGAATTAAACCCACCCGCACGACCCTTGACGAATGCCAAACAACGCCGTACGAATACCCTAATCCAATCTGTATCATATGCATAAGCAGATAAATACTAGTTAGCTACCGTACACTACGCCTTGACGAATGCCAAACTACCGTAGCACGAATACTAAGTAGTACTTATCTGAAATGACGGAGGGCTACGCAGGTTTTCAGAAAACCTATTGCGTAATGAACTTGATATCGTTGTAGGATCAAATGAAGTTTTAAAATGGAGTGATTTTGAGGCTTTTCTAGTTTTGCTAAAGGGGTCACTCCCGGTGAAGGGATCGTCGGCCATTTCCTCGTCGAATGAGGTGCGGGATATATCATATATATCACTGTGCAAAGCATAAACTATAGAAGCAATCAAAAGCAGACCGAGTATGTAGCATCTGCCAGTTATTGCTAAAGGAGTCACTCCCGGTGAAGGGATCTCGGTCCTTTCCTCATCGAATAAGGTGCAGGGTATATCATATATACCGCTATGCAAAGCAAGAACTGTAGCTACCTGTTTTATTTAAAATTTGATTCTACAACATCATTTGGTTTCTTTTATTTCATTAATCACATTAATGAAGTCCCATCATTTAATTCACCTAAGCATCACAGATAAATACGACGTACACTTATGCCATCCGCATTCTCCTGGATGTCCCCTCGTGCACCGTTAGGTTAGGTAACTAACGACAGAGCAGGGCAGGGCTAGTGCGGGTGCAAAACATAAGTAATGTCTATATAATATATCATATATACTATATACTGTATCTATCACAGAACATCACATAATCACATCACAAATATCGCAGCAGAAAATATCATATGAAATATTGGATATACTAGGACGTCCGTGTTTTCAATACGAGCCAGTATAAAACACGGATTCCACGGTCGTGATGAATAGCCAATCCCACACCCCTAGACCCCTACGAGAGCGGCAAGCAACCCTACCAATTCTAGGGTTAGGAGACCCGGACTCGACTCCTCGAGATGGTTTCCCACTGGACCCTAGAACCCGGTTACTTGTGCTCCCCTCCTTGGGTCTATCCTAGAAAAGTAAATAATATACAAAGGGTGACAACTTCCGCAACCTGGAAGTGCCCCAATAAAAAAAAATATTACATACAAGTTTTTACATGAATGAAAATGAAAAACACTCATCTCACATAAAACCCCCGGCTATTCAAACACGACAATCCAATATAACATATCCAGCAACACATAACATCACAAGTCATCAACGTAAGTAAATATGCGCATCCCAATTGTCGTTGATATATAGCAACGAAACCGGCGATACCACATATTACACTTACGGTCACAGAAAAGAAAGTGTAAAACTACAACAATTGGAATCCGCAACCTCTTTAGACATCACATGCCTAATCAAATGAAATACTTAGACATCACATGCCTAACAGTTATAAACCCCGCATTTTAGTCTCATTATCGAAAACTCTTTTCAATATCAAGTGAGACTAAACCGCTAGATTTATAACATTCATTCAGTTATCTCATAACTGTTTGTGAATTCCAATTATTGTATCCCATTCCGGATAAATAGAAAATATTAAACTTTCCGATCGAACATTCGAACACCCAAGTTTTCCCGAAACCGTTCAACACATGAAATAGGTTCAAAGACATTCACTTCATGCCTCAGTACCAACGGTTCAGCCGTAGAAGGGTCAAGCCAACGCCTCACATGTGGCACGCCGTACTGCCCCAAACCCGAAGGTTCAAAGGGCAGTTCAAGACGGTCACATAATCGAGTTAAGGTTTGTTGTCTTCTAGAGGGACCATCGCGTTACTTGCACTACTCAGAACGTCCTTAAACCACAGAAAAATCCAACACTTGGAAATTTTCCGGCAGGGGAAAAGTTGGGTATTTATATCCGGTCGAACTTTTTAACATATTCAAAAATTATCCGGAAAACACATAGACAAAGTTTGATAATCCGATCGAATATACGAACTCCTAATACAACCCAAAAAACTCAACTCTTAAGTTCAAATTAAAAATTCCCAGGAAAACCAACACTAAAAACTAGGAATTACTGTGTAAACAAAATCGTTTGAAGAGACAAACAGGCCGCGGAACCGTCGCAATAGGCATGCTATTGCCGCGGTTCCGCCGCGCCTTTAGCGATTCAGGTTCTCGAACTTCACATTAATTCTTAGAAATACCTGCTGATTTTTCTGCATATTTTTAATTCTCAAAAATCCACGATTTCAGAAAATGTACAGAGAGCATTTTGGATTTAGGGTTTCGGGTTCGTTCGGGTTTCAAACGTCGTCTAGACTTCGCCTAAGGCTCTAGCTAGGCTCTGATACCACTGTAGGGTTCCTAGGCACGCTAATGAAGTCTCACAAGGCATCAACCATGCCAATTTCAAATTTTACGGGTGCCGAGAAACCCTAATACGGATCGTTGACTAGAAGTTTAGGCGATATACGAATTTAGTTAACAACTTAACTAAAGATAAGAAGCTACAACCTTTGTAGATCCAGATATCCACTTCCTTGGCTCCACGTAGGCGTCCTCTCGCTGTCCATCTCGAATCCCGGACTCAATCGTCGGCTTGATCGGAGAAATGGGCGGACTAGGTCGTCGGCCTCGTGCTGAAGATGATCTACGTCGAGGCATCACAAGTTCAAGCTCCGACTTCACAAATTTGTGAAACTTGTGAAGAAAACACCCAAAACAACTTGGCAAGAGGTAGAGGGTGAAGAAATAGGAGGTGGGTTCACTTTAGAATTGGATTTCTCACTTTAGAACTCAAGTTGCCATTGATGGCATCAAGCTTTCTTTCTTGAAGAAGAAGATCAAGAAGAAGGAAATATTATGATAAGTGTTAATCAAAAATGAAAAAGAAATGAATACTTATCATAATAGAAACCATGGTTAGGTGTAGAGAATTGACCAAGGTTAGAAGAGTGGTTAGGGTTAAGCATGAAGACAAATTGGTCACTTTGGTCAAAGCTTCATGAAGCTTCACAAAGGTTCAAGAATGAAAGCAACCATTTTGTATTCTTATCCCATTCTTTTTCCAAAATCAATAAATAAAAGAATGGATAATTAAAACCCTAATCACTTTCTTAACCTAGGTTTAATTCTTTACACTTAACCAAATGAGCAAGCATCATCAAACATGATACAAAGATGTGCACAAAAGTATATCACATATACAACTTGCACATCAAGTGAGAAAATCCATTTAAAATGAACCAATACTAGTTAATGCAAAGTAATATATCAAATATATTATTATACATTAAATCATTAAATCAACACTTGATTTAACGATCCGGTCATATCGCATATAACCGACTAGTATCCTATGTATCGGCTTATCGAATCAATCCTTGATTCGATATCTAGGTTATATCGCATATAACCAATCGATACATTCATCGCGAGAATAAAATACGGTATCACATACACGCATTATTCTCGCCCCTGCACACATCTCATATGCGTCCCTATTTCGTTTCGCTTGAGCCAGGAAACCTCTGTGTAGGACTCTAAAGACTCGTCAATACGCCGGTAGCAGATGATGATCATATCAAGCACCCACAAGCCGCAAGCGGTCTGCTAAACGTAACGGCCATCCGGGTATTGAGCGATCAGAAGATCGACGAGCTAGCCCGCTCACACTCCTGTGAATCCAACCAGTAACACTTACCGTACAGTCCGGTCTGTTCGTCTGATATGTCGCATATCAAGTCTAGGGGTGGTAAACGTCAGACCCCAATAACCGATAAGTCGTGCCGATGTGAGGCTCATAACGGGTCGAGAAACTGCTGGTAACACTTACCAGCAAATCTCTGATCATCCCTGGCTAGGGACTTCCCTGTTACGGCCAATCGAGCACAGCGCAACATCAACCCCCAATACCGGGAGAGACGAAACCCCTCCTATCGCTCATTGCCTCTATGTGACTCGGGACTGTACCCAAAAACCACCATTTTGCACGCCCTCATGGACCTGGTAAGGTGGAGATCAAAGCACAGTGGGAATCACACAAGACTCTATGACGATCTCGGGTCTACAGACTAACCTGCACAAGTGTCACCTGAGAACTGCCATCTGACGTGAGGTATAATACCATCTGGGAGTTCTCGGCGAGTCCGTCCAGTGTACTCAGTCTCTACTGAGCACCCGTATACCATCTCTGATGTCAAACACCAATGGATATGGGATCATCCATTGCCCATCTCATGGGTCGAGAAGCGTATACGCTAGTCTACACTGGTATATCGATGCCCCGTCTCGATACACCCACGACTAGGGACCTTGAAGGATGTACCTATGGACTACCTTGTCCCCACTAGTATGATCTGCATCCCAGTCCAGGTAGTCAAGTACACATCCTAAGGGCTTTACCAACATGTAACTATAAGACAGTTTAAAGAGACAAGTGTACATGTTAAGATAAAGAGTAACCAGATAGCATACTATCATATCGAGCAAGAAAGTCATCTCTATACATGTCCAAGCATCCAATATAATATACATCATCTGTACAATACTGGCCTCTAGGGCATACATACAACTAACACATTTTCCCTACTATTATTAATAACTAAAAGGTGTTAATTGTAAATAAAGAACATATGTGGGGTTATTTGTAAAAAGATTATCATCATATGTTTCTTCATTTATAATTAATATAATTAGGGAAAATATATGCATATAATATTTAAATAAAATATTATTAATTAAAATATGCATATCATGTCAAATATTCCTAATCAATATTCTTAAGATATAATATCATATAAATGGTAGGAATGATATCTTAAAAATAACAAATGCTACTAACAATTTGATTTGAGATATTGTGCAGGTATTAGCTCAGGTCTGAAATCTAAGTAGAAGATCCACATCAAATTGAAATATCAAATTGAATCTGCCAAATATTAGAAGCAAATCGAAGAATCTAGCAACGACAGATAGTAAGAGCAATATTTTCAGAATCTTTATATCAAGAGGATCTCTAAATATTGAGAGAAAATGCCAGAAAAAATCCCAAGTCACAAACCCATACATGGGCGGCGGATCCGCTGTCAAGAGGGGGTTTGGGCGGCGGTTCCGCGGTCTGTTAGTGGCCATAGGATCTGGATTTTCAGGGACACTTTTCAGTTCAATCAAATGCGTGGTTCATGCATAATCATAATGTTACATACTCCAATATGGTATATAGGGTTTCTAATTCCAGAGACTATATAAAAAACTAAGAGCTGTGCATTCCAAAATCATCTAATCATCTATCCATCGATCTAGAGAGAGATCTACAAGCGAAACTAAGGTTCTTGTAATCTACCTTTTTTAAGGAGAATTTTTTTAATGCAATAGTTGATAAATAAAGGTAGTCTTTTCTTTTAACTTTTTTCGCATTTACTTTACGCATTAATTTTCCGCATTACTTTTCTGTATTACTTTTCTGCATTACATTCAGCATTACTTTCTGATTTTAAATATGGTTTCATTCATCTTCAACCTCTATTTAACTATGCTAATAACCATGAGCAAGTAAATTCTTGCTTCTTAGGGTTTGTAGGATAGGGTAGAATAATGGATGCAAAATCGCTTAATTTCTTTTGACATTTTAATGTTTATAAGCCTTAACAAAATAAATGTTAACCTTCTTATTGGGCACTTTATCAATTAATGATAGTCACGACTACGATTTGAGATTAGTTAATACTTGTTTTGTTAAGGGCTTGAGATGAATAGAGTCAATGGAAGGACAAGGGGCAGTAATGGGAAACCCTAATTCCCTCCAAGAACCCTAATCCACATTCATCGCCATCTCTCTAGTTTTAAACAATTAAAAGATAAAAAGAATTATTTCTAAAGCTTCATCCATTAATTATTAAGTCGTATAAACCCTACAAGCCTTTCTATTATAAAATTTTCTACCCATCTTAATTTAAAACGACAACAATCTCTCCTCTCTTTTATCAACTCGTCTAAAACAAGAAAAGAAATTCACTTTTCCCTACGAACGACCCGTACTCATCGCGGCTAGCTATTTGCGACACCGTCTTGATTGCGGTTATTTACAATATACACACATACACACACACCCTTTTCGCAAACAATCAGCAACCATCTTCTCCTCTTCTCCTTCTTCTTCTTGCTCTCATTTGAGCATGGATTCTAGAGAGAAAAATTTTAGTGAAGTATTCCTACATCACCGGTCATCCTCACCTAGCAAGTGTGAATCATCGGTTAGAGCCTCCTCCGATTTCCCTCGGATGGATCGTCTTCGGCAAGGGTGGTTGATCTTCAAGCGCGATCCCGGCGGCTACGAGTTTGGAGAGGTCTTCCACAATTGGGTGAACACACGACAAAGGTTGTAGTTCTTCAATCCTTCCACTTTTAGTTACCTAGTTTAGATCTATAGATCGTATCTTTGGTTTACGGGTGTTCGGTGTTTGCTAAAATTTTTGTTTTCGCTTCCGCCTCGGCTGCGGTTTCCGGGGCGCAGGCACCGAAACCCAACAGAAGTCCCGGGGTGGGAAACCACCGTAGGACCCTCCGACGATCAATCAAGTACCGAGGAATAGATGGGTAGAGTAGCGACATATTGGATTCAATTCCAGTTATCTGAGTCGTCTGGAAGAGGGGTTTATATAACGCTCGCATTGAGCTAGCCGATGCGAGATTCTTGCCATCCGTTACGCCCCTGTGTCACGTTGATGGTAGGATCGCCCATTAATGGCGATATACGGTAGCGTAGGATGTGGGACGTGAAGTGGCAGAGATCTTATTGTGGCAAGATACACGGAGCTATTACGGGGGCGCTCGGGCTTCATGCTCCCGGCCAAACAGGGGTGCTGAGGAATCTCAGACATAGGATAGCTCAGAGACGGGCAAGTGAGCTAAGGAGTCTCAGCAATAGGATAGCTCGGAGACGAGTCAGTGAGCTAAGGAGTCTCAGCTATAGGATAGCTCGGAGACGACTTATTGGCTGACGGTTAGTTGAAGGGGGGACGTACTCCGGGGAGGTCTTCTAAAAGGTCGGGTGTAACCTCGAAGGCGAGGGCCGGGTAATGTCCTCAATGCATAATACTTATTCCAGCTCCTAGCCCCCAGGAATCTAGCGGGCTTACGTGGATGACACGTCATCCTCTACGTGTCTTGATCTGGGGAATTCCTAGTTATGAGCATCATCATTAGCCCTCCACTCTTATTCCGACCCATTTATAGGTCAGGTCGAGAGTGGTCTGCTCGGCTTTCTCTGCTTAGCTGGGTGACGAGAATTCTTCGTGGTGGACTGTTCGAGAATGACATGGCATTTGTCGGCTGCGTTTCTTCGATCCCTGAGTCTATATGGCGTCTCACTGTGCACCTTAATTTTCGCGCGTATTCCCGATGACGTCAGCAGATCACCGAAAGGGCGCCGCCATAATAGAGGCGTCGCTTTGTCTGTTTGAGCCGTTAATCTTATGCCACGTGGTTGTATTTAGATAGCGGATTGTGAGACGTCACTTCCAACGGTTAGCTATCGCATGGCGCTATCTGGATCGTCGGGCGTGACGCTTCGTTTTGGCGGGAGCGGATCTGGGCCGCCAGATGGCCTTTGCCGAGTGTATAAATAGGGGAGGCCTTTCCTTAGGAAACACCTTTACTTCGCTCGCTTTCCGTCGTCTGTGGATTGCTCGGTGCTCCCATTTTTAGGTCGGATTCCCAGTCCAAATTCTTCTCTAGCTACTCTTCCCTTGAATCAGGTCAGATGTCTTCCCTTGACCTTATAGTAGATGCAGTTAGGATAGAGTCAAGTGATGAGGCTTCATCTTCTGAAGCCGAGTCTAGTAGGTTATTTTCATCTTCCTTGGCTTCTGATAGCCGAGAAAGTTCTTTCTCCGGATCAGGTTCGCCCCCAAGGGGTGGCGATTCCCTTGTTCTTCCTCGTCGGGGGGCAAAAAAAGCCTCCAAGGTGCATATCGAGAATACTCGTGACGCCGCCTTGATACTGAACAGGTCAGAAAAGCTTTCCGATATCCGGGCTGCTTCCATATTCCCTATGGTTACTTGATACGTCTGGCCAGAGAGGGTGAACAGGCAGACCAAGTACAAGGTAATGAGATCGCCCTGTACTTAGAAGCGTTCCGAGATGGGATGCGTTTGCCCTTTTCACCCGAGATTTGTGCCGTCCTTTATTGCTTCTAACTCGCCACGGGCCAGCTAGCACCGAATTCGTGGAGGGTTCTTCTTGGATTCCTGGTCCGGCTAAAAATTAATCGGATCCCCTTTAGCCTAGGTCTTCTTCTGTCCTTCCTCTGCTATAAGAATCACCCGGGTACTCGTAAGGATGAGCCGAGTTGGGCTTATTTCTCCTTTAAAAAGCATAAGGGTAGGGCGGCTGGGTCGGGGGTAGTGGTTGTCCCTTCTTCTATCTATGAGTGGAAGGAGAAGCTCGTCTTCGTCGGTCTTTAGAAGGGAGAGGAGTGGCCAATGCCCACCAAGTGGAATAGGCAGATTGCCTAAAGGCTAAGCAGTCTAACGCCTCAGAGGCAGGGGTCGTGTCCCGGTTGGTGTTAGTGTATATGCCCTAGAGACCATTATTGTATCATACTAGATTGTATATTACTTAATGGAAGCTTGGATATGCACAGTTGTATAGACAATCTTGCTCAAAATGGTAGTATGCTACTTGGTTTGTTTTTACTTCAATATGTGCATGTGTTTCCTTTAGCATATCGCTTATACATATTAGTAGAGCCCTTAGGATCTTTGCTTGATTACCAGCATTGTGATGGCAGTCATACTTGTGGGGGCTGGGTAATCTATAAGCACATCCTTATACAGGTCCCTAGTCGTAGGACTATCGAGACAGGGCATCGATACTCCGGAGTAGACTAGCGTATACGCTTCTCATCCCAGCACGGGAGGTGGTCTGTCCCACAGCCATCAGTACGTCGTACTGGAGATAGTATGCGGGTGCTCGTTAGGTTACGAGTACACTGGACATGACTCGTCGGGAACTGATTGATGGTATTATACCTATCGTCAGTTATCAGTTCCCAGGTGACATGAGTACAGCTTAGTCCGCTGACTTGACACTGTCACTTCGCCTCGAGTGTGTTCCTACTATACTTAGATTACTACCCTACCACGGCTTAAAGGAGTCGTCCAAACAGGTAGTAGTTGGGTGCAGTCCCGAAGCACTTGGAGGCAGTGACGGTTAGACAGGATTCGTCTCTCCCGGTATTGGGGGTTGACATCGCGCTGTGTCTAGGAGAGCCTTTACACGAGTAGTTCCTGGCCAGGGCAAGCGAGATATACTGGTAGGTTTCCAGTGTTATCTCAGGGTGTTTTGGGCTACACTCCGACACGACTTGTACCGCTATTAGGGGACTGACGTTCGCCACCCCCTAGGCCCGCCATGCGATGTATCAGACGAACAGACCGGATTGTACGGAGATTGTCACATACAGGCTCAGTAGGAGTTCGGATGGGTTTACCTCATCGGCCTTCTTATCGACATCTACCTGGGGACCGTTACGTACAGCTAGTGCCGCTTGCGGTCTGTGGTTAAACCCACTGCCAGCGTAGTGTCGAGTCTTTAGAGTCCCACACAGAGAGTTTCTCTGCACTGAGCGAAACGTGTAGAGGCCGTATGGTTTTACGGCAGGGCTGCGATCACTTGCGTACACTTGTGTGCGTATGTTGTTTGGGCAGGCGATACTAGTGGGCTTTGGTTTAAGCCGGATTCTAGTATTGCACAGATGGATTTGTTTTGTCTTCTGTGCATTCGCATTCTACGGAATGCGGATGCGGGTGTGTATGCACAGATTTGCGGAGTGGAGAAGGAGGAGGTGCCTCATTAGGGTTTTGACAGTTGGTTCGGTCAAAACCATTATGAGCCGGGAACATTATTTACTAATCCTTTTATTGATAATTATGTTATGGCTAATTACATTGACCATTTGACCATCTTGACTTTGTTGACCGTTTGACCAAAGTTGACTAGGATCTTCTTGAAAGGTCTAAAGTATTCTTTGGTTTTCTTTTTCCTTTTTGTTATGAAAATGGTCATGTCATTTGTGCCATCAACTTTATCATGATAGGATTAGTAATGATGAAAATGAGTATTATTGCAACCATGGTTGGGTTTTTTCTTGGTTAAGCTTTTCATTTGTTCATTCTCATTCTCTCTCATAGAAAAGAAATGAGAAACATTTCCATGGTTGCTCCTTCTTCTTCCTCCTCTTGATTCTTCCTTTGATCTCATGTGTTAAGAGAAAAAGGATTCCACAAGACAAACACATCCATACATCTCCTCTACACATCCTAGGGCTTCTTGACTAGCAATCTCTTTGCCCTAGTTGCCTCGGCTTGAGGTGGAGCTCGGTGTACATCTCTCGGGTGGATCGTCTTCGACTTAAGAAGGCCGCGGAGGTGCCCAAGGTCCGGATCGACGCTTGGAGCTTGGATGGACGAGCGGGACAGCGGAATGAAGACCCGAAGGACCGGTTTCGTGAGGTATACTTTCTACAGCATAGTAGTTAAAGCCTCTAGTAGTTTACTAGTTACTAGTTTAGCAAAGATCCGTGCTTTAAGTCCATGTTGCCTTGCGCCAAATCATTGTTTTTCGTCGTTTCCGCCTCCCCGTAAGAACCGGGATGAGCAACGTGGACTTACAGTGGTATCAAAGCCTAGCTAAACATAAACTAGTAAGTTAGCAAAGTGTTTAGAACATCGATCGGAAAAAAGTCGCAAAACACATCCGCAAAAACCTCTAGTTTCTATCGATTTTCATACTGCTCAAAAAGTGATTTAAAATATATGAAAAATCGTCTCAGGGTTTTGTGAAAACACTATAGAAAAACGATCCAGTGAATCGATCAAACGACCGCGGTTCCGCAGCAATGACATGCTCATTGCCGCGGTTCCACCGCCGTTTTGACTCGACACTGGATCAGATTTTGTGCAGTGTTTTTGTTTGGCTGTTTTGGGATTTTTAATGCATGTTTTTTCCACCCAGATTTTCCAGAGAGCAAATTGACTTTTGGGGTGGTTAAAAATCCGTATTTTGATCGGTATTCCGTACACTTTGGCTAATGGATATTATCTGTGATGTGATATATGTATTGAACGTCTACTAATCGCTATAAGTCGATTAGTGGGGGTTATACATATCTGTGATCTGTAATGTTGATGGTTTGTTGATATGAACTCGGTGGATTGTCGCGGATGAATAGCCGGGAATGGGTGTGAGATGAGAGTTTCTTTTTCTTTCATTCATTGTAAAATTTGTAAATTGATGTAATATTATTTGTATGGCCGCACAACCGGGTCGGGGTTGTAGCCGTCATTGTATAATTCTTTTTACTGTTTTTGCTCCTAGGATAGACCCATGGAGGGGGTGCACAAACTACCGGGTATCCCGAAGTGCCGAGTGGCCTACTCACGGTGTTGAGGGAGGTTGCTTCGCTTCGGGTACTTGGCGGGTAGTTTGCCGCACCCGTAGGGGTCTTGGGTGGGGTATTGGCTATTCATCGCGACCGTGTAATCCGTTTTTCGTTGCAGGCTCGAACGAATCGCGGATTCCTAGTATATCCAAAGTGTTCATCTGTGATCTGTAATGGCTATCATTGCTATATATTTATATATGATATCTATTTAGGCGTTGCTTATGTTTTTTAGCCGTGCTAGCCCAGCCCCCGCTCTGTCGTTAGTTAAGTAACCTAACGGGTGATGACGGGGCCCCGTGGCGAATGCGAATGGCATAAGCGTACGCCATATTTTGGTTGTTTTCTGCAATGGTAGGATTAAATGATGGGACGCATTAAAAGAACTAATGCAAGAAAAATTAGCCAAGTAAAAGTCGTTGGAACACTTTGAAAACCACTCGGTTCTTTTCAAAAACCAGCATTTTAAACGCGGAGCTTGAACCACTCCTTTTAAAAGCTATCTCGTTCCATCGATTGTATCAAGTTCACTACGTTCACGGTTTCGCCAAAACCATTCGTAGCCCTTCGTCGTTTCGTATGGATAGTCAATAGTATTCAAGCTGTGTTTGTTGGCCAAAGCCAAGGCACAGTGTTTGGTAGCTATTGGGTATTCATATGTAGCATAGATAGATGCGTTGGTTTGGGACAGTCGTACTGCCTTGTTGGCCAAAGTCAAGGGTATGCGCGGGTGGGTTCAAATTAACCTGGATAATGACGGGTAGAACTTGATATGTGACTTATGATTTGTTGGCCAAAGTCAAGGTCATAAGAGCATGGGGCAAAAATCCACATCGGGAGTTTCAAAAGTACTGAAACTTGCTAGCGCTGCATACCATTTGGAGTGTGATGATTCTGGTAGGATTCCTTCAGTTTTGTTATGCGATGATATTTGGATCCCGATCCTACTGTGAGTATATGCTACTCCTCGGGAACTTTTTCACTTAACGATCAATGCTATAAACCAAGTAGGTGTCTAGAAAGGTGTTAGCGGGGCTACGCCCACAGGGAAAAGAGGTTACTTAATTAAGGAACTTCGCGAAAGCGTTGGAAAACCTCCCTCGAAGTACCGACACTGGCCTGGCTGAACGGTTAATCAAGTATTGTACGGTGAGATTGATCCCGGCTAATTCTTCCTTTATGGTTTGAGGAGGGATTCGAGAGACAGTGGGAGCCATCCTGTTTAGATAAATTAAAAACCAATCTAAACTTGCAAGAGCATCATGCTGAGTGTTTTCTTCTCTCTCTCTTAATTGCAGCGACCCAGTGACCGCACCTAGGTTACATCTAGATAATAAAATGACTGAATCTGACTGTTATGACTGGCAAAGGTCTGTCCAGATGTCCATTGCCCATGACAAGCTGGGACAGCCCTTAACTAATCCAACCCCTGCCGTCTCAGGTCCAGCTTCCCCTGTCACGGATATTCATATCCATAGGACATCGGAAAAAGACTGTGCGAAAGCCAAGTGCCTCGTGTTAGCCTCAGTTGATGGTACATACCAGAGGTAGCACGAGAAGATGGACTCAGTTTCTATCTTCCTCCATAACAAGGATTTATATGGAGAGCAATCTCGTATCGCAAGATATGAGACCTCGAACGAATTGCTTCCAGCGAGGTTAGCTATCGGGTCATCTGTAAGGGGCAACGTCCTTACAGAGACCAGCTCTTTTGAGCTCACGGACCTGAAGACCACGTTGAAGAACGGGTCAGATGCTGACTTAGTTCAACAGTCCCTACCCACTACCCTGAAGGAAACCAGGAAAGTAGAAAGAAAGGGAAGGGCAGAAGTTTCGGGAATGGATATAGTAAAAGAGGGATGTTCCTATTGTTACGGGAATGAACATGGGCAGAAGGATTGCAGGGCTTGCAAAGCCAGTAGCCAGAATTCGAAGCATGTTGTGGCTTCAGCTTCGGGTGTGTTTGTAATAGAGAACTGTATGTCAGTTAACCCTACTTCCTGGGTATTGGATACCGGATCAGGATCTCATATCTGTAATTCGTTACAGGCTCTGAGAAACCGTAGGATTATCAGGAAAGGTGATATGACTCTCAGGGTTGCTAACGGAATGAGTATGTATGCTGAATCCGTAGGGGAATATCATCTAGGACCGACAACTGGGCAGATATTGATTCTGCGTGACTGTTTTTATGTACCAGGTGCGATTTGTAACATCATATCTGTATCCTTAATTTCTAAGGAAGGATATGATTTTACTTTTGTAAGCGATGTAGTAAACATCCACCTAAATCAAGTTCTGATTGGGTCAGGTACATTGAAAAACGGTATATACGTTTTGAATCAAGCTCAGGTCTTCAGTGTCCAGAACACACCTAAAAGAAAGTCTCCGGAATTAAATCAGGCTTTCTTATGGTATTGTAGACTGGGTCACATTAATGAGACACGGTTGACTAAGTTACATAAAGAAGGATACTTGGATCCGTTCGAGTACCAGTCTTATGCCACTTGTGAATCTTGTCTCATGGGAAAGATGATAAAGACTCCGTTCACTGGACACGGAGAAAGAGCAAGCGAGCTTTTGGGACTCATACACAGTGATGTGTGTGGTCCATTGTCTACACATGCGCGAAGTGGTTATTCATACTTCATTATTTTCACAGATGATTTCTCTAAGTATGGGCATGTCTTCTTGATGAAGCACAAATCCGAGGCCTTTGAGAAATTTCAGGAATACAAGAATGAAGTTGAAAAACAAACAGGCAAAAGTATCAAGACACTGAGATCTGATCGAGGTGGTGAATACTTGAGTGCCGAGTTTCTGGGCTTTTTAAAAGAGAATGGAATTCTCTCTCAGCTTACTCCTCCATACACACCACAACACAACGGTGTATCAGAAAGGCGGAATCGAACCCTATTGGATATGGTTCGATCCATGATGAGTAAGGCTGAGTTACCGCGATCCTTCTGGGGTTATGCACTAGAATCAGCTGCATACCTTTTGAACCAAGTTCCAACTAAGACTGTGCCTACTACACCATATCAGATGTGGTGTGGGAAGAAACCCTATCTTAATCACATTAAGACATGGGGATGTCCAGCTTTTGTAAAAAAGCAGCATGCGGACAAGCTCGAGGCACGTTCAGTACAGTGTAAGTTTGTGGGATACCCAAAGAACTCCAAGGGGTATCTTTTCTATTACGCAGAGGAACAAAAGGTTTTTGTTTCTCGTCATGCCCGCTTCTTGGAAACTGAGTTTTTAGAAAATCAGATAAGTGGGAGCGCAATAGAACTGGAAGAAATTCCAGAGCCACAAGCTATTACTGAAAGCTTGAAGGAACCAGAAGTTTCAAGAGAACCGGACATCCCTACGCTACTCCGCAGGAGTAGTAGGCAGTCTCATCCGCCCGAGAGATACTATGGTTTTTGTTGGAGATAGTGCCCTCAGAGTCAATTATTAGGTCACAGGTACGTGATTGCAATGATTGATGGAGGACCTATCCCGGTAGGACAGTCTTACTCGAGATGATAGTATACTATCTGGTTTACCTTTATCATCGTGTACTGCTTTAGGTGACCTGACAAGTCGCTATTACACGTTGATAGAGCCCCTAGGATTCTTGCTTGACCACCAGCAGTATGAGGGCGATCATATAAGTGGGAGCTGGGGTCTATAAGCATATCCTTAAATGGTCCCTAGTCGTGTGAGTTTCGAGACAGGGCATCGATACTCCAGAGTAGACTAGTGTATACAGTCGAGACCCCGACGAGGGGCGGTGGCCGGTCTCACAAGCCACTGGTGTCAGTTGGATCACCTAAGATGTATACAGGTGCTCATTGGGTTATGAGTACACCGGACAGGACTCGCCGGGAACATGCTAGTTGGTCATATACCAGATGTCAGATGGCAGTTCCCTGGTGACATGTGTACAGGTTAGTTCATCGACCTGGGGATCGTCATTTGTCTCGTGTGAGTTCCCACTGTACTTTGATTACTACCCTACCACGGCTCAAAGGAGTCGTGCAAACAGGTTTTAGTTGGGTACAGTCCCGAGCCACATGGAGGTAGTGAGCGTATCTTCAGGGGTTCGTCTCTCCCGGTATTAGGGGTGAGGTCGTGCTGTGTCTAGGAGAGCCATTACACGAAGCCCTCGGCCGAGGCAAGGAGATTTACTGGTAGGTATTCCGGTAGTATCTCAGGGTGTTCTGGGCTACACTCCGACACGACTTGTACCGCTTTTGGGGGTCTGACTTTTACCAACCCCCTAGGCCCGCCATGCGATGCTCATAGACGAACGGACCGGACTGTACGGATATTGTCACTGACAGGCTCAGTAGGGAGTCAGGCTGAGTTCGCTCACAGACGTCCCTTTTGGTCAATACCTGGTGGCCCGTTATGTATTGGCTTATACCTCTAACGTGCTAGTGGTTAAATCCACAACCAAGGTGTTGACGAGTCTTTAGAGTCCCCCACATTCAGTTACTCAGCTTTCGGGCGAAAGGTTGTAGAGGCCGTATGGAGATATGGCAGGGTCCGATCAGATACGTGCGGTATTGCACGGATCAGGATCGGACAGTTTGTACTATAGGCCGTATGGTTATATGGCAGGGTTCGATCAGATACGTGCGGTATTGCACGGATCAGGATCGAACGGATATTACTAGCCGGCTTTGGTATAAGCCGGATCCTAGTATAGTACAGTGTAGATTTTGTCTCATTGCATTTGTATTTCGGTCGAAATACAGATGCGGGTGTGTATGCACAGTATCGGGGTTTTCCTGTAATTTATTACGGGACCAGTTTTCTGGAGTTGCCAGTTTGCTTTCCGTTTCGGCCGATTTCCATTGTTCCGTTCATTGGCCGAAGATTGGTGGAGGAGGGCTTATTTGCATTGTTGCAAATAAGCAATTGTGGAGGGGGTCTTTGCATATTCTTGTGTCATGATCACTTGACTTTTTGACTTCATCATGGTTGCACCTTACCTTGACTTCTTGACTTTGTTTTCATGATTTCTTGACTTTGGTTGTGATGATGGGAGAGGAGATGGTTGTTGAGTGTTGGACTTTCCAAGCCATCATTTTCTTTGCATTATTGATCAAGCCATTCTCTCTCTCTCTCTCCAATCACACCAAAATTGGGGGGGCCGGCCATTCCTTGAAGGAGAGGGGTTTTCATTTCATGGTGGGGGATTTTTGTATCTTGAGCTTTGAAAAATCCCTACAACTCCCTCTCCAAAAGTTCACTTCAATTCCTCCACCACAAAAGGCAACTCCATAATCCCAAATGAGACATGTAATCCACATTATATTCTACAGCAAATCTTGGGCACGTCGAGTAGCCGGCTTCGTGCCCGAGTTGCCTCGGCATTGAGGTGGGAGCCCGTAAAAGAAGTAGGCGATGTGGTGCACTTCCGGTGTCGAGGTGGAGACCGGAGCTTCCGCAGGAGTTTGGGACGACGACGAGAAGACCGGAGGACTTGGATCGTCGGTATATCTCTTTCCCATCTTATTGTTAGCTAGGACTAATTAATGGTTCGATCCGGGTATTAGTGCGCGGCGGTTTGCCAGTTCAAGAAAACAAAAAGTTTATCACCGCTTCCGCATTTGGCCGTCGGATTGACGGCCGGGGCGCCGCCGTGCACTTACAGTGGTATCAGAGCCTCGCCATTAACTTAGTCTAGCTTGGTTTAATGTGTTTGCATTTCCGATCGATCAAAAAATTCCAAAACTGCATTTTAGTTCGCATCAGTTTCTGTTGAAAATTTTTGGTCTCGAAAATTTTTTCAGGTTGTAATATAGTGATGCACTGGATGTTATAAGAATACTGTAGAAATTCGACACATTCAGTCGACCAACAGAGCGCGGAACCGCGGCCAAACCCCCACTTGGGCCGCGGTTCCGCCGCTGAACAGTGTCCTTGCTGTGTGAAATTTCTTCAGTAGCTTTATGGGGTTTAAATATGGGTTTTGGAATATTAAGTTTGGGCCCAGAATTTCCTGATCTGCTACAGTAGTACTTGGGGCCCACTTATTATAATTTTGATTGATCGGATATTTTAAACACATTATTTCACAGCATTTACATTATATCTGCGACCGTGAATGTCACTTGATCGGTAAATCCGGTCTAACTGCTATAGCCCGGTTAGACGGATTTGCGAACGTGACTTTCACGTTGATGTTCTGTTTTTTCTGTGAGGTTGCGGATCGGTCGTGGGGGATAGCCTGGATGCAATGCTAGTACAGTTGTGGTTGTATTATGTATATTTGATATTGCGGAGCGAGCGTCCGACATGTGGACTGCCGTCACTGCCTGATTGTATTATTATTTTGGGGCACGGCCAGGTTGCGGTCGATGTACCCGTTGTATGTATTTTTTACTTTCTGTACTAGGATTGCCCCGCGGAGGGGTGCACGGATAGCCGGGTTCTAGAGGGCAACAAGCCCGCATCTCATGGCATTGAGACGGAGGGGGCTTCACTCTAGAATTGGCGGGCTATTCGCCGCACTCGTAGGGGGTACAGGTTGACCCAGGAGGGGTGCCCGAGTTACCGGATTCCGTGAAGTGCTGGGTGGTCCATTCACGTTGCTGAAGGGGGCTGCCTCGCTTCAGATTTTGGCGGGTAACTTGCCGCGCCCGTAGGGGTCTAGGATCTCATTGCACAGGCTATCCACACGACCAGGGGAACGTCGGGTTTCAGTAGTGGCTCTGTGAAACCCGGGGATCCCAGATATCTGTATTGTTTCTGTGATGCTGTTCATTCTCTGTGATGTTGCATTTCTTTCACGCCTTGAGCGAAATATAATATATTGGTATATATATTAGTAGATGTTGTATATGTTTTGCATCCGCGCTAGTCCAGTCCCCGCTCTGTCGTTAGTTAGCTAACCTAACGGGTAATGACGGGACCCAGTGGCGAATGTGGATGGCATATACGTACATCAGTATATTTTCGTTCTTTGTGGTGTGATCAATTGATGGGACTGCGTTGATTCGGATCAATGCAAGTTAAAAACAAACCTAATCTGATGTTGTTGGAACACTTTTCAAAAAGCTGTTATTGCAAGGACGTTCACTTTTGTTTTGCATCGTGGTATTCAGTTGGAATATCCTGCTCCTCAGTCGACGAGGCAAGGGCCGAGATCCCTTCACCGGGAGTGACCCCTTGGACAAAAAGTTTGCGTCAGGGCATTAACTTCACTATAGCCGATTACTTTTGCTTTGCACCGTGGTATTCAGTTGGAATATCCTGCACCTCATTCTACGAGGAAAGAGCCGAGATCCCTTCACCGGGAGTGACCTCTTTAGCGAAGGTTGTCGTCACTATATTTTCAAAAAGCTATCCGTTCCTTCAACGATATCAAGTTCTTTACGTTAAAGGTTTTCGCCAGAAACCATTCGTAGCCCTCCATCATTTCAGTTAAATATTCGGTAGTATTCAAGCTATGTATTTTGACCTCACGCCAAGGAATAGTGTTTGGTAGCTGCCAGGTATTTATCTGTTGCATAGATAGATGCGTTGGTTTGGGACAGTCGTACTACTATTTTGGCCTACGTCAAGGGTATGTACGGGTGGGTTCAAATTAACCTGGATAATGATGGGCAGAACTTGACATGTGACTTATGATATTTTGACCTCACGCCAAGGTCATAAGAGCATGGGGCAGAAATCACATCGGGAGTTTCAAAAGAACTGAAACTTGCCAGATATGCGCATACCTTCTGGAGTGTGGTAGCGTGAGCGGATTCCGTCACGTTATCATGTGATGATAGTTGGATCCCGATTCCCACTGATGAGTTAGTTTACTCCTCGGGTGACCCCGACTAATTCTTCTTTCAGGTTTGGAGGAGAATTTGAGGTACAGTGGGAGGTTTCCAGATTAGATAAATTGGTAACCATTCTGATCTAGGTTAGAGTGCACGCTGAGTGTTTCTTTTCTCTCTCTCTGGCAGCGACCATTGACCCGACCCTAAGACTATGACTCAGTGACCAAGTTGACCGAACCTTCTTAACACCGGCTTTTGGATTGTCAGAGTTGCAAACCTCATTGCCACTCCTACTTTTACCCTTTTCTTCAGGACATCCCGTATTACTACGAACGTCCACTTCCATTGGACAAAACCATCGTATGGTTAGATACGAACTCGAAGGAATTTATTCGAGGATGGTTTCAGGTTCTGGAGGAAACGGATAGGATTATTCAGTTGTCTTTTCTTTTTACCTTCTCTCAGGTTGCGAGTACTCCTTGGTTTAGGAGATAGTACACCTATTACGCAAATTGGATAGTCTTCTTCCAAACCTTAGGCTGGTGCCGACCGGTAGGGAATGAAGAAAACCAATTAGCCTAACGATGGTGTACAGAAGGTATTAAGGTAAGACAAAGCAAGGGATTAGTAAGAGGGCAAAGTAAATTGCAACAGATATTCACGACCAAACCAAGTATCTCTTCGCCAATCCTAAATCACCTTTGTATTTCTCCAGGACACTCCGTATCACTACGAAGATCCACAGCCTAACGATGGGGTACAGTCCCGAGTCACATGGAGGCAATGAGCGATAGGAGGGGATTCGTCTCTCCCGGTATAGGGAGTTGATGTTGCGCTGTGTTCGATTGGCTATAACCGGAAATCCCTGGCCAGGGTTGCTGAGATTTACTCGTAAGTATTACCAGTAGTTTCTCGAATTGTTATAGACCTCATATCGACACGACTTATCGAGCTATTGGGGTCTGACGTTTACCACCCCTAGGCGAGATATGCGACATATCAGACGATCAGACTGGACTGTACGGTAGTGTTACTGGTTGGATTCACTGGAGTGTGAGCGGGCTTGCTCGTCGATCTTCTGATCGCTCAATACCCGGGTGGCCGTTACGTTTAGCAGACCGCTTGCGGCTTGTGGGTGTTTGATATGATCATCATCTGCTACCGGCGTATTGACGAGTCTTTAGAGTCCTACACAGAGGTTTCCTGGCTCAAGCGAAACGAAATAGGTGCGCATATGAGATATGTGCGGGACCAAGAATAATGCGTGTATGTGATACCGTATTTCATTCTCGCGATGAATGTATCGAATGTTTGTATGCGATATAACCTAGTTATCGAATCAAGGATTGATTCGATAAGCCGATACATTAAATATTAGTCGGTTATATGCGATATGACCGGATCGTTAAATCAAGTGTTGATTTGATGATTTAATGCATAATTATATATTTGATATATTACTTTGCATTAACTAGTATTGGTTCACTTTAAATGGATTTTCTCACTCGCTTGTGCACATTGTATTTTCGATATAGTTTTGTGCACTTGATTGTATCATGTTTGATGATACATGTTTCCTAGGGTTTTTGTGTAAAGATCAAACCATGGTTACATGATAATGGTTAGGGTTTTGCTTTTCATTTTCTTATTCATTTATTTACTTGTTTATTCATTTTGGAAATGATAAGAAAAGAGTGGTGGCTTTATTTGTAGTTTAGTTGAAACTTCATGAAACTTTGACCTAGTCCACCATTCTTGTCTCTTGCTTAACCCTAACCATCATATCTAACCATGGTCTATTCTCTATACTAAACTAGGGTTAGTATTATGATAAGTATTGTTTTTCCTTTTTATTTTAATAACTTATCATAATATCTTCTTCTTCTTCTTCATCTTCTTCAAAGAAGAAAACCTTGGACCATCAATGGTGATTGATGAAAAAGAGTGAGAAATCCAATTCTAAAGTCTACCCACTTCCTATTTCTTCATCCTCTACCTCTTACCAAGTAGTATAGTGTGTTTCCTTCACAAGTTTTCTAGACTTGGTGAAGTTGGAGCTTGATCTAGCGATGCCTCGACGTAGATCATCTTCGGCACGTCGTCGATGACCTAGCCCGCTCTTCCTCCGATGAAGCCGACGCTAGAGCCCGGGATTTGATTTGGACAGCGGAGAGGACTTCATCACGGAGCCGTGGAGGTGGAGGACCGGATCTACAAAGGTTGTATTTCCGTATTCTTGTAGTTAAGTGTTAACTAGTTGGTTTTTCGCCTAAACATCTAGCCAACGATCCGTATTAGGGTTTCTCGGCACCGTTAAATTTTGAAATTGGCATGGTTGATGCCTTGTGAGACCTCTAGTGTGTGCCTAGGAACCCTACAGTGGTATCAGAGCCTAGCTAGAGCCTTAGGCGAAGTCCTGACGGAGTTTGAAGTCCGATCGAACCCGAAACCCCATTTTTCCACGCTCTCTGGACTTTTTCTGAAAACGTGGATTTTTCCAAATTAAAAATTGCTATAAAATTCAGCAGGGAATTCTAAGAATTACGATGCAAAATTTTTCATGTGAAGCTTCCAGAGTGCGGCGGAACCGCGGCATAAGCCCTGCTTATGCGGCGGTTCCGCGGCCTAATTATTATATTCTCCTATAAATTTTGTACAGTAATTCATGATTTATGGTGCTGGATTTTCTGGGATTTTTTAATATTTATTCAAGAGTTGAATAATCTGGGATGTTTTGGAGCTTCGATGATTCGATCGGATTATCAGATTTTGTCTATGTGTTTTCCGGATAATTTGTTGAATATGTTAAAAAATTCGACCGGATATAAATACCCAATTTTTCCCCTGCCGGAAAAATTTCCAAGTGTTGGATTTTTCCGAGGTTTAAAGACGTTCTAAGTAGTGCAAGTAACGCGATGGTCCCTCTAGAAGACAACAAACCTTAACTCGATTATGTGACCATCTTGAACTGCCCTTTGAACCTTCGGGTTTGGGACAGTACGGCGTGCCACATGTGAGGCGTTGGCTTGACCCTTCTACGGCTGGACCGTTGGTACTGAGGCACGAACTGAATGTTTTTAGACTTGTTTCATGCGTTGATTAGTATCGGGAAAACTTGGGTGTTTGAATGTTCGATCGGAAAGTTTAACATTTTCTAATTATCTGGAATGTGATACAATAATTAGAATTCACAATGAGTTATGAGATAACTGAATGAATGTTATAAACATAGCACTTTAGTCTCACTTGATCGGTTGCCACGGAATTTTGATGTGATCAAAAGTCCGTCGCAATCACGTAGCGTACGCGGATACTCGCCGGGTAAACTTAATAGACAGCCTCACTCCATAGCCCCGACCAAGTGACTGTAGGAGAACCCCGTCGCCGAAAGCATCCGTTCGGGTGCTCGCGGTAGCGGTGTTCTGCCTTGGTGCACTTCGTTGACGGTATCAGGGGTGCAGCTGTCTACTGAAGTTTGCGACGAGCATTCGATCAGGATGTCGGGAATCTTGTTGAATTACCCGACTTGGTATTGAAAAGTGTTTTCGATTTTGAGACTAAAATGCGGGGTTTATAATTGTTAGGCATGCGATGTCTAAAGAATTCATTTGATTAGGCATGCGATGTCTATGCAGATTGCGGATTCCAACTGTTGTAGTTTTACACTTTTTTTTCTGTGACCGTAAGTGTAATATGTGATATCGCCGGTTTCGTTGCTATATGTCAACGACAATTGGGATGCCCATATTTACTTACGTTGATGACATGTGATGTTATGTGTTGCTGGATATGTTATATTGGATCGTCGTGTTTGAATAGCCGGGGGTTTTTATGTGAGATGAGTGTTTTTCATTTTCATTCATGTAAAAACTTGTATGTAATATTCTTTTATTTGGGGCACTTCCAGGTTGCGGAAGTTGTCACCCTTTGTATATTATTTACTTTTCCGCACTAGGATAGACCCAAGGAGGGGAGCACAAGTAACCGGGTTCTGGGGTCCAGTGGGAGACCAACTCGAGGAGTCGAGTCCGGGTCTCCTAACTCCAGAATTGGTAGGGTTGCTTGCCGCTCTCGTAGGGGTCTAGGGGTGTGGGTTTGGCTATTCATCGCGACCGGGGAATTCGTGTTTTATACTGGCTCATATTGAAAACACGGACGTCCTAGTATATCCAATATTTCATATATTTCTTCTGCTGCGATATCTGTGATGTGATCATGTGATGTTCTGTGATAGATACAGTATATAGTATATATTATATATTATATAGGCGTTACTTATGTTTTACACCCGCGCTAGCCCTGCCCCGCTCTGCCGTTAGTTACCTAACCTAACGGTGCACGAGGGGACATCGAGACGAATGCGGATGGTATAAGTGTACGTCGTATTTATCTGTGATGTTTAGGTAATTTAAATGATGGGACTTCATTAATGTGATTAATGAAATAAAAGAAACCTAAGATGTTGTAGAATTGAATTTCAAAATAAAACAGGTAGCTACAGTTCTTGCTTTGCACAGCGGTATATGTGATATATTCTGCACCTTATTCGATGAGGAAAGGACCGAGATCCCTTCACCGGGAGTGACTCCTTTACCAATAACTGGCAGATGCTACACACTCGGTTTGTTTTTGATTGCTTTTAAGAGTTTTTGCTTTGCACAGTGATATATATGATATATCCCGCACCTCATTCGACGAGAAAAGGACCGACGATCCCTTCACCGGGAGTGACTCCTTTAGCAAAACTAGAAAAGCCTCAAAAACACTCCATTTTTAAAATCATTTGATTCTACAACGATATCAAGTTCATTACGCAATAGGTTTTCAGAAAAACCTGTCGTAGCCCTCCGTCATTTCAGATAAGTGGTAGTTAGTATTCGTGCTACGTTTGTTGGCCTGCGTCAAGGCGTAGTGTGCGGTAGCTAACTAGTATTTATCTGCTTATGCATATGATGCAGATTGGATTAGGGTAGTCGTGCGACTTTGTTGGCCTGCGTCAAGGGTCGTGCGGGTGGGTTTAATTCAATCAGGAAATGACGGGTTGAACTTGACTAGCGCACTATGGTTTGTTGGCCTGCGTCAAGGTCATAGGACGCTAGGGGCAAAATTATCGGGAATTTCAAGTGTTGAAATTTGCAATGAGATTGCATACCTTCTATGAGATAGTTGGATCCCGATACCCGCTGCGAGTAAGAGTTACTCCTGGGAGAGTTTTATACATTACAATTAGCCGATCAAGTAGGTGTCTAGAAAGGTATCAACGGAGTTACGCCTCTGGGAAAACGAGGTTTACATTAATTAGGTTCGTGCGAAAGCACGGGGGACCTCCCTCAAAGTACCGACACTAGCCTGGCTGAAAGATTGGCGAACTTGTAGTGTGTAATTAATCCCGGCTAGTCTTTCCTTTTAGGGTTTGAAGGAAGATTTGATAAAAAGCAGTGGGAGCCATCCTGATTAGATAAAATAATAACCAATCTATTCTTGCAAGAGCGCACGCTGAGTGTTTTCTTCTCTCTCTCTCTCCTGGTAGCGACCATATCACGCCTTAATCAAGATAATAATACGGATAATTGACCGAACCCGCTTGTTATACTGAGCTGGGGAACGTTGGTCCCGCTCCAACTTATAATTGTTATAAGACAGAGCAGGAAATTGGGGAATACCAGATTTCCCGTGCCGCCCAAACGAAGAGAGTACATGCTGATGCATCATCTTCGGGTGTGTTCATTACAAAGAACTGTTTCTCAGTATCCTCCGCATCCTGGGTATATGATACCGGATCAGGATCCCAGATATGTAATCTGTTACATAGGGCTACAGATAAGTAGAGAACTGAGAACGGGTGATAAGTTTCATGAGGCAGAAAACGGGGCAAGTGTTGCAGCCAAGTCTGTTGGTCACTGTCACCCTGTATTACCAATACATTGATTCTGAACGAATGTTATTAGATGCCGAACCTGATATACAAAATCATATCAGTCTCTTTATTAGTAAAGAAATGATAAAATTTTGTATAGTTGGATAATGTTTTGAACATTTCCTATATCAAAAGTTGATCGGTTCAGGCACGTTATCTAAAAGCATTAATGTTCTAAATCAAACTACAGTTCTTTAGTATACGGAACACACACAAGAGGAAGAGTTCAGAACTGAACGAATCCTTCTTGAGGTATTGTAGACTAGGTCATATCAATGCGACTCGACTAGCTGAAGTTACATGTAGATGCATATTTAAATCAGTTTGAATCTACATCTTGTGAAACTTGCCAGTCGTGTCACAAAGATATAATGACACCAGCTCTGTTTATTGGAAACAGAGAAAGAGTTAGTGAACTCTTGGGATGATGCATGTTGATGTATAAAGGTCCCCTGTCTACACATGCCAAGACCGGTTCTTTGTACTTCGTTACACTCTCTGATAATCTCTCAAGATTCAGACATATGTTCCTGTTGAAACACAAGTCCGAACCTTTTGAGATATTCACGGAATATAAGTTAGAAGTAGAGAACCAAAATGGGTATAAGTATTATGTCCTTTGATGTGATCAAGGAGGAGAATACTTGAGCACGGAAATCCTGGATTATTCTAAAGGAGAATGAGATTCTCTCTCAGCATTACTCCTCCGTATACACCATAGCACGATGGTATATCGGGGCGGAGCAGATACACCCTATTTGATATAGTGTGCTCTATGATGAGTACTGCTGAGTTACCTTTTTCCTTTTGGGAGTTATGCACTTATGAAGTTGCATACCTATTGAATAGGGTTCCAATCAAATCAGTTGCCTACCATTTCATATGTGATATGGAAAGGGAAGAGCCCATGTCTTAAGCTAGTTAAGATTTGGGGTTGACCGGCCTATGTTTGAAAGCAAAATCCGGACAAGCTCGAGGCAAAGTCTGTAAAGTAGAACTGGAAAGGTTCCAGCTATACAAACTGCAGCTGATGATTTGATAGAACCAAAGGATTCAATAGTTACCAACGAACCTCATCCTCTCCGCCGATCTAGTAAGGTTCCTCACCCACCTGAGAGATACTTCGGTTTCTCGATGACAGTGGGAGCGAGGATTGCATCATGAGATGATGACCCAACTAGTTTCGAACTGGCCATCAGGAGTGGGACTCTGTAAGAATGGCTGGATGCTTAGCGATCTGATATGGAATCCATGTACACCAACAAAGTATGGACTTTAGTTGCTATATCTGAAGGGTTAAATCCCCATCAGGAGCAAGTATATCTTGAGAAGATTACTTGGTGTAGATGGAAAAGTTGAGACTTTCAAAGCTAGACTTGTTAAAAGTTTGCATCATTGACCAGGTGTGGATAATGATGAAACCTTTTCAGGTAGCTATGCTTAAGTCCATCCAGATCCTACTTGTCACGGCTACATACCATGACTACGATATCTGGTGGTTGGGTGTCATGACTGCTTTTCTAAATGATGTTTTAGAAGAGTGCGTCTATAAGTACACAGCCAGAGGGCTTCGTAGATAGTGGGAGCAGCGGAAACGTGTGCAAGATGCTTTATAGGATTAAAGCAGGCATCACGGAGTTGGAACATCTGTTTTGATGGATTAGTCAAAGAGTTTGACATCATCAAAATGGTAGATGAACCTTGTATAAACAAAAAGGTAGTAGGGAGTATGGTGGTGATCCTCGTAGAGTACGTGGATGACATACTCTTGATAAGAAAGGAGTTTCTTATGCTACGCTCGATCAATCTCCTTTTATCACAAAGATTCTCCGTGTAGGATCAAAATGATGCCTCCTAAATCCTGAGTTTTAGATCTATGAGATAGATTTAATTGGATGTTACGATTCTCACTAGTTATAGTGAGATGATATCAAACGATTCTGGGGAAAATCACTGGAAAGATTCCAGGGTGATAAAGACGACTGAATGTCAGTCGCAGGCATTGTCTTTACCCTCAGTAAAGGGACGGTATGTTGGAGGAGTTCCAAGCTAGATACCGTGACATACTAGACGATAAAGGCAGGATACATCGCTACTTAAGATGCTACCAAAGAGGTAGTCTGGGTGAATATCGGTTCATGAGATGAACTACGTTCCTACCATTGTAAGACAATGGAGTTGTGGCTTAAGCCAAGGAACGTCCGTCCCATCAGTGATCCAGACATATTCTAAGGCAGTATCACCTGATCATGGAGATGGTTGATCTCCAAGGTGATCGTGGTTAGGAGAGTAGACTCAGAGGACAGCACGGCGGATCCACTCACAAAGGCCTTTTCCCAGAGAGAGACTTTTATGGGATGGTTGAGTATGAGATACTGCAACCACTGCTATCAGATGGCCCTAGTGCAAGTGGGAGATTGTTAGTTATATGTATGCCCTAGAGGCCATTACTATACATAGGATGTATATTGTAGTGGATGCTTGGACATATATAGGGAGGACTTTCTTGCTCGACATGATAGTATGCTATCTGGTTGCTCTTTACCTTAACGTGTACACTGATTGTCTCTCTGTTACATGTTGGTAAAGCCCTTAGGATGTGTGCTTGACTACCTGGACTATGATGCAGATCATACTAGTGGGGACAGATAGTCTATAAGTACATCCTTCAAAGTCCCTAGTCGTGGGTGTATCGAGATGGGGCATCGATATACCAGAGTAGACTAGCGTATACCTTCTCGACCCATACAGATGGGCGATGGATGATCCCATATCCATTGGTGTTTGACATCAGAGATGATATACGGGTGCTCAGTAGAGACTGGGTACACTGGACGGACTCGCCGAGAACTCCCAGATGGTATTATACCATACGTCAGATGGCAGTTCTCTGGTGACACTGGTACAGAGTAGTCTGTTGACCCGAGATCGTCATAGAGTCTTATGTGGTTCCCACTGTGCTTTGATTTCCACCTTACCACGTCCAAGAGGGCGTGCAAAACGGTGGTTTTTAGGTACAGTCCCGAGTCACATGGAGGCAATGAGCGATAGGAGGGGATTCGTCTCTCCCGGTATAGGGAGTTGATGTTGCGCTGTGTTCGATTGGCTATAACCGGAAATCCCTGGCCAGGGTTGCTGAGATTTACTGGTAAGTATTACCAGTAGTTTCTCGAATTGTTATAGACCTCATATCGACACGACTTATCGAGCTATTGGGGTCTGATGTTTACCACCCCTAGGCGAGATATGCGACATATCAGACGATCAGACCGGACTGTACGGTAGTGTTACTGGTTGGATTCACTGGAGTGTGAGCGGGCTTGCTCGTCGATCTTCTGATCGCTCAATACCCGGGTGGCCGTTACGTTTAGCAGACCGCTTGCGGCTTGTGGGTGTTTGATATGATCATCATCTGCTACCGGCGTATTGACGAGTCTTTAGAGTCCTACACAGAGGTTTCCTGGCTCAATCGAAACGAAATAGGTGCGCATATGAGATATGTGCGGGACCAAGAATAATGCGTGTATGTGATACCGTATTTCATTCTCGCGATGAATGTATCGAATGTTTGTATGCGATATAACCTAGTTATCGAATCAAGGATTGATTCGATAAGCCGATACATTGAATATTAGTCGGTTATATGCGATATGACCGGATCGTTAAATCAAGTGTTGATTTGATGATTTAATGCATAATTATATATTTGATATATTACTTTGCATTAACTAGTATTGGTTCACTTTAAATGGATTTTCTCACTCGCTTGTGCACATTGTATTTTCGATATAGTTTTGTGCACTTGATTGTATCATGTTTGATGATACATGTTTCCTAGGGTTTTTGTGTAAAGATCAAACCATGGTTACATGATAATGGTTAGGGTTTTGCTTTTCATTTTCTTATTCATTTATTTACTTGTTTATTCATTTTGGAAATGATAAGAAAAGAATGGTGGCTTTATTTGTAGTTTAGTTGAAACTTCATGAAACTTTGACCTAGTCCACCATTCTTGTCTCTTGCTTAACCCTAACCATCATATCTAACCATGGTCTATTCTCTACACTAAACTAGGGTTAGTATTATGATAAGTATTGTTTTTCCTTTTTATTTTAATAACTTATCATAATATCTTCTTCTTCTTCTTCATCTTCTTCAAAGAAGAAAACCTTGGACCATCAATGGTGATTGATGAAAAAGAGTGAGAAATCCAATTCTAAAGTCTACCCACTTCCTATTTCTTCATCCTCTACCTCTTGCCAAGTAGTAGAGTGTGTTTCCTTCACAAGTTTTCTAGACTTGGTGAAGTTGGAGCTTGATCTAGCGATGCCTCGACGTAGATCATCTTCGGCACGTCGTCGATGACCTAGCCCGCTCTTCCTCCGATGAAGCCGACGCTAGAGCCCGGGATTTGATTTGGACAGCGGAGAGGACTTCATAACGGAGCCATGGAGGTAGAGGACCGGATCTACAAAGGTTGTATTTCCCGTATTCTTGTAGTTAAGTGTTAACTAGTTGGTTTTTCGCCTAAACATCTAGCCAACGATCCGTATTAGGGTTTCTCGGCACCGTTAAATTTTGAAATTGGCATGGTTGATGCCTTGTGAGACCTCTAGTGTGTGCCTAGGAACCCTACAGTTGAGACCTATAAAGCTAGGGTTGTTGCAAAGGGTTTTCGTCAAAGACCTGGTTTGGACTATGACGAGACCTTTTCTCCAGTGGCTATGCTGAAATCCATTCGGATCCTTCTTGCCATTGCTGCCTTCCACGATTATGAAATCTGGCAGATGGACGTAAAGACGGCTTTCCTAAATGGAAATTTAGAAGAGTGCATCTATATGGATCAGCCGGAGGGATTCATTCAGAGTGGGAGCAGCGGTAGAGTGTGCAAGTTGCTCAAGTCCATTTATGGATTGAAGCAGGCATCGCGGAGTTGGAACATCTGTTTTGATGATACTGTCAAGGAATTCGACTTTATCAAAATCCCAGATGAACCATGCATTTACAGTAAGATTGTAGGGAGAACTGTGGTATTCCTCGTCTTGTACGTGGATGACATTCTCCTAATAGGAAATGATATTCCTATGCTACAGTCAGTCAAAGGATTCTTGTCGTAGAGGTTCTCCATGAAGGACCTGGGCGATGCCAACTACATTCTGGGGATCCAGATCTATCGTGATAGATCTAAGAGGATGTTGGGACTTTCACAGTCCAGATACATTGACACCATACTGAAAAGATTCAGTATGGAAGATTCCAAGCGCGGTAATTTACCGGCTTGTCACGGGATCACCCTCTCCAAAGAGATGTCTCCCAAGACTGATTTGGAAAGGGATCACATGTCTATTATACCCTATGCTTCTGTGGTAGGCTCTATAATGTATGCGATGTTATGTACTAGACCAGATGTAGCATACGCATTGAGCGTTGTAAGCCGGTATCAGTCGGACCCAGGGGAGAAACACTGGATAGCGGTAAAGAACATTCTCAAGTACCTGAGAAGGACTAAGGAGATGTTCTTGGTGTATGGCGGAAAAGACCTCCAGCTCGAGGCCTTTGCTGACTCCAGCTTCCAGAGTGACAAGGATGACTCCAAGTCCATGTCGAGTTATGTCTTTACCCTCAATGGAGGGGCGGTTTGCTGGAAGAGTTCCAAGCAGGAGACCGTTGCTGACTCAACTATGGAAGCGGAGTACATAGCTGCTTGCGATGCCGCAAAGGAAGCTGTCTGGATGAAGAAGTTCCTCACGGAGCTTCAGGTGGTTCCTACCATTGTTGATCCAATACCGCTGTATTGCGACAACAACGAAGCTATAGCTTTAGCGAAGGAACCCAGGTCCCATCAAAAGTCCAGGCACATTTTGAGGCGGTACCACCTGATCAGGGAGATCGTAGATCGCCGGGAGATCGAGGTGAAGAGAGTAAATACGGAGAACAACACTGCAGATCCACTCACAAAGGCCCTACCCTTGACTCAGTTCGAGCGGCTGATCGAGATGATAGGTCTTCGATACGCCAGTACATGGCCTTAGTGCAAGTGGGAGATTGTTAGTGTATATGCCCTAGAGGCCATTACTGTATCATACTAGATTGTATATTACTTAATGGAAGCTTGGGATATGCACAGTTGTATAGACAATCTTGCTCAAAATGGTAGCATGCTACTTGGTTTGTTTCTACTTCAATATGTGCATGTGTTTCTTTTAGCATATCGCTTATACATATTAGTAGAGCCCTTAGGATCTTTGCTTGATTACCAGCGTTGTGATGGCAGTCATACTTGTGGGGGCTGGGTAATCTATAAGCACATCCTTATACAGGTCCCTAGTCGTAGGACTATCGAGACAGGGCATCGATACTCCGGAGTAGACTAGCGTATACGCTTCTCATCCCAGCACGGGAGGTGGTCTGTCCCACAGCCATCAATACGTCGTACTGGAGATAGTATACGGGTGCTCGTTAGGTTACGAGTACACTGGACAGGACTCGTCGGGAACTGATGGATGGTATTATACCTATCGTCAGTTATCAGTTCCCAGGTGACATGAGTACAGCTTAGTCCGCTGACTTGACACTGTCACTTCGCCTCGAGTGTGTTCCCACCGTACTTAGATTACTACCCTACCACGGCTCAAAGGAGTCGTGCAAACAGGTAGTAGTTGGGTGCAGTCCCGAAGCACTTAGAGGCAGTGACGGTTAGACAGGATTCGTCTCTCCCGGTATTGGGGGTTGACATCGCGCTGTGTCTAGGAGAGCCTTTACACGAGTAGTCCCTGGCCAGGGCAAGCGAGATATACTGGTAGGTTTCCAGTGTTATCTCAGGGTGTTTTGGGCTACGCTCCGACACGACTTGTACCGCTATTAGGGGACTGACATTCGCCACCCCCTAGGCCCGCCATTCGATGTATCAGACGAACAAACTGGACTGTACAGAGATTGTCACATACAGGCTCAGTAGGAGTTCGGATGGGTTTACCTCATCGGTCTTCTTATCGACATCTACCTGGGGACCGTTACGTACAGCTAGTGCCGCTTGCGGCCTGTGGTTAAACCCACTGCCAGCGTAGTGTTGGGTCTTTAGAGTCCCACACAGAGAGTTTCCCTGCACTGAGCGAAACGTGTAGAGGCCGTATGGTTTTACGGCAGGGCTGCGATCACTTGCGTACACTTGTGTGCGTATGTTGTTCGGGCAGGCAATACTAGTGGGCTTTAGTTTAAGCCGGATTCTAGTATTGCACAGATGGATTTGTTTTGTCTTCTGTGCATTCGCATTCTACGGAATGCGGATGCGGGTGTGTATGCACAGATTTGCGGAGTGGAGAAGGAGGAGGTGCCTCATTAGGGTTTTGACAGTTGGTTCGGTCAAAACCATTATGAGCCAGGGACATTATTTACTAATCCTTTTATTGATAATTATGTTATGGCTAATTACATTGACCATTTGACTATCTTGATTTTGTTGACCGTTTGACCAAAGTTGACTAGGATCTTCTTGAATGGTCTAAAGTATTCTTTGGTTTTCTTTTTCCTTTTTGTTATGAAAATGGTCATGTCATTTGTGCCATCAACTTTATCATGATAGGATTAGTAATGATGAAAATGAGTATTATTGCAACCATGGTTGGGTTTTTTCTTGGTTAAGCTTTTCATTTGTTCATTCTCATTCTCTCTCATAGAAAAGAAATGAGAAACATTTCCATGGTTGCTCCTCCTTCTTCCTCCTCTTGATTCTTCCTTTGATCTCATGTGTTGAGAGAAAAAGGATTCCACAAGACAAACACATCCATACATCTCCTCTACACATCCTAGGGCTTCTTGACTAGCAATCTCTTTGCCCTAGTTGCCTCGGCTTGAGGTGGAGCTCGGTGTACATCTCTCGGGTGGATCGTCTTCGACTCAAGAAGGCCGCGGAGGTGCCCAAGGTCCGGATCGACGCTTGGAGCTTGGATGGACGAGCGGGACAGCGGAATGAAGACCCGAAGGACCGGTTTCGTGAGGTATACTTTCTACAGTATAGTAGTTAAAGCCTCTAGTAGTTTACTAGTTACTAGTTTAGGAAAGATCCGTGCTTTAAGTCCATGTTGCCTTGCGCCAAATCATTGTTTTTCGTCGTTTCCGCCTCCCCGTAAGAACCGGGATGAGCAACGTGGACTTACAGTTGGAGCCGATCCATCGTGCCGACACCTTACTTTTCGAGTAGGCCTTGAGCTGGACGGGACTCAGTCCTGCAAGATTCATAGGTAAGATAGGTTTTAGCCGATCAATTTGTTGGTCGTAGTGCCCTCAAAGTCAATTATTGGATCGCAGACACGTTATTGCAATGATTGAGGAGGACCTATACCGGTAGGACAGTCTTACTCGAGATGATAGTATGCTATCTGGTTTTCCTTTATCATCATGTACAGCTTTAGATGACATGTTCACTATTACACGTTGATAGAGCCCTTAGGATTCTTGCTTGACTACCAACAGTATGATGGCGATCATATACGTGAGAGTTGGGTAGTCTATAAGCACATCCTTAAAAGTGGTCCCTAGTCATGGGAGTTTCGAGACAGGGCATCGATACTCCGGAGTAGACTAGTGTATACAGTCGAGACCCCGACGAGGGGCGGTGGCCGATCTCACAAGCCATTGGTGTCAGTTGGATCACCTAAGATGTATACAGGTGCTCATTGGGATGAGTGCACCGGACATGACTCGCCGGGAACATGCTAGTTGGTATTATACCTAGCGTCAGATAGTAGTTCCCTGGTGACATGTGTACAGGTTAGTTCATCGACCTGAGGTCATCATTTGTCTCGTGTGAGTTCCCACTGTGCTTAGATTACTACCCTACCACGGCTCAAAGGAGTCGTGCAAACAGGTTTTAGTTGGGTACAGTCTCGAGCCACATAGAGGAAGTGAGCGGATCGGCAGGGGATTCGTCTCTCCCGGTATTGGGGGTGAGATCACGCTGTGTCTAGGAGAGCCATTACACCAAGTCCTTGGCCAAGGCAGGTGAGAATTACTGGTAGGTATTCCAGTAGTTTCTCAGGGTGTTCAGGGCTACCCTCCGACACGACTTATACAGCTATTGGGGGTCTGACGTTACCAGTCCCCTAGGCCAGATATGCGATGCTAATAGACGAACGGACCGGTCTGTACAGTTATTGTCACTGATAGGCTCAGTAGGGTTCCAGGATGAGTTCGCTCATCGGCTTCCTTTTCGGTCAGTACATGGGCAGCCTTTACGCACAGCTAGTGCCGCTGACGTGCTTGTGGTTAAACCCACCGCTAGGGTATTGACGAGTCTTTAGAGTCCCCCACAGATAGTTTCCCAAGTTCGGGCGAAACGTTGTAGAGGCCGTATAGTTTTATGGCAGGGTTCGAACATACACGTACACTTGTGCACGTGTCATGGTTCGGACAGATAATATTGGTGGGCTTTGGTTTAAGCCGGATCCTAGTATTATATTGTGTAGGAGTAATTTTTGTCTCATTGCATTTTGTATTCGGTCGGAATACAAATGCGGGTATGTTTATCATGTAGTGGGGTTATCCTGTAATTAGTTGCGGGATCGCTTTTTGAAGTTGCTAGTTTGTATCTTTGTTTTGGCCATTTTTCTTTCTTTCCTTCTTGGCTGAATTTCTTGTTGTGAAGGGGTTTCTTGCAAATGTGGCTTTTGTAAATGAGGGGCTTTTTTGTGGTGCCTGGGGCCCCAGCAGCATCCACAAGATTCTAGATTGTATGAGGTGTTTTGTGAGTCATCTTTTCATTTAATTCCTTTTGGAATGCTTAGGATTTTTGTGCGATATTTGTGGAGATATTTTTTCTTATGGTCACCATTTATTCTTGAGCTCGCCCCCTCCCATTTACATAATGGCCGAGCACAATTCCTCGGCTGTCCCAAGCTTGGCCGAGCCCATTTTTGGAGTATGGAATTTTGTTCATGGAAATTTCATAGCTCATTCAATTCATTCACAACCCAATTGGCAACTTCATTAATCCTTCACCCAATGGTTTGGGTTTCTTGAGACAAACTATTCTACACACTCTCTACATCAATTTTGGACATGTCGGCTAGCAAACTTCATGTCCGAGTTGCCTCGGTTTAGAGGCGGGAGCCCGTATAAAGATCCGTTGACGTGGAGCCACCTCGACGAGGAGACCGGAGATCGAGCGAGATCGCAGATGCCGCGAGGAGCGTGGGATGATGGCTAAAGACCGAAGGACACGGATCGATCGGTATAGCCTTTCTACCTCTTTACAGTTTGTTAGTTTAGCGTTAATGGCAAGATCCGGGTTATAGTATGCGATAGCGCCAGTTGTAAAAGTTTTTGTTCCGCGTTTGGCCTCAGATTATAGGCCGGGGCACTACCGTAGACTTACTTGATATCAGAGCCACGCCATTAACCTTTACTAGCTTATTCTAACATGTTTAAAAGATCGATCGAACGAAATTTCCAAAACCGCAATTCCAAAATTAAAGTTTCTGTCAAATTTTTTTTGTCGTCTAAAAATTATTTTGGGTATGTCAGAAAATCGAGCAGGCTTTTCTAAGACTACTGTAGAAATTTGGTCGACTGAACCTTCAAGACCGCCTCGGAACCGCCACATAAGCCTTGTATTGGCCGCGGTTCCGCCGCCTTTTTGAGGCTTCAGTGCACCATTTTTCTTCTGGGTGTCTTTCATGTGGAATTATAGTTTCTGGAATAGTTTGTTTGGGCCCAGATTTTGTTTGAGTACTGGAGTTGTACTTGGGGCCCACTTCGGGAAGTTTTGTCGATCAGAATTTTAAATGTGTTAGTTTACAGTACTTATATTATATCTCCGACCGTGAATGTCATTCGAGTGGTAAATCGTGTCTAATTGCTATAGCTCTTTTAGACAGGTTTGCGAACGTGACATTCGCGTTGATGTTCTGTGTTGTGCTGTGATATTGCGGATTTATCGTGGTGGATAGCAATGTGCAATGGTAGTGCAGTTTGGATTTATTTGTACATTTGATATTGCGGGGCGAGCGTCCAACATGTGGACTGCCGTCACTGCCTGTTTGTATATTATTCTTTTGGGGCACGACCGGGTTGAGGTCGATGTACCCGTTGTACATATTTTCATTTCTGTACTAGGTTTACCCAGCGACGGAGTGCACGGATAGCCGGGTTCTGGAGGGCAACGGGTCCGCATCTCATGGCTTTGAGAGGCAAGGGGCCTCACTCTTGAATTGGCAGACTATTCGCCGCACTCGTAGGGGGTACAGGTTGACCCAAGGAGGGGTTCTCAACTTACCGGATTCCGTGAAGTGCAGGGTGGTCCATTCACTTTGCTGTAGGGGGCTGCCTCGCTTCAGGTTTTGGCGGGTAACTTGCCACACTCGTAGGGGTCTAGGTTACATTGCACAGGCTATCCACACGACTAGGGGAACGTCGGGTTTCAGTAGCGGCTCTGTGAAACCCGGGGATCCCAGATTATCTGTATTGTTCTGTGATTCTTATTACTTTTCTGTGATGTTGCATTTATCACTTCTAGAGCGATTATTGTATATTGGTATATATAATAGTAGATGTTGTATATGTTTTGCACCCGCGCTAGTCTAGTCTCCGCTCTGTTGTTAGTTAAGTAACCTAACGGGTGATGACGGGACCCAGTGACGAATGCGGATGGCATATACGCACATTTTATTTTCGTTCTTTTCTGGTGTGATTAATTGATGGGACTGCGTTGATTTTGATCAATGCAAGGAAAACAAACCTGTTTGATGTTGGTTGAACAGTTTTCAAAAGGTATTATTACAAAGACGTTTTCTTTTGTTTTGCACAGTGGTATTCAGTTGGAATATCCTGCACCTCATTCGACGAGGCAAGGGCCGAGATCCCTTCACCGGGAGTGACCCCTTGGGCAGAAGTTTGCGTCAGGGTAATAACTTTACTATAGTCGATTACTTGTTGCTTTGCATCGCGGTATTCAGTTGGAATATCCCGCACCTCATTCCACGAGGAAAGAGCCGAGATCCCTTCACCGGGAGTGACCTCTTTAGCAAAGGTTTTCACCACTATATTTTTGTAAAAAGCTTTCAGGTTCCTTCAACGAGATCAAGTTCATTACGTTAAAGGTTTTTCGCCAAAAACCAGCCGTAGCCCTCCGTCATTTCATATGAATGGTCAATAGTATTCAAGCTATGTTTGTTTGGCCCTTAGTCAAGACATAGTGATTGGTAGCTGCTGGGGTGTTCACATGTTGCATAGATAGATGCGTTGGTTTGGGACAGTCGTATTACTTTGTTGGCCCTTAGTCAAGAGTAAGTATGGGTGGGTTCAAATCAACCTGGATAATGACGGGAAGAACTTGACATGCGACTTATGATTTGTTGGCCTTTAGTCAAGATCATAAGAGCATGGGGCAAAAATCCACATCGGGAGTTTCTAAAGAACTGAAACTTGCCAGGCATGCGCATACCTTCTGGAGTGTGATAACGTGAGTGGATTCTTTCTCGTTATCATGCGATGAGAGTTGGATCCCGATTCCCACTGATGAGTTGGTTTACTCTTCGGGTGATCCCGACTAATTCTTCTTTTAGGTTTGGAGGAGAATTTGACGGTACAGTGGGAGGTTTCCTGATTAGATAAAATGATAACCATTCTGATCTAGGTTAGAGTGCACGCAGAGTGTTTCTTTTCTCTCTCTCTTTGGCAGCGACCTTTGACCGACCCTAGACTATGACTCAGTGACCAAGTTGACCGAACTTTCTTAAAACACTAGCTTTTGGATTGTCTGAGTTTCATAAGTCATTGCCGCTCTTTCTTTTACCCTTTGCATTTCTCCAGAACACCTCGTATTACTACGAACATCCACTTCCATTGGATAAATCCATCGTATGGTTATATACGAACTCGAAGGGACTTCTTCGAGGATGGATCCAGGTTCAGGAGAAATTGAATTGGTTTATTCAGTTGTCTTTTATCATCACCTTCTTTCAAGTTGCGAGGACTCCTTGGTTTAGGAGAGTACACCTATTACACTTATTGGATAGTCTTCTTCCAAACCATAGGCAGGTGCTGAAAGGTAGGGAATGAAGAAAACCAATTAGCCTAAGTAGGGTGTACAGAAGGTAATAAGTAAAGACAAAATAAATGGATTAGAAAGAGGGCAAGGTAAATTGCGACTGCTATCATTCACGACCAAACCGCGTAGTTCATCGCCACTACTACTTCACCTTTGCTTTTTCTCCAGTTCATGAGAAATAGAATAAGGTTTTATTCAGTTGTCTTTTATCATCGCCTACTCTCAGGTTGCGAGTACTCCTAGGATTAGGAGAGTACACCTATTATGCTTACTGGATAGTCTTCTTCCAAACCATAGGCTGGTGCCGAACGGTAGGGAAGGAAGAAAACCATTTAGCCTAACGATGGTGTACAGAAGGTAATGACTAAAGACAAATAAAGGGATTTGGAGAGATGACAAAGAAATATACGGTTACAGTCATGAATTGGATAATGGAAGAGGCATTACTAGGAATACCAGGATACCCCTTCGAAACATTTTCATGTTTCAGTGTCACTATGCGTTGTTAAAGGAAAACTGTTTTCCCGATTAGATACTTACACCAGGGTATATATTTACCAGGTATGATTCTCACATCCGTATGGTTTTACAGATGATGAGTGGGAGTAAGTTATTGGGAATTTGGTGATCATCCTCATTATATCGGAATTCATTGTAATTGGTGATATTTGAGGAAATCGCCTGGGTTTTTGCCTGACGGCAAGTATTTGGTTTTGAGTATCCGTTGTTGTGCACCAATTTCAAACTGATATATCTGTACGTTTATTTTTATAAAGTGAGATATACCTTTTGAAATTATATCTATGACATTTACCTATATCAGTTGACGATTGGGTAAGGAGCATTGAACAACGGAGTAGTTCTTAACCATAAGTATAGTTTTCAACCTACGATGCACAGGTTTTGAGTTATTCAACTCAGCGGACTTATACAGAGTATTGTATGTTGTCCAGTGTCCATTAGGAAAAAGGGATTGGTCATCGTACTATGTTCTGTTTACCTGTGACTTCTCTAGTTTTTAGACAAGTGTTTCATAGAAATACAAAGTCTAAGTTTTGAGAAGTTATAGGTATAAGAATAAAGTAGAGAACCAGGTGTCGCAAGTATCGGAATTCTTCAAGGAGATCGAAGATGTAGATACTTGTGATTAGTATTCAGTTGATAGTAATGATTTTGAGAAACTTGTTTCTCTTTCAGGTTACTTATAATTGGATGGACTCCTAAGTTGAGTAATGCTGATTAGCCTCTTTCCATTAAGTTGATATGCACTGAAGACAGCTGCATGATTTGAATCTGGTTCCAATTAAATAAGTGCCAAAGTTTCTATATTGGATATAGAATGGTTCATATCTTAATGATGTTAAGGTACGGGGAGTTGTCCGGCTTATGCTTAAAACCAGACTCTGGATAACTCAAGGCACGTTTCTGTAATGGCAGTTTGTGGGTTGACCCGGGCTATGTCGAGGGTTGACTTTCTACCATCTGGAAGATCAATAGTGATATTGTTCTTGACTCGCCACAGTTTTAGTAAAATGGAGTTTTTCAGAAAACAGTAGTGGGAGTATGGTAGAACTGGATGAGATTCCAGAACCGCAAACGATTACGGAAAATTTAAAAGGACTTAAAGATTCAATCAGGTTTGACATTCCATTAGCCACTCCGCAGATATGGTGGGTAACCTCAGACACCCGAGAGGTACTCTGGTAGCCTCAAGGACGGTGACATGGAGGTTCTTGTTTACCTAGACTCGACACTACTGTTGTTCCAGGCTATGAGATCCGGCAGGATGATGAGTATAGCGTCGTTCTAAACTAGTTTTAGAAGTGCACGTATATATTATTCTGCCAGAGGGTTGTTGTGGTCAGTGGGAGCAGCGGAAGCATAGTGGGCAAGTAGCTTATGTCTATTTATAGACTAAAGCAGATATAGCGGAGATAGATCATCTATTTTTGATGTGACAGTCATGGGTTTGACTTCATCAGAATAGGGGATGGATCTGTTAAGAAGGTAGTAAAGTGTGATATCCTGGTATTTGTATGACATACATAGAGTAGGAAGTAAAATTCCTATACTATAATCGGTTATACTTTGGTTGTCACACAGTTGTTTCTTCATATAGGATATGTATATAATATCTGACATTCTGGATACTAGATCTATGGTTTTAGATCTAGATTTGGGTAGTTTCCCCATTTGGGTACTTAGACAGTATTCTAAAGGTATTTAGAATGGACGACTCCTGGCATGGTGGTGTACCTGCAGCTGATAGAGTCTCCCTCTCTAAAGGTGTCTTCAGACTAAAGGGGAGAGGGATGTGCATGATTGGTATATCACTTGCTTAGGCAATTGAGTCAATCATGAGATGTCAAGTACCACACCAGATGTTGTTTTTGCACTAGATGCAATGAGTTTATATTAATCCAATCCTGGAGAAACATTCGGAAGCAGTTTTAGAACATAAGTGAATGTTCTACGGATTTGATGACGGCAGCCTCTTTCTGGAGACGGTTATTATTCCAGGCTTTCAAGGTGACATGGACGACAGAGTGATTGTCAGAGTTATAGTTTTCCCTCTGTCGAAGGGGGCAGTAGTTTGGACAGGTGGTTCAAGAGGATACTATGGGAGGCATGGTGCAGGATACTGATTAGGTTCAGTTGACGATACAGTCTAAGAAGTTTGGATTTGGAGTTCATTTATGAACTAGGTCCCATCAGATATCCAGACATATTCTAAGACAAGTATTACTCAATTCCGGAGATGGCTTTCTCCGCGAACTTGAGATTAAGAGAGACATAGAAAGAAACAACAGGACGGATCCACTCATTGAGGCTATTTCTCGAACACAAGAGTTTTACAAACGAGCTTTGTGAAACTGATTAGTAGAGGAGTTAGATGTTCGGTATCACACGGGCTCTGAATATACGACATCGCAATAATTAGCCTTAAGTGCAAGTGGGAGATTGTTGGTCGTAGTGCCCTCAAAGTCAATTATTGGATCGCATGCACGTGATTGCAATGATTGAGGAGGACCTATACCGGTAGGACAGTCTTACTCGAGATGATAGTATGCTATCGGTTTGCCTTTATCATCGTGTACAGCTTTAGATAACATGTTCACTATTACACAATGATAGAGCCCTTAGGATTCTTGTTTGACTACCAACAGTATGATGGCGATCATATACATGAGAGTTGGGTAGTCTATAAGCACATCCTTAAAAGTGGTCCCTAGTCGTGGGAGTTTCGAGACAGGGCATCGATACTCCGGAGTAGACTAGTGTATACAATCGAGACCCCGACGAGGGGCGGTGGCCGGTCTCACAAGCCATTGGTGTCAGTTGGATCACCTAAGATGTATACAGGTGCTCATTGGGTTATGAGTGCACCGGATAGGACTCGCCGGGAACATGCTAGTTGGTATTATACCTAGCGTCAGATAGCAGTTCCCTGGTGACATGTGTACATGTTAGTTCATCGACCTGAGGTCATCATTTGTCTCGTGTGAGTTCCCACTGTACTTAGATTACTACCCTACCACGATTCAAAGGAGTCGTGCAAACAGGTTTTTGTTGGGTACAGTCCCGAGCCACATAGAGGCAGTGAGCGGATCGGCATGGGATTCGTCTCTCCCGGTACTGGGGGTGAGATCGCGCTGTGTCTAGGAGAGCCATTACACCAAGTCCTTGGCCAAGGCAGGTGAGAATTACTGGTAGGTATTCCAGTAGTTTCTCAGGGTGTTCAGGGCTACCCTCCGACACGACTTATACAGCTATTGGGGGTCTGACGTTACCAGCCCCCTAGGCCAGATATGCGATGCTCATAGACGAACGGACCGGACTGTACAGTTATTGTCACTGATAGGCTCAGTAGGGTTCCAGGATGAGTTCGCTCATCGGCTTCCCTTTCGGTCTGTACATGGGCAGCCGTTACGCACAGCTAGTGCCGCTGACGTGCTTGTGGTTAAACCCACTGCCAGGGTATTGACGAGTCTTTAGAGTCCCCCACAGATAGTTTCCCAAGTCCGGGCGAAACGTTGTAGAGGCCGTATGGTTTTATGGCAGGGTTCGAACATAAACGTGTACTTGCGCACGTGTCATGGTTCAGACAGATAATACTGGTGGGCTTTGGTTTAAGCCGGATCCTAGTATTATATTGTGTAGGAGTATTTTTTATCTCATTGCATTTTGTATTCGGTCGGAATACAAATGCGGGTATGTTTATACTGTAGTGGGGTTATCCTATAATTAGTTGCGGGTATGTTTATACTGTAGTGGGGTTATCCTGTAATTAGTTGCGGGATCGCTTTTTGAAGTTGACAGTTTGTATCTTTGTTTTGGCCATTTTTCTTTCTTTCCTTCTTGGCTGAATTTCTTGTTGTGACGGGTTTCCTGCAAATGTTGCTTTTTTAAATGCGGGGCTTTTTTGTGGTGCCTGGGGCTCTAGCAGCATCCACAAGATTCTAGATTGTATAAGGTGTTTTGTGAGTCATCTTTTCATTTAATTCCTTTTGGAATGCTTAGGATTTTTTGTGTGATATTTGTGGAGATATTTTTTCTTATGGTCACCATTTATTCTTGAGCTCACCCCCTCCCATTTACATAATGTCCGAGCACAATTCCTTGGCTGTCCCAAGCTTGGCCGAGCCCATTTTTGGAGTATGGAATTTTGTTCATGGAAATTTCATAGCTCATTCAATTCATTCACAACCCAATTGGCAACTTCATTAATCCTTCACCTAATGGTTTGGGTTCCTTGAGACAAACTATTCTACACACTCTCTATATCAATCTTGGACATGTCGGCTAGCAAACTTCATGTCCGAGTTGCCTCAGTTTAGAGGCAGGAGCCCGTATAAAGATCCGTTGACGTGGAGCCACCTCGACGAGGAGACCGGAGATCGAGCGAGATCGCAGATGCCGCGAGGAGCGTGGGATGATGGCTAAAGACCGAAGGACACGGATCGATCGGTATAGCCTTTCTACCTCTTTACAGTTTGTTAGTTTAGCGTTAATGGCAAGATCCGGATTATAGTATGCGATAGCGCCAGTTGTAAAAGTTTTTGTTCCGCGTTTGGCCTCAGATTATAGGCCGGGGCGCTACCGTAGACTTACACAATTTAGACTTGTATATTTTGCTGCTTCTATCGCGAACCTCTTTTGTTTCCTTTTGCAGAGCCCATGGACCAATCAAAGATCATGGCCGCCCTATCAGCCAAGGTGCAGGGAAGGAAGGGCGGTGACGGTAGCTCGTCCAAGCCCGCGCTGAGTGCGGAGCCTCGCTAGCGTCCTTCCGCAAGGGTCACCGTCGCTCCACCTTTCCTGGAGGAGCGCAAGAATGGAGGGCAAAAACGTGCCAGGGAACAGACTTTCTGGGTGAAACCGGAGGCGCCTTCCTCCACCGAGTCTCTGGACAAGAGACTCAAGAAGGTGGTCTCCTGGCCGCCTTTAGTTAGGAAACACTTGAAGGAGGGTGACTTCTGCGTCGAGGTGCCGTCGGGGCTTTCCATGGCCGACAGCCTGCCGGCGGACATGTAGAAAGAGGCAGGAGCCAAGATACCTCGGGGCACCATGAAAGCCCAGGTTGCGGCGATAGCTCAGGAGGCCGTCTAGGTTGGTGTTCTTTCCACTAATTTCCAAGTGATTTCCCCCTGTTCAGTCCCCGATGAATGTTGTTTGCCCCTTTTCTGCAGGTCCTTCAATACTGTGCCCTCCTAGCCGCCATGGTGGCCGAGGAAGTTGCCCCGGTGATGAAAAAGGCTGGGGAGACATCCTCGCGTGAGGAAGAACTCCTCGCCAAGTTGAAGGTGTTAGTTATATGTATGCCCTAGAGGCCATTACTGTACATGCGATGCATATTGTAGTGGATGCTTGGACATATATAGGAAGGACTTTCTTGCTCAACATGACAGTATGCTATCTGGTTGCACTTTATCTTAACATGTAAACAAATACTGTTTTGTGATCACATGTTGATAAAGCCCTTAGGATGAGTACTTGACTACCAGGACTATGATGTAGATCATACTAGTGGGGACTGGGTAGTCGATAAGTACATCCTTCAAATGTTCCTAGTCATAGGAGTATCGAGACAGGGCATCGGTACTCCAGAGTAGACTAGCGTATGCTCTTCTTGACCCATATGATGGGCGATGGATGATCCCATATCCATTGGTGTTTGACATCAGAGAAGGTATACGGGTGCTCAGTGGAGACTGGGTACACTGGACGGACTCGCCGAGAACTCCTAGATGGTATTATACCTATCGTCGGATAGCAGTTCTCTGGTGACACTAGTACAGGTTAGTCTGTAGACCCGAGATCGTCATAGAGTCTTGTGTGATTCCCACTGTGCTTTGATTTCCACCATACCATGGTCAAGAGATCGTGCAAAACGGTGGCTTTTGGGTACAGTCCCGAATCACATGGAGGTAATGAGCGATAGGAGGGGTTTCGTCTCTCCCGGTATTGGGGGTTGATGTTGCGCAGTGCTCGATTGGCCATAACAGGAAATCCCTTGCCAGGGTTGCTGAGATTTATTGGTAAGTGTTACCAGTAGTTTCTTGAACCGTTATGGACCTTGCATCGGCATGACTTATCGGGCTATTGGGCTCTGACGTTAAACCACCCCCAGGCTGTGATATGCGACATATCAGACGAAGAGACCGGACTGTACGGTAGTGTTACCGATTGGATTCGCAGGAGTTATAGCAGGCTTGCTTATTGATCTTCTGATCGCTCAATACCCGGGGGGCCGTTACGTTTGGCAGACCGCTTGCGGCTTGTGGATGTTTGATATGATCATCACCTACTGCCGGCGTATTGACGAGTCTTTAGAGTCCTACATAGAGGTTTCCTGGTTCATGCGAAATGGAGTAGGAGCACATATGTGATATGTGCGGGACCGAGATTAATGCGAGTATGTGATACCGCATTCTAATCTCGCGATTTATGATATCGGTCGGTTATATGTATTATAGCCGGATGATTAAATCAAGAGTTGATTTAATAATTTAATGTATAATTATATATTTGATATATTATCTTACATTAACTAATATTTAGCTCACTAATGATTTCTTTTCTCACTTGATGTGCACATTGTATATATGTGATATGTATATTTGCGTATATGTATTGTGTCATGTTTAATGATACATACAAGATGGGTGTATGAGACTTATACCATGCTAGGGTTAAATTAGGGTTTTGATTATTTCTTAAGTTATTACAAAAGAGAAAAGGACTTGGTCAAAGTTTTAAGCTTGGAGAAGCTTGTAGAACTTTGACAAAGTCCACTCTTTTGTCATTCCTTAGGATATTTTACTTGACCCAACCCTTAACCATAACCATGAGTTAATTCACTACATGAGTTAAGCATGATAGATTTAACTCAACCATGGGTGCAATAATTCATTTGGATGAATTATTCATGAGTTCTTCATCTTCTTCATTAAGCTCCATGAAAAGCATTCTAGCTTCAATGGAGGTATGAGATAAAATGTGAGAAAATGATTTCTAAAGTGAGCAAACTTCCTACTTCATCATCCTCTACTACTTGCCATTTAGTAGAGTGTGTTTGCTTCACAAATCTACACAATTAGTGAAGAGATAGCATGAGCTAGTGTCTCCTCGACGTAGATCATCTTCGGCCTCGAAGATTTCGAAGCAAGCTTGTTCGTTTCTTCATGGGAGCCTCTCTAGAGTCCAGACGATCATGATCGCAGCGAAGGGACTTCTACATGGAGCTATTGAAGTGAAGGACCGGTCTACAAAGGTTGTATTTCTTGTTCACTTAGATGTAAAGTGTTTACATATCTTATTTAACCTTAAGTCTCTGGTTGAGATCTTGGTTAGGGTTTGTTAAGCACCCAAAATTTTTTAAAGTAGCATGATTGATGCTTACCAAAACCTTCACAAGGTGCTAAGCCAACCCTACAGTGGTATCAGAGCCAAGCTAGAGCATTAGGCATTGTCTAGACGAAGTTTAAAGTCCGATCGAACTTCGAAACCCCGATAAATCCCACTTTCTGGAAATTTTTTCAAAAGTTGAAATTTTTCATATTAAAAATACTCAGAAAATCATGCAGGGAATTCTAAGGATTACTGTGAAGTACGAAGCCATTGTTAGTGTATATGCCCTAAGGGCCATTATTGTATCATACTAGATTGTATATTACTTAATGGAAGCTTGGGTTATTCACATTTGTATATACAGTCTTGCTAAAAATGGTAGTATGCTACTTGGTTTGTATCTACTTTAATATGTGCATATGTTTCTTGTTACGTATCACTTATACATATTAGTAGAGCCCATAGGTTCTTTGCTTGATTACCAGCGTTATGATGGCAGTCACACTAGTGGGGGCTGGGTAGTCTATAAGCAACATCCTATACAGGTCCCTAGTCGTAGGATTATCGAGACAGGGCATCGATACTCCAGAGTAGACTAGTGTGTACGCTTCTCATCCCAGTTGGGGAGATGGTCTGTCCCATAGCCATCAGTACGCCGTACTGGAGATAGTATACAGGTGCTCGTTAGGTTACGGGTACACCGGACAAGACTCGCAGGGGAACTGTTAGATGGTATTATACCCGTCGTCAGTTAACAGTTCCTAGATGACATGAGTACAGCATAGTCCGCAGACTTGACACTGCTACTTTGCCTCGAGTGTGTCCCACTGTTCTTAGATTGCTACCCTACCACGGCTCAAAGGAGTCGTGCAAACAGGTAGCAGTTGGGTGCAGTTCCGAGCACTTGGAGTCAGTAGTGGTTAGACATGATTCGTCTCTCCCGGTATTGGGAGATGATATCGCGCTGTGTCAGAGAGCCATTACGCAAAGTCCCTGGCCAGGGCAAGTGAGATATACTGGTAGGTTCCAGTAGCTTCTCAGGGTGTAATGGGCTTCGCTCCGACACGACTTATACAGCTATTAGGGGACTGACGCTTGCTGCCCCCTAGGATTGATATGCGATAGTCTTAGACGAACAGACCGGACGGTACGGAGATTGTCACATCAGGCTCAGTGGGAGTTCGGATGAGTTTACTCATCGGCCTTCTTATCGACATCTACCTAGGTACCGTTACGTACAGCTAGTGCCGCTTGCGGTCTGTGGTTAAACCCACTGCCAGCGTAGTGTCGAGTCTTTAGAGTCCCACACAGAGAGTTTCCCTGCTCCAGGCGAAACGATATAGTGGTCGTATGGTTTTACGAAACGGGTTCGGACGCGTACGTGTGTTTACGCACGTACGACTTTTCGGACAGTTTTTACAAGCCGGCTTTGGTTTAAGCCAGATTCTAGTATCAGGTTATAGGATTTATACAGTCTAAAGTTTTTCCGTGTTTTCATGGATTGGAAGGGCGTTCTCGTAATTTGTCGGGAAGCTTCTAGAAGAGTGGTGACTAAGGGGTTAAGGTGGCATGAGCATTAAATGCTTAATGACTCATTTGTGTGATTCATCCTTAGCATTAAATGATTCATTAATGAGTTAATGAGTCATATGATGAATCACACAAGGTGAATGCATCTACCATGATGATTAATCATTTATATTATTTATTTGATTAATTGTTATGGTTGTTATATTCATATGAGTTCATTATTCATTCTCATTATCATCTTCACCTTCTCTCTCCTCAAGCTCACTCTCTCTTCAAACCCTAACCCTAACCTCTCATGTGTTGAGATCAAGGGTTAGCTAGACTAATACATCCATAACCTCACTCTATATCCCCTAGGTAGCTTAGATTAGCACTTTAAGCAACCTAGTTATCTCAAGTTTGAGATTAAACTTGGCGTAGGAGCTTTCGGGTGGATCGTCTTTGACTCGAGGAGGCCGTTGAGGTGCCGATGTTCCAAGGAGCCTACGAGGAGTGGAGGACAGCGATGAAGACCCGAAGGACATGTAACGTGAGGTATAACTTCGAATCCGAGTAGTTAAATCTCTAGTAGATAGTTAGCAATGGTTTAGATAACGATTGTTGCGCTCAAGTCCGTGTTACGAAGCTTTGATAATCGTTTTTCATATATTCTGCCTCCCCGCAAGTTCATAGGGTGCGTGACATAGACTTACAGTGGTATCAAAGCCAACTAAACCATTACTAGCTTGTTAGCAACTGCTTAGAAGTTCGATCGACAGAAAAACACGAAAACAAAAATACGAAACCCTAAGTTTCTGTTAATTTTAAAAGTGTCTGAAAAAATATTTGACATACCTTAAAATTCACAGCAGGGAATTTAATGAATTCTGGGAAAATACGAGGGCTCAACTCGGCTTGACAACCGCGGAACCGCGGCCAAATGGTGCTTTTGGCCGCGGATCCGCGGCCGAGTCAACTCCGAGTTGACTCGGATTTGCTCTACAATTCATTATTTTTGGTGTTTTGTTTTCTAGTATGTTCTGTTTTTACCCAGGTTACTTCAGTGCAGGTTTTCTTTTGGGGTAGACACGGAATATTGCTAATTGGGTTTTTATCTGTAATGTTTAATGTGTTCGTAAACCTCCCCTAACTTCTAGTATGTCGGTTGGCAGGGGGTTGCACATTTCTGAAATGTTTACTGTTTGTGTATATGAACTGTGTTGGACTGTTGTGATGATTAGCCGGGGTTTGAGATGTGTTTAATATTCATTCATTCAATGTAAATGTAATTTGATGTAATATTCTTTTGCGGGGCACATCCAGGTTGCGGTTGTAGCCACCGTTGTATTATTTCTTTTTACTGTTTTTGCTCCTAGGATAGACCCAAGGTGGGGTACACAAACTACCGGGTACGTCAAAGTGTTTAGTGGCCTACTCACGTTGTTGAGGGAGACCGCTTCACTTCGTGTACTTGGCGGGTAGTTTGCCGTACCCGTAGGGGTCTAGGGTGGGGTAATGGCTATTCATCACAACTGTGTAATCCGTCTTTTATTGCAGGATCAAAGCAAATGCGGATTGCTAGTAAATCCAATAAAGTTCATCTGTGATCTGGAATGCTTATTATTGCGTCTGACGAATGTACAATATCTATATATGATAGCTATTAGACGTCACTTATGTTTTACACCCGCGCTAGCCCAGCCTCCGCTCTGTCATTAGTTAAGTAACCTAACGGGTGATGATGGGACCCAGTGGCGAATGCGGATGGCATAAGAGGATGTGGTATTTTCGTTGTTTTCTGCAATGATAGGATAAATGATGGGACGCATTATTATAATACAAAGAAAATAAACCAAAATTAAATCGTTGGAACAAATTTAAAAGAAACCACTCGGTTATTTTAAAAAGAGCAGAATTTTTAATTGCGGAGCTTTAACCACTCCTTTTAAAAAGCTATCAGGTTCCTTCGATTATATCAAAGTTCACTACGTTCACGGTTTCGCCAAAACCAGTCGTAGCCCTCCGTCATTTCTTATGGATGGTCAGTAGTATTCAAGCTATGTATTTTGACCAACGCCAAGGCATAGTGTTTGGTAGCTGCTGGGTATTCATTTGTTGCATAGATAGACGAGTTGGTTTGGGACAGTCGTATTATCATTTTGGCCAACATTAAGGATATATACGGATGGGTTCAAATTAACCTGGATAATGACGGGTAGAACTTGACATGTGACTTATGACATTTTGACTAACGCCAAGGTCATAAGATCATGGGGCAAAAATATACATCGGGAATTTCTAAGGAAACTGAAATTTGCAGAGAGATGTATACCATTTTGGAGTTTGATGAATGTTGGTAGGATTCCTTCAACATTATCATACGATGATATTTTGGATCCCGATCCTACTGTGAGTATATACTACTTATCAGGAGTTTCGTCACTTAACGATCAATGCTATAAACCAAGTAGGTGCCTAGAAAGGTGTCAGCGGGGTTAAGCCCCCAGAGAAAAGAGGTTATTTAATTAAGGAACTTCGCGAAAACGTTGGAAAACCTCCCTCGAAGTATCGACACTGGCCTGGCTGAACGGTTAAGCAAGTATTGTACGGTGAGAATAGTCCTGGCTAATTCTTCTTTTATGGTTTGGGGAAGGATTCGAGAAACAGTGGGAGCCATCCAGTTTAGATAAATTAAAAACCACTCTAAACTTGCAAGAGCATCATGCTAATAGTGTTTTCTTCTCTCTCTTAAATTGCAGCGACCTTGTGACCACACATAGGTTACATCTAGATAACAATTTGACTGAATCTGACTTATATGACTGGCAAAGGTCTGTCCAGATGTCCATTGCCTATGACAAGCTGGAACACCCTATTACTACTCAAGATCCCGCCGTCACAGGTCCAGTTTCCACCGTCGTGGATATGAAAATCCGTCAGAAAAGGGAAAAGGATAAAACGAAAGCCAAGTGCCTTGTGTCAGCTTCAGTTGATGGTGTATACCAGAAGCAGCACGAGAAGATGGACTTAGTTTCCATCTTTCTCCATAACAAAGATTTTTGTGGAGAGCAATCTCATATCGCAAGATATGAGACCTCGACCGAATTAAATCAAGCGAGGTTGGCCGTCGGGTCATTTGTAGGGGACAACGTCCTTACAATGACTAACTATATTGATGAGCTCCAGGACCTGGAGACCACGTTGGGAAACAGGTCAGATACTGACTTGATTCTACAGTCTCTACCTTCTACCCTAAAGAAAACCAGAGAAGCAGAAGGAAAGAGAAGGGCAAAAGTTTCGGGACTTAATGTAGTAAAAGAGGGTAGTTCCTATTATTATGGGATTGGGCATAGGCAGAATGATTGCAGGGCTTTAGAAGCCAGTAACCAGGATACGAAGCATATTGTGGCTTCAGCCTCAAGTGTGTTTATTATAGAGAACTGTATGTCAGTTAACCCTACTTCCTGGGTATTGGATACCGGGTCAGGAACTCACATCTGTAATTCATTACAGGCTCTGAGAAACCGTAGGGTTATCGGGATAGGTGATATGACCCTCACGGTTGCTAACGGAATGAGCATGAACGCTGAATCCGTAGGGGAATATCATCTTGGACTGACAACTGGGCAGATATTGATTCTGCGTAACTGTTTTTATGTACCAGGTACAACTTGTAATATCATATCTGTACCCTTACTATCTAAGGAAGGATATGATTTTACTTTTACAAGAGATGTGGTTCACATCTACCTAAATCAAGTTATGATTAGGTCAGGTACATTAGAAAACGGAATATACGTATTAAGTCAACCTCAGGTTTTCAATATCCAGAAAACACTTAAAAGAAAGTCTCCGGAATTAAATCAGGCTTTCTTATGGCATTGTAGACTAGGTCACATCAATGAGAGAAGGTTGACTAAGTTACATAGAGAAGGATATTTGAATCCGTTCGAATATCAATCTTATGCTACTTGTGAATCTTGTCTCATGGGAAAGATGACAAAGACTCCGTTTTCTGGACACGGAGTAAGAGCAAGCGAGCTCTTGGGACTCGTACACAGTGACGTGTGCGGTCCAATGTCTACACATGCGCGAGGTGGTTATTCCTACTTCATTACTTTTACGGATGATTTCTCTAGGTATGGATATATCTTCTTAATGAAGCATAAATCCGAGGCCTTTGAGAAATTCCAAGAATACAAGAATGAAGTGGAAAAACAAACCGGCAAAAGTATCAAGACACTGAGATCTGATCGAGGTGGTGAATACTTAAGCGCCGAGTTCCTGGGTTACTTAAAAGAGAATGGAATTCTCTCTCAGCTTACTCCTTCATACACACCACAACACAACAGTGTATCAGAAAGGAGGAATCGAACCCTATTGGATATGGTTCGTTCCATGATGAGTAAGGCTGAGTTACCGCGATCATTCTGGGGATATGCACTAGAATCAGCTGCATATCTTTTGAACATAGTTCCTACCAAGACTGTGCCTACCACACCATATCAGATGTGGAGTGGGAAGAAACCCTATCTTCAGTATCTGAAGATTTGGGGGTGTCCAGCTTTTGTTAAAAAGCAGCATGCGGACAAGCTCGAGGCACGATCAGTACAGTGTAAGTTTGTGGGATATCCAAAGAACTCCAAAGGGTATCTATTCTATTACGCAGAGGAACAAAAGGTTTTTGTTTCTCGTAATGCCCATTTTCTAGAACATCAGTTTTTAGAAAAGGAAACAAGTGGGAGCGAAATAGAACTGGAAGAAATTCCAGAACCACAAACTACTACTGAAAGTTTGGTAGCACCAGTAGTTTAAGAAGAACCGGACATCCCAGTGCCACTCCGCAGGAGTAGTAGGCCATCTCATCCGCCTGAGAGATACTACGGTTTTCTCATAGACGGGGATAGAGAGGATTGTGTCATTGATGATGATGACCCTACTACCTTCCAGCAAGCCATTCAGAGCGGCGACTCGGTAAAATAGCTGGATGCAATGCGGACCGAAATAGAGCCCATGTACACTAACAAAGTATGGAATTTGGACATTGCTCCGATGGGGTAAAACCCGTAGGATGCAAATGGATCTTCAAAAAGAAGATTGGTGTAGATAGACAGGTTGAAACCTATAAGGCTAGACTAGTTGCAAAGGGTTTCCGTCAAAGACCTGGTTTGGACTATGACGAAACCTTTTCTCCAGTGGCTATGCTCAAATCCATTCGGGTCCTTCTTGCTATTGCTGCCTTCCACGATTATGAGATCTGGCAGATGGACGTAAAGACGGCCTTTCTAAATGGAAATTTGGAAGAGAGCGTCTATATGGATCAGCCAGAGGGATTCATTCAGAGTGGGAGCAGCGGTAAAGTATGCAAATTGCTTAAGTCCATTTATGGACTAAAGCAAGCATCTCGGAGTTGGAACATCTGTTTTGATGATGCTGTCAAAGAATTTGACTTTATCAAAAATCCAGATGAACCATGCATATACAGTAAGATTGTAGGGAGAGCTGCAGTATTCCTCGTGTTATACGTGGATGACATTCTCCTAATAGGAAATGATATTCCTATGTTACAGTCAGTCAAAAGATTCTTGTCACATAAATTCTCCATGAAAGACCTGGGTGATGCCACCTACATTCTGGGGATCCGGATCTATCGTGATAGATCAAAAAGGATGTTGGGACTTTCGCAGTCCAGGTACATAGACACCATATTGAAAAGATTCAGTATGGAAGATTCTAAGCGCGGTAACCTACCGGCTTGTCACGGAATCACCCTCTCCAAAGATATGTCTCCCAAGACTGATTTGGAAATGGATCGCATGTCGATTATACCCTACGCTTCAGCGGTAGGCTCTATAATGTATGCGATGTTATATACCAGACCAGATGTAGCATACGCATTAAGCGTAGTAAGCCGGTATCAAGCAAACCCAGGGGAGAATCACTGGATAGCAGTAAAGAACATTCTCAAGTACCTGAGGAGGACTAAGGAGATGTTCTTGGTATATGGCGGAAAAGACCTCCAGATGGAGGCTTTTGCCGACTCCGGCTTCCAGAGTGACAAAGATGACTCCAAGTCCATGTCGGGTTATGTCTTTACCCTCATTGGAGGGGCGGTCTGTTGGAAGAGTTCCAAGCAGGAGACCGTTGCTGACTCAACAATGGAAGCGGAGTACATAGCTGCTTGCGATGCCGCAAAAGAAGCTGTCTGGATGAAGAAGTTCCTCACAGAATTTCAGGTGGTTCCTTCCAATGTTGGTCCAATACCTCTGTATTGTGACAACAACGGCGCTATAGCTTTAGCGAAGGAACCCAGGTCCTATCAGAAGTCCAGACACATCTTAAGGCGGTATCACCTGATCAGGGAGATCGTAGATCGCCGGGAGATCGAGTCGAAAAGAGTAGAGACAGAGAATAACATTGCTGATCCATTCACAAAGGCCATTCCTTAGACGCAGTTCGAGAGGCTATTCGAGATGATAGGTCTACGATATGCCAGCTCATGGCCCTAGTGCAAGTGGGAGATTGTTAGTGTATATGCCCTAAGGGCCATTATTGTATCATACTAGATTGTATATTACTTAATGGAAGCTTGGGTTATTCACATTTGTATATACAGTCTTGCTAAAAATGGTAGTATGCTACTTGGTTTGTGTCTACCTTAATATGTGCATATGTTTCTTGTTACGTATCACTTATACATATTAGTAGAGCCCATATGTTCTTTGCTTGATTACCTGCGTTGTGATGGCAGTCACACTAGTGGGGGCTGGGTAGTCTATAAGAAACATCCTATACAGGTCCTTAGTCGTAGGATTATCGAGACAGGGCATCGATACTCCAGAGTAGACTAGTGTGTACGCTTCTCATCCCAGTTGGGGAGATGGTTTGTCCCATAACCATCAGTACGTCGTACTGGAGATAGTATACAGGTGCTCGTTAGGTTACGGGTACACCGGATAGGACTCGCAGGGGAACTGTTAGATGGTATTATACCCGTCGTCAGTTAACAGTTCCCAGATGACATGAGTACAGCATAGTCCGCAGAATTGACACTGCTGCTTCGTCTCGAGTGTGTCCCACTGTTCTTAGATTGCTACCCTACCACGGCTCAAAGGAGTCGTGCAAACAGGTAGCAGTTGGGTGCAGTCCCGAGCACTTGGAGGCAGTAGTGGTTAGACAGGATTCGTCTCTCCCGGTATTGGGAGATGATATCGCGCTGTGTCAGAGAGCCATTACGCAAAGTCCCTGGCCAGGGCAAGCGAGATATACTGGTAGGTTCCAGTAGCTTCTCAGGGTGTAATGGGCTTCGCTCCGACATGACTTATACAGCTATTAGGGGACTGACGCTTGCCGCCCCCTAGGCTTGATATGCGATAGTCTTAGACGAACAGACCGGACTGTACGGAGATTGTCACATCAGGCTCAGTGGGAGTTCGGATGAGTTTACTCATCGGCCTTCTTATCGACATCTACCTAGGGACCGTTATGTACAGCTAGTGCCGCTTGCGGTCTGTGGTTAAACCCACTGCCAGCGTAGTGTCGAGTCTTTAGAGTCCCACACAGAGAGTTTCCCTACTCTAGGCGAAACGATATAGAGGTCGTATGGTTTTACGACAAGGGTTCGGACGCGTACGTGTGTTTACGTACGTTCGACTTTTCGGACAGTTTTTACTAGCCGGCTTTGGTTTAAGCCAGATTCTAGTATCGGGTTATAAGATTTATACAGTCTAAAGTTTTTCCGTGTTTTCACGGATTGGAGGGGCGTTCTCGTAATTTGTCGGGAAGCTTCTAGAAGAGTGGTGACTAAGGGGTTAAGGTGGCATGATCATTAAATGCTTAATGACTCATTTGTGTGATTCATCCTTAGCATTAAATGATTCATTAATGAGTTAATGAGTCATATGATGAATCACACAAGGTGAATGCATCTACCATGATGATTAATCATTTATATTATTTATTTGATTAATTGTTATGGTTGTTATATTCATATGAGTTCATTATTCATTCTCATTATCATCTTCACCTTCTCTCTCCTCAAGCTCACTCTCTCTTCAAACCCTAACCTTAACCTCTCATGTGTTGAGATCAAGGGTTAGCTAGACTAATACATCCATAACCTCACTCTATATCCTCTAGGTAGCTTAGATTAGCACTTTAAGCAACCTAGTTATCTCAAGTTTGAGATTAAGCTTGGCGTAGGAGCTTTCGGGTGGATCGTCTTTGACTCGAGGAGGCCGTTGAGGTGCCGATGTTCCAAGGAGCCTACGAGGAGTGGAGGACAGCGATGAAGACCCGAAGGACATGTAACGTGAGGTATAACTTCGAATCCATGTAGTTAAATCTCTAGTAGATAGTTAGCAATGGTTTAGATAACGATTCTTGCGCTCAAGTCCGTGTTACAAAGCTTTGATAATCGTTTTTCATATATTCCGCCTCCCCGCAAGTTCGTGGGATGCATGACATGGACTTACAGCCATAACTCACTCAAGGGACTGTGGAACCGCGGCCAAACCATGCGTTTGGCGGCGGTTCCACGGCCAACTTTAGGAGTTAGGGGCTAATACTTCAGGGATTTATTCTTGGGTACTTTTTCATGTTTCTGGGAATTTTAAATTCTACTCAAGTGTTGAGCTTTCTGGGAAATATTGGGAACTCGTTGATTCGATAAGAAAGTTTAACTTCGTTTAAGTTTTTTCGGGGTAATTTAGAACGTGTTAAAAGGTTCGAACGGATATCAATAACTCACTTTTTCCCCTGTCGGAAAACTTTCAAGTGTTGGATTTTTCCTGAGTTTAAAACTTTCAGAAAATCATCCAAGCGCATCTGTGGACCCTCTAGAAGAACATAAGCTTAACTCGATTATGTGACTGTCAAAACCGCCACTAAAGCATATGGTTTGTGGTAGTTTAGCGTTTCCACATGTGAGGCGTTGGTTTGACCCTTCTACGGTTGGTTCATAGCGGCTGTGACATGTTCAGGGACTTTTTGAACCCCGCTCAAGTGTTGAGCTGTTTGGGAAATCTTGGGTGTTTGTTTGTTCGATCGGAAAGTTTAACATTGTCTATTTATCTGGAATGTGATACAATATGTGGAATTCATATAGTTAGGCATGAAATGCGAAGTATGTGATATTTCGGATTTAAGATGACTAAAGTGATTGTGGATTCCAAATGTTGTAGTTTTTCACTTTCTTTTCTGTGACCGTAAGTGTAATATATGGTATATCGCCGTTTTCATCGCTATAGATCGACGACAATTGTGATAGGCATATTTACTTACGTTGATGATATGTGATGTTATGTGTTGCTGTGATATCTTATATTGGATCGTCATGTTTTGAATAGCCGGGGGTTTTATGTGAGATGAGGGTTTTTCATTTTCATCATATAAAATTCATTGTATGTAATATTCTTTTATTGGGGCACTTCCGGGTTGAGGATGATGTCACCATTGTATATTATTTACTTTTCCGCATTAGGATAGACTCAAGGCGGGGAGCACAAGTAACCGGGTTCTAGGGTACAGTGGGAGACCATCTCGAGGAGTCGAGACCGGGTCTCCTAACTCTAGAATTGGTAGGGTTGCTTGCCACTCTCGTAGGGGTCTTGGGATGTGGGTTTGGCTATTCATAATGACCGTGGAATCCGTGTTTTATACTGGCTTAACTTAAAACATGGAATTCCTAGTATATCCAATATTTCATATGTGATTCTTCTGCTGCAATGTTCTGTGATGAGATCATATTACTGCCTGAGACGAATGCCTATATATTATATATATGAGATATAATTAATATTGTTGCTTTCGTTTCTTCTGTGATGCTCAGGAAGCATAAATAAATAGGACTTCATTAATAAGATTAATGAAAGAAAAAGAAACCTAAAGATGTTGTAGAAACTTGTTTAAAAACTGGTAGCTCTAGTTCTTGCTTTGCATAGCGGTATTCCTTGTAGAATATCCAGCACCTTATTCGATAAGAAAAGAGCCGAGATCCCTTCACCGGGAGTGACCTCTTTAGCGAAACTAGCAGATGCTACAACCCACTCGGTTTGTCTTTTTGATTGCTTCTATAGTTTTTTGCTTTGTATAGCGGCATTTGTGAAATATCCTGCACCTTATTCGATGAGGAAAGAGCCAAGATCCTTTTGCCGGGAGTGACCACTTTAGCAAAACTAGTAAAAGCCTCAGAAACACTCCTTTTCAAATTCACTCGATTCTATGACGATATCAAGTTAATTACGCAAAGGGTTTTCATAAAAACCTGTCGTAGCCCTCTGTCATTTCAGATAAGTACTACTTAGTATTCGTGCTACGTTTGTTGGCCTGCGTCAAGGCGTAGTGTGCGGTAGCTAACTAGTGCTTATCTGCAGCATACGATGCGATTGGATTAGGGTAGTCGTGCGACTTTGTTGGCCTGCGTCAAGGGTCGTGCGGGTGGGTTTAATTCAATCAGGAAATGTACGGGTTGAACTTGACTAGCGGACTATGGTTTGTTGGCCTGCGTCAAGATCATAGGACGCTAGGGGTAAAACATTATCAGGAATTTCAAGTGTTGAAATTTGCAATGAGATTGCATACCTTCTATGAGATAGTTGGATCCCGATACCCACTGCGAGTAAGAGTTACTCCTGGGAGAGTTTTACACATTACAATTAGCCGATCAAGTAGGTGTCTAGAAAGGTGTTAACGGGGTTACGCCCCTGGGAAAACGAGATTTATTTTAATTAGGTCCGTGCAAAACCACGGGGAACCTCCCTCAAAGTACCGATACTGGCCTGGCTGAAAGATTGGCGAACTTGTAGGGTGTAATTAATCCCGGTTAGTCTTACTTTTTAGGGTTTGAAGGAAGATTTGACTAAAATAGTGGGAGCCATCCTGATTAGATAAATTGATAACCAATCTAATCTTGCAAAAAGCGCACGCAGAGTGTTTTCTTCTCTCTCTCTCCTGGTAGCGACTATGTCACGCCTTAATCAAGATAATAATATGGACGCATTGACCGAACCTACTTATTATACTGAGCTAGGGAACGTTGGTTCCGCTCTATCTTATAATTGTTATAAGTCCGAGCAGGAAATAGGGGAAAATCCGGATTCCTATGCCACCAATTTGAAGAAAGTGCATATTGATGCATATTCTTCGGGTGTCCTTATTACCGAGAACTGTTTTTTAGTATCCTCTACGTCCTGGGTATATAATACCAGATCAGGATCCCGCATATGTAATATGTTACATGGGCTACAGAAAGGTAGAGAACTGAGAATGGGTGATATGTCTCTAAGTGTAGAGAATGGTGCAATTGTTGCAGCCAAATTAGTTGGCAGATATCACCTTATATTAATACATTGATTCTGAACAAATGTTATTACATATCGAACCTGATATACAACATTACATCATGTTCTTTACTGAGTTAAAGAAGGATATAATTCTGTATTGGAGGATAATGTTGTGAACATTTTCCTGAATCAAGAGTTGATTCGATCAGGCACGTTATATATTAGCATATATGTTATAAATCAAACCACGATTCAAAGTATATAGAACACAGACAAGAGGAGCATTTCAAGAATAAACGAATCCTTCTTGAGGCGTTGTAGATTATGTCATATCAATGCGACACGACCAACTAAGTTACATAACGATGAATATGAGAATTTGTTCGAATTTTCATCTTATGATACTTGCCAGCCTTGTCTCAAAGGTAATATGACCAATACTCCATTTACTGGAAACAGAGAAAGAGCTAGTGAACTCTTGGGACAGATACATGATGATGTATTCGGTCCAATGTCTGCAAATGCCAAGGTTGGTTCTTTTGAGAACCAAACGGGTAAAAGTATTAAAGTCCTACGATGTGATCGAGGAGGCGAATACTTGCGCATGGAGTTCCTGGAGTTTCTAAAAGGAGAATGTGATTCTCTCTCAGCTTACTCCTTCGTATACACCACAGCACAACAGTGTATCGGGACGGAGGTATCGCACCCTATGAGATATGGTGCGCTCTATAATGAGTACTGCTGAGTTACCTGTTTTCTTTTGGGTGTTATGCACTTGAGAAGCTGCATACCTATTGAATGGGGTTCCATCCAAATCAGGGCCTACCACTACATATGAGATATGGTATGGGAAGAGACCATGTCTTAAATGAGTTAAGATATGGGGTTGTCTGGCCTATGTTGAAAAGCAAATTCCGGACAAGCTCGAGGCAAGGTCAGTTGTGAGAGTTTGTCGGGATATCCCAAACATTAGTAAAGGAATATCTTCTACCTAACTGAAGAGCAAAAGGTGTTTTGTTTCTCAGCATGCCACCTTTTTAGAAAAGGAATATCTTGTGAAGAAATTAAGTGGTCATGAGGTAGAACTGGAAGGAGTTCCAGCTAGACAAACTAACAGTTGATGATTTGGTAAAACCAAAGGATTCAATAGTTTCCGACGAACCTTATCCTCTCCGTGAATCTGGTAGGGTTCCTCATCCACTCGAAAGATACTACGATCTTCTCAGTGACAGTGGGAGCGAGGATTGCATCATGAGATGATGGCCCAACCGGGTTCAGGCAAATGGAACGTCTGTTTTGATGTGATAGTCAAAGAGTTTGACTTCATCAAAATGGTAGATGAACCTTGTATATACAAGAAGGTTGTAGAGAGTAAGGTTGTCTTCCACGTATTGTACGTAGATAACATACTCCTGATAGGAAATGGTTTCCTATGCTACACTCGGCCAAGCTCCTCTTATCACGGAGATTCTCAATATAAGATCTGGATGATATCTACTACATCTTGTGGATTATGATCTATGGTGATAGAACTATGAGGATGTTGGGAGTGTCCCAAATCCAGGTACATAAACACCATACTAAAGGTGTTTAGTATGGATGATTCTAAGTGTGGTGGTTCGCCTACTTACTCATGGATCACTCTCTCCAATACTGATTTGGAGAGAGCTCGCGTGCAAAGGATATCCTATGCTTCGGCAGTAGGCTCTATCAGAGTGTGCGATGTTATGTACCAGACTAGATGTAGATGACTCACTAGGTATAGTGATCAGGAATCAATCGGATCTTGGAGAGAATCACTGGAAAGCTGTGGAGGACATTCTTAAGTACTTGAGAAGCACTAAAAGAAAGTTCTTGGTTCCAGCTTCCAGAGTGATAAGTTGACTGAGAGTCAGTAACAGGCATTGTCTTTACCCTCTGTGGTGGGATGGTATGTTGGAAGAGTTCCAAGCTAGATACTGTGACATACTAGACGATAAAGGTTGAATACATTGCTACCAATGATACTACCAAAGAGGCTATCTGGACATTTCTTGTTCATAAGATAAACATGGTTCTTACCATTGAGCGTCCAATAACTATTATTGTGACAACAATGGAGTTGTGGCTTAGGCCTAGGAACGCAGGTCCCATCAGCGTTCTAAACAAATTCTGAGGTAAGGATCACCTGATCAGGGAGATGGTTGATCTCCAAGAGATCAAGGTTGGGAGAGTAGACCAGAAGGTAGACACAACGGATCCACTCACAAAGGCCTTACCCCTAGAGAGACTTCTTTACAATAGTTGAGTATGAGATACTACAACCTCTGCTATATTGTTGGGTATTGGATACTACAACAAATGGCCTTAGTGCAAGTGGGAGATTGTTAGTTATATGTATGCCCTAGAGGCCATTACTGTACATGCGATGTATATTGTGGTGGATTCTTGGACATATATAGTAAGGACTTTCTTGCTCAACATGATAGTATGCTATCTGGTTGCACTTTATCTTAACATGTAAACAAATACTGTTTTGTGATCACATGTTGACAAAGCCCTTAGGATGAGTATTTGACTACCAGGACTATGATGTAGATCATACTAGTGGGGACTGGGTAGTCGATAAGTATATCCTTCAAATGTTCCTAGTCGTGGGAGTATCGAGACAGGGCATCGGTACTCCAGAGTAGACTAGTGTATGCGCTTCTTGACCCATATGATGGGCGATGGATGATCCCATATCCATTGGTGTTTGACATCAGAGAAGGTATACATGTGCTCAGTGGAGACGGGGTACACTGGACGGACTCGCCGAGAACTCCTAGATGGTATTATACCTATCGTCGGATAGCAGTTCTCTGGTGACACTGGTACAGGTTAGTCTGTAGACCCGAGATCGTCATAGAGTCTTGTGTGATTCCCACTGTGCTTTGATTTCCACCATACTATGGTCAAGAGATCATGCAAAACGGTGGCTTTTGGGTACAGTCCCGAATCACATGGAGGCAATGAGCGATAGGAGGGGTTTCGTCTCTCCCGGTATTCGGGGTTGATGTTGCGCAGTGCTCGATTGGCCATAACAGGAAATCCCTGGCCAGGGTTGCTGAGATTTATTGGTAAGTGTTACCAGTAGTTTCTTGAACCGTTATGGACCTTGCATCGGCATGTCTTATCGGGTTATTGGGGTCTAACGTTAAACCACCCCCAGGCTGTGATATGCGACATATCAGACGAAGAGACCGGACTGTACTGTAGTGTTACTGATTGGATTCGCAGGAGTTATAGCAGGCTTGCTTGTTGATCTTCTGATAGCTCAATACCCGGGTGGCCGTTACATTTGGCAGACCGCTTGCGACTTGTGGATGTTTTATATGATCATCACCTACTGCCGGCATATTGACGTGTCTTTAGAGTCCTACATAGAGGTTTCCTGGTTCATGCGAAACGGAGTAGGAGCACATATGTGATATGTGCGGGACCGAGATTAATGCGAGTATGTGATACCGCATTCTAATCTCGCGATTTGTGATATCGGTCGGTTATATGTATTATAGACGGATTATTAAATCAAGAGTTGATTTAATAATTTAATGTATAATTATATATTTGATATATTATATTACATTAACTAATATTTAGCTCATTAATGATTTCTTTTCTCACTTGATGTGCACATTGTATATATGTGATATGTATATTTGTGTACATGTATCGTCTCACGTTTGATGATACATACAAGATGGGTGTATGAGACTTATACCATGCTAGGGTTAAATTAAGGTTTTGATTATTTCTTAAGTTATTACAAAAGAGAAAAAGACTTGGTCAAAGTTTTAAGCTTGGAGAAGCTTGTAGAACTTTGAAAAAGTCCACTCTTTTGTCATTCCTTAGGATATTTTACTTGACCCAACCCTTAACCATAGCCATGAGTTAATTCTCTACATAAGTTAAGCATGATAGTTTTAACTCAACCATGGGTGCAATAATTCATTTGGATGAATTATTCAAGAGTTCTTCTTCTTCTTCATCAAGCTCCATGAAAAGCTTTCTAGCTTCAATGGAGGTATGAGATAAAACGTGAGAAGATGATTTCTAAAGTGAGCAAACTTCCTACTTCATCATCCTCTACTACTTTCCATTTAGTAGAGTGTGTTTGCTTCACTAATCTACACAATTAGTGAAGAGATAGCATGAGCTAGTATCTCCTCGACGTAGATCATCTTCGGCCTCGAAGACTTCGAAGCAAGCTTGTTCGTTTCTTCATGGGAGCCTCTCTAGAGTCCGGACGATCGTGATCGCAGCGAAGGGACTTCTACATGGAGCTATTGAAGTGAAGGACTGATCTACAAAGGTTGTATTCCTTGTTCACTTAGATGTAAAGTGTTTACATATCTTGTTTAACCCTAAGTCTCGGGTTAAGATCTTGGTTAGGGTTTGTTTAGCACCCCAAAAATTTTAAAGTAGCATGATTGATGCTTGCCAAAACCTTCACAAGGTGCTAAGCCAACCCTGCAGAAGGAGGCCGAAGATAACGCCGCCTCCCTCGAGACAAGGCTAGTCTCTGAGGACGTGAAGGCTATGAGGCTGAAGGAGTCTCACCGGGCTCTGACCATGGAGCAATTGCAAACCTTTTATGTCCCCGGAAGAAAGAGCAGGCAGAAAGGCATCTTGTTTTATGGGCCAGACCCTGTCATTCACCCGAACGATCTGTACTTAATGTGCCGTCCTTATGAAAGAGGCATAAGAGCTGTCCTAAACTCCAAATACTATGCATCTGAAATGCGGGAATATTTTAAGAAATGCGGGTGCCCGTTATATCAAACGGATTCTGAATCAAAATTCTATGAGGGGTTATGGCATCCGCTTTAAGCCCAACTGCTCATCGATGGGCAAATCCTAGATAGACAAGGCATTGGTTTCATCCAGCTTGATGTCAAGTCCCGCCACATGATCCACATTGATAAAACCAGCGGAAATTCGAAGGATGATAGCGAGCTAACTGAGCTAGAAGAAGCCCCTCAAGAGCTCAAAGACGGTGTACAAGAAACATTCGATGAGCTAGTTGAAATCAACCTACGAGCGCCCGCCCGACAACCCACGACTGACCTACATTAGCTCACTCTTGCCAGAGGGAGTAAAAGAGTAGATAATCGTCCTGCTGCATCAGTTCATCGACTGCTTTGCGTGGACGTACAGAGAAATGCCCGGCCTTTTGTAGGGCTACTTAGCAAGGCAGCAAGGTTTCGGGAGGTATCGTCTTTGCCGTTTTCAAAAATTTGCCGTTCTAAACAACCCTAACCAAGAATCTTAACTAGAGTTTTAAACAAAACATCATGCAAACAACTTTGCAAGCTAAGTGAATGCGGAATACAACCTTTGTAGACCGGTCCTTCACTTCAAATGGTCGGTGTAGAAGTCCCTTCGCTGCGAGTAAGAATCTCCCGAACTATTGAGAGGCTCCACAAGATGAAAGATGCAAACTTGCTCGAAGTCTTCGAGGCCGAAGATGATCTACGTCGAGGAGACTCAAGCTCATGCTACCTCTTCACTAATGTGTGAAATTAGTGAAGCAAACACCCTAAACTAAATGGCTAATAGTAGATGGTGATGAAGTAGGAAGTGGGCTCACTTTAGATTTCAATTTCTCACAATCTAACGTCATTTTCACAAAAACTAGAAAGTTTAAAATGAGGAAGAAGAAGATGAAGCTCAAGTGATGAAAGAATAAATCATATGGTTCAAAATGCAACCTTGAGTGAGTATATCATCCATATACTAACTCATGTAGAGAGTTAACCATTGTGTATGGTTAATGGTTGGGTTGATAACTATCTTAAGAAAAACAAAAGAGTGGACATAGTAAATGGTTATCTTCAAGCTTCTCCAAGCTTCCAACCATCAAAATATCTCCACTAATTTGTAATTACTTAAGAATAAATATTAAACCCTAACATTAACCCTAGCATGGTGTGAGTCTCATACATCCATGTTGCATGTGTAACCTAGCATGTCACAACAATATATATCACATATATATTTTGTGCATAAAGAAAACAATACATTAAACATATATCACATATATGTTAAATGTATCATAAGTGAGAATAATAAATACTTAAGTGAGCATAATATATATATATATATATATATATCATTTCATCGAATCAACACTTGATCCGATAACCCGGCTATATCACATATAACCGGCCGATATCACATATCGCGAGAATAGAATGCGGTATCACATACACGGATTAATCTCGGTCCCGCACATATCACATATGTGCACTTACTCCATTTCGCATGAACCAAGAAACCTCTGTGTAGGACTCTAAAGACTCGTCATTACGCCGGCAGTAGGTGATGATCATATCAAACACCCACAAGCCACAAGCGGTCTGCTAAACGTAACGGCCACCCGTGTATTGAGCGATCAGAAGATCAACAAGCAAGCCTGCTCAAACTCCTGCGAATCCAATCAGTAACACTACAGTATAGTCCGGTCTCTTCGTCTGATATATCGCATATCAACAACCTGGGGGTGGTATAACGTCAGATCCCAATAGCCTGCTAAGTCATGCCGATGCAAGGTCCATAACGGTTCGAGAAACTACTGATTACATTTACCAGTAAATCTCAGCAACCCTGGCCAGGGATCTCCTGTTATGGCCAATTGAGTATAGCGCAACATCAACTCCCAATACCGGGAGAGACGAAACCCCTCTTATCGCTCATTGCCTCCATGTGACTCGGGACTGTACCCAAGAACCACCTTTCTGCACGATCTCTTGACCGTGATATGGTGTAAATCAAAGCACGGTGGAAATCACACAAGACTCTATGATGATCTCGGGTCTACAGACTAACCTGTACCAGTGTCACCAGAGAACTGCAATCCGACGATAGGTATAATACCATCTAGGAGTTCTCGGCGAGTCCGTCCAGTGTACCCAGTCTCCACTGAGCACCCGTATACTTTCTCTGATGTCAAACACCAATAGATATGGGATCATCCATCGCCCATCATATGGGTCGAGAAGCGCATACGCTAGTCTACTCTGGAGTATCGATGCCCTGTCTCGATACTCCCTCGACTAGGAACAATTATAAGGTGTACTTGTGGACTACCCTTGGCCCCACTAGTATGATCTCCATCATAGTCCTGGTAGTCAAGTACACAACCTAAGGGCTTTATCAACATGTGTGAGCGAGACAATAAGTGAACATGTTAAGATAAAGAGCAACCAGATAGCATACTATCATGTCGAGCAAGAAAGTCTTCCCTATATATGTCCAAGCATCCACTACATTATACATCTCATGTACAGTAATGGCCTCTAGGGCATACATATAACTAAAATCTCCCACTTGCACTAGGGCCATCTGTTGTAGTATCCAATATCCAACAATATAGCAGTGGTTGTAGTATCCCATACCCAACCATCCCAAAATCTCTCAAATAATATTTGGGGAAGCAGGCCTCGGTGAGTGGATCCGCCGTGTTAACCTCAAATCCTCGATCCCTTGGAGATCAACCATCTCCTTGATCAGGTGATACTGTCCTCAGAATATGTCTGGATCACTGATGGGACCGGTGTTCCTAGGCCAAAGCCATAACTCTATTGTTGTCACAATAACACTTATTGGACGCTCAATGGTAGGAACATTGTTCATCTCATGAACAAGAAATGTCCAGACAACCACTTTGGTAGTATCGTTGGTAGCAATGTATTCAGTCTTTATCGTCTAGTATGCCACGGTATCTAGCTTGGAACTCTTCCAATTATTCCGTCCCTCCACTGAGTGTAAAGACAATGCCTGTGACTGACTCTCAGTCGAACTTATCACTCTGGAAGCTGGAACCAAGAACTTTCTTTTAGTGCTTCTCAAGTACTTAAGAATGTCCTCCACAGCTGTTTAGTGATTCTCCCAAGATCTGATTGATTCCTGATCACTACACCTAGTGAGTCATCTACATCTAGTCTGGTACATAACATCGCACACATGATAGAGCCTACTGCCGAAGCATAGGGTATCCCTTGCACGCGAGCTCTCTCCAAAACAGTTTTGGAGAGAGTGATCCATGAGTAAGTGGGCGAACCACCACGCTTAGAATCTTCCATATTAAACCCCTTTAGTATGGTGATAATGTACCTAGATTTGGGAAACTCCCAACATCCACTTAGATTTATCACCATAGATCATAATCCACAAGATATAGTAGGTATCATCCAGATCTTCTATTGAGAATCATCGTGATAAGAGGAGCTTGACCGAGTGTAGCATAGGAAACTATTTCCTATCAAGAGTATGTCATCTACGTACAATACGTGGAAGGAAACCTTACTCTCTACAACCTTCTTGTATATACAAGGTTCATCTACCATTTTGATGAAGTCAAACTCTTTGACTGTCACATCAAAACAGATGTTCCATCTCTGCGATGCTTGTATTGATCCTGATGGACTTAAGCATAGCTTTGAAAGTCTCAACTTTTCAATCTATACCAAGAATCTTCTTAAGATCCATTTGCTCTCAATGGGTTTTACCCCTTCAGGTGTAACATGCAAAGTCATACTTTGTTGGTGTACATAGATTCCATCTTTGATCGCATACCATCCAGCCATTTCACAGAGTCGCCACTCGTGATGGCCTGCCTGAACCTGGTTGGGCCATCATCTACCATGATGCACTCCTCGCTCCCACTGTCACTGAGAAGTCCGTAGTATCTCTCAAGTGGATGAGGAACCCTACCAGATTCGCGGAGAGGCTGAGGTTCGTTGGAAACTATTGAATCCTTTGGTTTCACCAAATCATCAGCTGTTAGTTTGTCTAGCTGGAACTCCTTCCAGTTCTACCTCATGACCACTAATTTCTTCATAGGAAATTTCTTTTCTAAAATGGGGGCATGCTGAGAAACAAAACACCTTTTGCTCATTAGAGTGGTAGAAGATATTCTCTCACAAATGTTTGGGATATCCTAACAAATTTATATAGAACTGACATTGCCTCGAGCTTGTCCGGATCCTGCCTTTCAACGTAGGCCGGACAACCCCATATCTTAACTCGTTTAAGACATGGTCTCTTCCCATTCCATATCTCATATGTAGTGGTAGGCTCTGATTTGGACGGAACCCCATTCAATAGGTATGTAGCTTCTTAAGTGCATAACTCCAAAAGGAAACAAGTAACTCAGCAATACTTATCATAGAGCGCACCTTATCTCATAGGGTGCGATACCTTCGCCCCGATACATCATTGTGCTGTGGTGTACTCGAAGGAGTAAGCTGAGAGAGAATCACATTCTCCTTTAATTAATCCAGGAACTCCATGCGCAAGTTCCGATCACATCGAAGGACTAAATACTTCTGCCCGTTTGGTTCTCAACTTCAAGCTTATATTCCTTGAATTTCTCAAATGTTTTAGACTTGTGTTTCAACAGGAACATATGTCCGTAATCTTGAGAGATGATCAGTGAATATAATGAAGTACTAAAAATTAACCATAGCATTTGTAGACATCGGACCGTATACATCATCATGTATCCATCCCTAGAGTTCAGTAACTCTTTCTCTATTTCCAGTAAACGGAGTATAGGTCATTTTACCTTTGAGATAACACTGGAAAGTAGTATAAGGTGAAAATTTGAACAGATTCTCATATTCATCCTTATGTAACTTAGCTGGTCGTGTCGCATTGATATGACCTAGTCTACAATACCACAAGAAGGATTCGTTCATTTCTGAACTACTCCTTTTGTGTGTGTTCTATATACTTTGAACTGTAGTTTGATTTAGAACGTATATGCTATTATATAACGTGCCTGATCGAATCAACTCTTGATTCAGGAAAATGTTCACAACATTATCCTCTAATACAGAATTATATCATTCTTTAACTTAATAAAGAAACTGATGCAATGTTGTATATCAGGTTCGGTATGTAATAACATTCGTTCAGAATCAATGTATCAATACTGTCATGCCCCTCTTCCCGGTATACGGCGAAGGGGACGCGACGAGGCCGCTACGTATTTACTGTGAAGTAAATACGCTAAGCATATCTAAGCAATATAAATGTAAATGCACAAGAGACAAATGTAGTGAAACAGCAACTTTATTTATTCACATTCTTTTGTACAATGCATGGAAAGATAAATACATGGAATAAAGCGATGCCTAAACAGTGGCATAACAGAAATGAAAAGTACTGAAATAAAAGTGTGTACAATGAAGCTAGAGCTCTGGGTCGTACGAAAGTTGGTCCAAATCCTCACTAGTAGGCTCGATCTCCTGAGTGTCTAGATCACCTGACAACATTCCAAAGAAGAAAGAGAAGGAATGTCATCAGCAAACAATCTCTCGGTAAGTCCCAAAGATAAGGGAGAAATAGAATAGACAGAAAGAGAAGGTAGCTTTTAAAGTTGTAATTTATGGTTAATGCTGTTGTTTGTAGGTTGGTACAGAAGGATGCCAGTGTATACGAAAGGAGTCTCTATATGCTAGAGACTAGGGCAAACGGAAAGTACAAGGCTCCGTTATACAATCCGGAACAACGGCAATTGGATTCAGGTTAGGTGTCTTAATCTTGCAGTCTCGTGCCACTTTTAACACCTTCTGTACCAATCTACCCCTTAAACCCCGCGAAGTATTATATTGTATTGTTTGTGTTGTATTGTAACTTATATTGTCTTGTAATATAGATTGTATAATTGGATGACTTGCCGATACCATGATATCATTAAATGGATGTAATTGGAGAATCATGTAAATGGAAATATATCCATGGTTCGGTTCAGTCAATACAGGTTGAATATATTGAATATATGTATTCATGGATTCATGTTGGTTTGTAGATTGTACTTGAATCATATTCAAGTCAGTTATTATAATAAGACTCAGTCTGAGTGAGAACAATTAGAAAAGAAATTGAGTCCTGATTGTTTTGATGTTATCGGTAACCGCTGCACATGGGCGGCAGGATTTGTGTCTTTTTCAAAGACGATTACCGTGTTGATAATACCATTGTTAAGTTGTCTACCTTAAATAGGTAAGCACCCACTTCTCCAGCTCCCTGAGGCTCAAGAGATTGGTCCCGCTTAAACCTATATTTACTAGGGTCCTTAGGGTAATTTATAGAACCTGAGGGGTTTTTAAGTAAAAATACTTTTGTATAATTTTCAAAATACACCCCATGTATTTAATTATCGTTTTTAGAGTTGTCATAGATGTAGATTTTATATTTGTGATATTTCTAGTGAAAATAACCTATTTTTCATAATACATGGTATTTAATCGTAATATTGAACTTGTATGGAATTCATGGTATTTTCATGTAAAGTGATTCTTTTGACTTGGAAAAGTTGGAATAGTGATATTATAAAAAAATAGATATTTTAATGATACATATATATATATATATATATTTATATAAAAATAATTTTAATATATATTATGTTTCTAGAAATCTCATTTTCTTAAGATATTTGTATTTTAAATCTCTCGAGACAGAATGCTCCTTGCGGAGGTCTGCATCTCGCACTACTAAGCCAGGGATGTGCGATAATCCGCACCATCCCAGTCGGGTTCCCTAAAATGGGTTGTAGCGGCGCTTTGCAAAGATTTATAAAAATACGAATTCTTATAGAAACGGTTTTAATAGTTTGTGGTATTTATATGTAAAGTTTTGTTTTTCCGTATTCTATGTTCCCGAAAGGTATTATGCTATATTGCATATGAGTATTGTAAGGAGGTAGGTCATTACCTCATGATCTACTTAAAGATATAGCAAGATTTTGATGTTTTAAATGTCGAAATCAAACTATATGGTATTTTAGTGAAAAATGTATGATAACAATTGAAATAGAAATCCTTTTGATATGGAACTTGTTCAATATGAATTGTTATTGTTTAATAGTCAACATGTAATGGTTTTGTATGATTGTATTTTAAAAAAGTGAGATTTTTAGGAAGAACCGAATCGGACATCGGATTAACTCCGATTCTGTCGGGGTTTATTAAAAGATGTTTTAAGACTAGAGAATAGAAGAGGGAGGTGGGACTTACTGGCTTTTGGTTTAGAGGAGAGGAAGAGGGAGTGGACGTAGGTTCCGGTGTGTCGTTTCGTCGCCGGGAGCTCCTAGGGTCGTCGTCGGAAAATCGCCGGAGTTTTGCCCTTCGCTAACTCCAAAGTACACTAAACTTCTATGGATTTCTTGAGAGTTTTGATCAGAATTTTGGAGTGAGGGGTGTGTGTTTAGGGGTTGTATTTATAAGGTAAGGCTAGGGTTTAGGATAGGTGAAAGGTTTAACTGAAAAAATATAATAAAATGTATTAAAATAGAGTAATTAGGGTTTTAAAGAGTCTCTGGTACTGGTATGAGGAATTAAAGTATACAGGAGTACAAGGGAGATGAAGAGGCCTAAATTTTATGTTGGTGACTGGGCGGTCTGGCCGAGTCCGGCCGGCGGCGGCGGCCCTAGTCGGCCGATCCGCCGGTCGAGTCAGGCGGCCGGAATGCTCCCTGTCGCTTCATTACCCTCTGGTACAGTTAGTTTATTTAGTGTAGTGGGGTTTTACGGGTTTAGCACGTGTAGACTCTTGGACTTCTAAAAATTCAAAATAAAACAATATTAAAAATAATGTGGGGGTGTGGGATTTGAACTTTGGTGTCTTGGTTCAGCAATGCAAAGTCTTACCAATGAGCTACAAGCTCTTGCTTTCTATTAAAAAGCAAAACAAACTTATATCTTGTACTTAGGCAAAAATACCCCTATCTGTAATTTTTATAAAAAAAGTTGTATAAAAAGTTTGGGGTTGTTACAAATACAAGGTGATATTTGCCAACTGATTTGGCTGCAACACTTGCACCATTCTCTACACTTAGAGAAATATCATCCATTCTCAGTTCTTTACCTATCTGTAGCCCATGTAACATATTACATATGTGGGATCCTGATCCGGTATCACTGTTGGATATAGTGCCCTCAGAGTCAATTATTGGATCGCAGGCACGTGATTGCAATGATTGAGGGAGGACCTATACCGGTAGGACAGTCTTACTCGAGAGGTTTGTATACTATCTGGTTTGTCTTTATCATCGTGTACATGCTTTATGTGACATTGTAGTTCACTATTACACGTTGATAGGAAATAGTATGCTACCATGGTTTGTCTTTATCAGTCGTGTACAGCTTTAGGTGACATATTCACTATTACACGTTGATAGAGCCCTTAGGATCCTGCTTGACTACCAACAGTATGATGGCGATCATATACGTGAGAGTTGGGTAGTCCATAAGCACATCCTTAAAATGGTCCCTAGTCGTAGGAGTTTCGAGACTGGGCATCGATACTCCATTAGTAGACTAGTGTATACAGTCGAGACCCCGACGAGGGGTGGTGGCCGGTCTCACAAGCCATTGGTGTCAGTTGGTTCACCTAAGATGTATACAGGTGCTCATTGGGTTATGAGTACACCGGACAGGACTCGCCGGGAACATGCTAGTTGGTATTATACCTGACGTCAGATAGCAGTTCCCTGGTGACATGTGTACAGGTTAGTTCATCGACTTGAGATCGTCATTTGTCTCGTGTGAGTTCCCACTGTGCTTTGATTACTACCCTACCACGGCTTAAAGGAGTCGTGCAAACAGGTTTTAGTTGGGTACAGTCCCGAGCCACATGGAGGCAGTGAGCGGATCGGCAGGGGTTTCGTCTCTCCCGGTATTGGGGGTGAGATCGCGCTGTGTCTAGGAGAGCCATTACACAAAGCCCTCGGCCGAGGCAGGAGATTTACTGGTAGGTATTCCAGTAGTATCTCAGGGTGTTCTGGGCTACACTCCGACACGACTTGTACCGCTTTTGGGGGTCTGAATTTTACCAACCCACTAGGCCCGCCATGCGATGCTCATAGACCAACGGACCGGACTGTACGGATATTGTCACTGACAGGCTCAGTAGGGTGTCAGGATGAGTTCTCTCATCGACCTCCCTTTTGGTCAATACCTGGTAGCTCATTACGTACGGCTAATACCTCTGACATGCTAGTGGTTAAATCCACAGCCAAAGTATTGATGAGTCTTTTGAGTCCCCCACAGACAGTTTCTCAAGTTTCGGGCGAAACGTTGTAGAGGCCGTATGATATATGGCAAGGTCCGATCATATACGTGCAGTAGTGCACGGATCATGATCGGGCGGATCATACTAGTGGGCTTTGGTTTAAGCCGGATCCTAGTATTAGATTTGTTGGATCAGTTTAGTCTCATCGCATTCGCATTCAGTCGGAATGCGGGTGCAGGTATGTATATACAGGTGAAGGGTATCCTTGTGATCCGTCATGAGTTTAGTTTAGATGTTGCCGTATCTTTTTGTGGCAAACATTTGGATTAATGTTCGCATTTGGAAATAATGAGCTAGAATTCATCATGAGATGCATTAAATGTGACATAGACATATATAGTGACTCATGGTCTCTTTTTTGTGAAAAATGTCACATTTAGTGATTGATATGTGGATGAAATGAGAGGAGGAGAGAGGAAGGGCAACCATGTGATGGTTGTGAGCTCTCATATTATTCTTCTCACTCTTTCTCTCATTTGATGATAGCATCACAAAAGGAAAAAGATAGCTCCTTCTTCTTTTTCTTCCTCTAGATCATTATCTCCATCAATGGCAACACCTCTAACCTCCATCCAAATCCATGGATGCAAGAGACAAAGTGATCACAAACATCCTCTACATAACCTTGGACACATCGGCTAGCACACTTCATGCCCGAATTGCTTCGGATGAAGCGGGAGCCTGTAAAAAGAATCGATGATGTGGTGCCCTTTCCGACGAGGAGATCAAGACCAGAGATGCCGCGAGGAGCTTGGGATGGTGGCCAAAGACCGAAGGACACGGATCGATCGGTATAGCTTTCCAACCCTCTCTCTAGATAGCTAGTTGTAGGTTAATGGTAGAAAATTGTGGTTTGTGGTATTTTTAGTTTGGGCCCAGATTTGTTTGAGTACTGGGTTTTGTGCTTGGGGCCCACTTCGGAAAATTTTGTCGATCGAAAATTTTAAATATGTTGGTTCATAGTATTTACATTATATCTGCGACCGTGAATATCATTTGATCGGTAAATCTTGTCCAATTGCTATAGTTCTTTTAGACGGATTTGCGAACGTGACATTCACGTTGATGTTCTGTGTTGTGCTGTGATGTTGCGGATTTGTCGTGGTGGATAGCCTAGATGCAATGGTAGTACAGTTTGGTTGTTTTTGTACATTTGATATTGCGGGGCGAGCGTCCGACATGTGGACTGCCGTCACTACCTGTTTTTATATTATTCTTTTGGGGCATGACCGGGCTGAGGTCGATGTACTCGTTGTATATATTTTACTTTCTGTACTAGGATTACCCCACGGTGGGGTGCACGGATAGCCGGGTTCTAGAGGGCAACGGGCCCGCATCTCATGGCTTTGAGATGGAGGGGGCTTCACTCTAGAATTGGCGGGCTATTCGCCGCACTCTTAGGTGGTACAGGTTGACCCAAGGAGGGGTGCTTAAGTTACCAAATTCCGTGAAGTGCTGGGTGGTCCATTCACGTTGTTGAAAGGGGCTGCCTCGCTTCAGGTTTTGGCGGATAACTTGCCGCGCCCGTAGGGGTCTAGGATTTCATTGCACAGGCTATCCACACGACCAGGGGAACGTCGGGTTTCAGTAGCGGCTCTATGAAACCCGGGGATCCCAGATTATCTGTATTGTTCTGTGATGCTTATTATATTTCTGTGATGTTTCATTTTATCACGCCTTGAGCGATTATTATATATTGATATATATACTAGTAGATGTTGTATATGTTTTACACCCGCGCTAGTCCAGTCCCCGCTCTGTCGTTAGTTAACCTAACGGGTGATGACGGGACCCAGTGGCGAATGCGGATGGCATATACGTGCATCGTATTTTCGTTCTTTATTGGTGTGATCAATTGATGGGACTGCATTGATTCGGATCAATGCAAGCTAAACAAACCTGTTTGATGTTGTTGGAACATTTTTTCAAAAAGCTGTTATTGCAAGGACGTTCTCTTTTGTTTTGCACAGTGGTATTTGGTTATGAATATCCAGCACCTCAGTCGACGAGGCAAGGGCCGAGATCCCTTCACCGGGAGTGACCCCTTGGACAGAAGTTTGTGTCAGGGTAATAACTTCACTATAGCCGATTACTTTTTGCTTTGCATCGTGGTATTCAGTTGGAATATCTTGCACCTCATTCTACGGGGAAAGAGCCGAGATCCCTTCACCGGGAGTGACCTCTTTAGCAAAGGTTTTCGTCACTATATTTTTATAAAAAGCTATGCAGTTCCTTTAATGATATCAAGTTCATTACATTAAAATGTTTTTCACCAAAAACTAGACGCAGCCCTCCGTCATTTCTTACAAGTATTACTTAGTATTCGTGCTGCGTTTGTTGACTGTGTCAAGGCGTAGTGTACGGTAGCTAAGTAGTGTTCGTTTGTGGCATATTAATGGGATTGGTTAGGACAGTCGTGCGGCCTTGTTGACTGTGTCAAGGGCTCGTACCGGTGGGTTTAATGCAATCCAGAATAATGACGGGTTGAACTTGACTAAGATTCTTTGATTTGTTGACTGTGTCAAGGTCACTTGGGTCCTAGGGGTAAATATCACATCGGGAGTTTCTAAAGAAACAGAAACTTGCCAGGCATGCGCATACCTTCTAGAGTGTGGTGACGTGAGTGGATTCCGTCACGTTATCATGCGATGATAGTTGGATCCCGATTCCCACTGATGCATTGGTTTACTCCTCGGGTGATCCCGACTAATTCTTCTTTCAGGTTTGGAGGAGAATTTGAGGTTACAGTGGAAGGTTTCCTGATTAGATAAATTGATAACTATTCTGATCTAGGTTAGAGTGCACGCTGAGTGTTTCTTTTCTCTCTCTCTCTGGCAGCGACCATGACCCGACCCTTGACTATGACTCAGTGACCAAGTTGACCGAACCTTCTTATAACACCGGCTTTTGGATTGTCAGAGTTGCATACCTCATTGCCACTCCTACTTTTACCCTTTTCTCCAGAACAGCCCGTATTACTATGAGCATCCACTTCCATTGGATAAGACCATCGTATGGTTATATACGAACTCGAAGGAACTTGTTCCAGATTCAAGGATGGTTTCCGGTTCTGGAGAAAACGAATAGGACTATTTAGTTGTCTTTTCCTTTTACCTTCTCTCAGGTTGCGAGTGTTCCTTGGATTAGGACAGTACACCTATTACGCTTATTGGATAGTCTTCTTCCAAACCATAGGAAGGTGCCGAACGGTAGGGAATGAAGAAAACCATTTAGCCTAAAAGGTGTACAGAAGGTATTAAGTTAAGACAAATAAAGGGATTAGAAAGAGGGCAAAGTAAACTGCGACTGCTATTCGCGACAAAACCAAGTATTTCATCGCCACTCCTACTTCACCTTTGTATTTCTCCATAACACTCCGTATCACTACAAAGATCTACAGTTATTTGGATACTCCATCGTATGGTTATATATGAACTCGAAAGGAACTTGTTCCAGTTCGGGGATGGATTCTGGTTCAGGAGAAATAGGAATAAGGTTTATTCAGTTGTCTTTTATCTTTACCTTCTCTTGGGTTGCGAGTGCTCCTAGGATTAGGACAGTACACCCATTATGCTTATTGGATAGTCTTCTTCCAAACCATAGGCTGGTGCCGAACGGTAGGGAAGGAAGAAAACCATTTGGCCTAAGAGGGTATACAGAAGGTAATGACTAAAGACATATAAAGGGATTTGGAGAGATGGCAGAGAAATATATGGTTATAGTTGTGAATTAGATAATGGAAGAGGCATTGCTAGGAATACTCGGATACCCCTTCGAAACATTTATATGTTTCAGTTTCACAGTGTATTGTTAAAAGAAAACTGATTTCCCAATTGGCCCTTGCGCCAGGGTATGTATTTACCAGGTTTGATTCTCATATCTGTATGGTTTTACAGATGATGAGTGGGAGTAAGTTATTGGGAATTGGGTGACCATCCTCATTATATCGGGATTCGTTGTAATTGGTGATATTTGAGGAAATCGCCTGGGCTGTTTGCCGGACGGCAAATATTTGGTTTTGAATATCCGTTGTTATGCACCAATTTCAAATTGATATATCTGTACATTTATTTTTATAAAATAAGATATAACTTTTTGAAATTATGTCCATGACATTTGCCTATATCAGTGGATGGTTAGGTAAGGAGGATTAAACAGCGGTGTAATTCTTCTTAACCATAAGTACAGTTTTCAACCTACGACACACAGGGAATGAGTTATTAGACTCAAGGGACTTATACAGAGTATTGTATGTTGTCCAGTGTCCATGAGGACAGAGGGGTTGGTACTCATACTATATTCTGTTTACTTGTGACTTCTCTAGTTCTTAGACATGTGTTTCGTAGAAATGCAAGGTCTAAGTTTTGAGAAGTTATAGGTATATGATTAAAGTAGAAAACCAGGTATTGCAAGTATCAGGATTCTTCAAGGTGATCGAAGATGTTGTGTAAGTCCACGTTACCTCTCCCGGTACTTACGGGCTTGCGGAAATGATGAAAAACGATTTTTCGTTGGGTGGTAACATGGACTCAAAATACGGATCTTTGCTAAACAACTATCTAACAATCCTAACAAGAGTTTTACCTACTCGGTTAGGGGGTTATACCTTACTTGAACTCCTTCGTCTTCAACTCTTTGCGGTGTACGGATCGGCCTCACCTCGTCGTGTTCTCGTGCCGAAGATAGATCCACCCGAAAGCTTCTATCTTTTGGCTTCTACTTCAAACTTGAAGAAACTAGAACACTTGGCTTGCTAAACCTTGTGAACTAGGATGAGTAGAGAAGTGATATGGGTTTTCTTTCATCTCTAAGGCAATGGTTCTCAACTCATGAGAGGGAGTTGCCTTGAGCTAGAGAGAGAGAGCAAGAGGAAGAGGGAGAGAGCTTGAGGATGAGAGAGCTCAAGAGAGAGAAAGCAAAATGAAAGAATGAGCAAGTCTTTTTTCCTCCCATGCTCTCATAATCCAAAAGAATAATAATAATATTAGTAATTGAGTATTATATGATGGATCATATCATGTCATATGGCAATATCATTTCATGCACTCATTTTGTAAAGAATAGCAAGCAAGCAGAAGTCTTTGCCATGAAATGATAATGATGATGGTCAACTAGTCCAACCTAGTCAACCGGTCAACAAAGTCAACAAAGTCAACCTTTCAACCCAACCATGGCACACTAATACTTAATTAATATTATTATTAATCATATATCTAATTCTCATTAGGGTTTAGCAAAAGTCAACTGTCAACAACCCTAACGAGAATCCTCTGCCTCTGTCTCTGTCAACTGTGCATACACACCCGCATCCGCGTTCCAAGGAAAATGAATACAAACGAGATAAAACCAATCCCAAAACGTATACTAGGATCTGGCTTAAACTAAAGCCCGCTAGTAATAACTGTTCGGACACCAAACGTGCACAAGTGCGCGGATGTGACCGAACCCTGTCGCAAAACCATGCGACCTGTCGCAAAACCATGCGACCTCTACTCTTTTGCCTAAAGGCGAATAGCTCTCTGTGTGGGATTCTAAAGACTCGACACTACGCTGGCAGTGGGTTTAACCACAGACCGCAAACGGCACTAGCTGTGCGTAATGGCTCCCAGGTAGATGCCGATAAGAAGACAGACGAGGTGAAACCCATCTGAACTCCTACTGAGCCTGAATGTGACAATCTCCGTACAGTCCGATACGTTCGTCTGAGTACATCACATGGCGGGCCTAGGGGGCGGTAAACGTCAGTCCCTTAATAGCAGTACAAGTCGTGTCGGAGTGTAGCCCAGAACACCCTGAGATAACACTGGAAATCTACCAGTATATCTCGCTTGCCTTGGCCAGGGACTACTTGTGTAATGGCTCTCCTAGACACAACGCGATGTCAACCCCAATACCGGGAGAGACGAATCCTGTCTAACCGTCACTACCTCCAAGTGCTTCGGGACTGCACCTAACTACTACCTGTTTGCACGACTCCTTTGAGCCGTGGTAGGGTAGTAATCAAAGTACAGTGGGAACACACTCGAGGCGAAGTGACAGTGTCAAGTCAGCGGACTAAGCTGTACTCATGTCACCTGGGAACTGATAACCGACGATAGGTATAGTACCAACCAATCAGTTCCCGACGAGTCCTGTCCAGTGTACTCGTAACCTAACGAGCACCCGCATACTATCTCATGTACGACGTACTGACGGCTGTAGGACAGACCGTCTCCCCTGCTGGGATGAGAAGTGCATACACTAGTCTACTCCAGAGTATCGATGCCCTGTCTCGATAGTCCTACGACTAGGGACCTGTATAAGGATGTGCTTGTGGATTACCCAGCCCCCACGAGTGTGACTGCCATCACAACGCTGGTAATCAAGCAAAGATCCTAAGGGCTCTACTAATATGTATAAGCAATATGCTAAAAGAAACACATGCACATATTGAAGTAGAAACAAACCAAGTAGCAAACTACCATTTTGAGCAAGATTGTCTATACAACTGTGAATATCCCAAGCTTCCATTAAGTAATATACAAACTAGTATGATACAATAATGGCCTCTAGGGCATATACACTAACAATCTCCCACTTGCACTAAGGCCATGTACTGACGTATCGGAGACCTATCATCTCGATCAGCCGCTCGAACTGAGTCTGGGGTAAGGCCTTCGTGAGTGGATCAGCAGTGTTATCTTCCATATTTACTCTCTTCACCTCGATCTCCCGGCGATCTACGATCTCCCTGATTAGCTGGTACCGCCTCAAAATGTGCCTGGACTTCTGATGGGACCTGGGTTCCTTCGCTAAAGCTATAGCGCCGTTGTTGTCACAATACAGCGGTATTGGATCAACAATGGTAGGAACCACCTGAAGCTCTGTGAGGAACTTCTTCATCCAGACAGCTTCCTTTGCGGCATCGCAAGCAGCTATGTACTCCGCTTCCATAGTTGAGTCAGCAACGGTTTTCTGCTTGGAGCTCTTCCAGCAAACCGCCCCTCCATTGAGGGTAAAGACATAACCCGACATGGACTTGGAGTCATCCTTGTCACTCTGGAAGCTGGAGTCAGCAAAGGCCTCGATCTGGAGGTCTTTTCCTCCATACACAAAGAACATCTCCTTAGTTCTTCTCAGGTATTTGAGAATGTTCTTTACTGCAATCCAGTGTTTCTCCCCTGGGTCCGACTGATACCGGCTTACAACGCTCAATACGTATGCTACATCTGGTCTGGTACATAACTTCGCATACATTATAGAGCCTACCGCAGATACGTAGGGTATAGATGACATGCGAGCCCTTTCCAAATCAATCTTGGGAGACATCTCTTTGGAGAGGGTGATTCCGTGACAAGCCGGTAGATTACCGCGCTTGGAATCTTCCATACAGAATCGTTTCAGTATGGTGTCAATGTACCTGGACTGTGAAAGTCCCAACATCCTCTTAGATCTATCACGATAGATCTGGATCCCCAGAATGTAGTTGGCATCGCTGTCACGACCCGAAAGAGCACGTGACTGGCCCTTGAACCATATGAAGTCTATAGGACTCCATCTGATCCAAGTAAGCCAAAAGCCCAGAAATCTAAAACCATTTTAAGGATAAATAAACAACAAGCAATATACTATACAACGCCGAATGGCGAGGATCAAAATTTAAAAGAAACCCAGATAAGCATGAAAACTGCAACACTACTAAGCGCGACTCTAAGGTCGGAATAATACATCACTAGTGGCTGAGTCTGAAACAATAACAAGTTTTTGGTTGATGGAATTTCTAGATACAATGAATAATACAAGTACAATGGCGGTTCTGATACAAAGAACCCACCTACCAAGCAAATCACCCGCAAAGGAAAACAGTGTGCCAGAAGTGCCGCTATGGAACCTGTACGGCAAGCCCTGCAAGAACTGTGGCACAACGGGGTGAGTTGCCAACTCGTGAATAGAAAATATCTACAAGCAGAAATCGAATGCAAGACATAATCCTAAGTCAATACAATCAGTATAATATAACCCTCGAGAGTAAGTCTGAAGCACGAAAATGTGGCAGTGTAACATCTAATCATGTAGGTAGTGCCAAGTACTCGTGTCAGTGCCTCAAATAATAACATGTCATAAATGTAAGGTATGTCTGCATGAAGTAAACATGATGAAGTATCAAATGGATATCAATACACATATATTAGCATCCCATTCCACTAATATTGGTGTAAGGGTATATATAACAGCGCCCTCGTATCCTGTTACATATACAAATGAAGTATGATCAATGTAGTCAAGGTCTGTATGTAATCAATGTCTGTATAAACGTGGAACCCGTCCACCCGTCACCCAATGACAATAAGCATCATGCATGTAAATGTGAGGATATAATCAAATCACGGAAAACATCATGAAACCCGTGCCTAGCATCGACTCGTAAATCCTCATTTATCGGGCTCCGTCAGTCCGGATCAGCCCACGGGCTAAGTCTGCGAAATCGGCCTTCGGCCCCGGCAGTACGCCCATATCCATCTATCGACTCTGGTCAGTATCCTCTGGATAACCGCCAGGTCCAACCAATCACCGGTAGGTAGTAGTCCCTCTGCTAGGCTCACCGTCTACTACACAGCGAAACCGTTCTCGTCCCGGGGTACCATACCGGGTCCACTATGTACCCGTAATCGGCCTCATCCAACTCCTCGATTCGGGTTCACACATATCACTCTCGCACCGAGAAAACACATGGTGGACGCACCGAAATATCATATCAAGGGAAACCGGGTTTTTAAATAATTAACTATTTTCTTTGAAATATCCACGGTTCCCCAAATCCTGAATAAACATGGAAACAACATATCTCAATGCGTAATCTAAGCAAGTATGAAGGTATCAATGTACGTGTACAAGTATGAGTATGTGACATATAAAGGAAATGCAAGTATAACAGTATATCATGCAACACGGAAATAATAGTATGCACATACAAGGTCATATCCTGATGCAATAATGCTACTGTGTAGTGACATGGCAATTATCGATGATGAAGTGTGTGAGCCGGCAAGCAAGTGTACGTGGAACATACGCATCATCGATAATGGTGCTAGTCTCCTAGCAACATGATAGTAATATAACAATAAACATATGCAAAGCAATGTGAATAGCATGAATATGCGGAAATAGAATAATCAACGCAACAGTAAAGAATCTACACCCATATGTATATGTCATGCAGTTCTGCCATTTGAAATAAGAATGACTCGGGTCTAGTTTAACATCTACTATGCAAACTACAGATCTAAGTATCAAGTCAATCGGGAGGGGTATGGAAACCACCTAAATCTGAGTCGATATACAAATATATATATATATATATATATATATAGTCGAAACCCACCGTTGCCGGTCCCAAGTCCGGATGAGAAAGGGTGAGGGTTGTGGTAGGCCTGTGACAGCCAACGTAAAACTTTGTCACATTCTATGACATGAACCATAATAAGAATATCGTTGGGGCGTCCCCTACTCAGCGACGCGCTACATCGGATCCCGGGTGTAGTGTTAAATATGCAAGGGCTTGGTCGTCGTCCAGATGCGGCGCGCTACATCGGACCCCGGGTGTAGTGACAAATAAGCAAGGGTCGTCGTCCAGAGACGGCGCGCTACATCGGACCCCGGGTGTAGTGACAAATAAGCAAGGGTCGTCGTCTACAGACGGCGCGCTACATCGGAACCCGGGTGTAGTGACAAATAAGCAAGGGTCGTCGTCCAGAGACGGCGCGCTACATCGGACCCCGGGTGTAGTGACAAATAAGCAAGGGTTTCATAGGATCCGTCTAGCTTCCTGGAACATAGGTTCCCTTACGGGTAGACTAATAGAATTAGTGGAGGTGATGATTAGGAGGAGAGTTGGTATTATGTGTTTGCAAGAAACTAAGTGGGTAGGTGAAAAGAGTAGAGTCATAGAGCCTTGGGGTTATAAGCTTTGGTATACGGGTAGAGATAAAAATCGTAATGGGGTAGGTATAATCATAGATAGACGGTTGCTTGAGGATGTAGTTGAAATTAGGAGAAAAGGTGATAGAATTTTACTGGTTAAGCTTATTCTAGGTGGAGAGATCTTTAATGTTATTAGTGCTTATGCACCACAGATAGGTCTTGATGACGCTAGTAAGCGTCTATTCTGGGAGGATTTAGACGAGGTGGTGCAAAGTATACCTAGTGGAGAGAAGTTATTTATTGGTGGTGATCTTAATGGACATGTAGGTACTAGTCGTAGTGGGTTTGATACTATCCATGGAGGTTTTGGTTTCGGACAAAGGAATGAAGTAGGTGACTCGATTCTAGATTTTGCTTTATCTTATGACTTGATCCTAGCAAACACCTGGTTTAGGAAAAGAGAGTCCCACCTTATCACTTTTAGGAGCGGATCAAATTTTAGTCAAATAGACTTTTTTTCTGACGAGAAGAATAGATAGAGGTTGTTGTATCGACTGTAAGGTAGTGCCAGGTGAGAGTGTAACTACTCAACATAGACTTTTAGTTCTAGATTTTCGATTTAGAAGAGAACCTAGGAAGATTAGACGTAAGGTAGAGCCTAAAATTAAATGGTGGCGATTGAAAGAAGGTAATCAAAAGGCTTTTATAGATCGTGTAGTACAAGAAGCGGATTGGCAGTCGGAAGATGATCCAGACAAAACATGGAACAAAATGGCTAGTTGTATCAAGAAAGTAGCTAGAGATCTACTTGGTGAGTCGAGAGGTGGTGCTCCACCATCTAAGGACATATCATGGTGGAATGAAGATGTAAAGGCTGCTATTAAAATTAAAAGAGATTCTTATAAAGATTTGAAGAAAAGTAGAGATGTGGAGAGATTTGAGAAGTATAAAATGGCTAAAAAGGAAGTTAAGAAAGCTGTTCGGGAAGTTAAATCTAAGGTCTACAAGGAGGTGTACGAGAAATTAGACACTAAAGAGGCTGCAAATGATATATACCGGATTGCTCGAATGCGGGAAAGGAAGACTAGAGACTTATGTGCGGTGAAGTGTGTCAAAAATGAAAATCAGAAGGTTTTAGTTCGAGATGAGGATATCAAGGAAAGATGGAGAGATTATTTTGACAAATTGTTCAATGAGAGCTTTACTAAGAATTTGGATGGACTTGTCATTCAATCTCAAGATATAAATCGTGATTTCATGCGTAAAATAAGACTTACTGAGGTTAAAGAAGCTTTGAACAGAATGGGTTTAAGAAAAGCGGTTGGTCCTGACGGGATTCCTATCAAGATTTGGAGATGCTTAGGAGAAATAGGCGTTAAATGGCTGACAGATCTGTTTAATAAGATTTGGCAAACAAAAAAGATGCCAAATGAATGGAGGAAAAGTATCCTTGTACCTATCTACAAGAATAAGGGTGACATTCAAAGTTGCTCAAACTACCGTGGAATAAAACTAATGTGTCACACCATGAAACTTTGGGAGAGAGTGATTGAACACAGGCTAAGGAAGGATATTAAGATAACAGAGAACCAATTTGGGTTCATGCCTGGACGATCGACGACAGAGGCGATTCATTTGCTTCGTCAACTTGTCGAGCGTTTTCGAGAGAGGAAAAGAGATTTGCATATGATATTTATTGATTTAGAAAAAGCGTACGACAAGGTACCTAGAGAGGTATTATGGGGGACAATGATGAAAAAGGGGGTCCCCGTCAAGTATATTGACATAATCAAGGATATGTACGACGAAGTAGTGGCAAATGTCAGAACTTGCGGTGGCTTAACAGATGATTTTCCGATTACTATTGGTTTACATCAAGGATCTGCATTAAGTCCTTTCCTGTTTACCATCGTGATGGATGAGCTTACTAGAACTATCCAAGATGAGGTCCCTTGGTGTATGCTATTCGCTGATGATATTGTTCTAGTAAATGAGACGAAAGCAGGGGTTAATGCCAAATTGGAATTATGGAGACAAACATTGGAATCTCGGGGATTCAGATTGAGCAGGTCCAAGACAGCATATATGCACTGCAAATTTAGTAGCCAGAGAAGTCAAAACCATATTGGTATAACATTGGAAGGGCAAGAGATATCACCGAGCGACCAGTTTAGATATCTAGGTTCCATCATCCAAAGAAATGGGGAGATCGATAGTGATGTTAATCAAAGGATCCAAGCTGGTTGGTTGAAATGGAGGAGTGCAACAGGGATTTTGTGTGATCGTAACTTTCCGTTAAAATTGAAAGGGAAGTTTTATCGGAGCGCTATTCGGCCTGCCTTATTATATGGTACAGAATGCTGGGCTCCTAAGAAGCATCATACACAGAAGATGCACGTAGCGGAGATGCGCATGCTTCGTTGGATGTGCGGTAACACTAGAAAAGACAAGGTGCGAAATGAGGATATTCGTGCAAAAGTTGGTGTAGCACCCGTGGAGGAGAAGATGCGGGAAAACCGGCTTAGATGGTTTGGTCATGTGCGACGCAGACCTATGGAAGCACCGGTTCGACGAATAGATACTCTCGATATGGGTAATGGCAAAAGGGCAAAAGGGAGACCGAAGAAAACATGGATGGAGGTGATACGAAACGATATGGTTGCCAAAGGACTCAATGAAAGTATATTGTTCGATAGAAGTGAGTGGAGACAGAGGATTCATGTGCTGGACCCGGCGTGATTCTCATGTTGGTTCATGTAGCCTACCCCATATGCTTGGGATAAAAGGCTCAGTTGTTGTTTGTATATATATATAGTCGGTGATCTCGCCTCAAGAGTATCACGTACGATACGGTATATCATTTAACATCCTCGAGTCATGAGAGCGGATCTAACATCAATAGAAAGCTCGTACGGTAAATCGTCGTACGGCATCCCAATAGCTGGGTACGGGTCAGTATCACATTCTTCTCATCAAATATCAGGTATTATTATCATCATATCATATAATCTGGGGTATAGATCTAAGTCTAGTACAAATTAATACCATCTATATAAGTATGAAAGCGGGGTAAAACACATGCCCAACAGCCCGCTAAGATCACATGTCGTACCGCAAGTACAAATCACATCACATCACCGATCTCAAGGCACAATTCCCAAAATCATCGACTCATCTCCAATGTCATCCGATATCCTCATCAACACTGTGTAAGTATAGTGAATATGCAAGGGTGCGCGTGTGGTGTAAACCTATTTTAGGGTTCGTGACTAGGAACCATACTAGTTTATTGCTAACCCTAAGCTAACCATACTACACCTAACACAATATCCATGACACACTATAACTATCAAACATAATATATAGTATACCAACTACGGACTGCGGGGGTGCTATACGCCATCCACCCAACTTCCCCCAGTAGATATAATCTACTCACCTTGCGTCTTCATTTGTCGACGTCTCCACGCGCTTTACTTGTCATCCTGAAGTCTTCATGGGGTACCTACACATCAAAGTATCGTATTAAAACCAAATCCAAGCTAACACGGCACACGAAACCCAAAACGATACGATAAGGGGCCTATAGGTTAGAACCTATGGGCACGCCTTCAAAACCATCAACAAATCCTCGATATCGTCGTATAAACGCCTAATAGTCGAGGTAAATCACAATACACAATTCAGTACTAAAAATACGGAATACGGAAAGACGAATCCAAAACAGCAACTTAGGAAATAGGCTCCAGATTTCACCATAGGTCAAATTAGACAAATCTAAATATTCCAGGGGCCTAGTCTACACATGTAGGAGCTACAGAACCAGAACGAGGCAAAATGGAGGGGTCCAGGCCGCAATTTGCGGCCAAACAGGATAAATTTGCGGCCGGGTCTAGGAGTTAGGGGCTAGGGTCTTGGGGTTAGCTTCCAGGGTGCCTGCACATGTCACTGTCCATTCGATACTATTTTCAGAGACTCGAGTTGATAGCAGATCTCAAATAACCTTCACAGATTCCACAAACTTTCCGATATCGGTTTCTAAATCCGTATTCCGGGCCTTAAGTCTCAGGTTAGGGTCTCAATTCATGCACTAGGGTGTTGGTGTAGCCTCTACTGAACTCAATTTCACATTACAACTCATAATTTCCTCAAACCCTAACTAGGTTATCTTTAAGTCCACAAAATCAACAATATCGGTTCAATCTAAACATGGGGGTATAAGTAATGCTAAAACTAAGCCAATAGTCCAGAAAATACCTCATTTGGCAACTTAAGAATTTTCTTGAGTTGCCCCCAGTGGCCAAAATCCTTTCTTCCTTGGTCCAATGTGTAGATCTTGAGCTTGTGCAAACTTTTAATGAAATGAGAGTGGGGTTTTGGAGTTGTTTTCATGGTGATTTGAGGAGTTGAAGAGGGGAGGGAGAATGAGGTGCAGGAGCAGCAGCAGCAAGCAAAGAAGAGGGAGAGAGAAATGGTGAAGACAATGGAGGAATGGCTAAGTCTTGGTCAAAGAAGCCCAGACCTCTCTCTCTCTCACCAACTACTAAATTCTTTAATATAAACCCTTTTTCCATTTCTTTTCTTTTCTCTAAATTCCTTCTCACTCAAATAGTGAACCCAAATGAGAAACCATGGTAGAAAATGCACAAGTGTAAGAAGAATGATATGTGCATGTTTTGCACAAAAAGCTAGAAAAACTGATTAGCGATTTTTAATCGCAATTAGCACTAAATTAGCAAATAACTAACCAATTAAACTTAGAAATGGCATAATTCTCTAATTTACCCTATTTTAGAATTTTCCATAATTTTCCAAATTTTTTCCTCATTTATTTGTATTTAATTATACCGAATTATTAAAATATTCAATAAAATAATATTAAATTATAAATATTCCCTAAAAATAATATTTCTATTATTTTGAAATGTTACAATCTACCCCCCTTAAATAAATTCGGTCCCCGAATTTAAATTTAAACCCCCAACACTAAAATATTTCAGCAAAATTCAAATTGTCGGGGCTCCGAAAACATCAATACACAGCGAATATCATCGAAGTGTACTGCTCTACTAGAAATCAATCCATAAAAATGTATACAAGAATATCCGGTGCTTCTGGTGCGCACGGAAACAAAATCCATGTATGTGTCATACAGGTGAACAAAACAACATCTAGGTGCAACTGGTGTGCACGAAACATCTGTCGTAGGCAACGTGTGTGCCTGACAGCAAAATCAGGCGCATTTGACATGCACGAAGAATTTCGATTTAGTGCATCTGGCGTGCACCAAGATCGTATATCAAAACCAAATCATAAGTACCGTCGTCGGTAGTGCCTTCTTCAAGGTCGAGAAGGAGTCGGTGCATCCAATGCTAGCAGCGCAAGATATCTACTTGCCTCTTGCTCACGGTCTGGCGTCCTCTGACTCTGGGTCCTTATCTTCTCTGTGGATTACCTACCTCGTAGTCAATCGGCTCATCGGCCCTGTCAGGTGTGCTAACGGGGATGATTCCGTTCTGGCACTTCTCTGGTCATCTCTCGGTCAATCCTCACGACCACTCGTAAAGCAGTATGTCACTGGCGTCGGCCTCTGGCTCCCTGAATGCACATCACACATCTGATCCTGGGTGCAAACATCATTGTAGCAATGTCCTGGAAGGAATCCTGCTCAAGGTCTCTTCCGATCTTGCCTATGCCGAACTGTACGGAGGCTGTCTCTCTTGCATAATCTCTTCTCACTCGATGGACATCTGTGTCCTCAGCACAACATTTTCTCAGAAATTTGTCGCATCCCAACGCCTCTGTAAGCATATCAGGTCTCTAGTCTCGACGGGAAGTAATGACAGCTTGTCAGCGTCTCGCACGAACCTCTGGTCCCACTTATCTCTATCGTCGTCCACTATGACGTCACGCCATGCTATCTACGCACTGCACTGTTCTTGGCCACGGTCAATCCGAAGTCTCTCGCACGGACTCGAAGCGCGTACTCTGTAGCTTCATCATTCTATAGAAAGTGTCTGGCCGAACAGGTCCTCGGGAATTCGTCCCAACCATTGGAGGAATACTCAATACTCGTCCGTCCTTGATCAATTCGCAACGCATCTGGGTAAAGTCCTTTATCCGAACCTGGTCAACTACTTTGTCGATGATGCCGAACTCTGGCCTGCTAGGTGTGCGCAATATGACCACTCCTGGGTCTAGGTCTTCTCGTATCGTATTCCAGAAAGGTCCGGTCTAGGTTTCTCTCTCAAATCTCGTTCCTGTCGAATTGCCCGGAAGTCATCATCCATTGCTGAAGCTAATTCTTATTCCGGAATGGCTGCATACTTATCGCGTTTCTTTCTGGAAGATATATCCATATACAACGCCTCTGGGTGCGTATCACATCTTTGATGTCAGCGGAGTGGGACGTCATCTCGTCGAAATCTCTTGCGAACTCTTTTCTTCACTCTGCTTCAATGTCGATTGATTCGGACTCGTCTCATCGTGGCTGCATGGACTGTGCTCCAACGGCTATACTCGTATCTGGAGTCTCCCAAGCTATGCATCCCATCACATGATATCCGAATGATGTCGAAACATTCGATCGACTCGTCAGAACCTCATAATCCCCCAAGAGATCAACATCTTGAGTACAGTTTAATAGTATCGAGTACATGCCACAGCGTCGGTGGTCCAGCCGTAGAAGGGCAAACCCAAGCCTCACTAATGGCGCCGCGAAACTGCCGCAAACCCTAAGGTTCAAAGGCTTTCACACGGTCATTAAGTCGAGTTAGGGTTTCATTCTTCTAGAGGGTCCATAGAATCACCTGCATGTCTTTCCGTATACTTTAAACTTGGAAAATGGGCTTCTGACATTCGATCGTCTCTATCGACTCTCAATGAACCTGCGTGAAGTCGTCTCTAGCTGGAAACAATCTATCTGATGACCTCGCATCGGTAAACGAACGAACCACATGTCCTAGTCATTCATCCTCAGGTGACTAGCGACCATCCATCATATCTCTAAGTATATGCTCATGCTACAGTAGCTCCAACCATCCGGCGATATCTCGTCATTTGCAGCAACAACTGGCTCATTCGCCTGTACGCCGAACAACGCCTCAATCCTCCAGGAAAGGCGATACATTGGCGGTCATCTCCGAATCGGTCTGCTCTAGATCTGAGTAAGACTCTCCACACTGGAAATCTTCAACTCAACTGGGCCCGCTCCGGCGCATAAATCGGATGAATCACCTTCGTCTCTCAAATCGGGTAGACTAGCTATTATCTGTCTCATATCTTCCTGGAAGCTCCGGCAATCTCAGCTCGTAAGCTCCGGGAGTGACATCCTGTCAATCTCAGCAACAGCTGGTCCATCTGTCTGCACGGTAGGCGACATCATAATTTCTGAGGTATGCTGTACATCAACAGTCCTCTCTCAACTGGCAGCTCTAACAATGGCCCGATCATCCGGTGCAAGACCAAGCACTCGCCTCCAGTAGAGGTCACAATCACCAATACTAACTCGAGACGTTCCCATGTCACCAGAAAACAAAATGGTCGGCCCTCGTACCAGACGAGCTCGCACCGACCGTAACCCTAGCAGCAGCCCAAACTGCGCTCAAACATGGCGACAGGAACCTCAATCGAGTATCGAAGAGAGCAGATCAATGGCAAGAAAGAGAACAACAGATCCAAAGTGGATACATGATCATAGGAAGGAACAGCATCAATAAAGGTATGATCATGAAACTAATAGTATCGAGGATCTCAAATGGATGTATAATCATGGATATGAAGAGAATCACTGATCTCAAAAATATGTACATCCTAAGGTTCCTTAAGCGGAGTGGCGTGTCGTAAGTATGTCGCGGAACATACCCACGGTACGTCACTCTACTTTAGTCACCTATTCCATCAACCAAGGGTCATCCTACGCGACGAAAGTTCGGGTCTAATACCCCCTCGACTAAGTCTAAGTTCCGTAAGGTCAAGCCTAAGTTCCGTATATATATAGACGCCCTAGGCTCCACATAGTCAAACTTAGACTCGAACCAAGGTCAACCTAGCGCTCTGATACCAACTTTGTCACGACCCGAAAGAGCACGTGACTGGCCCTTGAACCATATGAAGTCTATAGGACTCCATCTGATCCAAGTAAGCCAAAAGCCCAGAAATCTAAAACCATTTTAAGGATAAATAAACAACAAGCAATATACTATACAACGCCGAATGGCGAGGATCAAAACTTAAAAGAAACCCAGATAAGCATGAAAACTGCAACACTACTAAGCGCGACTCTAAGGTCGGAATAATACATCACTAGTGGCTGAGTCTGAAACAATAACAAGTTTTTGGTTGATGGAATTTCTAGATACAATGAATAATACAAGTACAATGGCGGTTCTGATACAAAGAACCCACCTACCAAGCAAATCACCCGCAAAGGAAAACAGTGTGCCAGAAGTGCCGCTATGGAACCTGTACGGCAAGCCCTGCAAGAACTGTGGCACAACGGGGTGAGTTGCCAACTCGTGAATAGAAAATATCTACAAGCAGAAATCGAATGCAAGACATAATCCTAAGTCAATACAATCAGTATAATATAACCCTCGAGAGTAAGTCTGAAGCACGAAAATGTGGCAGTGTAACATCTAATCATGTAGGTAGTGCCAAGTACTCGTGTCAGTGCCTCAAATAATAACATGTCATAAATGTAAGGTATGTCTGCATGAAGTAAACATGATGAAGCATCAAATGGATATCAATACACATATATTAGCGTCCCATTCCACTAATATTGGTATAAGGGTATATATAACAGCGCCCTCGTATCCTGTTACATATACAAATGAAGTATGATCAATGTAGTCAAGGTCTGTATGTAATCAATGTCTGTATAAACGTGGAACCCGTCCACCCGTCACCCAATGACAATAAGCATCATGCATGTAAATGTGAGGATATAATCAAATCATGGAAAACATCATGAAACCCGTGCCCAGCATCGACACGTAAATCCTCATTTATCGGGCTCCATCAGTCCGGATCAGCCTACGGGCTAAGTCTGCGGAATCGGCCCTCGGCCCCGGCAGTACGCCCATATCCATCTATCGACTCTGGTCAGTATCCTCTGGATAACCGCTAGGTCCAACCAATCACCGGTAGGTAGTAGTCCCTCTGCTAGGCTCACCGTCTACTACACAGCGAAACCGTTCTCGCCCCGGGGTACCATACCGGGTCCACCATGTACCCGTAATCGGCCTCATCCAACTCCTCGATTCGGGTTCACACATATCACTCTCTCAACGAGAAAACACATGGTGGACGCACCGAAATATCATATCAAGGGAAACCGGGTTTTTAAATAATTAACTATTTTCTTTGAAATATCCACGGTTCCCCAAATCCAGAATAAACATGGAAACAACATATCTCAATGCGTAATCTAAGCAAGTATGAAGGTATCAATGTACGTGTACAAGTATGAGTATATGACATATAAAGGAAATGCAAGTCTAACAGTATATCATGCAACACGGAAATAATAGTATGCACATACAAGGTCATATCCTGATGCAATAATGCTACTGTGTAGTGACATGGCAATTATCGATGATGAAGTGTGTGAGCCGGCAAGCAAGTATACGTGGAACATACGCATCATCGATAATGGTGCTAGTGTCCTAGCAACATGATAGTAATATAACAATAAACATATGCAAAGCAATGTGAATAGCATGAATATGCGGAAATAGAATAATCAACGCAACAGTAAAGAATCTACACCCATATGTATATGTCATGCAGTTCTGCCATTTGAAATAAGAATGACTCGGGTCTAGTTTAACATCTACTATGCAAACTACAGATCTAAGTATCAAGTCAATCGGGAGGGGTATGGAAACCACCTAAATCTGAGTCGATATACAAATATATATATATAGTCGGTGATCTCGCCTCAATAGTATCACGTACGACACGGTATATCATTTAACATCCTCGAGTCATGAGAGCGGATCTAACATCAATAGAAAGCTCGTACGGTAAATCGTCGTACGGCATCCCAATAGCTGGGTACGGGTCAGTATCACATTCCACTCATCAAATATCAGGTATTATTATCATCATATCACATAATCTGGGGTATAGATCTAAGTCTAGTACAAATCAATACCATCTATATAAGTATGAAAGCGGGGTAAAACACATGCCCAACGGCCCGCTAAGATCACATGTCGTACCGCAAGTACAAATCACATCACATCACCGATCTCATGGCACAATTCCCAAAATCATCGACTCATCTCCAATGTCATCCGATATCCTCATCAACACTGTGTAAGTATAGTGAATATGCAAGGGTGCGCGTGTGGTGTAAACCTATTTTAGGGTTCGTGACTAGGAACCATACTAGTTTATTGCTAACTCTAAGCTAACCATACTACACCTAACACAATATCCATGACACACTATAACTATCAAACATAATATATAGTATACCAACTACGGACTGCGGGGGTGCTATACGCCATCCACCCGACTTCCCCCAGTAGATATAATCTACTCACCTTGCGTCTTCATTTGTCGACGTATCCACGCGCTTTACTTGTCATCCCGAAGTCTTCATGGGGTACCTACACATCAAAGTATCGTATATGCGTATTAAAACTAAATCCAAGCTAACACGGCACACGAAACCTAAAACGATACGATAAGGGGCCTATAGGTTAGAACCTATGGGCACGCCTTCAAAACCATCAACAAATCCTCGATATCGTCGTCTAAACGCCAAATAGTCGAGGTAAATCACAATACACAATTCAGAACTAAAAATACGGAATACGGAAACACGAATCCAAAACAGCAACTTAGGAAAGGCTCGAGATTTCACCATAGGTCAAATTAGACAAATCTAAACATTCCGGGGGCCTAGTCTACACATGTAGGAGCTACAGAACCAGAACGAGGCAAAATGGTGGGGTCCACGCCGCAATTTGCGGCCAAACAGGATAAATTTGCGGCCGGGTCTAGGAGTTAGGGGCTAGGGTCTTGGGGTTAGCTTCCACGGTGCCTGCACATGTCACTGTCCATTCAATACTATTTTCAGAGACTCGAGTTGATAGCAGATCTCAAATAACCTTCACAGATTCCATAAACTTACCGATATCGGTTTCTAAATCCGTATTTTGGGCCTTAAGTCTCAGGTTGGGGTCTCAATTCATGCACTAGGGTGTTGGTGTAGCCTCTACTGAACTCAATTTCACATTACAACTCATAATTTCCTCAAACCCTAACTAGGTTATCTTTAAGCCCACAAAATCAACAGTATCGGTTCAATCTAAACATGGGGGTATAAGTAATGCTAAAACTAAGCTAATAGTCCAGAAAATACCTCATTTGGCAACTCAAGAATTTTCTTGAGTTGCCCCTAGTGGCCAAAATCCTTGCTTCCTTGGTCCAATGTGTAGATCTTGAGCTTGTGCACACTTTTAATGAACTGAGAGTGGGGTTTTGGAGTTGTTTTCATGGTGATTTGAGGAGTTGAAGAGGGGAGGGAGAATGAGGTGCAGGAGCAGCAGCAGCAAGCAAAGAAGAAGGAGAGAGAAAAGGTGAAGACAATGGAGGAATGGCTAAGTCTTGGTCAATGAAGCCCATACCTCTCTCTCTCTCTCTCACCAACTACTAAATTCTTTAATATAAACCCTTTTTCCATTTCTTTTCTTTTCTCTAAATTCCTTCTCACTCAAATAGTGAACCCAAATGAGAAACCATGGTAGAAAATGCACAAGTGTAAGAAGAATGATATGTGCATGTTTTGCACAAAAAGCTAGAAAACCCGATTAGCGATTTTTAATCGCGATTAGCACTAAATTAGCAAATAACTAACCAATTAAACTTAGAAATGGCATAATTCTCTAATTTACCCTATTTTAGAATTTTCCATAATTTTCCAAAATTTCCCCCCATTTATTTGTATTTAATTATACCGAATTATTAAAATATTCAATAAAATAATATTAAATTATAAATATTCCCTAAAAATAATATTTCTATTATTTCGAAATGTTACATTCGCCCAGGTCCTTCATGGAGAACCTCTGTGACAAGAATCCTTTGACTGACTGTAGTATAGGAATATCATTTCCTATTAGGAGAATGTCATCCACGTACAAGACGAGGAATACTACAGTTCTCCCTACAATCTTACTGTAAATGCATGGTTCATCTGGGTTTTTGACAAAGTCCAATTCTTTGACAGTATCATCAAAGCAGAAGTTCCAACTCCGCGATGCCGGCTTCAGTCCATAGATGGACTTGAGCAACTTGCACACTTTACCGCTGCTCCCACTCTGATTGAATCCCTCTGGCTGATCCATATAGACGGGGATAGAGAGGATTGCACAGTTGCTCCACGAACATGAGATATAGAGAGACATAGAAAGAAACATCAAAGCGGATCCACTCACTGAGGCTATTCCTCGAACACAATATTTTCGCAAACGAGCTTTGTGAGACTGACTAGTAGAGGAGTTGGATATTCGGTATCACATGGGCTGTGAGTATGCGACATCGCAATAATTAGCCTTGAGTGCAAGTGGGAGATTGTTGGAGATAGTGCCCTCAGAGTCAATTATTGGATCACAGGCACGTGATTGCAATGATTGAGGGATGACCTATTCCGGTAGGACAGTCTTACTCAAGATGATAGTATGCTATCTGGTTTACCTTTATCATCGTGTACTGCTTTAGGTGACTTTACTGATCACTATTGCACGTTGATAGAGCCCCTAGGATTCTTGCTTGACTACCAGCAGTATGAGGGCGATCATATACGTGGGAGCTGGTGGTCTATAAGCACATCCTTAAATGGTCCCTAGTCATGGGAGTTTCAAGACAGGGCATCGATACTCCAGAGTAGACTAGTGTATACAGTCGAGACCCCGACGAGGGGCGGTGGCCGGTCTCACAAGCCACTGGTGTCAGTTGGTTCACCTAAGATGTATACAGGTGCTCATTGGGTTATGAATACACCGGACAGGACTCACCGGGAACATGCTAGTTGGTCTTATACCTGACGTCAGATAGCAGTTCCCTGGTGACATGTGTACAGGTTAGTTCATCGACCTGAGGATCGTCATTTGTCTCGTGTGAGTTCCCACTGTACTTTGATTACTACCCTACCACGCTCAAAGGAGACGTGCAAACAGGTTTTAGTTGGGTACAGTCCCGAGCCACATGGAGGCAGTGAGCGGATCTTCAGGGGTTCGTCTCTCCCGGTATTGGGGGTGAGGTCGCGCTGTGTCTAGGAGAGCCAGTACATGAAAGTCCTTGGCCAAGGCAGGAGATTTACTGGTAGGTATTCCAGTAGTATCTCAGGGTGTTCTGGGCTACACTCCGACACGACTTGTACCGCTTTTGGGGGTCTGACTTTTACCAACCCCCTAGGCCCGCCATGCGATGCTCATAGACGAACGGACCGGACTGTACGGATATTGTCACTGACAGGCTCAGTAGGGTGTCAGGATGAGTTCGCTCATCGACGTCCCTTTCGGTCAATAGCTGGTAGCCCGTCATGTATGGCTTATACCTCTGACGTGCTAGTGGTTAAATCCACAGCCATGGTGTTGACGAGTCTTTAGAGTCCCCCACAGACCGGTTTCTCAAGTTTCGGGCGAAACGCTGTAGAGGCCGTATGGAGATATGGCAGGTTTCGATCAGATACGAGCGGTATTGTACGAATCATGATCGGACGGAAAATACTAGCGGGCTTTGGTTTAAGCCGGATCCTAGTATTGCACAGTGTAGATTTTGTCTCATTGCATTTGTATTTCGGTCGGAATACAAATGCGGGTGTGTATACACAGTAGCGGGATTTTCCTGTAATTTATTACGGGATCAGTTTTGTGGAGTTGCCAGTTTGCTTTCCGTTTCGGCCATATTTCTTTGTATCTATCATTGGCCGAAGATTGGTGGAGGAGGGCTTATTTGCATTTGTGCAAATAAGCATTTGTGGAGGGTGTTATTTGCATCTTGTTGTTTCATGATGATTCTACCACCCTTGACTTTCCTTTGTTCATGATGGTTCATGATAGCTTGACTTTGTGATGAGATGATGAGGTTGGTGGAGTGTTGGTTTTGTCTTGTGATCATTTCTTTACATCACACCTTTTCTCTCTCTTGGATTATGAGAGACTCTCATTCATAAACACTCCATTCTCTCTCCCCATTTACATGGCCGGCCAAAGACAATGAAGGGCTGTCAAAATTTTGTAAGAGGGATTTTTGGTCTTTTGGCTTCACAAAAATCCCAAAGTTTCATCTCCAAAGAGTCTTATATCATTTCCTCCACCAAAGGCAACTTCCAATACCCCAAATGAGACATAGCACTACACTACATTCTACAGCAAATCTGAGGCACGTCGGCTCGCCAACTTCGTGCCCGAGTTGCCTCGGTCCAGAGGTGGGAGCCCGTAAAAGAAGCCGGCGACGTGGTGCCCTTCCGGCGACGTGGTGGAGACCGGAGATTCCGCGGGGAGATCGGGACGACGACGAGAAGACCGAAGGACACGGATCACTCGGTATATCTCTTTACCCCTTTCTCTTGTTAACTAGGACTGGTTTAATGGCACGATCCGGGTTTATAGTGCGCGGTGGTGCCGGCTAAAAAAATTTAAAGTAAATCATCGCTTCCGCATTCCGGCGTCGGATTGACGGCCGGGGCGCCGCCGTGCACATACAGTGGTATCAGAGCCTCGCCATTAACCTAGTCTAGCTTGGTCTAACGTGTTTACAAGTTCGATCAATCGAATTTTCAAAAACCGCATTTTCAATGTGCACCAGTTTCTGTCGAAATTTTTTTAGCTCGAAAATTTTTTCAGGTTGTTTCAGAATACTGTGCAGGAAATTCTAAGACATCTGTAAAAATTTGGTAGAGTGATACTGTAGAACCGCCGTGGAACCGCGGCCAAAACCCCCTTGGCGCCGCGGTTCCGCCGCAGTTCAGTGAGTTCACTGCACCATTTTTCCACAGTGATCTTTTTACAGTGAAATTGGGGTTTTGGAATATTATTTTTTAGGCCCAGATTTCTTTGAGTGCTACAGTAGTGCTTGGGGCCCACTTGGTAAAATTTGATCGATCGAAAATTTTAAACACATTAGTTCACAGTATTTACATTATATCTGCGACCGTGAATGTCACTTGATCGGTAAATCCTGTCTAACTGCTATAGCCCGGTTAGACGGATTTACGAACGTGACATTCACGTTGATGTTCTGTGATTGTGCTGTGATGTTGCGGATTGGTCGTGGGGGATAGCCTGGATGCAATGCTAGTACAGTTTTTGTTGTATTATGTACATTTGATATTGCGGGGCGAGCGTCCGACATGTGGACTGCCGTTACTGCCTGTTTGTAAATTATTCTTTTGGGGCACGACCAGGTTGCGGTCGATGTACCCGTTGTATGTATATTTTACTTTCTGTACTAGGATTGCCCCGCGGAGGGGTGCACGGATAGCTGGGTTCTAGAGGGCAACGGGCCCGCATCTCATGGCGTTGAGACGGAGGGGCCCTCACTCTAGAATTGGCGGGCTATTCGCCGCACTCGTAGGGGGTACAGGTTGACCCAGGAGGGGTGCCCAAGTTACCGGATTCCGTGAAGTGCTGGGTGGTCCATTCACGTTGCTGAAGGGGGCTGCCTCGCTTCAGGTTTTGGCGGGTAACTTGCTGTGCCCATAGGGGTCTAGGATTTCATTGCACAGGCTATCCACACGACCAGGGGAACGTCGAGTTTCAGTAGCGGCTCTGTGAAACCCGGGGATCCCAGATATCTGTATTGTTCTGTGATGCTGTACATTTCTGTGATGTTGCATTTTATCACGCCTTGAGCGAAATATTATATATTGATATATATACTAGTAGATGTTGTATATGTTTTGCATCCGCGCTAGTCCAGTCCCCGCTCTGTCGTTAGTTAACTAACCTTACGGGTAATGACGGGACCCAGTGGCGAATGCGAATGGCATATACGTACGTCATTATTTTCGTTCTTTATTGGTGTGATCAATTGATGGGACTGCATTGATTCGGATCAATGCAAGTTAAAAACAAACCTAATCTGATGTTGTTGGAACATTTTTCAAAAAGCTGTTATTGCAAGGACATTCACTTTTGTTTTGCACAGTGGTATTAAGTTGGAATATCCTGCTCCTCAGTCGACGAGGTAAGGGCCGAGATCCCTTCACCGGGAGTGACCCCTTGGACAGAAGTTTGCGTCAGGGCAATAACTTCACTATAGCCGATTACTTTTGCTTTGCATTGTGGTATTCAGTTGGAATATCCTGCACCTCATTCTACGGGGAAAGAGCCGAGATCCCTTCACCGGGAATGACCTCTTTAGCAAAGGTTTCGTCACTATATTTTTATAAAGCTATCCGGTTCCTTCAATGATATCAAGTTCATTACGTTAAAGGTTTTCGCCAGAAACCATTCGTAGCCCTCCGTCGTTTCATATGGATAGTCAATAGTATTCAAGCTGTGTTTGTTGGCCAAAGTCAAGGCACAATGTTTGGTAGCTATTGGTTATTCATATGCAGCATAGATAGATGCGTTGGTTTGGGACAGTAGTATAGCCTTGTTGGCCAAAGTCAAGGGCTTGTACGGGTGGGTTCAAATTAACCTGGAGGATGACGGGTAGAACTTGACATGTGACTTATGATTTGTTGGCCAAAGTCAAGGTCATAAGAGCATGGGGTAAAAATCACATCGGGAGTTTCAAAAGAAACTGAAACTTGCCAGATATGCGCATACCTTCTGGAGTATGATAGCGTGAGCGGATTCCGTCACGTTATCATGCGGTGATAGTTGGATCCCGATTCCCACTGATGAGTTGGTTTACTCCTCGGGTGATCCCGACTAATTCTTCTTTAAGGTTTGGAGGAGAATTTGACGGTACAGTGGGAGGTTTCCTGATTAGATAAATTGGTAACCATTCTGATCTAGGTTAAAGTGCACGCTGAGTGTTTCTTTTCTCTCTCTCTTTGGCAGCGACCATTGACCCGACCCTAGACTATGACTCAGTGACCAAGTTGACCGAACCTTCTTATAAGACAGGCTTTTAGATTGTCAGAGTTGCACACCTCATTGCCACTCCTACTTTTACCCTTTTCTCCAGGACACCCCGTATTACTACGAACGTCCACTTCCATTGGACAAAACCATCGTATGGTTATATACGAACTCGAAGGAATTTATTCGAGGATGGTTTCCGGTTCTGGAGAAAACGAATAGGACTACTCAGTTGTCTTTTCCTTTTACCTTCTCTCAAGTTGTGAGTACTCCTTGGTTTAGGAGATAGTATACCTATTACGCAAATTGGATAGTCTTCTTCCAAACCATAGGCTGGTGCCGAACGGCAGGGAATGAAGAAAACCAATTGGCATAACGATGGTGTGCAGAAGGTATTAAGTAAAGACATATCAAGGGATTAGTAAGAGGGCAAAGTAAATTGCGACTGCTATTCACGACCAAACCAAGTATTTCATTACCACTCCCACTTCACCTTTGTATTTCTCCATGACACTCCGTATCACTATGAAGATCCACAGTTTATTGGATACTCCATCGTATGGTTATATACGAACTCGAAAGGAACTTGTTCCAGTTCGGGGATGGATTCTGGTTCAGGAGAAATAGGAATAAGGTTTATTCGGTTGTCTTTTATCTTCACCTTCTCTCTCATTGCGAGTGCTCCTAGGATTAGGACAGTACACCCATTATGCTTATTGGATAGTCTTCTTCCAAACCATAGGCTGGTGCCGAACGGTAGGGAAGGAAGAAAACCATTTGGCCTAAAGGGGTGTACAGAAGGTAATGACTAAAGACATATAAAGGGATTTGGAGAGGTGGCAAAGAAATATACGGTTACAGTTGTGAATCTGATAATGGAAGAGGCATTACTAGGAATACCAGGATACCCCTACGAGACATTTCAATGTTTCAGCTTCACTGTGTACTGTTAAATGAAAACTGATTTCCCGATTAGATACTTACTCCAGGGTATGTATTTACCAGGTATGACTCTCACATCTGTATGATTTTACAGATGATGAGTGAGAGTAAGTTATTGGGAATTAGGTGATCATCCTCATTATATCGGAATTCGTTGTAATTGGTGATATTTGAGGAAGTCACCTGGGTTGTTTGCCGGACGGCGAATATTTGGTTTTGAATATCCGTTCTAATGCACCAATTTCAAATTGATATATCTGTACGTCTATTTTTATAGAGTGAGATATACCTTTTTGAAATTATGTCTATGACATTTACCTATATCAGTGGATGGTTAGGTAAGGAGCATTAAACAACGGTGTAATTCTTCATAACCATAGTACAGTTTTCAACCTACGACACACGGGGAATGAGTTATTAGACTCAAGGGACTTATACAGAGTATTGTATGTTGTCCAGTGTCCATTAGGACAGAGGGGTTGGTCCTCGTACTATATTCGGTTTACTTATGACTTCTCTAGTTCTTAGACAAGTGTTTCGTAGAAACACAGGGTCCAAGTTTTGAGAAGTTATAGGTATAAGAGTAAAGTGGAGAACCAGATGTTGCAAGTATCGGGATTCTTCAAGGTGATCGAAGATGTAGATACTTGTGTAGGGTATTCAGTTGATAGTAATGATTAAAAGAACTTTCTTCTCTTTCAGGTTACTCATAATTGGAAGTACTCCTAAGTTGAGTAACGCTGATCGGCCTCTCTTCCATTTAGTTGACATGCACTGGAGACAGCTGCATGATTTGAATCTGGTTCAATTAAATCAGTGCCTCTGTTTCTATATTGGATATAGAACAGTTCATATCTTGACATTGTTAAGGTACGGGGAGTTGTCCAGCTTATGCTTAAAACCAGACTCTGGATGACTCAAGGCACGTTTCCGTAATGGCTGTTTGTGGGTTGACCCGGGCTATGACGAGGGTTGATTTTCTACCATCCGGAAGATCAATAGTGATATTGTTCTTGACTCGCCACAGTTTTAATAAAAATGGATTTTTTCAGAAAACAGTAGTGGGAGTATGGTAGAACTGGAAGCGATTCCAGAACCGCAAACGATTACTGAAAATTTGATAAGAACCTAAAGATTCAATCTGGATTGACATTCCATTGGCCACTCCGCAGATATGGTGGGTAACCTCAGGCACCCGAGAGGTACTCCGGCAGCCTCAAGGACGGTAGCGGGGAGGTTCTTGTTTACCCAGACTTGCCATTGCTGTTGTTCCAGACTGTGAGATCCGGCAGGAGGATGAGTATAGCGTCGTTCTGAACTAGCTTTAGAAGTGTACGTCTATATGACTCTGCCAGAGGGTTGTCGTGGCCAATGGGAGCAGCGGAAGCATTGGTGGACAAGTGGCTTATGTCTATTTATATACTAAAGCAGATGTAGCGGAGATAGATCATCTATTTCTGACATGACAGTCATAGGTTTGACTTCATCAGAATAGGGGATGGATCTGTTAAAAAGGTAGTAGGGTGTGATGTCCTGGTATTTGGATGACATACACAGAGTAGGAAGTGATATTCCTATACTACGATCGGTTATACTTTGGTCGTCACACAGTGGTATCTCCACATGGGACTTAGACATTATATCGGACATACTGGTTACTAGATCTATGGTTTTAGATCTAGATTTGGGTGATTTCCCAATTAAGGGTACTTTGACAGCATTCTAAGAGTATTTAGAATGGACGACTCCTGGCACGGTAGTGTACCTGCAGGTGATGGAGTCACCCTCTCTAAAGGTGTCTTACAGACTAAAGTGGAGAGGGATGTGCATGATTGGCAGATCACTTGCTTAGGCAATTGAGTCAATCATGAGATGTCAAGTACCACACCAGATGTTGATTTTGCAGTAGATGCAAGTAAGTTGACATTGATCCAATCCTGGAGAAACAGTCGGAAGCAGTTTTAGAACATAAGCGCATGTTCTAGGGATATGATAACGACAGCCTCATTCGTGAGACAGTTATCAATCCAGGCTTCCAAGGTGACCTGGACGACAAGGAGGTTGTCAGAGTTAAAGTTTTCCTTCTGACGAGGGGCAGTATTTTGGACAGGTGGTCCAAGGCAATACTGAGGGAGGCATGGCGCAGGATACCGATTAAGTTCAGTTGATGATATAGTCTAAGAAGTTTGGATTTGGAGTTCATTTATGAGCTAGGTCCCATCATACATCCAGACACATTCTAAGACAGGTATTGCTCATTTCGGGAGATGGGTTTCTCCGCGAACATGAGATATAGAGAGACATAGAAAGAAACATCAAAGCGGATGCACTCACTGAGGCTATTCCTCGAACGCAATATTTTCGCAAACGAGCTTTGTGAGACTGACTAGTAGAGGAGTTGGATGTTCGGTATCACACGGGCTGTGAGTATGCGACATCGCAATAATTAGCCTTGAGTGCAAGTGGGAGATTGTTGGAGATAGTGCCCTCAGAGTCAATTATTGGATCACAGGCACGTGATTGCAATGATTGAGGGAGGACCTATTCCGGTAGGACAGTCTTACTCAAGATGATAGTATGCTATCTGGTTTACCTTTATCATCGTGTACTGCTTTAGGTGACTTTACTGATCACTATTGCACGTTGATAGAGCCCCTAGGATTCTTGCTTGACTACCAGCAGTATGAGGGCGATCATATACGTGGGAGCTGGTAGTCTATAAGCACATCCTTAAATGGTCCCTAGTCATGGGAGTTTCGAGACAGGGCATCGATACTCCAGAGTAGACTAGTGTGTACAGTCGAGACCCCGAAGAGGGGCGGTGGCCGATCTCACAAGCCACTGGTGTCAGTTGGTTCACCTAAGATGTATACAGGTGCTCATTGGGTTATGAGTACACCGGACAAGACTCGCCGGGAACATGCTAGTTGGTCTTATACCTGACGTCAGATAGCAGTTCCCTGGTGACATGTGTACAGGTTAGTTCATCGACCTGAGGATCGTCATTTGTCTCGTGTGAGTTCCCACTGTACTTTGATTACTACCCTACCACGCTTAAAGGAGACGTGCAAACAGGTTTTAGTTGGGTACAGTCCCGAGCCACATGGAGGCAGTGAGCGGATCTTCAGGGGTTCGTCTCTCCCGGTATTGGGGGTGAGGTCACGCTGTGTCTAGGAGAGCCAGTACATGAAAGTCCTTGGCCAAGGCAGGAGATTTACTGGTAGGTATTCCAGTAGTATCTCAGGGTGTTCTGGGCTACACTCCGACACGACTTGTACCGCTTTTGGGGGTCTGACTTTTACCAACCCCCTAGGCCCGCCATGCGATGCTCATAGACGAACGGACCGGACTGTACGGATATTGTCACTGACAGGCTCAGTAGGGTGTCAGGATGAGTTCGCTCATCGACGTCCCTTTTGGTCAATAGCTGGTAGCCCGTCATGTATGGCTTATACCTCTGACGTGCTAGTGGTTAAATCCACAGCATGGTGTTGACGAGTCTTTAGAGTCCCCCACAGACCGGTTTCTCAAGTTTCGGGCAAAACGCTGTAGAGGCCATATGGAGATATGGCAGGGTTCGATCAGATACGAGCGGTATTGCACGGATCATGATCGGACGGAAAATACTAGCGGGCTTTGGTTTAAGCCGGATCCTAGTATTGCACAGTGTAGATTTTGTCTCATTGCATTTGTATTTCGGTCGGAATACAAATGCGGGTGTGTATACACAGTAGCGGGGTTTTCCTGTAATTTATTACGGGATCAGTTTTGTGGAGTTGCCAGTTTGCTTTCCGTTTCGGCCATATTTCTTTGTATCTATCATTGGCCGAAGATTGGTGGAGGAGGGCTTATTTGCATTTGTGCAAATAAGCATTTGTAGATGGTGTTATTTGCATCATGTTGTTTCATGATGATTCTACCACCCTTGACTTTCCTTTGTTCATGATGGTTCATGATAGCTTGACTTTGTGATGAGATGATGAGGTTGGTGGAGTGTTGGTTTTGTCTTGTGATCATTTCTTTACATCATCACCTTTTCTCTCTCTTGGATTATGAGAGACTCTCATTCATACACACTCTATTCTCTCTCCCCATTTACATGGCCGGCCAAAGACAATGAGGGGCTGTCCAAATTTTGCAAGAGGGATTTTTGGTCTTTTGGCTTCACAAAAATCCCAAAGTTTCATCTCCAAAGAGTCTTATATCATTTCCTCCACCAAAGGCAACTTCCAATACCCCAAATGAGACATAGCACTATACTACATTCTACAGTAAATCTTAGGCACGTCGGCTTGCCAACTTCGTGCCCGAGTTGCCTCGGTCCAGAGGTGGGAGCCCGTAAAAGAAGCCGGCGACGTGGTGGAGACCGGAGATTCCGCGGGAAGATCGGGACGACGACGAGAAGACCGAAGGACACGGATCACTCGGTATATCTCTTTACCCCTTTCTGTTGTTAACTAGGACTGGTTTAATGGCACGATCCGGGTTTATAGTACGCGGTGGTGCCGGCTAAAAAAATTTAAAGTAAATCATCGCTTCCGCATTCCGGCGTCGGATTGACGGCCGTGGCGCCGCCGTGCACATACACGTTGTGTTGTGGTGTGTATGGAGGAGTACGCTGAGAGAGAATTCCATTCTCTTTTAAGTAGTCCAGAAACTCGGCACTCAAGTATTCACCACCTCGATTAGATCTCAGTGCTTTTATACTTTTGCCTGTTTGTTTTTCAACTTCATTCTTGTATTCCTGAAATTTCTCAAAGGCCTCGGATTTGTGCTTCATTAAGAAGACATGTCCATACCTAGAGAAATCATCTGTGAAAGTAATGAAGTATGAATAACCACTTCATGCATGTGTAGACATTAGACCACACACATCACTGTGTATGAGTCCCAAGAGCTCGCTCGCTCTTACTCCGTATCCAATGAATGGAGTCTTTGTCATCTTTCCAATGAGACAAGATTCATAAGTGGTATAAGACTAATACTCGAACGGATTCAAGTATCCCTCTTTATGTAACTTAGTTAATCGTGTCTCATTAATGTGACCCAGTCTATAATGCCATAAGAAAGCCTGATTTGTTTCCGGAGACTTTCTTTTAAGTGTGTTCTGGACACTGAAAATCTGAGCTTGATTCAATACGTATATCCCGTTATTTAATGTACCTGACCCAATCAGAACTTGATTTAGGTGGATGTTGACCACATCGCTTACAAAAATAAAATCATATCCTTCCTTAGAAAATAAGGATACATATATGATATTACAAGTCGCACCTGGTACATTCAAACAGTTACGCAGAACCAATATCTGCCCAGTTGTCAGTCCAAGATGATATTCCCCTATGGATTCAGCATCCATGCTCATTCCGTTAGCAACCCTGAGAGTCATATCACCTTTCCTGATAACCCTACGGTTTCTCAGAGCCTGTAACGAATTACAGATGTGAGATCCTGATCCGGTATCCAATACCCAAGAAGTAGGGTTAACTGACATACAGTTCTCTATTACAAACACACCCGAAGCCGAAGCCACAACATGCTTCGAATTCTGGCTACTGGCTTTGCTAGCCCTGCAATCCTTCTGCCAATATTCATTCCCGTAACAATAGGAACGTCCCTCTTTTACTATATCCAACCCCGAAAATTTTGCCCTTCCCTTTCTTTCTTCTTCCCTGGTTTCCTTCAGGGTAGAAGCTAGAGACTGTAGAATCAAGTCAGCATCTGACCCGTTCTTCAACGTCGTCTTCAGGTCCGTGAGCTCAAAATAGCTGGTCTCTGTAAGGACGTTGCCCCCTACAGATGACCCGATAGCCAACCTCGCTTGAAGCAATTCGTTCGAGGTCTCATATCTTGCGATACGAGATTGCTCTCCATATAAATCTTTGTTATGGAGGAAGATAGAAACTAAGTCCTTCTTCTCGTGCTGCCTCTGGTATGCACCATCAACTGAGGCCAACACGAAGCACTTGGCTTTCGCACAGTCTTTTTTCGATGTCTTACGGATATCAATATCCGTGACAGGGGAAACTGGTCCTGAGACGGCAGGGGCTTGATTAGTTAAGAGGTGTCCCAGCTTGTCATGGGCAATGGACATCTGGACAGACCTTTGCCAATCATAACAGTCAGGTTCAGTCATTTTATTATCTAGATGTAACCTATGTGTGGTCACTGGGTCGCTGCAATTAAGAGAGAGAGAAGAAAACACTTAGCATGATGCTCTTGCAAGTTTAGATTGGTTTTTAATTTATCTAAACATGATGGCTCCCACTGTTTCTCGAATCCCTCCTCAAACCAGAAAGTAAGAATTAGTCAGGATCAATCTCACCGTACAATACTTGCTTAACCGTTCAGCCAGGTCGGTGTCGGTACTTCGAGGGAGGTTTTCCAAAGCTTTCGCGAAGTTCCTTAATTAAATAACCTCTTTTCCCTGGGGGCGTAGCCCCGCTAACACCTTTCTAGACACCTACTTGGTTTATAGCATTGATCGTTAAGTGAGAAAGTTCCCGAGGAGTAGCATATACTCACAGTAGGATCGGGATCCAGATATCATCGCGTGACAAAACTGAAGGAATCCTACCAGAATCATCACACTCTAAATGGTATGCAGCGCTAGCAAGTTTCAGTTTCTTTAGAAACCCCCGATGTGGATTTTTGCCCCATGCTCTTATGACCTTGACGAAGGTCAACAAATCATAAGTCACATGACAAGTTCTACCCGTCATTGTCCAGGTTAATTTGAACCCACCCGTATATACCCTTGACGAAGGTCAACAAGGTAATACGACTGTCCCAAACCAATGCATCTATCTATGCTACATATGAATACCCAACAGCTACCAATCACTATGCCTTGACGAAGGTCAACAAACATAGCTTGAATACTATTGAATATTCATACGAAACGACGGAGGGCTACGAATGGTTTTGGCGAAACCGTGAACGTAGTGAACTTGATATAATCGAATGAACCTTGATAGCTTTTAAAAGGAGTGGCTTAAGCTCCGCGTTTAAAAGTTGTTTTTGAAAAGAAACCGAGTGGTTTCTTGCATTAATTTTTAATGCGTCCCATCATTTAATCCTACCATTGCAGAAAACAACCAAAATATGACGTACGCTTATGCCATCCGCATTCGCCACGGGGCCCCGTCATTACCCGTTAGGTTACTTAACTAACGACAGAGCGGGAGCTGGACTAGCGCGGATGCAAAACATAAGCAACGCCTAAATAGTTATCATATATAGATATATTGCAATGATAGCCAATTCAGATCACAGATGAACACATTGGATATACTAAGAACCCACATTCCGTACGAGTCTGTAACGGAAAGCGGATTACACGGTCGCGATGAATAGCCAATACCCCACCCTAGACCCCTATGGGTGCGGCAAACTACCCACCAAATACCCGAAGCGAAGCAACCTCCCTCAACTCGTGAGTAGGTCACTCGGCACTTCAAGGTACCCGGTAGTTTGTGCACCCCCTCCATGGGTCTATCCTAGGAGCAAAAACAGTAAAAGAAATTATACAATGACGGCTACAACCTCACCCCGGTTGTGCGGCCAAATAAATAATATTACATCAATTACAAATTTACATGAATTGAAAGATAAAGAAAACTCTCATCTCACAACCCCCGGCTATTCATCCGCGACAATCTAATGAATCATATACACATACCATCAACATTACAGATCACAGATATGTATAACCCCTACTAATCGACGTATAGCGATTAGCAGACGTTCAATACATATATCACATCACAGATATATACACGTCAGCTTAAGTCTTTAGAAGTTCGATCAAAATACGGATTTTTAGGCCCCAAAAACAAATTTTGCTTTCTGGAAAATCTGGGCTGAAAAAACATATTGTAAAAATCACAAAACACCCCACTGAGCACACTGCAAGGAAACTCTCCCACGACCGAGTCAACTCGGCCGCGGATCCGCGGCGGGAGTAAGCTCCTACCGCGGTTCCGCGGCGCGTTGATCGGTTCACTGGACCATTTTCCTACAGTGTATTTTAAAAACCCTGAGCCGAATTTTAAGGTAAGATTTATTATTTTTTGGAACAGAAAAAAATTCGGCAGAAACTATACTTTTCGGGTGTGTTTCGTGACTTTTTCCCCGATCGAACTTCTACTTACTTTGCTAACATGTTAGATAGTGTTTAACTAGGCTCTGATACCACTGTAAGTCCACGTTACCTCTCCCGGTACTTACAGGCTTGCAGAAATGATGAAAAACGATTTTTCATTGGGTGGTAACATGGACTCAAAATACGGATCTTTGCTAAACAACTATCTAACAACCCTAACAAGAGTTTTACCTACTCGGTTAGGGGGTTATACCTTACTTGAACTCTTTCGTCTTCAACTCTTTGCGGTGTACGGATCGGCCTCACCTCTTCGTCTTCTCGCGCCGAAGATGGATCCACCCGAAAGCTTCTACCTTTTGGCTTCTACTTCAAACTTGAAGAAACTAGAACACTTGGCTTGCTAAACCTTGTGAACTAGGATGAGTAGAGAAGTGATATGGGTTTTCTTTTATCTCTAAGGCAATGGTTCTCAACTCATGAGAGGGAGTTGCCTTGAGCTAGAGAGAGAGCAAGAGGAAGAGGGAGAGAGCTCAAGAGAGAGAAAGCAAAATGAAAGAATGAGCAAGTCTTTTTTCCTCCCATGCTCTCATAATCCAAAATAATAATAATAATAATAGTAATTGAGTATTATATGATGGTTCATATCATGTCATATGGCAATATCATTTCATGCACTCATTTTGTAAAGAATAGCAAGCAAGCAGAAGTCTTTGCCATAAAATGATAGCCATTGTAATGATGATGGTCAACTAGTCCAACCTAGTCAACCGGTCAACAAAGTCAACAAAGTCAACCTTTCAACCCAACCATGGCACACTAATACTTAATTAATATTATTATTAATCATATATCTAATTCTCATTAGGGTTTAGCAAAAGTCAACAGTCAACAACCCTAACGAGAATCCTCTGCCTCTGTCTCTGTCAACGGTGCATACACACCCGCATCCGCATTCCGAGGAACACGAATACAAACGAGATAAAACCAATCCCAAAATGTATACTAGGATCTGGCTTAAACTAAAGCCCGCTGGTAATAACTATCCGGACACCAAACATGCACAAGTGCGCGGATGTGACCGAAACCTGTCGCAAAACCATGTGACCTGTTGCAAAACCATGCGACCTGTCGCAAAACAATGCGACCTCTACTCTTTTGCCTAAAAGGCTAATAGCTCTCTGTGTGGGACTCTAAAGACTCGACACTACGCTGGCAGTGGGTTTAACCACAGACCGCAAGCGGCACTAGCTGTGCGTAACGGCCCCCAGGTAGATACCGATAAGAAGACGGACGAGGTGAAACCCATATGAACTCCTACTGAGCCTGAATGTGACAATCTCCGTACAATCCGGTCCGTTCTTCTGAGTACATCACATGGCGGGCCTAGGGGGGCGGTAATCGTCAGTCCCCTAATAGCGGTACAAGTCGTGTCGGAGTGTAGCCCACAACACCCTGAGATAATACTGGAAACCTACCAGTATATCTCGCTTGCCCTGGTCAGGGACTACTTGTGTAATGGCTCTCCTAGACACAGCGCGATGTCAACCCCCAATACTGGGAGAGACGAATCCTGTCTAACCGTCACTGCCTCCAAGTGCTTCGGGACTGCACCCAACAACTACCTGTTTGCATGACTCCTTTGAGCCGTGGTAGGGTAGTAATCAAAGTACAGTGGGAACACACTCGAGGCGAAGTGACAGTGTTAAGTCAGCGGACTAAGCTGTCCTCATGTCACCTGGGAACTGATAACCGACGATAGGTATAGTACCAACCAATCAGTTCCCGACGAGTCCTGTTTAGTGTACTCATAACCTAACGAGCACCCGCATACTATCTCATGTACGACGTACTGACGGCTGTGGGACAGACCGTCTCCCCTGCTGGGATGAGAAGCGCATACACTAGTCTACTCCGGAGTATCGATGCCCTGTCTCGATAGTCCTACGACTAGGGACCTGTATAAGGATGTGCTTGTGGATTACCCAGCCCCCATGAGTGTGACTGCCATCACAACGCTGATAATCAAGCAAAGATCCTAAGGGCTCTACTAATATGTATAAGCAATATGCTAAAAGAAACACATGCACATATTGAAGTAGAAACAAACTAAGTAGCATACTACCATTTTGAGCAAGATTGTCTATACAACTGTGAATATCCCAAGCTTCCATTAAGTAATATACAAACTAGTATGATACAGTAATGGCCTTGAGGGCATATACACTAACATGTAGATACTTGTGTATGGTATTCAGTTGATAGTAATGATTATGAGAACTTGCTTCTCTTTCAGATTACTCATATCTGGATGTATTCCTAAGTTGAGTAATGCTGATCGGCCTCTCTCCATTTAGTTGACATGCACTGGAGACAGCTGCATGATTTGAATCTGGTTCCAATTAAATCAGTGCCTCTATTTCTATATTGGATATAGAATAGTTCATATCTTAACATTGTTAAGGTATGGGGAGTTGTCCGGCTTATGCTTAAAACCAGACTCTGGATAACTCAAGGCACGTTTCTGTAATGGCTGTTTATGTTTGACCCGGGCTATGACGAGGGTTGACTTTCTACCATCTGGAAGATCAATAGTGATATTGTTCTTGACTCGCCACATTTTTGATAAAAATGGATTTTTTCAGAAAACAGTAGTTGGAGTATAGTAGAACTGGAAGTGATTCCAGAACCGCAAACGATTACTGAAAATTTGATAAGAACCTAAAGATTCAATCTGGTTTGACATTTCATTGGCCACTCCGCACATATGGTGGGTAAACTCAGGCACCCGAGAGGTACTCCGGTAGCCTCAAGGACGGTGACAGGGAGGTTCTTGTTTATCCAGTCTTGACACTACTGTTGTTCCAGGCTATGAGACCCGGCAGGAGGATGAGTATAGCGTCGTTCTGAACTGGCTTTAGAAATGCACGTGTATATGACTCTGCCAGAGGGTTTTCGTAGTCAGTGGGAGCAGCGGAAGCATAGTGGATAAGTAGCTTATGTCTATTTATAGACTAAAGCAGATATAGCGGAGATAGATCATCTATTTCTGATGTGACAGTCATAGGTTTGACTTCATCAGAATAGGGGATGGATCTGTTAAGAAGATAGTAGGGTGTGATGTCCTGGTATTTGGATGACATACACAGAGTAGGAAGTGAAATTCCTATACTACGATCGGTTATACTTTGGTTGTCACACAGTGGTTTCTCCACATAGGACATGGATATTATATCAGATATTCTGGTTACTAGATCTATGGTTTTAGATCTAGATTTGGGTAGTTTCCCAATCTAGGTACTTAGACAGCATTCTACTGGTGTTTTAGAATGGACGACTCCTGGCACGGTAGTGTATCTGCAGGTGATGAAGTCACCCTCTCTAAAGGTGTCTTACAGACTAAAGGGGAGAGGGATATGCATGATCGGAAGATCACTTGCTTAGGCAATTGAGTTGATCATGAGATGTCAAGTTCCACACCAGATGTTGTTTTTGCACGAGATGCAATAAGTTGATATTAATACAATCCTTGAGAAACATTCGGAAGCAGTTTTAGAACATAAGTGGATGTTCTAGGGATATGATAACGGCAGCCTCTATCGGGGGACAGTTATCATTCCAGGCTTCCAAGGTGACCTGGATGACAGAGTGACTGTCAGAGTTAAAGGTTTCCCTCTGACGAGGGGCAGTAATTTGGATAGGTGGTCCAAGCGGATACTGAGGGAGGTGTGGCGCAAGATACTAATTATGTTCGGTTGAAGATACAGTCTAAGAAATTTGGATTTGGAGTTCATTTAGGAACTAGGTCCCATCAGATATCCAGACATATTCTAAGACAGGTATTGCTCATTTCGGGAGATGGCTTTCTCCGCGAACTTGAGATATAGAGAGACATAGAAAGAAACATCAAGGCGGATCCACTAGCTGAGGCTATTTCTCGAACGCAATAGTTTCGCAAACGAGCTTTGTGAGACTGATTAGTAGAGGAGTTGGGTGTTCGGTATCACACGGACTGTGAGTATGCGACATCGCAATAATTAGCCTTGAGTGCAAGTGGGAGATTGTTGGATATAGTGCCCTCAGAGTCAATTATTGAATCGTAGGCACGTGATTGCAATGATTGAGGGAGACCTATACCGGTAGGACAGTCTTACTCGAGAGGTTTGTATACTATCTGGTTTGTCTTTATCATCATGTACATACTTTAGGTGACATTGTAGTTCACTATTACACGTTGATAGGAAATAGTATGCCACCATAGTTTGTCTTTATCAGTCGTGTACAGCTTTAGGTGACATGTTCACTATTACACGTTGATAGATCCCTTAGGATCCTGCTTGACTACCAACAGTATGATGGCGATCATATACGTGAGAGTTGGGTAGTCCATAAGCACATCCTTAAAGTGGTCCCTAGTCGTGGGAGTTTCGAGACTGGGCATCGATACTCCATTAGTAGACTAGTGTATACAGTCGAGACCCCGACGAGGGGTGGTGGCCGGTCTCACAAGCCATTGGTGTCAGTTGGTTCACCTAAGATGTATACAGGTGCTCATTGGGTTATGAGTACACCGGACAGGACTCGCCGGGAACATGCTAGTTGGTATTATACCTGACGTCAGATAGCAGTTCCCTGGTGACATGTGTACAGGTTAGTTCATCGACCTGAGATCGTCATTTGTCTCGTGTGAGTTCCCACTGTGCTTTGATTACTACTTTACCACGGCTGAAAGAAGTCCTGCAAACAGGTTTTAGTTGGGTACAGTCCCGAGCCACATAGAGGCAGTGAGCGGATCGACAGGGGTTTCGTCTCTCCCGGTATTGGGGATGAGATCGCGCTGTGTCTAGGAGAGCCATTACACAAAGGCCTTGGCCGAGGCAGGAGATTTACTGGTAGGTATTCTAGTAGTATCTCAGGGTGTTCTGGGCTACACTCCGACACGACTTGTACCGCTTTTAGGGTGTTCTGCTTTTTTTTCTCACTTCTCTCTCTCGCTCTCACACACACACCCATTGCACTCAGCAGCAACAGCAAAAGTTGCAACAGCAGCAGCAGCATCCAGCAGCAGCAACAACAAAGCAGCAGCAGCAAAAACAACAGCAACAACAACAAAGCAGCAGCAGCAACAACGATGATAAGGTACATGGAGTTGTCCGGCTTATACTTTGTAGGGATTCTCTAGCACCATCCTAGGTTATGGGTTTCATCACACATGCTATATTAAAATTTTAGGGGGTGCAAAACAATACCAACCATGAATCGAACTAGAAAATTAGGGTAACAACATTAAGTATCACATACTAACAAGTGTCTAATACTAAGAGGTAAGTAATACAACCTTTGTAGATCTCCTCTTGTGACTCCTTGGATCTAGTAGGGTTTGAACCGGTTCGCTTGAATCCTTCCAAGTCCACGATGATCCACCTCGAAGTCCCTTTGCTCTAGCTCCTAACTTCACCTTATCTTTGAATAAGTGGAGCAAATAACCTACACTAGTGGACTAGACTAATATAGATTGGTGATGTGGGTTTGGATCTCACTTAAAAACCTTTCCTTTTCATGTTCTTCACTCACTTTTGAAACCCTAGAGAGCTTGAAGGAGGAAGAAGAAGGAGATGGCTAAACTCGACTCAAGTGAGAATAATGCAACATAATCAAAAGAGAGTCAGAATTATCTCATGCTTAACTATGGTTACAAAATATCTAGATATTTTAAGACTTGAGTTTAAGCAAAACCATGGGCTACAAAACCATGGGCAATGAAATCATGGTATTGACTTTCGTCAACACAAGAGAAGAGAGTTGAATAGTCAACCATGATTTTATTCCCATTTTTCTTTCATAAAATAATCAAAATATATAAATATGTTACCACGTGAGTCTTGTATTGCCACCACCAATGTATCATCAACCAAGACACATGTATGCTTGCATGTGTGCATCCATATCAACATATACTTACACTCATGCATGCATCATAAAGAAATAGGTTTTAATAAATGAGCTAATAGACTTAATATTAAATCAACACTTGATTTAATAACCCGGTCATATCACATACGACCCGTCCAATAGTAAATGCCCGATTAAAACACGGTATCAAATACACGCATTTAATCGAGCTCCTGCGCATATCTCATATGCACCCCACATCTTTTCGCCTGAGCTAGGAGACCCCTTTGTGGGACTCTAAGACTCGTCAATACGCTAGCAGTAGCAGTGATCACATCACATACCCACAAACCGTCAGTGGCAAAAGCTGTACGTAACGTCTCCCAGGTATTGAGCGATTAGAAGAAACACAAGCGAACCTGTCAAAACTCTCGTCGAGCCAACTGGCAACATTTACCGTACATTCCGGCCTCTTCGTCAGATATGTTGCATATCCATTCTAAGGATGGCATCGTCGAACCTAATAACTCAATAAGTTATGCCAGCATATGGCTCATAACAGATCGAAAAACTACCGATAACACTTATCAGTAAATCTCATCAGCCCTGGCCAGGGACTTCCTATAATAGCCAATCGTACATAGCGCAACATCAACCCCCAATACCGGGAGAGACGAAACCCCTCCTATCGCTTATTGCTTCTATGTGCCTCGGGACTGTACCCAAAACCACCTGTTTGCATGACTCAGTAAAGCCGTGGTAGGCTGGATATCAAAGTACAGTGGAAGGACACACAAGACTCTATGACGATCTCGGGTCTACAGACTAACCTTTACCAGTGTCACCTAAGAACTGCTATCCGACGATAGATATAATACCACATAGGAGTTCTCGGCGAGTCCGTTCAGTGTACCAAGTCTCACTGAGCACCCGTATACGGTCTTTGGTGTCACCACATCAATCGATATGGGATCATCCATCGCCCATCATATGGGTCAAGTAACGTATACGCTAGTATACTCTGGAATATCGATGCCCTGTCTCGATACATTCATGACTAAGAACATTTCAAGAATATTCTTATAAACTACACTTGTCCCACTAGTATGATCTGCATCATAATCCCAGTAGTCAAGCAAATATCCTAAGGGCTTTATCAACATGTACCAAATGAGGAAGATGTATGATCAAATGAACATGTCAAGATAAAGTACAACTAGATGTCATACTATCGTGTCGAGCAAGAATGTCCCCTGAACACACACACACACACACACACGCACACACACACACACACACACACACACACACACACACATACCGGTACATACACTATCATATAATGGCCTCTAGGGCATACATATATCCAACAATCTCCCACTTGCACTAAAGCCAATTATTGGCGTATCTCATACCCAATATCTCAAAAAGTCGCTCATACTACGGCAGAAGGAGGGCCTTAGTGAGTGGATCCGCGGTGTTATTCTTTATATCTACGCTCCGAATCTCGATCTCGCGGCGATCAACCATCTCCCGGATCAGATGATATAACCTGAGGATGTGTCTGGATCGCTGATGGGACCTGGGCTCTTTGGCCAACGCCATAGCCCCATTATTATCACAATGATCAATAATGGTCGGAACTACTCCTAGCTCCGAGATGAACTTCCTCATCCAGACGACTTCCTTGGCAGCATCATTTGCAGCAATATACTCAGCTTCCATCGTGGAGTCTGCAACGGTATCCTGTTTGGAACTCTTCCAACATACTGCCCCTCCATTGAGAGTAAATACAAACCCTGAGATAGATTTGCTGTCATCCTTATCACTCTGGAAGCTCAAATCGGTAAAGACCTCCATTTGGAGATCCCCGTTACCATACACTAAGAACATTTCTTTAGTCCTTCGCAAGTACTTAAGAATGTTCTTCACAGCTGTCCAGTGATTCTCCCCTGGGTTGGATTGATACCTGCTTACTACACCCAGTGCATAAGCTACATTAGGGCATGTACATAACATCGCATACATTATAGATCCTACAGCTGAAGCGTAGGGTATAATGCTCATGCGAGCTCTCTCTTCATTGGTCTTTGGGCAAAAGTCTTTGGAGAGGGTGACTCCATGGCTAGCGAGTAAGGTACCCCGCTTAGAGTCTTCCATACTAAATCTCTTTAGGATGGTGATAATGTACCTGGTTTGGGACAATCCCAACAACCTTTTAGATCTATCCCTATAGATCTTCATGCTCAATATGTACGAGGCATCACCCAGGTCCTTCATGGAGAACCTCTGTGATAAGAACAGTTTGACTGATTGTAGTATAGGAACATCGTTTCCTATCAGAAGAATGTCATCCACGTACAAAACGAGGAATGTGACAGTACTTCCTACAATCTTCTTATAAACACAAGGTTCATCTAGATTTTTGACGAAATCAAACTCTTTGATAACATCATCAAAACAGATGTTCCAACTCCGTGATGCCTGCTTTAATCCATAAATGGATTTAAGCAACCTACATACTTTCCTGCTGCTCCCACTATCAATGAAGCCCTCTGGATGATCCATATAAACACATTCTTCTAAATCACCATTTAGAAAAGCAGTTTTAACGTCCATCTGCCAGATTTCATAGTCGTAGTGAGCAACAATAGCAAGTAGGATCCGAATGGATTTAAGCATGGCTATAGTAGAAAAGGTTTCGTCATAGTCCAGTCCTGGTCTTTGACGAAATCCTTTTGCCACAAGCCTTGCCTTATAGGTCTCCACCTGTCCGTCTACACCGATCTTTCTCTTAAAGATCCATTTGCACCCTACGGGTTTTACCCCAGAGGGTACAACATCCAAAGTCCATACTTTGTTGGTGTACATAGACTCCATTTCGGATCTCATAGCATCCAGCCACTTTACAGAGTCACCACTCGTGTTAGCTTGCTAAAAACTGGTAGGGTCATCATCATCCATGATGCAATCTTCTCCATCACCATCAACGAAAAAACCGTAGTATCTCTCCGGTAGGCGAGAAGTCCTACCAGATCTACAGAGTGGCTAAGGTTCATAAGATTCTGTTGCAGCATCTGGTTCAACCAAGTCGTCATTTGTAACTAGTGTCTCTAGAACCTCTTCTAGATCTACCACATTGCCATCAGTATCATTTGGAAAAGTCTCATTTTCTAAAAATGTGGCATACTGAGAAACAAACACCTTTTGTTCCTCCTTGTGGTAGAACAGATATCCAAACGAATGTTTTGGATATCCTACAAATATACATTTAACTGATCGTGTCTCGAGTTTGTCTGGATTCTGCTTTTTAACAAAAGTCGGACAACCCCAAATCTTAACTCGTTTAAGAGATGGTCTCTTCCCATACCATATCTCATATAGAGTGGTAGGCACGGTCTTGGTTGGAACTTTGTTCAACAGAAAAGCTGCAGTCTCCAATGCATACCCCCAAAAGGAGAGAGGCAACTCAGCATCACTCATCATGGATCGTACTATATCTAATAGGGTACGATTCCGCCGTTCTGACACACCGTTATGATGTGGTGTGTAAGGGGGAGTGAGCTGAGAGAGAATCCCATTCTCTTTTAGGAAGTTCGAATACTCTGTACTAAGATATTCTCCACTTCGATCTGATCGAAGTATTTTAATGTTTATTCCAGTTTGTTTTTCTACTTCAAGTTTGTACTCCTTGAATTTCTCAAAAGCTTCAGACTTATGCTTTAATAAAAACACATGACCGAATCTCGAGAAATCATCAGTAAAAGTTATGAAGTAAGAAAAACTGCCTCTCGCATTTGTAGATATTGGCCCACATACATCACTATGTATGAGGCCCAAGAGCTCTGTAGCTCTTTCTCCGTGTCCAGTAAACGGAGTTTGGTCATTTTCCCTTTGATACAAGACTGACAAGTCGCATAAGATTTATACTCAAAAGGATTTAAATATCCATCTTTATGAAGCTTGTTTAGTCTTGTTTCATTAATATGACTAAGTCTACAATGCCAAAGAAAAGCTACATTTATATCTGAAATTTTTTTTTATTTGTGTGCTGTATGTTGAAAACCGTGTGTTGATTTAGGACGTATATCCCGTTATTTAGTATACCAGAACCAATCAACTCTTGATTTAGTTTAATGTTCATAACATTATGCTGCAATACAAAATGATATCCTTCATTGTCTAACAAAGAAATGGATATTATATTACAAAGCATGCTGGGTACAAAATAACATGGGTTTAAAACCAATATACAACCCGATGGCAAACCTAGGTGATACTCTCCCACTGAAACTGCATGTACATTGGAACCATTTCCAACTTAGAGAGTGTGATCACCGGTCTTCAAAACTCTGCTATTTCTCATGCCTTGCATAGAATTGCAGATATGAGAACCCGAACCGATATCTAATACCCAGGAAGCAGAGTTTATAGAAAAACAGTTTTCAGTCACAAACACACCTAAAGCTGAAGCATCACCATACTTCATTTTCTTGAGATCAAGGTATTCCGTATAGTTTCACTTCCAATGCACCGTCTTCTTGCAATAGAAACATTCTCCTTTTCCCGACTTGTTAACCTTGGATTTGTCTCTTCCTTGTGCCTTCTTGATTCCACCTCTCAGTTTGGTGGATTTCTTCTTATTCTTTCCCTTGGCCTTGGCTCTTGGGACGGAAGAGGAAGATTGTCCAACAATCAGAGAGGGGTACTTCACTTTAAGCGTGCCCTCCGCATTTCTCAACATATTGAGAAGTTTGGGTAGTGACTTCTCCATGTTATGCATGTTGAAGTTCAGTATGAATGGAGCAAAGGCAGAGGGAAGAGACTGTAGAACATTATCAGTATATTGCTCGTTATCCATTGTCCATCCGAGGCCCTCAAGCTCTTTAATAAGAGCTATCATCTTCAAACCATGATCACCTACTAGTGTGCCAGGAGCCATCCGCATCTGAAACAGCTTTCGAGATGCTTCGTATCGTAAGATACGAAACTACTCCCCATACAACTCTTTTATATGGAGAAAGATGGATTGAACATCCATCTGCTCATGCTGCTTTTGATGTGTATTGTCCATCGATGCAAGCGTGAGGCATTTGGCAGTAGCACAGTCAATATCCCACGTTAACAGAAGATTCTAGGCCTGGGCTGGGCGGGGCTGAGGCAGTGAGGACATATGATACTTTATCATATGTGAGAGCAATGTTAATGTTCCTTAGCCAATCTTTATAGTTCAGCCCATTTAGCTTATTTTTCTCTAACAGTAGCTTAAGTCCGGTCAAGCTTATCTGCCATTAGGAGAGAGAAAAGAATACACTCAGCGAAAGCTCTTGCAAAGATCAGATTGGTTATTTATCTTATCTAATCGATGTCTCCCACTACTATTATCAAATTTTCCTTCAAACCTTAAAAAGAGAATTTAGCCAGGATTAATTGCATTCTACAACTTTGCTAACCGTTCAGCCAGGCCAGTGCCGGTACTTCTGAGGGAGGTTCCCCGTGCTTTCGCACGGACCTAATTAAAATAAACCTCATTTTCCCAGAGGCGTAGCCCCGTTGACTCCTTTCTATACACCTAATGGGTTAGCTAATTGTAAAGTACAAAACTCTCCTAGGAGCAACTTATGCTCACAGTGGGATCGGGATCCTACTATCACATAGAAGGTATGCAATCTCATATCAAATTTCAACTTTTGAAACACCCGATATGGTTTTTACCCCTAGCACTCATGACCTTAACTATAGTCAACATATCATAATTACTAGTCAAGTTCTTCCTGTCATTTCGTGATTAACTAGACCCGCCTATATGACCCTTAACTATAGTCAACATAATCATATGAATGTCCTAACTAATAGCATCATATGCGGTGTAGGAAGACATCACTTAGCTACCGTACACTGCACCTTAACTATAGTCAAAATACGCAGCACGAATACTAAGTACTCTACTTCCTAAAATGAGGGTTGCAAATAGTTTTTAAGAAAACCATTAACGCTTTGAACTTGATATCATTGTAGAATCCAATGGTTTTAAAAGGAGTGGCTTAAACTCCGTAATTTGAAAACTTGCTTTTTCATAAAAAGCCGAGTAGGTTTCAAATCTGATTATACAACATTCTTTTAGGTTCCTTTTTGTTTACATTAATCTCATTAATGTGGTCCCATCATTTAAGTCCTTAATCCATTACAGAAACGAAACGAAAACAGAATGTACGCTTATGCCATCCACATTCGCCACAATGTCCTGTTATGTACCGTTAGGTTACTTAACTAACGGCATAGCGGGGCGGGACTAGCGCAGATGCAAAACATAAGCAACATTTATTATATATCATATATATAATACACCATTCGTCTCAACATATAAAGTGATCACATCACAGAATATCAACAACAAAAGCACATATATGAAAATACAGGATATACTAGGAGGTCCGTATTTTGTATTTAGCCAACAATAGAAAATACGGATTCTACAGTCGCGATGAATAGCGAACCCCACACCCCTATACCCCTATGAGAGCGGCAAGTGACCCTACCAATTCTAGAGTTTAGGAGACCCGGTCTCGACTCTTCAAGATGGCCTCCCACTGAACCCTAGAACACGGTCACTTGTGCTCCCCTCTTTGGGTCTATCCTAATGTGGAAAAATAAATAATATACAACAATAGTGACATCATCCTCAACCCGGAAGTGCTCCAATAAAAGAATATTATATACAATGAATTTTACATGAATGAAAAGAAAAACTCTTATCTCACATAAAACCCCCGGCCATTCATTCATGGCGATCATGTACATCATATCTCAGCAACACATAATATCACATATCATCAACGTAAGTAAGTATCCGTACCCCAATTGTCGTTGATGTATAGCAACGAAATAAACGATACACCACATACTATACTTACGGTCGCAGAAAAGAAAGTGAAAACTACAACAATTGGAATCAACACTACGTTTAGATATCATAAACCCAGAATATCACATATTCTGGATTTCATGCCTAACAATGCAAATCTTATATTTGGGTCTCAACTATGAAAACACCTTTTCAAAAGAAGTCGGGTAATTCAACAAGATTCCCGATTCTACCGAGGCCAAAATATTAGATTTACACCCAACTAATTACTTTTCACAAAACTAATTTGTGTAGATTCCAATTATTGTATCACATTCACAAATATCTAGATGATGTTTAAACGTTTCGATCGAAGCAACAAACACCAACAAATTACCCCGAGGGCTCAACACTTGAGCAAAGTTAAAATACCCAAAAACGTGCTACAGTGTCTATGGACCAACCGTAGAAGGGTCAACTCTTGCCTCACTTATGGCACCACGGGACTACGGCAAACCCTAAGGTTTGGCCGCGGTTCCATGTTCATAGAATCGAGTTAGGGTTACGTTGCTCTAGAGGGTCTATAAGGTTACTTGCATGAACTTTCAAATATCTTTAACTTGGAAAATTTCAACACTTGAAAAATTTCCAGCGAGAGGAATGAGGGGGTGATTGATGTTCGCTCGAACTGTTAAATATCGTCCAAGTTACCAAAAACAATGTTAAAATTACGACTACGAAATACTCCGAATTAGCCCCTAAGCAAAATTAACATCACATGAAATTTTGGGCTAAACAAACAACATCTGAAACCCCAAAATCTATAGACCAGAGCACCAGAGGAAAACGGGGCTGATTGGAGGCAGAGGGGCCGGCGAGGCCGGAAATATGAGCCATGTGCTCTGGTGAAATCCGATGGATGGGCCTCGTTTTTCTCCAGTGTTCTCAGTGCATCACATACAAACTTCTGCAGTTGCTAAAAAAAAATTTCGAGCCCATTTTAAAATCGACAGAGAGCACATTTTAGGGTTTCAGAATATCATATTTTCGGAGTTATTTCGGTTTCGTAATTTATCTAACATTGTCTAAATTTCTACCTTTGCTCTGATACCACTGTAGGGATTCTCTAGCACCATCCTAGGTCATGGGTTGCATCACACATGCTATATTAAAATTTTAGGGGGTGCTAAACAATACATACCATGAACCGAACTAGAAAATTAGGGTAACAACATTAAGTATCATATACTAACAAGTGTCTAACACTAAGAGGTAAGTAATACAACCTTTGTATACCTCCTCTTGTGACTCCTTGGATCTAGTAGGGTTTGAACCGGTTCGCTTGAATCCTTCCAAGTCCACGATGATCCACCGCGAAGTCCCTTTGCTCAAGATCCTAGCTTCACTTGATCTTTGAAGAAGTGGAGCAAACGGCCTACACTAGTGGGCTATACTAATATAGATTGGTGATGTGGGTTTGGATCTCACTTAAAAATCTTTTCTTTTTATGTTCTTCACTCACTTTTGAAACCCTAGAGAGCTTGAAGGAGGAAGAAGAAGGAGATGGCTAAACTTGACTCAAGTGAGAATAATGCAACATAATCTAAAGAGAGTTAGAATTATCTCATGCTTAACTATGGTTACAAAATATCTAGATATTTTGAGACTTGAGTTTAAGAAAAACCATGGGCTACAAAACCATGGGCAATGAAACCATGGTATTGACTTTGGTCAATACAAGAGAAGAGAGTTGAATAGTTAACCATGATTTTATTCCCATTTTACTTTTCTCAAATAATTAAAATATATAAATATGTTACCATGTGAGTCTTGCATTGCCACCACCAATGTATCATCAACCATGACACATGTATGCTTGCATGTGTGCATTCATATCAACATATACATACATACATGCATGCATCATAAAGAAATAGGTTTTAATAAATGAGCTAATGGACTTAATATTAAATCAACACTTGATTTAATAACCCGGTCATATCACATACAACCCGTCCAATAGTAAACGCCCGATTAAAACACGGTATCAAATACACGCATTTAATCGAGCTCCCGTGCATATCATAAATGCACCCCACATCTTTTCGCCTGAGTTAGGAGACCCCTTTGTGGGACTCTAAGACTCGTCAATACGCTAGCAGTAGGCAGTGATCACATCACATACCCACAAACCGTCAGTAGCACAAGTAGTACATAACGGCTCCCAGGTATTGAGTGATCAGAAGAAACACAAGCGAACCTGTCAAAACTCCCGTCGAGCCAACTGACAACACTTACCGTACAGTCCGGTCTCTTCGTCAGATATGCTGCATTTCGAGTCTAGGGATGGCATCGTCGACCCCAATAACTCAATAAGTTATGCCGGTATATGGCTCATAACAGATCGAGAAACTACTGATAACACTTATCAGTAAATCTCATCAGCCCTGGCCAGGGACTTCCTATTATAGCCAATCATATATAGCGCAACATCAACCCCCAATACCGGGAGAAATGGAATCCCTCCTATCGCTCATTGCCTCCATGTGCCTCGAGACTGTACCGAAAATCCATTTGTTTGCATGACTCCGTAGAGCCGCGGTAGGGTGAAGATCAAAGTACAGTGGGAGGACACACAAGACTCTATAACGATCATGGGTCTACAGACTAACCTGTACCAGTGTCACCTGAGAACTGCTATCCGACGATAGATATAATACCACATACGAGTTCTCGGCGAGTCCGTTCAGTGTATCCAGTCTCACTGTGCACCCGTATACAGTGTTTGGTGTCACCACACCAATGGATATAGGATCATCCATCGCCCATCATATGGGTCAAGTAACTTATATGCTAGTCTACTCTGGAATATCGATGCCCCGTCTCGATACACCCACGACTAGGAACATTTCAAGGATATGCTTATAAACTACACTTATCCCACTAGTATGATCCGCATCATAATCCCAGTAGTCAAGCAAATATCTTAAGGGCTTTATCAACGTGTACCAAATGAGTAAGATGCATGATCAAATGAACATGTCAAGATAAAGTACAACAAGATAGCATACTATTATGTCGAGCAAGAATGTCCCCTGAATACACACACACATACCGGTACGTACACTATCATATAATGGCCTCTAGGGAATACATATATCCAACATGCTTAAAACCAGAATCTGGATAAACTCAAGGCACATTTCAGTAATGTCTGTTTATGAGTTATCCCGGGCATTGACGAGGGTTAACTTTCTACCATCTGGAAGATCAATAGTTATATTGTTCTTGACCCGCCACCAGTTTTAGTAAAATGAATTCTTTTCAAAAAATATAAGTAGGAGTATGGTAGAACTGGAAGGGATTCTAGAACCACAAATGATTACTGAAAATTTAGTAGGACCTAAAGATTCAATTGGTTTTGACATTCCATTAGCCACTCCGCAGATTTGGTGGGTAACCTCAGGTACCCGAGAGGTACTTCGGTCTCCTCAAAGACGGTGACAGGGAGGTTCTTGTTTACCCAAACTTGCCACTACTACTGTTCTAGACTATGAGGCCTGGCAGGAGGATGCGTATAACGTCGTTCTAAACTAGCTTTAGAAGTGCACGTGTATATGACTCTGCCAGAGGGTTGTTGTAGTTAGTGGAAACAGTGGAAGCATAACGGGCAAGTAGTTTATATCTATTTATAGACTAAAGCAGGTATAACGGAGATCGATCATCTATTTTTGATGTGATAGTCATAGAGTTTGACTTCATCAGAATAAGAGATGGATCTGGTAAGAAGGTAGTGGGGAGTGATGTCCTGGCATTATTGGATGACATGCACTTGATAGGAAGTAAAATTCCTATACTACGATCGGTTATATACTGTGGTTGTCACAAAGTGTTTCTCCACATTGGATCTGGATAAAATATCAGGTATTCTGGTCACTAGATCTATGGTTTTAGATCTAGATTTGAGAAGTGTCCCAATCTGGATACTTGACTTTATTCTAAAAGTGTTTTAGAATGGTTGACTCCTGGCATGGTGGTGTACCCGCAGGTGATGGAGTCACCCTCTCTAAAGGATGTCTTTCATACTAAAGGGTAGAGGGATTTGCATGATTAGCATATCACTTGCTTAGGCAATTGAGTTAATCATGTATGTCAAGTACCACACCAGATATTGTTTTTGCACTAGCTGCAATAAGTATATATATTAATCCAATCCTGGAGAAACGGTGGGAAGCAGTTATGAACATAAGTAAATGTTCTTGGGAATTGGTAACGGCAGCCTCCTTCGGAAAGCGGTTATCAGTTCAGGCTTCCGATCGCATGCTTTCGGCATGTCGAGTTTTAAGTTCTAAAGTTAACCGCGATCAAGACGGTGTCGCTTTGCAGCTAACCGTGATGAGCACGGGTCGATCCACAGGGAGACAAAGCGTTTTATTGTTCTTGTTCTCACGAGTTAATGCGCGTGAGGGAAAGTTCTTATCTAACCTATGTGTATATATGCAAAGTAAACGCTTGTTAGGATAAGATAGGATAGTGTATGTTAAAGAAATATGTATTCAAGTCCTTTGAGTCGAGTCTTGACCAATAGAAGCTAGAGCAATCGGCAACAACGTGGATTAGGGTACTTGATTGTTGGAGATGCTTTTGCGTGTGCGTTTTAAAAATCAAAGTTAAGAATATACCGCAATCAAGATGGTGTCACTTGGTAGCTAGCCGGTTGAGTACGGGTCGGTCCACAGGGAGATGGATTCATTTTCTTTATGTTCTAACGAGTTAATCCGATCAAGTCGGGTTTTGTTTTAAGATCTAAGAATGAGATTAAATTAATTAAAAGTCTTGCTAGGGTTAGGATTAGGTTAGTTTGGAAAACGAATTCTACCCACTGCTTTCTTTGCCTTAGTTAAGAATTTAGGTGTTAGGGTAATAGTCAACAAAGGGGATTAGCACGACTAGGAAGAAACTTAGTTTCTTCCCTTTGGTCCTTGTCCGTCCTTTCTTAACTCTTAGCCCTAAGCTCTATGTAAATCAACCACAACCGGTCTAACTAGGGAATCACCACTATCTCGTAGGATAGGGTGCCGTAGTGAGCGGTGTGTGGTTGAATTAAATATAGAGTCCTAATTAAAAATTATATGGGTAAAGAAAGGAGTGAGAGAGATTTCCTTCTTTCAAACCTTTCCTTTCCTGACCCTAATAAGTGAGGAATTACTCACTCATTAGGAAGATGACAAAAGAATTCATTTTTATAATTTTCATTTTAAAAGACTATCTAATTTGCAGATAATAAAAGACAGATAAAAAATTGCACGAATTAAATTCAGATAACAAACAAATAAAAATACCTTTATTGATGACCTCTTGACGATTACAATGGAATGAAGATTTTAAACTAGAAAATAAAAAAAGGCATCTCAAAAGAGGCACCCAAAAGAGGCTGTAGGCTTTCCAATTTATAGATAGGAGAAACCCTAGGGTTTACATCTGATCCACATCTGAAATTACAAGACTACCCTAAGAAAACCGGGTCAATGCACCGACTCCCACCGACTCGCACCGACACGTGCTCTGCACGGCCGTGGATCCGTGGCCAGAAGCCTTGTTTGGCTGTGGTCCCGCGGCCGTTTGATGGGCTATTGGGCTCATTTCTTTAGGGCTGCTTCATGTTGCATTTTACTTCTAGTTTCTTCACTTGGTTTCTCAGAATATCTTCTATTTTCTTCCAGATTTCCACAGTGCAGAATGTTGTGGACTTTTACCATTAGTTTCGTGTTGAAGTCTTGAATCTTGTGCCGCCCTCATACGTTGTGCAATCGAACTGTTCATTGACCTTCATTTGTTCCTTAAACTAGTAGGCGGCATCATACAGATTCATCTATTTATTGGTCGTAGTCTCATATTTATAGCGTCTTTTCACCATTTTCACTGTATTTGTTCTGAGAACCTGTAACCTGCAACTATTTAGCAGACCAAGATCAAAATCACTTATTTATTTGCAATATGATTAAGAATGGGGAATATAATAATGTAAAATTCTGATATGAACAAATACCCCCAAACTTATCTTTTGCTCGTCCCGAGCAAAACTAATTTTATTCTCGAAAAAACCTAACCTCACTTTCGCAGGGAATCGCGATTGCATTGAGCTCGTGCAACAAGCCGTTAAACCTCTAGATGTCCCTAATAGAAGGAGTGTTGTCTCCTGAGGGTTTTCAGCGGATACTACCTACAAAATCCGATCAATTTGGCCTATTGAGTTTCATTCTTCAATTTGGTATTCTAGCAAGAAATTCTATTATCTTCAACTTAGAAATTATCAACCCGTAATTTTCACACTCTCTTATCATTTAACTTAAGATCGTATATGTTCTGCAAATTTACTAAGCTTTCAGCATCTTTTGAATTTTCCTTCTAGGGTTCCATCTCAACTTAGGAATTTTTACATCTCTACTGAAGGTATAACCCCTATTTTTCATTCATTTCTCTCATCCAAACCCCAATCATATACCCCTACGTGTGTGTATGTATCACCCCTACACTTGGAAATTCAATTCAAACTATCATACTCTTGTCCATCGTCCGAAGTACTTTTAGTTGGTGAATTTTAGATGAAATTGCTCACACATCTTTCATGCGACCGTTAATACTTCTTGAGGTACTGAACGACCGATTACAAAATGTGCTTGCGCATTTAGGCGTAATTCCTCGTCTTACAATACCTAAGGCTTAGTAGTGACTCCCAAACCAGTTGGTCTAAGGCACTAGGTGATAAAGCACCCTTGCTATATATTTTTTTCATTTTACGCAGCCTTAAGTAATTACAAAACCAGTGTTCATTTTTTTATAACTCTTTATTCACTCTTGTACTTTTATTTTATTTTCCTTCATACTAAGGATTTTAGACAAGAGCATTTCAAGGTATGCTCTACTATTCCAAGTTTCAAGGTGCGTGTATGTGCTAATTGTAGGGTATATATTTTCAGAATTTAGACTTAAGGTTCAGAATTATTTTTCAGATTTACACTTCAAATAAAAATTTCAATACTCTTCTCTTATTTTGACTTAGCCAAAAACTGAACTCAAAATTTGCCTATTTCTAAATAAATAGCAAGGACATATATTTTCTATAATTAAACTTTAAGAGAGGTTATTTTTAGGGTTTTAATTTACTAAGTTTAGGATCTAGTTTTTCCTTACTATTCAATCGTCATGTTGCACTTAAGTCAAATATGGCCAAAATTGAACTTTTCAATTTTTATAATTTTTAAATTTTTTTCAATTTTTATGGGTTTTAAAATAAGTATGCAAATGCAAAAATGTACATATGAATGCGAAGGAAGAAAGCTTACCGAGCACACCCCCAAACTTAAACTTGACAGTGTCCTCACTGTCAGGCTACACCAAGAGGGTCAAAATTGTCGGCACTCCCCTGTTTAATTTTTTTTATTTTTTTAATAACAGAAAAAGAAAACAAAAGATATATACACAAAAGGCCCCCCCAAACTTAAGTGAAACAGTGTTTCCACTGTTTAAGCGTTAAAGTTCAGAGTTAGGGGGGAGAAAAACACGGTATCAAGCTATACAAGGCCTTACACAGGCCAAAGGTTAGCACCAACCATTCAAAAATTTTATCGTTATAATGCTGTGGTTGGTGAAAGAATGGAGTGTAGAGAAAAGAAATGAGAGACACACGAGACCGTGTGGAGATAGAAGCAGTATACGGTCTCGGTGGAGGAGAAGAATGGCGGAAGGGAAAAAGAAATGGTGGTGGTGGTTCGACTTCTTCAGGTGATTAATCAAAAAATCCGTGTCGTTTAGGAATGCAAGTTCGTCAGCAAAAAGTTCTTCAAAACTCTCATCGATGTAATTGAACATTTTGCTGTCAGTAAGTTTTGTGCCAGAATTTATCATACTTGATTTGTCAAAAATTATGAAGGTAGGACACTCGAAAAACTCATCTACCTCATTTGAAAAAGTAACCAAATCAAGTTGGCTTTCTGGAACGATCAAACTTGAATTATGGGATTGTGATTCATCAACACTCACTGAAATTATAGGAAGAATAGAAGAGGAACCTGAGAAAGTGGGAGAAAGAAGTTGAATACGAACTTGAGAGTGGAGATGAAGTGTATAAATTAGCACAATTTGTAATGACCGATGTGTAAAAGGCGATTGTGCTAATCTATTAACCCACTGAGAAATGAGGTCAAATCCCTCAAGATTCGTGAGAAAACATGGGTGCGTCGAACTTGGTAAAGCAGACATTGAAAATGAAAGGGATACGGTTTCTTACGCGGTCGGAACAACAGAAAGGATGAGGGGGATTTATTAAGGTAGTGTAACAGTTAAAGGTTCAGGAGGATGAATTGGAAAATCCGACTCATCAAACAAAACTGGTTCATTCTCAATACTATCCTCAATACTCTCCTCAAAATTTAGCTTATCCATGCAATTCTCATCAAATTCAAGGCGCATATAAAGTTCGGGAGAAACATTTAATGTCTCGGGATGATTAATTGGAAAGAAAAACTTATCCAAATTTGTAGGTTCATCATCCAAAATATTCCTAGCTTCAATATCCTCGATCAAGTGAAAATTAAATTTCTCAGAAACCTCATCAAAAGCATGGATATTAATCAATTTAGGTTCTAGAGTGGAGGTGTAGAGGTCAAAAGGATTGGTGGTGATTTCACTCGAAAGGGACCGTTCACAATCAGATAAATCAAACACTACAAAGTCGCACAACTCATTAGATGTTTTATCTTCAACTGGTGAATCATTTGGAAAACTTGATAGACATTCAAAACCGGAGTTATGGGATTCAATTGGGGATGGGTAGGTTTGATTTGGAAGTGTGTACAGCTCACTCTCACCACTCAAATTCTCAATTTATCCAACCGCCTCATCATACATTGGAAAATTTGGAGCTAGTTGGAAACTAGCTACCGAGTCACTAAGTTGTTTATGGGCGGCCATGGATGCATTCAAATTCTTAATCTGTTGTCTTGACGCTACCATAAAATCTTCCAATGACTGTTCCAGACTAGACATGGGTTGTGAAGGGGTTTCAGTAAAAGATTCAAAGTTGTTTGGATTCTGGAAACTCCCAAATGGCTGTGTAGAAGCAATGTCTAGGGAAGGTGCAACCGTTGGGTAAGATGGATAGGAATTGAATGGTTGGACAGTATTAAGATCAACATTTGGATAAAAAGGTGAATGGAATTGTTGATCTAAAGAATTCGCAGTGGTGAAAGGAGTGAAAGATCGGTTACGAGATTGTTCAATATGTTCAGCAATAGACATGGGTTTCGGGGTTACAACAGGACTCGAAAAAGTAATATCAATGTAAGAAGGTGGTGAAAGTTGAAATGGTTGATACAAGGTGGATTGCGGAGTCCAACTGGATGCCCTAGACGCATCTATTCGATCTTTTAAAGAAATTTTGGGTATGGAAGGGTCGTCCGAAATTCGACCGAAACAATGCGCATAGAAAGTAATGTCTGGTTGAGGGTACCAAAGTTCGGCAAGAGTTTTGCGAGTTGGGGTACCCATGATGTGAGAAAGGAGAAGAAAAAGAATGTGATGATTTTTTTTTAAAATTTTTATAAAAAAAAAATTGTTTGTTTTTGGAGTTTTGAAATTTTTGAAAGTGTTTTTTTAGAAAGAGTTTTTGCAAAAATTTGTACGAAACTACGGCACAATTTAAAACAATCACAATTTGAACATGCACACTCAAGCCTAGAGCTAGGGTCTCCTAAGTCAACTAGACTGCTCCTAACTGATCCAAAGGACAAGTTGTGAGATATCCCTCAAATCGCCTCTTCACCGCCAATTGTGGCCAGGTAAGCACAAGTAAAGAAAGGAGGGATCCGCTCACGAATCACCGTAAGATGGGCCTTTTAAAATTACCTTTCCTACTTGTCTAGCCTAGGCACCACAAAGTCAGGTTTAGATAAACGACCGATTGCCCACAACCTTCCTCTATCCTAATGAGCACGACAGTCCTTAGTTGGCTGAGTCTAAATATTTTTTAATTAAGCTCAAGGGTGATGCGTATGCTTTTAGTGATTTCTGGGGTCTTAGGAAGGGTAATGAAATCCCCACCCAATCTGGATTGGTGTTATAGCCCCTTAAAAGTCTGTTTTAGAAATGCAAAGCAGTAAACACACAAAAAACACTTGCAAATTTTTTTTATTTGGCAGCGCAAAGAATCCTGCACAAAAACAATTTATTGGAGAGGGAGAAAATTTTTACGCAAAGAACCCTGCGGGAATTTTTTTTCCAGTGGAGTTCAGAGGGTAGAAGAGAGGACAAAAATACTTACAGAGAATTTCAGGGTGCTGACGTCAGCAGTTGACCGCGGTTCCGCGGTCAAACGCTTGAATCCGCCGCGGTTCCGCGGTGGTTAAATTGGTTTGGATCTTCAAAAATTTTCTGTTTGTCTGTTGTGATTCTCCTCTATCTGTTAAGATCTTCTGTTTGTTGATTTGTTCACTGGTTTTTTCCAGATCTGAATCAGTCCATCTTCTTTTCCTGCACAATTCACACAATACCTCTCAAAAAGTGCAAGATGAATTTTTTTTTTAATTTTTTTTTGTTTTAAAATTTTTCGATTTTTATAATTTTTCAATTTTTCAATTTTTCATTTTATTTTTTTTAACCCGAAATTACACAAAGAAAGAGACTACCGTCTCCCCGGCAACGGCGCCATTTGATTGTTGGAGATGCTTTCGCGTGCGCGTTTTAAAAATCAAAGTTAAGAATATACCGCAATCAAGACGGTGCCGCTTGGTAGCTAACCGGTTGAGTACGGGTCGGTCCACAGGGAGATGGATTCCTTTTCTTTATGTTCTAACGAGTTAATTCGATCAAGTCGGGTTTTGTTTTAAGATCTAAGAATGAGATTAAATTGATTAAAAGTCTTGCCAGGGTTAGGATTAGATTAGTTTGGAAAACGAATTCTACCCACTGCTTTCTTTGCCTTAGTTAAGAATTTAGGTGTTAGGGTAATAGTCAACAAAGGGGATTCGCATGACTAGGAAGAAAGTTAGTTTCTTCCCTTTGGTCCTTGTCCATCCTTTCTTAACTCTTAGCACTAACCTCTATGTAAATCAACCACAACCGGTCTAACTAGGGAATTACCACTATCTCGTAGGATAGGGTGCCGTAATAAGCAGTGTGTGGTTGAATTAAATAGAGTCCTAATTAAAAATTATATGGGCAAAGAAAGGAGTGAGAGAGATTTCCTTCTCTCAAACCTTCCCTCTCCTAACCCTAACAAGTGAGGAATTACTCACTCATTAGGAAGATGACAAAAGAATTCATTTTTATAATTTTCATTTTAAAAGACTATCTAATTTGCAGATAATAAAAGACAGATAAAAAATTGCACGAATTAAATTCAGATAACAAAAAAAAATACCTTTATTGATGACCTCTTGACGATTACAATGGAATGAAGATTTTAAACTCGAAAATAAAAAGAGGCATCTCAAAAGAGGCACCCAAAAAAGGCACACCCCAAAAGAGGCTGTAGGCTTTCCTATTTATAGATAGGAGAAACTCTAGGGTTTACATCTGATCCACAATTGAAATTATAAGACTACCCAAAGAAAACCGGGTCAATGCACCGACTCCCACCGACATGCACCGACACGTGCTCTGTACGGCCGCGGATCCGCGGCCAGAAGCCTTGTTTGGCTGCGGTTCCGCGGCCGTTTGATGGGCTATTGGGCTCATTTCTTTAGGGCTGCTTCATGTTGCATTTTACTTCTGGTTTCTTCACTTGGTTTCTCAGAATATCTTCTATTTTCTTCCAGATTTCCACAGTGCAGAATGTTGTGGACTTTTACTATTAGTTTCGTATTGAAGTCTTGAATCTTGTGCCACCCTCATACGTTGTGCAATCGAACTGTTCATTGACCTTCATTTGTTCCTTAAACTGGTAGGCGGTATCATACAGATTCATCTATTTATTAGTCGTAGTCTCACATTTATAGCGTCTTTTCACCATTTTCACTGTATTTGTTCTGAGAACCTATAACCTGCAACTATTTAGCAGACATGGATCAAAAGCACCTATTTATTTGCAATATGATTAAGAATGGAGAATATAATAATGCAAAATTCTGATATGAACAGTACTTAAGCACGATATTTAAGAAATCCGGCTTATTGACCCTTGTCCTTCCGTTCTTGTCTCTTGCTTTCGCCTCCGGCGAAACAGAACGCAACCGGTCTCGGTTAGGGATCACCGATACCTTGGTAGGGTAGGGTGCCTAACAGAGCGCTTGCGTAAGGTTTGGGCGGAGTTCAATGGAAAATAACGGGAAAAGGAAATGGGAAATAGAAACCTTAACTTATATTATCGTATTCTTTTCCTAACAACACATATTCACAAAACCATCATATTAACAACACCATATTAACAAACCATAACAAAAAGATAAAGCAAAGGAAAGAACAAAGAAAAGAAAAGAAAACATTACAAGTAAGTAAGTGCATGGAATTTAAAGTGCAAGTAAGTAAAGCAAGTATTAAAAGAGCAAGAAAGAAAGAACTAGGAACCAAAGAGCAAAATACAAGACATGGGTTCAATAACCTAATCTTAAACTTGCAAGCTCAATTAAGAGGTTGCAAGATCAAGAAGAGGCAAAGAACTCATGGTGAATGAAGGCACAAAAAGAGAACTTTATTAATCTTCAAGAATGATACAACCCTTGAAATCAATAACCAACCCTTAAACTTGCAAGCTCAAGAAAGAGGTTGCAAGATCTAGAGAAGGTTAAGAACTCAAGGGGACTAAGCTATATACAAGAACAAAATGAAAACAAAATAGGTTTGGTGAAAAGAATGAAACAATGTAAGCACAATCCAAGACCCCCCTTCTTTTCTCACTGGTTCTATATTTATAGGCTCAAAGAAAATTTTACAAACAATAAAAATGAGCTGACATGGTGGCAAGGGGGGCCCACAGAAGTCTGGGAGCTATTGGAGGTGAAGGGGCCGGCCACAAGGGTGTCGTGCTTGGCCCAAATCCGAGCTCTCTGGCTAGGATTTGGTGTGTGGTCATGTGTTGTCCCCCACATCACTCTGGTGTAGTTTGTTTTCTCAGTAAAGGCTCTGGATGCACTCAGGGCTTGGAGGGAACATGGATCTTTAAGTCAACACACAATCTTTTGCATTGAATGCACATCACTTCATGCCCACTTGTGTCTTGCATTGGGCAACCTCCCCACCAGGTCAAAGCCATCAAAGAGCTAGTGCACAACTTGTCATGTGTTGGACCAAAATGTGTGTACACTAGTTTATTTACAAAAACTCTTTGATTCTTAATCGATTTCCAGTTCTGGTTGCAGTGTCAGCTCACAAATGTAATATCCGTGATTCTGGATGTATTTCTAGTATTTTGTCATGGATACCTGTAATCTGTATTACTGAGCAAACACCGGTTAATAGTACCGATATATACAAAAAATAGATAACGAATGAGCGGTATTAAAATACAGTTTTTTGTGATGAACAGCTTCCAAGGTGACCTGGATGATAGAGAGACTGTCTGAGTTAAAGTTTTCCCTCTTTTGAGGGGCAGTAGTCTAGACAGGTGGTCCAAACGGATACTGAGGAAGGCATGACGCAGGATACTGATTAAATTCAGTGGTCGATACAGTCTAAGAAGTTTGTTGGATTTGAAGTTCACTTATGAACTAGGTCCCATCAGATATCCAGACAAATTCTAAGACAGATATTGCTCATTTCTAGAGATAGTCTTTCTCTGCGAAGTTGAGATATAGAGAGATATCGAAAGAAACATTGGAGAAGATCCACTCACCGAGGCTATTTCTCGAACGCAATAGTTTCATAAATGAGCTTTGCGAAACTGATTAGTAGAGGAGTTGGGTGTTCGGTATCACACGGGCTGTGAGTATGCGACACCGCAATAATTAGCCTTAAGTGCAAATGGGAGATTGTTGGCTATAGTGCCCTCAAGTCAATTATTGTAATCGCAGGCACGCGATTAGATGATTAAGGGAGGACCTATACAGCTAGAACAGTCTTACTCAAAATAATAGTATACTATTTGGTTTATCTTTATCATCATGTACATGCTTTAGGTGGCATTACAGTTCACTATTACATGTTGATAGAGCCTACAGGATTCTTGCTTGACTACCAGCATTATGATGGCGATCATATACATGGGAGCTGGGTGGTCTATGAGCATATCCTTAAATGTCCCTAGTCGTAGGAGTATCGAGACTGGGCATCGATACTCCAGAGTTGACTAGTGTATACTGATCGAGACCCCGACGAGGGGCGGTGTCCGGTCTCATAAGCCATTGGTGTTAGTTTGTTCACCTAAGATAGTATACAGGTGCTCATTGGGTTATGAGTACGTTATGAGTACACTGGACAGACTCGCCGGGAATCTGCTAGTTGGTATTATACCTATTGTCAGATAGCAGTTTCCAGGTGATATGTGTACAGATTAGTCTTTTAAAACGAGTGAAAGAAAGTCTCAGACTTAAAGAAGACTGAAATTAAAGCCCTAAATTTTGTTGACCTGAGATCGTCATTTTTTCATGTGAGTTCCCACTGTGCTTTGATTACTACCCTACCACGGCTCAAAGGAGTCATGCAAACAGGTTTTAGTTAGGTACAGTCCCGAGCCACATGGAGACAGTGAGCAGATCATCGGGGATTCATCTCTCTCGGTATTGGGGGTTGATGTCGACGAGGTGCATGGGTGGCCATCACCAGAATCCCTTGATTAAGGTGGTCGAGAATTACTGATCTAGGATCAGTAGTTTCTCAGTTTGTGATGGGCTTCATACCGACACGAAATGTCGCGTTATTAGGGGTCTGACTTTACCCACCCCCCTAGACTCGATATGCAATACTCTTAGATGAACAGACCGTACTGTACGGATATTGTCACGGATAGGCTCAGTAGGGGGTAGGATAAGTTTGTTCGTCGGTCTTCCTTTTGCTCAATACCTGGGTAGCCGTTACGTACAGCTAGTGCCGCTGCTGTGCTTGTGGTTAAACCTACTGCCAGCGTATTGATGAGTCTTTAGAGTCCCACACAGAGGGTTTCCTTGTTGCGCCACGGCAGCGCCCCGGCCTCGTGCTCGAGGCCAAATTGCGGAATCAAAATATTTCCTTACTCGGAAACCGGCGCTACCGCGGACAAAGAAAACCCGGATCGTTAACCATTAACCTACGCTAGCTAACAAGAGATTGGAAGAGAAGTATACAGAGTGATCCGAGTCCTCCGGTCTTCTCGTCATCGTCCCGATCTCCCGCGGAAAGTGTAGTCTCCATATTGACGCCTCCTCGCCGGAAAGGGCACCACATCGCCTGCGTCTTTTACGGGCTCCCGCCTCAATACCGAGGCAACTCGCGCATGAAGCCGGCAACTCGACATGCTCAAGATATGCTGTAGGAAGTGTAGTGTAGAATGTCTCATTGGGGTATAGGAGTTGCCTTTGATGGAGGAATCAAGAATAAGTGAACTTGGGAATTTTTGGTGGCAAACTAAAAATGAGATGGATGCTTAATTTCTTGCCACACCCAAAATGAAAATTCCCCTCTCTCATGACCATGAAGTGGCCGGCCATTTTCTTGATAGAAATGGTGGTGGGGTTGAGAACAAAAGCAAGAGGGAGGTGATGGTAGGAAAAGGTGGAGGTAACAATAACAAAACATGAACCATGCTTATTACATACACCCCCCCATACCCTTTCCAATCACATAAATGCAAGCATGGAAGAAAGAAAAGATGCTTATCATAATCAATACTTTTACAAGAAACCTCCCCACAAAGTGTAATTTGCAAAACTGCAAATTACCCCCTCCATCGGAAAAGTCCGGCCGGGAAAGAACAAAGGAAAACCGGCCGGAACGGAATGCAAACTGGCAACTCCAGAAAACTGGTCCCGTAATAAATTACAGGAAAACCCCGATACTGTGCATACACACCCGCATCTGTATTCCGACTGGATACAAATGCAATGAGACAAAATCTACACTGTACTAGACTAGGACCGGCTTAAGCCAAAGCCGGCTAGTAAAATCCGTTCGATCCTGATCCGTGCAATACCGCACGTATCTGATCGAACCCTGCCATATATCTATACGGCTACTAGTACAAACCGTCCGATCCTGATCCGTGCAATACCGCACGTATCTGATCGGACCCTGCCATATCTCCATACGGCCTCTACAGCGTTTCGCCCGAAAGCTGAGTAACTGAAAGTGTGGTGGACTCTAAAGACTCGTCAATACTATGGCTGTGGATTTAACCACTGGCACGTCAGAGGTATAAGCCAATACATGACGGGCCACCAGCTATTGACCAAAAGGGACGTCGATGAGGAAGCTCACCCCGACACCCAACTGAGCCTGTCAGTGATAATATCCGTACAGTCCGGTCCGTTCGTCTATGAGTATCGCATGGCGGGCCTAGGGGGTTGGTGAAAGTCAGACCCCCAAAAGCGGTACAAGTCGTGTCGGAGTGTAGCCCAGAACGCCCTGAGATACTACTGGAATACCTACCAGTAAATCTCCTGCCTCGGCCGAGGGCTTTGCGTAATGGCTCTCCTAGACACAGCGCGACCTCACCCCCAATACCGGGAGAGACGAACCCCTGAAGATCCGCTCACTGCCTCCATGTGGCTCGGGACTGTACCCAACTAAAACATGTTTGCACGACTCCTTTGAGCCGTGGTTGGGTAGTAATCAAAGCACAGTGGGAACTCACACGAGACAAATGACGATCCTCAGGTCGATGAACTAACCTGTACACATGTCACCAGGGAACTGCTATCTGACGTCAGGTATAAGCCCAACTAGCAGGTTCCCGGCGAGTCCTGTCCGGTGTACTCATAACCCAATGAGCACCTGTATACATCTTAGGTGAACCAACTGACACCAGTGGCTTGTGAGACTGGCCACCGCCCCTCGTCGGGGTCTCGACTGTATACACTAGTCTACTAATGGAGTATCGATGCCCTGTCTCGAAACTCCTACGACTAGGGACCATTTAAGGATGTGCTTATAGACTACCAGCTCCCACGTATATGATCGCCATCATACTGCTGGTCGTCAAGCAAGAATCCTAGGGGCTCTATCAACGTGTAATAGCGACATGTCAGGTCACCTAAAGCAGTACACGATGATAAAGATAAACCAGATAGCATACTATCATCTCGAGTAAGACTGTCCTACCGGGATAGGTCCTCCCTCAATCATTGCAATCACGTGCCTGTGATCCAATAATTGACTCTGAGGGCACTATCTCTAACAATCTCCCACTTGCACTCAAGGCTAATTATTGCGATGTCGCATACTCACAGCCCGTATGATACCGAACACCCAACTCCTCTACTAGTCAGTCTCACAAAACCCGTTTGCGAAACTATTGCGTTCGAGGAATAGCCTCAGTGAGTGGATCCGCAGGGATGTTTCTTTCTATGTCTCTCTATATCTCAAGTTCGCGGAGAAAGCCATCTCCCGAAATGAGCAATACCTGTCTTAGAATGTCTGGATGTCTGATGGGACCTAGCTCATAAATGAACTCCAAATCCAAACTTCTTAGACTGTATCATCAACTGAACTTAATCAGTATCCTGCGCCATGCCTCCCTCAGTATTGCCTTGGACCACCTGTCCAAAATACTGCCCCTCGTCAGAGGGAGAACTATAACTCTGACAACCTCCTTGTCGTCCATGTCACCTTGGAAGCCTGGAATGATAACTGTCTCCTAAAGGAGGCTGCCGTTATCATATCCCTAGAACATTCACTTATGTTCTAAAACTGCTTCCGACTGTTCCTCCAGGATTGGATCAATATCAACTTATTGCACCTGCTGCAAGAACAACATCTGGTGTGGTACTTGACATCTCATGATTGACTCAATTGCCTAAGCAAGTGATCTGTCAATCATGCGTATCCCTCTCCCCTTTAGTCTGTAAGACACCTTTAGAGAGGGTGACTCCATTACCTGCAGGTACACTACCATGCCAGGAGTCGTCCATTCTAAATACTCATAGAATGCTGTCAAGGTACCCTGATTGGGAAACCACCCAAATCTAGATCTAAAACCATAGGTCTAGTAACCAGTATGTCTGATATAATATCCAAGTCCCATGTGGAGAAAACACTGTGTGACGACCAAAGTATAACCGATCGTAGTATAGGAATATCACTTCCTACTACCTTCTCAACAGATCCATCCCCTATTCTGACGACGTCAAACCCATGACTGTCACATCAGAAACAGATGATCTAACTCCGCTATATCTGCTTTAGTCTATAAAATAGACATAAGCATGATGTCCACCAATGCTTCCGCTGCTCCCACTGACTACGACAACCCTCTGCCAGAGTCATATAGACGTGCACTTCTAAAGCTAGTTTAGAACGACGCTATACTCATCCTCCTGCCGGGTCTCGCAGCCTGGAACAACAACAATGGCAAGTGTGGGTAAACAAGAACTTCCCTGTCACCGTCCTTGAGGCTACCGGAGTACCTCTCGGGTGCCTGAAGTTACCCACCTTATTTGCGGAGTGGCCAATGGAATGTCAAATCAGATTGAATCTTTAGGTTCCTTATCAAATCTTCAGTAATCGTTTGTGGTTCTGGAATCACTTCCAGTTCTACCATACTCCCACTACTTTTCCTGAAAAAAAATCCATTTTTAATAAAAACTGTGGCGAGTCTAGAACAATATTGCTATTGTTCATCCAGATGGTAGAAAATCAACCCTCGTCATAGCCTGGGTCAACCCACAAACAGCCATTACAGAAACGTGCCTTGAGTTATCCGGAGTCTGGTTTTAAGCATAAGCCGGACAACTCCCCGTACCCTTAACATCGTTAAGATATGAACTGTTCTATATCCAATATAGAACCAGAGGCACTGATTTAATTGAACCAGATTCAAATCATGCAGCTGTCTCCAGTGCATGTCAACTAAATGGAAGGAGCCCGATCAGCGTTACTCAACTTAGGAATGCTTCCAATTATGAGTAACCTGAAAGAGAAGCAATTTCTCTTTATCATTACTATCAACTGAATACCATACACATGTATCTACATCTTCGATCTCTTTGAAGAATCCCGATACTTGCTACACCTGGTTCTCTACTCTATTCAAATACCCATAACTCCTCAAAACTTAGACCCTGTGTTTCCACGAAACATATGTCTAAGAACTAGAGAAGTTAAAAGTAAACAGAATATAGTATGAGGACCAACCCCTCTGTCCCTAATGGACACTGGACAACATACAATACTCTGTATAAGTCCGCTGAGTCTAACAACTCTTTCACTGTGTGTCATAGGTTGAAAACTGTACTTATGGTTAGAAGAATTACACCGCTGTTTAATGCTCCTTACCTAACCATCCACTGATATAGGTAAATGTCATCGACATAATATCAAAAGGTATATCTCACTCTATGAAAATAGACGTACAGATATATCAATTTGAAATTGGTGCATAACCGCGGATATTCAAAACCAAATAATTGCCGACCGGCAAACAACCCAGGTGACTTCCTCAAATATCACCGATTACAACGAATCCCGATATAATGAGGATGATCACCCAATTCCCAATAACTTACTCCCACTCAGCATCTGTAAAACCATACAGATGTGAGAATCATACCTGGTAAATACATACCCCTGGAGCAAGTGTCTAACTGGGAAATCAGTTTTCCATTAACAGCACACAGTGAAACTGAAACATTGAAATGTTTCGTCGGGGTATCCTGGTATTCATAGTAATGCCTCTTCCATTATCCAGATTCACAACTGTAACCGTATAATTCTTTGCCATCTTTCTAAATCCCTTTCTGTGTCTTAGTCATTACCTTCTGTACACCCCTTTAGGCCAAATGGTTTTCTTCCTTCCCTACCGTTCGGCACCAGCCTATGGTTTGGAAGAAGACTATCCAAAAGGCATAAAGGGTGTACTGTCCTAATCCTAGGAACACTCGCAACGCGAGAGAAGGTGAAGATAAAAGACACCTGAATGTACTTTATTCCTATTTCTCCTGAACCAGAATCCATCCCCGAACTGGAACAAGTTCCTTTCGAGTTCGTATATAACCATACGATGGAGTATCCAAATAAACTGTGGATCTTCGTAGTGATACGGAGTGTCCTGGAGAAATACAAAGGTAATTTAGGATTGGCGAAGAAATACTTGGTTTGGTCGTGAATATCAGTCACATTTTACTTTGCCCTCCTACTAATCCCTTTCTTTGTCTGAACTTAATACCTTCTGTACACCGTTTAGGTTAACTGGTTTTTCTTCATTCCCTACCGGTCGGCACCAGCCTATGGTTTGGAAGGAGACTAGCCAATTTACGTAATAGGTGTACTACTCCTAAACCAAGGAGTACTCGCAACGAGAGAAGGTGAAAAGAAAAGACAACTGAATAATCCTATTCGTTTTCTCCAGAACCAGAAACCATCCTCGAAGTCCTTCGAGTTCGTATATTACCATACGATGGTTTTGTCCAATGGAAGTGGACGTTCGTAGTAATACGGGGTGTCCTGGAGAAAAGGGTAAAAGTAGGAGTGGCAATGAGGTCTGCAACTCTGACAATCCAAAAGCCAGTGTTAAGAAGGTTCGGTCAACTTGGTCACTGAGTCATAGTCCAGGGTCGGGTCAATGGTCGCTGCCAGAGAGAGAAAAGAAACACTCAGCGTGCACTCTAACCTAGATCAGAATGGTTATCACTTTATCTAATCTGGAAACCTCCCACTGTACCTCAAATTCTCCTCCAAACCTGAAAGAAGAATTAGTCGGGGTCACCCGAGGAGTAAACCAACTCATCAGTGGGAATCGGGATCCAACTATCATCGCATGATAACGTGACGGAATCCACTCACGTCACCACACTCCAGAAGGTATGCGCATGCCTGGCAAGTTTCAGTTCTTTTGAAACTCCCGATGTGATTTTTTTACCCCTAGGACTCAAGTGACCTTGACGGAGTCAACAAATCAAAGAGTCCTAGTCAAGTTCAACCCGTCATTATCTGGATTGCATTAAACCCACCCGTACGTGCCCTTGACGGAGTCAACAAGGCCGCACGACTGTCCTAACCAATCCCACTTATGCAACAAACAAGCACCACTTAGCTACCGTACACTACGCCTTGACGGAGTCAACAAACGCAGCACGAATACTAAATAATACCCATAAGAAATGACGGAGGGCTACGAATGGTTTTTGGCGAAAAACCTTTAACGTAATGAACTTGATATCGTTGAAGGAACTGCATAGCCTTTTATAAAATATAGTGACGAAAACCTTTACTAAAGAGGTCACTCCCGGTGAAGGGATCTCGGCTCTTTCCCCGTAGAATGAGGTGCAGGATATTCCAACTGAATACCACGATGCAAAGCAAAAGTAATCGGCTATAGTGAAGTTAATGCCCTGACGCAAACTTCTGTCCAAGGGGTCACTCCCGGTGAAGGGATCTCGGCCCTTGCCATCGTCGACTGAGGAGCAGGATATTCCAAATGAATACCACGATGCAAAACAAAAGAGAACGTCCTTGCAATAACAGCTTTTTGAAAAGTGTTCCAAAAACATCAGAATAGGTTTGTTTAAACTTGCATTGATCCGAATCAATGCAGTCCCATCAATTGATCACACCACAAAGAACGAAAATATACTGACGTACGTATATGCCATCCGCATTTGCCACTGGGTCCCGTCATCACCCGTTAGGTTAGCTTACTAACGACAGAGCGGGGACTGGACTAGCGCGGATGAAAAACATATACAACATCTACTAATATATATACCAATATATAGTATTTCGCTCAAGGCGTGAATGAAATGCAACATCACAGAAATGTACAACATCACAGAACAATACAGATATCTGGAAGCCCCGGTTTCACAGAGCCGCTGCTGAAACCCGATGTTCCCCTGGTCGTGTGGATAGCCTGTGCAATGAAATCCTAGACCCCTACGGGCGCGGCAAGTCACCCGCCAAAACCTGAAGCGAGGCAGCCCCCTTCAGTACCGTGAATGGACCACCCAGCACTTCACGGAATCCGGTAACTTGGGTACCCCTCCTGGGTCAACCTGTACCCCCTACGAGTGCGGCGAATAGCCCGCCAATCCTGGACTGAAGCCTCCTCCGTCTCAATGCCCTGAGATGCGGGCCCGTTGCCCTCCAGAACCCGGCTATCCGTGCACCCCACCGCGGGGCAACCCTAGTACAGAAAGTAAAATATACATACACCGGGTGCATCGACCGCAACCAGGTCGTGCCCCAAAAGAATAATACAAACAGGCAGTGACGGCAGTCCACAAGTCGGACGCTCGCCCCCGCAATATCAAATGTACATAATACAACAGCACTGTACTAGCATTGCATCCAGGCTATCCCCCACGACCGATCCGCAACAACACAGCATAAACATAGAACATCAACGTGAAAGTCACGTTCGCAAATCCGTCTAACCGGGCTATAGCAGTTAGACCGGATTTACCGATCGAGTGACATTCACGGTCGCAGATATAATGTAAATACTGTGAAATAATGTGTTTAAAATATCCGATCGATCAAACAATTAACAAGTGGGCCCCCAACCAATACTATAGCAGTCACAGAAAACTTGAGCCCAAATTTAATATCCCAAAAGCCCCAAAATTATCCCAAAAGGCCACTGTAAAATTTTCACAGTGTGAGCACAGTAGACTGCGGCAGAAGAGCGGCCCAAAGTGGGATTTGGCCGCGCTTCCGCGCTCTAATGTACGAGTGACACTGTCGACTTTTTACAGTGGTCTTAGAATTTCGTGCACATTATTTTTCTGTAACCTGAAAAATTTTTAGACATCAAAAAATTCCAACAGAAAACTGATGTGAACAAAATACGGTTTTTTGAGATTTTGGTCGATCGGATAAGCAAACACATCAAACGAAGCTAGGTAAGGTTAATGGCGTGGCTCTGATACCATGTTGCGCCACGGCAGCGCCCCGGCCTCGTGCTCGAGGCCAAATTGCGGAATCAAAATTTTTCCTTACTCGGAAACCGGCGCTACCGTGGACAAAGAAAACCCGGATCGTTAACCATTAACCTACGCTAGCTAACAAGAGATTGGAAGAGAAGTATACCGAGTGATCCGAGTCCTCCGGTCTTCTCGTCATCGTCCCGATCTCCCGCGGAAAGTGTAGTCTCCATATCGACGCCTCCTCGCCGGAAAGGGCACCACATCGCCTGCGTCTTTACGGGCTCCCGCCTCAATACCGAGGCAACTCGCGCATGAAGCCGGCAACTCGACATGCTCAAGATATGCTGTAGGAAGTGTAGTGTAGAATGTCTCATTGGGGTATAGGAGTTGCCTTTGATGGAGGAATCAAGAATAGGTGAACTTGGGAATTTTTGGTGGCAAACTAAAAATGAGATGGATGCTTAATTTCTTGCCACACCAAAATGAAAATTCCCCTCTCTCATGACCATGAAGTGGCCGGCCATTTTCTTGATAGAAATGGTGGTGGGGTTGAGAACAAAAGCAAGAGGGAGGTGATGGTAGGAAAAGGTGGAGGTAACAATAACAAAACATGAACCATGCTTATTACATACACCCCCCCATACCCTTTCCAATCACATAAATGCAAGCATGGAAGAAAGAAAAGATGCTTATCATAATCAATACTTTTACAAGAAACCTCCCCACAAAGTGTAATTTGCAAAACTGCAAATTACCCCCTCCATCGGAAAAGTCCGGCCGGGAAAGAACAAAGGAAAACCGGCCGGAACGGAATGCAAACTGGCAACTCCAGAAAACTGGTCCCGTAATAAATTACAGGAAAACCCCGATACTGTGCATACACACCCGCATCTGTATTCCGACTGGATACAAATGCAATGAGACAAAATCTACACTGTACTAGACTAGGACCGGCTTAAGCCAAAGCCGGCTAGTAAAATCCGTTCGATCCTGATCCGTGGCAATACCGCACGTATCTGATCGAACCCTGCCATATATCTATACGGCTACTAGTACAAACCGTCCGATCCTGATCCGTGCAATACCGCACGTATCTGATCGGACCCTGCCATATCTCCATACGGCCTCTACAGCGTTTCGCCCGAAAGCTGAGTAACTGAAAGTGTGGTGGACTCTAAAGACTCGTCAATACTATGGCTGTGGATTTAACCACTGGCACGTCAGAGGTATAAGCCAATACATGACGGGCCACCAGCTATTGACCAAAAGGGACGTCGATGAGGAAGCTCACCCCGACACCCAACTGAGCCTGTCAGTGACAATATCCGTACAGTCCGGTCCGTTCGTCTATGAGTATCGCATGGCGGGCCTAGGGGGTTGGTGAAAGTCAGACCTCCAAAAGCGGTACAAGTCGTGTCGGAGTGTAGCCCAGAACGCCCTGAGATACTACTGGAATACCTACCAGTAAATCTCCTGCCTCGGCCGAGGGCTTTGCGTAATGGCTCTCCTAGACACAGCGCGACCTCACCCCCAATACCGGGAGAGACGAACCCCTGAAGATCCGCTCACTGCCTCCATGTGGCTCGGGACTGTACCCAACTAAAACCTGTTTGCACGACTCCTTTGAGCCGTGGTTGGGTAGTAATCAAAGCACAGTGGGAACTCACACGAGACAAATGACGATCCTCAGGTCGATGAACTAACCTGTACACATGTCACCAGGGAACTGCTATCTGACGTCAGGTATAAGCCCAACTAGCAGGTTCCCGGCGAGTCCTGTCCGGTGTACTCATAACCCAATGAGCACCTATATACATCTTAGGTGAACCAACTGACACCAGTGGCTTGTGAGACCGGCCACCGCCCTTCGTCGGGGTCTCGACTGTATACACTAGTCTACTAATGGAGTATCGATGCCCTGTCTCGAAACTCCTATGACTAGGGACCATTTAAGGATGTGCTTATAGACTACCAGCTCCCACGTATATGATCGCCATCATACTGCTGGTCGTCAAGCAAGAATCCTAGAGGCTCTATCAACGTGTAATAGCGACATGTCAGGTCACCTAAAGCAGTACACGATGATAAAGATAAACCAGATAGCATACTATCATCTCGAGTAAGACTGTCCTACCGGGATAGGTCCTCCCTCAATCATTGCAATCACGTGCCTGTGATCCAATAATTGACTCTGAGGGCACTATCTCTAACATTCCTTGCTTCGGGCGAAACGATGTAGAGGCCGTATGGTTTTACGACAGGGTTCGATCATATACGTGCACTTGTGCACGTATCATGATTCGAACGGATAATACTAGCGGGTTTTGGTTTAAGCCGGATCCTAGTATTATATTGTTGGATTAGTTTTGTCTCATTTAATTGTATAATTCGGAATATGGATGCGGGTATATATACACGGATGAGGGGCATTCTTGTAACTTATTACAAGATTGTTTCTAGAAGAAAACACATCATTTTGTTTTAACCATTTAGTTTAATGGTTAATGAGGTGGAGGGATGAGTGTGACATGCATTGATTGAAGCATGGTTCAAAGCATGACTCATGGTGGTGACTCATGAATCACTATTAAACCATGCTTGATATTTTGTTGTAATTGTGAGATATTTTGTGAAGACTTGAGATATTATCTCTTGACTTGCTTCATGCCTCTCTCACATACTCACAACACTTAGCATTATTTTTCTTGAGTTGCTTCAAGCTTCACACTCTCATCTCTCATGGCTTTTTCTTCTTCCTCCACCCTAACCCTCTCATGTTTTGAGAAACCTAGGGTGTTTAGAGACAAGTTAATCCTTCATTAGACTCTACATCTTCTAGGCTATCAAGTTTAGCAAACTAGACACCCTAGTTACTTCCGTTATAAAGTAGGAGCTCGATTCATAGACTCTCGGGTGGATCATCTTTGATGAAAGGAGACCGGTGACCAAACTTGATCATGGTGGCCACTAGGAGCTTGGGAAGCTTGTTAAAGACCGAAAGACACGGATCATTCGATATAACATTCCTAAACTCTTTAGATAGTGTGCTAGATTTACGATTAATGGTCGATTCGTATTCGGGGGTTGTGGTAGCGCCAGTTTCATAAATTTTTGTTCCGCATCCGGCCACGGTTTGATGGCCAGGGCACTGCCGTAACCCAACAATGTAGGCCAATGTCTACGCATGCAAGAAGTGCCTATTCCTACTTCATTACTTTTACCTATAATTTCTCAAGGTATGGACATGTATTCTTGATGAAGTATAAATCCGAGGACTTTGAGAAATTCCAGGAGTATAAGAATGAAGCGGAAAAGCAAACCAGCAAAAGTATCAAGATGCTCCGATTTGACCGGGGTGGTGAATACTTAAGTGCCGAGTTCCTGGAATATCTAAAAGAGAATGGAATTCTCTCTCAGCTTCCTTCTCCATACACACCACAACATAACGGTGTATCAGAAAGACAGAATCACACCCTGCTTGATATGGTGCATTCCATGATGAGTAATACTGAGTTGCCGCCATCTTTCTGGGGTTATGCACTAGAATCTGCTGCATACCTATTGAATAAGGTTCCAACTAAATATATTTCTACCACTCCATATAAAATGTGGAGTGGGAAGAAACCCTTTTTTAAGTATCTTAAGATATGGGATTGTCCTGCTTTTGTCAAAAAGGTTCATCCGGATAACCTCGAGGCACATTTAATATTGTGTATGTTTGTAGGATAGCCTAAGAATTCTAGGTGGTATTATTTCTATTACGCTGAGGAACAAAAGTCTTTGTTTCTCATCATGCCCGCTTTATGGAAACTCAATTTCTTGAAAAAGAAATTAGTTGGGGGTGCAATAGAGATGGATGAAATTCCAAAGCCACAAACTATTACTGAAGAATTAGTAGAACATGAAGTTTCAATAGAACCGGACGTACCTACGCCACTCCGCAGATCTAGTAGGCAGTCTCATCCGTCCGAGAGATACTACGGTTTTCTCGTAGACGGGGATGGAGAGGATTGCATCATTGATGATGATGAGCCGACTAGTTTTCAGTAAGCCATCACAAGTAGAGACTCGGTGAAGTGGTTGGATGCTATGTGATCCGAGATAGAATCGAGGTACACCAAAAAAGTATGGACTTTAGATATTGCTCCTCCTGGGATAAAACCCGTTGGATGCAAATGGATCTTCAAAAAAAAGATGGGTGTAGATGGACAGGTAAAAACCTACAAAGCTAGACTTGTTGCTAAAGGTTTTCGTCAAAGACCAGGATTAGATTATGATGAAACTTTTTCACTAGTGGCTATGGTTAAATCCATTCGGATCCTACTTACCATTACTTCCTTCTATGACTATGACATCTGGCAGATGGATCTTAAAACCGCTTTTCTAAATGGAAGTTTAGAAGAGTGTGTTTATATAGATCAAGCAAAAGGTTTTATAGACAGTGGGAGCTGCGGAAAGGTGTGCAAATTGCTTAAATCCATTTTATGAATTAAAACAGGCATAGCGGAGTTGGAACATATGTTTTGATGAGACAGTCAAGAAATTTGACTTTATCAAAAATGCAGATGAACCTTTTATTTATAAGAAGATTGTAGGGAGAACTGTGATATTTCTCATTTTATATGTAGATGACATTCTCCTGATCGGAAATGATATTTCTATGCTACAATCGGCCAAGCTGTTCTTGTCACAGAAGTTCTCTATGAAAGACCTGGGTGATACCTTGTACATTCTGGAGATTAAGATCTATCGTGACAGATCTAAAAGAATGTTGGGACTTTCATAGTCGAAGTACATAGATACCATACTGAAGAGATTTAGTATGGAAGATTCCAAGCACAGTAATTTACCCGCTTGTCATGGAATCACCCTCTCCAAAGAGATGTCTCCCAAGACTGATGAGGAGAGGGCTCATATGAGCATTGTACCCTATGCTTCGGCGGTGGGGTCGATAATGTATGCAATGTTGTATACTAAACCAGATGTAGCTTACGCACTCAGCGTCGTAAGCAGGTATCAGTCCAACCCAGGTGAGAAACATTGGATAGCAGTAAAGAACATTCTTAAGTACTTGGGAAGGACTAAGGAGATGTTCTTGGTGTACGGTAATGGGGACCTGCAGATCAAGGCTTTTACCGACTTTGGCTTCCAAAATGACAAGGATGACTCTAAATCAGTCTCGGCTTATGTGTTTACCCTTAACGGAGGAGGGGTCTGTTGGAAGAGCTCCGAACAGGACACTATAACAGACTCGAAGATGGAAGCTGAGTACATCGCTCATAACGATGCCACAAAAGAGACAGTCTGGATGAGGAAGTTCATTTCTGAATTTTAGGTGGTTCCATCCATTACTGATCCAATACCTTTGTATTGCGCTAACAATGAAGCCATATGGCTTTGGCAAAGGAACCACGGTCCCATAAAAAATCCAGACATATCTTGAGACGGTATCACCTAATCAGAGAGATCATGGATCGCCGGGAGATCGAGGTGCAAAGAGTAGATACAAAGGACAATACGGCAGATCCATTCACCAAGGCCATCCCTCAAGTCAAGTTCGAGAGACTATTCAAGATGTTGGGTATGCGGTTGATTGATTTGAAAAAAGTGTTTGTCGTAAATAAAGTTAACCGCAATCAATAACGGTGTCGCGTGTAGCTAGCTGAGATGAGTACGGGTCATCCTCAGGGATGCATGGAACTTTTAATCTTGCTTTAGACGAGTTGATTGAAAGAATGGGAGATTGGTTGTAGATCTACGATATATGGATGTAGAATCTATAAAGAAGATGCTTGTAGGGTTCATAAAATTTAGTAGTAATGGATGATTAATTAAAGATGACTCCTTTTACCTTTTAATAGATTTAAAACTAGATCGATAGTGATGAATGTGGATTAGGCTTCTTTTGGAAGAAACTAGGGTTTCCCCACTCTTAACCCTTATCCTTGCATTAATTTCTATTCATGTCTAGCCTTTACTAAAACAATTGTTAATCTAATCTCAAATCGCGATCGAGACTATCAATAAATTGGTAGCGCGCCAGATAAGGATGTTAACATTTATTTTGCTAAAGTTTATAAACTTTATAAGATATAAAAAAAAGTTAAGAGATTTTATCATCCATTGATCTAACCTAATCCTACGAACTCTACCAAGCTAGGAATTGTTAGTTGTATGTATGCCCTAGAGGCCAGTATTGTACAGATGATGTATATTATATTGGATGCTTGGACATATATAGAGATGACTTTCTTGCTCGATATGATAGTATGCTATCTGGTTACTCTTTATCTTAACGTGTACACTTGTCTCTTTAAACTGTCTTATAGTTACATGTTGATAAAGCCCTTAGGATGTGTACTTGACTACCTGGACTATGATGCAGATCATACTAGTGGGGACATGGTAGTCCATAGGTACATCCTTTAAGGTCCCTAGTCATGGGTATATCGAGACGGGGCATCGATATACCAGAGTAGACTAGCGTATACGCTTCTCGACCCATGAGATGGGCGATGGATGATCCCATATCTATTGGTGTTTGACATCAGAGATGGTATACGGGTGCTCAGTAGAGACTGGGTACACTGGACGGACTCGCCGAGAACTCCCAGATGGTATTATACCTCACGTCAGATGGCAGTTCTCAGGTGACACTTGTACAGGTTAGTCTGTAGACCCGAGATCGTCATAGAGTCTTGTGTGATTCCTACTGTGCTTTGATCTCCACCTTACCACGTCCATGAGGGCGTGCAAAACGGTGGTCTTTGGGTACAGTCCCGAGTCACATGGAGGCAATGAGCGATAGGAGGGGTTTCGTCTCTCCCGGTATTGGGGGTTGATGTTGCGCTGTGCTCGATTGGCCGTAACAGGGAAGTCCCTGGCCAGGGCTGATCAGAGATTTGCTGGTAAGTGTTACCAGTAGTTTCTCGACCCGTTATGAGCCTCACATCGGCACGGCTTATCGGTTATTGGGGTCTGACGTATACCACCCCTAGACTTGATATGCGACATATCAGACGAACAGACCGGACTGTACGGTAAGTGTTACTGGTTGGATTCACAGGAGTGTGAGTGGACTAGCTCGTCGATCTTCTGATCGCTCAATACCCGGATGGCCGTTACGTTTAGCAGACCGCTTGCGGCTTGTGGGTGCTTGATATGATCATCATCTGCTACCGGCGTATTGACGAGTCTTTAGAGTCCTACACAGAGGTTTCCTGGCTCAAGCGAAACGAAATAGGAGCGCATATGAGATATATGCAGGACCGAGAATAATGCGTGTATGTGATACCGTATTCCATTCTCGCGATGGATGTATCGATTGGTTATATTCGATATAACCTAGATATCGAATCAACGATTGATTCGATAAGCCGATACATAGGATACTAGTCGGTTATATGCGATATGACCGGATCGTTAAATCAAGTGTTGATTTAATGATTTAATGTATAATTATATATTTGATATATTACTTTGCATTAACTAGTATTGGTTCATTTTAAATGGATTTTCTCACTTGATGTGCAAGTTGTATATATGATATACTTTTGTGCACATGTTTGTATCATGTTTGATGATACTTGCTCACATGGTTAAGTGTAAAGAATTAAACCATGGTTAAGTAGATAATTAGGGTTTTGATTTATTCTCTCATTTATTTATCCATTCTTTATTTATATAAATGGATAAATGAAAACATAATGGTTTCTTTTTATCATGAAGCTTGTTGAAGCTTCATGAAGCTTTGACTAAAGAAACCATTTTGTCTTCTAGCTTAACCCTAACCCTTCTCATTTACCATGGTCTTTTCTCTACACTTAACCTTGGTTAAGATATGATAAGTATTGATTTATTTTTCTATTACAAAAAGACTTATCATATTCTAGCTTCATCTTCTCCTTCTTCTTCAAGAAAGAAAACTAGATGCCATCAATGGCAACTTGAGCAAAAGTGAGTGAAATCCAATTCTAAAGTGAACCCACCTCCTATTTCTTCACCCTCTACCTCTTGCCAAGTTGTTTTGGGTGTTTTCTTCACAAGTTTCACAACTTGGTGAAGTTGGAGCTTGAACTTGTGCAACCTCGACGTAGATCATCTTCGGCACGAAGCCGACGACCTATTTCGCTCATTCCTTTTGATGAAGCCGATGCGAGAGTCCGAGATCCGACTAGGACAGCGAGAGGATGTCTACGTGGAGCTAAGGAAGTGGATAACCGGATCTACAAAGGTTGTAGCCTCTCTCCTTTAGTTAAAGTGTTAACTAGATTCGTATTTCGCCTAGAATTCTAGCCGACGATCCGTATTAGGGTTTCTCGGCACCAATAAAATTTGAAATTGGCATGGTTGATGCCTTGTGAGACCTCTATAGTGTTCCTAGGAACCCTACAGTGGTATCAGAGCCTAGCTAGAGCCTTAGGCGAAGTCTAGACGGAGTTTGAAGTCCGAACGAACCAGAAACCCTAAAACCCATGAGCTCTCTGGACTTTTTCTAAAATCTGGGATTTTTCCATATTAAAAATGCTTAAAAAATTCAGCAAAGAATTCTAAGAATTACGGTGCAATTTGTTTCCAATGAACAGTACACTGTGCGGCGGAACCGCGGCAGAAGCATGGCTTCTGCGGCGGTTCCGCGGCTCTATGGTGACGTCAGCCCTAATTTTTTGCACAGTAATTCCTGATAAATTATGCTGAGTTTTCTGGGAATTTTTAAATTGACTCAAGGGTTGAGTGCTCTGGGGTTGTATTGGGAATCGACGATTCGATCGGATTATCAAACCTTGTCTAAGTGTTTTTCCGGATAACTTTAGAATATGTTAAAAAGTTGGATACGGATATAAATACCCAAGTTTTCCCCTGCCGGAAAAATTCCAAGTGTTGGATTTTTCTGTGGTTTAAAGACGTTCTGAGTAGTGCAAGTAACGCGATGGTCCCTCTAGAAGACAACAAACCTTAACTCGATTATGTGACCGTCTTGAACTGCCCTTTGAACCTTCGGGTTTGGGGCAGTACGGCGTGCCACATGTGAGGCGTTGGCTTGACCCTTCTACGGCTGGACCGTTGGTACTGAGGCATGAAGTGAATGTCTTTGAACTTATTTCATGTGTTGATCGGTGTCGGGAAAAACTTAGGTATTCGACTGTTCGATCGGAAAGTTTAACATTTTCGGTTTATCTGGAATGTGATACAATAATTGTAATTCACAAACAGTTATGAGATAACTGAATGAATGTTATAAATCTAGCGGTTTAGTTTCACTTGATATTGAAAAGAGTTTTCGATAATGAGACTAAAATGCGGGGTTTATAACTGTTAGGCATGTGATGTCTAAGTATTTCATTTGATTAGGCATGTGATGTCTAAAGAGGTTGCGGATTCCAACTGTTGTAGTTTTACACTTTCTTTTCTGTGACCGTAAGTGTAGTATGTTCATATCGCCGGTTTCGTTGCTATACGTCAACGACAATTGGGGTATGCATACTTACTTACGTTGATGACATGTGATGTTATGTGTTGCTGGATATGTTATATTGGATTGTCGTGTTTGAATAGCCGGGGGTTTTTATGTGAGATGAGTGTTTTTCATTTTCATTCATGTAAAAACTTGTATGTAATATTCTTTTATTTGGGGCACTTCCAGGTAGCGGAAGTCGTCACTTTTTGTATATTATTTTCTTTTCCGCATTAGGATAGACCCAAGGAGGGGAGCACAAGTAACCGGGTTCTAGGGTCCAGTGGGAGACCAACTCGAGGAGTCGAGTACGGGTCTCCTAACCCTAGAATTGGCAGGGTTGCTTGCCGCTCTCGTAGGGGTCTAGGGGTGTGGGATTGGCTATTCATCACGACCGTGGAATCCGTGTTTTATACTGGCTCGTATTGAAAACACGGACGTCCTAGTATATCCAATATTTCATATGTTTCTTCTGCTGCGATATCTGTGATGTGATCATGTGATGTTCTGTGATGGATACAGTATATAGTATATATGATATATTATATAGACGTTACTTATGTTTTACACCCGCACTAGCCCTGCCCCGCTCTGCCGTTAGTTACCTAACCTAACGGTGCACGAGGGGACATCGAGGCGAATGCGGATGGCATAAGTGTACGTCGTATTTATCTGTGATGTTTAGGTATTTAAATGATGGGACTTCATTAATGTGATTAATGAAAGAAAAGAAACCTAAGATGTTGTAGAATCAAATTTTAAATAAAACAGGTAGCTACAGTTCTTGCTTTGCACAGCGGTTTATGTGATATATCCTGCACCTTATTCGATGAGGAAAGGACCGAGATCCCTTCACCGGGAGTGACTCCTTTAGCAATAACTGGCAGATTCTACACACTCGGTTTGCTTTTGATAGCTTCTATAGTTTCTGCTTTGCACAGTGATATATATGATATATCCCGCACCTCATTCGATGAGGAAAGGGCCGACGATCCCTTCACCGGGAGTGACCCCGTTAGCAAAACTAGAAAAGCCTCAAAATCATTCCATTTCAAAACTTCATTTGATTCTACAACGATATCAAGTTCATTACGCAATAGGTTTTCAGAAAAACCTGTCGTAGCCCTCTGTCATTTTAGATAAGTCATGTTTAGTATTCGTGCTACGTTTGTTGACCTTGTCAAGGCGCAGTGTGCGGTAGCTAACCAGTATTTATCTGCTTATGCATATGATGCAGATTGGGTTAGGGTAGTCGTACGGCCTTGTTGACCTTGTCAAGGGTCGTGCGGGTGGGTTTGATTCAATCAAGAAATGACGGGTTGAACTTGACTTGCGGTCTATGGTTTGTTGACCTTGTCAAGGTCATAGATCGTTCGGGGCAAAATATTATCGGGAATTTCAAGTGTTGAAATTTGCAATGAGATTGCATACCTTCTATGAGATAGTTGGATCCCGATACCCACTGCGAGTAAGAGTTACTCCTGGGAGAGTTTTACATATTACAATTAGCCGATCAAGTAGGTGTCTAGAAAGGTGTTAACGAGGTTACGCCTCTGGGAAAACGAAGTTTACATTAATTAGGTTCGTGCGAAAGCACGGGGGACCTCCCTCAAAGTACCGACACTGGCCTGGCTGAAAGATTGGCGAACTTGTAGTGTGTAATTAATCCCGGCTAGTCTTTCCTTTTAGGGTTTGGAGGAAGATTTGATAAAAAGCAGTGGGAGCCATCCTGATTAGATAAGATAATAACCAATCTGATCTTGCACGAGCATACGCTAAAGTGTTTTCTTCTCTCTCTCTCCAGGTAGCGACCATTTCATGCCCTAATGAAGATAATAATATGGATGTATTGACCGAACCCGCATGTTATACTGTGCTGGGGAACGTTGGTTCCGTTCTTTCTTATAAGAGTTATAGGAATGAACAGGATATAGGGGAATACCAGGATTCCCATGCCACCCGAATGAAGAAAGTACATGTTGATGCATTTTCTTCGGGTGTGTTCGTTACTGAGAACTGTTTCTCCATTTGCTCTACGTCCTAGGTATTAGATACCGGGTCAGGATCCCATATATGTAATCAGTTACATGGGCTCAGGAAAGGTAGAGAACTTGGAGAAGGTGATAAAGACATTAGAGTTGGAAATGGTGCAATTGTTGCAGCTAAGACTGTCGGGGAATATCACCTTGCATTACCAACTGGTAATACATTGGTTCTGAACGAATGCTATTACATGCCGAACCTGATATGCAACATTATATCGGTTTCTTTATTAAGTAAAGAGGGATATAATTTTGTATTACAGGACAATGTTATGAACATTTTCCGTAACCAAAAGTTGGTTGGATCAGGCACGTTGTGCAATGGCATTTATGTTCTAAATCAATCAACAGTTCTAAATATAACAAACACACACAAGAGGAAGAGTTCTGAACTGAACGAATCCTTCTTGTGGCATTGTAGACTGAGTCACATCAATGCGACACGACTAGCTAAGTTGCATAAAGATGGATATTTGAAACCGTTCGAATTTTCATCTTATGACACTTGCCAATCCTGTCTCAAAGGAAAGATGACCAAAACTCCGTTTACGGGACACGGAGAAAGAGTTACCGAACTCTTGGGACTAATACATAGTGATGTATGCAGTCCCATGTCTACACATGCCAGGGATGGTTCTTCATACTTCATTACATTCACTGACGATCTCTCTAGATTCGGATATGTGTTCCTGATGAAACACAAATCAGAAGCTTTTGAGAAATTTAGAGAATATAAACAAGAAGTCGAAAACCAAACCGGAAAAAGTATTAAAATCCTTCGATCTGATCGAGGAGGTGAATACTTGAGCAATGAATTCCTGGACTTCCTAAAAGAGAATGGGATTCTCTCTCAGCTGACTCCTCCATATACACCACAGCACAACGGTGTATCAGAACGGAAGAACCGCACCATATTAGATATGGTGCGCTCTATGATGAGCACAGCTGAGTTACCTATTTCCTTCTGGGGATATGCGCTGGAAACAGCAACATACCTATTGAATCAAGTTCCATCTAAATCTGTACCTACCACACCATATGAGATATGGAGTGGGAAGAGACCATATTTTAAACGAGTTAAGATATGGGGTTGTCCGGCCTATGTCAAGAGGCAAAATCCGGACAAGCTCGAGGCACGGTCAGTTCTCTGCAAGTTTGTGGGATATCCAAAGAATTCATATGGGTATTTTTTCTACCACAGTGAGGAACAAAAAGTGTTTGTTGCTCAACATGCCACCTTTTTAGAAAAGGAATTCCTTGAAAAAGAAATTAGTGGCAAAGTGGTAGAGCTGGAAGAGGTTCCAGATACACAAACCGTAACTGAAGATTTAGTGGAACCAGAAGATTCAGTAGCTCCCAATGAACCTCAGCCTCTCCGCCGATCTAGTAGGGTTCCTCGCCAACCTGAGAGATACTACGGTTTTCTCATGGATGGTGGGAGCGAGGATTGCATCATGGAGGATGATGACCCAACTAGCTTCGAGCAGGCCATCACGAGTAGGGACTCAGTGAAATGGCTGGATGCAATGCGGTCCGAGATGGAATCCATGTACACCAACAAAGTATGGACTTTGGAAGTTACTCCTGAAGGGGTAAAACCCATTGGGAGCAAGTGGATCTTCAAGAAGAAACTTGGTGTAGATGGGAAAGTGGAGACTTTCAAAGCTAGACTTGTAGCAAAAGGTTTTCATCAAAGACCAGGTGTGGACTACGACGAAACCTTTTCTCCAGTGGCTATGCTTAAATCCATCCGGATCATGCTTGCCATCGTTGCATATCACGACTACGAAATCTGGCAAATGGATGTTAAGACCGCCTTTCTAAATGGTGATTTAGAAGAGTGCGTGTACATGACTCAGCCAGAGGGCTTCGTAGATAGTGGGAGCAGCGGGAAGGTGTGCAAGCTGCTTAAATCCATTTATGGATTAAAGCAAGCATCGCGGAGTTGGAACATCTGCTTTGACGTCGTTATCAAAGAGTTTGATTTCGTCAAAAACCCAGATGAACCTTGTATCTACAAGAAGGTGGCAGGGAGTAAGGTTGTCTTCCTCGTATTGTACGTGGACGACATACTCTTGATAGGAAATGATATTCCTATGCTGCAATCGGTCAAGCTCTTCTTATCACAGAGATTCTCAATGAAAGATCTTGGTGATGCCTCCTGCATATTGGGAATCAGGATCTATAGAGATAGATCCAAACGGATATTGGGATTGTCCCAATCCAGGTACATTGACACCATACTAAAGAGGTTTAGTATGGAAGAATCCAAGCATGGGAACTTACCCACGATCTCTGGAGTCACTCTCTCCAAAGAGATGTCTCCCAAGACTGATTTGGAGAGAGCTCGCATGCATGGGATACCCTATGCTTCGGCTGTAGGCTCTATCATGTATGCGATGCTATGTACCAGACCCGATGTTGCATACTCACTAAGTGTAGTGAGCAGGTATCAAGCTGATCCTGGAGAGAGTCACTGGACAGCTGTGAAGAGCATTCTCAAGTACTTACGAAGGACTAAGGAGATGCTCTTGGTGTATGGTAGTGGAGAACTCCAAGTGGAGTCCTTTACCGATTCCAGCTTCCAGAGTGATAAGGACGACTCTAAGTCGCAGTCGGGTTTTGTCTTTACCCTTTACGGAGGGGCGGTTAGCTGGAAGAGTTCCAAGCAGGAAACCGTGGCAGACTCGACGATGGAGGCTGAATACATCGCTGCCAACGATGCTGCTAAAGAAGCTGTTTGGATCAAGAAGTTCATTACTGAACTTGGTGTGGTTCCATCCATTGAGCATCCAATACCTTTGTATTGCGATAACAATGGAGCAGTGGCTTTGGCCAAGGAACCCAGGTCCCATCAGCGATCCAGGCATATTCTGAGGCGGTATCACCTGATCCGGGAGATAGTTGATCGCCGGGAGATCGAGGTCAGGAGGGTTGACACGAAGAACAACACGGCAGATCCACTCACGAAGGCCATTCCCCGGATACAGTTTGAGAGACTCTTCGGGATGCTCGGTATGCGATACTACAGCAGTTGGCCCTAGTGCAAGTGGGAGATTGTTAGTTGTATGTATGCCCTAGAGGCCAGTATTGTACAGATGATGTATATTATATTGGATGCTTGGACATATATAGAGATGACTTTCTTGCTCGATATGATAGTATGCTATCTGGTTACTCTTTATCTTAACGTGTACACTTGTCTCTTTAAACTGTCTTATAGTTACATGTTGATAAAGCCCTTAGGATGTGTACTTGACTACCTGGACTATGATGCAGATTATACTAGTGGGGACATGGTAGTCCATAGGTACATCCTTTAAGGTCCCTAGTCGTGGGTATATCGAGACGGGGCATCGATATACCAAAGTAGACTAGCGTATACGCTTCTCGACCCATGAGATGGGCGATGGATGATCCCATATCTATTGGTGTTTGACATCAGAGATGGTATACGGGTGCTCAGTGGAGACTGGGTACACTGGACGGACTCGCCGAGAACTCCCAGATGGTATTATACCTCACGTCAGATGGCAGTTCTCAGGTGACACTTGTACAGGTTAGTCTGTAGACCCGAGATCGTCATAGAGTCTTGTGTGATTCCTACTGTGCTTTGATCTCCACCTTACCACGTCCATGAGGGCATGCAAAACGGTGGTCTTTGGGTACAGTCCCGAGTCACATGGAGGCAATAAGCGATAGGAGGGGTTTCGTCTCTCCCGGTATTGGGGGTTGATGTTGCGCTGTGCTCGATTGGCCGTAACAGGGAAGTCCCTGGCCAGGGCTGATCAGAGATTTGCTGGTAAGTGTTACCAGTAGTTTCTCGACCCGTTATGAGCCTCACATCGGCACGGCTTATCGGTTATTGGGGTCTGACGTATACCACCCCTAGACTTGATATGCGACATATCAGACGAACAGACCGGACTGTACGGTAAGTGTTACTGGTTGGATTCACAGGAGTGTGAGTGGACTAGCTCGTCGATCTTCTGATCGCTCAATACCCGGATGGCCGTTACGTTTAGCAGACCGCTTGCGGCTTGTGGGTGCTTGATATGATCATCATCTGCTACCGGCGTATTGACGAGTCTTTAGAGTCCTACACAGAGGTTTCCTGGCTCAAGCGAAACGAAATAGGAGCGCATATGAGATATATGCAGGACCGAGAATAATGCGTGTATGTGATACCGTATTCCATTCTCGCGATGGATGTATCGATTGGTTATATTCGATATAACCTAGATATCGAATCAACGATTGATTCGATAAGCCGATACATAGGATACTAGTCGGTTATATGCGATATGACCGGATCGTTAAATCAAGTGTTGATTTAATGATTTAATGTATAATTATATATTTGATATATTACTTTGCATTAACTAGTATTGGTTCATTTTAAATGGATTTTCTCACTTGATGTGCAAGTTGTATATATGATATACTTTTGTGCACATGTTTGTATCATGTTTGATGATACTTGCTCACATGGTTAAGTGTAAAGAATTAAACCATGGTTAAGTAGATAATTAGGGTTTTGATTTATTCTCTCATTTATTTATCCATTCTTTATTTATATAAATGGATAAATGAAAACATAATGGTTTCTTTTTATCATGAAGCTTGTTGAAGCTTCATGAAGCTTTGACTAAAGAAACCATTTTGTCTTCTAGCTTAACCCTAACCCTTCTCATTTACCATGGTCTTTTCTCTACACTTAACCTTGGTTAAGATATGATAAGTATTGATTTATTTTTCTATTACAAAAAGACTTATCATATTCTAGCTTCATCTTCTCCTTCTTCTTCAAGAAAGAAAACTAGATGCCATCAATGGCAACTTGAGCAAAAGTGAGTGAAATCCAATTCTAAAGTGAACCCACCTCCTATTTCTTCACCCTCTACCTCTTGCCAAGTTGTTTTGGGTGTTTTCTTCACAAGTTTCACAACTTGGTGAAGTTGGAGCTTGAACTTGTGCAACCTCGACGTAGATCATCTTCGGCACGAAGCCGACGACCTATTTCGCTCATTCCTTTTGATGAAGCCGATGCGAGAGTCCGAGATCCGACTAGGACAGCGAGAGGACGTCTACATGGAGCTAAGGAAGTGGATAACCGGATCTACAAAGGTTGTAGCCTCTCTCCTTTAGTTAAAGTGTTAACTAGATTCGTATTTCGCCTAGAATTCTAGCCGACGATCCGTATTAGGGTTTCTCGGCACCAATAAAATTTGAAATTGGTATGGTTGATGCCTTGTGAGACCTCTATAGTGTGCCTAGGAACCCTACAGGAATTACTCACGCATGGTTGAGATAGAAGAGAAGATGAAGAAGGAGATCATATTGTAAATGCAGAAAATAAATGCGAAATAATTAAGCAAATGATCTACCTTTATTAATCAACGTTACAAGTATAAATCCTTTGAATTTAGATTACAAGAAGAAGTTGCTCTCGATCTCTGCCTCGTAGGAAGTAGTTGCTCCGTCGATATTCACGTCGCTCTATCACGTCGAATCGCGGACCTGTCGTGAATATCTTGTTCTTTGACAGTGATTTGCTTCGTGTAAAAGATGATAGTTCTCTAAGTTTAGCCCTCGGTCCTTTATATAGCCCTCAAATCAGAAACCCTAGATCTCATAGGTTTAAATATGCCATCAAGATCCAATTTCTAAAATCATAGATCCTACGGCCATTAATTGGCCGCGGATCCGCCGCGGATTGTGGGTTATAGCCGTGGTTGGGCGGCGGTTTGGTAGAATTAGGGTTCCAAATTTCATGTGCTTTCTCATGTTGACACGTGGAGATTTTTTCCATGTCTGAATTCTACAAATATTTCTCTGAGTCTTTGCCAATATTGATTCTACGATTTTATTGGCAGATTTTTTATCCTGACATCTTGAATATCTCGATTTCCCAACCTGAGCTAAATCTGCACAATATTTCTATGAATAATGTTAGTAATATTTGTTATATTAGAGATATAATCTTAATCATTTTATATGGTAATAAATTTTAAAGAAATTTGATTAAGATTATTTGATATGATATGCATATTTTTAATTACCAAAATATCATATAAAAATTATATGCATATATTTTCCTTCATAATGTTAATTATAATGTATAAATATATGATAAAGACTATTTTGCAGATAAACTCTAATATGTTTCATAATTACAATAAACACTTTTAAATATTTAAGAAAAGTAAGGAAAATGTTATATCAAAAATGCAATATTTTCGACTGAACATCGGTACACCAACAACTAGTTCTAGTGCAAACGTTGGGTACTCAATACGCCAATAACATGCCTTAGTGCAAGTGGGAGATTGTTGGATATGTATGCCCTTCATTATATAGGATGCTGGAGATATGTATGTACATGACAATCTTGCTCAATATGATAGTATACTATTTGGTTTGCTTTTATCTTAACATGTGATATGTTTTACTTGTTATTTCATATCGCTTATACATATTGATAAAGCTCTTAGGATCCTTGCTTGACTACCAGCGTTACGATGGCAATCATACTTATGGGAGATGGGTAGTCGATAAGCACATCCTTAAATGTCCCTAGTCGTGGGAGTATCGAGACTTGGAATCGAGACTCCAGAGTAGACTAGTGTATATATTTCTAGATCCTGACGAGGAACGATGGTTGGTCCCACAGCCATTGGTGTGATGCACCTAAGATTATATACATGTGCTCACTGGGGGTGAGTACACTGGACGGACTCGCCAAGAACTGGCTAGATGGTATTATACCTATTGTCAGATAACAGTTCTTAGGTGACATGAGTACAGATAGTCTGTCGACCTGAGGTCATTATTTGACTCGTATGAGTTCCCACCGTGCTTTGATTATTATCCTACCACGGCTCTACTGAGTCGTGCAAATAAGTTTTAGTTGGGTACAGTCCTGAGCCACATGGTGGCAGTGAGCGATTGTTGCAAATTCGTTTCTCCCAGTATAGGGAGTTGATATCGTGCTGTGCTCGGTTGGCCAACACCATAAGTCCCTGTCAAGGGCAGATTGAGAATTAATATAGTTAGATCAGTAAATTCTAGGATGGTCTTGAGCCATATCGGCACGACTTGTTAGGTTATTAGGGGTCTGACGTTTTCCACCCCTAGACCTGGCATGCGATACTTTCAGACGAATAGACAGGATTGTACGGAGATTGTTATGGACATGCTCAGTAGGAGTTCGGACGAGTTTGCTCGTTGGCCTTCTTTTCGACAGATACCTGGGTAGCCGTTACATACAGCTAGTGCCACTGACGTGCTTGTGGTTAAACCCACTGCTAGCATACTGTCGAGTCTTTAGAGTCCTACACAAAGGATTTCCCTAGTTCAAGTGAAACAATGTAGAGGCCGTATGGTTTTACGTGCAGGGTTTCGATCATATACATGTACTGGCTACACGTATTTTTGATCGGACCGATAATACTAGCGGGCTTAAGATTAAGCCGCATTCTAGTATTATAATATTGGATTATTTTCATCTCTTGGTATTCGTGGTAAGAATACGGGAATGTATATACGGTGAGGGGTATTCTTGTATTTTCAAAAGAGTGCTTATAGAAGAAGACCCCTCATTTGTGATTAATCCATTTATTCAAATGGATAATGAGGTGGAGAAATGAGGTGTTATTAGAGCTTGATTGAAGCATGGCTACTTTGGATGACTCATTCACTTTGGATGACTATTGAAGCATGGTTGTATTTTTGTTATTATTATTATTATTATTGAAAAGATATGCTTCATAGTTATCAACACTTAGCCATTCTTCATTCTCATTCTTCACTTGACACTCTCTTTCCTCTTTTGCTCTCTTCTTCTTCCTCAAACCCTAAACACTCTTATGTGTTGAGAATCCTAGGGTGATTGAGATAAATTAGTCCAATTAACTCTCTACATCATCTAAGCTACCTAGATTAGCAAACTAGGTAATTTAGTTACCTCAATTTAGAGGTTAAAGCATGAACCATAGACTCTCAGGTGGATCTTCTTCGACACGAGGAGGCTGATAACCAAGCTTGATCCATACAAACGAGGAGCTTAAGAAGTGGATAAGAAGACCCGAAGGACTTGAACACAATGGTATAAATCACTTCATAGTAGATTAGAACCTTTGTTAGTTTAGCTGGTTAAGGCTTATGGTCGATCTTGGAAGTTTAGTCGATGTTGCTTGCTATAAAATTATTTTTTGTTAATTCCGCTTCTCTACAAACCCTGTAGAGTGTGCGATATCGACTTATAAGATGGGCTATCATGCTGCTTGAATTTGACATAGTTTATACGCCTCATGTTGGCTATAGTGCCCTCAAGGCAATTATCATAGTCGCGGACTTATGATTATGATGATTGAGTGAGGACCTGTACTGATAGAACAGTCTTACTTAAGATGATAGTATGCTATCTGGTTTGTTTTTATCATCATGTACATGTTGATAGAGCTCATAGGATTTTTGCTTGACTACCAGCATTATGATGGTGATCATATATGTGGGAGCTGGGGTCTATAAGCACATCCTTAAATGTCCTTAGTCATAGGAGTATCGAGACCGGGCATCGATACTCCAGTGTAGACTAGTGTATACTGATCGAGACCCCGACGAGGGGCGGTGGCCAGGTCTCACAAGCCATTGGTGTTAGTTTGTTCACCTAAGATAGTATACATATGCTTATTGGGTTATGAGTACACTGGACGGACTCGCCGGGAACCTGCTAGTTGGTATTATACCTATTGTCAGATAGCAGTTCCCAGGTGACATGTGTACAGGTTAGTCTGTCGACCTGAGATCGTCATTTGTCTCGTGTGAGTTCCCTCTGTGCTTTGATTACTACCTTACCACGGCTCAAAGGAGCCATGCAAATAGGTTTTAGTTGAGTACAGTCCTGAGCCATATGGAGGCAGTGATTGGATTGTCGGGGATTCGTCTCTCCTGATATTGGGGGTTGATGTCGCGTTGTGCACGGGTGGCCATCACCAGAAATCTATGGCCATGGTGAACGAGAATTATCGATCCAGGATCAATAGTTTCTCAGGTGGTGATGGGTATTATCCCGACACTAAATATCGCGTTGTTAGGGGTCTGAATTTATCCACCCCCTAGACTTGATATGCGATACTCTTAGACGAACAGACCGGACTGTACGGATATTGTCACTGTCAGGCTCAGTAGGGTTTCAGGATGAGTTTGCTCTTCGTCCTCCTTTCGTCTCAATACCTGGGTAGCTGTTACGTACAGCTAGTGCCGCTGACGTGCTTGTGGTTAAACCCACTGCCAGCGTATTGACAAGTCTTTAGAGTCCCACACAGAGGGTTTTCACTGTTGGTACATACAGGTATTCGATTAAATACGTGCACATGTTGCGTAGACTTTAATCGGACGGTAGATAATACTAGCGGCTTAGGATTAAGCCAGATTATTAAATCAGGTGTTTGATTAATAATTTACATATGTATATATGTATTCTAGTATTATTGTTCACTATTCGTTTTCTCTCTCGGCTATTCATATTTTCGTACGAATACGCGTATATGTATTTCGATACATGTACTGGGAAGTATTCCGTATTTATACGGAATGGTATCTAGAAGATTTGCCACCTCATTAATTATTTTCCTTTTTAGAAAAATCATTTGTCTTCATAATGAGGTGGAGGGGGTGACATGGCATGGCATGGCTTGAAGCATGTTGAGAGGTATGGTTGGAATTGTTTATTGCAAATTGGTGAGATATTTTTTGGTGGGAATGAGAGAGGGGGGGCGGCCACTACACAAAAAAAAGCTCATTTGTATTTGGATGATTCTACACTTGCTCACAACACTCTCTCATGTTCACCAAAAAAAAAACCACTTAGCCATTTTTGCTCATGCCATTGTTTTTTATCACCTCCTTCTTGATCTTCTATGGATGCTCTATGAGCATATGAGTTGAGAGAAAAATATAGTGACACACTACTACACCTCGACTCTCCATCGCTAGCAACTATGGAGCATCGGTTGCCTCATTCGTCGAGGTTGGAGCTTGCGCCGTTTCCCTCAGGTGGATCATTGGAGATGGAGGAAGACTGGCAACCAAACTTCGTCAAGGAACCGCTAGGAGCTTAGAATGAAGACCGAAGGACATGGGTCAACTTGGTATAACCATTCTAACCTCTATATTAGTTTGCTAGTTTAGGGTTTAAGGTCGATCCGGAAATCGGGTAACGGTAGCGCCGGTTATAGAAAATTTTTGTTCCGCATTTGGCCACGTTTCGATGGCCGGGGTACTGCCGTAACCCAGCATGGTACCAGAGCCACCTTTTAAACCCTTATCTAGCTAGTTTAGACAATGTTAAAGTATCAAAATCGAAACAACCCGATAACAGTGCACTGCAGTTTTCCATTCTCTGTCGGTTTTCTAAGTTTTCAAACAAGTGCAGAAGACTATTTACCTGACCACAAGACCACACACCAAATACGAACCCATTCTATGAAATTTTGGACGAGCACATTGCTCATTTTTCTGAGCTCGCCGGCCCTAATAGGGTATTTGGGGTTCGTATTTTGTGTGTTGTTTTGTCTCTGGAAAATTGATGCAGTGGTATTGTTTGTTTAGCCCATTTTTGATATTATGTTATCAGTTGTTCAGGGGCATTTCGGGGTGTTTCGAAGTCGATGTTTTAACACTGTTTAAATGTTTATCAGTACATACATTATTATCTGCGACCGTGAATGTCATAAGATCGGTACAATTTGTTAGTTATATGTATGCCCTAGAGGCCATTACTGTACATAGGATGTATATTGTAGTGGATGCTGGGACGTATATAGGGAGGACTTTCTTGCTCGACATGATAGTATGCTATCTGGTTGAACTTTACCTTAACGTGTATGCTGATTGTCTCTCTGTTACATGTTGGTAAAGCCCTTAGGATCTGTGCTTGACTACCTGGACTATGATGCGGATCATACTAGTGGGGACATGGTAGTCCATAAGTACATCCTTCAAAGTCCCTAGTCGTGGGTGTATCGAGACGGGGCATCAATATACCAGAGTAGACTAGCGTATACCTTCTCGACCCATACAGATGGGCGATGGATGATCCCATATCCATTGGTGTTTGACATCAGAGATGATATACGGGTGCTCAGTAGAGACTGGGTACACTGGACGGACTCGCCGAGAACTCCCAGATGGTATTATACCTCACGTCAGATGGCAGTTCTCTGGTGACACTGGTACAGAGTAGTCTGTTGACCCGAGATCGTCATAGAGTCTTGTGTGGTTCCCACTATGCTTTGATTTCCATCTTACCACGTCCAAGAGGGCGTGCAAAACGGTGGTTTTTGGGTACAGTCCCGAGTCACATGGAGGCAATGAGCGATAGGAGGGGATTCGTCTCTCCCGGTATAGGGAGTTGATGTTGCGCTGTGTTCGATTGGCTATAACAGGAAATCCCTGGCCAGGGTTGCTGAGATTTACTGGTAAGTGTTACCGGTAGTTTCTCGAACAGTTATAGACCTCATATCGACACGACTTATCGAGCTATTGGGGTCTGACGTTTACCACCCCTAGGCGAGATATGCGACATATCAGACGATCAGACCGGACTGTACGGTAGTGTTACTGGTTGGATTCACTGGAGTGTGAGCGGGCTTGCTCGTCGATCTTCAGATCGCTCAATACCCGGGTGGCCGTTACGTTTAGCAGACCGCTTGCGGCTTGTGGATGCTTGATATGATCATCATCTGCTGCCGGCGTATTGACGAGTCTTTAGAGTCCTACACAGAGGTTTCCTGGATCAAGCGAAACGAAATAGGAGCGCATATGAGATATGTGCGGGACCGAGAATGATACCAGTATGTGATACTGTATTCGATTCTTGCGATGTGACATTGATCGGTTATATGCGATATAGCCGGGTTATCGGATCAAGTGTTGATTCGATAAGTTGTTACTAATGATACCAGTCGGTTGTGTGCGACATGACCGGATCATTGAATCAAGTGTTGATTTAATGATTTAATGCATTATTATATATTTGATATATTACTTTGCATTAACTAGTATCGGTTCACTTTAAAATGGATTTTCTCACTCGGGTGTGCGCATTGCATATGCGATATGATTTTGTGCACTTCTTTGTATCATGTTTGATGATACATGAATTTTGGTTAAGTGTAAAGAATTAAACAATGGTTAAGTGGATAATTAGGGTTTTTCTTTTCTTATTTATTTATACATTTATTCTTTTTGGAAAACATTTAGCATGAGAAGAAATGGAGGCTTTATTTGTTGTTTTCATGAAGCTTCATGTATGTTTGACTTTGCAACCATTTTTGTCTCATGCTTAACCTAACCATCCACTAAACCATGATTTGCTCTCTACACATAACCATAGTTATGTTATGATAAGGTTGATTTTATTTATTCTTTTAAGAGATTAACATATCATAACATTATCTTCTTCTTCCTCATCTTCTTCACTTGAAGAAAGAAAACCTCATCAATGGTGATTGTTGGAAAAGAGTGAGAAATCCAAAACTAAAGTCTACCCACTTCCTATTTCTTCATCCTCTACCTCTTGCCAAGTAGTAGAGTGTGTTTACTTCACAAGTTTCTTGACTTGGTGAAGTTGTGAGCTTGATCTAGCGATGCCTCGACGTAGATCATCTTCGGCATGGACATCGACGACCTAGCTTGCCCATTCTCCGATGAAGCCGACGCTAGAGCCCGGATTTGATTTGGACAGCGGAGACGACCTCATCTCGGAGCCGTGGAGGTGGAGGACCGGATCTACAAAGGTTGTATTTCCGATTCTTGTAGTTAAGTGTTAACTAGTTAGCTTTTTCGCCTAGTTTTCTAGCAAACGATCCGTAGTCGGGTCTCTCGGCACCCATAAAATTTTATATTGGCATGTTCGATGCCTTGTGAGACCTCATTAGGGTGCCTAGGAACCCTACAGTGGTATCAGAGCCTAGCTAGAGCCTTAGGCGAAGTCTAGACGGAATTTGAAGTCCGAACGAACCCGAAACCCAATTCCGTTCATGCTCTCTGTACTTTTTTGAAAACAGTGGATTTTTCCAGATTAAAAATTGCTAAAAAAATCAGCAGGGAAATCTAAGGGTTACGGTGAATTTTGATGACGTAAATCCATATTCAAGGCGCGGATCCGCGGCACGAGCATGGCTCGTGCGGCGGATCCGCGGCGGTTTTGTCCTGTTGTTCATCAAAATTTGCACCATAATCAATAATTGTCAATGCTGGTTTTTCTGGGAATATTTAATATTTAATACAGAGTTGAATTTTTCAGCAGTTGTTTTGGGGATTCGGTGTTTCGATCGGATTATCAAATTTTGTCTGTGTGGCTTTCCGGATAACTTTTAGAATATGTTAAAAAGTTCGACCGGATATAAATACCCAACTTTTCCCCTGTCGGGAAATTTCCAAGTGTTGGATTTTTCCGTAGTTTAACGACGTTCTAAGTAGTGCAAGTAATGCGATGGTCCCTCTAGAAGACAACAAACCTTAACTCGATTATGTGACCGTCTTGACCTGCCCTTTGAACCTTCGGGTTTGGGGCAGTACGGCGTGCCACATGTGAGGCGTTGGCTTGACCCTTCTACGGCTGGACCGTTGGTACTGAGGTACGAACTGAATGTTGTTAGACTTATTTCATGTGTTGATCTGTATCGGGAAAACTTGGGTGTTCGAATGTTCAATCGGAAAGTTTAACATTTTCTAATTATCTGGAATGGGATACAATAATTGGAATTCACAAGTAGTTATGAGATAACTAAATGAATGTTATAAACATAGCAGTTTAGTCTCACTTGATCGGTTGCCACGGAATTTTGATGCGATCAAAAGTCCGTCACAATCACGTAGCGTACGCGGATACTCGCCGGGTAAACTTAATAGACAGCCTCATTCCATAGCCCCGACCAAGTGACTGTAGGAGAACCCCGTCGCCGAAAGCATCCGTTCGGGTGCTCGCGGTAGCGGTGTTCCGCCTTGGTGCACTTCGTCGACGGTATCAGGGGTGTGGCCGCCTACTAAAGTTTGCGACGAGCATTCGATCAGTTTTTCGGGAATCTTGTTGAATTGCCCGACTTAATATTGAAAAGTGTTTTCGATTTTGAGACTAAAATGCGGGGTTTATAATTGTTAGGCATGCGATGTCTAAGGAATTCATTCGGTCAGGCATGTGATGTCTGAGGTGGTTGCGGATTCCAACTGTTGTAGTTTTACACTTTCTTTTTTGTGACCGTAAGTGTAATATGTGATATCGCCGGTTTCGTTGCTATATGTCAACGACAATTGGGATGGACATATTTACTTACGTTGATGACATGTGATGTTATGTGTTGCTGGATATGTTATATTGGATCGTCGTGTTTGAATAGCCGGGGGTTTTTATGTGAGATGAGTGTTTTTCATTTTCATTCATGTAAAAACTTGTATGTAATATTCTTTTATTGGGGCGCTTCCAGGTTGCGGAAGTTGTCACCGTTTGTATATTATTTACTTTTCCGCACTAGGATAGACCCAAGGAGGAGGGCACAAGTAACCGGGTTCTGGGGTCCAGTGGGAGACCAACTCGAGGAGTCGAGTCCGGGTCTCCTAACTCTAGAATTGGTAGGGTTGCTTGCCGCTCTCGTAGGGGTCTAGGGGTGTGGGTTTGGCTATTCATCGCGACCGTGGAATCCGTGTTTTATACTGGCTCGTATTGAAAACACGGACGTCCTAGTATATCCAATATTTCATATGTTTCTTCTGCTGCGATATCTGTGATGTGATCATGTGATGTTCTATGATAGATACAGTATATAGTATATATGATATATTATATAAATGTTACTTATGTTTTACACCCGCGCTAGCCCTGCCCTGCTCTGCCGTTAGTTACCTAACCTAACGGTGCACGAGGGGACATCGAGGCGAATGCGGATGGCATAAGTGTACGTCGTATTTATCTGTGATGTTTAGGTACTTAAATGATGGGACTTCATTAATGTGATTAATGAAATAAAAGAAACCTAAGATGTTGTAGAATCGAATTTCAAAATAAAACAGGTAGCTACAGTTCTTGCTTTGCACAGCGGTATATGTGATATATCCTGCACCTTATTCGATGAGGAAAGGACCGAGATCCCTTCACCGGGAGTGACTCCTTTAGCAATAACTGGCAGATGCTACACACTCGGTTTGTCTTTTGATTGCTTTTAAGTGTTTTTGCTTTGCACAGCGGTATATGTGATATATCCTGCACCTTATTCGATGAGGAAAGGACCGAGATCCCTTCACCGGGAGTGACTCCTTTAGCAATAACTGGCAGATGCTACACACTCGGTTTTTCTTTTGATTGCTTTTAAGTGTTTTTGCTTTGCACAGTGATATATGTGATATATCCCGCACCTCATTCGACGAGAAAAGGACCGACGATCCCTTCATCGGGAGTGACTCCTTTAGCAAAACTAGAAAAGCCTCAAAAACACTCCATTTTAAAATCATTTGATTCTACAACGATATCAAGTTCATTACGCTATAGGTTTTCAGAAAAACCTGTCGTAGCCCTCCGTCATTTCAGATAAGTACTGGTTAGTATTCGTGCTACGTTTGTTGACTATGTTAAGGCGTAGTGTGCGGTAGCTAATTAGTGCTTATCTGCATAAGCATATGATGTGATTGGATTAGGGTAGTCGTGCGACTTTGTTGACTATGTTAAGGGTCGTGCGGGTGGGTTTAATTCAATCGGGAAATGACGGGTTGAACTTGACTAGCACTTATGATTTGTTGACTATGTTAAGGTCATATAGCTGCTAGGGGCAAAATATTATCGGGAATTTCAAGTGTTGAAATTTGCAATGAGATTGCATACCTTCTATGAGATAGTTGGATCCCGATACCCGCTGCGAGTAAGTGTTACTCTTGGGAGAGTTTTATACATTACAATTAGCCGATCAAGTAGGTGTCTAGAAAGGTGTTAACGAGGTTACGCCTCTGGGAAAACGAGGTTTACATTAATTAGGTTCGTGCGAAAGCACGGGGGACCTCCCTCAAAGTACCGACACTGGCCTGGCTGAAAGATTGGCGAACTTGTAGTGTGTAATTAATCCCGGCTAGTCTTTCCTTTTAGGGTTTGAAGGAAGATTTGATAAAAAGCAGTGGGAGCCATCCTGATTAGATAAAATAATAACCAATCTATTCTTGACAGAGCGCACGCTGAGTGTTTTCTTCTCTCTCTCTCCAGGTAGCGACCATATCACGCCTTAATCAAGATAATAATACGGATTATTGACCGAACCCGCTTGTTATACTGAGCTGGGGAACGTTGGTCCCGCTCCAACTTATAATTGTTATAAGACAGAGCAGGAATTTGGGGAATACCAGAATTCCCGTGCCGCCCAAACGAAGAGAGTGCATGCTGATGCATCATCTTCGGGTGTGTTCATTACAAAGAACTGTTTCTCAGTATCCTCCGCATCCTAGGTATATGATACCGGATCAGGATCCCAGATATGTAAGTTGTTACATAGGGCTATAAAAGAGTAGAAAAACTGAGAACGGGTGATAAGTTTCATGAGACAGAAATCGGGGCAAGAGTTGCAGCCAAGTCTGTCGGTCACTGTCACCCTGTATTACCAATACATTGATTCTGAACGAATGTTATTAGATACCGAACCTGATATACCAAATCATATCACTCTCTTTCATAGAAAAGAAAGGATATAATTTTGTATTGATGGATAATGTTTTGAACATTTCCTATATCAAAAGTTGATCGGTTCAGGCACGTTATCTAAAAGCATTGACGTTCTAAATCAAACTACAGTTCTTAGTGTACGGAACACACACAAGAGGAAGAGTTCAGAACTGAACGAATTCTTCTTGAGGCATTGTAGACTAGGTCAGATCAATGTGACCCGACTAGCTAGAGTTACATATAGATGCATATTTAAATCAGTTTGAATTTACATCTTGTGAAACTCGCCAGTCATGTCACAAAGATAAGATGACCATAGCTCCGTTTACTGAAAACAGAGAAAGAGTTAGTAAACTCTTGGGATGATACATGTTGATGTATGTAGGTCCCCTGTCTACACATGCCAGGATTGGTTCTTTATACTTCATTACGTTCTCTGATCATCTCTTTAGACTCAGACATATGTTCCTGTTGAAACACAAGTCCGAACCTTTTGAGATATTCACAGAATATAAGTTAGAAGTAGAGAACCAAAATACGGGTATAAATATTATGTCCTATGATGAGATCAAGGAGGAGAATACTTGAGCACGGAATTCCTGGACCATTCTAAAGGAGAATGAGATTCTCTCTCAGCATTACTCCTCCGAATACACCATAGCACGATGGTATATCGGGGCGGAGCAATCACACCCTATGTGATAAGGTGTGCTCTATGATGAGTACTACTGAGTTACCTAATTCCTTTAGGGAGTTATGCACTTGAGAAGTTGCATACCTATTGAATAGGGTTCCAATCAAATCAGTTGCCTACCGCTTCATATGTGATATGGAAAGGAAAGAGCCCATATCTTAAGTTGGTTAAGATTTGGGGTTGTCCGGCCTATGTCTGAAAGCAAAATCCGGACAAGCTCGAGGCAAGGTCTGTAATGTAGAACTGGAAAAGTTCCAGCTATACGAACTACAGCAGATGATTTGATAGAACCAAGGGATTCAGTAGATACCAACGAACCTCAGCCTCTCCGCCGATCTAGTAGGGTTCCTCACCCACCTGAGAGATACTTCGGTTTCTCTATGACAGTGGGAGCGAGGATTGCATCATGAGATGATGACCCAACTAGCTTCGAGCAGGCCATCAGGAGTAAGACTCTGTAAGAATGGCTGGATGCTTAGCGATCTGAGATGGAATCCTTATACACCAACAAAGTATGGACTTTGGTTGCATTATCTGAAGGGTTAAATCCCCATCAGGAGCAAGTATATCTTGAGAAGATTACTTGGTGTAGATGGAAAAGTTGAGACTTTCAAAGCTAGACTTGTTAAAGGTTTGCGTCATCGACCAGGCGTGGATAATGATGAAACCTTTTCCAGTAGCTATGCTTAAGTCCATCCAGATCCTACTTGCCACGGCTTCATACCATGACTACGATATCTGGTGGTTGGGTGTCATGACTGCTTTTCTAAATGATGTTTTAGAAGAGTGCGTCTATAAGTACACAGCCAGAAGGCTTCGTAGACAGTGGGAGCAGCGGAAACGTGTGCAAGATGCTTTATAGGATAAAGCAGGCATCGCGGAGTTGGAACATCTGTTTTGATGAATTAGTCAAAGAGTTTGACATCATCAAAATGGTATATGAACCTTGTATAAACAAAAAGGTAGTAGGGAGTATGGTGGTGATCCTCGTAGAGTACGTGGATGACATACTCTTGATAGGGAAGGAGTTTCCTATGCTACGCTCGGTCGATCTCCGATTATCACAATGATTATCCACATAGGATCAAAGTGATACCTACTAAATCCTGGATTTTGGATCTATGAGATAGATCTAATTGGATATTAGGAATCTCACTAGCTGTAGTGAGATGGTATCAGTTGATCCTGGGGAGAATCACTGGAAGGGTTCCAGGGTGATAAAGACGACTGAATGTCAGTCGCAGGCATTGTCTTTACCCTCAGTGAAGGGACGGTATGTTGGAAGAGTTTCAAGCTAGATACCGTGACATACTAGACGATAAAGGCAGGATACATCACTACTTAAGATGCTACCAAAGAGGCTGTTTGGGTGTATATTGGTTCATGAGATGAACTATGTTCCTACCATTGTGAGACAATGGAGTTGTGGCTTATGCCAAGGAACGCCGGTCCCATCAGTGATCCAGACATATTCTAAGGCAGTATCACTTGATCATGGAGATGGTTGATCTCCAGGGAGATCGAGGTTTGGAGAGTAGACTCAGAGGACAACACAGCGGATCCACTCACAAAGGCATGTTCCCAGAGAGAGACTTTTATGGGATGGTTGAGTATGAGATACTACAACCACTGCTATCAGATGGCCCTAGTGCAAGTGGGAGATTGTTAGTTATATGTATGCCCTAGAGGCCATTACTGTACATAGGATGTATATTGTAGTGGATGCTGGGACGTATATAGGGAGGACTTTCTTGCTCGACATGATAGTATGCTATCTGGTTGAACTTTACCTTAACGTGTATGCTGATTGTCTCTCTGTTACATGTTGGTAAAGCCCTTAGGATCTGTGCTTGACTACCTGGACTATGATGCGGATCATACTAGTGGGGACATGGTAGTCCATAAGTACATCCTTCAAAGTCCCTAGTCGTGGGTGTATCGAGACGAGGCATCAATATACCAGAGTAGACTAGCGTATACCTTCTCGACCCATACAGATGGGCGATGGATGATCCCATATCCATTGGTATTTGACATCAGAGATGATATACGGGTGCTCAGTAGAGACTGGGTACACTGGACGGACTCGCCGAGAACTCCCAGATGGTATTATACCTCACGTCAGATGGCAGTTCTCTGGTGACACTGGTACAGAGTAGTCTGTTGACCCGAGATCGTCATAGAGTCTTGTGTGGTTCCCACTGTGCTTTGATTTCCATCTTACCACGTCCAAGAGGGCGTGCAAAACGGTGGTTTTTGGGTACAGTCCCGAGTCACATGGAGGCAATGAGCGATAGGAGGGGATTCGTCTCTCCCGGTATAGGGAGTTGATGTTGCGCTGTGTTCGATTGGCTATAACAGGAAATCCCTGGCCAGGGTTGCTGAGATTTACTGGTAAGTGTTACCAGTAGTTTCTCGAACAGTTATAGACCTCATATCGACACGACTTATCGAGCTATTGGGGTCTGACGTTTACCACCCCTAGGCGAGATATGCGACATATCAGACGATCAGACCGGACTGTACGGTAGTGTTACTGGTTGGATTCACTGGAGTGTGAGCGGGCTTGCTCGTCGATCTTCAGATCGCTCAATACCCGGGTGGCCGTTACGTTTAGCAGACCGCTTGCGACTTGTGGATGCTTGATATGATCATCATCTGCTGCCGGCGTATTGACGAGTCTTTAGAGTCCTACACAGAGGTTTCCTGGATCAAGAGAAACGAAATAGGAGCGCATATGAGATATGTGCGGGACCGAGAATGATACCAGTATGTGATACTGTATTCGATTCTTGCGATGTGACATTGATCGGTTATATGCGATATAGCCGGGTTATCGGATCAAGTGTTGATTCGATAAGTTGTTACTAATGATACCAGTCGGTTGTGTGCGACATGACCGGATCATTGAATCAAGTGTTGATTTAATGATTTAATGCATTATTATATATTTGATATATTACTTTGCATTAACTAGTATCGGTTCACTTTAAAATGGATTTTCTCACTCGGGTGTGCGCATTGCATATGCGATATGATTTTGTGCACTTCTTTGTATCATGTTTGATGATACATGAATTTTGGTTAAGTGTAAAGAATTAAACAATGGTTAAGTGGATAATTAGGGTTTTTCTTTTCTTATTTATTTATACATTTATTCTTTTTGGAAAACATTTAGCATGAGAAGAAATGGAGGCTTTATTTGTTGTTTTCATGAAGCTTCATGTATGTTTGACTTTGCAACCATTTTTGTCTCATGCTTAACCTAACCATCCACTAAACCATGATTTGCTCTCTACACATAACCATAGTTATGTTATGATAAGGTTGATTTTATTTATTCTTTTAAGAGATTAACATATCATAACATTATCTTCTTCTTCCTCATCTTCTTCACTTGAAGAAAGAAAACCTCATCAATGGTGATTGTTGGAAAAGAGTGAGAAATCCAAAACTAAAGTCTACCCACTTCCTATTTCTTCATCCTCTACCTCTTGCCAAGTAGTAGAGTGTGTTTGCTTCACAAGTTTCTTGACTTGGTGAAGTTGTGAGCTTGATCTAGCGATGCCTCGACGTAGATCATCTTCGGCATGGACATCGACGACCTAGCTTGCCCATTCTCCGATGAAGCTGACGCTAGAGCCCGGATTTGATTTGGACAGCGGAGACGACCTCATCTCGGAGCCGTGGAGGTGGAGGACCGGATCTACAAAGGTTGTATTTCCGATTCTTGTAGTTAAGTGTTAACTAGTTAGCTTTTTCGCCTAGTTTTCTAGCAAACGATCCGTAGTCGGGTCTCTCGGCACCCATAAAATTTTATATTGGCATGTTCGATGCCTTGTGAGACCTCATTAGGGTGCCTAGGAACCCTACACAATTCGTCTAATTGCTATATGTTCTTTTAGACGGGTTTGCGAACGTGACATTCACGTTGATGTTCTGTGTTGTGTTGTGTTGTGGTTGAATCGTCGAGGTGGATAGCTATGGTGTAATGTTAGCACAGTTTAATTTTATTTGTACATTTGATATTACGGGGCGAGCGTCCGACATGTGGACTGCCGTCACTACCAATTTGTATATTATTGTTTTGGGGCACGACCGAGTTGAGGTCGATGTCACCCTTGTATATCATTTTCTTTTCTGTACTAGGATTACCCCACGGTGGAGTGCACGAATAGCCGGGTTCTACAGGGTAACGGGTCCGCATCTCATGGCGTCGAGATGGAAGGGACCTTACTCTGGAATTGGCTGGCTATTCGCCGCACTCTTAGGGTATAGGTTGACCCACGGAGGGGTGCCCAAGTTATCGGATTCCGTGAAGTGCAGGGTGGCCCATTCACGTTGTTGAAGGGGGTTGCCTCACTTCTGGTTTTGGCGGGTAGCTTGCTACGCTCATAGGGGTCTAGGTTTCATTGCACAGGCTATCCACACGACTGGGAACGTCGGGTCTCATTTGCGGCTCAAGTGAAACCCGGGGCTCCAAGATTATCCACCATTTTGTGTTGTTTCTGTGATGCTTCTGTGATGTTGCTTTATATCATGCCTGGGACGATTGTTATATATATTTATATATATACTAGTAGATGTTATATATGTTTTGTACCCGCACTAGTCCAGTCCCTGCTCTGTCGTTAGTTAAATAACCTAACGGGTGATGACGGGCCCAGTGGCGAATGCGGATGGCATATACGTACATTTTATTTTCGTTCTTTTCTGGTGTGATTAATTGATGGAAATGCATTGATTCTTATCAATTCAAGGATAAAACAAACCTATATATGATGTTTTTGGAACCAAGTTTTTAAAAAACTGACATTACAGACGTTCTCTTTTGCTTTGCACAGTGGTATTCGGTTATGAATATCCAGCACCTCATTCGACGAGGCAAGGGCCGAGATCCCTTTATCGGGAGTGACCCCTTGAGTAAAAGTTTTCGTCATCGTAATAACTTCACTATTGTCGTTTACTTTTGCTTTGCATCGTGGTATTCAGTTTAGAATATCCTGCACCTCATTCTACGAGGAAAGAGCCGAGATCCCTTCACCGGGAGTGACCTCTTTAGCAAAAGTTTTCGCCACTACTTATTTGTAAAACCACTTGGATTCCTTCAACGAGATCAAGTTCATTACGTTAAAGGTTTTTTGCTAAAAACCAGTCGTAGCCCTCCGTCATTTCTTACAGGTATTACCTAGTATTCATGCTGTGTATGTTGACCTCTGTCAAGGCACAGCGCTTGGTAGCTGGGTAATGCTTGTTTGTTGCATAGATATGCGATTATTTAGGACAGTCGCACGGTCATGTTGACCTCTGTCAAGGGCTCGTGCGGGTGGGTCTATGTTAATCCAGGACAATGACGGGTTGAACTTGACTTATGACTTATGATATGTTGACCTCTGTCAAGGTCATAAGCCGCTTGGGGTAAAAACACACATCGGGAGTTTTAAACATACAGGAAACTTTCCATGCATGCGCATACCTTCTGGAATGTGGTGACTTGAGTGGCTTCCATCAAGTTATCATGCGATGATAGTTGGATCCCGATTCCCACTGATGAGTAGGATTACTCATCGTGTGATTCCGACTAATTCTCCTTTGGGTTTGGAGGAGAATTCGAGGAAACAGTGGGAGCCATCCTGATTAGATAAAATGATTAACCATTCTAATCCAGGTTAGAGTACACCCTGAGTGTTTCTTTTCTCCCTCTCTCTCTGGCTGTGACTATGACCCGACCTTTGACTAAAACTTATGAAACCAAGTTAACCGAACCTTCTTAAAACACTTGGCTTTTGGAATGTCACCGTGTCGCATACATCATTGCCACTTCTATATCACCTTTGCATTTCTCCAGAACACCCCGTATCACTACGAATATCCACTTCCATTGGATAAATCCATCGTATAGTTACATACGAACTCTAGGAAACTTGTTCCAGATTCGAGGATGGATTCTGGTTCTGGAGAGATTGAATAGGATTATTCGGTTGTCTTTTCCTTTTACCTTCTCTCAGGTTGTGAGGGCTCCTAGGATTAGGAGAGGGTACACCTATTAAGTTTATGGGATAGTCTTCCTCCAAACCTTAGGCTGGTGCCGATTGTTAGGGAAGGAAAAAAACCAATTAAGCCTAAGTATGGTGTGCAGAAGGTAATAAGTAAAGACATATAAAGGGATTAGAATAACGGCAAAGAAAATTGTGACTGCTATCATTCACGACAAAACCTTGTATACCCCTGCCACTCCCACAACCACTTTGGATTTCTCCAGAACACTCCGTATCACTACGGATATCCACTTCCATTGGATATGCCATCGTATAGTTACATACGAACTCGAAGGAACTCGTTCCAGATTCGAGGATGGTTTCCGGTTCAGGAGAAATTGAATAGGATTATTCAGATGTCTTTTCCCATTACCTTCTCTCAGGTTGTGAGGGCTCCTATGATTAGGAGAGTACACCTATTATGCTTATTGGATAGTCTTCTTCCAAACCTTAGGCTGGTGCCAAAAGGTAGGGAAGGAAGAAAACCAATTAGCCTAAAGATGGTGTACAGAAGGTAATAAGTAAAGACATAATAAAGGGATATGAGTGGGGGCAGGTAAGTATATGGTTACTGTCATGAATCAGGATAATGGATGAGGCATTACTAGGAATACCGGTTACCCCCTTTTGAAACATTTTCATGTTTCAGTTTCACTGTGCGATATTAATTGAAAACTGTTTTCCCAATTGGAATCTGACTCCAGGGTATGTATTTACCAGATCAGTTTCTCACATCTGTATGCTATTACGGATGGTGAGTGGGAGTAAGATATTAGGAATTGGGTGATTGGATCCTCATTATATCAGAATTCGTCGTAATTGGTGATATTTGAGGAAATCATCTAGTTTTTGCCGGATGGCAAATATTTGGTTTTGAATATCCGTTGTTATGCACCAATTTCAAACTAATATATCTTTACATTTATTTTATAAAGTGAGATATAACTTTTTAAAATTATGTCTGTGACATTTACCTATATCAGTTGGTGATTAGGTAAGGTGCATTCAATAGCGGTGTAATTCTTCTTAACCATAGTACAGTTTTTCAACCTACAACGCACAGGATTTGAGTTATTGAACTCAGGGGACTTATATAAAGTATTGTATGTTGTCCAGTGTCCATTAGGACAATGGGGTTGGTACTCGTACTATATTCTGTTTACTCATAACTTCTCTAGTTCTAGACAAGTTTTTCGTTGAAATGCAAGGTCCAGATATTGAGAAGTTATAGGTATAAGAATAAAGTAGAGAACCATTTGTTGGAAGTATCAGGATTCTTCAAAGTAGTCGAAGATGTAGATATTTTTGTTTGGTATTCCGTTGATAGTAATGTTTTTGAGAACTTGCTTCTCTTTCAGGTCACTCATATATGGATGCACTCCTAGGTGAGTAATGCTGATTGACCTCTTTCCATTTGGTTGATATGCACTGGAGACAGATGCATGATTTTGAATCTGGTTCCAATTAAATTAGTGTTTTTGTTTCTATATTAGATATATATATATAGAATCAATTTATATCTTAATAGTGTTAAGGTATAGGGAGTTATCCGGACGATGCTTAAAACCATAATCCAGATAAACTCAAGGCACGTTTCAGTAATGGATGTTTGTGGGTTATCCCGGGATTTGACGAGGGTTAACTTTCTACCATCAAGAAGATCAATATTTATATTGTTCTTGACTCGCCACTGTTTTAGTAAAATGGATATTTTCAGAAAAACAGAAGTGGGAGTATGGTAGAACTGGAAGTGATTCCAGAACCACAAACGATCACTGAAGATTTAATAGAACCTAAGGATTCAATTGGATTTGACGTTCGATTAGCCACTCCGCAGATTTGGTGGGTAACCTCAGGCACCCGAGAGGTACTTCGGTCTTCTCAGAGACGGTGACAGGGAGGTTCTTGTTTACCCATACTTGCCATTGCTGCTGTTCTAGACTATAAGACCCGGCAGGAGGATGAGTATAGCGTCGTTCTAAACTAGCTTTGGAAGTGCACGTGTGTATGACTCTGCCAGAGGGTTGTTGTAGTCAGTGGGTGCAGCGGAAGCATAGTGGGCAAGTAACTTATGTCTACTTATAGACTAAAGCAGGTATAGTGGAAATAGATCATCTATTTTTGAAGTGACAGTCATAGGCTTTGACTTCATCAGAATATGAAATAGATCTGCTAAGAAGGTAGTAGAGAGTGATGTCCAGGTAATTGGTGTTAGTTATATGTATGCCCTAGAGGCCATTACTGTACATAGGATGTATATTGTAGTGGATGCTGGGACATATATAGGGAGGACATTCTTGCTCGACATAATAATATGCTATCTGGTTGCTCTTTACCTTAACGTGTACACTGATCGTCTGTCTGTTACATGTTGGTAAAGCCCTTAGGATGTGTACTTGACTACCTGGACTATGATGCGGATCATACTAGTGGGGACATGGTAGTCCATAAGTACATCCTTCAAAGTCCCTAGTCGTGGGTGTATCGAGATGGGGCATCGATATACCAGAGTAAACTAGCGTATACCTTCTCGACCCATACAGATGGGCGATGGATGATCCCATATCCATTGGTGTTTGACATCAGAGATGATATACGGGTGCTCAGTAGAGACTGGGTACACTGGACGGACTCGCCGAGAACTCCCAGATGGTATTATACCTTACATCAGATGGCAGTTCTCTGGTGACACTGGTACAGAGTAGTCTGTTGACCCGAGATCGTCATAGAGTCTTGTGTGGTTCCCACTGTGCTTTAATTTCCATCTTACCACGTCCAAGAGGGCGTGCAAAACGGTGGTTTTTTGGTACAGTCCCGAATCACATGGAGGCAATGAGCGATAGGAGGGGATTCGTCTCTCCCGGTATAGGGGGTTGATGTTGCGCTGTGTTCGATTGGCTATAACCGGAAATCCCTGGCCAGGGTTGCTGAGATTTACTGGTAAGTGTTACCAGTAGTTTCTCGAATTGTTATAGACCTCGTATCGACACGACTTATCAAGCTATTGGGGTCTGACGTTTACCACCCCTAGGCGAGATATGCGACATATCAGACGATCAGACCGGACTGTACGGTAGTGTTACTGGTTGGATTCACTGGAGTGTGAGCGGGCTTGCTCGTCGATCTTCAGATCGCTCAATACCCGGGTGGCCGTTACGTTTAGCAGACCGCTTGCGGCTTGTGGGTGTTTGATATGATCATCGCCTGCTGCCGGCGTATTGACGAGTCTTTAGAGTCCTACACAGAGGTTTCCTGGCTCAAGCAAAACGAAATAGGAGCGCATATGAGATATGTGCGGGACCGAGAATAATGCGTGTATGTGATACCGTATTCTATTCTCGGGATGAATGTATCGAATGGTTGTATGCGATATAACCTAGTTATTGATTCAAGCGTTGATTCGATAAGTCGATACATTGAATACTAGTCGGTTATGTTCGACATGACCGGATCATTGAATCAAGTGTTGATTTAATGATTTAATGTATAATTATATATTTGATATATTACTTTACATTAACTAGTATTGGTTCACTTTAAATGGATTTTCTCACTTGTATGTGCACATTGTATATGTGATATATTTTTGTGCACATGTTTGTATCATGTTTGATGATACTTGCTTCTTTGGTTAAGTGTATAGAATTAAACCATGATTAAGATGATGATTAGGGTTTTGCATAATCTTTTATTTATTTATTGATTTATTTGGAAAATATTTTGGAGAGAATGGTGGCTTTCTTTGTTTCTAGTCAAAGCTTCATGAAGCTTTGACTTTGTAACCATTCTTGTCTCCATGCTTAACCCTAACCATTCCTTTAACCTTGTTCAATTCTCTACACATAACTATAGTTAAAATTATGATAAGTATTGATTTTCTATTCTATTCAAATAACTTATCATAACTTTATCTTCTTCTTCTTCTTCATCTTCTTCAAAGAAGAAAAAGCTTGACCATCAATGGTGATTGATGAAAAAGAGTGAGAAATCCAATTCTAAAGTCTACCCACTTCCTATTTCTTCATCCTCTACCTCTTGCCAAGTAGTAGAGTGTGTTTTCTTCACAAGTTTCATGACTTGGTGAAGTGGGAGCTTGATCTTGCGATGCCTCGACGTAGATCATCTTTGGCACGAAGCCGACGACCTTGCCCGCCCATTTCTCCGATGAAGCCGACGCTAGAGCCCGGATTTTGATTTGGACAGCGGAGAGGACTTCATCACGGAGCCGTGGAGGTGGAGGACCGGATCTACAAAGGTTGTATTTCCGTATTCTCTTAGTAAAGTAGTTTACTAGTTGCTTTTTCGCCTAGAATTCTAGCCAACGATCCGTATTAGGGTTTCTCGGCACTCGTAAAATTTGAAATTGGCATGGTTGATGCCTTGTGAGACCTCCTTAGTGTGTCTAGGAACCCTACAGTGGTATCAGAGCCTAGCTAGAGCCTTAGGCGTAGTCCTGACGAAGTTTGAAACCCGAACGAACCCGAAACCCTAAACCAAACATGCTCTCTGGACTTTTTCTAAAATCTGGGTTTTTTCCAAATTAAAAATATGCAGAAAAATCAGCAGGGAAATCTAAGAATTACGGTGCAAAATTTATTCCATGAACTATTCATAGTGCGACGGAACCGCGGCAGAAGCCTGGCTTCTGCGGCGGTTCCGCGGCTAAATAATGACGTCATCCTCCACTGTTTGCACAGTAACTCCTATTTTTTTATGCTGGATTTTCTGGGAATTTTTAATATTTATTCAAGAGTTGAATTTTCTGGGGTTGTTTTGGGGATTCGGTGTTTCGATCGGGGTATCAGATTTTGTCTGTGTGGCTTTCCGGATAATTTTTGAATATGTTAAAAAGTTCGACCGGATATAAATACCCAATTTTTCCCCTGTCGGGAAATTTCCAAGTGTTGGATTTTTCCGTAGTTTAACGACGTTCTAAGTAGTGCAAGTAACGCGATGGTCCCTCTAGAAGACAACAAACCTTAACTCGATTATGTGACCGTCTTGAACTGCCTTTTGAACCTTAGGGTTTGGGGCAGTACGGCGTGCCACATGTGAGGCATTGGCTTGACCCTTCTACGGCTGGACCGTTGGTACTGAGGCACGAACTGAATGTTTTTAGACTTGTTTCATGTGTTGATCTGTATTGGGAAAACTTGGGTGTTCGAATGTTCAATCGGAAAGTTTAACATTTTCTGTTTATCCGGAATGTGATACAACAACTGGAATTCACAAAAGTTATGTGATAACTGAATGAATGTTATAAACAAAGCAGTTTAGTCTCACTTGATCGGTTGCCACGGAATTTTGATGTGATCAAAAGTCCGTCGCAATCACGTAGCGTACGCGGATACTCGCCGGGTAAACTTAATAGACAGCTTCACTCCATAGCCCCGACCAAGTGACTATAGGAGAACCCCGTCGCCGAAAGCATCCGTTCGGGTGCTCGCGGCAGCGGTGTTCCGCCTTGGTGCACTTCGTCGACGGCGTCGGGGGTGCGGCCGCCTACTAAAGTTTGCGACGAGCATTCGATCAGGATGTTGGAAATCTTGTTGAATTGCCCGACTTGATATTGAAAAGAGTTTTCGATAATGAGACTAAAATGCGGGGTTTATAATTGTTAGGCATGTGATGTCTAAGGAATTCATTGGTTTAGGCATGCGATGTCTAAGAAGGTTGTGGATTCCAACTGTTGTAGTTTTACACTTTCTTTTCTGTGACCGTAAGTGTAATATGTGATATCGCCGGTTTCGTTGCTATATATCAACGACAATTGGGATGGACATATTTACTTACGTTGATGACATGTGATGTTATGTGTTGCTGGATATGTTATATTGGATCGTCGTGTTTGAATAGCCGGGGGTTTTATGTGAGATGAGTGTTTTTTTCATTTTCATTCATGTAAAAACTTGTATGTAATATTCTTTTATTGGGGCACTTCCAGGTTGCGGAAGTTGTCACCGTTTGTATATTATTTACTTTTCTGCACTAGGATAGACCCAAGGAGGAGAGCACAAGTAACCGGGTTCTGGAGTCCAGTGGGAGACCAACTCGAGGAGTCGAGTCAGGGTCTCCTAACTCTAAAATTGGTAGGGTTGCTTGCCGCTCTCGTAGGGGTCTAGGGGTGTGGGTTTGGCTATTCATCGCGACCGTGGAATCCGTGTTTTATACTGGCTCGTATTGAAAACACGGACGTCCTAGTATATCCAATATTTCATATGATTCTTCTGCTGCGATATCTGTGATGTGATCATGTGATGTTCTGTGATAGATACAGTATATAGTATATATGATATATTATATAGATGTTACTTATGTTTTACACCCACGCTAGCCCTATCCCGCTCTGCCGTTAGTTACCTAACCTAACGGTGCACGAGGGGACATCGAGGCGAATGCGGATGGCATAAGTGTACGTCGTATTTATCTGTGATGTTTAGGTACTTAAATGATGGGACTTCATTAATGAGATTAATGATATAAAAGAAACCTAAGATGTTGTAGAATCGAATTTCAAGATAAAACAGGTAGCTACAGTTCTTGCTTTGTACAGCGGTATATATGATATATCCTGCACCTTATTCGATAAGGAAAGGACCGAGATCCCTTCACCGGGAGTGACTCCTTTAGCAATAACTGGCAGATGCTACACACTCGGTTTGTCTTTTGATTGCTTTTAAGAGTTTTTGCTTTGCACAGTGATATATATGATATATCCTGCACCTCATTCGACGAGGAAAGGACCGACGATCCCTTCACCGGGAGTGACTCCTTTAGCAAAACTAGAAAAGCCTCAAAAACACTCCATTTCAAAATTCATTCGATCCTACAACGATATCAAGTTCATTACGCAATAGGTTTTCAGAAAAACCTGTCGTAGCCCTCCGTCATTTCAGATAAGTACTAGTTAGTATTCGTGCTGCGGTTGTTTGGCCTCCGTCAAGGCGTAGTGTACGGTAGCTAACTAGTGCTTATCTGCTAGCATATGATGCGATTGGATTAGGGTATTCGTACGGCGTTGTTTGGCCTCCGTCAAGGGTCGTGCGGGTGGGTTTAATACAATCAGGAAATGACGGGTTGAACTTGACTAGCGGACTATGGGTTGTTTGGCCTCCGTCAAGGTCATAGGACGCTAGGGGTAAAATATTATCGGGAATTTCAAGTGTTGAAATTTGCAATGAGATTGCATACCTTCTATGAGATAGTTGGATCCCGATACCCGCTGCGAGTAAGAGTTACTCCTGGGAGAGTTTTATACATTACAATTAGCCGATCAAGTAGGTGTCTAGAAAGGTGTTAACGAGGTTACGCCTCTGGGAAAACGAGGTTTACATTAATTAGGTTCGTGCGAAAGCACGGGGGACCTCCCTCAAAGTACCGACACTGGCCTGGCTGAAAGATTGGCGAATTTGTAGTGTGTAATTAATCCCGGCTAGTCTTTCCTTTTAGGGTTTGAAGGAAGATTTGATAAAAAGCAGTGGGAGCCATCCTGATTGGATAAAATAATAACCAATCTATTCTTGCAAGAGCGCACGCTGAGTGTTTTTCTTCTCTCTCTCTCCAGGTAGCGACCATATCACACCTTAATCAAGATAATAATACGGATTATTGACCGAACCCGCTTGTTATACTGAGCTGGGGAACATTGGTCCCGCTCCAACTTATAATTGTTATAAGACAGAGCAGGTAATTGGGGAATACCAGATTTCCCGTGCCGCCCAAACGAAGAGAGTGCATGCTGATGCATCATCCTCGGGTGTGTTCATTATACAGAACTGTTTCTCAATGTCCTTTACGTCCTAGGTATGTGATACCGGATCAGGATCCCAGATATGTAATCTGTTACACAGGGCTACAGAAAGGTAAAGAACTGAGAACGGGTGATAAGTTTCATGAGGCAGAAAACGGGGCAAGAGTTACAGCCAAGTCTGTTGGTCACTGTCACCCTGTATTACCAATACATTGATTCTGAACGAATGTTATTAGATACCGAACCTGATATACAAAATCATATCAGTCTCTTTATTAGTAAAGAAATGATAAAATTTTGTACTGTTGGATAATGTTTTGAACATTTCCTATATCAAAAGTTGATCGGTTCAGGCACGTTATCTAAAAGCATTGATGTTCTAAATCAAACTACAGTTCTTAGTATACGGAACACACACAAGAGGAAGAGTTCAGAAATGAACGGATCCTTCTTGAGGTATTGTAAACTAGGTCAGATCAATGCGACCCGACTGGCTGAAGTTACATTTAGATGCATATTTAAATCAGTTTGAATTTACATCTTGTGAAACTTGCCAGTCATGTCACAGAGATAAGATGACCACAGCTCTATTTATTGGAAACAGAGAAAGAGTTAGTGAACTCTTGGGATGATACATGTTGATGTATGTAAGGTCCCCTGTCTACATATGCCAAGACCGATTCTTTATACTTCATTACATTCTCTGATGATCTTTTGAGTTTCAGACCTATGTTCCTGTTGAAACACAAGTCCGAACCTTTTGAGACATTCACAGAATATAAGTTAGAAGTAGAGAACCAAAATACGGGTATAAGTATTATGTCCTTTGATGTGATCAAGGAGGAGAATACTTGAGCACGAAAATCCTGGACTATTCTAAAGGAGAATGAGATTCTCTCTCAGCATTACTCCTCCGTATACACCATAGCACGATGGTATATCGGGGCGGAGCAATCACACCCTATATGATATGGTGTGCTCTATGATGAGTACTACTGAGTTACCTATTTCCTTTGGGGGCTTATGCACTTATAAAGTTGCATACATATTGAATAGGGTTCCAATCAAATCAGTTGCCTACCACTCCATATGAGATATGGTATGGGAAGAGCCCATGTCTTAAGCTAGTTAAGATTTGGGGTTGACCGGCCTATGTCTAAAAGCAAAATCCGGACAAGCTCGAGGCAAGGTCTGTAATGTAGAACTGGAAAGGTTCCATCTATACAAACTACAGCAGATGATTTGATACAACCAAAGGATTCAGTAGATTCCAACGAACCTCAGCCTCTCCGCTGATTTAGTAGGGTTTCTCACCCACCTGAGAGTTACTTCGGTTTCTCTATGACAGTGGGAGCGGGGATTGCATCATGAGATGATGACCCAACTAACTTCGAGCTGGCCATCAGGAGTAAGACTCTGTAAGAATGGCTGGATGCTTAGCGATCTGAGATGGAATCCATGTACACCAACAAAGTATGGACTTTGGTTGCTATATCTGAAGGGTTAAATCCCCATCAGGAGCAAGTATATCTTGAGAAGATTACTTGGTGTAGTTGGAAAGGTTGAGACTTTCAAAGCTAGACTTGTTAAAGGTTTTCGTCATCAACCAGGCGTGGATAATGATGAAACTTTTTCTAAGGAGCTATGCTTAAGTCCATCCAGATCCTACTTGTCACGGCTACATACCATGACTACGATATCTGGTGGTTGGGTGTCATGACTGCTTTTCTAAATGATGTTTTAGAAGAGTGCGTCTATAAGTACACAGCCAGAGGGCCTCGTAGACAGTGGGAGCAGCGAAAACGTGTGCAAGATGTTTTATGGGATAAAGCGGGTATCGCGGAGTTGGAACATCTGTTTTGATGTGTTAGTCAAAGAGTTTGACATCATCAAAATGGTAGATGAACCTTGTATAAACAAAAAGGAAGTAGGGAGTATGGTGACAATCCTCGTAGAGTACGTGGATAACATACTCTTGATAGGGAAGGAGTTTCCTATGCTACGCTCGATCAATCTCCGCATATCACAATGATTCTCCATATAGGATCATAATGATACCTACTAAATCCTGGGTTTTGGATCTATGAGATAGATCTAAATGGATGTTAGGAAACTCACTAGTTATAGTGAGATGGTATCAACCGATCCTGAGGAGAATCACTGGAAGGGTTCCAGGGTGATAAGGACGACTGAAAGTCGGTCACAGGCATTGTCTTCACCCTCAGTAAAGGGACGGTATGTTGGAAGAGTTCCAAGCTAGATACCGTGGCATACTAGACGATTAAGGCTGGATACATCGCTACTTAAGATGCTACCAAAGAGGCAGTCTGGGTGTATATTTGTTCATGAGATGAACTTAGTTCCTCCCATTGTGTGACAATGGAGTTGTGGCTTATGCCAAGGAACGTCCATCCCATCAGTGATCCAGACATATTCTAAGGCAGTGTCACCTGATCATGGAGATAGTTGATCTCCAGGGTGATCGAGGTTAGGAGAACAGACTCAGAGGACAACACAGCGGATCCACTCACAAAGGCCTATTCCCAGAGAGAGATTTTTATGGGATGGTTGAGTATGAGATACTACAACCACTGCTACAGATGGCCCTAGTGCAAGTGGGAGATTGTTAGTTATATGTATGCCCTAGAGGCCATTACTGTACATAGGATGTATATTGTAGTGGATGCTGGGACGTATATAGGGAGGACTTTCTTGCTCGACATGATAGTATGCTATCTGGTTGCTCTTTACCTTAACGTGTACACTGATCGTCTCTCTGTTACATGTTGGTAAAGCCCTTAGGATGTGTACTTGACTACCTGGACTATGATGCGGATCATACTAGTGGGGACATGGTAGTCCATAAGTACATCCTTCAAAGTCCCTAGTCGTGGGTGTATCGAGATGGGGCATCGATATACCAGAGTAGACTAGCGTATACCTTCTCGACCCATACAGATGGGCGATGGATGATCCCATATCCATTGGTGTTTGACATCAGAGATGATATACGGGTGCTCAGTGGAGACTGGGTACACTGGACGGACTCGCCGAGAACTCCCAGATGGTATTATACCTTACGTCAGATGGCAGTTCTCTGGTGACACTGGTACAGAGTAGTCTGTTGACCCGAGATCGTCATAGAGTCTTGTGTGGTTCCCACTGTGCTTTAATTTCCATCTTACCATGTCCAAGAGGGCGTGCAAAACGGTGGTTTTTGGGTACAGTCCCGAATCACATGGAGGCAATGAGCGATAGGAGGGGATTCGTCTCTCCCGGTATAGGGGGTTGATGTTGCGCTGTGTTCGATTGGCTATAACCGGAAATCCCTGGCCAGGGTTGCTGAGATTTACTGGTAAGTGTTACCAGTAGTTTCTCGAATTGTTATAGACCTCGTATCGACACGACTTATCAAGCTATTGGGGTCTGACGTTTACCACCCCTAGGTGAGATATGCGACATATCAGACGATCAGACCGGACTGTACGGTAGTGTTACTGGTTGGATTCACTAGAGTGTGAGCGGGCTTGCTCGTCGATCTTCAGATCGCTCAATACCCGGGTGGCCGTTACGTTTAGCAGACCGCTTGCGGCTTGTGGGTGTTTAATATGATCATCGCCTGCTGCCGGCGTATTGACGAGTCTTTAGAGTCCTACACAGAGGTTTCCTGGCTCAAGCAAAACGAAATAGGAGCGCATATGAGATATGTGCGGGACCGAGAATAATGCGTGTATGTGATACCGTATTCTATTCTCGGGATGAATGTATCGAATGGTTGTATGCGATATAACCTAGTTATTGATTCAAGCGTTGATTCGATAAGTCGATACATTGAATACTAGTCGGTTATGTTCGACATGACCGGATCATTGAATCAAGTGTTGATTTAATGATTTAATGTATAATTATATATTTGATATATTACTTTACATTAACTAGTATTGGTTCACTTTAAATGGATTTTCTCACTTGTATGTGCACATTGTATATGTGATATATTTTTGTGCACATGTTTGTATCATGTTTGATGATACTTGCTTCTTTGGTTAAGTGTATAGAATTAAACCATGATTAAGATGATGATTAGGGTTTTGCATAATCTTTTATTTATTTATTGATTTATTTGGAAAAGATTTTGGAGAGAATGGTGGCTTTCTTTGTTTCTAGTCAAAGCTTCATGAAGCTTTGACTTTGTAACCATTCTTGTCTCCATGCTTAACCCTAACCATTCCTTTAACCTTGGTCAATTCTCTACACATAACTATAGTTAAAATTATGATAAGTATTGATTTTTTATTCTATTCAAATAACTTATCATAACTTTATCTTCTTCTTCTTCATCTTCTTCAAAGAAGAAAAAGCTTGACCATCAATGGTGATTGATGAAAAAGAGTGAGAAATCCAATTCTAAAGTCTACCCACTTCCTATTTCTTCATCCTCTACCTCTTGCCAAGTAGTAGAGTGTGTTTTCTTCATAAGTTTCATGACTTGGTGAAGTGGGAGCTTGATCTTGCGATGCCTCGACGTAGATCATCTTCGGCACGAAGCCGACGACCTTGCCCGCCCATTTCTCCGATGAAGCCGACGCTAGAGCCCGGATTTTGATTTGGACAGCGGAGAGGACTTCATCACAGAGCCGTGGAGGTGGAGGACCGGATCTACAAAGGTTGTATTTCCGTATTCTCTTAGTAAAGTAGTTTACTGGTTGCTTTTTCGCCTAGAATTCTAGCCAACGATCCGTATTAGGGTTTCTCGGCACTCGTAAAATTTGAAATTGGCATGGTTGATGCCTTGTGAGACCTCCTTAGTGTGCCTAGAAACCCTACAATTGGGATGACATTCACTTGATAGAAAGAGATATTCCTATACTACGATCGGTTGTACTATTGTTGTCAAAAAGTTGTTTCTCCACGCAGGATATGGATGTAATACCAGGGTTTCTGGTTACTAGATATATGGTTTAAGATCTAGATTTGGGAAGTGTCCCAATCTGGGTACTTTGACATTATTCTAAAGGGATTTTAGAATGGACGACTCCTGGCATGATGGTGTATCTGCAGATGATGGAGTCACCCTCTCTAAAGGTGTCTTATTGGCTAAATGGTAGATGGGTCTGCATGATTAGCATATCACTTGCTTAGGCAATTGAGTTAACCATGAAATATCAAGTACCACACCAGATGTTATTTTTTACACTAGCTGCAATAAACATATATTAATCCAATCCTGGAGAAATATTGGGAAGCAGTTATTGAACATAAATGGATGTTCTTGGGAAATGATTATGGTAGCCTCCTTCGGGAGACGATTAGCATTTCAGGCTTCCAAGATGACCTGGATGACAGAGTGACTGTCAGAGTTATAGTTTTCCTTTTATTGAGGGATAGTATGTTAGACAGGTGGTCCAAGAGGATACTGAGGAAAGGCATGGTGCAGGATACTGATTAAATTCAGTGGATGATACAGTCTCTGAAGTTTGCTGGATTTGAAGTTCATTTATGAACTGGGTTCTATCAGATATCCAGACAAATTCTAAGACATGTATTGCTCATTTCGGGAGGTAGCTTTCTCCGCGAAGTTGAGATATAAAGAGATACGGAAAGAAACACTGGAGCGGATCCACTCATTGAGGCTATTTATCGAACGCAATCATTTTCGCAAACGGGCTTTACGAAACTGATTAGTAGAGAGAAGTTGGGTGTTCTGTATCACACGGGCTGTGAGTATGCGACATCGCAATAATTGGCCTTAAGTACAAGTGGGAGATTGTTGGCTATAGTGCCCTCAAGGCAATTATCATAGTCGCGGACTTGTGATTATGATGATTGAGTGAGGACCTATACCGATAGAACAGTCTTACTTGAGATGATAGTATGCTATTTGGTTTGTCTTTATCATCATGTACATGTTGATAGAGCCCATATGATTCTTGCTTGACAGCCAGCATTATGATGGCGATCATATATGCGGGAGCTGGGGTCTATAAGCACATCCTTAAATGTACTTAGTCATAGGAGTATCGAGACCGGACATCGATACTCCAGTGTAGACTAGTGTATACTGATCGAGACCCCGACGAGGGGCGATGGCCAGGTCTCACAAGCCATTGGTGTTAGTTTGTTCACCTAAGATAGTATACAGGTGCTCATTGGGTTATGAGTACACTGGAAGGACTCGCCGGGAACCTGCTAGTTGGTATTATACCTATTGTCAGATAGCAGTTCCCAGGTGACATGTGTACAGGTTAGTCTGTCGACCTGAGATCGTCATTTGTCTCGTGTGAGTTCCCACTGTGCTTTGATTACTACCTTACCACGGCTCAAAGGAGTCGTGCAAACAGGTTTTAGTTGGGTACAGTCCCGAGCCACATGGAGGCAGTGATCGGATTGTCAGGGATTTGTCTCTCCCGGTATTGGGGGTTGATGTCGTGTTGTGCACGGGTGGCCATCACCAGAAATCCATGGCCATGGTGAACGAGAATTATCGATCCAGGATCGATAGTTTCTCAGGTGGTGATGGGTATCATCCCGACACTAAATATCGCGTTGTTAGGGGCCTGACTTTATCCACCCCCCCTAGACTCGATATGCGATACTCTTAGACGAACAGACCAGACTGTACGGATATTGTCACTGTCAGGTTCAGTAGGGTTTCAGGACGAGTTTGCTCGTCGGCCTCCCTTTCGTTCAATACCTGGGTAGCCGTTACGTACAGCTAGTGCCGCTGACGTGCTTGTGGTTAAACCTACTGCCAGCGTATTGACGAGTCTTTAGAGTCCCACACAGAGGGTTTTCACGGTTCAGGCGATATGGTGTACATGAGGTATGTTGGTACATACAGATGTTCGATTAAATACGTGCACATGTTGCGTAGACTTTAATCGGACGGTTGATAATACTAGCGGCTTAGGATTAAGCCAGATTATTAAATCAGGTTTTTGATTTAATAACTTACATATGTATATATGTATTCTAGTATTATTGTTCACTATTCTTTTTCTCTCTCGGCTATTCGTATTTTCGTATGAATACGCGTATATGTATTTCGATACATGTACTGGGAAGTATTCCGTATTTATATGGAATGGCTTCTAGAAGATTTGCCACCTCATTATTGATTTTCCCTTTTAAAAAATTCATGTCATCATAATGAGGTGGAGGGGGTGACATGGCATGGCATGGCTTGGAGCATGTTGAGAGGTATGGTTGGAATTGTTTATTGCAAATTGGTGAGATATTTTTTGGTGGGAATGAGAAGGGGCGGCCACTACACAAAAAAAGCTCATTTGTATTTGGATGATTCTACACTTGCTCACAACACTCTCTCATGTTCACCAACAAAAACACTTAGCCATTTTTGCTCATGCCATTGTTTTTGCTCACCTCCTTCTTGATCTTTTATGGATGCTCTATGAGCATATGAGTTGAGAGAAAAACATAATGACACACTACTACACCTCGACTCTCCATCGCTAGCAACTATGGAGCGTCGGTTGCCTTGTTCGTCGAGATTGGAGCTTGCGTCGTTTCCCTCAGGTGGATCACCGGAGATGGAGGAAGACCGGCAACCAAACTTCATCAAGGAACCGCTAGGAGCTTGTTGGATATAGTGCCCTCAAAGTCAATTATTGGATCGCAGGCACGTGATTGCAATGATTGAGGGAGGACCTATGCCGGTAAGACAGTCTTACTCAAGATGATAGTATGTTATCTGGTTTATCTTTATCATAGTGTATAGCTTTAAGTGATATTGTAGATCACTATTACATGTTGATAGAGCCCTTAGGATTCTTGCTTGACTACCAGCAGTATGATGGCGATTATATATGTGAGAGTTGGGTAGTCTATAAGCACATCCTTAAAGTGGTCCCTAGTCGTGGGAGTTTTGAGACTTGGGATCGATACTCCATTAGTAGACTAGTGTATACAATCGAGACCCCGACGAGGGGCGGTGGCCGGTCTCACAAGCCATTGGTGTCAGTTGGTTTACCTAAGATGTATACAGGTGCTCATTGGGTTATGAGTACACCGAACAGGACTCGCCGGGAACATGCTAGTTGGAATTATACCTGATGTCAGATAGCAGTTCCCTGGTGACATGTGTACAGGTTAGTCCATCGACATGAGATCATCATTTTTCTCGTATGAGTTCCCACTGTGCTTTGATTACTACCCTACCACGGCTAAGAGGAGTCATGCAACAAGTTTTAGTTGGGAACAGTCCCGAGCCACATGGAGGCAGTGAGCGGATCGGCAGGAGTTTCGTCTCTCCCGGTATTGGGGGTGAGATCGCGCTGTATGTAGGAGAGCCATTACACGAAGTCCTTGGCTAAGGCAGGAGATTTACTGGTAGGTATTCCAGTAGTATCTCAGGGTGTTCTGGGCTACACTCCGACACGACTTGTACCGCTTTTGGGGGTCTGACTTTTACCAACCCCCTAGGCCCGACATGCGATACTCATAGACGAACGGACTGGACTGTACGAATATTGTCACTGACAGGCTCGGTAGGGTGTCAGGATGAGTTCGCTCATTGACCTCCTTTTTGGTCAATACCTGGTAGCCCGTTACGTACAGCTAGTAACACTGACGTGCTAGTGGTTAAATCCACAGCCAAAGTATTGACGAGTCTTTAGAGTCCCCCACAGACAGTTTCTCAAGTTTTGGGCGAAACGTTGTAGAGGCCGTATGGTATTATGACAAGGTTCGATCATATACGTGCAGTCGTGCACGGATCATGATCGGACGGATCATACTAGTGGGCTTTGGTTTAAGCCGGATCCTAGTATTAGATTTGTTGGATTACTTTAGTCTCATCGCATTTGCATTCAGTCGGAATGCGGATGCAGGTATGTATATACAGGTGAGGGATATCCTTGTGATCCGTCACGAGTTTACTTTAGATGTTGCCATATCTTTTTATTGTTGTAAACATTTGGATTAATGTTTACTTGTGGAAATTGTGAATGGAAATAGTCATGAGGAGCATTTAATGTGACATAGACTTGGGTGGTGACTCATGGTCTTTTTATTTGTGCTAATGTCACATTAGCATTTGTTTATTGTGTTGAATTGATGGATGGAGAGAGAGAGGGCGCCATATTGGCTTGGGTTTGCTCTTGGATTTCTATGCTAGCTCTCAAAATAATTCAACACAATAACAAAAGCTCTTCTTCTCTTTTCTTCTCTTGAGCTCACAAGTTCCACCATTGGCATCATCTTCTACCTTCACTCTAACCATCTCATGTGTTGAGAATCCTAGAGTGTCAAGAGACAAAGTTATCACACACATTCTCTACTTCACCTTGGACACGTCGGCTAGCAAACTTCATGTCCGAGTTGCTTCGGTTCGAAGCTGGATCCCTTAAAAGGATTCATAGATGTGGTGCCCTTTCCGACGAGGAGACCGGAGATCGAGCGAGATCGGAGATGCCGCAAGGAGCTAAAGACGGTGGCTAAAGACCGAAGGACACGGATCGATCGGTATACCTTTTCTAACCCTCTTTAGATCGCTAGTCTAATGTTAATGGTTCGATCCGGGATTAAAGTCTGCGTTAGCGCCAGTTTCAAGTTTATGAAAAGTTTTTTTTTCCGCATTTTGGCCTCGGATCGACGGCCGGGGCGCTACCGTAGACTTACATGGTATCAGAGCCACGCTATTAACCTTAGCTAGCTTATTTTAAAAAATGTTAATGTATCGAAACCATAACGAAACCCAAACACTGCCATTGTTGTCATGCTCTCTGTTAATTTTAAAAAGGTATCAGAAAATTTTTTAAACAAGTGCAGAAGAACACTCCCGAAACCACAAGTCCACAGCCCAAAAACGAGCCCCACCCCTCAGACAAAAACTGGCCACCAAGCTTGTAATTCCGGCGAGGCTGGCCTTTTTGATGTCTTTGGGCTTCGTATTTGGGCTGTTGTCTGGTCTCTGGGATTTTGGTGCAGTGGTATTGTTTGTTCGGCTCAATTTGGATATGGTTTTATCAGTTTTTCTGGGCTATTCGGGGGTTATTTCGGATTCGATATTTTAGAATATTGTTTAAAGTTTACAGTGCAATACATTATATCTGTGACCATGAATGTCATTCGATCGGTAAATCTTGTCTAATCGCTATAGCCCTTTTAGACGGATTTGCGAACGTGACATTCACGTTGATGTTCTGTGTTGTGCTGTGATGTTGCAGATTTGTCATGGTGGATAGCCTGGAGCAATGGTAGTACAGTTTGATTACATTTGTACATTTGATATTGCGGGGCGAGCGTCCGACATGTGGACTGCCATCACTGCCTGTTTGTATATTATTCTTTTGGGGCACAACCGAGTTGAGGTCGATGTACCCGTTGTACATATTTTATTTTCTGTACTAGGATTACCCCGCGGTGGAGTGCACGGATAGCTGGGTTCTAGAGGGCAACGAGCCCGCATCTCATGGCTTTGAGACGGAGGGGGCTTCACTCTAGAATTGGCGGGCTATTCGCCACACTCGTAGGGGGTATAGGTTGACCCAAGGAGGGGTGCTCAAGTTACCGGATTCCGTGAAGTGTTGGGTGGTCCATTCACTTTGTTGAAGGGGGGCTGCCTTGCTTCAGGTTTTGGCGGGTAACTTGCCGCGCCCGTAGGGGTCTAGGTTTTCATTGCACAGGCTATCCACACGACCAGGGGAACGTCGGGTTTCACTTGCGGCTCAAAGGAAACCCGGGGATCCCAGATTATCTGTATTGTTCTGTGATGCTTATTACTCTCTGTGATATTGCATTTTATCACGTCATGAGAGAATATTATATATTGATATATATATATATACTAGTAGATGTTGTATATGTTTTGCATCCGCGCTAGTCCAGTCCCCGCTCTGTCGTTAGTTAAGTAACCTAACGGGTGATGACGGGACCCAGTGGCGAATGCGGATGGCATATACGTACATCATATTTTTGTTCTTTATTGGTGTGATCAATTGATGGGACTGCATTAATTCGGATCAATGAAAGCTAAACAAACCTGTTTAACGTTGTTGGAACAATTTTCAAAAAGCTGTTATTATAAGGACATTCACTTTTGTTTTGCATAGTGGTATTCGGTTATGAATATCCAGCACCTCAGTCGACGAGGCAAGGGTCGAGATCCCTTCACCGGGAGTGACCCCTTGGGTAGAAGTTTGCGTCATGGTAATAACTTCATTATAGTCGATTAATTTTTGCTTTGCATCGCGGTATTCAGTTGGAATATCCTGCACCTCATTCTACGGGGAAAGAGCCGAGATCCATTCACCGGGAGTGACCTCTTTAGCAAAGTTTTTCGCCACTATATTTATAAAAAGCTATCCGGTTCCTTCAACGATATCAAGTTCATTACATTAACGGTTTTTCACCAAAAACCATTCGTATCCCTCTGTCATTTCAGACGGGTAGCACTTAGTATTCATGCTATGTTTGTTGACCTTCGTCAAGGCATAGTGTATGGTAGCTGCTTGTTACCTTTCTGTTGCATAGATAGATGCGTTGGTTTGGGACAGTCGTACAGCCTTGTTGACCTTTGTCAAGGGCTTGTACGGGTGGGTTCAAATTAACCTGGACAATGACGGGTAGAACTTGACATGTGACTTATGATTTGTTGACCTTCGTCTAGGTCATAAGAGCATGGGGTAAAAATCACATCGGGAGTTTCTAAAGAAACTGAAACTTGCCAGGCATGCGCATACCTTCTGGAGTGTGATAACGTGAGTGGATTCCATCACGTTATCATGCGATGATATTTGGATCCCGATTCCCACTGATGAGTTGGTTTACTCCTCGGGTGATCCGACAAATTCTTCTTTCAGGTTTGGAGGAGAATTTGAGGATACAGTGGGAGGTTTCCTGATTAGATAAATTGATAACCATTCTGATCTAGGTTAGAGTGCACGTAGAGTGTTTTTTTTCTCTCTCTCTCTTTAGTAGAGACCATGGCCCGACCCTAGACTATGTCTCAGTGACCAAGTTAACTGAACCTTCTTAAAACACTGGCTTTTGGATTATCTGAGTTGCATACCTCATTGCCACTCCTACTTTTACCCTTTTTCTCCGGAACATTTCGTACCACTATGAACATCCACTTCCATTGGATAAAACCATCGTATGGTTATATACGAACTCGAAGGAACTTGTTCCAGATTCGAGGATGGTTTCCGATTCTGGAGAAAATAAATAGGACTATTCAGTTGTCTTTTCCTCTTACCTTCTCTCAGGTTGCGAGTGCTCCTTGGATTAGGACGGCACACCTATTACGCTAATTGGATAGTCTTCATCCAAACCATAGGCAGGTGCCAAAAGGTAGGGAATGAAAAAAATCGATTAGCCTAAGTAAGGTGTACAGAAGGTAATAAGTAAAGACAAATAAAGGGATTAGAAAGAGTGCAAAGTAAATTGCGACTGGTATTCAAGACCAAACCAAGTATTTCATCGCCACTCCTACTTCACCTTTGTATTTCTCCAGAACACCTCGTATCACTACGAAGATCCACAGTTATTTGGATAATCCATCGTATGGTTATATACGAACTCGAAGGAACTTGTTCCAGTTTGGGGATGGATTCTGGTTCAGGAGAAATAGGAATAAGGTTTATTCAGTTATCTTTTATCTTTACCTTCTCTCGCGTTGCGAGTGCTCCTAGGATTAGGGGAGTACACCCATTATGCTTATTGGTTAGTCTTCTTCCAAACCATAGGCTGGTGCCGAACGGTAGGGAAGGAAGAAAACCATTTGGCCTAAAGGTAGTGTACAAAAGGTAATGACTAAAGACATATAAAGGGATTTAGAGAGATGGCAAAAAAATATACGGTTACAGTTGTGAATCTGATAATGGAGGAGGCGTTACTAGGAATACCAGGGTACCCCTACAAAACATTTTCATGTTTCAGTTTCACTGCGTATTGTTAATAGAAAACTGATTTCCCAATTAGCCCTTGCTCTAGGGTATGTATTTACCAGGTTTGATTCTCACATCTGTATAGTTTTACAGATGATGAGTGGGAGTAAGTTATTAGGAATTAGGTGATCATCCTCATTATATCGGGATTCGTTGTAATTGGTGATATTTGAGGAAATCGCCTGGATGTTTGCCGGGAGGAAAATATTTGGTTTTGAATATCCGTTGTTATGCACCAATTTCAAATTGATATATCTGTACGTTTATTTTTATAAAGTGGGATATAACTTTTTGAAATTATGTCCATGATATTTACTTATATCAGTTGATGGTTAGGTAAGGAGTATTCAATAGCGGTGTAATTCTTTTTAACCATGAGTACAGTTTTCAACCTACAACACATAGGGAATGAGTTATTAGACTCAACAGACTTATACAAAGTATTGTATGTTGTCCAGTGTCCATTAGGACAGAGGGGTTGGTCCTCGTACTATATTCTGTATACTTGTGACTTCTCTAGTTTTAGACAAGCGTTTCGTAGAAATATAAGGTCTAAGTTTTGAGAAGTTATAGGTATATGAGTAAAGTAGAGAACCACGTGTTGCAAGTATCAGGATTCTTCAAGGTAATCGAAGATGTAAATACTTGTGTATGGTATTCAGTTGATAGTAATGGTTTTGAGAAACTTGTTTCTCTTTCAGGTTACTCATGTTTGGATGCACTCCTAAGTTGAGTAACGCTGATCGGCCTCCTTCCATTTAGTTGACATGTACTGGAGACAGCTGCATGATTTGAATCTGGTTCCAATTAAATCAGTGCCTCTGTTTCTATATTAGATATAGAATGGATCATATCTTAACGATGTTAAGGTATATGGAGTTGTCTGGCTTATGCTTAAAACCAGACTCTGGATAACTCAAGGCACGTTTCTGTAATGGCTGTTTGTGGGTTGACCCGGGCTATGACGAGGGTTGACTTTCTACCATCTGGAAGATCAATAGTGATTTTGTTCTTGACTCGCCACAGTTTTAATAAAAATGGATTTTTTCAGAAAACGGTAGTGGGAGTATGGTAGAACTGGAAGTGATTCCAGAACCACAAACAATTACTGGAAATTTGATAAGAACCTAAAGAATCAATCAGGTTTGACATTCCATTGGCCACTCCGCAGATATGGTGGGTAACCTCAGGCACTCGAGAGGTACTTTGGTATGCTCAAAGACGGTGACAGGGAGGTTCTTGTTTACCCAGACTTGACACTACTGTTGTTCAAAGCTATAAGACCCGGTAGGAGGATGAGTATAGCGTCATTCTAAACTAGCTTTAGAAGTGCACGTGTATATGACTCTGCCAGAGGGTTGTCGTAGTCAGTTGGAGCAGCGGAAGCATAGTGGACAAGTAGCTTATGTCTATTTATAGACTAAAGCAGATATAGCGGAGATAGATCATCTATTTCTGATGTGACAGTTATAGGTTTGACTTCATCAGAATAGGGGATGGATCTGTTAAGAAGGTAGTAGGGTGTGATGTCCTGGTATTTGGATGACATACACAGAGTAGGAAGTGACATTCCTATACTACGATCGGTTATACTTTGGTTGTCACACAGTGGTTTCTCCATATAGGATATAGATATAATATCAGACATTCTGATTACTAGATCTATGGTTTTAGATCTGGATTTGGGTAGTTTCCCAATCTGGGTACTTAGACAGCATTCTAAAGGTGTTTTAGAATGGACGACTCCTGGCATGGTAGTATACCTGTAGGTGATGGAGTCACCCTCTTTAAAGGTGTCTTACAGACTAAAGGGGATAGGGATGTGCATAATTGACATATCACTCGCTTAGGCAATTGAGTCAATCATGAGATGTCAAGTACCACTCCAGATGTTGTTTTTGCACTAGATGCAATAAGTTGATATTGATCTAATCCTGGAGAAACGTTCGGAAGCAGTTTTAGAACATAAATAGATGTTCTAGGGATATGATAACAACAGCCTCCTTCGGGAGACGGTTATCATTTCAGGCTTCCAAGGTGACCTGGATGACAGAGTGACTGTCAGAGTTATAGTTTTCCCTCTGACGAGGGGCAGTAGTTTGGACAGGTGGTCCAAGGGGATACTGAGGGAGGCATGGCGCAGGATACTGATTAAATTCAGTTGACGATACAGTCTAAGAAGTTTGGATTTGAAGTTCATTTATGAATTAGGTCCCATCAGATATCCAGACATATTCTAACACAAGTATTGCTCATTTAGGGAGATGGCTTTTTCCACGAAATTGAGATAAAGAGAGACATAGAAAGAAACATCAGGGCAGATCCACTCACTGAGGCTATTTCTCGAAAGCAATAGTTTTACAAACGAGCTTTGTGAAACTGATTAGTAGAGGAGTTGGGTGTTCGGTATCACACGGGCTGTGAGTATGCGGCATCGCAATAATTAGCATTGAGTGCAAGTGGGAGATTGTTAGATATAGTGCCCTCAAAGTCAATTATTGGATCGCAGGCACGTGATTGCAATGATTGAGAGAGGACCTATGCCGGTAAGACAGTCTTACTCAAGATGATAGTATGCTATCTGGTTTATCTTTATCATCGTGTACAGGTTTAAGTGATATTGCAGATCACTATTATACGTTGATAGAGCCCTTAGGATTCTTACTTGACTACCAGCAGTATGATGGCAATCATATACGTGAGAGTTGGGTAGTCTATAAGCACATCCTTAAAGTGGTCCCTAGTCGTGGGAGTTTCGAGACTGGGCATCGATACTCCATTAGTAGACTAGTATATACAGTCGAGACCCCGACAAGGGGCGGTGGACGGTCTCACAAGCCATTAGTGTCAGTTGGTTCACCTAAGATGTATACAGGTGCTCATTGGGTTATGAGTACACCGGACAGGACTTGCCGGGAACATGCTAGTTGGTATTATACCTAATGTCAGATAGCAGTTTCCTGGTGACATTTGTACAGGTTAGTCTATCGACCTGAGATCATCATTTGTCTCGTGTGAGTTCCCACTGTGTTTTGATTAATACCCTACCACGGCTCAAAGGAGTCGTGCAAACAGGTTTTAGTTAGGTACAGTCCCGAGCCACATGGAGGCAGTGAGCGGAACGGCAGGGGTTTCGTCTCTCCCGGTATTGGGGGTGAGATCGCGCTGTATCTAGGAGAGCCATTACACGAAGTCCTTGGCCAAGGTAGGAGATTTACTGGTAGGTATTCCAGTAGTATCTCAGGGTGTTCTGGGCTACACTCCGACACGACTTGTACCGCTTTTGGGGGTCTGACTTTTACCAACCCCCTAGGCCCGACATGCGAGACTCATAGACGAACGGACCGGACTGTATGGATATTGTCACTGACAGGCTCAGTAGGGTGTCAGGATGAGTTCGCTCATCGACCTCCCTTTTGGTCAATACCTGGTAGCCCGTTACGTACAGCTAGTATCACTGACGTGCTAGTGGTTAAATCCACAGCCAAAGTATTGACGAGTCTTTAGAGTCCCCCACAGACAGTTTCTCAAGTTTCGGGCGAAACGTTGTAGAGGCTGTATGGTATTATGGCAAGGTTTGATCATATACGTGCAGTCGTGCACGGATCATGATCGGACGGATCATACTAGTGGGCTTTGGTTTAAGCCGGATCCTAGTATTAGATTTTTTGGATTACTTTAGTCTTATCGCATTCGCATTCAGTCGGAATGCGGATGCAAGTATGTATATACAGGTGAGGGGTATCCTTGTAATCCGTCACGTGTTTACTTTAGATGTTGCCATATCTTTTTATTGTTGTAAACATTTAGATTAATGTTTACTTGTGGAAATTGTGAGTGGAAATGATCATGAGGAGAATTTAATATGACATGGACATGGGTGGTGACTCATGGTCTTTTTATTTATGCTAATGTCACATTAGCATTTGTTTATTGTGTTGAATTGATGGATGGAGAGAGAGAGGGCAGCCATATTGGCTTGGGTTTGCTCTTGGATTTCTATGCTAGCTCTCACAATAATTCAACACAATAACAAAAGCTCTTCTTCTCTTTTCTTTTCTTGAGCTCACAAGTTCCACCATTGGCATCATCTTCTACCTCCACCCTAACCATCTCATGTGTTGAGAATCCTAGAGTGTCAAGAGACAGAGTTATCACACACATTCTCTACTTCACCATGGACACGTTGGCTAGCAAACTTCGTGTCCGAGTTTCTTCGGTTCGAAGCGGGAGCCCGTAAAAGGATTCATAGATGGGGTGCCCTTTCCGACGAGGAGACCGGAGATCGAGCGAGATCGGAGATGCCGCAAGAAACTAAAGACGGTGGCTAAAGATCGAAGGACACGATCGATCGGTATAGCTATTCTAACCCTCTTTAGATCGCTAGTCTAATGTTAATGGTTCGATCCGGGATTAAAGTCTGCGTTAGCGCCAGTTTCAAGTTTATGAAAAGTTTTTGTTTCCGCATTTTGGCCTCGGATCGACGGCCGGGGCGCTACCGTAGACTTACAGAGCTTGGAATGAAGATCGAAGGACATGGATCAGCTCGGTATAACCATTCTAACCTCTATATTAGTTTGCTAGTTTAGGGTTTAAGGTCGATCCAGGAATCGGGTAACGGTAGCGCCGGTTATAGAAAATTTTTGTTCCGCATTTGGCCACGTTTCGATGGCCGAGACGCTGCCGTAACCCAGCACCTCATATAGCTGTAAAAGGGCATGCCCGGTGATTGATCTAAAATTTCGGATCCTATTTTGAAATGTAATCACAACCAAAGAATTTAGAACCGCAACCAAAGAATTTATGAATACGGATCGTCCACTAAGATGTGTATACTTATTCGATCTTACTTTAGATGAGTCGAAATGAAAATATAAAAGAAAATTCAAAAAAGTAATTCGAGATTTAATTGAGTTGTCAATTCAGGAAAATCAAGAATATATTCAAGAATTAGAAATCAAGAATGTGTCCAATATCAATTTGAATTATCAAGAATAGCTTGTAGGAATCGATTGAATTAGTAGCAATGATGAATACTAAAAATTACGAATCTTATCTATTGATGAATTGTAGTTAGGACAATGGTGATGAATTAAAATTAGGGATCTATTGAAGAAACTAGGGTTTCTCCTTCTCTATCCCTTGTCTTTTCATTGATCATCATTCGGATCTAGCCTTTAGCAAAGAGAATCATCAATCATTTGATCCCTAATTTGCAACGAAATTAGCAAGAATGTGATCTCGATCCAAATTAGGTCATTGATGATTCTTTTTCCTAAAGTTCACAAATCTCATAAGACTTAAGATTAGTATTAGGATTTTATCATCACTTGATCTACCGATTCTCTCGAATCCTTTACAAGCGGAGATTTTACTCACGCATCATGAAAATTAAAGAATCAAGAATGAAGAATTTCATAATGCAAGAATGTAAAGAAAGCGAGAATTACAATTATCACCATTATTAAATCTCCTTCAAATTACACCTCTCAATTCGAGTTTACAAGACTAGCTCTCGATAGCTCCTTTGAAAGGGAATTTGTCGTCGATCTTTGCTTGGCTCGATCGCCGTGAGACGTGGATCGTCGCGGATCTCTTGCTCTTGATGACAATTCGGCGTTGCGATAAAGGATCTTCGATTGTCGCTTGATTTTACTCTCAATGGATCTTGATTTGATTGGATTTTGATTGGATCTCAAGTTGTGTCACTCAACTTGAATTAAATTGTAATTGTAAATAGAATTTTACCACCATCAACTAACAACCTCTTTTCATTAGATCTAGATCCCCTTTTATAAATCTCAAATTAAGCTTCCCTCATAAGCTAGGTTGTTAGAGAGAGCCTTCTAGAATAAACTAGGTTGTTAGAGAGAGCCTTCTAGAATAAGATTGTTACAAGGAGCCTTCTAGAATAAGGTTGTTGTAGAGAAGTTTCCAGAAGAAAGTTGTTACAATGGAGCGTCTCAAGTAAGCAAGGTTGTTGAGATGAGGCTTCTGAAGAAACGAAATCACTTGATGCCCTAACTCGGCCGCGGAACCGCGGCGACTCGGCCGCGGTTCCGCGGCCATTTGATGGGCCCACTGCATAAGTTTTTTGTTGTCTTCTTCTGTTGGTCTCTGGGTGTATAATTGATATCTGGAATCTTTTTATCTCTTCTGAATCTCTGCCAGATTTGAATTCTTTGACTTGCTGCATTTTATCGGCAATTTTTGCGATTCCAATTCTTTGACCTGAATAATTTTCTGCACAAAATCTTGATGAAAAGTGTTGAGATATACAATATCACATGTGAAGTAATAAACACACAATTTCCTATAAAAAAATGTTGAATATAACTATAACACATGGTATTTAGTATTTTCCAGACAAACTGGTAATATGTGTTATATTTATATCAACTATCCTTAGATGATTAGAATAATGAGGAAATTGATGTATTACAGATTGCTTTATTTTCGACTGAACAAATCCCCCCAAACTTAATTTTGATTGTCTCGAGCAAACATCTTTTATTCAAGAGAAGGAGAAAATTTTATTAAGAAAAAGAAAAATTAACGAGCACGCTTTCGTAGGCAAACACAATTGCACTGAGCATGTGCAACAAGCCTCTAAACCTCTAGGTGTCCTTAGTAGGAGGAGTATTGTCTCCTAAGGGTTTTCAGCGTATTGCACCCACAAAATCCTATAATAAAAGAAAAACTGTGAAAATTACATATAAAGATAGAAATTATAAAAGAGAGACTTTGAAAATCAGAGTTTCCAACTACACTAGTTTTTCGGTTGTCATGAGCCCTATCTTAATAGTCATGAAAAGATATTAGAAATCACATCATCCATCAACAAAGCATCGTCTTTAGTTTTCATTCCTATCTTTCTTCCAAACACCTATCATATACCCCTACATGTGTGTAAAATACATCACTACACTCGGAGAATTCAATTCAAGCTATCATACTCTTGTCCATCACCACAGTACTTTTTAGTCGGTGAATAGTTTGGATGGAATTGCTCATGCATTCTTCATGCGACCGTTAATACTTCTTGAGATACTAACCGACCGATTACTAAATGTGCTCACATGTTAGGCGTATTTAGTGATTTCCTCGTCTTGCAACACCTAAGGTTTAGCAGTGACTCCCAAACCAATTGGTCTAAGACACTAGGTGATGAAGCACCCTCGCTATATTTTTTTATGCTGCCTTGGTGATTACAAAACCAGTGTTCATTTTTCTTCACCATTTTATCTTTTATGCTTCATTTATTATTTTCTTCATACTTTGGCTTTTAGACAAGAGCATTTCAAGGTATCCTCTACTATCCCGAGTTTTAAGACGTGTGTAAGTGCGTATAGTAGGATATCAACATTCAAATGTTTGGCTTCCAGAATAAGAACTATTTTTCAGACTTATTTTTATCCTCAGATTAGTGACTTCTTTCATCTTACTAACCTTTAGGACAACGGCTCATAACTACTTATTACTAGTTTCGTGTAAGAAAACTTCTAATTTTCTTGGTTTTCTTAAAATTTTCCAATCTTTTAGATGTAATTTTACACTTTTTAATCTTTTATTATCTTATTTATGTACATATTTTTTTTATTATATGTTTTGTGCTTATGCAAAGTATGATGCAAAGTGATGCGTAAATAAGCACAAAGCTCCCCCAAACTTGCTTACAACAGTGTCCTCACTGTTGTCATCTGTTAAATCTCAAAAACCTGTAACCTTGGGAGGAAAATTTATTAACGGGGTCAAGAATAAATGAAATTGAAAATCTCCTCCAAACTTATTTTTGACTCAAAAATTTGTGTACAAATTTTATTTTCAAGAGCCAAAAATACACCCCCCCCCAAACTTGAGTTAAACAATATTAAGCATTTTAAGAGGGGGTAAAGTTATTTGGTCAATATAAGGCTTTACAAAGACCAAAAATTAATACCAACCATTCGAAGATTTGATCAATGTAGCGTATAGGTCGGTGAAAGAATATGTTGTATAGAGTCAAGACGAAGTGGGGAAGAAATAAGTGGTGTGATGGAAAGAGTTTGAGTCTTAAATTATAGAAATGAAAGAATGAGGATGAATGACAGCGAGAATGTGAATGATTAGGAATGAGTGGAACATTTGCATTCTCGTATCTTATAAGAAGGAATGGTGGCGGTTCAACTTCCTTAGGTGGAGGTTGATTAATCACAAAATCCATGTCTGTTAGGAATACAAGTTCATCAGCGAAAATTTCTTTGAAACTTTTATCGATATATCGAAGAATAATGTCGCTAAATGTTTCACTAGAACTCGAAATATCGGAGTATGATTCATCAACACTCGCTAACATTACAGGAACAGAAGAAGAACCAGAGAGAGTGGAAGATGAAATGAGTAAACCAATTGATGTGTCGAGTATTGCTGAACCAGATATGGGAAATGAAAGCTGAATTTCGTTTGGCTTTTCAGGTATACAATTATCATCAATGTCAAGACACGTATGGGGCTTGGGAAGAGTAGGTAAAGGCTCGAGATGATGACCACATAGGAGTGAAAGGTCCTGATGAATTGGTGGGACAAACTCATCCAAAATTTCAGGATCATCAATTAATATATCCCGAACGTCAATCTCCTCAATCAAGTGAAAGTTAAAATTCTCAGACACCTCATCAAAAGTATAGTTTTCAATCAATTTAGGTTTAAGAGTGGAAGTGTAGAGATCACAAGGATTTGGCATGGTTTCACTTGAAATGGACCCTTCACAGTCGGGTAAATCAAACACTGCAAAGTCACACAACTTCTCATACATTCTATCTTCAATTGATGAAACATTTAGTGTACTCGATAAATCAGTGAAACTAGAGTTGTGGATCTCACTTTGGAAAGGGGAGGTTTGATTAGGAAGGGTGTACAGTTCTCTCTCACTACCCAAATTCTCACTTTTTCCTATGCCCGAATTATATACTGAAAATTTTTAGGCTAGTTTGAAATTATTTGCTTGCATCCACTCTGTTGTCTCCTTCCTAATTTGGTTTGACATTTCCAAATATTTTTCTAATGTCTGCTCAAGACTAGACTTGGGTCGATAAGGGGTTTCAGTATAAGATTGAGATTCACTCGTTAGAGCAGGGTCTCCTTCCTAATTTGGTTCGACATTTCCAAATTTTAGGCTGGTTTGAAATTATTTGCTTGCATCCACTCGTTAGAGCAGGGTTTTCTATAGATCCCCAAGAAAAACGAGTGCCTAACTCGACATAACGACCGCGGAACCGTGGCCAAATAGGTGTATTTGCGGCGGTTCCGCGGTGCCGTTGGTGAGGCTTGGACCGTGCGCTCTTGCGTTGATCCGTAGGTACTGTATATGCTCTCTGGGAATTTTTTATGCAGGTTCAAGTGTTGAGATCTATTACAACAGTGGGTATGTTGATGTGTTGATTGATATATTTTAACGTCGTCTATGCTTTTCAATTGTTGATGTGATATGATGTATAGGATCGTCGTGATCGAATGGACGGTTTTTTTTATGTGAGACGAGAGTTTATCTTTTCATTCATGTAAATTTCATTGTATATATTATTCTTTTATTGGGGCACATCCGGGTTGAGGATGATGTCTCCATTGATGTATATTTTACTTTTCCGCATTAGGATAAACCCAAGGAGGGGAGCACGAGTGACCGGGTTCTGGAGTTCAGTGGGAGGCCATCTCGAGGAGTCGAGACCGGGTCTCCTAAATTCCAAAATTGGAAGGGTCACTTGCCGCTCTCATAGGGGTCTAAGGGTGTGGGCTTGGCTATTCATCACGACCATGGAATCCGTATTTTCTATCTTCGGCTAAGTAGAAAATACAGAGTTCCTAGTATATCTAATATTTTCATATATGTGTTTCTGCTGCTGATTATTCTGTGATGTGATTGCTTAATATCTGAGACGAATGTGATTTTGTTATATATGTGATATGTAATACTGTTTTTCGTTTCATTCTATAATGGCTTAGGAACTTAAATGATGGGAATACATTAATGAGATTAATGTAAAAGAAAAGAAACCTAAAGATGTTGTAGAATCGGATTTGAAACCCACTCGGCTTCTTTTTATGAAAAAGCAAGTTCCAAAAGATGCGGAGCTTAAGCCACTCCTTTTCTAAAACCAATTTAGATTCTACAACGAAATCAAGTTCAAAGCGTTAAAGGTTTTTATAAAAACCATCCGCAACCCTCCGTCATTTTAGGAAGCAGGGTACTTAGTATTCATGCTACGTATGTTGATTATAGTCAAGGCGTACTGTACGGTAGCTAAGTGATGTCTTCCTATAAAAGATATGATGCGATAAGTTAGGACATTCATGTGATTATGTTGATTATAGTCAAGGGTCATATGGGTGGGTCTAGTTAATCTCGAAATGACGGGGAGAACTTGACTAGTGCTTATGATATGTTGATCATAGCCAAGATCATAAGAATCTAGGGGTAAAAACCATATCGGGAGTTTCAAGAGTTGAGATTTGCAATGAGATTGCATACCATCTATATGATATTTGGATCCCGATCCCACTGTGAGTAAGAGTTACTCCCGGGAGAATTTTGCACTTTACAATTAGCTAATCCAATAGCTGTCTAGAAAGGTGTTAACGGGGTTTGACCTCTAGGAAAAACAAGGTTTATTTTAATTAGGTCCGTGCGCAAGCACGGGAAACCTCCCTCAAAGTACCGATACTGGCATGGCTGACCGGTTAGCGAAACTGTAGAATGCAATTAATCCTGGCTAGTTTTCTTTACAGGTTTGAAAGAAAATTTGATAAAACCAGTGGGAGACATCGATTAGATAAGATAATAACCGATCTGATCTTTGCAAGAGCATTTCGCTGAGTGTATTCTTTTCTCTCTCCTAATGGCAGATACCGATGACGAGACTTAAGTTTCTTTTAGAGAAAAACAAACTGACTGGACCAAATTATAAAGAATAGTTGAGGAACTTGAACATTGCACTCATATATGATAAAGTATCATATGTCCTCACTACCAAAGCCCCACCCGTCCTAGGACCTAAATCATCTGTTTCGGATAAGGAGATCCGAAAAACATGGGATATTGATTGCAACACGACCACGTGCCTCGCGCTTGCTTCTATGGACAGTATCTATCAGAAACAGCACGAGAAGATGGATATACAATCCATCTTTATTCATACAAAGGAGTTATATGAAGAGCAATCTCGTACATTACGATACGAGGCATCTCAAAAGCTGTTTCAGATGCGGTTGGCCCCCGGTGAATCAGTAGGAGACCATGTCTGAAGATGATTGGTCTTATAGAAGAACTTGAGGAACTGGGATGGACTATGGATAATGAGCAATATACAGATATTGTTCTGCTGTCTCTCTCCCCCGCCTTTGCTCCGTTCATAGTGAATTTCAATATGAACGATTTGGAGAAATCATTGCCTGAAATTCTTAATATGTTGAGAAATGCAGAGAGCACACTTAAGATAGCGAAAACTCCCGCTCTGCTTTATGGGCCATGTTGCGCCACGGCAGCGCCCCGGCCGTCTATCCGAGGCCAAAATACGGAATCAAAAAATTTTCCTTACTTGGAAACTGGCGCTACCGCGGACAATAAAACCCGGATCGTTAACCATTAACCTATACTAGCAAACAAGAGAAAGGGTGAGAGATATACCGAGTGATCCGAGTCCTCCGGTCTTCTTGTCGTCGTCCCGATCTCCCGCGGAAACTCCGGTCGTCGTATCCTTGCCGGAAGGGCACCACATCGTCTGCATCTTTTACGGGCTCCCACCTCAATACCGAGGCAACTCGGGCACGAAGCTGGCTAGTCGACGTGCCCAAGGTTTGCTGTAGATTGTAGTGTAGAATCGTTGTCTCATTTGGGGTAGTAGTTGCCATGGTGATGGAGGGATGAAGAACATTGAAGAGAGCTAGAAATAGTGTAGCAAGAAAAATGAGAGGTGAATAATTTACTCATACAAAATGAACTCCTCTCTTTTTTCTCCCCTCATCAAAAATGTGGCCGGCCATGCTCATTTGGAAATGGTGGAGGGAATGAAAACATAATACAAAGGGAGGTGAGTCTAGGAAAGCAAAGGTGGTGACCACAACATAAAGCAAATCTCACATCAACCACTCAAATCACTCTAAATCCTTTCTAATCTCATAAAGCAAGTGATAAGAAGGAAAAAGAATCTCATCATGAAAAGCTATCATGATGCCACTAATATGCAAGATACCCCCTCCACAAATGTTATTTGCAGACTTGCAAATAACCCCTCCATCGGAAAAGTCCGGCCGGGAAAGAACAAAGGAAAACCGGCCGGAACGGAATGCAAACTGGCAACTCCAGAAAACTGGTCCCGTAATAAATTACAGGAAAATCCCGATACTGTGCATACACACCCGCATCTGTATTCCGACCGGATACAAATGCAAATGAGACAAAATCTACACTGTACTAAACTAGGATCCGGCTTAAATCAAAGCCGGCTAGTAATATCCGTTCGATCCTGATCCGTGCAATACCGCACGTATCTGATCGAACCCTGCCATATATCCATACGGCCACTAGTACAAACCGCCCGATCCTGATCCGTGCAATACCACACGTATCTGATCGGACCCTGCCATATCGCCATACGGCCTCTACAGCGTTTCGCCCGAAACTTGAGTAACTGAATGTGTGGTGGACTCTAAAGACTCGTCAATACTATGGCTATGGATTTAACCACTAGCACGTCAGAGGTATAAGCCAATACGTGACGGGCCACCAGCTATTGACCAAAAGGGACGTCGATGAGCGAACTCATCCTGACACCCTACTGAGCCTGTCAGTGATAATATCCGTACAGTCCGGTCCGTTCGTCTATGAGCATCGCATGGCGAGCCTAGGGGGTTGGTAAAAGTCAGACCCCCAAAAGCGGTACAAGTCGTGTCGGAGTGAAGCCCAGAACACCCTGAGATACTACTGGAATACCTACCAGTAAATCTCCTGCCTCGGCCGAGGGCTTTGTGTAATGGCTCTCCTAGACACAGCGCGACCTCACCCCCAATACCGGGAGAGACAAACCCCTGAAGACCCGCTCACTGCCTCCATGTGGCTCGGGACTGTACCCAACTAAAACCTGTTTGCACGACTCCTTTGAGCCGTGGTAGGGTAGTAATCAAAGTACAGTGGGAACTCACACGAGACAAATGACGATCCCCAGGTCGATGAACTAACCTGTACACATGTCACCAGGAAACTGCTATCTGACGTCAGGTATAAGACCAACTAGCATGTTCCCGGCGAGTCCTGTCCGGTGTACTCATAACCCAATGAGCACCTGTATACATCTTAGGTGAACCAACTGACACCAGTGGCTTATGAGACCGGCCACCGCCCCTCGTCGGGGTCTCGACTGTATACACTAGTCTACTCTGGAGAATCGATGCCCTGTCTCGAAACTCCCACGACTAGGGACCTTTTAAAGATGTGCTTATAGACCACCAGCTCTCACGTATATGATCGCCATCATACTGCCGGCAGTCAAGCAAGAATCCTAGGGGCTCTATCAGCGTGTAATAGCGACATGTCAGGTCACCTAAAGCAGTACACGATGATAAAGATAAACCAGATAGCATACTATCATCTCGAGTAAGACTGTCCTACCGGGATAGGTCCTCCCTCAATCATTGCAATCACGTGCCTGTGATCCAATAATTGACTCTGAGGGCACTATCTCCAACAATCTCCCACTTGCACTCAAGGATAATTATTGCGATGTCGCATACTCACAGCCCGTGTGATACCGAACACCCAACTCCTCTACTAGTCAGTCTCACAAAACCCGTTTGCGAAACTATTGCGTTCGAGGAATAGCCTCAGTGAGTGGATCCGCAGGATGTTTCTTTCTATGTCTCTCTATATCTCAAGTTCGCGGAGAAAGCCATCTCCCGAAAAGAGCAATACCTGTCTTAGAATGTGTCTGGATGTCTGATGGGACCTAGCTCATAAATGAACTCCAAATCCAAACTTCTTAGACTGTATCGTCAACTAAACTTAATCAGTATCCTGCACCATGCCTTCCCTCAGTATCCACCTGGACCACATGTCCAATATACTGCCCCTCGTCAGAGGGAAAACTATAACTCTGACAGCCACTCTGCCATCCAGGTCACCTTGGAAGCCTGGAATGATAACCGTCTCCTAAAGGAGGCTGCCGTTATCATATCCCTAGAACATCAACTTATGTTCTAAAACTGCTTCCGACTGTTTCTCCAGGATTGGATCAATATCAACTTATTGCATCTACTGCAAGAACAACATCTGGTGTGGTACTTGACATCTCATGATTGACTCAATTGCCTAAGCAAGTGATCTGTCAATCATGCGTATCCCTCTCCCCTTTAGTCTGAAAGACACCTTTAGAGAGGGTGACTCCATCACCTGCAGGTGTACTACCGTGCCAGGAGTCGTCCATTCTAAATACTCATAGAATGCTGTCAAGGTACCCAGATTAGGAAACCACCCAAATCTAGATCTAAAACCACAGATCTAGTAACCAGAATGTCTGATATAATATCCAAGTCCTGTGTGGAGAAACCACTGTGTGACAACCAAAGTATAACCGATCGTAGTATAGGAATATCACTTCCTACTCTGTGTATGTCATCAAATACCAGGACATCACACCCTACTACCTTCTTAACAGATCTATCCCCTATTCTGATGACGTCAAACCTATGACTGTCACATCAGAAATAGATGATCTATCTCCGCTATATCTGCTTTAGTCTATAGACATAAGCCTGATGTCCACCAATGCTTCCGCTGCTCCCACTGACTACGACAACCCTCTGGCAGAGTCATATAGACGTGCACTTCTAAAGTTAGTTTAGAACGACGCTATACTCATCCTCCTGCCGGGTCTCACAGCTTGGAACAACAACAATGGCAAGTGTGGGTAAACAAGAACTTCCCTGTCACCATCCTTGAGGCTACCGGAGTACCTCTCGGGTGCCTGAAGTTACCCACCTTATCTGCGGAGTGGCCAATGGAATGTCAAATCAGATTGAATCTTTAGGTTCCTTATCAAATCTTCAGTAATCGTTTGCGGTTCTGGAATCGCTTCCAGTTCTACCATACTCCCACTACTGTTTTCTGAAAAATAACCATTTCCTTTTAAAATGTGGCGAGTTAAGAACAATATCACTATTGATCTTCCATATGGTAGAAAATCAACCCTCGTCATAGCCTGGGTCAACCCACAAACAGCCATTACAGAAACGTGCCTTGAGTTGTCCAGTGTCTGGTTTTAATCATAAGCCGGACAACTCCCCGTACCTTAACATCGTTAAGATATGAACTATTCTATATCCAATATAGAACCAGAGGCACTGATTTAAATGAACCAGATTCAAATCATGCAGCTATCTCCAGTGCACGTCAACTAAATGGAAGGATGCCGATCAGCGTTACTCAACTTAGGAATGCTTCCAATTATGAGTAACCTGAAAGAGAAGCAATTTCTCTTTATCATTACTATCAACTGAATACCATACAGAAGTATCTACATCTTCGATCACTTTGAAGAATCCCGATACTTGCTACACCTGGTACTCTACTCTATTCAAATACCTATAACTCCTCAAAACTTAGACCCTGTGTTTCTACGAAATACATGTCTAAGAACTAGAGAAGTTAAAAGTAAACAGAATATAGTATGAGGACCAACCCCTCTGTCCTAATGGACACTGGACAACATACAATACTCTGTATAAGTCCGCTGAATCTAACAACTCTTTCACTGTGCGTCGTAAGTTGAAAACTGTACTTATGGTTAAGAAGAATTACACCGCTGTTTGATGCTCCTTACCTAACCATCCACTGATATAGGTAAATGTCATCGACATAATATCAAAAGGTATATCTCACTCTATAAAAATAGACGTACAGATATATCAATTTGAAATTGGTGCACAACAGCGGATATTCAAAACCAAATATTTGCCGACCGGCAAACAGCCCAGGTGATCTCCTCAAATATCACCGATTACAACGAATCCCGATATAATGAGGATGATCACCCTATTCCCAATAACTTACTCCCACTCATCATCTGTAAAACCATACAGATGTGAGAATCAAACCTGGTAAATACATACCCTGGAGCAAGTGTCCAATCGGGAAATCAGTTTTTCTTTTAACAGTATACAGTTGAACTGAAACATTGAAATGTTTCGATAGGGTATCCTGGTATTCCTAGTAATGCCTCTACCATTATCCAGATTCACAACTGTAACCGTATATCTCTTTGCCATCTGTCCAAATCCCTTTATATGTCTTTAGTCATTACCGTCTGCACACCCCTTTAGGCCAAATGGTTTTCTTCCTTCCCTACCGTTCAGCACCAGCCTATGGTTTGGAAGAAGACTATCCAATAAGCATAAAAGGTGTACTATCCTAATCCTAGGAGCACTCGCAAAGCGAGAGAAGGTGAAGATAAAAGACAACCGAATAAACCTTATTCCTATTTCTCCTGAACCAGAATCCATCCCCGAACTGGAGCAAGTTCCTTTCGAGTTCGTATATAACCATACGATGGATTATCCAATAAACTTGGGATCTTCGTAGTGATACGGAGTGTCCTGGAGAAATACAAAGGTGATTTAGAATTGGCGAAGAAATACTTGGTTCGGTCATGAATAGCAGTCGCAATTTACTTTGCCCTCTTACTAATCCCTTGCTTTGTCTTAACTTAATACCTTCTGCACACCATCGTTATGCTAATTGGTTTTCTTCATTCCCCACCGTTCGGCACCAGCCTAAGGTTTGGAAGAAGACTATCCAATTTGCGTAATAGGTGTACTATCTCCTAAACCAAGGAGTACTCGCAATGAGAGAAGGTGAAAAGAAAAGACAACTGAATAATCCTATTCGTTTCCTCCAGAACCAGAAACCATCCTCGAAGTCATTCGAGTTCGTATATAACCATACGATGGTTTTGTCCAATGGAAGTGGACGTTCGTAGTAATACGGGGTGTCCTGGAGAAAAGGGTAAAAGTAGGAGTGGCAATGAGGTTTGCAACTCTGACAATCCAAAAGCCTGTGTTAAGAAGGTTCGGTCAACTTGGTTACTGAGTCATAGTCTAGGGTCGGGTCAATGGTTGCTGCCAAAGAGAGAGAGAAAAGAACAATCAGCGTGCACTCTAACCTAGATCAGAATGGTTATCACTTTATCTAATCTGGAAACCTCCCACTGTACCTCAAATTCTCCTCCAAACCTGAAAGAAGAATTAGTCGGGGTCACCCGAGGAGTAAACCAACTCATCAGTGGGAATCGGGATCCAACTATCATCGCATGATAACGTGACGGAATCCGCTCACGGTATCACACTCCAGAAGGTATGCGCATGTCTGGCAAGTTTCAGTTCTTTTGAAACTCCCGATGTGATGTTTTTACCCCTAGGACTCAAGTGACCTTGACGGAGTCAACAAATCAAAGAGTCCTAGTCAAGTTCAACCCATCATTATCTGGATTGCATTAAACCCACCCGTACGTGCCCTTGACGGAGTCAACAAGGCCGCACGACTGTCCTAATCAATCCCATTTATGCAACAAACAAGCACCACTTAGCTACCGTACACTACGCCTTGACGGAGTCAACAAACGCAGCACGAATACTAAATAATACCCATAAGAAACGACGGAGGGCTACGAATGGTTTTTGGCGAAAAACCTTTAACGTAATGAACTTGATATCGTTGAAGGAACTGCATAGCCTTTATAAAAATATAGTGACGAAAACTTTCGCTAAAGAGGTCACTCCCGGTGAAGAGATCTCGGCTCTTTCCCCGTAGAATGAGGTGCAGGATATTCCAACTGAATACCACGATGCAAAGCAAAAGTAATCGGCTATAGTGAAGTTAATGCCCTGACGCAAATTTCTGTCCAAGGGGTCACTCCCGGTGAAGGGATCTCGGCCCTTGCCTCATCGACTGAGGAGCAGGATATTCCAAATGAATACCACGATGCAAAACAAAAGTGAACGTCCTTGCAATAACAGCTTTTTGAAAAGTGTTCCAACAACATCAGAATAGGTTTGTTTAGCTTGCATTGATCCGAATCAACGCAGTCCCATCAAATGATCACACCACAAAGAACGAAAATATACTGATGTACGTATATGCCATCCGCATTCGCCACTGGGTCCCGTCATCACCCGTTAGGTTAGCTAACTAACGGCAGAGCGGGGACTGGACTAGCGCGGATGAAAAACATATACAACATCTACTAATATATATACCAATATATTATATTTCGCTCAAGGCGTGATAAAAGGCAACATCACAGAAATATACAGCATCATAGAACAATACAGATATCTAGGATCCCCGGGTTTCACAGAGCCGCTGCTGAAACCCGACGTTCCCCTGGTCGTGTGGATAGCCTGTGCAATGAAAACCTAGACCCCTACGGGCGCGGCAAGTCACCCGCCAAAACCTGAAGCGAGGCAGCCCCCTTCAGCAACGTGAATGGACCACCCAGCACTTCACGGAATCCGGTAACTCGGGCACCCCTCCTGGGACAACCTGTACCCCTACGAGTGCGGCGAATAGCCCGCCAATCCTGGAGTGAAGCCCCCTCCGTCCCAATGCCATGAGATGCGGGCTTGTTGCCCTCCAGAACCCGGCTATCCGTGCACCCCACCGCGGGGCAATCCTAGTACAGAAAGTAAAATATACATACACCGGGTACATCGACCGCAACCAGGTCGTGCCCCAAAAGAATAATACAAACAGGCAGTGACGGCTGTCCACATGTTGGACGCTCGCCCCGCAATATCAAATGTACATATAAAACAAAACAGTACTAGCATTGCATCCAGGCTATCCCCCACGACCGATCCGCAACAACACAGCATAAACACAGAACATCAACGTGAAAATCACGTTCGCAAATCCGTCTAACCGGGCTATAGCAGTTAGACAGGATTTACCGATCAAGTGATATTCACGGTCGCAGATATAATATAAATACTGTGAAATAATGTGTTTAAAATATCCGATCGATCAAAAATTAACAAGTGGGCCCCCAAGTAATACTGTAGCACTCACAGAAATTCTGGGCCCAATTTTAATATTCCAAAAACCCTAAATTCCATTCAGGAGGCAACTGCAGAAATATTATACAGTGATCACATAAAGGTGCGGCGGAACCGCGGCAATAAGGGGGTGTTTGCCGCGTTTCCGCGCTCCTACAGTTGAATCACTGCATCGAATTTTTGCAGAACCCTTAGATTTTCCAGTACATCACTTTTCTGTAACCTGAAAAAAAATTTGACACCAAAAATTTTCAACAGAAAACTGATGTGAACAAAAATGTAGATTTTGGAATTTTGGTCGATCGGAAATGTAAAACGCATTAGAACAAGCTAGGCAAGGTTAATGGCGTGGCTCTGATACCATGTTGCGCCACGGCAGCGCCCCGGCCGTCTATCCGAGGCCAAAATGCGGAATCAAAAAATTTTCCTTACTTGGAAACTGGCGCTACCGCGGACAATAAAACCCGGATCGTTAACCATTAACCTATACTAGCAAACAAGAGAAAGGGTGAGAGATATACCGAGTGATCCGAGTCCTCCGGTCTTCTTGTCGTCGTCCCGATCTCCCGCGGAAACTCCGGTCGTCGTATCCTTGCCGGAAGGGCACCACATCGTCTGCATCTTTTACGGGCTCCCACCTCAATACCGAGGCAACTCGGGCACGAAGCTGGCTAGTCGACGTGCCCAAGGCTTGCTGTAGATTGTAGTGTAGAATCGTTGTCTCATTTGGGGTAGTAGTTGCCATGGTGATGGAGGGATGAAGAACATTGAAGAGAGCTAGAAATAGTGTAGCAAGAAAAATGAGAGGTGAATAATTTACTCATACAAAATGAACTCCTCTCTTTTTTCTCCCCTCATCAAAAATGTGGCCGGCCATGATCATTTGGAAATGGTGGAGGGAATGAAAACATAATACAAAGGGAGGTGAGTCTAGGAGAGCAAAGGTGGTGACCACAACATAAAGCAAATCTCACATCAACCACTCAAATCACTCTAAATCCTTTCTAATCTCATAAAGCAAGTGATAAGAAGGAAAAAGAATCTCATCATGAAAAGCTATCATGATGCCACCAATATGCAAGATACCCCCTCCACAAATGTTATTTGCAGACTTGCAAATAACCCCTCCATCGGAAAAGTCCGGCCGGGAAAGAACAAAGGAAAACCGGCCGGAACGGAATGCAAACTGGCAACTCCAGAAAACTGGTCCCGTAATAAATTACAGGAAAACCCCGATACTGTGCATACACACCCGCATCTGTATTCCGACCGGATACAAATGCAAATGAGACAAAATCTACACTGTACTAAACTAGGATCCGGCTTAAATCAAAGCCGGCTAGTAATATCCGTTCGATCCTGATCCGTGCAATACCATACGTATCTGATCGAACCCTGCCATATATCCATACGGCCACTAGTACAAACCGCTCGATCCTGATCCGTGCAATACCGCTCGTATCTGATCGGACCCTGCCATATCTCCATACGGCCTCTACAGCGTTTCGCCCGAAACTTGAGTAACTGAATGTGTGGTGGATTCTAAAGACTCGTCAATACTATGGCTGTGGATTTAACCACTAGCACGTCAGAGGTATAAGCCAATACGTGACGGGCCACCAGCTATTGACCAAAAGGGACGTCGATGAGCGAACTCATCCTGACACCCTACTGAGCCTGTCAGTGACAATATCCGTACAGTCCGGTCCGTTCGTCTATGAGCATCGCATGGCGGGCCTAGGGGGTTGGTAAAAGTCAGACCCCCAAAAGCGGTACAAGTCGTGTCGGAGTGAAGCCCAGAACACCCTGAGATACTACTGGAATACCTACCAGTAAATCTCCTGCCTCGGCCGAGGGCTTTGTGTAATGGCTCTCCTAGACACAGCGCGACCTCACCCCCAATACCGGGAGAGACAAACCCCTGAAGACCCGCTCACTGCCTCCATGTGGCTCGGGACTGTACCCAACTAAAACCTGTTTGCACGACTCCTTTGAGCCGTGGTAGGGTAGTAATCAAAGTACAGTGGGAACTCACACGAGACAAATGACGATCCCCAGGTCGATGAACTAACCTGTACACATGTCACCAGGGAACTGCTATCTGACGTCAGGTATAAGACCAACTAGCATGTTCCCGGCGAGTCCTGTCCGGTGTACTCATAACCCAATGAGCACCTGTATACATCTTAGGTGAACCAACTGACACCAGTGGCTTGTGAGACCGGCCACCGCCCCTCGTCGGGGTCTCGACTGTATACACTAGTCTACTCTGGAGAATCGATGCCCTGTCTCGAAACTCCCACGACTAGGGACCTTTTAAGGATGTGCTTATAGACCACCAGCTCTCACGTATATGATCGCCATCATACTGCCGGCAGTCAAGCAAGAATCCTAGGGGCTCTATCAGCGTGTAATAGCGACATGTCAGGTCACCTAAAGCAGTACACGATGATAAAGATAAACCAGATAGCATACTATCATCTCGAGTAAGACTGTCCTACCGGGATAGGTCCTCCCTCAATCATTGCAATCACGTGCCTGTGATCCAATAATTGACTCTGAGGGCACTATCTCCAACAGGCCATCTTCCTCTTCAGTCCCGAAAGCCAAGGCTAAGGGAAAGAAGAAGAAGAATCCCACCAAGCCGAGAGGTGGAGTTGAAAAGGCGAAGGGGAAAGACAAATCTGGGACCACGGGAAGTGGAAAAGGAGAATGTTTTTACTGCCACAAGTCGGGACACTGGAAACGCAATTGTGCTTTGTACCTTGCAGATCTCAAGAAGAAGAAGCATGATGATGCTTCCGCTTCAGGTGTGTTTGTAACTGAAAACTGTTTTTCATTAAACTCTACATCTTGGGTATTAGATACCGGTTCTGGTTCTCACATCTGTAATTGTATGCAGGGATTGAGAAACAGTAGAGTTTTGAAGACTGGAGACCACACTCTACAGGTTGGAAATGGTTCCAATGTACATGCTGTATCCGTAGGAGAGTATCATCTGGGGTTGCTTTCAGGATGTATTTTGGTTTTGAACCCTTGTTATTTTGTACCTGGTATGCTATGTAATATAATATTCATATCTTTGTTGGACAATGAAGGATATCATTTTGTGTTGCATAATAATATTATGAACATTAACTTGAATCAACAGTTGATTGGTTATGGTACACTAAGTAACGGAATTTACGTCATAAACCAATACACAGTTTTCAATATACAACATACAAATAAAAGAAAGATTTCAGATATAAATGAATCTTTTCTTTGGCATTGTAGACTTGGTCATATTAATGAAACAAGACTAAACAAGCTACATAAAGATGGATATTTAAAACCTTTTGAATATAAATCTTATGCAACTTGCCAGTCTTGTTTCAAAGGTAAAATGACCAAAACTCCGTTTATAGGACACGGAGAGAGAGCTACAGAACTCTTAAGCCTCATACATAGTGATGTATGCGGACCAATGTCTACACATGCTAGAGGCGGTTTTTCATACTTCATCACTTTTACTGATGATTTCTCAAGATTCGGACATGTGTTTTTATTGAAGCATAAATCCGAAGCTTTCGAGAAATTCAAGGAGTACAAACTTGAAGCAGAAAAACAAACTGGCTCGAGTATCAAGAAACTTCGATCAGATCGAGGTGGAGAGTATTTAAGCACTGAGTTTTGAGACTTCTTAAAAGAGAATGGGATTCTCACTCAGCTCGCTCCTCCGTACACACCACAGCACAACGGAGTGTCAGAACGGAGGAATCGTACCCTATTAGATATGGTACGGTCCATGATGAGTGGTGCTGAGTTACCACTTTCCTTTTGGGGACATGCATTAGAGACAGCAATTTTTCTATTGAACAGGGTTCCATCAAAGACCGTGTCTACCACTCCATATGAGATATGGTGTGGAAGGAGACCATCTCTTAAAAGAGTTAGGTTTTGGGGTTGTCCGGCTTATGTCAAAAAGCAGAATCCGGATAAACTCAAGACACGATCGATCATGTGTAAATTTGTGGGATATTCAAAACACTCGTATGGATATCTATTCTACCACAAAGAGGAACAAAAGGTGTTTGTTTCTCAACATGCCACATTTTTGGAAAATGAAATCTTTACAGACAGTACTGAAGGCAAAGTGGTAGAACTAGAAGAGGTTCTAGAGACACAAATTACTCAGGACGAATTGGTTGAAACTGATGTTTCAGTAGAACTTCAAGAACCTCAGCCGCTCCGGAGATCTAGTAGAACTTCTCGCCCGCCGGAGAGATACTATGGGTTTCTCATTGATGGTGATAGAGAAGATTGCATCATAGATAATGATGACCCTACTAGTTTTCAGCAAGCTATCACGAGTGGTGACTCAGTGAAGTGGTTGGATGCCATGAGATCTGAAATGGAGTCCATGTACACCAACAAAGTATGAACTTTGGACGTTGCACCTCCTGGGATAAAACGCGTTGGGTGCAAATGGATCTTTAAGAGAAAGATTGGTGTAGATGGACAGGTAGAGACCTATAAAGCAAAGCTTGTAGCGAAAGGTTTTCGTCAAAGACCAGGACTGGACTATGATGAAACTTTCTCTCCAGTAGCAATGCTTAAATCCATTCGGATCTTACTTGCTATTTCTTCTCACTACGACTATGAAATCTGGCAGATGGATGTTAAAACTGCATTTCTAAATGGTGATTTATAAGAGTGTGTTTTTATGGATTAGCCAGAGGGCTTCATTGACAGTGGGAGCAGCGAAAAAGCGTGTAGGTTGCTTAAATCCATTTATGGATTAAAGCAGGCATCTCGGAGCTGGAACATCTGTTTTGATGATACAATCAAAGAGTTTGATTTTATCAAAAATATAGGTGAACCATGCATTATAAGAAGATTATAGGGAGTACTGTCACTTTCCTCGTATTATACGTAGATGGCATTCTCTTGATAGGAAATGATATTCCTATGCTACAATCGGTCAAATTATTCTTATCACAAAGGTTCTCCATGAAGGACCTGGGTGATGCCTCGTGCATTTTGGGCATAAGGATCTATAGAGATAGATCCAAAAGATTATTGGGATTGTCCTAATCAAAGTACATTGATACTATTCTAAAAAGGTTTAGTATGGAAGATTCCAAGCGTGGTGCCTTGCCCGCTTGCCATGGAATCACTCTCTCTAAGGACTTCTGTCTGAAGACTGATGAAGAGAGAGCTCGCATGAGCATTATACCCTACGCTTCAGCCGTAGGATCTATAATGTATGCGATGATATGTACTCGCCCTGATGTAGCTTATGCACTAGCTGTAGTGAGAAGGTATCAATCCAACCCAGGGGAGCAACACTAGATAGCCATGAAGAACATTCTTAAGTACTTGCAAAGGACTAAAGAATTGTTCTTGGTGTATGGTAATGGGGATCTCCAAATGGAGGCCTTTACCGATTCTAGCTTCCAAAGTGATAAGGATGACAGTAAATCTATCTCAGGGTTTGTATTTACCCTCAATGGAGGGGCGGTATGTTGGAAGAGTTCCAAAAAGGATACCGTTGCAGACTCCATGATGGAAGCTGAGTATATTGCTGCAAATGATGCTGCCAAGGAAGCCGTCTGGATGAGGAAGTTCGTTGCGGAGCTAGGAGTAGTTCCAATCACTATTAATCCATTACCATTGTATTGTGATAATAATGGAGCTATGGCATTGGCCAAAGAACCCAGATCCCATCAAAAGTCCAGACACATCCTCAGGCGATATCATTTGATCCGGGAGATAATTGATCGCCAAGAGATCGAGATTCGGTGAGTAGATACAAAGGATAACACCGCGGATCCACTCACCAAGGCCCTTCCACAGCCGCAACATGAGCGACTTTTTGAGATGTTGGGTATGAGATACGCCAATAATTGGTCTTAGTGAAAGTGGGAGATTGTTGGATATATGTATGCCCTAGAGGCCATTATATGTATATGTATATTTTGATATATGACTTTCTTGCTCGACATGATAGTATGCTATCTGGTTTTACTTTATCTGACATGTTTACTTGATACTGTTCATTTGATACATGTTGATAAAGCCCTAAGGATATTTGCATGACTTCCATGGCTATGATAGAGATCATACTAGTGGGGCATGAGTAGTCTATAAGCATATCCTTAAATGTTCCTAGTCGTAGGTATATCGAGAAAAGGCATCGATATTCCAGAGTAGACTAGCGTATACGTTTCTTAACCCATATGATGGGCGATAAATGGTCCTATATCCATTGGTGTTGTGACATCGAAGATTGTATACGGGTGCTCAGTGGAGACTAGGTGCACTGAACGGACTCACCGAGAATTCCTATATGGTATTATATCTATCGTCGGATAGCAGTTCTCTGGTGACACTGGTACAGGTTAGTCTGTAGACCCGAGATCGTCATAGAGCCTTGTGTGTTCTCGTACCGTGCTTTGATTTCCACCCTACCACGGCTCTGCTGAGTCGTGCAAACTAGTGGCTTTTGGGTATAGTCCCGAGATACATGGAGACAGTGAGCGATAGGAGGGGTTTCGTCTCTCTCGGTATTGGGAGTTGATGTTGTGCAATGTGCGATTGGCTCTGACTTGAATTCCCTGGCCAGGGCTGATGAGATTTACTGATAAATGTTATCAATAGTTTCTTGACCGATCATAGACCATATCGACATGACTTATTGAGTTATTAGGGCTCGATGATTCCATCCCTAGACTTGATATGCAACATATCAGACGAAGAGACCGAACTGTACGGTAAGTGTTGCCAATGGCTCGACGGGAGTTTTGATGGGTTCGCTTGTTTTTCTTCTGATCGCTCAATACCCGGGTGGCCGTTACGTTTAGCTGACCGCTTGCGGCTTGTAGGTGTTTTGATATGATCATCACCTACTGCCGGCGTATTGACGATTCTTAGAGTCCCACACAGGATTTTTCTAGCTCAGGCGAAAAGTTGTGGTGTGCATATGTGATATGCGCAGGAGCTCGATTAAATACGAATATGTGATACCGTATTTTAATCGGATGTTCAATATTGGTCGGGTCGCATTTGATGTGACCGATTTATTAAATCAAGTGTTGATTTAATATTAACTTTTAGCTCATTTTTAATTAAACCTTTTTCTTTTGGATGTATGCATATATGTTTATACATACACATGATGATGTGCATGCACACATACATACATACATATGTGTCATGGTGGATGATACATAGAAGATGGCAATACAAGACTCACATGGTTGATAAATATCTAGATTTTTGTTAATGAATTAAAGAAAAAGGAAATTAGCATAATGACTCATTTGCTACACACTTCTTCTTTGACCATTGACTTTAACCATGGTTAGATTTCCTTTGTTCTTTAACCCATCTACAAAATATCTAGATATTTAGTTAACTATGGTTATATTTGAGAGTGTCTCATATATATTATTTTCTTTTTCTTTTTGGAAATAAGTTTTCATTATATTTACAAAAGCTTTTGCCACCTTCATCTTCCTCCTTCTTCAAGCTCTCTTGAGTTTTGTTTAGAGTGAGAAACTTAAAAAGAAAGGGTTTTTAAGTGAGTTTACAAACCACACAACCATTCTACACTACCCTAGCCCTTTAGTGTAGAGTGTTTGCTTCATTTTGTGTAACTTAGAGCTTGATCTAGAAATCTCCGGGTGGATCATCGTAGACGATGAAGGATCTTGAGCGGAGTCGTTCCATGCTTCGAGCAAAGCCGTAGGAGTCCTAAAGACCGAAGAAGTTGGCTACAAAGGTTGTATTTCCTTTTCCTTTAGTTTAGACTTCACATAATGGTGTTTCTACCTTAATCTCTAGTTACGATTCGTAGTTCGTTTGTAATAGCCCTCTAGAATTTAAAAGTTCACTATTTTATGATGATGCAACCTTACTAGAGGCGCTACTATACACCAACAGATTGAAACTTTAGCCTTTAGCCCTAGCTATATGTTCAGCAATGGACATGCGTCTAGGGGCATTCTCACTCGGAGTATCAATTGAAACAGTTGTAGAATTAGAATACCGTTGATAAGACCTGAACTGAGGTGGCCAACTGTTTCTACCCGCTTGTTCTATCCGATCTCTTAAAGACATGGGAGAGTCGGATGGTATACCGAAACGATTACGAAGACAAGAAATATCTGGTTGTGGATAGCAAAGCTCGGCAAGAGTTCTTCTATTTTGGTCACCCATTATAAGAAGAAAAGAGGGGGAAAAGGGTAAAAAGGAGAGAAAATAATTGGTTTGTTTTGAAAAAAGACGGATTTATGAAAATTCACACAAAAATGCACAAGCAACCTTATATGTAATGGTCACCTAGGTCAACTCACTAGACCGCTCCTAGACTTCCAGAAGACAAACCGTAGGATAAATCCTCTACTGCCTCTTTATCCCTTCTGTGGCCAGGTAAGTGCCAGGTAAGTGGGAGGTTTTCCGCTACGTAAGTAGCGGGCCTAATTAAGTAACCACTTGCCTTAGACACTACAAAAGAAATGCGGATAAGCAATAGATTAACCATGACCTTCTTCTGTCCTAATTGAGCGCGACGGTCCTTAGAGTCTTGTCTAGCTATTTTTTAGTTAATGAGGGTGATGCGGATGCTAGTTTTGTGATTTTGGGGGCTTAGGAAGGGTAATGTAATCCCTACCTAATCTGAATTTGGTCTTTGCCCCTTAATTTCCATATTAAAATATTGAAAACAACCAATTTCAAGAAACACAACAAATTTTTTTCTTTTAGCGCACTGCGAATTTTTGCAAAGAATCCTGCAGAAAATTGTTATTGAACAAGATCAGAGAGAAGAGGAGAGAACAGAGAATATACCACAGATGTTTGGAACACTGAAACGCCTAAACAGCGGTGGAACCGCCGTAAAAACTGTCCATTAGCCGTGGATCCACGGTGCAATGGAGGAATTAGGGTTTCAAAATTTTCCTGTAGCTTCTTGTACTCCTCTGGAATTTGTAGATCTTCTCTGAATCTTGATCTCACTGCTACAATGATTCCAGATTCCCTCGCAAAAATTCAAAGACTAAACGTTAAGCACATGATGCGATTCTAGGATTAAAATTTGATGGAATAATAAATTTTCAACTCAAATAGCAAGAAAGAACAAATTACGCACGCATCCCCGGCAACGGCGCCAATTGATTGATCTAAAATTTCGGATCGTGTTTTGAAATGTAATCACAACCAAAGAATTTATAACCGCAATCAATTAACGGTGTCGATGTAGCTCGTTAATGAATACGGATCGTCCACTGAGATGCATGTACTTATTCGATCTTGTTTTAGATGAGTCGAAATGAAAATATAAAAGAAAATTCAAGAAAGTAATTCAAGATTTAATTGAGTTGTCAATTCAAGAAAATCAAGAATATATTCAAGAATTAGAAATCAAGAAAGTGTCCAATATCAATTTGAATTATCAAGAATATAAAGAATAGCTTGTAGGAATCGATTGAATTAGTAGCAATGATGAATACTAAAAATTACGAATCTTATATATTGATGAATTGTAGCTAGGACGATGGTGATAAATGAAGATTAGGGATCTATTGAAAAAACTAGGGTTTCTCCTTCTCTATCCCTTGTCTTTTCATTGATCATCATTCGGATCTAGCCTTTAGCATAGAGAATCATCAATCATTTGATCACTAATTTGCAACGAAATTAGCAAGAATGTGATCTCGATCCAAATTAGGTCATTGATGATTCTTTTTCCTAAAGTTCACAAATCTCATAAGACTTAAAATTAGTATTAGGATTTTATCATCACTTGATCTACCGATTCTCTCGAATCCTTTACAAGCGGAGATTTCACTCACGCATCATGAAATTTAAAGAATCAAGAACGAAGAATTTCATAATGCAAGAATGTAAAGAAAGTGAGAATTAAAATTATCACCTTTATTAAATCTCCTTCAAATTACACCTCTCAATTCGAGTTTACAAGACTAGCTCTCGATAGCTCCTTTGAAAGGGAATTTGTCGTCGATCTTTGCTTGGCTCGATCACCGTGAGACGTGGATCATCGCAGATCTCTTGCTCTTGATGACGATTCGGCGTTGCGATAAAGGATCTTCGATTGTCGCTTGATTTTTCTCTCAATAGATCTTGATTTGATTGGATTTTGATTGGATCTCAAGTTGTGTCACTCAACTTGAATTGAATTGTAATTGTAACTAAAATTTTACCACCATCAACCAACAACCTCTTTCCATTAGATCTTGATCCTTTTTTATAGATCTCAAATTAAGCTTCCCTCATAAGCTAGGTTGTTAGAGAGAGCCTTCTAGAATAAGCTAGGTTGTTAGAGAGAGCCTTCTAGAATAAGGTTGTTATAAGGAGCTTTCTAGAATAAGATTGTTGTAGAGAAGTTTTCAGAAGAAGGTTGTTACAATAGAGCGTCTCAAGTAAGCAAGGTTGTTGAGATGAGGCTTCTGGAGAAATGACATCACTTTATGTCCTAACTCGGCCGCGGAACCGCGGCAACTCGGCCAACTAGGCCGCGGTTCCACAGCCATTTGATGAGCTCACTGCATAAGTTTTCTGTGGTCTTCTTCTATTGGTCTCTGGGTGTATAATTGATATATGGAATCTTTTATCCCTTCTGAATCTCTGCCAGATTTGAATTCTTTGACTTGCTGCATTTTATTGGCAATTTTTACGATTCCAGTTCTTTGACCTGAATAATTTTCTGCACAAAATCTTGATGAAAAGTGTTGAGATATACAATATCATGCGTGAAGTAATAAACACACAATTTCCTATAAAGAATGTTGAATATAACTATAACACGTGGTATTTAGTATTTTCCAGACAAACTGGTAATATGTGTTATATTTATATCAACTATTCTTAGATGATTAGAATAATGAGGAAATTGATGTGTTACAGATTGCATTATTTTTGACTGAACACCCAGCCGATTTCCTCGCTGCTCATCCCATACCCGAAGGGTCAACACTAAATTGCGGGTTATCCGATGAACAAGTGTTGCAACTCAAAGATAATGAGCCATGTTGGGAGCTCTACTTCTATGGGGTATCATCAATGAGGTCCTAAGCAAATCAAGCATCCCGCAGATAAAAGCTGGAGTAGGATTGGTGTTCATCACGCCATCGGGGGGACCCTACGACGATATTTCGCTCTTACCAAACCTCGCACAAACAATGAGGCTGAATATGAAGCGCTGATAGCTCGTCTCGAGCTCGCCATAGAAATGAAGATCACTCGGTCGCGTGTCTATAGAGATTCTCAGTTAGTCGTCAACCAAGTAAGCGGCGACTACATAGTATACAATCCCGAGTTGGTTCGATACAGAAGAAGGGTTGTAGAACTTATGGAATAATTTATTTATACTGAACTGATGGAAATTCCTAAGGCGTTGAATGGAAAATCCGATGTACTCGCTCGCCTAACTAAAGAATTGTCTGATCCCAACATGGATGAAATTTTGATCACGGTTAGAAACCGAAAAATTCTACCTCCAGTTCCTCTACGGGAATAAGAAATCGTGGAACAAGAGAACTATACTGCTGAAGAAGCCCTGGTCATCAAAGACGAGCTTGATTGGAGAGAACTTTTTATAGAGTATCTCTGACATGATAAGCTGCCAGAAGAAAAATCTGTGAGGGTTCAGTTGAAAAAAAGATCTCTTCTATATGTGTTCGTAAATGACACACTATACCGCAGATCATACGACTGACTCTGGCTCAAGTGCCTTTCTTCGGCCGAAGCACAAAAGGTCATGAAAGAAGTCCACTTGGGCGTCTGCAGAGCACACCAATCTGGCCCCAAAATACGCCTTCAAATCAAGCAGCTTGGATATTACTGGCCTACCATGATAAGGGATTGTGAAGAACATGCAAAGAAATTCCACCTCACGGCAATTTCATAAACAAGCATCCCAATTTGCTGCATCCTATCGTGTCGCCATGGCCATTCAAAATATGGGGCACCGACATAGTTGGCCCGATTGATCCTCCGTCATCTAAAGGCCACCAGTTCATATTGGCCACAACTGATTACTTCTCCAGATGAGCTGGAGCTGTCCCGCTAAAAGAGTTTAAGACAGAAGACATTCTGACATTCTTCCAGCATAACGTTCTATACCATTTTGGCACACCAAGGCCGATCATTTTTGATAACTGTCTTTCTTTCAAGTGCTTTAAAGTTTCAAGGTTCGCTACTCAATACAAGATTGATTGGAGATATTTCTCCATCTATAATCTAAGAGCCAATGAGCTGGCTGAAGCCTTCAACAAAACTCTATGTAAGCTACTAAAGAAAAATACTTCAGCCAACAAAAGAGACAGGAACATCGTGGTCCATGAAGCATTGTGGGTGTATCGTACTATGCACCGACTCCGAACAAATCTAACCCATACTCACTGCTCTTCGGGGTGGAGGCAATTCTCCCCCTTGAAGTCGAAATCCTAAGTTTAAGAATGGTCATCCAGCACAGTCTCACAGAAGAGGAAAATGCACTTCTTCGTCTTGAAGAGCTCGATGCGGTCGAAGAAAAAATACTCACAGCGCAACAAAATTTAGAGTTGTACCAAGCCTAAATGTCCCAGGCTTACGACAAAATGACCCGCCTCCGTGTTTTCATGAAAGATGAATTGGTTTTGTTCCTCATAAGACCGATCATCCCCAACTACCACACAAAAGGAAAATTCGACCCAAACTGGGAAGGGCCATATGTCATCGAGAAAATATTTGATGGAGGAGCCAACCAATTGATAAGTGCTGAGGGAGATAGGCCCATGCCATCCATCAACGGTCGATATCTTAAGAAATACTATACATGAATGCTTTAAATCGCACATAAGCTAATCCCAGACAGCCCTGCAAAGATGCGCTAAAAGTGCCAAACAAGAAAATGAAGCCAATGAAGACCCATCAGTCGTTAAACTGAATAGAAGACCTCTAAGTCATTAAACTGAGAATAGATTACCCCTAAGTTGTTAAACCGAGAATAGATTGTTGGATATAGTGCCCTTAAGGAAATTAATGTAATTGCAGGTAGGAGATTATGATAATTAAGGGAAAACCTAAACAAGTAGAACAGTCTTGCTCGAGATGATAGTATACTATGTGGTTTGTCTTTAACATTGATGTGTATACGTTTTACTTGTTATTACGTGTTACTAATACAAAATGATGATGCCTGTAGGATTCTTTCATGACTACCAGCATTATGATGGCGATTATATACGTGAGAGCTGGGTAGTCCATAAGCACATCCTTAAATGTCCCTAGTCGGGAGAGTATCGAGACTGGATATCGATATTCCGGAGTAAACTAGTGTATATGTTTCTAGACCCCGATGAGGGGTGATGGCTAGTCTCATAAGCCATTGGTGTTGTGTCGCCTAAGATAGTATACAGGTGCTCACTGGATGTGATTACACCGGACGGAATCGTCGAGAACTTCTTAATGGTATTATATCTATCTTCAGATATAAGTTCTCTTGTGTCATGAGTACAGATTAGTCTTTTGACCTGAGATCATCAGTTTTCTCGTGTGAGCTCCTAATGTACTTAGATTACTACCCTACCATGGCTCAAAGGAGTCGTGCAAACAGGTTTTAGTTGGGTACAGTCCCGAGCCACATAGAGGCAGCAAGCGATTGTTGGGGATTCATCTCTCCTGGTATTAGGAGTCGATGTCACGCTGTGTTCGGCTGGTCATCACCCTAAATACATAGCTACGATGGATGGGATTTACTGATAGGAGTTTAGTAGTTTCTCGGTTGATGATGAGCTTGACTCCGACACGACTTATCGATTTATTAGGGGTCTAATGTTTTCCACCCCCTAAACCCGATATGCGATACTCATAGACAAAGAGACCGGACCGTATGGAGATTGTAACATTCAGGCTCAGTAGGATACGGATGGACTTGATTGTCGACCTCCCTTTCGGTATATACCTAGGTAGCCATTACGTATAGCTAGTGCCGCTGACGTGCTTGTGGTTATGGATTTATCCAGTAACTCACTGCCGGCATATTGTCGAGTCTTTAGAGTCCCACACAGAGGGTTTTCCCGGTTCAGATTATATGATGTAGATGACGTATGTTGATACACACATGTGTCCGATTAAATACGTGTACAGGCTACACGGAATTTAATCGGATAGTTGATAATACTACCGGCTTAGAATTAAGCCGTATTATTAAATAAAGTTGTGATTTAATAATTTATATATATATTTAATATATATTCTAGTATTATTGTTCACTATTCATTTTCTCTCTCTTGGCTATTCAAATTTTTATACAGATACGTATATATGTATTTCGATACGTTTACCAGGATGTATTCCATATTTATACGGAATAGTTTCTAGAAGGAAGACACCTAATTTGTGAATATTCATTTATGAATATTCTAGAAAATAAGGTGGAGGGTGAGATGCCTTTGAGTATGGTTGATGGCATGTAGAGAGGGATGGGCTTCAATGTAAGTCTATTTTACATGCTCTACAAGGTTTGTAGAGAAACGGAATTTCAAAAATCGAATTTTGTGAGCATGCAAGAAAGTCTTTTATCCCAAGATTTACCATGGAACCCTAACTAGTTATACTACAAAGGTAATTATTCTACTGTGTTAGAATTTTATACCTATCAGATTCGTGTCCTTCGGGTCTTGAATCCTCTTCTTGAGCTCCTTTTGAGGTCTTCGGTGTAGTTTGGTTGCCGGTCTCCTGGACCTAGATGATCCACCCGAAGGTCCTAGGTTCAAGCTTCAACTTTCACAATAAAAGAAACTTAACTAACTAGATTGCTAATCTAGCTAGTCAAGGATGAGAGGAGAAAATTAGTGGTGAGTTTCTATCTCAAAAATCCTTATTTCTCAACTCATGAGAGTGATAGAATTTTTGTGAAGAGAAGAGAGAAAAGAAGCAAGAGAAAATGGCAACTCAAGAAAAATGATGAACTCAAGAAAAAGTTCTAGCAACCATGAAGAATGGCTACTACAACATAATATCTAGCCGTTTTCTTTTCTTTTAAAATCTTGCCATATTTCTATAGTGATCACAATAAATTTCTAAACCATGTTTCATTCCATGCCTCCTTTACACCTCATTTTCTATTTATCAATAAATAGAAAATCACACATAATGAGGTGTCCTCTTCTAGAATGTATTTTGTATAAATACAAAATACTTTATACCGTATATACATACCCGTATTCGTATCAAAATATGAATACAATCCGGTCTGTTCGTCTGAGAGTACCACATACCAGGTCTAGGGGCGGTCAACGTCAGACCCCTACTAACCCTGATAAGTCGTGCTGGTGTGGCTCAATACCATCCGAGAAATTACTGATCTAACTATCAGTAATTCTCAACTGCACTAGCCAGGGGCTTATGGCGTTGACCAACCAAACACAATGCGATATCGACTCCCTATACCGGAAGAAACGAATCCTTAACAATCACTCACTGCCTCCATGTGGCTCAGGACTGTATCCAACTAAAACATGTTTGCACGGCTCCTTTGAGCTGTAGTAGGGTAGTAGTCAAAGCATAGTGGGAACCCACACGAGACAAATGATGATCTTAGGTCTACAGACTATCTATACATATGCTACACGAGAACTACCATCTGATGTTAGGTATAATACCATCCAGCAGTTCTCGGCGAGTCCGTCCAGTGTACCCACCCACAGTGAGCACCTGTATACAATCTTAGGTGAAAAACATCAATGGCTGTGAGACTAACCATCGCCCCTCGTCAAGGTCTAGAAATGTATACACCAGTCTACTCTGGAATATCGATGCCCTGTCTCAATATCTTATGATTGGGGAGATTTTTAAGGATATACTTATAGACTATCCAGCCCTCATAAGTATGACCGCCATCACAACGTTGGTAGTCAAGCATATCCTACGGGCTTTATCAACATATATAAGTAGTACGCAATAACAATTAGAACATACGTACATGTTAAGATAAAGTCAAACCAGACAGCATACTATCATTTCGAGCAAGATTGTCCTATATATATATATATATATATATATATATATATATATATATATATAGTACCTATTACAAATAATGGCCTCTGAAACATATATATCCTACATTCATTTGTTTATATCAAAATTGTTGTGTGATTATGAAGCCATTCCATTCTCAAATGCATCCAAGGCTTAGCTCATTTGTGTTATGGTAACCTCTTCATCCTCCTCCTCCTCCTCCTTCTTCATATTCTCTCTTGAGCTTTGTGTTTTAGAGAAAATGATAGTGGAAAATTCTGACATTCCCACTCTCTATTTCTAGTAAGCTTGGAGCGTTGGTTGCTTCACTAAGTGAAGCTGGAGCTTCGATCGGTTTTCCCCGGGTGCATCATCTTCGGTAAGGACAGTCGCCTCTCAAGCTTATTCTTGACTGCCTATGAGGAGCTTGGAGGGGTCTTCCACGATTGAGTGAACACGCTTTAAAGGTTGTAATTTCTAAACCTTGCATGCTTGTTTTTTAGTTTAGTGTTAGAATGATCGCAGTGGATTAGTTTCTAGTGCTCCTCGTAAAATTTTTGTTATTCGATTCTGCATTGGCCGCGGTTGGAGCGGTAAGGCCACTAGGAACTTTCAATGGTATTGGATCCAACCTAAACACTGGAACTAGTTTAGACGATGTTTTTGTTTCGAAGCCGAAATTTTTCCGTATTTAATTCCAAACATCCAAGTTTCTGTTAGGATTTTCAAACTCTTTTAAATTTTTTTTAAACAATTGCAGAAGACTCTTTGTGATTTCAAAATGACTCTGAGCAAGAACGAGCACAATCAGAGAAAACCAGGCCGCTAGAAATCTCCTTTTAACCGCTACTGGCGGCTCTGGTTTCTTCAATTGGCTCCATCTTTCTTCAGTTGCTTGGATATATAGAATTAGTTGTTTTAGAACTATTTGTTTTTTTCCCGGATTTTGTTTTGTTATGTTAGTTCTTTTTGGCAATCAGGGAAAAACTTTCGATCAAAATTTTAGCATCGTTTATGATCTGTAGTTTGTATGTGTTGTTGAATGTCGTTTAATTGCTATATGTTCGATTAGACGGGGTTGCACACTTGTTTGTGTTGCTTGTTGTTATATATATATATATATATATATATATATATATGATGGTTTAGCCTGATTGTCGTGTTGGATAGCCTCTCGTGCGATTATGTGTACAGTTTTGATTTATAATGTTGTATATTCGTTTGTTCGGGATGAGCTCCAACTTGTAGCCGCCGTTTTCGTATTATGTATATTCTTGTATTGGGGCTCGACCAGAATGCGGTCGATGTCAACGTTGTATATATTTCATTTCTGTACTAAGATTAACCTAGGAGAAGTGCTTGAGTAGCCAGGTTCTAGAGTGCGGTAGGTGGTCGTTTCATTATGTTTAAGACCGGGTCGCCTCGCTATAGAATTGGCGGGTTGCTTGTTGCATTATAGGGGTTATAGAATCGACCCGCGGAGGAGTGTTCAAGTTACCGGATTCTAGAAAGCGATGGTTGACCAACTCATTGTGTTGAGTATGGGTTAACCAATTTCTAGATTTAGCTGGTGGCTTGCCGCACTCGTAGGGGTCTAGGATCAATGCTGAATGGGCTATCTAATTGATGTGAAAAACTGTGTCTTTATATTTCCTAGTTATCGCAATAAATAAGGTGTCGCAATAGCTAGCCGATAGTGTGTACGGGTCGTCCACAGGGAAATGGTGAACTATCTTTCTTATTTCAGACGAGTTAATAAAGAAAGGTGGGATTTTTATCGTTTTATACTAAAGAGATTTGAAAATTTTATAAGAGAAGGGGTTGTAGGGTTTTTCGGATTAAGTAGTTAAAGGATTGAGTTTTAAAAATAATTTTTTTATCTTTTAATTATTTAATACTAGTGAAATAGCGATGAATGTGGATTAGGATTCTTGGAGAGATTAAGGTTTCTCTTTACTGACCCTTATCCTTCTATTGATCCCCATTTATCTCAAGTCTTCAACAAAACAAGTATTAACGAATCTCAAATCGTGGTCATAACTATCATTAGTTAATAGCACGCCTGAATAAGTGGTTTAAGAATTATTTTGCTAAAGTTTATAAAAATTAAAATTTAAAAAGAAATTAAGGGATTTTTTCATTCATTATACTACCCTATCCTACAAACCCTAACAAGCGAGAATTTACTCGCTCATTGGTAAAAACAAAGTAAATAAGGACAGATAGAAGATTAATGAACTCGTAAGAAATAACAAAAAAATAAAAGTGCGGAAAGTAAATGCGGAAAGTAATGAGACGAGATTAAAAAAACTATCTTTTATTGAAACTTTTGCATTACAGAATTTGCTTGCTGAAATAAAACTATAAGAACTAAAAACCCTAATTTTCTAGATTGCTCGATTGATAGATCGGTGGATGATAAATGATTAATTGATCTCGGTCCTTTTTATAGGCTCTAGAACTAGAAACCCTAGATGTCATCTTGAAGTGTGTGAAAAAAAGATCAAGCCCCTAAAAATTCAAATCCAACGACCCTCACTTGACTGCGATTCCGCCGCCTAATGCCTTATTTAACTGCGGTTCCGCCGCCTGTTGGTGGAGTTGCGTCTCTAGATTTTTCGTGCCTTCTTCTCTTGATATTTGGAGATCCTTCTGATGAATATATTTTGAAAATATATTCTTCTCTCTGCAGTTGCGAGGTTCTTCAATTTGCTCCTAACTACCGCGGATGTAGTTTGCAAATTCGATTTGATTTGATCTCTTTAATCCTCTTTGCAATCTTGAACTGCTTTGTTATTTTAAACCTGCACAATATCTCAAATCAAATTATTAGTAGCATTTGTCTTATTTGAGATAATATTCTAACCAATTAAATTATGGATATGATATGATATGATATCTTAATAATATTGGTTAAGAATATTTGATATGACATACATATTTTCATAATTAAGAATCATATGGATATTTCATTTAAATATGATATGCATATATTCCCCTAATTATATTAATTATATATTAAGAAACATATAATAAAATCTTTTTATAAATAAACCCACATATGTTCTTAAATTATAAATAACACCATTTAGTAATTAATAATAATAGTGAAAAGGACCGTACAAATGTGCAATAAATATGACTGATCAAATACCCCTAAATTTATCTTTGATTGTCCTGAGCAAACTGTTTTATTTTAAAAAGAAAAGGAAAAACTTAGCACACTTTCATAGGCAACACGATTGTACTTAGCTCTGCAACACGCAGTTAAATCTTTAGGTGTCCCTAATAGTAGGAGTGTTGTCTTCTGAGGGTTTTCTGTGGATTACACTCACAAAATCCTAAAATTTAGAAAATAAAGGAAAGAAGACGAAAATTACATGCAAAGATAAGAACATATAAAAGAAAATTTTGAAAATAAGAGTTTCAAATTACACCAGCTTTTTAGTTGTCATGAGCCCTATCTTAATAGTCCTGAAAAGATGTCGGAAATTATACCATCCCTCAATAAAACATCGTCTTTAGTCTTCCTCTTTACCTGTAACGTGTTAGAAATCGTTTAGGCGAATTTTCCGAGATTCGGTAAAATAATTTTTGTTTTCCGTAAAAACCCAGATATAATTATTTTTCAAAAGAGACTTAATTATACCTATTTTAGATATATAATTGCTAGTATTTGGTATTTAATTAGTCACTTATAAATTATTGGTTTAATTAAATATTTTTCCTTAATTAATTATTTCAAATATTATTATAAGCTTTTACTTATACATTTAATTAGTGGTAATTACAAATTGAAATGGGTTTAATATACAAATGTGAACCATGTCAACTTAAATGCAAGTTTACAATTTGTTTTCTTTTTTCTCCACTTATCTCTATGGTTCTAGACTTTTCAAGGGTTAAGGAAATTAGAAAATAAAGTGAAATAAAAAAAAATTGATGGGAGGTGCATTAAATAAGGCTTAAGGGTTGTCTTAACCTAGAAATTTCCACATACACACACCCTTCCCTTCTCTCCTTGGCCGAGCCTCCCCCATGAGCAGCCCCAATTTTTCTCACCTCATTCCCACTTCAAAAATCCACAAAAATTTCATTAAAAATCAATATAAAACCCAACTAATTCCTAATTAAATCTTTACCCATTATTTCTTGGCCAATCTAGGATGGATCTTGGAGCAAGGAAGCACATTTGGGAGGCTAAGTTTGCATGTTAGATTACAAATTTTTTGTAGGGTTCCTAGGCACTCTCAAGAGGTCTCACAAGGCATCAACCATGCCAATTTCTAATTTTACGGGTGCCGAGAAACCCTAATACGGATCGTTGGCTAGAAGTTTAGGCGAAAAAGCAAACTAGTTAACACTTAACTACTAGAATACGGAAATACAACCTTTGTAGATCCGGTCCTCCACCTCCATAGCTCCGCAATGAAGTCTCCTCGCTGTCCAAATGGAAACCCGGGCTCTAGCGTCGGCTTCATCGGAGAAGAAGCGGGCTAGGTCATCGACGACGTGCCGAAGATGATCTACGTCGAGGCATCGCTAGATCAAGCTCCAACTTCACCAAGTCAAGAAAACTTGTGAAGGAGACACACTCTACTACTTGGCAAGAGGTAGAGGATGAAGAAATAGGAAGTGGGTAGACTTTAGAATTGGATTTCTCACTCATTTTCATCAATCACCATTGATGAAGTGAAGCTTTCTTCATGAATGAAGATGAAGAAGAAGAAGCTAATATTATGATAAGTATTATGATAAGAATAAGAATAGAAAAGAAAATCAATTCTTATCATAATTGTAACCATGGTAAAGTGTAGAGAGCTAACTATAGTTCAATGAATGGTTAGGGTTAATGAGATGAAGACAAAAGGTTTCTTTGGTCAAAGCTTCATGAAGCTTCAACAAGCTTCATGAAGAAAAGCAACCTTTTGTTTTCTTTATCTCTTATCTTTTTAATACAAGTTAAAAGATAAAAGAATTAATAAATATATCAAAATCCTAACCATTTACTTAACTAAGGTTTAACTCTTTACACAAACCCTAGCTATCATATATCATCAAACATGATACAATCAAGTGCACAAAAGTATATCACATATACAATGTGTACATCCGAGTGAGAATATCCATTTAAAGTGAACCAATACTAGTTAATGCAAAGTAATATATCAAATATATAGTTATGCATTAAATCATTAAATCAACACTTGATTCAATGATCCGGTCATATCGTATATAACCGACTAGTATCCAATGTATCGGCTTATCGAATCAATCCTTGATTCGATAACTAGGTTATATCGCATACAACCAATCGATACATTCATCGCGAGAATGAAATACGGTATCGCATACACGCATTATTCTCGGTCCCGCACATATCTCATATGCACTCCTATTTCGTTTCGCTTGAGCCAGGAAACCTCTGTGTAGGACTCTAAAGACTCGTCAATACGCCGGCAGCAGGTGATGATCATATCAAACACCCACAAGCCGCAAGCGGTCTGCTAAACGTAACGGCCACCCGGGTATTGAGCGATCTGAAGATCGACGAGCAAGCCCGCTCACACTCCAGTGAATCCAACCAGTAACACTACCGTACAGTCCGGTCTGATCGTCTGATATGTCGCATATCTCGCCTAGGGATGGTAAACGTCAGACCCCAATAGCTCGATAAGTCGTGTCGATATAAGGTCTATAACAATTCGAGAAACTACTGGTAACACTTACCAGTAAATCTCAGCAACCCTGGCCAGGGATTTCCTGTTATAACCAATCGAACACAGCGCAACATCAACCCCCTATACCGGGAGAGACGAATCCCCTCCTATCGCTCATTGCCTCCATGTGACTCGGGACTGTACCCAAAAACCACCGTTTTGCACGCCCTCTTGGATGTGGTAAGAAGGAAATCAAAGCACAGTGGGAACCACACAAGACTCTATGACGATCTCTGTAACACCCAAGCCCAATACTACTATTTCTGTTACTGGTTGAGTGTCTGGCATTGCTCATTTCATTTATCTTGCTTGTTTGGCACGTATTGCAAAATTTTAACCGGCTAGGTCAGTTTTGCATATAACAAATTTTAACACCTAAAATGAAATTAAAAATATCCATATTGGCCTACTCGTCACCCCTAGTCGCGTGGTAGCGTCCGCGCGTCGAGTTCTCATCCCGTTCGGTGAAACGGGCGAGTCTGGACGGCTACGCGCGCGTGCGAGTGTCCGACTTGGGGGCATGCATTTTAATCATAAGACATCTCATTTTAAAATTTGGAACCCGCTTAAAATCCTATTATTTGAATTTCAAATTTTTGGGCGCAACCCGGGCGCGATTTGGAAATGTTTCATTTAGCGCCAAAATCCCAATTTAATTTAATAATCTAAAACTATACTAAAACTATAATAATTAGATTCAAATCTCAAAACTGTTACTGTATAACGAATTTATCCTTTAAATCTTTACTAAAATATTTTCCTCCAGCCAATCACGAGGCTCAATCCCTCATGGGCCCCGCCTATTAATCCCCTCTCTCTCTTTCTCTATCTCTCTCTCTCTTCCCCTAATCTCTCTCTCTCTCTATCCCCATGTTTATTTTTTCCCTCGTCTCTTTCCTCCAGAGAGACCCACGCGAGAACCCAGCATCACCTCTCTCCATTTTTCCCCGATGACGCCTGCAACCCTAGCCGCCGCAGCCTCAACGCCGACGCCCATTCTCCATCGCCCTTTCTCCTTCCTCCTCACCTCAACAGAGCTTCCCTCCCCTCGCCATCTCCTCCCTTACCCGAACACCACTGCACCCTAACCCGGCACCACCACCTCGTCCATCGTCGCCTCGCCGCCGCCCTTGTTCTCGACCTCGACCCTCAACAACACCACCTCCATCACCTCCCTCCTCTCTACATCGAGCACGCATCACCCCTCCTCAGGAACCCATACCTATGACCACGGAACCCTTCCCCTGCACTCTCTTCGCCGGAGCTCCGACCTCGCCGACGTGCCTTCATCACCTCGACCTACTCCCTCTTCCTCTCCACTCTCTCCTTTCCCGACTCAACCCTATATCCCTGCACCCCATTACACCCGAGCCTAACCCAAGCCCAAACCTTAACCGAAACCCTAGCATCCAACCTCTCCTTGCCGGAGTTCCGTCGACCCCGTCGTCATCCCTCGCCTCGCCTCTGCCACAGAACACCACAACAGTAAGCATCATTCCCCTTTCTTCTTCTTCTTTCTTTTCTTTTCTTTAGTTCTTGATTTTTGTATTTCATAGTTCGCCGGAGCCGGGCTCGACGTCGATGTTTCCCGACGACCCAGCAGGGACCCTTGACCCGTATGTTTCCATCGTGCGTTGTTTGGACTCTTCCGTGTGCCGTGCGCGCATCGCGACGTTTTCCGCCGACGTGGGTCGTTCCGTATTCCCGTTCTTGATCCGTCGAGGCAAGTATTACTTGCTACATGCTATGTTATACAAATTAAGTGTGCTTGACTCATTAAACTTGCAAAGATTAACTAAGTGTAGTTACTTTTCTCATTTGGACGAAATATGACTTATATCATGATACAGTTAACCTAAACCGCATGTTGCCACTTTAACCCTAATAACGATATTACCAGTTAATCATTTTACTGTTTAAAGGACGATAGCCGTACATATGTAGCTCTATTACATTATGTCATTGTTATTGCACCACATTATGATTATTGCACCCCAAGAGTGCTCAAACCTGTTAATATGATAATACAACTGCACTATATCAATGCACCTTTGTGATTAAATGAACTGTTACCGTTGTTTACTTTTTTCCTGCTGTTATTCCTTATTCGATTGTATACCTGTTGTGAGCACACCCTCGATTGCGTTATATATTAACTGACCTTGCTACATATGACATTACATATACCGATGCACCGGACATGGTACCCTTTACTATCGACTCAACCTGTTGTACCATGACCTGACCTGTTACCTGATCTCATGCCTAATGCCAACAAACCTGACTTGGGGTCCTCATGGACCATTCCTGTTGTCTATCCAGACAAACCTGCTTTTACCTGATCCTGTGTTGGCATTAGTCCTTGTTTACTGAATACCTGACTCGACATACATAACTTGGGGGTATGGGGAAATCAAAGGTGAAACCGACTTGTAACTTAACAGTTCGATACTTGTTCTGATCAGTCTTACGGGCTAGGCCAGCCCCGGAGTGATGATGCTGACATCACTCATCCATCCTGCTACTTGTTACTGCCTAGCGGCACGTCTCGGATTCAGCCCCGAGAATCTTGACCGTGGTCCCGGGCACGCACGGGATACTATTGAGTTACATCGACGAGTCATCAATTGATTTCAAAGACTTTAGAATAGAAAACCTGATAGAACAGTTTAGTACCCACTGTACACAACCCTGCACTGCTTGTTCATATTACTGCTTTATTCATGTTTATTTTCTGCATTGCTTATTACCATGTTCATATTATATTATTGGTTGACATGACGCGCTGACGTCTGGGTTTTGCATGGCCCAGATTCTTTACCACTGTCGCCGACCGAGCAGGAGTACTTCAGCCAGCAGGCTGATTTGTGAGTTCTGTAGTGGTTAGTTTATTTATTGCATTTTATTTCCAGGTGTGATCCCGCATTATGGGACGTACCTTTCTATTATTGTATTGGATCATTTGCTTCCGCACTTATTTATCATTGACTCTGGTTATTATGGATTTGGACATGTGTTAGATAGTTTATTTATCTTGTTCTTGATATCTCTACAGCCGTAATGTGACTGTGGATGGATACTTCCTACCCACAGGTGGCATGGTTGGCTATGTCACGTGCCCGATCTTGCGTACTCTGGGAAGCGGGGCGTGACAATCTCGGGTCAACAGACTACTCTGTACCAGTGTCACCAGAGAACCGCCATCTGACGTAAGGTATAATACCATCTGGGAGTTCTCGGCGAGTCCGTCCAGTGTACCCAGTCTCCACTGAGCACCCGTATATCATCTCTGATGTCAAACACCAATGGATATGGGATCATCCATCGCCCATCTGTATGGGTCGAGAAGGTACACGCTAGTCTACTCTGGTATGTCGATGCCCCATCTCGATACACCCACGACTAGGGACTTTCAAGGATGTACTTATGGACTAACATGTCCCCACTAGTATGATCCGCATCATAGTCCAGGTAGTCAAGTACACATCCTAAGGGCTTTACCAACATGTATCGGAGAGACAATCAGTGTACACGTTAAGGTAAAGAGTAACCAGATAGCATACTATCATGTCGAGCGAGAAAGTCCTCCCTATATATGTCCAAGCATCCACTACAATATACATCCTATGTATAGTAATGGCCTCTAGGGCATACATATAACTAACAATCTCCCACTTGCACTAGGGCCATCTGATAGCAGTGGTTGTAGTATCTCATACTCAACCATCCCATAAAAATCTCTCTCTGGGAACAGGCCTTTGTGAGTGGATCCGCTGTGTTGTCCTCTGAGTCTACTCTCCAAACCTCGATCTCCTTGGAGATCAACCATCTCCATGATCAGGTGATACTGCCTTAGAATATGTCTGGATCACTGATGGGACCGGCGTTTCTTGGCATAAGCCACAACTCCATTGTCACACAATGGGAGGAACGCAGTTCATCTCATGAACCAATATACACCCAAACAGCCTCTTTGGTAGCATGTTAAGTAGCGATGTATCCTGCCTTTATCGTCTAGTATGTCACGGTATCTAGCTTGGAACTCTTCCAACATACCGTCCCTTTACTGAGGGTAAAGACAATGCCTGTGACTGACACTCAGTCGTCATTATCACCCTGGAACACTTCCAGTGATTTTTCCCAGGATCAATTGATACCATCTCACTACAGCTAGTGAGTATTCTAACATCCATTTGGATCTATCTCATAGGTCCAAAACCCAGGATTTAGTAGGTATCACTTTGATCCTATGTGGAGAATCATTGTGATAGGCGGAGATTGATCGAGCGTAGCATAGGAAACTCTTTCCCTATCAAGAGTATGTCATCCACGTACTCTACGAGGATCGGCACCATACTCCCTACTACCTTTTTGTTTATACAAGGTTCATCTACCATTTTGATGATGTCAACTTCTTTGACTAATCCATCAAAACAGATGTTCCAACTCCGCGATACCTGCTTTATCCTATAAAGCATCTTGTACACGTTTCCGCTGCTCCCACTGTCTACGAAGCCCTCTGGCTGTATACTTATAGACTCTCTCTTCTAAAACATCATTTAGAAAAGCAGTCATGGCACCCAACCGCCAGATATCGTAGTCATGGTATATAGCCTTGGCAAGTAGGATCTGGATGGACTTAAGCTTAGCCACTTGAAAAGGTTTCATCATTATCCACGCCTGGTCGATGACGAAAAGTCTCAACAAGTCTAGCTTTGAAAGTCTCAACAAGTCTAGCTTTGAAAGTCTCAACTTTTCCATATACACCAAGTAATCTTCTCAAGATATACTTGCTCCTGATGGGGATTTAACCCTTCAGATATAGCAACCAAAGTCCATACTTTGTTGGTGTACATGGATTCCATCTCAGATCGCTAAGCATCCAGCCATTCTTACAGAGTCCCACTCTAGATGGCCAGCTCGAAACTAGTTGGGTCATCATCTCATGATGCAATCCTCGCTCCCACTGTCATCGAGAAACCGAAGTATCTCTCAGGTGGTTGAGGAACCCTACTAGATCGGCGGAGAGGCTGAGGTTCGTTGGAATCTACTGAATCCTTTGGTTCTATCAAATCATCAGCTGCAGTTTGTATAGCTGGAACATTTCCAGTTCTACATAACTGACCTTACCTCGAGTTTGTCCGGATTTTGCTTTTAGACATAGGCCGGACAACCCCAAATCTTAACTAGCTTAAGACATGGGCTCTTCCCTTTCCATATCACATATGAAGTGGTAGGTAACTGATTTGATTGGAACCCTATTCAATAGGTATGCAACTTCATAAGTGCATAACTCCCAAAAGGAAATAGGTAACTCAGTAGTACTCATCATAGAGCACACCTTATCATATAGGGTGTGATTGCTCCGCCCTGATATACCATCGTGCTATGGTGTATACAGAGGAGTAATGCTGAGAGAGAATCTCATTCTCCTTTAGAATAGTCCAGTATTTCCGTGCTCAAGTATTCTCCTCCTTGATCTCATCATAGGACATAATACTTATACCCGTATTCTGGTTCTCTACTTCTCGCTTATATTCTGTGAATATCTCAAAAGGTTCGGACTTGTGTTTCAACAGGAACATAGGTCTGAATCTCGAAAGATTATCAGAGAATGTAATGAAGTACAAAGAACCGGTCTTGGCATATGTAGACAGGGGACTTACATACATCAACATGTATCATCCCAAGAGTTCATTAACTCTTTCTCTGTTTCCAATAAACAGAGCTGGTGTCATTATATCTTTGTGACATGACTGGCAAGTTTCACAAGATGTAAATACAAACTGATTTGAATATGCATCTACATGTAACTTCAGCTAGTCGGGTCGCATTGATATGACCTAGTCTACAATACCTCAAGAAGAATTCGTTCATTTCTGAACTCTTCCTCTTTTGTGTGTTCCGTATACTAAGAACTGTAGTTTGATTTAGAACATCAATGCTTTTAGATAACGTGCCTGAACTGATCAACTTTTGATATAGGAAATGTTCAAAACATTATCCAACAATACAAAATTTTATCATTTCTTTACTGATAAAGAGACTGATATGATTTTGTATATCAGGTTCGGTATCTAATAACATTCGTTCAGAATCAATGTATTGGTAATACAGGGTGACAGTGACCAACAGACTTGGCTGCAACACTTGCCCCGTTTTCTGCCTCATGAAACTTATCACCCGTTCTCAGTTCTTTACCTATCTGTAGCCCATGTAACATATTACATATGCGGGATCCTGATCCGGTATCATATACCCAGGACGTAAAGGATACTGAGAAACAATTCTGTATAATGAACACACCCGAAGATGATGCATCAGCATGCACTCTCTTCGTTTGGGCGGCACGGGAAATCTGGTATTCCCCTTATTTCCTGCTCTGTCTTATAACAATTATAAGTTGGAGCGGGACCAACGTTCCCCAGCTCAGTATAACAAGCGGGTTCGGTCAATAATCCGTATTATTATCTTGATTAAGGCGTGATATGGTCGCTACCTGGAGAGAGAGAGAAGAAAACACTCAGCGTGCGCTCTTGCAAGAATAGATTGGTTATTATTTTATCTAATCAGGATGGCTCCCACTGCTTTTTATCAAATCTTCCTTCAAACCGAAAAAGGAAAGACTAGCCAGGATTAATTACACACTACAAGTTCGCCAATCTTTCAGCCAGGCCAGTGTCGGTACTTTGAGGGAGGTCCCCCGTGCTTTCGCACGAACCTAATTAATGTAAACCTCGTTTTCCCAGAGGCGTAACCTCGTTAACACCTTTCTAGACACCTACTTGATCGGCTAATTGTAATGTGTAAAACTCTCCCAGGAGTAACTCTTACTCGCAGCGGGTATCGGGATCCAACTATCTCATAGAAGGTATACAATCTCATTGCAAATTTCAACACTTGAAATTCTCGATAATATTTTGCCCCTAGCGTCCTATGACCTTGACGCAGGCCAACAAACCATAGTCCGCTAGTCAAGTTCAACCCGTCATTTCCTGATTGAATTAAACCCACCCGCACGACCCTTGACGCAGGCCAACAAAGTCGCACGACTACCCTAATCCAATCTGCATCATATGCATAAGCAGATAAATACCAGTTAGCTACCGCACACTACGCCTTGACGCAGGCCAACAAACGTAGCACGAATACTAACTACTACTTATCTGAAATGACGGAGGGCTACGAAAGGTTTTTCTGAAAACCTATTGCGTAATGAACTTGATATCGTTGTAGAATCAAATGATTTTGAAATGGAGTGCTTTTGAGGCTTTTCTAGTTTTGCTAAAGGAGTCACTCCCGGTGAAGGGATCGTCGGTCCTTTCCTCGTCTGATGAGGTGCGGGATATATCATATATATCACTGTGCAAAGCAAAAACTCTTAAAAGCAATCAAAAGACAAACCGAGTGTGTAGCATCTGCCAGTTATTGCTAAAGGAGTCACTCCCGGTGAAGGGATCTCGGTCCTTTCCATATCGAATAAGGTGCAGGATATATCATATATACCGCTGTGCAAAGCAAGAACTGTAGCTACCTGTTTTATTTTGAAATTCGATTCTACAACATCTTAGGTTTCTTTTATTTCATTAATCACATTAATGAAGTCCCATCATTTAAGTACCTAAACATCACAGATAAATACGACGTACACTTATGCCATCCGCATTCGCCTCGATGTCCCCTCGTGCACCGTTAGGTTAGGTAACTAACGGCAGAGCGGGGCAGGGCTAGCGCGGGTGTAAAACATAAGTAACGCCTATATAATATATCATATATACTATATACAATATCTATCACAGAACATCACATGATCACATCACAGATATCGTAGCAGAAGAATCATATGAAATATTGGATATACTAGGACGTCCGTGTTTTCAATATGGGCCAGTATAAAACACGGATTCCACGGTCACGATGAATAGCCAAACCCACACCCCTAGACCCCTACGAGAGCGGCAAGCAACCCTACCAATTCTAGTGTTAGGAGACCCGGACTCGACTCCTCGAGTTGGTCTCCCACTGGACTCCAGAACCCGGTTACTTGTGCCCTCCTCCTTGGGTCTATCCTAGTGCGGAAAAGTAAATAATATACAAAGGGTGACAACTTCCGCTACCTGGAAGTGCCCCAAATAAAAGAATATTACATACAAGTTTTTACATGAATGAAAATGAAAAACACTCATCTCACATAAAAACCCCCGGCTATTCAAACACGACGATCCAATATAACATATCCAGCAACACATAACATCACATGTCATCAACGTAAGTAAGTATGCCCATCCCAATTGTCGTTGACATATAGCAACGAAACCGGCGATATCACATATTACACTTACGGTCACAGAAAAGAAAGTGTAAAACTACAACAGTTGGAATCCGCAACCACCTCAGACATCGCATGCCTGACCAAATGAATTCTTTAGACATCGCATGCCTAACAATTATAAACCCCGCATTTTAGTCTCAAAATCGAAAACACTTTTCAATACCAAGTCGGGCAATTCAACAAGATTCCCGACATCCTGATCGAATGCTCGTCGCAAACTTCAGTAGACGGCCGCACCCCCGATACCGTCGACGAAGTGCACCAAGGCGGAACACCGCTACCGCGAGCACCCGAATGGATGCTTTCGGCGACGGGGTTCTCCTACAGTCACTTGGTCGGGGCTATGGAGTGAGGCTGTCTATTAAGTTTACCCGGCGAGTATCCGCGTACGCTACGTGATTGCGACGGACTTTTGATCTCATCAAAATTCCGTGGCAACCGATCAAGTGAGACTAAACTGCTATGTTTATAATATTCATTCAGTTATCTCATAACGTATTGTGAATTCCAATTATTGTATCCCATTCCAGATAAATAGAAAATGTTAAACTTTTCGATCGAACATTCAAACACCCAAGTTTTCCCGATACAGATCAACACATGAAATAAGTCTAAAAACATTCAGTTCGTGCCTCAGTACCAACGGTCCAGCCGTAGAAGGGTCAAGCCAACGCCTCACATGTGGCACGCCGTACTGCCCCAAACCCGAAGCTTCAAAGGGCAGTTCAAGACGGTCACATAATCGAGTTAAGGTTTGTTGTCTTCTAGAGGGACCATCACGTTACTTGCACTACTTAGAACGTCTTTAAACCTCGGAAAAATCCAACACTTGGAAATTTCCTGACAGGGGAAAAATTGGGTATTTATATCCGGTCGAACTTTTTAACATATTCAAAAATTATCCGGAAAGCCACATAGACAAAATCTGATACTCCGATCGAAACACCGAATCCCCAAAACAACCCCAAAACACTCATCTCTATAATAAATATTAAAATATCCCAGAAAATACAGCACAACTAAGGAGGAATTACTGTGAAACTTCTACTGTGAGACTCGACCGTACGGCCGCGGAACCGCCGCATGAGCCATGCTCATGCCGCGGAACCGCGACGGTTTAGATGAATTAGGTCCACAAAATTTACAGTAATTCCTACAAAACACTGGTTAATTTTCTGCATATTTTTAATTTCGAAAAATCCAGATTTTTAAAAATTAGACAGAGAGCAATTTGGAAATGGGTTTTCGGGTTCGTTCGGACTTCAAACTCCGTCTAGACTTCGCCTAAGGCTCTAGCTAGGCTCTGATACCACTGTAGGGTTCCTAGGCAATCTCAAGAGGTCTCACAAGGCATCAACCATGCCAATTTCTAATTTTACGGGTGCCGAGAAACCCTAATACGGATCGTTGGCTAGAAGTTTAGGCGAAAAAGCAAACTAGTTAACACTTAACTACTAGAATACGGAAATACAACCTTTGTAGATCCGGTCCTCCACCTCCATAGCTCCGCAATGAAGTCTCCTCGCTGTCCAAATGGAAACCCGGGCTCTAGCGTCGGCTTCATCGGAGAAGAAGCGGGCTAGGTCATCGACGACGTGCCGAAGATGATCTACGTCGAGGCATCGCTAGATCAAGCTCCAACTTCACCAAGTCAAGAAAACTTGTGAAGGAGACACACTCTACTACTTGGCAAGAGGTAGAGAATGAAGAAATAGGAAGTGGGTAGACTTTAGAATTGGATTTCTCACTCATTTTCATCAATCACCATTGATGAAGTGAAGCTTTCTTCATGAAGGAAGATGAAGAAGAAGAAGCTAATATTATGATAAGTATTATGATAAGAATAAGAATAGAAAAGAAAATCAATTCTTATCATAATTGTAACCATGGTAAAGTGTAGAGAGCTAACTATAGTTCAATGAATGGTTAGGGTTAATGAGATGAAGACAAAAGGTTTCTTTGGTCAAAGCTTCATGAAGCTTCAACAAGCTTCATGAAGAAAAGCAACCTTTTGTTTTCTTTATCTCTTATCTTTTTAATACAAATTAAAAGATAAAAGAATTAATAAATATATCAAAACCCTAACCATTTACTTAACTAAGGTTTAACTCTTTACACAAACCCTAGCTATCATATATCATCAAACATGATACAATCAAGTGCACAAAAGTATATCACATATACAATGTGTACATCCGAGTGAGAATATCCATTTAAAGTGAACCAATACTAGTTAATGCAAAGTAATATATCAAATATATAGTTATGCATTAAATCATTAAATCAACACTTGATTCAATGATCCGGTCATATCGTATATAACCGACTAGTATCCAATGTATCGGCTTATCGAATCAATCCTTGATTCGATAACTAGGTTATATCGCATACAACCAATCGATACATTCATCGCGAGAATGATATACGGTATCGCATACACGCATTATTCTCGGTCCCGCACATATCTCATATGCGCTCCTATTTCGTTTCGCTTGAGCCAGGAAACCTCTGTGTAGGACTATAAAGACTCGTCAATACGCCGGCAGCAGGTGATGATCATATCAAACACCCACAAGCCGCAAGCGGTCTTCTAAACGTAACGGCCACCCGGGTATTGAGCGATCTGAAGATCGACGAGCAAGCCCGCTCACACTCCAGTGAATCCAACCAGTAACACTACCGTACAGTCCGGTCTGATCGTCTGATATGTCGCATATCTCGCCTAGGGGTAGTAAACGTCAGACCCCAATAGCTCGATAAGTCATGTCGATATGAGGTCTATAACAATTCGAGAAACTACTGGTAACACTTACCAGTAAATCTCAGCAACCCTGGCCAGGGATTTCCTGTTATAGCCAATCGAACACAGCGCAACATCAACCCCCTATACCGGGAGAGACGAATCCCCTCCTATCGCTCATTGCCTCCATGTAACTCGGGACTGTACCCAAAAACCACCGTTTTGCACGCCCTCTTGGACGTGGTAAGATGAAAATCAAAGCACAGTGGGAACCACACAAGACTCTATGACGATCTCGGGTCAACAGACTACTCTGTACCAGTGTCACCAGAGAACTGCCATCTGACGTAAGGTATAATACCATCTGGGAGTTCTCGGCGAGTCCGTCCAGTGTACCCAGTCTCCACTGAGCACCCGTATATCATCTCTGATGTCAAACACCAATGGATATGGGATCATCCATCGCCCATCTGTATGGGTCGAGAAGGTACACGCTAGTCTACTCTGGTATGTCGATGCCCCATCTCGATACACCCACGACTAGGGACTTTCAAGGATGTACTTATGGACTAACATGTCCCTACTAGTATGATCCGCATCATAGTCCAGGTAGTCAAGTACACATCCTAAGGGCTTTACCAACATGTATCGGAGAGACAATCAGTGTACACGTTAAGGTAAAGAGTAACCAGATAGCATACTATCATGTCGAGCGAGAAAGTCCTCCCTATATATGTCCAAGCATCCACTACTATATACATCCTATGTATAGTAATGGCCTCTAGGGCATACATATAACTAACATTTTTGAGGTATAAATCCTAACCCCATGTTTAATTTATTGCTAAATTACTTTAATCTAACTTAATTAAGTATTTATATGGTTCTAATTTCAAGTCTTGAGTTTTCAAGAGAAGGGTTTGAATTGGAAAATAGGGTTTTATCACTTGATTTTAGTTATGATGTTTAGTTTAACATCTTGAGTTTTGCAAAACCAAATCTAGTTGCTAAATTGCTAATTGTTACTTTGAAATTTGTCCAAATTGTATAATTTTGCAAACTAGATTTTTAGGTTTAATATAAATAAGTGAGATTAAAATCTAGTTAATAATTGGATAGCATAATTATGATATAAAATGATCATTTTGTCCACTATTTTTGTTAAAACATCTAGATTTGCACAAATGGTAAGTTGATACTTACTAAGTTTTTGGATTAAATCAATTTGATTAAATTTGAGGTTTTGATGAGTTACAACTTATTTCATATAAGATTTAGTGTGTAATGAATGTGCGATTGGTACGATCGAGTTCTAGGCTTGGTAGCTGTCATATATAGCAACCCTAGTTATGGTTTATGGCGTTGTCGCGAGCGCGTTTGGTGCACCAAGTGCGTGCGCGTCTAGTTAGGGCGCATAGTTGACTTGTATCATTTGTATCCGCGACTATCATTTATTTATCCTCTTAATTGCTTGTGTGCGATTCTAGGATCGGGTGAAGAGGCGTTGGATGTGGCACGGAAAAGACATGGCTCAGATCAAATCAGATTAGCCGAGGCGTCCCGGTGAGTAGATGTACACATCTATGGGGGGATCGTCTGGATGGTGCGAGGCGCCCGATGGTTTAGTATTATTTGTAGTACTTGCATTATATGCATAGTTTCCTAGTTATGCATCTCATTGCATTGCATCATCTTATATATATATATATATATATATATATATATATATATATTGTAAGTCTATGGTAGCGCCCCGGCCGTCTAACAGACGCCAAATGCGGAACAAAAACTTTTAGCTGGCGCTATCATATACTATAACTCGGATCTGCCATTATTGCTAAACTAACAAACTGTAAAGAGGGTAGAAAGGTTATACCGAATGATCCGAGTCCTTCGTTCTTTAACCATCATCCCACGCTTTGTTGCAGCTGCTCCGATCTCGTCGATCTCCGATCTCCTCATCCAGGTGGCACCACGTCAACGGATCTTTAAACGGGCTCCCGCCTCTGACTCGAGGCAACTCGGTCGTCAAGTTTGCTAAAAGAGACGACCAAGAATGATGTAGAGAATGAGTAGAATACTTTGTCTCGTTACGTTCAAAGCTATGGACGAACGGTTAATGAAGTTGCCTTTTGGATCGAGTGGAAATGTGAAATGAGTATGCTTAATTTCTATGAACCAAATAACTATATCTTTTTTCTAGCAACCATATCAATCCAAGAGGGGAGGAGGCCGGCCACTATAAATGGTGGAGGGGGTGAGTGTAGGAGAGGGGGAGGTGACAATAAGGAATAAAGATCTTGAAGAAAATATCCTAAGCTTTACAAAACTCCATTAATGAACTAATGAATCATCACCCTTAGTCACCAAAACATTAATGGAACAATTAATGCAACCATGAGTCACTAATCCTAGTCACCACCTTCTAGAAACTTTTAGAACCTTCCACACTCATCTCAAGAAAAGATAAATCTATCTTTAACCGAATGATAAAGACGGGTGATAGAAAAACTGGAAACTGGAAACTGGCAACTTCCAAAAGCGATCCCGAAACGAATTTCAGGATAACCCCGTAACAGTATAAACATACCCGCATTTGTATTACGACCGAATACAACTGCAACTGAGACAAAGATATTATATCTACACAGTATAATACTCGGATCCGGCTTAAACCAAAGCCCACCAGTATTATCTGCCCGAAATATGACATGTGCGTAAACGCACGTGCATTTTCCGAACCCAGCCATAAAACCATACGGCCTTTACAACGTTTCGCCCGAACTTGGGAAACTGTCTGTGGGGGACTCTAATGACTCGTCGGTACCCTGGCAGTGGGTTTAACCACAAGCCGTCAGCGGCACTAGCTGTGCGTAACGGCTGCCCATGTACCGACCTCAAGGGAGGCCGATGAGCGAACTCATCCGGAAACCCTACTGAGCCTAACAGTGACAATGTATATATAGTCCGATCCGTTCGTCTATGAGTATCGCATATCTGCCTAGGGGGCTAGTAACGTCAGACCCCCAATAGCAGTATAAGTCGTGTCAGAGTGTAGCCTAAAAACACCCTGAGATACTACTGGAGTACCTACCAGTAAATCTCCTGCCACGGCCGTGGGCTTTGTGTAATGGCTCTCCTAGACACAGCGCGATCTCACCCCCAATACCGAGAGAGACGAATTCCCTGCCGATCCGCTCACGTGCCTCCATGTGGCTCGGAACTGTACCCAAAAACTACCTGTTTGCACGACTCCTTTGAGCCGTGGTAGGGTAGAAATCAAAGCACAGTGGGAACTCACACGAGACAAATGACGACCTCAGGTCGATGAACTAACATGTACACATGTCACCAGGAAACTGCTATCTGACGATATGTATAATACCAACTAGCAGGTTCCCGGCGAGTCCTGTCCGGTGTACTCATAACCCAATGAGCACCTGTATACATCTTAGGTGATCCAACTGACATCAGTGGCTTGTGAGACCGGCCACCGCCCCTCGTCGGGGTCTCGACTGTATACACTAGTCTACTCCGGAGTATCGATGCCCTGTCTCGAAACTCCTACGACTAGGGACCACAATTAAGGATATGCTTATAAACCACCCAACTCTCACGTATATGATCGCCATCATACTGTTGGTAGTAAAGCAAGATCCTAAGGGCTCTATCAAAGTGTAACAGTGATCAGTCACCTGAGCCTGTACACGACTGATAAAAGCAAACCAGATAGCATACTATCATCTCGAGTAAGACTGTCCTACCGGTATAGGTCCTCCGCAATCATTGCAATCACGTACCTGGGATCCAATAATTGACTCTGAGGGCACTATATCCAACAATCTCCCACTTGCACTTAAGGCTAATTATTGTGATGTTGACTACTCACAGCCCGTGTGAAACCGAACATCCAACTCCTCTACTAATCAGTTTCACAAAGCCCGTTTGTAAAACTATTGTGTTCAAGAAATAGCCTCAGTGAGTGGATCCGCCCTAATGTTTCTTTCTATGTCTCTCTTAATCTCAAGTTCGCGGAGAAAGCCATCTCCTGAATTGAGTAATACCTGTCTTAGAATATATCTAGATGTCTGATGGGACCTAGTTCATAAATGAAATCCAAATCTAAACTTCTTAGACTGTATCGATCACTGAACCTAATCAGTATCCTGCACCAAGCCTCCCACAGTATCCTCTTGGACCACCTGTCCATAATACTGTCCCTCGTCAGAGGGAAAACTATAACTCTGACAATCACTCTGTCAACCATGTCACCTTTGAAGCCTGGAATGATAATCGTCTCCCGAAAAAGCCTGCCGTCATCAAATCCGTAGAACATGCACTTATGTTCTAAAACTGCTTCCTTATGTTTCTCCTGGATTGGATTAATACAATCTTATTGCATCTAGTGCAAAACCAACATCTGGTGTGGTACTTGACATCTCACCATTGACTCAATTGCCTAAGCAAGTGATCTGTCAATCATTCACATCCCTATCCCCTTTAGTCTGTAAGATACCTTTAGAGAGGGTGACTCCATCACCTGCAGGTACACCACCATGCCAGGAGTCAACTATTCTAAAAACTATCAGAATACTGTCAAATTACCCACATTGGGAAACTACCCAAATCTTAGATCTAAAACCATGGATCTAGTAACCAGAATGTCAAATATTATATCCATATCCTGTCTGGAGAAACAACTGTGTGACGACCACAGTACAACCGATCGTAGTGTAGGAATTTTACTTCCTACTCTGTGTATGTCATCCAAATACCATGACATCACACCCTACTACCTTCTTAACAGATCCATCCCCTATTCTGATGAAGTCAAACCCATAACTGTCACATCAAAAATAGATGATCTATCTCCGCTATATCTGCTCTAGTCTATAAATAGACATAAGCTACTTGCCCACTATGCATCCGCTGCTCCCACTGACTATGACAACCCTCTGGCAGAATAATATATACGTGCACTTCTAAAGCTAGTTTAGAACGACGCTATACTTAACCTCCTGCCGGGTCTCATAGTCTGGAACAACAGTAGTGTCAAGTCTGGATAAACAAGAACCTCCCTGTCACCGTCCTTGAGGCTACCGAAGTACCTCTCGGGTGTCTGAGGTTACCCACCATATCTGCGGAGTGGATAATGGAATGTCAAACCTGATTGAATATATAGGTCCTATTAAATTTTCCGTAATCGTTTGCGGTTCTGGAATCACTTCCAGTTCTACCATACTCCCACTACTGTTTTCTGAAAAAATCCATTTTACTAAAACTGCGGTGAGTCAAGAACAATATCACTATTGATCTTCCAGATGGTAGAAAATCAACCCTCGTCTTAGCCAGGGTCAACCCACAAACTGCCATTACAGAAACGTGCCTTGAGTTATCCAGAGTCTGGTTTTAAGCATAAGCTGGACAACTCACCGTACCTTAACATCGTTAAGATATAAACCATTCTATATCCAATATAGAAACTTTGGCACTTATTTAATTGGAACCAGATTCAATCATGCAGCTGTCTCCAGTGCATATCAACTTAATGGAGAGAGGCTAATCAGCATTACTCAACTTAGGAATCTATCCAATTATGAGTAACCTGAAAGAGAAACAAGTTTCTCAAAACCATTACTATCATATGAATACCAATCACAAGAATCTACATCTTCGATCTCTTTGAAGAATCCCGATACTTGTGACACCTGGTTCTCTACTTTATTCTTATACCCACAACTTCTCAAAACTTAGACCTTGTATTTCTACGAAACACTTGTCTAAAAACTAGAGAAGTCATAAGTAAACAGAATATAGTACGAGGACCTACCCCTTTGTCCTGATGGACACTGGACAACATACAATACTCGGTATAAGTCCGTTGAGTTGAATAACTCAAAACCTGTGCATCGTAGGTTGAAAACTGTACCCTGGCGATTTCCTCAAATATCACCAATTACAACGAATTCCGATATAATGAGGATGATCACCTAATTCCCAATAACTTACTCCCACTCATCATCTATAAAACCATACAGATATGAGAATGAAACCTGGTAAATACATACCCTTGGAGCAAGTATCTAATCGGGAAAACAGTTTTCCTTTAACAATACACTGAAATATGAAAATATTTCGTAGGGATATCCTGGTATTCCTAGTAATGCCTCTTCCATAATCTAATTCATGACTATAACCGTATATTTCTTTGCCATCTCTCCAAATCCCTTTATTTGTCTTTAGTCGTTACCTTCTGTACACCATCGTTAGGCTAAATGGTTTTCTTCCTTCCCTACCGTTCGGCACCAGCCTATGGTTTGGAAGAAGACTATCCAGTAAGCATAATAGGTGTACCCTCCTAAACCAAGGAGTACTCGCAATTTGAGAGAAGGTGATGATAAAAGACAACTGGATAATACCTTATTCTATTTCTCCCGAACTGGGGAAAAAAGCAAAGGTGAAATAGGATTGGCGATGAAGCACGCGGTTTGGTCGTGAATGATATCAGTCGCAATTTACTTTGCCCTCTTTCTAATCCCTTTATTTTGTCTTTAGTTATAACCTTCTGTACACCCTACTTAGGCTAATTGGTTTTCTTCATTCCCTACCTTTCGGCACCTGCCTATGGTTTGGAATAAGACTATCCAAAAAGCGTAATAGGTGTACTCTCCTAAACTAAGGAGCCCTCGCAACCTGAGAGAAGGTGATAAGAAAAGGCAACGGAATAAACCAATTCTATTTCTCCTGAACCTTGATCCATCCTCGAAGAAATCCCCCCGAGTTCGTATATAACCATACGATAGATCTATCTAATGGAAGTGAATGTCCGTAGTAATACGGGGTGTTCTAAGAAATGCAAAGGGTAAAAGAAAGAGTGGCAATGACTTATGCAACTCGGACAATCCAAAAACCAGTATTTTAAGAAGGTTCGGTCAACTTGGTCACTAAGTCATAGTCTAGGGTCGGTCAAAGGTCGCTGCCAAAGAGAGAGAGAAAAGAAACACTCTACGTGCACTCTAACCTAGATCAGAATGGTTATCACTTTATCTAATCCGGAAACCTCCCACTGTCCTGTCAAATTCTCCTCCAAACCTGAAAGAAGAATCAATCGGGATCACCCGAAGAGTAAACCAACTCATCAGTGGGAATCGGGATCCAACTCTCATCGCATGATAACGTGACGGAATCCACTCACGTTATCACACTCCAGAAGGTATGCGCATACTTGGCAAGTTTCAGTTTCTTTAGAAACTCCCGATATGATTTTTGCCCCATGCTCTTATGACCTTGGCGTTAGGTCAAAATGTCATAAGTCACATGCCAAGTTCTACCCGTCACTATCTTGTCAAATTTGAACCCACCCACACATGCCCTTGGCGTTAGGTCAAAATGGCAGAACGGCTGTCCCAAACTAACTCATCAATCTATGCAACAAATGAATACCCAGCAGCTACCAAACACTATACCTTGGCGTTAGGTCAAAATACATAGCTTGAATACTACTGAATACCCAAAAGAAATGACGGAGGGCTGCGGCTGGTTTTTAGCGAAAAACCTTTAACGTAGTGAACTTGATATCGCTGAAGGAACCTGATAGTTTTTTATAAAAATATAGTAGCGAAAACCTTTTGCTAAAGAGGTCACTCCCGGTGAAGGGATCTCGGCTCTTTCCTCGTGGAATGAGGTGCAGGATATTCCAACCGAATACCGCTATGCAAAGCAACTTGTAATCGACTATAGTGAAGTTATTACCTTAACGCAAACTTCTGCCCAAGGGGTCATTCCCGGTGAAGGGATATCGGCCCTTGCCTCGTCGAATGAGGTGCAGGATATTCCAACCGAATACCTCTATGCAAAACAAAAGGAAATGTCTTTATAATAACACTTTTTAAAATTGTTCCAACAACTCCAAACAGGTTTGTTTTCCTTTGCATTGATCAAAATCAACGCAGTCCCATCAATCAATCACACCATAAAAGAACGAAAATAAAATGTACGTATATGCCATCCGCATTCGTCACTGGGTCCCGTCATCACCCGTTAGGTTACTTAACTAACGACAGAGCGGGGACTGGACTAGCGCGGGTGCAAAACATATACAACATCTAATAGCATATATACCAAGATACAATAATTGCTCCAGGTGTGATAATATGCAACATTACAGAAAAGTAATAAGCATCACAGAACAATACAGATAATCTGGGATCCCCGGGTTTCACAGAGCCGCTGCTGAAACCCGAGTTCCCCTGGTCATGTGGATAGCCTGTGCAATGAAACCTAGACCCCTATGGGTGCGGAACGTTACCTGCCAAAACCTGAAGCAAGGCAGCCCCCTACAGCAAAGTGAATGGACCACCAGCACTTCACGGAATCCGGTAACTTGAGCACCCCTCCTTGGGTTAACCTGTACCCCCTATAAATGCGGCGAATAGTCTGCCAATTCTAGAGTGAGGCCCCTCTGCCTCTCAAAGCCATGAGATGCGGACCCGTTGCCCTCCAGAACCCGGATATCCGTGCACCCCGTTGCGGGGTAAACCTAGTACAGAAATAAAAATATGTACAACAGGTACATCGACCTCAACCCGGTCGTGCCCCAAAAGAATATTATACAACAGGCAGTGACGGCAGTCCACATGTTGGACGCTCGCCCCGCAATATCAAATGTACAAATGAATCTAAACTGCACTACCATTGCACACTACTATCCACCACGACAAATCCGCGTCATCACAGCACAACACAGAACATCAACGTGAATGTCACGTTCGCAAACCCGTCTAAAAGAACTATAGCAATCAAACGCAGTTTACCGATCAAATGACATTCACGGTCGGAGATATAATGTAAGTACTGTAAACTAACACGTTTAAATTTTGATCGACTAAATATCATGAAGTGGGCCCTACGAACAGCTGCAGTACAGTAACAAAATCTGGGCCCAAAAGATATATACCAAAAACCACAATTTACTCAGAAGAAGTCACTGTGCAAAGTTGGACCAATGATCACATAGACTGGCCGCGGATGCACGGTCAAACCCTAGGTTTGACCGCGATTCCGCGGCTGTCTTGTTGGGTCACTTGGCCAAATTTGTACAGATAGCATAGAAAACCCTGCTGAATTTTCTGTGATATGTAAAATTATTTATAGACTGTTTTAAAAATCGACAGAAACTCAGAACTGAAAAAGTGTAGTTTTTGATAATCTGTTCGATCGATGTTTTAAACGCGTCAGCACAAGTTAGTAAAGCATAATGATGAGGCTCTGATACCACTGTAAGTCTACGGTAGCGCCCCGGCCATCTAACAGACGCCAAATGCGGAACAAAAACTTTTAACTGGCGCTATCGTATACTATAACCCGGATCTGCCATTATTGCTAAACTAACAAACTGTAAAGAGGGTAGAAAGGTTATACCGAATGATCCGAGTCCTTCGTTCTTTAACCATCATCCCACGCTTTGTTGCAGCTGCTCCGATCTCCTCATCCAGGTGGCACAACGTCAACGGATCTTTAAACGGGCTCCCGCCTCTGACTCGAGGCAACTCGGTCGTCAAGTTTGCTAAAAGAGACGACCAAGAATGATGTAGAGAATGAGTAGAATACTTTGTCTCGTTACGTCCAAAGCTATGGACGAACGGTTAATGAAGTTGCCTTTTGGATCGGGTGGAAATGTGAAATGAGTATGCTTAATTTCCATGAACCAAATAACTATATCTTTTTTCTAGAAACCATATCAATCCAAGAGGGGGGAGGCCGGCCACTATAAATGGTGGAAGGGGTGAGTGTAGGAAAGGGGAGGTGACAATAAGGAATAAAGATCTTGAAGAAAATATCCTAAGCTTTACAAAACACCATTAATGAACTAATGAATCATCACCCTTAGTCACCAAAACATTAATGGAACAATTAATGCAACCATGAGTCACTAATCCTAGTCACCACCTTCTAGAAACTTTTAGAACCTTCCACACTCATCTCAAGAAAAGATAAATCCATCTTTAACCGAATGATAAAGACGGGTGATAGAAAAACTGGAAACTGGAAACTGGCAACTTCCAAAAGCGATCCCGAAACGAATTTCAGGATAACCCCGTAACAGTATAAACATACCCGCATTTGTATTACGACCGAATACAAATACAACTGAGACAAAGATATTATATCTACACAGTATAATACTCGGATCCGGCTTAAACCAAAGCCCACCAGTATTATCTGCCCGAAATAGGACACATGCGTAAACGCACGTGCATTTTCCGAACCCTGCCATAAAACCATACGGCCTCTACAACGTTTCGCCCGAACTTGGGAAACTGTCTGTGGGGGACTCTAATGACTCGTCAGTACCCTGGCAGTGGGTTTAACCACAAGACGTCAGCGGCACTAGCTGTGCGTAACGGCTGGCCATGTACTGACCTCAAGGGAGGCCGATGAGCGAACTCATCCGGAAACCCTACTGAGCCTAACAGTGACAATGTATATATAGCCCGGTCCGTTCTTTTATGAGTATCGCATATCTGCCTAGGGGGCTAGTAACGTCAGACCCCCAATAGCAGTATAAGTCGTGTCGGAGTGTAGCCTAAAAACACCTGAGATACTACTGGAGTACCTACAAGTAAATCTCCTGCCACGGCCGTGGGCTTTGTGTAATGGCTCTCATAGACACAGCGCGATCTCACCCCCAATACCGAGAGAGACGAATCCCCTGCCGATCCGCTCACGTGCCTCCATCTGGCTCGGGACTATACCCAAAAACTACCTGTTTCCACGACTCCTTTGAGCCGTGGTAGGGTAGAAATCAAAGCACAGTGGGAACTCACACGAGACAAATGACGACCTCAGGTCGATGAACTAACCTGTACACATGTCACCAGGGAACTGCTACCTGACGATATGTATAATACCAACTAGCAGGTTCCCGGCAAGTCCTGTCCGGTGTACTCATAACCCAATGAGCACCTGTATACATCTTAGGTGATCCAACTGACACCAGTGGCTTGTGAGACCGGCCACCGCCCTTCGTCGGGGTCTCGACTGTATACACTAGTCTACTCTGGAGTATCGATGCCCTGTCTCGAAACTCCCACGACTAGGGACCACAATTAAGGATATGCTTATAAACCACCCAACTCTCACGTATATGATCGCCATCATACTGTTGGTAGTAAAGAAAGATCCTAAGGGCCCTATCAAAGTGTAACAGTGATCAGTCACCTGAACCTGTACACGACTGATAAAGGCAAACCAGATAGCATACTATCATCTCGAGTAAGACTGTCCTACCGGTATAGGTCCTCCGCAATCATTGCAATCATATACCTGCGATCCAATAATTGACTTTGAGGGCACTATATCCAACAATTTTATATATATATATATATATACACACACATACATACATACATGTGGGATATCATCTTATAGCACACTTGCACCATTACCATTGGTTCATGCCGCACGTGCACTATTCATGTGAACACACACGCCTTTGGTAATTGCTATGTCACGAACACTATAGAACTTGCTTAAAATCGATAACTGTGCATTTGCATCATATATGATCCGTAGACTTATACTTGTATATTCATTTCATTAAATGGATACGTAGGATTGTTAGTCAAGTATACATACCTCATTGCATTATGATTCATGCATAGCTTCTGGCCGTACTTCGCATGGTATATACTACTGTATCATAGATTTCCATCACCACCGGCATGTTATATATTGTGATTTCTTCTCGAGAATTTCAGTATTTGTGAGATTTCTGGATTTTTGGAAAAACCGCAAGAACTTATAACCCGTTTTCGTTTTAAAAATGCAAGTTGCGCTTTTCTCGTGATATGATGTATATGTCGTCCACCATGAGTTTTCCTGATTATGTTAGTTTTCGAGACCCGATTCGAGGAGTTGGATGAACCATTTCGGGTACATGGTTGGCCAGGTATGGTACCCGGGGGCAAGAAGCTCGAGTTTGTAGACGATGAGCCTGGCAGGGGAAGGATACCTACCGGTGATGTCTGGCGCGGCGGGTGATTTATCTTCGATTTCGATGTCATGTTTAGAAAAGTGTAAAGATCACAACCAAAGAAATTTGTAAACCGTAATCAATAACGGTGTCAATTGTAGGTTCGTTAGCGAGTGCGGATCGTCCACAGGGAAAGTGAGATTTGATCGATCTTGTTTTTGTTGAGTCGAAAATTAAAAGCTAAAAGAAATTGCAATAAAATTGATTCAAGATTTATGAGTTTTTATTTTCAAGAAACTTAAAGAAAGTAAAGATCTAAAATCAAGAATCAAGAAATGTCCCAATCACTTTGATTTATCAAGATAATGAAGAATAGCTTGTAGCATTCGATTGAGTTAATAGTTAATGATGAAACTAATAATTCCTAATCTTATCTATTGATAATTTGTAACTAGATTGATGATGATGAATAAGATTAGGGATATATTGAAGAAACTAGGGTTTCTCCTTCTATCCCTTGTCTTTTCAATCATGATCATTCGGATCTAGCCTCTAGCAAAGAAAATCATCAATCATTTGATCCCTAATTTGCAACGAAATTCACAAGAATGTGATCTCGATCCAAATTAGGTCATTGATGATTCTTTTTCCTATAGTTCACAAATCTCATAAGACTTAAAATTAGTATTAAGATTTGATCATCATTAGATCTATCAATTCTCTCGAATCCTCCACAAGCGAAGATTTCACTCACACATCATAAAAATTAATGAATCAAGAATCAAGAAGTTTCATAACGCAAGAATGTAAAGAAAAGCAAGATCAAGAATTTTCACCTTTTATTATTCAACGTTTCGTTACAATTCACTCAAAGACTACAAGAATTGAGGAGAGAACTCGATCGTCGAACTAGCTTCGCATCGTCTTCGTGAGTCGCGGATCGTCTTGGATCTCTTGCTCGGATGAAGATCGGCGTTGCTTCAAAAAGGCTTGATGGTTGTCGCTGGGGCCACGCAGAGTTTTTACGGGGGCCCCCCATCCTTGCTCTTGCTGCGAAGGTTGTCGCTGGGGCGCCCGCCTGCCATATAGACCGTATGGATCATATCCAGCCATCTTTTTCTTATCGGCGACTGATTTCTCGGATCGCTGTCTTGACCTTCCTGTTTTGGTAACGGATAGTCGACTGAAGGCGGCTGGCCTGGCCGGATTCTTGAATGGTGCTGGCGCTTACTTTCTGGGTTTGCCCCGCTGCTTTCGTGCGGCACAAAGCACCTGATAGACTCTCGAAGAGACAGTGTCATACTTTTTCTGTTGGGGCCGGGACACGTCTCTTTGTAGCATTGTTCGGACCGCTGTCTTCTTGATTCTGGCGGTCATGGCATTTTTCTGAACCCACTTCAGAGGCTCGAAGGAATTGCTGATTTTTACGGCCGATTCAGTCGATGTCGCAGGATGACTCTGCTCTTGGAATCTCACACGACTCCACCTGGACGAAGTCCTGGCCCTCTTGTTGACTCGATACCTGAGCCGCTTCTGCCTTAACTTTTCTGCTTTAAGCACTTGGCAGACTTTGGCTCTTCGGAAAGACACCGTAGACCGGGTAATGGAGGATTTTGGAGATACGCTCGATTGTACATTTGCTGGAGTCATCGCCTGAGCGCGTCCGCAACATTTGATGTCGCCCTTTGTACCGGAAGTCTTGCCCCCAGCTGGAGCACCAGAGAGTCGTTCAGACACCGTCTTAAGTTTCGATTGTGGTGCCTTGGCGATCACGACATTCGGCCTCTTGCCCCTTGAGACCGGCTTGGCCGCCTGTTTTGCCATGATTTCTGCCAGATGAGCGCTTCCGGCAGGGAAGATGACGACGGAGCCAAACTGGCGGGACAGTTCTTCCCACTGTCGACTGAGGCTTGCGGGGAGAACCACACGAGCATTGACCTTGACCACGTACAGGAGCGGGGTCACGTTGGAAGCTGAATTCGTCTTGGGAGACATTGTCGTCGAAAGTTGATTGCTGCACGGAAAAAAAATATCATTTCAGTATAGTCAATCGATATGTATATTGATTGAGTTTGCATGAACGTTTAACCCGAAATATGGAAGGAGAGAAAGGTCCCACCGGGCGTACCAGAATCTGTAGGGTGTTTTACGTCACCCCATTGAGATGGGAATATGCACGCGCTTGTCAGGCGTACTACAGATTCCCCTTGCCTAGGGTAGGCGGGGGTCTATTGATCGTGGGGATCCGAATCTCCGGCAGCCGCGGACTAAGCTGCCGTTAATTACCCCTCGCCTTTGGAGTGAGGGAACCTCCGATTGACGGGTTAAACTGGTCATGCGAACTCAATGTACAGTGTACGTGTGTTTTGTTTTGGAGGGGACTTAGATATATCAGGAGCCACGCAGAGTTTTTTAGGAGGGAGAGTGTTGTGGAGTGTGCGTGTATCTATATATATATATATATATATGTATACATATATAAAAAAAGGGAAAAAGTGCCCAAAGAACGCGTGGGGCCAGCGCCTTGAGCGTTGTGCGCTTAGGTGCTGTGCGCTTAGGCGCTAGCGCACCACGTGTCGGCACGTGGGCGCTTGGCGCTTGAGCGCTGGGCGCTCGAGCGCGAGCACACCACGTGTCGGCACGTGGGCGCTTGGCGCCTGAGCGCTGGGCACTTGAGTGCTAGGCGCTCGAGCTCTAGTGCGCCATGTGTCGGCACGTGGGCGCTGAGCGCTTGAGCGCAAAGCGCTCGAGCGCTAGCGCGCCACGTGTCGGCACGTGGGCGCTGGGCGCTTGAGCGCAAGGCGCTCGGGCATTGGCGAGAAAAAGGGGCTTTTATCCCCAGAAACTCCCAAAAGGGAAATTAGAGTGGAGTTAAACTCCTAAGATGTTTTGAAACCGATGAAGGGCTTCTCCCCTTGAGCCCTAGTTCTTCCCCAAAGTAGAGTTTCTGGAGTTGGGTCTCCTTCTTCTTCCACTGTTGGCAAGATCTTGAAGATCAAGAGATGTGAGATTTTAAAAATCTCTCCTTTTTGAGATCTAATGGAAGATCTGAGTTCCACTTTATGGGTTTTGTGGTGAAAAATTATTTAGTTTTATAAAATGAAGAGTAAAACTTTTGATTTAATTCAAAAGAAAGAAGAAGGTTTTAGAATATTGAGGAAGGAGAAAGATCTCAGATCTAAATTTTTTTGGAGAGAGAAAAAGTGGTTGGGATATTTTCATTATCCTTGTCTTTATAGGCTACACTTTACACATAGCCCCTTGGGCTTCACAAAATGGCATTTTGCCTATCCCATGGCTCATGTGCCATTTCTTTTTGCATATAAGCCATGGGCTTTACAAAAATTTGGCTTTATGCCCATTTCTCTTACATTCATCCGTAAAATAAAAATAAAAGAAATACAATAAAATTATTTATTACAAAATTTTTATCTTGGCATGGGGGGAGGCCGGCCGCTTCATGTTCGGACTCGACTCGGGCATGGGCCTACTTGATCTGGGCTTGGGTCCGCTTGGCTTGGGGTTGACTTTGATTTTGACTTGGTCAATCAGGGTGTAAATTTTTACCCTAACAAATTGCCCCCCATCAATAAATGCACACCACACATGTGGGTCGTGTGCATAGAATTGATGGATCTTCTTTCACGTGGAGGCAACTTGATTTGGTTCCCGCTTTTGGGAAGCTGGCACTGCCCTTTTTACGACATAGACGGTCGATTCTGCCCTTTTTGCGATTTGGACGGTCGGTGCTGCCCTTTTAGTGACGTGGAAGGTCGGTTCTGCCCTTTTTGCGACTTGGACGGTCGGTGCTGCCCTTTTAGCGACGTGGACAGTCGGTGCTGCCCTTTTAGCGACGTGGATGGTCGGTTCTTCCCTTTTTGCGACTTGGGCGGTCGATGCTGCCCTTTTAGCGACGTGGACGGTCGGTTCTGCCTTTTTTCCGATGTGGACGGTCGGTTCTGCCCTTTTTGCGACTTGGACGGTCGGTTCTGCCCTTTTAGCGACTTGGACGGTCGGTGCTGCCCTTTTAGCGACGTGGACGGTCGGTTCTGCCCTTTTTGCCACTTGGACGGTCGGTGCTGCCCTTTTAGCGACGTGGACGGTCGGTTCTGCCCTTTTTGCGACTTGGACGGTCGGTGCTGCCCATTTAGCGACGTGGACGGTCGGTTCTGCCCTTTTTGCGACTTGGACGGTCGGTGCTGCCCTTTTAGCGACGTGGACGGTCGATTCTGCCCTTTTTGCGACTTGGACGGTCGGTGCTGCCCTTTTAGCGATGTGGACGGTCGATTCTGACACTTTAGCGACGTGGACGGTCGATTCTGGATTTGACTTGCTCCGCTTCTTGCGATGTCAGGGATGAAGTTGACTTGTTTCCGAGGTGGAATTTGATTCTGCCAGGGAGGTCATTGGTTGTTTTGCTGATTTGATGTGATTTGGATTGACATCAGCACCGCTACACTGGAATATGGTACCAGGAGCGAATCACCATCTGTCTTTGAAAGGATTTGGGGATTGGTTTTTTTGTTTGGCATCTGCATTGCTGCACTGGAATAATGCCAGGAGCAACTCATCATTTGCCCCGAGAGGATTTGGGAATTAATGGCTTAGGAGGCAGGTTTAGATCCCTATCACCTAAGGCTTTTCAATTTTATGGGCCATAAGGATCCCATAAAAGCATTTTCTCTCTACGAGTCGAAAGGATCTCGTAGGTATATTTTCTCCTTAGGAGTCGTGGGGACTCCTAAGTGTGTTGCTCCTTTATGAGTCGTAAGGATCTCACGCGGGAATTTTCTCCTCTCAAAGTCGAGAGGATTTTGAGAGTGCATTTCATCTCCTTTTCGGGTTTTCACAAACGCGCCGGCAGTCCTGCTGTTTTTACTCACGGAGCCATGTTTCCCCAATCAGAGCAAGGCTCTGTTTAAATTTCAAAAATTCAAATTTTGAAGCAACGCTTCAAATCCCGTGCGCTGCGCGCAACGCGCCACGTGTCAGAATTTGATACGACAGCGCAACGCCCAAGGCGGTGCGTCCAATCAGAGCAGGGCTCTTTTAAAAACTAAAAGTAAAAGAAACAACGTTCAGTTGCACAAGCGCTGCGCAGCGCGACACGTGTCCGCGCAGCGCGACAAGCGCCCGCGCAGCGCGACACGTGTCCGCGCAGCGCGACACGTGTCCGCGCTAAGGAAGTTGCGCAAAACAGAATAAATCTTTTCTGTTCTTGTTAAAATAAGAAGATTTTCTTCTGTAAAACAGAGGCCTTTGGATCAAAGATCCAACGGTGGGGAAAACTCCCCAAATCACTCAGAGAAAGATCTTTTTAACAAATTTAACTAATTTATGGGCACTATAAAAAGGACCCTAGGCCTCAATTCAAAGGCATCAACGTCTTTCTAAAAAAAAGAGAAGAGAACTCTTGAGAACTCCTCAAGAACAACAGAAGGTAAAAACCTTTAGGAAAAAGAGAAAATTCTCTTATGGACAGACTATTGAACTAAGAACAAGATCAATAATCTTAAATAAAAAGAAAAAAATAAGTAATAGTAGTGCTTTGCACTTTCTTATGAACCATTGGTTCTTTAAAAACAAAAGAAAACTTGTTTTCTTTGATTTAAAATCAACCAGAATATAAAACAGTGCTTTGCACTTGAAAAATTACGCTGTTGCGCTCCTTTGTTGGCGCAACTCACCAGAGCGCGCCACGTGTCAGCAGCGCAACAGCGCAGCGCACTAGCGCGGCGCACTGCGCTGTTGCGCTTGCGCTCGCCAGAGCATGACACGTGTCCTCACCACAAACGCTTGCGCTCAGTGATTGGCGCAAAGCGCCTGACAAATGCAATGCATTTCATTTCCTGAAGGGCCAGGCCCAATTAAAAGGCTTAACAGGCCTAATAAATAAAATGCTATGCATTATTTAAAAGGGCAGAGTCCAATTGAAAGGTCCAGTGGACCAAAACAAATGATCTGCATCATAATAAAAAGGGCAGAGCCCAGTCAAAATGGGCATAAATGGCCTGAAGTAATGCAATGCATTATTTAAGTGTGGGCAAAGCCCTAGCACAGGTCTAATAGACCGGAAATAAATAAAGGTGTTGAACATTTTCCACTGGACTTAGCCCAATTTTGGCCGTAAGTCCTTAAATAAAATTGACTGAGCACAGCTCTCTCTTAAATCAATTTATATCCGGTTCGAGGGTACATCTCCGAACTCCTCTGACGACCGTCGTTGTAATCCTTCAACGACGTCAGAGAGGTGACGGGTCCCGACGACCACACATTAATATTGGACCGGAACGTCCCTAAACTAATATTGGACCGAGACGTCCCTAAACTAATATTGGACCGAAACGTCCCTAAACTAATGTTGGATCGAAACGTCCCTAAACTAATATTGGACCACCACGTCCCTAAACTGGAACAGGGACGTACCACCACGTCCCTAAACTGGAACAGGGACCACTACGTCCCTAAACTGGAACAATAGAGCTCCCAAATGCTCTTTTGCCGGATCTAAACGGTCCCGCTTAAGTTGATCTTAGCCCCAAATATGGCTAACGTATCCTTAAACATTTAAATGCACTATAAAACTCCAAATCGACTTTGGTTCAAGGGTACATCTCTGAACTCCTCTGACATCTGCCGTTGTAATCCTTCAACGACGTTAGAGAGGTGACGAGTCCCGATAGCCAGATATTAAATGGATTATCATGTTAAGTTGATCTTAGTCCCAAACAGGACTAACGTATCCTTAACGAACGTTTAAGTTGATCTTAGCCGCAACGCGACTAATGCATCCTTAAACTAAAAACACCAAACCCAAATCTAAGTAAATACGGATTTGGACTAATCCACGTCCTACGGGCGACGGCATTACTCAGTCTCCGTATACAATCCACGGGCAACCACAAACAAAACAAACACCCACGACACGAAGTGAAATTCTGGAGAAGGAGAAAGTTGTTACCGCGATGCGATAGCGTAATTAACTGCAAGGGCTTGCGCCTGCAGGGAAGAGCGTCCCCACAATCAAAAACCCCTCACCCTGAGGGGGAATCTGACGAAGTCTGCTACATCGGCCGCATCCGTCTAAACCTCCGACACACGGTGCCATAAATCAACTTGGCATCTTCGGAGAGGTGGACGGATAAAACCAAATAGCATCTGCCCCGAATCTCAGCGTCAGGACATCGCGGTCCTGTGCGCCGTCCATACGGAGGGGAACAGATTCTGGCACGCCCGGTGGGACCTCTTCCTCTTTCCACTCCACACTTCGTGTGTCGTCTTCGCGAACCAATCGCGGTTTGTTAATGGTTGCCTTCGGATTTCAAGTTACTAAGATTTGGTCTTTTGCCTGGCGCAGAACTCAAGATTCAATGGCCTCTAACTGCACCAACTGCTCGAAGTGCCACTGCAACGGACGCTCCACCTTACCGGGAGGTGTAGCATATGGGCCCCAAGCAGCTTCCTTCCTCGCTCTGCCGGTGGACCAGGTGACCCAAGCCACCACCGGTCTGTTCTTCGGGACCATGATCCCACCTACAAGCTTCTCTGCGCCAATACCTGCACCGGAAGTGAACAAGAAGTCGGTCTTCGACCGGCTCACTGCTACGACGGCCCCTGTCAACGGGTCGCTCACTACCAAACCGACAGCCTCTGTTTTCACCAGGCTAAATCAGAATTCTAAATTGGCTGTCCCGAGGAGGGCAATAACTGCTACCCCAGAAGTCGTCAAGGCGGCTTCCCCTGTCAAAGAGTCAGTCTTTTCAAGACTGACGATTCCTGCTCCTGCCCCTGCTCAAGGATCCGTCTTCGGCAGGTTGAATATCACCCCTCAAAAGACAACCTCAGTCTTTAAAAGGTTAACACCGGCGGCGCCTCATTCAGACAGGGGGCAAAAAGAAACTATCTCAATCTCTGAGCCAATCCCAACGGCTCGCCATGCTCGACGTCGCCATTGGCAACGAGTGAGGAAGGCAGGGGGCAACTCCCCTTCAGGGCTAACTCCACCTGCTCCAATGGTGGAAGTCAACGCTACTGTTCCAACTGGGAACAGCTTTGAACTGCTGAGGAGGGTGCGTAAGAACTCTCCAACCGCTACCTTGAAAAGATCTCCTCCACCTGCGGGGAAAGTTCCAGAAACGAAGCAAGAACGGCCCCCTCAACGGCTGTCCTCAAGAATTTATAAAGTTTGGCGGAGGGTTCAAGACTCCGTGATTGACTCAGGTCACTCTCGTCACCAGAAAAAGGCGAAGGTGGAAAAAGACAAGGACTGCCCTATTAAACAGCAGGGGACAGCAACTGTAAGGCTGCCCCCTTCAACGGTTCCTTCAACCTCAACGGCCCACAAAAGAAGGAGGCCAGAGAAAACTCCCGCGTCAGCGGCAAAAGTTAAAAATAGTGAACCTAAACGCCCCAAGTCAGGGGGCATAACAGTTCATACGGTTTACATGGCATCGGGAAAAGAAGATAGCCGCATATCAACAGGTCATAGACCGCACACGAGGTCAGTGACCAAGGCTCAGGAGCAGCAGCAGAAGCTCCAAGAAATGATGAACGCTATGGCCGCGCTTACAGGGCCAAAAGAAACCCCTGAAACATCCTCGTACGAGCGTCAAGAATAAGAAACGGACGCCGAATTCCTTCAGCGCGTACTAGAGAAGAAAGATAAAGAAGCTGCGGAGCAGGCAGCCAACATAAAGAAAATGGCCCTCCTGTTCCAGGATATGGTGGGTATGATGATTCAACAAGATCCACCTGCTGAAGATCCCCCCATCATTCTTGAAGACGATAGGGGAGAGACGTCGAATCCTCCACCAGTTCTGTCCACAGCTAAAGAGGATACAATCTCCAAAGCTGATTTGGATGAATACATTGCCCAGCAAATACGGGTTCATCATGCAACCGAAACAGCCGGCCAGGTCGTGAAAACGGGGAGACCATATCCGAGTTGGTACGATAAAATCAAGTACCCGCCAGGTTATACGATTCCCAAGTTCCATGTCTACAAGGGGACGGGCAATCCTCATCAGCATGTTGCCCAGTTCAGGGCACTCTGCGGCAACACCGGCGGTGACGACAAGCTGTTGTTTCGCCAGTTTGTTGGAAGCTTATCAGATACGGCGTTCGAATGTGTAGCGCCTTGAAAAGTCGTTTTGGTGTTTTCCTGAAAATCGGTGAAAATTCGGTATTTTTCCGAAAACTGTCTTTTTTTGTTATTTTGCAGTTTAGGACTAATTATACCTAATTTGGATAGGTAATTGCTAGTTTTTAGTAGCTAATGAGTTAATTATTAATTTTTGGTCATTTAAAAAATTTTCCCTATTTTTCAATTTTTTAATATTATTTTAAGCCGGTAAGAAAATACATTAAATTAGCGATAAATACAAATTTAAATGGGCTAAATTTAAGCTTTAAAATCATGTTAATTAAAATCTAGTTGTAACATAAATTTTTAGTATTTTATTTCAAATTTTAACTAATTTTTATTATGGAAAACGAAATTTATTGAATTTAAGCTAAAACTTGCAATTTTGGACTTGTAGGGGGTCTTTTTGCATAGAATTTTTTTGTAAAGTCTCTCACACTCACCCTTACTCCCCTTGGCCAGCCCCACACTGTTGTATCAGCCCAAGAATTTTCTCTCCCTCTTTTTGACCTTAAATCATGTGAGAAATGGGTTAAAAACAGTTATATATATATATTTAAAAGGTAAGGGTATTATGGTAATATGAGAGGGTTGACTTGGACTTTTTTTTCCCCAATTCCCCACACTTCTCCCTACTCCCTCACTGCTGATTTCCTGCAGAAAAAACAGCCCCAAATCTCCACTCTTCTTCCATCAAAGTTCATCCAAAATTTGCTCCAAAAATCCACAATTTATTCAAAATTCAAACCAAATCCTTCATCCATTCTTCTTAACCTTTCTTGCATGGATCTTGGATGCTAGGAGACCATCTTTGGAGTTAAAATTTCTTGCTAGATCTCTAGATCTAGAGGTATAATCCTTACCCATTTAAATTCTTTTGGTTAGATTTCTTTAATTGAGTTGTTTTAGTGTAAATATTAGTGTTAATTTCCAGTCTAGGTTTTAAAAGTTCATGGGTTGAAATTTTAATTAGGGTTTAGAAAACCATTATTGGGTTAATTAATTTATTTTGCTATCTAGTGTTTTACTAACCTAATCAATGGGGTTACTTTGCTTATGTGGCTTCAAATTATGCTAATCTAAGTTATTTTAGTGTGAAATTTTGATTGCAATTGCTATTTATAAAAATCAAGAAAGGGTTGCTTATGGAAATTTGGTTTTGAAACATTGCTAGCGTGTTGGAAATTAGTGTAGTGGCTATCTATGGTTGACTTGGGTGGTTGCGCGATGTTTTGTGCACTTTATCGCAAATCGGCGATGTTTGCACCGATTTTGGAATGTAAATGCTTACTAGTTTTTTTCATGAAATTATGTGATGAATTATTATGATAACTTGATTATATTTTCAACATATCCTACGAAATTTAGGATGTGTGAGTGCGGATTTTTGAGTGATCAGGTTTTAGCTTTACCGGGCGACCAAATCGGCGATTCTAGTTAGTTTTTGCGGTTTTCGTGTGTGTTCCGCACACCTTGTGCACGTTGTGCCTAGCTTGTGAACGTAGATATTCTCGTTCAGGATTTGCGTCGTTTCATGATATGTAACCTTATGTCTTGTATTGATATAAATTCCAGGTTCGGTCGCGGAGGCTTCGGATGCGGCACGAAAAGGGAAAGCGGTGATCGGACGTAGCTAGCTGAGGATTTCTGTGAGTAGATGTAACATCTACGGGGGACTATCGTTGGATGGCGCAAGTCGCCCGATAGTTTTAGTACCTTAAAAAGATTCTTAGTAATGTTAGTAATTAGGGGTGTAATACTTGTATGATTAATTGCTACATTCATGCCCTATATTGACATACATATACGAAACCATTTAATAGGACACCTGCACCATTGCCAGGGTTTTTATATGCAGCACGAGCACTATTCATACTTACACACACACCCTGGTAATTGCCATGCCACCACACAAGATAACCTTTAAATTGACACTTTTTACTATAATTGATACTTAAACTTGCGCTATTGCTTTAATTCCTTAAAATGAAATCATAGGATTGCTATTCATGTGCATGTACTTCATCATATTATTTGTTCATGCCTAATCTATTAATCACACATCGCAACTTGATTATTGATACCATATGCATCCATTATCATTGACATATGCACTCATGAGGATTTCTTGAGATTTTATGATATTTCTGGATTTCGGGGGAAAGCCGCAAAATTTCTAAACTTATTATATTTTTAAAATATGTAAATTGCGGTTTTCTAGTGATGTAAGTGTCGTCCACCATGAGTTTGCTGTGGTTTTCGAGATCCGTGTCGAGGAGTGGAGGAACCGTCACGAGTACATGGTGGGCCCGGTAAGGTACCCCGGGGCAAGAGGAATGTGGTGTTGACGTTGAGCCTGGCAGGGGACGGATTACCTACCGGTGACTGTTTGGCACGGCGGATATCCAGAGGATACCGACCGTGGCCGCGAGATGATGAGATTTTGATATTGAGCTGGGTCAGCCGGATGGCTGAGGCCAGAGATACTATGACATGGATATATGAGATTTGTGATAGTTTTGAGGTGTCGTTGCTGGACACAGGTTCTTGTTGATTCTATTGGTAGATTCCTAAGGGAAAAACATGATTCTTATAATTACACATTCAGACCATGAGTTGATTCGCATTGCATTCATACCTGCTAGTATATTCATATTGCATACATACCTGCTATTATGTCCTGCCTTACCTGTATTTTAGATGCTAGGATGCTTGTGTGCATGCTTTCGATAGCCTGTGTAGATGTTATTTATTACTCACGAGTTGGCAACTCACCCCCGTTGTGCCACAGCCTTTTGCAGGTCCGCTCCGTCAGTACAGTAGCGGCGGGCGCACTTGCTTCTTTTGCCTCTTTTGCCTGGACTCGAGGTTTTGCTCTTAGGTGGGTTATATTATTATTTTGTACCACCTTGTATATTCCTTGTATCTAGTGTACTCCATCTACGGTATCTACCAGTATTGTTGTATATTGACCTAGAGATGAGACTGTGAGATTTGTGGACTTTTTATGCTGTATTTTGGGGTCGAGCTCACTTGAGTCGACATGCTGTTTTTCTCATGCTTCCTTATGATTATTTCGCATGTTGTTGCTTTATATTGCGTGGGATTTGTGACCGCCTTGTGGCGAAGAGCTAGCTCCCGCTTGGGGAAGCCTTATTTGTTGGATTCATATATATTCTTGTTGTACCCATTTTGGGGGCCAGTATTTACAAAGGAGACTCTGCCGAAATTTTCGGAAAAATTGATATTGTTTTTAAAAAAGGTTTTATATGACTTATTTGATAAACTCGCTTTCAATTGATTGGGTTCTCTTCACTCTTTTGCTTATTTGGTTTTGGTTTCTGGGCTTTGGCTTACTTATTTTACGGAAGTCTTGAGACGTTTCGTAAACTTAAGTGCCAGTCACGTTCCGTACCCTGCGGGTCGTGACAGAATGGTACTCTGAGCTCCCGAACGACTTTATTAAAACCTTCGCGGAGATGGAGCTGTTGTTTACTCAGCGTTTTGCAAGCGCCAGTGAACGTACCCCGATGACAGCACTGATTAATGCCAGGGTAAAACCCGGCGAGACGTGGGTTCAGTACGCTATACGATGGCGGAACTTATGGTCGAAGTGTGAGCAACGCATTGAAGAAGCTCCCGCGGTGGGTATGTTTGTGGGAACCCTCGATCCACAAGCAACCATCTCGCAGTTTATGATGTTTTTCAAGCCGACTACCTTCCAAGCCTTGATTGACAAACTAGCACAGATGGATCAGATGGGCCATAAACCTCCTCTTCCAAAGCTGGACTCCCGAAGTAATAAAGGGAAGGGAAAAGCGATTGTCATCGCTAATGCTCAACAACAACCGAGCGACTCGAAGCCGGTTGCTCGTCAAAATAATATGCGCCCGTACGTATCCCTTGAGGATAGGATGGGACGTCCTTATTCCTTTCCCCGCGATAAAACGAGGAGGTTATTCGAGCTGGCGTTGCGCAACAGACTCATAAATCTGCCGGATCCAAAACGTCCGTTGCAACCAAGTGACGTCAACGAGCCTAATTACTGTCCTTATCATCGAGTACTAGGCCATCCGATCGAAGACTGCTACGTTTTCAAAATTTGGCTTGAAAACCAGTACCGACAGGGCAAGTTTGCGTTATCTGACAAATGGAAAGTGAACCCCCCGCAGCCCCACACCTCTAAGGGGACGAATACGCCGGGGGCAACATGCTCCGTCGTTGAAGAAGCTCCTTGAGAGGTTGTATTATCAGCTAAAACGAAGAGGATGCTAAATGATCTTCAGACATGTCCAGCAATCAAATGGAAGAACCCATTGGAGCCGCAAATTATGGAGGGAATGCTAAAACCTCGTCCGACTCAAAAGATTGGTGGAAGTGGCCCAAACACTCATAACCAGCTGTCGAAGTCTTCAAAGAAGAAGAAGAAATCGAAGAAGCCCGTGAAGCCCAACGACAAGCGCACAGACTTACAAAAGCAAATTGACGCGCTGGATGAATACAACCAAAAGGCACGGACTCCCATTACGCTCCAAGAGTTCCTCAATCACGTCTTTCAAGAAGAAGATGAGGGAGAAAGTTCATCGGATGAACCCGAGGAATATGTGGCGATCTGTCATATGATCTCTCATTCGATCGCGAACGATGAGGAGACTCCTGGCACTAAAACGCTGGGGGCAGATACCGAATCAAAAATTCCGGAGCTATCAGTTGAAATGATTGACGTGTTCCTTAACGAAGCTCGACTAAAAAGTAAAGCTGATCGAGAACGCGGGATGGCTATATTTGAAAGGGCCAAGCGCCAGCGACTCAATGAAAGAGCTGAGACGATCCCGCTGGAGCAAAACACCTTCGCTACCGACAAAAGTCAATTCAAGATAAAGAAAAGGTTTGCTAAGGCCATATCAATGGGCATGAAGCTACCATCCTCTGAAGAAAAAATTACTGGTGAAATAGAAACGCACCCCTCCTATTGCTTATATCATCAAAAGATCTCGCACCCCACTCAAGAGTGTAAAGCTTTCGATAGATGGTGGTAAGGATACATTGCTCATCGACAACGCTTTAAGCGAGAAAAGCGCAAAACTCGTCGGGAACAAAGAAATACGACCGAAGGGCTTGAAAGAGCTACCGGCGATTGTCGCATGGTTAACACTGGCGGGCCACAAGTGCCTACATTCGGGAGCGATTCTGATGAAGAGCTGGAACTTGCCCCTCTCTTTAAAGAGTCCACTTGGGAAAAAGAAGAAGAACCGAAGGTCTGCGAAAATATTCGGCTGCGGAATCGGACGCTGCCTGAAAAGAACCTCGGACCCTCGAACAGAAAAGATAAAGGGAAAGAAAAGGCCACTGAAGATATCGTCTTAGATGACCAAGTGGTGGAGGAGCTAGCTGCCAAAGACCCACCAAAGAAGAATAAGGTGGATTACAACGTCTTAGCGCATCTGAGGAAGCTACACTCACAGCTCAGCATTCTTGACCCCCTTTTGTTATCAAAGGAGGCGAGAGACTCGTTGATTAAGGCACTCCAGGATCCGGAACAATTCCAAGCATGCTTGGCTGAGGAAAAGATGAAGGATGAGTTGGAGGAAGTGCACACGGCCGATGTCACTTTCGGCGATGAAGACCTTCTCCTTGGGACGTGCGAACACAATCGCCCTCTCTACGTCTCAGGATACTGCCACGATATTAAGATAGGCAAAATCCTGATCGACAATGGATCCTCTGTTAATCTCCTCAACATGCGGGTGTTAAAAGAAATCTGCATGAGCGTTCAGCACCTTGCTCGGGACAAGATCACCATCTCCGGGTTCGACTCCCAATCGTCAAAGACTCTTGGATCTATGATACTGACGCTACGCTTCGGGCTACTCGTCACGGACATTAAGTTCCACGTCATAGACGCCAAGACATGCTACAACGCTTTGCTCGGCCGACCATGGTTACACGAGTACAACATCATCCCTTCTACACAACATCAGTGTATGAAGTATTTTAAGGATGGTTTCGAGTATACCGTGACGGGAGAACTGAACCCGTTCTCTGTGAACGAGGTCCACAAATACGAAGATGCCAAATACTTCTTACCGGATTTCGAAGATACGGATAAGTGTCACAAGCCGGAGAATAAAACTAACGCCACCATCCCTGTCTTCGGCAGTGATACTGAGGAGGAAGAGGAGATGGTTTATTCGGGTCCGCCCCAACACAACAAGCCGGGACCATCAGCTCCTACGTTGATCTTTGGCAGCGACTCGGAAGATGAAGTCCATGCTGTATTCTCTGCTCGACCTTCCATACGAACGTCCGCTGACGAAGAACAAAGTCTACAAGTCGCCATGGTGCCGCTTAAACACCATAAAGAACTGGATGCACTTAATATTTACAATGTAGAAAAGCTACAAACATTCTACATCCCTCCCAGGCGAGAAAGCGAGAAAGCAATTTTGTTCTACCTCTCTGAAGAAACCAAGGTGGAAAAAGAAACCTGGCATGGCGCGGATCCCACGCTCGACAGGCTTCAGCCTATCCGTCTTCCCAGATATTATACAGAAGGTTTGAAGAAGCTGCTGAAACGCCAGGGGATATCCTTCAAGCAGACCGTTCGGAAAGCTAAGTTCTATGACAAAGTCTGGAACGTTCCCGGGACTCAACGCAAACTGCCTAATAGGAAAATGGAAACAATTGGGCTTGGATACATCAGGTCAAAGAAACGAGAGTTACTACCCGGCTGCTACGTCGTGTATGACCTTGACGAAGCGACGGATGCTCAATGGGAGGACGCTAATCCTAAGCCAGTGAAAGTTCCAGATGCAAAGGAGCCCAGTCCGTCGTTCGAGGAGCAAATGGACAAACTTATAAAGAAAGCTGGTCAAAAAGTCCAAGACGATCATAACCGCGAAATGGTCATCTACGAGAAAGCTAGGACGCAACGCCTTCTCCAACAGGCCGTGAAAGATGAAAAGGCTGCTCCCTGTCAACCTGTTATAAACAAGGCTCGGCGCAGAAGCAGAAACAAGTCGAAAAGCGAAAAGGGCGCTCGACGGCAACAAAGCGGGACTAAGAAGCCATGCAGTCGGGAATCGAACGGTCCGGATCTGTCCCTTGTAAAGAAGATGGGTCGAGCATACTCTTTTCCTCGGGACAAGACGAAGAAGATACTTAACCGAGCTATAATATACCATATGCTTACATTGCCGGAGTCTAAAAACCCTGAACAAGCGGGCGAAGTCTTACACCCGGACTATTGCTCTTACCATCGAGTAATAGGGTATCCTCTTGAAGATTGCTTCACCTTTAAGAATTGGGTCGAAGATCAGTATCAGCTTGGCAAGTTCGCTCTATCCGACAACTGGAGGGTAGCACCGCCACAGAAGCACGAACCCAAGGCCACGAAAGGAGAACCGGTTCCACATTGGGATTGGAAGCGAATTCGCACCTGTCACATGATTACAATATTAAAAGAAGAGCCCGAGGACATAGAGGAGCTCCCTTGGTGCTTCGAAAACAGCAGCGACGAGATAATCTCAGAATTCCCACCAGCGCCAAAAGAGCTGGAAGATGGAATCCATACCACTGCAGATAACCTCAAGAAGATTAAGTTGGGGACGGCAAACGATCCACGACCGACATTCATCAGCGAATTACTATCTGAAGAAAGGGTAGCTGCGTTAAAGGATGTGCTTCTGCAGCATAGAGATTACTTCACGTGGAACTATTCCGAAATGCCGGGACTAGATCCAGAAATTGCTGTACACAAATTGGCGATATCCCCGAACATCAAGCCAGTCAAACAGGCGCCGAGAAGAATGCGACTCGAGCTTGAGATGAGCATCAATGCCGAGGTCAAGAAGCTGATCGACTCTGGCTTCATCCAGGAGGTTCAATACCCTGAATGGATCGCCAACATCGTCCCGGTGATGAAGAAAAACGGGACAGTGCGTATATGCGTAGACTTCTGGGATCTTAATAAAGCTTGTCCGAAGGACGATTTCCCAGTGCCAGTCACCGAACTGATGATAGACAATACGTCCACTCATGAGGTTTTCTCCTTCATGGACGGCTCATCAGGGTATAATCAAATAAAGATGCATCCCGAAGACCAGAAGCACACCGCCTTCAGGACTCCTCTGGGAATATTTTGTTACAAGGTGATGCCATTCGGGTTAAAGAACGCCAGTGCCACCTACCAAAGGGCCATGACGAAGATCTTCGATGACCTTATACACGAAATCGTTGAATGCTATATCGACGACCTCGTTATTAAAAGCAAATCATATGAGGAACATCTCGAGCATCTGAAGACCGTATTTCAACGCCTTCGGCAATACAACTTGAAGATGAACCCGCTTAAGTGTGCATTCGGAGTTTCCTCAGGCAAATTCCTGGGATTCATTGTTCGACATCGAGGTATTGAAATAGATCCGTCAAAGATCAAAGCGATCATGGAAATGCCTCCGCCAAGAACCCTTAAACAGTTGCGATCTCTCCAAGGGAAACTCGCATACATACGGCGATTTATAGCCAATCTTTCAGGCAAGTGCCGTCCTTACAGCCACCTGATGAAGAAGGGAACCCCGTTCGTCTGGGATCAAAAGTACCAAAGCGCACTAGACGAGATCAAACAGTACCTGCAAAACCCTCCAGTGTTGGCTGCTCCGGTTAAGGGAAAGCCTCCCATTCTTTATACAGCCGCCCTCGAAGGTTCTTTAGGCGCATTATGGGCACAAGAGAACGATCAAGGGAAAGAAAGAGTACTCTACTACTTAAGTCGAGTTCTACTGGGGGCAGAAAGCAACTACTCCCCCATCGAAAAATACTGCCTGGCGTTGATCTTCGCGATAACAAAGCTCAGGCACTACGCGTTGGCGCAGGAGGTCCATCTCATTTCAAAGGTGGACCCCCTTAAATACTTGATGTCAAAGGCCATATTGACGGGACGACTCGCTAAATGGGCCCTACTCTTGATGGAGTTCTCGATCACGTATCAACCTCTCAAGGCAGTGAAAGGCCAGGCCATCGCCGACTTCCTCGCTGAGCATCGCATACCCGCCGATTCTCCTCTAAATTGCGATCTTCCAGACGAACATGCGTTTGATGCGATCGACGGTGGTGATACCCGATGGGGGCTCTATTTCGATGGAGCATCTTCCGTAAAGAAGCGCAAACAAAGTACCCCTATAATCAAATCGGGGGTAGGACTCATCTTTGTAACTCCACAAGGAGGGATAATGCGCTTCGCTTTCTCCTTAACAGAGCCTAGGACAAACAATGAAGCCGAATACGAAGCTTTGATAGCGGGCCTTGAGATCGCCATTGACATGGGAATTAAAAACCTCCTCATATACGGGGATTCTCAACTGGTCGTTAGTCAAGTAAACGGCGACTACCAAACGTGCAAACCAGAATTGGTGAAATACGGTAAAAATGTGCAACAATTGTTGGCCCAAATCCCCTCTTATACTTTAGAGAACATACCGCGTGCGGAGAACAGCAAAGCAGACGCGTTGGCCAAAATTGCCAAAGAACTGGCTGATGAGAACCTCGATGACGTTAGAATCGTGGTACAAAGCCGTCGAGTGCTTGCCCCGGCAGAAATATCTCCGGAACCATCCGAAGAAAAAGAAGCGAACGAGCAGACAACCCTGCAAGTAAAAGATTGGGAAAATACCGAGGATTGGAGAGAAATCTTCATAGATTACTTCAAGTCCCACCGAATGCCTGAAGAAGCGTCCACAAGACATCAGCTCATGAAGCGGGCTCTATCTTTCACCTTCGTCAACGACACTCTGTACAAGAAATCGTTTGATTCTCTGTGGTTGAGATGCTTGGGACCTGACGAAGCAAAAAGAGTCGTTCAGGAAGTTCACGACGGACTCTGCGGTTCTCACCAAGCGGGCCCAAAGATGAAGTTGAAGATAAAACGGATGGGCTACTACTGGCCCACGATAATTTAGGACTGCCTCGAATATGCGAAGCAATGCCACTCATGCTAAATCCATGGGGACTTCATCCACCAGCATCCAAATCCACTACATCCAACGGTGGCTAGCTGGCCATTCGAAATGTGGGGGACTGATATAGTCGGCCCCATCGAACCAGCATCGTCTAGAGGACATTATTTCATCCTAGCAACGACTGACTACTTCTCTAAATGGGCAGAAGCGATACCGTTAAGAGAAGTGAAGACGGAAAATATCCTCCACTTCTTCAGGACGCACGTCATATATCGGTTTGGAACTCCGCGACGGATCATCTCCGATAACGGGCCAGCTTACAGAAGCCACAAGATCAGAGCATAATATAGACTGGAGATATTCCTCGGTTTATAATCCGCGAGATAACGGTCTAGCTGAGGACTTCAACAAGACCTTGACAAAGATCATGAAGAAAACAGTGTCACGAAATAAGAAGGACTGGCACGAAAGGATGCAAGAGGCTCTCTGGGCATATCGAACCACGTTCAAGACAGCCACTAACACAACGCCATATGCGTTGGTATTCGGTACAGAAGCAGTACTCCCCCTCGAGATAGAGTTACCCTCTCTACGAGTGGCAGTCCACTACGAGCTAACGGACGAAGAAAATGCTCAGCTTCGGCTTGAGGAGCTTGACGCCCTTGATGAAACCCGGCTCATAGCACAGCAAAATCTGGAAGCTTATAAAGCAAAGATGACGCGCTCATATGAGAGATTGATCCGGCCGAGGACATTTCGCCAAGGCGAACTTGTGTTAGTAGTCAAAAGGCCTATGATCCCCAATCGCGCCAAGCGGGGAAAATTCGAGCCAAACTATGAAGGCCCATACATCATAGATAAGGTCTACCAAGGTGGGGCCTATCTACTCATGGACATGCACGGTGAAAGGCCTTTCAGGCCGATAAACGGTCGCTTCCTAAAGAAATATTATGCTTAATGAGCCACAGCCTAGGTCAATGGTAGATGACGACGACTATGTCCACTCACTATCTTCCTAAGCTCAAACTCCATCAGCAGTAGCCAGCCTTCTCAAACGTCGGACCGAAATGTCCTTAAACTAATAGCAGACCAAAACATCTTTAAACTAATACCGCAGCATCCTTAGGCTGACGAGATGAATAAAAAAAATAATAAATAAAGAAAAAATATAATAAATAAAAACGGTATGTCCATAAGCAAAATGGGCACGGATGAAAACACGAAAGGGCTCCGTGAGTAAAAACAGCAGGGCTACCGGCGAGTGTTCGTGAAAACCCGAAAGGGCGTGACCTCGTAAAAAAAAAAGAGAGAAAAAGAAAATAAAAAGAATAAAAAAAAATGGTATGTCCATAAGCAAAATGGGCACGGATGAAAACCCGAAAGGGCTCCGTGAGTAAAAAAAGCAGGACTACCGGCGAGTGTTTGTGAAAACCTGAAAGCGTGCAACCTCGTTAAAGGACACTTACAGGGTCCTCTCGACCTTGTAAGGAGAGACCACCTGCGTGAGATCCTTACGACTCACAAGGGAGCAACACACTTAGGGATCCCCACGATTCCTAGGGAGAAAATACACTCACGAGATCCTCACGACTCGTGAGGAGAACTCTCTTATGGGACCCTCACGGCTCATAAGATTTGAAAGTCTTAAGTCACAGAGACCTAAACCTGTGCTTAAGCAAACCCCCACAAACTTCCAATATTGCCCTACAAGTGGCTCAATACTGACCCTTGTATACAATCCACGGGCGCGAATAAACATTTCCCTAACCAAGTCTCATCCGTGACTGGGGATATGTTCGCATGGTAAACAACCCTTGTAAATCCTCTCGATTTATGAGGAGAAAACCCTCCTGTAGGATCCTTACGACTTATAGAGGAAACGAACACTTAGGAATCCTCACGAGTCCTAAGGAGAAAATACACCTACAAGATCCTCACGACTTGTAGGGAGAAATAACTTCGTGAAACCCTTACGGCTCATGAAGTCAAAAGCCTTAGCCGACAGGACCCTAACCCTGGTCGCTAAGCCACCTTTGTTCGACATCGACAGAGGCAGATGATGATTCGCTCCTGGTAATATCCCAGTTGTAGCGGTGTTAATGCCGAAATCGGTTTACGGCGGAAAGCCAGTAGGCCGCACATGCATACAAAATAGCCGAAATGATTGGGCAACTTGCAATAAAAAGCAGCGAGTAAAAGTGTATGCATGCAAAATAGCCGAAATGATTGGGCAACCCGCAATAAAAAGCAGCGAGTAAAAATAAAATAAATAGCCGAAATGATTGGGCAACTCGCAATAAAAAGCAGCGAGTAAAAATAAAATAAATAGCCGAAATGATTGGGCACCGCGAAAAATAGCCGAAATGATTGGGCAATCGCGACCTTCGCGATATAAAAGCTGAAATGATAGAGCGTCGCGGAGATAAAACAAAAAAAAATGATGATAAAACTTTGGCCCTACAGTTAAGATCACATCGATCCCTGTATACAATCCAAGGGCGTAAACAAAGAGGGAACCATACTTTCCCAACAGGCTCCGCCAGAAGACGAAGCCAAATCTCGACGGTTCAGTCCAACTCTGAAGAAACCAGTGTCTTCAGCAAACTCCTCGACTCACGGATACAAACACTCCTTGACGAGAGCCTCCTGATCCGCGTCGACTCGCAGAGCCACCAGTGCCTCCGTGGGAAATCCTCGACTCGTTTCAAACCCCAAGGAAACAAATAATCCTTGGCGCTTGGGAAACAAATAATCCCTAGCAAACTCCTCGACTCACGGATACAAACACTCCTTGACGAGAGCATCCTGATTCGCATCGACTCGCAGAGCCACCAGTGCCTCCGTGGGAAATCCTCGACTCGTTTCAAACCCCAAGGAAACAAATAATCCTTGGCGCTTGGGAAACAAATAATCCCTAGCAAACTCCTCGACTCACGGATACAAACACTCCTTGACGAGAGCCTCCTGATTCGCGTCGACTCGCAGAGCCACCAGTGCCTCCGTGGGAAATCCTCGACTCGTTTCAAACCCCAAGGAAACAAATAATCCTTGGCGCTTGGGAAACAAATAATCCCTAGCAAACTCCTCGACTCACGGATACAAACACTCCTTGACGAGAGCCTCCTGATTCGCGTCGACTCGCAGAGCCACCAGTGCCTCCGTGTGAAATTCTCGACTCGTTTCAAACCCCAAGGAAACAAATAATCCTTGGCGCTTGGGAAACAAATAATCCCTAGCAAACTCCTCGACTCACGGATACAAACACTCCTTGACGAGAGCCTCCTGATTCGCGTCGACTCGCAGAGCCACCAATGCCTCCGTGTGAAATTCTTGACTCGTTTCAAACCCCAAGGAAAAAAATAATCCTTGGCGCTTGGGAAACAAATAATCTTTAGCAAACTCCTCGACTCACGGATACAAACACTCCTTGACGAGAGCCTCCTGATTCGCGTCGACTCGCAGAGCCACCAGTGCCTCCATGTGAAATTCTCGACTCGTTTCAAACCCCAAGGAAACAAATAATCCTTGACGCTTGGGAAACAAATAATCCCTAGCAAACTCCTCGACTCACGGATACAAACACTCCTTGACGAGAGCCTCCTGATTCGCGTCGACTCGCAGAGCCACCAGTGCCTCCGTGTGAAATTCTCGACTCGTTTCAAACCCCAAGGAAACAAATAATCCTTGGCGCTTGGGAAACAAATAATCCCTAGCAAACTCCTCGACTCACGGATACAAACACTCCTTGACGAGAGCCTCCTGATTCGCGTCGGCTCACAGAGAAACTAGTGTCTCCGCGGGAAATTCCCGATTCGTCTCAACATGCAAATGAAGCCTCAGACAACAGGGACTAGAAAACTTGCTTCCTGAACAATGGGACCCTGCAAGTCAATCCAAAATGGTCTCTTGCATAATGGATTAATAAAGTGGAAATGGAGGAGACATTTTGTGGTATGGTGTAAAGCATGACTATTGAATTATTATATTGGTTTAGGATCACTATTGAAGTATGGGAGGATTTTATATTGTGAAAAATCTCCATGGTTCAATAAGTGAGATGAGATATTAGCCATTCTCTACACTTAGCCATTTCACTCTTAGCTCATTTTGCTTTTCTCCTTCTCTCTTTTCATTTCATCTCCTTCTTCCTCAAGCAAAACCCTAACCTTCACATGTGTTGTGAGCCATAGAGTTTAGTGAGACAAAACAATCTAATAGCTTCTCTACATCACTTAGGCTACTTGGATTAGTGAACCATTTACCCTAATTTCCTCGGTTTAAAGGTTGGAGCTTGAAGCACAAACTCTCGGGTGTATCATCTTTGATGCGATGAGGCCGATCATGCAACCTTCATCCGTTCACTGAGGAGCCAAGGAGAAGAGGACAAGAAGATCCGAAGGAACGGTTCTAGGAGGTATAACACTCTTACCGAGTAGCTAAAAATCCTAGATAGTTTAGTTAGTTAAGGTTTTAGTATAGATCCTGGAGTTAGCCGGTGTTGCATAGTTCGTTAAAATCGTTATTTGAAAATTCCGCCTCCACGCGAACCCGCGGGGTGCGCGACATCATCTTACATATGAGACATATTAATCCATCATTAGACTCTACATCCTCTAGGCTATCTAGTTTACTGAACTAGGTACCCTAGTTACATCGGCTTTGAGGTTGGAGCTCGAACTACAAATTCTCAGGTGGATCATCTTCGATGGAGGCAGACTGACGATCAAGATCATGGAGACCACTAGGAGCTTAGGAAGATGGTAAAAGACCGAAGGATACGGATCATTCGGTATAACCATTCTAACTCCTCTTTAGTTTGCTAGGTTATCATTTTATGGTATATCCAGGTTATCGGGTTGTTCTAGCGCCAGTTTATGAAATTTTTGTTCCGCAAACGGTCATAGTAGATGGCCAGGGCGCTGGCATAACCTAACATGGTATCAGAGACAACGTATAAAGTCTAAACTAGTAGTTTAAATGATGTTTAAAGTAACGAAACCGAAACAACTCCGAAACAATACGGAATATATCCAAGTTTGATTTCTTATAGTCTTTAAAAAAAATTAAACAATTGCAGAAGATTACTCTTGAGACAACTAAAACACACTTTAAAAACAAGACCAAAACTCTAAAGTTTGGCCGGCGAGATCGGACATTTTCCCAGCACCGCCGGTAGTACTGTAGAGTTGGGTTTTGAATTTTTGGGTGTGTTCTGGGATCTTGAATATTGGGTTTAAAGCATTGTTTGTTTTTGCCCAGATTACATATTATGTTATCTTTGGTATTAGGACAATACGGAGTATTTCGAAGTCGCTGTTTTAACACTGTTTACATACATTACTATCTGTGAACGTGAATGTCATTAGAGCGGTATAACCCGTCTAACTGCTATATGTTCTATTAGACGGGTTTGCAAACATGACATTCACGTTGATGTTATGTGTTGTGCTGATATTGTGGTTGGATTGTCGTGGTGGATAGCCGGTGGTGCAATGATAGTTTTACAGTTCAGATTTATTTGTACATTTGATATTGCGGGATGAGCGTCCGATATGTGGACTGTCGTCTCTGCCGGTTTGTATATTATTTGTTTGGGGCATGACCGGGTTAAGGTCGATATCACCCTTATACATATATTTTCATTTTCTGTACTAGGATTACCCCGCGGTAGAGTGCTCGAATAGACGGATTCTAGAGGGTAACGGGCCCGCATCTCATAGCGTTGAAACGGAGGGGGCCTCACTCTAGAATTGGTGGGCTATTCGATGCATTCGTAGAGGGTACAGGTTGACCTATGGAGGGGTGCTCAAGTTACCGGATTTCCTGAAGTGCCGGGTGGTCCATTCACTTTGTTGATTGGGGTTGCCTCACTTCTGGTATTGGCGAGTAATTTGCCGCGCTCATAGGGGTCCAGATTTTCATTGCAAAGGCTATCCACAAGACAGGGAACGTCGGGTCTCATTTGCGGCTCAAATGAAACCCGAGGCTCCAAGATTATCCATCATTCTATGTTCCTTGCTGAGATTCTGTGATGTTGCTTATATCATGCCTGAGACGAATGTTATATATATTTATATATATACTGTTAGTTATATGTATGCCCTAGAGGCCATTACTGTACATAGGATGTACATTGTAGTGGATGCTGGGACATATATAGGGAGGACTTTCTTGCTCAACATGATAGTATGCTATCTGGTTGCTCTTTACCTTAACGTGTATACTGATTGTCTCTCTGTTACATGTTGGTAAAGCCCTTAGGATGTGTACTTGACTACCTGGACTATGATGCGGATCATACTAGTGGGGACATGGTAGTCCATAAGTACATCCTTCAAAGTCCCTAGTCGTGGGTATATCGAGACGGGGCATCGATATACCAGAGTAGACTAGCGTATACCTTCTCGACCCATACAGATGGGCGATGGATGATCCCATATCCATTGGTGTTTGACATCAGAGATGATATACGGGTGCTCAGTGAAGACTGGGTACACTGGACGGACTCGCCGAGAACTCCCAGATGGTATTATACCTTACGTCAGATGGCAATTCTCTGGTGACACTGGTACAGAGTAGTCTGTTGACCCGAGATCGTCATAGAGTCTTGTGTGGTTCCGACTGTGCTTTGATTTCCACCTTACCACGTCCAAGAGGGCGTGCAAAACGGTGGTTTTTGGGTACAGTCCCGAATCACATGGAGGCAATGAGCGATAGGAGGGGATTCGTCTCTCCCGGTATAGGGAGTTGATGTTGCGCTGTGTTCGATTGGCTATAACCGGAAATCCCTGGCCAGGGTTGCTGAGATTTACTGGTAAGTGTTACCAGTAGTTTCTCGAACTGTTATAGACCTCATATCGACACGACTTATCGAGCTATTGGGGTCTGACGTTTACCACCCCTAGGCGAGATATGCGACATATCAGACGAACAGACCGGACTGTACGGTAAGTGTTACTGGTTGGATTCACAGGAGTATGAGCGGGCTTGCTCGTCGATCTTCTGATCGCTCAATACCCGGGTGGCCGTTATGTTTAGCAGACCGCTTGCGGCTTGTGGATGCTTGATATGATCATCATCTGCTGCCGGCGTATTGACGAGTCTTTAGAGTCCTACACAGAGGTTTCCTGGCTCAAGCGAAACGAAATAGGAGCGCATATGAGATATGTGCGGGACCGAGAATAATGCGTGTATGTGATACCGTATTCTATTCTCGCGATGAATGTATCGAATGGTTATATGCGATATAACCTAGTTATCGAATCGAGGGTTGATTCGATAAGCCGATACATTGGATACTAGTCGGTTATATGCGATATGACCGGATCGTTAAATCAAGTGTTGATTTAATGATTTAATGCATAATTATATATTTGATATATTACTTTGCATTAACTAGTATTGGTTCACTTTAAATGGATTTTCTCACTTGGATTGTGCACATTGTATATGTGATATACTTTTGTACACAAGTTTGTATCATGTTTGATGATACTTGCTCACTTGAGTTTGTGTAAAGATTAAACCATGGTTATATGAATGGTTAGGGTTTTGTTTTCTTTTTCATTTATCTTATTTAGTTATTCATTTGGAAAATGATAAGCATTAAGAGAAAATGGTGGCTAACTTTGTTTTCTAGTTGAAGCTTCATGAAGCTTTGACCAAAGTCACCATTTTGTCTCATGCTTAACCCTAACCATTCCCACTAACCATGATTTATTCTCTACACTTGACCATGGTTTGGTTATGATAAGTATTCTTTTAATTTTCTTTTTGGAAAAAAACTTATCATAACTTTTTCTTCTTCTTCTTCTTCATCTTCAAGATGAAGAACCTTGCTCCATCAATGGCAACTCTTGAAAATGAGTGAGAAATCCAATTCTAAAGTGAACCCACTTTCTATTTCTTCATCCTCTACCTCTTGCCAAGTAGTATAGGGTGTTTTCTTCTCAAGTTTCATGACTTGGTGAAGTGGGAGCTTGATCTTACGATGCCTCGACGTAGATCATCTTCGGCATCATAGTCGATGACCTAGCCCGCCCATTTCTCCGATGAAGCCGACGCTAGAGCCCGGGATTCGATTTGGACAGCGAGGAGACTTCATTGCGGAGCTATGGAGGTGGAGGACCGGATCTACAAAGGTTGTATTTCCGTTCTTTTAGTTAAATTGTTAACTAGTTGCTTGTTTCGCCTAAAATTCTAGTTAACGATCCGTATTAGGGTTTCTCGGCACCCGTAAAATTTGAAATTGGCATGTTTGATACCTTGTGAGACCTCCTTAGTGTGCCTAGGAACCCTACAGTGGTATCAGAGCCTAGCTAGAGCCTTAGGCCATGCGTAGACGGAGTTAGAAATCCGATCGGACCGAAACCGTAACCCTAATATTGCTCTCTGTACATTTTTGAAAATCGTGGATTTTTGAGAATTAAAAATATGCAGAAAACTCAGTAGAAGATTCTAAGAATTACTGTATAAAACGGGGCCCTTGAATCCAAAAAAAGCGTGGCGGAACCGCGGCATTAGCATGCTAATGCGGCGGTTCCGCGGCCCTTTTGTCTCTTCTTACAATCAATTTTGCACAGTAATTCCTAGTTTGCAGTGCTGGTTTTCCTGGGAATTTTTAATGTTTTTTCAAGAGTTGAATTTTTGGGGGTTGTATTGGGGACTCGGTGTATCGATCGGATTTTCTAATTTTGTCAGTGTGTTTTTCCGGGTATTTTTAGAATATGTTAAAAAGTTCGACCGGATATAAATACCCACTTTTTCCCCTGCCGGAAAATTTCCAATTGTTGGATCTTTCCGTGGTTCAACGACGTTCTAAGTAGTGCAAGTAACGCGATGGTCCCTCTAGAAGACAACAAACCTTAACTCGATTATGTGACCGTCTTGAACTGCCCTTTGAACCTTCGGGTTTGGGGCAGTACGGCGTGCCACATGTGAGGCATTGGCTTGACCCTTCTACGGCTGGACCGTTGGTACTGAGGCACGAAGTGAATGTCTTTGAAATTATTTCATGAGTTGAGCTGTTTCGGGAAAACTTGGGTGTTCGACTGATCGATCGGAAAGTTTAACATTTTCTATCTTATTCGGAATGTGATACAATAATTGGAATTCACAATAAGTTATGAGATAACTGAATGAATGTTATAAATCTAGCAATTTAGTCTCACTTGATCGGTTGCCACGGAATTTTGATGTGATCAAAAGTCCGTCGCAATCACGTAGCGTACGCGGATACTCGCCAGGTAAACTTAATAAACAGCCTCACTCCATAGCCCCGACTAAGTGACTGTAGGAGAACCCCGTCGCCGAAAGCATCCGTTCGGGTGCTCGCGGCAGCGGTGTTTCGCCTTGGTGCACTTCGTCCACGGTATCGGGGGTGCGGCCGCCTACTAAAGTTTGCGACGAGCATTCGATCAGAATGTCGGGAATCCTGTTGAATTGCCCGACTTAATATTGAAAAGTGTTTTCGATTTTGAGACTAAAATGCGGGGTTTATAATTGTTAGGCATGCGATGTCTAAGGAATTCATTTGATTAGGCATGCGATGTCTATGCAGGTTGCGGATTCCAACTGTTGTAGTTTTACACTTTCTTTTCTGTGACCGTAAGTGTAATATGTGATATCGCCGGTTTCGTTGCTATATGTCAACGACAATTGGGATGCGCATATTTACTTACGTTGATGACATGTGATGTTATGTGTTGCTGGATATGTTATATTGGATCGTCGTGTTTGAATAGCCGGGGGTTTTTATGTGAGATGAGTGTTTTTTCATTTTCATTCATGTAAAAACTTGTATGTAATATTCTTTTATTGGGGCACTTCCAGGTTGCGGAAGTTGTCACCCTTTGTATATTATTTACTTTTCCGCACTAGGATAGACCCAAGGAGGGGAGCACAAGTAACCCGGTTCTGGAGTCCAGAGGGAGACCATCTCGAGGAGTCGAGTCCGGGTCTCCTAACTCTAGAATTGGTAGGGTTGCTTGGCGCTCTCGTAGGGGTCTAGGGGTGTGGGTTTGGCTATTCATCACGACCGTGGAATCCGTGTTTTATACTGGCTCGTATTGAAAACACGGACGTCCTAGTATATCCAATATTTCATATGTTTCTTCTGCTGCGATATCTGTGATGTGATCATGTGATGTTCTGTGATGGATACTGTATATAGTATATATGATATATTATATAGACGTTACTTATGTTTTGCACCCGAACTAGCCCTGCCCTGCTCTGTCGTTAGTTACCTAACCTAACGGTGCACGAGGGGACATCGAGGCGAATGCTGATGGCATAAGTGTACGTCGTATTTATCTGTGATGTTTAGGTACTTAAATGATGGGACTTCATTAATATGATTAATGAAAGAAAAGAAACCTAAGATGTTGTAGAATCGAATTTCAAAAATAAAACAGGTAGCTATAGTTCTTGCTTTGCATAGCGGTATATGTGATATATCCTGCACCTTATTCGATGAGGAAAGGACCGAGATCCCTTCACCGGGAGTGACTCCTTTAGCAATAACTGGCAGATGCTACACACTCGGTTTGTCTTTTGATTGCTTTTAAGAGTTTTTGCTTTGCACAGTGATATATATGATATATCCCGCACCTCATTCGACGAGGAAAGGACCGACGATCCCTTCACCGGGGGTGATTCCTTTAGCAAAACTAGAAAAGCCTCAAAAACACTCCATTTTAAAATCATTTGATTCTACAACGATATCAAGTTCATTACGCAATAGGTTTTCAGAAAAACCTGACGTAGCCCTCCGTCATTTCAGATAAGTGCTAGTTAGTATTCGTGCTACGTTTGTTGGCCTGCGTCAAGGCGTACTGTGCGGTAGCTAAATAGTATTTATCTGCTTATGCATATGATGCAGATTGGATTAGGGTAGTCGTGCGACTTTGTTGGCCTGCGTCAAGGGTCGTGCGGGTGGGTTTAATTCAATCAGGAAATGACGGGTTGAACTTGACTAGCGCACTATGGTTTGTTGGCCTGCGTCAAGGTCATAGGACGCTAGGGGCAAAATATTATCGGGAATTTCAAGTGTTGAAATTTGCAATGAGATTGCATACCTTCTATGAGATAGTTGGATCCCGATACCCGCTGCGAGTAAGAGTTACTCCTGGGACAGTTTTACACATTACAATTAGCCGATCAAGTAGGTGTCTAGAAAGGTGTCAACGGGATTACGCCTCTGGGAAAATGAGGTTTACATTAATTAGGTTCGTGCGAAAGCACGGGGGACCTCGCTCAAAGTACCGACACTGGCCTGGCTGAAAGATTGGCGAACTTGTAGTGTGTAATTAATCCCGGCTAGTCTTTCCTTTTAGGGTTTGAAGGAAGATTTGATAAAAAGCAGTGGGAGCCATCCTGATTAGATAAAATAATAACCAATCTATTCTTGCAAGAGCGCACGCTGAGTGTTTTCTTCTCTCTCTCCAGGTAGCGACCATATCACGCCTTAATCAAGATAATAATATGGATATTTGACCGAACCCGCTTGTTATACTGAGCTGGGGAACGTTGGTCCCGCTCCAACTTATAATTGTTATAAGACAGAGCATGAAATTGGGGAATACCAGATTTCCCGTGCCGCCCAAACGAAGAGAGTGCATGCTGATGCATCATCTTCGGCTGTGTTCATTACAAAGAACTGTTTCTCAGTATCCTCTGCGTCCTGGGTATTTGATACCAGATCAGGATCCCAGATATGTAATCTGTTACATAGGGCTACAGAAAGGTAGAGAACTGAGAACGGGTGATAAGTTTCATGAGACAGAAAACGGGGCAAGTGTTGCAGCCAAGTCTGTTGGTCACTGTCACCCTGTATTACGAATACATTGATTCTGAACGAATGTTATTAGATACCGAACCTGATATACAAAATCATATCAGTCTCTTTATTAGTAAAGAAATGATATAATTTTGTATTGTTGGATAATGTTTTGAACATTTCCTATATCAAAAGTTGATCGGTTCAGGCACGTTATCTAAAAGCATTGATGTTCTAAATCAAACTACAGTTCTTAGTATACGGAACACACACAAGAGGAAGAGTTCGGAAATGAACGGATTCTTCTTGAGATATTGTAGACTAGGTCATATCAATGCGACCCGACTGGCTGAAGTTACATATAGATGCATATTTAAAACAGTTTGAATCTACATCTTGTGAAACTTGCCAGTCATGTCACAGAGATAAGATGACCACAGCTCTGTTTATTGGAAACAGAGAAAGAGTTAGTGAACTCTTGGGATGATACATGTTGATGTATGTTAGGTCCCCTGTCTACATTTGCCATGACTGGTTCTTTGTACTTCGTTACATTCTCTGATAATCTCTCAAGATTCAGACATATGTTCCTGTTGAAACACAAGTCCGAACCTTTTGAGATATTCACAAAATATGATTTAGAAGTAGAAAACCAAAACACGGGTATAAGTATTATGTCCTTTGATGAGATCGAGGAGGAGAATACTTGAGCACGGAAATCCTGGATTATTCTAAAGGAGAATGAGATTCTCTCTCAGCATTACTCCTCCGTATACACCATAACACGATGGTATATCGGGGCGGAGCAATAGCACCCTATGTGATATGGTGTGCTCTATGATGAGTACTACTGTGTTTCCTATTTCCTGTTGGGAGTTATGCACTTGAAAAGCTGCATACCTATTGAATACGGTTCCAATCAAATCAAGTTGCCTACCACTTCATATGCGATATGGAAAAGGAAGAGCCCATATCTTAAGTTCCTTAAGATTTGGGTTGTCCGGCCTATGTCTGAAAAGCAAAATCCGGACAAGCTCAAAGGCAAGATCTGTTATGTAGAACTGGAAATGTTCCAGCTATACAAACTGCAGCTGATGATTTGAAAGAACCAAAGGATTCAATAGTTACCAACGAACCTCAGCCTCTCCGCCAATCTAGTAGGGTTCCTCACCCACCTGAGAGATACTTCTGTTTCTCTATGACAGTGGGAGGGAGGATTATATCATGAGATGATGACCCAACTAGTTTCGAGCTGGCCATCAGGAGTAAGACTCTGTAAGAATGGCTGGATGCTTAGTGATCTGAGATGGAATTCATATACACCAACAAAGTATGGACTTTGGTTGCTATATCTGAAGGGTTAAATCCCCATCAGGAGCAAGTATATCTTGAGAAGATTACTAGGTGTAGATGGAAAAGTTGAGACTTTCAAAGCTAGACTTGTTAAAGGTTTGCATCATTGACCAGGTATGGATCAAGAGGAAACCTTTTTCTAAGGAGCTATGCTTAAGTCCATCCAGATCCTACTTGCCACGGCTACATACCATGACTACGATCTCTGGTGGTTGGGTGTCTTGACTGCTTTTCTAAATGATGATTTGGAAGAGAGCGTCTATAAGTACACAGCCAGAGGGCTTCGTAGACAGTGGGAGCAGCGGAAACGTGTGCAAGATGTTTTATAGGATAAAGCAGGTATCGCGGAGTTGGAACATCTGTTTTGATGGATAAGTCAAAGAGTTTGACATCATCAAAATGGTAGATGAACCTTGTATAAACAAAAAGGTAGTAGGGAGTATGGTGGTGATCCTCGTAGAGTACGTGGATGTCATGCTCTTGATAGGGAAGGAGTTTCCTATGCTACGCTCGGTCAATCTCCGCTTATCACAATGATTCTCCATATAGGATCAAAGTGATACCTCCTAAATTCTGGGTTTTGGATCTATGAGATAGATCTAAATGGATGTTAGGATTCTCACTAGTTGTAGTGAGAAGGTATCAATCGACCCTGGGGAGAATCACTGGAATGGTTCCAGGGTGATAAAGACGACTGAATGTCAGTCACAGGCTTTGTCTTTTCCCTCAGTGGAGGGACGGTATGTTGGAAGAGTTCCAAGCTAAATACCGTGGCTAACTAAACGATAAAGGCAGGATACATCGCTACTTAAGATGCTACCAAAGAGGCTGTTTGGGTGTATATTGGTTCATGAGATGAACTTTGTTCCTTCCATTGTGTGACAATGGAGTTGTGGTTTATGCCAAGGAACGCCGGTCCCATCAGTGATCCAGACATATTCTAAGGCAGTGTCACCTGATCGTGGAGATGGTTGATCTCCAGGGGATCAAGGTCAGGAGAGCAGACTCAGAGGACAACACGGCGGATCCACTCACAAAGGCCTTTTCCCAGAGAGAGACTTTTATGGGATGGTTGAGTATGAGATACTAAAACCACTGCTATCAGATGGCCCTAGGGCAAGTGGAAGATTGTTAGTTATATGTATGCCCTAGAGGCCATTACTGTACATAGGATGTACATTGTAGTGGATGCTAGGACATATATAGGGAGGACTTTCTTGCTCAACATGATAGTATGCTATCTGGTTGCTCTTTACCTTAACGTGTATACTGATTGTCTCTCTGTTACATGTTGGTAAAGCCCTTAGGATGTGTACTTGACTACCTGGACTATGATGCGGATCATACTAGTAGGGACATGGTAGTCCATAAGTACATCCTTCAAAGTCCCTAGTCGTGGGTATATCGAGACGGGGCATCGATATACCAGAGTAGACTAGCGTATACCTTCTCGACCCATACAGATGGGCGATGGATGATCCCATATCCATTGGTGTTTGACATCAGAGATGATATACGGGTGCTCAGTGAAGACTGGGTACACTGGACGGACTCGCTGAGAACTCCCAGATGGTATTATACCTTACGTCAGATGGCAATTCTCTGGTGACACTGGTACAGAGTAGTCTGTTGACCCGAGATCGTCATAGAGTCTTGTGTGGTTCCGACTGTGCTTTGATTTCCACCTTACCATGTCCAAGAGGGCGTGCAAAACGGTGGTTTTTGGGTACAGTCCCGAATCACATGGAGGCAATGAGCGATAGGAGGGGATTCGTCTCTCCCGGTATAGGGAGTTGATGTTGCGCTGTGTTCGATTGGCTATAACCGGAAATCCCTGGCCAGGGTTGCTGAGATTTACTGGTAAGTGTTACCAGTAGTTTCTCGAACTGTTATAGACCTCATATCGACACGACTTATCGAGCTATTGGGGTCTGACGTTTACCACCCCTAGGCGAGATATGCGACATATCAGACGAACAGACCGGACTGTACGGTAAGTGTTACTGGTTGGATTCACAGGAGTATGAGCGGGCTTGCTCGTCGATCTTCTGATCGCTCAATACCCGGGTGGCCGTTACGTTTAGCAGACCGCTTGCGGCTTGTGGATGCTTGATATGATCATCATCTGCTGCCGGCGTATTGACGAGTCTTTAGAGTCCTACACAGAGGTTTCCTGGCTCAAGCGAAACGAAATAGGAGCGCATATGAGATATGTGCGGGACCGAGAATAATGCGTGTATATGATACCGTATTCTATTCTCGCGATGAATGTATCGAATGGTTATATGCGATATAACCTAGTTATCGAATCGAGGGTTGATTCGATAAGCCGATACATTGGATACTAGTCGGTTATATGCGATATGACCGGATCGTTAAATCAAGTGTTGATTTAATGATTTAATGCATAATTATATATTTGATATATTACTTTGCATTAACTAGTATTGGTTCACTTTAAATGGATTTTCTCACTTGGATTGTGCACATTGTATATGTGATATACTTTTGTACACAAGTTTGTATCATGTTTGATGATACTTGCTCACTTGAGTTTGTGTAAAGATTAAACTATGGTTATATGAATGGTTAGGGTTTTGTTTTCTTTTTCATTTATCTTATTTAGTTATTCATTTGGAAAATGATAAGCATTAAGAGAAAATGGTGGCTAACTTTGTTTTCTAGTTGAAGCTTCATGAAGCTTTGACCAAAGTCACCATTTTGTCTCATGCTTAACCCTAACCATTCCCACTAACCATGATTTATTCTCTACACTTGACCATGGTTTGGTTATGATAAGTATTCTTTTAATTTTCTTTTTGGAAAAAAACTTATCATAACTTTTTCTTCTTCTTCTTCTTCATCTTCAAGATGAAGAACCTTGCTCCATCAATGGCAACTCTTGAAAATGAGTGAGAAATCCAATTCTAAAGTGAACCCACTTCCTATTTCTTCATCCTCTACCTCTTGCCAAGTAGTATAGGGTGTTTTCTTCACAAGTTTCATGACTTGGTGAAGTGGGAGCTTGATCTTGCGATGCCTCGACGTAGATCATCTTCGGTATCATAGTCGATGACCTAGCCCGCCCATTTCTCCGATGAAGCCGACGCTAGAGCCCGGGATTCGATTTGGACAGCGAGGAGACTTCATTGCGGAGCTATGGAGGTGGAGGACCGGATCTACAAAGGTTGTATTTCCGTTCTTTTAGTTAAATTGTTAACTAGTTGCTTGTTTCGCCTAAAATTCTAGTTAACGATCCGTATTAGGGTTTCTCGGCACCCGTAAAATTTGAAATTGGCATGTTTGATGCCTTGTGAGACCTCCTTAGTGTGCCTAGGAACCCTACATATACTAGTAGATGTTGTATATGTTTTTCATCCGCGCTAGTCCAGCCCCCGCTCTGCCGTTAGTTATGTAACATAACGGTGCATGACGGGACCCTGTGGCGAATGCGGATGGCATATATGTATATTGTATTTTCGTTCTTTTCTGGTGTGATATGGTTTAATTAATGAGGATTGCATTAATTCCGATTAATGCAAGGAAAACACACCTATATGATGTTGTTGGAACTAAGTTTTTGAAACTAATATTACAGACGTTACCTTTTGCTTTGCACAGCGATATTCAGTTATGAATATCCAGCACCTCATTCTACGAGGCAAGAGCCGAGATCCCTTTATCGGGATTGACCTCTTGGGCAAAAGTTTGCGTCAATGTAATAAATTCACTATAGTCGATTCTTTTGCTTTGCATCGTGATATTCAGTTTGGAATATCTTGCACTTCATTCGACGAGGAAAGAGCCGAGATCCCTTCACAGGGAGTGACCTCTTTAGCAAAATTTTGCGCCACTATATATTTGTAAAACCACTCGGTTCCTTCAACAATATCAAGTTCATTACGTTAAATGGTTTTTCACCGAAAACCCATCCGTAACCCTCCGTCATTTCAGATAAGTAGCAGTTAGTATTCGTGCTATGTACGTTGGTCTCTATCAAGGCATAGTGAACGGTAGCTAAATGTTACTTATCTGTTGCATTTTAGGATGCGATTAATTAGGATAGTCGCATAGGCACGTTTGTTTCTATCAAGGGCTTATGCGGGTGGGTCTAAGTTAATCCAGAACAATGATTGGTCGAACTTGACTTGCGACTTATAGTACGTTGGTCTCTATCAAGACCATATGACGCTTGGGGCAAAAACCACATCGGGAGTTTCAAACATACAGGAAACTTGCCAGGCATATGCATACCTTCTGGAGTGTGGTGATTTGAGTGTCTTCCATCAAGTTATCATGCGATGATAGTTGGATCCCGATTCCCACTGATGAGTAGTTGTTACTCCTCGGGTGATTTTCATACGATCCCGACTAATTCTCCTTTTAGGGTTTGAGGGAGAATTCAAGGAAACGGTGGGAGCCATCCTGATTAGATAAAGTGATTAACCAATCTGATCTAGGTTGGAGTGCACGCTGAGTGTTTCTTTTCTCTCTCCCTTTGGCAGCGACCATGGCCTGACCCTAGACTAAAACTCATGAACCAAGTTAACCGAACCTTCTTAAAACACTTTGGCTTTTGGATTGTCATTTAGTCGCATATATCATTGCCGCTCCTACATCCCCTTTGCATTTTTCTAGAACACTCAGTATCACTACGAAAATCCATATTTCTTAGATATTCTATCGTATAGTTACATACGAACTCGAAGGAACTTATTCCAGTTCGAAGATAAATTCTGGTTCTGGAGAAATTGAATAAGATTATTCGGTTGTCTTTTCCCTTTACCTTCTCTCAGGTTGCGAGGGCTCCTAGTATTAGGAGAGTATACCTATTGCGCTTATTGGATAGTCTTCTTTCAAACCTTAGACCGGTGCCCAAGGGTAGGGAAGGAAGAAAATCAATTAGCCTAAGTGTGGTGTACAGAAGATAATAAATAAAGACATATAAAGGGATTGGAGTGAGGGAAAGGAAATATACGGTTACAGTCATGAATCTAGATAGTGGAAGAGGCGTTACTTGGAATACCCGCTTACCCCTTCGAAACATTTCATGTTTCAGTTTTACTGTGCAGTATTAAGTAAAAACTGTTTTCCCAGTTAGATTCTAACTCCAGGGTATGTATTTACCAGATTTGATTCTCACATCTGTATGGTATTACAGATGCTGAGTAAGAATAAGATATTAGGAATTGGGTGATTAGATCCTCTATATATGTCACGCCCCGCTTCCCAAAATACGGAATACGAGGGGTAGACAAGGCCAGCTATGTTCCTACGGTCAAGGAAAAGTCCTGCCGTAGTCACACTTCGGCTTCTAGTTTATCATGGTAAACAGTAAACGATGCGCAGGTAATGAGAAATGCAGTAAACGAAAGATACAATAAAGTAAACTGACCTGAAGTGGAACAAACGGATGTAACTAGGAACGGCAAGTCAGGAAGTCTGTGATGCACTGGTCCAGGCTAAATCGTCTTCTCACACTGAGCATGCATACTCAGGTCGTCAGAGCGACACAATAGCAATATACTATATAATAAAATTAAGTGACAGTTCTAACAGTGATAATAGGTATGTGAAGCAGTTAATAAATGACATCATGAATATACATGTGCAGTAATCAACGCAGCGGAACAGTAAAGCAGTATAACGATATGTCACGTATGTCAACACAGTTATAAAAGTAATATAAATGCCAGTATCCCTATCAGTCTCTAAGTCTCACTGTACAGGTCACTAAGCCTATCGTCAGTCCAAGTGTGAGAATCAACCACTCGCGAGTGTCCTCCACCCAAGGGTAGAACCCAAGGGCAAGGGACCACGGGCCCAACATGTAACGAGAATATCACGGTGTATATATCACATACCCTGTAAAACTCCATATAACTCCCTAAATATATAAGCCGGCATGGGACTCCCGAGATTCTGTTGAACTCACACTTAAACTACCCCACACCCCATGGTCTACATCAAACGCTAACCATCAACCTAAATACTAATCGATCCGTGACAAGTCTGCGCGAGAACTGGAGGCAGGACCTCCATCAAGCACGTCTCGACTAATACCTAAGATAAATGGCAGTGTCGGATGCCTTATCTGTGACACCCGTGCAAGCGCTTCCATAAGTGTCCCATACCACTTATAGTCACACGTACACGCATCCCACAGACGTCGACAATGCAATAGAATAATAGGGTCACTGATTGTGTACAAGTACGTATCACTTTCACTTAATCACGGATACACGAACACTGACGTACTTGCCACAATCATCACTAAAATCTAACACTGGGTGAATGCACGATATCACTAGGTTATCACTACAATGATATGAGTATGATGTGATGCATGAACGGTATAAGAAGCACAAATAAGGTGTCATAAAAACCATAGTCTATCACTTGCACGATTTATCAGGAAACGTGCGTATATAATTTAGCGAAACAATAAACAGGTAGTAATTAGTATGTTCAGTTATCCATCCATAGAATTTTGTTTCAAGTCAATCGGGTTTCAGGATCATTAGTTATAACTGTTTCATTTTAAGCGCACGCGGCTGGAAATCTGGTTTCAGAATCAGGAATCCATTTCGGAACGCATTTTAACCCCAGTTGGGATCATAATTTAGCGACGCTACAGTTGAATGAATTCTAGGGTTTTCAGTAAAGTTTTTAACGCAACAGACTGATCGTCAATCGCATCTGTACGTTAGGAGTTATAATCTGTTTAATATTAACATGTCAATTCTGATTCTGCTGGGACTGTTATGTGTCCCGATCTTCTAAATTACAGATTAAATAGTAAATGATAACGAAACAGGATGAAACTAATTGTGTTGTCTAGCTAACAGAGTTACCTACAATAAGCAGCAGAGTTCCGCAACCTAAGGGTTAAGCAAATCTTGAGGTGTCCAATACGGTACAGCAACCAACAATTTGAGTAGCTCTGGACTGCAGTCCAGAGTCGTACTCCGATACAATTATCATCACGATTTAAGTACAGGAATGTCTGGAAACTAGCATAGGGTTAAAGTTCATCGAGTTAGCTTCGGTTTGAGCCCTCGAACGCACCATTCTAATATGTATATGATTTATGGTGAATTTAACTATTTTCAGGTGCTACAGAATTACAGTTTTTACGGTTAAACTTGAGGGTAGTTGTTTTGGCCATGAACGGTCACACTTTCTAGTAAAACTTGCGCAGGGTGTCCATCATAGCAAGGGCCAAAGCATTATATCTAGTTCCGTCAAATTGGATAATGATTTTCTATGAGAACCAGCATCGAACGGTTTTATGGCAACATTTAGCATCAAGCAAAACATGCATTATATCTACGATTTCGATTTGTAATTTACTAATAAATAGCATGAAAGCAAGTAAAAACTTGCCTGGAGGTGCACGGCAGCGGCAATGGCACGATTGCGTCACGAACGTAGCACAGGTTCGTTCTTGGAATCAGGTAGTTGCACACACTCCGGTCAATCTCCGCACATCATTCTTCGCACTGCTTCGGGTTATTCCTTGTTTTTGTGTGAGGGGATAGAGGTGCTGAAACGGAGCAAGAGATCTTTTAGAGTAACAGAGGAAGAAAGATTTAGAGAGAGAGAGAGTGGTTTAGAGAGAGAGAGAAATTGAAAGTGAGAGAGAGAAAAAGACAGAGAAAGAGAGAGGGAGAAATTGAGAGTGAGAGAGAGAGAAAGACAGAGGTTTAGAGAGAGAGAGAGAAATTGAGAGTGAGAGAGAGAGAAAAAGAGAGGGGAAACGAGAGAGAGATCGGGAGAGAGAGTTAGAGAGGTGATGACGACGACGACGTCGACGATGATAATGGGGTCGACGACGTGGTGCAAGGGGATGACGGCGGCGACAGCGCAGGGGGTGACGGGACGCAGAGAGCTCGTGCTCGGGTGTCAACGAGGCGACACGGGACGGCAAGGGAGCTCGTCGGCTTGCACCGGTGGCCGGAACAGGGTGTCGGGGAGTTGGAGCACGAGTGAGGGGTGTGCAGGGGGTCGTCTGGAGTTCGAGCTCCGGTGAGTGAGGGTGTCGGGGGAGTGAGAAGGTGGGTAGAGGGATGAGGTGGTTGGTGAATGGGTTTATTGGGTGCTCGGGTGTTGGGTCGCCGGGTATTGGAGGGAGGTGAGGAGGTGATGGGTGCAGAGAGGTTGGTGGGGATGACGACGATCGTTGGAGGTTGCAGGCAAGGCTCGATGGCGGGGGCGATGGTGAGCGGAAGTGCGGGTTCGAGAGGTGAGGGAAAGAGTGAGTGGGCGCGTACGAGAGGAGGGATATGGAGACGGGGGCGAGCGTCGTGGGTGTAACGTGCGCGAGCGCGGGCGTTGGTGGAGGCGAGGAACGCGCGACGTGGTCGCGAGCGGGATTGAGGGAAGGTGCCGTTGGAGTTTTAAATTGGAAGATGAATAGGAGAAGGCGGGTCGGGTCATGTGTGAGGAGGCGGGCACGGGTTGGAGAGGGAACGCGGGCTGCAGGCAGTGGGCCGGGCCAAGCGAGTTTTAGAAAAATAATAGGGAATAAAAGGAGTGGGCCGGGGGGATGGGCCGGGAAACAATTTAAAGAAAAAGGGAATAAATGTTAGAGAGGCTGGGGTCTGAAAATTAAAGGGAATCTTTTGTTGAAAAAATATAATAGGATTAGGGTTCAAATTTTGTTAAGTAAATTGGGCTGGGGCTTAGGATTTAAGATTAATAAAGAGAATGAAGTTTATTAACTGTGGAATGGGTTGGGTTTAATTTAAATAAAAGAAATGGGCTGAGTGAAATAAAATATAGCTTGGTTTAGAATTTGGGTTTATAAAAGGACTTATAATAAATAAATAATTTTTTTAAATAAAACACATAGAATTATAAATAAAATATATGGAATTCTAAAGTAACAAAATACGGACTTGGTATAAACAGGGGCCGGGTGTTACAATATATATATCAGAATTCTTTATAATTGGTGATATTTGAGGAAATCACCTGGGTTTTGCCTGATGGCAAATTTTTGGTTTTGAATATCCGTTGTCATGCACCAATTTTAAATTGATATATCTGTACGTTTATTTTATAAAGTGAGATGTACGTTTATTTTATAAAGTGAGATATAGTTTTTTGAAATTATGTCTATGATATTTACCTATATCAGCTGATGGTTAGGTAAGGAGCATTCAACAACGGTGTAATCTTCTTAACAATAACACAGTTTTCAACCTACGACGCACATGGTTTGAGTTATTGAACTCAGAGGACTTATACAAAGTATTGTATGTTGTCCGATGTCCGTTAGGACAAAAGGGTTGGTACTCGTACTATATTCTGTTTACTCATGACTTCTCTAGTTTTAGACAAGTATTTCGTTGAAATACAAAATCCAAATTTTGAGAAGTTATATGTATAAGAATAAGGTAAAGAACCATATGTTGCAAGTATCAGTATTTTTCAAGGTGATCGAAAATGTGGATACTTGTGTTTGGTATTCCGTTGTAAATAATAGTTTTGAGAACTTGCTTCTCTTCCAGGTTACTCATACGTAGATGTATTCCTGGATGAGTAATGTTGTATGGCCTTCTTCCATTTGGTTGATATGCACTGGAAACAGCTGTATAATTTTTGAATCCGGTTCCAATTAAATTAGTGTATCTATTTCTATATTGGATATATAGAATGGATTCATATCTTAACGATGTTAAGGTATATGGAGTTGTTCGGCTGATGCTTAAAACCATAATCTGGACAAACTCAAGGCACGTTTCAGTAATGGCACTTTGTGGGTTATCCCGGGCTTTGACGAGGGTTAACATTCTACCATCTGGAAGATCAATAGTTATATTGTTCTTTACTTATTACAGTTTTAGTAAAACGGATTCTTTTCAGAAAACATTGGTGTGAATATGGTAGAACTGGAAGTGATTTCAGAACCACAAACGATTACTGAAAATTTATTAGAACTTGAGAATTCAATTGGTTTCAAAAATCCATTAGCCACTCCACAGATTTGGTGGGTAACCTCAGGCACCCGAGATGTACTTCGGTATCCTCAAAGACGGTGACATGGAGGTTTTTAATTACCCTAACTTGCCACTATTGTTGTTCTAGACTATGAGGTCTGGCAGGAAGATGAGTATAACGTCGTTCTAAACTAGCTTTAGAAGTGCACGTGTATATGACTCTGCCAGAGGGTTGTTGTAGTCAGTGGGAGCAGCGGAAGCATAGTGGGAAAATAATTTATGTCTATTTATAGACTAAAACAGGTATAGTGGAGATAGACCATCTATTTTTGATGTGACAGTCATAGAGTTTGACTTCATCAGAATAACAGATGGACCTGTTAAGAAGGTGGTAGGGAGTGATGCCCTGGTTTTTTGGATGATATGCACTTAATAGGAAGAGATCTTCCTATACTACGATCGGTTATACTGTGGTTGTCACAAGGTGGTTTCTCCACATAGGATATGGATAAAATATCGAGGATTCTGGTGACTAGATTTATGATTTTATATTTAGATTTGGGAAGTGTCCCAACTCGGATACTTTGACACTATTCTAAAGTGTTTTAGAATGGACGACTCCTGGCATGGTGGTGTACCCGCAGGAGAAGGAGTCACCCTCTCTGAAGAGATGTCTTCTAGACTGATGAGGGGAGGGATTTGCATGATTGGCATATCACTTGCTTAGGCAATTGAGTCAATCATGAGATGTCAAGTACAACACCAGATATTGATTTTGCACAGGCTGCAATAAGTATATATTAATCCAATCCTGGAGAAATGTTGGGAAGCAGTTATGAACATAAGTGGATGTTCTTGGTATATGGTAACGACAATCTTCTTCAGGAGGCGGTTATCATTTCTGGCTTCCAAGGTGACATGGATGACATGGTGACTGTTAGAGTTAAAGTTTTCCCTCTTTTGAGGGCCAGTATGTTGGACAGGTGGTCCAAGCAGATACTGTGGAAGGCATGGCGCAGGATACTAATTAAATTTAGTGCATGATACAGTCTAAAAAGTTTGTTGGATTTGGAGTTCATATGTGAACTGGGTCCCATCAGATACCCAGACAAATTTTAAGACAGGTATTGCTCATTTTGGGAGATGGTCTTTCTCCGCGAAGTTGAGATATAGAGAGATAAAAATAGAAACACGGGAGTGGATCCACTCACTTAGGCTATTTCTCGAACGCAATAATTTCACAAACGAGCTTTGCAAGACTGATTAGTAGAGAAGTTGGGTGTTCGGTATCACACGGGCTATGAGTATGTGACGCCGCAATAATTAGCTTTAAGTGCAAGTGGGAAATTGTTGGTTCTAGTGCCCTCAAGGCAATTATTGTAATCACAGGTAGGTGATTATGATGATTGAGGGAGAACCTATACAGATAGAACGGTCTTACTCAAAATGATAGTATGCTATCTGATTTGTTTTTATCATCATGTACATGCATTATGTAGTATTACAGATCACTATTACATGTTGATAGAGCCCATAGGATTCTTGCTTGATTACCAGCATTATGATGGTGATCATATACGTGGGAGCTGGGTGGTCTATAAGCACATCCTTAAATGTCCCTAGTCGAGGGAGTATCGAGACTGTGCATTGATACTCCAGAGTATACTAGTGTGTATTTATCGAGACCCCGACGAGGGGCGGTGGCCGGTCTCACAAGCCATTGGTATCAGTTAGTCACCTAAGATAGTATATAGGTGCTCATTGGGTTATGAGTACACTGGACGGACTCGCCGGGAACATGCTAGTTGGTATTATATCTATTGTCAGATAGCAGTTCCCAAGTAACATGTGTATAGGTTAGTCTGTCGACCTGAGATCGTCATTTGTCTCGTGTGAGTTTCCACTGTGCTTTGATTACTACCCTACCACGACTCAAAGGAGTCGTGCAAATACGTTTTAGTTGGGCACATTCCCGAGCCACATAGAGGCAGTGAGCGGATCATCGGGGATTCGTCTCTCCCGGTATTGGGGGTTGATGTCGCGTAGTGCACGGATGGCCATCACCAGAAATCCTTGTCTAAGGTAGTCGAGAATTAAAGATTTGGATCAGTAGTTTCACGGTTGGTGATGGGCTTCATACCGACATGAAATATCGCGTTATTAGGGGTCTGACTTTATCCACCTCTCTAGACTCGATTTGCGATACTCTTAGACGAACAGACCGGACTGTACGTAGATTGTCACGGACATGCTCAGTAGAGGTTCGGATGAGTTTGCTCGTCGGCCTCACTTTCGCTCAATACCTGGGTAGCCGTTACATACAGCTAGTGCCGCTGACGTGCTTGTGGTTAAACCTACTGCCAGCGTATTGATGAGTCTTTAAAGTCCCACATAGTGGGTTTCCCTGCTTCGGGTGAAACGATGTAGAGGCCGTATGGTTTTACGGCAGGGTTCGATCATATACGTGCACTTGTGCACGTATCATGATTCGGACGGTTTATACTAGTGGGCTTTGGTTTAAGTCGAATTCTAGTATTATATTGTTGGATTATTTTCGTCTTTTTGTATTCGAATTTTTCGGAATACGGATACGGGTATGTATATACGGTGAGGGGTATTCTTGTAATTTATTACAAGATGCTTCTAGAAGAAGTCATCTCATTTGTGTTTTAACCATTTAGATTAAATGGTTAATGAGGTGGAGGAGATAAGATGTTATTTATATTAAATGAAGTATGGCTCATTTGGTGACTCATGGAGTGACTTATGGGTTGCTATTGAAGTATGCTTGATATTTTTGGGTAGTGCATTATTGAAGTGTATGCTTCATTTTGTTCACAAGACTTAGCCATTATTTTATGGTTGCTTCACTCACTACACTCTCATCTCCTCCAAGATTCTTTTCTTCTATCTCCACCCTAAAAATCTCATGTGTTGAGAAACCTAAGGAGTTATGAGACATATTAATCCATCATTAGACTCTACATCCTCTAAACTATCTAGTTTAGCGAACTAGGTGTCCTAGTTATCTCGGTTTTGAGGTTGGAGCTCGAACTACAAATCCTCAGGTGGATCATCTTCGATAGAGGCAGACTGACGATCAAGCTTGATCATAGAGACCACTAGGAGTTTAGAAAGATGGTAAAAGACCGAAGGACATAGATCATTCGGTATAACCATTCTAACTCCTCTTTAGTTTGCTAACTTATAGGTTATGGCAGATCCGGATTATCAGGTTGTTCTAGCGCCGGTTTATAAAAATTTTGTTCCGCAAACGGTCACGGTAGATGGCCAGGACGCTGGCATAACCCAACATTATTTGTATCATTTATGGCCTTCATTGCATTAAGCATATCCTTGGTCTTTTGCTTAGAGCTAGGAAGCACATACGCTTCTTGCTCACTGCGTCGATGTCCCATGTCCGACTTTGACATGTAGCGGACTGGGACACATCCACTCCTTCGGTTTTGTGTCAGGAAGACTTAAGTCTTGTTGGCCTAAATTGGATGTGTTCTACACTTTTGCGTAACATAACTGATTAGGAAATAAAAATATGGAATATGTGTAGGTATCTTTGATACCTTTGAGAATATAAGAATGAATTTTCAATTCTCTTTCATGAAGAAATTGAACTAAGAGTAAAGGTCCAAAATGATGCAAATAATAAAATTGGACCTGCAATGGAAAAAATGTGAATATTTTGTTTGTTTTTGACTCTTGTAGATTGAATTCTGACCTTTAGTTCAATATATGTATTTGTACAACTTAAGAAAAATTACAACTTTTTACCAAAAAATAAGTAAAGAAAAAGAAAAAGAAAATTTATGGTTATGGACGAAACTGATAGCGTTGATTTTACTTTTATTATACTCGTAAATACGGGTACATCCTTTTCTCGTAGTTTCTTATAAATTTTGTTTAACATAATAAACTAAATATACAAATAAATAATATAGTTGTGTCCTTGTGCTCTCTTTACAATTATGCCATTATCGTGTCCGTATATGTATTCGTGTTTGCATCTGTTTTCGTGCTTCATAGGCTTAAATTTTTCGAGAACTTAAGCATAACATATTGTTGCATCGTTGATGCGATAAATTTTGATTATAGTCGACTTATTACTCCACTAATTTTTTTATTTGCAAATTCTGCATTTTATACACCTCGTTAATTTTTTTCACCATGCTCCCAAGAGGGATCTTCTGCGTGAATAGAACTTGTTTATGGCTTAGACGTTTCCACAATTTTATTCCTTATATTCCATAAATAATGTATTCATTGACAAATAATCAATCTTAACTCATATCAAACAAAATAATAATAAATACCAGGAATCTTAATATTGAATAACGATAGAGTAATTATTTTTAAAGGAAAAATGTTAAATTCAATAATAAGAACCTATATAAAAATCAATTGACAAGGAATGATCATTTCATTAATTATTATACTAACTAATCTGCAGCAGCGATAATAACATATTTCCGAAAATAAGAGCTATATTGAAACCCATTAAACTAGTAGTTAAAACCCCATATAAAATGTCAAGCCGGATTTGAGGAACTGATCATTATTCGAAATGGAAGAGTCCATATTGTCAAGTACATAAAGGGTTTGAGTTGTCGTAGGGGACTTAGGATTGCGTTAAGTAAGGCTTTACGTCGTCGTTTATCGTTGCAAGATTGCGTCGTCGTTTATCGTTGCGAGATTGTAGGGCTCGAATTGTTAGGGCTTCAATTCTTTTATCTTAAAGTCTGGTAACGATAGGTGTAAGGATCTAGTGCCATGAAACTGGTTATATTTATTTGTCATTTCGGAGAGGCCGATTACATCTATTAGTTTTTTCTAGAGGTTGATTGAAACTTCAAAGGTAGAGACAAACAAAACGATAATTAGACATGATTGTTGAATCAGGGATGAATAAGTTTGAAATTAATTTAGAGTCATCGGATAACTAAGATTTACACATTATATTGCCGAGGCCTCTAAATATATACGCTAGCTGATACATATATTTAGCACCACAAACTGGAGCATGAACCTAGCGAGGCACATAGCCCAATGGTGGGCAATAGGAAATTGTGGAGGAGACCTGGGATCGAACCCGGGATCTCCCATTTAGTGTTTCGAAAAGAGACATGCCGGGCCTATGGGCTTCGTTGGGGTCAAAAAAAATTTGAGCATGAACCAAAATCAACGGTATGTGTGCATGTGGAATGGTTGTGATAGCTATGCCCTATATTAATTAGCAAAGGGCTAAGGAAGAATGCTAGGTTGTTTGCTCGCCGACTAGCATGGGTTTGGATACAGATATGGGATACGATACGGAGTCGCGGATTCGTAATATTTCAAAACCCTAAAATACGGGATGCGTTTTTGTATTGATTTTAAAATAACTAAATAAGAATATGTATTGTGGTATACATACCAATATATAATAGAGAATAATGGAGGAAAGATGCCATAGGAGGGAATTTCTCCTATGGCGTCGAAAAAACATACCCTCTATCGTGTTTTCCAACGATCGGAATGCATCATCTTCATCGTTATCATCTAAGATATGGGTACACCAAATTTAAGATATGGGTACACCAAATTTTATGTGATTCTACAACTTTTTCACCGTTGATTTAGGATGCGTTTTTGTATTGATTTTAAAATAACTAAATAAGAATATATATTGTGGTATACATACATAGAGAATAATGGAGGAAAGATGCCATAGGAGGGAATTTCCTCCTATGGCGTCGAAAAAACACACCCTCTATCGTGTTTTCCAACGATCGGAATGCATCATCTTCATCGTTATCATCTAAGATATGGATACACCAAATTTCATATGATTCTATAACTTTTTCACCGTTGAATTAGTGGGTTCAAAATTAACGGTTTACTGACAATAGAACTTTTTACATTCCTAAATCAACGGTGCAAAAGTTGTAGAATCACATAAAATTTGGTGTACCCATATCTTAGATGATAACGATGAAGATGATGCATTTCGATCGTCAAAAAACATGATAGATGGTGTGTTTTTTCGACGCCATAGGAGGAAATTCCCTCATATGGCCTCTTTCCTCCATTATTCTCTATATAATAATATAAGTAAATAATGACATTATCTTAGATATTCAATGCATTTTGAAACTTTTAAGTATCTTAATTTTCGAGAGAAAGGGAACATGCATCGATTCGAGAGAAATTGGTGAGGCATTTACAAGTTCGGACGAATCCAAAAGAATCTAAGTTTCCGAGAGTTTCGAACTCCGATACGCGATCGGGGATGGTTCGTGACAGACATACCTCCGTCCGTGCTTCATATCTCATCAAACTCCCTTAATAGGCATGGAAAGATGCGGATAAGGAGTTAAGCTGATTTTTGGAAAATTATAATATAAATGTTGCTTATATTGGTTTCTGGCTTCAAGTCAGGCACTTCTATATAACATTTGAAACAAACCTTTTTGCAGTAATTGCAGTTGTCTTGAGAACAAACAATTAGATAACTATATCTTGTTTCTTCATTCTGAAGAATTCTAGGATCAAAACCATGCGTTTGTAACAGATTGTGAGGATATTAATGTTTTGCGAATGCGATCCATGTGTGTATTACAATAAATGGCTAATGTTGAAGCCTTAACTAAAACTTTCAAAAAATCTATCATCCTAACTGCAAATCTTTAATAATCTTTTCAAATCTTTTGTTTAATATGCATTTGCAGAAAGTTGATGATGTTGTCCATCCTAAGTTTAAGGATTTTTCTTGGTTTTACGAACTTTTAATTTTAATTAATTATAAAAAAAACACATGCTCCCCTCCTCTTCTTGTTGGTTATAATAGTATATATTTAAAAGTTTTTAATTATTTAAATTGTTATAAAATATTTAAATTTCACAAATATTTGTAAGTTATATATGTATTTTTAATAATAAAAAAAGCAAACTTTTTTTGAACAGACTCGTAAGCCTCATCGAAGTACACATCACATCCACACACCACAAACACACGCATCCAGAGGACCAACAAATTTTCCTCGAAAGGCTTAGTTTGTGGCCACTTCCCTCCTGGGATTCAAACCCCCCACTCTCTCTGGGAGGGAAAGTTCCATTGGTGGAAACAAATTTATATCTATCAATATCTATGTATAGTATTCTACTGAGTGAAAATGAGATAAAATTTTGGTAGTACCTGTTATATACACACCCCCAATTTTATAATTCACTCTTTGTATTAAGTATATTGTAAATGGTTGTGATTTAGTAAAAATAGAATGAAATTAAAGAAATGAGTTATGAGGGTAATCATAATATTTGGAATTTGAAAAGCCCAATTAACTCAAGCCTATAGCTATTCACAAAGGCCTAAAGGGGCTGCAGTGTCCCTGCAGCCCCGACCTTCAGTGTCCCCTCCCATGGTTGGTTGTCCAGGGGCTTTTCTATAAAAATGCTCCCTTCCACCTCACATGGGCACTGCAGGCCGGAGGCCCGCAGCCTCATTAACAAATGGCTAGTAATTAATTACTATAACCAAGAAATATTCATATATATATGCGTTTTACTTGGTGTGGTCTTAAATATAGTAGAAATAAGAGAGGTATTATTGAATTGATTAAGTGACAGTGGATTTAATTGGCATGAAAATTTGTAAAGTCTACAACCATTTTCTCACATACCTCTCCTTTCTCCTCCCTTCTCAATGCCTCATCAAAACCCATCACTTTCTCTCATATTAATTCCCTTGGCCCTGCTCTTATTTCAAGGCGTTTAACAGGCCGGGCCGCCAATGGACCGGCCCGGTCCGAGGGCCACGTGACGGGTTTGGGCCGGCTCGGCAATGGCCCGAGCCCGGCCCGACCAAATTCAATATGAATTTGGCCTTGGCAGATTTTGGGTGGGATCCGGTCAAATTCTTGAGATTGGTTTTTTCTGAATGAGAACTTTTTTTTAATAAAATCCGGAAATTTGAATTAAAGTGGTGCTTGAAAAATTATCTAAAACTCTCTCACTCAAAATTATACATTTCTATACCCCTAATCCATAACTCTATAAATACCTATCTACGCTTCACATTCTTCTCACAATTCACAACAACAAAATTTTCAATCTCCCAATCACTCTTTTTAATTTCCGTGAAGTTTACAGTTAAAATTGGAATCACGTAATCTTCATTTCCGCGGTCTCAATTTTCACTTCAGTTTCACTAATTTGATTCTGTTATTTGGAATCGGGATTTTTTTTTGTATTGATTATATATGTTTCTCGTATATTTTTTATCATCTCTCTTTTTCTTTTACTAATATTTTTAATTAAGAATGTCAGGTTCATCTTCACAATGTAACAGGGTACTTCATCTTCACGGAAACGTTCATTTCAAATCGATATGAATTCACAAAAGAAACAGAGATTAACCAATATGCTGCAAACTAATTTTGATTCTTATTCTCCTAAGTATAAATTTTCTAATTATGAGATCCCTGCTGCTTCACAAAGTAATGTTCTTGAAAAAGTTTCTGCTCCTACTGTTCTTGAAGCAAAAGCTTCTGCCCCTAAAAATAAAAGAGCTAAAACTTCTAATATTTGGAAACATTTTGTAGTACAAACAGTTGCAGGTAAAAGCGATCGGACAATTTGCACTCATTGCCAAGCAGATTTTACTTGTGCCACTTTAAGTGGAACTACCCACTTAAAAAAATATTTAATCAAACATGACAAAACCGATTCTCGGCAGACGGCTTTAAATACGTCGTCTAACTGTTTAACTAGTTTTTCTTATTCGCAAGATACTAATAGAAGAGAACTTGCAGGATATGTCATACATGCTGAACAGCCATTTGGTTTTGCAGAAAACGAAAAATTTGCTAGATGGTAAAAAAATGCTTGTAATCTAACATTTCAAAGAGTATCCGGAACAACACTTAGAAGTGATGTTTTAAAAAAAATTCATGATGGTAAAGACAAATTTGATTGATATTTTTGTATATTTTAAGAGTAAAATTGTATTAGTTTCTGATCTTTGAACTACAAGATGGGGTATGAGTTATATTTGTGTTACTGCACATTTCATTGATAATAATTGGTTTTTACATAAAAAATTTATTGGTTTTTCAAAATTGGAGCAACCACACAGTGGAAATAATATAAGTAATTGTATTTTGACTACAGTACGTGAATATAATATTCAAAATAAAATATTTTCTGTTAGTTTTGATAATACTAATAATAATAATTCTGCTATAACAATTTTAAAAAATAAGTTAAATCCTGTTTTGAATGGAGAATTATTTAGTCAAAGATGTGCATGCCATATTTTAAATTTAATTATGCATGATGGTCTTACTATAATTGATCATCATTTAGCGAAACTTAAAGATGCAATGATATTTATTGAAACTTCTGGACCCCAAAAACAATTTTTTAAGCACACCTGTATCCAGTTAAATTTAAAATTTAGATATTTCAAATTCAACATTCCAACTAGGTGGAATTCCACTTATGAGATATTGAAATGTGTTTTAAAATATCGGGAGCCCTGATTGAAAGAGATTTAGCATGCTTGCGCTTTCGATAGATGAATAAAAAATATTTGTTAACCGCAATCAAGAACGGCGTCGCTTGGTAGCTAGCCGGTGAATACGGGTCGGTCCAAAGAAATGTTGTGTATTTCCTAATTGTTCTAACGAGTTAATCCAAAATGGTGTTGGTTTGATTAAATCTAAAAACTAAATTGATCTAGATCTAAATCTTGCTAGGGTTAGATTTAGGTTAAGTTTGGAAAGTCAATATTCCTCACCGCTTTCTATACCCAAATTAAGATCCATTAGGTGTTATGGTAATAATTAATAAAGTGGATTAGTACCATCGGGAAGAGACGATATTTCTTTCTCTGGGTTCTTGTCCTTCCTTTCTTAATTCTTACCCTAACCTCCATGGAAAACACGCTCAACCGGTCCTTTATACTACGGTATTACCGCTACCTCGTGGGGTAGGATGCCATAGGGAGCGGTGTGTGCATGTATGCATGGAGTCCTATAAAAACGTGTGATGGGCAAGAAAGGGGTGAGAGATCTTCATCTCTCAAGCTTTCCCCAAATCTAACCCTAACAAGCGAGGAGACTACTCGCTCATTAGGGAATTGAAAAACATTTCTAAACTATCTATCTAGGGCAGAGAATTAAGATCTAAACTAGGGCAAGAATAGAAAATTATACTAGGGTATAGAAATAAAATTAACTAGGGCAAGAATTGAAAACTTACTTTAATTTGATGCACTCTTCATTCTTTACAGAAATTTACAGATCTGAATTTGAGATTTATAATGAGGCACAAGAAGAGGCATAACCTAAAAAAAAGGTTTTAGGGCTTCTATTTATAGATTCATAGAAACCCTAGGTTTACAATCGACGCATATCCGCAATTACAAGTATACCCCCTAAGAAAAGACTAGTCAATGCACCGCCAGCGACCACAGGATTTTTGATCCGATACGGGCGACACGTGGCCGCGGATTCGCGGCCAAGAGCATGGTTTGGCCGCGATTCCGCAGCCAAGTAATGGGCTTGTGGGCTGAAATTTCCTGGGAATCTTCTGTTGCATTTTTTTCTTCTATTTTCTTCAATTTGTTCTTCAGAATGTCTTCTGGTTCTCTTCCAGATCTCCACAGTGAATAAAGTCGTGGACTTTTACTGCTTGCTTCGTGTCGAAGTCTTGAACCTTGCTCTGCCTTTGTGCTTTGTGAAATTGTCCATTGATCTTCGTTTAGTCTTCAAACTGTAGGCAAGATAAAGATTCTCTATTTGTTGGTCGAAATCTCACTTTTGTATCGTCTTTTCATTGTTTTTCACTGTTTTTGTTTCGAGAACCTGTAAGCTGCAACTATGTAGCAGACATGGGTCAAAAGCACCTGTTTATTTGTAAAATGAATAAGAATGGGGTCTATAAGAATGCAAAATTATGGTATGAACAAATACCCCCAAACTTATCTTTTGTTCGTCCTCGAGCAAACCTAGTTTTATTCTCAACAAAATCCTAACCTCACTTTCGCAGGGAAACGCGATTGCTCTGAGCTCGTGCAATAAGCCGTTAAACCTCTAGGTGTCCCTAGTAGGAGGAGTGTTGTCTTCTGAGGGTTTTCAGCGGATACTACCCACAAAATCCTATCAATTCGGCCTATTAACTTTTATTCTCCAATTAGGTTTTCTAACAAGAAACTCTATTATTTTCGACTCAGAAATTATCCACCCATATTCTTCACGCTTCCTTATCATTTAACTTAAGATTATATATATTCTTGTGAATTTACTTAGTTTTTGGCATCTCTTAAGTTTTCCTTCTAGGGTTCCATCTCAACTTAGGAATTTTTATCATCTCTATTAAAAATACAAGTCCTATTCTTCATTCATATCTCTTATCTAAACCTCAATCACATACCGCTACGTGTGTGTATATATCATCCCTACACTTGGAAATTCAAATCAAGCTATTATACTCTTGTCCATCATCCAAAGTACTTTTCAATTGGTGAATTTTTAGATGAAATTGCTCACACATCCTTCATGCGACCGTTAATACTTCTTGAGGTACCAACAACCGATTACAAAATGTGTTTGCACATTAAAGCGTAATTCCTAGTCTTGTAACACCTAAGGCTTTAGCAGTGACTCCCAAACCAGTTGGTCTAAGGCACTAGGTGATGAAGCACCCTCACTAAATATTTTTTCTATTTTTGCAGCTTTAAGTAATTACAAAAACCAGTGTTCATTTTTTTATTATCTCTTTATTCACACTTGTATTTTTATTTTATTTTTCATTATACTAAGGACTTTAGACAAGAGCATTTCAAGGTCTCTTCTACTATTCCAAGGTTCAAGGTTCGTGTTTGTGCAATTTGTACGGTATATATTTTCAGAATTTAGACTTAAGCTTAAGAATTATTTTTCAGACTTATATTTTAATAAAAATATCAATACTCTTCCTTTGTTTTAAGTTAGCCCAAGAAGTCAACTCGAAATTTGCCTATTTCTAAATAAACTACAAAAACATATACTTTCTACCATTAAACTTTAAGAAAAGTTATTTTTAGGGTTTTTAATTTACTAAGTATAAAATTTAGTTGTTCCTAGCTAGTTAACCTATTTGTCAAACTCAAGTCAATTAAGGCCAAAATTGAGCTTTTCAATTTTTATAATTTTTAAAATTTTTAAAATTTTATGGATTTTAAAATAAGTATGCAAATGCAAAAACGTACATATGAATGCGAAGGAAGAAAGCTTACCGAGCATACCCCCAAACTTAAACTTGACAGTGTCCTCACTGTCAAGCCACACCAACAGGGTCAAAGTTGTCGGCACTCCCCTGTTTAGTTATTTAACATTTTTTTTTATTGTTAAAAGAAAAAAACAAAAAATATATATACAACAAGGTCCCTCCCAAACTTAAGTGAGACAGTATTTCCACTGTCTTAAGCGTTAAAGTTCAGAGTTAGTGAGAAGAAAAATCAAACTATATAAGGCCTTAGACAGACAAAAGGTTAGCACCAACCATTCAAAAATTCTATCGTGATAATGGTAGGGTTGGTGGAAGAATGGAGTGTTGAGAAAGGAGTTGAGAAACACACGAGACCGTATGGGAAGAAGGGTGGAATATGGTCTCGGTGGAGGAGAAGAATGGCGGAAAAGAGAAAGAAGTGTAGTACGAACTTGAGGGTGTAAATCGAGTGAATAAATTAGCGTAATTTGTGATGACCGATGTGTTAAAAGCGATTGTGCTAATCTATCAACCCGTCGAGAAATGGGGTCAAATCCCTCAAGATTCGCAAGAAAACATGGGTACTTTGAACTTGGTAAACCATCCATTGGAAATAAAAACGCGACGGATTCTTGCGTGGTCGAAACGATAGGAAGGACGAAAGGGAGTGATTTAGGGATAGTCTTATTCTCACCTAAGTAATCTGTCTCGAACTTAAAGGATTCCATCAATGGTTCGAAATGACTGTAAGCAACCGAGTCTGATGCTTCAACTAACTCATCTGAAAACTCAAAGGATTCAAACTCGGGCGATGAGTCTTCAAAATCGTCCAAAAAAGTGAAACACTCGTAATCGTTATCAGCTGTGAGAACTGTAGGGTTTCTAGGCACCCTAATGAGGTCTCACAAGACATCGATCATGCCAAATTAAAAATTCTACGGGTGCCGAGAGACCCGACTACGGATCGTTTGCTAGAAATCTAGGCGAAAAAGCTAACTAGTTAACACTTAACTATAAGAATCGGAAATACAACCTTTGTAGATCCGGTCCTCCACCTCCACAGCTCCGCAACGAGGTCCTCTCCGCTGTCCAAATCAAATCCGGGCTCAAGCGTCGGCTTCGTCGGAGAATGGGCAAGCTAGGTCGTCGATGTCCATGCCGAAGATGATCTACGTCGAGGCATCGCTAAATCAAGCTCCGACTTCACCAAGTCCAAAAACTTGTGAAGAGAACACACTCTACTACTTGGCAAGAGGTAGAGGATGAAGAAATAGGAAGTGGGTAGACTTTAGAATTGGATTTCTCACTTGTTTTCATCAATCACCATTGATGAAGTGAACTTTCTTCATGTGAAGAAGATGAAGAAGAAGAAGAAAGAAATATGATAAGTTAATTATATTTTTAAAAGAAAATGAATACTTATCATATTAGAACCATGGTCAAGTGTAGAGAATTAACCAAGGTTAGATTAATGGTTAGGGTTTAAGATGAAGACAAGAATGGTTACAAAGTCAAAGCTTCATGAAGCTTCAACTAAACTCCAAAATTAGCAACCATTCTTTTCTTATCTATTCAAAATAAATAAATAAATAAATAAGTAAGAATAGAAAACCCTAATCATTAGTTTAACCATGGCTTAATCCATTACACTTAACTATAGTTAAACATGTATCATCAAACATGATACAATCAAGTGCACAAAAGTATATCACATATACAATGTGTACAATCCGAGTGAGAAAATCCATTTAAAGTGAACCAATACTAGTTAATGCAAAGTAATATATCAAATATATAATTATGCATTAAATCATTAAATCAACACTTGATTTAACGATCCGGTCATATCGCATATAACCGACTAGTATACAATGAATCGGCTTATCGAATCAACGCTTGAATCGATAATTAGGTTATATCGCATACAACCATTCGATGCATTCATCGCGAGAATGAAATACGGTATCACATACACGCATTATTCTCGGTCCCGCACATATCTCATATGCGCTCCTATTTCGTTTCGCTTGAGCCAGGAAACCTCTGTGTAGGACTCTAAAGACTCGTCAATACGCCGGCAGCGGATGATGATCATATCAAACATCCACAAGTCGCAAGCGGTCTGCTAAACGTAACGGCCACCCGGGTATTGAGCGATCTGAAGATCGACGAGCAAGCCCGCTCACACTCCAGTGAATCCGACCAGTAACACTACCGTACAGTCCGGTCTGATCGTCTGATATGTCGCATATCTCGCCTAGGGGTGGTAAACGTCAGACCCCAATAGTTCGATAAGTCGTGTCGATATGAGGCTCATAACGGGTCGAGAAACTACTGGTAACACTTACCAGCAATTCTCTGATCAGCCCTGGCCAGGGACTTCCTGTTATAGCCAATCGAACACAGCGCAACATCAACCCCCTATACCGGGAGAGACGAATCCCCTCCTATCGCTCATTGCCTCCATGTGACTCGGGACTGTACCCAAAAACCACCGTTTTGCACGCCTTCTTGGACGTGGTAAGATGGAAATCAAAGCACAGTGGGAACCACACAAGACTCTATGACGATCTCGGGTCAACAGACTACTCTGTACCAGTGTCACCAGAGAACTGCCATCTGACGTGACGTATAATACCATCTGGGAGTTCTCGGCGAGTCCGTCCAGTGTACCCAGTCTCTACTGAGCACCCGTGTATCATCTCTGATGTCAAACACCAATGGATATGGGATCATCCATCGCCCATCTGTATGGGTCGAGAAGGTATACGCTAGTCTACTCTGGTATATCGATGCCCCGTCTCGATATACCCACGACTAGAGACTTTGAAGGATGTACTTATGGACTACCATGTCCCCACTAGTATGATCCGCATCATAGTCCAGGTAGTCAAGTACAGATCCTAAGGGCTTTACCAACATGTAACAGAGAGACAATCAGTGTACACGTTAAGGTAAAGATCAACCAGATAGCATACTATCATGTCGAGCAAGAAAGTCCTCCCTATATATGTCCCAGCATCCACTACAATATACATCCTATGTACAGTAATGGCCTCTAGGGCATACATATAACTAACAATCTCCCACTTGCACTAGGGCCATCTGATAGCAGTGGTTGCAGTATCTCATACTCAACCATCCCATAAAAGTCTCTCTCTGGGAACAGGCCTTTGTGAGTGGATCCGCTGTGTTGTCCTCTGAGTCTACTCTCCAAACCTCGATCACCCTGGAGATCAACTATCTCCATGATAAGGTGATACTGCCTTAGAATATGTCTGGATCACTGATGGGACGGACGTTCCTTGGCATAAGCCACAACTCCATTGTCTCACAATGGTTGGAACGTAGTTCATCTCATGAACCAATATACACCCAGATTGCCTCTTTGGTAGCATCTTAAGTAGCGATGTATTCAGCCTTTATCGTCTAGTATGCCACGGTATCTAGTTTGGAACTCTTCCAACATACCGTCCCTTTACTGAGGGTAAAGACAATGCCTGTGACTGACACTCAGTCGTCTTTATCACCCTGAAACCCTTCCAGTGATTCTCCCCAGGATCGGTTGATACCGTCTCACTACATCTAGTGAGAATTCTAACATCCATTTAGATCTATCTCATAGATCCAAAACCCAGGATTTAGTAGGTATCACTGTGATCCTACACGGAGAATCTTTGTGATAAGCGGAGATTGATCGAGCGTAGCATAAGAAACTCCTTCCCTATCAAGAGTATGTCATCCACGTACTCTACGAGGATCGTTACCATACTCCCTACTACCTTTTTGTTTATACAAGGTTCATCTACCATTTTGATGATGTCAAACTCTTTGACTAATTCATCAAAACAGATGTTCCAACTCCGCGATGCCTGCTTTATCCTATAAAGCATCTTGCACATGTTTCCGCTGCTCCCACTGTCTACGAAGCCCTCTGGATGTGTACTTATAGACGCACTCTTCTAAAACATCATTTAGAAAAGCAGTCATGACACCCAACCACCAGATATCGTAGTCATGGTATGTAGCCGTGACAAGTAGGATCTGGATGGACTTAAGCATAGCTACTTGAAAAGGTTTCACCATTATCCACACCTGGTCAATGATGCAAACTTTTAACAAGTCTAGCTTTGAAAGTCTCAACTTTTCCATGTACACCAAGTAATCTTCTCAAGATATACTTGCACCTGATGGGAATTTAACCCTTCAGATATAGCAACCAAAGTCCATACTTTGATGGTGTATAAGGATTCCATCTCAGATCACTAAGTATCCAGCCATTCTTACAGAGTCTTACTCCTGATGGCCAGCTCGAAACTAGTTGGGTCATCATCTCATGATGTAATCCTCGCTCCCACTGTCATAGAGAAACCGAAGTATCTCTCAGGTGGGTGAGGAACCCTACTAGATCGGCGGAGAGGCTGAGGTTCGTTGGTATCTACTGAATCCTTTGGTTTTATCAAATCATCTGCTGTCGTTTGTATGGCTGGAACCTTTCCAGTTGTACATAACAGATCTTGCCTCGAGCTTGTCCGGTTTTTGCTTTTAGACATAGGCCGGACAACTCCAAATCTTAACTGGCTTAAGACATGGGCTCTTCCCATACCATATCACATATGAAGTGGTAGGCAACTGATTTGATTCGAACCCTATTCAATAGGTATGCAGCTTCTCAAGTGCATAACTCCCAAAAGGAAATAGGTGACTCAGTAATACTCATCATAGAGCACACTATATCATATAGGGTGTGATTGCTCCGCCCCGATATACCATCGTGCCATGGTGTATACGGAGGAGTAATGCTGAGAGAGAATCTCATTCTCCTTTAGAATAGTCCAGGAATTCCGTGCTCAAGTATTCTCCTCCTTGATCTCATCAAAGGACATAATACTTATACCCGTATCGGTTCTCTACTTCTAACTTATATTCTGTGAATATCTCAAAAGGTTCGGACTTGTGTTTCAACAGGAACATATGTCTGAATCTTGAGAGATTATCAGAGAATATAATGAAGTATAAAGAACCGGTCTTGGCATGTGTAGACAGGGGACCTACATACATCAACATGTATCATCCCAAGAGTTCACTAACTCTTTCTCCGTTTCCAATAAATGGAGCTATGGTCATCTTATCTCTGTGACATGACTGGCGAGTTTCACAAGATGTAAATTCAAACTGATTTAAATATGCATCTAAATGTAACTTCAGCCAGTCGGATCGCATTGATATGACCTAGTCTACAATGCCTGAAGAAGGATCCGTTCATTTCTGAACTCTTCCTCTTATGTGTGTTCCATATACTAAGAACTGTAGTTTGATTTAGAACATCAATGCTTTTAGATAACGCGCCTGAACCGATCAACTTTTGATATAGGAAATGTTCAAAACATTATCCAACAATACAAAATTTTATCATTTCTTTACTACTAAAGAGACTGATATAATTTTGTATATCAGGTTCGGTATCTAATAACATTCGTTCAGAATCAATGTATTGGCAATACAGGATGACAGTGACCAACAGACTTGGCTGCAACACTTGCCCCGTTTTCTGCCTCATGAAACTTATCACCCGTTCTCAGTTCTCTACCTTTCTGTAGCCTTATGTAACATATTACATATCTGGGATCCTGATCTGGTATCACATACCCAGGACGTAAAGGATACTGAGAAACAGTTCTTTGTAATGAACACACCCGAAGATGATGCATCAGCATGCACTCTCTTCGTTTGGGCGGCACGGGAAATCTGGTATTCCCCAATTTCCTGCTCTGTCTTATAACAATTATAAGTTGGAGCGGGACCAACGTTCCCCAGCTCAGTATAACAAGCGGGTTCGGTCAATAATCCGTATTATTATCTTGATTAAGGCGTGATATGGTCGCTACCTGGAGAGAGAGAGAAGAAAACACTCAGCGTGCGCTCTGTCAAGAATAGATTGGTTATTATTTTATCTAATCAGGATGGCTCCCACTGCTTTTTATCAAATCTTCCTTCAAACCCTAAAAGGAAAGACTAGCCGGGATTAATTACACACTACAAGTTCGCCAATCTTTCAGCCAGGCCAGTGTCGGTACTTTGAGGGAGGTCCCCCGTGCTTTCGCACGAACCTAATTAATGTAAACCTCGTTTTCCCAGAGGCGTAACCCTGTTGACACCTTTCTAGACACCTACTTGATCGGCTAATTGTAATGTGTAAAACTCTCCCAGGAGTAACTCTTACTCGCAGCGGGTATCGGGATCCAACTATCTCATAGAAGGTATGCAATCTCATTGCAAATTTCAACACTTGAAATTCCCGATAATATTTTGCCCCTAGCTCGCTATGACCTTGACGGAGGCCAAACAACCCATAGTCCGCTAGTCAAGTTCAACCCGTCATTTCCTGATTGAATTAAACCCACCCGCACGACCCTTGACGGAGGCCAAACAACGCCGTACGAATACCCTAATCCAATCGCATCATTTGCTAGCAGATAAGCACTAGTTAGCTACCGTACACTACGCCTTGACGGAGGCCAAACAACCGCAGCACGAATACTAACTAGTACGTATCTGAAATGACGGAGGGCTACGACAGGTTTTTCTGAAAACCTATTGCGTAATGAACTTGATATCGTTGTAGAATCAAATGATTTTAGAAATGGAGTGCTTTTGAGGCTTTTCTAGTTTTGCTAAAGGAGTCACTCCCGGTGAAGGGATCGTCGGTCCTTTCCTCGTCGAATGAGGTGCGGGATATATCGTATATATCACTGTGCAAAGCAAAACACTTAAAAGCAATCAAAAGACAAACCGAGTGTGTAGCATCTGCCAGTTATTGCTAAAGGAGTCACTCCCGGTGAAGGGATCTCGGTCCTTTCCTCATCGAATAAGGTGCAGGATATATCACATATACCGCTGTGCAAAGCAAGAACTGTAGCTACCTGTTTTGTTTTGAAATTCGATTCTACAACATCTTAGGTTTCTTTTATTTTCATTAATCACATTAATGAAGTCCCATCATTTAAGTACCTAAACATCACAGATAAATACGACGTACACTTATGCCATCCGCATTCGCCTCGATGTCCCCTCGTGCACCGTTAGGTTAGGTAACTAACGGCAAAGCGGGGCAGGGCTAGCGCGGGTGTAAAACATAAGTAACGTCTATATAATATATCATATATACTATATACTGTATCTATCACAGAACATCACATGATTACATCACAGATATCGCAGCAGAAGAAACATATGAAATATTGGATATACTAGGACGTCCGTGTTTTCAATACGAGCCAGTATAAAACACGGATTCTACGGTCGTGATGAATAGCCAAACCCACACCCCTAGACCCCTACGAGAGCGGCAAGCAACCCTACCAATTCTGGAGTTAGGAGACCCGGACTCGACTCCTCGAGTTGGTCTCCCACTGGACCCCAGAACCCGGTTACTTGTGCCCTCCTCCTTGGGTCTATCCTAGTGCGGGAAAGTAAATAATATACAACAACGGTGACAACTTCCGCAACCTGGAAGCGCCCCAATAAAAGAATATTACATACAAGTTTTTACATGAATGAAAATGAAAAACACTCATCTCACATAAAAAACCCCGGCTATTCAAACACGACGATCCAATATAACATATCCAGCAACACATAACATCACATGTCATCAACGTAAGTAAATATGTCCATCCCAATTGTCGTTGACATATAGCAACGAAACCGGCGATATCACATATTACACTTACGGTCACAGAAAAGAAAGTGTAAAACTACAACGGTTGGAATCCGCAACCACCTCAGACATCGCATGCCTGACCAAATGAATTACTTAGACATCACATGCCTAACAATTATAAACCCCGCATTTTAGTCTCAAAATCGAAAACGCTTTTCAATATCAAGTCGGGCAATTCAACAAGATTCCCGACATCCTGATCGAATACTCGTCGCAAACTTCTGTAGACGGCTGCACCCCCGATACCGTCGACGAAGTGCACCAAGGCGGAACACCGCTACCGCGAGCACCCGAACGGATGCTTTCGGCGACGGGGTTCTCCTACAGTCACTTGGTCGGGGCTATGGGGTGAGGCTGTCTATTAAGTTTACCCGGCGAGTATCCGCGTACGCTACGTGATTGCGACGGACTTTTGATCACATCAAAATTCCGTGGCAACCGATCAAGTGAGACTAAACTGCTATGTTTATAACATTCATTCAGTTATCTCATAACTTCTTGTGAATTCCAATTATTGTATCCCATTCCGGATAAATAGAAAATGTCAAACTTTCCGATCGAACAATCGAACACCCAAGTTTTCCCGAAACTGATCAACACATGAAACAAGTATAACAACATTCCGTTCGTGCCTCAGTACCAACGGTCCAGCCGTAGAAGGGTCAAGCCAACGCCTCACATGTGGCACGCCGTACTGCCCCAAACCCGAAGGTTCAAAGGGCAGTTCAAGACGGTCACATAATCGAGTTAAGATTTGTTGTCTTCTAGAGGGACCATCGCGTTACTTGCACTACTTAGAACGTCGTTAAACTACGGAAAAATCCAACACTTGGAAATTTCCCGACAGGGGAAAAATTGGGTATTTATATCCGGTCGAACTTTTTAACATATTCTAAAAATTTATCCGGAAAGCCACACAGACAAAATTTGATACTCCGATCGAAACACCGAATCCCCAAAAACACAGCAGAAAAATTCAACTCTTGAATTAATATTAAAAATTCCCAGAAAACTCAGCTCTTTGAACTAGGAATTACTGTGCAAAGTAACAGGGCTGACGTCATCAAAGGGCCGCTGATCCGCCGCAGAAGCTATGCTTCTGCCGCGGATCCGCCGCGGAATTTACTGTTCACCAGAAACTTTTTGCACCGTAATTCTTATTTTTCCCTGCTGAATTTTTTAGCAATTTTTAATTTGGAAAAATCCACGATTTTAGAAAATTTCCAGAGAGCAATTTTGATTTGGGGTTTCGGGTTCGATCGGGTTTCAAATTCCGTCTGGACTTCGCCTAAGGCTCTAGCTAGGCTCTGATACCACTGTAGGGTTCCTAGGCACCCTAATGAGGTCTCACAAGGCATCGATCATGCCAAATTAAAAATTCTACGGGTGCCGAGAGACCCGACTACGGATCGTTTGCTAGAAATCTAGGCGAAAAAGCTAACTAGTTAACACTTAACTATAAGAATCGGAAATACAACCTTTGTAGATCCGGTCCTCCACCTCCACAGCTCCGCAACGAGGTCCTCTCCGCTGTCCAAATCAAATCCGGGCTCAAGCGTCGGCTTCGTCGGAGAATGGGCAAGCTAGGTCGTCGATGTCCATGCCGAAGATGATCTACGTCGAGGCATCGCTAAATCAAGCTCCGACTTCACCAAGTCCAAAAACTTGTGAAGAGAACACACTCTACTACTTGGCAAGAGGTAGAGGATGAAGAAATAGGAAGTGGGTAGACTTTAGAATTGGATTTCTCACTTGTTTTCATCAATCACCATTGATGAAGTGAACTTTCTTCATGTGAAGAAGATGAAGAAGAAGAAGAAAGAAATATGATAAGTTAATTATATTTTTAAAAGAAAATGAATACTTATCATATTAGAACCATGGTCAAGTGTAGAGAATTAACCAAGGTTAGATTAATGGTTAGGGTTTAAGATGAAGACAAGAATGGTTACAAAGTCAAAGCTTCATGAAGCTTCAACTAAACTCCAAAATTAGCAACCATTCTTTTCTTATCTATTCAAAATAAATAAATAAATAAATAAGTAAGAATAGAAAACCCTAATCATTAGTTTAACCATGGCTTAATCCATTACACTTAACTATAGTTAAACATGTATCATCAAACATGATACAATCAAGTGCACAAAAGTATATCACATATACAATGTGTACAATCCGAGTGAGAAAATCCATTTAAAGTGAACCAATACTAGTTAATGCAAAGTAATATATCAAATATATAATTATGCATTAAATCATTAAATCAACACTTGATTTAACGATCCGGTCATATCGCATATAACCGACTAGTATACAATGAATCGGCTTATCGAATCAACGCTTGAATCGATAACTAGGTTATATCGCATACAACCATTCGATGCATTCATCGCGAGAATGAAATACGGTATCACATACACGCATTATTCTCGGTCCCGCACATATCTCATATGCGCTCCTATTTCGTTTCGCTTGAGCCAGGAAACCTCTGTGTAGGACTCTAAAGACTCGTCAATACGCCGGCAGCGGATGATGATCATATCAAACATCCACAAGCCGCAAGCGGTCTGCTAAACGTAACGGCCACCCGGGTATTGAGCGATCTGAAGATCGACGAGCAAGCCCGCTCACACTCCAGTGAATCCGACCAGTAACACTACCGTACAGTCCGGTCTGATCGTCTGATATGTCGCATATCTCGCCTAGGGGTGGTAAACGTCAGACCCCAATAGTTCGATAAGTCGTGTCGATATGAGGCTCATAACGGGTCGAGAAACTACTGGTAACACTTACCAGCAATTCTCTGATCAGCCCTGGCCAGGGACTTCCTGTTATAGCCAATCGAACACAGCGCAACATCAACCCCCTATACCGGGAGAGACGAATCCCCTCCTATCGCTCATTGCCTCCATGTGACTCGGGACTGTACCCAAAAACCACCGTTTTGCACGCCCTCTTGGACGTGGTAAGATGGAAATCAAAGCACAGTGGGAACCACACAAGACTCTATGACGATCTCGGGTCAACAGACTACTCTGTACCAGTGTCACCAGAGAACTGCCATCTGACGTGACGTATAATACCATCTGGGAGTTCTCGGCGAGTCCGTCCAGTGTACCCAGTCTCTACTGAGCACCCGTGTATCATCTCTGATGTCAAACACCAATGGATATGGGATCATCCATCGCCCATCTGTATGGGTCGAGAAGGTATACGCTAGTCTACTCTGGTATATCGATGCCCCGTCTCGATATACCCACGACTAGGGACTTTGAAGGATGTACTTATGGACTACCATGTCCCCACTAGTATGATCCGCATCATAGTCCAGGTAGTCAAGTACAGATCCTAAGGGCTTTACCAACATGTAACAGAGAGACAATCAGTGTACACGTTAAGGTAAAGATCAACCAGATAGCATACTATCATGTCGAGCAAGAAAGTCCTCCCTATATATGTCCCAGCATCCACTACAATATACATCCTATGTACAGTAATGGCCTCTAGGGCATACATATAACTAACAAGAACTGTGTCAGATTCAAAGAGGAACGCACTAGTGGCGTCAAAACCGTTGTGATCAAACAGAAATTTTTCAAGCTCACAGTCCTCAAGCGTGATCTTTTGCGTGGTTGGAACGATGGAAAGGTGAGAGGGTGATTTAGAAAGTATAACAGTTAAAGGTTTATGAGGATGAATTGGAAAATCCGACATATCAAACAAAACTGGTTCATCCTCAATACTATCCTCAATACTCTCCTCAATATTATCCTCATAATTCTCCTCAAAAGTTATCTCATCCATGCAATTATCATCAAAATCAAGACGCATATGAAGTTCGGGAAAAACATTTAATGATTCGAGATGATGAATTGGAGATGAAATTTCTGTTAAATTTACGGGTTCATCATCCAAAATATTCCCGGCGTCAATATCCTCAATCAAGTGAAAATCAATTTTTTCTGACACCTCATCAAAGGCATGGATATTTATCAATTCAGGTTCTAGATTGGAGATGTAGAGGTCAAAAGGATTGGTGATGGTTTCACTCGAAAGGGACTCTTCACAATCTGGCAAATCAAGCACTACAAAGTCACACAACTCATTAAACATTTTATCTTCAACTGGTGAATCATTTGGGACACTTGTTTGAAAACTGGAGTTGTGGGATTCAATTGGTGAAGGGTAGGTTTGATTTGGAAGGGTGCACGGCTCACTTTCTCCACTCAAATTCTCAATCTGTCCAACCACCTCATCATACATTGGAATTTTTGGAGCTAGTTGGAAACTAGCTACCGGTTCACTAGGTTGTTTAAGGGCGGCCATGGACGCATCCACATTCCTCATCATTTGGTTTGTCGCTACCATATAAGCTTCCAACGACTGTTCTAGACTAGACATGGGTTGTGAAGGGGTTTTAGTAAAAGATTCAAGGTCGTTTGATACGTGAAACTCCTAAATGGCTGTGTAGAAGCAATGTCTAGGGAAGGTGTGAAAGTTGGGTAGGACCGGTAGGAATTGAATGGTTGGACAGGAGTATGATCAACATTTGGATAAAAAGGTGAATGGACTTGTTGATCCCTAGAACTGGATGTGTGGAGAGGAGTGAAAGATCGGTTACGAGATTGTTCAATATGTTCAGCAATAGACATGGGTTTTGGAGTTACAATAGGACCTGAAAAAGGAATATCAATGTAAGAAGGCGGTGAAGCTTGCAACGGTTGATACAAAGTGGATTACGGAGTCCAACTGTTTCTCCTAGACGCTTCTATTCGATCTTTCAAAGAAATTTTGGGCATGGAGGGGTCGTCCGTAAATCGACCAAAACAATTCGTGTAGGAAGCAAAGTTTGGTTCAGGGTACCAAAGTTCGGCAAGGGTTTTGTGAGGTGGGATACCCATGATGTAAGAAGGAGAAGAAAAAGAAGGCGGGTGTAAGTGAGGTGCAATGGATTTCTTAGCGACAAAATTTGCAAGTCTTTTTGTAAATTTTTTTTTCTTTTTGTGTTTTCTTTATGGAGCTTTTTTGCAAAAAGATTTTCGATAAAAGGCTTGGACACATGTTCAATCAACCACAAATGCATAATCAGGCCTAGATCTAGGGTCACCTAGATCAGCTAGACAGCTCCTAACTGTTCCAAAGGGCAAGAAATAGGTCCTCAAACCGCCTCTTCACCGCCAATTATGGCCAGGTAAGTGCCAGGTAAGTGGGAGACTCTCTACCACATAACTAGTGGACCTAATTAAGTAACCACTTGCCTTAGACACACTTGCCTAGACACCACAAAATCAGGTTAGGATCAACGGTCGATGCCTACAACTAGTCGTTTGTCCTATTGAGCGCGAAATTCTTAGGGCCGAGTCTAATCTTTTTTAATTAAATGATGGTCAATGCAATATGCCTTATGTGATTTCTGAGGTCCTGGGAAGGGTAATGAAATCCCCACCCAATCTGGATTGGTTTCAAGCCCCATAAAGTCCAATTAAAATACGCAAAGCAGTAAACACAATCAAATACTTGCAAACAATTTTTTTAGCACGGCGCAAAGAATCCTGCACAAGATCAATTATTGGAAGGAGAGAGATTTTTTTAGCGCAAAGAATCCTGCAGGAAATTTTACAGAGGAGATATTGGGATTTGCAGAGAAGGAGAGAGAAAGCTCACAGTGGATTTTTCCTTTGCTGATGTCACCACCTCACCGCGGAAGCGCGGTCGGAGCAGGGCTCACGCGGCGGAAGCGCGGTTGGAAAGGCGGTTCAGATCCTGAGAAATTTTTTGAAGATGATGATGTCACCACCTCACCGAGGAAGCACGGTCAAAGCCTGGTCAACGCGGCGGAAACGCGGCACAAATGTCGATTCAAGTCTCCCAACTTCTTCTGTTGCTCTGTTGTGATTTTCCTCTGTTGTTCAGATCTGCTGTTTTCTGTTTCGATCTCTGGATTTTTCCAGATCTGAATTTGTTCTTCGGTCCTGCAAAATTCAAACAAAAATACCCTTCACAAAAGATGATAAATTTTTATATTTTTTTAATTTTTTTTTTCAGTTTTTATTATTTTTTAAATTTATATTAATCCGAAATTACAAAAAGAAAATAACACGCCATCCCCGGCAATGGCGCCATTTGATTGAAAGAGATTTAGCGTGCTTGCGCTTTCGAAAGATAAATCAGAAATATTTGTTAACCGCAATCAAGAACGGCGTCGCTTGGTAGCTAGCCGGTGAATACGGGTCGGTCCACGGGGATGTTGTGTATTTCCTAATTGTTCTAACGAGTTAATTCCAAATGGTGTCGGTTTGATTAAATCTAAAAACTAAATTGATCTAGATCTAAATTTTGCTAGGGTTAGGTTTAGGTTAAGTTTGGAAAGTGAATATTCCTCACCGCTTTCTATGCCCAAATTAAGATCCATTAGGTGTTATGGTAATAATTAATAAAGTGGATTAGTACCATCGGGAAGAGACGATGTTTCTTCCTCTAGGTTCTTGTCCTTCCTTTCTTAATTCTTATCCTAACCTCCATGGAAAACATGCTCAACCGGTCCTTTATACTACGGTATCACCGCTACCTCGTGGGGTAGGATGCCGTAGGGAGCGGTATGTGCATGTATGCATGGAGTCCTATAAAAACGTGTGATGGGCAAGAAAGGGGTGAGATATCTTCATCTCTCAAGCCTTCCCCAAATCTAACCCTAACAAGCGAGGAGACTACTCGCTCATTAGAGAATTGAAAAACATTTCTAAACTATCTATCTAGGGCAGAGAATTAAGATCTAAACTAGGGCAAGAATAGAAAATTATACTAGGGCATAGAAATAAAATTAACTAGGGCAAGAATTGAAAACTTACTCTAATTTGATGCACTTTTCATTCTTTACAGAAATTTACAGATCTGAATTTGAGATTTACAATGAGGCATAAGAAGAGGCATAACCTAAAAAAAAGGTTTTAGGGGTTCTATTTATAAATTCATAGAAACCCTAGATTTACAATCGACGCATATCTGCAATTACAAGTATACCCCCTAAGAAAAGACTAGTCAACGCACCGCCAGCGACCACAGGATTTTTGATCCGATACGGGCGACACGTGGCCAAGGATCCGCGGCCAAGAGCATGGTTTGGCCGCGGTTCCGCGGCCAATTAATGGGCTTGTGGGTTGAAATTTCCTGGGACTCTTCTGTTGCATTTTTTCTTCTATTTTCTTCAATTTGTTCTTCAGAATGTCTTCTGGTTCTCTTCCAGATCTCCACAGTGAATAAAGTCGTGGACTTTTACCGCTTGCTTCGTGTCGAAGTCTTGAACCTTGCTCTGCCTTTGTGCTTTGTGAAATTGTCCACTGATCTTCGTTTAGTTTTCAAACTGTAGGCAAGATAAAGATTCTCTGTTTGTTGGTCGAAATCTCACTTTTGCATCGTCTTTTCATTGTTTTTCACTGTTTTTGTTCCGAGAACTTGTATGTAGCAGACATGGGTCAAAAGCACCTGTTTATTTGTAAAATGAATAAGAATGGGGTCTATAAGAATGCAAAATTATGGTATGAACAAGCCCATTACTTTATTTTATGAGGAACAAATGCCCAATAATAATTTAGAGGATTATGATTGGTTTGTTTGTGAATATGTATTGAAATTTTTGAAATATTTTACAATGCAACTATATGTTTATGTGGTGTTTATCATCCCACTACATGTTTAGTAGTAGAACAGTTATTTTATATTAGTAAGATTATTAATGAGCATGTAATTGACCCTGATGCATTTGTTGGAATGTTACATAGCATGTTTACGAAATTGAATAAATAATGGCAAAAAGCTCATGTATTGTTTTGTTTAGCATTTGTTTTTTTTTATCCTAAACTTAAAAAGGATAATTTTTTTTATTAGATGAATACCATAAAAACTTAGGTACTGATATAGAAGATTATAAAAATGTTTTAGATTCTTATTTGCATGAATTATATGACATATATGATCCACAGTATGGTCAAAACGGAACTTTTTCTTTATCTTCCTCTTCACAGCAAACTTGCAAAAAAGGAATATTTCAGTTTTTGCAGCAGAAAAAACAAAGAACAACCGTTTCTACTTCTTCTACTTATAATGAGCTTACAATGTATTTGCAAACTGATTTCAGCAATTTTCTCACAGCGAATCAAATAGATAATCTTCATATTTTGGATTGGTGGAAAACACATGGACACATGTATCCTGTGCTTTCTGCTATGGCTCGTGACTTACTAACAATTCTAGTGTCCACAATAATTTCGGAGTCCGCTTTTAGTGCAAATAACATACTTCTGAGCAACAAGAGAGTGAGATTATCGGATGACGCATTGGAGATCGCAGTGTGCCAAAAAAATTGGTTCGATACAGAAGCGAGATAACAATATATTAAGAGCATTGAAAATTCAGACACCAATGAAAAGTAGACCGATAGGAGCTAACCAGTTATTTTTTTTATTGAATTGTATTTTTAATTTTTTTGGCAATTATATGAGAGGTAAGGTTTACCAACTTATGTCTCCCCTCAAAATATTTTTTAATTAATAAAATATCTAGGTCTGCTCCGGGACCTACATGAAGTTCGGGTTAAAAAAAATTCAAATTTTTTTCCATAAAAATAAAAATTTACTTAAATTTTTTTTTTAAAAATTCATAATTTTTAAACCCGATGGCCCGATTTGGTCGGCCCGGCTAGGCCTAAGCCAGGCCACAAACCGGGCTGGGTTCGGGTTTAGGGGCTTTAGGCCGGGCCTAAGCTCGGTGAATCCGGACCAGGCTCGGCCTGAAGACTGCCTGGCCCGGCCCGATAGACACCCTGACTCTTATTGAAGGAGACCTATGCATGTATATGGCGGAAACACATACATCAATTTAATTTCGTAAAAAAATAAATTTCTTATTTAAAATTGAATGCATATCATTTCTGTAATTCAATCACATAGATGAAGAACTTATAAGGTAGCCTCCACAAACGTAAATACTTCCAATTGAAGTCCACCAAGTCTTATGGAAGATGAACACACCTATGGATTGATATGCATCCATCTAATATTTTAAGAGGAATATTCCTTAATTAGAATTTATTATCTCTTGGTAAACCATTGTCTCTTTTATACAGGGTTGTAGTACGATACCTCAAATCCGAATATCTGATGTGGGACTAAAAGCTCACATATTAATAATACAACAATTATATTATTAATAATATTTCTCTTATGATTGTGTCTAAGCATTCGACTGAAAAACTTATAGAGGAGATCAATTGGGTCTCACATCAAGAGCCAACTATTAATTAAATTAATTCATAATTAATTAATTAATTAATAGTTTAAATTTAACAGTCAAACACCCATCTTGCCAACTGTTTATAAAAGTTCTACCATAATATAAGATGACAATAAATATCAATTTACATGCAATCATTTCCGACATCAAGTTACTTATTCTTAAGGCATTAAATGAGCATGACATATTGTCACGACCCGAAAGTACGGAACGTGACCGGCACTTAGATTACGAAACGTCTAGAGGCGCAACGTAACCTAAGTAAGCCGAAGCCCAGAAATCTAAACCATATAAAAGAAGAAGAAGAAAAGAAAACATGAAGAAAAACAAGTTTAAAAGTATCAGCAAATTTCCCAAAAATTTCGGCAGAGTCTCCTCTGTAAAAACTGGCCCCAAACGGGTACAACAAGTATAATATACATAAACAATAAAAAGCATCCCCAAACGGGAGCTAGCTCAACGCCAACAGGCAGAAACAACCACAATAAACACAATAATATACTACGCCAAAGGGCGAGGCTCAAAACTCAAAAGAAAACAATCCACCAAATCAGAATAATACAAGTGCGACTCTAAGGTCGAAATAAATAACTGGTCCAGTAACTATCAAGTAATATAAGTTTGGTTGATGGAGCTTACAAGATACAAATGAAAGAATGAAAGTACAATGGTGGTCCAGATACAAGTGAACCAACCTACCGTGCAAATCACCCTGAATGAAATGATGTGCCAGCAACTGCCAGGGAAACCTGTACATCGAACCTGTAATAAAATTTGGCACAACGGGGGTGAGTTGCCAACTCGTGAGTAGAAGACATCTACGAAAAGAAATCGAATGCACGACGCTATCCTAGGTCATAATAATACACTACTATATCTCAATCATCTAGTAATAGCAGGATAATACAACGTGTAAATGCAGACACTTCGTGCTCGTGTCAGTGCCTCCTATAGTACTATGTCATATGAATGGATATGCATACACCATGAATGTACAGTAACCAATACTGAAATCCAGATATATCTGTATAAGAAATCTTTAGAGGTTATCATAGTAAAATGTATATAGGGATCTGAAATCTCAACAATGAAATCCATGGAAATCCGTGTCAAGCATCGACACAAACATGTAAATCTCAAGTCTCATAGTCTCAATATCTCGGGCTCCGTCAGTCCGGATCGGCCCATATCATCAAATCTCACGACAACGGTCGGTATCCTCCGGATATCCGCCGCGCCAGACATCACCGGTAGGTAGCCTTCCCCTGCCAGGCTCATCGTCTACAACTCGATCTTCTTGCCCCGGGGTACCATACCGGGCCCACCATGTACCCGAGACGGTTCATCCACTCCTCGAATCGGGTCTCGAAATCCAACAGAAAACATGAAATCTCATGGTGGACGACACATACATAACGAGAAAACCGCATCTTATTTTAAAAAGAGAAGAGGAGAGAGAGAGAAGTTTTTATATATTCTTGCGGTTTTCCCCAAAAATCCAGAAATCTCATAGAAATCCAAATCTTAAAATCATGAGTAAATATATGATAAGTGTCGGCATATGCCCATGATACTGCATGATAACATGAAAATATGAATGCATGAATGTCTAAGTAATAAATGCCATGTCTAGACTAACATCTGAGAGTAATCCCAAAATTATATCGATCTAGTTGTTAACTGGTTCTATCAATAAAAGATAATATGATCTAAAATGTACGTGACATAGCAATTACCGATGATGATGTGTGTGAGCCGGCAAATAAGTGTGCGTGGAATATGCGCATCATCGGTAATGGTGCTGGTGTCCTAACAGGTAAAGTTTATACTGATTATAGCAACATATGTATGAACATGCAACATTATGATTACAGTGTGAAAGTAAAGACGGATGTGTGTTATCCACTCATTTGATATACAATTATCACTACCACTATATGACTCGAACCTTACCTAGTGTCCATCTAACCTCCTAAGGAACTAAACCTAAGAAACTAGTCATTAAGAAACAAGAGTCTACCTAGGTCTGAATCAATATCTCTAATAATCGGCGATCCAGCCTCAATAGCGTCACATACGTAGTACGGCTTTCTCGAATCAAGAGTGCGGATCAATCATCATATCTATACCTCGTACGGAAAAATCCATCGTACGGCATCCCAATATCGGGGTACGGGTCAAGTATCTCCTAGGTGTCTCATCATTAGTATAATGTCATCATCAACACATCTCATGATCAAGGTGCTAAATTGTGATCGCATACATCAATCATATATCATTGCCATCATAATAAGCATCATTAGTTTATCCTCAGAAATATCATATCATATGTATCATATTGTGATTAAGTCATACTGATATCATATCGTCCTCAAGTCACACCTCTATGATATCGACATCAGGTCACACCTATATGATGTCGTAATCAAGTCATACATATCCCATATCGTGATCAATCACAAGTTACAGTCCGGGTACTATTTTAGAGTCCCATGTACCTCAATATCATCACCACTCATTATAATTTAAGTATGCATGTTCATTATCTCATTCTCTAATGATCCGCTAACACTTAACACGACTGTATAGCCAAGAATCACGGCATCAAGCCCAGTTACACTGTTTCATCATACCTCGGATATCATATCACATCAATGTATCCCATATACGTGTTGTATATATATATATACCTATACCTCGTCCTATATATATACACATGCACGTATACACCATGTCGTGTTTCAGTGTGTGCGTGTGTGTGTTTCTACCTGAAACCTACGAACCTCTTCCAAGGTATTCATTTTCTGATATGTCTTTTTAAATCAGTCTAGTCCAGCCTAGGGTCATTACTAGGGCCCTACTCATTAAGAATCTAGGGTCACATCTGGTTTCCTAATGACAATAAATACTATTCATATTCTACGTTACGGGGGTGCTAAACGCCATCCACCCGACTTCCCCCGTAGATATACATCTACTCACCTGGTCCATGTCCGCCGAAGACGGTGTCGCCATCCTCCTCTTCATCGCCCGCAGTCCACGTGAAGGGTACCTAAACGCAAACATATAAATAGTATCGTAAACTGAATCACATACAAAAGTCAAAACGACGCAAGGAACAAGCATAGGTTAAAACCTATGTCCCGTCCACGCAAAAGAACCAAATATCGCTCGATATCGGCGTACAAACTCCGATTGATCGAGATAAAACACCAACAACAACTCGTAGTTTTAAATCTCATTACTTATAATATAAAACTTGGTTTAAAACATAGAAACCCTAAAATCGATCAAATCGTCCAATTTCGTAAAACCCGAAAACGCCAATTTACCGTTTTACTTCAAAACTTGATATTTAAATGAAACTAATGGTCATAATATTCATTAAACAACATAACTAACTCATAAAAACCATTTCTATAATTTAATCCCATCAATTTGTATCAAACCAAAATTTCTACTTTGCAATTTTATCAAATTTTAACACGTTCACAACAAAATTCACAATTGCACAACTAAACTTGGTTTTGCACGAACTAAATTATTAAACTACAATTTAAAATGTTCATAATGTCATAAAAACCCTAATTGGTATTTAATCTCAATTACTTAGTCAATTTTCCCAAAACCTAGTTTGCAAATAAAAAAGAAACTAGCATAATTAGCATAATTTTTAAACTAAAATTTTGCAACTAGTAACTAGATTATGTTTAATCCTCACTTAACAAGTTAATCTACACATTAACACTACAATCTAACAATAAAAACCCTAATTCTAATTTTATCTAACTTATTTACATGGTTTGCAAAAATCTAGTTTACAAAAAGATCCTAATTAAAACAATTTTAAAGTAACATTTTACAATTTAACAATTGAACTAGAATTTGCATGACTTAAATTATTAAACCACACATTACAACCATGAGCAAGTTATAAAAACCCTAACCTTAGTTTAAACCCTTTCTTGAAATTTCATTTTAGCAATTAGAATCGTAATTAAATATCATGATTAACTAAGTTGAAATAATTAAATATCAAGTAACCACGGGTTAAAGATTATACCTAAAAATCATGAGTCAAACATGCAACTTGATCTTCAAAATCTTTCTCTTGCTCCTGATCTTCAAGCTAATTCAAGTCAAGAATAAAGGGTAAAGGTTTATTTAGGAATTTTATGAGATTTGTATTGATTTTTCATGGATTTTAATGAAAATTTGAAGTGGAAATGAGGTGGAGAAATGGGAGGGGCTGCCATAGGGAGGGCCGGCCACACAAGAGGAGAGGGAGGGAAGGAAAAGAGTGTAGGCTAGTGTAGAAAGTTCTTTCATTAATTTCCTTCTTTAAGTCTTTTCACTTTTATTCATTTTCTTTTATTTATTTTCCAAAAATCTAATTTCTAGAACCTACTTGAAGACACAAAAGAAAGAGGGCCAGCCAAGGTCAGCCCAAAAAAGTGTGAGGGAGTAAAAGAGAGTGTGGTTTTGTTTGGGAAAAGATAAAAGTTATACCGCACTCCATTTGCACTAATTTCACCCAAAAAAAGCCTTTTTCTTCGATATTTTCTAATACCGGTTAACAACCCTATTTCAATTCGAAACCACATGATAAAATTTTGTTTAATGTATTATGATGCACAAAATTTATTTCAACTCATTTCAGTTTGTATTTTTTCCCGAATTAAATGTATTAGTGACGGCTTAAAATAATGTTAAAATAATTAATTTCGGAAAAATTTTCAGAAATTTTGAAATCTCACCAGTGGCTCAATAAACACCAAATACTAGTAATTACATAGCTATAATATTTATATTTAATTTTAAAATAAAGATATTTGTATTTTGATTTTTTACAGAAAACCCCCTTATTTTACCGATTTTCCGAAATTTCACCAAAACGATTTTCATAACGTTACAATCTTCCCCCTTAAAGAAATTCGGTTCTCGAATTTTAAATTAAAACTCCCCCTCCAAATACTAAAACATTCGGCAATACACTCAAATCTTTGGGGCTCCGAAATTATCAATACATAACTAAAATCAACTCCGTCAAGCATAACGCAATCATCGGAGTTATGGCGAAAATAAAATATCAAAACCCAATACGAAAACCAACATAATATACATCAAAACTACAACTTATCTATAGTGCGCATCAGAGTAAAATCGTCACAATATCTGGATAAAGAAGCATGCAAGAACCTCTTTTTGAAAATCGCCGTGCGAGGCACATGTCACGGCATAAGTAGCGGACGTTTATTTTAAAAAAATAGCTATATATATATATCTTTTTATTTAACATACACGTCCCTCCTGGTTACTAAATCAAATAGTAATGATTATAAAAATATATTGCTCAAGCTGAAATCAATCACAATCATATCATAAAAATATCATGTGCGTCCGGTGCGCACTGAAATCGAAACCAAATACAGATGCCATAAATACACACAAAACAAAACTCAGTGCAACAGGTGTACACCAAAAACATCTGTCAAGTGCAACGGGCATGCACGACTCAATATCAGGTGCATCTAATCTGCACAAAACCCCGATTTAGTGCATCTGGTGTGCACAAAATCGCATCAAGTGCGCCAAGTGTGCGCAAGAATCTCAGTCAGGTGCACATGGTGCACGAAAACATACACCGAATATCAAAATCGGAATCACAGTACGAAATGCATGAAAACTAGGTCGAAGCGTATGTCAAAATCATATGTAACTCATATGCACGAAATCAAATCAAAAATCTCAAAATGTAAAAAACCAAATCGAGTGTACTGGGTGTGTACCAAACAACATCCATATAACAGATATATGAAACACAAATAGAATGTAATGAAGGTATACATAAGAAATACCAATCGTAGAACAAAGTCCTCAAAATACCAAAATCCAATCAACGAAAATATGAAATTCAAATCACCAAAGCACAATCGTAAACACTATCGTCAATGTGCGCCTCTTTCCTCTGATGTCGATTGCTTCGAACTCGTCTCTTCGTAGCTGTGCTGACTGCGCTACCAACGGCAATACTCATATGTAGAGTCTCCCACGTAGTCGATCCTTTCACCTGATATCCGGACTACATTAAACTTTTCGATCGATCCATCAGAATCCCATAATTCCCCGAGAGCTCAACACTCAAGTACAGCTTAACAATATCCGGTACATACCCCAGCATCGATGGTCCAGCCGTAGAAGGGCAAACCCAAGTCTCACTAATGGCACCGCGGAACTGCCGTAAACCCTAAGGTTCAAGGGCGTTCTCGTGGTCATTATGTCGAGTTAGGGTTTCATTCTTCTAGAGGGTCCATCGAAATACCTGCATGTTCTTCCGAATACCTTAAACTTGGGAAAATGGTTTTCTGATAATCGTTCGAACCCTTTAATTTCGTCTGGACGGCATGTGAATACCCTTCGTCCGCACGCTAAACAATGCTTCAATCCTCAAGAATAACCAATACTCTAATAGTTATCGCATTCAAGCCGCAGCTCCCTCTGCCAGTGTGCCCGTGGTAACAGAAACTACCATCCGATATCGACGAAGATAGATCAAAGGAACGAATGAAATACGGTGCAAACAATGTACATCCTAAGGCTCCTTAAGCAGAGTAGCGTATCGTAAGTATGCCGCGGATCATACCAACGGTACGTCACTCTACCTAAGTCACCTACTCCATCAACCAAGGGTCACCTAGACTTATACGAGGTTAAACCTAGCGCTCTGATACCAACTTTGTCACGACCCGAAAGTACGGAACGTGACCGGCACTTAGATTACGAAACGTCTAGAGGCGCAACGTAACCTAAGTAAGCCGAAGCCCAGAAATCTAAACCATATAAAAGAAGAAGAAGAAAAGAAAACATGAAGAAAAGCAAGTTTAAAAGTATCAGCAAATTTCCCAAAAATTTCGGCAGAGTCTCCTCTGTAAAAACTGGCCCCAAACGGGTACAACAAGTATAATATACATAAACAATAAAAAGCATCTCCAAACGGGAGCTAGCTCAACGCCAACAGGCGGAAACAACCATAACAAGCACAATAATATACAACGCCAAAGGGCGAGGCTCAAAACTCAAAAGAAAACAATCCACCAAATCAGAATAATACAAGCGCGACTCTAAGGTCGAAATAAATAACTGGTCCAGTAACTATCAAGTAATATAAGTTTGGTTGATGGAGCTTACTAGATACAAATGAAAGAATGAAAGTACAATGGTGATCCAGATACAAGTGAACCAACCTACCGTGCAAATCACCCTGAATGAAATGATGTGCCAGCAACTGCCAGGAAAACCTGTACATCGAACCTGTAATAAAATTTGGCACAACGGGGGTGAGTTGCCAACTCGTGAGTAGAAGACATCTACGAAAAGAAATCGAATGCACGACGCTATCCTAGGTCATAATAATACACTACTATATCTCAATCATCTAGTAATAGCAGGGTAATACTACGTGTAAATGCAGACACTTCGTGCTCGTGTCAGTGCCTCCTATAGTACTATGTCATATGAATGGATATGTACGCATCATGAATGTACAGTAACCAATCCTGAAATCCAGATATATCTGTATAAGAAATATTTAGAGGTTATCATAGTAAAATGTGTATAGGGATCTGAAATCTCAACAATGAAATCCATGGAAATCCGTGTCAAGCATCGACACAAACATGTAAATCTTAAGTCTCATAGTCTCAATATCTCGGGCTCCGTCAGTCCGGATTGGCCCATATTATCAAATCTCACAACAACGGTCGGTATCCTCCGGATATCCGCCGCGCCAGACATCACCGGTAGGTAGCCTTCCCCTGCCAGGCTCATCGTCTACAACTCGATCTTCTTGCCCCGGGGTACCATACCGGCCCACCATGTACCCGAGACGGTTCATCCACTCCTCGAATCGGGTCTCGAAATCCAACAGAAAACATGAAATCTCATGGTGGACGACACATACATCACGAGAAAACCGCATCTTATTTTAAAAAGAGAAGAGGAGAGAGAGAAAAGTTTTTATATATTCTTACGGTTTTCCCCAAAAATCCAGAAATCTCATAGAAATCCAAATCTTAAAATCATGAGTAAGTATATGATAAGTGTCGCCATATGCCCATGATACTGCATGATAACATGAAAATATGAATGCATGAATGTCTAAGTAATAAATGCCATGTTTAGACTAACATCTGAGAGTAATCCCAAAATTATATCGATCTAGTTGTTAATTGGTTCTATCAATAAAAGATAATATGATCTAAAGTGTACGTGATATAGCAATTACCGATGATGATGTGTGTGAGCCGGCAAATAAGTGTGCGTGGAATATGCGCATCATCGGTAATGGTGCTGGTGTCCTAACAGATAAAGTTTATACTGATTATAGCAACATATGTATGAACATGCAACATTATGATTACAGTGTGAAAGTAAAGACGGATGTGTGTTATCCACTCATTTGATATACAATTATCACTACCACTATATGACTCAAACCTAACCTAGTGTCCATCTAACCTCCTAAGGAACTAAACCTAAGAAACTAGTCATTAAGAAACAAGAGTCTACCTAGGTCTGAATCAATATTTCTAATAGTCGGCGATCCAGCCTCAATAGCGTCACGTACGTAGTACGGCTTCCTCGAATCAAGAGTGCGGATCAATCATCATATCTATACCTCGTACGGAAAAATCCATCGTACGGCATCCCAATATCGGGGTACGGGTCAAGTATCTCCTAGGTGTCTCATCATTAGTATAATGTCATCATCAACACATCTCATGATCAAGGTGCTAAATTGTGATCGCATACATCAATCATATATCATTGCCATCATAATAAGCATCATTAGTTTATCCTCAGAAATATCATGTTATATGTATCATATTGTGATTAAGTCATACTGATATCATATCGTCCTCAAGTCACACCTATATGATGTCGTAATCAAGTCATACATATCCCATATCGTGATCAATCACAAGTTACAGTCCGGGTACTATTTTAGAGTCCCATGTACCTCAATATCATCACCACCCATTATAATTTAAGTATGCATGTTCATTATCTCATTCTCTAATGATCCGCTAACACTTAACACGACTGTATAGCCAAGAATCACGGCATCAAGCCCAGTTACACTGTTTCATCATACCTCGGATATCATATCACATCAATGTATCCCATATACGTGTTGTATATATATATATACACCTATACCTCGTCCTATATATATACACATGCACGTATACACCATGTCGTGTTTCAGTGTGTGTGCGTGTGTGTTTCTACCTGAAACCTACGAACCTCTTCCAACGTATTCATTTTCTGATATGTCTTCCTAAATCAGTCTAGTCCAGCCTAGGGTCATTACTAGGGCCCTACTCATTAAGAATCTAGGGTCACATCTGGTTTCCTAATGATAATAAATACTATTCCTATTCTACGTTACGGGGGTGCTAAACGCCATCCACCCGACATCCCCCCGTAGATATACATCTACTCACCTGGTCCATGTCCGCCGAAGACGGTGTCGCCATCCTCCTCTTCATCGCCCGCAGTCCACGTGAAGGGTACCTAAACGCAAACATATAAATAGTATCGTAAACTGAATCACATACAAAAGTCAAAACGACGCAAGGAACAAGCATAGGTTAAAACCTATGTCCCGTCCACGCAAAAGAATCAAATATCGCTCGATATCGGCGTACAAACTCCGATTGATCGAGATAAAACACCAACAACAACTCGTAGTTTTAAATCTCATTACTTATAATATAAAACTTGTTTTAAAACATAGAAACCCTAAAATCGATCAAATCGTCCAATTTCGTAAAACCCGAAAACGCCAATTTACCGTTTTACTTCAAAACTTGATGTTTAAATGAAACTAATGGTCATAATATTCATTAAACAACATAACTAAGTCATAAAAACCATTTCTATAATTTAATCCCATCAATTTGTATCAAACCAAAATTTCTACTTTGCAATTTTATCAAATTTTAACACGTTCACAACAAAATTCACAATTCCACAACTAAACTTGGTTTTGCACGAACTAAATTATTAAACTACAATTTAAAATGTTCATAATGTCATAAAAACCCTAATTGGTATTTAATCTCAATTACTTAGTCAATTTTCCCAAAACCTAGTTTGCAAATAAAAAAGAAACTAGCATAATTAGCATAATTTTTAAACTAAAATTTTGCAACTAGTAACTAGATTATGTTTAACCCTCACTTAACAAGTTAATCTACACATTAACACTACAATCTAACAATAAAAACCCTAATTCTAATTTTATCTAACTTATTTACACGGTTTGCAAAAATCTAGTTTACAAAAAGATCCTAATTAAAACAATTTTAAAGTAACATTTTATAATTTAACAATTGAACTAGAATTTGCATGACTTAAATTATTAAACCACACATTACAACCATGAGCAAGTTATAAAAACCCTAACCTTAGTTTAAACCCTTTCTTGAAATTTCATTTTAGCAATTAGAATCATAATTAAATATCATAATTAACTAAGTTGAAATAATTAAATATCAAGTAACCATGGGTTAAAGATTATACCTCAAAATCATGAGTCAAACATGCAACTTGATCTTCAAAATCTTTCTCTTGCTCCTAATCTTCAAGCTAATTGAAGTCAAGAATAAAGGGTAAAGGTTTATTTAGGAATTTTATGAGATTTGTATTGATTTTTCATGGATTTTAATGAAAATTTGAAGTGGAAATGAGGTGGAGAAATGGGAGGGGCTGCCATAGGGAGGGCCGGCCACACAAGAGGAGAGGGAGGGAAGGAAAAGTGTGTAGGCTAGTGTAGAAAGTTCTTTCATTAATTTCCTTCTTTAAGTCTTTTCACTTTTATTCATTTTCTTTTATTTATTTTCCAAAAATCTAATTTCTAGAACCTACTTGAAGACACAAAAGAAAGAGGGGCAGCCAAGGTCAGCCCAAAAAAGTGTGAGGGAGTAAAAGAGAGTGTGGTTTTGTTTGGGAAAAGATAAAAGTTATACCGCACTCCATTTGCACTAATTTCACCGAAAAAAGCCTTTTTCTTCGATATTTTCTAATACCGGTTAACAACCCTATTTCAATTCGAAACCACATGATAAAATTTTGTTTAATGTATTATGATGTACAAAATTTGTTTCAACTCATTTCAGTTTGTATTTTTTCCCGAATTAAATGTATTAGTGACGGCTTAAAATAATGTTAAAATAATTAATTTCGGAAAAAATTTCAGAAATTTTGAAATCTCACCAGTGGCTCAATAAACACCAAATACGAGCAATTATATAGCTAGAATATTTATATTTAATTTTAAAATAAAGATATTTGTATTTTGACTTTTTACAGAAAACCCCATTATTTTACCGATTTTCCGAAATTTCACCAAAACGATTTTCACAACGTTACACATATTCACCTAATTGATCAAGCCTAAAGTTTCATTCCGCATTAACACAAATTCATTTCGAAAACAAATATTACTATACTATTATAATTTTGAAAAACATTTTTCAAAACACATGTCAGGATTTTTACGTTTTTATGGGAATGAACAGTAAACTTATTCTCATCAACATGAGAATGTCTGATTATATCTGTCACGACTCGAAAAGGCATGTGACCGGCACAAGGATCGCATGAAGTCTGGTGAATCCTACCGTAACTCAGGTAAGCCAAAACCAGGAAACTAAACCATATATAAGAAACCATATATAAGAGAAATAGATAATATAATATAATAAAATAGAGGTGATATTTTAAGAAAAGTTTTATAACAAGAAGTAAAACTTGTTTTGCAAAGATGTTTGAAAAACGGACAGCACTTGAAAGTAGCTGGTGCTCTCAAGGTTGGATTTTAAATCTTAGCATGCATGGATTTGAAAAAATCAAGAGAGCAAACAATTACAGGTTAAAATGACTAATGATTTAAACTTGAAAAGAAAAGAAAGCTTTTTCCATACAAGGTTGAAATTACAAGCTTTATAGATTCTTCTTCAAGTGCTCCTCTTTGGGTTGAACTCCTTGCAGCTGATGGAACAAGCTTGCTAGGAGATCCTCTTGCCCTAGATAGATCTATCTTGAGCACTTCAACTTTGACTCCAAAACTTCCAACTTGAAGTTTAACTAAGATCTAAAATTTGCTAGGTTAAAGATCTTAGGATATAGTAAACTTTCACTAATTAGTTTTATCTTTTTGTTTTTCTTTTTCTATTTCTCTTTTTAATTTTTGAAGAGAGGAAGGAGATGAGTGCTCTTGAAGATGATTGAGAATGCAAAGAGAATTATGAAGCATTTCTTAATGGTTGCTAACTTTTAACATAACTTAAAATAATATCAACCATTAATTCTTATCTCACATACAAGTGTTCATCTTCTCCTCTCTCCTCCATATGTCATGTCATCCTAAAGAGAGTGGGCATGCATGTGCTCATCCATAGGCAAAACATAACTTAAAGAGAACCAAAGAAAAAGAAAAATATAATTACAATATATTTACTTATATATAGCATAACATATTTGATATATATACTTGCAATTATTTTTATATGCATTTAAAATACATAGAAGAGACAAGTATTATTAGTGACAAAATACTAGTAAATACACATATCCAATACATATGTTAATATATTAAACCTGCGCTTGATTTAATATCTGTCTTTCCAAAAGACCGGCTAGTATTTCCGAATATCCAATTACCGTCAGTATATCCAATACACTAGTTTTAATCGAACCTATGCACGTACCCAGTAAGGCTACTACATCATTTTGCTAAATCCGAAAAACTCTTTATGTGGGACTCTAAAGACTCGATAATACGCTGTCAGTAAGTAACTGGATGATATCCAAAACTCACATGCACGTCAGTGGCACTAGCTGTACGTAACGGTTACCCAGGTATTTGTCGAAAAGAAGATCGACAACCAAACTCTTTCCAATCCCTATTGAGCCCATAAGTGATATTCACCATTCAATCCAGTCTGTTCTTCTGAGAGTATCGCATACCGGGCTTAGGGGGCGGATGACGTCAGACCCCTAATAACCCGATAAGTCATATCAATATAAAGCCTAATACCAACCGAGAAACTACTGATCTGACTATTAGTAAATCTTATCTGCCCTGGCCAGGGACTTGTGGTATTGGCTAATCGCACACGGTACGACATCGACTCCCTATACCGGGAGAGACGAATCTCTTCTATCACTTACTGCCTCCGAGTGCTTCGGGACTGCACCTAACTACCATATGTTTGCATGACTCTTTAAAGCCGTGGTAGGGTAGTAATCAAAGTACAGTGGGAACACACTCGAGACAAGTGACGATGTTAGGTTGAAAGACTACCATGTACTCATGCTACCAGAGAACTGCTATCTGACGTTAGATATAATACCAACCAACAGCTCCCGGTGAGTCCGTCCAGTGTGACTCATAACCTAATAAGCACATGTATACAATCTTTGATGCCATACATCAATGGCTGTTGGACCGTCCGTCTCCCATCTCGGAAATAAGAAATGTATACACTAGTCTACTCTTGAGTATCGATACCCAGTCTCGATAATCCTATGACTAGGGACAATTTAAGGATATGCTTATAGACTACCCAACCCCTACATTCATGAAGCCATCACAATCCTGGTAGTCTTGTAAAGATCCTACGGGCTTTATCAACATGTATTAGCGATACGAAATAACAAGTAGAACATATACACATGTTAAGATAAAAACAAACCAAATGGCATACTATTATATCGAGCAAGACTGTCATGTACATATATATCCCAGTATTCAATACAATAAATGGCCTTTAGGGCATACATATCCAACAATCTCCCACTTGCACTAAGGCCAATTATTAGCGTAACGCAGAACCAAAATCTCGAACAGCCGCTCGAACTGTGCTTGAGGGATAGCCTTGGTGAATGGATCTGCAGTGTTGTCCTTCGTATCTACTCTTCGCACCTCGATCCACGATCTCCCTGATCAGGTGATACCGCCTCAAAATATGTCTGGATTTCTGATGGGATCTTGGTTCCTTAGCTAACGTTATAGCTCCATTGTTATCATAATAGAGAGGTATGTTCCCGCCAAAATTTTTGGCATAGAGCTATTTGTTCCCTTGTAAAAAAAAGGGAAGAGGAAAAGAATCCTCATAGTTTGGTATCATGTGTTGGACACGTGGGCGCTTATATGCAAAATATATAAGTGCTGAAAACAAATAGCTAAGGGTCAAATTGGCCTCACATGTTAAACATGCGAGCGCTCATATGCAACGTATATGAGCGTTGAATAAAATAAACTTAAAGGCCAAATTGGCCTCACGTGTTAAACACGTCAGCGCTCATATGCAAAGCATATAAACGCTGAAAATAAATAACTAAGGGTCAAACTGGCCTCATGTGTTAAACACGTGAGCGCTCATATGCTTTAGGCTGAACATAAATAATTAATGGCCAAACAGGCCCCACGTGTTAAACATGTGAGCGCTCATATGCAAAGCATATAGGCACTGAAAATAAACAGGCTAAAACCCATACTAGGGGTCATGTGTTAAACACGTGAGTTCTCTTGCCGCATTCTTTGGCAGTGCTCACATGTAAAGCATGTGAACGCCCCAATTTAAAATGATCTCATCTGATAGAATCAAATTCTATGTGATAGAATTAAATTCTATTTGGGAAATATTTTCCCTGATCCTTCTAATATGAAAAGATCTTTTTCACTAACATAGAATCTTGAATTTAAAATCCAATTGTGATAAAATATCACCAAATGAACTATATGATAGAATTAAATTCTATGTGAAAATATTTCCTCGATATTTCTAAAACTAGAAAGATCCTCTTTGATAAACAGAGGACCCTTGGATCAACGATCCAATGGTGATTATAAAATCACCCACCGACCATCTGATAGAATAAAATTCCGTCCTAGAAAAAATACTTCCTAATCTTGTTAAATAAACAAGAAAACTTCTCTGTTGAACAGAGAACTTTTGGATTAAAAAATCCAACGGTGAATAAAATTCACCAGTTGATCCAAAAGATCACTTTAGATTGATCATGATCTCTCAATCAGAGATTCTCTTAACAAGCTTTTTTCTCATTTCCTATAAATAAGAGCAAGGAAATTAAGGAAAGAAAGAGAGAAAGTTCAAAAAGAAGAAGAAGAAGAAGAAGAAGAGAGAGAACTTGACACAAGCTTCTGCAAAAAAGAGTACAGTGAGATCTTGAGAGAACAAGAGAATTTAATTCTCAAAGAAGAAGACTTTCCTCATTGAAACCAGAGGTAAAAAAACAGAGATCATATTGCCTATCCTTTACCTATCTAAGGGTTTAACCCTTCATTTAAGAACTCAGTTCTTTCCCCGGTTGAGATTTGCAGAAGCAAATCTTCCCATGAGTTGAGAATTTAATTCTCATCGGGATGATTTTGCTCTGCAGATTCAAAACCTAGGGGAAAAGAATTAAGTTATAAAAAAAGAGGAGAGAAGAAGAACGAGAACATATAGGAATTCGATTCCTCCAAAAATTAGGGTTTAACCCTATATATAAAGAACTTAGTTCGTCCATAAAAAAAACAGTGATGATGATCCAAGATCTTCAAAACCAGAATCGTTAGTGCTTAGCACTATTTTGAAGCCTTACGTGTTTCCCACGTGAGCGCTTCAAACGAACAAAGAGAACAACTAAAACTGCCTCACGTGTTTCCCACGCGAGTGCTAAAGCACCCCAATATAAAAAAAAGAGACAGCCACGTGCTTTGCACGAGAACTCTAGCCATATGGGCAGCGGTCATATTTGTGGTGCCTCACGTGTTTCACACGTGAGCGCCACAAGAATCAAGTGCTTAGCACTTATATAAAAAAAGAGCGGAAATAAAACCTTATGGGCAGCATCCATATTTGTGGTGCCTCACATGTTTCATACGTGAGCGCCATAAGAATCAAGTGCTTAGCACTTATATAAAAAAAGGAAATAAAACCTAATGGGCAGGGCCCATATTTGTGTTGCCTCACATGTTTCACATGTGAGCACTATAAGAATCTAGTGCTTAGCACTATTCTAGTGCCCATGTGAAACACACGTGAGCACTGTATGTCCCAGTGTTTAGCACTGTTGGGTAATTATGGAAACTCAATCTCAGCCCAAATTACCTAAACTTTCCTGTGGTTAAACCCTGTGATTTTAAATCAACTAAGCTCATATTGCTCATGGTTTCCCAAACCGACTTTAGTCTCAAAAATGACTAGTGGTGTCCGATTGATGATATCCCAAATGATACTCATCTTATATCTCTTAAGATAATTTTAGTCTCAAACATGACTAACATTTCTTAGGTCTATAACAACCCCCCTTTTCCCCTCAAATATGGGATTTAGTTTAAGGGTACATCTCTTCACACCTTTGATACACGTTGTTATAGTTTCTCAACGTCTTCAGAGAGGTGGCGGGTCCCGACGACCAACGATTTCTTTCATTGATGCACTTCCAAATTGATGTGCATGACCTCCCCAAATTGGGCGCATTCCATATCAACATCGTTCACTCCGTCACGTAACAAATACACGTGCACGCAAGTTGAACTTTGGATCGAAAAGTCCTTAAACTAAATATTCGCCTCAAACACGACAAGCCAATGTGGCCCAAATTGACTAAGTTTATGTTTGTGATATCCAAACTGATATTCAAACCGATATTCATTCATATATCCTAAGTTAATCTTAGTCTCAAATATGACTAACGATTCTTAGGTACATCACTATCTTTTCCCTCAAATACGGGATTCGGTTTAAGGGTACATCTCTTCACACCTCTGATATATGTCGTTGTAATTCCTCAACGTCTTCAGAGAGGTGGCGGGTCCCGACGACCAACAGCTCCTCTTAATGCACTTCCAAATTGACATGCATATTTTAAATCGGATCGTGCCCCAAATTGGGCACATTCCATATCAACGTCATTCACTCTGTCACGTAACAAATACACGTGCGCATATGACGAATGATGGACCGAAATGTCTTTAAACTAATATTTGCCCCCAAATACGACGATAAAGGACCGAAATGTCCCTAAACTAAAACTTCGCCTCAAACATGACGATAATAGACTGTGATGTCCTTAAACTAAAATAATCGAGCCCAAATGCTCATATGTTTAAGTCGATCTTAATCTCAAACCAGATTAACGGTCCTTAAATCAACCCAAACCTAAATCTAAAAATATACGGATTTGGACTAATCCACGCCCTACGGGCGACGACATAAATTAGTCTCCATATACAATCCACGAGCAACCCAAAATAAAAAAAAACATACACACGACACAAAATGAACCTCCGGAGCAGGAGAAAGTAGTTATCGCGATGCGGTAACGTAATTAACTGCAGGGGCTTACGCCTGGAGGGAAGAGCGTCCCCACAATCAAAAACCCCTCGCAAACGAAGGGGATATGATAAGTATGCTACAACGGCCGCATTCATTCAAACCTCCGATATATGGTGCCATAAATCAATTTGACATCTTCGGAGAGGTGGACGGATAAATCCAAATAGTATCTGCCCCCAAATTCAGGCAAGGCAATCTATCCCAGTTCGTCTCTGTTTTCGGCGGTAAACAGATTCCGGCACGCCCGGTAGGACCTTTTCCTCTTTCCACTCCACACTTCGTGTGTCGTGTTTTTCCGCGATCAAACTATCGCGATATACATATGTTTGTAGTTGCCCTTGGGTGATAAGATACTGAAGCTGGTGTTTCGTTTCTTCCTAGAATGGCGTTTTCTTCCACCCACAACAACTCAGGCTCTGTCACATCTGATGGAGTCAAGTATGGGCCACTTGCAGTCTCAAATCTCTGCAATCCATCTCTTCAAGAAATCAATAGGCTTATCTTTAGGTTTATGCTCCTACCTCTTACCCTCGGTACCTCAACACCGAGGGAGGAAGCCCAGAAGAAGTCTGTATTCCACAGGCTGGCTTCTCAAGCTTCTGCTTTGCCGACGGAATCGGTCTCCAAACAACTGGTACCTTCCAAAAGCTATGGTCGACGCTGGGGGTAGAATACTCAAGCTCTCAAAGAAAACAGGGGGCAGGCTCAGTAAAATCTTGAGGCTAATTAAATTTCGGCCGTAAGAAACGGTTGACATAGATATTAGCGTCATACAAGACAAGCTGGGGGCAGTTCTCCATCAGCGTTGACTTCACCTGCTTCAACGCTGATGATGAATGTTGTTGTTCCAATCAGGAACAGCTTCAAACTGCTGCTAAGGATCAGAAAAAATTCTCCCATCGCGGTATTGAAGAAATCTCTGCAACCTGTAGAGATCTGATGCGAGCAGAGAGTAGTTCGCTCCCCAAAAGAACTTTCCTCATATATATATAAGGTGTGGAAGCAGGTGAAGGACTCGGTCGTCGTCTGCGGCTATTCCCCTAAACGTCAGCCAAATTCTGACAGATCCCTTTTCAAATACAAGAGGACTCATCCCAAGGCGGTTCCTGCTACAACGGTTTCTCCCGAAACCAAAGCAGCTTCTCACAAAAAAGAGAGGCCTAATAAACCTCAAGCGCCCGAGGCAAACTTCAAAGGCCAAAACTCTAAACACCCCAAGCCTGGGGGTATGGTAGTTCATACACTCTACATGGTGAACTCCAATGACGAAGTTCAAGCTTCCACTAGCCACGGACCGCATACTCGGTCTCTGACAAAGCCTCAACTTCAACGTGAAAAGCTATAGGAGGTGCTTGCTCAGGTGGCAGCACTCGCTAATCCATCATCTAAGGCAAATCCTGAAGACGCACCTGGAGAAAGAACAGAGCAGGAGTCAGATATTGACTTCCTAAAGCGCGCTCTCAAAAATAGAGATGAAGAAGCGGCAGAAATGTCCGTTAAAATGAACCAGATGGCTCTTCTGATCCAGAATATGGCTGGAATGATGGTTCAATCGGAACCACTGGAAGATGAACCGCCGGTAGTTGCTCTTAAAGACAAGAGTGACATTTCAAATCCTCTGCAAGTCTCATCAACGTCAATGATTCCAAAAGCAAACTGGACGAATATATTGCTCAGCAAGTCAAAGCTTACTATGTCAGTAAAGCTGCAAATAGGCCAATCAAGACTGGTTGACCATATCCGGCCTGGTATGATCAAATACAGTACTCGCCAGAGTACACACTTCCAACGTTTCACTTGTACAAAGGAACTGCGAATCCTCGCCAGCACATTGCACGATTTAAATCCATGTGCGGAAATACTGGAGGAAATGATATCTGCTCCTCCGACAGTTCGTCAGCAGTCTGGCAGGCATCGCCTTCGAATAGTATGCGGAACTCCTAAATGATTCCATGAAGACCTTCGACGAGATGGATATCTTCTTCTGTCAGAGTTTCGCAGTGAAAATGAACACACTACCGTGGCGGCGTTGGTCAACGAAAGGGTGGGACTGAATGAAACCTGGGTTCAATATGTTACCCGATGGCGAAATATCTGGTCAAAATGCGAGCAACGCATCGATAAGGCTGCAGTCGTGGGAATGTTTATAGCCACCCTTTACCAAAATTCAAAGGTGTTCCCATTTATGGCACTCTTCAAGCCGATGACCTTCCAAGAGCTTATGGATAAAATGACTCGATTGGATCAGATAGATCAAGACCCTTCATCATCTGATTGTTGGGTTTTTCTGGCGCCCCGGCCATCAAACCGTGGCCAAATGCGGAACAAAAATTTTCAAAACTTTGGCGCAAACAAAACCGCACAAGATCGAATCAAAAACCCTATACTAGCAAACATGCAAAGAGGAGTTTAGAGAGGTTATACCGATCGATCCATGTCCTTCGGTCTTCAACCTCTGTCCTAAGCTTGTTGCGGCTGCCTCAACGAAATTCTCTCTCCGGTCTCCCTCTTCGAAGAGGATCCACGTCGAGGATTCTTTATACGGGCTCCCGCTTCTAAACCGAAGTAACTCGAACATCAAGTTTGCTAGCCTAGATGCCCAAGATGAAGTAGAGAGAGTGTGTGATCATTTTGTCTCAATACACCCAATGATTCTTAACACATGAGAGGATATGGGTGGAGGTGAAGAAGTTTCCATGAGATGAAGAAGTTGTGAGCACAAGAAAATGAGCAAGTCAAGAAAAAAGGTTTGGCTGCCCTCTTTTTTGTGTGTGTGTGTTGTGAGATATTTTGATGAGCTAAAGAAAATCCTAGCACAAAATATCTCACACCAAACCCAAGACCATGAGTCACCAAGTGAGCATGTGCCACCATCAATTCCCAAGGACAAAACTGTTGGATATAGTGCCCTCAGAGTCAATTATTGGATCACAGGCACATGATTGCAATGATTGAGGAGGGACCTATGCCGGTAGGACAGTCTTACTCAAGATGATAGTATGCTATCTGGTTTATCTTTATCATCGTGTACCGCTTTAGGTGACATTACTAATCACTATTGCACGTTGATAGAGCCCTTAGAATTCTTGCTTGACTGCCAGCAGTATGATGGCGATCATATACGTAGGAGCTGGGGTCTATAAGCACATCCTTAAAAGGTCCCTAGTCGTGGGAGTTTCGAGACAGGGCATCGATACTCCAGAGTAGACTAGTGTATACAGTCGAGACCCCGACGAAGGGCGGTGGCCGGTCTCACAAGCCACTGGTGTCAGTTGGTTCACCTAAGATGTATACAGGTGCTCATTGGGTTATGAGTACACCGGACATGACTCACCGGGAACATGCTAGTTGGTATTATACCTAGCGTTAGATAGCAGTTCCCTGGTGACATGTGTACAGGTTAGTTCATCGACCTGAGATCGTCATTTGTCTCGTGTGAGTTCCCACTGTACTTTGATTACTACCCTACCACGGCTCAAAGGAGTCGTGCAAACAGGTTTTAGTTGGGTACAGTCCCAAGCCACATGGAGGCAGTGAGCGGATCTGCACGGGTTCGTCTCTCCTGGTATTGGGGGTGAGGTCGCGCTATGTCTAGGAGAGCCATTACACGAAGTCCTTGGCCAAGGCAGGAGATTTACTGGTAGGTATTCCAGTAGTATCTCAGGGTGTTCTGGGCTACACTCCGACACGACTTGTACCGCTTTTGGGGGTCTGACTTTTACCAACCCCCTAGGCCCGCCATGCGATGCTCATAGACGAACGGACCGGACTGTATGGATATTGTCACTGACAGGCTCGGTAGGGTGTTAGGATGAGTTCGCTCATCTACGTCCCTTTTGGTCAATACCTGGTAGCCCGTTACGTATGGCTAATACCTTTGACGTGCTAGTGGTTAAATCCACAGCCAAAATATTGACGAGTCTTTAGAGTCCCCCACAGACAGTTTCTCAAGATTCGGGCGAAACGCTGTAGAGGCCGTATGGATATATGGCAGGGTTCGATCTTATACGTGCGGTATTGCACGGATCATGATCAGACGGATAATACTAGCGGGCTTTGGTTTAAGCCGGATCCTAGTATTGTACAGTGTAGATTTTGTTTCATTGCATTTATATTCGGTCGGAATACAAATGCGGGTATGTATATACAGTCGCGGGGTTTTCCTGTAATTTTTTACGGGATCGTTTTTTTGAAGTTGCCAGTTTTCATTCCGTTTCGGCCATTTTTCTTTCTATCTTTCTTTGGCTGAAAATTGGTGTGGAGGGGGTTATTTGCAAATGTGCAAATTAGCCATGTGGAGGGTGGTTTTTGGAAATTGTTGTTTCATGATGGTTCTACCGTCCTTTGACTTCATTTGTTCATCATGACTTGATTTGAGAGGTGATGGGTTTTGGTTTTTGATTTGGTTATGATCATTGTTCCCTATCATCATCACCCTCTTTCTCTCTCTTGGATTATTGCTCATTCCTCCTCCTCTCTTTAGCAAGGCTGGCCACACTTGTATGGGGGCTGTCCAAAATTTTTGGGGAGAGATTGGATCTCATTTGGCTTACACAAAATCCCTTAGTTCATCCAAAAAGCTTGCATCTCCTTCACCACTTCCAAATGGCAAGCTCACTAACCCCGTGAGACAAAACCATTCTACACTTAGCCTACAGCATTCTTGGATACGTCGGCTCGCCAACTTCGTGCCCGAGTTACCTCGGTCAAGAGGTGGGAGCCCGTAAAAGAACCCGGCGATGTGGTGTCCTTTCCGACGAGGAGATGAAGACCGGAGTTTCCGCGAGGAGATCGGGATGGAGGCCGAAGACCGAAGGACACGGATTGCTTGGTATAGCTTTCTACCCATTCTCTAGTTTGCTGGTATTAGGTTAATGGTCCGATCCGGGTATTATAGTCCGCGGTAGCGCCGGTTTCTGTTTAAAGAAAAGTTTTTGTTTCCGCGTTTTGGCCTCGTTCAGACGGCCGGGGCGCTGCCGTGCACTTACATTGGTATCAAAGCCACGCCATTAACCTAGTTTAGCTTGCTCTAACGTGTTTACAAGTTCGATCGAACGGATTTTCCAAAAACCGCGTTTTCATATCCAGTTTCTGTCGAATTTTTCCTGTGCTCTAAAAATTATTTGTTACATTGTAAAAATACGTGCAGGGTTTTCTGAGACGACTGCAGAAAATTAGTGTCTTACAGGCACTGTAGCGCCGCGGAACCGCGGCCATAACCCCCTTTTGGCTGCGGTTCCGCCGCCGCACAGTAGCTGCGCTGCACCAAATTTCTACAGTGGGTCTTGGACATGGAAATAGGGTTTTTGGAATATTCTTTTTGGGCCCAAATTTATTTTGAGTGCTACAGTTGTGCTTGGGGCCCACTTCGGGAGATTTTGTGGATCGAAAATTTTAAACATGTTAGTTCACAGTATTTACATTATATCTGCGACCGTGAATGTCACTTGATCGGTAAATCATGTCTAACTGCTATAACCCTTTTAGACGGATTTGCGAACGTGACATTCACGTTGATATTCTGTGTTGTGCTGTGATGTTGCGGATTTGTCGTGGTGGATAGCCTGGATGCAATGGTAGTACAGTTTGGTTATTTATGTACATTTGATATTGCGGGGCGAGCGTCCAACATGTAGACTGTCGTCACAGCCTGTTTGTATATTATTTTTTTGGGGCACAACTGGGCTGAGGTCGATGTACCCATTGTATATTTTACTTTTTGTACTAGGATTACCCCGCGGAACGGGCCCGCATCTCATGGCGTTGAGATGGAGGGGGCTTCACTCTAGAATTGGCGGGCTATTCGCCGCACTCGTAGGGGGTACAGGTTGACCCAAGGAGGGGTGCTCAAGTTACCGGATTCCGTGAAGTGCTGGGTGGTCCATTCACGTTGTTGAAGGGGGCTACCTCGCTTAAGGTTTTGGCGGGTAACTTGCTGAGCCCGTAGGGGTCTAGGATTTCATTGCACAGGCTATCACACGACCAGGGGAACGTCGGGTTTCAGTAGCAGCTCTATGAAACCCGGGGATCCCAGATATCTGTATTGTTCTGTGATGCTTATTACATTTCTGTGATGTTGCATTTTATCATGCCTTGAGCGAATATTATATATTGATATATATACTAGTAGATGTTATATATGTTTTGCATCCGCGCTAGTCCAGTCCTCGCTCTGTCGTTAGTTAAGTAACCTAACGGGTGATGACGGGACCCAGTGGCGAATGAGGATGGCATATACGTACATCATTATTTTCGTTCTTTATTGGTGTGATCAATTGATGGGACTGCATTGATTCGGATCAATGCAAGCTAAACAAACCTATTCTGATGTTGTTGGAACATTTTTCAAAAAGCTGTTATTGTAAGGACGTTCTCTTTTGTTTTGTACAGTGGTATTCGGTTATGAATATCCAGCACCTCAGTCGACGAGGCAAGGGCTGAGATCCCTTCACCGGGAGTGACCCCTTGGACAGAAGTTTGCGTCAGGGCAATAACTTCACTATAGTTGATTACTTTTGCTTTGCATCGTGGTATTCAGTTGGAATATCCTGCACCTCATTCTATGGGGAAAGAGCCGAGATCCCTTCACTGGGAGTGACCTCTTTAGCAAAGGTTTTCGCCACTATATTTTTATAAAAGCTATCCGATTCCTTCAATAATATCAAGTTCATTACGTTAAAGGTTTTTCGCCAAAAACCATTCGTAGCCCTCCGTCATTTCAGAAAGGTAGCACTTAGTATTCATGCTATGTTTGTTGGCCTTAGTCAAGGCATAGTGAATGGTAGCTATTTGTTACTTTTCTGCTGTATAGATAGATGCGTTGGTTTGGGAAAGTCGTACAACCTTGTTGGCCCTAGTCAAGGGCTTGTACGGGTGGGTTCAAATTAACCTGGACAATGACAGGTAGAACTTGACATGTGACTTATAATTTGTTGGCATTAGTCTAGGTCATAAGAGCATGGGGTAAAAATCACATCGGGAGTTTCTAAAAAAATTGAAACTTGCCAGATATGCGCATACCTTCTGGAGTGTGATAACGTGAGTGGATTCCATTACGTTATCATGCGATGATAGTTGGATCCCGATTCCCACTGATGAGTTGGTTTACTCCTCGGGTGATCCCGACTAATTCTTCTTTCAGGTTTGGAGGAGAATTTGACGTTACAGTGGGAGGTTTCCTGATTAGATAAATTGATAACCATTCTGATCTAGGCTAGAGTGCACGCTGAGTGTTTCTTTTCTCTCTCTCTTTGGCAGCGACCATTGCCCGACCCTTGACTATGACTCAAGTGACCAAAATTAATCGAACTTTCTTATAACACTGGCTTTTGGATTGTCAGAGTTGCATACCTCATTGCCACTCCTACTTTTACCCTTTTCTCCAGGACACCCCGTATTACTACGAACGTCCACTTCCATTGGATAAAACCATCATATGGTTATATACGAACTCGAAAGAACTTGTTCCGGATTCGAGGATGGTTTCCGGTTCTGGAGAAAATGAATAGGACTATTCAGTTGTCTTTTCCTTTTACCTTCTCTCAGGTTGCGAGTGCCCCTTGGATTAGGGGATAGTACACCCATTATGCTTATTGGATAGTCTTCTTCCAAACCATAGGCTGGTGCCGAACAGTAGGGAATAAAGAAAGCCGACTAGCCTAAGTGTGGTGTACAGAAGGTATTAAGTTAAGACAAATAAAGGGATTAGAAGGAGGGCAAAGTAAATTGCGACTGCTATTCACGACCAAACTAAGTATTTCATTATCACTCCCACTTCACCTTTGTATTTCTCCAGGACACTCCGTATCACTACGAAGATCCACAGTTTATTGGATATTCCATCGTATGGTTATATACGAACTCGAAAGGAACTTGTTCCAGTTCGGGGATGGATTCTGGTTCAGGAGAAATAGAAATAAGGTTTATTCAGGTGTCTTTTATCTTTACCTTCTCTCGGGTTGAGGGTGCTCCTAGGATTAGGACAGTACACCCATTATGCTTATTGGACAGTCTTCTTCCAAACCATAGGCTGGTGCCGAACGATAGGGAAGGAAGAAAACCATTTGGTCTAAAGGGGTGTGCAGAAGGTAATGACTAAAAGACATATAAAGGGATTTGGAGAGACGGCAAAGAAATATACGGTTACAGTTGTGAACCTGATAATGGAAGAGGCATTACTAGGAATACCCGGATACCCTACGAAACATTTCAATGTTTCAGTTTCACCGTGTACTGTTAAAAGAAAACTGATTTCCCAATTAGACACTTGCTCCAGGGTATGTATTTACAAGGTATGATTCTCACATCTGTATGGTTTTTGTTGGATATATATGCCCTAGAGGCCTACATTGTATAGGATGCTTGGGATATGTATGTACATGACAGTCTTGCTTGATATGATAGTACGCTATTTGGTTTGACTTTGTCTTAACGTATGATATTTTTTACTTGGTATCTATATATATATATGTTGATAAAGCCCATAGGGTGTTTTGTCTGACTACCGGCGTTGTGATGGCAGTCATACTAGTGGGAGCTGGATAGTCAATAGGCACACCCTTAGATGTCCCTGGTCGCAGGAGTATCGAGATTGGGCATCGATACTCCGGAGTAGACTAGTGTATACATATCTAGACCCTGACGAGGGGCAATGGATTGGTCCCGCAACCATTGGTGGTGTTCACCTAAGATTGTATACAGATGCTCACTGGGTGTGAGTACACCGGACAGGACTCGCCGAGAACTGACTGGATGGTATTATACCTAACGTCAGATAGCAGTTCTCAGGTGACATGTGTGCAGATAGTCCGTTGACTTAAAGTCATCATTTGTCTCGTGTGAGTTCCCACTGTGCTTTGATTATTACCCTACCACGGCTCAAAGGAGTCGTGCAAACAGGTTTCAGTTGGACACAGTCCCGAGCCATGTGGAGGCAGTGAGTGACTGTTAGGGATTCGTCTCTCCCGGTATAGGGAGTTGATATCGCACTGTGGTCGGTTGGTCATTACCATAAGTCCCTGGCCAGGGCTGATTGAGAATTACTGATGGAATGATCAGTAGATTCTCGGGTGGTCTTGAACCATACCGACACGACTTGTACGGTTATTAGGGGTCTGACGTCCACCACCTCCCTAGACCATACATGCGATACTCTTAGACGAACAGACCGGACTGCGCGGATATTGTCACAGACAGGCTCAGTAGGATTTCAGATGGATTACCTCATCAGCTTTCTTATCGACAACTACCTGGGGACCGTTACGCACAGCTAGTGTCGCTTGCGGTCTGTGGTTAAACCCACTGCCAGCGTAGTAGTCGAGTCTTTAGAGTCCCACACAGAGATTTCCCAAACCCAGGCGAAAAGATATAGAGGTCGTATGGTTTTACGACAAAGGTTCGGACGCATACGTGTTTGAACGCACGTACGACATTCGGACAGTTTTTTACTAGCCGGCTTTGGTTTAAGCCAGATTCTAGTATCAGGTTATTGGATTTATACAGTGTAAAGTTTTTCCGTGTTTTTACGGAAGAGAGGGGCGTTCTCGTAATTTTCCGAGAAGCTTCTAGAAGGATGTGACATGGAGGGAGAGGTGGCATTTTCATTTAATGAATTAGTGACTCATTGTGAGTGATTCATCATGTCATTAATGCATTATTAAATGCTTAATGACTCACATAATGAATCACCCACTTGCATTAATGAAACATGATGAATAATCTCTTATTATTCTTTTCTTTTTAATTCATTATGTTTCATATATCTAGTGAGAAGCTTTTTCATTTTCATTATTATTATCATTATCATCTTCTCACTCTCTCTCTTCAAGTTCTCTCTCCTTCACCAAGCCTAATCCTACCCCTCATGAGTTGAGAACAAGGATTAGGAAAGACTAATTACTCCATAACCTATCTCTACATCACCTTAGCTACTCTATTTAGCAACTAGAGAAACTAAGTAACCTCAAGTTTAGAGGTTATAGCTTGGATTAGGGTTCTCGGGTGGATCGTCTATCACGGAAGAAAGCCGAAGAGGACGTGGAGATCCAAAGAGGCCGTAGATAACATTAAGACGAAGGACTAGAACCGTTTGGTATAATCTCTTAACATAGTAGTTTAGAACTCTATAGCTTTTGTTAAAACTTGTTTAGCAAACGATTCATACGGTTAATCGATGTTTGATCATAGAACAAGATTATTATTCATGTTTCCGCCTCCCCATAAGTATTGGGGGTGTTGAACATCGACTTACAGTGGTATCAGAGCCTAGCTAAACAGTATTTAACACACTTGCAAATTTGTATGAATTTCGAACGGAAAAACAAACCGGAAAAACCCCGATATCATGTACTTTCTGTCGATTTTTAAATGAGGTCCAAAAATTTTTCAGGGACCTTCAGAATGACCTAAATGAATGTATTAGAACACCCAAGAAAATTGGGCTCATGAATCGGCCATAGCGCCGCGGAACCGCGGCCGATCCCACCGATCCGCCGCGATTCCGCCACGCTTTGGACGATTCATCATCCCAACTTTCTTGTGTTGTTTCTCTGAGATATTTGGTGTTTTCTGGTAATTTTTATTTTTGCTCAGGTTTCAGATTTACAGAGAAGTATTGGAGCAAGATTAAATGTGCTTAATCGATCGAAATTATACAGTATTTGCTTGTTTGATTATATCTGTGAAATGTTTTATGTGTTCGTAAACCTCCCCTAACTGCTAGTATGTCGGTTGGCAGGGGGTTGCACATATCTGTGATGTTATATATAACCGTTTGTGTATATAAACTGTATTGGACTGTTGTGGTGTTTAGCCGGGATTTGTGATGGGTTTTTTATTAATTCATTTGATGTAAATGTAATAAGTTGTAATATTATTTTGCGGGGCACATCCAGGTTGCGGTTGTAGCCACCGTTGTATTATTTCTTTTTACTGTTTTTGCTCCTAGGATAGACCCAAGGTGGGGTGCACAAACTACCGGGTATTTTGAAGTGTTGGGGCAGACCGCTTCACTTCTGGTACTTGGCGGGTAGTTTGCCGTACCCATAGGGGTCTGGGTTGGGAAAATGGCTATTCATCACAACTGTGTAATCCGTCTTTCATTGCAGGTTCAAAAGAAATGCGGATTGCTTGCAAATCCAATATTGTTTATCTGTGATCTGGAATGCTTATTATTGCGTCTGACGAATGTACAATATCTATATATGATAGCTATTTAGACGTCGCTTATGTTTTACACCCGCGCTAGCCCAGCCTCCGCTCTGTCGTTAGTTAAGTAACCTAACGGGTGATGACGGGACCCCGTGGCGAATGCGGATGGCATAAGAGGACGTTGTATTTTCGTTGTTATCTGTAATGATAGGTTAAAGATGGGACGCATTATTATTAATGCAAAGAAAATAAAACCTAAACTGAAATCGTTGGAACAATTTCTAAAAACCACTCGGTTTTCTTGAAAAAGCAAATTTTAAAATGCGGAGCCTTAACCACTCCTTTTAAAAGCTATCTTAGTTCCTTCGATCAAATCAAGTTTACTACGTTAACGGTTTTTGCCAAAAACCAGCCGTAACCCTCCGTCGTTTCAGATAGACAGCACATCATATTCATGCTATGCTTGTTGGCCTACGTCAAGGCATAGTGAATGGTAGCAGTGTGTGTGCCTATTTGTTGCATAGATAGATGCATTAGTTTAATACAGACGTACACCTTGTTGGCCTACGTCAAGGGCTTGTACGATGTATTTAAATTGATCAGGACAACGACGGGTAGAACTTGACTTGCGTCTTATGACTTGTTGGCCTACGTCAAGGTCTATAAGAGCTTGGGGTAAAAATCACATCGGGAGTTTCAAACATAAAGGAAACTTGCAGATTTAGCTTACCTTCTGGAGTGTGGTGACTAGAGTGGCTTCCATCTAGGGCATCATGCAATGATAGTTGGATCCCGATCTCACTGATGAGTAGGATTACTCTCGGGAATTTCTCTCACTTAACAATCAATGCTATAAACCAAGTAGGTGCCTAGAAAGGTGTTAGAGGGGCTACGCCTCCAGGGAAAAGAGGTTCTTTAATTAAGGAACTTCGCGAAAGCGTTGGAAAACCTCCCTCGAAGTACCAACACCAGCCTGGCTGAAAGGTTAAGCAAGAATTGTAACGTAAGATTAAATCCTGACTAGTTCTTCTTTTAGGTTTTGAAGAAGGATTTAAGGAAACGGTGGGAGCCATCCTGTTTAGATAAAAGAATAACCAATCTAAACTTGCAAGAGCATATGCTGAGTGTTTTCTTTTCTCTCTCTCTGGCAGCTACCATGACTGGACTAAAACTATTACTTGAAAAGAATATACTGACCGGGCAGAACTATAAAGATTGGCTAAGGAACGTCAATATTGCGCTGACTTATGACAAAGTTGCATATGTTGCCACCGTTGTTCCTCCCCTTATCCCAGGACCAGATTCCTCAGTTGCGGACAAGGAAGTTCGTAAAACCTGGGATCTAGACTGTGAGCGAGCTAAGTGTATCGTGCTGGCGTCCATGAATAATGAACTCCAGAAACAGCACGAGAGTATGGATATTATATCCATATTCCTCCATTGCAAGGAATTGTATGGTGAACACTCCCGTATCGCGAGGTACGAAACCTCAAGGAAACTCTTCCAGATGAGGTTAGCTCCAGGATCGCCTGTTGGAGAGCACGTCCTCAAAATGATCACCCTCATTGAGGAACTCGCAAACCTGGGATGCGTGCTAGAGAATGATTTGTATATCGACTTAATTTTGTAGTCCCTTCCCCACACCTTCTCTCAGTTCGTGCTAAACTTCAACATGCACGAAATGGAAGTGGATCTTCCAAAGCTTCTCAATATGTTGAGGGTAGCAGAGACCTCCTTGAAAAAGGAGAAGACCCCCGTTCTGTATGTTGGCCAATCATCTTCTTCTAAATCTAAAGCGAAAGCTAAAGGGAAGAAGAAGATGAAAGCCACCAAACCGAAGGGTGGGGTCAAGAAGGTGCAGGGAACGAACAAGGCAGGAAGGGTAAAGGCAGAAAAGAACGAGTGCTTCTATTGTCACAAGCAAGGGCACTGGAAGAAGGACTGTTTGGCCTTTAAAGCCAAGGACATGAAGCAAGCTGTTGCTTCTGTTTCAGGTGTGTTCGTAATCGAAAATTGTCTTTCAGTGAACTCTACTTCATGGGTACTTGATACCGGTTCTGGTTCTCACATCTGTAATTCTTTGCAGGATCTGAGAAATAGTAGAGTACTGGGGGCAGGTGATATGACTCTCCGGATGGGCAATGGAATGCATGTAGATGCAGTTGCAATAGGGGAATATCACCTAGGGTTGAATAGTGGACACATTTTGGTATTGTAAAGCTGTTTTTGTATTCCCAGTATGTTGTGTAATATTATATCAGTATCTTTGTTGTCTAATAAAGGATATAATTTTGTGCTTGAAAGAAATGTCATGAACATTCTCCTAAATCAAGAACTGATTGGGTTTGGCACACTGGAAAACGGCATATACATACTTAATCAACCTCAAATTTTCAATATTCAAAACACGCGTAAAAGAAAGGCTCCAGATTTGAATCAAGCCTTCCTATGGCATTGTAGACTTGGTCATATAAATGAAACAAGGTTGACTAAGTTACATAAAGATGGATATCTAGATCCGTTTGAATATTCATCATATGCAACTTGTCAATCATGTATCAAAGGAAAAATGACCAAATCTCCGTTCACCGGACACGGAGAAAGAGCCACTGAACTCTTGGGACTAGTACACAGTGATGTATGTGGTCCGATGTCTATACATGCACGAAGTGGTCACTCCTACTTCATCACTTTTACTGATGACTTCTCTAGGTATGGACATGTGTTCTTAATAAAGCATAAATCCGAGGCTTTTGAGAAGTTTAAGGAGTATAAAAATGAAGTAGAGAAACAAACTGGTAAAAGCATCAAGACACTTCGATCTGATCGAGGTGGAGAATACTTAAGTACCAGTTTCCTTGAATACTTAAAAGCGAATGGAATTCTCTCTCAGCTTACTCCACCTTATACACCTCAGCATAATGGTGTATCAGAAAGAAGGAATCGCACGCTATTAGATATGGTGCGTTCAATGATGAGTAGTGCTGAGTTGCCGCTTTCCTTCTGGGGATTTGCTCTAGAATCAGCCGCATACCTATTGAATAGAGTTCCAACTAAGTCTGTACCTACCACTCCATATGAAATATGGTGTGGGAAGAGACCATATCTCAAGTATATCAAGATATGGGGGTGTCCGGTATATGTTAAAAAGCATAATCCGGACAAGCTCGAAGCACGATCGGTTTTATGCAAGTTTGTAGGATACCCCAAGCATTCAAGGGGGTACATGGTCTACCACACTGAAGAACAAAAGGTGTTTGTCGCTCGTCACATTGTCTTCTTAGAAAGCGAATTTCTTGCAAAAGAAATTAGTGGGAGCGCGGTAGAACTGGAAGAAATTCCAGAACCTCAAACTGCAACCGAAGACTCAGAAGAATCTCAGATTTCAATAGAACATGACGAACCAACGCCACTCCGCAGATCTAGTAGGCTTTCTCATCCTCCTGAAAGATACTATGGTTTTCTTCTTGATGGAGATCGAGAGGATTGCATCATCGATGATGATGAGCCTACTAGTTTTCAGCAGGCTATCACGAGTAGCGACTCAGTGAAGTGGCTGGATGCAATGAGATCCGAAATGGAATCCATGTACACCAATAAAGTATGGACTTTAGAAGTTGCTCCTCCTGGGGTAAAACCAGTTGGGTTCAAATGGATCTTCAAAAAGAAGATTGGTACATTTGGACAAGTGGAAACCTACAAAGCTAGACTAGTAGCAAAAGGTTTTCGTCAAAGACCAGGATTGGACTATGATGAAACTTTTTCACCAGTAGCTATGCTTAAATCCATTCGGATCATGCTTGCCATTGCTGCCTTCCATGACTATGAAATCTGGCAAATGGATGTAAAAACAGCTTTTCTAAATGGACATCTAGAAGAGAGTGTTTACATGGATCAACCAGAAGGTTTCTTAGACAGTGGGAGCAGCGGAAGAGTGTGCAAATTGCTTAAATCCATTTATGGGTTAAAGCAAGCATCGCGGAGTTGGAACATCTGCTTTGATGAAACAGTCAAGGAATTTGACTTTATCAAAAATGTAGATGAACCATGTATTTATAGGAAGATTGTAGAAGGAGCAGTAGTCTTCCTCGTTTTGTATGTCGACGACATACTACTGATAGGGAATGATATCCCTATACTACAATCAGTAAAGCTCTTCTTGTCACAGAAATTCTCTATGAAAGACTTGGGAGATGCATCATACATTCTGGGCATTAAGATCTATCGAGATAGATCTAATAGAATATTAGGACTTTCACAGTCCAGGTATATAGACACTATACTAAAGAGATTTAGTATGGAAGATTCCAAACGCGGCAATATGCCCGCTTGTCACGGAATCACCCTCTCCAAAGAGATGTCTCCAAAGACTGATGAAGAGAGGGCTCGCATGGGCATTATACCCTACGCTTCGGCGGTAGGATCAATAATGTATGCGATGTTATGTATCAGACCGGATGTAGCTTACGCACTTAGTGTGGTAAGCAGGTATCAGTCTGACCCAGGTGAGAAACATTGGAGAGCGGTGAAGAACATTCTCAAGTACCTGAGATGGACTAAGGAGATGTTCTTGATTTACGGTAATGAGGACCTCCAGGTAGAGGCTTTTACCGACTCCGGCTTCCAAAGTGACAAGGATGATTCTAAATCCATTTCGGGTTTTGTATTTACCCTCAATGGAGGAGCGGTATGTTGGAAAAGTTCCAAACAAGATACCGTCGCAGACTCAACTATGGAGGCTGAGTATATAGCTGCTAGTGAAGTCGCAAAAGAGGCTGTCTGGATGAGGAAGTTCATTTCTGAACTTCAGGTAGTTCCGTCCATTGCCAATCCAATACCTTTGTATTGTGATAACAATGGCGCTGTAGCTTTAGCGAAGGAACCAAGGTCCAATCAGAAATCCAGGCATATCTTAAGGCGGTTTCACCTGATCAGGGAGATCGTGGATCGTCGGGAAATCGAGATACGGAGAGTAGACACAAAAGACAACACGGCAGATCCATTCACCAAGGCCATTCCTCAAGTACAGTTCGAGAAGCTTTTTGAGATGTTGGGCATGCGGTACGCAAGCAACTGGATCTGGTAGAGACAGTGGGTACTCATTGCGCCAATTATAGGCCTTAGTGCAAGTGGGAGATTGTTGGATATATATGCCCTAGAGGCCTACATTGTATAGGATGCTTGGGATATGTATGTACATGACAGTCTTGCTTGATATGATAGTACGCTATTTGGTTTGACTTTGTCTTAACGTATGATATTTTTTACTTGGTATCTATATATAGATATGTTGATAAAGCCCATAGGGTGTTTTGTCTGACTACCGGCGTTGTGATGGCAGTCATACTAGTGGGAGCTGGATAGTCAATAGGCACACCCTTAGATGTCCCTGGTCGCAGGAGTATCGAGATTGGGCATCGATACTCCGGAGTAGACTAGTGTATACATATCTAGACCCTGACGAGGGGCAATGGATTGGTCCCGCAACCATTGGTGGTGTTCACCTAAGATTGTATACAGATGCTCACTGGGTGTGAGTACACCGGACAGGACTCGCCGAGAACTGACTGGATGGTATTATACCTAACGTCAGATAGCAGTTCTCAGGTGACATGTGTGCAGATAGTCCGTTGACTTAAAGTCATCATTTGTCTCGTGTGAGTTCCCACTGTGCTTTGATTATTACCCTACCACGGCTCAAATGAGTCGTGCAAACAGGTTTCAGTTGGGCACAGTCCCGAGCCATGTGGAGGCAGTGAGTGACTGTTAGGGATTCGTCTCTCCCGGTATAGGGAGTTGATATCGCACTGTGGTCGGTTGGTCATTACCATAAGTCCCTGGCCAGGGCTGATTGAGAATTACTGATGGAATGATCAGTAGATTCTCGGGTGGTCTTGAACCATACCGACACGACTTGTACGGTTATTAGGGGTCTGACGTCCACCATCTCCCTAGACCATACATGCGATACTCTTAGACGAACAGACCGGACTGCGCGGATATTGTCACAGACAGGCTCAGTAGGATTTCAGATGGATTACCTCATCAGCTTTCTTATCGACAACTACCTGGGGACCGTTACGCACAGCTAGTGCCGCTTGCGGTCTGTGGTTAAACCCACTGCCAGCGTAGTAGTCGAGTCTTTAGAGTCCCACACAGAGATTTCCCAAACCCAGGCGAAAAGATATAGAGGTCGTATGGTTTTACGACAAAGGTTCGGACGCATACGTGTTTGAACGCACGTACGACATTCGGACAGTTTTTTACTAGCCGGCTTTGGTTTAAGCCAGATTCTAGTATCAGGTTATTGGATTTATACAGTGTAAAGTTTTTCCGTGTTTTTACGGAAGAGAGGGGCGTTCTCGTAATTTTCCGAGAAGCTTCTAGAAGGATGTGACATGGAGGGAGAGGTGGCATTTTCATTTAATGAATTAGTGACTCATTGTGAGTGATTCATCATGTCATTAATGCATTATTAAATGCTTAATGACTCACATAATGAATCACCCACTTGCATTAATGAAACATGATGAATAATCTCTTATTATTCTTTTCTTTTTAATTCATTATGTTTCATATATCTAGTGAGAAGCTTTTTCATTTTCTTTATTATTATCATTATCATCTTCTCACTCTCTCTCTTCAAGTTCTCTCTCCTTCACCAAGCCTAATCCTACCCCTCATGAGTTGAGAACAAGGATTAGGAAAGACTAATTACTCCATAACCTATCTCTACATCACCTTAGCTACTCTATTTAGCAACTAGAGAAACTAAGTAACCTCAAGTTTAGAGGTTATAGCTTGGATTAGGGTTCTCGGGTGGATCGTCTATCACGGAAGAAAGCCGAAGAGGACGTGGAGATCCAAAGAGGCCGTAGATAACATTAAGACGAAGGACTAGAACCGTTTGGTATAATCTCTTAACATAGTAGTTTAGAACTCTATAGCTTTTGTTAAAACTTGTTTAGCAAACGATTCATACGGTTAATCGATGTTTGATCATAGAACAAGATTGTTATTCATATTTCCGCCTCCCCATAAGTATTGGGGTGTTGAACATCGACTTACAGTTTTACAGCTGAAGAGTAGGAGTAAATTATTGGGAATTAGGTGATCATCCTCATTATATCAGAATTCGTTGTAATTGGTGATATTTGAGGAAATTGCCTGGGTTGTTTGCCAGACGGCAAATATTTGGTTTTGAATATCCGTCGTTGTGCACCAATTTCAAATTGATATATCTGTACGTCTATTTTTATAGAGTGAGATATACCTTTTTGAAATTATGTCCATGACATTTACCTATATCAGTGGATGATTAGGTAAGGAGTATTAAACAGCGGTGTAATTCTTCTTAACCATAAGTACAGTTTTCAATCTACGACACACAGGGAGTGAGTTATTAGACTCAAGGGACTTGTACAGAGTATTGTATATTGTCCAGTGTCCATTAGGACAGAGGGGATGGTCCTCGTACTATATTCAGTTTACTTATGACTTCTCTAGTTTTTAGACAAGTGTTTCGTAGAAAAACAAGGTCTGAGTTTTGAGAAGTTATAGGTATAAGAGTAAAGTAGAGAACCAGATGTTGCAAGTATCGGGATTCTTCAAGGTGATCGAAGATGTAGATACTTGTGTATGGTATTCAGTTGATAGTAATGATTAAGAGAACTTGCTTCTCTTTCAGGTTACTCATAATTGGAGGTACTCCTAAGTTGAGTAATGCTGATCGGCCTCTCTCCATTTAGTTAACATGCACTGGAGACAGCTGCATGATTTGAATCTGGTTCAATTAAATTAGTGCCTCTGTTTCTATATTGGATATAGAACAGTTCATATCTTGACATTGTTAAGGTACGGGAGTTGTCCAGCTTATGCTTAAAACCAGACACTGGACAACTCAAGGCACGTTTCTGTAATGGCTGTTTGTGGGTTGACCCGGGCTATGACGAGGGTTAACTCTCTACCATCTGGAAGATCAATAGTGATATTGCTCTTGACTCGCCACAGTTTTAAAAGAAATGGATTTTTTCAGAAAACAGTAGTGGGAGTATGGTAGAACTGGAAGTGATTCCAGAACCGCAAACGATTACTGAAAATTTGATAAGAACCTAAAGATTCAATCTGATTTGACATTCCATTGGCCACTCCGCAGATACGGTGGGTAACCTCAGGCACCCGAGAGGTACTCCGGTAGCCTCAAGGACGGTGACAGGGAGGTTCTTGTTTACCCAGACTTGCCATTGCTGTTGTTCCAGGCTGCGAGACCCGGCAGGAAGATGAGTATAGCGTCGTTCTAAACCAGCTTTAGAAGTGTACGTGTATATGACTCTGCCAGAGGGTTATCGTAGTCAGTGGGAGCAGCGGAAGCATAGTGGACATGTAGCTTATGTCTATTTATAGGCTAAAGCAGATATAGCGGAGATAGATCATCTATTTCTGATGTGACAGTCATAGGTTTGACTTTATCAGAATAGGGGATGGATCTGTTAAGAAGGTAGTAGGGTGTGATATTCTGGTATTTGGATGACATGCACAGAGTTGGAAGTGAAATTCCTATACTACGATCGGTTATACTTTGGTTGTCACACAGTGGTTTCTCCACATGGGACTTGGATATAATATCAAGACATTCTGGGTACTGGATCTATGGTTTTAGATCTAGATTTGGGTAGTTTCCCAATCAGGGTACTTAGACAGCATTCTGAAGGTGTTTTAGAATGGACGACTCCAGGCACGGTAGTGTACCTGCAGGTGATGGAGTCACCCTCTCTAAAGGTGTCTTATAGACTAAAGGGGAGAGGGATGTGCATGATTGGCAGATCACTTGCTTAGGCAATTGAGTCAATCATGAGATGTCAAGTACCACACCAAATGTTGTTTTTGCAGTAGCTGCAATAAGTTGATATTGATCCAATCCTGGAGAAACATTCGGAAGCAGTTTTAGAACATAAGTGGATGTTCTAAGGATATGATAACAACAACCTCTTTGAGGAGACGGTTATCATTCCAGGCTTCCAAGGTGACCTGGATGACAGGATGGCTGTCAGAGTTATAGTTTTCTCTCTGACGAAGGGCAGTATTTTGGACAGGTGGTCCAGGTGGATACTGAGGGAGGCATGGTGCAGGATACTGATTAAGTTCAGTTGACGATACAGTCTGAGAAGTTTGGATTTGGAGTTCATTTATGAACTAGGTCCCATCAGATATCCAGACATACTCTAAGACAGGTATTGCTCATTTCGGGAGATGGCTTTCTCCGTGAACATGAGATAAAGAGAGACATAGAAAGAAACATCAAGGCGGATCCACTCACTGAGGCTATTCCTCGAACGCAATAATTTTGCAAACGGGTTTTGTGAGACTGATTAGTAGAGGAGTTGGGTGTTCGGTATCACACGGGCTGTGAGTATGCGACATCGCAATAATTAGCCTTGAGTGCAAGTGGGAGATTGTTGGAGATAGTGCCCTCAGAGTCAATTATTGGATCACAGACACATGATTGCAATGATTGAGGGAGGACCTATGCCGATAGGACAGTCTTACTCAAGATGATAGTATGCTATCTGGTTTATCTTTATCATCGCGTACTGCTTTAGGTGACCTTACAGGTCACTATTGCGCATTGATAGAGCCCTTAGGATTCTTGCTTAACAGCCAGCAGTATGATGGCGATCATATACGTGGGAGCTGGGGTCTATAAGCACATCCTTAAAAGGTCTCTGGTCGTGGGAGTTTTCGAGATAGGGCATCGATACTCCAGAGTAGACTGGTGTATACAGTCGAGACCCCGACGAGGGGCGGTGGCCGGTCTCACAAGCCACTGGTGTCAGTTGGTTCACCTAAGATGTATACAGATGCTCATTGGGTTATGAGTACACTGGACAGGACTCGCCGGGAACATGCTAGTTGGTCTTATACCTGACGTCAGATAGCAGTTCCCTGATGACATGTGTACAGGTTAGTTCATCGATCTGGGATCGTCATTTGTCTCGTGTGAGTTCCCACTGTACTTTGATTACTACCCTACCACGGCTCAAAGGAGTCGTGCAAACAGGTTTTAGTTGGGTACAATCCCGAGCCACATGGAGGCAGTGAGCTGATGTGCAGGGGTTCGTCTCTCCCGGTATTCGGGGTGAGGTCACGCTGTGTCTAGGAGAGCCATTACACAAAGCCCTCGGCCGAGGCAGGAGATTTACTGGTAGGTATTCCAGTAGTATCTCAGGGTGTTCTGGGCTACACTCCGACACGACTTGTACCGCTTTTGGGGGTCTGACTTTTACCAACCCCCTAGGCCCGCCATGCGATACTCATAGACGAACGGACCGGACTGTACGGATATTGTCACTGACAGGCTCAGTAGGGTGTCAGGATGAGTTCGCTCATCGACGTCCCTTTTGGTCAATACCTGGTAGCCCGTTACGTATAGCTAATACCTCTGACGTGCTAGTGGTTAAATCCACAGCCAAAGTATTGACGAGTCTTTAGAGTCCCCCACAGACCGTTTCTCAAGTTTCGGGCGAAACGCTGTAGAGGCCGTATAGAGATATAGCAGAGTTCGATCATATACGTGCGGTATTGCACGGATCATGATCGGACGGATTATACTAGCGGGCTTTGGTTTAAACCGGATCTTAGTATTGTACAGTGTAGATTTTATCTCTTTGCATTTGTATTCGGTCGCAATACAAATACAGGTATGTATATACAGTAGCGGGGTTTTCCTGTAATTTATTACGGGATCGTTTTTCTGAAGTTGCCAGTTTGCATTCCGTTTCGGCCATTTTCCTTTGTTTCTTTCCTTGGCTGAAAAATGGTGGAGGAGGGCTTATTTGCAAATGTGCAAATTAGCAATTTGGAGAGTTGTTTTTTCAAGTAGTTGCATCATGATGGTTTCATGATGGTTCCACCATCACTTGACTTCCTTGGATAATCATTGCTCGACTTTTGTGTGATGAGATGAGTGATGGGTTTTGGAGTGAGGTTTTTGTTGTGATGATTCTTGATCATCATTACCTTTTCTCTCTCTTTGATGTATTATTGCTTCCCCCCTTTTTAGCTTTCCTCTCTCCCTTCACCATTAGAGGCCGGCCACATTTGATGGGGGCTGTCCCAAAATTTTAGAGAGGTGATTTTTGATCTTTTGGCTTTGCAAAAATCTCATAGCTCCATCTCCAAAAGTATATATCTCATTCCTCCACCAAAAGGCAACTTCCAGTAACCCCATTGAGGCAAAAGAGTTCTACACTTCATCTACAGCATTTCTTGGACACGTCGACTCGCCAACTTCGTGCCCGAGTTGCCTCGGTCTAGAGGTGGGAGCCCGTAAAAGAACCCGGCGATGTGGTGCCCTTCAGACGAGAAGATGAAGACTGGAGATTCCGCGGGGAGATCGGGACGACGACGAGAAGATCGAAGGACATGGATCGCTCGGTATATCTCTCTACCCCTTCTCTAGTTTGCTAGGAGTAGGTTAATGGCCCGATCCGGGTTTTTAGTGCGCGGTGGTGCCGGTTTAAAAGTTGAAGAAAATTTTTGTTTCCGCATTTTGGCCTCGGACAGACGGCCGGGGCGCCGCCGTGCTCCAACAATAACAAATAAAAATAAATTATTAATTAAATATTATAAAATGTGAGAAACCCGAATTGGTAAACTTTTTACAGTAAACCCGCATTAACGTCTAAACGAGCACTAACCGAAATCTAAGGCGTTACGGTGCATGTGTGCGTTTGTGAGTTTTGTGAGATAGAGAATGAGAAAGGAAATGAAAAGGAAAAGAAAAGAAAAGGAAATGAATTGAGTGTGAATGGAATATGAAGTTGATGCCATGAGATTTTTTGTGAGTAAAACAAAAGAGATATTTGTTTTGTGAGAGAGTGAGTGTAGGAGAGGGTGAGGCTAAGAGTGAGAGAGAGAGAGAGAGCCTTGGCTGCCCCAAATCCTTCATCTCCCCATTATTTCTTCATCTCTTTACTTCTCATTCAACCCCTCACTACCCCGTTGCCACATCTCCAAATACTTGCCAAAACTTTATGCCCCTTTCATTAAAAATATGCACAACCTCATTCTCAACACATTGGACCAACCAAGTTTGGATTTTGAAGACTTAGGCAACTCAAGAAAGTTCTTTGGTTGCAAATAAGGTAATCCATACGCTTTAGTTTAGTTTTTGGTGTTAAATATCGTATTTTTAGTTAGAAATTGAGTTAATTAGGTTATCGATTATAGAAAATTATACGTTGTTGTCTAATGGTCAATTGAGATGTAGGGAGTGTTTACAAGACCTTAAAGAGTGTTCTATTGACCTGGAATTGAGTTTAGAACCCGATACACGAACTTAGAATTGTTCCGTGTCGGTTTTGTGAAACCTCAAGGCCTACAGGGAATCTGGGATGACCTGGGAAATTTATGAGAAAAACAAACAACTCCAGAGACATATTTAAGACACTAGGAGACCACCCTGAGAAGACGAACCCAAACGGAGCAGAACGGACCGAGCTCGCCGGATTTTTGGTGTATGTGGTCGGCCCCTTGGTGGTGGTTGGTGCTGGAATTGGTCCAGTAGCACACACTCCATATACTACACCCTATACTTGTTTGTTTAGTTCCAGTTGACCTGAACCAAAATCTGGAAGCTATTGTGAGTGGGTTTTGGTTATGTTTTCCGTATTTTGGAATTCTTGGTTTTAGTATTTAATATTGTATTGGGTCGTTGGATGGTTGTACGTCAACGATGAGAGTTGTTTGGTTGGTTTTGCATGCGTAGGCTATAGGTTCTAACCTATGAGCGCACTGCGTGCCGTATTGGATTTCAGAACTTGATGTTAATAGCTTTGCGATTTCGTATTGATTGTAGGTATCTTCGCATGGATTCCAAGACGACGAAGCGCATCGACTACGGCTAAGCAAGGAGTTTAGCAGGTGAGTATATTTATATCTATGGGGGAAATCGGGTGGATGGCGTATAGCACCCCCGCAAACATTGATATGGAAGATCGTTTGATTATTATATCCCGATAAATGATATGCGACAAACATGATTATAGGATTTAATAACGATAATATGATAAAGGTTGACACTAATGAACATAGTGACATATGAGAGTATGAAATGAGAACTGAATCATGATAGGTACGAATTGAAATAGAACGAGTATACGATATGATATGATAACTTAGTGTAATATGTCGTTATATGGATGCGAGTCGATATGAGATAGTTGATACCTTTTTCGGTCCACGATATGAGATTGATACGGATGCGACCTGGGATATAGGTATATAGACATATAATGTTGTGAATATTGAGTAATATACCGTACGATAGATTATACCGTACGTGATATTGTGAGGCTGGATGCCGATTGATAAATTCACCGACTCGGATATATTGTAGACACGTATACCTTGTAGCGTTTCACTTACGATGTACCTTATGCTACGATCATGATATTCGCATTGCATTACATATACCTGTGCTAGTACATCTATACCGTTATCGATGATGCGTATATTACACCTACACAGATTGGTCGGCTCACACACCTTCATCATCAATAATTGCTATGTCACTACACGGTAGAATTGCTACATCATGCCATGATATACTTGCTATACTCACATCACTATGCTATGTTGCATGATATACATGCTATATTCATATCACTGTTTCACGTTGCATGATATACGGATATGCTTACATTCTGTTATATGTCGCATACATCATGCTTTATGATTATACGCATTGAGATATATTGTTTTCATGAGATTCTGGATTTGAGAACCGTGGTTATGTTTCAAAGGAAGTATGTATAGTTTTAAAAACCCGGTTTCTCTTGATATGATATTTCAGTGCGTCCACCATGTGTTTTCTCGGTTCTGAGATTGATATGTGAGACCTGAGGCGAGGAGTGGACGGGACCATTTGCAGGTACATGGTGGACCCGATATGGTATCCCGGGGCAAGAAAGGTATGTCGAAGGATTAGCCGATGAGCCTGACAGAGGGACTACTACCTACCGGTGATAGTATTTGGATTCGGCGGATATCTGGAGTATACTGACTGGAGTTATGAGATGAGATAGTCCGATTCGTACTGCCAGAGCCCGCGGGCCGATCCCGCAGATGGAGCCTATGGTTTCATGATGTTGCGAGTGTCGATATTGGACACTCAGATTCCATGACTTACAGATTTGAGGGCCGATCTGAGGATGCGGTGCCCGAGATATATGAGGATTTACGTATTGATATTGGATACGGGTTTCATGATATTTCGAGTGTCGATATTGGACACTCAGGTTCCATGATTTTGATGTGTCGCGAGGGACACACGTTGATTTATATCCTCATACTTTCATGTATATGCTTTTATGATATTTACATGCATGATATTGTTGTGTCATTGGTTGACACGTGGACGGGATCCACTTGCATACAGACATTGATTATATGGTTGGATGATATTCACTTGTTGATAGGTATTGATTATGTGTTGGCACATATGCAGATACGGTCACCCTAGATATCATAGTATTACCTTTGTGATATAGTCGACCTAAGAATCGTTGTTTATTTCGATTTCTACCTGATGATGTTTTCTATTCATGAGTTGGCAACTCACCCCCGTTGTGCCACAGTTCTTGCAGGTTGACCGCATAGATCAGCAGCGGTATCGCTGGCACACAGCTGCATTCGGATGATTTGCTTGGTAGGTGGTATATGTTGGATCGTGCCACTCTTGTATTATTATTCCTATTATATCTAGTCAACTCCATCAATCAGAAACTAGTATTTGTATAAGTAGTAAGATTTAGCAAGACTTGTAGTTGCGAGACTTGTGCGATGGGTTTTATGTTCGCTTGGTGGGTTTGATGTCCTGCTTTACTTTATTCCTTGTGTTGATTTTCGCCGTTGGACGTCGCATACTTATTTTCTGTCTTGCGTGGTTGTGACCCCGTCGATTGACGAAGAGCTAGCTTCCGCTTGGGGATGCCTATATATTGTTGTATATCTGTTTGGGGTCAAAATATTCGAGGGAAGTGCTGCCCGAAATTTTAAAAAGGTTTAGATTTCTGGGTTTCGGTTTACTTAATTTATGTTACGCTTTTAGACGTTGCGTGATTTAAATGCCGGTCACGAACTAAATTTGGGTCGTGACAGGTTATCGATTTGACAGTCGGATCATGCTACATAATAGGTAGGTTATATTTTCCTTTAAGATACTTAAATCACATGTTAAGAAAATGTATTAACGTGCAAACAGGAAAAGCTTTAAGGTACTTAAATGCAAAACGAATAAAATATCGGTGAAAACAGAAGGGTTTGAGTATTTCATGCAAATTATCTGACAGTTTTCAAATTTTTCTGTAATATTTTCATCGAACAGCTTGCTGAGCTAGCGTTCAAATTCCAATCGCGATCATGTACGTGGTTAGTATTTTCCTTCTCCTTCAATAATGGCATATTCAATTCTGTTTTTATTTCACCATAGCAAATTAAAGGTTCATTCGATTTGCAAGAAGCATGTTTTCGGCAAAACGATCAGTGATGGGATCACTTTTTATCACTTGATTTCTCTGTTTGAAATTTTTGTACTTCGAATTTGATAACTTGGTCTTGTAGAGAAATCTCAATTGCATACAATTTTGTCAAAGCTGGGGCTTAGAACTAACCCTAACATGTAAATAATTGACCCAGTTTGATTATTGTTTTGGAAACATTATTATGGTGTTTAATGGTTCAGATCCCTCATTTTCATGATCAAGATGCCGATGTGTTAGAATATAATAATAAATCCCTCAACCCCCATCATAACTTCATAGATTTGGTGCGGTGGTAGGGATTTTAAGACTGTATCGTAGCAACCCAGGTTCGACTCCCACATTGAAGGGACTTTTAAGACAATGGAATCGGAAAATACTTGTATGGTCATGATGAAACGGGGTCAGTTAAATTTCTTATTTAGAAAAAGAAATAAATTGTAATATCATACTTATATTTGGAATAAGATGTCAATATGATTTGTGATCAAAATCTAAATTAATGTCCATGTATTCACACTTAGATTATTTGGTTACCTTCATTTATATCCTGTTAGATTTACGGGGTTTAAAGGATAATATAGGCACTTGATGAAGCCATATCTTTGAAGCTATTACTTGGTTCCCCCTCTCTCTAGCTTAACCTATTAGGTGGTCTACTTTAGGGCTTGAGAGGATTGGGGACCGAGACCCAATGCACTCTTATTTATAGCCTATTCCCATCTAAGAGGATTTTTCAAGAAACCTCATCCTTAGTCATGAAGGTTTCCCGAATACCGATGAAGAACCTTCATGAAATCGATCCTTACTCATGAAGGTTTCTGAATACGATGAAGGACTTTCATGAAATCCAATCCTTAGTCATTAAGGTTTCCCAAAGAGTAATGATGAATCTACAAGATGCGGCTAATAAAGAGTGGTTACACATAAATGACGGCTACCCCTTTTCACACTAGGCGGTTGCACGCATACCGGTAAACGATGGCTACTCCTTTTCACACTAAGCACCACTTTACTCAAGATAGTTGTAGGGCCTTATTTCTTGTAAATATGGAAATTTTATATTTATGCAAACCTGAAAACACTAGATAGTTATGTTAGGGTACAGACATGTCCGGATAAGCTATGAAACCTAACACTTCTCACACTTGGCCTTAAGCTAACATAACTAGAGATATTAGAAAACAATTTATGTAATAATTTTATAAAACAAACTTGAGTTTGCGAACTTTAGTATGGCGCCATATTATAGAACTTGAAAGCCTCCAATAGTTATAAGATTTTTCCGAATACTTAATTAATAAGTTCAATAGTACGAGTCATGGCGGTAAGTGCATTGCCTAAGGATACACAAAGTACAATGTAACGCAATACTATTTTCACCACATAACCAAGTCACTACATTCTTTATGAATAGATCACATGTCTATTCCTTGGTCCCTTCATAACGTTGCATAACCAAATGCAACCAATTTTCTACACCAAATATGAAAATATCAAATAGAAAAACAAATATGATATCACTAAACTTTATGGTGTCAATTTCATGTCAATCATCAGCACCAAACCAACTTAATTAAACCCATACTAGCTAAATGATCCCAATACTTCTCAGGAGGTAATGCTTTAGTCAAGGGATCAACTACCATTAAGTTTGTGCTGATATGTTCAATTGACACTTGACGATCTCTGATTCTCTCTTAACAACGATCCTTGCATGCGCTAGAACTTATGGTGCTATGACAACTTTATTGCAGCTTCATTATCACAATAAATCTTTATTGGTCGGCTAATAGAGTCCACAACCTTGAGTGTCGTGATAAAGTTCTTTAACCATATAGCTTGAGAACTAGTTTGGTTGCATGCTACATATTCAACTTCTATGGTGGATGTAGCAATAAGCTCTTGCTTGGAACTCATTCACGAAACGACACATTCCTGCAAGTAGGATGATATATCCAGTGGTAGACTTCCTACTATCTAGGGATCCAACGAAGTCTGAATCAAAGTAATCTACAATCTCAAGATGATCTGACCGTTTGTAAGCGGGAATGTAGTCCTTTGTTCCTTGTAAGTACTGCAAAACCTTTTTCGTGGATTTCCAATGATTCATACCAGGGTCACTTTGCTATCTTCCGAGCATTCCAACAGAAAATGAAATATCTGGCGGCATGCAAGGCGAAGCATAATTTAGACTGCTAATGGTATTTTCGTTATTTTCTCTCTACCAAGTTCATTTACTGGACATTGCATTTTACTTAACTTTTCATCTCTAACAATAGGTGCAACCCCAGGAGAACAATTTTCCATTCCAAATATTTTTAATACCTTAGAGACATAGGCCTTTTGAGATAATCCTAAAGAAGGGTTTATCTCTCTGAATTTCGATGCCTATGACATAGAAGGCTTCACCCAAATTTTCATGTCGCAGTTTTTAGATAGAATTTTTTTTGGTCTCATGTATCAATCCAAGATTACTACTGGAAAGCAGGATATCATCCACATATACAACAAGAATTATGAATTTTCTCCCACTGACCTTTAGATAAATACATTGATCAACAATGTTTTCCGTAAATCCAAAGGAAGTGATTATTTCATTAAATTTGAGATACCACCGGCGAAATGCTTGCTTTAGTCATCTCTTATGTCTGCACATCAGGTATTATGTTCCACTGGCAATAATACCCTGAGATTGTTCTATATAGACCTCTTCTCCTAGATCTCTATTTAAGAAAGTTTTATTCATTTTTCACATCCATTTGATGCGGCTGTAAGTCAAAATGAGCTACTAAGGCAATGGCTATCTTGAATGAGTCCTTAGAAAAAACTGGAGAATAAGTCTCATAATACTTAATGCCTTGTTAAGTAAATCCTTTTGCACGAGTCAGGCCTTATACCTTTCAACCTTACCATTAGAGTCTATTTTTAGTCTTAAAAACCCATATGCAACTAACTTGTCGCTTGCCCTCTAGTAGGATAACAAGATCCCATACTCAAACCATTGATCAGAGTTCACACTGTTCATGGCTTGTGAGAGTTTGTGGGTTGTCATCTCTTTCTTCCATGTCATCACCTGCTAAATAAATACACCATATATATGAGGAAATGCAGGTTTTATTCCTCTAGTTTTTCTCTGAAGAGTTGTCCCTTGATTTGCATTAGGCAATGGTTGGGCAACTTCATAGTAGTTGATACCTTGTGGTTACTTCTTGATGAGTGCGGTAGCCTACTTGAATGTTTAACTTGAGGGATAACAATGGGTACAACCACACTACGTTCTATAAAATGTAATGTTATTTCCTCACAAATTTTCTCAAAAACAATATTTTGAGATTCATCACTCACTGATACTGCCATCCTCTACAAGTCTGGCTTTGTTTGTTTGTACAATTTGTGGTGTATGAGATAGACAATAAAATTTACTTTTTGTTCTTTCTGACTTACAAGTGATGAACAATTGATTATTCCTGGATCAAAAGTTGTTCTTGTGGGTTATAAATCTTAGCCTTTGCTGCACAACCTCATATGCGCATATAACCTAAGCTTGGTTTCTATTTGTTCATAACTAACAAGGAGTCCTTTAGACCAAGGTTTGAGAACTCGGTTTCGGTGTCTTAAAACTTAATTAGTATCGGTAGGTATTGGTTAGTTTCGTTAGTTTTGGTCTAGGTTTTGATTTCAGTAATTATTTTATTAGATACATATATATAGTTAGAATTCTTTGTTAAATAAGATATTGATGTAGGAGCATCTGGCCAAGATGCACGAGCATGTGACCCAGGCCTAAACTGAGTGGGAGTTGGAACGCATAACCAAGGCCTAGACCGAGCATGGGCCGAATAATGAGAGATTTGTGAGAATATTCGACTAATATTTAGGAAGATTCGTTACAATTTAAATTGAGATTTGATTGAAGATCTAAATCAATTTAAATTGTTTAGATTATTTAGATCTAATTAGATTTAGTTTATCACTTCCTTTTTAGATAAGATTTGTTTCTTTTAGGTTAAGTTTTTATTCTCGTGTTTAAAAGATGAGAATTATTGTATTAGGGAGTTGAATGTATTATTGAATAAAAACTGCTTGTTAGCAAAGGTAAAGTTGCGGATTTTCTGTTTAAGGAGAGACCATCATATCTTGTCCTTGGTTTATCTCGAGTTATGATTTGTGATTTCTCTTGAGAGGGAATAGATCGTGCCGAACATCGAGCTTCCATAGGCCGATCCTCATTAGTTGGTATCAGAGCGTAGGCGTCATCACATCCTTGGTTGAAGACGAAGAACCGATGGCATACCGTGGGCACACAACAATGCTAGGGGAACTGTGAGATGTCAGGATCGAAGAATTTCATAGACAAATTCAACGAATATCGGAAACTATCGAGTCCGCCAACCTTCGGGGGTCGGATGACAATTTAGGGTCTGAAAATGAAAGCCCTTTTCAGCGTCTGGGATCCGATGATGAAAGGAGTATTGGACATAGAGATCGGTATCCAACCTACCGCTACGAGGATCTAATATGAAGGTGGTGTTACCGGAGTTTTCGGGTAAGATCAATTTGGAAGCTTTCGTCGACTGGTTGTATACCGTCGACCGAGTCTTCTATCACAAGGAGATGTCCGAGGAGAGAAAGCTGAAAGTAGTCACATTCAAGTTGAAGGGTCACGCTTTAATTTGGTGGGAAAATCTTTAGGTCAAACGCGTCCGAGCCGAGAAGCCCAAGATCACAACTTGGGAGAAGATGGAAAAGAAGCTTCGTGAAAAGTTTTTGCTGGAGGATTATATGCAACAAACTTGCTTCCAGTTGCATACCCTTCGGTAAGGAGACCGATTCGTCGAAGAGTACACTGAGGAGTTCGATCTATTAATGATGAGATGCAGAGTCACCGATGCCGAGCATCAAACAATTGCTCGATACTTAGGCGTGTTTCATGCCGAAATTAGAAACATCATCGAACTTCAACAGTATATTTCTTACAATGATTTATACAAATTGGGGGTCAAAGTAGATAGACAACTGAAGGCCAAAAAGTGGTCGAGGGCGAATCATGAATCCAACCGACGAGATTCCTCATTACCAGGATGTGGCCAATCAGAAACGGTTGATACACCAAAAAAACCGAGCGAGTTGCAGAGGAAGGCTAATAGTCCGAATTCGGCTAGGCCGCAATGTTATAAAAAGCGGTTTAGGCGATCGGTGTGAAGCCGCTCCGATTCAGCCCTAAATGATTTAATTAACAGGTTTAAGCGCTTAAGCCGCCCAGCCCGTTTAAGCGGGTGTCGAAGCGGGCCCAACTCTCTTAATGGAATAAAATTTTATATTTTTTGAAACATCATGGGCCGGGTTTGTTCTCTTTTCACCATACATGACCCTAACTCATAATTAAATAAAAAATAGTTAATTTTATCTCCTTTTTCTGAATAAATTTTGAATTATATACCTCAAAATTTATTTTTGCTGACTTTTACTGTTAAAATATCAATATGTTACTGGTTATCATGCTGAATTATCAATATATTTATATTTCTACTGATAAAATTTCAATTTGTTGTTTTCTATGCTGAAGTGTCAATATATTGCCGACATTTTAGTATGTATATATATTAAGGGATTAAATATAATTTTACCTAAAATAAAAAAAAACAGTCTAGGCGGTGTTTAGGTAGCGGCTAGGCGCTAGGCGATACCCTAACTACGTACCTCCGCCTAACGCTTTTTTCAACCTTTGGACTAAGGAGTTGCAAACAAAGGCTGATACTACAACTTCGGCCAAGGAAACACCAACGAGTTCAAACAAACCGAGCACTGTAGGAGGAAAGGTGGTCCAATGCCACAAATGCCAAGGTTTTAGTCATTTCCAAATTGATTGACCAAATCGATGAGCAATAATGATCATCGAAGGAAATTTTGTCGAAGAATAGGAAGTGACGCCACTGATTTATGATGAATATGAAGATGATGAGACCGACGAAATTAAATATGGTGATCATGAAGAGTCTCTTTCATTCGGCTAGATATGAATGGCCGAGAGAGTGGGATTGACGATGGTTGGCCGAAACTCAGAGAAGAGCGCAACAGTAATTCGACTTATACAATTTTCTGAATCATGCCGAATTTATTGAAGTGGCCGAGCCAAAATTATGAGATGTACACTTTGAAGACGTTGGAGGCTAATAAAAAGTCTATGAGTTGTCCATCATCATTAGAAAGTCTCCTAGGGAAGTTTCGTGATAGCATATCAGAAGAATTGCATATTGGATTGCCGCCTGATTGAGTTCTACCCGACAAAGATATTTTAAATCATATTAATCCCGTTATGATAGTAGTTTTACCGAATAATGAAATACATCATAACAAAGTAGCCGATACGTTGAACCGACGAGTTTCATTTTTGTCGACTTTGCGAGACAAAGTTATCAACCTTGAGCAGTTGAAAGAATTGTACAAGGAAGATGAAGATTTCAGTGAAATTTAGACAAAGTGTCAAGTAGGATATTTTGAAGATCATGTAGTTGTCAAAGGGAGTTGTAAAAGAGAGAAATGATTAGGAAAATGTAATGGATGGATAGGACTAGTCCTAATCCTTCTCTTTATATATGCAATGCCTTTTTGCTATTACACCTCTACTTAGTATCTAATTGCAATATAAGAATCCCGTGTGTAATACAGATATTCTAACACTCCCCTTCAAGCTGGAGCATATATATCATACATATTCAGCTTGTTACAAATAAAATGCACTCTATTCTTTCCTAAAGGTTTTATAAATAAATCTGCTAACTGATTAGCAGATTGAACATAGTAAGTGTTCCTATCTTCAACTTTCTCCCGCACAACATGACAATCAATCTCGATGTGCTTTGTTCGCTCATGAAATACATGATTATAGGCAATATAGATTGTAGCCTTATTATCACAATATAGCCACATAGAGAAAGTGGTCCCAAAGCTAAGCTCTCCAGGCAGAAAGCAGATTCATACAAGCTTACAAGTAGTATTCACAATAGCTCGGTACTCTGACTCAGCACTGCAACCAGACACTACGCTTTGATTCTTACTCTTTCAGGATACCAAGTTATCTTCTACAAACGCGTAATATCCTGTAGTAGACCTATGATTAGATGGAGACCCAGCCCAATCTGCATCAGTGAATCCTACTACCCGAGAATGTCCATGATCTGAATACAGTAGACCCTTCCCTGGAGTATTCTTCAAATATCGAAGTATCTGAATCACGCATCTTAATAGGCAACTCGAGGATCGACCATGAATTGGCTCACAACGCTAGCAGGATATGTGAAGTCAGGTCGAGTGACGGTGAGATAATTCAGCTTATCGACCAATCGTCTGTATCTTATGGGATCTTCAAACAAATCACCTGTTCCGGAAGCAGCTTAGTATTAGGATCCATTGGAGTCTCTTTCGGTTTGCATCCTAACATCCCAATTGCAGTTAGCATATCAACCACATACTTTCGCTGTGAGATATAGATGCCATCCTTCGATCGAGCAATCTCGATACCCAAGAAATATTTAAGGCTTCCAAGATCTTTAGTCTCAAACTTTGTTTGAAGATGGTGCTTAAACTGTGCAATACCAATCACATTATCGCCAGTAATCAGTATGCCATCAACGTACACCACCAAAAGGATGCGAAGACCATTGGTGTTATTACGGTAAAACACCGAATGGTCATGAGCACACCATCTGAGGCCAAACGAAATAACCACCTCAGTAATCTTTCCAAACCATACTCGAGAAGACTGTTTTAAGCCATACAAAGACTTCTTCAAGCGACAAGCTAGACCAGACTCTCCTTGAGCAACAAAACCATGTGGTTGCTCCATATAGACCTCCTCCACTAGAGAGCTATAAAGAAACACATTCTTCACATCAAGCTGATGCAATGAGAAACCCCCGATACGCCGGAGATATATGAGAAGTCGCCACATGATGAGCTATAAGGTGAGAAACAAAGCTTCAGGTGCTTTTTCGTAAGGCAATAGGGAGATCAATGTCAACCTCCAGCAAAGCTTGAGACACTGGGAGATCAGCAGCAGGAGGCTGAGGTTCAGGAGTCGTACGGGCTCGACGAGCATACACCTTCGTAATCGGTGGTATGGGGCCCAACAGTGGGGAATTAGGGATGGGTGGTGGATCAATGGAAACAGTACGGATGACCTCCAACATAGGGGCAGAGAATCAACTAACTCAGATGGGGTGCTCTTTTGTGACAGAAGATAGGAAACATCTAAAGAAAAGTCACTGTCCATGTCTACAGAAGTATGAGAAGTAGAAAAGTTTGGGGTGGACATATGAAAAGTCATACAGCCGATATGAATCGATGACGTAACACAGGACTATAGCAATGATATCCTTTGAGTCCGGGAGTACCCAAGAAAAACACACTTAATAGCCTTAGGGTCTAGTTTAGATCCCCAGGTTGTAAATTATGGACAAAACAGACACACCGAAAGACTCGCGGAGGAACATGGAAATAGACCACCGAAGGGAACGATACAGAATGCAGAATTTGTCCATCTAGGTCAGAGGAAGACATGCAATTGATCAAGTAATTTGTAATAAGAACTGCATCCCCTAAAAGGATTTTGGCTCTCATATATGAAACAAAAGGGTACGAGTGAATCTAACAAGTGCATATTCTTCCTTTCTGCTATCCCATTTTGTTGGGCTATAAGGACAAGAAGATTCATGAATAATGTCAAGTTTCTCCATATACGTCCTAAATGGTGTACTAAAATACTTCTTGGCATTTTCACTCTTCAAGGTACTAACAGTGACCCCAAATTGGGTCTGAACTTCAGAACAAAAGATCTGGAAATGAGAAAACTCTTCATTTCTAGATTTCATCAAATATAATCATGAGACTCGAGAAAAATCATCAATAAATGTCACAAAGTAGCTAAAGCCTCCTTGAGCAATAACAGGGCATGGGCCCCAAACATCAGAATGAACTAAATCAAAAGGTTTTTCAGCTCTCTTATTGATACGAGATGGGTTGCTAGAGTGATGATGCTTACCCAATTTACAAAATTAAGTCCCGCACTATAAACTAGACAAAGTACCAACAGAGGGAACAATCCTCTTCAGGGTCTACAGAGAAGGGTGACCAAACTGACAATGGGTATCAAAGACAGATGTGGATGGCGTTAGGCAGGCTATAGGGCGTGGATGCTCATCGTGATGGTACAACCTATCAACCTCAGTCCATGTGCCAATCATCCGCTTCGTCCTAAACTCCTGAAAAATACATCCACCAAAAAAGAAAGTTGTGTTACGGTTCAAATCTCAAGCCAGCTGGCTAATAGAAAGTAAGTTGAAAGGAAAGCCAGAAAAGTATAAAACAGTAGAGAGGTAACTGTGATGTGGTATGAATAGACTCTATCCCTTTATAGCGAAGGTGAGGCCGTTCGCTAAGGTCACTGGGGTACACCTAGGCCTTAGCTTATATTAGGACAATATGCCTCTCTCTCATGTCATATGATCCGTCGCTCTTGTATCGATCACTCAGGGACAACATACATAAGTCGAAGTAACAAAAACTGTATGGTTACCTCTTGAAAGACCCAAAATGGTCACAGTTGAAACCCGAGGTGTAGACGATCTAGCTTGGTTATTAGAAACAAACGAGATTCAAGAAGCCTCAATCGAGCAATCTCCGCGTCTATAAACTTGACAGAACTCTCAGATGATACTGAATCCATCGAAGTAATGGAGGATGCTTAGATGAAGTCCCAACATATGCACGGGCAGGAAGACGAGAAGACTGTGGAGGCCTCCCATTCAATTTCTAGCAGGTATTATGAATATGTCCCTTCTGAAGATAGTAGTCACAAAAGCGAGGCTCTCCATGGCCTCTGCATCCAGCTCTACCTCCTCCATGACCTGCTCCCTCTCTCCCTCGTAGAGAGTAATAAGTGGGAGTTCTCTCCGGCCTAATAAGAGCACTATGCTCACCAGATGCAGGCTGCTTAGCGGTAATTTTCGACTGAAATATCTGGTGGAGAGTATGATAAGTGATCGTAAGAGTAATATCCGCCTTCCAAAGATAGGCCGGACGTGCAGACTAATATTTAGGCTGCATCCCACCAAGAAAAATGATCATCAGAAGGGCCTCATGCTGCCTCCTTATCTCCATGACGTCACTAGTGATCACAAACAGTTCCGAGACCAGTTGGGCAAGACTTCGAAACTCTGAGTAATACTGATGCAGAGAGCGAGTCTCTTGCTGGATCTTGTACAACTGATGTGCCAAATCAAAGGCCTTCGAGAGGCTTTGCTGCAAAGAATAAAGCTTATGGAGCTGATCCCAGATCACTTTCACGGATCCTAAGTGGACAAGCACATCCATGATCCGTTGCTCCATTGAGCTAAGCATGAGGTGAGTAAGCTGAACATCATCCGTCTCCCAATCGACTGTAATCGGATAAGGGGAGGCTTCGTCAAATGATCGTCTTTTCTCCTCCCTTTGATATAACGCTTCACCATAAGTTTCCAACTATGAAAATTCTGATCATCAAGTTTGAAATCCACAATCTTAGTGGGTAAGATATCGGTGGAAGAAATCTGCTTGCTTTCTATCTCCAAGAATCAAGAACCACTCCTCAAACAAAAACAAACGAAGAACTACTTCTCTAATTCAACAAAGAAAGGAATCACCAACGATTTCACTCAACAAAAAAATGATCGATCTTCAAGATTCGAACCATACCCAAACAAACAACGCCAATCAAGTCAACGCGCCTCAATTGGTCTCTGATGACTCCAAGAACACCGACAACCCAAGCAATAGAGCAATCCACAATGAAGGTAGATAGAAACATCAAATTCATCAAAAAAATCTCAAGTTACTGTTCAAACAGCTCCAAATCGACCAAACAGCACAAATAATTCTCGGGTTACTGTTCAAAACAGCCCCAAAACGACCAAATAACCCAAAATCTAAGATCGACTCCAAGAACAAAGGATCAACATCCAAAAAACGAGCTCAAATCGACCAAAAACGAACAGAAATTGAACCAAATCGACCAAGTTACCTTCAGATCTGCCCCAAATCGACCAAGTCGATGCCAAATCTGCCCTAAATCAGCAAAGTCGACTTCGAATCAGCAAGTCGAGCACAAATCAAACAGATCGAGCACCAAATCGAGGTCCTCGTGTCTTTAATGGCGAGATCGATGGATGCCCTGCCAAGATCGACGAATTTTGAAACTTCAGATGGCAGCCATCGAGTAGTGGAGCTTCGACTGAGCTCGAGTTGCCTCCGGTGAGACTCCTGGAGGTCCGGTGAGCTCCGGCGAGGCTGCTGGGACTCCGGCGAGGTGAGGTGAGGTAAGGGTTAGTGGCGGTTAGGATTAGGGATTGATTGATGGTTAGGATTTGTTTGATGGATAGCTAGGATTAGATCTTGGAAAGAAATGGGTGGTTCAAATTAGAAGCTCTAATACCATGTAAAAGAGAAAAATGATTAGGGAAATGAAATGGATGGATATGGCTGATCCTAATCATTCTCTTTATATAGGCAATGCCATTTTGTTATTACATCTCTACGTAGCATTTAATTACAATATAAGAACCCCGTGTACAATACGAGTATTCTAATAGGAGCCAATTATATGTGCCGAATTTCTCACTTCAGGATGCATTTATTGGCAAGTCATAATGGAGGTTTGGCAGAAAATTTCGGCCGAGACAAGACCATTGTTTTGGTGGAGGAATATTTTACTAGGCTGAAATTCATAAGAGATGAGTTTCATGAAGATTTAGACGACATGGCCTAACATATTGAGCCGCTTTATAAAAAGTTCGAGCCGAGATAGAAAAAACGAATAAGTACAAAGCGGTAGCGGACAAGTATTGAAGAAAAACTGAATTGAAGTTAAAGATTTGGTATGGATCAATCTTTTCGAATCTATTTCCTCAAGATGAAAATCACTGCGCCAAGAAACATGAAGAGCCGAACTCGAGGTTGAGTTCTTTCCAGTCCGGAGAGTGATGCAGGAGCATCTGGCCGAGATGCACGATCATGTGTCCTAGGTCTAAACCGTGCAGGAACCGAATACTGAGAGATTTGCGAGAATATTTGATTGAACATTCGGCTAAGATATGGGAAGATTCGTTGCAATTCAAATTGAGATTTGATTGAAGATCTAAATCAATTTAAATTGTTTAGATTATTTAGATCTAATTGAATTTAGTTTATTATTTCCTTTTTATATAAGATTTGTTTCTTTTAGGTTAAGTTTTTATTGTCGTTTTTAAAGGATGAGAATTATTGTGTTAGGGAGTTGAATAGATTATTAAAAAAATGCTGCTCGTTAGCAAAAGAAAAGCTGCTGCTTTTGTATTTAAGAAGATGCTATCATGCCTCGTCCTTGGTTTATCTCGAGTTTTGGTTTGTGATTTCTCATGAGAGGGAGAAAATCGTGCTGAACATCGAGCCTCCGTAGGCCGATTCTCATCATATATATATATATATCTTAAGAATACTATATTTATCTTTCTTTTATACGATATATTATATATTTTTCTAGACAAATATTGCATCTTTTGCTCTTTTAACATTCGAAGGTAATTATACGAAAGGTGGATGTAACTGGTCATATAATTAGTTGCCTAATAAAGAATATAAAAAGGAAGAAAGAATAGAGTTTTGGAAATATCAATTATATTCAAATTTCAAATTAGAAAATATACAACAAACTATCTCATTAATTATCTATGCATGTATATTTAACAGAATATGATATGGCAGTATATATTTAATCACAGTAATAAATATGCCAAGTGTGTGTGTGTGTGTGTATATATAGTTGCTCAATAACATATAGGTCAATTCCTCAGAACTAAATACAACATTAAATTAGTTGCCTTTTACTTGAAAAGTGCATTTAATTAATTTCCTATCACTAGCTAGATAATTAATCATAGTTGGAACTATAATTTTGCAAATGAGGTAATGAATATGCCATTATATATTTAACGAGCCGCCTAATAAAAATGGCTCAATTTCTTATTCCGCTTTTAATTTTTTTGGAACCAAACACAACATTAAATCAAAATTACTTTGTAACAGAGGAATGACATTGAAAATATAGTTGGAAAATGTAAAATAAATGGAAGTAACATTTAAAACAAAATGGAATGACATTTAAAATGTAAAATAAATGGAATGACATTTAAAATAAATGGAAAATGTAAAATAAATGAAAATATAATTATTCTGCTCTTATTTTTCTTACTTGTCTCTCCACCTCTGATTTGAATTCTCTAAAATCTTCAAACACTTGAGCTTTATCAAATAAAAAGAGAGTGGTCATCTATGAAAGAGACGAAATACCTTTATCCTATAATACATGGTGGGAAAGGACGACATATGTATGCGTGTATAATATCCAAACTCCTCTCACTTCTTCTAGCACCTTTCTTAAATGTGTTGGTTTGCTTCGTCTTTATGTAGTCAACACAAGTCTCAAAATTGGTAAAGCCTAAAGATTCTAAAATTCTTTCCTTTACGTCTTGGAGGATAATTCTACATCTTTTATTGCTTACAAGATCATGAATTTTCTATGTGAAGAAAAATAAATAATTTTCACAACTAAGGAAAAATTTATAGAGTCCACCACAAAGCAAACCGGAACCAACAATATTTGATTCTTTAATCAATAGAAAACCAGAGATTACAAAAGTGACGTGGAAGCCAAGCAAATCAAGTTTGGGTACACGACCTAAATTCCTAGAAAAAGAAGGAATGTAGAAAGAGTTTTCTAAGTCGAAAACAAAATCGATACCCAGAACAATCCTAAAGCATCCAACCGTCTTAACAAGTGATTTTACATAAAGATGCATTGTTCACTTTCAGTTGGAGGCCTTCTTGATAGGAAGCCCTGCAAAATGTTGGCACTATGCACAGTAGAACCTGAGTCAATCCACTATTTGGAATTCAGAACATCTACAAAATTAGATTTAAAATATACAAAACACTGCGGTCTGTCTTCCTTTTGCAACCATTTCTTATATTTGTTGCAGTCCTCCTTTTGATGACCCTTCTTTCTCCAGAAGAAGTAATTAGTGACGGCGGACACTCATGAAGCCACACACAACACTTTCTTCCCTTTATGTTTAGGGCCGATCTTGCCTTTAACCGCAACTTCTTTATTCTTATGCACAGTAAGATTCACACTTTTCAACTTTTCTCCCTTAAATTTCTCTTCCTTTTGCGCACACTTGGTCAAGAGTTCATTGATAACCATTTCTCATCATGTGTTGTAGGATACATTAAAGATATTATATTCTTATAGGAGTGAGTTAAGAATAAAGTGAATAAAAAAGTCATCAAATATGATGAACTTAAGTTCATTGAGCTGAGCTGCACCTTCCTTCATTTCCCTAATGTGTTCACGGATCCTATCTTTACCTATGAAGATGTTAGAGGTCGGTATACTGATTAGAATGTTCGCCTTAGCTTTATTGGAACACTCAAATTGTTGTTCCAGAGCTTTCAAGAAGTCACGTGCTCTGGATGTTGAATTGATCCTCTTATATTCCTAGCTCGGCGAGCTTGCATTAATTGCAAGCTAAGGCAATTTCCCACCTTTCATAAAAGCCTTTTCATTCCGGTGTGCTTTCCATCGTAAGTGGTGATGACTCATTCAATCGGAAAACCAGATCAAGGTCACAATACCCTAATGTAAACATAATTCTTTCTTTATATTCCGAGAAGTATGAACCAAGAATTTTACCAATATTCCTATAAAAACTAGTTTGCATAAATGTTGTCACAGATTAAATATATACACGTTGTAACCATATCAAAAGCAAACTGTATTTTTTACTGTCAGTTTTTGTAGGCAACTAAAAACAATGTCACAGTCTCTTCTTTGGATGAGTACTATAACGTTCTATTGATTAAGCCTAATTATGTAGTTCTCGTCAAGGTTCGAGAACTCGGTTTCGGTTTCTCAAAATTTTATTAGTTTTAATGGGTTTCGGTTAGTTTCGCTTATTTCTGTTCAGGTTTTCGATTTCGGTTTGACAGTAATACATATATACATATATGTAGATATATATAGTTGTATATCACAAGACAATGATCTTAGTGTTAAAAAAATCCAGCCAAGATAAGACCTAATGCAAAATACATTGAAAAGTGTATTTAGATAAATATTAATATAGGGTTTAGGTCAACTTTTGTGGCCTTCGTAGGATGAAAATAACCCGACCAACTATACCATAAATGAAATCTATGGTCTTATTCTTGGTTCTGCACTTGATCCATAAAAAAATAATTAGACAGCCGTGAAGGCTAAAATAATAAGTCTGACCAGTTGTTTTTCAATCCCGTCTCTCACATCTTCCCCTCTATCTCGATAAGCTCGATGGGTTTTTTTTTTATAGCTTTCTCTATAATCAAGATCAACCTTGTTTGGCGAGAAAGTAGCGAATACTCACCACGAAAACACCTCAGATTTAACGATGAAGGTCTATAGTTATCACGATGATAGCAGAAATGGCCAAAAAAAATAGTTATTTCAGGTTTCGGCCGAAACCTGGTTTTATGGTTGATTTCGTATCGGTCTCCACTGAAACCTATACGAAACGATCATGTATCGGTAGTTTCGGACGAAACCTCGAACCTTGGTTCTCATGAAACTATCAACTTCCATACACCAAATGCAAGAAACATCATGTCTTGGGGCATTCGATTTACTTTGGTTTGGTGAATATACCGGATATATCACCTATCTTAGTAACAAGCGTGATTATTCTCATTATTCTCCTTAGGTGTAATTCATCACTTCGTGAACTAAGGTGCAATTTGGATATTATTATACATTATTGCCTTGTAACTCATTACTACTAGTTTCTTACACTCGAGGTCACTTTGGTGATCAGATCAAGCATTCGAAACTAATAGATTATTGTTTCTATATATTACAATATTGCAAATTAATCATGCTAATCTTTATGCACAAAGTTCTGCAGCATTTTCAGATAATCCTTTACTATACAAATATTGCAAACTAACATGTAGTATACTAAACACATTGATTTTCATACAACTTATATTGTCCACATCTTTCTCTCGGGAACGAAGGAAAAAAGAAAGAGTTTGGGCACTGAAAACTTAATGAAAGTATGAAACCAAAGAAAATGTTTCCATTCTCATTTTCAGTATATGGAATAGCAACACTCTCAATCTTCATAAAAATTATTAAGAGATCGATTTGATCTATATGAAATATAAATGATATAAAGAGAAAATGAAAATGAAAAACCGAAAATACGTCTTCATCAAGAGCCTGGCTCTGATACCACAATGTTAGATTTATGGGGCATAAAAGATAATACCTCCACTTGATGAAGCCCTGTATTTGAAGCTAGCACTTGGTCTCTCTCTCTCTCTAGCTTAGCCTAATGGGTTATAGCTTGAGAGAATTGGGGCCTAAGGCCTAATACACCCTTGTTTATATCCTCTTCCCATCTAAGAGGAAATTTCAAGAAACCCCATTCTTAGTCATGAAGGTTCCCGAATACCAATGAAGAACCTTCATGAAATCAATCCTTAGTCATTAAGGTTTCTGAAAACCGATGAAGAACCTTCATTGAATCCAATCCTTAGTCAATAAGGTTTCCCACAGACTAATGAAGAATCTTTAAGGTTAATAAAGAGTAGTTACACGCATATCGGTAAATGACGACTACCCCTTTTCTCACTAGGTGGTTGCACACATACTGATAAAAGATGACTACCCCTTCACACTAAGTGGCCACTTTGCTCATGATGCCTGTAGCCTCTTAATATTGTAAATATGCAGGTTTTATATTGTTTATGCAATTCGAAAACACTAGATAGTTATGTTAGCGTAGGGGCACATCCGGGTGGGCTAAGAAACCAAACACCTGTTACATATGCATATAATTTTCAAAATTTCGGATGCTTGCAAAAAATTACGATTTTTTATCTTCCATCTAAATCCTTTGTACTCGAGCACTTAATGTTATGACCAATTAATAGACGAAAGATCAAGTGAAGAGCTTGTTTTTATATTTGAAACACAGAGAAATACTTGCCTAGATATTGGCTTGGCTTCTTTTGTTACATATTATGATGTCAATCATTTGATTCAAACAATAGAGTAACCTATTGAAAGGAAAGTGATATTTTTTTCCAAGTTGAGGGATCAAGAATCGAGGAACTTGGTAAACCATTTGCTAGATTTTTTTGGGTAGCGTTTGAGGTTGTTTTTGTAGTCAATATAGACAAGCCCAAATCTGTTAGTGTAACCACTGTTCCATTCAAAGCTGTCCATGAGAGCCCAGGTAAAAAAGCCCTTCACGTCCGCTCCATTCCTACAATCAGAGCATATATTAGAATATAGATTTTGCGGCAATTTCATAAGATTTTGAAGTATATAGGAGGATTAAGTTATCAAGTTAACTATATAGTATAAGTCATAAACTTAGAAACTACTAAAATATTACTTAGGGGACTTGAACTAGTTTTAAAACCATTAGGTATTCTAATGATTTTCTAAATTAGATACTCTACCAACAATGCCGTGAAGTATATATGTACTTTACAGTATCAAAATAGCTTTCAAAACATACTCGGAGCATCTGAACTCAGAATTCTGCAACTTCGTAGTAATGATGTTACGTGTTCTTTGTCGTTGCTATTTTGTCATCACTATTGCTTAATTTTTTTGTTGATAATATCGTTGTTGCTGTTGTCCATCTCTTGAAGTTATTTGGATATGGAGTGTACCAATATTATTTTGATGTAGACGTTCTTTTCTTTAGCTGTCAAGATTATCTTAACGTTTTGAAAATTTTAACTATCATGTCTTCTAAATTCTAAATGTAAATTATTGTGCATGTCCTTCATAAATTGTCAACTGACACCGTATTGTCTCAAAATTTGTTAAATAATGTAAATTATTGTGCCAGTCCTTCATTTTGTACGGAATATTCTATGAACTTTAGGATACATCATGCATTGAAGTAGTGTCAACAAGTAATGAAGATTCAAAAGTGATATCAAGTCAGTAGCATGGGGATTCCATTTGCTAGAAACAATGATAGCAAACACGACACTGGATATAGATATCCTCTCATGATACATCCTGATCCTAGTGGGAAACTTCTATGGGTTTTGAATACATTATAGATAATGTTATGATGGTTGATTTATGGGAAGTTTTGGCAAATTTCAATGGTAGACGTAAATGATAATAATTTAACTCGAAAGTTCAAACATTTCGATACTATTTAGACGAGTCTCAGCATTCTTCGTTCTTCAAACATGGTAACATTATACTTTTTTGATGATCGTCTCCTTTTTGAATGTAGACCTGAATCCCAAGGAAAAAAATGTTTACTCAAAGCCAAAAATGAAAGTAGCTTGAAACCAGTAAGTTTGCATCCCTGTACCAAATTATGTGCAAGCTTCCTAAATTTTAAAATTCAGAAGACAGAAAAATTCCACACAAGTGTTTTGCACCCCATTGCTTCCTGAACTTGGGCAAGGTGTTGACTGTAGTATGCTATTCTTTCATCATCATGAAGGGCTTCTTCCAATGTTAATGGATGTGAAGGTTTATCAACCTCACATGTTCCTGTACACGGAAGGCTCATAAGTACGAAATTCTATAATAAAGACGATACGTTTTAAAAGTATTTAACTTCATATGATACCAACTAATGATTCTTGCAAAAAATTAGAATGAGACTAGGAACTGCGTACTGACCATTTTCGGTAATATAGATCTTAGGGCTGCCGTATCTGCGGTTAATTTCAATCAAAGCATCTTTTATTCCCTCAGGGTACACATAAATCCAAGTTCCTTCCTGCAAGGAAATTAAATTGAAAGCTGGGGAGGCATTTTACATAGTAGTATAAAGAAATATGCTTTATTTATTCCCTTGCATTTCTACTTGCATGCCGTTGATATATATACTACAGCTAAGCGGAATGGAATTGATATGGATGACCACATATAAATTCTAGGAGGATCAGACTCTTGATTAGTTCTGCAAGATTTTACTTTTCCTTTTTCTACTCATTGGGATGGTTTTGGTAGGTTTAATTCTGTATTGTAGGATAATTATCAATATGCAACAACTGTTTTTTGAAGCTAAAATACTTTCCTTGCGTGGGTTTAGGGGTCTATGCTCGTCATAATATAAAGAAATGTGCTCTCTCTCTCTCTCTCTCTAACTCAAAGCAAACACAGAGAACAAGAAATCTCTCTCTCAACAAAGCAAAGAAAGTAAGATTTTCGGTTGACTCTACTTCCTTTGAACCCAAACCGCCTCATCTTCTTCCTTTGCACATCCCGTGAACTTCTCCATCATCCTCTACGACAGTAAATCATCAACTCGTACTCCACATTCTTTTTCTATCTCAGTAGCCTTTCTTTTAAATTTGTTCCGTTTCTTTCATTTTCTTATCAACCATTATTTTTATTTTATTTTCTTTTCATCTTCAACTTTCATCTTCTCTTGTATTCTCCAATAGTTCTCATAACCTCCGCTCGTTCTAGTTTTTTTTATCTCCCTTCCTCTTTCTTCATCTGTTTTTTAATTTGTTCCTACGCCAGTCTAGTGTTTGCTGTAATTCCTCATCCTCTTCGTATGCATTTCTCATCCAAAACTCACTTAGATGTTTGTTAAAATCTCACTCGTCCAGTTTTCTTCACGGCTCTAATTTTTTGTTTGCTTTCCAATCCCTTCGGTTTCGAAAGTGTTGTTTAGCTTGGCTACGAAGCATAAGAAAAATGGAAAGAAGACTTCAAAATGTGTCGAGTCTTCTCACTCTTTGAACACCCAATCACTCTCAAGTGAACTTTCTGCCGAAAAATAATAGAGATTCCACGGATTGTCATATTGTGTCCATGCCCATTATGCTTTGCAATGAAAAGTTGTTGTCCTATAAAATGAATTTACTTATGAGGTATTCATCAATACTCGCCAATGATTAATCGTCCGTTGGCAAGTCAACTTTGAATGATGCGATGGGGGGCCACTATCCATTCAAATCACATCATATCACCCATCTCACTACCAGGTCCTCTTCAAACAAAAAAATGGAAATCGAATGATGCGATGGGGGGCCACTATCCATTCAAATCACATCATATCACCCATCTCACAACCAGGTCCTCTTCAAACAAAAAAAAGGAAATCGACACTTATATTAGCAAGCTCTAATAGAAACAGTCCATTAATTTTGTTCCTCCAAATGAAGATGGCCTTATTGAGCTCACCGACCAAGACAAACAATTGGAAAAAAGAGAAGTGAGGCCCTTCTCTTGTTGGTTATTGTGTTGTGAAATGCCTATATTATCCTCATCTTGTTGAATCCTTAAAGAAGTAATAGCGACGTGCAAGTACAAGCTTTGGAAAGAGGCTTTTGCCAAAATTTCAAATTGTGAAGATATGAATTTTATTAAAGATCCCACTTGGTTTATTGGTGGACGTCCATTGATTTTCTAAGAATGAGAGCTGGGATGAAAATCATGAAAGAAAATTTTCCAACAATTTCTGTCACCGGAAAGGTACACTGACCAAGGTCTTGTTATGCTAGGAAGCTTATTGAGACCCCTCTCTTTATGGACGAGCTTTCCTTTAATGAACATGTATGAAATTTGCCCGTATTTGAGTTGAAGTAAAACCAAATAAAATGGTATCAAAAGAAAATCCTCTTCATCACAAAGATTGTACTACCATACTAGCTATCATTTATCATTAGAGGCCACCACAATGTCTTAAATGCAAAACCTTTGCCCACTGTAAAGCATCATGCCCACTTTCTCGTACTGTATCAAACCATACAACTCCACATTCCACTCTACCTTCAAATATCAAGCCCACCAATTACAATTTAAACCCTTCCACCTCTAAATTTATCATACAACGTCAACCTACCATTGTCACAAAAACTAACACTACCACATACTCATCGAAAGTGCCATCCAATATCATTCATCAATGCTCAAATTCTTTATCTTATCTGATTCTTCTTTATCAAATCATGAAGGGCAATTGAAAATTATAAACCAAAAAAATCCGAAGAACGAAACCTTACAACAAATCGAGTTCGATCATCTAATCGTTTCAAGTGCTTGGAGAATGCTCTAGCATCGTTGATGATGAAAAATTGGTTCATGATATTATAAAATTCAGAAGTGATATACTGATATCATCACAAAATCCTCGTTGCACTCCATTTTACCCAACTAGCCTGAATTCTCTAATTGACATCACTATCGATCTTCCCATCCTTTTGAATGATGGAACTAAGGTATCTAATCTGGTCGCTTGGTAATATCTCTTGCCTATCCAGTGTTATACCATGTGATCTTGACTTCTCTTTTGACTAAATTTGCATTGCATATATGTTGTCTTGGACCTGCTCAATCTAAATCCCTGAGATTCTAACGTTGCCTCCATAACTCTATTTTGGCATTAACCCCTGCTTTCGTCTCATTTACCAGAATAATATCATCAGCGAATAACATACATCAAGGTACCTTATTCTGGATAGTTCTAGTAAACTCATCCATCACCATAACAACAAGAATGGACTTAATACATATTCTTGATGCAAACCAATTGTGATTGGAAAATCTTTCGTTAGGCCGCCACAAGTTCTTACATTTACCACTACTCTATCATACATGTTCTTGATTATGCCATTATACTTGATTATGACTCCTTTCTTTATTATTGTCCGCCATAATACATCTCTAGGTATCTTATCATAAGCTTTCTCCAAATCAATAAAAACCATACGCAAATCCCTTCTTTTTCGAAAATGTTCGACAAGTTGAAGAAAATGAATAGTCTCTATCGTCGATCGTTCGGGCATGAACCCAAACAGGTTCTATATTATCTTAACATCCTGCTTTAGCCTGTATTCAATCACCATCACCTAATGCATCTAACAACCATTTGTTAAAATATAACTCTTCCAAGTGTATTGTGTTAAAACGCGAGGGAAATTCATGACCTAAAAAGGCAAAAGAATGTTGACGCATTGTGAGAGAAAATTCGGTTGGCATGCTATGTCTAGTTGAGACTAAAGTTAAAATGACTTTGGTGAATCAATTTGCATTTAGTTTCTTTCAAGATAAAGGATCTTTCAACAATTTCGAGTTTATAGATGTAAGAATTTGGGTAAGTTTGATAAAATGAGGTACCATAGTAACTTCTTTTTTATTGTTCAAGGTGGTTTTTATGATTTCTTTTTATTTGTGGTTTATTGGCACAATGATGCTTAGGGCCGGATTCAGCTATGGAATGAAGTTGTTCTTGCTTCATCTTCTATCGACAAACCATGGCTGCTCATCATAGACGTCAACATTCTCAGTTTTCAACATAAGAAAGTAGACGGTAATCCGGCAAATTTTTCAACATGAGTAATTTCAACTATTGCCTTATTTCTTGTCAAATTGATGATATGACATCTACGAGTATCAATTTTACTCCATACTAAATAAAAGTTGACCGAGCTCTTTGCAATTTTGTTTGAATCAAAACTTATTCGAATGCCACTGTTAACTTCTTAGAATCGGATATTTTGGACCATTCTCCAATACATGTCACTATTGTCATTGTTGCTTCCTCACCTAAAGCTTATATGTTTTTAAATATGTGGGCTGATCATCCGGAGTTTCCAAGCATTGTTGACAATGCTTGGAAAGGATTATACACCTACGCTCTTATTTCTATGTTTTACAAAATACTTAACGATGTTAAGATTGTATTGAAAAATTGGAGCAAATGATGTATTGGAGATATCAAATTGAGAATCAAAGATGCTCTCTTGGTATTTCTCATATTGTTTATGCCGATGATATTTTTATTCTTGAAAAAGCGATGTGGAATCAGCAATAACTCTAAATGACGTATTCAATTCCCTCGAAAGCATCTTCGGTCTACAAGCAAATAGAAATAAAAACAATATTTTTTCTTGTCTATGTGGTTTTGAGTTTCAATTCGTTGATTCTTCATACACTTGGCATGAAAGAGGGGGTGTTTTCTTTTAGTGTTTAAAAGGCCCAGAGAGCCTCATCATTTCGTATCATCCTACTAAATCGGGATGCTTTGTTTATCCTTATATTCTTGTAGATATAGTCTATTCTTTGTTAATCGGGGGTATAATTTATAATATATATAAGGGTTATTTTAGCATCAAATATTTTTACCCTAAAATGCATGGCTTTATTCACCTAATTGTCTCTCTTCGATAACGAGTGCATGTGTGTGTACACCTGCCCGTGAGCTTCGCCGCCGCCGCCATCGACTTCGAGGAACACCAGGTCCACGAGGATCGCAAATCTCAATCTCGCCTTTGAACTTCGTCTGCAAGGATCTACGAAGGTCTCGATGTTTCATTCGATAATGGTCGACAAACTTCGACTTCGGTTTTAGGCTTCGATCTTCAACTTTGAACATCTTGTAGGATCTTGGCTTTGACTAAAAAGGAGGCGGGGGTCTTGAACATAAATGGTTTTCTTATTATTCCTTTTTATCAAAAATTCATTAATTGGTTCTTAATCTTTATTTAATTATTGTTTAAGATTGTTTAATTAGATGATTGGTATTAAGACGAATTTTAGCCGAATCTGCTTCACCTGTATTTTTAACTGTTTATGCTTTTTAGAATGTTTATCTAGGCACTTGCAAGTGAAAAAGGAACAAAACTAGTTACAAACCCCATTAGTTACCATGCTTAACAAACAAATTGTAAGAAACTCCAAAACTAACGCAATATACATCTTCACTGATGGCTATGTCGTTTGAGGCGTCGTTTAGACGGAGCCTAGACAACCAACCTCTCTAACCACACCGCCTCTTTTTTCCGCTTTTAAACATTGTTTTATATATATATATATATATATATATATATATATATATAGAGAGAGAGAGAGAGAGAGAGAGAGAGAGAGAGAGGTGGCGGCCCTTTTTTCAAATAGGGGCTCCGCCTTAAACACTCAAATCCTCCATATTTTTCACTGATCCAAACCGGCCATTTTGATCTACATATCATAAAACCTTTATGTACAAAAAATCTCTTGATTGAATGACCTCTAACGCGCTCATCAAGCGGATAGAAAAATTAATGGTTTATCGATATACGAAAAATATGCGTTTGATGTATGCGTCAGAGCTCTTTAAATCCCAAGATTTTTGTACATAAGGGTTTTATAATACGTAAATCAAAATAATCGGTTCTAATCGGTGAAATACATGGAGGTTACGTGTGTTTTGAGGTTGGGGTCTCTTTTTGAAAATGGGCTGCCACCTCATATCCTCTTTTCTGTATACACATAGATATATACATATACATATATACATATGGAAAAATTGTTCCTAAGGCGACACCTTAGATTGCTACCTGAGGAGTCGCCTACGTGGCACTTCATGAGAGGCCCCATCTTATAAATAACTGTTAATGTAATTAATGAAGACCCATGCATTTAATGAGCTAAAGATATTTATTAGGTACAAAATGGACGACTTAGGCTTAGATTGCAACCTAAGGGGTCACCTTAGGGCCGCTGAACCATATATATATATATGGTTTTTTGATTTTGGGTCCTTAAAACTTTAGTATTTTCAAAAAAGACACAAAAAACTTGATATTTCTAAAAAAGATACCCGATTCTTAAAATTAAACTAAATTAGCCTCTCTTGTTAACTTCCATCCAATTAACTTCCAGTTTTCATTAATTAGGCATTAGTTAGTCATTAAAGTTAACAAATGATTAATTACCCACCTAATTGTTAGTCATGGTTACAGTTGGCGTTTTTTGTAGCTATCGGAAAGGATGTTGAACAAGGTGAAGGAAGAGGTCTAAGTGTAGAGAGATCGGGATGGGAGAGTGGAGGAAGAGAGTGATGGTGATATTTGGGTTTTGGTTTAAGAGAGGAGTAATGGAGGAAGAGTGGTGAGATTTGGATTTTGGTTTGAGAGACGATTGGGTTTGAGAGAGGAGTGGTAGAGGAAGAGGGGTGAGGTTTGGGTTTGAGAGAGGAGAAATGAAGGATGAAGGTGATGGTGAGATTTGAGTATGGGTTTGAGAGGAGCAATGAAAATAGAGAAGGGTTTGAGAAGAATGTGGAAAGATAGGAAAATAGAAAAAAGATGAAGGAGAAGAAGAGTCATGAAGATGAGGTGGATGAGGCAGAGGTGGGATTTCATTTGCTTATGTTTATTTAGTGATCAGGAATGATGAAAAGGAGAGGAAAGAGAAGATGAGTTAAGGGTGAGAAAGCAATTAAGCTACTAATCTAACCCTAGTTTACGTAACTAACCAATTAAACCAACATCTTACCAACGGATGGACTTTTTTAGTCAACGGAGAATAATTGAGTGTCTTTTTTAGAAATATGAAGTTTGGGATGTTTTTTTGAAAATATCAAAGTTTTGGGGGTCCAAAATTAAACCCCCGACACGTACATATATATCTTGGTCTTCCACTCCTTTTCAAAAGTTATTTTGCTTCCATGTACCAATCACTTATAGATAAGATAACAACAAGACTTAGCAGATGGAAGTTCGAACTTCTCTAATGTATGGTCGTTTTGACCTTCTTCGGCCGACCCTCTTCGCTTATCAATGTATTGCTCCCAAGCTTTCAACCTTCTAAAAATAATTTTAAAGAAAATGGAATCTATTCGTCATAGATTTTGTGGGCTACAAGTAGAGGGATATTTTTTAGCCGAAAGAGCAAGTTGGTTTGGATAGATTTAGTATAGATTGCAAACTTGCATCATGGCTAAAGTTTTGTTGGAAACTTTTTCGTAAAGAGTGACTTTGGACTTCACAAACCCATTCAATGTGTGTTCCACACCTTTAAGAAGAAATAATTTTCAATTTTGTGGATCACTTCATCATCATGAAGATATCTTATTATGAAAAGTAGTCTCCATACAAGAAACTTATTCAGAGATAGAGCCGAACATCGAATTCATGATGGGACTTCAACTTATCTTCTTCTTTTCTTGGATTTAAGGAAGATCTTTTTTGGATATATTTGGATAACAATTGTCATATGATATTGATATTCCTTTTAACCTAAGCTTTCGATCCTTATTCGAGATGGTTAATAGTTTCTATCTCAATCTACTTCACCATAAGTAAACGAGGTATGAGAATTAATTTGATGATGATTTTGTCATCGGTGACACTTTATTTTAGAAACCTTTTCATTTGGATACATTCACCACAAAATCGCCGAAAGCATCCTCCCACTGCAACCTTCCTTGATATATTCTTAGGCTAAATTTGTTTGGTTTCACAAGTCCATTCCGGATAATTCTTTTTTCTTTAGTTATTCTTGGAAAATTAAGAACTCTTGATCTATTTCAAGTTGAGGTACAAGTGAAGGTGAAAGTTTAATCCGAAAGCCATACATATCTATTTGTTTAGTGTAAATTCTTTACTTGGATGGTCTGAGCATCATAAGCTCGTTGCAAGCTTTATAATCGATCATCCAATCTTATTAACATCATAGATTTCATCCAAATAAAGGTTTCATGTAAGAAACCGATTGGAGCACTTTTTCGTATAGTGGTTGCAAATAATGTAAATAATGTTTGGCATGTTTGGAAATAACGAAATTATGTAACATTTAAGTCGTAATGTAGGTCTCAAAAGATCATTCTTTGAGATATTATCTTCAATACTTCTATTAGAATAGCTAAGTTATTTGATTCTACGCTCTTGGTAGTGGACAAATTGCTGATAATTGGGGTATACTGCCATCTTTTAAGAAAAATCGATCATGAGCTATTATGATTGCCTTGATCTTCTTTTATTGTATTTAGTTTTCTTTTTGTAACTATCTTTTAACTGAAATATATAAAAATTAAGGATTCTTTCCCTCTCCTTTGGAAAAGAAACTCTTGAGGCATTTTAGATTTGTAGTCTTGTACCCAAGAGTTTTTTCAAGCCAACAAATATATGCCAATACACAGTAGTGAAAAGAAACATAAGCCCATACCAAAACGCCAATGGGAATGTTGTCTTTCTCCGCTGCAATAAAATTCACAATGAACAAAATCAACATTTAATTAAAAAAATTGTAAGTGTTAATATTTGATATTTGGGATGTTAGGCTTATATGAGTGCATGTCGGCATTCTATATAGTTAGGATTTTATCCAAAAGGCCTAAGTCAATTAATGGGTTTTCCGTTTATATTTTATTCGCATATGCATACTCTTATATTTCTTATGTGCGACTATTCTTACACTCACATTTGTTTCAGCTTCCAACACTCTCCCTTGGAAACCATGATCATTTTTCTCCTGGGGTTGTCACATAGATTATGCAATGCTTGTAGAACTAAATTTTCAAAGGCACTCTCTCTTTTTGGAGCTTGCATATTGCTTTCTCAGAGATACTATTGAAGTGTTAGACTTATATAAGTGCAGATGAGCTTTCAATATAATTGAGATTTCAACCAAAAAGCCTTAAGACAATTGATGAGGTTCCAGTCAATATTTTATACAAATGTATATCCTCTTGTTATTTCCAATGTAGGACTGTTTTACCTCATTTGCTTCAACTTCCAATATCAGGATCCCACATATGTAATCTGTTACATGTGCTACAGATAGTTAGAGAACTGAGAAAGGATGATAAGTTTTAAGAGTTAAAAATGGTGCAAGTGTTGCAGCCAAGTCTGTTGGCAGTTATCACCCTGTATTACAAGAATACATTGATTCTGAACGAATGTTATTAGATACCGAACCTGATATACAACATGATATCAATCTCTTTATTAAGTAAAGAAGAATATACTTTTGTATTGCTGGATAATGTTTTGAACATTTCCTATATCAAGAGTTGATCGGTTCAGGCACGTTATCTAAAAGCATATACGTTCTAAATCAAATTACAGTTCTTAACATACAGAACACACACAAGAGGAAGAGTTCAGAAATGAATGAATCTTTCTTGAGGTATTGTAGACTAGGTCATATCAATGCGACCCGACTAGCTAAGTTACATAAAGATGCATATTTAAATCGGTTTGAATTTACATCTTGTGAAACTTGCCAGTCATGTCATAAAGATAAAATGACCATAGCTCCGTTTATTGGAAACAGAGAAAGAGATACTGAACTCTTAGGATTGATACATGCTGATGTATGTAAGTCCCCTGTTTACACATGCCAGGAGTTGTTCTTTGTACTTCATTACATACACTGATGATCTCTCAAGATTCGCACATGTGTTCCTGTTGAAACACAAGTCTGAACCTTTTGAGATATTCAAAGAATATAAGTTAGAAGTAGAGAATCAAAAACGGGTATAAGTATTATGTCCTTTGATATGATCAAGGAGGAGAATACTTGAGCACGGAATTCCTGGACTATTATAAATGAGAATGAGATTCTCTCTCAGCATTACTCCTCCGTATACACCACAGCACGTCGGTGTATCGGGGCGGAGCAATCGCACCCTATGTGATATGGTGTGCTCTATGATGAGTACTACTGAGTTGCCTGTTTCTTTTTAGGAGTTATGCACTTAAGAAGCTGCATACCTGTTGAATAGGGTTCCAATCAAATCAGGTGCCTACCGCTCCATATATGATATGGTATGGGAAGAGCCCATCTCTTAAGGATGTTAAGATTTGGGGTTGTTCGGCCTATATCAAAAGCAAAATCTGGACAAGCTCGAGGCAAGGTCAGTTCTGTGGAAGTTTGTTGGATATCCCAAGCATTCGCAAGGGAATATCTTCTACCACACCGAGGAGCAAAAGGTGTCTTGTTTCTCAGCATGCCACCTTTTGGAAAAGAAATTTCTTGTGAAGAAATTAGTGGTCATGAGATAGAACTGGAAGGAGTTCCAGCTATACAAACTATAGCTGATGATTTGGTAGAACCGGAGGATTCAATAGTTTCCAACGAATTTCGGCCTCTCCGCCGATCTAGTAGGGTTCCTCATCCACCTGAGAGATACTTCGGTTTTCTCCATGACAGTGGAAGCGAGGATTGCATTATGAGATGATGACCCAACTAGGTTCGAGCAGGCCATCAAGAGTGGGGACTCTGTGAGAATGGCTGGATGCTAAGAGATCTGACATGGAATCCATATACACCAACAAAGTATGGACTTTGGTTGTTTTATCTGAAGGGTTAAATCCCCATCAGGAGCAAGTATATCTTGAAAAGATTACTTGGTGTATATGGAAAAGTTAAGACTTTCCAAGCTAAGACTTGCTTCGAAAGGTTTTCGTCATCGACCAGGTGTGGATAATGATGAAACATTTTTTAGTACCTATGCTTAAGTCCATCCGGATCCTACTCGCCACTGCTACATACCATGACTACGATATCTGGCGGTTGTGTGTCATGACTGCTTTTCTAAATAGTGATTTAGAAGAAAGCGTCTATAAGTACACAGCCAGAGGGCTTCGTAGACAGTGGGAGCAGCGGAAACATGTGCAAGTTGCTTTATGAAGTTAAAGCAGGCATCGCGGAGTTGGAACATCTGTTTTGATGTGGTAGTCAAAGCGTTTGACTTCATCAAAATGGTAGATGAACCTTGTATATACAAAAAGGTAGTAGAGAGTTTGGTGGTGATCCTCGTATTGTATGTGGATGACATACTCTTGATAGGAAAGGAGTTTCCTATGCTACGCTCGGTCAATCTTCTCTTATCACATAGATTCTCCATATAGGATTAAGGTGATACCTCCTAAATTCTGGGTTTTGGATCTATGAGATAGATCTAATTGGATGTTAGGATTCTCACTAGGTATAGTGAGATGGTGTCAATCGATCCTGGGGAGAATCACTGGATAGCTTCCAGGGTGATAAGCTCGACTGAATGTCAGTCACGGGCATTGTCTTTACCCTCAGTGAAGGGACGGTATGTTGGAAGAGTTTCAAGGTAGATACCGTGGCAAACTAGACGATAAAGGCTGGATACATTACTACCAAGGATACTACCAAAGAGGTAGTCTGGATGTATAAAAGTTTATAAGATGAACTTCGTTCCTACCATTGTGTGACAATGGAGTTGCGGTTTTGGCCTAGGAACCCCCGTCCCATCAGTGATCCAGACGTATTCTTAGGCAGTATCACCTGATCATGGAGATGGTTGATCTCCAGAAAGATCGAGGTTAGGAGAGTAGACACAGAGGACAACAGCGCGGATCCACTCACAAAGGCCTATTTCCCAGTAGAGACTTTTATGGGATGTTTGAGTATGAGATACTACAACCCCTGCTGTTTGTTGGGTATGCGATACTACAACAGATGGCCCTAGTGCAAGTGGGAGATTGTTAGTGGTATGTATGCCCTAGAGGCCATTACTGTACATACGATGTATATTGTAGTGGATGCTTGAACATATATATGGAGGACATTCTTGCTCGACATGATAGTATGCTATCTGGTTGCTCTTTATCTTAACACGTACTCTGATTGTCTCTATGTTACATGTTGATAAAGCCCTTAGGATGGGTACTTGACTATCAGGATTATGATGCAGATCATACTAGTGGGGACAGTGTAGTCGCTAAGTACATCCTTCAAATGTTCCTAGTCGAGGGTGTATCGAGACAGTGCATCGATATACCAGAGTAGACTAGCATATAGCTTCTCGACCCATGTAGATGGGCGATGGATGATCCCATATCCATTGGTGTTTGACATCAGAAACAGTATACGGGTGTTCAGTGGAGACTGGGCATACTGGACGGACTCGTCGAGAACTCCCAGATGGTATTATATCTCACGTCAAATGGCAGTTCTCTGGTCACACTGGTACATGTTAGTCTGTAGACCCGAGATCGTCATAGAGTCTTGTGTGATTCCTACTGTGCTTTGATTTCCACCTTACCACGTTCAAGAGAACGTGCAAAACAGTGGCTTTTGTGTACAGTCCCGAGTCATATGGAGGCAATGGGCGATAGGAGGGGTTTCGTCTCTTCCGGTATTGGGGGTTGATGTTGCGCTGTGCTCGATTGGTTATAACAGGAAGTCCCTGGCCAGGGCTGCTTTAGAGATATACTGGTAAGTGTTATCAGTAGTTTCTTGACCCGTTATGAGCCTCATATCGACACGACTTATCGAGTTACTGGGGTCTGACGTTTACCACCCCTAGACGAGATATGCGACATATCAGACGAAGAGACCGGACTGTACGGTAGTGTTACTAATTGGATTCGCAGAAGTGTGAGCATGCTTGCTTGTTGATTTTCTGATCGCTCAATACCCGGGTGGCCGTTATGTTTAGCAGACCGCTTGCGGCTTGTAGGTGTTTGATATGATCATCACCTACTGCCGGCGTATTGACGAGTCTTTAGAGTCCTACACAGAGGTTTCCTGGTTCAAGCGAAACGGAGTAGGAGCACATATGTGATATGTGCGGGACCGAGATTGATACGATATGAGATACCGTATTCTATTCTCGTGATTTGTGATATCGGTCGGTTATATGAGATATAACCGGGTTATCGGATCATGTGTTGATTCGATAAGTTGTTACATTCGATATTAATCGGTTATATGTAATATAACCGGATTATTAAATCAAGAGTTTATTTGATAATCTATTGTATAATTATATATTAGATATATTACATTATATTAACTAGTATTAGCTCACTTATGATTTCTTTTCTCACTTGATGTGCATATTGTATATATATGTGATATGTATATTTGTGTAAATGAATTGTGTCATGCTTGATGATACATGCAAGATGGGTGTATGAGACTTAAACCATGCTAGGGTTAAGTTAGGGTTTTATTTATTTCTTAAGTTATAACAAAAGAGAGAGGAGACTTGGTCAAAGTTGTCAAGCTTGGAAGAAGCTTGTAGAAATATTGACAAAGTCCACTCTTTTGTCATTCCTTAGGATATTTGTTAACCCAATCCTTAACCATAGCCCTTGGTTAATTCTCTACATGAGTTAGGCATGAGTGCTTAACTCACCCATGGTTGCAATAATTCATTTGGATAACTCATATGATGAGTTCTAGCTTCTTCTTCTTCTTCCTCAAAGCTTTCTAATTTCAATGGAGATATGAGAAAAATTGTGAGAAAATGAAATCTAAAGTGAGCCCACTTTCTACTTCATCATCCTCTACTACTTGCCATTTAGTATTAGGGTGTTTGCTTCACTAATTCCATGATTAGTGAAGAGATAGCTTCGGTTAGTGTCTCCTCGACGTAGATCATCTTCGGCCTCGAAAACTTCGAAGTAAGCATGTTCGTTTCTTTATCGGAGCCTCTCTAGAGTCCGGGACTTCTTGATCGCAGCGAAGGGACTACTACACGGAGCTATTGAAGTGAAGGACTGGTCTATAAAGGTTGTATTCCTTACTCACTTAGGATGTATAGTGTTTACATATGTTATTCTGTCGATTTCTAGTAAACGATTCTTAGTTAGGGTTAGCTAGAACGGCAAAATTTTGAATTTGGCATGGACGTTGCCTCCCGAAACCTTGCTGCCGTGCTAGGTAACCCTGCAGAACCATCCCCAGCCACCGAACCTGAAACTCTTCGCATTTTCCTTGGTTCCAATGCTCTACTTGTAAACTTTTGCAACTAGATAAGCTGAATTGGACTTTAATTTTTGCACATTTCTGTGTAAGGTGTTCCAAATCCTAAAGATGTACAGGCACCAAACTCCCCTTGCATTGAACTTTGTGTTCGTATATGCTCCAGTGCAAAAAATGAAGTCCTACGTGAATATAAGGATACAAATATCAATTATTAATTAACCATAATTCGATATATGATGAGTATCGTCAGTTTTATTTAATATAGTATGTTATCTATTCGCTCCAGTCATCCCTATTGTGAAATCCATATTGTACGGAGTTGATGCTGTTTGACCATACAAATTTCAATCACAGTTATACATATCCGTATCAACCTGCGTGCTATGGAATGGAACTTGCATGGAATTGAATGCGTCATCATGCACATTCGGCTCTCGGGACTGCACATAACCGTATTGAGCATGTGTATAAATTCCCCCATTGGTTCATAAGCTTGATGTGATTGTGCTGCTTGAGGCGATTGTACATCTTCTTGATGCGATTGTATAGCTTCTTTTATCACCAACACCTGTATGATGGATTTTCAGAATACAAGCTAAGCATCATGCTTGTATTCTTGTCATCGGCTATTTCAACACTTATGTAGTCCTAACCTGTGATCGGAACCTTGCATACCAATTCGATTTTATAATCTCTCGGATTTATCCGTATGGTTGCATAAATTTTTCGCTTCAACTCATTGTATAAACACGATTTATTAACTCTCATCATTTTACTTTTTTAACCAACGTAGTTCGGTTTTCCACTCGCTTTAATGTTTAAGGTACCGTTATAATGACAAATCAATACAACATTCTCATTTGTCATCGCACTTAATATTAATAATAATTATGAAATTATCGAAAACTCAAGAAACAAACTTATACACTCTACAACACTCACAACAACATTCAATACCCTATTTTAATTTAAATCCAGTGCTTATGAATTTTACGTAACCCCTAAAATACACCAACGGTAACCCTCACAAAAACTAAATTACCCTAACCATATATCCCAAAATACCTTAACCTTAACACTAAACCCCTCCTCAATTATCCTAACCCTAACCCAAAATACCCTACATTGGGTAACCCTTACCCTAACCCCTAAATACACTAAATTACCCAAACCCCAACACTAACATACCATAAATTACCCTAACCCAAAACCCACTAATTAAAAACCCAAATTTACAATAATTTCAAACAAATTAATTTTAAATTAAAGCTCACTTGTGAGGATCAGGGTTCGGCCTCGACGTGGAAGGGATCAACCATAGTTGAGAGTTTCGAAGGAGGAGGAGTGAGGCTCGAGATCGACACTGGAGGAGGGGGCTCGGCTTCGAAGATGGGGCTCGGGTTCGGAGAAGGAGGAGGGAGAGAGATAGATCAAGAGAAGAGAGAGGGAGAGAGATCGAGAAGAGAAAAAGAGAGAGTCTAATGTATTAAAGGGGAAAAGGGTGGGGCCACACGTGAGTTTTTGTGCCAGTATATTCCATACTTCACAAGTGCGGAATACATTTGGCCAACAGAGAATTGGCTCTCCGTCTGTGGCCAAGTCTTATTCCGCATTTTGCAAGTGCGGAATATGCTTGGTCAATAAAGACATAGCTCTCTGGATGAGGCCAAGTCAAATTCCGCACTTGCAAAGTGCGGAAAGTTGGCCACATCTGAGCTAAGGCCAAGTACAGTTTCACACTTTGCAAGTGCAGAATTTGACTTGGGACTTTCCAAACTGAACATTCTACGTGGTGCCTATGTGTCACCGATGTGACCCAAATATGCTAAATCCCTAAATAGTTTTAAAAGTGACATAATTCCCCAATCGGTTTCTAATTTAAGCTAAATCCCAAATTGTCCCACTTTATTATCGTTTTGTCTTTCGTTGTTAATTGCGTAGTGTGAGTGCGTGATTTATTGCGTCGTAAGCATTGTTCCGTGGATCGACTTTCTCCTAACATGAATTACTATATTACTATCGGGTCCATGTTCGTGCATGAAAATGATTGTGCGTTTACCAAAGTTGATCCTTAATCATGACTATAATTCAAAAGCATAGAGAATCCATTTGATCGTGGCTACCTGGCGGTAGCACTTGTGCCTAAATAAAATGGTATTTGCAGATTGCAGATTTACGATCGAATGTCCATCCTCTCTTTAGACCCAAACCTTGGATACATCCAACTTGTCTGGCCTTGTGAATTATGTTTTCCATTCCATTTGCTACCGGGTCAAAAATAATTGAAGACAACAGATCTCCTTGCCTTAATCCTCCTTTGCATCTTAAGTCCTTAGAGTCGGTATTTATTGCAACTGAGGAGGATGCTGACGTCAGCCATTCTGAAATCCACTTGATCCCCTATACTCCGAACCCTTTTAGCATCAAAGTCTCTATTACACATCTAAATCCAGTTTCAAAAGATAGCCATCCTTATTCATCATTTCGCATCCTGTATGACCGCTTGTACTATTGCTATCCTATCCAAGATGTATCGCCCTGTCACAAAGCATGTTTGATATTCTCCAATCACCTTGTCAGCTACTTTACACAATTTGTTTGCAAGCACTTTGGTGATTATTTTACATGAACAACTGGCAGGATTGGTTGGTCTGAAGTCCTTCAAAGTTTTAGCTCCTCCTTTATGATCAAGATGATAGCATAATTGAATTGTTCTTACTTGAGCTGCCCTTTTTACAGTGTAGAATTTTTTAATAGATTCTCGTTGCCACTTCCTAAAAGGTTTGATAGAAGGCAATGGGGAAACCATTTGGTCTTGGGGCCTTGTCTGCTCCCAGTCCCTAAATTGTTGTCTTTATTTCCTCTTCTGTGAACTCCGTTTTCAATTTCCCCCTTTCTATTTTAGATAGCTTCTTATCTTCTTACCAAAAGTCGGGACATGCCTTCCTACTTTCCTTGGTGGTATCCCCGAGCAGAGACTTGTAGTAATTAAGAGCGACCTCCCTGATTCTCTCGGCTTCCTTAATTTTATCGTCCTCAATTATATATCTTGTTATCTGTTTCGTTCTTCTTTTCCCATTTGCAGTTTGGTAGAAATAAGACGAATTCTCATCACCTTCACGTAACCATTTCTCTCTTGCTCTTTGGGTCTAAGATGACCCTTCTTTATCGTATATCCCATGGATTTCAACTCTCCACCTTTTAAGTTGCTCCAATCACCTTCACGTAACCATTTCTCTCTTGCTCTTTGGGTCTAAGATGACCCTTCTTTATCGTATATCCCATGGATTTCAACTCTCCACCTTTTAAGTTGCTCCAATTCTGTCAGCGTTGGCTCTCTGGACTCCTCCGAATTTTTTGTCGTTTCCATGTATCCCACAAGTTCCTTTTTCCTTGCTGAATCTACATTCACAATTAAGAGATACTAGAATACGTTCAGTTTAGCAAGTTTTGCCTTGAAGACATAACTAGACCAAGTAAATTTCCTGTCTCTAATTAGGATTTCCCTCAGATTTAAAAGAGCGCCAATAATATCATTAAATTTTTGACTGTCTGCTTTGACATCAAAGCGCACTCTTCTTTCACTTGAAAATCTGATGATACTAAGTCCCCATCTATGACCCAGGGGTTATCCCACTTATTTCTATATTTGATATTATCATCCCAGAAAACATCCCCTCCTTGTGATCCATATATATAGTTCATAAATGCCCCAGTTTCAGATGGCCTAAGCGGCTAAGTACTCAATCGAGATAGGCCCATGTTCTACATTACTTGCCCTATTAGCATTAGGCATACCATTCAAAGTGTTGTTGTCCATAAGGGGTATAACAACACTCGCCGTTACTACAGCAGCTGGCGCCAGCTTGCGTTCATGTCCCTGGACATGTGTCGCGTCCTTATGCTTGAAGTCTGCAGCGCGTGCATGGAGCAAACTCATGGCCTTGCAGACTGCATTTGAAGCATTAATGTCCATCCTTTTATGCCAATTGACCCGTGCCTTCGCCGACGTGTCGTGCACTGATTGGAGCACGTGTAAAGAGGCCTCCGAAACAATTTTCCCATGTTAGAGCCATCGTCTTCTTCCTCGATTTTTGTCTCCCGCCATCGTTTCCTCCCCTTCTCTAATCACCGCCATAGATTGGAGATGGACAACAATCACCTTTTTTTTTATTGATTCTCCTCTCTCAACTGCGAAGAAAACCTCAAGAACTTTCCCTGCTAATGTAATTTCCCTTGAGCGCGGTATTGTGCTGCTGCCATGCATGGCAACCAATGTGGATTCTAGCTAGCTCATCCGTCTCAAGTGAAGCATGTACCGTTCTAGGATCTAGATCGAGCAAAATTCCAAACTCTCTAACCAGTTCTACGAACGCTCTCCATGACCAGCAGTGTGTGAGGCAGTTCTCAACGCGGAACCAAACCTATCTGTGTCTGTGCGCCTTTACCCTCTCATCTCCCATCCACTGAAGAATTCGGATTCCAAACCCAAACATATCTTTGTTGATGCAAGTAAGGATCGAGAACTCGGTTTTGGTTTTGGTCACTCATAATTTTATTAGTTTCGCTGGGTTTCGGCAAGTTTCGCTGTTCGGGTTTCGGTTTCGACGGCAATACAACATTACATAAGTGTATATATATTAAATACTAAAATTTATGCTTCTATATTGAAAGAAAATGATCTTAGTATTTAAAAATTCAGTCATGATGTAAAATATATTAAAAAGTGTACTTAGATAAGTATTAATATAGGGTTTGAGTTCATTTTTTTGCGGTTTTCTAACAACGAAGGTTTACAATGATCACAATGACAGTAAAAATGGTATAAAAGATAAGTATTTAAAGGTTTTGGCCGAAACAATATTGTATGGTTGGTTTCGTATCGGTCTCGGTTGGTTTCGTATCGGTCTCCACCGAAACCGATATGAAGCCACCATGTATCGGTGGTTTCGGCCGAAACCTCGAACCTTGGATGCAAGTCAAGCGAGATATAACTATCATTGCATGTTCCAACGGGAACTCAACCAATGTATCGCTAAAGATGTGGCTTGAGTGCCGATTCACGCCAGTTGAAAGTATCAGCTAGGCTTCAGAGGCGAGACTTCACCTGACTCGTTGAAGAGGCCCTATTATCGGCGTTTAGACGTATCACCTAATGATCCTTGACTTTTCACATAATCTTTCTCTTCTAGCCTCCGTTTCCTTGTCGTAAGGGATCAACAATAGTTTACCCTCAATGTACCTCCTATGATTCATGGTGACCTTGGCGTTCTTGCACACATTCGCTATATGTCCAACCTCCTTGCAATTGAATCAAAACTTCAAAGCAAAAATATTTTCGATATGCATTATAATTCTTGCAAGTGTAGCACTTAAGTGCTGTTTTATTTTTTATTTTTGCAGCAACCAAAGCCTTAGTAAGAGCTAAGCATGAAGTGGTTTTGTTTCAGCGTTGAAAGTGAGTTGATCCATTCCTTCTCGTTGACAAGCAACACTCCCTCAGGGGAGATGAATTACTTACACCTTTCTGGATCGCTAAAGAGTTGCTGCCAACGTTGTTCGGACTCAACAATGATTCTGGTTGCCTTTGTCCTCGAAAATATCTTATCTCGCACCCAAAAATGTCCATCATTCTTGCTGACGTTTTGACTGTGTTTGGGTTGTTGTGGTTGAACTTGGCTGGGGACCGGTCGTTCATGTTGGACCCACTTCCCCCACCTCTCCTGATGATGTCTTTCACCAAAGGTAAATATACCTCCGCCGCCTCTTTGTAAGTATGCGTCCCCTAATCGGAGAGTGTAGCGGTTCACCATTGTCAAGCTTCACTTCGTCTTTCCTATTAAAACCTATGTTTTTCACCGCCTCTACTACAAATGTGTGCAACAGTAACGGGTAATTGGTAGCGGTTCCAACCGTTATCAATTTCTCGTAACGGTTGCCATGGCTTTGGTAGTGGTTCCAACCGCTATCAATTCCAATATGTGGCGGACCCCACAACCCACTCGAGATAAAAATCCCAATTTTCCCCAATTCCCTGTTCGAGCCTTTTCTTTTTCCTCTACCAAAAATTTTGGCGCCAAAATCTCCCTCGCCTCTCTCGTGGCTGCCGCTTTGCCTTCGTAGACCCTGCCTCGCCTCTTGTGGTCGCCTCTTAGCCATCTTCGCCGCCGCTGCTTTTGAGCTCGAGCTCGTCGTTCATCGCCGCCGATCGAGCTCGTCGAAGCTCGCCGCTGCCGCTCGAAGCTTGCTCTGCTCCATGGTTGTCAAAAGATAGTACAAAACCGGTTTAATTTTAATTTTTTTGGTTTGATTTGTAAAAATTAGAATGTTGTTTGAGTTTGTTGTTATTGTTGCTGTTGCTGCTATTGTTATGTGAAGAATTAGGGTTGGGGGTAGGGAATATGGGTTTGGGTTAGGGGTTAGGGTTAAACTAATGATTAGGGATAAATGTTAGGGTTAGGGTTCGAATCATATTATCTGTTTATTGCGTGCGATTTATTGATTATATTATTTGTTGATTATTATAATTGCGTGCAATCGAATCATATTATTTGTTGATTATTATAATTGATGAGATTTGTTGATATTATTATTTTTTATTGCTGTTTTTAAATGAAAGCAGCGCGTGCACAGCTTTTGCCTCTGAAGTAGGCAAGGCAAGCTCAGTTGCGGGAGAGCAAGCGAGCTTGGTTGAGCGCGCGCGTGGTTTTCAGATTAAAAAAACAAAAAAAAATTGGTAACGGTTCTAACCGTTATCGATACTTCTTTGGTAACAGTTAGAACCATTACTATATAGGTTGATAACGGTTATACTGGATAACGATATCTGAAACATATCAGATATCTGCTACCTCTATGACATCTGCTACATTTGGTAACAGCAACTTTTATGGTAACGGTTGGAACCGTTACCATAGAGGTAGCAGATATCTGATATGTTTCTGCTATATATTGGTAACGACAACTTATATGGTAACGGTTCCAACCGTTACCAAATTAGGTCTATCGTAATGGATGTAACCGTTACCATATTTCTGGTGACGGGAGTATTCGTAACGGTTGTGTAACGGTTTGAACCGTTACCAATATGGGTTTAGGTAACGGTTTCAATCGTTACGAAAGACCCACTCAGTAGTAGTCCGCTGCAGCCTGTTCTTAACCTTCATTTCTAGTCGGAACCTACTCCGATGATGTGAGCGTTCTCAATGATTGTGGTGGCCACTCGTGGATTGACTCATGATCACTTCCCTAATCTGCGTATCTCTTTTCTTGGTCCATTGCTATGTCTTTCTCGAGAAGTCGATCTCTTGCTAGAGATTGACCGTCGTCGCTCTCGCTCGTACTCTTGTGAGAGCTGCTTTCTCTTTTATGCAAGGCAACTAATCAGTTGTTCAGCTTTGTTCGTTATGTCATGAATCTTTTGTGATACTTGGTATCCTAGTAAGCTTCAAATATCTTGCAACCTTCATTTAACTTAACAACATTCTCGCTCTTGCTAGAGTTCCTTATATTGTCAAGTATCCATAGGGTTCATCCATTTTTTCGTATCACCTAATTATCTTTTGCAAAGCCTTCGATAATTTTGATATGTTAGTGCATACCAATATTTATTATATGCATACTATTAACCGGGGAATTTACCTTGGTTAATGATATCAAGTTTTGGTTATAGTTTCCAAAATATCAATAATGAAGCAACTATATAATTATTCGACATGCATATGATTTTCTTGCAAGAGGACCTGCATATATATTAAAGGCTAAAATGGAAGCAACCACCCTTAAGATTGGCTAAATAGCGGGAAACCCCAAATGTTTGAAAACTTGAACATCGCCCTCCATCTTAACTTCCGTAAAGTTTTCCATCCAAAATTCTCATGACTTGACTTAAATATCCTTTTAAAAAGGAAAATAATGGGAAAACAGATTAGTCCTTCTCCCTATCTCTGTGACCCATACCCATCCCAAAGCCACCAATCCGACAACCCGACCACTAATCTAGCGACTTCAGGATCATATATAATCATCTTCTTCTTCAACTTTCTTGCATCATCATCGTCATCATCTCCACCCAAAGACAAGAAGTCCTAATCTCAATAATTAACTCAACTCCATCACATCCACTCGACTCCATCCGACCCTTCCTATAGAAAAGGGGTTTTAATTAGGGTTTGAATTAGAGGTTTGATTTAGGCTTTGAAATAGGGTTTCAATTAATGCTTCAATTTGGGCCTTAATCAAATTCTTTATTCAAACCCTACATTAAAACCTTAATCAACCTCATTTTTCTTTTTAGAGAAAAAATGGAGGCACTGTTTTTGCCTGAGTGGGATCAGGCTTGGGGGTGGGGGATCTCGCCGAAGAGGGGTTGAACTCCCTGGAGTGGGGTCGATGGTCGTGGTGGGGTCGGATTAAAGGATGAGTCATACCTTATTCTTTTTTGTTTTATAGGAGCATTTTGGTCAAGTTGTATAATTTTTGAATGAAAACTTAATGACGGTTAAGTGGGGGGGGGGAGGGGGCAAAGTGGAGATTTTCATATGTAAAGGGTTTCCCTGTTTATGGGCCAAACAGGAAGGGGTTTTCTGCCTATATTAAGTTATAAAAGTATGCCAGAGAAAAGTGACAGTAATTCGCTACTTTCAAAACTTACCTAGTTTTTCAACATATGACTCTTGAGTATTATACCTGGGGATAAAATTCTCTGAAATTTGTATATTCCGAGCATATCTTGCCGTGTAATAATTAACACCAATAAAATCATAAGAATTTTTAATCATCTTTATCTCCTCTTTCGTAAAATTTGGAAGCCTATCCCTTACTATTGCTCTCATGTTAAATGGATAATCTCCATATAACAAGGGCTCTATGTACCTGAACAAAGTAATATAAGAAAAATAGTCATCAATAGCAAATTCATAGATGCTATATATGTAAGTAAAATCTTATGTATACATTCATATAAGAACTCATATTTAAATATATTACAGGAAATGAGATATAACACACACAAGAATTCCATTTCGAAGGAATTTAGGAGCAACATTAGAATCATTATAATTTTTCATTTATTATAATTTGTAATACTGTTTATACCAAAATTTAGCTGGAATGGTCAAGAAAAAGATTCCTCCTTTCCTGACTTGACCTAATCTCTAAAAGGAAAGCATGATCAACAGTCGATAATAAATTTTAGCCGGCAAAAAACATGGCGAGAAAAAAACTTCTCAACGAGCAGATGTGAGAAAGATAGCGAGCCACTAAAACAAACGCAGAGGAATGGTGTGGCCAGTAACTAAACTAGACATGGGGAGTAACCACGCTAGATCGGGGTGTAACCGCTACTTCATGATTATAAATACCAAAAGGCAGAAAGAATAGGACCCTCAATCAATCAATCAAACAACATATTAAAACTCAATGCCTTAGCTATCCTAGGAGTAACTTAATATAATTTTCCAGTGCTATTGGAGGCCTTGACGAAGTAGGGTGTAAGCCTTACGTCGACAGGTTACTTCTGCCATTTCGATGATGTCGATAGAAGACGAGACCTTTGTTGGGATTGAACATAAATTTGGCAATGGTAGAATCCCGTCTTCGGCCAATATAAACCTCCTTGTTCTTGCAGACGCCGAATCTTGGATGTATAGCGTAAATCTCTGCTTTTTCGAAGATGGATTTTAAGTATACAGCGAGAATACGTGCACTCAGGGTCCGGCCCAAGTGAGTATAGGGGCGTTTAGGCTTGAGCCCATAGGAGAGGCTTTTTTTGTTTAATTCCTAGCGAGCCGATCGCCTTAGTAGTGTATATCCCTATTTTCCAAAGATGGATTTTGGTATAGTGCGTGAATAACGTCAGGGGTTCATTAGAACAAGTCTCGGTCCTATAGACCATGTTAATCCCTTGTTTCCAAAATTGGATTTTTGTATTTCTTATGGAACACTGTGATGGTGTTCTCGGCCCCAGTATAGTATGAATCCCTTGTTTCCCAAAGTGGATTTTGGGCATCTCATATGAAACACTAAGGTTTTAGTAGAACTTCGACTAATACCCTGTTGACCGACTTTCGTATAGAAAAGATCCTTTTTGCATCATATCTAACGGATTCCTTGGTTCAGTAGTCCCATCCTATGATCTAAGAGCTATAATGTATAATACGGGTTATGGACGAGAACTTCATCTTGTAAGTGTGCTTTTGTGATATCGCCTTATCTATAACAATATATGTAAATCCTACATGCAATAGAGCTGTTGTATGCCATGTTTTTTTTTAACTGCAAGCCTCATGTTTTTTTTGTAACTACAAGCCTCATGACCGATGACTCGCAATAAATGATAGCAGATTGGAGTACTGCTATTAGTTTCTTTACAAATTGCTAATTAGGCCGCAATAATCATGAAATACATGCCTAACTAATTGGTAATAAGCTTTCGTGGGTGGAAACTCACTAAGGAGAAAAGGTTCTCCCCTTCCCTAATTAAACAGACACTGGTTTTACGAGACGTTATGTTGCTTTAAATATTAATTTGATGGACGCTAATCGTTTTGTTAGTAAAAATATTTAGAGCCAACAGATATATATCGTCTTTTATATAAATTTGAATCATCCTTTGGCAACCTTTTTCATTCTGACTAGGCATGTGTTCATGTGTCTATGTCCTGTGTATGCAGAAGACAACACAAACAAAAGGGAGGAGTTGTATTGAGGATTCGTAGTCTAGGCGAGATTTATAAACTCGTCTCATTCCCTACTTTGAAGTTTTTACATTGCAGCCTTTGCTTTGTTTGGTGTTTGTTTGAGTTTTTGTTTTTATGATTAAAAAGATATAAATTAGATAGGAAATATGAATGATATGAAGACTGTGTAACATATATGAAGAATTTTTCTCACTTGATTCTCTATGTTTCTACAGAACTTGTGTTTCTATATGCTTGCCAATAAATTAAGTCTAGGATTACCTCTTACCATCAATCTTTTTAATTATATATAGCTTACTATATGTTTGCTAACAAATTAAGTCTAGGATTACATCTTACAATCAATCTTTTCAATTATATATAACCAAATTAATACTAGGATTACAGTCTTACCACCAATGTTTGCCAACAAATTAAGTCTAGGATTACATCTTACCATCAAATGTTTATTTCAGGTAATAGCCAAATTAATATGTTTGATATGTCTACTATTATTAGTCTTGTGTGAACAATTAATGCATATGAGTCCGATATGTAACTAAACTTATGACTCTTAATCTTTCCATTGTTAAGTATACCCCAGTGGGAGGGGATTAAACCGACCAATGATTTATCATCTACATGTGGTATTATATTATTTATAGAAAGTATTGCATAATGCATCCAAATAAAATAAAGGGACAAACAACCACATTGTTTGATTTGGTTGTACTAAATTTTACCTTATTTGGAATGAAATTTTGTGCAGCATATCCTACAATATTTGAAGGCATCATAATAGCTAACATTATCTAATGGGGTGTTCGGTATATGGAGTGGAAGATTAGCAGGAATTCAGACATTCTTGGCAATGTGATGACCAGGTATCTGGTTCTCGGGAATGTTACATGAACATGCTTAACATATTTAATCATTTTTGGTGATATATATACTGTACGTGCAACAATAGCCGACGATATTGGTTGTTGTGGAGACGGACATTAGTGTCCGTGATGGTAGAGGCGACGATGAAAAGATGTCAAAAAAATGGCTATAGAGGGCGATGACATGTGGCGACAGAGGAGCGGCGGCAATGGCTGACAATGGAGTGCGAAGGTCAGCAGTGGCGATGACTGTAAGCACCAAGTGCTGCGGCTGGCCCGGGGAGGGGATGGTCAGATGGAGATAGGGGGCCACGGCGGTGGCTAGTGATGATCGGCCGGCGGCGGAGAGCGAAGGTATACCTATGATGGAGAGCGGTGGTGCCGGCCGGCTACGAGGGATGATGGCGGCTTGCGAGGGGTGGCGGTCGACAACGAAGGGGCCGGTGGCCGGTGGTGGAGGTGAGTACCGGGCGGCATATTCCTACAATTGTGTTCAGTAGGAATGTTTCATGGGAATCAGGTAGATATCAATTTGAATGGGAATAAGATTCCCTTAATTTGAGGGTGTCTTATTCTTGGGGAAATCCTAAATTTACGGAAGTATTATTTGCATTAAAAGCATGGGGATTTTTCATGAAAATCTCTGATTCGTTCCTAAATTACCATGTATTAAGCTCCCCTGTAAAAGCATCGGACGAACTTGTATGCTTTTTCAGATAAGAACCTGCAATGCTAGTAATCTTATAAATAACATTGCATGTAAAAGCAACAAACTGACCAACCAAAGATGAAGTCAATAGCTCTATTAACTGCCTCAGAATCAGGATGAGAGTCGGAATATGCCTTGTACCACTGAAAACCAAGTGAGATCCCAACAACTCCCTTTTGCATAGCCTGTAAAGAAATCAAAGGCCAATATTTTAAAAATTCATCGATATGTTGTGGTTTCAAAACTTTCAACTAGTACATTTAGGGAGGTTATATATGCTTGTTAATTTATTGCAAAAATATATAATGCCTATAACAAAGAAATTAAAATGTTTTATTGGTCACTGGAGTGGGCATGAATCTCGCTTTCCTAAATTACATATCATCAGCTTCATGCTTTTAGTCAAATAAAAATGTATTTATTGATCACTTGAGTGGGCGTGAATCTCGCTATCTAAAATTACTTATCATCAACTTCATGCATTTAGTCAATGCTTGTCCGCAAGTTGCATACAATCAACTTCACATCAAAATTAATGAATTCGTTCATTACTTTGTAGAACATAAGGCTTCATAGAGAATAGATCTATGTTTAAGTATTTATTTGGATGCGACCCCTTTTGGGAGTGGAACTGACAATCTCTCACTTTGGAAAGAAAAGTTTTAGCTCAAAAGCTATGCATCTTAATTAATGATATAAATTTAATGAATAATTTCACATGATTCACCTTGAACTTCTCTTCATACGGTCGGAAAGCTGCACCATGTGCTAATATAAGGTTATGACCAACAATACACGGTTCCGTCAATGAGTCTCCTGATTCACAACCCAAATCTTTTGAGCACCGGCCTGGTGCATGAACTCCAGTTCCATAACCAAAACTACTAAAAGTCCATGGTTCATTCACTGTGATCCAGTTTGCAACTCTATCTCCGAATTCTCTGAAACATAGTTCACAATAGTCCTTGAAGTCATCTCTACAAAGAACACAAAAACAAAGATAATAAACAACATGAATTTATAATTCTTAATGTGTTACTTTATGGTAATTATAAAAACAGTAAGATATAAAATTTCAATTACACAATTTTATGGTCCAAGAATCCTCCATATTCATCTTCTAGCGCTTGTGGAACATCCCAATGAAAAAGTGTTGCAGATGGTATTATTCCCGATTAGGCAATTTGATATTTGGATGTTAGTTTTGAAAGTTGATTTCATCAACTATGAGTAACATGTATTATTATTGAGTATACCGTTTTTGATTAGTTCGTTTATGAGATTGTTGTAATAACTGATGCCTTCTTGGCTAATCCCACCTTTGATATTGCCCTCTGCATGAAATTCAAGTATTAGACTCCAAGCTCTATAAAGAATATGAAAGAATAATTATGTACATAACTTATGTCCTGTGTGTGTATATGCCTAATTTATCTCTGGAGGAGTTATCATTCAACTGAATGATTAGCTCACTAAAGTTATTTTATTTTTTCTTGCTTTTTTGAGCTGATTTGTATTTATCGGCACAGTTTATAGTGGATTAACTCTTGCAGATGGGTTAGGTATCAACTCAAAGATATAATTGTTGTTTTCTTTTTCAGATACCCAGTATAAATTATCCCTAAAAATTTGGGATGAAGGCCTGTTGTTATTGTATGCCCAGTATAAATTATGAAGAAATGCAGCAACAGAAAGCTGAATCAATCACCAATTTTTCATACTGGTAACGGTATATATAATTTTTCATTTCTCGTTCTTATTTTCGGTCTCTGTATGTAATTATATTCTGTATTTTCTGAAATATCAATTCACTATACTGGGCTCCTAAGCACAGCTCTTTTTTCTCGGTAGGGTGGGTGGGTGGGTGGTTGGCAATGTTTATTGATCCTCTTCCTTTGATAAAACAACGTCATTAGAGTATGAAAAATTATGCAAAATCGTTATTTACTTGGCAATATCCTTGTCCAAGATATGGAAAATCTGTAGGCATCCATTCCCATGTTCTTTAAGAGCCTTGCATCTTCCTGCATTCATATATAACGGCATTTAGGTATACGTTGGAAATTGGCAAGAATAATTTCCTAATGTTAAAGTACCAACTTTGTATCTGTGGTAAGAGTCATCAGCGGTATCTCCATTTTGATGATCCTCAATTTTTTCTGGGAAACATTGTAAAATTCGTGAAGTTAATTTTCTATTTAGATTTGCAAATAGTACTATGGAACTCGTAATTACTTGGTGTGTGTGTGTGTGTGTGAAAGACCTGGGTGTTTGTGAGTGAAGGTGTCCCATATGCTCGGCCCCTTTCCTCCTTCATGAGCACCTCCTTCTATCTGCAGTAATTATCAAGAAACAAACACTTTATTATTGTGTTATACGGGTGTGCTGTATGCGGTGCCTTGCAACAATATTACAGAGGATTCTTGTACCGACGGGCTCCACCTTCAATGATAATGGTTACATCGGCAGATGACTCTGTCGGTACCTAAAAGACAATCTAACGGCATTACCAGACCGGTATTTTCTGTAATAACGAAACATTTTTGGCACATGCAACAAGTCAATATCAATGGTGGCTCATCAGTGTTAACCCACACATGAGCCACTAGAACGCTTATTGTCCGCCTCTATCGACAGACATGCCAACAGCACAGAGTCTATACTGATAGCTCGTCTGTAGTTTCTAATATACCTCTTATGTACCTAGTATTGTCATACATGCCCTTGGCATCAGTCAAAACTCAATACCAACAAAAGAATAAACTTGTTCTAGTGATTTTAGAAAAGAATAAACTTGTTCTAGTGATTTTAGAAAAGAAAAAAGAATAAACTTGTTCTAGTGATTTTAGAAAAGAATAAACTTGTAGGTTTGAGAAAGAATATATTTGCTGATGTTTTGAATATAAGAGTAGTGTGATCATAGTTTACTCTTATGGGTACCAGAATAGTAAGTGCCATTTTACATAGTTGGTTAATTGTCAAAAAAAAATAAAATTGATGACAAATCAATAACATCAATTTCCTTCTATGCTTTTAGAAAGTGCTACGGTGTTCTAGTGATTTTAGAGTATCCTAGGAGGGATTTTAGAGTATTCTAAGCATAGTTTGTTAAATGTAACTCGAGAAGAATGTAAGTGTAAATAACCAAGTCTATGTAAAAAGTTGTGGATTTATCCCCAATCGTTCCCCTAAATATCTTTCTCTCTCCTCTTATTTGCCCTAACAAACATGGTATGAGAGCCATACATCTCAACCCAACTTTAATTCGCAACCCTTTATGCAACCAAAACACTAGATCCAAGATTTCCACCCTCGCCACCGATCTCTACCACCACCAACATCGGCACCAATGGTTTCAAGCTCTCGCCTCTCCGATCATGCTACAGTAAATTTCAACCATGCTACAGTAACTTTTGGTCTTCTACAATACCTTCCGACGAACTGCAGTGCTTCGTCTTTCACTACAATGATTTCCGGCTCGCTAATGTAACTTCTTTTCCGCCAAGTGTTTGATAGATTGACTGGAAGGTTGCCTTTATAATGGTACCTCACATCTGACCTATTTTTAAGATTAACAACTGGGCTCAATTGGTACCAATTTCCTCGCCAATGCGATAGTTCGCATATTCAATCCCATAAGGGGGTTGATTTATAAAAAAAAACTCCGTATTGATGAGTGTGACACAATTTGGCCTTCCTTTCATTTGGATTATGGCCTCGCATCGATTCAATTGAGAACGACGATGTCATAAGGTGGAATTTCTTTAATTTTCTAGTATATTGTGTTCTCGTAGCGAGTAAACTATCCGAAGTCTTGTGTGATTCTGTTTTTGATATGTCCGTGCGAGCAGATCTAATTGTTTCATATTTGTGATTAGATCTTGGGAGATCAATCATGTGTTAGTTGTGATTTGATAGATCCTATGTATTTTAATTATTGATTTCTTGTTTTGTTGAAGAATCTTTTCTTGTTGCGATTGTATCTTGGGAGAATGATTGCTTGATCTTTTTTGCGGAGCTTTTATCAATGAGTTTATTAAGGAATTATTAATATTGTTGGTTGATGGAGTGATTGAGTTGGAAGTTATATCACATTTCTTAATTGAATTCTGGAAGATCTTTTCTTACCTGTGATTTCGAGTAGAAGTTGGAAGCTCTGCTGTTGTCTTGTTGATTGGATTGGATTCTGTTGGTAAATCGATCTAGTTGCTTGCACTCTCAAATTAGCTTGTTGCATGTAATTGTGCTATGATGGATTGTTTTTGTGAGCATATTGAAATGATATAGGAGTATGCTTATTGCATCTATTACAAATGCACCATTGACAAAAGGTGAAACCTCCACATCATCCTCATTGTTTACGCATGATACTACTAATATCGCAAGAGGTGATCATATGCCTTGTCTCTTTTCTACACCTACGTCATGTACTTGAATTATTGATTCTGGTGCAACTGATCATATGACTGGGAAAATAAGAATCCTTTCACCATTTCATCCCATGACCTCATGTGATCCGGTGACCTTGGCAGATGGACCCATTTCAGCTGTAGTAGGTGTTAGTAGTATTACACTCACACAGATGCTGTCCTTGGCTTCTGTTCTATACATGGAACATTTTTTGTTTAATTTGTTGTCCATCAGTATGCTTAGTAGTTTCATGGAGTGCTCGTTGATATTTCTTCTATAGGATGTATTGTGAGACATCATTCAGTAATGGTTCTACAGGCCATGAATCTAACTGTCTCTATATCTTGGACAACAAATTTCTTTAATGCTCTGTCCGGAGTCTCCAATGACATGCTCCACTCTATCTCCACTCAAGGTCCATTGCATGGTCACATAATTCGCGAATTATTCGGTGAATTTGTGAATAATTCACGAATTATGTGACTGCCGATTAAATCTGTGAATTAATCGTCATTACCGAACGCGCCGAATTATTGCCGAATTATTCGTGAATAATTTCCGAATTATTCGTGAATTATTAAAAAAAAGCGAATTATTCAAAAAACAGCAAATAATTCACAAAATCAAAATCTAGCATCATATATATTATTTTATATTAATTTTTTGCTCGAAATCCTTCCCGAACATTTTCCGAACACTTACCGAATCTTTCCCGAATACCTACCGATTTTTTCCGAATAGTTCTCCGAATCCGAATTTTCGACCTCGCCGAATTATTTCCGAATCACGAATTTGTGATTATGGTCCATAGCCGTTTCAGTCATTTTTCTCTCGAGACAGAAAAAGCTGGATCCTTCTCTTGGGCTTTTGTTTACAGTGGAATATGAGTCGTGTCTGGTGAGATAGTATCATTGTTCTAGTTATCCATCTCTAATGAATAAAAGAGTTGATAAACTATTCGATCCGGTCCACTTCTGTGTTTGGGGGCCTTGACCAATTTCATCTCTAGATGGCTTTAAATACTGTCATATTTATTGATGATTACTCGATAATGACTTGAGTATTTTTTTTATGAAATCTCGGATTGAAGTATTTTCTATATCTCAAAAGTTTTGTTCTGAAATTAAAAATCACTTTGGATTTTCCATTCACTTTTCTCATAGCGATAGTGCTAAGACAGTGTTTTAGTTCATTTTTTCAGGAGTTTATGTCACAATTTTTTGTCCTTGTACAATGGGGTAGCAGCACGAAAGAATAGACATATTTTGAAGATTGCTCCACATTATTGATTCATATGCGAGTTCTTACGACTTATTAGGGAGATGTGGTCCTCACTGTTACCTGTTTGATCAATCGTATGCTTCTATCTTGGATGCTCAGATTCCACAACTTTACTATTACCCAACACACCTTTCTATTTATGTGAGTTTTTGGATGCATTGGTTTTGTTGATTATCATCTAGGAGGGACCAAATTGGATGATATCCTTGGTTATTTTTGTACTAAGAAAGAGTATCGATGTTACGGTCCTAAGTTGACATAGGGGTGTGGATCAGTCCTTGGATATGAATATGAGATGTTCTCTAATGACGCGCTCGATGATTACCTTTTCCGTTCTGTCCAGTTAGACGTTTGATGAGGAATTGATCACGATCGTCACTACGTTTGAAGGCCGCTAGCCACCTTTGAAGTTTGGTCACGTGCCGAGAGAGAGTATGGTCCACTATTCCTTCCTAAGGCGCCAAGCCAAAGGAAGGGCTTCTGTCCGGTAAGAATTTCCTGCAAAACAAAGACAAGTAAAAAGGGGATTAGGAGGCGTGCAGTAAAATTATTCTAAGAAGATAAAAAAAATAGAATAATGAGAGGAAACAAAAAGAACGCACCGGCATGATGGCCTGGGAATGCTTTTCCTTATCCCTATGGAATAAGTTGTTTGAATGTTTGATTTAAAAAGATGATTTTTTTTGTTTGATAGAAGAGTTTTTTTATGATTGAATTTTTAGTTGATGATTATGCATGCGAAAGATAAATATAAAAAAGAGAGGGAAGGAAGGAGGTTAGCCTGCTGCCGCCTATAGAAAGCCATGAAGCTTTCCCGATCCTGCCATCTGACACCGAAAATTGAGAGAATTAGAAATTTGAGATAATTTTACTTCTACAGAGCTTTAAGAGGTTGGGGATGAAGAATTCTGAAGAAAGGGGGTTTCTTATATAGCCCTCCCATCAAATCTTTGATGAATCTTCAAAATTTGGAAAAATCTGAGTGATTGACACACATAAGGACGATCTTCGTCTACATGCATGTCAAATCAGTCGTTTTTGGCAGTTTTGCACGTCTGTTTTGGAAAATCTTTTTGAAATAGTTGACGACACACATACCGATGATGTCCGTCCGTATGTATGCCGCAGTCGGTGGATTTTTACCATTTTTGAATGACTTAGAAATCAAGTAAAATCAATTTTTTCCATTGGTGCACGCATGCAGACGAAGAACGTCCGTATTTGTGCCATCGGTTGCAATTTTTGAAAATCTTTTGTTTTAGAAAATTGATTTTGAATGAGGATTGTTTCTAAAAACTTCAAAATTCTTTTAAAATCACGTGCAAAACCCATAAACTAATTTTTCCAAATCTCAAAAATTCTATTTTTATATTTTTATGATATAAATCAAATAATACCTAAATGTGGCTCAATAAATCATTTATGTCGCCTATGAGGATAGAGTCGGTCATCATGTGTGCCATGCTGCCGTAAAATTTTTGTAAAAATGTTTAAAATTTTTGTAAAATCATTTTGAAGCTTAAGGTATAACTTGGTGTTATTTTGAGGCTACTTTTACGTACTATATATGTAGTATCCAAAGCTAGCCCGAATCGGTCGAAATGACATATCAACAAGGGGTTCATTTCGGCGAATGGCACATTTCTTGAGCTACTCCCTTATTATTCCAAGTCTCATAGTTCTTCTGATTTTAATAAAGATTTTCATTTAGATATTGTTCATCTTTAGAGCACGCAAGAGCCTCCTAATCTACATCAAGCACCTCCAATCGATATTCCTCCTACTGTTGCAGGTGCTTATTCTACTGAACCATATGATACACCATCCGCAATTGTTCCTCCTATTGTGACTTAGGTGTATGCTTGACAGGGCCGTACTACAGAATCTCAAGTGCCTATTCTTGTCGTTCTCTAGATCGACAAACGTATGATCTTGATGTTCTTTGAGTTAAGAACCTAAAGTTGCACCACATCCCATCTCATAGCTAATCATGTGACTTGTACAATATTTATCTTAATCTTACCGATCATTTATCTATTCAATTGATTCTCATCCTTCCCAAGTCTCGTCTGAGGCACTATACCATATAGATAAAGAGCAGCTATGAATAAGAAGATGTTTACTCTTAAAGCAAAAACAAACTTGAGACTTGGTTCTTCTTCTTGTGAGAAATAAAACTCGATGGATCTACGCAATTAAACTCAATCCCGATGATTCTTTTGCACGCTTTATAGCTCTTTTGGCAGGTAAAGGGTTTTTAGCAACTTATGGGATCAGTTATCAGGAGACTTTTTCTCCGGTGGCCAAAATGACATCGGTTTGCTTCTTTATGTCTGAAGTAGCTACTCATCATTGGCCTTTATATTAGCTTGATATAATGAATGCATTTCTTCATGGTAGCTTGTTCAAGTGCTCAAGGTGAGTCTGAATCTTTTTATCGTCCTAAGAAGTTATTGTATTGCTTGAAACATTATTCTCTGCTTGGTTTGGGAGATTTATAAAAGTGATCACGTCATTTGTCTTGTCATTGTGCTCATGACCATTCTGTTTTCTGTAGCTCTCATCAAGTCTTACACATTTTGTTGGTTTTGAATGTTGATGATATAGTAATCATCGATGATGATAGCGTTGGTATCATAAAGTTGAAACTCCAAACTCCTAATTTTATTTCAAACAAAGGATTTAGGAAGTTTCCAATGTTTCTTGTGCATTGAAGTTACACGATCCAAAAAGGATATTTATATTTTCTAGCGGAAGTATGTGATAAATATGCTATCTGAGTCTGGGATGTTAGGATGCAAGCTTATAAAGTCTCCTATGGATACTGATACTAAGCTCACTCACACTTGCTATATGATAAACCTCCGCAAAAGCATGCGAGACGACTTTGCCAAATTAGAGCGTAACTAGCCAAAGAAATAGAAGCTCACTCACACTTACCATATGATAAGACTCCTCAATGAAAAGAGGGATAAAGATACGCTTCAGTGTCTCGACTGCTTCATAAATGAAGAAGATGAGATTTCGGAGCTGCCAGCAGCACCAAAAGAACTAGAAGACGGGATCTATATGTTGGATATATGTTTGCCCTAGAGGCCATTATATGATAGTGGATGTGTATATATATATATATATATATATATTCAGTGTACATTCTTGCTCGATATGATAGTATGCTATCTGGTTTTTCTTTATCTGACATCTTGACTTGATCATGCTTTTATTTATTTACACATGTTGATAAAGCCCTGAGAATATTTGCTTGACTACTGTGATTATGATGGAGATCATACTAGTGGGACGTATGTAGTTTCTAAGCATATCCTAAAATGTCCCTAGTCGTAGGTTTATCGAGATGGGGCATCGATATACCAGAGTAGACTGGCGTATATGATACTAGACCCATATGATGGGCGATAGATGTTCCCATATCTATTGATGTTTGACATCGAGATCATATAAGGGTGCTCAGTGGAGACTGGGTACACTGGACGGACTCGCCGAGAACTCCTATATGGTATTATATCTATCGCCGGATAGCATTTCTCAGGTGACACTGGTACATGTTAGTCTGTAGACCCGAGATCGTCATAGAGTCTTGTGTGTTCTCCCACTATACTTTGATTACCACCCTACCACGGCTCTACTGAGTCGTGCAAACAGGTGGCTTTTGGGTACAGTCCCGAGACACACGAAGACGATGAGCGATAGGAGGGGTTTTGTCTCTCCCGGTATTGGGAGTTGATGCTGTGCTGTGCACGATTGGCTATATCAGTAAGTCCCTGACCAGGGTTGTTGGGATTTATTGATAAGTGTTATCAGTAGTTTCTCGATCTGTTATAGACCATTCATCGGCACCACTTATTGAGTTATTGGGGTCGACGTTATCATCCCTAGACTCAGTATGCAACATATCTGACGAAGAGACCGAACTGTACGGTAGTGTTGCCGGTTGGCTCGACGGGAGTTGTGACAGGTTCGCTTGTTTTCTTCTGATCGCTCAATACCCGGGTGGCCGTTACGTTTAGCTGACCTCTTGCGGCTTGGGGGTGCTTGATATGATCATCACCCATTGCCGGCGTATTGACGAGTCTTAGAGTCCCACAATGGAGTTACCTAGCCCAGGCGAAACGATATGGTGTGCATATGAGATATGAGCGGGGACCAGATTAAATGCGCGTATGTGATAACGTATATTAATCAGGCGGTTTGCTATTGGTCGGGTCGTATGAGATATGACCGGTTTGCTAAATCAAGTGTTGATTTAACATTGACCATTAGCATTTTCACTTTAGACCCTTTTGTCTTTTGTTGTATGCATGCATGTATGCACATGTTTACATTGATGCACATATGGATGTGCATGCACACATACATGCATACACATTTCTATCATGGTTGTTGATACATTAGATGGTGGCAATATAAGACTCACATGCTAGTAAATATTTAGATATTTATTTTTGAGATAAATAGAAATGGATAATTACTCATGGTTGATTATTTTATTATTCCACTAACCTTTGTGTTAACCATGAGTTATTTTCCATGGCCATTTTTGATCCAAAGATAAATATCTAGATATTTATTAACTTGGGTTAAGAATGAGAAGAGAAAATATATATATTTTCTATTCTCATTTTTATCATTATCTCTATCATTATCTCTTAAGCTCTCATTTGCTATCATCTTCTTCCTCCTCTCTCTTGCTCTTTAGCTTTCATTAGTGAGTAAGATAGTGATCAAGTTAGGGTTTTGATGTGAGAAAACAAACCACATCACCATTCTACACTACTCTTGCCCATTAGTTTAGAGTGTTGGCTTCTACTTCTTCTCTTGATCAAGTGGAGCTTCAAGCTTGGACAAAGAGGACTCCGGGTGGATCGTCGTGGACTTAGAGGATCTCAAGCAAACTTCTTTCAACCCTCAAGTGGCCAAAGATTCTAGCGAAGGGAGCTACAAAGGTTGTATTCTTTAAACCTAGCCTTTACTACTTGTGGATTGTGTGAAATCTTTTATTACCCTAGCTTTTCTAGTGTGATCCTTAGGTTGGTTTCATTAGCACCATTTAATTTTTTTAATATGGCATGTGTGATACTACCAAACCCTAGTAGTGGTGCTAAGGAAATCCCTTCATGGTATCAGATACTAACTAGAAACCTAGACGATGTTATGATAATCCGAAACCGAAAAACTCCGCAAAATACGATTTTAGAAAACCCATGAAAATGTTCTCTGTAAATTTTTTTAAGAAGTGGTCAAAAAATTATTTTAGTAACTGCAGAGTGACATTTATGATGATATAAGAACATTGGTACAATACGGAAGGGGGTGCTTGGTTCCTGGCCGGCGACTAGGCCTGAAAATCCGGCGACGCCGACTTGTTTTGCTCCCCTCCTCATCGTATTGCACCAGTGCTCTGTACATCATGATTTGGGGTTTCTGGTATTGTTTTTAAGTCTAAATTTGCATGTGATGTTAGTTTGGAAATGGGCTCTTTGCGGAGTATTTCGTATTCATATTTTTATAGCATTGTATTGGTAACTTTGGCGACGTTAAACAGGTCGAACGAATTATCAAACACTGGTATTTTCCAGGTTGAACGTACTCGATATATAATGCAGGTATTCCTATGGACCCTCTAGAAGAATGAAACCCTAACTCGAGATGTGACTACCAAACTGCGACTAAATCTTAGGGTTTACCGTAGTTAGTGGCGCTACAAATGAGGCTTGCGTTTGCCCTTCTATGGCTGGTCCATTAAATACCGCGGCATGGACTTTGGGTATTGTTTAACGGCGCTCAAGTATTGAGCTTGCTGGGGAATGTGGGTGTTCGTTAATTCGATCGAAGGGTTTAATATCGCCTAGTAGTATGTGATACTTGTTTCTGCGACCGTAAGTGTAGTATGCGTATCGCCGGTTTCGTTGCTATATGTCAACGGCAATTGGGGTACGCATACTTGCTTACGTTGATGACATGTGATGTTATGTGTTGCTGTACTATGATGTATAGGAATGTCGTGACAGAATAGCCGGGTTTTTTTTTTATATGAGATGAGAGTTTTATTTTTCATTCATGTAAAATTCTTTTGTAATGTAATATTCTTTTATTTGGGACACTTCCGGGTTGAGGATGATGTCACCATCGTTCTATATTATTTACTTTTCCGCATTAGGATAGACCCAAGGTGGAGAGCACAAGTGACCGGGTTCTAGAGTCCAATTGGAGACCATCTCGAGGAGTCGGGACCGGGTCTCCTAACTCTAGAATTGGTAGGGTCGCTTGCCGCTCTCGTAGGGGTCTAGGGTGTGGGATTGACTATTCATAACAACCGTGGAATCCGTATTTTCAATTGTTGGCTAAATACTAAATACGGACGTCCTAGTATATCCTATATTATCATATCTGTGTTTCTGCTGCCTATATTCTGTGATGTGATCGCTTAATATATCTGAGACGAATGCTATATTATATATGAGATATATAATAGACGTTGCTTATGTTTTACACCCGCGCTAGTCCCGTCCCGGTATGCCGTTAGTTAAGTAATCTGACGGTGCATAACGGAACATTGCGGCGAATGCGGATGGCATAAGCGTACGTTGTATTTTCGTTTCTTTTCTGTGATTGGCTTAAGAACTTAAATGATGTGACTACATTAATATGATTAATGTAAAGAAAATAAACCTAAAAAGATGTTGTAGAATCGGATTTGAAAACCACTCGGCTTTTTACGAAAAAACTACATTTCAAAATTGCGGAGCTTAAGCCACTCCTTTTGAAAACCATTTGATTCTACGACGATATCAAGTTCAAAGCGTTAAAGGTTTTCTTAAAAACCATCCGCAACCCTCCGTCATTTTAGGAAGTAGAGTACTTAGTATTCGTGCTACGTTTGTTGACCTTAGCCAAGGTGTAGTGTACGGTAGCTAAGTGATGTCTTCCTACAATGCATATGATGCAGATTAATTGGGACGGGCATGTGACTTTGTTGACCTTAGCCAAGGTGTAAGTTTATGTAACCCATCCCGGTACTTACGGGGAGGCGGAAAGAGTAAAAATCAGATTTTTATCACAAGGAAATATAGACTAACTATGAAGGATCTTTGCCAAACAAAAACTAACAAACGAACTACAAGTTCTAGCTACTAGGTAAGATGGTTATACCTAGTTCTTGAACTCCTTCTCTTCTTGTTGTGGTCCTCTTTGTTGCTAGCTCTTTGGAGTGGTGTAGACGGCTCCTTCTCTTCGTCTTCTCTTTGCCAAAGAAAGTCTATCTGAAGGCCTCTACTTTGAGCTCCTACCTCAACCAAGAAGTAACTAGAGTGCTTGGCTTGCTAGACAAAGAACTCTAGAATGAGTAGAGAGGTGTTTTGATGGTTTAGTCTCAAAGCTTGGATTTTCAACACATGAAACACTTAAGCTTTTGAGAGGGAAGAAGAGGGAGAGCAAACCATGAGAGAGAAAGCTCATGAGAGAACGAGAGTCTAGAACCAACCTTTTTCTCATATTAGAGAGATATGATAATAATAATAATAATTAAGGAAATTGTGATGGTTAGTTGATTTGACCATTATCATTTCACATTTAATGCTAAGCAAGCTTCAAGAAGCATCTTTTGCTTAACAAAAGAAAATATCAAGGTCAATACAAGTCAACAAGTCAAATGGTCAACCCAACCCTAACCATGGCACAATTATCCTTAATTAATATTATTAATCATATTTCTCATTCTCATTAGGGTTTTGATCAAGTCAATGGTCAAAAACCCTAATGAGGTTTCTCCTTCTCCGCCTCTGTCAACTGTACGTACGTATCCGCATTCGCGTTCCGAAGAAACACGAATACAATGAGACAAGACCAATCCCAAAACAAATACTAGGATCTGGCTTAAACCAAAGCCCACTAATAATAACTGCCCGGACACCAAACGTGCACAAGTGCGCATATGTGAACGAACCCCGTCGTAAAACCATACGATCTCTACTCTGTTTTGCCCAAAGGCGAACAACCCTCTGTATGGGACTCTAAAGACTCGACACTACGCTGGCAGTGGGTTTAACCATAGGCCGCAAGCGGTACTAGCTGTACGTAACGGTCTCCAGGTAGATGCCGATAAGAAGACCGATGAGGTGAACCCATCCGAACTCCTACTGAGCCTGAATGTGACAATCTCCGTACAGTCCGGTCTGTTCGTCTGAGAGTATCGCATGTCGGGCCTAGGGGGGCGGTAAACGTCAGTTCCCTAATAACGGTACAAGTCGTGTCGGAGTGTAGCCCAGAACACCCTGAGAAACTACTGGAAACACTACCAGCAAATCTCGCTTGCCCTGGCCAGGGACTTTGTGTAATGGTTCTCCTAGACACAGCGCGATATCAACTCCCAATACCGGGAGAGACGAATCCTGTCTAACCGTCACTGCCTCCAAGTGCTTCGGGACTGCACCCAACTACTACCTGTTTGCACGACTCATTTGAGCCATGGTAGGGTAGTAATCTAAGAACAGTGGGAACACACTCGAGGCGAAGTGACAGTGTCAAGTCAACGGACTAAGCTGTACTCATGTCACCTGGGAACTGATAACCGACGATAGGTATAATACCAACCAACAGTTCCCAGCGAGTCCTGTCCAGTGTACTCGTAACCTAACGAGCACCTGCATACTATCTCCAGTACGACGTACTGATGGCTGTGGGACAGACCATCTCCCTTCCTGGGATGAGAAGCGTATACACTAGTCTACTCTGGAGTATCGATGCCCTGTCTCGATAATCCTACGACCAGGGACCTGTATAAGGATATGCTTATAGACTACCCAGCCCCCACTAGTGTGACTGCCATCACAACGCTGGTAGTCAAGCAAAAGATCCTAAAGGCTCTATCAATATGTATCAGCAACATGTCAAAAGAAACACATACACATATTAAGATAGATACAAGCCAAGTAGCATACTACCATATTGAGCAAGAATGTCAATCCGTGTATATATCCCAAGCTTCCAAAATGTAATATACAAACCAATACTATACAATAATGGCCTCTAGGGCATATCCCACTAACACAAGGGTCATGTGAACTGGTCTAATTAATCAAGAAATGATGGGTTGAGCTTGACTAGTGCTTGTGATTTGTTGACCATAGCCAAGGTCATGAGTGCTAGGGGTAAAAACCATATCGGGAATTTCAAGAGTTGAAATTTGCAATGAGATCGCATACCTTCCATATGATGGTTGGATCCCGATCCCACTGTGGACAATAGTTGCTCTCAGGAGAGTTTTGCAGTTTACAATTAGCTAACCCATTAGGTGTCTAGAAAGCTGTTAATGAGGCTACGCCTCTGGGAAGACGAGGTTTATATTAATTAGGTCCGTGCGAAAGCACGGGGAACCTCCCTCAAGTACCGACACTGGCCTGGCTGAATGGTTAGCGAAGTTGTAGACTGTAATTAATCCTGGCTAGTTTTCCTTTTAAGGTTTGAGGGGAAATTTGATAAAAGCAGTGGGAGACATCGATTAGATAAGATATTAACCAATCCGATCTTTGCAAGAGTTTTCGCTGAGTGTATTCTTTTCTCTCTTAATGGCAGATACCAATGACAGGACTCAAGTTTCTACTAGATAAAAATAAACTGAATGAGACCAATTATAAAGACTGGCTGAGGAACCTTAACATTGCCTTGACTTATGATAAGGTATCATATGTCCTCACGGCTCCAGCCCCGCCCATCCTAGATCCTAAATCTTCGGTTGCGGATAAGAAAGTCCGCAAGACATGGGACGCTGACTGTGCCACGGCCAAATGTCTCGCGCTTGCATCGATGGATAATACACATCAGAAGAAGCACGAGAATATGGACGTCCAAGCCATATTCCTCCATACAAAGGAGTTGTATGGAGAGCAATCTCGTGTCTTACGATACGAATCATCCAGAAAGCTGTTTCAGATGCAAATGGCCTCTGACACACCAGTAGGAGACCATGTTCTGAAGATGATAGCTCTCATAGAGGAACTTGAGGACCTTGGGTGGACAATGGACAATGAGCAATATACTGATATTATTCTGCAGTCTCTCCCCTCTACCTTTGCTCAATTTATATTTAACTTCAACATGCACAACATGGAGAAGGAACTACCTGAACTCCTTAATATGCTAAGGAGTGCAGAGAGCATGCTGAAGTCAGTGAAGACTCCCGTTTTGAGTGTTGGGCTATCTTCCTCCTCTCGCCCGAAGGCTAAGGCCAATGGAAAGATAAAGAAGAAACCCACCAAATCTAAGGGTGGAGTCAAAAAGGCTAAGGGGAAAGACAAGTCCAAGGCCGGGGAATCAGGGAAAGGGGAATGTTATCACTGCCACAAAACAGGACACTGGAAGCGCAACTGCACGAAGTACTTGGATCTCAAGAAGAAGCATGGGGATGCTTCCGCTTCAGGTGTGTTTGAGACAGAAAACTGTTTTTCAATAAACTCTGCTTCCTGGGTATTAGATACCGGTTCAGGTTCTCACATTTGCAATTCTATGCAGGGGCTGAGAAATAGCAAGGTTTTGAAGACAGGTGACCATACTCTCCGCGTTGGAAATTGTTCCAATGTACATACAGTTGCAGTGGGAGATTATCATTTGGGGTTGCTGTCTGGATGTATATTGGTTTTGAACCCATGTTATTATATACCTAGTATGCTTTGTAATATAATATCCGTTTCTTTGTTAGACAATGAAGGATATAATTTTGTATTGCAGAACAATGTTATGAACATTCACTTGAATCAAATGTTGGTTGGGTATGGTACACTTAATAACGGGATAGACGTCCTAAATCAACACACATTTTTCAGCATACAACACACTAATAAAAGAAAACTTTCAGAAATAAATGAGTTTTTTCTTTGGCACTGTAGACTTGGTCATATTAACGAAACAAGACTAAACAAGTTACACAAAGATGGATATTTAAACCCTTTTGAATATAAATCTTATGCGACTTGCCAGTCTTGTATCAAGGGTAAAATGACCAAAACTCCGTTTACAGGACACGGAGAAAGTGCTACTGAGCTCTTAGGCCTCATACATAGTGATGTATGTGGGCCAATGTCTACACAGGCTAGAGGCGGTTTTTGATACTTCATTATTTTCACTGATGATTTCTCAAGATTCAGTCATGTATTTTTATTAAAGCACAAGTCCGAAGCTTTCGAGAAATTCACTGAATATAAACTTGAAGTAGAAAAACAAACCGGCTTGAGCATCAAAATGCTTCGATCATATCGTGGTGGGGAGTTTCTCAGTACAGAGTTTGCAGACTTTCTAAAAGAGAATGGGATTCTCTCTCAGCTCACTCCTCCTTACACACCACAGCACAATGGTGTGTCAGAACGTTGGAATCGGACCCTATTAGATATGGTTCATTCCATGATGAGTGATACTGAGTTACCCGTCTCATTTTGGGGGCATGCATTGGAGACTGCAGCATTTCTACTGAACAGGGTCCCAACCAAAACCGTGTCTACCACGCCATATGAGATATGGCATGGGAATAGACCATCTCTTAAATGAATTAAGATTTGGGGTTGTCCGGCCTATGTTAAAAAGCAGAATCCGGACAAGCTCGAGACACGGTCAGTCATATGTAATTTTGTAGGATATCCGAAGAATTCTTATGGATGTCTATTTTACCACAAGAAGGAACAAAAGGTGTTTGTTTCTCAGCATGCCACATTTTTAGAAAAAGAGTTTTTTACAAATGATACAGATGGCAGTGTGGTAGATCTAGAAGAGGTTCTAGAAACACAAACAACAAATGACGACTTGGTTGAACCGGCTGTTGCAACAGAAACTGATGAACCTCGGCCACTCCGTAGGTCTGGTAGGACTTCTCGCCCACCGGAGAGGTACTACAGTTTCCTCATTGATGGTGATAGAGAAGACTGCATCATGGAGGATGATGATCCTACCAGTTTTCTGCAAGCTATCACGAGTGGAGACTCAGTGAAGTGGCTGGATGCCATTAGATCTGAAATGGAGTCTATGTACACCAACAAAGTATGGACTTTGGACGTTGTATCCCCTGGGGTAAAACCTGTAGGGTGCAAATGGATCTTTAAAAGAAAGATTGGTGTAGATGGGTAGGTAGAGACCTATAAGGCAAGACTTGTGGCGAAGGGTTTTCGTCAAAGACCAGGTCTGGACTATGACGAAACTTTTTCTCCCGTAGCCATGCTTAAATCCATTCGGATCCTACTTGCAATTGTTGCTCACTACGACTATGAAATATGACAGATGGACGTTAAAACAGCATTTCTAAATGGAGATTTAGAAGAATGCGTTTATATAGATCAGCCAGAGGGCTTCATTGATAGTGGGAGCAGCGGGAAAGCATGTAGATTGCTTTAATCCATTTATGGATTAAAGCAGGCATCACGGAGTTAGAACATCTGTTTCGATGATGTTATCAAAGAGTTTGATTTCATCAAAAATCCAGATGAACCTTGTGTTTATAAGAAGACTGTTGGGAGAGCTGTCACATTCCTCGTATTGTACGTGGATGACATTCTTCTGATAGCAAATGATATTCCTATGCTACAGTCGGTCAAATCTTTCTTATCACTAAGGTTCTCCATGAAGGACCTGGGTGATGCCACATACATTCTGGGCATTCGGATCTATAAGGATAGATCCAAGAGGTTATTGGGATTGTCCCAAACCAGGTACATTAACACCATCTTAAAAAGGTTTAGTATGGAAGACTCCAAGCGGGGTGCCTTACCCGCTTGCCATGGGGCCACTCTCTTTAAGGACTTTTGCCCAAAGACCGATGAAGAGAGAGCTCGCATGGGCATTATACCCTATGCTTCGGCAGTAGGATCTATAATTTATGCGATGTTATGTACACTCCCAGATGTAGCTTATGCACTTAGTGTAGTAAGCAGGTATCAATCCAACCCAGGAAAGAATCACTGGATAGCTGTGAAGAACATTCTTAAGTACTTGCGAAGGACTAAAGAATTGTTCTTGGTGTATGGTAATGGAAATTTCTAAATGGAGGCCTTTACCGATTCAAGCTTCCAGAGTGATAAGGACAACAACAAATCTATCTCTGGGTTTGTATTTACCCTCAATGGAGGGGCGGTAAGTTGGAAGAGTTCCAAAAAGGATACCGTTGTAGACTCTACGATGGAGACTGAATACATTGCTGCGAATGATGCCGCCAAGGAAGCCGTCTGGATGAGGAAGTTCGTCTCGGAGCTAGGAGTAGTTCCAATCATTATTGATCCAATACCATTGTATTGTGATAATAATGGGGTTGTGGCGTTAGCCAAGGAGCCCAGGTCCTATCAGCGGTCCAGACACATCCTGAGGCGCTTTCATTTGATCCGAGAGATTGTAGATCGCCGCGAGATCGAGATTAGGAGAGTAGACACAAAGAATAACACCGTGGATCCACTCACCAAGGCCCTCCCTCAGCCGCAGCATGAGCGACTTTTTGAGATGTTGGGTATGAGATACGCCAATAACTGGCCTTAATGCAAGTGGGAGATTGTTGGATATATGTATGCCCTAAAGGCCATTATATGATAGTTGATGTATTTATACATGTATATATATATTCAATGTACATTCTTGCTCGAGATGATAGTATGCTATCTGGTTCTTCTTTATCTGACATGTTGACTTGATCATGCTTTTCTTCATTTACACATGTTGATAAAGCCCTGAGGATATTTGTTTGACTACTGTGATTATGATGGAGATCATACTAGTGGGACGTTTGTAGTTTATAAGCATATTCTAAAATGTCCCTAGTCGTAGGTGTATCGAGATGGGGCATCGATATACCAGAGTAGACTGGCGTATATGATACTAGACCCATATGATGGGCGATGGATGTTCCCACATCTATTGATGTTTGACATCGAGATCATATACAGGTGCTCAGTGGAGACTGGGTACACTGGATGGACTCGCCGAGAACTCCTATATGGTATTATATCTATCGTCGGATAGCAGTTCTCAGGTGACACTGGTACATGTTAGTCTGTAGACCCGAGATCGTCATAGAGTCTTGTGTGTTCTCCCACTTTACTTTGATTACCACCCTACCACGGCTCTACCGAGTTATGCAAACAGGTGGCTTTTGGGTACAGTCCCGAGACACAAGAAGACGATGAGCGATAGGAGGGGTTTCGTCACTCCCGGTATTGGGAGTTGATGCTGTGCTGTGCACGATTGGCTATATCAGTAAGTCCCTGGCCAGGGCTGTTGGGATTTACTGATAAGTGTTATCAGTAGTTTCTCGATCTGTTATAGACCATTCATCGGCACGACTTATTGAGTTATTGGGGTCGACGTTACCATCCCTAGACTCAGTATGCAGCATATCTGACGAAGAGACCGGACTGTACGGTAGTGTTGCCGGTTGGCTCGACGGGAGTTGTGACAGGTTCGCTTGTTTTCTTCTGATCGCTCAATACCCGGGTGGCCGTTACGTTTAGCTGACCTCTTGCGGCTTGGGGGTGCTTGATATGATCATCACCCACTGCTGGCGTATTGACGAGTCTTAGAGTCCCACAATGGAGTTACCTAGCCCAGGCGAAATGATGTGGTGTGCATATGAGATATGCGTGGGGACCCGATTAAATGCGCGTATGTGATACCGTATACTAATCGGGCGGTTTGCTATTCATCGGGTCGTATGAGATATGACCGGTTTTCTAAATCAAGTGTTGATTTAACATTGACCATTAGCATTTTCACTTTAGACCCTTTTGTCTTTTGTTGTATGCATGCATGTATGCACATGTTTACATTGATGCGCATATGGATGTGCATGCACACATACATGCATACACATTTCTATCATGGTTGTTGATACATTAGATGGTGGCAATATAAGACTCACATGCTAGTAAATATTTAGATATTTATTTTTGAGATAAATGGAAATGGATAATTACTTATGGTTGATTATTTTATTATTCCACTAACTTTTGTGTTAACCATGAGTTATTTTCCATAGCCATTTTTGATCCAAAGATAAATATCTAGATATTTATTAACTTGGGTTAAGAATGAGAAGAGAATATATATATATATATATATATATATATATTTTCTATTCTCATTTTTCTCATTATCTTTATCATTATCTCTTGAGCTCTCATTTGCCATCATCTTCTTCCTCCTCTCTCTTGCTCTCTAACTTTCATTAGTAAGTAAGATAGTGATCAAGTTAGAGTTTTGAAGTGAGAAAACAAACCACATCACCATTCTACACTACTCTTGCCCATTAATTTAGAGTGTTGGCTTCTACTTCTTCTCTTGATCAAGTGGAGCTTCAAGCTTGGACAAAGAAGACTCCGGTGGATCGTCGTGGACTTGGAGGATCTCAAGCAAACTTCTTTCAATCCTCAAGTGGCCAAGGAGTCTAGCGAAAGGGGCTACAATGGTTGTATTCTCTAAACCTAGCCTTTATTACTTGTGGATTGTGTGAAATCTTTTGTTACCCTAGCTTTTCTAGTGTGATCCTCAGGTTAGTTTCATTAGCACCATCTAATTTTTTTTAATATGGCATGTGTGATGCTACCAAACCGTAGTAGTGGTGCTAAGGAAATCCCTTCACTATACCACCGCCGATGGTTTGTAAAAGATAAACTTGGGAACCGAAGAAGATCCTCAACCCACGTTCGTCAACGAGCTGCTTTTAGATGAATAAGTAGCTGGTCTAAAAGTAGCAGTCCTGGAGTACAAAGACTGCTTCACATGGAATTAGTCCGAGAAACCAGGTCTTGATCCATATGTAGCAGTTCACAATCCGTCCATAATGCCGGGAATAAAGCCTGTCAAACAATCTCCGAGGAGAATGCGTTTTGAACTAGAGATGAGCGTCAGCGCTGAAGTAAGAAGCTTATAGATTCTGGTTTCATCCAGGAAATACAATACCCCGACTGGATTGCCAATATCGTCCCCGTAATGAAGAATGGGACTGTCCAGATCTGCATGGACTTTCGAGATCTTAATAGGGTGTGTTCAAAAGATAACTTCCCCGTACCAGCCACTGAACTGATGATCGACAACACCTCAACTCATGAAGTCTTCAACTTCATGGACAGATCGTCAGGATACAATCAGATAAAGATGGATCCGGAAGATCAGAAGCATACGGCCTTCCGCACACCGTTGGGCATATACTGTAACAAAGTCATGCCTTTCGGACTAAAGAATGTTGGGGCGACATATCAAAGAGCAATAACCAGCATATTCAGAGACATGATACACGATATCGTCAAATGCTACATCGACGACCTCATAGTTAAGAGCATGTTATATGAAGAACGCTTGGAGCATCTAAGGACAGTCTTCAACCGTCCACGAAAATACAACCTGAAGATGAATCCGCTGAAATGTGCGTTCGGGGTATCGTAAGGGAAGTTTCTGGGTTTTATAATCCGTCAACGAGGAATCGAGATAGATCCCGCCAAAATCAGGGCAATTATAGAGATTCCCCTTTTAAGGAATCTCAAACAATTGTGATCTCTCCAAGAAAAGCTCACTTATATCTGACGGTTCATCGCCAACCTCTCCGGGATATGCTGTCCATACATCCATCTAATGAAGAAAGGGACCATGTTCATATGGGACCAGAAGTGTCAAAAGGCACCAGAGGAGATCAAGCAATATTTGCAGAATCCATCGGTCTTGGCCGCTCCGGTTAAGGGAAAGACTTTTATCCTCTATACAACTACTATTGATGGTTCTCTAGACACGCTATATGTACAAGAGAACGATTAAGAAAAATAGAGGGCTTTATACTATCTAAGTCGAGTCCTGTTAGGAGCAGAAAGCAATTACTTTCCTATCGAAAAGTATTGCCTGGCGTTGATCTTTTCCGTCACGAAGCTCAGACATTACGCCTTGGCGTATGAACTCCATCTTATATCGAAGGTGGATCCCTTCAAGTACCTCATGTCTAAAGCTATGCCAACAGGAAGGCTCTCACTAAATGGGCCCTTCTGTTAATTGAGTTCACAATTATTTATCTCCTCCTCAAAGCGATAAAAGGACAAGCCATCGTCGACTTCCTTACGGAAGATTCGATTCTGGCCGGCTCTCCTTTAAATAGCGAGCTGCCAGATGAATATGCATTTAACATAATTGAAGAGGGAGAAGAAACAGGAAAGTACAGTTAGGAACTATATTTCGATGGAGCATCTTCTATGAAGGCGCGAGAGAGGAATACCCCAATAATCAAAGACGGGGTAGGTCTTATATTCGTGACTCCGCAAAGCGGGATACTCCGCTATGCCTTCTCGTTGACAGAACCAAAAAACAACAACGAAGCTAAATATGAAGCTCTCATTGCCGGTCTCGAAATCGCAATCGATATGCGCATCAAGGATCTCATCATATATGGAGACTCGCAGTTAGTCGTCAACCAAGTGAACGGCGACTACAAGACATGCAAACTGGAGCTAATAAGGTATAACCAAAGGGTACAACAACTACTAACACAGATTTCCTTTTCTGTACTGGAAAGTGTCACGAGCGAAAAACAGCAAAGCAGACGCATTAGCAAAACTTGCCAAAGAAATGGGAGATGAAAATCTTGACGATGTAAGGATCAGTGTTCGAAGTTGCAAGATCCTATCGCCAGCCGAATTTCCTTCGGAGCCTCCAGTGGAGACGTCTGAGGAAGAAGAAGAGATACTTGGAGAGAAGGTTCTCTAAGCCGAAAAAGAGGAAGAAGATGAAGATTGGAGGCAAGTCTTTATAGACCACTTTAAATCCCAACGGATGCCTAAAGATGCATCGCAAAGGCACCGACTCATTAAACGAGCCTTGTCTTTCGCCCTAATCGATAGAATGTTATATAAAAGGTCCTCCGATCATATATGGATGAGGTGTCTAGGTCCACAGGAAGCCAAAAGGGTCGTCCAAGAAATTCACGACAGTCTTTGTAGGTCCTATCAAGCCGGTCCTAAGATGAAATTGAAAATTAAAAGGATGGGTTACTACTGACCCACTATGATTTAAGATTGCATCGAATATGCAAAGCGATACCATTCATGCCAAATACACGGGGACTTTATACATCAACACCCTAATCCGCTGCATCCTATCATAGCCAGCTGGCCGTTCGAAATGTGGGGAACCGATATAATCGGTCCTATTGAACCGGTATCATCAAGAGGACATCGATTCATCATGGTGACAACCGACTACTTCTCCAAATGGGCAGAGGCGATACCACTGAGAGGAGTAAAAACGGAGAATATCCTTCACTTCTTCAAAACTCACGTGATATACCGTTCGGAGTTCCACGGTGTATAATCTCGGACAACGGACCAGTATATAGAAGCCACAAAATAAACCGCTTCGCCAAGAAACAAAAGATAGACTGGAGATATTCCTCCGTCTATAACTCTCGAGCCAACGGTTTAGCCGAAGCCTTTAACAAGACGTTGACAAACCTCATAAAAAGATGGTGTCCAAGAATAAAAAGGACTGGCATGAAAGGCTACATGAAGCTCTTAGGGCGTACCGAACGATGTTCAAGATGGCCACAAGTAGTGCTCCTTATGCCTTGTCCCTTTCAAAGACAACATCTTATGTTTTGGTGTTTGGAGTCGAAACAGTGCTCCCGTTTGGAGCTGATGGGATTTGAACTCGGGTGCTATGTCTCAGCGGTACAAGGCCTTACCAGTGAGCTACATGTTCATTCTTGCTGTTCAAAAGCAAAATAAACTTATAACTTGTGCTTAGGCTCAGATGCCCCTTTCTGTATTTTGAAAAAATTCAGTACAGAAAGTTAGGGTTGTTACATTCTACCCTCATAAAAATTTCGTCTTCGAAATTTGTAAAAAGGAAAGTATAACGGATTCAAGGAAAGTTTGGTGATAGAAGTACTGATAGTGTATGAAAAATAACAAAGTGATACAATGGTTTGAAAAGGTTGAAGGGAATTACCAGTGTTAGCTTGGTCTACAGCCTCTGCTTCTTCAGCCGTTAAAAGGAAAGCCTAACGCCGTGGTACATTTCTCCTAGCTGGAGGCACATTCCTCTGTCCTTGGGGAATGTTTTCTGCCCTCGAGGCATGTTCCTCAGTGCCTGATGGAATTGGTGAGTAGACTATGCAGGTGGTGGAGCTGCGAGTGCAAGACGACGTGCAGGATCCTATATAGATGGCCGCTATGGGTAGTTGGTGGGTGTGTGAGTTGGGTTACGTCTATAAGGACAGTTTCCAATTCCGTGATTGGATGCGCCACAAACTAAGCACAGGCTTTTTGCACGCCTACAGTCCTTCCACAGGTGTCCATCCCTCCTGGAATAGAAGCAAAATTTTAGACCCGGCTGGTTATTGGTTTCTTCCGGTCTTCTGGGTTCAACATTTGGCCTTGAAGAGGCTCCTCCTACCATCCGAGTGACAGGGCGCTTAACTCCGGCAGATTGGGGTCTGCCCTTCGTCTTCACCACTGCCTCATATCGACGGGCAGCTTTCAAAGCCAAATCATGGGTAGGGATCCCTTGTAGCTAATGCAGCTTAGATTTCCTGGTCCAACCCTTGTTAAAATCGTCGTGACCGGATCTCAGCAGTTGGTATCAAATGTGTAGCGAATCTATTGAGGTATTGTGTTAGCTGTGTAGTATGTGATATATTGAAAATCGAATTATTGAGACATCTCTTACCGACTGAGCATGGTAAACTCAGCATCATACTCATCCACTGACTTGGTCCACATAGAACCCTATTGTAGGTGAATGAACTGCTGCTCCATGTCGAATCTGGCAGTCTCAGGGACGTACTTTGCATCGAACATATCACGGAAAGTTCCATTCGATCGGTTGGGAGAGACGACTTTCTTCCGCCTTCTATCAGACCCGTGCATTGTCAGTGAGCTGCAGCTTTGCAACTCGTATCCAAGCGACCTCTGGCACTTGTGCTGCTGCCAGGTCATCTTCAATACTCTGAGCCTATTCTTCAGCTTCTAGAGGGCTCTCTTTTCCTGAGAATTGCTTGGGGTGCAATGCCCTGAATTGTTTCACCCCAGGTGCTTCTGCCTCGGGATGGTTCATCAAGATAGCAGTCGGCTGCTGCTGTCCCTCCAGGAAGCTGCGGATCGCCTCAAGCAGTACCGTCTGCTCATTGATCGGAGCAGCTACGGCTGGTGTAATTGGTAGGGGTGGTGGAGTGTTGTTGAAGTTGGTGCTGGTGTTGTTTGGGGAATCCATAACCTTGAAAGAAAAATTTAGGTTAGGACAGATTCAAAATATATGAAATTGGAAGATTCAAGGAATATGAATTATAAAGAATGTTTTTTTAGTTGCTGGTTCTTATGTTATATTGCTTAGGTTGTCCACGCAGAATTGACTTGCATGTCTATACAGAGCCGACCTGCATGGGCCACCAACAAAATCTGTCACGTCCCGCTTCCCAGTGTACGGGCAGACGACGCGACGAGGCCGCTACGTATTTACTCAGAAGTAAACACGCTAAGCGTATCTAAGCAATATAAAATAAAATACACAAGAGACAGGGATGGAAATGAACATCAACCTTATTTATTTAACATTCTTTTTACAATACAACTGAAATGTAAATACATGGAATGAAAGCGATGCCTAAACAGTGGTATAACAGAAATGAAAATGAAATGTACAAGTAAACTAGAGCTCTGGGTCGAAGGCTATCTGATCCAAGTCCTCACTGCTGGTCTCTGTCTCCAGAAGGTCCGATCCACCTGACAACATTCCAAAGAAAGAAGAAACGAAATGTCGTCAGCGAACAATCGCTCGGTAAGTCCCAAGGATGAGTAGAGATAGGGTAGACAGAGAGAGAGAGAGTATATCTTATAATGTTTGTTTATATTGTTAACGCTGCTGTTTGTAGCTTGGTACAGAAGATACCAGTGTATACGAGCGGAGTCCAACTTACACCGTGGACTTTGGTAACCCGTAGTACAAGGCTCTGTCGATAATACCACGGAACAACGATATGGATGTAATTACGTCTTAAGTGACCACCTCGTGCCATCTTTAACATATTCCGTACCAGTCTACACTTTATAAACCCCGTAGTGTCTTATTGTATTGATTGTATTGTATTGTATTGTCTTGTTATATATAGATGGATGACTTTCCGAAACCATGATATCAGTAAATGGATGTAACTGGAGAATCATGTAGATGGATGTAGATCCATGGTTCGGTTCAGTCAAGTTGTATATTGAAATAGATTGTACAGACGGATTCATATTGAATTGTGGTTTTATATTTGAATCACATTCAAGTCAGATTGATTATATTTAGACTCAGTCTGAGTCAGACAATTAGAAAAGAAATTGAAGTCATGAATTAGGTTTTGATGTTATCGGTAACTGCTGCACATGGACCGCAGGATTTGCGTCTTTTTCCAAGACAATTACCGTATTGATTCCACCGTTTGTTAGGTTGTCTATCTTAGATAGGCAAGCACCCATATCTCCGGCTCCCTGAGGCTCAAGAGACTGGTCCCGTTTAAACCTATGTTTACTAGGGTCCTTATTATAATTTAGTATAACTTGAGGGGTTTTATGTAAAAATAGTTTTGGTATAGTTTCAAAATACACCTCAAGTATTTATTTATCGTTTTTAGAGTTTTCATAGATATGTATTTTACAATTGTGCAATTTCTAGTAAATAGAACATAGTTTTCATAGTATATGGTATTTTATTGAAATATTGTAATTGTATTGTATTTGGATGGTATTTTCATGTAATAGTGATTCCTTTGATTTGGAAAACTTGGAATATTTATATAGTTAAAATAGATATTTCGATAATATGTATATATATATATTTAATGAAAATAATTTATTTATTTTCTTGTAGAAATCTCATTTTCTAAAGAAAAATGTATAAAAATTCCATCGAGATCGAATGCCCCTTACGGAGGTCTGCATCTCGCTCCACTAAGCTAGAGAATGTGCGATAATCCGCACCATCCCGAATGGGGTCCGCAAAATGGGTTGTAGAGGCGCAATTGCATGGAATTATTTAATACATATTTTTATAGAAAACGGTTTTGTAAGTTTAGGGTATTTATTTGTAAAGTCGTATTTTCCCGTATTCTATTATCCTAAACTTCATCGTGTTATGATAGAGATGTGTGTTGTGATGAGGTAGGTCATTACCTCGTGAACTATCTAAGTATAGTGATGAATTATGATGATTTATGTCGAGTTATAAGTATGTGGTACTTTTATGCAAAAATGCGATAAAAGTTACAAAAATGAATCTTTTAAGGTGAATACTTGTTTTAATAGATTTATTAATGTTCGATAAACAATATGTGAGAGTATGGTATGTTCTGGATTAAGAAAGGTTGAGTTTTGAAGAAAAATCGAATCGGAAGTCGGATTAACTCCGCTTCCGTCGGGTTTTAGAAATGAATATTTATATAGAAGAATAAGAGGGGAGAGCGGACTTACTGGCTTGTTGGACTAGAGGAGAGAGAGGGGGTCCTACAGAAGGCTTCGGGACGTCGTTTCGTCGTCGGAATCTTCTCGGAAGTTCGTCGGAGCTTCACCCTTCGCTAACTCCACTTGTACACAAAAAGACTTGAGAATTTGATATAGTTTTTGTAATAGAATTCTGAGTGAGAGAGGTGTAAAATGGAGTGGGTATTTATAGGGAAAATTAGAGTTTGGTGTGTGAAAGAAAAACATTTAAAATTTGCATTAAAATTGGATTAAATGGGTGATTCAATGTTCTCTGTGTGAATGCAGAGAAAACAAGTAGTATGAAAGGAAGTGGGGTAGGCCAAGGGTTGCAGGGGAAAAGAATGGGAGCATTCCCAACGGGGGAGACTGGCGGCGCCGGGGAAATCCTTATTCTCGCCGGGTCAACACCGAAGGGGGGTGTTAGGTTTTGGTGCCACGTGTCGTGTCGTTTCCTATACCCTCGTGCACATGTTTAAATAGTCAGTGTCGTTTCAGTTTACGTGTAGTGCACGTTTAGACTCTTGGGTTTCTAAAAAGATTAAAAGAAATTTAACTAAAAAATAATGTGGCTGATGGGATTTGAACTCGGGTGCTATGTCTCAGCGGTGCAAGGCCTTACTAGTGAGCTACAGGCTCATTCTTGCTATTCAAAAGAAAAATAAACTTATAACTTGTGCTCATGCTCAGATGTCCCTTTCTGTAATTTGAAAAAATTCAGTACAGAAAGTTAGGGTTGTTACATGAAGGGTTGTGAATTAGGTCAATGATAAATGACGACGCCTATGTTCATTCCTTATCTTCCTAAGCCGGAACTTTGAGAGCCAAGCACTTCGCCCTAAACATGGGGATGTTGGATCGAAATGATCTTAAATTAGTATATCTCCCTGAACACAGGGATGTTGGACCGTAATGTCCCTAAACTAAAGATGGCCGTAATGTCTCTAAACTAATGTTGGATCGAAATGTCCCTAAGCTAGCTCGTCGTCCCAAACACGGGGATGATGAACCGAAATGTTCCTAAACTAATATTTGTTGCCCTACGGACAGTCTCCAAATTGACTACTGTATCCAATACATGGGCAAAAATAATCCATATCTTACCTAAGTCCCACTGGCAAACAGTTGGGTCATCTGCGGCGAAACTACTTCCGAGAGTCCCACCAACAAGCGATGTTGAATCATCATCCATCTATGAAGCTTCATAAAAAAAAGGTATGCCCATAAGCAAAATGGACACGGATGAAAACCCGAAATGGCTCCATGAGTAAAAACAGTAGAACTGTTGGCGAGCTTTTGAAAACCCGAAAGGCCGCAAATTCGCTAAAAAGGAAATATACACTTACAAAGCCCCCTCGACCCGCAAGGAGAATACCTAAGTGAGATCCTTACGACTCATAAAGGTGTGAGACACTTAGGAATTCCCACTATTTCCAAGGAGAATATACACTTACGAGACCCTCTTGACTCGTAAGGAGAAAACACCCCTCTATGAGACCATCATGGCTTATAGCATTCAAAAGCCTTAGGATACAGATCTGAATCTGTTCTTAAGCCATCATGTACCCTTCTAAAATAGCCCTACAGATAGTTCGATCTTGAATCTTGTATACAATCCATGGGCATAAACGAATATAAACAAACCCAAGTTCCACATGGTAAACGACACTTGTAAATCCTCTCGACTTGCCAGGAGAAAAGTACTCTTGTAGGATCCTTATGACTTACAAGATTCACTTAGGAGTCATCATGATTCCTAGGGAGAAAATACACGTATGGGATTCTCTCGACTTATAGGGAGAAGATAACTTTACGAGACCCTCACGGCTCGTAAACATTGAAAAGCCTTAGTTGACGGGATCCTAACCCCGTCTTCTAAACTACCTTTGTCTAAGTAGGCAACGACAAATGATGAGTCGTCCCTGGCGATGTTCCAGTTGTAGCGATACTGATGCCAAAGTTGGTATTAGACACAAAAAATGCATATAAAATAACCGAAATGATAGGGCAACTCGCAATAAAAAGCAGCGGGTAAAACAAAAAATAGCCGAAATGATTGGGCACCACGAATAAATAGCCGAAATGATTGGGCAATCTCGACTTTCGCAATAAGAAAAGCTGAAATGATAGAGCATTGCGGAGAATAAAAATAAAAAATGAAAAATGAAAAAATAAAATTCTCTTTGCTCTGCAGATGAGTAAAAAACGAAATGATTGGGCAATTTTGACTTCTGTAGGTAATTTATGGATGTAAATGAGCGATGCGTCTTCTCACGCTCCGTCAGATGAATAACCGAGCCTTGATGGCACTTATATAGCATAGAGACTACATGGACATTCGTCTCACCCCGGTGAAGTACGATTATAGGCGTTGTCAAGGACCCAAGGGTCGAGATGAAGCGAAGTGATGGTATATTCCTATCTTCGGGTCTTGATGGCAATACATGCAAATCCTAGAGACCATTGAATGTTAACCCACCTCGGACGGATGCGGCTTTGATTTCCCTGGGACTCCTTAGAAAAGGGAGTCTGACCTTAAGGTAAAGCGCCACGGTATCGCTTAATGCTGAACCGTTTGACGGCAATACGGACATACCGACCTAGGAAGGTTACTTGAGACGTATCCTGCAGCGGTAGGGTTGGATGATACAGCAAGTACACAGCTACTCGAACCAGCGACTCGAGTGGACATGGATCGAGAGGAAAATCTACCGACGTAACGGTGCGATGGACTAAACCCAGCACCACAAACCTAACGGACGCTTATATCGATAGGGGTTATGTATGCCACGTTAGGATGAGTTTATCCGCATGCCTAAGGGAAGGATAAATTGAACGCTCCGGAACGAGTAAATAAACAAAGCTAAACCATTTCGGGGCAATCAAGAAAAAGAGAAGATGCAAATCAAAAATATCTTTTCATTCATATATCAAAATTAAAGGAAAGATACAATAGGCGTATAAAAAAAGAAAAAAAATACAAGGAAAAGCCTAGGAGGGCGGGTTCTTCAACAAGTCAGCCAGATGAGCTCTCTTCCGTTGAACTTTCGTTTCAAGCTCTATCAACGCAACCAGCTGGACTTCTGCTTGCTTTTGTTGTTGTTGATACAAAGCAAGTCGATGCTCGAGCTCCCTTTCTGCATCTTTGTGACCCTCCACTACTTTATGAAGGTAACGGTTCTATCGAAAGCCACCACATCTGTCACAACGTGTTGGAGAGCTTGCCAGATCTCATAAGCTCGTGTGGCACTAGCTGTTGAGCTCGGAGATCTTCCAAGGCCTTTGAAGCTAACCCGCGCTTTGAAAATTTCCGAGTTAACTTCTCACAAGACCGGAGATTGGCACTGCATATATCAACCCATTCGTTCAGCCGGGCCTTTAGAGATGAGATTCCTGAGGGAAGACGCTTATGCTCAAGCTCGTGAAGAAGGGCTTCAACTCGCTGACAATATTCGACTCAAGCACGGACCGGCACCTCATCATGATAAGTAACAAAGGCAGATAAAAAGGTGAACTTCAGTAGCAAACCCTTCAACGGTAAATGAAGTGCTGGTACAAAGGTCTTTAATAAGATCGGATAGCTAGCGTATGCTGCTCTTCGCCATCCTTTCAGATACACGTCTCACATAAGGACCCTCGGGCATGCGTATGTGAGGCACAAACGGGGTCGGGGCTGGCGTATGCCGCTCTTATACTATTTAGCTTCTCTCTTTTCCATTGCTCCTTCTTCTTCTTCATCTTCAACACTCTGATAAGTTGAGAATCATGAAGATAAAGAGAAAGAAAAATGTTAGAACACTCACACATATCACTAAGCATTCTAGATTAGCAACCTAGAATCTTTAGTTACTTCATGGATGGAGTTGAAGCTTGAACTTGGTTCTCTCGGATGGATCATCTTCGGAAGCAAGACTGGCTTGCAAGCACGATCTGGAGCTCTTAAGTGCATGCTAGAGTCTAACCCAATTGGAGCAAATGAAGACGTTACAAAGGTTGTGATTTCTATCACTTTGTGTTTGCTAGTTTAGGTGTTTAGTTTACATCTTGGTTTAGAGTTTCTAGTGCCATAAAATTTTTAATTTTGGATTCCGCATTAGCCGCGAGTTAACGGCGAGGGCCCTAGGAACCTTCAGGCGGAAGGGCAATGTTCAGTTTGGAGTAGAGATAGAATATGTAATAATCAAAATGCCCCATGTGGTAATCAAGATGCCCCCTTATACGATCCACAATCCAGTTTTCTAATCCTTGATAGTGGAAGTCTTGAGATGTTACTTGAGTAGGAGCATCAGTGGGAATTTGGGGAGTACAGGAGGAGCTTGGTTGTTATGGAGTCGAGGAATCCAACTTCATCAAGTTAACGTTTCTTGCTCCAAAATCAGCATTGGACTTTAATATATTCTTTAATCCACTCAAATCGACTTTGCAATATTCTATCAGTTTAGTATAGCCTGATCATAATATAAATTCCCGTGTCCATTCGACAAATCTCACATGCTATGTATTAGGAAGAGAGGAAGATTAACTCGAATGCCCGCGAGAATACAATAAGTCATGAGTTTGTGGCATCCATATAATGTTTCTCCACGTTAGGATGAGTTTATCCGCATGCCTAAGGGAAGGATAAATTGAACGCTCCGGAACGAGTAAATAAACTAACCTAAACCATTTCGGGGCAATCAAGAAAAAGAGAAGATGCAAATCAAAAATATCTTTTCATTCATATATCAAAATTAAAGGAAAGATACAAAAGGCGTATAAAAAAAGAAAAAAAATACAAGGAAAAGCCTAGGAGGGCGGGTTCTTCAACAAGTCAGCCAGATGAGCTCTCTTCCGTTGAACTTTCGTTTCAAGCTCTATCAACGCAACCAACTGGACTTCTGCTTGCTTTTGTTGTTGTTGATACAAGGCAAGTCGACGCTCGAGCTCCCTTTCTGCATCCTTGTGACCCTCCACTACTTTATGAAGGTAACGGTTCTATCGAAAGCCACCACATCTGTCACAACGTGTTGGAGAGCTTGCCAGATCTCATAAGCTCGTGTGGCACTAGCTGTTGAGCTCGGAGATCTTCCAAGGCCTTTGAAGCTAACCCGCGCTTTGAAAATTTCCGAGTTAACTTCTCACAAGACCGGAGATTGGCACTGCATATATCAACCCATTCGTTCAGCCGGGCCTTTAGAGATGAGATTCCTGAGGGAAGACGCTTATGCTCAAGCTCGTGAAGAAGGGCTTCAACTCGCTGACAATATTCGACTCAAGCACGGACCGGCACCTCATCATGATAAGTAACAAAGGCAGATAAAAAGGTGAACTTCAGTAGCAAACCCTTCAACGGTAAATGAAGTGCTGGTACAAAGGTCTTTAATAAGATCGGATAGCTAGCGTATGCTGCTCTTCGCCATCCTTTCAGATACACGTCTCACATAAGGACCCTCGGGCATGCGTATGTGAGGCACAAACGGGGTCGGGGCTGGCGTATGCCGCTCTTATACTATTTAGCTTCTCTCTTTTCCATTGCTCCTTCTTCTTCTTCATCTTCAACACTCTGATAAGTTGAGAATCATGAAGATAAAGAGAAAGAAAAATGTTAGAACACTCACACATATCACTAAGCATTCTAGATTAGCAACCTAGAATCTTTAGTTACTTCATGGATGGAGTTGAAGCTTGAACTTGGTTCTCTCGAATGGATCATCTTCGGAAGCAAGACTGGCTTGCAAGCACGATCTGGAGCTCTTAAGTGCATGCTAGAGTCTAACCCAATTGGAGCAAATGAAGACGCTACAAAGGTTGTGATTTCTATCACTTTGTGTTTGCTAGTTTAGGTGTTTAGTTTACATCTTGGTTTAGAGTTTCTAGTGCCATAAAATTTTTAATTTTGGATTCCGCATTAGCCGCGAGTTAACGGCGAGGGCCCTAGGAACCTTCAGGCGGAAGGGCAATGTTCAGTTTGGAGTAGAGATAGAATATGTAATAATCAAAATGCCTCATGTGGTAATCAAGATGCCCCTTTATACGATCCACAATCCAGTTTTCTAATCCTTGATAGTGGAAGTCTTGAGATGTTACTTGAGTAGGAGCATCAGTGGGAATTTGGGGAGTACAGGAGGAGCTTGGTTGTTATGGAGTCGAGGAATCCAACTTCATCAAGTTAACGTTTCTTGCTCCAAAATCAGCATTGGACTTTAATATATCCTTTAATCCACTCAAATCGACTTTGTAATATTCTATCAGTTTAGTATAGCCTGATCATAATATAAATTCCCGTGTCCATTCGACAAATCTCACATGCTATGTATTAGGAAGGGAGGAAGATTAACTCGAATGCCCGCGAGAATACAATAAGTCATGAGTTTGTGGCATCCATATAATGTTTCTCTACTTCCGTACTTGGGGAAAACAGTGTGGCTAAGGATATTTGCAAGAACTCGAGCACGATTGGTTAGGGTTTTGGTTTGTTGATTAGCAAAAAGGCGGGAGTTTTCTCAACCATGTAAAGCTATTGGAGCCTTTTCCTTGTTAACACTTTCTGAATATTCATAATTGGACAAAGTGTTAAAGTAAATGTCGGCACCTTTATTTGGAATGTCTAAAGCCGTAGCAAGGGTTCCCGGAGTAAAATTGAAAGTGGAGTTATATACTTAGGTTTTTAGGTTTGTGGGATCTTCATTTGTGCCGGTGAGATTTGTATAAAATAGTTTAACGGCCTTGTCGAAGGTTGGATAATCTAAAGTCAAGAAAGCCATCCAACCTTGCTTTTCAAAAGGGTCTTGAAAACCAAATTTACTTGAATCTTTAAACAAGACAGCAAAACGAGTATGAATGGGTTTAGAGATGAAAGATTGAAACCTCGTTTTATAATCATCGTTGAGAGAGATGTTGGCTTCTTGAGATTTCTCGGTTGAGATTGCTTTTCTTTCCTTCGAGGAGGACTCTGGAGCAATTCCCTTATCCTTCTTTGGATCCATGAAGATTTTTGTGAAGAAATTTGGAAATTTTGGAGGAATTTTAGGGTATTAGGTTGGAGGAGTTAAGAGGAGGAAGAGAACGAGAGAGAGAGACGAAGATGTATAAGGTTGGAGAGGGTAAATTTGGGGCCAAATTTTACTTATGTAGGGATCTGAACAGTTAGGATTAGATTTCATCTGATCGTTTCGAAAAATTGTCCGTGCAGACGTCTGGTCAAAAGTACCAGACGTCTTTGGTACCAATTTCCAAAGGCAAGATTTGAACTCGAGATGTCTGGTGCCAAGTACCCGACGTCTCTGAAGTCAATTTCCTGAGACATTTTGAACTGGAGACGTCTGGTGCTAAGTACTAGACATCTCTGGGTTCAAAATCTAGAGACCTATTTTGAACTGGAGACGTCTTTTACAGACGTCTGTAGTACAAAAAGTTTGTTCCAGACATCTGGAACTGACGTCTGATGTGATTTTCTAAGTAAGTTTGTTTAAGTTTAAACGAATTTTTTTAAGTATAACAGAACATAAAAACACTTTTATTAACTTAAACAAAAACATATTACATATAAAATAAAATACAATATATCACATAACACTTAACAAACATTAATACAAACTAATATAAACCTAATCTAATCTTCTTTCTTGAACTTCTCCATGACTTCAGTGCTCCGCTTCTTAATGATCATATTATCCTCTTGATCAAAGAAGATCGCGGTGTCATCGGAGATGGTTTTCCTAATCTACAACACAAGTCCAGCCATAAGTGTAGGGTGTGGTTGTAACGACCGTATTTTCTAATACTCAATAAAAGGTCTTGTTTTTAGTACCGATTATTTAACTGCGTTTTTGCTTGATGGTAAAATATTTTAAAAGTAATGCGAGTAATTGTTAAAAGCATTTAAATATAATTAAATGAGTTTTCAAAAAAATCTATTTATATGTTTCTGGGCTTAAAATATTTTTATAACCCTAAAAAAATGATTTACATATTTTATTATAAATTAAAATAGTTATTTTCGTAATTAAAATATTTTCGAGAATAAAATAGATTTTTTATACAATTACGATAACTAACAAATACCAAAGATATCAGAAAATAATTTAATTTTAGCCCAAAATCATTTTTAAACTGAAGATAACAATAAAATATATTTTCTGGAATTTTCTCATATTTTCCCCGTATTTTACAATATTTTAAACAAATTTTTTAAAACCAAATTCGATTTTTAAATAAACAGTTTAGTTTTTTTTTTAAAGAACAAAAATATATTAAATCAACATTCAATCTGGACCGTTGGATGCTAGATCTAATGGCCCAGAAACGCTGGCGGCTGCCCATGAGGGTGGGACCACGCGCTTGCGCTGCAAGCGCGTGAAAACACCCCTCGTGGCCATGTGGTGAGCGGCGGCGGCCTCTGGGCTGTTGGATTCAGATCCAACGGCCATGAATCATTACGGCGGCGGCAGAACCATGAGCAAATTATTGAGCGCGGATTTTGAGGGGATTTTGATAGATTTTTGGATTTTATTGTTGGGGAAAATACCCTATAAATAGAGACATCCGAACTTTAATTTCTCACACCTCAGAATTTCGAAAATTCTGAAAAAAATATCCAAGCCTTCGTATCGACGACGCCGACGTTGTGGTTCCACCCAAGCATCGAGGAAAAATCCGAGCACGGATCTATTGAGGATTTAGTATGAGTCTACGTTTTCGACCAATCGACATCCAACTCAAACCAAGGGTAGGATCCGCCTCTCTCCACTTGTCTGTCACCTTCTTTCTTTTAATGATCTTAGTTTCAAATTCTAATCCCCAACCTTATATTAAAATGATGTTAAAAATATCTCTGTATGCCTATTGTGGTACCTCCTAATAATATAATTTGACCCATATTTAAAATGGTTTAATTAATTTCCTCTATATGCATGAATATTTCACCCTCATCCTACATGGAATATGATATGCTTGATATTATAACCCATGTGGTATCAATCCACTCTTTATGTACACACAATTACCCATGTTACCAATGAGATCTCGAAATAGGTTACTTGCACAAAATACCCTCATTTTATTAAAATGTTGTATATATTTCAAATATCCATATGATGTGAGATGTTTGGAACAATACCTTAGACACACTAAAACGGTATATTTTTACTTGTACTCTTATCCATTAATTACATCAGTTTTGTTAAAATCCCTTACCTTTTTAAAAGGGGGTAATGCTAATCTAAATAATTGTGCTATAGTTTTTCAACTTAACCCCTTTCACTTAGAGAGAATATTTTTAGTGTAATACTTCTCAACCTTTTAACTAAGGTTTAATAAGGTACTTTAATAAGGTAATATTTTACATAAATCTCCTCGTGGTTATTAGACAATCGTCCCTGAAAAGGACGCAAATTCTGCTGTCCATGTGCACCGGTTGTCAATGCGGAGTTGTTCCTGTATAATACCACCTCTAATAAAATACCCTAATTATAGGGTAATGTTTTACATAAATAACTCGTGTTTGATAGGCAATTGTCCCTGAAAAAGACAAATTCTGCCGCCCATATGCAGCGGTTGCCAACACAGACATATTTCTAAAATGTTACCTCTAAATTAAAACCATAACTTCTATAAATGATATTGTTCAAAGAGAATACCTAAAATTTTATTAAAAGATAATTTCAAATAAATACCATAATCTTTCATTAAAATGATATTTTCTTATTAAAATACCATGGGTTTCTAAAATGATAAATATTCTATATATCATGCTTTTTCTTATAAACAATAAATATCATTAAACGTTATTATCTTTATTAACTAAGCATTTTATAAAATGATATGAAGTATCTTACCAACTTTAAAAGATAACAAGATAAAATGAGTGGTTGTTGAAGGCCGTGTTAAATGAGATCAATTTGTTTTTGAATACAAATTTACGGCACATATGACATATGATACGGTTAGGGTTAAAATGCGCGGACCTAGGTATGGAATATTTATATATGAGGATCCCTGCATGCAGGATGAACAGTCCAATGTGTGGACGACTACTAACCCGATATTCGGGCGAATACTAACCCTATTTTGGGGATGAATGGTCCAATATGTGGAAAAATACTAACCCGATATTCGGACGAATACTAACCCTACCTTGAGGGCGAATAATCCAAAATGTGGATGACATATAATGTGGAAATTCCATGTCTAGATGTATACGCACTAACTCTAATTCGTCAAAACTTTTACACTGAATAACGAGGATGTGTAGTTTGATTAAGTAAGGAGATGCGGAACTCGGATTTCCCTACTACTCGATCATGATTCCCGGAAGTGAAACGGTACATTTCACTTCCCCAGTTGTTCCGTGGCCACTAATTGCAAGTTTTCGGACCCTGGTTTAATAAACTAAAGCGAACTTTTACCTTCATGTATACCTCATACAAACATACTCATATTCCCATATACCTCATACAACATACCCATATTGACATATACCTCATACAAATATATTCATATTCACATGTACCTCTGTCAACATGTCTTATTTGTATACACCTCATACCCTCATACCCATATACATCATATCTGCACGTACAAATCATACTTATATATACTTGATCGTTTCTATACCGTTACTTACTTATGAGGCAATCCTATCCGAGTATAACTCGCTGACGAACTTTTCTTTTCTCTCTCTATTTTTGGAATGTCCGTCAGATAAGAATGAATATTATGATGAGGATCAAGGTGTGGAGCCAACTAATGAAGATTATGCAGACTTGACGACGGAAGATTAGCTAGTTTTATTTGTTGCCCACCTATTTAGGGCTTTGCTTTTTTTTTTTTTCCGATATAATTAAACTATTTAGTTTATTTTACTCTTTCCTTTGGGATGTAATAAAGTTTGGTTAATGGAAATAAATGCCTTTCACTTTTATTATTTTGTTTTAGTACTCATCCTGTATGTTATAGATATTCATACGCTTAACGTAACTGTATTGAATAGACCATCTTCAACACAGTTAGGTTGTGGACCATGCCACATCACCCTTCACCTTCTTTTGGGAAGCGGGACATGACAGGTTTTAGTGGTGGTCCATGCAGGTCCTCTTGTGTACTAAAATGAAACCGTTAACTTATTATATTTGTGAATCTCATCCACTTGTATCAATTTCAAAATTTTTCATATTCCCTGCACTTTCCTTGACATTCTGTATCCTGACCATGGCCTTTCTTCCCAGGTCATGGAAAATCTTTCGGATGAGGACAACATGTCGGACATCACCTTTGTGGCTATGCTTGGATATTCAGATGATGAAGTGATGGGTCCCCAAACAAATATCCCCAATGGTGATTTGGAAGATGGAGAAGGAGAATCCCCAGTAGAGGAAGAACCCGAGAAAGAGGAGGCTCATAAGGAGGAAGAAGAGCCTGAGGAGGACGTCCTTGCTGAAGAAGAAGATCCCGTTGAGGAGGAAGAACCAGAGGAGGAGGAAGAGCCCGAGGAGGAGGCCCCCGTTGAAGAGGAGATTCCTGTGGAAGAGAAAGAACCAAGAGAATACGGGCCGCTCATGTGGTTTATTAGGGAAACACTCTATATTCGGGGACATGCTTATCGATGTGTTCGCTGAGCCCTTCCACAATTCTATCGTCGGGATGTACCGGGCTCGACCTTCTTTTATAGTTTTGCAAGGAAGGTCAATAAACGCTAAGCCAATAACGCGCAGCTTCCACCGCATAATTGATGGACGAGGACCGAAACGCTTATGTTTAGTTCGTGTCATGTTTAGTTTTTAGTTCCTCAGTGGGACAAATAAGCTATGTATAACAGTAGAACCATATTTAATCTTCTTTGTAACTCCCTTAGCATTTTATTAATAAAATCTTGACTTCAAACAATTTCACCTTTGTGTCTCTCGCTTTTTCCTTATGAGTTTTCCTCTTGCATTAATTACTTCTCCTGTAAGCTACTATCTTATGTCTTTCTCAGCCTGTTTGTAACCTAACCCTTTTTGATTCAGATCATCATGGCCGGACGACACCATAACCGCAACTGAAGGGGAAATGGAGTCAATGAAGCCGCTGCCCAATAAGCAGCTATGCTACAAATGATGCAAGAATTACTGGAACAACAGCAGCAACAGACAGTTGCCCTTCATCAAGAGCTGTGAGAAAGTAGGCAGCAACAAGCAAAAATTTTAAGTAAGGCGCTAGCCCCAGTTCTTCAAGGTTCGGCGGGAGTGAAGCAATTTAGATCACTTCACCCTAAGACCTTTTCGGAAAAGGAAACTCCCTTAGAAGCTGAGGAATGACTCAAAGGAACAGTCAATGATCTCTGTGCCGCGCAAATTCCTAAGAACGCGTGAGTGAACATCGCTAAACTACAACTTACGAATAATGTTAGGATATGGTGGGAGGCCGAGGAAAGTAGACTGAAGGAGCCCATCGACTGGGAAATGTTCAAACAGTGTTTTGATACTCAATACTTTCCAGTCATGGCACACCTAAAAATGGAAAGAGAGTTTATACAATTCTAACAAAAGAGCATGTGGGATAAGTCGGTGGACGAGTACGCTTCGGAGTTCGTGAGATTAAGTCGGTGCGCGCATCACCTGGTGGCAACCCCTGAACTATATGCTAAAAGATTCCGATAAGGGCTGGATTTGAAAACACAGTCCTCCATATCTTCTGCTACCTTTTCAACTTATGATGAAATTTTAGAGGTGGCGTGAAACTTTGAAGACCTTCAGAGACGCATATGGAAGGATGACCATTTGTTTGGCATTAAGCGACCGGCCAATCAAATTCTTAGGGGACCATCTTCCAGATTCAACGGAAGACAGCAACCCAAGAGACCAGCAGGACCAACGGCCTTCAGAAAACCAGCCGTCGTATGCAACCATTGCGGTAGAGCCGGACATTACACGAGGGACTGTCGTGTGTTGAACAAACTTTGCGTGATCTTCTGTTGGTCCCCAAACTATGCTATAGGGGATTGTCCACAGAGAAGACGACAACTAGTCCTTGACAACAAACCAGCCAATCATGGAGCGCATCAATAGGGAGCCCGGCCACCTCCCGCTAATAAGCCAATCGGGCATAGTCCGCCAGCTACGGGACCACCCCTGCCCTCTCAGAAACGAGTCTTCTAGCAAGCTCAGCGCAATGGTTCGAAGCGTCAGGCTTTTACTATGACCACGGAAGAGGCTGAAGCAATGGGGGAAGTTATCACAGGTATCGCTACTTTTTCTGTCATACTTCCAATTTTACCCTCTCTTGGTGCATGCATATCTTGTTAGGTTCATCACAATTTTTCTATATATAACGTAGGTACCCTATTAGTAGCCTCCACACCTCCACTCACACTTTTTGACTCTGGCGCATAGCTCTGCTTCATGGCACAAAAATTTGCGACTGCCAGTTCCATTCCAGTGACACCTCTCATCACTGAGTGGAATGTCAACACGGGAAACGGGGTGATCAAGTCCACTATGGGATACGATCTGTGTCCCATGGTGATCTGCGGTCGAGGTTTCCACACCAACTTTATGGTGATAGATATGCCAAATTTCGACGTGGTCTTGGGTATAGACTGGTTGAGTACTTTTTACGCTACCATCAACCGTCGTCAAAGGAGGGTAGTATTTAAAATCCTTAACCACCCAATGTTCATATTCAAGAGTGGAAGTATGTCCTTGGATCCAGCAACTTATCAAGTTGTAACAAAAAAGGAAGAGATGTTATACAAAATACAGGGGGAGGAGAGTATGCCGATGGCTGTGCGAGAATTTGAAGATGTGTTTGCAGATGTGTCAAGGTTTACCACCAGATCGGGCAATCGAGTTCACCATATACTTGATGCCGGAGACTCAACCTATATTGAAAACACCGTACCGAATGGGGCCAGCAGAATTGAGGGAGCTTTGGATGCAAATTGAGGACCACCTCAATAAGGGATTTATTAGACCAAGCTCGTCACCTTGGAGTGCTCCGGTTCTTTTGGTACCTAAGAAGGATGGAACCAAACGGATGTGTATCGACTACCGGGAGTTAAATAAGGTGACAATCAAGAATAAGTATCCCTTATCGAGGATAGACGATCTGTTCGATCAATTGGAAGGATCTCGAGTGTTCTTAAAGTTGGATTTGCGAACGGGCTATCATCAACTCAAAGCGAAAGTGTCTGATATACCTAAGACGGCTTTCAGGACTAGGTTTGGACACTATGAATTCCTAGTGATGCCTTTTGGAGTAACCAATGCTCCAACAGTATTTATGAATTTGATGAACCAAGTGTTTTATGAATACTTAGACAAGTTTGTCGTTATCTTCATCGACGATATTCTTGTCTATTCGAAGAATCAAGAGGAACACACGGAACACTTACGTGCGGTGCTCGAAACCGTGCGACAACACCAACTATATGCAAAGCTCAGCAAATGCGAGTTTTGTTTAAAGCGGGTAGAGTTCCTAGGACATGTTGTGTCAGGTGAAGGGATTTCAGTGGATCCAGCCAAGATTGTCGCAGTTCAGACATGGCCGATACCCAAAATAGTTACAGAGATCAGAAGCTTCTTAGGATTTGCCGGATATTACCGCCGTTTTATTAAGAACTTCTCCAAGATTGCAGAACCACTGACTATCTTAACTCGGAAGGATGTGTCGTATATATGATCCAAGGGTTGCGAGGAACCATTCGCAGAATTGAAGAATCGTTTAATCTCAGCACCCATTCTTACAATTCCTGACAGAACCGGAGGTTTCGACATACATTGCGACGCTTCGGGAAAAGGTTTGGGATGTGTTTGCTGGGTTATGCCGGCGCCCTGGCCATCAAAAGTGGCCGGTGCGGAACAAAAACGACGAATAAAATTCTGGCGCCGACGGAACCCAATCCCAAGATCGAACCCATAAACACTAAAACTAGCAAACCAAACACAAAGAGATAGAATGGTTATACCTAATGAACCAAGTCCTTCGGGTCTTCAACCATTTCCAAGCTCCAAGTGAGCGGATCGACTTTGGTCGCCGGTCTTCCTTCATCTCCGATGTCCACCTGAGGGAAACAGCACAAGCTCCAGGTTCGCCAAGCGGACCAACCGACCCTCCAAGATCGCTAGTAGTGGAGGGTGGGGGTGTATGATAGTCTCACTATATTTTCTCTCATAATCTAATGCTCATGGAGCAACATATAGAAGATGAAGAAGAAGTGACCAAGACTAATGGCATGAGCTAAAAAGAGGCTAAGTATTTTTTGAGTGTGTGTATGTGATGATGAGAGAGTGAGCAAGAGAACCCCACACATTCCTCAAGTGTGGCCGGCCCCTCTCTCCCCACCAAAATAATGCACACCCAAAAATGGCTTTTCCAATTTCATTAAACAAATACCATACCAATCTCTACATTGCACAAAACCATGCTTTGACCAAATAACCCATGCCTTGTGCCATGTCACCATTTCCACCTCACCTTAAACAAATGATTTTCTAAAGAAAATCAATAATGAGGTGGCATCTTCTAGAAGCCATTCCGTATAAATACGGAATGCTTCCCGATACATGTATCGAAATACACATACGCGTATTCGTACGAAAATACGAATAGCCAAAGAGAGAAAATAAATAGTGAGCAATAATACTAGAATACATACATATAAATACGTATGTAAATTATTAAATCAAAACTTGATTTAACAATCTGGCTTAATCCTAAGCCGCTAGTATTATCAACCGCCCGATTAAAGTCTGTGCAGTCCGTGCACATATTTAATCGGACACCTGTATGTATCAACATACGTCAACTACACCATATTGCCTGAACCGTGAAAACCCTCTGTGTGGGACTCTAAAGACTCGTCAATACGCTGGCAGTGTGTTTAACCACAAGCACGTCAGCGGCACTAGCTGTACGTAACGGCTACCCAGGTATTGAGCGAAAGGAAGGCCGACGAGCAAACTCATCCGAACCCCTACTGAGCCTGTCAGTGACAATATCCGTACAGTCCGGTCTGTTCGTTTAAGAGTATCGCATATCGGGTCTAGGGGGTGGATAAAATCAGACCACTAATAACGCGATAATTCGTGTCGGTATGAAACCCATCACCTCCTGAGAAACTACTGATCCAAATCAGTAATTATCCATTACCCCGATCGAGGATTTCAGGTGATGGCCACCCGTGCACTGTGCGATATCAACCCCCAATACCGGGAGAGAAGAATTCCTGATGATCCGCTCACTGCCTCCATGTGGCTCGGGACTGTACTCAACTAAAACCTGTTTGCACGTCTCCTTTGAGCGTGGTAGGGTAGTAATCAAAGCACAGTGGAAACTCACACGAGACAAATGACGATCCCAGGTCGACAGACTAACCTGTACACATGTCACCAGGGAACTGCTATCTGACTATAGGTATAATACCAACTAGCATGTTCCCGGCGAGTCCGTCCAGTGTACTCATAACCCAATGAGCACCTGTATACTATCTTAGGTGAACAACTAACACCAATGGCTTGTGAGACCGGCCACCGCCCCTCGTCAGGGTCTAGATAAGTATACACCAGTCTACACTGGAGTATCGATACCCAGTCTCGATACTCCCACGACTAGGGACATTTAAGGATGCGCTTATAGACCCCCAGCTCCCACGTATATGATCACCATCATAATGCCGGTGGTCAAGAAAGAATCCTATGGGCTCTATTATGATGATAAAGACATACCAGATAGCATACTATCATCTCGAGTAAGACTGTTCTATCGGTATAGGTCCTCTCTCAATCATCATAATCACCTGCCTGTGACTACGATAATTTCCTTGAGGGCACTATAACCAACAGTGTTATGCACCAACATGGTAGGGTAGTGGCATATGCATCAAGACAGCTAAAGGCGCATGAACGAAATTACCCAACGCACGATTTAGAGCTTGCCGCAGTTGTCTTCTCACTCAAGATTTTGAGGCACTATTTATTGGGAGAGAGGGTAGATATTTACACCCATCATAAGAGCTTGAAGTATATCTTCACCCAAAAGAGCTCAACATGAGACAAAGAAGATGGCTAGAATTAATGGCAGATTTCGACGTAAATTTGCAGTACCATCCGGGGAAGGTGAATGTAGTCCCGGACGCTTTGAGTCGCCAACCAATAGTTTCGAGTTTGACTGCTCATTGGAGGAATCGTTAAGACCTCAATGAACTAGAGACTGAGACGATTATTCCAGGAATGCTCACATCCTTCATGAATATGCAAATTCACTCCACGTTAATCGAACGAATCAAGATAGCTCAAATTGAGGACAATAAATTGCAAAGGATCAGAGAACAAGTGGAAACGAACCTGCGGGCAGACTTCATCATCCACGAAGATGGTTCTTTAAGGCATGGGAGCAGAATCTGTGTGTCTAAGGGCGAGATAAGAGAATAATTATTAAGAGAAGCACATAGTTCTCCATACTCTGTTCATCCGGGAGGAACAAAGATGTACAAGACCTCAGACAAAACTATTGGTGGCATGGGATGAAGCGAGAGATAGCCAAGAGTGTGTTCAAATGTTTAGTTTGCCAACAAATAAAGGCTGAACATCACAGGACGGAAGGTCTATTACAGCCCTTACTGATACCCGAATGGAAATGGCAAAACATTACAATGGATTTTATTACCGCACTCCCTCGCGGCTCCACGGGAAACGATGCAGTATGGGTGATAGTGGACCGACTCACAAAGTCGGCACACTTCATTCCTTTTCGAGTCGGTCAATTAACTAAAAGCCTTGCAAAGAGGTACATAGAGGAGACCGTCAGATTGCATGGAGTGCCAATTTGCATTGTGTTCGATCGAGATACGCGTCAGTTTTGGAAAAGTCTACAAGAGAGTCTGGGCACGAATCTGAGTTTCAGTACCGCTTACCATTCTCAGACCGATGGCCAATCAGAAAGGGTTATTCAAATTCTCAAAGACATGCTCCGGGCCTGTATGTTGGATTTTAAAGGATCTTGGGAAGATCACCTACACTTGGTAGAGTTTTCTTACAACAATAGTTACCAGTCTAGTATCGGTATAGCGCCTTTCACCCCTTTGTATGGACGGAAATGTAGATCACCGTTAAGTAGGGACGATGTTGGGGATCGAGAACTTTTGGGCCCCAAGATGATTATCGAGACAACGAAGGTGATAAGAACAATCAGGGAACAATTACGTATAGTACAAGATCGACAGAAACATTAGGCTGATACGAAGAGAAGGCCACTAGAGTTTCAACCAGGAGAACACGTGTTTTTGAAGATTTCTCCTAACTGGGGAGTGATACGTTTTGGGAAACGTGGAGAACTCAGTCCACGTTTCATAGGCCCTTTCGATATTCTCGAACGAGTTGGGGAGGTTGCGTATCACCTAACCTTACCACCTTCTCTAGAAGGCGTACACAACGTTTTCCATATGTCGTAGTTGAGGAGATATGTTGGCGACCCCGGTCATGTTTTGGATTATTCTGAAATCACCGTAAGGGCTGATCTAACCTATGAACAACAACCGATTGAGATTCTAGACCGGAAGGAGAAGACCTTGAGGGACAAGACGATCAAGTTGGTTAGGGTCATATGGAGGAAGGACTCTCCGGGAGAGTCCACATGGGAAAAGGAAGACGAGATGAGAGAACGATATCCTTACCTATTTGGATTTTCTCATATGTAAATTTTTTCCTTTCTCTTTCGTCTACCTTCATAATTTCGAGGACGAAATTGTTTTAAGGAGTATAGACTATAACGACCGTGTTTTCTAATACTCAATAAAAAGGTCTTGTTTTTAGTACCGAGTATTTAACTGCGTTTTTGCTTGATGGTGAAATATTTTGAAAGTGATGCGAGTAATTGTTAAAGCATTTAAATATAATTAAAGGAATTTTCAAAAAAAATCTATTTATATGTTTCTGGGCTTAAAATATTTTTATAACCCTAAAAAATTATTTACATATTTTATTATAAATTAAAATAGTTATTTTCGTAATTAAAATATTTTCGAGAATAAATTAGATTTTTTATACAATTACGATAACTAACAAATACCATAGATATAGGAAAATTATTTAGTTTTAGTCCAAAATCATTTTAGACTGAAGATAAAAATAAAATATATTTTCTGGAATTTTCTCATATTTTCCCGTATTTTACAATATTTTAAACAAATTTTTTAAAACAAAATTCGATTTTTAAATAAACAGTTTAGTTTTTTTTTTAAAAGAAAAAATATATATTAAATCAACATTTAACCTGGACCGTTGGATGCTAGATCCAACGGCCCAGGAACGCTGGCGGCTGCCCACGAGGGTGGGACCACGCGCTTGCGCTGCAAGCGCGTGAAACCACGCCTCGTGGTCACGTGGCGAGCGGCGGCGGCCTCTGGGCCGTTGGATTCAGATCCAACGGCCATGAATCATGGCGGCGGCGGCATAATCATGAGCAAATCATTGGGCATGGATTTTGAGGGGATTTTGACAGATTTTGGATTTTATTGTTGGGAAAAGACCCTATAAATAGAGACCTTCAAACTCTAATTTCTCACACCTCAGAACTCCGAAAATTCTGAAAAAAATACCCAGGATTTCGTATCGGTGACGCCGACGCTGTGGTTCCACCCAAGTATCGAGGAAAAATCCGAGCGCAAAACTATTGAGGATTTAGTACAAGTCTACGTTTTCGACCAATCGACATCGAACTCAAACCAAGGGTAGGATCCGCCTCTCTCCACTTGTTTGTCACCTTCTTTCTTTTAATGATATTAGTTTCAAATTCTAATCCCCTACCTTATATTAAAATGATGTTAAAAATATCTCTGCATGCCTATTGTGGTACCTCCTAATAATATAATGACCCATATTTAAAATGGTTTAATTAATTTTCTTTATATGCATGAATATTGCACCCTCATCCTACATGGAATATGATATGCGTGATGTTATAACCCATGTGGTATCAATCCACCCTTTATATACACACAATTAGCTATGTTACCAATGAGATCTCGAAATAGGTTACTTCCATAAAATACCCTCATTTTATTAAAATGTTGTATATATTTAAAATATCCATATGATTTGAGATGTTTGGAAAAATACCTTAGAAATACTAAAACGATATATTTTTACTTGCACTCTTATCCATTAATTACCCCAGTTTTGTTAAAATCCCTTACCTTTTTAAAAGGGGGTAATGCTAATCTAAATAATTGTACTATGGTTTTTCAACTTAACCCCTTTCACTTAGAGAGAATATTTTTAGTGTAATACTTCTCAGCCTTTTAACTAAAGTTTAATAAGGTACCCTAATAGGGTAATATTTTACATGAATCGCCCCGTGGTTATTAGACAATCGTCCTAGAAAAGGACACAAATCCTGCTGCCCATGCGCAGCAGTTGTCAACGCGGAGTTGTTCTTGTAGAATACTACCTCTAATAAAATACCCTAATTATAGGGTAATATTTTACGTAAATAACTCGTGGTTGATAGGCAATCGTTCCTGAAAAAGACACAAATCCTGCCGCCCATGTACAGCGACTGCCAACACGGACGTATTTCTAAAATGTTACCTCCAAATTAAAACCATAACTTTTATAAATGATATTGTTCAAATAGAATACCTAAAATTTTATTAAAAGGTAATTTCAAATAAATACCATAATCTTTCATTAAAAGGATATTTTCTCATTAAAATACCACGGGTTTCCAAAATGATAAATACGCGAAACATCATCGTTTTTCTTATAAACAATAAATATAATTAAACGCTATTATCTTTATTAACTAAGCATTTTATAAAATGATATGAACCACCTTACCAACTTTAAAAGATAATAAGGTAAAATGAGTGGTTGTGGAAGGCTATGTTAAATGGGATCAACTTTTTTTGAATACAAGTTTATGACACACATGACATATGATACGCTTAGGGTTAGAATGCGCAGACCTAGGTATAGAATACTTATATACGAGGATCCATGCAGTCAGGGTGAACAGTCCAATGTGTGGACGACTACTAACCCGATATTCGGGCGAAAACTAACTCTACTTCAGGGGTGAATGGTCCAATATGGGGACAAATACTAACCCGATATTCGGAAGAATACTAACCCTATCTTGAGGGCGAATAATCCAAAATGTGGATGACATACAATATGGAAATTCCATGTCTATATGTATACGTACTAACTCTAATTCGTCAAAACCTTTACACTATATAACGGGGATGGATAGTTTGATTAGGTAAGGAGATGCGGAACTCAGATTCCCCTACTACTCGATCATGATCCCGGGAAGTGAAACGGTAAATTTCACTTCCCCAGTTGTTGTTCCATGGCCACAATGGAATAATCGCGAGTATCCGGACCCTTGTTTAACAAAGTAATGCGAACTTTTACCTTCATGAATACCTCATACAACATACCCATATTGACATATACCTCATACCACATACCCATATTGACATATACCTCGTACAAACATATTCATATTCACATGTACCTCTGTCAACATGTCTTATTTGTATACACCTCATACCCTCATACTCATATACATCATATCTGCACATATGCATCATACTTATATATACTTGCTCGTTTCCATAGCTTTACTTCCTTATGAGGCAATCCTATCCGAGTATAACTTGCTGACGGACTTTCCTTTTCTCCCTCTATCTTTGGAATGTCCATCAGATGAGAATGAGTATTATGACGAGAATCAAGGTGTGGAGCCAACTAATGAAGATCATGCAGACTTGACGACGGAAGATTGGCTTGTTTTATTTGTTACCCACCTGTTTAGGGCTTTGCTTCTTTTACGATGTAATTAAACTATTTAGTTTATTTTACTCTTTTCTTTGGGATGTAATAAAGTTTGGTTAATGAAAATAAATGCGTTTCGCTTTTATTATTTTGTTTTAGTACACATCCTGCATATTATAGATATTCATACGCTTACGTAACTGTATTGAATAGACCACCTTCAACACAGTTAGGTTGTGGACCATGCCACATCACCCTTCACCTTCTTTTGGGAAGCGGGACGTGACAGTGATGGAGTTGGATTTGGTGGTGGAATGAAGAGGGTGGTACAGAATTCTCGCTAGGGGGTTTTGACTAACCTTTTTGAAACTCTCACCATCCTTAAACTTCATCTTCCTCTTATTGTTCCCTATGGTGTTTATTAAAGCAAGAAACAAATAGGGTGTTCAATTCTAAATGGAATTGAATCTTATTTATAGAGAAGAGAGAAACCACCCAAGAAAGAAGTTTTTGTAACTATATGTTTGGTTTTTCTAACTCCTTATTATCTGAATTTGAATTTCATATTTGAATTTTAATTTCAGATTATAAATACTTATTTAAATCTTATTTGTTTACAGATTAATTAATTTTGGTAATTATTCAAATTATTTATTAATTAATTATCAATATATAAAATTAAATAGAAACAGTTAGAGCAGACGTCTGTCTGGGGAGATATCTGTCTCTGACATTAACTGGACCAGACGTCTAGTTCTATAAATTTTTTCTTTGTATGTCTTTTAAAGGTTGTTTATGGATTCAAGAAATGGTTAAATCAATCATATTGAGTTCTTCTCTAATATGAGAAAACCTAACTTTATCTAATGGCTTAGTAAATATATCTGCATGTTGATGATCAGTTGACACATTCCTAAACAATATCTCTCTTATGAAAATAATCTCTAAGAAAATAATATCGTATGCCTATGTGTTTAGTCCAAGAATGTTGATCCGCATTTTTGGTCATGTGAACTGTATTTATATTGTCATAAAGTATATGAATTTTTGAAATACTTTCATTATAGTCTTCAAATGTGTATTTCATACATAAATTTTGTGCACAACAAGCACCGGCAGCAATGTATTCTGCCTCGGTAGTCGATAGAGCTACTGAATTTTGTTTCTTGGAAATCCAAAAGACAAGACAGTTTTATAAAATGTAACATGTGCCACTAGTGCTCTTTCAATCTTTTAAGCTTCCGGCATAATCAACATCTGAATAACAGGTTAAGTGAAACAAGTTATTGTTTGGATATCATAAACCAAAATTTGTAGTTCCTTTGAGATATCTAAACATTCTTTTTACAGCAGTCAAATGTGACTCTTTTGGATTAGCCTGAAACCTAGCACACAAATATACACTAGACATGATATCTGGTCTACTATCTGTTAAATACAGTAGACTTTCTATCATTCCATGATAAAGTCTTGTGTCAATTTTTTGACCATCTTTATCGTTAGTGAGTTTTGTGTTAGTAGCTATTGGTGTTTCACAAGTCTTTGCGTTTTTCAAGCTAAATTTCTTTATTAATTCTCTAGTGTATTTGGCTTGACTAATGAAAATGCCACCATCCATTTGCTTTATTTGAAATCTGAGTAAGAAGTTAAGTTCTCCTATCATACTCATTTCAAATTCATCTTGCATAGATCTGGCGAACTCTTCACAAAGACTTTCATTTGTTGAACCAAAAATGATATCGCCAACATATATTTGGACTATTAAAATATCTTGTTGAAAGTTCTAGTAAATAAAGTCTTTATCTACAATATTCTTTGTGAAACCTATATTTTCTAGAAACGTATTTAAACGTTCATACCAAGCACGAGGAGCTTGCTAAAGACCGTATAGCGTTTTTCTTAATTTATAGACATGATTTGAAAATGCATAATTCTCAAAAACGAGGGTTGAGATACATATATTTCTTCGTCTATTTGACCATTTAAGAAAGCACTTTTAATGTTCATTTGAAAAACTCTAAAGTTTTTATAACAAGCATGTGCTAGTAGGGCGCGTATTGCTTCTAATCTAGCAACGAGTGTATAGGTTTCGTCATAGTTTATACCCTCAATTTAATTATACCCTTAGGCTACTAAACAGGCTTTGTTTCTAACTACTTTATCTAATTCATCAAGTTTATTTTTAAATACCCACTTAGTACCTATAATTGGTCTATCATCGGGTTTTGGTACTAAATACCATACTTTGGTTTTTTCAAATTGATTTAGTTCTTCTTGTATAACAATTAACCAATTTTCATTTATTCTAGCTTCATTTATATTTTTAGGTTCTATCATTGATATGCAGGACAAGTTTATATACGTGTTGAAAGTAGATGAACCAAGGCTCTAAATATCGAATATCGAGTGCGTATCAGATAGGTGTTTTCAATATCGGAGAGGGGAAATCAGGCGATATCGCGGCGATACGGATTCATATCGGGTGGTCATATCGGATATCGATATCGGACATATCGGACATAAATATCAAGCATATTGCACGATAATATTGGGCAGATTAAATATTGTGTGTTAATGTTGTTAGTATTAAAATGTTGTATGAAATGTGTAAGTAGATATGATACTGTTAGTAAATTGTAACTTTTCCTGGAGAAATGAAAGATAGATCCATGTTGGATCTGTATAAAATAGAAGAAACTAAAAAATATAATCTCACTGCTTACCTTCCGGAATTGCGTTATTGGAGCCGAGCCAAGAATAGCTTGAACAAGGATTGAATAGTAAGGCAGGCATCAAGACTTGAGAGGAAAAGGTCATGTATCATCAAGATTTGAGAAGAGATGGGTAAGCGATGGCGTCGTCGTCAAGACTTGAGAGGAAAAGGGCAAGCATCGTCAAGACTTGAGAGGAGATGGGCAGGCGATGGCGTCGACGTCAAGACTTGAAAGGAAAAAGGCAAGCGTCGTCAAGACTTGAAAGGAGATAGGCAGACGATGGCGTCGGCGTCAAGTGGAAGGCGGGGGAGGCATCAAGAAGTTGGCGATGGCATCGGGATGACGTAGGCGTCGGCGATGGAAGAAGGGATAGGCGTCGAGACTCGAGAGAGAGGAGGAGGGGAAGGCGAGGGAAGCGTTGAAAGAGAGAGGAAGCGGTGAAGGCAGGGCTCATCGAGACTCGAGAGGAGGTGCAGACTTAAGAGGAGGGTTCTTCAAGACCCAGAGAGGAGGTGATGAATCGAGCAAATTTTTTAGGGTTTTTTTACCGCTTAAAAATTAGGGGCATATATTTTAATAATTAATCTGTTAATGGGTCGGGTCGGGTTTAACCTTAAACCAAATCACTTTATATACCATCCTGGCCGATATAGTAGCGATACGAGATACCCGATATCTCGCCTGATATTCCGATGTCTTGGCCGATGTTGGCCTAAAACGAGATTTGAGAAAAATAGTTGTATCGTATCATGGTCGAGACGATACTGAGATCTCGCCCAATTCGGACGATATTTAAAACAGTGAGATGAACATGTTACAAATTTTTTTATCAATATATCCAATGATCAAATCTTTAGGATGATCTCTATTGAATTGCCAATCCTTTGTAATATCTTCATCCCTGACTTGCAGAGTATCTTCTATATGCGATTCTGCAATTCCTTTTTCAATTGATAGATTCTCTAAACCATTTGAGATGTTTGACTCATTATCAATTTGTAAGGTTTTAGAGATTGAGTTGTTTTCATCAAATTCAAGGCACATACTTTCTTGTATAACTTTTGTTCTTCTATTATAGACACGATAGATTTTGCTAGTCATAGAATAACCAACAAAAATGCTTTCGTCGCATTTAGAGTCAAATTTACTTAGATTGTCTAACCTGTTTAAAATAAAACATTTACAACCAAAAAACTTTGAAGTAATTAATATTTTGGGTTCTATTATAAAATAGTTCATATGGTGTTTTATTAAGAATTTTTCTAATGCTAACTCTATTAATGATATAGCAAGACGTATTAACGGCTTCGGCCCAAAAATACATAGGTAAGTTATTTTCATTTAATACGGTTTGTGCCTATTTACCGCCGAAAACAGAGACGAAACTGCGTAGGTCGTTTTGCCTGAATTTAGGGGCAGATGCTATTTGGATTTATCCGTCCACCTCTCCGAAGATGCCAAGTTGATTTATGACACCGTGTATCGGAGGTCTGGACAGATGCGGCCGTTGTAGCAGACTTCGTCAGATTCCCCTTTGTCTGCGAGGGGTTTTTGATTACGGGGACGCTCTTCCCTGCAGGCATAAGCTCCTACAGTTAATTACGTTACCGCATCGCGGTAATCACTTTCTCCTGCTTCAGAAGTTCACTTCGTGTTGTGTGTGTTTGTTTCATTTTTGGTTGCCCGTGGATTGTATACGGAGAATAATTTATGTTGTCGCCCGTCGGACGTGGATTAGTCCAAATCCGTATATTCTGAGATTTGGGCTTGGGTTGATTTAAGGATCGTTAGTCTCTTTTGAGATTAAGATCAACTTTAATATTTGTTGAGGATGCGTTAGTCTAATTTGAGACTAAGATCTACTCAACAGGATTTTGGGATCATTCGGACCCAACAAAAGAGCATTTGGGCTCTATTACTTTAGTTTAAGGACGTTTCGGTCCATTGTTAGTTTAAGAACGTTTCGGTCCATAGCTAGTTTAAGGACGTTGCGGTTCGTTTTGGGATGTACTCACCGGTTTGGGAGTGCACCAAAGAGTTGTTGGTTGTCGGGATTCGCCACCTATCTGAAGACGTTGAAAAATTACAACGACATGTATCAGAGGTGTGGGGAGATGTACCCTTGAACCAATTTTCAGATTGAGAGGAGATGTGGGATGAATATCCGTCAGAAGATCATTAGTCGTGTTTGGGACTAGGATCAGTTTAGGAAGACATGAGCATGGGGGCTCGATCTATTTGGAGATCGAAAATGTTTTAATCTCAAGAAGACTTAGCCAACATAGGCTGGAGTTGACTTCCCATAGTGTCAGGCACTAGTGTACGTTCAGCACTCACGTGTTCCCATGTGAGGTTCTAAAGCAGTGTTAAATACTGAATTCTTATGGCACTCACGTGTGGCACGTGAGGCACCTAAAAGCTGCCGTTGTACATTGGGTTCAAGTCCCCATATATATATAAGTGTTAAGCACTTAATTCTTGTGGCACTCACGTGTGAGCATGTGAGGCGCCCTAAAGTTGGGTACTGCCTTTTTGGGTTTTATTTCCCTCCTCTTTTATAAGTGCTAAGCACTCGGCTCACGTGTGAGCACGTGAGGCGCCCGAAATGGGAACTGTACTCTGAATTTTATTTTTCTTTCTTATATAAGTCCTAAGCACTTGGACCCTGTGGTGCTCACGTGCGACCACGTGAGGCACCTTCAAAATGTAAGCGCTGTTTCTGGGTCTATTCCCTTTTTCATATAAGTGCTAACCACTTGATTGGGGGTCGCGTGGAAAGCACGTGACTACCCTAAAAGACACTTCTTGTTCTTGTTAAATGCTTGCATGTGAAACACGTGACTCGGTCTCAGCCATTCTTTTTTTGTTCATCAAAGGTGCTCACCTGGGGAAACACGTGAGGTTTCGTTATAGTATTGAGCACTAATGAATCACCAGTCTTTCCTTCTATGTGCATGAAGATCTTGATCTTATATGAACGATGCTTGGATCTAAGTTTAGAGAATTTCAAGTCCCTTGTTTTATAATAACTAAATTCTTTTTATAGGGTTAAACCCTAGTGTTATCAGAGAAATTAAATTCCTATATACTTTTGTAAGAATTAAATTCTTTGAACTCAGTTCTTTCCCCTGAGTTTTGAATCTGCATAACAGAATCTTCCCGATGAGAATTAAATTCTCAACTTATGGGAGATCTGCTTCTGCAGACCTCAACTAGAGGAAGAACTAAGTTCTTGTATGAGGGGTTAAACCCTTAAAGAGGCGAAGAAGGGATCGGATAATCTCTGTATTTTCTTCTTACCTATTTTTTTGTTTAAAAAGGGGATCTTCTTCTTTTAGAGAATTGAATTCTCTTTCTCTCTCTTTTCTCCTTTTTTTTGTATGCTCTCTTCTGTTCCTTCTTTTTTCTTTAACTTGAAGTCATGGGTTCATTATATAGTGGAGAGAAGTTTGTTGATTAGATTTAGGAAATCTCTCATTGAGAGATTCTAGTTGATTTTTAGGAGTTTTACCTACTGTTGGATCTTTGATCCAAGGGTTTCTGTCTTACAGAATATATTTTCTTGTTTCTTAAATAAGATTAGGGAAATATTTTCCCATACAAAATTTATTCTGTAGATTGGTGATTTTTAATCACCGTTGGATTTTTAATCTAAGGATGCTTGGTTTAACGAAGCACAATCCATCTTTGTTTAAGAAGATATGAAAAATATTTTCCAACTTATGGGATCTTTGATCTGCCAACTTTCTCTTTAACAGAAAATATCATTTCTTATTTAAAAGTTCAATAGAATTTAATCCTATACTTAATCATCATTGGATCTTTGATCCAACGGTTCTTTGTTGAGTAGAATTTAATTCTACGTAGGGAAGTGCCCTCACGTGTTTAACACCTGAGGCTCATTAGCCTGGCAATTGTTTTAATTGCAGTGCCTATATGCGTTGCATATAGGCACTCACGTGTTAAACACGTGGGGCTGTTTTAGCTTAGCAATTGTTTTAATTGCCGTGCTTATATGTGTTGCATAGAGGCACTCACGTGTTAAACACATGGGGCTGTTTTAGCCTAGCAATTGTTTTAGTTGCTGTGCCTATATGCGTTGCATATAGGCACTCACGTGTTAAACACGTGGGGCTGTTTTAGCCTAGCAATTGTTTTAATTGCTGTGCCTATATGCATTGCATATAGGCACTCTCGTGTTAAACACGTGGGGCTGTTTTAGCCTAGCAATTGTTTTAATTGCAGTGCCTATATGCGTTGCATATGGGCACTCACGTGTTAAACATGTGTGGTTGTTTTAATGAGGAACTTTCCCTTCATCCCTTTTCAATAAGGGAACAAATGACCCCCAGCGTTTCTCTCACGTGGCTTGCACGTGAGTGCAACGCTGTCTGCCCTCACAGCCGTTGGATTTCCTAGGGGAATGGAAAGATGAACCGCTACCCATCACGTCTTATAAATGCAAGGCTTTTGCCTTTGGGAAACCACTGTTCTTTCATCTTCTTCCTTGTTTTCCTTGAGAATTTAATTCTCTTCTTCAGAGTATAGTTCTCTGCCCGCTGAGATCTCAGAATTAAAACTTTTCTTTGGTAAGGATCATGAACGGGACCCCCTCCTCTTTTGCTTTTTTTTGTTGTGGATTTTATATCCAAGAACAATGCGTTGCTCTCTTCTTGAACTGATTTCTTAAAGATCCAAAGCACACATTTTTTTTTGTAGATTTTGAAGTCTTGAATCAATGGGGAATGTTAATCCCCCTTCAGGGTTTTACCCTGTCACCGATCTTTAAGATCCTTGGAATTTAATTCCACTTTCTTTACCTCCTTGCCATGGGGTTTTTTCTGGAATTTAATCCCTTTATTAAAGGAATTTAATTCCTTATTCACAGAGATTTAGATATTTCTGGAAATTTTATTCCCTACCGTTCTCGAATATTTGAGGGTTTTAATGCCCCTAAAGCATATTTGAATCTGTAGTGCTTTTTCAAGAGTTTGTTTAAACTTTACTGTTTCCTTGATGAGAATCCTTCTCGATTCTCTCAATGATTATTTTGCCTCATCATTGGTGAGTCGTTATTTAGATTTTGTGGGCTCCATTGGTTTTGCAATCAGTGGTCCCATGGAACAAACATCCTGTCGTTTTCTTCTGTTATTATATATATATATATGTTTTATTAATGGTTTGTCTTTCCCTTATTTCAGGAACAATGTCTTCACTTCCCTACTTTTCATATACTATCTCAGACGCCACTTTTCGCAATCGCCGTCGGACGAGGAAGCTATGGCAATGATCAGGGAACATGACAGGGACTGTACGAGTCTACTCTTATGGGGGGTTTGGTATGGTCATATCATTCGGGGCTGTCGCAGCTTTACTTGTGAGGTGCCAACAGAGCCCCTTCACCCAATATCGCCGATAGAACGCCCACAGACTGCTTATGCGGTGGAGGTGACTAACTGGACTCCTACAGGCCGACTTGAGCCGTCAACAACTGGGATACCCAACCAGCCCCTGCCGGCTATAGATATTCTGGGGCGCTGCATATGTCAGGGCGAAGCCCAACCCTAGGGACAAGTTTATAAGGTAGGCGTTACCCTCCGTCACCCTGTAGGCTACCTTCCCTGGGCTCGATACGTTCTTTCCGCCCACCTTGCACGGTTACAGAAGGTTGGACTGTATCAAGCGGTGTACACGTCTCTATTTCATTACCAGGCCCCTCACGTTTGGTGGGTTAAAGCTTTTCTGAACCAATGGAATCTTCCCACCAACACCTTCTTGCTAGGGGATCGCGATGTCTCGATTTCACTGGAAGAGTTCCGCGAGATCTCCGGATTTCCAATCAGGGGAGAGCATTATGAAGAGTTACTGCTTCCCGATGAGTATGTTTTCGCGACCGTGCCTGCTATGCTTGACGGCCTAACGACTTTGAGACCTCCATTGCCTGCTTTCTCCGTGGAGACGCTTTATCTAAAGATGCTCCAAAGTTCGCGAACATCGACGACCCTTTTGGGTTCGCGTTGAATAAACTGCCGGCCAAAGAGGAAGATTTGCCGTAGTTCTATATTCCGACCTCATTGGCCGTTTCCTTCGATGCGATTGTGTCTCCCGACATGGACGAAGAGACCTTCTTCGTTGGCTTCATCAGTCTCTGGCTCAATTGGTTCGCTGTACTGACGCATCGACGTTTTATGAGAGCTTCCGTCTTTACCCTGCTCATCGCATAGCTGGAGGGGCGCGATTGGCCGTTGGTGTTGCAGGATTGTTGCACCTATATCATGGATTAAGCGTTGCGACTAATACTTCGATCCCAGGCGCGGATATTGTGAATTTCTCCCTCCACTACGTCACGTCGTGGATCGAGATGCATGTATTGGGAACATTTGCTGCTCATCGGCGGCCAGATTTTTATGACTCCTATACCTTCCCATAGGTTATGAGGTTGGTGGATGCTTCCACTTTCGATCCCACTCAGCTAGGGGCTCTCCGCGTGTTGCTTAACCCATACTCAAACGAGGGCGGGATGGTTTTTAGTGACCGAGTCCTATCTGCTCCCACAGGGCCCATTCAGCAGCTGTTTGATCTGTCAAAGGGTGGAGCGCCATCTGTAAAGCCCAAAGAGATTATGCACCTGTACTCGATTAGGCCGGGTTATTTGGTGTTTCATCAAAATGACACAGTTCTCTTTATGCGGTATAATCCACACCGCTTTGCCCAGTAATTGGGCTATAACTAGGATATCCCTTTTGAGGCGTTTTTAGTTGAGCTCATTTTGTCTTTGGAAGTCACCCGTGACGTCATCCATCATTTCATGCGGCTGAACACCGGCTCCCGTTTCATGATCCCTGAGTCCGACTATCTTTCATGGTCTGTGGGGTCTTTCAAGGGTTGGTATCGCCATCGAGTCGGTCCTGTCATTGCTGAGGAGAGGTGGGTACTCTTCGAATGCAGAGTTCCAGCTCTGACCCAAGTTACCAGCGCTTCGTTGCGGCTGCGGTCAGTGGTTCACCCTCCACTGAGGGATAGTGGTCCGGTACTTATCTCTAAAGCCGCCGAAATAGAATCGACCCCTCGTACTACTGGTATGCCGGTGCGCACTAGAGCCGAAGCAAAGGTTTCTAATGAAGCGCCAGCGGTAGTGTCACTAGTGGTGGTGTCACCAAAGGGGGATACCAGAAGTGAGGTTGGTCAACGTCATGCCAAAGCGCCGAGGGGGAGGAAGCGTTCTTCCGCTAGTGCTAGCACAAATTCTAAGAGAAGGAAGAAATCGGTTGCCGGCTTACTCGACACCCTGCTTGAGTCTGAGCCATTTATTCAGGACGAACCGATAGCTATGGAGGAGCCAGATGCCAGTCTTATCTATCCTGGCTCGTCTGCTGAGGAGGCCGCGCAATTGGCCGAGGCTTTGAGACGCTCACAAGATGAGACCGAGAACGTGTGCGCCCCGAAAAATCCCTACCCTCCTGTTATATTCTATGATGTTGATCCATCATTACGGAGGGTACATATGGGTCCTTTGTTGATGGAAGAAGAACGGGCCCTCAAACAGCCCATAACGGTTGCCTCCGAAGACGAGCTTGCATTAAAGACAGGTAGTCATTCATCTGCGCTTGAACCTCGGCAAGCGTACTTGGCCAGAAAGGAAAAACGTCTCGAGAAAGCCCTACTTCAAGCTCCTTGGCATATTGGTATGCGTCTTTGTCGTGTCCTTCTTTTGGCGAATAGTCTGTATTACTTTTATGTCTTCTCATTTTTGCGCGATCTTTGCAGGGACGAAAGAGGATTTGAGTCCAGATCTGGCCATAACTGTGGGCTCTACAAATATCTCCCGTGATGTACCGGCAGGTGTAGAGGAAATTATTAAAGCTGCTACTCTTGCTGTGGAGCTTCCGGTAGTAACTTCTTTTCCTTCAGTGTTTATTCCTCCAGCAGAGGTGACCTCACTGACCACAGATCCCATGGACATCTCTAGTGATGCACTGAAGGGTGTAGAAGAGATTGCTGAAGCCGTTAGTCCTGTCCTGGAGCTCCCGGTGGTGACTTCCATCCCTTTAGTATCTATACTTTCAGCAGAGGTGACCTCACCGGCCATAGATCAAATGGATCTCTCTAGTGGCGCCCTGGAGGGTGTGGAAAGGATTACCGAGACCGATGTCCTCTCCTTGGAGCCTGAAGTGGCGGCTGTTGTTTTCAATTGGAAGCTGCCACGCCGACACATATCCCCAGTGATGTACCTGAGGGTGTGGAGGAGGCTGCCGAAGCTGCCACCCCTCCAGTTCAAGGCGGGCGAAGTATCGAAGGTTATCTTCTACGATCCCTCCGTTATCTGAATCCTTCTTTCCTTCAGAATTGCGGGAATTGGCGGCTTCCATCGTGGATCTATCTCCTACGAAAACCTTCCAGCGTTTGCTTGATATGGCTGCCCCACAGGCGATACCCCCGCAAAGCATAATCCTTTCTTCTGGGCAAGGTCAGTGTTCTTTGACCCCTTCTGTTTTATAATTATTTTTTTATAATGACGCTAATATGCGCTCCACGGTTCTGAAAGCCGATGACGAAGTCGAGATCCTTGATGGGCCTGGGGATCTCTCAAACCCCCCTTGCATGACTGTGGGTAAGTAAGGCTTTATCTTTGGCATTGTTTTGTCTATTCCATGTTCGTAAATCTCACTGACTGTTCATAAATATTGACAGCTCTGCCGACCCTAATCCCGTTAGAATCTCGGATCCTCATGCCACCGGACCCTATGCCCGGCGTGCGTCTGAAAGGATGGCGAAACAAAGCATTTACTCCCTGACGGCTCTCATTGAAGACCTTCGTGCTGTTACCTTTGTCACGGCCGAAGAATTTACTGTCGAAGCCAACGCTTCCTTGTGCGTTCTCGCCACCTATCATGACGAAGCATTGGTGCGTGTCTGGGTTGAGTACTGTCGCTGAGTGGAAGTCTGCCTACACGGGCTTGAGTGTATCCATCTTCCCTCCGACATCTTAATTGTAAAATTGAGTCTGCGGGGATGGATCGAACGGTGCGCAGCCAATCTATAGTCATGTGAGAAGAGTCTCAACCGGAAGTTTTTGGAGAGAGAGTTAACTTCAAACGCTTTAGGGGAACTTCAGGCTCAGCTTACCGCTAAGATCACTCGCGCGTACGAAATTTGGCGGGTGCTTCAAGAAGCCATTACAGAGGCGGTAGCTTTTGACAAAGCCGTTATTTTCACCCGTGAGATGGTCGAAGCCCATAAAGTCGCCGAAAGGGAGCTTGAGAGTCGGTTTGCTTCATACCAGACTCACCAGACTCAGGCAGGGACCCGTCTTGCCGCACTAACCGAGCTTGAAGCCGATGTCCAGCGGAGGAATGACGAACTTACTAGCCTATTGCACCGTCCGCCGGCTTAAACACATTTTTTTGTCGCTATATATTCTCCTTCTTCTTTTCTTTTTTGTATTCATTCATGAATAAGAGTATCTTGTATTCATTTTGATTCATGAATAAAAGACATATTTTTCTTCATACTAGCGCTTTTCTTTCCTTTGCTGTCTTGGCTTAGTAGTTTATATACTCATTTCGGAGTTTATAGTTTATTCACTTATTTCGGAGTCTTTAGTTTATGAACTCATTTCGGAGCTTGTAGTTTATTCACTCATTCCGAAGTCTCTAGTTTATGAACTCATTTCGGAGCTTGTTTAGTTTACCTCTCTTGGGATTGTAGGCAAAGCTGTCTTAATGTCATAGTTAACCCCTGCTCTTTACGACAGAGGTCTGTTAGGGTCTGTGGTACTAGGGTTTTATCCGTCATACCATCGCGTTGGTTGATGCATTCCTTGATATGCAATCTTGCTGTTCGAGTAGCCCCGCGACTGTCGTGTTTCTGATCCCTTCGAGGGCTGGACAAGACGTCTTCAAGTAATCTCCCAGGTCATATTACCATCGGAAGAGCAAGCGTTAGGGATTTTCCATGCCTCTTTTTTTACTTGAGGTTAGGCTCAGTTTGGGAGCCCCAATAAGTCATAATCACTCCGCGCTGGTGTGGGATGATCTCTGATAGTCTTTCAGGTTTTATTTGAGTTGCCGTCAAGACCCTGAAGCAAGGTATTTTCCTTTGCTTCGTTTGCTGGCATTGCGTCTGCTGTAACGAGACGAATGTCGAGGTTGTCTCTAGGTTGTTTGTGAAGCGTCGAGGCTTGGAACTAGGGACTTTGCCATGGCTCCGAGGTAGTCTCTAGGTTGTTGGTGAACCGTCGAGGCTTGGAACTAAGGACTTTGCCGTGGTTCCGTTGTTTTGACCCTGGGGTCGGTTTTTGACGTTGCATCTGCATCCTGCTGGAGTGAGGAGGAACGCCGTTGTTGATCTCTAGGCTGTCTGTGAACCGTCGAGATTTGGAACTAAGGACTTTGCCATGGCTCCGAGGTAGTCTCTAGGTTGTCGGTGAACCGTCGAGGCTTGGAACTAGGGACTTTGCCATGGCTCCGAGGTTTTGACCTTAGGGCCAGTTGTTGACGTCACGTCTGCATCCTGCTGGAGTGATAAGGAACGTCGTGTTGATCTTCTATGTTGCAGATGTTGCCATCGAGATCTGACTCTCCCTTTGACAGAGCCCGGTGGGGAAATGTGTTTCCCTTTTCGTTTATGCCCAGGGGTTGATGTGGACTCACTTGCAGAGCCAAAGTTTCATCATTTTTTTATTTCTTTCCACGATGCTCTATCATTTCAGCTTTTTATATCGCGAAAGTCACGATTGCCCAATCATTTCGGCTGTTTTATCGCGGTGCCCAATCATTTCGGCTGTTTTTTCTTTTTACTTGCTGCTTTTTATTGTGAGTTGCTCAAACATTTCGGCTGTTTTTATATGCATATATTTTGCTCGCTGATTTTTATTGCGAGTTGCCCCATCATTTCGGCTATTTCATATGCATATATTTTGCTCGCTGATTTTTATTGCGAGTATGGAACTTAAGATTTGATACCAATTTTGGCATCAGCATCGCTGCGATTGGAATATTGCTAGGAGCGAATCATCATTTCCCGTGAAAAGCCTTGGAATTTGATACTTATTTAGGCATCAGCATCGCTACAACTGGGATATTTCCAGGAGCGAATCATCATTTGCCCTTTTTGGTTTGACCAAAGGTGGCTTAGCAAACAGGGTTAGGATCCTGCCGACTAAGGCTTTTTGACTTTACGAGCCATAAGGGTCTCATAAAGATACTTCTCCCTACGAGTCGTGAGGATCTCGTAGGCGTATTTTCTCCTTAGGAATCGTGGGGATTCTTAAGTGTGTGTTGTCTTATAAGTCGTAAGGATCTTACAAGAGTGTTTTCTCCTTATAAGTCGAGAGGAATTACAAGTGTCGTTCATCATATGAGGACATTCCTCGTGATTAGTGGAACTTAGTGGGGGAAACATTTATTTATGCCAATGGATTGTATACAAGGGCCAGCATTGTACCGCATGTAGGGAAACTTGGGGAGTATGACGGTTTAAGGACAGGTTTAGATCTCTGTAACTTAAGACTTTGAATCCTATGAGCCGTGAGGGTCTTATAGGGGGAGTTCTCCTTACGAGTCGAGAGGATCTCGTAAGTGAAAATTTTACGAGATTGCGCCCTTTTGGGTTTTCACAAGCTCGCCGATAGCCCTGCTGTTTTACTCATGGCACCCGTTCGAGTTTTCATTCATGCCCATTTCGCTTGTCGACGTACCGTTTTTTACCCCTCTGTTCGCTAATGGAACTTATGGGGGACTTCGTCACCGGGACAGCTGTGCAGCCAACGGGAATTGAATTGCAGTCTTCGCCGCTGGCACTTGTGAACTTGAATTCCACTATCGCCATGTTTGAGGCGACGTATTTAGTTTAAGAACATTACGGTCCATTGTTTAGTTTAGGGACATCTCGGTCTGTTGTTAGCTTAGGGACATCTTGGTCCATTGATAGTTTCGAGGCGACGTTTTACCGGATACTACTTATGGAGTCTTGACTCAGGAAGACAGCGAGCGGACACGAGCATCGTCATCTATCATTAACCTGAGTTGTGACTTTGTCAAGCGTAGTATTTCTTAAGGAATCGGCTGTTTATTGGCCGGGAGGGTCTTTCTCCATGCATATCCATGAGTAAGTAGGCCCCACTTTGGTAGAACTTGTCTATGATGTACGTACCCTCATAGTTCAGCTCAAATTTCCCCCGCTTTACACGGTTGGGGATCATAGGTCTTTTTACAACTAGCATGAGTTCACCTTGGCGGAATGTTCTTGGTCTGGTTAGTCTTTTTAGTCTTTCGTATGAGCGCGTCATCCTTACTTTTTAAGCTTCCAGGTTTTGCTGCGCCATGAGACGAGTTTCATCGAAGGCATCGAGCTCCTCAAGCCGAAGATGGGAATTTTCTTCTTCCATCAACTCGTATCGAACTGCTACTCATAGAGAGGGTAGCTCTATCTCCAAGGGAAGTACCGCTTTCGTGCCGAATACTAACGCGAATGGCATTGTATTCGTGGCCGTTTTGAACGTGGTTCGATACGTCTAGAGAGCTTCATGCAGTCTCTCGTGCCAGTCCCTTTTATTTCTAGACACCGTTTTCTTTATGATCTTCGTCAAGGTCTTGTTGAAAGCTTTAGCTAGACAATTAGCTCGGGGATTATAGACTGGAGAGTATCTCCAATCTATATTATGCTGCTGTGCGAAGCGGCTGATTTTATGGCTCCGTTAGGCTGGCCCATTATCGGAGATGATTCATCGTAGAGTGCCAAACCGGTAGATGACATGTGTCCTGAAGAAATGGAGGATGTTCTTCGTCTTCACATCCCTTAGTGGCACTGCCTCTGCCCACTTAGAGAAGTAATTGATTCTTACCAATATGAACCGATGTCCCTTGGAAGATACTGGCTCGATGGGCCCAATTATATCGGTTCCCCACATTTCGAATGGCTAGCTAGCCAATGTTGGGTGTAGCGGATTTGGATGCTGGTGGATGAAGTCCCCATGAATTTGGCACGAGTGACACTGCTTCGCATATTCGAGGCAGTCCTAAATCATTGTGGGCCAATAATAACCCATTCTCTTGATCTTCAGCTTCATCTTTGGCCCGGCTTGATGAGAACCGCAGAGTCTGTCGTGGGTTTCTTGGACGACTCTCCTTGCTTCTTCTGGTCCTAGGCATCTTAGCCACAAACTGTCGAACGATCTCTTATATAGAGTATCATTGACGAAGGATAAAGACAGAGCCCGTTTCATGAGCTTATGTCTTGAAGATGCGTTTTCGGGCGTTCGATAGGATTTGAAGTAGTCTATGAAGACTTCTCTCCAATTCTTAGCCTTTTCTTCATCCTCTAATTGGGAGGCTGCTTGTTCAGTCGCTTTCTTTCTTTCAGACGACTCTTGAGGTATTTCTGCTGGCGCGAGAATCCGGCGGCTTTGCACAATGATCCTTACGTCATCGAGGTTTTCGTCGGCCAGTTCTTTAGCGAGCTTGGCTAACGCATCCGCCTTGCTATTTTCCACCTGCGGTATGCTTTCCAGGATGTAGGAGGGAATTTGAGTCAACAGTTGCTGCACTCTTTCGCCATATTTTACCAACTCCGGTTTACACGTCTGATAGTCGCCATTTACTTGGCTAACGACTAGCTGGGAGTCTCCATATATAAGGAGGTTTTCGATGCCCATGTCAACAGCAATCTCAAGACCCGCTATTAAAGCTTCATATTCGGCCTCATTGTTTGTTCTTGGCTCTGTTAAGGAGAGGGCGAAATGCATTATCCCTCCTTGCGGAGTTACGAAGATAAGGCCCACCCCAGCTTTGATTATTGGGGTGCTTTGCTTTCGCTTCTTCTGTCACGACCCGAAAGTACGGAACGTGACTGGCACTTAGATTACGAGATGTCTAAAGGCGTAACGTAAACTAAGTCAACCAAAGTCCAGAAAATCTAAACCAAAACCAAAGAGAGTGAAGAAAACCTTTCATGAAAACGACTTGAAATCAATTTAGTTGCATTGAACCCCTTTTATAAAAAAATCAAAAATTTCCGAAAATTTCGGCAGAGTCTCCTTTGTAAATTCTATCCCCCAAAATGGGTACAACAAGATATATAACCTATAATCACAAAATGGCATCCCCAAGCGGGAGCTAGCTCTTCGCCCAAGGCAGATCACAACCACACGCAATATATATATGTAATATCAAGAAAAGAGCATAAAGAAATGCAAAATATAAGAAAACACAACGTCGGCTCAAGTGAGCTCGACCAAAAGAACTCACATATACACAAATCTCTCAGTCTCATCACTAGGTCAAATATACAAATAAGAAGTGGTAGATGGAGAATACTAGATACAAAAATAGTACAAAAAAAAGAAAAAGAGATAAAAGCACTCTCGCAACCCACCTACGAGCAATGTCGCGAGTCTGAGCAAAAGAAGCACTAATAAGATAAGCCGCCGCAATAAGGCTGATAAGTCCGACCTGCAAGACACTGTGGCACAACGGGGGTGAGTTGCCAGCTCATGAGTAGAATATAACATCTAGTAAGGCTATCGTAAGAATGCACGCAAATGCGCCACAGCATGTATGTCCAGATGTGATGTAATACCTCTAGTATGCATACACATGTATGCAATGCCAATACTAAATCTTTAAGTGTTTTAAATGCTATGAGTTCCGCATTCTTAACTTTAGAAAAAAGAATATCTGTATAATAGCTAAATACCATCAAGAAATCATCTGAAACCCGTGTCAAGCATCGACACCAAATATGAAAATACATCTGTCTCAATGTCTCACTGTATCAATGTCTCAATACATCGGGCTCCGTCAGTCCGGATCGGCCCACATCATCAATCTCACGACAACGGTCGGTATCCTCCGGATATCCGCCGTGCCAGACATCACCGGTAGGTAGTCTTCCCCTGCCAGGCTCATTGTCTACAACTCGATCTTCTTGCCCCGGGGTACCATACCGGGCCCACCATGTACCCGAGACGGTTCATCCACTCCTCGAATCGGGTCTCGAAATCCAACAGAAAACATGAAAACCCATGGTGGACGACACATACATCACGAGGAAACCGCAACTTTATTTTTAAAAACGATAAATATAAGCTTTGTTAAATTCTTGCGGTTTTCCCCAAAATCCAGAAATCGCAGCAATACTGAAATCCTCAAGAAAATCATAATGTCCAACATGTTGTATATGATAAATGTCTATGATATCAAGGTATGCGATGTGATTTGTGGCTAGAAATCTATGTAATTATGATGATGATGCGAGGTATATACATGCTATGCGATTTCATATATCATGTATGATGCAAGTGGTGATACTAAGCTAAACAGGTTCTATGGTGCTCGTGGCATGGCAATTACCAAAGGCGTGTGTGTTACATGAATAGTGCGCGTGCAACAGGAGCCAATGGTAATGGTGTTCGTGTCCTACGAAGTGATATCGCACATGTGTATATGAATATCCATGCAATCTAGCAGACGATTAGCTATAAGGGTATGCAATGTAAATGAGGGGGAAAGCTAACTAACAATGCAAATCTTGTAAGAAATAAAGTAATCCTAACTAGGGGGAGCCTCGCGCCATTCAGACGATTCCCCCATAGATGAATACATCTACTCACCTGAATGCCTCGCTAATCCGATCCGACCACCGCCTTGCCTTTGCGCACCGCATCTGATGTTTCCGCAACCATTCCTAGAATTGCATAACACACAATATAAGATTAAAGATTTCTGAAATAACGCAACTCACACTATGAAAAGATCGACGCTCTCGAATTAATCACAACGTGCACCCGGTGCGCGGAAAATGCACGAAAATCGCTAAAACCTTAGCTAAAATCGCCGTTTCGGGGCAATCGTCAAAACTAAAACCCGACTAGACAAAACCCCGCATTCGCACACACTAAAAGTCGTATAGGGTGCTAATTATATAGTCCATATATCGTAATAATATCACCTCCTAATTTTCATAAAAATCTAGTAAGCATTATCATACCGATTTCGACGCAAATAGCGCGAATTAACGATATCGCGATCACAATTCAACTCCAACATCCAATTCAAACTACTAGATGCCCACAACACAAATTTTAACCCAATTATCATACTTCAAACCCTAATTAGAACATCTACCATTTTCTTGAAATTCATTAGCAAGCAAAAATAACCAAATTTCACACTTTAAATATCTAATTTAGCTTATTTAAACTACAAATTTAACAACTAGTTTAAAACTTATACCTCCCAAGTTGTGATTCCCTTGCACTTAGCCTCTAAAGAGGTCTCCTTTCTCCTTGTCTTAGACCAATTTGGGCTTGAGATGGGATAGCATAAGGGTTAGGTTTGATTTAGTGAAGGAAATGGTGTATTTTTGTTGATTTCTAACACACAAGCTCTGAGCATGTCCTCGAGAGTCTGAATAGTACGCTCCGACTGACCATCAGTCTGCGGGTGAAAGGCTGTGCTAAAACTCAATCGGGTGCCCAAAGCTTCCTGAAGTTTCTGCCATAATCGGCTAGTAAACTGGGTGCCCCGGTCGGACACGATGCAAGTCGGAACACCATGCAATCGCACGATCTCATCAATATAAACCTGGGCGTACTGAGAAAATCCAAAAGTGGTCTTCACTGGCAGGAAGTGAGCCGCTTTCGTCAGTCGATCCACAATCACCCAAATAGAGTCATACCCTCGACTGGTCCTAGGTAGACCCACAATCAAGTCCATGGAGACCCGTTCCCACTTCCACTCAGGGATGGGCAAAGGCTGTAACTCACCGGCTGACCTCTGGTGCTCGGCCTTGACTTGCTGACAAGTCAGGCATCTCGACACAAAGTCTGTAACATCCTTCTTCATTCCGTCCCACCAGTAAACCTCTCTCAAATCACGGTACATCTTGGTGGAACCTGGATGAACACTGTATACTGATCTATGTGCTTCCTCGAGGATATCGCGCCTCAGTCCCTCAGAATCTGGTACGCACAGTCGAGTCCCAAATCGAAGTATCCCCTGATCATCAATCACGAACTCAGAAACTCTGCCCTGCCGAATCTGCTCAATAATCTCTAAAATACGGGCATCGCCGGACTGTGCCTCGCGGATACGGTCAAGTAACTGTGGGCGTGCTCTGAAATGGGCCAGCTGTCCCCCAGTAGGAGTAAACTCGAACTGCACTCCGCTGTCACATAAAACCTGCCAATCCGCCGTCGACCGCCTCTACACTGCGCTCAAACAAGATAAGCTACCTCCGGGCCTCCTACTCAAAGCATCTGCCACCACATTCGCCTTGCCCGGATGGTTTTGAATCTTGCAGTCATAATCTTTCACCAACTCCATCCAACGGCGCTGTCACAGATTCAGATCTCGCTGCTGAAAGATATACTTCAAACTCTTGTGGTCAGTGAATATCTGGCACGACTCACCGTATAGGTAATGTCTCCAGATCTTAAGTGCAAATACCACTGCAGCCATCTCTAAATCATGAGTGGGGTAGTTCTGTTCGTGTTTCCTCAGCTGCCGAGAAGCATACGCGATAACTCTATCGTGCTGCATCAATACACAGCCCAGCCCCACTCGAGAAGCATCACAATATACCACGAACTCGCATAATCCTGAAGGCAATGCTAACACTGGTGCAGTAGTCAGACGAGTCTTCAACTGCTGGAAACTATCCTCATATTCCTGGGTCCAATCAAAAGGAACCCCCTTCCGGGTTAACCCGGTCAGCGGTGCAGCAATACGGGAGAAATCCTGGACAAAACGTCGATAATAGCCTGTCAGACCCAGAAAGGTGCGAACCTTTGTAACTGATACTGGTCCAGGCCAACGCTGCACTGCCTCGATCTTCTTTGGGTCCACACAAATACCATCTCTCATCACCACATGACCCAAGAAGTCGACACTGTCTAACCAGAATGCGCACTTAGAAAATTTGGCGAACAGCTGATGCTCCCTCAAAGTCTGCAATGTGATACGCAAGTGCTGCTCATGCTCCTCCCGGCTCCGAGAATAAACCAAGATGTCGTCAATGAACACAATGATGAACTGATCGAGATACGGCCTGAATACACGGTTCATCAAGTCCATAAATGCTGCCGGGGCATTGGTGAGCCCGAACGACATCACCAAGAACTCATAATTATAAGTCCACGTTGCTCACCCCGGTTCTTACGGGGAGGCGGAAACGGCGAAAAACAATTTTTTGGCGCAAGGCAACATGGACTCAAAAGCAAGGATCTTTGCTAAACTAGAAACTAGTAAACTACTAGAGGTTTTAACTACTATGCTGTAGAAAGTATACCTCACGAAACCGGTCCTTCGGGTCTTCATTCCGCTGTCCCGCTCGTCCATCTAAGCTCCAAGCGTCAATCCGGACCTTGGGCACCTCCGCGGCCTTCTTGAGTCGAAGACGATCCACCCGAGAGATGTACACCGAGCTCCACCTCGAGCCGAGGCAACTAGGGCAAAGAGATTGCTAGTCAAGAAGCCCTAGGATGTGTAGATGAGATGTATAGATGTGTTTGTCTTTGTGGGATCTTTTTCTCTTAACACATGAGATCAAAAGATGAGATCAAGAGGAGGAAGATGAAGGAGAAAACCTAGCAACCATGGAGCTTTTCTTTTTCTTCTCACTTCAAGAGAGAGAATGAGAAGAGAATAATGGAAAGATTAACCCAAATGAAATGAACCATGGTTGCAATAATACACCCAAAACCATCATTACTAATCCTATCATGATAAAGTTGATGCTACATTGAATTGACCATTATCATAACTCAAGAATTAAAAAGAAAACAAAAGAAGAGTGTAGATCTCTCTTGAAGGTCAACGGTCAACTCGGTCAACGGGTCAACAAAGTCAAGAGAGGTCTAAGTGGTCAAATGGTCAATGCAATTAGCCATAACTAAACTATCACTAAAAGGATTAGTAAACAATGTCTCCGGCTCATAATGGTTCTGACCAAACGAATTGTCAAAACCCTAATGAGTGTGCCACATTACGGTTTTGGCCGAACCAACTGCCAAAACCCTAATGGGGCACCTCCTCCTTCATCGCTTCTCAAAACTGTGCATACACACCCGCATCCGCTTTCCGTAGAATGCGGATGCACAGAAGACAAATCAAATCCATCCGTGCAATACTAGGATCTGGCTTAAACCAAAGACCACTAGTATTGCCTGCCCGAACAGCATACGCACACAAGTGCGCGTAAGTGATCGTAGCCCTGCCGTAAAACCATACGGCCTCTACACGTTTCGCTCAGTGCAGAGAAACTCTCTGTGTGGGACTCTAAAGATTCGACACTACGCTGGCAGTGGGTTTAACCACAGACCGCAAGCGGCACTAGCTGTACGTAACGGTCCCCAGGTAGATGTCGATAAGAAGGCCGATGATGTAAACCCATCCGAACTCCTACTGAGCCTGTATGTGACAATCTCCGTACAGTCCGGTCTGTTCGTCTGATAAATCGCATGACGGGCCTAGGGGGCGGTAAACGTCAGTCCCCTAATAGCGGTACAAGTCGTGTCGGAGTGAAGCCCGGAACACCCTGAGATAACACTGGAAACCTACCAGTATATCTCGCTTGCCCTGGCCAGGGACTACTCGTGTAATGGCTCTCCTAGACACAGCGCGATGTCAACCCCCAATACCGGGAGAGACGAATCCTGTCTAACCGTCACTGCCTCCAAGTGCTTCGGGACTGCACCCAACTACTACCTGTTTGCATGACTCCTTTGAGCCGTGGTAGGGTAGTAATCTAAGTACAGTGGGAACACACTCGAGGAGAAGTGACAGTGTCAAGTCGGCGGACTTGTTGGATATATGTATGCCCTAGAGGCCATTATGTGATAGTGGATGTATCTATACATGTATATATATTCAGTTTGCATTCTTGCTCGACATGATAGTATGCTATCTGGTTATTCTTTATCTGACATGTTGATTTGATCATGCTTTTATTCATTCATACATGCTGATAAAGCACCAAGGATATCTGCTTGACTACTCTGATTATGATAGAGATCATACTAGTAGGACGTTTGTAGTCTATAAGCATATCCTGAAATGTCCCTAGTCGGAGGTGTATCGAGACGGGGCATCGATATACCAGAGTAGACTAGCGTATATGATACTAGACCCATGTGATGGGTGATGGATGTTCCCACATTCATCGATGTTTGACATCAAGATCATATACGGGTGCTCAGTGCTGACTGGGTACACTGGACGGACTCACCGAGAACTCCTATTTGGAATTATATCTATCGTCGGATAGCAGTTCTCAGGTGACACTGGTACAGGTTAGTCTGTAGACCCGAGATCGTCATAGAGCCTTGTGTGTTCTCCCACTGTACTTTGATTGCCACCCTACCACGGCTCTATTGAGTCGTGCAAACAGGTGGCCGTTGGGTACAGTCCCGAGACACACGAAGGCAATGAGCGATAGGAGGGGTTTCGTCTCTCCCGGTATTGGGAGTTGATGCTGTGCTGTGCTCGACTGGTTATAACAGCAAGTCCCTGGCCAGGGCTGCTGAGATTTGCTGATAAGTGTTATCAGTAGTTTCTCGATCTGTTATAGACCATTCACAGACATGACTTATTGAGTTATTGGGGTCGACGTGACCATCCCTAGGCTCGATATGCAGCATATCTGACGAAGAGACCGGACTGTACGGTAGTGTTGCCGGATGGCTCGACGGGAGTTGTAACAGGTTCGCTTGTTTTCTTCTTATCGCTCAATTCCCGGGTGGCCGTTACGTTTGGCTGACCGCTTGCGGCTTGGGGGTGCTTGATATGATCATCACCCACTGCCGGCGTATTGACGAGTCTTAGAGTCCCACATAGGAGTTACCTAGTCCAGGCGAAACGTTGTGGTGCCCGTATGCGATATGCGCTTGGACCCGATTAAAATGCGTGTATGGGATACCGTATATTAATTGGGCGGCTTGCTAATGGTCGGGTCATATGTGATATGACCGGATTAGTGAATCAAGTGTTGATTCATCATTAGTTTTCTCACTACAAATCCTATCTTGTTTATGTTGGATGTATGCATGCATGTGTGCATTCATTCTTGTTCATGCACATGTTGATGTGCAAGCACACATGCATACATACATCAAATTCTATCATGGTTGTTTATACAATGAGAATGGTGGATGTATAAGAATTACACCATGGTTATATTTGGATAATTATTGGATTTAAATTAAAGCAAAAGAAAATGAAAAATGGGTTAAATCACTTAAGAGTTTCTACACTCTTCTAACTCAACCATTCTCACCTAACATTTAACCCATAGTTTATTTTCTTATCATGCTTTTAATTTAAAATAAAATGATATCTATATATCTAACCATGGTTGGTTTAGAGAAAGGAAAATATATATAGCTATTTTCCTTTTTCTCTTTCACAAGATAATTCATTCTCTTCTTCACAAAATCCATCATCTTCATCAACCTCCATGCTTAAGCTCTCTAGTTCTTATAAGAGAGTGAATCACTCATAAAAATAAGATTTTGTAGTGAGATCCATAGCCACAACTTCATTCTAATCAAGTCTAGCTCACTTGATTAGAGTGTTCTCCTTGTTTTACCAAACTTGCTAGCTTGGACGGGAAGCTCCGGGTGGATCGTCGTGGACGCAAGAGGACGACGAGCGGACCTTCATCCAACACTCAAAGAGCCTAAGGAGTGAAGCAAAAACGGGAGCTACAAAGGTTGTAGCTTTTAAACCCTAATCTTTACTTACTTATAGTTTGATAACCCTAATTTCTAGGATCGATCAACTTGCGTGTTTGTTTAGCACAATAAAAATCATAACTTTTGGACATGTGATGCTTCAAAACTCTTCATAGGGTGCTAAACAAACCCTTCATTGGTATCAGAGCCGACCTAGAACATTAGGCGACCTTTTTGCGAAGTAAAAAGTCCGATCGAAACAAAAATACGACTTTTAAAGATACTCTCTGGAAATTTTTTAAAAACTGACTTTTTTCAGAATTAAAAATTCTCAAAAAATAGAGCAGGTAATAATTAGACAATCTGGAAAATTCGTGGCCGTGAACAGTAACTTTGGCCGTGGAAGCGCGGCATAAGCAAGCTTAGGCCGCGCATCCGCGCCCATATAAGGGGCTCTTTGACAATTTTTTGCACAGTAATTTTTATTACCTGCTATATTATATTCTGAGTATGTTTAATCTGAATCTGCTGTTGAAAAATTCTGGAGATGTTTTTGGCCTCGTAGTTTCGATCGGAATTTTCATTTCGCTTTCTTTTCCGGGTAAACTAGAAAGTATTGAAGTGTTTGAACGAATATCATTTACTCAATATTCACGAGGTTTAAATAGTTTGGAGATACGTGCAAGTCTTTTTGCGGTGGTCCCTCTAGAAGACAACAAACCTTAACTCGATTATGTGACCGTCTTGAACTGCCCTTTGAACCCTAGGGTTTGGGGCAGTACGGCGTGCCACATGTGAGGCGTTGGCTTGACCCTTCTACGGCTGGACCGCCGCTACTGTGTCACACTGCAGATTTTTTGAACCCTGCTCAAGTGTTGAGCTTTAGTGAATCTTGGGTGCTTGATTGTTCGTTCGAAAACTTTAATACTGTCTGTTTGTCTGGAATGTGATACAATATGTGGAATTCATATAGTGTAGGCATGAAATACGAAATATGTGATATTTCGCATTTATGATGCCTAAAGAGAATCTGGATTCCAAATATTGTAGTTTTACACTTTCTTTTCTGTGACCGTAAGTGTAGTATGTTAGATATCGCCGGTTTCGTTGCTATACATCAACGACAATTGGGGTATGCATACTTACTTACGTTGGTGATATTATGTGTTGCTGAGATATGATGTGTAGGATTGTTGCGATTGAATAGCCGGGGGGTTTTGTGAGATGAGAGCTTTATTTTTCATTCATGTAAATTCAAATGTAATGTAATATTCTTTTATTTGGGGCACTTCCAGGTTGCGGTTGTGTCACCAGTGTTGTATATTATTTACTTTTCCGCATTAGGATGGACCCAAGGAGGGGAGCACAGGTGACCGGGTTCTGGGGTTCAGTGGGAGGCCATCTCGAGGAGTCGAGACCGGGTCTCCTAAACTCCAGAATTGGTAGGGTCACTTGCCGCTCTCGTAGGGGTCCAGGGTGTGGGCTTGGCTATTCATCGCGACTGTGGAATCCGTATTTTCTATTCTGGCTAAATACTAAATACGGACGTCCTAGTATATCCCACGTTATATCTATATTTCTGCTGCCTGTGTTCTGTGATATCTGAGACGAATGACATATTATATATATGATATATAGTAGACGTTGCTTATGTTTTACACCCGCGCTAGTCCCGTCCCGGTATGCCGTTAGTTAAGTAACCTAACGGTGCATAACGGAACATTGCGGCGAATGCGGATGGCATAAGCGTACGTGTTATTTTCGTTTCTTTTCTGTGATTGGCTTAAGGACTTAAATGATGGGATTACATTAATGTGATTAATGTAAAGAAAATAAACCTAAAAGATGTTGTAGAATCGGATTTAAAAACTACTCGGCTATTTATGAAAAAGCTACATTTCAAAACTGCGGAGCTTAAGCCACTCCTTTTGAAAACTGTTTGATTCTACAACGATATCAAGTTCAAAGCGTTAAAGATTTTCTTAAAAATCATTCGCAACCCTCCGTCATTTTAGGAAGTAGAGTACTTAGTATTCGTGCTACGTTTGTTGACTTTAGTTAAGGCGTAGTGTACGGTAGCTAAGTGATGTCTTCCTACAATGCATATGATGCAGATTAATTAGGGCATTCATGCGACTTTGTTGACCATAGTTAAGGGTCATATGGGTGGGTCTAATTGATCAAGAAATGACGGGTAGAACTTGACTGGTACTTATGATTTGTTGACCATAGTTAAGGTCATAAGTACTAGGGGTAAAAATTACATCGGGAATTTCAAGTGTTGAAATTTGCAATGAGATTGCATACCTTCCATGTGATGGTTGGATCCCGATCCCACTGTGGGCAATAGTTGCTCCTAGGAGAGTTTTGCAGTTTACAATTAGCTAACTCATTAGGTGTCTAGAAAGGTGTTAACGGGGCTCCGCCTCTGGGAAAACGAGGTTTACTCTAATTAGGTCCGTGCGAAAGCACGGGGAACCTCCCTCAAAGTACCGACACTGGCCTGGCTGAACGGTTAGCGAAGTTGTAGACTGTAATTAATCCTGGCTAGTTTTTCTTTTTAAGGTTTGAAAGAAAAACTTGATAAAAAGCAGTGGGAAACATCGATTAGACAAGATAATAAACCAATCTAATCTATGCAAGAGCTTTCGCTGAGTGTATTCTTTTCTCTCTCTTAATGGCAGATACCAATGACTGGACTTAAGCTTCTACTAGATAAGAACAAACTGAATGGGACCAACTATAAAGACTGGCTAAGAAATCTGAAGATCGCCTTGACTTATGATAAAGTATCATATGTCCTCACGGCTTCAGCCCCGCCCGTCCCAGGCCCTAAATCCTCAGTTGCGGACATTGAAGTCCGCAAGACATGGGACGCTGACTGTGCCACGGAAAAATGCCTCGCGCTTGCATCGATGGACAACACACATCAAAAGCAGCACGAGGACATGGACATTCACGGGATACTGCTCCATACAAAGGAGTTGTATGGGGAGCAGTCCCGCGTATTACGATACGAAGCATCAAGGAAACTGTTTCACATGCGAATGGCCCCTGGCACACCAGTAGGAGACCATGTGTTGAAGATTATAGCTCTTATAGAAGAGCTTGAGGACCTTGGATGGACAATGGACAATGAACAATATATAGATATTATTCTGCAGTCCCTCCCCTCCACCTTTGCTCAGTTCATAGTGAACTTCAACATGCATGGCATGGAGAAGGACCTCCCTGAACTTCTTAATATGTTAAGGAGTGCAGAGAGCACTATGAAGTCAGCAAAGACTCCCGTTATGACCATTGGACAGTCTTCTTCTTCTCGCCCAAAAGCTAAGGCCAAGGGAAAGAAAAAAAAGAAACCCACTAATCCTAAGGGCGGAGTCAAAAAGGTGAAGGGAAAGGGAAAGTCCACGGCTGGAGACCCAGGGAAAGGCGAGTGTTTTCATTGCCACAAGACAGGACATTGGAAGCGCAATTGCACGGAGTACCTAAATCTCAAGAAGAAGCATGGTGATGCTTCTGCTTCAGGTGCGTTTGTGACTGAAAACTGTTTTTCTATAAACTCTGCTTCCTGGGTATTGGATACCGGTTCAGGTTCTCACATTTGCAATTCTATGCAGGGGCTGAGAAATAGCAAGGTTTTGAAGACAGGTGACCATACTCTCCGCGTTGGAAATGGTTCCAATGTACATACAGTCGCAGTGGGAGAGTATCACTTGGGGTTGCCATCTGGATGTATTTTGATTTTGAATCCATGTTATTTTGTACCAAGTATGCTATGTAATATAATATCCGTTTCTTTGTTGGACAATGAAGGATATAATTTTGTGTTGCAGAATAATGTTATGAACATTCACCTAAATCAAATGTTGGTTGGGTATGGTACGCTTAATAACGGAATATATGTCCTAAATCAACACACAGTTTTCAGTATACAACACACTAATAAAAGAAAAATTTCAGAATTAAATGAAGCTTTTCTTTGGCACTGTAGACTTGGTCATATTAACGAAACAAGACTAAACAAGTTACATAAAGATGGATATTTAAACCCTTTTGAATATAAATCTTATGCGACTTGCCAGTCTTGTATCAAGGGTAAAATGACCAAAACTCCGTTTACCGGACACGGAGAAAGAGCTACTCAGCTCCTGGGCCTCATACATAGTGATGTATGTGGGCCAATGTCTACACAGGCTAGAGGCGGTTTTTCATACTTCATTACATTCACCGACGATTTCTCAAGATTCGGTCATGTATTTTTATTAAAGCACAAGTCCGAAGCTTTCGAGAAATTCATTGAATATAAACAAGAAGTAGAAAAACAAACCGGCTTGAGTATTAAGATGCTTCGATCAGATCGAGGTGGTGAGTATCTCAGTACAGAATTTGCAAACTTCCTAAAAGAGAATGGGATTCTCTCTCAGCTCACTCCTCCTTACACACCACAGCACAACGGTGTGTCAGAACGACGGAATATGATCCTATTAGATATGGTCCGGTCCATGATGAGTGACGCTGAGTTACCAGTCTCGTTTTGGGGACATGCATTGGAGACTGCAGCGTTTCTGCTAAACAGGGTTCCAACCAAAGCCGTGTCTACCACGCCATATGAGATATGGAATGGGAAGAGACCATCTCTTAAAAGAATTAAGATTTGGGGTTGCCCGGCCTATGTTAAAAAGCAGAATCCGGACAAACTCGAGACACGGTCAGTCATGTGTAACTTTGTGGGATATCCAAAGAATTCTTATGGATATCTGTTCTACCACAAAGAGGAACAAAAGGTGTTTGTTTCTCAGTATGCCACATTCTTGGAAAAAGAGTTTTTCACAGATAGAAATGATGGAAAAGTGGTAGAACTAGAAGAGGTTCTGGAGACACAAACTACAAATGACGATTTGGTTGAACCGGCTGTTCCAACAGAAACTGAAGAACCTCGGCCACTCCGTAGGTCTGGTAGGACTTCTCGCCCACCGGAGAGGTACTACGGTTTCCTCATTGATGGTGACAGAGAAGATTGCATCATGGATGATGATGATCCTACCAGTTTTCAGCAAGCTATCACGAGTGGTGACTCTGTGAAATGGCTGGATGCCATGAGATCCGAAATGGAGTCTATGTACACCAACAAAGTATGGACTTTGGACGTTGTACCCCCTGGGGTAAAACCTGTAGGGTGCAAATGGATCTTTAAAAGAAAGATTGGTGTGGATGGGCAGGTAGAGACCTATAAGGCAAGACTTATGGCAAAAGGTTTTCGTCAAAGACCAGGTTTGGACTATGACGAAACTTTTTCGCCCGTAGCCATGCTTAAATCCATTCGGATCCTACTTGCTATTGCTGCTCACTACGACTATGAAATCTGGCAGATGGACGTTAAAACAGCATTTTTAAATGGAGATTTAGAAGAATGCGTTTATATGGATCAGCCAGAGGGCTTCATTGACAGTGGGAGCAGCGGGAAAGCATGTAGATTTCTTAAATCCATATATGGGTTAAAGCAGGCATCTCGGAGTTGGAACATCTGTTTCGATGATGTTATCAAAGAGTTTGATTTCATCAAAAATCCAGATGAACCTTGTGTTTATAGGAAGGCTGTAGGAAGAGCTGTCACATTCCTCGTATTGTACGTGGATGACATTCTTCTGATAGGAAATGATATTCCTATGCTACAGTCGGTCAAATCATTCTTATCACTAAGGTTCTCCATGAAGGACCTGGGTGATGCCACATACATCCTGGGTATAAGGATCTATAGGGATAGATCCAAAAAGTTATTGGGATTGTCCCAAACCAGGTACATCAACACCATCCTAAAGAGGTTTAGTATGGAAGACTCCAAGCGGGGTGCCTTACCCGCTTGCCATGGAGTCACTCTCTCCAAGGATTCTTGTCCAAAGACCGATGAAGAGAGAGCTCGCATGAGCATTATACCTTATGCTTCGGCAGTAGGATCTATAATGTATGCGATGTTATGTACACGCCCAGATGTAGCTTATGCACTTAGTGTTGTAAGCAGGTATCAATCCAACCCAGGGGAGAACCACTGGACAGCTGTGAAGAACATTCTTAAGTACTTACGAAGGACTAAAGAATTGTTCTTGGTGTATGGTAATAAGGATCTCCAAATGGAGGCCTTTACCGATTCGAGCTTCCAGAGCGATAAGGATGACAGTAAATCTATCTCAGGGTTTGTATTTACCCTCAATGGAGGGGCGGTAAGTTGGAAGAGTTCCAAACAGGATACCGTTGCAGACTCTACGATGGAAGCTGAGTACATTGCTGCAAATGATGCCGCCAAGGAAGCCGTCTGGATGAAGAAGTTCGTCTCGGAGCTAGGAGTAGTTCCAACCATTATTGATCGAATACCTTTGTATTGTGACAATAATGGGGCGATGGCGTTAGCCAAGGAGCCCAGATCCCATCAACGGTCCAGACACATCCTGAGGCGCTTTCATTTGATCCGAGAGATTGTAGATCGCCGCGTGATCGAGATTAAGAGAGTTGACACAAAGAACAACGCCGCGGATCCATTCACCAAGGCCCTCCCTCAGCCGCAGCATGAGCGACTTTTTGAGATGTTGGGTATGAGATACGCCAATAACTGGCCTTAGTGCAAGTGGGAGATTGTTGGATATATGTATGCCCTAGAGGCCATTATGTGATAGTGGATGTATCTATACATGTATATATATTCAGTTTGCATTCTTGCTCGACATGATAGTATGCTATCTGGTTATTCTTTATCTGACATGTTGATTTGATCATGCTTTTATTCATTCATACATGCTGATAAAGCCCCAAGGATATCTGCTTGACTACTCTGATTATGATAGAGATCATACTAGTAGGACGTTTGTAGTCTATAAGCATATCCTGAAATGTCCCTAGTCGGAGGTGTATCGAGACGGGACATCGATATACCAGAGTAGACTAGCGTATATGATACTAGACCCATGTGATGGGCGATGGATGTTCCCACATTCATCGATGTTTGACATCAAGATCATATACGGGTGCTCAGTGCTGACTGGGTACACTGGACGGACTCACCGAGAACTCCTATTTGGAATTATATCTATCGTCGGATAGCAGTTCTCAGGTGACACTGGTACAGGTTAGTCTGTAGACCCGAGATCGTCATAGAGCCTTGTGTGTTCTCCCACTGTACTTTGATTGCCACCCTACCACGGCTCTACTGAGTCGTGCAAACAGGTGGCCGTTGGGTACTGTCCCGAGACACACGAAGGCAATGAGCGATAGGAGGGGTTTCGTCTCTCCCGGTATTGGGAGTTGATGCTGTGCTCGACTGGTTATAACAGCAAGTCCCTGGCCAGGGCTGCTGAGATTTGCTGATAAGTGTTATCAGTAGTTTCTCGATCTGTTATAGACCATTCACCGACACGACTTATTGAGTTATTGGGGTCGACGTGACCATCCCTAGGCTCGATATGCAGCATATCTGACGAAGAGACCGGACTGTACGGTAGTGTTGCCGGATGGCTCGACGGGAGTTGTAACAGGTTCGCTTGTTTTCTTCTTATCGCTCAATACCCGGGTGGTCGTTACGTTTGGCTGACCGCTTGCGGCTTGGGGGTGCTTGATATGATCATCACCCACTGCCGGCGTATTGACGAGTCTTAGAGTCCCACATAAGAGTTACCTAGTCCAGGCGAAACGTTGTGGTGTGCGTATGCGATATGCGCTTGGACCCGATTAAAATGCGTGTATGGGATACCGTATATTAATTGGGCGGCTTGCTAATGGTCGGGTCATATGTGATATGACCGGATTAGTGAATCAAGTATTGATTCATCATTAGTTTTCTCACTACAAATCCTATCTTGTTTATGTTGGATGTATGCATGCATGTGTGCATTCATTCTTGTTCATGCACATGTTGATGTGCAAGCACACATGCATACATACATCAAATTCTATCATGGTTGTTTATACAATGAGAATGGTGGATGTATAAGAATTACACCATGGTTATATTTGGATAATTATTGGATTTAAATTAAAGCAAAAGAAAATGAAAAATGGGTTAAATCACTTAAGAGTTTCTACACTCTTCTAACTCAACCATTCTCACCTAACATTTAACCCATAGTTTATTTTCTTATCATGCTTTTAATTTAAAATAAAATGATATCTATATATCTAACCATGGTTGGTTTAGAGAAAGGAAAATATATATAGCTATTTTCCTTTTTCTCTTTCACAAGATAATTCATTCTCTTCTTCACAAAATCCATCATCTTCATCAACCTCCATGCTTAAGCTCTCTAGTTCTTATAAGAGAGTGAATCACTCATAAAAATAAGATTTTGTAGTGAGATCCTTAGCCACAACTTCATTCTAATCAAGTCTAGCTCACTTGATTAGAGTGTTCTCCTTGTTTTACCAAACTTGCTAGCTTGGACGGGAAGCTCCGGGTGGATCGTCGTGGACGCAAGAGGACGACGAGCGGACCTTCATCCAACACTCAAAGAGCCTAAGGAGTGAAGCAAAAACGGGAGCTACAAAGGTTGTAGCTTTTAAACCCTAATCTTTACTTACTTATAGTTTGATAACCCTAATTTCTAGGATCGATCAACTTGCGTGTTTGTTTAGCACAATAAAAATCATAACTTTTGGACATGTGATGCTTCAAAACTCTTCATAGGGTGCTAAACAAACCCTTCAGGACTAAGCTGTACTCATGTCACCTGGGAACTGATAACTGACGATAGGTATAATACCAACCAACAGTTCCCGACGAGTCCTGTCCAGTGTACTCGTAACCTAACGAGCACCCGCATACTATCTCAAGTATGACGTACTGACGGCTGTGGGACAGACCGTCTCCCCCGCTGGGATGAGAAACGCATACGCTAGTCTACTCCGGAGTATCGATGTCTTGTCTCGATAGTCCTACGACTAGGGACCTGTATAAGGATGTGCTTATGGATTACCCAGCCCCCACAAGTATGACTGCCATCACAACGCTGGTAATCAAGCAAAGATCCTAAGGGCTCTACTAATATGTATATAAGCGATATGCTAAAAGAAACACATGCACATATTGAAGTAGAGACAAACCAAGTAGCATACTACCATTTTGAGCAAGACTGTCAATACAACTGTGAATATCCCATGCTTCCATTAAGTAATATACAAGCTAGTATGATACAGTAATGGCCTCTAGGGCATATACACTAACAATCTCCTACTTGCACTAAGGCCATGTACTGGCGTATCGAAGACCTATCATCTCGATCAGCCGCTCGAACTGAGTCTGGGGTAGAGCCTTCGTGAGTGGATCTACAGTGTTATTCTCCGAATTTACTCTCTTCACCTCGATCTCCTGGCGATCTACGATCTCCCTGATCAGGTGGTACCGCCTCAAAATGTGACTGGACTTCTGATGGGACCTGGGTTCCTTCGCTAAAGCTATAGCTCCGTTGTTGTCGCAATACAGCGGTATTGGATCAACAATGGTAGGAACCACCTGAAGCTCCGTGAGGAACTTCTTCATCCAGACAGCTTCCTTTGCGGCATCGCAAGCAGCTATGTACTCCGCTTCCATAGTTGAGTCAGCAACGGTCTCCTGCTTGGAACTCTTCCAGCAAACCGCCCCTCCATTGAGGGTAAAGACATAACCCGACATGAACTTGGAGTTATCCTTGTCACTCTGGAAGCTGGAGTCAGCAAAGGTCTCGATCTGGAGGTCTTTTCCGCCATACACCAAGAACATCTCCTTAGTCCTTCTCAGGTACTTGAGAATGTTCTTTACCGCTATCCAGTGTTTCTTCCCTGGGTCCGACTGATACCGGCTTACAACGCTCAATGCGTATGCTACATCTGGTCTGGTACATAACATCGCATACATTATAGAGCCTACCGTAGAAGCGTAGGGTATAATAGACATGCGATCCCTTTCCAAATCATTCTTGGGAGACATCTCTTTGGAGAGGGTGATTCCGTGACAAGCCGGTAGATTACCGCGCTTTGAATCCTCCATACTGAATCTTTTCAGTATGGTGTCAATGTACCTGGACTGTGAAAGTCCCAACATCCTCTTAGATCTATCACGATAGATCTGGATCCCCAGAATGTAGTTGGCATCGCCCAGGTCCTTCATGGAGAACCTCTGCGACAAGAATCCTTTGACTGACTGTAACATAGGAATATCATTTCCTATTAGGAGAATGTCATCCACGTACAAGACGGGGAATACCACAGTTCTCCCTACAATCTTACTGTAAATGCATGGTTCATCTGGGTTTTTGATAAAGTCGAATTCCTTGACAGTATCATCAAAGCATATGTTCCAATTCCGCGATGCCTGCTTAAGTCCATAGATGGACTTTAGCAACTTGCACACTTTACCGCTGCTCCCACTCTGAATGAATCCCTCCGGCTGATCCATATAGACGCACTCTTCTAAATTTCCATTTAGGAAAGCCGTCTTTACGTCCATCTGCCAGATTTCATAATCGTGGAAAGCAGCAATGGCAAGAAGGATCCGAATGGATTTCAGCATAGCCACTGGAGAAAAGGTCTCGTCATAGTCCAAACCAGGTCTTTGACGAAAACCCTTTGCAACAAGTCTAGCTTTATAGGTTTCAACCTGCCCATCTACACCAATCTTCTTTCTGAAGATCCATTTGCATCCTACGGGTTTTACCCCTTCTGGAGCAAAGTCCAAAGTCCAAACTTTGTTGGTGTATATAGACTCCATCTCGGTCCGCATTGCATCCAGCCATTTTATCGAGTCACCGCTCTGAATGGCTTGCTGGAAGCTAGTCGGCTCACCATAATGTAGGGTTCCTAGGCACTCTCAAGAGGTCTCACAAGGCATCAACCATGCCAATTTCAAATTTTACGGGTGCCGAGAAACCCTAATACGGATCGTTGGCTAGAAGTTTAGGCGACAAAGCAACTAGTTAACTACTTTAACTAAGAGTACGGAAATACAACCTTTGTAGATCCGGTCCTCCACCTCCACGGCTCCGTGATGAAGTCCTCTCCGCTGTCCAAATCAAAATCCGGGCTCTAGCGTCGGCTTCATCGGAGAAATGGGCGGGCAAGGTCGTCGGCTTCGTGCCGAAGATGATCTACGTCGAGGCATCACAAGATCAAGCTCTCACTTCACCAAGTCATGAAACTTGTGAAGAAAACACCCTATACTACTTGGCAAGAGGTAGAGGATGAAGAAATAGGAAGTGGGTTCACTTTAGAATTGGATTTCTCACTCTTTTTCATCAATCACCATTGATGAAGTCAAGCTTTCTTCATTGAAGAAGATGAAGAAGAAGAAGAAAGAATATTATGATAAGTTAATTAAAAAGAAAAGAAAAAGAATACTTATCATAATAATAACCATGGTCAAGTGTAGAGACTAAACTAAGGTTAAGTGAAGTGGTTAGGGTTAAGCATGAGACAAAATGGTCACAAAGTCAAAGCTTCATGAAGCTTCAAAGAAAGAAACAAAACTTGCAACCATTTCATTTCTAATCTTTTCCAAAAATAAATAAATAAATAAATAAGTATGAAAATCAAAACCCTAACCATTTAAATAACCATGGTTCAATCTTTACACATACTCAAGTAAACATGTATCATCAAACATGATACATACAAGTGCACAAAACTATATCACATATACAATGTGCACAATTCAAGTGAGAAAATCCATTTAAAGTGAACCAATACTAGTTAATGCAAAGTAATATATCAAATATATAATTATGCATTAAATCATCAAATCAACACTTGATTTAACGATCCGGTCATATCGCATATAACCGACTAATATTCAATGTATCAGCTTATCGAATCAATGCTTGAATCGATAACTAGGTTATATCGCATACAACCAATCGATACATTTATCGCGAGAATGGAATACGGTATCACATACACGCATTATCCTCGGTCCCGCACATATCTCATATGCGCTCCTATTTCGTTTCGCTTGAGCCAGGAAACCTCTGTGTAGGACTCTAAAGACTCGTCAATACGCCGGCAGCAGGTGATGATCATATCAAACACCCACAAGCCGCAAGCGGTCTGCTAAACGTAACGGCCACCCGGGTATTGAACGATCAGAAGATCGACGAGCAAGCCCGCTCATACTCCTGTGAATCCAACCAGTAACACTTACCATACAGTCCGGTCTGATCGTCTGATATGTCGCATATCTTGCCTAGGGGTGGTAAACGTCAGACCCCAATAGCTCGATAAGTCGTGTTGATATGAGGTCTATAACAGTTCGAGAAACTACTGGTAACACTTACCAGTAAATCTCAGCAACCCTGGCCAGGGATTTCCGGTTATAGCCAATCGAACACAGCGCAACATCAACTCCCTATACCGGGAGAGACGAATCCCCTCCTATCGCTCATTGCCTCCATGTGATTCGGGACTGTACCCAAAAACCACCGTTTTCACGCCCTCTTGGACGTGGTAAGATGGAAATCAAAGCACAGTGGGAACCACACAAGACTCTATGACGATCTCGGGTCAACAGACTACTCTGTACCAGTATCACCAGAGAACTGCCATCTGACGTAAGGTATAATACCATCTGGGAGTTCTCGGCGAGTCCGTCCAGTGTATCCAGTCTCCACTGAGCACCCGTATATCATCTCCGATGTCAAACACCAATGGATATGGGATCATCCATCGCCCATCTGTATGGGTCGAGAAGGTATACGCTAGTCTACTCTGGTATATCGATGCCCCGTCTCGATATACCCACGACTAGGGACTGTGAAGGATGTACTTATGGACTATCTGTCCCCACTAGTATGATCCGCATCATAGTCCAGGTAGTCAAGTACACATCCTAAGGGCTTTACCAACATGTAACAGAGAGACAATCAGTATACACGTTAAGGTAAAGAGCAACCAGATAGCATACTATCATGTCGAGCGAGAAAGTCCTCCCTATATATGTCCAAGCATCCACTACAATATACATCATATGTACAGTAATGGCCTCTAGGGCATACATATAACTAACACATAATCCATGGTGCAATCCTCTCTATCTCCGTCAATGAGAAAACCGTAGTATCTCTCGGGCGGATGAGACTGCCTACTACTCCTGCGGAGTGGCGTAGGAATGTCCTGTTCTTTCGAACCTTCTGGTTCTACTAAGCTTTCAGTAATAGCTCGTGGTTCTGGAATTTCTTCCAATTCTATTGCGCTCCCACTTATCTGATTTTCCAAAAACTCAGTTTCCAAGAAGCGGGCATGACGAGAAACAAAAACCTTTTGTTCCTCTGCGTAATAGAAAAGATACCCCTTGGAGTTCTTTGGGTATCCCACAAACTTACACTGTACTGAACGTGCCTCGAGCTTGTCCGCATGCTGCTTTTTTACAAAAGCTGGACATCCCCATGTCTTAAAGTGTTTAAGACTGGGTTTCTTCCTACTCCACATCTGATATGGTGTGGTAGGCACCGACTTAGTAGGAACTTGGTTCAAAAGATATGCAGCTATTTCTAGTGCATAACTCCAGAAGGATCGCGGCAACTCAGCCTTACTCATCATGGAACGAACCATATCCAATAGGGTTCGATTCCGCCTTTCAGATACACCGTTGTGTTGTGGTGTGTATGGAGGAGTAAGCTGAGAGAGAATTCCATTCTCTTTTAGGAAGTCCAGAAACTCGGCACTTAAGTATTCACCACCTCGATCAGATCTCAGTGTTTTAATACTTTTGCCTGTTTGTTTTTCAACTTCATTCTTGTATTCCCGAAATTTCTCAAAGGCCTCGGATTTGTGCTTCATCAAGAAGACATGCCCATACCTAGAGAAATCATCTGTGAAAGTAATGAAGTATGAATAACCACTTCGCGCATGTGTAGACATTGGACCACAAACATTACTGTGTATGAGTCCCAAGAGCTCGCTCGCTCTTTCTCCGTGTCCAGTGAACGGAGTCTTTGTCATCTTTCCCATGAGACAAGATTCACAAGTGGCATAAGACTGGTACTCGAACGGATCCAAGTATCCTTCTTTATGTAACTTTGTCAACCGTGTCTCATTAATGTGACCCAGTCTACAATGCCATAAGAAAGCCTGATTTAATTCCGGAGACTTTCTTTTAAGTGTGTTCTGGACACTGAAGACCTGAGCTTGATTCAAAACGTATATACCGTTTTTCAATGTACCTGACCCAATCAGTACTTGATTTAGGTGGATGTTCACTACATCGCTTATAAAAGTAAAATCATATCCTTCCTTAGAAAGTAAGGATACAGATATGATATTACAAGTCGCACCTGGTACATAAAAACAGTCACGCAGAATCAATATCTGCCCAGTAGTCAGTCCTAGATGATATTCCCCTACGGATTCAGCATACATGCTCATTCCGTTAGCAACCCTGAGAGTCATATCACTTTTCTTGATAACCCTACGGTTTCTCAGAGCCTGTAATGAATTACAGATATGAGATCCTGATCCGGTATCCAATACCCAGGAAGTAGGGTTAACTGACATACAGTTCTCAATTACAAACACACCTGAAGCCGAAGCCACAACATGCTTCGAATTCTGGCTACTGGCTATACTAGCCCTGCAATCCTTCTGTCCATGTTCATTCCCGTAACAATAGGAACATCCCTCTTTTACTACATCTATTCCCGAAACTTCTGCCCTTCCCCTTCTTTCTACTTCCCTGGTTTCCTTCAGCGTAGTAGGTAGAGACTGTTGAACTAAGTCAGCATCTGACCTGTTCTTCAACGTGGTCTTCAGGTCCGTGAGCTCAAAAGAGCTAGTCTCTGTAAGGACGTTCCCCCCTACAGATGACCCGATAGCCAACCTCGCTGGAAGCAATTCGTTCGAGGTCTCATATCTTGCGATACGAGATTGCTCTCCATATAAATCTTTGTTATGGAGGAAGATAGAAACTGAGTCTATCTTCTCATGCTGCCTCTGGTATGCACCATCAACTGAGGCTAACACGAGGCACTTGGCTTTCGCACATTCTTTTTCCGATGTCCTATGGATATGAATATCCGTGACAGGGGAAGCTGGACCTGAGACGGTAGGGGTTGGATCAGTCAAGAGGTGTCCCAGCTTGTCATGGGCAATGGACATCTGGCCAGACCTTTGCCAGTCATAACAGTCAGATTCAGTCATTTTATTATCTAGATGTAACCTAGGTGCGGTCACTGGGTCGCTGCAATTAAGAGAGAGAGAAGAAAACACTTAGCATGATGCTCTTGCAAGTTTAGATTGGTTTTTAATTTATCTAAACAGGATGGCTCCCACTGTCTCTCGAACCCCTCCTCAAACCATAAAGGAAGAATTAGTCGGGATCAATCTCACCGTACAATACTTTCTTAACCGTTCAGCCAGGCCAGTGTCGGTACTTCGAGGGAGGTTTTCCAACGCTTTCGCGAAGTTCCTTAATTAAGTAACCTCTTTTCCCTGTGGGCGTAGCCCCGCTAACACCTTTCTAGACACCTACTTGGTTTATAGCATTGATCGTTAAGTGAGAAAGTTCCCGAGGAGTAGCATATACTCACAGTAGGATCGGGATCCAAATATCATCGCGTGACAAAACTGAAGGAATCCTACCAGAATCATCACACTCCAAATGGTATGCAGCGCTAGCAAGTTTCAGTACTTTTGAAACTCCCGATGTGGATTTTTGCCCCATGCTCTTATGATCTTGACTAAGGCCAACAAATCATAAGTCACATGTCAAGTTCTACCCGTCGTTGTCCAGGTTGATTTGAACCCACCCGTATATACCCTTGACTATGGCCAACAAAGCAATACGACTGTCCCAAACCAACACATTCTATCTATGCAACATATGAATACCCACCAGCTACCAAACACCGTGCCTTGACTAAGGCCAACAAACACAGCTTGAATACTGTTGAATATTCATATGAAACGACGGAGGGCTACGGATGGCTTTGGCGAAACCGTGAACGTAGTGAACTTGATATAATCGATGGAACGAGATAGCTTTTAAAAGGAGTGGTTCAAGCTCCGCGTTTAAAAAGCTGGTTTTTGAAAAAGAACCGAGTGGTTTTTGAAAGTGTTCCAACGACTTTTACTTGGTTTATTTTCTTGCATTAATTCTTTTAATGCGTCCCATCATTTAATCCTACCATTGCAGAAAACAACCAAAATATGACGTACGCTTATGCCATTCGCATTCGCCACGGGGCCCCGTCATCACCCGTTAGGTTACTTAACTAACGACAGAGCGGGGGCTGGGCTAGCGCGACTGAAAAACATAAGCAACGCCTAAATAGATATCATATATAGATATATAGCAATGATAGCCATTACAGATCACAGATGAACACTTTGGATATACTAGGAATCCGCGATTCGTTCGAGCCTGCAACGAAAAGCGGATTACACGGTCGCGATGAATAGCCAATACCCTACCCAAGACCCCTACGGGTGCGGCAAACTACCCGCCAAGTACCCGAAGCGAAGCAACCTCCCTCAACGACGTGAGTAGGCCACTCGGCACTTCGAGATACCCGGTAGTTTGTGCACCCCACCTTGGGTCTATCATAGGAGCAAAAACAGTAAAAAGAAATTATACAATGACGGCTACAACCCCGACCCGGTTGTGCGGCCAAACAAATAATATTACATCAATTTACAAATTTTACAATGAATGAAAGAAAAAGCAACTCTCATCTTACACCCATTCCCGGCTATTCATCCGCGACAATCCAACGAGTTCATATACACAAACCATCAACATTACAGATCACAGATATGTATAACCCCCACTAATCGACGTATAGCGATTAGCGGACGTTCAATACATATATCACATCACAGATAATATCCATTAGCCAAAGTCTACGGATTATCGATCAAAATACGGATTTTTAACCACCCCAAAAGTCAATTTGCTATCTGGAAAATCTGGGTAGAAAAAACATGTCTTAAAAATCCTAAAACAGCCAAATAAAAACACTGCAAGAAACCCGGTCCACGACCAAGTCAAATCGGCCGCGGAACCACGGCAATAACATGTTATTGTCGAAGAACCGCGGCGTTTTAGTCGGTTCAGTGGACCGGTTTTCTTCTGTGGTTTTAAAAAACCCTGAGTCGAATTTTCAAGTATGTTAAAAATTTTTTTGAACAGTATAAAAATTCGACAGAAAGTTGGTTTTTGTCGGATGTCTTTTGCGACTATTTTCCGATCGATATTCTTAACACTTTGCTAACTTACTAGTTTATGTTTAGCTAGGCTCTGATACCACTGTAAGTCCACGTTGCTCACCCTGGTTCTTACGGGGAGGCGGAAACGGCGAAAAACAATTTTTTGGCGCAAGGCAACATGGACTCAAAAGAAAGGATCTTTGCTAAACTAGAAACTAGTAAACTACTAGAGGTTTTAACTACTATGCTGTAGAAAGTATACCTCACGAAACCGGTCCTTCGGGTCTTCATTCCGCTGTCCCGCTCATCCATCCAAGCTCCAAACGTCAATCCGGACCTTGGGCACCTCCGCGGCCTTCTTGAGTCGAAGACGATCCACTCGAGAGATGTACACCGAGCTCCACCTCGAGCCGAGGCAACTAGGGCAAAGAGATTGCTAGTCAAGAAGCCCTAGGATGTGTAGATGAGATGTATGGATGTGTTTGTCTTTGTGGGATCTTTTTCTCTTAACACATGAGATCAAAAGATGAGATCAAGAGGAGGAAGATGAAGGAGAAAATCTAGCAACCATGGAGCTTTTCTTTTTCTTCTCACTTCAAGAGAGAGAATGAGAAGAGAATAATGAAAATATTAACCCAAATGAAATGAACCATGGTTGCAATAATACACCCAAAACCATCATTACTAATCCTATCATGAAAAAGTTGATGCTACATTGAATTGACCATTATCATAACTCAAGAATTAAAAAGAAAACAAAAGAAGAGTGTAGATCTCTCTTGAAGGTCAACGGTTAACTCGGTCAACGGGTCAACAAAGTCAAGAGAGGTCTAAGTGGTCAAATGGTCAATGCAATTAGCCATCACTAAACTATCACTAAAAGGATTAGTAAACAATGTCTCCGGCTCATAATGGTTCTGACCAAACGAATTGTCAAAACCCTAATGAGTGTGCCACATTACGGTTTTGGCCGAACCAACTGCCAAAACCCTAATGGGGCACCTCCTCCTTCATCGCTCCTCAAAACTGTGCATACACACCCGCTTCCGCTTTCCGTAGAATGCGGATGCACAGAAGACAAATCAAATCCATCCGTGCAATACTAGGATCTGGCTTAAACCAAAGCCCACTAGTATTGCCTGCCCGAACAGCATACGCACACAAGTGCGCGTAAGTGATCGTAGCCCTGCCGTAAAACCATACGGCCTCTACACGTTTCGCTCAGTGCAGGGAAACTCTCTGTGTGGGACTCTAAAGACTCGACACTACGCTGGCAGTGGGTTTAACCACAGACCGCAAGCGGCACTAGCTGTACGTAACGGTCCCCAGGTAGATGTCGATAAGAAGGCCGATGAGGTAAACCTATCCGAACTCCTACTGAGCCTGTATGTGACAATCTCCGTACAGTCCGGTCTGTTCGTCTGATACATCGCATGGCGGGCCAAGGGGGGCGGTAAACGTCAGTCCCCTAATAGCGGTACAAGTCGTGTCGGAGTGAAGCCCGGAACACCCTGAGATAACACTGGAAACCTACCAGTATATCTCGCTTGCCCTGGGCAGGGACTACTCGTGTAATGGCTCTTCTAGACACAGCGCGATGTCAACCCCCAATACCGGGAGAGACAAATCCTGTCTAACCGTCACTGCCTCCAAGTGCTTCGGGACTGCACCCAACTACTACCTGTTTGCATGACTCCTTTGAGCCGTGGTAGGGTAGTAATCTAAGTACAGTGGGAACACACTCGAGGCGAAGTGACAGTGTCAAGTCGGCGGACTAAGCTGTACTCATGTCACCTGGGAACTGATAACCGACGATAGGTATAATACCAACCAACAGTTCCCGACGAGTCCTGTCCAGTGTACTCGTAACCTAACGAGCACCCGCATACTATCTCAAGTACGACGTACTGACGGCTGTGGGACAGACCGTCTCCCCCGCTGGGATGAGAAACGCATACGCTAGTCTACTCCGGAGTATCGATGCCCTGTCTCGATAGTCCTACGACTAGGGACATGTACAAGGATGTGCTTATAGATTACCCAGCCCCCACGAGTATGACTGCCATCACAACGTTGGTAATCAAGCAAAGATCCTAAGGGCTCTACTAATATGTATATAAGTGATATGCTAAAAGAAACACATGCACATATTGAAGTAGAGACAAACCAAGTAGCATACTACCATTTTGAGCAAGACTGTCAATACAACTGTGAATATCCCAAGCTTCTATTAAGTAATATACAAGCTAGTATGATACAGTAATGGCCTCTAGGGCATATACACTAACAATAATGACCATATCGAGTACGGAAAGCGGTCTTCGGAATATCCTCTTTCCGAACCCGCAACTGGTGATAATCTGACCGTAAATCAACCTTCGAGAAAAACCCTGCACCCTGGAGCTGATCGAATAAGTCATCAATGCGGGGTAGGGGATATCTGTTCCCCACAGTAACCCGGTTCAGCTGACGATAATCAATGCATAAGCGCATACTTCCGTCCTTCTTCTTAACAAACAGGACGGGAGCACCCCAAGGTGACACACTCGGTCGGATAAGCCCTTTGTCCAGCAAGTCCTGTAACTGATCCTTCAGCTCTCTCAGCTCCGCCGGGGCCATCCGATAAGGCGGTATAGAGATAGGCCCCGTGCCGGGGATCAAGTCGATGCAGAACTCAATCTCGCGCTCTGGTGGAAGACCAGGCAGCTCGTCAGGGAATACATCAGGGAACTCTCTCACAACAGGGACCTAGTCCAACGGAACCTCTGTAGAACTAGTATCACAAACATAGGCTAAGAATCCCTGACACCCTTTCCGCAAGAGCTGACCAGCGCGAAGGGAAGAAATCAAGCTGGGAAGGGTAGCGCTACGATCTCCCTGAATAACAAGAACCGGTTCACCAGGGAAACTGAATCTGACGGCTTTCTCACGGCAGTCCACGGATGCATAACAGGTGGCTAGCCAGTCCATACCAAGAAGAAAGTCAAAGTCTAGCATAACGAGGAGAATCAAATCAACTGAAGAATCTCTCTCCCCGATACGAACGGAACATGATCGATACACGAAACGGGCAACAAACGACTCGCCTACCGGTGTAATAACGACAAGCGGCTGATCTAGCGGAGAAGATTCTCGGCCCAACCTCGGTGCAAAGTACGTAGATACATAGGAATGTGTGGAGCCTGGATCAAATAATACCAGTGCATCAAAAGAACATACTGGGAGAGTACCTGTCACGATAGCATTGGATGCCTGTGCATCCTGAGGGGTTAACGCGAACACTCGGGCCTGTCCACCACTAGTAGCTGGCTGTCCTCTGCCTCTACCTCGGCCTCTACCTCTGCCTCTGTCGCCTCGTCCTCTCTAAACCTGATCGTCACGCCCACGACCTCTAGGAGCATCTGGCTGGCATGGAGTGATTTAGAGAGGTTTTATCGATCAAAAAATATTTACCGCAATCAAGAACGGCGTCGCATGTAGCTAGCCGGTGAGTACGGGTCGGTCCACAGGGATTTTGTGAATCTCCTAGTCGCGCTATCGAGTTAATTCCGAATGGTCTTCGGATTGGTTATTAAATCTAAAAACCTAAATTAATCTATCTACGATTATCTAGATCTATTCTTACTAGGGTTAGGTTTAGGGATGGTTTGGAATTGCAATTAAATCTCAACTCTTTCTATACCCGAATGAAGATCTATGAGGAGTTATGGTAATTATCAATAAAGGGGATTAGATCCATTCGGGAAGGTGTTCCTTCCTCTAGGTTCTTGTCCTTCCTTTAGAGATCCTTACCCTAACCTCCATGGAAAACGCGTGCAACCGGGCCTTTACACTATGGTGTCATCGTTACCTCGAGGGGTAGGATGCCGTAGGGCGCGGTGTGTGCGTGTATGCATGGAGTCCTATTGTAAATATTTGGTGGGTAAGAAAGGGATGAGAGATCTCATCTCTCAAAATCCTTCCCCAAAGCTAAACCCTAAACAAGTTCCTAGGGCATGAAATTAAATCTACCTAGGGCAAAGAATTAAAATTTACACTAGGACGAGAAATTAAATCTACTTACAGATGCATCCCTCCAATCATCCATGCAGGGTTGCCAGATCTGAATTTCTGAATGGAAAGGAAACACCGATGCTCTCCAAAAAGAGATCTGAAATTTATTATTAAAAGGAGGCATAAGAAATTACAATGTTTAGAGTTCTATTTATAGGAAATAGAAACCCTAGGTTATATTTTGATCCGCATGTCTACAATTACAAAAATACCCCCAGGAAATCTTTTCAGAGCCGCAAAAACATTTTGGTAAAATTTAATCTGTGTACGGGCATAGGACGGCCGCGGAACCGCGGCAATGGCGGTCTTGGGCCGCGGTTCCGCGGCCCTTTGACAAGATTGGTTGATCAATTTTTTATAGGCTTCTTCAGGGTTCTTTGGGCTTCTGGTTCTTGGGTTTATTTTATCAATTGAGCTTCTGGTTCTCTTCCAGATTTCCAGTGAACATTGTAGTGGACTTCTACCCGTTCGCTTTGAGTCGATGTCTTGAATCTTGCTTTGTGAATTGTTCCTCATGTAGGCTTGATCAAGATTCTCTGTTTGTTGGCCAAAGTCTCACTTTTACATCGTCTTTTCATCGTTTTCGCTGTTTCCTGTCCAAGAACCTGTAACCTGTAACATGTAGCAGACATGCGTCAAAAGCACCTGTTTATTTATAAAAAGAATAAGAATGGGGAATATAATAATACAATATTATGGTGTGAACAAATACCCCCAAACTTATCTTTTGCTCGTCCTCGAGCAAACTTATTTTTATTCACTAAAATCTTAACCGCACTTTCGCAGGGAAACACGATTGCACCGAGCACGTGCAACAAGCCGTTAAACCTCTAGGTGTCCCTAGTAGGAGGAGTGTTGTCTCCTAAAGGTTTTCAGCGGATTACACCCACAAAATCCTATCAACTCGGCCCATTGACTTTTGTTCTCCAATTAGGTTTTCTAACTAAGAATTCTATTAACTTCGACCCATAAATCATCTACCCATATTCTTCACACTTCCTCATCATCTAACTTAAGATTATATATGTTATGTAGACCTACTTAGCTTTCGGTATCTCTTAAGTTTTCCTTCTAGGGTTTCATCTCCACTTAGGAATTTCTATCAACTCTACTAGAGATACAAGTTCTATTCTTCGTTCCTTTCTCTTATCTAAACTCTAATCACATATCCCCACGTGTATGTATAGATCACTCCTACACTTGGAAATTCAAATCAAGCAATCGTACTCTCGTCCACTGTTCAAAGCACTTATTAATTAGTGAATTTTTAAATGAAATTTGCTTACACATCCTTCATGCGACCGTTAATACTTCTTGAGGTACCAACAACCGATTACAAGATGCGTTAGCACTTTAAAGCGTACTTTCCAGTTTTGCAACACCCAAGGCTTTAGCAGTGACTCCCAAACTAGTTGGTCTAAGGCACTAGGTGATGAAGCACCCTCGCTAAATATTTTTCTATTTTTTTTACAGCCTTAAGTAATCACAAAAACCAGTGTTCATTTTTTTTCTTTATTCACTTTTTTTTCTTTTATTTTCATTGTACTAAGGACTTTAGACAAGAGCATTTCAAGGTCTCTTCTACTATTCCAAGTTTCAAGGTGCGTGATTGTGCAATTTGTAGGGTATACGTTTTCAGAATCTAGACTTAAGCTAGGAACTATTTTTCAAACTTATACTTTAATAAGAATATCAATACTCTTCCCTTGTTTCGACTTAGCCCAAGAAGTGAACCCAAAATTTGCATATTTCTAAATAAACTACAAGGCATATACTTTCTACCGTTAAACTTTAAGGAATGTTATTTTTAGGGTTTTTAATTTACTAAGTCTAAGATCTAGTTGTTCCTAACCAGTTAACCTATTAGTCAAACTCAAGTCAATTAGCCAAAATTGAATACAATTATTTTTATAATTTTTGAAATTTTCCAATTTTTATGGGTTTTCAAATAAGTATGCAAATGCAAAAATATGTATAAATGAATGCGAAGGAAGAAGACTTACCGAGCATACCCCCAAACTTGAACTTGACAGTGTCCTCACTGTTATGCTAAACCAAAAGGGTCAAAATATCGGCACTCCCCTGTTAATTTATTTACAATTTTTTTTATTTTTTTAATGTTTTGAATTTTTTTTTTTTTTTTTTTTATAGAAAAAGAAAACAAAAATATATATATACATATATACAACAAGATTCCCCCCAAACTTAAGCTTGGCCTTACACAAGCCAAAGGTTAGCACCAACCATTCAAAAATCTTATCATGGTAAAGGTATAGTCGGTGCAAGAATGGAGTGTGGAGGAAAGAAATGAAAACACGCGAGACCGTGTGGAAAGAAGAATGGTAGAATATGGTCTCGGTGGGGGAGAAGAAGGGCGGAAATGAGAAAGAAGGGTCGCGCGATCTTGAGGGTGTAAATCAAGTGAATAAATTAGCGCAATATGTGATGACCGATATGTTATAAGCGATTGCGCTAACCTATCAACCTGTCGGGAAATGGGGTCAAATCCCTCAAGATTCGCAAGAAAACCTGGGTACGCCGAACTTGGTATTGAAGATGAAAGCGTCACGGTCTTTTGTACGGTCGGAACAATGGGAAAGACGAAAGGAAGTGAACTAGGGACAGTATCATTCTCACCGTAGTAAACTGTCTCGAACTTGAAAGATTTCATTAATGGTTCGAAACTACTGTAAGCACCCGAGTCTGATGGTTCAACTAACTCATCTGAAAATGTAAAGGACTCAAACTCGGGCGGTGAGTCATCAACATCGTCCGAAAAAGTGAAACACTCGTACGTGTTATCGGCTGTGAGAACTGTGTCAGATTCAAAGGAAAATTTTTCAAGCTCACAGTCTTCAAGTGTGGTCGGAACGATGGAAAGGAGGGAGGGTGATATAACAGTCAAAGGTTCAGGAGGCTGAATTGGAAAATCACATATCAAACAAAAATAGTTCAACCTCAATATGATCCTCAAAACTCTCCTCAATACTATCCTTATAATTCTCCTCAAGATTCAACTCATCCATGCCATTATCATCAAAGTCAAGACGCATATGAGATTCGGGAGAAACATTTAATAACTCGGGATGATGATTTGAACATAAAATCTCAATTAAATCGACAGGTTCATCATCCGAAATATTCCCGGCGTCTATATCCTCAATCAAGTGAAAATCAATCTTCTTAGACACCTCATCAAAAGCAGGATATCTATCGATTTAGGTTCTAGATGGGAGGTGTAAAGATCGAAAGGATTAGGTGCGGTTTCACTCGAATGGGGTTCCTCACAATTTGGCAAATCAAACACTACAAAATCACACAACTCGTTTTTATTTTGAACTTGTGAATCATTTAGGACATTCGATAGAAAACTGGAGTTGTGGGCTTCAGTTGGGTAAGAGTAGGTTTGATTTGGAAATCCTCTCTCATTCTCACTCTGTCCAACTGCCGCCTCATACATTGAAAAATTTGGAGCTAGCGGGAAACTAGCTACCGGTTCACTAGGTTGCATAAGGGCGGCCACGGACGCTTCCACATTCCTAGTCATTTTATTTGTTGCAGCAATATAAGCTTCCAACGACTCTTCCAAACTAGACTTAGGTGGTGAGGGGGTTTCGGTAAAGGATTCAAAATGGTGTGGATATGTGAAACTCCCTAATGACTGTGTAGAAACAGTGTCTAGTGAAGGTGGGAAAGTCGGGTAGGACTGGTAGAAAGTGGGTGATTGGACAGGGGTAGGGTCAACATGTGGATAAAAAGGTGAATAGTCGTGCGGATCCCTAGAACTAGATGAGTGGAGAGGGGTGAAAGATCGACTGCGAGATTGAGCAATATGCTCAGCAATGGACATCGGCTTAGGAGTTACAGCTGGACTCGAAAAAGTGGTGTCAACATACGAAGGTGGTGAAGGTTGACTTGGTTGACACAAAGTGGGTTGAAAAGTCAAACTGTTTCTCCCAGACGCCTCTATGTGATCTTTCAAAGATTTTTTAGGCATGGAGGGATCGTTTTTAAATTGACCGAACAAATTGACATATGACGCAAAATTAGGTTCGGGATACCAAAGTTCGGCTAATGATTTATTATGTGGGGTACCCATGTTGTAAGAAAAGGGGAAAGAAGGAAAGTTTATTGTGGTGCAAGGATTTATTTGCGGCTAAAAATTTTGCAAGTTTCTATAAAATATTTGTCCTTTTTATTTTCATTCTTTTTCTCTTTATTTGGAAAAATTTTGTTGCAAAAAGATTTTAGAGAAAAGATATGCAACAACAAAATATTTTATAGAAAAGATATGCAACAGCAAAATATTACTTGCAATCTAATTTCATTTCAAGCAAGGCACAAAAATCCTGCACAAGATCGTTATTTGGAAGGGAAAATTTTTTTGAACGTAAAGAAATCCTGCAGGCAAATTTACAGAAGATATATCAAGATTTGCAGAGGAGGAGAGAGAAAACTCACAGAAATTTGCAGTGGCAGAACTGTTTTTTTTTATCGCGCTTCTGCCTTTTTTCCTAGCCCTGAATCGACCAGGCCGCGGCGGTTCCGCGGCTGCAAGGGGGATGGCGCGGCGGTTCCGCCGCGCGTTGGTCGGTCGGCAAGTTTTTTTTTTGCTGGAACAGATCACCACGGTTAACTTGTAGACTCGGTCCTCCAAATTTCTTCTGTTCCTCGGTTGTTGTGATCTTCTGTTGTTCCGATCTGTTTTTTTCCGGTTTTGATCTCTGTAGATTTCTAGATCCGAATTTGATCCTGCAAAGATTCATAAAAAACAAAGTATCCCTTCCAAAAATAACAAAATATATATATTTATATTTTTTTGATTTTTTTGTTTTTTATGATTTTTTAAAAAAATTTTGATTAACCCGAAATCGCAAAAAGGAAATAGCACGCCATCCCCGGCAACGGCGCCATTTGATTTAGAGAGGTTTTATCGATCAAAAAATATTTACAGCAATCAAGAACGGCGTCGCATGTAGCTATCCGTGTTAGTTATATGTATGCCCTAGAGGCCATTACTGTACATTGGATGTATATTGTAGTGGATGCTGGGACATATATAGGGAGGACTTTCTTGCTCGACATGATAGTATGCTATCTGGTTACTCTTTTCCTTAACGTGTACATTGATTGTCTCTCTGTTACATGTTGGTAAAGCCCTTAGGATGAGTACTTGACTACCTGGACTATGATGCGGATCATACTAGTGGGGACATGGTAGTCCATAAGTACATCCTTCAAGGTCCCTAGTCGTGGGTGTATCGAGACGGGGCATCGATATACCAGAGTAGACTAGCGTATACCTTCTCGACCCATACAGATGGACGATGGATGATCCCATATCCATTGGTGTTTGACATCAGAGATGATATACGGGTGCTCAGTGGAGACTGGGTACACTGGACGGACTCGCCGAGAACTCCCAGATGGTATTATACCTTACGTCAGATGGCAGTTCTCTGGTGACACTGGTACAGAGTAGTCTGTTGACCCGAGATCGTCATAGAGTCTTGTATGGTTCCCACTGTGCTTTGATTTCCATCTTACCACGTCCAAGAGGGCGTGCAAAACGGTGGTTTTTGGGTACAGTCCCGAATCACATGGAGGCAATGAGCGATAGGAGGGGATTCGTCTCTCCCGGTATAGGGGGTTGATGTTGCGCTGTGTTCGATTGGCTATAACAGGAAATCCCTGGCCAGGGTTGCTGAGATTTACTGGTAAGTGTTACCAGTAGTTTCTCGAATTGTTATAGACCTCATATCGACACGACTTATCGAGCTATTGGGGTCTGACGTTTACCACCCCTAGGCGAGATATGCGACATATCAGACGATCAGACCGGACTGTGCGGTAAGTGTTACTGGTTGGATTCACAGGAGTGTGAGCGGGCTTGCTCGTCGATCTTCTGATCGCTCAATACCCGGGTGGCCGTTACGTTTAGCAGACCGCTTGCGGCTTGTGGGTGTTTGATATGATCATCACCTGCTGCCGGCGTATTGACGAGTCTTTAGAGTCCTACACAGAGGTTTCCTGGCTCAAGCGAAACGAAATAGGAGCGCATATGAGATATGTGCGGGACCGAGAATAATGCGTGTATGTGATACCGTATTCTATTCTCGCGATCATTGTATCGAATGGTTGTATGCGATATAACCTAGTTATCGAATCAAGGATTGATTCGATAAGCCGATACATTAGATATTAGTCGGTTATATGCGATATGACCGGATCGTTAAATCAAGTATTGATTTAATGATTTAATACATAATTATATATTTGATATATTACTTTGCATTAACTAGTATTGTTTCACTTTAAAAGGATTTTCTCACTTGAAGTGCACATTGTGTATATGATATATTTTTGTGCACAAGATTGTATCATGTTTGATGATACTTGCTCATTTGGATTTGTGTAAAGATTAAACCATGTTTAGTGATTGGTTAGGGTTTCTTTTCTCTTATTTATTTATCCATTTATTATTGTTTTGGAAAAGATAAAGAGAAAAAGAAATGGTGGCTTTGTTTGTTTTTTGTTGAAGCTTCTTGAAGCTTTGAACAAGTCCACCATTCTTGTCTCATGTCTAACCCTAACCATTCATCTAACCTTAGTTAAATCTCTACACTAAACCATGGTTGAATTATGATAAGTATCATATTGTTTTTCTTTTTAAAAAAATACTTATCATATTATCTTCATCTTCTTCTTCTTCTTCTTCACATGAAGAAGCATGCTTCATCAATGGTGATGATGAAAAAGAGTGAGAAATCCAATTCTAAAGTGAACCCACTTCCTATTTCTTCATCCTCTATCTCTTGCCAAGTAGTATAGGGTGTTTCCTTCACAAGTTTTCATGGCTTGGTGAAGGTGGAGCTTGATCTAGTGATGTCTCGATGTAGATCATCTTCGGCATCGTCGTCGATGACCTAGCCCGCTTTTTCTCCGATGAAGCCGATGCAAGAGTCATGGTTTGATTTGGACAGCGGAGAGGACTTCATCATGGAGATATGGAGGTGGAGAAACGGATCTACAAAGGTTGTATTTCCGTTCTTTTAGTTTAGTTGTAAACTAGTTTCATTGTTTCGCCTAGACTTCTAGTTAACGATCTAGTCTAGGGTTTCTCGGCACCGTAAAATTTGAAATTGGCATGGTTGATGCCATGTGAGACCTCATTAGAGTGCCTAGGATCCCTACAGTGGTATCAGAGCCTAGCTAGAGCCTTAGGCAAAGCGTAGACGAAGTTTGAAACCCGAACGAACCGAAACCCTAACACAAAAGGTGCTCTCTGGACTTTTTCTAAAAACTGGTTTTTTTCCAGATTAAAAATGCTTAAAAAATTCAGCAGGGAATTATAAGAATTACGGTGCAAAAGTTTTCTCATGAACAGTCCATATTGCGGCGGAACCGCGGCAGAAGCCTGGCTTCTGCGGCGGCTCCGCCGCACTTTGGTGACGTCATACTCCCCTGTTTGCACAGTAACTCCTATTTTATTATGCTGGATTTTCTGGGAATTTTTAATATTTATTCAAGAGTTGAATTTTCTGAGGTTGTTTTGGGGATTCGGTGTTTCGATCGGAGTATCAGATTTTGTCTATGTGGCTTTCCGGATAAATTTTAGAATATGTTAAAAAGTTCGACCGGATATAAATACCCAATTTTTCCCCTGTCGGGAAATTTCCAAGTGTTGGATTTTTCCGTAGTTTAACGACGTTCTAAGTAGTGCAAGTAACGCGATGGACCCTCTAGAAGACAACAAACCTTAACTCGATTATGTGACCGTCTTGAACTGCCCTTTGAACCTTCGGGTTTGGGGCAGTACGGCGTGCCACATGTGAGGCGTTGGCTTGACCCTTCTACGGCTGGACCGTTGGTACTGAGGCACGAACTGAATGTTGTTAGACTTGTTTCATGTGATGAGCTGTATCGGGAAAACTTGGGTGTTCGATTGTTCGATCGGAAAGTTTAACATTTTCTATTTATCCGGAATGTGATACAACAATTGGAATTCACAAGAAGTTATGAGATAACTGAATGAATGTTATAAACATAGCACTTTAGTCTCACTTGATCGGTTGCCACGGAATTTTGATGTGATCAAAAGTCCATCGCAATCACGTAGCGTACGCGGATACTCGCCGGGTAAACTTAATAAACAGCCTCACTCCATAGCCCCGACCAAGTGACTGTAGGAGAACCCCGTCGCCGAAAGCATCCGTCCGGGTGCTCGCGGTAGCGGTGTTCCGCCTTGGTGCACTTCGTCGACGGCGTCGGGGGTGCGGCCGTCTACTAAAGTTTGCGACGAGTATTCGATCAGGATGTCGGGAATCTTGTTGAATTGCCCGACTTGATATTGAAAAGTGTTTTCGATAACGAGACTGAAATGCAGGGTTTATAATTGTTAGGCATGCGATGTCTAAGTAATTCATTTGGTCAGGCATGTGATGTCTGAGGTGGTTGCGGATTCCAACTGTTTTAGTTTTACACTTTCTTTTCTGTGACCGTAAGTGTAATATGTGATATCGCCGGTTTCGTTGCTATATGTCAACGACAATTGGGATGCGCATATTTACTTACGTTGATGACATGCGATGTTATGTATTGCTGGATATGTTATATTGGATCGTCGTGTTTGAATAGCCGGGTTTTTTTTATGTGAGATGAGTGTTTTTCATTTTCATTCATGTAAAAACTTGTATGTAATATTCTTTTATTGGGGCACTTCCAGGTTGCGGAAGATGTCACCGTTTGTATATTATTTACTTTTCCGCACTAGGATAGACCCAAGGAGGGGAGCACAAGTAACCGGGTTCTGGAGTCCAGTGGGAGACCAACTCGAGGAGTCGAGTCCGGGTCTCCTAACTCTAGAATTGGTAGGGTTGCTTGCCGCTCTCGTAGGGGTCTAGGGGTGTGGGTTTGGCTATTCATCACGACCGTGGAATCCGTGTTTTATACTGGCTCGTATTGAAAACACGGACGTCCTTGTATATCCAATATTTCATATGTTTCTTCTGCTGCGATGTGATCATGTGATATGTTCTGTGATGGATACTTTATATAGTATATATGATATATTATATAGATGTTACTTATGTTTTACATCCGTGCTAGCCCTGCCCTGCTCTGCCGTTAGTTACCTAACCTAACGGTGCACGAGGGGACATCGAGGCGAATGCGGATGGCACAAGTGTACGTCGTATTTATCTGTGATGTTTAGGTACTTAAATGATGGGACTTCATTAATGTGATTAATGAAATAAAAGAAACCTAAGATGTTGTAGAATCGAATTTCAAAATAAAACAGGTAGCTACAGTTCTTGCTTTGCACAGCGGTATATGTGATATATCCTGCACCTTATTCGATGAGGAAAGGACCGAGATCCCTTCACCGGGAGTGATTCCTTTAGCAATAACTGGCAGATGCTACACACTCGGTTTGTCTTTTGATTGCTTTTAAGAGTTTTTGCTTTGCACAGTGATATATATGATATATCCCGCACCTCATTCGACGAGGAAAGGACCGACGGTCCCTTCACCGGGAGTGACTCCTTTAGCAAAACTAGAAAAGCCTCAAAAACACTCCATTTTAAAATTATTTGATTCTACAACGATATCAAGTTCATTACGCAATAGGTTTTCAGAAAAACCTGTCGTAGCCCTCCGTCATTTCAGATAAATCCTGTTTAGTATTCGTGCTGCGTTTGTTGACCTTGTCAAGGCGCAGTGTGCGGTAGCTAACCAGTATTTATCTGCTTATGCATATGATGCAGATTGGGTTAGGGTAGTCGTGCGGCCTTGTTGACCTTGTCATGGGTCGTGCGGGTGGGTTTGATTCAATCAAGAAATGACGGGTTGAACTTGACTTGCGGTCTATGGTTTGTTGACCTTGTCAAGGTCATAGATCGTTCGGGGCAAAATATTATCGGGAATTTCAAGTGTTGAAATTTGCAATGAGATTGCATACCTTCTATGAGATAGTTGGATCCCGATACCCGCTGCGAGTAAGAGTTACTCATGGGAGAGTTTTATACATTACAATTAGCCGATCAAGTAGGTGTCTAGAAAGGTGTTAACGGGGTTACGCCTCTGGGAAAACGAGGTTTACATTAATTAGGTTCGTGCGAAAGCACGGGGGACCTCCCTCAAAGTACCGACACCGGCCTGGCTGAAAGATTGGCGAACTTGTAGTGTGTAATTAATCCCGGCTAGTCTTTCCTTTTAGGGTTTGAAGGAAGATTTGATAAAAAGCAGTGGGAGCCATCCTGATTAGATAAAATAATAACCAATCTATTTTTGCAAGAGCGCACGCTGAGTGTTTTCTTCTCTCTCTCTCTCCTGGTAGCGACCATATCATGCCTTAATCAAGATAATAATACGGAATATTGACCGAACCCGCTTGTTATACTGAGCTGGGGAACGATTGGTCCCGCTCCAACTTATAATTGTTATAAGACAGAGCAGGAAATTGGGGAATACCAGATTTCCCGTGCCGCCCAAACGAAGAGAGTGCATGCTGATGCATCATCTTCGGGTGTGTTCGTTACAAAGAACTGTTTCTCAGTATCCTCTGCATCCTGGGTATATGATACCGGATCAGGATCCCAGATATGTAATCTGTTACATTGGGCTGCAAAAAGGTAGAAAAACTGAGAACGGGTGATAAGTTTCATGAGACAGAAAACGGGGCATGTGTTGCAGCCAAGTCTGTTGGTCACTGTCACCCTGTATTACCAATACATTGATTCTGAACGAATGTTATTAGATACCGAACCTGACATACAAAATCATATCAGTCTCTTTATTAGTAAAGAAAGGATATAATTTTGTATTGCTGGATTATGTTTTGAACATTTCCTATATCAAAAGTTGATCGGTTCAGGCACGTTATCTAAAAGCATTGATGTTCTAAATCAAACTACAGTTCTTAGTATATGGAACACACACAAGAGGAAGAGTTCAGAAATGAACGAATTCTTCTTGAGGTATTGTAGACTAGGTCAGATCAATGTGACCCGACTAGCTAGAGTTACATATAGATGCTTATTTAAATCAGTTTGAATTTACATCTTGTGAAACTTGCCAGTCATGTCACAGAGATAATATGACCATAGCTCTGTTTACTGGTAACAGAGAAAGAGTTGGTAAACTCTTGGGATGATACATGTTGATGTATGTAGGTCCCCTGTCTATACTTTCCAAGATCGGTTCTTTTTACTTCATTACATTCTCTGATGATCTTTCGAGATTCAGACCTATGTTCCTGTTGAAACACAAGTCCGAACCTTTTGAGATATTCACAGAATATAAGTTAGAAGTAGAGAACCAAAATACGGGTATAAGTATTATGTCCTATGATGAGATCAGGGAGGAGAATACTTGTGCATGGAATTCCTGGACTATTCTAAAGGAGAATGAGATTCTCTCTCAGCATTACTCCTCCTATACACCATTGCACGATGGTATATCGGGGTGGAGCAGATACACCCTATATGATAAGGTGTGCTCTATGATGAGTACTACTGAGTTACCTATTTCTTTTTGGGAGTTATGCACTTGAGAAGCTGCATACCTATTGAATAGGGTTCAAATCAAATCGATTGCCTACCATTTCATATGAGATATGATAAGGGAAGAGCCCATATCTTAAGTTAGTTAAGATTTGAGGTTGTCCGGGCTATGTCTAAAAGAAAAATCCGGACAAGCTCGAGGCAAGGTCTGTTATGTAGAACTGGAAAGGTTCCAGCTATACAAACTGCAGCTGATGATTTGAAAGAACCAAAGGATTCAATAGTTACCAACGAACCTCAGCCTCTCCGCCGATCTAGTAGGGTTCCTCACCCACCTGAGAGATACTTCGGTTACTCTATGACAGTGGGAGCGAGGATTGCATCATGAGATGATGGCCCAACCAGTTTCGAGCTGGCCATCGAGAGTAGGGACTCTGTAAGAATGGCTGGATGCTTAGTGATCTGAGATGGAATCCATGTACACCAACAAAGTATGGACTTTGGTTGCTATATCTGAAGGGTTAAATCCCCATCAGGAACAAGTAAATCTTGAGAAGATTACTTGGTGTAGATGGAAAAGTTGAGACTTTCAAAGCTAGACTTGTTAAAGGTTTTCGTCATCGACCAGGCGTGGATAATGATGAAACCTTTTCCAGTACCTTTGCTTAAGTCCATCCAGATCCTACTTGCCACGGCTACATACCATGACTACGATATCTGGCGGTTGGGTGCCATGACTGCTTTTCTAAATGATGTTTTAGAAGAGAACGTCTATAAGTACACAGCCAGAGGGCTTCGTAGACAGTGGGAGCAGCGGAAACGTGTACAAGATGCTTTATAGAATAAAGCAGGCATCGCGGAGTTGGAACATCTGTTTTGATGTAGTAGTCAAACAGTTTGACATCATCAAAATAGTAGATGAACCTTGTATATACAAAAGGGTAGTAGGGAGTATGGTGATGATCCTCGTAGAGTACGTGGATGACATACTCTTGATAGGGAAGGAGTTTCCTATGCTACGCTCGATCAATCTCCGCTTATCACTATGATTCTCCACAGAGGATCAAACTGATACCTATTAAATCCTGAGTTTTGGATCTATGAGATAGATCCAAATGGATGTTAGGATACTCACTAGTTGTAGTGAGATGGTATCGGTTGATCCTGGGGAAAATCACTGGAAGTGTTCTAGGGTGATAAAGACGACTGAAAGTCAGTCGCAGGCATTGTCTTTACCCTCAGTAAAGGGACGGTATGTTGGAAGAGTTCCAAGCTAGATACCGTGGTATACTAAACGATAAAGGCTCGATACATCGCTACTTAAAATGCTACCAAAGAGGCAGTCTGGATGTATATTTGTTCATGAGATGAACTCAGTTCCTTCCATTGTGTGACAATGGAGTTGTGGCTTATGCCAAGGAACGTCCGTCCCATCAGTGATCCAGACATATTCTAAGGCAGTATCACCTGATCATGGAGATAGTTGATCTCCAGGGTGATCGAGGTTAGGAGAGCAGACTCAGAGGACAACACCGCGGATCCACTCACAAAGGCCTTTTCCCAGAGAGAGACTTTTATGGGATGGTTGAGTATGAGATACTACAACCACTGCTATCAGATGGCCCTAGTGCAAGTGGGAGATTGTTAGTTATATGTATGCCTTAGAGGCCATTACTGTACATTGGATGTATATTGTAGTGGATGCTGGGACATATATAGGGAGGACTTTCTTGCTCGACATGATAGTATGCTATCTGGTTACTCTTTTCCTTAACGTGTACATTGATTGTCTCTCTGTTACATGTTGGTAAAGCCCTTAGGATGAGTACTTGACTACCTGGACTATGATGCGGATCATACTAGTGGGGACATGGTAGTCCATAAGTACATCCTTCAAGGTCCCTAGTCGTGGGTGTATCGAGACGGGGCATCGATATACCAGAGTAGACTAGCGTATACCTTCTCGACCCATACAGATGGGCGATGGATGATCCCATATCCATTGGTGTTTGACATCAGAGATGATATACGGGTGCTCAGTGGAGACTGGGTACACTGGACGGACTCGCCGAGAACTCCCAGATGGTATTATACCTTACGTCAGATGGCAGTTCTCTGGTGACACTGGTACAGAGTAGTCTGTTGACCCGAGATCGTCATAGAGTCTTGTGTGGTTCCCACTGTGCTTTGATTTCCATCTTACCACGTCCAAGAGGGCGTGCAAAACGGTGGTTTTTGGGTACAGTCCCGAATCACATGGAGGCAATGAGCGATAAGAGGGGATTCATCTCTCCCGGTATAGGGGGTTGATGTTGCGCTGTGTTCGATTGGCTATAACAGGAAATCCCTGGCCAGGGTTGCTGAGATTTACTGGTAAGTGTTACCAGTAGTTTCTCGAATTGTTATAGACCTCATATCGACACGACTTATCAAGCTATTGGGGTCTGACGTTTACCACCCCTAGGCGAGATATGCGACATATCAGACGATCAGACCGGACTGTGCGGTAAGTGTTACTGGTTGGATTCACAGGAGTGTGAGCGGGCTTGCTCGTCGATCTTCTGATCGCTCAATACCCGGGTGGCCGTTATGTTTAGCAGACCGCTTGCGGCTTGTGGGTGTTTGATATGATCATCACCTGCTGCCGGCGTATTGACGAGTCTTTAGAGTCCTACACAGAGGTTTCCTGGCTCAAGCGAAACGAAATAGGAGCGCATATGAGATATGTGCGGGACCGAGAATAATGCGTGTATGTGATACCGTATTCTATTCTCGCGATCATTGTATCGAATGGTTGTATGCGATATAACCTAGTTATCGAATCAAGGATTGATTCGATAAGCCGATACATTAGATATTAGTCGGTTATATGCGATATGACCGGATCGTTAAATCAAGTATTGATTTAATGATTTAATGCATAATTATATATTTGATATATTACTTTGCATTAACTAGTATTGGTTCACTTTAAAAGGATTTTCTCACTTGAAGTGCACATTGTGTATATGATATATTTTTGTGCACAAGATTGTATCATGTTTGATGATACTTGCTCATTTGGGTTTGTGTAAAGATTAAACCATGTTTAGTGAATGGTTAGGGTTTCTTTTCTCTTATTTATTTATCCATTTATTATTGTTTTGGAAAAGATAAAGAGAAAAAGAAATGGTGGCTTTGTTTGTTTTTTGTTGAAGCTTCTTGAAGCTTTGAACAAGTCCACCATTCTTGTCTCATGTCTAACCCTAACCATTCATCTAACCTTAGTTAAATCTCTACACTAAACCATGGTTGAATTATGATAAGTATCATATTGTTTTTCTTTTTAAAAAAATACTTATCATATTATCTTCATCTTCTTCTTCTTCTTCTTCACATGAAGAAGCATGCTTCATCAATGGTGATTGATGAAAAAGAGTGAGAAATCCAATTCTAAAGTGAACCCACTTCCTATTTCTTCATCCTCTACCTTTTGCCAAGTAGTATAGGGTGTTTCCTTCACAAGTTTTCATGGCTTGGTGAAGGTGGAGCTTGATCTAGTGATGCCTCGATGTAGATCATCTTCGGCATCGTCGTCGATGACCTAGCCCGCTTTTTCTCCGATGAAGCCGATGCAAGAGTCATGGTTTGATTTGGACAGCGGAGAGGACTTCATCATGTAGCTATGGAGGTGGAGAAACGGATCTACAAAGGTTGTATTTCCGTTCTTTTAGTTTAGTTGTAAACTAGTTTCATTGTTTCGCCTAGACTTCTAGTTAACGATCTAGTCTAGGGTTTCTCGGCACCGTAAAATTTGAAATTGGCATGGTTGATGCCATGTGAGACCTCTTTAGAGTGCCTAGGATCCCTACAATCCGGTGAGTACGGATCGGTCCACAGGGATTTTGTGAATCTCCTAGTCGCGCTAACGAGTTAATTCCGAAGGGTGTTCGGATTGGTTATTAAATCTAAAAACCTAAATTAATCTATCTTCGATTATCTAGATCTATTCTTGCTAGGGTTAGGTTTAGGGATGGTTTGGAAATGCAATTAAATCTCAACGCTTTCTATACCCGAATGAAGATCTATGAGGAGTTATGGTAATTATCAATAAAGGGGATTAGATCCATTCGGGAAGGTGTTCCTTTCTCTAGGTTCTTGTCCTTCCTTTAGAGATCCTTACCCTAACCTCCATGGAAAACGCGCGCAACCGGGCCTTTACACTACGGTGTCATCGTTACCTCGAGGGGTAGGATGCCGTAGGGCGCGGTGTGTGCGTGTATGCATGGAGTCCTATTGTAAATATTTGGTGGGTAAGAAAGGGATGAGAGATCTCATCTCTCAAAATCCTTCCCCAAAGCTAAACCCTAAACAAGTTCCTAGGGCATGAAATTAAATCTACCTAGGGCAAAGAATTAAAATCTACACTAGGACGAGAAATTAAATCTATTTACAGATGCATCCCTCCAATCATCCATGCAGAGTTGTCAGATCTGAATTTCTGAATGGAAAGGAAACACCGATGCTCTCCAAAAAGAGATCTGAAATTTATTATTAAAAGGAGGCATAAGAAATTACAATGTTTAGAGTTCTATTTATAGGAAATAGAAACTCTAGGTTACATTTTGATCCGCATGTCTACAATTACAAAAATACCCCCAGGAAATCTTTTCAGAGCCGCAAAAACATTTTGGTAAAATTTAATCTGTGTACGGGCATAGGACGGCCGCGGAACCACGGCAATGGCGGGCTTGGGCCGCGGTTCCGTGGCCCTTTGACAAGATTGGTTGATCAATTTTTTATGGGCTTCTTCAGGGTTCTTTGGGCTTCTGGTTCTTGGGTTTATTTTATCAATTGAGCTTCTGGTTCTCTTCCAGATTTCCAGTGAACATTGTAGTGGACTTCTACCCGTTCGCTTTGAGTCGATGTCTTGAATCTTGCTTTGTGAATTGTTCCTCATGTAGGCTTGATCAAGATTCTCTGTTTGTCGGCCAAAGTCTCACTTTTACATCGTCTTTTCATCGTTTTCACTGTTTCCTGTCCAAGAACCTATAACCTGTAACATGTAGCAGACATGCGTCAAAAGCACCTGTTTATTTATAAAAAGAATAAGAATGGGGAATATAATAATACAATATTATGGTGTGAACATGGAGCATCATCAGGAGTAGGAAGTAGAGCTCTCTGAGAAGGTGGTGAGGGTGGTAAGGTCATATGCGGGACTGTCGCCGCCCCCTGGCGTCCCATGGTACAGTCTCTGACATGGTGGTACTGACTCCCACACCGAAAACATCCCGGCGACGACTGCTGGGTCTGTGGATATGAACCAAATAACTGACCTCGTCTCAATCTCGGCCTCCACCATCTCTCGGAAATAATCTATCGCGGTGTCTACCCATCCGCCGCTGAGCTGGCGTATCAGTACGGATCCTCTTCGGCCCAGAAACGACCGGAGTCTCAGAAATACGCTCCTCTAAAAGTAAGGCTGCGTTCATCGCGGCTGCGTATGTATCAAAGTGCTAGGTGCCGATAGCAAGGAATAGCTGTATCAAGCCCTCGCACGAACCTCTTTATTCTCTTCTCTTCTGTGTCTACTAGGTACGGAGCATATCGAGACAACTGGGTAAACTGTATATCATACTCCGATACCGTCATCCCAGGAGTCTTGCGCAGAGACTCAAAACTACGGGCTTGAGCATCTCGGACACTCTCCGGAAGAAAATGGGCAAGAAACGCAGCTGTAAACTCATCCCAGGTCATAAAAGGTAGACCTGCAGCTTGGCCTCTCTCTACTGAATCTACCATGTCTGGGCAAGACCCTCCAGACGAAAACTCACGAACTCCACCAATCTATCATCAGAACACCTCAACGAACGGCAAATCCTAGCCATCCTATCAAGAAATGCCTATGGGTCCTCTGTCGCATCCGTACTGGTAAAAGCTGGAGGTCTCAATCTCATGAACTCCTGTAGTGAAACAGGGATAGTCGCAGTAGCAGTAGGAGTGACCATCGGTGCAGCAGGTACAATCGTGGTCTGTGCGGTGGAAGGAACGTCCTCGGAATTCTGTGCCCAACTGGACTCGACTAAAGATCTCATCATCTGTCGCAACTCCTGCATGCCGGCCTCTAATCTGGCAATACGGTCTGGATAAGGCGGATCAATATGACCCTGAGGGGTAGGCGTATCATCCCGCTCGATCCTCGCCTCAGAAGAGCCCGCTCGAATCTCATCCCTAGCGGCAGCCCGCTGAGTTCTCGTAGTCTTTGGCGGCATCGAAGCTGGAATAAGAAACAGGACCGATAAGAACATTGCAATTGAATCAAGGAATGCAAGGAATCAAGAAAGGAAATATAAGCAATTATGTCCTAAGGTCACTTAGGCGGAGTACCGTATCGTAAGTATGCCGCGGATCATACCCACGCTACGCCACTCTGCTTAAGTCACCTACTCCATCTACCAAGGTCGTCCTACATTCAGAAAGGTAAAACCTACGCTCTGATACCAACTTTGTCATGACCCGAAAGTACGGAACGTGACTGGCACTTAGATTATGAGACGTCTAAAGGCGTAACGTAAACTAAGTCAGCCAAAGCCCAGAAAATCTAAACCAAAACCAAAGAGAGTGAAGAAAACCTTTCATGAAAACGACTTGAAATCAATTTAGTTGCATTGAACCCCTTTTATAAAAAAATCAAAAATTTCCGAAAATTTCGGCAGAGTCTCCTTTGTAAATTCTATCCCCTAAAATGGGTACAACAAGATATATAACCTATAATCACAAAATGGCATCCCCAAGCGGGAGCTAGCTCTTCGCCTAAGGCGGATCACAACCACACGCAATATATATATGTAATATTAAGAAAAGAGCATAAAGAAATGCAAAATATAAGAAAACACAACGCCGGCTCAAGTGAGCTCGACCAAAAGAACCCACATATACACAAATCTCTCAGTCTCATCACTAGGTCGAATATACAAATAAGAAGTGGTAGATAGAGAATACTAGATACAAAAATAGTACAAAAAAAAAGAAAAAGAGATAAAAGCACTCTCGCAACCCACCTACGAGCAATGTCGCGAGTCTGAGCAAAAGAAGCACTAATAAGATAAGCCGTCGCTACAAGGCTGATAAGTCCGACCTGCAAGACACTGTGGCACAACGGGGGTGAGTTGCCAGCTCGTGAGTAGAATATAACATCTAGTAAGGCTATCGTAAGAATGCACGCAAATGCGCCACAGCATGTATGTCCAGATGTGATGTAATATCTCTAGTATGCATGCACATGTATACAATGTCAATACTAAATCTTTAAGTGTTTTAAATACTATGAGTTCCGCATTCTTAACTTTAGAAAAAAGAATATCTGTATAATAGCTAAATACCATCAAGAAATCATCTGAAACCCGTGTCAAGCATCAACACCAAATATGAAAACACATCTGTCTCAATGTCTCACTGTATCAATGTCTCAATACATCGGGCTCCGTCAGTCCGGATCGGCCCGTATCATCAATCTCACGACAACGGTCGGTATCCTCCGAATATCCGCCGCGCCAGACATCACCGGTAGGTAGTCTTCCCCTGCCTGGCTCATCGTCTACAACTCGATCTTCTTGCCCCAGGGAACCATACCGGGCCCACCATGTACCCGAGACGGTTCATCCACTCCTCGAATCGGGTCTCGAAATCCAACAGAAAATATGAAAACCCATGGTGGACGACACATACATCATGAGAAAACCGTAACTTTATTTTTAAAAATGATAAATATAAGCTTTGTTAAATTCTTGCGGTTTTCCCCAAAATCCAGAAATCGCAGCAATACTGAAATCCTCAAGAAAATCATAATGTCCAACATGTTGTATATGATAAATGTCTATGATATCAAGGTATGCGATGTGATTTGTGGCTAGAAATCTATGTAACTATGATGATGATGCGAGGTATATACATGCTATGCGATTTCATATATCATATATGATGCAAGTGGTGATACTAAGCTAAATAGGTTCTATGGTGTTCGTGGCATGGCAATTACCAAAGGCGTGTGTGTCACATGAATAGTGCGCGTGAAACAGGAGCCAATGGTAATGGTGTTCGTGTCCTACGAAGTGATATCGCACACGTGTATATGAATATCCATGCAATCTAGCAGACGATTAGCTATAAGGGTATGCAATGTAAATGAGGGGGAAAGCTAACTAACAATGCAAATCTTTCAAGAAATAAAGTAATCCTAACTAGGGGAGCCTCGCGCCATTTAGACGATTCCCCCATAGATGAATACATCTACTCACTTGAATGCCTCGCTAATCCGATCCGACCACCGCCTTGCCTTTGCGCTCCGCGTCTGATGTTTCCGCAACCGTTCCTAGAATTGCATAACACATAATATAAGATTACAGATTTCTGAAATGATGCAACTCACACTATGAAAAGATCGACGCTCTCGAATTAATCACAACGTGCACCCGGTGCGCGGAAAACGCACGAAAATCGCTAAAACCTTAACTAAAATCGCCGTTTCGGGGCAATCGTCTAAACTAAAACCTGACTAGACAAAACCCCGCATTCGCACACACTAAAAGTCGTATAGGATGCTAATTATATAGTCCATATATCGTAATAATATCACCTCCTAATTTTCATAAAAATCTATTAAGCATTATCATACCGATTTCGACGCAAATATCGCGAATTAACGATATCGCGATCACAATTCAACTCCAACATCCAATTCAAACTACTAGATGCCCACAACAAAAATTTTAACCCAATTATCATACTTCAAACCCTAATTAGAACATCTACCATTTTCTTGAAATTCATTAGCAAGCAAAAATAACCAAATTTCACACTTTAAATATCTAATTTAGCTTATTTAAACTACAAATTTAACAACTAGTTTAAAACTTATACCTCCCAAGTTGTGATTCCCTTGCACTTAGCCTCTAAAGAGGTCTCCTTTCTCCTTGTCTTAGACCAATTTGGGCTTGAGATGGGATAGCATAAGGGTTAGGTTTGATTTAGTGAAGGAAATGGTGTATTTTTCTGTATTTTTGTTGATTTTATCATGATTTTTGAAGCAAGAAATGAAGGGAAAAAATGAGGGCTGTAGGAGAGAGTTTCGGCCAGAGCAAGAGGTGATGAGGGATGAAAGAAAGTGTAGAAATTTCCAAAGGAAAAATATCTCTTTAAGGTAATAAATGCATATCACATCATAATCTTTCAAAAAAAACCCTTTTCTTTTCATTTTTTTCACCCCCTTTTACCATAAACTAATAAACTTGAAATGTTTGCTAAATTTTTTTTATTACACTAAATTTTATTTATAATGGTTCCTAATTATATAAATTACCCAATTAAATTTGTATTTATCACTAATTAAATGTATTTTTTAAAAGCTTAAAATAATATTAAAAATAATTAATTAAGGAAAAAAATTTAATTAACTAGAAAATTTTAAGTGACACTTTAGTGACCAATTTATAGTAATATCTTATCTAAATTTTGTATAATTAGGTCTATAATGAAAAATACCCATTTTGACTTTTTACGGAAAAGGCTGCTAATTTAGCCGATTACCGAAAAACTGCCTAAACGATTTTTGAAGCGTTACATCTTCAAAGAAGATGCTCCGTCGAATTATAGTCCCATTGGGCATTATTTCCTTCCTTTCCCCTGTGATTGTGTCGAACGTGTGTTCGTCTGGCAATTCATAATTTAAGGGAGAGTAGGCTGGTATCGATGCTCTGCGAGAAAGTCGGCGATGGCCTGGCCTTTTACTGCCTTGAGGGGTCGATACGTTATCGAGAACTCCATCAAGAGGAGGGTCCATTTGGCAAGCCTTCCTGTTAGTATGGCTCTTGACATCAAATATTTGAGAGGATCCACCTTCTATATAAGATGGACCTTATGTGCCAAGGCATAATGTCGAAGCTTCGTGATCGCGAAGATCAGTGCCAGGCAATGCTTTTTGATGAGGGAGTAGTTGTTTTCTATCCCCAGAAGAACTTTACTCAAATAGTACAGAGCTCTCTCATTCTCCTGGTCGTTCTCTTGCGCCCCTAGCACGCCTCAAGAACCTTCAAGGGCTGTTGTGTACAGGATGATGGGTTTTCCCTTGACCGGAGCGGTCAACACCGACGGATTCTGCAGGTATTGCTTGATTTCGTCCAGTGCACTTTGGCATTTATGATACCAAACGAATGGGGTCCCCTTCTTCATTAGATGGCTGTAGGGGCGGCATTTTCCGGAGAGCTTAGCTATGAACCGTCAGATATATGCGAGCTTTCCATGGAGAGACTGCAATTGTTTGAGAGTTCTTGGCGCAGACATTTCCATAATCGCCTTGATCTTTGATGGGTCTATTTCGATACCTCGGTGTCGTATGATGAATCCCAGGAATTTTCCCGAGGAGACTCCAAATACGCATTTCAGAGGATTCATCTTTAGATTGTATTTTTGAAGACGCTGGAACACTATGTTCAAATGCTCTCAGTGTTCCTCGTACGATTTTCTTTTCACCACAAGGTCGTCGATATAACATTCGACAATCTCATATATGAGGTCATCGAAGATCTTCATCATAGCCCTCTGGTAGGTAGCGCCTGCGTTCTTCAAACCGAAAGGCATCACCTTATAGCAGAATATGCCTAGCGGAGTTCGGAAGGCGGTGTGCTTTTTGTAACGTTTTGAAAATCGTTTAGGGGAATTTTCCGATAATCGGTAAAATAACTGGTGTTTTTCGTAAAAACCAAGATATAATTATTTTTCAACATAGACTTAAATATACATATTCTAGCTATATAATTGCTAGTATTTGGTATTTAATTGGTCACTTATAAATTGCGAGTTTAATTAAATATTTTTCCGAATTAATTATTTTAAATATTATTTTAAGCTTACACTTATACACTAAATTAGTGTTATTTACAAATTAGAATGGGTTAATACAAATTTAGTGCACCATGACAACTAAACACAATTTGTAGCATGTTGTTTAAAAAAAATTATAATATGGTGCTTAAGATGGTTCTAGGTTCTTTTTATAGTAAAAGAGAAATAGAAAATAAATTAATTGAATAGAATATTGAGGTAAGGTGTATTATGAGGTATGGGTTGTGTGTGCTTTGACTAGAGCCCCCACCCCACACTCTCTCTCTCCCTCTTCCTGGCTCGGTTTGGCAGCAGCCCTCCCCACTTCTTCTCTTTTTTTTTCATTGCAAACAAACTCTTTACCTCTTCAAAATCCATAAAAACCCTCACTAATTCCTAATTAAACCTTTACCCATTTTTCCTTTTGCCAAACTAGCTAGAATCTAGAAGCAAGAGAGCAATTTGGGTGGCTAAGTTTGCATGTTTGATCTACAAATCGTTGAGGTATAAATTTTAATCCATTGGTTTAATTGTTAGTTATTAATTTAATTTAATTTAATTAGGTGTTAAAATATGGTTTTAATTTCAAGATTTAGTTTTCAAGAGAATGGTTTGGGTTCAAGTTAGGATTTTTTTATCACTTGATTATTTTTTCAATGTGTAGTTTATCATGTTAAGGCATGCAAAGCTTAATCTAGTTGCTAATTTGCTAATTGTTACATTTAATTTGTTCTAATTATATTCTTGCAAACTAATTTTTATGGTTAGTGTAATTAGATGAGATTAAAATTTTGTTAGGGTTTGTGTGGCTTAATTAATATTTTAAGTGAGCTTTGTGGCTATTAGTTTCGTTAAAACATCAAGTTTTGAACTAAAATGGTAGATTGATGCTTACTAGATTTTTGGGATAAATCGATTTTAATTAAGTTTGGGGTTTTGATGATTTTCTATCTATTTCCTAAAATAATTAGTGTGTTGTGAATGCGCGATTGGTACGATTGGGTACTAGGCTTGGTAGTTGCCACGTATTGCGACCCTAGTTGTGGTTTGTGGCATTGTCGCGAGTGCGTTTGTGCACCAAGTGCGTGCACGTCTAGTTAGTGCACGTGGTTGACTTTTATTGTTTGTGTCCGCGACTATTTATATATTTATCCTCTTATTTACTTGTGTGCGATTCTAGGATCGGGTGCAGAGGCGTCGGACGTGGCACGGAAAGTCAAGGCTGAGATTTGATCAGATTAGCCGAGGCGTCCCGGTGAGTAGATGCATACATCTATGGGGGAATCATCTGGATGACGCGAGGAGCCCGATGGTTTAGGATTACTTGTAGTACTTGCATTTTATATGCGTAGCTTCGCAGTTATTTATCTCATTGCATCGCACCATTATATATGTGTGTGTGTGTGTGTGTGTGTGTGTGTGTGTGATATTATCTCATAGGACACTTGCACCATTACCATTGGTCCATGCCACACGTTCACTATTCATGCGAACATACACGCTTTTGGTAATTGCTATATCACGAACACTATAGAACTTGCGTAAATCAATTTCGGTGCATTGCATCATGTGTTATATGTAGATTGTTAGTCATCTTCCTCATCGCATCATTATTCATACATAGTTTTCTAGCCATGCATCGCATTGCAGGTTATTGATATTTTGGACATCCATTATTACCGCCATGTTTCTATATTATGATTCTTCTTGGAGATTTCAGTATTTATGAGATTTCTGGATTTTGGGGGAAACTGTAAGAATCTTATAAACTCATTATCTTTTAAATTACAAGTTGCGGTTTTTCTTGTGATATGATGATATGGGCCGATCCGGACTGACGGAGCCCGAGATAGTTTGGCACGGCGGATATCTGTAGGATACCGACCGTGGTCGTGATATGATGATATGGGCCGATCCGGACTGACGGAGCCCGAGATAGTTTGGCGCGGCGGATATCTGTAGGATACCGACCGTGGTCGTGATATGATGATATGGGCCGATCTGGACTGACGGAGCCCGAGATAGTTTGGTGCGGCAGATATCTATAGGATACCGACCGTGGTCGTGATATGATGATATGGGCCGATCCAGGCTGACGGAGCCCGAGATAGTTTGGCGCAGCGGATATCTGTCGGATACTGACTGTGGTCGTGATATGATGACATGGGCCGATCCGGACTGACAGAGCTCGGGATATTGAGGATTTTGTGTCGATGCTTGACACGGATTTTCTGTTGATTTCACTGATGATATTCCAGTTTTTATTATACAAAAGGTTTTTCTAAGCTAAAAATAAAGATTTTCTCATACCAGACATATTCAGGTTTCGTGTTTGATTATGCATTCATGCTAGTATATCGTATCATATTGATATATGTAGGCTGTGATGCATTTGCGTGCATGCTTACGATAGCCTTATTAGATGTTACTTACTACTCACGAGTTGGCAACTCACCCCCGTTGTGCCACAGTATCTTACAGGTCTGACCGTCAGCACAGTAGCGGCGGGCGTACTTCTTCTTTTAGCTTCTTTTGCTTGACTTGCGGCTTGCTCGTAGGTGGTTTGCGAGGATATTTTGTTCCATCCTGTATTCTTATTTTGTATCCAGTATACTCCATCTACCCTTGTATATTGGACTAGACGGTGAGACTCATGAGATTTGTATTTGTGGTATTTGGCGTCGATCCTCACTTGAGCCGATGTGGTTTTTTTCTTATTTCTTGCCTTCAGAAGCTTATTGTGCACTTTTGATATACATATTGCATGTGGTTATGATTCCGCCATTGGCGAAGATCTATCTCCCGCTTGGGGATGCCTGTATTCATCATTTATATGTCTTTCCATGTGTTGTACCCGTTTGGGGGCCAGTATTTACAAAGGAGACTCTGCCGAAATTTTCGGGAAAATGTGATGTTGCTTTTAAATGTTTAATGCGACATATTTGGTTAAAATCGCTTTCTTTAAATAAGTTTTCCTTCAGTTTATTTCTTTAATTGGTTTAGATTACTTAGATTACGTTACGTCCTTAGACGTTTCGTAATTTAAGTGCCAGTCACGTTCCGTACCTTCGGGTCATGACACTTTTGGTCTTCATGATGCATTTTTATTTTATTATACCCCGAAGATCCATCCATGAAGAAGATGACCTCATGAGTGGACGTGTTATCGATCATCATCTCGGTAACAGGCACCGGGAAGTCATCTTTCGGATAAGCTTTGTTGAGATCCCGAAAGACCACGCAGGTGCGTACTGTCCTATTTTTCTTCATCACTGGGACAATGCTGGTGATCCGGTAAGGATATTGAACTTCTTGGATGAAGCCGGAGTCGATTAGTTTCTTGACTTCGGCATTGATACTCATATCGAGTTCGAGCCGCATTCTTCTTGGCGCCTGTTTGACTGGCTTGACGTTCGGTGATATCGCCAGTTTATGCACAGCTATTTCTGGATCTAGTCCCGGAATTTCGGAATAGTTCCACATGAAGCAGTCTTTATACTGCATAAGCACGTCCTTTAGAGTGTCCACCTGCTTTTCAGATAGCAGCTCACTGACGAACATCGGCCTCGGATCGTTTTTTGTCCCTAAGTCAATTTTCCTTAGGTTATTTGCCGTAGTGTATATCCCATCCTCCAGCTCTTTTGGGGCCGGTGGAAATTCTGAGATCTCCTCGTCCTCATTCTCATTTGCGAAGAACTGGGAGAGGTTGTCCATATTCTCGTGCTCCCTCTCCTTTGAGAATGTTATCACGTGGCAGATACGAGTTCGTTTCCAAGCTTGATGTTGATATGGACTTACCCTCGCAATATAGGTTGCTTTTGGCTCATGCTTTCGTGGTAGGGTTACCCTCCAACTGTCGGATAGAGCAAACCTTCCTTGCTGATACTGGTTTTCGACCCAGTCTTTGAAGGTGAAGCAGTCTTCAAGTGGATGTTCTATTGCTCGGTGGTAGGAGAAATAATCTAGGTGATGGACCTCGTTTATCTGTTCGGGATGCCGAGACTCCAGGAGCGTCATCATTTGATGTTTAACGACAAAGTCGAATATTTTCCTTGCCTTGTCTCGAGGGAAAGAATATTTCCGACCCATCTTCTTCATAAAAGACGGGTTCGACTTTTTCTCGATCGCGTGGCTTTTTGGATCCGTTTCGCTGTTTTTGAACGTCATTCCCGTTCTTCACCTTGTTGTTGCCTCTGTGTCGTACGTTTCCTTGCCACGAGAGCGCACATCAGGCTGAGGGTGAAGAGCACCATAGTCTTCTCTTTCCGTAGACTGCTGAGTGAGACGCTGTGTCCTGGCTTTCTCGTCAATTTGTTCTTCGAATGATGGACTTGGTATTGTTACGGAGGGATTTCACTCTGGTTCAATATCAGCTATCTGGAAGAGCATTCCTTTCTCCACCGGAGTCATTTATGACACGGCAGCCATGGAGTCGCTCCCGTTTCTTGGACCGAACGTTTCCAAGTCCAGTCGTCTTCACCTTCCCGTTGAGCATCTTTCGCTGAGTCCCGGGGATGTCCCAAATCTTATTGTAGAACTGGGCTTGTCGCGCGGTTTGCTTGAAGGGTATGCCTTACCTTCTTAATATCCTTTTCAATCTCTCTACGTAATATCTGGGAAGACGGATTGGTTGGAGCTTTTCAAGCGCAAGTTCGGCACCATGCCAGACTTCTCTTTCCACTTTAGTCTCCGTGGATTGGTATAAGAGTATCGCCTTTTCATCTCTCCGCCTAGAAGGGACGTAGAAGGTCTGTAGCTCTTGCACGCCGTATGTATCGAGCGCATCAAGTTCCCTGTAATGCCGCTGTGGAACCATGGTAATTTGTAAACCCTGATCAGTTCCCGTGAAGGTTTGCATTGACGGGGGGACGGAGAATACTGCATTGGCCTCGTCCTCAGAGTCACTGCCGAGGACCAAAATAGGGGTAGATAGTCCGGGCTCGTTTCCTTTGAATTGCCCTGAATAGACTATCTCTTCATCTTCCTCGGTATCGCTCCTAAAGATTGGGATAGAGGCGATGGATTTTTGTTGATTCTCCGGCTTATGACATCTTTCCATGTTTTTGAAGTCTGGTAGGACGTACTTTGCGTCTTCATATTTGCGGACTTCATTTACAGAGATTGGGTTTAGCTCCCCTATAACCGTGTACTCGAGGCCGTCTTTGAAGTACTTCATACACTGATGTTGTGTAGAAGAGATGATGTTGTGCTCATGTAACCAAGGCCGGCCAAGAAGGGCATTGTATCAAGTCTTGGCGTCGCTGACATGAAATTTAATGTCGGTGACGAGCATCCCAAAACATAACGTCAATATTACAGACCCCAGCGTCCATGATGACTGCGAGTCGAAGCCGGAAATGGTAATTTTGTCCCGAGCTAGGTGTTGAACATTTATGCAAATCTCCTTCAGCACCTTCACGTTGAGAAGGTTGATGGAGGACCCATTGTCGACCAGGATCTTCCCTATCTTAATATCATGGCAGTACCCGGTGATATATAAAGGACGGTTGTGCTCGTACGTTCCGAGGAGGAGATTTTCATCACCGAATGTGATGTCGGCTGTATGAACCACTGCCAGCTCGTCCTTCATCTTTTCTTCCGCAAAGAAAGCTTGGAACCGATCAGGCTCTTGCAGTGCCTTGATTAGAGAATCTCGTGCCTCTTTGGATAGGAGGAGAGCATCCAATATGCTCAGTTGTGAGGGTATATTCCTCAGGTGTGTCAGGACATTGTAATCCACCTTGTTTTTCATAGGCAAGTTCTTGGCCACGAGCTCTTTGACGACTCTATCGTCGAGGGAAATTTCCTCAGGAACTTTCTCTTTCCCCTTGTCTCCTTTGTTAGAACCCTTGTTTGTAGGCCCGAGGTTCTTTTCAGGCACTGTACGGTTACGCAGCTGAATGTTTTCGCAGTTCTTTTCTTCTTCTTTTCCAGAGTTGGCTTCTTTGAAGAGAGGGCCGAGGGTTATTTCTTCCTCAGAATCGCTCCCGAATGTAAGAACTTGAGATTTTCCTTTTGTCGAAATAGTATTAACCATATGACAGTTTCCATCTGTTCCTTCATGCTCGTCTGTCGTGCTTATTTGTTGTCGACGGGCTTCGCGCTTCATCCGTTTGAAGTGTTGTCGATGGGCAATGTATCCTTGCCACCACTTCTTGAAGGCATTGAACTCTTCGGTGGGGTGTATGACCCTCTGATGGTATAAGCAGTAGTTCGGATGTACATCTGCTTCGTTGAGATACGTACTCCCGGGAGTATTCCCTTTGAAAGGTGGCAGCTTCATTCCCATTGACAGGGTTTTGGCGAACCGTTTCCTTGTCTTAAACCTTCTTTTGTCTGTCTCGGGTGTGCTTCGATCTGGTTGGAGTACCTTGTGACTCTTCCTTGCCGCAGCTTCTTCATCCTGACGCCGACACTTGGTGTAACATTTTGAAATATTTTAGATAATTAATTAAATTATTTAATTAAACAGATATGTTATTTAATTTTTATTGTAGTAAAGAGGGATTTTAAAGTTAAAGAAGAATTAAACTAGTAAAGAAAATAGTGTTTATATAATAACATATGTAATGAGGGGTTGATGTGAAAAAGGTTAGTTTCTTTATGCAAATTAGAGTTGTATAAGGGTGTTTATGCAAATAGGGCTAGAAAATGGTTAAGCCTAAGTTATACCTCCTAGACAACATACCCTAGGTTAATCTAATGGCCACACCTCCTTCTTGCATGAAACCCCATCATCTTAAATAGTGACACCACCTACTACCTTATCTCTATTATCCCTTAATATGGTAAATTGTGTTCAGTTGATATATATTGGTTTGTGGAACTGAAACCGAGTTAGAAAGAAAAAGGAAAACATTAGAACACAACAAGAGCAAGGAAAGAGAGAAGTGAAGAGAAGAGAAGAGCTAAGTGCTAAGATTTCACCATCACCCTCAAGCTAGGATCCTTGAGTTTGTGCTTCTTGGAGGGAGTTTTCCAGTGATCTTGCTGTAGGTATAATCCTTGAAACCCTGTAGGATTTTAATTCTGTAACTGTTTTATTTTAGAAATTGAACATCCATAATATCATATTTTAGGCAAAATTTAGCTCTGTGTTAATCTGCTATAGTTTAGATGATAACTAAAATGACCAAACTGTTCCATCACCTTGTAAACTGGACCTAGAATAAACCCTAGGAATACGAACCCTGTTGCTCGGATTTTGGCCGGCGACATGATGAGAAAATCCAATCTCGCCGGATTTTTGAGGGAGTTGAGTGTTGTGGTTTTTAGGGTAGGTCTCTGTATAAATATTAAGATATTTAGTATTGTTTGTTTAAGTTGTTTTAACAGTATAGGGAATCTGGAAGCTAATATCAGTTTTGGAGTTAAAATCCTATATACGACACGGATATATCGTATCATGAGTTCTGTTTTTACTGTTACGGACAGCTAAGGGTTAACTTAGGTTAGTATAAGTGTTAGATAGTCGCATTATCCTCACATAGCATGTTTGGTATGTGTAGTATCATAAATTGAGAAATTGTGCTAATTATCATACTGATATTGAATCTAAGACCACTAGGTGTAATCACTAGAAAACAATCTAGCAAGACCAAAGGTTGTAACGCCTTAGTTTCGATTAGTGTTAATTAATCGATAGTGCGGGTTTTCTATAAAAAGTTTACCAATTCGGGTTCCTCACATTTTATAACATTTAATTAATAATTTATTATTATTTGTTATGATGTGCACGTTAATGTGAGGGTTTGTTTGTGCTAATCTAGTTTTGTGACCATGACAACTTAACCTAATCATAATCCTTTGTTTAAACCTTAACCCTAATCCTAGATATTTGAGGGAGATATTTCCTTTGGGTTTTGTTTTGGAGAGGAGGTGGCATGGTGACTTGGTGAGTCATGGAGACTTGATGGTTAGCATTAATGGAGAGTTAACGCAATTGGCGCACTCACCCCTTACACTCACCTCTCTCTCTTTTCATCTCACTCTCTTTCATTTCTCTCATTCTCTATCTCTTTCTCATTGTTTCTTTCATCTCTCATTCACTCTCAACTGAAACCTTATACTTCCATCACAAAACCTTCACAAACTTCACAAAAACTCACCCAAATCACTTCTAAAGCCTAGTTTTGCCTCTTAGATGCCTTGGAGCTTGGAAAGCTAGGATCTTTGAGCTTGGGGGAAGTAGGTAATGATCTCTTTCTGTTAAGTAAGTCTTTTTAGTGTTGTGTAGCTTGTTAGTTTAAGTTTAGAACGCTTAATGTATCGTTTCTACAAATATCGTATTTTTAGTGTAGTTTTGGGTCTCGGATGATCTGCTATCAAACCTGATATTTGTTGCAAAAGTTCCCATCACAGTGACCTAGTGTAGTGACTTAGGACCTACCCTCAAAATATGAGCCCAAGATATGGCTGAAGATTTAATGATTCTGGAAGCAATTTGCTGTCAGAGTGGGGTGGTTTGTGTTGTATTTTGGAGTAGAGGTCTCTGGGGTTGTGTGTGGTCTTGTGGTATGTGCAACTTTTACAATTGTTTGTGTAGAAAATCTGGGATCACTTGCTTGTTTTCTTGTGTTTCGTTTCACGCGTTACGTTATCCGATACGGTTCGTGTTCTGTGTAGCTGTTGCTCTGAGTTGGTTTCATTGTGTCGCTATGCACGTTAGTCACTAGACGAACACTTGAGAGTTTGTTTGGAGTTGTCGCGTCGGTCAAACGTAGTTTGTACGTGTTATTGGTTGTTGCTAATATACATACTTGTTATATTGTTTTATGTTTTAGGCTCGCAGGCGGGGATTTCGGACGCTGCGAAGAAGAGGAAACAGGTGGTTGGCTTTACTTAGCCAGGAGCGTTGGTGAGCAGATTTAACATCTCCGGGGGAATCGCCCGCATGTCGTTATGCATCTGGGCTTGATTAAATAACATGACTATTAGTTATAAGTTTATGGACTTGTTTGTGCATGCGTACCTTTTTTGCATATCTCATTTACCTATTGCATTTGGACATAGTATTAATGAGACACAACACTATTATTGACGGTTCATGTTACACGAGCACTGATTGTATGCCACTTACACCGTCAATAATTTCTATGACACGCACACCATCTATACATACGGAATATTGTATTGGCTAGGGACTTGAGACACGATCCTTATTTTCATTATGCATATGAGATATTGCATACATGTATACCTACATGCTTACACATATGCCTTGCTATGCCTACATGATTACACATATACCTGGAGGGTATTATAGGATTATTGATAGGCATAGACACATACCTTGCTACAGCTACTTGTACATCATACATACATACTTATATATGGACACACATATCTTTCTATACCGACATGGTTACACACACCTAGCTATAGCTACATGTTCACCTTTATTTGATATTATATGGACTTGGAGAAATTAGGAACCGCATGAGATATATTAACTTGTTGCAGTTAAATAGCGTCTTTTCCTTTATATGCTCACATTACAGTTTTATGTTGCATATATTACATTTCATGGATTTCTCATTGATAAATGGTTTTCATATGATGTCCTCTGATATTTTTACTCCTAAGTATATATAACAGTGGAATGGGACGCTGTTATATATATATATATATTAGTGGAATGGGATGCTAATATATATACATACATGTCTAATTTATACATATCATCATAATGATTCATGCAAATATACTTATTCATTACTTGATGTTTTCTGGATTTGAGGACCGTGGTAGTTTCATGAAATTATGCATTATTTGAAAAACCCGGTTTCTCTTGATATGATATTTCAGATTCCACCATGAGATTTCTCGGTTCTGAGCTTATATATTACCCCATGCGAAGAGTGAGTGGGCCATGTGTGGGTACATGGTGGAACCCGGTAGGCTCCCCGGGGCAAGAAGATCGATGGTATTAGCCGATGAGCCTGGCTGGGGGCGAGTGCCTACCGGTGATAGTATTTGGACTTGACGGATATCTGGGGGATATCGATCGAGGTTATGTACGTACATGCCTTGTCGATTTCGGGAGTGCACACTCAGGTTCTATAGGATGTATGTACATGACATAGGAGGGCCAGTCGCAGGTGACGGCGCCTCAGAGATGAGTATTTATGTGTCGATGCTAGACACTTGTTTTCATGATGTTTTTGGGTGTAGATATTGGACACTCAGGTTTCATGAGACTTACTCGATATTGGATACTGGTTATATGAGATTTACTTGATATTGGACACTTAGGATATATGAGACTTACAGGATATGGGGGCCAATTTGGAGGCTGATTTGAGGAAATTTGGGATTTATATTGTCTTGATGGACTTTGGTCCTGCCACGAGGTCAGGATTCCGTGAGGATGACATGTTTTATCCTATATTCCGCATTTATTTTATATGCATTGCTTCATGTATTAGTTGTACCTGATAGAGTACCTTTCATGACTTTTGCATATACATATTGCCATATTATTGTTTCATGTATTAGTTGTACCTGATAGAGTACTTTTCATGACTGTTGCATACATATGGCCATTTATTGCTGTTGGCTTGCATGTGTTAGATTCGCGCAGTACGTGCATACTTGCGATTACTTGCATATGTTATTTACTATTCACGAGTTAGCAACTCACCCCCGTTGTGCCACAGGGTTTGCAGGTTGTTTCTTAGAGTAGTCGAGGCAGGGCTTCTACCTATTGTATCATCTTTTGCAGCAGATACCGCTACGGCTGACTGTGTACAGTTTTGCTATAGGTGGGTTTTGCGTTTATCTGTTTATGTACATTGTATCTTGTTGTATCTTGTACTCACCATATACCATTATCATGTATTGACTTAGAGACTTGATGTGAGGACGATATTGTATTTTTTTTGGTGACTTGGATGTCTTTTATGCAATTTTATTTATATCGTCTTTTATTTCTTCGCTACGGCGTCGTATATCTGTTGTGGTGGTTGTTTTACGCCTTTGCGCGTGGATTTGCTCCCGTTTGGGGATGCTTTACTTATATATTTCTGTTGTACCCTTTTTGGGGGCTTGTTTTACAAAGGAGGTGCTGCCGAATTTTAAAGGAAATAAATTTGGACTTTAAAGAATTTGATTGAGATTTCAAAAGTTTTAACAATATTATTATCATTTACTACTTTTGATGGTTTAGATTGTTGGGTTTTGGCTTACTTGAATTACGTTACGTCTGGAGACGTTACGTAGTTTAAGGGCCGTCACGTGCCAAATTTCGGGTCGTGACAAAGGTACATTGAGAAAACTAGGAGACTTCACCTAAAGACTGAGCCCCTAACTCCATGTGTGAACCGGTGACATCCCACCTTTTTCCGGCGACGCCGGCCTTCCCTAGGCTTTTGGTGTTGTTTTTTCTCCTGGAGCTTTGTATTGGTATTTTATAAGTTTCTGTATTGTTTGTTTTGTTTAAATATTTACACCGTAAAATCTGGGAATGATTAGTAAAGGTTTTATTAAATTTTCCGATTTCCGATACGGTTTTTATGTATTTTGTACCGAGACTGAAATATCAACGTTCATACGTAGATTTCAGTGGCATATTATTGTTTTTGGGTTAAGTGAGCTGTAGGTTCTAACCTACGGGTACTTTGCTCATTGTTTTGGTTTTCAATATGATATTTACATCGATATGGTTTTAAATACGAATATAGGTGCCGTCGCGAGGAATTCCGAGATGGAGTTGGCAGATATAGCAACGTGGATTTCAGCAAGCTTATGAAGTTGGTGAGTAGATTTACATCTACGGGGAAAGTCGGGTGGATGGCGTATAGCACCCCCGCAACCTTATAACTAAAGTAGTATGATATTTAATTAGGTGTTAATGTTATTGATATAGTATCATATATAGTATGTCTTCCATTTGCATATAGTTTCATGCATAGTTTCAAAAGACATACGTACGCGACGTTAGATCCTTATGACATGGATATGAGTTGATGGATTTGTACGAGGAATCATGCCGTACTTGAAATGATACAAATACAGTGATACAATGAGGTATTATACAAGGAATGATATGTATTGGAAATGATGAGATTCAAATGCCGAATAACGACCAAGTTTTCCTTTAGACTCCCAGAGTTAGATTATATTCCGTTTTAGGATATAATACGGGTGTGAGCTATATTCTTTTAAAAACTACAATTAGTTTCTCTTTTAAATAATAAAATACAAAGATGCGGTGCCAATTTCCAAAACGAATATCTATTTTAATATAAGCCAGCTTCCTTATCTTAACCCAACGTTTCGTTTCCTTTTCAAAGATAATGATATAGCTCTGATTGAAAAACGATTTCCGATTGTGTAGTATGAAAATTGTGTAGAAATCACAACCAAAAATATTTTGACCGCAATCAATAACGGTGTGAATGTAGCGTGTTAGTAAGTGTGGATCGTCCACAGGGAAAGTGTAATCGTTCGTCTTTTGAATTAGATGAATTGAAACTTTAATGAAAAGAAAACAAACAATTCATGATTTATAGTTGAAGTTCAAGAATTAGAAAATCTAGATCTAATAACAAGAAAAAAGATAGAATCAAGAATTGAGAGTTTGAGATGATTTTTCCAACCAAATATCAAGAATCTAAATGAGGCTCGTAGGAATCGATCGGATCTATAGATGTGATGTAATCTTACAATTACGTATTCTTATCCTTCGATGAATTGATACTAGATCGATGATGATCGATCGAGAATTAGGGATTTCTTATGAAACTAGGGTTTCATCTTATCCCTTGTTCTTTCGTCGATATCATTCACATTCTAGCTTCTAGTAAATTCAAGAAACGATCATAGATCCCTAATTTCGAGCGATCACATTCAAGAAAGTATCGCAACGAAACTAGGTCATCGATTCTTGAACTTGCTAGGGTTTACAAAGCTCGTAGGACTTAAGAATCGTTTTAAGATTTGTTACATCATCATTCTATTGATCGTCTCGACTCCTTGACGAGTGGAGTTTTACTCAAACATCATAACAAGAACTACAATTACAAATTGAGATCGAATCATGATGCAAGAATTTAAAGAAAGCAAGATTAAAGAATTTCACCTTTTATTTATATCAACAATTTCATTACATTCGCTCAAGAACTACAAGGGGAAGAACTCGATCGTCGATTTGGCTTTGCTCGGCTCCGTGAGTCGCGGATCGGCTTGGATCACTTGCTCGATTGGAGATCGGCTCCGCTCCTAAAAGGTTGAAGGGCTTCTCGCTTGATTGGTACTCGGGATCTTGAATTTGGATTGGAATTAGGGTTAGGGTTTCGCACAAGTCGTGTCACTCAACTTGTGGAAGAAGAGGGAGAGATGAAGAATTGATCTAATGAACTATTAAAGAACAACCTCAACCCTTAGATCTAGGCTCCTATTTATAGACATCAAAACCCTAGATCTAGGATTTGAATTTTAAGTTTCCCTCCAAAAGTTTGTTGAGGAAATTTGAATTTCCCTCCAAAAGTTTGTTAAGGAGAAGCTTCTAGATGTGATTAGTTAGGAGGGAGCTTCTAGAAATAGTTTGTTAGGAGCTTAATCAAGATTAGCTTAATTAATCATCTTTGCTTATCTGGCAGTAGCTTCGCGAGAATTCTGGAATTTGACATATCAGAAATGAATATGGGCCCTGAGATAAGAGTTTTGCACCAAAAATGGAGAGCTGAAGTGTCAATACTGCGGCGGATCCGCGGCGCAAGAAGGCTCCTGCCGCGGATCCGCGGCTCTTTGTGGGCCTTGGGCTTTGGTCTTTTCTGGTAATTCCCTCTATAATATTTAGGCCTTGTTTTGATGTGTTGAATTTCATTTGGCCTTCTGTATTGCTACCAGTTCTCAGGTCTTTGAGTTGGCGTAATGTTTGATCAGCAAAATGAGAATTTTGGCCTTTCTTCTGGATTTTCCTGCACAATTTCTCGAGACAAGTGTTGCGCAATATAGGGATGATGCGATGCCATAAAATACAGTCAATTTCCCTAGAAATGCCGGTTTTAAAGTCTAACACATGCAATCCGATATTTTATAACTGTTTTGCTAATATGTGTAATATGAATGCCGAACACTTCTAGATGAGTGCAAAAGATAGAAAAATTGCCGGTTAAAAGATGCAGTATTTTCGACTGATCAAATTCCCCCAAACTTATTTTCGATCGTCTCGAGCGAACTGTTTTATTAAAAAGAAAAGGAGAAAATAAAGAAATAGAAAAACTAACTAGCACACTTTCGTAGGTAACACGATTGCACTGAGCACGTGCAACAAGCCTTTAAACCTCTAGGTGTCCCTAGTAGGAGGAGTGTTGTATCCTGAGGGTTTTCAGCGGATTGCACCCACAAAATCCAATAATAAAAGGAAGATCATGAATATTACATTTAAATAAAAGAATTGTAAAAGAAAAGCCTTGAAAATTAGGGTTTCCAACTAAGCTAGCTTTTCGATTGTCATGTGTCCTATCTTAATGGTCATGAAATGATGTCAGAAATCACGTCCTCCTTCAATAAAACATCGTTTTATTCTTCATTCCTATCTTTCTTCCAAACATCGATCATATCACCCAGCGTGTGTGTAAAGGACATCCCTACACCCGGAGAATTCAATTCAAGCTATCATACTCTTGCCCATCAGCCTCAGTACTTTTTAATTAATGAATATTTAGATGAGATTGCTCACACACTTTCATGCGACCGTTAATACTTCTTGAGGTACTAACCGACCGATTTCTCATGTGCTTGCTTATTTGGTGTATTTTCCTCGTCTTGCACCACCTCAGGCATAGCAGTGACTCCCAGACCAGTTGGCCTTAGGGCACTAGGTGAAGAGGCACCCTCGCTATATATATATTTTTATTGCCCTTGGTGATAACAAAACCAATGTCCATTTTTCTCACCACTTTATATTTTCTTCTTATTTTTTTTATTTCCTTCATACTTTTGGCTTTAAGACAAGAGCATTTCAAGGTATCCTCTACTATCCCGGGCTTTAAAACGTGTGTAAGTGCGAATAGCAGGGTATCAACGTTCAAAATGTTTGGCTTCCAGAATAGAAACTATTTTTCAGACTTATTTTTATCCTCAGATTAGTGACTTTCTTCATCTTACTAATCCTTGGGACAACGGCTCATAACTACTTATTACTAGTTCGTATAAGAAAACTTCTAATTTTCTTAGTTTTCTTAAATTTTTCTAATCTTATGGATGTAATTTTTCATTATCTAATCTTTTATTATCTTATTTATGTACAAAAATATTTTTATATTTTGAATTTTTTTTAAATTTTTATAGGTTTTCAAAAATGTTTTGTGCTTATGCAAATGATATGCAAATGATGCGAAAAATAAGCACAAACCTCCCCCAAACTTGTTTTCAATAGTGTCCTCACTGTTGCCATCAGCTAAATCTCGAAAAACCTGTAAGCTTGGGAGGAATTTATTAGTGGGGGCAAAATATATAAGTGAAGAACCTCCCCCAAACTTATTTTTGGCTCAAAATTTTGTAAAAATTTTATTTTCAAGAGCCCGATTATACCCCCCCAAACTTAAGCAATGTTAATCTTTGAAAATCATATGAGGTGGTCAAAAATCAGTGGTCGATGCCAAGCTTTGCAAAGACCGAATGTCAACACCAACCATTCAAAAATTTTATCAATGCAGTGCTCTGGTTGGTGGAAGAAGAAGTGGGGAAAGGTTAAGTGGTGGAAGAGAGTGTGTGTGCGTCTCGTATTGGAGAGACGATGCAGTGAATGTGATGGATTACTCGCATTCTTTTTACAATTCAGAAGAAGGGGTGGAGGTTTAATTTCAGTGATTGGGAGATGATTCATCTCAATACTCGTGTCATTCAAAAATGCGAGTTCTTCAGCGAAGATTTCCTCAAAAGTTCCATCAATATCCCGATGAATAATGTCATCACAAAGTGCGGGGTGATCTTCAGACTCTAAGAACAGTTCATAACCAGTGTTCGTTGTTGACCCGGACATCTCGGTGGAAGAGTCCGTATGTGTATGATACATAATTGGGTCAAACAATAACGTATAAAAAGAGTCAAGATCAGTATCAGGAGGATCATCAAATTCGCTGCTGTCGACATCCATTAAGTTGACAGAACAGACCTGAGCAGTAGGTTCGGAGGGTACACTTCCCAACTTGTAAATGTTCAGCTCTGTTGACCTATTCCCGAAAGATAGGGTCATAGAACCATTACGACAGTTGATGATAGCGTTGGAAGTGGCCAAAAAGGGGCGACCTAAAATCACCGGAATTTGATTCCGTGGATTCGCTACAGGCTGTGTATCAATTACAATAAAGTCCACAGGGAATATAAATTCCCCGATTTTTATTAACACATCCTCCAGTTCACCCCTAGGTTTGGTGATTGATCGGTCAGCCATCTGGAGAGTGCAATGGGTTGGCTTCAACTCTCCGATACCTAGTTGCTCATAGACTGAGTATGGAAGCAAGTTAACACTTGCGCCCAGATCTAGTAGAGCATGATTAATGTGTTTTTTCCCGATAGAAATAGAAATCGTAGGATATCCAGGATCCTTACGTTTCCTCGGTAATTGTTGGGGGAAAGCCGTGTCTACCGTCTTTGCCATGAATATCTTTTTCGGCACTTGAGTCTTCCTCTTCCTAGTGCACAAGTTCTTAAGAGTTTCGCATAGGACGGAACTTGTTGGATGGCATCTAGGAGAGGGATGTTGATGTTAACTTGCTTAAAAATGTTCATAATCTTCTCCATATGTGGACTCGGCGTGTTTGCCCTTAACCGATTAGGATAAGGTGCTTTAGCAATAAGCGCTGGGTCCATCATAGGAGAAGGAAGTGGGGGTAGACATGATCCTAAAAGAGGAGTGGGGATCGTCCGTGGAGAACTAGAAGAGATGGGCTGAGGTGGTGAGCCTTGTGGGAAACGAAGAATAGGCTCGCAAGAAGGTGGTGGGGTAGAAGAACTGGGGTCAGAATTAGGAGTGTGTGTGTGAGGAAAGGTTTCAGCCGGGGTGTTATTGATTGATTTATCAGTATCATCAAACTCTTCCCCAACATGATTGTCAAGCACTCTCCCAGATCTCAACGTGATTGCATCCACATGATGTGAATAGCCAGGATTGGGTAAAGGTTGAGCTGGGAGTTTCCCTTTCTCTCTTGCACTCATTTCGGCTTTTAATCGTGCAATTTCTGCTTCCATCGATTTGATACTTTCAGCTTGAGACGCTAAGTTTTTCTTTATATCATCGACGAATGTCTTTATTTCAGCCGATACTTGCATGAGATTTGTCAGAAGCAAGTTTATGAATGAAGAGGATTCATCAGTCCCGGTCAACTGTAAAGGACTAGACGGTGCAGTTGTGTTGACCGGATTTTTAAAGTTCTGTGATTGGAAGGGGTGCTGACTCAATTGAAGTTGTGGTTGCTGTTGTGGTGGAGGGACCCTTTGGAAATTGTGTTGGGTTGGAACCGTGTCATGAGATTGTGATTGGTTCCAAGCAAAGTTAGGGTGATTCCTCCAACCCTGATTATATGTGGAAGAATAAGGATCGTTTCTAGGTCTTTGAAATGCGGCATTGGTATGCTCGTGACCTTGAAACAGAGAATTTCGTGGACATTCTTCCGTCAGATGTGATGGATCAGAACAGCAGCTACATACAGTTTTGGAGAGTGATATTTGACTTAGGGCGGCTAAAAATTTGTTTTCCATAGTCTCGAGTTTCTTATTGATAGCTGAAATTTCAGCTCTAACTCCTATGGAAATATCATTGCCATCCCTAGATGATTGACTCACACCCTCCCACTGTAAAGATTTTTCAGCGAAATCTTCTAGAAAGTTCCATGCTTCCCCATCATCTTTGGTCATAAAGTTGCTTTGACACATGGATTCAAGGGTCTGTCTTGTGTTAGGATTAATGCCCTCATAAATGATTCGGCACAGTTCCCATCTCGGGATGCCATGATGTGGATATTGTACTAACAGATCCTTGAAGCGTTCAAGACATTGTGAAAATGTTTCATTTGGAAGCTGGGTGAATTGATAGATTTCGCTACGGACTCGAGCTGTCTTTTGATGTGGGTAGAATTTCTTAAGGAAAGCTTTGACTAATTCTTCCCAATTTGAAATGGAATGTGCGGTAGTGTTATACAGCCACTTCTCGGCTAAATCGCACAAGGTAAATGGGAGAAGACGAAGACGTAAAGCATCCACAGAAAGCTGTGAGGTACCCATCATTGCGCATACATTTTCAAATTTCGTGATAAACACGTATGCGTCCTCAGACTCGAGACCGTGAAATTTTGGTAGAAGGTTGATGTATTGGGGTTTTATTTGAAAATTTTCCCCGTTGGCTGGTGGAGTGGAAAGACAGGTGGAAAGGGGGCCTCGTGTAGGATAGCATCTCTCTTGGAGAGAGATGCGAGGTGGATTCTGCGCACCAACGGACGGCGGCAGAGTAGTGGAAAAGAAGTTCGATAGAGATGGATCCATCGATGTGGGTGTGGTGGTGGGTAAAGAAATGGTGAATGTAGAAATACCGACTTTTGGGTCGATCGGGGGACGCGGACTAACAGGCACTAGAATCCCGTTGTCCAGCCTATCTTGTACTAAAAAGGGTTAGTACAAGTGGCAGCGTGAATTATAATTAGGGGAATGAATGAAGTGTTGGTGTTTGTTTTTGAAAAATGATACGGATTTTTGAAAATATGATGCGATCACAACAAATGCAACAAGCAATACCCTAAAATCTAGTGGTCACCTAGGTCAGGCTCTAGACCGCTCCTAACTGCCAAAAGACAAGTCGCAGGATAGAATCCTCTACTGTCTCTTTGTCCCCCTGTGGCCAGGTAAGTGCCAGGTAAGTGGGAAGGTACTCCACTACGTAAGTAGTGGGCCTAATTAATAACCACTAGCCTTCGACACACTTGCCTTAGACACCATAAGAAAACGCGGATAAGCAATGAATTACCCACGGCCTCTTTCAATCCTAAGTGAGCGCGACGGTCCTTAGAGTCATCTCTAGATATTTTTTAGTTAATGTGGGTCAATGCGGATGCAAATTTTGTGATTTTCGGGGCCTATGAAGGGTAATGAACTCCCCACCTAATCTGGATTTGGTCGTGCCCCTTAATTTCCGTATTAATTATGCAAACAACCACAAAATCAAAACAAGCACAATTTAATTTTGCTTTTTGCGCGGCGCTGCGATTTTTGCAAAGAAGCCTGCAGAAATTTGTTATTTGGAGTAGATTTAAGAAGGAGATAAGAAAGATTGAGATTACCTGATAATTTTTGTACAGAGAAGCTTCAAACCCACCGCGGAATCGCGGTTTTAGCCTCAAAATGCCGCGGTTCCGCCGCACTGTAGCAAGATCACTGCACACAATTTTTACAGAGAGCCTCTTGTGACTTCCTTAGCTCTCTGGAATGCTCAGAAAAATTTTCCTCCAGCTCCAATGATTCCAGATTTCCTCGCACAAATCACAACAACTCGTATTAGTGTTTGTGTAAGTTTTGATCTAAAAATAGAGACGGAATAAACTTTTCAACTCAAATTTCAAAATACGAACAATTAGCGCACTATCCCCGGCAACGGCGCCATTTAGTTGAAAAACGATTTCCGATTGTGTAGTATGAAAATTGTGTAGAAATCACAACCAAAAATATTTTGACCGCAATCAATAACGGTGTCGAATGTAGCGCGTTAGTAAGTGCGGATCGTCCACAGGAAAAGTGTAATCGTTCATCTTTTGAATTAGATGAATTGAAACTTTAATGAAAAGAAAACAAACAATTCATGATTTATAGTTGAAGTTCAAGATTAGAAAATCTAGATCTAATAACAAGAAAAAAGATAGAATCAAGAATTGAGAGTTTGAGATGATTTTTCCAACCAAATATCAAGAATCTAAATGAGGCTCGTAGGAATCGATCGGATTTATAGATGTGATGTAATCTTACAATTACGTATTCTTATCCTTCGATGAATTGATACTAGATCGATGATGATCGATCGAGAATTAGGGATTTCTTATGAAACTAGGGTTTCATCTTATCCCTTGTTCTTTCGTCGATATCATTCACATTCTAGCCTCTAGTAAATTCAAGAAACGATCGTAGATCCCTAATTTCGAGCGATCACATTCAAGAAAGCATCGCAACGAAACTAGGTCATCGATTCTTGAACTTGCTAGGGTTTACAAAGCTCGTAGGACTTAAGAATCGTTTTAAGATTTGTTACATCATCATTCTATTGATCGTCTCGATTCCTTGACGAGCGGAGTTTTACTCAAACATCACAACAAGAACTACAATTACAAATTGAGATCGAATCATGATGCAAGAATTTAAAGAAAGCAAGATTAAAGAATTTCACCTTTTATTTATATCAACAATTTCATTACATTCGCTCAAGAACTACAAGAGGAAGAACTCGATCGTCGATTTGGCTTCGCTCGGCTCCGTGAGTCGCGGATCGGCTTGGATCACTTTCTCGATTGGAGATCGGCTCCGCTCCTAAAAGGTTGAAGGGCTTCTCGCTTGATTGGTACTCGGGATCTTGAATTTGGATTGGAATTAGGGTTAGGGTTTCGCACAAGTCGTGTCACTCAACTTGTGGAAGAAGAGGGAGAGATGAAGAATTGATCTAATGAACTATTAAAGAACAACCTTAACCCTTAGATCTAGGCTCCTATTTATAGACATCAAAACCCTAGATCTAGGATTTGAATTTTAAGTTTCCCTCCAAAAGTTTGTTGAGGAAATTTGAATTTCCCTCCAAAAGTTTGTTAAGGAGAAGCTTCTAGATGTGATTAGTTAGGAGGGAGCTTCTAGAAATAGTTTGTTAGGAGCTTAATCAAGATTAGTTTAATTAATCATCTTTGCTGATCTGGCAGTAGCTTCGCGAGAATTCTGGAATTTGACATATCAGAAATGAATGTGGGCCCTGAGATAAGAGTTTTGCACCAAAAATGGAGAGCTGAAGTGTCAATACTGCGGCGGATCCGCGGCGCAAGAAGGCTCCTGCCGCGGATCCGCGGCTCTTTGTGGGCCTTGGGCTTTGGTCTTTTCTGGTAATTCCCTCTATAATATTTGGGCCTTGTTTTGATGTGTTGAATTTCATTTGGCCTTCTGTATTGCTACCAGTTCTCAGGTCTTTGAGTTGGCGTAATGTTTGATCAGCAAAATGAGAATTTTGGCCTTTCTTCTGGATTTTCCTGCACAATTTCTCGAGACAAGTGTTGCGCAATATAGGGATGATGCGATGCCATAAAATACAGTCAATTTCCCTAGAAATGCCGGTTTTAAAGTCTAACACATGCAATCCGATATTTTATAACTGTTTTGCTAATATGTGTAATATGAATGCCGAACACTTCTAGATGAGTGCAAAAGATAGGGAAATTGCCGGTTAAAAGATGCAGTATTTTCGACTGATCAAATTCCCCCAAACTTATTTTCGATCGTCTCGAGCGAACTGTTTTATTAAAAAGAAAAGGAGAAAATAAAGAAATAGAAAAACTAACTAGCACACTTTCGTAGGCAACACGATTGCACTGAGCACGTGCAACATTTCCGGGTTTCTGCTTATTGGAACCGCGTCGACGTCTTTAGATGTCACGTGATTTAAGTGCCGGTCACGTTCCACATTTGGGTTATGAAAAAGTTGGTATTAGAGCGTTTGGTTAACCTTTGTCCGAGTCTAGGTTGGCTATATGGGATCTAGGCATGTACATTTATTACCTGGATTTTCCTTATAGGACTTATACTTGACTTTGGGGGTCTTATACCCGAACTTTCGTTATATAGGATGACCATTGTTGATGGAGTAGGTACTAAGTAGAGTGACGTACCGTACATATGTTCCGCGACATATTTACGATATGATACTCCACCTAAGTTACCTTAGGATTTATATTTTAAGATCTTCCTTCTATTCATTCCGTTGATCTATCCTCGTCAGTGTATGATGATGGTTTTGGTCACCATGTTTATGGGAGCCAGGAGGGCTGCAGTTAGAGATACGGTCAGAGCAGACTTGTCTGGGACAAGGACTGACCAGGATGACATTTCGGTGATAAAGAGACACATCGTTTATTGATATTGATCGAGTTCTAATATTGAAGCGAGTTTCTTTGGGATCCGCATCAGATGGTAGAATCATTGATGAAAATTAGATGGACTTGAGGCATGAGGTTTTCTTCTCTTCGAAGATCGTGGTGTCGCGTACTGTTCAGACAGCGGTACCAATCACTGCTGAAGTTATCGAGATGTTGCTTCCAGAGTTCATGAATTAAAAATTTGACGATGTTTACAAGTGTAGATGGATCAGAAGAAGTCGTAGCCGTTCAGATGTAGGATGGTTAGGACTTTTAGTCCATAGTGACGCTCCGAGATGAAGTCAAGGAAGTTAGTTAGCTTCTTCCGATGGATCTTGCTCAGACCTGATGCAATTCGCTCGGGAAAGAGATCGTGTAGTAAGTTTTTCCTCCGGCGAATTGGGACAAGTTTTCGAAGACGAGCTTAGCCAGATTCTTCTACAGAGTATCAGAGATGATGGATTCGTGTTTTTGGAAGTCTTGTAAGACTCCGGGCAAGGTCATAATCGAGTATGACTTGCAACTCACATGATTATCGTGATACGTTACTTAAATGGTTGATATTGGAAATCATGGAACAGGAGATTGGTGCAAGGTTTTAGTGGATAGTTGTTCTTCACTGCCGATGTAGAAGATTCAAAGCAAATGCAGAAGTGAGTATGACCATACTTTCAGCGAAAATCCTAAGGAAATGATTGTCGTTACTAAAGAAAAAGTGGATTCAGAAATGAGCGTTAGTTCCGGGCAGGCTGGATAGCTGAGATCAGCAGGAGACTTGAAGGGGTTCTTTCTGAAAGTTGATAATAAGTAAGATTGGACCCAGGATCAGTTGTTAGCATACAAGCAGAGAATAAAGATTTCCGTCATTAACAAGTTGTGTTACGAGAGACCGGACTACTGACCAAGAAGATGTGATGGGATGTATCAGCAATAAAAAGAATGGTGGCGTTGCTCCTCAACGGACGATTGCATAAAGAAGCCATAGTATCAGGGATCCGTAAGAAGAACCAGAATTCAGAGACAGAGTAAAACGTGGCAGACGACAAGTAGTAATCCTTACTATGCCAATTCCGGTGGTATAAACACCTTTCGACATTGAAGAGAATATGCTTCGATTGTCACTCGAGTTCGAATTGCGTTTTAAAGATCTAAATATTTTATTTACAACATTGAAGAAAGGAAAACTCAACATTCGTTATTTGACGTATGTATTTTTTTGAGGATTTGTGGGTCACATGATGTTTTGTGCACACCAGGTGCACTTGATGAGATTTCCATGTACAATGATTTCACTTTGATTTATGTTTTGTGCGCACCAGGTGCACTTGTTGAGATTTTCATGCGAGGTGACTACACTCGATTGGAGTGTTATGTACACCGGATGCACTACACTGATATTTCCGTGCACATCAGATGCACATGGTTAAGAATTTCTATATATATATATATCCTAGGTATACTTGGTATGATTTCGTGCACACCAGTTGCACGTTTTGATTTTGTGCACTTTGATGCACTTGATTTTAGTTTTGTGAACCCCGATGCACTTGAGATTTAATTGTGCACCCTGATGCACTTGGATTTGATTTTTGTGCACCCAGATGCACTTGGTACTATTTAGTATACTTTTATTCGATGCACAGTGGATGCAGTGGATAATCGTTTCGTGCACGCCTGTTGCACTTAGCGTTGTTTTGTTTTCATGCACCCCGTGACGTGTAGTTTAAGATGTACATGCAAACCCATTAGGGTTGATTTTGTTCTCGTGCTTCGCACTTGATAGGATATGTTATAGATCTGATTTATACATTTTCGCTTGGTCGTGTGCACCGATGCTGCACTACGATTATGGCATTGATTGTGTACTTAGGATGCACAACGGTTTTCGTATTTGGCAAATTGCATCATAACTGGAGTAATTCTCATAGCATCCGCTAGAGTTACTGTAAGTCTACGGTAGCGCCCCGGCCATCTAACAAACGCCAAATGTGGAACAAAAACTTTTAACTGGCGCTATCGTACACCATAACCCGGATCTGCAATTATTGCTAAACTAACAAACTGTAAAGAGTGTAAAAAGGTTATACCGAACGATCCGAGTCCTTCGTTCTTTAACCATCATCCCACGCTCCGTTACGGCTGCTCCGATCTCTTCGATCTCCGATCTGCTCGTCCAGGTGGCACCACGTCAAGGATTCTTTAAACGGGCTCCCGCCTCTGACTCGAGGCAACTTGATCGTCAAGTTTGCTAAAAGAGACGACCAAGATTGATGTAGAGAATGAGTAGAATACTTTGTCTCGTTATGTCCAAAGTTATGGACGAACGGTTAATGAAGTTGCCACTCGAATCGGGTGATGGAATGAAATGAGCTATGAAATTTCCATGCACCCCAAAACTATCATAATCTTTTCCAAACATCAAGTGAGAGTGTGAGTGAGAGAGGGGGAAAGGGCCGACCATATATAAGTAGAGGAGGGGTGAGTGTAGGAGGAGGGAGTGGTGACCACAACAAAATATCTAGTGTGAACACAAAGTGTGAACATAATAAATGAAAAGGATGAATCACTTAACCTAGCACCTTGCATTAATTGAATCATTAATGCAACCATGAGTCACTAATCCTTGTCACCACCTTCTAGATGCTTCTAGAAACTTCCACACTCATCCAAGAAAAGATAATTCCGTATTTAACCAAATGATAAATACAGCTGATAGGAAACTGGAAACTGGTAACTTCCAAAAGCGATCTCGAAACGAATTTCAGGATAACCCCGTAACTGTATAAACATACCCGCATTTGTATTACGACCGAATACAAATGCAACTGAGACAAAGATATTATATCTACTCAATATAATACTCAGATCCGGCTTAAACCAAAGCCGACCAGTATTATCTGCCCGAAATCTGACACGTGCATAAACGCACGTGCATTTTCCAAACCTTGCCATAAAACCATACGGCCTCTACAACTTTTCGCCCGAACTTGGGAAACTGTCTGTGGGGGACTCTAATGACTCGTCAGCACCCTGGCAGTGGGTTTAACCACAAGCCGTCAGCGGCACTAGCTGTGCGTAACGGCTGCCCATGGACTGACCTCAAGGGATGCCGATGAGCGAACTCATCCGGAAACCCTACCGAGCCTAACAGTGACAATGTATATACAGTCCGGTCCGTTCGTCTATGAGTATCGCATATCTGCCTAGGAGGCTAGTAACGTCAGACCCCCAATAGCAGTATAAGTCGTGTCGGAGTGTAGCCCAATAACACCTTGAGATACTACTGGAGTACCTACCAGTAAATCTCCTGCCACGGCCGTGGGCTTTATGTAATGGCTCTCCTAGACACAGCACGATCTCCCCCCAATACCGGGAGAGACGAATCCCCTGCCGATCCGCTCACGTGCCTCCATATGGCTCGGGACTATACCCAAAAGCTACCTGTTTGCACGACTCCTTTGAGCCGTCGTAGGGTAGAAATCAAAGCACAGTGGGAACTCACACGAGATAAATGACGACCTCAGGTCGATGAATTAACCTGTACACATGTCACCAGGGAACTGCTATCTGACGATATGTATAATACCAACTAGCAGATTCCCGGCGAGTCCTGTCCGGTGTACTCATAACCCAATGAGCACCTGTATACATCTTAGGTGATCCAACTGACACCGGTGGCTTGTGAGACTGGCCACCGTCCCTCGTCGGGGTCTCGACTGTATACACTAGTCTACTCCGGAGTATCGATGCCCTGTCTCGAAACTCCCACGACTAGGGACCATAATTAAGGATATGCATATAAACTACCCAACTCTCACGTATATGATCGCCATCATACTGTTGGTAGTAAAGCAAGATCCTAAGGGCTCTATCAAAGTGTAACATGTAATCAGTCACCTGAACATGTACACGACTGATAAAGGCAAACCAGATAGCATACTATCATCTCGAGTAAGACTGTTCTACCGGTATAGGTCCTCCGCAATCATTGCAATCACGTACCTGCGATCCAATAATTGACTCTGAGGGCACTATCTCCAACAATCTCCCACTTGCACTTAAGGCTAATTATTGCGATGTCGACTACTCACAGCCCGTGTGAAACCGAACATCCAACTCCTCTACTAATCAGTTTCACAAAGCCCGTTTGTAAAACTATTGTGTTCGAGAAATAACCTCAGTGAGTGGATCCGCCTAGAAGTTTCTTTTTATATCTCTCTTAATCTCAATTTCGCGGAGAAAACCATCTCCCGAATTGAGTAATACCTGTCTTAGAATATGTCTGGATATCTGATGGGACCTAGTTCATAAATGAACTCTAAATCCAAACTTCTTAGACTGTATCGATCACTGAACCTAATCAGTATCCAGCACCAAGCCTCCCACAGTATCCTCTTGGACCACCTGTCCATAATACTGTCCCTCATCAGAGGGAAAACTATAACTCTGACAATCACTCTGTCAACCATGTCACCTTTGAAGCCTGGAATGATAACTGTTCAGTTGAAAATATTGCATTTTGGTATAAGTATTTTCCTTACATTTCTTAAATAATAAAAGGTGTTTATTATAAATATTAAACATATTTGGATTTATCTGCAAAATACTATTTTCCATATGTTTATATATTATAATTAATATTATGAAGGAAAATATAGGCATTTTATATTTATATAATATTTTGGTAATTGAAAATATGCATATCATATCAAATATTCTAATCACAATTCTTAAAAGATATAATATCATACAAATGGTTAGAATAATATTTCAAAATATATGCATAATATTTTATTAATTAAAAGATGCATAGCATATCAAATATTCTTAATCATGTTTGTTAAAGATTTATTACCATATAAAGTGCATAGCATATTAAATATTCTTAATCAAGTTTCTTAAAGATTTATTACCATATATAGTGATTAAGACACTCTCTCTAATTTAATAAATAAACTAACATTATTCATAGAGATATTGTGCAAGATTTAGCTCAGGTCAAGAGATCAAGATGTTCAAGATGTCAGGATAAAAAATCTGCCAAAATCATAAAATCAATACTGACAGGGACTCAGAATTCAGGCATGGAAAGTTACCATATTAGGAAGTCACCATATATGGTAACTAGTTTTTCTTCTTTAAGGGCTATATAAAGGACCAAGGGCTAAAGTTAGAAGACATCAAGCCGACGAGATCACGAAGTCCAAGACGGCTCACGCATCCAGGATGATCATCAACTGTTCATCTACCTCCTTCGGAAGAGTTCGAGAAGCAAACCAAGTTTTTGTAATCATTTTCTAAGGAATAAAGTGTAGACTGTTCAAGTTGATTAATAAAGGTAGTTGTTTTATTTAATTCTTTTGCATTTTACATTATGTTTTCCCTCTCTGTCTTTTCATCTTCTTTTCCCAACATGCGCGAGTAATTCTCCGCTTGTTAGGGTTCGTAGGATTAGGGTAGGCTAATGGATGATGAACATCTCTAAACCCTTTTTAAGTCCTATAAAGTTTATGAACTTTATCAAAAGAATCATTAACATCCTAATCGGGCACGCTAACAATTCTTTGCTAGTTCCGACCGCGATTAGCGATTAGATTAATGATTGTTTTGGTAAAGGCTAGATATGAACGGAGTTCCGTGTCGAGATAAGGGTTAAGTGTGGGATTCCTTTTCCCTCCAGAAACCCTAATCTACACGCATCACCGTTGTTCTAGTTATAAATCTATTAAAGGATAAAAGGGTAACTTTTAATTAATCGTCCATAACTACTAAATCCTAACGAACCCTACAAGCCCTCTTATTATATTAATTACATCTTTAAAATAATCTAGATCTATATTTTACATTCTTGTTTATTGTAGATCTAGAAATCTTTCTATAAAATTCTTTATCCCTCCTCTCTTTCTCAACACATCTAAAGTAAAAATAAAAGGTTCCACGTTTCCCAGAGGACGACCCGTACTTATCTCGGTCTAGCTACGTTCGACACCGTTATTGATTGCGGTTAAACTACTACAAACACACTTTTTCACATCAATCAAATGGCGCCGTTGCCGGGGATACGTGCGTAATTTTTTATTCTTACTATTTGTGTTGAATTCTAAGATGATTCATATCATTATTAAAACAAAACTGCAAATTGCATATTTAACGATTTGTGTGTGAATTTTGCGAGGGAATCTGGAGTCACGGACTTGAGGAAACAGGAGATCTAGGGTTTCACACTTCTCTGGTATCTTTCTTAACTCTTTCTCTCTCCTCTCAAATCCAATAAAATCTATTTTCTACAGGATTCTTTGTAAAATAGCGCCGCTCAAAAATCTTTTTGCAAAAGTTTTGTGACTGGTTTTGTTTTGCATATTTAATACGGACTTTAAGGGGCAAAGACCAAATTAAGATTAGGTGGGGATTTCATCACCCTTCCTAAGCCCTACAAATCACAAACTGAGCATATAGATCAACCCTTCATTAATTTAAAAAATATCTAGACCAGACTCTAAGGACTGTCGCGCTCAATAAGGACAGAGGAAGGTCGTGGGTAATCTATCGTTTATCCGCATTATATTTGTAGTGCCTAGGCAAGTGTGACAAAGGCTAATGGTTTTTAATTAGTCCCACGACGTGGTTCCTTCCCACTTACCTGGCACTTACCTGGCTACAAGGGTAGTACGGAGGCGGTAGAGGATTTATCCTGCGGTTTGTCTTTTGGAAGTCTAGGAGCGGTCTAGAGACTGGACCTAGGTAACCATAGTTCTAGGGTTGTTTATGCATTTTTATGTGATTTGTCTAAATCCGTCATTTTTCAAAACAAACCAATTATTTTCTCCCCTTTCCCCTTCTTCTCTTCTTATAATGGGTGACCTAAACAGAAGAACACTCGCCGAGCTTTGCTGTCCACAACCAGATATCTCTTGTTTTCGAAATCCCTTCGGTATACCGTCCGGCTCTTCCATGTCCTTAAGAGATCATATAGAACAAGCAGGAAGAAACAGTTGGGCACCTCAGTCTAGGTCTTATCAACCGTTTCCTAATCCGACACCTGTTTCAGTTCATACCCAGAGTGAGGAAGCCCCTAGACGAATGTCCATTGCTGAGCACATAGCTAGGTCTAGAGGCCAAAGTTTCAACACGGACCAATATCAACCATCACCACCACTGTCCGGAGAAGAGTTTGATATGCGGTTTGTATATAGCCAACCAACCAACCCATATCAATATTCTTTTTATCATAATATTGAACCTACTCCTACCCAAGTTCAGCAACCATTCTGTTCCTATCAATCCAATCCGACTTGTCCACCTACTCTAGACAGTTCTTCTAATCAGTCATTTGGGAGTTTTAATTATCCACAGGAATTTCAATCTTATACTGAAACCCCTTATCAACCCAAGACTAGTCTGGAGCAGACATTAGAAAAATTTATGGAACTGACAAATCAAATTATGAAGGATTTGGGTAGTAAGACAGAACTGTACACCTTTCCTAATCAAACCTCCCCATTCCAAACTGAAATCCACAACTCCAGTTTCATAAATTCATCAAGTACAATGTCTGATAAGTTGTGTGACTTTGTAGTGTTTGATATACCCAACTGTGAAGGGTCCATTTCAAGTGAAACACACCCAACCCTTGTGATCTCTACACCTCCACTCTTGAACCAAAACTGATTGAAAACCATACTTTTGATGAGGAGTTTGAGAATTTTAACCTTCACTTGAATGAGGTGATTGACGTTGGGGATATTTTAATTGATGAACCCGAAATATTGGATGATTTTGTCCCACCAATTCATCAAATCCTTTCACTTCCTTGTGGTCATCATCTTGAGCCTTTAATTCTTCCCGAACCCCAAATATGTCTTGAAGTTGATGATAAAGGTATACCCGAAGATCAGACCGAAATACAGCCTCCATCTTCCACATCTGGTTCAGCAACACTCGACACACCAATTTGTTTACCCATTTCACCTTCTACTTTCTCCGGTTCTTCTTCTGTTCCTATAGTTTCAGTGAGTTTTGATAAATCACAATCCGTTAATTCAAGTTCAATAATACCAGAAATTCAACTTGATTTAGATATTTTTGAAAATGAGGTAGATGAGTTTTTCGAGTCCTCTACCTCAATGATTTTTGATAAATCAAGCAGGATAAATTCTGGCACAAAACTCTTTGACAGCAAAATGTTCAATCACACCATCGATAAAAGTTTTGAAGAACTTTTTGCTGACGAACTTGAATTTTTAAACAATACGGATTTTGTGACTAATCAATCTCCACTTATAGAGGTTGAACCGTCCCCATTCTTTCTTCCTAATCATTCACATTCATCCTCATTCTTTCTTTTCTCTAATTTCAAACCCTTTCCAGACCACCTCTTATCCCTTCCCCATTTTTTCTTGACTCGATACAACACATTCTTCCACCAACCTATACGCTATACTGATAAAATCTTTGAATGGTTGGTGTTAACTTTTGGTCTTTGTAAAGTCTTAGTTTGACCAAATGACTCACCCCCTCTTAAAATGCTTCATATTGTCTAACTCATGTTTGAGGGGGGGTATATTTTTGGCTCTTGAACATAACTTTTGTCCTCAAATTTGTGAGCCAAAAATAAGTTTGGGAGAGGATTTTCACTTTCATATATTTTTGCCCACATTAATAATGTCCTTCCAAGCTTACAGGTTTTTGTGATCCAGCAGATAGCAACAGTGAGGACACTGTTGAAAACAAGTTTGGGGGAGGTTTGTGCTTATTTACACATCAATTTGCATCATATTTTGCATAAGCACAACATTTTCAAAAATTTAAATATTTTTTTTTATAACAAAAGAGTAGAAAGTGAAAAATTACATCCAAAAGATAGGAATAGTTTAAGAAAACCAAGAAAATTAGAAGTTTTCTTATACGAACTGGTAATAAGTAGTTATGAGCTGTTGTCCCAAAAGTTAGTAAAATGAAGGAAGTTACTAATCTGGGGATAAAAATAAGTCTGAAAAATAGTTTCTATTCTGGAAGCCAAACATTTGAATGTTGATACCCTACTATTTGCACTTGCACACGTCTTGAAACTCGGGATAGTAGAGGATACCTTGAAATGCTCTTGTCTAAAAGCCAAAGTATGAAGGAAATGAAAAAAATGAAGAAAATATAAAAATGGTGAAAAGGAAAAAAAAATGAACACTGGTTTTGTTATCGCCAAGGCAGCAATAAAAAAATATAGCGAGGGTGCCTCTTCACCTAGTGCCCTAAGGCCAACTGGTCTGGGAGTCACTGCTAAGCCTTAGGTGGTGCAAGACGAGAAAAATATTATCACCTAATCAGCAAGCACTTGAGTAATCGGTCGGTTAGTACCTCAAGAAGTATTAACGGTCGCATGAAAAGGTGTGAGCAAATCTTAATATTCATCAAATTAAAAAGTACTAAGGTAGATGGACAAGAGTATGATAGCTTGAATTGAATTCTCCGAGTGTAGGGATGTTCTTTACACACACGTGGGGTTATATGATCAATGTTTGGATGAAAGGTATGAACGAAGAATAAAGACGATGTTTTATTGAGAGATGATGTGATTTCTAACATTTTTTCATGACTATTAAGATAAGGCTCATGACAACTGAAAAGCTAGTATAGTTGGAAACTCTTATTTTCAAAGTCTTTCTTTTATGGTTCTTATCTTTATATGTAAATTTCACCATCTCTCTTTTATTATAGAATTTTGTGGGTGTAATCCGCTGAAAACCCTCAGGAGACAACACTCCTCCTACTAGGGACACCTAGAGGTTTAACGGCTTGTTGCACGTGCTCAGTGCAATCGTGTTTGCCTACGAAAGTGTGCTTAGTTTTCTCCTTTCTTTTTTCTTCTTCTCTTGAATAAACTAGTTTGCTCGGGACGATCAAAAATAAGTTTGGGGGTATTTGTTCAGTTGAAAATATTGCATTTTGGTATAAGTATTTTCCTTACATTTCTTAAATAATAAAAGGTGTTTATTATAAATATTAAACATATTTGGATTTATCTGCAAAATACTATTTTCCATATGTTTATATATTATAATTAATATTATGAAGGAAAATATAGGCATTTTATATTTATATAATATTTTGGCAATTGAAAATATGCATATCATATCAAATATTCTAATCACAATTCTTAAAAGATATAATATCATACAAATGGTTAGAATAATATTTCAAAATATATGCATAATATTTTATTAATTAAAAGATGCATAGCATATCAAATATTCTTAATCATGTTTGTTAAAGATTTATTACCATATAAAGTGCATAGCATATTAAATATTCTTAATCAAGTTTCTTAAAGATTTATTACCATATATAGTGATTAAGACACTCTCTCTAATTTAATAAATAAACTAACATTATTCATAGAGATATTGTGCAAGATTTAGCTCAGGTCAAGAGATCAAGATGTTCAAGATGTCAGGATAAAAAATCTGCCAAAATCATAAAATCAATACTGACAGGGACTCAGAATCCAGGCATGGAAAGTTACCATATTAGGAAGTCACCATATATGGTAACTAGTTTTTCTTCTTTGAGGGCTATATAAAGGACCAAGGGCTAAAGTTAGAAGACATCAAGCCGACGAGATCACGAAGTCCAAGCCGGCTCACGCATCCAGGCTGATCATCAACTGTTCATCTACCTCCTTCGGAAGAGTTCAAGAAGCAAACCAAGTTTTTGTAATCATTTTCTAAGGAATAAAGTGTAGATTGTTCAAGTTGATTAATAAAGGTAGTTGTTTTATTTAATTCTTTTGCATTTTACATTATGTTTTCCCTCTCTGTCTTTTCATCTTCTTTTCCCAACATGCGCGAGTAATTCTCCGCTTGTTAGGGTTCGTAGGATTAGGGTAGGCTAATGGATGATGAACATCTCTAAACCCTTTTTAAGTCCTATAAAGTTTATGAACTTTATCAAAAGAATCATTAACATCCTAATCGGGCGCGCTAACAATTCTTTGCTAGTTCCGACCGCGATTAGCGATTAGATTAATGATTGTTTTGCTAAAGGCTAGATATGAACGGAGTTCCGTGTCGAGATAAGGGTTAAGAGTGGGATTCCTTTTCCCTCCAGAAACCCTAATCTACACGCATCACCGTCGTTCTAGTTATAAATCTATTAAAGGATAAAAAGGGTAACTTTTAATTAATCGTCCATAACTACTAAATCCTAACGAACCCTACAAGCCCTCTTATTATATTAATTACATCTTTAAAATAATCTAGATCTATATTTTACATTCTTGTTTAACGTAGATCTAGAAATCTTTCTATAAAATTCTTTATCCCTCATCTCTTTCTCAACACATCTAAAGTAAAAGTAAAAGGTTTCACGTTTCCCAGAGGACGACCCGTACTCATCTCGGTCTAGCTACGTGCGACACCGTTATTGATTGCGGTTAAACTACTACAAACACACTTTTTCACATCAATCAATAACCGTTTCCCGAAGGAGGCTGCCGTCATCAAATCCGTAGAACATGTACTTATGTTCTAAAACTGCTTCCTTATGTTTCTCCAGGATTGGATTAATACAAACTTATTGCATCTAGTGCAAAAACAACATCTGGTGTGGTACTTGACATCTCATGATTGACTCAATTGCCTAAGCAAGTGATCTGCCAATCATGCACATCCCTCTCCCCTTTAGTTTGTAAGACACCTTTAGAGAGGGTGACTCCATCACCTGCAGGTACACCACCATGCCAGGAGTCATCTATTCTAAAAACCATTAGAATACTGTCAAAGTACCCACATTGGGAAACTACCCAAATCCAAATCTAAAACCATAGATCTAGAAACCAGAATGTCTGATATTGTATCCATATCCTGTCTGGAGAAACAACTGTGTGACGACCAACGTACAACCGATCGTAGTATAGGAATTTTACTTCCTACTCTGTGTATGTCATCCAGATACCATGACATCACACCCTACTACCTTCTTAACAGATCCATCTTCTATTCTGATTGAAGTCAAACCCATGACTGTCACATCAAAATTAGATGATCTATCTTCGCTATAACTGCTTTAGTCTATAAATAGACGTAAGCTACTTGCCCACTATGCTTCCGATGCTCCCACTGACCACAACAACCCTCTGGCAGAATAATACACACGTGCACTTCTAAAGCCAGTTTAGAACGACGCTATACTTATCCTCCTGCCGGGTCTCATAGCCTGGAACAACAGTAGTGTCAAGTCTGGGTAGATAAGAACCTCCCTGTCACCGTCCTTGAGGCTACCGGAGTACCTCTCGGGTGTCTGAGGTTACCCACCATATGTGCGGAGTGGCTATTGGAATGTCAAACCTGATTGAATATATAGGTCCTATTAAATTTTCCGTAATCGTTCGCGGTTCTGGAATCACTTCCAGTTCTACCATACTCCCACTACTGTTTTCTGAAAAGATCCATTTTACTAAAACTTTGGCGAGTCAAGAACAATATCACTATTGATCTTCGAAATGGTAGAAAATCAACCCTTATCATAGCCAGGGTCAACCCACAAACAGCCATTACAGGAACGTGCCCTGAGTTATCCAGAGTCTGGTTTTAAGCATAAGCTGGACAACTCCCCGTACCTTAACATCTTTTAAGGTATGAGCCATTCTATATTCAATATAGAAACTTTGACACTTATTTAATTGGAACCAGATTCTAATCATGCAACTGTCTCCAGTGCATATCAACTTAATGGAAAGAGGCTAATCAGCATTACTCAACTTAGGAATACATCCAATTATGAGTAACCCGAAAGAGAAACAAGTTTCTCAAAACCATTACCATCATCTGAATACCAATCACAAGAATCTACATCTTCTATCTCTTTGAAGAATCCCGATACTTGTGACACCTGGTTCTCTACTTTATTCTTATACCCACAACTTCTCAAAACTTAGACCTTGTATTTCTACGAAACACTTGTCTAAAAACTAGAGAAGTCATAAGTAAACAGAACATAGTACGAGGACCTACACCTTTGTCCTGATGGACACTGGACAACATACAATACTCTGTATAAGTCCGCTGAGTTGAATAACTCAAAACCTGTGCGTCGTAGGTTGAAAACTGTACCCTGGCGATTTCCTCAAATATCACCAATTACAACGAATTCTGATATAATGAGGATAATTACCTAATTCCCAATAACTTACTCCCACTCATCATCTGTAAAGCCATACAGATATGAGAATGAAACCTGGTAAATACATACCCTTGGAGTAAGTATCTAATCGGGAAAACAATTTTCGTTTAACAATGCACTGAAACATGAAAATGTTTCGTAGGGGTATCCTGGTATTCCTAGTAATGCCTCTTCCATAATCCAATTCATGACTTTAACCGTATATTTCTTTGCCTTCTCTCCAAATCCCTTTATTTGTCTTTAGTCATTGCCTTCTGTACACCATCGTTAGGCTAAATGGTTTTCTTCCTTCCCTACCGTTCGGCACCAGCCTATGGTTTGGAAGAAGACTATCCAGTAAGCATAATAGGTGTACCCTCCTAAACTAAGGAGTACTCGCATCTTGAGAGAAGGTGATGATAAAAGACAACTGAATAATACCTTATTCTTTTAAAGGTGAAATAGGAGTGGCGACGATGTATGCGGTTTGGTCGTGAATGATAATAGTCACAATTTACTTTGCCCTCTTTCTAATCCCTTTATTTTGTCTTTAGTTATTTCCTTCTGTACACCCTACTTAGGCTAATTGGTTTTCTTCATTCCCTACCTTTCGGCACCTGCCTATGGTTTGGAATAAGACTATCCAATAAGCGTAATAGGTGTACTCTCCTAAACCAAGGAGCCCTCGTAACCTGAGAGAAGGTGATAATAAAAGACAACTGAATAAACCAATTCTATTTCTCCTGAACCTTGATCCATCCTCGAAGAAGTCCCTTCGAGTTCGTATATAACCATACGATGGATCTATCCAATGGAAGTGGATGTCCGTAGTAATATGGGGTGTTCTGAGAAATGCAAAGGGTAAAAGGAGTGGCAATGACTTATGTAACTCAGACAATCCAAAAGCCAGTATTTTAAGAAGGTTCGGTCAACCTGGTCACTGAGTCATAGTCAAGGGTCGGTCAAAGGTCGCTGCCAAAGAGAGAGAGAAAAGAAACACTCTGCGTGCACTCTAACCTAGATCAGAATGGTTATCACTTTATCTAATCCGGAAACCTCCTACTGTCCTGTCAAATTCTCCTCCAAACCTGAAAGAAGAATCAATCGGGATCACTCGAAGAGTAAACCAACTCATCAGTGGGAATCGGGATCCAACTCTCATCGCATGATAACGTGATGGAATGCATCCACGTTACTCATACTCCAGAAGGTATGCGCAAACTTGGCAAGTTTCAGTTTTTTTAGAAACTCCCGATATTATTTTTGCCCCATGCTCTTATGACCTTGGCTTTGGTCAAAATGTCATAAGTCACATGCTAAGTTCTACCTGTCACTATCTTGTCAATTTGAACCCACCCGCACATGCCCCTGACTTTGGCCAATCGGCAGAACGACTGTCCCAAACCAACTCATCTATCTATGCAACAATTGAATACCCAGCAGCTACCAAACACTATGCCTTAACTTTGGCTAAAATGCATAGCTTGAATACTACTGAATATCCAAAAGAAATGATGGAGGGCTACGGCTGGTTTTCGGCGAAAAACCTTTAACGTAGTGAACTTGATATCGCTGAAGGAATCTGATAGCTTTTTAAAATATAGTGGCGAAAACCTTTTGCTAAAGAGGTCACTCCTGGTGAAGGGATCTCGGCTCTTTCCTCATGGAATGAGGTGCAGGATATTCCACTGAATACCGCTATGCAAAGCAACTTGTAATCGACTATAGTGAAGTTATTCCCCTGACGCAAACTTCTGCCCAAGGGGTCAGTCCTGGTGAAGGGATATCGGCCCTGGCCCCGTCGAATGAGGTGCAGGGTATTCCACTGAATACCGCGATGCAAAACAAAAGGAAACGTCTTTGCAATAACACTTTTTAAATTGTTCCAACAACTGCCAAATAGGTTTGTTTTCCTTTGCATTGATCAGAATCAACGCAGTCCCATCATCAATCACACCAGAAAAGAACGAAAATAAAATGTACGTATATGCCTTCCGCATTCGTCACTGGGTCCCGTCATCATCCGTTAGGTTACTTAACTAACGACAGAGCGGGGACTGGACTAGCGCGGGTGCAAAACATATACAACATCTAATAGTATATATACCAATATACAATAATCGCTCCAGGCGTGATAATATGCAACATTACAGAAAAGTAATAAGCATCACAGAACAATACAGATATCTGGGATCCCTGGGTTTCACAGAGCCGCTGCTGAAACCCGACGTTCCCCTGGTCGTGTGGATAGCCTGTGCAATGAAACCTAGACCCCTACGGGTGCGGCAAATTACCCGTCAAAACCTGAAGTGAGGTAGTCCCCCACAGCATAGTGAATGGAACACTTGGCACTTCACGGAATCCGGTAAATTGAGCACCCCTCCTTGGGTCAACCTGAACCCCCTACGAGTGCGGCGAATAGTCTGCCAATTCTAGAGTGAGGTCCCTCTGCCTCTCAAAGCCATGAGATGCGGACCCGTTGCCCTCCCGAACCCGGCTATCCATGCACTCCGTCGCGGGGTAAAACCTAGTACAGAAATGAAAAATAGTACAACAGGTACATCGACCGCAACCTGGTCGTGCCCCAAAAGAATATTATACAACAGGCAGTGACGGCAGTCCACATGTTGGACGCTCGCCCCGCAATATCAAATGTACAAATAAATCCAAACCGCACTACCATTGCATACTGCTATCCACCACGACAAATCCGCAACATCACAGCACAACACAGAACATCAACGCGAATGTCACGTTCGCAAACCCGTCTAAAAGAACTATAGCAATCAGACGTGGTTTATCGATCAAATGACATTCCCGGTCGGAGATATAATGTAAGTACTGTAAACTAACATGTTTAAATTTCGATCGACTAAATATCACGAAGTGGGCCCTACGAACATCTGTTGAAAAGTAACAAAATCTGGGCCCAAAAGATATATACCAAAAACCTCAAATTCCAACATAGAAGCTACTGTGCAAATTTGGGGCCATGATCTCACAGAATGGCCGCGGATGCACGGTCAAACCATAGGTTTGACCGCGATTCCGCGGCGATCTTGTCGAATCACGTGCCCAAATTTGTACGGTGTGCTTATAAAACCCTGCACAGATTTCTAGTTCACAGTTTCTGTTGATTTTTAAAGGGTTCTGTAAGTCTACGGTAGCGCCCCGGCCGTCTAACAGACGCCAAATGCGGAACAAAAACTTTTAACTGGCGCTATCGTATACTATAACCCGGATCTGCCATTATTGCTAAACTAACAAACTGTAAAGAGTGTAGAAAGGTTATACCGAACGATCCGAGTCCTTCGTTCTTTAACCATCATCCCACGCTCCGTTGCGGCTGCTCCGATCTCTTCGATCTCCAATCTGCTCGTCCAGGTGGCACCACGTCAAGGATTCTTTAAACGGGCTCCCGCCTCTGACTCGAAGCAACTCGATCGTCAAGTTTGCTAAAAGAGACAACCAAGATTGATGTAGAGAATGAGTAGAATACTTTATCTCGTTACGTCCAAAGCTACGGACGAACGGTTAATGAAGTTGCCACTCGAATCGGGTGATGGAATGAAATGAGCTATGAAATTTCCATGCACCCCAAAACTATCATAATCTTTTCCAAACATCAAGTGAGAGTGTAAGTGAGAGAGGGGGAAGGGGCCGGCCATATATAAGTAGAGGAGGGGTGAGTGTAGGAGGAGGGAGTGGTGACCACAACAAAATATCTAGTGTGAACACAAAGTGTGAACATAATAAATGAAAAGGATGAATCACTTAACCTAGTCACCTTGCATTAATTGAATCATTAATGCAACCATGAGTCACTAATCCTTGTCACCACCTTCTAGATGCTTCTAGAAACCTCCACACTCATCCAAGAAAAGATAAATCCGTATTTAACCAAATGATAAATACGGCTGATAGGAAACTGGAAACTGGCAACTTCCAAAAGCGATCCCGAAACGAATTTCAGGATAACCCCGTAACTGTATAAACATACCCGCATTTGTATCACGACTGAATACAAATGCAACTGAGACAAAGATATTATATCTACTCAATATAATACTCGGATCTGGCTTAAACCAAAGCCGACCAGTATCATATGCCCGAAATTTGACACGTGCGTAAACGCACGTGCATTTTCCGAACCCTGCCATAAAACCATACGACCTCTACAACTTTTCGTCCGAACTTGGGAAACTGTCTGTGGGGGAATCTAATGACTCGTCAGCACCCTGGCAGTGGGTTTAACCACAAGCCGTCAGCGGCACTAGCTGTGCGTAACGGCTGCCCATGGATTGACCTCAAGGGATGCCGATGAGCGAACTCATCCGCAAACCCTACTGAGCCTAACTGTGACAATGTATATACAGTCCGGTCCGTTCGTCTATGAGTATCGCATATCTGCCTAGGGGGCTAGTAACGTCAGACCCCAATAGCAGTATAAGTCGTGTCGGAGTGTAGCCCAATAACACCCTGAGATACTACTGGAGTACCTACCAGTAAATCTCCTGCCACGGCCGTGGGATTTGTGTAATGGCTTTCCTAGACACAGCACGATCTCCCCCCAATACCGGGAGAGACGAATCCCCTGCCGATCCGCTCACGTGCCTCCATATGGCTCGGGACTGTACCCAAAAGCTACCTGTTTGCACGACTCCTTTGAGCAGTGGTAGGGTAGAAATCAAAGCATAGTGGGAACTCATACGAGACAAATGACGACCTCAGGTCGATGAACTAACCTGTACACATGTCACCAGGGAACTGCTATCTGACGATATGTATAATACCAACTAGCAGATTCCCGGCGAGTCCTGTCCGGTGTACTCATAACCCAATGAGCACCTGTATACATCTTAGGTGATCCAACTGACACCAGTGGCTTGTGAGACCGGCCACCGCCCCTCGTCGGGGTCTCGACTGTATACACTGGTCTACTCCGGAGTATCGATGCCCTGTCTCGAAACTCCCATGACTAGGGACCACAATTAAGGATATGCATATAAACTACCCAACTCTCACGTATATGATCGCTATCATACTGTTGGTAGTAAAGCAAGATCCTAAGGGCTCTATCAAAGTGTAACATGTAATCAGTCACCTGAACATGTACACGACTGATAAAGGCAAACCAGATAGCATACTATCATCTCGAGTAAGACTGTCCTACCGGTATAGGTCTTCCGCAATCATTGCAATCACGTACCTGCGATCCAATAATTGACTCTGAGGGCACTATCTCCAACAGTTACAGTTATGTGAGTTTTATATATTTTGAGGTTTCACGCACACGTTTGCGTTATGATGCGTTTTAGCTCATGTGGGACTTTGGAGTTCCATTATTTGCACGGACATAATATGTTTTAAGATTGGACTCCGGAAAATTGTTTTGAATTTGAGCGGATTAGATTTAGGAAACTGTTTTAAGAAGGGGATTTAATTTAAATTCGGGGACCGAATTTTCTTAAGGGGGGAATATTGTAACATTTTGAAATATTTTAGATAATTAATTAAATTATTTAATTAAACAGATAATGTTATTTAATTTTTATTGTAGTAAAGAGGGCTTTTAAAGTTCAAGAAGAATTAAACTAGTAAAGAAAATAGTGTTTATATAATAACATATGTAATGAAGGGTTGATGTGAAAAAGGTTAGTTTCCTTATGCAAATTAGAGTTGTATAAGGGTGTTTATGCAAATAGGGCTAGAAAATGGTTAAGCCTATGTTATACCTCCTAGACAACATACCCTAGGTTAACCTAATGGCCACACCTTCTTCTTGCATGAAACCCCATCATCTTAAATGGTGACACCACCTACTACCTTATCTCTATTATCCCTTAATATGGTAAATTGTGTTCAGTTGATATATATTGGTTTGTGGAACTGAAACTGAGTTAGAAAGAAAAAGGAAAATATTAGAACACAACAAGAGCAAGGAAAGAGAGAAGTGAAGAGAAGAGCTAAGTGCTAAGATTTCACCATCACCCTCAAGCTAGGATCCTTGAGTTTGTGCTTCTTGGAGGGAGTTTTTCAGTGATCTTGCTGTAGGTATAATCCTTGAAACCCTGTAGGATTTTAATTCTGTAATTGTTTTATTTTAGAAATCGAACATCCGTAATATCGTATTTTAGGCAAAATTTAGCTCTGTGTTAATCTGCTATAGTTTAGATGATAACTAAAATGACCAAACAGTTCCATCACCTTATAAACTGGACCTAGAATAAACCCTAGGAATGCGAACCCTGTTGCTCGGATTTTGGCTGGCGACATGATGTGAAAATCCGATCTCGTCGGATTTTTGAGGGAGTTGAGTGTTGTGGTTTTTAGGGTAGGTCTCTGCATAAGTATTAAGATATTTGGTATCGTTTGTTTAAGTTATTTTAACAGTATAGGGAATCTGGAAGCTAATATCAGTTTTGGAGTTAAAATCCTATATACGACACGGATATATCGTATCATGAGTTCTGTGTTTACTGTTACGGACAGCGAAGGGTTAACTTAGGTTAGTATAAGTGTTAGATAGTGGCATTATCCTCACATAGCATGTTTGGTATGTGTAGTATCATAAATTGAGAAATTGTACTAATTATCATACTGATATTGAATCTAGGACCATTAGGTGTAATCACTAGAAAACAATCTAGCAAGACCAAAGGTACATTGAGACAACTAGGAGACTTCACCTAAAGCCCGAGCCCCTAACTCCATGTGTGAACCGGCGACATCCCACCTTTTTCCGGCGACGCCGGCCTTCCCTAGGCTTTTGATGTTGGTTTTTCTCCTGTGGCTTTGTGTTGGTATTTTATAAGTTTATGTATTGTTTGTTTTGTCTAAATATTTACACCGTAAAATCTGGGAATGATTAGTAAAGGTTTTATCAAATTTTCCGATATTCCGATACGGTTTTTACGTATTTTGTACTGAGACTGAAATATCAACGTTCATACGTAGATTTTAGTGGCATATTATTGTTTTTGGGTTAAGTGAGCTGTAGGTTCTAACCTACGGGTACTTAGCTCGTTGTTTTGGTTTTCAATATGATATTTACATCGATATGGTTTTAAATACGAATATAGGTGCCATCGCGAGAAATTCCGAGATGGAGTTGGCGGATATAGCAACATGGATTTCATCAAGCTTATGAAGTTGGTGAGTAGATTTACATCTACGGGGAAAATCGGGTGGATGGCGTATAGCACCCCCGCAACCTTATAACTAAAGTAGTATGATATCTAATAAGGTGTTAATGTTATTGATATAGTATCATAAATAGTATGTCTTCCATTTGCGTATAGTTTCATGCATAGTTTCAAATGACATACATACATGACGTTAGATCCTTATGACATGGATATGAGTTGATGGATTTGTACGAGGAATCATGCCGTACTTGAAATGATACAAATACAGTGATACAATGAGGTATTATACAAGGAATGGTATGTATTGGAAATGATGAGATTCATATGCCGAATAACGACCAAGTTTTCCTTTAGACTCGCAGAGTTAGATTATATTCCGTTTTAGGATATAATACGGGTGTGAGCTATATTCTTTTAAAAACTACGATTCGTTTCTTTTTTAAATAATAAAATACAAGGATGCAGTGCTAATTTCCAAAACGAATATCTATTTTAATCTAAGTCAGCTTCCTTATCTCAACCCAACGTTTCGTTTCCTTTCCAAAGATAATGATATAGCTCATAGCAGGTGATTACAGTTATTAGTTATGCTTAGATTTACTTTACATGTTCACATTATCTTTATCGATAGTATACGTTTCTGTAATACTAACACTCTGATAAAACACTGCACAAATACTAATGAGTACTATGCTGCACAAGCACGTACCTGTATATTACACCATATCTCATTGGTACTGCCATGTCACTGTAGAACTATTATACTTCGTAATACGTATATAGATGTTGATGTGAGTAGGCTATTACACCTTTAGAACACTTGCACAAATACTAATGATTGCCATGCGTCACGAGCACAGACGCGTATGTTACACTATACATCATTAGTTTTGCCATGAAACAATAGAATTTATACGTTTATTTGCTTGTATGTTTTATTTATGCACTTTACCCTTATTATCTGTTAAGCATTGTAAATACCAGTAATATGAATTTTATATTTGGTTTTATGAGTTTTCTGGACGGTTTTACTTTTAATGATATATATCAGTGGTATGGGACGCTGTTATATATGTATGTATGTATGTATGTATGTATGTATGTATATATATATATATAATATCATCAGTATAATCTATGCAAATATTCTTATTCTTTACTTGATATTTTTGGATATGATGAGTTGGAGTCCACCATGAGTTTTATGTTTTCTGAGATTTATTCAGAACCGAGTGGGGGGCAGGCGATACGGTTGCGGATTTATACGTTATCCAGACTGAGTGGGGGGAGGATGGTATACAGTTGGATATATGGTGGACCCGGTTCGAGACCGAGGGGCAGGATAGCCGCATTATAGGCGGGGAGCCTAACGAGGATACTCGATACCGGAGATAGAGACGAGCACGGCAGATATCCAGGGGATACTGGCCGGGGTTCGATTGGGCACGGCGGATATCCAGGGGATACCGACCGGGGCCAGGGATATCGGGTGGCGATCATCTGATGAGATGGTGTCGACGGTATCTGCATTTACGTGTCGATACTGGATACGAGAGATTTATGATTTCGATGTCGATGCTGGACATCCAGAGATATATTGATGTGATTGTTATCATGAGGTATACAGTTAGATATCATTTATTGGATTCGATTAGGACTGATCCGGGGGGGGGGACAGTACCCATATATGTATTCTATTTGGGATTGCATGACAGTTAGTGTTGCATTATGATACATACGCATATCATATTACATTTGTACAGATTATGGTAGTACTATACTTATGACCTAGGTATCGTCGTGCATTTCGATTTATACCTTTAGCTGTAGTTTTATTTACTGAGTTGGCAACTCATCCCCGTTGTGCCACAGTTTCTTCCAGGTTTTACCGCTTGAATTATCAGCGGCTTGGGCACACATTCCTTTCGGTGATTGATTGGTAAGTGGGTTATTATTGTATCGTACTCACTCTTGATTATTCATATATTCTTGTATCTAGTGGAAACTCCATCAACTTAGAAATGGTATATTGTGGACCTAGAAGCGAGACATAGAAAGTGTGAGGTCTCACTCTTTGGAGTTGACTTCTGATTTAGATTGTTGGGCTGCCCCGTCGTTTGAATGTGGAAGCTAGCTCTTGTTGGGATACTATTTCATTGTTGTAGTTGTATCGGGTTTTTATGTAAAATTTTTAAAGGAGGTGTTATAAAATTTCAAATCGTCATAGATGTTTTTCAAACATACTTAGTTAAATTTAATTGTTATTTAAACTGATTCCATCTGATGACTATTTTAAACTCACCTCCAATATTTTCAAAAAAGTTTAGATTCCGGGTTTTGGCTTACTGGAACCGCGTCGACGCCTTTAGATGTCACGTGATTTAAGTGCCGGTTGTTGGAGATAGTGCCCTCAGAGTCAATTATTGGATCACATGCACGTGATTGCAATGATTGAGGGAGGACCTATCCCAGTAGGACAGTCTTACTCGAGATGATAGTATACTATCTGGTTTATCTTTATCATCGTGTACTGCTTTAGGTGACCTGACATGTCGCTATTATACGTTGATAGAGCCCCTAGGATTCTTGCTTGACCACCAGCAGTATGAGGGCGATCATATAAGTGGGAGCTGGGGTCTATAAGCACATCCTTAAAAGGTCCCTGGTCGTGGGAGTTTCGAGACAGGGCATCGATACTCCAGAGTAGACTAGTGTATACAGTCGAGACCCTGACAAGGGGCGGTGGCCGGTCTCACAAGCCATTGGTGTCAGTTGGATCACCTAAGATGTATACAGGTGCTCATTGGGTTATGAGTACACCGGACAGGACTCGCCGGGAACATGCTAGTTGGTCTTATACCTGACGTCAGATAGCAGTTCCCTGGTGACATATGTACAGGCTAGTTCATCGACTTGGAGATCGTCATTTGTCTCGTGTGAGTTCCCACTGTACTTTGATTACTTCCCAACCACGCTCAAAGGAGACATGCAAACAGGTTTTAGTTGGGTACAGTCCCGAGCCACATGGAGGCAGTGAGCGGATCTTCAGGGGTTCGTCTCTCCCGGTATTAGGGGTGAGGTCGCGCTGTGTCTAGGAGAGCCATTACACAAAGCCCTCGGCCGAGGCAGGAGATTTACTGGTAGGTATTCCAGTAGTATCTCAGGGTGTTCTGGGCTACTCTCCGACACGACTTGTACCACTTTTGGGGGTCTGACTTTCACCAACCCCCTAGGCCCGCCATGCAATGATCATAGACGAACGGACCGGACTGTACGGATATTGTCACTGACAGGCTCAGTAGGGTGTTAGGATGAGTTCGCTCATCGACGTCCCTTTTGGTCAATAGCTGGTGGCCCGTCACGTATTGGTTTATACCTCTGACGTGCTAGTGGTTAAATCCACAACCATGGTGTTGACGAGTCTTTAGAGTCCCCCACATTCAGTTGCTCAAGTTTTCGGGCGAAACGCTGTAGAGGCCGTATGGAGATATGGCAGGGTTCGATCAGATACGTGAGGTATTGCACGGATCATGATCGGATGGATAATACTAGCCGGCTTTGGTTTAAGCCGGATCCTAGTATAGTACAGTGTAGATTTTGTCTCATTGCATTTGTATTCGGTCGAAATACAGATGCGGGTGTGTATACACAGTATCGTGGTTTTCCTGTAATTTGTTACGGGACCAGTTTTCTGGAGTTGCCAGTTTGCTTTCCGTTTCGGCCATATTTCTTTGTATCTTTCATTGGCCGAAGATTGGTGGAGGAGGGCTTATTTGCATTTGTGCAAATAAGCAATTTGGAAGGGGGTCTTTGCATTTTGTTGCATCATGATGATGCACCATCCTTTGACTTCATAACCTCATCATGGCTTGACTTTTGTTTATGATGATGGAGGGACATGATGATGGGTTTGAGTGTTGGAGTTTCTTTGTGATCATTTCTTCATATGATAACCTTTTCTCTTTCTTGTTTTTTACTCACTCTTTTGCATTTGGCCACATATACTCTTTCCTCTCATTCTTCACAATTGCATGGCCGGCCAAGCCTTGAGGGGCTGTCCAAAAATTTCCCATGTGGGATTTTTGCTCTTTTGCTTTTGTAAAATCCCACAAGTTCCACCTCCATGAGCTTGTATCATTCCTCCACCAAAAGGGCAATTTCCTAAACCCCAAAATGAGACATGGTTCTACACACATTCTACAGCAAACCTTGGGCACGTCGGCTCGCCAACTTCGTGCCCGAGTTGCCTCGGTATAGAGGTGGGAGCCCGTAAAAGAAACAGGCGACGTGGTGCCCTTCCGGCGAGGAGGTGGAGACAGGACATTCCGCGGGAGATCGGGACGACGGCGAGAAGACCGGAGGACATGGATCGCTCGGTATATCTCTCTTCCCCATCTAGTAGTTAGCTAGGACTAGTTAATGGTACGATCCGGGTTTATAGTGCGCGGTGGTGCCAGTTTGAAAAATTAAAGTTAAGCATCGCTTCCGCATTCCGGCGTCGGATTGACGGCCGGGGCGCCGCCGTGCTTACAGTGGTATCAGAGCCTCGCCATTAACCTAGTCTAGCTTGGTCTAAGGTGTTTACACTTCCGATCGAACAAATATTCCAAAATCCGCGTTTTCTCATACATCACTTCTCTGTTAAAATTTTTTGTGCTCCAAAAATTTTTCAGTGTGTTGCAGAAGTATGTGCATGGACTTTTAAGCTTACTGTAAAAATTCGACAACATGATTCAACAAGAAGACCGCGGAACCGCGGCCAAAACCCCCTTATAGCCGCGGTTCCGCGGCGTTTCTGTGTTATCATTGTGCCAATTTTTTCCAGTGGGCTTTTGGGCTGAAAATAGGGGTTTTGGAATATTAATTTTTGGGCCCAGATTTCTTCATGTGCTACAGTAGTGCTTGGGGGCCCACTTGGTAAAATTTGATCGATCGGATATTTTAAATACATTAGTTCACAGTATTTACATTATATCTGCGACCGTGAATGTCACTTGATCGGTAAATCCTGTCTAACTGCTATAGCCCGGTTAGACGGATTTGCGAACGTGACTTTCACGTTGATGTTCTGTGATTTTGCTGTGATGTTGCGGATCGGTCGTGGGGATAGCCTGGTTGCAGTGGTAGTACAGTTTTGTTGTATTATGTACATTTGATATTGCGGGGCGAGCGTCCGACATGTGGACTGCCGTCACTGCCTGTTTGTATTATTATTTTGGGGCACGACCAGGTTGCGGTCGATGTACCCGTTGTATGTATATTTTACTTTCTGTACTAGGATTACCCTGCGGTGGGGTGCACGGATAGCCGGGTTCTAGAGGGCAACAAGCCCGCATCTCATGGCATTGAGACGGAGGGGGTTTTACTCTAGAATTGGCGGGCTATTCGCCGCACTCGTAGGGGGTACAGGTTGACCCAGGAGGGGTGCCCAAGTTGCCGGATTCCGTGAAGTGCCGGGTGGTCCATTCACCTTGCTGAAGGTGGCTGCCTCGCTTCAGGTTTTGGCGGGTAACTTGCCGCGCCCGTAGGGGTCTAGGATTTCATTGCACAGGCTATCCACACGATCAGGGGAACGTCGGGTTTCAGCGGATCTGTGAAACCCGGGGATCCCAGATATCTGTATTGTTCTGTGATGCTGTATATTTCTGTGATGTTGCATTTTATCACGCCTTGAGCGAAAATTATATATTATATATATACTAGTAGATGTTGTATATGTTTTGCATCCGCGCTAGTCCAGTCCCCGCTCTGTCGTTAGTTAGCTAACCTAACGGGTAATGACGGGACCCAGTGGCGAATGCGGATGGCATATACGTACATCAGTATATTTTCGTTCTTTGTGGTGTGATCAATTGACGGGACTGCGTTGATTCGGATCAATGCAAGTTAAAAACAAACCTAATCTGATGTTGTTGGAACATTTTTCAAAAGGCTGTTATTGCAAGGACGTTCACTTTTGTTTTGCACAGTGGTATTCAGTTGGAATATCCTGCTCCTCAGTCGATGAGGCAAGGGCCGAGATCCCTTCACCGGGAGTGACCCCTTAGACAGAAGTTTGCGTCAGGGTAATAACTTCACTATAGCCGATTACTTTTGTTTTGCATCGTGGTAATCAGTTGGAATATCCTGCACCTCATTCTACGGGGAAAGAGCCGAGATCCCTTCACCGGGAGTGACCTCTTTAGCAAAGGTTTTCGTCACTATATTTTTAAAAGCTATCCGGTTCCTTCAACGATATCAAGTTCATTACGTTAAAGGTTTTCGCCAGAAACCATTCGTAGCCCTCCATCATTTCAGTTAAATATTCGGTAGTATTCAAGCTATGTATTTTGACCTCACGCCAAGGCATAGTATTTGGTAGCTGCTGGGTATTTATCTGTTGCATAGATAGATGCGTTGGTTTGGGACAGTCGTACTACTATTTTGGCCTACGTCAAGGGTATGTACGGGTGTATTCAAATTAACCTGGACAATGATGGGTAGAACTTGACATGTGACTTATGACATTTTGACCTCATGCCAAGGTCATAAGAGCATGTGGTAAAAATCACATCGGGAGTTTTAAAAGAACTGAAACTTGCCAGATATGCGCATACCTTCTGGAGTGTGATAGCGTGAGCGGATTCCGTCACGTTATCATGCGGTGATAGTTGGATCCCGATTCCCACTGATGAGTTGGTTTACTCCTCGGGTGATCCCGACTAATTCTTCTTTTAGGTTTGGAGGAGAATTTGACGGTACAGTGGGAGGTTTCCAGATTAGATAAATTGGTAACCATTCTGATCTAGGTTAGAGTGCACGCTGAGTGTTTCTTTTCTCTCTCTCTTTGGCAGCGACCATTGACCCGACCCTAAGACTATGACTCAGTGACCAAAATTAACCGAACCTTCTTAACACTGGCTTTTGGATTGTCAGAGTTGCACACCTCATTGCCACTCCTACTTTTACCCTTTTCTCCAGGACACCCCGTATTACTACGAACGTCCACTTCCATTGGACAAAACCATCGTATGGTTATATACGAACTTGAAGGGATTTATTCGAGGATGGTTTCCGGTTCTGGAGAAAACGGATAGGATTATTCAGTTGTCTTTTCCTTTTACCTTCTCTCAAGTTGTGAGTACTGCTTGGTTTAGGAGATAGTACACCTATTACGCAAATTGGATAGTCTTCTTCCAGACCATAGGCAGGTGCCGACCGGTAGGGAATGAAGAAAACCAATTAGCCTAACGATGGTGTATAGAAGGTATTAAGTTAAGACAAAGCAAGGGATTAGTAAGAGGGCAAAGTAAATTGCGACTGATATTCACGACTAAACCAAGTATTTCTTCGCCAATCCTAAAATCACCTTTGTATTTCTCCAGAACACTCCGTATCACTACGAAGATCCACAGTTTATTGGATACTCCATCGTATGGTTATATACGAACTCGAAAGGAACTTGTTCCAGTTCGGGGATGGATTCTGGTTCAGGAGAAATAGGAATAAGGTTTATTCGGTTGTCCTTTATCTTCACCTTCTCTCGCTTTGCGAGTGTTCCTAGGATTAGGACAGTACACCCATTATGCTTATTGGATAGTATTCTTCCAAACCATAGGCAGGTGCCGACCGGTAGGGAATGAAGAAAACCAATTAGCCTAACGATGGTGTACAGAAGGTATTAAGTTAAGACAAAGCAAGGGATTAGTAAGAAGGCAAAGTAAATTGCGACTGATATTCACGACTAAACTAAGTATTTCTTCGCCAATCCTAAAATCACCTTTGTATTTCTCCAGAACACTCCGTATCACTACGAAGATCCACAGTTTATTGGATACTCCATCGTATGGTTATATACGAACTCGAAAGGAACTTGTTCCAGTTCGGGGATGGATTCTGGTTCAGGAGAAAAAGGAATAAGGTTTATTCGGTTGTCCTTTATCTTCACCTTCTCTCGCTTTGCGAGTGTTCCTAGGATTAGGACAGTACACCCATTATGCTTATTGGATAGTCTTCTTCCAAACCATAGGCTGGTGCCGAAAGGTAGGGAAGGGAGAAAACCATTTGGCCTAAAGGGGTGTGCAGAAGGTAATGACTAAAGACATATAAAGGGATTTGGAGAGGTGGAAAAGAATTACGCGGTTACAGTCGTGAATCTGGATAATGGAAGAGGCATTACTAGGAATACCCGGATACCCCTACGAAACATTTCAATGTTTCAATTTCACTGTGTTCTGTTAAAAGAAAACTGATTTCCCAATTAGATACTTACTCCAGGGTATGTATTTACCAGGTATGATTTTCACATCTGTATGGTTTTACAGATGATGAGTGGGAGTAAGTTATTGCGAATTAGGTGATCATCCTCATTATATCGGAATTCGTTGTAATTGGGGATATTTGAGGAAGTCACCTGGGTTGTTTGCCGGACGGCGAATATTTGGTTTTGAATATCCGTTATAATGCACCAATTTCAAATTGATATATCTGTACGTCTATTTTTATAGAGTGAGATATACCTTTTTGAAATTATGTCGATGACATTTACCTATATCATTTGATGGTTAGGTAAGGAGCATTAAACAGCGGTGTAATTCTTCTTAACCATAAGTACAGTTTTCAACCTACGACACACAGTGAATGAGTAATCAGACTCAAGGGACTTATAAAGAGTATTGTATGTTGTCCAGGGTCTATCAGGACAGAGGGGTTGGTCCTCGTACTATATTCGGTTTACTTATGACTTCTCTAGTTTTTAGACAGGTGTTTCGTGGAAACACAGGGTCCGAATTTTGAGAAGTTATAGGTATTTGAATAGAGTAGAGAACCAGGTGTAGCAAGTATCGGGATTCTTCAAAGTGATCGAGGATGTAGATACTTGTGTATGGTATTCAGTTGATAGTAATGATTAAGAGAAATTGCTTCTCTTTCTGGTTACTCATAATTGGAAGCATTCCTAAGTTGAGTAACACTGATCGGCCTCTTTCCATTTAGTTGACATGCACTGGAGACAGCTGCATGATTTGAATCTGGTTCAATTAAATCAGTGCCTCTGTTTCTGTATTGGATATAGAACAGTTCATATCTTAACGATGTTAAGGTACGGGGAGTTGTCCGGCCTATGCTTAAAACCAGACTCTGGATAACTCAAGGCATGTTTCTGTAATGGCAGTTTGTGGGTTGACCCAGGCTATGACGAGGGTTGAATTTCTACCATCTAGAAGATCAATAGTAATATTGTTCTTGACTCGCCACATTTTTAACAAAAATGGATTTTTTCAGAAAACAGTAGTGGGAGTATGGTAGAACTGGAAGTGATTCCAGAACCACAAACGATTACTGAAGATTTGAAAGGAACCTAAAGATTCAATCTGGTTTGACATTCCATTGGCCACTCCGCAGATACTGTGGGTAACTTCAGGCACCCGAGAGGTACTCCGGTAGCCTCAAGGACGGTGACAGGGAAGTTCTTGTTTACCCAGACTTGCCATTGCTGTTGTTCCAGACTGTGAGACCCGACAGGAGGATGAGTATAGCGTCGTTCTGAACTAGCTTTAGAAGTGTACATCTATATGACTCTGCCAGAGGGTTGTCATAGTCAGTGGGAGCAGCGGAAGCATGGTGGACAGGTGGCTTATGTCTATTTATAGACTAAAGCAGAAATAGCGGAGATAGATCATCTGTTTTTGATGTGACAGTCATAGGTTTGACTTCATCAGAATAGGGGATGGATCTATTGAGAAGGTAGTAGGATGTGATGTCCTGGTATTTGGATGACATACACAAAGTAGTAAGTGATATTCCTATACTATGATCGGTTATACTTTGGGCGTCACACAGTGGTTTCTCCACATGGGACTTGGACATTATATCAGACATACTGGTTACTGGATCTATGGTTTTAGATCTAGATTTGGGTGGTTTCCCAATCTGGGTACTTAGACAGCATTCTAAGAGTATTTAGAATGGACGACTCCTGGCACGGTAGTGTACCTGCAGGTGATGGAGTCACCCTCTCTAAAGGTGTCTTACAGACTAAAGGGGAGAGGGATGTGCATGATTGACAGATCACTTGCTTAGGCAATCGAATCAATCATGAGATGTCAAGTACCACACCAGATGTTGTTCTTGCAGTAGATGCAATAAGTTGATATTAATCCAATCCTGGAGAAATAGTCGGAAGCAGTTTTAGAACATAAGTGGATGTTCTAAGGATATGATAACGACAGCCTCATTCGAGAGACAGTTATCATTCCAGGCTTCCAAGGTGACTTGGACGACAAGGAGGTTTTCAGAGTTATAGTTTTTCCTTCTGACGAGGGGCGGTATTTTGGACAGGTGGTCCAAGGCAATACCGAGGGAGGCATGGCGCAGGATACTGATTAAGTTCAGTTGACGATACAGTCTAAGAAGTTTGGATTTGGAGTTCATTTATGAGCTAGGTCCCATTAGACATCCAGACATTCTAAGACAGGTATTGCTCATTTCGGGAGATGGCTTTCTCCGCGAGCTTGAGATATAGAGAGACATAGAAAGAAACATCAAAGCGGATCCACTCACTGAGGCTATTCCTCGAACGCAATAGTTTCGCAAACGAGCTTTGTGAAACTGACTAGTAGAGGAGTTGGGTGTTCGATATCACACGGGCTGTGAGTATGCGACATCGCAATAATTAGCCTTGAGTGCAAGTGGGAGATTGTTGGAGATAGTGCCCTCAGAGTCAATTATTGGATCACAGGCACGTGATTGCAATGATTGAGGGAGGACCTGTCCCAGTAGGACAGTCTTACTCGAGATGATAGTATACTATTTGGTTTATCTTTATCATCTTGTACTGCTTTAGGTGACCTGACATGTCGCTATTACACGTTGATAGAGCCCCTAGGATTCTTGCTTGACCACCAGCAGTATGAGGGCGATCATATAAGTGGGAACTGGGGTCTATAAGCACATCCTTAAAAGGTCCCTAGTCGTGGGAGTTTCGAGACAGGGCATCGATACTCCAGAGTAGACTAGTGTATACAGTCGAGACCCCAACGAGGGGCGGTGGCCGGTCTCACAAGCCATTGGTGTCAGTTGGATCACCTGAGATGTATACAGGTGCTCATTGGGTTATGAGTACACCGGACAGGACTCGCCGGGAACATGCTAGTTGGTCTTATACCTGATGTCAGATAGCAGTTCCCTGGTGACATGTGTACAGGTTAGTTCATCGACCTGGGGATCGTCATTTGTCTCGTGTGAGTTCCCACTGTACTTTGATTACTTCCCTACCATGCTCAAAGGAGACGTGCAAACAGGTTTTAGTTGGGTACAGTCCCGAGCCATATGGAGGCAGTGAGCGGATCTTCAGGGGTTCGTCTCTCCCGGTATTGGGGGTGAGGTCGTGCTGTGTCTAGGAGAGCCATTACACAAAGCCCTCGGCCGAGGCAGGAGATTTACTGGTAGGTATTCCAGTAGTATCTCAGGGTGTTCTGGGCTACACTCCGACACGACTTGTACCGCTTTTGGGGGTCTGACTTTCACCAACCCCCTAGGCCCACCATGCGATGCTCATAGACGAACGGACCGGACTGTACGGATATTGTCACTGACAGGCTCAGTAGGGTGTCAGGATGAGTTCGCTCATCGACTTCCCTTTTGGTCAATAGCTGGTGGCCCGTCACGTATTGGTTTATACCTCTGACGTGCTAGTGGTTAAATCCACAACCATGGTGTTGATGAGTCTTTAGAGTCCCCCACATTCAGTTGCTCAAGTTTTCGGGCGAAACGCTGTAGAGGCCGTATGGAGATATGGCAGGGTTCGATCAGATACGTGAGGTATTGCACGGATCATGATCGGATGGATAATACTAGCCGGCTTTGGTTTAAGCCGGATCCTAGTATAGTACAGTGTAGATTTTGTCTCATTGCATTTGTATTCGGTCGAAATACAGATGCGGGTGTGTATACACAGTATCGTGGTTTTCCTGTAATTTGTTACGGGACCAGTTTTCTGGAGTTGCCAGTTTTGCTTTCCGTTTCGGCCATATTTCTTTGTATCTTTCATTGGCCGAAGATTGGTGGAGGAGGGCTTATTTGCATTTGTGCAAATAAGCAATTTGGAAAGGGGTCTTTGCATTTTGTTGCATCATGATGATGCACCATCCTTTGACTTCATAACCTCATCATGGCTTGACTTTTGTTTATGATGATGGAGGGACATGATGATGGGTTTGAGTGTTGGAGTTTCTTTGTGATCATTTCTTCATATGATAACCTTTTCTCTTTCTTGTTTTTTACTCACTCTTTTGCATTTGGCCACATATACTCTCTCCTCTCATTCTTCACAATTGCATGGCCGGCCAAGCCTTGAGGGGCTGTCCAAAAATTTCCCATGTGGGATTTTTGCTCTTTTGCTTTTGTAAAATCCCACAAGTTCCACCTCCATGAGCTTGTATCATTCCTCCACCAAAAGGGCAATTTCCTAAACCCCAAAATGAGACATGGTTCTACACACATTCTACAGCAAACCTTGGACACGTCGGCTCGCCAACTTCGTGCCCGAGTTGCCTCGGTATAGAGGTGGGAGCCCGTAAAAGAAACAGGCGACATGGTGCCCTTCCGGCGAGGAGGTGGAGACAGGACATTCCGCGGGAGATCGGGACGACGGCGAGAAGACCGGAGGACACGGATCGCTCGGTATATCTCTCTTCCCCATCTAGTAGTTAGCTAGGACTAGTTAATGGTACGATCCGGGTTTATAGTGCGCGGTGGTGCCAGTTTGAAAAATTAAAGTTAAGCATCGCTTCCGCATTCCGGCGTCGGATTGACGGCCGGGGCGCCGCCGTGCACTTACACCGGTCACGTGCCACATTTGGGTCGTGACACTTGACCTTTTCTTATACGGCCGTTTCACGCTCTCGGTTATCTTCGCTCTTTTTAAGGGCTTCGTTTAGCAGCCTGTCAATCAAGTCGTCTGACGGCTCCATGGGTTTTTGCATCGATCTTGCCCCCGTCTTCTCTGTGCCGTTTTCTGACTCCGAGGGAGTTTCTTCTTCTTTTAACGACGAGTGGGAGTGGCAACTTACTATATAATCCTTGAATTCTTCTGACGAGTCGTTTCCCTCATCAATGTCACTGTCTCCATTCTCGAGGATATGGTTGAGAAAGTCTTCGAGAGTGACTGGGGTCCGTGCCTTCTGTTTGTATTCCTCCAGCGCGTCGATATATTTTTGCTGGTCCGTGCGCTCGTCGTCAGGCTATACGGGCTTCTTGGTCTTCTTCTTTCCCTTCGAAGACTTTGAAGGCTTGGCCTGGAGGTCTTGCCCATCGTTACTAGTTTTCGGTGTTGGTCACGGTTTAAGCATCCCCTCAATGATCTCGGGCTCCAGCGGGCTTTTCCATTTGATCTCCGGGCATGCTTGAATATCCTTCAACATTCTTTTAGTTTTAGTTGAAAGGACAACTTCCCACGGAGCTTCTTCTACAAATGAGCATGATGCCCCTGGCATGTCCACCTTTTTAGGAGCGTGCTTCTATGGCGGGTTCACCCTCCAATTTTCGGACAGCGCAAACTTGCCTTGTTGGTACTGGTCTTCGACCCAATTTTTGAAGACGTAGCAATTCTCAATTGGGTGGCCTAATACTCTGTGGTAGGAGCAGTTGTTAGGACTGTTGATGTCACCATGATGTAGTGGACGTCTCGGATCCGGCAGAGTGATAAGTCTGTTGCGCACTGCCAATTCGAACAGTCTCCTCATTTTATCCCGGGGAAACGAGTAAGGACGTCTTAGCTTCTCTTCGAGGGATCGGCATGGGCGTGCATCGCTTTGGAGAGCAATCGGTTTTGGGTCAATTGGTTGTTGTTGAGCGTTAGCAATGAAAGTCGCTTTCCCTTTGCCCTTTTCATTTCGGGGATCTGTTTTTGAAAACGACGGCCTATGGCCCATCTGGTCCATTTAGGCCAGCTTGTCGAGGTGGTCGGTCTGAAGAACATCATAAATTGGGATATAGTCGCCTGAGGATCAAGGGTCCCTACGAACATGCCTATGGCAGGAGCTTCTTCTATGCGTTGTTCGCATTTTGACCATAGGTTCCGTCACCGAATTGCGTATTGAACCCAGGTCTCTCCTGGCTTCACCCTAGCATTGATTAATGCTGTGATCGGAGTGCGCTCGCTTGCGCTTGCGAAACGCTGTGTGAATAGTAATTCCATCTCCGTGAATATTTTTACAGAGTCATTTGGGAGCTCGGAGTACCATTCAAATGCCGTCTCCGACAAGCTGCCAACAAACTGGCGAAGCAGCAGTTTGTTGTCGCCTCCAGTATTACCGCACAAAGCTCTGAATTGAGCAACGTGTTGGTGTGGATTGCCCTTCCCCTTATACACATAGAACTTAGGGATCGTATATCCTGGCGGGTACTTGATTTGATCGTACCGGCCTGGATAAGGTCGCCCAGTTCTGACGACTTGGCCAGCCGCTTCACTCGCTTAATGAGATCGTATTTGTTGAGCTATGTAGTCATCAAGGGAAGCCTTGGAGATTGTCTCTTCCTGGGCTGCTGAGACAGCCAGAGGAGGGTTTGACGTTTCCCCTCTGTCGTCTTCGATGATTATCGGAGGGTCTTCGGCTGGAGGTTCCGGCTGGATCATCATCCCAACCATGTCTTGGAACAGAAGCGCCATCTGCTTTATATTAGCGGCCTTTTCTATGGCCTCCTTATGCTTCCTTTCTAGCACCCTCCGCAGGAACTCGGTGTCGGACTCTTGTTCCTGATGCCGCTCAGACGTTGATCCGGGCTTTATTTTTGCCCAGTGAGTGCTGACATTTTCATCAGCATTTCTTGGAGCTTTTGTTGCTCTCCTGAGCTTTTGTCAACGACCGAGTGAGTGGTCGATGATCTACAGAAGCATGGATTTCCTCTTACCCGGAAGCCATGTACACCGTGTGCACAATCATGCCCCCAGATTTGGGGCGTTTGGGTCCAGTGCCTTTGGAATTCGCCGCAGGCACTGGGGTTTTCTCCGGCCTTCTCCTTTTGTGGGAGGTTGAAGTCGGAGGGGCCATTATAACAGGAACCCATGTAGACAATGCCTTCCGTGGTTCGATGGAAGGATGGTCCTCCTCTTGCCGAGCCTTCGTTTTCTTCAGTCGGCGGGAGTAGTCTTTATCGATCACAGAATCTTGGACCTTCTGCCAGACTCTGTGGATTTTGGAGGACAGCCACTGAGGGGGTTGCTCCGGCTTTGCCTGCATCATGTTTTTAGCAGGCGGGGGATACTTCTTCAATACAGCGCTTGGGGAGTTCTTTCGCACCCTCCTGAGCGGATCGAAGCTGTTCCTAGTTAGAACAGCAACGTCAATTTCCACCATTGGAGCTGGTGGGGTAAGTACAGAGGGGGAATTGCCCCCAGCTTTCCTCACTCGACGCCGGTGGCGACGTCAAGCACGTCTTGCATACGGGATTGCCTCAGTTGTGTGAGTGGCTTCGTCATGCCCCCTGCTCTGATGAAGGGCTACTGCTGGTGCCGGCCTGTTGAAAACTGACGTCCGTTCAGAGGGGATGGTCAATCTTTCGAAGGACGACCTTTTGGTAGGGGAAGCAGTCTTGATGACTTCGCTGGAAGCAGGAGTTGGAACGGTCAATCCTGCGAAGACCGATCCTTTATCAGGGGAAGCCCTGTCGACGACTTCTTTCGCCGGAGCTGGAATGGCTATATGTTTCGGGATAACCTCCTCAGGTATCACGAGCCTCTTTGCAGGCCCACTTGAGCTATGGCTCAGCCTGTTGAAGACTTAAGCGTTAGAATTGGACGATCCGTTGAGAGGGGTCATGGAGATTGCAAGTCGACCGAAAACTGACTTCTTGGGAGCTTCCTGTGGTGGCACTGGGGCACTGAAGCTTGTTGGCGGGATCATGGTCCCAAAGAACAGTCCAGTGGTGGATTGAGTCACCTGCTCCACTGGCATTGCAAAAATGGAGGCCGCTTGGGTCCCATAAGTCACTCCTCCATTTGGGGTGGAGCGAGAGTTGCTGTTGCAGGTGCAGTTGGAAGCCATCGATTTCTCTTCTCTTCTGCATAGGAGCAAGACACCAAATCTTAGTACCTTGAATCCAGGGGCAACCATATTAAACCGTGATTTGTTCACGAACACGACACACAAAGTGTGGAGTGGAAAGAGGAAAAGGTCCCACCGGGCATGCCGGAATCTGTTTACTGTCGAAAACAGAGACGAAACTGCATAGGCCGTCTTGCCTGAATTTGTGGGCAGATGCTATTTGGATTTATCCGTCCACCTCTCCGAAGATACCAAGTTGATTTATGGTACCGTGTATCGGAGGTCTGGACGGATGCGGCCGTTGTAGCAGACTTCGTCAGATTCCCCCTCGTTTGCGAGTGTTTTTTTGATTATGGGGACGCTCTTTCCTGCAGGCGCAAGCCCCTGCAGTTAATTACGTTACCGCATCGCGGTAACCACTTTCTCCTGCTCCAGAAGTTCACTTCGTGTCGTGTGTTTTTGTTTTATTTTTGGTTGCCTGTGGATTTTATATGGAGACTAATTTATGTTGTTGCCCGTAGGGCGTGGATTAGTCCAAATCCGTATATTCTTAGATTTGAGTTTGGGTTGATTTAAGGATCGTTATTCTCGTTTGAGATTAAGATCAACTTTAATATTTGTTGAGGATATGCTAGTCTAATTTGAGACTAAGATCTACTCAACAGGATTTTGGGATTATTCAGACCCAACAAAAGAGCATTTGGGCTCTATTGCTTTAGTTTAAGGACGTTTCGATCCGTTGTTAGTTTAAGGACGTTTCGGTCCATAGCTAGTTTAAGGACGTTGCAGTACGTATTGGGATGTACTCATCAGTTTGGGAGTGCACCAAACAGTTGTTGGTTGTCGGGACCCGCCACCTCTCTGAAGACGTTGAAGAATTACAACGACATGTATCAGAGGTGTGGGGAGATGTACCCTTGAACCAATTTCCAGATTGAGGGGAGATGTGGGATGAATATCCGTCAGAAGATCATTGGTCGTGTTTGGGACTAGGATCAGTTTAGGAAGACATGAGCACGGGGGCTCGATCTATTTGGAGATCGAAGATGTTTTAATCTCAAGAAGACTTAGCCAACTTGAGGCTGGAGTTGACTTCCTATAGTGTTAGACACTAGTATACGTTCAACACTCACGCGTTCCCATGTGAGGTTCTAAAGCAGTGTTAAACACTGAATTCTTGTGGCACTCACTTATGGCACGTGAGGCACCTTAAAGCTAGTGTTGTACATTGGGTTCAAGTCCCCATTTATATATAAGTGTTAAACACTTAATTCTTGTGGCACTCACGTGTGAGCACATGAGGCGTCCCAAACTTGGGTACTGCCTTTTTGGGTTTTATTTCCCTCCTCTATTATAAGTGCTAAGCACTCGGCTCACGTGTGAGCACGTGAGGCGCCCGAAATGGGAACTGTTATCTGAATTTTATTTCTCTTTCTTTTATAAGTGCTAAGCATTTGGACCCTGTGGTGCTCACGTGCGAACACGTGAGGCGCCTTCAAAATGTAAGCGCTGTTTCTGGGTCGATTCCCTTTTTCATATAAGTGTTAAGCACTTGATTGGGGGTTGCGTTGAAAACATGTGACTGCCCTAAGAGGCACTTCTTGTTCTTGTTAAATGCTCGCATGTGAAACACGTGACTCGGTCTCAGCCATTCTTTTTTTGTTCATCAAAGGTGCTCACGTGGGGAAACACGTGAGTTTTAGTTATAGTATTGAACATTAATGAATCACCAGTCTTTCTTTCTATGTGCATGAAGATCTTGATCTCATATGAACGATGCTGGGATCTGAGTTTAGAGAATTTCAAGTCCTTTGTTTTATAAGCACTAAATTCTTTTTATAGGGTTAAACCCCAGTGTTATCAAAGGAATTAAATTCCTATATACTTTTGTAAGAATTAAATTCTTTGAACTTAGTTATTTCCCCTAAGTTTTGAATCTGCATAACATAGTCTCCCTGATGAGAATTAAATTCTCAACTTGTGGGGAGATCTGCTTCTACAGACCTCAACCAAAGGAAGAACTAAGTTCTTTTATGAAAGGTTAAACCCTTCAAGAGGCGAAGAAAGGATAGGATAATCTCTGTATTTTCTTCTTACCTAGTTTTTTTTGTTTAAAAAAGGGGATCTTCTTCTTTTAGAGAATTGAATTCTCTTTCTCTCTCTTTTCTCCTTTTTTTGTATGCTCTCTTCTGTTCCTTCTTTTTTCTTTAACTTGAAGTCATGGGTTCATTATATAGTGGAGAGAAGTTTGTTGATTAGTTTTAGGAAATCTCTCATTGAGAGATCCTAGTTGATTTTTGGCAGTTTTACCTACCGTTGGATCTTTGATCCAAGGGTTTCTGTCTTACAGAACATATTTTCTTGTTTCTTAAATAAGATTAGGGAAATATTTTCCCATACAGAATTTATTCTGTAGATTGGTGATTTTTAATCACCGTTGGATTTTTAATCCAAGAGTGCTTGGTTTAACGGAGCACAATCCTTCTTTGTTTAAGAAGATATGAAAAATATTTTCCAACTTTTAGGATCTTTGATCTGCCAACTTTCTGTTTAACAGAAAATATCATAATTGGATCTTTGATCCAACGGTTCCTTGTTGAGTAGAATTTAATTCTACGTAGGGAAGTGCCCTCACGTGTTTAACACGTGAGGCTTATTAGCCTGGCAATTGTTTTAATTGCAGTGCCTATATGCGTTGCATATAGGCACTCATGTGTTAAACACATGGGGCTGTTTTAGCCTAGCAATTGTTTTAATTGCAGTGCCTATATCCGTTGCATATAGACACTCACGTGTTAAACACATGGGGCTGTTTTAGCCTAGCAATTGTTTTAATTGCTGTGCCTATATGCGTTGCATATAGGCATCCACGTGTTAAACATGTGGGGTTGTTTTTGTTAGTGGATATTGCACACCCTCACAACATTTGTGAAGAGGCGGAAGTGGAAAACAATAATTTTCTTGCATGCAACACCTATTTTAAACCTAGATCTTATGATAAACCATAACTAGAAATCGTATTTAGAGATCTTATCTACTATGATAGGGGTTATACCTCAAGGAAACGGTCCTTCGGGTCTTCTTTCCGCTGCGACTCCTTAGTTCCTTCGATGGTTGAGAGGAACTCGGTCTCCGGTCACCTCTAGATCCAAGATGATCCACCCGAGAGCTATATAACAAGCTACAAACTTTTCACAAGAGTTAACTAAGAGACCAAGTGTGCTAGAAATGATCACTTAGATGATGTAGAGATCAAATAGTGGATTATTATGTCTCTTGACCTATGAATCAACACATTTGAGTGTTTAGGTCAAGAGGAAGAAGGAGATAATGAGGAGAGAGAAGATGAGAGTGATCAATGAAAAAAATCAAGCATAAAGAAAAAGATATGGCTCATGGAAAATAATTGAGGCATGCAATATTTTTCTCAAAAATAATGCACCATGCTTCAATAGTAATCCCAAATGAATATAAAATGAATTGAACCATGCCTTCATCCATGCTTAGACTCTCTCCAAATTCCACTTCATAATTTCCATTTTCACAAAATGAAAACCATTTATGAGGTGTCCCCTTCTAGAAGGTATTCTTGTACAATTACAAGAATACCCCCCACCGTATACCGTATAAATATATCCGTATCCGAATTCCGAAAAATACGAATACAAATAATCCAATAATATAACACTGGTATCCGGCTTAAAGCAAAGCCTGCCAGTATTGTCCTTCCGAACATGATCGAAAGCGTGCCGTAACAACTTACGGCCTCTACATCTTTCGCCCGAACCAGGGAACCCTCCGTGTGGGACTCTAAAGACTCGATAGTATGCTGGCAGTGGGTTTAACCACAAGCACGTCAGCGGCACTAGCTGTGCGTAACGGCTACCCATGTACATGACGATAAGGTGGCCGACGAGCGAACTCATCATAACACTAACGAGCCGGTAAGCAACACTTGCCGTACAGTCCGGTCTCTTCGTCTGATACGTCGCATATAGAGTCTAGGGGTGGTAAATGTCAGACCCCAGAAACATTATAAGTCATGCTGATTTATGGCCCATAACGGTTCGAGAAACTACTGATAACTCTTATCAGTAAATCTCGACAACTCTGGCCAGGGATTTGCTGTTATGGCCGATCAAGCATAGCGCGACATCAACTCCCTATACCGGGAGAGACGAAACCCCTCCTATCGCTCACCACCTCCATGTGATTCGGGACTGTACCCAAAATCCACCTGTTTGCATGACTCAGTAGAGCCGTGGTAGGGAGGAAATTAAAGCACAGTGGGAATCACATAAGACACTATGACGATCTCGGGTCTATAGACTAACCTGTACAAGTGTTACCAGAGAACTGCTATCTGACAATAGGTATATATACTATCTAGGAGTTTTTGGCGAGTCCTGTTTGGTGTACCCATTCTCCAATGAGCACCTGTGTACAATCTTTGATGCAAAATACCAATGGTTGTGGGATCAATCATCGCCCCCAGGGTCAAGAAACGTACACACTAGTCTACTCTGCTAATATCGATGCCCTTTTTCGATATACCCTTGACTAGGAACTATTAAAGGATATGCTTATAGATTGCCCAGGCCCCACCAGTATGATCTACATCATAATCCTGGTAGTCAAGCATAATCCTAAGGACTTCATCAACATGTATATAAGATATGAAAAACAACACATTATACGTTAAGATGAAGATAAACCGGATATCATACTATCATTTCGAGCAAAGATTGTTTCAGTACATATACATGCCTAGAATTCTATACAATATAGGCCTCTAGGGCATACATATCTAACAATCTCCCACTTACACTAAAGCCTGTAGTTGGTGCAATATGTACCCACTGTCTACACTAGAACCAGTTTCCGGCGTATCGCATGCCCAACATCTCGAACAGTTTCTCAAACTGGACTTGAGGGATGGCCTTGGTGAATGGATCTGCTGTGTTGTCTTTCGTGTTTACTCTTCGTACCTCGATGTCCTGGTGATCTAGTATCTCCCTGATGAGGTGAAACCGCCTCAAGATATGTCTGGATTTCTGATGGACCGTGGTTCCTTTGCCAAAGCCATAGCTCCATTATTATCGCAGTACAAAGGTATTGGATTAGCAATGGATGGAACCACCTGAAATTCAGAAATGAACTTCCTCATCCAGACTGCCTTTTTTGCGGCATCATTAGCAGCAATATACTCATCTTCCATCGTGGAGTCAGCGACGGTATCTTGCTTGGAACTCTTCCAACATACCGCTCCACCATTTAGGGTAAATACAAACCCTGAGATGGACTTACTATCATCCTTGTCGCTTTGGAAGCTGGAGTCGGTAAAGGCCTTCATTTGGAGGTCTCCGTTACCATACACCAAGAACATTTCTTTAGTCCTTCGTAAGTACTTCAGAATGTTCTTCACAGCAGTCCAGTGTTTCTCCCCTGGATTGGATTGATACCTTCTTACTGTACTCAGTGCATAAGCTACATCTGGGCGAGTACACAACATCACATACATTATAGATCCTACCGCCGAAGCGTAGGGTATAATGCTCATGCGAGTCCTCTCCTCATCAGTCTTTAGAACCATCTCTTTGGAGAGGGTGATCCCGTGACAAGCGGGTAAATTACCTCGCTTGGAATCTTCCATACTAAACCTCTTTAGTATGGTGTCTATGTATCTCGATTGGGACAATCCCAATAATTTCTTAGGTCTATCTCTATAGATCTTAATTCCCAGTATGTACGAGGCATCACCCAGTTCTTTCATGGAGAACCTCTGCGATAAGAATAGCTTGACCGATTGTAGCATAGGGACATCATTTCGTATCAAGAGAATGTCGTCCACGTATAATACGAGGAATGTAACAGTACTCTCTACAATCCTTTTATAAATACATGGTTCATCTACATTTTTCATAAAACCAAACTATTTGATTGTATCATCAAAGCAGATGTTCCAACTCCGTGATGTCTGCTTTAATCCATAGATGGATTTAAGCAACCTGCATGCTTTTCCGCTGCTTCCACTGTCAATGAAGCCTTCTGGCTGATCCATAAAAATGCATTCTTCTAAATCACCATTTAGAAATGTCGTTTTAACATCCATCTGCCAGATTTCATAGTCATAGTGAGTAGCTATAGCAAGCAGGATCCGAATGGATTTAAGCATCACGACTGGTGAAAAGGTTTCATCATAGTCCAAGCCTGGTCTTTGACGAAATGCTTTTGCAACCATCCTACCTTTATAGGTCTCCACCTAACCATTCACACCAATCTTTCTCTTAAAGATCCATTTTCACCCTTTGGGTTTTACTCCAGAAGGTGCAACCTCTAAAGTCCATACTTTGCTGGTGTACATGGATTCCATTTCGGATCTCATGGCATCCAGCCACTTCACTGAGTCACCACTCGTGATACCTTGCTGAAAACTAGTAGGATCATCATCATCCATGATGCAATCTTCTCTATCACCATCAATTATAAAACCACAGTATCTATCAGGTGGGTGAGAAGTCCTACTAGATCTACGGAGTGCCTGAGGCTCGTCAGGTTCTATTGAAACCTCAGGTTCAACCAAATCATCGGTAATTGTTTGTGGATCTGGAATTTCTTCCAGTTCTACCACATTACCATCAGTATCATTTGTAAAAAAATCATTTTCTAAAAATGTGGCATACTGAGAAACAAACACCCTTTGTTCCTCCTTGTGGTAGAAAAGATATCCATACGAATGTTTTGGATATCCCACAAATTTACACAAAACCGATCGTGTCTCGAGTTTTTCCGGATTTTGCTTTATCACATAAGACGGAACCCCATATCCTAACTCGTTTAAGAGACGGTCTCTTTGTTGGATATATGTATGCTTTAGAGGCCATTATATGTATAGTGGATGCTTGGACATGTATATATGTATATTTGATATATGACTTTCTTGCTCGACATGATAGTATGCTATCTGGTTTTATTTTATCTGACATGTTTACTTGATACTATTCATTTGATACATGTTGATAAAGCCCTGAGGATATTTGCTTAACTTCCATGGCTATGATGAAGATCATACAAGTGGAGCATGTGTGGTTGATTGATACGAAAAAGTGTGTTTGTAGTTTAACCGCAATCAATAACGGTGTCGCACGTAGCTAGACCGAGATGAGTACGGGTCGTCCTCTGGGAAACGTGGAACCTTTTACTTTTACTTTAGATGTGTTGAGAAAGAGAGGAGGGATAAAGAATTTTATAGAATGGTTTCTAGATCTACGTTAAAGAAGAATGTAAAATATAGATCTAGATTATTTTAAAGATGTAGTTAATATAATAAGAGGGCTTGTAGGGTTCGTTCGGATTTAGTAGTTATGGAAGATTAATTAAAAGTTACTCTTTTTATCCATTAATAGATTTACAACTAGAACGACAGTGATGGTGTAGATTAGGGTTTCTGGAGGGAAAAGGAATCCCACTCTTAACCCTTATCTCGACACGGAACTCCGTTCAAATCTAGCCTTTATCAAAACAATCGTTAATCTAATCTCTAATCGCGGTTGGAACTAGCAAAGAATTGCTAGCGCGCCCGATTAGGATGTTAATGATTCTTTTGATAAAGTTCATAAACTTTATAGGACTTAAAAAGGGTTTAGGGATGTTCATCATCCATTAGCCTACCCTAATCCTACGAACCCTAACAAGCGGAGAATTACTCGCGCATGTTGGGAGAAGAAGATGAAAAGACAGAGAGGGAAAACATAATGCAAAAGAATTAAATAAAATAACTACCTTTATTAATCAACTTGAACAATCTACACTTTATTCCGTAGAAAATGATTACAAAACTAGTTGCTTCTCGATCTTTCCTAAGGAGGTAGATGAACAGTTGATGATCAGCCTGGATGCGTGAGCGTCTGGGACTTCGTGATCTCTTCGGCTTGATGCCTTTTCCAAGAGGCCCTCGGTGTCCTTTTATAGTGCAAAGCCAGAATCTTTTAGTTGGAAACTTGGTAAAATTCAGCAGAGATTTACTCCACAAAATTTTAGCACACAATCTCTCTAGATTGCCGCGGATCCGCGGCCAACAGGGGGGTTTGGCCGCGGTTCCGCGGCCAATGGTGAGGATCTCTTCACCAGTTTTCTTGGGCTCTCTGATTTTGACATTTGGCAATCCTAGGCATCTTTAGAATTCAGAAATCTTCTCTCGGTTGCTTCCAGACTTGGTCTCCAAGTTTTGCTTCTTAATTTGGCAAGTTTTCTTCAACAAATTGATTTGTTTGATAAATTCTTCATAACAACTTGGAAATATTCTGCACAACAACTCAAATAAGATTTTAGTAGACTTTGTTCTACTAGGATTAGGTCAATAATATTTGCATACATTTTCCTACCAAATGATAATTAAAATATATTAACACATGGAAAATAATGTTTTTACACATAAACCCTCATATGTATAATATATTATAATAAAGTCCTTTTTTAATATGAAAATGGTAGGAAAAATGTAATACAAATGTGCAGTTTTATCAACTGAACAGTGGTCTATAAGTATATTCTTAAATGTTCCTAGTCGTAGTTATATCGAGACAGGGCATCGATATTCCAGAATAGACTAGCGTGTACGTTTCTTGACCCATATGATGGGCGATGGATGATCCCATATCCATTGGTGTTGTGACATCGAAGATTGTATATGGGTGCTCAGTGGAGACTGGGTACACTGAACGGACTCACCGAGAATTCCTATATGGTATTATATCTATCGTCGGATAGCAGTTCTCTGGTGACACTGGTACAGGTTAGTCTGTAGACCGGAGATCGTCATAGAGTCTTGTGTGTTCTCCAACTGTACTTTGATTTCCCCCCTACCACGGCTCTACTGAGTCATACAAATAGGTGGCTTTTGGGTATAGTCCCGAGACACATGGAGACAGTGAGCGATAGGAGGGGTTTCGTCTCTCCCAGTATTGGGAGTTGATGTTGTGCAATGTGCGGTTGGCTCTGACTTGAAGTCCCTGGCCATGGCTGATGAGATTTACTGATAAATGTTATCAGTAGTTTCTCGACCGGTCATAAACCATATCGACATGACTTATTGAGTTATTAGGCTCGACGATTCCATCCCTAGACTTGATATGCAACATATCAGACGAAGAGACCGGACTGTACGGTAAGTGTTGCTAATGGCTCGACAGGATTTTTGACGGGTTCACTTGTTTTTCTTCTGATTGCTCAATACCTGGATGGCCGTTACGTTTAGCAGACCGCTTGTATCTTGTAGGTGTTTTGATATGATCATCACCTACTGCCGGCGTATTGACGAGTCTTAGAGTCCCACACAGGATTTTTCTAGCTCAGGCGAAATGATGTGGAGTGCATATGAGATATGTGCGGGAGCTCGACTTAATACGAGTGTGTGATACCGTATTTTAATCAGGCGTTTATTATTGGTCGGGTCATATTTGATGTGACCGATTTATTAAATCAATTGTTGATTTAATATTGACTTTTAGCTATTTTTTAATTAAACCTTTTCTTTTGGATGTATGCATATATGATTATACATACACATGATGATGTGCATGCACACATACATACATACATACATATGTATCATGGTTGATGATACATAGAAGATGGCAATACAAGACTTACATGGTTGATAAATATCTTCTATTTTGTTTATGAATTAAAGAAAAAGGAAATTAGCTAAATGACTTATTCTTCACAATTCTTAGTTGACCTTTGACTTAACCTTAGTTAGATTTCCTTTGTTCTTTAACTCATCCACAAAATATCTAGATATTTAGATAACCATGGTTATTTTTGAGAGTGTCTCATATATATTCTTTGTTTTTCATTTTATTAAAAAGGTTTTTCATTATATTGAAAAAAGCTTTGCCATCTTCATCTTCCTCCTTCTTCAAGCTCTCTTGAGTTTTGTTTTGAGTGAGGAACTTAAAAAGAAAGGGTTTTTAAGTGAGTTTAAAAACCACACAACCATTCTACACTACCCTATCCCTTTAGTGTAGAGTGTTTGCTTCACTTCATCTTGATTTAGTGAGGCAAAGAGCTTGACCTAGGAGTCTCCGGGTGGATCATCGTAGACGACCAAGGACCTTGAGCGGAGTTGATCCAAGCTTCAAGCAAAGCCGTAGGAGTCCTAAAGACCGAAGGAGTTGGCTACAAAGGTTGTATTTCTTTTTCCTTTAGCTTAGACTTCACATAATGATGATATTGCCCTAATCTCTAGTTACGATTCGTAGTTCGTTTGTAATAGCCCTCTAGAATTTTAAAAGTTCACTACTTTATGATGATGCAACCTTACTAGAGGCGCTATTACACACCAACACTCTTCCCATACCATATCTCATATAGAGTGGTAGACACGGTTTTGGTCGGAACCATATTCAAAAGATATATCGCAGTCTCCAATGCGTGCCCCTATAATGAAAGTGGTAACTCAACATTACTCATCATTGATCATACCATATCTAATAAGGTACGATTCCTCCGTTCCGATACACCGTTGTGTTGTGGTGTGTACGGAGGAGTGACCTGAAAGAGAATCCTATTCTCTTTTAGGAAATCTAGAAACTCTGTGCTTAGGTATTCACCTCCTCGATCTGATCGAAGTTTCTTGATACTCAAGCCTGTTTGTTTTTCTACTTCAGATTTATACTCCTTGAATTTTTCGAAGGCTTCAGACTTATGTTTCATCAAGAACACGTGTCCGAATCTCGAGAAATCATCAGTAAAAGTTATGAAGTACGAAAAACCACCTCTCGCATGTGTAGACATTGGTCCACATACATCACTATGTATGAGTCCTAATAGTTCAGTAGCTTTCTCTCCGTGTCCAGTAAACGGAGTTTTAGTCATTTTACTTTTGATACAAGACTGGCAAGTCACAGATTTATATTCAAATGGGTTTAAATATCCATCTTTATGTAGCTTGGTTAGTCTTGTTTCATTAATATGACCAAGTCTACAATGCCAAATGAAAGCTTCAATTATGTCTGAAATCTTCCTTTTGTTTGTGTGTTGTAAATTGAAAACTGTATGTTGATTTAGGACGTATATCCCGTTATTTAATGTACTAGACCCAATAAACTCTTGATTAAGGTTAATGTTCATACCATTAGATTGTAACACAAAATTATATTCTTCATTGTCCAACAACGATATTGATATAATATTACATAACATCGAAGGTACAAAATAACATGGGTTCAAAACCAATATACAACCCGATGGAAAACCAAGGTGATACTCTCCCACTGCTACAACATGTATAGAGGAACCATTCCCAACTCGGAGAGTGTGATCACCTTTCTTCAAAAACCTGCTATTTTTCAGCCCCTGCACACAATTGCAGATGTGAGATCCTGACCCAGTATCTAATACCCAGGAAGCAGAGTTAATTGAAAAACAGTTTTCTGTTACAAACACACCTGAAGTGGATGTTAGTTGTATGTATGCCCTAGAGGCTATTATTGTACATGAGATGTATATTATATTGGATGCTGGGACATATATAGGGAGGACTTTCTCGCTCGACATGATAGTATGCTATCTAGTTGCTCTTTATCTTAACATGTACACCTACTGTCTCTCTAATACATGTTGATAAAGCCTATAGGATGTGTACTTGACTTCCAGGATTATGATGCATATCATACTAGTGGGGCCTGGGTAGTCCATGAGTTCATCCTTCAATGTTTCTAGTTGTAGGAATATCGAGACGGGGCATCGATATTTTATAGTAGACTAGCGTATATCTTCTCGACCCATGTGATGGGCGATGGATGATCCCATATCCATTGGTATTTGACATCAGAGATGGTATACGGGTGCTCAGTTGAGACTGGGTATACTGAACGGACTCGCTGAGAACTCCTAGATGGTATTATACCTCACGTCAGATAGCGGTTCTCTGGTGACACCGGTACATATTAGTTTTTTTAGTTGTATGTATGCGCTAGAGGCCATTATTGTACATGAGATGTATATTATAGCGGATGCTTGGACAAATATAGGGAGGACTTTCTTGCTCGACATGATAGTACGCTATCTGGTTGCTCTTTATATTAACATGTATACTTGCTGTCTCTCTGTTACATGTTGATAAAGCGCTTAGGATGTGTACTTGACTTCCAGGATTAACTCTAGACACCTACTTGATCGGCTAATTGTAATGTATAAAACTCTCCCAGGAGTAACTCTTACTCGCAGCGGGTATCGGGATCCAACTATCTCATAGGAGGTATGCAATCTCATTGCAAATTTCAACACTTGAAATTCCCGATAATATTTTGCCCCTAGCACCCTATGACCTTGACGGAGGTCAACAAACCATAGGCTACTAGTCAAGTTCAACCCGTCATTTCTTGATCGAATTAAACCCACCCGCACGACCCTTGACGGAGGTCAACAAGGCCGCACGACTACCCTAACTCAATCTGCATCATATGCATAAACAGATAAATACTAGTTAGCTACCGCACACTACGCCTTGACGGAGGTCAACAAACGTAGCACGAATACTAAATAGGACTTATCTGAAATGACGGAGGGCTACGACAGGTTTTTCTGAAAACCTATTGCGTAATGAACTTGATATCGTTGTAGAATCAAATGATTTTAAAATGGAGTGCTTTTGAGGCTTTTCTAGTTTTGCTAAAGGAGTCACTCCCGGTGAAGGGATCGTCGGTCCTTTCCTCGTCGAATGAGGTGCGGGATATATCATATATATCACTGTGCAAAGCAAAAACACTTAAAAGCAATCAAAAGACAAACCGAGTGTGTAGCATCTGCCAGTTATTGCTAAAGGAGTCACTCCCGGTGAAGGGATCTCGGTCCTTTCCTCATCGAATAAGGTGCAGGATATATCACATATACCGCTGTGCAAAGCAAGAACTGTAGCTACCTGTTTTATTTTGAAATTCGATTCTACAACATCTTAGGTTTCTTTTATTTCATTAATCACATTAATGAAGTCCCATCATTTAAGTACCTAAACATCACAGATAAATACGACGTACACTTATGCCATCCGCATTCGCCTCGATGTCCCCTCGTGCACCGTTAGGTTAGGTAACTAACGGCAGAGCAGGGCAGGGCTAGTACGGGTGTAAAACATAAGTAACGTCTATATAATGTATCATATATACTATATACTGTATCTATCACAGAACATCACATGATCACATCACAGATATCGCAGCAGAAGAATCATATGAAATATTGGATATACTAGGACGTCCGTGTTTTCAATACGAGCCAGTATAAAACACGGATTCCACGGTCGTGATGAATAGCCAAACCCACACCCCTAGACCCCTACGAGAGCGGCAAGCAACCCTGCCAATTCTAGAGTTAGGAGACCCGGACTCGACTCCTCGAGTTGGTCTCCCACTGGACTCCAGAACCCGGTTACTTGTGCCCTCCTCATTGGGTCTATCCTAGTGCGGAAAAGTAAATAATATACAAACGGTGACAACTTCCGCAACCTGGAAGTGCCCCAATAAAAGAATATTACATACAAGTTTTTACATGAATGAAAATGAAAAACACTCATCTCACATAAAAACCCCCGGCTATTCAAACACGACGATCCAATATAACATATCCAGCAACACATAACATCACATGTCATCAACGTAAGTAAATATGTCCATCCCGATTGTCGTTGACATATAGCAACGAAACCGGCGATATCACATATTACACTTACGGTCACAGAAAAGAAAGTGTAAAACTACAACAGTTGGAATCCGCAACCACCTCAGACATCGCATGCCTGACCAAATGAATTACTTAGACATCACATGCCTAACAATTATAAACCCCGCATTTTAGTCTCATTATCGAAAACTCTTTTCAATATCAAGTCGGGTAATTCAACAAGATTCCCGACATCCTGATCGAATACTCGTCGCAAACTTTAGTAGGCGGCCGCACCCCCGATACCGTCGACGAAGTGCACCAAGGCGGAACACCGCTACCGCGAGCACCCGAACGGATGCTTTCGGCGACGAGGTTCTCCTACTGTCACTTGGTCGGGGCTATGGAGTGAGGCTGTCTATTAAGTTTACCCGGCGAGTATCCGCGTACGCTACGTGATTGCGACGGACTTTTGATCACATCAAAATTCCGTGGCAACCGATCAAGTGAGACTAAACTGCTATGTTTATAATATTCATTCCGTTATCTCATAACTTCTTGTGAATTCCAATTATTGTATCACATTCCGGATAAATAGAAAATGTCAAACTTTCCGATCGAACAATCGAACACCCAAGTTTTCCCGAAACTGATCAACACATGAAACAAGTATAACAACATTCCGTTCGTGCCTCAGTACCAACGGTCCAGCCGTAGAAGGGTCAAGCCAACACCTCACATGTGGCACGCCGTACTGCCCCAAACCCGAAGGTTCAAAGGGCAGTTCAAGACGGTCACATAATCGAGTTAAGGTTTGTTGTCTTCTAGAGGGACCATCGCGTTACTTGCACTACTTAGAACGTCGTTAAACTACGGAAAAATCCAACACTTGGAAATTTCCCGACAGGGGAAAAATTGGGTATTTATATCCGGTCGAACTTTTTAACATATTCTAAAAATTTATCCGGAAAGCCACATAGACAAAATTTGATACCCCGATCGAAACACCGAATCCCCAAAACAATCCCAGAAAATACAACTCTGGAAACAGTATTAAAAATTCCCAGAAAATCCAGAATAAAATAATAAGAGTTACTGTGCAAATAGTGGAGGATGACGTCATCAAATGGCCGCTGATCCGCCGCAGAAGCCATGCTTCCGCCGCGGATCCGCCGCGAAATTTACTGTTCACCAGAAACTTTTTGCACCGTAATTCTTATTTTTCCCTGCTGAATTTTTTAGCAATTTTTAATTTGGAAAAACTCACTGTTTTCAAAAAAGTACAGAGAGCAAGATTGATTTGGTGTTTCGGGTTCGTTCGGACTTCAAATTCCGTCTGGACTTCGCCTAAGGCTCTAGCTTGGCTTTGATACTACTGTAGGGTTCTTAGGCACCCTAGTGAGGCCTCTAAAGGCATCGAACATGCCAATTTCAAAAATTCTAGGTGCCGAGAGACCCGACTACGGATCGTTTGCTAGAATTCTAGGCGAAAAAGATAACTAGTTAACAATTAACTAAGGGATACGGATATACAACCTTTGTAGATCCGTTTGTCCATCTCCACGGCTCCGAGATGAGGTCCTCTCCGCTGTCCAAATCAAATCCGGGCTCTAGCGTCGGCTTCGTCGGAGAATGGGCAAGCTAGGTCGTCGATGTCCATGCCGAAGATGATCTACGTCGAGGCATCGCTAAATCAAGCTCCGACTTCACCAAGTCAAGAAATTTGTGAAGTAAACACACTCTACTACTTGGCAAGAGGTATAGGATGAAGAAATAGGAAGTGGGTAGACTTTAGAATTGGATTTCTGACTTGTTTTCATCAATCACCATTGATGAAGCAAGCTTCTTCTTGAAGTGAAGAAGAAGAAGATGGAAAAAGGTTATGATAAGAATAATATCAAAATAGAAAAATAAAATCCATTCTTATCATAATATTAACCTTAGTTTAGTGTAGAGAATGGACCATGGTTAGATATGATGGTTAGGGTTAAGGAAGAGATAAGAATGGTTGACTTGATCAAAGTTTCAAGAAACTTCAACATAAAACAAAATAAGCCACCATCCTTAAATAATTTCCAAAATGAATATATAAATAAATGAATAAGATAATCAAAACCCTAATCATTAAGTAAACCATGGTTTAATCTTTACACTTAACCAAGTTAATATGCATCATCAAACATGATACAAACATGTGCATAAAAGTATATCACATATACAACTTGCACAATCCAAGTGAGAAAATCCATTTAAAGTGAACCATTACTAGTTAATGCAAAGTAATATATCAAATATATAATTATACATTAAATCATTAAATCAACACTTGATTCAATGATCCGGTCATGTCGCACACAACCGACTAGTATACAATGTATCGGCTTATCGAATCAACGCTTGAATCGATAACTAGGTTATATCGCATACAACCATTCGATACATTCATCACGAGAATGGAATACGGTATCACATACACGCATTATTCTCGGTCCCGCACATATCTCATATGCGCTCCTATTTCGTTTCGCTTGAGCCAGGAAACCTCTGTGTAGGACTCTAAAGACTCGTCAATACGCCGGCAGCGGATGATGATCATATCAAACATCCACAAGCCGCAAGCGGTCTGCTAAACGTAACGGCCACCCGGGTATTGAGCGATCTGAAGATCGACGAGCAAGCCCGCTCACACTCCAGTGAATCCAACCAGTAACACTACCGTACAGTCTGGTCTGATCGTCTGATATGTCGCATATCTCGCCTAGGGGTGGTAAACGTCAGACCCCAATAGCTCGATAAGTCATGTCGATATGAGGTCTATAACCGTTCGAGAAACTACTGGTAACACTTACCAGTAAATCTCAGCAACCCTGGCCAGGGATTTCCTGTTATAGCCAATCGAACACAGCGCAACATCAACCCCGTATACCGGGAGAGACGAATCCCTTCCTATCGCTCATTGCCTCCATGTGACTCGGGACTGTACCCAAAAACCACCGTTTTGCATGCCCTCTTGGACGTGGTAAGATGGAAATCAAAGCATAGTGGGAACCACACAAGACTCTATGACGATCTCGGGTCAACAGACTACTCTGTACCAGTGTCACCAGAGAACTGCCATCTGACGTGAGGTATAATACCATCTGGGAGTTCTCGGCGAGTCCGTCCAGTGTACCCAGTCTCCACTGAGCACCCGTATATCATCTCTGATTTCAAACACCAATGGATATGGGATCATCCATCGCCCATCTGTATGGGTCGAGAAGGTATACGCTAGTCTACTCTGGTATATCGATGCCCTGTCTCGATACACCCACGACTAGGGACTTTGAAGGATGTACTTATAGACTATCTGTCCCCACTAGTATGATCTGCATCATAGTCCAGATAGTCAAGTACAGATCCTAAGGGCTTTACCAACATGTAACAGAGAGACAATCAGTATACACGTTAAGGTAAAGTTCAACCAGATAGCATACTATCATGTCGAGCAAGAAAGTCCTCCCTATATACGTCCCAGCATCCACTACAATATACATCCTATGTATAGTAATGGCCTCTAGGACATACATATAACTAACATCACCTACTGCCGGCATATTGACGAGTCTTTAGAGTCCTACACAGAGGTTTCCTGGCTCAGGAGAAACGAAGTAGGAGCACATATGATATATATGCGGGACCGAGATTAATACGTGTATGTGATACCGTATTCTATTCTCGCAATTTGTGTCATCGGTCGGTTATATGCGATATAGCCGGGTTATCGAATCAAGTGTTGATTCGATAAATTGATACACATGATATTAGTCGGTTATATGTGATATAGCCGGATTATTAAATCAAGTGTTGATTTAATAATCTAATGTATAATTATATATTTGATATATTAATTTACATTAACTAGTATTAGCTTACTTAAGATCTATTTTCTCACTTGATTGTGCATTAGTATATATGTGATATAAATTAGTGTACATTATTTTGTGTCATGCTATATGCCACATGCTACATGGGTGTATGAGACTCACACCATGCTTATAATAATGTGAGGGTTTTATTTATTTAAAGTAAATCAAAATTGGTTGGAAATTTTCACATGGTTGAAGCTTGTAGAAGCTTGTGGAACCATTGACCAAGTCCACTCTTTTTGTTTTACTTGTAGATATTTATTAACCTAACCATTATTGTAACCCATGGTTTATTCTCTACATGGGTTAATGTATGACATTAACTCACCCTTGGTTACTATTCTCACCTTATTAGTTTTCATTTTCTCATCTTGATCATTTTCATCTTCTTCCTCCTCAAGAAAGCTCTCAAACTTTCAAAATGGTGAGAAAATATTGTGAGAAAATAAAATCTAAAGTGAGCCCATTTCCTACTTCATCATACTTTACTACTTGCCATTTAGTTTAGGGTGTTCTCTTCACAAAGTTCATCACCTAGTGAAGATGTAGCTTGGGTTTGAGTCTTCTCGACGTAGATCATCTTCGGCCTCGAATACTTCGAGCAAAGGTTGTTCATTTCTCCAAGGGAACCCATACTAGAGTTCGGTAGATCTTTACTCGCAGCGAAGGGACTACTACACGGAGCTTTAGAAGTGAAGGACCGGTCTACAAAGGTTGTATTTCTTGTTCACTTAGTGTAATGGTAGATTACATGTTTAGTTTGTCTATTTACTCGGCTTGATCCTAGTCTAGGGTTCCTTAGCACTCTTGTAATTTTGAAATTGACATGGTAGATCAAGCATGAAAACCCAGCAGGATGCCGAGGAATCCCAACAGTGGTATCAGAGACGGGCTAGAGTATTAAACGTTATTTGTTATATTACAAAACCGAAACTACTCCGAAACTTGAAACATCGAAACCTAGTTTCTGTCGATTTTTAAATGACCTCGAAAAATTATTTAAACAAGTGCAGAATGTTGTATGAGCGATAATATGAACATGACAGAAAGTTGAAGCCATGTGCTCGGATTTTGGCCGAGCACAATGCAGAGAAAACCGAGGAGGACGTCCTAGAGAGGTTGTTTTGGCTTCAAATTTTTGTCATGTTCCATGCTCTGGGTTTTGGTGTTTCATGTATTGTTTGTTTAGTCCAAAATTTTCATGTGATGTTAATTTGTTAAGGGGCTAATTCAGAGTGTTTCGTGTTCGTAATTCTAACATGGTTTCGGGTTTTCACATGTTATCTAGACGAAGTGAAAAGGTTCGATCGAATGTCAGAACCCCATTTTTCCAAGTTTAAAGTATTCGGAAAATCATGCAAGTCATTCTGTGGACCCTCTAGAAGAATGAAACCCTAACTAGATATAATGACCATGGAACCGCTTTCGAACCTTAGGGTTTGCGGCAGTTCTGCGGTGCCATTAATAAGGCTTGAGTTTGCCCTTCTACGGTTGGTCCATAGGTGATGTGGCATGTTCTGGGTATTTTTTAACCCTGCTCAAGTGTTGAGCTCTCGGGGAATTGTGGGACTTTGATGAATCGATCGAAAAGTTTAACTTCGTCTGGATATTTGTGATGGGATACAATACTTGGAATCCATAATATTTGAATTTTATGAATCTAGCAGTTTAGTCTCATTTGATCGGCTGCCACGAGATTTTGATATGAATCAAAAGTCCGTCGCAATCATGTAGCGTACGCGGATACTCGCCGGATAACCTTATTAGATAGCCATACCCCATAGCCCGACCAAGTGACTGTAGGAGAACTCCGTTGCCAAAAGCATCCGTCCGGGTGCTCACGGCCGCGGTGTTCCGCCTAAGTGTACTTCGTCGACGACATCGGGGGTATGGCCGTCTACTAAAGTTTCCGGCGAGCATTCGATCAGGATGTCGGGAATCTTATTAAATTGCCCGACATGATATTGAAAAGTGTTTTCGATATCAAGACTAAAATGCGGGGTTTATAATTGTTAGGCATGCGTTGTCTAAGAAATTCATATTGTTAGGCATGAAATCCAAAGTATGTGATACATTGGGTTTATGATGTCTAAGGTGGTTGCCGATTCCAACTGTTGTAGTTTTCATTTTCTTTTCTGCGACCGTAAGTGTAATATGTGGTATATCGCCAGTTTCGTTGCTATACGTCAACGACAATTGGAATGCGCATATTTACTTACGTTGATGACATATGATGTTATGTGTTGCTGTGATATATTATATTGGATCATCGTGTTTGAATAGCCGGGTTTTTTTTATGTGAGATGAGAGCTTTTCATTTTCATTCATGTAAAAACTTGTATGTAATATTCTTTTATTGGGCACTTCCGGGTTGAGAAAGATGTCCCCGTTGATGTATATTATTTACTTTTCCGCATTAGGATAGACCCAAGGAGGAGAGCACAAGTAACCGGGTTCTAGAGTCTAGTGGGAGGCCATCTCGAGGAGTCGAGTCCAGGTCTCTGTTCAGACTAGAATATTGCATTATTATATTCCCCATTCTTATTCTTTTTATAAATAAACAGGTGCTTTTGACGCATGTCTGCTACATGTTAGAGGTTACAGGTTCTTGGACAGAAAACAGTGCAAACGATATAAAAACGATGAAAATGTGGACTTTAACCAACAAACAGAGAATCTTGATCAAGCCTACATAAGGAACAATTCACAAAGCAAGATTCAAGACATCGACTCAAAGCGAACGGTTAAAAATCCATTGCAAATTGTTCACTGAAGATCTGGAACCAACCTAGAAGCCCAAATGGAAAAGGACATGTAGAAACAGCAAGAAAATAAAGCCCAAAAGCAGCACAAAAAATTTGACAAGCCAAGTCCACTATTGGGCCGCGGAACCGCGGCCCAACCCCTACCAAAGCCACGGTTCCGCGGCCATCAAGCGCAATCAGGAGCTGAAAATTTTACCTAAACTTTATGCGACGTTGACTGGTCTTTATAGGGCTATTTTTGTAATTATGGACATGCGAAACAAATGTAACCCTAGGGTTTCCTATTCTTTATAAATAGAAACTCTAAAAATTGTAAACTTCATGCCTCCCTTCATTAATAAATTGTAGAATTCTTTTGGAGAGCATCGGTGCCTCTTTTCAATTCATGAATCCAGATCTGACAACCCTGCGTTGATGTTTGGAGAGAGCCATCTGTAAGTAGTTTTATTTAGTTGTTCTAGTTTAGATTTTAATTCCCTGCCTTAGATGTTAGCTTTGGGAAGGGCTTTTGAGAGATGAGATCTCTCATCCCTTTCTTACCCATCACATAGAATCTATAGGACTCCATGCATACACGCACACACCGCGCCCTACGGCACCCTATCCCTCGAGGTAGCGGTGATACCGTAGTATAAAGGCGCGGTTGCGCGCTTTTTCCATGGAGGTTAGGGTAAGGATCTCTAAAGGAAGGACAAGAACCTAGAGGAAGGAACACCTTCCCGAATGGATCTAATCCCCTTTATTGATAATTACCATAACTCCTCTTAGATCCTAATCTGGGTATAGAAAGCGTTGAGATTTATTTACATTTCCAAACCATTCCTAAACCTAACCCTAGCAAAATTTAGATCTAGATAATTGCCCTAGGATAGTTTAGGTTTTTAGATTTAATAACAACTCCGAACACCTTTCGAATTAACTCGTAAGAACGAATCGGAGATTCATAACATCCCTGTGGACCGACCTGTACTCACCGGCTAGCTGCAAAGCGACGCCGTTCTTGATTGCGGTTACAAATATTTTTGATCTATCTTTTAGAAAGCGCAGGCACGCTAAATCATTCAATCAAATAAGCGCAAGCACGCTAACATTTGGCTTGTGTAAGGCCAAGCTTAAGTTTGGGGGGAATCTTGTTGTATATATGTATATATCTTTTTGTTTTCTTTTTCTATAAAAAATAAAAAAAATTTCAAAACAAATAAAAAAAATAAAAAAATTGTAAATAAATAAATAGAGGAGTGCCGACATTTTGACCCTCTTGGTTTAGTATGACAGTGAAGACACTGTCAAGTTCAAGTTTGGGGGTATGCTCGGTACGTCTTCTTCCTTCGCATTCATTTGAACATATTTTTGCATGTGCATACTTATTTGAAAAAACCATAAAAATCTGAAAAATTTCACAAAATTATAAAAATTATTGTATTCAATTTTGGCTTATTTGACTAGAGTTTGACAGATAGGTTAACTAGCTAGGAACAACTAGATCTTAGACTTAGTGAATTAAAAACCCTAAAAATAACATTCCTTAAAGTTTAACGGTAGAAAGTATATGCCTTGTAGTTTATTTTGAAATAGGCAAATTTTAGGTTCACTTCTTGGGCTAAGTCGAAACGAAGGAAGAGTATTGATGTTCTCATTAGAGTATAAGTTTGAAAAATAGTTCCTAGCTTAAGTCTAGATTCTGAAAATGTATACCCTACAATTTGCACAATCACGCACCTTGAAACTTGGAATAGTAGAAGAGACCTTGAAATGCTCTTGTCTAAAGTCCTTAGTACAATGAAAAAAAAGTGAATAAAGAATTAAAAAAAAATGGACACTGGTTTTTGTGATTACTTAAGGCTGTAAAAATAGAAAAATATTTAGCGAGGGTGTTTCATCACCTAGTGCCTTAGACTAACTGGTTTGGGAGTCACTGCTAAAGCCTTGGGTGTTGCAAAACTAGGAAGTACGCTTTAAAGTGCTAACGCATCTTGTAATCGGTTATTGGTATCTCAAGAAGTATTAACGGTCGCATGAAGGATGTGAAAGCAAAATTCAATTAAAAATTCACCTACTAATAAGTACTTTGGACAACGGACAAGGGCATGATTGCTTGATTTGAATTTCCAAGTGTAGGGGTAATTTATACACACACGTGGGGATATGTGATTGGAATTTAGATAAGAGAGAGGAATGAAAGATAGAACTTGTATCTTTAATAGAATGATAGAAATTCCTAAGTGGAGATGAAACCCTAGAAGGAAGACTTAAGAGATGCCGAAAGCTAAGTAGGTCTACATAACATATATGATCTTAAGTTAAATGATGAGGAAGTGTGAAGAATATGGGTGGATAATTTATGGGTCGACGATAATAGAATTCCTTGTTAGAAAACCTAATTGGAGAACAAAAGTCGAAAAGCCGAATTGATAGGATTTTGTAGGTAGTATCCGCTGAAAACCCTCAGGAGACAACACTCCTCCTACTAGGGACACCTAGAGGTTTAACGGCTTGTTGCACGAGCTCAGTGCAATCGTGTTTCCCTGCGAAAGTGCGGTTAGGATTTTAGGGAATAAAAATAAGTTTGCTCGAGGACGAGCAAAAGATAAGTTTGGGGGTATTTGTTCAGACTAGAATATTGCATTATTATATTCCCCATTCTTATTCTTTTTATAAATAAACAGGTGCTTTTGACGCATGTCTGCTACATGTTACAGGTTACAGGTTCTTGGACAGAAAACAGTGCAAACGATGTAAAAACGATGAAAATGTAGACTTTAACCAACAAGCAGAGAATCTTGATCAAGCCTACATAAGGAACAATTCACAAAGCAAGATTCAAGACATCGACTCAAAGCGAACGGTTAAAAATCCATTGCAAATTGTTCACTGAAGATCTGGAACCAACCTAGAAGCCCAAATGGAAAAGGACATGTAGAAACGGCAAGAAAATAAAGCCCAAAAGAAGCACAAAAAATTTGACAAGCCAAGTCCACTATTGGGCCGCAGAACCGCGGCCCAACCCCTACCAAAGCCGCGGTTCCGCGGCCATCAAGCGCAATCAGGAGCTGAAAATTTTACCTAAACTTTATGCGACGTTGACTGGTCTTTATAGGGCTATTTTTGTAATTATGGACATGCGATACAAATGTAACCCTAGGGTTTCCTATTCTTTATAAATAGGAACTCTAAAAATTGTAAACTTCATGCCTCCCTTCATTAATAAATTGTAGAATTCTTTTGGAGAGCATCGGTGCCTCTTTTCAATTCATGAATCCAGATCTGACAACCCTGCGTTGATGTTTGGAGAGAGCCATCTGTAAGTAGTTTTATTTAATTGTTCTAGTTTAGATTTTAATTCCCTGCCTTAGATGTTAGCTTTGGGAAGGGCTTTTGAGAGATGCGATCTCTTATCCCTTTCTTACCCATCACATAGAATCTATAGGACTCCATGCATACAAGCACACACCGCGCCCTACGGCACCCTATCCCTCGAGGTAGCGGTGATACCGTAGTATAAAGGCACGGTTGCGCGCTTTTTCCATGGAGGTTAGGGTAAGGATCTCTAAAGGAAGGACAAGAACCTAGAGGAAGGAACACCTTCCCGAATGGATCTAATCTCCTTTATTGATAATTACCATAACTCCTCTTAGATCCTAATCTGGGTATAGAAAGCGTTGAGATTTATTTACATTTCCAAACCATTCCTAAATCTAACCCTAGCAAAATTTAGATCTAAATAATTGCCCTAGGATAATTTAGGTTTTTAGATTTAATAACAACTCCGAACACTCTTCGGAATTAACTCGTAAGAACGAATCGGAGATTCACAACATCCCTGTGGACCGACCCGTACTCACCGGCTAGCTGCAAAGCGACGCCGTTCTTGATTGCGGTTACAAATATTTTTGATCTATCTTTTAGAAAGCGCAGGCACGCTAAATCATTCAATCAGTCTCCTAACTCTAGAATTGGTAGGGTTGCTTGTCGCTCTCGTAGGGGTCTTAGGATGTGGGATTGGCTATTCATCACGACCGTAGAATCCGTATTTTATACAGGCTTAAATTAAAACCCGGAAATCCTAGTATATCCAATATTTCATATGTTGTCTTCTGTTGCTGATATTCTGTGATGTGATCACTTTATATTCTGAGATAAATACTATATATATTATATATGAGATATATAATAGACATTGCTTATGTTTTTCACCCGTGCTAATCCCCTGCCCCGCTCTGCCGTTAGTTGCTTAACCTAACGGTGCACGACGGGACTTCGTGGTGGATGCGGATGGCATAAGCGTACGTTGTATTTATCTGTAATGTTTAGGTAACTTAAATGATGGGACATTCATTAATGAGATTAATGAAAGAAAATAAACCTAAAGATGTTGTAGAATCAGATTTGAAACCCACTCGTCTTTTTACGAAAAAGCAAAGTTTCAAAATGCGGAGTTTAAGCCACTCCTTTTAAAACTATTTGATTCTACAACGATATCAAGTTCAAAGCGTTAAAGGTTTTCTTAAAAACCATCCGCAACCCTCCGTCATTTTAGGAAGTAGAGTACTTAGTATTCGTGCTGCGTATGTTGATTATAGTCAAGACGTAGTGTACGATAGCTAAGTGATATCTTTTTACACAGCATATGATGCGATTAATTAGGACAATCATATGATTATGTTAATTATAGTCAAGGGTCATATGGGTGGGTCTAATTAATCAAGAAATGACGGGTGGAACTTGACTAGTGCTTATGATATGTTGATTATAGTCAAGGTTATAAGTGCTAGGGGTAAAAACTATTATCGAGAGTTTCAAGTGTTGAAATTTGCAATGAGATTGCATACCTTCTTTGTGATAATTGGATCCTGATAACCACTGCGAGTAATTGTTACTCCTGGGATAGTTTTGCACTTTACAATTAGCCGATCAAGTAGGTGTCTAGAAAGGTGTCAACGGGGTTACGCCCCTGGGAAAACGAGGTTTATTTTAATTAGGTCCGTGCGAAAGCAAAGGGAACCTCCCTCAAAGTACCGGCACTGTCCTGGCTGAAAGATTGGCGAACTTGTAGGGTGCAATTAATCCCGGCTAGTCTTTCCTTTTAAAGTTTGAAGGAAGATTTGATAAAAACAGTGTGAGCCATCCTGATTAGATAAAATATATAACCAATCTAATCTTGCAAGAGCGCACGCAGAGTGTTTTCTTCTCTCTCTCTAGGTAGCGACCATATCACGCCTTAATCAAGATAATAATATGGATGTATTGACCAAACCCGCTTGTTATACTGAGTTGGGGAATGTTGATCCCGCTCCAACTTATAATTGTTATAAGACCGAGCAAGAAATAGGGGAATACTAGGATACCCATGCAGCCCAAACGAAGAAAGTGCAGGATAGATGCATTTTCTTCGGGTGTGTTCGTTACCGAGAATAGTTTCTCAGTATCCTCTACTTCTTGGGTATTAGATACCGACTCAGGATCCCTCATATGTAATCTGTTACATGGGCTACAGAAAGGTAGAGAACTGGGATTGGGTGATATGCCTCTAAGTGTTGAGAATGGTGCAATTGTTGCACCCAAATCAGTTGGCAAATATTACCTTGTATTACCAAATACATTGATTCTGAACGAATGTTATTAGATACCACACCTGATATACAACATTATATCAGTCACTTTATCATGTAAAGAAGGATATAATTTTGTATTGATGGATAATGTTTTGAACATTTTCTATATCAAAGTGTTGATTGGTTCAAGTGCGTTATCCAATGGCATATACGTTCTAAATCAAACCACAGTTCTTAACGTACAAAACACACACAAGTGGAAGAGTTCAGAAATGAATGAATCCTACTTATGACATTGTAGACTAGGTCATATCAATTCGACCTGACTAGTTAAGTTACATTAAGATGCATATTTAAATCAGTTTGAATTTACATATTGTGAAACTTGCTAGTCATGTCACAAAGATAAGATGACCATAGCTCCGTTTACTTGAAACAGAGAAAGGGTTAGTGAACTCTTGGGACTAATACATGATAATGTATTTGGTCCCCTGTCTACACATGCCAGGACTGGTTCTTTGTACTTCATTATATTCACTGATGATCCCTCAGGATTCGGAAATATGTTCCTGTTGAAACACAAGCCTGAAGATTTTGAGAAATTCAATGAATATAAATCCGAAGTAGTGAACCAAAACGGGTATAAGTATCATGTCCTTTTATGTGATCAGGGAGGAGAATACTTGTGCATGGAATTTGTCACACCCCGCTTCCCAAAATACGGAATACGAGGGGTTGACAAGGCCAGCCATGCTCCTACGGTCAAGAAAACATCCTGCCGTAGTCACACTTCGGCTTCTAGCTTTACGTGGTAATCAGTAATCTAGGCACAGGTAATGAGAAATGCAGTAACTAAATCAAAACAAATACGAAGAACTAACCAGATGGAGATCAAGAGAGTATAACTCTGGGTAGCTGATCAAGATGTCCGCGATATCCTCGAGGTACGTCAGGTCCTGGTCCAGGCTAGATCCTCTTCTCACTCTGAGCATGCATACTCAGGTCGTCAGAGCGACACGATAGCAATATATATATATATATGTATATATATATAGATACAAATGGTACCTCGTATAATGATAATGAATATGCAACAGTAATCGAAAGAGTAAAGACGTGAAAATGAAGTAGCCAATGCAAGTAGCTAGAAGAGCAGGTAGACAGTAACGCGGTAAACAGTATAGCAGGTATGATAAATCAGTAAACAACGCATGTCAATGTCGCTATCCCTATCAGTCTCTAAGTCTCACTGTACAGGTCACTAAGCCTATCGTCAGTCCAAGTGTGAGAGTCAATCACTCGTGAGTATCCCCCAGCCAAGGATAGGACCCAAGGACAAGAGAACACGGGCCCGAGTCGCTCGCTAATAATCAATGATATCCCTATATATCTCCATGTATCTCCATATGTGCCGGCATGGGACTCCCGAGAATCTGTTGAACTCACACTCAAACTACCCCACACCCCGTGGTCTACATCAAACGCCAACCATAAACTCAAATACCAGCCGGTCCTTGACGAGTCTACGCGAGAACTGAAGACAGGGTCTCCATCAAGCATGTCTCGACTGATACCCAAGATCAATGAACAGTGTTTGGTGCCTTACCTATGACACCCATACAAGTGCTTCCATAATTGTCCTATACCAATTATGGTCACACTTATACGCGTCCTACAGACGTCGATAATGCAATAAATCAATAGGGTCCACTGATTGTGTACAAGTACGTGTCACTTTCACTTATCCATTCATGCTCAACACTAACGTACTTGCCACAATCACCACTAATACCTAACACTAGGTAATGCCCATGAACACTAAATTACCAATGCAATGACAGATATATAAGGTGATGAGAATACGATAATTCAGGCATGATTAAGAAGTCATAAGTCGGTGACCTACCACTTGCACAATTTATCATAAATCCTACGTGCAAAATTTAGCGAAACAATAAAAATGGGGTAAGCAGTATGTCTAATTATCTATACATAAAAATTAGTTTCACGTTAATCGGGTTTCAGGATCATTAGATATGGCCATTTCATTTTAAGCGTTCACTGCTGGAAATCCGGTTTCAGAATCAGAAGTCCGTTTCGTAACGCATTTTAATCCCAGTTGGGATCGGAATTTAGCAATGTTACAGTAGAATTAAATTTAGGGTTTTTAATGAGGTTTCTAACGCACTAGACGGATTCTCAATCGCGTCTCTATGTTAGAAGTTATGCACTGTTCAACACTAGAGTATCAGTTCTGGTTCTGTTTGGGACTGCTATACGTCCCGATCTTTTAAATTGCAGTTTAAATAGTAAACGACGATATAAAGGGGTGAAGTCACTTGCGTTATTTATCTAACAGATTCATCTTCAATAAAGTGTAGGGTTCCGCAACATACAAGTTCAGGCAGCTAAGAGGTAGGCATTACGAGACATGAAACAACAACCAGAGCTGCTCTGGACTGCAGTCCAGAGCCGCTCTCCGAACCAATTCTCATCATAATATCAGTACAGAAACAATTTAGAACTTTCATAGGGTTACCGGTCGTCGAGTCGGCTTCGATTTGAGCCCTTGAATGCCTCATTTCAATATGTACACACTTAATTGTGATTTTAACAAATTTCAGGTGCGGGAAATTCCCAGTTTTTACGGGTGTAATTGGGGGTGTTCGTTTAAGCCATTAACAATTGTATTTTCCAGTAAAATTTCTACACAGTGCTCATTGCCACACGGGCCAGAATATGCAATCAATTTCCGTCAAATTAAATGAAGGTTTTCATTCGGATTTTTCATCGAACAGTTATGTCATATAAGTTTTCGTGAATTGTAAACATGGAATTAATACGATTTTAGTTTGTAACGGAAATAAACTAGCATGTAGCAAGTAGGGTACTTGCCTGGAGACGTTTTGGCGATGCACGGCAGTGGCAACGGCACGAACGCGCAACGAACGGCGCGGCTAGGGTTCGCGACCTCGGCTCGCGTTCGGGTTCGTCGTCGGAGTTGTCCGGGGGTGACTCATGTTCGCTGGAAGCGGAGGGGGATGCTCTGTGGATCTCCGGGGATGTGCTGGGGTCGACGATGGTCGGCGGTGGTCGCTCCGGCGATGGCAGCAGTAAGAGTGAGGTTGCAACGAGGTTTTTGGTGTGGTTTTGGAGAGAGAGAGAGGTAGTGGGGCTCGGGAAAGTAGTGATGGTGATGATGCTGACGACGCAGAGGGTGCAAGGGCGTCGACGATGTGGTGGGGAGCTCGCCGGCGTGAGGGTGCAGGGGTGGCCGAGCTCGGGTGTGCAGGGGAGCTTGGTGGCGGTTGAAGGTGCAGGGGAGGCTCGATGAGGGGGTGAGTTCTGGAGAGAAGAGAGCGAGGGAGGAAGTTTGAGAAGGGTGCATGGTCGTGGGAACGTGGCCAACGAAGGCGAGGAGCGTGGGCGACGAGCGTTCGTGAAGAGGGAAAAATAGGCGGGAAGTTTTACGTGGGGAAAAAGGAGGGGTTAAAAGCGGGTTGGGTCGGGTTAGGTTGGTAAAGGCGGGCGGGCTGTGGGAAGCTGGGCTTGGGCCAGGAGGGAGATAATTAATTTATTAGGGATGGAAAAAGGGAAACATGCTTGGGAAAAATGGTGGGAAATTATATATTTAGTTTTAACTTTGGGTTTTGATGCATGGGCTGGGCGAAATATAGCTAGGGCTGAGGAATTGTTTTTAAGATTTGGGTTATGGGCTAAGTTTTTAAAATAGGAAAATTATATTTTATTTTGTCTTGGCTTGGAGTTAAATAAGAATGAGAATGAATTTTGGGGAAAATAAATAGGAAGTTGGGCCGAGTTTTTTTTTAGGGTAAAATAAAAGGGAGAAAAATAAAAATGGTTTTAGATAAATTAGGGTTATAAAGAGATTAGGAAAAGAAAATGTGAAGGGAAACCGATTAGGAAAAGACTTTGAGGAATTGGGAAGGGAGTGGGCTGAGACATGTAAAAGGGATTGGGATTTGGGTTTGGGGTTAAAAAGCAATAAAATAATTATAAATAAAAATAAATAAATTTTGTAAGTAATACTTTATGAAGAATACGGACATTAGTGTACAAAAAGAATTGGGTAGTACAGAATTCTTAGGCTATTCTAAAGGAGAATGAGATTCTCTCTCAGCATTACTCCTCCGTATACACCACAGCACAACGATGTATCGGGGCGGAGCAATCGCACCCTATTAGATATGGTGCGCTCTATGATGAGTACTGCTGAGTTGCCTGTTTCCTTTTGGGGTTATGCGCTTGAAAAAGCAGTATATCTATTGAATTGGGTTCCAATCAAATCAGAGCCTACCACTCTATATGAGATATGGTATGTGAAGAGCCATCTCTTAAGCATGTTAAGATTTGGGTTGTCCGGCCTATGTCTAAAAGCAAAATCCGGACAAGCTCGAGGCAAGGTCAGTTCTGTGGAATTTTGTTGGATATCCTAAGCATTCTTAAGGGAATATCTTCTACCACACCGAGAAAATAAAGGTGTTTTATTTCTCGGCATGCCACCTTTTTAGGAAAAGGAATTTTTAAGGAAGAAATTTGTGGTCATGAGGTAGAACTGGAATTAGTTCCAGCTATACAAACTACAACTGATGATTTAGTAGAACCAGAGGATTCAATAGTTTCCAACGAATCTCAGCCTCTCCGCCGATCTGGTAGATGGAATCCATGTACACCAACAAAGTATGGACTTTGGTTGCTATATCTGAAGGGTTAGATCCCCATCAGGAGCAAGTATATCTTGAGAAGATTACTTGGTGTAGATGGAAAAATTGAGACTTTCTAAGCTAGACTTGTTGTAAAAAGGTCTCGTCATCGACCAGGCATGGATAATGATGAAACCTTTTCTCCAGTGGCTATGCTTAAGTCCATCCGGATCCTACTTGCCATTGCTAAATACCATGACTACGATATCTGGTGGTTGGGTGTCATGACTGCTTTTCTAAACAATGATTTAGAAGAGAGCGTCTATAAGTACACAGCCAGAGGGCTTCGTAGACAGTGGGAGCAGCGGAAACGTGTGCAAGTTGCTTTATGCGTTAAAGCAGGCATCACGGAGTTGGAACATGTGTTCTGATGTGATAGTCAAAGCGTTTGACTTCATCAAAATGGTAGATGAACCTTATATATAAAAAAAGGTAGCAGAGAGTAAGGCGGTCTTCCTCGTATTATACGTGGATGGTATACTCTTGATAGGAAAGGTGTTTCCTATGCTACACTCGGTCAATCTCCTTTTATCACATAGATTATCCATGTAGGATCTAGGTGATACCTCCTAAATCCTGGTTTTTGGATCTATGAGATAGATCTAAGTGGATGTTAGGATTCTCACTAGGAGTAGTGAGATGGTATCAAATGATCCTGGGGAGAATCACTGGACAGCTTTGGAGAACCTTCTTAAATACTTGAAAAGCACTAAAGAAATGTTCTTGGAGTTTGGTAATGGTGAACTACAGTTGGAGTCCTTTACCGAATCGAGCTTCAAGAGTGATAAGGTCGATTGTCAGACAGCCACAGGCTTTGTCTTTACCCCAGAAGTAGGACGGTATGTTAGAAGAGTTCCAAGCTAGATACCAGGGCAAACTAGATGATAAAGGCTGGATACATCGCTATCAAAGATACTACCAAAGAGTCAGTCTATATCTATATTTGTTCATGAGATGAACTAGGTTCCTACCATTGTGTGACAATGGAGATGAGGTTTTGGCCTAGGAACCTCGGTCCCATCAGAGACCCAGACATATTCTAAGGCAGTATCACCTGATCATGGAGATGGCTAATCTCCAGTGAGATCGAGGTTAGGAGAGGAGACTCAGAGGAAAACATGGCGGATCCACTCATAAAGGCCTTTTTCCCAAGAGAGATTTTTAAGGGATGGTTGATTATGGGATACTACAACCACTGCTGATTGTTGGGTATAAGATAATACAATAGATGGCCTTAGTGCAAGTGTGAGATTGTTAATTGTATGTATGCCCTAGAGGCCATTATTGTACATGAGATGTATATTATAGTGGATGCTGAGATATATATAGGGAGGGCTTTCTCGCTCGACATAATAGTATGCTATCTGGTTGCTCTTTATCTTAATATGTACACTTACTGTCTCTCTGTTACATGTTGATAAAGCCTATAGGATGTGTACTTGACTTCCAGGATTATGATACAGATCATACTAGTGGGGCCTGGGTAGTCCATGAGTTCATCCTTCAATGTTCCTAGTCGTGGGAATATCGAGACGGGGCATCGATATTCCAGAGTAGACTAGCGTATATGTCACGACCCGAAATTGGCACGTGACGGCCCTTAAACTACGCAACGTCTAAAGGCGTAACGCAATTTAAGTAAGCAGAAAACCCAGCAATCTAAACCATCAAAAGTAATAAGAAATAATAGAAAATTTTAAAAGTTTGAAATCTCAACCCAAATTCTTTAAAGTCCCAATTTTATTTCCTTTAAAATTTTGGCAGCACCACCTTTGTAAAAACCAACCCCAAAAATGGGTACAACAAAGATATAAGTAAAGAATCCCCAAACGGGAGTAAAAACACGCCCAAAGGAGGAAAACAACCACCAAAACAGATATACGATGCCGTAGCGAAGAAATAAAAGACAATATAAATAAAACTGCATAAAAGACCTCCAAGGCACAAAATAATATACAATATCGTCCTCACATCAAGTCTCTAAGTCATACATGATAGTGGTAGATGGAGAGTACATGGATACAACGAATATAAAGGATAACCACGAAACCCACATAAAGCAAAACTGCACACTGTGAGCCGAAGCGGTATCCGCAGCAAAAAGATGATAAGATAGATGAATAGCCTCCCTCAACTAGTCTGGGGAACAACCTGCAAAACACCGTGGCACAACGGGGGTGAGTTGCCAACTCGTGAATAGTAAATAACATATGCAGGTAATCGCAAGTATTCACGTACAGCGCGAATCTAACTTATGCAAGTTAATAGCAATAAATGGTCATATGTATGCAATAGTCATGAAAGGCACACTAGCGGGTATAACTAATACATGAAACAATAATATGATAATCTGTATGCAACAATCATGTAAGGTACTCTATCAGGTACAACTAATACATGAATCAGTGATATGGCAATGTATATATGCAGCGGTCATGAAAGGTACTTTAGCAGGTACAACTAATACATGAAACAGTTATATGACAATGTATATATGCAGCGGTCATGAAAGGTACTCTAGCAGGTACAACTAATACATGAAGCAATGCGTATAAAATAAAAGAATGTAAATGTAACAGTTATGGAATGTACTCTATCAGTTACTACTAATACATGAAGCAGTGCATAAATAATAATTGCGGAGTATGGGATAAAACATGTCATTCCCACGGAATTCTGATCTCGTGGTAGGACCAAAGTCCATCAAGACAATCCAAATCCCAATTTCCTCAAATCAGCCCCCAAATTGGCTCTCATATCATGTAAGTCTCCCAAATCCTGAATGTACAATATCAAGTAAATCTCATATATCCTGAATGTATAACATCAAGTAAATCTCATATATCCTGTAGTGTCCAATATCAAATAATCTCATATATATTGTATCCAATTTCAAGTAAATCTCATAAAATTCAGTATCGAGTAAATCAATCACACACACACACACACACACACACACACACACGATATCGAGCACATAGGCCCCGAGCACATAGGCCCCGAGCACATAGGCCCTTCACATCGACCATATAGGCCCCTCATATCGAGCATATAGGCCCCGAGCACATAGGCCCCGAGCATCGAGCACATAGGCCCCTCTCATCGACCATATAGGCCCCCTCATATATAATGAATAAGTATATTTGCATATATCATCATGATGATATATGATGTAGATGTGTGTGTGTGTGTGTGTATATATATATCAGCGTCCCATACCACTGATACACACACACACACACGATGGGTATACATATATATATCAGCGTCCTATACCACTGATACATACACACACACACACACACACACACGCAGGAGTAAAACAATCCAGAAAATATCATATGAAAATCATATCTCAATACGAAATCCATGAATATAATATATGCAACATGAAACAGTAATATGAGCATATAAGGAAAAATCGCTATTTAACTGCAACAAGTTATAAAATATATCATGCGGTTCCTAAATTCTCCAAGTCTATATAACATCGAATAAAGGTAAATATGTAGCTATAGCCCGATATATGTGTAAACATAAAGGTATAGCAAGGTATATGTATCTACCTATCAGTAATGATGTACTATACCCTCCAGGTATAAGTGAAGTATGTTTGCAAGGTATACATGTAGCTATATCATTATGTGTGAAATATACCTATCACTAATGGTACAATACCATATAGGTATACAGGTAACTAGCATGTAAGCATGTCAAGGCATATGTGTAAGCATGTAGGTATACAGGTATGCTATATGTCATATGCAACAAGAAATATGAATCAATGTCTCAATGTCCCTAACCAAAAAATATTATATATGTATGTGTGTTGTGCGTGTCATAGAAATTATTGATGGTGTGTGTGGCATAAAATTAGTGCTCGTGCAACCTGAGCCGTCAATAATAGTGCAGTGTCCTAAGGGTACAAGTCCAAGCACAACAAGTAACTAAGCAATAAGGTATATGCGCAACTCTATATATGCAATAGAATGTGCGACAATATTATAACATCTCTAGACCAGACGCATAACGCCATGCGGGCGATTCCCCTGTAGATGTTAAATTTACTCACCAACGCTCCTGGCTAAGTAAAGCCTACCACCTATTTCCCCTTCTTCGCAGCATCCGAAGTCCCCGCCTTCGAACCTAAAACATAATACAACAAAGCAAGTATATATTAGTAATAGACCCAAAACACGTACAAACTACGCTGACCAACGCGACAACACAAACTTACTCTCAAGTGTTCGTATTGTGGCTAACGTGAATAGCAACAAAGAAACCAACTCAGAGTAACAGCAACACAGAATACGAATCGTTTCGGATAACGTAACGCGTGAAATGAAACACAAGAAAAAAAGAAAGTGATCCCAGATTTTGTTATACTAACAATCTGTAAAAATTGCAAGTACCATGAAACCACAAACAACCCCAGAGACTCCTACACCAAAACCCAAACCCTAACTCCCTAGTATGGCCGCAATTTGCGGCCAGAAGCAATTTATTTGCAGCCTAAGCATAGGGAAATGGGCTCGTATTTTGAGGGTAAGTGCTAGGTCACTGCACTAGTTCACTGTGATGGGAACTTTTGCAACAAATACCTGATTTGATAGCAGATCATCCGAGATCCAAAACAACACTAAAAATACGATATTTACCCAAAACGAAACGATACGCGATCTAAACTGAAACGACTAAGCTACGCAACACAATAAACACTTAACTAATAGAAAGAGGTCATTACCTAACTAAAAGAACTCAAAGATCCTAGCTTCCCAAGCTCCAAGGCATCCAAGAGGCAAATCAAAGCAAAAGATGTGATTTTTTGTGAATTTGGATTAAGTTTTATGATGGATTTGTGAAGGAATAGAGAGTGTTGAGTTTGAGTTGTGAGAGGAATGAGAAAATAAAAGAGAGAGAGAAAATGAGAGAGTGTGAGGATAATGAGAGAGGGAGGTGAGTGTAGGGTGAGAGTGAGGTGAGTGTAACCCCTTGCATTAACTCACCATTAATGCATTCACACACAACTCACCATGCCACCTCTTCTCTCCAAAAAAAATATCTCTCTTCTTACACAAAATATCTTGGATAAGGGTTAAGGTTAAAGTAAAGGATTAGGAATGGATTAAAGCAAGGATAAGATTAGGTTAAGTGTCACGGTCACTAATATAGATTACAAAAACAAACCCTCACATAAACATGCACACGTGCGTGCATGACATAACAATTAATAATAAATTATTAATTAAATGTTATAGAATGTGAGGAACCCGAATTGGTAAACTTTTTACCAAAAACCCGCATTATCTTCTAAACTAACACTAACAGAAATCTAAGGCGTTACAATCTCCCCCCTTATAAAAATTCGTCCCCGAATTTAAAATTCTCACTAAGCATACCTTCAAGGAGATGAGTACAAAACTCCCCAAATCTCGCTCGCAGCCTCCCAAGTGACCACCTCACTATACGGCTACGTCTATGAAAACCCTCCACAGATGGAAAGAACCTTGACCGAAGTTTCTCCACCTGCCGAACCACAAACACAATTGTCTGCCGGTGAACGAAAAGATCGCGTTCAAGCTAAATGGTCTGATGCAGAATCATGTGTGTCATGCCCCGCTTCCCGGTATACGGCGAAGTGGACGCGACTGGTCCGCTACGTATTTACTGTGAAGTAAATACGCTAAACTTATCTAAGCAATATAAAAAATAAATGCACAAGAGACAAGATATAATCAAAACAACAACTTTATTTATTCACATTCTTTCTGTACAATACATAGAAAGTAAATACAACTGAAATAAAGCAATGCCTAAACAATGGCATAACAGAAATGAAAAGTACCGAATGGAAGTGTACAATGACTAGAGCTCGGGGTCTTCACTGAACTGGTCCAAGTCTTCAGCAGTGGGCTCGATCTCTGAAGTGTCCAGATCACCTAACGACATTCAAAGAAGAAAGAAAGAGAATGTCGTCAGCGAACAGGTCGCTCGGTAAGTCCCAAAGATAAAGGAGAAATAGACAGAATAAGATGTATCTTTTAAAGTTGTATTATATTGTTGTAATATTGTGTTAACGCTGTTGTTTGTAGCTTGGTACAGAAGGATGCCAGTATATACGAGAGGGGTCTCTATATGCTAGAGACCAGGGCAAACGGAATGTACAAGGAACCGTTAAGCCACGGTACAACAGCAACGGAATATAGGTTATTCTTACTGTCTCGTGCCACTTTTAACACCTTCCGTACCAATCTATCCCTTAAACCCCGTAGTGTTTTGATTGTATTGTTGTATTGTATTGTATTGTATAGATTGTATAGTTGGATGACTGACCAAAACCATGATATCAGTAAACGGATGTAACTGTATAATCATGTAAATGGAATAACTGTAGAATCATGTAAATGGATGTATATCCATGGTTTGGTTCAGTCAAGTTGATAGATTGAATATATGGAATAATGGATTCATGGATTCATGTTGAATTATAATATTGTAAATTATAGATTGTAGATTATAGATGTTAGTGTATATGCCCTTGGGGCCATCATTGTATCATACTAGTTTGTATATTACTTAATGGAAGCTTGGGATATTCACAGTTGTATTGACAGTCTTGCTAAAAATGGTAGTATGCTACTTGGTTTGTGTCTACTTTAATATGTGCATATGTTTCTTGTAACGTATCACTTATACATATTAGTAGATCCCTTAGGATCTTTGCTTGATTACCAGCGTTGTGATGGCAGTCACACTAGTGGGGGATGGGTAGTCTATAAGCAACATCCTATACAGGTCCCTAGTCGTAGGATTATGAAGACAGGGTATCGATACTCCGGAGTAGACTAGTGTATACGCTTCTCATCCCAGTTGGGGAGATGGTCTGTCCCACAGCCATCAGTACGTCGTACTGGAGATAGTATACAGGTGCTCGTTGGGTTACGGGTACACCGGACAGGACTCACGGGGAACTGTTGGTTGGTATTATACCCGTCGTCAGTTAACAGTTCCCAGGTGACATGAGTACAACATAGTCCACAGACTTGACACTGCTACTTCGCCTCGAGTGTGTCCCACTGTTCTTAGATTGCTACCCTACCACGGGTCAATGGAGTCGTGCAAACAGGTAGCAGTTGGGTGCAGTCCCGAGCACTTGGAGGCAGTGGCGGTTAGACAGGATTCGTCTCTCCCGGTATTGGGGGTTGATATCGCGCTGTGTTAGAGAGCCATTATGCAAAGTCCCTGGCCAGGGCAAGCGAGATTTACTGGTAGGTTCCTGTAGTTTCTCAAGGTGTAATGGGCTACGCTCTGACACGACTTATACCTCTATTAGGGGACTGATGCTTGCCGCCCCCTAGGCCCGATATGCGATAGTCTTAGACGAACAGACCGGACTGTACAGAGATTGTCACATCAGACTCAGTAGGAGTTCGGATGGGTTTCCTCATCGGCCTTCTTATCGACATCTACCTGGGGACTGTTACGTACAGCTAGTGCCGCTTGCGGTCTGTGGTTAAACCCACTGCCAGTGTAGTGTCGAGTCTTTAGAGTCCCACACAGAGAGTTTCCCTGCTTCGGGAGAAACGATATAGAGATCGTATGGTTTTACGACAAGGGTTCGAATGCATACGTGTGTTTACGCACGTACGACGTTCGGACAGTTTTTACTAGTCGACTTTGGTTTAAGCCAGATTCTAGTATCGGATTATTGGATTTATACAGTCTAAAGTTTTTCCGTGTTTTCACGGATAGGAGGGGCGTTCTCGTAATTTGTCGGGAAGCTTCTAGAAGGATGATGACTTGAGGGTTTAGGTGGCATTAGCAATTAATGATCTAGCGACTCATTTAGATGAATCATTCAAGTGAGTTAATGAAGCATTTATTGCTTAATGACTCACTTGATGATTCATTGCATATATTTAATGAAGCATGATGATAATGGATTTGATTTATTCATTTGATAATTTCTTATACTTCATAATATATTAGAAGTCAGAAGCTTTTTCATTCATAACTTATTCTCACATTCTCTCTCCTCACGCTCTCTCTCTTCAAACCCTAACCCTAACCTCTTATGTGTTGAGATCAAGGGTTAGCTAGACTAATACATCCATAATCCAACTCTATATCATCTAGGTTGCTTAGATTGGCACTTTGAGTAACCTAGTTACCTCAAGTTAGAGGTCAAGCTTGGAGTAGGAGCTCTCGGGTGGATCGTCTTTGACTCGAGGAGGCCGTTGAGGTGCTGACGTTCCAAAGATCCTACGAGGAGTGGAGGACAGCGATGAAGACCCGAAGGACAAGTAACGTGAGGTATAATTTCGAATCAGAGTAGTTAACCTTTCGTAGTTTGCTAGTAATGGTTTAGACACGATTCATGCGCTCAAGTCTGTGTTACGAAGCTTTGATAATCGTTTTTCATATATTCCGCCTCCCCGCAAGTTCGTGGGGTGGTGACATAGACTTACAGTGGTATCAGAGACAACTAAACCATTACTATCTTGTTAGCAACTAATTAGAACTTCGATCGTCGGAAAAACGCGAAAACAACACCCCGAAACCCTATCAGTTTATGTTAATTTTAAAAGTGTCAAAAAAAATATTTGATATGCCTTAAAATTCACAGCAGGGAAATATAAGAATTCTGGGAAAATAAGATGTCCTAACTCGGCAAGACGGCCGCGGATCCGCGGCCAGATAGTGCTTTTGGCCGCGGATCCGCCGCGGAGTCAACCCCGAATTAACTCGGATTTGCTCTGTAATTCATATTTTTTTGGTGTTTTGTTTTGCAGTGTATTCTGTTTCTGCCCAGGTTACTTTTGTGCTGGCTTGCATTTGGGGTAGACACGGAAAAAGGTTGTCGATCGATATTCTAAGTTATTTGCTAATCGGGTTTTTATCTGTAATGATTAATGTGTTCGTAAACCTCCCCTAACTGCTAGTATGTCGGTTGGCAGGGGGTTGCACATTTCTGTAATGTTTACTGTTTGTGTATATGAACTTGATTGGATCGTTGTGATGATTAGACGGGGTTTGAGATGGGTTTTATATTCATTCATTCGATGTAAATTGTAATAAGTTGTAATATTCTTTTGCAGGGCACATCCAGGTTACGGTTGTAGCCACCGTTGTATTATTTCATTTACTGTTTTTTGCTCCTAGGATAGACCCAAGGTGGGGTACACAAACTACCGGGTACGTTGAAGTGTTTAGTAGCCTACTCACGTTGTTGAGAGAGATCGCTTCACTTCGGGTACTTGGCGGGTAGTTTGCCGTACCCGTAGGGGTCTAGGGTTGGGTAATAGCTATTCATCACAACTGTGTAATCCGTCTTTTGTTGCAGGCTCAAAGCAAACGCGGATTGCTTGTATATCCAATAATGTTTATCTGTGATCTGGAATGCCTATTATTGCGTCTGACAAATGTACAATATCTATATATGATAGCTATTTAGACGTCACTTATGTTTTACACCCGTGCTAGCCCAGCCCCCGCTCTGTCGTTAGTTGAGTAACCTAACGGGTGATGACGGGACCTAGTGGCGAATGCGGATGGCATAAGAGGACGTTGTATTTTCGTTGTTTTCTGCAATGATAGGTTAAATGGTGGGACGCATTATTTTAATGCAAAGAAAATAAACCAAAGTTGAATCATTGGAACAAATTTAAAAGAAACCACTCGGTTATTTTAAAAGAGCAGAATTTTTAATTGCGGAGCTTTAACCACTCCTTTTAAAAAAGCTATCAGGTTCCTTCGATTATATCAAGTTCACTACGTTCACGGTTTCGCCAAAACCAGTCGTAGCCCTCCGTCATTTCTTATGGATGGTCAGTAGTATTCAAGTTATGTTTGTTGGCTTTCGTCAGGGCATAGTGTTTGGTAGCTGCTGGGGTATTCATTTGTTGCATAGATAGATGAGTTGGTTTGGGACAGTCGTATTACCTTGTTGGCTTCCGTCAAGAGTATGTACGGGTGGGTTCAAATTAACAAGATAATGATGGGCAGAACTTGACATGTGACTTATGATTTGTTGGCTTTCGTCAAGGTCATAAGAACATGGGGCAAAAATCCACATCGGGAGTTTCTAAAGAAACTGAAACTTGCTAGTGTTGCATACCATTTGGAGTTTGATGAATGTTGGTAGGATTCCTTCAACATTATCATACAATGATATTTGGATCCCGATCCTACTGTGAGTATATGCTACTTATCAGGAGATTCGTCACTTAACGATCAATGCTATAAACCAAGTAGGTGTCGAGAAAGGTGTCAGCGGGGCTACGCCCCTAGAGAAAAGAGGTTATTTAATTAAGGAACTTCGCGAAAGCGTTGGAAAACCTCCCTCGAAGTACCGACACTAGCCTGGCTGAACGGTTAAGCAAGTATTGTACAGTGAGAATAGTCCTGGCTAATTCTTCTTTTATGGTTTGAGGAAGGATTCGAGAAACAGTGGGAGCCATCCAGTTTAGATAAATTAAAAACCAATCTAAACTTGCAAGAGCATCATGCTAAAGTGTTTTCTTCTCTCTCTCTCATTGCAGCGACCTTGTGAATATGACTAGGTTACATCTAGATAACAAGTTGACTGAATCTAACTTATATGACCGGCAAAGGTCTGTCCAGATTTCCATTGCCTATGACAAGCTGGACCACCCTATTACTACTCAAGATCCCGCCGTCCCAGGTCCAGTTTCCACCTTCGCGGATATAGATATCCGTCAGACAAGGGAAAAGGATAAAGCGAAAGCTAAGTGCCTCGTGTTGGCTTCAGTTGATGGTGTATACCAGAAGCAGCACGAGAAGATGGACTTAATTTCCATCTTTCTCCATAACAAAGATTTATATGGAGAGCAATCTCATATTGCAAGATATGAGACCTCGAATGAATTAATTCAAGCGAGGTTGGCTGTCGGGTCATCTGTAGGGGACGACGTCCTTACAATGACTAGCTATATTGATGAGCTCAAGGACCTGGAGACCACGTTGGGAAACAGGTCATACGCTGACTTATTTCCACAGTCCCTACCCTCTACTTACACCTTGAAAGAAACCAGGGAGACACAAGCTCTGCTTAATGGGGGACCTTCTTCTTCTACATCCAGGGCGAAAGCATAGGGTGAAAAGAAGAAGACCTCTACAAAGCCGATATACGGTGTCAATAAAGTAGGAGGAAAGGGAAGAGCAAAAGTTTCGGGACTTGGTGTAGCTAAGGAGGGATGTTCCTATTGTTATGGGAACGGGCATTGGCAGAAGGATTGCAGGGCTTTGGAAGCCAGTAGCCAGGATACGAAGCATGTTGTGGCTTCGGCCTCAATTGTGTTTGTAATTGAGAACTGTTTGTCAAGTAACACTACTTCCTGGGTAGTAGATACCGGGGCAGGATCTCATATCTGTAATTCATTACATACTTTGAGAAACCGTACAGTTATAAGGGTAGGTGATCTGTCTCTCAGAGTTGCAAACGGAATGAGCGTGGACGCTGAATCCGTGGGAGAATATCGCCTAGGTTTGACAAGTGGGCAGATATTGATTCTACGTAACTATTTGTATGTACCTAGTTTGACTTGTAATATCATATCGGTGTCCTCACTTTCGAGAGAGGGATATGATTTTACATTCGTAAGCGATGTAGTTCACATCCACCTAAATCAAGTTCTGATTGGGTCCGGTACATTAGATGACGGTATATACGTATTGAGTCAAGCTCAGGTTTTCAATATCCAGAACACACTTAAAAGAAAGTCTCCAGAAATAAATCAGGCTTTCTTATGGCATTGTAGACAAGGTCACATCAATGAAACATGATTAACTAAGTTACATAAAGAAGGATATTTGAATCCGTTCGAATATCAATCTTATGCTACTTGTGAATCTTGTCTCATGGGAAAGATGACAAAGACTCCGTTTACTGGACACGGAGTAAGAGCGAGCGAGCTCTTGGGACTCGTACACAGTGACGTGTGCGGTCTAATGTCTACACATGCGCGAGGTGGTTATTCCTACTTCATTACTTTTACGGATGATTTCTCTAGGTATGGACATATCTTCTTGATGAAGTATAAATCCGAGGCCTCTGAGAAATTCCAGGAATACAGGAATGAAGTGGAAAACCAAACAGGCAAAAGTATCAAGACACTGAGATCTGATCGAGGTGGTGAATACTTAAATGCCGAGTTCCTGGGTTACTTAAAAGAGAATGGAATTCTCTCTCAGCTTACTCCTCCATACACACCACAACACAATGGTGTATCGGAAAGGAGGAATTGAACCCTATTGGATATGGTTCGTTCCATGATGAGTAAGGCTGAGTTACCGCGATCTTTCTGGGGTTATGCACTAGAATCAGCTGCATATCTTTTGAACAAGGTTCCAACCAAGACTGTGCCTACCACACCATATCAGATGTGGAGTAGGAAGAAACCCTGTCTTCAGTACCTAAAGACATGGGGGTGTCCAGCTTTTGTAAAAAAGCAGCATCCGGACAAGCTCGAGGCACGCTCAGTACAGTGTAAGTTTGTGGGATATCCAAAGAACTCCATAGGATATTGTTTCTATTACGCAGAGGAACAAAAGATTTTTGTTTCTCGTCATGCCCACTTCTTAGAAACTGAATTTTTAGAAAATTAGAAGAGTGGGAGCGCAGTAGAATTGGAAGAAATTCCAGAACCATAAGCTGTTACTGAAAGTATGGTAGAACCAGAGGTTTCAGAAGAAAGGAACACACCAGCGTCTATCCGCAGAAGTAGTAGGCAGTCTCATCCGCCCGAGAGATACTACGGTTTTCTCATAGACGGGGATCGAGAAGATTGCATTATTGATAATGATGACCCTACTAGCTTCCAGCAAGCCATTCAGAGCGGCGACTCGGTAAATGGCTGGATGCAATGCGGACCGAAATGGAGTCCATGTACACTAACAAAGTATGGACTTTGGACATTGCTCCAGATGGGGTAAAACCCGTAGGATGCAAGTGGATCTTTAGAAAGAAGATTGGTGTAGATGGACAGGTTGAAACCTATAAGGCTAGACTTGTTGCAAAGGGTTTTCGTCAAAGACCTGGTTTGGACTATGACGAAACCTTTTCTCCAGTGGCTATGCTCAAATCCATTCGGGTCCTTCTTGCCATTGCTGCTTTCCACGATTATGAGATCTGGCAGATGGACGTAAAGACGGCCTTTCTAAATGGAAATTTGGAAGAGTGCGTCTATATGGATCAGCCAGAGGGATTCATTCAGAGTGGGAGCAGCGATAAAGTGTGCAAGTTTCTTAAGTCTATTTATGGACTAAAGTAGGCATCGCGGAGTTGGAACATCTGTTTTGATGATACTGTCAAAGAATTTGACTTTATCAAGAATCCAGATGAACCATGCATATACAGTAAGATTGTAGGGAGAGTTGTTGTATTCCTCGTCTTGTACGTGGATGACATTCTCCTAATAGGAAATGATATTCCTATACTACAGTCAGTCAAAAGATTCTTGTCACAGAAGTTCACCATGAAGGACCTGGGTGATGCCACCTACATTCTGGGGATCCAGATCTATCGTGATAGATCAAAGAGGATGTTGGGACTTTCACAGTCCAGGTACATAGACACCATATTGAAAAGATTCAGTATGGAAGATTCTAAGCGCGGTAACCTACCGGCTTGTCACGGAATCACCCTCTCCAAAGAGATGTCTCCCAAGACTGATTTGGAAAGGGATCACATGTCGATTATACCCTACGCTTCTGCGGTAGGCTCTATAATGTATGCGATGTTATGTACTAGACCAGATGTAGCATACGCATTGAGCGTTGTAAGCCGGTATCAGGCAAACCCAGGGGAGAAGCACTGGATAGCAGTAAAGAACATTCTCAAGTACCTGAGGAGGACTAAGGAGATGTTCTTGGTGTATGGCGGAAAATCCCTCCAGATCGAGGCCTTTGCCGACTCCAGCTTCCAGAGTGACAAGGATGACTCCAAGTCCATGTCGGGTTATGTCTTCACCCTCAATGGAGGGGCGGTCTGTTGGAAGAGTTCCAAGCAGGAGACCGTTGCTGACTCAACGATGGAAGCGGAGTACATAGCTGCTTGCGATGCCGCAAAAGAAGCTGTCTGGATGAAGAAGTTCCTTATAGAACTTCAGGTGGTTCCTACCAGTGTTGGTCCAATACCTCTGTATTGCGACAACAACGGTGCTATAGATTTAGCGAAGGAACCCAAATCCCATCAGAAGTCCAGACACATCTTAAGGCGGTATCACCTGATCAGGGAGATCGTAGATCGCCGGGAGATCGAGGTAAAGAGAGTAGATACAGAGAATAACACTGCTGATCCATTCACAAAGGCCATTCCTCAGACGCAGTTTGTGAGGATATTCGAGATGATAGGTCTGCGATATGCCAGTACATGGCCCTAGTGCAAGTGGGAGATTGTTAGTGTATATGCCCTAGGGGCCATTATTGTATCATACTAGTTTGTATATTACTTAATGGAAGCTTGGGATATTCACAGTTGTATTGACAGTCTTGCTAAAAATGGTAGTATGCTACTTGGTTTGTGTCTACTTTAATATGTGCATATGTTTCTTGTAACGTATCGCTTATACATATTAGTAGAGCCCTTAGGATCTTTGCTTGATTACCAGCGTTGTGATGGCAGTCACACTAGTGGGGCCTGGGTAATCTATAAGCAACATCCTATACAGGTCCCTAGACGTAGGATTATCGCGACAGGGCATCGATACTCCGGAGTAGACTAGTGTATACGCTTCTCATCCCAGTTGGGGAGATGGTCTGTCCCACAGCCATCAGTACGTCGTACTGGAGATAGTATACAGGTGCTCGTTGGGTTACGGGTACACCGGACAGGACTCGCGGGGAACTGTTAGTTGGTATTATACCCGTCGTCAGTTAACAGTTTCCAGGTGACATGAATACAGCATAGTCCGCAGACTTGACACTGCTGCTTCGCCTCGAGTGTGTCCCACTGTTCTTAGATTGCTACCCTACCACGGCTCAAAAGAGTCGTGCAAACAGGTAGCAGTTGGGTGCAGTCCCGAGCACTTGGAGGCAGTGGCGGTTAGACAGGATTCGTCTCTTCCGGTATTGGGGGTTGATATCGCGCTGTATCAGAGAGCCATTACGCAAAGTCCCTGGCCAGGGCAAGCGAGATTTACTGGTAGGTTCCAGTAGTTTCTCAAGGTGTAATGGGCTACGCTCCGACACGACTTATACCGCTATTAGGGGACTGATGCTTGCCGCCCCTAGGCCCGATATGCGATAGTCTTAGACGAACATACCGGACTGTACGGAGATTGTCACATCAGGCTCAGTTGGAGTTCGGATGGGTTTCCTTATCGGCCTTCTTATCGACATCTACCTGGGGACCGTTACGTACAGCTAGTGCCGCTTGCGGTCTATGGTTAAACCCACTGCCAGCGTAGTGTCGAGTCTTTAGAGTCCCACACAGAGAGTTTCCCTGCTTCGGGCGAAACGATATAGAGGTCGTATGGTTTTACGACAAGGGTTCGAACGCATACGTGTGTTTACGCACGTACGACGTTCGGACAGTTTTTACTAGTCGTCTTTGGTTTAAGCCAGATTCTAGTATCGGATTATTGGATTTATACAGTCTAAAGTTTTTCCGTGTTTTCACGGAAAGGAAGGGCGTTCTCGTAATTTGTCGGGAAGCTTCTAGAAGGATGATGACTTGAGGGTTTAGGTGGCATTAGCAATTAATGATCTAGTGACTCATTTAGATGAATCATTCAAGTGAGTTAATGAAGCATTTATTGCTTAATGACTCACTTGATGATTCATTGCATATATTTAATGAAGCATGATGATAATGCATTTGATTTATTCATTTGATAATTTCTTATGCTTCATAATATATTAGAAGTGATAAGATTTTTCATTCATAACTTATTCTCACCTTCTCTCTCCTCAAGCTATCTCTCTTCAAACCCTAACCCTAACCTCTCATGTGTTGAGATCAAGGGTTAGCTAGACTAATACATCCATAATCCAACTCTATATCACCTAGGTTGCTTAGATTGGCACTTTGAGTAACCTAGTTAACTCAAGTTAGAGGTCAAGCTTGGAGTAGGAGCTCTCGGGTGGATCGTATTTGACTCGAGGAGGCCGTTGAGGTGCCGACGTTCCAAAGATCCTACGAGGACTGGAGGACAGCGATGAAGACCCGAAGGACAAGTAACGTGAGGTATAACTTCGAATCAGAGTAGTTAAACTTTTCGTAGTTTGCTAGTAATGGTTTAGACACGATTCATGCGCTCAAGTCCGTGTTATGAAGCTTTGATAATCGTTTTTCATATATTCCGCCTCCCCGCAAGTTCGTGGGGTGTGTGACATGGACTTACAGTAGATTGTACTTGAATCATATTCAAGTCAGATTATAATGAGACTCAATCTGATTCAGACAATTAGAGAAGTAAGTTGAAGTCCTGATTGTTTAGATGTTATCGGTAACCGCTGCACATGGGCGGCATGATTTGTGTCTTTTCCAAAGACGATTACCGTATTGATAACACCATTATTAAGTTGTCTACCTTAAATAGGCAAGCACCCACTTCTCCGGCTCCCTGAAGCTCAAGAGATTGGTCCCATTTAAACCTATGTTTACTAGGGTCCTTAGGGTAATTTATAGAACTTGAGGGGGTTTTATGTAAAAATACTTTTATATACTTTTCAAAATACACCCCAAGTATTTATTATTCGTCTTTAGAGTTGTAATGAATGTAGATTTTTATATTGTAATATTTCTAGTGAAAATATCCCATTTTCATAATAATTGGTATTTATTTGTAATTTTCGTTTTGTATGAAATTCATGGTATTTTAAGGTAAATTGATTCTTGTGATTTTTATAAAAAGGTGTAATATTTATATCATAACAAAATAGGTATTTTAATGATAAATATACATATATTTATACAAAAATAATTTTAATATATATTTTATATTCTAAAAATCTCATTTTCTTAAGATGTCGTATTTTAAATCTTTCGAGACCGAATGCTCCTTGCGGAGGTCTGAATTTCACACTACTAAGGCCGAGGATGTGCGATAATATGCACCATCCCGAACGGGTTCCCCAAAATAGGTTGTAGCGGTGCTTTGCAAAGATTGTATAAATACTAAATCCTTTAGAAAACGGTTTTATTAAGTAAATAGTATTTATTTGCAATGATATCGTTTTCCCATATTCTATATTCCCAAGGGTATTGTGCTATGTTGCATATGAGTGTGTTAGAAGGTAGGTCATTATCTCGTGATCTACTTAAAGGCATAGCAAGGTTTTGTGATGTTGAATGTGGAATTGAAACTATGTGGTATTTAAATGAAAAATGCGGTAAAATGAAATAGCAATTGTTTTGTGATATGAAACTTAATCAATTTGGTTGATTAGTGTTTAATAGTCAACATGAGTGAGTTTAAGCATAATTGTATTAACGAGAAGTGAAGTTTTATAAAGAAAACGAATCGGAAATCGGATTGCTTCCGATTCCGTCGGGTTTTATAATTCCGTATTTCTAGAATAGAATAGAGAAGTTAGAAATGAGACTTACGGGTTTAGGAAAACAAGGAGAGGGAGATGGATCGGGAGAAGTCACCAGTGCGTCGTTTCGTCGCCGGGAGCTCCTAGGATGGTCGTCGGAAGTTCGTCGGAAAATTCGCCGTAGCTTCGCTTCTTGCTCGTTTTCAAAGTACACAAGTTTTCTTGAAAATTCTTGAGAGTTGGTTCAGAGTTTGGGGTGAGGGGGTAGTGTGTAGGGTTGGTATTTATAGGGTTAGGCTAGGGTTAGGGTAGATGAAGGGTTTTAATTTAAAAATGTATTAAAATATATTTAAATGTAATAGTAAATGGGGTTTTAAAAGAGCTCTGGAAATGGTCTGAGGATAAAATTTTGCAGGTGTACAGGGAAGACCAAAAGACGCATTTTTTGTGTTGGGGTCGTCGCCGGAATCGGCCAACTTGGCCATGAATTGGCCGTGACTCGGTCGGAGGACTGAGTCGGCCGAGTCGAGGCCGATTTGGCCGATTCCTGGCCAAGTCAGGCGGCCGGAATCCCCCCTGTCGGTTCTTCTAACCTATGGCAATGTTACATTTTTCGGTGTAGTGGGGTTTTTGTGAGATATGCACGTGTAAACCCTTGGTGTTCTAAAGGTTTTAAAAAAATCAATATTAAAAATAATGTGGGGTATGGGATTTGAACTCTGGTGGCATGGTTCAGCAGTGCAAGGTATTACCAATGAGCTACAAGCTCCTTCTTGTAATTATTGAGCTAATTAATTACATAAAGTAATAACAGCAAATGTAAATTCTCTAAGTATATATTAATTTTTAAGCAAATTTTGTACACTAATAATGGAGTTGTTACATTCTACCCTCCTTACAAAAATTTCGTTCTCGAAATTTACAACTTTTATTTGAGGACTAGTTTACAAAGATGTGTGGATATCTTTCACGCATTTCATCTTCCCTTTCCCAAGTGGACTCTCCTGGAGTGTTTTTCCTCCACATCACTTGGACCAAGTTAACTTCCTTGTTCCGAAGTGTCTTCACTTTCCTATCCAGGATTTCCACAGGTTGTTGCTCACAAGATAAGTCAGGCTGTATAGTGAGCTCTAAATGATCGAGAACATGGCTGGGGTCACTCACATACCTTATGAGTTGGGATATGTGGAACACATTATGCACTTCTTCCAATGAAGGTAGAAGCGCTACGTGTTACGCCACTTCACCGACTCGTTCGAGTATGTCGAACGGTCCAATATATCTCGGACTTAATTTACCCCGTCTTCCAAATCGGATCACACCGCGGTTCGGAGATATCTTTAAGAACACATGTGGCTGGAACTCTAAGTGACGTCTCTTTGCATTAGCCCAGTGCTTCTGTCGATCTTGGGTTATGCGCATCCTTTCCCTGATAGTACGAACCACATCAACAGTCGCTACTATCATCTCTGGTACAAGAAGTTCCCTATCTCCGGTCCAAGAAGTTCCCTATCTCCGATATCGTCCCAACTTAATGGCAATCGACACTTCCTTCCATACAGTGCTGCAAAAGGTGACATTCCTATGCTTTCTCGGTAGCTGTTGTTGTACGAAAACTCCACAAGATGTAGGTGATCTTCCCACGATCCTTTGAAGTCTAACATACATTCTCTGAGCATATCCTCCAAGATCTGAATAGTTTGCTCAGACTGACCATCGGTTTGTGGATGATAAGCCGTACTGAAGTTTAGACTTGTTCCCAAGCTTGCTTCCAGACTCTGCCAAAATTGCGATCGGAACCTGGTGTCACGATCGGAGACAATGCAGACCGGTACTCCATGAAGTCTCACAATTTCCTGTATGAGTTCATGGGTATCAGAGATAGTACATTATGAAGAGTTTAAATCTTTAAGTAGATTATTACCTCCATGTACTTCTTTGCTAGTGTCTCAGTTGATTGGCCAACTCGAAATGGGATGAAGTGAGCCGACTTTGTGAGTCGATCCACAATAACCCATACGACATCGTTACCCTTTGTGCTGCGAGGAAGAGCAGTCACAAAATCCATCGTGATGTGTTGCCACTTTGATTCTGGGATTGGTAACGCTTGAAGTAATCCAGCAGTACTGTGATGTTCAGCCTTTACTTGCTGACACACCAAGCATTTTGTGATGCTTCTGGCTACTTCACGCTTCATTCCATGCCACCAATAATTCTGACGTAGATCTTTGTACATTTTGGTACCTCCAGGGTGTACTGAGTAGGGAGAGATGTGGGCTTCTTTCATTAACTCTTCCCGAACAGGACCTTTTGGTACACAGAATCTGCTGACGTATCTCAAAGATCCGTCTTCATGAATGGTGAAGTCTGTTCTGAGTCCATTCACCACTTGTTCTCTGATCTTTTGCAACTTAGCATCACTTGCTTGAGCTACTTTGATCTGATTGACAATGGTTGATTGAACTTGTAAATTCATCAAACTTGAAGCATTACATGGCATGACTACTTCAATCTCCATCTGATGCAAGTCTTGTTGAAGCTTCCACTGAGCGGTGAGATTCATTGATAAAGGTTGATGACTAAGAGCATCAGGAACCACATTCACCCTCCCTGGGTGATATTGCAAGTTGATGTCAAAGTCCATTATGAGTTCTAACCATCTTCTCTGCCGCATATTCAACTCCTTCTGATAAATACGTACTTCAGGCTCTTATGATCTGTGTAGATGTTCACTCGTTCACCAAGTAGATAATGGCACCAAATTTTGAGAGCAAAGATGACGGCTGCCAACTCCAGATCATGCGTCGGATAATTGCGCTCATGAATCTTCAGCTGTCTTGAAGCATAAGCCAAAACTTTACCGTGCTGATGTAGAACACATCCTAATCCCTTACCGGATGCATCACAATGCACTTAGAATCCTCCAGATTGATCCGGTATGACGAGAATAGGTGCTGATGTCAACCTTGACTTGAGTTCTACGAAAGCTTGTTCGCATGCTTCTGACCACACAAAATCTTCATCTTTAAGTGTGAGCTTGGTCAGGGGTGTTGCTATCTTTGAAAAGCCTTCAATAAACCTTCTGTAATATCCAGCTAAACCCAAAAAACTCCGAATGTCCTTCACTGATTTTGGTGTAGACCATTCGCTAACTGCTGAAACTTTCGCTGGATCCACAGAGATTTCTTCTCCTGATACGATATGTCCAAGAAAACCAACTTGCTTTAGCCAAAACTCGCACTTGCTGTACTTGGCATAGAGGTGATGTTGTCGAAGAATTTCCAGGACAATTCGTAGGTGCTCTGCATGCTCTTTCCGACTCCTTGAATACACCAGTATGTCATCGATGAAGATGACAACAAACCTGTCTAAGTACTCCCGGAAAACTTGATTCATTAGATTCATGAATATTGCTGGTGCGTTGGTCACTCCAAATGGCATCACTAGAAATTCGTAATGTCCATAGCGAGTTCTGAAAGCTGTTTTGTGAATATCAGCTTTCTTGACCTTCACTTGATGATAACCTGAACGAAGATCCAATTTAGAGAAAGCACAAGATCCACTTAGCTGATCGAATAAATCGTCGATGCGTGGGAGTGGATACTTGTTCTTTATAGTGACTTCGTTCAAGGCTCTGTAATCGATGCACATTCTGTATGAACCTTCCTTCTTCTTCACAAGGAGTACAGGTGATCCCCAAATTGAAGTGCTGGGACGAATCCATCCTTTCGCCAGTAATTCGTCCAACAGTGTTCGGATTTCCTTCAAACCTTTCGGACTTAATCGATAAGGTGCTTTGATCACCGGTTGTGCTCCTGGTACTAAATCAATGCTGAATTCAAGAGCTCGATCGGGAGGCAAACCTGATATATCGTCAGGAAACACATCGTCGAACTCTCGAACCACATCTGGTCTTGATTCTTCCTCCGCTTGAGCTGCTGCAACTACTGCTTCCCTTGGCTTCACTTTGTAGGTACTTGGCTCCAGGGTACGGTCTCCGCTTTTGAAATAGAAGACCGGATGGTCTGGAATCTCAAATACTACCCTCCATTGACAACAGTCGATGGTAGCATAAAAATTTCTAAGCCAATCCATACCTAGAACCACATCGAAGTTTGGTATGTCCATCACTTTGAAGTCAGCATAAAATTCTCTACTGCAGACAACTACTGGACACAAGTTGTATCCCATTGTTGCCTTTAGAACGCCATTTCCTGAACTGACATTCCAGCTGGATACAAGCGGTGAGACTGGAATCGCATGGGTTCGAACAAACCTTTGCGACATAAAGCAGTGAGATGCTCCAGTATCAAACAGTGCTAGTGCAGGTATTGAGGATACTAAGATTATACCTAAGGTATGTAGGATATGTTTTAGGTATAGGAAAAGTATGTAGGATAAATATCAAGACTGAAAGAAATTTTGTGAAAGAAAGGGTTACCAGTGATAACTTGGCCAGTGGCCTCAGCTTCTTCCATGGTCATCGTGAAAGCCTAGCGCCTTGGTACATTCTTCCTGGCCTGAGGAGCATTCCTCTGAACGTTCCTTTGAGCTTGATGGAACTGATGAGGAGGTGGTGCAGCTTATGGTCCTCTGGGTGGTGCAGGTAGTGCAAGTCTTGGAGCAGGTGCCTGAAGGGCTGGTCGCTGCGGATAGGTAATTGCTGGCCTGGGTGCATCAACTGGGTTTTGTCTTTGGGGACAAGACCCAATATCATGAGCAGCTGAGCCACAAACTAAGCAAAGATTGTTGGCTCGCCGGCGGTCTTTCATCATATGTCCAGTTCTCTTGCAGTAGGTACAAAAGGCTGGGCTGGGACGATGGTTCGGTACTCCGGGTCGCTTTGGCACAAAAGGTGGTCTGGATGAGGCTCCTCCTGCCATCTGGTTGGCAGGGCGCTTTAATCCAGCAGATTGAGGTCTTCCCCTCGCCTTTACCACTGCCTCATAACGGCGGGCAGCTTTCAGAGCCGATTCATGAGTCGGAAAATCTCCTGTGGCCAATGCAGCCTGGATCTCCAAATCCAAACCTTGTTGAAATCGACGGGCTCTGATCTCATCCGTCGGTATCAGGTGTGCCACAAATCTGTTAAAAATATTGTGTTAGCTGTGTAATATGTGATATATAAAAATTTGAATTATTGAGACATATCTTACCGACTGAGCATGGTGAACTCAGCGTCATACTCATCTACTGACCTTGTCCACATCGAACCTTGTTGCAGATGGATGAACTGCTATTCCATGTCGAACCTGGCAGTCTCAGGGAAGTACTTAGCGTCGAACATGTCACGAAAAGTCTTCCATTCGATGGGTTGTTCAAGACGGCTTTCTTTCGCCTTCAACCAGTTCCGTGCATTGTCCGTGCGCTGTAATTTTGCCAAACGAACCTAAGCTATATCTGGCACTTGTGCCGCTGCCAGATCATCTTCTATACTTTGTGCCCATTCTTCACCTTCCAGTGGGCTTCCCTTTCCTGAGAACTGCTTGGGGGTGTAAAGCTCTGAATTGCTTTACCCCAGGTGCTTCAGCCTCGGGACGGTTCAAGAGCTGCTGCTGTCCCTCTAATAGGCTGTGGATCGCCTCAAGCAGAACCGTTTGCTCGGTGGGTGGAGCAGGAACAGTAGGTATGATTGGTAGTGGAGGTGGAGTGTTGTTAAAGTTGGTGCTTGTGTTGTTTGGTGAATCCATAACCTTGAAGAAAAATTTGGGTTAGGACAGATTCAAAATATTTGAAATGATAAGATTCAAGGAACATGAATTGTAAAGAATGTTTTAGTTGCTGGTTCTTGTATTATATTGCTTAGGTTGTTCACGCAGAACAGAACTGCATGATAGAGTTTCATACAGCTCTGACCTGCATAGGCCACCAACAAAACTTGTCACGTCCCGCTTCCCGGTATACGGCGAAGGGGACGCGACTGGTCCGCTACGTATTTACTGTGAAGTAAATACGCTAAGCGTATCTAAGCAATATAAAAAATAAATGCACAAGAGACAAGATATAATCAGAACAACAACTTTATTTTTTCACATTCTTTCTGTACAATGCATAGAAAGTAAATACAACTGAAATAAAGCAATGCCTAAAAAATGGCATAACAGAAATGAAAAGTACTGAATGGAAGTGTACAATGACTAGAGCTCGGGGTCTTCACTGAACTGATCCAAGTCTTCAGCAGTGGGCTCGATCTCTGAAGTGTCCAGATCACCTGACGACATTCAAAGAAGAAAGAAAGAGAACGTCATCAGCGAACAGGTCGCTCGGTAAGTCCCAAAGATAAGGGAGAAATAGAAAGAATAAGAGGTATCTTTTAAAGTTGTATTATATTGTTGTAATGTTGTGTTAACGCTGTTGTTTGTAGCTTGGTACAGAAGGATGCCAGTGTATACAAGAGGGGTCTCTATATGCTAGAGACCAGGGCAAACGGAATGTACAAGAAACCGTTAAGCCACGATACAACAGCAACGGAATATAGGTTAGGTGTCTTAATCTTACTGTCTCGTGCCACTTTTAACACTTTCCGTACCAATCTACCCCTTAAACCCCGTAGTGTTTTGATTGTATTGTATTGTATAGATTGTATAGTTGGATGACTGACCAAAACCATGATATCAGTAAACGGATGTAACTGTATAATCATGTAAATGGAATAATTGTAGAATCATGTAAATGGATGTATATCCATGGTTCGGTTCAGTCAAGTTGATAGATTGAATATATAGAATAATGGATTCATGGATTCATGTTGAATTGTAATATTGTAAATTGTAGATTGTAGATTGTAGATTGTACTTGAATCATATTGAAGTCAGATTATAATGAGACTCAATCTGAGTCAGACAATTAGAGAAGTAAATTGAAGTCCTGATTGTTTAGATGTTATCGGTAACCGCTGCACATGGGCAGCACGATTTGTGTCTTTTTCAAAGACGATTACCGTATTGATAACACCATTATTAAGTTGTCTACCTTAAATAGGAAAGCACCCACTTCTCGGGCTCCTTGAGGCTCAAGAGATTGGTCCCGCTTAAACCTATGTTTACTAGGGTCCTTAGGGTAAATTATAAAACTTGAGAGGGTTTTATGTAAAAATACTTTTATATACTTTTCAAAATACACCCCAAGTATTTATTATTCGTCTTTAGAGTTGTAATGAATGTAGATTTTTATATTGTGATATTTCTAGTGTTTATGTAAAAATACTTTTATATACTTTTCAAAATACACCCCAAGTATTTATTATTCGTCTTTAGAGTTGTAATGAATGTAGATTTTTATATTGTGATATTTCTAGTGAAAATATCCTATTTTCATAATAATTGGTATTTATTTGTAATATTGGTTTTGTATGAAATTCATGGTATTTTAAGGTAAATTGATTCTTGTGATTTTTAGAGAAAGGTGGAATATTTATATCATAACAAAATAGGTATTTTAATGATAAATATACATATATTTATACAAAAATAATTTTAATATATATTTTATATTCTAAAAATCTCATTTTCTTAAGATGTCGTATTTTAAATCTTTCGAGACCGAATGCTCCTTGCGGAGGTCGGAATCTCGCACTACTAAGCCCGAGGATGTGCGATAATCCGCACCATCTCGAACGGGTTCCCCAAAATGGGTTGTAGCGGTGCTTTGCAAATATTATATAAATACTGAATCGTTTAGAAAACGGTTTTATTAAGTAAATGGTATTTATTTGCAATGATGTCGTTTTCCCATATTCTATATTCCCAAGGGTATTGTGCTATGTTGCATATGAGTGTGTGAGGAGGTAGGTCATTACCTCGTGATCTACTTAAAGGTATAGCAAGGTTTTGTGATGTTGAAGGTGGAATTGAAACTATGTGGTTTTTAAATGAAAAATATAGTAAAATGAAATAGCAATTGTTTTGTGATATGAAACTTGATCAATTTGGTTGATTAGTGTTTAATAGTCAACATGAGAGAGTTTAAGCATAATTGTATTAACGAGAAGTGATGTTTTATAAAGAAAACGAATCGGAAATCGGATTGGTTCCGATTCCGTCGGGTTTTATAATTCCGTATTTCTAGAATAGAATAGAGAAGTTAGAAATGGGACCTACGGGTTTAGGACAACAAGGAGAGAGAGATGGATCGGGAGGAGTCGCCGGTGCGATATTTCGTCACCGGGAGCTCCTAGGATGGTCGTCGAAAGTTCGCCGGAAAATTCGTCGTAGCTTCGCTTCTTGCTCGTTTTCAAAGTACACAAGTTTTCTTGAAAATTCTTGAGAGTTGGCTCAGAGTTTGGGGTGAGGGGGTAGTGTGTAGGGTTGGTATTTATAGGGTTAGGGTAGGGTTAGGGTAGATGAAGGGTTTTAATTTAAAAATGTATTAAAATATATTTAAATGTAATAGTAAATGGGGTTTTAAAAGAGCTCTGGAAATGGTATGAGGATAAAATTTTGCAGGTGTACAGGGGAGACCAAAAGACACATTTTTTGTGTTGGGGTCGTCGCCGGAATCGGCCAACTCGGCCGTGACTCGATCGGAGGACTGAGTCGGCCGAGTTGAGGCCGATTTGGCCGATTCCCGGCCAAGTCGGGCGGCCGGAATCCCCCCGTCGGTTCATCTAACCTATGGCAATGTTACATTTTTCGGTGTAGTGGGGTTTTTATGAGATATGCACGTGTAAACCCTTGGTATTCTAAAGGTTTTAAAAAAATCAATATTAAAATAATGTGGGGTATGAGATTTGAACTCTGGTGGCTTGGTTCAGCAGTGCAAGGTATTACCAATGAGCTACAATCTCCTTCTTGTAATTATGGAGCTAATTAATTACTTAAAGTAATAACAGCAAATGTAAATACTCCAAGTATACATTAATTTTTAAGCAAATTTTGTACACTAAAAATAGAGTTGTTACAATGTGAGAAAGGTCATGAAGGTATTTGCGAAGTATCGACACAAGGAATACGGGGTGAATACTCAATAATATGGGCGGAAGTGCCAAATTAAAGGCAACGGAACTAACTCGCTTGAGGATCTCAAAAGGGCCTACAATCCTGGGATAAGCTTTCCAAAATTCAACACGTCATTCATCGGAACAATCCGTAGGAATTCATGATCTCCCACCGCGAACTCAAGTCTGCGACCACCACGGTCGGCATAAGACCTCTGTCTGCACTGGGCTACTTTTATCCTGACCTGAATCAACTAGATCATCTCCGAAATCTCTAGACTAGCTGGGTCCAAAAATCCTACTTACGCAGAGTCAGAAAAACAAACTGGCGATCGACATGACCTACCAAACAAAATCTAAAGGTTGCCAATTGGAATATTTCCTGATAACAGCTATCGAAGGAGAACCCTAACAATGGAAAGTGACGATCCCAACTGCCGACAACAACTTAGTACGTACGCACATGCATATCCTCCAGAGTCTGTATAGCCCGCTCTCACAAAACCATCATCCTGTGGATGGAAAAGCGAAGCTAAAGCTCAACCAGTACCCAAGGCTTCCTGAAACTTCTGCCCAAGATGGAAAGAGAACAGGGTGCCTCCATTGGATACAACACATGAAGGAACTCCGTGCAAACGCACAAACTTAACAATGAACAACTGAGCAAACTGAGCATAACCGGACAACAAACACCCAAATGGAGTCACACCCTGTCTACACCTGGGTAGACACCACAACGAAATTCATGGAGATCTGCTCCCATTCCCGCTCTGGAACGGTTAAAGGTTACAACTCTCCAACCGGTCTCAGATGCTCAACTTTAGCTCACAACAAGACATATACTTCGAAACGAAATCCGAAACCTCACTCTTCATCCTTGTCTACCCGTAACTATCTCACAAGCCACGTCACCAATTGGTGGAACTTGAATGAACATTAAAGCTGACTGGTGTGCCTTCTCTAGTATTTCGTGTCTCTGCCCATCAACATCAGGTACACATAAACGCATCCTTAAATGTTGCACACCCTGGTCACAAATCAAGGACTCTGAATCTTTACCTTGCCGAACATGCTCAAGTATTACAGACAACGAGCATCGGTGGGCTGTGCCTTGCGAAAACGATTAAGGAAAAATGGACGGGCGCGGACAATGAGCAAGATATCCCCTTAGTAGAGGCGTACTTAGGCCGTACTCAACGATCGCACAAGAACTGTAAATCTGCAGAAGACTTTCTCAACACTGCGCACAGCTGGAACAAGCTAACCCCGGGCCTATGACTCCAGCATCAGCTACCACAATCGCCTTGCCACGGGTAATGAGGATCTCACAAACACAATCCTACACAAGCTTCATCCAACGGCGCTATCTCAACAATCAAAACCCGCTGCAGGAACATGTACATTAAGCTCTGGTGGTCCGTGAAAATCTGACACGACTCTCCGCACAAGTGGTGTCTCCAAATCTCCAACGCACGACCACCGCGGCCATCTCCAGATCATGAGTGGGATATCCTGCTCGTACTTCCTCCAACTGTCGGGAAGCAAAAGTAATAACTCTATAGTTTCACCTCAGTACACAATCGAGTCCCACTCGCGAAACATTACAGTAAAACAACAAAGTCGCCCGAACCAGAAAGCAAAGAAAGAACTGGTGCAGTTGTCAACCGAGTCTTCAACTGCTGAGAACTCCACACACATGTCTCAGTCTAAAGAAAAGGAACCTCCTTTCCGGTCAGTCCAGTCAACGGTGCAGCGATACACAAACAATCCTGCATGAAACGGCGGTAAAAACCTGCTAAGCCTAAAAATCCGCAGACCTCCGTCCCGGATATAAGTATGGGCCAAAGCTGTACGACCTCGATCTTCCTCGAGACCATACGAAAACCGTCTCCCGTAACTACAAGACCTAGGAGTCAACACAATCAAGCTTGAAGGAACACTCCGAGAATCTAGCAAACAGCTGGCGCTCTCCCAATTTCTGCAAAGAAAATCCTCAAGTGTTGCTCACGTTCCTCACGACTCTTGGAAAAGACCAGAATGTCATCAATGACACAACAATAAACTGGTCGAGGAACGGCCTGAAGAAATCTGGTTCATCACATCCAGGAATGCTGCTAGGGCATTGGTGAGTCCAACGACACCACCAAAACACATACTGCCTGTAGCACACACAAAAGCAGTCTTCGGAATGTCATCACTCCGAACCCGCAACCAATGATGACCTAATCCCAAACAAACTTAGAAAATGTCTCGCACTCTGGAGCTGATCGAAGAAATCATCAATGCGAGCTAAAGGATACCTATCCGCACCGTAACTCGGTTCAATTGATGATCAATCAATACACAACCTCAACCGCCGTCCTTCTCCTGACGAAAAGAAAAGAAGCTCCCCAAAGCAAAACACTCAGACGCACAAGCCCTCCTATAAGCAACTCTGCAGCAGATCCTTAAGCTCCCTAAGCTTCGCCAGCTCACCTGGAACAACGTCGGAAAACTCTCGCACGATAGAAACCCGGTCCAACAATCCCGCCGTGGCTCTGGTATCACGAATGAAAACCAAGTATCCTCGACATCCTCTCCTTAAAAGCCGACTAGCGAAAAAGGCTGAATTCAAGCTGTGAGAGGCGGCACCACTGTCCCCATACACAACAAGAACTGACTCGCCGGGAAAAAAAAACCTGACTGTTTTCTCATGGCAGTCCACATACACCTAGCACGTAGCTAACCAGTCTGTGCCCAGGAGAACGTCAAATCCAACATCTCTAGAAGGATCAAAACGACGGACGAATCTCTATCTCCTATCCGATTGGCACACGACTGAAACACGTGTCGCGCAACAAAAGAATCGCTGACAGAAATTTACACAACAAACGGCTGATCTAGCTATCACGACTCTCGGCCCAACTACGGCACAAAGTGTGTAAAACAACGAGTGCATCAAAAGAACATACGAATTAAGAATACCTGAAAACTCTGCATTGGACGCCCGCTCGTCCTGATGAGTAGAAGAAAACTCTCGTGTCTGCCCCCTACCCGCAACTGGCTGAACTCTTCCTCTGCCAACCTGTCCCCTCTGAGTGAAACCTCCGCGACCACGACCTCTCTGAAAACAAGCCTGACGCGGTGCTAAGGAACAATGTCTGACGAAGTGTTGAAGGCTCCCGCATCGAAAACATCCATACGATGGCTGCTGAACCTCCTGGGGATGAGAGCTGAACGACTGTCCTCGTCCCAAGCCTCTGCTACTCCCGCGACGGTCACGAAATCTGTCTCGGCGACTGAACCTCTGTCTTGGGGCTGACACACCTGTGCTAGCCCTTCACTGTTCCGGAACTCCCAAAGTCTCTGGAAGACGTGCCTCGTCAACTGGGGCTGCATCCACTGGTGCTGTGTAAGTGACGAAATGTTGTGTACTGATCACAAGGAACAACTGGGTAACAGGGGTGGCAACCTCCTGTCGCTGCGCTCTACTGGCCTCAACCAAAGACGTCATCGTCTGGCGCAAGTCCTGCATCTTAGACTCAAGCCTAGCGATACGATCTGTCGAAGGCGGATCCATCTGCTCCTGTACAGCGAGCGTACCATCCTGGTCAAACCTCGTCCCACACGAGTAACCTCTGACCTCGGCCCTCGCTGCACCTCTCTGAGTCCCTATAGTCATCGGCGGCAAAGGCTATAAATAGAAATAGGATTCGATATGAACACGGAAATCGTGTAAGTGTACGTTAGCGCCCCGGCAGTCTACAGACGCCAATTGCGGAATAAAACTTTTTAACTTGGCGCTATCGTATACATTAACCCGGATCTACCATTATTGCTAAACTAACAAACAGTAAAGAGTGTAGAAATGTTGTACCGACTGATCCGAGTCCTCCGGTCTTCATCTCCACTCCGATCTCCTCGCGGGATCTTGGCTTCACATCGTCGCCTCCTCGCCGGAAAAGGGCACCACATCGCCTTCGTCTTTTACGGGCTCCCGCCTCAATACCGAGGCAACTCGAGCATGAAGCCGGCAACTCGACATGCTCAAGAAATGCTGTAGGAATGTGTAGTGTAGAATACGCTTTGTCTCAATGGGGTTTTTGTTGCCTTTGGATGGAGGAATGAGAACAAGGAAAATATATGGTGCTTTCATTTTTCCTTGCATGAAGATATGAGATGAAGAAAATGTGTCATGCCAAAAAGAAATTTTCTCTCATCTCCTCACTCAAGTGGCCGGCCTCTCTCTCAAGGAAATGGTGGAGGGAAATGATATGTATCATGAAGGGAGGTGAGTGTAGGAGTGCAAGGAGGGTGACCATATCAAGAGACCAAAAAACATACAACCATGCTTATTACTTTTTCAACCCATACCCTTTCACTTCACCTTTAAATCAAGTCATGGAGCAAGACAAGAAAGTTGTCATAATCAATATATATATATACAATAAAACCCTCCACAAAGAGTTATTTGCGAACTCGCAAATAACCCCCTCCATCGGAAAAGTCCGGCCGGGAAAGAACAAAGGAAAACCGGCCGGGACGAAAAGCAAACTGGCAACTCCAGAAAACTGGTCCCGTAATAAATTACAGGAAAACCCCTACACTGTGCATACACACCTGCATCTGTATTCCGACCGGATACAAATGCAATGAGACAAAATCTACACTGTACTAAACTAGTACCGGCTTAAACCAAAGCCGGCTAGTAAAATCTGTTCGATCCTGATCCGTGCAATACCGCACGTATCTGATCGAACCCTGCCATATAACTATACGGCCACTAGTACAAAACTGTCCGATCCTAATCCGTGCAATACCGCACGTATCTGATCGAACCCTGCCATATCTCCATACGGCCTCTACAGCGTTTCGCCCGAAAGCTGAGTAACTGAAAGTGTGGTGGACTCTAAAGACTCGTCAATACTATGGCTGTGGATTTAACCACTAGCACGTCAGAGGTATAAGCCAATACGTGACGGGCCACCAGCTATTGACCAAAAGGGACGTCGATGAGGAAGCTCACCCCGACACCCTACTGAGCCTGACAGTGACAATATCCGTACAGTCCGGTCCGTTCGTCTATGAGTATCGCATGGCGGGCCTAGGGGGTTGGTAAAAGTCAGACCCCCAAAAGCGGTACAAGTCGTGTCGGAGTGTAGCCCAGAACGCCCTGAGATACTACTGGAATACCTACCAGTAAATCTCCTGCCTCGGCCGAGGGCTTTGCGTAATGGCTCTCCTAGACACAGCGCGACCTCACCCCCAATACCGGGAGAGACGAACCCCTGAAGATCCGCTCACTGCCTCCATGTGGCTCGGGACTGTACCCAACTAAAACCTGTTTGCACGACTCCTTTGAGCCGTGGTAGGGTAGTAATCAAAGTACAGTGGGAACTCACACGAGACAAATGACGATCTCAGGTCGATGAACTAACCTGTACACATGTCACCAGGGAACTGCTATCTGACATCTGGTACAAGACCAACTAGCAGGTTCCCGGCGAGTCCTGTCCGGTGTACTCATAACCCAATGAGCACCTGTATACATCTTAGGTGAACCATCTGACACCAGTGGCTTGTGAGACCGGCCACCGCCCCTCGTCGGGGTCTCGACTGTATACACTAGTCTACTAATGGAGTATCGATACCCTGTCTCGAAACTCCTACGACTAGGGACCTTTTAAGGATGTGCTTATAGACCCCAGCTCCCACGTATATGATCGCCATCATACTGCTGGTCGTCAAGCAAGAATCCCAGGGGCTCTATCAACGTGCAATAGCGACATGTCAGGTCACCTAAAGCAGTACACGATGATAAAGATAAACCAGATAGCATACTATCATCTCGAGCAAGACTGTCCTATCGGGATAGGTCCTCCCTCAATCATTGCAATCACGTGCCTGTGATCCAATAATTGACTCTGAGGGCACTATCTCCAACAATCTCCCACTTGCACTCAAGGCTAATTATTGCGATGTCGCATACTCACAGCCCGTGTGATACCGAACACCCAACTCCTCTACTAGTCAGTCTCACAAAACCCGTTTGCGAAACTATTGCGTTCGAGGAATAGCCTCAGTGAGTGGATCCGCTATGAAATTTCTTTCTATGTCTCTCTATATCTCAAGTTCGCGGAGAAAGCCATCTCCCGAAATGAGCATTACCTGTCTTAGAATGTCTGGATGTCTGATGGGACCTAGTTCATAAATGAACACCAAATCCAAACTTCTTAGACTGTATCATCAACTGAACTTAATCAGTCTCCTGCGCCATGCCACCCTCAGTATTGCCTTGGACCATCTGTCCAAAATACTGTCCCTCGTCAGAGGGAGAACTAAAACTCTTACAACCTCCTTGCCGTCTATGTCACCTTGGAAGCCTGGAATGATAACTGTCTCCTAAATGAGGCTGTCGTTATCATCTCCCTAGAACATTTGCTTATGTTCTAAAACTGCTTCCGACTGTTTCTCCAGGATTGGATTAATGTCAACTTATTGCATCTAGTGCAAGAACAACATCTGGTGTGGTGCTTGACATCTCATGATTGACTCAATTGCCTAAGCAAGTGATCTGCCAATCATGCACGTCCCTCTCCTCTTTAGTCTGTAAGACACCTTTGGAGAGGGTGACTCCATTACCTGCAGGTACACTACCGTGCCAGGAGTCGTCCATCCTAAATACTCTTAGGATGCTGTCAAGTACCCTGATTGGGAAACCACCCAAATCTAGATCTAAAACCATAGATCTAGTTAACCAGTATGTCTGATATAAAATCCATTTCCTTTGTGGAGAAACAACTGTGTGACGACCAAAGTATAACCGATCGTAGTATAGGAGTTTCTTTTCCTACTTTGTGTATGTCATCCAAATACCATGACATCACACCCTACTACCTTCTCAACAGATCCATCCCCTATTCTGATGAAGTCAAACCCATGACTGTCACGTCAGAAACAGATGATCTATCTCCGCTACATCTGCTCTAGTCTATAAATAGACATAAACAACCTGTCCACCAATGCTTCCGCTGCTCCCACTGACTACGACAACCCTCGGGCAGAGTCATATACACGTACACTTCTGAAGCGAGTTCAGAACGACGCTATACTCATCCTCCCGCCGGGTCTCGCAGCCTGGAACAACAGCAATGGTAACTGTGGGTAAACAAGAACTTCCCCGTCACCGTCCTTGAGGCTACCGTAGTACCTCTCGGGTGCCTGAAGTTACCCACCATATCTGCGGAGTGGCCAATGGAATGTCAATCCAGATTGAATCTTTAGGTTCCTAATCAAATCTTCAGTAATCGTTTGTGGTTCTGGAATCACTTCCAGTTCTACCATACTCCCACTACTGTTTTCTGAAAAAAAAATCCATTTTTAATAAAACTGTGGCGAGTCTAGAACAATATCGCTATTGTTCATCCAGATGGTAGAAAGTCAACCCTCGTCATAGCCTGGGTCAACCCACAAACAGCCATTACAGAAACGTGCCTTGAGTTGTCCAGTGTCTGGTTTTAATCATAAACCGGACAACTCCCCGTACCTTAACATCGTTAAGATATGAACTGTTCTATATCCAATATAGAAACAGAGGCACTGATTTAATTGAACCAGATTCAAATCATGCAGCTGTCCCCAGCGCATGTCAACTAAATGGAAGGAGGCCGATCAGCGTTACTCAACTTAGGAATACTTCCCATTATGAGTAACCTGAAAGAGAAGTAAGATCTCTTTATCATTACTATCAACTGAATACCATACACAAGTATCTACATCTTCGATCTCTTTGAAGAATCCCGATACTTGCTATACCTGGTTCTCTACTCTATTCAAATACCTATAACTTCTCCAAATTCGGACCCTGCGTTTCCACGAAACACCTGTCTAAAAACTAGAGAAGTCATAAGTAAACTGAATGAAGTACGAGGACCAACCCCTCTGTCCTGATGGACCCTGGACAACATACAATACTCTGTATAAGTCCCTTGAGTCTGATAACTCATTCACTGTGTGTCGTAGGTTGAAAACTGTACTTATGGTTAAGAAGAATTACACCGCTGTTTAATGCTCCTTACCTAACCATCCACTGATATAGGTAAATGTCGTAGACATAATTTCAGAAAGGTATATCTCACTCTATGAAAATAGACGTACAGATATATCAATTTGAAATTGGTGCATAACTGCGGATATTCAAAACCAAATATTTGCCGACCGGCAAACAGCCCAGGTGATTTCCTCAAATATCACCGATTACAACGAATCCCGATATAATGAGGATGATCACCCAATTCCCAATAACTTACTCCCACTCATCATCTGTAAAACTATACAGATGTGAGAATCAAACTTGGTAAATACATACCCTGGAGCAAGTGTCCAATCGGGAAATCAGTTTTCTTTTAACAGTACACAGTTGAACCTGAAACATTGAAATGTTCCGATGGGGTATTCTGGTATTCCTAGTAATGCCTCTTCCAGATTCACGACTGTAACCGTATAGTTCTTTGCCACCTCTCCAAATCCCTTCATATGTCTTTAGTCTTTACCTTCTGCACACCCCTTTAGGCCAAATGGTTTTCTTCCTTCCCTACCGTTCGGCACCAGCCTATGGTTTGGAAGAAGACTATCCAATGAGCATAATGGGTGTACTGTCCCAATCCTAGGATCACTCGCAATGCGAGAGAAGGTGAAGATAAAAGACACCTGAATGTACTTTATTCCTATTTCTCCTGAACCAGGATCCATCCCCGAACTGGAACAAGTTCCATTCGAGTTCGTATATAACCATACGATGGAGTATCCAAATAAACTGTGGATCTTCGTAGTGATACGGAGTGTCCTGGAGAAATACAAAGGTGACGTGGGAGTGGTAACGAAATATTTGGTTTGGTCGTGAATATCTGTTGCAATTTACTTTGCCCTCTTACTAATCCCTTGCTTTGTCTGAACTTAATACCTTCTGCACACCATCGTTATGCTAATTGGTTTTCTTCATTCCCTACCGGTCGGCACCAGCCTAAGGTTTGGAAGAAGACAATCCAATTTGCGTAATAGGTGTACTACCCCTAAACCAAGGAGTACTCGTAACCTGAGAGAGGGTAAAAGGAAAAGACAACTGAATAGTCCTATCCGTTTTCTCCAGAACCGGAAACCATCCTCGAATCCCTTCGAGTTCGTATCTAACCATACGATGGTTTTGTCCAATGGAAGTGGACGTTCGTAGTAATACGGGGTGTCCTGGAGAAAAGGGTAAAAGTAGGAGTGGCAATGAGGTCTGCAACTATGACAATCCAAAAGCCGGTGTTTAAGAAGGTTCGGTCAACTTGGTCACTGAGTCAAAATCTTAGGGTCGGGTCAAATGGTCGCTGCCAGAGAGAGAGAGAAAAGAAACACTCAGCGTGCACTCTAACCTAGATCAGAATGGTTACCAATTTATCTAATCTGGAATCCTCCCACTGTACCTCAAATTCTTCTCCAAACCTAAAAGAAGAATTAGTCGGGGTTACCCGAGGAGTATACCAACTCATCAGTGGGAATCGGGATCCAACTCTCATCGCATGACAACGTGACGGAATCCGCTCACGGTATCACACTCCAGAAGGTATGCGCATATCTGGCAAGTTTCAGTACTTTTGAAACTCCCGATGTGATTTCTGCCCCATGCTCTTATGACCTTGACTTTGGCCAACATATCATAAGTCACATGTCAAGTTCTGCCCGTCATTCTCCAGGTTAATTTGAATCCACCCGTACATACCCTTGACTTTGGCCAAAATGGCAGCACGACTGTCCCAAACCAACGCATCTATCTATGCTGCATATGAATACCCCAATAGCTACCAATCACTGTGCCTTGACTTTGGCCAACATACACAGCTTGAATACTATTGACCACCCATATGAAACGACGGAGGGCTACGAATGGTTTCTGGCGAAAACCTTTAACGTAATGAACTTGATATCGTTGAAGGAACGGATAGCTTTTTAGAAAATATAGTGACGAAAACCTTCACTAAAGAGGTCACTCCCGGTGAAGGGATCTCGGCTCTTTCCCCGTAGAATGAGGTGCAGGATATTCCAAATGAATACCACGGTGCAAAGCAAAAGTAATCGGCTATAGTGAAGTTAATGCCCTGACGCAAACTTCTGTCCAAGGGGTCACTCCCGGTGAAGGGATCTCGGCCCTTGCCTCGTCGACTGAGGAGCAGGATATTCCAAATGAATACCACGATGCAAAACAAAAGTGAACGTCCTTGCAATAACAGCTTTTTGAAAAGTGTTCCAACAACATCACAATAGGTTTGTTTAACTTGCATTGATCCGAATCAATGCAGTCCCATCAATTGATCACACCACAAAGAACGAAAATATACTGACGTATGTATATGCCATTCGCATTCGCCACTGGGTCCCGTCATCACCCGTTAGGTTAGCTAACTAACGGCAGAGCGGGGACTGGACTAGCGCGGATGAAAAACATATACAACATCTACTAATATATATACCAATATATAGTATTTCGCTCAAGGCGTGAATAAAATGCAACATCACAGACAATGAACAGCATCACAGAAACAATACAGATATCTGGGATCCCCGGGTTTCACAGAGCCGTTGAAACCCGACGTTCCCCTGGTCGTGTGGATAGCCTGTGCAATGTAAACCTAGACCCCTACGGGCGCGGCAAGTCACCCGCCAAAACCTGAAGCGAGGCAGCCCCCTTCAGCGTCGTGAATGGACCACCCAACACTTCACGGAATCCGGCAACTTGGGCACCCCTCCTGGGTCAAACCTGTACCCCCTACGAGTGCGGCGAATAGCCTGCCAATCCTAGAGTGAAGCCCCCTCCGTCCCAATGCCATGAGATGCGGGCTTGCTGCCCTCTAGAACCCGGCTATCCGTGCACCCCTCCGCGGGGTAATCCTAGTACAAAAAGTAAAATATACATACACCGGGTACATCGACCGCAACCAGGTCGTGCCCCAAAAGAATAATACAATCAGGCAGTGACGGCAGTCCACATGTCGGACGCTCGCCCCGCAATATCAAATGTACATAATACAACAAAACAGTACTAGTATTGCATCCAGGCTATCCCCCACGACCGATCCGCAACAACACAGCAAATACATAGAACATCAACGTGAAAATCACGTTCGCAAATCCGTCTAACCGGGCTATAGCAGTTAGACCGGATTTACCGATCGAGTGACATTCACGGTCGCAGATATAATGTAAATACTGTGAAAACTAACGTGTTTAAATTTCGATCGACAAAATATCAAGAAGTGGGCCCCACGACTTACTGGTGAACAGTAACAAAATCTGGGCAAAAACGATATATTTCAAAAACCCCAAAATCCAACCATGAACCAACTGACAAAATTTGGGAGCACGTGCTCCCCACGTGGCCGCGGTTGCGCGGCAAAACCATGGTTTTGGCCGCGCTTCCGCGGCAACTTAGAGGGATCACGAGTCCAAATTTTGTCGTGACTCTTAAATGTTCCTGCTATGATTTTTAAGACATACAGAAATAATTTTTGAGACCGTTTAAAAACAACAGAAACTGTCGGCTTGGATTTTTGCAGTTTTCGATTTCCGGTCGGATCGAAGTTTTAAACGCGTTAGCACAAGTTAGCATAGCAAAATGGTGAGGCTCTGATACCACTGTAAGTGTACGTTAGCGCCCCGGCAGTCTACAGACGCCAATTGCGGAATAAAACTTTTTAACTTGGCGCTATCGTATACATTAACCCGGATCTACCATTATTGCTAAACTAACAAACAGTAAAGAGTGTAGAAATGTTGTACCGACTGATCCGAGTCCTCCGGTCTTCATCTCCACTCCGATCTCCTCGCGGGATCTTGGCTTCACATCGTCGCCTCCTCGCCGGAAAAGGGCACCACATCGCCTTCGTCTTTTACGGGCTCCCGCCTCAATACCGAGGCAACTCGAGCATGAAGCCGGCAACTCGACATGCTCAAGAAATGCTGTAGGAATGTGTAGTGTAGAATACGCTTTGTCTCAATGGGGTTTTTGTTGCCTTTGGATGGAGGAATGAGAACAAGGAAAATATATGGTGCTTTCATTTTTCCTTGCATGAAGATATGAGATGAAGAAAATGTGTCATGCCAAAAAGAAATTTTCTCTCATCTCCTCACTCAAGTGGCCGGCCTCTCTCTCAAGGAAATGGTGGAGGGAAATGATATGTATCATGAAGGGAGGTGAGTGTAGGAGTGCAAGGAGGGTGACCATATCAAGAGACCAAAAAACATACAACCATGCTTATTACTTTTTCAACCCATACCCTTTCACTTCACCTTTAAATCAAGTCATGGAGCAAGACAAGAAAGTTGTCATAATCAATATATATATATACAATAAAACCCTCCACAAAGAGTTATTTGCGAACTCGCAAATAACCCCCTCCATCGGAAAAGTCCGGCCGGGAAAGAACAAAGGAAAACCGGCCGGGACGAAAAGCAAACTGGCAACTCCAGAAAACTGGTCCCGTAATAAATTACAGGAAAACCCCTACACTGTGCATACACACCTGCATCTGTATTCCGACCGGATACAAATGCAATGAGACAAAATCTACACTGTACTAAACTAGTACCGGCTTAAACCAAAGCCGGCTAGTAAAATCTGTTCGATCCTGATCCGTGCAATACCGCACGTATCTGATCGAACCCTGCCATATAACTATACGGCCACTAGTACAAAACTGTCCGATCCTAATCCGTGCAATACCGCACGTATCTGATCGAACCCTGCCATATCTCCATACGGCCTCTACAGCGTTTCGCCCGAAAGCTGAGTAACTGAAAGTGTGGTGGACTCTAAAGACTCGTCAATACTATGGCTGTGGATTTAACCACTAGCACGTCAGAGGTATAAGCCAATACGTGACGGGCCACCAGCTATTGACCAAAAGGGACGTCGATGAGGAAGCTCACCCCGACACCCTACTGAGCCTGACAGTGACAATATCCGTACAGTCCGGTCCGTTCGTCTATGAGTATCGCATGGCGGGCCTAGGGGGTTGGTAAAAGTCAGACCCCCAAAAGCGGTACAAGTCGTGTCGGAGTGTAGCCCAGAACGCCCTGAGATACTACTGGAATACCTACCAGTAAATCTCCTGCCTCGGCCGAGGGCTTTGCGTAATGGCTCTCCTAGACACAGCGCGACCTCACCCCCAATACCGGGAGAGACGAACCCCTGAAGATCCGCTCACTGCCTCCATGTGGCTCGGGACTGTACCCAACTAAAACCTGTTTGCACGACTCCTTTGAGCCGTGGTAGGGTAGTAATCAAAGTACAGTGGGAACTCACACGAGACAAATGACGATCTCAGGTCGATGAACTAACCTGTACACATGTCACCAGGGAACTGCTATCTGACATCTGGTACAAGACCAACTAGCAGGTTCCCGGCGAGTCCTGTCCGGTGTACTCATAACCCAATGAGCACCTGTATACATCTTAGGTGAACCATCTGACACCAGTGGCTTGTGAGACCGGCCACCGCCCCTCGTCGGGGTCTCGACTGTATACACTAGTCTACTAATGGAGTATCGATACCCTGTCTCGAAACTCCTACGACTAGGGACCTTTTAAGGATGTGCTTATAGACCCCAGCTCCCACGTATATGATCGCCATCATACTGCTGGTCGTCAAGCAAGAATCCCAGGGGCTCTATCAACGTGCAATAGCGACATGTCAGGTCACCTAAAGCAGTACACGATGATAAAGATAAACCAGATAGCATACTATCATCTCGAGCAAGACTGTCCTATCGGGATAGGTCCTCCCTCAATCATTGCAATCACGTGCCTGTGATCCAATAATTGACTCTGAGGGCACTATCTCCAACAAATCGAATCACAAGGATATGTATCATCAAGGAAGGAATTTCAAGCAATTTATACTTAGGTCACTTTAGGCGGAGTACCGTGTCGTGAGTATGCCGTGGACATACACACACCACGTTACTCTTCTTAAGCTACCTACTCCATCATACCAAGGTCTAACTACACTCCGAAAAGTAAAAGCTAGCGCTCTGATACCAACTTTGTCACGACCCAAAATTGGCACGTGATGGCCCTTAAACTACGCAACGTCTACAGGCGTAACGCAATTTAAGTAAGCCGAAAACCCAGCAATCTAAACCATCAAAAGTAGTAAGAAATAATAGAAAATTTTAAAAGTTTGAAATCTCAACCGAAATTCTTTAAAGTCCCAATTTTATTTCCTTTAAAATTTTAGCAGCACCTCCTTTGTAAAAACCAACCCCAAAAATGGGTACAACAATGATATAAGTAAAGCATCCCCAAACGGAAGTAAAAACACGCCCAAAGGCGGAAAACAACCACCACAACAGATATACGACGCCGTAGCGAAGAAAGAAAAGACGATATAATTAAAACTGCATAAAAGACCTCCAAGTCACAAAATAATATACAATATCGTCCTCACATCAAGTCTCTAAGTCATACATGATAGTGGTAGATGGAGAGTACATGGATACAACGAATATACAATGAACATAACGGATAACCACGAAACCCACTTAAAGCAAAACTGCATACTGTGAGCCGAAGCGGTATCCGCAACAAAAGATGATAAGATAGATGAATAGCCTTCCTCGACTACTCTGGGGAACAACCTGCAAAACACTGTGGCACAACGGGTGTGAGTTGCCAACTCGTGAATAGTAAATAACATATGCAGGTAATCGCAAGTATGCACGTACAGCGCGAATCTAACATATACAAGCTAATAGCAAAAAATGGTCATATGTATGCAATAGTCATTAAAGGCACAGTAGCAGGTATAACTAATACATGAAGCAATAATATGACAATCTGTATGCAACAATCATATAAGGTACTCTATCAGGCACAACTAATACATGAAACAGTGATATGACAATGTATATATGCAGCGGTCATGAAAGGTACTCTAGCAGGTACAACTAATACATGAAACAATGATATGACAATGTATATATGCAGCGGTCATGAAAGGTACTCTAGCAGGTACAACTAATACATGAAGCAATGCATATAAAATAAAATTATGTAAATGCAACGGTCATGGAAGGTACTCTATCAGGTACTACTAATACATGAAGCAGTGCATAAACAATAATTGCGGAGTATGGGATAAAACATGTCATTCCCACGGAATCCTGACCTCGTGGTAGGACCAAAGTCCATCAAGACAATCCAAATACCAATTTCCTCAAATCAGCCCCCAAATTGGCTCTCATATCATGTAAGTCTCCCAAATCCTGAATGTACAATATCAAGTAAATCTCATATATCCTGAATGTACAACATCAAGTAAATCTCATATATCCTGTAGTGTCCAATATCAAATAATCTCATATATATTGTATCCAATTTCAAGTAAATCTCATAAAAATCAATATCGAGTAAATCTCATATATATATATATATCGAGCGCATAGGCCCCTCACTTCGAGCACATAGGCCCCGAGCATATAGGCCCCTTTCATCGACCATATAGGCCCCTCACATCGAGCACATAGGCCCCGAGCACATAGGCCCCTCTCATCGACCATATAGACCCCCTCATATATAATGAATAAGTATATTTGCATATATCATCATGATGATATATAATGTAGGTGTATATATATATCAGCGTCCCATACCACTGACACACACACACACACACACGATGGGTATAAATATATATATCAGCGTCCCATACCACTGATATATATACGCAGGAGTAAAACAATTCAGAAAACATCATATGAAAATTATATCTCAATACGAAATCCATGAATATAATATATGCAACATAAAACAGTAATATGAGCATATAAGGAAAAATCGCTATTTAACTGCAACAAGTTATAAAATATATCAGGCGGTTCCTAAATTCTCCAAGTCTATATAACATCGAATAAAGGTAAACATGTAGCCATAGCCCGATATATGTGTAAACATGAAGGTATAGCAAGGTATATGTATCTACCTATCAGTAATGATGTAGTATACCCTCCAAGTATAAGTGAAGTATGTATGCAAGGTATACATGTAGCTATGTCATTATGTGTGAAATATATACCTATCACTAATGGTACAATACCATATAGGTATACAGGTAACTAGCATGTAAGCATGTCAAGGCATATGTGTAAGCATATAGGTATACAGGTATTCTATATGTCATATGCAACAAGGAATATGAATCAATGTCTCAATGTCCCTAACCAAACAATATTATATATGTATGTGTGTTGTGCGTGTCATTGCAATTATTGACGGTGTGTGTGGCATAAAATCAGTGCTCGTGCAACATGAGCCGTTAATAATAGTGCAGTGTCCTAAGGGTACAAGTCCAAGCACAACAAGTAACTAAGCAATAAGGTATATGCGCAACTCTATATATGCAATAGAATGTGCGACAATATTATAAAATCTCTAGCCCAGACGCATAACGCCATGCGGGCGATTCCCCTGTAGATATTAAATCTACTCACCAACGCTCCTGGCTAAATAAAGTCTACCACCTGTTTCCCCTTCTTCGCAGCGTCCGAAGTCCCCGCCTGCGAACCTAAAACATAGCACAACAAAGCAAGTATATATTAACAATAGACCCAAAACACGTACAAACTACGCTGACCAACGTGACAACACAAACTTACTCTCAAGTGTTCGTATTGTGGCTAACGTGAATAGCGATACAACGAAACCAACTCAAAGCAACAGCAACACAGAACACGAACCGTATCGGATAACGTAACGCGTGAAACGAAATACAAGAAAACAAGCAAGTGATCCCATATTTTGCTATACCAACAATCTGTAAAAGTTGCAAGTACCATGAGACCATAAACAACCCCAGAGACCCCTACAGCAAAACCCAAACCCTAACTCCCTAGTCTGGCCGCAATTTGCGGCCAGAAGCAATTTATTTGCGGCCTAAGCATGGGGAAATGGGCTCGTATTTTGAGGGTAGGTGCTAGGTCACTACACTAGGTCACTGTGATGGAAACTTTTGCAACAAACACCTGGTTTGATAGCAGATCATCCAAGACCCAAAACAACACTAAAAATACGATATTTACCCAAAACGAAACGATACGCGATCTAAACTGAAACGAATAAGCTACGCAACACAATAAACACTTAACTAACAGAAAGAGGTCATTACCTAACCAAAAGAACTCAAAGATCCTAGCTTCCCATGCTCCAAGGCATCTAAGAGGCAAATTAAGGCAAAAGATGTGATTTTTTGTGAATTTGGATGAAGTTTTGTGATGGATTTGTGAAGGAATAGAGAGTGTTCAGTTTGAGTTGTGAGAGGAATGAGAAAATAAAAGAGATAGAGAAAATGAGAGAGTGTGAGGATAATGAGAGAGGGAGGTGAGTGTAGGGTGAGAGTGAGGTGAGTGTAACCCCTTGCAATAACTCAACATTAATGCATTCACACACAACTCACCATGCCACCTCTTCTCTCTAAAACAAATATCTCTCTTCTCACACAAAATATCTTGGATAAGGGTTAAGGTTAAAGTAAAGGATTAGGAATGGATTAAAGCAAGGATAAGATTAGGTTAAGTGTCATGGTCACTAATTTAGATTACAAAAACAAACCCTCACATAAACATGCACACATGCGTGCATGCCATAACAATTAATAATAAATTATTAATTAAATGTTATAAAATGTGAGGAACCTGAATTGGTAAACTTTTTACCAAAAACCCACATTATCGTCTAAACTAACACTAACCGAAATCTATGGCGTTATAGTATATCTTCTCGACCCATGTGATGGGCGATGGATGATCCCATATCCATTGGTGTTTGACATCAGAGATGGTATACGGGTGCTCAGTGGAGACTGGGTACACTGAACGGACTCGCCGAGAACTTCTAGATGGTATTATACCTCACGTCAAATAGCAGTTCTCTGGTGACACTGGTACAGGTTAGTCTGTCGACCCGAGATCGTCATAGAGTCTTGTGTGTCTCCCACCGTGCTTTGATTTCAACCCTAACACGGCTCTACCCAGTCGTGCAAACAGGTGGTTTTTGGGTACAGTCCCGAGTCCCATGGAGGCAATGAGCGATAGGAGGGGATTCATCTCTCCCGGTATTGGGGGTTGATGTTGTCCCTGGCCATAACTGAAATCCCTAGCCAGGGTAGATAAGATTTACTGGTAAGTGTTATCAGTAGTTTCTCGACCCGTTATGGACCTTACATCGGCATGACTTATCAAGATATTGCGGTCTGATGTTTACCACCCATAGGAGAGATATGCGACATATCAGACGAAGAGACCGGACTGTTCAGTAGTGTTACTGATTGGATTCGCAAAAGTATGAGCAGGCATGCTTGTTGATCTTCTGATCGCTCAATACCCAGGTGGCTGTTACGTTTAGCACACCTCTTGCGGCTTGTGGGTGTTTGATATGATCATTACCTACTGCCGGCGTATTGATGTGTCTTTAGAGTCCTACACAGAGGTTTCATGGCTCAAGCAAAACGAAATAAGAGCACATATGAGATATGTGCGGGACCGAGATTAATACGTGTATGTGATACTGTATTCTATTCTCGCGATTTATGTCATCGGTCGGTTATATGCGATATTGCCGGGTTATCGAATCAAGTGTTGATTCGATAAACTGATACACATGATATGAGTCGGTTATATGTGATATAGCCGGATTATTAAATCAAGTGTTGATTTAATAATCTAATGTATAATTATATATTTGATATATTAATTTACATTAACTAGTATTAGCTCACTTAAGATCTATTTTCTCACTTGATTGTGCATTAGTATATATGTGATATATATTAGTGTACATTATTTTGTGTCATGCTAGATGCCACATACTACATGGGTGTATGAGACTCACACCATGCTTATAATAATGTGAGGGTTTTATTTATTTAAAGTAAATCAAAATTGGTTGGAAATTTTCACATGGTTGAAGCTTTTGGAACCATTGACCAAGTCCACTCCTTTTGTTTTACTTGTAAATATTTATTAACCTAACCATTATTGTAACCCATCGTTTATTCTCTACATGGGTTAATGTATGACACTAACTCACCCATAGTTACTATTCGCACCTCATTAGTTTTCATTTTCTCATCTTGATCATTTTCATCTTCTTCCTCCTCATGAAAGCTCTCAAGCTTTCAAAATGGTGAGAAAATATTGTGAGAAAATAAAATCTAAAATAAGCCCATTTCCTACTTTATCATCCTCTACTACTTGCCATTTAGTTTAGGGTGTTCTCTTCACAAAGTTCATCACCTAGTGAAGAGGTAGCTTGGGTTTGAGTCTCCTCGACGTAGATCATCTTCAGCCTCGAAGACTTCGAGCAAAGGTTGTTCATTTCTCTAAGGGAACCCATACTAAAGTTCGGGAGATCTTTACTCGCAGCGAAGGGACCACTACACAGAGTTTTAGAACTGAAGGACCGGTCTACAAAGGTTGTATTCCTTGTTCACTTAGTGTAATGGTAGATTACATGTTTAGTTTATTTATTTATTCTAGCTTGATCCTAGTCTAGGGTTCCTTAGTACTCTTGTAATTTTGAAATTGACATGGTAGATGCTGTGAAAACCCAGTAGGGTGCTGAGGAATCCCAACAGTGGAACCATCAACATGCTTCTTCTTCTTGAGGTTGGCAAGGTATCCAACGCAGTTTCTCTTCCAGTGCCCAGTCTTGTGGCAGTGGAAGCATTCACCTCTTCCTGACGCAGCAGCCCCTATCTTGTCCTTTCCCGGTGCCTTTTCACTCCACCTCTCGGATTGATGGGATTCTTCTTCTTCTTTCCCTTGGCCTTAGCTTTTGGGACGGAAGAAGAAGATGGCCTAGCAATTAGAGCGGGAGTTTTCTCTACCTTTAGTGTTCTCTCTGCACTCCTCAACATATTGAGGAGTTCAGGAAGTGACTTCTCCATATTATGCATGTTGAAGTTTATAATGAACTGAGCAAAGGCAGGGGGGACTGTAGAGCAATATCGACATACTGTTCGTTCTTCATGGTCCATCTCAGGTGCTCTAGTTCTTCGATAAGTCCTATCATCTTCAATATATGGTCACTTACAGACGTGCCAGCAGCCATCCGTATCTGAAACAACTTTCGAGATGCCTCGTATTGGAGAGTGCGAGATTGCTCTCCATACAACTGTTTTGTATGAAGAAAGATGGATTGTACATCTATCTTCTCATGTTGCATCTGATGTTCATTGTTCATAGAAGCAAGCGCGAGGCATTTGGCTGTTGCACAGTCTATATCCCATGTCTTGCGGATTTCCTTATCCGCAACTTAAGAATCAGGGCCTGGGCTAGGAGGGGCTGGAGTAGTCAGGACGTATCCGACCTTATCATAGGTCAGGGCAATATTTACGTTCCTTAGCCAGTCTTTGTAATTCGGTCCCATGAGTTTATTCTTGTCTAATAAAAGCTTAAGTCCCGTCATAGGTATCTGCCATTAAGAGAGAGAAAAGAAGACACTCAGCGATTGCTCTTGCATGATTAGATTGGTTATTAATCTTATCTAATCGATGTCTCCTACTGCTTTTATCAAATTTTCCTTCAAACCTTAAAAAGAAAATTAGCCAGGATTAATTGCAATCTACAAGTTCGCTAATTGGTCGGCCAGGCCAGTGTCGCTAATTGCACGGACCTAATTAAAATAAAACTCGTTTTCATAGAGGCGGAACCCCGTTGACACCTTTCTAGACACCTACTGGATTTAGTTAATTGTAAAGTGCAAAACTCTCCCGGGAGTAACATTTACTCACAGTGGGATCAGAATCCAACTATCAAATAGAAGGTATGCAATCTCATTGCAAATTTCAACTCTTGAAATTCCAGATATGGTTTTTACCCCTAGTGTCTTACGACCTTAACTATGGTCAACAAATCATAAGCACTAGTCAAGTTCTACCCGTCATTTCGTGATTGATTTAGACCCAACCGCATGACCCTTAACTATGGCCAATAAAATCATACAAATGTCCTAATCGATCGTACCAAATGCTTTGTAGGAAGACATCATTTAGCTACCGTACACCATGCCTTAACTATATGTCACGACCCAAAATTTTGCACGTGACCGGCACTTAAATCACGCAACGTCCAAAGGCGTAACGTAATTCAAATAAGCCGAAGCCCAGAAAATCTAAACCTTTTTACGAAAAATAGTGGAGGTGCAGTTTTGAAATAAAGGTATAAGGAATAAAGTTTATCTATAAATGCATAACTGATGATATAAGAAAACGCAAGTAGAATGTACTAAAGTTGAGAACATTTTTCGTCTTTAAAATTTGGGCAGCATCTCCCTTGTATATTTTGAACCGAAACCACATATACATGACAATAATAAAAGGCATCCCCAAGCGGGAGCTAGCTCTTCGCCAATCGGCGGAATCACAACTACGCAAGCAATGTATACGACGCCCAACGGCGAAGATCAACTCAGAAGGAATAATATGAATAAAGCAAGACATTAAATCCACACATAGCGACATATACCCATCGCTCTAAGTCTCGCAACCACAAGTTCGTCTAAGTCCACTAAATATACAAAATCTAGTTTCTGATTGATGGAGTTTATCTAGATACAATAGGAAATAATAAATACAAGAGTGGGCACGATCCAATGTGTCCCACCTACCATAACAAAACACCCGAATGCAAGCTGCGTGCCAGCAATACCGCTACTGATCCCAAGCGGTCAACCTGCAAGAACTGTGGCACAACGGGGATGAGTTACCAACTCGTGAGTAGAAAACATCAGCAGGTTGAAATCGAATAAAACAACAATTTCCTAGGTCACATCAAGAAGGTAATACTATGATATCTAGGGTGACCATGTATGCGTATATATCAACAATATAATCAATGCCAATGACATATACAATAAACATCTGAATCATATGCCTGTATGCAGGTGGATATCATCCACGTGTCCATCAATGACACAATCAATATCATGGAACCTGAGTGTTCAACATCGACACTCGAAACATCATGAAAGCATAAGCATTTATATATGAGGATAACAACCAACGTGTGTCCATCAACGACATATCAAAATCAAGGAACCTGAGTGCCCAACACCGACACTCGAAATATCATGAAACCCGTGTCCATCATCGACACATAAATCCTCATATCTCGGGCTCCGTCAGTACGGATCGGCCCATGGGCTCCATCAGTCCGGATCGGCCCATATCCATCTCACGACTCCGGTCGGTATCCTCCGGATAACCGCCGGGTCCAAACTATCACCGGTAGGTAGTAATCCCTCTGCCAGGCTCATCGTCTACTGCACAACATACCTTTCTTGTCCCGGGATACCATAACTGGTCCACCATGTACCCGCAAACGGTTCATCCAGCTCCTCGAATCGGGTATCACATAGTTCATAACCGAGAAAACTCATGGTGGACACCTCGAAATATCATATCAAGAGAAACCGGGTTTTTAATACATAATTTTTCCTTTGAAATATAACCACGGTTCTCAAAATCCAGAATCTCATGAAAACGGCATCTCAATGCATATAATCGTAAAGCATGACGTATGAAAACATAGAACAGAAATATGAGCATATTAGTATATCATGCAACATAGAATATTGATGTGAGTATATCAGTATATCATGCAAACGAGTCATGTGATAATGCTAAACAATTAAGAGTAATAGCATGATATAACAATTTGACTGTGTAAGTGACATAGTAATTACCGATGATGATTGTGTGTGAGCCGGAAAATCTGTGTAAGTGTAACATATGCATCATCGATAATTATGCAGGTGTACTAGCCGACGATATCATAACAAATAATGGAAGCATAGGTGCGTAATGCAATGAGAATATTGTAAACGTAGCATAATGTAAATCGTAAGCGCACTATTATAAGGTATACGTATCTAACCTAACATCTATGTAAGGGCTAAACTAAGTAGTGTAGACAGTGATTCACAATATCTATAACATATCCGAGTTGATGAATTTATCAATCGGCAGTCCAGCCTCACAGCATCACGTACGGTATAATCCATCGTATGACATCCTCGAGTTAAGGGTATAGATCAATCATTAGGTAAAACTCATCGCGTACGGTAATCTATCATACGGCGGCATTAAATAAATAGGGATTCTATCAACCTATACAATAATGAGGGTACGGATCTAATGTCTCGTACGGTATATCACTCATTATTCTTATATATATATATCTTAAGTCACATCCGTATCAATCTCATATCATGTCTTGGCAACATTATCTATATTCTCATATCGCTTCTCATCTGTATATCAACATATTAAGCCAAGACATCTTATCTCATCATACTCTCTTTTCATCACATCAACATCTCACATCAAGCAATCTTATATATATTTATCATATTTTACCGATCTCATAACACATCTATCTCAATCTTATCATATTCATCGATCTCATGTCATATCTTTATGCATCTCGTTTCATATCTTATATCAATCGTATCCGCTCATATTATCTTATCTCATCGCCTACAAACTCTTTTAACCATATCCATATGTTTCTCGTATGGTTTCTCCAACCATATTCTATATATATTGGTTTCCATTTATAATTTGCGGGAGTGCTGTACGCCATCCACCCGACCTTCCCCGTAGATATAAATCTACTCACCTGCAATACTCCTCGCTAGGCCAAAGTCGATGTGCTTCGTCGTCTCGGAAGTCCACGCGAAGTACCTACAAATCAACACATATCGCAACATTATGAAAACTAAGTCCGAAAACCGATACGGCACACGAAGTGCTCATAGGTTAGAACCTATAGCTTACGCATGCAACAACAACCAAATAACCCTCGTCGTTGACGTACAAACGTCCAACGACCAAATACAATATCAATATCAAAACCCAAGTTCATAAATCCCAAATACCAAATGCAGCAACGAAGGAAATCACTTCCAGATTTCACCCAGGACAAACTAGGGAATTTTGCATACAGGGTTAGTCTAGATATCAGATAACAAAACTACTGACCAAAAATCACTAAATTCTACTCTAATGTGGCCGAAATTTGCGGCCACCATGAATTAATCTGCGGCCTGGTTAGGTTATTTGGGTCACGGGTTTCAGGGGTTGCTTCATGGTTGCCTGCACATCTCACTGTCATGGGAACTTATTTTATAATGGTCTCGGGTCATCCCAGATTCCAATATACCCTCACAAACTGTCAAATATTCGATGTCGGGAAATTTTATGCCGGGACAAAGGTTCGCGATCCCACGAGGGTGTTATTGGCTCTAGTCTTAGGTCTAGGCCAGTAAAAACACCACTCAAGTCATGCAAACACTCACCACACTTCAAATATCACTTCACAAGTCAATTCTTCCGCTAAACATCAACTTGGAAAATTCTAAGATCACAATTCCACACTTGTTTAACTCTAAACTATAACTAGGATATATTAAACACAATAACTTAACTAAAGGAAAGGAATATTACCTCATTTGGTAACTCAAGAAAAACCCTAGATTCCTAAAGTCTCCAAAATCCAAACTTGAAAGGTCCATAGGGTTTAGGAAGAGGTGGGGATCATTTTTAATTAAGGGAGTATAGCATTTTGGTGAAGGATTAGAGATGCTTTCATAGGGTAGAGGAGGTGATGAAGGAGATGAAGAAGATGAAGGAGGAGTTGAGGAAATAAAATGACGAAGGAAAATGAATGAGGGAGAAATGGTCAAGGGTAGGAGCCTCTCTCTCTCTCTCATGCCCTCACATGGCATGCCATGCCTCATTATGGGTCCCCTCTCTCCCCCTTCAATTATTCTCTCTTTTCTTTTCTCTCTCTTTCCCCAAATAAATCACAAGTCACAAATACATTGAACAACATGCAACCAAAATATGACATGTCATGGTGCACTAGCCATGACTAATTAAAAATACGGATTTGGCATAATCGTAATTAGTAGTGCACTAATCAGGTTTAATTTAAACTTGCATATAATTAATTATAAAATTGCCCAAATCCGATAAATATATTTTTAAATGAATAAATCATTTTAATCTCCAATTATTTCACAAATATTGGTATATATTTATACCATTTTACGAAAACCCCAAATTCGCAAATCGAATAGTTTTCGCGAAATATATTATTTTAATATTAATTTCCAAAAATAATATTTTATATTTCTGAAATGTTACAATCTTCCCCCCTTAAATAAATTCGGTCCCCGAATTTAAATTTAAATCCCCAATTACTAAACATTTCAATAATCAGCTCAAATCAACGGGGCTCTGAAATCACGGAAGATACAGAAATACCACAGTGCATCATGTGCGCATGAAAACGAGTGTGAAACTCAAAATCGAACTTCGTCAAGTGTAACACAATCATCGGAGCTACAATGAAGATATAGATCTCGAAATCCACTACTGAAATCCGATATGCTATTATCAAAATCATAATACGTATATAGTATGCATCACTTTTAATTTCCTCTAAAAACTGGATAAAATACATGCAAAATCCTTTCCGAATCGCCGTGCGATACGTAGCTCACGACACAAGTGGCAGACGATCATTTGTAAAGTAGTAAATATATCTATATATGTTTTTGCTCAAATTATATGTCCCGCCTTTTGAAATATCCCAAAAGGTTTTCCTTGTAAAATTTCATATCACGCACGGACACGTAGGAAATAGCGAGACTATAGCTCCTTTTTGGAAACCTCTTGGTAAACTTTTTAATGCATGCCAAAGTGCTCAGGCACTGTTCTCAGATCAGTCCTGCTCGGTTACTATATAATATAGTACTCAACATCAAAATATAATACTCAAGAGCAAAATCAGCCTCAAAAGGCGTATCCAATCACCACGTGCGGCTGGTGCGCACGGAAATCAGAGCCTAATACAAGTGCAACGAATGTGCACAAAAGACAAACTAAGTGCCACGGGTGTGCACAAAAGTATCTGTCAAATGCAACTGGTGTGCATGACAACAGCATCAAGTGCATCTAGAGTGCACGAAAATCTCAATCAAGCGCAACAACCATGCACAAATAAAGTCTCTATCCGGTGCATCCAACATGCACGAATAAAGTCTCCATCCGGTGCATCCGACATGCACGAATAAAATCTCAATCAAGTGCATCCGATGTGCACGAATAAAATCTCAATAAAGTGCATCCGACATGCACGAATAAAATCTCAATCAAGTGCATCCGACATGCATGAATAAAATCTCAATCAAGTGCACCCAGTGTGCATAAAACCACGTCTCATGCGCCCAGTGTGCGCAAAAATCTAAATCAAATACATTAAGTCCGTATATAAAGCATCTATTGCAGTAGGATGCATGATGACGAACGTCAAGTGCAGACACGCACGAAAACATAAATCTGGTGAAACAAATGCTCGGAGACATAAATCGGGTGCAACAAATGTACGGAGTATAAATGCACGAAATACAAACCTAGTGCAACAAACACACGAAATACCAATCTGGTGCGACAAATGCACGAAATAAAAATCTAGTGCAAAAAATGCACGAAATACCATCAATATCTCAAATGCGTATAAAAACAACACCGAGTGTACCAAGGTGTATAAAATCATAAACGTGTGCAACTGCATGCACAAAACACGTACCAATGCACTGCAAGCACATGTGAGCTATACCGAGTGCAAAAACCAAATCGAGTGCGTACCACATGCGCAAAATCAAATCAACCGTATGAAATCCATGAAATCATAAACACGTGCAGCCAAAGTACAAAACCGATAGCAAAGCAATAGATATGCACAAATCGCAAACCGATGTAGCGGTGTATAAACATAAATCAAGTGCAATAATTGTGCACAAATGAAAATATCCAATAACTGCAGCCATGGTGAACAAAAACATACTTCACGAAACCCAATCATCGAAACTCCAGTCCAAGCGATAAAAGTGTGATGCTCGAATCACAAAACACGAATCGCAATAAATGACATTGAGGTACACCTCCTTCAATGTCAAAAAATATGCCAGTGCGCCCAAAGCTGGCAGAGCAAGATCATCTACTTGCCTCCTGCTCACGGTCTGGCGTCTTCAGTCTCTGGGTCCTCGTTTACTCTCGGAATTACCGATCTTGCAATCCTTTGGCTCGTCGGCCCGGTCAGGTGTACAAACGAAAACGATTCCGCTCTGGCACTCCTCTGATCACCGTTTGGACAATCAACATGACCACTCACAAATGGCACATTACTGACGGTGACATCTGGCCCTCTGAATACGCATAATATAACTGATCCTGGATACAAGTCTTTATCGCTGCGGTGTCCTAGAAAGGACCTGCTTATGGCTTTTTCCGATCTCACCTATGCTGAGCTGTACGGAGGTTAGCACTCTTTACTAAATCCTTTTTCTCATAACCGGACAGCTGCATCCTCAACATGGCTTCCCTCTAACTCAGCAATAACTAAAGCCTTTGCACAAATATCAATCCTCTGGCATCAACGGAGAGTAACAACCGCTCGCTAACATCTTGAACGAACCTCTTGTCCCACTCGTCTTTATTATCGTCCACTTCGACTTCATCTCGTGTTGTCTGCATATTGCAATTCGTCCTCGGCTACGGTCAATCCGGAGTCTCTCACACGGACTCGAAATTACAAACTCAGTATCTTCATCACTCTGTAGAAGATATCTAGCCGAACACGTCATCGGAAACTCGTCCGAATCATTGGAGGAATACACTTTATTCGTCCATTCTCGATCGACTCACAACGCATCTGGGTGAGGTCTTTCTATTCGAAGCTGGTCAACTTACTGATCTCCTATCGGAGCATCCAATGAACAACGTCCTCTCTGGATCGATTTACTCTAGCTCCGAGTAAGATTCCCTATACTGGAAATCTTCAACTCCACTGGGCCTACGTCGGCGCATCAAATCAGACGAATCATCTTTGTCTTCTAACTCAAGATAGACTAGCTATCTTCTGTCACATCTCTACTTGAAAGCTCCAGCGATCTCAACTCATAACTCTGGAGGCGACGTCCCATCAATCTTAGCAACAGCTGGGTCATCTGTCTGCACGGTAGACAACATTACAATCTCTAAGATAGGCTATACATCAACAGTCCTCTCAATCCGGCAGCCTCAATCAATGGCCCGATCATCCGGTGCAAAATCGAACAATCGCCTCAAACGAGAGATCACGATACAAACACTATACCTACACGTTCCTATGTCACCAGAAAACATCATGGTCAGCCCTCGTCCGTGACGAGCTCGTCTTGACCGCATCTCTAGCAGCAATAGCTCAATCTGTGCTCAAACCAAGGTGACAGGAACCTCAAGCAGGTATCAATGAAGATAGATCAAAGGAACAAAAGGAATCAACAGATCCAAAATGGATACAGGATCATAAGGAGGAATGGAATCAATGAGAGTATGATCATTGGAACGAATAGAAGCATGGATCTCAAGAATATATATCCTAAGGTCACTTAAGCGGAGTATCGTATCGTAAGTATGCCGCGGAACATACGCAACGGTACGTTACTCTACTTGAGTTACCTACTCCATCAATCAGGGTCAACCTAAGTAACGAAAGTTCGGGTCTAATACCCCCATCGTTAAGTCTAAGTTCCGTAAGGTCAAGCCTAGGTTCCGAAATATATACGCCTTAGACTCCGCATAGTCAAACCCAGACTCAACCAAGGTTAAACCTAATGCTCTGATACCAACTTTGTCATGACCTAAAATTTTGCACGTGACCGGCACTTAAATCACGCAACGTCCAAAGGCGTAACGTAATTAAAGTTAGTTGAAGCGCAGAAAATCTAAACCTTTTTACGGAAAATAGTGGGGGTGCAATTTTGAAATAAAGGTATAAGGAATAAAGTTTATCTATAAATGCATAACTAATGATATAAGAAAACGCAAGTAGAATGTACTAAAATTGAGAACATTGTTTGTCTTTAAAATTTGGGCAGCACCTCCCTTGTATATTTTGAATCGAAACCACATATACATGACAATAATAAAAGGCATCCCCAAGCGGCAGCTAGCTCTTTGCCAATCGGCGGAATCACAACCACGCAAGCAATGTATATGACGCCCAATGGAGAAGATCAACCCAGATAGAATAAAGCAAGACATTAAATCCATACATAGCGAACATATACCCATCGCTCTAAGTCTCGCAACCACAAGTCCGTCTAAATCCACTAAATATATAAAGTCTAGTTTCTGATTGATGGAGTTTATCTAGCTACAATAGGAAATAATAAATACAAGAGTGGGCACGATCCAATGTGTCCTACATACCATAGCAAAACACCCAAATGCAAGCTGCGTGCCAGCAATACCGCTACTGATCCCAAACGGTCAACCTGAAAGAACTGTGGCACAATGGGGGTGAGTTGCCAACTCGTGGGTAGAAAACATCAACAGGTAGAAATCGAATAAAACAACGATTTTCTAGGTCACTATATCAAGAAGGTAATACTATGATATCTAGGGTGACCATGTATGCGTATATATCAACAATATAATCAATGCCAATGACATATACAATAAACATCTGAATCATATGCCTATATGCAGGTGGTTATCATCCACGTGTCCATTAATGACACAATCAACATCATAGAACCTGAGTGTCCAACATCGACACTTGAAACATCATGAAAGCATAAGCATGTATATATGAGGATAACAACCAACGTGTGTCCATCAACGACACATCAAAATCATGGAAACTGAGTGCCCAACACCGACACTCGAAATATCATGAAACCCGTGTCCATCATCACACGTAAATCCTCATATCTCGGGCTTCGTCAGTCCGGATTGGCCCAAGGGCCCCGTCTGTCCGGATCGGCCCATATCCATCTCACGACTCTGGTTGGTATACTCCGGATAACTGCCGGGTCCAAACTATCACCGGTAGATAGTAGTCCCTCTGCCAGGTTCATCGTCTACTGCACAACATACCTTTCTTGCCTCGGGTACCATACCGTGTCCACCATGTACCCGCAAACGGTTCATCCAGCTCCTCGAATCGGGTATCACATAGCTCAGAACCGAGAAACCTCATGGTGGACGCCTCGAAATATCATATCAAGAGAAACCAGGTTTTTAAAGCAATACATAATTTTTCCTTTGAAATATAACCACGGTTCTCAAAATCCAGAATCTCATGAAAACATTATTAGTTATGTATATGCCCTAGAGGCCATTGTTGTACATATGATGTATATTATAGTGGATGCTTGGATATATATGGAGAAGAATTTCTTGGTCGATATGATAGTATGCTATCTGGTTTCACTTTGTCTTAACATGTTGACTTGTATTGGTTTATTGTCTTGCTCTCACATGTTGATAAAGCACTTAGGATATGTACTCGACTACTAGGAATATGATGAAGATCATACTAGTGGGGCCAGGTTAGTCCAAGAGTACATCCTATAACTGTTCCTAGTTGAGAGAGTATCGAGACAGGGCATCGATACTCCAGAGCAGACTAGCGTATACGCATCTTGACCCATATGATGGGCGATGGATGATCCCATATCCATTGGTGTTTGACATCAAAGATGGTATATGGGTGCTCAGTGGAGACTGGGTACACTGAACGGACTCGCCGAGAACTCCTAGATGGTATTATACCTATCGTCAGATAGCAGTTCTCTGGTGACACTGGTACAGGTTAGTCTGTAGACCCGAGATCGTCATAGAGTCTTGTGTGATTCCTACTGTGCTTTGATTTCCACCTTACCACGTTCATGAGAACGTGCAAAACGGTGGCTTTTGGGTACAGTCTCAAATCACATGGAGGCAATGAGTGATAGGAGGGGTTTCGTCTCTCCCGGTATTGGGGTTTGATGTTGCGCTGTGTTCGATTGGCTATAACTGGAAGTCCCTGGCCAGGGCTGATATGGAGACCTACTGGTAAGTGTTATCAGTAGTTTCTCGAATCGTTATGAGCCTCACATCGACACGACTTATCGGTTACTGGGGTCTGATGTTTACCACCCCTAGACTGGATATGCGACATATCAGACGAAGAGACCGGACTGTACGGTAGTGTTACTAATTGGATTCATAGGAGAATATACAAGCTTGCTTGTTGATCTTCTGATCACTCAATACCCGGGTGGCTGTTATGTTTAGCTGACCGCTTGCAGCTTATGGATGTTTGATATGATCATCACCTACTGCCGGCGTATTGACGATTCTTTAGAGTCCTACACAGAGGTTTCCTGGCTCAAGCAAAATGGAGTAGGAGCACATATCCGATATGTGCGGGACCGAGAATAATACGTGTATGTGATACCGTATTCGATTCTCGTGACATATGATATCGGTTGGGTATATGTGATATAGCCCGGTCATCGGATCAAGTGTTGATTCGATGAACTGATACATAGTATATTAGTCGGTTATATGTAATATAGCCGGGTTATTAAATCAAGTGTTGATTTAATAATTTAATGTGTAATTATATATGTGATATATTACATTACATTAACTAATATAAGCTCACTTAAATGATTCTTTTTCTCACTTGATGATACATTGATATATATGTGATATATGTTAGTTGTATTATTTTCTTTTGTTACATTATATATTATATATGTGATATATAATATTGTAACATGTTAGGGTTACAAATGCAACTAGGGTTTATGAGATTAAAACATGCTAGGGTTTAAATTAGGGTCAACATTTTATTTTTAGTTAATTCTAAATTATGGATTAAAGTTAAGATATTTTGTTATGTTGACTTTGACCACTCTTTAGATATTTGCTAGATATTTGTTAACCTAACCTTTTAACCCTAGCCTATGGTTTATTCTCTACAAGGGTTAAGCATGCCATGCTTAACCTTGGTTGCATTTCTAACCTCAACAATAATTCATTCATCACACATCATTTTCTTCTTCCTCTCATAAAAGCTTACTAGCTTTTTCTTTTGTGATGAATTAAAGTGAGATAAAGAAAATAAAAGAGAGCAAAATTCCTACTTCATCATCCTCATCTATTCTAGCCACTTAGATTAGGGTGTTTGCTTCACTAATACCTCATTAGTGAAGTGAGAGATTGGGTTTGTGATTCCTCAAGGTAGATCATCTTGGATTGTGAAGACTACAACAAAGGATGCCTCATTCACCTCATGGAACCTCTCTAGAGTCCGCAAGCATGATGATCGCAGCGAAAGGACCTCAACTCGGAGCTTATGAAGCGAAGGAATGGACTACAATGGTTGTAATCCCTCTCACTTTGTAGTAAAGTTGTTTGCTTTAAGTATCTAACCCTAATTCTCTAGTAAAGATCCTTGCTTAGGTTGTTTGGCACTTGTAAATTCTTCAAATACGGCATGTTTGATGCCTTGTAGAACTTTGTCCTAGTGCTTAAGAACCTTACAGTGGTATCCGAGCCTAGCTAGAGCATTAGGCGTTGCGTAAGAGAAGTTAAAAGTCCGATCGAACCCCGAAAACCCAAATTATACCCCCTCTCTGGAAATTTTTCAAAAAGTTGAAATTTTTCATGTTAAAAATATTCAGAAAATCATGCAGGGAATTCTATGGACACACCTGAAGAACGAAACCCTAACTCATCTAAGTGACCGCGGATCCACGGCTAAAACAAGGTTTTGGCGGCGGATCCGCGGCCCCACTTAAGAGGCTTGGGTCGGGCCCTTCAGCTGTAGGTCCGTAGGTGTTGTGGTGTGTCTGGTTAATTTTAACAGTGCTCAAGTGTTGAGCTTTCTGGGAATTTTGGAAATTCGTTGTTTCGATCGAATTGTTTAACGTCGTCTAGCTTTCTGTAATGAAATACAATAATTGGAATTTACAAATTTGTTTGTTGCGTGTAAATCTATCATTTCGGTCTCGGGTGTAATCGAAATCTTGTTGAATTATCCGACTTATTTTGAAAAAGTGTTTTCATTGGTGAGAGCTAAATGCAAGCTTTACATTGTTAGGCATGAAATCTTGGATATGTGATATCCCGGGTTTATATTTTCTAAGGGCAGTTAACGATTCCAATTGTTGTAGTTTTTCTTTTTTCTTTTCTGCGACCGCAAGTGTAGTATGCGCAGTATCGCCGGTTTCGTTGCTATATATCAACGGCAATTGGGATACGCATATTTACTTATATTTATAACATGTGATGTTATGTGTTGCTGTGATATGTTATATTGGATCGTCGTGTTTTGAATAGCCGGGGGTTTTATGTGAGATGAGGGTTTTTATTTTCATTCATGTAAAATTCGATGTATGTAATATTCTTTTATTGGGGCACTTCCGGGTTGAGGATGATGTCACCATTGTATATTATTTACTTTTCCGCATTAGGATAGACCCAAGGAGGAGAGCACAAGTAACCGGATTGTAGGGTCCAGTGGGAGGCCATCTCAAAGAGTCGAGACCGGGTCTCCTAACCCTAGAATTGGGAGTGGTACTTGCCGCTCTCGTAGGGGTCTAGGGATGTGGGTTTGGCTATTCATCGCGACCATGGAATCCGTGTTTTATACAGGCTCAAAATAAAACACGGACCTCCTATTATATCTAATATTTCATATGTTATCTTCTGCTGCTGATATACTGTGACGTGATCATTCTATATGCGTGAGACGAATGCTTTATTATTGTATATATGATATATAATAGACGTTGCTTATGTTTTGCACCCACGCTAGTCCCATCCCAGTATGCCGTTAGTTAAGTAACCTAACGGTGCATAACGGGACACTGTGGAGAATGCGGATGGTATAAGCGTACATTGTATTTTCGTTTCTTCTGTGATGCTTAGGACGCATAAATGATGGGATTTATTAATGAGATTAATGAAAGAAAAAAAACCTAAAATATGTTGTAGAATCAAATATATAAAAAAGGGTAGCACTAGTTCTTGCTTTGCATAGTGGTATTTGAGAAATATCCTGCACCTTATTCGATAAGGAAAGAGCCGAGATCCCTTCACCGGGAGTCATCTCTTTAGCAAAACTAGCAGATGCTACAACTCACTCGGTTTTGTTTTTGATTGCTTCTATAGCTCTTACTTTGCATAGTGGTATTTGAGAAATATCCTGCACCTTATTCGATAAGGAAAGAGCCAAGGTCCCTTCACCGGGAGTGACCTCTTTAGCGAAACTAGTAAAATCCTCAAAAACACTCCTTTTCAAAATCACTTGTTTCTATAACGATATCAAGTTCATTACGCGAAAGGTTTTCTGAAAAACATGTCGTAGCCCTCCGTCATTTTAGATAAGTCCTGCTTGGTATTCATACTGCGTTTGTTGACCTTGTAAAGGCGTAGTGTAAGGTAGGTAATTAGTGTTTATCTGCTAAAGCATGAGATACGATTGGATTAGGGTAGTCGTACGGCCTTGTTGACCTTGTCAAGGGTCATGTGGATGGGTTTAATTCAATTAGAAAATGACGGGTTGAACTTGACTTGCGATCTATGGTTTGTTGACCTTGTCAAGGTCATAGATCGCTAGGGGCAAAACATTATCGGAAATTTCAAGTGTTGAAATTTTCAATGAGATTGCATACCTTCTATGAGATAGTTGGATCCCGATACCCACTGCGAGTAAGAGTTACTCCTGTGAGAGTTTCACACAGGACAATTAGCCAATCAAGTAGGTGACTAGAATGGTGTTTACGGGGTTATGCCTCTGGGAAAACGAGATTTATTTTAATTAGGTCCGTGCGAAAGCACGGGGAATCTCCCTCAAAGTACCAACACTGACCCGGCTGAAAAATTGGTGCACTTGTAAGGTGTAATTAATCCCGGCTAGTCTTACCTTTTAGGGTTTGAAGGAAGATTTGATGAAAACAGTGGGAGCCATCTGTAACGTTTTAAAAATAAATAAATAAATAAATAAAATCCTTTAGGTGAATTTTCTGATAATCGGTAAAATAAACCGTATTTTTCCGTAAAATATAACTATAGTTATTTTTCGTCAAAAAATAAAAAATACCTATTTTAGCTATGTAATTGCTAGTATTTGGTATTTATTTGGTTAGTTATAAATTATTAGTTTACTTAAATATTTTCCGTAATTAACCGTTTTTAAATATTATTTTAAGCTTTTAAATATACATTAAATAGGTATAAAATACAAATTGGAATGGGTTAATTTTACAAAAGTGAACCATGACAACTAAAATCTAGTTTGTAACATAAATTTTTTAACAAGTTATTCCAAGTTCTAGCAGTTTCTAGGGTCAAAGGAAAAATAAAATAAAATAAATTAAAACTAGGAAATGATGTAACTTGCAATTATGAAACTTGAGGGGGTTTTATTGCCATTGAAAATGTTACACTCACACACACAAACCCAACTTCCCCTACATGGCCGAAACCTGCTGGACCCCCCCTCCCCAATTTCCACATTAAATTAGAAGAAGAAAAACTTTAATGGGGGGTTTAATGAAAAAAAGTGTTGTGAATGCATTTATGAGACTTGAGGGTTATTATTGTGATGGAAATTTCTACACACCCATATACATCCTCACTCCCCCTCTCAAGGCCGAAACCACCTGCAGAATTTCCCCCCAAATTCCCATTCATTTCCATCTGTAATTTCATCAAAAATCCATCAATAATCAACAATTAATTCACAAATTCAAAGCAAATCCTTTATCTATCTCTTCTTAGCCAATTTCTAGCATGGATCTTGGAGCATGAAACCATTCTTTTGGAGGCAAGTTTTCATGTTTGGATCTCAAATGTTGATGTATAATCCTAAGCCCTTGGTTTGATTGTTAGTTAATTACTTAATTTAGCTCATTAAGTGTTTAATTAGGTTTTAAATTGGTCCTAATTGCATGAATGAAAATTCAAGAAAATGGTTTGTGATAAAATTAGAATTTTTATTATTAGATTATGGTTTTAATGAGTAGATTAACATGTTAATACTATGCAAAACTTAATCTTGTTGCTTATTTGTAAATTGTTGCATTTAAAAAGTCCAAATTTAGATTTGAGCAAACTAGGTTTTTGTAAAATATATATATAGGTAAGATAAAATTTTAGTGAGGGTTTTCATCACATCATTAACATTATAATTTGTATTTTAACACCTTAGATCATGCAAAACCTAGTTTAGTTGTTATTTTGTGCATTGTTACTTTGAAATTGTTAAAATTGGATAATTTTGCAAACTAGAATTTTGGGTTTAATAAAAAATGATGAGATTAAATTATAGAAATGGTTTGTATGATCTAGTTAGGATATTTAGAGTATATTGTGGCCACTAGTTTTGTTTAAATATCAAGTTTTGTACTAAAACGGTTATTTGATGGTTTCTAGGTTTTCGGAAATAAATCGATTTGATTTATTTTGTGGTTTTGATGAGTTACAACTTATTTTATATTATAATTAGTGAATTGTGAAACCACGATTTGTACGTTAGGTTTTTATCTCGATCAATTGGCGTTTGTATGTCGATGTCGAGGGTTATTTGGTTCTTTTGCCTGAGCGGGTCATAGGTTTTAACCATGTCACGACACGAAATTGGCACGTGACGGCCCTAAAACTACGCAACGTCTACAGGCATAACGAAATTTAAGTAAGCCGAAAACCCAGCAATCTAAACCATAAAAAAATAGTAAGAAATAAGAACATTGTTAAAACTTTTGAAAATCTCGAATACATATTCTTTAAAGTCAAATTTTAGTTTCTTAAAAATTTTGGCAGCACCTCCTTTATAAAAACTAACCCCAAAAATGGGTACAACATAAATATAAGTAAAGCATCCTCAACGGGAGCAAATCCACGCCCAACGGTAGAAAACAACCACCACAACAGATATACGACGCCGTAGTGAAGAAATAAAAGACGATAGAATTAAAACTGCATAAAAGACCTCCAAGTCACAAAATAATATACAATATCGTCTTCACATCAATTCTATAAGTCATACAAGATAATGGGAGATGGAGAGTACATGATACAACGAATATACAATAAACATGAACAGATAAGCACAAAACCCACCTAAAGCAAAACTGCACACTGTGAGCCGAAGCGGTATCCGCAGCAAAAGATAATATGATAGATGAATAGCCTGCCTCGACTACTCTGGGAAACAACCTCTAAAACACTGTGGCACAACGGGGGTGAGTTGCCAACTCGTGAATAGTAAATAACATATGCAGGTAATCGCAAGTATGCATGTACAACGCGAATCTAACAGATGCAAGCTAATAGCAATAATGGTCATATGTATGCAACAGTCATGAAAGGTACTCTAGCAGGTACAAATAATACATGAAGTAATAATATGACAATATGTATGTAACAATCATGTAAGGTACTCTATCAGGTACTACTAATACATGAAGCAATAATATGACAATATGTATGCAACAATCATGTAAGGTTCTCTATCAGGTACTACTAATACATGAAACAGTGCATAAACAATAAATGTAGAGTATAGGATGAAACATGTCATTTCCATGGAATCCTGACCTCGTGGTAGGACCAAAGTCCATCAAGACTATCCAAATCCCAATTTCCTCAAATCAGCCCCCAAATTGGCTCTCATATCATGTAAGTCTCATAAATCCTAAATGTACAATATCAAGTAAATCTCATATATCCTGAATGTACAAAATCAAGTAAGTCTCATATATCCTGTATCCAATATCAAGTGAATCTCATATATCCTAAGTATATTTGCATGAATAATTATGATGATGTATATAATTGATATGTATACATATATATTAGCGTCCCATTCCACGAATATATATATATATATATATATATATATATATATATAACAGCGTCCCATTCCACTGTTATATATACTTAGGAGTAAAAATATCATGAAAACTTGTGTCAACCATCGACACATAAAGGCTGATCTATCAGGTGCTGTCACCACGACTGGCACCCTGATAGGTACGTATCATACGCTATACCGAAAGCTCGAGTGTCTAGCTCTGACCCTCGCCTTTCGACGTATCCATACGTACATGACTCCCGTCGGTATCCCCACGATAACTGCCGAGTCATAGGTACTGTCACCGGTAGGTATGGTTCCCCCACTAACTCATCGTCTAGCTCCATGAAATTCTTGCCCCGGGGTACCTCCGGGCCCCACCATGTACCTGCACACGGCTCCCTCCTTTCCTCGCGTAGGGTATATATATATATATCAGAACCGATAAATGTCATGCTGAAATATCATATCAAGAGAAACCGGGTTTTTCAAATAATGCATAATTTCATGAAACTACCACGATCCTCAAATCCAGAAAATATCATGAAAAATCCATATCTCAATGCGAAAATCCATGAATATAATATATGCAATAGAAAACTGTAATGTGAGCATATAAAGGAAAATCCGCTAATTAACTGCAACAAGTTAATATAAATATTATGCGGTTCCTAATTTCTCCAAGTCTATATAACATCAATTAAAGGTAACCATGTAGCTATTACCAGATATATGTGTAAACATAAAGGTATAGCAAGGTATATGTATCTACCTATCAGTAATGATGTAATATACCTCCAGGTATAAGTGAAGTATGTATGCAGGGTATACATGTAGCTATGTCATTATGTGTGTATGTACTTATCACTAATGGTACCATACCATATAGGTATACAGGTAACTAGCATGTAAGCATGTCAATGCATATGTGTAAGCATGTAAGTATGCAGGTATGTTATATGTCATATGCAACTAAGAATATGAATTAATGTCTCAATATCCCTAACCAAACAATATCAGATATGTATAAGTGTTATGCGTGTCCTGGCAATTATTGACGGTGTGTGAGTAGCATACAATTAGTGCTCGTGAAACATGAACCGTCAATAATGGTGTCGTGTCTTATTAATACTAAGTCCATACACAAGGAAATGAGATAAGCAACAAAGGTATACATGCATAATCAATATCCGTTTACTTCTAACTAATAGTCATGTCATTTGATTTAGCCCAGACGCATAACGCCATGCGGGCGATCCCCCTGTAGATGTTAAATTTACCCACCAACGCTCCTGGCTAAGTAAAGCCTACCACCTGTTTCCCCTTCTTCGCAGCGCCCGAAGTCCCCGCCTACGAACCTATAACATAAAACAATATAACAGGTATATATTAGCAATAGAACCAAAACACGAACAAACTACGCTGACCAACGCGACAACACAAAACTTACTCTCAAGTGGTCGTATTGTGGCTAACGTGTGTAGCGACACTACGAAACCAACTCAAGAACAAAAGCTACACAAAGACACGAACGACATCGGCACGACCCTAACTAGGAACGCAAAGCGACACAACTATCAAGCCCAGACCCCGATCGTACCGATCGCGCATTCACAACAAAAGATATAGTGTTGAATCAATATAATTAACGTCGTAACGTCAAAAGATGTTAGTTATATATATGCCCTAGAAGCCATTGCTGTACATATGATGCATATTATAATGGATGCTTGGATATATAGAGAGAGGACTTTCTTGCTCGACATGATAGTATGCTATTTGGTTTCACTTTATCTTAACATATTGACTTGTATTAGTTTACTGTCTTGCTCTCACATGTTGATAAAGCCCTTAAGATATGTACTCGACTACTGGGACTATGATGAGATCATACTAGTGGGTCCAGGGTAGTCAATGAGTACATCCTATAACTGTTCCTAGTCGAGGGTGTATCGAGACAGGTCATCGATACACCAGAGTAGAATAGCGTATACGCATCCTGACCCATATGATGGGCGATGGATGATCCCATATCCATCGGTGTTTGACATCAAAGATGGTGTACGGATGCTCAGTGGAGACCGGGTACACTGAACGGACTCACCGAGAACTCCTAGATGGATTTATACCAATCGTTAGATAGCAGTTCTCCGGTGACATTGGTACATGTTAGTCTGTAGACCCAAGATCGTCATAGAGTCTTGTGTGATTCCCACTGTGCTTTGATTTCCACCTTACCATATCCAAGAGGGCATGCAAAACGGTGGCTTTTGGGTACAGTCCTGAATCATATGGAGGCAATGAGCGATAGGAGGGGATTCGTCTCTCCCGGTATAGGGAGTTGATGTTGTGCTGTGTTCGATTGGCTATAACTGGAAGTCCCTGGCCAGGGCTGATATGGAGTGCTACTGGTAAGAGTTATCAGTAGTTTCTCGACCCGTTATGAGCCTCACATCGACACGACTTATCGGTTACCGGGGTCTGACGTTTACCACCCCTAGACTAGATATGCGACATATCAGACGAAGAGACCGGACTGTACGGTAGTGTTACCGATTGGATTCACAGGAGAATGTACATGCTTGCTTGTTGATCTTCTGATCGCTCAATACCTGGTTGGCTGTTACGTTTAGCTGACCGCTTGCAGCTTGTGGGTGTTTGATATGATATAGCCGGGTCATCAGATCAATTGTTGATTCGATAAATCGGTACATATTATATTTGTCGGTTATATGAGATATAGCCGGATTGTCGGATCAAGTGTTGATTCGATAATTTAATGTATAATTATATATGTGATATATTACATTATATTAACTAATATAAGCTCGCTTTATTGATTCATTTTCTCACTGGATAATACATTGATATATGCGATATATGTTAATTGTATTATTTTCTATTGTTACAAATATCTATTATATATGTGATATATAATATTTTAACAAGTTATGATTACAAATACAACATGATTTGTGGAGATTAAACATAGTTAGGTTTTGATTTGGGTTAGATTTTTCATGAAGCTTCTAGAAACTTTATTTTGTTTTAAGCTTAGATATTTTGTTATGATATTTTGTGTAGATAATTTCTAACCCAACCCAAACCCTTTACCCTAGTTAAGTGTCTACAAGGGTTAAGCCTTCATACTTAACCCAAGGTTGTATTTGTAACCATAATAAGATTTCATTATTCATCACAAATAGATTTCTTCTTTTTCTTTCTCTTGAAAAGCTTTCTAGCTTTTTGTGATATGATGAAATAAAGTGAGAAACTGAAAATAAAAAAGAGCTAAATTCCTACTTCATCATCCTTATCTATTCTAGCCACTTAGATTAGGGTGTTCACTTCATTAATACATGAGTAGAGAAGTGAGAGCTTGAGTTAAAGATTCTTCAAGGTAGATCATCTTCGAAAAGGAAGACTTCAAGCAAGCATGGATCATTCGGCTTGTGGAGCCTCTCTTGAGTCCGGGAGATCATGGATCGCGGTGAAGGGATTACTACTCGGAGTTTATGAAGCGAAGGAGCGGACTACAAAGGTTGTACTCCCTCTCTCTTAGATGTAAAGTTGTTTACATGCATGTTTAGCCCTAATTATCTAGCAAAGATCCTCACTTAAGATTGTTCGGCACTTGAAAATTTTAAATTCGGCATGGTTGATGCCTTATAGACCCTTATGATAGTGCCTAGTAACCCTACAGTGGTATCAGAACCTAGCTAGAGTATTAGGTGACGTGTAGACGAAGTTAAAAGTCCGATCGAACCCCGAAACATCATTTTGGACCCCCTCTCTGGAAATTTTTTAAAAAGATGGTTTTTTCCGTATTAAAAATACTCAGAAAATTAAACAGGTGATTGTATGGATATCTGTGAAGTACGATTCCTTAAGTCCATCAAGCCACCGCAGAACCGCGGCCAAACCTTGCTATTGGCGGCGGTTCCGCGGCCGAACCTGAGGATTCAGGGATCGTACTTAAACAGGTGATCCGTAGGTATTATGTTATGCTTCTGGGAATTTTTAATAATACTCAAGTGTTGAGTTTTCTGGAGATCTAAAGAATTCGTAGATTCGATCGGAAAGTTTAACATCGTTTAGTTGTTCGGGTAATTTAGAACGTGTTAAAAGGTTCGAACGGATATCAATAACTCAATTTTTCCTCAGTTTAGAACTTTCGGGAAATCTTGCTAGCGAATCTGTGGACCCTCTAGAAGAACGTAACCTTAACTCGATTATGTGACCGTCAAAACTGCCACTGAACCCTTGAGTTTGTGGTAGTTTAGCGTTGCCATATGTGAGGCGTTGGTTTGACCCTTCTACGGCTGGTTCATTGGGGCTGTGACATGTAAGTCTATGTAACCCACCCCGGTACTTACGGGAAGGCGGAAAGAGTAAAAATCAGATTTTTAACACAAGGTAACATAGACTAACCATGAAAGATCTTTTCTAAACAAAAACTAACAAACTAACTACAAGTTCTAGCTACTAGGTAAGATGGTTATACTTAGTTCTTGAACTCCTTCTCTTCTTGTTGTGGTCCTCTTTGTTACTAGTTCCTTGGAGTGGTGTAGACGGCTCCTCCTCGTCGTCTTCTTTTTGCCGAAGAAAGATCCACCCGAAGGCCTCTACTTTGAGCTCCTACCTCAACCAAGAGGTAACTAGAATGCTTGGCTTGCTAGACTAAGAACCCTAGAATGAGTAGATAGATGTCTTGATGGTTTTATCTCATAAAGCTCATGTTTTTCAACTCATGAAACAAGAGAGCTTTGAGAGAGAAGAAGAGGGAGAGCTTTGCAAGAGAGAGAATGAGCAAGAGAGAATATGAGAGAATAAAACTCAACCTTGCTCTCATATGAGAAAACATGAGAATAATAATAATAATACTTAGGAAAATTGTGATGGTTAGTTGATGTGACCATTATCATTTCACATTTAATGCTTAATACAAGCTTCAAGAAGCATCTTTGCAAAAGAAATCATGATGGTCAACAAAAGTCAACAAGTCAAATGGTCAACCAACCCTAACCAAGGCACAATTATCCTTAATTAATATCACTAATCATATTTCTCATTCTCATTAGGCTTTAGAAAAAGTCAACGGTCAAAAACCCTAATGAGGTTCCTCTGCCTCTGACAACTGTGCATACACACCCGCATCCGTGTTCCGAGGAACATGAATACAATGAAACAAAACCAATCCCAAAACAAATACTAGTATCTGGCTTAAACCAAAGCCCGCTAGTAATAACTACCCGGACACCAAACATGCACAAGTGCGCGTATGTGAACGAACCCTGTCGCAAAACCATGCGACCTCTACTCTGTTTTGCCCAAAAGCGAACAACCCTCTGTGTGGGACTCTAAAGACTCGACACTACGCTGGCAGTGGGTTTAACCACAGGCCGCAAGCGGTACTAGCTGTACGTAACGGTCCCCAGGTAGATGCCGATAAGAAGACCGATGAGGTGAACCCATCCGAACTCCTACCGAGCCTGAATGTGACAATCTCCGTACAGTCCGGTCTGTTCGTCTGAGAGTATCGCATGTCGGGCCTAGGGGGCGGTAAACGTCAGACCCCTAACAGTGGTACAAGTCGTGCCGGAGTGTAGCCCATAACACCCAGAGAAACAACTGGAAACACGACCAGTAATTCTCGCTTGCCCTGGACAGGGACTTTGTGTAATGGCTCTCCAAGACACAGCGCGATATCAACCCCCAATACCAGGAGAGACGAATCCTATCTAACCGCTACTGCCTCCAAGTGCTTCGGGACTGCACCCAACTACTACCTATTTGCACGACTCCCTTGAGCCGTGGTAGGGTAGTAATCAAAGTACAGTAGGAACACACTCGAGGCGAAGTAGCAGTGACAAGTCGACGGACAAGCTGTACTCCTGTCACCTGGGAACTGTTATCTGACGATAGGTATAGTACCAACCAACAGTTCCCGACGAGTCCTGTCCAGTGTATTCGTAACCTAACGATTACCCACATACTATCTCCAGTATGACGTACTAATGGCTGTGGGACAGACCATCTCCCCTGCTGGGATGAGAAGTGTATACGCTAGTCTACTCCGGAGTATTGATGCCCCGTCTCGATAATCCTACGACTAGGGACCTGTATATGGATGTGCTTGTAGATTACCCAGCCCCCACTAGTGTGACTTCCATCACAACGCTGGTAATCAAACAAAGATCCTAAGGGCTCCACTAATATGTGTAAGCGATATGCCAAAAAGAAACATATGTACATATTGAAGTAGAGACAAACCAAGTAGCATACTACCATTTTGAGCAAGATTGTCTATACAACTGTGAATATCCCAAGTTTCCATTAAGTAATATACAAACTAGTATGATACAGTAATCTAGGGCATATACACTAACAATCTTCCACTTGCACTAGGGCCATGTACTGGCATATCGAAGACCTATCATCTCGAACAGCCGCTCGAACTGAGTCTGGGGTATGGCCTTCGTGAGTGGATCTGCAGTGTTATTCTCCGAATCTACTCTCCTCACCTCGATCTCCCGGCGATCAATGATCTCCCTTATCAGGTGGTACCGCCTCAAAATGTGTCTGGACTTCTGATGGGACCTGGGTTCCTTCGCTAAAGCTATAGCGCCGTTGTTGTCACAATACAACGGTATTGGATCAACAATGGTGGGAACCACCAGAAGCTCCGTGAGGAACTACTTCATCCAAACAGCTTCCTTTGCGGCATCGCAAGCAGCTATGTACTCCGCTTCCATAGTTGAGTCAGCAACGGTGTCCTGCTTGGAACTTTTCCAGCAAACCGCCCATCTATTGAGGGTAAAGATATAACCCGACATGGACTTGGAGTCATCCTTGTCACTCTGGAAGCTGGAGTCAGTAAAGGCCTCGATCTGGAGGTATTTTCCACCATACACCAAGAACATCTCCTTAGTCCTTCTCAGGTACTTGAGAATGTTCTTTACTGCTATCCAGTGTTTCTCCCCTGGGTCCGACTGATACTGGCTTACAACGCTCAATACGTATGCTACATCTGGTCTGGTACACAACATCGCATACATTATAGAGCCTACCGCAGATGCGTAGGGTATAAATGACATGCGATCCCTTTCCAAATCAGTCTTGGGAGACATCTCTTTGGAGAGGGTGATTCCGTGACAAGCCGGTAGATTGCCGCGCTTTGAATCTTCCATACTGAATCGTTTCAGTATGGTGTCGATGTACCTGGACTGCGAAAGTCCCAACATCCTCTTAGATCTATCACGATAGATCTGGATCCCCAGAATGTAGTTGGCATCGCCCAGGTCCTTCATGAAGAACCTCTGTGACAAGAATCCTTTGACTGACTGTAGCATATGAATGTCATTTCCTATTAGGAGAATGTCATCCACGTACAAGACGAGGAATACCAAAGTTCTCCCTATAATCTTACTGTAAATGCATGGTTCATCTGGATTCTTGATAAAGCCGAATTCTATGACAGTATCATCAAAACAGATGTTCCAACTCCGCGATACCTGCTTTAGTCCATAAATGGACTTAACCAACTTGCACACTTTACCGCTACTCCAACTCTGAATGAAATCCTCCGGCTGATCCATATAGACGCACTCTTCCAAATTTCCATTTAGAAAAGCCGTCTTTACGTCCATCTGCCATATCTCATAATCGTGGAAGGCAACAATGATAAGAAGGATCCGAATGGATTTAAGCATAGCCACTGGAGAAAAGGTTTCGTCATAGTCCAAACCAGGTCTTTGACGAAAACCCTTTGCAACAAGTCTAGCTTTATAGGTTTCAACCTGCCCATCTACACCAATCTTCTTTCTGAAGATCGATTGCAGCCTACGGGTTTTACCCCTTCTGGAGCAATGTCCAAAGTCCAAACTTTGTTAGTGTACATGGACTCCATCTCGGTCCGCATTGCATCCAGCCATTTTACTGAGTCACCGCTCTGAATGGCTTGCTGGAAGCTAGTAGGCTCATTATTTTCAATGACGCAATCCTCTCGATCCCCGTCTATGAGAAAACCGTAATATCTCTCGGGCGGATGAGACTGCCTACTACTCCTGCGGAGTGGCGCTGGGATGTCCGGTTCTCCTGAAACTTCTGGTTCTACCAAGCTTTCAGTAATAGCTTGTGGTTCTGGAATTTCTTCCAGTTCTATTGTGCTCCCACTTATCTGATTTTCTAAAAATTCAGTTTCTAAGAAGTGGGCATGCTGAGAAACAAAAACCTTTTGTTCCTATGCGGAATAGAAAAGATACCCCCTGGAGTTCTTGGGGTATCCCATAAACTTACACAGTACTGAGCATGCCTCGAGCTTGTTCGCATGCTGCTTCTTTACAAAAGCTGGACATTCCCATGTCTTAAGATACTTAAGACAGGGTTTCTTCCCACTCCACATCTGATATGGAGTGGTAGGCACAGTCTTGGTTGGAACCTTGTTCAAAAGATATGCAGCTGTTTCTAGTGCATAACCCCAGAAAGATCGCAGTAACTCAGCCTTACTCATTATGGAACGAACCATATCCAATAGAGTTCGATTCCGCCTTTCCGATACACCGTTTTGTTGTGGTATGTATGGAGGAGTAAGCTGAGAGAGAATTCCATTCTCTTTTAAGTAGCCCAGAAACTCGGCACTCAAGTATTCACCACCTCGGTCAGACCTCAGTGTCTTGATACTTCTGCCTGTTTGTTTTTCAACTTCATTCTTGTATTCCCGAAATTTCTCAAAGGCCTCGGATTTATGCCTCATCAGGAAAACATGTACATACCTAGAGAAATCATCCGTAAAAGTAATGAAGTATGAATAACCACTTCGCGCATGTGTAGACATTAGACCACACACGTCACTGTGTATGAGTCCCAAGAGCTCGCTCGCTCTTACTCCGTGTCTAGCGAACGGAGTTTTTGTCATCTTCCCCATGAGACAAGATTCACAAGTAGCATAAGACTGATACTCGAACGGATTCAAGTATCCCTCTTTATGTAACTTTGTTAACCGTGTCTCATTGATGTGACCCAGTCTACAATGCCATAAGAAAGCCTGATTTGTGTCCGGAGACTTTCTTTTAAGTATGTTCTGGATACTGAAAATCTGAGCTTGATTCAATACCTATATTCCGTTTTCTAATGTACCTGACCCAATCAGAACTTGATTTAGGTGGATGTGGACAACATCGCTTACAAAAGTAAAATCATATCCTTCCTTAGAAAGTAAGGATACAGATATGATATTACAAGCCAAACTAGGTACATACAAACAGTTACGCAGAATCAATATCTGCCTACATATCAATCCAAGGTGATATTCCCCTACGGATTCAGCGTCCACGCTCATTCCGTTAGCAACCCTGAGAGTCATATCACCTAACCTGATAACTCTACGGTTTCTCAAAGCCTGTAATGAATTACAGATGTGAGATCCTGACCCGGTATTGTAGGGTTCCTAGGCACACTAATGGAGTCTTACAAGTGATCAAACATGCAAATTTCTAAAAATTACGATGCCGAGAAAACCTAGAACGGATCGTTAACTAGATATTTAGGCAAAGCAAGCAAGTATACGGAAATATAGAAATAGGGAAGGGGCTACAACCTTTGTAGATCCGGTCCACCACTTCGTGAGCTCCACGATGATCTCCCTCCGCTGTCCAAATCGAACTCACGACTCTAGCATTGGCATCATCGAAGAATGGGCGGGCTTGATCGTCGGTTCGATGCCGAAGATGATCTATGTCGAAGCATCACAAGAACAAGCTCCAACTTCACCAAGCTTTGCAAACTTGTGAAGTGAACACCCTATACAACTTGGCAAGAGGTAGAGGATGAAGAAATAGGAAGTGGGTAGACTTTATATTTGGATTTCTCACACTTTTCCATCAATCACCATTGATGGTCAAGCTTTCTCTTTCTTGCTCAAGATGAAGAAGAAGAAGAAAAGATATGATAAGTCTTAATAATTAGATAAAATAAATCAATACTTATCATACTTTCAACTATAGTTAAGTGTAGAGAAAAGACCATGGTTAAAAGGATGGTTAGGGTTAAGCATAAGAACAAAAGAGTGACTTAGTCAAAGTTTCAAGAAACTTCAACTAAAAACAAAACAATCAATCATTCATTTATCTTTTTCTTTTTCCAAATGAATAAATAAGAAAGATAAATGAATAAATAATCAAAACCCTAATCATTAACTTAAACCATGGTTTGATTCTTTACACTTAACCAAGTAAGCATGTATCATCAAACATGATACAAACATGTGCACAAAACTATATCGCATATACAATGTGCAGAATTCAAGTGAGAAAATCCTTTTAAAGTGAACCAATACTAGTTAACGCAAAGTAATATATCAAATATATAAATATGCACTAAATCATTAAATCAACACTTGATTTAACGATCCGGTCATATCGGATATAACCGACTAGTATCATACGTATCGGCTTATCGAATCAATCCTTGATTCGATAACTAGGTTATATCGCATATAACCAATCGATACATAGATCGCGAGAATGTAATACGGTATCGCATACTCGAATTATTCTCGGTCCCGCACATATCTCATATGCGCTCCTATTTCGTTTCGCTTGAACTAGGAAACCTCTGTGTAGGACTCTAAAGACTCGTCAATACGCCGGCAGCAGATGATGATCATATCAAACACCCACAAGCCGCAAGCGGTCTGCCAAACGTAACGGCCACCCGGGTATTGAGCGATCAGAAGATCGACGAGCAAGCCCGCTCACACTCCTGTGAATCCAACCAGTAACACTTACCGTACAGTCCGGTCTGTCCGTCTGATATGTCGCATATCTCGCCTAGGGGTGGTAAACGTCAGACCCCAATAGTTCGATAAGTCATGCCGACGTGAGGTCCATAACATTTGTGAAACTACTGATAACTCTTACCAGTATATCACTGCAACCCTGGCCAGGGATTTCCTGTTATGGCCAGTCGAGCATAGCACAACATCAACCCCCAATACCGGGAGAGACGAATCCCCTCCTATCGCTCATTGCCTCCATGTGAATCGGGACTGTACCCAAAAACCACCTGTTTGCACAACTCAGTAGAGCCGTGGTAGGGTGGAAATCAAAGCACAGTGGGAGACACACAAGACTCTATGACGATCTCGGGTCTACAGACTAAGCTGCACCAGTGTCACCAGAGAACTGCCATCTGACGTGAGGTATAATACCATCTGGGAGTTCTCGGCGAGTCCGTTCAGTGTACCCAGTCTCCACTGAGCACCCGCATACCATCTTCGATGTCAAACACCAATGGATATGGGATCATCCATCACCCATCGCATGGGTCGAGAAGATATGCGCTAGTCTACTCTGGAATATCGATGCCCCGTCTCGATATTCCCACGACTAGGAACATTTCAAGGATGTACTCATGGACTACCCAGGCCCCACTAGTATGATCTACATCATAGTCCTGGAAGTCGAGTACACATCCTAAGGGCTTTATCAACATGTAATCAGAGAGACAGAAAGTATACATGTTAAGATAAAGAGCAACTAGATAGCGTACTATCACGTCGAGCAAGAAAGTCCTACCTATATATGTCCCAGCATCCACTACAATATACATCCAATGTACAGTAATGGCCTCTAGGGCATACATACAACTAACAATCTCCCACTTGCACTAGGGCCATCTGTAGCAGTGGTTGCCGTATCACATACTCAACCATCCCCTAAAAGTCTCTCTTTGGGAAAAGGGCCTTCGTGAGTGGATCCGCCGTGTTGTCCTCTGAGTCTACTCTCCTAACCTCGATCACCCTGGAGATCAACTATCTCCATGATCAGGTGATGCTGCCTCAGAATTTGTTTGGGTCACTGATGGGTCCAGGGTTCCAGGGCCAAAGCCACACTTCCATTGTCATACAATGGCAGGAACCTAGTTCATCTTATGAACCAATATACACCCAAACTTCCTCTTTGGTAGTATCTTCAATAGCGATGTTACCAGCCTTTATCGTCTAGTTTGCCACGGTATCTAGCTTGGAACTCTTCCAACATACCGTCCCTTTACTGAGGGTAAAGACAGTGCCTGTGACTGACATTCAGTCGTCTTTATCACCCTGGAACCCTTCCAGTGATTCTCCCCAGGATCTATTGATACTATCTCACTACAACCAGTGAGTATCCTAACATCCAATTAGATCTATCTCATAGATCCAAAGCTTAGGATTTAGTAGGTATCATTTTGATCCTATATGGAAAATCCTTGTGATAATTGGAGATTGACCGATCGTAGTATAGGAAACTCTTTTCCTATCAAGAGTATGTTGTCTACGTACAATACGAAGATGACCACCTTACTCTCTACTACCCTTTTGTATATACAAGGTTCGTCTACAATTTTGATGAAGTCAAACACTTTGACTATCACATCAAAACAGACGTTCCAACTCCGCGATGCCTGCTTTATCCTATAAAGCATCTTGCACACGTTTCCGCTGCTCCCACTGTCTACGAGGCCCTCTAACTGTGTTCTTATAGACGTTCTCTTCTAAATCAATATTTAGAAAAGTAGTCATGGCACCCAACCACCAGATATCGTAGTCGTGGTATGTAGCCATGGCAAGTAGGATCTGGATGGATTTAAACATAATCCCTGGAAAATGTTTCATCATTATCCGTGCCTGGTTAATGACGAAAACCTTTAACAAGTCTAGCTTTGAAAGTCTCAACTTTTCCATGTACACCAAGTAATCTTCTCAAGATATACTTGCTCCTGATGGGGATTTAACCCTTCAGTTATAGCAACCAAAGTCCATACTTTGTTGGTGTATAAGGATTCCATCTCAGATCACTAAGCATCCAGCCAATCTTACAGAGTCCCTACTCTTGATGGCCTGCTCGAAACTGGTTGGGTCATCATCTCATGATGCAATCCTCGCTCCCACTGTCATCGAGAAACCAAAGTATCTCTCAGGCGGATGAGGAACCCCACCAGATCGGCGGAGAGGCTGAGGTTCGTTGGATTCTATTGAATGCTTTGGTTCTACCAAATCATCAGCTTCAGTTTTGTATAGCTGGAACCTTTCCAGTTCTACAGAACTGATCCTGCCTCGATCTTGTCCGGATTTTGCTTTAAACATAGGCCGGACAACCCCAAATCTTAACTCGCTTAAGAGATAGGATCTTCCCACACCATATCTTATATGGAGTGGTAGGCAGTGATTTGATTCAAACCTAATTCAATAGGTATGCAGCTTCTCAAGTGCATAACCCCAAAAGGAAATGGGTAACTCAGTAGTACTCATCATAGAGCACACCATATCTAATATTGTGCAATTGCTCCGCCCTGATACACCGTTGTGCTGTGGTGTATTCAGAGGAGTAGCACTCAGAGAGAATCTCATTCTCCTTTAGAATAGTCTAGGAATTCTATGCATAAGTATTCTCCTCCCTGATCTTATCATAGGACATAATACTTATACCCGCATTTTGGTTCTCTACTTCCTACTTATATTCTGTGAATACCTCAAAAGGTTCGGACTTATATTTCAACAGGAATATATGACTGAATCTTGAGAGATCATCAGAGAATATAATGAAGTATAAAGAACCAGTCCTGGCATGTGTAGACAGGAGACCTTACATACATCATCATGCATCAGTCCCAAGAGTTCATTAACTCTTTCTCTTTTTCCAATAAACAGAGCTATGGTCATATTATCTTTGTGACATGACTGGCAAGTTTCATAAGATGTAAATTCAAACTGATTTAAATATACATCTAAATGTAACTTCAGCCAGTCGGGTCGCATTGATATGACCTAGTCTACAATGCCTCAAGAAGAATTCGTTCATTTCTGAACTCTTCTTCTTATGTGTGTTCAGTATACTAGGAACTGTAGTTTGATTTAGAACGTTAATGCTTTTAGATAACGTGCCTGAACCGATCAACTTTTGATATAGGAAATGTTCAAAACATTATCCATCAATACAAAATTATATCCTTTCTTTACTGATAAAGAGACTGATATGATTTTGTATATCAGGTTCGGTATCTAATAGCATTCGTTCAGAATCAATGTATTCGTAATATAGGGTGACAGTGACCAACAGACTTGGCTGCAACACTTGCCCCGTTTTCTGTCTCATGAAACTTATCACCCGTTCTCAGTTTTTCTACCCTTTTGTAGCCCTATGTAACAGATTACATATCTGGGATCCTGATCCGGTATCATATACCCAGGATGCAGAGGATACTGAGAAACAGTTCTTTGTAATGAACACACCCGAAGAAGATGCATCATATGTACTTTCTTCGTTTGGGCGGCATAGGAAATCTGGTATTCCCCTATTTCCTGCTCTGTCTTATAACAATTATAAGTGGGAGGGGGACCAACGTTCCCCAGCTCAGTATAACAAGCGGGTTCGGTTAAAATTCCGTTTTATTATCTTGATTAAGGCATGATATGGTCGCTACCAGGAGAGAGAGAGAAGAAAACACTCTGCGTGCGCTCTTGCAAGATCAGATTGGTTATATATTTTATCTAATCAGGATGGCTCCCACTGTTTTTATCAAATCTTCCTTCAAACCTTAAAAGGAAAGACTAGCCGGGATTAATTACACTCTACAAGTTCGCCAATCTTTCAGCCAGGCCAGTGTCGGTACTTTGAGGGAGGTTCCCCGTGCTTTCGCACGGACCTAATTATAGTAAACCTCGTTTTCCCAGAGGCTTAACCCCGTTGACACCTTTCTAGACACCTACTTGATCGGCTAATTGCAAAGTGCAAAACTCTCCCAGGAGTAATAATTACTCGCAGTGGGTATCGGGATCCAACTATCACATAGAAGGTATGCAATCTCATTGCAAGTTTCAACACTTGAAACTCCCGACAAAGGTTTTTACCCCTAGCACCTATGACCTTAACTATGGTCAACAAATCATAAGTACTAGTCAAGTTCTACCCGTCATTTCGTGATTAATTAGACCCACCCACATGACCCTTAACTAAGGTCAACAAAGTCACGCGACTGTCCTAACTAATCGCATCATATGCGGTGTAGGAAGACATCACTTAGCTACCGTACACTGTGCCCTGACTATGGTCAACAAACACAGCACGAATACTAAGTACTCTACTTCCTAAAATGACGGAGGGTTGCGAATGGTTTTTGTGAAAACCTTTAACGCTTTGAACTTGATCTCGTTGTGGAATCAAATGGTTTTTAAATGGAATGTTTTCGAGGCTTTTCTAGTTTTGCTAAAGGGGTCACTCCCGGTGAAGGGATCGTCGGCCCTTTCCTCGTCGAATGAGGTGCGGGATATATCATATATATCACTGTGCAAAGCGGAAACTATAGAAGCGATCAAAGACAAACTGAGGGTTGTAGCATCTGCCAGTTATTGCTAAAGGAGTCACTCCCGGTGAAGGGATCTCGGTCCTTTCCCTATCGAATAAGGTGCAGGATGTTCTGCAAGGAACACCGCGATGCAAAGCAAGAACTGTAGCTACCTGTTTTATTTTTGAAATTCGATTCCACAACATCAATTAGGTTTATTTTCTTTCATTAATCTCATTAATGAATATCCCATCATTTAAATTACCTAAACATCACAGATAAATATGACGTATACTTATGCCATCCGCATTCGCCTCGATGTCCCCTCGTGCACCGTTAAGTTAGGTAACTAACGGCAGAGCGGGGCAGGGCTAGCGCGGGTGTAAAACATAAGTAACGTCTATATAATATATCATATATACTATAAAATCTGAACAGAGCACAAAACATCGCATGATCACATCACAGATAAAACACAGCAGAAGAAACATATGAAATATTGGATATACTAGGACGTCCGTGTTTTCAATACGAGCCAATATAAAACACGGATTCCACGGTCGTGATGAATAGCCAATCCCACACCCCAAGACCCCTACGAGAGCGGCAAGCAACCCTACCAATTCTAGGGTTAGGAGACCCGGACTCGACTCCTCGAGTTGGTCTCCCACTGGACCCCAGAACCCGGTTACTTGTGCTCCCCTCCTTGGGTCTATCCTAGTGCAGAAAAGTAAATAATATACATCAACGGTGACAACTTCCGCAACCTGGAAGTGCCCCAATAAAAGAATATTACATACAAGTTTTTACATGAATGAAAATGAAAAACACTCATCTCACATAAAAACCCCCCGGCTATTCAAATACGACGATCCAATATAACATATCCAACAACACATAACATCACATGTCATCAACGTAAGTAAATATGCGCATCCCAATTGTCGTTGATATATAGCAACGAAACCGGTGATATCACATATTACACTTACGGTCACAGAAAAGAAAATGTAAAACTACAACAGTTGGAATCCGCAACCTCCTCAGACATCGCATGCCTGACCAAATGAATTACTTAGACATCGCATGCCTAACAATTATAAACCCCGCATTTTAGTCTCATTATCGAAAACACTTTTCAATATCAAGTCGGGCAATTCAACAGGATTCCCGACATTCTGATCGAATGCTCGTCGCAAGCTTTAGTAGGCGGCCGCACCCCCGAAACCGTCGACGAAGTGCACCAAGGCGGAACACCGCTACCGCGAGCACCCGAACGGATGCTTTCGGCGACGGGGTTCTCCTACAGTCACTTGGTCGGGGCAATGGAGTGAGGCTGTCTATTAAGTTTACCCGGCGAGTATCCGCGTACGCTACGTGATTGCTACGGACTTTTGATCACATCAAAATTCTGTGGCAACCGATCAAGTAAGACTAAACTGCTATGTTTATAACATTCATTCCGTTATCTCATAACTATTTGCGAATTCCAATTATTGTATCACATTCCGGATAAATAGAAAATGCTAAACTTTTCGATCGAACAATCGAAGACCCAAGTTTTCCCAATACAGCTCAACACATGAAATAAGTCTAACAACATTCAGTTCGTGCCTCAGTACCAACGGTCCAGCCGTAGAAGGGTCAAGCCAACGCCTCACATGTGGCATGCCGTACTGCCCCAAACCCGAAGGTTCAAAGGGCAGTTCAAGACGGTCACATAATCGAGTTAAGGTTTGTTGTCTTCTAGAGGGTCCATCGCGTTACTTGCACTACTTAGAACGTCGTTAAACTACGGAAAAATCCAACAATTGGAAATTTCCCGGCAGGGGAAAAAGTGGGTATTTATATCCGGTCGAACTTTTTAACGTATTCTAAGATTTATCCGGAAAAACACATAGACAAAATTAGACAATCCGATCGAATGTACGAACTCCTAATACAACCCAAAAAACTCAACTCTTGATTTCAGATATAAAAATTCCCAGGAAAACCAGCACTGCAAAATAGGAATTACTGTGCAAAATTGAATGCCTAATAAGACAAAACGGCCGCGGAACCGCCGCATTAGCATGCTAATGCCGCGGTTCCGCCGCACTTTTGAGGGATCATTAGTTACTTTTTGCACCGTAATTCTTAGAATTTCCTGCTGATTTTTCTGCATATTTTTAATTCTCAAAAATCCACATTTTACAAAAAAGTCCAGAGAGCATTTCAAAGTCGGGGTTTTGGGTCGATCGGACTTCTAACTCCGTCGGGACTTCGCCTAAGGCTCTAGCTAGGCTTTGATACCACTTAGGGTTCCTAGGCACACTAATGGAGTCTTACAAGTGATCAAACATGCAAATTTCTAAAAATTACGGTGCCGAGAAAACCTAGAACGGATCGTTAACTAGATATTTAGGCAAAGCAAGCAAGTATACGGAAATATAGAAATAGGGAAGGGGCTACAACCTTTGTAGATCCGGTCCACCACTTCGTGAGCTCCACGATGATCTCCCTCCGCTGTCCAAATCGAACTCACGACTCTAGCATTGGCATCATCGAAGAATGGGCGGGCTTGATCGTCGGTTCGATGCCGAAGATGATCTACGTCGAAGCATCACAAGAACAAGCTCCAACTTCACCAAGCTTTGCAAACTTGTGAAGTGAACACCCTATACAACTTGGCAAGAGGTAGAGGATGAAGAAATAGGAAGTGTAGGTTAGATGAGTGGTTAGGGTTAGGCATGAGACAAGAATGGTGACTAAGTCAATGCTTCATGAATCTTCAACTAAAAACAAATATAGCCACCATTCATTTCTCTTACCAGTATATCACTGCAACCCTGGCCAGGGATTTCCTGTTATGGCCAGTCGAGCATAGCACAACATCAACCCCCAATACCGGGAGAGACGAATCCCCTCCTATCGCTCATTGCCTCCATGTGAATCGGGACTGTACCCAAAAACCACCTGTTTGCACAACTCAGTAGAGCCGTGGTAGGGTGGAAATCAAAGCACAGTGGGAGACACATAAGACTCTATGACGATCTCGGGTCTACAGACTAAGCTGCACCAGTGTCACCAGAGAACTGCCATCTGACGTGAGGTATAATACCATCTGGGAGTTCTCGGCGAGTCCGTTCAGTGTACCCAGTCTCCACTGAGCACCCGCATACCATCTTCGATGTCAAACACCAATGGATATGGGATCATCCATCACCCATCGCATGGGTCGAGAAGATATGCGCTAGTCTACTCTGGAATATCGATGCCCCGTCTCGATATTCCCATGACTAGGAACATTTCAAGGATGTACTCATGGACTACCCAGGCCCCACTAGTATGATCTACATCATAGTCCTGGAAGTCGAGTACACATCCTAAGGGCTTTATCAACATGTAATCAGAGAGACAGAAAGTATACATGTTAAGATAAAGAGCAACCAGATAGCGTACTATCACGTCGAGCAAGAAAGTCCTACCTATATATGTCCCAGCATCCACTACAATATACATCCAATGTACAGTAATGGCCTCTAGGGCATACATACAACTAACAGGTATCCAGTACCCAGGAAATATAGTTAATTGACTTACAGTTTTCTATTACAAACACACTCGAAGCCGAAGCCACAACATGTTTCGAATCTTGGCTACTGGCTTTCAAAGCCCTGCAATCCTTCTGCCAATGTCCTTTCCCGTAACAATAGGAACGTCCCTCCTTCACTACATCCAGTCCCGAATCTTTTGCCCTGCCCTTTCCTTCTTCTTCCCTGGTTTCCTTCAGGGTATAAGTAGAGGGCAGAGATTGTAGAATCAAGTCAGTATTTGACCCGTTCTTCAACGTGGTCTTCAGGTCCGTGAGCTCATCAAAATAGCTAGTCTCTGTAAGGACGTTGCCCCCTACAGATGACCCGACAGCCAACCTCGCTTGAAGCAATTCGTTCGAGCTCTCATATCTTGCGATACGAGATTGCTCTCCATATAAATTTTTGTTATGGAGGAAGATAGAAACTAAGTCCATCTTCTCGTGCTGCCTCTGGTATGCACCATCAACTGAGGCCAACACGAGGCACTTGGCATTCGCACAGTCTTTTTCCGACATCTTACGGATATCAATATCCGCGACAGTGGAAATTGGTCCTGAGACGGTAGGGGTTTGATTAGTTAAGAGGTGTCCCAGCTTGTCATAGGTAATGGACATCTGGACAGACCTTTGCCAGTCACAACAGTCAGATTCAGTCATTTTATTTATCTAGATGTAACCTATGTGAGGTCACTGGGTCGCTGCAATTAAGAGAGAGAGAAGAAAACACTTAGCATGATGCTCTTGCAAGTTTAGATTGGTTTTTAGTTTATCAAAATAGGATGGCTCCCACTGTTTCTCGAATCCTTCCTCAAACCATAAAAGAAGAATTAGTCGGGATTGATCTCACCGTACAATACTTGCTTAACCGTTCAGCCGGGCTGGTGTCGGTACTTCGAGGGAGGTTTTACGACGCATTCGCGAAGTTCCTTAATTAAATAATCTCTTTTCCCTGTGGGCGTAGCCCCGCTAACACCTTTCTAGACACCTACTTGGTTTATAGCATTGATCGTTAAGTGAAAAGTTTCCCAAGGAGTAGCGGATACTCACAGTAGGATCGGGATCCAAATATCATTGTGAGATAATGCTGAAGGAATCCTACCAACATTATCAAACTCCAAATGGTATGCAGCACTAGCAAGTTTCAGTTTCTTTAGAAACTCCCGATGTGGATTTTTGCTTCATGCTCTTATGACCTTGACGAAGGCCAACATATCATAAGTCACATGACAAGTTCTACCCGTCATTTACCCAGGTTAATTTGAACCCACCCGTACATACCCTTGATGAAGGACAAAATAGTAGTACGAATGTCTCAAACCAACGCATCTATCTATGCAAGAGATAAATATTCGGTAGCTACCAATCATTATACCTTGGCGAAGGTCAAAATACATAGCTTGAATACTACTGAATATTTAACTGAAATGACGAAGGGCTACGAATGGTTTTGGCGAAACCGTGAACGTAGTGAACTTAATATAATCGAAGGAACCTGATAGCTTTTAAAAGGAGTGGTTTAAGCTCCGCGTTTTTAAAAGTTTTTTTTTTGGAAAAAAACCGAGTGGTTTTGAAATTGTTCCAACGATTTAACTTTGGTTTATTTTCTTTGTATTAATATAATGCGTCCCATCAATTAATCCTACCGTTGCAGAAAACAACAAAAATATAACGTACGCTTATTCCATCCGCATTCTCCATGGGGCCCCGTCATCACCCGTTAGGTTACTTAACTGACGACAGAGCGGGGGCTGGACTAGCACGGATGCAAAACATAAGCAACTCCTACTAGATATCATATATAGATATATACATTCGTCAGACGCAATGATAGCCATTCCGGATCACAGATGAACACATTGGATATACTAGAAATCCGCGTCTCGTTCGAGCCTACAACGAAAGACGGATTACACGGTCGCGATGAATAGCCAAACCCCACCCTAGACCCCTACGGGTGCGGCAAACTACCCGCCAAGTACCCGAAGTGAAGCAACCTCTCTCAACAACGTGAGGAGGCCAGTCAGCACTTCAAAGTACCAGGTAGTTTGTGCACCCTACCTCGGGTCTATTCTAGGAGCAAAAACAGTAAAAGAAATAATATACAATGGCGGCTACAACCTCAACCCGGATGTGCGGCCATAAAAATAATATTACATCAATTTACAATTTACATCAAATGAAAGATAAATAAACTCTCATTTCATAACCCCGGCTATTCATCCGCGACAATCCAACAAGTTCATATGCACAATCCAACAACACAGATCACAGATATGCACAACCCCCACTAATCGACGTATAGCGATTAGTCGACGTTCAGTACATATATCACATTACAGATATAACCAATTAGCTAAAATTTATAGAATTTCGATCAATATTCCAATTTGAAACTACCCCAAATAGAACACTGTTCTCAGAAGAATCTGGTCAGAAACAAAGCATCTTAAAAATCACAAAACATCAAGCTGGAAACACTGCAGGAAAAACGAGTTGACTCCGAGTCGACTCGGCCGCGGATCCGCGGCGAAACACATGGTTTCGCCGCGCTTCCGCGGCGGTCTGACCGAGTCATGAGCCCATTTTTCTTGGGTGTTCCTAAAAAACCTTGCACGTATTTTTCAGGTGTGTGGAAATATTTTTAGACCTGGTTTTAAAAACGGCAGAAAACACAAGATTTTGATGTATTTTGCGATTTTTTCCGGATCGAAGTTCTAAACACTTTGCTAACATGTTAGTTGTTGTTTAGTTAGGCTCTGATACCACTGTAAGTCTATGTAACCCACCCCGGTACTTACGGGGAGGCGGAAAGAGTAAAAATCAGACACAAGGTAACATAGACTAACCATGAAGGATCTTTGCTAAACAAAAACTAACAAACTAACTACAAGTTCTAGCTACTAGGTAAGATGGTTATACCTAGTTCTTGAACTCCTTCTCTTCTTGTTGTGGTCCTCTTTGTTGCTAGCTTCTAGGAGTGGTGTAGACGGCTCCTCCTCGTCGTCTTCTCTTTGTCGAAGAAAGATCCACCCGAAGGCCTCTACCATGAGCTCCTACCTCAACCAAGAGGTAACTAGAGTGCTTGTCTTGCTAAACTAAGAACCCTAGAATGAGTAGAGAGATGTCTTGATGGTTTTATCTCACAAAGCTCATGTTTTCAACTCATGAAACAAGAGAGCTTTGAGAGAGAGGAAGAGGGAGAGCTTTGCAAGAGAGAGAATGAGAAAGAGAGAATATGAGAGAATAAAACTCAACCTTGCTCTCATATGAGAAAATATGAGAATAATAATAATAATTAGGAAAATTGTGATGGTTAGTTGATGTGACCATTATCATTTCACATTTAATGCTTAATGCAAGCTTCAAGAAGTATCTTTGCAAAAGAAATCATGATGGTCAACAAAAGTCAACAAGTCAAATGGTCAACCAACCCTAACCATGGCACAATTATCCTTAATTAATATTACTGATCATATTTCTCATTCTCATTAGGGTTTAGAAAAGTCAACAGTCAAAAACCCTAATAAGGTTCCTCTGCCTCTGACAACTGTGCATACACACCCGCATCCGTGTTCCGAGGAACATGAATAAAATGAGACAAAACCAATCCCAAAACAAATACTAGGATCTGGCTTAAAGCAAAGCCCGCTAGTAATAACTGCCCGGACACCAAACGTGCACAAGTGCGCGTATGTGAACGAACCCTGTCGCAAAACCATGCGACCTCTACTCTGTTTTTCCCAAAGGCGAACAACCCTCTGTGTGGGAATCTAAAGACTCGACACTACGCTGGCAGTGGGTTTAACCACAGGCCGCAAGCGGTACTAGCTGTACGTAACGATCCCCAGGTAGATGTCGATAAGAAGACCGATGAGGTGAACCTATCCGAACTCCTACCGAGCCTGAATATGACAATCGCCGTACAGTCTGGTCTATTCGTCTGAGAGTATCGCATGTCGGGCCTAGGGGCCGGTAAACGTCAGACCCCTAACAGCGGTACAAGTCGTGCCGGAGTGTATCCCAGAACACCCTGAGAAACTACTGGAAACACTACCAGTAATTCTCGCTTGCCCTGGCCAGGGACTTTATGTAATGGCTCTCTAAGACACAGCGCGATATCAACCCCCAATACCGGGAGAGACGAATCCTATCTAACCGCTACTGCCTCCAAGTGCTTCAGGACTGCACCCAACTACTACCTGTTTGCACGACTCCATTGAGCCGTGGTAGGGTAGTAATCAAAGTACAGTGGGAACACACTCGAGGCGAAGTAGCTGTGTCAAGTCGACGGACTAAGCTGTACTCCTGTCACCTGGGAACTGTTATCTGACAATAGGTATAGTATAAACAAACAGTTCCCGACGAGTCCTGTCCAGTGTACTCGTAACCTAACAAGCACCCGCATACTATCTCCAGTACGACGTACTAATGGCTGTGGGACAGACCATCTCCCCTGCTGGGATGAGAAGTGTATACGCTAGTCTACTCCGGAGTATCGATGCCCCGTCTCGATAATCCTACGACTAGGGACCTGTATAAGGATGTGCATGTAGATTACCCAGCCCCCACTAGTGTGATTGCCATCACAACGCTGGTAATCAAGCAAAGATCCTAAGGGCTCCACTAATATGTGTAAGCGATATGACAAAAAGAAACATATGTACATATTGAAGTAGAGAGAAACCAAGTAGCATACTACCATTTTGAGCAAGATTGTCTATACAACTGTGAATATCCCAAGTTTCCATTAAGTAATATACAAACTAGTATGATACAGTAATGGCCTCTAGGGCATATATACTAACATGACATGTTCTGGGATTTTTGAACTCCGCTCAAGTGTTGAGCTATTTGGGAAATCTTAGGTGTTTGATTATTCGATCGGAAAGTTTAACATTGTCTATTTATCTGGAATGTGATACAATATGTGGAATTCATATAGTTAGGCATGGAATACGAAGTATGTGATATTTCGGATTTAAGATGTCTAAAGTGATTGTGGATTCCAAATGTTGTAGTTTTACACTTTCTTTTCTGTGTCCGTAAGCGTAGTATGTGGTGTATCGCCGGCTTCGTTGCTGTACATCAACGACAATCGGGATACGCATACTTACTTACATTGATGATATGTGATATTATGTGTTGCTGTGATATGTTATATTGGATCATCGTGTTCTGAATAGCCGGGGGTTTTATGTGAGATGAGGGTTTTTATTTTCATTCATGTAAAATTTATTTGTATGTAATATTCTTTTATTGGGGAACTTCCGGGTTGAGGATGATGTCACCATTGTATATTATTTACTTTTCCGCATTAGAATAGACCCGAGGAGGGGAGCATAAGTAACCGGGTTCTAGGGTCCAGTGAGAGGCCATCTCGAGGAGTCGAGACCGGGTCTCTTAACCCTAGAATTGGCAGTGTTACTTGCCGCTCTCGTAGGGGTCTTGGGATATGGGTTTGGCTATTCATCGCGACCATGGAATCCGTATTTTATGCAGGCTCGAAATAAAACACGGACGTCCTAGTATATCCAATATTTCATATGTTATCTTCTGCTGCAATGTTCTGTGATGAGATCATATTACTGCCTGAGACGAATGCTTATACTATATACATATGATGATATATAAATATTACTGCTTTCCTTTCTTCTGTGATGTTTAGGAAGCATAAATGATATGATTTATTAATGAGATTAATAAAAGAAAAGAAACCTAAAAGATGTTTTAGAATCAAAACTTTATAAAAAGGGTAGCTACAGTTTTGCTTTTCATAGCGGTATATATGATATACCCTGCACCTTATTCGATAAGGAAAGACCCGAGATCCCTTCACCGGGAGTGACCTCTTTAGCAAAACTGACAGATGCTACAAACTCGCGGTTTAGTTTTTGATTGCTTCTATAGTTCTTGCTTTGCATAGTGGTATATATGATATACCCTGCACCTTATTCGATGAGGAAAGAGCCGAGTTCCCTTCACCGGGAGTGACCTCTTTAGCGAAACTAGAAAAGCCTCAAAAACACTCCTTTTCAAAATCACTTGTTTCTTCAACGATATCAAGTTCAATACGCTCATGGTTTTCTGAAAAACCTGCGTAGCCCTCCGTCATTTCAGATGAAGACTATTTAGTATTCGTGCTGCGTTTGTTGGCCTTTGTCAAGGCGTAGTGCGCGGTAGCTGACTAGTACTTATTTGTTTAAGCATGTGATGCGATTGGATTAGGGTAGTCGTACGACCTTGTTGGCCTTTGTCAAGGGTCGTGCGGGTGGGTTTATTTCAATCAAGAAATGACGGGATGAACTTGATTAGCTTCCTATGGTTTGTTGGCCTTTGTCAAGGTCATAGGAGTTAGGGGAAAAAGCATTATCGGGAATTTTAAGTGTTGAAATTTGCAATGAGATTGCATACCTCCTATGAGATAGTTAGATCCCGATACCCACTGTGGGTAAGAGTTACTCCTGGGAGATTTTTACACAGGACAATTAGCCGATTAAGTAGGTGTCTAGAAAGGTGTTTACGGGGTTATGCCTCTGGGAAAACGAGGTTTGTTTTAATTAGGTCCGTGCGAAAGCACGGGGAACCTCCCTCAAAGTACCAACACTGGCCTGGCTGAAAGATTGACGAACTTGTAAGGTGTAATTAATCCCGGCTAGTCTTTCCTTTTAGGGTTTGAAGGAAGATTTGATAAAAACAGTGGGAGACATCCTGATTAGATAAGATAATAACCAATCTAATCTTGCAAGAGCATACGCTAAAGTGTTTTCTTCTCTCTCTCCCTCTCTCCAGGTAGCGACCATGTCAGGCCTTAATCAAGATAATAATATAGTTGTATTGACTGAACCCGCTTATTATACTGAGCAGGGGAACGTTGGTCCCGTTCTTTCTTATAAGTGTTATAAGACTGAGCAGGAAATAGGAGAATATCTGGATTCTCACGCCGCCCAAATGAAGAATAAGCATGTTGATGCATCTTCTTCAGATGTGTTAGTTATCGAGAACTGTTTCTCAGTTCACTCTACGTCCTGGGTATTAGATACCGGATCGGGATCCCACATATGTAATATGTTACATGGGCTACGTAAAGGTAGAGAACTGGGAATGGGTGATCATTCCGTAAGAGTAGGGAATGGTGCAGATGTTGCAGCCAAGGCAGTTGGCGAATATCACCTTGTGTTACCAAATGGTAATACATTGGTTCTGAACGAGTGCTATTACATTCCGACCCTGATATGCAATATTATATCAGTTTCTTTATTGAATAAAGAATGATATAATTTTGTAGTACAGGATAATGTTATGAACATATTCCTGAATCAAAAGTTTATTGGATCAGGATCGTTAAATAATGGCATATACGTTCTCAACCAAACTACATTACTTAATGTACAAGACACACACAAGAGGAAGAGTTCAGAAATGAATGATCTTTCTTGTGGCATTGTAGACTAGGTCATATCAATGCGACATGACCAGCTAAGTTACATAAGGATGGATATTTGAATCCATTCGAATTTTCATCTTATGATACTTGCCAGTCATGTCTCAAAGGCAAGATGACCAAAACTCCATTTAGTGGACACGGAGAAAGAGTTACAGAACTCTTAGGGCTGATACATAGTGATGTATGTGGTCCCATGTCTACACATGCCAGGAACGGTTCTTCCTACTTCATTACATTCACTGACGATCACTCAAGATACGGACATGTGTTCCTGTTGAAACACAAGTCTGAAGCTTTTGAGAAATTCAGGGAATTTAAGCATGAAGTAGAGAAACAAACAGGCAAAAGTATTAAGATCTTTCGATCTGATCGGGGAGGAGAATACTTGAGCAATGAGTTCCTAGACTATCTAAAAGAGAATGGGATTCTCTCTCAGCTTACTCCTCCCTATACACCACAGCACAATGGTGTATCGGAGTGGAGGAATCGCACCCTATTAGATATGGTGCGCTCTATGATGAGCACTGCTGAGTTACCTATTTCCTTCTGGGGACATGCACTAGAGACAGCTGCATACCTATTGAATCAAGTTCCATCTAAATCTGTACCTACCACACCATATGAGATATGGAGTAGGAAGAGACCATGTCTTAAACGAGTTAAGATATGGGGTTGTCCGGCCTATGTCAAAAAGCAAAATCCGGACAAACTCGAGGCACGGTCAGTTCTGTGTAAGTTTGTAGGATATCCTAAACATTCACATGGATATCTTTTCTACCACGGCGAGGAACAAAAGGTGTTTGTTTCTCGACATGCCACCTTTTTAAAAAAGGAATTTCTTGCAAAAGAAATTAGTGGCGATGCGGAAGAGCTAGAAGAAGTTCCAGCAGAACAAATTATAACTGAAGATTTATTGGAACAAGAGGACTCGATAGTAGCCAACGAACCTCAGCCTCTCCACCGATCTAGTAGGGTTTCTCATCCACCTGAGAGATACTACGGTTTTCTCGTTGATGGTGGGAGCGAGGATTGCATCATGGAAGATGATGACCCGACTAGTTTTGAGCAGGCCATCACGAGTGGTGACTCTGTGAAGTGGCTGGATGCAATGCGATCTAAGATGGAATCCATGTACAACAACAAATTATGGACTTTGGAAGTTGCTTCTGAAGGGGTAAAACCCATTGGGAGCAAATGGATCTTTAAGAAGAAACTTGGTGTAGATGGAAAAGTTGAGACTTACAAAGCTAGACTTGTTGCAAAGGGTTTTCGTCAATGACTAGGTGTGGATTATGATGAAACCTTTTCTCCAGTGGCTATGCTTAAGTCCATCCAGATCTTACTTGCCATTGCTGCATACCATGACTACGAAATCTGGCAAATGGATGTTAAGACCGCCTTTCTAAATGGTGATTTAGAAGAGTGCGTGTACATGACTCAGCCAGAGGGCTTCATAGACAGTGGGAGCAGCGAAAAGGTGTGCAAGCTGCTTAAATCCATCTACGGGTTAAAGCAGGCATCGCGGAGTTGGAACATCTGCTTTGATGTTGTAGTCAAAGAGTTTGACTTCATCAAAAATGTAGATGAACCTTGTATATACAAGAAGGTTGCATAGAGTAAGGTTGTCTTCCTCGTATTGTACGTAGATGACATACTCTTGATAGGAAATGATGTTCCTATGCTGCAATCGGTCAATCTCTTCTTATTACAAAGATTCTCAATGAAAGATCTTGGTGATGCCTCCTGCATACTGGGAATTATGATCTATAGAAATAGATCTAAACGGATACTGGGATTGTCCCAGTCCAGGTATATTGTGTAAGTCTACGGTAGCGCCCGACCGTCTGTCCGAGACCAAAATGCGGAAATGAAAACTTTTTCAAACTAGAAACCGGCGCTATCGTATGCTTAAAACCCGGATCGAACCATTTACCTACAACTAGCAACTAGAGAAAAGGTTGGAAAGCTATACCGATCGATCAGTGTCCTTCGGTCTTTGGCCACCATCCTAAGCTCCTCGCGGAATCTCCGATCTCGATCTCCTCATCGTAAAGGGCACCACATCATCGATTCCTTTTACGGGCTCCCACTTCATCCGAAGCAACTCGGGCACGAAGTGTGCTAGCCGACGTGTCCAAGGTGTTGTAGAGAATGTTTGTGATCACTTTGTCTCTTGCATCCATTGATTTGGATGGAGGTTAGAGATGAAGCCATTGATGGAGATAATGAGCTAGAGGAAGAAGAAGAAGAAGAGGCCTTTTTACTTTTGTGTTTCATATGAAAAAAATGAGAGCAAGAGTATCATAATACAAGAGCTAACCTCACCTTTGGCTGCCCCTCTCTCTCCTCTCATCAAATCAACTCACAAATCCATCACATTATGTGACACATGCACAAAGAGAGAGACCATGAGTCATCACTTGTGCATGTGTCACAATTAATTTTCCAAATGATGATTTCTAGCTCATTATTTCCATATGCAAACATTAATCTAAATGTTTGCAACAATAAAAAGATACGGCAACATCTAAAGTAAACTCGTGATGGATCACAAGGATACCCCTCACCTGTATATACATATCTGCACCCGCATTCCGACTGAATGCGAATGCGATGAGACTAAAGTAATCCAACAAACCTAATACTAGGATCCGGCTTAAACCAAAGCCCACTAGTATGATCTGTCCGATCATGATCCGTGTACTACTGCACATATATGATCGGACCCTGCCATATATCATACGGCCTCTACAACGTTTCGCCCGAAACTTGAGACTGTGTCTGTGGGGGACTATAAAGACTCGTCAATACTTTGGCTTTGGACTTAACCACTAGCACGTCAGTGGTACTAGCTGTACGTAACGGGCTACCGGGTATTGACCAAAAGGGAGGTCGATGAGCGAACTCATCCTGACACCCTACTGAGCCTGTCAGTGACAATATCCATACAGTCCGGTCCGTTCGTCTATGAGCATCGCATGTCGGGCTTAGGGGATTGGTAAAAGTCAGACCCCTAAAAGCGGTACAAGTCGTGTCGGAGTGTAGCCCAGAACACCCTGAGATACTACTGGAATACCTACCAGTAAATCTCCTTCTTTGGCCAAGGACTTTGGGTAATGGCTCTCCTACACACAGTGCGACCTCACCCCCAATACCGAGAGAGACGAAACCCCTGTCGATCCGCTCACTGCCTCCATGTGGCTCAGGACTGTACCCAACTAAAACCTGTTTGCACGACTCCTTTGAGCCATGGTAGGGTAGTAATCAAAGTACAATGGGAACTCACACGAGACAAATGACGATCTCAGGTCGATGAACTAACCTGTACACATGTCATCAGGGAACTGCTATCTGACGTCAGGTATAATACCAACTAGCATGTTCCCGGCGAGTCCTGTCCGGTGTACTCATAACCCAATGAGCACCTGTATACATCTTAGGTGAACCAACTGACACCAATGGCTTATGAGAATGGCCACTGCCCCTCGTCGGGGTCTCGACTGTATACACTAGTCTACTAACGGAGTATCGATGCCCAGTCTCGAAACTCCCACGACTAGGGACCGCTTTAAGGATGTGCTTATAGACCCCAGGTCCTACGTATATGATCGCCATCATACTGCTGGTCGTCAAGCAAGAATCATAAGGGCTCTATCAACGTGTAATAGTGACCTGTAATGTCACCTAAAGCTATACACGATGATAAAGATAAACCATGGTAGCATACTATTCTCTATCAACGTGCAATAGTGAACTACAATGTCACCTAAAGCATGTACACGATGATAAAGACAAACCAGATAGTATACAATCATCCTGAGTAAGATTGTCCTACCGGCATAGGTCCTCCCTCAATCATTGCAATCACGTGCCTGCGATCCAATAATTGACTTTGAGGGCACTATATCCAACAATCTCCTACTTGCACTCAAGGCTAATTATTGCGATGTCGCGTACTCACAGCCCGTGTGATACCGAACATCCAACTCCTCTACTAATCAGTTTCACAAAGCTCGTTTGTAAAACTATTGCGTTCGAGAAATAGCCTTAGTGAGTGGATCCGCTCTGATGTTTCTTTCTATGTCTCTCTTAATCTCAAGTTCGCGGAGAAAGCCATCTCCCGAAATGAGCAATACCTGTCTTAGAATATGTCTGGATATCTGATGGGACCCAGTTCACAAATGAACTCCAAATCCAAACTTCTTAGACTGTATCGTCAACTGAACCTAATCAGTATTCTGCGCCATACCTCCCTCAGTATCCGCCTGGACCACCTGTCCAAACTACTGCCCCTCGTCAGAGGTAATACTATAACTCTCACAGTCACTCTGTCATCGGGGTCACCTTGGAAGCCTGGAATGATAACCGTCTCCTAAAAGAGGCTGTTATTATTATATCCCTAGAATATTCACTTATGTTCTAAAACTGCTTCCGAACGTTTCTCCAGGATGGGATCAATATCAGCTTATTGCATCTAGTGCAAAAACAACGTCTGGTGTGGTACTTGACATCTCATGATTGACTCAATTGCCTAAGCAAGTAATCTGCCAATCATGCACATCCCTCTCCCCTTTAGTCTGTAAGACACCTTTAGAGAGGGTGACTCCATCACCTGCAGATACACTACCGTGCCAGGAGTCGTCCATTCTAAAACACCTGTAGAATGCTGTCTAAGTACCCAGATTGGAAAACTACCCAAATCCAGATCTAAAACCATATATCTAGTAACCAGAATGTCTGATATTATTTCTATATCCTATGTGGAGAAACCACTGTGTGACAACCAAAGTATAACCGATCGTAGTATATGAATTTCACTTCCTACTCTGTGTATGTCATCCAAATACCAGGACATCACACACTACTACTTTCTTAACAGATCCATCCCCTATTCTGATGAAGTCAAACTTATGACTGTCACATCAGAAATAGATAATCTATCTCCGCTATATCTGCTTTAGTCCATAAATAGACATAAGCTACTTGTCCACTATGCTTCCGCTGCTCCCACTGACTACGACAACCCTTTGGCAGAGTCATATACACGTGCACTTCTAAAACTAGTTTAGAATGACTCTATACTCATCCTCCTGCCGGGTCTCATAGCCTGCAACAATAGTAGTGTCAAATCTGGGTAAACAAGAACCTCCCTGTCACGGTCCTTGAGGCTACCGGAGTACCTCTCGGGTGCTTGAGGTTACCCACCATATCTGCGGAGTGGCCAATGGAATGTCAAACCAGATCGAATCTTTAGGTTCTTATCAAATTTTCAGTAATCGTTTGCGGTTCTGGAATCACTTCCAGTTCTACCATACTCCCACTACTGTTTTATGAAAAAATCCATTTTTATCAAAACTGTGGCGAGTCAAGAACAATATCACTATTGATCTTCCAGATGGTAGAAAGTCAACCCTCGTCATAGCCCGGGTCAACCCACAAACAGCGATTACAGAAACGTGCCTTGAGTTATCCAGAGTCTGGTTTTAAGTATAAGCCGGACAACTCCCCGTACCTTAACATTGTTAAGATATGAACTATTCTATATCCAATATAGAAATAGAGACACTGATTTAATTGGAACCAGATTCAAATCATGCAGCTGTCTCCAGTGCATGTCAACTAAATGGAGAGAGGCCGATCAGCATTACTCAACTTAGGAGTACATCCAGATATGAGTAACCTGAAAGAGAAGCAAGTTCTCATAATCATTACTATCAACTGAATACCATACACAAGTATTTAAATCTTCGATCACCTTGAAGAATCCTGATACTTGCAATACCTGGTTCTCTACTTTATTCATATACCTATAACTTCTCAAAACTTAGACCTTGCATTTCTACGAAACACATGTCTAAGAACTAGAGAAGTTACAAGTAAACAGAATATAGTACGAGTACCAACCCCTCTGTCCTCATGGACACTGGACAACATACAATACTCTGTATAAGTCCCCTGAGTCTAATAACTCATTCCCTGTGTGTCGTAGGTTGAAAACTGTATTTATGGTTAAGAAGAATTACACCGCTGTTTAATGCTCCTTACCTAACCATCCATTGATATAGGTAAATGTCATGGACATAATTTCAAAAAGTTATATCTCACTTTATAAAAATAAACGTACAGATATATCGATTTGAAATTGGTGCATAACAACGGATATTCAAAACCAAATATTTGCCGTCCGGCAAACAACCCAGGCGATTTCCTCAAATATCACCAATTACAACGAATCCCGATATAATGAGGATGATCACCCAATTCCCAATAACTTACTCTCACTCATCATCTGTAAAACTATACAGATGTGAGAATCAAACCTGGTAAATACATACCCTGGAGTAAGGGCTAATTGGGAAATCAATTTTCTTTTAACAATACACAGTGAAACTGAAACATATAAATGTTTCAAAGGGGTATTCGGGTATTCCTAGTAATGCCTCTTCCATTATCAGATTCACAACTGTAACCGTATATTTCTTTTCCATCTCTTCAAATCCCTTTATATGTCTTTAGTCATTACCTTCTGTACACCCCTTTAGGCCAAATGGTTTTCTTCCTTCCCTACCGTTCGGCACCAGCCTATGGTTTGGAAGAAGACTATCCAATAAGCATAATGGGTGTACTCCCCTAATCCTAGGAGTACTCGCAACACGAGAGAAGGTAAAGATAAAAGACAACTGAATAAACCTTATTCCTATTTCTCCTGAACCAGAATCCATCCCCGAACTGGAACAAGTCCCTTCGAGTTCGTATATAACCATACGATGGAGTATCCAAATAACTGTGGATCTTCGTAGTGATACAGAGTGCCCTGGAGAAATACAAAGGTGAAGTAGGAGTGGCGATGAAATACTTGGTTTGGTCGTGAATAGCAGTCGCAATTTACTTTGCCCTTTTACTAATCCCCTTATTTGTCTTTACTTAATACCTTCTGTACACCTTTTAGGCTAAATGGTTTTCTTCATTCCTTACCATTCGGCACCTACCTATGGTTTAGAAGAAGACTATCCAATTAGTGTAATAGGTGTACCGTCCTAATCCAAGGAGCACTCGCAACCTTAGAGAAGGTAAAAGGAAAAGACAACTGAATAGTCCTATTCATTTTCTCCAGAACCGGAAACCATCCTCGAATCTGGAACAAGTTCCTTCGAGTTCGTATATAACCATACGATGGTTTTATCCAATGGAAGTGGATGTTCGTAGTAATACGGGGTGTTCTGGAGAAAAGGGTAAAAGTAGGAGTGGCAATAAGGTATGCAACTTAGACAATCCAAAAGCCAGTGTTTTTAAGAAGGTTCGGTTAATCTTGGTCACTTAGTCATAGTCAAGGGTCGGGCCATGGTCGCTGCCAAAGAGAGAGAGAGAAAAGAAACACTCAGCGTGCACTTTAACCTGGATCAGAATGGTTATCACTTTATCCAATCAGGAAACCTCCCACTGTTTCGTCAAATTGTCCTCCAAACCTGAAAGAAGAATTAGTCGGGATCACCCGAGGAGTAAACCAACTCATCAGTAGGAATCGGGATCCAACTATCATCGCATGATAACGTGATGGAATCCACTCACGTTATCACACTCCAGAAGGTATGCGCATATCTGACAAGTTTCAGTTTCTTTAGAAACTCCCGATGTGATTTTTACCCCATGCTCTTATGACCTTGACGAAGGTCAACAAATCATAAGTCACATGTCAAGTTCTACCCGTCATTGTCCAGGTTAATTTGAACCCACCCGTATAAGCCCTTGACGAAGGTCAACAAGGCTATACGACTATCCTAAACCAATGCATCTATCTATACAGCAGAAAGGTAACAAGCAGCTACCATTCACTATGCCTTGACGAAGGTCAACAAACATAGCATGAATACTAAGTGCTACCCGTCTGAAATGACGGAGGGCTACGAATGGATTTTGGCGAAAAACCTTTAACGTAATGAACTTGATATCGTTGGAGGAACCGGATAGCTTTTTATAAAAATATAGTGGCGAAAACTTCTTGCTAAAGAGGTCACTCCCGGTGAAGGGATCTCGGCTCTTTCCCCATAGAATGAGGTGCAGGATATTCCAACTGAATACCACGATGCAAAGTAAAAAGGCAATCGGCTATAGTGAAGTTATTACTCTGACGCAAACTTCTGTCCAAGGGGTCACTCCCGGTGAAGGGATCTCGGCCCATGTCTCGTCGACTGAGGTGCTGGATATTCATAACTGAATACCACTGTGCAAAACAAAAGAGAACGTCCTTGCAATAACAGCTTTTTTGAAAAATGTTCCAACAACATCAGAATAGGTTTGTTTAGCTTGCATTGATCTGAATCAATGCAGTCCCATCAATTAATCACACCACAAAAGAACAAAAATACGATGTACGTATATGCCATCCGCATTCGCCACTGGGTCCCGTCATCACCCGTTAGGTTACTTAACTAACGACAGAGCGGGGACTGGACTAGCGTGGGTGTAAAACATATACAACATCTACTAGTATATATATCAATATATAATAATCGCTCATGGTGTGATAAAAATGCAACATCACATAAATGTAATAAGCATCACAGAACAATACAGATAATCTGGGATCCCCGGGTTTCATAGAGCCGCTACTAAAACCCGACGTTCTCCTGGTCGTGTGGATAGCCTGTGCAATGAAATCCTAGACCCCTAGGGGCTCGGCAAGTTACCCGCCGAAACCTGAAGCGAGGCAGCCCCCTTCAACAAAGTGAATGGACCACCCAACACTTCACGGAATCTGGTAACTTGAGCACCCCTCCTTGGGTCAACCTGTACCCCCCACGAGTGCGGCGAATAGCCTGCCAATTCTAGAGTGAAGCTCCCTCCGTCTCAAAGCCATGAGATGCGGGCCCGTTTCCCTTTAGAACCCGGCTATCTGTGCACCCCACCGCGGGATAATCCTAGTACAGAAAGTAAAATATACAACGGGTACATCGACCTTAGCCCGGTCGTGCCCCAAAAGAATAATATACAAACAGGAAGTGACGGCAGTCCACATGTCGGACGCTCGCCCCGCAATATCAAATGTACAAATATAACCAAACTGTACTACCATTGCAACCAGGCTATCCACCATGACAAATCCGCAACATCACAGCACAACACAGAACATCAACGTGAATGTCACGTTCGTAAAACCGTCTAAAAGAGCTATAGCAATTAGACAAGATTTACCGATCAAATGACATTCACGGTCGCAGATATAATGTAAGTACTGTAAACTAACATATTTAAAATTTTCGATCGACAAAATTTCCCGAAGTGGTCCCTAAGTACAACTGCAGCACTCAAAATAATCTGGGCCAAAAATAAACATACCAGAAACTCCATTTCCAAGTCAGAGACCACTGCAGAAAGTTTGGTGCAGTGTTGCTACAGTACGGCCACGGAACTGCGGCCAAAACGTGGGTACGGCCGCGGTTCCACCGCGCTACAGTGCAATCAATGTACCAAATTTTCTCATAACTCTTTATAAACCCTGCCTGTTTTTCTGACATACCCAAAAAATTTTTTAGAGCACAAAAAAAATTCGACAGAAACTTGATGACTTGGAATCGCGGTTTCAGAATTTTCGTTCGATCAAAATTCTAAACATGTTAGAGCAAGCTAGTAAAGGTTAATAGCGTGGCTCTGATACCATGTAAGTCTACGGTAGCGCCACGGCCGTCTGTCCGAGGCCAAAATGCGGAAACGAAAACTTTTTCAAACTAGAAACCGGCGCTATCGTATGCTTAAAACCTGGATCGAACCATTAACCTACAACTAGAAACTAGAGAAAAGGTTGGAAAGCTATACCGATCGATCCGTGTCCTTCGGACTTTGGCCACTATCCCAAGCTCCTCGCGGCATCTCCGATCTCGATCTCCTTATCGGAAAGGGCACCACATCATCGATTCCTTTTACGGGCTCCCGCTTCATCCGAAGCAACTCGGGCACGAAGTGTGCTAGCCGACGTATCCAAGGTGTTGTAGAGAATGTTTGTGATCACTTTTTCTCTTGCATCCATTAATTTGGATGGTGGTTAGAGATGAAGCCATTGATGGAGATAATGAGCTAGAGGAAGAAGAAGAAGAAGATGCCTTTTTTCTTTTGTGTTTCATATGAAAAAATGAGAGCAAGAGTATCATAATACAAGAGCCAACCTCACCCTTGGCTGCCCCTCTCTCTCCTCTCATCAAATCAACTCACAAATCCATCACATTATGTGACACATGCACAAAGAAAGAGACCATGAGTCATCACTTGTGCATGTGTCACAATTAATGCTCCAAATGATGATTTCTAGCTGATTATTTCCATATGCAAACATTAATCCAAATGTTTGAAACAATAAAAAGATACGGCAACATCTAAAGTAAACTCGTGACGGATCACAAGGATACCCCTTACCTGTATATACATACTTGCACCCGCATTCCGACTGAATGCGAATGCGATGAGACTAAAGTAATCCAACAAATCTAATACTAGGATCCGGCTTAAACAAAAGCCCACTAGTATGATCCGCCTGATCATGATCTGTGCACTACTGCACGTATATGATCGGACCCTGCCATATATCATACGGCCTCTACAACGTTTCGCCCGAAACTTGAGAAACTGTCTGTGGGGGACTATAAAAACTCGTCAATACTTTGGCTGTGGATTTAACCACTAGCACATCAGTGACACTAGTTGTACGTAACGAGCTACCAGGTATTGACCAAAAGGGAGGTCGATGAGCGAACTCATCCTGACACCCTACTGAGCCTGTCAGTGACAATATCCGTACAGTCCGGTCCGTTCGTCTATGAGCATCGCATGTCGGGCCTAAGGGGTTGGTAAAAGTCAGACCCCCAAAAGCGGTACAAGTCGTGTCGGAGTGTAACCCAGAACACCCTGAGATACTACTGGAATACCTACCAGTAAATCTCCTGCCTTGGCCAAGGACTTCGTGTAATGGCTCTCCTAGACACAGCGCGACCTCACCCTCAATACCGGGAGAGACGAAACCCCTGCCGATCCGCTCACTGCCTCTATGTGGCTCGGGAATGTACCCAACTAAAACCTGTTTGCACGACTCCTTTGAGCCATGGTAGGGTAGTAATCAAAGTACAGTGGGAACTCACACGAGACAAATGACGATCTCAGGTCGATGAACTAACCTGTACACATGTCACCAGGGAACTGCTATCTGACGTCAGGTATAATACCAACTAGCATGTTCCCGGCGAGTCCTGTCCGGTGTACTCATAACCCAATGAGCACCTGTATATATCTTAGGTGAACCAACTGACACCAATGGCTTGTGAGACCGGCCACCGCCCCTCGTCGGGGTCTCGACTGTATACACTAATCTACTAACGGAGTATCGATGCCCAGTCTCGAAACTCCCACTACTAGGGACCACTTTAAGGATGTGCTTATAGACCCCAGCTCCCATGTATATGATCGCCATCATACTGCTGGTCGTCAAGCAAGAATCTTAAAGGCTATATCAACGTGTAATAGTGACCTGTAATGTCACCTAAAGCTATACACGATGATAAAGATAAACCATGGTAACATACTATTCTCTATCAACGTGCAATAGTGAACTACAATGTCACCTAAAGCATGTACACGATGATAAAGACAAACCAGATAGTATACAATCATCTTGAGTAAGATCTTCCTACCGGCATAGGTCCTCCCTCAATCATTGCAATCACGTGCCTGCGATCCAATAATTGACTTTGAGGGCACTATATCTAACACATTGACACCATACTAAAAAGGTTTAATATGGAAGAATCCAAGCGTGGGAACCAACCCACGATCTCTGGACTCACTCTCTCCAAAGAGATGTCTCCCAAGACTGATTTGGAGAGAGCTCGCATGCAAGGGATACCCTATGCTTCGGCTGTAGGCTCTATCATGTATGCAATGTTATGTACCATACCCGATGTAGCATACTCACTAAGTGTAGTGAGTAGGTATCAAGGAGATCCTGGAGAGAGTCACTGGACAGCTGTGAAGAACATTCTCAAGTACTTGAGAAGGACTAAAGAGATGTTCTTGGTGTATGGTAACGAAGAACTCCAGGTGGAGTCCTTTACCGATTCGAGCTTCCAAAGTGATAAGGACGACTCTAAGTCGCACTCGGGATTTGACTTTACCCTCAATGGAGGGGCGGTGTGTTGGAAGAGTTCTAAACAGGAAACCGTTGTAGACTCGAAGATGGAGGCTGAATACATCGCTTCCAACGATGCTGCCAAAGAGACTGTCTGGATGAAGAAGTTCATCACTGAACTTGGTGTGGTTCCGTCCATTGAGCATCCAATACCTTTGTATTGGGATAACAATGGAGCTGTGGCTTTGGCCAAGGAACCCAGGTACCATCAAAAGTCCAGACATATTCTGAGGCGGTGTCACCTGATCCGGGAGATAGTTGATCCCCGTGAGATCGAGGTCAGGAGAATTGATACGAAGGACAACACTGCGGATCCACTCACGAAGGCCATTCCCCAGACACAGTTTGAGAGACTCTTCAGGATGTTGGGTATGAGATACTACAACAGCTGGCCTTAGTGCAAGTGGGAGATTGTCAGTTATATATATGCCCTAGAAGCCATTGTTGTATATATGATGTATATTATAATGGATGCTTGGATATATATAGAGAGGACTTTCTTGCTCGACATGATAGTATGCTATTTGGTTTCATTTTATCCTAACATGTTGACTTGTATTAGTTTACTGTCTTGCTCTTACATGTTGATAAAGCCCTTAGGATATGTACTCGACTACTGGGACTATGATGAGATCATACTAGTGGGGCCAGGGTAGTCAATGAGTACATCCTATAACTGTTCCTAGTCGAGGGTGTATCTAGACAGGGCATCGATACACCAGAGTAGACTAGCGTATACGCATCTTGACCCATATGATGGGTGATGGATGATCCCATATCCATCGGTGTTTGACATCAAAGATGGTGTACGTGTGCTCAGTGGAGACTGGGTACACTGAACGGACTCGTCGAGAACTCCTAGATGGATTTATACCAATCATTAGATAGCAGTTCTCCGGTGACACTGGTACAGGTTAGTCTGTAGACCCGAGATCGTCATAGAGTCTTGTGTGATTCCCACTGTTCTTTTATTTCCACCTTACCACATCCAATAGGGTGTGCAAAACGGTGGCTTTTGGGAACAGTCCCGAATCACATGGAGGCAATGAGCGATAGGAGGGGATTCGTCTCTCCCGGTATAGGGAGTTGATGTTGTGCTGTGTTCGATTGGCTATAACTGGAAGTCCCTGGCCAGGGCAGATATGGAGTGCTACTGGTAAGAGTTATCAGTAGTTTCTCGACCCGTTATGAGCCTTACATCGACACGACTTATCGGTTACCGGGGTCTGACGTTTACCACCCCTAAACTAGATATGCGACATATCAGACGAAGAGACCGGACTGTATGTTAGTGTTACCGATTGGATTCACAGGAGAATGTACATGCTTGCTTGTTGATCTTTTGATCATTCAATACCTGGGTGGCTGTTACGTTTAGCTGACCGCTTGCAGCTTGTGGGTGTTTGATATGATCATCACCTACTGCCGGTGTATTGACGATTCTTTAGAGTCCTACACAGTGGTTTCCTGACTCAGGCAAAACGGAGTAGGTGCACATATCTGATATGTGCGGGACCGAGAATAATATGATATGAGATACCGTATTCTATTCTCACGATATTATGATATAGCCGGGTCATCGGATCAAGTGTTGATTCGATAAATCGGTACATGTTATATTAGTCAGTTATATGCGATATAGCCGGATTGTCGGATCAAGTTTTGATTCGATAATTTAATGTATAATTATATATGTGATATATTACATTACATTAACTAATATAAGCTCGCTTTATTGATTCATTTTCTCACCGGATAATACATTGATATATATGCGATATATGTTAATTGTATTATTTTCTATTGTTACAAATATATATTATATATGTGATATATAATATTGTAACAAGTTATGATTACAAATGCAACATGATTTGTAGAGATTAAACATAGTTAGGGTTTGATTTGGGTTAGCTTTTTCATGAAGCTTCTAGAAGCTTTATTTTGTTTTAAGCTTAGATATTTTGTTATGATATTTTGTGTAGATATTTTCTAACCCAACCCAAACCCTTTACCCTAGTTAAGTCTCTACAAGGGTTAAGCCTTCATACTTAACCCAAGGTTGGATTTGTAACCATAATAAGATTTCATTATTCATCACAAATAAATTTCTTCTTCCTCTTCCTCTTGAAAAGCTTTTTAGCTTTTTGTGATATGATGAAATAAAGTGAGAAATTGAAAATAAAAGAGAGCTAAATTCCTACTTCATCATCTTTATCTATTCTAGCCACTTAGATTAGGGTTCACTTCATTAATACTTGATTAGAGAAGTGAGAGCTTGAGTTAAAGATTTTTCAAGGTAGATCATCTTCGAAAAGGAAGACTTCAAGCAAGTATGGATCATTCGGCTTGTGGAGCCTCTCTTGTGTCCGGGAGATCATGGATCGCGGCGAAGGAACTACTACTCGGAGCTTATGAAACGAAGGAGCGGACTACAAAGGTTGCACTCCCTCTCTCTTAGATGTAAAGTTGTTTACATGCATGTTTAACCCTAATTATCTAGCAAAGATCCTCGCTTAAGGTTGTTCGGCACTTGAAAATTTTAAATTCGGCATGGTTGATGCCTTATAGACCCTTGTGATAGTACCTAGTAACCCTACAAAAGAAACCCACGCCTAAAATTCACCGAGACCTAGTAAACAATATATATCATTTTAGCACCAAACTACAACTTTTTACCAAACTAGAATTTACAAACATCACAAAATAGTAAGATTAAACCATCCAAACCATTACTAGAATTTTAATCTCACCTAATTCGGATTAGTAAAAGTTTAGTTTGCTAATTAGCTTAATTAGACAATTAGGAAAATATCAAATAAGAATCTTGCTACAAGGTTAAGTTTTCTTTGTCTAAACATTCAAACAAAACCATAACAACTAACAAAACCCTAACTTGATTAACAAAACTCATACTAGAAATTCTAAATATCTAAATAAAAGCTTTAATTAAACACCTTATATCCTAGCTTAATGTATTGAAACAACAAAAAGAGTTTAGGATTAGGGTTTATACCTCCACAAAAGATCCAAAAAAAACAAGTTTGCTAGCCGACAAGTCCAAGATTGAAGTAGAGAGAATGTAGAATATTTTGCCTCAAGGCACTCAACGAATCGGGCGAAGGTTAAAGAAGTTGCCTTATGGAGTTGTGATGAAGTGAACAAGGATTTTGCAAAGGAAAAATTTCCTCACCCAAAGAATAGTGCTCGGCCAAAATGAATGCACACATAGTGCTCGGCCACTAAGGAGAAAGGAGTTCACTGGGGATTTTAATAATCAAATGGTGAAGTGAAGGTATTAATTTACTCACAAAATTAAAAACCTTCACACAAGAATAGTGCTCGGCCAAAAATCAAGGGGAGGAAATGTTCACAGTCAATAATTTGGGAGAGATGATTCAAAACTAAAATGAGTGGTGAGCTAAAGAAATATCATCATAAAAATATCCTAAGCAATACAATTAACATTAATGCAAAAGCCACCACAACAAAAGAAACCATGCTTTTCATTAATGTCCAAGTGACTCACCCAAATGACTCACCACAAATTGCCACCTCACCAATGACTCATCCTTCACAAAGAGATTTCGGCCAAGATAGAAATGATAAGGAAATTTGGCCAAAAAAAAGTTATGCACAACATTAACCAATAATTAAAAGCATAAATAACAACTTAAAATAATAATTTAATTAGGAAAAAAATCTATGTGAACCAAAACTTTTCATTGACCCCCAAAGCCCGCGCACTAGCTTCATTCTGGCTAAACTAGGTGCCGTGAAGTCTATACAGAAGTTTGATCACAATCGGGTTAAAACGGAAAAATACCGACTATTTTACCCTAAAAATGGAAAATTCGCAAAACGATTTCGAAAACGTTACAATCTTCCCCCTTAAAGAAATTCGGTCTCCGAATTTAAAATTCTTACTAAGCGTATCTTCAAAGAGATGAGTATAAAAACTCCCAAATCTCGCTCGCAGCCTCCCAAGTGATCACCTCACTATACGGCTACGCCAAAGAAAACCCTCCACGGATGGCAAGACCCTTGACCGAAGTTTCTCCACTTGTCGATCCACTAACACAATTGGCTGCTGGTGAACGAAAAGATCGCGTCCAAGCTAAATGTCTGATGCTGAATCATGTGAGAAAGGTCATGAAGGTAGTTGCGAAGTATCGACACAAGCAAAACGGGGTGAATACTCAATAATCTAGGCGGAAGTGCCAAAATATAGGCAACGGAACTAACTCGCTCAAGGATCTCAAAGGACCAACAATTATGGGACCAAGCTTCCCAAAACTCAACACGCCATTTCATCGGAAAAATCCGTAGGAATTCATGATCTCCCACGGCGAACTCAAGTCTGCGACCACCACGGTCGGCATAAGACTTCTGTCTGCACTGGGCTGCTTTCATCCTGACCTGAATCAACCGGATCTGCTCTGTAGTCTCATGACTAGCTGGGGTCTAAAATCCTACTCTCGCAGAGTCAGAGAAAAAAAACAGACTGGCGATCGACACCACCTACCAAACAAAGCCTAAAGGTTACCAATTGGAATGTCTCCTGATAACAGCTATCGAAGGAGAATCCTATCAATGGCAAGTGACGATCCCAACTGCCAACAAAAAAATAGTACATACGCATAAGCATATCTTCCAGAGTTTGTATAGTCCGCTCTAACAAACCATCGGCTTACAGATGGAAAAGCGTAGCTAAAGCTCAACCAGTTCCCAAGGCTTCCTGAAGCTTCTGCCAACGACGACCAGCGAACAGGGTGCCTCTATTGGATACAACGCATGAAGGAACTCCGTGCAAACGCACAAACTTAACAAAGAACAACTGAGCAAACTGAGCATAACTGGACAACAAACACCCAAATGGAATCACATCCTGTCTAAACCTGGGTAGACACCATAACGAAATTCATGGAGATCTGCTCCCATTCCCACTACGGAACGGTTAAAAATTGCAACTCTCCAGCCAGTCTCAGATGCTCAACCTTAGCTCGCGACAAGACAGACACCTCGAAACGAAATCTGAAACTTCACTCTTCATCCCTGCCCACCCGTAACTATCTCACAAGTCACGTCACCTCGTGGTGGAACTTGGACGAACACAAAAGGCTGACTGGTGTGTCTACTCTAGGATTTCGCGTCTCTACCCATCAGCAGTAGGTACACACAAACGCGTCCTTAAACGTAGCACACCCTGGTCACAAATCAAGGACTCCGAATCTTTACCCAGCCGAGTATGCTCAAGAATCTGTGACAAACAAGCATCGGCGGGCTGTGCCTCACGAAAACGATTAAGGAAAAGTGGACGGGCGCGGACATGAGCAAGTTGTCCCTTCAGTAGAGGCGAATACTCCACGATCACATAAGAACTGTAAATCTGTAGAAGACTGTCTCAAAACTGTGCACAACTGGGACAAGCTAACCCTGGGCCTACGACTCCAGCATCAGCTACCACAATCGCCTTGCCATGGGTAACGAGGATCTCACAAACACAATCCTTCACAAGCTCCAACCAACGACGCTGTCTCAACAATCAAAACCCACCTCAGGAAGGTGTACATTAAGCTCTGGTGGTCCGTGAAAATCTGACACAACTCTCCACACAAGTAGTGTCTCTAAATCTCCAACGCACGACTACCGCGGCCATCTCCAGATCATGAGTGGGATATCCTGCTCGTACTTCCTCCAACTGTCAGAAAGTAAAAGCGATAACTCTATAATGCCGCATCAACGCAAAATCGAGCCCCACTCGCGAAACATCACAATTAAACAACAAAGTCGCCCGAACCAGAATGTAAAGAAATAACTGGTGCAGTTGTCAACCGAGTCTTCAACTGCTGAAAACTCCGCACGCATGCCTCAGTCCAAAGAAAAAGAACCTCCTTTCCAGTCAGTTCAGTCAACGGTGCAGCGATACACTAGAAATCCTGCACGAAACGGAGGTAAAAACCTGCTAAGCCCAAAAATCTGCGGACCTCCGTCCAGTACACAAGTCTGGGCTAAAGCTGTACGGCCTCGATCTTCCTCGGAACCATACAAAACCGTCTCCCATAACTACAAGACCTAGGAGTCAACACAATCAAGCCTGAAGGAACGCTCCGAGAATTTAGCAAACAGCTGATGCTCTCCCAATGTCTGCAAAACAAATTCTCGAGTGCTGCTCAAGTTCCTCACGACTCTTGGAATAGACTAGAATTTCATCAATGACACAACAATAAACTGGTTGAGGAACGGCCTAAAGAAATCTGGTTCATCACATCCACGAATGCTGCTAGGGCATTGGTGAGTCCAACGATACCACCAAAACACATACTGCCTGTAGCACGCACAAAAGCAGTCTTCGGAATGTCATCACTCCGAACCCGCAACCAATGATGACCTGATCCCAAACAAACTTAGAAAATTTCTCGAACTCTGGAGAAAGTCGAACAAATCGTCAATGCGAGGTAAAGGATACCTATTCGCACCGTAACTCGGTTCAATTGACGATCAATCAACACACAACCTCAAACTGCTGTCTTTCTCCCTGACGACCAGAATAGGAGATCCCTAAAGCGAAACACTTAGACGTACAATTCCCCCAACAAACAAGTCTGCAGCTGATCCTTAAGCTCCCTATGCTCCGCCGGCTCATCTGGAACAACATCGGAAAACTCTCGCACGATAGGAAGCCGGACCAACAAACCCATTGTGGCTATGGTATCATGAATAAAAGCCAAGAATCCTCGACATGCTCTCCTCAAAAGCCGACTAGCGAAAAAGGCTGAATTCAAGCAATGATGGGCAGCACCACGGTCCCCCTGCACAACAAGAACTAACTAGCTGGGAAACAAATCCTGACTATTTCCGCATGGCAGTCCACAGGCGCATAGCACATACCTAACCAGTCCGTGCCCAGGAGAACGTCAAATCCAACATCTCTAGAAGGATCAAAACGACTGACGAATCTCTATCTCCTATCCGATTGGCACATGACCGAAACACGTGTCGTCCAATCAAAAGAATCGCTGACAGATGTTAACACAACAAACAGCTGATCTAGCTAACACGACTCTCGGCCCAACCATGGCACAAAGGGTGTAAAACAAACAAGTGCATCAAAAGAACATACGAATTAAGAATACCTAAAAACTCTGCATGGGACACCCGCGCGTCCCGATGAGTAGAAGCAAACTCTCGTGTCTGCCCTCTACCCACAACTGGCTGAACTCCTCCTCTGCCAAACTGACCCCTCTGAGAGAACCCTCCGCATCCACGACGTCTCAGAATACGACCCTGACGCGGTGTTAGCGAACAACTCCTGATGAGGTGACAAAGGCTCCCGCATCGAAAACATCTACGTGATGACTGCTGACCCTCCTGGGGATGAGAGCTGAACGACTGTTCTCGTCCCAAGCCTCTGCTACTCCTGCGACGGTCACGAAATCTGTCTCGATGACTAAGCCTTTGTCTCTGGGCTAGTACACTGGTACAAGTCCTCCACTGTTCCGTAACTCCTAAAGTCTCGGGAAGGCGTGCCTCGTCAACCGGGGCTGCATCCACTGGTGCAGTACACGTAACACTATGCTGAGTGCTGATCATAAGGAACAACTGGATAACAGGGGTGACAACCTCCTGTCGCTGCGCTCTACTGGCCTCAACCAAAGACCTCATCGTCTGGCGCAAGTCTTGCATCTCTGCCACAATTCTATCGATACGATCTGTCGAAGGCGGATCCGTCTGCTCCTGTGCAACGAGCGTGCCGTCCTGGTCAGTCCCCGTCCCACACGAGTCAACTCTGACCTCGGCCCTCGCTGCAACACTCTGAGTCCCCATAGTCATCGGAGGCAAAGGCTATAAATGGAAATAAGATTCTATATGAACACAGAAATCGAATCACAATGATATGTATCATCAAGGAAAGAATTTCAAGCAATTAGTACTTAGGTCACTTTAGGCGGAGTACCGTGTCGTGAGTATGCCGCGGACATACACACACTACGTTTCTCTGCTTTAAGCTACCTACTCCATCATACCAATGTCATCCTACACTCCGAAAGGTAAAACCTTGAGCTCTGATACCAAATTTTTCACGACCCGAAATTGGCACGTGACGGCCTTAAACTACGCAACGTCTACAGGCGTAACGAAATTTAAGTAAGCCGAAAACCCAGCAATCTAAACCATCAAAAGTAGTAAGAAATAAGAACATTGTTAAAACTTTTGAAAATCTCGAGTACAAATTCTTAAAAGTCAAATTTTAGTTTCTTAAAAATTTTGGCAGGACCTCCTTTGTAAAAACTAACCCCAAAAATGGATACAACATAAATATAAGTAAAGCATCCCCAACGGGAGCAAATCAACGCCCAACGGCGGAAAACAACCACCACAACAGATATACGACGCCGTAGCAAAGAAATAAAAGACGATAGAAGTAAAAATGCATAAAAGACTTCCAAGTCACAAAATAATATACAATATCGTCCTCACATCAAGTCTCTAAGTCATACAAGATAATAGTAGATGGAGAGTACAGGATACAATGAATATACAATAAACATGAACGGATAAGCACAAAACCCACCTAAAGCAAAACTGTACACTGTGAGCCGAAGCAGTATCCGCAACAAAAGATAATATGATAGATGAATAGCCTGCCTCAACTACTCTGAGAAACAACCTACAAAACACTGTGGCACAACGCGGGTGAGTTGCCAACTCGTGAATAGTAAATAACATATGCAGGTATTCACAAGTATACACGTACATCGCGAATCTAACAGACGCAAGCTAATAGCAATAATGGTCATATGTATGCAACAGTCATAAAAAGTACTCTAGCAGGTACAACTAATACATGAAGCAATAATATGAAAATATGTATGCAACAATCATGTAAGGTACTCTATCAGGTACTACTAATGCATGAAGCAATAATATGACAATATGTATGCAACAATCATGTAAGGTACTCTATCAGATACTACTAATACATGAAGCAGTGCATAAAAAATAAATGTAGAGTATGGGATGAAACATGTCATTTCCACGGAATCCTGACCTCGTGGTAGGACCAAAGTCCATCAAGGCAATCCAAATCCCAATTTTCTCAAACCAGCCCCCAAATTGGCTCTCATATCATGTAAGTCTCATAAATCCTGAATGTATAATATCAAGTAAATCTCATATATACTGAATGTACAAAATCAAGTAAGTCTCATATATCCTGTATCCAATATCAAGTGAATCTCATATATCCTAAGTATATTTGCATGAATAATTATGATGATGTATATAATTGATATGTATATATATATATATATATATATATATATATATATATATATATTAGCGTCCCATTCCACTAATATATATATATATATATATATATATATAACAGCGTTCCATTCCACTGTTATATATACTTAGGAGTAAAAATATCATGAAAACCTGTGTCAAGCATCGACACATAAAGGCTGATCTATCAGGTGTTGTCACCACGACTGGCACCCTGATAGGTACGTATCATACGCTATACCGAAAGCTCGAGTGTCTAGCTCTGACCCTCGTCTTTCGACGTATCCATACGTACATGACTCCCGTCGGTATCCCCACGATAACCACCGAGTCATAGGTACTGTCACCGGTAGGTATGGTTCCCCCACTAACTCATCGTCTAGCTCCACGAAATTCTTGTCCCGAGGTACCTCCGGGCCTCACCATGTACCTGCACACAGCTCTCTTCTTTCCTCGCGTGGGGTATATATATATATCAGAACCGATAAATCTCATGGTGGATGCTTAAATATTATATCAAGAGAAACCGGGTTTTTCAAATAATGCATAATTTCATGAAACTACCACGGTCCTCAAATCCAGAAAACATCATGAAAAATGCATATCTCAATGCGAAAATCCATGAATATAATATATGCAACAGAAAACTGTAATGTGAGCATATAAAGGAAAAGCCGCTAATTAACCGCAACAAGTTAATATAAATATCATGCGGTTCCTAATTTCTCCAAGTCTATATAACATCAATTAAAGGTAAACATGTAGCTATTACCAGATATATGTGTAAATATAAAGGTATAGCAAGGTATATGTATCTACCTATCAGTAATGATGTAATATACCCTCCAGGTATAAGTGAAGTATGTATGCAGGGTATACATGTAGCTTTGTTATTATGTGTGTATGCACCTATCACTAATGGTACCATACCATATAGGTATACAGGTAACTAGCATGTAAGCATGTCAAGGCATATGTGTAAGCATGTAGGTATACAGGTATGCTATATGTCATATGCAATTAGGAATATGAATCAATGTCTCAATATCCCTAACCAAACAATATTAGATATGTATAGGTGTTGTGTGTGTCCTGCCAATTATTGACGGTGTGTGTGTAGCATACAATTAGTGCTCGTGAAACATTAACCGTCAATAATGGTGTCGTGTCTCATTAATACTAAGTCCATACACAATGAAATGAGATAAGAAACAAAGGTATACATGCACAATCAATATCCATATACTTCTAACTAATAGTCATGTCATTTGATCTAGCCCAGACGCATAACGCCATGCGGCCGATCCCTGTAGATGTTAAATCTACTCACCAATGCTCCTGGCTAAGTAAAGCCTACCACCTGTTTCCCCTTCTTCGCAGCGCCCGAAGCCCCCGCCTGTGAACCTATAACATAAAACAATATAACAGGTATATATTAGCAATAGACCCAAAACACGTACAAACTACGCTGACCAACGCGACAACACAAAACTTACTCTCAAGTGTTCGTATTATGGCTAATGCGCGTAGCGACACTATGAAATCAACTCAAGAGCAAAAGTTACACAAAGACATGAACGACATCGGCATGACCCTAACTAGGAACGCAAAGCGACACAACTACCAAGCCTAGACCCTGATCGTACCGATCGCGCATTCACAACACAAGATATAGCGTGGAATCAATATACTTAACGTCGCAACGTCAAAAGAAACCCACGCCTAAAATTCACCGAAACCTAGTAAAATATATATCATTTTAGCACCAAACTTTAACATTTTACCAAACTAGAATTTACAAACATCATAAAATAGCAAGATTAAACCATCCAAACCATTACTAGAATTTTAGTCTCACCTAATTTGGATTAGTAAAACTTTAGTTTGCTCATTAGCTTAATTAGACAATTAGGAAAATATCAAATAACAATCTTGCTACAAGGTTAAGTTTTCTTTGTCTAAACATTCACAAAAAACCATAACAACTAACAAAACCCTAACTTGATTAACAAAACTCATACTAGAAATTCTAAATATCTAAATAAAAGCTTTAATTAAACACCTTATATATTAGCTTAATGTATTGAAACAACAAAAAGAGTTTAGGATTAGGGTTTATACCTCCACAAAAGATCCCAAAAAAATAAGTTTGCTAGCCGACAAGTCCAAGAGTGAACTAGAGAGAATGTAGAATACTTTGCCTCAAAGCACCCAACGAATCGGACGAAGGTTAAAGAAGTTGCCTTATGGAGTTGTGATGAAGTGAACAAGGATTTTGCAAAGGAAAAATTTCCTCACCTAAAGAATTGGGCTCGGCCAAAATGAATGCACACATAGTGCTCGGCCACTAAGGAGAAAGGAGTTCACTGGGGATTTTAATAATCAAATTGTGAAGTGAAGGTATTAATTTACTTAAAAAATTAAAAACCTTCACACAAGAATAGTGCTCGGCCAAAAATCAAGTGGAGGAAATGTTCACTGTCAATAATTTGGGAGAGATGATTCAAAATTAAAATGAGTGGTGAGCTAAACAAATATCATCATAAAAATATCCTAAGCAATACAAGCAACATTAATGCAAAAGCCACCACAACGAAAGAAACCATTCTTTGCATTAATGTCCAAGTGATCACTCAAATGACTCACCACAAATTGCCACCTCACCAATGACTCACCCTTCACAAAAAGATTTCGGCCAAGATAGAAATGATTAGGAAATTTGGCCAAAAAAAAAGATGTGCACAAAATTAACCAATAATTAAAAGCATAAATAACAACTTAAAATAATAATTTAATTAGGGAAAAATTCTATGTGTACAAAAACTTTCCATTGACCCCCAAAGCCCGAGCACTAGCTTCATTCAAGCTAAACTAGGTGCCATGAAGTCTATACAGAAGTTTGATCACAATCGGGTTAAAATGGAAAATTACCGACTATATTACCCTAAAAACGGAAAATTCGCAAAACGATTTCTCAAACGTTACAAACCTATGCGCTTTTCGTGTATCGTTTTGGTTTTATCCGCGATTTTGGCTTACGATATTATATATGTTGCATATACGCTACTACAATATGGGGTTGCCCCTACGGATAAAGGAATCCGTAGGGGCAACTATTTATTGCCCCTACGGATAGAACCGTAGGTCTATATACTTCGCCCTACGGTTCTCTACGTTTTAATTTAAAAATATTTAATCGTAATTTGATGTTTGGCCCTACGGAGCCACAAACAAAAGACCTACGGATTAGTCCGTAGGGGCATGTATATGGGTTAATAAATAATAAAAAAATGGCACAGAAAATCCCTCCGTTCACAAAAATCTTTTTCATCTTCCCGCGCCTCGCGATCGATTTCCTCCCGTGCCGGCTCGTCGACTTCCTCGTCGCCTCCTCCGTCGCCTCCTCATAACAACCTCATCGACTTCCTCCAGCGTCTCGATCCCGAGCCTCGTCGACTTCCTCGTCGCCTCCTCCGCCGTCTCTTCCACCGCGAAAAAGGTTAGTAAATCTCCAATTTCTACTTCTAATTTAATGCTTTTATTTCCCTCTTTTGATGATGTTAGGTTCAGGGCAGGGTACGGGTACGGGTGAGGGTTAGGGTTAGGCATCGGGTCAGTTTCAGTTAGGGTTACGTTTAGGGTTAGGGTTAGGGGTTGGTTGGGGTTGGGATTAGGGTTCTGTTGCGGTTGGGGTTGGGGTTGGGGTTAGGGTTAGGGTTCGGAATTAGGGTTAGGGTTAGAGTTAGGGTTCAGAATTGGGGTTGGGTTCTTAAGGGCTGGGAATATATTAGCACTCCTAAAATTATTATCTAAACATTTTCAGCTAAATTCAAAAGCTATGTTCTATGTTGGTTGTTTACTTTTGAATGATCATTATAAATAAATATTATCCTTGAGCCATTTTTTTTTATCTCAGTTTTCAATTTTCAAGTTCTTATTAATTTAAATTAATTCAAGTATTATGTTTCGCCATCTAGTCATTTTTTCAACTAAAAAAATATGAAAGTGTCTACAAGAAAAATTGTACTCCATCCGTTCACAATCACTTGTCCTTTTATAAAATAGTGATGGATGGTATAGAATTTCTCACCAAATTTATTATTTTGTTTTTGTAAAATATCTAAACTAACGTCAATATTTTTAAGAACATAACATTCCTTTAATATGAGGGTAATTTAGTGGGATGGAAATATTATAATTTTTATTTTCAATTAGGCTTTAAATCATACCTTAATTGCCGTGCAAAAAGTTTAAAAGAACAAGTAACTGTGAATGGAGTGAGAATTAAATAAAAAAATTATTTATAAACACATAGATCATAAGTATTAAAGTCCAGCAAAAATGGAAAGTATAGAAAAAGATTGCAGATAAGAATTAAGAATGACTAAAAACCCCTAGTCATCATCTATAACTTGGATTCACCCATAAAAAGGTGTATGCCTCTTTTCTTCTCTAATTTAAAAGCCAGAAAATCCAACTCTAGAATGTTTAACATAACAATCAACATCAAGTTATTTGGTACAATAGCTAAATAAAAATGCATACAAATTAAATATTTTAACTAAACTTTTAAGAAATAATTTTAAGAAATTTAGAGTAAATATATATTAAACAGTAAATGCATTTGTTTACAATTTTTCCTCTTAAAGGTTAGGGTTAATTTGGGTTAATTAAAGGGTAGGGTTAATTTGGGTTAATTAGTGATAATTTGAAAGGGTTATGGTGTTGATTAGGTTTAATTTGGTTAAGTTTAGGTTGATTAGGATTAATTAGGTTAATTTGGGTAAATTGGGTTAAGTTTGGGTTAATTAGAGATAATTTGTGTTTGGGTAACGATTATGGTTAATTGTGGTTAATTAGGTTAATTTGGATTATTTTGGTTTATGGTGCACTATTATTTAGTAGGATACTCGATGATAACGTAAATGTACAACTTTACCGTAAACGCAAGAAAAATTTACCCTAAACTTGAAATTTCGAACCCTTAATAACGAAACGTAAACGTAAAAACTATTCATGTTAAATGTTCAAGTTAAAACCAATATATGATACTCGATGATAATATGAAACCTTCGTATTCCCATCGATACTCATATATGAAACTAAAAGCGCCACTTAGTCCCCGTCTATCGGTTAACATACTGCGCCGGGCTTGAAGTTGCACATTGCCCTCAACTTTAATCGCAACTAATTTATGGTTTCGCAACTTTGTAGTAATCCTGAAACATGATTTATTTTCTGCAAATGCTAGGAAATTTCACTCCTTAAATTTTGCATCTTTACTCTATGTTTCACAACGGTTAATGTGTTATGTTTCACAACTTGGGTATTTGAGGAAACATCTTTTATTTTCTAGTATTTTACTGAAATTGCACGTTTTATACGTCAAGATTGATACGGTTGAAAATAAGACAATAGCATAACCTTAAGAAAAACAATGACCCTTTTTTTAAATTAATTTGGAGGGGGTAATTATCCCAATTTGAAGAAACGGAGTCCATAGCATTGCTCATCATCATCATCATCCATGATCCCTTTGATGAGCTTATTTCGGCCATCCTCTGCACATTTTAACTTGGCCATCGCAACGTATGAGTCCCACAACCCAAGTACGACCCTTTGAATTCTCGATAATTACCTCTTCACTATTCTTTTTGTCGCCGCAGATATTTATGAATTCAGGTGGAAGCCTCTGGATGAATTAGTAGTCATGGAGATTGATTATAAAAGAAATAGAGAGAAGAAAATATAAATGATAGACAGCAGAATAGCACACTCATTTCAAAAATTGCACTTTGATCTTTATGCCTACCAATTTTTTTAATTACCAATGTGTCTCAATTTTATTCGCAAAATATCCTTTTCTGTCCCGCGGCTGGCTGGCTAAATTTCATACAACATAATAACTGAGCCGGGCTTGAAGTTGCACATTGCACTCAACTTTAATCGCCACTAATTTATGGTTTCGCAACTTTTTAGTAATCCCGAAACATGATTTATTTTCTGCAAATGCTAGGAAATTTCAATCCTCAAATTTTGCATCTTTACTCTATTTTTCACAACGGTTAATTTGTTATGTTTCACCACTTGGGTATTTGAGGAAACATATTCTATTTTCTACCATTTTACTGAAATTGCATGTTTTTATTGAAAATAATACAATTGCATAACCTTAAGGAAAACAACGACCCCTTTTTTAATGAATTTGGACGGGTAATTATCCCAATTTTTTTTAAAACAAAAGAAAAACAGCGACCTATATACAAAATGGGTAAATGTCGTGATCAATAAATTACTTACCATTTACCGAGACATGTATTTTTGCAGCATCCATACATCCTTTTCCTCTTCTTCGATGCGTATTCTCATTATCTTCGTCTAATCCATCTGAATCTGCAATTAAATTTAATTAAACCAAATAAAATCAAAAATTAAAATCAAACAGCAACAACAAAATCAATGAAATTTATAGCCTACCAGAGTCTTCAAGAATCTCCATATATGAATCCTAGGCCTTCTTCTTTTTCTTCAAAGATCTTTTAGAAGCAGAGAATTTTGTTTTCTGGCAAGTGCTTTGATCAAAAGCTTTGAAGCTAAACACCATATTAGCTACTGTAAATTCATGCCACCCATCTCCACTCATGGAAGCAACTTTGTTCTCGGTGTAAAGATCAACATGCCATATTTTGCCATTGTGGCTCACTAGGTTAGCCTTTTCTCTTCTCTTAACCATCTTGCTAATCTGCTTGGTAAATTTATTCGGAACCGGCTGCGAATCATTATATGACATGCATAAGAAAGAAAGCTAAAATACAGATATATAGCATACCGATACATCGAAACTTCAAAGTTGCGATGACAATCCAGAGATATTTATTTCTACACACGTGGTGCACGTGCGAATGCGTCAGGCATCATGGACAAATATTTGAGAACATGGAAAGTATTATTAGTATAAAGTAATTAAAGCTTTTAAACACCTTGGGTAGATATTTTCTTAGTTGATGCAATCATATCATGAGGACTAAATTTAAGCTATTATACATATGCATATGTATTTTTCTAATCTAATATATCACACACACACAGACACACACACACACACACACACAGAGAGAGAGAACACCAGTTTGGTAGAGAAATCAGGTAGCAGGACCCTGAAGAAATGGAGTCCATAGCATTGCTCATCATCATCATCCATGATCCCTTTGAAGAAATATTATCAAAAAGGATCATGGATGATGATGATAAGCAATGCTATGGACTCCATTTCTTCAGGGTCCTGCTACCTGATTTCTCTACCAAACTGGTGTTCTCTCTCTCTCTCTCTCTCTCTCTGTGTGTGTGTGTGTGTGTGTGTGTGTGTGTGTGTGATATATTAGATTAGAAAAATACATATGCATATGTATAATAGCTTAAATTTAGTCCTCATGATATGATTGCATCAACTAAGAAAATATCTACCCAAGGTGTTTAAAAGCTTTAATTACTTTATACTAATAATACTTTCCATGTTCTCAAATATTTGTCCATGATACATGACGCATTCGCACGCGCACCACGTGTGTAGAAATAAATATCTCTGGATTGTCATCGCAACTTTGAAGTTTCGATGTATCGGTATGCTATATATATGTATTTTAGCTTCCTTTCTTATGCATGTCTTTTAATGATTCGCAGCCGGTTCCAAATAAATTTACCAAGCAGATTAGTAAGATGGTCAATAGAAGAGAAAAGGCTAACCTAGTGAGCCACAATGGATAATTTGTCATTGTTAATCCATCTTTCTATAAACGGTTTATACGGAGGAAGTATATTTCATGGTACTTGAGAAAAATATATGTTGAAGTCAAAATTTATCAAGATTTAAATGCTCGCTTATAGTCTTCCAAGATATTTTATATTCCAAGGCAAGGTGACAATAATTGCATGATTTGGTATGTAGATTCAAGGTTATGCATGGCTACGACCCTTTCTTATGGTTTTTTATCATAATTTTCTGTACACTTGTAGTTTATAAAGGCAGTTAGATCATATCACTATAAGGGAAAACTTAAAATAACAACCTTTATACTAAAAAAATTATATATGCTATTACTTAGTAGTTTATGGTTTTTAGATGCAAAATCCATTTGAGAAATACTTTTCCTACCCACTATTAATCTATATTCTCAATATAGTCATCATAACCTACAATTTATATGATACAGTCTAACATGGCCCATGAGTACGTCAGGGTTAAGGACTGGATGTATGTGAATTGGCAACAACGTATGCAACCTAAGTTTATCACGGGAGTTTCTGCTTTCATTGAATTTGCACGCGCACATAATAAGAAGGAGAAGACAGTAATGTGGCAGAAGAAGAAGGAGAAGATAGTAATGTGGCAGAAGAAGAAGAAAATGACATTCATTGTTCTCTGTTTCAGCATCAATCTTCTGATATGAACTAATGATGGCTTTCACATTGGCTTTTCCCTTTAGAGACTTCTTAGTGTCCAATAGAAAGCATACATCAGATTTGTGCAGGTCAGGTTCTTCTATGACTTTCAAGAGTTTCAACTGATTCTGTAAATTACACCCTTGTTGGGTGATACTTTTATCACTTCTCACTGCAGGTGCGCTCTCTAATATCCATTTTGAATGTAATATTATAGATATTCATGCCTGTTTATGTCAAAATTACTTATATTGTCAATGTTTGATTGTCTAGTTGTTGGTGATACGTCCATATCAGGGACAGAGGCCACTCCCGTTCCTTCACGTATGTTTATATATCATATAGTGCATGTATATTGATTTAGAATGCTATATCATAAATATACACACATTCCTTTTGCTCTTACTTAGATAGTAATTTTTATTATTGTCTAGCTGTAGGTGGTGACAGTAGTTGACAATAAAATTTGTCATCCTAGAAACTATGATTTTTATATGTGCTCGCATGCGGGATTGATTGTAAGTCGTGGACCTTGTTTAGTCGTCCAACTCATTATCATGGGCTGCTTGATGAAATTAGATTTGCGCCTGATGATCTACAAGAGCTTGTTCACTCCCTGTCTTATGTGTAAGCAGCGCTATATGCGAGTTTACCTTGTTAATATGTATGTACTGAAATTAATTAATATTATTCAAATTTTGATACATGCAGATACCAGAGGAGCACATCTTCTATCTCTGTAGGTAAGGCTTTGAATTTGTTGATTTTGGTATTTCTTGTCAATTTTATAGACCAGTATGTGCTAAATATAATGTTCTGACAGTCGCTAGGGGGAAGGCAGCATTCGAGGCTGCTGACCTCAGTCCTGGACGCCGCACACGGACGGCACCATGGAGGTTGGGAGAGAGGCCGAGGACTGGGCCCTAGCAGGGCCCATATGAGGTTGGACTCCACCCCGGCGGTTACTTCCTCCGTCTCCAGTGAGCGACGTATCCAGCAGGAACTGGAGAGCTTGAAGGCCACCGTTCAGGAGTTGAAGGAGATGCTGGTATGTATACTACTTAATAGTAAAATATCATGTCATATTATAGATATCAACATATCCAATATCAGTACGTAGCCTGGGCTTATTTGGTTGTAGACTTAGGTTTGATTAATCATACATGTACATATCTAATTAAAATAAACTACGGTTTTCCAAACTAGATATCCAAATGGGGTTTCGAAATAACTCGATACTGATAAGAATTCGAATAATACACAGTTCTTACACGCTTATTGCACATGTTAGGTCCAGACGCGACGGGGTACATCGGCCGAGCCTCCACATGCATCTCCTTCGGTTGCTGCTCCGCAAGCCACTACATCGGCTGCGGTTCCGCAGACAGCTCCTATAGCTCCACCGCCCGCTCAGACTCCCGCAGCCGCGGCTCCGCAAGCTACTACCTCGACGGCGGCTGCGCAGACCACATCGCCAGCTCCACAGCCCGCTTAGACTCCCGCACACGCCGAATTGCATGGTTTATTGACCGAGGAGCAGGGGCGCCAGATTCTAGCGTTTATCAGAGGTGGAGCTGGACCGAGTTAGGCTAGCTTTTTGATTCTTATTTTTTGAAACATGTATTTATTTATATGATACATATTGTACTACATTTTGAAATATTTTGGGCAAATTGATATTGGTTTATATTTATATCATATTCAGTTTTTTGGTTTCTTTTGTATATTATATGCGTGAGATATGATTATGAATACTGCGATATATGTTGTGTAATGATTAATGAAATATTTTATTGTTTTATATATTATTGTGCACAGGGCGGGAAAAAATCAGGCAGCCCTTTTTTAAAAAAAATACAGATAATGTGTACCTACGGATTAATCCGTAGGTACACATGTTACCCCTACGGCTATAACCGTAGGGGTAAAATATCAGCAGTAACTGATATTTCCCCCCTGATCTCAGTACCAGGGGATTGGGAGTGCCCCTACGGACATATCCGTAGGGGCTACAGCCTCGCCCCTACGGCGTTATCCGTAGGGGCAAAATATCAGGATTCCTGATATTTTGGCCCTACGGATAGGTACCTACGCAGATATCCGTAGGGGGTAGAACATGGCCCTACGGTTATATCCGTAGGTACATTTAATATATTAAAAAAACCGTAAATAATATAACTTTTTTTACCCTACAGCCTACTCCGTAGGGGCAACGGGACCTACACAGAAATCCGTAGGGGCAATAATTTGCCCGTAGGGGCAAGTTCAGGGCTTCAACTTGCACCTGCGGCCTTTGCACCTACGGGGTATTTTTTCGCCCCTACGCACATATCCGTAGGGGCAGTGGGTTGCCCCTACGGATAAATCCGTAGGGGAAACCTTTATTTGTAGTAGTGATAGGTACCTCTCACGTGTACTTCGGACAATGAATAAGTGGATGGCAGCATCAACTTCGGCGGACAAGGACCAAGTGAGTAGATGTATATCTATGGGGGAAGTCGGGTAGATGGCGTATAGCACCCCCACAACTTGGTAGTATATGACGTGCGCTTGATATAGTTATATATAGATATGTTATTGCGAGATATGAATACTGAGTAAGAAAGGTTTTAGAAGACCACGGATCGGAATTTGTGTAAGTTGGATGATAGTGCTGTTAGTCTGGTTCTTAGTCGCGAGACCCTAGAGTATAGGTTAACACACACACATACATACACACACTTATTTTCTTGGGTGTCTATGTACACACATACACACACACACACGGGTGATGAGGATATTACATGATACTTGGGAATGAGTCGATATAACCGGGCATGATTGTCGTGAGATATTTGATATGTGATCGAGTTATGATATGAGATATGTTATGATATTATAGCGGATCGTTGGACGATGACACCATGTGAATGATGATATATATAAGATAGTTAACATATGATTGAGATATGATATGAGATATGTTATGATATTTATAATGGATCGCTTGTGCAATGTATACTCATATATGATAATATGTGTTGATGACATCGGATTGCACGAGACTTTAGGTCAGTAACCAGATCATGATATTGTTTGACGATGATACCATATGAATGATGATATATATATGATAATTGACCCATACCCCGATTTTGGAATACCGTACGATGGATTTTACCGTACGAGGTATAGATGTGATGATTGATTCGCACTCTTGACTCAAGGAAGTCGTACTATGTATATGACGCTATTGAGGCTGGATCGGCGACTACTAGAGATATCGACTCGGACTTTAGGTGGATTTTTCTTACCTTTCGACCAGTTCTTGAGTTTGGTCTCTTAGTTGGTTAGGTAGATGTTAGTTTAGGCTCGAGTCATACATATTTTCAAAACTAAAGAATCGTGCGCATTTTAAAGACAACGTGAGGGATACTACGGATTTTTTAAAGGTCGTATATTTTCTCAAAACCCCGTAGCCCCTATTTTTCTAAAAACCACGATTCGTGCTATTTCAAACACCACACTTTATGACTCGTATTGTGATAACGTATATTCTTCATTGTTACGGTTACTTCATCATTCTTCATATGTTCATGTTGCTCTCATCGCATTTTATGCTTATGCACGTGTTTTCTTTAATAATTATGAACCTTGCTTGTTAGGACACCAGCACCATTACTGATGATGCGCATGTTTCACATACACTTATTTGCCGGCTCACACACACCATCATCGGTAATTTCCATGTCACGTACATTTTAGAACATATTATCTCATTGATATAATCAGCTAAATATTAGTTACCACATAATATTTATGTGATTGCTCTCATGTGTTAACTTAGAGATTTCATTCTTTACATAGATACTTCATGCATTCATATATTCATTCATGTACTATTCTGGGGCTTTATGCCGATATCCACTGTTTACTTACCCTTGATTCTTGGATTTCCATGAGATTTCTGGATTTGGGGGAAACCGCAAGAATATATATAAACTTCTCTCTCTCTATCTCTCTCTTTCTCTCATTTTAAAATGCAAGTTGCGGTTTTCTCATGATGTATGTGTCATACACCATGAGTTTTCATGATTGCTGTTGGATTTCGAGACCCGATTCGATGAGGAGTAGGAACCATTTCGGGTACATGGTGGGCCTGGTATGGTACCCCGGGGCGAGAGTGATTTCATGGATGATGATGAGCCTGGAAGGGGCATGGACTACCTAACGGTGTGGCGCGGCGGATATCGGGAGGATACCATCGTAGTCGTGAGATTTGATGCTATAGGCCAATCCGGACTGACGGAGCCTGAGATATTGAGACATTGAGATATTGAGATATTGTGTCGATACTTGACACGGACTTTCAGTCGATTTCACTGATGATATTTCGGTTTTATTATACAAGATTCATTGATGTTTTTCTTATATCAGATTATTCAGATTTCGTGGTTGATTTTCTCATTCATGATGCATTCATACATCAGATATGTGACTCATTATTGTTGGTGACACTGACACGAGCACTGAGTATTGCACTTATGCGTACATTATTACCCTGTCACTACTAGATTTCTAGTGTTATATATGTATATTATTATGACCTAGGAGATCGTCGTGCATGCGATTTCTACTCGCAGATGTCTTCTACTCACCAGTTGACAACTCACCCCCGTTGTGCCAAATTTTCCTGCAGGTTTAGATGTACAGGTTTCCTTGGCGGTTTGCTGGCACACCATTTCATTCAGGGTGATTGCTTGGTAAGTTGGTTCACTTGTATCGTGACCGCCGTTGTACTTTTCTTTATTACATTTGTATCTAGTAAGATCCATCAACCAGACCTATATTATTTGATAGATTTAGAAGACCAGTTGTTTATTCTTTCGACCTTAGAGTCGTGCTTGTATTATTATGGTTTTCTGGTTGGTTTTCTTCTGAGTTTTGTTTCTCGCCTTTCGGCGTTGTATATTATATTGTTTGCGTGGTTGTGACCGCCAATTGGCGAAGAGCTAGCTCCCGCTTGGGGATGCCTTTATGATTGCTTATGTATATATTCTTATTTGTACCCGTTTGGGGCCAGTTTATACAAAGGAGACTCTGCCGAAATTTTTGAGAAAATTTGATGTTGCTTTTAAATATGTTTTTCTACACTTCTTCTTTTAAATGGTTTAGATTTCTGGGCTTCGGTTTACTTAGATTTCGTTACGCCTTTAGACGTTTCGTAATTTAAGTGCCGATCACGTTCCGTACCTTCGGGTCGTGACAAAGTTGGTATCAGAGCCTTATGTTTTACCTTCTACGTGTAGGATGACCCTTGGTTGATGGAGTAGGTGACTAAAGTAGAATGACGTACCGTGGGTATGTTCCGCGGTATACTTACGATACGCTACTCCGCTTAAGAAGCCTTAGGATGTACATTTCTTTGCACCATATTCTATTCGTCCCTTTGATCTATTTTCGTCGATATCGGATGGTGGTTTCTGTTACCACGGTCGCATGGGCAGAGAGAGCTGCGGCTAGAATGCGATGACCATTAGGGTATCGTCTATTCTTGAGGATCGAGGCATTGTTTAGCTTGCGGAAGAAGGGTTTTCACATGTCGTCTAGGTGAAGTTAAAAGGTTCGAACGAATGTCAGAAACCCATTTTTCCAAGTTTAAGGTATTCGGAAAAACATGCAGGTAATTCTATGGACCCTCTAGAAGAATGAAACCCTAACTCGACATAATGACCATGAGAATGCCTTTGAACCTTAGGGTTTGCGGCAGTTCTGCGGTGCCATTAGTGAGGCTTGGGTTTGCCCTTCTACGGCTGGTCCGCAGGTGCTGTGGCATGTACTGGATATTTTTAAACTGTGCTCGAGTGTTGAGCTCTCGGGGAATTATGGGACTTTGATGAATCAATCGAAAAGTTTAACGTAGTCTGGATATCTTGTGATGGGATACATTACTTGGGAGAACTCTAGATATTAGTATAGACGTTTGTAGCACCGTTCATACAGCTATGAAGAGACGAGAGCCAAAGAACACCAGGCGCCAGACCTTGAACGGGATGCAAGTAGGTATCTTGCTCTGCTAGCTTTGGGTGCACCGACACCCTTCGACATTGGAGAAGGAGCGCATCGACATCAGTATTACGAATTGCGATTTGGTGATTTGAATTTCACATTTCCGTTGTTTGTATTTTGGTAACTTAAGGATTTCGTTTTATGATTGGTCTTCCTATGTACTCATTCTTTGCACTCGATTAGTATTCCATATATCAGCTGTATTGATGTTCGTTTTGTGCATACCCATTGCACTTGATTTTGATTTTATACATTCTGAGATGCTGATTTGATTTCGGGTATATGGATTGCACATGATTTTGGACTTATGCTTTCGGTATAGTTTTCATGCACTTTTCGTACTTTTATTAGGTTTTGTGCACACTGATGCATGTGATTGTGAGTTTATCAATCACGGTATACTTGATTTGATTCGGTGTATGTCGTATACCGCTAATTTCGATTTTTCGATATATGTTTTCGTGTACCATGTGCACTTGGTTGAGATTCTTGCGCACACTTGGCGCACTTGATGCGATTTTGTGCACACCAGATGGATTAAATCGGGATTTGTGCAGATTAGATGCACCTGAGATTGTTATCGTGCACGCCCGTTGCACTTAACAGATATTTTTGGTGCACACCCGTTGCACTCTGTTTTGTTTCTTTGCGTATTCGTGACTTCTGTATTTGATTTCGATTTTCGTGCGCACCGGACTCACGTGGTACCTTGTATATTGTATTTGAGATTGATTTCATTTTGAGCAGTACGTTTTTATGATATTTACTATTTGGTTTAGTAGCCGAGCAGGATTGTTCTGAGAACAGTACCTAGGTGTTTTTACATGCATTGATAGTTACCGAAGGGATTTCCAAAAAGGAGCTATTGTCTCAATATTTTCTTATGTGTCTGAGATGACACGAAACATTTTACAAAGGAGACCCTTCTAAATTATTTTCAAAGGCGGGACGTGTATGATAAACGAAAGATACATACATACATATATATATATATATAAATATATATATGTATGTATATATGTATGTATGTATATGTATAGCTATTTTTCCTTAAAATGAACGTCCGCTACTTGTGCCCTGACACGCGCATCGCACGGCGATTTGAAAAAGGGTTTTTGCATACTTCTCTATTTATATGTTTGGACGATTTTACTACGATGCGTACTATATGTACAAGTTATAGTTTTGATGTATATCATGTTGATTTTGTATTGGAATTTGACATTGTGTTTTCACCATAACTCCGATGATTGCGTTACGCTTGACGGAGTTTTGATTTTGAGTTATGTACCTGTTTTTTATGTGCATGTATTGCGCTAAGATGTGTTTTAAGTATTGATGATTTCGGAGCCCCGACGATTTGAGTGCTTTACTGAAATGTTTTAGTATTTGGGGGAGTTTTAATTTAAATTCGGGGACTGAATTTCTTTAAGAGGGAAAGATTGTAACATTTTAAAAATAAATAAATAAATAAATTTCTTTAGGTGAATTTTCTGATAATCGGTAAAATTAACCGTATTTTTCCGTAAAACATTACTATAGTTATTTTTCATCATAAAATTAAAAATATCTATTTTAGCTATGTAATTGCTAGTATTTGGTATTTATTTGGTCACTTATAAATTATTAGTTTACTTAAATATTTTCCGTAATTAATTGTTTTTAAATATTATTTTAAGCTATTAAATATACATTAAATAGTTATAAAATACAAATTTGAATGGGTTAATTTTACAAAAGTGAACCATGACAACTAAAATCTAGTTTGTAACATAAAATTTTTAACAAGTTATTCCAAGTTCTAGTAGTTTCTAGGGTCAAAGGAAAAATAAAATAAAATAAATTAAAACTAGGAAATGATGTAACTTGCAATTATGAAACTTGAGGGGGTTTTATTGCCATTGAAAATGTTACACTCACACACACAAACCCAACTTCCCCTGCAAGGCCGAAAGCTGCTGGAACCCCCCCACCCCCCCAATAATTTCCACATTAAATTAGAAGAAGAAAAACTTTAATGGGGGGTTTAATGAAAAAAAAGTGGTGTGAATGCATTTATGAGACTTGAGGGTTATTATTGTGATGGAAATTTCTACACACCCATATACATCCTCACTCCCCCTCTCAAGGCCGAAACCACATGCAGAATTTCCCCCCAAATTCCCCATTCATTTCCATCTCCAATTTCATCAAAAATCCATCAATAATCAACAATTAATTCACAAATTCAAAGCAAATCCTTTATCTATCTCTTCTTAGCCAATTTCTAGCATGGATCTTGGAGCATGAAACCATTCTTTTGGAGGCAAGTTTTCATGTTTGGATCTCAAATGTTGAGGTATAATCCTAAGCCCTTGGTTTGATTTTTAGTTAATTACTTAATTTAGCTCATTAAGTTTTTAATTAGGTTTTAAATTGGTTCTAATTGCATGATTGAAAATTCAAGAAAATGGTTTGTGATCAAATTAGGGTTTTATCATTAGATTATGGTTTTAATGAGTAGATTAACATGTTAATGCTATGCAAAATTTAATCTTGTTGCTTATTTGTAAATTGTTGCATTTAAAAAGTCCAAATTAAGATTTTAGCAAACTAGGTTTTTGTAAAATATATATATAGGTGAGATAAAATTCTAGTGAGGGTTTTCATCACAACATTAACATTATAATTTGTAGTTTAACACCTTAGATCATGCAAAACCTAGTTTAGTTGTTGTTTTGTGCATTGTTACATTGAAATTGTTAAAATTGGATAATTTTGCAAACTAGAATTTTGGGTTTAATGAAAATTGATGAGATTAAATTATAGAAATGGTTTGTATGATCTAGTTAGGATATTTAGAGTATATTGTGGCCACTAGTTTTGTTTAAACATCAAGTTTTGTACTAAAACGGCTGTTTGATACTTTCTAGGTTTTCGGAAATAAATCGATTTGATTTATTTTGAGGTTTTGATGAGTTACAACTTATTTCATATTATAATTAGTGAGTTGTGAAACCACGATTTGTACGTTTAGGTTTTATCTCGATCAATTGGCGTTTGTACGCCGATGTCGAGGGTTATTTGGTTCTTTTGCCTGAGCGGGTCATAGGTTTTAAACTATGCGCTTTTCGTGTGTCGTTTTGGTTTTATCTGCGATTTCGGTTTACGATATTATATATATTGCATATAGGTACCTCTCACGTGGACTTCGGACGATGAAGAAGAGGGTGGCGGCATCGATGTAGGCAGACAAGGACTAAGTGAGTAGATGTATATCTACTGGGGAAGTCGGGTGGATGGCGTATAGCACCCCCGCAACTTCGTAGTATATGATGTGGTCTTGATATAGTTATATATAGATATGTTATTGTGAGATACAAATACTGAGTAAGAAAGGTTTTAGAAGACCACGGATCGGAATTTGTGTAAGTTGGATAATAATGTTGTTAGTCTAGTTCTTAGTCGCGGGACCCTAGAATATAGGTTGACACAAACACATACATACACACACTTATTTTCTTGGGTGTCTATGCATATATATATATATATATATATATATGTATCTATATGTATATATATATATATGTATATGTATATGTGTATGTATGTATATGTATGTATCTATAGATATACATATATATATATATATACATATATATATATACATATACATATATATATACATATAGATACATATATATACATATAGATACATATATATACATACATATATATATATATATATATATAGACACACACATACGGGTGATGAGGATATTACATGATACTTGGGAATGAGTCGATATGATCGAGCATGATTGCCGTGAGTTATTTGATATGTGATCGAGTTATGATATGAGATATGTTATGATATTATAGCGGATCGTTGGACGATGATACCATGTGAATGATGATATATATATGATAGTTGACATATGATCGAGATATGATTTGAGATATGTTATAATATTTATAATGGATCGCTTGTGTGATTTATACTCATATATGATAATATGTGTTGATGACATCGGATTGCACGAGACTTTAGGTCAGTAACCAGATCATGATATTGTTTGACGATGATACCATATGAATGATGATATATATATGATAGTTGACCCATACCCTGATTTTGGGATACCGTACGATGGATTTTACTGTACGAGGTATAGATGTGATGATTGATCCATACTCTTGACTCGAGAAAGTCGTACTACGTACGTGACGCTATTGAAGCTGGATCACCGACTACTAGAGATATCGACTCGGACTTTAGGTGGATTTTTCTTACCTTTTGACCAGTTCTTGAGTTTAGTCCCTTAGTTGGTTAGGTAGATGTTAGTTTAGGCTCGAGTCATACATATTTTCAAAACTAACGAATCGTGCGCATTTTAAAGACAGCTTGAGGGATACTACGGATTTTTCAAAGGTCGTATCTTTTCTTAAAACCCCGTAGCCCCTATTTTTCTAAAAACCACGATTCGTGCTATTTCAAACACCACACTGTATGACTCGTATTGTGATAACGTATATTCTTAATTGTTACGATTACTTCAACATTCTTCGTATGTTCATGTTGCTCTCATCGTATTTTATGCTTATGCACGTGTTTTCTTTAATAATTATGAACCCTGCTTGTTAGGACACCAGCATCATTACTGATGATGCGCATGTTTCACATACACTTGTTTGCCGACTCACACACATCATCATCGGTAATTGCCATGTCACGTACACTTTAGAACATATTATCTCATTGATATAATCAGCTAAATGCTAGTCACCACATAATATTTGTGTGATTTATCTCATGCGTTAACTTAGAGATTTCATTCTTTACATAGATACTTCATGCATTCATATATTCAATCATGTACTATTCTGGGGCTTTATGCTGATATCCACTTTTTACTTACTCTTGATTCTTGGATTTCGGATTTCCACGAGATTTCTGGATTTGGGGGAAAACCACAAGAATATATATAAACTTCTCTCTCTCTCTCTCTCTCATTTTAAAATGCAAGTTGCGGTTTTCTCGTGATGTATGTGTCGTCCACCATGAGTTTTCAAGATTGCTGTTGGATTTCGAGACCCGATTCGAGGAGGAGTAGGAACCGTTTTGGGTATATGGTGGGCCCGGTATGGTACCCCAGGGCGAGAGTGATTTCATGGAAGATGATGAGCCTGGTAGGGGCACGGACTACCTAACGGTGATGTCTGGCACGACGGATATCCGGAGGATACCGTCGTAGTCGTGAGATTTGATGCTATGGGCCGATCCGGACTGACGGAGCCCGAGATATTGAGACATTGAGATATTTAGATAGTATGTCGATGCTTGATATGGACTTTCGGTCGATTTCACTGATGATGTTTCAGTTTTATTATACAAGATTCATTGATGTTTTTCTTATATCAGATTATTCAGATTTCGTGGTTGATTTTCTCATTCATGATGCATTCATACATCAGATATGTGACTCAGTACTGTTGGTTACACTGACACGAGCACTGAGTATTGCACTTATACATAGATTATTACCCTGTCACTACTAGATTTCTAGTGTTATATATGTATATTATTATGACCTAGGAGATTGTCGTGCATGCGATTTCTACTCGCAGATGTCTTCTACTCATGAGTTGGCAACTCACCCCCGTTGTGCCAAATTTTCCTGCAGGTTTAGATGTAAAGATTTCTTTGGCGGCTTGCTGGCACACCATTTCATTCAGGGTGATTGCTTAGTAGGTTGGTTCACTTGTATCATGACCGCCGTTGTACTTTTCTTTATTACATTTGTATCTAGTAAGCTCCATCAACCAGACCTGTATTATTTGATAGATTTAGAAGACCAGTTGTTTATTCTTTCGACCTTAGAGTCGCGCTTGTATTATTATGGTTTTCTGGTGGATTTTGGTTTTCTTTTGAGTTTTGTTCCTCGCCCTTCGGCGTTGTATATTATATTTCTTGCGTAGTTGTGACCGCCAATTGGCGAAGAGCTAGATTCCGCTTCTTGGGGATGCCTTTATTATTGCTTATGTATATATTCTTGTTTGTACCCGTTTGGGGCCAGTTTTTACAAAGGAGACTCTGCCGAAATTTTTGAGAAAATTTGATGTTGCTTTTAAACATGTTTTCCTACACTTTTTCTTTTAAATGGTATAGATTTCTGGGCTTCGGCTTACTTATATTTCTTTACGCCTTTAGACGTTTCGTAATTTAAGTGCCGGTCACGTTCCGTACCTTCGGGTCATAACACCATCCTGATTAGATAAGATAATAACTAATCTAATTTTGCAAGAGCATACGCTGAAGTGTTTTCTTCTCTCTCTCTCTCCAGATAGCGACCATGTCAGGCCTTAATCAAGATAATAATATGGATGTATTGACCGAACCCGCTTATTATACTGAGCAGGGGAACGTTGGTTCCGTTCTTTCTTATAATTGTTATAAGACAGAACAGGAAAAGGAGAATATTCGGATTCTCACGCCGCCCAAATGAAGAATAAGCATGTTGATGCATCTTCTTCGGGTGTGTTAGTTATCTAGAACTGTTTCTTAGTTCACTCTACGTCCTGGGTATTAGATATCGGATCGGGATCCCATATATATAATATGTTATATGGGCCATGGAAAGGTAGGGAACTTGGAGAGGGTGATCATTCCATAAGAGTAGGGAATGGTATAAATATTGCAGCCAAAGCAGTTGGCGAATATCACCTTGTATTACCAAATGGTAATACATTGATTCTAAACGAATGCTATTACATTCCGACCCTGATACGCAATCTTATATCAGTTTCTTTATTGAGTAAAGAAGGATATAATTTTGTAGTACAGGATAATATTATGAACATCTTCCTGAATCAAAAGTTGATTGGATCAGGCTCGTTAAATAATGGCATATACGTCTGAATCAAACCACGGTTCTTAATGTACAGAACACATACAAGAGGAAGAGTTCAGAAATGAACAAATCCTTCTTGTAGCATTGTAGATTAGGTCATATCAATGCAACACGACTAGCTAAGTTGCATAAGGATGGATATTTGAATCCGTTCGAATTTTCATCTTATGATACTTGCCAGTCATGTCTCAAAGGAAAGATGACCAAAACTCCGTTTAGTGGACACGGATAAAGAGTTACGGAACTCTTGGGACTGATACATAGTGATGTATGCGGTCCAATGTCTACACATTCCAGGAATGGTTCTTCGTACTTTATTACATTCACTGACGATCTCTCAAGATACGGACATGTGTTCCTGTTGAAACAAAAGTCTGAAGTTTTTGAGAAATTCAGAGAATATAAGAACGAAGTAGAGAACCAAACGGGTAAAAGTATTAAGATCTTTCGATCTGATCGAGAAGGAGAATACTTGAGCAATGAGTTTCTGGACTATCTAAAAGAGAATGGGATTCTCTCTCAGCTTACTCCTTCGTATACACCACAGCACAACGGTGTATCGGAACGGAGGAATCGCACCCTATTAAATATGGTGCGCTCTATGATGAGCACTGTTGAGTTACCTATTTCCTTTTGGGGTTATGCGCTTGAGACAGCAGCATATCTATTGAATCAAGTTCTATCTAAATCTGTACCTACCACACCATATGAGATATGGAGTGGGAAGAGACCATATCTTAAACGAGTTAAGATATGGGGTTGTCTGGCCTATGTCAAAAGGAAAAATCCGAACAAACTCGAGGCACGATCAGTTCTCTTCAAGTTTGTGGGATATCCAAAGAATTCATATGGATATTTTTTCTACCACAGTGAGGAGCAAAAGGTATTTGTTGCTCAACATGCCACCTTTTTAGAAAAGGAATTTCTTGAAAAAGAAATTAGTGGCAAAGAGGTAGAGCTGGAAGAAGTTCCAGCAGTACAAACTGCAACTAAAGATTTAGTGGAACCAGAGGATTCAGTAGTTCTCGACGAACGTCAGCCGCTCCGGCGATCTAGTAGGGTTCCTCATCCACCTGAGAGATACTACGGTTTTCTCATCGATGGTGGGAGCGAGGATTGCATCATGGAAAATGATGACCCGACTAGCTTCGAGAGTATATGATGATAAAGATAAACCAGATAGCATACTATCATCTCGAATAAGACTGTCCTACCTGCATAGGTCCTCCCTCAATCATTGTAATCACGTGCCTGTGATCCAATAATTGACTTTGAGGGCACTATATCCAATAATCTCCCACTTACACTCAAGGCTAATTATTGCGATGCCGCATACTCACAGCCCGTGTGATATCGAACACCCAACTACTCTACTAATCAGTTTCACAAAGCTCATTTGTAAAATTATTGCTTTCGAGAAATAGCCTCAGTGAGTGGATCCGCCCTGATGTTTCTTTCTATGTCTCTCTTTATCTCAAGTTCGCGGAGAAAGCTATCTCCCGAAATGAGCAATACCCGTCTTAGAATATGTCTGGTATCTGATTTGACCTAGTTCACAAATGAACTCTAAATCCAGCAAACTTCTTAGACTGTATCGTCAGCTGAATTTAATCAGTATCCTACGCCATGCCTCCCTCAGTATCCGCTTGGACCACCTGTCCAAACTACTGCCCCTCGTCAGAGGGAAAACTATAACTCTGACAGTCACTCTGTCATCCATGTCACCTTGGAAGCCTGGAATGATAACCGTCTCCCAAGGAGGCTATTGTTATCACATCCCTAGAACATCTACTTATGTTTATAAACTGCTCCCGAACGTTTCTCCACGATTGGATTAATATCAACTTATTGCAGCTAGTGCAAAACAACATTTGGTGTGGTACTTGACATCTCATGATTGACTTAATTGCCTAAGCAAGTGATATGCCAATCATGCACATCCCTCTCCCCTTTAGTCTGTAAGACACTTTCAGATAGGGTGACTCCATCACCTGCAGGTACATTACCATGCCTGGAGTCGTCCATTCTAAAGCACCTTTAGAATGCTGTCTAAGTATCCAGATTGGGACTCTTCCCAAATTTAGATCTAAAACAATAGATCTAGTAACCAGAATGTCTGATATAATATCCAAGACTTATGTGTGACAACCTAAGTATAACCAATTATAGTATAAGAATTTCACTTCCTACCCTGTGTATGTCATCCAAATACCAGGGCATTACACCCTACTACCTTCTTAATAGATCCATCCCTATTCTGATGAAGTCAAAGCCCATAACTTTCACATCAAAAATAGATGATCTATCTCCGCTATATCTGCTTTAGTCTATAAATAGACATAAGCTACTTGTCCACTACGCTTCCGCTGCTCCCACTGACTACGACAACCCTCTGGTAGAGACATATACACGTGCACTTCTAAAGCCAGTTCAGAACGACGCTATACTCATCCTCCTGCCGGGTCTCATAGCCTGGAACAACAGTAGCATCAACTCTGGGTAAACAAGACCTCCCTGTCACCGTCCTTGAGGCTACTGGAGTACCTCTCGGGTATCTGAGGTTACCCACCATATCTGCGGAGTGGCTACTGGAATGTCAATCCAGATTGAATCTTTAGGTTCTTATCAATTTTTCAGTAATCGTTTGTGGTTCTGGAATCACTTCCAGTTCTATCATACTCCCACTACTGTTTTCTGAAGAAATCCATTTTTATTAAAACTATGGCGAGTCAAGAACAATATCACTATTGATCTTCCAGATGGTAGAAAGCTAACCCTCGTCATAGCCCGGGTCAACCCACAAACAGCCATTACAGAAACGTGCCTTGAGTTATCCAGATTCTGGTTTTAAGCATAAGCCGGACAACTCCATATACCTTAACATCGTTAAGATATGAGCCATTCTATATACCATATAGAAACAGAGGCATATATTTAATTGGAACCAGATTCAAATCATGCAGCTGTCTCCAGTGCATGTCAACTAAATGGAGAGAGGCCGATCAACATTACTCAACTTAGGAGTGCATCCAAACATGAGTAACCTAAAAGAGAAACAAGTTTCTCAAAACCATTACTATCAACTGAATACCATGTACAAGTATCTACATCTTCGATCACCTTGAAGAATCCTGATACTTGCAACACCTGGTTCTCTACTTTATTCTTATACCTATAACTTCTCAAAATTTAAACCTTGCATTTCTACGAAACACTTGTCTAAAAACTATAGAAGTCACAAGTAAACAGAATATAGTACGAGGACCAACCCCTCTGTCCTAATGGACACTGGACAATATACAATGCTTTGTATAAGTCCCCTGAGTTGAATAACTCAAACCCTGTGTGTCGTAGGTTGAAAACTGTACTATGATTATGAAGAATTATACCGCTGTTGAATGCTCCTTACCTAACCATCAACTGATATAGGTAAATGTCATGGACATAATTTCAAAAAGTTATATCTCACTTTATAAAAATAAACGTACAGATATATCAATTTGAAATTGGTGCATAACAACGGATATTCAAAACCAAATATTTGTCGTCCGGCAAACAGCCTAGGCGATTTCCTCAAATATCACAAATTACAACGAATTCCGATATAATGAGGATGATCACCTAATTCCCAATAACTTACCCCTACTCATCATCTGTAAAACCATACAGATGTGAGAATCATGCCTGGTAAATACATATCCTGGAGCAAGGTCTATTTAGGAAATCAGTTTTCCATTAACAATACACAGTGAAACTGAAACATGAATATGTTTCGATGGGGTATCCGGGTATTCCTAGTAATGCCTCTTCCATTATCAGATTCATAACTGCAACCGTATATTTCTTTGCCATCTCTCCAAATCCCTTTATTTGTCTTTACTCATTACCTTCTGTACACCTTCTTAGGCTAAATGATTTTCTTCTTTCCTACCGTTCGGCACTAGCCTATGGTTTGGAAGAAGACTATCCAATAAGCGTAACAGGTGTACTGTCCAAATCCTAGGAGTACTCGTAACGCGAGAGAAGGTAAAGATAAAAGACAACTAAATAAACCTTATTCTTATTTCTCCTGAACCAGAATCCATCCCCGAACTGGAACAAGTTCCTTCGAGTTCGTATATAACCATACGATGGAGTATCCAATAACTGTGGATCTTCGTAGTGATACGGAGTGTTCTGGAGAAATACAAAGGTGAAATAGGAGTGGCGATGAAATACGTGGTTTGGTCGTGAATGATAGCAGTTGCAATTTACTTTGCCCTCTTTCTAATCCTTTTATTTGTCTTTACTTAATACCTTCTGTACACAACACTTAGGCTAAATGGTTTTCTTCATTCCCTACCTTTCGGCACCTGCCTATGGTTTGGAAGAACACTATCCAATTAGCGTAATGGATGTACTCTCCTAAACCTTAGGAGTACTCGTAACCTGAGAGAAGTTAAAAGGAAAAGACAACTGAATAGTCCTATTCATTTTCTCCAGAACCGGAAACCATCCTCGAATCTGGAACAAGTTCCTTCGAGTTCGTATATAACCATACGATGGTTTTATCCAATGGAAGTGGATGTTCGTAGTAATACAGGGTGTTCTGGAGAAATGCAAAGGGTACAAGAAGGAGTGGCAATGATGTATGCAACTCAGACAATCCAAAACCAGTGTTTTAAGAAGGTTCGGTTAACTTGGTCACTGAGTTAAAGTGCAGGGCCGGGCCATGGTCGCTGCCAAAGAGAGAGAGAAAAGAAACACTCAGCGTGCACTCTAACCTAGATCAGAATGGTTATCAATTTATCTAATCAGGAAACCTCCCATTGTATCCTCAAATTCTCCTCCAAACCTGAAAGAAGAATTAGTCAGGAGCACCCGAGGAGTAAACCAACTCATCAGTGGGAATCGGGATCCAAGTATCATCGCATGATAACGTGATAGAATCCACTCACGTTATCACACTCCAGAAGGTATGCGCATGCCTGGCAAGTTTCAGTTTTTTTAGAAACTCCCGATGTGATTTTTACCATATGGTCTTATGACCTTGACGAAGGTCAACAAATCATAAGTCACATGCCAAGTTCTATCCGTCATTGTCCAGGTTAATTTGAACCCACCCGTACAAGCCCTTGACGAAGGTCAACAAGGCTGTACGACTGTCCCAAACCAACGCATCTATCTATGCAACAGAAAGGTAACAAGAAGCTGCCATACACTATGCCTTGATGAAGGTCAACAAACATAGCATGAATACTAAGTGCTACCCGTCTGAAATGACGGAGGGCTACGAATGGTTTTTGGCGAAAAACCTTTAACGTAATGAACTTGATATCGTTGAAGGAACTGGATAGCTTTTTATAAATATATAGTGGAGAAAACCTTTGCTAAAGAGGTCACTCTCGGTGAAGGGATCTCGGCTTTTTTCCCGTAGAATGAGGTGCAGGATATTCCAACTGAATACCGCGATGCAAAGCAAAATGTAATCGACTATAGTGAAGTTATTACCCTAACGCAAACTTCTGTCCAAGGGGTCACTCCCGATAAAGGGATCTCGGCCCTTGCCTCGTCGAATGAGGTGCAAGATATTCATAACCGAATACCACTGTGCAAAACAAAAGACAATGTCCTTGTAATAACAGCTTTTTGAAAATTGTTCCAACAACATCAAACAGGTATGTTTTCCTTGCATTGATTAGAATCAACGCAGTCCCATCAATTGATCACACCAATAAAGAACGAAAATACGATGTACGTATATGCCATCCGCATTCGCCACTGGATCCCGTCATCACCCGTTAGGTTACTTAACTAACGAAAGAGCGGGGATTGGACTAGCGCGGGTGTAAAACATATACAACATCTACTAGTATATATATCAATATATAATAATCGCTTATGGCGTGATAAATGCAACATCACAGAAATGTAATAAGCATCACAGAACAATACAGATAATCTGGGATCCCCGGGTTTCATAGAGCCGTAATTGAAACCCGACGTTCCCCTGATCGTGTGGATAGCCTGTGCAATGAAATCCTAGACCCCTACGGGCGCGGCAAGTTACCCGCCAAAACCTGAAGCGAGGCATCCCCCTTCAGCAAAGTGAATGGACCACCCAGCACTTCACGGAATCCGGTAACTGAGCACCCCTCCTTGGGTCAATCTATACCCCCTACGAGTGCGGCGAATAGCCCGCCAATTCTAGAGTTAAGCCCCCTCCGTCTCAAAGCCATGAGATGTGGGCCCGTTGCCCTCTAGAAACCGGCTATCCATGCACCCCCACCGCGGGGTAATCCTAGTACAGAAAGTAAAATATGTACAACGGGTACATCGACCTCAACCCGGTCGTGCCCTAAAAGAATAATATACAAACATGCATTGACGGCAGTCCACATGTCGGACGGTCGTCCCGCAATATCAAATGTACAAATATAACAAAATTGTACTAACATTGCACCAAGCTATCCACCACGACAATCCGCAACATCACAGCACAACACAGAACATCAACGTGAATGTCACGTTCGCAAATCCTTATAAAAAGGCTATAGCGATTAGACAAGATTTACCGATCAAATGATATTCACGGTCGCAGATATAATGTAATGCACTGTAAACTAACGTATTTAAAATTCCGATCGACAAAACTTCCCGAAGTGGGCCCTAAGTGCAAATCCAGCACTCAAATGAATCGGGACAAAACTATATATCACAAAAGTCATATTTCCATGAACTAAAGCCCCAGGAAACATTTGGGGCACTGTAGCCCAAAAAGGGCCGCGGAAAGGCCGCCAAATGCGATATTTCGCGGCGGTTCCATGGTGGAATTTTGGAGTTAGGTCTCCAAACTTTTTCTGTAGCTTTAGTTATGCCTGCATGTATTTTTAAGATGCCTAAAATAATTTTTTGAACAACTTTGAAATTCGACAGCAAGCACACTGAAATGGAAATACGATTCGGAAATTTCGATCGATCGATGTTTTAAACACGTTAGAACAAGCTAGTAAAGGTTAATGGCGTGGCTCTGATACCATGTAAGTCTACGGTAGCGTCCCGGCCGACAATCCGAGGCCAAAATACGGTAACAAAAACTTTTTCATAAATTTGAAACTGGCGCTAACGTATACTATAAATCTGGATTGAACCATTAACATTAACTAGCTAACTAGAGAAGGGTTAGAAAAGCTATACCGATCGATCCATGTCCTTCGGTCTTTAGCCACCATCCCAAACTCCTCGCGGCATCTCCGATCTTCGGTCTCCTCGTCGGAAGGGCACCATATTAATGAGTCTTTTTACGGGCTCCCGCTTCATCCGAAGCAACTCGAACATGAAGTTTGCTAGCTGACATGTCCAAGGTGAAGTAGAGAATGTGTGTGATCACTTTCTCTCAAGCATCCATTGATTCTCAACACATGAGAGTGTATGGATGGAGGTTGAAGATGATGCCATTGGTGGAAGTTATGAGCTAGAGGAAGAAGAAGAAGAGCTTTTCTTTTCTTGTGTGAGATGAAAAATGAGAGAGGCTAGAATGATAATCACAAGAGCTAACCCATGTACATGGCTGCCCTCTCTCTCTCCAAGCATCATATCAACACAATAATCAATCATAAAATGTGACATTTGCACAAATAATGATACCATGGGTCACTAGATTGCATATGCCACATTTAATGCACCTCATGATGAAATCCACTCACAATTTCCACCATTTGTAAACATTAACCTAAATGTTTACAACAATAAAAAGATATGGCAACATCTAAAATAAACTCGTGATGGATCACAAGAATACCCCTCACCTTTATATACATACCTGCATCCGCATTCCAACTGAATGCAAATGCGATGAGGCTAAAGTAATCCCACAAATCTAATACTAGGATCCGGCTTAAACTAAAGTCCACTAGTATGATCCGTCCGATCATGATACGTGCACGACTGCGCGTATATGATCAAACCCTGCCATAAAACCATACGGTCTCTACAACGTTTCGCCCGAAACTTGAGAAACTGTCTGTGGGGGACTCTAAAGACTCGTCAATACACTGGATGTGGATTTAACCACTAGCACATCAGTGGTACTAGCTGTACGTAACGGGCTACCAGGTATTGACCAAAAGGGAGGTCGATGAGCGAACGCATCCTAACACCCTACTGAGCCTGTCAGTGACGATATTCGTACAGTCCGGTCCGTTCATCTATGAGTATCGCATGTCGGGCCTAGGGGTTGGTAAAAGTCAGACCCCCAAAAGCGGTACAAGTTGTGTCGGAGTGTAGCCCAGAACACCCTGAGATACTACTAGAATACCTACCAGTAAATCTTGTTAGTGTATATGCCCTAGAGGCCATTACTGTATCATACTAGTTTGTATATTACTTAATGGATGCTTGGGATATTCACCTTGTATATACAATCTTGCTCAAAATAGTAGTATGCTACTTGGTTTGTTTCTACTTCAATGTGTACTTGTGTTTATTTCAGTATATCACTTATACGCATTAGTGGAGCCCTTAGGATCTTTGCTTGATTACCAGCGTTGTGATGGCAGTCACACTAGTGGGGGCTGGGTAATCTATAAGCACATCCTTATTCAGGTCCCTGGTCGCAGGACTATCGAGACAGGGCATCGATACTCCGGAGTAGACCAGCGCATGCGCTTCTTATCCCAGTGTGGGAGACGGTCTGTCCCACAGCCGTCAGTACGTCGTACTTGAGATAGTATGCGGGTGCTCGTTAGGTTACGGGTACACTGGACAGGACTCGTCGGGAACTGACTAGTTGGTATTATACCTATCGTCAGTTATCAGTTCCCAGGTGACATGAGTACAGCTTAGTCCGCTGACTTGACACTGTCACTCCGCCTCGAGTGTGTTCCCACTGTACTTTGATCACTACCCTACCACGGCTCAAAGGAGTCGTGCAAACAGGTAGTGGTTGGGTGCAGTCCCGAAGCACTTGGAGGCAGTGACGGTTAGACAGGATTCGTCTCTCCCGGTATTGGGGGTTGACATCGCGCTGTGTCTAGGAGAGCCATTACACGAGTAGTCCCTGGCCAGGGCAAACGAGATATACTGGTAGGTTTCCAGTGTTATCTCAGGGTGTATTGGGCTTCACTCCGGCACGACTTGTACCGCTTTTGGGGGACTGACGTTTACCGCCCCCTAGGCCCGCCATGCGATGTATCAGACGAACAGACCGGACTGTACGGAGAATGTCACGCTCAGGCTCAGTAGGAGTTCAGATGGGTTTCGCCTCGTCGGTCTTCTTGTCGGCATTACCTGGGGACCGTTACGCACAGCTAGTGCCGCTTGCGGTCTGTGGTTAAACCCACTGCCAGCGTAGTGTCGAGTCTTTAGAGTCCCACACAGAAAGCTTTTCGCCTTTAGGCAAAAGAGTAGAGGTCGCATGGTATTGCGACAGGTCGCATGGTTTTGCGACAGGGTTCGGTCACATCCGTGCACTTGTGCACGTACAGTGTCCGGACAGTTTACACTAGCGGGCTTTGGTTTAAGCCAGATCCTAGTGTACCTTATGGGATTGGATTTATCCAGTTTGCATTCGTGTTCCTCGGAACGCGGATGCGGGTGTGTATGCACAGTTGACAGGGAGGCAGAGGCAGTGGATTCTCATTAGGGTTGTTGACAGTTGACCGTTGACTTTTGACTTTTTGCTCAACCCTAATGAGAATATGATATGTGATTAACTATTATATTAATTAAGTATTATGGTGATATGGTTGTTGACTTGTTGACTTTTGTTGACTTGTTGACTTTGGTGACTTGTTGACTTTTGTTGACTTGTTGACCGGTTGACTAGGCTTGACTAGTTGACCATCATGATAACCATGGTTATCATTTCATGCCAAAGACTTTTTTCTTGCTTGCTTTTTGAATAAAATGAGTGCATGATATGATAACATTATGGTTGCTTCTAACCATCACCAAAAGACTTTTTTGATATGATGAGTTATGATCACTTTGGATTATGAGAGGGTGAGAGAGAAAAGAGAGCCTCATTCTTTCTTGCTCATTCTCTCTCTTGTTCTTGAGCTCTCCCCTTGCTCTCACCCTCAACCTCTTGCTCCCTCTCTTGATCTATGGTTCTCTTGTCTCATGAGTTGAGAATCAAGAACCATAGATAAAATCCCATTCTACTTCCTCTCTACTCATTCTAGTTCACTAGGTTTGGCAAACCAAGTGAACTAGTTTCTTCAAAGACCGAAGAAGGAGCTATAGGTTGGAGCTTTCAAGTGGATCTATCTTCGGCGTACGGAGACGACGAGAAGGAGCCATCGGACCACCACCGGAGCTTGAAGAGAAGGAGTTCAAGTTTAGGTATAACCATCTTCATCCGAGTAGCTAAACATCTTTAGCTTAGTTTGCTAGTTTTAGTTTAGGTAACGATCCCGACCATAAGTTAGTCCATGTTGCCTCTTGCGATAAAAATTTTGATTTTATACCGTTTCCGCCTCCCCGTAAGAACCGGGGGTCGCAATATGGACTTACAGTGGTATCAGAGCCTAACTAAACTTAAACTAGCTAGGTAGTAAAGTGTAACGAAGTTCGGAACCGAAAAAAATCACAAAACCGGAAAACTACAAAAACTGAGTTTCTGTTGAAATTTTTTCTGGTCAAAATGAAAAAATTCATACTCCTAAATTCCTCTCAGGGTTTTGTTAGAACACCCATGAAAAACGATTCACCAATTCGTCTAAACCGCCGCGCTTCCGCCGCGTGACCCTTCTTGGTCGCCGCTGAAGCGCCGCGGTTTGTTGTCTTTAGTGCGTCGTTTTTCGTGCAGTGTGTGTCTGTGTTGGTTTTGGGATTTTTGAGATATATTATATGTGCCCAGATTTTACAGAAAAGAAATTTCCTTTTGGGGTCCTATAATTCCGTATTTTTTCCGAACTTCATTGCACTTTGACTATGATGGTTATATCTGTGATGTTTGCATGTATTGAACGTCGGCTAATCGCTATAAGTCGATTAGTCGGGGTTATACATGATCTGTAATGTGCTGGAATGTGTATATAAATATGTTGGATTGTCGCGGGTGAATAGCCGGGGGTTGTGAGACGAGAGTTTACTTTTCTTGCAATTCATGTAAATTTGTAAATTGATGTAATAATTATTTGTTTGGCCGCACAACCGGGTCGGGGTTGTAGCCGTCATTGTATAATTTCTTTTTACTGTTTTTGCTCCTAGGATAGACCCGTGGAGGGGTGCACAAACTACCGGGTATGCCGAAGTGTCGAGTGGCCTACTCATGGAGATGAGGGAGGTTGCTACGCTTCGGGTACTTGGCGGGTAGTTTGCCGTACCCGTAGGGGTCTTGGGTGGGGTTTTGGCTATTCACCGCGACCGTGTTATCTGTTTTTGTTACAGGCTCGTACAAATTACAGATTACTAGTATATCCAATGTATTTATCTGTGATCTGAAATGTTTATCATTGCTTACTATTTAGGCGTTGCTTATGTTTTACAGACGCGCTAGCCCAGCCCCCGCTCTGTCGTTAGTTAAGTAACCTAACGGGTAATGACGGGGCCCAGTGGCGAATGCGAATGGCATAAGCGTACGTCATATTTTGGTTGTTTTCTGCAATGGTAGGGTTAAATGATGGGACGCATTAAAAGTACTAATGCAAGAATATCACGCATTAAAAGAACTAATGCAAGATAATAAACCAAGTTAAAGTCGTTGGAACACTTTCGAAAAACCACTCGGTTCTTTTCAAAAAATAACTTTTAAATGCGGAGCTTGAGCCACTCCTTCTAAAAGCTATCTCGTTCCATCGATTAAATCAAGTTCACTACGTTCACGGTTTCGCCAAAACCATTCGTAGCCCTCCGTCGTTTCGTATGAATATTCAATAAGTATTCAAGCTGTGTTTGTTGACCTTCGTCAAAGCATAGTGATTGGTAGCTATTGGGTATTCGTATGTAGCATAGATAGATGCGTTGGTTTGGGACATTCGCATTACCTTGTTGACCTTCGTCAAGGGTACATACGGGTGGATTCAAATTAACCTGGATAATGACGGGCAGAACTTGACATGTGACTTATGATTTGTTGACCTTCGTCAAGGTCATAAGAGCATGGGGCAAAAATCCACATCGGGAGTTTCATAAGTACTGAAACTTGCTAGATTTGCATACCATTTGGAGTGTGATGATTCTGGTAGGATTCCTTCAGTTTCGTCACGCAATGATATTTGGATCCCGATCCTACTGTGAGTATATGCTACTCCTCGGGAAATTTCTCACTTAACGATCAATGCTATAAACCTAGTAGGTGCCTAGAAAGGTGTTAGCGGGGCTACGCCCCCAGGGAAAAGAGGTTCTCTAATTAAGGAACTTCGCGAAAGCGTTGGAAAACCTCCCTCGAAGTACCGACACCGGCCTGGCTGAACGGTTAAGCAAGTATTGTACGGTGGGATTGATCCCGGCTAATTCTTCCTTTATGGTTTGAGGAGGGATTCGAGAAACAGTGGGAGCCATCCTGTTTAGACAAACTAAAAACCACTCTAAACTTGCAAGAGCATCATGCTGAGTGTTTCTTCTTCTCTCTCCTAATTGCAGCGACCAATCAACATGACTGGACTTAAGTTACTCCTAGATAAAAACAAACTGACAGGGCCAAACTACAAAGATTGGCTCAGGAATGTCACGATAGCAATCACTTATGACAAGCTGGGGTATCTTCTTACCACCAAAGCTCCCCCTGTCCCTAGTCCAACTTCCAGTGTCGCGGATAAGGAAATCCGCAAGACTTGGGAGATTGATAGCGCGAAGGCCAAGTGCCTCCTGCTTGCCTCGATGGACAACGAACATCAGAGGAGGCATGAGAATATGGACATGGAGTCCATATTGCTCCATACAAAAGAACTGTATGGAGAGCAATCACGTATCGCAAGATACGAAGCGTCGAAAAAGTTATTTTCGACAAGAATGGCCGTCGGATCATCAGTAGCCGAGCATGTGCTAAAAATGATCGGCTTCATTGAGGAGCTCGCTGACCTAGGGATCACATTGGAGAGTGAGCTATATACGGATATAGTTCTCCAGTCCCTTCCTTCCACTTACGCCCAGTTTATACTGAACTTCAACCTACAAGAAAAAGAGGTTGAACTATCAGAGCTCCTCAACATGCTGAGGAGCGCAGAGGGCACCCTACAGAAAGGTAGGGAAACATCCACTTTGTTTGTAGGAGGATCATCTTCTTCTAGGTCCAAGGCGAAAGCCAAGGGAAAGAAGAAGAAGGCCCCCGCCAAACCAAGGGGCGGTGTTGGTAAAGTGGATACGAAGGGAAAAGGAAAAGCAACAAAGATAGCGGGGAAGCTTGTGGATAAGGAAGAATGCTTCTATTGTCATAAGAAAGGACACTGGAAGAATGATTGCAGGGCCTGGAAGGCCAGAACACAGGAATTGAAGCAGGTTGCAGCTTCAGCTTCAGGTGTGTATGTTATTGAAAACTGTCTTTCAATAAACTCTACTTCCTGGGTATTGGATACCGGATCAGGATCTCATATCTGTAATTCTTTGCAGGCGTTGAGAAATCGTAGTGTTTTGAAGGCAGGTGACATGACCCTCAGAGTTGCAAACGGAGCTAGCATGGATGCTAAAGCCGTGGGGGACTATCACCTAGGAATGTCAGATGGACATGTTTTGGTTTTGCGTAATTGCTTTTTTGTACCCAACGCAACTTGTAATATCATTTCTGTATCTTTAGTTTCTAAAGAAGGTTATGAATTTGCGTTTGTAAGTAATGTTGTAAACATTCACCTTAATCAAGTTTTGATTGGGTCAGGTACATTGAGTAATGGTATATACGTGTTAAACCAACCACAGATTTTCAACGTCCAGAATACACACAAAAGAAAGTCTCCAGAAATAAATCAGACTTTCTTATGGCATTGTAGATTGGGTCACATCAATGAGAGAAGGTTGACTAAGTTACATACAGAAGGATATTTGAATGCGTTCGAATATCAATCGTATGCCACTTGTCAATCTTGTCTCAAAGGAAAGATGACAAAGACTCCGTTTACTGGACAAGGAGTAAGAGCGAGCGAGCTCTTAGGACTCGTACACAGTGACGTGTGCGGTCCAATGTCTACACATGCCCGAAGCGGACATTCTTACTTCATTACTTTTACGGATGACTTCTCAAGGTACGGTTATGTCTTCTTAATGAAACATAAGTCCGAGGCCTTTGGAAAATTCCAGGAGTATAAGAATGAAGTAGAGAAACAGACCGGCAAAAGTATTAAGATTCTAAGATCGGATCGAGGTGGAGAATACTTAAGTGCCGAATTCCTGAATTACTTAAAAGAGAATGGTATTCTCTCTCAGCTTACTCCTCCATACACTCCGCAACATAACGGTGTATCGGAGAGACGGAACCGAACCCTATTGGATATGGTTCGGTCCATGATGAGTAACGCTGAGTTACCGCGATCATTCTGGGGATATGCACTAGAAGCAGCTGCGTATCTCTTGAACAAGGCTCCTACCAAGACTGTGCCCACCACCCCATATGAGATGTGGACTGGGAAGAAACCCTGTCTTAATTATCTTAAGGTATGGGGATGTCCAGCTTTTGTAAAAAAGCAGCATGCGGACAAGCTTGAGGCACGTTCAGTACAGTGTAAGTTTGTGGGATACCCAAGGAACTCCAGGGGGTATCTTTTCTATTCCGCTGAGGAACAAAAGGTTTTTGTTTCTCAGCATGCCCGCTTCTTGGAAACTGAGTTTTTGGAAACCCAGATAAGTGGGAACACAATAGAACTGGAAGAAATTCCAGAACCACAGACTGTTACTGAAAGCTTGATGGAACCAGAGGGTTCAACAGAACAGGACATTCCTACGCCGCTCCGCAGGAGTAGTAGGCAGTCTCATCCGCCCGAGAGATACTGCGGTTTTCTCATAGACGGGGATAGAGAGGATTGCATCATAGATTATGATGAGCCTACTAGCTTCCAGCAGGCCGTTCAGAGCATTGACTCAGTGAAATGGCTGGATGCAATGCGGACCGAAATGGAGTCCATGTACACCAACAAGGTATGGACGTTGGACATTGCTCCAGACGGGGTAAAACCCGTAGGATGCAAGTGGATCTTCAAAAGGAAGATTGGTGTAGATGGACAGGTTGAGACCTATAAAGCTAGGCTGGTAGCAAAGGGTTTTCGTCAAAGACCTGGCTTGGACTACGACGAAACCTTTTCTCCAGTAGCCATGCTGAAATCCATTCGGATCCTTCTTGCCATTGCTGCCTTCCACGATTATGAGATCTGGCAAATGGACGTAAAGACAGCTTTTCTAAATGGAAATTTAGAGGAGTGTGTCTATATGGACCAGCCAGAGGGTTTCATTCAAAGTGGGAGCAGCGGAAAGGTGTGCAAGTTGCTTAAGTCCATCTATGGACTAAAGCAGGCATCGCGGAGTTGGAACATCTGCTTTGATGAGACGGTCAAAGAATTTGGCTTTATCAAAAATCCAGATGAACCATGCATCTATAGTAGATTTGTAGCGAGAACTGTAGTATTCCTCGTTTTATACGTGGATGACATTCTCTTAATAGGAAATGATATTCCTATGCTACAATCTGTCAAGGGGTTCTTGTCACAAAGGTTCTCCATGAAAGACCTGGGTGATGCCTCATACATCCTGGGGATCCGGATCCATCGTGATAGATCCAAGAGGATATTGGGACTTTCTCAGTCCAGGTACATCGACACCGTACTGAAAAGATTCAGTATGGAAGATTCCAAGCGCGGTAACCTACCGGCTTGTCACGGGATCACCCTCTCTAAAGAGATGTCTCCCAAGACTGATTTGGAGAGGGATCGCATGTCTATTATACCCTACGCTTCTGCGGTAGGCTCTATAATGTATGCGATGTTGTGTACCAGACCGGATGTAGCTTATGCACTGAGTGTAGTAAGCCGGTATCAGTCAAACCCTGGGGAGAAACATTGGATAGCGGTAAAGAACATTCTCAAGTACCTGAGGAGGACTAAGGAGATGTTCTTGGTGTATGGCGGAAAGGACCTCCAGATCGAGGCCTTTGCTGACTCCAGCTTCCAGAGTGACAAGGATGATTCCAAGTCCATGTCGGGTTTTGTCTTTACCCTCAATGGAGGGGCGGTGTGTTGGAAGAGTTCCAAACAGGAAACCGTTGCAGACTCGACGATGGAAGCGGAATACATCGCTGCATCTGATGCCGCAAAAGAAGCTGTCTGGATGAGGAAGTTCTTGAAAGAACTTCAGGTGGTTCCATCCATTGTTGATCCAATACCTCTGTATTGCGACAACAACGGGGCTATAGCTTTAGCGAAGGAACCCAGGTCCCATCAGAAATCCAGGCACATCTTAAGGCGGTATCACCTGATCAGGGAGATCGTAGATCGCCAGGAGATCGAGCTTCGGAGAGTCGCTTCAGAAGATAACACTGCTGATCCATTCACCAAGGCCCTGCCCCAGACTCAGTTCGAGCGGCTGATCGAGATGATAGGTCTTCGATACGCCAGTACATGGCCTTAGTGCAAGTGGGAGATTGTTAGTGTATATGCCCTAGAGGCCATTACTGTATCATACTAGTTTGTATATTACTTAATGGATGCTTGGGATATTCACCTTGTATATACAATCTTGCTCAAAATAGTAGTATGCTACTTGGTTTGTTTCTACTTCAATGTGTACTTGTGTTTATTTCAGTATATCACTTATACGCATTAGTGGAGCCCTTAGGATCTTTGCTTGATTACCAGCGTTGTGATGGCAGTCACACTAGTGGGGGCTGGGTAATCTATAAGCACATCCTTATTCAGGTCCCTGGTCGCAGGACTATCGAGACAGGGCATCGATACTCCGGAGTAGACCAGCGCATGCGCTTCTTATCCCAGTGTGGGAGACGGTCTGTCCCACAGCCGTCAGTACGTCGTACTTGAGATAGTATGCGGGTGCTCGTTAGGTTACGGGTACACTGGACAGGACTCGTCGGGAACTGACTAGTTGGTATTATACCTATCGTCAGTTATCAGTTCCCAGGTGACATGAGTACAGCTTAGTCCGCTGACTTGACACTGTCACTCCGCCTCGAGTGTGTTCCCACTGTACTTTGATCACTACCCTACCACGGCTCAAAGGAGTCGTGCAAACAGGTAGTGGTTGGGTGCAGTCCCGAAGCACTTGGAGGCAGTGACGGTTAGACAGGATTCGTCTCTCCCGGTATTGGGGGTTGACATCGCGCTGTGTCTAGGAGAGCCATTACACGAGTAGTCCCTGGCCAGGGCAAACGAGATATACTGGTAGGTTTCCAGTGTTATCTCAGGGTGTATTGGGCTTCACTCCGGCACGACTTGTACCGCTTTTGGGGGACTGACGTTTACCGCCCCCTAGGCCCGCCATGCGATGTATCAGACGAACAGACCGGACTGTACGGAGAATGTCACGCTCAGGCTCAGTAGGAGTTCAGATGGGTTTCGCCTCGTCGGTCTTCTTGTCGGCATTACCTGGGGACCGTTACGCACAGCTAGTGCCGCTTGCGGTCTGTGGTTAAACCCACTGCCAGCGTAGTGTCGAGTCTTTAGAGTCCCACACAGAAAGCTTTTCGCCTTTAGGCAAAAGAGTAGAGGTCGCATGGTATTGCGACAGGTCGCATGGTTTTGCGACAGGGTTCGGTCACATCCGTGCACTTGTGCACGTACAGTGTCCGGACAGTTTACACTAGCGGGCTTTGGTTTAAGCCAGATCCTAGTGTACCTTATGGGATTGGATTTATCCAGTTTGCATTCGTGTTCCTCGGAACGCGGATGCGGGTGTGTATGCACAGTTGACAGGGAGGCAGAGGCAGTGGATTCTCATTAGGGTTGTTGACAGTTGACCGTTGACTTTTGACTTTTTGCTCAACCCTAATGAGAATATGATATGTGATTAACTATTATATTAATTAAGTATTATGGTGATATGGTTGTTGACTTGTTGACTTTTGTTGACTTGTTGACTTTGGTGACTTGTTGACTTTTGTTGACTTGTTGACCGGTTGACTAGGCTTGACTAGTTGACCATCATGATAACCATGGTTATCATTTCATGCCAAAGACTTTTTTCTTGCTTGCTTTTTGAATAAAATGAGTGCATGATATGATAACATTATGGTTGCTTCTAACCATCACCAAAAGACTTTTTTGATATGATGAGTTATGATCACTTTGGATTATGAGAGGGTGAGAGAGAAAAGAGAGCCTCATTCTTTCTTGCTCATTCTCTCTCTTGTTCTTGAGCTCTCCCCTTGCTCTCACCCTCAACCTCTTGCTCCCTCTCTTGATCTATGGTTCTCTTGTCTCATGAGTTGAGAATCAAGAACCATAGATAAAATCCCATTCTACTTCCTCTCTACTCATTCTAGTTCACTAGGTTTGGCAAACCAAGTGAACTAGTTTCTTCAAAGACCGAAGAAGGAGCTATAGGTTGGAGCTTTCAAGTGGATCTATCTTCGGCGTACGGAGACGACGAGAAGGAGCCATCGGACCACCACCGGAGCTTGAAGAGAAGGAGTTCAAGTTTAGGTATAACCATCTTCATCCGAGTAGCTAAACATCTTTAGCTTAGTTTGCTAGTTTTAGTTTAGGTAACGATCCCGACCATAAGTTAGTCCATGTTGCCTCTTGCGATAAAAATTTTGATTTTATACCGTTTCCGCCTCCCCGTAAGAACCGGGGGTCGCAATATGGACTTACAAATCTCCTGCCTTGGCTAAGGACTTCGTGTAATGGATCTCCTAGACACAGCACGATCTCACCCCTAATACCGGGAGAGACGAAATCCCTGCCAATCCGCTCACTGCCTCCATGTGGCTCGGGACCGTACCCAACTAAAACATGTTTCCACGACTCCTTTGAGCCGTGGTAGGGTAGTAATCAAAGCACAGTGGGAACTCACACGAGACAAATGACGATCTCAGGTCGATGAACTAACCTGTACACATGTCACCAGGGAACTGCTATCTGACGTCAGGTATAATACCAACTAGCATGTTCCCGGCGAGTCCTGTCCGGTGTACTCATAACCCAATGAGCACCTGTATAAATCTTAGGTGAACCAACTGACACCAATGGCTTGTGAGACCGGCCACCGCTCCTCGTCGGGGTCTCGACTGTATACACTAGTCTACTAATGGAACATCGATGCCCAGTCTCGAAACCACCACGACTAGGGACCACTTTAAGGATATGCTTATAGACTACCCAACTCTCATGTATATGATCGCCATCACACTGCTGGTAGTCAAGCAAGAATCCTAAGGGCTCTATCAACGTGTAATAGTGATCTGTAATATCACCTAAAGCAGTACACGATGATAAAGATAAACCAGATAGCATACTATCATCTCGAATAAGACTGTCCTACCGGCATAGGTCCTCCCTCAATCATTGCAATCACGTGCCTGCGATCCAATAATTGACTTTGAGGGCATTATATCCAACACCATATCCATTAGTGTTTGACATCAAAGATGGTATACGGGTGCTCAGTGGAGACTGGGTACACTGAACGGACTCGCCGAGAACTCCTAGATGGTATTATACCTATCATCAGATAGCAGTTCTCTGGTGACACTGGTACAGGTTAGTCTGTAGCCCGAGATCGTCATAGAGTCTTGTATGATTCCCACTGTGCTTTGATTTCCACCTTACCACATTCATGAGAACATTCAAAACGGTGGATTTTGGGTACAGTCCCGAATCACATGGAGGCAATGAGCGATAGGAGGGGTTTCGTCTCTCTCGGTATTGGGGGTTGATGTTGCGCTGTGTTCGATTGGCTATAACTGGAAGTCCCTAGCCAGGGATGATATGGAGACCTACTGGTAAGTGTTATCAGTAGTTTCTCGACCCGTTATGAGCCTCCCATCGACACGACTTATCGGTTACTGGGGTCTGACGTTTACCACCACTATACTGGATATGCGACATATCAGACGAACAGACTGGACTGTACGGTAGTGTTACTGATTGGATTCACAGAAGAATGTACAGGCTTGCTTGTTGATCTTATGATCGCTCAATACCCGGGTGGCTGTTACGTTTAGCTGACCGCATGCAGCTTGTAGATGTTTGATATAATCATCACCTATTGCCGGCGTATTGACGATTCTTTAGAGTCCTACACAGAGGTTTCCTGGCTCAGGCAAAACGGAGTAGGAGCACATATGCGATATGTGCGGGACCGAGAATAATACATGTATGTGATACCGTATTCGATTCTCGCGATATGTGATATAGCCGGGTCATCATATCAAGTGTTGATTCGATGAACTGATACATAGTATATTAGTCAGTTATATGTAATATAGCCGGGTTATTAAATCAAGTGCTGATTTAATAATTTAATGTGTAATTATATATATGATATATTACATTACATTAACTAATATAAGCTCACTTAAATGATTCTTTTTCTCACTTGATGATACATTGATATATATGTGATATATGTTAATTGTATTATTTTCTTTTGTTACATTATATATTATATATGTGATATATAATATTGTAACATATTAGGGTTACAAATGTAACTGGGGTTTATGAGATTAAACCATGCTAGGGTTTAAATTAGGGTTAACATTTTCTTTTTAGTTAATTCTAAATTATGGATTAAAGTTAAGATATTTTGTTATGTTGACTTTGACCACTCTTTAGATATTTGCTAGATATTTGTTAACCTAACCTTTTAACCCTAGCCTATGGTTTATTGTAACGATCGTGTTTTCTAATACCTAATAACATATATTTTATTTAAATTTCTACTATCAAATAATTATTTAGGCGTTTCGTTGATAGAAGAATAATTTTAAAGTAATAATTTTCAAAGCATTGAAATATGATTAAAGAAATTTTCTAAAATCTATTTATTGTTTTCTAGGCTTAAAATATTTTAATAAAATTTTATAATACCTTAAAAGACTCTAAATATTTTATTATCAATTAGGATCATAATTCGTAATTAAAAATATTTTTAAGGATAAACTAGATTCTTAAATAATTATAATAACTAGCTAAAACCATAGATATAGGGTATATTATTTAGTTTTAGCCCAAAATTATTTTTATACTATAGATAACAATAAAATATATTTTCTGAAAATTTTCCATAATTTTCCCATATTTTTAACTATTTTTAAAAAAAATTTTTAAACCAAATTCAATTTTTAAAATATAAAACAGTTTAGTATTTATATAAAAATAAAATTAAAATTAAAATTTTCCCTTTGATCCTGGACCGTTGGATCACAAGATCCAACGGCGCAGACCCTCTGTAGGCGCCCACATGGTGGGGACCACGTGAAAACGCGTGATCCCCACACACGCGGGCACGTGGCGCATGGCGGCGCTGGGGAAGCGGCTCGTGATCCGTTGGATGCAGATCCAACGGCCACGAAGCTCTGGCGGCGGCGGGTAATCACGAGCTGATGATTCTGGATGATTGGGGGCGCGGATTTTTAGGATTTTTTTAACAGTTTTTGGATTTTATGGTTGGTAGAAAAACCCTATAAATAGACACCTTCAAACACTGATATCTCACACCTCGGAACTCCAAAAATTCTGAAAAAATACCCACGCCTTCGTATTGACTACGCCGACGCTATGGTTCCACCCAAATATTAAGGAAAAATCTGAGCGCGGAGCTATTGATGATTTTTTACAAGCCTACGCATTCAACCCATCGGCATCCGACTCAAACAAAAGGTAGGATCCGCCTCTCTCCACTCCTCTATCGCCTTCTTTCTCATAATAGTCTTGGTTTCAACTCTTGATCCCTAATCTCATATTAAAATGATATTAAAAATTATTCTTGCATGCTTATTCTTTTGTACCTCTCAATGATGATCATATTAACCCATGTTTAAAATGACTTCCTTAATCACTCCATACAAAATATTGCACCCTCATACTACATGAAATGTGATATGCTTAATGTTATAACCCACGGGGTATCACTTCACCCCTCACAAACCCACACTTACCCATACTACCAATTTGATCTCGAATTAGCGTACTTCCACAAAATACCCTCGTTTTATTAAAATGTTGTATTTGTTTAAAATATCCACCTGAGATAAAATATTTGGAATAAATGTTTTAGATACAATATATATATATATTACTTACACTTTTCCACCAACTACTTTAGTTTTGTTAAAAATCCCTTCACCTTTTGAAAGGGGATAATACTAAATTTAAATAACGGCATATGGTTTTTCCAACTTAGCCCCTTTTCACTTGAAAGGATATTTTTATATTAATTCTTCTTAGAATATTAACTAAAGTTTAATGAGTTACCCTAATAATAGGGTAATGTTTTACGCGAGTACCTCGTGGTTGATAGGCAATCGTCCCTAAAAAGGACACAAATCCTGCCGTCCAAGTGCAGCGGTTGCCAACACGAACGTATTTTCTAAAACGTTACCTCAAACTTATAACACTATAATTTCATAAAATTATTATTTACAATAAAATACCTCAATCCATCCTAAAAAGAGATAATTTCATTTAAATACCTTGACCTTTACTAAATGGCTATTTTCAACAAAGACCATAACCCTTATAAATGATATTTTCCAAAAGGATATCTAAAACTTTATTAAAAGATAATTTTCAAACAAATACCATAACCTTTTATTAAAAGGATATTTTCTCAGTAAAATATTATGGGTTTCCAAAACGATAAATATTTCAAATATCATGGTTTTCTTATAAACACTAAATATAATTAAATACTATTATCCGTTATTAACTAAATGTTTTATAAGATGATACGAAATACATTACGAACTTAAGAAGATAACAAGACAAAACGAGCGGTTGTGGAAGGCCATATTAAATGGGATCAACTTCTTGATTACAAGTTTATGACATACATGACACATGATACGGTTAGGGTTAGAATGCACGGACCTAGGTATGGAATACTTATATATGAAGATCCCTGCAGGCAGGGTGACTAGTCCAATGTGTGGACGACTACTAACCCGATATTCGGGCGAATACTAATCCTATTTGAGGGCGAATGATCCAAAATGTGGATGACATACAATGTGGAAATTCCATGCCTGGAGGTATACGCACTAACTCTAATTCGTCAAAACCTTTATACTGAACCAGGGGATGGGTAGTTTGATTAGGAAAGGAGATTCGGAACTCGGATTCCCCTACTACTCGATCATGATCCCGGGAAGTGAAACGGTACATTTCACTTCCCCAGTTGTTGTTCCGTGGCCACAACGGAATAATCGGAGTATCCGGACCCTTGTTTCACAAACTAAAACATTTACAATACCTATTGATACTCAACACTAAACTCACATCATGTGCTATACCCACCTGTTACCTTATCTACCTTTCTTCATGAGACACGAGTTATTCAGTATCTTGGATGTGGATATTTTACCAGTTTAGACTTGTTGTTTATTATGGAACTGAAGGGTGGTATTACCTGTGCACTTGAGTGATATTCATGCTAGACAAAGCTCCATCGTAGTCATGGGACACCTTTCGGGGATGTTCACGCTACCACATTGATTGCCATCCCAGGAACGAGCACCAGCTCATACTGCTTCCAACTAGTCATGGGATACCTCAAGGATACGAGTATGTTCACCAGTCAATTCCATCCATACACACCTTGTTTAACCTGATCTAACTCTTAGACTGAATATTTGTTTGACTTGACTTGAACCTTTACCAAACATATACCTCTGTCAACATATCTAATTTGCATACAACCTCATACGTTTATACCGATGTACATCATATTCATTATATTTATATACACCTGTTTGTTTCTATACCTACTTCCTTATGAGGCAATCCTACCCGAGTATAACTCGCTGATGGACCTTCCTTTTCTTCCTCTATGTTTGGAATGTCCGTCAGATAAGAATGAGTATTATGGCGAGGATCAAGGTGTGAAGCCAACTTATGAAGATTATGCAGACTGGACGATGGAAGATTAGCTAGATTTATTTTTTGTTGTTGCCCACATGTTTAGGGCTTTTGTTTCTCCTCGATGTAATTAAACTACTTAGTTTATTTTACTCTTTCTTTTGGGATGTAATAAAGTTTGGTTATTGGAAATAAATATCTTTCGCTTTTATTATTTTTGTTTTGGTACACATCCTGCATGTTAAATATTCATACGCTTAATGTAACTGTATTGAATAGACCACCTTCAATACAGTTAGGTCGTGGACCATGCCACGTCATCCTTATCCTTCTTTTGGGAAGCGGGGTGTGACAGGTTTTAGTGGTGGCCCATGCAGGTCATCTGGTGTACTAAAATGAAACCGTTAATTGACTTATTATATTTGTGAATCTCATCCATTTATATCGATTTCAAAATTTTCCTACGTCCCTTGTCCCTTCCTTGACATTTTTTACCCTGACCATGACCTTCCTTTCATGTCGTGGCAAATCTTTCTGACGAAGATGACACGTCCGTTATTACTTTTGAAGCTACATCTGGAGATTCAGACGATGAAGTCGTAGACTCTCAGGCGGTTATTTCCGACAGTGATTCGGAAAACGGAGAAGTCGATGCTACAACTCCGGAGCCTGTGATGGCCAATGACTCCGAAGACGAAGAAGAAGATTCCGTGGAAGAGGAGCATATAAAGGATGGGCCAGAAAAAGAGGCTCCTGCGGCGGGAGAGAATCCTATAGAATATGATCTGGATGAGGAGGCCCCTGCAAAAGAACAAAACCCTATAGAGGTGGAATTAGAGAACGAGGCTCCTGCCGAGGATGAGTCGAAGGACGAAGCTTCGAGTGAGGAGGAACTCGAGGTCGAAGAAACTCAGGCAGTTGTCCCCGCAAGACACCATGGGAATGGCCGTACCTTTCTTAGTGCGAGGACCTATCACCACTTGTTGAACTCCCATAATCAAGACTAATAAGTCTTTTCCTTTTCTTTAGCCGAATAAAACGATGTAAGAATAGTAGGGGCATGTCCTTACTTTTCGGTTGTACTCTCCATATTGAAGTTGGATAATAAAATCTTAGTTTCGAGCAAAAATCTCTCTTGTGTCTCTTGCTCTTCCTATTAGTCTCTCTCTTGCATTAATTGTTGTTCTTCCATGCAAGTTATTATCTTGTCTCATCCCTCAGCTTGTTTGTAACCTAACTTATTCTGATTCAGATCATCAATGGCCGGACGACAACATAACCGCAACAGAAAGGGAAATAAATTCAATGGAGCCACTGCTCAGCAATCAGCTATGATACAAATGATGCAAGGACTACTGGAGCAACAGCAGCAGCAGACAGCTGCCCTTCATCAGGAGCTACGAGAAAGTAGGCAGCAGCAAGCAGAGATTTTAAGTAAGGCACTAACCCCAGTTCCTCAAGGTTCGGCGGGAGTGAAGCAGTTCAGATCACTCCACTCCAAGACTTTTTCGGGGAAGGAAACTCCCTTAGAAGCTGAGGAGTGGCTCAAGGGTGTGTCAACGATCTCGGTGCCGCCCAAATTCCGAAGGATGCATGGGTGAACATCGCTAAGCTACAACTTATGGATAATGCCAGGATATGGTGGAAGGCAGAGGAAAGTAGATTGAAGGAGACCATCGACTGGGAAACGTTCAAACAGCGTTTTGATACCCAGTATTTTCCAGTCGTGGCACACTTAAGGATGGAAAGAGAGTTTATACATTTCCAACAAGGGAGCATGTGGGATAAGTCGGTGGACGAGTACGCTTCGGAGTTCGCAAGGTTAAGTCGGTTCGCGCATCATCTGGTGGCAACCCCAGAACTTTATGCTAAGAGATTCCGACAAGGATTGGACCTGAAGACGCAGTCCTCCATGTCTTCTGCTACTCTTTCGACTTATGATGAAATCTTAGAGGCGACACGAAACTTTGAAGACCTTCAGAGACGCATGGGGAAGGATGACCGTTTGTCTGGCATTAAGCGACCAGCCAATCAAATTCTTGAGGGATCATCTTCCAGATTCAACGGGAGACAACAACCCAAGAGACCAGCCGGACCAACTATCTTCAGAAAACCAGCCGTTATATGCAACCATTGTGGTAGGGCCAGACACTACACAGGAGACTGTCGCATTTTGAACAAACTTTGCATAGTCTGTAGGTCTCCGGATCATGCTATTGGGGACTGTCCTCAGAAAGGGAGACAATCAGGCCCCGTCAACAAGCCGGCTAATTATGGGGCACCAACATAGTGAAACCGGCCACTTTCCGCCACTAAACCAACCGGTCAAGGGGCATCACCAAAGGGACCACTCTTGTTATCACAGGAGCGTGTTTTTCAGCAAGCGCAGAGGTATGGACCCAAACGCCAGACCTTCACCATGACAGCTGAGAAGGCTGGGGCCACGTGGCAAGACAGCAGAGGTACTCTTTTCTTTTTCAACCTTTCTTTTGATACCATGCTTATTTATCCTTCAATGCAAATCTTAGTTAAACTCACTATAATTCCTCTAGTTTTCGTAATTTCGACTCGTTGCCTTTATGTTATATCTCTCAAGTTTTCCATCAATTCACAACCTCCCTTCAACTTCCAAACTTTTCTACCCGGAAGTAACTACTGATTTTACATTTCCAATTCCTTATACCTAAACCCTTCAGAGACTTTACATGCATCAAGTGATACACCAACTCGCGGGAGTGACACATACAGCAAAGAGGATTCCTGACAGCGATACTGATTATCGTGCCTAGTAGTGGCTACTCCTTTGAAAATTTCAAATATGAAATTATTCTAAGGAGGGTAGATCGTAACTATCACAACCATTCTTGCAATTCTTAGCAAACCCAGAAGTTTTATACATCCACAACGATTTTTCGGAGAAGGACTTGGTGGTGTGATGTATCAGCGCGGCGATATAGTTGCATATGCTTCAAGACAACTAACGGCTTGTGGACGCAACTATCATGTTCAGATCTGGAACTGGCAATGGTAATATTCATCTTGAAGATATAGAAACACTACTCTAAGGAGAACATGAGGACACTGAAGGTTGAAACACCTGAAGCGGATAATAGGGGTCAAGTTTTATATGGGAGAAGTGCCGATCGGTTGGGACGATCCTGAAGATGGAGAATTTATAAAATTGAGATAATTGTATAAAAAAGAAGTGGAGATAGTGGTACAATGCAGCGAGCGAGGAAGGCTCAGCCCATGACTCATCGGCCATTTAACATCTTGGAAGGAGATGGTGGGTTTGTGTATAGCCTAGTTCTGCTATTTTCTTTGGAAGGCATGCATAATACTTTTATACCTCACAATTAAGTGGGTATGCTGGCAATCCTAGTCATACTTTTGATCGTTCCAAGATCACGGAAAAGTTGGCGTAACCTACGAGCGGCAACCGGTCGGAATACTAGAAGAATGAAACCTTGAGGGACAAGACCATCCAGATGGCTAGAGTTATGTGGAGAAAGAACTACTAGGCAGACAATACACGGACGCGAGGAAACGGGACGAGTGTAACACCTTAGGATGTGTTTTGTGGCTAATTATAATTTTATATATGGTTTTTTTAATAAAAAGTTTACCAATTTGGGTTTTAAATATTTTATCCAATTTATTGAGTATTTTATTAGATTTTTCCTAGCCTTGCACACACTTGTGCATGATAACTAGGGTTTAGAGATGGGGTTAGATCATGATTAGCAAGCATGATGGATTAACCCATTCTCTTTAAGTTAATATTGTTAGGTGTTTTGGGTTAAATAGTTATGGTGGTTTTAAAAATGAAAATGAATTTGAAATGGAAATTTAAAATGATTGTTCTTGGGTTGACTTGGTGAGAGAGAGAGAGAGTGAGAATGGGGCATGATGGCTTTTGCCATGCTTCATTAAATGAAGAGAGAGAGAAGGGGGGTTGACTTGTATGTGTTCTCTGATTCTCTCACTCTCATTCTCTCACTCCCATTCTCTCTCTCTCACACACACACTTACCTGCTTCAACTCCAGCAGCAGCAAACAACAGCAGTAGCAGCAGCAGCCCCAGGAGCAAGCAGCAGTGGCAGCAACAACAACATCAGCAACAACTGCAACACCAGCAGAAACAACAGCAGCACCAGAAGAAGCAACTCGAGAGGCAGCACCATTAGCATCAGCACCATTAGCATTAGCAACTGAAGCAGCAGCCCCAGAAGCAGCCACAGCAACAGTAACAATATCAATAGCAATAGTAGCAGCAACTGCATCAGCAGCATGCTCTGGCAGCAGCAGCAGAAGCCCAGCAGTTGTAGCAAGCTCTCTTCTTTCCCCATTCACTTCTTCACCTGCCTTCTAGGGTTCTCTAGGATATATTTTCTGAACCCATCTCTCTTTTGCTTAGCTTGTGTGCTAATTGGTGTCGGTTAGTGTTAATTAGCTAGTTTAGTGCTAATTATGGTGATTTGTGAGGAAATTTGATATAGTGATGATCCTGTTGGTAAACCCTACCCATTTAAGTATTATTAGGGTCACTTGAACTGAGATTTAACCCAGATTACACTAAAATACCATAGGGTTTGTGTATTGTGCAAAATTGGTGTTTTAATGCGACAATGTAACATTCTGTGATCTGCTTTTGACCCGGGGACTTCAGGACAAAATTGAGAAAACTGGGGCATGCACACTAGGTCTAGAACACACCACCAGAACACGAGACCCCCATTCCCAACTGAGGCCACAGATTTATTGTGTTTGGCCGCAATTTGCGGCCAAGTAGGGGGCAGGGGTGTTGGGGTCTTGGCTAGGGTCGTCTGCAGTTTTGTCTAGTACTTTGGCATGTCTAGTTTTGTAAGATTTTACCTGTAGGAAAATCTGGGATCAAATATCGTTTTACATGTCCGTTGTGTTTGCGCGATACGTGAGTGGGTTCTGTGATCTAGTGTATCGCGGCGTGTCACGATGGTTTTAGACGCGTACACACACGATTCAGCGTATCGTGCACACGTGCGTTTAGTTCGCGACGCGAGTTTCTCATTTTGGTTCGATATCGCGTTTTGCGGAATATTTGGCTTATATATATTTTCCATGTCTTATTTGCAGGTTTGCAGGCAGGGACTACGGACACTACTACAGGGGGAGAAGATGGTAGGATTCACCTAGCGTGGAGTGTAGGTGAGTAGATTTAACATCTACAGGGGAATCGCCCGCATGGCGTTATGCGTCTGGGCTAGGATTCAAATACCTGTCGCATATTCTACGTCATTGTTAGAATTGCGCCTTTACTGTATTTCCTTGATATAGTTGTACTGTGACTAGCAGCCGTAGGACACTGCACATATTATTGACGGTTCACGTTGCATGAGCACGGATTGTATGCTACACACACACCGTCAATAATTGCCATGTCACACACAACCCTTTATAGATACTATATTGCTTATCATACTTGACATCTATCTTATCGGTATACCTGTAGTGTATCTTACCATTAGTGATAGGTACATATACACCTTGCGATACAACTACAGGTATACCATGCACATATTTTACTCATACCCAGGGGGGTATCCTTTATATTTTACTTATACCCAGGGGGTATACGACATCTTTTACTTATAGGTAGATACCTATACTTAGCTGTACCATATTGATTTCGCATACATCTGGTTTCAGCTACATGTTCTCATTTATATGCTCACATTCAGATATATCGCATTTATTTGTTCCTGGATTTGCTCATTGTTTATTTGGATTTTACATGGTGTTTTCTGGATTTGGGAACCGTGGGAGTTCATGAAATTATGCATACATTGAAAAACCCAGTTTCCTTGAGATGATATTTGCGCGTCCACCATGAGTTTTATCGGTGCTGATTATATACTCCATACGAGGTGTGGTTGCCGTATGAGAGTACATGGTGGGGCCCGGTATGGTTCCCCTCGGCAAGAAGATCGATGGATTTTGACGATTGAGCTTGGAGGCGGGCGAGTACCTACTGGTGACAATACCCATGACTCTGTGGGGGATCACGGAGACACCGCTGGGAGTCATGTACGTATGCATATGTCGAAAGGCGAGGGTCAGAGCTAGGCACTCGTGCTTTCGGGATAGCGTATCATACGTGATCAGGATTTCTGTATCGATGCTTGGCACATGGTTTTCATGATATTTCTTTAATACCTTTGTATATATAACTGGGGATTTAGCCGTTGTTATATATACCCTTACACCAATATTAGTGGAATGGGACGCTAATATATGTGTATTGCCCCCATCATATTTTATTTCTGCATATATATATATATATATATATATATAGGATGTTAGAAATTATTTGAGATTCGACTTGGGATATACGTGATTCATTGAGATTGGATATTGGATATGAAAGAGATTGATGGTTTGTACATTCGGGATATAGGAGATCTATTCGATATTGTACATTGAGGAGATGTGAGACTTATATGGTATGAGAGCCCAGCTTGGGTGCTGATTTGAGGATTTGGGATTTGAGTGTCTTGATGGATTGTGATCCGGCCACGATGTCAGGTTTCCGTGGAAATGACATATTCCACCCCATACCTCACACTTATCTATTTTTATGCACAGTTTCACCTATTGGTAGTACCTGTTAGTGTACCCTTATGATAGTTGCATATCTTCTTTCTCATATCCCTATTGCATAGTTATTGCATACTATTATCATGTCATCATTGCTTCATATATTGATTGTACCTTCTAGTGTACATCTCCATTACTTTGCTTTCACATGACATGTTATTACTGTAATCACATATCTTAGATTCATGCTGTACGTACATTCCTGCGATTACCTGCATATGTTATCTACTATTCACGAGTTGGCAACTCACCCCCGTTGTGCCACAGGTGTTTCAGGTTTTTCCCAGAGTAGTCGAGGCAGGCTATTCAGCTTCTCATCTATCATCTTTTGCTACAGATATCGCGTCAGCTCATAGTATACCGTTTTGCTTAGATGGGTTAGATGATTATCTGTATTTCTTATTGTACATTCGTTATATTTTGTACTCTCCATATACTATTGTATTGTTGACTTAGAGACTTGGTGAGGACGAAATTGTATATTATTGTGGATTTGTTGTCTTTTATATACAGCTTTCTCTCTATTGTCCTTATTTCTTCGCTACGGCGTCGTATATTTATGATATAGTTTTCCGTCTTGAGCTAGTTTTTACAAAAAGGGGTGTTGCCAAAATTTTAAAGAAAGAAAGTGGGACTTTTAAGGAATTTGGGTTGTGATTTCAAATGTTTCAAAAACTTATATTATCTTTTCCGTATTTTATGGTTTAGATTTCTGGGTTTTGGCTTTCTTTTACCACGTTACGTTTTTAGGCGTTGCGTAGTATTAGGGCCGTCACGTGCCAATTTTCGGGTCGTGACAAAGTTGGTATCAGAGCGCTAGGTTTTACCTTTCGGAGTGTAGGATGACCTTAGTATGATGGAGTAGGTAGCTTAAGCAGAGTAACGTAGTGTGTGTATGTCTGCAGCATACCCACGATGCGGTACCTTGCATTAAGTGACCTAAGTACAATTTGCTTGAAATTCCTTCCTTGATGATTCATATCGTTGAGGTTCGATTCCTTATTCTCATCGAATCTTATATCTATTTATAGCCTTGCCGCCGATGACTATGGGGACTCAGAGTGATGCAGCGAGGGCCGAGGTCAGAGTTGGCTCGGGTGAGACGAGTACTGACCAGGATGGCACTCTAGTTGCACAGGTGCAGACGGATCAGCCTACTACTTATACTATTGATATGCTTGTGGTTGAGATGCAGGACTTCCGCCAGACTATGAGTTCATTGGTTGATATCGTTCGGGAGCTACGACAGGAGGTTGTCACCCCTGTTACTCAGTTGTCACTTACGGTCAGCATGCAGCAGTCCGTCACCTACATAGCACCAGTGGTTGTAGCTCCAGATGACGAGGCACATATTCCAGAGGCTCAGACAGTTCCAGGACAGTGGAGGACTCATACCAGTGTACCAACCCAGAGACAGAGGTTTGGTCATCGAGACAGAGTTTGTGGCCGTCGCGGGAGTAGCAGAGGCTTAGGACGAGGACAGTCGTTCAGCTCTCATCCCCAGGATGGTCAGCAGTCAGCACGTGGATGTTTTCGATGCGGGAGCCTTCAGCACTTCGTCAGGGATTGTTCCTTAGCACCTCGTCAGAATCGTATTCAGAGAGGCCGTGGACGTGGAAGATTCGCTCAGAGGTCTCAGTCTACCAGAGGAGTTCAGCCAGTTGCGGGTAGATGGCAGACGCGGGAGTTTGCTTCTACTCATCGGGACGCGTAGACGTCCAATGTGGAGTCTTCAGGTATCCTTATTTCGTATGTTCTTTGATGTATTCGTTTGTTCTTCATGCTTGTACCGTGGTTGGGTAGATTAGTCGTAGTTGTTATTTTAACTTCTGTCAGCGATTCTTTTGTTGCGCGACACGTATTTCAGTTGTGTGCCAATCGGATAGGAGATAGAGATTCGTCCGTCGTTTTGGTCCTTCTAGAGATGTTGGATTTGACGTTCTCCTGGGAACGGACTGTTTAGTTACGTGTTAGGCGTCTGTAGACTACCGTGAGGAAACAGTCAGGTTTGTTTTCCCCGGCAAGTCAGTTCTTGTTGTGCAGGTGGATAGGTGTGCCGCCTCTCACAGCTTGAATTCGGCCTTTTTCATTAGTCGGCTTTTGAGGAGATGTCGTGGATTCTTGGCATTCATTAGTGATACCGGAGCCACAGTGGGATTGTTGGACCGGGTTCCTTTCGTGCGAGAGTTTTCCGACGTTGTTCCGGATGAGCCGGCGAAGCTTAGGGAGCTTAAGGATCAGCTGCAGAGTTATGGTTTGGGGAGTTTTGTGTGTCTGAGTGTTTCTCTTTTGGAGGCTCCTATTTCTGTTCGTCAAGGAGAAAGACGGCAGTTTAAGGTTGTGTATCGACAAATCGTTAATTGAACCGGCTTATGGTGCGGATAGGTATCCTTCACCTCGCCTTGACGATTTCTTCGATCAGCTCCACAGTGCGAGACTTTCTAAGTTTGCTTGGGATCAGGTCATCATTATTGCGGGTTTGGAGTGATGGCATTCCGAAGTCTTCCTTGTGCGTGCTATGGGCTTTGTGTGTGTTAGTGAGTCACAGGATTCACTGATGCCCTAGCAGCATTCGTTGATGTGATGAACCAGATTTCTGTAGGCCGTTCCTCAACCAGTTTTCGTTGTGTTAATTACGACATTCTGGTCTATTTAATTTGTATTGAGGGACAGGAGTAACACTTGGGGATTTGTTATGCAAATACTGGGAGAGCACTAGCAGTTCGCTAAATTCTCGGAGTGTTTCTTCAGGCTTGTTTTGTGTTGACTCCTAGGTCTTATAGTCACGGGAGACGGTTTCGTATGGTTCCGAGGGAGATCGTGGCCATACAACCTAGGCCCAGACTTGTGTGCAGGACGGAGATCCGCAGATTGTTGGGCTTAGCAGGTTTCTACCACCGTTTCATGCAAGATTGCTAGAGTAGTGCTGCACCGTCGACTGAGTTAACCGGAAAGGAGGTTTCTTTTCTTTGGACTGAGGCATGTGTGCGGAATTTTCAGCAGTTGAAGATTCGGTTAACAACTGCATTAGTCCTTTCTTTGCTTTTGGTTCGGGCGACCTTGTTGTTTAACTGTAATGTTTCTTGAGTGGCTCGAGTGTATACTGAGGTGACACTACAGAGTCATCGCTTTTGCTTCCCTACATTTCGAGGAAGTACGAGGAGGATATTCCACTCATGATCTGGAGATGGCCGCGGTGGTTTTGCGTTGGAGATTTGGGGACACTACTTGTTTAAGAGTCGTGTCAGATTTTCCACGGACCACTAGAGCTTAATGAACATCTTCCTGCAGCGGATTTTGATTGTTGTGTTAGTCTTCTGCAGATTTACAGTTTTTGTGTGATCGTTGAGTATAGCTTAAGTTCGTCTCTACGGAAAGGATAGCTTGCTCATGTCCGCGCCCGACCACTTTCCTTAAATCGTTTTCGCGAGACACTGCCCGCCGATACTCGTTCGTCAGTGATACTTGAGCATACTCGGCTGGGTAATGATTCGGAGACCTTGATTTGTGACAATGGTGTGCTAAGTTAGGGACGCGTTTGTGTACCTGATATCATCAGGTAGAAACGTGAAATCATAGAACATGCACATCTGTCAACTCTCTATATTCATTCAAGTTCCACCAACATTGACGTGACTTGTGAGATAGTTACAGGTGGACAGGGATGTAAAGAGAAGTCAGGATTCGTTTCAAGGTGTCTGTCTGGTTGTGTGCTTGGGTCGAGCATCTGAGGCCGGCTGGAGAGTTGCAATCTTTTACCGTTCCGAAGTAGGAGTGGGAGCAGATCTCGATGAATTTCGTTATGGTTTCTACCCAAGTTTAGTCAGGGTGTGACTCCATTCGGATTCTTGTCGTCCGGTTATACTCAGTTTGCTCAGTTGTTCTTTTTAAGTGGTGTGTTTGTTTTGATTGTTGTCAGCGGTTGGGGATCGTCACTCGCCATCGTTAGGATTCTCCTTCGATAGCTATTATCAGGAGACACTCCAATTGGCAACCTTTAGGTTTAGGGGTTAGGTCGTGTCGATCACCAGTCTGTTCTTTTGACTCTGCGTAAGTAGGATTTGGGACCCCAGCTAGTCTAGAGCTTCGGAGATGATCCAGTTGTGTTAGGTCAGGATGGGAATTGTCCATTGCGAACTGAGGTCTTATGCCGACTGCGTTGGTCGTAGACTCGAGCTCGCAAGGACAGATCATGTATTCCTACGGACTTTCCGATGAATGACGTGTTGGATTTTGGGAAGCTTGTCCCAGGATTTAGGTCCTTCTGAGATCCTATAAGCGAGTTAGTTTCGTTGCCTTTAATTTGGCACTTCCGTCCAGATTATTAGATTTTCACCCCGTATTCCTTGTGATGATACTCTACAATTACCTTCTTGACCTTTCTCACATGATTTAGCACCAGACCATTTAGCTTAAACGCGATCTTCCGTTCACCAGCAGCCAATTGTGTTAATGGCTCAACAGGTGGAGGAACATCGGTCAAGGGTCTTGCTATCTATGGAGGGTTTTCTTGGACGTAGCCGTATAGTGAGGTAGTCACTTGGGAGGCTGCGAGCGAGATTTGAAATTTGTAGTCTTCTCTTTGAAGGTACGCTTAGTATATTTTTAAATTCGGGGACGAATTTCTTTTAAGGGGGGTGGAGATTGTAACAACTTAGGATGTGTTTTGTGGCTAATTATATTTTTATATATAGTTTTTTTAATAAAAAGTTTACCAATTTGGGTTTTAAATATTTTATCCTATTGATTGAGTATTTTATTAGATTTTTCCTAGCCTTGCACACACTTGTGCATGATAACTAGGGTTTAGAGATGGGGTTAGACCATGATTAGCAAGCATGATGGATTAACACATTCTCTTTAAGTTAATATTGTTAGGTGTTTTGGGTTAAATAGTTATGGTTGTTTTAAAAATGAAAATGAATTTGAAATGGAAATTTAAAATGATTGTGCTTGCATTGACTTGGTGAGAGAGAGAGAGAGAGAGTGAGAATGGGGCATGATGGCTTTTGCCATGCTTCATTAAATGAAGAGAGAGAGAAGGGGGGGTTGACTTGTATGTGTTCTCTCATTCTCTCACTCTCATTCTCTCACTCCCATTCTCTCACACACACACACACACACTTACCTGCTTCAGCTCCAGCATCAGCAAACAACAGCAGTAGCAGCAGCAGCCCCAGGAGCAAGCAGCAGTGGCAGCAACAACAACATCAGCAACAACTGCAACACCAGCAGAAACAACAACAGCACCAGAAGAAGCAACTCGAGAGGCAGCACCATTAGCATCAGCACCATTAGCATTAGCAACTGAAGCAGCAGCCCCAGAAGTAGCCACAGCAACAACAACAATATCAACAGCAGCAGTAGCAGCAACTGCATCAGCAGCATGCTCTGGCAGCAGCAGCAGAAGCCCAGCAGTTGTAGCAAGCTCTCTTCTTTCCCCATTCACTTCTTCACCTGCCTTCTAGGGTTCTCTAGGGTATATTTTCTGAACCCATCTCTTTTTTGCTTAGCATGTGTACTAATTGGTGTCGGTTAGTGTTAATTAGCTAGTTTAGTGCTAATTATGGTGATTTGTGAGGAAATTTGATATGGTGATGATCGTGTTGGTAAACGCTACCCATTTAAGTGTTATTAGGGTCACTTGAACTGAGATTTAACCCAGATTACACTAAAATACCATAGGATTTGTGTATTGTGCAAAATTGGTGTTTTAATGCGACAATGTGACATTCTGTGATCTGCTTTTGACCCCGGGGACTTCAGGACAAAATTGAGAAAACTGGGGCATGCACACTAGGTCTAGAACACACCACCAGAACACGAGACCCCCATTCCCAACTGAGGCCGCAGATTTATTGTGTTTGGCCGAAATTTGCGGCCAAGTAGGGGGCAGGGGTGTTGGGGTCTTGGCTAGGGTCGTCTACAGTGTTGTCTAGTGCTTTGGCATGTCTAGTTTTGTAAGATTTTACTTGTAGGAAAATCTCGGAACAAATATCGTTTTACATGTCCGTTGTGTTTGCGCGATATGCGCGATACGTGAGTGGGTTCTGTGATCCAGCGTATCGCGACGTGTTGCGATGGTTTTAGACGCGTACACATACGATTCAGCTTATCGTGCACACGCGCGTTTAGTTCGCGACGCGAGTTTCTCGTTTTGGTTCGATATCGCGTTTTGCGGAATATTTGGCTTATATATATTTTCTATGTCTTATTTGTAGGTTTGCAGGCAGGGACTACGGACACTACTACAGGGGGAGCAGATGGTAGGATTCACCTAGCGTGGAGTGTAGGTGAGTAGATTTAACATCTACAGGGGAATCGCCCGCATGGCGTTATGCGTCTGGGCTAGGATTCAAATACCTGCCGCATATTCTACGTCATTGTTAGAATTGCGCATTTACTGTATTTCCTTGATATAGTTGTACTGTGACTAGCAGCCGTAGGACACTGCACATATTATTGACGGTTCATGTTGCACGAGCACGGATTGTATGCTACACACACACCGCCAATAATTGCCATGTCACACACAACCCTTTATAGATACTATATTGCTTATCATACTTCACATCTATCTTATCGGTATACCTATAGTGTATCTTACCATTAGTGATAGGTACATATACACCTTGCGATACAACTACAGGTATACCATGCACATATTTTACTCATACCCAAGGGGGGTATCCTTCATATTTTACTTATACCCAGGGAGGTATACGACATCTTTTACTTATAGGTAGATACATATACTTAGCTGTACCTTATTGATTTCGCATACATCTGGTTTCAGCTACATGTTCTCATTTATATGCTCACATTCAGATATATCGCATTTATTTGTTCCTGGATTTGCTCATTGTTTATTTGGATTTTACATGGTGTTTTCTGGATTTGGGAACCGTGGGAGTTCATGAAATTATGCATACATTGAAAAACCCGGTTTCCTTGAGATGATATTTGCGCGTCCACCATGAGTTTTATCGGTGCTGATTATATACTCCATACGAGATGTGGTTGCCGTATGAGAGTACATGGTGGGGCCCAGTATGGTTCCCCTCGGCAAGAAGATCGATGGATTTTGCCGATTGAGCCTGGAGGCGGGCGAGTACCTACCGGTGACAGTACCCATGACTCGGCGGGGGATCACGGAGACACCGCTGGGAGTCATGTACGTATGCATACGTCGAAAAGCGAGGGTCAGAGCTAGGCATTCATGCTTTTGGGATAGCGTATGATACGTGATCAGGATTTCTGTGTCGATACTTGGCACATGGTTTTCATGATATTTCTTTAATACCTTTGTATATATAACAGGGGATTTAGCCGTTGTTATATATACCCTTACACCAATATTAGTGGAATGGGACGCTAATACATGTGTATTGCCCCCATCATATTTTATTTCTGCATATATATATATAGGATGCTAGAAATTATTTGAGATTCGACTTGGGATATAGGTGATTCATTGAGATTGGATATTGGATATGAAAGAGATTGATGGTTTGTATATTCGGGATATAGGAGATCTATTCGATATTGTACATTGAGGAGATGTGAGACTTATATGGTATGAGAGCTCAGCTTGGGGGCTGATTTGAGGATTTGGGATTTGAGTGTCTTGATGGATTGTGATCCGGCCACGATGTCAAGTTTCCGTGGAAATGACATATTCCACCCCATACCTCACACTTATCTATTTTTATGCACAGTTTCACCTATTGGTAGTACCTGTTAGTGTACCCTTATGATAGTTGCATATCTTCTTTCTCATATCCCTATTGCATAGTTATTGCATACTATTATCATGTCATCATTGCTTCATATATTGATTGTACCTGTTAGTGTACATCTCCATTACTTTGCTTTCACATGACATGTTATTACTGTAATCACATATCTTAGATTCATGCTGTACGTACATTCCTGCGATTACCTGCATATGTTATCTACTATTCACGAGTTGGCAACTCACCCCCGTTGTGCCACAGGTGTTTCAGGTTTTTCCCAGAGTAGTCGAGGCAGGCTATTCAGCTTCTCATCTATCATCTTTTGCTACAGATATCACATCAGCTCACAGTATACCATTTTGCTTAGGTGGGTTAGATGATTATCTGTATTTCTTATTGTACATTCGTTATATTTTGTACTCTCCATCTACTATTGTATTGTTGACTTAGAGACTTGGTGAGGACGATATTGTATATTATTGTGAATTTGTTGTCTTTTATATATAGCTTTCTCTCTATTGTCCTTATTTCTTCGCTACGGCGTCGTTTATTTATGATGTTATTGTTTTCCGTCTTGAGCTAGTTTTTATAAAAAGGGGTGTTGCCAAAATTTTAAAGAAAGAAAGTGGGACTTTTAAAGAATTTGGGTTGTGATTTCAAATGTTTCAAAAACTTATATTATCTTTTCCGTATTTTATGGTTTAGATTTCTGGGTTTTGGCTTTCTTTTACCACGTTACGTCTTTAGACGTTGCGTAGTATTAGGGTCGTCACGTGCCAATTTTCGGGTCGTGACAACGAGAGAGCGAGACCCAAAATTTTTAACCACGATAATCCCTTCTTAGTTATTTTTTCTTGACCTACCTTCTGCAATTTCGAGGACGAAATTATTTTAAGGAGGGTAGATTGTAACGACCATATTTTCTAATACCTAATAAAATATATTTTATTTAAATTTCTACTATCATATAATTATTTACGTGTTTCTTTGATAGAAAATAATTTTAATGTAATAATTTTCAAAGCATTGAAATATAATTAAAGGAATTTTCTAAAATCTATTTATTGTTTTTCTAGGCTTAAAATGTTTTAATAAAATTTTATAATACCTTAAAAGACTCTAAATATTTTATTATCAATTAGGATCATAATTCGAAATTAAAAATATTTTTAAGGATAAACTAGATTTTTAAATAATTATAATAACTAGCTAAAATAATAGATATAGGGTATATTATTTAGTTTTAGCCCAAAATTATTTTTATACTAAAGATAACAATAAAATATATTTTCTAAAAATTTTCCATAATTTTCCCGTATTTTTAACTAGTTTTAACATTTTTTTTAAAACCAAATTTAATTTTTAAAATATAAAACAGTTTAGTATTTATATAAAAATAAAAATAAAATTAAAATTTTCCCCTTGATCCTGGACCGTTGGATCACAAGATCCAACGGCCCAGTCCCTCGGTTGGCGCCCACGTGGTGGGGACCACGCGAAAACGCGTGATCCCCATACACGCGGGCACATAGCGCATGGCGGCGCTGGGGCGGCGGCTCGTAATCCGTTGGATGCAGATCCAACGGCCACGAAGCTCTGACAGTGGCGGCTAATCACGAGCTAATAATTCTGAATGATTGGGGGTGCAGATTTTAAGGATTTTTTTAACAGTTTTTGGATTTTATGGTTGGTAGAAAAACCCTATAAATAGACACCTTCAAACACTGATATCTCACACCTCGGAACTCCAAAAATTCTGAAAAAAATATCCACACCTTCGTATCGACGACGCCGACGCTACGGTTCCACCCAAACATCAAGGAAAAATCTGAGCGTGAAGCTATTGAGGATTTTATACAAGCCTACGCTTTCAACCCATCGGTATCCGACTCAAACAAAAGGTAAGATTCGCCTCTCTCTACTCCTCGGTCGCCTTCTTTCTCATAATAGTCTTGGTTTCAACTCGTAATCCCTAATCTCATATTAAAAATTATTCTTGCATACTTATTCTTTTGTACCTCTCAATGATGATCATATTAACCCATGTTTAAAATGGCTTCCTTAATCACTCCTATACAAAATATTGCATCCTCGTACTACATAAAATGTGATATGCTTAATGTTATAACCCACGGGGTATCACTTCACCCCTCACATACCCACACTTACCTATACTACTAATTTGATCTCGAAATAGCGTACTTCTATAAAATACCCTCGTTTTATTAAAATGTTGTATTTGTTTAAAATATCCACCTGAGATAAAATATTTGGAATAAATGTTTTAGATACGATATATATATTTTGTAGGGTTCCTAAGCACCCTAATGAGGTCTCACAAGGCATCAACCATGCCAATATAAAATTTTACGGTGCCGAGAAATCCTAAACTACGGATCGTTGGCTAGATTTCTAGGCGAAAAAGCAAACTAGTTAACACTTAACTAAGAGATACGGAAATACAACCTTTGTAGATCCGGTTCTCCACCTCCATAGCTCCGCAATGAAGTCTCCTCGCTGTCCATAACAAGTCCCGGGCTCTAGCGTCGGCTTCATCGGAGAATGGACGGGCTAGGTCATCGATGTCTATGCCGAAGATGATCTACGTCGAGGCATCGCTAAATCAAGCTCCGACTTCACCAAGTCAAGAAACTTGTGAAGAAAACACACTCTACTACTTGGCAAGAGATAAAGGATGAAGAAATAGGAAGTGGGTAGACTTTAGATTTGGATTTCACACTCTTTTTCATCACTTGCCATTGATGGAGGCAAGCTTTCTTCACTTGAAGTGAAGAAGAAGAAGAAGATGATAGAATATCATAAGTATTTTTCAAAAAAGAAAAATAAATGAATACTTATCATTTTGCAACCATAGTTTGTTGTAGAGAATAAACCATGGTTAGAATGAAGGGTTAGGGTTAAGCATCAAGACAAAATGGTCACAAGGTCAAAGCTTCATGAAGCTTCAATGTACAAACAAAGAAAGCCACAATTTTCTCTTTATGCAATTTATTTTCCAAAAAGAAATGGATAAATAAATAAGTGAATAAAACAAAACCCTAACCATAATCATGTAACCATTGTTTGATCTTTACACAAACCCTAGTGAGCATGTATCATCAAACATGATACAATCAAGTGCACAAAAAGTATATCACATATACAATGTGCACATCCGAGCGAGAAAATCCATTTAAAGTGAACCAATACTAGTTAATGCAAAGTAATATATCTAATATATAATTATGCATTAAATCATTAAATCAACACTTGATTCAATGATCCGGTCATATCGTATATAACTGACTAGTATCCAATGTATCGGCTTATCGAATCAACCCTTGATTCGATAACTAGGTTATATCGCATACAACCAATCGATACATTCATCGCGAGAATGAAATACGGTATCACATACACGCATTATTCTCAGTCCCACACATATCTCATATGCGCTCCTATTTCGTTTCGCTTGAGCCAGGAAACCTCTGTGTAGGACTCTAAAGACTCGTCAATACGCCGGCAGCAGGTGATGATCATATCAAACACCCACAAGCCGCAAGCGGTCTGCTAAACGTAACGGCCACCCGGGTATTGAGCGATCAGAAGATCGACGAGCAAGCCCGCTCACACTCCAGTGAATCCAACCAGTAACACTACCGTACAGTCCGGTCTGATCGTCTGATATGTCGCATATCTTGCCTAGGGGTGGTATACGTCAGACCCCAATAGCTCGATAAGTCGTGTCGATATGAGGTCTATAACAATTCGAGAAACTACTGGTAACACTTACCAGTAAATCTCAGCAACCCTGGCCAGGGATTTCCTGTTATAGCCAATCGAACACAGCGCAACATCAACTCCCTATACCGGGAGAGACGAATCCCCTCCTATCGCTCATTGCCTCCATGTGACTCGGGACTGTACCCAAAAACCACCGTTTTGCACGCCCTCTTGGACGTGGTAAGATGGAAATCAAAGCACAGTGGGAACCACACAAGACTCTATGACGATCTCGGGTCAACAGACTACTTTGTACCAGTGTCACCAGAGAACTGCCATCTGACGTGAGGTATAATACCATCTGGGAGTTCTCGGCGAGTCCGTCCAGTGTACCCAGTCTCTACTGAGCACCCGTATATCATCTCTGATGTCAAACACCAATGGATATGGGATCATCCATCGCCCATCTGTATGGGTCGAGAAGGTATACGCTAGTCTACTCTGGTATATCGATGCCCCGTCTCGATACACCCACGACTAGGGACTTTGAAGGATGTACTTATGGACTACCATGTCCCCACTAGTATGATCCGCATCATAGTCCAGGTAGTCAAGTACACATCCTAAGGGCTTTACCAACATGTAACAGAGAGACAATCAGTATACACGTTAAGGTAAAGAGCAACCAGATAGCATACTATCATGTCGAGCAAGAAAGTCCTCCCTATATATGTCCCAGCATCCACTACAATATACATGCTATGTACAGTAATGGCCTCTAGGGCATACATATAACTAACAATCTCCTACTTGCACTAGGGCCATCTGTAGCAGTGGTTGTAGTATCTCATACTCAACCATCCCATAATAGTCTCTCTCTGGGAACAGGCCTTCGTGAGTGGATCCACCGTGTTATCCTCTGAGTCTGCTCTCCTTACCTCGATCACCCTGGAGATCAACCATCTCCATGATCAAGTGATACTGCCTTAGAATATGTCTGGATCACTGATGGGGCCTGCGTTCCTTGGCATAAGCCACAACTCCATTGTCACACAATGGGAGGAACATAGTTCATCTCATGAACTAGTATACACCCAAACAGTCTCTTTGGCAGCATCTTAAGTAGCGATGTATCGTGCCTTTATCGTCTAGTATGTCACGGTATCTAGCTTGGAACTCTTCCAACATACCGTCCCTTTACTCAGGGTAAAGACAATGCCTGTGACTGACATTCAGTCGTCTTTATCACCCTGGAACACTTCCAGTGATTCTCCCCACGGTCGATTGATACCTTCTCACTACAACTAGTGAGAATCCTAACATCCAATTAAATCTATCTCATAGATCTAAAACTCAGGATTTAGGAGGTATCATTTTGATCCTATATGGAGAATCATTGTGATAAGCGGAGATTGATCGAGCGTAGCATAGGAAACTCCTTCCCTATCAAGAGTATGTCATCCACGTACTCTACGAGGATCGTCACCATACTCCCTACTACCTTCTTGTTTATACAAGGTTCATCTACCATTTTGATGATGTCAACTTCTTTGACCGCTTCATCAAAACAGATGTTCTGACTCCGCGATGCCTGCTTTATCCTATAAAGCATCTTGCACACGTTTCCGCTGCTCCCACTGTCTACGAGGCCCTCTGGCTGTGTACTTATAGACGCTCTCTTCTAAACATCATTTAGAAAAGCTGTCATGACACCCAACCACCAGATATCGTAGTCATGGTATGTAGCCGTGGCAAGTAGGATCTGGATGGACTTAAGCATAGCTACTTAGAAAAGGTTTCATCATCATCCATACCTGGTCAATGATGTAGACCTTTAACAAGGCTAGCTTTGAAAGTCTCAACTCTTCCATGTACACCAAGTAATCTTCTCAAGATATACTTGCTCCTGATGGGGATTTAACCCTTCAGATATAGCAACTAAAGTCCATACTTTGTTGGTGTATAAGGATTCCATCTCAGATCACTAAGCATCCAGCCATTCTTACAGAGTCTTACTCCTGATGGCCAGCTCGAAACTAGTTGGGTCATCATCTCATGATGCAGTCCTCGCTCCCACTGTCATAGAGAAACCGAAGTATCTCTCAGGTGGGTGAGGAACCCTACTAGATCGGCGGAGAGGCTGAGGTTCGTTGGAATCTACTGAATCCTTTGGTTCTACCAAATCATCTGCTGTTGTTTGTATAGCTGGAACCTTTCCAGTTGTACATAACAGATCTTGCCTCGAGCTTGTCCGGATTTTGCTTTTCAGACATAGGCTGGACAACCCCAAATCTCAACTAACTTGAGAGATGGGCTCTTCCCTTATCATATCAAATATGAAGTGGTAGGCAACTGATTTGATTTGAACCCTATTCAATAGGTATGCAGCTTCTCAAGTGCATAACTCCCAATAAGGAAACAGGTAACTCAGTATTACTCATCATAGAGCACACCTTATCATATAGGGTGTGATTGCTCCACCCCGATTTACCATCATGCTATGGTGTATACGGAGGAGTAATGCTGAGAGAGAATCTCATTCTCCTTTAGAATAATCCAGGATTTCCGTGCTTAAGTATTCTCCTCCTCGATCTCATCAAAGGACATAATACTTATACCCGTATTTTGGTTCTCTACTTCTCGCTTATATTCTGTGAATATCTCAAAAGGTTCGGACTCATGTTTCAACAGGAACATATGACTGAATCTTGAGAGATTATCAGAGAATATAATGAAGTATAAAGAACCAGTCCTGGCATGTGTAGACAGGAGACATTACATACATCAACATGTATCATCCCAAGAGTTCACTAACTCTTTCTCTGTTTCCAATAAACAGAGCTAGTGTCATTATATCTTTGTGACATGACTGGCAAGTTTCACAAGATGTAGATTCAAACTGATTTAAACATGCATCTACATGTAACTTCAGCTAGTCGGGTCACATTGATCTGACCTAGTCTACAATACCTTAAGAAGGATCCGTTCATTTCTGAACTCTTCCTCTTATGCGTGTTCCATATACTAAGAACTGTAGTTTGATTTAGAACATCAACGCTTTTAGATAACGTGCCTGAACCGATCAACTTTTGATATAGGAAATGTTCAAAACATTATCCAACAATACAAAATTATATCCTTTCTTTACTAATAAAGAGACTGATATGATTTTGTATATCAGGTTCGGTATCTAATAACATTCGTTCAGAATCAATGTATTGGTAATACAGGGTGACAGTGACCAACAGACTTGGCTGCAACTCTTGCCCCGTTTTCTGCCTCATGAAACTTATCACCCATTCTCAGTTCTCTACCTAGCTGTAGCCCTATGCAACAGATTACATATCTGGGATCCTGATCTGGTATCACATACCCAGGACGTAGAGGATACAGAGAAACAGTTCTTTGTAACGAACACACCCGAAGATGATGCATCAGCATGCACTCTCTTCGTTTGGGCGGCACGGGAATTCTGGTAATCCCCAATTTCCTGCTCTGTCTTATAACATTTATAAGTTGGAGCGGGACCAACGTTCCCCAGCTCAGTATAACATGCGGGTTCGGTCAATATTCCGTATTATTATCTTGATTAAGGCGTGATATGGTCTCTACCTGGAGAGAGAGAGAAGAAAACACTCAGCGTGCGCTCTTGCAAGAATAGATTGGTTATTATTTTATCTAATCAGGATGGCTCCCACTGCTTTTTATCAAATCTTCCTTCAAACCCTAAAAGGAAAGACTAGCCGGGATTAATTACACACTACAAGTTCGCCAATCTTTCAGCCAGGCCAGTGTCGGTACTTTGAGGGAAGTCCCCCGTGCTTTCGCACGAACCTAATTAATGTAAACCTCGTTTTCCCAGAGGCGTAACCCCGTTGACACCTTTCTAGACACCTACTTGATCGGCTAATTGTAATGTGTAAAACTCTCCCAGGAGTAACACTTACTCGCAGCGGGTATCGGGATCCAACTATCTCATAGAAGGTATGCAATCTCATTGCAAATTTCAATACTTGAAATTCCCGATAATATTTTGCCCCTAGTGTTCTATGACCTTGACGAATGCCAAACAACCCATAGTCCACTAGTCAAGTTCAACCCGTACATTTCTTGATCGAATTAAACCCACCCGCATGACCCTTGACGAATGCCAAACAACGCCGTATGAATACCCTAATCCAATCGCATCATATGCTCAAGCAGATAAATACTAGTTAGCTACCGTACACTACGCCTTGACGAATGCCAAACTACCGCAGCATGAATACTAACTAGTACATATCTGAAATGACGGAGGGCTACGACAGGTTTTTCTGAAAACCTATTGCGTGATGAACTTGATATCGTTGTAGGATCGAATGAATTTTGAAATGGAGTGTTTTTGATGCTTTTCTAGTTTTGCTAAAGGAGTCACTCCCGGTGAAGGGATCGTCGGTCCTTTCCTCGTCGAATGATGTGCGGGATATATCATATATATCACTGTGCAAAGCAAAAACTCTTAAAAGCAATCAAAAGACAAACCGAGTGTGTAGCATCTGCCAGTTATTGCTAAAGGAGTCACTCCCGGTGAAGGGATCTCGGTCCTTTCCTCATCGAATAAGGTGCAGGATATATCACATATACCGCTGTGCAAAGCAAAAACTGTAGCTACCGGTTTTATTTTGAAATTCGATTCTACAACATCTTAGGTTTCTTTTATTTCATTAATCACATTAATGAAGTCCCATCATTTAAGTCACCTAAACATCACAGATAGATATGACGTACACTTATGCCATCCGCATTCGCCTCGATGTCCCCTCGTGCACCGTTAGGTTAGGTAACTAACGACAGAGCAGGGCAGGGCTAGCGCGGGTGTAAAACATAAGTAACGTCTATATAATATATCATATATACTATATACTGTATCTATCATAGAACATCACATGATCACATCACAGATATCGCAGCAGAAGAATCATATGAAATATTGGATATACTAGGACGTCCGTGTTTTCAATACGAGCCAGTATAAAACACGGATTCCACGGTCGCGATGAATAGCCAAACCCACACCCCTAGACCCCTACGAGAGCGGCAAGCAACCCTACCAATTCTAGAGTTAGGAGACCCGGACTCGACTCCTCGAGTTGGTCTCCCACTGGACTCCAGAACCCGGTTACTTGTGCCCTCCTCCTTGGGTCTATCCTAGTGCGGAAAAGTAAATAATATACAAACGGTGACAACTTCCGCAACCTGGAAGCGCCCCAATAAAAGAATATTACATACAAGTTTTTACATGAATGAAAATGAAAAACACTCATCTCCCATAAAAACCCCCGGCTATTCAAAGACGACGATCCAATATAACATATCCAGCAACACATAACATCACATGTCATCAACGTAAGTAAATATGCGCATCCCAATTGTCGTTGACATATAGCAACGAAACCGGCGATATCACATATTATACTTACGGTCACAGAAAAGAAAGTGTAAAACTACAACAGTTGGAATCCGCAACCACCTCAGACATCGCATGCCTGACCAAATGAATTACTTAGACATCGCATGCCTAACAATTATAAACCTCGCATTTTAGTCTCAAAATCGAAAACTCTTTTCAATATCAAGTCGGGCAATTCAACAAGATTCCCGACATCCTGATCGAATACTCGTCGCAAACTTCAGTAGGCGGCCGCACCCCCGATACCGTCGACAAAGTGCACCAAGGCGGAACACCGCTACCGCGAGCACCCGGACGGATGCTTTCGGCGACGGGGTTCTCCTACAGTCACTTGGTCAGGGCTATGGGATGTAGCTGTCTATTAAGTTTACCCGGCGAGTATCCGCGTACACTATGTGATTGCGACGGACTTTTGATCACATCAAAATTCCGTGGCAACCGATCAAGTGAGACTAATCTGCTATGTTTATAACATTCATTTAGTTATCACATAACTTATTGTGAATTCCAATTATTGTATCACATTCATAATAAATAGAAAATGTTAAACTTTCCGATCGAACAGTCAAACACCCAAGTTTTCCCGATACAGCTCAACATATGAAATAAGTCTAACAACATTCCGTTCGTGCCTCAGTACCAACGGTCCAGCCGTAGAAGGGTCAAGCCAACGCCTCACATGTGGCACGCCGTACTGCCCCAAACCCGAAGGTTCAAAGGGCAGTTCAAGACGGTCACATAATCGAGTTAAGGTTTGTTGTCTTCTAGAGGGTCCATCGAGTTACTTGCACTACTTAGAACGTCGTTAAACTACGGAAAAATCCAACACTTGGAAATTTCCCGACAGGGGAAAAATTGGGTATTTATATCCGGTCGAACCTTTTAACATATTCTAAAAATTATCCGGAAATACACAAAGACGAAATTTGATACCCCGATCGAAACACCGAATCCCCAAAACAACTCCAGAAAAATTCAACTCTTGAAAAAATATTAAAAATACCCAGGAAAACCAGCACTGTTAAATAGGAGTTACTGTGTAAACATCACCTCACAAAACGACAAACAGGCCGCGTTTCCGCCGCACGAGCCATGCTCGTGCCGCGGAAGAGCGGCGCTTTAATGGAATTAGGGAATCGAAATTTACAGTAACTCTTAGATATTCCTGCTGATATTTCTACATATTTTTAATACTGAAAAATCCCTGTTTTTAGAAAAAGTCCAGAGAGCCATTTTGTGATCGGGTTTCGGGTTCGTTCGGACTTCAAATTCCGTCTAGACTTCGCCTAAGGCTCTAGCTAGGCTCTGATACCACTGTAGGGTTCCTAAGCACCCTAATGAGGTCTCACAAGGCATCAACCATGCCAATATAAAATTTTACGGTGCCGAGAAACCCTAAACTACGGATCGTTGGCTAGATTTCTAGGCGAAAAAGCAAACTAGTTAACACTTAACTAAGAGATACGGAAATACAACCTTTGTAGATCCGGTTCTCCACCTCCATAGCTCCGCAATGAAGTCTCCTCGCTGTCCATAACAAGTCCCGGGCTCTAGCGTCGGCTTCATCGGAGAATGGACGGGCTAGGTCATCGATGTCCATGCCGAAGATGATCTACGTCGAGGCATCGCTAAATCAAGCTCCGACTTCACCAAGTCAAGAAACTTGTGAAGAAAACACACTCTACTACTTGGCAAGAGGTAGAGGATGAAAAAATAGGAAGTGGGTAGACTTTAGATTTGGATTTCACACTCTTTTTCATCACTTGCCATTGATGGAGGCAAGCTTTCTTCACTTGAAGTGAAGAAGAAGAAGAAGATGATAGAATATCATAAGTATTTTTCAAAAAAGAAAAATAAATGAATACTTATCATTTTGCAACCATAGTTTGTTGTAGAGAATAAACCATAGTTAGAATGAAGGGTTAGGGTTAAGCATCAAGACAAAATGGTCACAAGGTCAAAGCTTCATGAAGCTTCAATGTATAAACAAAGAAAGCCACCATTTTCTCTTTATGCAATTTATTTTCCAAAAAGAAATGGATAAATAAATAAGTGAATAAAACAAAACCCTAACCATAATCATGTAACCATAGTTTGATCTTTACACAAACCCTAGTGAGCATGTATCATCAAACATGATACAATTAAGTGCACAAAAAGTATATCACATATACAATGTGCACATCCGAGCGAGAAAATCCATTTAAAGTGAACCAATACTAGTTAATGCAAAGTAATATATCTAATATATAATTATGCATTAAATCATTAAATCAACACTTGATTCAATGATCCGGTCATATCGTATATAACCGACTAGTATCTAATGTATCGGCTTATCGAATCAACCCTTGATTCGATAACTAGGTTATATCGCATACAACCAATCGATACATTCATCGCGAGAATGAAATACGGTATCACATACACGCATTATTCTCGGTCCCGCACATATCTCATATGCGCTCCTATTTCGTTTTGCTTGAGCCAGGAAACCTCTGTGTAGGACTCTAAAGACTCGTCAATACGCCGGCAGCAGGTGATGATCATATCAAACACCCACAAGCCGCAAGCGGTCTGCTAAACGTAATGGCCACCCGGGTATTGAGCGATCAGAAGATCGACGAGCAAGCCCGCTCACACTCCAGTGAATCCAACCAGTAACACTACCGTACATTCCGGTCTGATCGTCTGATATGTCGCATATCTTGCCTAGGGGTGGTATACGTCAGACCCCAATAGCTCGATAAGTCGTGTCGATATGAGGTCTATAACAATTCGAGAAACTACTGGTAACACTTACCAGTAAATCTCAGCAACCCTGGCCAGGGATTTCCTGTTATAGCCAATCGAACACAGCGCAACATCAACTCCCTATACCGGGAGAGACGAATCCCCTCCTATCGCTCATTGCCTCCATGTGACTCGGGACTGTACCCAAAAACCACCGTTTTGCACGCTCTCTTGGAGGTGGTAATATGGAAATCAAAGCACAGTGGGAACCACACAAGACTCTATGACGATCTCGGGTCAACAGACTACTCTGTACCAGTGTCACCAGAGAACTGCCATCTGACGTGAGGTATAATACCATCTGGGAGTTCTCGGCGAGTCCGTCCAGTGTACCCAGTCTCTACTGAGCACCCGTATATCATCTTTGATGTCAAACACCAATGGATATGGGATCATCCATCGCCCATCTGTATGGGTCGAGAAGGTATACGCTAGTCTACTCTGGTATATCGATGCCCCGTCTCGATACACCCACGACTAGGGACTTTGAAGGATGTACTTATGGACTACCATGTCCCCACTAGTATGATCCGCATCATAGTCCAGGTAGTCAAGTACACATCCTAAGGGCTTTACCAACATGTAACAGAGAGACAATCAGTATACACGTTAAGGTAAAGAGCAACCAGATAGCATACTATCATGTCGAGCAAGAAAGTCCTCCCTATATATGTCCCAGCATCCACTACAATATACATCCTATGTACAGTAATGGCCTCTAGGGCATACATATAACTAACATATTTTACTTACACTTTTCCACCAACTACTTTAGTTTTGTTAAAAATCCCTTCATCTTTTGAAAGGGGATAATACTAAATTTAAATAACGGCATATGGTTTTTCCAACTTAGCCCCTTTTCACTCGAAGGATATTTTTATATTAATTCTTCTTAGAATATTAACTAATGTTTAATGAGTTACCCTAATAATAGGGTAATGTTTTATGCGAGTACCTCGTGGTTGATAGGCAATCGTCCCTGAAAAGGACACAAATCCTACCGTCCATGTGCAGCGGTTGCCAACACGAACGTATTTTCTAAAACGTCACCTCAAACTTAAAACACTATAATTTCATAAAATTATTATTTACAATAAAATACCTCAATCCATCCTAAAAAGAGATAATTTCATTTAAATACCTTGACCTTTACTAAAAGGCTATTTTCAACAAAGACTATAACCCTTATAAATGATATTTTCCAAAAGGATATCTAAAACTTTATTAAAAGATAATTTTCAAACAAATACCGTAACCTTTTATTAAAAGGATATTTTCTCAGTAAAATATTATGTGTTTCCAAAATGATAAATATTCCAAACATCATGGTTTTCTTATAAACACTAAATATAATTAAACACTATTAACCTTTATTAACTAAATATTTTATAAGATGATACGAAATACATTACGAACTTAAGAAGATAACAAGACAAAACGAGTGGTTGTGGAAGGCGATATTAAATGGGATCAACTTCTTGATTACAAATTTATGACATACATGACACATGATACGGTTAGTGTTAAAATGTGCGGACCTAGGTATGAAATACTTATATATGAAGATCCCTGCAGGCAGGGTGACTGTTCATATCATAATTTTGCATTATTATATTTCCCATTCTTAATCATTTTACAAATAAATAGGTGCTTTTGATTCATGTCTGCTAAATTGTTGCAGGTTACAGGTTCTCAGAATAATACAGTGAAATTCATGAAAAGACGTTACAAAAGAGAGACTACGACAAACAAATAGATGAATTTGCAAGTTGCCGCCTACCAGTTCGAGGAACAAACGAAGATCAGTAAACAGTTCAATACACAAAGTACACGGGCAGCACAAAATTTAAGACTTCAACGCAAAGCAAACGGTAAAAGTCCACAAATTCGGCACTGTTGGAAATCTGGAAGAAAGTAGAAAAGATTTTGAAGAACCAAGAGAAGAAAACAGAAGAAAAAGGCAACAGAAAACAACCCTGAGAAAATGAGATAAAGAACCCTCCATATGGCCGCGGATCCGCGACCAAACTTGACTTATGGCCGCGGTTCCGCAGCCGTGCTGAGCACGTGTCGGTGCATCTTGTCGGTGGGTGTCGGTGCGTTGACCAGGATTCTCAGGGTTGTTTTGTAATTTTAGATATGGATCAGATGTAAACCCTAGGGTTTCCTTTATCTATAAATAGAAAACCCTAAAGCCTAATTAGGCATGCCTATTTTAATTCCTAGATTAAAATTTAAATTCCTTGTAATCGTTCAAGAGTGCATCAATATAAGTAAGTTTTTATTTTGAATCTTTCTTATCTGCAATTTTATTTCTCTACAATTTTTTTACCTGTCTTTATTTATCTGTAAGTTAATTAGGTTAAAAGAAAATCATAAAAAAATGAATTCCATTGTTAATCCCTTAATGAGTGAGTAGTTCCTCACTTGTTAAGGTTAGGATTGGGTAGGTTTGAGAGATGGAAATCTCTCACTCCTTTATTGCCCGCATAACTTTATAAATAGGGTTCTATGTAAAACAACCACCCACCGCTCATGAAGGCATCCTATCCTACGAGATAGCGGTGATTCCCTAGTTAGACCGGTCGTGGTTGATTTAGACAGAGGTTAGGGCTAAGAATTAAGAAAGGACGGACAAGGGCCAAAAGGAAGAAACTAAGTTTCTTCCCGATCGCGCTAATCCCTTTTTTAATTATTACCTTAACACCTAAGTTTTTAATTAGGGCAAAGAAAGCGGTGAGTAGAATTAACTTTCCAAACTATCCTAATCCAAACCCTAGCAAGGTTTTAATCTAAATCAATTTCAATTTCAGTTTTTTATAAAAATAATCAAAACCTACCACAAATAGGAATTGACTTGTTAGAACAATAAGAAAAGACACGTTTTCCCTGTGGACCAATCCGTACTCAACCGGCTAGCTATCAAGCGACACCGTAATTGATTGCGGTTAATTCTTTGATTTCAAAACGCATACGCAGAAAAACATCTTAACAATCAAATGGCGCTGTTGCCGGCGATAACGGTAGTTATTTTCTTTTTGTAATTTCGGGTTAGTTAAAAATTGAAAAAATCATAAAAAACTGAAAAATATAAAAAAAAATCATCTTGTTATTTTTTGAAGGGTTTTCATGCGAATTGTGCAGGATTGAATAGAAGAACAGATTCAGATCTGGAAAAATACAGTGAACAAAACAGTAAACAGTAGATCTGAACAAACAGAGGAGAACCACAGCAGCGCACAGCAGAATTTTGGAGAGCCAAACTTGCCAAGACGCCGCAGAACCGCCGCACATTGAAGCTTTTGACCGCGGAACCGCGGTCAAATCGTGACGTCAGCACTCCAAAAAGTTCTCTGTAAGTTTCTTTTCCTCACTGTAACCCTCTGAAATCCTCTGAAAAATTTTCCTGCAAGATTCTTTGCGCAAAACTTCTTCCCCTTCTCCAATAAATTGATTTTGTGCAGGATTCTTTGCGCTGCAAATAAAAGAGAAAAAAATTTGGCAAGTGTTTTGGATTTTTGTGTGTTTACTGCTTTGCATTTTTAAAACGGACTTTTAAGGGGCTATAACACCAATCCAGATTGGGTGGGGATTTCATTACCCTTCCTAGGACCCTAAAAAATCACAAAAAGCATTTGCATCAACTCTCGAGTTAATTAAAAAATATTAGACTCAGCCAATAAGGACTGTCGCGCTCAATAGGACAAAGGAAGATTGTAGGCATCGGTCGTTTATCTAAACCTGACTTTGTGGTGCCTAGGCTAGACAAGTGGGAAAGGTAATTTTAAAAGGCCCGTCTCACGGTGATTCGTGAGCGGATCCCTCCCTTCTTTACTTATGCTTACCTGGCCACAATTGGCGGTGAAGAGGCGATTCGAGGATATCTCACAACTTGCCCTTTGGAACAGTTAAGAGCAGTCTAGTTTACTTAGGAGACCCTAGCTCTAGGCTTGATTGTGCATATTGTGATTGCTTGAAAGTATGTCGTAGTTCCTTATAAAATCTTTTGCAAAACTCTTCATAAAAAAAACTACAAAAACAAAAATTTTTACAAAACTTGCCATTTTGTCGCTAGAAATCCATTGCACCCCACTTGCACCCACATTCTCTCATTGACGTTTTCTTACCCCCGCCTTCTATTTTTACTTTTTGACTACACTACACCTCGTTAGTGTATGTCCAGTTGGACTAGGTACACTAGCCCCCGTTTAATCCGTGTCTCGTTAGTTCCTACTGACGACGCGTTCGACTCCGAAGTCGAAATTCCCTGCACTTCTTTACCTTCATCTTCTAATTTATCATCTTCTAAGGAGATGTCGAGATTCAATCTTAACAATCCTTTACTTCCTGTCGAAGTGCCCGAACGAATCGCGCTCCAGGATCTCTTCTATCCCACCCGCACCGCACTTCCTCTTGTCTTTCACTTCCGCCGCCAAATGGGGACAACTTCGAAATTAAACCCCACTTCATCAATATGTTGCCCAAATTTTACGGGCTGGAATCCGAAGATGCCTACATCTTCATTAACAGATTCCAGAATGTTTGCGCAATGATGAAGACCACCCAACTTTCTGATGATGCTATAAGACTACATGTCATTCCATTCACTTTATGTGACCTAGCTGAAAAGTGGCTTTATAGTATAGCATCACACTCCATAAAAAATTGAGAAGAGTTTATTAAGGCTTTTCTTAAAGAGTTTTACCCACACCACAAGACCGCGAGAATTCGCAATGAAATTAATCAATTTTCCCAGCTTCCTTCCGAACCTTTTTGGAAGTGTTTTGAAAGATTTAAGGACCTTCTTGTTCAGTGCCCTCACAACGGTATCGAGAAATGGCAACTTTGCCAAACTTTATACGAAGGACTGAACCCAGCAACTAAGCAGTTGTTGGAAACCATTTGTCAAGGTCACTTTCTTATAAAATCGAGCGAGGAAGCTTGGCAATTTCTCGACGATCTTGCTGAACAAACACTTCAGTGGGAAAGCACTAAGACCACTTCATCTACTTCATCAGGTCAGTCTAGGGCAGGTATGCATCAACTTGATATGTCGATTGCAATGAAGGCCGAAATGGCTGCACTCACGAAAAAACTAGAAGCAATTGAGAGCAAATTCTCATCGCCTTCTCCTGCCCCAGCTTTACCCCCACGCACTATTTGCGCTTGTTGTTCAGATCCGTCCCACTTAACCGAAGAGTGTCCTTACAACCCACCTGCTCAAGGACAGGATCAAGTCAATGCTGTTTTTCAGCAAAGACAAAGAAATGATCCATACTCTTCAACTTATAATCCTGGTTGGAGGAGCCACCCAAATTTTGCTTGGAATCAAAATCAACAACAATTCCAAGGTAATAACAATTTTTAAAGGCCTACTCCACAACAACAAGCCCCTCAACAAACTTAGTATCAGCAACCTTTCCAACCCCAACCTTACTAAAACCAAATGAACAATTTTGTACCGAACAACTCTTATCCTCAAAATAATTTTGTTCAGCCAAATAACGATAAGGTTTCGTCGCTAGAACGAAGTCTGGATGCGTTTTTAAAACAATCTACACAATCCTCAGCAAGTATCCAGTCTTCCATTCAGTCTTTGGTGCAACACACTGCTTTACATGATCAGAGCATCAAAACAATTGAAGCCCAAATTGCACAACTGAATACTGCGCTAAGCGAGCGAGAAAAGGGAAAGCTTCCGTCTCAACCATTGCCAAATCCCGGTCACACACACAACGCACATGTTGCTTATGAACAACAAAATCATAATGTAAATGCTGTGACTACGTTGAGATCTGGAAGAGTGTTGCACAATAATGTAGTTATTAATAATGACACCCCGGCCGCCACTTCTTCTTCTTCTTCTTTTTCGTCTTCAGAGCATGTTCTTCATTCTTCACAAGCCTCTAATTCTTCTAATTCGAACGGACCCACATCTCTCTTCACGAAAACACCAACACTGGGATCCGTTCCAACTCCGCAATCTACTCCACAAACATTGGACTCAACAAATTTTCAAAATATTCCATTTCCAAAAAGGTTGAGATCCAATAAACAAACTCCATAAATGGAGAAGATTGTGGAGTTATTCAAACAGGTTAGCATTAACATACCTCTCTTGGATGCAATCCAACAAGTCCCTTCTTACGCTAAAATCTTGAAGGACTTATGCACCAAGAAGAGGAAGTCGCGGGTACCCAAGAAAGTATTCGTGGCTAGTGCAGTAGGTGATGCTCTTACCCAACCTTTACCCCAAAAACGCAAGGACCCTGGCCGTCCTACAATTTCAATAACAATTGGGGATAAGAACATCAATCGCGCACTTTTAGATCTTGGTGCCAGTGTTAATTTGCTTCCCTATTCAGTATATGAACAATTAGGCGTTGGAGAGCTGAAACCCACACATTGTACTCTCCAAATGGCCAAGCGATCCATCACCCATCCTAGGGGAGAGTTAGAGGATGTGTTAATTAAAGTAGGGGACTTCATTTTCCTCGTTGATTTCATTGTTATGGACACACAGCCTGTAGCTAACCCTCGGAGTCAAATTCCGGTGATACTCGGTCGACCAATCCTTGCAACTTCTAATGCGGTGATCAATTGTCGAAATGGTTCGATGAACCTATCTTTTGGAAACATGACAATTGAACTCAACATTTTTAAGTTGGGGAATCAGCCCTCCGAGCCTAATGCTAATATACTTGATGTTTGCTCGATCCAAGAGATCATTCAAGAGGACTGTGAGCTCGAAAAATTTCTGTTCGATCATAGCAGTTTTGACGCCACTAGTGCGTTCCTCCTTGAATCTGACACAGTTTTCACACCCGATAACGATTACGAGTGTTTCACCTTTTCGAACAATTGTGAAGAATCACAACCCGAGTTTGAGTCATTTGAATTTTCGGATGAGTTAGCTGAACTATCCGACTTGGTTGCTTACACTCGCTTCGAACCATTGTTGGAATACTTCGAGTTCGAGACAGTTTCACCAATTTTACCTTCAATTGTTTCACCTCCAAAACTCGAACTCAAGCTGTTGCTGTCTCACCTTAAATACGCTTACTTAGGTGAGAATGAGACCCTTCCTGTTATCATATCAGCATCTCCAGCCCCCGAGCAAGAGAAAGCCCGTTTTTACGGTCTTACAAAATAATCGGCAAGCATTTGGCTGGACTATGGCGGACATAAAGGGGATTAGTCCCCTCATAGTTGAACATCATATACATATGATGGATGATGCCAAGCCAGTAAGGGATCCACAGAGACGCCTCAACCCTATAATGAAGGAGGCTGTTAAAAAGGAGATTGTAAAATGTCTTGATAGTGGTATCATTTATCCTATCTTTGATAGCAAGTAGGTTAGCCCATTCATGTTGTCCCAAAGAAATCGGGCATAACGGTCATAACTAATGAGGCGAATGAGTTAATACTTACTCGCACCCAAACTGGGTGGCGAGTTTGCATCGATTATAGAAAACTCAACGCCGCGACACGGAAAGACCACTTTCCATTACCTTTTATTGACCAAATGCTAGAGTGATTGGCTGGGCATGAATTTTACTGCTTTTTGGATGGCTACTCCGGCTATAATCAAGTTCCCATCGCCGAAAAGGACCAAGACAAGACCACATTTACTTGTCCTTTCAGTACATTCTCTTACCGTTGCATGCCCTTTGGGTTATGCAATGCACCCGCTACTTTCCAGTGGTGTATGATGGGCATTTTTTCTGACATGGTGGAAAAATTCTTGGAGATTTTTATCGATGATTTCTCCATTTTCGGCGACTCCTTTGATGAGTGTTTGCTACATTTAGACGCAGTTCTTACCCGTTGTAAGGATAAGAACCTTACTTTAAATTGGGAGAAATGCCACTTTATGGTATGAGAGGGTATTGTCTTAGGACATATCATCTCGCAAAATGGCATTGAGGTTGATAAAGCTAAGATTGAGGTCATTTCCAATCTTCCTCCTCCCAAGTGCGTCACAGACATCCGAGCCTTCCTTGGTCATGCCGGTTTCTATAGACGGTTCATCAAGGATTTTAGCAAGATAGCTAGACCCTTGACTCTTTTGTTGGCCAAGGACACCACTTTTGATTTTGACTCATGCTGTATGAAAGCGTTCGAGTCGTTGAAAAGCTTACTTATTTCCGCGCCCATTCTTTCATCTCCTGACTGGACGCATCCATTTGAAATTATGTGCGATGCATCTGATTTCGCCATTGGTGTTGTCCTTGGACATCACATAAATAAGATGCCGCACGTAATTTATTACGCTAGCCGAACCTTAAACGAGGCTCAATTAAATTACACAACAACGGAAAAAGAATTCTTAGCTATTATGTTTGCACTAGAGAAGTTCATGCCCTATTTAATCGGTTCTCCAGTCATCGTTTACACAGATCACTCAGCTCTTCGCCATCTTATTGCGAAGAAGGATGCTAAATCTCGGCTGATACGTTGGATCCTTGTTCATACCATAATTTTGCATTATTTTATTCCCCATTCTTATTCAGTTTACAAATAAACATGTGCTTTTGACCCATGTCTGCTACATAGTTGCAGGTTACAGGTTCTCGGAACAAAAACAATGAAGAAGATGAAGAGACGATACAAAAGTGAGACTACGACCAATAAATGGAAAGATCTTGATCATGCCTACAGTTTGAAGACTAAACGAAAATTAATGGACGATTTCACAAAGAACAAAGGCAGTGCAAGATTCAAGACTTCGACACGAAGCAAGCGGTAAAAGTCCACGACTTTATTCACTGTGGAGATCTGGAAGAGAACCAGAAGACATTCTGAAGAACAAACTGAAGAAAATAGAAGGAAAAATGGAACAGAAGATTCCCTGAAAAATTGAGCCATCAAGGACCCTATATGGCCGCGGATCCGCGGCCAAACAGGGGCTTTGGCCGCGGTTCTGCGGCGGCGCTAAGCCCGTGTCGGTGGAAAAAACTCTGTGGTCACTGGCGGTGCGTTGACTAGTCTTTCTTAGGGGTAAAATTGTAATTGCAGATATGACGCGATTGTAACCCTAGGGTTTCTATGTTCTATAAATAGAAACCTTAAAACCTGTTTTAGGTTATGCCTCTTCTTGTGCCTCATTTAATCTATCTAAATTCAGATCTGTAAATTTCTGTAAAGAAGGAAGTGAGCATCGAATAAAAATTAGGAGTAAGTTTTCTTTTCATTGCCCTAGTTAAATTTTATTTCCATGTCCTAGGTAATTTCTTTCGTGCCCTAGTATAGATCTTTATTATCTGCCCTAGTTAATTAGTTTAGAACATGTTATTCAGTTTCCTAATGAGTGAGTAGTCTCCTCGCTTGTTAGGGTTAGATTTGGGGAAGGCTTGAGAGATGAAGATATCTCACCCCTTTTCTTGCCTATCACATGTTTTTATAGGACTCCATGCATACATGCACACACCGCTCCCTACGGCACCCTATCCCACGAGGTAGCGGTGATACCGTAGTATAAACGACCGGTTGAGCCTGTTTTCCATGGAGGTTAAGGTAAGAATTAAGAAAGGAAGGACAAGAACCTAGAGGAAGAAACATCGTTTCTTCCCGATGGTACTAATCCACTTTATTAATTATTACCATAACACCTTATAGATCTAATTTAGGGCATCAGTTTAGTTTTTAGTGATAATCAATCCGACAACAATCGGAATTAACTCGTTAGAACAATTAGGAAATACACAAAATCCCTGTGGACCGACCCGTACTCACCGGCTAGCTACCAAGCGACGCCGTTCTTGATTGTGGTTATAAATATTCTTTGAAATCAATCAAATGGCGCCGTTGCCGGGGATAGCGTGTTATTTTCTTTTTATAATTTCGGGTTAATATAAAATTGAAAAAGTCATAAAAACTGAAAAATAAAATATATATATATATAAAAAATTATTATCTTTTATTTTGTGAAGGGTATTTTCGTGTGAATTTTGCAGGATCGACGAACGAGTTCGGATCTGGAAAAATCCAGAGAGCAAAACAGAAAACAACATATCTGAACAGCAGAGGATTACAACAACAGAGGCACAGAAGAAATCTGGAGATCTGAACCGCAATTCCGACCGCGGGAACGCCGCCGCAACCCACCTCGCGCCGCGGATCCGCCGCGGGTTGCTGACGTCAGCAACCCGAAATCCCACTATAAGTCTCCTCTGTTCTTCTCTGAACCCCCTGATATATCTTTTGTAAAAATTCCTGCAGGATTCTTTGCGCTAAAAAATCTCTCCCCCTTCTAATAATTGATCTTGTGCAGGATTCTTTGCGACACGCTTAAAAAAAATTGTTTGTAGGTGATTGTGCTTACTGCTTTGCATATTTTAAAACTGACTTTAAGGGACTTTTACACCAATCCAGATTGGGTGGGGATTTCATCACCCTTCCCAGGACCCCAAAAATCACATAGGCATATTGCATTGACCTTCAATTAATTAAAAAAGATTAGACTCAGCCCTAAGGATTTCGCGCTCAATAGGACAAAGGAATAGTTGTAGACATCGACCGTTGATCCTAACCTGACTTTGTGGTGCCTTGGTTAGATAGGTAGGGAGAGGTAACTTTAAAAGGCCCGTCTCACGGTGATTCGTGAGCGGATCCCTCCTCTCTCTACTTGTGCTTACCTGGCCACAATTGGCGGTGAAGAGGCGGTTTGAGGTCCTACTTCTTGCCCTTTGGAACAGTTAGAAGCTGTCTAGCTGACCTAGGTGACCCTAGATCTAGGCCTGATTGTTCATTTGTGGTTGATTGAATGTGTGTCTAAGCCTTTTATTGAAAATCTTTTTTGCAAAAAGCTCCACATAAAAAAAACACAAAATAAAAGAAAAAAGGAAAAAAAATTTACAAAAGAAAAACCCTGCAACTAGTCGCTAAGAAATCCGTGCACCCCACATTCTTTTTCTTCTCCTTTCTTACATCATGGGTACCCCACCTCATAAATCTCTTGCCGAACTTTGGTACCCTGAACCAAACTTTGCTTCATACGCGAATTGTTTCGGTCGAATTACGGACGACCCCTCCATGCCCAAAATTTCTTTGAAAGATCGAATAGAAGCGTCTAGGAGAAACAGTTGGACTCCGCAATCCACTTTGTATCAACCGTGTCAACCTTCACCACCTTCTTACGTTGATACTCTTTTTTCGAGTCCTATTGTAACTCCGAAACCCATGTCTATTGCTGAGCATATTGAACAAGCTCGTAGCTGATCTTTCACTCCATTCAACACAACCAATTCTTGGGATCAACAAGTCCATTCACCTTTTTATCCAAATGTTGATCCTACTCCTGTCCAACCATTCAATTCCTACCAGTCCTACCCGACTCCTGTACCTTTCCTAGACATTGCTTCTACACAGCCATTTGGGAGTTTCACGTATCCAAACAATTTTGAATCTTTTACCGAAACCCCTTCACAACCCATGTCTAGTCTGGAAGAGTCGTTGGAAGCGTACATTGCAGCAACAAACAAACAGATGAGGAATTTGGATGCGTCCATTGCCGCCCTTATTGTCACGACCCGAAATAGCCCGTGACTGGCACTTGAATCATATGAAACCTATAGGACCCCATCTAATTCAAGTAAGCCAAAAGCCCAGAAATCTAAAACCATTTTTAAGGAGTAAATAAGGAAAACTAGTTTTTAAGAAGTAAGAAAACATGTTTAAAACAAAGTTTTTAAATAAGTAGCCGAATATGCATTTGTAAAATCCTTAATGCCTTTTCTGAAAATTTCGGCAGAGTTTCCTTTGTAAATACTGGCCCCGAACGGGGTACAACATGATAAAAACATATATACAATGATAAAAGGCATCTCCAAGCTGGAGCTAGCTCTTCGTTAATCGACGGTCACAACCACACAAGCAATATAATATACAACGCCGAAGGGCGAGGATTAAAACTCAAAAAGAAACTCAAAATCAACATGAAAACCATAATACTACAACGCGTGACTCTAAGGTCGAAATAATACATAACTGGTTTCCTAAATCTGAAACAATGTACAAGTTTTGGATGATGGAATTACTGGATACAACTGAATAATACATATACAATGGTGGTTCTGATACAAACAAACCCACCTACCAAAGCAAATCACCCGCAAGGGAAGCAGTGTACCAGAAATGCCGCCATGGAACCTGTACGGCAAAACCTACAAGAACTGTGGCACAATGGGGGTGAGTTGCCAACTCATGAGTAGAAAACATCACAGAGCAGAAATCGTATTCATGACATAATCCTAGGTCAATACGATCGGATATATATATAAAGCTCAAATGAATAAGTCTGAAGTATGATAAGGTGGCAATATAACATCTATACATGAGTGTAGTGCCAAGTGCTCATGCTAGTGCCTCAGGTAATAACATATCATAAATATGAGGTATGATCAATGTAATCAATGTCAACTATATCAGGAAGTCTATGAGTATGTAGATATCATCCAACTATATGATCAATGTCAATATACGTATGTGGAAATCGTCCACATGTCACCCAATGACAATAAGCATCATGCATGTAAATATCATAAACATATGCATGGAAGTATGAGGATGTAAATCAACATGTGTCGCTTGCGACATATCAAAATCATGGAACCTGAGTGTCAAGCATCGACACTCGAAAACATCATGAAACCTGTGCCTAGCATCGGCACGCAAATCCTCATATATCGGGCTCCGCCAGTGCGGATCGGCCCATATCATCTCTCTGCTACGGTCGGTATCCTCCGGATATCCGCCGAGCTTAATACAATTACCGGTAGGTAGTAGTCCTTCTGCCAGGCTCACCGTCTGTATACACAGCATCCTTTTCTTGCCCCGGGGTACCATACCGGGCTCACCATGTACCCGCAATCGGCATCACCGTCTTCTCGAATCGGGTTTCACATGTCGCTCTCAGCACCGAGAAAGCTCATGGTGGACGCACTGAAATATCATATCAAGGGTAACCGGGTTTTTAAAACAATTACATACTCTCTTTTGAAATATCCACGGTTCCCAAATCCAGAAATATCATGGAAACAACATATCTCAATGCATATAATCAAAAGCATGATGTATGCGACATGTAAAAGAAATGTAAGCATATCAGTATATCATGCAATATGGAATAGTAATATGCACATATTGAGGGAAACCGCTCTTTTAAAATGAATCAGTTTTAAAAAGTATCTTGTGGTTCCCAAATCTCTAATCAAGCCAGAATAATCTATGTATGTGCAAATACTTATGTATGTAAATATGGGTGTACAATGGGTATGTACATAAGTATGCCATGCAAGAGATCATATCCTAAATGCAACAGTACTACAGTGTAGTGGCATGGCAATTATCGATGATGAAGTGTGTGAGCCGGCAAGCAGGTGTACGTGGAACATATGCATCATCGATAATGGTGCTGGTGTCCTAACAGCATGGGTTTAATATACAATAAACTCATTTACACATGCAATGCGATGCAAATAACAAGATTATGCAGAAATCGAATAATCAACGCAACGGTGAAGAATCTACAACAATATATATATCATGCAGTTTTGCCATTTGAAATAAGACGAATCGGGTTTTTTAGTAAAATAAGGGCTACGGTGTTTTAAGAAAAGATGTGACGTTTGAAAGTATCCGTAGAATCCCTTTGCCTATCTTTAAAAATATTCCCGATTCGTTAGTTTTTGAAATAGGTATGACTCGGGTCTAGTCTAACATCTACTATGCAAACTACAGATCTAACTAACAAGTCAATCGGGAGGGGTATGGAAACCACCTAAATCTGAGTCGATATATATATAAATATAAATATAATAGTCGGTGATCCCGCCTCAATAGTATCGCGTACGAAACATTATATCATATGATATCCTCGAGTCATGAGTGTGGATCAATCATCAATATAAAGCTCGTACGGTGAATCGTCGTACGACATCCCAATAGCTGGGTACGGGTCAAATTCACAGTCATCTCATCAATTATCTGGTATCCTTATCATCATATCTCATGATCTGGGGTACTGATCTAAGTCTAGTACAAATCGATACCATCTATATAAGTAAGAATGCGTGTGTGAAACACACGTCCAAAGGCCCGCTAAAAGTCACATGTCGTATCCCAAATACGAATCACATCATATCACCGATCTCATGGCACTATGCCTAATATCATCGACTCATCTCCAATGTCATCCACTATCCTCATCATCACGGTATAAATATAGCAAATATGCATGTGTGTGCGTGTGGGTGTAAACCTATTCTAGGGTTCGCGACTAGGAACTACACTAGTTTACTCTTAACCCTAATCTATCCATAGTACACCTAACACATCCTAAACAACCAAGTCACACATAAGCTATCATATATATATATAATATACACATATAGTATACCAACTTCGGACTGCGGGGGTGCTATACGCCATCCACCCGACTTCCCCCGTAGATATAATCTACTCACCTTGCGTCCTGCATGTCGGTGTCGATATCGCCTTCATCTTCTTCATCGTCTCGAATCGTCGTGGGGTACCTACATATCACACGTATCGCATCGCATTAAAACCAAATCAAAATTAAAACGGCACACGAAAACCAAAACTATACGCTAAGGCCTATAGGTTAAAACCTATGGACTACGCTTTCAAAACCATCAATCAATCCTCGATATCATCGTACAAATGCCAAGTATTCGAGGTAAAACACTAATACGCAAATCCAGAATTTAAAATACGGAATACGGAAACATGAATCCAAAACAGCAACTCAGGAAAAAGGCTCCAGATTCTACCCTATGTCAAATCAGAAAATTTTGCATATACCCAGGGTCTAGTTTATAGATGTAGGAGCTACAGAACCAAAACGAGTCAATTCTACCTTGGTCTGGCCTCATATTGCGGCCAGAATGAATTAATTGGCGGCCGTAGTTGGGAGTTAGGGGCTAGGGTTTTGGTGGTAGCTTCCTGGGTGCCTGCACATCTCACAGTCAATCCAAAATAATTTTCAGAGTCTCGGGGTGATAGCAGATCCCATATAACCTTCACAGATTCCACAAATCTTCCGATATCGGTTTCTAAATCCGTATTCTGGGTTTCAAGTCTCAGGTTTGGGTCTTAATTCAAGCACTAAGGTGTTTGTGTAGCCTCTACTGAGCTCAATTTCACAACACAACTCTCAATTTCCCACAAACCCTAACTAGGTTCTCCTAAGTCCACAAAATCACACAATATCGGTTCTAATCTAGCATGGGGGTATAGATAATGAAAAACTAAGCTAATGGTCCAGAAAATACCTCATTTGGCAACTCAAGAATTTTCTTGAGTTGCCCCTAGTGGCCAAAATCCTTGCTTTCTTGGTCCAACGTGTTTATCTTGAGCTTGTGCACACTTTTTGTGAAATGGGAGTGGGGTTTTGAAGTGTTTTTGGATGTGTTTTGGGGATTTGAAGAGGGAAGGGAGTAGGGCAACAACAGCAGCAGCAACAATTGAAGAGGGAGAGAGGAAATGGTGAAGGAAATGGAGGGGGAGCCAAGTCAAAGAAGACCAAATACTTTCTCTCATGCCCATGCCTATTTCTTTATTCCTTTCTCTTTTTCTTTTCTTTTCTTTTTCTTTAACCCAATTCCTTCTCACACCAATAGTAAACCCAAAACAATATGGTAGAAATGCACAAGTGTAAAAAAAAAGATATGGTGCAAGTTTTGCACACAAATGCTAAAAATCAGATTAGCGATTTTTAATCGCGATTAGCACTAAATTAGCATATAATTAATCACAAAAACTTAAAAATGGCATAATTCCATAAAACACCCTCTTTTAGAATTTTCCATAAATTTTCCAAAATTTTTCCCATTTATCGGTATTTAATTATACCGAAATATTAAAATATTCAATAAAATAATATTAAATTATAAAAATTCCCAAAAATAATATTTTTTTTTGAAATGTTACAATCTTCCCCCCTTAAAGAAATTCGGTCCCCGAATTTAAATCTAAACCCCCAAATTCTAAAACATTTCCATAAAAGTCTAAGTTGTCAGGGTTTCGAAATCATCAAAACATAAAACGTATCATAGCGCAATGCAAAATAAAACCAAATGCGCATGAACAATGAGCAGATAACTCAAAATCAAATCTCTGTCAAGCATCCCGCAATCATCGAAGTCTTGGTAAAGACACAAATGTCAAATCCAAAAGAAAACCAATATGATATAATTCAGAACTACACATGTAGATAGCTGAAATAAATGCATGCCAAATCTTTTTAAGTCGCTGTGCGATGCGCATAACACTGCACAGTGGCGGACGTCTGCTATAAGAAAATAATCATATACGTATATATCTTTTGTTTAATATGTATGTTCCACCGTTTTGAAAACAATTTAGAAGGGTTTCCTTGTTTTAAACGTTTCGTGTCATATCGGACACGTAGGTAATATACTGAGACTATAGCTCGCTTTTTGGAAATCCCTTCGATAACTATCAATGCATGCAAAATATCTCCAGGTACTGTCCTCTGACTAGTCCTGCTCAGTACGAAAATAAATAGCAAATATCATAAAAACGTACTGTTCCATAAGGAATCTATCCTAAAATGTACATAAGAATACCCTGTGCGTCTGGTGCGCACGGAAATTAAAATCCATATATGTGCCAAACAGGTGTACAAAACAACATCTAGGTGCAACGGTGTGCACGAAACATCAGTCATAGGCAACGTGTGTGACTGACAGCAAAATCAGGTGCATCTGACATGCACGAAGAATCCCGATTTAGTGCATCTGGTGTGCACCAAAATCGTATCTCAAAACATGCGCTCATCACGTGTGAAAATCCAAATCAAATGCACGGAGTGCAAGAAATCAATATTAATATCAGAATCGAAATCGACGGTATACAATACGGCTCAATCCAAATCAGGTATACCGCGTATATAAGCTCACAACGATGTGCATTAGCGTGCACAAATCAAATCAAAACACTAAAAGCGCATGAAAACGATGCTGGAAGCAAAAATCAAATCACCGGCATAAAATAGGCATGAAATCATAATCAATACCTTAAGCGTAATAACTATGCGCAAAATATGAATACCCAGTAGGTGCATGTAAACAAATATCATGAAACTCAGTCATCAAGACTAAATCATGCAAATAGATCACCCAAAATACCGAAATCCAAGATGACGGATACGTGATAATCGAATCACCAAATCACAAATCATAAATACCGTCGTCGATATTTCCTCCTTCAAAAGTCGAGAAGGTGCCGGTACATCCAATGCTAGCAGCGCAAGATATCTACTTGCCTCTTGCTCACGGTCTGGCGTCCTCTGTCTCTAGGTCCTTATCTTCTCTGTGGATTACCAATCTCGCAACCCATCGGCTCATCGGCCCTATCAGGTGTGCTAACAGAAACGATTCCGTTCTTGCACTTCTCTGGTCAACTATCTCGTCGACGATGCCGAACTCTGTCCTGCTGGGTGTGCACAATATGACCGCTCCTGGGTCCAAGTCTTCTCGTATAGTATTCCAGAAAGGTCCTGTCGAGGTCTTTCTCAAATCTCGTTCCTGCCGAATTGCCCGGAAGTTACCACCCTTTACTATATCTTTTTCCTGTTCCGGAACGGCTGCATACTCATCGCGACTCCTTCTGGAAGGTATATCCATATACAATGCCTCTGCTGTCGACTGCTTCGGACTCATCTCATCGTGGCTGCATGGACTGTGCTCCAACGGCTATACTCGTGTCTGGAGTCTTCCAAGCAATGCATCCCATCATATGATATCCGAAAGATGTCGAACCCTTTGATCGATTCGTCAAAACCTCATAATCCCCCAAGAGCTCAATATCTTAGGTACAGTTTAATAGTATCGAGTACATACCACAGCATCAGTGGTCCAGCCGTAGAAGGGCAAACCCAAGCCTCACTAATGGCGCCGCGGAACTGCCGCAAACCCTAAGGTTCAAAGGCTTTCACATGGTCATTATGTCGAGTTAGGGTTTCATTCTTTTAGAGGGTCCATAGAATCTCTTGCATGTCTTTCCGAATACTTTAAACTTGGAAAATGGGCCCTTGACATTCGATCGTCTCCATCGACTCTTAACGTACCCGCGTGAATTCGTCTCTAGCTGGAATCAATCTATCTGATGACCTCGCATCGGGGTAAGCGAACGAACCACATGTCCTAGTCATTCATCCTCTGGTGACTAGCGACTTACCATCGTATCTCTAAGTATATACTCATGCTGCAGTAGCTCCAATCATCTGGGCGATATCTCGTCATTTGCAGCAACAACTGGCTCATTCTTCTATACGCTGAACAACGCATCAATCATCATGAATAAGTGATATATCAATGGTCATCACATTCTTGCTGGCCTCTAGCAGTAGCCTGATCCTCTGGTACCGATCGACACATCCGGGAAATCTCGTAGAAACGATCCGTCAAACGCTCATGGCGCGAAAACACAATAAAACGAAGACTCTATATGCAATCGTATGTCTCTGGAATCACGCCTTGGTCAGTCCTCTTCTGCGACGAGCTCATGCTGACGCAACTCTAGCCGTAGCTCTCTCTGCCTGCGCAATCGTGGCAGCAAAATCATAACCAGTATCGATGAGGATAGATCATAGGAATGAATATAATACTGTGCAAGAAAATGTACATCCTAAGATTTCTTAAGCAGAATGGCGTATCGTAAATATGCCGCGGAACATACGTACGGTACGCCACTCTACTCAAGCTACCTACTCTATCAACCAAGGGTCATCCTACGCGACGAAAGTTCGGGTATAATACCCCCTCGACTAAGTCTAAGTTCCATAAGGTCAAGCCTAAGTTCCGTATATATATAAACGCTCTAGGCTCCACATAGTAAAACTTAGACTCGAACCAAGGTTAACGTAGCACTCTGATACCAAATTTGTCACGACCCGAAATAGCCCGTGACTGGCACTTGAATCATATGAAGCCTATAGGACCCCATCTAATTCAAGTAAGCCAAAAGCCCAGAAATCTAAAACCATTTTTAAGGAGTAAATAAGGAAAACTAGTTTTTAAGAAGTAAGAAAACATGTTTAAAACAAGGTTTTTAAATAAGTAGCCGAATATTCATTTGTAAAATCCTCAATGTCTTTTCTGAAAATTTCGACAGAGTTTCCTTTGTAAATACTGGCCCCGAATGGGGTACAACATGATAAAAGCATATATACAATGATAAAAGGCATCTCCAAGCGGGATCTAGCTCTTCGTCAATCGACGGTCACAACCACACAAGCAATATAATATACAACGCCGAAGGGCGAGGATCAAAACTCAAAAAGAAACTCAAAATCAACATGAAAACCAAAATACTACAACGCGCGACTCTAAGGTCGAAATAATACATAACTGGTTTTCTAAATCTGAAACAGTATACAAGTTTTGGTTGTTGGAATTACTAGATACAACTGAATAATACATATACAATGGTGGTTTTGATACAAATGAACCCATCTACCAAAGCAAATCTCCCGCAAGGGAAGCAGTGTGCCGGAAATGCCGCCATGGAACCTGTACGGCAAAACCTGCAAGAACTGTGGCACAACGGGGGTGAGTTGCAAACTCGTGAGTAGAAAACATCACAGAGCAGAAATCGTATGCATGACATAATATTAGGTCAATACGATCAGATATATATATAAACCTCAAATGAATAAGTCTGAAGCATGATAAGGTGGCAATATAACATCTATACATGAGTGTAGTGCCAAGTGCTCGTGCCAGTGCCTCAGGTAATAACATATCATAAATATGATGTATGATCAATGTAATCAATGTCAACTATATCAGGAGGTCTATGAGTATGTAGATATCATACAACTATGTGATCAATGTTAATATATGTATGTGGAAATCGTCCATATGTCACCCAATGACAATAAGCATCATGCATGTAAATATCATAAACATATGTATGGAAGTATGAGGATGTAAATCAACATTTGTCGCCCGCGACATATCAAAATCATGGAACCTGAGTGTCAAGCATCGACACTCAAAAATATCATGAAACCTGTGCCTAGCATCAGCACACAAATCCTCATATATCGGGCTCCGCCACTGCGGATCGGCCCATATCATCTCTCTGCTACGGTCGGTATCCTCCGGATATCCGCCGAGCTCAATACAATCACCGTTAGGTAGTAGTCCCTCTGCCAGGCTCACCGTCTGTATACACAGCATCCCTTTCTTGCCCCGGGATACCATACCGGGCCCACCATATACCCGCAATCGGCCTCACCGCCTCCTCGAATCGGGTTTCACATGTCGCTCTCAGCACCGAGAAAACACATGGTGGACGCACTGAAATATCATATCAAGGGTAACCGGGTTTTTAAAACAATTACATACTCTCTTTTGAAATATCCAAGGTTCCCAAATCCAGAAATATCATGGAAACAACATATCTCAATGCATATAATCAAAAGCATGATGTATGCGACATGTAAAAGAAATGTAAGCATATCAGTATATCATGCAATATGGAATAGTAATATGCACATATTGAGTGAAACCACTCTTTTAAAATGAATTAGTTTTAAAGAGTATCTTGCGATTCCCAAATCTCTAATCAAGCCAGAATCATCTATGTATATGCAAATACTTATGTATGTAAATATGGGTGTATAATGGGTATGTACATAAGTATGCCATGCAAGAGATCATATCCTAAATGCAACAGTACTACAGTGTAGTGACATGGCAATTATCGATGATGAAGTGTGTAAGCCGGCAAGCAGGTGTACGTGGAACATATGCATCATCGATAATGGTGCTGGTGTCCTAACAGCATGGGTTTAATATACAATAAACTCATTTACACATGCAATGCGATGCAAATAACAAGAATATGCAGAAATCGAATAATCAACGCAACGATGAAGAATCTACAACAATATATATATCATGCAGCTTTGCCATTTGAAATAAGACGATTCGGGGTTTTTAGTAAAATAAGGGCTACGGTATTTTAAGAAAAGATGCGTCGTTTGAAAGTATCCGTAGAATCCCTTTACCTATCTTTAAAAATATTCCTGATTCGTTAGTTTTTGAAATAGGTATGACTCGGGTCTAGTCTAACATCTACTATGCAAACTACAGATCTAACTAACAAGTCAATCGGGAGGGGTATGGAATCCCCCTAAATCTGAGTCGATATATATATAAATATAAATATAAATATAATAGTCGGTGATCCCGCCTCAATAGTATCGCGTACGATACAGTATATCATATGACATCCTCGAGTCATGAGTGCGGATCTATCATCAATATAAAGCACGTACGGTAAATCATCGTACGACATCCCAATAGCTGGGTACGGGTCAAAATCACAGTCATCTCATCAATTATCTGGTATCCTTATCATCATATCTCATGATCTGGGATACTGATCTAAGTATAGTACAAATCGATACCATCTATATAAGTAAGAATGCGTTTGTGAAACACACGTCCAAAGGCCCGCTAAAAGTCATATGTCGTAACCCAAATACGAATCACATCATATCACCGATCTCATGGCACTATGCCCAATATCATCGACTCATCTCCAATGTCATCCACTATCCTCATCAGCACGGTATAAATATAGCAAATATGCATGTGTGTGCATGTGGGTGTAAACCTATTCTAGGGTTCGCGACTAGGAACTACACTAGTTTACTCTTAACCCTAATCTATCCATAGTACACCTAACACATCCTAAACAACCAAGTCACACATAAGCTATCATATATATATATAATATATACACATATAGTATACCAACTTCAAACTGCGGGGGTGCTATACGCCATCCACCCGACTTCCCCCGTAGATATAATCTACTCACCTTGCGTCCTGCATGTCGGTGTCGATATCGCCTTCATCTTCTTCATCGTCTCGAATCGTCGTGGGGTACCTACATATCACACGTATCGCATCGCAATAAAACCAAATCAAAATTAAAACGACACACGAAAACCAAAACTATACGCTAAGGCCTATAGGTTAAAACCTATGGACTACGCTTTCAAAACCATCAATCAATCCTCGATATCATCGTACAAACGCCAAGTATTCGAGGTAAACACTAATACGCAAATCCAGAATTTAAAATACGGAATACGGAAACACGAATCCAAAACAGCAACTCAGGAAAAAGGCTCCAGATTCTACCCTAGGTCAAATCAGACAATTTTGCATATACCCAGGGTCTAGTTTATAGATGTAGGAGCTACAGAACCAAAACGAGTAATTTCTACCCTGGTCTGGTCGCAAATTGCGGCCAGAATGAATTAATTGGCGGCCGTAGTTGGGAGTTAGGGGCTAGGGTTTTGGTTGTAGCTTCTTGGGTGCCTGCACATCTCGCAGTCAATCCAAAATAAATTTTCAAAGTCTCGGGGTGATAGCAGATCCCATATAACCTTCACAGATTCCACAAATCTTCCGATATCGGTTTCTAAATCCGTATTCTGGGTTTCAAGTCTCAGGTTTGGGTCTTAATTCAAGCACTAGAGTGTTTATGTAGCCTCTACTGAGCTCAATTTCACAACACAACTCTCAATTTCCCATAAACCCTAACTAGGTTCTCCAAAGTCCACAAAATCACACAATATCGGTTCTAATCTAGCATGGGGGTATAAGTAATGCAAAACTAAGCTAATGGTCTAGAAAATAGCTCATTTGGAAACTCAAGAATTTTCTTGAGTTGTCCCTAGTGGCCAAAATCCTTGCTTTCTTGGTCCAATGTGTTTATCTTGAGCTTGTGCACACTTTTTGTGAAATGGGAGTGGGGTTTTGAAGTGTTTTTGGATGTGTTTTGGGGAGTTGAAGAGGGGAGGGAGTAGGGTAACAGCAGCAGCAGCAACAATTGAAGTGGGAGAGAGGAAATGGTGAAGGAAATGGAGGGGGAGCCAAGTCAAAGAAGACCAAATACTCTCTTTCATGTTCATGCCTATTTCTTTATTCCTTTCTCTTTTTCTTTTCTTTTCTTTTCTTTTTCTTTAACCCAATTCCTTCTCACACCAATAGTAAACCCAAAAAAACATGATAGAAATGCACAAGTGTAAAAAAAAAGATATGGTGCAAGTTTTGCACACAAATGCTAAAAATCCGATTAGCGATTTTTAATCGCGATTAGCACTAAATTAGCATATAATTAATCATAAAAACTTTAAAATGGCATAATTCCATAAAACACCCTTTTTTAGAATTTTCCATAAATTTTCCAAAATTTTTCCCATTTATCGGTATTTAATTATACCGAAATATTAAAATATTCAATAAAATAATATTAAATTATAAAAATTCCTAAAAATAATATTTTTTTTTTGAAATGTTACACTTATGCAACCTAGTGAACCTGTAGTTAGTTTTCAACTAGCTCCAAAAATTCCAATGTATGAGGAGGCGGTTGGACAGATCGAGAATTTGAGTGGTGAGAGTGAGCTGTACATCCTTCCAAATCAAACCTACCCATTACCAATTGAATCCCACAACTCCAGTTTTCAAACAAGTGTCCAAAATGATTCATCAGTTAAAAATAAAACATTTAATGAGTTGTGCGACTTTGTAGTGCTTGATTTGCCAGATTGTGAAGGGCTTCTTTCGAGTGAAACCACACCTAATCCTTTTGAACTTTACATCTCCACTCTAGAACCTGAATTGATAAATATCCATGGTTTTGATGAGCTGTCTGAAAAAATAGATTTTCACTTGATTGAGGATATTGACGCAGGGAGTATTTTGGATGATGAACCCGTAGATTTGATTGAAATTTTATCTCCAATTCATCATCCCGAGTCATTTAATGTTTCTCCCGAACTTCATATGCGTCTTAATTTTGATGATAATTGCATGGATGTGATAACTTTTGAGGAGAATTATGAGGATAGTACTACGGAGAGTATTGAGGATAGTATTGAGGATGAACCAGTTTTGTTTGATGTGTCGGATTTTCCAATTCATCCTCCTGAACCTTTAACTGTTATACTTCCTAAATCACCCTCCCTCCTTTCCATCGTTCCGACCACGCAAAAGATCATGCAGGAAGACTGTGAGCTTGAAAAATTTCTATTCGATCACAGCAGTTTGGACGCCACTAGTGCGTACCTCTTTGAATCTGACACAGTTCTCACAGCCGATAACGATTACGAGTGCTTCACTTTTTCGGAAGATTTTGAAGACTCACCGCCCGAATTTGAGTCCTTTGAATTTTCAGATGAGTTAGTTGAACCATCAGACTCGGTTGCTTACAGTCATTTCGAACCATTCATGGAATCCTTCGAGTTCAAGACAGATTACTTAGGTGAGATTAAGATTATCCCTAAATCACTCCCTTTCGTCCTTCCTATCGTTTCGATCGAGCAAGAATTCGTCACGCTTCCATTTTCAATATTTGGTTTACCAAGTTCAACGTACCCATGCTTTCTTGCGAATCTTGAGGGATTTGACCCTATTTCTCGACGGGTTGATAGATTCGCACATTCGCTTTTAACATATCGGTCATCATAAATTGTGCTGATTTATTCACTCAATTTACACCATCAAGTTCGTGCTACACTTCTTTCTCTTTTCCGCCATTCTCCTCCTCCATCGAGACCGTATACCTCTTCTATCTCCACACGGTCTCGTGTGTTTCTCAACTCCTTTCTCTACACTCCATTCTTCCACCAACCCTACCATTATCACGATAAATTTTTTGAATGGTTGGTGCTAACCTTTGGCCTGTGTAAGGCCTTGTATAGTTTGATTTTTCTCCTCCCTAACTCTGAACTTTAACGCTTAAAACAGTGGAAACACTGTTTCACTTAAGTTTGGGAGGAACCTTGTTGTATATATATTTTTTGTTTTTTCTTTTAACAATAAAAAAATTATAAATAAAAAAACAGGGGAGTGCCGACAATTTTGACCCTCTTGGTATAGCCTGACAGTGAGGACACTGTCAACTTTAAGTTTGGGGGTGTACACGGTAAGCCTTCTTCCTTCGCATTCATGTGTATATTTTTGCATTTGCATACTTATTTTAAAACCCATAAAAATTGAAAATTTTAAAAATTTTAAAAATTAAAGTATTGAATTTTGGCCATAATTGACTTGAGTTTGACAAATGGGTTAACTAGCTAGGAACAACTAGATCTTAGATTTAGGAAATTAAAAACCCTAAAAATAACCTTTCTTTAAATTTAACAGTAGAAAGTATATGTCTTTATAGTTTATTTAGAAATAGGAAAATTTCGAGTTGACTTCTTGGGCTAAGTTAAAACAAGGGAAGAGTATTGATATTTTTATTAAAGTATAAGTTTGAAAAATAATTCCTAAGCTTAAGTCTAAATTCTGAAAACATATACCCTACAAATTGCACAAACACGCACCTTGAAACTTAGAATAGTAGAGGAGACCTTGAAATACTCTTGTCTAAAGTCCTTAGTACGAAGAAAAAATAATACAAGTGTGAATAAAGAGATAATAAAAAAATGAACACTGGTTGTTGTGATTACTTAAGGCTGCATTAATAGAAAAAAATATTTAGCAAGGGTGCTTCATCACCTAGTGCCTTAGACCAACTGGTTTGGGAGTCACTGCTAAAAGCCTTCGTGATTACAAGACTAGGAATTACGCTTTAATGTGCGAACACATTTTTTAATCGGTCGTTGGTACCTCAAGAAGTATTAACGGTCGCATGAAGAATGTGTGCGCAATTTCATCTAAAAATTCACCAATTAAGAAGTGCTTTGGACGATGGACAAGAGTATAATAGCTTGATTTGAATTTCCAAGTGTAGGGGTGATATATACACACACGTAGGGGTATGTGATTGGGGTTTGGATAAGAGATAGGAATGAAAAATAGGACTTATATCTTTAATAGAGATGATAAAAATTCCTAATTTGAGATGGAACCCTAGAAGGAAAACTTAAAAAATGCCGAAAGCTAAGTAAGTCTACAGAACATATATAATCTTAAGTTAAATGATAAGGAAGCGTGAAGAATACGGGTGGATGATTTATGAGTCGAAGATAATAGAATTCCTTGTTGGAAAACCTAATTGGAGAATAAAAGTTAATAGGCCGAATTGATAGGATTTTGTGGGTAGCATCCGCTGAAAACCCTCAGGAGACAATACTCCTCCTACTAGGGACACCTAGAGGTTTAACGGCTTGTTGCACGAGCTCAGTGCAATCGCGTTTCCCTGCGAAAGTGAGGTTAGGATTTTGTTGAGAATAAAACTAGGTTTGCTCGAGAACGAGCAAAAAATAAGTTTGGGGGTATTTGTTCATACCATAATTTTGCATTATTTTATTCCCCATACTTATTCAGTTTACAAATAAACAGGTGCTTTTGACCCATGTCTGCTACATAGTTGCAGGTTACAGGTTCTCGGAACAAAACAGTGAAGAAGATGAAAAGACGATATAAAAGTGAGACTACGACCAATAAATGGAAAGATCTTGATCATGCCTACAGTTTGAAGACTAAATGAAGATTAATGGATGATTTCACAAAGAACAAAGGCAGTGCAAGATTCAAGACATCGACACGAAGCAAGCGGTAAAAGTCCACGACTTTATTCACTGTGGAGATCTGGAAGAGAACCAGAAGACATTCTGAAGAACAAACTGAAGGAAATAGAAGGAAAAATGCAACAGAAGATTCCCTGAAAAATTGAGCCATCAAGGACCCTGTGGTCGCTGGCGGTGCGTTGACTAGTCTTTCTTAGGGGGAAAATTGTAATTGCAGATATGACGCGATTGTAACCCTAGGGTTTCTATGTTCTATAAATAGAAACCCTAAAAACTGTTTTAGGTTATGCCTCTTCTTGTTCCTCATTTAATCTATCTAAATTCAGATCTGTAAATTTCTGTAAAGAAGGAAGAGAGTATCAAATAAAAATTAGGAGTAAGTTTTCTTTTCATTGCCCTAGTTAAATTTTATTTCCATGCCCTAGGTAATTTCTTTCGTGCCCTATCATAGATCTTTATTATCTGCCCTAGTTAATTAGTTTAGAACATGTTATTCAATTCCCTAATGAGTGAGTAGTCTCCTCACTTGTTAGGGTTAGATTTGGGGAAGGCTTGAGAGATGAAGATCTCTCACCCCTTTTCTTGCCCATCACACGTTTTTATAGGACTCCATGCATACATGCACACACCGCTCCCTACGGCACCCTATCCCATGAGGTAGCGGTGATACCGTAGTATAAACGACCGGTTGAGCGTGTTTTCCATGGAGGTTAGGGTAAGAATTAGAAAAGGAAGGACAAGAACCTAGAGGAAGAAATATCGTTTCTTCCCGATGGTACTAATCCGCTTTATTAATTATTACCATAACACCTCATAGATCTAATTTAGGGCATTGAAAGCGGTGGGAAATCTTTGCATTTCCAAAATTAACCTAAACCTAACCCTAGCAAGGTTTTAATCCTAGTCTAGATCAGTTTAGTTTTTAGTGATAATCAATCCGACAACAATCGGAATTAACTCGTTAGAACAATTAGAAAATACACAAAATCCCTGTGGACCGACCCGTACTTACCGGCTAGCTACCAAGCGACGCCGTTCTTGATTGCCGTTATAAATATTCTTTGAGATCAATCAATCCTCTTGCTACAAGTGTTTGACCTTGTCATAAGAGACAAGAGAGGATGCGAAAACGTAGTCGCCGACCACCTTTCACGCCTCCCTTCTTCGCCTATACTTCAAATTCCTATTAAAGACGTTTTTCCAGATGAGCAGCTCTTAACTGTGTCATGCGAACCTTGGTTCGCAGATCAAAAATTATTTGGCCACCGGACTGATACCAAATGATTGGTCGAATCAGGTCAGACTCCGATTCCTGTCCCAAGTAAAATATTTTTACTGGGATGAACCGTATCTTTTCAAATACTGTTCCGACCAAATCATTCGTCGGTGTGTCCCTGACAACGAGTTTAAGAGCGTGCTGTCATTCTGCCACGATCAAGCATGTGGCGGGCATTTTGGCCTCGAAAAGACATCAGAAAAAATCTTGCAGTGTGGCTTCTACTGGCCACGACTTTTTAAAGACGCATACGAATACTGCAAGATATGCTCCCGGTGCCAACACTTGGGCCGGATATCTCGGAGAAATGAAATGCCGCTCCAACCAATTTTGGTTGTTGAAATTTTTGATGTTTGGGGGATAGACTTTATGGGACCATTTCCCAACTCTTTTGGGAACATGTATATTCTACTTGCTGTTGACTATGTTTCAAAATGGGTTGAGGCTATGCCCAGCCGAACTAATGACAACAAGGTTGTCATTAAATTTCTCAAAGAAAACATTTTTTCGCGGTTTGGGCATCCTCACGCTATTATCAGTGATAATGGATCTCACTTTTGTAATAGGACTTTCGAGTCCTTAATGCGAAAATACTTCATTACTCACAAGCTGTCAACGCCCTATCATCCCGAAACTTGTGGGCAAGCCGAGATTTCGAATCGGCAGATTAAACAGATATTGAAAAAAACGGTTTCTAAAAACCGTAAAGATTGGTCATCAAAACTTATTGATGCACTTTAGGCATTCCGTACTGCCTATAAGACCGATCTTGGCATGTCTCCATACAGGCTTGTTTATGGAAAGGTTTGCCACCTTCCAGTTGAAATAGAGCATAAGGCATTTTAGGCAATTAAAGAGTTGAACCTATCTTTGGGAGATGCGAGCAGCAATAAAAAGCTGCAGTTGAACGAATTAGACGAGCTGCGGGATGAAGCCTATGAGAACGCAGTAGTTGTTAAAAACCGAACGAAGGTGTTCCACGATAAACACCTTATGCGCAAGACTTTCAAACCTGGTCAACAGGTTTTACTTTACGACACTCGGTTACATTTCCATCCCGGCAAGCTCAAATCTCGATGGGATGGACCATTTTTGATACGCACTGTATATCCGCACGGTACGGTCGATATAGAAAACCCGGAGGACGGTTCACTATTTAAAGTGAACGGACATCGACTTAAACCGTTCCACACTGCGGACCCTTCGGAGGAGCTCCTGTTTTTGCAGGAGCCGATTTATATTGACTGATCTTCCTCCATCTACCCCTAAATTTCGATTATCTAGCCAAAACACTATTTCAAACAAGTTTGGGGGTATGTATCATTTGTAATTATATAAAAACAAAATAACATTAAGAAATGAAAATTTGAAAAAAAAAATTGGGTATTTTTGAAAATTTCCAGAATTAATAAAATAAAAATAATTTTTTTTTATTTACAATTAATTTCCTCTCTTTAAGAGGGGATTTTTACAAATAACCAACACTCCTCCCCTATAAATAACACCCGACCCCTCTGTTTTCATAACCCTAAAAACAAAATCTCCTCAGAAAACCCTAACCGCCGCTGAAGATCGTGCAGAGAGATCCCACTACGCCACCGCGCATCCACCGCCGAACCTGTCTTTGTGCCGCGCAACCGCCGCGCTCCAGTGTCTTCTCCCTTTGAAATTTTCAAAGGTGGTTCGTTTTATAAAACTCCTCTCTGTTAAAATATTTTTTAGATCTGTGAATTTTCTATGATGGCACCAAATATGCAGTTAGAACGTGATTTCTCACAAATTTTTTCACATACGATATATGGGAGTTATTTTTCTGATGAAATCACACGGAGGGGGTGGAATTTTTTAATCTATAATCATCCCAATGCTTACGCCCTTCCAGATCTAGTCACTCGTTTCTACGAGTGCATGGAAGAAGGCTGCCTTGCACAATACGGTTTTATCAAACTACTTTGGGGAGATAGGGAGATAATTATTGACAGAGAATTCATCCATGAAGTCACTTTAATCCCTAGATTACCTGTTCACGATCAACCCCTTCAGTTTGAAGATTACATGCCCTTAATAGGTAATGACTGCTCGAGAGAACCGAGGAAGGGAATACAAGCTAGAACCCTTTTCGCTAATGTTTTAACAGTGTGCCAGTGGGCACAAAACAATATTTTTGGGAGTTCACATAATACCATATTTTTCACCCCGTCACTTCATATCGTGCACACCCTAATGACTAGGAACCCTAGATTTGATATGTGTACGGTTTTGCTTTATTCAATTGGTGCTGGCAAAAGGGCCGCGAATTACCCATGCCCCATGTTAGTGACACAACTGTGTTGCTATTTCCTCCCTGTGGAGGAATTTGAATTCTACATGCATGGAGGTATACCCATCAGGCCTCTCATTGAGGGCGTATCCACGTCCTATACCTGCTTGACCGATGTTTGGTCACGAACAGAACCGGCTGAACACGTGCCCGCCAGAACACCCAGCTCCAGCTCGACCGCGAGCGAAGAAGAGCTCACCCCCATAGAACATGCACGTTTAATGAGAAGAGCCATTAGGGGGATTGACAATTTGACGGGGATGATGAGGCAGCAAGATCAGCACCTAACACAAGTAGAGCAGGGGATCAGAACCCTGCTGGCGCGAGAGGAGCGTTCCCGCTCACGTTCTAGGGGACGCCGAGGGCCTGAGCAGTGAGGGCACTGCTTTTGGTAAGTTTGGGGGAGGAGGTGGTTGTAAATAGTTATCATTGCATTGCATATTTTTAAATTTTTGTACATATTTTTTTTCTTTTTTCTTTTGCATGTTTATTTCTGCATTGCATCTTTATAAAAATTTAAATAAAAACAAATGAAAATAAAAAAAATTATAAAAAAAATCAAATAAAAAAATTGAATTTTTTTTTAAAAAATTTATAAAAATTCAATTATGGCCATAATTGACTTAAGTTTGACAAGACGGTTGACTAGTTAGGAAAAACTAGATCTTAAACTTAGTAAATTAAAAATCCTAAAAATAACATTTCTTAAAGTTTACCTGTAGAAAATATATGTCCTTGTGCTTTACTTAGAAATAGGCACATTTTGAGTTTACTTCTTGGGCTAAATCAAAATAAGGGAAGGGTATTGAAATTTTTATTTGAAGTGTAAGTCTGAAAAATAATTCCGAACCTTAAGTCTAAATTCTGAAAATATATACCCTACAACTTGCACAAACACGCACCTTGAAACTTGGAATAGTAAAGGATACCTTGAAATGCTCTTGTCTAAAATCCTTAGTACGAAGGAAAAATAAAATTATAAGTGTGAATAAAGAGATATAAAAAAAATGAACACTGGTTTTGTAATTACTTAAGGCTGCGTATAATAAAAAATATATATAGCGAGGGTGCTTTATCACCTAGTGCCTTAGACCAACTGGTTTGGGAGTCACCGCTAAAACCTTAGGTATTACAAAACGAGGAATTACGCCTTAATGCGCAAACACATTTTGTAATCGGTCGTTAGTAACTTAAGAAGTATTAACGGTCGCATGAAGAATGTGTGAGCAATTTCATCTAAAATTCACCAACTAAAAATACTTTGGACGATGGACAAGAGTATAATAGCTTGAATTGAATTTCCAAGTGTAGGGATGATACATACACACACGTAGGGGTATATGACTGGGGTTTTGATGAGAGATAAGAATGAAAGATAGGGCTTATACCTTCAGTAGAGATGATAAAAATTCCTAAGTTAAGATGGAACCTTAGAAGGAAAATTCAAAAGATACTGAAAGCTAAATAAATTTACAGAACATATACAATCTTAAGTTAAATGATAAGTGAGCGTGAAAAATACGGGTTGATAATTTCTGAGTTAAAGATAATAGAATTTCTTTCTAGAACACCGTATTGAAGAATGAAAGTCAAAAGGTGAAATTGATCGGATTTTGTGGGTAGTATCCGCTGAAAACCCTCAGGAGACAATACTCCTCCTACTAGGGACACCTAGGGGTTTAACGGCTTGTTGCACGAGCTCAGTGCAATCGCGTTTCCCTGCGAAAGTGAGGTTAGGTTTTTTCGAGAATAAATTGGTTTTGCTCGGGACGAGCAAAATATAAGTTTGGGGGTATTTGTTCATATCATAATTTTGCATTATTATATTCCCTATTCTTAATCATTTTACAAATAAATAGGTGCTTTTGATCCATGTCTGCTAAATAGTTGCAGGTTACAGGTTCTCAGAACAATACAGTGAAATTCATGAAAAGACGTTACAAAAGAGAGACTACGACCAACAAATAGATGAATCTGCAAGTTGCCGCCTACTAGTTCGAGGAACAAACGAAGATCAGTAAACAGTTCAATAGACAAAGTACAAGGGCAGCACAAGATTCAAGACTTCAACGCGAAGCAAACGGTAAAAGTCCACAAATTCTGCACTGTTGGAAATCTAGAAGAAAGTAGAAAAGATTCTGAAGAACCAAGAGAAGAAAATAGAAGAAAAAGGCAACAGAAAACAACCCTGAGAAAATGAGATAAAGAACCCTCCATATGGCCGCGGATCCGCGGCCAAACATGGCTTATGGCCGCGGTTCCGCGGCCGTGCTGAGCACGTGTCGGTGCATCTTGTCGGTGGGTGTCGATGCGTTGACCAGGCTTCTCAAGGTTGTTTTGTAATTTTAGATATGGATCAGATGTAAACCCTAGGGTTTCCTTTGTCTATAAATAGAAAACCCTACAGCCTAATTAGGCATGCCTCTTTTAATTCCTAGATTAAAATTTAAATTCCTTGTAATCGTTCAAGAGTGCATCAATAAAAGTAAGTTTTTATTTTGAATCTTTCTTATCTGCAATTTTATTTCTCTGCAATTTTTTTACCTGTCTTTATTTATCTGCAAGTTAATTAGGTTAAAAGAAAATCATAAAAAAAATGAATTCCATTGTTAATCCCCTAATGAGTGAATAGTGTTAGTTATATGTATGCCCTAGAGGCCATAACTGTACATTGGATGTACATTGTAGTGGATGCTGGGACATATATAGGGAGGACTTTCTTGCTCGACATGATAGTATGCTATCTGGTTGCTCTTTGCCTTAACGTGTACACTGATTGTCTCTCTGTTACATGTTGGTAAAGCCCTTAGGATATGTGCTTGACTACCTGGACTGTGATGCAGATCATACTAGTGGGGACAGATAGTCTATAAGTACATCCTTCAAAGTCCCTAGTCGTGGGTGTATCGAGACGGGGCATCGATATACCAGAGTAGACTAGCGTATACCTTCTCGACCCATACAGATGGGCGATGGATGATCCCATATCCATTGGTGTTTGACATCAGAGATGATATACGGGTGCTCAGTAGAGACTGGGTACACTGGACGGACTCGCTGAGAACTCCCAGATGGTATTATACCTTACGTCAGATGGCAGTTCTCTGGTGACACTGGTACAGAGTAGTCTGTTGACCCGAGATCGTCATAGTGTCTTGTGTGGTTCCCACTGTGCTTTGATTTCCATCTTACCACGTCCAAGAGGGCGTGCAAAACGGTGGTTTTTGGGTACAGTCCCGAGTCACATGGAGGCAATGAGCGATAGGAGGGGATTCGTCTCTCCCGGTATAGGGGGTTGATGTTGCGCTGTGTTCGATTGGCTATAACCGGAAATCCCTGGCCAGGGTTGCTGAGATTTACTGGTAAGTGTTACCAGTAGTTTCTTGAATGTTATAGATCTCATATCGACACGACTTATCGAGCTATTGGGGTCTGACGTTTACCACCCCTAGGCGAGATATGCGACATATCAGACGATCAGACCGGACTGTACGGTAGTGTTACTGGTTGGATTCACTGGAGTGTGAGCGGGCTTGCTCGTCGATCTTCAGATCGCTCAATACCCGGGTGGCCGTTACGTTTAGCAGACCGCTTGCGGCTTGTGGGTGTTTGATATGATCATCATCTGCTGCCGGCGTATTGACGAGTCTTTAGAGTCCTACACAGAGATTTCCTGGCTCAAGCAAAACGAAATAGGAGCGCATATGAGATATGTGCGGGAACGAGAATAATACCAGTATGTGATACTGTATTCGATTCTCGCGATGTGACATTGATCGGTTATATGCGATATAGCCGGGTTATCGGATCAAGTGTTGATTCGATAAGTTGTTACTAATGATACTAGTCGGTTATATGCGATATGACCGGATCGTTAAATCAGGTGTTGATTTAATGATTTAATGCATAATTATATATTTGATATATTACTTTGCATTAACTAGTATCGGTTCACTTTAAATGGATTTTCTCGCTCGGGTGTGCGCATTGCATATGCGATATGATTTTGTGCACATGCTTGTATCATGTTTGATGATACATGCCCTTTTAATTAAGTGTATAGAATTAAACCTTGGTTAATGGAATGGTTAGGGTTTACTATTTGCTTATTCATTTTATTCATTTATTAATCTTTTTCTTATTGGAAAAAGGAAATGAAATGATAAAATGGTGGCATTTCTTTTGTTCATTCATGAAGCTTCATGAATGCTTTGACTTGTTGACCATTTTGTTTTTAGCTTAACCCTAACCATTGCATTAAACCATGATTAGTTCTCTACACTTAACTATGGTCATGTTATGATAAGGATTGATTATTCTTTTCTTTTTTAATTAACTTATCATATCATATTCATCTTCTTCTTCATCTTCTTCAATGAAGAAAACCTTACTTCATCAATGGTGGATTGATGAAATGAGTGAGAAATCCAATTCTAAAGTATACCCACTTCCTATTTCTTCATCCTCTACCTCTTGCCAAGTAGTAGAGTGTGTTTCCTTCACAAGTTTTCATGACTTGGTGAAGGTGGAGCTTGATTTAGCGATGCCTCGACGTAGATCATCTTCGGCATGGACATCGACGACCTAGCTCACCATTTCTCCGACGAAGCCGACGCTAGAGCCCGGGAATTCATTTGGACAGTGAGGGGACTTCGTTGCGGAGCTATGGAGGTGGAGCACCGGATCTACAAAGGTTGTATTTCCGTTTACTTGTAGTTAAGTGTTAACTAGTTTTCATTTTCGCCTAGATTTCTAGCCAACGATCCGTAGTCGGGTTTCTCGGCACCTAGATTTTTGAAATTGGCATGGTTGATGCCTTGTGAGACCTCTTGAGAGTGCCTAGGAACCCTACAGTGGTATCAGAGCCTAGCTAGAGCCTTAGACGAAGTCCAGACGAAGTTTGAAACCCGAACGAACCCGAAACCCCAACTCAAATGTGCTCTCTGGACGTTTTCTGAAAACGTGGATTTTTCCAAATTAAAAATTCGTAAAAAATTTAGCAGGAAAAACTAAGAATTACGATACAAAATTTTTCCATTGAAGCTTCCAGAACGCGGCGGAACCGCGGCATAAGCCCTGCTTATGCGGCGGTTCCGCGGCCGTATTATTGTATTATCCTATAATTTTTGTACAGTAATTCATGGTTTCGGGTGCTGGATTTTCTGGTTTTTTTTAATATTTATTCAAGAGTTGAATTTTCTGGGATTGATTTGGGGATTCGGTGTTTCGATCGGAGTATCAAATTTTGTCTGTGTGGCTTTCCGGATAATTTTTAAAATATGTTAAAAAGTTCGACCGGATATAAATACCCAATTTTTCCCCTGTCGGGAAATTTCCAAGTGTTGGATTTTTCCGTAGTTTAACGACGTTCTAAGTAGTGCAAGTAACTCGATGGACCCTCTAGAAGACAACAAACCTTAACTCGATTATGTGACCGTCTTGAACTGCCCTTTGAACCTTCGGGTTTGGGGCAGTACGGCGTGCCACATGTGAGGCGTTGGCTTGACCCTTCTACGGCTGGACCGTTGGTACTGATGCACGAACTGAATGTTGTTAGACTTATTTCATGTGTTGATCTGTATCGGGAAAACTTGGGTGTTTGACTGTTCGATCGAAAAGTTTAACATTTTCTATTTATCTGGAATGGGATACAATAATTGGAATTCACAAGAAGTTATGAGATAACTGAATGAATGTTATAAACATAGCAGTTTAGTCTCACTTGATCGGTTGCCACGGAATTTTGATGTGATCAAAAGTCCGTCGCAATCACGTAGCGTACGCGGATACTCGCCGGGTAAACTTAATAGACAGCCTCACTCCATAGCCCCGACCAAGTGACTGTAGGAGAACCCCGTCGCCGAAAGCATCCGTTCGGGTGCTCGCGGTAGCAGTGTTCCGCCTTGGTGCACTTCGTCGACGGTATCGGGGGTGAAGCCGCCTACTAAAGTTTGCGACGAGCATTCGATCAGAATGTCGGGAATCCTGTTGAATTGCCCGACTTGATATTGAAAAGTGTTTTCGATTTTGAGACTAAAATGCGGGGTTTATAATTGTTAGGCATGCGATGTCTAAAGAATTCATTTGATTAGGCATGCGATGTCTAAAGAGATTGCGGATTCCAACTGTTGTAGTTTTACACTTTCTTTTCTGTGACCGTAAGTGTAATATGTGATATCGCCGGTTTCGTTGCTATATGTCAACGACAATTGGGATGCGCATATTTACTTACGATGATGACATGTGATGTTATGTGTTGCTGGATATGTTATATTGGATCGTCGTGTTTGAATAGCCGGGGTTTTTTATGTGAGATGAGTGTTTTTCATTTTCATTCATGTAAAAACTTGTATGTAATATTCTTTTATTGGGGCACTTCCAGGTTGCGGAAGTTGTCACCCTTTGTATATTATTTACTTTTCCGCACTAGGATAGACCCAAGGAGGGGAGCACAAGTAACCGGGTTCTGGAGTCCAGTGGGAGACCAACTCGAGGAGTCGAGTCCGGGTCTCCTAACTCCAGAATTGGTAGGGTTGCTTGTCGCTTTCGTAGGGGTCTAGGGGTGTGGGTTTGGCTATTCATCGCGACCGTGGAATCCGTGTTTTATACTGGCTCGTATTGAAAACACGGACGTCCTAGTATATCCAATATTTCATATGTTTCTTCTGCTGCGATATCTGTGATGTGATCATGTGATGTTCTGTGATAGATACAGTATATAGTATATATGATATATTATATAGGCGTTACTTATGTTTTACACCCGCGCTAGCCCTGCCCCGCTCTGCCGTTAGTTACCTAACCTAACGGTGCACGATGGGACATCGAGGCGAATACGGATGGCATAAGTGTACGTCGTATTTATCTGTGATGTTTAGGTACTTAATTGATGGGACTTCATTAATGTGATTAATGAAATAAAAGAAACCTAAGATGTTGTAGAATCGAATTTCAAAATAAAACAGGTAGCTACAGTTCATGCTTTGCACAGCGGTATATGTGATATATCCTGCACCTTATTCGATGAGGAAAGGACCGAGATCCCTTCACCGGGAGTGACTCCTTTAGCAATAACTGGCAGATGCTACACACTCGGTTTGTCTTTTGATTGCTTTTAAGAGTTTTTGCTTTGCACAGTGATGTATGTGATATATCCCGCACCTCATTCGACGAGGAAAGGACCGACGATCCCTTCACCGGGAGTGACTCCTTTAGCAAAACTAGAAAAGCCTCAAAAGCACTCCATTTTAAAATTATTTGATTCTACAACGATATCAAGTTCATTATGCAATAGGTTTTCAGAAAAACCTGACGTAGCCCTCCGTCATTTCAGATACGTACTAGTTAGTATTCGTGCTGCGGTTGTTTGACCTTCGTCAAGGCGTAGTGTACGGTAGCTAACTAGTGCTTATCTGCTAGCATATGATGCGATTGGATTAGGGTATTCGTACGGCGTTGTTTGGCCTCCGTCAAGGGTCGTGCGGGTGGGTTTAATTCAATCAGGAAATGACGGGTTGAACTTGACTAACGGACTATGGGTTGTTTGGCCTCCGTCAAGGTCATAGCGAGCTAGGGGCAAAATATTATCGGGAATTTCAAGTGTTGAAATTTGCAATGAGATTGCATACCTTCTATGAGATAGTTGGATCCCGATACCCGCTGCGAGTAAGAGTTACTCCTGGGAGAGTTTTATACATTACAATTAGCCGATCAAGTAGGTGTCTAGAAAGGTGTCAACGGGGTTACGCCTCTGGGAAAACGAGGTTTACAGTAATTAGGTTCGTGCGAAAGCACGGGGGACCTCCCTCAAAGTACCGACACTGGCCTGGCTGAAAGATTGGCGAACTTGTAGTGTGTAATTAATCCCGGCTAGTCTTTCCTTTTAGGGTTTGAAGGAAGATTTGATAAAAAGCAGTGGGAGCCATCCTGATTAGATAAAATAAAAACCAATCTATTCTTGCAAGAGCGCACGCTGAGTGTTTTCTTCTCTCTCTCTCCAGGTAGCGACTATATCACGCCTTAATCAAGATAATAATACGGATTATTGACCGAACCCGCTTGTTATACTGAGCTGGGGAACATTGGTCCCGCTCCAACTTATAATTGTTATAAGACAGAGCAGGAAATTGGGGAATACCTGAATTCCCATGGCGCCCAAACGAAGAGAGTGCATGTTGATGCATCATCTTCGGGTGTGTTCATTACAGAGAACTATTTCTCAGTATCCTTTACGTCCTGGGTATGTGATACCAGATCAGGATCCCAGATATGTAATATGTTACATAGGGCTACAGAAAGGTAGAGAACTGAGAACGGGTGATAAGTTTCATGAAGCAGAAAATGGGGCAAGTGTTGCAGCCAAGTCTGTTGGTCACTGTCACCTTGTATTACCAATACATTGATTCTGAACGAATGTTGTTAGATACTGAACCTGATATACAAAATCATATCAGTCTCTTTATTAGTAAAGAAATGATAAAATTTTGTATTGTTGGATAATGTTTTGAACATTTCCTATATCAAAAGTTGATCGGTTCAGGCACGTTATCTAAAAGCATTAATGTAATAAATCAAACTACAGTTCTTAGTATACGGAACACACACAAGAGGATAAGTTCAGAAATGAACGAATCCTTCTTAAGGCATTGTAGACTAGGTCATATCTATGCGACCCTACTGGCTGTAGTTACATGTAGATGCATATTTAAATCAGTTTGAATTTACATCTTGTGAAACTCGCTAGTCATGTCATAAAGATAAGATGACCATAGATCCGTTTACTGGAAACAGAGAAAGAGTTAATGAACTCTTGGGATGATACATGTTGATGTATGTAGGTCCCCTGTCTACACATGCCAAGACCGGTTCTTTATACTTCATTATATTCTCTGATGATCTTTCGAGATTCAGACCTATGTTCCTGTTGAAACACAAGTCCGAATCTTTTGAGATATTCACAGAATATAAGTTAGAAGTAGAGAACCAATATGGGTATAAGTATTATATCCTTTGATGAGATCAAGGAGGAAAATACTTGAGCACGGAATTCCTGGATTATTCTAAAGGAGAATGAGATTCTCTCTCAGCATTACTCCTCCGTATACACCATTGCACGATGGTATATCGGGGTGGAGCAATCACACCCTATATGATAAGGTGTGCTCTATGATGAGTACTACTGAGTTACCTATTTCCTTTTTAGGAGTTATGCGCTTGAGAAGCTGCATACCTATTGAATAGGGTTCGAATCAAATCAGTTGCCTACCACTTCATATTTGATATGATAAGGGAAGAGCCTATCGCTCAAGTTAGTTGAGATTTGGGGTTGTCCAGCCTATGTCTGAAAAGCAAAATCCGGACAAGCTCGAGGCAAGATCTGTTATGTACAACTGGAAAGGTTCCAGCTATACAAACAACAGCAGATGATTTGGTAGAACCAAAGGATTCAGTAGATTCCAACGAACCTCAGCCTCTCCGCCGATCTAGTAGGGTTCCTCACCCACCTGAGAGATACTTCGGTTTCTCTATGACAGTGGGAGCGAGGATTGCATCATGAGATGATGACCCAACTAGTTTCGAGCTGGCCATCAGGAGTGGGACTCTGTAAGAATGGCTGGATGCTTAGTGATCTGAGATGGAATCCTTATACACCAACAAAGTATGGACTTTGGTTGCTATATCTGAAGGGTTAAATCCCCATCAGGAGCAAGTATATCTTGAGAAGATTACTTGGTGTAGATGGAAAAGTTGAGACTTTCAAAGATAGACTTTTTAAAGGTTTTCGTCATCGACCAGGCGTGGAAAATGATGAAACATTTTCCAGTACCTATGCTTAAGTCCATCCAGATCCTACTTGTCACGGCTACATACCATGACTACGATATCTGGTGGTTGGGTGACATGATTGCTTTTCTAAATGATGTTTTAGAAGAGAGAGTCTATAAGTACACAGCCAGAGGGCTTCGTAGACAGTGGGAGCAGCGGAAACGTGCACAAGATGCTTTATAGGATAAAGCAGGTATCGCGGAGTTGGAACATCTGTTTTGATGTAGTAGTAGTCAAACAGTTTGACATCATCAAAATAGTAGATGAACCTTGTATATACAAAAAGGTAGTAGGGAGTATGGTGATGATCCTCGTAGAGTACGTGGATGACATACTCTTGATAAGAAAGGAGTTTCTTATGCCACGCTCGGTCAATCTCCGCTTATCACAATGATTCTCCATATAGGATCAAAGAGATACCTACTAAATCCTAGGTTTTGGATCTATGAGATAGATCTAAATGGATGTTAGGATTCTCACTAGTTGTAGTGAGAAGGTATCAATCGACTCTGGGGAGAATCACTGGAATGGTTCCAGGGTGATAAAGATGACTGAATGTCAGTCACAGGCATTGTCTTTACCCTCAGTAAAGGGACGGTATGTTGGAAGAGTTCCAAGCTAGATACCGTGACATACTAGACGATAAAGGCAGGACACATCGCTACTTAAGATGCTACCAAAGAGGATGTTTGGGTGTATATTAGTTCATGAGATGAACTACGTTCCTACCATTGTGAGACAATGGAGTTGTGGCTCATGCCGAAGAACGCCGGTCCTATCAGTGATCCAGACATATTCTAAGGCGGTGTCACCTGATCATGGAGATGGTTGATCTCCAGGGTGATCGAGGTTAGGAGAGTAGACTCAGAGGACAACACAGCGGATCCACTCACAAAGGCTTGTTCCCAGAGAGAGACTTTTATGGGATGGTTGAGTATGAGATACTACAACCACTGCTACAGATGGCCCTAGTTCAAGTGGGAGATTGTTAGTTATATGTATGTCCTAGAGGCCATTACTGTACATTGGATGTACATTGTAGTGGATGCTGGGACATATATAGGGAGGACTTTCTTGCTCGACATGATAGTATGCTATCTGGTTGCTCTTTGCCTTAACGTGTACACTGATTGTCTCTCTGTTACATGTTGGTAAAGCCCTTAGGATATGTGCTTGACTACCTGGACTGTGATGCAGATCATACTAGTGGGGACAGATAGTCTATAAGTACATCCTTCAAAGTCCCTAGTCGTGGGTGTATCGAGACGGGGCATCGATATACCAGAGTAGACTAGCGTATACCTTCTCGACCCATACAGATGGGCGATGGATGATCCCATATCCATTGGTGTTTGACATCAGAGATGATATACGGGTGCTCAGTAGAGACTGGGTACACTGGACGGACTCGCCGAGAACTCCCAGATGGTATTATACCTTACGTCAGATGGCAGTTCTCTGGTGACACTGGTACAGAGTAGTCTGTTGACCCGAGATCGTCATAGTGTCTTGTGTGGTTCCCACTGTGCTTTGATTTCCATCTTACCACGTCCAAGAGGGCGTGCAAAACGGTGGTTTTTGGGTACAGTCCCGAGTCACATAGAGGCAATGAGCGATAGGAGGGGATTCGTCTCTCCCGGTATAGGGGGTTGATGTTGCGCTGTGTTCAATTGGCTATAACCGGAAATCCCTGGCCAGGGTTGCTGAGATTTACTGGTAAGTGTTACCAGTAGTTTCTCGAATGTTATACACCTCATATCGACACGACTTATCGAGCTATTGGGGTCTGACGTTTACCACCCCTAGGCGAGATATGCGACATATCAGACGATCAGACCGGACTGTACGGTAGTGTTACTGGTTGGATTCACTGGAGTGTGAGCGGGCTTGCTCGTCGATCTTCAGATCGCTCAATACCCGGGTGGCCGTTACGTTTAGCAGACCGCTTGCGGCTTTTGGGTGTTTGATATGATCATCATCTGCTGCCGGCGTATTGACGAGTCTTTAGAGTCCTACACAGAGGTTTCCTGGCTCAAGCAAAACGAAATAGGAGCGCATATGAGATATGTGCCGGAACGAGAATAATACCAGTATGTGATACTGTATTCGATTCTCGCGATGTGACATTGATCGGTTATATGCGATATAGCCGGGTTATCGGATCAAGTGTTGATTCGATAAGTTGTTACTAATGATACTAGTCGGTTATATGCGATATGACCGGATCGTTAAATCAAGTGTTGATTTAATGATTTAATGCATAATTATATATTTGATATATTACTTTGCATTAACTAGTATCGGTTCACTTTAAATGGATTTTCTCGCTCGGGTGTGCGCATTGCATATGCGATATGATTTTGTGCACATGCTTGTATCATGTTTGATGATACATGCCCTTTTAATTAAGTGTATAGAATTAAACCTTGGTTAATGGAATGGTTAGGGTTTACTATTTGCTTATTCATTTTATTCATTTATTAATCTTTTTCTTATTGGAAAAAGGAAATGAAATGATAAAATGGTGGCATTTCTTTTGTTCATTCATGAAGCTTCATGAATGCTTTGACTTGTTGACCATTTTGTTTTTAGCTTAACCCTAACCATTGCATTAAACCATGATTAGTTCTCTACACTTAACTATGGTCATGTTATGATAAGGATTGATTATTCTTTTCTTTTTTAATTAACTTATCATATCATATTCATCTTCTTCTTCATCTTCTTCAGTGAAGAAAACCTTACTTCATCAATGGTGGATTGATGAAATGAGTGAGAAATCCAATTCTAAAGTATACCCACTTCCTATTTCTTCATCCTCTACCTCTTGCCAAGTAGTAGAGTGTGTTTCCTTCACAAGTTTTCATGACTTGGTGAAGGTGGAGCTTGATTTAGCGATGCCTCGACGTAGATCATCTTCGGCATGGACATCGACGACCTAGCTCGCCATTTCTCCGACGAAGCCGACGCTAGAGCCCGGGAATTCATTTGGACAGCGAGGGGACTTCGTTGCGGAGCTATGGAGGTGGAGCACCGGATCTACAAAGGTTGTATTTCCGTTTACTTGTAGTTAAGTGTTAACTAGTTTTCATTTTCGCCTAGATTTCTAGCCAACGATCCGTAGTCGGGTTTCTCGGCACCTAGATTTTTGAAATTGGCATGGTTGATGCCTTGTGAGACCTCTTGAGAGTGCCTAGGAACCCTACAAATAGTTCCTCACTTGTTAGGGTTAGGATTGGGTATGTTTGAGAGATGGAAATCTCTCACTCCTTTCTTGCCCGCATAACTTTATAAATAGGGCTCTATGTAAAACAACCACCCACCGCTCACTACGGCACCCTATCCTACGAGATAGCGGTGATTCCCTAGTTAGACCTGTCGTGGTTGATTTAGATAGAGGTTAGGGCAAAGAATTAAGAAAGGACGGAAAAGGGCCAAAAGGAAGAAACTCCCGATCGTGCTAATCCCCTTTGTTAATTATTACCTTAACACCTAAGTTCTTAATTAGGGCAAAGAAAGCGGTGAGTAGAATTAACTTTCCAAACTATCCTAATCCAAACCCTCGCAAGGTTTCAATCTAAATCAATTTCAATTTCAGTTTTTTATAAAAAAATCAAAACCTACCACAAATAGGAATTGACTCGTTAGAACAATAAGAAAAGACACGTTTTCCCTGTGGACCGATCCGTACTCAACCGGCTAGCTACCAAGCGACACCGTTATTGATTGTGGTTAATTCTTTGATTTCAAAACGCATACGCACAAAAACATCTTAACAATCAGTGACCAGTCCAATGTGTGGACGACTATTAACCCGATATTCGGGGCTAATACTAACCCTATTTGAGGGCGAATGATCCAAAATGTGGATGACATACAATGTGGAAATTCCATGCCTAGAGGTATACGCACTAACTCTAATTCGTCAAAACCTTTATACTGAACCAGGGGATGGATAGTTTGATTAGGCAAGGAGATTCGGAACTCGGATTCCCCTACTACTCGATCATTATCCCGGAAAGTGAAATGGTACATTTCACTTCCCCAGTTGTTGTTCCGTGGCCACAACGGAATAATCGCGAGTATCTGGACCCTTGTTTAACAAAATAAAATGTTTACAATACCTATTGATACTCAACACTAAACTCACATCATGTGCTATACCTGCCTGTTACCTTATCCACCTTTCTTCATGAGACACGAGTTATTCAGTATCTTGGATATGGATATTTTACCAGTTTAGACTTGTTGTTTATTATGGAACTGAAGGGTGGTAATACTTGTGCACTTGAGTGATATTCACGCCAGACAAAGCTCCATCATAGTCATAGGACACCTTTCGGGGATGTTCACGCTACCATATTGATTGCCATCCCAGGCACGAGCACCAGCTCATACTGCTTCCTGCTAGTCATAGGATAGCTCAAGGATACGAGTATGTTCACCAGTCAATTCCATCCAAACACACCTTGTTTAACCTGATCTAACTCTTAGACTGAATATTCGTTTGACTTGACTTGAACCTTTACCAAACATATACCTCTGTCAATATATCTAATTTGCATACAACCCCATACCTTTATACCCATGTACATCATATTCATTATATTTATATATACCTGTTTGTTTCTATACCTACTTCCTTATGAGGCAATCCTACCCGAGTATAACTCGCTGACGGACCTTCTTTTTTTTCCTCTATCTTTGGAATGTCCGTCGGATAAGAATGAGTATTATGGTGAGGATCAAGGTTTGAAGCCAACTTATGAAGATTATGCAGACTGGACGAGGGAAGATTAGCTAGATTTTTTTTTTGTTGCCCACATATTTAGAGCTTTTGTTTTTCCTCAATATAATTAAACTACTTAGTTTATTTTACTCTTTCTTTTGGGATGTAATAAAGTTTGGTTAATGGAAATAAATGCCTTTCGCTTTTATTATTTTTGTTTTGGTACACATCCTGCATGTTAAATATTCATACGCTTAACGTAACTGTATTGAATAGACCACCTTCAATACAGTTAGGTTGCGGACCATGCCACGTCATCCTTCTCCTTCTTTTGGGAAGCGGGGCGTGGCATTTATTCTCTACAAGGGTTAAGTATGCCATGCTTAACCTTGGTTGCATTTCTAACCGCAACAATAATTCATTCATCACACATCATCTTCTTCTTCCTTTCACAAAAGCTTACTAGCTTTTTCTTTAGTGATGAATTAAAGCGAGATAAAGAAAATAAAAGAGTGCAAAATTCCTACTTCATCATTCTCATCTATTCTAGCCACTTAGATTAGGGTGTTTGCTTCACTAATACCTCATTAGTGAAGTGAGAGCTTGGGTTTGTGATTTCTCAAGGTAGATCATCTTGGATTGTGAAGACTACAAGAAAGGATGCCTCATTCCCCTCATGGAGCCTCTCTAGAGTCCGCGAGCATGATGATCGTAGCGAAGGGACCTTAACTCGGAGCTAATGAAGCGAAGGAACGGACTACAAAGGTTGTAATCCCTCTCACTTAGTAGTAAAGTTGTTTGCTTTAAGTATCTAACCCTAATTCTCTAGTAAAGATCTTTTCTTAGGTTGTTTGGCACTTGTAAATTCTTAAAATACGGCATGTTTGATGCCTTGTAGAACTTTGTCCTAGTGCCTAAGAACCTTACAAACAGCATCTCAATACGTATAATCCTAAAGCATGGCGTATGCAAATATAGAACAGAAATGTGAGCATATCAGTATATCATGTAATATAGAATAGTGATGTGCGCATATAAGTATATCATGCAAACAAGTCATATGATAATGCTAAACAATTGTTTTAACAGTTTTATCCTAGCAATTGTTTTAATTATTGTGCCTATATGCGTTGCATATAGGCACTCACGTGTTAAACACGTGGGGCTGTTTTAGCCTAGCAATTGTTTTAATTGCAGTGCCTATATGCATTGCATATGAGCACTCACGTGTTAAACACGTGGGGTTGTTTTAGTGAGGAACTTTCCCTTCATCCCTTTTTTATAAGGGAACAGTGCCATTTCCTGTAAGGAACCAACTCCATTTTGTTGTAGTTTTCGGGCACATAAAAACTCATGTTTGTATCATTTCTTATTATAATATCTTCAAATTGAGTGTTTTCAAATTCTCCATTGTTATCACTTCTAATTCTAGAAATCCTACGATTCATTTTATTTTGAATACGTCTGAAGAAGAATTTGAAAATATTAAATGTTTCATCCTTATTTTTAAAAAAAGAATACCCATGTAATTCTTGAAAAGTCGTCTACTATAACATAAACATAGTACTAAGACCAAATAAATCCATGTTAATTAATTGTGAAGGATTGCTAGTAGAGATTTCATTCTTAAGTTTAAATGAAGATTTAGTTTTTTTACCTTTTAGACATGCATCATATTGTTTATCTTTTTCATATTTTAGTTTAGGGATTCCTGTAACTAAGTTATTCTTAGAAATTTTAGATAATATCTATAAATGCATGGCCTAGCCTTCTATGCCAAAACCACGATTCATCATTGTTGTTTACAACTAGACGTTGTATATCTTTATTATTAAAGTCATGTATGTAGATAATATAGATATTATTGTATTGTTTTCCGGTTAAAATTATTATGTTGTAGATAATTTTGCAAATGTTTTTTTCAAATATTATGTTATGTCCCCTATCATAAAATTGGCTAACACTAAATATATTATGTTTTAAGCTATTTACATAAAACACATTATTAATAACAATAGTATTAGAATCATTAATAAATGAAATGGTATATTTACCGATTATCTTTGTCTTTTTATTGTCTCCAAATATAATGGTACCATCTTCTTCAGTTGATAGTGTTTGGAAGCAATTGATATTGCCAGTCGTATGTCTTGAGCAGCCACTATCAAGGATCCACTTCTCACTACGCAGTTTGGGATTCTGCAAAAACAAGATGACGTTAGTGTGACTTTTGGAATCCATTTCATTCTAGGTCTTCTGGGGTTAGGAATGTAATGATATTTATAAGTTGTATTTAATTTGATACTACAATATTTAGATATATGCCATAATGTACAACAATAATTACATGTATTTGTGTATTTATTGCTATATATATACGTGTTTGAACTTTTAACAAATTTGTTATGGTTTTCATAGTTTGAATCATCGTGAAAACCTATACCTTGAAATTTATAGTGATTCATACAAGTTTCTAGCAAGGTGAAGAGCATAGTATTCTACTCGATCCTTGTCATGAAGTGCATCTTTAAGTGGTAAGACATGATCTTTGTCATCTATCTCACATGTTCCTGTATAAAGCAAGTGCATATATTAGCTTCAACAAAATTGCCAACTATAATTGTAGCAAATTATTGTGTTAGGCTTAAGTCACACAAAAATACCATAAAGTTTCATTGTTTCTTACAAAATTACCATAGACTTACATGTTAGTTGCATATAAATACCATCTATTAGTTTAGTCTGGTGATTTTCATAATACAATTCATGTGACTGTCACATGCGTCAATTTATTTTCTCATTGCCCTTTGGATGCTGTATATTAAGGGCATGTTTAGCTCATGAAACAGGAAAATGATAATTGGGTACAACATCTATATATCTTATATGTTTTGAATTCTCATTCCATCATTTGTTCTGTTGGAATGGCTAGCACGACAGCAAGATTTCGGGAGGTATCGTCCATGCCATTTTCAAAATTTTGCCATGCAAAACAATCCTAACCCTAGAATCTTAACTAGAGATTTAGACAATACTAAGTGTAAATAACTTTACAACTAAGTGACTATGGAATACAACTTTTGTAGATCGGTCCTGCACTTCAATAGTTCCATGTAGTAGTCCTTTCGCTCCAAGTAGTGATCTTCTGGACTCAAGAACGGCTCCACAAGATGAAAGGAACGAGCTTGCACGAAATCTTCGAGGCCGAAGATGATCTACGTCGAGGAGACACCAACCCAAGCTACCTCTTCACTAATTAGGGATTAATGAAGCTAACACCCTAAACTAAATGGCTAATCTAGTAGAGGATGAGGAAGTAGGATTTTTGCTCACTTTAGAATTCTATTTCTCACTCTTTTTCTTCTCCTCTCTAAAACCTAGAGAGATCTCTCATGAGCAAGAAGAAAATGAAGCAAATAATGGATAAAAGAGTCAAATAGCAACCATGGGTGAGAAATATCTCATATAACTCTTGTAGAGACTTTACCATGGGTTTAGATAATGGTTAGGTTAATAAATATCTAAGGTATGACAAAACTAGTGGACAAGTTAATGGGTCTACAAGCTTCCACAAGCTTCACCCATGTGACTAATTTCCAACTAATTTGGATTTACCTTAAATAAACCTTGCATTATCATGAGCATGGTATGAGTCTCATACACCCATATAGTGTGTATCATCAAGCATGACACAAAAAGAAAACACAAATAATATATATCACATATATATATTAAGTGTGCACATGTGAGAAAAAGAAATGCTTAAGTGAGAAAATATTAGTTAATGTAAATTAATATATCAAATATATAATTATACATTAAATCATTAAATCAACACTTGATTTAATAATCAGGCTATATCACATATAACCAATTAATATTATTTGTATCAACTTATCGAATCAACACTTGATCGATAACCCGGCTATATCTCATATAACCGTCCGATATCATAAATCGCGAGAATAGAATACGGTTTCACATACTCGTATTAATCTCGGTCCTGCACATATCACATATGTTCTCCTATTTCGTTTTGCCTGAGCCACTAAACCTCTGTATAGGACTCTAAAGACTCGTCAATACGCCGACAGTAGATGATGATCATATCAGGCACCCACAAGCCATCAGCGGTACTAGCTGGACGTAACGGCTACTCGGGTATTGATCGATCAGAAGATCAATAAGCAAGCCCGCTCTAACTCCTGCAAAGCCTGTCAGTAACTGTCACGACCCAAGTTAGGCATATGACCGGCACTTAGACCACGTAACGTCAACATGCGTAACACAATTTAAGTAAGCCGAAAACCCAGCAATCTAAACCATTACAAGAAGGAAAAGATAGAAACATTTTTAATTCTCAAGCAAAGCTTAAAGCTTAAGTTTGTTTTCATAAAAATTTCGACAGCACCTCCTTTGAAAAAGCTAGCCCCGAAACGGGTACAAGCATAAGATATAAGTATAAAATCCCCAAACGGGAGAAAATCTCGCCTAAAGGCAGAAACAACCACCATAAGAAGATATATGATGCCGTAGCGAAGGAACAACATAAAAGAGATAATCAACATAAACAAAGGCCGGCTCACACGAGCACGACACCTAGAGTCACAAGAATATACAATATCGATCCTCACAACTCGTCTCTAACTCAATACATGAAGGTGGTAGATGGAGAGTACTAGATACAATAAAATATATAATGAACATCATCGGATAACCGCAAACCCACATATAGCAAAAGGCCTCACAGCCAACCGTAGCGGTATCCGCTGAAATAGGTACAAGAAGACGCCCTGCCACGACTACACTAAGGGTCAAACCTGCAAAACACCGTGGCACAACGGGGGTGAGTTACCAACACGTGAATAGTAAATAACATCAGACAGTAATCGCAAGTATGCACGAACATCGATAATCTATCACATGTAATCTGATAGCATAAGTATGGCAATATGGATATGCAACAATCATGATCAAGGTACACCACCAGGGTACTACATCTACATGAATCAAATGCATATCAAATAAATCTCACAAATCATCAGCATGGAAAACCCTCGGTTTCCATCAACGACACCCCAAATCCCAAAATCCTCAGGCGCCGTCACCAGGACCGGCCCCCATATCCGTACATCTCATGGAACCTAAGTGTCCAACATCGACACTCGAAACATCATGAAATACTCGTGTCCAACATTGACACGCAAATCTGCATATCATGGGCTCCATCTGCCCGGATCGGCCCGCGGGCTCCGGCAGTACGAATCGGCCCATATCCATCTCATGACTGCGGTCGATATCCTCCGGATAACCGCCGAGTCCAAAACTATCACCGTTAGGTAGTAGCCCTCCTTCCAGGCTCATCGGCTAATCCATCGACATAACTTTCTTGCTCCGGGGTACCATACCGGGTCTACCATGAACCCGCAATACGGCTTCATCCACTCCTCGCATCGGGTTTCTAACACAAGTCTCAGAACCGAGAACACTCATGGTGGACGCATCGAAATATCATAACAAGACAAACCAGGTTTTCAAAACAATACACGTTTCTTGAAATATCCCCACGGTTCTTAAATCCAGAAAATCACATGAAATCCATATCTCAATGCGTAAATCCATGTAATATGATGTATGCAACATAGAACAGTAATATGAGCATATCAAGGGAAAACCACTATTTAAATGCATCAAGTTATTAAATATATCACGCGGTTCCCAATTTATCCAAAATCCAAAGCAACATCATATAAAGGTGAACATGTAGCTATAGAAAGGTATATGTGTAAGCATGTAGGTATGCATGCAAACTATATTTCATTTGCACAATCGCACAAGAATCAATGCCTCAATGTCACTAATCAATACAATATCACACATGTATATATGTTGTGCATGTTATGGCAATTACCGACGGTGTGTGTGTAGCATACAATTAGTGCTCGTGCGACATGTACTGTCAAAAATAGTGCAGTGTCCAATGGGTGCAAGTCCAGGCACAACAAATAATAATATGCGATGAAGTTCATGCACAATCTCTATATGTGCATATAAACATGTGGCTAATATCATATCATATCTAGCCCTGATGCTTAACACCATACGGGAGATTTTCCCGTAGATGTTAAATCTACTCACCGACGATCTCGAGCTAGGTAAATCCAATTACCTGCTTCCTTTTCTTCGCAGCGTTTGAAGTCCCCGCCTGCGATCCTATTAACACAAAACATAACAAGTGCAAATCTCAGAAATCGACCAATATCACATACAAACTACGTTTTACCGACGCACCAACTCCAATCCAACTTTAAAGTGTCCGTCTAATGGCTAACGTGTGTGGCGACACTCCGAATACAATCCAAGTGCAGCAGCTACACAAGATCACGAACCGTGTCGGATAACGTAACACGCGTAGTCATAACACTATATTTAAGCAAAGTGATCCTAGATTTTGTATACCGTTAAAACATAAAAATCAAGCAGTACCAAACACTTATAAACAACTGCAGACAGCTACCCTACAAAACCCAAGCCCCAACTCCCCCAAAGGACAGAGTTCGTCGGATTTCCCCATATTGTCGCCGGCCAAAACCGTCCAGGTGGGGTTCGTGCTTCAGGTGTACACTTAGGGTCACTAGTATATCACTACTATATTTCTAGATTTTCCAGTACACACTCAGGGTCACAGCAAAGCACAGACACTCCAATATGACACTAAAAATACGATATGTGCACAAAACTATACCTTTAGTGCTCTAAACCACAACTACAAGGCAACACAACAAAATAACTGCTTAATTAACAGTTTAGAGGTTATACCTATCCACTCTTGCTCAAAAATCAAATCTTTCTAAGCTCCAAGTCATCTTAGTGGCTAAAACAAGACTTGAGAAGGGTTTTAGTGGGGTTTAATGAAGTTTTGCAAGGTTTTGTGATGAAGTAGTGAGAGTTTCGGTTGAGAGTTGAGGAGATGAAGAAATGATTGAGAATGAGAGAGTGAGGAGAGAATGAGAGATGAATTGAGATAAGTATGAGAGGGTGAGTGTATGGTGAGTTTTAGCCTTACACTTACTCTCTCCCTCTCCTCATCAATGCTTGCATTAATTCCCTCCATGACTCACGTAGCCACCTCTCCTCAATCCAAAACAAGAAGATAACTCTTCATAAGAATGCTAAGTGTAAAGTTAACATGGCATGAATTAGCTTAGGGTGCCATGGCTACTTAACAAGATTAACACTAACTAACCCCCACATTAACATGCACAAGTGTGCGCAAGCCAAAACAAATAATACTAAAATATTAATTAATTGTTATAAAATGTGAGGAAACTAATTTGGTAAACTTTTCCTTAAAAACCCGCATTATCACTCAATTAACACTAATCGCATTCTAAGGTGTTACAATCTCCCCCCTTGAAAGAAATTTGTCTCCGAATTTAAAATTCTTACTATGCGTACCTTCAAAGAGATGAGCGAATTTCTTCCGCATCTCGCCCTCGGCCTCCCAAGTGATCTCCTCGCCAATTGGGCTACGCCAAAGAACCTTCACAGATGGCAAGACCTTTGATCGAAGTTTCTTCACCTGCCGATCCAATATAATTACCGGCTGCTCGGTGAACGAAAGATCGGGTTCAAGCTGAACGGTCTGGTGCTGAATCATGTGAGAAAGATCATGAAGGTATCTACGAAGTATCGATACATGGAATACGGGGTGAACATCCGGAAAACTGGGTGGGAGCGCCAAACGATAGGCAACGGTACCAACTCGCTCAAGGATCTCGAAAGGACCTACAAATCTGGGAATAAGCTTCCCCTTTTTACCAAATCTCATAACGCATTTCATTGGAGAAATCCGCAGGAATACATGATCCCCCACTGCGAACTCAAGTGTGCGACGACGACGGTCGGCATAAGACTTCTGTCTGCACTGGGCTGCTCTTATCCTGTCCTGAATCAGCTGGATCTTCTCCGTAGTCTCCTGAACTAGATGGGGTCCCAAAATCCTACTCTCGCCGAGTTCGGTCCAACAGACTGGCGATCGACACTTCCTACCATACAAAGCCTCAAAAGGTGCCATCTTAATAGTCTCCTGAAAGCTGTTGTTGTAGGAGAACTCAATCAACGGCAAGTGACGATCCCAACTGCCACCAAAATCAAGCACGCACGCATGAAGCATATCCTCCAGAGTCTGTATAGTCCGCTCTGACTGACCATCGGTCTGCGGATGGAAAGCGGTGATAAAGCTCAAATGAGTACCCAAAGCTTCCTGAAGCTTCTGCCAAAGACGGCTAGTGAACTGGGTTCCCCTATCGAATACGATGCATGTGGGAACGCCGTGCAAACGCACAACCTCAACTATATACAACTGAGCATACCGAGCATAACCGAATGTGGTCTTCACTGGAAGGAAATGAGCTGCTTTCGTCAACCGGTCAACGATCACCCAAATGGAGTCATACCCCCGACTGGCCCTGGATAGACCCACAACGAAGTCCATGGAAATCTGCTCCCATTTCCACTCAGGAACGGGTAAAAGCTACATCTCTCCAGCCGGTCTCTGAGGCTCAGCCTTGACTTGTTGACAAGTCAGGCACCTCGAAACAAAGTCCGAAACATCGCGCTTCATCCCTTCCCACTAGTAAATGTCTCTCAAGTCACGGTACATCTTGGTGGAACCTAGATGAATGCTAAAGGTTGACTGATGTGCCTGCTCTAGGATCTCGCGTCTCAACCCATCGGTATCTGGTACACACAAGAGAGTCCCGTAACGTAGCACACCCTGGTCATCAATCATGAACTCCAAATCTGTACCCTGCCGAACAAGCTCAAGAATCTCAGACAAACGGGCATCACTGGGCTGGCCTCATTGATACGATCAAGTAGAAGTGGACGGGCGTGAACGTGAGCAAGCTGTCCCCCAGTGGAAGTGAACTCAAACTGTACTGTACCATCGCACAAGGTCTGCCAATCTGCAGAAGACTATCTCTGAACTGCGCTCAACTTGGACAAGCTATCCCTGGGCCTACGACTCAAAGCATCAGCTACCACATTCGCCTTGCCCGGGTGATAAAGGATCTCACAATCATAATCCTTCACAAGCTCTATCCACCGGCGCTATCTCAGATTGAGGTCCCGCTACTGGAAGATGTACTTCAAGCTCTTGTGGTCCATGAAAATCTGACACGACTTCCCGTACAAGTAGTGTCTCCAAATCTTCAAAGCAAAGACCACCGCGGCCATCTCAAGATCGTGAGTGGGATAATTCTGCTCGTGTTTCTTCAACTGCCTAGAAGCATAAGCAGTCACTCTATCATGCTGCATCAGTATACAACCGAGCCCCACTCGAGAAGCATCACAGTAAATGACAAAGAAACCCGATCCAGAAGGCAAAGATAGAACTGGAGCAGTCATTAACTGAGTCTTCAACTACTGAAAACTATGCTCGCATGCATCTGTCCAAAGAAAAGGAACCCCCTTCCCGATCAGTCCGGTCAGCGGTGCAGCGATACTCGAGAAATCCTGCACGAAACAACGGTAATAACCAGCTAAGCCCAAAACGCTGCGGACCTCTGTCACAAATACAGGCTTCGACCAAAACTGCACAGCCTCGATCTTCCTCGGGTCCACATGAATACCGTCTCCCGTTACCACATGACCCAGGAAGTCAACTCTATCAAGCCAAAATGTGCACTTTTAGAATTTAGTATACAGCTGGTGCTCTCTCAATGTCTGCAAAGCAATTCTCAAGTGCTGTTCATGCTCCACTCGACTCCTAGAGTAGACCAGAATGTCATCAATAAACACAATAATAAACTGGTCGAGGAACGACCTGAAAATCCGGTTCATCAGATCCATGAACGCTGCTGGGGCATTGGTGAGTCCGAACGACATCACCAAAAACTCATAATGCCCATAGCGCGTACGAAAAGCAGTATTCGGAATGTCATCATTCCGAACCCGCAACTGATGATAACCCGAATGCAAATCAATCTTAGAAAAATGTTTCTCACCCTGGAGCTGATCAAACAAATTGTCAATGCAAGGTAAAGGATACCTATTCCATACCGTTACTCGGTTCAATTGACGATAATCAATACATGACCTTAAACTGTCGCCTTTCTTCTTGACGAACAGAACAGGAGCTCCCCAAGGAGAAACACTCGGACGTACAAGTCCCCTATCAAGCAACTCTTGCAATTTATTCTTAAGCTCTTTAAGCTCCGCCGGGGCCATCCGGTAAGACGGTATAGAAATAGGCCCCGCGCCGGGAATCAGATCAATGCAAAATTCAATATCGTGCTTTGGTGGCAAACCAAGTAACTTATCGGGAAAAACGTCGAGAAACTCTGGCAAGATAGGAACCCGGTTGTAGGGTTCCTAGGCACACTAAGGAGGTCTCACAAGGCATCGACCATGCCAATTTCAAATTTTACGGGTGTCGAGAAACCCTAATACGGATCGTTGGCTAGAAGTTTAGGCGAAAAACAAACTAGTTAACACTTAACTACAAGAACACAGAAATACAACCTTTGTAGATCCGGTCCTCCAGCTTCATGGCTCCATGATGAAGTCCTCTCCGCTGTCCAGATGCAATCCCGGGCTCTAGCGTCGGCTTCATCGGAGAAGAAGCGGGCTAGGTCATCGACGACGTGCCGAAGATGATCTACGTCGAGGCATCGCTAGATCAAGCTCCAACTTCACCAAGTCAAGAAACTTATGAAGAAAACACACTCTACTACTTGGCAAGAGGTAGAGGATGAAGAAATAGGAAGTGGGTAGACTTTAGAATTGGATTTCTCACTCTATTTCATCAATCACCATTGATGAAGTGAAGCTTTCTTCATGAAAGAAGATGAAGAAGAAGAAGCATATTATTATGATAAGTATTATGATTAGAATAAGAATAGAAAAGAAAATCAATTCTTATCATAATTGTAACCATGGTAAAGTGTAGAGAGCTAACTATAGTTCAATGAATGGTTAGGGTTAATGAGATGAAGACAAAAGGTTTCTTTGGTCAAAGCTTCATGAAGCTTCAACAAGCTTCATGAAGAAAAGCAACCTTTTGTTTTCTTTATCTCTTATCTTTTTAATACAAATTAAAAGATAAAAGAATTAATAAATATATCAAAACCCTAACCATTTACTTAACTAAGGTTTAACTCTTTACACAAACCCTAGCTATCATATATCATCAAACATGATACAATCAAGTGCACAAAAGTATATCACATATACAATGTGTACATCCGAATGAGAATATCCATTTAAAGTGAACCAATACTAGTTAATGCAAAGTAATATATCAAATATATAGTTATGCATTAAATCATTAAATCAACACTTGATTCAATGATCCGGTCATATCGTATATAACCGACTAGTATCTCATGTATCGGCTTATCGAATCAATCCTTGAATCGATAACTAGGTTATATCGCATACAACCAATCGATACATTCATCACGAGAATGGAATACGGTATCACATACACGCATTATTCTCGGTCCTGCACATATCTCATATGCGCTCCTATTTCGTTTCGCTTGAGCCAGGAAACCTCTGTGTAGGACTCTAAAGACTCGTCAATACGCCGGCAGCAGATGATGATCACATCAAACACCTACAAGCCGCAAGCGGTCTGCTAAACGTAACGGCCACCCGGGTATTGAGCGATCAGAAGATCGACGAGCAAGCCCGCTCACACTCCAGTGAATCCAACCAGTAACACTTATCGTACAGTCCGGTCTGATTGTCTGATATGTCGCATATCTCGCCTAGGGGTGGTAAACGTCAGACCCCAATAGCTCGATAAGTCGTGTCGATATGAGGTCTATAACAATTTGAGAAACTACTGGTAACACTTACCAGTATATCTCAGCAACCTTGGCCAGGGATTTCCGGTTATAGCCAATCGAATACAGCGCAACATCAACTCCCTATACCGGGAGAGACGAATCCCCTCCTATCGCTCATTGCCTCCATGTGAATCGGGACTGTACCCAAAAACCACCGTTTTGCACGCCCTCTTGGACGTGGTAAGATGGAAATCAAAGCACAGTGGGAACCACACAAGACTCTATGACGATCTCGGGTCAACAGACTACTCTGCACCAGTGTCACCAGAGAACTGCCATCTGACGTAAGGTATAATACCATCTGGGAGTTCTCGGCGAGTCCGTCCAGTGTACCCAGTCTCTACTGAGCACCCGTATATCATCTCTGATGTCAAACATCGATGGATATGGGATCATCCATCGCCCATCTGTATGGGTCGAGAAGGTACACGCTAGTCTACTCTGGTATATCGATGCCCCATCTCGATACACCCACGACTAGGGACTTTCAAGGATGTACTTATGGACTACCTTGTCCCCACTAGTATGATCCGCATCATAGTCCAGGTAGTCAAGTACACATCCTAAGGGCTTTACCAACATGTAACAGAGAGACAATCAGTATACACGTTAAGGTAAAGTGCAACCAGATAGCATACTATCATGTCGAGCAAGAAAGTCCTCCCTATATATGTCCTAGCATCCACTACAATATACACCCTATGTATAGTAATGGCCTCTAGGGCATACATATAACTAACAATCTCCCACCTGCACTAGGGCCATCTGTAGCAGTGGTTGCAGTATCTCATACTCAACCATCCCATAAAAATCTCTCTCTGGGAACAGGCCTTTATGAGTGGATCCGCTGTGTTGTCCTCTGAGTCTACTCTCCTAATCTCGATCTTCTTGGAGATCAACCATCTCCATGATCAAGTGATACTGCCTTAGAATATGTCTGGATCACTGATGGGACCGGCGTTCCTTGGCATAAGCCACAACTCCATTGTCTCACAATGGTTGGAACCTAGTTCATCTCATGAACCACTATACACCCAAACAGCATCTTTGGTAGCATCTTAAGTAGCGATGTATCCTGCCTTAATCGTCTAGTATGCCACGGTATCTAGCTTAGAACTCTTCCAACATACCGTCCCTTTACTGAGGGTAAAGACAATGCCTGCGACTGATATTCAGTCGTCTTTATCACCCTGGAACCCTTCCAGTGATTCTCCCCAGGATCGGTTGATACCATCTCACTACAACTAGTGAGAATTCTAACATCCATTTAGATCTATCTCATAGGTCCAAAACCCAGGATTTAGTAGGTATCACTTTGATCCTATGTGGAGAATCATTGTGATAGGCGGAGATTGATCGAGCGTAGCATAGGAAACTCTTTCCCTATCAAGAATATGTCATCCACGTACTCTACGAGGATCGTCACTATACTCCCTACTACCTTTTTGTTTATACAAGGTTCATCTACCATTTTGATGATGTCAACTTCTTTGACTAATCCATCAAAACAGATGTTCCAACTCCGCGATGCCTGCTTTATCCTATAAAGCATCTTGCACACGTTTCCGCTGCTCCCACTGTCTACGAAGCCCTCTGGCTGTGTACTTATAGACGCACTCTTCTAAAACATCATTTAGAAAAGCAGTCATGACACCCAACCACCAGATATCGTAGTCATGGTATGTAGCCGTGACAAGTAGGATCTGGATGGACTTAAGCATGGCTACTTGAAAAGGTTTCATCATTATCCACACTTGGTCAATGATGCAAACTTTTAACAAGTCTAGCTTTGAAAGTCTCAACTTTTCCATCTACACCAAGTAATCTTCTCAAGATATACTTGCTCCTGATGGGGATTTAACCCTTCAGATATAGAAACTAAAGTCCATACTTTGTTGGTGTATAAGGATTCCATCTCAGATCGATAAGCATCCAGCCATTCTTACAGAGTCACACTCCTGATGGCCAGCTCGAAACTAGTTGGGTCATCATCTCATGATGCAATCCTCGCTCCCACTGCCATAGAGAAACAGAAGTATCTCTCAGGTGGGTGAGGAACCCTACTAGATCGGCGGAGAGGCTGAGGTTCGTTGGCATCTACTGAATCCTTTGGTTTTATCAAATCATCAGCTGCAGTTTGTATAGCTGGAACCTTTCCAGTTCTACTTAACAGACCTTGCCTCGAGCGTGTCCGGATTTTGCTTTTAGACATAGGCCGGACAACCCCAAATCTTAACTAACTTAAGACATGGGCTCTTCCCATTCCATATCACATATGAAGCGGTAGGCAACTGATTTGATTGGAACCCTATTCAATAGGTATGCAGCTTCTTAAGCGCATAACTCCCAAAAAGGAAACAGGTAACTCAGTATTACTCATCATAGAGCACACCTTATCACATAGGGTGTGATTGCTCCGCCCCGATATACCATCGTGCTATGGTGTATACGGAGGAGTAATGCTGAGAGAGAATCTCATTCTCCTTTAGAATAGTCCAGGAATTCCGTGCTCAAGTATTCTCCTCCCTGATCACATCAAAGGACATAATACTTGTACCCTTATTGGTTCTTTACTTCTAACTTATATTCTGTGAATATCTCAAAAGGTTCGGACTTGTGTTTCAATAGGAACATATGTCTGAATCTTGAGAGATCATCAGAGAATGTAATGAAGTATAAAGAACCGGTCTTGGCATGTGTAGACAGGGGACCTATCATACATCAACATGTATCATCCCAAGAGTTTAGTAACTCTTTCTCTGTTTCCAATAAACAGAGCTATGGTCATCGTATCTTTGTGACATGACTGGCAAGTTTCACAAGATGTAAATTCAAACAGATTTAAATATGCATCTATGTTCAACTTCAGCTAGTCGGGTCACATTGATATGACCTAGTCTACAATGCCTCAAGAAGGATTCGTTCATTTCTGAACTCTTCCTCTTGTGTGTGTTCCGTATACTAAAGAACTGTAGTTTGATTTAGAACATTAATGCTTTTAGATAACGTGCCTGAACCGATCAACTTTTGATATAGGAAATGTTCAAAACATTATCCAACAATACAAAATTATATCCTTTCTTTACTAGTAAAGAGACTGATATGATTTTATATATCAGGTTCGGTATCTAATAACATTCGTTCAGAATCAATGTGTTTGGGATACAGGGTGACAGTGACCAACAGACTTGGCTGCAACACTTGCCCCGTTTTCTGTCTCATGAAACTTATCATCCGTTCTCAGTTCTCTATCTATCTGTAGCCCTATGTAACAGATTACATATCTGGGATCCTGATCTGGTATCACATACCCAGGACGTAGAGGATACAGAGAAACAGTTCTTTGTAATGAACACACCCGAAGATGATGCATCCGCATGCACTCTCTTCGTTTGGGCGGCACGGGAAATATGGTATTCCCCAATTTCCTGCTCTGTCTTATAACAATTATAAGTTGGAGCGGGACCAACGTTCCCCAGCTCAGTATAATAAGCGGGTTCGGTCAATATTCCGTATTATTATCTTGATTAAGGCGTGATATGGTCGCTACCTGGAGAGAGAGAGAAAAAAACACTCAGCGTGCGCTCTTGCAAGATCAGATTGGTTATTATTTTATCTAATCAGGATGGCTCCCACTGCTTTTTATCAAATCTTCCTTCAAACCCTAAAAGGAAAGACTAGCCGGGATTAATTACACACTACAAGTTCGCCAATCTTTCAGCCAGGCCAGTGTCGGTACTTTGAGGGAGGTCCCCCGTGCTTTCGCACGAATCTAATTAATGTAAACCTCATTTTCCCAGAGACGTAACCTCGTTGACACCTTTCTAGACACCTACTTGATCGGCTAATTGTAATGTATAAAACTCTCCCAGGAGTAACTCTTACTCACAGCGGGTATCGGGATCCAACTATCTCATAGAAGATATGCAATCTCATTGCAAATTTCAACACTTGAAATTCCCGATAATATTTTGCCCCTAGCGTCCTATGACCTTGACAGAGGTCAACAAACCATAGGCTGCTAGTCAAGTTCAACCCGTCATTTCCTGATTGAAGTAAACCCACCCGCACGACCCTTGACAGAGGTCAACAAGGTCGCACGACTACCCTAAATCAATCACATCATATGCTTATACAGATAAGCACTAATCAGCCACCGCACACTACGCCTTGACAGAGGTCAACAAACGTAGCACGAATACTAACCAGTACATATCTGAAATGACGGAGGGCTACGACAGGTTTTTCTGAAAACCTATTGCATAATGAACTTGATATCGTTGTAGAATCAAATGATTTTAAAATGGAGTGTTTTTGAGGCTTTTCTAGTTTTGCTAAAGGGGTCACTCCCGGAGAAGGGATCGTCGGCCCTTTTCTCGTCGAATAAGGTGCAGGATATATCACATATACCGCTGTGCAAAGAAAAACTCTTAAAAGCAATCAAAAGACAAACCGAGGGTTGTAGCATCTGCCAGTTATTGCTAAAGGAGTCACTCCCGGTGAAGGGATCTCGGTCCTTTCCTCATCGAATAAGGTGCAGGATATATCACATATACCGCTGTGCAAAGCAAGAACTGTAGCTACCTGTTTTATTTTGAAATTCGATTCTACAACATCTTAGGTTTCTTTTATTTCATTAATCACATTAATGAAGTCCCATCATTTAAGTTACCTAAACATCACAGATAAATACGACGTACACTTATGCCATCCGCATTCGCCTCGATGTCCCCTCGTGCACCGTTAGGTTAGGTAACTAACGGCAGAGCGGGGTAGGGCTAGCGCGGGTGTAAAACATAAGTAACGCCTATATAATATATCATATATACTATATAAAGTATCCATCACAGAACATATCACATGATCACATCACAGATATCGCAGCAGAAGAATCATATGAAATATTGGATATACTAGGACGTCCGTGTTTTCAATACGAGCCAGTATAAAACACGGATTCCACGGTCGTGATGAATAGCCAAACCCATACCCCTAGACCCCTACGAGAGCGGCAAGCAGCCCTACCAATTCTGGAGTTAGGAGACCCAGACTCGACTCCTCGAGTTGGTCTCCCACTGGACTCCAGAACCCGGTTACTTGTGCTCCCCTCCTTGGGTCTATCCTAGTGCGGAAAAGTAAATAACATACAGAGGGTGGCATCTTCCGCAACCTGGAAGTGCCCCAAAAAAAGAATATTACATACAAGTTTTTACATGAATGAAAAGGAAAAGCACTCATCTCACATAAAAACCCCCGGCTATTCAAACACGACGATCCAATATAACATATCCAGCAACACATAACATCACATGTCATCAACGTAAGTAAATATGCGCATCCCAATTGTCGTTGACATATAGCAACGAAACCGGCGATATCACATATTACACTTACGGTCACAGAAAAGAAAGTGTAAAACTACAACAGTTGGAATCCGCAACCACCTCAGACATCGCATGCCTGACCAAATGAATTTCTTAGACATCGCATGCCTAACAATTATAAACCCCGCATTTTAGTCTCAAAGTCGAAAACACTTTTCAATATCAAGTCGGGCAATTCAACAAGATTCCCGACATCCTGATCGCATGCTCGTCGCAAACTTCAGTAGGCGGCCGCACCCCCGACGCCGTCGACGAAGTGCACCAAGGCAGAACACCGCCACCGCGAGCACCCGAACGGATGCTTTCGGCGATGGGGTTCTCCTACAGTCACTTGGTCGGGGCTATAGAGTGAGGCTGTCTATTAAGTTTACCCGGGGAGTATCCGCGTACGCTACGTGATTGCGACGGACTTTTGATCACATCAAAATTCCGTGGCAACCGATCAAGTGAGACTAAACTGCTGTGTTTATAACATTCATTCAGTTATCACATAACTACTTGTGAATTCCAATTATTGTATCCCATTCCAGATAAATAGAAAATGTTAAACTTTTCGATCGAACAGTCAAACACCCAAGTTTTCCCGATACAGATCAACACATGAAATAAGTCTAAAAACATTCAGTTCGTGCCTCAGTACCAACGGTCCAGCCGTAGAAGGGTCAAGCCAACGCCTCATATGTGGCACGCCGCACTGCCCCAAACCCGAAGGTTCAAAGGGCAGTTCAAGACGGTCACATAATCGAGTTAAGGTTTGTTGTCTTCTAGAGGGACCATCGCGTTACTTGCACTACTTAGAACGTCGTTAAACTACGGAAAAATCCAACACTTGGAAATTTCCCGACAGGGGAAAAATTGGGTATTTATATCCGGTCGAACTTTTTAACAAATTCAAAAATTATCCGGAAAGCCACATAGACAAAATCTGATACCCCGATCGAAACACCGAATCCCCAAAACAACCCCAGAAAATTCAACTCTTGAATAAATATTAAAAATTCCCAGAAAATCCAGCATAATAAAATAAGAGTTACTGTGCAAACATGGAATGATGATGTCACCATATGGCCGCGGAACCGCCGCAGAAGCCAAGCTTCTGCCGCGGTTCCGCCGCACTATGTACTGTTCATGAGAAACTTTTTGCGCCGTAATTCTTAGATTTCCCTGCTGAATTTTTTAGCAATTTTTAATTTGGAAAAATCCACGTTTTTGAAAAAAGGACAGAGAGCATTTTTTGAGATGGGGTTTCGGGTCGATCGGACTTCAAACTCCGTCCAGACTTCGCCTAAGGCTCTAGCTAGGCTCTGATACCACTGTAGGGTTCCTAGGCACACTAAGGAGGTCTCACAAGGCATCGACCATGCCAATTTCAAATTTTACGGGTGCCGAGAAACCCTAATACGGATCGTTGGCTAGAAGTTTAGGCGAAAAACAAACTAGTTAACACTTAACTACAAGAATACGGAAATACAACCTTTGTAGATCCGGTCCTCCACCTCCATGGCTCCATGATGAAGTCCTCTCCGCTGTCCAAATGCAATCCCGGGCTCTAGCATCGGCTTCATCGGAGAAGAAGCGGGCTAGGTCATCGACGACGTGCCGAAGATGATCTACGTCGAGGCATCGCTAGATCAAGCTCCAACTTCACCAAGTCAAGAAACTTGTGAAGAAAACACACTCTACTACTTGGCAAGAGGTAGAGGATGAAGAAATAGGAAGTGGGTAGACTTTAGAATTGGATTTCTCACTCTATTTCATCAATCACCATTGATGAAGTGAAGCTTTCTTCATGAAAGAAGATGAAGAAGAAGAAGCATATTATTATGATAAGTATTATGATTAGAATAAGAATAGAAAAGAAAATCAATTCTTATCATAATTGTAACCATGGTAAAGTGTAGAGAGCTAACTATAGTTCAATGAATGGTTAGGGTTAATGAGATGAAGACAAAAGGTTTCTTTGGTCAAAGCTTCATGAAGCTTCAACAAGCTTCATGAAGAAAAGCAACCTTTTGTTTTCTTTATCTCTTATCTTTTTAATACAAATTAAAAGATAAAAGAATTAATAAATATATCAAAACCCTAACCATTTACTTAACTAAGGTTTAACTCTTTACACAAACCCTAGCTATCATATATCATCAAACATGATACAATCAAGTGCACAAAAGTATATCACATATGCAATGTGTACATCCGAGTGAGTATATCCATTTAAAGTGAACCAATACTAGTTAATGCAAAGTAATATATCAAATATATAGTTATGCATTAAATCATTAAATCAACACTTGATTCAATGATCCGGTCATATCGTATATAACCGACTAGTATCTCATGTATCGGCTTATCGAATCAATCCTTGAATCGATAACTAGGTTATATCGCATACAACCAATCGATACATTCATCGCGAGAATGGAATACGGTATCACATACACGCATTATTCTCGGTCCTGCACATATCTCATATGCGCTCCTATTTCGTTTCGCTTGAGCCAGGAAACCTCTGTGTAGGACTCTAAAGACTCGTCAATACGCCGGCAGCAGATGATGATCATATCAAACACCCACAAGCCGCAAGCGGTCTGCTAAACGTAACGGCCACCCGGGTATTGAGCGATCAGAAGATTGACGAGCAAGCCCGCTCACACTCCAGTGAATCCAACCAGTAACACTTACCGTACAGTCCGGTCTGATCGTCTGATATGTCGCATATCTCGCCTAGGGGTGGTAAACGTCAGACCCCAATAGCTCGATAAGTCGTGTCGATATGAGGTCTATAACAATTTGAGAAACTACTGGTAACACTTACCAGTATATCTCAGCAACCCTGGCCAGGGATTTTCGGTTATAGCCAATCGAACACAGCGCAACATCAACTCCCTATACCGGGAGAGACGAATCCCCTCCTATCGCTCATTGCCTCCATGTGACTCGGGACTGTACCCAAAAACCACCGTTTTGCACGCCCTCTTGGACGTGGTAAGATGGAAATCAAAGCACAGTGGGAACCACACAAGACTCTATGACGATCTCGGGTCAACAGACTACTCTGCACCAGTGTCACCAGAGAACTGCCATCTGACGTAAGGTATAATACCATCTGGGAGTTCTCGGCGAGTCCGTCCAGTGTACCCAGTCTCTACTGAGCACCCGTATATCATCTCTGATGTCAAACACCGATGGATATGGGATCATCCATCGCCCATCTGTATGGGTCGAGAAGGTACACGCTAGTCTACTCTGGTATATCGATACCCCATCTCGATACACCCACGACTAGGGACTTTCAAGGATGTACTTATGGACTACCTTGTCCCCACTAGTATGATCCGCATCATAGTCCAGGTAGTCAAGTACACATCCTAAGGGCTTTACCAACATATAACAGAGAGACAATCAGTATACACGTTAAGGTAAAGTGCAACCAGATAGCATACTATCATGTCGAGCAAGAAAGTCCTCCCTATATATGTCCTAGCATCCACTACAATATACATCCTATGTATAGTAATGGCCTCTAGGGCATACATATAACTAACACCGGTCCAGCGGCTCTACTGTGGCTCCAGTATCACGAATGAAAACCAAGAATCCCCGACATCCTCTCCTCAAAAGCCGACTAGCGCAAAGGGATGAAATCAAACTGTGAGGGGCGACACCACGGCCCTCCTGCACAACCCGAACAGACTCGCCCGGAAAACTAAGACTGACTATCTACTCACGGCAGTACACAGACGTATAGCAAGCAGGTAACCAGTCCATACCAAGGAGAACGTCAAAGTCCAACATATCTAGAAGGATCAAATCGACGGACGAATCTCTATCACCAATCCGAACGACACACGACGGAAACACATGTCGCGCAATAAAAGAATCGCCAATAGGAGTAACCACAACAAGCGGCTGATCTAGAAAACAAGACTCTCGGCCCAACCTCGGCACAAAGTGTTTAGAAACATACGAATGCATAGATCCAGGATCAAACAAAACATGTGCATCAAAAGAACATACAGAAAGAGTACCTGAAACCACTGCATTAAACGCCTGCGCGTCCTGATGGGTCAAGGCAAACACCCGAGCTTGCCCTCTACCGGCGACTGGCTGACCTCCGCCTCTTCCACCCCGTCCTCTCGAAACAAAACCACCGCGACCACGACCTCTCTGAGCATGAGTCTGACGCGGGGCAACAACAGGCATAAGAGGCAACGCTCTCTGAGGTGTGGTAAGGTAACATGTGGTACAGTTGCCTCGTCCTCAAGTGTCTCAGTACAATCTCGAACCCGATGATACAAGCTCCCGCACCGGAAACATCCAGATGAAAACTGCTGACCCTCCTGGGGATAAAGCTTAATAGCTGGCCTCATCCCGAGCCTCCACTACCCCCGGTACCTGAACGGAATCTGTCACGGCGTCTAAACGTCTGTCTCCGTGCTGAAACACCAGTACGAACCCTCTTCGGTTCCGGAACAACCGATGTCTCGGAAATACGTTCCTCAACCAATAGGGCTGCGTCCACAGCTGCTGCATACGTGTCACGATGCTGTACGCTGATAGTGAGGAACAACTGGGTAAGCAGACCTCAAACAAACCTCCTAATCTGCATTTCTTCAGTAGCTACTAAATACGGAGCATACACAGATAGCTCGGTAAACTGCGCATCGTACTCTGACACCGTCATACCCAGAGTCTGGCGTAACGACTCGAAACTGCGCGCTCGAGCATCCCTGACACTCTGCAGAAGAAAACGGGCAAGAAACACCATCACGAACTCAGCCCAGGTCATAGGAGAAAGACCTACGGCTCTGCCCTTCTCTAAAGACTCACACCACTTCTGGGCAAGACCCTCCAGACGAAAATTCGCGAACTCTACCCATCTCGCATCGGAGCATCTCAGCGAACGACATATCCTGGCCATCCGATCAATAAACGACCGCGGGTCCTCAGCTCCATCAGTGCCTGTGAAAATCAGAGGCTTCAGCCTCATGAACTCAGATAACGATATGGTGATCACCTCTGTAGTTGCAGGTACAATTTCCTGAACAGTAGGCACCAACACAGTCCCCGTAACAGGTGGGACAACCTCCTGTCGCTGCGCTCGACTGGCCTTAACCAATGACCCCATCATCTGGCGCATATCCTGCATACCGGCCTCAAGCCTAGCAATACGGTCCATCGAAGGTGGATCAATCTGTTCCTGTACAACGGGGGTACCGCCCGAGTCAGTCCTCATCTCAGACGAGTCAACTCTGACCTCGGCCCTCGCGGCCGCTCTCTGTGCCCTTGTAGTCTTCGGCGGTATAAAGACTGGAAATGGAAACAGGATTCGATAAAGACATAGAAATTGAATCATAAGGATGTATAAAATCATGGAAAGAATTTCAAGCAATAAGTCCTAAGGTCACTTAGGCGGAGTACCGTGTCGTAAGTATGCCGCGGAACATACACACGCTATGTCACTCTGCTTAAGCTACATACTCCATCATACCAAGGTCATTCTACAATCCGAAAGGTAAAACCTAGCGCTCTGATACCAACTTTGTCACGACCCAAGTTAAGCACATGACCGGCACTTAGACCACGTAATGTCAACAGGCGTAACGCAATTTAAGTAAGCCGAAAACACAGCAATCTAAACCATTACAAGAAGGAAAAGATAGAAACATTTTTAATTCTCAAGCAAAACTTAAAGCTTAAGTTTGTTTTCATAAATATTTTGGCAGCACCTCCTTTGTAAAAGCTTGCCCCGAAACGGGTGCAAACATAAAATATAAGTATAGCATCCCCAAACGGGAGTAAATCTCACCCAAAGGCGGAAACAACCACCATAAGAAGATATACGACGCCGTAGCGAAGGAACAACATAAAAGAGATAATCAACATAAACAAAGGCCGGCTCACACGAACACGACACCCAGAGTCACAAGAATATACAACATCGATCCTCATAACTCGTCTCTAAGTCAATACATGAAGATGGTAGATGGAGAGTACTAGATACAATAAAATATACAATGAACACCATCGGATAACTGCAAAACCCACCTATAGCAAAAGGCCCCACAGCCAACCGTAGCGGTATCCGCTGAAATAGGTACAAGAAGACGCCATGCCACGACTACTCTGAGGGTCAAACCTGCAAAACACTGTGGCACAACGGGGGTGAGTTGCCAACTCATGAATAGTAAATAACATCATACTATAATCGTAAGTATGCACGAACATCGATAATCTATCACATGTAATCTGATAGCATAAGTATGGCAATATGGATATGCAACAATCATGATCAAGGTACACCACCAGGGTACTACATCTACATGAATCAAATGCATATCAAATAAATCCTGAGTGTTGGATAAATAATAAATCTCATGCACAAATCATCAGCATGGAAAACCCCCGGTGTCCATCAACGACACCCCAAATCCCAAAATCCTTAGGCGCCGTCACTAGGACCGGCCCACATATCCATACAACTCATGGAACCTGAGTGTCCAATATCGACACTCGAAACATCATGAAATACTCGTGTCCAATATCGACACACAAATCAACATATCATGGGCTCCATCTGCCCGGATCGGCCCGCGGGCTCCGGCAGTATGAATCGGCCTATATCCATCTCACGACTCCGGTCGATATCCTCCGGATAACCGCCGAGTCCAAAAATATCACCGGTAGGTAGTAGTCCTCCTGCCAGTCTCATCGGCTAATCCATCGACATACCTTTCTTGCCCCGGGGTACCATACCGGGTCCACCATGAACCCGCAACACGGCCTCATCCACTCCTCGCATCGGGTTTCTAACACAAGTCTCAGAACCGAGAACACCCATGGTGGATGCATCGAAATATCATAACAAGAGAAACCGGGTTTTCAAAACAATACACGTTTCTTGAAATATCCTCACGGTTCTCAAATCCAGAAAATCATATGAAATCCATATCTCAATGCGTAAATCCATGTAATATGATGTATACAACATAGAACGGTAATATGAGCATATCAAGGGAAAACCCTTATTTAAATGCATCAAGTTATTAAACATATCACGCGGTTCCCAATTTATCCAAAATCCAACGCAACATCATATAAAGGTGAACGTGTAGCTATAGCAAGGTATATGTGTAAGCATGTAGGTATGCATGCAAACAATATTTCATATGCGCAATCGCACAAGAATCAATGCCTTAATGTCACTAATCAATACAATATCACACATGTATATATGTTGTGCGTGTTATGGCAATTACCGACGGTGTGTGTGTAGCATACAATTAGTGCTCGTGCGACATGAATCGTCAATAATAGTGCAGTGTCCAATGGGTATAAGTCTAGGTACAATAAGTAATAATATGCGATGAAGTTCATGCACAATCTCTATATAAGCATATAAATATGCGGCTAATATCATATCATATCTAGCCCTCACGCTTAACTCCATACGGGCGATTTTCCCGTAGATGTTAAATCTACTCACCGACGATCTCGAGCTAGGTAAATCCAATCACCTGCTTCCTTTTCTCGCAGCATTCGAAGTCCCCACCTGCGATCCTATTAACACAAAACATAACAAGTGCAAATATCAGAAATCGACCAATATCATATATAAACTACGTTTGACCGACGGACCAACTCCAATCCAACTCTCAAGTGTCCATCTAGTGGCTAACGTGTGTGGCAACACTCCTAATCCAACCCAAGTGCAGCAGCTACACAAGATCACGAGCCGTGTCAGATAACGTAACACACGTAGTCGTAACACTAGATTTAAGCAAAGTGATCCCAGATTTTGTATACTGTTAAAACATAAAAATCAAGCAGTACCAAACACTTATAAACAACTGCAGACAGCTACCCTACAAAACCAAAGCCCCAACTCCCCCAAAGGACCGAGCTCGCCGGATTTCCCCATATTGTCGCCGGCCAAAACCGCCCAGGTGGGGTTCATGCTTCAGGTGTAAACTTAGGGTCACTACTACATTGCTAGATTTTTCTATACACACTCGGGGTCACAGCAGAACACAGAGACTCCAATATGATACTAAAAATACGATATGTGCACAAAACTATACCTTTAGTGCTCTAAACCACAATTACAAGGCAACACAACAAAATAACCAGCTAATTAACAGTTTAGAGGTTATACCTATCCACTCTTGCTCAAAAATCAAATCTTTCCAAGCTCCAAGTCATCTTAGTGGCTAAAACAAGACTTGAGAAGGGTTTTAGTGAAGTTTAATGAAGTTTTACAAGGTTTTGTGATGAAGTAGTAAGGGTTTCAGTTGAGAGTTGAGGGGATGAAGAAATTATTAAGAATGAGAGAGTGAGGAGAGAATGAGAGATGAATTGAGATAAGTATGAGAGGGTGAGTGTAAGGTGAGTTTTAGCCTTACACTTACTCTCTCCCTCTCCTAATCAATGCTTGCATTAATGCCGTCCATGACTCACCGAGCCACCTCTCCTCAATCCAAAACAAGAAGATAACTCTTCACAAGAATGCTAAGTGTAAAGTTAACATGGCAAGAATTAGCTTAGGGTGTCATGGCTACTTAACAAGATTAACACTAGCTAACCCCCACATTAACATGCATAAGTGTGTGCAAGCCAAAACAAATAATAATAAAATATTAATTAATTGTTATAAAATGTGAGGAAACCAATTTGGTAAACTTTTCCTTAAAAACTCGCATTATCACTCAATTTACACTAATCGCATTCTAAGGTGTTACGGTGGGAACACACTTGAGGCGAAGCAGCAGTGTCAAGTCGATGGACTAAGCTGTACTCATGTCACCTAGGACCTGCTACCCGACGATAGGTATAATTCCCACCAACAGTTCCCGACGAGTCATGTCCAGTGTACTCATAACCTAATGAGCACCTGCATACTATCTCCATTACGACGTACTGGTGGCTGTGGGACAGACCATCTCCCCTGCTGGGATGAGAAGCGTATACACTAGTCTACTGTAGAGTATCGATGCCCCATCTCAATAATCCTACGACTTGGGACCTGTATAGGATGTGCTTATAAATTACCTAGCCCCACTAGTGTGACTGCCATCACAACGCTGGTAATTAAGCAAAGATTCTTAGGGCTCAACCAATATGTATAAGCGATATGCTAAAAGAAACACATGCACATATTGAGGTAGAAACAAACCAGGTAGTATACTGCCATTTCGAGCAAGACTGTTACTATATCCGTGTATATCCTTGTTCATCACAGAAAACTGCATTTTAATACCGCTCATTCATTATTTTTTTTATATATCAGTACTTTTAACCAGTGTCTGCTCGGTAATTACAGTTTATAGGTATTCGTGATACAACACTGAAAACAAACTCAAAATCATGGATATAGCGTTTGGGAGCCGACACTACAAACAAAACAGGAAACCGACCGATATCCAAAGAGTTCTTTTGGAAAATAATATGTGTGCACAATATTTTGGTCCAACACAATGCAAGTGCACACAAACTCTTTAGCACTAGGACCATGTGGGGCTGCCATGAATCATGGCACAAGTGGGCATGGGTGTGATGTGCATTAAATGAGCACTGAATGCATAAAGTCTTGATGTGATTTGAAGCATCTTGTTCCCTCCAAATCTCTGCTTGCAACCAAGGCCTTTACAGAGAAATCTAGCAGCACCAGAGTGATGTGGGGGATCACATAAGACCACCATGCAAATGTAGGGTTCCTAAGCACAACAGCAAGGTTTCAGGTGGCATCATCCATGCCAAATTAAAATTTTGCCATTCTTAATAACCCTAAACAAGATCTTTAACTAGAGATTCATACGGAAACATCAAGTAAACAACTTTACTTCTAAGTGATTAGGGATTACAACCTTTGTAGTCCGCTCCTTCACTTCACAAGCTCCAAGTAGTGGTCCTTTCGCTGCGATCAACGAGCTCCCGAACTCTTGAGAGGCTCCACAAGATGTATGATGCATCCTTGCTTAAAGTCTTCAAAGTCTATGATGATCTACGTCGAGGAAACATGGACTCAAGCTCTCTCTTCACTAATACGGAATTAGTTAAGCTAACACACTAATCTATATGGCTGGTATAGAAGAGGATGATGAAATAGGAATTTTTCTCACTTTAGAATTTAATTTCTCACTATTTTTCTTCTTTATCTCAAAGTCAAGGGAGAAAAAATGAAATGACGAAGAAGAAGATGAATGAATGAGATCAGGTTAGAAATGCAACGATGGGTTAGTATATGTGAAACCCTAACCCATGTAGAGAGTTAATCATGGCTATGTGTAATGGTTGGGTAAGAAAATATCTTAGAAAAAATATCTTAGGAAAAACAAAAAGGGTGGACTTTGTCAATGGTTATCAACAAGCTTCATGAAGCTTCCACCATGAATCATTTCCACAATTTTGAATTACTTAAGAATTTAAACCCAAACATTATATTTAGCATGGTATAATTCTCATATATCCTTGTTGCATATATAACCTAGCATGTCACAATATTATATATCACATACATAATATTTATGTAACAATAGAAAACAATACAATAAACATATATCATATATATGTTAAATGTATCATAAGTGAGAATAATAAATACTTAAGTGAGCATATAATAATGTATATCATTTCATCGAATCAACACTTGATCCGATAACCCAACTATATCACATATAACCGGCCGATATCACATATCGCGAGAATAGAATACGGTATTGTTGCATGTAGTGCCCTCAAAGTCAATTATTGGATCGCAGGCATATGATTGCAATGATTGAGGATGATCTATACCGGTTGGACAGTCTTACTCAAGATGATAGTATGCTGTCTGGTTTGCCTTTATCATCGTGTACAGCTTTAGGTGACATGATCACTATTACACGTTGATAGAGCCCTTAGGATTCTTGTTTGACTACCAGCAGTATGATGGCGATTATATACGTAAGAGTTGGGTATTCCATAAGCACATCCTTAAAAGTGGTCCCTAGTTGTGGGAGTTTCGAGACAGGGCATCGATACTCTGGAGTAGACTAGTGTATACAGTCGAGACCCCGACAAGGGGCGGTGGCCGGTCTCACAAGCCATTGGTGTCAGTTGGTTCACCTAAGATGTATGCAGGTGCTCATTGGGTTTTGAGTGCACTGGACAGGACTCGCCGGGAACCTGCTAGTTGGTATTATACCTAGCGTCAGATAGCAGTTCCCTGATGACATGTGTACAGGATAGTTCATCGACCTGAGGTCATCATTTGTCTCGTGTGAGTTCCCACTGTGCTTAGATTACTACGCTACCACGGCTCAAAGGAGTCGTGCAAACAGGTTTTAGTTGGGTACAGTCCCTAGCCACATAGAGGCAGAGAGCGGATCGGCAGGGGATTCGTCTCTCCCGGTATTGGGGGTGAGATCGCGCTGTGTCTAGGAGAGCCATTACACCAAGTCCTTGTCCAAGGCAGATGAGAATTACTGGTAGATATTCCAGTAGTTTCTCAGGGTGTTCAGGGCTACCCTCCGACACGACTTATACCGCTATTGGGGGTCTGACGTTACCAGCCCCCGAGGCCCGATATGCGCTGCTCATAGAAGAACGAACCGGACTGTACGGATATTGTCATTGATAGGCTCAGTAGGGTTCCAGGATGAGTTCGCTCATCGGCTTCCCTTTCGGTCAATACATGGGCAGCCGTTACGTACAGCTAGTACCACTGACGGCTTGTGGTTAAACCCACTGCCAGCGTATTGACGAATCTTTAGAGTCCCCCACAGATAGTTTCCCAAGTTCGGGAGAAACGTTGTAGAGGTCGTATGGTTTTATGGCAGGGTTCAAACATACACGTGCACTTATGCACGTGTCATGGTTCAGACAGATAATACTGGTGGGCTTTCGTTTAAGCCGGATCCAAGTATTATATTATGTTGGAATACTTTCGTCTCGTGGTATTCGTATTCGATCGGAATACGGATACAAGTATGTATATACAGGTGAGGGGTATTCTCGTAATCCGTTATATATTACTTTAGAAGATGCGTTTCTTTTTGGGTTAATCATTTTTGTTTAAACGATTATTGGATTTGGAATGTGTGACTCATTGTTATGACTCATTGATTCTAGCATGTTCACTAATGACTCATGGTAATGAGTCATCTAGTGAGTCATGATAAAATTAATGGAGTTTGTTTTGGGTGTAGATATTTTTAGGGTTTGTGGAGATATTTTGGTAAGATATTTTCCTTGATATTTCATCACAAAACTTCATATATATCATCACCAAAATGAGAGGGCAACACACATCATTTTTGGTGTTTGGTTTTTGCTCTCTTGAGATATTTTCTTGAGCTCACACTCTTCATCTCTTTGCATCTTCTTCAACCTCCACCCTATCCCTCTCATATGATGAGAACCCTAAGGTATTTGAGACAAAGTATTCATACTTCTCTCTACTTCAATCTTGGACATGCCGGCTAGCAAACTTCATGTTCGAGTTGCTTCGGTTCGAAGCTGGAGCCCGTATAAAGAATCGATGACATGGTGCCACCTCGACGAGCGAGATCGGAGAGCGGACTTCGTCAGCGCAGCAGTGGGAGTTTGGTGCGGAGATTGAAGATCGAAGGACACAGATCGATCGGTATAATCTCGTCAAACACTTTTACAGTTTCTAGTTTACGGTTAATGGTACGATCCGGGTTTTAATTTTGCGTTAGCGCTAGTTTCAAAAGTTTTTGTTCCGCAATTGGCGTGGGATTGACGGCCGGGGCGCTGGTGTAGACTTACAGGTATCACATACGCGTATTAATCTTGATCCCGCATATATCATATATGTGCTCCTACTCCGTTTCGCCTGAGCCAGAAAACCTCTATGTAGGACTCTAAAGACTCGTCAATACGCCGGCAGTAGATGATGATCACATCAAACACCAACAAGCTGCAAGCAGTCAGCTAAACGTAACGACCACCCAGGTATTGAACGATCAGAAGATCAACAAGCAAGTCTGCTCTAACTCCTGTAAATCCAATCAGTAACACAACCGTACAGTCCGGTTTCTTCATCTGATATGTTGTATATCTAGTCTAGGGGTAGTAAACGTCAAACCCCAGTAACTGATAAGTCGTGCCGATGTTCGGTCCATAACGGTTCGAGAAACTACTGATAACTCTTACCAGTAAATATTAGCAACCCTGGCCAGGGATTTCCAGTTATGGCCAATCGAGCACAGCGCAACATCAACCCCCAATAGCAGGAGAGACGAAACCCTTCCTATCGCTCATTGCCTCTATGTGATTCGGGACTGTACCCAAAAGCCACCGTTTTGCACGTTCTCTTGAACGTGGTAAGGTGGAAATCAAAGCACAGTGGGAATCAAAAAAGGCTCTATGACGATCTCGGGTCTACAGACTAACCTGTACCGGTGTCACCAGAGAACTGCTATCTGACGATAGGTATAATACCAACAAGGAGTTCTCGGCGAGTCCGTTCAGTGTACCCAGTCTCCACTGAGCGCCCGTATACTATCATTGATGTCAAACACCGATTGATGTGGGATCATCCATCGCCTATCATATGTGTCAAGATACGTATATGCTAGTCTACTCTGGAGTATCGATGCCCTGTCTCGATACACCCTCGACTAGGAACAATTATAGGATGTACTTGTGGACTCCCCGGGCCCTACTAGTATGATCTCCATCATAGTCCCAGTAGTTAAGTAGTCATCCTAAGGGCTTTATCAACATGTAATCACAAGACAGTATTCTGATATAAGTCAACATGTTAAGATAAAGAGCAACCGGATAGCATACTATCATGACGAGCAAGAAAGTCCTCTCTATATATGTCCAAGCATCCACTATAATATACATCATATGTACAACAATGGTTTCTAGGGCATACATATAACTAACAATCTCCTACTTGCACTAAGGCCAGCTGTTATAGTATCTCATACCCAACATCCCGAAGAGTCTCTCAAACTGTATCTGGGGAATGGCCTTCGTGAATGGATCCGCAGTGTTATCCTTCGTGTCTACTCTCCTGACCTCGATCTTTCGGCGATCAACTATCTCCCGGATCAGGTGATACCACCTCAGAATATGCCTGGATCGCTGATGGGATCTGGGTTCCTTTGCCAAAACCACTGCTCCATTGTTATCGCAATACAAAGGTATTGGATGCTCGATGGACGAAACCATACCAAGTTCAATAATGAACTTCTTTATCAGACAGCCTCTTTGGCAGCATCGTTGGCAGTGATGTATTCAGCCTCCATTGTCGAGTCTGCAACGGTTTCCTATTTGGAACTCTTCCAACATACCGCCCCTCCATGAGGGTAAAGACAAATCCCGAGACCGATTTAGAGTCGTCCTTATCGGTTTGGAAGCTCGAATCGGTAAAGGACTCCACTTGGAGTTCTCCATTACCATACACCAAGAACATCTCTTTAGTCCTTCTCAAGTACTTAAGAATGTTCGTCACAGCTGTCCAGTGATTCTCTACAGGATCTGCTTGATACATGCTTACTACACTTAGTGAGTATACCACATCGGGTCTAGTACATAACACCGCGTACATGATAGAACCTACTGCCGAAGTATAGGGTATCCTTTGCATGAAAGCTCTCTCCAAATCAGTATTTGGAGACATCTCTTTGGAGAGAGTGAGTCCTGAGATCGTGGGTAAATTTCCACGCTTGGATTTTTCCATACTAAACCTCTTTAGTATGGTGTCAATGTACCTGGCTTGGGACAATCCCAGTATCCTTTTAGATCTATCTCTATAGTCTTTGGAGACATCTCTTAATTCCCAATATATAGGAGGCATCACCTAGATCATTCATTGAGAATCATTATGATAAGAAGAGCTTGACCGAGTGCAGCATAGGAACATCATTTCCTATCAAGAGAATGTCATCCACGTACAATACGAGGAAGACAACCTTACTCTCTGCCACCTTCTTGTATATACAAGGTTCATCTATGTTTTTGATGAAGTTAAACTCTTTGATTACGTCATCAAAACAGATGTTCCAACTCCGCGATGCCTGCTTCAACCCGTAGATAGATTTAAGCAGCTTGCACACCTTTCCGCTGCTCCCACTATCTACGAAGCCTTCTGGCTGAGTCATGTAAACGCTCTCTTCTAAATCACCATTTAGAAAGGCGGTCTTAAAATCTATTTGCCAGATTTCGTAGTCATGGTATGCAGCGATGGCAAGAAGGATCCGGATGGACTTAAGCATAGCCACTGGAGGAAAGGTTTCGTCATAATCCACACCTGGTCGTTGACGAAAACCTTTTGCAACAAGTCTAGCTTTGAAAGTCTCCACTTTCCCATCTACACTAAGTTTTTTCCTGAAGATCCACTTGCTCCCGATGGGTTTTACACTTTCAGGAGCATCTTCCAAAGTCCATACTTTGTTGGTGTACATGGATTCCATCTCAGATCGCATTGCATCCAGCCATTTCACAGAGTCCCCACTCATGATGGCCTGCTCGAAGCTAGTCGGGTCATCATCTTCCAGAATGCAATCCTCGCTCCCACCATCAATGAGAAAACCGTAGTATCTCTCAGCTGGATGAAGAACCCTACTAGATCGGCGGAGCGGCTGAGGTTCGTCGGGAACTACTGAATCCTCTGGTTCCGCCAAATCTTCTGTTGCAGTTTGTGTGGCTGGAACTTCTTCCAGTTCTACCTCCTTGCCACTAATCTCTTTTTCAAGAAATTTCTTTTCTAAAAATGTGGCATGTTGAGCAACAAACACTTTTTTCTCTTCACTGAGGTAGAAATGATATCCATACGAATTGCTTGGATATTCCACAAACTTGCAAAGAACTGATCTTTCTTCGAGTTTGTCCGGATTTTGCTTTTTAACATAAGCCGGACAACCCCATATTTTAACTCGTTTAAGAGATGGTCTCTTCCTATTCCATATCTCATATGGAGTGGTAGACACCGATTTTTTTGGAACTCTATTCAACAGGTATGCTGCTGTCTCAAGCGCATAACTCAAAAAGGAAATAGGTAACTCAGTGGTGCTCATCATAAAGCGCACCATATATAATAGGGTGTGATTCCTCCGCTTCGATACACCGTTGTGCTGTGGTGTATAAGGAGGTGTAAGCTGAGAGAGAATCCCATTCTCTTTTAGACAGTCAAGGAACTTATTGCTCAAGTATTCTACTCCTCTATTAGATCGAAGGATCTTAATAGTTTTACTCGTTTGGTTCTCGACTTCGTGCTTATATTCTTTGAATTTCTCAAAAGCTTCAGACTTGTGTTTCAGCAGGAACACATGTCCGTATCTTGAGAGATCGTCAATGAACGTAATGAAGTACGAGGAACCATTCCTGGCATGTGTAGACATGGGACCACATACATCACTATGTATCAGTCCCAAGAGTTTCGTAACTCTTTCTCCGTGTCGACTAAATGGAGTTTTGGTCATTTTGCCTTTGAGACATGACTGGCAAGTGTCATAAGATGAAAATTTGTAAGGATTCAAATATCCATCCTTATGTAACTTAGCTAGTCGTGTCGCATTGATATGACCTAGTCTACAATGCCACAAGAAGGATTCATTCATTTCTGAACTCTTCCTCTTGTGAGTGTTTTGTATGTTAAGAACTGTAGTTTGATTTAGAATGTATATGCCATTATTTAACGAGCCTGATCCAATCAACTTTTGACTCAGGAAGATGTTTATAACATTCTCCTGTACTACAAAATTATATCCTTCTTTACTTAATAAAGAAACTGATATAATGTTGCATATCATGTTCGGTATGTAATAGCATTCGTTCAGAATAAATGTATTACCACTTGGTAATATATGGTGATATTCGCCAACTGCTTTGGCTGCAACATTTGCATCATTCCCTACTTTTACGGAATGATCACCCATTCCCAGTTCTCTACCTCTCTTTAGCCCATGCAACATATTACATATGTGGGATCCTGATCCGGTATCTAATACCCAAGACGTAGAGTGAACTGAGAACAGTTCTCAATAACAAACACACCCAAAGAATATGCATCGACATGCCTATTCCTGCTCAGCCTTATAACAATTATAAGAAAGAACGGAACCAACGTCCCCCTGCCCAGTATAACAAGCGGGTTCGGTCAATACATCAATGTTATTATCTTGATTAAGACTTGACATGGTCGTTACCTGGAGAGAGAGAGGAGAAAACACTTTAGCGTATACTCTTGCAAGATTAGATTGGTTATTATCTTATCTAATCAGGATGACTCCCACTGTTTTAATAAAATCTTCCTTCAAAAAAAACCCTAAAAAGGAAAGACTAGCCGGGATTAATTACAGTCTATAACTTTACTAACCGTTCAGCCAGGCCAGTGCCGATACTTTGAAGGAGGTTCCCCGTGCTTTCGCACGGACCTAATTAAGATAAACCTCATGTTCCCTTAGGGGTAGCCCCATTAACACCTTTCTATACACCTAATGGGTTAGCTAATTGTAAAGTGTAAAACTCTCCCAGGAGCAACTCTTGCTCACAGCAGGTATCGGGATCCAACTATCTCATAAAAGGTATGCAATCTCATTGCAAATTTCAACACTTGAAATTCCCGATAATGTTTTTCCCCTAGAAACTTATGACCTTGGCTAAGGTCAACAAATCATAAGCGCTATCCAAGTTCAAAATTTTCATTTCCTGATTGAATTAAACCCACCCGTACGACCCTTAGCTAAGGTCAAAAAAGTCGTACGACTACCCTAACTCAATCGCAACTCATACAGCAGATAAGCACTAATTAGCTACCGCACACTACGCCTGTGCTAAGGTCAACAAACACAGCACGAATACTAAGCAGTACTTATCTGAAATGACGGAGAGCTACGATAGGTTTTTATGAAAACCTTTTGCGTAATGAACTTGATATCGTTGTAGAAACAAGTGATTTTGAAAAGGAGTGTTTTTGAGGCATTTACTAGTTTTGCTAAAGAGGTCACTCCCGGTGAAGGGATCTCGGCTCTTTCCTTATCGAATAAGGTGCAGGATATTTCTCAAATACTGCTATGCAAAGCAAGAACTATAGAAGCAATCAAAAACAAAACCGAGTTAGTTGTAGTATCTGATAGTTTCGCTAAAGAGGTCATTCCCAGTGAAGAGATCTCGGCTCTTTCCTTATCGAATAAGGTGCTGGATATTCTACAAAGAATACCGCTATGCAAAGTAAGAACTAGAGCTACCCTTTTGAAAATATGATTCTACAACATCTTTTAGGTTTCTTTTCATTCATTAATCTCATTAATAAAATCCCATCATTTAAGCTTCCTAAGCATCACAGAAGAAACGAAAATACAACGTACGCTTATGCCATCCGCATTCGCCACAATGTTCCGTTATGCACCGTTAGGTTACTTAACTAACGGCATACCGGGACGGGACTAGCGCGGGTGCAAAACATAAGTAACGTCTATTATATATCTCATATATAATAATAAAACATTCATCTCAGGCAGTAATATGATCTCATCACAGAACATTGCAGCAAAAGATAACATATGAAATATTAGATATACTATGATTTCCGTGTTTTATATCAAGACAGTAAAAAACACGGATTCCACGGTCGCGATGAATAGCCAAACCCACATCCCTAGACCCCCTATGAGAGCGTTAAGTAACCCTGCCAATTTTAGGATTAGGAGACCCGGTCTCGACTCCTCGAGATGGCCTCCCACTAGACCCTAGAACCCGGTTACTTGTGCGCCCCACCTTGAGTCTATCCTAATGCGAAAGTAAATAATATACATCAATGGTGACATCATCCTCAACCCGGAAGTGCCCCAATAAAAGAACATTACATACAATGAAATTTTACATGAATGAAAATAAAAAAACTCTCATCTCACATAAAACCCCCGGCCATTCAATCACGATGATCCAATATATCATATCACAGCAACACATAACAATACATGTCATCAACGTAAGTAAATATGGGTATCCCAATTGTCGTTGATCTATAGCAATGAAACCGGCGATACACCACATATTACACTTACGGTCGCAGAAAAGAAAATGAAAAACTACAACAATTGGAATCGACACTGCCCATAGACATCATAAACCCGGAATATCACATATTCAGGATTTCATCCCTAACAATGCAAATTTTACATTTAGGTCTCATCCATGAAAACACTTTTCAAAAGAATTCGGGTATTCAACAAGATTCGCGATTTCACCCGAGACCGAAATGTTAAGCTTGCACGCATCAAATCAATTCCACTTATGTATCACCATCTCAAATAACTAGACAATGTTAAACTTTCCGATCGAATAAACAAACACCCAAAATTTCCCAAACAGCTCAACACTTGAGCGGAGTTTAAAAGGTCCCCAGAACATGCAACAGCTCCTATGAACCAGCCGTAGAAAGGTCAACCAATGCCTCACCTATGGCACAGCTGAACTACCATAAACCCTAGGGTTTAATGGCAGTTCTGACGGTCACAGAATCGAGTTAAGGTTTCTTTCTTTTAGAGGGTTCACAGAATCGCTTGCATGATTTTCTGAAAGTTTTAAACTAAGGAAAAATCCAACACTTGGAAAATTTCCAGCAAGGGAAAAAGTGAGTTCTTGATATCCGTTCGAACTTTTTATCACCGTCTAAAATACCCAAAACAACATTAGAAGTATGAATACGAAACACTCCGAATTGGTTTTGCATAAAGATAACGTCACATGCAAATTTAGCAAAAACAAACAACACCTGAAACACCAAAATCTAGAGAGTGGAACACCACCCAAAACCCAACCCCTAACTCCATTAAAAATCCGAGCTCGCCGGATTTTTTGCCCATGTGTCCAGCCAAAATCCGAGTAAGGGGGGTGAATTTTGTACAGTATTCATATTGTATCGCATACAACATTCTGCAATTGTTTAAAAAAAAATTGACACCTTAAAAAATTCGACAGAAACTTGAGTATTGATTCGGGTGTTTCGGAGTTGTTTCGGTTTCGTAATCCTAGACAATCCGTCTAATTCTCTAGCTTGGCTCTGATACCACTGTAGGGTTCCTAAGCACAACAGCAAGGTTTCGGGTGGCAACATTGTCACGACCCGAAATTGGCACGTGACGGCCCTAATACTACGCAACGCCTAAAGACGTAACGCAGTAAAAGAAAGCCAAAACCCAGAAATCTAAACCATGAAAAGAAGATAAGAAAAGATAATAGCAGTTTTGAAACATTTGAAATCGCAACCCAAATTCTTTAAAAGTCCCACTTTCTATATTTAAAATTTTGGCAGCACCCTTTTTTGTAAAAACTAGCCCAAAGGTGGAAAAAAATCCACATCACAAATATACGACGCCATAGCGAAGAAATAAAGACAATAGAGATAAAGCTGTATATAAGACAACAATCCACAAATAATATATAATATCGTCCTCACCGAGTCTCTAAGTCAACAACATAATAGTAGATGGAGAGTACAAGATACAACGAATGTACAATATGAAATACAGATAATCATCCAACCCACCTAAGCAAAATAGTTTACTGTGAGCCGATGCGGTATCTGTAGCAAAAGATTATAGGTGAATAGCTGAATAGCCTGCCTTGACAACTCGGGGGAACACCCTGCAACACCTGTGGCACAACGGGGGTGAGTTGCCAACTCGTGAATAATATATAACATATGCAGGTAATCGCAGGAATGTACGTACATCATGAATCTAAGATATGCAACTTACAGTAATAGCAGGTCATATCAATATGTGAAGCAATAATCATGACAGTAGTATGCAATAACCATGCAATAGGGATATGAGAATGTAGATATGCAGCAATCATGAAGGGTACACTAACAGGTACTCCTAATACATGGAACCGTGCATAAGTGAAAAGGTATGAGGTATGGAGTGAAATATGTCATCCCACGGAATCCTGTCATCGTGGTAGGATCATAATCCATCGAGACACTCAAATCCCAATTCCTCAAATCAGCCCCCAAGTTGGGCTCTCACATCATATAAGTCTCACATCTCCTCAATGTACAATATCGAGTAATCTCCTATATCCCGAATGTACAAATCAGTAATCCCATATATATGTCCAATATCCAATCTCAATGAATCACCTAATATCCCAAATCAAATCTCAAGTAGAATTCTAACATCCTAAAGGTATATATTGCAGAAATAAATATGATGGGGTCAATACACATATATTAGCGTCCCATTCCACTAATATTGGTGTAAGGGTATATATAACAACGGCTAAATCCCCTGTTATATATACAAAAGGGGTTAAAAGGAATATCATGAAAACAATGTGCCAAGCATCGACACAGAAATCCTGTTCTATCAGATGCCGTCACCAAGACTAGCATCCTGATAGGTACGTATCATACGCTATCCCGAAAGCACGAGTGCCTAGCTCTGACCCTCGCCTTTCGACATTTGCATACGTGTATGACTCCCAACGGTATCTCCTTGATCCCCTCCTAGTCATTAATACTGTCACGGGTAGGTACTCGCCCGCCTCCAGGCTCAATCGGCAAAGTCCATCAATCATCTTGCCGAGGGGAACCATACCGGGCCCCACCATGTACTCTCATACGGCAACCACACCTCGTATGGAGTATATAATCAGAACCGATAAATCTCATGGTGGATGCGCAAATATCATATCAAGGAAACCGGGTTTTTCAATGTATGCATAATTTCATGAACTCCCGCGGTTCCCAAATCCAGAAAACATCATGTAAAATCCAAATAACAATGCGCAAATCCAGGAATAAATATATGCGATATATCTGAAATGCGAGCATATAAATGAAAATATGTAGCTGAAACCAGATGTATGCGAACCAATAAGGTACAGCTAAGTAACATCAGTAAAGGTAAATATGTAACTGCAATTGAATATATGTGTAACATATAGGTGTAGCAATGCAAAGGTATCTACCTATAAGAACTGATGAAGTATACCCCCTCCGGGTATGAGTGGAATAGGTGAGTAAGGTATATCAGTAACTAAATGTCCAAAGTGATAAGTAATGTGAATCGATGTCGTAAAGTCCCTAACCAAGCAATATGATATCTATAATGGTTTGTGTGTGACATGGCAATTATTGACGGTGTGTGTGTAGCATACAATCCGTGCTCGTGCAACATGAACCGTCAATAATATGTGCAGTATCCTACGGCTGCTAGTCACAGTACCATTATATCTAATAAATAGGGTAAGGCGCAATTCCAACAAATGACGTAGAATACGCAACAAGTATTAGAATCCTAGCCCAGAAGCATAACGCCATGCGGGCGATTCCTCTGTAGATGTTAAATCTACTCACCTACTCTCCAAGCTAGGTGAATCCTACCATCTGCTCCCCCTGTAGCAGTGTCCGTAGTCCCCGCCTGCAAACCTGCAATTTAGACATGGAAAATATATATATAAGCCAAATATTCCGCAAAACGCGATATCGAACCCAAACGAGAAACTCGCGTCGCGAACTAAACGCGCGTGTGCACGATACGCTAAAACATGTGTATACACGTCTAAAACTACTGCGACACGCCGCGACACGCTGGATCGCAGAACCCACTCACGTATCGCGCGTATCGCGCAAACAAAACGGATATGAAATACGGTATTTGATCCCAGATTTAACTACAGGCCAAATCTTATAAAACTATACATGCCAAAACACTAGATAACACTTCAGAGAACCCTAGCCAAGTCCCCAAGACCCCAACCCCCTACTTGGCCGCAATTTGCGGCCAAACCTAATAAAACTGCGGCCTCAGTTGAAAATGGGGTTCTCGTTCTCTGGTGGTGTGTTCTAGACCTAGTGTGCATGCCCCAGTTTCCTCAATTTTGCCGTGAAGGCCCCGGGTCAAAAGCCGATTCCAAATATCGCAAAACGACACCAAAAAACGATATTTTGCACAATATGGAAAACCTATGGTATTTTTGTGAAACCTGGGTTGAATCTAAGTTGAGGTGACCTAACAACACTAAAATGTGCTAGGTTAACCAACACAATCACATTCTAACCAAATTTCCACATAAAACACCATAATTAGCACTAAACTCACTATTTAACACTAATCGAAGCTAATCAATGCACAACTTAAGCAAACTAGGAAATTGTGTTAAGAAATTATACCCTAATGAACCCTAGAGAGCAGGTGAAGAAGTGTATGGAGGAGAGAAGGGCTTGCTATTGCTGCTAGGCTCCTGCTGTTGCTATTATAGAAGCTGCTGCTGTTGCTGATGCTGCTCTGCTGCTGCTTCTGTTGTTGTCTGCTGATGATGGTGCTGCTGTGGGTGCTGCTGCTGGAGCTTCAGCTGCTGTCTGTGTGTGTATGAAAGTGTGAGAATGAGAGAAAAGAGAGCACAATGAGAAATGAGAGCAAGGCAAGAACCCCTCCCTCTCTCTCATCATTAATGAGGCATGGCTTGAGCCATATTGCCCCATGCCCTCTCTCTCAAAGTCAACATGAAGCCCAATTAAAAACCCCTTTTTCATAAATAAAAATCCTTTTTTTTATATTATAACAACCATGCACACTATTAAACCCAAAACACTTAATACAACTTAAATTTAGCTTAAGGAAAAATGGTTAGCTAACCATGAATGCTAATCATGATTAACCTCCAAATTAGCACCCTAGTTATCATGCACAAGTGTGTGCAAGCCTTGGAAAAATCTAATAAAATATTCATTAAATAGGGTAAAATAATTATAAACCAATTTGGTAATCTTTTTAATAAAAACCATACATTAAAATATAATTAGCCACAAAGCACATTCTAAGGTGTTACAATCTCCCCCTTTAAAAGAAATTCGTCCCCGAATTTAAAAATTATACTGTTACGCGTATCTTCAAAGAGAAGATTACAACTCTCAAATCTCGCTCGCAGCCTCCCAAGTGATTATCTCACTATACGGCTACGTCCAAGAAAAACCCTTCATAGATGGCAAGACCCTTGACCGATGTTCCTCCACCTGCCGAGCCATTAATACCATTGGCTGCCGGTGAACGAAAGATCGCGTCATGCTAAATGGTCTGGTGCTAAATCATGTGAGAAAGGTCAAGAAGGTAATTGTAAAGTATCATCACAAGGAATACGGGGTGAAAACTCAATAATCTGGGCGGAAGTGCCAAATTAAAGGCAACGCAACTAACTCGCTTATAGGATCTCAAAAGGACCTAAAATCCTGGGACAAGCTTCCCAAAATCCAACACGTCATTTATCGGAAAAATCCGCAGGAATACATGATTTGCCACTGCGTACTTAAGTCTACGGCCAACACAGTCGGCATAAGGCCTCTATTTGCCCCGGGCTACTCTCATCCTGACCTGAATCAACTGGATCATTTCCGAAGTCTCTAGACTAGCTGGGGTCCACAAATCCTATTTACGCAGAGTCAGAAAAACAACAGACTGGTGATCGACACGACCTAACCTCTAAACCTAAAGGTTGCCAATTGGAGTGTCTCTTGATAACCGCTATCGAAGAAGAATATCGAAGAAGAAACCCTAACAATGGCTAGTGACGATCCCCAAACTGCCGACAACAAAAACACAAACGCACAACTTAACAAAGAACAACTGAGCAAACTGAAACCGGAAGACAAGAATCCGAATGGAGTCACACCCCTGACTAACCCTGGGTAGACACCATAACGAAATTCATGGAGATCTGCTCCCACTCTTACTTCGGAACGGTAAAAGGTTGCAACTCTCCAGCCGGCCTCAGATGCTCGACCCAAGCACACAACAAGACAGACACCTTGAAACGAACCATGAAACTCCTCTTTACATCCCTGTCCACCCGTAACTATCTCACAAGTCACGTCAATGTTGGTGGAACTTGAAATGAATATAGAGAGTTGACAGATGTGCCTGCTCTAGGATTTCACGTCTCTACCCTGATAATATCAGGTACAACAAACGCGTCCCTAAACTTAGCACACCATTGTCATAAAATCATGGACTCCGAATCATTACCCAGACGAGTATGCTCAAGTATCTCTGACGAACGAGCATCGGCTGGCAGTGTCTCGCGAAAGCGATTTAAGAAAAGTGGTCGGGCGCGGACATGAGCAAGCTGTCCCTTCCGTAGAGACGAACTTAAGCTGTACTCAAACGATCGCACAAGAACTGTAAATCTGCAGAAGACTATCACAACAATCAAAATCCGCTGCAGGAAGATGTACTTTAAGCTCTGGTGGTCCGTGAAAATCTGACACGACTCTCGAACAAGTAGTGTATCCAAATCTCCAACGCAAAACCACCGTGGCCATCTCCAGATCCATGAGTGGAATATCCTTCCCGTACTTCCTCCCAATGTAGGGAAGCAAAAGTGATAACTCTATAGTGTCACCTCAGTACACACTCAAGCCCACTCAAGAAACATTACAGTTAAACAACAAGGTCGCCCGAACCAGAAAGCAAAGAAAGAACTGGTGCAGTTGTTAACAGAATCTTCAACTGCCGAAAACTCCGCACACATGCCTCAGTCCAAAGAAAAGAAACCTCCCTTGCGGTCAATTCAGTCGGCGGTGCAGCACTACTCTAGCAATCATGCACGAAACGGCGGTAAAAACTTGCTAAGTCCAACAATCTGCGGATCTCCATCCTGCACACATGTCTGGGCCTAAGCTGTACGGCCACAATTTCCCTCGGAACCATACAAAACCGTCTCCCGTGACTACAAGACCTAGGAGTCAACATAAACAAGCCTGAAGAAACACTCCGAGAATCTAGTAAACCACTGGGACTCTCCCAGTTTCTGCATAACAAATCCTCAAGTGCTACTCCTGTTCCTCAAGACACATTAAATAGACCAGAATGTCGTAAATAACATAACAATAACTGGTCGAGGAACGTCCTGAAGAAATCTGGTTCATCACATCTACGAATGCTGCTAGGGTATCAGTGAATCCAATGACTCACTAAAACACACAAAGCCCGTAGCACGCATAAGGCAGTCTTCGGAATGCCATCACTCTGAACCGCAATAATGATGACCTGATCCCAAACAAACCTAGAAAATGTCTCGCACTCTGGAGCTGATCGAAGAAATCGTCAATGCGAGGTAAAGGATACCTATCAACATCGTAAGCCGGTTCAATTAACGATCCGTCGATACACAACCTCAAACTTCCGTCTTCTTCCTTGACGAACAGAAATAGGAGTTTCCAAAAGCGAAACACTCAGACGCACAAAACTCCCCAATAACAACTCCGCAGCTGATCCTTAAGCTCCCTAAGCTTCGCCGGCTCATCCGGAACAACGTCGGAAAAACTCTCGCACGAAAGGAACACCGGTCCAACAAACCCTCTGTGGTTACGGTATCACGAATGAACACCAATAATCCACGACATCTCCTCAGTAGCCGACTAGCGAGAAAGGCTGAATTCAAGCTGTGAGAGGCGGCACAACTATCCACCTGCACAACAAGAACTGACCTGCCGGGGAAACAAACCTGATTGTTTCCTCACGGTAGTCCACAGACGCCTAACATGTAGCTAAACAGTCTGTGCCCAGGAGAACGTCAAATCCAACATCTCTAGAAGGATCAAAACGACGGACGAATCTTTATCTCCTATCCGATTGGCACACAACTGAAATACGTGTCGCGCAACAAAAGAATTGCTGACAGAAGTTAACACAAACTACAACTAATCTACCCAACCACGGTACAAGTGTGAAAAGCAAACGAGTACATCAAAAGAACAAGCGAATTAAGGATACCTGAAAAGTCCACATTGGACGTCTGCGCGTCCCAAAGAGTAGAAGCAAACGCCTGTGTCTGCCCCCTACTCGCAACTGGATGAACTCCTCTGGTAGACTGACTCCTCTGAGCGAACCTTCCACGTCCACGGCCTCTCTGAATACGACTCTAACGAGGTGCTAAGGAACAATCTCTGACGAAGTGCTGAAGGCTTCCGCATCGAAAACATCCACGCGCTGATTGCTGACCCTCCTGGGAATGAGAGTTGAACGACTGTCCTCGTCCTAAGCCTCTGCTACTCCTGCGACGGCCATGAAATCTGTCTCGATGACCAAACCTCTGTCTCTGGGCTGGTACACTGGTACGATTCCTCCACTGTCCTGGAACTCTCTGAGCCTCTGGAATATGTGCCTCGTCAACTGGAGCTGCAACTACTGGTGCTATGTAGGTGACGGATTGCTGCATGCTGATCGTAAGTGACAACTGAGTAACAGGGGTGACAACCTCCTGTCGTAGCTCCCGAACGACATCAACCAATGAACTCATAGTCTGGCGGAAGTCCTGCATCTCTGCCAAAAGCCTATCGATACTATATGTCGAAGGCTGATCCGTCTGCACCTGTGCAACTAGAGTGCCATCCTGGTCAGTACTCGTCTCACCCGAGCCAACTCTGACCTCGGCCCTCGCTGTATCACTCTGAGTCCCCATAGTCATCGGCGGCAAGGCTATAAATAGAGATAAGATTCGATAAGAATAAGGAAATCGAATCACAAGGATATGAATCATCAAGAAAGGAATTTCAAGCAATTGTACTTAGGTCACTTTAGGCGAAGTACCGCATCGTGAGTATGCTGCAGACATACACATACTACGTTACTTTGCTTACTCCATCATACCAAGGTCATCCTACACTCCGAAAGGTAAAACCTAGCGCTCTGATACCAACATTGTCACGACCCGAAATTGGCACGTGACGGCCCTAATACTACGCAACGCCTAAAGACGTAACGTAGTAAAAGAAAGCCAAAACCCAGAAATCTAAACCATGAAAAGAAGATAAGAAAAGATAATAGTAGTTTTGAAACATTTGAAATCGCAACCCAAATTCTTTAAAAGTCCCACTTTCTATATTTAAAATTTTGGCAACAACCCTTTTTGTAAAAACTGGCCCAAAGGCGGAAAACAATCCACATCACAAATATACGACGCCGTAGCGAAGAAATAATGACAATAGAGATAAAGCTGTATATAAGACAACAATCCACAAATAATATATAATATCGTCCTCACCGAGTCTCTAAGTCAACAACATAATAGTAGATGGAGAGTACAAGATACAACGAATGTACAATATGAAATACAGATAATCATCCAACCCACCTAAGCAAAATAGTATACTGTGAGCCGATGCGCTATCTGTAGCAAAAGATGATAGGTGAATAGCTGAATAGCCTGCCTCGACTACTCGGGGGAACACCCTGCAACACCTGTGGCACAACGGGGGTGAGTTGCCAAATCGTGAATAGTAGATAACATATGCAGGTAATCACAAGAATGTACGTACAGCATGAATCTAAGATATGCAATTTACAGTAATAGCAGGTCATATCAATATGTGAAGCAATAATCATGACAGTAGTATGCAATAACCATGCAATAGGGATATGAGAATGTAGATATGCAGCAATCATGAAGGGTACACTAACAGGTACTCCTAATACATGGAACCGTGCATAAGTGAAAAGGTATGAGGTATGGAGTGAAATATGTCATCCCACGGAATCCTGTCATCGTGGTAGGATCACAATCCATCGAGACCCTTAAATCCCAATTCCTCAAATCAGCCCCCAAGTTGGGCTCTCACATCATATAAGTCTCACATCTCCTCAATGTACAATATCGAGTAATCTCCTATATCCCGAATGTACAAATCAGTAATCCCATATGTATGTCCAATATCCAATCTTAATGAATCACCTAATATCCCAAATCAAATCTCAAGTAGAATTCTAACATCCTAAAGGTATATATTGCAGAAATAAATATGATGGGGTCAATACACATATATTAGCGTCCCATTCCACTAATATTGGTGTAAGGGTATATATAACAACGGCTAAATCCCCTGTTATATATACAAAAGGTGTTAAAAGGAATATCATGAAAACAATGTGCCAAGCATCGACATAGAAATCCTGATCTATCAGATGCCGTCACCAAGACTAGCATCCTGATAGGTACGTATCATACGCTATCCCGAAAGCACGAGTGCCTAGCTCTGACCCTCGCCATTCGACGTATGCATACGTGTATGACTCCCAACGGTATCTCCATGATCCCCGCAGAGTCATTAGTACTGTCACCGGTAGGTACTCGCCCGCCTCCAGGCTCAATCGGCAAAGTTCATCGATCATCTTGCCTAGGGGAACCATACCAGGCCCCACCATGTATCCTCATACGGTAACCACACCTCGTATGGAGTATATAATCAAAACCGATAAATCTCATGGTGGCTGCGCAAATATCATATCAAGAAAACCGGGTTTTCAATGTATGCATAATTTCATGAACTACCGCGGTTCCCAAATCCAGAAAACATCATGTAAAATCCAAATAACAATGCGCAAATCCAGGAATAAATATATGCGATATATCTGAAATGCGAGCATATAAATGAGAATATGTAGCTGAAACCAGATGTATGCGAACCAATAAGGTACAGCTAAGTAACATCAGTAAAGGTAAATATGTAACTGCAACTGAATATATGTGTAATATATAGGTGTAGCAATGTATAGGTATCTACCTATAAGAACTGATGAAGTATACCCCCTCCGGGTATGAGTGGAATAGGTGAGTAAGGTATATCGGTAACTAAATGTCCAAAGTGATAAGTAATGTGAATCGATGTCGTAAAGTACCTAACCAAGCAGTATGATATCTATAATGGTTTGTGTGTGACATGGCAATTATTGACGGTGTATGTGTAGCATACAATCCGTGCTCGTGCAACTTGAACCGTCAATAATATGTGCAGTGTCCTACGGCTGCTAGTCACAGTACCATTATATCTAATAAATAGGGTAAGGCGCAATTCCAACAAATGACATAGAATACGCAACAAGTATTAGAATCCTAGCCCAGACGCATAACGCCATACGGGCGATTCCTCTGTAGATGTTAAATCTACTCACCTACTCTCCAAGCTAGGTGAATCATACCATCTGCTCCCCCCTGTAGCAGTGTCCGTAGTCCTCGCCTGCAAACCTGCAATTTAGACATGGAAAATATATATATAAGCCAAATATTCCGCAAAACGCGATATCGAACCTAAACGAGAAACTCGCGTCGCGAACTAAACGCGCGTGTGCACGATACGCTAAAACATGTGTATACGCGTCTAAAACTACCGCGACACGCTGGATCGCAGAACCCACTCACGTATCGCGCGTATCGCGCAAACAAAACGGATATGAAATTCGGTATTTGATCCCAGATTTAACTACAGGCCAAATCTTACAAAACTATACATGCCAAAACACTAGATAACACTTCAGAGAACCCTAGCCAAGACCCCAATACCCCAACCCCTTACTTGGCTGCAATTTGCGGCCAAACCTAATAAAACTGCGGCCTCGGTTGGAAATGGGGTTCTCGTTCTCTGGTGGTGTGTTCTAGACCTAGTGTGCATGCCCCAGTTTCCTCAATTTTTCCCTGAAGGCCCCGGGTCAAAAGCAGATTCCAGATGTCGCAAAACGACACCAAAAAACGATATTTTGCACAATATGGAAAACCTATGGTATTTTTGTGAAACCTTGGTTGAATCTCAGTTGAGGTGACCTAACAACACTAAAATGAGCTTGGTTAACCAACACAATCACATTCTAACCAAATTTCCACATATAACACCATAATTAGCACTAAACTCACTATTTAACAGTAATCGAAGCTAATCAATGCACAACTTAAGCAAACTAGGAAATTGGGTTAAGAAATTATACCCTAATGAACCCTAGAGAGCAGGTGAAGAAGTGTATGGAGGAGAGAAGGGCTTGCTATTGCTGCTGGGCTCCTGCTGTTGCTGTTGTAGAAGCTGCTGCTGCTGATGCTGCTCTGCTGCTGCTTCTGTTGTTGTCTGCTGATGATGGTGCTGCTGTGGGTGCTGCTGCTGGAGCTTCAGCTGCTGTTGTGTGTGTATGAGAGTTTGAGAATGAGAGAAAAGAGAGCACAATGAGAAATGAGAGCAAGGCAAGAACCCCTCCCTCTCTCCCTCTCTCTCATCATTAATGAGGCATGGCTTGAGCCATATTGCCCTATGCCCTCTCTCTCTCAAAGTCAACATGAAGCCCAATTTAAAACCCCTTTTTCATAAATAAAATTCCTTTTTTTATACTATAACAACCATGCACACTATTAAACCCAAAACACTTAATACAACTTAAATTTAGCTTAAGGAAAAATGGTTAGCTAACCATGATTGCTAATCATGATTAACCTCCAAATTAGCACCCTAGTTATCATGCACAAGTGTGTGCAAGCCTAGGAAAAATATAATAAAATATTCATTAAATAGGATAAAATAATTAGAAACCAATTTGGTAAACTTTTTAATAAAAACCATACATTAAAATATAATTAGCCACAAAACACATTCTAGGGTGTTACAATCATCTATACCAAATTAAAATTTTGCCATGCTTAATAACCCTAAACAAGATCTTTAACTAGAGATTCATACGAAAACATCAAGTAAACAACTTTACTTCTATGTGATTAGGGATTACAACCTTTGTAGTCCGCTCCTTCACTTCACAAGCTCCAAGTAGTGGTCCCTTCGCTGCAATCAACGAGCTCCCGAACTCTTGAGAGGCTCCACAAGATGTATGATGCATCCTTGCTTGAAGTCTTCAAAGTCTAGATGTACTACGTCGAGGAAACACGGACTCAAGCTCTCTCTTCACTAATACGGAATTAGTGAAGCTAACACACTAATCTATATGGCTAGTATAGAAGAGGATGATGAAGTAGGAATTTTGCTCACTTTAGAATTTAATTTCTCACTATTTTTCTTCTTTATCTCAAAGTCAAGAGAGCAAAAATGAGATGAGGAAGAAGAAGATGAATGAATGAGATCAGGTTAGAAATGCAACCATGGGTTAGTATATGTGAAACCCTAACCCATGTAAAGAGTTAACCATGGCTATGTGTAATGGTTGGGTTAGAAAATATCTTAGAAAAAATATCTTAGGAAAAACAAAAAGGGTGGACATTGTCAATGGTTATCAACAAGCTTCATGAAGCTTCCACCATGACTCATTTCCATAATTTTGAATTACTTAAGAATTGAAACCCAAACATTATATTTAGCATGGTATAATTCTCATATATCCTTGTTGCATATATAACCTAGCATGTCACAATATTATATATCACATACATAATATTTATGTAACAATAGAAAATAATACAATAAACATATATCACATATATGTTAAATGTATCATATGTAAGAATAATAAATACTTAAGTGAGCATATAATAATGTATATCATTTCATCGAATCAACACTTGATCCAATAACCCGGCTTTTCACATATAACCGGCCGATATCACATATCACGAGAATAGAATACGGTATCACATACGCGTATTAATCTCGATCCCGCACATATCACATATGTTCTCCTACTTCGTTTCGCCTGAGCCAGGAAACCTCTATGTAGGACTCTAAAGACTCATCAATACGCCGGCAGTAGGTGATAATCATATCAAACACCAACAAGCCGCAAGCGGTCAGCTAAACGTAACGGCCACCCGGGTATTGAACGATCAGATGATCAACAAGCAAGTCTGCTCTAATTCCTGTAAATCCAATCAGTAACACTACCGTACAGTCTGGTCTCTTCATCTGATATGTTGCATATCTAGTCTAGGGATGGTAAACATCAGATCCCAGTAACTGATAAGTAGTGCCGATGTTCGGTCCATAACGGTTCGAGAAACTACTGATAACTCTTACCAGTAAATCTTAGCAACCCTGGCCTGGGATTTCCAGTTATGGCCAATCGAGCAAAGCGCAACATCAACCCCCAATACTGGGAGAGACGAAACCCCTCCTATCGCTCATTTCCTCCATGTGATTCAGGACTGTACCCAAAAGCCACCGTTTTGCACGTTCTCTTGAACGTGGTAAGGTGGAAATCAAAGCACAGTGGGAATCACACAATACTATATGACGATATCAGGTCTACACTAACCTGTACCGGTGTCACCAGAGAACTTCTATCTGACGACAGGTATAATACCAACAAGGAGTTCTCGGCGAGTCCGTTCAGTGTACCCAGTCTCCACTGAGCACCCGTATACTATCCTTGATGTCAAACACCAATGGATGTGGGATCATCCATCACCCATCATATGGGTCAAGATACGTATATGCTAGTCTACTCCGGAGTATCAATGCCCTGTCTCGATATACCCTCGACTAGAAACAATTATAGGATGTACTTGTGGACTACCAAGGCCCCACTAGTATGATCTCCATCATAGTCCCAGTAGTTAAGTAGTCATCCTAAGGGCTTTATCAACATGTGATCACAAGACAGTATTCTAATATAAGTCAACATGTTAGGATAAAAAGCAACCAGATAGCATACTATCATGACGAGCAAGAAAGTCCTCTCTTTATATGTCCAAGCATCCACTATAATATACATAATATGTACAACAATGGCCTCTAGGGCATACATATAACTAACAGCAAACCCGAGCCCCTATGCTCTGAAAGTGGCCGGCCACATACCTCTTTTGGCCGAGCTGGCCGCCCTCCTGTCCCCATCTGTCCCCATCTTTTCACAGAGCCTCCGTTGCTGCCTAGTCACCTCATTTTTATTGTTTTTTTTTATTTTTCTTTGGTGCCTATAAAAGCAGAACCAGTGAGCAAGGGATGGCACTCTCTCACTCTCTCATTCTCATATATTCTCATAGTTTTTCTTAGTTATTTGTTTTTGTTTTAACTTGAGTGTTGAGTGGGGTTCAATTGGTTTCTTCTTCTTCTTCCCTCTTAAAGCTTTCTTTAGAGAGCTTCATTAAGGAGGTTGAATAAGTTACCAAAAATCTTGTATCTCTTCTCTCAAGTGTTAATATATTGCATTGTTGTTTTTTTTCTTTACTTGCTTTGTTTTTCTTTTATTCATCATGCTTAACTAATCTTTTCTTTAGTTGTGGTATTGGTGAGGAAGTGAGATGAAAGGATTTTGCCTCCTCCACATCTTGTTTATGTTTAATGTGCTTATCTACATGATTATAACTTAAAGATTGATTTATATATTGATGTGATATGGTATTTTGAAACCATTTTTCATTGTAACCTCTTCATATACCATATTCACTCCCATTCCCTATTTAACAATATTTAAGTTAGTATCAAAATTGGTGTTAAGTTTGCTAAGTTTGGATACGGTATTTTATGTCCGAGTTCTTGATAAACCCTCGGTTTTCATATACCGTATACCATCACAAACCATTAGAAAAGTCAACACCAAAACTATTTTTCTCTCACTCACTACTTGTGTATTTATTGTTGTGGTATGCTTACTAACCCTTGTGTTTAGTGTTGATACCATAAGCTCGAACATACAAACGGTAAGTGAACAAACGAACTCGTTTCATGTTTTGCGACGATATCAGAATTTGACGACTTGTGCCTCGCAACCACTTTGACAAGTCGTGCTTCATGCCAGGATCAACGTAAGAAAAAACAACTCATGAACAAGGGAACGTCGAGGGAATCGTCGCGATTCAATCTTCCGAGCCAAAGCCGCAACCATTCTTTCTTAACTTGTTTTCCTTCTTTCTTTGTTTTCCGTATTTTTCGTATTCTTTCCATATTTTTTTGTGACAAAACCCAATTCATTAATTTGTTGAACCTTAAATCACGATACCTAATACACAATTCCCTGCGGATCGACCCGTGCTTGCCGAATCGCTACAACGCGTCGTGCACTTGCGGTTATAAATATTAAAACGAGAACGATCTCGCGTGCGCATTCCGTTTCCTTCATTTTCATATCCGTTTCCGTAACATACGCGTTTGCGTACGCGGGTGAGTTCCCAACAAGTTTTTGGTGCCATTGCCGGGGAGTTGGTAGTCATTAGGTATTGTTATTTTTGGTTCGTACTAACAAACTAACTACTAACTCGAAATTCTTTCAAAACTAACTTTTCTAACTTTTGTTCTCTGTCTTTTTGATCTCCTGTCACTCTGAGTTTAAGTATAAGATTTTGTATATAACATTGGGACACTAATAGGTCAAGAACCACACAGTGAATAGTTGGAGCACCAACTCAAAAAGTTGGCCGCCAATTAATTCAATATGGCCGCAATTTGCGGCCCATTTTCCACCATTTGTTCCAAGCGTTTGTTGTTTGCTTCTTTGTCTCATTTGTGATATATTGGTATATGCAAAATCTCACAATTATGTGTGTACGGCTAATTGGCCATATATATCGGTTTTTGCACTAAATATCGTATTTTCCAACATTTTCAGATTTTGACAGGATTACGAGAAGCGATCGTGCAGAGCGAGGCTCAAATTCAATTGTAAAACGTTAGTAAAGTATAGTGCCAATGATCCGAGTAGTTTGACCCGTGCAAGCGAACAATCAAAAGCTCGGATCACTTTCAAAGGGTTTTTTTTAAACCAAATCACATCGGCACATATTCCTAACACATTCTCCCCGAATCCGACGCAGTCCAATATTTCTATCTTCTGCAGGATTCTTCGCACAAACTTGTCGCCAATTGAACAGAGAACTAACCGTATTTGTTGCAGCGCTTAAAACTTAAATGAAAAAGAATTGCTTAAATTTCTTGATTTCTTAAGTTCTTTTATTGATTGCGCATTTGCATCTTAATACGGAATTAAGGGCAAAAAGACCAAACAAGATACGGTAAAGGATTTTATCACTTTTTTCCATAGCCCACAAATTAAAAAACTACATTCTTGCATACCCCTAGTAATTTAAAATCAACTAGAACTTTGACTTTAAGGACTTCGTGCTCATTAGGAGAAATTGACTGTGTTTAGAACACCGCTTAACGGTATATCGTTCATGGGGTGTCTAGCAAAGTGTTCAAGAGAAAAGAGTTATCTAATTAAGGAATTTCGTGAAAGTATTGGAAAACCTCCCCTTATCTCTTGAACTCACCTGGCTTCGTGATCAGTATATCTTGAGCCTATTTCTCGACACAGTTTTACTTCGTCAATCAGGTTCTTGAGCAGGTCTAGTTGACTTAGCATAACATAGACTGCTAGGGGTGTGATATTCTTTATTCTTGTGACATTTATGAATTCTTGTTAATATGGGTGACACACGATTTAGCTCGATTTCACGATTCTTATTCATTTGTTTATACTCAGTCCTAATTAATTTGTACAAATTGCCATGATTCTTCCCACATTCATGACAACTGTCCTTTCTTAGAGGGTGACCAACCGTCCCAGATTTTTGATAATGGTCACCCACCTAACACTCTTGAACCCAGTCCCACTTCAACCATAGACCAACTGATTGAAAATTTAGAGAAAGAGGTCGACAGACTGACTACTTTAGCATCACCACCATCACAACCCCTTCAACCCGAAACAATTGAACCTTCATTAGGGTATGATAGTGAGATGGATGCTAGGTTGACCGCTCTAGAAAAAGGTATTGAAGTAATGATTGTGGTCGAGAATCAATCAGCTGTGACGCTAGCCCTATTGATACAGCAATCTGAGAAACTATTTGTTGCTCAAGCTCAATCATTGGCTAGAATCGAGGACCAAGTGAAACATTTAGCTGTGAGGATTCTAGGGAGTGAACACCATCAATTGGAACCCAATAGTGTTAATATCTGTCATCTAAGAAGTCGCCCGAGTGAGATAAAAGATCAATTGAATTTTGATGATTTCATAGATGATGATACGATTGTATTGACTGAGTGTTATCAGGACACACAAGAAAACCCTCTAAGTCAGTCCACCACTAGCCTTCAGGTATCTACTGAGCCTCTTGTCCCTGTGATTTAGAGATAGTTTTAACTGAAATAATACTTAATTAGGAATTTCTTGAACCGACTGATTTTTGCTTTCCAATTTTAGATGAGGGATCTAGTGAATTTCTTGGGTATGGTTGGGATAGGTTGTTAGAAGAAATCAATGATCAGGAACCCACGATTTTTGTATCACCTGTTGATATTGTTTCGAAAGAAACGTTAGCGTGAGAACCTACTTTTTTAGATGACATTTACTTACCCATTTGTGAATGTGATGAGGGAGAAATCATTTTGGGAAAGTTTGTAAATAAAGTGAATAGGATTGTGGAAAATCATAGGGAGGAAGACAGTTTTGAAAAATAATCTTTCAGGTCGAGTTTTGAGGAATTTTTTGCGGATGAACTTAACATTCTTGGTGAGTTTGAGTCGGGAACAATTTGGGAACATCCGAGAAACCTTTCTTTTGCTGAACTTTTTATGGATGAACTCCAGTTTTTACACGAACTTGACTTTGGAACTCAACGCGTGCTTATTGAACATTCAATTCATTCAGAAAACAATTCTTTGACCTCCTCAAAATTCCATCTTCATCTTCAACGTCTTCTCATCCCTACTTTTACACGTCCATACTCTTCACTAACATCTAACATATACCCATTCTTTTTCTTTTTCTTCTTTTTATACAGATTCTTTTACCAGCCATTGCACTATATATTATGTGGCTGGTATTAATTTATGTACTAACCCAATCTTTTAACTTGTATATGCTGTAATTAGTCTTAAGTCTTTCCCTATTTTTGAATAAAATTCTCACCTTGATGTCTAAGTCTAGCTACCGGAAACGAGGGCAACGATGAGGACATCATAAAACTCAGGTTTGGGGGTGAGCACTGCATCATATGTATATTCTGCATTGCATACATATTAAAAAAAACCATAAAAATTCAAAAAATTTCCTAAAAACATAAAAACTTTGTCGTCAAGTTAGCTAGCAGGGTAACTTAGATTGTTATTCCGAAAATTTAGTTGATATATTAGAAGTAACTAAATCTTAGGCTTAGGAATAGAAAACCCTAAAAATAACCCTCATTCTGTTTAAACTTGGTAATTACACGTCCGTACAGTTTTTTTTAAGAAATAGGTAATCTTGAGTTCAGTTCTTTAGTTAAGTCGAGATGAAAGGAGAGTATTGAAACTTTACTGAAAGATAAGTCTGAAAAATAGTTTCTATTCTTGAGTCCAAATTTAGAAAATATATACCCTACAAGCTGCACATACACGCACCTTGAAACTTGGGATAGTAGAGAATACCTAGAAATACTCTTGCCTGAAAGCCAGTATGAAAGAAAAATGGTATTTAAAGCTAACCACCATAAGAGCATCATTGAAAAATATATACGGTCTTGAGAAGAAAAATAAAAATAAAAATAAATAAATAAATAAAAAATAAAAATAAATAAATAAAGTCAAGACCTGGAAACTGCTATTTACGGTTTAAGCTCATACATTCAGTAATCGGCTGTTAGTGCGTCAAGAAGCATTAATAATCGCATGAAAGATGTGTGAGCAAAACCGTCCATCCATTAATGAAAAGAAGTAGTATTAGGTATTAAGGCAAGGGTACTATAATTTGAATTGAATTCTTAAGTGTAGAGGTGAAAATTTACACACACGTAGGGGTATACAATCGATATTTGGAGGAAAGATAGGGATGAAGAATAAGACTTATGTTTTCTGTAATGATGATAAAAATCCCTCATTGGAGACCGCACTTTAGAAAGAAAACTCAGGAGATACCGAGATCTTTCTAAACTGTAAAACGTATAGGTTCTAAGGTTAAATAAATAGGAGGCGTGAAACATAAGGGTTGAATATTTCTAACCTAGGATGATAGAATTTCTAACTTAGATACTAAACTGTAGGAGTAGAATCGGCGTTAACTTATAAAACTAACTTGACTGGATTTTGTGGGTGTAATCCGCTGAAAACCCTCAGGAGACAACACTCCTCGTACTAGGGACACTTAGAGGTTTAACGGCTTGTTGCACATGCTCAGTGTAATCACGTTCCCTACGAAAGTGAGGCTAGGATTTTTTGTATTGCTCGGGATAAGCAATAGATAAGTTTGGGGGTATTTGTTCATCACAGAAAACTGCATTTTAATACCGCTCATTCAATATCTATTTTGTTATATATCGGTAGTTTTAACCAGTGTCTGCTCAGTAATTACAGTTTACAGGTATTCGTGATACAACACTGAAAACAAACTCAAAATCACGGATATAGCGTTTAGGAGCCGACACTGCAAAAAAAATGAAACCGACCGATATCCAAAGAGTTCTTTTAGAAAATAATATGTGTGCACAATATTTTAGTCCAACACAATGCAAGTGCACACATACTCTTTAGCACTAGGACCATATGGGGCTTCCATGAATCATGGCACAAGTGGGCATGGGTGTGATGTGCATTAAATGAGCATTGAATGCATAAAGTATTGATGTGATTTGAAGCATCTTGTTCCTTCCAAATCTCTGTATGCATCCAAGGCCTTTACAGAGATATCTAGCAGCACTAGAGTGATGTGGGGGATCATACAATACCACCAAGCAGACCCGAGCCCCTATGCTCTGAAAGTGGCCGGCCACATACCCCTTTTGGCCGAGCAGGCCGGCCTCCCTGTCCCCATCTTTTCACAGAGCCTCCCTTGCTGCCTAGTTACCTCATTTTTATTGTTTGTTTATTTTTCTTTAGTGCCTATAAAAGCAAAACCAGTAAGCAAGGGATAGCACTCTCTCACTCTCTCATTCTCATATATTCTCATAGTTTTTCTTAGTTTCTTTGTTTTTGGTTTAGCTTGAGTGTTGAGTGGGCTTCAATTGGTTTCTTCTTCTTCTTCCCTCTTGAAGCTTTCTTTGGAGAGTTTCATTAAGGAGGTAGAATAAGATACCAAAAATCTTGTATCTCTTCTCTCAAGTGTTAATATATTGCATTGTTGTTTCTTTTCTTTACTTGCTTTGTTTTTCTTTTATTCATCATGCTTAACTAATCTTTTCTTTGGTTGTGGTATTGGTGAGGAAGTGAGATGAAAGGCTTTTGCCTCCTCCATATCTTGTTTATGTTTAATGTGCTTATCTACATGATTATAACTTAAAGATTGATTTATATATTGATGTGATATGGTGTCACGCCCCGCTTCCCAAAATACGGAATACGAGGGGTAGACAAGGCCAGCCATGCTCCTACGGTCAAGGAAATGTCCTGCCGTAGTCACACTTCGGCTTCTAGTTTTTCATGGTAAACAGTAAATGACGCGCAGGTAATGAGAAATGCAGTAACTGAAAGAAACAAAGTAAAGAACTGACCTGAGGAGAAAGCAAACGAATGTAACTCGGAATGGCAAGTCAAGAAGTCTGTAATGCACGTCTAGTTCTGGTCCAGGCTAAATCTTCTCCTCACACTGAGCATGCATACTCAGGTCGTCAGAGCGACACAATAGCAATATATTATATAAAATCAAGTGACAGTTCTATCAGTAGTAATAGATATGAATAACAGTAAATCAATGACAGCGTTAATATGAATGAGCAGTAATCAATGCAGCGGAACAGTAAAGCAGTAAAACGATATGTCACGTATGTCAACGCAGTATGTAAAGTATATAAATGCCAGTATCCCTAGCAGTCTCTAAGTCTCACTGTACAGGTCACTAAGCCTATCGTCAGTCCAAGTGTGAGAGTCAACCACTCGCGAGTGTCCTCCACCCAAGGGTAGAACCCAAGGGCAAGGGACCACGGGCCCAACATGTAACATGTATATCACGGTGTATATCACATACCCTGTAAATCTCCATATAACTCCCTAAATATATAAGCCGGCATGGGACTCCCGAGATTCTGTTGAACTCACACTTAAACTACCCCACACCCCGTGGTCTACATCAAACGCTAACCATAACCCTAAATACTAATCGATCCGTGACAAGTCTGCACGAGAATTGGAGGCAGGACCTCCATCAAGCACGTCCTGACTAATACCTAAGGTAAATAGCAGTGTCTGGTGCCTTATCTGTAACACCCGTGCAAACGCTTCCATAAATGTCCCATTCCACTTATAGTCACACGTACACGTGCCCCACAGACGTCGACAATGCAATATAATAATAAGGGTTACTGATTGTGTACAAGTACGTATCACTTTCACTTGTTCACTGATACATGAACACTGACGTACTTGCCACAATCATCACTAAAGTCTAACACTGGGTAAATGCACGATATCACTAGATTATCACTGCAATGATATGAGTATGATATGATACGTAAACAGTATATGAAGCACGATCAAGATGTCATAAAAACATTATTCTATCGCTTGCACAATTTATCATGAAAAATACGTGTATAGTTTAGCGGAACGATAAACAGGTAGTAATTAGTATGTTCAGTTGTCCATCCATAGAATTTAGTTTCAAGCCAATCGGGTTCTAGGATCATTAATTATAACCATTTCATTTTAAGCGTTCGCGGCTGGAAATCCGGTTTCAGAATCAGATATCCGTTTCGCAACGCATTTTAACCCCAGTTGGGATCAGAAATTAGCGACGCTACAGTTTGATGAATTCTAGAGTTTTCAGTAAGCTTTTCAACGCAACAGACGGATCTTCGATCGCATCTGCACGTCAGGAGTTATACTCTATTTAACAATAATATGTCCGTTCTGATTCTGCTGGGACTGTTACGCGTCCCGATCAATTAAATTGCAGATTAAATATCAAACGGTAACGAAACAGAATGAAATTAATTGTGTTGTCTAGATAATAGGTTCACCTACAGTAAACAGCGGAGTTCCGCAACCTACGAGTTAAGGAAATCCTGTGGTACCCATTACGGAACAGCAAGCAACAATTGAAGTCGCTCTGGACTGCAGTCCAGAGTCGCACTTCGATCCAATTATCATCACTGTTTAAGTACAGGAATGCCTAGAAACTAGTATAGGGTTAAAGTTCGTCGAGTTGGATTCGATTTGAGCCCTCGAAGGCACCATTCTAATATGTATACAATTTATGATGAATTTATTCGTTTTCAGGTACGAGGAAATTATAGTTTTAATGGCTTATTTGGGGGTATCAATTTTAGTCGTTAGCAGTCATATTATCAAACGAAATTTGCACAAGATGTTCATCACTGCAAGGGCCAATGTAAATAATCCAGTTCCGTCAATTTAGAAAAGTATTTTATTTGGGAACACGCGTCGAACAGGTATGGCACATAATTGGTTTAAATTTGTAACTTTAAAATCTATGTATTTAGTGATTGTACCATAAGTAAATAGCATGTAAGCAAGTAAAAACTTTCCTGGAGGCGTCTTGGTGATGCTCGGCAATGATAACGGCACGAACGCGCGATGAATGGCGCGTGTAGGGTTCGCGGCCTCGGCTCGTGCTCGTGCTCAGCTATGGGGTTTGCTGTGTGTTCATGCGATATTGTGTCTCCTTTGATGGTTACAGCGGTACTCAGGCGATAGCCGACGGCTGCGGTTGGGGGTGAGGTGATTGCTTGATTGATTAGAGAGAAAGGGAGAGAGATAAAGTAACAGAGAGAGAGAGAGAGAGAGAGTGAGTGAGAGAGAGAAGACTGAGAGAGAGAGGGTGAGAGAGAGAGAACTGAGTGAGTGAGAGAGAGAGTGAGTGAGAGAGAGAGAGAGAGGCACAGTTAGAGATTTAGAGAGAGAAAGAGAGTGAGAAGGGAAGAGAAACAGAGAGAGAAAGGTTGAACGCCGACGACGTGGGCTGCGTGGCCGGAGGAGGTTGACGGCAAGAGAGCAGCTCGAGTTGAAGGCGATGGGGAGCTCAGGGATCGGGCGGCGGATGCGGAGGGCAGCAGCTGGAGGCGAGGAGGTCACGATGGTGGAGGCGGTGGCTGGCACGCAGTGGGGCAGCGGTTGTTTGGGGGTTCTTGCGACGGTTGGTCGTAGCTTGCAGGCGATGGCCGCCGGGTTGCAGGGAGGAGGAGGAGTTGGTGGTCAGTGGTGAAGGGGAGAGCGGGTGAAGCTTGGGGTGGTCGGCAAGGTTGATGGTGGCTCGTCGGAGGTCTTAATGGTGGCGAGGGGGTCGGTGATGGGTGGCGGGAAAAGGAGGAAGGAGGAGAAAGTGATGGGGTCAGAGAGAAAGAGATGGGGATGTGAATGCGATCGGTGAGGTGAGGGTTGTGCGTTGAGTGGACCACGAGGGTGCAACGTGGGGTAACGCTCGCGAGCGCGGGGGCGACGGCGGAGGCGAGAAGCGCGCTCTCGAGCGGGAGTTAGGGGAAAGAGCCGTTGGAGACGAGGGAGAAGTGGTGCGGGCCGGGTCGGGCTTATGCCAGCGGGCCAAGGGAGTTTTAGAAAATAATTGGGAATAAAAGGAGTGGGCCGGGCCGATAGAATAAAGAAAATTAAATGGAGAAGTTAAGGGGATGGGCCGGGAAAAATTAAAGAAAAAGGGTTAAGTGTTTAGAGAGGCTGGGCTGGGCTGCGGCTGAAGGGAATTTATGAAACAAATATAGAGATGGGCTTGGGGATTTTTTTGTGAAGAATTGATTTAAGAAATTGGAAGTGGGCTGGGAAAATAAATGTTTGGGTTTTCATGAATTAAATTATAAAAGGGGATGGGCTTAGATTAATAGGAAATTAAATGGGGATACAATATAGGGAGTGGGTTTTATTAAAATAATTAAGTAACGAAATTTGGTTTAAAAAGGAAAATATGGATTTTAGGCGTATAAAAAGAACCGGGTCTTACATATGGTATTTTGAAACAATGGTTACTTGTAACCTCTTCATATACCATATTCACTCCCATTCCCTATTTAACAATATTTAAGTTAGAATCAAAATTGGTGTTAAGTTTGCTAAGTTTGGATACGATATTTTGTGTCCGAGTGCTTGACAAACCCTCGGTTTTCATATACCGTATACCATCACAAACCCTTAGCAAAGTCAACACCAAAACTATTTTTCTCTCACTCACTACTTTGTGTATTTATTGTTGTTGTATGCTTGCTAACCCTTGTGTTTAGTGTTGATACCACAAGCTCGGACATACAAACGGTAAGTGAACAAACGAACTCGTTTCGTGTTTTGTGGCGATATCAGAATTTGACGACTTGTGCCTCGTAACCGCTTCGACAAGTCGTGCTTCATGCCGGGATCAACGTGAGAACAAAAAACTCATGAATAAGGGAACATCGAGGGAATCGTTGCGATTAAATCTTCCAAGCCAAAGCCGCAACCATTCTTTCTTAACTTGTTTTCCTTCTTTCTTTGTTTTCCATATTTTTCGTATTCTTTCCATATTTTTTTGTGAAAAAACCAAATTCATTAATTTGTTGAACCTTAAATCACGATACCTAATACACAATTTCCTGCGGATCGACCCGTGCTTGCCGGCTCGCTACAACGCGCTGTGCACTTACGGCTATAAATATTAAAACGAGAACGATCTCGCATGCACATTCCATTTCCTTCATTTTCATATCTGTTTCCTTAACATACGCGTTTACGCGCGCGGTTGAGTTCCCAACAATCCCAAGCTCCCATTAAGTAATATGCAATCCAATATGATACAATAATGGCCTCTAGGGCATATATCACTAACAAAGTCATGCATGTTTACCGCCTAAAGCCAGGAAAGACAGACGTCTTGATTGCATTTGGGGGCAGATGCTATTTGGTTTTACCCGTCCACCTCTCCGAAGATGCCAAGTTGATTTATGGCACCGTGTATCGGAGGTCTGGACGGATGCGGCCATTGTAGCAGACTTCGTTAGATTCCCCCTCATTGTGAGAGGTTTTTTTATTATGGGGATGCTCTTCCCTGCAGGCGCAAGCCCCTGCAGTTAATTACGTTACCGCATCGCGGTAACCACTTTCTCCTACTTCAGAAGGTCACTTCGTGTCATGTGTATTTGTTTTATTTTTGGTTGCCCGTGAATTGTATACGAAGACTAGTTTATGTTGTCGCCCGTAAGACGTAGATTATTCTAAATCGTATATTCTTAGATTTGGGTTTGGGTTGATTTAAGGATCGTTAATCTCGTTTGAGATTAAGATCAACTTAAATAGCTGCTGAGGATACGTTAGTCTAATTTTAGATTAAGATCTACTCAACAGGATTTTGGGATCATTCAGATCCAACAAAAGAGCATTTGGGCTCTATTGTTTTAGTTTAAGGACGTTTTCGGTCCATAGCTAGTTTAAGGACGTTGCGGTCTGTAGCTAGTTTAAGGACGTTGCGGTCCATAGATCACCATTTGGCAGTGAGGTCATAGTTTAAGGACATTACGGTCCATAGCTAGTTTAAGGACATTGCGGTCCATAGGGGTGTGCTCATGGTTTTAGGAGTGCTCCAAAGAGCTGTTGGATGTCGGGACCCTCCACCTCTCTGAAGACGTTGAAGAATTACAACGACATGTATCAGAGGTATGGAGAGATGTACCCTTGAACCGAATTCCAGATTGAAGGGAGAGATCATGGTGGAATGAACATCATTTTAGATACCATCTGCTGGGAGATCATTAGTCATCTTTGGAACTAAGATCGACTTGGGGAGACCTGAGCATCGGAGGGCTCGGTTGATTGGTGATCAAAAGGGTTTTGGCCTCGGGAGACTTGGCTAATTTGGGCTAAGGTTGGCCTCTCATAGAGTTAAACACTAACATTTGCTCGGCGCTCACGTGCTCCCACGTGAGGCTCTAAAGAAGTGTTAAACAAGGAAATTTGGAGCGCTAACGTATGGCTCGTGAGGCGCCTGAGAATTGGGCACTGCTTCTTTGGGTTTATTCCCCTTTTCCTTTTATAAATGTTAAGCCCTATTGGGGGTCACGTGGAATCACGTGAGGCACCCTAAAATGGGAACTGTATTGGGTTTATTCCCCTTTTCCTTTTGAAAGTGCTAAGCACTATTAGGGGGTCACGTAGGATCATGTGAGGCGCCCCAAAATGGGAACTGTCTTGGGTTTATTCATCTTTTCCTTTTGAAAGTGCTAAGCACTATTAGGGGGTCACGTGGGATCACGTGAGGCGCCCCAAAATAGGAATTGTCATGGGTTTATTCCCCTTTTCCTTTTTGAAAGTGCTAAGCACTATTAGGGGGTCACGTGGGATCACACGAGGCGCCCCAAAATGGGAACTGTCTTGTGTTTATTCCCCTTTTCCTTTTGAAAGTTCTAAGCACTATTAGGGGGTCACGTGACTCGATGTCAGTTGTTCCTTTTTGTTCGTCAGAGATGCTCACGTGGGAACACGTGATCTTTATTATGTAAGTTGAGCGCTAATAAATCACCAGGTTGTTCTTCTATGGTTCTGAGGAATCAAGTTCTCTTTTTGTTCTTTGCAGGGATTAAATTCTTTTTAAAAGGTTAAACTCTAGATTAAGAGGAATTAAATTCTCATATGTTTTGTAAGAGTTAAACTCATTTGAACTCAGTTCTTCCCCTAGGTTTTGAATCTGCATGACAGAATCTCCCCGATGAGAATTAAATTCTCAACTTGTGGGGAGATCTGCTTCTGCAGATCTCAACCAGAGGAAGAACTAAGTTCTTTGAGAAGAGTTAAACTCTTAGTTTTAGAATTAAATTCTCTTTTGTTTTGTGGGAACTTTTGGGAGGCTTCTGTATATTTTTTTTAGAAGCTTATGGGATGGTCTCCTCTTTTTATAGAGGATTAAATTCTCTCTCTATTTTTCTTTCTTTCTTCCCTCTCTGTGTATATGTGTATCTTTCCTCCCTTTTTTCTCATCTCCATGCTTCTATTTATATGAGAAGAAAAGGAATCAATTTGTTAAGAAAATCTCTCATTGAGAGATCATGACTGATTCTATGATCTTTTAGATCAATCAGTGAATTTTATTCACTGTTGGATTTTTAATCCAAAGGCTCTCTGTTTAACAGAGAAGATTTCTTGTTTGTTTAGCAAGATTATGAATATCTTGTTAGTTTTAATAAGATCAAAATTTTATTCTATCATATCTTTTAGTTTAACAAGATCAGAAATATATTTTCTTAATATAGAATTTAATTATATCATATGGATATCTCGTTAGTTTAACATAGAATTTTATTCTTATCATACGAATGTTAGTTTAATAAGATTAGGAAAATATTTTTTTATGATAGAACTTTATTCTACCAGATGATGACCGTTGGATCTTTGATCCAAAGGTCATCTGTTTAACAGAGAAGATCTTTCTAGTTTGCGGAAGATCAGGAAAATATTTCCCAAATAGAATTTAATTCTAGAATTTGACAGGAGCATTTTAAATTGGAGCGCTCACATTCTTTGCATGTGAGTAGCAAGAGAACTCACGTGTTTAACACGTGACCCCTAGTGTGGGTTTTAGCCTGTTCATTTTCAGCGCCCATATGCTTTACATATGAGTGCTCACTTGTTTTGCACATGAAGCCTGTTTGGCCATTAGTTGTTATCTTTCAGCGCTTACATGCTTTGCATATAAGCGCTCACGTGTTTAACATATGTGGCTAAATTTTGAGGACTCTCCTCCCTTTTTTATAAGGGAACCAGTAGCTCTTGGCCGAAAATTTTGGCGGAAACAAATGCCCCCCACTAGTTTGCCTACGTAAGTTTGTACGTGGGTGAAGTAGTGCAGAGTTATGCATGGCCATAGAATTGATGGCTTTAGAGACAAGTTTAGGGTCCTTGTAGCCTAAGAATTTTTTCATCTTCATGAGCCGTAAGTTCTCCCAGGAACATTGTTTTCCTTACGAGTCGCGATGAATCGAGAAGTTCTCGTAAGGACACTAATTTCCTGACGAGTCGAAACGAACCGAGAAGTTCTCATAAGGACACTAATTTCCTTACAAGTAGGAACGAACTGAGAAGTTCTCGCAAGGACATTGCTTTCCCTACGAGTCGCGACGAATCGAGAATTTCTCACAAGGACACTAATTTCCTTACGAGTCGAGACGAACCGAGAAGTTCTCGCAAGGACACTAATTTCCTTACGAGTCGAAACGAACCGAGATGTTCTCGCAAGGACATTGTTTTCCTTATGAGTCGAGACGAATCGAGAATTTCTCGTAAGGACACTAATTTCCTTATGAGTCGAGACGAACCGAGAATTTCTCGTAAGGACACTAATTTCCTTACGAGTCAAAACGAACCGAGAAGTTCTCATAAGGACACTAATTTTCTTAAGAGTCGAAACGAACCGAGAAGTTCTTGCAAGGACATTGTTTTCCCTACGAGTCGAGACGAATCGAGAATTTCTCGCAAGGACACTAATTTCCTTACGAGTCGAGACGAATCGAGAAGTTCTCGCAAGGACACTAATTTCCTTACGAGTCGAGACGAGCAAGGATGTCCTAACGTCACAGTTAACTCCTGCTAATAGAAGTCCATTAGGGTCTGTTGTACTAGGGTTTTGTACCCGTCATACCGTCACGTTGGCCGGTGTATTCCTCGATACGCAAACTTGCTGTTCGAGTAGCCCCACAACTGTCGTGTCTCTGATCCCTTCGGGGCTTGGACAAGACGTCTTCAAGTAATCTTCCAAGTAAAATTTCCGTCGAAAGAGCATGCGTTAGGGATATTCCATGTAGCTTTTTACCTGAGGTTAGACTCAGTTTGGGAGCCCCGATGAGTCATGACCACTCCGCGCTGGAGTGGGATGATCTCCGATAGTCTTTCAGGTCTCATTTGAGTTGCCGTCAAGACCCTGAAGCTAGGGATCTTTCTTTGCTTCGTTTGTTGATATTGTGTCTGCAATATTGCAACAAACGTCGAGGTTGTCTCTGGGTTGTCGAGATTTGGAACTAGGGTACTTTGCCATGGCTCTGTTTGTTGATGTCGCGTCTGCATCCTGCTGGAGGCAGGAAGAACGCTGTTGTTGATCTCTAGGCTATGGATGCTGCCGTTGAGACTTGGAACTAGGGACTTTGCCATGGCTCCGAGGTAGTCTCTAGGCTGTCTGTGAACCGTCAAGATTTGGAACTAGGGGACTTTGCCATGGCTCCGAGGTAGTCTTTAGGCTGTCTGTGAACCGTCGAGATTTAGAACTAGGGGACTTTATCGTGGCTCCGTTTTTTGATGCCGCGTCTGCATCCTGCTGAAGGGAGGAAGAACGCTGTTGCTGCTCTCTAGGCTGTAGATATAGCCGTCGAGACTTGGAACTAGGGACTCTGCCATGGCTCCGCTTTGTTGACGTTGTGTTTGCATCTGGTTGGAGTGAGAAGAAACGCCGTTATTGATCTCTAGGCTGTAGATGTTGCCATCGAGACTTGGAACTAAAGACTCTGCCATGGCTCTGCGGTAGTCTCTAGGATGTCGGTGAACCGTCGAGATTTAGAACTAGGGGACTTTGCCGTGGTTTCGTTTTGCTGACGTCGTATCTGCTACTGGTTGGAACGAGAAGGAACACCATTGTTGATTTCTAGGTTGTAGATGTAGCCATCGAGATCTGGCTTCCCTTTGATGAAGCTTGGTGGAACAATATGGTTTCCTTTTCGTTTGTGCCGATGGATTGTATACAAGGGTCGATGTAATCTCACCTGCAGGGCGAAAGTTTCATCTTCATTTTTTTGTTTCTTTCTACGATGCTCTATCATTTCAGCTTTTTATATCGCGAAAGTCGCGATTGCCCAATCATTTCGGCTATTTTTCGCGGTGCCCAATCATTTCAGCTGTTTTTCTTTTTACTCTTTGCTTTTTATTGCGAGTTGTCCAAACATTTCGGCTATTTTGTAGGCATATATTTTGCTCACTGCTTTTTATTGCGAGTTGCCCCATCATTTCGGATATTTTTTTATGCATATATTTTGCTCACTGCTTTATATTGTGAGTTTAGGACTTGAGATCTGATACCAATCTTAGCATCAGCATCGCTGCGACTAGAATATTGCCAGGAGCGAATCATCATTTGTCGTGAAAGGACTTGGAATTCGATACCGATTTAGGCATCAGCATCGCTACAACTAGGATATTTCCAGGAGCGAATCATCACTCTCCTTTCTCGATTCGAACAAAGGTGGCTTAGCAAACAGGGTTAGGATCCTGTCGACTAAGGCTTTTGACTTCATGAGCCGTAAGGGTCTCATAAAGGTGCTTCTCCCTACGAGTCGTGAGGATCTCGTAGGTGTATTTTCTCTTTAGGAGTCATGAGGATTCCTAAGTGTGCATTCTCTTATAAGTCATAAGGATCTTACAAGAGTATTTTCTCCTTATAAGTCGAGAGGATTTACAAGTGTCGTTCACCAAATGGGGAAATTTCACGCCATTGGTGTTACTTGGTGGGGGAGACGTTTATTTGTGCCCGTGGATTGTATACAAGGGTCAATATTGAACCGCTTATAGGGAAACTTGGGGAATGTGATGGCTTAAGAACAGATTCAGATCCCGTAACTTAAGGCTTTCGAATCCTATGAGCCGTGAGGATCTCATAAGGGGGATTCTCCTTACGAGTCATGAGGATCTCATAAGTGTAATTTCTCCTTAGGAATCGTGGGGGTCCCTAAGTGTGTTGCTCCTTTGTGAGTCATGAGGATCTCACGCAGATATTTTCTCCTTACAAGGTCGAGAAGACCTTACAAGTGTGCATGAAACTTTTTTTACGAGTCTGCGCCCTTTCGGATTTTCACGAACTCGCCGACGGTCCTGCTGTTTTTACTCACGGAGCCCTTTCGGGTTTTCATCCATGCCCATTTTGCTTGTAGACGTACCCTTTTTTTTTGCACGATGAAACTCTCGAGAATAGTTTCGCCGCATATGACCCATCTGTTTGCCGGTGGGATTTGAGTTGCAGTCCTCACCGCTGGGACTTGTGGACTTGCATTCCACTATCGCCGTGTTTGAGGCGACGTTGTTAGTTTAGGGACATCTCGGTCCGTTGTTAGTTTAAAGACCGCTCGGTCCAATGTTAGTTTAAGGACATCTCGGTCCATTGTTAGTTAAAGGTCATCTAGGTCCACAGCTAGTTTAAGGACGTTGCGGTCCGCTGGGATTTTGAGGCGAGGTTTCGCCAGATACTACTTATAGAATTTGGACTTAGGAGGATAGCGAGCGGACACGAGCGTCATCATCCATTGAGCCGTGACTTGTCAAGCGTAGTATTTCTTAAGGAACCGGCCGTTTATTGGCCGGAAAGGTCTTTCGCCATGCATATCCAAGAGCAAGTTGGCCCCGCCTTGGTAGACCTTGTCTATGATATATGGGCCCTCATAGTTCGGCTCGAATTTCCTCCGTTTAGCACGATTTGGGATCATAGGCCTTTTGACAACTAGTACGCGTTTGCCTTGGCCGAATGTTCTCGGCCTAGTCAATCTTTCGTATGAGCGCGTCATCCTTGTTTTGTAAGCTTCTAGTTTTTGCTGCGCCACGAGACGAGTTTCATCGCGGGCATCGAGCTCCTCAAGCCGAAGATGGGCATTTTCTTCATCCGTCAGCTCGTATCAAACTACTACTAGTAGAGAGGGTAGCTCTGTCTCCAAGGGAAGTATTGCTTCCGTGCCGAACACCAACGTGAATGGCGTTGTATTCGTGGACGTCTTAAATGTGGTTCGATAAGCCCAGAGAGCTTCATGCAATCTCTCGTGCCAGTCCTTTTTATTTCTGAACGCCGTTTTCTTTATGATCTTTGTCAAGGTCTTGTTGAAAGTCTCAGCTAAACCGTTAGCTTGGGGATTATAGACCGAAGAATATCTCCAATCTATATTATGCTGTTGTGCGAAGCGACTGATTTTATGGCTTCTGTAGGCTGGCCCGTTATCAGAGATAATCTGTCGCGGAGTGCCGAACCGGTAGAGGATGTGTGTCTTGAAGAAATGGAGGATGTTCTCCGTCTTCACCTCTCTTAATGGTATTGCTTCTGCCTACTTAGAGAAGTAATCGGTTGTTACTAGTATGAACCGATGTCCCTTAGATGATGATGGCTCGATGGGCCCGATTATATCGGTCCCCCACATTTCGAATGACCAGATATCCAGTGTTGGGTGTAATGGATTCGGATGCTGGTGGATGAAGTCCCCATGAATTTGGCACGAATGACACTGCTTCGCATATTCAAGACAGTCCTGAATCATCGTGGGCCAATAGTAACCCATTCTTTTTATCTTCAGGTTCATCTTTGGCCCGACTTGATGGGAACCGCAGAGTCCGTCATGAGTTTCTTGGACGAATTTCGTTGCTTCTTCCGGTCCTAAGCATCTTAGCCATAACCTATCAAACGATCTCTTAAATAGAGTATCATTGATGAAGGCGAAGGATAGAGCTCGTTTCATGAGCTAATGTCTCGAAGATGCATTTTTGGTCGTTCGATGGGTTTGGAAGCAGTCTATGAATACTTCTCTCCAATCATTAGCCTTTTCTTCTTCTTCTATTCGGCAAGATGCTTGCTTGGTCTCTTCCTTTTCTTCAGAAGACTCCAAAGATATTTCTGCTTCCGCGAGAACCTGGCGGCTTTGTACAATGATCCTCACGTCATTTAGGTTTTCGTCAGCCAGTTCCTTAGAGAGTTTGGCTAGCGCATCCGCCTTGCTATTTTCCGCACGCGGTATGCTTTCTAGGATTTAGGAGGGATTTTGTGTCAGCAATTGCTGCACTCTTTCACCATATTTCACCAACTCTGGCTTGCTTGTCTGGTAGTCTCCATTTACTTGGCTAACAACCAGCTGGGAGTCTCTATATATGTGGAGGTTTTTGATGCCCATGTCGACCGCGATCTCAAGACCAGCTATCAAAGCTTCATATTCCGCTTCGTTGTTTGTTCTTGGCTTCGTTACGGACAGGGAAAAATGCATTATCTCTCCATGTGGAGTCACAAGGATAAGACCCACCCCAATTTGATTATGAGGGTGTTATGCTTTCGTTTCTTCATGGAAGATGCTCCGTCGAAGTATAGTTCCCATCGGGCATTATTTCCCTCCGTCTTCCCTTCGATTGTGTCGAACGCGTGTTCTTCTGGCAATTCGTAATTTAACGGAGAATCAGCTGGTATCGGATGCTCTGTGAGAAAGTTGACGATAGCTTGGCCTTTTACTACCTTGAGGGGTCGATATATTATCGAGAACTCTATCAAGAGGAGGGCCTATTTGGCAAGCCTTCCTGTTAGTATGGCTCTTGACATCAAATATTTGAGAGGGTCCACCTTTGATATGAGATGGACCTTATGTTCTAATGACTAATGTTGAAGCTTTGTTATCGCGAAGATTAATGCCAGGCAATGCTTTTCGATGGGGGAGTAATTGTTTTCTGCCCCCCAGGAGGACTTGACTCAAATAATAGAGAGCTCTCTCCTTCTCCTGGTCGTTCTCCTGTGCCCATAGTGCGCCTAAAGAACCTTCAAGGGTTGTTATGTACAGGATGAAGGGCTTTCCCTTGACCGGAGCAGTCAGTACTGGCGGGTTCTGCAGATATTGCTTGATTTCGTCCAGCGCACTTTGGCATTTACGATTCCAAATGAACGGGGTCCCCTTCTTCATTAGATGGTTGTAGGGATGGTATTTGCCGGAGAGGTTGGCTTTAGAGTTTGACACCTATTTAGGCATCTGTATTGCTAAAATTGGGATATTGCCAGGAGCGACTCATCATTTACCTTGAAAGAACTCGGAATTTGATACCGATTTAGGCTTCAGCATCGCTACAACTGGAATAGTGCCAGGAGAGAATCATCATTTTCCCATGTCGATTTGGACAAAGGTGGCTCAGTAGACAGGGTTTGGATCCTATCGACTAAGACTTTTGACTTTATGAGCCGTAAGGGTCTCATAAAGGGTTTTCTCCCTATGAGTCTTGAGGATCTCGTAGGCGCATTTTATCCTTAAGAATCGTGGGGATTCCTAAGTGATGTCTTCTCTTATAAGTCGTAAGGATCTTCCAAGAGTGTTTTCTCCTTATAAGTCGAGAGGACCTACAAGTGTTATTCACCATATGGGGATATTTCTTGCCATTTGTAGAACTTGGCCAAGATATATTTATTCATGCCCATAGATTGTATACAAGGATCAATATGGACCGCCTGTAAGGTAATTTGAAAGATATGACGGCTTAAGAACAGGGCTAGATCCCTGTACCTTAAGGCTTTTGAATCCTATGAGCCGTGAGGGTCTCACAAGGGGATTCTCCTCACGAGTCGTGAGGATCTCGTAAGTGTATTTATTTTAACGAGCTTGCGCCCTTCCGGGCTTTCACAAGCTCGCCGGCAGTCCTACTTTTTTTACTCAAGGCGCTCTTTCGGGTTTTCATCCGTGCCCATCTTGCTTGTGGATGTACCATTTTTTTAACGAGATTTTGCCCTTCCAGGTTTTCATAAGCTCGTCGGCAGTCCTGCTGTTTTTACTCACGGCGCCCTTTCGGGTTTTCATCCATGCCCATTTTTCTTGTGGACATGCCTTTTTTTAGCGGGGTATTCCACTAGATTGTAGGACCTGTTTGTATGCCCTTTAATATCCTTCCTGTCCTTTGAGAAGAAAGGACTATTCTACATAGAGATTCTTCCGCCAGTGAGAAATATGCCCCCTGTGTATATCTCAGGGGGAACGAGTACCCACGCTGTCGCTATTTTGGCGATAGGTTGCTTCAGAGCCGCTTATTTTTGTTGAGCGTAGGCGACAAACGCCATCTTGCCTCTGCTTTTCACTCGTCATCATCGGATGAGAAAGAGTCTTGACCCATTTGATCCAATCGAGCCATTTTATCCATGAGTTCTTGGAAGGTCAGGAATGCCTTTGAATTTGGGTCAGATGTGGCTATGAGCAATCTCATGGCTGCAACTTCATCGATGCATTGCTCGCATTTGACCAGAGATTTTGCCATCGGGTAACATATTGAACCCAAGTCTCATTCGGTCTAACCCTTTCGTTGACCAGCGCCGTCATAGTAGTATGTTTGTTCTTATTAGTGAATCCTTGACAGAAGAACATATCCATTTCGTTGAAGCTTTTCACGAAATCATTTGTGAGCTCCGCATACCATTCGAAGGTGATGCCCGCCAGATCGCTGACGAACTGTCAGAGGAGTAGTATGTCATTTCCTTCAGTATTTCCGCACATGGATTTAAATCGCGTAATGTGCTGGCGAGGATTCCCAGTTCCTTTGTACATGTTGAACGTTGGAAGTGTGTACTCGGGCGGGTACTGTATTTGATCGTACCATATCGGATACGGTCGACCAGTCTTGATTGATCAATTTGTGGCTTCACTGGCGTAGTGAGCTTTGATTCGCTGATCGATATATGTGTCCAGCTTTTCTTTTAGGAATCATTTCCTCCTCAATCGTTGATGAGATTTGCAGAGGATTTGAAATGCCATCCTTATCTTTAAGACCAACTACAGGCGGTTCATCTGCCAGCGGTTCCATATTCTGAATCAGAAGGGTCATCTGGTTCATTTTAGTGGACATTTCTGCCGCTTCTTCATCTTCCTTTTTTCAGAGCGCGCTTTAGGAAATCAATATCCGACTCCTTCTCTACTCTTTCTTTGGGTGCGTCATCGGGATTTTCCTTAGGCAATGGATTAGCGTTTGATGCCGCCTGAGCGAGCATCTTCTGTAGCTTTTCACGTTGCAGTTGAACTTTTGTCAGGGACAGAGTTTGAGGTCGGTGACTAGTAGAAGCTCAAACTTCGTCTTTGGAATTCACCACATAGACTATGTGAACTACCATGCCCCCAGGATTGGGGTGTTTGGAGTTTTGGCCTTTGGAGTTTGCCTTGGGCACTTGAGCTTTATTAGGCCTCTCTTTTTTGTGAAAAGCCCCTTTGGTTTTGGGAGGAACCACTGTATCAGGATCCATCTTAGGATGAATCCCCCTGCTTCCACACCTCATATATAGATGAGAAAAGTTGTTATAGGGAGCGAACTGGTTTCTGCTCTCGTGGGATCTCCATGGGCCGCGGAGATTTCTTCAATATTGCGGTGGGAGAATTTTGTCTGACCTTTCGCAACAGTTTGAAGCTGTTCCCGATTGGAACAACAACATTTACCACTGGGGTTGAAATAGGACCATACGGAGAACTGCCCCCAGCACAATTTTATGATACCGATATCGACGTCGATCGTTTCTTACGGCCGGGATTTGATTAGCCTCAGGATTTTGCCGAGCCTGCCCCCTATTTCCTTTGAGAGCTTGAATAGTCTGCCCCCTGTATCGACTTTGGTCCTTGGCAGGTGCCAGTTGTTTGAGGACTGATTCCCTCGGCAAAGCTGCAGCTTGGGGAACCAGCCTGTGGAAGACATACTTTTTCTGGGCTTCCTCCATCGGCGTTGATTCACCGAGGGTTGGAGGTGGGAGTATCGACCTAAAGAGAAGCCCGTTGATTTCTTGAAGAGCCAGATTGCAGAGATTTAAGGCTGCAAGTGGCCCATACTTGAATCCACCAGATATGACAAAACCTAAGTTGCTAGGGTGGAAGCAAAAGCCATTCTTCATAGAGACGAAATGCCGGCTTCAGTATCCCATCACCCAAGGGCAACCACAAACATATATACCGCAATTATTTGATCGCGGAAAAACACAACACACGAAGTGTGGAGTGGAAAGAGGAAAAGGTCCCACCGAACGTGCCAGAATCTGTTTACCACCGAAACCCAAGAAAGACAGACGTCTTGCCTATAATTAGGGGCAGATGCTATTTTGTTTTACCTGTTCACCTCTCCGAAGATGCCAAGTTGATTTATGGCATCGTGTATCGGAGGTCTGGACGGATGCGGCCGTTGTAGCAGACTTCATCAGATTTCCCTCGTTGTGAGGGGTTTTTTGATTGTAGGGACACTCTTCCCTGCAGGCGGAAGCCCCTGCAGTTAATTACGCTACCGCATCGCGGTAACCACTTTCTCCTGCTCCAGAAGGTCACTTCGTGTCGTGTGTGTTTGTTTTATTTTTGGTTGCCCGTGGATTGTATACGGAGACTAATTTATGTTGCCGCCCGTAAGGCGTGGATTAGTCCAAATCCGTATATTCTTATATTTGGGTTTGGGTTGATTTAAGGATCGTTAATCTCGTTTGAGATTAAGATCAACTTAAATGGTTGATGAGGATACGTTAGTCTAATTTTAGACTAAGATGTACTCAACAGGTTTTTGGGATCATTCAGATCCAACAATAGAGCATTTGGGCTCTATTGTTTTAGTTTAAGGACGTTTTCGGTCCATAGCTAGTTTAAGGATGTTGCGGTCCATTGTAGTTTAAAGATATTACGGTCCATAACTAGTTTAAGGACGCTGCGGTCCGTAGCTAGTTTAAGGACGTTGCGGTCAATAGATCACCATTTGGCGGTGAGGTCGTAGTTTAAGGAAATTGTGGTCTATAGCTAGTTTAAGGACATTGCGGTCCATAGGGGTGTGCTCATGGTCTTAGGAGTTCTCCAAAGAGCTGTTGGTTGTCGGGTCCCTCCAACACTCTGAAGATGTTGAAGAATTACAACGACATGTATCAGAGGTATGGAGAGATGTACCCTTGAACCGAATTCCAGATTGAAGGGAGAGATCATGGTGGAATGAACATCATTTTAGATACCATCTGCTAGGAGATCATTAGTCATCTTTGGAACTAAGATCGACTTGGGGAGACCTGAGCATAGGAGGGCTCAGTTGATTGGTGATCAAAAGGGTTTTAGCCTCGGGAGACTTGGCTAATTTGGGCTAAGGTTGGCCTCTCATAGTGTTAAACACTAACATTTGATCGTCGCTCACGTGCTCCCACGTGAGGCTTTAAAGCAGTGTTAAACATTGAAATTTGGAGCACTCACGTATGGCACGTGAGGCGCCTGAGAATTGGGCACTGCTTTTTTGGGTTTATTCCCCTTTTCCTTTTATAAATGCTAATCCCTATTGGGGGTCACGTGGGATCACGTGAGACGCCCCAAAATAGGAACTGTCTTGGGTTTATTCCCCTTTTCCTTTTGAAAGTGCTAAGCACTATTAGGGGGTCACGTGGGATCACGTGAGGCGCCCCAAAATGGGAACTATCCTGGGTTTATTCTCCTTTTCCTTTTGAAAGTGCTAAGCACTATTAGTGGGTCACGTGGGATCACGTGAGGCGCCCCAAATTGGGAACCATCTTGGGTTTATTCCCCTTTTTCCTTTTAAAAGTGCTAAGCACTATTAGGGGGTCACGTGGGATCACGTGAGGCACCCAAAAATGGGAACTGTCTTGGGTTTATTCCCCTATTCCTTTTTGAAAGTGCTAAGCAATATTAGGGGGTCACGTGGGATCACGCGAGGTGCCCCAAAATGGGAACTGTGTTTGGTTTATTCCCCTATTCCTTTTGAAAGTGCTAGACACTATTAGGGGGTCACGTGGGATTACGTGACTCGATATCAATTGTTCCTTTTTGTTCCTCAAAGATGCTCACGTGGGAACACGTGATCTTTATTACGTAGCGTTGAGCGCTAATGAATCACCAGGCTGTTCTTCTATAGTTATGAGGAATCAAGTTCTCCTTTTGTTCTTTTCAGGGATTAAATTCTTTTTAAAGAGTTAAACCTTAGTTTCAGATGAATTAAATTCCCATATGTTTTGTAAGAGTTAAACTCTTTTGAACTCAGTTCTTCTCCTAGGTTCTGAATCTGCATGACAGAATCTCCCCGATGAGAATTAAATTCTCAATTTGTGGGGAGATCTGCTTCTACAGATCTCAAACAGAGGAAGAACTAAGTTCTTTGAGAAGAGTTAAACTCTTGGTTTGAGAAGAGTTTTGGGAGGCTTCTGTATATTTTTTTTAAAAGCTTATGGGGTGGTCTTCTCTTTTTATAGATGATTAAATTCTCTCTTTATTTTTCTTTCTTTCTCCCCCTCTCTGTGTATATGTGTTTCTTTCCTCCCTTTTTTCTCCTCTCCTTGCTTCTATTTATATGAGAAGAAAAAGAATCAATTTGTTAAGAAAATCCCTCATTGAGAGATCATGATTGATTCTATGATCTTTTAGATCATTCGGTGAATTTTATTCACCGTTAGATTTTTAATCCAAAGGCTCTCTGTTTAACAGAGAAGATTTCTTCTTTGTTTAGCAAGATTATGAATATCTTGTTAGTTTGAACAAGATCAGAATTTTATTCTATCATATCTCTTAGTTTAACAAGTTCAGAAATATATTTTCTTAATATAGAATTTAATTCTATCATATGGATATCTCGTTAGTTTAACATAGAATTTTATTCTTATCATACGAATATTAGTTTAATAAGATTAGGAAAATATTTTCCTATGATAGAACTTTATTCTACCAGATGATCACCGTTGGATTTTTGATCCAAAGGTTCTCTGTTTAACAGAGAAGATTTTTCTAGTTTGAGGAAGATCAGGAAAATATTTTCCAAATAGAATTTAATTCTAGAATTTGACAGGAGCATTTTAAATTGGGGCGCTCACATGCTTTGCATGTGAGTAGTGTTCATATCATAATTTTGCATTATTATATTCCTCATTCTTATTCATTTTATAAATAAACACGTGCTTTTGATCCATGTCTGCTACATAGTTGCAGGTTACAGGTTGTCGGAACAAAACAGTGAAAATGATGAAAAGACGCTACAAAAGTGAGACTACGACCAACAAATAGAAGAATTTTTATCATGCCGCCTACAGTTCGAGGAACAAACGAAGATCAGCAAACAGTTTGATTGCACAAAGTACAAAGGCAGCACAAGATTCAAGACTTCAACACGAAGCGAACAGTAAAAGTCCACAACATTCTGCACTATGGAAATCTGGAAGAAACTAGAAGACATTCTGAAGAACCAAGTGAAGAAACCAGAATTAAAATGCAACAGGAAACAGCCCTGAAGAATTGAGATAAAGACCCCATCAAATGGCCGCGGAACCGCGGCCAAACCAGGCATATGGCCGCGGTTCCGCGGTCATATAGTGCACGTGTAGTGCACGTGTCGGTGCACGTGTGTCGGTGGGTGTCGGTGCGTTGACCAGGCTTCTCATGGTAGTTTTGTAATTTTAGATATGGATCAGATGTAAACCTTGGGTTTTCTATTATCTATAAATAGGAAACCTACAGCTCTTTTTGGAGCGTGCCTCCTTTTGGGTGCCTTTTTAGAGATGCCTCTTTTAAATTCCAGATCTTAGATTTTTAATTCAATGTAATCGTCAAAGAGTGCATCAATAAAGAAGTAAGTATTTTATCTTGCCTAATTAATTTATTTTCTGCCCTAGTTATAAATTTTATTTATCTGCCGTAGTTGTTAATTTTATTTATCTGCCGTAGTTGTTAAATTAAAATCATAAAAATGAACTCTTAGATATTAAAATAAAAACACCATTTTTTTGGATTAACTAGTTAGAACACATAGATAAGGAATCCATCTCCCTTTAGACCGACCCGTACTCAACCGGCTAGCTACCAAGCGACACCGTTCTTGATTGCGGCTAATTCTTTTATCACAAAACGCGTAAGCATAAACTCTCATAAAAATCAAATGGCGTCATTGCCGGGGAGACGGTAGTCTCTTTCTTTATGTAATTTCGGGTTAATAAGAAAAAAAATATATAAAAAAATGAAAAATTGAAAAATTGAAAAAATTGAAAAATTTTAGAAACAAACAAATTTTTTTTTTAAAATCCAATAAAAATAAGAATCAGCTTGTTCTTTTTTAGAGGTATTGTGTGAATTGTGCAGGAAAGGAAGAAGAACAAATTCAGATCTGGAGCAAGCTCGTGAACAAATCCAAAAACAGAAGATCTGAACAGACAGAGGAAAATCAGAACAGAACAGAACAGAAATTTTGGGATCTGAACCGCCCACATAACCGTTGAACCGCCGCAAATCAGTGCCTTTGGCTGCGGATCCGCCGCGGCCTGCTGACATCATCACCTCATATCCCTCTATGAGTATTTTTTTTATCTCCTCTGTAACCTCCAGATCTCAACTGAAAATTTTCCTGCAGGATTCTTTGCGCAAAATTCTTCTCCCTTTCCAATAAATTGTTTTTGTACAGGATTCTTTGCTCTGCTAAATAAAAAAAAAATTGCAAGTGTTTTAGATTTTTGTGTGTTTACTGCTTTGCATTTTTAAAACGGACTTTTAAGGGGTTATAACACCAATCCAGATTGGGTGGGGATTTCATTACCCTTCCTAAGACCCAAAAAATCACAAAAAAACATTTTGCATCAACCCTTGAGTTAAATAAAAAATATTAGACTCAGGCAACTAAGGACTGTCGTGCTCATTAGGACAAAGGAATAGTTGTAGGCATCAATCGTTTATCTAAACCAGACTTTGTGGTGCCTAGGCTAGACAAGTGGGGAAAGGTAACTTTAAAAGGCCTGTCTCACGGTGATTCGTGAGCGGATCCCTCTTTTCTTTACTTGTGCTTACCTGGCCACAATTGGCGGCGAAGAGGCGATTTGAGGTCCTCACAACTTGCCCTTTAGAACAGTTAGGAGCAGTCTAGTTGACTTAGGAGACCCTAGCTCTAGGCTTGATTGTGTATATATAAATTGTGATTGTGTCGTAGTTCCGTACAAATTTTTGCAAAACTATTTCTTAAAAAACACTTTCAAAAATTTCAAAACTCCAAAAACAATTTTTTTTTAAAAAAAAAAAATCAAAAAAAAAAAAAAAACATCACATTCTTTTTCTTCTCCTTTCTCACATCATGGGTACCCCGCCTCCCAAAACTCTTGCCGAGCTTTGGTACCCTGAACCAAACTTTGCTTCCTACGCGAATTGTTTTGGTCGAATTACAGAAGACCCCTCCATGCCTAAAATTTCTTTGAAAGATCAAATAGAAGCGTCTAGGAGAAATAGCTGGGCTCCGCAATCCACTGTGTATCAACCGTTTCAACCTTCACCACCTTCTTACGTTGATACTTTTTCGAGTCTTGTTGTAACTCCGAAACCCATGTCTATAGCTGAACATATTGAACAATCTCGTAACCGATCTTTCACTCCTTTCAACACTTCCAGTTCTTGGGATCAATAAGTCCATTCACCTTTTTATCCAAATGTTGATTCTACTCCTGTCCAACCATTCAATTCCTACCAGTCCTACCCGACTTTCGCACCTTCCCTAGACATTGCTTCTATACAGCCATTTGGGAGTTTCCAGAATCCAAACAATTTTGAATCTTTTACTGAAACCCCTTCACAACCCATGTCTAGTCTGGAACAGTCGTTGGAAGCTTATATTGTAGCGACAAACCAACATATGAGGAATTTGAATGCGTCCATTGCCGCCCTTAATTCATCAAGACAACCTAGTGAACCGGTAGCTAGTTTCTAACTAACTCCAAAAATTCCAATGTATAATGAGGCGGTTGGACAGAGTGAGAATTTGAGTGGTGAGAGTGAGCTGTACACACTTCCCAATCAAACCTACCCATCCCCAATTGAATCCCACAACTCCGGTTTTGAATGTCTATCAAGTGTCCCAAATGATTCACCAGTTGAAAATAAAACTTTTAATGAGTTGTGCGACTTTGTAGTGCTTGATTTGCTAGATTGTGAAGGGTCTTTTTCGAGTGAACTCACACCCAATCCTTTTGAACTTTACACCTCCAATCTAGAACCTGAATTGATAAATATCCATGCTTTTGATGAGGTGTCTTAAAAAATTGATTTTCACTTGATTGAGGATATTGACGGTGGGAATATTTTGGATGATGAACCCGCAAATTTGACTGAATTTTTCTCTCCAATTCATCATCCCGAATCATTAAATGTTTTTCCCGAACTTCATATGCGTCTTGATTTTGATGATAATGGCATAGATAAGCTAAATTTTCAGGAGAATATTGAGGAAATTATTGAGGATAAACCAGTTTTGTTTGATGAGTCGGATTTTCCAATTCATCATGTTCTTTCCACTGACTGTGTACACCCTCCTGAATCTTTAACTGTAATCCTTCCTAAATCACTCCCCTTCGTCCTTTCCATCGTTCCGACCGCGCAAGAATCCGTTACGCTTTCATCTCAAATGTCTGGTTTACCAAGTTCGACATACCCATGTTTGCTCACGAATCTTGAGGGATTTGATCTCGTTTCTCCGTGGGTTGATAGATTAGCACAATCGCTTTTTACACATCGGTCATTACAAATTATGCTAATTTATACACTCCATCCCCACCCTCAAGTTCGTATTCCCACTTTCTTTGGTTCTTCTAATCTTCCTTTAATGATACCGAGTGTTGATGAATCACAATCAGATATTTTGAGTTCGATAATTTTAGAAAAACAACTTGATTTAGAATCTTTTGAGAATAAGGTATATGAGCTTTACGAGTCTCCTACCTCCGTAATTTTTGAAAAATCATGTGTGTTGAATTCTGGCGTGACACTTATTGACATTGAAACGTTCAATCGGACCTTCGATGAAAGATTCGAAGATATTTTCGCCGACGAACTCACATTCCTAAATGACACGGATTTTGTGATTAATCAACCTCCACTTGAAGAAGTCGAACCACCACCAATTCTTTTTCTCTTCCGCCATTCTTCTCCTGCACCGAGACCGTATACTGCTTCTATCTCCACACGGTCTCGTGTGCTTCTCATCTCCTTTCTCTACACTCCATTCTTTCACCAACCCTACCATTATAACGAAAAAATTTTTGAATGGTTGGTGCTAACCTTTGGCCTGTGTAAGGCCTTGTATAGTTTGATTTTTCTCCTTCCTAACTCTGAACATTAACGCTTAAAACAATGGAAACACTGTCTCACTTAAGTTTGGGGGGCCTTTTTGTATATATATTTTGTTTTTTTTTCTTTTAACAATAAAAAAAATATTAAAAAAATAAGCAGGGGAGTGCCGACAATTTTGACCCTCTTGGTGTAGCCTGACAGTGAGGACACTGTCAAGTTTAAGTTTGGGGGTGTGCTCGGTAAGCCTTCTTCCTTCACATTCATGTGTATATTTTTGCATTTGCATACTTATTTTAAAACCCATAAAAATTGAAAAAATTTAAAAATTAAAAAGTTCAATTTTAGCCATATTTGACTTAAGTTTGACAAGACGGTTAACTAGCTAGAAAAAGTAGATCCTACACTCAGTAAATTAAAAACCCTAAAAATAACCTTTCTTAAAATTTAACGGTAGAAAGTATATGTGCTTGTAGTTTACTTAGAAATAGGCAAATTTTGAGTTCACTTCTTGGGCTAAGTCAAAATAAAGGATAAGTATTGATATTTTTATTAAAGTGTAAGTCTGAAAAATAATCCCTAAGCTTAAGTCTAAATTCTGAAAATATATACCCTACAAATTGCATAAACACGAATCTTGAAACTTGGATTAGTAGAGGAGACCTTGAAATGCTCTTGTCTAAAGTCCTTAGTATGAAGGAAAATAAAATAAAAATAAAAAGTGTGAATAAAGAGATAAAAAAATGAACACTGGTTTTTGTAATTACTTAAGGCTGCATAAAATAAAAAATATATAGCGAGGGTGCTTTATCACCTAGTGCCTTAGACCAACTGGTTTGGGAGTCACTGCTAAAAGCCTAGGGTATTACAAGACGAGGAATTACGCCTTAATGTGCAACCACATTTTGTAATCGGTCGTTGGTACCTCAAGAAGTATTAATAGTCGCATGAAGAATGTGTGAGCAATTTCATCTTAAAATTCACCAACGAAAAGTACTTTGGACGATGGACAAGAGTATAAGAGCTTGAATTGAATTTCCAAGTGTAGGGGTGAAACATACACACACGTAGGGGTATATGATTGGGGTTTGGATGAGAGATAGGAATGAAAAATAGGACTTATATCTTTAGTAGAGATGATAAAAATTCCTAAGTTGAGATGGAACCTTAGAAGGAAAACTCAAAAGATGCTAAAAGCTAAGTAAATTTAAAGAACATATACAATCTTAAGTTAAATGATAAGGAAACGTGAAAAATATGGGTGGATAATTTCTGAGTTGAAGATAATAGAATTTCTTGCTAGAACACCGAATTGAAAAATGAAAATCAATAGGCCAAATTGATCAGATTTTGTAGGTAGTATCCGCTAAAAACCCTCAGGAGACAACACTCCTCCTACTAGGGACACCTAGAGGTTTAACGGCTTGTTGCACGAGCTCGGTGCAATCGCGTTTCCTTGCGAAAGTGAGGTTAGGCTTTTTCGAGAATAAAACTAGTTTTGCTCGGGACGAGCAAAAGATAAGTTTGGGGGTATTTGTTCATATCATAATTTTGCATTATTATATTCTACATTCTTATTCATTTTACAAATAAACAGGTGTTTTTGATCCATGTTTGCTATATAGTTGCAGGTTACAGGTTCTCGGAACAAAACAGTGAAAATGATGAAAAGACGCTACAAAAGTGGGACTACGACCAACAAATAGAAGAATCTTTATCATGCCGCCTACAGTTCGAGGAACAAACAAAGATCAGCAAACAGTTCGATTGCACAAAGTACAAAGGCAGCACAAGATTCAAGACTTCAACACGAAGCGAAGGGTAAAAGTCCACAACATTCTGCGCTGTGGAAATCTGGAAGAAACTAAAAGACATTCTGAAGAACCAAGTGAAGAAACCAGAATTAAAATGCAACAGGAAACAGCCCTGAAGAATTGAGATAAAGACCCCATCAAATGGCCGCGGAACCGCGGCAAACCAGGCTTATGGCCGCGGTTCCGCGGTCATATAGTGCACGTGCAGTGCACGTGTCGATGCACGTGTGTCGGTGGGTGTCGATGCGTTGACCAGGCTTCTCAGGGTAGTTTTGTAATTTTAGATATGGATCAGATATAAACCCTAGGTTTTCTATTATTTATAAATAGGAAGCCTACAGCTCTTTTTGGAGCGTGCCTCCTTTTGGGTGCCTCTTTAGAGATACCTCTTTTAAATTCCAGATCTTAGATTTTCAATTCAATGTAATCGTCAAAGAGTGCATCAATAAAGAAGTAAGTTTTTTATCTTGCCCTAGTTAATTTCTTTTCTTCCCTAGTTATAAATTTCTTTTCTGTCCTAGTTATAAATTTTATTTATCTGCCGTAGTTGTTAATTTTATTTATCTGCCGTAGTTGTTAATTTTATTCATCTGCCGTAGTTGTTAAATTAAAATCATAAAAATGAACTCTTAGATCTTAAAATAAAAACACCATTTTTTTGGATTAACTCGTTAGAACACAAAGATAAGGAATCCATCTCACTGTGGACCGGCCCGTACTCAACCGGCTAGCTACCAAGCGACACCGTTCTAGATTGTGGTTAATTTTTTGATCACAAAACGTGTAAGCATAAACTCTCATAAAAATCAAGTAGCAAGAGAACTCACGTGTTTAACACGTGACCCATAGTGTGGGTTTTAGCCTGTTTATTTTCAGCGCTCATATGCTTTACATATAAGCGCTTACGTGTTTTGCACGTGTGGCCTGTTTGGCCATTAGTTATTATCTTTCAGCGCTTACATGCTTTGCATATAATCGCTCACGTGTTTAACACGTGAGGCCAAATTTTGAGGACTCTCCCCTCTTTTTTATAAGGGAACCAGTAGCTCTTGGCCGAAAATTTTGGCGGGAACAGTGCCGATGTGAAGCTCATAACGGGTCGAGAAACTACTGATAACACTTACCAGTAAATCTCCGTATCAGCCCTGGTCAGGGACTTCCTGTTATAGCCAATCGAGCACAGCGCAACATCAACCCCCAATACCGGGAGAGACGAATCCCCTCCTATCGCTCATTTCCTCCATGTGATTCAGGACTGTACCCAAAAGTCACCGTTTTGCACGTTCTCTTGAACGTGGTATGGTGGAAATCAAAGCACAGTGGGAATTACACAAGACTCTATAACTATCTCGGGTCTACAGACTAACCTGTACCAGTTTCACCAGAGAACTGCTATCTGACGATAGGTATAATACCATCTAGGAGTCCTCGGTGAGTCCGTTAAGTATACCCAGTCTCCACTGAGCACTCGTATACCATCTTTGATGTCAAACACAAATGGATGTAGGATCATCCATCGCCCATCATATGGGTCAAGAAGCGTATACGCTAGTCTACTCTGGAATATCGATGCCTTGTCTCGATACAGCTTCGACTAGGAAATATTATAGGATGTACTTATGGACTTCCCTTGGCCCTACTAGTATGATTTTCATCATAGTCCTGGTAGTCAAGTACACATCCTAAGGACTTTATCAACATGTGAGAGCAAGACAGTATCACAATACAAGTCAACATGTTAAAACAAAGAGAAACCGGATATCATACTATCATGTCGAGCAAGAAAGTCCGCTCTATATATATCCAAGCATCCACTATAATATACATCACAGGTACAATAATGGCCTCTAGGGCATACATATAACTAATAATCTCCCACATGCACTAAGGCCAGTTATTGTAGTATCTCATACCCAACATCTCGAAGAGTCTCTCAAATTGTATTTGGGGTATGGCCTTTGTGAATGGATCTGCTGTGTTGTTCTTCGTGTCAACTCTCCTGACCTTGATCCACCGGCGATCAACTATCTCCCGGATCAGGTGATACCGCCTCAGAATATGCCTAGATCGCTGATGGGACCTGGGTTCCTTGGCCAAAGCCACAGCTCCATTGTTATCACAATACAAAGGTATTGGATGCTCGATGGATGGAACCACACAAAGTTCGTTTATGAACTTCTTCATCCAGACAGCCTCTTTGGCAGCATCATTGGGAGCGATATATTCAGCCACCATCGTCGAGTCTGCCATGGTTTTCTGTTTGGAACTCTTCCAACAAACCGCCCCTCTATTAAGGGTAAAGACAAATCCCGAGAACGACTTAGAGTCGTCCTTATCACTCTGAAAGCTCGAATCGGTAAAGGACCCTACTTGGAGTTCACTGTTACCATACACCAAGAACATCTCTTTAGTCCTTCTCAAGTACTTGAGAATATTCTTCACAGCTGTCCAGTGACTCTCTCCTGGATCTGCTTGATACCTACTCACTACACTTAATGAGTATGCTACATCGGGTCTGGTACATAATATCGCGTACATGATAGAGCCTACTGCCGAAGCATAGGGTATCCCTTGGCTGCGAGCTCTCTCCAAATCAGCCTTGGGAGACATCTCTTTGGAAAGAGCGAGTCCTGTGATCGTGGGTAAATTCCCACGCTTGGAATCTTCCATACTAAACCTCTTTAGTATGGTGTCAATGAACCTTGATTGGGACAATCCCAGTATCCGTTTAGATCTATCTCTATAGATCTTAATCCCCAAGATGTAGGAGGCATCACCTAGATCATTCATTGAGAATCTTTGTGATAAGAAGAGCTTGACCGAGTACAGCATAGGAACATCATTTCCTATCAAGAGTATGTCATCCACGTACAATACGAGGAAGACAACCTTACTCTCTGCCACCTTCTTGTATATACAAGGTTCATCTACGTTTTTTATGAAGTCAAACTCTTTGACTACCACATCAAAATAGATGTTGCAACTCCGCAATGCCTGCTTTAACCCGTAGATGGATTTAAGCAGCTTGCACACCTTCCCGCTGCTCCCACTGTCCATGAAGACCTCCGGCTGAGTCATGTACACGCTCTCTTCTAAATCACCATTTAGAAAGACGGTCTTAACATCCATTTGCCAGATTTCGTAGTCATGGTATGCAGTGATGGCAAGTAGGATCCGGATGGACTTAAGTATAGCCACTGGAGAAAAGGTTTCATCATTGTCCACACCTGGTCGTTGACGAAAACCTTCTGCTACAAGTCTAGCTTTGAAAGTCTTAACTTTTCCATCTACACAAAATTTCTTTTTGAAGATCCACTTGCTCCCGATGGGTTTTACCCCTTCAGGAGCATCTTCCAAAGTCCATACTTTGTTGGTGTACATGGATTCCATCTTAGATCGCATTGCATCCAGCCATTTCACAGAGTCTCCACTCGTGATGGCCTGCTCGAAGCTAGTTGGGTCATCATCTTCCATGATGCAATCCTCGCTCCCACCAACAATGAGAAAACCGTAGTATCTCTCAGGTGGATAAGGAACCCTACTAGATCGACGGAGAGGCTGAGGTTCGTTGGGAACTATCGAATCTTCTGGTTCTACCAAATTTTCTGTCGTAGTTTGTATAGCCGGAACTTCTTCCAGTCTACCTCCTTACCACTAATTTCTTTTTCAAGAAATTCCTTTTCTAAAATGGTGGCATGTCGAGAAACAAACACCTTTTGTTCCTCGGTGTGGTAGAAGATATACCCTCGTGAATGTTTGGGATATCCAATAAACTTACACAGAAAAGACCTTGCCTCGAGCTTGTCCGGATTTTGTGTTTTCACATATACCGGACAACCCCATATCCTAACATAATTAAGATATGGTTTCTTTCCATTCCATATCTCATATGGAGTGGTTGGCACAGATTTAATGTGAACCATATTCAATAGGTCTGCAGCTGTCTCCAGTGCATAACCTCAAAAGGAAATAGGAATCTCAGCGGTACTCATCATAAAGCGCTTCATATCCAATAGGGTGTAATTCCTCCGCTCCGATACACCGTTGTGCTGTGGTGTATACGGAGGAGTAAGCTGAGAGAGAATCACATTCTCTTTTAGATAGTCATAGAATTCAATGCTCAAGTATTCTCCTCCTCGATCAGATCGTAGGATTTTAATACTTTTACCCGTCTGGTTCTCAACTTCATGCTTATATTCTTTGAATTTCTAAAAACCTTCAGACTAGTATTTCAACAGGAACACATGTCCGTATCTTGAGAGATCGTCAGTGAATGTAATGAAGTATGAGGAACCATTCCTGGCATGTGTAGACATGTGACCGCATACATCACTATGTATCAGTCCTAAGAGTTCCGTAACTTTTTCTCCGTGTCCAGTAAACGGAGATTTGGTCATCTTGCCTTTGAGACATGACTGGCAAGTTTCATAAGATGAAAATTCGAACGGATTCAAATATCCATCTTTATGTAACTTAGCTAGTCGGGTCGCATTGATATGACCTAGTCTACAATGCCACAAGAAGAATTCGTTCATTTCTGAACTCTTCCTCTTGTGTGTGTTCTGTACGTTAAGAACTGTGTTTTGATTCAGAACATATAAACCGTTACATAACGCACCAAACCCAATCAACACTTGATTTAAGTAAATGTTCATAACATTATTCTCTACTACAAAGTTATATCCTTCTTTATCTAATAAAGGAACTAATATTAAATTGCATATCATAGAGGGCATGTAATAACATTCGTTCAAGATCAAAGTATTGCCATTTGGTAATACAAGGTGATATTCACAACCTGCTTTGGCTGCAACACTTGCACCATTCCCTACTTTTAGAAAATGATCACCTATTCCCAGTTCTCTACCTTTCTTTAGCCTAAGTAACAGATTACATATATGGGATCCCGATCCGGTATCTAATACCCAGACATAGAGTGTACTGAGAAACAGTTCTCGGTAACCAACACACCCGATGAAGATGCATCAACATGCTTATTCTTCATTTGGGTGGCGTGGAAATCCGGATATTTTCCTATTTCCTGCTCGGACTTATAACAATTATAAGTTGGAGCGGAACCAAGGTTCCCCAGTTCAGCATAACAAGCGGGTTCGGTCAATACATCCATATTATTATCTTGATTAAGGTCTGACATGGTCGCTACCTGGAGAGAGAGAGAGAGAGAAGAAAACACTTAGCGTATGCTCTTGCAAGATTAGATCGATTATTATCTTATCTAATCAGGATGGCTCCCACTGTTTTTATCAAAACTTCCTTCAAACCCTAAAAGGTAAGATTAGCCGGGATTAATTACATCCTACAAGTTCGCCAATCTTTCAGCCAGGCCAATGTTGGTACTTTGAGGGAGGTTCCCCGTGCTTTCGCACGAACCTAATTAAAATAAACCTCATTTTTCTAGAGGAGTAACCTTGTTAACACCTTTCTAGACACCTACTTGATCGGCTAATTGTCATATGTAAAACTCTCCCAGGAGTAACTCTTACTCGCAGTGGGCATCGGGATCCAACTATCTCATAGTAGGTATGCAATCTCATTGCAAATTTCAACACTTGAAATTCCCGATAATATTTTTCCCCTAGTGTCCTATGACCTTGACGTAGGCCAACAAACCATAGTCCACTAGTCAAGTTCAACCCGTACATTTCTTGATTGAATTAAACCCACCCGCACGACCCTTGACGCAGGCCAACAAAGTCACATGACTACCCTAATCCAATCCCATCTTATGCTGCAGATAAGCACTAGTTAGCTACCGCACACTACACCTTGACGCAGGCCAACAAACGTAGCACGAATACTAAGTAGTACTTATCTGAAATGACAGAGGGCTATGACTGTAGGGTTCCTAGGCACGCTCACAAGGTTCTACGAGGTATCAACTATGCCCGATTAAAATTTTAGCCGTGCCGAACAACCCAAAGCCGGATCTTTAAACTAGGGTTTAGGCGAAAACAAGCATGTTAAACACTTTAACACTAAGTGAGAGGGATTACAACCTTTATAGATCCGATCCTTCACTTCATTAGCTCCGTGTTGAGGTCCCTTCGCTGCGATCATCGTGTTCCGGACTCTCGAGAGGCTCCACGAAGAGAAAGATGCAGTCTTGCTTCCGATCTTCGATAACATACATGATCTACCTTGAAGTTTCATTAACACAAGCTAACACTCACTAAATGAAGTGAACACCCTCATCTCAATGGCAAGGATAGATGAGGATGATGAAGTAGGATTTTTTCTCTCTTTTATTATCTTTTTCTCACACTCATTCATCACTTGGAAAAAAGCTAGTAAGCTTTTTCCATGAAAAAGAAAAAGGAAGAAGATGAAGAATAAATCATAATCCTTTTGTGATGAATAATGAAAAGATAAATATGATGAATAATGCAACCATGGTCAACTAAACCCATGTAGAGAATTAACTAGGGCTAGGGTTTGGGTTGGGTTAAAGCATGAGTCATTTGAAAATATCTTGCACAAAACAAAAAGAAACCTTCTAGAATCATCAAGAAGGAACAAACCCAAAACAAACGCTAACCTTGTTTAATCTTCACTAAACATGTTGCATTAGTTATCATATCATGTTACAATATTATATATCACATATATAATATTTATCGTAACAATATAAAATAATACAATTAACATATATCGCATATATATCAATGTATTACCCGAGTGAGAAAAAGAATCTTTTAGTGAGCTAATATTAGTTAATGTAATTTAATATATCATATATATTATTATACATTAAATTATCGAATCAACACTTGATCCGACAATCCGGCTATATCGCATATAACCGAATAATACGATGACCCGGCTATATCACATATACCCGGCCGATATCTCATATCGCGAGAATCCAATACGGTATCACATACCGCATTATCCTCGGTCCCGCACATATCACATATGTGCTCCTACTCCGTTTTGTCTGAGTCAAGAAACCTCTGTGTAGGACTCTGAAGAATCGTCAATACGCCGGCAGTAGGTGATGATCATATCAAACACCCACAAGCTGCAAGCGGTCAGCTAAACGTAACATCCACCCAGGTATTGAGCGCTCAGAAGATCAACAAGCAAGCCTGTACATTCTCCTGTGAATCCAAACAGTAACACTCCCGTACAGTCCGGTCTCGTCGTCTAATATGTCGCATATCTCGCCTAGGGGTGGTAAACGTCAGACCCCAGTAGCTTGATAAGTCGTGTTGATATGAGGTCTATAACAGTTCGAGAAACTACTGATAACACTTACCAGTAAATCTCAGCAACTTTGGCTAGGGATTTCCGGTTATAGCCAATCGAACACAGCGCAACATCAACTCCCTATACCGGGAGAGACGAATCCCCTCCTATCGCTCATTGCCTCCATGTGATTCGGGACTGTACCTAAAAGCCACCTTTTTGCACGCCCTCTTGGACGTGGTATGATGGAAATCAAAGCACAGTGGGAATCACACAAGACTCTATGACAATCTTGGGTCAACAGACTACTCTGTACCAGTGTCACCGGAGAACTGCCATCTGACGTGAGGTATAAAACCATCTGGGAGTTCTCGGCGAGTCCGTCCAGTGTACCCAGTTTCTACTGAGCACCCGTACACCATCCTTGATGTCAAACACCGATGGATATGGGATCATCCATCGCCCATCATATGGGTCAAGATGCGTATACGCTAGTCTACTCTGGTGTATCGATGCCCTGTCTCGATACACCCTCGACTAGGAACAGTTATAGGATGTACTCGTCGACTACCGTGGCCCCACTAGTATGATCTCATCATAGTCCCAGTAGTCGAGTACATATCCTAAGGGCTTTATCAACTTGTAACATAGAGACAATCAGAGTGCATGTTAAGATAAAGTACAACCAGATAGCATACTATCATGTCGAGCAAGAAAGTCCTCCCTATATATGTCCAAGCATCCATTACAATATACATCGTATGTACAGTAATGGCCTCTAGGGCATACATATAACTAACAATTTCCCACTTGCACTAGGGCCATCTGTTGTGGTATCACATACCCAACAATTAGCTGTGGCTGAAGTATCTCATACTCAACCATCCCATAAAAGTCTCTACTGGGAAAAAGGCCTTTGTGAGTGGATCCGCGCAGTAGTCCTCTGTGTCTACTCTCCTAACATCGATCTCCCTGGAGATCAACCATCTCCATGATCAGGTGATGCTGCCTAAGAATTATATCTGGATTTCTGATGGGACGGGGGTTCCTTGGCCAAAGCCACAACTCCATTGTCACACAATGGTAGGAACGAAGTTCATCTCATGAACATATATTTATCCAGACTGCCTCTTTGGTAGCATCTTTGGTAACGATGTATCTTGCCTTTAATCATCTAGTAAGTCACGGTATCTAGCTTGGAACTCTTCCAACATACCGTCCCTCCACTGAGGGTAAAGACAATGCCTGCGACTGACATTCAGTCGTCCTTATCACCCTGGAACTTTTCCAGTGATTCTCACTAGGATCAATTGATACCATCTCACTACAACTAGTGAGTATCCTAACATCCAATTATATCTATCTCATAGATCCAAAACCCAGAATTTAGTAGGTATCACTTTGATCCTATATGGAGAATCTTTGTGATAAGCGGAGTTTGACCGAGCGTAGCATAGGAAACTCCTTCCCTATCAAGAGTATGTCATCCACGTACTCTACGAGGATCACCACCATACTCCCTACTACCTTTTTGTATATTGAAGGTTCCTGTACCATTTTGATGAAGTCAAACTCTTTTTCTATCACATCAAAACAGATGTTCCAACTCCACGATGCCCGCTTTATCCTATAAAGCATCTTTCACACGTTTCCGCTGCTCCCACTGTCTACGAAGCCCTCTGGCTGTGTACTTATAGACGCTCTCTTCTAAAAACATCATTTAGAAAAGCAGTGATGACACCCAACCACCAGATATCGTAGTCATGGTATGTAGCAGTGGCAAGTAGGATCTGGATGGACTTAAGCATAGCTTTGAAAGTCTCAACTTTTCCATGTACACCAAGTAATATTCTCAAGATATACTTGCTCCTGATGGGGATTTAACCCTTCAGATAAAGCAACCAAAGTCCATACTTTGTTGGTGTATAAGGATTCAATCTCATATCACTAAGCATCCAGCCATTCTTACAGAGTCCCACTCCTGATGGCCAGCTCGAAACTAGTTGGGTCATCATCTCATGATGCAATCCTCGCTCCCACTGTCACAGAGAAAACCGAAGTATCTCTCAGGTGGGTGAGGAACCCTACTAGACGGTGGAGAGGCTGAGGTTCGTTGGAATCTACTGAATCCTTTAGTTCTACCAAATCATCTGCTGTAGTTTGTATAGCTGGAACTCCTTCTAGTTCTATCTCATGACCACTAATTTCTTCTCAAGAAATTCCCTTTCACAAAGGTGGCATGTTGAGAAACAAAACATTTTTGTTCCTCGGTTAGGTAGAAGATATTCCCTTGCGTATACTTGGGATATCCAACAAACTTCCACAGATCTGACTTTGCCTCGAGCTTGTCCGGATTTTGCCTTTTGGACATAGGCCGGACAACCCCAAATCTTAACAAACTTAAGATATGGGCTCTAACCTTTCCATATCACATATGAAGTGGTAGGCAACTGATTTGATTTGAACCCTATTCAATAGGTATGCAGCTTCTCAAGTGCATAACTCCCAAAAGGAAATAGGAAACTCAGTAGTACTCATCATAGAGCACACCATATCACATAGGGTGCTATTGCTCCGCCCCGATATACCATCGTGCTATGGCGTATACGGAGGAGTAATGCTGAGAGAGAATCTCATCCTCCTTTAGAATAGTCCAGGATTTTCGTGCTCAAGTATTCTCCTCCTTGATCTCATCAAAGGACATAATACTTATACCCGTATTTTGGTTCTCTACTTCTAACTTATATTCTGTGAATATCTCAAAAGCTTCGGACTTGTTTTTCAATAGGAACATATGTCTGAATCTTGAGAGATCATCAGAGAATGTAATGAAGTACAAAGAACTAATCTTGGCATGTGTAGACAGTGGACCTTCATACATCAGCATGTATTAATCCCAAAAGTTTACTAATTCTCTATTTCTAATAAACGGAGCTGTGGTCATCTTATCTTTGTGACATGACCAGCAAGTTTCACAAAATGTAAATTCAAATAATTTAAATATGCATCTTAATGTAACTTCAGCTAGTCGGGTCGCATTGATATGACCTAGTCTACAATGCCTCAAAAGGATTCGTTCATTTCTGAACTATTCCTCTTGTGTGTGTTCTGTACGTTAAGAACTGTGGTTTGATTTAGAACGTCAATACTTTTAGATAACGTGCCTGAACCGATCAACTCTTGATATAGGAAATGTTCAAAACATTATCCAACAATACAAAATTATATCTTTTCTTTACTAATAAAAAGACTGATATGATATTGTATATCAGGTTCGGTATCTAATAGCATTCGTTCAGAATCAATGTATTCTGGTAATACAGGGTGACAGTGACCAACAGACTTGGCTGCAACAGTTGCACCGTTTTCTGTCTCATGAAACTTATCACCCGTTCTCAGTTCTCTACCTTTCTGTAGCCCATGTAACAAATTACATATATGGGATCCTGATCCGGTATCAAATACCCAGGACGTAAAGGATACTGAAAAACAGTTCTATGTAATGAACACACCCGAAGATGATGCATCAGCATGCACTTTGTTCGTTTGGGCGGCACGGGAATTCTGGTAATCCCCTATTTCCTGCTCTGTCTTATAACAATTATAAGTTGGAGCGGGACCAACGTTCCTCAGCTCACTATAACAAGCGGGTTCGGTCAATATATCTGTATTATTATCTTGATTAAGGCGTGATATGGTCGCTACCTGGAGAGAGAGAAGAAAACACTCAGCATATGCTCTTGCAAGATTAGATTGGTTATCTAATATATCTAATCAGGATGCCTCCCACTATTTTAATCAAATCTTCCTTCAAACCCTAAAAGGAAAGACTAGCCGGGATTAATTACACGCTACAAGTTCGCCAATCTTTCAGCCAAGCCAGTGTCGGTACTTTGAGGGAGGTGCCCCGTGCTTTCGCACGGACCTAATTAAAGTAAACCTCGTTTTCCCAGAGGCGTAACCCCGTTAACACCTTTCTAGACACCTACTTGATCGGCTAATTGTAATGTGTAAAACTCTCCCAGGAGTAACTCTTACACGCAGCGGGTATCGGGATCCAACTATCTCATAGAAGGTATGCAATCTCATTGCAAATTTCAACACTTGAAATTCCCGATAATATTTTGCCCCAAGCCTCCTATGACCTTGACAAAGGCCAACAAATCATAAGCTGCTAGTCAAGTTCAACCCATCATTTCTTGATTGAAATAAACCCACCCGCACGGCCCTTGACAAAGGCCAACAAGGTCGCACGACTACCCTAATCCAATTTGCATCATATGCATAAGTAGATAAGTACTATTCAGCTACCGCACACTACGCCTTGACAAAGGCCAACAAACGCAGCACGAATACTAAACAGTCCTTATCTGAAATGACGGATGGCTACGGCAGGTTTTTAAGAAAACCCTTTGCGTAATGAACTTGATATCGTTGTAGAATCGAGTGATTTTAAATGGAGTTTTTTTGAGGCTTTTCTAGTTTTGCTAAAGGGGTCACTCCCGGTGATGGGATCGTCGGCCCTTTACTCATCGAATAAGATGCAGGATATTTCACAAATATCACTATGCAAAGCAAGAACTATAGAAGCAATCAAAAGACAAACCGAGTTTGTAGCATCTGCTAGTTTCACTAAAGAGGTCATTCCCGGTGAAGGGATCTTGGCTCTTTCCTTATCGAATAAGGTGCTGGATGTTCTACAAGGAACACGGCTATGCAAAGCAAGAACTAGAGCTACCAGTTTTTAAACAAGTTTCTACAACATCTTTAGGTTTCTTTTATTTCATTAATCTCATTAATGAATTCCCATTTTGATATTGCTACACAAGCATCAGATATGAAACGAAATCAACAATATATATAATATATATCTCATATATATAATATAAACATTCGTCTCAGGCAGTAATATGATCTCATCACAGAACATTGCAGCAGAAGAACATATATGAAATATTGGATATACTAGGACGTCCGTGTTTTCAATACGAGCCTGTATAAAACACGGTTTCCACGGTCGCGTTGAATAGCCAAACCCACATCCCTAGACCCCTACGAGAGCGGCAAGTAACACTGCCAATTCTAGGGTTGGGAGACCCGGTCTCGACTCCTCGAGATGGTCTCCCACTGGACCCCAGAACCCGGTTACTTGTGCTCCCCGCCTTGGGTCTACCTAATGCGGAAAAGTAAATAATATACAATGGTGACATCATCCTCAGCCCGGAAGTGCCCCAATAAAAGAATATTACATACAATGAATTTTACATGAATGAAAATGAAAACCCTCATCTCACATAAAAACCCCGGCTATTCAGAACACGACGATCCAATATAACATATCACAGTAATACATAATATCTCATATCATCAACGTAAGCAAGTATGCGTATCCCAATTGTCGTTGATGTATAGCAACGAAACCGGCGATACACCACATACTACGCTTACGGTCACAGAAAAGAAAGTGTAAAACTACAACAGTTGGAATCCGCAACCTCCTTAGACATCGCATGCCTAACCAAATGAATTTCTTAGACATCACATGCCTAACAATTATAAACCCCGCATTTTAGTCTCTTTATCGAAAACTCTTTTCAATAGCAAGTCGGCAATTCAACAAGATTCCCGACATCCTGATCGAATGCTCGTTGCAAACTTTAGTAGACGGCCGCACCCCCGGATGCCGTCGACGAAATGCACTAAGGCGGAACACCGCTGCCGCGAGCACCCGAACGGATGCTTTTGGCGACGGGGTTTTTCTACAGTCACTTGGTCGGGGCTATGGGCGTCGCTGTCTATTAAGTTTACCCGGCGAGTATCCGCGTATGCTACGTGATTGCGACGGACTTTTGATCACATCAAAATTCCGTGGCAACCGATCATCTGAAACTAAACCGCTAGATTTATTACATTCAAATTAGTTATCTTATAACTACTTGTGGATTCCAAATATTGTATCACATTCCAGATAAATAGGCAATGTTAAACTTTCCGATCGAATAATCAAACACCCAAATTTTCCCAAATAGTTCTCAACACTTGAAATTAGTTTAAAAACATCCATCATATGTATCAGTACCAATGGTCCAGCCGTAGAAGGGTCAAGCCAACGCCTCACATGTGGCACGCCATACTGCCACAAATCCTAAGGTTCAGAGGCAGTTCAAGACGGTCACATAATCGAGTTAAGGTTTGTTGTCTTCTAGAGGGTCCACCGCGTTACTTGCACGACTTAGAACGTTCTCAAACTACGGAAAAATCCAACACTTGGAAATTTTCCGGGTCGGGAAAAAGTGAGTTATTGATATCCGGTCGAACTTTTTTAACAGTTTCTAAAAATTACCCGGACAAACTAAACAAAGTTAAATTATCCGATCGAATCAACGAGTCCCCAATACAACCCTAGAAAACTCAACACTTGAGTGGAATTAAAAAATTCCCAGAAAAAATAACAAGAAAGGACCTAAGAATAAATATATGAAGTTCCAGGGACTAATTCAAAATTTTGGCCGCGGAACTGCCGCCAAACCCATGGTTTGGCGGCGTTTCCGCGGTCAAATCAGCGCATTACAGGTCCATACTTCACAGTAATTCTTAGTTTTTCCTGCTTAATTTTCTGAGCATTTTTAATTCATTAAAAATCACATTTTTGAAAAAAAATCCAGAGAAGGGTATTCGTCAGGGTTTTCGGGTTCGATCGGACTTTAAACTTCGTTTAGACTTCACCTAAATCTCTAGCTTAGATCTGATACCACTGTAGGGTTCCTAGGCACACTCACAAGGTTCTATGAGGCATCAACCATGCCCGATTAAAATTTTAGCCGTGCCGAACAACCCAAAGCCGGATTTTTAAACTAGGATTTAGGTGAAAACAAGCATGTTAAACACTTTAACACTAAGTGAGAGGGATTACAACCTTTGTAGATCCGGTCCTTCACTTCATTAGCTCCGTGTTGAGGTCCCTTCGCTGCGATCATCGTGTTCCGTACTCTCGAGAGGCTCCACGAAGAGAAAGATGCAGTCTTGCTTCCGATCTTCGATAACATACATGATCTACCTTGAAGTTTCATTAACACAAGCTAACACTCACTAAATGAAGTGAACACCCTCATCTAAATGGCAAGGATAGATGAGGATGATGAAGTAGGATTTTTTCTCTCTTTTATTATCTTTTTCTCACACTCATTCATCACTTGGAAAAAAGCTAGTAAGCTTTTTCCTTGAAAAAGAAAGAAGGAAGAAGATGAAGAATAAATCATAATTCTTTTGTGATGAATAATGAAAAGATAAATATGATGAATAATGCAACCATGGTCAACTAAACCCATGTAGAGAATTAACTAGGGCTAGGGTTTGGGTTGGGTTAAAGCATGAGTCATTTGAAAATATCTTGCACAAAACAAAAAGAAACCTTCTAGAGTCATCAAGAAGGAACTAACCCAAAACAAACTCTAACCTTGTTTAATCTTCACTAAACATGTTGCATTAGTTATCATATCATGTTACAATATTATATATCATATATATAATATTTATCGTAACAATATAAAATAATACAATTAACATATATCGCATATATATCAATGTATTACCCGAGTGAGAAAAAGAATCTTTTAGTGAGCTAATATTAGTTAATGTAATTTAATATATCATATATATTATTATACATTAAATTATCGAACCAACACTTGATCCGACAATCCGGCTATATCACATATAACCGACTAATACGATGACCCGGCTATATCACATATAAGCGGTCGATATCTCATATCGCGAGAATCCAATACGGTATCACATACCATATTATCCTCGGTCACGTACATATCACATATGTGCTCCTACTCCGTTTTGCCTGAGTCAAGAAACCTCTGTGTAGGACTCTAAAGAATCGTCAATACGCCGGCAGGAGGTGATGATCATATCAAACACCCACAAGCTGCAAGCGGTCAGCTAAACGTAACAGCCACCCAGGTATTGAGCGCTCAGAAGATCAACAAGCAAGCCTGTACATTCTCCTATGAATCCAAACAGTAACACTCCCATACAGTCCGGTCTCGTCGTCTGATATGTCGCATATCTCGCCTAGGGGTGGTAAACGTCAGACCGCAGTAGCTTGATAAGTCGTGTCGATATGAGGTCTATAACAGTTCGAGAAACTACTAATAACACTTACCAGTAAATCTCAGCAACCCTGGCTAGGGATTTCCGGTTATAGCCAATCGAACACAGCGCAACATCAACTCCCTATACCGGGAGAGACGAATCCCCTCCTATCGCTCATTACCTCAATGTGATTCGGGACTGTACCCAAAAGCCACCTTTTTTCATGCCCTCTTGGACGTGGTATGATGGAAATCAAAGTACAGTGGGAATCACACAAGACTCTATGACGATCTCGAGTCAACAGACTACTCTGTACCAGTGTCACCGGAGAACTGTCATCTGACGTGAGGTATAAAACCATCTGGGAGTTCTCGGCGAGTCCGTCCAGTGTACCCAGTCTCTACTGAGCACCCGTACACCATCCTTGATGTCAAACACCGATGGTTATGGGATCATCCATCGCCCATCATATGGGTCAAGATGCGTATATGCTAGTCTACTCTGGTGTATCGATGCCCTGTCTCGATACACCCTCGACTAGGAACAGTTATAGGATGTACTCGTCGACTACCGTGGCCTCACTAGTATGATCTCATCATAGTCCCAGTAGTCGAGTACATATCCTAAGGGCTTTATCAACATGTAACATAGAGACAATCAGAGTGCATGTTAAGATAAAGTACAACCAGATAGCATACTATCATGTCGAGCAAGAAAGTCCTCCCTATATATGTCCAAGCATCCATTACAATATACATCGTATGTACAGTAATGGCCTCTAGGGCATACATATAACTAACAATCACAGGTTTTTAAGAAAACCTTTTGCGTAATGAACATGATATCGTTGTAGAATCGAGTGATTTTGAAAATGTGTTTTTGAGGCATTTTAGTAGTTTTGCTAAAGAGGTCACTCCCGGTGAAGGGATCTCGGCTCTTTCCTTATCGAATAAGGTGTAGGATATTTCACAAATACCACAATACAAAGCAAGGACTAAAAGAAGCAATAAAAAAAACCGAGTGGGTTATAGCATCTGCTAGTTTCGCTAAAGAGGTCACTCCCGGTGAAGGGATCTCAGCTCTTTTCTCATCGAATGAGGTGCTGGATATTCTACAAGGAATACCGCTATGCAAAGTAAAAAACTAGAGCTACCCTTTTTGAAAATATGACTCTACAACATATTTTAGGTTTCTTTTTTTTCATTAATCCCATTAATGAAGTCCCATCATTTATGCTTCCTAAGCATCACAGAAGAAATGAAAATACAATATACGCTTATGCCATCTGCATTCGCCACAGTGTCCCGTTATGCACCGTTAGGTTACTTAACTAACGACATAGCGGGGCGGGACTAGCGCGGGTGAAAAACATAAGCAACGTTTATTATATATTATATATAATAATAATAAAGCATTCGTCTCACGCATATAAAGTGATCACATCACAGAATATCAGCAGCAGAAGATAACATATGAAATATTGGATATACTAGGAATTCCGTGTTTTAAATTAAGCCAGTATAAAATACGAATTCCACAGTCGCGATGAATAGCCAAACCCTCATCCCTAAACCCCTACGAGAGCGGCAAGCAACCCTACCAATTCTAGAGTTAGGAGACCCGGACTCGACTCCTCGTGATGGTCTCCCACTGGACTCTAGAACCCGGTTACTTGTGCTCCCCACCTTGGGTCTATCCTAATACGGAAAAGTAAATAATATACAACAATGGTGACATCATCCTCAACCCGGAAGTGCCCCAATAAAAAAATATTACATACAATGAATTTTACATTAATGAAAATAAAAACTCTCATCTCACATAAAACCCCCGGCTATTCAAAACACGACGATCCAACATAACATATCACAGCAACACATAACATCACATGTCATCAACGCAAGTAAATATGCGTATCCCAATTGTCATTGACATATAGCAACGAAACCGACGATACACCACATATTACATTTAAGGTCGCAGAAAAGAAAATGTCAAACTACAATATTTGGAATTCACAATCATCTTAGAAATCATAAACCCGAAATATCACATACTTCGGATTTCATGACTAACAATATTAATTCCAAATATTGTATCACATTTCTCAAATAGCTAGACGATATTAAACATTCCGATCGAATCAACAAACACCCAAAATTTCCCAAAAAGCTCAACACTTATGCGCGGTTTAAGAATGCGCGGTTTAAGAGTACTCGGAACATGCCACAGTACCTATGGGTCAACCGTAGAAGGGTCAACTCTTGCCTCACCTATGGCGCCGTGGAACTACCGCAAACCCTAGGGGTTGGCGGCGGTTCTTACAGTTATAGAATCGAGTTAAGGTTTCGTTCTTCTAGAGAGTCTGTCGCATTATTTACATGATTTTTGAATGTTCTTTAACTTGGAAAAATCCAACTCTTGGAAAATTTCCAGCAAGGGTTAAAGTGGATATTTGATATCCGTTTGAATTTTTTAACGCCGTCAACATAACCCGAAATAAAGTTAGAATTACGACTACGAAACACTACGAATTGACTTTACAGAAAGTTAACATCTCATGTAATTTAAGCAAAAACAAGCAACACCTGAAAAACCAAAACCTAGAGACCGGAACACCAAACAAATACGAAGCCCAGAAGTCATCAAGGGACCGGCCAACTCGGATTTTAGGGGCATCACGCCGGTTGAAAACCGGTGGAATGGGTTCGTATTTGTTCAGTGTTCATGTTACATCTCATATAACATTCTGCAGTTGCTTAAAAAAAATTCGACGACTTAAAAAATTTGACAGAATCTAGGTTTTAGTTTCGAGTGTTTCGGAGTTGTTTCGGTTTCGTAATTCTACAAATATCGTCTAAAACTCTAGCTTGGCTCTGATACCACTGTAGGAATGCCTAGCACGACGCAAGGTTTCAGGAGGCATCGTCCATGCCATTTTCAAAATTTTGCCATGCTAAACAATCCTAACCCTAGAATCTTAACTAGAGATTTAGACAATACTAAGTGTAAACAACTTTACAACTAAGTGAATATGGAATACAACTTTTGTAAACCGGTCCTTCACTTCAATAGTTCTGTGTAGTAGTCCCTTCGCTCCTAGTAGTGATCTTCCGGACTCAAGAACGGCTCCACAAGATGAAAGGAACGAGCTTGCATGAAGTCTTCGAGGCCGAAGATGATCTACGTCGATGAGACGCCAACCCAAGCTACCTCTTCAGTAATTAGGGATTAGTGAAGCTAACACCTTAAACTAAATGGCTAATCTAGTAGAGGATAATGAAGAAGGATTTTTGCTCACTTTAGAATTCTATTTCTCACTCTTTTTCTTCTCCTCTTTAAAACCTAGAGAGCTCCCTCATGAGTAAGAAGAAGATGAAGCAAATAATGGATGAGAGAGTCAAATAGCAACCATGGGTGAGAAATATCTCATATAACTCTTGTAGAGACTTTACCATGGGTTTAGATAATGGTTAGGTTAACAAATATCTAAGGTAGGACAAAACTAGTGGACTAAGTCAATGGGCCTATAAACTTCCACAAGCTTCACCCATGTGACTAATTTCCGACTAATTTGGATTTATCTTAAATAAATAAACCTTGCATTATCATGAGCATGGTGTGAGTCTCATACACCCATGTAGTGTGTATCATCAAGCATGACACAAAAAGAAAACACAAATAATATATATCACATATATATATTAAGTGTGCACATGTGAGAAAAAGAAATGCTTAAGTGAGCAAATATTAGTTAATATAAATTAATATATCAAATATATAATTATACATTAAATCATTATATCAACACTTGATTTAATAATCCGGCTATATCACATATAACCGACTAATATTATTTGTATCAACTTATCGAATCAACACTTGATTTGATAACCTGTCTATATCTCATATAATAGTCTGATATCATAAATCGCGAGAATAGAATACGGTATCACATACTCGTATTAATCTCGGTCCCGCACATATCACATATATGCTCCTACTTCGTTTTTCCTGAGCCAGTTGTTGGGATTTCCTCAGCACCTAGCCTAGGGTTTGCAATCATCAAGCATGCTATAACAAAAATCTAGGGGGTGCTAAGCAAACATCCAAGGAATCATACTAGAAAACTAGGGTAACATAACATGTAATCAAACATCACATTAGAAGTGAATAAGAGATACAACCTTTGTAGCCTGGTCCTTCACTTCAATAGCTCCGTGTTGTCGTCCCTTCGCTGCGATCATCGATCTTCCGGACTCAAGATGGACTTCACAGAGCGTAGTGAGCAAACATGATTGAAGACTTCAAGGCCGAAGATAATCTACGTCGAGGGAACTCAAGTACAAGCTACCTCTTGATAAAGTGATGAACTTTGTGAAGCAAACACCCTAAAATAAATGGCAAGTAGTAGAGGATGGTGAAGTAGGAATTTTGATCACTTTGGATTTTATTTTCTCACAATATTTCTTCTCATCTTCAAACCCTAGAAAGCTTCTCAAGCTCAAGAAGAAGATGATGATGAAAGAATAACAAAAGAATGAGATTAGAATAAGGTTAGATTTGCAACCATGGTGAGTTAGTGTCATACACTTAACCATTGTAGAGACTTAACCATGGGTTATGATAAGTGATTGGGTTTATAAATATCTTTAATAAAACAAAAGAGTGGACTAAGTCAATGAAGCTTTACAAGCTTCAAGCCATGAGATAATTCTCACAATTTTGAATAACTAAATATAAATAAAACCCTAATTCTTATCATGGTCATGGTATGAGTCCAATACACACAAGTTGCATATATAACCTAACATGATATAATGTATATATCACATATATAACATGTACACAAAAGTGAGAAAAAGAAATGGTCAAGTGAGAAATATTAGTTAATGCAAATTCATATATCAAATATATAATTATACATTAAATCATTAAATCAATACTTGATTTAATAATCCGGCTATATTACATATAACCGACTAATTTCAAATGCAACAACTTATCGAATCAACACTTGAATCGATAACCCGGCTATATCACATATAACCGACCGATGTCACATATCACGAGAATAGAATACGGTATTACATATCGTATTAATTTCGGTCCCGCACATATCACATATGTGCTCCTACTCCGTTTCGCTTTAGCCAGGAAACCTCTGTGTAGGACTCTAATGACTCGTCAATACGCCGGCAGTAGGTGGTGATCATATCAGTCACCCATAAGCCGCAAGCAGTCTGCTAAACGTAACGTCCACCCGGGTGTTAAGCGATCAGAAGATCAACAAGCAAGCCTGCTCACACTCCTGCGAATCCAATCAGTAACACTACCGTACAGTCCGGTCTCTTCGTCTGATATGTCGCATATCTACTCTATGGGTGGTAAACGTCAGACCCCAGTAACTTGATAAGTCATGCCGATGTAAGGTCCATAACGGTTCGAGAAACTACTGATAACACTTACCAGTAGATCTCAGCAACCCTGGTCAGGGATTTCCTATTATGGCCAATCGAGCATAGCGAAACATCAACCCCCAATATCGGGAGAGACGAATCCCCTCGTATCGCTTATTGCCTCCATGTGACTCGGGACTGTACCCAAAAACCACCTGTTTGCACGACTCAGTAGAGCCATGGTAGGGTGGAAATCAAAGCGCAGTGGGAGACACACAAGACTCTATGATGATCTCGGGTCTACAGACTAACCTGTACCAGTGTCACCAGAGAATTGCTACCTGACGTGAGGTATAATACCATCTAGGAGTTCTCAGCGAGTCCGTTCAGTACACCCAGTCTCCACTGAGCACCCGTATACCATCTCTGATGTCAAACACCAATGGATATGGGATCATCCATCGCCCATCATATAGGTCGAGAAGCTATACGCTAGTCTACTCTGGAGTATCGATGCCCTGTCTCAATATTCCCTCGACTAGGAACAATTAAAGGATGTACTTATAGACTGCTCAGGCTCCCACTAGTATGATCTGCATCATAATCCTGGTAGTCAAGTACACATCCTAAGGGCTTTATCAACCTGTAACAAAGAGACATCATGTATACATGTTAAGATAAAGAGCAACCAGATAGCATACTATCATGTCGAGCAAGATAGTCCTCCCTATGTATGTCCAAGCATCTACTATAATATACATCATATGTACAATAATGGCCTCTAGGGTATACATATAACTAACAATCTCCCACTTGCACTATGGTCATATGTTGTAGTATCCAATACCCAACAATCAGCAGTGGTTGTAGTATCCCATACTCAACGATCCCATAATAGTCTCTCTTCCCTTGGGAAAAGGCCTTTGTGAGTGGATCCGCCATGTTGTCCTCTGAGTCTACTCTCCTAATCTCGATCTCCCTGAAGATCAACCATCTCCATGATCAGGTGATACTGCCTTAGAATATGTCTGGGTCACTGACAGGATGGCGGTTTCTAGGTCAAAGCCACAGCTCCATTGTCATACAATGGAGGGAACCAAGTTCATCTCATGAACAAATATATACCCAGACTACCTCTTTGATAGCATCGTTGGTAGCAATGTATTCAGCCTTTATCGTCTAGTTTACCACGGTATATAGTTTGGAACTCTTCCAACATACCGTCCCTCCACTGAGGGTAAAGACAATGCCCGCGACTGACATTCAGTCGTCCTTACCACCCTGGAAGCTATCCAGTGATTCTCCTCAGGATTTATTGATACCTTCTCACTACACCTAATGAGAATCCTAAAATCCACTTAGATCTATCTCATAGATCCAAAACCCAGGATTTTGGAGGTATCACCTTGATCTTATATGGAGAATCCTTGTGATTAGAGGAGATTGACCGAGTGTAGCATAGGAAATACCTTCCCTATCAAGAGTATGTCATCCACATACTATACGAGGAAGACCACCTTACTCTCTACTACCCTTTTGTATATACAAGGTTCATCTACCATTTTAATGAAGTCAAACGCTTTGACATCCACATCAAAAACAGATGTTCTAACTCCGCGATTCCTGATTTAACACATAAAGCAACGTGCTCACGTTTCCGCTGCTCCCACTATCTACGAAGCCCTCTGGCTGTGTACTTATAGATGCTCTCTTCTAAATCAATATTTAGAAAAGCAGTCATGACACCCAACCGCCAGATATCGTAGTCATGGTATGTAGCAATGGCAAGTAGGATTTGGATGGACTTAAGCATAGCTTTGAAAGTCTTAACTTTTCCATATATTCCAAGTAATCGTCTCAAGATATACTTACTCCTAATGGGGGTTAACCCTTCAGATAAAGCAACCAAAGTCCATACTTTGTTGGTGTATATGGATTCCATCTCAGATCGCTTAGCATCCATCCATTCTTATAGAGTCCCCACTCTTGATGGCCTGCTCGAAACTAGTTGGGTCATCATCTCATGATGCAATCCTCGCTCCCACTGTCATTGAGGAAACCGAAGTATCTCTCAGGTGGATGATGAACCCTACCAGATCGGCGGAGAGGCTGAGGTTTATCGAGAACTATTGAATCCACCGGTTCTACCAAATCATCGGTTGTAGTTTGTATAGCCGGAACTGATTCCAGTTCTACCTCATGACCACAAATTTCTTTCCATAAAAATTCCTTTTCTAAAAAAGGTGGCATGCCGAGAAATAAAACACATTTTGTTTCTCGATGCGGTAGAAGATATTCCCTTGCAAATGCTTGGGATATCCAACAAACTTCCACAGAACTGACCTTGCCTCAAGCTTGTCCGGATTTTGCTTTTAGACATAGGCCGGACAGCCCCAAATCTTAACTTTCTTAAGAGATGGGCTCTTCCCATACCATATCTCATATGGAGTGGTAGGCACCTGATTTGGTTGGAACCCAATTCAATAGGTATACAGCTTCCTCAAGTGCATAACACCCAAAGAAAATAGGCAACTCGGTAGTACTCATCATAGAGCGCACCATATCCAATAGGATACGATTGCTCTGCCCCGATACACCGTTGTGCTGTGGTGTACATGGAGGAGTAATGCTGAGAGAGAATCCCATTATCCTTTAGAATAGTCCAGGATCTCCATGCTCAAGTATTCTCCTCCCCGATCACATCAAAGGACATAATACTTATACCCGTTTTGGTTCTTAACTTCGTATTTATATTCATTGAGTTTCTCAAAAGGCTTCAGACTCGCGTTTCAACAGGAACACGTGCCCGAATCTTGAGAGATCATCAGTGAATGTAATGAAGTACAAAGAACCAGTCCTGACATGTGTAGACAGGGGACCACATACATCATCATGTATCAATCTCAAGAGTTCATTAACTCTTTCTCTGTTTTCAGTAAACAGAGCTATGGACATTTTATCTTTGTGACATGGCTGGAAAGTTTCACAAGATGTAAATTCAAACTGATTTAAATATACATCTTAATGTAACTTATCTAGTCTGGTCGCATTGATATGACCTAGTCTACAATGCCTCAAGAAGGATTCGTTCATTTCTGAATTCTTCCTCTTGTGTGTATTCAGTACGTTAAGAACTGTGGTTTGATTTAGAACGTATATGCTATTAGATAACGTGCCTGAAGCGATCAACACTTGATATAGGAAATGTTCAAAACATTATCCAACAATACAAAATTATATCCTTCTTTACTTAATAAAGAGACTGATATGATGTTGTATATCAGGTTCGGTATCTAATAACATTCGTTCAGAGTCAATGTATTTGGTAATACAAGGTGATAACTGCTAACTGATTTGGCTGCAACATTTGCACCAATCTCTATACTTAGAGACATATCACCATATTCTCAGTTCTCTACATATCTGAAGCTCATGTAACAGATTACATATGTGGGTTCCTGATCCGGTATCTCATACCCAGGACGTAAAGGATCCTGAGAAACAGTTCTCGGTAATGAACACACCCGAAGAAGATGCATCAACATGTACTTTTTTTGTTTGGGCGGCACGAGAATCCTGGTAATCCCCTATTTTCTTGCTCGGACTTATAACAATTATAAGGTAGAGCGGGACCAACGTTCCTCAGCTCAGTATAACAAGCAGGTTCGGTCAATACATCCATATTATTATCTTGATTAAGGAGTGACATGGTCGGTACCTGGAGAGAGAGAGAGAAGAAAACACTCTGCGTGTGCTCTTATAAGATTAGATTGATTATATATTTATCTAATCAGGACGGCTCCCACTATTTTCATCAAATCTTCCTTCAAACCCTAAAAGGAAAGACTAGCCGGGATTAATTACACTCTACAAGTTCGCTAATCTTTCAGCCAGACCAGTGCCGGTACTTTATGTTAGTTATATATATACCCTAGAGGCCATTGTTGTACATATGATGTATATTATAATGGATGCTTGGATATATATAGAGAGGACTTTCTTGCTCGTCATGATAGTATGCTATTTGGTTTCTCTTTATCTTAACATGTTGACTTATATTAGTTTACTGTCTTACTCTCACATGTTGATAAAGGCCTTAAGATCTGTACTCAACTACTAGGACTATGATGAGATTATACTAGTGGGGCCACGGTAGTCGATGAGTACATCCTATAACTGTTCCTAGTCGAGGGTGTATCGAGACAGGGCATCGATACACCAGAGTAGACTAGCGTATACGCATCTTGACCTATATGATGGGCGATGGATGATCCCATATCCATCGGTGTTTGACATCAAGGATGATGTACGGGTGCTCAGTGGAGAATGGGTACACTGGACGGACTCGCCGAGAACTCCCAGATGGTATTATACCTCACGTCAGATGGCAGTTCTCCGGTGACACTGGTATATGTTAGTCTGTAGACCCGAGATCATCATAGAGTCTTATGTGATTCCCACTGTGCTTTGATTTCCACCTTACCACGTCCAAGAGGGCGTGCAAAACGGTGGCTTTTGGGTACAGTCCCGATCACATGGAGGCAATGAGCTATAGGAGGGGATTCGTCTCTCCCGGTATAAGGAGTTGATGTTGTGCTGTGTTCGATTGGCTATAACTGGAAGTCCCTGGCCATGGCTGATATAGAGTACTACTTGTAAGTGTTATCAGTAGTTTCTCGACCTGTTATGAGCCTCACATCAACACGACTTATCGGTTACTGGGGTCTGACGTTTACCACCCCTAGACGGGATATGCAACATATCAGACGAAGAGACCGGACTGTACGGGAGTGTTACTGATTGGATTCACAGGAGAATGTACAGGCTTGCTTGTTGATATTCTGATCGCTCAATACCTGGGTGGCTGTTACGTTTAGCTAACCGCTTGCAGCTTGTGGGTGTTTGATATGATCATCACCTGCTACCGGCGTATTGACGATTCTTTAGAGTCCTACACAGAGTTTCTTGACTCAGGCAAAATGGAGTAGGAGCACATATGTGATATGTGCAGGACCGAGGATAATACGATATGAGATACCGTATTATATTGTCGTGATATTTTGATATGAGCCGGGTCATCGGATCAAGTGTTGATTTGATGAATCGGTACATGATATATTAGTCGGTTATATGCGATATAGCCGGATTGTCGGATCAAGTGTTGATTCGATAATTTAATGTATAATTATATATATGATATATTGCATTACATTATCTAATATTGGCTCGCTTTATTGATTCATTTTCTCACCGGGTAATACATTGATATATATGCGATATATGTTAATTGTATTATTTTCTTTTATTACAAAAATATATTATATATGTGATATATAATATTGTAACATGTTATGATTACAAATGCAATATGATTAGTGGAGATTAAACATGGTTAGAGTTTGATTTGGGTTAGCTTATTCATGAAGCTTCTAGAAGCTTTTCTTTTGTTTCTTGTAAAGATATTATGGTTGATATTTTTGGAGATATTTTCCTAACCCAACCCACACCCTTTAACCCTAGTCAAATCTCTACAATGGTTAAGTCTTTCTTGACTTAACCATGGTTGCAATTGTAATGATATTAACATTTCATTATTCATCACAAAAGGATTTATTCATTCTTCTTCTTCTTCCTTGAGCTCATAAAAAGCTTTCTAGGTTTTTATTTTGTGATGGATTAGTGTGAGAATTTGATAATAAAAGAGATCATAAATCCTACTTTATCATTCTCATCTAATCTAGCCAATTAGATTAGGGTGTTCACCTCATTAGTGAGTGAGAGCTTGAGTTAAAGAAACTTCAAGGTAGATCATCTTTGAAAAGGAAGACTTCAAGCAAGCATGGATCATTCGGGTTATGGAGCTTCTCTTGAGTCCGGGAGATCATGGATCGCGGCGAAGGGACTACTACTCGGAGCTTATGAAACGAAGGAGCGGACTACAAAGGTTGCAATCCCTCTCTCTTAGTTGTAAAGATGTTTACTTGCATGTTTAACCCTAATAATCTAGCAAAGATTCTCGCTTTGGGTTGTTCGGCACGTCTAAATTTTAAATCGGGCATGGTTGATTCCTTATAGACCCTTGTAAGAGTGCCTAGTAACCCTACACTTTGAGGGAGGTTCCCCGTGCTTTCGCACGGTCCTAATAAAAATAAACCTCATTTTCCCAGGGGTGTAACCCCGTTGACACCTTTCTAGACACCTACTTGATTGGCTAATTATAAAGTGCAAAACTCTCCCAGGAGTAACAATTACTCGCAGTGGGTATCAGGATCCAACTATCTTATAGAAGGTATGCAATCTCATTGCAAATTTCAACACTTGAAATTCCCGATAATGATTTTTACCCCCAGTACTTATTACCTTGGCTATGGTCAACATATCATAGGTCTTAGTCAAGTTCTACCCGTCATTTCATGATTAATTAGACCCAGCCACATGACCCTCGGCTATGGTCGACATAATCATGTGACTGTCCTAACAAATCACATCATATGTTTTGTAGGAAGACATCACTTAGCTACTGTACACTATGCCTCGGCTATGGTCGATATACGCAGCACGAATACTAAGTACTCTACTTCCTAAAATGACGGAGGGTTGCGGATGGTTTTTAAGAAAACCTTTAACGCTTTGAACTTGAAATCGTTGCAGAATCAAAATGATTTAAAATGGAGTGTTTTTTAGGCTTCTACTAGTTTAGCTAAAGAGGTCACTCCCGGTGAAGGGATCTCGGCTCTTTCCTTATCGAATAAGGTGCTGGATATTCTACAAGGAATACCGCTGTGCAAAGAAAGAACTGGAGCTACCTGTTTTCGAAAATTCGATTCCACAACATCATTAGGTTTATTTTTCTTTCATTAATCTCATTAATGAATGTCCCATCATTTAAGTTACCTAAACATCATAGATAAATACAACGTACGCTTATGCCATCCGCATTCTCCACGAAGTCCCGTCGTGCACCGTTAGGTTAGGTAAGTAACGGCAGAGCAGGGCAGGGCTAGCGCGGGTGAAAAACATAAGCAACGTCTATAATATATCATATATATTATAATGTAAAGTATCTATCTCAGAATATAAAATGATCACATCACAGAATATCAGCAGCAGAAGACAACATATGAAATATTGGATATACCAGGATGTATGTATTTTATATTTAGCCAACAATAGAAAATATGAATTCCACATTCGTGATGAATAGCCAAACCCACATCCCTAGACCCCTACGAGAGCGGCATGCAACCCTGCCAATTCCAGGGTCAGGAGACCCGGTCTCGGCTCCTCGAGATGGTCTCCCACTGGACCCCAGAACCCGGCTACTTGTGCTCCCCTCCTTGGGTCTATCCTAATGCGGAAAAGTAAATAATATACATCAATGGTGACATCATCCTCAACCCGGAAGTGCCCCAATAAAAGAATATTACATACAATGAATTTTACATGAATAAAAATGAAAAAACTCTCATCTCACATAAAAAAAACCCCGGCTATTCAAACACGACGATCCAATATAACATATCACAGCAACACATAACATCACATATCATCAACGTAGTAAATATGCATATCCCAATTGTCGTTGACGTATAGAAACGAAACCGGAGATACACCACATATTACACTTACGGTCGCAGAAAAGAAAAAGAAAACTACAACAGTTGGAATCCGCAACCACCTTAGACATCATAAACCCGAAATATCTCATACTGCGGATTTCATGCATAACAATATGAATTCCTTAGACATCGCATGCCTAACAATTATAAACCTCGCATTTAAGTCTCGATATTGAAAACACTTTCCAATAACAAGTCGGGTAATTCAACAAGATTCCCGACATCCCGATCGAATGCTCGTCGGAAACTTTAGTAGACGGCCGCATCCCCCGATGCCGACGACGAAGTGCACTAAGGCGGAACACCGCAGCCGCGAGCACCGGAACGAATGCTTTAGGCTACGAGGTTCTCCTACAGTTACTTGGTCGGGGCTATAGGGCGTGGCTATTTAATAATGTTACCCGATGAGTATCCGCGTACGCTACGTGACTGCGACAGACTTTTGATCATCAAAATCCCGTGGCAACCTATCAACTGAGACTAAATTGCTAGATTTATAAAATTCAATTATTATGGATTCCAAGTATTGTATCATAATCAACTAGACGATGTTAAACATTTCGATCAAATGAACAAACACCTTCATCTCCCTAAGAACTCAACACTTGAGCAAAGTTGAAATACCCAAAATATGCCACAGTACCTATGGACCAGCCGTAGAAGGGTCAAACCAACGCCTCACCTATGGCACCGTGGAACTACGGCAAACCCTAGGGTTCGATCGCGGTTCCTTGGGCATAGAATCGAGTTAACGTTTTTGTTCTTCTAGTGGGTCCATAGAGTTACTTGCACGACTATTGAATATAATCAACTTAGAAAACTCCAACTCTTGGAAAAATTCAGAGTGTATCATGAGGCAGTGTTCGAAGCTCGCTCGAAGTGTTAAACATCATCTAGGTTACCATTACAATGTTAAATTATACGACTATGAAACACTCCGTTTTAGTCTTATATCAAAATTTACATCACATGAAGTGTTGGACTAAACAAACAATACCTGAAACCCCACAATCTACAGTACAGTGCACAGAACAAAAATGAGATGATTTTGGCTGAAAGTGGCCGGTTTTGGAGGTATTGATCTCGGGTGAAATCCGAGCAAATGCTCTCAAATTTTTTTTGTGCACTAGATGTATCACATACATCACTCTGCAGTTGTTTGCATAATTTTTAAAGACTTTTTCAAAATCGACAGAGAGCAAAATCTGCAGGGTTTCAGAAATCGTATTTCGGAGTTGTTTCAGTTTTGTATTAATCTAACATCGTCTAAGTTTCTAGTTAGGCTCTGATACCATGTTGAGATTTCCTCAGCACCTAGCCTAGGGTTTGCAATCATCAAGCATGCCACAACAAAAATTTAGGGGGTGCTAAGCAAACATCCAAAGAATCATACTAGAAAACTAGGGTAACATAACATGTAATCAAACATCACATTAGAAGTGAATAAGAGATACAACCTTTGTAGCCTGGTCCTTCACTTCAATAGATCTGTGTTGTCGTCCCTTCACTGTGATCATCGATCTCCCGGACTCAAGATGGACTTCACAGAGCGTGGTGAGCAAACATGCTTGAAGACTTCGAGCCCGAAGATGATCTACGTCGAGGGAACTCAAGTACAAGCTACCTCTTCACAAAGTGATGAACTTTGTGAAGAAAACAACCTAAACTAAATGGAAAGTAGTAGAGGACGGTGAAGTAGGAATTTTGCACACTTTGGATTTTATTTTCTCACAATATTTCTTCTCATCTTCAAACCCTAGAAAGCTTCTCAAGCTCAAAAAGAAGATGATGATGATGAAAGAATAACAAAAGAATGATAATAGAATAAGGTTAGATTTGCAACCATGGTAAGTTAGTGTCATACACTTAACCATTGTATAGACTTAACCATGGGTTATGATAAGTGATTGGGTTTATAAATATCTTTAATAAAACAAAAGAGTGGACTAAGTCAATGAAGCTTTACAAGCTTCAAGCCATGAGATAATTCTCACAATTTTGAATTACTAAATATAAATAAAACCTTAATTCTTATCATGGTCATGGTATGAGTCCAATACACACAAGTTGCATATATAACCTAACATGATACAATGTATATATCACATATATAACATGTACACAAAAGTGAGAAAAGAAATGGTCAAGTGTGCAATATTAGTTAATGCAAATTCATATATCAAATATATAATTATACATTAAATCATTAAATCAATACTTGATTTAATAATCCAGCTATATTACATATAACCGACTAATTTCAAATGCAACAACTTATCGAATCAACACTTGATTCGATAACCCGGCTATATCACATATAACCGACCGATGTCACATATCACGAGAATAGAATACGGTATCACATATCGTGTTAATCTCGGTCCCGCACATATCACATATGTGCTCCTACTCCATTTCTCTTGAGCCAGGAAACCTCTGTGTAGGACTCTAAAGACTCGTCAATACGCCGGCAGTAGGTGGTGATCATATCAGTCACCCACAAGCCGCAAGCGGTCTGCTAAACGTAACGGCCACCCGGGTGTTGAGCGATCAGAAGATCAACAAGCAAGCCTGCTCACACTCCTGCGAATCCAATCAGTAAAACTACCGTACAGTCCGGTCTCTTCGTCTGATATGTCGCATATCTAGTCTAGTGGTGGTAAACGTCAGACCCCAGTAACTTGATAAGTCATGACGATGTAAGGTGCATAACGGTTCGAGAAACTACTGATAACACTTACCAGTAGATCTCAACAAGCCTGACCAGGGATTTCCTGTTATAGCCAATCGAGCATAGCGCAACATCAACCCCCAATACCGGGAGAGACGAATCCCCTCCTATCGCTCATTGCCTCCATGTGACACGGGACTGTACCCAAATACCACCTGTTTACACGACTCGGTAGAGCCATGGTAGGGTAGAAATCAAAGCACAGTGGGAGACACACAAGACTCTATGACGATCTCGGGTATACAGATTAACCTGTACCAGTGTCACCAGAGAACTGCTACCTGACGTGAGGTATACTACCATCTAAGAGTTCTCGGTGAGTCTGTTCAGTGTACCCAGTCTCCACTGTGCACCCGTATACCATCTCTGATGTCAAACACCAATGGATATGGGATAATTTATCGCCCATCATATAGGTCAAGAAGCTATAAGCTAGTCTACTCTGGAGTATCAATGCCCTGTCTCGATATTCCCTCGACTAGGAACAATTAAAGGATGTACTTATAGACTGCCCAGGCCCCCACTAATTTGATCTGCATCATAATCCTGGTAGTCAAGTACACATCCTAAGGGCTTTATCAACATGTAATAAAGAGACATCATGTATACATGTTAAGATAAAGAGCAACCAAATAGCATACTATCATGTCGAGCAAGAAAGTCCTCCCTATATATGTCCAAGCATCCACTATAATATAAATCATATGTACAATAATGGCCTCTAGGGCATACATATAACTAACACCAGTAAACCTCTGTGTAGGACTTTAAAGACTCGTTAATACGCCGGTAGTAGGTGATGATCATATCAGGCACCCACAAGCCGTCAGCGGTACTAGCTGGACGTAACGGCTTCCCGGTATTGAGTGATCAGAAGATCAACAATCAAACTCGCTCTAACTCCTGTAAAGCCTGTCAGTAACACTACCGTACAATCCGGTATTTTCGTCTGATATGTCGTGTTTCCCCCTAATAAGAGAGGAAGGCTCTGTTCAAAATTTGAACTGAGGCATCGCCTCACGTGCAAAGCACTAGGGCACCAGCGCCAAGAGTTAAAAACTCTGAGGCAGCGCCTCACGTGCCCCGCACTAGGGCGCTGGCACCAGAACTAAAAGTTCTCTACCCTTGGATCAAAGATACAACGAAGATGATAAATCATCAGATCACAGAATTAAATTTTGATTGAGGAAATACTCCTCAAATCTTTCTAAACAAGAAAGATTATGCTTTGTAAAACAGAGCACCGTTGGATCGAAAATCCAATGGTGATTAAAAATCACCAAGCTACAGAATAAGCTCTGTAGGGGAAAATATTTTCCCAATCTTTCTAAACAAGAAAGATTATGCTCCGTAAAACAGAGCACCGTTGGATCAAAGATCCAATGGTGATTAAAAAATCACCAAATTACAGAATAAGCTCTGTATGGAAAATATTTTCCCAATTTTGTTTAAAAAAAAAAATATCTTCTGTAAAACAGAAGTCCTTGGATCAAAAATCCAATGGGAGATAAAATCCCCAAATCAATTAAGAAATCCCTCAATGAGAGATTTCCTTAACTGAATCAACAAATCAGCCTCCACTATATAAAAGACCCAAGATTTCAAGTCTTGGATACAGAAAAGAACCCCCCCTAAACTTCAAACTTCAAGACGAGAACGATTTCTCCTCAAGGTAAATAAAAATAAGAGAGATCATAGCATCTCCTCCATATTTAAGAGTTTAACTCTCACATCAGAAGAACTTAGTTCTTTTTCCAGATCTCAGATCTATAAGACAAAGTCTTTCACAAGTGAGAATCTAATTCTCAGAGAATTGAATTGAGCAAAACAGAAAACTCAATGCTTAGCACTCAAAGTTTGGCGCTCAGCGCCGAGCGCTCCACATGCTCCTCACGCGGGCGCTATTTAATAAGAAGTGCTTAGCACTCAAAGGCTAGCGCTCAGCGCCGAGCACTCTACGTGCTCCTCACATGGGAGCTATTTAATAAGAAGCGCGTAGCACTCAAAGCTTGGCTTTCAGCGCCGAGCACTCCACGTGCCCCTCACGTGGGCGCTATTTAATAAAAAGTGCTTAGCACTTAGTGTTTGGCGCTCAGAGCCGAGCGCCTCACGTGCTCTGCACATAGGCGCCATAAATTGTTTAACACTCCATATAAAAGAATTTGAATAAAACAAAAAGAAAGAGGGGTGTCAGAACCCAAATCGATGCTCAGCAGTGCTGATACGGAAAGGGGATCAAGCCCAAATAAATAATCAAGTGGGATGAGCCCAAGGTTGGACAAACCCCAAATTGACCGAGCATATATGCGTTCTTCTAAATTGGCCTTAGTTCCAAACAGGACTACTAAGTCCCTGATGAACATTCATTGGTTCAATGGTACATCTCTTCATACCTCTGATACATGTCGTTGTAATTCTTCAACGTCTTTAGAGAGGTGGCGGGTCCCGACAACCAGTAACAATAGACCGCAACGTCCTTAAACTATTGTGGATCGTAACGTCCTTAAACTAATAACGGACCGCAACGTCTTTAAACTAAACCCTCACCTCAAAAATGGCGATCTGTGGACCGCAACGTCCCTAAACTAATAACGGACCGCAACGTCCTTACACTAAAATAATAGAGCCCAAATGCTCTTTCGTTGGATCTAAATGATCTTAAAACCTTGTTAAGTAGATCTTAGTCTAAAATTAGACTAACTTATCCTTAACAAACATTTAAGTTGATCTCAACCTCAAACGAGATTAACGATCCTTAAATCAAACTAACCCAAATTTAAGAAGATACGGATTTGGACTAATCCACGCCCTACGGGCGATAACACGAATTAGTCTCCGTATACTATCCACGGGCAACCAAAGATAAAACAAACGCACACGACACGAAGTGACCTTCTGAAGCCGGAGAAAGTGGTTATCGCTACGCGGTAACGTAATTAACTACATGGGCTTTCGCCTGCAGGGTAGAGTGTCCCCACAATCAAAAAACCTCTCACAATGGGGGGAATCTGACGAAGTCTGCTACAACGGTCGCATCTGTCTAAACCTCCGATACACGGTGCCATAAATCAACTTGGCATCTTCGGAGATGTGGATGGATAAATCCAAATAGCATCTGCCCCCAAAATTCAGGCCAGACGTCCTAACGTCCCGGTCGCGTCTTTCGGCGGTGAACAGATTCTGGCACGCCCGGTGGGACGTTTTCCTCTTTCCACTCTACACTTCGTGTGTCATGTTCGCGAACGAATCGCGGTTTATATGGTTGCCCCTGGATTCGAAGTACTAAGATTTGGTGTCTTGCTCCATGCAGAAAGGAAGATAAGATCAATGTCTTCCAGCTGCACCAACTGCAACAGCAACTCCTGCTCCACCCTGACTGGAGGAGTAACTTACGGGCCCCAAGTGGCCTCCATCTACGCAATGCCGGTAGAACTGGTGACACAGGCCACCACTGGATTGTTCTTCGGGACCATGCTCCCGCCAATGAGCTTCAACGCTCCAGTGCCGTCACAGGAAGCTCCAAAGAAGTCGGTCTTCGATCAGCTTGCAACTATCGTGGCCCCTCTCAACAGGTCGTCCAAGTCTACTACCTCGGTCTTTGACAGGCTGAGCCTAAGCTCAATTGGGCACGCAAAGAGGCTCGCAATACTGGAGAAGGCTATCCCAACTCCTGCTGCAGGTGAAGTCATCCAAACTACTTCCCCTACTCGAAAGTCGGCCTTCGACAGGTTGACCGTTCATTCCCAGCAGATGTCATTCTTTGACAGACTGCGCCAACAACAGCCACTCCTTAAAGCAGGGGGCATGACGAAGCTACTCCGAAGATAGGGGTGATCCCGGCTACACGACATGCTTGACGTCGTCACTGGCGCCGAGTGAGGAAAGCTGGGGGCAGTTCCCCTTCTGGACTTACCCAACCAGCTCCAATAGTAGAAGTTGATGCTGCTGTTCCAACTGGGAACAGCTTTGAGCCGCTCAGGAGGGTGCGCAAAAACTCTCCAATTTCCATACTAAAAAGGTCTCCTCCACCCGCTGAAAATGTTACTGAGGCGAAGCCGGAGCAGCCCCCTCAGCGGCTGTCCTCCAAAATCCACAGGGTCTAGCGAAGAGTCCAAAACTCTGTGATCGACAAAGACTACTCCCGCCGACAGAAGAAAACGAAGGTTCGGCAAAAGGAGGACCATCCCTCCGACATGCTACGGAAGGTGTCGTCTGCAGGGGTGCCTGTTGCAGCTCCCTCAACCTCGACCGTCAATAAAAAGAGAAAGCCAGAGAATCAACCACCACTGGCGACAAATTCTGAGTGTGATGGATCCAAACGCCCCAATTCTGGGGGCATAGTAGTGCACACCGTCTACATGACTTTTGGAAAAGAGGAAAGCCGTGCTTCTGGGGGTCATCGACCACTTACACGTTCTGTAACAAGGGCTCAGGAGCAACAACAGAAACTCCAGGAGATGCTGACAAAGATGGCCACACTTACTGGGCAGAAAGAAAGCCCAGAAGCGTCACCGGAACAACGCCAGGAAAAAGAAACTGACGCCGAGTTCCTACGAAGGATGCTCGAGAAGAAAGATAATGAAGCTGCGGAACAAGCGGCTAACATAAAACAAATGGCGCTCCTGTTCCAAGATATGATGGGCATGATGATCCAGCCGGACCCTCCAGCCGAAGATCCCTCAATAATCATTGAAGACGACAGAAGGAAGATATCAAACCCACTTCCGGCTTTATCAGCTTCCAGGGAGGAGACGATCTCGAAAGCTGCGCTTGATGACTACATATCTCAACAAATACGAGCTCATCAGGCGAGCAAAGCCGCTGGCCAAGTCGTCAGAACTGGGCGACCCTATCCAAGCTAGTACGATCAAATTAAGTACCCGCCGGGATATACGATCCCTAAATTTCACGTGTATAAGGGGACAGGCAACCCCCATCAGCACGTCGCTCAGCTCAAAGCTCTCTGCGGTAATACTGGAGGTGATGACAAATTGCTACTTCGCCAGTTTGTCGGCAGCTTAACGGAGACGGCATTTGAATGGTACTCGGAGCTTTTGAATGACTCCATCAAAACATTCACAGAAATGGAGTTGCTATTCACCCAGCGTTTCGCAAGCGCCAGCGAACGTACCCCGATCATGGCATTGATCAATGCCGGGGTGAAGCCAGGAGAGACATGGGTTCAATATGCAATACGGTGGTGGAACCTATGGTCGAAATGCGAACAACGCATAGAAGAAGCTCCTGCTGTGGGCATGTTCGTAGGGACCCTTGACCCGCAAGCGACTATATCCCAATTTATGATGTTCTTCAAGCCGACCACTTTTCAGGCCTTGAACGACAAGCTGGCCTAAATGGACCAGATGGGCTATAGACCGTCCGCCTCAAAAACGGAACTTCAAAATGAAAAGGGCAAAGGGAAAGCGACCTTTTTCGCCAACGCTCAACAACAGCCGAGTGATCCGAAACCAGCTGCTCGCCAAAACGATAAACAGCGATCACTCGGAGAAAAGATGAGACGTCCTCACTCATTCCCTCGGGATAAAACGAGAAGACTGTTCGAACTAGCGGTGCACAACAGGCTTATCACTCTACCAGATCCGAGACGCCCACTACAACCGGGCGACGTCAACAATCCCAATTACTGCCCCTACCATCGAATAATGGGCCACCCAATCAAAGATTGCTTCGTCTTCAAAAACTGGGTCGAGACCAGTACCAACAGGGAAGGTCCGCGTTGTCTAAAAACTGGAGGGTAAACCCCCCACAACCGCACGCTCCTAAAAAGGTGGACACGCCAGGGGCATCATGCTCATTTATAGAGGAAGCTCCATGGGAAGTTGTTCTTTCGAACAAGACTAAGAAAATGCTGAAGGATCTTCAAGAATGCCCGGCAATCAGGTGGAAAAGCCTGCTAAAGCCCGAGATCATTGAGGAGATGCTGAAACCGCGCCCAACACCGAGAATTGGTAACGATGGGCAAAACACCCAGGCCCAGCCGTCGAAGTCTTCGAAGAAGAAGAAGAAGAAGACTAAAAAGCCCACGCAGTCTGACGACAAACGCACGGACCTACAAAAGCATATTGACACGCTGGAAGAATATAACCAGAAGGCGCGAACCCTGGTCATACTCCAAGAGTTTCTCAACCATATCCTTAAGGGTGGAGATAATGACAATGATGAGGGAGAAGACTCGTCAGAAGAACCCGAGGATTATATGACAAGTTGTCACATGATCTCTCATTCACCAATAAATGACGAAGAATCTCACTCAGCGTCAGATGATAACATAGAGAAGCTGTGGACAGGATCGGTACCAAAATCCTTGGAACCGTCAGACGAGTTGATTGACATGCTGCTGAACGAAACCCGTCAGAAGAGCAAAGCTGATCAAGAGAGTGAAATGGCCATATTCGAAAGGGCCAGGCGTCGACATCAAGTTGAGGAAGTCATGGTAGGGATGAGTCGCAAAGCACTCCAACCAGATTGAAGCATGCCCGCGGCAGACAAAAACAGGCTTAAGACAAGAAAACGGTTCGCTAAAGCCCTATCAATGGGAATGAAGCTGCCATCTTTCAAAGGAGATACTCCTAGCGGTATACACCTTGATGAAGAGGATGTACATCCTAACTACTGCTTATACAATCAGAGGATTGTGTTAGTTATATGTATGCCCTAGAGGACATTATTGTACATATGATGTATATTATAGTGGATGCTTGGACATATATAGAGAGGACTTTCTTGCTCGACATGATAGTATGCTATCTGGTTACCTTTATCTTAACATGTAGACTGGTATTTATACTGTCTTGCTCTCACATGTTGATAAAGCCCTTAGGATATGTACTTGACTACCAGGACTATGATAGAGATCATACTAGTGGGACCAGGGTAGTTCACAAGTACATCCTTTAATTGTTCCTAGTCGAGGGAATATCGAGACAGGGCATCGATATTCCAGAGTAGACTAGCGTATACACTTCTTGACCCATATGATGGGCGATGGATGATCCCACATCCATTGGTGTTTGACATCGGAGATGGTATACGGGTGCTCAGTGGAGACAGGGTATACTGAACAGGACTCGCGCGAGGACTCCTATGTGACAGTATACCTATCATCAGATAGCAGTTGTCACGCCCCGCTTCCCAGTGTACGGCGAAGTGGACGCGATGAGGTCCGCTACGTATGTACTCAGAAGTACTTACGCTAAGCGTAGCTAAGCAATAAAAAATAATCACAAGAGACAAATGATATTGAAATAACATCAACTTTTATTAATAACATTCTTTGTACAATGCATGAAATGAAAATACAACTGGAATGAAAAAGCAATGCCTAAACAGTGGCATAACAGAAATGAAAAATACTGAAAAGAACAAGGTACAATTATCTAGAGCTCTAGGTCTTCTTGGAACTGCTCCAAATCTTCACCGGCGGGCTCGATCTCAGATTGGTCCAACGCACCTGACGACATTCAAAGAAGAAAGAAATAGAATGTCGTCAGCGAACAGGTCGCTCGGTAAGTCCCAAAGAATAAGAAGAATGAGAATGACAGAGTAACAGTATTTTCTAAAGTATTATATTGTTGAATATTATGGAACATTGTTTAACGCTGTTGTTTGTAGCTTGGTACAGAAGGATGCCAGTGTATACGAGGGGGATCTCTATATGCTAGAGATCAGGGCAAAAGGAAAGTACAAGGAACCGTTATGCCACGGTACAACAGCAATAGGATTCAGGTTAGGTGTCTTAATCTGACCACCTCGTGCCACCTTTAACACCTTCAGTACCAATCTACCCCTTAAACCCCGTAGTATTTTAACAGTATTGTAGTATTGGAATATGTAAATTGAGTGACTGACCAAAACTATGATATCAGTAAGCATGTTGTAACTGTGTAATCAGGAAAATGGAATATCAGGATAATGGATGAATATCCATGGTTTGATTCGGTCAAAAGAATATATTGTTAACTGGATTCAGGGTTTCATGTATTCAAATTGTGTTGGAATATAAAAGAATATAGACTGACTTGAATCGTATTCAAGACAGAAATAGTCAGACTCTAACCCGAGTCAGACTAAAAGAAAATAATTTGAAGTTCAATATTAGCTAGGGGCCTTATTGTAATTTGTAAAACTTGAGGGGGTTTTATGTAAAAAGTACTTTTGTATAGTTTTCAAAATACACCTCAAGTATTTAATAATCATCTTTATTGTTATAGTGAATGTGAATTTTATTTGTGTTATTCTAGTGAATATATCCTAATAAAAGTATTAATTGTTTTATCTGAAATTCATGGTATTTTAGTGTAACTTTTAATCTTGTAATTTTTTTAGAAAAATGTGGAAACTTTATATTATGATAAAATAGGTGTTTAAATGATAATTATATATATATTAACACATGAATAATTTTATATAAATATTTTATTAAAAAAAATCTCATTTTCCCTAAATATCGTATTTTGAACCTTTCGAGACCGAATGCTCCTTGCGGAGGTCTGAATCTCGCACTACTAGCCTGCGAGTGCACGATGAACCGTACTATCCCTAACAGGTTTCCCAAAAGTGGGTTGTAGCGGCGCTTTGCTTAGGTTTAACAATACTTTTCATTTGGGAAAACGGTTTTATAAATATGGGGTATTTATTTGCAAAAAATATAGTTTTCCGTATTTTTAGTTGTTAGGATTTCCTAAGCCAACTAGCCTACTTCTAAGGTCTAAACGATGAGTCATTCGAAGCCTCAAATCGCCTCTTCACCGTCAATTGCGGCCAGGTAAGTGCCAGGTAAGTAGGAAGGAACCACAGTCGTGGGCCTAATTAAAAACCACTAGCCTTAGACACACTTGCCTAGGCACCACAAGACAATTTAGATAAACGATCGATGTCCATGACCTATCGTGCTTTCATTTTATTTATAATTTTATACAACTTAAAGCTTTCAATAAAAGTTATAAAGATTAGGGTATTTTAGTGAAAAGTCCTGTAATTTCGTATTCTGTGTTTTGATATTTATCAATTAGGGTTATATTGAGTGTGTGTAGAGGTAGGTCATTACCTCGTGACTTATTTTAAGTTTTGGTGAAGTTTAAAGGTAAAACATGACATGTTAAAGTTGAAGGTATTAACGCGCAAGAATACGGTATTCGAAAACGTTATCATTTTATGTGTGAAATTTCATTCAAATTGGGTTCTACAAGTTTAGTGATCAAAATAAACATATTTAGGAGTGAGGTAATTAATTAAACTAAGAAAAATGAACTTCATGGTATTTTTATGAAAATAATACGGTTTTGCAAATAAGTTATCATTTCATGTGAAAAAATTTGATTAAATTGGTTTATGGGTGATTAATAGTCAACATGAATATGGGTAGATAATATGTATTAGGTGGCAAGTGGAAATTTATAGAAAAACCGAATCGGAAATCGGTTTGTCCGATTTCCGTCGGGTTCCAAAAAGTCGTATTTTTATACTTATAGAAAAGAGAGATAGAAGAGATGGGACTTACGGTTTGGACAAGCTAAGGAAGCTAAGGTATGTGGTGGTTGTCGATTCGTCGAAAACGTCGCGAAGGTTCTGATCCGGTCGCCGGAATCCGTCGTCGATTTCGGCAGCGCTTCGCTTCTCGCTCTTCGTACCGAGTTCTCGAGAATTTGGGAGAGTAGACTTAGAGTGGTGAGGTGAAATGGTAGAGGGTAGGGGTCTTTATATAGGGCTAGGCTAGGGTTAGGGTTAGGATAAAAAATATTAAAAGAAAATATAAAAAAAAACATTAAAAATTCATTAAAAATCATTAAACCTAGGAGTAAAAGGGATTTATTGGCCAAATCAAAACCGATCCAGGTATAATAAGTGTGCAAGAGGGTTGACCAAGTCAAGAGCCAACTTTTCTCAGTTGGTGACTCGGCCGTCCGGCTAAGTCCGGCCGGCGGCGCCGGACCGAGTCGGCCGAGTCGCCGGCCGGCGGCGCCGAGTCGGGCCGAGTCAAGGGTCCAATGGCCGGGGGTTTTCCTGAGGAATAACTTGGTATTTTTACTTTTTGTTGTCCAGTACATATTTTGGGAGTTATGGCCTTTTTACCGTTGACATCCAAAAAAAATAAAACAAAATAAATACAAAAATAATGTGGGGCATCGGATTTGAACTCTGGTGGCTTGGTTCAGCAGCGCAAGGTATTACCAATGAGCTACAAGCTCCTTCTTGTAATTATTGCAAGGAATTAGATACTTAAATTATTTCCAGCAACATTAATACTCAAAGTATACACTATATTTAAAGCAAATTTTTGGTATACAAAGTTGTAGTTGTTACAATCAACCCTCCGTACAAAAATTTCGTCCTCGAAATTTACAACTTTTATTTAAGGACTAGTTTACAAAAAGGTGCGGATATCTTGCACGCATCTCATCCTCCCTTTCCCACGTGGATTCTCCTGGAGTGTCTTTCCTCCACATTACCCGGACCAAATTAACTTCTTTGTTCCGAAGTGTCTTCACTTTCCTGTCCAGGATCTCCACAGGTTGTTGCTCACAAGACAAATCGGGCTGTATCATGAGTTCGGAATGATCAAGTACATGGCTGGGGTCACTCACATACCTTCTGAGTTGAGATATGTGGAACACGTTATGCACTCCTTCCAGTGAGGGTGGAAGCGCTAAACGATATGCCACTTCACCGACTCGTTCGAGTATATCGAACGGTCCAATGTATCTCGGACTCAACTTTCCCCGTCTTCCAAATCTGATCACTCCGCGGTTCGGAGAGATATTCAGGAATACATGATCTCCTGGCTGGAACTCCAAGTGTCGTCTCTTCGCATCAGCCCAATGTTTCTGTCTATCTTGGGCTATGCGCATTCTTTCCCTGATAGTACGAACCACATCAACGGTCGCTACTATCATCTCTGGTCCAAGGAGTTCTCTATCTCCGATGTCGTCCCAACTTAATGGCGATCGACACTTCCTTCCATATAATGCTGCAAAAGGTGCCATTCCTATGCTTGCTTGATAGCTGTTGTTGTACGCAAACTCCACAAGATGCAGGTGATCCTCCCACGATCCTTTGAAGTCGAGCATACATGCTCTGAGCATATCCTCCAAGATCTGAATAGTTCGTTCCGACTGACCATCTGTTTGTGGATGATAAGCCGTGCTGAAGTTCAGACTTGTTCCCAAGCTAGCTTGCAGACTTTGCCAAAATTGCGATCGAAACCTGGTGTCACGATCGGAGACAATGCAGACCGGTACTCCATGAAGTCTCACAATTTCCTGTATGAGTTCATGGGTATCAGAGATAGTACAGTATGAAGAGTTTAAATCTTAAATTAGATTATTACCTCCATGTATTTCTTCGCTAATATCTCAGTTGATTGGCCAACTCGAAATGGGATGAAGTGAGCCGACTTTGTGAGTCGATCCACAATGACCCAAATCGCATCGTTACCCTTTGTGCTGCGAGGAAGAGCAGTTACAAAGTCCATCGTGATGTGCTGCCACTTCCATTCTGGAATTGGTAACGGTTGAAGTAGTCCAGCTGTCCTGTGATGTTCAGCCTTTACTTGCTGACACACCAAACATTTTGCGACACTCCTGGCTACTTCACGGTTCATTCCATGCCACCAATAATTCTGATGTAGATCTTTGTACATTTTGGTACCTCCAGGATGTACTGAATAGGGAGAGCTGTGAGCTTCTTTCATTAACTCTTCCCGAACATGACCCTTTGGTATACACAATCTGCTGCCGTATCTCAAAGATCCGTCTTCATGAATGATGAAATCTGTTCTGAGTCCATTCTCCACTTGTTCTCTGATCTTTTGCAACTTAGCATCGCTGGCTTGAGCTACTTTGATCTGATTGACAATATTTGATTGAACTTGCAGATTCATCAAATTTGAAACATCACCTGGCATGACTAGTTCGATCTCCATCTGATGTAGGTCTTGCTGAAGCTTCCACTGAGCAGTGAGATTCATTGCTAATGGTTGGCGACTAAGAGCATCAGGTACTACGTTTACCTTTCCTGGATGATATTGCAAGTTGATGTCGAAGTCCGCCATGAGTTCTAACCATCTTCTCTGCCGCATATTCAACTCCTTCTGAGTAAACACATACTTCAGACTCTTGTGATCTGTGTAGATGTTCACTCGTTCACCAAGTAAGTAGTGGCGCCAAATCTTGAGAGCAAAAATGGCGGCTGCCAACTCCAGATCATGCGTCGGATAATTGCGCTCATGAGTCTTCAGTTGTCTTGAAGCATAAGCCACAACTTTACCGTGCTGATGTAAAACACATCCTAGTCCCTTACCGGATGCATCACAATGTACTTCAAATCCTCCAGATTGATCCAGTATGACGAGAATAGGTGCAGATGTCAGTCTTGATTTGAGTTCTACGAAAGCTTGCTCGCATGCTTCTGACCACACAAATTCTTCATCTTTTCGTGTGAGCTTGGTCAGGGGTGTTGCTATCTTCGAAAAGCCTTCAATGAATCTTCTGTAATATCCAGCTAAACCCAAGAAACTCTGAATATCCTTCACTGATTTTGGTGCAGGCCATTCGCTGACTGCTGAAACTTTTGCTGGATCCACAGAAATCCCTTCTCCTGATACGATGTGTCCAAGAAAACCAACTTGTTTTAGCCAAAACTCACACTTACTGTACTTGGCATAAAGCTGGTGTTGATGAAAAGTTTCTAGGACAATTCGTAAGTGCTTTGCATGCTCTTTCCGATTCTTTGAATATACCAGGATGTCGTCGATGAAGATGACAACGAACCTGTCTAAATACTCCCGGAAAACTTGGTTCATAAGATTCATGAAGATTGCTGGTGCATTGGTCACTCCAAATGGCATTACTAGAAATTCATAATGTCCATAGCGAGTTCTGAAAGCTGTTTTGTGAATATCAGCCTCCTTGACCTTCACTTGATGATAACCTGAACGAAGATCTAGTTTAGAGAAGACACAAGATCCACTTAGCTGATCGAATAAATCGTCGATGCGCGGGAGTGGATACTTGTTCTTTATAGTAACTTCGTTCAAGGCCCTATAGTCGATGCACATTCTGTATGAACCTTCCTTCTTCTTCACCAATAGTACAGGTGCTCCCCAACTTGAAGTGCTGGGACGAATCCATCCTTTCGCTAGTAATTCGTCCAACTGTGTTTGAACTTCCTTCAATCCTTCCGGACTTAGTCTATACGGTGCTTTGATCACTGGTTGTGCTCCTGGTACTAAGTCAATACTGAATTCAAGAGCTCGATTGGGAGGCAAACCTGATATATCGTCAGGGAATACATCATCGAACTCTCGAACTATCTCCGGTCTTGATTCTTCCTCTGCCTGAGCTGCTGCAACTACTGCTTCCCTTGGCTTTGCTTTGTAAGCACTTGGCTCCAGTGTACGATCTCCACTCTTGAAATAGAAGACCGGATGATCGGGAATCTCAAATACTACCCTCCTTTGACGACAGTCGATGGTAGCATAAAAGGCTCCAAGCCAGTCCATTCCTAGAACCACATCGAAGTTTGGTATGTCCAGTACCTTGAAGTCGGCATAAAACTCTCGACTGCAGACGACGACTGGACACATGCTGTATCCCATAGTTGCCTTTAGAACACCATTTCCAGAACTGACGTTCCAGCTGGATACAAGCGGTGAGACTAGAATCGCATGGGTTCGGACAAACCGTTGTGACATAAAGCAGTGGGATGCTCCAGTATCAAACAGTGCAAGTGCAGATAGTGAAGCTACTAGGATTGTACCTAAGGTATTAGGGATAGGTTTTAGGTATAGGGAAAGTGTGTAGGTAAGAAAAACTAAAAGTTGAGTTTGAGAAAGAAAGTTTACCAGTAATGACTTGGCCAGTGGCCTCAGCTTCTTCCACAGACATCATGAAAGCCTGGCGCTTCGGCACAATCCTCCTGGCCCGAGGAGCATTCCTCTGAACGTTCCTTTGAGCTTGATGGAACTGTCGAGGAGGTGGTGCAGCTTGTGGTCCCCTAGGTGGTGCAGGCAGTGCAAGTCTGGTAGCAGGTGCCTGAAGAGCTGGTCGTTGCTGATAAGTATTTGCTGGCCTTGGTGCAGCAACTGGGTTCTGCCTTTGGGGACAAGATCCAATATCATGAGTGGCTGAACCGCAAACTAAGCAGAGGCGGTTGGCTCGACGGCAGTCCTTCATCATATGTCTAGTTCTCTTGCAGTAAGTGCAAAAGGCTGGGCTAGGATGATGAGTTGGTACTCCGGGTCGCCTCGGCACGAAAGATGGTCTGGACGTGGCTCCACCTGCTATCTGGTTGGCAGGGCGCTTGACTCCTGCAGACTGAGGTCTGCCCCTCTCTTTTATCACTGCCTCATAACTGCGGGCAGCTTCTAGGGCTTCCTCATGAGTCAAAAACTTTCCTGTGGCTAGAGCAGCCTTGATCTCTGTGTCCAAACCTTGCTGAAAACGACGGGCTCTGATCTCGTCCGTCGGTATCAGGTGTGCCGTGAATCTGTTTAAAAATTGTGTTAGCTGTGTGATATGTGATATTTTAAAAAAATGAACTATTGTGACATATCTTACCGGCTCAACATAGTGAACTCAGCATCGTATTCATCTACCGATTTCTTCCACATTGATCCTTGCTGTAGATGAATAAACTGCTGCTCCATAGCGAACCTGGCAGTCACAGGGAAATATTTCGTGTCAAACTTCTCGCGAAATGTCTTCTATTCAATCGGATGTGCTAGACGGGTTTCTTCCGCCTTCCACCAATTGCGAGCATTATCCGTGAGCTGTAGTTTCGCTACACGGACCCAAGCGTGGTCTGGCACTTGAGCTGCTGCCAGATCGTCTTCGATGCTTTGTGCCCATTCTTCCGCTTCGAGAGGGCTTCCTTTGCCCGAAAATTGCTTTGGATGCAAAGCTCTGAATTGCTTTACTCCCAGTGTATCGCTATCAGGACGGCTCAGAAGTTGCTGCTGTCCCTCGAGAAGACTACGGATCGCATCAAATAGCATCGTTTGCTCCGTGGATGGTGCCGGAACAACTGGTGTGAGAGGTAGTGCTGGAGGGGTGTTGTTAACGTTGGTGCTGGTATTGTTCGGGGAATCCATGATCCTGAAGAAAAATTTGGATTAGAACAGATTCAAATACATGAAATGATAAGATTCAAGGAATAGAGATTTGCAAGATTCGAAGAACATGGATTGTAAAGAATGTTTTAGTTGCTGGTTCTTGTGTTATATTGCTTAGGTTGTTCACGCAGACCAGAACTGTATGACAGGGATTCATACAGCTCTGACCTGCATGGACCACCAACAAAACCTGTCACGCCCCGCTTCCCAGTGTACGGCGAAGTGGACGCGACGAGGTCCGCTACGTATGTACTCAGAAGTACATACGCTAAGCGTAGCTAAGCAATATAAAATAATCACAAGAGACAAATGATATTGAAATAACAACAACTTTTATTAATAACATTCTTTGTACAATGCATGAAATGAAAATACAACTGGAATGAAAAAGCAATGCCTAAACAGTGGCATAACAAAAATGAAAAATACTGGAAAGAACAAGGTACAATTATCTAGAGCTCTAGGTCTTCTTGGAACTGCTCCAAATCTTCACCGGCGGGCTCGATCTCAGCTTGGTCCAACGCACCTGACGACATTCAAAGAAGAAAGAAATAGAATGTCGTCAGCGAACAGGTCGCTCGGTAAGTCCCAAAGAATAAGAAGAATGAGAATGACAGAGTAACAGTATTTTCTAAAGTATTATATTGTTGAATATTATGGAACATTGTTTAACGCTGTTGTTTGTAGCTTGGTACAGAAGGATGCCAGTGTATACGAGGGGGATCTCTATATGCTAGAGATCAGGGCAAAAGGAAAGTACAAGGAACCGTTATGCCATGGTACAACAGCAATAGGATTCAGGTTAGGTGTCTTAATCTGACCACCTCGTGCCACCTTTAACACCTTCAGTACCAATCTACCCCTTAAACCCCGTAGTGTTTTAACAGTATTGTAGTATTGGAATATGTAAATTGAGTGACTGACCAAAACCATGATATCAGTAAGCATGTTGTAACTGTGTAATCAGGAAAATGGAATATCAGGATAATGGATGAATATCCATGGTTTGATTCGGTCAAAAGAATATATTGTTAACTGGATTCAGGGTTTCATGTATTCAAATTGTGTTGGAATATAAAAGAATACAGATTGACTTGAATCGTATTCAAGTCAGAAATAGTCAGACTCTAACCCGAGTCAGACTAAAAGAAGATAATTTGAAGTTCAATATTAGCTAGGGGCCTTATTGTAATTTGTAAAACTTGAGGGGGTTTTATGTAAAAAGTACTTTTGTATAGTTTTCAAAATACACCTCAAGTATTTAATAATCATCTTTATTGTTATAGTGAATGTGAATTTTATTTGTGTTATTCTAGCGAATATATCCTAATAAAAGTATTAATTGTTTTATCTGAAATTCATGGTATTTTAGTGTAACTTTTAATCTTGTAATTTTTTTAGTAAATGTGGAAACTTTATATTATGATAAAATAGGTGTTTAAATGATAATTATATATATATTAACACATGAATAATTTTATATAAATATTTTATTAAAAAAAATCTCATTTTCCCTAAATATCGTATTTTGAACCTTTCGAGACCGAATGCTCCTTGCGGAGATCTGAATCTCGCACTACTAGCCTGCGAGTGCACGATGAACCGTACTATCCCTAACAGGTTCCCCAAAAGTGGGTTGTAGCGGCGCTTTGCTTAGGTTTAACAATACTTTTCATTTGGGAAAACGGTTTTATAAATATGGGGTATTTATTTGCAAAAAAAATAGTTTTCCGTATTTTTAGTTGTTAGGGTTTCCTAAGCCAACTAGCCTACTTCTAAGGTCTAAACGATGAGTCATTAGAAGTCTCAAATCGCCTCTTCACCGTCAATTGCGGCCAGGTAAGTGCCAGGTAAGTGGGAAGGAACCACAGTCGTGGGCCTACTTAAAAACCACTAGCCTTAGACACACTTGCCTAGGCACCACAAGACAGTTTAGATAAACGATCGATGTCCATGACCTATCGTGCTTTCATTTTATTTAAAATTTTATATAGCTTAAAGCTTTCAATAAAGGTTATAAAGATTAGGGTATTTTAGTGAAAAGTCCTGTAATTTCGTATTCTGTGTTTTGATATTTATCAATTAGGGTTATATTGAGTGTGTGTAGAGGTAGGTCATTACCTCGTGACTTATTTTAAGTTTTGGTGAAGTTTAAAGGTAAAACATGACATGTTAAAGTTGAAGGTATTAACGCGCAAGAATACGGTATTCGAAAACGTTATCATTTTATGTGTGAAATTTCATTCAAATTGGATTCTACAAGTTTAGTGATCAAAATAAACATATTTAGGAGTGAGGTAATTAATTAAACTAAGAAAAATGAACTTCATGGTATTTTTATGAAAAGAATACGGTTTTGCAAATAAGTTATCATTTCATGTGAAAAAGTTTGATTAAATTGGTTTATGGGTGATTAATAGTCAACATGAATATGGGTAGATAATATGTATTAGGTGACAAGTGGAAATTTATAGAAAAACCGAATCGGAAATCGGTTTGTCCGATTTCCGTCGGGTTCCAAAAGGTCGTATTTTTATACTTATAGAAAAGAGAGATAGAAGAGATGGGACTTACGGTTTGGACAAGCTAAGTAAGCTAAGGGATGTGGTGGTTGTCGATTCGTCGAAAACGTCGCGAAGGTTCTGATCCGGTCGCCGGAATCCGTCGTCGATTTCGGCAGCGCTTCGCTTCTCGCTCTTCGTACCGAGTTCTCGAGAATTTGGTAGAGTAGACTTAGAGTGGTGAGGTGAAATGGTAGAGGGTAGGGGTCTTTATATAGGGCTAGACTAGGGTTAGGGTTAGGATAAAAAATATTAAAAGAAAATATAAAAAAACATTAAAAATTCATTAAAAAGCATTAAACCTAGGAGTAAAAGGGATTTATTGGCCAAATAAAAACCGATCCAGGTATAATAAGTGTGCAGGAGGGTTGACCAAGTCAAGAGCCAACTTTTCTCAGTTGGTGACTCGGCCGTCCGGCCAAGTCCAGCCGGCGGCGCCGGACCGAGTCGGCCGAGTCGCCGGCCGGCGGCGCCGAGTCGGGCCGAGTCAAGGGTCCAATGGCCGGGGGTTTTCCTGAGGAATAACTTGGTATTTTTACTTTTTGTTGTCCAGTACATATTTTGGGAGTTATGGCCTTTTTACCGTTGACTTCCAAAAAAAAAAAAACAAAATAAATACAAAAATAATGTGGAGCATGGGATTTGAACTCTGGTGGCTTGGTTCAGCAGTGCAAGGTATTACCAATGAGCTACAAGCTCCTTCTTGTAATTATTGTAAGGAATTAGATACTTAAATTGTTTCCAGCAACATTAATACTCCAAGTATACACTATATTTAAAGCAAATTTTTGGTATACAAAATTGGAGTTGTTACAGCAGTCCTCTGGTAAAACTGGTACAGGTTAGATTGTAGACCCGAGATCGTCATAGAGTCTTGTGCGGCTTCCACTGTACTTTGATTTCCTCCCTACTACGCTCAAAGGAGACGTGCAAACAGGTGGATTTTGGGTACAGTCCCAAGTCGTATGGAGGCAATGAGCGATAGGAGGGGTTTCGTCTCTCCCTGTATTAGGGGTTGATGTTGCGCTATGTTCGATTGGCTATAACTGGAAGTCCCTGGCCAGAGCTGCTGTCGAGATATACTGATATGTGTTATTAGTAGTTTCTCGAACCGTTATAGGCCAGACATCAACATGACTTATCACGTTACTAGGGTCTGACGATTTCCCCCCTAGACATGATATGCGACATATCATATGAAGAGACCGGACTGTACGGGAGTGTTACTTGTAGGGTTCCTAGGCACACACATGAGATTCTACAAGGCATCAACCATGCCAAAATCAAATTTTTATATGCCGAACAATCCTATGCAAGATCGTATACTAGAGGTAAGGAGAAACAATAAGCAAGCAAACGACTTTACTAATAAGTGAAAGGGATTACAACCTTGTAAATCCGGTCCTTTACTTCTAAAGCTCCGTGTTGATGTCCCTTCGCTGCGATCATCGGGATCCCGGACCCTAGCGTTGGTTTCATCGGAGAAATGAGCGGGCTAGGTCGTTGATTTCGAGACCAAAGATGATCTACGTCGGGGAGACTCAAACTCAAGCTATTCCTTCACTTTGTCAAAAACTTTGTGAAGAGAACACCCTATACTACATGGCAAGTAGTAGAGGATGAAGAAATAGGAAGTGGGCTCACTTTAGAATTGTTTTTCTCACACTTTTTCTCATGGCACCATTGGAGCTAGCAAGCTTTTTGATGGAGCTTGATGAAGAAGAAGAAGAAGAAAGAATAAAGAATAATCTCATCCAAAAGAAAGCTTATCCTTTTAATTATGGCACCATGGTTGAGCTAAGCCCTCATGCTTAACTCATGTAGAGAATTAACCAAAGTATTAGGTTAAGGGTTGGGTTAACTAATATCCTAAGGAAATGACAAAGGAGTTGACTTTGTCAATGTTTCTTCAAGCTTCATGAAGCTTGATAACTTTGACCAAAGTCTCATCTCTTTTGTTATTTGTTAGGAAATTAGTAAACCCTAATTTAACCTTGATTTGGTTTAAGTCTCATACACACATCTTGTATGTATCATCAAACATGATACAAACATGTACACTTGCATATATCACATATAAACAATGTGCACAATCTAGTGAGAAAATCAATCTTAAGTGAACCAATACTAGTTAATGTAAAGTAATATATCAAATATATAATTATACATTAAATCATTAAATCAACACTTGATTTAACGATCCGGTCATAACCGACTAATATCATGTGTAACAACTTATCGAATCAACACTTGATCCGATAACCCGGCTATATCGCATACAACCGATCAATGTCACGAATCGCGAGAATAGAATACGGTATCACATACTGGTATTATTCTCGGTCCCGCACATATCTCATATGCGCTCCTATTTCCTTTCGCTTGAGCCAGGAAACCCCTGTGTAGGACTTTAAAGACTCGTCAATACGCCGGCAGTAGGTGATGATCATATCAAACACCCACAAGCCGCAAGCGGTCTACTAAACGTAATGGCCACCCGGGTATTGAGCGATCAGAAGATCAACGAGCAAGCCCGCTCACACTCCTGCGAATCCAACCAGTAACACTTACCGCACAGTCCGGTCTGTTTGTCTGATATATCGCATATCTCGCCTAGGGGTGGTAAACGTCAGACCCCAGTAGCTTGATAAGTCATGCCGATGTAAGGTCCATAACAAGCATGAAACTACTGATAACACTTACCAGTAAATCAGTGCAACCCTGGCCAGGGATTTCCAGTTATGGCAAGTCGAGCATAGCGCAACATCAACCCCCAATACCGGGAGAGACGAATCCCCTCCTATCGCTCATTGCCTCCATATGAATCGGGACTGTACCCAAAAACCACCTGTTTGCACGACTCAGTAGAGCCGTGGTAGGGTGGAAATCAAAGCACGGTGGGAGACACACAAGACTCTATGACGATCTCGGGTCAACAGACTAAGCTGTACCAGTGTCACCAGAGAACTGCCATCTGACGTAAGGTATAATACCATCTGGGAGTTCTCGGCGAGTCCGTTCAGTATACCCAGTCTCCACTGAGCACCCTCATACCATCTCTGATGTCAAACACCAATGGATATAGGATCATCCATCGTCCTTCACGTGGGTCGAGAAGATATACGCTAGTCTACTCTGGAATATCAATGCCCCGTCTCGATATTCCCACGATTAGGAATATTGAAGGATGTACTCATGGACTACCCAGGCCCCACTAGTATGATCTACATCATAATCCTGCAAGTCGAGCACATATCCTAAGGGCTTTATCAACATGTAATAGAGAGACAGCAAGTATACATGTTAAGATAAAGAGTAACCAGATAGCGTACTATCATGTCGAGCAAGAAAGTCCTACCTATATATCCCAGCATCCACTATAATATACATCCTATGTACAGTAATGGCCTCTAAGGCATACATATCACTAACAATCTCCCACTTGCACTAGGGCTATCTGTAGCAGTGGTTGCAGTATCTCATACTCAACCATCCCATAAAAGTCTCTCTCTGGGAAAAGGCCTTTGTGAGTGGATCCGCCGTGTTGTCCTCTGAGTCTACTCTCCTAACCTCGATCACCCTGGAGATCTACTATCTCCATCATCAGGTGATGCTGCCTCAGAATATGTCTGGGTCACAGATGGGACCGGGGTTCTTGGGCCAAAGCCACACTTCCATTGTCACACAATGGTAGGAACCTAGTTCATCTCATGAACTAATATACACCCAAACTTCCTCTTTGGTAGTATCTTTGATAGCGATGTCACCAGCCTTTATCGTCTAGTTTGCCACGGTATCCAGCTTGAAACTCTTCCAACATACCGTCCCTCCACTGAGGGTAAAGACAATGCCTACGACTGACATTCAGTCGCCTTTATCACCCTGGAACTTTTCCAGTGATTCTCCCCCGGATCGATTGATACCATCTCACTATACCTAGTGAGAATCCTAACATCCATTTAGATCTATCTCATAGATCCAAATCCCAGGATTTAGGAGGTATCACATAGATCCTATATGGAGAATTCTTGTGATAAGAGGAGATTGACCGTGCGTAATATAGGAAACTTTTTTCCTATCAAGAGTATGTTGTCCACGTACAATACGAGGATGACCACCTTACTCTCTACTACCTTTTTGTATGTACAAGGTTCATCTACTATTTTGATGAAGTCAAACTCTTTGACTACCACATCAAAACAGATGTTCCAACTCCGCGATGCCTGCTTTATTCTGTAAAGCAACTTGCACACGTTTCCGCTGCTCCCACCGTTTACGAAGCTCTCTGGCTGTGTACTTATAGACGTTCTCTTCTAAATCAATATTTAGAAAAGAAGTCATGACACCCAACCACCAGATGTCGCAGTCATGGTATGTAGCAATGTCAAGTAGGATCCGGATGGACTTAAGCATAGCCACTGGAAAAGGTTTCATCATTATCCATGCCTGGTCGATGACAAAAACCTTTAACAAGTCTAGCTTCGAAAGTCTCAACTTTTCCATATACACCAAGTAATCTTCTCAAGATATACTTGCTCCTGATGGGGATTTAACCCTTCAGATATTGCAACCAAAGTGCATACTTTGTTGGTGTACATGGATTCCATCTCAGATCTCTAAGCATCCAGCCATTCTTACAGAGTCCTCACTCTCGATAGCCTGCTCGAAACTAGTTGGGTCATCATCTCATGATGCATTCCTCGCTCCCACTGTCATCGAGAAACCGAAGTATCTCTCAGGCGGATGAGGAACCCTGCTAGATCGGCAGAGAGGCTGAGGTTCGTCGGAGATTATTGAATCCTTTGGTATTATCAAATCATCAGCTGTAGTTTGTATAGCTAGAAATCCTTCCAGTTCTACAGAACTGACCTTGTCTTGATCTTGTCCGGATTTTGCATTTGACATAGGCCGGACAATCCCAAATCTTAACTTGCTTAAGAGATGGGCTCTTCCCATACCATATCTTATATGGAGTGGTAGACACTGATTTGATTCGAACCCAATTCAATAGGTATGCAGCTTCTCAAGTGCATAACCCCCAAAAGGAAACAGGTAACTCAGTAGTACTCATCATAGAGCGCACCATATCATATAGGGTGCTATTGCTCTGCCCCGATATACCGACATGCTGTGGTGTATACGGAGGAGTAATGCTGAGAGAGAATCTCATTCTCCTTTAGAATAGTCCAGGAATCCCATGCTCAAGTACTCTCCTCCTTGATCTCATCAAAGGACATAATACTTATACCCGTATTTGGTTCTCTACTTCTGACTTATATTCAGTGATTATCTCAAAAGTTTCGGACTTGTGTTTCAACAGGAACATATGTCTGAATTTAGAGAGATCATCAGTGAATGTAATGAAGTACAAAGAACCGGTCGTGGCATATGTAGATTGGGTACCTTTATACATCACTATGTATCAGTCCCAAGAGTTCACTAACTCTTTCTCTGTTTCCAGTAAACGGAGCTATGGTCATCTTATCTTTGTGACATAACTGGCAAGTTTCATAAGATGTAAATTTAAAATGATTTAAATATGCATCTAAATGTAACTTAGCTAGTCGGGTCGCATTGATATGACCTAGTCTACAATGCCTCAAGAAGAATTCGTTCATTTCTGAACTTTTTCTCTCGTGTGTGTTCTGTATACTAAGAACTGTAGTTTGATTTAGAACGTCAATGCTTTTAGATAACGTGCATGAACCGATCAACTCTTGATATAGGAAATGTTCAAAACATTATCCAACAATACAAAATTATATCCTTCTTTAGTGAATAAATAGACTGATATGATGTTGTATATCAGGTTCGGTATCTAATAACATTCGTTCAGAATCAATGGATTTGGAAATACAGGGTGATAGTGACCAACAGACTTGGCTGCAACACTTGCACCGTTTTCTTTCTCATGAAACTTTTCACCCGTTCTCAGTTCTCTACATTTCTGTAGCCCATGTAACAAATTACATATGCGGGATCCTGATCTGGTATTTAATGCCCAGGACGTAGAGGATACTGAGAAACGGTTCTTTGTAGTGAAGAAGATGCATCATCATGCACTTTCTTCGTTTGGACGGCATGGGAATCCTGGTATTCCCCTAATTCCTGCTCGGTCTTATAACAATTATAAGTTGGAGCGGGACCAACGTTCCCCAGCTCAGTATAACAAGCGGGCTCGGTCAATACATCCATTTTATTATCTTGATTAAGGTGTGACATGGTCGCTACCGGGAGAGAGAGAGAAGAAAACACTCTGCGTGCGCTCTTGCAAGATTAGATTGGTTATATATTTTATCTAATCATCCCACTATTTTTATCAAATCTTCCTTCAAACCCTAAAGGAAAGACTAGCCGGGATTAATTACACTCTACAAGTTCGCCAATCTTTCAGCCAGGTCAGTGCCGGTACTTTGAGGGAGGTTCCCCGTGCTTTCGCACGGACCTAATTAAAATAAACCTCGTTTTCTCAGGGGCATAACCCCGTTGACACCTTTCTAGACACCTACTTGATCGGCTAATTGTAAAGTGCAAAACTCTCCCAGGAGTAACAATTACTCGCAGTGGGTATCAGGATCCAACTATCATATAGAAGGTATGCAATCTCATTGCAAATTTCAACACTTGAAACTCCCGATAAAGGTTTTTACCCCTAGCACCTATGACCTTGGCTATGGTCAACAAATCATAAGCACTAGTCAAGTTCTACCCGTCATTTCGTGATAATTAGACCCACCCACATGACCCTTGGCTAAGGTCAACAAAGTCACATGACTGTCCTAACTAATCGCATCATATGCTCAGTAGGAAGACATCACTTAGCTACCGTACACTATGCCTCGGCTATGGTCGACAAACGCAGCATGAATACTAAGTACTCTACTTCCTAAAATGACGGAGGGTTGCGGATGGTTTTTAAGAAAACCTTTAATGCTTTGAACTTGATCTCGTTGCGGAATCAAATGGTTTAAAATGGAGTGTTTTTTAGGCTTTTGCTAGTTTCGCTAAAGAGGTCACTCCCGGTGAAGGGATCTCGGCTCTTTCCTCGTCGAATGAGGTGCAGGATATTTAAAATACCACTATGCAAAGCAAGAACTAGAAAAGCAGTCAAAAAACAAACCGAAGGTTGTAGCATCTGCTAATTATTGCTAAAGAGGTCACTCCCGGTGAAGGGATCGTCGGCTCTTTCCTCGTCGAATGAGATGCTGGATGTTCTACAAAAAACACCGCTATGCAAAGCAACAACTAGAGCTACCTAAATTTTTTTTTGAAATTCGATTCCACAACATCTTTTAGGTTTATTTTCTTTCATTAATCTCATTAATGAATGTCCCATCATTTAAGTCCACCTAAACATCACAGATAAATACAACGTACACTTATGCCATCAGCATTCGCCTCGATATCCCGTCTGCACCGTTAGGTTAGGTAACTAACGCCAGAGCGGGGCAGGGCTAGCACGGGTGTAAAACATAAGCAACGTCTATATAATATATCATATATACTATATACAGTATCAATCTGAACATATCATATGATCACATCACAGATAACGCAGCAGAAAATATCATATGAAATATTGGATATACTAGGACGTCCGTGTTTTATTTTGAGCCTGTATAAAACACGGATTCCACGGTCGTGATGAATAGCCAATCCCACACCCCTAGACCCCTACGACAAGCAACCCTACCAATTCTAGAGTTAGGAGACCCGAACTCGACTCCTCGAGATGGTCTCCCACTGGACCCTAAAACCCGGTTACTTGTGCTCCCCTCCTTGGGTCTATCCTAATGCGGAAAAGTAAATAATATACAATGGTGACATCATCCTCAACCCGGAAGTGCCCCAATAAAAGAATATTACATACAATTTTTTACATGAATGAAAAAGAAAAACACTCATCTCACATAAAAAAAACCCGGCTATTCAAACACGACGATCCAATATAACATATCCAGCAACACATAACATCACATGTCATCAACGTAAGTAAATATGCCCATCCCAATTGTCGTTGACATATAGCAACGAAACCGGCGATATCTCATATTACACTTACGGTCGCAGAAAAGAAAGTGTAAAACTACAACAGTTGGAATCCGCAACCTCTTTAGACATCGCATGCCTAATCAAATGAATTCCTTAGATATCGCATGCCTAACAATTATAAACCCCGCATTTTAGTCTCATTATCGAAAACACTTTTCAATATCAAGTCGGGCAATTCAACAAGATTCCCGACATCCTGAACGAATGCTCGTCGCAAACAATAGTAGACAGCCGCACCCCCGATGCCGTCGACGAAGTGCACTAAGGCGGAACACCGCTGCCGTGAGCACCCGAACGGATGCTTTCGGCTACGGGGTTCTCCTACAGTCACTTGGTCGGGGCTATGGGGCATGGCTATCTATTAAGTTTACCCAGCGAGTATCGGCGTACGCTACGTGATTACGACGGACTTTTGATCACATCAAAATTCTGTGGCAACCAATCAAGTGAGACTAAACCGCTAGATTTATAACATTCAAATTAGTTATCTCATAACTACTTGTGGATTCCAAATATTGTATCACATTCCGGATAAATAGACAATGTTAAACTTTCCGATCGAAAAATCAAACACCCAAGTTTTCTCGAAAAGCTCAACACTTGAAATAAGTTTAAAAACATCCACTTCATGCCACGGTACCAACGGTCCAGCCGTAGAAAGGTCAAGACAACGCCTCACATGTGGCACGCCGTACTGCCCCAAACCTTAAGGTTCAAAAGGAAGTTCAAGACGGTCACATAATCGAGTTAAGGTTTGTTGTCTTCTAGAGGGTCCATCGCGTTACTTGCACTACTTAGACGTTTGTAAACTACGGGAAAATACAACACTTGGAAATTTCCCGTCAGGGGAAAAAGTGGGTTATTTATATCCGGTCGAACTTTTTAACATGTTCTAAAATTACCCGGACAAAATAAACAAAGTTAAATAATCCGATCGAAACATCGAGTCCCCAAAACAACCCAGAAAACTCAACTGTTGAGTATGAATTAAAAATTCCCAGAAAACACAGGAATTAGAGATGGGCATTACTGTGCAAACCACGTGCCTTAATTTAACTTTATGGCCGCGGAACCGCCGCGTAAGCTAGGGTGAGGCCACGGTTCCGCGGCTCATTGGTCGATATGGGGGCACGTGTTGAACGGTAACTCCTAGAAAACCCTGCTGAATTTTTTGGATATTTTTAATTTGGAAAAATACACAGTTTCAGAAAAAGTACAGAGAAGGGTATCGATTAGGGTTTTGGGGTTCGGTCGGGTTTATAACTTCGTCTACACTTCGCCTAAAACTCTAGGTAGGCTTTGATACCACTGTAGGGTTCCTAGGAATACATATGAGGTTCTACAAGGCATCAACCATGCCAAAATCAAATTTTTATGTGCCGAACAACCCTATGCAAGATCGTATACTAGAGGTAAGGTGAAACAATAAGCAAGCAAAACGACTTTACTAATAAGTGAAAGGGATTACAACATTGTAGATCCGGTCCTTCACTTCTAAAGCTCCGTGTTGACGTCCCTTCGCTGCGATCATCGGGATCCCGGACCCTAGCGTTGGTTTCATCGGAGAAATGAGCGGGCTAGGTCGTTGATTTCGAGGCCGAAGATGATCTACGTCGGGGAGACTCAAACTCAAGCTATTCCTTCACTTGGTCAAAAACTTTGTGAAGAGAACACCCTATACTACATGGCAAGTAGTAGAGGATGAAGAAATAGGAAGTGGGCTCACTTTAGAATTGTTTTTCTCACACTTTTTCTCATAGCACCATTGGAGCTAGCAAGCTTTTTATGGAGCTTGATGAAGAAGAAGAAGAAGAAAGAATAAAGAATAATCTCATCCAAAAGAAAGCTTATCCTTTTAATTATGGCACCATGGTTGAGTTAAGCCCTCATGATTAACTCATGTAGAGAATTAACCAAAGTATTAGGTTAAGGGTTGGGTTAACTAATATCCTAAGGAAATGACAAAGGAGTTGACTTTGTCAATGTTTCTTCAAGCTTCATGAAGCTTGATAACTTTGACCAAAGTCTCATCTCTTTTGTTATTTGTTAGGAAATTAGTAAACCCTAATTTAACCTTGATTTGGTTTAAGTCTCATACACACATCTTGTATGTATCATCAAACATGATACAAACATGTACACTTGCATATATCACATATAAACAATGTGCACAATCTAGTGAGAAAATCAATCTTAAGTGAACCAATACTAGTTAATGTAAAGTAATATATCAAATATAATTATACATTAAATCATTAAATCAACACTTGATTTAACGATCCGGTCATAACCGACTAATATCATGTGTAACAACTTATCGAATCAACACTTGATCCGATAACCCGGCTATATCGCATACAACCGATCAATGTCACGAATCGCGAGAATAGAATACGGTATCACATACTGGTATTATTCTCGGTCCCGCACATATCACATACGCTCTCCTATTTCGTTTCACTTGAGCCAGGAAACCCCTGTGTAGGACTCTAAAGACTCGTCAATACGCCGGCAGTAGGTGATGATCATATCAAACACCCACAAGCCGCAAGCGGTCTACTAAACGTAACGGCCACCCGGGTATTGAGCGATCAGAAGATCAACGAGCAAGCCCGCTCACATTCCTGCGAATCCAACCAGTAACACTTACCGCACAGTCCGGTCTGTTCGTCTGATATGTCGCATATCTCGCCTAGGGGTGGTAAACGTCAGACCCCAGTAGCTTGATAAGTCATGCCGATGTAAGGTCCATAACAAGCATGAAACTACTGATAACACTTACCAGTAAATCAGTGCAACCATGGCCAGGGATTTCCAGTTATGGCAAGTCGAGCATAGCGCAACATCAACCCCCAATACCGGGAGAGACGAATCCCCTCCTATCACTCATTGCCTCCATGTGAATCGGGACTGTACCCAAAAACCACCTGTTTGCATGACTCAGTAGAGCCGTGGTAGGGTGGAAATCAAAGCACGGTGGGAGACACACAAGACTCTATGACGATCTCGGGTCAACAGACTAAGCTGTACCAGTGTCACCAGAGAACTGCCATCTGACGTAAGGTATAATACCATCTGGGAGTTCTCGGCGAGTCCGTTCAGTGTACCCAGTCTCCATTGAGCACCCGCATACCATCTCTGATGTCAAACACCAATGGATATGGGATCATCCATCGCCCATCACATGGGTCGAGAAGATATACGCTAGTCTACTCTGGAATATCGATGCCCCGTCTCGATATTCCCACGACTAGGAACATTGAAGGATGTACTCATGGACTACCCAGGCCCCACTAGTATGATCTACATCATAGTCCTGCAAGTCGAGCACATATCCTAAGGGCTTTATCAACATGTAATAGAGAGACAGCAAGTATACATGTTAAGATAAAGAGTAACCAGATAGCGTACTATCATGTCGAGCAAGAAAGTCCTACCTATATATGTCCCAGCATCCACTACAATATACATCCTATGTACAGTAATGGCCTCTAGGGCATACATATCACTAACATTACTGATGGCTTCATGGAGACTATGGACAGGCTTGCTTGTTGATCTTCATATCGCTCAGTACCCGGGTAGCCGTTACGTCCAGCTAGTACCGCTGACGGCTTGTAGGTGACTGATATGATCATCACCTACTGCTGGCGTATTGACGAGTCTTTAGAGTCCCACACAGAAGTTCCCTGGTTCAAGCGAAACGAATTAGGATACATATGTGATATGTGTGTGGGCCTGATTAAATACGAGTATGTGATACCGTATTGTAATCTGGCAGTCATCTGTTATCGGTTCGGTTATATGTGATATAACCAGTTTTTCGAATCAAGTGTTGATTCGATAACATGATATACAGATAAATGATATTAGTCGGTCATATATGATATAACCGGATTATTAGATCAAGTATTGATTTAATAATGTGATATAAATTATATGTGATATAATTATATATTAACTAATATCATTAGCTCACAAATTATTCTTCATTAAATATATATTAATATATATGATATATATATATATATATATATATATATATATATATATATATATATATTATAGTGAAGCATGGCATTTAAATTTCTATTTTGTGAAAATAGAAATGAGGTGGAAAGTAGAAGCATGGTTGCAAGCATGGGTTTAATTCTTGTTTATTCATTCTTGACTCACTATTCAAGCATGGTTGCAATTTTATATTGCATAATTCCATGCTTGAATGAGTGAGGGGTCAAGACTTGGCTTTCATTCTTGCTCATTCCAAAGACTTAGCCATTTTTCTCAAGTTTCTCCCATGGTTACTCTCTATCTTCTTCTTCTAACTCTTCTCATGCCTCAAGCTTCAACCTTCATATGTGATGTGAATCATGAAGCTTGAGCACAAACTAATGAGCTCTTAACATCCCCTACTTCATCATCCCACACCAATCTAGCAAATTAGTATGGTGTGTTTTATACACTAAAGAAGTTTAGTATAAAGTTAGTTTGATCTAAAGGAACTTCGGGTGGAACGTCTTTGGCGCGAAAACAACGAAGGAGGCTCGTTCAAAGTCTCAAGAAAAGCCTTGTGGAGTCGCGGGACTACTACACGGAGCAAGTGAAGAGAAGGACCGTCTACAAAGGTTGTATTCTTGTTCTCTTTAGATGTAAAGTAGTTTAAATTAACTCTTGTCTAAATCTCTAGTTAAAAATTCTTAGTTTGGGGTTCGTTAGCATGGAAATTTTTTGAAAACGGCATGGAAGATACCTCCCAAAACCATGCTGTCGTGCTACGGAACCTTACAGTGGTATCAGAGCCAGGTTGAAGATTTAAACAAACTTTGTTAGATTACGAAACTGAAACTGCTCCAAAACTGAAACACGGAAAACTGGTTTCTGTCGATTTTTATATGAGCTCTAAAAATTTTTCAAACAACTGCAGAGTGATGTATGTGACATTACATGAACACTGGAGAAATTTGAGGCACATCTGATAAAATTTGGCCGGCCACCTACCCCCTAATCTCGGCCCAAAACCGAGCACACCCCTCAAAATTTCTTCAGTGTTTCAGTGGCTGGGTTTTGGTGTTTCAGGTGTTGTTTGTTTTTGCTAAATTTGCATGAGATGTTAAATTTCTATAAAGGCGATACGGAGTGTTTCGTGGTCGTAAATATAACTATATTTTGGGGTTTTAGACGGTGTTAAAAAATTCGAACGGATATCAAATACTCACTTTAACCCTGGCCGAAAAATTTTCCAAGAGTTGGATTTTTTCTGAGTTAAAAAACATTCAAATATCGTGCAAGCGATACTGTGGACTCTCTAGAAGAACGAAACCTTAACTCGATTATGTGACCGTCAGAACCGCCACTAAACCCTCGGGTTTGTGGTAGTTCAGCGGTGCCACATGTGAGGCATTGGTTGACCCTTCTACGGCTGGTTCATAGGAGCTGTGGCATGTACTGAGTATTTTTAAACTACGCTCAAGTGTCGAGCATTTTGGAAAATTTTGGGTGCTTGTTGATTCGATCGGAATGTTTAACATTGTCTAAGTTTTTGATAACATGTGATGTTATATGTTGCTTGGATATGTTATATTGAATACTCGTGTTTTGAATAGCCTGGAGTTTTTATGTAAGATGAGAGTTTTTATTTTCATTCATGTAAAATTAAATGTATGTAATATTCTTTTATTGGGGCACTTCCGAGCTGAGGATGATGTCACCATTGTTATATATTATTTACTTTTCCGCATTAGGATAGACCCAAGGAGGGGAGTACAAGCAACCGGGTTCTAGAGTCCAGTGGGAGACCATCTCGAGGAGTCGAGTCCGGGTCTCCTAACTCTAGAATTGGTAGGGTTGCTTGCCGCTCTCGTAGGGGTATAGAGATGTGGGTTTGGCTATTCATCGCGACCGTGGAATCCGTGTTTTATACTGGCTTAACTTAAAACACGGAACTCCTAGTATATCCAATATTTCGTATGTAATCTTCTGCTGCTGATATTTTGTGATGTGATCACTTTATATGTACGTTGTATTTTCGTTTCTTCTGTGATGCTTAGGAAGCTTAATTGATGGGACTTCATTAATAGGATTAATGAAAGAAAAGAAACCTAAAGATATTGTAGAATTAAATTTTCAAAAAAGTTAGCTCTAGTTTTTGCTTTGCATAGCGATATTCCTTGTAGAATATACTGTTGGATGTATATGCCCTAGAGGCCAGTATTGTATATGTATACATATGGATACTAGGGATATGTATGTACAGAACAGTCTTGCTCGGTTTTATAGTATATTATTTGACTTGTCTTTATCGGGATATGTGTATTTATTGTTATTATATATGATTTTCACATATTGATAAAGACTCGATACGGTAGTATACTATTATGGTTTGTCTTTATCTTAACATGGCATATGTCATACTCGTTATTACATATTGCGGTTACATGTCGATAAAGCCCCTAGGATCTTGCTTGACTACCTGCGTTGTGATGGCGATCATACTTGTGGGAGCAAGATAGTCCATAAGCACATCCTTAAATGGTCCCTAGTCGCGTGAGTATCGAGACTGGGCACTGATACTCCAGAGTAGACTGGTGTGTACGTTTCTAGCCCCGTCGGGGGATGGTTGGTCCTGCAACCATTGGTCTGATGCACCTAAGATCGTATACAGGTGCTCACTGGGTGTGAGTACACTGGACGGACTCGCCGAGAACTTCCATATGGTACTATACCTATCGTCAGATGGAAGTTCTCAGGTGACATGTGTACAGGTTAGTCTTTGTACCCGAGATCGTCATTTGTCTCGTGTGAGTTCCCACTGAACTTTGATCACTACCCTACCACGGCTCTACTGAGTCGTGCAAACAGGTTTTGGTTGGGTTCAGTCCCGAGCCATATAGAGGCAGTGAGCGATTGTCGGGTATTCGTCTCTCCCGGTATAGGGAGTCGATATCGCACTGTGATTCGATTGGTCAGGACCATAAGACCTTGGCCAAGGCACTTGGGATTTACTGATAGGTTGATCAGTAGTTTCCCGGATTGGTCCTGAGCCGCATTGGCATGACTTATCAGGTTGTTAGGGTCTGACGTTCACCATCCCCTATACCCGGTATGCGATACTCTTTGACGAAGTGACCGGACTGTACGGATATTGTCACGGATAGGCTCAGTAGGAGATCCGGATGAGTTTGCTCATCGGCTTTCTTTTCGACAGGTACCTGGGTAGCCGTTACGTACAGCTAGTGCCGCTGACGTGCTTGTGGTTAAACCAACTGCCAGAGTACTGTCGAGTCTTTAGAATCACACACAGAGGGTTTCCTTGATTCAGGCGAAATGATATAGTAGCCGTATTGGATATGTGCAGGGTTCGATCGATTGATGTACTTGGTACTCGGATTTTCGATCGAACAGTTTGTAATACTAGCCGTCTCGGGTTTGAGCCGGATTATTAAATCGGTACTGATTTAATAATTTACGTATATGTATTTCGATATATATATTCTATTATTACGTTCTTCGTGTTATTCTATCTCTTTTGGGCGTTCGGATTTTTATCTGATTGCTGGTATATTTTTACAGTAAACTGAAATCCGTATTTACTACAGATTTCCTTCTAGAAGGTGGCCACCTCAATATGTATTTTCCTTTTATTTGATAATTGGAAATGAGGTGTAAAGTAAAGGGTATGGAAGGAAAAGAGGTGACCATGCTTCAATAGTAGTCAAATGGATTTATAATTCATTTTGGGTTTACTATTGAAGCATGGTTGCTAATTGTTTAATGAAAGAATTCATACACAAAACCTATGTGTGTATTTTATCTTTCATGCTATGGTTCATAATTTCTTGAGCTCCTATTTTTCTCTCAAGTTCCTCCCTCCTCTTGCTTTGCTCCACTTTCATCTTCTTCCTCTTCACTAACATTCTCATGTGTTGAGAAACAAGTGAAGACGTTAGAAAAGAGATAGCTAACACTTAGACAACCCCACTACATCCTAGACCACTTGGACTAGCATCCCAAGTTCTCTAGTTGCTCTTTTGACATATTGCAAAGAGCTAGAGCCATGGATCATACTCCCCGGGTAGATCATCTACGACAAAAGGAGGCCGGAGAACAAGCTCGATCCCGGAGGACCGATGGAGCCGGAGTTGGAGTTCAAGCATGTTCAAGGTGGATGCAAGGAGCTAAGGATGAAGAAAGAAGACCGAAGGACTTGGTTCGTTTGGTGAGGTTTCTATCATAGTAGATAGCTCTTCTTCTTTTGCTAAGTAGGTTTTATGGAAAGATCCGGTTTTAGAGTTTAGTCTAGCGCCAAGTTTTATTCGCAAGAAAAATTTTGTTCCGCATTTGACCACGTGAGTTGGCCGGAGCGCTAGGGTAACCCTTCATGGTATCAGAGCCACCCATAAAACCTATACTAGATTGTTTAAACGTGTTTAGAATAACGATCGACCGAAAATTTCAAAAACTGCATTTCAAATCATGAGTTTTCTGTAAATTTTTAAACGTGCTCGAAAAATCAATTTTATGGTCCCAGAAAATCATGCAGGCTTTTCTAAGAACCCTAAAGAAATTTGGTCAGGTGTTCCCTCCAAACCGCCGCGGATCCGCCGCTCAAACCCCTTATTGGCGGCGGTTCTGCGGCCGTTTTGGGGCCCACGTGAACAAAATTTCTTATGGGCCTCTTATTTTTGGAAAATGTGGTTTTTGGAATAATTACCTTTTGGGCCCAGATTTGTTACAGTGTTGGTTTAATACTTGGGGCCCACTTGGAAAGTTTAGTCAATCGTAATTTTAAAATACTTATTTTTATTTTCAATACATTCACTTTTATCTGCGACCGGGAATGTCTCTCGATCGGTAAAACTCGTCTGATTGCTATATGTTCTTTTAGACGGGTTTTGCGAACGTGACATTCGCGTTGATGTTGTGTGCTTGTTCTGTGATTGTGGTTGGATTGTCGTGGTGGATAGCATGTGGTGCAATGTTAGAATACAGTTTAAATTCATTTGTACATTTGTTATTGAAGGCGAGCATCCGACATGTGGACTGCCGTCTTTGTTGGGTTGTATATTATTTTTGGCACACGACCGGGCTGAGGTCGATGTCACTGGTTGTATATATTATTTTACTTTTCTGTACTAGGATTACCCCACGGCGGAGTGCACGGATAGCCGGGTTCTAGAAGGCAACAAGCCCGCATCTCATGGCGTCGAGACGGAGGAGGCTTCACTCCCATGGCGTTGAGACGGAGGGGGCTTCATTCTAGAACTGGCGGGCTATTCGCAGCACTCGTAGGGGGTACAGGTTTTCATTGCACATGCTATCCACACGACCGGAACGTCGGGTTTTATTTGCTGCTCGAATGAAACCCGGGGCTCCAAGATTATCCACCATTCTGTAATGTTATCTGTGATGTTGTTTATTATCATGCCTGGGACGAATGTTATATATACTTATATATATACTAGTAGATGTTGTATATGTTTTGAACCCGCGCTAGTCCAGCCCCCGCTCTGCCGTTAGTTATGTAACCTAACGGGTGATGACGAGCCCCGTGGCAAATGCGGATGGCATATACGTACATTTTATTTTCGTTCTTTTCTGGTGTGATAGGTTACAAATTGATGGGACCGCATTAATTTTAATTAATGCAAGATAATAGACCTAAAAGATGTTGTTGGAACCAAGCTATAAAAACCGACATTATAGACGTTCTCTTTTGCTTTGCATAGTGGTATTCAGTTTAGAATATCCTGCTCCTCATTCGATGAGGCAAGGGCCGAGATCCCTTCACCGGGAGTGACCCCTTGAGTAAAAGTTTGCGTCAGGGAAATAACGTTAATATAGTCGACTATTTTTGCTTTGCATCGTGGTATTCGTTTTGGAATATCTGCACCTCATTCGAGGAGGAAAGAGCCGAGATCCCTTCACAAGGAGTGACCTCTTTAGCAAAGGTTTTCGCCACTATATATTTACAAAACTACTCAGGCTCCTTCAACGAAATCAAGTTCATTACGTTAACGGGTTTTTCGCCAAAAACCCAGCCGTAGCCCTCCGTCATTTCCTACAAGTACTACTTAGTATTCGAGCTGCGTATTTTGGCATTGTCAAGGCGTAGTGATCGGTAGCTGAGTATTGCTTGTTTGTAGCTTTGTTTCAGATTATTTAGGACAGTCGCATAGCTATGTTGGCATTGTCAAGAGATATGCGGGTAGGTCTAAGTTAATCAAGATAATGACGGCCCGAACTTGACTAGCGGCTTATGATATGTTGGCATTGTCAAGGTCATAAAGCCATTAGGGGTAAAAATCACATCGGGAGTTTCAAACATACAAGAAACTTGCAGATTTAGCATAACTTCTGGAGTGTAGTGACTAGAGTGGATTCCATCTAGTACATCACACAATGATAGTTGGATCCCGATCCCACTGATGAGTAGGATTACTCTTGGGAGATTTTTTCACTTAACAATCAATGCTATAAACCAAGTAGGTGTCTAGAAAGGTGTTAGCAGGGCTACACCTCCAGGGAAAAGAGATTATATAATTAAGGAACTTCGCGAAAGTGTTGGAAAACCTCTCTCGAAGTACCAACACCAGCCTGGCTGAAAGGTTAAGCAAGTATTGTGACGTGCGATTAATCCTGACTAGTTCTTCTTTTAAGGTTTGAAGAAGAATTTGAGGAAACAGTGGGAGCCATCCTGATTAGATAAATTAATAAACCAATCTAATCATGCAAGAGCGCACGCTGAGTGTTTTCCCTCTCTCTCTCCAGGTAGCAACCATTTCACGCCCTAATCAAGATAATAAAATGTATCGCTTGACCTATCCGAATTCTTATTCGGGGCTGAGGAACGTCGATTCGACTCTAACTTATGACAACGGTCATGAGTATGAGCAAGGGAAAGAGGAAAGTTTTAATTCCTTGACAACCCCATCGAAGAAGAAATATACTGTTGCGTCTTCTTCAGGTGTTCTTGTTATTGAGAACTGTTTTTCGGTCATTCCTACCTCCTGGGTACTCGATACCGGATCAGGATCTCATATCTGTAATTTATTGCAGGGACTGAGAAAAAGTAGGATAGTTGGACCTAGTGATATGTCCCTCAGGGTAGGGAATGGAGCACAAGTTAATGTTGCAGCCGTCGGTGAATATCACCTAGTATTGCCAAATAGCAATACTATGATTTTGAACAATTGCTACTATGTGCCTTCCATGCTTTGCAACATCATATCAGTTTCTTTACTTAATAAAGATGGATATAACTTTGTTCTTGATAGAAATATCATGAACATTTACCTTGATAAGGTACTGGTTGCAGAAGGTACACTGTGTAATGGTATCTATGTTCTAAATCAAAACACAGTCCTCAATATACAAAACACACGCAAGAGGAAGAGTTCAGATACGAACGAATCCTACTTGTAGCATCGTAGACTTGGTCATATCGGAGAGAAAAGACTAAGTAAGTTGCATATAGATGGACTCTTGAATACGTTCGAATTTTCATCTTATGAAACTCGTCAGTCTTGTCTCAAAGGAAAGATAACCAAATCTCCGTTCACCGGGCATGGAGAAAGAGCAGTAGAGCTCTTGGGACTCATACACAGCGATGTATGTGGTCCGATGTCTATACATGCAAGGGGTGGGTTCTCGTACTTCATCACATTCACTGACGATCTCTCTAGGTTCGGATATGTGTATCTCATGAAACACAAATCTGAAGCTTTTGAGAAATTCAAAGAATTCAGAAAGAAAGTAGAGAACCAGATTGGAAAAAGTATTAAGATCCTCCGATCTGATAGAGGGGGGAGTACTTAAGTACGGAATTCAGGGACTTTCTAAAAGAGAATGGTATTCTCTCTCAGCTTACTCCATCGTATACTCCACAGCGTGTATCAGAGCGGAGGAACCGTACCCTTTTGGACATGGTTCGCTCCATGATGAGTAATGCTGAGTTACCTCTTTCATTTTGGGGACTTGTGCTAGAAACAGCGGCGTACCTGCTGAATCAGGTTCCTTCTAAATCTGTGCCTAGGACTTCATATGATATGTGGAGTGGTAAAACACCATATCTTGAACGTATTAAGATATGGGGTTGTCCGGCCTATGTAAAGGTACAAAATCCGAACAAGATTAAGGCACGATCAGTCTTGTGCAAATTTGTGGGATATCCTAGAAATTCTCTGGGATATCTGTTCTACCACACTGAGGAACAGAAGGTGTTCGTTGCTCGTCGCGCCACCTTTTTAGAGTGGCAATTTCTTGCAAAAGAAATAAGTGGGAGCACGGTAGAACTGGATGAAACATCAGATCCACAAATTCAAACTGAGGATTTAATGGAACCAGAAGATTCAATAGTCCCGGATGAACCTCAGCCACTCCGCAGATCTGGTAGGATTTCTCATCCGCCCGAGAGATACTACGGTTTTCTCATAGATGGGGATTGAGAGGATTGCATCTTGGAAGAAGATGATCCTACTAGTTTCAGGCAAGCCATTATCAGTAGGGACTCTGATAAGTGGCTGGATGCTATGCAATCTGAAATGGAGTCCATGTGCACCAATAAAGTGTGGACCCTGGAAGTTGCTCCACCTGGGGTAAAACCCGTTGGATGCAAATGGATCTACAAGAAGAAACTTGGTGTAGATGGGCAGGTGGAAACCTATAAGGCTAGACTCGTTGCAAAAGGTTTTCGTCAAAGACCAGGAGTGGACTATGACGAAACCTTTTCTCCAATGGCTATGCTCAAATCCATTAGGATCCTGCTTGCCATTGCTGCCTTCCATGACTATGAGATCTGGTATATGGACGTAAAAACGGCTTTTCTAAATGGAAGTTTAGAGGAGTGCGTTTACATGGATCAGCCAGAAGGTTTTGTAGACAGTGGGAGCAGCGGGAAGGTGTGCAAGCTGCTCAAATCCATTTATGGATTGAAGCAAGCATCGCGGAGCTGGAACATCTATTTTGATGAGACTGTCGAGGACTTTGACTTCATCAAGAACGAAGATGAGCCATATATATACAAGAAGATTGTAGGACGAACTATCGTATTCCTAGTCTTGTACGTGGACGACATTCTTTTGATAGGAAATGACATTCCTATGCTACAATCGGTCAAGCTATTCTTATCACAAAGGTTCTCTATGAAAGACCTAGGTGATGCCCCGTATATTCTGGGGATCAAGATCTATAGAGATAGATCCAAGAGACTACTGGGACTTTCGCAGTCCAGGTACATAGAGACCGTACTAAAGAGATTTAATATGGAAGATTCAAAGCGTGGTAACATACCCGCATTGCACGGAATCACTCTCTCCAAGGAGATGTCTCCCAAGACTGACGCGGAGAGGGTTCGCATGAGCACTATACCCTACGCTTCGGCGTTAGGATCTATAATGTATGCGATGCTATGTACAAGACCAGATGTAGCTTACGCGCTAAGCGTGGTGAGCCGGTATCAGTCAGACCCGGGTGAGAACCACTGGACAGCAGTAAAGAACATTCTCAAGTACCTAAAAAGGACTAAGGAGATGTTCCTGATTTACGGTAATGGAGACCTCAGGATCGAGTCCTTTACCGACTCAAGCTTCCAGAGTGATAAGGATGACAGCAAGTCTGTCTCGGGTTTTGTGTTTACCCTCAACGGAGGGGCGGTATGTTGGAAGAGTTCCAAACAGGATACCGTCACAGACTCGACGATGGAGGCTGAATACATTGCTGCAAGCGATGCCGCAAAAGAGGCGGTCTGGATAAAGAAGTTCATAGCTGAACTTCAGGTGGTTCCGTCCATTGTTGATCCAATACCAGTGTATTGTGATAACAATGGGGCTATAGCTTTAGAGGAGGAACCACGGTCCCATCAGAAATTCAGGCACATCTTAAGGCGGTATCACCTGATCAGGGAGATCGTAGATCGCCAGGAGATCGAGGTCCGGAGAGTGGATACGAAAGACAACATGGCGGATCCATTTACAAAGGCTCTTCCTCAAGCACAGTTTGAGCGACTTTTTGGGATGTTGGGTATGCGATACGCCAGCAGCTGACCTTAGAGCAGACGTTGGGTATTCAGTACGCCAATCACTGGCTTTTGGTGCAAGTGGGAGATTGTTGGATGTATATGCCCTAGAGGCCAGTATTGTATATGTATACATATGGATACTAGGGATATGTATGTACAGAACAGTCTTGCTCGGTTTTATAATATATTATTTGACTTGTCTTTATCGGGATATGTGCATTTATTGTTATTATATATGATTTGCACATATTGATAAAGACTCGATACGGTAGTATACTATTGTGGTTTGTCTTTATCTTAACATGGCATATGTCATACTCGTTATTACATATTGCGGTTACATGTTGATAAAGCCCCTAGGATCTTGCTTGACTACCTGCGTTATGATGGCAATCATACTTATGGGAGCAGGGTAGTCCATAAGTACATCCTTAAATGGTCCCTAGTCGCATGAGTATCGAGACTGGGCACTGATACTCCAGAGTAGACTGGTGTGTACGTTTCTAGCCCCGTCGGGGGATGGTTAGTCCCGCAGCCATTGGTCTGATGCACCAAAGATCGTATACATGTGCTCACTGGATGTGAGTACACTGGACGGACTCGCCGAGAACTTCCATATGGTACTATACCTATCGTCAGATGGAAGTTCTCAGGTAACATGTGTACAGGTTAGTCTTTGGACCCGAGATTGGCATTTGTCTCGTGTGAGTTCCCACTGAACTTTGATCACTACCCTACCACGGCTCTACTGAGTCGTGCAAACTGGTTTTGGTTGGGTTCAGTCCCGAGACACATGGAGGCAGTGAGCGATTGTCGGGGATTCGTCTCTCCCGGTATAGGGAGTCGATATCGCACTATGATTCGATTGGTCAAGACCATAAGACCTTGGCCAAGGCACTTAGGATTTACTGATAGGTTGATCAGTAGTTTCCCGGATTGGTCCTGAGCCGCATCGGCACGACTTATCAGGTTGTTAGGGTCTTACATTCACCATCCCCTAGACCCGGTATGCGATACTCTTTGACGAAGAGACCGGACTGTACGGATATTGTCACGGATAGGCTCAGTAGGAGATCCGGATGAGTTTGCTCATCGGCCTTCTTTTCGACAGGTACCTGGGTAGCCGTTACGTAAAGCTAGTGCCGCTTACGTGCTTGTGGTTAAACCCACTGCCAGAGTACTGTCGAGTCTTTAGAATCACACACAGAGGGTTTCCTGATTCAGGCGAAATGATGTAGTAGCCGTATTGGATACGTGCAGGGTTCGATGGATTGATGTACTTGGTACTCGGATTTTCGATCAGACAGTTTGTAATACTAGCCGGCTCGGGTTTGAGCCGGATTATTAAATCAGGTACTGATTTAATAATTTACGTATATGTATTTCGATATATATATATATTCTAGTATTACGTTCTTCGTGTTATTCTATCTCTTTTGGGCGTTCGGATTTTTATCTGATTGCCGGTATATTTTTACAGTAGACTGAAATCTGTATTTACTACAGATTTCCTTCTAGAAGGTGGCCACCTCATTATGTATTTTCCTTTAATTTGATAATTGGAAATGAGGTGTAAAGTAAAGGGTATGGGAGGAAAAGAGGTGACCATGCTTCAATAGTAGTCAAATGGATTTATAATTCATTTTGGGTTTACTATTGAAGCATGGTTGCTAATTGTTTAATGAAAGAATTCATACACAAAACCTATGTGTGTATTTTCTCTTTCATTCTATGGTTCATAGTTTCTTAAGCTCCCATTTTTCTCTCAAGTTCCTCCCTCCTCATGCTTTGCTCCACCTTCATCTTCTTCCTCTTCACTAACATTCTCATGTGTTGAGAAACAAGTGAAGAGATTAGATAAGAGATAGCTAACACTTAGACAACCCCACTACATCCTAGACCACTTGGACTAGCATCCCAAGTTCTCTAGTTGCTCTTTTGACATATTGCAAAGAGCTAGAGCCATAGATCATATTCCCCGGGTGGATCATCTACGACAAAAGGAGGCTGGAGAACAAGCTCGATCCCGGAGGACCGATGGAGCCGGAGTTGGAGTTCAAGCATGTTCAAGGTGGATGCAAGGAGATAAGGATGAAGAAAGAAGACCGAAGGACTTGGTTCGTTTGGTGAGGTTTCCATCATAGTAGATAGCTCTTCTTCTTTTGTTAAGTAGGTTTTATGGAAAGATCCGGTTTTAGGGTTTAGTCTAGCGCCAAGTTTTATTCGCAAGAAAATTTTTGTTCCGCATTTGACCACGTGAGTTGGTCGGGGCGCTAAGGTAACCTTTCTTATCCTGCACGTTATTCGATAAGGAAAGAGCCAAGATCCCTTCACCGGGAGTGACCTCTTTAGCGAAACTAGAAAATGCTACAACTCACTCGGGTTTAGTTTTTGATTGCTTCTATAGTTCTTGCTTTGCATAGCGGTATTCCTTATAGAATATCCAGCACCTCATTCGATGAGGAAAAAGTCGAGATCCCTTCACCGGGAGTGACCTCTTTAGCGAAACTAGTAAAAGCCTCAAAAACACTCCTTTTCAAAATCACTCGATTCTGCAACGATATCTAGTTCATTACGCAAAAGGTTTTCTTAAAAACCTGTCGTAGCCCTCCGTCATTTCAGATAAGTAGTATTTAGTATTCGTTCTATATTTGTTGGCTTTCGTCAAGGCGTAATGTGCGGTAGCTATTACTGCTTATCTGCTGCATTTGATGCGATTGGATTAGGGTAGTCGTATGACTTTGTTGGCATTCGTCAAGGGTCGTGCGGGTGGGTTTAATTCAATCATGAAATATACGGGTTGAACTTGACTAGCGTCCTTTGGTTTGTTGGCTTTCATCAAGGTCATAGGATGCTAGGGGAAAAATATTATCGGGAATTTCAAGTGTTGAAATTTGCAATGAGATTGCATACCTTCTATGAGATAGTTGGATCCCGATACCCACTGCGAGTAAAAGTTACTCCTGGGAGAGTTTTAGACATCACAATTAGCCAATCAAGTAGGTGTCTAGAAAGGTGTTAACGGGATTACTCCCCTGGGAAAACGAGGTTTATTTTAATTAGGTCCGTGCGAAAGCATGAGGAACCTCCCTCCAAGTACCGGCACTGGCCTGGCTGAAAGATTGGCGAACTTGTAAGGTGTAATTAATCCCGGCTAGTCTTACCTTTTAAGGTTTGAAGGAAGATTTGATAAAAACAGTGGGAGACATCCTGATTAGATAAGATAATAACCAATCTAATCTTGCAAAGAGCGCACCCAAAGTGATTATCCTTCTCTCTCTCTCCTGGTAGAGACTAATGGCACGCCTTAATCAAGATAATAATATGGATGTACTGACCGAACGTACTTATTATACTGTGCTAGGTTTTGCTCTTCTTTATAATTGTTATAAGTCTGAGCAAGGAATAGGGGAATATAAGGATTCCCATTCCACCCAAACGAAGAATAAGCATGTTAATTCATTGTCTTCAGGTATGTTCGTAACCTAGAACTGTTTCTCAGTTATCTCTACGTCCTGGGTATATGATACCGGATCAGGATCCCACACATGTAAGTTGTTACATAGGCTATAGATAAGTGGACAACTGGGAAAGGGTGATATGTCTCTAGTAGTAGAGAATGGTGCAATTGTTGCAGCCAAAGAAGTTGGCAGATATCACCTTGTATTACCAACTGGTAATACATTGATTCTAAATGAATGTTACTACGTACCAAAAATGATGTGCAACATTGTATCGGTTTCTTTGCTAACTAAAGAAGGATATAATCTTACATTAGAGGATAATGTTATGAACATTTTCCAGAATCAAGTATTGATTGGATCTGGTACGTTATGTAATGGTATATACGTTCTGAATCAAACTACAGTTCTAAACGTACTGAACACAAACAAGAGGAAAGGTTCAGAAATGAATGAAGCTTTCTTGTGGCATTGTAGACTGAGTCATTTTGATGAAACAAGACTAGCTGAAGTTCTATAAGTATGCATATTTGAATCCGTTCGAGTTTATATCTTATGAAACTTGCCAGTCATGTCTTAAAGAAAAGGTGACCAAATCTCCGTTTACTGGAAACGGAGAAAGAGCTACTGAACTCTTGGACAGATACATGGTGATGTATGCGGTCCTGTGTCTACACATGCCAGGATTGGTTCCGCGTACTTTATTACATTCACCGATGTTCTCTCAAGATACGGACATGTGTTCTTGTTGAAACACAAAACTGAATCTTTTGAGAATTTCAAAGAATATAAGTACGAAGAAAAGAACCAGATGGGTAAAGGTATTCAACTCCAAAAGATAGGATCGGGGAGATGAATACTGGGGCACAAAAGTCTGAGACTATTTAAAAGAGAATAGGATTCTCTCTCAGCTTACTCCTCCGAATACACCACAGCACAATGGATTTTGGGGCGGAGAAATCGCACCCTATTAGATATGGTGCACTCTATGATGAGTAATACTGAGTTATCTATTTCCTTTTTAGGGGTTTTTTGCACTTATTGAAGTTGCATACCTATTGAATAGAGTTCCGACCAAATCCGTTGCCTACCACTCCATATGAGATATGGAATAAGAAGAGACTATCTCTTAAACGAGTTAAGATATGGGTTGTCCGGCCTATGTTGAAAACAAAATCTGGACAAGCTCGAGGTAAGGTCAGTTCTGTGTAAGTTTGTAGGATATCCCAAACATTCGCGATGGAATATCTTCTACCACACCAAGGAACAAAAGGTGTTTGTTTCTTGGAATGCCACCTTTTTGGAAAAATGAATTTCTTGTGAAGAAATTAGTGGCAACGAGGTAGAACTGGAAGTAGTTCCAGCTATAAAAACTGTTACTGATAATTTGGTGGAACCAGAGGATTCAATAGTCCCCAATGAACCCAAGCCGCTCCGCTGATCTAGTAGGGTTCCTCATCTACCTGAGAGAAACTACGGTTTTCTCGTAGACGGTGGGAGTGAGGATTGCATCATGTAGATGATGACCCAACTAGTTTCGAGCAGGCCATCACAAGTGGAGACTATGTAAAATGGCTGGATGCTATGCGATCTAAGATGGAATCCATATACACCAACAAAGTATTGACTTTAGATGTTGCTCCTGAAGGGGTAAAACCCATCGGGAACAAGAGGATCTTTGAGAAAGATAATTGGTATAGATGGAAAAGTTGAGACTTTCAAAGCTAGATTTGTAGTAAAAGTTTTTCATCAACGATCAAGTGTTGATAATGATGAAACCTTTTCTACTGTTGCTATGATTAAGTCCGTCAGGATCCTACTTGCCGTTGTTACATACCATAATTACGATATCTGGCAGTTGGGTGTCAAAATCGCTTTTCTAAATGATAATTTAGAAGAGAGCGCATTCATGACATGGCCAGAAGGTTTCGTAGACAGTGGGAGCAGTGGAAACATACGCAAGCTGCTTAAATCCACCTACGGGTTAAAGCAGGCATCGCGGAGATGGAACATCTGTTTTGATGTGGCAGTCAAAGAGTTTTACTTCATCAAAATGGTAGATGAACCGTGTATACAGAAGAAGGTTGTAGAGAGCAAGGCGGTCTTCCACGTATTGTACGTAGATGAAATACTCTTGATAGGAATGGTTTCCTATACTACACTCGGTCAAGCTCCTCTTATCACGATGATTCTCCATAGAAGATCTAGATGATACCTACTACATCTTGTGGATTATGATCTATGATGATAGATCTAAGTGGATGTTGGGAATGTCCCAAATCCAGGTACATTAACACCATACTAAAGGGGTTTAGTATGGAGGATTCTAAGCGTGGTGGTTCGCCCACTCACTCAGGAATCACTCTCTCTAAAAAGATGTCTCCCGAGACTAATTTGAAGAGAGCTCGCATGCAAGAGATACCCTATGCTTCGGCGATAGGCTCTATCATGTATGCGATGTTATGTACCAGACTAGATGTAGCTGACTCACTAGAAGTATTGAATCAGATCTTGGCAGAATCACTGGACCGCTGTGGAGGACATTCTTAAGTACTTGAGAAGCACTAAAAGAATGTTCTTGGTTCGAGCATCCAAAGTGATAAGGTAGACTGAATGTCAGCCACAGGCATTGTCTTTACCCTCAGTGGAGGGACGGTATGTTAGAAGAGTTCCAAGCTAGATAACGTGACATACTAGATGATAAAGGCCAATTATATCGCTACCAACAATGCTACCAAAGAGATTGTCTGGATGAATAAAGTTCATATGATGAACCTAGTTCCTACCATTGGGCATCCAATACCTATGTATTGGGATGACAATGGAGCTGTGACTTTGGCCTAGGAACACTGTTTCCGTCAGCGATCCAGACATATTCTTGGACAGTATCACCTGATCAGGGAGATAGTTGGTCTCCGGGAGATCAAGGTCAGGAGAGTTGACATAGAGGATAACACAACGGATCCACTCACCGAGGAAATTCCCCAGATGCTATTCGAGAGACTTTTACGAACTTGGGTATGATACACTACAACTGGCCTTAGTGCAAGTGGGAGATTGTTAGTTATATGTATGCCCTAGAGGCCATTATTGTACATATGATTTATATTATAGTGGATTCTTGGACATATATAGAGAGGACTTTCTTGCTCGACATGATAGTATGCTATCTGGTTACCTTTATCTTAACATGTAGACTGGTATTTATACTGTCTTGCTCTCACATGTTGATAAAGCCCTTAGGATATGTACTTGACTACCAGGACTATGATGGAGATCATACTAGTGGGGCTAGGGTTGTTCACAAGTACATCCTTTAACTGTTCCTAGTCGAGGGAATATCGAGACAGGGCATCGATATTCCAGAGTAGACTAGCGTATACGCTTCTTGGCCCATATGATGGGTGATGGATGATCCCACATCCATTGGTGTTTGACATCAGAGATGGTATACTGGTGCTCAGTGGAGACTGGGTACACTGAACAGGACTCGCCGAGGACTCTTATGTAGTAGTATACCTATTGTCAGATAGCAGTCCTCTGGTGACACTGGTACATGTTAGTCTGTAGACCCGAGATCGTCATAGAGTCTTGTGCGGCTCCCACTGTGTTTTGATTTCCTCCCTACTATGGGAGACGTGAAAACAGGTGGATTTTGGTTACAGTCCCGAGTCGTATGGAGGAAATGAGCTATAGGAGGGGTTTCATCTCTCCCGGTATTGGGGGTTAATGTTGCGCTATCTTCAATTGGCAATAACTGGAAGTCCCTGGCCAGGGATACTGCCTAGATATATAGATAAGTGTTATTAGTAGTTTCTCGAACCGTTATAGGCCAGACATCGACATGACTTATCACGTTACTGGGGTCTGACGATTTCCACCCCTAGACATGATATGCGACATATCAGACGAAGAGACCGAACTGTACGAGAGTGTTACTGATAGGCTTCATGGAGACTGTGGACAGGCTTTCTTGTTGATCTTCATATAGCTCAATACCCGGGTAGCCGTTACGTCCATCTAGTACCGCCGACGGCTTGTAGGTGACTGATATGATCATCACCTACTGCTGGCGAATTAACGAGTCTTTAGAGTCCCACACAGAAGTTCCCTGGTTCAAGCGAAACGAAGTAGGACACATATGTGATATGTGTGTGGGCCTTATTAAATACGAGTATGTGATACCGTATTGTAATCTGGTAGTCATCTGTTATCGGTTCGGTTATGTATGATATAACCAGTTTGTCGAATCAAGTGTTGATTCGATAACATAATATACAGATAAATGATATTAGTCGGTCATATATGATATAACCGGACTGTTAGATCAAGTGTTGATTTAATAATGTGATATAAATTATATGTGATATAATTATATATTAACTAATATCATTAGCTCACTAATTATTTTTCATTAAATATATATTAATATATATGATATATATATATATATATATATATATTATAATGAAGCATGGTATTTAAATTTCTATTTTATGAAAATAGAAATGAGGTGGAAAGTAGAAGCATGGTTGCAAGCATGGGTTTAATTCTTGTTTATTCATTCTTGACTCACTATTCAAGCATGGTTGCAATTTTATATTGCATAATTCCATGCTTGAATGAGTGAGGGGTCAAGACTTGGCTTTCATTCTTGCTCATTCCAAAGACTTAGCCATTTTTCTCAAGTTTCTCCCATGGTTGCTCTCTATCTTCTTCTTCTTCCTCTTCTCATGCCTCAAGCTTCAACCCTCACATGTGATGTGAATCATGAAGCTTGAGCACAAACTAGTGAGCTCTTAACATCCCCTACTTCATCATCCCACACCAATCTAGCAAATTAGTGTGGTGTGTTTCATACACTAAAGAAGTTTAGTGTAAAGTTCGTTTAATCTAGAGGAACTTCGGGCGGATCGTCTTTAGCGCGAAGACAACGAAGGAGGCTCGTTCAAAGTCTCAAGAGAAGCCTTGTGGAGTCGCGGGACTACTATACGGAGCAAGTGAAGAGAAGGACCATCTACAAGGGTTGTATTCTTGTTCTCTTTAGATGTAAAGTAGTTTACATTAGCTCTTGTCTAAATCTCTAGTTAAAGATTCTTAGTTTGGGGTTCGTTAGCATGGCAATTTTTTGAAAACGGCATAGACGATGCCTCCCGAAACCTTGCTGTCGTGCTAGGGAACCTTACAGATTGCACACCCTACCGAAGAATGCATGGCCTTTAAAAAGTGGTGGCAAGGATACGTTGCTCACCGACAACATTTCAAGCGGTTGAAACACAAAACTCGTCGGGAGCAGAGAAATACGACAGGTGAGAACGAAAGAACTGCCGGCAACTGTCACATGGTTGATACAGCAAGTTCTCACCATCGGAAGCGATTCTGACGAAGAAGTAGCCATCGGCCCTCTCTTCAAAGAATCCACCTCAGGAAAAGAGGAAGCGATAAAGAACTGTGAGTATATTTAGCTGCGTAACCGTACGTTGCCCGAAAAGAATCTCGGATCCACAAACAAGGGATCAAACAAAAAGGATAAAGGGAAAGAAAAAATCCCTGAGGATATCGCCCTCGATGACCGAGTCATCGAAGAGCTTGCAGCCAAGGACCCTTAAGAAAAACAAAGTAGATTACAATGTCCTGGCACACTTGAGGAAGATACCCTCACAGCTAAGCATTTTGGATGCTCTTCTGTTGTCTAAAGAGACACGAGATTCTCTGATCAGGGCATTACAAGAGCCCGAGCAGTTTCAAGCTTTCCTTACCGACGAAAAGATGAAGGACGAGCTGGAAGAAGTTCACACAGCCGACATTACCTTCAGCGATGAAGATCTCCTCCTCGAAACGTGCGAGCATAACCGTCCTCTGTATGTCACTGGGTACTACCATGACATCAAGATAGGGAAGATCTTAGTTGACAACGGGTCCTCTGTCAACCTTCTGTTAGTTGTATGTATGCCCTAGAGGCCAGTATTGTACAGATGATGTATATTATATTGGATGCTTGGACATATATAGAGATGACTTTCTTGCTCGATATGATAGTATGCTATCTGGTTACTCTTTATCTTAACATGTACACTTGTCTCTTTAAACTGTCTTATAGTTACATGTTGATAAAGCCCTTAGGATGTGTACTTGACTACCTGGACTATGATGCAGATCATACTAGTGGGGACATGGTAGTCCATAAGTACATCCTTCAAGGTCCCTAGTCGTGGGTGTATCGAGACAGGGCATCGATATACCAGTGTAGACTAGCGTATACGCTTCTCGACCCATGAGATGGGCGATGGATGATTCCATATCCATTGGTGTTTGACATCAGAGATGGTATACGGGTGCTCAGTGGAGACTGGGTACACTGGACGGACTCGCCGAGAACTCCCAGATGGTATTATACCTCACGTCAGATGGCAGTTCTCAGCTGACACTTGTACAGGTTAGTCTGTAGACCCGAGATCGTCATAGTGTCTTGTGTGATTCCCACTGTGCTTTGATCTCCACCTTACCACGTCCATGAGGGCGTGCAAAATGGTGGTCTTTGGGTACAGTCCCGAGTCATATGGAGGCAATGAGCGATAGGAGGGGTTTCGTCTCTCCCGGTATTGGGGGTTGATGTTGCGCTGTGCTCGATTGGCCGTAACAGGGAAGTCCCTGGCCAGGGCTGATCAGAGATTTACTGGTAAGGGTTACCAGTAGTTTCTCGACCCGTTATGAGCCTCACATCGGCACGACTTATCGGTTATTGGGGTCTGACGTTTACCACCCCTAGACTTGATATGCGACATATCAGACGAACAGACCGGACTGTACGGTAAGTGTTACTGGTTGGATTCACAGGAGTGTGAGCGGGCTGGCTCATCAATCTTCTGATCGCTCAATACCCGGATGGCCGTTACATTTAGCAGACCGCTTGCGGCTTGTGGGTGCTTGATATGATCATCATCTGCTACCGGCGTATTGACGAGTCTTTAGAGTCCTACACAGAGGTTTCCTGGCTCAAGCGAAACGAAATAGGAGTGCATATGAGATATGTGCAGGACCGAGAATAATGCGTGTATGTGATACCGTATTCCATTCTCGCGATGGATGTATCGATTGGTTATATTCGATATAACCTAGATATCGAATCAAGGATGGATTCGATAAGCCGATACATAGGATACTAGTCGGTTATATACGATATGACCGGATCGTTAAATCAAGTGTTGGTTTAATGATTAAATGTATAATTATATATTTGATATATTACTTTGCATTAACTAGTATTGGTTTACTTTAAATGGTTTTTCTCACTTGATGTGCAAGTTGTATATGTGATATACTTTTTGTGCACATCTTTGTATCATGTTTGATGATGCTTGCTCATTTGGTTAAGTGTAAAGAATTAAACCTAGGTTAAGAAAGTGATTAGGGTTTTAATTATCCATTCTTTTATTTATTGATTTTGGAAAAAGAATGGGATAAGAATACAAAATGGTTGCTTTCATTCTTGAACCTTTGTGAAGCTTCATGAAGCTTTGATCAAAGTGACCAATTTGTCTTCATGCTTAACCCTAACCACTCTTCTAACCTTGGTCAATTCTCTACACCTAACCATGGTTCCTATTATGATAAGTATTTATTTCTTTTTCATTTTGGATTAACTTATCATAATATTTCCTTCTTCTTGATCTTCTTCTTCAAGAAAGAAAGCTTGATGCCATCAATGGCAACTTGAGTTCTAAAGTGAGAAATCCAATTCTAAAGTGAACCCACCTCCTATTTCTTCACCCTCTACCTCTTGCCAAGTTGCTTTGGGTGTTTTCTTCACAAGTTTCACAAATTTGTGAAGTCGGAGCTTGAACTTGTGATGCCTCGACGTAGATCATCTTCGGCACGAAGCCGACGACCTAGTCCGCCCATTTCTCTGATCAAGCCGACGATTGAGTCCGGGGTTCGAGATGGACAGCAAGAGGACGCCTACGTGGAGCCAAGGAAGTGGATATCCGGATCTACAAAGGTTGTAGCTTCTTATCTTTAGTTAAGTTGTTAACTAGATTCGTATATCGCCTAAACTTCTAGTCAACGATCCGTATTAGGGTTCCTCGGCACCCGTAAAATTTGAAATTGGCATGGTTGATGCCATGTGAGACTTCATTAGCGTGCCTACGAACCCTACAGTGGTATCAGAGCCTAGCTAGAGCCTTAGGCGATGCTTAGACGACGTTTGAAACCCGAACGAACCCGAAACCCTAAAACCCAATTGCTCTCTGGACTTTTTCTAAAATCTGGGATTTTTCCATATTAAAAATGCTTAAAAAATTCAGCAGGGAAATCTAGGAATTACGATGCAAAATTTATCCTATGAACAGTAAAGAATGCGGCGGAACCGCGGCAGAAGCCTGGCTTCTGCGGCGGTTCCGCGGCAATATGATGACATCATCACTCCCATTTTGCACAGTAATTACTATTTTATTATGCTGAATTTTCTGGGAATTTTTAATTTGACTCAAGAGTTGAGTGTTCTGGGGTTGTATTGGGAATCGACGATTCGATCGGATTATCAAATCTTGTCTATGTGGCTTTCCGGATAACTTTAGAATATGTTAAAAAGTTCGACCGGATATAAATACCCAACTTTTCCCCTGCCGGAAAATTTCCAAGTGTTGGATTTTTCTGTGGTTTAAGGACGTTCTGAGTAGTGCAAGTAACGCGATGGTCCCTCTAGAAGACAACAAACCTTAACTCGATTATGTGACCGTCTTGAACTGCCCTTTGAACCTTCGGGTTTGGGGCAGTACGGCGTGCCACATGTGAGGCGTTGACTTGACCCTTCTACGGCTGGACCGTTGGTACTGAGGCATGAAGTGAATGTCTTTGAACCTATTTCATGTGTTGAACGGTTTCGGGAAAACTTGGGTGTTCGAATGTTCGATCGGAAAGTTTAATATATTCTATTTATCCGGAATGGGATACAATAATTGGAATTCACAAACAGTTATGAGATAACTGAATGAATGTTATAAATCTAGCGGTTTAGTTTCACTTGATATTGAAAAGAGTTTTCGATAATGAGACTAAAATGCGGGGTTTATAACTGTTAGGCATGTGATGTCTAAGTATTTCATTTGATTAGGCATGTGATGTCTAAAGAGGTTGCGGATTCCAACTGTTATAGTTTTACACTTTCTTTTCTATGACCGTAAGTGTAATATGTGATATTGCCGGTTTCGTTGCTATATGTCAACGACAATTGGGATGCGCATATTTACTTACGTTGATGGCATGTGATGTTATGTGTTGCTGGATATGTTATATTGGATCGTCGTGTTTGAATAGCCGGGGGTTTTTATGTGAGATGAGTGTTTTTCATTTTCATTCATGTAAAAACTTGTATGTAATATTCTTTTATTTGGGGCACTTCCAGGTTGCGGAAGATGTCACCTTTTGTATATTATTTACTTTTCCGCATTAGGATAGACCCAAGGAGGGGAGCACAAGTAACCGGGTTCTGGGGTTCAGTGGGAGACCAACTCGAGGAGTCAAGTCCGGGTCTCCTAACCCAAGAATTGGCAGGGTTGCTTGCCGCTCTCGTAGGCGTCTAGGGGTGTGGGATTGGCTATTCATCACGACCGTGGAATCCGTGTTTTATACTGGCTCGTATTAAAAACACGGACGTCCTAGTATATCCAATGTTTCATATGTTTCTTCTGCTGCGATATCTGTGATGTGATCATGTAATGTTCTCTGATAGATACTTTATATAGTATATACGATATATTATATAGACGTTACTTATGTTTTACACCCGCACTAGCCCTGCCCTGCTCTGTCGTTAGTTACCTAACCTAACGGTGCACGAGGGGACATCGAGGCGAATGCGGATGGCATAAGTGTACGTCGTATTTATCTGTGATGTTTAGGTATTTAAATGATGGGACTTCATTAATGTGATTAATGAAATAAAAGAAACCTAAAGATGTTGTAGAATCGAATTTCAAAATAAAACAGGTAGCTACAGTTCTTGCTTTGCACGGCGGTATATGTGATATATCCTGCACCTTATTCGATGAGGAAAGGACCGAGATCCCTTCACTGGGAGTGACTCCTTTAGCAATAACTGGCAGATGCTACACACTCGGTTTGTTTTTGATTGCTTCTATAGTTTCTGCTTTGCACAGTGATATATATGATATATCCCGCACCTCATTCGACGAGGAAAGGGCCGACGATCCCTTCACCGGGAGTGACCCCTTTAGCAAAACTAGAAAAGCCTCAAAATCATTCCATTTCAAAACTTCATTTGATTCTACAACAATATCAAGTTCATTACGCAATAGGTTTTCAGAAAAACCTGTCGTAGCCCTCCGTCATTTCAGATAAGTACTAGTTAGTATTCGTGCTACGTTTGTTGACTATGTTAAGGCGTAGTGTGCGGTAGCTAATTAGTGCTTATCTGTATAAGCATATGATGCGATTGGATTAGGGTAGTCGTGCGACTTTGTTGACTATGTTAAGGGTCATGCGGGTGGGTTTAATTCAATCGGGAAATGACGGGTTGAACTTGACTAGCACTTATGATTTGTTGACTATGTTAAGGTCATATAGCTGCTAGGGGCAAAATATTATCGGGAATTTCAAGTGTTGAAATTTGCAATGAGATTGCATACCTTCTATGAGATAGTTGGATCCTGATACCCACTGCGAGTAAGAGTTACTCCTGGGTGAGTTTTACATATTGCAATTAGCTGATCAAGTAGGTGTCTAGAAAGGTGTCAACGGGGTTACGCCTCTGGGAAAACGAGGTTTACATTAATTAGGTTCGTGCGAAAGCAAGGGGGACCTCCCTCAAAGTACCGACACTGGCCTGGCTGAAAGATTGGCGAACTTGTAGTGTGTAATTAATCCCGGCTAGTCTTTCCTTTTAGGGTTTGAAGGAAGATTTGATAAAAACCAGTGGGAGCCATCCTGATTAGGTAAGATAATAACCAATCTGATCTTGCACGAGCATACGCTAAAGTGTTTTCTTCTCTCTCTCTCCAGGTAGTGACCATTTCATGCCTTAATCAAGATAATAATATGGATGTATTGACCGAACCCGCATGTTATACTGTGCTGGGGAACGTTGGTTCCGTTCTTTCTTATAAGAGTTATAGGAATGAATAGGATATAGGGGAATACCAGGATTCCCATGCCACCCGATTGAAGAAAGTACATGTTGATGCATTTTCTTCGGGTGTGTTCGCTACAGAGAACTGTTTCTCCATTTGCCCTACGTCCTGGGTATTGGATACCGGGTCAGGATCCCATATATGTAATCAGTTACATGGGCTTAGGAAAGGTAGAGAACTTGGAGAAGGTGATAAAGACATTAGAGTTGGAAATGGTGCAATTGTTGCAGCTAAGACTGTCGGGGAATATCATCTTGTATTACCAACTGGTAATACATTGGTTCTGAACGAATGCTATTACATGCCGAACCTGATATGCAACATTATATCGGTTTCTTTGCTAAGTAAAGAGGGATATAATTTTGTATTACAGGACAATGTTATGAACATTTTCCGTAACCAAAAGTTGGTTGGATCAGGCACGTTGTGCAATGGCATTTATGTTCTAAATCAATCAACAGTTCTGAGCATAACAAACACACACAAGAGGAAGAGTTCAGAATTGAACGAATCCTTCTTGTGGCATTGTAGACTGGGTCACATCAATGCGACACGACTGGCTAAGTTGCATAAGGATGGATATTTGAAACCATTCGAATTTTCATCTTATGACACTTGCCAGTCATGTCTTAAAGGCAAGATGACCAAAACTCCGTTTACGGGACACGGAGAAAGAGTTACCGAACTCTTGGGACTAATACATAGTGATGTATGCGGTCCCATGTCTACACATGCCAGGGATGGTTCTTCATACTTCATTACATTCACTGACGATCTCTCTAGATTCGGATATGTGTTCCTGATGAAACACAAATCAGAAGCTTTTGAGAAATTTAAAGAATATAAACAAGAAGTCGAGAACCAAACCGGAAAAAGTATTAAAATCCTTCGATCTGATCGAGGAGGTGAATACTTGAACAATGAATTCCTGGACTTCCTAAAAGAGAATGGGATTCTCTCTCAGTTGACTCCTCCATATACACCACAGCACAACGGTGTATCAGAACGGAGGAACCGCACCCTATTAGATATGGTGCGCTCTATGATGAGCATAGCTGAGTTACCTATTTCCTTCTGGGGATATGCACTGGAAACAGCAGCATACCTATTGAATCAAGTTCCATCTAAATCTGTACCTACCACGCCATATGAGATATGGAGTGGGAAGAGACCATATTTTAAACGAGTTAAGATATGGGGTTGTCCGGCCTATGTCAAAAGACAAAATCCAGACAAACTCGAGGCACGGTCAGTTCTTTGCAAGTTTGTGGGATATCCTAAGAATTTACAAGGGTATCTTTTCTACCATGCTGAAGAACAAAAGGTGTTTGTTTCTCAATATGCCACCTTTTTAGAAAATGAATTCCTTGAAAAAGAAATTAGTGGCAAAGTGGTAGAGCTGGAAGAAGTTCCAGATACACAAACCGTAACTGAAGATTTAGTGGAACCAGAAGATTCAGTAGCTCCCAATGAACCTCAGCCTCTCCGCCGATCTAGTAGGGTTCCTCGCCAGCCTGAGAGATACTACGGTTTTCTCATGGATGGAGGGAGCGAGGATTGCATCATGGAGGATGATGACCCAACTAGCTTCGAGCAGGCCATCATGAGTAGGGACTCAGTGAAATGGCTGGATGCTATGCGGTCCGAGATGGAATCCATGTACACCAACAAAGTATGGACTTTGGAAGTTGCTCCTGAAGGGGTAAAGCCCATTGGGAGCAAGTGGATCTTCAAGAAGAAACTTGGTGTAGATGGGAAAGTGGAGACTTTCAAAGCTAGACTTGCTGCAAAAGGTTTTCGTCAAAGACCAGGTGTGGACTATGACGAAACCTTTTCTCCAGTGGCTATGCTTAAATCCATCCGGATAATGCTTGCCATCGCTGCATATCATGATTACGAAATCTGGCAAATGGATGTTAAGACCGCCTTTCTAAATGGTGATTTAGAAGAGTGCGTGTACATGACTCAGCCAGAGGGCTTCGTAGACAGTGGGAGCAGCGGGAAGGTGTGCAAGCTGCTTAAATCCATTTATGGATTAAAGCAAGCATCGCGGAGTTGGAACATCTGCTTTGACGTCGTTATCAAAGAGTTTGATTTCGTCAAAAACCCAGATGAACCTTGTATTTACAAGAAGGTGGCAGAGAGTAAGGTTGTCTTCCTCGTATTGTACGTGGACGACATACTCTTGATAGGAAATGATATTCCTATGCTGCAATCGGTTAAGCTTTTCTTATCACAAAGATTCTCAATGAAAGATCTTGGTGATGCCTCTTGCATATTGGGAATTAGGATCTATAGAGATAGATCCAAACGGATTTTGGGATTGTCCCAATCCAGGTACATTGACACCATACTAAAGAGGTTTAGTATGGAAGAATCCAAGCGTGGGAACTTGCCCACGATCTCTGGAGTCACTCTCTCCAAAGAGATGTCTCCCAAGACTAATTTGGAGAGAGCTCACATGCAAGGGATACCCTATGCTTCGGCTGTAGGCTCTATCATGTACGCGATGCTATGTACCAGACCCGATGTTGCATACTCACTAAGTGTAGTGAGCAGGTATCAAGCTGATCCTGGAGAGAGTCACTGGACAGCTGTGAAGAGCATTCTCAAGTACTTACGAAGGAATAAAGAGATGCTCTTGGTGTATGGTAACGGAGAACTCCAAGTGGAGTCCTTTACCGATTCGAGCTTCCAGAGTGATAAGGACGACTCTAAGTCGCAGTCGGGCTTTGTATTCACCCTTTACAGAGGGGCGGTTAGCTAGAAGAGTTCCAAGCAGGAAACCGTGGCAGACTCGACGATGGAGGCTGAATACATCGCTGCCAACGATGCTGCTAAAGAGGCTGTCTGGATCAAGAAATTCATTACTGAACTTGGAGTGGTTCCATCCATTGAGCATCCAATACCTTTGTATTGGGATAACAATGGAGCGGTGTCTTTGGCCAAGGAACCCAGGTCCCATCAGCGATCCAGGCATATTCTGAGGCGGTATCACCTGATCCGGGAGATAGTTGATCGCCGGGAGATCGAGGTCAGGAGGGTTGACACGAAGAACAACACGGCGGATCCACTCACGAAGGCCATTCCCCAGATACAGTTTGAGAGACTCTTCGAGATGCTCGGTATGCGATACTACAGCAGCTGGCCCTAGTGCAAGTAGAAGATTGTTAGTTGTATGTATGCCCTAGAGGCCAGTATTGTACAGATGATGTATATTATATTGGATGCTTGGGCATATATAGAGATGACTTTCTTGCTCGATATGATAGTATGCTATCTGGTTACTCTTTATCTTAACATGTACACTTGTCTCTTTAAACTGTCTTATAGTTACATGTTGATAAAGCCCTTAGGATGTGTACTTGACTACCTGGACTATGATGCAGATCATACTAGTGGGGACATGGTAGTCCATAAGTACATCCTTCAAGGTCCCCAGTCATGGGTGTATCGAGACAGGGCATCGATATACCAGTGTAGACTAGCATATACGCTTCTCGACCCATGAGATGGGCGATGGATGATCCCATATCCATTGGTATTTGACATCAGAGATGGTATACGGGTGCTCAGTGAAGACTGGGTACACTGGACGGACTCGCCGAGAACTCCCAGATGGTATTATACCTCACGTCAGATGGCAGTTTTCAGGTGACACTTGTACAGGTTAGTCTGTAGACCCGAGATCGTCATAGAGTCTTGTGTGATTCCCACTGTGCTTTGATCTCCACCTTACCACGTCCATGAGGGCGTGCAAAACGGTGGTCTTTGGGTACAGTCCCGAGTCATATGGAGGCAATGAGCGATAGGAGGGGTTTCGTCTCTCCCGGTATTGGGGGTTGATGTTGCGCTGTGCTCGATTGGCCGTAACAGGGAAGTCCCTGGCCAGGGCTGATCAGAGATTTGCTGCTAAGTATTACCAGTAGTTTCTCGACCCGTTATGAGCCCCACATCGGCATGACTTATCGGTTATTGGGGTCTGACGTTTACCACCCCTAGACTTGATATGCGACATATCAGACGAACAGACCGGACTGTACGGTAAGTGTTACTGGTTGGATTCACAGGAGTGTGAGCGGGCTAGCTCGTCGATCTTCTGATCGCTCAATACCCGGATGGCCGTTACGTTTAGCAGACCGCTTGCGGCTTGTGGGTGCTTGATATGATCATCATCTGCTACCGGCGTATTGACGAGTCTTTAGAGTCCTACACAGAGGTTTCCTGGCTCAAGCGAAACGAAATAGGAGTGCATATGAGATATGTGCAGGACCGAGAATAATGCGTGTATGTGATACCGTATTCCATTCTCGCGATGGATGTATCGATTGGTTATATTCGATATAACCTAGATATCGAATCAAGGATTGATTCGATAAGCCGATACATAGGATACTAGTCGGTTATATGCGATATGACCGGATCGTTAAATCAAGTGTTGGTTTAATGATTAAATGTATAATTATATATTTGATATATTACTTTGCATTAACTAGTATTGGTTCACTTTAAATGGTTTTTCTCACTTGATGTGCAAGTTGTATATGTGATATACTTTTTGTGCACATCTTTGTATCATGTTTGATGATGCTTGCTCATTTGGTTAAGTGTAAAGAATTAAACCTAGGTTAAGAAAGTGATTAGGGTTTTAATTATCCATTCTTTTATTTATTGATTTTGGAAAAAGAATGGGATAAGAATACAAAATGGTTGCTTTCATTCTTGAACCTTTGTGAAGCTTCATAAAGCTTTGACCAAAGTGACCAATTTGTCTTCATGCTTAACCCTAACCACTCTTCTAACCTTGGTCAATTCTCTACACCTAACCATGGTTCCTATTATGATAAGTATTCATTTCTTTTTCATTTTGGATTAACTTATCATAATATTTCCTTCTTCTTGATCTTCATCTTCAAGAAAGAAAGCTTGATGCCATCAATGGCAACTTGAGTTCTAAAGTGAGAAATCCAATTCTAAAGTGAACCCACCTCCTATTTCTTCACCCTCTACCTCTTGCCAAGTTGTTTTGGGTGTTTTCTTCACAAGTTTCACAAATTTGTGAAGTCGGAGCTTGAACTTGTGATGCCTCAACGTAGATCATCTTCGGCACGAAGCCGACGACCTAGTCCGCCCATTTCTCCGATCAAGCCGACGATTGAGTCCGGGGTTCGAGATGGACAGCGAGAGGACGCCTACGTGGAGCCAAGGAAGTGGATATCCGGATCTATAAAGGTTGTAGCTTCTTATCTTTAGTTAAGTTGTTAACTAGATTCGTATATCGCCTAAACTTCTAGTCAACGATCCGTATTAGGGTTTCTCGACACCCGTAAAATTTGAAATTGGCATGGTTGATGCCATGTGAGACTTCATTAGCGTGCCTAGGAACCCTACACCTTCTAAATGTGAGGGTGCTAAAAGAGATCTGCATGAGCGTTCAGCACCTTGCTCGGGATAAAATCACCATCTCTGGGTTCGATTCCTAGTCGTTACGGATGCTTGGGTCTGTAATACTGACGTTACGCTTTGGGCTGCGCATCACTGACATCAAATTTCATGTCATTGACGCCAAGACCTACTACAACGCTTTGCTCGGCAGGCCTTGGTTACACGAGTACAACATCATCCTTTCTACACAACATCATTGTATGAAGTATTTCAAAGATGGTCTCGAGTATACCGTGACGGGGGAACTAATCCCATTCTCCATAATTGAAGTCCGAAAATACGAAGATGCCAAGTACTTCTTACCAGGCTTCGAAGAGACGGAAAGATGACATAAACCGGAGAACAAACAAAAAGCTATCGCCACTATCCCGGTCTTCGGGAACGATACTGAGGAGGAAGAAGAGATAGTCTATTCGGGGCCGCCCTAATGCAATAGGCCGGGACCATCGACCCATATTCTGGTCTTTGGCAGTGACTCTGAAGACGAATTCAATACAGTGTTCTCGATCCGTCCATCAATGCAGGCCCTCACTGGAGATGATCAGAATTTGCAAATTGCCATGGTTCCACGGCAGCACTACAGAGAGCTTGATGCGCTTGAGACTTATAGTGTGCAGGAGCTGCAGACATTCTACGTCCCGCCTAGGAAAAAAGTTGAAAAGGCGATCCTATTCTATCGATCCACGGAGACTAAAGTCGCAAGAGAAGTCTGGCATGGTGCCGATTTCACGCTCGACAGGCTCCAACCAATCCGTCTGCCCAAATACTACACAGAGTGATTGAAAAGGTTATTAAGATGCAAAGGCATACCTTTCAAACAAACTGCTCGACAGGCTCAGTTCTACAACAGGATTTGGAACGTCCCCGGAACTCAGCGAAAATTGCCCAACGGAAAAATGGAAACGATTGGGCTTGGATATGTCCAGTCCAAGAAACAGGAGAAATCTCATGGCTGCCATGTCATAAATGACCTCGATGAAGAAGGGGATGCTCTTTTAAAAGACGCTGACGTCGAACCAGAACGAGGTCCTGTCATAAAAACGCTGAGTCCATTGTTTGAAGAACGGATAGACAAGCTAGTAAGGGAAGCGAGTCAAAAGGTTCGGAACGACCACAGCCGCGAAATGGCCATTTACGAGAAAGCCAAGACGCAACGCCTCCTTCAGCAGGTTACGGAGGATGACAATGCCCTTCACCGTTAGCCCGCCATGCATTCCTAAGACAAGAAAAAGGCCCGACGCAGAGGCAAAAACAAGTTAAAGAATGGAAAAAACGTTCGACAACGGCAAAACGGATCCAAAAGGCCACGCTGTCATGACTCGAAATGGCACGTGACTGGCACTTGAATTATATGAAGTCTATAGGATCCCATCTAATTCAAGTAAGCCAAAAATCCCAGAAATCTAAACCATTTTAAAGAAGAAAGAAGGAAAAGTTTAGTTTTAAAGCAAGTAGTTTAACAACATAAGCCGAAGTATTGCATTTTTAAAACTCCAAGTCTTTTCTAAAAATTTCGGCAGAGTTTCCTTTGTAAATACTGGGCCCAAACGGGCACAACATGTATAATATATATAAAGGCATCCCCAAGCGAGAGCTAGCTTTTGGCCAATTGGCGGTCTCAACCACGCAAGCAATATAATATACAACGCCGAAGGGCGAGGATTAAAACTCAAAAGGAAAGTCAAAATCATCAAGAAGAAAACCATGATAACACAACGCACGACTCTAAGGTCGAAAGAATATACAACTGGTCTTCTAAGTATGAAATAATATAAAAGTCTGGTTGATGGAGTTACTAGATACAACTGAATATAAATAAAAGGTACAATGGTGGCCACGATGCGAGTGGACCCACCTACCAAAGCAATCACCCGGAATGAAGCAGTGTGCCAGCAAAGCCGCAGCGAAACCTGTACGGCAAAACCTACAAGAACTGTGGCACAACGGGGTTGTGTTGCCAACTCGTGAGTAGAAAACATCACCGAGTAGAAATCGTATGTATGACCCAATCCTAGGTCAATACGATCGATATATATAAAACCTCAAAATGATAAAGCCTGAAGCAAGATAAGGTGCCAAGGGTAAACATCTATACGTAAGTGTAATACCAAGTGCTCGTGTCAGTGTCTCAGGTAGCAACATATCATAAATATGATGTATGAATGCAATATAATGAAAACAGAATACATCATGCATGTGAAAACTATTTTCTTAATTTGGTGAGATTTCTGTATATTTAAATCGAGGTATCATCAATGAAATCAACATAGAATCAGAAGCATCGACACAAAACATATATAAATCCCAATATCTCAGTATCTCAGGCTCTGGCAATCCGGACTGACCTGTATCCTCGAATCTCAATATCTAGGGCTCCGGCTATCCGGACTGGCCCATATCATCAAATCTCAAAACCTCAGGCTCCGGCAATCCGGACTAGCCTATACTCCGATCAGTATCCTCCGGATATCCGTCGAGTTATAATAAAATCACCGGTCGGTAGTACTCCCCTGCCAGGCTCAACGCCATCATCTGCGACCATCTTGTCCCGGGATACCGCACCGGGTCCACCATGCACCCACCGACGGTTCCTCCTCCTCCTCGAATCGGGTGTATGATATCGCTCAAGAGCCGAGAAAACTCATGGTGGACATATCTCATATCATATCATGAGAAAACCGCATTTTTCTATCTTTTAAAAAGATGATAAGTTTATAAAATCTTTGCGGTTTCTCTAAATCCAGAAATCTCATGAAAATCCGAAATCATAAATCACGATATAAATAAATAATGAATACTGGGCTCTGGCAATCCGGACTGGCCCATACTATCGCATGGCAAATGAATATATGAATGTACATGCATGTGATAACACAGTAAATAAATGCAATGTCTAAGCTATCATATGAAAGCAAGCTCACTGGTACCATGTCGAAACTATCAGCTAACAAGCGATATCAATGAATTAATATTCTCTAAAGTGTACGTGACATGGCAATTACCGATGATGATATGTGTAAGCCGGCAAGTAAGTGTTCGTAGACTTATGCATCATCGGTAATGGTGCTGGTGTCCTGATAACATGGGTTCAATAACAACTAATGCAACATATATAAGCATGCAATGCAATACAAACAGCAAAAATGTACGGAAAATGAATAGTAACGCAACATAAAAGAATAACATTATATTTACAAGTCATACCGTTGACATTTGAAATAGCACGAATCGTGGTGTTTAGAAAATAGGGCTACGGTGTTTTTACAAAAATGTGCGTCCTTTGATATGTCCATAGTATCCCTTGGCCTGTCCTTAAAATACTCACGATTCGTTAGTTTTAGAATTAAGTATGACTCGAGCCCAGATCTAACATCTACTAAGTAAATTACGGGACTAAACTAACAGACTAATCGAAAGGGTAAGGAAAACCACCTAAGTCTGAGTCGATATATATATATATATATATATATATATATATATATATATATATATATATAAGTCGGTGATCCTGCCTCAATAGTATCACGTACGATACAATACATAATATGACATCCTCAAGTCAAGAGTGCGGATTTATCATCATAATTTTATCTCGTACGGTAAATCTATCATACGGCATCCCAAATCTGGGTACGGGTCGAATATCACATTATCTCATTATTCATCTGGTATCCTTATCATCATATCCTGTATTAGGGGTGCTGATCTAAAGTCTAGTATATACTGATACCATCTACATATATATATGTGTGTGTTTATGAAAACACATCGCCTAAGGACCCGCTATAATATCATGTCGTATCTCATAATACGAACCATGTCATATCACCGATCTCATGGCATCGTGCCCAATCCCATCGACTCATCTCCAAGTATCATATACTATCCTCATTATCCATGTATATGTATGTATGTGTGTGTGTGTGTGTGTGTGTACACTCTCATACATATATGTATATATCTATTTATACACATATATGTATGAAAGTATATATATATATACTCTTATACATATGTGTGTGTGTGTATGCATATCCCCATATACGTACAAGTAAGCAAATGTAAGCGCGTGTAGGTGTAAACCTTATTCTAGGGTTCGCGACTAAACTAACTAACGACACTATCATCCAATTATACTAAAATTAACCCGTGATCTTCTAAGATCGTACTTGCTAATGATCCAAATTTCACATAAGAAAATATAAATATAAACCATATCCTTACTATACTACGAAACTGCGGAGGTGCTATACGCCATCCACCCGACTTCCCACATAGATATATATCTACTCACCTTAATCCTCGCTTGCCGAAGTCGATGATGCCATCCTCTTCTTCATCATCCGAATTCCACATGGGGGTACCTACATATATACACATATAGCATTGTAAACGGAAATCACGCACGAAAACCAAAATGTCGCATGAATCACACATAGGTTAAAACCTATAGTTTACGCATGCAAGAATAACTAATAACTCAAGACGATTGACGTATAAACATGAATCGACTGATAAAAACACAAATATCAAAACTTCAATTCATAAACATCACGAAAAACAAGGCAGCAACTCATGAAAATGGTCCCAGATTTTACCCTAGCTAAAATTAGTCAATTTTGCATATAGGAAGGGTCTGGTTTACTGAAATAAAAGCCCTGGACCAAGCACGAACCGATAAAGAAATGCCCAGGCCGCAATTTGCGGCCTAATGGGATAAATTTGCGGCCATGTGAAGGATTTGGGGTCTCGGGTCTTGGGGTTAGCTTCCAAGTTGCCTGCTTGTGTCACAGTAATCGCTATATAATTTTCAGGTCACCCGGGTCATAACAGATCTCTAATTATCATCACAAATCCCATAATTTCCCGATATCGGGGTTTCTATGTTTAGGTTAAGGGGGGTTTAGCCTCTGGTTTGGTCCAATATACAATCCCTACAGAGGTTTAAGGTCGCAATTAAGCCTCAATTACACTTCACAACCCAAGACTTCCTCAAAACCCTAACTTGAAATTTTCAAACCTCACTAAACATCACTAAAACACTTCTAAACATGCATGGAAGCTAAAGTAAATGTAATACTACTCTAATGGTGCAAGGATTTCCTCATTTGGCAACTCAAGAAAATTCTTGTGTTGCTCCAAGTCTTCAAAATCCAATTTTTCTTGGTCCAAAGTGCTTGTAGGGAGTTTGTGCATGTTTATAATGAAGTGAGGATAGAGTTTTAATGGGTTTTTGATGATGAAGTGAGGGGTGTAGTGGAGGTGAAGGGAGAGGGCAGCCATGTGAAGAAGAGGAGGGGAAAATGATGGAGGGAAAATGAAAGCGGAATGAGACCAAGTCAAGAGAACCCTTCACCCCCCCTCTCTCTCTCTCTCTCTCTCTCTCTCTCTCTCGCCCATACCCTTTATTTTAATCCCTTTTCTTTTCTTTTCTTTTCTTTTCTTCTCTCTTTTTAAACAAAACCATGCATAAAAATAAAGAAAAGCTATGTAGAAAATATAACAAAAGTGTAATATGATATGGTGCATGTCATGTGCACAAATCAAGTTTAATGCACGATTAGTGATATTTAATCGCGATTAGCATTAAAAAACAACATAATTAATTATATAAACATCTATAAATGCTCAAATCTTATAAAACACTCTCTTTTCAGTAATTCCTATAATTTTCCAAATATTTCCCAATTTATCGGTATTTAATTATACCGCATTATTAAAATATTCATAATATTAATTATTTAATTATAAAAATTCCCAAAAATAATATTTTATTTTTCTGAAATGTTACAGTCTTCCCCCTTAAAGAAATTCGGTCTCCGAATTTAAATTTAAACTCCCCTAAATTTCTAAAACATTTCAGTAAAAGATCAAGTCGTCGGGGTTCCGAAATCATAAATACATAAAACACATCGTAGCGTAATGCATGCGCATGAAAAATGAGTATGTAAACCAAAATCAAAACTCCGTCAAGTATCACGCAATCATCGGAGTTATGGTGAAGACACCAATGTCAAAGTCCAATACGAAAACCAACATGATATATATATATATATATATATATATACATGTAAACATCTTTGTAAACTCGTCAAAACGTCTGAAAGAAATTCATGCCAAACCTTTTCAAGTTGCTGTGCGATGCGCGTATCGCTGCACAGTGGCGAACGTCTATTGTAAGAAAATAACTATATATATATATATATATATATATCTTTCGTTTAATATACATGCCCCGCCGTTTTGAAAATAATTTAGAAGGGTTTCCTTTGTTAAATATCTCGTGTCATCTCGGACACATAGATAAATACTGAGACTATACCTCTTTTTTGGAAATCCCTTCGATAACTATCAATGCATGCAAAAATATATCCAGGTACTGTCCTCGGACTAGTCCTGCTCAGTCACTATACTAAATAGTAAATATCATAGAAACATACTGCTCAAAGGAAATCAATCCTAATTTATATATGAATGCCACGTGCATCTGGTGTGCACGGAACTCGAAATCAATGAATGTGCCATACATGTGCACAGAAACAAAATCTAAGTGCAACGGGTGTGCACGAAAATACCTGTCAAGGGCAACGTGTATGCCTGACAGCAATATCAAGTACATCTGATATGCACGAAGAATCTCGATTTAGTGCAACTGGTGTGCACCAAAATCGTATCAAGCACATCAAGTATGCGCAAGAATCCAAATAAAGTGCACAAGGTGCACGAAAACAAATATCGAGTATCACAATCGAAATCGACGGTATATAACACATTTCAATTCAAATCCAAATCAGGTATACCGTGGCATCTAATCTCACAACCATGTGCATCAGCGTGCACAAACTCGAATCAAAATACTAAAAGTGCATGAAAACTATGCCAAAAGAACAAGTCAAATCACATGCATACCATAGGCATGAAACCAAATCAACATCTCGAATGACATCAAATCGAAGTCAAGTGCAACTGCGGTGCACAAAATCTCAATCATGCAAACAAATCGCCAAAAATACCGAAATCAAATATGGCGAAAACAGTCCCGCTCTAGCACATCCTCTAAAGATCTCTGGCCAACTATCATGGTCACTCATAACATATCTCGTCGACGATGCCGAACTCTGGCCTGCTGGGTGTGCGTAATATGACCGATCCTGGGTCCACGTCTTCTCGTATAGTATTCCAGAAAGATTCTGTCGACGTCTTCCCTAAATCTCGTTTCTGCCGAACTGCCCAGAAGTTATCACCTTTACTGAATCTATTTCTTGTTCCGGAATGGCTGCATACTCATCACGACTCCTTCTGGAAGATATATCTATGTACAATGCCTCTTCATGCGTATCAAATCTCTGATATCAGCGGAGTGGAACGTCATCTCATCAAGATCCCGTACGAACCTCTTACTCCACTTTTCTCTAATATCGACTGATTCGGACTCGTCTCTTCGTGGCTGCATGGACTGCGCTCCAACGACTATACTCATATCTGGAGTCTCCCAAGCAATATATCCCATCACATGATATCCGAACGACGTCGAACCTTTCGATCGATTAATCAAAGTTCCATAATCCCACAAGAGCTCAACATCTTGAGTACAGTTTAACAGTATTCCAGTACATGCCACAATACGTATGGACCAGCCGTAGAAGGGCAAACCCAAGCCTCATTAATGGCACCACTGAACTGCTGCAAACCCTAAAGTTTCATAGCGTTCTCATGGTCATTATATCGAGTTAGAGTTTCATTCTTCTAGAGGGTCCACGGAAGTACTTGCATGTTTTTCCGAATACTTTAAACTTGGAAAATGGGTTTCTGACATTCGATCGTCTTCTATCGACTCTTAACGTACTTGCGTGAAGTCGTCTCTAGCTGGAATCAATCAATCTGATGACCTCGCATCGGGGTAGGCAAAGAATCACATGTCCTAGTCATCCCTCCTTGGGTGACTAGCGATCTTATATCATATCTCTAAGTACAACTCGTGTGGCATTAGCTTCAAACATCTGGAGAGACATCTTGTTATTCGCAGCAGCAACTGGCTCATTTGTCTGCACGCTGAACAGTGCCTCAATCATCAAAATAATCGGTGCATTGACGGTCATCACATTCTGGCTGGCCTCTAGCAGTGGCCCAATCCTCTGGTGCTGATCTGTACGTCCGAGAAATCTTGTAAAAGCGATCCATCAAACGCTCATGGCGCGAAAACACAATAGGATGATACATCTATGCAATCGTGTGTCCCTGGAATCACGCCCTAGTCAGTCCTCATCCGTGACGAGCTCATGCTGACGCAACTCTAGCCGTAGCTCTCTCTGCTCATGTAATCGTAGCAGCAAAACCATAAACCGATAATGACGAGGATAGATCATATGAATGAATATAATACTGTGCAAGGAAATATACATCCTAAGGCTTCTTAAGCGGAGTAGCGTATTATAAGTATGCCGCGGAACATACACACGGTACGTCACTCTCCTTAAGTCACCTACTCCACCAACCAAGATCAACCTACGCGACGAAAGTTTGGGTCTAATACCCCCTCGACTAAGTCTAAGTTCCGTAAGGTCAAGCCTAGGTTCCGAATATATACAAACACCCTAGACTCCGCATAGTCAAACATAGACTCGAACTAAGGTTAACCTACCGCTCTGAAACCAACTTTGTCACGACCTGAAATGGCATGTGACTAGCACTTGAATCATATGAAGTCTATAGGACCCTATCTAATTCAAGTAAGCCAAAAATCCCAGAAATCTAAACCATTTTAAAGAAGAAAGAAGGAAAAGTTTAGTTTTAAAGCAGGTAGTTTAACAACATAAGCCGAAGTATTGCATTTTTAAAACCCCAAGTCTTTTCTGAAAATTTCGGCAGAGTTTTTTTTGTAAATACTGGCCCCAAACGGGTACAACATGTATAATATATATAAAGGCATCCCCAAGCGAGAGCTAGCCCTTCGCCAATTGGCGGTCACAACCACGCAAGCAATATAATATAAAACGCCGAAGGGTGAGGATCAAAACTCAAAAGGAAACTCAAAATCATCAAGAAAACCATGATAATACAACGCGCGACTCTAAGGTCGAAAGAATATACAACTGGTCTTCTAAGTATGAAATAATATACAAGTCTGGTTGATGGAGTTACTAGATACAACTGAATATAAATAAAAGGTACAATGGTGGCCACGATGCGAATGGACCCACCTACCAAAGCAATCACCCGGAATGAAGCAGTGTGCCAGCAAAGCCGCAACGAAACCTGTACGGCAAAACCTGGAAGAACTGTAGCACAACGGGGGTGAGTTGCCAACTCATGAGTAGAAAACATCACCGAGCAGAAATCGTAAGTATGACTCAATCTTAGGTCAATACGATAAATATATATATAACATCAAAATGATAAAGTCTGAAGCAAGATAAGGTGGCAAGGGTAAACATCTATACGTAAGTGTAATACCAAGTGCTCGTGTCAGTGCCTCAGGTAGCAACATATTATAAATATGAGGTATGAATGCAATATAATGAAAACAGAATACATCATGCATGTGAAAACTATTTTCTTAATTTGGTGAGATTTCTGTATATTTAAATCGAGATATTGTAAGGTTAGTATAGCACCCTATGAAGAGTTTTGAAGCATCACATGACCCAAAGTTTAATTTTTAAGGTGCTAAACTAACAAGCAAGGGAATCGATCCTAGAAAGATTAGGGTTACTAAACTTTAAGCTAACAAAAATTAGGGTTTGAAGGCTACAACCTTTGTAGCTCCCGTTTTTGTTTCGCTCCTTAGGCTCTTTGGGTGTTGGATGAAAGTCCGCTTGTACTCCTCCCACGTCCACGACGATCCACCCGGAGTTTTCCCGTCCAAGCTTGCAACTTTGAAAAACAAAGAGAACACTCTAATCAAGTGAGCTAGACTTGATTAGAATGAAGTTGTGGCTATGGATCTCACTTCAAAATCTTATTTTTATGAGTGATTCACTCTCTTATAAGAACTAGAGAGCTTAAGCATGGAGGTTGATGAAGATGATGGATTTTGTGAAGAAGAGAATAAATTATCTTGTGAAAGAGAAAAAGGAAAATAGCTATATATATTTTCCTTTCTCTAAACCAACCATGGTTAGATATATAGATATCATTTTATTTTAAATTAAAAGCATGATAAGAAAATAAACTATGGGTTAAATGTTAGGTGAGCATGGTTGAGTTAGAAGAGTGTAGAAATTCTAAAGTGATTTAACCCATTTTTCATTTTCTTTTGCTTTAATTTAAATCCAATAATTATCCAAATACAACCATGGTGTAATTCTTATACATCCACCATTCCCATTGTATAAACAACCATGATACTAAATGATGTATGTATGCATGTGTGCTTGCACATCCATATGTGCATGAACAAGAATGAATGCACACATGCATGCATACATCCAACATAAACAAGATAGGATTTGTAGTAAGAAACTAATGATGAATCAACACTTGATTCACTAATCCGGTCATATCACATATGACCCGACCATTAGCAAGCCGCCCAATTAATATACGGTATCCCATACACGCATTTTAATCGGGTCCAAGCGCATATCGCATACGCGTACCACAACGTTTCGCCTGGACTAGGTAACTCCTATGTGGGACTCTAAGACTCGTCAATACGCCGGCAGTGGGTGATGATCATATCAAGCACCCCCAAGCCGCAAGCGGTCAGCCAAACGTAACGGCCACCCGGGTATTGAGCGATTAGAAGAAAACAAGCGAACCTGTTACAACTCCCGTCGAGCCATCCGGCAACACTACCGTACAGTCCGGTCTCTTCGTCAGATATGCTGCATATTGAGCCTAGGGATGGTCACGTCGACCCCAATAACTCAATAAGTCGTGTCGGTGAATGGTCTATAACAGATCGAGAAACTACTGATAACACTTATCAGCAAATCTCAGCAGCCCTGGCCAGGGACTTGCTGTTATAACCAGTCGAGCACAGCACAGCATCAACTCCCAATACCGGGAGAGACGAAACCCCTCCTATCGCTCATTGCCTTCGTGTGTCTCGGGACTGTACCCAACGGCCACCTGTTTGCACGACTCAGTAGAGCCGTGGTAGGGTGGCAATCAAAGTACAGTGGGAGAACACACAAGACTCCATGATGATCTCGGGTCTACAGACTAACCTGTACCGGTGTCACCTGAGAACTGCTATCCGACGATAGATATAATTCCATATAGGAGTTCTCGGTGAGTCCGTCCAGTGTACCCAGTCAGCACTGAGCACCCGTATATGATCTTGATGTCAAACATCGATGAATGTGGGAACATCCATCGCCCATCACATGGGTCTAGTATCATATACGCTAGTCTACTCTGGTATATCGATGCCCCGTCTCGATACACCTCCGACTAGGGACATTTCAGGATATGCTTATAGACTACAAACGTCCCACTAGTATGATCTCTATCATAATCAGAGTAGTCAAGCAGATATCCTTGGGGCTTTATCAGCATGTATGAATAAATAAAAGCATGATCAAATCAACATGTCAGATAAAGAATAACCAGATAGCATATTATCATGTCGAGCAAGAATGCAAACTGAATATATATATGTATAGATACATCCACTATCACATAATGGCCTCTAGGGCATACATATATCCAACAATCTCCCACTTGCACTAAGGCCAGTTATTGGCGTATCTCATACCCAACATCTCAAAAAGTCGCTCATGCTGCGGCTGAGGGAGGGCCTTGGTGAATGGATCCACGGCGTTGTTCTTTGTGTCAACTCTCTTAATCTCGATCTCGCGGCGATCTACAATCTCCCGGATCAAATGAAAGCGCCTCAGGATGTGTCTGGACCGCTGATGGGATCTGGGCTCCTTGGCTAACGCCATCGCCCCATTATTGTCACAATACAAAGGTATTGGATCAATAATGGTTGGAACTACTCCTAGCTCCGAGACGAACTTCTTCATCCAGACGGCTTCCTTGGCGGCATCATTTGCAGCAATGTACTCAGCTTCCATCATAGAGTCTACAACGGTATCCTGTTTGGAACTCTTCCAACTCACCGCCCCTCCATTGAGGGTAAACACAAACCCTGAGATAGATTTGCTGTCATCCTTATCGCTCTGGAAGCTCGAATCGGTAAAGGCCTCCATTTGGAGATCTTTATTACCATACACCAAGAACAATTCTTTAGTCCTTCGTAAGTACTTAAGAATGTTCTTCACAGCTGTCCAGTGGTTCTCCCCTGGGTTGGATTGATACCTGCTTACAACATTAAGTGCATAAGCTACATCTGGGCGTGTACATAACATCGCATACATTATAGATCCTACTGCCGAAGCATAAGGTATAATGCTCATGCGAGCTTTCTCTTCATCAGTCTTTGGACAAGAATCCTTGGAGAGAGTGACTCCATGGCAAGCGGGTAAGTACCCCGCTTGGAGTCTTCCATACTAAACCTCTTTAGGATGGTGTTGATGTACCTGGTTTGGGACAGTCCCAATAACTTTTTGGATCTATCCCTATAGATCCTTATGCCCAGGATGTATGTGGCATCACCCAGGTCCTTCATGGAGAACCTCAGTGATAAGAATGATTTGACCGACTGTAGCATAGGAATATTATTTCCTATCAGAAGAATGTCATCCACGTACAATACGAGGAATGTGACAGCTCTTCCTACAGCCTTCCTATAAACACAAGGTTCATCTGGATTTTTGATGAAATCAAACTCTTTGATAACATCATCGAAACAGATGTTCCAACTCCGAGATGCCTGCTTTAACCCATATATGGATTTAAGCAATCTACATGCTTTCTCGCTGCTCCCACTGTCAATGAAGCCCTCCGGCTGATCCATATAAACACATTCTTCTAAATCTCCATTTAGGAATGTTGTTTTAACGTCCATCTGCCAGATTTCATAGTCGTAGTGAGCAGCAATAGCAAGTAGGATCCGAATAGATTTAAGCATGGCTACGGGCGAAAAAGTTTCGTCATAGTCCAAACCTGGTCTTTGACGAAAACCTTTCGCCACAAGTCTTGCCTTATAGGTCTCTACCTGCCCATCCACACCAATCTTTCTTTTAAAGATCCATTTGCACCCTACAGGTTTTACCCCAGGGGGTACAACGTCCAAAGTCCATACTTTGTTGGTGTACATAGACTCCATTTCGGATCTCATGGCATCCAGCCACTTCACAGAGTCACCACTCGTGATAGCTTGCTGAAAACTGGTAGGATCATCATCTTCCATGATACAGTCTTCTCTGTCACCATCAATGAGGAAACCGTAGTACCTCTCCGGTGGGCGAGAAGTCCTACCAGACCTACGGAGTGGCCGAGGTTCTTCAGTTTCTGTTGCAACAGCCGGTTCAACCAAATCGTCATTTGTAGTTTGTGTCTCCAGAACCTCTTCTAGATCTACCACCTTGCCATCATCTCTATCCGTGAAAAACTCTTTTTCCAATAATGTGGCATACTGAGAAACAAACACTTTTTGTTCCTCTTTGTGGTAGAACAGATACCCATAAGAATTCTTTGGATATCCCACAAAGTTACACATGACTGACCGTGTCTCGAGTTTGTCCGGATTCTGCTTTTTAACATAGGCCGGGCAACCCCAAATCTTAATTCTTTTAAGAGATGGTCTCTTCCCATTCCATATCTCATATGGCGTGGTAGACACGGCTTTGGTTGGAACCCTGTTTAGCAGAAACGCTGCAGTCTCCAATGCATGCCCCCAAAACGAGACTGGTAACTCAGCGTCACTCATCATGGACCGGACCATATCTAATAGGGTCCTATTCCGTCGTTCTAACACACCGTTGTGCTGTGGTGTGTAAGGAGGAGTGAGCTGAGAGAGAATCCCATTCTCTTTTAGGAAGTTTGCAAATTCTGTACTGAGATACTCACCACCTCGATCTGATCGAAGCATCTTAATACTCAAGCCGGTTTGTTTTTCTACTTCTTGTTTATATTCAATGAATTTCTCGAAAGCTTCGGACTTGTGCTTTAATAAAAATACATGACCGAATCTTGAGAAATCGTCGGTGAATGTAATGAAGTATGAAAAACCGCCTCTAGCCTGTGTAGACATTGGCCCACATACATCACTATGTATGAGGCCAAGGAGCTGAGTAGCTCTTTCTCCGTGTCCGGTAAACGGAGTTTTGGTCATTTTACCCTTGATACAAGACTGGCAAGTCGCATAAGATTTATATTTAAAAGAATTTAAATATCCATCTTTATGTAACTTGTTTAGTCTTGTTTCGTTAATATGACCAAGTCTACAGTGCCAAAGAAAAGCTTCATTTAATTCTGAAATTTTTCTTTTATTAGTGTGTTGTACACTGAAAACTGTGTGTTGATTTAAGACATATATTCCGTTATTAAGCGTACCATACCCAACCAACATTTGATTTAGGTGAATGTTCATAACATTGTTCTGCAACACAAAATTATATCCTTCATTGTCCAACAAAGAAACGGATATTATATTACATAGCATATCAGGTACAAAATAACATGGATTAAAAATCAAAATACATCCAGATGGCAACCCCAAGTGATACTCTCCCACTGCGACTGTATGTACATTGGAACCATTTCCAACGCGGAGAGTATGGTCACCTATCTTCAAAACCTTGCTATTTCTCAGCCCCTGCATAGAATTGCAAATGTGAGAACCTGAACCGGTATCCAATACCCAGGAAGCAGAGTTTATAGAAAAACAGTTTTCAGTCACAAACACACCTGAAGCGGAAGCATCACCATGCTTCTTCTTGAGACTTAAGTACTCGGTGCAATTGCGCTTCCAATGTCCTGTCTTGTGGCAATGAAAACACTCGCCTTTCCCCGGGTCTCCAGCCGTGGACTTTCCCTTTCCCTTCGCCTTTTTGACTCCTCCCTTAGGATTAGTGGGTTTCTTCTTTTTCTTTCCCTTGGCCTTAGCTTTTGGGCGAGAAGAAGAAGACTGTCCAATGGTCATAACGGGAGTCTTTGCTGACTTCATAGTGCTTTCTGCACTCCTTAACATATTAAGGAGTTCAGGGAGATCCTTCTCCATGCCATGCATGTTGAAGTTCACTATGAACTGAGCAAAGGTGGAGGGGAGGGACTGCAGAATAATATCTATATATTGTTCATTGTCCATTGTCCATCCGAGGCCCTCAAGCTCTTCTATAAGTGCTATCATCTTCAAAACATGGTCTCCTACTGGTGCGCCAGGGGCCATCCGCATCTGAAACAATTTCTTTGATGCTTCGTATCGTAATACGCGGGACTGCTCCCCATACAACTCCTTTGTATGGAGCAATATCCCGTGAATGTCCATGTCCTCGTGTTGCTTCTGATGTGTGTTGTCCATCGATGCAAGCGCGAGGCATTTTGCCGTGGCACAGTCAGCGTCCCATGTCTTGCGGACTTCAATGTCCGCAACTGAGGACTTTGGGCCTGGGACGGGCGGGGCTGAAGCCGTGAGGACATATGATACTTTATCATAAGTCAAGGCGATCTTTAGATTCCTCAGCCAGTCTTTATAGTTGGTCCCATTCAGTTTGTTCTTATCTAGTAGAAGCTTAAGTCCAGTCATTGGTATCTGCCATTAAGAGAGAGAAAAGAATACACTCAGCGAAAGCTCTTGCACAGATTAGATTGGTTTATTATCTTGTCTAATCGATGTTTCCCACTGCTTTTTATCAAGTTTTCTTTCAAACCTTAAAAAGAAAAACTAGCCAGGATTAATTACAGTCTACAACTTCGCTAACCGTTCAGCCAGGCCAGTGTCGGTACTTTGAGGGAGGTTCCCCGTGCTTTCGCACGGACCTAATTAGAGTAAAGCTCGTTTTCCCAGAGGCGGAGCCCCGTTAACACCTTTCTAGACACCTAATGAGTTAGCTAATTGCAAACTGTAAAACTCTCCTAGGAGCAACTATTGCCCACAGTGGGATCGGGATCCAACCATCACATGGAAGGTATGCAATCTCATTGCAAATTTCAACACTTGAAATTCCCGATGTAATTTTTACCCCTAGTACTTATGACCTTAACTATGGTCAACAAATCATAAGTACCAGTCAAGTTCTACCCGTCATTTCTTGATCAATTAGACCCACCCATATGACCCTTAACTATGGTCAACAAAGTCGCATGAATGTCCTAATTAATCTGCATCATATGCAGTGTAGGAAGACATCACTTAGCTACCGTACACTACGCCTTAACTAAAGTCAACAAACGTAGCACGAATACTAAGTACTCTACTTCCTAAAATGACGGAGGGTTGCGAATGATTTTTAAGAAAATCTTTAACGCTTTGAACTTGATATCGTTGTAGAATCAAACAGTTTTCAAAAGGAGTGGCTTAGGCTCCGCAGTTTTTGAAAAGTAGCTTTTTCATAAAAAGCCGAGTAGTTTTTAAATCCGATTCTACAACATCTTTTTAGGTTTATTTTCTTTACATTAATCATATTAATGTAATCCCATCATTTAAGTCCTTAAGCCAATCACAGAAAAGAAACAAAAATAACACGTACGCTTATGGCATCCGCATTCGCCGCAATGTTCCGTTATGCACCGTTAGGTTACTTAACTAACGGCATACCGGGACGGGACTAGCGCGGGTGTAAAACATAAGCAACGTCTACTATATATCATATATATAATAAGTCATTCGTCTCAGATTTCACAGAACACAGGCAGCAGAAATATAGATATAACGTGGGATATACTAGGACGTCCGTATTTAGTATTTAGCCAGAATAGAAAATACGGATTCCACAGTAGCGATGAATAGCCAAGCCCACACCCTGGACCCCTACGAGAGCGGCAAGTGACCCTTCCAATCCTGGAGTTTAGGAGACCCGGTCTCGACTCCTCGAGATGGCCTCCCACTGAACCCCAGAACCCGGTCACCTGTGCTCCCCTCCTTGGGTCCATCCTAATGCGGAAAAGTAAATGATATACAACACTGGTGACACAACCGCAACCTGGAAGTGCCCCAAATAAAAGAATATTACATTACATTTGAATTTACATGAATGAAAAAATAAAGCTCTCATCTCACAAAACCCCCCGGCTATTCAATCGCGACAATCCTACACATCATATCTCAGCAACACATAATATCACATATCATCAACGTAAGTAAGTATGCGTACCCCGATTGTCGTTGATGTATAGCAACGAAACCGGCGATATCAAACATACTACACTTACGGTCACAGAAAAGAAAGTGTAAAACTACAATATTTGGAATCCAGATTCTCTTTAGACATCATAAATGCGAAATATCACATATTTCGTATTTCATGCCTACACTATATGAATTCCACATATTGTATCATATTCCAGATAAACAGACAGTATTAAAGTTTTCGAACGAACTATCAAGCACCCAAGATTCACTAAAGCTCAACACTTGAGCAGGGTTCAAAAGATCCGGAGTGTGGCACAGTAGCGGCGGTCCAGCCGTAGAAGGGTCAAGCCAACGCCTCACATGTGGCACGCCGTACTGCCCCAAACCCTAGGGTTCAAAGGGCAGTTCGAGACGGTCACATAATCGAGTTAAGGTTTGTTGTCTTCTAGAGGGACCACCGCAAAAAGACTTGCACGCATCTCCAAACTATTTAAACCCCGTGAATATTGAGTAAATGATATTCGTTCAATCACTTCAATACTTTCTAGTTTACCCGGAAAAGAAAGCGAAATGAAAATTCCGATCGAAACCACGAGTCTAAAAACATCTCCAGAATTTTTCAACAGCAGATTCAGATTAAATATACTCAAAATATACTGTAGCAGGTAAAGAAAATTACTGTGCAAAATATTGTCAAAGAGCCCCTTATGTGGCCGCGGATGCGCGGCCTAAGCTTTCTTATGCCGCGCTTCCGCAGCCAAAGTTACTGTTCACTGGCTCGAATTCTCCAGATTATCTTATTTTTACCTGCTCTATTTTTTGAGAATTTTTAATTCTGAAAAAAGTCAGTTTTTAAAAAATTTCCAGAGAGCATCTTTAAAAGTCGTATTTTTATTTCGATCGGACTTTTTACTTCGCCAAAAGGTCGCCTAACGTTCTAGGTCGGCTCTGATACCAATGTAAGGTTAGTATAGCACCCTATGAAGAGTTTTGAAGCATCACATGACCCAAAGTTTAATTTTTAAGGTGCTAAACTAACAAGCAAGGGAATCGATCCTAGAAAGATTAGGGTTACTAAACTTTAAGCTAACAAAAATTAGGGTTTGAAGGCTACAACCTTTGTAGCTCCCGTTTTTGTTTCGCTCCTTAGGCTCTTTGGGTGTTGGATGAAAGTCCGCTTGTACTCCTCCCACGTCCACGACGATCCACCCGGAGTTTTCCCGTCCAAGCTTGCAACTTTGAAAAACAAAGAGAACACTCTAATCAAGTGAGCTAGACTTGATTAGAATGAAGTTGTGGCTATGGATCTCACTTCAAAATCTTATTTTTATGAGTGATTCACTCTCTTATACGAACTAGAGAGCTTAAGCATGGAGGTTGATGAAGATGATGGATTTTGTGAAGAAGAGAATGAATTATCTTGTGAAAGAGAAAAAGGAAAATAGCTATATATATTTTCCTTTCTCTAAACCAACCATGGTTAGATATATAGATATCATTTTATTTTAAATTAAAAGCATGATAAGAAAATAAACTATGGGTTAAATGTTAGGTGAGCATGGTTGAGTTAGAAGAGTGTAGAAATTCTAAAGTGATTTAACCCATTTTTCATTTTCTTTTGCTTTAATTTAAATCCAATAATTATCCAAATACAACCATGGTGTAATTCTTATACATCCACCATTCCCATTGTATAAACAACCATGATACTAAATGATGTATGTATGCATGTGTGCTTGCACATCCATATGTGCATGAACAAGAATGAATGCACACATGCATGCATACATCCAACATAAACAAGATAGGATTTGTAGTGAGAAACTAATGATGAATCAACACTTGATTCACTAATCCGGTCATATCACATATGACCCGACCATTAGCAAGCCGCCCAATTAATATACGGTATCCCATACACGCATTTTAATCGGGTCCAAACGCATATCGCATACGCGCACCACAACGTTTCGCCTGGACTAGGTAACTCCTATGTGGGACTCTAAGACTCGTCAATACACCGGCAGTGGGTGATGATCATATCAAGCACCCCCAAGCCGCAAGCGGTCAGCCAAACGTAACGGCCACCCGGGTATTGAGCGATTAGAAGAAAACAAGCGAACCTGTTACAACTCCCGTCGAGCCATCCGGCAACACTACCGTACAGTCCGGTCTCTTCGTCAGATATGCTGCATATTGAGCCTAGGGATGGTCATGTCGACCCCAATAACTCAATAAGTCGTGTCGGTGAATGGTCTATAACAGATCGAGAAACTACTGATAACACTTATCAACAAATCTCAGCAGCCCTGGCCAGGGACTTGCTGTTATAACCAGTCGAGCACAGCACAGCATCAACTCCCAATACCGGGAGAGACGAAACCCCTCCTATCGCTCATTGCCTTCGTGTGTCTCGGGACTGTACCCAACGGCCACCTGTTTGCACGACTCAGTAGAGCCGTGGTAGGGTGGCAATCAAAGTACAGTGGGAGAACACACAAGACTCCATGACGATCTCGGGTCTACAGACTAACATGTACCAGTGTCACCTGAGAACTGCTATCCGACGATAGATATAATTCCATATAGGAGTTCTCGGTGAGTCCATCCAGTGTACCCAGTCAGCACTGAGCACCCGTATATGATCTTGATGTCAAACATCGATGAATGTGGGAACATCCATCGCCCATCACATGGGTCTAGTATCATATACGCTAGTCTACTCTGGTATATCGATGCCCCGCCTCGATACACCTCCGACTAGGGACATTTCAGGATATGCTTATAGACTACAAACGTCCCACTAGTATGATCTCTATCATAATCAGAGTAGTCAAGCAGATATCCTTGGGGCTTTATCAGCATGTATGAATGAATAAAAGCATGATCAAATCAACATGTCAGATAAAGAATAACCAGATAGCATACTATCATGTCGAGCAAGAATGCAAACTGAATATATATATATGTATAGATACATCCACTATCACATAATGGCCTCTAGGGCATACATATATCCAACAGATATCATCAATCAAATCAACATAGAATCAGTGTCAAGTATCGACACAAAACATATATAAATCCCAATATCACAATATCTCAGGCTCCGGCAATCCGGACTAACATGTATCCTCGAATCTCAATATCTAGGGCTCCGGCTATCCGGAGTGGCCCATATCATCAAATCTCAAAACCTCAGGCTCTGGCAATCTGGACTGGCCTATACTCCGATCGGTATCCTCCGGATATCCGTCGAGTCACAATAAAATCACCGGTCAGTAGTGCTCCCCTGCCAGGCTCAACGCCATCATCTGCGACTATCTTGCCCCGGGGTACCAAACCGGGTCCACCATGCACCCACAAACGGTTCCTCCTCCTCCTCGAATCGGGTGTATGATATCGCTCAAGAGCCGAGAAAACTCATGGTGGACATATCTCATATCATATCATGAGAAAACCGCATTTTTCTATCTTTTAAAAAGATGATAAGTTTATAAAATCTTTGCGGTTTCTCTAAATCCAGAAATCTCATGGAAATCCGAAATCATAAATCACAATGTAAATAAATAATGAATACTGGGCTCCGGCAATCCGGACTGGCCCATACTATCGCATGGCAAATGAATATATGAATGTACATGCATGTGATAACACAGTAAATAAATGCAATGTCTAAGCTATCATATGAAAGCAAGCTCACAGGTACCATGTCGAAACTATTAGCTAACAAGCAATATCAATGAATTAATATTCTCTAAAGTGTACGTGACATGGAAAATACCGATGATGATGTGTGTGAGCCGGCAAGTAAGTGTTCGTAGACATACGCATCATCGGTAATGGTGCTGGTGTCCTGATAACATAGGTTCAATAACAACTAATGCAACATATATAAGCATGCAATGCGATACAAACAGCAAAAATGTACAGAAAATGAATAGTAACGCAACATAAAAGAATAACATTATATTTACGAGTCATACCGTTGACATTTGAAATAGCACGAATTGTGGTGTTTAGAAAATAGGGCTACGGTGTTTTTACAAAAATGCACGTCCTTTGAAATGTCCATAGTATCCCTTGACCTGTCCTTAAAATACTCACGATTTGTTAGTTTTGGAATTAAGTATGACTCGAGCCCAGATCTAACATCTACTAAGTAAACTACAGGACTAAACTAACAGACTAATCGAAAGGGTAAGGAAAACCACCTAAGTCTGAGTCGATATATATATATATATATATATATATATAAGTCGGTGATCCCGCCTCAATAGTATCACGTACGATATAATACATAATATGACATCCTCGAGTCAAGAATGTGGATCTATCATCATAATTATATCTCGTACGGTAAATCTATCGTACGGCATCCCAAATCTGGGTACGGGTCGAATATCACATTATCTCATTATTCATCTGATATCCTTATCATCATATCCTGTATTAGGGGTACTGATCTAAAGTCTAGTATATACCGATACCATCTACATATATATGTGTGTTTGTATGAAAACACATCGCCTAAGGACCCGCTATAATATCATGCCGTATCTCATAATACGAACCATGTCATATCACAGATCTCGTGGCGTCGTTCCCAATCTCATCGACTCATCTCTAAGTATCATATACTATCCTCATTATCCATGTATATATATATATACATATATACATACTCTCATACATATATGTGTTAGTTATATGTATGCCCTAGAGGCCATTACTGTACATAGGATGTATATTGTAGTGGATGCTGGGACATATATAGGGAGGACTTTCTTGCTCGACATGATAGTATGCTATCTGGTTACTCTTTACCTTAACGTGTACACTGTTTGTCTCTCTGTTACATGTTGGTAAAGCCCTTAGGATGTGTACTTGACTACCGGGACTATGATGCGGATCATACTAGTGGGGATATGGTAGTCCATAAGTACATCCTTCAAAGTCCCTAGTCGTGGGTGTATCGAGACGGAGCATCGATATACCAGAGTAGACTAGTGTATACCTTCTCGACCCATACAGATGGGCGATGGATGATCCCATATCCATTGGTGTTTGACATCAGAGATGATATACGGGTGCTCAGTAGAGACTGGGTACACTGGACGGACTCGCCGAGAACTCCCAGATGGTATTATACCTTACGTCAGATGGCAGTTCTCTGGTGACACTGGTACAGAGTAGTCTGTTGACCCGAGATCGTCATAGAGTCTTGTGTGGTTCCCACTGTGCTTTGATTTCCATCTTACCACGTCCAAGAGGGCATGCAAAACGGTGGTTTTTGGGTACAGTCCCGAATCACATGGAGGCAATGAGCGATAGGAGGGGATTCGTCTCTCCCGGTATAGGGGTTGATGTTGCGCAGTGTTCGATTAGCTATAACAGGAAATCCCTGGCCAGGGTTGCTGAGATTTACTGGTAAGTGTTACCAGTAGTTTCTCGAAATTTTATAGACCTCATATCGACATGACTTATCGAGCTATTGGGGTCTGACGTTTACCACCCCTAGGCGAGATATGCGACATATCAGACGATCAGACCGGACTGTACGGTAAGTGTTACTGGTTGGATTCACAGGAGTGTGAGCGGGCTTGCTCGTCGATCTTCTGATCGCTCAATACCCGGGTGGCCGTTACGTTTAGCAGACCGCTTGCGGCTTGTGGGTGTTTGATATGATCATCATCTGCTGCCGGCGTATTGACGAGTCTTTAGAGTCCTACACAGAGGTTTCCTGGCTCAAGCGAAACGAAATAGGAGCGCATATGAGATATGTGCGGGACCGAGAATAATGCGTGTATGTGATACCGTATTCTATTCTCGCGATGATTGTATCGAATGGTTGTATGCGATATAACCTAGTTATCGAATCGAGGATTGATTCGATAAGCCGATACATTGTATACTAGTCGGTTGTGTGCGACATGACCGGATCATTGAATCAAGTGTTGATTTAATGATTTAATGCATAATTATATATTTGATATATTACTTTGCATTAACTAGTATCGGTTCACTTTTAAAATGGATTTTCTCACTTGTTTGTGCACATTATATATATGATATATTTTTTTGTGCACAAGATTGTATCATGTTTGATGATACATGCTAGTTTGGGTTTGTGTAAAGAATTAAACCATGGTTACTTAAGTGGTTAGGGTTTCATTTCCTTTTCTCATTTATTTATCTATTTATTCTTTTTGGAAAAATATTTAGCATAATGCAAAATGGTGGCTTTCTTTGGATGCATGTTGAAGCTTCATGAAGCTTTGACCAAGTGACCATTTTGTCTCCATGCTTAACCCTAACCATTCCCACTAACCATGATTTATTCTCTACACTTGACCATGGTTATGATTATGATAAGTATTCATTTACTTTTTGTTTTTAAATTAACTTATCATCATATTATCTTCTTCTTCTTCTTCATCTTCAACTTGAAGAAACCTTGCTTCATCAATGGTGATTAATGAAAAAGAGTGAAAAATCCAATTCTAAAGTGAACCCATTTCCTATTTCTTCATCCTCTACCTCTTGCCAAGTAGTATAGGGTGTTTCATTCCCAAGTTTTCATGGCTTGGTGAAGGTGGAGCTTGATCTAGTGATGCCTCGACGTAGATCATCTTCGGCGTCGTAGTCGATGACCTAGCCCGTCCATTCTTCGATGAAGCCGACACTAGAGCCCGGGATCCGATGATCGCAGTGAGGAGACATCATCACGGAGCTATGGAGGTGGAGCACCAGAGTCGTAGTCGACGACCTAGCCCGTCCATTCTCCGATGAAGCCGACACTAGAGCCCGGGATCCGATGATCGCAGCGAGGAGACATCATCACGGAGCTATGGAGGTGGAGCACCGGATCTACAAAGGTTGTATTTCCGTTACACTTTAGTTAAGTTGTTAACTAGTTTCTTTGTCGCCTAAACTTCTAGCCAACGATCCGTATTAGGGTTTCTCGGCACCATAATTTTTGAAATTGGCATGGTTGATACCTTGTGAGACCTCTTGAGAGTGCCTAGGAACCCTACAATATGTATATATATATACATATCCCCATATACGCACAAGTAAGCAAATGTAAGCGTGTGTGTGTGTGTGCATGTGGGTGTAAATCTTATTCTAGGGTTCGCGACTAAACTAACTAACGACACTATCATCCAATTATACTAAAATTAACCCGTGATCTTCTAAGATCGTACTTGCTAATGATCCAAATTTCATATAAGAAAATATAAATATAAACCATATCCTTACTATACTATGAAACTGGGGGGTGTTATACGCCATCCACCCGACTTCCCCCGTAGATATATATCTTCTCACCTTAATCCACGCTTTCCTAAGTCAATGTCTCCATCCTTTTCTTCATCATCCGAAGTCCACGTGGGGGTACCTACATATATACACATATAGCATCGTAAATGGAAATCACGCACGAAAACCAAAATATCGCACGAATCAAACATAGGTTAAAACCTATAGTTTACGTATGCAAGAATAACCAACAACTCTCGACGATTGACGTATAAACGTGAATCGACCGATAAAAACACAAATATCAAAACTTCAATTCATAAACATCACGAAAAACAAGTCAGCAACTCATAAAAATGGTCCCAGATTTTACCCTAGCTGAAATTAGTCAATTTTGCATATAGGAAGGGTCTAGTTTACTGAAATAAAAGCCCTGGATCAAGCACGAACCCGTACAGAAATGCCCAGGCCGCAATTTGCGGCCATGTGAGGGATTTAGGGTCTCGGGTCTTGGGGTTAGCTTCCAAGTTGCCTGCTTGTGTCACGGTAATCGCTATATAATTTTCAGGTCACCCGGATCATAGCAAATCTCTAATTCTCATCACAAATCCCACAATTTCCCGATATCGGGGTTTCTATGTTTGGGTTAAGGGGGATTTAGCCTCTGGTTTGGTCCAATATACAATCCCTACAGGGGTTTAAGTTCACAATTAAGCCTCAATTACACTTCACAACTCAAGACTTCCTCAAAACCCTAACTTGAAATTTTCAAACCTCACTAAATATCACTAAAACACTTCTAAACATGCATGAAAGCTAAAGTAAATGTAATACTACTCTAATGGTGCAAGGATTATCTCATTTGGAAACTCAAGAAAATTCTTGAGTTGCCCCAAGTCTTCAAAATCTAGTTTTTTTTGTCCAAAGTGCTTGTAGGGAGCTTGTGCATGTTTTTAATGAAGTGGGGATGGAGTTTTAATGGGTTTTTGATGATGAAGTGAGGGGTGTAGTGGAGGTGAAGGGAGAGGGCGGCCATGTGAAGAAGAGGAGGGGGAAAATGATGGGGGGAAAATGAAAGGGGAATGAGACCAAGTCAAGGGAACCCCTCACCCTCTCGCTCTCTCTCTCTCTTGCCCATACCCTTTATTTTAATCCTTTTTCTTTTCTTTTCTTTTCTTTTCTTTTCTTCTCTCTTTTAAAACAAACCATGCATAAAAATAAAGAAAATCCATGTAGAAAATGTAACAAAAGTGTAATATGACATGGTGTATGCCATGTGCACAAATCAAGTTTAATGCACGATTAGTAATATTTAATCGCGATTAGCATTAAAAAGCAACATAATTAATTATATAAAAATCTATAAATGCTCAAATCTTATAAAACACCCTCTTTTAAGTAATTCCTATAATTTTCCAAATATTTCCCAATTTATCGGTATTTAATTATATCGCATTATTAAAATATTCATAATATTAATTATTTAATTATAAAAATTCTCAAAAATAATATTTTATTTTTCTGAAATGTTGCACACGCGATCGAGAAAAGGTCAGCCGAAATCCGTATCTTATGAAAAAGATGGGTCGAGCATATTCTTTCCCTCGAGACAAGACAAGGAAAATCTTTGACCCTGTCATGAAACATCAAATGATGACACCCCCGGATTCTCGGCACCCCGATCAAGCAAACGAAGTTCATCACCCGGATTATTGCTCCTATCACCGAGCGATAGGACATCCTCTTGAAGACTGCTTCACCTTCAAAAACTGTGTCGAAGACCAATATCAGCAAGACAGGTTTGCTCTATCCAACAGTTGGAGGGTAGCCCCACGACAAAAGCATGTACCAAAAGCAACGTATATAGAAAGAGTAGAACCAGATCAACATCAGTCTTGGAAACGATCTCGTACCTGTTACGCGATAACGCTTTCGGAAGAAGGAGTACACGAGAATATGGATGACCTCTCCTGGTGCTTCGAAAATGAGGATGAAGATGAGTTGATCTCGGAATTCCCATCGGCGCCAAAAGAGTTGGAAGATGGAATACACACTACTGCGGACAACCTGAGAAAAATTGACTTGGGGACGGCAAACGACCCGCGACCAACGTTCGTCAGTGAGCTGTTGTCTAAAGAGCAGATGGCTACGCTAAAAGATGTGCTCATGAAATATAAAGACTGCTTTGCATAGAACTACTCCGAGATGCCGGGATTAGATCTGAAAATAGCTGTGCATAAATTGGCGATATCTCCTGACGTCAAGAAAGTCAAACAAGCGCCAAGAAGAATGCGGCTCGAACTTGAAATGAGTATCAACGCCGAAATCAAGAAACTAATCGACTTCGTCTTCATCGAAGAAGTTCAATACCCCGAATAGATCGCTAACATTGTCCCAGTGATGAAGAAAAATGGGACAGTACGCATCTGCGTGGATTTCCGAGACCTCAATAAAGCTTGCCCGAAGGATGATTTTCCCGTACCGGTTACCGAGTTGATGATAGATAACTCGTCCACTCACGAAGTCTTCTCCTTCATGGACGGATCATCAGGGTACAATCAAATAAAGATGCATCCCGAAGACCAAAAGCATACCACTTTCAGGACTCCTCTGGGCATATTCTGCTACAAAGTGATGCCTTTCAGTCTAAAGAACGCCGACAACCTATCAGAGGGCCATGACGAAGATTTTCTATGACCTCATACATGAAATCGTCGAATGTTATATCGATGACCTCGTAGTGAAAAGAAAATCATACGAGGAACACTGGAAGCATTTGAAAATAGTGTTCCAACGTCTTCGTAAGTATAACCTAAAGATGAACCTCTAAAATCCGCATTCAGAGTATCCTCAGGCAAATTTCTAAGGTTCATCATACGACACCGGGGCATCGAAATAGATCCATCGAAGATCAAGGCGATTATGGAAATGCCCACTCCAAGAACTTTAAAACAATTGCGGTCTCTACAAGGGAAGCTCGCGTATATCCGACGGTTCATAGTCAACATCTCCGGAAAATGTCGTCCCTACAGTCACCTGATGAAGAAGGGAACCCCGTTCGTTTGGGATCGTAAATGCCAAAGCGCACTGGACGAAATCAAGCAATACCTGTAGAATCCGCCGGTACTGACCGCTCTGGTCAAGGGAAAGCCCCTCATCCTGTATACAACCGCCCTTGAAGGTTCTTTGGGCACGCTATGGGCACAGGAGAACGACCAAGGGAAAGAAAGAGCCCTCTACTATTTGAGCCAAGTTCTCCTGGGGACAGAAAACAACTACTCTCCTATCGAAAAACACTGCCTGGCGTTAATCTTCGCTATAACGAAGCTTCAGCATTATGCTTTGGCGCATGAGGTCCATCTCATATCAATGGTGGATCCTCTCAAATATTTGATGTCAAGAGCCATACTAACAGGACGAATCGCTAAATGGGCCTTCCTCTTGATGGAGTTCTCGATAATCTATCGACCTCTCAAGGCAGTGAAAGGCCAGGCCATCGCCGACTTCCTCGATGAGCATCCGATACCTGCCGATACACCCCTAAATTGCGAATTTCCAGACGAGCATGCGTTTGACACGATCGACAAGGAGAAATGAGGGAGTGATACCCGATGGGAACTCTACTTCGATGGGGCATCTTCCATGAAGAAGCGAAAGCACAGCTCCCCCATAATCAAATCTGGGGTAGGCCTCATCTTCATGACTCCACATGGAAGGATAATGCGCTTTACCTTTTCCTTAACGGAGCCAAGAACAAACAACGAAGCGGAATATGAGGTTTTGATAGCAGGCCTTGAGATCGCTGTTGACATGGGGATCGAAAATCTCCTTATATACGGAGACTCCCAGCTGGTCGTTAGTCAAGTAAACGGCGACTATAAAACGCGCAAACTAGAGTTGGTAAAGTATGGCGAAAGAGTGCAACAATTGCTAACTCAAATCCCTTCCTACGCCCTGGAAAACATACCGCGTACAGAAAATAGCAAAACGGATGCATTAGCCAAACTCTCTAAAGAACTGGCTGACGAAAACCTCGATGACGTAAGGATCATTGTGCAGAGCCGTCGGGTTTTCACACCAGCAGAAATATCTCCAGAATCATCTGAAGAAAAAGAAGCGGCCAATCAAATAGCCCTACAAATAGAAGACCGAGAAAAGGCTAAGGATTGGAGAGAAATCTTTGTAGACTACTTCAAATTCTATCGAACGCCCGAAGACGCGTCGTCAAGATATCAGCTTATGAAACGAGCTCTGTCTTTCGCCTTCGTCAATGATACTCCATATAAGATATCGTTCGACTCTCTGTGGCTGAGATGCCTGGGACCGGAAGAAGTAAGGAGAGTCGTCCAAGAAACTCATGACGGACTCTGCGGTTCTCATCAAGCTAGGCCAAAGATGAAGCTAAAGATCAAAAGAATGGGCTACTATTGGCCCACGATGATTCAGGACTGCCTTGAATACGCAACGCAGTGCCATTCGTTCCAAATTCACGGGGACTTCATCCACCAGCATCCAAACCCGCTACACCCAACAGTGGATAGCTGGTCGTTCGAAATGTGGGGAACCGACATAATTGGGCCCATCGAACCAGCGTCATCCAAAGGACATCGGTTCATATTGGCAAAAACTGATTACTTCTCTAAATGGGCAGAAGCAGTAATGCTAAGAGAAGTGAAGATGGAGAAAATCCTCCATTTCTTCAAGACACACGTCATCTATCGGTTCGGCACTCCGCGACGGATTATCTCTGATAACGGGCCGGGCTACAGAAGTCACAGAATCAGCCGCTTCGCACAGCAACATAATATAGACTGAAGATACTCTTCGGTCTATAATCCTCGAGCTAACGGTCTAGCTGAGGCTTTCAACAAGACCTTGACGAAGATCATAAAGAAGACGGTGTCCAGAAACAAAAAGGACTGGCATGAGAGACTGCATGAAGCTCTCTGGACGTATCGAACTACGTTCAAAACGGCTACGAATACAACGCCGTATGCATTGGTATTCGGCACGGAAGCAGTACTCCCCTTGGAGATAGAGCTACCCTCTCTACGAGTGGCGGTTCATTACAAACTAACGGATGAAGTGAATGCTCATCTTCGGCTTGAGGAGCTCGACGCCCTCGATGAAACTCGTCTCATGGCACAGCAAAACTTGGAAGCTTACAAAGCAAAGATGACACGCTCATACGAAAGATGAACTAGGCCGAGAACATTCCGCTAAGGCGAACTCGTGCTAGTTATCAAAAGACCTATGAGCTCCAATCATGCCAAACAGAGGAAATTCGAGCCAAACTATGAGGGCCCGTACATCATAGACAAAGTCTACCAAGGTGGGGATTACTTGCTCATGGATATGCATGGCGAAAGACCCTTTCGGCCAATAAACAGTCGATTCTTGAAGAAGTACTACACCTGACGAGTCACGACTCGGGTCAATGATAGATAACGATGCCTATGTCCGCTCACTATCTTCTTGAGTCAAGACTCTAAAAGTAGTATCCAACGATACCCCGTCCTAAACACGGAAAGCAATGGACCGAAATGTCCCTAAACTAACAACGGACCGAAACGTCCCTAAACTAACAACGGACCGAAACGTCCCTAAACTACTATGAACCGCAGCATCCTTGGGCTAACGCGGCAAAAAAAACGGTACGTTCATAAGCGAAATGGTCACGGATGAAAACCCGAAAGGGATCCATGAGTAAAAACAGCTGGGCTACCGGCGAGTTTACGAAAACCCGAAAGGGCGCAGACTCGTAAAAAATTTCCTGTGCACTTGCAGGGTCCTATGGACTTTGTAAGAAGAAATTACCCGCATGAGATCCTTACGACTCATAAGGGAGCAAACCACTTAGGAATCCTCACGATCCCTAAGGAGAAATTACACTTACGAGATCCTCACGACTTGTAAGGAGAATGTCCCCCTTATGAGACCCTCACGGCTCACAGAATTCAAAAGTCTTAAAATACATGGACCTAAACCTATTCTTAAGCCATCATATCCCACAAATTGCCCTACAGGAGGTCAATATTGACCCTTGTATGCAATCCATGGGCATCAATAAGCGTTCCCTTGCCCAGTTCCACCAATGGTGTGAAATTCCCCTATTTGGTGAAAAAAACTTGCAGGTCCCCTCTATTAGTTATATGTATGCCCTAGAGGCCATTACTGTACATATGATGTATATTGTAGTGGATGCTAGGACATATATAGGGAGGACTTTCTTGCTCAACATGATAGTATGCTATCTGGTTGTACTTTATCTTAACATGTACTCTGATTGTCTCTATATTACATGTTGATAAAGACCTTAGGATATGTACTCGACTACTGGGACTATGATGAGATCATACTAGTAGGGCCACGGTAGTCGACGAGTACATCCTATAACTGTTCCTAGTCGAGGGTGTATCGAGACAGGGCATCGATACACCAGAGTAGACTAGCGTATACGCATCTTGACCCATATGATGGGCGATGGATGATCCCATATCCATCGGTGTTTGACATCAAGGATGGTGTACGGGTGCTCAGTGGAGACTGGGTACACTGGACGGACTCACCGAGAACTCCCAGATGGTATTATACCTCACGTCAGATGGCAGTTCTCCGGTGACACTGGTACAGAGTAGTCTGTTGACCCGAGATCGTCATAGAGTCTTGTGTGATTCCCACTGTGCTTTGATTTCCATCATACCACGTCCAAGAGGGCGTGCAAAAAGGTGGCTTTTGGGTACAGTCCCGAATCACATGGAGGCAATAAGCGATAGGAGGGGATTCGTCTCTCCCGGTATAGGGAGTTGATGTTGTGCTGTGTTCGATTGGCTATAACCGGAAATCCCTTGCCAGGGTTGCTGAGATTTACTGGTAAGTGTTATCAGTAGTTTCTCGAACTGTTATAGACCTCAAATCGACACGACTTATCAAGCTACTGGGGTCTGACGTTTACCACCCCTAGGCGAGATATCCGACATATCAGACGACGAGACCGGACTGTACGGGAGTGTTACTGTTTGGATTCACAGGAGAATGTACAGGCTTGCTTGTTGATCTTCTGAGCGCTCAATACCTGGGTAGCTGTTACGTTTAGCTGACCGCTTGCAGCTTGTGGGTGTTTGATATGATCATCACCTACTGCCGGCGTATTGACGATTCTTAAGAGTCCTACACAGAGGTTTCTTGGCTCAGGCGAAACAGAGTAGGGGCATGTATGTGATATGTGTGGGACCGAGGATAATGCGATATGAGATACCGTATTCTATTCTCACGATATTTGATATCAGCCGGGTCATCGGATCAAGTGTTGATTCGATGAATCGGTACGGATAAATATTAGTCGGTTATATGCGATATAGCCGGATTGTCGGATCAAGTGTTGATTCGATAATTTAATGTATAATAATATATATGATATATTAAATTACAATAACTAATATTTGCTCACTAAAAGATTCTTTTTCTCACTCGGGTAATATATTGATATATATGCAATATATGTTAAATGTATTATTTTATTTTGTTACGATAAATATTATATATGTGATATATAATATTGTAACATGATATGATAACTAATGCAACATGATTAGTGGAGTTTAAACATGATTAGGGTTTGGATTAGGGTTAACACTTCTAGTAGATTCTAGAAGGTTTCTTTTTGTCATGATAAAGATATTTGTGTTGATTTTTATCTATGACTCACTCTTAACTCAACCCAAACCCTAGCCATTGGTTAATTCTCTACAATGGTTAAGTAAACCATGGTTGCATTATTTATCATATTAACCCTTTCATTATTCATCACAAAATAAAATGGATCACTATTCTTCTTCTTCCTTGAGTTCTTCATGCAAAGCTTTCTTGTTTTGATATTTGTGATGAAAATATGTGAGAAAAAGATAAATAAAGAGAGCAAAAATCCTACTTCATCATCCTCATCTTCCCTTGCCCTTTAGATGAGAGTGTTCACTCAATTTTAGTGAGTGTTATCTTGTGTTAATGAAACTTCAAGGTAGATCATCTTTGTATCGAAGATCGGAAGCAAGACTGCATCTTTCTCTTCGTGGAATCTCTCGAGAGTCCGGAGTACGGTGATCGCAGCGAAGGGACCTCAACACGGAGCATATGAAGTGAAGGACCGGATCTACAAAGGTTGTAATCTCTCTCACTTAGTGTTAAAGTGTTTAGCATGTTAGTTTTCGCCTAATCTCTAGTTTAAAGATCCGTATTCGGGTTGTTCGGCACGACTAAAATTTTAATCGGGCATGGTTGATGCCTCGTAGACCCTTGTGCGCGTGCCCAGCAACCCTATAGTGGTATCAGAGACAAGCTAGAGGTTTAGGCGATGTCTAGACGAAGTTTAAAGTCCGATCGAACCCGGAAAACCCGATATACCCTAGTTTCTGGAAATTTTTCAAAACAGTGATTTTTTTCTTATTAAAAATACCCAAAAAATTCAGCAGGGTATTTTAGGAATTACTGTGAAACCCGACCCCCTAAATCGTCCAAAGCGCCGCGGAACCGCGGCCAAACCCTGGTATTGGCGGCGGTTCCGCGGCAAGAAGGAATGATTGAGGGATAGGGTTTGCACAGTAACCTCCGTAGCTAATTCCTGATTCTTCTGGGCATTTTTAATTATACTCAAGTGTTGGGTTTTCTGGGGTGTATTGGAGACTCGTTGTTTCGATCGGATATTTTAACTTTGTTTAGTTTGTCCGGATAATTTTAGAAACTGTTAAAAAGTTCGGGCGGATATCAATAACTCACTTTTTCCCCTGTCGGAAAATTTTTCAAAAGTTGGATTTTTCCTCATGTTTAAGAACATTCTAAGTCGTGCAAGTAACGCGGTGGACCCTCTAGAAGACAACAAACATTAACTCGATTATGTGACCGTCTTGAACTGCCTTTTGAACCTTAGGATTTGGGGCAGTACGGCGTGCCACATGTGAGGCGTTGGCTTGACCCTTCTACGGCTGGACTATTGGTACTGTGGCATGTGATGGATGTTTTTAAACTGATTTCAAGTGTTGAGATATATTGGGGAAATCTTGGGTGTTTGATTATTCGATCGGAAAGTTTAACATTGTCTATTTATCTGGAATGTGATACAATATTTAGAATCCACAAAAAGTTATGAGATAACTGATTTGAATATTATAAACATAGCAGTTTAGTCTCAGAAGATCGGTTGCCACGGAATTTTGATGCGATCAAAAGTCCGTCGCAATCACGTAGCGTACGGAGATACTCGCCGGATAAACTTAATAGACAGCTACGCCCCATAGCCCCGACCAAGTGACTGTAGGAGAACCTCGTCACCGAAAGCATCCGTTCGGGTGCTCGCGGCAGCGGTGTTCCGCCATAGTGCACTTCGTCGACGGCATCGGGGGTGCGGCCGTCTACTAAAGTTTGCGACGAGCATTCGATCAGAATGTCGGGAATCTTGTTGAATTGCCCGACTTGATATTGAAAAGAGTTTTCGATAATGAGACTAAAATGCGGGGTTTATAATAGTTAGGCATGCGATGTCTAAGGAATTCATTTGGTTAGGCATGCGATGTCTAAGAAGGTTGCGGATTCCAACTATTGTAGTTTTACACTTTCTTTTCTATGACCGTAAGCGTAGTATGTGGTGTATCGCCGGCTTCGTTGCTATACATCAATGACAATCGGGATACGCATACTTGCTTACGTTGATGATATGAGATATTATGTGTTGCTGTGATATGTTGTATTGGATCGTCGCGTTTGAATAGCCGGGGGTTTTATGTGAGATGAGAGTTTTTTCTTTTTCATTCATGTAAAATTCATTTGTATGTAATATTCTTTTATTGGGGCACTTCCAGGTAGCGGAAGATGTCACCCTTGTATATTATTTACTTTTCCGCATTAGATAGACCCAAGGCGGGGAGCACAAGTAACCGGGTTCTGGGGTCCAGTGGGAGACCATCTCAAGGAGTCGAGACCAGGTCTCCTAACCCTAGAATTGGCAGTGTTACTTGCCGCTCTCGTAGGGGTCTAGGGATGTGGGTTTGGCTATTCATCGCGACCGTGGAATCCGTGTTTTATACAGGCTCGTATTAAAAACACGGGCGTTCTAGTATATCCAATATTTCATATATGTTCTTCTGCTGCAATGTTCTGTGATGAGATCATATTACTGCCTGAGACGAATGTTTATATTATATATATGAGATATATGTTATATTGCAGATTTCGTTTCAAAAGAGATACTTGTGAAGCAAAATAAAATGGGACTTCATTAATGAGATTAATGAAATAAAAGAAACCTAAGATGTTGTAGAAACTTGTTTAAAAACTGGTAGCTCTAGTTCTTGCTTTGCATAGCGGTGTTCCTTGTAAAACATCCAGCACCTTATTCGATAAGGAAAGAGCCGAGATCCCTTCACCGGGAGTGACCTCTTTAGTGAAACTAGCAGATGCTACAAACTCGGTTTGTCTTTTGATTGCTTCTATAGTTCTTGCTTTGCATGGTGGTATTTGTGAAATATCCTGCACCTTATTCGATGAGGAAAGGGCCGACGATCCCTTCACCGGGAGTGACCCCTTTAGCAAAACTAGAAAAGCCTCAAAAACACTCCATTTAAAAATCACTCGATTCTACAACGATATCAAGTTCATTACGCAAAGGGTTTTCTTAAAAACCTATCGTAGCCCTCCGTCATTTCAGATAAGTCCTACTTAGTATTCGTGCTTCGTTTGTTGACCTCCGTCAAGGCGTAGTGTGCGGTAGCTGACTAGTATTTATCTATTTATGCATATGATGCAGATTGGATTAGGGTAGTCGTGCGGCCTTGTTGACCTCCGTCAAGGGTCGTGCGGGTGGGTTTAATTCAATCAGGAAATGACGGGTTGAACTTGACTAGTAGCCTATGGTTTGTTGACCTCCATCAAGGTCATAGGACGTTAGGGGTAAAATATTATTGGGAATTTCAAGTGTTGAAATTTGCAATGAGATTGCATACCTTCTATGAGATAGTTGGTCCCGATACCCGCTGCGAGTAAGAGTTATTCCTGGGAGAGTTTTTCACATTACAATTAGCCGATCAAGTAGGTGTCTAGAAAGGTGTTAACGGGGTTACGCCCCTGGGAAAACGAGGTTTACTTTAATTAGGTTCGTGCGAAAGCACGGGGTGCCTCCCTCAAAGTACCGACACTGGCCTGGCTGAAAGATTGGCGAACTTGTAGCGTGTAATTAATCCCCGCTAGTCTTTCCTTTTAGGGTTTGAAGGAAGATTTGATTAAAACAGTGGGAGACATCCTGATTAAATATATTAGATAACCAATCTAATCTTGCAAGAGCATACGCTGAGTGTTTTCTTCTCTCTCTCTCCATGGTAGCGACCATATCACGCCTTAATCAAGATAATAAAACGGATATATTGACCGAACCCGCTTGTTATACTGAGCTGGGGAACGTTGGTCCCGCTCCAACTTATAATTGTTATAAGACAGAGCAGGAAATAGGGGATTACCAAAATTCCCGTGCCGCCCAAACGAAGAAAGTGCATGCTGATGCATCATCTTCGGGTGTGTTCATTAGACAGAACTGTTTCTCATTATCCTTTACGTCCTAGGTATGAGATACCGGATCAGGATCCCGCATATGTAATCTGTTACATGGGCTATAGATAGGTAGAGAACTGAGAACGGGTGATAAGTTTCATGAGATAGAAAAGGGTGCAAGTGTTGCAGCCAAGTCTGTTGGTCACTATCACCATGTATTACCAGAATACATTGATTCTGAACGAATGTTATTAGATACCGAACCTGAAATACAACATCATATCAGTCCCTTTATTAGTAAAGAAAGGATATAATTTTGTATTGTTGGATAATGTTTTGAACATTTCCTATATCAAGAGTTGATCGGTTCAGGCACGTTATCTAAAAGCATTGACGTTCTAAATCAAACTACAGTTCTTAGTATACGGAACACACACAAGAGGAAGAGTTCAGAAATGAACGAATCCTTCTTGAGGTATTGTAGACTAGGTCATATCAATGCGACCCGACTAGCTGAAGTTACATATAGATGCATATTTAAATTAGTTTGAATTTACATCTTGTGAAACTTGCCGATCATATCACAGAGATAAGATGACCATAGCTCTGTTTATTGGAAACAGAGAAAGAGTTAGTGAACTCTTGGGATTGATACATGCTGATGTATGAAGGTCCCTTGTCTACACATGCCAAGACCGGTTCTTTGTACTTCATTACATTCTCTGATAATCTCTCAAGATTCAGACATGTGTTCCTGTTGAAACACAAGTCCGAACCTTTTGAGATATTCACAGAACGTAAGTTAGAAGTAGAGAACCAAAATATGGGTATAAGTATTATGTCCTTTGATGAGATCAAGGAGGAGAATACTTGAGCACGGAATTCCTGGACTATTCTAAAGGAGAATGAGATTCTCTCTCAGCATTACTCCTCCGTATACACCACAGCACGTCGGTGTATCGGGGCGGAGCAATAACACCCTATGTGATATGGTGTGCTCTATGATGAGTACTACTGAGTTTCCTATTTCTTTTTGGGAGTTATGCACTTGAGAAGCTGCATACCTATTGAATAGGGTTCAAATCAAATCAGTTGCCTACCACTTCATAAGTGATATGGAAAGGGAAGAGTCCATATCTTAAGTTTTTTAAGATTTGGGGTTGTCCGGCCTATGTCTAAAAAGCATAATCCGGACAAGCTCGAGGCAAGGTCTGTTATGTAGAACTGGAAAGGTTCCAGCTAAACAAACTGCAACTGATGATTTGGTAGAACCAAAGGATTCAATAGTTTCCAACGAACCTCAGCCTCTCCGCCGATCTAGTAGGGTTCCTCACCCACTTGAGAGATACTTTGATTTCTCTATGACAGTGGGAGCGAGGATTGCATCATGAGATGATGACCCAACTAGTTTCGAGCTGGCCATCAGGAGTGGGACTCTGTAAGAATGGCTGGATGCTTAGCGATCTGAGATGGAATCCTTATACACCAACAAAGTATGGACTTTGGTTGCTTTATCTGAAGGGTTAAATCCCCATCAGGAGCGAGTATATCTTGAGAAGATTACTTGGTGTACATGGAAAAGTTAAGACTTTCAAAGCTATGCTTAAGTCCATCCAGATCCTACTTGCCACGGCTACATACCATGACTACGATATCTGGTGGTTGGGTGTCATGACTGCTTTTCTAAATGATGTTTTAGAAAATAGCGTCTATAAGTACACAGCCAGAGGGCTTCGTAGACAGTGGGAGCAGCGGAAACGTGTGCAAGATGTTTTATGTGATAAAACAGGCATCGCGCAGTTGGAACATCTGTTTTGATGTGCTAGTCAAAGAGTTTAACTTCATCAAAATGGTAGATGAACCTTGTATATACAAAAAAGGTAGTAGGGAGTATGGTGGTGATCCTCGTAGAGTACGTGGATGACATACTCTTGATAGGGAAGGAGTTTCCTATGCTACGCTCGGTCAATCTCCGCTTATCGCAAGGATTCTCCATATAGGATCAAAGTGATACCTCATAAATCCTGGGTTTTGATCTATGAGATAGATCTAATTGGATGTTAGGATTCTCACTAGTTATAGTGAGATGGTATCAATCGATCCTGGGGAGAATCACTGGAAAGGTTCCAGGGTGATAAGGACGACTGAATGTCAGTCACAGGCATTGTCTTTACCCTCAGTGGAAGGACGGTATGTTGGAAGAGTTCCAAGCTAGATACCATGACAAACTAGAAGATTAAAGGCAAGATACATCGTTACCATGTATGCTACCAAAGAGGCAGTCTGGATATATATAAGTTCATGAGATGAACTTCGTTCCTACCATTGTGTGACAATGGAGTTGTGGCTTTAGCCAAGGAACTAACGTCTCATCTGAAATCCAGATATAATTCTTAGGCAGTATCGCCTGATCATGGAGATGGTTGATCTCCAGGGAGATCGAGGTTAGGAGAGTAGACACAGAGGACAACAGCGCGGATCCACTCACAAAGGCCTTTTTCCCAGTAAAGACTTTTACGGGATGGTTGAGTATGAGATACTTCAACTGCAGCTAAATGTTGGATATGTGATACCACAACAGATGGCCCTAGTGTAAGTGGGAGATTGTTAGTTATATGTATGCCCTAGAGTCCATTACTGTACATACGATGTATATTGTAGTGGATGCTAGGACATATATAGGGAGGACTTTCTTGCTCAACATGATAGTATGCTATCTGGTTGTACTTTATCTTAACATGTACTCTGATTGTCTCTATATTACATGTTGATAAAGCCCTTAGGATATGTACTCGACTACTGGGACTATGATGAGATCATACTAGTGGGGCCACGGTAGTCGACGAGTACATCCTATAACTGTTCCTAGTCGAGGGTGTATCGAGACAGGGCATCGATACACCAGAGTAGACTAGCGTATACGCATCTTGACCCATATGATGGGCGATGGATGATCCCATATCCATCGGTGTTTGACATCAAGGATGGTGTACGGGTGCTCAGTGGAGACTGGGTACACTGGACGGACTCGCCGAGAACTCCCAGATGGTATTATACCTCACGTCAGATGGCAGTTCTCCGGTGACACTGGTACAGAGTAGTCTGTTGACCCGAGATCGTCATAGAGTCTTGTGTGATTCCCACTGTGCTTTGATTTCCATCATACCACGTCCAAGAGGGCGTGCAAAAAGGTGGCTTTTCGGTACAGTCCCGAATCACATGGAGGCAATGAGCGATAGGAGGGGATTCGTCTCTCACGGTATAGGGAGTTGATGTTGTGCTGTGTTCGATTGGCTATAACCGGAAATCCCTGGCCAGGGTTGCTGAGATTTACTGGTAAGTGTTATCAGTAGTTTTTCGAACTGTTATAGACCTCAAATCGACACGACTTATCAAGCTACTGGGGTCTGACGATTACCACCCCTAGACGAGATATGCGACATATCAGACGACGAGACCGGACTGTACGGGAGTGTTACTGTTTGGATTCACAGGAGAATGTACAGGCTTGCTTGTTGATCTTCTGAGCGCTCAATACCTGGGTAGCTGTTACGTTTAGCTGACCGCTTGCAGCTTGTGGGTGTTTGATATGATCATCACCTACTGCCGGCGTATTGACGATTCTTAAGAGTCCTACACAGAGGTTTCTTGGCTCAGGCGAAACGGAGTAGGGGCATGTATGTGATATGTGTGGGACCGAGGATAATGCTATATGAGATACCGTATTCTATTCTCGCGATATTTGATATCAGCCGGGTCATCGGATCAAGTGTTGATTCGATGAATCGGTACAGATAAATATTAGTCGGTTATATACGATATAGCCGGATTGTCGGATCAAGTGTTGATTCGATAATTTAATGTATAATAATATATATGATATATTAAATTACATTAACTAATATTTGCTGACTAAAAGATTCTTTTTCTCACTCGGGTAATACATTGATATATATGCGATATATGTTAAATGTATTATTTTATTTTGTTACGATAAATATTATATATGTGATATATAATATTGTAACATGATATGATAACTAATGCAACATGATTAGTGGAGTTTAAACATGATTAGGGTTTGGATTAGGGTTAACACTTCTAGTAGATTCTAGATGGTTTCTTTTTGTCATGATAAAGATATTTGTGTTGATTTTTATCTATGACTCACTCTTAACTCAACCCAAACCCTAGCCATTGGTTAATTCTCTACAATGGTTAAGTAAACCATGGTTGCATAATTTATCATATTAACCCTTTCATTATTCATCACAAAAGAAAATGGATCATTATTCTTCTTCTTCCTTGAGTTCTTCATGCAAAGCTTTCTTGCTTTGATATTTGTAATGAAAATATGTGAGAAAAAGATAAATAAAGAGAGAAAAAATCCTACTTCATCATCCTCATCTTCCCTTACCCTTTAGATGAGAGTGTTCACTCAATTTTAGTGAGTGTTAGTTTGTGTTAATGAAACTTCAAGGTAGATCATCTTTGTATCGAAGATCGGAAGCAAGACTGCATCTTTCTCTTTGTGGAACCTCTCGAGAGTCCGGAGTACGATGATCGCAGCGAAGGGACCTCAACACGGAGCATATGAAGTGAAGGACCGGATCTACAAAGGTTGTAATCCCTCTCACTTAGTGTTAAAGTGTTTAGCATGTTAGTTTTCACCTAATCTCTAGTTTAAAGATCCGTATTCGGGTTGTTCGGCATGGCTAAAATTTTAATCGGGCATGGTTGATGCCTCGTAGACCCTTATGCGCGTGCCCAGCAACCCTACACTCTCGACTTGCAAGGAGAAAATGCTCTTGTGAGATCCTTACGACTCTCAAGAGAAAACGCACTTAGGAGTCCTCATGACCCCTAAAGAGAAATTACACCTATGAGATCTGAAAGGTTCCTAGGCACCCTATAGAGGTCTCACAAGGCATCGAACATGCCAATTTTAAAAAATATGGTGCCGAGAAACCCTAGTTAACGGATCGTTGCTAGATGTCTAGGCGAAATATAAAACTAGTTAACAAATTAACTATAGGTTAGATGCTACAACCTTTGTAGATCCGGTAATCCTCTTCCTTGGCTCCACGAAAGCATCCTCTCGCTGTCCATCTCGATTCCCAAACTCGAACTTTGGCTTCATCGGAGAAACGGGCAAGCTAGGTCGTCGGCTTTGTGTCAAAGACGATCTACCTCGAGGCATCGCAAGTTCAAGCTCCGACTTCACAAACTTGTGAAACTTGTGAAGTAAACACCCAAAACAACTTGGCAAGAGGTAGAGGGTGAAGAAATAGGAGATGGGTTCACTTTAGATTTGGAATTCTCTCACTAGAACTCAAGTTGCCATTGATGGCATCTAAGTTTTTCTTTTGAAGATGAAGAAGAAGAAGAGCTAGAATTATGATAAGTCTCTTAAAATGAAAAGAAAAATCTATACTTATCATAATTCTAACTAAGGTTAAGTGTAGAGAATCAACCATGGTTATTTGGAGAGTTAGGGTTAAGCTAGTGGACAAGAATGGTTGCATAAAGTCAAGGCTTCATGAAGCTTCAACATAAGACAAGAATTGCCACCATTCTCATCTTGAATTTATCCACATAAATAAACAAATAAATGAATAAATAAATATGCAAAACCCTAATTACAAAATAACCATGGTTTAATTCTATTCATTTAACCATATGATCAAGTATCATCAAACATGATACTTATATTTGCACAAAAGTATATCACATATACAATGTGTAAATCAAGTGAGAAAAATCCGTTTAAAGTGAACCAATACTAGTTGATGCAAAGTAATATATCAAATATATAATTATACATTAAATCATTAAATCAACACTTGATTCAATGATCCGGTCATGTCGCACATAACCGACTAGTATTCAATGCATCGATTTATCGAATCAATGATTCGATAACTAGGTCATATCAAATATAACCAATCGAAACATTTATCGCGAGAATGAAATGCGGTATCACATACACGCATTATTCTCGGTCCTGCACATATCTCATATGCGCTCCTATTTCGTTTCGCTTGAACCAGGAAACCTCTGTGTAGGACTCTAAAGACTCGTCAATACGCCGGTAGCAGATGATGATCATATCAAGCACCCACAAGCCGCAAGCGGTCTGCTAAACGTAACGGCCACCCGGGTATTGAGCGATCAGAAGATCGACGAGCTAGCCCGCTCACACTCCTGCGAATCCGACCAGTAACACTTACCGTACAGTCCGGTCTCTTCGTCTGATACGTCGCATATCAAGTCTAGGGGTGGTAAACGTCAGACCCCAATAACCCGATAAGTCGTGCCGATGTGAGGCTCGTAACGGGTCGAGAAACTACTGGTAACACTTACCAGCAAATCTCTGATCAGCCCTGGCCAGGGACTTCCCTGTTACGGCCAATCGAGCACAGCGCAACATCTACCCCCAATACCGGGAGAGACGAAACCCCTCCTATCGCTCATTGCCTCCATGTGACTCGGGACTGTACCCAAAGACCACCGTTTTGCACGCCCTCATGGACGTGGTAAGGTGGAGATCAAAGCACAGTGGGAATCACACAAGACTCTATGACGATCTCGGGTCTACAGACTAACCTGTACAAGTGTCACCTGAGAACTGCCATCTGACGTGAGGTATAATACCATCTGGGAGTTCTCGGCGAGTCCGTCCAGTGTACCCAGTCTCCACTGAGCACCCGTACACCATCTCTGATGTCAAACACCAATGGATATGGGATCATCCATCGCCCATCTCATGGGTCGAGAAGCGTATACGCTAGTCTACTCTGGTATATCGATGCCCCGTCTCGATACACCCACGACTAGGGACCTTGAAGGATGTACTTATGGACTACCATGTCCCCACTAGTATGATCTGCATCATAGTCCAGGTAGTCAAGTACACATCCTAAGGGCTTTACCAACATGTAACTATAAGACAGTATAAAGAGACAAGTGTACATGTTAAGACAAAGAGTAACCAGATAGCATACTATCATATCGAGCAAGAAAGTCATCTCTATATATGTCCAAGCATCCAATATAATATACATCATCTGTACAATACTGGCCTCTAGGGCATACATACAACTAACAATCTCCCACTTGCACTAGGGCCAGCTGTTGTAGTATCGCATACCGAGCATCCCGAAGAGTCTCTCAAACTGTATCTGGGGAATGGCCTTCGTGAGTGGATCCGCCGTGTTATTCTTCGTGTCAACCCTCCTGACCTCGATCTCCCGGCGATCAACTATCTCCCGGATCAGGTGATACCGCCTCAGAATATGCCTGGATCGCTGATGGGACCTGGGTTCCTTGGCCAAAGCCACCGCTCCATTGTTATCGCAATACAAAGGTATTGGACGCTCAATGGATAGAACCACTCCAAGTTCAGTAATGAACTTCTTGATCCAGACAGCTTCTTTAGCAGCATCGTTGGCAGCGATGTATTCAGCCTCCATCGTCGAGTCTGCCACGGTTTCCTGCTTGGAACTCTTCCAGCTAACCGCCCCTCCGTAAAGGGTAAAGACAAAACCCGACTGCGACTTAGAGTCGTCCTTATCACTCTGGAAGCTGGAATCGGTAAAGGACTCCACTTGCAGTTCTCCGTTACCATACACCAAGAACATATCTCTAGTCCTTCGCAAGTACTTGAGAATGCTCTTCACAGCTGTCCAGTGACTCTCTCCAGGATCAGCTTGATACCTGCTCACTATACTTAGTGAGTATGCTACATCGGGTCTGGTACATAGCATCGCATACATGATAGAGCCTACTGCCGAAGCATAGGGTATACCTTGCATGCGAGCTCTCTCCAAATCAGTCTTGGGAGACATCTCTTTGGAGAGAGTGACTCCAGAGATCGTGGGCAAGTTCCCACGCTTGGACTCTTCCATACTAAACCTCTTTAGTATGGTGTCAATGTACCTGGATTGGGACAATCCCAAAATCCTTTTGGATCTATCTCTATAGATCCTAATTCCCAATATGCAGGAGGCATCACCAAGATCTTTCATTGAGAATCTTTGTGATAAGAAGAGCTTGACCGATTGCAGCATAGGAATATCATTTCCTATCAAGAGTATATCGTCCACGTACAATACGAGGAAGACAACCTTACTCTCTGCCACCTTCCTGTAGATACAAGGTTCATCTGGATTTTTGACGAAATCAAACTCTTTGATAACGACGTCAAAGCAGATGTTCCAACTCCGCGATGCTTGCTTTAATCCATAAATGGATTTAAGCAGCTTGCACACCTTCCCGCTGCTCCCACTGTCTACGAAGCCCTCTGGCTGAGTCATGTACACGCACTCTTCTAAATCACCGTTTAGAAAGGCGGTCTTAACATCCATTTGCCAGATTTCGTAATCATGATATGCAGCGATGGCAAGCATGATCCGGATGGATTTAAGCATAGCCACTGGAGAAAAGGTCTCGTCATAGTCCACACCTGGTCTTTGACGAAAACCCTTTGCTACAAGTCTAGCTTTGAAAGTCTCCACTTTCCCATCTACACCAAGTTTCTTCTTAAAGATCCACTTGCTCCCAATGGGTTTTACCCCTTCAGGAGCAACATCCAAAGTCCATACTTTGTTGGTGTACATGGAATCCATCTCGGACCGCATAGCATCCAGCCATTTCACTGAGTCCCCACTCGTGATGGCCTGCTCGAAGCTAGTTGGGTCATCATCCTCCATGATGCAATCCTCACTACCACCATCAATGAGAAAACCATAGTATCTCTCAGGTGGACGAGAAACCCTACTAGATCGGCGGAGAGGCTGGGGTATGTCGGGCACCACTGAATCCTCTGGTTCTACTAAATTGTCAGTTGCAGTTTGTGGTGCTGGAACCTCTTCCAGCTCTACCTCTTTGCCATTAATTTCTTTTGCAAGAAATTCCCTTTCCAAAAAGATGGCATGTTGAGCAACAAACACTCTTTATTCCTCAGCTTGGTAGAAAAAATATCCTTGAGAATTCTTAGGATATCCCACAAACTTGCAAAGGACTGATCGTGCCTCGAGTTTGTCCGGATTTTGCTTTTTGACATAGGCCGGACAACCCCATATCTTAATTCGCTTAAAATATGGTCTCTTCCCACTCCATATCTCATATGGTGTGGTAGGTACAGATTTAGACGGAACCAGATTCAATAGGTATATGGCTGTCTCAAGCGCATACCCCCAAAAGGAAATAGGTAACTCAGCATTACTCATCATTGAACGCACCATATCTAATAGGGTGCGATTCCTTCGTTCCGATACACCGTTGTGCTGTGGTGTATAAGGAGGAGTAAGCTGAGAGAGAATCCCATTCTCTTTTAGATAATCCAGGAATTCACTGCTTAAGTATTCACCTCCTCGATCAGATCGAAGAACCTTAATACTTTTGCCCGTTTGGTTCTCTACCTCGTGCTTATATTCTTTGAATTTCTCAAAAGCTTCAGACTTGTGTTTCAACAGGAACACATGCCCGTATCTAGAGAGATCGTCAGTGAATGTAATGAAGTAGGAAGAACCATTTCTGGCATGTGTAGACATTGGACCGCATACATCACTATGCACCAGTCCCAAGAGTTCAGTAACTCTTTCTCCGTGTCCTTTAAACGGAGTTTTGGTCATTTTTCCTTTGAGACATGAATGGCAAGTGTCATAAGATGATAATTCGAATGAATTCAAATATCCGTTCTTATGCAACTTAGCTAGTCGTGTCTCATTGATATGGCCAAGTCTACAGTGCCACAAGAAGGATTCGTTCATTTCTGAGCTTTTCCTTTTGTGTGTGTTTTGTATATTGAAGACTGTATTTTGATTGAGAATGAATATGCCATTATGTAGCGAGCCTGATGCAATCAACCTTTGATCTAGGAATATGTTCATAACATTATCCTTTACTACAAAATTATAACCTTCTTTACTTAATAAAGAAACTGATATAATGTTGCACATCATGTTCGGTATATAATAGCACTCATTCAGGACTAGTGTATCACCATTTGGTAATACCAGGTGATATATGCCAACTGCTTTGGCTGCAACATTTGCCCCATTCCCTACATGAACGGAATGTTCACCTTTTCTCAGTTCTCTACCTTTTCGCAGCCCATGTAACATCTTACATATGTGGGATCCTGACCCGGTATCTAATACCCAGGACGTAGGGTGAACTGAGAAACAGTTCTCAATGACAAACACACCCGAAGATGATGCATCAACATGCATGTTCTCCGTTTGGGCGGTGTGAGAATCCAGATATTCTCCTGTTTCCTGTTCAGTCTTATAACATTTATAAGATAGAACGGGTCCAACGTTCCCCTGCACAGTATAACATGCGGGTTCGGTCAATACATCCATATTATTATCTTCATTAGGGCATGAAATGGTCGCTACCTGGAGAGAGAGAGAAGAAAACACTTTAGCGTATGCTCGTGCAAGATCAGATTGGTTATTATTTTATCTAATCAGGATGGCTCCCACTGCTTTTTATCAAATCTTCCTCCAAACCCTAAAAGGAAAGACTAGCCGGGATTAATTACACACTACAAGTTCGCCAATCTTTCAGCCAGGCCAGTGTCGGTACTTTGAGGGAGGTCCCCCGTGCTTTCGCACGAACCTAATTAATGTAAACCTCGTTTTCCCAGAGGCGTAACCTCGTTAACACCTTTCTAGACACCTACTTGATCGGCTAATTGTAATGTATAAAACTCTCCCAGGAGTAACAATTACTCGCAGTGGGTATCGGGATCCAACTATCTCATAGAAGGTATGCAATCTCATTGCAAATTTCAACACTTGAAATTCCCGATAATATTTTGCCCCAGGCGATCTATGACCTTGACTGAGTCAACAAACCATAGACCGCAAGTAAAGTTCAACCCGTCATTTCCTGATTGAATTAAACCCACCCGCACGACCCTTGACTAAGTCAACAAGGCCGCACGACTACCCTAATCCAATCTGCATCATATGCATAAACAGATAAATAGTAATCAGCTACCGCACACTACGCCTTGACTGAGTCAACAAACGCAGCACGAATACTAACTATTACTTATCTGAAATGACAGAGGGCTACGTCAGGTTTTTAAGAAAACCCTTTGCGTAATGAACTTTATATCGTTGTAGAATCAAATGAAGTTTTGAAATGGAGTGATTTTGAGGCTTTTCTAGTTTTGCTAAAGGAGTCACTCCCGGCGAAGGGATCTCGGTCCTTTCCTCGTCGAATGAGGTGCGGGATATATCATATATATCGCTGTGCAAAGCAAAAACCCAAAAGCAGTCAAAAGCAAACTGAGTATGTAGCATCTGCCAGTTATTGCTAAAGGAGTCACTCCCGGTGAAGGGATCTCGGTCCTTTCCTCATCGAATAAGGTGCGGGATATATCATATATATCGCTGTGCAAAGCAAGAACTGTAACTACCTGTTTTATTTTAAAATTCGATTCCACAACATCTTAGGTTTCTTATCTTTCATTAATCACATTAATGAAGTCCCATCATTTAAATACCTAAACATCACAGATAGATATGACGTACACTTATGCCATCCGCATTTGCCTCGATGTCCCCTCGTGCACCGTTAGGTTAGGTAACTAATGACAGAGCAGGGCAGGGCTAGCGCGGGTGTAAAACATAAGTAACGTCTATATAATATATCATATATACTATATACTATATCCATCAGAGAACATCACAACACAGATATCGCAGCAGAATAAACATATGAAATATTGGATATACTAGGACGTCCGTGTTTTCAATACGAGCCAGTATAAAACACGGATTCCACGGTCGTGATGAATAGCCAATCCCACACCCCTAGACCCCTACGAGAGCGGCAAGCAACCCTGCCAATTCTAGGGTTAGGAGACCCGGACTCGACTCCTCGAGTTGGTCTCCCACTGGACCCCAGAACCCGGTTACTTGTGCTCCCCTCCTTGGGTCTATCCTAATGCGGAAAAGTAAATAATATACAAAAGGTGACAACTTCCGCTACCTGGAAGTGCCCCAAATAAAAGAATATTACATACAAGTTTTTACATGAATGAAAATGAAAAACACTCATCTCACATAAAAAACCCCGGCTATTCGAATACGACGATCCAATATAACATATCCAGCAACACATAACATCACATGTCATCAACGTAAATAAGTATGCATACCCCAATTGTCGTTGACGTATAGCAACGAAACCGGCGATATGAACATACTACACTTACGGTCACAGAAAAGAAAGTGTAAAACTACAACAATTGGAATCCGCAATTTCTTCAGACATCGCATGCCTAATTAAATGAAATACTTAGACATCACATGCCTAACAGATATAAATCCCGCATTTTAGTCTCATTATCGAAAACTCTTTTCAATATCATATGGGACTAAACTGCTAAATTTATAGCATTCATTCAGTTATCTCATAACTGTTTGTGAATTCCAATTATTGTATCACATTCCAGATAAACAGAAAATGTTAAACTTTCCGATCGAACAGTCGAATACCCAAGTTTTCCCGATACAGTTCAACACATGAAATAAGTCTAACAACATTCAGTTCGTGCCTCAGTACCGACGGTCCAGCCGTAGAAGGGTCAAGCCAACGCCTCACATGTGGCACGCCGTACTGCCCCAAACCCGAAGGTTCAAAGGGCGGTTCAAGACGGTCACATAATCGAGTTAAGGTTTGTTGTCTTCTAGAGGGTCCATCGCGTTACTTGCACTACTTAGAACGTCGTTAAACTACGGAAAAATCCAACACTTGGAAATTTCCCGACAGGGGAAAAATTGGGTATTTATATCCGGTCGAACTTTTTAACATATTCGGGAAATTATCCGGAAATACACAAAAGTTGAAATTTGATAATCCGATCGAAATACCGAATCCCCAAAACAACCCCAGAAAATTCAACTCTTGAATAAATACTAAAAATTACCAGAAGACTCAGCACTGCACTACATGAATTACTGTGCAAGCCACGTGCTGTAAATCAATACAGTGGCCGTGGAACCGCCGCTATGTCTATAGTGGGGGCCGCGGTTCCGCGCCTACGTTGTGGATTTATCAGCACGTGTTTCACAGTAACTCACTATATTCCCTGCTGAATTTTTTGACAACTTTTAATCTGGAAATATCCACGTTTTCAGAAAAAGTACAGAGAGCAATTTGTATTGGGGTTTCGGGTTCGTTCGGAGTTCAAATTCCGTCTAGACTTCGCCTAAGGCTCTAGCTAGTCTCTGATACCAGTGAAAGGTTCCTAGGCACCCTATAGAGGTCTCACAAGGCATCGAACATGCCAATTTTAAAAAATATGGTGCCGAGAAACCCTAGTTAACGGATCGTTGCTAGATGTCTAGGCGAAATATAAAACTAGTTAACAAATTAACTATAGGTTAGATGCTACAACCTTTGTAGATCCGGTAATCCTCTTCCTTGGCTCCACGAAAGCATCCTCTCGCTGTCCATCTCGATTCCCAAACTCGAACTTTGGCTTCATCGGAGAAACGGGCAAGCTAGGTCGTCGGCTTTGTGTCAAAGACGATCTACCTCGAGGCATCGCAAGTTCAAGCTCCGACTTCACAAACTTGTGAAACTTGTGAAGTAAACACCCAAAACAACTTGGCAAGAGGTAGAGGGTGAAGAAATAGGAGATGGGTTCACTTTAGATTTGGAATTCTCTCACTAGAACTCAAGTTGCCATTGATGGCATCTAAGTTTTTCTTTTGAAGATGAAGAAGAAGAAGAGCTAGAATTATGATAAGTCTCTTAAAATGAAAAGAAAAATCTATACTTATCATAATTCTAACTAAGGTTAAGTGTAGAGAATCAACCATGGTTATTTGGAGAGTTAGGGTTAAGCTAGTGGACAAGAATGGTTGCATAAAGTCAAAGCTTCATGAAGCTTCAACATAAGACAAGAATTGCCACCATTCTCATCTTGAATTTATCCACATAAATAAACAAATAAATGAATAAATAAATATGCAAAACCCTAATTACAAAATAACCATGGTTTAATTCTATTCATTTAACCATATGATCAAGTATCATCAAACATGATACTTATATTTGCACAAAAGTATATCACATATACAATGTGTAAATCAAGTGAGAAAAATCCGTTTAAAGTGAACCAATACTAGTTGATGCAAAGTAATATATCAAATATATAATTATACATTAAATCATTAAATCAACACTTGATTCAATGATCCGGTCATGTCGCACATAACCGACTAGTATTCAATGCATCGATTTATCGAATCAATGATTCGATAACTAGGTCATATCAAATATAACCAATCGAAACATTTATCGCGAGAATGAAATGCGGTATCACATACACGCATTATTCTCGGTCCTGCACATATCTCATATGCGCTCCTATTTCGTTTCGCTTGAACCAGGAAACCTCTGTGTAGGACTCTAAAGACTCGTCAATACGCCGGTAGCAGATGATGATCATATCAAGCACCCACAAGCCGCAAGCGGTCTGCTAAACGTAACGGCCACCCGGGTATTGAGCGATCAGAAGATCGACGAGCTAGCCCGCTCACACTCCTGCGAATCCGACCAGTAACACTTACCGTACAGTCCGGTCTCTTCGTCTGATACGTCGCATATCAAGTCTAGGGGTGGTAAACGTCAGACCCCAATAACCCGATAAGTCGTGCCGATGTGAGGCTCGTAACGGGTCGAGAAACTACTGGTAACACTTACCAGCAAATCTCTGATCAGCCCTGGCCAGGGACTTCCCTGTTACGGCCAATCGAGCACAGCGCAACATCTACCCCCAATACCGGGAGAGACGAAACCCCTCCTATCGCTCATTGCCTCCATGTGACTCGGGACTGTACCCAAAGACCACCGTTTTGCACGCCCTCATGGACGTGGTAAGGTGGAGATCAAAGCACAGTGGGAATCACACAAGACTCTATGACGATCTCGGGTCTACAGACTAACCTGTACAAGTGTCACCTGAGAACTGCCATCTGACGTGAGGTATAATACCATCTGGGAGTTCTCGGCGAGTCCGTCCAGTGTACCCAGTCTCCACTGAGCACCCGTACACCATCTCTGATGTCAAACACCAATGGATATGGGATCATCCATCGCCCATCTCATGGGTCGAGAAGCGTATACGCTAGTCTACTCTGGTATATCGATGCCCCGTCTCGATACACCCACGACTAGGGACCTTGAAGGATGTACTTATGGACTACCATGTCCCCACTAGTATGATCTGCATCATAGTCCAGGTAGTCAAGTACACATCCTAAGGGCTTTACCAACATGTAACTATAAGACAGTATAAAGAGACAAGTGTACATGTTAAGACAAAGAGTAACCAGATAGCATACTATCATATCGAGCAAGAAAGTCATCTCTATATATGTCCAAGCATCCAATATAATATACATCATCTGTACAATACTGGCCTCTAGGGCATACATACAACTAACAAGATCCTCACGACTCGTAGGGAGAAATACCTTTATGAGACCCTTACGGCTCATGAAGTCAATAGCCTTAGTCGTTAGGTCCCTAACCATGTCTACTAAGCCACCTTTGTTCGATAGCGGCAAAGGCAAATGATGATTCGCTCCTGGCAACGTTCCAATAGTAGCAATATTGATGCCTAAATCGGTAACAAATTCCACGTCCTTCCACGGCAAGTGATGATTCGCTCCTGGAAATATTCCAGTCGTAACGATGCTGATGCTAAGATTGGTATCAGATCTCAAGTCCATACTCGCAAAAAAATCAGCGTGCCAAAAATACATATAAAAATAGCTGAAATGATGGGGCAGCCGCAATAAAAAGCAGCGAGTAAAAAGAAAAATAGCCAAAATAATTAGGCACCGCGAAAAATAGCCGAAATGATTGGGCAATCGCGACTTTCGCGATATAAAAAGCTGAAATGATAGAGTATCGCGAAAAGAAATAAAAAAAATGAAAGAATGAAACTTTTGCCCTACAGGAGAGTCCGTACTAACCCCTGTATACGATCCATGGGCATAAAAGAAAAAGGAACCACACTTCCCAACAGACTCTGTCAAAAGGAGAGTGAAATCTCGACGGCAAAATTTGCATCCCAGAAGATCAACACGGCGTTCCTTCTCGACACCGCAGAAAGCGGAGTAAGTCAACCAATGACCTCCCCGCCGGAACAACGCTCCGTCTCGAAAACAAGTCAGCCAATGACCTCCCCGCCGGAACAACGCCCCGTCTCGGAAACAAGTCAAACAATGCCCTCCCCGCCGGAACAACGCTCCATCTCGGAAACAAGTCAGCCAATGACCTCCCCGCTGGAACAACGCTCCGTCTCGGAAACAAGTCAGCCAATGACCTCCCCGCCAGAACAACGCCCCGTCTCGAAAACAAGTCAAACAATGACCTCCCCGCCGGAACAACGCTCCATCTCGGAAACTAGTCAACCAATGACTTCCCCACCGGAGCAACGCTCCGTCTCGGAAATAAGTCAAACAATGACCTCCCTGCCGGAACAAAGCTCCGTCTCAGAAACAAGTCAAACAATGGACTCCCCACCGGAACAACGCTCCGTCTCGGAAACAAGTCAACCAATGACCTCCCCGCCGGAACAACGCTCCGTCTCGAAAATAAGTCAACCAATGACCTTCCCGCCGGAGCAACGCTCCGTCTCGGAAACAAGTCAACCAATGACCTCCCCGCCGGAGCAACGCTCCATCTCGGAAACAAGTCAAACAATGACCTCCCCGCCGGAGCAACGCTCCATCTCGTAATCAAGTCAACCAATAATCTTTCGATTTGTATCGACCCTCAGGGAAATCAGTGTCCCTGCGCAAACCTCTCAACCCATAAAAAGAAAACTCTCTTGTGAGATCCTTACGACTCTCAGGGGAAAACACACTTAGAAGTCCTCACGACCCTTAAGGAAAAATTACACCTACGAGATCCTCTCGACCCGTGGGGAGAAACGTCTTTATGAGACCTTCACAACTCATAAAGTTGAAAAGTCTTAGGCATCAGATCTGAACCTGTTTCCTAAGCCATTGCTACCCTACAAGGAGTTCAAGATGAACCGTTATCTACCATCTACATGCCACATTTGCTAAAGTTGCATGTCAATGACACGACAATAGCGCTCGCACTTAAAGAAAATTCCTTAGGGTAAAGTGTAGAGCTCATGCACACAGGTGGGATGCACGCACGAATATATGACGAACAGAAAGATTCAATAGAAAGCATTCTGTTGGCTATAGTGCCCTCAAGGCAATTATCATAGTCGCGGACAGATGATTATGATGATTGAGGAAGGACCTATACCGATAAAACAGTCTTACTCAAGATGATAGTATGCTATCTGGTTTGTCTTTATCATCATATTGATAGAGCCCATAGGATTTTTGCTTGACTGCCAGCATTATGATGGCGATCATATATGTGGCAGCTGGGGTCTATAAGCATATCCTTAAATGTCCCTAGTCATAGGAGTATCGAGACCGGGCATCGATACTCCAGTGTTGACTAGTGTATACTGATCGAGACCCCGACGAGGGGCGGTGGCCAGGTCTCACAAGCCATTGGTGTTAGTATGTTCACCTAAGATAGTATGCAGGTGCTCATCACGTTATGAGTACACTGGACGGACTCGCCGGGAACGTGCTAGTTGGTATTATACCTATTGTCAGATAGCAGTTCCCAGGTGACATGTGTACAGGTTAGTCTGTCGACCTGAGATCGTCATTTGTCTCGTGTGAGTTCCCACTGTGCTTTGATTACTACCCTACGACGGCTCAAAGGAGTCGTGCAAACAGGTTTTAGTTGGGTACAGTCCCGAGCCACATGGAGGCAGTGATCGGATCGTCGGGGATTCTTCTCTCCCGGTACTGGGGGTTGATGTCGCATTGTGTACGGGTGGCCATCACCAGAAATCCACGGCCATGGTAGACGAGGATTACCGATCCAGGATCGATAGTTTCTCACAAGGTGATGGGTTACATGCCGACACTAAATATCGCGTTGTTAGGGGTCTGACTTTATCCACCCCCTTAGACTCGATATGCGATACTCTTAGACGAACAGAACGGACAGTACGGATATTGTCACTGTCAGGCTCGGTAGGGGTTCTGCATGAGTTTGCTCGTCGGGCTCCCTTTCGCTCAATACCTGGGTAGCCGTTACGTACAGCTAGTGCCGCTGACGTGCTTGTGGTTAAACCCACTGCCAGCGTATTGACGAGTCTTTAGAGTCCCACACAGAGGGTTTTCACGATTTAGGCGATATGGTGTACATGGCGTATGTTGATACATACAGGTGTCTGATTAAATATGTGCACTTGCTGCGCAGACTTTAATCGGACGGTTGATAATACCGGCGACTTAGGATTAAGCCGGATTATTAAATCGGGTTTTGATTTAATAATTGATATATGTATTTGTATATACGTATTCTAGTATTATTATTCACTATTCGTTTTCTCTCTCGGCTATTCGTATTTTGGTACGAGTACGCGTATATGTATTTCGGTACATGTACCGGGAAGTATTCCGTATTTTGTACGGAATAGCTTCTAGAAGATGATGCCACCTCATTTATATGATTTTCCATTTATGGAAATTCATTTGTTTTTTATTAATGAGGTGGAAAAGGTGATGTGACTTCAAGCATGGAATGAACATGGAATTTGGGTATGGTTTGATTTGTTTATTGTAATTTGACTTTGTAAAAAGAAAAATGATTTTTGTGGGCATGAGAAATGGGGGGGCCGGCCACTTATGATGGGGGTGCTCATTTTCATTGGTTTTTTGGAATTAACATTTCACACTTGCTCTCTCTCACTCTCTCATGCCACCAAAAAGACTTAGCCAAATTCTTTAGCTCATGCCAATGTTTCCTCTCCCCTTCATCTTTCTTGAGTTTCACATTGAGCTCATATGTTGAGAAAAAGATAGTGACACACTACTACACCTCGACTCTCCATCGTTAGCAACTATGGAGCGTCGGTTGTCCCGTTCGTCGAGCTAGAGCTTGCGCCGTTTCCCTCGGGTGGATCATCGGAGATGGAGGAAGACCGGCAACCAAACATCATCATGGAACCGCTAGGAGCTTGGAATTAAGACCGAAGGGCACGGATCAACTCGGTATAACGATTCTAACTCTTAGTTAGTTTGCTAGTTTAGGGTTTAAGGTAGATCCGGGATTCGGGTAGCGGTAGCGCCGGTTTGATAAATTTTTGTTCCGTATTTTGGCCGCGTTTTGACGGCCGGGGCGCTGCCGGGACCCAACAATGGTATCAGAGCCACCCTTTAAACCCCTTACTAGATTGTTTAAACGTGTTTAAAAGATCGATTAACGGAAATTACCGAAATCACGTTTTCATTTATGCAGTTGCTGTCGATTTTTAAACGTGGTCAAAAAATTATTTCAGGCATCTTAAAAATCCGTGCAGGCAATTTTAAGGGTACTGGAAAAATTTGGGCTCGTGATTCCACAAAAGCACAGCGGATCCGCCGCACTAAGCCCCTATTGGCGGCGGTTCCGCGGCGGTTTAGTGGCAACGGGAGACCAAATTTTTTCTGTAGCCCACTGACTTGGAAATGTGATTTTTGTGATATTCTGTTTTGGCCCAGGTTTCTGTGCAGTATTGTTTTTGCTATTGGGTCCAATTTGGAATTTTGTCGATCGATATTTAAGTGTGCGTTTATCAGTACTTACATTTCTCTCTGCGACCGTGAATGTCATTTGATCAGTAAACTCGTCTAATTGCTATATGTCTTTTAGACGGGTTTGCGAACGTGACATTCACGTTGATATTCTGTGATGTGCTGTGATGTTGGTTGGATTGTCGTGGTGGATAGCTGTGGTGCAATGTTAGTACAGTTTTATTTTATTTGTACATTTGATATTGCGGGGCGAGCGTCCGACATGTGGATTGCCGTCACTGCCAGTTTGTATATTATTCTTTTGGGGCACGACCGGGCTGAGGTCGATGTCACCCTTGTATATTATTTTATTTTCTGTACTAGGATTACCCCGCGGTGGGGTGCACGAATAGCCGGATTCTAGAGGGCAACGGGTCCGCATCTCATGGCGTTGGGACGGAGGGGACCTTACTCTAGAATTGGCGGGCTATTCGTCGCACTCGTAGGGGGTATAGGTGACCCAGGAGGGGTGCTCAAGTTACCGGATTCCGTGAAGTGCTGGGTGGTCCATTCACGTTGCTGAAGGGGGCTGCCTCACTTCTGGTTTTGGCGGGTAACTTGCCGCGCTCGTAGGGGTCTAGGTTTTCATTGCACAGGTTATCTACACGACAGGGAACGTCGGGTCTCACTTGCGGCTTAAGTGAAACTCGGGGCTCCAGATTATCCACCATTATGTATTGCTTCTGTGATGTTGCTTTATATCATGCCTGGGATGATTGTTAAATATTATATATATACTAGTAGTTGTTGTATATGTTTTGCATCCACGCTAGCCCAGTCCCCGCTCTGTCGTTAGTTAAGTAACCTAACAGGTGATGACGGGACCCAGTGGCGAATGCGGATGGCATATACGTACATTTTATTTTCGATCTTTTCTGGTGTGATTAATTGATGGGACTGCATTGATTCTTATCAATGCAATGATAGAACAAACATTTTTATGATGTTGTTGGAACCAAGTTTTTAAAAAAAAACTGACATTACAGACGTTCTCTTTTGCTTTGCACAGTGGTATTCATTTGGAATATCGTGCACCTCATTCGACGAGGCAAGGGCCGAGATCCCTTCATCGGGAGTGACCCCTTGGGTAAAAGTTTGCGTCAACGTAATAACTTTACTATAGTCGTTTCCTTTTTCTTTGCATCGTAGTATTCATTTGGAATATCCTACACCCCATTCTACGGGGAAAGAGCCGAGATCCCTTCACCGGGAGTGACCTCTTTAGCAAAAGTTTTCGCCACTATATATTTGTAAAACCACTTGGATTCCTTCAACGAGATCAAGTTCATTACGTTAAAAGTTTTTCGCCAAAAACCATCCGTAGCCCTCCGTCATTTCATACTAGTATTGCTTAGTATTCGTGCTACTTTTGTCGTTGCTACTCGCCGAGACGTAGTGTGCGGTAGCTCTGTAATGCTTTTCTGTCGCATGGATATGTGGATTGGTTAGGACAGTCGTACGACTTTGTTGATTATTCGTCAAGGGTCGTGCGGGTGGGTTTAGTGCAATCAAGAAAATGACGGGTTGAACTTGACTAGGACCTTTTGATTTGTTGATTATTCGTCAAGGTCACTTGGGTCCTAGGGGTAAAAACTCATATCGGGAGTTTCAAACATACAGGAAACTTGCCAGGCTTGCGCATACCTTCTGGAGTGTGGTGACTTGAGTGGCTTCCATCAAGTTATCATGCGATGATAGTTGGATCCCGATTCCCACTGATGAGTAGGATTACTCCTCGGGTGATTCCGACTAATTCTCCTTTTGGGTTTGGAGGAGAATTCGAGGAAATAGTGTGAGCCATCCTGATTAGATAAAATGATTAACCATTCTGATCTAGGTTAGAGTGCACGCTGAGTGTTTCTTCTCTCTCTCTCTCTCTGGCTGCGACTATGACCCGACCTTTTGACTAAAACTCATGAAACCAAGTTAACCGAACCTTCTTTAAACACATTGGCTTTTGGAATGTCACGGTGTCGCACATACTGTTGCCACTTCTATATCACCTTTGCATTTCTCCAGAACACCCCGTATCACTACGAACGTCCACTTCCATTAGATAAATCCATCGTATGGTTATATGTAAGTCCATGCTACCTCTCCCGGTACTTTCGGGAATGCGGAATTTGGTAAAAAACGATTTTCTTAAAGATGGTAACATGGACCTAAAACCCGGATCTTGGTTAAACTTCTATCTAACATCCTAACTAAGAGTTTCTAGCTACTCGGTTAGGGGGTTATACCTAAACTTGAACTCCTTCTCTTCAAGCTCCGATGGTGGTTCGATGGCTCCTTCTCGTTGTCTCCGTACGCCGAAGATAGATCCACTTGAAAGCTCCGACCTTTAGCTCCTTCTTCGTTCTTTGAAGAAACTAGTTCACTTGGTTTGCTAAACCTAGTGAACTAGAATGAGTAGAGATGATTTAGAATGGGATTTTATCTATGGTTCTTGATTCTCAACTCATGAGACAAGAGAACCATAGATCAAGAGAGGGAGCAAGAGGTTGAGGGTGAGAGCAAGAGGAGAGCTCAAGAACAAGAGAGAGAATGAGCAAGAAAAGAATGAGCAACTCTTTTGTCTTTCACCCTCTCATAATCCAAAGTGATCATAACTCATCATATCAAAAAAGTCTTATGTGATGGTTTGAAGCAACCATAAGCTTATCATGTCATGCACTCATTTTACTCAAATGAGCAAGCAAGAAAAAGTCTTTGGCATGAAATGATAACCATGGTTATCATGATGGTCAACTAGTCAAGCCTAGTCAACCGGTCAACAAGTCAACAAAAGTCAACAAGTCACCAAAGTCAACAAAAGTCAACAAGTCAACAACCATATCACCATAATACTTAATTAATATAATAGTTAATCACATATCATATTCTCATTAGGGTTGAGCATAAAGTCAAATAGTCAACGGTCAACTGTCAACAACCCTAATGAGAATCCGCAGCCTCTGCTTCCCTGTCAACTGTGCATACACACCCGCATCCGCGTTCCGAGGAACACGAATGCAAACTGGATAAATCCAATCCCATAAGGCACACTAGGATCTGGCTTAAACCAAAGCCCGCTAGTGTAAACTGTCCGGACACTGTACGTGCACAAGTGCACGGATGTGACCGAACCCTGTCGCAAAACCATGCGACCAGTCGCAATACCATGCGACCTCTACTCTTTTGCCTAAAGGCGAAAAGCTTTCTGTGTGGGACTCTAAAGACTCGACACTACGCTGGCAGTGGGTTTAACCACAGACCGCAAGCGGCACTAGCTGTGCGTAACGGTCCCCAGGTAATGCCGACAAGAAGACGGACGAGGCGAAACCCATCTGAACTCCTACTGAGCCTGAGTGTGACATTCTCCGTACAGTCCGGTCTGTTCGTCTGATACATCGCATGGCGGGCCTAGGGGGCGGTAAACGTCAGTCCCCCAATAGCGGTACAAGTCGTGCCGGAGCGAAGCCCAAAACACCCTGAGATAACACTGGAAACCTACCAGTATATCTCGTTTGCCCTGGCCAGGGACTACTCGTGTAATGGCTCTCCTAGACACAGCGCGATGTCAACCCCCAATACCGGGAGAGACGAATCCTGTCTAACCGTCACTGCCTCCAAGTGCTTCGGGACTGCACCCAACCACCACCTGTTTGCACGACTCCTTTGAGCCGTGGTAGGGTAGTGATCAAAGTACAGTGGGAACACACTCGAGGCGGAGTGACAGTGTCAAGTCAGCGGACTAAGCTGTACTCATGTCACCTGGGAACTGATAACTGACGATAGGTATAATACCAACTAGTCAGTTCCCGACGAGTCCTGTCCAGTGTACCCGTAACCTAACGAGCACCCGCATACTATCTCAAGTACGACGTACTGACGGCTGTGGGACAGACCGTCTCCCACACTGGGATGAGAAGCGCATGCGCTGGTCTACTCCGGAGTATCGATGCCCTGTCTCGATAGTCCTGCGACCAGGGACCTGCATAAGGATGTGCTTATAGATTACCCAGCCCCACTAGTGTGACGGCCATCACATCGCTGGTAATCAAGCAAAGATCCTAAGGGCTCTACTAATGTGTATAGGCGATATACAAAACAAACACATGTACACATTGAAGTAGAAACAAACCAAGTAGCATACTACTATTTTGAGCAAGATTGTCAATACAAGGTGAATATCCCAAGCTTCCATTAAGTAATATACATACTAGTATGATACAGTAATGGCCTCTAGGGCATATACACTAACAATCTCCCACTTGCACTAAGGCCATGTACTGGCGTATCGAAGACCTATCATCTCGATCAGCCGCTCGAACTGAGTTTGGGGCAAGGCCTTGGTGAATGGATCTGCAGTGTTATCTTCTGATTTTACTCTCTTTACCTCGATCTCCTGGCGATCAATGATCTCCCTGATCAGGTGGAACCGCCTCAAAATGTGCCTGGACTTCTGATGGGACCTTGGTTCCTTCGCTAAAGCTATAGCGCCGTTGTTGTCACAATACAGCGGTATTGGATCAACACTGGTAGGAACCACCTGAAGTTCCGTGAGGAACTTCTTCATCCAGACAGCTTCCTTTGCGGCATCGCAAGCAGCTATGTACTCCGCTTCCATGGTTGAGTCAGCAACGGTTTCCTGCTTGGAACTCTTCCAGCAAACCGCCCCTCCATTGAGGGTAAAGACATAACCCGACATGGACTTGGAGTCATCCTTGTCACTCTGGAAGCTGGAGTCAGCAAAGGCCTCAATCTGGAGGTCTTTTCCGCCATACACCAAGAACATCTCCTTAGTCCTTCTCAGGTACTTGAGAATGTTCTTTACTGCTATCCAGTGTTTCTCCCCTGGGTCTGACTGATATCGGCTTACAACGCTCAATGCGTATGCTACATCTGGTCTGGTACATAACATCGCATACATAATAGAGCCTACCGCAGATGCGTAGGGTATTGATGACATGCGAGCCCTTTCCAAATCAGTCTTGGGAGACATCTCTTTGGAGAGGGTGATTCCGTGACAAGCCGGTAGATTACCGCGCTTGGAATCTTCCATACTGAATCGTTTCAGTATGGTGTCGATGTACCTTGACTGTGAAAGTCCCAACATCCTTTTAGATCTATCACGATAGATCTGGATCCCCAGAATGTAGTTGGCATCGCCCAGGTCCTTCATGGAGAACCTCTGTGACAAGAATCCTTTGACTGACTGTAGCATAGGAATATCATTTCCTATTAGGAGAATGTCATCGACGTACAAGACGAGGAATACTACATTTCTCCCTACAATCTTACTGTAAATGCATGGTTCATCTGGGTTTTTGACAAAGTCGAATTCTTTGACAGTATCATCAAAGCAGATGTTCCAACTCCGCGATGCCTGCTTAAGTCCATAGATGGACTTGAGCAACTTGCACACTTTACCGCTGCTCCGACTCTGATTGAATCCCTCTGGCTGATCCATATAGACGCACTCTTCTAAATTTCCATTTAGGAAAGCCGTCTTAACGTCCATCTGCCAGATCTCATAATCGTGGAAGGCAGCAATGGCAAGAAGGATCCGAATGGATTTAAGCATGGCTACCGGAGAAAAAGTCTCGTGATAGTCCAAACCAGGTCTTTGACGAAAACCCTTTGCAACGAGCCTAGCCTTATAGGTTTCAACCTGACCATCTACACCAATCTTCTTTCTGAAGATCCATTTGCAGCCTACGGGTTTTACCCCTTCTGGAGCAAAGTCCAAAGTCCAAACTTTGTTGGTGTACATGGACTCCATCTCGGTCCGCATTGCATCCAGCCATTTTACCGAGTCACCGCTCTGAATGGCTTGCTGGAAGCTAGTAGGCTCATCATAATCTATGATGCAATCCTCTCTATCCCCGTCTACGAGAAAACCGTAGTATCTCTCGGGCGGATGAGACTGCCTACAACTGTTGCGGAGCGGCGTAGGAATGTCCGGTTCCCCTGAACCTTCTGGTTCTACTAAGGTTTCAGTAATAGCTTGTGGTTCTGGAATTTCTTCCAGTTCTATTGCGCTCCCACTTATCTGATTTTCTAAAAACTCAGTTTCCAAGAAGCGGGCATGACGAGAAACAAGGACTTTTTGCTCCTCTGCGTAATAGAAAAGATACCCCTTGGAGTTCTTTGGGTATCCCACAAACTTGCACTGTACTGAGCGTGCCTCGAGCTTGTCCGCATGCTGCTTTTTTACAAAAGCCGGACATCCCCATGTCTTAAAGGATTTAAGACAGGGTTTCTTCCTACTCCACATCTGGTATGGTGTGGTAGGCACTGTCTTAGTAGGAACTTGGTTCAAGAGATGTGCAGCTGTTTCCAGTGCATAACCCCAGAAAGATCGCGGTAACTCAGCCTTACTCATCATGGAATGAACCATATCTAGTAGGGTTCGATTCCTTCTTTCCGATACACCGTTGTGTTGTGGTGTGTATGGAGGAGTACGCTGAGAGAGAATTCCATTCTCTTTTAAGTAGTCCAGAAACTCGGCACTCAAGTATTCACCACCTCGATCCGATCTTAGGATCTTGATACTTTTGCCTGTTTGTTTTTCTACTTCATTCTTATATTCTCGAAATTTCTCAAAGGCCTCGGATTTGTGCTTCATTAAGAAGACATGTCCAAACCTAGAGAAATCATCTGTGAAAGTAATGAAGTATGAATAACCGCTTCGCGCATGTGTAGACATTGGACCACACACGTCACTGTGTATAAGTCCCAAGAGCTCGCTCGCTCTTACTCCGTGTCCAGTGAACGGAGTCTTTGTCATCTTTCCCATGAGACAAGATTCACAAGTGGCATAAGACTGGTACTCGAACGGATCCAAGTATCCTTCTTTATGTAACTTAGTCAACCGTGTCTCATTGATGTGACCCAGTCTACAATTCCATAAGAAAGCCTGATTTAATTCTGGAGACTTTCTTTTAAGTGTGTTCTGGACACTGAATATCTGAGCTTGATTCAATACGTATATACCGTTATTTAATGTACCTGACCCAATCAGTGCTTGATTTAGGTGGATGTTTACTACATCGCTTACAAAAGCAAAATCATATCCTTCCTTAGAAAGTAAGGATACAGATATGATATTGCAAGTCGCACCTGGTACATACAAACAGTCACGCAGAATCAATATCTGCCCAGTTGTCAGTCCTAGGTGATATTCCCCTACGGATACAGCATCCATGCTCATTCCGTTAGCAACCCTGAGAGTCATATCACCTTTCCTGATAACCCTACGGTTTCTCAGACCCTGTAACGAATTACAGATGTGAGATCCTGATCCGGTATCCAATACCCAGGAAGTAGGGTTAACTGACAAACAGTTCTCAATTACAAACACACTCGAAGCCGAAGCCACAACATGCTTCGAATTCTGGCTACTGGCTTTACAAGCCCTGCAATCTCTCTGCCATAGTTCATTCCCGTTACAATAGGAACGTCCCTCTTTAATCATATCCAGTCCCGAAACTTTTGCCCTTGTTTTTCCTTTTTCTTCCCTGGTTTCTTTCAGGGTATAAGCAGAGGGCAGGGACTGTAGAATTAGGTCAGTACTTGACCCATTCTCCAACGTGGTCTCCAGGTCCGTGAGCTTAAAATAGCTGGTCTCTGTAAGGACGTTGCCCCCTACAGATGACCCGACAGCCAACCTCGCTTGAAGCAATTCGTTCGAGGTCTCATATCTTGCGATACGAGATTGCTCTCCATATAAAACTTTGTTATGGAGGAAGATAGAAACTGAGTCCATCTTCTCGTGCTGCCTCTGGTTTGCACCATTAACTGAGGCTAACACGAGGCACTTGGCTTTCGCACAATCCTTTTCCGGTGTCCTGCGGATGTGAACATCCGTGACAGGGGAAACTGGACCTGAGACAGCAGGGATTTGATTAGTTAAGAGGTGTCCCAGCTTATCATGGGCAATGGACATCTGGACAGACCTTTGCCAGTCATAACAGTCAGGTTCAGTCATATTTTTATCTAGATGTAACCTAGGTGCGGTCACAGGGTCGCTGCAATTAAGAGAGAGAAGAAGAAACACTCAGCATGATGCTCTTGCAAGTTTAGAGTGGTTTTTAGTTTGTCTAAACAGGATGGCTCCCACTGTTTCTCGAATCCCTCCTCAAACCATAAAGGAAGAATTAGTCGGGATCAATCCCACTGCACAATACTTGCTTAACCGTTCAGCCAGGCCGGTGTCGGTACTTCGAGGGAGGTTTTCCAACGCTTTCGCGAAGTTCCTTAATTAAAGAACCTCTTTTCCCTGGGGGCGTAGCCCCGCTAACACCTTTCTAGGCACCTACTAGGTTTATAGCATTGATCGTTTAGTGAGAAATTTCCCGAGGAGTGGCATATACTCACAGTAGGATCGGGATCCAAATATCATCGCGTGAAGAAACTGAAGGAATCCTACCAGAATCATCACACTCCAAATGGTATGCAAATCTAGCAAGTTTCAGTGCTTATGAAACTCCCGATGTATATTTTTGCCCCATGCTCTTATGACCTTGACTAAGGCCAACAAATCATAAGTCACATGTCAAGTTCTACCCGTCGTTGTCCAGGTTAATTTGAATCCACCCGTATATACCCTTGACTAAGGCCAACAAGGTAATACGACTGTCCCAAACCAACGCATTCTATCTATGCAACATATGAATACCCACCAGCTACCAAACACTGTGCCTTGACTAAGGCCAACAAACACAGCTTGAATACTGTTGAATATTCATATGAAACGACGGAGGGCTACGAATGGTTTTGGCGAAACCGTGAACGTAGTGAACTTGATTTAGTCGATGGAACGAGATAGCTTTTAAATGGAGTGGCTCAAACTCCGCATTTTAAAAGTTTGTTTTGAAAAGAACCGAGTGGTTTTTCGAAAATGTTCCAACGACTTATACTTGGTTTATTTTCTTGCATTAGTTCTTTTAATGCATGTTTTGCTTGCATTAGTTCTTTTAATGCGTGATATTCTTGCATTAGTTCTTTTAATGCGTCCCATCATTTAATCCTACCATTGCAGAAAACAACCAAAATATGACGTACGCTTATGCCATTCGCATTCGCCACGGGGCCCCGTCATTACCCGTTAGGTTACTTAACTAACGACAGAGCGGGGGCTGGGCTAGCGCGTCTGTAAAACATAAGCAACGCCTAAATATTATCATATATAGATATACTGCAATGATAAACATTTCAGATCACAGATAAATGCATTGGATATACTAGGAATCTGTAATTTGTACGAGCCTGTAACAAAAACAGATTACACGGTCGCGGTGAATAGCCAACACCCCACCCAAGACCCCTACGGGTGCGGCAAACTACCCGCCAAGTACCCGAAGCGTAGCAACCTCCCTCATCTCCATGAGTAGGCCACTCGACACTTCGGCATACCCGGTAGTTTGTGCACCCCCTCCATGGGTCTATCCTAGGAGCAAAAACAGTAAAAAGAAATTATACAATGACGGCTACAACCCCGACCCGGTTGTGCGGCCATACAAATAATTATTACATCAATTTATAAATTTACATGAATTGCAAGAAAAGAAAACTCTCGTCTCACAACCCCCGGCTATTCACCCGCGACAATCCAACATATTTATATACACATTCCAGCACATTACAGATCATGTATAACCCCGACCAATCGACTTATAGCGATTAGCCGATGTTCAATACATGCATCACATTACAGAAAACCTGTTAGCTCAAGTCTTATAGAAGTTCGATCAAAAATACGGATTTTCGGGACCCCAAAAAAGAAATTTTCGTTCTGGAAAATCTGGGTTGAAAATATATATGCTAAAAATCCCAAAATACCCCCAAGAAAACACTGCACCAAAACGTTTCCTCTGCCGAGTCGACCCGGCCGCGGTTGCGCGGCGGGAGCGTGCTCCCGCCGCGGAACCGCGGCCATTTGACTCGAACGTTGGAAAAGTTTTGGTGGGTGCCTACAGAAAAGCCTGAGCCAATTTTAGGTGTCAAAATAATCAACTTTTGAACAGTAAAAAATTCGACAGAAACTGCAAATTTTCGGGGTTCGTTTTCGGGACTTTTTCGTTGATCGATCTTCTAGTTACTTGCTAACATGTTAGATAGAGTTTAACTAGGCTCTGATACCACTGTAAGTCCATGCTACCTCTCCCGGTACTTTCGGGAATGCGGAATTTGGTAAAAAACGATTTTCTTAAAGATGGTAACATGGACCTAAAACCCGGATCTTGGTTAAACTTCTATCTAACATCCTAACTAAGAGTTTCTAGCTACTCGGTTAGGGGGTTATACCTAAACTTGAACTCCTTCTCTTCAAGCTCCGATGGTGGTTCGATGGCTCCTTCTCGTTGTCTCCGTACGCCGAAGATAGATCCACTTGAAAGCTCCGACCTTTAGCTCCTTCTTCGTTCTTTGAAGAAACTAGTTCACTTGGTTTGCTAAACCTAGTGAACTAGAATGAGTAGAGATGATTTAGAATGGGATTTTATCTATGGTTCTTGATTCTCAACACATGAGACAAGAGAACCATAGATCAAGAGAGGGAGCAAGAGGTTGAGGGTGAGAGCAAGAGGAGAGCTCAAGAACAAGAGAGAGAATGAGCAAGAAAAGAATGAGCAACTCTTTTGTCTTTCACCCTCTCATAATCCAAAGTGATCATAACTCATCATATCAAAAAAGTCTTATGTGATGGTTTGAAGCAACCATAAGCTTATCATGTCATGCACTCATTTTACTCAAATGAGCAAGCAAGAAAAAGTCTTTGGTATGAAATGATAACCATGGTTATCATGATGGTCAACTAGTCAAGCCTAGTCAACCGGTCAACAAGTCAACAAAAGTCAACAAGTCACCAAAGTCAACAAGTCAACAAAAGTCAACAAGTCAACAACCATATCACCATAATACTTAATTAATATAATAGTTAATCACATATCATATTCTCATTAGGGTTGAGCATAAAGTCAAATAGTCAACGGTCAACTGTCAACAACCCTAATGAGAATCCGCAGCCTCTGCCTCCCTGTCAACTGTGCATACACACCCGCATCCGCGTTCCGAGGAACACGAATGCAAACTGGATAAATCCAATCCCATAAGGCACACTAGGATCTGGCTTAAACCAAAGCCCGCTAGTGTAAACTGTCCGGACACTGTACGTGCACAAGTGCACGGATGTGACCGAACCCTGTCGCAAAACCATGCGACCTGTCGCAATACCATGCGACCTCTACTCTTTTGCCTAAAGGCGAAAAGCTTTCTGTGTGGGACTCTAAAGACTCGACACTACGCTGGCAGTGGGTTTAACCACAGACCGCAAGCGGCACTAGCTGTGCGTAACGGTCCCCAGGTAATGCCGACAAGAAGACGGACGAGGCGAAACCCATCTGAACTCCTACTGAGCCTGAGTGTGACATTCTCCGTACAGTCCGGTCTGTTCGTCTGATACATCGCATGGCGGGCCTAGGGGGCGGTAAACGTCAGTCCCCCAATAGCGGTACAAGTCGTGCCGGAGCGAAGCCCAAAACACCCTGAGATAACACTGGAAACCTACCAGTATATCTCGTTTGCCCTGGCCAGGGACTACTCGTGTAATGGCTCTCCTAGACACAGCGCGATGTCAACCCCCAATACCGGGAGAGACGAATCCTGTCTAACCGTCACTGCCTCCAAGTGCTTCGGGACTGCACCCAACCACCACCTGTTTGCACGACTCCTTTGAGCCGTGGTAGGGTAGTGATCAAAGTACAGTGGGAACACACTCGAGGCGGAGTGACAGTGTCAAGTCAGCGGACTAAGCTGTACTCATGTCACCTGGGAACTGATAACTGACGATAGGTATAATACCAACTAGTCAGTTCCCGACGAGTCCTGTCCAGTGTACCCGTAACCTAACGAGCACCCGCATACTATCTCAAGTACGACGTACTGACGGCTGTGGGACAGACCGTCTCCCACACTGGGATGAGAAGCGCATGCGCTGGTCTACTCCGGAGTATCGATGCCCTGTCTCGATAGTCCTGCGACCAGGGACCTGCATAAGGATGTGCTTATAGATTACCCAGCCCCACTAGTGTGACGGCCATCACATCGCTGGTAATCAAGCAAAGATCCTAAGGGCTCTACTAATGTGTATAGGCGATATACAAAACAAACACATGTACACATTGAAGTAGAAACAAACCAAGTAGCATACTACTATTTTGAGCAAGATTGTCAATACAAGGTGAATATCCCAAGCTTCCATTAAGTAATATACATACTAGTATGATACAGTAATGGCCTCTAGGGCATATACACTAACATTATATACGAACTCGAAGGATCTGATTCGAGGATGGATTCTGGTTCTGGAGAGATTGAATAGGATTATTCGGTTGTCTTTTCTCTTTACCTTCTCTCAGGTTGTGAGGGATCCTAGGATTAGGAGAGGGTACACCTATTGAGCTTATTGGATAGTCTTCCTCCAGACCATAGGCAGGTGTCGAACGGTAGGGAAGGAAGAAAACCAACAAGCTTAACTGTGGTGTACAGAAGGTAATAAGTAAAGACATATAAAGAGATTAGAATAATGGCAAAGGAAATTGCGATCACCATCATTCACGACAAAGACCATGTATACCCCTGCCACTCCTACATCCACTTTGCTTTTCTCTAGGACACTCCGTATCACTACGGATATCCACTTCCATTGGATAAATCCATCGTATGGTTATATACGAACTCGAAGGAACCTTTTCGAGGATGTATTCTGGTTCTGGAGAGAAAGGATAGGATTATTCAGATGTCTTTTCTCTTTACCTTCTCTCAGGTTGCGAGGGCTCCTAAGATTAGGAGAGTACACCTATTACGTTTATTGGATAGTCTTTTTCTAAACCTTAGGCTGGTGCCGAAGGTTAGGGAATGAAGAAAACCAATTGGCGTAAAGGAGGTGTACAGAAGGTAATAAGTAAAGACATAATAAAGGGATTGCAGTGAGGGCAGGTATAGTATATGGTTACTGTAGTGAATCAGGCTAGTGGAAGAGGCGTTACTAGGAATACCAGTAAACCCCTTCGAAACATTTTCATATTTCAGTTTCACTGTGCGATGTTAATTGATAACTGTTTTTCAATTAAAATCTAATTCCAGGGTATGTATTTACCAGATCAGTTTCTCACATCTGCATGTTATTACAGATAGTGAGTGGGAGTAAGATATTGGAAATTGGGTGATTAGATCCTCATTATATCAGAATTCGTTGTAATTGGTGATATTTGAGGAAATCATCTAGATTTTGCCGGATGGCAAATATTTGGTTTTGAATATCCGTTGTTATGCACCAATTTCAAACTGATATATCTGTACGTTTATTTTTATAAAGTGAGATATATCTTTTTGATATTATGTCTGTGACATTTACCTATATCGGTTGGTGATTAGGTACGGTGCATTCAACAGCGGTGTAATTCTTCTTAACTATACTACAGTTTTTCAACCTACGACGTACAGGGTTTGAGTTGTTGAACTCAAGAGAATTATACAAAGTATTGTATGTTGTCCAGTGTCCATTAGGACAAAGGGGTTGGTACTCATACTATATTCTGTTTACTTATGACTTCTCCAGTTCTGGACATGTATTTCGTTGAAATGCAAGGTCCAGATATTCAGAAGTTATAGGTATAAGAATAAAGTAAAGGACTATTTGTTAGAAGTATCGGGATTCTTCGAAGTATTCGAAGATGTAGATACTTGTGTTAGGTATTCAATTAATAGTAATGGTTTTGAGAACTTGCTTCTCTTTCGGGTTACTCATATATGGATGCACTCCTAGATGAGTAATGCTGATTGTCCTCTTTCCATTTGGTTGATATGCACTGGAGACAGCTGCATGATTTTGAATCTGGTTCCAAATTAGATTAGTGCTTTTGTTTCTATATTAAGTATATATAGAATCAATTTATATTTTAACGATGTTAAGGTATAGGGAGTTGTCCGGCTGATGCTTAAAACCAGAATCCGGATAAACTCAAGGCACGTTTTAGTAATGGCTGTTTGTGGGTTATCCCGGGCTTTGACGAGGGTTAACTTTCTGCCATCAGGAAGATCAATATTTATATTGTTCTTGACTCGCAACAGTTTTATTAAAATGGATTTTTCAGAAAACAGAAGTGGGAGTATGGTAGAACTGGAAGTTATTCCAGAACCACAAACGATTGCTAGAAATTTAATAGAACCTAAGAATTCAATTGGATTTGATGTTCCATTAGCCACTCCGCAGATTTGGTGGGTAACCTCAGGCACCCGAGAGGCACTTCGGTCTTCTCAGAGACGGTGACAGGGAGGTTCTTGTTTACCCAGACTTGTCATTACTGTTGTTCTAGACTATAAGACCCGGCAGGAGGATGAGTATAGCGTCGTTCTAAACTAGTTTTAGAAGTGCACGTGTATATGACTCTGCCAGTGGGTTGTTGTAGTCCGTGGGAGCAGCGGAAGCATAGTAGGTAAGTAGCTTATGTCTATTTACAGACTAAAGCAGGTATAGCGGAAATAGATCATCTAATTTTGATGTGACAGTCATAGTATTTGACTCCGTCAGAATAGGAGATGGATCTGGTAAGAAGGTAGTAGGGTGTGATGTCCGAGGATTCGGGATGACATGCACTTAATAGGAAGAGATATTCCTATACTACGATCGGTTGTACTTTGGTTGTCAAAAATGTTGTTTCTCCACACAGGATATGGATATAATATCAGGTTTTCTGGTTACTAGATCTATGGTTTTAGATCTAGATTTGGGAAGTATCCTAATCTGGGTACTTTGACATTATTCTAAAGGAAATTTAGAATGGAAGACTCCTGGCATGGTGGTGTACCTGCAGGTGATGGAGTCACCCTCTCTAAAGGTGTCTTACAGACTAAAGGAGAGAGGGGTCTGCATGATTAGCACATCACTTGCTTAGGCAATTGAGTTAATCATGAAATGTCGAGTACCACACCAGAAATTGCTTTTGCACTAAATGCAATAAGCAGATATATTAATCCAATCCTGGAGAAACATTGGGAAGCAGTTATTGAACATAAGTGAATGTTCTTGGGAAATGATTACGGCAGCCTCCTTCTGGAGACGGTTATCATATCAGGCTTCCAAAGTGACCTAGATGACTGAGAGACTGTCAGAGTTATAGTTTTTCCCTCTTCTGAGGGACAGTATGTTGGACAGGTAGTCCAAGCGGATACTGAGGAAAGGCAAGGCGCAGGATACTGATTAAATTCAGTGGACGATATGGTCTAAGTAGTTTGCTGGATTTGGAGTTCATTAATGAACTGGGTCCCATCAGACATCTAGACAAATTCTAAGACAAGTATTGCTCATTTCGGGAGATAGTTTTCTCCGCGAAGTTGAGATTAAGAGAGATACAGAAAGAAACATTGGATCAGATCCACTCACTGAGGCTATTACTCGAACGCAATAATTTTCGCAAACAGGCTTTGCGAAACTGATTAGTAGAGAAGTTGGGTGTTCGGTATCACACGGGCTGTGAGTATGCAACATCGCAATAATTGGCCTTAAGTGCAAGTGAGAGATTGTTGGCTATAGTGCCCTCAAGGCAATTATCATAGTCGCGGACAGATGATTATGATGATTGAGGAAGGACCTATACCGATAAAACAGTCTTACTCAAGATGATAGTATGCTATCTGATTTGTCTTTATCATTATATTGATAGAGCCCATAGGATTTTTTCTTGACTGCTATCATTATGTTGGCGATCATATATGTGGGAGCTGGGGTCTATAAGCATATCCTTAAATGTCCCTAGTCGTAGGAGTATCGAGACCGGGCATCGATACTCGAGTGTTGACTAGTGTATACTGATCGAGACCCCGACGAGGGGCGGTAGCCAGGTCTCACAAGCCATTGGTGTTAGTATGTTCACCTAAGATAGTATGCAGGTGCTCATTACGTTATGAGTACACTGGACGGACTCGCCGGGAATGCACTAGTTGGTATTATACCTATTGTCAAATAACAGTTCCCAGTTGACATGTGTACAGGTTAGTCTGTCGACCTGAGATCGTCATTTGTCTCGTGTGAGTTCCCACTGTGCTTTGATTACTAACCTACCACGGCTCAAAGGAGTCGTGCAAACAGGTTTTAGTTGGGTACAGTCCCGAGCCACATGGAGGCAGTGATCGGATCGTCGGGGATTCGTCTCTCCCGGTATTGGGGGTTGATGTCGCATTGTGTACGGGTGGCCATCACCACAAATCCATGGCCATGGTAGACGAGGATTGTTAGTGTATATGCCCTAGAGGCCATTACTGTATCATACTAGTATGTATATTACTTGATGGAAGCTTAGGATATTCACAGTTGTACAGACAATCTTGCTCAATATAGTAGTATGCTACTTGGTTTATCTCTGCTTTAATGTGTACATGTGTGTTTATTTATTATATCACCTATACGCATTAGTAGAGCCCTTAGGATCTTTGCTTGATTACCGGCGTTGTGATGGCGATCACACTCGTGGGGGCTGGGTAATCTACAAGCACATCCTTATACACGTCCCTAGTCGTGGGAGTATCGAGATAGGGCATCAATACTCCGGAGTAGACTAGAGTATGCGCTTCTCATCCCAGCACGGGAGACGGCCTGTCCCACAGCCGTCGGTACGTCGTACTTGAGATAGTATGCGGGTGCTCGTTGGGTTACGAGTACACTGGACAGGACTCGTCGGGAACTGATGGTTGGTATTATACCTATCGTCAGTTATCAGTTCCCAGGTGACATGAGTACAGCTTAGTCCGCTGACTTGACACTGTCACTTCGCCTCGAGTGTGTTCCCACTGTTCTTTGATTGCCACCCTACCACGGCTCTACTGAGTCGTGCAAACAGGTAGTAGTTGGGAGCAGTCCCGAAGCACTTGGAGGCAGTGACGGTTAGACAGGATTCGTCTCTCCTGGTATTGGGGGTTGACATCGCGCTGTGTCTAGGAGAGCCATTACACGAGTAGTCCCTGGCCAGGGCAAGCGAGATATACTGGTAGGTTTCCAGTGTTATCTCAGGGTGTATTGGGCTTCACTCCGACACGACTTGTACCGCTATTAGGGGACTGACGTTTACCGCCCCCCTAGGCCCGCCATGCGATGTATCAGACGAACAGACCGGACTGTACGGAGATTGTCACATACAGACTCAGTAGGAGTTCGGATGGGTTTACCTCATCGGCCTTCTTATCGACATCTACCTGGGGACCGTTACGTACAGCTAGTGCCGCTTGCGGTCTGTGGTTAAACCCACTGCCAGCGTAGTGTCGAGTCTTTAGAGTCCCACACAGAGAGTTTCCCTGCACTGAGCGAAACGTGTAGAGGCCGTATGGTTTTTACGGCAGGGCTCCGATCACTTACGTACACTTGTGTGCGTATGGTGTTCGGGCAGGCAATACTAGTAGGCTTTGGTTTAAGCCGGATCCTAGTATTGCACGGATGGATTTGTTTTGTCTTCTGTGCATCCGCATTCTACGGAATGCGGATGCAGGTGTGTATGCACAGTTTTTCGGAGTGATGAAAGAGGAGGTGCCTCATTAGGGTTTTGGCAGTTGATTCGGTCAGAACCATTTTGAGGCGGACTCATTAGGGTTTTGACAGTTCGTTTGGTCAAAACCATTATGAGCCGCGAACATCATTTACTAATCCTATTAGTGATAATCTTATGATGGCTAATTGCATTGACCATTTGACCCCGTTGACCTCTCTTGACTTTGTTGACCGGTTGACCATTGACTTTCAAGAGGGTTCTACACTTTTCTTTTCTTTTCCTTTTTCTTTTGGATTATGATAATGGTCATTTCAAAGTAGCCATCAACTTTATCTTGATGGGATTAGTAATGATGTTGTTTTGCATTATTTGCAACCATGGTTCTTTTCTTTTGTATCATAATATTATTCTCATTCTCTCTCTTGAAATGAGAAGCTCCATGGTTGCTAACCTTCCTCCTTCTTCTTCCTCCTCTTGATTTCTCCTTTGATCTCATGTGTTGAGAGAAAAAGGATTCCACTTGACAAACACATCCATACATCTTCTCTACACTTCCTAGGGCTTCTAGATTAGCAATCTCCTTGCCCTAGTTACCTCGGCTTGAGGTGGAGCTCGGTGTACATCTCTCGGGTGGATCGTCTTCGACTCAAGGAGGCCGCGGAGGTGACCAAAGTCCGGATCAACCATTGAGCAAGCAAAGAGAAGAGCAACAAGAAGTGAAGAACAACAAAGAAGAAGAACAACAAGAAGAGAAGGAGTTCAAGTTGAGGTATAACCCCTAACCGAGTAGATACATCTCATGTTAGGATGCTAGTGTATTGTTTAGCAAAGATCCGACTTTTACGGTCCATGTTACAAAGTTTAGAAAAAAATTTGTTTTACCGTTTCCGCAACCCCGAAAGTACCGGGAGAGGTAACGTGGACCTAACAGTGGTATCAGAGCCTAACTAAACATAAACTAGCTTGGTAGTGAAGTGTATCGAAGTTCGAAACGGAAAAATCGATAAAACCAAGTTGCGAAAACCTGAGTTTCTGTTAAAATTTTTTCTGGTCAAAACAAAATTTGTCATGCACCTAAAATCATCTCAGGGTTTTCTAAAGATAACCACCAAAAACGAGCCAGAGATCTGACCAAACGAGCGCGTTTCCGCGGCGACAGCAAGCTATGTCGCCGCGGATCCGCGGCCGTCTTGTCTCCTCTCTGCCTCGATTTTGGTGCAGTGTATCTCAGTATTGGTTTTAGGATTTTTAAGATATATTATATATGCCCAGATTTTCCAGAATAGAAATTTGATTTTGGGGGCCTATAATTCCGTATTTTTTCCGAACTTCACTACACTTTGACTATGTTGGTTATATCTGTGATGTTCTTATGTATTGAACGTCGGCTAATCGCTATATGTCGATTAGTCGGGGTTATACATATCTGTGATCTGTGATTGTTGTTGATGGTTTGTGTATATAAACTCGTTGGATTGTCGCGGATGAATAGCCGGGGTGGATGTGAGATGAGAGTTTCTTTTTCTTCATTCATGTAATAAATTTGTAAATTGATGTAATATTATTTGTTTGGCCGCACAACCGGGTCGGGGTTGTAGCCGTCATTGTATAATTCTTTTTACTGTTTTTGCTCCTAGGATAGACCCATGGAGGGGGTGCACAAACTACCGGGTATCTCGAAGTGCCGAGTGGCCTACTCATGGCATTGAGGGAGGTTGCTTTGCTTCGGGTACTTGGCGGGTAGTTTGCCGCACCCGTAGGGGTCTTGGGTGGGGTATTGGCTATTCATCGCGACCGTGTAATCCGCTTTTCGTTGCAGGCTCGAACGAATTGCGGGTTCCTAGTATATCCAAAGTGTTCATCTGTGATCTGGATTGGCTATCATTGCTATATTGCTATATATAATAACTATTTAGGCGTTGCTTATGTTTTACAGCCGCGCTAGCCCAGCCCCCGCTCTGTCATTAGTTAAGTAACCTAACGGATGATGACGGGGCCCAGTGGCGAATGCGAATGGCATAAGCGTACGTCATATTTTGGTTGTTTTCTGCAATGGTAGGATTTAAATGATGGGACGCATTAAAAGAACTAATGCAAGAAAATAAACCTAAAAGACGTTGTTGGAACAATTTTTCAAAAAGCTGTTATTGCAAGGACGTTCATTTTTGTTTTGCATCGCGGTATTCGGTTGTGAATGCCCAGCACCTCAGTCGACGAGGCAAGGGCCGAGATCCCTTCATCGGGAGTGACCCCTTGGACAAAAGTTTGCGTCAGGGTAATAACTTCACTATAATCGATTATTCTTGCTTTGCATCGAGGTATTCAGTTTGGAATATCCTGCACCTCATTCGACGAGGAAAGAGCCGAGATCCCTTCACAGGGAGTGACCTCTTTAGCAAAAGTTTTCGCCACTATATTTTCAAAAAGACTACCAGGTTCCTTCAACGATATCAAGTTCATTACGTTAACGGGTTTTTCGCCAAAAACCCAGCCGTAGCCCTCCGTCATTTCTTACAAGTAACACTTAGTATTCGTGCTGCGTTTGTTGACTCCGTAAAGGCGTAGTGTACGGTAGCTAAGTGCTGCTTGTTTGTATCGGTATATGGGATTGATTAGGACAGTCGTATAACCTTGTTGACTCCGTCAAGGGTTATGCGGGTGGGTTTAATGCAATCCAGATAATGACAGGTTGAACTTGACTAGGACTCTTTGATTTGTTGACTCCGTCAAGATCACTTGGGTCCTAGGGGCAAAAACCACATCGGGAGTTTCAAAAGTACTGAAACTTGCAGATTTAGCATACCTTCTGGAGTATGGTGACTAGAGTGGATTCCATCTAAGTTATCACACAATGACAGTTGGATCCCGATCCCACTGATGAGTTGGATTACTCTCGGGAGGTTATTTCACTTAACGATCAATGCTATAAACCTAGTAGGTGTCAAGAAAGGTGTTAGCGGGGTTACGCCCCCAGGGAAAAGAGGTTCTTTAATTAAGGAACTTCGCGAAAGCGTTGGAAAACCTCCCTCGAAGTACCGACACTAGCCTGGCTGAAAGGTTAAGCAAGTATTGTGACGTGAATTAAAACCCGGCTAGTTCTTCTTTTAAAAAGGTTTTAAGAAGAATTTGAGTAAACAGTGGGAGACATCCTGGTTAGATAAATTAATAAACCAATCTAATCTTGCAAGAGCATACGCTGAGTGTTTCTTTTCTCTCTCTCCAGGCAGCAACCTTTTCACGTCCTAATCAAGATAATAAAATGTATCGCTTGACCGATCTGAATTCTTATTCGGGATTGGGGAAAGTTGGTTCAGCTCTAAATTGTGACAACAGTCATGAGTATGAGAATGGGAAAGAGGAAAGTATGGATTTCCAGGATACCCAGTTGAAGAAGAAGCATGGTTTTGCATCTACTTCAGGTGTTCTTGTAATTGAGAACTGTTTTACGGTCAGCCCTACCTCCTGGGTACTTGATACCGGATCAGGATCTCATATCTGTAATTTATTGCAGGGACTGAGAAAAAGTAGGAAAGTTGCACCGGGTGATATGTTGCTCAGAGTAGCGAACGGAGCACAAGTTAATGCGGCAGCCGTCGGTGAATATCACCTAGTATTGCCAAATGGCAAGACTATGATTTTGAACGATTGCTACTGTGTACCCTCCATGGTTTGCAACATCATATCAGTTTCTTTACTCGATAAAGATGGATATAACTTTGTTCTTGAAAAGAATATCATGAACATTTACCTTCATAAGGTACTGGTTGCAGAGGGTACACTGTGTAATGGTATCTACGTTCTAAATCAGAATACAGTTCTCAATATACAAAACACACGCAAGAGGAAGAATTCAGATACGAATGAATCCTACTTGTGGCATTGTAGGCTTGGTCATATCGGAGAGAAAAGACTGAGTAAGTTGCATAAAGATGGACTCTTGAATACATTCGATTTTTCATCTTATGAAACTTGTCAGTCTTGTCTCAAAGGAAAGATGACCAAATCTCCGTTCACCGGACATGGAGAAAGAGCAAGAGAGCTCTTGGGACTCATACACAGTGATGTGTGTGGTCCGATGTCTATACATGAAAGGGGTGGGTTCTCATACTTCATCACATTCACTGACGATCTCTCTAGGTTCGGATATGTGTATCTGATGAAACACAAATCTGAAGCTTTTGAGAAATTCAAGGAATTCAGAAAGGAAGTAGAGAACCAGATTGGCAAAAGTATCAAGATCCTCCGGTCTGACAGGGGAGGGGAGTACTTAAGCACGGAATTCCTAGATTACTTAAAAGAGAATGGTATTCTCTCTCAGCTTACTCCTCCTTATACACCACAGCACAACGGTGTTTCGGAGCGGAGGAATCGTACCCTATTGGATATGGTTCGCTCCATGATGAGTAGTGCTGAGTTGCCTCTTTCATTTTGGGGACATGCGCTTCAGACAGCGGCGTACCTATTGAACTATGTTCCATCCAAATCAGTGCCTAAGACTCCATATGAAATATGGAGTGGAAGAAATCCGTATCTTAAGCGATTTAAGATATGGGATTGTCCGGCCTATGTGAAAACACAGAAACCGGACAATTTAGAGGCACGGTCAGTTCTCTGTAAATTTGTGGGATTTCCTAAAGACTCATTAGGATATCTGTTCTACCACACTGAGGAACAGAAGGTGTTTGTATCTCGCCACGCTACCTTCTTAGAAAGGGAGTTTCTTGCAAAAGAAACTAGTGGGAGTTCGGTAGAACTGGAAGAAATTCAGCGACCACAAAATATAACTGAAAATTTGGAGGAACCGCTAGATTCTATAACCCCAGACGAACCTCAGCCACTCCGCAGATCTGGTAGGATTTCTCATCCGCCCGAGAGATACTACGGTTTTCTCATAGACGGGGATCGAGAGGATTGCATCTTGGAAGAAGATGACCCTACCAGTTTCAGCAGGCCATTGTCAGTAGGGACTCTGATAAGTGGCAGGAAGCAATGCAATCCGAAATGGAGTCCATGTACGCCAATAAAGTGTGGACCTTGGATATTGCTCCAGCTGGGGTAAAACCCGTTGGATGCAAATGGATCTACAAAAGGAAACTTGGTATAGATGGGCAGGTGGAAACCTATAAAGCTAGACTCGTTGCAAAAGGTTTTCGTCAAAGACCTGGTTTGGACTATGATGAAACTTTTTCTCCGGTGGCTATGCTCAAATCCATTCGGATCCTACTTGCCATTGCTGCCTTCCATGACTATGAAATATGGCAGATGGATGTTAAAACGGCTTTCCTAAACGGTTGTTTGGAAGAGTGCGTTTACATGGATCAACCAGAAGGTTTCGTAGACAGTGAGAGCAGCGGAAAGGTGTGCAAGTTGCTTAAATCCATTTATGGATTAAAGCAGGCATCGCGGAGCTGGAACATCTGTTTTGATGAGGCAATCAGGGAATTTGATTTCATCAAGAACGAAGATGAACCCTGTGTATATAAGAAGATTGTAGGACGAACTGTCGTATTCCTAGTCTTGTACGTGGACGACATTCTTTTGATAGGAAATGACATTCCTATGCTACAATCGGTCAAGCTATTTTTGTCACAAAGGTTCTCCATGAAGGACCTGGGTGATGCCTCGTACATTCTGGGGATCAAGATCTATAGAGATAGATCCAAGAGACTATTGGGACTTTCGCAGTCCAGGTACATAGAGACCGTACTAAAGAGATTTAGTATGGAGGGTTCCAAGCGCGGTAACATACCCGCATTGCACGGAATTACCCTCTCCAAGAAGATGTCTCCTAAGACTGACGAGGAGAGGGTTCGCATGAGCACTATACCCTACGCTTCGGCGGTAGGATCTATAATGTATGCGATGCTATGTACAAGACCAGATGTAGCTTACGCGTTGAGCGCGGTAAGCCGGTATCAGTCAGACCCAGGGGAGGACCACTAGACAGCAGTGAAGAACATTCTCAAGTACCTGAGAAGGACTAAGGAGATGTTCCTGGTTTACGGTAATGGAGACCTCAGGGTCGAGTCCTTTACCGATTCAAGCTTCCAGAGTGACAAAGATGACAGCAAGTCTGTCTCGGGTTTTGTGTTTACCCTCAACGGAGGGGCGGTATGTTGGAGGAGTTCCAAGCAGGATACCGTCGCAGACTCGACGATGGAGGCTGAATACATTGATGCAAGCGATGCCGCAAAAGAGGCGGTCTGGATGAAGAAGTTCATTAGTGAACTTCAGGTGGTTCCTTCCATTGTTGACCCAATACCTTTGTATTGCGATAACAATGGGGCTATAGCTTTAGCGAAGGAACCATGGTCCCATCAGAAATCCAGGCACATCTTAAGGCGGTATCACCTGATCAGGGAGATCGTTGATCGACAGGAGATCGAGGTGCGGAGAGTGGACACAAAGGACAACACTGCGGACCCATTCACGAAGGCTTTACCCCAGACTCAGTTCGAGCGGCTGATCGAGATGATAGGTCTTCGATACGCCAGTACATGGCCTTAGTGCAAGTGGGAGATTGTTAGTGTATATGCCCTAGAGGCCATTACTGTATCATACTAGTATGTATATTACTTGATGGAAGCTTGGGATATTCACAGTTGTACAGACAATCTTGCTCAATATAGTAGTATGCTACTTGGTTTGTCTCTGCTTTAATGTGTACATGTGTGTTTATTTATTATATCACCTATACGCATTAGTAGAGCCCTTAGGATCTTTGCTTGATTACCGGCGTTGTGATGGCGATCACACTCGTGGGGGCTGGGTAATCTACAAGCACATCCTTATACACGTCCCTAGTCGTGGGAGTATCGAGATAGGGCATCAATACTCCGGAGTAGACTAGCGTATACGCTTCTCATCCCAGCACGGGAGACGGTCTGTCCCACAGCCGTCGGTACGTCATACTTGAGATAGTATGCGGGTGCTCGTTGGGTTACGAGTACACTGGACAGGACTCGTCGGGAACTGATGGTTGGTATTATACCTATCGTCAGTTATCAGTTCCCAGGTGACATGAGTACAGCTTAGTCCGCTGACTTGACACTGTCACTTCGCCTCGAGTGTGTTCCCACTGTTCTTTGATTGCCACCCTACCACGGCTCTACTGAGTCGTGCAAACAGGTAGTAGTTGGGAGCAGTCCCGAAGCACTTGGAGGCAGTGACAGTTAGACAGGATTCGTCTCTCCCGGTATTGGGGGTTGACATCGCGCTGTGTCTAGGAGAGCCATTACACGAGTAGTCCTTGGCTAGGGCAAGCGAGATATACTAGTAGGTTTCCAGTGTTATCTCAGGGTGTATTGGGCTTCACTCCGACACGACTTGTACCGCTATTAGGGGACTGACGTTTACCGCCCCCCTAGGCCCGCCATGCGATGTATCAGACGAACAGACCGGACTGTACGGAGATTGTCACATACAGACTCAGTAGGAGTTCGGATGGGTTTACCTCATCGGCCTTCTTATCGACATCTACCTGGGGACCGTTACGTACAGCTAGTGCCGCTTGCGGTCTGTGGTTAAACCCACTGCCAGCGTAGTGTCGAGTCTTTAGAGTCCCACACAGAGAGTTTCCCTGCACTGAGCGAAACGTGTAGAGGCCGTATGGTTTTTACGGCAGGGCTCCGATCACTTACGTACACTTGTGTGCGTATGGTGTTCGGGCAGGCAGTACTAGTAGGCTTTGGTTTAAGCCGGATCCTAGTATTGCACGGATGGATTTGTTTTGTCTTCTGTGCATCCGCATTCTACGGAATGCGGATGCAGGTGTGTATGCACAGTTTTTCGGAGTGATGAAGGAGGAGGTGCCTCATTAGGGTTTTGGCAGTTGATTCGGTCAGAACCATTTTGAGGCGAACTCATTAGGGTTTTGACAGTTCGTTTGGTCAAAACCATTATGAGCCGCGAACATCATTTACTAATCCTATTAGTGATAATCTTATGATGGCTAATTGCATTGACCATTTGACCCCGTTGACCTCTCTTGACTTTGTTGACCGGTTGACCGGGTTGACCATTGACTTTCAAGAGGGTTCTACACTTTTCTTTTCTTTTCCTTTTTCTTTTGGATTATGATAATGGTCATTTCAAAGTAGCCATCAACTTTATCTTGATGGGATTAGTAATGATGTTGTTTTGCATTATTTGCAACCATGGTTCTTTTCTTTTGTATCATAATATTATTCTCATTCTCTCTCTTGAAATGAGAAGCTCCATGGTTGCTAACCTTCCTCTTTCTTCTTCCTCCTCTTGATTTCTCCTTTGATCTCATGTGTTGAGAGAAAAAGGATTCCACTTGACAAACACATCCATACATCTTCTCTACACTTCCGAGGGCTTCTAGATTAGCAATCTCCTTGCCCTAGTTACCTCGGCTTGAGGTGGAGCTCGGTGTACATCTCTCGGGTGGATCGTCTTCGACTCAAGGAGGCCGCGGAGGTGACCAAAGTCCGGATCAACCATTGAACAAGCAAAGAGAAGAGCAACAAGAAGTGAAGAACAACAAAGAAGAAGAACAACAAGAAGAGAAGGAGTTCAAGTTGAGGTATAACCCCTAACCGAGTAGATACATCTCATGTTAGGATGCTAGTGTATTGTTTAGCAAAGATCCGGCTTTTACGGTCCATGTTACAAAGTTTAGAAAAAATTTTGTTTTACCGTTTCCGCAACCCCGAAAGTACCGGGAGAGGTAACGTGGACCTAACAAGGATTACCGATCCAGGATCGATAGTTTCTCACAAGGTGATGGGTTACATGCCAACACTAAATATCGCGTTGTTAGGGGTCTGACTTTATCCACCCCCTTAAACTCGATATGTGATACTCTTAGACGAACAGACCAGACTGTACGGATATTGTCACTGTCAGCTCAGTAGGGGTTCTACATGAGTTTGCTCGTCGGCCTCCTTTTCGCTCAATACCTAGGTGTAAGTCCACGTTGCCAACCCCGGTTCTTTCGGGGAGGCGGAAACGGTATAAAAATCAAATTTTTAGCGCATGGGGCAACATGGACTAACAAAGTCGGGATCTTTTCTAAACTAAACTAGCAAGAAAGCTAAAGAGAGTTAGCTACTCGGAAAAGAGGTTATACCTAACTTGAACTCCTTCTTCTTGAAACCTTTGTAGGGGTTTGATGGTGCTTTCCTCGTCGCCTTCTTCCGTCAAAGATGGATCCAACTGAGGGTTCAACCTTCGGGCTCTTTCTCGAACTTTGAGTGAACTAGGATCTTTGGCTTGCTAAACCTCTAACCCTAGAGTGAGTAGAGAGTGGCTTTGGGGTGTTTTTATCTCAAGGAGATGGATTCTCAACACATGAGAAGGGAGCTCCTTGAACTAGAGGAGGAGGAAGAAGAAGAGAGGAGAGAGAAGAGTTATGATAGAATGAGAGCTTTTCATTTTACAACCATAACATAATAAGAAATGAATTATCAAAAATAATAATAATAATGTAAATGAAATAGTTGATGGATGGTTTGGAATGACCATTATCATTACACACATTAAATGATTTTGCTAGAATCAAAGAGCATCTTTGATATGTAATGATGATGGTCAAACTTTCAACTATGGTCAACTAGTCAATCTTGGTCAACAAGTCAACAAACCCAACCATGACACAATTTCATTTAATTAATATTATTAATTTATATATCATAAATCCATTAGGGTTCGGAAAAAGACGACTGTCAACTGTGCATACGCACCCGTTCCGAAACCCTAATGAAAATTCTCTTCCTCCGCCTCAATCAACTGTGCATACACACCCGCATTCTTGTTCCGAGGAACATGAATACTATGAGATAAAATCAACCCCAAAACATATACCAGTATCTGGCTCAAACCAGAGCCTGCTAGTAATATCTGTCCGGACTCCAAACGTGCACAAGTGCGCGGATGAGAACGAACCCTGTCGCAAAACCATGCGACCTCTACTCTGTTTTTCCCAGAGGCGAATAGCCCTCTATGTGGGACTCTAAAGACTCGACACTACGCTAGCAGTGGGTTTAACCACAGACCGCAAGCGGCACTAGCTGTGCGTAACGGTCCCCAGGTAGATGCCGATGAGAAGACTGACGAGGTGAACCCCATCTGAACTCCTACTGAGTCTGAATGTGACAGTCTCCGTACAGTCCGGTCTGTTCGTCTGATACATCGCATGTCGGGCCTAGGGGGCGGTAAACGTCAGTCCCCTAATAGCGGTACAAGTCGTGTCAGAGTGAAGCCCAAAACACCCTGAGATAACACTGGAAACAAACCAGTATATCTCGCTTGCCCTGGCCAGGGACTACTCGTGTAATGGCTCTCCTAGACACAGCGCGATGTCAACCCCCAATACCGGGAGAGACGAATCCTTTCTAACCGTCACTGCCTCCAAGTGCTTCGGGACTGCACCCAACTACCACCTGTTTGCACGACTCCTTTGAGCCGTGGTAGGGTAGTAATCAAAATACAGTGGGAACACACTCGAGGCAAAGTGCCAGTGTCAAGTCAGCGGACTAAGCTGTACTCATGTCACCTGGGAACGGATAACTGACGATAGGTATAATACCAACTTGTCAGTTCCCGACGAGTCCTGTCCAGTGTACTCGTAACCTAACGAGCACCCGCATACTATCTCAAGTACGACGTACTGACGGCTGTGAGACAGACCGTCTTCCACACTGGGATGAGAAGCGCATGCGCCAGTCTACTCCGGAGTATCGATGCCCTGTCTCGATAGTCCTGCGACTAGGGACCTGTATAAGGATGTGCTTATAGATTACCCAGCCTCCACTAGTGTGACTGCCATCACAACGCTGGTAATCAAGCAAAGATCCTAAGGGCTCCACTAATGCGTATAGGTGATATGATAAAATAAACACATGTACACATTGAAGTAGAAACAAACCAAGTAGCATACTACTATTTTGAGCAAGATTGTATATACAAGGTGAATATCCCAAGCTTCCATTAAGTAATATACAAATCAGTATGATACAGTAATGGCCTCTAAGGCATATACACTAACAATCTCCCACTTGCACTAAGGCCATGTACTGGCGTATCGAAGACCTATCATCTCGATCAGCCGCTCGAACTGAGTCAGGGGCAGGGCCTTGGTGAATGGATCTCCAGTGTTTTATTCTGAAGCAACCCTCCGAACCTCGATCTCCTTGCGATCCACGATCTCTCTGATCAGGTGATACCGCCTCAAGATGTGTCTGGATCTCTGATGGGACCTGGGTTCCTTCGCTAAAGCTATAGCCCCGTTGTTGTCGCAATACAGAGGTATTGGATCAACAATGGACGGAACCACCTGAAGTTCTTTCAAGAACTTCCTCATCCAGACAGCTTCTTTTGCGGCATCAGATGCAGCGATGTATTCCGCTTCCATCGTCGAGTCTGCAACGGTTTCCTGTTTGGAACTCTTCCAACACACCGCCCCTCCATTGAGGGTAAAGACAAAACCCGACATGGACTTGGAATCATCCTTGTCACTCTGGAAGCTGGAGTCAGCAAAGGCCTCGATCTGGAGGTCTTTTCCGCCATACACCAAGAACATCTCCTTAGTCCTTCTCAGGTACTTGAGAATGTTCTTTACCGCTATCCAGTGTTTCTCCCCAGGGTTTGACTGATACCGGCTTACCACACTCAGTGCATAAGCTACATCCGGTCTGGTACACAACATCGCATACATTATAGAGCCTACCGCAGAACCGTAGGGTATAATAGACATGCGATCCCTCTCCAAATCAGTCTTGGGAGACATCTCTTTAGAGAGGGTGATCCCGTGACAAGCCGGTAGGTTACCGCGCTTGGAATCTTCCATACTGAATCTTTTCAGTATGGTGTCGATGTACCTGGACTGTGAAAGTCCTAATATCCTCTTGGATCTATCACGATGGATCCGGATCCCCAAGATGTATGAGGCATCACCCAGGTCTTTCATGGAGAACCTGTGCGACAAGAACCCCTTGACAGATTGTAGCATAGGAATGTCATTTCCTATTAAGAGAATGTCATCCACGTATAAAACGAGGAATACTACAGTTCTCGCTACAAATCTACTATAGATGCATGGTTCATCTGGATTTTTGATAAAGCCAAATTCCTTGACCGTCTCATCAAAACAGATGTTCCAACTCCGCGATGACTGCTTTAGTCCATAGATGGACTTAAGCAACTTGCACACCTTTCCGCTGCTCCCACTCTGAATGAAACCCTCTGGCTGGTCCATATAGACACACTCCTCTAAATTTCCATTTAGAAAAGCGGTTTTTACGTCCATCTGCCAAATCTCATAATCGTGGAAGGCAGCAATGGCAAGAAGGATCCGAATGGATTTCAGCATAGCCACTGGAGAAAAGGTTTCGTCATAGTCCAAACCAGGTCTTTGACGAAAACCCTTTGCAACAAGTCTAGCTTTATAGGTCTCAACCTGTCCATCTACACCAATCTTCCTTTTGAAGATCCACTTGCATCCTACGGGTTTTACCCCGTCTGGAGCAATGTCTAACGTCCATACTTTGTTGGTGTACATGGACTCCATTTCGGTCCGCATTGCATCCAGCCATTTTACCGAGTCAATGCTCTGAACGGCCTGCTGGAAGCTAGTAGGCTCGTCATAATCTATGATGCAATCCTCTCTATCCCCGTCTATGAGAAAACCATAGTATCTCTCGGGCGGATGAGACTGCCTACTACTTCTGCGGAGCGGCGTAGGAATGTCCTGTTCTTTTGAACCCTCTGGTTCCTCTAAGCTTTCAGTAATAGCTCGTGGTTCTGGAATTTCTTCCAGTTCTACTATGCTCCCACTTATCTGGTTTTCCAAAAACTCAGTTTCTAAGAAGTAGGCATGACGAGAAACAAAAACCTTTTGTTCCTCTTCACAGTAGAAGAAATATCCCTTGGAGTTCTTTAGATATCCCACGAACTTGCACTGTACTGAGCGTGCCTCGAGCTTGTCCGCATGCTGCTTTTTGACAAAAGCCGGACTTCCCCATGTCTTAATGTGACTGAGATGGGCCTCTTCCCACACCACATTTCATATGGTGTGGTAGACACAGTCTTAGTAGGAACTCGGTTCAAAAGGTATGCAGCTGATTCTAGTGCATACCCCCAGAATGATCGCGGTAACTCAGCGTTACTCATCATGGACCGTACCATATCCAATAGGGTCCGGTTCCGTCTCTCCGATACACCGTTATGTTGCGGAGTGTATGGAGGAGTAAGCTGAGAGAGAATTCCATTCTCTTTTAAGTAATTCAGGAACTCGGCACTTAAGTATTCTCCACCTCGATCCGATCTTAGAATCTTGATACTTTTGCCGGTTTGTTTTTCTACTTCATTCTTATATTCCTGGAACTTTTCAAAGGCTTCGGACTTATGTTTCATCAAGAAGACATAACCGTACCTTGAGAAGTCATCCGTAAAAGTAATGAAGTAAGAATAACCGCTTCGCGCATGTGTAGACATTGGACCGCACACGTCGCTATGTACGAGTCCCAAGAGCTCGCTCGCTCTTACTCCGTGTCCAGTGAACGGAGTCTTTGTCATCTTTCCTTTGAGACAGGATTGACAAGTGGCATACGATTGATATTCGAACGGATCCAAATATCCTTCTGTATGTAACTTAGTCAACCTTCTCCCATTGATGTGACCTAGTCTACAATGCCATAAGAAAGCTTGATTTATATCTGGAGACTTTTTTTTGTGTGTATTCTGGACATTGAAAATCTGTGGTTAGTTTAATACGTATATACCATTGCTCAGTGTACCTGACCCAATCAGAACTTGATTAAGGTGAATGTTTACAACATTACTTACAAACGCAAATTCATAACCTTCTTTTGAAACCAAAGATACAGAAATGATATTACAAGTTGCGTTGGGTACAAAAAAGCAATTACGCAAAACCAAAACATGTCCATCTGACATTCCCAGGTGATAGCCCCCCACGGTTTTAGCATCCATGCTAGCTCCGTTCGCAACTCTGAGGGTCATGTCACCTGCCTTCAAAACCCTACGGTTTCTCAACGCCTGCAAAGAATTACAGATATGAGATCCTGATCCGGTATCCAATACCCAGGAAGTAGAGTTTATCGAAAGACAGTTTTCAATAACATACACACCTGAAGCTGAAGCCGCAACCTGCTTCAGTTTCTGTGTCCTGGCCTTCCAAGCCCTGCAATCTTTCTTCCAGTGTCCACTCTTATAACAATAGAAGCATTCTTCTTTACCCACAAGCTTCCCCGCTATCTTTGTTGCCTTTTCCTTTCCCTTCGTATCCACTTTACTAACACCGCCCCTTGGTTTGGCGGGGGCTTTCTTCTTCTTTCCCTTGGCTTTCGCCTTGGACCTAGAAGAAGAAGATCCTCCTACAAACAAACTGGGTGTTTCCCTACCTTTCTGTAGGGTGCCCTCTGCGCTCCTCAGTATGTTGAGGAGTTCTGAAAGTTCAACTTCTTTTTCTTGTAAGTTGAAGTTCAGTATAAACTGGGCGTAAGTGGAAGGAAGGGACTGGAGAACCAAGTCCGTATAGAGCTCACTCTCCAACGTGGTCCCAAGTTCTGCGAGCTCCTCAATGTAGCCAATCATCTTAAGCACGTGGTCCGCTACCGATGATCCGACGGCCAATCTTGCCGAAAACAACTTCTTCGACACTTCGTATCTTGCGATACGAGACTGCTCTCCATACAGTTCTTTTGTATGGAGAAATATGGATTCCAGGTCCATATTCTCGTGCCTCCTCTGATGTTCGTTATCCATAGAGGCAAGCACGAGGCACTTGGCCTCCGCGCAATCAATCTCCGAAGTCTTACGGATTTCCTTATCCGCGACGCTGGAGGTGGGACCTGGGACGGGGGGAGCTTTGGTGGTAAGAAGATACCCCAGCTTGTCGTAAGTGATTGCCATTTTGACATTCCTGAGCGAATCTTTGTAGTTTGGCCCTGTCAGTATGTTTTTATCTAGAAGTAACTTAAGTCCAGTCATGTTGATTGGTCGCTGCAATTAGGAGAGAGAGAAGAAACACTCAGCACGATGCTCTTGCAAGTTTAGAATGGTTTTTAATTTGTCTAAACAGGATGGCTCCCACTGTCTCTCGAATCCCTCCTCAAACCATAAAGGAAGAATTAGTCGGGATCAATTCCACCGCACAATACTTGCTTAAACGTTCAGCCAGGCCAGTGTCGGTACTTCGAGGGAGGTTTTCCAACGCTTTCGCGAAGTTCCTTAATTTAAGAACCTCTTTTCCCTGGGGGCGTAGCCCCGCTAACACCTTTCTGGACACCTACTAGGTTTATAGCATTGATCGTTTAGTGAGAAATTTCCCGAGGAGTAGCATATACTCACAGCAGAATCGGGATCCAAATATCATCGCGTGATGAAACTGAAGGAATCCTACCAGAATCACCACACTCCAAATGGTATGCAAATCTAGCAAGTTTCAGTACTTATGAAACTCCCGATGTGATTTTTGCCCCATGCTCTTATGACCTTAACTTTAGCCAACAAATCATAAGTCACATGTCAAGTTCTACCCGTCGTTCTCCAGGTTAATTTGAATCCACCCGTACCTACCCTTGACTTTGGCCAACAAGGCAGTACGACTGTTCCAAATCAACGCATCTATCTATGCTGCACATGAATACCCAATAGCTACCAATCACTATGCCTTGACTTTGGCCAACAAACACAGTTTGAATACTATTGACTATTCATGTGAAACGACGGAGGGCTACGAATGGTTTTGGCTAAACCGTGAACGTAGTGAACTTGATATGATCGATGGAACGAGATAGCTTTTAAAAAGAGTGGCTCAAGCTCCGCATTTAAAAGTTAGTTTTGAAAAGAACCGAGTGGTTTTTCGAAAGTGTTCCAACGACTTTTGCTTGGTTTATTATCTTGCATTAGTTCTTTTAATGCGTGATATTCTTGCATTAGTTCTTTTAATGCGTCCCATCATTTAATCCTACCATTGCAGAAAACAACCAAAATATGACGTATGCTTATGCCATTCGCATTCGCCACGGGGCCCCGTCATCACCCGTTAGGTTACTTAACTAACGACAGAGCGGGGGCTGGGCTAGCGCGGCTGTAAAACATAAGCAAAGCCTAAATAGTTATAAATATATAGCAATGATAGACATTACAGATCACAGATAAATACATTGGATATACTAGGAATCCGCAATCCATTCGAGCCTGCAACGAAAAGCGGATTACACGGTCGCGATGAATAGCCAATACCCCACCCAAGACCCCTACGGGTGCGGCAAACTACCCGCCAAGTACCCCAAAGTGGAGCAACCTCCCTCAACGCCGTGAGTAGGCCACTCGGCACTTCGAGATACCCGGTAGTTTGTGCACCCCCTCCATGGGTCTATCCTAGGAGCAAAAATAGTAAAAAGAATTATACAATGACGGCTACAACCCCGACCCGGTTGTGCGGCCATACAAATAATAATATTACATCAATTTATATTTTACAATGAATGAAAGAAAAAGAAACACTCATCTCACATCCACCCCGGCTATTCACCCGCGACAGTCCAACGTATTCATATACACAAACCATCATCAAACACAGATCACAGATATGTATAACCCCGACTAATCGACATATAGCGATTAGCCGACGTTCAATACATATAAACATCACAGATATAACCATTATAGTCAAAGTGTAGTGAAGTTCGATAAAAATACGGATTTATAGGCCCCCAAAAACAAATTTCTTTTCTGGAAAATCTGGGCACAAATAAACCATCTGAAAAATCCCAAAACCCTACCAGAAGAACACTGCACAAAACCCGATCACGAGAGGAGCCAAAACGGCGGCGGTTCCGCGGCAAATGCATACCTATAGCCGCGGAACCGCGGCGGTTTGAGGGAATCAGGCGACCGTTTTTGGTGGGTGTTTTCACAAAACCCTGAGCCGATTTTTGGAGTAAAACCTTTTATTTTTAGAGCACAAAAAATTTCAACAGAAAGTTAGGGTTTTGATTTTCCGGTTTTTGCGATTTTTCCGATCGAACTTCCATACACTTTACTACTAAGCTTGTTTAAGTTTAGTTAGGCTCTGATACCACTGTAAGTCCACGTTGCCAACCCCGGTTCTTTCGGGGAGGCGGAAACGGTATAAAAATCAAATTTTTAGCGCATGGGGCAACATGGACTAACAAAGTCGGGATCTTTTCTAAACTAAACTAGCAAGAAAGCTAAAGAGAGTTAGCTACTCGGAAAAGAGGTTATACCTAACTTGAACTCCTTCTTCTTGAAACCTTTGTAGGGGTTTGATGGTGCTTTCCTCGTCGCCTTCTTCCGTCAAAGATGGATCCACCTGAGGGTTCAACCTTCGGGCTCTTTCTCGAACTTTGAGTGAACTAGGATCTTTGGCTTGCTAAACCTCTAACCCTAGAGTGAGTAGAGAGTGGCTTTGGGGTGTTTTTATCTCAAGGAGATGGATTCTCAACACATGAGAAGGGAGCTCCTTGAACTAGAGGAGGAGGAAGAAGAAGAGAGGAGAGAGAAGAGTTATGATAGAATGAGAGCTTTTCATTTTACAACCATAACATAATAAGAAATGAATTATCAAAAATAATAATAATAATGTAAATGAAATAGTTGATGGATGGTTTGGAATGACCATTATCATTACACACATTAAATGATTTTGCTAGAATCAAAGAGCATCTTTGATATGTAATGATGATGGTCAAACTTTCAACTATGGTCAACTAGTCAACCTTGGTCAACATGTCAACAAACCCAACCATGACACAATTTCATTTAATTAATATTATTAATTGATATATCATAAATCCATTAGGGTTCGGAAAAAGACGACTGTCAACTGTGCATACGCACCCGTTCCGAAACCCTAATGAAAATCCTCTTCCTCCGCCTCAATCAACTGTGCATACACACCCGCATTCTTGTTCCGAGGAATATGAATACTATGAGATAAAATCAACCCCAAAACATATACCAGTATCTTGCTCAAACCAGAGCCTGCTAGTAATATCTGTCCGGACTCCAAACGTGCACAAGTGCGCGGATGAGAACGAACCCTGTCGCAAAACCATGCGACCTCTACTCTGTTTTGCCCAGAGGCGAATAGCCCTCTGTGTGGGACTCTAAAGACTCGACACTACGCTGGCAGTGAGTTTAACCACAGACCGCAAGTGGCACTAGCTGTGCGTAACGGTCCCCAGGTAGATGCCGATGAGAAGACTGACGAGGTGAACCCCATCTGAACTCCTACTGAGTCTGAATGTGACAGTCTCCGTACAGTCCGGTCTGTTCGTCTGATACATCGCATGTCGGGCCTAGGGGGCGGTAAACGTCAGTCCCCTAATAGCGGTATAAGTCGTGTCAGAGTGAAGCCCAAAACACCCTGAGATAACACTGGAAACATACCAGTATATCTCACTTGCCCTGGCCAGGGACTACTCGTGTAATGGCCCTCCTAGACACAGCGCGATGTCAACCCCCAATACCGGGAGAGACGAATCCTGTCTAACCGTCACTGCCTCCAAGTGCTTCGGGACTGCACCCAATTACCACCTGTTTGCACGACTCCTTTGAGACGTGGTAGGGTAGTAATCAAAATACAGTGGGAACACACTCGAGGTGAAGTGCCAGTGTCAAGTCAGCGGACTAAGCTGTACTCATGTCACCTGGGAACTGATAACTGACGATAGGTATAATACCAACTTGTCAGTTCCCGACGAGTCCTGTCCTGTGTACTCGTAATCTAACGAGCACCCGCATACTATCTCAAGTACGACGTATTAACGGCTGTGGGACAGACCGTCTCCCACACTGGGATGAGAAGCGCATGCGCCAGTCTACTCCGGAGTATCGATGACCTGTCTCGATAGTCCTGCGACTAGGGACCTGTATAAGGATGTGCTTATAGATTACCCAGCCCCCACTAGTGTGACTGCCATCACAACGCTGGTAATCAAACAAAGATCCTAAGGGCTCCACTAATGCGTATAGGTGATATGATAAAATAAACACATGTACACATTGAAGTAGAAACAAACCAAGTAGCATACTACTATTTTGAGCAAGATTGTATATACAAGGTGAATATCCCAAGCTTCCATTAAGTAATATACAAACCAGTATGATACAGTAATGGCCTCTAGGGCATATACACTAACACTAGGTAGCCGTTACGTACAGCTAGTGCCGCTGACGTGCTTGTGGTTAAACCTACTGCCAGCGTATTGACGAGTCTTTAGAGTCCCATACAGAGGGTTTTCACGATTCAGGCGATATGGTGTACATGGCATATGTTGATACATACAGGTGTCCGATTAAATATGTGCACTTGCTGCGCAGACTTTAATCGGACGGTTGATAATACTGGCGGCTTAGGATTAAGCCGGATTATTAAATCGGGTTTTGATTTAATAATTGATATATGTATTTGTATATACGTATTCTAGTATTATTGTTCACTATTCATTTTCTCTCTTGGCTATTCGTATTTTGGTACGAGTACGCGTATATGTATTTCGGTGCATGTACCGGGAAGTATTCCGTATTTTGTACGGAATAGCTTCTAGAAGATGATGCCACCTCATTTATATGATTTTCCATTTATGGAAATTCATTTGTTTTTTATTAATGAGGTAGAAAAGGTGATGTGACTTCAAGCATGGCATGAACATGGAATTTGGGTATGGTTTGATTTGTTTATTGTAATTTGACTTTGTAAAAGGAAAAATGATTTTTGTGGGCATAAGAAATGGGGGGGCCGGCCACTTATGATGGGGGTGCTCATTTTCATTGTTTTTTTGGAATTAACATTTCACACTTGCTCTCTCTCACTCTCTCATGCCACCAAAAACACTTAGCCAAATTCCTTAGCCCATGCCAATGTTTCCTCACTCCTTCATCTTTCTTGAGTTTCACATTGAGCTCATATGTTGAGAGAAAAAGATAGTGACACACTACTACACCTCGACTCTCCATCGTTAGCAACTATGGAGCGTCGGTTGTCTCGTTCGTCGAGCTAGAGCTTGCGTCGTTTCCCTCGGGTGGATCATCGGAGATGGAGGAAGACCGGCAACCAAACATCATCATGGAACCGCTAGGAGCTTTGAATAAATACCGAAGGACACGGATCAACTCGGTATAACGATTCTAACTCTTAGTTAGTTTGCTAGTTTAGGGTTTAAGGTAGATCCGGGATTCGGGTAGCGGTAGCGCCGGTTTGATAAATTTTTGTTCCGCATTTGGCCGCGTTTTGACGGCTGGGGCACTGCCGGGACCCAACACATTCAACAGTCAATAATAAGAGAAATACATCGATTTAAATATACTACTCTACAGGGGAAAGATCACCAAATATGGGATCAGAGATACAAGGGTTAACAAAACAAAATACAAAGTTCTCCAATTCCCTCTCTGCCTTCTCCAACACGTCGAAGCGACGGTTTTCGCGAGGAGTTTCTCCCCACCAATTAGCACCATGATCATCAAAAAAAGTGAGCATAATCGCCCGCCGAGCTCTTTTTTGACTCAATAAATGAACCAAATAATCCTTCAGAGGCTGGGTAATTAAGTGAGCCTCATGGAAACACTCAATTTTGTCCTCTGCCGTATCATGAATCGCCGGAGTCATCTCCATCGGATGAGGGGGGATATCGGCAAGCACGGATAGAAGGATCATCCGAAGCCAAATGGACCCCATAGGAAGAGGAGAGCTCCTACGAGTCAGGAGCTCATACATCACCGCGTCACACTGAGCGTCGGTAAAAAGAGGGTCTACTAGCCGTGCGGCAAAGCGAGGAATAATCTCCTCCTATGGTTTCCGACAAGCGTGGGGGCGGTTGCAAGCCATAACTTTTAGTTTGTTTCTCAAAATGATCACCCTAAGGTCTAAATGGTTTACTCTTTAGAGAGGAAGGAAGGCACGGCTTCAGGTTATAAAGGGAAGCGTTCAATGCTATGCACAAAAAATGATGTGCATGGTGGAACTATTCCCAAGGCCTAGAAAAAGGGAAGAGCATGGGAAATGAGAAAGATGACTCATTGGAATCAGAGTAGGGAAATGAAACAACCTCATCAACATAGCCCCACGCGCATGGCACGTGAGCACCCACTTCGATCCTTTTGAAAACTAAAACGGCACCGCACGTGCATAACACGTGAGCACTGGCGCTAATCCAGGATTGAAATCCCCAACAGCGCCTCATGCACAAAACACATGAATTCCAACAACAGTATAATGACACGTCATGCAGAATACATGTAAAAGGGGGGGAAAGAAAGTTTTGTCATTCATACTCCAAGAACTCATACAAAAACAAAAGAAAATGTCTACAATGGCAAAACACTAAATCCGGGACATGGATTGAAGAATTCGGAAGCGAGGCCGTCTAAAATGCTTCTAGCTTTTTTGACCATTTTCGTGTGCACCTTCTCACGAATGCAAGCGTCAGGATCCTCGCTGATGTCATCCGTTCTCTGGTAGGCAGAGATTATCGTCGTCTGTTAGAAAACTTGATGCAAGATATCAACAAGATTATCTCGCCGCCTCTTCGAGATCGGGCCCATCAGATATACTGAGTGCACCTTATCTTCAGCATCATCAAATGCCTTAAGCGACATGGCCACATAAAATCTAGGAAGTGCTTCCCAAATCGCTCCCACGATGATCTTCAAAAGAGCAGAACGAAGGGGAAGTAGTCGACCATTGTACTCTTCGAAGCGAAGCATAACCTCAGCACATTGGGCGTTTGTAAACTCCTGGTTTTGGCAGCGGCCTTGGACGCGAATGTCTTCATAAGAAATAATTTTGTCGAGATCATACAGATGAGCGGCCATAGTATCTAAAAAGAAAAATCAGTGAAAGTTTAGTGATCGAACTAATCAAGAAAATTATCATTAAACAGACACGGGAGTTTAATCAACTCTTGACATCCCCGTAGAGAAAACAAGTTCTGTTAGAACATCCAACAAATTTTAAATTGTGCAACCTTATGAAAACGCTCAATAACACCAGGGAATGAAATTCCTGAAGGGCCCATTGATCTTTCAGAGCTAAGCTCTTCGGTAAGGAATTAAATTCCTTTTATGCGATGGAATTAAATTCCAGAAATCCCCATAATAAGGAAATGGAAAATAAAACCCCTATGAATCATCAAGAATCAGAGGGAAATACCCAAGACATTGAGGTTTACTACTCCAAGATCATGTCTGTGGATCTCTAAGAGATGGGCTTCAGAAAAAAGCAAAGCTTTTTGCAGAGTAAAAACTCTAAGATCTTTAAGATCTACAAAACGAACTCTAAGAGTTATTCATAGAGATGAACCGTGTTCTAATTAATGGGTTATGTAACCATAAAAATCCATTTTAAGATCTATGATCTGAGAAGAGCAAAACTCTGTTAATAGGTCCAATCCTTACCAAATTTGGGCAGAGTTCTAACTGTAAAAAGGAATTTTCTTGGGCAGAGATCTTAGCTCTGAAGGGAGAATTAAATTCTCAGAAATAAGAAAGGAAGAAGATGAACAGAAGTCATCTCAAGGGCCAAAGGCCCTACTTATAGACGCTGAAAGATGATCGAACTTCCAAAATGATCCAACGGTGGAAAGGTTGCCACGCTGCACTCGCGTGTGAGCCAAATGAGCGCAACGGTGGGGGGGCATTTGTTTCCCCCCAATAAGAGAGTAAGGCTCTGTTCAAAATTTGAACTGAGGCAGCGCCTCATTTGCAAAGCACGAGGGCGCCAGCGCCAAGAGTTAAAAACTCTGAGGCAGCGCCTCACGTGCCCCGCATGAGGGCGCTGGCGCCAGAACTAAAAGTTCTCCACCATTGGATCACAGATCAAACGAAGATGATAAATCATCAGATCACAGAATTAAATTCTTATTGAGGAAATACTCCTCAAATCTTTCTAAATAAGAAAGATTATGCTCTGTAAAACAGAGCACCGTTGGATCAAAAATCCAATGGTGATTAAAAATCACCAAGCTATAGAATAAACTCTGTAGGGGAAAATATTTTCCCAATCTTTCTAAACAAGAAAGATTATGCTCTGTAAAACAGAGCACCATTGGATCAAAAATCCAATGGTGATTAAAAAATCACCAAATTACAGAATAAGCTCTGTATGGAAAATATTTTCCCAATCTTGTTAAAAAAAATATATATATCTTCTGTAAAACAGAAGTCCTTGGATCAAAGATCCAACGGGAGATAAAATCCCCAAATCAATTAAGAAATCTCTCAATGAGAGATTTCCTTAACTGAATCAACAAATCAGGCTCCACTATATAAAGGACCCAAGATTTCAAGTCTTGGACACAGAGAAGAACCCACCCATAAACTTCAAACTTCAAGACGAGAACGATTTCTCCTCAAGCTAAATAAAAAAGAGAGAGATCATAGTATCTCCTCCATATCTAAAAGTTTAACTCTCACACCAGAAGAACATAGATCTTTTTCCAGATCTCATATTTATAAGACAAAGTTTTTCACAAGTGAGAATCTAATTCTCAGAGAATTGAATTGAACAGAACAGAAAACGCGGTGCTTAGCACTCAAAGTTTGGCGCTGAGCGCTCCACGTGCTCCTCACACGGGCGCTATTTAATAAGAAGTGCTTAGCACTCAAAGGCTGACGCTCAGCGTCGAGCGCTCCACGTGCCCCTCACATGGGCGCTATTTAATAAGAAGCGCTTAGCACTCAAAGCTTGGCGTTCAGCGCCGAGGGCTCCACGTGCCCTTCACGTGGGCGCTATTTAATAAAAAGTGCTTAGCAATTAGTGTTTGGCGCTCAGCGCCGAGTGCCTCACGTGCTCTGCACGTGGGCGTCATAAATTGTTTAACACTCCATATAAAAGAATATGAATAAAAAAAAAAAGAAAGAGGGGTGTCAGAACCCAAATCGATACTCGGCAATGCTGATACGGAAAGGGGATTAAGCCCAAATAAATAATCAAGTGGGCTGAGCCCAAGGTTGGCTAGACACCAAATTGACCGAGCCTATATGCCTTCTTCTAAATTGGCCTTAGTTCCAAACAGGACTACCAAGTCCCTGATGGACATTCATTGGTTCAAGGGTATATCTCTTCATACCTCTGATACATGTCGTTGTAATTCTTCAACGTCTTCAGAGAGGTGGCGGATCCCGACAACCAGCAACAATGGACCGCAACGTCCTTAAACTACTGTGGACCGCAACGTCCTTAAACTAAACCCTCACCTCAAAAATGGTGATCTGTGGACCGCAACATCCCTAAACTAATAACGGACCGCAACGTTCTTAAACTAAAATAATAGAGCCCAAATACTCTTTCGTTGGATCTAAATGATCCTAAAATCTTGTTAAGTAGATCTTAGTCTAAAATTAGACTAACGTATACTTAATAAACATTTAAGTTGATCTCAAGCTCAAACGAGATTAACGATCCTTAAATCAAACAAACCCAAATCTAAGAAGATACGGATTTGGACTAATCCACACCCTACGGGCGACAACATGAATTAGTCTTCTTATACAATCCACGGGCAACCAAAGATAAAAAAAACGCACACGACACGAAGTGACCTTCTGGAACCGAAGAAAGTGGTTATCGCTACACGGTAACGTAATTAACTGCAGGGGCTTGCACCTGCAGGAAAGAGCGTCCCCACAATTAAAAAATCCCTCACAATCGGGGGAATCTGACGAAGTCTGCTACAACGGCCGCATCTGTCTAAACCTCCGATACACGGTGCCATAAATCAACTTGGTATTTTCGGAGAGGTGGATGGATAAATCCAAATAGCATCCGCCTATAAAATTCAGGCCAGACGTCCTAACGTCCTGGTCGCATCTTTCGGCGGTGAACATGTCGCATATCTAGTCTAGGAGTGGTAAACTTCAAACCCTAGTAACCGATAAGTCGTGCCGATGTAAGGCTCATAACAGGTCCAGAAACTACCGATAACACTTACCAGTAAATCTCCGTATCAGCCCTGACCAGAGACTTCCTGTCATAGCCAATCAATCACAGTGCAACATCAACCCCTAATATCGGGAGAGACGAATCCCCTCCTATCGCTCATTGCCTCCATATGATTTGGGACTGTACCCAAAAGCCACCGTTTTGCACGTTCTCTTGAACGTGGTAAGCTGGAAATCAAAGCACAGTGGGAATCACACAAGACTCTATGACGATCACGGGTCTACAGACTAACTTATACCAGTGTCACCAGAAAACTGCTATCTGACGATGGGTATAATACCATCTAGGAGTTCTCGACGAGTCCGTTCAATGTACCCAGTCTCCACTGAGCACCCGTATACCATCTTTGATGTCAAACACCAATGGATGTTGGATCATCCATCGCCCATCATATGGGTCAAGAAGCGTATACGCTAGTCTAGTCTGGAATATCGATGCCCTGTCTCGATACACTCTCGACTAGGAACAATTATAAGATGTACTTGTGGACTACCCTTGACCCCACTAGTATGATCTCCATCATGGTCCTGATAGTCAAGTACACATCCTAAGGGTTTTATCAACATGTGAGAGGAAAACAGTATCACAATACAAGTCAACATGTTAAGACAAAAAGCAACCAGATAGCATATTATCATGTCGAATAAGAAAGTCCTTTCTATATATATCCAAGTATCCACTATAATATACGTCACATGTACAATAATGGCCTTTAGGGCATACATATAACTAACATGTTTACCATCAATTAAGATTGTGGAATATGAGATATTTTATTTCATTGTTTGGTTACTTGAAAAATATTATATTAAAAGAAATTTTGATTAATTTTAACTGATGATATTACACAAACATATACTGATCATAAGACAATTTCTGCCAATGTTGCAGGATTTAATTTTTTATGCTCCATGAATGGTATTAATCTGTGCGTAATTGATAATGTGTATGAATCCATTCAGAAAAACGATGAAAGCTCATGGTATCATGGTATTTTAGTGTAATTTAGCTTTATTTCTATAAAAATACAGGGTAGTACTAACCATTTTCAGTGATATATATCTTAGGTTGCTTGTATCTCTTGTTAACTTCAACTAAAGAATCTCACTCCCGAAGGGTACACATAAATCCAATCTCGTTCCTGTGACAAAATTGAAAGTTTCAAGGGATATTTTTGCAACATAACATAAAGCAATATAGACTGATTACCAATGATTTCCTAATAAACAAAAACTTTAATGCTTTACTGAATCTTGTATTGACAATTCAACAATGATATTATACAATGTTTTTCTGTAGCATTTTCTAATTAGTGGGTGTGTTACAAAGCGACAAGAAAACAATTATCATCATCCAAAAGAGGTTTGCTTGGAATTCTTATTTGATATCTTTAGATAGAATCAGATTACTCATAGTTCATAATATGATACACGGAAAGTTAAAATTTAGTAAGAGAAAAAAAGCATCCTTAACAATAGGACATGGATAAAATGATTTTGGTAAAACTAAAGAAGATGGATGTGATTAGGGCCTTTGTAGAAAGAAGGATATCGGGTCATGCTAGCTCTTGCACCAGAATACAAATATGCGAGCGGGTTTTTCATCCTAGTAAATTTACCCTCTCTAATGGTTTTTAGAATGTCGGGAGTATCCCGTATGGGTTAGGACAGGAAACTGGTTTAATATAAATATATTTGTGAAAATGAAGTAAAATCTGGATTTGATAAATATATGAAGGATACCAATTTGAAGTTCATTTTAAAATCATCTAAAAATATAACATTTTATATCTAGTCTACAAATAAGTTAGAAGAGTAAAAGTGTTATCGAGATTATGTCATGCTTGACGTGTTTGGCAGCTGTAGACCGGGTTTACATAAGTGTGGGTGGCGGGAGGGTGCATGTGTGTACTGGGCATTTTTCATTTTTCTAAAACCTGCCATATTTTAAAATAAGGGTTTTTTTACCGATAGCTCCCAAAACACAGCAAATTTCTTTCTATCTAAAAAACTTGGTATCTACTTTTTACCTTCAAACCTAACAAAACGCATCATTTTACCCAGTTTACGATTTCCGTCAACTTTTAATGTCATAACATCAGGTTTTTCTTTAAAATATCCAAACCACTTTTCTTCTTTAGAAATATTCAATTTCTTCCCCAAATTGAAATTAGGGTTTAAATTTCTGCTGCACATTTCTTAAAATCGGCTATGAAATGAGGAGCATCTTCAACGTTCTTATCTAGTTATGAAGAAATTGAATGATTCTGTTATCTTGGTTGTTGTAATCGGGTAATGGTAAACCTAAAATTTATATAGAAAAATTAAAATTAAAGTGAACAGGGTTTTTTTTACAGAAATCATAAAGGGGGTAAAATGATGTAACTTATTGGTTTTGAGGATAAAAAGTAAATACCAAATTTTGGAGGGTTAGAAAGGAATTTGCTATGTTTTGTGGGGGGTTACGAGTAAAAAACCGTTAAAATAATGCATTAAAGATCGACCCGTATAATATTCCAAATTTCACTGATATCATAAATTGTTAATATAAAAACTCTAAGGTATTTTATATAAAAGACACAATTATAAAATATCTCATGGGCCATATACCCCAACCTTAGCCGCGCTCTCTCTCTTTCTCTCTTTCTACGTATCTCTTTCGTTCTCTCTTTCACTCTCGTTCATCTCTTTCTCTCTTGCTCTCGTCTCTCCCTCTCTATCTTTCGATTCTCTCTTTCTCCTTCTCTCTTTCGGTCCTCTCTCTCTCCCCCTCTCTCGGTTCTCTCCTCTTTTTAATCATCAAGGATTCCTTGAGCCTTCTCTGATTTGCTAGCGAGAAGTCAGTGATTTTCTTTATTGGTCATCCTCCGTTCTTATGGATTTAGGGTATGAATCGATTTTTTTATTAGTTTATTATTTTAGATCTTATTTTTTTAGTGGATATAAATTTGCTACTTGCGATTGTTGCGAGATTTATCGCAATAATGATTGTCGCTCATAGAAAAGATTTGTTGGAATTTGGATTTGATTCAAAACAGCCATTATTTCTATTATTAAACATGAATTCAAATTCTTGATTTAGAGAAATTAAATAGCATGCGAATGGAAATTATAGGATATGATCTAACCCTTTTATAATTTTTAATAGTATCCAACCCTCTTTGTTAGATCATAGTATATCAAGTTTATAAAATATATTAGAAATAAAATGTTTAGTCTATATTCCTTTGATTTGGTTTTCCATATATTGAGATTTAAGGCTTAATATTTAGTGATTAGAAATTTAACAAGCAAGTCCTTTAGAATATGTATTAATTATAATAGTTATATGCTTTATAGAGATCGATTTGGATTTCGAGATCTGGATATGGAGCCTTCTCAAACTTTTGGCTTCAAGTACTGTAAGTAAGAATGCATTTGTTTAAAAATTATTTAATATATTTGGTGTTTTTCCCTTTACAAATACTATAATTGGTTGAATGTTTCATGTGTGATACTTATATATGTATGTGTATCTATATAATATGGTTGTATGCATTGATTATATTGATATTGTGCATTAGTAAGCTAATTAGTTTTATGAGACTTCTGGGGTATATATGAACAATGATTATTATGCATGTAACGAACTCGTTGATGTGAAGTTTATATGAAGTTATGCGATAAACTTATTATATAGAAATCATATTTAAGTATAATGCATTGGGGACATTCTTCGGCATCTCGTCTCCGAGGTTGCATCCAACCTTTTGGAGACCTCTCCAGAGTACCTGCCCTCGTTGATGTGAAGTTTATATGAAGTTATGCGATAAACTTATTATATAGAAATCATATTTAAGTATAATGCATTGGGGACATTCTTCGGCACCTCGTCTCCGAGGTTGCATCCAACCTTTTGGAGACCTCTCCAGAGTACCCGCCCTATTCGCCTAGCAACCAGCCAGCGCTCGCCTCCGAGCAACCCTACAGCTGCGCTTTTTTGGCCTCCAAGCTATCCACCGAGCTGATCTTCCTCGGCTTCCCTGTTCAATCGAGAGCATAGAGCCCAAGTGTCCCCGTAACGGCTCCGTGTAGCTCGCCACGATGAGATCTCCGCCGCTCCATGACCCACATCTCACGCTAGCGTATCTCGCCATTAATGAGCGTATCCCGCCATTAATAGGTGTGTCCTGGTATCAACGCGAACGTGACGCAGAGGCGTAACGGACGGCGAGAATCTCGCACCAATTCACCTCATGCGACCACTATATAAACCCCCTCCACCGGACGAGCTAGGTAAGCAAAATTCATTCCAATAGGCCGCTACTCTGCCATTATTCCTCGGTAGTTACTCGATCGTCGAAGGGTCCTATGGTGGTTTCCCACCCCAGGACTTCCCTTGCAGGTAGCTCGGCGTCAACAACATCCTACAATCCATTAAGATTCACACAGTCAATTCTCCTTCTCAATCACAACCGTTCAGAATCGCTTGCAGTAAAATCGACGGAGGACAACATCTGAGAGAGATTCCGACCTCCATCAATTGGCACCGTCTGTTGGAAAGATTTCTTCTCCACCCAAAAATTTGATCTTCCGCCTCCAATTTAATGACAAGCGAAAACCGCGACAATCTCAGCACGAGCCGTCCCGTCCTCCACAACGGGGGAGAAAACGGCCCAACTCCCCATCCCAACGTCATCAACGTCTTATCCGCTAGAATCGATAGGCTCACAGCGATGGTGGATACACTCGCCCACGTCTAAGCGGTCGGCTATACCCGCCAAACTGCAGCATCCCCTCCCCGGGTTGACGACGTGCGCACGGAAACGGAAGGGCACACTCAGGCTCTTGACATCGCCTGCGCTCATCTTAATGTGGTCGAACACCGGCGTGCCGGTTCCGGCAGTTATAGTCCGCACGAGGGAAATGATTCCATGACCTGTTGGGCGCCGGATAGCTCGACATCCCGATCTCAGAGGAGACCGGGCTATCACTTCAACACGCACCGCGCTTTCTCGCCCCCTGAGGAAGTGTCTGTCAAATCGCTTGATTCCAGGCTAGACCCGCGCCGCTACTTCAGTCACGGTCATGCATACGGCGAGCGCAAGGGCTATCCACGAAGGGTCCGCCTTGAAGATTTAAGGAATGTGATAGAGTGAAGCCAAAGCCGCTCCATCGCGCAAGCCAGAAGCAGAGATAGAAGGTGCTCCGACTATGAAGAATCCACGAGGTACCAACAACGAATCGAGGCCCTCGAAAGGAAAATCTAAGACATATGACAGGATGACCATACGGTTGGCGAAGGCGCGAAGTACTCCGCTGATTCGCTCATAAGACCCTTTACCGAACAGGTACTAGCTGAGCGTGTATTGTCTAGGAACAAATAGCCCAAAGTGGCCCTCTTCGGCAGGAAGTCCGACCCGAAGGACCACTTGGACACGTTTATGGCAGGCATGAGTTTCCAAGACAACTCAGACGCGGCTTAATGCCAAGTCATCCCCACCACCCTCATTCGGGCTGGCCGAGATTGGTTCCGAGGGCTCGCGCCTTGCTCGATCTCGACCTTTAATGAGTTGGCGACCCAATTCCTCGGTCATTTTGTCGGTAACCGACGACAAAAAAGACAGTCGACTATCTATTTGCCATCACGAGCGGAAACAAGGAATCCTTCAAAGGGTACGTCACCCGCTTCTATAATGCCCTTCTACAGGTTCCCGAGTATCGCGACGAAACGGTTATCACCGCCCTGAGGTCAGGTCTTAGACACAAAGAGTGGCTCCGCTCTTTTGCATTAGCGCAACCTAGGACCATGGCCGAAGTAAAAACATGGACCGAGCGAGAGATTCAACTCGAGTCAGAGGTGAACGCCAACCTGCCCCGGGGTGATCAAGCAGACCGAAAAAAATGTGATAGAGAGGACAAAAAGAAAGCCGACCGTCCAAAACCCTATTTCCGGAGATTCCATGAGTACACTCCTCTGAATATCTCCCAAACAGAACTGCTAGAGGAGGCTAAAGTAGAGAGGTTTTTCAAGCTCCCGCCGGTAACCCAAAGGGCGAGCAAGCGACTCCGGGGCCTATATTGCACTTACCGTAGGTCACAGGGGCACCCGACCGAGAGTTGTAAGCAACTTCGTGACTATATTGAGGAATTGATCCGCTCTGGCCACCTGGCGAAATACCTACGAAATAAGCGGCAGGCGGAACAAGAACAAAAAGACCAACCCCTCCTCGGGAGTAAACAATTGGACAGATCATGGTCATTTCGACGCATCCGACTCTGGACAGTGAAGGAGACCGTCGCCCCATACCATTCATGGCCATAAGTTATCCGCCTATAAGAAGTACAGGAAGGATGACCCGATCACCTTCACCGATGAAGACATTCACGACATTTCACTCCCACACAATGACCCCCTTATGATAGCATCCCGAGTTCACCGTTATGAGGTCCGGAAAATATTGGTCGATTTAAGGAGCTTAGCGGATATCCTGTTCTATGACTGTTTTCAGCGTATGGGATTAGGTCCCTCCAATCTCCAATCGACCTCTCATGTCCTCTCCGGGTTCACCAACCATTCCATCCCGGCCGAGGGTTCGATCACCCTCCTCCTCAACATTGGGGATGCTGGCAAAATGTGAACCATATCGGTAAACTTCCTTGTTGCCAAGATTCCGTCATCCTATAACAACCTCTTGGGACGCTCCACCTTAAATGCCATTCGGGCTCAGATCTCAACTTACCACCTCGCGCTCAAATTCACTTTAGATAACGGGGGGATAGGCCGTGCCTATGGAGACCAGCAAACTGTCAAGATCTGCCTCGCCTCAACATCTCCCGTCAGTGAGCAGGGCGAAGATTTTGAAGATACTCATGATCCCCAGGGCACCTTGGACACACGCGGCGACCGAAAGGAAATCCGAGGCGCACCGGTGGAAGCATTAGAGGAAGTTCCCCTCATAGAAGGGGTCGACGGCCGGACTGTCCAGATCGGCTCTCTCTTGACATGGAGCATCAGTGAAGACCTGATCTGGTTCCTCCGAAACAACTCAGATGTGTTCGCCTGGAGGCCAGCGGACATGCCCGGGATCGATCCCAAGGTGATCTCCCATAAGCTCGGGGTCGACCCGAAAGCCAAGCCAATCCGACAAAAGAAGAAAAGTTTCACACTAATAAAAAAAAAGGTGATAGAGGAAGAAATGGACCGATTGCTCGCTGCCGACTTCATCAGGAACCTGGACTACTCGGATTGGCTGGCGAACGTGGTTATGGTCAAGAAAGCGAACGAGAAATGGCGCATGTGCGTCGATTTCACGGACCTGAACAAGGATTTACCCAAAGACAACTACCCGCTTTCTCGGATAGATCAGCTAGTAGACAGCTCGGCCAGTCACAAATTACTAAGCTTCATGGATGCCTTCTCCGGTTATAATCAGATCCGAATGAACCCAGCCGATGAAGAGGGGACAACCTTTACCACGGATTGGGGAGTATACTGCTACAGAGTAATGCCCTTTGGACTCAAGAACGCCGGAGCCACATACCAGCGACTGGTCAACAAACTATTCAGACCACAAATTGGGAAAAACATGGAAGTCTACATCGACGACATGCTCATGAAATCCGCCTCATCGGCCGGACACAAAACAGACCTCGTCAAAACATTTGACGTCCTGCGAAAATACAAGATGAAACTGAATCCATCCAAATGCGCGTTCGGCGTCACAAGCGGAAAATTCCTTGGATTCATGGTTACCCATCGAGGAATCGAGGCGAACCCAGAGAAGATCAGTGCCATAATCAACATGACGACGCCCAAAAGCAATGTCGATATCATGCGACTCACCGGGAGGGTGGCCGCCTTAAGTCTCTTTATGTCCAGATCCGGAGAAAAATTCCTCCCTTTCTTCAGAGCCCTAAGGAAAATCCCCAGGTTTGAATGGTCCGAGGAATGCCAAGTGTTAGTTGTATGTATGCCCTAGAGGCCAGTATTGTACAGATGATGTATATTATATTGGATGCTTGGACATATATAGAGATGACTTTCTTGCTCGACATGATAGTATGCTATCTGGTTGCTCTTTATCTTAACATGTGCACTAGTCTCTTTATACTGTCTTATAGTTACATGTTGGTAAAGCCCTTAGGATGTGTACTTGACTACTGGACTATGATGCAGATCATACTAGTGGGGACATGGTAGTCCATAAGTACATCCTTCAAGATCCCTAGTCGTGGGTGTATCGAGACGGGGTATCGATATACCAGTGTAGACTAGCGTATACGCTTCTCGACCCATGTGATGGGCGATGGATGATCCCATATCCATTGGTGTTTGACATCAGAGATGGTATACGGGTGCTCAGTGGAGACTGGGTACACTGGACGGACTCGCCGAGAACTCCCAGATGGTATTATACCTCACGTCATATAGCAGTTCTCAGGTGACACTTGTACAGGTTAGTCTGTAGACCCGAGATCGTCATAGAGTCTTGTGTGATTCCTACTGTGCTTTGATCTCCACCTTACCACGTCCATGAGGGCGTGCAAAACGGTGGTCTTTGGGTACAGTCCCGAGTCACATGGAGGCAATGAGCGATAGGAGGGGTTTCGTCTCTCCCGGTATTGGGGGTTGATGTTGCGCTGTGCTCGATTGGCCGTAACAGGGAAGTCCCTGGCCAGGGCTGATCAGATATTTGCTGGTAAGTGTTACCAGTAGTTTCTCGACCCGTTACGAGCCTCATATCGGCACGACTTATCGGTTATTGGGGTCTGACGTTTACCACCCCTAGACTTGATATGCGACATATCAGACGAACAGACCGGACTGTACGGTAAGTGTTACTGGTTGGATTCACAGGAGTGTGAGCGGGCTAGCTCGTCGATCTTCTGATCGCTCAATACCCGGATGGCCGTTACGTTTAGCAGACCGCTTGCGGCTTGTGGGTGCTTGATATGATCATCATCTGCTACCGGCGTATTGACGAGTCTTTAGAGTCCTACACAGAGGTTTCCTAGCTCAAGCGAAACGAAATAGGAGCGCATATGAGATATGTGCAGGACCGAGAATAATGCGTGTATGTGATACCGCATTTCATTCTCGCGATATATGTTTCGATTGGTTATATTCGATATGACCTAGTTATCGAATCATTGATTCGATAAATCGATACATTGGATTCTAGTCGGTTATGTGCGGCATGACCGGATCATTGAATCAAATGTTGATTTAATGATTTAATGTATAATTATATATTTGATATATTGCATTACATTAACTAGTATTGGTTCACTTTAAACGGATTTTTCTCACTTGATGCACATTGTATATGTGATATGCTTTTGTGCACATTTTTGTATCATGTTTGATGATACTTGATCATTTGGTTAAATGTGTAGAATTAAACCATGGTTAATTTGATAATTAGAGTTTTACATATTCATTTATTTATTTATTTATTTGTTCATTTATTTATTTGGAAATGATTTAAAGAGAATGGTGGCTTTCTTTTGTCATTAGTTGAAGCTTCATGAAGCCTTGACTTTTGCAACCATTCTTGTCCTCATGCTTAACCCTAACTCTCCAAATGACCATGGTTTATTCTCTACACTTAACCCTAGTTAGATTATGATAAGTATGAATTTTTCTTTTCATTTTAAAAACACTTATCATATTCTAGCTTCATCTTCTCCTTCTTTTTCAAGATAGAAACCTTGATGCCATCAATGGCAACTTGAGTTCTAGTGAGAGAAATCCAATTCTAAAGTGAACCCACCTCCTATTTCTTCACCCTCTACCTCTTGCCAAGTTGTTTTGGGTGTTATCTTCATAAGTTTCACAACTTTGTGAAGTCGGAGCTTGAACTTGTGATGCCTCGACGTAGATCGTCTTTGACACGAAGCCGACGACCTAGCTCGCCCGTTTCTCCGATGAAGCCGACGATTGAGTTCGGGATTCATGATGGACAGCGAGAGGACACCCACGTGGAGCTAAGGAAGTGGAGAACCGGATCTACAAAGGTTGTAGCATCTAACTTTTAGTTAAGTAGTTAACTAGATTATCTTTTCGCCTAAACTTCTAGTCAACGATCCGTATTAAGGTTTCTCGGCACCCATAATTTTTGAAATTGGCATGGTTGATGCCTTGTGAGACTTCATTAGAGTGCCTAGGAACCCTACAGTGGTATCAGAGCTACTAGGCATTGGATGTCGACCTATGGGGGGTTCTCACTGTGTGACAGTGTGGCGAAGCATAGGCTCTTACCCCCAGGGTGTCCCGAGACCGGAAGGTGTTCCGGCGGGTTGTAGTCCTCGCGAGGGGGCATGCGTAAAAAGTAGCGGCTGAGGGACCCGTTGGTGCCACGGCGACCCCATTGGATGGGGTGGCTGCCTGACCTACAGTGGTATCAGAGCCTAGCTAGAGCCTTAGGCGAAGTCTAGACGACGTTTGAAATCCGAACGAACCGAAACCCTAGAATTTTCATGCTCTCTGGACTTTTTTCAAATTCTGGGATTTTCCTGAATTAAAAATATGCAGAAAACTCAGCAAGGAATTGTAAGAATTACTGTGAAGCCCGTACCCATAATTCCTCCATAGTGCGGCGGAACCGCGGCAGAAGCATGGCTTCTGCGGCGGTTCCGCGGCCAATTGATGACGTCACCTTCCCATTTTTGCACAATAATTCCTCTTTCACGGTTCTGAATTTTCTGGGAATTTTTAATTTGACTCAAGAGCTGAGTGTTCTGGGGTTGTATTGGGAATCGTAGATTCGATCGGATTGTTAAACTTCGTCTATATGTTTTTCCGGATAATTTTTTTGATATGTTAAAAAGTTCGACCGGATATAAATACCCAACTTTTCCCCTGCCGGAAAATATCCAAGTGTTGGATTTTTGCATAGTTTAAGGACGTTCTAAGTAGTGCAAGTAACGCGATGGTCCCTCTAGAAGACAACAAACCTTAACTCGATTATGTGACCGTCTTGAACTGCCCTTTGAACCTTCGGGTTTGGGGCAGTACGGCGTGCCACATGTGAGGCGTTGGCTTGACCCTTCTACGGCTGGACCGTTGGTACTGAGGCATGAAGTGAATGTCTTTGAACTTATTTCATGAGTTGATCGGTTTCGGGAAAACTTGGGTGTTCGAATGTTCGATCGGAAAGTTTAATATTTTCTGTTTATCCGGAATGGGATACAATAATTGGAATTCACAAACAGTTATGAGATAACTGAATGAATGTTATAAATCTAGCAGTTTAGTCCCACATGATATTGAAAAGAGTTTTCGATAATGAGACTAAAATGCGGGATTTATATCTGTTAGGCATGTGATGTCTAAGTATTTCATTTGATTAGGCATGCGATGTCTAAAGAGGTTGCGGATTCCAACTGTTGTAGTTTTACACTTTCTTTTCTATGAACGTAAGTGTAGTATGTTCATATCGCCGGTTTCGTTGCTATACGTCAACGACAATTGGGGTATGCATACTTACTTACGTTGATGACATGTGATGTTATGTGTTGCTGGATATGTTATATTGGATCGTCGTGTTCGAATAGCCGGGGGTTTTTATGTGAGATGAGTGTTTTTCATTTTCATTCATGTAAAAACTTGTATGTAATATTCTTTTTATTTGGGGCACTTCCAGGTAGCGGAAGTCATCACCTTTTGTATATTATTTACTTTTCCGCATTAGGATAGACCCAAGGAGGGGAGCACAAGTAACCGGGTTCTGGGGTCCAGTGGGAGACCATCTCGAGGAGTCGAGTCCGGGTCTCCTAACCCTAGAATTGGCAGGGTTGCTTGCCGCTCTCGTAGGGGTCTAGGGGTGTGGGATTGGCTATTCATCACGACCGTGGAATCCGTGTTTTATACTGGCTCGTATTGAAAACACGGACGTCCTAGTATATCCAATGTTTCATATGTTTCTTCTGCTGCTTTATCTGTGATGTGATGTTCTGTGATAGATACAGTATATAGTATATATGATATATTATATAGACGTTACTTATGTTTTGCACCCGCACTAGCCCTGCCCTGCTCTGTCGTTAGTTACCTAACCTAACGGTGCACGAGGGGACATCGAGGCGAATGCGGATGGCATAAGTGTACGTCGTATTTATCTGTGATGTTTAGGTATTTAAATGATGGGACTTCATTAATGTGATTAATGAAAGAAAAGAAACCTCAGATGTTGTAGAATCAAATTTTAAATAAAACAGGTAGCTACAGTTCTTTCTTTGCATAGCGGTATATATGATATACCCTGCACCTTATTCGATGAGGAAAGGGCCGAGATCCCTTCACCGGGAGTGACTCCTTTAGCGATAACTGGCAGATGCTACACACTCGGTTTGACTTTTGATTGCTTCTATAGTTTCTGCTTTGCACAGTGATATATATATGATATATCCCGCACCTCATTCGACGAGGAAAGGGCCGACGATCCCTTCACCGGGAGTGACCCCTTTAGCAAAACTAGAAAAGCCTCAAAATCACTCCATTTCAAAACTATATTTGATCCTACAACGATATCAAGTTCATTACGCAATAGGTTTTCTGAAAACCTGCGTAGCCCTCCGTCATTTCAGATAAGTACTAATTAGTATTCGTGCTGCGGTAGTTTGGCATTCGTCAAGGCGTAGTGTACGGTGGCTAACTAGTATTTATCTGCTTATACATATGATGCAGATTGGATTAGGGTATTCGTACGGCGTTGTTTGGCATTCGTCAAGGGTCGTGCGGGTGGGTTTAATTCAATCAAGAAATGTACGGGTTGAACTTGACTAGTGGACTATGGGTTGTTTGGCATTCGTCAAGGTCATAGAACACTAGGGGTAAAATATTATCGGGAATTTCAAGTGTTGAAATTTGCAATGAGATTGCATACCTTCTATGAGATAGTTGGATCCCGATACCCACTGCGAGTAAGAGTTACTCCTGGGAGAGTTTTACACATTGCAATTAGCTGATCAAGTAGGTGTCTAGAAAGGTGTCAACGAGGTTACGCCTCTGGGAAAACGAGGTTTACATTAATTAGGTTCGTGCGAAAGCACGGGGGACCTCCCTCAAAGTACCGACACTGGCCTGGCTGAAAGATTGGCGAACTTGTAGTGTGTAATTAATCCCGGCTAGTCTTTCCTTTTAGGGTTTGAAGGAAGATTTGATAAAAAGCAGTGGGAGCCATCCTGATTAGATAAGATAATAACCAATCTGATCTTGCACGAGCATACGCTAAAGTGTTTTCTTCTCTCTCTCTCCAGGTAGCGACCATTTCATGCCCTAATAAAGATAATAATATGGATGTATTGACCGAACCCGCATGTTATACTGTGCAGGGGAACGTTGAACCCGTTCTATCTTATAAGAGTTATAAGAATGAACAGGAAACAGGAGAATATCTGGATTCTCACACCGCCCAAAAGGAGAACATGCATATTGATGCATCATCTTCGGGTGTGTTTGTCATTGAGAACTGTTTCTCAGTTCACCCTACGTCCTGGGTATTGGATACCGGATCAGGATCCCACATATGTAAGATGTTACATGGGCTACGGAAAGGTAGAGAACTGGGAAAAGGTGATCATTCCGTTCAAGTAGGGAATGGGGCAAATGTTGCAGCCAAAGCAGTTGGCGAATATCACTTAGTATTACCAAGTGGTGATACAATAATTCTGAATGAGTGCTATTATATACCAAACATGATGTGCAACATTATATCAGTTTCTTTATTGAGTAAAGAAGGATATAATTTTGTAGTAAAGGATAATGTTATGAACATATTCCTGGATCAAAAGTTGATTGCATCAGGCTCGCTACATAATGGCATATTCATTCTAAATCAAAATACAGTCCTCAATATACAAAACACACACAAGAGGAAATGTTCAGAAATGAACGAATCCTTCTTGTGGCATTGTAGACTTGGTCATATCAATGCGACACGACTGGCTAAGTTACATAAGGATGGTTATTTGAATCCGTTCGAATTATCATCTTATGATACTTGCCATTCATGTCTCAAAGGAAAAATGACCAAAGCTCCGTTTAGTGGACACGGAGAAAGAGTTACTGAACTCTTAGGACTAGTACATAGTGATGTATGCGGTCCTATGTCTACCCATGCCAGGAACGGTTCTTCCTACTTCATTACATTCACTGACGATCTCTCTAGATACGGGCATGTGTTCCTTTTGAAATACAAGTCTGAAACTTTTGAGAAATTCAGAGAATACAAGCAAGAAGTAGAGAACCAAACGGGCAAAAGTATTAAGATCCTTCGATCTGATCGAGGAGGAGAATACTTGAGCAATGAGTTCCAAGATTATCTAAAAGAGAATGGGATTCTCTCTCAGCTTACTCCACCTTATACACCACAGCACAACAGTGTATCGGAACGAAGGAATCGCACCCTATTAGATATGGTGCGTTCAATGATGAGTACAGCTGAGTTACCTATTTTCTTCTGGGGGTATGCGCTTGAGACAGCCATACACCTATTGAATATGGTTCCTACCAAATCAGTGCCTACCACTCCATATGAGATATGGAAAGGGAAGAGACCATCTCTTAAGTATGTTAAGATATGGGGTTGTCCAGCCTATGTCAAAATACAAAATCCGGACAAACTCGAGGCGAGATCAGTCTTATGTAAGTTTGTAGGATATCCCAAAAATTCACAAGGGTATATCTTCTACCACCCCGAGGAACAAAAGGTGTTTGTTTCTCGACATGCCACTTTCTTAGAAAAAGGTTTTCTTATGAAACAGATTAGTGGCATTGAGGTAGAACTGGAAGAGGTTCCAGCAACACAAACAATAACTAAAGATTTAGTAGAACCAGAGGATTCAGTAGTACCCGACGAACCCCAGCCTCTCCGCCGATCTAGCAGGGCTTCTCGTCCACCTGAGAGATACTACGGTTTTCTCATTGACGGTGGAAGTGAAGATTGCATCATGGAGGATGATGACCCAACTAGCTTCGAGCAGGCCATCACGAGTAGGGACTCAGTGAAATGGCTGGATGCTATGCGGTCCGAGATGGAATCCATGTACACCAACAAAGTATGGACTTTGGAAGTTGCTCCTGAAGGGGTAAAACCCATCGGGAGCAAGTGGATCTTCAAGAAGAAACTTGGTGTAGATGGGAAAGTGGAGACTTTCAAAGCTAGACTTGTTGCAAAAGGTTTTCGTCAAAGACCAGGTGTGGACTATGACGAAACCTTTTCTCCAGTGGCTATGCTTAAATCCATCCGGATCATGCTTGCCATCGCTGCATATCATGATTATGAAATCTGGCAAATGGATGTTAAGACCGCCTTTCTAAATGGTGATTTAGAAGAGTGCGTGTACATGACTCAGCCAGAGGGCTTCGTAGATAGTGGGAGCAGCGGGAAGGTGTGCAAGCTGCTTAAATCCATTTATGGATTAAAGCAAGCATCGCGGAGTTGGAACATCTGCTTTGACGTCGTTATCAAAGAGTTTGATTTCGTCAAAAATCCAGATGAACCTTGTATCTACAAGAAGGTGGCAGAGAGTAAGGTTGTCTTCCTCGTATTGTACGTGGACGACATACTCTTGATAGGAAATGATATTCCTATGCTGCAATCGTTCAAGCTCTTCTTATCGCAAAGATTCTCAATGAAAGATCTTGGTGATGCCTCCTGCATATTGGGAATCAGGATCTATAGAGATAGATCCAAAAGGATATTGGGATTGTCCCAATCCAGGTATATTGACACCATACTAAAGAGGTTTAGTATGGAAGAATCCAAGCGTGGGAACTTGCCCACGATCTCTGGAGTCACTCTCTCCAAAGAGATGTCTCCCAAGACTGATTTGGAGAGAGCTCGCATGCAAGGGATACCCTATGCTTCGGCTGTAGGCTCTATCATGTATGCGATGCTATGTACCAGACCCGATGTTGCATACTCACTAAGTGTAGTGAGCAGGTATCAAGCTGATCCTGGAGAGAGTCACTGGACAGCTGTGAAGAGCATTCTCAAGTACTTACGAAAGACTAAGGAGATGCTCTTGGTGTATGGTAGTGGAGAACTCCAAGTGGAGTCCTTTACCGATTACAGCTTCCAGAGTGATAAGGACGACTCTAAGTCGCAGTCGGGTTTTGTCTTTACCCTTTACGGAGGGGCGGTTAGCTGGAAGAGTTCCAAGAAGGAAACCGTGGCAGACTCGACGATGGAGGCTGAATACATCGCTGCCAACGATGCTGCTAAAGAAGCTGTTTGGATCAAGAAGTTCAATACTGAGCTTAGTGTGGTTCCATCCATTGAGCATCCAATACCTTTGTATTGCGATAACAATGGAGCAGTGGCTTTGGCCAAGGAACCCAGGTCCCATCAGCGATCCAGGCATATTCTGAGGCGGTATCACCTGATCCGGGAGATAGTTGATCGCCGGGAGATCGAGGTCAGGAGGGTTGACACGAAGAACAACACGGCGGATGAAGGGTTCCTAGGCACCCTAATGAGATCTCACAAGGCATCAACCATGCCAATTTCAAATTTAAACGGTGCCGAGAAACCCTAGAACGGATCGTTGGCTAGATTTCTAGGCGAAACAATAAACTAGTTAACACTTAACTACAAGAATACGGAAATACAACCTTTGTAGATCCGGTCCTCCACCTCCATAGCTCCGCAATGAAGTATCATCGCTGTCCAAGTCGAACCCCGGGCTCTAGCGTCGGCTTCATCGGAGAATAGACGGGCTAGGTCATCGACGACGTGCCGAAGATGATCTACGTCGAAGCATCACTAGATCAAGCTCCACCTTCACCTAGCCATGAAAACTTGTGAAGGAAACACACTCTACTACTTGGCAAGAGGTAGAGGATGAAGAAATAAGAGGTGGGTTCACTTTAGATTTGGATTTCTCACTCTTTTTCATCACTTGCCATTGATGGAGGCAAGCTTTCTTCACTTGAAGAAATGAAGAAGAAGAAGAAGAATGTTATGATAAGTTAATTAAAATGAAAAGTCAAAAGAATACTTATTATAATGTAACCATGGTATAGTGTAGAGAATTGATTAGGGTTAAGTGGAATGGTTAGGGTTAAGCATGAGACAAAATGGTTACAAAGTCAAAGTATTCATGAAACTTCATGAACAAAACAAAACAAGCCACCATTTTCTCATTTGCTTTTCTTTTTCCTAAAGAATAAATAAATGAATAAAATGAATAAGGAAATAGTAAACCCTAACCATTTCATTAACCAAGGTTTAATTCTTTACACTTAACCAAAAGGCGTGTATCATCAAACATGATACAAGCAAGTGCACAAAATCATATCGCATATGCAATGCACACATCCGAGTGAGAAAATCCATCTTAAGTGAACCGATACTAGTTAATGCAAAGTAATATATCAAATATATAATTATGCATTAAATCATTAAATCAACATTTGATTTAATGATCCGGTCATATCGCATACAACCGACTAATATCCAATGTATCGGTTTATCGAATCAATCCTTGATTCGATAACTAGGTTATATCGCATACAACCATTCGACACATTCATCGCGAGAATGGAATACGGTATCACATACACGTATTATTCTCGGTCCCGCACATATCTCATATGCGCTCCTATTTCGTTTCGCTTGAGCCAGGAAACCTCTGTGTAGGACTCTAAAGACTCGTCAATACGCCGGCAGCAGGTGATGATCATATCAAGCACCCACAAGCCGCAAGCGGTCTGCTAAACGTAACGGCCACCCGGGTATTAAGAGATCAGAAGATCGATGAGCAAGCCCGCTCACACTCCAGTGAATCCAACCAGTAACACTACCGTACAGTCCGGTCTGATCGTCTGATATGTCGCATATCTCGCCTAGGGGTGGTAAACGTCAGACCCCAATAGCTCGATAAGTCGTGTCGATATGAGGTCTATAACAATTCGAGAAACTGCTGGTAACACTTACCAGTAAATCTCAGCAACCCTGGCCAGGGATTTCCTGTTATAGCCAATCGAACACAGCGCAACATCAACTCCCTATACCGGGAGAGACGAATCCCCTCCTATCGCTCATTGCCTCCATGTGACTCGGGACTGTACCCAAAAACCACCGTTTTACACGCCCTCTTGGACGTGGTAAGATGGAAATCAAAGCACAGTGGGAACCACACAAGACTCTATGACGATCTCGGGTCAACAGACTACTCTGTACCAGTGTCACCAGAGAACTGCCATCTGACGTAAGGTATAATACCATCTGGGAGTTCTCGGCGAGTCCATCCAGTGTACCCAGTCTCCACTGAGCACCCGTATATCATCTCCGATGTCAAACACCAATGGATATGGGATCATCCATCGCCCATCTGTATGGGTCGAGAAGGTATACGCTAGTCTACTCTGGTATATCGATGCCCCGTCTCGATACACCCACGACTAGAGACTTTGAAGGATGTACTTATGGACTATCATGTCCCCACTAGTATGATCCGCATCATAGTCCAGATAGTCAAGTACACATCCTAAGGGTTTTACCAACATGTAACAGAGAGACAAACAGTGTACACGTTAAGGTAAAGAGCAACCAGATAGCATACTATCATGTCGAGCAAGAAAGTCTTCCCTATATATGTCCCAGCATCCACTACAATATACATCCAATGTACAGTAATGGCCTCTAGGGCATACATATAACTAACAATCTCCCACTTGCACTAGGGCCATCTGATAGCAGTGGTTGTAGTATCTCATACTCAACCATCCCATAAAAGTCTCTCTCTGGGAACAGGCCTTTGTGAGTGGATCCGCTGTGTTTGTCCTCTGAGTCTACTCTCCAAACCTCGATCACCCTGGAGATCAACTATCTCCATGATCAGGTGATGCTGCCTCAGAATACGCCTGGGTCACTGATGGAACCGGCGTTCCTTGGCATAAGCCACAACTCCATTGTCACACAATGGGAGGAACAAAGTTCATCTTATGAACTAATATACACCCAGACAACCTCTTTGGTAGCATCTTAAGTAGCGATGTATTCAGCCTTAATTGTCTAGTATGCCACGGTATCTTGCTTGGAACTCTTCCAACATACCGTCCCTTTACTGAGGGTAAAGACAATGCCTGCGACTGACTTTCAGTCGTCCTTATCACCCTGGAACCCTTCCAGTGATTCTCCCCAGGATCGGTTGATACTATCTCACTACAACTAGTGAGAATCCTAACATCCAATTAGATCTATCTCATAGATCCAAAATCCAGGATTTAGGAGGTATCACTTTGATCCTATATGGAGAATCCTTGTGATAAGCGGAGATTGACCGAGCGTAGCATAGGAAACTCCTTCCCTATCAAGAGTATGTCATCCACGTACTCTACTAGGATCAACACCATACTCTCTACTGCCTTTTTGTATATACAAGGTCCATCTACCATTTTAATGAAGTCAAACCCTTTGACTACCACATCAAAACAGATGTTCCAACTCCGCGATGCCTGCTTTATCCTATAAAGCATCTTGCACACGTTTCCGCTGCTCCCACTGTCTACGAAGCCCTCTGGCTGTGTACTTATAGACGCTCTCTTCCTAAACATCATTTAGAAAAGCAGTCATGACACCCAACCACCAGATATCGTAGTCATGGTATGTAGCCGTGGCAAGTAGGATCTGGATGGACTTAAGCATAGATCCTTAGAAAAGGTTTCATCATGATCCACACCTGGTCAATGATGCAAACCTTTAATAAGTCTAGCTTTGAAAGTCTCAACCTTTCCATGTACACCAAGTAATCTTCTCAAGATATACTTGCTTCTGATGGGGATTTAACCCTTCAGATATAGCAACCAAAGTCCATACTTTGGTGGTGTACATGGATTCCATCTCAGATCGCTAAGCATCCAGCCATTCTTACAGAGTCTTCACTCTCGATGGCCTGCTCGAAACTAGTTGGGTCATCATCTCATGATGCAATCCTCGCTCCCACTGTCATGGAGAAACCGAAATATCTCTCAGGTGGGTGAGGAACCCTACTAGATCGGCGGAGAGGCTGAGGTTCGTTGGAATCTACTGAATCCTTTGGTTCTTTCAAATCATCAGCTGCAGTTTGCATAGCTGGAACCTTTCCAGTTCTACATAACAGACCTTGCCTCGAGCTTGTCCGGATTTTGCTTTTAGACATAGGCCAGACAACCCCAAATCTTAACCAACTTAAGATATGGGCTCTTCCCTTATCATATCAAATATGAAGTGGTAGGCAACTGATTTGATTTGAACACTATTCAATAGGTATGCAGCTTCTCAAGTGCATAACTCCCAAAAGGAAATAGGAAACTCAGTAGTACTCATCATAGAGCACACCATATCACATAGGGTGCTATCGCTCCGTCCCGATATACCATCGTGCTATGGTGTATTCGGAGGAGTAATGCTGAGAGAGAATCTCATTCTCCTTTAGAAAAGTCCAGGAATTCCATGCACAAGTATTCTCCTCCTTGATCTCATTAAAGGACATAATACTTATACCCGTATTTTGGTTCTCTACTTCTAACTTATATTCTGTGAATATCTCAAAAGGTTCGGACTTGTGTTTCAACAAGAACATATGTCTGAATCTAAAGAGATCATCAGAGAACGTAATGAAGTATAAAGAACCATTCCTGGCATATGTAGACAGGGGACCTACATACATCAACATGTATCATCCCAAGAGTTCACTAACTCTTTCTCTGTTTTCAGTAAACGGAGCTATGGTCATCTTATCTTTGTGACATGACTGGCAAGTTTCATAAGATGTAAATTCAAACAGATTTAAATATGCATCTATGTGGAACTTAGCTTGTCGGGTCGCATTGATATGACCTAGTCTACAATACCTCAAGAAGAATTCGTTCATTTCTGAACTCTTCCTCTTGTGTGTGTTCCATATACTAAGAACTGTAGTTTGATTTAGAACATCAATGCTTTTAGATAACGTGCCTGATACGATCAACTTTTGATATAGGAAATGTTCAAAACATTATCCAACAATACAAAATTTTATCATTTCTTTACTAATAAAGAGACAGATATGATTTTGCATAACAGGTTCGGTATCTAATAACATTCGTTCAGAATCAATGTATTTGGAATACAGGGTGACAGTGACCAACAGACTTGGCTGCAACACTTGCCCCGTTTTCTGCCTCATGAAACTTATCACCCGTTCTCAGTTCTCTACCTTTCTGCAGCCCTATGTAACAGATTATATATCTGGGATCCTGATCTGGTATCACATACCCAGGACGTAAAGGATACTGAGAAACAGTTCTCTGTAATGAACACACCCGAAGATGATGCATCAGCATGCACTCTCTTCGTTTGGGCGGCACGGGAATTCTGGCATTCCCCAATTTCCTGCTCTGTCTTATAACAATTATAAGTTGGAGCGGGACCAACGTTCCCCAGCTCAGTATAACAAGCGGGTTCGGTCAATATTCCGTATTATTATCTTGATTAAGGCGTGATATGGTCGCTACCTGGAGAGAGAGAGAAGAAAACACTCAGCGTGCGCTCTTGCAAGATCAGATTGGTTATTATTTTATCTAATCAGGATGGCTCCCACTGCTTTTTATCAAATCTTCCTTCAAACCCTAAAAGGAAAGACTAGCCAGGATTAATTACACACTACAAGTTCGCCAATCTTTCAGCCAGGCCAGTGTCGGTACTTTGAGGGAGGTCCCCCGTGCTTTCGTACGAACCTAATTAATGTAAACCTCATTTTCCCAGAGGCGTAACCCCGTTGACACCTTTCTAGACACCTACTTGATCGGCTAATTGTAATGTATAAAACTCTCCCAGGAGTAACAATTACTCGCAGCGGGTATCGGGATCCAACTATCTCATAGAAGGTATGCAATCTCATTGCAAATTTCAACACTTGAAATTCCCGATAATATTTTGCCCCTAGCAGCTATATGACCTTAACATAGTCAACAAATCATAAGTGCTAGTCAAGTTCAACCCGTCATTTCCCGATTGAATTAAACCCACCCGCACGACCCTTAACATAGTCAACAAAGTCGCACGACTACCCTAATCCAATCGCATCATATGCTTATGCAGATAAGCACTAATTAGCTACCGCACACTACGCCTTAACATAGTCAACAAACGTAGCACGAATACTAACTAGTACTTATCTGAAATGACGGAGGGCTACGACAGGTTTTTCTGAAAACCTATTGCGTAATGAACTTGATATCGTTGTAGAATCAAATGATTTTGAAATGGGGTGCTTTTGAGGCTTTTCCAGTTTTGCTAAAGGAGTCACTCCCGGTGAAGGGATCGTCGGTCCTTTCCTCGTCGAATGAGGTGCGGGATATATCATATATATCACTGTGCAAAGCAAAAACTTTTAAAAGAAATCAAAAGACAAACCGAGCGTGTAGCATCTGCCAGTTATTGCTAAACGAGTCACTCCCGGTGAAGGGATCTCGGTCCTTTCCTCATCGAATAAGGTGCAGGATATATCACATATATCTCTATGCAAAGCAAGAACTGTAGCTACCTGTTTTAATTTTGAAATTCGATTCTACAACATCTTAGGTTTCTTTTATTTCATTAATCACATTAATGAAGTCCCATCATTTAAATACCTAAGCATCACAGATAAATACGACGTACACTTATGCCATCCGCATTCGCCTCGATGTCCCCTCGTGCACCGTTAGGTTAGGTAACAAACGGCAGAGCGGGGCAGGGCTAGCGCGGGTGTAAAACATAAGTAACGCCTATATAATATATCATATATACTATATACTGTATCTATCACAGAACATCTCATGATCACATCACAGATATCGCAGCAGAAGAATCATATGAAATATTGAATATACTAGGACGTCCGTGTTTTCTATACGAGCCAGTATAAAACACGGATTCCACGGTCGTGATGAATAGCCAAACCCACACCCCTAGACCCCTACGAGAGCGGCAAGCAACCCTACCAATTCTAGAGTTAGGAGACCCGGACTCGACTCCTCGAGTTGGTCTCCCACTGGACTCCAGAACCCGGTTACTTGTGCTCCCCTCCTTGGGTCTATCCTAGTGCGGAAAAGTAAATAATATACAAACGGTGACATCTTCCGCAACCAGGAAGTGCCCCAATAAAAGAATATTACATACAAGTTTTTACATGAATGAAAATGAAAAACACTCATCTCACATAAAAACCCCCGGCTATTCAAACATGACGATCCAATATAACATATCCAGCAACACATAACATCACATGTCATCAACATAAGTAAATATGCACATCCCAATTGTCGTTGACATATAGCAACGAAACCGGCGATATCACATATTACACTTACGGTCACAGAAAAGAGAGTGTAAAACTACAACAGTTGGAATCCGCAACCACCTCAGACATCGCATGCCTGACCAAATGAATTTCTTTAGACATCGCATGCCTAACAATTATAAACCCCGCATTTTAGTCTCTTTATCGAAAACACTTTTCAATACCAAGTCGGGCAATTCAACAAGATTCCCGAAAAACTGATCGAATGCTCGTCGCAAACTTTAGTAGGCGGCTGCACCCCTGATACCGTCGACGAAGTGCACCAAGGCGGAACACCGCTGCCGCGAGCACCCGAACGGATGCTTTCGGCGACGGGGTTCTCCTACAGTCACTTGGTCGGGGCTATGGAGTGAGGCTGTCTATTAAGTTTACCCGGCGAGTATCCGCGTACGCTACGTGATTGCGACGGACTTTTGATCACATCAAAATTCCGTGGCAACCGATCAAGTGAGACTAAACTGCTATGTTTATAACATTCATTCAGTTATCTCATAACTTCTTGTGAATTCCAATTATTGTATCCCATTCCAGATAATTAGAAAATGTTAAACTTTCCGATTGAACATTCGAACACCCAAGTTTTCCCGATACAGATCAACACATGAAACAAGTCTAAAAACATTCAGTTCGTGCCTCAGTACCAACGGTCCAGCCGTAGAAGGGTCAAGCCAACGCCTCACATGTGGCACGCCGTACTGCCCCAAACCCGAAGGTTCAAAGGGCAGTTCAAGACGGTCACATAATCGAGTTAAGGTTTGTTGTCTTCTAGAGGGTCCATCGAGTTACTTGCACTACTTAGAACGTCGTTAAACTACAGAAAGATCCAACACTTGGAAATTTCCCGACAGGGGAAAAATTGGGTATTTATATCCGGTCGAACTTTTTAACATATTCAAAAAATTATCCGGAAAGCCACTTAGACAAAATCTGATACTCCGATCAAAACACCGAATCCCCAAAACAACTCCAGAAAATTCAACTCTTGAATAAATTTTAAAAATACCCAGAGAACTCAGCACCTGAAACAATGAATTACTGTGCAAACAGTTAGGGCTGACGTCACAATTCTGCCGCGGAACCGCCGCATAATCTAGGCTTATGCCGCGGTTCCGCCGCCTATTACACTGTTCATGCAAAACTTTTTGCGCCGTAATTCTTAGATTTCCCTGCTGAGTTTTCTGCATATTTTTAATTTGGAAAAATCCACGATTTTAGAAAAAGGACAGAGAGCAATTTGGAATTGGGTTTTCGGGTTCGTTCGGACTTCAAACTCCGTCTAGACTTCGCCTAAGGCTCTAGCTAGGCTCTGATACCACTGAAGGGTTCCTAGGCACCCTAATGAGGTCTCACAAGGCATCAACCATGCCAATTTCAAATTTAAACGGTGCCGAGAAACCCTAGAACGGATCGTTGGCTAGATTTCTAGGCGAAACAATAAACTAGTTAACACTTAACTACAAGAATACGGAAATACAACCTTTGTAGATCCGGTCCTCCACCTCCATAGCTCCGCAATGAAGTATCCTCGCTGTCCAAGTCGAACCCCGGGCTCTAGCGTCGGCTTCATCGGAGAATAGACGGGCTAGGTCATCGACGACGTGCCGAAGATGATCTACATCGAAGCATCACTAGATCAAGCTCCACCTTCACCTAGCCATGAAAACTTGTGAAGGAAACACACTCTACTACTTGGCAAGAGGTAGAGGATGAAGAAATAGGAGGTGGGTTCACTTTAGATTTGGATTTCTCACTCTTTTTCATCACTTGCCATTGATGGAGGCAAGCTTTCTTCACTTGAAGAAATGAAGAAGAAGAAGAATAATGTTATGATAAGTTAATTAAAATGAAAAGTCAAAAGAATACTTATCATAATGTAACCATGGTATAGTGTAGAGAATTGATTAGGGTTAAGTGGAATGGTTAGGGTTAAGCATGAGACAAAATGGTTACAAAGTCAAAGTGTTCATGAAACTTCATGAACAAAACAAAACAAGCCACCATTTTCTCATTTGCTTTTCTTTTTCCAAAAGAATAAATAAATGAATAAAATGAATAAGGAAATAGTAAACCCTAACCATTTCATTAACCAAGGTTTAATTCTTTACACTTAACCAAAAGGCATGTATCATCAAACATGATACAAGCAAGTGCACAAAATCATATCGCATATGCAATGCGCACATCCGAGTGAGAAAATCCATCTTAAGTGAACCGATACTAGTTAATGCAAAGTAATATATCAAATATATAATTATGCATTAAATCATTAAATCAACATTTGATTTAATGATCCGGTCATATCGCATACAACCGACTAATATCCAATGTATCGGTTTATCGAATCAATCCTTGATTCGATAACTAGGTTATATCGCATACAACCATTCGACACATTCATCGCGAGAATGGAATACGGTATCACATACACGTATTATTCTCGGTCCCGCACATATCTCATATGCGCTCCTATTTCGTTTCGCTTGAGCCAGGAAACCTCTGTGTAGGACTCTAAAGACTCGTCAATACGCCGGCAGCAGGTGATGATCATATCAAGCACCCACAAGCCGCAAGCGGTCTGCTAAACGTAACGGCCACCCGGGTATTGAGCGATCAGAAGATCTACGAGCAAGCCCGCTCACACTCCAGTGAATCTAACCAGTAACACTACCGTACAGTCCGATCTGATCGTCTGATATGTCGTATATCTCGCTTAGGGGTGGTAAACGTCAGACCCCAATAGCTCGATAAGTCGTGTCGATATGAGGTCTATAACAATTCGAGAAACTGCTGGTAACACTTACCAGTAAATCTCAGCAACCCTGGCCAGGGATTTCCTGTTATAGCCAATCGAACACAGCGCAACATCAACTCCCTATACCGGGAGAGACGAATCCCCTCCTATCGCTCATTGCCTCCATGTGACTCGGGACTGTACCCAAAAACCACCGTTTTACACGCCCTCTTGGACGTGGTAAGATGGAAATCAAAGCACGGTGGGAACCACACAAGACTCTATGACGATCTCGGGTCAACAGACTACTCTGTACCAGTGTCACCAGAGAACTGCCATCTGACGTAAGGTATAATACCATCTGGGAGTTCTCGGCGAGTCCGTCCAGTGTACCCAGTCTCCACTGAGCACCCGTATATCATCTCCGATGTCAAACACCAATGGATATGGGATCATCCATCGCCCATCTGTATGGGTCGAGAAGGTATACGCTAGTCTACTCTGGTATATCGATGCCCCGTCTCGATACACCCACGACTAGGGACTTTGAAGGATGTACTTATGGACTATCATGTCCCCACTAGTATGATCCGCATCATAGTCCAGATAGTCAAGTACACATCCTAAGGGCTTTACCAACATGTAACAGAGAGACAAACAGTGTACACGTTAAGGTAAAGAGCAACCAGATAGCATACTATCATGTCGAGCAAGAAAGTCTTCCCTATATATGTCCCAGCATCCACTACAATATACATCCAATGTACAGTAATGGCCTCTAGGGCATACATATAACTAACAGCGGATCCACTCACGAAGGCCATTCCTCAGATACAGTTTGAGAGACTCTTCGGGATGCTCGGTATGCGATACTACAGCAGCTGGCCCTAGTGCAAGTGGGAGATTGTTAGTTGTATGTATGCCCTAGAGGCCAGTATTGTACAGATGATGTATATTATATTGGATGCTTGGACATATATAGAGATGACTTTCTTGCTCGACATGATAGTATGCTATCTGGTTGCTCTTTATCTTAACATGTGCACTAGTCTCTTTATACTGTCTTATAGTTACATGTTGGTAAAGCCCTTAGGATGTGTACTTGACTACCTGGACTATGATGCAGATCATACTAGTGGGGACATGGTAGTCCATAAGTACATCCTTCAAGGTCCCTAGTCGTGGGTGTATCGAGACAGGGCATCGATATACCAGTGTAGACTAGCGTATACGCTTCTCGACCCATGTGATGGGCGATGGATGATCCCATATCCATTGGTGTTTGACATCAGAGATGGTATACGGGTGCTCAGTAGAGACTGGGTACACTGGACGGACTCGCCGAGAACTCCCAGATGGTATTATACCTCACGTCAGATGGCAGTTCTCAGGTGACACTTGTACAGGTTAGTCTGTAGACCCGATATCGTCATAGAGTCTTGTGTGATTCCCACTGTGCTTTGATCTCCACCTTACCACGTCCATGAGGGCGTGCAAAATGGTGGTCTTTGGGTACAGTCCCGAGTCACATGGAGGCAATGAGCGATAGGAGGGGTTTCGTCTCTCCCGGTATTGGGGGTTGATGTTGCGCTGTGCTCGATTGGCCGTAACAGGGAAGTCCCTGGCCAGGGCTGATCAGAGATTTGCTGGTAAGTGTTACCAGTGGTTTCTCGACCCGTTACGAGCCTCATATCGGCACGACTTATCGGTTATTGGGGTCTGACGTTTACCACCCCTAGACTTGATATGCGACATATCATACGAACAGACCGGACTGTACGGTAAGTGTTACTGGTTGGATTCACAGGAGTGTGAGCGGGCTAGCTCGTCGATCTTCTGATCGCTCAATACCCAGATGGCCGTTACGTTTAGCAGACCGCTTGCGGCTTGTGGGTGCTTGATATGATCATCATCTGCTACCGGCGTATTGATTAGTCTTTAGAGTCCTACACAGAGGTTTCCTGGCTCAAGCGAAACAAAATAGGAGCGCATATGAGATATGTGCAGGACCGAGAATAATGCGTGTATGTGATACCGCGTTTCATTCTCGCGATATATGTTTCGATTGGTTATATTCGATATGACCTAGTTATCGAATCATTGATTCGATAAATCGATACATTGGATTCTAGTCGGTTATGTGCGACATGACCGGATCATTGAATCAAATGTTGATTTAATGATTTAATGTATAATTATATATTTGATATATTGCATTATATTAACTAGTATTGGTTCACTTTAAACGGATTTTTCTCACTTGATGCACATTGTATATGTGATATGCTTTTGTGCACATTTTTTATCATGTTTGATGATACTTGATCATTTGGTTAAATGTGTAGAATTAAACCATGGTTAATTTGATAATTAGGGTTTTACATATTCATTTATTTATTTGTTCATTTATTTATTTGGAAATGATTTAAAGAGAATGGTGGCTTTCTTTTGTCATTAGTTGAAGCTTCATGAAGCCTTGACTTTTGCAACCATTCTTGTCCTCATGCTTAACCCTAACTCTCCAAATGACCATGGTTTATTCTCTACACTTAACCCTAGTTAGATTATGATAATTATGAATTTTTCTTTTCATTTTAAAAACACTTATCATATTCTAGCTTCATCTTCTCCTTCTTCTTCAAGATAGAAACCTTGATGCCATCAATGGCAACTTGAGTTCTAGTGAGAGAAATCCAATTCTAAAGTGAACCCACCTCCTATTTCTTCACCCTCTACCTCTTGCCAAGTTGTTTTGGGTGTTATCTTCACAAGTTTCACAACTTTGTGAAGTCGGAGCTTGAACTTGTGATGCCTCGACGTAGATCGTCTTTGACACGAAGCCGACGACCTAGCTCGCCCGTTTCTCCGATGAAGCCGACGATTGAGTTCGGGATTCATGATGGACAGCGAGAGGACACCCACGTGGAGCTAAGGAAGTGGAGAACCGGATCTACAAAGGTTGTAGCATCTAACTTTTAGTTAAGTAGTTAACTAGATTATCTTTTCGCCTAAACTTCTAGTCAACGATCCGTATTAGGGTTTCTCGGCACCCATAATTTTTGAAATTGGCATGGTTGATGCCTTGTGAGACTTCATTAGAGTGCCTAGGAACCCTACAGCCAAGACCCTTTAGAACAACTCAAGGCACACCTCGCGACCCCACTACTTCTCACCAGACTGGTCGAATGCGATGAGCTGTTACTATATCTGGCTGTCTCCGACCAAGCCGCGGGCTTAGTGCTCGTCAGAGAGTTCGAAAGAACGTAGAAACCGGTATACTACGTGAGCCATGTTATACTCGGCCATAGAAAAAATAGTCCTCGCGCTTGTCATCACGTCTAGGAAATTGCGACACTATTTCCAGGCACACAATCCTCGTCCTCACTGAATGACCTTTAGGGAATATCCTCGCCTCTCCCGAATCATCAGGCCGCTTAGAGAAATGGATGTGGGAGTTTTCCCAGTTCGACATTAGATACCGACCCAGATAGGCAATTAAAGTGCAAGCCTTAGACGATTTCGTTGTCGAGTGCACCATTACCACTAAGGAAGGAACGATGACTCAGGGCCCCGACCCATGGCCCTCGGTCGAGGAAGTGCCCGGACCAATCCCGAACTGGGTACTCTATGTGGACGGATACTCCACAGAGGAGGGGTGTGGGGCCGGCCTGATCATCCGTGGCCCGAATGAAGCAGAAATGGAGTATTCTTTGAGACTTGATTTTAAAGCATCAAACAACGCGGCAGAATACAAGGCCTTATTAGCCGGGCTACGAATCACCTCCGGAGTAGGGCTGAAGGCCTTCCGGATATGCAGCGACTCCGCGCTGGTCGTTGGCCAAGTAACCGGGCGTTTCGAAGCCCGGGAACCACTCATGATAAAATATCTGGCGGAGGTAAGAAGGATTTGGAGAAAATTCGATGAATTCCAAGTGGAGCAGATTCTCATAAATCTGAACTCCGAGGCCGATGCCCTAAGCAAACTTGCCTCTTCCTATTCGGCCAATCATAAAAGAAACATTCTCTTCGAAGTCCTGCCACGACCCAGCATGGAAGATGGAGAAGCAATGCTCCAAATCTATATGACCCAAGAAGATGTCCCGGATTGGAGAAAACCCATTGTAGAATTTCTGAAAGATAGGGTTCTTCCGGAAGACCGGTCCAAAGCTCATCAGATTCGAGCAAAAGCTCGCCATTTCATATGGAGCAAAGAAAACCTATACAAAAAGTCGTACACTCAACCTCTGCTCCGATGTGTCGACCCCCACGAAGCAGACTACGTCTTACGAGAAATACACGAAAGGGTTAGAGGGGGCATCAAGGGGCCCGCAGCCTAGTCTAAAAGACGTTTCTCCAGGGGTACTATTGGCCCGGAATACATCAAGATGCCGAGAAAATAGTTAGAAGATGCAAGAGCTGTCAACTCTTTGGCAGCATCTCTCATCTCCCCGCCACCGAACTAACACCACTGAGTTCCTCTTGGCCATTTGCGCAGTGGAGGATGGATATGGTGGGCCAGCTCCCCGCCGGCACGGGTGAACACATGTACATCCTTGTCGTCATAGACTACTTCACAAAGTGGATTGAAGTCGTGCCTATCAAGAAACCAGACGTCGCCTCTATGATAAAATTTCTGCAGAACAATATGATCTCCCGATTCGGAATCCCAAGGTGCATCGTCACTGACCATGGAACTAATTTCGAGAATGATAAAGTCAAAGAATTTTGCAACGACTATCATATATTAATGAAGTTTGCCACGGTCGCCCATACCCAATGCAACGGGCAAGCCGAAATAGTGAACCGAAGCGTCATTCGAGGGCTCCGAGCTCGCCTAGAAGGAAGGCAAGGCCGCTGGGTTGAGGAACTGCCTTGGGTACTATGGGCATTGTGGACGTCGAGAAAAACACCCATGGGAAAAACCACGGTCAGCCTCTGCTACGGTACCAGGGCGATGGTCCCTACAGAAATTGGATTGCCCAGTTATCGGGTCGAGCACTTTGACGACGAGGCTAACATCTTGGTACTACAAAACAACTTGGACATCTTATTAGAAAAATGAGATTGAGCGCAAATCAAGATGGCCACCTATCAGCAGCAAACCATCCGCTACTACAATGGCCGAGTCAAGCATCGAGTCTTCAAGACAGGAGACCTGGTCTTATGACGAAACGAGTTCGTAAACCAAGCGAAGCTACATTAGTTCTTTCCGAAATGGGACGGGCCCTTTCTCGTGACAGCGGCACTACTCGATGGAGCCTACCAACTCCAGGACTCTAAAGGCGCAATTTCCCTCGGCCATATAACGCCGGAAAGCTTAAGTTGTACAGATGAACATGTACATTTTTTTCGAATAATGTAATTTCTTTTCCACATCGACTAAGTTTTCCAAACTAAGTCCTCACGCAAGATAAACTTTGACACCGACCCTGACCCACAAACCAACCCTTCCTTCTTTTCCTCGGCCCTGAGTTAGGGGGCAGGGAGGGGGTACAGGTCGGTCGGTGCGCAAAAAAAAGGGGAGGAGGGGGGAGAGAGATAATACACCGTAACCTTGACCAAAAGAAAATTTATTTATACTTTATTCAGAGGTATTCTTGGCTTCACAGCCTTACAACCATTACAGTAAAGGAGGAAGAGAATTAAGAAAACATTGACAATGGTACTAGGAAGAGGATTAAGAAAACAGCCGAACCCAAGAAACCTCCGCCCGCTCCCTCTGACGGTGCTCGTGGGCCCTAGAAGTTACGGATTCGTTGGGGTCCCCAACCACCGAGCATGACGCCACAACCAACCTCTGCTAGAAACATTCGAGAAGAATGTCCACCGAGCGATCTTGCCGGCTCTTCGAGATAAGGCCAAGCTTATAGGGCGTATGCATCTTATAAAATGCCTCGTCCATCGCCTGTGGGGACAAAGCATTATAAAGACCCGGGGATGACCTCCATATCGCGTAGATTAGCATTTGCAGGAGAGGAGATCGTCGGGGAAGTAGACGCCCGTAGTGCCCCTCCAAACGACCTATCACGGCCTCATACGTCGCCTCGGAACGATCGAGATCATAGAAATACACGTCGTCTCGGGACACGATCTCCCTGATGGTGTATATGTGGCCCATCATCTTCAAGAAACGTAGCATCTAGGAGGAATTCAACATGGGAATTTGAAGGTGAGACCATACCTTCGATATTTATAGTTTCAACAAAAATCTTCCAACGGCCGAGATCTTCTCACGCTACAATGCAAATCATGGAATGTCACGCTTTCCCGATGAGGCAAGACCAAGTGGAACCCGATTGCTGGTTGCCGCCCCCCATTCGGGTTAAAGAAGGTAGAACAACATTCCCAGAAAAACCATAGAATCCGGGAAGCCCTCGTCAAGAGGCGACCGAGCAGTTTCCTGCTCGGCTCATCCGCTAAAGGAAGCTTCCTGCCTGGCCTCTCTGCGGATCCAAAGCCCTCGCTAAGAGTCGGCCGAGTAGTTACCTATTCGGCTCATCTGCTGAAGGCAGCTTCCTGTCCGTTCACTCTGCGGATCCAAAGCCCTCGCCAAGAGGCGGCCGAGTAGTTTCCTGCTCGACTCATCTGCTGAAGGCAGCTTCCTACCCGGCCACTCTACGGATCTAAAGCCTTCACCAAGAGGCGGCCAAGTAGTTTCCTGCTCGGCTCATCCGCTGAAGGCAGCTTCCTGCCTGGCCACTCTGCGGATCCCAAGCCCTTATCTAGAAGCGACCGAGCAGTTTCCTGCCCGGCTGATCCGCTGAAGGCAATTTCCTGCCCTGCCTCTCTGCGGATCCAACGCCCTCGCCAAGAGGCCGCCGAGTAGTTTCTTGCTCAGCTCATCCGCTGAAAGAATCTTCCTGCCTGGCCACTCTGCGGATCCTAAGCCCTTGTCTAGAAGCGACCGAGCAGCTTCCTTCTCGGCTCTTTCAAGATCTAATTTAAATGCGACCATCTATCGTCACCTCAACTCCGCGGTGAAGGGGACTGTCCCGCCCCGCTTCCCAGAGTACGGGCAGAGGACGCGACGAGGCCGCTACGTATTTACTATGAAGTAAATACGTTAAGCGTATCTAAGCAATATAAAAGTAAATGCACAAGAGACAAGATATAATAAAACAGCAACTTTATTTATTCACATTCTTTCTGTACAATGCATGGAAAAGTAAATACAACTGAATGAAAGCAATGCCTAAACAATGGCATAACAGAAAAGGAAAAGTACTGAAATAAAAGTATACAATGAACTAAAGCTCTGGGTCTTCAATGAAGTGGTCCAAGTCTTCACTAGTGGGCTCGATCTCCGGAGTGTCCAGATCACCTGACGACATTCAAAGAAGAAAGAAAGAGAATGTCGCCAGCGAACAAATCGCTCGGTAAGTCCCAAAGATAAGGGAGAAATAGAATAGACAGAGAGTAAGAGAGAGTGTGTAGCTTTTACAATTGTATTATATTGTTATATTGTTGTATTGAGTGTTAACGCTGTTGTTTGTAGCTTGGTACAGAAGGATGCCAGTGTATACGAGAGGAGTCTCACTTGCCCCGGAGACTAAGGTATCAGGAACTCAAGGAACCGTTTATGCCATGGTACAACAGCAACAGAATATAGGTTAGGTGTCTTATAGTTGAAGTCTCAGGCCACTTCTAACACCTTCCGTACCAATCTACCCCTTAAACCCCGTGATGTCTTGGTTGTATTGTTTATATTGTATTGCAACTTGTAATGTCTTATAATATAGATTGTATAATTGGGTGACTTGCCGAAACCATGATATCAGTAAATGGATGTAACTGGAGAATCATGTAAATGGAAGTATATCCATGGTTCGGTTCAGTCATTATAGATTGAATAGATTGAATATATGGATTCATGAATTCATGTTGAATTGTAATATTGTAGATTGTACTTGAATCTTATTTAAGTCAGATTATTAAGAAGAGACTCAGTCTGAGTAAGACAATTAGAAAAGTAAATTGAAGTCCTGATTGTTTTGATGTTATCGGTAACCGCTGCACATGGACGGCAGGATTTGTGTCTTTTTCAAACACGATTACCATGTTGATAACACCGTTGTTAAGTTTTCTACCTTAAATAGGCAAGCACCCACTTCTCCGGTTCCCTGAGCCTGAATAGATTGGTCCCGCTTAAACCTATATTTACTAGGGTCCTTAGGGTAATTTATAGAACTTGAGGAGGTTTTATGTAAAAATACTTTGTATAATTTTCAAAATACACCCAAGTGTTTAATTATCGTCTTTAGAGTTGTAATAACTGTAGATTTTATACATGAGACATTTCTAATGAGAATAACTTAATTTTCACAATATATGGTATTAAATGGTAATATTGATTTGTATGGAATTCATAGTATTTTAATGTAAAGTGATTCTTTGATTTGGAAAAGTTGGAATATTTATATTATTAAAAAACTCGATATTTTGATATTACACACACACACACACACACACACACACACATATATATATATATATATTTATAAAAAAATAAATTTTAATATATATATTATAATTCTATAAATCTCATTTTCTTAAGATTTTCGTATTTTAAATCTTTCGAGACCGAATTCTCCTTGCGGAGGTCTGCATCTCGCACTACTAAGCTCAGGGACGTGCGATAATCCGCACTATCCCAGTCGGGTTCCCCAAAATGGGTTGTAGCGGCACTTTGCAAAGATTTGTTTAAAAATACTAAATCTTGTAAAAATGTTTTATTAGTAAAGGGTATTTATATGTAAAGGTTCGTTTCCCGTATTATATGTTCCCAAAAAGTATTATGCTATATTTCATATGAGTTTTGTGAGGAGGTAGGTCATTACCTCGTGATCTAACTTAAAGGTATAACAAGTTTGTGATTTTTTAATGTCGAATTGTAACGCTTTGAAAATCGTTTCGGTGAAATTTCGAAAAAACAGTAAAATAAGGGGGTTATCTGTAAAAAGTCAAAATGCAATATCTTATTATAAAAATTAAATATACATATTCTAGCTATGTAATTGCTATTATTTGGTGTTTATTGAGCCGCTGGTGAAATTTCAAATTTTCTGAAAAAAAATATTATTTTATTATTATTTTAAGCCGTCACTAATACATATAATTAAGGAAAATTACAAATTGGAATGAGTTGAAACAAATTTTGTACATCATAAAACTTTAAATAAAATTTTATTATGTGGTTTTTGAAATAAAAACGTTTGCCAAAACGGTTTAGAAATTTTCGAAGAAATAAGGCTTTTTTTGGTGAAATTAGTGTAAATGGAAGTGGGGTATAACATTTATCTTTTTTCCACCCAAACCCACCACTCACCTCATCCCCCTCATGGGCTGGCCGAACCCAAGCTGCCCCACTTCCTCTTTTTTTTATCCACACCAAGATGAGAAGAGAAAGGAAAATGAAGGGAAAAAAAGAAATATTAATTTAAGAGGTATGGGTACTTGATGTATGGGAGTTGACTAACAAATTCCTCACTCATTTTTTTTCCCACTCACTCCCTTCACTGGCCGAGCCTTCCCCTAGCTTCAGCCCAAAAAAATCCCACCTCATTTCACCTCCAAATTTCATCAATTTTGCATCAAAATCCATCAAAAACATCACTAATCCCAAATCCAACTCCTACCCATTATTTCTTGCCTATCTAGCATGGATCTAGGAGCATGGAAGCTACTTTTGGAGGCTAGGATTTGCATGCTAGAACTCAATTGGGAGGTATAAATTTTAACCCTTTAGTGAAATTGTTGTTTAATTGCTTTATGTTAGCTTATTAAGTGTTTAATTTGGTTTTAGATTGGTTCTAATTGCATGATTGAAAAATTCAAGAATGAGGTTGATTTCAAGTTAGGGTTTTGAGTAGTGGAATTATGGTTGTGTGATGTATTTAACATCTTAAGACATGTTAAAACCGAATCTAGTTGCTACTTGCAAATTGTTAACTTAAAATTGTAATAATTAAGCTATATTGCAAACTAGGTTTTAAAATTAAATCAAATTGTAAGATTAAAAATCTAATTAGGTTCTTCATGATATCATTAATTTTATAAGTTGTAGTTTACCACCTTAGTTCATGCAAAACCTAGTCAAGTTGATGATTTGTGAATTGTTATTTTGAAAATTGTTTAAAAAGGGTATTTTGTAAACTAGAATATTAGGGTTTTTGGAATTTAATGAGATTAAATTCCGGAAATTGTTTCTATGACTTATTTAAGATATTTAATAAATATATTGGCCGCTACATTCATTTAAACATCCTGTTTTGTACAAAAACGGCGAATTGTGCTTGCTAGATTTTCGGAAAAGTGACTTTTTAAGTAAAGTTGGGGTTTTTGTGAGTTTTAACCTAGTTTATATTAAAATTAGTGTTCGTGAATGTGCAAATGAGTGTGATTGGATTTTCCTCGATGGTTTGACGTTGTACATCGACATCGAGGGTTGGTTTGACTATTCTTGCATACGTAGGCGATAGGTTTGGACCTATGCGTGATACGCGTGCCGATTTGGTTTTCTTATGACGTTTCGATTTTGAATTGGGTTTTTATGCGATACGGTGCGTTATGATATGTAGGTACCCCATGTGGACTTCGAGACGACAAGCAAGCGCGTGGCGACGTCGGCACCGGCAAGCGAGGTTCAGGTGAGTAGATTTATATCTACGGGGAGAAGTCGGGTGGATGGCGTATAGCACCCCCGCAGTCCGTGGTGGTGTATACGGATGCGTATACACACCAACATTTATTATATGTTATTTGGGATTAATAACGTTGCTTAGGATGGATATTGGTGTGTTGGATTACCTTAGTGTTGCGAACCCTAGGGTAGTGTTGCACTACACATACACACATACATACTTGCATACATTCCTATTGATATGTGCTCATGGGATTCTTTATAGTTATGTGTTCACATGGGTATGGGACTATGTGTTCACATACGGATTTGAGGATGATACTTGGGATTGAGCTGAGTCGATGAGATTCGATTTGAGGCTGTGAGATCGGTGATATAGCAGGGTTCGTATCTTAGATACGACATGACGTTGTAGCGGGTCCTTGACGTAGTGTTTCACACACGTCCATGCATACGTAGGCGGTATCAGTATGGTACTAGACGTAGATCAGTACCCCGATCATAATATTTGATAAAGAGGATACCAGGTGAATAGTATGATGAATGTGATATTGACCCGTACCCAGATTGGGATGCCGTACGACGGATTTACGTACGAGCTATATTGATGATTGATCCGCACTCTTGACTTGGGATGCCTGATTATAGATATGGTATCGGATATGATATTATTGAGGCGGGATCACCGACTATACATACACAGGTATGTATATGTATCGACTCAGATGATTGGCGGTTTCCTTACCTGTAGTTCAGCTTGTTAGTTCAGCCGTATAGTTTAGTGTAGTTGTTAGATTAGATTAGACTCCTACCTATTTCAAAACTAGCGGGTCGTGGGTATTTTAAAAAGACAGGTCAAGGGATCCTACGGATATTTCAAAAAAACGTATCTTTTCATAAAAACACCGTAGCCCTATTTTCAAAACCCCATGATTTGTGTTATTTCAAAAGGCACCATTTGTAGGACTTATATTAGATTATTACAGATTAGTTATCGTTGTGTCTAGTATTCAGCTCCCGCACATTATTGTTGTTCGCTCTGCCTCGCATACTTATTGTGCTGCATATTCCATTATTGATATCATGCTGTTAGGACACCAGCACCATTACCGATGATGCGTATGTACCACGTACACCTACTTGCCGGCTCACACACATCTTCATCGGTAATTGCCATGTCACGTACACTTTAGAGAATATATTTGCTTGACTTAGCTTGTTAGCTAGTAGTTTTGACATGATATTAGCGTACTTTCCTTATATGCCATATTAGATATTTCAGTTATTACTTGCTACTTCATGCATATTGTTATTCATTGTTATACCGCACGCATGGATTCTCATGCCTTTATTCACTAGTTTATGTGCTATTGAGGTTTTGGACTCGGATTTCCTTGATATTTCTGGATTTGGGAACCGTGGAGATTTCAAAAGAGAATATGTAATTGTTTTAAAAACCCGGTTACCCTGGATATGATATTTCAGTGCGTCCACCATGTGTTTTCTCGGTGCTGAGAGCGACATGTGAGACCCGAGTTCGAGGAGTGGAGGAACCGTTTCGGGTACATGGTGGACCCGGTAAGGTACCCCGGGGCAAGAAGCTCGTGGTGATGACGATGAGCCTGGCAGGGGGAGACTACCTACCGGTGATATTACCCGACGCGTCGGATATCCGGAGGATACCGTCGTGGTCTTGAGATGGATGGTAGGGGCCGGTCTGGACTGGCGGCGCCCTAGATATTGTGATTTAGATATTGAGATTTTGAGACATTGAGATTTATGTTTTGTGTCGATGCTAGACACCGTTGGTGCTGATTTCAGTTATGATACCTCATTTGAAAAACATACAAAGGAAATCTCACTAATTTATGAAAACAGTTTCTTCATTTACATGTATGCTGTTTTCATGCATTCATACCTCACTCATATGATATATTGCTACCTGAGGCACTGACACGGGCACATGTGATTACACTCGGGTTAGATATTACCCTAGACATTGTCATAGGCTGCCTGTTATACATATATTTGAGGATATATTATGATCATTGACCTAGGTTGCGTTATTTATGCGATTTCTGTGCGTAGATGTTTTTTTCTATTCACGAGTTGGCAACTCACCCCCGTTGTGCCCCAGTTTCTTGCAGGTTTGCCGTACAGGTTTCATTACGGCTTTGCTGGCACTATTTCCATTCCGGGTGGCTTGCTAGTAGGTGGGTTATTTGTATCTCACCCATCCTTATATCTTGTATATTATTATTCAGTTGTATCTAGAAGTTCCATCAACCAAACATGTTTTTTTTTTAGATAGAGACCAGTGTTGTTTATTCTTTCGACCTTAGAGTCGCTCGTTATATTTCTGGTGGTTTTGAATTTCCTTTTGAGTTTTGATCCTCGCCGTTGGCGTTGTATATTATATTGCTTGTGTGGTTGTGACCGTCGATTGACGAAGAGCTAGCTCCCGCTTGGGGATGCCTTTTTCTTGATTTCGTATACTATTCATGTTGTATCCCGTTTGGGGGCCAGTATTTACAAGGGAGACTCTGCCGAAATTTTCAGTAAATTTTTGATGTTTTAAAAACCGCATAATTCGGCTTATGCTATTGAAATTACTTGCTTTAAGTTGGTTTTTCCTGCACTCTACTACTTGTCTTGGTTTGGATTTCTGGGTTTTCGGTTTACTTAGATTACGTACGCGTCGAGACGTTCGTAGTTTAACTGCCGGTCATGTTCCGTACTTTCGGGTCGTGACAAAGTTGGTATCAGAGCGTTAGGTTTTAACCTTCGGAGCGTAGGATGACCCTTGGTTGATGGAATAGGTGACTAAAGTAGAGTGACGTACCGTTGATATGTTCCGCGGCATATTTACGATACGCCACTCCACTTATGAAGCCTTAGGATGTACATTTCCTTGATCAGTATTATATTCCTTCCTGATCTAGCCTCATCGGTACTAGTTTGGTTTTGCTGCTACGGTTACGGGCAGGGAGAGCTACGGCTAGAGTTGCGGTCAGCACAAGCTCGTCACGAACGAGGACTGACCAGGGCGAAATTCCGGCGACACACGATTGCAGAGATGTGTCTTTTTACTGTGTTTCCGCGCCACGAGCGATTAGCGGATCGCCTTTATGAGGTTACTCGGAGGTGCTGATCGACACTAGAGGATTGAGCCAATGATAGAGGCCAGCCAGATTTTGATGACCGTTGGTGTGTTGCTTACTCCTGATGATTGAGGCACCGTTCAGCATGCAGACGAGTGAGCCAGTTGTTGCTGCGAGCGACGAGATATCGCCCCATATATTGAAGCTATTGCAGTACAGATTGTACTAAGAGATGATAGAAGGTAGCTAGTCACCCGAGGATGAATGACTAGGACATGTGGTTCGTTCGCCTACCCGATGAGAGGTCATCAGATAGATTGATTCCAGCTAGAGACGACTTCACGCAGAGACGTGAGGGTCGACAGAGACGATCGAATGTCGAAAACCTATTATTCCAAGTTTAAAGTAATCGGAAAGACATGCAGGCAATTCTATGGTCCCTCTAGAAGAATGAAACCCTAACTCGACTTAATGACCGTGTGAAAGCTTTTGAACCTTCGGGTTTGCGGCAGTTCTACGGCGCCATTAGTGAGGCTTGGGTTTGCCCTTCTACGGCTGGACCACCGATGCTGTGGTATGTACTCGATACTATTAAACTGTGCCCAAGATGTTGAGCTCTTGGGGGATTATGAGGTTTTGACGACTCGATCGGATGGCTCGACTTAATTCGGATGCTAGGTGGTGAGATGCATTCTTGGGAGACTCCAGATACGAGGATAGCCGCTGGAGCTCAGTCCATGCAGCCACGACGAGACGAGTCCGAAGCGGTCGACATTAGAGAAAAGTGGAGTAAAAGGTTCGCACCAGATCTAGATGAGATGATGTTCCACTCCGCCGACATCAGAGAGGCGATGCGCATGCCGAGGCATGGTACTTGGACTTACCTTCCAGAAGGAGTCGCGATGAGTATGCAGTCGTTCCAGAGCAAGATGTAGATATAGGAAAGGACAACGACTTCCGGACAGTTGGCAGAGACGAGATATGGAAGAGACCGTGAGCAGGATTCCTTCCAGGACACTGCTGCAATGATACTTGCACCCAGGATCAGAGGTGTCATGTACATTCAAAGAGCCAGAGGCCGACGCCAGTGATATGCTGTCTTACGAGTGGTCGTGATGATTGACCGGGAGATGACAAGAGACGTGCCAGAACTGGATCATCCCCGTTAGCACACCCGACAGGGCCGATGAGCCGATGGACCGAAAGATTGGTAATTCACAGTGAAGACCTTGACCCAGGAGTGGTCATGGTTACGCACACCAGCAGGACAGAGTTCATGATCATCGACGAGACGTCCCACTAGTGACCGCGACAGTTGGCCGAGATTCTTAGAGGATGCTCTGGAGCGGTACTATTCCGCCATTATTGATTCCGACGTTTGGGGTGATTTATTCGTATGATTTAATTTTGATGATTGAGGATTTACGATCTTTGCACAGTGTTGCACTTGATATCGTTTTCGTGCTTTAGTTTCACATATTTGTGATTTTACGGTTTTAGACATTTGAGTTGATTTTGTGCATATGCACGCACACGATTTGGTTCCTGCACTCTGTATAGTTTATATATGCTTGCAGTGCAGTGATACGCCTTTTGTGCACTTAGATGCACTGGACTTCGATTTCGATTGTGATACTCGATATTTGTTTTGTGCACCTTGTGCACCTGATTGATTTTGCGCACGTTCGGTGCTTCATATTGGATTTCATGATTTCGTGCACGATGGATGCACCTGATTTGGATTTTCGCGCATGTTGGGCGCATGTTTTGAAGGGTGATTTTGGTGCACACCAGAGGCACTAAATTGAGAATTTTTCGTGCATGTCAGATGCACCTGATTTTGCTGTCAGGCACACATGTTGCCTACGACAGATGTTTCATGCACACCCGATGCACTTAGATGTTGTTTCTGTGCGCATGTATGGCACATTCATGGATTTTGATTTCCATGCACACCAGACGCACGTAGTATTCATGTGCATATTTTGGGATTGATTTCTTATAGAGCAGTACGTTTTTATGATATTGCTATATGTTTTCGTACTGAGCAGGACTAGTCAGAGGACAATACCTGAATATATTTTGCATGCATTGATAGTTATTGAAGGGATTTCCAAAAAGTGAGCTATAGCCTCAGTATTTACCTACGTGTCTGATATAACACGAAATGTTTAAAACAAGGAGACCCTTCTAAATTGTTTCCAAAACGGCGGAACGTACATTTCAAACAAAGGTATATATGTATATAGTTATTTTCTTATGATAGACGTCCGCCACTGTGCAGTGTTATACGCGTTGCACGGCGACTTAAAGAGATTTGGCATGCATCTCCTTCAGATACATACAGATATAGATTCGATATTTACATGTATAGTTTCGAGTTATGTCATATTGGTTTTAATTTGGATTTGGCATTGATGTCTTCTCCATGACTCCGATGATTGCGGGATGCTTGACGGAGTTTTGATTTGAGTTATATGCTCATTTTTCAAGCGCATGCGCTGCGCTACGATTTGTTTTATGTATTTACAGTTTCGGAGCCCCGACGACTTGATGGGTTTTCTTAGATGTTTTAGTATTTGGGGGAGTTTGAATTTAAATTCGGGGACCGAATTTCTTTAAGGGGGGAAGATTGTAACGCTTTGAAAATCGTTTCGGTGAAATTTCGAAAAATCGGTAAAATAAGGGGGTTTTCTGTAAAAAGTCAAAATGCAAATATCTTATTATAAAAATTAAATATACATATTCTAGCTATGTAATTGCTATTATTTGGTGTTTATTGAGCCGCTGGTGAAATTTCAAATTTTCTGAAAAAAAAATATTATTTTATTATTATTTTAAGCCGTCACTAATACATTTAATTAAGGAAAATTACAAATTGGAATGAGTTGAAACAAATTTTGTACATCATAAAACTTTAAATAAAATTTTATCATGTGGTTTTTGAAATGAAAACGTTTGCCAAAACGGTTTAGAAATTTTCGAAGAAATAAGGCTTTTTTTTGGTGAAATTAGTGTAAATGGAAGTGGGGTATAACATTTATCTTTTTTCCACCCAAACCCACCACTCACCTCATCCCCCTCATGGGATGGCCGAACCCAAGCTGCCCCACTTCCTCTTTTTTTTATCAACACCAAGATGAGAAGAGAAAGGAAAATGAAGGGAAAAAAAGAAATATTAATTTAAGAGGTATGGGTACTTGATGTATGGGAGTTGACTAACAAATTCCTCACTCATTTTTTTTCCCACTCACTCCCTTCACTGGCCGAGCCTTCCCCTAGCTTCAGCCCAAAAAAATCCCACCTCATTTCACCTCCAAATTTCATCAATTTTGCATCAAAATCCATCAAAAACATCACTAATCCCAAATCCAACTCCTACCCATTATTTCTTGCCTATCTAGCATGGATCTAGGAGCATGGAAGCTACTTTTGGAGGCTAGGATTTGCATGCTAGAACTCAATTGGGAGGTATAAATTTTAACCCTTTAGTGAAATTGTTGTTTAATTGCTTTATGTTAGCTTATTAAGTGTTTAATTTGGTTTTAGATTGGTTCTAATTGCATGATTGAAAAATTCAAGAATGAGGTTGATTTCAAGTTAGGGTTTTGAGTAGTGGGATTATGGTTGTGTGATATATTTAACATCTTAAGACATGTTAAAACCTAATCTAGTTGCTACTCGCAAATTGTTAACTTAAAATTGTAATAATTAAGCTATATTGCAAACTAGGTTTTAAAATTAAATCAAATTGTAAGATTAAAAATCTAATTAGGTTCTTCATGATATCATTAATTTTATAAGTTGTAGTTTACCACCTTAGTTCATGCAAAACCTAGTCAAGTTGATGATTTGTGAATTGTTATTTTGAAAATTGTTAAAAAAGGGTATTTTGTAAACTAGAATATTAGGGTTTTTGGAATTTAATGAGATTAAATTCCGGAAATTGTTTCTATGACTTATTTAAGATATTTAATAAATATATTGGCCGCTACATTCATTTAAACATCCTGTTTTGTACAAAAACGGCGAATTGTGCTTGCTAGATTTTCGGAAAAGTGACTTTTTAAGTAAAGTTGGGGTTTTTGTGAGTTTTAACCTAGTTTATATTAAAATTAGTGTTCGTGAATGTGCAAATGAGTGTGATTGGATTTTCCTCGATGGTTTGACGTTGTACATCGACATCGAGGGTTGGTTTGACTATTCTTGCATACGTAGGCGATAGGTTTGGACCTATGCGTGATACGCGTGCCGATTTGGTTTTCTTATGACGTTTCGATTTCGAATTGGGTTTTTATGCGATACGGTGCGTTATGATATGTAGGTACCCCATGTGGACTTCGAGACGACAAGCAAGCGCGTGGCGACGTCGGCACCGGCGAGCGAGGTTCAGGTGAGTAGATTTATATCTACGGGGAGAAGTCGGGTGGATGGCGTATAGCACCCCCGCAGTCCGTGGTGGTGTATACGGATGCGTATACATACCAACATTTATTATATGTTATTTGGGATTAATAACGTTGCTTAGGATGGATATTGGTGTGTTGGATTACCTTAGTGTTGCGAACCCTAGGGTAGTGTTGCACTACACATACACACATACATACTTGCATACATTCCTATTGATATGTGCTCATAGGATTCTTTATAGTTATGTGTTCACATGGGTATGAGACTATGTGTTCACATACGGATTTGAGGATGATATTTGGGATTGAGCTGAGTCGATGAGATTCGATTTGAGGCCATGAGATCGGTGATATAGCAGGGTTCGTATCTTAGATACGACATGACGTTGTAGCGGGTCCTTGACGTAGTGTTTCACACACGTCCATGCATACGTAGGCGGTATCAGTATGGTACTAGACGTAGATCAGCACCCCGATCATAATATTTGATAAAGAGGATACCAGGTGAATAGTATGATGAATGTGATATTGACCCGTACCCAGATTGGGATGCCGTACGACGGATTTACGTACGAGCTATATTGATGATTGATCCGCACTCTTGACTTGGGATGCCTGATTATAGATATGGTATCGGATATGATATTATTGAGGCGGGATCACCGACTATACATACACAGGTATGTATATGTATCGACTCAGATGATAGGCGGTTTCCTTACCAGTAGTTCAGCTTGTTAGTTCAGCCGTATAGTTTAGTGTGGTTGTTAGATTAGATTAGACTCCTACCTATTTCAAAACTAGCGGGTCATGGGTATTTTAAAAAGACAGGTCAAGGGATCCTACGGATATTTCAAAAAGACGTATCTTTTCATAAAAACACCGTAGCCCTATTTTCAAAACCTTATGATTCGTGTTATTTCAAAAGGCACCATTTGTAGGACTTATATTAGATTATTACAGATTAGTTATCGTTGTGTCTAGTATTCAGCTCCCGCACATTATTGCTGTTCGCTCTGCCTCGCATACTTATTGTGCTGCATATTCCATTATTGATATCATGCTGTTAGGACACCATCACCATTACCGATGATGCGTATGTACCACGTACACCTACTTGCCGGCTTACACACATCTTCATCGGTAATTGCCATGTCACGTACACTTTAGAGAATATATTTGCTTGACTTAGCTTGTTAGCTAGTAGTTTTGACATGATATTAGCGTACTTTCCTTATATGCCATATTAGACATTTCAGTTATTACTTGCTACTTCATGCATATTGTTATTCATTGTTATACCGCACGCATGGATTCTCATGCCTTTATTCCCTAGTTTATGTGCTATTGAGGTTTTGGACTCGGATTTCCTTGATATTTCTGGATTTGGGAACCGTGGAGATTTCAAAAGAGAATATGTAATTGTTTTAAAAACCCGGTTACCCTGGATATGATATTTCAGTGCGTCCACCATGTGTTTTCTCGGTGCTGAGAGCGACATGTGAGACCCGAGTTCGAGGAGTGGAGGAACCGTTTCGGGTACATGGTGGACCCGGTAAGGTACCCCGGGGCAAGAAGCTCGTGGTGATGACGATGAGCCTGGCAGGGGGAGACTACCTACCGGTGATATTACCCGACGCGTCGGATATCCGGAGGATACCGTCGTGGTCTTGAGATGGATGGTAGGGGCCGGTCTGGACTGGCGGCGCCCTAGATATTGTGATTTAGATATTGAGATTTTGAGACATTGAGATTTATGTTTTGTGTCGATGCTAGACACCGTTGGTGCTGATTTCAGTTATGATACCTCATTTGAAAAACATACAAAGGAAATCTCACTAATTTATGAAAACAGTTTCTTCATTTACATGTATGCTGTTTTCATGCATTCATACCTCACTCATATGATATATTGCTACCTGAGGCACTGACACGGGCACATGTGATTACACTCGGGTTAGATATTACCCTAGACATTGTCATAGGCTGCCTGTTATACATATATTTGAGGATATATTATGATCATTGACCTAGGTTGCGTTATTTATGCGATTTCTGTGCGTAGATGTTTTTTTCTATTCACGAGTTGGCAACTCACCCCCGTTGTGCCCCAGTTTCTTGCAGGTTTGCCGTACAGGTTTCATTACGGCTTTGCTGGCACTATTTCCATTCCGGGTGGCTTGCTAGTAGGTGGGTTATTTGTATCTCACCCATCCTTATATCTTGTATATTATTATTCAGTTGTATCTAGAAGTTCCATCAACCAAACATGTTTTTTTTCGAGATAGAGACCAGTGTTGTTTATTCTTTCGACCTTAGAGTCGCTCGTTATATTTCTGGTGGTTTTGAATTTCCTTTTGAGTTTTGATCCTCGCCGTTGGCGTTGTATATTATATTGCTTGTGTGGTTGTGACCGTCGATTGACGAAGAGCTAGCTCCCGCTTGGGGATGCCTTTTTCTTGATTTCGTATACTATTCATGTTGTATCCCGTTTGGGGGCCAGTATTTACAAGGGAGACTCTGCCGAAATTTTCAGTAAATTTTTGATGTTTTAAAAACCGCATAATTCGGCTTATGCTATTGAAATTACTTGCTTTAAGTTGGTTTTTCCTGCACTTTACTACTTGTCTTGGTTTGGATTTCTGGGTTTTCGGTTTACTTAGATTACGTACGCCTCGAGACGTTCGTAGTTTAAGTGCCGGTCATGTTCCGTACTTTCGGGTCGTGACACGAATGAAACTACATGGTATTTTAGTGAAAAAGTACGGTAAAAGTTACAAATTGAAATAGATTGTCATAAAACTTGTTCAACATATTTATTAATGTTTAACGGTCAACATGTAAGAGTTTTGTGTGATTGTATTTAAGAAAATGTTGGATTTTGAGAAAGAACCGAATCGGAAATCGGTTTAACTCCGATTCCGTCGGGTTTTGTAACTACGTATTTTTAGAATAAGATTAGAGAAGAGGGAGGGGGACTTATGGGTTTAGAGCTTAGAAAAGAGAGAGAGGAAGCGGTAGGAGGCGCCGGTGCGTCGTTTCGTCGCCGGGAGCTCCTAGGGTTGTCGTCGGAAAATCTCTGAAGATTTCGCCTTTTCCTAACTCCAAAAGTACACTAAACTTCTAGGGATATCTTAAGAGTTTTGATCAAAATTTTGGAGTGAGGGGGTGTGTCTAGGGGTTGTATTTATAAGGTAAGGCTAGGGTTTAGGGTATGTGAAAGGTTGAATTGAAAAAATGTAATAAAATGTATTAAAAATAGAGTAATTAGGGTTTTAAAGGGTCTCTGGAACCGATCCAAAGAAATAAAGTTTGCAGGAGTGATAGGGAGGTGAAGAGGCAGACTTTCTCTGTTGACGACTCGGCGGTCCGGCCGAGTTCGGTCGGCGGCGGCGGCCCGAGTCGGCCGAGTCGCCAGCCGATTCCGGCCGAGTCGGGGGTGCGTTTGGTTCCTCGCCGATTGGGTATACTCCTGGGATAGTTTGTTTTATTTATGTGGTGGGGGTTTTTACGAGTTATGCACGTGTAAAACCTTGGACTTCTAAAAATTCAAAATAAAACAATATTAATAATAATGTAGGGTGTGGGATTTGAACTCTGGTAGGTCGGTTCAGCAGTGCAAGGTATTACCAATGAGCTATGAGCTCTTGCTTGCTATTAAAAGCAAAACAAACTTATAACTTGTGCTCAGGAAGAATTACCCCTTTCTGTAATTTTGAAAAAATTGTACAGAAAGTTGTACAGAAAGTTTAGGATTATTATATTCTACCCTCCTTATAAAAATTCTGTCATCGAAATTTGTAAAAGGAAGGTGTAACAGATTCGAGGAAAGTTTGGTGACTGAAGTACTGATAGTATATGAAAAATAACAAAGTGATACAAGGGTTTTTAGAAAAATGTGAAAGAGACTTACCGGTGTTACCTTGGTCTACTGTCTTGGCTTCTATGGCTGCGAAAGTGTAAGCCTGTCGCCGTGGCACGTTCTTCCTAGCTGGAGGCACATTCCTCTGTCCTCGAGGCATGTTCCTCAGTGCCTGATTGAATTGGAGATTTGGCTGTGCAGGAAATCCACATGGAGGTGGAGCTGGGAGTGCAGGACGAGTTGCAGGAGCCTGGGTAGCTGGCCGCTGCGGATAGTTGGTATGTGTGTGAGCTGAGTTGTATCTATAAGGACAGGTCTCAATTCTGTGATTGGACGTGCCACAAACTAGGCACAGGCCTTTTGCGCGCCTACAGTCCTTTATCAAATGTCCATCTCTCTTGCAATGGAAACAGAAATCTGGTTTTGGCTGATTATTGGGTTCTTCAGTTCTCCTGGTTTCGAACGATGGCCTGGAAAAGGATCCTCCTTCCATTTGAATGGCAGGGCGTTTCAAACCGGCAGATTGAGGTCTGCCCTTCCACTTTACTACTGCCTCATATCTTCAGACAGCCTTCAAAGCCAAATCATGGGTTGGGAAATCCCCTGTAGCTAAAGCAGCTTGGATTTTCGGGTCGAACCCTTGCTGAAATCTTCTATCCCTGATCTCAGCAGTCGGTATGAGATGGGCCGAAAACCTGTTACGGTCTTTTGTTAGCTGTGTAGTATGTGATATAAAATCGAACATTGAGACATATCTTACCGACTGAGCATGGTGAATTCAGCGTCATATTCATCTACTGACTTGGTCCACATCGAACCTTGTTGCAGATGGATGAACTGTTGTTCCATGTCGAACCTGGTAGTCTCAGGGAAATACTTTGCGTCGAACATGTCGCGGAAAGTCTTCCATTCGATGGCTGATCAAGACGGCTTTCTTCCACCTTCAACAGACCCGTGCATTGTCCGTGAGCTGCAGTTTCGCAACACGGACCCAAGCTATATCTGGCACTTGTACCGCTGCCAGATCATCTTCGATACTCTGAGCCCAATCCTCAGCTTCCAGTGGGCTTCCCTTTCCTGAGAACTGTTTGGGATGCAAAGCTCTGAATTGCTTCACCCCAGGTGCTTCTGCCTCGGGACGGCTCATTAAAAAAGCAGTCTGCTGCTGCTGTCCTTCGAGGAGGCTGTGGATTGCCTCAAGCAGAACCGTTTGCTCATTGAGCGGAGCAGGGACAGCAGGTGTAAGTGTTAGTGGTGGAGGTGTGTTGTTGACACTGGTGCTGGTGTTGTTCGGGGAATCCATAACCATTGAAAGAAAAATTTAGGTTATGACAGATTCAAAGTATATGGAATGATAAAATTCAAGGAATATAAATTGTAAAGAATATTTTGATTGCTGGTACTTGTGTTATATTGCTTAGCTTTTTCACGCAGAACAGAACTGCATGATAGAATTTCATACAGCTCTGACCTGCATGGACCGCCAACAAAACCTGTCACGCCCCGCTTCCCAGAGTACGGGCAGAGGACGCGACAAGGCCGCTACGTATTTACAATGAAGTAAATACGTTAAGCGTATCTAAGAAATATAAAATTAAATGCACAAGAGACAAGAGACAATAAAACAACAACTTTATTTATTCACATTCTTTCTGTACAATACATGGAAAAGTAAATACAACTAAATGAAAGCAATGCCTAAACAATGACATAACAGAAAAGGAAAAGTACTGAAATAAAAGTGTACAATGAACTAAAGCTCTGGGTCTTCAATGAAGTGGTCCAAGTCTTCACTAGTGGACTCGATCTCCGGAGTGTCCAGATCACCTGACGACATTCAAAGAAGAAAGAAAGAGAATGTCGTCAGCGAACAAATCATTCGGTAAGTCCAAAAGATAAGGGACAAATAGAATAGACAGAGAGTAAGAGAGAGAGTGTAGCTTTTACAGTTGTATTATATTGTTATATTGTTGTATTGAGTGTTAACGCTGTTGTTTGTAGTTTGGTACAGAAAGATGCCAGTGTATACGAGAGAAGTCTCACTTGCCCCGGAGACTAAGGTATCAGGAACTCAAGAAACCGTTTATGCCACGGTACAACAGCAACGGAATATAGGTTAGGTGTCTTATTGTTGAAGTCTCGTGTCACTTCTAACACCTTCCGTACCAATCTACCCCTTAAACCCCGCGATGTCTTGGTTGTATTGTTTATATTGTGCAACTTGTAATGTATTGTAATATAGATTGTATAATTGGGTGACTTGCCGAAACCATGATATCAGTAAATGGATGTAACTGGAGAATTATGGATGTAACTGGAGAATCATGTAAATGGAAGTATATCCATGGTTCGGTTCGGTCATTACAGATTGAATATATGGATTCATGGATTCATGTAGAATTGTAATATTATAGATTGTACTTGAATCTTATTCAAGTCAGATTATTAAGAATAGACTCAGTCTGAGTCAGACAATTAGAAAAGTAAATTGAAGTCCTGATTGTTTTGATGTTATCGGTAACCGCTGCACATGGGCGGCATGATTTATGTCTTTTTCAAAGACGATTACCGTGTTGATAACACCGTTGTTAAGTTGTCTAGCTTAAATAGGCAAGCACCCACTTCTCCAGCTCCCTGAGGCTCAAGAGATTGGTCCCGCTTAAACCTAAATTTAATAAGGTCCTTACGATAATTTATAGAACTTGAGGGGTTTTATGTAAAAATACTTTGTATAATTTTCAAAATACACCCCAAGTGTTTAATTATCGTCTTTAGAATTTTAATAAGTGTAGATTTTATACATGAGATATTTCTAATGAGAATAACTTAATTTCACAATATATGGAATTAAATGGTAATATTGATTTGTATGGAATTCATGGTATTTTAATGTAAAGTGATTCTTTGATTTGGAAAAGTTGGAATATTTATATTATTAAAAAAATAGATATTTTGATATTACATATATATATATATATATATATATTTATAAAAAAATAAATTTTAATATATATATTATAATTCTTTAAATCTCATTTTCTTAAGATTTTCGTATTTTAAATCTTTCGAGACCGAATGCTCCTTGCGGAGGTCTGCATCTCACACTACTGAGCCCAGGGACGTGCGATAATCCGCACTATCCCAGTCGGGTTCCCTAAAATGGGTTGTGGCGGCGCTTTGCAAAGATTTGTTTAAAAATACTAAATCTTGTAAAAATGGTTTTATTAGTAAAGGGTATTTATATGTAAATGTTCGTTTCCCGTATTCTATGTTCCCAAAAAGTATTGTGCTATGTTTCATATGAGTGTTCTGAGGAGGTAGGTCATTACCTCGTGATCTAACTTAAAGGTATAACAAGTTTGTGATGTTTTAATGTCGAAATGAAACTACATGGTATTTTAGTGAAAAAATACGGTAAAAATTACAAATTGAAATAGATTGTCATGAAATTTGTTCAACATATTTATTAATGTTTAATGGTCAACATGTAAGACTTTTGTGTGATTGTATTTAAGAAAATGTTGGATTTTGAGAAAGAACCGAATCGGAAATCGGTTTAACTCCGATTCCGTCGGGTTTTGTAACTACATATTTTTAGAACAAGATTAGAGAAGAGGGAGGGGGACTTACGGGTTTAAAGCTTAGAAAAGATATAGAGGAAGCGGTAGGAGGCGCCGGTGCGTCGTTTCGTCGCCGGGAGCTCCTAGGGTTGTCGTCGGAAAATCGCCGAAGATTTCGCCTTTTGCTAACTCCAAAAGTACACTAAACTTCTAGGGATTTCTTAAGAGTTTTGATCAGAATTTTGGAGTGAGGGGGTGTGTCTAGGGGTTTTATTTATAGGGTAAGGCCAGGGTTTAGGGTAGGTGAAAGGTTGAATTGAAAAAATGTAATAAAATTTATTAAAAATAGAGTAATTAGGGTTTTAAAAGGTCTCTGGAACCGATCCAAAGAAATAAAGTATGCAGGAGTGATGGGGAGGTGAAGAGGCAGACTTTCTCTGTTGACGACTCGACGGTCCGGCCGAGTCCGGCCGGTGACGGCGGCCCGAGTCGGCCGAGTCGGGGGTGCTTTGGCTTCCTCGCCGGTTGGGTATACTCCTGGGATAGTTTGTTTTATTTATGCAGTGGGGTTTTTATGAGTTATGCACATGTAAACCCTTGGACTTCTAAAAATTCAAAATAAAACAATATTAAAAATAATATGGGGTGTGGGATTTGAACTCTGGTCGGTTGGTTCAGCAGTGCAAGGTATTACCAATGAGCTATGAGCTCTTACTTGCTATTAAAAAGCAAAACAAACTTATAACTTGTGCTCAGGAAAAATTACCCCTTTCTGTAATTTTGAAAAAATTGTACAGAAAGTTGTACAGAAAGTTTAGGATTGTTACAGGGACGCCGACCTACCTATACTTGGCATTCGTCCGATTTATACGCGGTGCATGATCGTCACCTCGACTCCGGATGATGGTAGACGCCGGTCTACCTATACTTGGCTTTTGCTAGCTCTTATGTCGTGCTCGCCTGACACTCAACACTAGACTTTGCATGTGTTGGACGTCCGCTGGGCACCGACCTATCTGCACTTGCGAAAATAGAAGCACTCCGAAGGCGAGCTAAAAGTACTTTATTTATATCCAAAATTGTGTAAAAGGTACTATGAGCTCCCCAGCCTTACAAAATGCCTGGAGACTCACAAAATTTGGTAACCGAGGTAGGGGTAGCTCAAACTGCCATCTCGGATGCCACTTCCCCTTGATCGGCGCCTCCATCTGGGGATACTATCGCAACATCCGGCTCGGCGCTTTCGCCCGCCGCTTCGCCTTCCCCGGCCGGCTCGGCACCCCCCTGTGGCACTTCCTCGGCTAGGGGATACCTAACACGAAGCTCCTAATCGTCAAACCCGGGCATGGCTTCCTTAACGGCATCGAGGGCGTTGTGCCACCCGACGGCCGCGGAGTCGGCGAGGTCGAGGTAGAACTGGTCGGAAGTCTTATACTCCTCCATGGCCCTTTCCGCTCTGCCCTCCGCAAGCTTCGCCGCCTTGCAAGATGCCTGAGCATCCCACTTAAATGAGTTCCTCTGCCTCTTCATTGCATCGAAGAGCCCGTTAACCTCCCCTATATGGACCTAAATAGCCCACTTAGATTCGGTCAGGAGCCGATGGGACTCTTTCAATTTAGTGACCGTCAAGCTTTCCACGACCAATCTCAAGTCAAGGAGGGCCGCTTTCTCTTCCACCTGTTGTAGCCGGACGAGGAGCACTTCTTCTCGCTAAGAAGATTCGCCCGTTTTCTTCATCGCCGGTGTAGGGATTCCTGAGCACCATCCTAGGGTTTGGGTTGCATCACACATGCTATAATAAAAATTTAGGGGGTGCTAAATAATACCAACCATGAATCAAACTAGAAAATTAGGGTAACAACAACTAGTATCTCTTACTAACAAGTGTCTAACACTAAGAGATAAGTAATACAACCTTTGTAGACCTCCTCTTGTGACTCCTTGGATTTACTAGGGTTTGAACGGGTTCTCTTTAATCCTTCCAAGTCCACGACGATCCACCACGGAGTCCCTTTGCTCAAGCTCCTAGCTTCACTTGATCTTTGAAGAAGTGGAGCAAACAACCTACACTAGTGGACTGGACTAATATAGATTGGTGATGTGAGTTTGGATCTCACTTAAAAACCTTTTCTTTTTATGTTTTTCACTCACTTTCAAAAACCTAGAGAGCTTGAAGGAGGAAGAAGAAGGAGAGTGGCTAAACTTGACTTAAGTGAGAATTATCAACATAATCAAAAGAGAGAGGGTGAATTATGTCATCCTTAACCATGGTTACAAAATATCTAGATATTTTGAGACTTGAGTTTAAGAAAAACCATGGGCTACTAAAACCATGGGCAATGAAACCATGGTATTGACTTTAGTCAACACAAGAGAAGAGTGTAGAAAGTCAAGCATGATTTTATTCCCATTTTGCTTTTCTCAATAATAAAAATATATAAATATGTTACCATGTGAGTCTTGCATTGCCATCACCAATGTATCATCAACCATGACACATGTATGCTTGCATGTGTGCATCCATATCAACATATACATACACTCATGCATGCATCATAAAAAAAATAGGTTTTAATAAATGAGCTAATAGACTTAATATTAAATCAACACTTGATTTAATAATCCGGTCATATCACATACGACCCGTCCAATAGTAAACACCCGATTAAAATACGGTATCAAATACACGCATTCAATCGAGCTCCCGCGCATATCCCATATGCACCCCACATCTTTTCGCCTGAGCTAGGAAACCATTTTGTGGGACTCTAAGACTCGTCAATACGCTAGCAGTAGGCAGTGATCATATCACATACCCACAAACCGTCAGTGGAACAAGCTGTACGTAACGACTCCTAGGTATTGAGCGATCAGAAGAAACACAAGCGAACCTGTCAAAACTCCTATCGAGCCAACTGGCAACACTTACCGTACAGTCCGGTCTCTTCGTCAGATATGCTGTGTATCGAGTCTAGGGATAGCATCGTCGACCCCAATAACTCAATAAATCATGCCGGTATATGGCTCATAACAGATCGAGAAACTACTGATAACACTTATCAGTAAATCACATCAGCCCTGGCCAGGGACTTCCTGTTATAGCCAATCGTGCATGGCACAGCATCAACCCCCAATACTGGGAGAGAAGAAACCCCTCCTATCGCTCATTTCCTCCATGTGCTTCGGGACTGTACCCAAAATCCACCTGTTTGCACGACTCAGTAGAGCCGTGATAGGGTGGAGATCAAAGTACAGTGGGTGGACACACAAGACTCTATGACGATCTCGGGTCTACAGACTAACCTGTACTAGTATCACCTGAGAACTGCTATCCGACGATAGATATAATACCACATAGGAGTTCTCGGTGAGTCCATTCAGTGTACCCAGTCTCACTGAGCACCCGTATACAGTCTTTGGTGTCACCACACCAATGGATATGGGATCATCCATCGCCCATCATATGGGTCAAGTAACGTATATGCTAGTCTACTCTGGAATATCGATACCCCGTCTCGATACACCCACGACTAGGAACATTTCAAGGATATGCTTATAAACTACACATGTCCCACTAGTATGATCCGCATCATAATCCCAGTAGTCAAGCAAATATCCTAAGGGCTTTATCAACATGTACCAAATGAGTAAGATGCATGATCAAATGAGCATGTCAAAATAAAATACAACCAGATAGCATACTATCATGTCGAGTAAGAATGTCCTCTGAATACACACACACACACACATACCGATACATCCACTATCATATAACGGCCTCTAGGATATACATATATCCAACAGCCGGGACCACCTCCTTAGACTCCATTGCAGCAAGGAGGGTGCAATGCTGGACTTGGGGAAAACGGGAGCCGTGTTAGGAGCTAAAACAGAGTAAAAAACAAAAAAAACACTCGGAGAACATGGAGAGTTACCGACCTGAACAGCCTTCTGAGCTATCGCTGTCACTTGTGCCTTCATGGTGCCTCGGGGGATCTTGGTCCCCGCTGCCTTCTCCATGTCCGCCAGTAAACTGTCGGCCACAGAGATCCCCGAGGGCACCTGATCAGTCAAAAATATTGCATTTTTAACACCACAATTTCCCTACCATTTGCACTTATCTAGAGGTGTTCGGTATTAATATAGCACATATTAGCCAATTGACTGTAAAATACCAAATAACTTGTGTTATATATTATAACCGACATTTCTGAGGAAAATTGAGTGTTTATCATTGCATCGCATAATCTGTGTATAGCGCAACACTTGTCTCGAGAATCTGTGCAGGAAATTCCAGGAGAAAAGCCGAAACAGTTAAAAGTGCTGGTAAAAATACGCCAAGTCCAAGACTTGTGATCTGGCAGCAATATAGAATGAAATATGAAATTCCACACATCAGAAAAGTGCTAAAAGGCCAACACAAAGCAGCACAGCAATTTTCATGCAAGGAGGCCTTCAATGGGCCGCGGATCCGCGGCCAATAGGTGCTTCCCGCCGCGGATCCGCGGCGCCAAGGACACATCAGCTTCCCAAATTTCCTCCACGTGTCTCCCTTTAACGGCTCAGCTTCCAGAAGACTCCAGAATACCACGTGGCTTCATCCAGAAGGCTCGGCCTAACAACCTTACCCAAGAATATTCCTCATTCTAGAATATTCCCTCCAACAACCTTCTTCTAGAAGCCTCCTTATAACAACTTTCCTCTAGAAGCCTCCTTGTAACAAGCTCATTCTAGAATATTCCCTCCAACAAACTTCTTCTAGAAGATTCTTTCTAACAACCTCATTTTGGAGGGAAAATTCAAATGAAGTGGTTCATTTTGGAGGGAAAATTCAAATTAGGTGGTTCATTTTGGAGGGAAAAGTTGTTCATTTTGGAGGGAAAAGTGGTTCATTTTGGAGGGAAATTTGAATTTGAATTCTAGATCTAGGGTTGAGGTGGTTATAAAAGGAGACCTAGATCTAGGGTTTTAGGGGGTTAATTAGTTCATTAGTTCATTCTTCATCTCTTCCCACAAGTTGAGTGACACAACTTGTAACCCTAACCCTCATCCACTCAAATCCAAAGCCAAAAATCAAGAACACCGAGTACAATTCAAGCAAGAAGCCTTCAACCTTTTAGGAGCGAAGCCGATTTTCATCCGAGCAAGTGATCCAAGACGATCCGCGACTCACGAAGACGAGCGAAGCCAAATCGACGATCGAGTTCTTTCCTCATTGTAGATCTTGAGAGAATTGTAACGAAATTGTTGATAAATAAAAGGTGAAATTCTTAAATCTTGCTTTCTTTACATTCTTGCATCATGATTAGATCTCAATTCTTGATTGTGTTTCTTGTTATGATGTTTGAGTAAAACTCCGCTCGTGAAGGAGTCGAGAGAATCAATAGATGATGATGATTACAAATCGTGAAACGATTCTTATGTCCTATGAGTTTTGTAAACTTTAGCAAATTGAAGAATCGACGACCTAGTTTCGAGCGATGCTTTCTTGATTGTGTTCGCTCTTAACTAGTGATCCACGATCGATTCTTGAATTTACTAGAGGCTAGAATGTGAATGAAATCAACGAAAGGATAAGGGATAGATGATGAAACCCTAGTTTCCGCAAGAAATCCCTAATTCTCGTTGATCATCATCGATCTAGTATCAAATCATTAATGGATAAGAAAACGTAATCACAAGTTTTCATCACTACTATCGATTCGATCGATTCCTACGAGCCTCACTTCGATTCTTGATTTTTGGATTGGATATCATCAATTCTTGATTCTTAATTTTAATGTTTTCTTGTTATTAGATCTAGATTTTGCTAATTCTTGAAATTCACTTTTAAATCTTGAATTGAATTGTCTTTTCTCTTTTTTTTAATTTTCATTTCATCTAATTCGAATTCGAACGGATCACACTTTCCCTGTGGACGATCCGCACTCGCTAACGCGCTACAATCGACAGCGTTATTGATTGCGGTCAAAAATTTCTTTGGTTTTGATTTCTATACATTTTCTACATACACACCGAGATATCATTCAATCAAATGGCGTCGTTGCTGGGGATAGTGCGCTAATTCGTTCGTTTTTGAAATTTCAGTTGAAAAGTTTATTCCATCAAAAATTTTAGATCAAAATTCGCGCAAACACTAAACGATTCGTTGTGATTTGTTGTGAGAAAATCTGGAATCTGTGGAGCTTGGGAAAAAATTTTCTGAATATTCCAGAGAGCCTAGAAGATGAACAGCAGCAGCCTCAAGAAATTTTGTGCAGGGAACAGATTATCAAACCGCGGAAGCGCGGCAATAGGCCTTAATTGCGGCGGAACCGCGGCTCTCCTGTAGCATTGCTGTACGGAATTTCTCAGGTGAATCCTTGACTTTCTTATCTCTCTCTCTGTCTGCTCCAATAACAATTTTCTGCAGATTTCTTTGCAAAATTCGCAGCGCCGCAAAAAGCAATAAAAATTGTGCGTGTTTCGATTCTTGGTTGTTTGCATATTAATACGGAATTTAAGGGGCACGGCCAAATTCAGATTAGGTGGGGAGTTCATTACCCTTCCTAAGCCCCGGAAATCACAAACTTGCATCCGCATCACCCTCATTAACTAAAAAAGATCTAGACATGACTCTAAGGACCGTCGCGCTCACTTAGGACAGAAGGAGATCGTGGGTAATCTATTGCTTATCCGCATTTATTTTGTGGTGTCTAAGGCAAGTGTGTCTAAGACAAGTAGTTACTTAATTAGGCCCACTACTTACGTAGTGGAGAACCTCCCACTTACCTGGCACTTACCTGACTACAGGAGAGACAAAGAGGCAGTGGAGGATTGATCATGTGACTTGTCTTTTGGCAGTTAGGAGCGGTCTAGAGCCTTGACCTAGGTGACCACTAGACTTAGGGTTGCTTGTTGCATTTGTTGTGATTTGCATCATTTTTTCAAAAATCCATATCTTTTTCAAAATAAACACCACTTCATCTTTCCACTAATTATATCAACGCTGCCACTTGTACTAAACCCTTTAGTGCAAGCTCGGCTGGACACGGGATTCTAGTGCCCGTCTTGTCCACGTTTTCCCCCATCGACCCCAAAGTCGGTATTTCTACATTTTCTTTTTCCCACCACCACCGCGATGGAAGGATTTCCATCAAACTTTTACACCACTCTGCCACCGCCCGCAGGTGCGCAGAATCCTCCACGCATTTCTCTCCAAGAGAGATGCTATCCTCCACATGTTCCCCTTCCCACCTGTCTTTCTATACCACCTGCCAACGAGGAAAATTTTGAAATCAACCCCCAATTCAGCGAACTGTTACCCAAATTTCACGGTCTTGATTCTGAAGACGCATACGTTTTTATTTCCAAATTCGAAAATGTATGCGTAATGATTGGAACGTCACAACTGTCTGTGGATGCTCTGCGTTTACGTTTTCTCCCATTCACTTTGTGCGACTTAGCTGAGAAGTGGCTTTATAATACAACCGCACATTCTATTTCAAAATGGGATGAATTTGTAAAAGCATTCCTAAAGAAATTTTATCCCAATCACAAGACCAGCCGTGTTCGGAGCGAAATCTTCAAATTTACCCAACTTCCCAATGAACCATTCTGGAAATGCTTTGAACGGTTCAAGGATCTTCTTATCCAATGCTCTCATCACAGAATCTCCAGATGGGATTTGTGTCGAATTATCTATGAGGGTATTGATCTTGCTACTAGACAGATGCTTGAAACCATGTGTCAAGGCACTTTCATGACCAAAGATGATGGTGAAGCTTGGAAATATTTAGAAGATTTAGCTCAAAACACTTTACAATGGGAAAGTGTTAGACCACCGCCTAAGGAAGATGTCAATCAGCTCGATATTTCCGTCATAATGAGAGCCGAAATGGCCAAAATACAAAGGAAACTCGACGCTATAGAAAACAAAATCTCTTCAGTCTCTCTAAACCAATACACACTTCCCAAAACCGTGTGTGGCTGCTGTTCAAACCCATCACATTTGACGGAAGAATGTCCTTTGAATGTATCGTTTCAAGGTCATACTAATGCTGCATTTCAGCAAAGACCTGGAAACGATCCTCCTTCCTCATATAATCAAGATTGGAGGAATCACCCTGATTTTTCTTGGATCCAACACCAACCTCAATACACGGATCTAAACCAAAACACTTTCCAAAGGGTCCCTCCACAGCAACAGCAACCACCACAACCGAGTCAGCACCCCTTCCGACCACAAAATTTTCAAAACCCGGCCAACAACTTTGATCATTTTTCTGCCGGAACCAATAACACCTCTACACTCGAACAAACCATGAATTTGTTTCTGACAAATTTCATGCAATTTACGGCAAATTTTCAATCTTCCGTCGATAAAATCCAGAAAAACTCTGACTCCCAAAGTGAGAGTATTAAATCGATGGAAGAACAAATTGCACAATTAAAAGCCGAAATGAGTGCAAGAGAGAAAGGGAAACTTCCAGCTCAACCTTTACCCGATCCTGGCTATTCACATCATGTGGATGCACTTACCACGTTGAGATCTGGAAGAGTGCTAGACAATCATGTGGGTGAACAAATTGATAATGATGAATTGATCATTAACACCCCGGCTTCCACTTTCACTTCTACTTCTTACCCTATTTCGTCTAATTTACCGTCTTCTTCCGAGCCTATTCTCCGTTTTCCCAAAAGCTCGAACCCTCCACCCACTTCATCCTTCCCACCCCCACAACCTTCTCCACAAATGTTGGACCCAACACTTATTGATAGAGCTCCATTTCCAAATAGGTTGACGCCCAACAAACCCAATGCCTAAATGGAGAAGCTTGTGGACATGTTTAAGCAAATTAACATCAATATCCCTCTCCTAGATGCTATCCAACAAGTTCCGTCCTATGCGAAAACTCTTAAGAACTTGTGCACTAGGAAGAGAAAAACTCAAGTGCCCAAGAAGATATTCATGGCAAAGACTGTAGACACGGCTTTCCCCCAACAATTACCAAGGAAACGTAAGGACCCTGGCTGTCCTACTATTTTTATTTCTATTGGGGAAAAAACATCAACCATGCTCTACTTGACCTTGGCGCTAGTGTTAACTTGCTTTCTTATTCAGTCTATGAGCAACTAGGTATTGGAGTGTTAAAGCCCTCGAGCATAACTCTCCAGATGGCTGACCGATCAATCACCAAATCTAAAGGTGAACTGGAGGATGTGTTAATAAAAATCGGGGAATTTGTATTCCCTGTGGACTTTATTGTACTTGATACACAACCTGTAGCGAACCCACGGAATCAAATTCCGGTGATTTTAGGTCGCCCTTTTTGGCCACTTCCAACGCTATCATCAACTGTTGTAATGGTTCTATGACCCTATCCTTCGGGAATAGGTCAATAGAGCTGAACATTTACAAGTTGGGAAGTGTACCCTCCGAACCTACTGCTCAAGCATGTTCTGTCGAATTAATGGATGTCGACAGCAGCGAATTTGATCCTCATGATACTGATCTTGACTCTTTTCATATGCTATTGTTTGACCCAACTATGTATCATACACATACAGACTCTTCCACCGAGTTGTCCGGATCAACAACTAACACCGATTATGAATTGCTTTTATAGTCTGAAGATCACCCCGCGCCTTGTGATGACATTATTCTTCGGGGTATTAATGGAACTTTTGAGGAAATTTTTGCTGATGAACTCACATTTTTGAATGACACGGGTGTTGAGATGAATTATCTCACAAACATTGAAATTGGACCTCCACCCCTTCTTCTGGATTGTAAAAAGAATGTGAGTAATCCATCACAATCACTGCATTGTCTCTCCAAAACGAGACACAAACACATTCTATTCCACCACTTACCTTTTCCCCACTTCTTCTTCTACCAACCAGAGCACTGCATTGATAAAATCTTCGAATGGTTGGTGTTAACTTTCGGTCTTTGCAAAGCTTGACATCGACCAATGATTCTTGACCCCCTCTTATGATCTTCAGAGATTAACATTGCTTAACTCAAATTGGGAGGGGGGGTACAATCTGTCTCTTGAAAAGAAAATTTTTACAAAATGATGAGCCAAGAATAAGTTTGGGGGAAGATTTTCACTTAAATATTTTCCCCCCGTTAATAAATTTCCTTCCAAGCTTACAGGTTTTTGAGATTTAGCGGATGACAACAGTGAGGACACTGTTGAAAACAAGTTTGGGGGAGTTTTGTGCTTATTTTCGCATCATTTGCATATCACCTTGCATAAGCACAAAACATTTTAAAAACCTATAAAAATTTAAAAATTTTCAAAAATATAAAAAAATTTGTACATAAATAAGATAATAAAAGATTAGATAGTGAAAAATTACATCCAAAAGATTGGAAAAATTTAAGAAAACCAAGAAAATTAGAAGTTTTCTTATACGAACTAGTAATAAGTAGTTATGAGCCGTTGTCCCAAGGGTTAGTAAGATGAAGGAAGTCACTAATCTGAGGATAAAAATAAGTCTGAAAAATAGTTCATATTCTGGAAGCCAAACATTTTGAACGTTGAGACCCTACTATATGCACTTACACACGTCTTGAAGCTCGGGATAGTAGAGGATACCTTGAAATGCTCTTGTCTAAAAGCCGATGTATGAAGGAAATAAAAAAAATGAATAAAATATAAAATGGTGAAGATAAAAATGAACACTGGTTTTGTTATCGCCAAGGCAGCAATAAAAAAATATAGCGAGGGTGCCTCTTCACCTAGTGCCTTAGACCAACTGATCTGGGAGTCATTGCTAAGCCTTAGATGGTGCAAGACGAGGAAAAACACCTAATAAGCAAGCACATGAGTAATCGGTCGGTTAGTACCTCAAGAAGTATTAACGGTCGCATGAAAGTGTGTGAGCAAATTCATCTAAATATTCATTAATTAAAAAGTACTGAGGCAGATGGACAAGAGTATGATAGCTTGAATTGAATTCTCCGGGTGTAGGGATGTATATTACACACACGTAGGGTTATATGATCGATGTTTAGAAGAAAGATAGGAATGAAGAATAAAGACGACGTTTTATTGAGGGATGATGTGATTTCTGACATCTTTTCATGACTATTAAGATAGGGCTCATGACAACCGAAAAGCTAGCATAGTTGGAAACCCTAATTTTCAAAGTCTTTCTTTTACAATTCTTATCTTTATATGTAATATTCACGGTCTTCCTTTTATTATTGGATTTTGTGGGTGCAATCCACTGAAAACCCTCAGGAACAACACTCCTCCTACTAGGGACACCTAGAGGTTTAAAGGCTTGTTGCACGTGCTCAGTGCAATCGTGTTGCCTACGAAAGTGTGCTAGTTAGTTTTTCTCTTTCTTTATTTTCTCCTTCTCTTTATAAATAAAACAGTTCACTCGAGATGACCGAAAATAAGTTTGGGGGAATTTGATCAGTCGAAAATATTGCATTTTTAACACGACAATTTCCCTACCATTTGCACTTATCTAGAGGTGTTCGGTATTAATATAGCACATATTAGCCAATTGACTGTAAAATACCAAATAACTTGTGTTATATATTATAACCGACATTTCTGAGGGAAATTGAGTGTTTATCATTGCATCGCATAATCTGTGTATAGCGCAACACTTGTCTCGAGAATCTGTGCAGGAAATTCCAGGAGAAAAACCGAAACAGTTATACGCCAAGTCCAAGACTTATGATCTGGCAGCAATATAGAATGAAATATGAAATTCCACACATCAGAAAAGTGCTAAAATGCCAACACAAAGCAGCATAACAATTTTCATGCAAGGAGGCCTTCAATGGGCCGCGGATCCGCGGCCAATAGGTGCTTCCCGCCGCGGATCTGCGGCGCCATGGACACATCAGCTTCCCAAATTTCCTCCACGTGTCTCCCTTTAACGGCTCAGCTTCCAGAAGACTCCAGAATACCACGTGGCTTCATCCAGAAGGCTCGGCCTAACAACCTTACCCAAGAATATTTCTCATTCTAGAATATTCCCTCCAACAACCTTCTTCTAGAAGCCTCCTTATAACAACCTTCCTCTAGAAGCCTCCTTGTAACAACCTCATTCTAGAATATTCCCTCCAACAACCTTCTTCTAGAAGCCTCCTTATAACAACCTTCCTCTAGAAGCCTCCTTGTTGATCATCCCTCTCGAAAACGAAGATTTGAAGTTGTCCATAATTTACTGAGTACTCGGTATAACTCACGCATTTAGAAGATTCTTTCTAACAACCTTATTTTGGAGGGAAAATTCAAATGAGGTGGTTCATTTTGGAGGGAAAATTCAAATGAGGTGGCTCATTTTGGAGAGAAAAGTTGTTCATTTTGGAGGGAAAAGTGGTTCATTTTGGAGGGAAATTTGAATTTGAATTCTAGATCTAGGGTTGAGGTGGTTATAAAAGGAGACCTAGATCTAGGGTTTTAGGGGGTTAATTAGTTCATTAGTTCATTCTTCATCTCTTCCCACAAGTTGAGTGACACAACTTGTAACCCTAACCCTCATCCACTCAAATCCAAAGCCAAAAATCAAGAACACCGAGTACAATTCAAGCAAGAAGCCTTCAACCTTTTAGGAGCGAAGCTGATCTTCATTCGAGCAAGTGATCCAAGACGATCCGCGACTCACGAAGACGAGCGAAGCCAAATCGACGATCGAGTTCTTTCCTCATTGTAGATCTTGAGAGAATTGTAACGAAATTGTTGATAAATAAAAGGTGAAATTCTTAAATCTTGCTTTCTTTACATTCTTGCATCATGATTAGATCTCAATTCTTGATTGTGTTTCTTGTTATGATGTTTGAGTAAAACTCCGCTCGTGAAGGAGTCGAGAGAATCAATAGATGATGATGATTACAAATCGTGAAACGATTCTTATGTCCTATGAGTTTTGTAAACTTTAGCAAATTGAAGAATCGACGACCTAGTTTCGAGCGATGCTTTCTTGATTGTGTTCGCTCTTAACTAGTGATCCACGATCGATTCTTGAATTTACTAGAGGCTAGAATGTGAATGAAATCAACGAAAGGATAAGGGATAGATGATGAAACCCTAGTTTCCGTAAGAAATCCCTAATTCTCATTGATCATCATCAATCTAGTATCAAATCATTAATGGATAAGAAAACGTAATCACAAGTTTTCATCACTACTATCGATTCGATCGATTCCTACGAGCCTCACTTCGATTCTTGATTATTGGATTGGATATCATCAATTCTTGATTCTTGATTTTAATGTTTTCTTGTTATTAGATCTAGATTTTGCTAATTCTTGAAATTCACTTTTAAATCTTGAATTGAATTGTCTTTTCTCTTTTCTTTAATTTTCAATTCATCTAATTCGAATTCGAACGGATCACACTTTCCCTGTGGACGATCCGCACTCGCTAACGCGGTACAATCGACACCCTTATTGATTGCGGTCAAAAATTTCTTTGGTTTTGATTTCTATACATTTTCTACATACACACCGAGATATCATTCAATCAGCACCTCGATGCAGAAGTCGCTCTCCTGCACCTGAATCCCGATCTGAGGGGGCCGAGAAACCACCCTCTTCTTCCTCTTGAGTGGAGATTCGGTAGGAGGCGGTGCTTCCATTCTAGCCCGGGGGGCCGGATCTCATGCGTGCTTCTGCCCTCCTCCGCGGCGTTCCTCTGGAACAGGGGGCGCTGCAGGAGCCTTAGCTGAAGGTGCTCGCCGAGGAGCCGCGTCCGGAGCAGACCGGGATGAGCTTGCGCCACCGCCCTTCTTCCCCTGGGCCTTGGCGGCCATGGCAGCCATAATTTTCGAGCGATCCATCGGCTCTGCAAGATACACATAAGAAAAAGGTCAGCGATCAAAAACAACAACTAAATTCGGATAAGTCTAAATAGGTCGGCACAAACCTTAACTTACCCAAAAGCGAGCAGGACTGAGTCCCGCCCAGCTCAAAGCCTGCTCGAAAAGCAGGATATCAGCCTGCTGGATCAGTTCCCATTGAGACACCGCTCTTGCTTTGGGGGCATTCGACTGCCTAACCCTAGGACAGTCGACCCTATACCACTTGATAGGCATAGGACAATCCTCACCTTCCGTTAGCCCGACGTAGATAAGCTTCTCCTTCCATTCGTGGATGGAAGAAAGGACAACCACTACTCCCGACCCAACCGTCCTACCCTTTTGTTTTTTGAATGAAAGGTATACCCAGCTCGGTTCGTCCTTACTGGTACCGGGATGATTTTTATAGTAAAGAAAAGAAAGGAGTAGGCTCAAATAAAAGGGGGTCCAATCAATCTTCAACCGGATCAGAAACCCGAGGAGGATTCTCCACAAATTCGGTGCTAGCTGGCCCGGGGTGAGACGAAAACAATGGAGCACGACACAAAACTCAGGCGAGAAAGGCAGATGCGTTCCTGCCCGGAACGCATCCAAGTACAAAGCAATCTCTTTTCCTTGTACCTGGTCTGCCCGCTCGCCCTCCCTGGCCAAACAGAGTGAATATCCAGAGGGTATATGAAAACGTGCCCGAATGTCTGAAAGCTCATCCAAACGGTTCAAAACTGAGGGCGCATCACGGGTATTCCCGATGCGCACCTTGGGGCCCTTTTCACCCCCCGACGACGAGGGACGAGGGCGTCGTTTCTCCTGGGGGGCGAGCCCGACGCAGAAGACGAAGACGAAGATGAAGAAGAAGAAGAAGAACTCTCTCGGCTATCAGAAGCCGAGGAGAAAGAAGACCTGCTGGGCTCGACTCCAGAAACTGAAGCCTCATCGCCCGACTCAACCCCTACTACGTCAATAGATATTTCGGAGGAAGACATCTAACCTGATTCAAGAAAGGTTTGACCGAGAAAAGTTTTGTTAGCTGAAGTTCCGACCTAAGCGAACATGCGCCGGGCAATTTTCAGACGACAAGAGACGACTAGGGTAAAGTATCGGTCGTGGGATGACCCCCCTATTTATACACTTAGCAAGAAGGCATCCAACGGCCCAGATCCGTTCCCACCAAAATGAAGCGTCACACGTAGCGGCCACCAGGACTCCACATAGCGACCGACCATTGGACACGTATCCTCTCGCCAGGATTCGGGTGGCTGTCTCTCATGTCCTGCCACCCAGTGGTGGACACGTCGCGCGTAGCCCAACCGACCGAGTGAACGAAACGACGTCCCCCTTTTTAAGCGCAATCATTTTACCGATACGCTGACGTCACCAAAAATACGCGCGGGAACTGAGGCGCTTCTCGAGCCGCCACGTGGATCCAGGATTCAAGATGAGTAGCCGCCAAATGTCCTTGGTTACGATCCATTTCTTATTTCGGTCCTTTGGCTTTCATTTCAGACGTATAAGAACAAGTCTCTTGTTTCTTAATTTTACTCTCGATTTTTTCTTTTTGTTTTTTATGTACTCTTGGTCGCCATTTTATCGTGCCTAAAGAAGATTCTGCATGACATGTCATGTTACTCACGAATAAAGGAAAAAGCTCATCTTTTAGACTAGCAGATAAAAGGGGGGAAAAAAACGGCAGCCCAAAAATAAAATTAAAAAAAAGAAGAAGCTGAGAGTGAAAATGGAAACAGGAAAAATCTTTGCCTGGTGCCTCTCTCAACAACCTCCCTCCTCGTTCCCTCTATAAATCCCCACATTCATCCCTTCCTCATGCACCCTCAATACTCTGAAGCTCCAACGGCAGCTGAACCCTATTCTCCTCCTCCTCGTCCCTCCTCCTCCATGGACCCCGCCTCCAGCTTCTCCCCGGAAACCCGCACCTTCCACAGCCTCCGCCCGTCCGTCCCCCTCCCACCCCTCTCTCTCCCCCTCTCCTTCCCTTCCTTCGCCGTCTCCCTCCTCCCGTCACCCCTCCCCTCCCATCCGGCCCTGATCGACGCCGTCTCCGGCCGGTCCCTCTCCTTCCCGGACTTCCTCTCCCGGGCCCGCTCCCTCTCCTCCGCTCTTTCATCTCGCTGTAATCTCGAGAAAGGCGACGTCGCCTTCATTCTCTCCCCTCCCTCTCTCGACGTCCCTCTTCTCTACTTCTCTCTCCTTTCCCTCGGCGTCGTCGTCTCCCCCGCCAACCCCGCCTCCACCCCTTCCGAGGTCTCCCGCCTCGTCAAGCTAGTCAATCCATCCGTCGCCTTCGCCGCCTCCGCCACGGCCGCCAAACTCCCTAAAAACGCCGGCATCCATATTATCCTCCTTGACTCCCCGGACCTTTTTAAATCCTTTTCGTTTAGTAGTAATAATGGTTACAACGACATCACCGGTGCGCTAGCGGTGAAACAGGAGGATCCGGCCGTGATCCAGTTCTCGTCTGGCACCACCAGCCGCGTCAAGGCGGCGGCCCTGCCGCACCGGAGCTTCATCGCCATGACAGCGGGGTTCCAGGCCCTGAAACCGCTAGGCCCGAAACCTGAGGTGACTTTATTGGTGGCGCCCATGTTTCATTCGCTGGGCTTCTTCTTCGTGCTGAAGGGGCTGGCGATGGGAGAGACGACGGTGGTGATGAGCAAGGTGGGCTTCGAGGACCATTTGGGGGCCGCCGAGAGGTTTAAGGCCACCATGATGACGGCGGCGCCCCCGGTGGTGGTGGCGATGGGGAGGGCGGAGGTGGTGGGGCGGTACGACCTGAGCACGCTGGAGAGGGTGATGTCCGGTGGCGCGCCGCTGTCGGTGGCGGCCGCGGAGAGGTTTGCGTTGAGGTTCCGGCTTGTGGAGCTGCAACAGGTATTGTTTTAATATTGTTTGTTTTTTGAATTTAAAACAATTTGTTAGCTGTTTTCACTTCAATGTCCTTCAATTTTTATTTTTATTTTTATTTTGTGTTATTAGAGTAGGTTTTCCTGAAAGTGCTGCACACTTGAACATCAAAGTTTAAGGTAGTTTACTACCGAAAAACATTTTAAGGTAACTAGTTTATTTATTGAAACCGACGGTATAGGTACTTTAGCCATGTATAAATCCATAGTACTCTACTAAGTGAAAATGATATAAAACTTTGATGGTCTCTCTTATGTACACACACCCGAATTTATAGTTCACCTTTTGTATTAACAATATTCTAAATGGTTGTCAGAAATGAATTATGAGGGATGGATGAAAAAACAGAAACAAGAATACTAAACGATTAAATTAAAAAGAATTCATGTTCATTTCACCATTTATATGTAGTCAATTATCATGTTAAATTAAAACAGAAACAAGAATACTAAAAGAGGTGAAAATCAATGATCATGTAAAATTACTTTTCTTTCCCTTTCTTTCAGACTTTTTAATTTTTTTCTGGCTTGTAGTTTGTTTTTTTTTGTTTGGATGGATCAATTTGAATGGATATCAGTGTTTTTAAAGTTTTCTCATAAATGCACTTTTCAAAGGTTGTAAAGAGTAAGAACTTATAAAATGCCAAGTCAATATGAATCAGCGTGCATGACACGTGCAATAACGAATATTTGCCTAGAGAGAGAATAATGAAGGAAATAGGCTCCTGGAGGGTTTTTCCGTCAGCGGATATCGAAAAAAATACATTTTCCAACATTTTATTCAACGATCGGCATCCATCAGCATCATCTTTATCATCTAAGATGTGGATACACCAAATTTCATTTGATTCTACCACTTTTTCAGCATTTTGGTGTATCCACATCTTAGATGATAAATGCCGATCCTCAAAAAAAATCGTGCATTATACATTTTTTTCCGATGCCATAAGAGGAAATTTACTTCTATGGCACGTTCCCTCCGATATATATATATATATATATATATATATATATATAGAAAGGAGTTATTCTGTTCTATCTATTTGATAGATTCCACAACGTATATAGACATCAACTTTGGCTGATGCAACCGTTGGAGTGAATTTTTATTTTTTTTCAAGTAAACAAGAAGTGCAAAATTAAGTAAAACTCAATGAATGATTGCTATTGCATTGCATCCTTTAAAATTGAATGATTGCTGCCGGTTCAAAATAAATAAAACTATGGCATTGCGTCCTTTAAAATTGAAGATTTTAATGTAGTTATTTGCACATATATATTCGACATTTTAAACACTGATCATGACTGAAATTAGACTCAGAAGATAAAAATTAGCTTTCTAGATCTCACTTTCTCAATCCAAAAGGCCAATCTTTTTTACACCAAGTATATATCAACTCTTAACCTTCCGACTATACTTGGAGTGCCTCATGGTGGACCCTTCCACGTACGAGCCGGCCAGCCATGTTAGTAGGTAGATTTCAACGATATTTTTCATGTCATTATTAAATTGCATAAACGGAATAAAACTAAAATGTTTCACACCAGACTTGATGTCTTTTTCAATACATAGAAACTCCGAAGTTGTCATGCGGAAATGAGAGAAATATTTTTATTATTCATGACATAATAAATGTTGCATTTTTTTTCTCCAACAAACTAGACACCTCATAAAATGAACCTCCATTTAATTGTACCCTATGATGCCAGATCAGGGCACTCTTCTCACATGAATAATTGTATATTCTTCTTGTGCTTCTACTCATTCCTTTCAGATAAAACTAGGACTGCCCTATTCTAATGAAGACAGTATATATATAAATCTAGGGCTGCCCTGCTCTTTTCTACATTATTCTCATATATATCACTCTTGTATTGTTATATTTTAGGATATTCCATATAAATGAATTTTATGCTAGAATATATTCATATATTTTTCTTGTACTTAATTTTACAACAAAAAACCATTATTAAGTTCATATATCACCTCGGAACATATATTTAAATTCCGGTTCATAAATGGACCGATCTCGAGCTCAAAAAACATAATTGGCTAGCCTGTATCTTTGGAAAAATCTCTACATGTCTATTTAAATTATATTCATGTAAATATTCTTTTTCAAAAGGTATGATGCTCAAGTCTTAATTGTATGATAGGGATATGGTTTGACAGAGGCCGGAGGTATATCAAGGATGATCAACCGTCAGGAATGCCAACATTTGAAGTCTGCAGGACGACTCACTGAGAACGTCGAAGCAAAGATTGTCGATATTGTCACTGGAAAAGCATTGTCCGTCGGAGAAAAAGGCGAGCTATGGGTTCGAGGTCCAGCTGTCATGATAGGTAACATCCCATATATAATAGGGCCCGGGGCCAGCAGTAATCTCTGGCCTCTCTTCTTTCATTTTCCATTACATTTGCATGAAGTGACCAGATCTCATGAAATTACTAATCACATGATGTATCAATTTAAAAATTTAGCATCAAAGTATCACCATTCTCAGCAAGCACAATACAAACATGTTTTCCATCAATAAGCATGATAACATATATAAAATATTTATTGCATGACAATTTGCTGATGCTACGTACAGGTTATGTTGGTGATGACGAGGCGAATGCTTCTACTTTTGATTCCGAAGGCTGGTTGAAGACGGGCGATCTATGCTATTTTGACGATGACGGGTTCCTTTACGTGGTAGATAGACTAAAAGAGCTGATCAAGTACAAAGCTTATCAGGTATCATATTCACCTGGCTTTCCGCAAATTAATCAAGAAATCAAATTTCATAGATCGCTGTAAATAAAACGCACGATAATGATGCATGATATGTATGCGCAGGTGCCTCCGGCTGAATTGGAACATTTGCTTCACACCTTACCAGATATTGCTGATGCTGCAGTAATTCCGTAAGTGTCATCGCTTGCTTTAATTATCATTATCTTTGGAAAAAAATATCCTAATTAATGATTTAATTATCATTCCCTTGAAGTTATCATTAGATAATCAAAATTGCAATTGTTAAACAAGAAGCTGAACAATATACTGATGCAAAGAAGTTATCTCAAACAATTAAGATAAATTTAGAGGCTAATTTGCAAATATAAATATGAAATAGTTCAGGGAGTTTACATTAACAAAAAAAAAAGCCCAAAAAGAGCATAATTGCAATTGTTAATTAACATGAATATTTAACTCCAAATTTTATTTTTACTAATTCACATACCATTGACATCTAGCCACAATCGAATTACGCAAGTTCTCTTTTCTAATCCTTTTCTTATCTAACTTTTAAATATATATATATATATAACAGTCTTCCACAAGAAGAAGTAGGGCAGATACCCATGGCTTTCATTGTGAGAAAAAAAGGAAGCAGAATCAGTGAACGATAAGTTATGGATTACGTCGCAAAACAGGTATAATAACTAGAAAAGTCGGGCATTATGATGTGAAAATTTAGTTAATACATGCAATCTAAGCAACTAAATGTATGTATTTGCAGGTTGCGCCCTATAAGAAGATTCGCAAGGTTGTTTTTGTAAATTCAATACCGAAATCAGCAGCAGGGAAGATACTGAGGAGGGAATTGCCAAGTCATGCACTCTGCATTGATGCGCCTGTGTCTAGGTTGTGAAGATTTTGCTCCTTTGAAATTCTCGCTCAAAAGAAATTAAGCCATGCAATTAATTTGTTTTCGCGTGTATTGATATTAATGAGGAAATGAATTCATGATTCATACTCATTCTTCTGATTCTTGATATCAGCAAACAATTTCCAAATAAAATGATACAAATATACATAGTTTTTCCCCTTTTTTTTAAAATGTAAAACAGGAGCTAGTTGCCCCCTGTGTTTCAATAAAAATGCTTTAACGAAATTACAAGGAACAATATAATTAAACTGCCATATTAAAGGGTTAGTTACATTCCCTTCAATTTTATGCCGCTTAGGATTTGCTTATGTGTTAAAATATTATTAGACTACCATATTAAATTTAAAAAAATAGAAGAAAAAAAATACCTTATAACTAAATTCTCCAGGGTAAAAACTATTTTCACCTTTTGTAGGCAACTATTTTATCTCTCAAACTAATCATATCATTTTAAAATTAAGAAATTTTGACTGCTTAATTATTTTAAAACTATTTTTCACACATTCTAATTTATTCTAATTTCTACAATCGTATCATTCTTTTAATTTTATTTTCAAACTAAATTTAAGCACAAACCACAACAATAATAAATCTAAAGAAAAATGAATGCTATAAATAAAATAATGTCATGTCCCACCCCCAATAGAAAAAGTATTGTCCGTTCTGGTCTAAACCGTACGGTTTTGTCTTCGGGACGAACTGGATCCGACCAGGGGCCAATTTCTATGAGGTCGCCCATCCCAGAACTTTCCTGGCTCGAGCAAGCTCAACTACGGAGTTCTCAAGCTCCTATAGTGCCAATTCGCTTAAAAAGCGCCTCTATATTGAGGAGTGGTATCATTCCATTTATAGTACAGATCCGTTCTTTTTCAGAATGTATTTCGAAAATTCTCCATTGTTTTACAGTGGGTCCCCATGCTTATCTGGTATATATGGGTATACCGGATAATACTGTTGGATATAGTGCCCTCAGAGTTAATTATTGGATCACAGGCACGTAATTGCAATGATTGAGGAAGGACCTATACCGGTAGGACAGTCTTACTCAAGATGATAGTATGCTATCTGGTTTATCTTTATCATCGTGTACAGTTTTAGGTGACCTTACAGGTCGCTATTACACGTTGATAGAGCCTTAGGATTCTTGCTTGACTACCAGCAGTATGATGGCGATCATATACGTGGGAGCTGGGGTCTATAAGCACATCCTTAAAAGGTCCCTAGTCGTGGGAGTTTTCGAGACAGGGCATCGATACTCCGGAGTAGACTAGTGTATACAGTCGAGACCCCGACGAGGGGCGGTGGCCGGTCTCACAAGCTATTGGTGTCGGTTGGATCACCTAAGATGTATACAGGTGCTCATTGGGTTATGAGTACACCGGACAGGACTCGCCGAGAGCATGCTAGCTGGTATTATACCTGATGTCAGATAGCAGTTCCCTAATGATATGTGTACAGGTTGGTTCATCGACCTGAGATCGTTATTTGTCTCGTGTGAGTTCCCACTGTGCTTTGATTACTATCCTACCACGGCTCAAAGGAGTCGTGCAAACAGGTTTTAGTTGGGTACAGTCCCGAGCCACATGGAGGCAGTGAGCGGATCGGCAGGGGTTTCGTCTCTCCCGGTATTATGGGTGAGATCACGCTGTGTCTAGAAGAGCCATTACACGAAGTCCTTGGCCAAGGCAGGAGATTTACTGGTAGGTATTCCAGTAGTATCTCAGGGTGTGGGCTACACTCCGACACGATTTGTACCGCTTTTAGAGGTCTGACTTTTACCAACCCCCTAGGCCCGCCATGCGATGCTCATAGACGAACGGATCGGACTGTACGGATATTGTCACTGACAGGCTCAGTAGGGTGTCAGGATGAGTTCGCTCATCGACCTCCCTTTTGGTCAATACCTGGTAACCCGTTACGTACGGCTAGTACCTCTGACGTGCTAGTGGTTAAATCCACAGCCAAAGTATTGACGAGTCTTTAGAGTCCCCCACAAACAGTTTCTCAAGTTTCGGGCGAAACGTTGTAGAGGCCGTATGATATATGGCAGGGTCCGATCATATACGTGCAGTAGTGCACGGATCATGATCGGACGGATCATACTGGTGGGCTTTGGTTTAAGCCGGATCCTAGTATTAGATTTGTTGGATTACTTTAGTCTCATCGCATTCGCATTCAGTCGGAATGCGGGTGCAGGTATGTATATACAGGTGAGGGGTATCCTTGTGATCCGTCGCGAGTTTACTTTAGATGTTGCCGTATCTTTTTATTGTTGCAAACATTTGGATTAATGTCTGTAAATGAAAATTGTGAGCTATATGTCATGATAAGGAGCATGTATTGTGACACATGCACAAGTGGTGACTCATGGTCTCTTTCTTTGTGCATGTGTCACATAAGGTGATGGTTTTGTATTGAAATGATAAGGAGAGAGAGAAAGGCAACCATATGGTTGTAGTTTTGGTCTTGTATTATTTGCATCTCATTCTCTCTCTTTTATGATATCATTCCAACATAAGAAAAAAAAAGAAAAAGAGAGCCTCTTCTTCTTCTTCCTCTAGCTCAAAATCTCCATTAATGGCAACACCTCTAACCTCCATCCAAATCAATGGATGCAAGAGACAAAGTGATCACAAACATTCTCTACATCACCTTGGACACATCGGCTAGCACACTTCATGCCCGAGTTGCTTCGGATGAAGCGGGAGCCCGTAAAAAGACTCGTAGATGTGGTGCCCTTTCCGACGAGGAGATCGAGACCGGAGTTGCCGCGGGGAGCTTGGGATGGTGGCCAAAGACCGAAGGACACGGATCGATCGGTATAGCCCTTCTATCCCTTCTTTAGATAGCTAGTTGTAGGTTAATGGTTCGATCCAGGTTTTAAGCATACGATAGCGCCGGTTTCTAGTTTAAGAAAAGTTTTCGTTTCCGCATTTTGGCCTTGAACAGACGGCCGGGACGCTACCGTAGTCTTACATGGTATCAGAGCCACGCCATTAAGCTTTTCTAGCTTGCTCTAACGTGTTTAGAACATCGATCAAATGAATTTTCTAAAAACTGCATTTCCAAGTCACAGTTTATGTCGATTTTTTCTTATGGTCAAAAAATTATTTAGTGTGCTGCAGAAAAACAGGCAGGGTTTTTTAAGGGTTCTGTGAAAATTTGGTAAAGTGATCCTACTGTTACGCCGCGGAACCGCGGCCATACCCTTGTTTTGGCCGCGGTTCCGCCGCAGTAAAGATCCTTCACTACACCAAATTTTGTACAGTGCTCTCTGAGTTGGAACTGGGGTTTCTGGTATTTTTTGTTTGGGCCCAGATTTGTTTGAGTACTGGGTATTGTGCTTGGGGCCCACTCCGGGAAATTTTGTCGATCGAAAATTTTAAACATGTTAGTTCACAGTATTTACATTATATCTGCGACCGTGAATGTCATTTGATCGGTAAATCCTGTCGAATTGCTATAGCCCTTTTAGACGGATTTGCGAACGTGACATTCAAGTTGATGTTCTGTGTTGTGCTGTGATGTTGCGGATTTATCATGGTGGATAGCCTGGATGCAATGGTAGTACAGTTTGATTGTATTTGTACATTTGATATTGCGGGGCGAGCGTCCGACATGTGGACTGCCGTCACTGCTTGTTTGTATATTATTCTTTTGGGGCACGACCGGGCTTAGGTCGATGTACCCGTTGTATATATTTTACTTTCTGTACTAGGATTACCCCGCGGTGGGGTGCACGGATAGTCGGGTTTTAGAGGGCAACGGGCCCGCATCTCATGGCTTTGAGACGGAGGGGGCTTCACTCTAGAATCGGCGGGCTATTCGCCGCACTCGTAGGGGGTACAGGTTGACCCAAGGAGGGGTGCTCACGTTACCGGATTCCGTGAAGTGCTGGGTGGTCCATTCACGTTGTTGAAGGGGGCTGCCTTGCTTCAGGTTTTGGCGGGTAATTTGTCGCGCCCGTAGGGGTCTAGGATTTCATTGCACAGGCTATCCACACGATCAGGGGAACGTCGGGTTTCAGTAGCGGCTCAATGAAACCCGGGGATCCCAGATTATCTGTATTGTTCTGTGATACTTATTACATTTCTGTGATGTTGCATTTTATCACGCCTTGAGCGAATATTATATATTGATATATATACTAGTGGATGTTGTATATGTTTTACACCCACGCTAGTCCAGTCCCTGCTCTGTCGTTAGTTAAATAACCTAACGGGTGATGACGGGACCCAGTGGCGAATGCGGAAGGCATATACGTACATCATATTTTCGTTCTTTTGTGGTGTGATTAATTGATGGGACTGCATTGGTTCGGATCAATGCAAGCTAAACAAACATATTCTGATGTTGTTGGAACATTTTTATAAAAAAAAGCTGTTATTGTAAGGACGTTCTCTTTTGTTTTGCACAGTGGTATTCGGTTATGAATATTCAGTACCTCAGTCGACGAGGCAAAGGCCGAGATCCCTTCACCGGGAGTGACCCCTTAGACAGAAGTTTGCGTCAGGGTAATAACTTCACTATAGTCGATTACTTTTTTCTTTGCATCGTGGTATTCAGTTGGAATATCCTGCACCTCATTCTATGGGGAAAGAGCCGAGATCCCTTCACCGGGAGTGACCTCTTTAGCAAAGGTTTTCGCCACTATATTTTTATAAAAAGCTATCCGGTTCCTTCAGCGATATCAAGTTCATTATGTTAAAGGTTTTTTGCCAAAAACCATTCGTAGCCCTCCATCATTTCATAAAGGTAGCACTTAGTATTCATGCTATGTATGTTGGCCTTCGTCAAGGCATAGTGTATGGTAGCTATTTGTTACTTTTCTGCTGCATAGATAAATGCGTTGGTTTGGGACAGTCGTACTACTATTTTGGCCTTCGTCAAGGGTATGTACGGGTGGGTTCAAATTAAGCTGGATAATGACGGGTAGAACTCGACATGTGACTTATGATATGTTGGCCTTCTTCAAGGTCATAAGAGCATGGGGTAAAAATCACATCGGGAGTTTCTAAAGAAACTGAAACTTGCCAGATATGCGCATACCTTCTGGAGTGTGATAACGTGAGTGGATTCCATCACGTTATCATGCGATGAAAGTTGGATCCCGATTCCCACTGATGAGTTGGTTTACTCCTCGGGTGATCCCGACTAATTCTTCTTTCAGGTTTGGAGGAGAATTTGACGATACAGTGGGAGGTTTCCTGATTGGATAAATTGGTAACCATTCTGATCTAGGTTAGAGTGCACGCTGAGTGTTTCTTTTCTCTCTCTCTTTGGCAGCGACCATGACCCGACCCTAGACTATGACTCAGTGACCAAGTTAACCGAACCTTCTTAAAAAACTGGCTTTTGGATTGTTCGAGTTGCAAACCTCATTGCCACTCCTACTTTTACCCTTTTCTCCAGAACACCCCGTATTACTACGAACATCCACTTCCATTGGATAAAACCATCGTATGGTTATATACGAACTCAAAGGAACTTGTTCCAGATTCGAGGATGGTTTCTGGTTCTGGAGAAAATGAATAGGACTATTCAGTTGTCTTTTCCTTTTACCTTCTCTCAGGTTGTGAGTGCTCCTTGGATTAGGACGGTACACCTGTTACGCTAATTGGATAGTCTTCATCCAAACCATAGGCAGGTGCCGAACGGTAGGGAATGAAGAAAACCATTTAGCCTAAAAGGTGTGCAGAAGGTATTAAGTAAAGACAAATAAAGGGATTAGTAAGAGAGCAAAGTAAATTGCGACTGCTATTCACGACCAAACCAAGTATTTCTTCGCCAATCCTACATCACCTTTGTATTTCTCCAGAACACTCTGTATCACTACGAAGATCCACAATTATTTGGATACTCCATCGTATGGTTATATACGAACTCGAAGGAACTTGTTCCAGTTCGGGGATGGATTCTGGTTCAGGAGAAATAGGAATAAGGTTTTATTCAGTTGTCTTTTATCTTCACCTTCTCTCAGGTTACGAGTACTCCTAGGATTAGGAGAGTACACTCATTATGCTTATTGGATAGTCTTCTTCCAAACCATAGGCTGGTGCCAAACGGCAGGGAAGGAAGAAAACCATTTAGCCTAAAGGGGTGTATAGAAGGTAATGACTAAAGACATATAAAGGGATTTGGAGAGATGGCAAAGAAATATACGATTACAGTTGTGAATCTGAAATGGAAGAGGCATTATTAGGAATACCCGGATACCCCTTCGAAACATTTATATGTTTCAGTTTCACTGTGTGTTGTTAAAAGAAAACTGATTTCCCAATTAGTCCTTGCTCCATGGTATGTATTTAGCAGGTTTGATTCTCACATCTGTATGGTTTTACAAATGATGAGTGGGAGTAAGTTATTGGGAATTGGGTGATCATCCTCATTATATCGGGATTCGTTGTAATTGGTGATATTTGAGGAAATCGCCTGGGTTGTTTGCCGGACGGCGAATATTTGGTTTTGAATATCCGTTGTTATGCACCAATTTCAAATTGATATATCTGTACGTTTATTTTTATAAAGTGAGATATAACCTTTTGAAATTATGTCTATGACATTTACCTATATCAGTGGATGGTTAGGTAAGGAGTATTAAACAGCGGTGTAATTCTTCTTAACCATAAGTACAGTTTTCAACCTACGACACACAGGGAATGAGTTATTGGACTCAGGAGACTTATACAGAGTATTGTATGTTGTCCAGTGTCCATGAGGACAGAGAGGTTGGTACTCATACTATATTCGGTTTACTTATGACTTCTCTAGTTTTTAGACAGGTGTTTCGTAGAAACACAAGGTCCAAGTTTTGAGAAGTTATAGGTATAAGAGTAAAGTAGAGAACCAGATGTTGCAAGTATCGGGATTCTTCAAGGTGATCGAAGATGTAGATACTTGTGTATGGTATTCAGTTGATAGTAATGATTAAGAGAACTTGCTTCTCTTTCAGGTTACTCATAATTGGAAGCACTCCTAAGTTGAGTAATGCTGATCGGCCTCTTTCCATTTAGTTGACATGCACTGGAGAAAGCTGCATGATTTGAATCTGGTTCCAATTAAATCAGTGCCTCTATTTCTATATTGGATATAGAATAGTTCATATCTTAACAATGTTAAGGTACGGGGAGTTGTCCGGCTTATGCTTAAAACTAGACTCTGGATAACTCAAGGCACGTTTCTGTAATGGCTGTTTGTGGGTTGACCCGGACTATGACGAGGGTTGACTTTCTGCCATCTGGAAGATCAATAGTGATATTGTTCTTGACTCGCCACAATTTTAATAAAATGGATTTTTTCAGAAAACAGTAGTGGGAGTATGATAGAACTGGAAGTGATTCCAGAACCGCAAACGATTACTGAAAATTTAATAGGACCTAAAGATTCAATCTGGTTTGACATTCCATTGGCCACTCCGCAGATATAGTGGGTAACCTCAGGCGCCCGAGAGGTACTCCGGTAGCCTCAAGGACAGTGACAGGGAGGTTCTTGTTTACTCAGACTTACCATTGCTGTTGTTCCAGACTGTAATACCTGGCAGGAGGATGAGTATAGCGTCGTTCTAGACTAGCTTTAGAAGTGTACGCGTATATGACTCTGCCAGAGAGTTGTCGTAGTCAGTGGGAGCAGCGGAAGCATAGTGGACAAGTAGCTTATGTCTATTTATAGACCAAAGCAGATATAGCGGAGATAGATCATCTATTTCTGATGTGACAGTCATAGGTTTGACTTCATCAGAATAGGTGATGGATCTGTTAAGAAGGTAGTAGGATGTGATGTCCTGGTATTTGGATGACATACACAGAGTAGGAAATGAAATTCCTATACTACGATCGGTTATACTTTGGTTGTCACACAGTGGTTTCTCCACATAGGATATAGATATAATATCAGACATTCTGGTTACTAGATCTATGGTTTTAGATCTAGATTTGGGAAGTGTCCCAATCTGGATACTTAGACGGCATTCTACAGGTGTTTAGAATGGACGACTCCTGGCACGGTAGTATACCTGCAGGTAATGGAGTCACCCTCTCTAAAGGTGTCTTACAGACTAAAGGGAAGAGGGATGTGCATGGTTGACATTGTTAGTTATATGTATGCCCTAGAGGCCATTACTGTACATTGGATGTATATTGTAGTGGATGCTGGGACATATATAGGGAGGACTTTCTTGCTCGACATGATAGTATGCTATCTGGTTGAACTTTACCTTAACGTGTACATTGATTGTCTCTCTGTTACATGTTGGTAAAGCCCTTAGGATGTGTACTTGACTACCTAGACTATGATGCAGATCATACTAGTGGAGACAGATAGTCCATAAGTACATCCTTCACAGTCCCTAGTCGTGGGTATATCGAGACGGGGCATCGATATACCAGAGTAGACTAGCGTATACCTTCTCGACCCATACAGATGGGCGATGGATGATCCCATATCCATTGGTGTTTGACATCAGAGATGATATACGGGTGCTCAGTGGAGACTGGGTACACTGGACGGACTCGCCGAGAACTCCCAGATGGTAATATACCTTACGTCAGATGGCAGTTCTCTGGTGACACTGGTACAGAGTAGTCTGTTGACCCGAGATCGTCATAGAGTCTTGTGTGGTTCCCACTGTGCTTTGATTTCCATCTTACCACGTCCAAGAGGGCGTGCAAAACGGTGGTTTTTGGGTACAGTCCCGAGTCACATGGAGGTAATGAGGGATAGGAGGGGATTCGTCTCTCCCGGTATAGGGGGTTGATGTTGCGCTGTGTTCGATTGGCTATAACAGGAAATCCCTGGCCAGGGTTGCTGAGATTTACTGGTAAGTGTTACCAGTAGTATCTCGAATAGCTATAGACCTCATATCGACACGACTTATCGAGCTATTGGGGTCTGACGTTTACCACCCCTAGGCAAGATATGCGACATATCAGACGATCAGACCGGACTGTACGGTAGTGTTACTGGTTGGATTCACTGGAGTGTGAGAGGGCTTGCTCATCGATCTTCAGATCGCTCAATACCCGGGTGGCCGTTACGTTTAGCAGACCGCTTGCGGCTTGTGGGTGTTTGATATGATCATCACCTGCTGCCGGCGTATTGACGAGTCTTTAGAGTCCTACACAGAGGTTTCCTGGCTCAAGCGAAAAGAAATAGGAGTGCATATGAGATATGTACGGGACCGAGAATAATGCGTGTATGTGATACCGTATTCTATTCTCGCGATGAATGTATCGATTGGTTGTATGCGATATAACCTAGTTATCGAATCAAGTATTGATTCGATAAGCCGATACATAGGATACTAGTCGGTTATATGCGATATGACCGGATCGTTAAATCAAGTGTTGATTTAATGATTTAATGCATAATTATATATTTGATATATTAGTTTGCATCAACTAGTATCGGTTTACTTAAGATGGATTTTCTCGCTCGGATGTGCACATTGTATATTCGATATAGTTTTGTGCACTTGATTGTATCATGTTTGATGATACAAGTCTACTTGTGTTTGTGTGAAGATTGAACCATGATTATATGAATGGTTAGGGTTATGATTATTCATTCATTCATTTTTTTATTTATTAGTTTTGGAAAATAATAGCAAAAGAGAAAAAATGGTGGCTTTCTTTGATCTTTCTTGAAGCTTCATGAAGACTTTGACCAAGTGACCATTTTGTCTCATGCTTGACCCTAACCATTCCATTTAACCATGATTCATTCTCTACACTAAACCATGGTTTGAATATGATAAGGTTTGATTTTCTTTTTCTTTTTGAATTAACACTTATCATATTCTTCATCTTCTTCTTCTTCTTCACTTCAAGAAAAAGCTTGAAAGCTTTAATGGCAAAGTGAGAAAAAGAGTGAGAAATCCAATTCTAAAGTCTACCCACTTCGTATTTCTTCATCCTCTACCTCTTGCCAAGTAGTAGAGTGTGTTTTCTTCACAAGTTTCTTGACTTGGTGAAGTTGGAGCTTGATCTAGCGATGCCTCGACGTAGATCATCTTCGGCATGGACATCGACGACCTAGCTCGCCATTTCTCCGACGAAGCCGACGCTAGAGCCCGGGAATTCATTTGGACAGCGAGGGGACTTCGTTGCGGAGCTATGGAGGTGGAGCACCGGATCTACAAAGGTTGTATTTCCGTTTAAACTTTAGTTAAGTTGTTAACTAGTTTCTTTTTCGCCTAGTTTTCTAGCCAACGATCTGTAGTCGGGTTTCTCGGCACCGTTAAAATTTTAAATTGGCATGGTTGATGCCTTGTGAGACCTCTTGGGAGTGCCTAGGAACCCTACAGTGGTATCAGAGCCTAGCTAGAGTCTTAGGCGAAGTCTAGACGGAATTTGAAACCCGATCGAACCGAAACCCAACCACAAAAATTGCTCTCTGTACTTTTTCTAAAATCGTGGATTTTTCCAAATTAAAAATATGCAGAAGACTCAGCAGGGAAATCTAAGAATTACGGCGCAAAAAGTTTTGCATGAACAGTGTAATCGGCGGCGGAACCGTGGCATAAGCCTAGCTTATGCGGCGGTTCCGCGGCAGAAGTGTGACGTCAGCAGTAACTGTTTGCACAGTAATTCATTGTTTCAGGTGCTGAGTTCTCTGGGTATTTTTAAAATTTATTCAAGAGTTGAATTTTCTGGGGTTGTTTTGGGGATTCGAATGTTCGATCGGATTATCAGATTTTGTCTGTGTGGCTTTCCGGATAAATTTTAGAATATGTTAAAAAGTTCGACCGGATATAAATACCCAATTTTTCCCCTGTCGGGAAATTTCCAAGTGTTGGATTTTTCCGTAGTTTAACGACGTTCTAAGTAGTGCAAGTAACGCGATGGACCCTCTAGAAGACAACAAACCTTAACTCGATTATGTGACCGTCTTGAACTGCCCTTTGAACCTTCGGGTTTGGGGCAGTACGGCGTGCCACATGTGAGGCGTTGGCTTGACCCTTCTACGGCTGGACCGTTGGTACTGAGGCACGAACTGAATGTTGTTAGACTTATTTCATGTGTTGAGCTGTATCGGGAAAACTTGGGTGTTCGAATGTTCGATCGGAAAGTTTAACATTTTCTATTTATCTGGAATGGGATACAATAATTGGAATTCACAAGATGTTATGAGATAACTGAATGAATGTTATAAATCTAGCAATTTAGTCTCACTTGATCGATTGCCACGGAGTTTTGATGTGATCAAAAGTCCGTCGCAATCACGTAGCGTACGCGGATACTCGCCGGGTAAACTTAATAGACAGCCTCACTCCATAGCCCCGACCAAGTGACTGTAGGAGAACCCCGTCGCCGAAAGCATCCGTTCGGGTGCTCGCGGTAGCGGTGTTCCGCCTTGGTGCACTTCGTCGACGGTATCAGGGGTGCTGCCGCCTACTAAAGTTTGCGACGAGCATTCGATCAGTTTTTCGGGAATCTTGTTGAATTGCCCGACTTGATATTGAAAAGTGTTTTCGATAATGAGACTAAAATGCGGGGTTTATAATTGTTAGGCATGCGATGTCTAAGTAATTCATTTGGTCAGGCATGTGATGTCTGAGGTGGTTGCGGATTCCAACTGTTGTAGTTTTACACTTTCTTTTCTGTGACCGTAAGTGTAATATGTGATATCGCCGGTTTCGTTGCTATATGTCAACGACAATTGGGATGCGCATATTTACTTACGTTGATGACATGTGATGTTATGTGTTGCTGGATATGTTATATTGGATCGTCGTGTTTGAATAGCCGGGGTTTTTTATGTGAGATGAGTGTTTTTCATTTTCATTCATGTAAAAACTTATATGTAATATTCTTTTATTGGGGCACTTCCAGGTTGCGGATGTTGTCACCATTTGTATATTATTTACTTTTCCGCATTAGGATAGACCCAAGGAGGGGAGCACAAGTAACCGGGTTCTGGGGTCCAGTGGGAGACCAACTCGAGGAGTCGAGTCCGGGTCTCCTAACCCTAGAATTGGTAGGGTTGCTTGCCGCTCTCGTAGGGGTCTTGGGGTGTGGGATTGGCTATTCATCATGACCGTGGAATCCGTGTTTTATACTGGCTCGTATTGAAAACACGGACGTCCTAGTATATCCAATATTTCATATGTTTCTTCTGCTGTGATTTATCTGTGATGTGATCATATGATGTTCTGTGACAGGTATTATATATAGTATATATGATATATTATATAGACGTTGCTTATGTTTTACACCCGCGCTAGCCCTGCCCCGCTCTGCCGTTAGTTACCTAACCTAACGGTGCAGACGGGACATCGAGGCGAATGCGGATGGCATAAGCGTACGTTATATTTATCTGTGATGATTAGGTGGACTTATATGATGGGATATTCATTAATGTGATTAATGAAAGAATATAAACCTAATTGATGTTGTGGAATCGAATTTCAAAATAAAAACAGGTAGCTATAGTTCTTGCTTTGCATCGCGGTGTTCATTATAGAACATCCTGCACCTTATTCGATGAGGAAAGGACCGAGATCCCTTCACCGGGAGTGACTCCTTTAGCAATAACTGGCAGATGCTACAACCCTCGGTTTGTCTTTGATCGCTTCTATAGTTTCCGCTTTGCACAGTGATATATATGATATATCCCGCACCTCACTCGACGAGGAAAGGGCCGACGATCCCTTCACCGGGAGTGACCCCTTTAGCAAAACTAGAAAAGCCTCGAAAACATTCCATTTAAAAACCATTTGATTCCGCAACGAGATCAAGTTCAAAGCGTTAAAGGTTTTCATAAAAACCATTCGCAACCCTCCGTCATTTTAGGAAGTAGAGTACTTAGTATTCGTGCTACGTTTGTCGACCATAGCCGAGGCGTAGTGTGCGGTAGCTAAGTGATGTCTTCCTACACAGCATATGATGCGATTAGTTAGGACAGTCATGTGGCTTTGTTGACCTTAGCCAAGGGTCATGTGGGTGGGTCTAATTAATCACGAAATGACGGGTAGAACTTGACTAGTACCTATGATTTGTTGACCTTAGCCAAGGTCATAGGTGCTAGGGGTAAAAACCATTATCGGGAGTTTCAAGTGTTGAAACTTGCAATGAGATTGCATACCTTCTATATGATAGTTGGATCCTGATACCCACTGCGAGTAATTGTTACTCCTGGGAGAGTTTTGCACTTTGCAATTAGCCGATCAAGTAGGTGTCTAGAAAGGTGTCAACGGGGTTACGCCCCTGGAAAAACGAGGTTTACTGTAATTAGGTCCGTGCGAAAGCACGAGGAACCTCCCTCAAAGTACCGACACTGGCCTGGCTGAAAGATTGGCGAACTTGTAGTGTGTAATTAATCCCGGCTAGTCTTTCCTTTTAGGGTTTGAAGGAAGATTTGATAAAAAGCAGTGGGAGCCATCCTGATTAGATAAAATATATAACCAATCTGATCTTGCAAGAGCGCACGCAGAGTGTTTTCTTCTCTCTCTCTCCTGGTAGCGACCATATCACGCCTTAATCAAGATAATAATACGGATGTATTGACCGAACCCGCTTGTTATACTGAGCTGGGGAACGTTGGTCCCGCTCTAACTTTTAATTGTTATAAGACAGAGCAGGAAATTGGGGAATACCAGATTTCCCGTGCCGTCCAAACGAAGAGAGTACATGTTGATGCATCATCTTCGGGTGTGTTCATTACAAAGAACTGTTTCTCTGTATCCTCTACGTCCTGGGTATGCGATACCAGATCAGGATCCCAGATATGTAATATGTTACATAGGGCTACAGAAAGGTAGAGAACTGAGAACGGGTGATAAGTTTCATGAGGCAGAAAACGGGGCAAGAGTTGCAGCCAAGTCTGTTGGTCACTGTCACCCTGTATTTCCAATATATTGATTCTGAACAAATGTTATTAGATACCGAACCTGATATACAAAATCATATCAGTCTCTTTATTAGTAAAGAAATGATAAAATTTTGTATTGTTGGATAATGTTTTGAACATTTCCTATATCAAAAGTTGATCGGATCAGGCACGTTATCTAAAAGCGTTGATGTTCTAAATCAAACTACAGTTCTTTAGTATACGGAACACACACAAGAGGAAGAGTTCAGAAATGAACGAATTCTTCTTAAGGTATTGTAGACTAGGTCATATCAATGCGACCCGACTAGCTGAAGTTACATTTAGATGTATATTTAAATCAGTTTGAATTTACATCTTGTGAAACTTGCCAGTCATGTCACAAAGATAATATGACCATAGCTCTGTTTATTGGAAACAGAGAAGGAGTTAGTAAACTCTTGGGATGATACATGTTGATGTATGTAGGTCCCCTGTCTACACATGCCAGGACTGGTTCTTTATACTTCATTACGTTCTCTGATAATCTCTCAAGATTCAGTCATATGTTCCTGCTGAAACATGAGTCTGAACCTTTTGAGATATTCACAGAATATAAGCGAGAAGTAGAGAACCAAAATATGGGTATAAGTATTATGTCCTTTGATGAGATCGAGGAGGAGAATACTTGAGCACGGAAATCCTGGACTATTTTAAAGGAGAATGAGATTCTCTCTCGGCATTACTCCTCCGTATACACCATAGGACGATAGTATATCGGGGCGGAGCAGATACACCCTATTTGATATGGTGTGCTCTATGATGAGTACTGCTGAGTTACCTATTTCCTTCTTGGGGGTTATGCACTTATGAAGTTGCATACCTATTGAATTAGGTTCCAATTAAATCAGTTGCCTACCATTTCATATGTGATATGGAAAGGGAAGAGCCTATGTCTTAAGCTAGTTAAGATTTAGGGTTGTCCGGCTAATGTCTAAAAGCAAAATCCGGACAAGCTCGAGGCAAGGTCTGTAATGTAGAACTGGAAAGGTTCTAGCTATACAAAATACAGCAAATAATTTGGTAGAACCAAAGGATTCAGTAGATTCCAACGAACCTCAGCCTCTCCGCTGATCTAGTAGGGTTCCTCACCCACCTGAGAGATACTTCAGTTGCTCTGTGACAGTGGGAGCGAGGATTGCATCATGAGATGATGACCCAACTAGCTTCGAGCTGGCCATCAGGAGTAAGACTCTGTAAGAATGGCTGGATGCTTAGCGATTTGAGATGGAATCCTTATACACCAACAAAGTATGGACTTTGGTTGCTATATCTGAAGGGTTAAATCCCCATCAGGAGCAAGTATATCTTGAGAAGATTACTTGGTGTAGATGGAAAAGTTGAGACTTTCAAAGCTAGACTTGTTAAAAGTTTGCATCATTGACCAGGTGTGGATAATGATGAAACCTTTTCAAGTAGCTATGCTTAAGTCCATCCAGATCCTACTTGTCACGGCTACATACCATGACTACGATATCTGGTGGTTGGGTGTCATGACTGCTTTTCTAAATGATGTTTTAGAAGAGTGCGTCTATAAGTACACAGCCAGAGGGCTTCGTAGACAGTGGGAGCAGCGGAAACGTGTGCAAGATGCTTTATAAGATAAAGCAGGCATCGCGGAGTTGGAACATCTGTTTTGATGGATAAGTCAAAGAAGTTGACATCATCAAAATGGTAGATGAACCTTGTATATACAAAAAGGTAGTAGGGAGTATGGTGACGATCCTCGTAGAGTACGTGGATGACATACTCTTGATAGGGAAGGAGTTTCCTATGCTACGCTCGGTCAATCTCCGCTTACCATAATGATTCTCCATATAGGATCAAGATGATACCTACTAAATCCTGGATTTTGGATCTATGAGATAGATCTAATTGGATGTTAAGAATCTGACTAGTAGTAGTGAGATCGTATCAATCGACCCTGGGGAGAATCACTGGAAGTGTTCCAGGGTGATAAAGACGACTGAATGTCAGTCACAGGCATTGTCTATACCCTCAGTAAAGGGACGGTATGTTGGAAGAGTTCCAAGCTAGATACCGTGCCATACTAGACGATAAAGGCGGGATACATCGCTACTTAAGATGCTACCAAAGAGGCTGTTTGGGTGTATATTGGTTCATGAGATGAACTACGTTCCTACCATTGTGTGACAATGGAGTTGTGGCTTATGCCAAGGAACGCAGGTCCCATCAGTGATCCAGACATATTCTAAGGCAGTATCACTTGATCATGGAGATGGTTGATCTCTAAGGGATCGAGGTTAGGAGAGTAGACTCAGAGGACAACACGGCAGATCCACTCACGAAGGCCTATTCCCAGAGAGAGACTTTTATGGGATGGTTGAGTATGAGATACTACAACCACTGCTACAGATGGCCCTAGTGCAAGTGGGAGATTGTTAGTTATATGTATGCCCTAGAGGCCATTATTGTACATTGGATGTATATTGTAGTGGATGCTGGGACATATATAGGGAGGACTTTCTTGCTCGACATGATAGTATGCTATCTGGTTGAACTTTACCTTAACGTGTACATTGATTGTCTCTCTGTTACATGTTGGTAAAGCCCTTACGATGTGTACTTGACTACCTAGACTATGATGCAGATCATACTAGTGGGGACAGATAGTCCATAAGTACATCCTTCACAGTCCCTAGTCGTGGGTATATCGAGACGGGGCATCGATATACCAGAGTAGACTAGCGTATACCTTCTCGACCCATACAGATGGGCGATGGATGATCCCATATCCATTGGTGTTTGACATCAGAGATGATATACGGGTGCTCAGTGGAGACTGGGTACACTGGACGGACTCGCCGAGAACTCCCAGATGGTAATATACCTTACGTCAGATGGCAGTTCTCTGGTGACACTGGTACAGAGTAGTCTGTTGACCCGAGATCGTCATAGAGTCTTGTGTGGTTCCCACTGTGCTTTGATTTCCATCTTACCACGTCCAAGAGGGCGTGCAAAACGGTGGTTTTTGGGTACAGTCCCGAGTCACATGGAGGCAATGAGCGATAGGAGGGGATTCGTCTCTCCCGGTATAGGGGGTTGATGTTGCGCTGTGTTCGATTGGCTATAACAGGAAATCCCTGGCCAGGGTTGCTGAGATTTACTGGTAAGTGTTACCAGTAGTATCTCGAATAGTTATAGACCTCATATCGACACGACTTATCGAGCTATTGGGGTCTGACGTTTACCACCCCTAGGCAAGATATGCGACATATCAGACGATCAGACCGGACTGTACGGTAGTGTTACTGGTTGGATTCACTGGAGTGTGAGCGGGCTTGCTCGTCGATCTTCAGATCGCTCAATACCCGGGTGGCCGTTACGTTTAGCAGACCGCTTGCGGCTTGTGGGTGTTTGATATGATCATCACCTGCTGCCGGCGTATTGACGAGTCTTTAGAGTCCTACACAGAGGTTTCCTGGCTCAAGCGAAACGAAATAGGAGTGCATATGAGATATGTGCGGGACCGAGAATAATGCGTGTATGTGATACCGTATTCTATTCTCACGATGAATGTATCGATTGGTTGTATGCGATATAACCTAGTTATCGAATCAAGTATTGATTCGATAAGCCGATATATAGGATACTAGTCGGTTATATGCGATATGACCGGATCGTTAAATCAAGTGTTGATTTAATGATTTAATGCATAATTATATATTTGATATATTAGTTTGCATCAACTAGTATCGGTTTACTTAAGATGGATTTTCTCGCTCGGATGTGCACATTGTATATTCGATATAGTTTTGTGCACTTGATTGTATCATGTTTGATGATACAAGTCTACTTGTGTTTGTGTGAAGATTGAACCATGATTATATGAATGGTTAGGGTTATGATTATTCATTCATTCATTTTTTTATTTATTAGTTTTGGAAAATAATAGCAAAAGAGAAAAAATGGTGGCTTTCTTTGATCTTTCTTGAAGCTTCATGAAGACTTTGACCAAGTGACCATTTTGTCTCATGCTTGACCCTAACCATTTCATTTAACCATGATTCATTCTCTACACTAAACCATGGTTTGAATATGATAAGGTTTTATTTTCTTTTTCTTTTTGAATTAACACTTATCATATTCTTCATCTTCTTCTTCTTCTTCACTTCAAGAAAAAGCTTGAAAGCTTTAATGGCAAAGTGAGAAAAAGAGTGAGAAATCCAATTCTAAAGTCTACCCACTTCCTATTTCTTCATCCTCTACCTCTTGCCAAGTAGTAGAGTGTGTTTTCTTCACAAGTTTCTTGACTTGGTGAAGTTGGAGCTTGATCTAGCGATGCCTCGACGCAGATCATCTTCGGCATGGACATCGACGACCTAGCTCGCCATTTCTCCGACGAAGCCGACGCTAGAGCCCGGGAATTCATTTGGACAGCGAGGGGACTTCGTTGCGGAGCTATGGAGGTGGAGCACCGGATCTACAAAGGTTGTATTTCCGTTTAAACTTTAGTTAAGTTGTTAACTAGTTTCTTTTTCGCCTAGTTTTCTAGCCAACGATCCGTAGTCGGGTTTTTCGGCACCGTTAAAATTTTAAATTGGCATGGTTGATGCCTTGTGAGACCTCTTGGGAGTGCCTAGGAACCCTACAGACATATCACTTGCTTAGGCAATTGAGTCAATCATGAGATGTCAAGTACCACACCAGATATTGTTATTGCACTAGCTGCAATAAGTTGATATTGATCCAATCCTGGAGAAACGTTCGGAAGCAGTTTTAGAACATAAGTGGATGTTCTAGAGATATGATAACGACAGCCTCATTCGGGAGACGGTTATCATTCCAGGCTTCCAAGGTGACCTGAATGACAGAGTGACTGTCAGATTTATAGTTTTCCCTCTTACGAGGGGCAGTATTTTGGACAGGTGGTCCAAGCGGATACTGAGGGAGGTGTGGCGCAGGATACTGATTAATTTCAGTTGACGATACAGTCTAAGAAGTTTGGATTTGGAGTTCATTTATGAACTAGGTCCCATCAGATACCCAGACATATTCTAAGACAGGTATTGCTCATTTCGGAAGATGGCTTTCTCCGCGAACTTGAGATAAAGAGAGACATATAAAGAAACATCAGGGCGGATCCACTCATTGAGGCTATTCCTTGAACGCAATAGTTTCGCAAATGGGCTTTGTGAGACTGATCAGTAGAGGAGTTGGGTGTTCGGTATCACACGGGCTGTGAGTATGCGACATCGCAATAATTAGCCTTGAGTGCAAGTGGGAGATTGTTGGATATAGTGCTCTCAGAGTCAATTATTGGATCACACGCACGTGATTGCAATGATTGATGGAGGACCTATACCAGTAGGACAGTCTTACTCAAGATGATAGTATGCTATCTGGTTTATCTTTATCATCGTGTACAGCTTTAGGTGACCTTACAGGTCGCTATTACATGTTGATAGAGCCTTAGGATTCTTGCTTGACTACCAGCAGTATGATGGCGATCATATACGTGGGAGCTGGGGTCTATAAGCACATCCTTAAAAGGTCCCTAGTCGTGGGAGTTTTCGAGACAGGGCATCGATACTCCGGAGTAGACTAGTGTATACAGTCGAGACCCCGACGAGGGGCGGTGGCCGGTCTCACAAGCCATTGGTGTCAGTTGGATCCCTTAAGATGTATACAGGTGCTCATTGGGTTATGAGTACACCGGACAGGACTCGCCGGGAGCATGCTAGTTGGTATTATACCTGACGTCAGATAGCAGTTCCCTGGTGACATGGGTACAGGTTAGTTCATCGACCTGAGATCGTCATTTGTCTCGTGTGAGTTCCCACTGTGCTTTGATTACTATCCTACCACAGCTCAAAGGAGTCATGCAAACATGTTTTAGTTGGGTACAGTCCCGAGCCACATGGAGACAGTGAGCGGATCGGCAGGGGTTTCGTCTCTCCCGGTATTGGGGGTGAGATCGTGCTGTGTCTAGGAGAGCCATTACACGAAGTCCTTGGCCAAGGCAGGATATTTACTGGTAGATATTCCAGTAGTATCTCAGGGTGTTCTGGGCTACACTCCGACACGACTTGTACCGCTTTTGGGGGTCTGACTTTTACCAACCCCTTAGGCCCGCCATGCGATACTCATAGACGAACGGATCGGACTGTATGGATATTGTCACTGACAGGCTCAGTAGGGTGTCAGGATGAGCTCGCTCATCGACCTCCCTTTTGGTCAATACCTGGTAACCTGTTACGTACGGCTAGTACCTCTGACGTGCTAGTGGTTAAATCCACAGCCAAAGTATTGACGAGTCTTTAGAGTCCCCTACAGACAGTTTCTCAAGTTTTGGGCGAAACGTTGTAGAGGCCGTATGATATATGGCAGGGTCCGATCATATACGTGCAGTAGTGCACGGATCATGATCGGGCGGATCATACTAGTGGGCTTTGGTTTAAGCCGGATCCTAGTATTAGATTTGTTGGATTACTTTAGTCTCATCGCATTCGCATTCAGTCGGAATGCGGGTGCAGGTATGTATATACAGGTGAGGGGTATCCTTGTGATCCGTCGCGAGTTTACTTTAGATGTTGCCGTATCTTTTTATTGTTGCAAACATTTGGATTAATGTTTGTAAATGGAAATTGTGAGCTATATGTCATGATAAGGAGCATTTATTGTGACACATGCACAAGTGGTGACTCATGGTCTCTTTCTTTGTGCATGTGTCACATAAGGTGATGGTTTTGTGTTGAAATGATAAGGAGAGAGAGAAAGGCAACCATATGGTTGTAGTTTTGGTCTTGTATTATTTGCATCTCATTCTATCTCTTTTATGATATCATTCCAACATAAGAAAAGAAAAGAAAAAGAGAGCCTCTTCTTCTTCTTCTTCTTCTTCTTCCTCTAGCTCAAAATCTCCATTAATGGCAACACCTCTAACCTCCATCCAAATCAATGGATGCAAAAGACAAAGTGATCACAAACATTCTCTACATCACCTTGGACACGTCGGCTAGCACACTTCGTGCCCGAGTTGGTTCGGATGAAGCGGGAGCCCGTAAAAAGACTCATAGCTGTGGTGCCCTTTCCGACGAGGAGATCGAGACCGGAGTTGCCGCGGGGAGCTTGGGATGGTGGCCAAAGACCGAAGGACACGGATCGATTGGTATAGCCCTTCTATCTCTTCTCTAGATAGCTAGTTGTAGATTAATGGTTCGATCCGGGTTTTAAGCATACGATAGCGCCGGTTTCTAGTTTAAGAAAAGTTTTCGTTCCCGCATTTTGGCCTTGGACAGACGGCCGAGGCGCTACCGTAGTCTTACAAATACCTGGAGTATTACATTTTCCCTCACTTAAAACAATGGTTAATCATCGAACCACAGGCCTACCTATTGAGAAACCTTCTCTGATACCATTCTGTCAATACAGAAAGTATTGTCCGCTTTGGCCGAAACCGCACGGTTTTGTCCTTCGGGACGAACTGGATCCGACCAGGAGCCACTTCCCAGAAGGTCACTCATCCTAGAACTTTCGTAGCTCGAGCACGCTTAACTACGAAGTTTTCAAGCTCCTGTAGTGCCAGTTCACTTAAAAGGCGCCTCTGTATTGAAGAGTGGTATCATTCCATTTATAGTACAGATCTGTCCTCTTTCGGAATGTATTCCGAAAATTCTCCGTTGTTTTACAGTAGGTCCCCATGCTTATCTGGTATATATGGGTATACCGGATAATACCTGGAGTATTACAAATACACAAGTTAAGAGAGCAAATACACAAACATGATGATTTAATAAGATTCAGCGTCCATGTCTAGTCCTCTTCAGAACATCTCGTCTTGCTCCTTTCACCAGTTTGCTCCTTTCACCGGACAAAAATAAACTCCTACAAACACTTACAACCACCTCTTCCCAATAGACTCTAGTATAATCTTGCTTCTATCCAAGAAGTTATAATGAAACCAAGTTCTCTCTAATAGATGACAGAGAATGTTGTTCCCAAATTTCTCATTCAGTAATAGAGACTAGGAGCTTTGTAAAGTGGATCATTAAAAATGAAAAAAACAAAAATTCTGCTTGAAACTCTTGATGATTTATTCAAGAATATGGATATCTTTTGCATGAGCTTTTGACATAAATAGCTGGAAATATATTTATGAGCTTTGATAAATATTGGAAATTAATCCAAAACTCAAACAACATATTGAAAACATTTTTCTAGCTTAGAAAACTGATATGAATGTGTAAGCGTATGTTTATCAAGATCTTTGGCATCATAATTCCTTTACATTTAACATTTAGAGAAAAATACCTCATAAATAAAAAATCTTGTCTTGTATAATAATGGCTTCAAATAAATCTTCATGTTACGGAGATAGGAATCCGTAGGGACAACTTTTTATTGTCCATATGGATGCCATCGGTTTGTCCTTACGATGCCCTACGGATTAATTAAAAAATATCAAAATGTAATCTTTTAGTTGGCCCTACGGAGCCGCAAAAGAAGGCCCTACGGGTTAATCCGTAGGGGTATCAAAATGTTATTTATAAATAAAAAAAAGCTCAGTAAATTCCACTGCCCCTAGTTATTTTCTCATCAACTTCCGCGCGTGCAATCGCTCACCCACGCCTCCTCCACCTCTCGTCAGCCGCCTCCTCTACCTCTCGTTGCCAAAATTTTCCGTCAGCCACCGCCTCCATCTCTGTCTCGTCACCATACGCACGCTCGTCGCCATCTTGCCGCCACCAGAGGATCTCGTCGAGCTTCATCCCCGGCCTCCTCCACCTCGTCGAGCTCCATCCGCCGGCAAAACTGTAAGTGAGGTGAGTTAATTCCATTTTGAACTATTAATTATTCTTATTTTTTGTGTTATTGTTGATTTTAGTGTTAGAGTTAGGGTTAGTTCCGGGTTAATTGGGGTTAATTAGGGTAAGGATTATGATTAATTAGGTAGGGTTAGAGTTAGGTTTAGGGTTAGTTTTAGGGTTCGGTTTAGGGTTAGTAGGGTTAGGGTTAGTTAGGGTTAATTAGGTAAAATTGGATTGGTGATGATTAGGGTTAGGGTTAAGGTTAATTAGATTAATTAGGGTTAATTTTGGTTTGGGTGATGATTAGGGTTAGGTTAATTTGGGTTAGGGTTTGGGCTAAGGTTAATTTGGATTAATTAGGTAAAAAAGAGTGTATTTGTGTTAGGGTGTTGATTAGGGTATATTTGGGTTAATTTTGGGTTAATTAGGGATAATTTGAGTTAGGGTGAAGATTAGGGTTAATTTGGGTTAATTAGGTTAATTAGGGATAATTTGAGTTAGGGTGATAATTAGGGTTAATTTGGTTAATTTGGGTTAATTAGGTTTAGGGTGCACTAGTTCTTTTAGTAGGATACTCGATGATAACGTAAACACACAACTTTACCGTAAACGCGAGCAAAATTTACTCTAAACTTAAAACTTCAAACCTTTAAAAACGAAACGTAAATGCAAGACCTATTCAAATTAAATGTTCAAGTTAAAACCAATATGATACTCGATGATAATATGGAACTTTCATATTCTCGTTGATACTCGTATGTAAAAATCAAAACGCGACTTAGTCCCCGTCTATCGGTTAACATACGTTCGATGTTCGTCGTGACATAGAACTATACGAAGGTTGTTAAATATCGGACGGTATAGTTCGGTACTAATAACCGTCGTGTAGTCTTTGTGACGAGAAGATTCAATCGTATGATAACTGATAGATTTGTCCAATGTGGACAAGTTAAGAATGTATAAAGCAAACACCTGCATTCACTTGTGTTTTCATTCGTTTCGAGTTATTTCGTCGGTACTTTTCCGCTGGTTCTCCGTATACAAAGATAGATTAGATGTTCATTTCAACGTTGTTTCACAGCATTGAAATGATTATCTATTCTATTACAGTGTACTCGGAGAATAGCGGGGAGGTGCTGCCGAAATTTACTCGAAACGGATGAAAGCACAAGCGAATGGGTGTCTGCTCTATACATTCTTAATGGGATAGAAGCCTTACCCCCGACAGCCAAAACACACATATACAACACAAATACACAACAAATGCACACACAAAGCACATACACACTAACAACCCTACACTTAAGCGAAATCATAAATTGAAACACACATACATAGAATACAACTCATACTTGGGTATCTTCAAATCTAACTTTATTTATCGATAATTTATTCTTTTCAACGACAAACTTGCCGCTATGGATTTTTTTCTTTGTCAATAACCATCCCGTTTTTCGATTTCTCAATATAGTCACCATAACCTACAATTTATATGTTATACAGTCTAACATGGCCCATGAGTACATCAGAGTTAAGGACTGGATGTATGTGGATTGGAAACAACGCATGCAATCTAAGTTTGTCACAGGAGTTACTGCTTTTATTGAATTTGCACGCGCACATAATAAGATCGTGTTAGAGAAGATTCTCTGCCCGTGCGATAGATGTGGGAATAAGTTCTGCCCCTATGTAGAAATCGTAGAGCTTCACATCGTTAAACATGGTTTTACTAGATTTTATACAACTTGGCTATATCAAGGGGAAGGATAAGAAGAAGACGGTAATGCGGTAGAAAAAGAAGAAGAAGACGGTAATGCGGCAGAAGAAGGAGAAGACGAATGCGGCAGAAGAAGAAGAAATGGAGGATATTGTAGAGGCCGCTCTAGGTGATAGTATTCCTACCAACTATGACATTCTTTCCGACCAAGGACCGCGTGCAAATAAATATAAAAAGTTCATGAATGATGCTAGAAGACCAATTTATGAGAATGCAAAGTATTCAACCCTATCATGGTTCGTTCAACTTTTCCAGATTAAGTGCCTAAATTGATGGAGCAACAAGCATTCACGATGCTTCTAAAGATCCTGAAAGATTCCATGCTCCCGGGAAATAACGTGCCCGACAGCTGGTATGAAGCCCAGAAAATGATGTCTGATTTGGGTCTGAAGTGTGAGAAGATTCACGCATGTCCTAAAGATTGCGTGTTGTGCCGGAAAGAGAATTCAGATTTGAAATAGTGTCCAACATGCGGAGAGGCCAGGTATAAGCCGAAAGAATCTGATAAGAAGCCCGATATACCTGTCAAGATAGCACGATATTTTCCCATAACACAGAGGCTGCAGAGGCTGTTCAGATGCAAGAAAACAGCCGAGGCAATGATTTGGCATCACCGTGCTGCTCCAAGTGAAGATGGAAAAATGAATCATCGAAGAGATTACGGGCATCGAAGAATTTCTATAGGAGGCACGAAATATTTAGTAGTGATCCTCGCAATGTCAGGTTTGGACTCGCTAGTGATGGCTTCTGCCCATTCAACTATATGGCTGAAAGTCACAGCACATGACCCGTTGTAATGATAGTTTATAATCTGTCGTCTTGGTTGGCTATGGATCAATCCTATTTTATGATGCATCTTCTTATTGATGGACCAAACTTACCGGAAAAAAATATCGACGTCTATCTCCGACCTCTAATCGATAAGTTAAAATCTTTATTTATTGATAGTGTAGAGACTTACGATGCAAACATAGATACAACCTTCCCACTGCGTGCGGGTTTAATGTGGACAATTAATGACTTTCTTATGTATGTAATGCTATTAGGTTGGTCCGTACATGGTCATAAATCATGCCCTTATTGCCATCAATATACAACATCGAAATGGTTGAATTTTAGCAGGAAGGTTTATTATTGCGGTCATCGGCATTTCCTGCCACTAGACCATCCCTACTGGTTAGACGCTGCTCACTTTAATGGTTATCAGAAGATTCTTAGGCCTCCAGCCTCATTGTCCAGAGAGGACGTGACTGCTCAGTGGGATGGGTACAATAATGTGACCTTCGGGATAGATCCGGAAAAATATGTCAAACCACCCTACTGGAACAAGTTAAGCATTTTCTATGAGCTTCCGTACCGGTCAACAAATTTAATGCGTCATTGTCTGGACGTCATTCACATAGAGAAGGGAGTATCCGAGCATGTACTCAACTTACTTCTTTGTAAAGATGGAAAATCGAAAGACAACCTCCGTACTCGGATGGATCTTCAGGACTGGGAAATTAGAAGTGAATTGCATCCTAAACCGATAGCGAGTAAACCAGGTAAGTTTTTACTTCCCAATGTTGCGTATCATATGTCACAACCGGAGAAGAAAATATTTCTTTAGGTGTTGCATGATTTGAAAGTTCCCACAGATTTCTCAGGATCATTTAGCAAGAAGATAAAAATTGTGAAAGGCAAGATCAATGGGCTGAAAAGTCATGATCACCATGTTATTATGGAGCACCTTCTCCCATTAGCCCTCAGGACTTCCCTTCCCGAATCGGTTGGTCTAGTAATCAATGATCTTTGTTGCTTTTTTAGAGAATTGTGTGCTAAAATCCTGAATGTTGTGACGCTGGAGAATCTAGAAAATTCTATTTCATTGATATTTTGCAAACTTGAGCATATTTTCCCACCGTCATTTTTCGATATCATAATACACCTGACGGTTCATCTTGCAACCGAGGCTAAATTAGCCGGACCGGTACAATATCGATGGATGTGTCCCGTCGAAAGGTATGTGTAATTTTTCGTTTCACGCAATTTGTAAAATTATTGTTGTCCTATATGCCCGTATTTATTTATTTAACATATTTTTTTAAGTACCTCTACACTCTAAAAATATATATACGTAATAGAAATCGACCAGAGGGTTTTATCATGCAAGATTATCTTCTAGATGAAGTAACCACATTTTGTTCCCACTATCTGGACGAGAACATTGAGACGAAGCTTAACCGGCCTCGGAGAATTCAAGACGGGCCATATGGTAAAGCGTCCTATAAAAGAGTAGACACTATGTTTATCAACATGATATATCGGTTTATCCTCCTCAATAGCGTATGTCTTGAAGAAATTAGAAAGTAAGTTTTTTTGGATTAATTGTTATATTTGTATTTGTGTGTGTATGAAATGATATAATATTAATACCATAATTTATTGTTGAGAACAAAATTCATATTAATGAGGTACGTGAGGGGCATCCTGATTGAAATGATGAACGATTGGAAACATATCATCAGTATAATTTTTGCGATTGGGTTGCAGATAATATAAGTTTTTCGAATAACATGTTATTGCTACCAGTCTTAATCTAAACTTATATCGTTATGTATTTATCGTAAAATTTATTTTGTCAGATCCACGATCCGAACTTGTTTGCATCATTAGAGAGAGATTCAAGATTTTTAGCTAAGTTTCCTAATATGGAGGTTGTATATTATAAAGGATTCGGTGTCCTTGGATACAAATTTGAAGTTAAGGACATAGAAACATCTCGAACCACTCAGAATAGTGGGATTGCAATGGTAGGATCGGATGGTGTGATTTATTATGAATACTTAAATTGCATACTTGGCATCCAATATCCCGGATGATCAGAACCGTTTTATATATTTCAGTGTACTTGGCACGATACACGAACCGATACGGATAAGTGGAGAAACAATCTCGGGACTTGGAAAGATGAATATGGATTGACTAGTGTGAACACACTTCGATTTTACGGTCAGGACAATCCATTTATCTTTCCGAATCAAGCGTTCCAACTATACCACTCACAGTGCTTGAAGCATCCGGAATGGGGTGTCGTATGCCATTAGAAACCCAGGGATATTTACGATGTTCCAGAATTCGAGAATCGTATAGAGGACATCGATGAGGATGAAGAGGAGAGAAGACTTAGAGTGCTCCGACCGTATGTTTCGAAAGACGGGTTGTCTTCGGCTGATCGTGAAGTTACGTGGGTTAGAAATGATATCGATGATAAAATCCAAGTAAATATGTCTAATGCGTCCATGAAACGAAAAAGGTTATCAGTAATGTTATATTATTAATTCACATTTCTACGATCTATATATATATATATATATATTGCATGCATATGTAATGATTGTACCCTTATCTAGGTTTGATGATGTCGACCGGAGCAGCGAGGGGCGGCAGGAGCACCAGCCGCGGCAAAGGCAAGGGTAGAGGCAGAGTGGTTCTGCCGCCTGGAGAGCTGCGTTGAGAGCTTCATAGGGCCGGTCTTGCACACCGATCGGTATCCCTTTCGGATGACTCCTTCCGTGTGGACTTTGCCACACCTCCAGATATATTATACGCATATTCATTTTGAATGTAATATTATAGATATACACGCATATTTATTTCAAAATTACTTATATAGTCAATTTTTAATTGCCTAGCTGTTGGTGGTGCGTCCACATCAAAGGCAGAGGCTACCACCGCACCTGCAGGTATGTTTATATATCCTATAGTGCATGCATATTGATTTAGAATGTTATATCATAAATATACGCACATTCTTTTTGCTCTTACTTAGATAATCATTTTTTGATTGTCTAGCTGTAGGTGGTGCCTCCACATCTCGGGCAGAGGCCACCACCGCACCTGCGGGTATGTTTATATATCCTATATTGCATGCATATTGATTTAGAATGTTATATTATTTATATACACATTTTTTTTGCAATTACTTATATAATCTATTTTTAATTGTCTAATTATAGGTGGTGCGTCTACATCTGGCGCATAGGCCACTCCCGTCACTTCCGTACCCTCTGCTAAGTCTGCAGGTTAGTATGAATAAATATAAAATATTTATTCATTTTACATATCCTCTAAGAATAAACATGAACTCCATATAATTTTATCGTCAATGTTTATTTTCCAGTTGGAGGGGACGCGTCCACGTCCGGGTCACCGACTGTTCCTCACTGGAGGAACTATCGTCTCGCTCGTGCTGCTGCCCGGGCCCAGGCTCGTGCTGCCGTCGCCGAAGGTATATATCGCACTTCAATTTTCGTTAATCCTTGATTTCTTAATACCACTTTGTCTTAATATTACTTGTCTTGATATTTCTTGTAAATGCAGGGCAGCCCCATCCCGAGAGGGGGACTCGAGGGCCGAATCAGTCCCACAGGCTGAGGCTTGATAGAGCTAGGGAGGAGGCACCATTCCCTCTCTTCTTTACGCTCGATTATCGCTATACCGAAGATTATGCCGAGAGGTTCGGCCGGTATATAGGGGATGAGAGCCGCATCCTAAAGAAGTATCCATTTCACGTTGAGTGGGGCAATCAGCACCGACGCTCATTTGCCCTCTTCTGGGATCAGGCTCGGGTATTAATATATATTTTCATTTGACTTATCCAATATATTTATTATTATTTAACACTTGCAATTTAATTACATTATTTTTTTGGTATTTGCAGTTGGATTACGACTTTCAGCCTATCCCCAACCCTGATCACCCTGAGAGAGTGCTCGATCTTCACACTCTGTACCAGGGCCTGATGAAGAATATGCTATCAAATGTCTGATACAACAGGAACGAGCTGAAGATCGACTGCTATTCTCTATGGATAGCGACCCCTGAGGCAGAGAGAGCGGCTCTCCTACATACTCCGGCCTTTGCGAGAGTCGACGTAGATACACGCCTCTCTTGTGCCAATATTTTGACTCTCAGTGCAAACAGGTTTGTAATTTAAATTTAATTCATTGTTTAGTATATAATTTATTTTTTTTGTGTTGCTTAATTAGAAAACTAAATCTGAATATGTTGTGCAGAAACAGGCCGATCAAAATAAGGAGAATAGGAAGTTGGCGAAGAGGGGTTGCCCCACTTATATAGGAGGCTCGAGGAACATTACTCGTGCCATGGAGGCATTGGTAAATTATAATAGATCTATTTTGATATAATGTAATATTAAGAGTTATTTTATAATATATGTAAATTTTTGGCGAATTGCAGAGAGCTCAAACCCTGGCGCAGGGTGGTACACCGAGCGTGCCGACCTCGTATCTTCCCGTCCACGGCACCTCGACAGATCCCGCCACGGGCGAGCTTCGATTCCCCGACACCGCTACCCAGGAGTATTACGTAAGTGTTAATATTTATTCTAACAGGTTTGAAAATTTTGTTTTGAAAAGTTCAAGTTTAAATGATATACTTATATTTTAATGGTTAATGTGGGTGTAGGAGTGGATGGTGGAGCAGGCGGAGGCACTGGGGATCGATTTTACTGGACAGACCGATCTGATGCTACTGACCCCAATCCTAAATGCCGCACACGGAGGGAACTAAGGAGGTTGGGAGAGAGGTCGGGGACTGGGTCCTAGCAGGGCCCATATGAGGTTGGACTCCACTCCGGCGGTTGCTTCCCCTACCCCCCATGAGTGACGTCTAGAGCATGATTGTTTCGCCCAATCAGAGCAAAGCTCTGTTGAAATTCAAAATTCAAAAATTCTGAAGCAACGCTTCAAGTCTCGGGCGTAACGCGCCACATGTCAGGCGCTGATACGTCAGCGCAGCGCCCAAGAAGGCGCACCCAATCAGAGCAAAGCTCTATTAAAGGAAGCAACGCTTCAGTTGCGCAGGCGCTGCGCTGCGCGACACGTGTCGGCGCAGATGCGCTGCGCGACACGTGTCGGCGCAGATGCGCTAGCGCAGTTGCGCTGCGCTGTGCGCTGCGCGACACGTGTCACGCGCTGGGGCATCTGCGCCAAACAGAATTAAAATTTTAAGAAATCTTTTCTGTTCTTGTTAAAATAAGAAGATTTTCTTCTGCAAAGCAGAAGCCCTTGGATCAAAGATCCAACGGTGGGGAAAATTCCCCAAATCACTCAGAGAAATATCTCTTTAACAAATTTAACTAATTTATGGGCACTATAAAAAGGACCCTAGGCCTCAATTAAAAAGCATCAACATCTTTCTGAAAAAAAAAGGAGGAGAGAAGAGAACTCTGAGAAACTCCTCAAGAATAAAAAAGGTAAAAATCTTTAGAAAAAAGAGAAAGTTCTCTTATGAACAGATCATAGATCTAAAAACAAGATCAATGATCTTTAATAAAAATAAAATAAAAATAAAAATAGTTCTTTGCACTTTTCATGAACCTTTGGTTCTCTGAGATAAGAAAAACAAGAAAAAACTTATTTTTCTTTGATTTAAATTAGATCAAGAAATCAAATAGTGCTTTACACTTCTGTTCTTGAATCTAAAAGATTCTTGGTGCTTTGCACTTGCAAACTGCGCTGTTGCGCTCTTGGGAGAGCGCCATGTGTCAGCATCTAAACCACTTGCGCTATGCGCTCTTGAAATAAGAGCTTTGCTCTCTGGAGTTGGCGCAACTCACCAGAGCGCGCCACGTGTCAGCAGCGCAACAGCGCAGCGCACTAGCGCAGCGCACTAGCGCAGCGCACTGCACTGTTGCGCTTGCGCTCTCCAGAGCGCGCCACGTGTCAGCAGCGCAACAGCGCAGCGCACTAGCGCGGCGCACTGCACTGTTGCGCTTGCGCTCACCAGAGCATGACATGTGTCTTCACCACAAGCGCTTGCGCTCAGTGAGTGGCGCAAAGCGCCTAACAAATGCAATGCAGGGCCAAGCCCAATTAAAAGACCAAACAGGCCTTATAAAATTGATGCTCTGCATCATTTATAAATGGGCAAAGCCCAAACAAAAATAATAAAATGCTATGCAGATGCCTTGCAGAGCCCAAAATAAATCGATGCTCTGCATCTTTTATGGGCAGAGCCCAAACAAGAAAATAGAAGTAATGTAGTGTGGGCAAAGCCCTAGCACAGGTCTAATGGACTAAAAATAAATAAAATGTTGAACATTTTCAACTGGACTTAGCCCAATTCTGGCCGTAAGTCCTTAAATTAAGTTGAACTGAGCACAAATGCTCTCTCAAATCAATTTATATTCGGTTCGAGGGTACATCTCCGAACTCCTTTGACATCCATCGTTGTAATTCCTCAACGATGTCAAAGAGGTAACGGGTCCCAACGACCACACATCAATACGGACTGCGGGGTCCTTAAACTCATGGACCGAAACGTCCCTAAACTAATGTTGGACCGAAACGTCCCTAAACTAATGGTGGACCACCACGTTCCTAAACTGGAACATGGACCACTACGTCTCTAAACTGGAACAATAGAGCTCCCAAATGCTCTTTTGCTGGATCTAAACGGTCCCGTTTAAGTTGATCTTAGCCCCAAATACGGCTAACGTATCCTTAAACATTCAAACGGACTATAAAACTCCAAATCAACCTTGGTTCAAGGGTACATCTCTGAACTCCTCTGACATCTGCCATTGTAATCCTTCAACGACGTTAGAGAGGTGACGAGTCCCGATGGCCAGATATTAAATGGATTATCACGTTAAGTCGATCTTAGTCTCAAAACAGGACTAACGTATCCTTAACGAATGTTTAAGTTGATCTTAGCCGCAACGCGACTAATGCATCCTTAAACTAAAAACACCAAACCCAAATCTAAGTAAATACGGACTAATCCACGTCCTACGGGCGACGGCATTACTTAGTCTCCGTATACAATCCACGGGCAACCACAAACAAAACAAACACACACGACACGAAGTGAAATTCTGGAGAAGGAGAAAGTTGTTACCGCGATGCGGTAGCGTAATTAACTGCAGGGGCTTGCGCTTGCAGGGAAGAGCGTCCCCACAATTAAAAAACCCCTCAAGCGAGGGGGAATCTGACAAAGTCTGCTACATCGGCCGCATCCGTCTAAACCTCCGATACACGGTGCCATAAATCAACTTGGCATCTTCGGAGAGGTGGACGGATAAAACCAAATAGCATCTGCCCCGAATCTCAGCGTCAGGACATCGCGGTCGTGTGCCCCGTCTTTCGGAGGGGAACAGATTCTGGCACGCCCGGTGGGACCTTTTCCTCTTTCCACTCCACACTTCGTGTGTCGTCTTCGCGAACCAATCGCGGTTTGTTAACGGTTGCCTTTGGATTTCAAGTTACTAAGATTTGGTCTTTTGCCTGGCGCAGAACTCAAGATTCAATGGCCTCTAATTGCACCAACTGCTCGAAGTGCCACTGCAACGGACGCTCCACCTCACCAGGAGGTGTAGTATATGGACCCCAAGTGGCTTCCTTCCTCGCTTTGCCGGTAGACCAGGTGACCCAAGCCACCACTGGTCTGTTCTTCGGGACCATGATCCCACCTACAAGCTTCTCTGCGCCTATGCCTGCACTGGAAGTGAACAAGAAGTCGGTCTTCAACCGGCTCACTGCTACGACGACCCCTGTCAACGGGTCGTCCAATACCAAACCGACAGCCTCTGTTTTTACCAGGCTAAATCAGAACTCTAAATTGGCTGTCTCAAGGAAGGCAATAACTACTGCTCCAGAAGTCGTCAAGGCGGCTTCCCCTGTCAAAGAATCAGTCTTCTCAAGACTGACGATTCCTGCTCCTGCCCCTGCTCAAAGATCCGTCTTCGGCAGGTTGAATATCACCCCTCGAAAGACAACCTCAGTCTTTAAGAGGTTAACACCGGCGGCGCCTCATTCAGACAGGGGGCAAAAAGAAACTATCTCAATCTCTGAGCCAATCCCAACGGCTCGCCGTGCTTGACGTCGCCATTGGCAACGAGTGAGGAAGGCAGGGGGCAACTCTCCCTCAGGGCTAACTCCACCGGCTCCAGTGGTGGAAGTCAATGCTGCTGTTCCAACTGGGAACAGCTTTGAACTGCTGAGGAGGGTACGGAAGAATTCTCCAACCGCTACACTGAAAAGATCTCCTCCGCCTGCGAAGAAAGTCCCAGAAACAAAGCAAGAACAGCCCCCTCAACGACTGTCCTCAAGAATTTATAAAGTTTGGCGGAGGGTTCAAGACTCCGTAATCGACCCAGGTCACTCTCGTCACCAGAAAAGGGCGAGGGTGGAAAAAGACAAGGGCCGTCCCATTGAACAGCAGGGGACAGCAGCTGCTAGGATGCCCACTTCAATGGTTCCTTCAACCTCAACGGCCCACAAAAGAAGGAGGCCAGAGAAAACTCCCGCGTCAGCGGCAAAAGTTAAAAATAGTGAGCCTAAACGCCCCAAGCCTGGGGGCATAACAGTTCATACGGTTTACATGGCATCGGGAAAAGAAGATAGCTATATATCAACAGGTCACAGACCGCACACGAGGTCAGTGACCAAGGCTCAGGAGCAGCAACAGAAGCTCCAAGAGATGATGAACGCTATGGCCGCACTTACAGGGCCAAAAGAAACCCCTGAAACGTCCTCGGACGAGCGTCAAGAACAAGAAACTGACGCTGAATTCCTTCGTCGCGTACTGGAGAAGAAGGATAAAGAAGCTGCGGAACAGGCAGCCAACATAAAGAAAATGGCCCTCCTGTTCCAGGATATGGTGGGTATGATGATTCAACAAGATCCACCTGCTGAAGATTCCCCGATCATCCTTGAAGACGATAGGGGAGAGGCGTCGAATCCTCCACCAGTTCTGTCCACAGCCAAAGAGGATACAACTCCAAAGCTGATTTGGATGAATACATCGCCCAGCAAATACGGGTTCATCATGCAACCGAAACAGCCGGCCAGGTCATGAAAACGGGGAGACCATATCCGAGTTGGTACGATCAAATCAAATACCCGCCAGGTTATACGATTCCCAAGTTCCATGTCTACAAGGGGACGGGCAATCCTCACCAGCATGTCGCCCAGTTCAGGGCACTCTGCGGCAATACTGGTGGAGATGACAAGCTTTTACTTCGCCAGTTTGTTGGAAGTTTATCAGATACGGTGTTCGAATGGTACTCTGAGCTCCCGAACGATTCTATTAAAACCTTCGCGGAGATGGAGCTGTTGTTTACTCAGCATTTTGCAAGCGCCAGTGAACGTACCCCGATGACAGCACTGATTAACGCCAGGGTAAAGCCAGGCGAGACGTGGGTTCAGTACGCTATACGATGGCGGAACTTATGGTCAAAGTGTTAGCAGCGCATTGAAGAAGCTCCCGCGGTGGGTATGTTTGTGGGAACCCTCGATCCACAAGCAACCATCTCGCAGTTTATGATGTTTTTCAAGCCGACTACCTTCCAGGCCTTGATTGACAAACTAGCGCAAATGGATCAAATGGGCCATAAACCCCCTCTTCCAAGGCCAGACACCCGAAATGACAAAGGGAAGGGAAAAGCGATCGTCGTTGCCAACACACAACAACAACCGAGCGACTCGAAGCCGGTTGCTCGTCAAAACAATACGCGACCGTACGTGCCCCTTGAGGATAGGATGGGACGTCCTTATTCCTTTCCCCGCGATAAAATGAGGAGGTTATTCGAGCTGGCGTTGCGCAACAGACTCATAAATTTGCCGGATCCAAAACGTCCGTTGCAACCAAGTGACGTCAACGAGCCCAACTACTGTCCTTATCATCGAGTACTAGGCCATCCGATCGAAGATTGCTACGTTTTCAAAAATTGGCTTGAAAACTAGTACCGACAGGGCAAGTTCGCGTTATCTGACAAATGGAAGGTGAATCCCTCACAGCCCCACACCTCTAAGGGGACGAATACGCCGGGGGCAACATGCTCCGTCATTGAAGAAGCTCCTTGGGAGGTTGTATTATCAACCAAGACAAAGAGGATGCTAAACGATCTTCAGACGTGTCCAGCAATCAAGTGGAAGAACCCGTTGGAACCGCAGGTCATTGAAAGGATGTTGAAGCCACGTCCAACTCCAAAGACCGATGGTGGCGGTTCAAGCACTTGCAGCCGCCGTCAAAATCTTCGAAAAAGAAGAAGAAGAAATCTAAGAAGCCCGTGAAGCCTGGCGGCAAACGCACGGACTTACAAAAGCAAATTGACGCGCTGGATGAATACAACCAAAAGGCACGGACTCCCATTATGCTCCAAGAGTTCCTCAATCACGTTTTTCAAGAAAAAGATGAGGGAGAAAGTTCATCGGATGAATCCGAGGAATATGTGGCGAGCTGTCATATGATTTCCCATTTGATCACGAATGATGAGGAGACTCCTTGCACCGAAAAGCTGGGGGCAGATCCTGAACCAAAAGTTCTGGGGCCATCGGATGAAGTAATTGACGCACTCCTTAATGAAGCTCGGTTGAAAAGTAAAGCTGATCGGGAGCGCGAGGCGGCTATATTTGAAAGGGCCAAGCGCCAGCGACTTGATAAAGGAGCTGAGACGATCCCGTTGGAGCTGAACACCTCCGCTACCGACAAAAGCCAATTCAAGATGAGAAAGAAGTTTGCTAAGGCCATGTCCATGGGTATGAAGCTACCATCCTCCGAAGAAGAAATTACTGGTGAGGCGAAAATGCACCCGTCTTATTGCTTATATCATCAGAAGGTTTCGCACCCCACTCAGGAGTGCAAAGCTTTCGATAGATGGTGGCAAGGATACGTTGCTCATCGACAACGCTTTAACCGGGAAAAGCGTAAAACTCGTCGAGAGCAAAGAAATACGACCGAAGGGCTTAAAAGAACTGCTGGCGATTGTTGCATGGTTAACACAGGTAGATCACAAGTGCCCACATTCGGGAGTGATTCTGATGAAGAGCTAGAACTTGCCCCTTTCTTTAAAGAGTCCGCTTTGAGAAAAGAAGAAGAACCGAAGGTTTGCGAAAATATCCGGCTACGTAATCGCACGCTGCCCGAAAAGAACCTCGGACCCTCGAACAAAAAAGATAAAGGGAAAGAAAAGGCCAATGAAGATATCGTCTTAGATGACCAAGTGGTGGAAGAGCTAGCTGCCAAAGACCCACCAAAGAAGAATAAGGTGGATTACAACGTCTTAGCACATCTGAGGAAGCTGCCCTCACAGCTCAGCATTCTTGACGCTCTTTTGCTATCAAAAGAGGTGAGAGATTCGTTGATTAAGGCGCTCCAAGACCCAGAACAATTCCAAGCATGCCTGGCCGAGGAAAAGATGAAGGATGAATTGGAGGAGGTGCACACGGCCGATGTCACTTTTGGCGATGAAGACCTTCTACTTGGGACGTGCGAACACAATCGCCCCCTCTATGTCTCGGGATACTGCCATGATATAAAGATAGGTAAAATCCTGATCGATAACGAGTCGTCTGTTAACCTACTCAACGTGCGGGTGTTGAAGGAAATCTGCATGAGCGTCCAGCACCTTGCTCGGGACAAGATCACCATCTCCGGGTTCGACTCCCAATCGTCAAAAACTCTTGGATCCGTGATACTGACACTACGCTTCGGGCTGCTCGTCACAGACATTAAATTCCACGTCATAGATGCCAAGACATGCTACAACGCTCTGCTCGGCCGACCATGGTTACACGAGTACAACATCATCCCTTCTACACAGCATCAGTGTATGAAATATTTTAGGGATGGTCTCGAGTATACCGTAACGGGAGAACTGAATCCGTTTTCCGTAAATGAAGTTCGCAAATATGAAGATGCCAAATACTTCTTGCCGAATTTTGAAGACACGGAGAAGTGTCACAAGCCGGAGAATAAAACTAACGCTACCATCCCTGTCTTCGGCAGTGATACTGAGGAAGAAGAGGAGATGGTTTATTCGGATCCGCCCCAACACAACAAGCCGGGACCATCGGCTCCTACATTGATCTTAGGCAGCGACTCGGAAGATGAAGTCCATGCCGTATTCTCTGCTCGACCTTTAATACAAATGTCCGCTGACGAAGAGCAAAGCCTACAAGTCGCCATGGTGCCTCCTGAGCATCATAAAGAACTGGATGCACTTAATATCTACAGTGTAGAAGAGCTGCGGACATTCTATATCCCTCCCAAACGAGAAAGCGAAAAAGCAATTCTATTTTACCGCTCTGAAGAAACCAAGGTGAAAAAAGAAATCTGGCATGGCGCGGATCCTGCGCTCGACAGGCTTCAGCCTATCCGTCTTCCCAGATATTATACAGAGGGTTTGAAGAAGCTGCTAAAACGCCATGGGATATCCTTCAAACAGACCGTTAGAGAGGCCAAATTCTATGACAGGGTCTGGAACGTTCCCGGGACTCAACGCAAACTGCCTAGTGGGAGAATGGAAACAAAAGGGCTTGGATACATCCGGTCAAAGAAACGAGAGTTACTACCCGGCTGCTACGTCGTGTATGACCTTGATGAAGAAGCGGATACTCAATGGAAGGACGCTAATCCTAAGCCAGTGAAAGTTCCAGATGCAAAGGAGCCCAGTCCGTTGTTCGAGGAACAAATGGACAAACTTATAAAGAAAGCTGGTCAAAAAGTCCGAGATGATCACAACCGCGAGACGGCCATCTACGAGAAAGCCAAGACGCAACGCCTTCTCCAACAGGCCGTAAAGGATGAAAATGCCGCTCCTTGTCAACCTGTTATAAAGAAGGCTCAGCGCAAAAGCAGAAATAAGTCGGAAGGCCAAAAAGGCGCTCAACAACAACAAAGCAGGGCTAAGAAGTCACGCAAACGGGAGGCGAGCGTTATTGATTTATCCCTCATGAAGAAAATGAGTCGAACATACTCTTTTCCTCGGAATAAGACGAGGAGGATATTTGAGCTTGCTCTAAAACATCAGATGCTCACACTGCCGGAGTCCAAGCACCCTGAACAAGCAAGCGAAGTCTCTGACCCAAACTATTTCTCTTACCATCGAGTAATAGGGCACCTGCTCGAAGACTGCTTCACATTTAAGAATTGGGTCGAAGATCAGTACCAGCTCGGCAAGTTCGCTCTGTCTGACAACTGGAAGGTAACGCCGCCACAGAAGCACGAGCCCAAGGCCATGAAAGAAGAGCCAGTTCCGCATTGGGATTGGAAGCGAATTCGTACTTGTCACGTGATTACAATATTAAAAGAAGAGCCCGAGGACATAGATGAGCTCCCTTGGTGCTTCGAAAACAGCAGCGACGAGATAATCTCAGATTTCCCACCAGCGCCAAAAGAGCTGGAAGATGGAATCCATACCACTGCAGATAACCTTAAGAAAATTGAGTTGGGATCGGCAGACGATCCACGACCGACATTCATCAGCGAGCTGCTATCTGAAGAAAGGGTGGTTGCGTTAAAAGACGTGCTTCTCCAGCATAGAGATTGCTTCGCGTGGAACTATTCCGAAATGCCGGGACTAAACCCAGAAATTGCTGTGCACAAATTGGCAATATCCCCGGACGTCAAGCCAGTCAAACAGGCGCCGAGAAGAATGCGACTCGAGCTTGAGATGAGCATTAATGCCGAGGTCAAGAAGCTGATCGACTCTGGCTTCATCCAGGAGGTTCAATACCCTGAATGGATCGCTAACATCGTCCCGGTGATGAAGAAAAACGGGACAGTGCGTATATGCGTAGACTTCCGGGATCTTAATAAAGCTTGTCCGAAGGACGATTTCCCAGTGCCAGTCACCGAGCTGATGATAGACAACACGTCCACTCATGAAGTTTTCTCCTTTATGGACGGCTCATCAGGGTATAATCAAATAAAGATGCATCCCGAAGACCAGAAGCACACCGCCTTCAGGACTCCTTTGGGTATATTCTGCTACAAGGTGATGCCCTTCGGTCTAAAGAACGCCGGTGCCACCTATCAGAGGGCCATGACGAAGATCTTCGATGACCTTATACACGAAATCGTTGAATGCTATATCGACGACCTCGTTATTAAAAGCAAATCATATGAGGAACATCTCGAGCATCTGAAGACCGTATTTCAACGCCTTCGGCAATACAACTTGAAGATGAACCCGCTTAAGTGTGCATTCAGAGTTTCCTCAAGCAAATTCCTGGGATTCATTGTTCGACATCGAGATATTGAAATAGATCCGTCCAAGATCAAGGCGAACATGGAAATGCCTCCGCCGAGGACTCTTAAACAGTTGCGGTCTCTCCAAGGGAAACTCGCATACATACGGCGATTTATAGCCAATCTTTCAGGCAAGTGCCGTCCTTACAGCCACCTGATGAAGAAGGGAACCCCGTTCGTCTGGGATCAAAAGTGCTAAAGCGCACTAGACGAGATCAAACAGTACCTGCAAAACCCTCCAGTGTTGGCTGCTCCGGTTAAGGGAAAGCCTCTCATTCTTTATACAGCCGCCCTCGAAGGTTCTTTAGGCGCATTATGGGCATAAGAGAACGATCAAGGGAAAGAAAGAGCACTCTACTACTTAAGTCGAGTTCTACTGGGGGCAGAAAGCAACTACTCCCCCATTGAAAAACACTGCCTAGCGTTGATCTTCGCGATAACAAAGCTCAGGCACTATGCGTTGGCGCATGAGGTCCGTCTCATTTCGAAGGTGGACCCTCTTAAGTATTTAATGTCAAAGGCCATACTGACAGGTCGACTCGCTAAATGGGCTCTGCTCTTGATGGAGTTCTCGATAACGTATCGACCTCTCAAGGCAGTGAAAGGCCAGGCCATCGCCGATTTCCTCGCTGAGCACCCGATACCGGCCGACTCCCCTTTAAACTGCGATCTTCCAGACGAACATGCGTTTGATGCGGTCGACGGTGATGAGACTCGATGAGAGCTTTATTTCGATGGCGCATTTTCCATGAAGAAGCGCAAACAAAGCACCCCTATAATCAAATCGGGCGTAGGGCTCATCTTTATAACTCCACAAGGAGGGATAATGCGCTTTGCTTTCTCCCTAACAGAGCCGAGGACAAACAATGAAGCCGAATACAAAGCTCTGATAGCAGGCCTCGAGATCGCCATCGACATGGGAATTGAAAACCTCCTCATATACGGAGACTCCCAGCTGGTCGTTAGTCAAGTAAACGGTGAATACCAAACGTGCAAACCGGAGTTGGTGAGGTACGGCAAAAAAGTGCAACAATTGTTGACCCAAATTCCCTCTTATACTTTGGAGAACATACCGCGCGCGGAAAACAGCAAAGCAGACGCATTGGCCAAACTTGCTAAAGAACTGGCTGACGAGAATCTCGATGATGTTAGAATCGTGGTACAAAGCCGTCAAGTGCTTGCCCCAGCAGAAATATCTCCGGAATCATCCGAAGGGAAGGGAGCGACTGAGCAAACGATCCTGCAAATAAAAGACCGGGAAAAGGCTGAGGATTGGAGAGAAGTCTTCATAGACTACTTTAAGTCCCACCGAATGCCCGAAGAAGTGTCCACAAGACATCAGCTCATGAAACGAGCTCTGTCTTTCGCCTTCGTCAATGATACTCTGTACAAGAGGTCATTTGATTCTCTATGGCTGAGATGCTTAGGACCTGACGAAGCGAAAAGGGTCGTCCAGGAAATTCACGACGGACTCTGCGGTTCTCACCAAGCAGGCCCGAAGATGAAGATGAAGATAAAACGGATGGGCTACTACTGGCCCACGATGATTCAGGATTGCCTCGAATATGCGAAGCAGTGCCACTCATGCCAAATTCATGGGGACTTCATCCATCAGCATCCAAACCCATTACATCCAACGGTGACTAGCTGGCCGTTCGAAATGTAGGGAACTGACATAGTCGGCCCCATCGAACCAGCATCGTCTAGAGGACATCGTTTCATCCTGGCGATGATTGACTACTTCTCCAAATGGGCAGAAGCAGTACCGTTAAGAGAAGTGAAGACGGAAAATATCCTCCACTTCTTCAAGACGCACATCATATACCGGTTTGGAACGCCAAGACGGATCATCTCCGATAACGGGCCGGCCTACAGAAGCCACAAGATTAGTCGCTTCGCGCAATAATACAATATAGATTGGAGACATTCCTCGGTTTATAATCCGCGAGCTAACGGTCTAGCTGAGGCCTTCAACAAGACCTTGACGAAGATCATGAAGAAAACAGTGTCGCGAAATAATAAAGACTGGCACGAAAGACTGCAAGAGACTCTCTGGGCATATCGAACTACGTTTAAAACGGCCACGAACGCAACACCATATGCGTTAGTATTCGGGACAGAAGCAGTACTCCCCCTCGAGATAGAGTTACCCTCTCTACGAGTGGCAGTCCATTACGAGCTGACGGACGAAGAAAATGCTCACCTTCGGCTTGAGGAGCTTGACGCCCTTGAAGAAACACGACTCATGGCGCAACAAAATCTGGAGGCCTATAAAGCAAAGATGACGCGCTCATATGAAAGACTGACTCGACCGAGGACATTCCGCCAAGGTGAGCTTGTGCTAGTGGTCAAAAGGCCTATGATCCCCAATCGCGCCAAGCGGGGAAAATTCGAGCCAAACTATGAAGGCCCGTACGTCATAGATAAGGTCTACCAAGGCGGGGTCTATCTACTCATAGATATGCACGGTGAAAGGCCTTTCGGGCCAATAAACGGTCGCTTCCTAAAGAGATACTACGCTTAATGAGCCACAGCCTAGGTCAATGATAGATGACGACGACTATGTCCGCTCTCTGTCTTCCCAAGCCCAAAACTCTATAAGTAGTAGCTGGCCAACGGACCGAAACGTCCTTAAACTAATAGCAGACCGAAATGTTCTTAAACTAATAGCAGACCGAAACGTCTTTAAACTAATACCGCAACATCCTTAGGCTGACGAGATGAATAAAAAAAATAATAAAATAAAAAAAATATATATAATAAATAAAGACGGTATGTCCATAAGCAAAAAGGGCACGGATGAAAACCTGAAAGGGCTCCGTGAGTAAAAACAGCAGGGCTACCGGCGAGTGTTCGTGAAAACCCGAAAGGGCACGACCTCGTATAAAAAAAAAGAGAAAAAAAAAATATAAAAATAAAAAGAATAAAAAAAACGGTATGTCCATAAGCAAAAGGGGCGCGGATGAAAAACCCGAAAGGGCTCCGTGAGTAAAAACAGCAGGACTACCGGCGAGTGTTTGTGAAAACCTAAAAGGGCGCAACCTCGTTAGAGACCGCTTATAGGGTCCTCTCGACCTTGTAAAGGAACAACCACCCGCGTGAGATCCTTACGACTTACAAGGGAGCAAAACACTTAGGGATCCCCATGATTCCTAAGGAGAAAATACACTTGCGAGATCCTCACGACTCGTAAGGAGAACTCTCTTATGGGACCCTCACGGCTCATAAGAGTTGGAAGTCTTAAGTTACAGAAACCTAAACCTGTGCTTAAGCAACCCCCACAACTTTCGATATTGCCCTACAAGTGGTCCAACACGGGCTCTTGTATACAATCCACGGGCGTGAATAAACATTTCCCCAACCAAGTCCCATCCGAGACTAGGGATATATTTGCATGGTGAACAACCCTTGTAAATCCTTTCGACTTACAAGGAGAAAACCCTCCTGTAGGATCCTTACGATTTACAGAGGAACAAAACACTTAGGAACCCTCACGATTCCTAAGGAGAAAATACATCTACAAGATCCTCACGACTTGTAGGGAGAAATACCTTTGTGAGACCCTTACGGTTCATGAAGTCAAAAGCCTTAGTCGACAGGACCTTAACCCTGGTCGCTAAGCCTCCTTTGTTCGACAACGACAGAGGCAAATGATGATTCGCTCCTGGCAATATCCCAGTTGTAGCGGTGCTGATGCCGAAATCGGTGTCCAATTTCAGGTTTACAGCGAAAAGCCAGTAGGCCACATATGCATACGAAATAGCCGAAATGATGGGGCAACTTGCTTTAAAAAAAAGCAGCAAGTAAAATGTATGCATGCGAAATAGCCGAAATGATAGGGCAACTCGCAATAAAAAGCAGCGAGTAAAGATAAAATAAATAGCCGAAATGATTGGGCACCGCGAAAAATAGCCGAAATGATTGGGCAATCGCGACCTTCGCGATATGAAAGCTGAAATGATAGAGCATCGCGGAAATGAAACAAAAAAAATGACGATAAAACTTTGGCCCTACAGATAAGATCACATCAATCCCTGTATACAATCCAAGGGCGTAAACAAAGAGGGAACCATACTTTCCCAACAGACTCCGTCAGAAGACAAAGCCAAACCTCGACGGTTCATTCCAACTCCAAAGAAACCAGTGTCTTCAGCAAACTCCTCGACTCACGGATACAAACACTCCTTGACGAGAGCCTCCTGATCCGCGTCGATTCGCAGAGCCACCAGTGCCTCCGTGGGAAATCCTCGACTCGTTTCAAACCCTAAGGAAACAAATAATCCTTGGCGCTTGGGAAACAAATAATCCCTAGCAAACTCCTCGACTCACGGATACAAACACTTCTTGACGAGAGCCTCCTGATCCGCGTCGACTCGCAGAGCCACCAGTGCCTTCGTGGGAAATCCCCGACTCGTTTCAAACCCCAAGGAAACAAATAATCCTTGGCGCTTGGGAAACAAATAATCCCTAGCAAATTCCTCGACTCACGGATACAAACACTCCTTGATGAGAGCCTCCTGATCCGCGTCGACTCGCAGAGCCACCAGTGCCTCCGTGGGAAATTCTCGACTCGTTTCAGACCCCAAGGAAACAAATAATCCCTGGCGCTTGGGAAACAAATAATCCCTGGCGCTTGGGAAACAAATAATCCCTGGCAAACTCCTCGACTCACGGATACAAACACTCCTTGATGAGAGCCTCCTGATCCGCGTCGGCTCGCAGAGAAACTGTGTCTCCGTGGGAAATTCCCGATTCGTCTCAACATGCAAATGAAGCCTCAGGCAGCAGGGACTAAAAAAAAAAACTTGCTTCCTGAACAATGGGACCCTGCAAGTCAATCCAAAATGGTCTCTTGCATACTATTCACGGGTCTCACTCTCCAAAGTCGAATTTCGACGAGGAGGGAAACAACCGCTTGTGGGTCCTCTCGACTCGTAAGAGGGAAAAATTCTCTTATAGGATCCTTACGACTTGTAAGAGAAAACAACACTTAGGAATCCTCACGATTCCTAAGGAGAAAGCCCACCTACGAGATCCTCTCGATCCGTAGGGAGAAGAATCTCTATGAGACCCTCACGGCTCATGGAGTTGAAAAGTCTTAGGCAGCAGATCCGAGCCTGCGGCTTAAGCCATCGCTATTTCTTAAAAAAAATCAGGATACTCATTCTAATCATCCGTCAACCATGTTTGCTAAAGTGATATGCTGATAGTAAAAGAAAGAAAAGACGGAGAAAATGACACATTACAAAAAAAGGTGTATCTTTTATTCATAAACCTGATTGGGTACAGGATACATTATGTCAAAGAATAAAAAAATATATATATACATTCTTTTATCTACAATTACAAACGATACAAAGAAGGATAGCTATTGAGGAGGAAGTGTCTTTAGTAAATCCACAAGTTGCTCTCGCACTTCCTTCAGCGCCTCTTCCTGAGCGGCTACCACGGCCACCTCCGCTTCCACCCGGGCTCGCTGCTGCAAGAAAGATGAAAGTTGCTCCTCCGCCGCCTTCTGGGCTGCTTCCTGGCTGGGTGCATCTCGCTCGACAACATCAAGGTGTTGCCTCAATGATAACCCTTCAGAAAGACATTGCAGAAGGCCCTCAAAGACAACCTTCAGCCGTGCGGCGTTGGCCTCCACCCGAGCATGCAGTTGGGCAGACTTGCTCGAAGTCTCACCTCGCTCCTTACGCCTTGAAATGACTTCTTGTTCGAGGTGGTGGAAGTAAGGAGTGCTCTGCTCAATCCACGCTGTTCTTTGATTACTGGCAGCCAAGGCCTCGGGAGCGGGACGCAGCGACTCCAACCGATGCAGGCGGGCCTCGATCTCCCTGCAATGGTTAACCCAAGATGCGATGATACCCTCGTCATGAAAGTTCACGAGTATCACCAGCATCGGGTTAACCGCTATAGCAAAATCCGCAGCAGAGGTAGGGGTCTCGACGTCGAGCTCCTCAATGTAATCGCTCAATATACGCAAGTTGTTCACGGCGCCTTTCGAAGATGGACGTCTCAGGTAAGGACCCGCCGGCATTATGATGTGAGATTCGAAGGGCGCTGAGACCGGAGCGACAGCTGAAAAGAAACAAGATGTGATCAGATAACAGTTCTGAAAATAAAGAAGGAAGACTTTATCAATGTGATAGTCGCTGTACCAGCTGAGGCAGGTGGCAGAGCCGGAAGAGTCGGCAACGCAGCCCGTCTTTCATCCCCTCCTTCGATTTGTAACACTGCAGTCGAGATAAAAAAAGGGGGTTTAGAAATAATCCCATCAATAAAGAAAGAAGGATGTCATTGGAAATCATACTCACCAACGCCACCAGAGGAAGAAGCAAGCTCGGATGGGAAGGAGAAGTGTGGGAGCAACATCTGGTAAAGATGGTCAAAAAGTACTCCTGAAAAGACACAACAGCACGACTTCAGTACATAAAAACAATACATCTGAAAGATAAGATTAATAAGTTACGGACCTATACCTTCCAACATCGTAGATGGTATAAGAGAGGGTTGAGAGGTGACTCCCGCCAAGGCAGTCGTTGAAGGCGCTCCTTCAAGCAGTGGGGCATCGGCGCTGGCTGCACCGGCGTTACAAGAAAGGTGAACTTGTCAGAAAAGATTGTAAAATAAGAAAGACAGTAACCTAAGGTTTACCTGAGGAGCTCCCGGCCGAAACAGAAGCGACTCCCTCCTCTATCGACATGAGGCCACCGCCCGTAGCCTCATCACCCGACTCGATAGGGACCGTCGTCGTGCTACCGCGACCAGGAGACGGCAGGAGATCGTAAGCAGGGAGGGCAATGATTGGAGCGTTGCCGGATTCTTGGAAGGAAGCGGCTGACTCTTCCTCGAGAGTCGTATCCATCTCACCCGCAACTACTTCGAGCTCCGCCGTCTCCATCGGCTCATCCACTGTCACCACGAGGTCGCCGGCCTCAAGCGCCTCGTCCACCACCACCCTCGGTTCAGTTATAATGATCATATCATCTGCCACCGCTTCAGGTTCGGCATCAATGACCTTCTCGGCTGCAGGCCCCTCGACCTCCACCTCAGGCTCCAAAGCCACAACGACGTTGCCCAGCGTCGGCTCGTGTTCGGAAGGTACCGCCTCCTCTGTTTCTGTGGGATCAACGGTTTCCGCCTCCCCCTCGATCAGACTCGGCCCTGCAAGATAAGGGATATAAGGACCAATGACATTAAAAATCCTTATAACAAAAAACTCTGAGAGAAATATTACCTGAAGCGGATCTACCGTTTGTGCTCCGAATTGCGCGCGCCACCTCTCTGCGGGCAGTGGATAGGGCGACAGGGGCCTCTTCAGATGGAGTATCAGCACGAGGGACGGTACTGGGACCCGCTCCCATAGCCAAGGCAGCCATGCGCGCCTTCGCCTCATGCCTCAGCCGCTTCCTTTCCTCCCAAGCTGTCGCGATGGACCTTAGTGACGCCTCCTTTAAGGCGTCGTCATCCTCGTTCAGGGATGCCTCCAGAGCCTTTAAGGCATCCTTCATCGGCTCTTCAAGACGAACCTCCTGCGGTGGCCCAGAGGAAGCGGGAACATCGGCAGCTGGTAAAACATCTGCGTCGCTTGGTGGGAACGGCAATGAGGTTTCTGCAATAAAAAGAGAGAGGTTAGATCGACCATAACACGAGGGAGATGGAGACTTGATGGGTTAAAACTTACTAAGGCCCATAGATGCTCTAAGACGTTCCTCCTCCTGGAAAGTCTTCAGAGAAGCGGCAATAGCTTCTTCGTCAGTGATGCCTGTTGAAAGGAAAGAAAGAAAGGCGTTAGTCAAAGGCAATGAAGATGATATGTTGCAATAAAGAAAAGGCGACTAATAGTCACCTGATTGCGCAAGCTTAGCTAGCCACGCGTCACGCCTCGCTAACCATGCTGAAGCTTCGAGAGCAGCCTCCAAGTCTGTATCGTCTGGCGGCGGCATCACTAATCCTTCGTTAGTCCCGTATTCGAGCAGACCCTCGGCATAAGGAGCATGGGGTTCCTGACCGAACACGACGTCCGTAGCGAAGAGCGACTTCTTTTTCTTTTGCCCTCCGACCCTAGGCTCACGGGGGATCGACTTCCGTTTAGCAGCCACTTTGGGACGACGGGTCCCGATGTCCGCACCCACGCCAGACTCCGGCGAGGGTACAACCACTGTCTCCACTGGAGCACAGGGTGCAGGAGGTGCATCTGTGATATCAGGGAGCGGCAACTCACATGGAAGACTTTGTGCACGCGAGGGTCCGGCTTTGGCATCTTTTAAATGGGCAACTACTGGGGTCCTTGGGACCAAAGGAGCGTTGCGATCGGTACCTGGAGGCACACCCTTACGATCGACCAACAGTCGCCTTTCCTCCTTTATAACTGCTCCTGTTGCATGATTGTACCAGTCTTTGTACACATTGAGGAGTCTCGGAGCATAAGCCGGCGCATTGATAAAAAAATGAGAGCTCGTATTCAGGCGCATGAAATGGTGCAGTGCGTTCTCATCCCTTCTTCAGTTGCAGTGGGTTCCAGTAAGAAGGCTTCCAAGGGGACCCCTTGATCGTAGCCCAGTTGTTGAGCAAAACGATGCGGGTTATACCTCATAAAAATTGCCACACCATTCTGCCTAAAGACTAAGAAACCCGGTCTAATGGAATATAAGTGAAGGGTCTCCCGAGCTGTCAAAACTGAGGCTCCATCTTTAAAGACATCTTGTAATGGCCGCGTCACAGTGGTAGACACCTTTCCAATGGTCAATACCTTATCGACAAAGGACATACCGGCTCCAACGGTGTGTGGGCGAAGGAGTAAGCCCCTGGCGTTCCGCGGTGATGGGGTTACAATTGATGCGCCGATCAGCTGTATAATGCGGGGAAAACCGCACTTGTCAAAGAACGAGGGCCTTTTATGCATGCCGAAGACACCCGCTGTGTGTAGCTCGAGCCACGATGCAAAGTAATGCATCGGGAAGACCACATGCAGTACCCCGGGCTCATTAGCATCCGCTGCTCTACTGAGGCCATGGTATAAGTGCGCCAAGCCAGCAATCCCAACAGCTACCTTTACCCCGATGACCATCCGGTGGGCTGGGTAAAAGATAGAGGGTCGCATCCGATGAGAGTGCATTGGGATCGCAAACCAGCTCAGCCACAATCCAGGAAATCCTAAGAAAAATGCCTCCTCATCCATTCCAGGGGCCGCAATTTCTGCAAATGACATAGTAGGGAAGTCCGGAAGAAAAAAACCCTTTTGATCTATATCCTTCTCCGGTAGGTTGTCCACACCTAGACCGAAAGGGTCATCCAGGGTGGCGAACTTGGCAGCTTCCGATAAGATGACGCTTGGACGAAGGAAACGAGCAATGAAGTCCTCAAAGTTAACTCCCCAACCCCCATGTTCGACGAAGAGGGACTCATATATGTTCAACACTTTAATCAAGCTTGGGAATTGATGTTGAACGGCATTCTCTGGTGTGACCCCCCTTACCATCGGCCTAGCACCAAAGACGTACACATCTGTCGGGAGCAGCTCCTCATAATGTTCCCCCATCACTGGTAAGCCGGATACCTCCGCAAACTCCTCCAAGGAGATTGACACTTCCCGATCCATGGCAAGGAAAGTGTGGGTAGGAATATTCCATTGCTCCAAGAAAGCTTTGAACCACCAGGTGGGGAGCGTGGGATACTGGAAAAGAGAGACGTAGACCGCGGTGTACAGTCCTAATCTTATCAACTGCGACTTCTTCGTCGACAGGATGTACCGGGCCCACGGCAGATAGCCAATCGGGTGGCGGGAGATCAGACCAAGGTTATACGATTGCCCCCAAGGTCGTGCTTCACCCTGACAGATACGGCGCCCAAGGATGTCCAAAACCATAGGACGCTGAACCGGTATCGCATCTATAGCGGGATGTAGAGAGCCCTTCGATGTCCAATCCACCAACTCCACGGCATACTGCACCGAGGGTGGGGTAGCATAGTGAATCGCCATGATGGGTTCCGACGGCACCGCGCATGTGAAGCTCCGGCGGCCCATGATGATCTGATTATACCACGATCCCCAAAGGTGAAGACTCTTGTATTCCCGGTCGTACTCCTTAATCATGGTCAGGACCTCACGGTCCGAGGGTGCCTCGGGAAATCCCTCCTCCGAGCGGACGAAAGAGAATGAAGTGTCTGGAGACATGATCGCTGCAAAGGAACAATTTAGCCATTAGTGTTGTAATTCCAACGTTTGGCATAAAAAAATGCATTAAATTAAAATTAATTAATTACTCCACACAGCAGTGCAGTGAGTAGGAGACCAAACGGGGACCCACAAAATCTGGATGACAATATGTCAGTTAATAAGACAACCTCATCATTGGATGAGATTGTCAGTTGGTCTCCAGGAAAACATTCCCACTAATAATAATAATAATAAATCCCTAGAGACAAGGAGAAAATCTCCTCTTTCAGAGCAATGCTCTGCCACAGAGTGACACTTGTCAAACTCTGGTCTCAGGGAAATAAGATACCTTAAAAGAGCCTAGCTCTGTGGTGATGATGAGGAAATTTATTTAAAACTCCTAAAGAGATTAGAACATTTTGAAGACTCTTAGAAGTTCTTCATTTTTAGATCAAAAAGATCTATTTTTGGATCCATGAGCAAAGCTCTGCTCATGGGTTAAAACCCATGAACAAGATCTCTGTAGATCTATGGATTCATGAGAGCAAAGCTCTGTTGGTGAAACCCTAAAGGGAATTTCTTTAGATCAAAAGATCTATGAGAGCAAAGCCCTTTTGGTTAAGATTAATGTAAATTAATTTGATTTAAATTAATTTTACCTAAAAGTTTTCTAACTTTAGAAACGAGCAAAGCTCTGAAGTCCTTAAGCAAGAGCAAGCTCTGAAAATAAAAGTTCTTGAAGATGGTAATCATCTACTGAGGGCCAGAGGTCCTATTTATAAGGCGCTTGCGCCCCTTGAGCTCACCCCTTGATCCAACGATCAGGAGTTTGCCACCGCTACACTCACGTGTGCGCCACGTGAGCGCAACGGTGGGGGGGCATTTGTTTCGCCCAATCAGAGCAAAGCTCTGTTGAAATTCAAAATTCAAAAATTCTGAAGCAACGCTTCAAGTCTCGGGCGCAACGCGCCACATGTCAGGCGCTGATACGTCAGCGCAGCGCCCAAGAAGGCGCACCCAATCAGAGCAAAGCTCTATTAAAGGAAGCAACGCTTCAGTTGCGCAGGCGCTGCGCGACACGTGTCAGCGCAGTTGCGCTGCGCGACACGTGTCAGCGCAGATGCGCTAGCGCAGTTGCGCTGCGCTGTGCGCTGCACGACACGTGTCACGCGCTGGGGCATCTGCGCCAAACAGAATTAAAATTTTAAGAAATCTTTTCTGTTCTTATTAAAACAAGAAGATTTTCTTCTGCAAAGCAGAAGCCCTTGGATCAAAGATCCAACGGTGGGGAAAATTCCCCAAATCACTCAGAGAAAGATCTCTTTAACAAATTTAACTAATTTATGGGAACTATAAAAAGGACCCTAGGCCTCAATTAAAAGGCATCAACATCTTTCTAAAAAAAAGGAGGAGAGAAGAGAACTCTGAGAAACTCCTCAAGAATAAAAAAGGTAAAAACCTTTAGAAAAAAGAGAAAGTTCTCTTATAAACAGATCATAGATCTAAAAACAAGATCAATGATCTTTAATAAAAATAAAATAAAAATAAAAATAGTGCTTTGCACTTTTCATGAACCTTTGGTTCTCTGAGATAAGAAAAACAAGAAAAAACTTATTTTTCTTTGATTTAAATTAGATCAAGAAATCAAATAGTGCTTTGCACTTCTGTTCTTGAATCTAAAAGATTCTTGGTGCTTTGCACTTGCAAACTGCGCTGTTGCGCTCTTGGGAGAGCACCATGTGTCAGCATCTAAACCACTTGCGCTATGCGCTCTTGAAATAAGAGCTTTGCTCTCTGGAGTTGGCGCAACTCACCAGAGCGCGCCACGTGTCAGCAGCGCAACAACGCAGCGCACTGCACTGTTGCGCTTGCGCTCACCAGAGCGCGCCACGTGTCAGCAGCGCAACAGCGCAGCGCACTAGCGCGGCGCACTGCACTGTTGTGCTTGCGCTCACCAGAGCATGACACGTGTCTTCACCATAAGCGCTTGCGCTCAGTGAGTGGCGCAAAGCGCCTAACAAATGCAATGCAGGGCTAAGCCCAATTAAAAGACCAAACAGGCCTAATTAAATTGATGCTCTGCATCATTTATAAATGGGCAAAGCCCAAACAAAAATAATAAAATGCTATGAAGATGCCTTGCAGAGCCCAAAATAAATCGATGCTCTGCATCTTTTATGGGCAGAGCCCAAACAAGAAAATAGAAGTAATGCAGTGTGGGCAAAGCCCTAGCACAGGTCTAATGGACTAAAAATAAATAAAATGTTGAACATTTTCAACTGGACTTAGCCCAATTCTGGCCGTAAGTCCTTAAATTAATTTGAACTGAGCATAAATGCTCTCTCAAATCAATTTATATCCGGTTCGAGGGTACATCTCCGAACTCCTTTGACATCCATCGTTGTAATTCCTCAACGACATCAAAGAGGCGACGGGTCCCAACGACCACACATCAATACGGACTGCGGGGTCCTTAAACTCGTGGACCGAAACGTCCCTAAACTAATATTGGACCGAAACGTCCCTAAACTAATATTGGACCGAAACGTCCCTAAACTAATGTTGGACCGAAACGTCCCTAAACTAATGGTGGACCACCACGTCCGTAAACTGGAACATGGACCACTACGTCTCTAAACTGGAACAATAAAGCTCCCAAATGCTCTTTTGCCGGATCTAAACGGTCCCGTTTAAGTTGATCTTAGCCCCAAATACGGCTAACGTATCCTTAAACATTCAAACGGACTATAAAACTCCAAATCAACCTTGGTTCAAGGGTACATCTCTGAACTCCTCTGACATCTGCCGTTGTAATCCTTCAACGACGTTAGAGAGGTGACGAGTCCCGATGGCCAGATATTAAATGGATTATCACGTTAAGTCGATCTTAGTCTCAAAACAGGACTAACGTATCCTTAACGAATGTTTAAGTTGATCTTAGCCGCAACGCGACTAATGCATCCTTAAATTAAAAACACCAAACCCAAATCTAAGTAAATACGGATTTGGACTAATCCACGTCCTACGGGCGACGACATTACTTAGTCTCCGTATACAATCCACGGGCAACCACAAACAAAACAAACACACACGACACGAAGTGAAATTCTGGAGAAGGAGAAAGTTGTTACCGCGATGCGGTAGTGTAATTAACTGCAGGGGCTTGCGCCTGCAGGGAAGAGCGTCCCCACAATCAAAAAACCCCTCAAGCGATGGGGAATCTGACAAAGTCTGCTACATCGGCCGCATCCGTCTAAACCTCCGATACACGGTGCCATAAATCAACTTGGCATCTTCGGAGAGGTGGACGGATAAAACCAAATAGCATCTGCCCCGAATCTCAGCATCAGGACATCGCGGTCGTGTGCGCCGTCTTTCGGAGGGGAACAATGATGTTGCCGTCTTAAAGACCACCGTCGAAGAGTCGAAGAAGATGTTGGTACATATACTACTTAATAGTAAAATATTATATCACATTATAGAAAGTAACATATGCAATATTAGTAGCTTAAGCTTATTTGGTTGTAGACTTAGTTTTGATTAATCATACTTGTTCCCCACAGAAACACGGAGACGCGACTGCGCGGGTCCGTCTTGCCTGAATTTCGGGACAGATGCTAATTGGTGCTATTCGTCCACCTCTCCGAAGATACCAAGTTTATTTATGATTCCATGTATCGAAGGTTTAGACGGATGCGACCGATGTAGCAGACTTCATCAGATTCCTCCTCATTTGAGGGGTTTTTGATTGTGGGGACACTCTTCCCTGCAGGCGCAAGCCCCTGCAGTTAATTACACTACCGCATCGCGGTAACCACTTTCTCCTTCTCCAGATGGTCACTTCGTTTCGTGGGTGTTTGTTTTGTTTTTGGTTGCCCGTGGATTGTTTACGGAGACTAATTTAGGGACTTTGCGGTCCATAATTAGTTTAAGGACATTACGGTCCAAGGTTAAGGACATCATAGTCTATGGGCTTAAGGACCCCACACACCGAGGTTAAGGACATCATAGTCCATGGGTTTAAAGACCCCACAGTCCGAGATTAAGGACATCATAGTCCATGAGTTTAAGGACCCCACAGTCCAGTTTAAAGACATCATAGTCTATGACATGTATGGTTGTCGGGACCCGTCACCTCTCTGAAGACGTTGAAGGATTACAACGACAAATATCAGAAGAGTGAAGAGATGTACCCTTGAACCAATTTTGGTTGAGAGATCTGTATAGTCCAATTTGGGACTAAGATCTGAGATTTATGAGCATATGGGCTCAGTTAATCTGAATGAGGGGTTTATGGCCGACTTGGGCTTGGCCCACTCAGTTAAAATGTTAAACATTTAACAATGCTAAGCATTGGTTTGAGTTCTGACAATATTTTTGTCTTTTATAGAATGCTGAGCATTCATCATAGCTCTAGGGCTTTATTAAAGAACAATTTATATTCTATCAGCGCACACGTGAGGAGTATGTGGTACGCTTGGCGCTTTGCGCCAGTCAAAGAGCGCAGTGCGCTTCTGCCGAGTAGCGCACACGTGAGGGACACCTGGTGCGCTTGGCGCTGAACTCCATTCTATGAGCGCATTGCGCTAAATTATGAGCGCAAAACGCTATTTGTTCAGTGGCGCACGCGTGAGGAGCACGTGGTGAACTTGGCGCTGAGCGCCAGTCAATGAGCGCAGTGCGCTATATTTGGAGCGCTGAGGCGCTGCAGCGCTTTGCGCTAGATGTGGAGCGCTGAAGCTCTTCTGTTAAGTAACACGTTTGGTGCTAGCGCCAGTCAATAAGCACAGTGCGCTTTATATGGAGCGCTAAGGCTCTTCAGCGCTTTGCGCTAGATGTGAAGCGCTGAGGCGCTGCAGTGCTTTGCGCTGAGGCGCTTTTAAATTAGAAGCGCCAAGGCTCTTTAAACTTAGAAGCGCTAAAGCTCTTCTCTTATGCAACTTAGATCAGTTTGTGTCATGAGAATTAAATTCTCTTTTATAAAAGACTTTGTCTCAAGATTCTAAGAAAAAAGTTCTTATATTTTATAGGAGATATTTCAATCTCTTATTTTGGTGAAAGGCTTTGCCTTTATGGATCTGTGATCCTAAGAGAATTGACATGTTCTCCCCCTTTTATAATGAGATGTTCATGATCTCTGAAAGACAATTTGTCTTGTAGATCTATAATCTGTGAGAAGAATTATGTTTTTCTTCTTATTTTTGTTAGTGTATATGCCCTAGAGGCCATTACTGTATCATACTAGTTTGTATATTACTTAATGAAAGCTTGGGATATTCACCTTGTATTGACAATCTTGCTCAAAATGGTAGTATACTACTTGGTTTGTTTCTACTTTAATATCTGCATGTGTTTCTTTTAGCATATTGCTTATACATATTAGTAGAGCCCTTAGGATCTTTGCTTGATTACCAGCGTTGTGATGGCAGTCACACTCGTGGGGGCTGGGTAATCCACAAGCACATCCTTATACAAGTCCCTAGTCGTAGGACTATCGAGACAGGGCATCGATATTCCGGAGTAGACTAGCGTATGCGCTTCTTATCCCAGCAGGGGAGACGGTCTGTCCCATAGCCGTCAGTACGTCGTACTTGAGATAGTATGCGGGTGCTCGTTAGGTTACGAGTATACTGGACAGGACTCGTCGGGAACTGATTGGTTGGTACTATACCTATCGTCAGTTATCAGTTCCCAGGTGACATGAGTACAGCTTAGTCCGCTGACTTGACACTGTCACTTTGCTGCGAGTGTGTTCCCACTGTACTTTGATTACTACCCTACCATGGCTCAAAGGAGTCGTACAAACAGGTAGTAGTTGGGTGCAGTCCCGAAGCACTTGGAGGCAGTGACGGTTAGACACGATTCGTCTCTCCCAGAATTGGGGGTTGACATCGCGCTGTGTCTAGGAGAGCCATTACACAAGTAGTCCCTGGCCAGGGCAAGCGAGATATACTGGTAGGTTTCCAGTGTTATCTCAGGATATTCTGGCTACACTCCGACACGAATTGTACCTCTATTAGGAGACTGACGTTTACCGCCCCCTAGGCCCGCCATGCGATGTATTCAAACGAACAGACTGGACTGTACGGAGATTGTTACATTCAGGCTCAGTAGGAGTTCAGATGGGTTTCACCTCGTCCGTCTTCTTATGGGCATCTACCTGGGGGCCGTTACGCATAGCTAGTACCGCTTGCGGTCTGTTGTTAAACCCACTGCCAGCGTAGTGTCGAGTCTTTAGAGTCCCACACAGAGAGCTATTCGCCTTTAGGCAAAAGAGTAGAGGTCGCATGGTTTTGCGACAGGGTTTGGTCACATCCGTGCACTTGTGCACGTTTAGTGACCGGGCGGTTATTATTAGTGGGCTTTGGTTTAAGCCAGATCCTAGTATACATTTTGGGATTGGTTTTATCTCGTTTGTATTCGTGTTCCCCGGAACACGGATACGGGTGTGTATGCACAGTTGACAGAGACAGAGGCAGAGGATTCTCATTAGGGTTGTTGACTGTTGACTTTTGCTTAACCCTAATGAGAATTAGAAATATGATTAACAATAATATTAATTGAGTATTATAGTGACATGGTTAGGGTTGAAAGGTTGACCTTGTTGACTTGTTGACTTTTGTTGACCGGTTGAATAGGTTGGACATGTTGACCACCATCATGACAATGGCCATTATTTGGTTGCATTGACTTATGCTTGCTTGTTTTGTTCACCATTTGCAATTAATGCAAGAAATGATAGTGTCATTTGTCATGATAACAACCATTACAATATACTCAATTATTATTACATTGTTATGATGATTTTTGGATTATGAGAGCTTGGATGGCAAAAGAATTATTCATTCTCTTATTTCATTTCTCTCTCTTGCCATCACTTGCTCAAGCTCTCCCTCTTCCTCTTGCTCTCTCTAGCTCAAGGCAAATCCCTCTCATGAGTTGAGAACCATTGCCTTAGAGATAAAAACACCAAAACAATTCTCTACTCATCCTAGTTCACAAGGCCTAGCAAGCCAAGTGTTCTAGTTTCTTCAAGTTCGAAGAAGAAGCCAAAAGGTAGAAGCTTTCGGGTGGATCCATCTTCGGCGCGAGAAGACAACGAGGGGAGGCCGGTCCGTACACCACAAGAGTTGAAGACGAAGGAGTTCAAGAAAGGTATAACCCCCTAACCGAGTAGGTAAAACTCCTAGTTAGGTTGTTAGGTAGTTGTTTAACAAAGATCCGTATTTTGAGTCCATGTTACCACCCTAGCAAAAATCGTTTTTCATCATTTCCGTAAGCCCGTAAGTACCGGGAGGGGTAGCATAGACTTACAGTGGTATCAGAGCCTAGTTAAACACTATCTAACATGTTAGCAAAGTAAATAGAAATTCGATCGGAGAAAAAGTCGCGAAAAATCCCCGAAAAATCAAGTTTCTGTCGATTCTGTATTCTGTTCAAAAATTAATAAATCTTGCACCAAAAATCGACTCAGGCTTTTGTTAAGACACCCAAGAAAACAGGTCCACTGACTCGGTCAAAGCGCCGCGGAACCGCGGCAGGAGCATGCTCCCGCCGCGGATCCACGGCCGAGTTGACTCGGTCGTGGCACTGTTTTCCTGCAGAGTGTCTCTGGGGGTATTTTGGGATTTTTGGAGAATGTTTTTTCAGCCCAAATTTTTCAGAAAGCAAAATTTGTTTTTGGGGCTTAAAAAACCTTATTTTGATCGAGATTCTAAAGACTTAAGCTAACGGGTTTATTTCTGTGATGTGATATATGTATTAAACGTCTGCTAATCGCTATACGTCGATTAGTGGGGGTTATACATATCTGTGATCTGTAATGTTGATGGTATGTGTATATGAATTCATTGGATTGTCGCGGATGGATAGCCGGGGGGTTATAAGATGAGAGATTTTTCTTTATCTTTCAATTCATGTAAATTTGTAATTGATGTAATATTATTTATTTGGCCGCACAACCGGGGTGAGGTTGTAGCCGTCATTGTATAATTTCTTTTACTGTTTTTGCTCCTAGGATAGACCCATGGAGGGGGTGCACAAACTACCGGGTACCTCGAAGTGCCGAGTGGCCTACTCACGAGTTAAGGGAGGTTGCTTCGCTTCGGGTATTTGGCGGGTAGTTTGCCGCACCCGTAGGGGTCTTGGGTGGGGTATTGGCTATTCATCGCGACCGTGTAATCCGTTTTCCGTTACAGGCTCGTGCGGAATGCGGATTCCTAGTATATCCAATGTGTTCATCTGTGATCTGGATTGGCTATCATTGCAATATATCTATATATGATAACTATTTAGGCGTTGCTTATGTTTTGCATCCGCGCTAGTCCAGCCCCCGCTCTGTCGTTAGTTAAGTAACCTAACGGGTAATGACGGGGCCCCGTGGCGAATGCGGATGGCATAAGCGTACGTCATATTTTGGTTGTTTTCTGCAATGGTAGGATTAAATGATGGGACGCATTAAAAAGAATTAATGCAAGAAAATAAACCAAAGTGAAGTCGTTGGAACACTTTCAAAACCACTCGGTTCTTTTCAAAAACCAACTTTTAAATGCGGAGCTTGAACCATTCCTTTTAAAAGCTATCTCGTTCCATCGATTATATCAAGTTCACTACGTTCACGGTTTCGCCAAAACCATTCGTATCCCACCATCATTTCAGTTAAATATTCGGTAGTATTCAAGCTATGTATTTTGACCTCACGCCAAGGTATAGTGATTGGTAGCTGCCGGATATTTGTCTGTTGCATAGATAGAATGTGTTGGTTTGAGACAATCGTACTACCATTTTGGCCTACGTCAAGGGTAGATACGGGTGGGTTCAAATTAACCTGGATAATGATGGGTAGAACTTGACATGTGACTTATGACATTTTGACCTCACGCCAAGGTCATAAGAGCATGGGGCAAAAATCCACATCGGGAGTTTCTAAAGAACCAGAAACTTGCTAGTGCTGCATACCATTTGGAGAGTGATGATTCTGGTAGGATTCCTTCAGTTTTGTCACGCGATGATATTTGGATCCCGATCCTATTGTGAGTATATGCTACTCCTCGAAAAATTTCTCACTTAACGATCAATGCTATAAACCAAATAGGTGTCTAGAAAGGTGTTAGCGAAGTTACGCCCCCAGGGAAAAGAGGTTATTTAATTAAGGAACTTCGCGAAAGCGTTGGAAAACCTCCCTTGAAGTATCAACACTGGCCTGGCTGAACGGTTAAGCAAGTATTGTACGGTGAGATTGATTCCGACTAATTCTTCCTTTTTGGTTTGAGGATGAATTCGAGATACAGTTGGAGCCATCCTGTTTAGACAAACTAAAAACCACTCTAAACTTGCAAGAGCATCATGCTGAGTGTTTCTTCTCTCTCTCCTAATTGCAGCGACCAATCGACATGACCCGACTTAAGTTACTTATCGATAAAAACATACTGACAGGGACAAACTACAAAGATTGGCTCAGGAATGTCAAAATGGCAATCACTTACGACAAGCTGGGGTATCTTCTTACCACCAAAGCTCCCCCTGTCCCAGGTCCCACCTCCAGCGTCGCGGATAGGGAAATCCGTAAGACCTGGGAGATCGATTGCGCGAAGGCTAAGTGCCTCGTGCTTGCCTCTATGGATAATGAATATCAGAGGAGGCATGAGAATATGGACCTCGAATCCATATTTCTCCATACAAAAGAACTGTATGGAGAGCAATCTCGTATCGCAAGATATGAAGTGTCGAAGAAGCTATTTTCGGCAAGGTTGGCCATCGGATCATCGGTAGCGGAACACGTGCTTAAGATGATTGGCTTCATTGAGGAGCTCGTGGACCTTGGGACCACGTTAGAGAGCGATCTCTATACGGACTTGATTCTCCAGTCCCTTCCTTCCACTTACGCCCAGTCTATCCAGAACTTCAATTTGTAAGGAAAAGAAGTTGAACTTCCGGAGCTCCTCAACATGCTGAGGAGTGCAGAGGGCACCCTACAGAAAGTTAGGGATACATCCACTTTGTTTGTAGGAGGATCTTCCTCTTCTAAGTTCAAGGTGAAAGCCAAGGGAAAGAAGAAGAAAGCCCCCGCCAAACCAAGGGGCGGTGTTAGTAAAGTGGATACGAAGGGAAAAGCAAAGGCAACAAAGATAGCGGGGCAGCTTGTGGGTAAGGAAGAATGCTTCTATTGTCATAAGAAGGGACACTGGAAGAAAGATTGCAGGGCTTGGAAGGCCAGAAACCAGGATCCGAAGCAAGTTGCGGCTTCGGCTTCAGGTGTGTATGTTATTGAAAACTGTCTTTCAATAATCTCTACTTCCTGGGTATTGGATACCGGATCAGGATCTCATATCTGTAATTCTTTGCAGGCACTGAGAAAGCGTAGGGTTTTGAAGGCAGGTGATATGACCCTCAGAGTTGCAAACGGAGATGGCATGGATGCTGAGTCCGTGGGGGGACTATCACCTGGGCTTGTCAGATGGACACGTTTTGGTTTTGCGTAATTGCTATTTTGTACCCAATGCAACTTGTAATATCATTTCTGTATCTTTATTATCTAAAGAAGGTTATGAATTTGCATTTGTAAGTAATGTTGTGAACATTCACCTTAATCAAGTTCTGATTGGGTCAGGTACATTAAGCAATGGTATATACGTATTAAACCAACCACAGATTTTCAATGTCCAGAATACACACAAAAGAAAGTCTCCGGAAACTAATCAGGCTTTCTTATGGCATTGTAGACTGGGTCACATAAATGGGAGAAGATTGACTAAGTTACATACAGAAGGATATTTGGATCCATTTGAATATCATTCGTATGCAACTTGTCAATCCTGTCTCAAAGGAAAGATGACAAAGACTCCGTTCACTGGACACGGAGTAAGAGCGAGCGAGCTCTTGGGACTCGTACACAGCGACGTGTGCGGTCCAATGTCTACACATGCACGAAGCGGTTATTCTTACTTCATTACTTTTACGGATGATTTTTCAAGGTTCGGACATGTCTTCTTAATGAAACATAATTCCGAAGCCTTTGGAAAATTCCAGGAATATAAGAATGAAGTAGAAAAACAAATCGGCAAAAGTATCAAGACACTGAGATCTTATCGAGGTGGAGAATACTTGAGTGCCGAGTTCCTGGATTACCTGAAAGAGAATGGTATTCTCTCTCAGCTTACTCCTCCATACACTCCGCAACATAACGGTGTATCGGAGAGACGGAACAGGACCCTATTGGATATGGTACGTTCCATGATGAGTAACGCTGAGTTACCGCGATCATTCTGGGGATATGCGCTAGAATCAGCTGCATATCTTTTGAACCGAGTTCCAACTAAGACTGTGCCTACCACACCATATCAGATGAGGTGTGGGAAGAAACCCTATCTTAAGCACATTAAGACATGGGGATGTCCAGCTTTTGTTAAAAAGCAGCATGCGGACAAACTCGAGGCACGCTCAGTACAGTGCAAGTTTGTGGGATATCCAAAGAACTCTAAGGGATATTTCTTCTATTGCGAAGAGGAACAAAAGGGTTTTGTTTCTCGTCATACCCACTTCTTGGAACACCAGTTCTTAGAAAAAGAAATAAGTGGGAGCGCAATAGAACTGGAAGAAATTCCAGAACCACAGACTATTACTGAAAGCTTAGTAGAACCAGAGGGTTCGAAAGAACATGACATTCCTACGCCGCTCCGCAGGAGTAGTAGGCAGTCTTATCCGTCCGAGAGATACTACGGTTTTCTCATAGACGGGGATAGAGAGGATTGCATCATTGATTATGATGAGCCTACTAGCTTCCAGCAGGCCGTTCAGAGCGTTGACTCGGTAAAATGGCTGGATGCAATGCGGACCGAAATGGAGTCTATGTACACCAACAAAGTATGGACGTTGGACATTGCTCCAGATGGGGTAAAACCTGTAGGATGCAAGTGGATTTTCAAAAGGAAGATTGGTGTAGATGGACAGGTTGAGACCTATAAGGCTAGACTTGTTGCAAAGGGTTTTCGTCAAAGACCTGGTTTGGACTATGATGAAACCTTTTCTCCAGTAGCTATGCTGAAATCCATTCAGATCCTTCTTGCCATTGCTGCTTTCCACGATTATGAGATTTGGCAGATGGACGTAAAGACCGCTTTTCTAAATGGAAATTTAGAGGAGTGTGTCTATATGGACCAACCAGAGGGTTTCATTCAGAGTGGGAGCAGCGGAAAGGTGTGCAAGTTTCTTAAGTCCATTTATGGACTAAAGCAGGCATCGCGGAGTTGGAACATCTGCTTTGATGAGACAGTCAAAGAATTTGGCTTTATCAAAAATCTAGATGAACCATGCATCTATAGTAGATTTGTAGCAAGAACTGTCGTATTCCTCGTTCTATACGTGGATGACATTCTTCTGATAGGAAATGACATTCATATGCTACAATCTGTCAAGGGGTTCTTGTCACACAGGTTCTCCATGAAAGACCTGGGTGATGCCACTTACATTCTGGGGATCCGGATCCATCGTGATAGATCCAAGAGGATGCTAGGACTTTCGTAGTCCAGGTACATCGACACCATACTGAAGAGATTCAGTATGGAAGATTCCAAGAGCGGTAACCTACCGGCTTGTCACGGGATCACCCTCTCCAAAGAGATGTCTCCCAAGACTGATTTGGAAAGGGATCGCATGTCTATTATACCCTATGCTTCTGCGGTAGGCTCTATAATGTCTGCGATGTTGTGTACCAGACCAGATATAGCTTATGCACTGAGTGTAGTAAGCCGGTATCAGTCAAACCCTGGGGAGAAACACTGGATAGTGGTAAAGAACATTCTCAAGTATCTGAGAAGGACTAAGGAGATGTTCTTGGTGTATGGCGGAAAAGACCTCCAGATCGAGGCTTTTGCTGACTCCAGCTTCCAGAGTGACAAGGATGATTCCAAGTCCATGTCGGGTTTTGTCTTTACCCTCTATGGAGGGGCGGTGTGTTGGAAGAGTTCCAAACAAGAAACCGTTGCAGACTCGACGATGGAAGCGGAATACATCGCTGCTGCTGATGCAGCAAAAGAAGCTGTCTGGATGAGGAAGTTCTTAACGGAACTTCAGGTGGTTCCGTCCATTGTTGATCCAATACCTCTGTATTGCGAAAACAACGGGGCTATAGCTTTAGCGAAGGAACCCAGGTCCCATCAGAAATCCAGACACATCTTGAGGCGGTATCACCTGATCAGGGAGATCGTGGATCGCCAGGAGATCAAGGTTCGGAGGGTTGCTTCAGAAGATAACACTGCAGATCCATTCACCAAGGCCTTGCCCCAGACTCAGTTCGAGCGGCTGATCGAGATGATAGGTCTTCGATACGCTAGTACATGGCCTTAATGCAAGTGGGAGATTGTTAGTGTATATGCCCTAGAGGCCATTACTGTATCAAACTAGTTTTTATATTACTTAATGGAAGCTTGGGATATTCACCTTGTATTGACAATCTTGCTCAAAATGGTAGTATGCTACTTGGTTTGTTTCTATTTTAATATGTGCATGTGTTTCTTTTAGCATATTGCTTATACATATTAGTAGAGCCCTTAGGATCTTTGCTTGATTACCAGCGTTGTGATGGCAGTCACACTCGTGGGGGCTGGGTAATCCACAAGCACATCCTTATATAGGTCCCTAGTCGTAGGACTATCGAGACAGGGTATCGATACTCCGGAGTAGACTAGCGTATGCGCTTCTCATCCCAGCAGGGGAGACGGTCTGTCCCACAGCCGTCAGTACGTCGTACTTGAGATAGTATGCGGGTGCTCGTTAGGTTATGAGTACACTGGACAGGATTCGTCGGGAACTGATTGGTTGGTACTATACCTATCGTCAGTTATCAGTTCCCAGGTGACATGAGTACAGCTTAGTCCGCTGACTTGACACTGTCACTTCGCCTCGAGTGTGTTCCCACTGTACTTTGATTACTACCCTACCACGGCTCAAAGGAGTCGTGCAAACAAGTAGGAGTTGGGTGCAGTCCCGAAGCACTTGGAGGCAGTGACGGTTAGACAGGATTCGTCTCTCCCGGTATTGGGGGTTGACATCGCGCTGTGTCTAGGAGAGACATTACACAAGTAGTCCCTGGCCAGGGCAAGCGAGATATACTGGTAGGTTTTCAGTGTTATCTCAGGGTGTTCTGTGCTACACTCCGACACGACTTGTACCGCTATTAGAGGACGGACGTTTACCGCCCCCTAGGCCCGCCATGCGATGTATTCAGACGAACAGACCGGACTGTACGGAGATTGTCACATTCAGGCTCAGTAGGAGTTCAGATGGGTTTCACCTCGTCCGTCTTCTTATCGGCATCTATCTGGGGGCCGTTACGCACAGCTAGTGCCGCTTGCGGTCTGTGGTTAAACCCACTGCCAGCGTAGTGTCGAGTCTTTAGAGTCCCACACAGAGAGCTATTCGCCTTTAGGCAAAAGAGTAGAGGTCGCATGGTTTTGCGACAGGGTTCAGTCACATCCGTGCACTTGTGCACATTTAGTGACCAGGCGGTTATTACTAGTGGGCTTTGGTTTAAGCCAGATCCTAGTATACGTTTTGGGATTGGTTTTATCTCGTTTGTATTCGTGTTCTCCGGAACGCGGATACGGGTGTGTATGCACAGTTGACAGAGACAGAGGCAGATGATTCTCATTAGGGTTGTTGACTGTTGACTTTTGCTTAACCCTAATGAGAATTAGAAATATGATTAACAATAATATTAATTGAGTATTATAGTGACATGGTTAGGGTTGAAAGGTTGACCTTGTTGATTTTTGTTGACTGGTTGACTAGGTTGGACTTCTTGACCACCATCATGACAATGGCTATCATTTGGTTGCATTGACTTATGCTTGCTTGTTTTGTTCACCATTTGCATTTAATGCAAGAAATGATAGTGTCATTTGTCATGATAACAACCATTACAATATACTCAATTATTATTACATTGTTATGATGATTTTTGGATTATGAGAGCTTGGATGGCAAAAGGATTATTCATTCTCTTATTTCATTTCTCTCTCTTGCCATCACTTGCTCAAGCTCTCCCTCTTCCTCTTGGTCTCTCTAGCTCAAGGCAAATCCCTTTCATGAGTTGAGAACCATTGCCTTAGAGATAAAAACACCAAAACAATTCTCTACTCATCCTAGTTCACAAGGCCTAGCAAGCCAAGTGTTCTAGTTTCTTCAAGTTCGAAGAAGAAGCCAAAAGGTAGAAGCTTTTGGGTGGATCCATCTTCGGCGCGAGAAGACGACGAGGGGAGGCCGGTCCGTACACTACAAGAGTTGAAGACGAAGGAGTTCAAGAAAGGTATAACCCCCTAACCGAGTAGGTAAAACTCCTAGTTAGGTTGTTAGGTAGTTGTTTAACAAAGATCCGTATTTTGAGTCCATGTTACCACCCTAGCAAAAATCGTTTTTCATCATTTCCGCAAGCCCGTAAGTACCGGGAGGGGTAGCATGGACTTATAATTTTATGATGAGATCTTTTGATCTCTTTATAAAAGAACTTAGTCTTGTAGATCTATGATCTTAAAGAAAGAAGTGAATTCTTCTTTTTATATGAGACGATTTCGTCTTTCTGTTCTTTTTACCTTGATGAGAATTGTCTTCTTCTACCGAGAGCTTGCTCTCCTTTCTGAGATTTCTCAAAGTTTATGGGGGTTCCTCTATATGTTTCTGTATATTGTTTCTTTTCCTTTTTTTTTGAAAAGAAGGATCATTGGTCGTTGGGACCCACCACCTCTCCGACGACACTGAGAGATTACAGCGCCATATATCGAAGGTGTGGAGGGATGTACCCTTTGAACCATGTCCCACTCATTACGGGGAAAGAACATGCTGGAGCTTAAGCTTCTCGCTGCTGAAAAAGGTTTCTTTGCGTTCGCGCACGTGCGTCGCATGTGTTGGGCGCACATGTTTGCACGTAGCGCACGTGGAGCTTGCGCATATGCGCATTATGGGGGGAGCAAGCTCCAATGGAGAAATAATCTCCTTTGAGTATTATGGAATACTCCCACGTGCGTTGCACGTGTTTGGCTCACATGCGTTGCACGTGGCGCGCATGTGGCCGACGCACGTGCATTGTGTTAGTTATATGTATGCCCTAGAGGCCATTACTGTACATAGGATGTATATTGTAGTGGATGCTGGGACATATATAGGGAGGACTTTCTTGCTCGACATGATAGTATGCTATCTGGTTACCCTTTACCTTAACGTGTATGCTGATTGTCTCTCTGTTACATGTTGGTAAAGCCCTTAGGATCTGTACTTGACTACCTGGACTATGATGCGGATCATACTAGTGGGGACATGGTAGTCTATAAGTACATCCTTCAAAGTCCCTAGTCGTGGGTGTATCGAGACGGGGCATCAATATACCAGAGTAGACTAGCGTATACCTTCTCGACCCATATAGATGGGCGATGGATGATCCCATATCCATCGGTGTTTGACATCAGAGATGATATACGGGTGCTCAGTAGAGACTGGGTACACTGGACGGACTCGCCGAGAACTCCCAGATGGTATTATACCTCACGTCAGATGGCAGTTCTCTGGTGACACTGGTACAGAGTAGTCTGTTGACCCGAGATCGTCATAGAGTCTTGTGTGGTTCCCACTGTGATTTGATTTCCATCTTACCACGTCCAAGAGGGCATGCAAAACGGTGGTTTTTGGGTACAGTCCCGAGTCACATGGAGGCAATGAGCGATAGGAGGGGATTCGTCTCTCCCGGTATAGGGAGTTGATGTTGCGCTGTGTTCGATTGGCTATAACAGGAAATCCCTGGCCAGGGTTGCTGAGATTTACTGGTAAGTGTTACCAGTAGTTTCTCGAATTGTTATAGACCTCATATCAACACGACTTATCGAGCTATTGGGGTCTGACGTTTACCACCCCTAGGTGAGATATGCGACATATCAGACGATCAGACCGGACTGTACGGTAGTGTTACTGGTTGGATTCACTGGAGTGTGAGCGGGCTTGCTCGTCGATCTTCAGATCGCTCAATACCCGGGTGGCCGTTACGTTTAGCAGACCGCTTGCGGCTTGTGGATGTTTGATATGATCATCATCTGCTGCCGGCGTATTGACGAGTCTTTAGAGTCATACACAGAGGTTTCCTGGCTCAAGCGAAACGAAATAGGAGCGCATATGAGATATGTGCGGGACCGAGAATAATGCGTGTATGTGATACCGTATTTCATTCTCGCGAAGAATGTATCGATTAGGTTATATGCGATATACCCTAGTTATCGAATCAAGGATTGATTCGATAAGCCGATACATAGGATACTAGCCGGTTATATGCGATATGACCGGATCGTTAAATCAAGTGTTGATTTAATGATTTAATGTATAATTATATATTTGATATATTACTTTGCATTAACTAGTATCGGTTCACTTTAAATGGATTTTCTCGCTCGGTTGTGCGCATTGCATATGCGATATGATTTTTTGCACTTGTTTGTATCATATTTGATGATACATGCAAATTAGGGTTTGTGTAAAGAATTAAACCTTGGTTAAAGAAATGGTTAGGGTTTTTATTTGATTATTCATTTATTCATTTGTTTTTATTTTTGGAAAATAAATTGCATAAAATAGAATGGTGGCTTTCTTTTGTTTTCTTTCATGAAGCTTCATGAACTTTTGACTTAGTCACCATTTTGTCTCATGCTTAACCCTAACCAATTCAATTAACTCAAGTTAATTCTCTACACCTAACCATGGTGAGAATTATGATAAGAATGGATTTTTATTTATTCTTTAATTCTTATCATAATACTTATCATAACAAAAAGCATCTTCTTCTTCATCTTCCTTCATGAAGAAAACCATTCTTCATCAATGGTGATTGATGAGAATGAGTGAGAAATCCAATTCTAAAGTCTACCCACTTCCTATTTCTTCATCCTCTACCTCTTGCCAAGTAGTAGAGTGTGTTTCCTTCACAAGTTTTCAAGGCTCGGTGAAGGTGGAGCTTGATCTAGTGATGCTTCGACGTAGATCATCTTCGGCACGTTGTCGATGACCTAGCCCGTCCATTCTCCAATGAAGCCGACGCTAGGGCCCGGGATCCGTCTTGGACAGCGAGGAGACTTCATTGCGGAGCCGTGGAGGTGGAGCATCGAATCTACAAAGGTTGTATATCCGTATTCTCATAGTTAAGTGTTAACTAGTTAGATTTTTCGCCTAGTTTTCTAGCAAACGATCCGTTCTAGGGTTTCTCGGCACCGTTTAAATTTGAAATTGGCATGGTTGATGCCTTGTGAGACCTCATTAGGATGCCTAGGAACCCTACAGTGGTATCAGAGCCTAGCTAGAGCCTTAGGCGAAGTCTAGACGGAGTTTGAAGTCCGAACGAACCCGAAACCCTATTACAAACATGCTCTCTGTCCAATTTTCAAAAACTGGGTTTTTTCAAGATTAAAAATATGCAGAGAAATAAGCAGGAAAATATAAGGATTACTGTAAAATTCGTGTTGCTAATTCCTTCATTGAGCCGCGGTTCCGCGGCACGAGCAAGGCTCGTGCAGCGGATCCGCGGCCATTTTGTCTTATGTGGCATCCTATTTTACACAGTAATTCATTGTTTTCAGTGCTGACTTCTCTGGGTATTTTTAAAATTTATTCAAGAGTTGAATTTTCTGGAGTTGTTTTGGGGATTCGGTGTTTCGATCGGATTATCAAATTTTTGTCTGTGTGACTTTCCGGATAAATTTTAGAATATGTTAAAAAGTTCGACCGGATATAAATACCCAATTTTTCCCCTGTCGGGAAATTTCCAAGTGTTGGATTTTTCCGTAGTTTAACGACGTTCTAAGTAGTGCAAGTAACACGATGGACCCTCTAGAAGACAACAAACCTTAACTCGATTATGTGACCGTCTTGAACTGCCCTTTGAACCTTCGGGTTTGGGGCAGTACGATGTGCCACATGTGAGGCGTTGGCTTGACCCTTCTACGGCTGGACCGTTGGTACTGAGGCACGAACTGAATGTTGTTAGACTTATTTCATGTGTTGATCTATATCGGGAAAACTTGGGTGTTCGAATGTTCGATCGAAAAGTTTAGCATTTTCTATTTATCTGGAATGTGATACAATACTTGGAATTCACAACAAGTTATGAGATAACTAAATGAATGTTATAAACATAGCACTTTAGTCTCACTTGATCGGTTGCCACGGAATTTTGATGTGATCAAAAGTCCGTCGCAATCACGTAGCGTACGCGGATACTCGCCGGGTAAACTTAATAGACAGCCTCACTCCATAGCCCCGACCAAGTGACTGTAGGAGAACCCCGTCGTCGAAAGCATCCGTTCGGGTGCTCGCGGTGGCGGTGTTCCGCCTTGGTGCACTTCGTCGACGGTATCGGGGGTGCGGCCGCCTACTGAAGTTTGCGACGAGCATTCGATCAGGATGTCGGGAATCTTGTTGAATTGCCCGACTTGATATTGAAAAGTGTTTTCGATTTTGAGACTAAAATGCGTGGTTTATAATTGTTAGGCATACGATGTCTAAGTAATTCATTTGGTCAGGCATGCGATGTCTGAGGAGGTTGCGGATTCCAACTGTTGTAGTTTTACACTTTCTTTTCTGTGACCGTAAGTGTAATATGTGATATCGCCGTTTCGTTGCTATATGTCAACGACAATTGGGATGCGCATATTTACTTACGTTGATGACATGTGATGTTATGTGTTGCTGAATATGTTATATTGGATCGTCGTGTTTGAATAGCCGGGGTTTTTTATGTGAGATGAGTGTTTTTCATTTTCATTCATGTAAAAACTTGTATGTAATATTCTTTTATTGGGGCACTTCCAGGTTGCGGAAGTTGTCACCGTTTGTATATTATTTACTTTTCCGCACTAGGATAGACCCAAGGAGGGGAGCACAAGTAACCGGGTTCTGGAGTCCAGTGGGAGACCAACTCGAGGAGTCGAGTCCGGGTCTCCTAACTCTAGAATTGGTAGGGTTGCTTGCCGCTCTCGTAGGGGTCTAGGGGTGTGGGTTTGGCTATTCATCACGACCGTGGAATCCGTGTTTTATACTGGCTCGTATTGAAAACACGGACGTCCTAGTATATCCAATATTTCATATGATTCTTCTGCTGCGATATCTGTGATGTGATCATGTGATGTTCTGTGATAGATACAGTATATAGTATATATGATATATTATATAGACGTTACTTATGTTTTACACCCGCGCTAGCCCTGTCCCGCTCTGCCGTTAGTTACCTAACCTAACGGTGCACGAGGGGACATCGAGGCGAATGCGGATGGCATAAGTGTACGTCGTATTTATCTGTGATGTTTAGGTACTTAAATGATGGGACTTCATTAATGTGATTAATGAAATAAAAGAAACCTAAGATGTTGTAGAATCGAATTTCAAAATAAAACAGGTAGCTACAGTTCTTGCTTTGCACAGCGGTATATATGATATATCCTGCACCTTATTCGATGAGGAAAGGACCGAGATCCCTTCACTGGGAGTGACTCCTTTAGCAATAACTGGCAGATGCTACACACTCGGTTTGTCTTTTGATTGCTTTTAAGAGTTCTGCTTTGCACAGTGATATATATGATATATCCCGCACCTCATTCGACGAGGAAAGGACCGACGATCCCTTCACCGGGAGTGACTCCTTTAGCAAAACTAGAAAAGCCTCAAAATCACTCCATTTTAAAATCATTTGATTCTACAACGATATCAAGTTCATTACGCAATAGGTTTTCAGAAAAACCTGTCGTAGCCCTCCGTCATTTCAGATAAGTACTGGTTAGTATTCGTGCTACGTTTGTTGACTATGTTAAGGCGTAGTGTGCGGTAGCTAATTAGTGGTTATCTGCATAAGCATATGATGTGATTGGATTAGGGTAGTCGTGCGACTTTGTTGACTATGTTAAGGGTCGTGCGGGTGGGTTTAATTCAATCGGGAAATGACGGGTTGAACTTGACTAGCACTTATGATTTGTTGACTATGTTAAGGTCATATAGCTGCTAGGGGCAAAATATTATCGGGAATTTCAAGTGTTGAAATTTGCAATGAGATTGCATACCTTCTATGAGATAGTTGGATCCCGATACCCGCTGCGAGTAAGAGTTACTCCTGGGAGAGTTTTATACATTACAATTAGCCGATCAAGTAGGTGTCTAGAAAGGTGTCAACGAGGTTACGCCTCTGGGAAAGCGAGGTTTACATTAATTAGGTTCGTGCGAAAGCACGGGGGACCTCCCTCAAAGTACCGACACTGGTCTGGCTGAAAGATTGGCGAACTTGTAGTGTGTAATTAATCCCGGCTAGTCTTTCCTTTTAGGGTTTGAAGGAAGATTTGATAAAAAGCAGTGGGAGCCATCCTGATTAGATAAAATAATAACCAATCTATTCTTGACAGAGCGCACGCTGAGTGTTTTCTTCTCTCTCTCTCCTGGTAGCGACCATGTCACGCCTTAATCAAGATAATAATACGGAATATTGACCGAACCCGCTTGTTATATTGAGCTGGGGAACGTTGGTCCCGCTCCAACTTATAATTGTTATAAGACAGAGCAGGAAATTGGGGAATACCAGAATTCCCATGCCGCCCAAACGAAGAGAGTGCATGCTGATGCATCATCTTCGGGTGTGTTCATTATACAGAACTGTTTCTCAATGTCCTTTACGTCCTGGGTATATGATACCGCATCAGGATCCCAGATATGTAATCTGTTACATAGGGCTACAGACAGGTAAAGAACTGAGAACGGGTGATAAGTTTCATGAGGCAGAAAACGGGGCAAGTGTTGCAGCCAAGTCTGTTGGTCACTGTCACCCTGTATTAACGATACATTGATTCTGAACGAATGTTATTAGATACCGAACCTGATATACAAAATCATGTCAGTCTCTTTATCATTAAAGAAATGATATAATTTTGTATTGTTGGATAATGTTTTGAACATTTCCTATATCAAAAGTTGATCGGTTCAGGCACGTTATCTAAAAGCATTAATGTTCTAAATCAAACTACAGTTCTTAGTATACGGAACACACACAAGAGGAAGAGTTCATAAATGAACGGATTCTTCTTGAGGTATTGTAGACTAGGTCAGATCAATGTGACCCGACTAGCTGAAGTTACATTTAGATGTATATTTAAATTAGTTTGAATTTACATCTTGTGAAACTTGCCTGTCATGTCACAGAGATAAGATGATCATAGCTCCGTTTACTGGAAACAGAGAAAGAGTTAGTGAACTTTTGGGACTGATACATGATGATGTATGTAAGGTCTCCTGTCTACACATGCCAGGACTGGTTCTTTATACTTCATTACGTTCTCTGATGATCTTTCGAGTTTCAGACCTATGTTCCTGTTGAAACACAAGTCCGAACCTTTTGAGATATTCACAGAATATAAGTTAGAAGTAGAGAACCAATAAGGGTATAAGTATTATGTCCTTTGATGTGATCAAGGAGGAGAATACTTGAGCACGGAAATACTGGACTATTCTAAAGGAGAATGAGATTCTCTCTCAGCATTACTCCTCTGTATACACCATAGCACGATGGTATATCGGGGCGGAGAAAATACACCCTATTTGATATGGTGTGCTCTATGATGAGTACTACTGAGTTACCTTTTTCCTTAAGGGAGTTGTGCACTTAAGAAGATGCATACCTATTGAATAAGGTTCAAGTCAAATCTGATGCCTACCACTTCATATTTGATATGGAAAGGGAAGAGCCCATATCTTAAGTTAGTTAAGATTTGGGGTTGTCCGGCCTATGTCTAAAAGCAAAATCCGGACAAGCTCGAGGCAAGGTCTGTTATGTAGAACTGGAAATGTTCCAGCTATACAAACTGCAGCAGATGATTTGATAGAGCCAATGGATTCAGTAGATTCCAACGAACCTCAGCCTCTCCGCCGATCTAGTAGGGTTCCTCATCCACCTGAGAGATAATTCAGTTTCTCTATGACAGTGGGAGCGAGGAATGCATCATGAGATGATGACCCAACTAGTTTCGAGCTGGCCATCAGGAGTGTGACTCTGTAAGAATGGCTGGATGCTTAGTGATCTGAGATGGAATCCTTATACACCAACAAAGTATGGACTTTGGTTGCTATATCTGAAGGGTTAAATCCCCATCAGGAGCAAGTATATCTTGAGAAGATTACTTGGTGTACATGGAAGAGTTGAGACTTTCAAAGCTAGACTTGTTAAAGGTCTACATCATTGACCAGGTATGGATGATGATGAAACCTTTTCTAAGAAGCTATGCTTAAGTCCATCCAGATCCTACTTGCCACGGCTATATACCATGACTACGATATCTGGTGGTTGGGTGTCATGACAGCTTTTCTAAATGATGTTTAGAAGAGAGTGTCTATAAGTACACAGCCAGAGGGCTTCGTAGACAGTGGGAGCAGCGGAAACGTGTGCAAGATGCTTTATAGGATAAAGCAGGCATCGCGGAGTTGGAACATCTGTTTTGATGGATTAGTCAAAGAGTTTGACATCATCAAAATGGTAGATGAACCTTGTATAAACAAAAAGGTAGTAGGGAGTATGGTGACGATCCTCGTAGAGTACGTGGATGACATACTCTTGATAGGGAAGGAGTTTCCTATGCTACGCTCGATCAATCTCCGCTTATCACAATGATTCTCCATATAGGATCAAAGTGATACCTCCTAAATCCTAGATTTTGGATCTATGAGATAGATCTAATTGGATGTTAGGATTCTCACTAGTTGTAGTGAGATAGTATCAACCGATCCTGGGGAGAATCACTGGAAGGGTTCCAGGGTGATAAGGACGACTGAAAGTCAGTCGCAGGCATTGTCTTTCCCCTCAGTAAAGGGACGGTATGTTGGAAGAGTTCCAAGCTAGATACCGTGGCACACTAGACGATAAAGGCAGGATACATCGCTACTTAAGATGCTACCAAAGTGGCTGTCTGGGTGTATAATGGTTCATGAGATGAACTTAGTTCCTCCCATTGTGTGACAATGGAGTTGTGGCTTATGCCAAGGAACGTCCGTCCCATCAGTGATCCAGACATATTCTAAGGCAGTATCACCTGATCATGGAGATGGTTAATCTCCAGGGGATCGAGGTTAGGAGAGTAGACTCAGAGGACAACACAGCGGATCCACTCACAAAGGCCTGTTCCCAGAGAGAGACTTTTATGGGATGGTTGAGTATGAGATACTGCAACCACTGCTACAGATGGCCCTAGTGCAAGTGGGAGATTGTTAGTTATATGTATGCCCTAGAGGCCATTACTGTACATAGGATGTATATTGTAGTGGATGCTGGGACATATATAGGGAGGACTTTCTTGCTCGACATGATAGTATGCTATCTGGTTACCCTTTACCTTAACGTGTATGCTGATTGTCTCTCTGTTACATGTTGGTAAAGCCCTTAGGATCTGTACTTGACTACCTGGACTATGATGCGGATCATACTAGTGGGGACATGGTAGTCTATAAGTACATCCTTCAAAGTCCCTAGTCGTGGGTGTATCGAGACGGGGCATCGATATACCAGAGTAGACTAGCGTATACCTTCTCGACCCATATAGATGGGCGATGGATGATCCCATATCCATCGGTGTTTGACATCAGAGATGATATACGGGTGCTCAGTAGAGACTGGGTACACTGGACGGACTCGCCGAGAACTCCCAGATGGTATTATACCTCACGTCAGATGGCAGTTCTCTGGTGACACTGGTACAGAGTAGTCTGTTGACCCGAGATCGTCATAGAGTCTTGTGTGGTTCCCACTGTGCTTTGATTTCCATCTTACCACGTCCAAGAGGGCGTGCAAAACGGTGGTTTTTGGGTACAGTCCCGAGTCACATGGAGGCAATGAGCGATAGGAGGGGATTCGTCTCTCCCGGTATAGGGAGTTGATGTTGCGCTGTGTTCGATTGGCTATAACAGGAAATCCCTGGCCAGGGTTGCTGAGATTTACTGGTAAGTGTTACCAGTAGTTTCTCAAATTGTTATAGACCTCATATCAACACGACTTATCGAGCTATTGGGGTCTGACGTTTACCACCCCTAGGTGAGATATGCGACATATCAGACGATCAGACCGGACTGTACGGTAGTGTTACTGGTTGGATTCACTGGAGTGTGAGCGGGCTTGCTCGTCGATCTTCAGATCGCTCAATACCCGGGTGGCCGTTACGTTTAGCAGACCGCTTGCGGCTTGTGGATGTTTGATATGATCATCATCTGCTGCCGGCGTATTGACGAGTCTTTAGAGTCATACACAGAGGTTTCCTGGCTCAAGCGAAACGAAATAGGAGCGCATATGAGATATGTGCGGGACCGAGAATAATGCGTGTATGTGATACCGTATTTCATTCTCGCGAAGAATGTATCGATTAGGTTATATGCGATATACCCTAGTTATCGAATCAAGGATTAATTCGATAAGCCGATACATAGGATACTAGCCGGTTATATGCGATATGACCGGATCGTTAAATCAAGTGTTGATTTAATGATTTAATGTATAATTATATATTTGATATATTACTTTGCATTAACTAGTATCGGTTCACTTTAAATGGATTTTCTCGCTCGGTTGTGCGCATTGCATATGCGATATGATTTTGTGCACTTGTTTGTATCATATTTGATGATACATGCAAATTAGGGTTTGTGTAAAGAATTAAACCTTGGTTAAAGAAATGGTTAGGGTTTTTATTTGATTATTCATTTATTCATTTGTTTTTATTTTTGGAAAATAAATTGCATAAAATAGAATGGTGGCTTTCTTTTGTTTTCTTTCATGAAGCTTCATGAACTTTTGACTTAGTCACCATTTTGTCTCATGCTTAACCCTAACCAATTCAATTAACTCAAGTTAATTCTCTACACCTAACCATGGTGAGAATTATGATAAGAATGGATTTTTATTTATTCTTTAATTCTTATCATAATACTTATCATAACAAAAAGCATCTTCTTCTTCATCTTCCTTCATGAAGAAAACCATTCTTCATCAATGGTGATTGATGAGAATGAGTGAGAAATCCAATTCTAAAGTCTACCCACTTCCTATTTCTTCATCCTCTACCTCTTGCCAAGTAGTAGAGTGTGTTTCCTTCACAAGTTTTCAAGGCTCGGTGAAGGTGGAGCTTGATCTAGTGATGCTTCGACATAGATCATCTTTGGCACGTTGTCGATGACCTAGCCCGTCCATTCTCCAATGAAGCCGACGCTAGGGCCCGGGATCCGTCTTGGACAGCGAGGAGACTTCATTGCGGAGCCGTGGAGGTGGAGCATCGAATCTACAAAGGTTGTATATCCGTATTCTCATAGTTAAGTGTTAACTAGTTAGATTTTTCGCCTAGTTTTCTAGCAAACGATCCGTTCTAGGGTTTCTCGGCACCGTTTAAATTTGAAATTGGCATGGTTGATGCCTTGTGAGACCTCATTAGGATGCCTAGGAACCCTACAGTGGTATCAGAGCCTAGCTAGAGCCTTAGGCGAAGTCTAGACGGAGTTTGAAGTCCGAACGAACCCGAAACCCTATTACAAACATGCTCTCTGTCCAATTTTCAAAAACTGGGTTTTTTCAAGATTAAAAATATGCAGAGAAATAAGCAGGAAAATATAAGGATTACTGTAAAATTCGTGTTGCTAATTCCTTCATTGAGCCGCGGTTCCGCGGCACGAGCAAGGCTCGTGCAGCGGATCCGCGGCCATTTTGTCTTATGTGGCATCCTATTTTACACAGTAATTCATTGTTTTCAGTGCTGACTTCTCTGGGTATTTTTAAAATTTATTCAAGAGTTGAATTTTCTGGAGTTGTTTTGGGGATTCGGTGTTTCGATCGGATTATCAAATTTTTGTCTGTGTGACTTTCCGGATAAATTTTAGAATATGTTAAAAAGTTCGACCGGATATAAATACCCAATTTTTCCCCTGTCGGGAAATTTCCAAGTGTTGGATTTTTCCGTAGTTTAACGACGTTCTAAGTAGTGCAAGTAACACGATGGACCCTCTAGAAGACAACAAACCTTAACTCGATTATGTGACCGTCTTGAACTGCCCTTTGAACCTTCGGGTTTGGGGCAGTACGGTGTGCCACATGTGAGGCGTTGGCTTGACCCTTCTACGGCTGGACCGTTGGTACTGAGGTACGAACTGAATGTTGTTAGACTTATTTCATGTGTTGATCTATATCGGGAAAACTTGGGTGTTCGAATGTTCGATCGAAAAGTTTAGCATTTTCTATTTATCTGGAATGTGATACAATACTTGGAATTCACAACAAGTTATGAGATAACTAAATGAATGTTATAAACATAGCACTTTAGTCTCACTTGATCGGTTGCCACGGAATTTTGATGTGATCAAAAGTCCGTCGCAATCACGTAGCGTACACGGATACTCGCCGGGTAAACTTAATAGACAGCCTCACTCCATAGCCCCGACCAAGTGACTGTAGGAGAACCCCGTCGCCGAAAGCATCCGTTCGGGTGCTCGCGGTGGCGGTGTTCCGCCTTGGTGCACTTCGTCGACGGTATCGGGGGTGCGGCCGCCTACTGAAGTTTGCGACGAGCATTCGATCAGGATGTCGGGAATCTTGTTGAATTGCCCGACTTGATATTGAAAAGTGTTTTCGATTTTGAGACTAAAATGCGTGGTTTATAATTGTTAGGCATACGATGTCTAAGTAATTCATTTGGTCAGGCATGCGATGTCTGAGGAGGTTGCGGATTCCAACTGTTGTAGTTTTACACTTTCTTTTCTGTGACCGTAAGTGTAATATGTGATATCGCCGGTTTCGTTGCTATATGTCAACGACAATTGGGATGCGCATATTTACTTACGTTGATGACATGTGATGTTATGTGTTGCTGAATATGTTATATTGGATCGTCGTGTTTGAATAGCCGGGGGTTTTTATGTGAGATGAGTGTTTTTCATTTTCATTCATGTAAAAACTTGTATGTAATATTCTTTTATTGGGGCACTTCCAGATTGCGGAAGTTGTCACCGTTTGTATATTATTTACTTTTCCGCACTAGGATAGACCCAAGGAGGGGAGCACAAGTAACCGGGTTCTGGAGTCCAGTGGGAGACCAACTCGAGGAGTCGAGTCCGGGTCTCCTAACTCTAGAATTGGTAGGGTTGCTTGCCGCTCTCGTAGGGGTCTAGGGGTGTGGGTTTGGCTATTCATCACGACCGTGGAATCCGTGTTTTATACTGGCTCGTATTGAAAACACGGACGTCCTAGTATATCCAATATTTCATATGATTCTTCTGCTGCGATATCTGTGATGTGATCATGTGATGTTCTGTGATAGATACAGTATATAGTATATATGATATATTATATAGACGTTACTTATGTTTTACACCCGCGCTAGCCCTGTCCCGCTCTGCCGTTAGTTACCTAACCAAACGGTGCACGAGGGGACATCGAGGCGAATGCGGATGGCATAAGTGTACGTCGTATTTATCTGTGATGTTTAGGTACTTAAATGATGGGACTTCATTAATGTGATTAATGAAATAAAAGAAACCTAAGATGTTGTAGAATCGAATTTCAAAATAAAACAGGTAGCTACAGTTCTTGCTTTGCACAGCGGTATATATGATATATCCTGCACCTTATTCGATGAGGAAAGGACCGAGATCCCTTCACCGGGAGTGACTCCTTTAGCAATAACTGGCAGATGCTACACACTCGGTTTGTCTTTTGATTGCTTTTAAGAGTTCTGCTTTGCACAGTGATATATATGATATATCCCGCACCTCATTCGACGAGGAAAGGACCGACGATCCCTTCACCGGGAGTGACTCCTTTAGCAAAACTAGAAAAGCCTCAAAATCACTCCATTTTAAAATCATTTGATTCTACAACGATATCAAGTTCATTACGCAATAGGTTTTTAGAAAAACCTGTCGTAGCCCTCCGTCATTTCAGATAAGTACTGGTTAGTATTCGTGCTACGTTTGTTGACTATGTTAAGGCGTAGTGTGCGGTAGCTAATTAGTGCTTATCTGCATAAGCATATGATGTGATTGGATTAGGGTAGTCGTGCGACTTTGTTGACTATGTTAAGGGTCGTGCGGGTGGGTTTAATTCAATCGGGAAATGACGGGTTGAACTTGACTAGCACTTATGATTTGTTGACTATGTTAAGGTCATATAGCTGCTAGGGGCAAAATATTATCGGGAATTTCAAGTGTTGAAATTTGCAATGAGATTGCATACCTTCTATGAGATAGTTGGATCCCGATACCCGCTGCGAGTAAGAGTTACTCCTGGGAGAGTTTTATACATTACAATTAGCCGATCAAGTAGGTGTCTAGAAAGATGTCAACGAGGTTACGCCTCTGGGAAAGCGAGGTTTACATTAATTAGGTTCGTGCGAAAGCACGGGGGACCTCCCTCAAAGTACCGACACTGGCCTGGCTGAAAGATTGGCGAACTTGTAGTGTGTAATTAATCCCGGCTAGTCTTTTCTTTTAGGGTTTGAAGGAAGATTTGATAAAAAGCAGTGGGAGCCATCCTGATTAGATAAAATAATAACCAATCTATTCTTGACAGAGCGCACGCTGAGTGTTTTCTTCTCTCTCTCTCCTGGTAGCGACCATGTCACGCCTTAATCAAGATAATAATACGGAATATTGACCGAACCCGCTTGTTATATTGAGCTGGGGAACGTTGGTCCCGCTCCAACTTATAATTGTTATAAGACAGAGCAGAAAATTGGGGAATACCAGAATTCCCATGCCGCCCAAACGAAGAGAGTGCATGCTGATGCATCATCTTCGGGTGTGTTCATTATACAGAACTGTTTCTCAATGTCCTTTACGTCCTGGGTATATGATACCGCATCAGGATCCCAGATATGTAATCTGTTACATAGGGCTACAGACAGGTAAAGAACTGAGAACGGGTGATAAGTTTCATGAGGCAGAAAACGGGGCAAGTGTTGCAGCCAAGTCTGTTGGTCACTGTCACCCTGTATTAACGATACATTGATTCTGAACGAATGTTATTAGATACCGAACCTGATATACAAAATCATGTCAGTCTCTTTATCATTAAAGAAATGATATAATTTTGTATTGTTGGATAATGTTTTGAACATTTCCTATATCAAAAGTTGATCGGTTCAGGCACGTTATCTAAAAGCATTAATGTTCTAAATCAAACTACAGTTCTTAGTATACGGAACACACACAAGAGGAAGAGTTCATAAATGAACGGATTCTTCTTGAGGTATTGTAGACTAGGTCAGATCAATGTGACCCGACTAGCTGAAGTTACATTTAGATGTATATTTAAATTAGTTTGAATTTACATCTTGTGAAACTTGCCTGTCATGTCACAGAGATAAGATGATCATAGCTCCGTTTACTGGAAACAGAGAAAGAGTTAGTGAACTTTTGGGACTGATACATGATGATGTATGTAAGGTCTCCTGTCTACACATGCCAGGACTGGTTCTTTATACTTCATTACGTTCTCTGATGATCTTTCGAGTTTCAGACCTATGTTCCTGTTGAAACACAAGTCCGAACCTTTTGAGATATTCACAGAATATAAGTTAGAAGTAGAGAACCAATAAGGGTATAAGTATTATGTCCTTTGATGTGATCAAGGAGGAGAATACTTGAGCACGGAAATACTGGACTATTCTAAAGGAGAATGAGATTCTCTCTCAGCATTACTCCTCTGTATACACCATAGCACGATGGTATATCGGGGCGGAGCAAATACACCCTATTTGATATGGTGTGCTCTATGATGAGTACTACTGAGTTACCTTTTTCCTTAAGGGAGTTGTGCACTTAAGAAGATGCATACCTATTGAATAAGGTTCAAGTCAAATCTGATGCCTACCACTTCATATTTGATATGGAAAGGGAAGAGCCCATATCTTAAGTTAGTTAAGATTTGGGGTTGTCCGGCCTATGTCTAAAAGCAAAATCCGGACAAGCTCGAGGCAAGGTCTGTTATGTAGAACTGGAAATGTTCCAGCTATACAAACTGCAGCAGATGATTTGATAGAGCCAATGGATTCAGTAGATTCCAACGAACCTCAGCCTCTCCGCCGATCTAGTAGGGTTCCTCACCCACCTGAGAGATAATTCAGTTTCTCTATGACAGTGGGAGCGAGGAATGCATCATGAGATGATGACCCAACTAGTTTCGAGCTGGCCATCAGGAGTGTGACTCTGTAAGAATGGCTGGATGCTTAGTGATCTGAGATGGAATCCTTATACACCAACAAAGTATGGACTTTGGTTGCTATATCTGAAGGGTTAAATCCCCATCAGGAGCAAGTATATCTTGAGAAGATTACTTGGTGTACATGGAAGAGTTGAGACTTTCAAAGCTAGACTTGTTAAAGGTCTACATCATTGACCAGGTATGGATGATGATGAAACCTTTTCTAAGAAGCTATGCTTAAGTCCATCCAGATCCTACTTGCCACGGCTATATACCATGACTACGATATCTGGTGGTTGGGTGTCATGACAGCTTTTCTAAATGATGTTTAGAAGAGAGTGTCTATAAGTACACAGCCAGAGGGCTTCGTAGACAGTGGGAGCAGCGGAAACGTGTGCAAGATGCTTTATAGGATAAAGCAGGCATCGCGGAGTTGGAACATCTGTTTTGATGGATTAGTCAAAGAGTTTGACATCATCAAAATGGTAGATGAACCTTGTATAAACAAAAAGGTAGTAGGGAGTATGGTGACGATCCTCGTAGAGTACGTGGATGACATACTCTTGATAGGGAAGGAGTTTCCTATGCTACGCTCGATCAATCTCCGCTTATCACAATGATTCTCCATATAGGATCAAAGTGATACCTCCTAAATCCTAGATTTTGGATCTATGAGATAGATCTAATTGGATGTTAGGATTCTCACTAGTTGTAGTGAGATAGTATCAACCGATCCTGGGGAGAATCACTGGAAGGGTTCCAGGGTGATAAGGACGACTGAAAGTCAGTCGCAGGCATTGTCTTTCCCCTCAGTAAAGGGACGGTATGTTGGAAGAGTTCCAAGCTAGATACCGTGGCACACTAGACGATAAAGGCAGGATACATCGCTACTTAAGATGCTACCAAAGTGGCTGTCTGGGTGTATAATGGTTCATGAGATGAACTTAGTTCCTCCCATTGTGTGACAATGGAGTTGTGGCTTATGCCAAGGAACGTCCGTCCCATCAGTGATCCAGACATATTCTAAGGCAGTATCACCTGATCATGGAGATGGTTAATCTCCAGGGGATCGAGGTTAGGAGAGTAGACTCAGAGGACAACACAGCGGATCCACTCACAAAGGCCTGTTCCCAGAGAGAGACTTTTATGGGATGGTTGAGTATGAGATACTGCAACCACTGCTACAGATGGCCCTAGTGCAAGTGGGAGATTGTTAGTTATATGTATGCCCTAGAGGCCATTACTGTACATAGGATGTATATTGTAGTGGATGCTGGGACATATATAGGGAGGACTTTCTTGCTCGATATGATAGTATGCTATCTGGTTACCCTTTACCTTAACGTGTATGCTGATTGTCTCTCTGTTACATGTTGGTAAAGCCCTTAGGATCTGTACTTGACTACCTGGACTATGATGCGGATCATACTAGTGGGGACATGGTAGTCTATAAGTACATCCTTCAAAGTCCCTAGTCGTGGGTGTATCGAGACGGGGCATCGATATACCAGAGTAGACTAGCGTATACCTTCTCGACCCATATAGATGGGCGATGGATGATCCCATATCCATCGGTGTTTGACATCAGAGATGATATACGGGTGCTCAGTAGAGACTGGGTACACTGGACGGACTCGCCGAGAACTCCCAGATGGTATTATACCTCACGTCAGATGGCAGTTCTCTGGTGACACTGGTACAGAGTAGTCTGTTGACCCGAGATCGTCATAGAGTCTTGTGTGGTTCCCACTGTGCTTTGATTTCCATCTTACCACGTCCAAGAGGGCGTGCAAAACGGTGGTTTTTGGGTACAGTCCCGAGTCACATGGAGGCAATGAGCGATAGGAGGGGATTCGTCTCTCCCGGTATAGGGAGTTGATGTTGCGCTGTGTTCGATTGGCTATAACAGGAAATCCCTGGCCAGGGTTGCTGAGATTTACTGGTAAGTGTTACCAGTAGTTTCTCGAATTGTTATAGACCTCATATCAACACGACTTATCGAGCTATTGGGGTCTGACGTTTACCACCCCTAGGTGAGATATGCGACATATCAGACGATCAGACCGGACTGTACGGTAGTGTTACTGGTTGGATTCACTGGAGTGTGAGCGGGCTTGCTCGTCGATCTTCAGATCGCTCAATACCCGGGTGGCCGTTACGTTTAGCAGACCGCTTGCGGCTTGTGGATGTTTGATATGATCATCATCTGCTGCCGGCGTATTGACGAGTCTTTAGAGTCATACACAGAGGTTTCCTGGCTCAAGCGAAACGAAATAGGAGCGCATATGAGATATGTGCGGGACCGAGAATAATGCGTGTATGTGATACCGTATTTCATTCTCGCGAAGAATGTATCGATTAGGTTATATGCGATATACCCTAGTTATCGAATCAAGGATTGATTCGATAAGCCGATACATAGGATACTAGCCGGTTATATGCGATATGACCGGATCGTTAAATCAAGTGTTGATTTAATGATTTAATGTATAATTATATATTTGATATATTACTTTGCATTAACTAGTATCGGTTCACTTTAAATGGATTTTCTCGCTCGGTTGTGCGCATTGCATATGCGATATGATTTTGTGCACTTGTTTGTATCATATTTGATGATACATGCAAATTAGGGTTTGTGTAAAGATTAAACCTTGGTTAAAGAAATGGTTAGGGTTTTTATTTGATTATTCATTTATTCATTTGTTTTTATTTTTGGAAAATAAATTGCATAAAATAGAATGGTGGCTTTCTTTTGTTTTCTTTCATGAAGCTTCATGAACTTTTGACTTAGTCACCATTTTGTCTCATGCTTAACCCTCACCAATTCAATTAACTCAAGTTAATTCTCTACACCTAACCATGGTGAGAATTATGATAAGAATGGATTTTTATTTATTCTTTAATTCTTATCATAATACTTATCATAACAAAAAGCATCTTCTTCTTCATCTTCCTTCATGAAGAAAACCATTCTTCATCAATGGTGATTGATGAGAATGAGTGAGAAATCCAATTCTAAAGTCTACCCACTTCCTATTTCTTCATCCTCTACCTCTTGCCAAGTAGTAGAGTGTGTTTCCTTCACAAGTTTTCAAGGCTCGGTGAAGGTGGAGCTTGATCTAGTGATGCTTCGACGTAGATCATCTTCGGCACGTTGTCGATGACCTAGCCCGTCCATTCTCCGATGAAGCCGACGCTAGGGCCCGGGATCCGTCTTGGACAGCGAGGAGACTTCATTGCGGAGCCGTGGAGGTGGAGCATCGGATCTACAAAGGTTGTATATCCGTATTCTCATAGTTAAGTGTTAACTAGTTAGATTTTTCGCCTAGTTTTCTAGCAAACGATCCGTTCTAGGGTTTCTCGGCACCGTTTAAATTTGAAATTGGTATGGTTGATGCCTTGTGAGATCTCATTAGGATGCCTAGGAACCCTACACATTGCACGTGGCGCACATGGCGCTTGCGCATATGCGCATTATGGGGGGGGGGGGGGGAGCAAGCTCCTATGGAGAAAAAATCTCCTTTGAGTATTATGGAATACTCATCCTTTTCTAAGAGGTATCCCCTCTTATTTAGATGGGAGTGGTAGAGAAGGGATCTCTCTTTTTCCTGATGTGGGACTAAAAATGCATCCTCCATGTAGTAGAGCATTACTTTAGATTATACGTGCGTAGCACATTTGCTCATAACTTTTGATTCCGGATGAATTATGAGGCCCATAATATATAAAATCGAAGGATTTTTCGAGACACTTTCGATACCAACAGAATTTAGCTGTTTCTCATTTGGGAGTTTGTCAAAATACAGGCCGTAAAATACTGGTTCGCATTTTCTTAGATTACACGTGCATAGCATATTTGCTCATAACTTTTGATCCCGGATGAATTATGAGGCCCATAATATATCAAATCGAAGGCTTTTTCGAGACGCTTTCAATTTTATCAGAATTTAGCTGTTTCACATTCAGGAGTTTGTCAAAATACAGCCCGGAAAATACTGGTTCACATTTTCTTAAACGTATCGCTGCCAGTTATACCTTGGGCTCTTTTGCACAGAAAATTTTTGGCGGGAACAATACTTACATAAAACCGTCTAATTAAAATAAACTACAGTTTTCCAAACTAGATACCTAAACGAGGCCTAAGTCCCTAAGTATTTTTAGATTGGGGTTTCACAATAACCTGATAATGATACGAACTCGACTAAAATCTAATACACCGTTCTTACTCGTTTATTACACACAAAATTTAACAGATGCGACAGGTTGTTTCAGCTGCGGCATCGCATGCATCTCCTTCGGCAGCAGCTCCACAAGCCACTACCTCGGCTGCGATTGCGCAGATCACTCCTGCAGCTCCACAACCCGCTCAGACTCTCGCACAGTCCACTCCTTCATTGGTCGAGTTTTTGACGACTCAGGGCTGCACCAAGGAGCAGATACTTCAGATTACGGTGTTTATCAAAGATGGAGGAGCTGGACTGAGCTAGGGTAGCTTTTTTATATATATATTTTGAGGATGTATGTACTTATATGATACATGTTGTATATATTTTGGACGATATTGGTGTTGTTTGCTTGTTCACGATGATTTAGATTTATATCGTATTCTGTTTGTTTATTTCTTTTATATATTATGCGTAAGATGTTGATTATGAATACTGCGGTATTTGGTTATACGATGTATATATTATTGTGCACATGGCGGGGAAAAAACAGGAAACCTATTTTTAAAAAAACCCCCTGATATTTTGTCCCTACGGATTAATCCATGAGCCATATGTTGCACCTACGGATTAATCCGTAGGTGCAAAGTTTGCCCCCACACAGTTAGCCGTAGGGACGAAATATCAGGATACCTGATATTTTGTTCCTATAGACTCAGTAACAGGCGTTAAACTTGCCCCTACGAATGTATCCGTAGGGGCATTTGTCTGGACCTATGGATAACTCCGTAGGGGTCTTTAAGTATCGGGCCCTACAGGGTAATCCGTAGGGACAAATATTTTATTTTACAAACCAATAAATTAAATAAATATTTTGTCCCCACGGAGTAATCCGTAGGGATATATGTCCCTACAGAGTCAGACGTAGGGGCAATTATTACTCCGTAGGGGCATGTTCAGGACGAAAACTTACGCCTGCGGTCTTTGTTTCTACGGAGGATTTTTATTGCCCTACAGATATATCCGTAGGTGCAGTAATTTGCCCCTACGGTCAAACCGTAGGGACAACCCATTATTGTAGTAGTGAGTCCTAACTGCTCCACCAATCTCCTATGGATATGATATGTAAGCTCTCTATCCATCAAATGTTCCATGCTATTAAATATATAAAATTGTTAGCTTAAATATGAAAATAAATCGTTTAGCAATAATCAAAAGTAAATCGAGTTGAGTCCAACTATACATCTTCTTTCTTATTATTATTGACAAACCATCATTATGATACATAATATATAATATAGAAAATACAAAACACCATATATATCATCAATCTTTCTCTCTTTTTGGCAAAATCAAAATGCTTTTTGGCAAAATCAAAATGGAGATGTGCAAGCTCTTAACATAAATACAATCAATATGAATTCAAGAACTATAATTGAAAACCAAAATTTTGAGTACGCATCCAACTAGTACAACAAGAAAATTTGATATCAAATTTGCAAATGCATAAAAATAATTTTGAACAACTCACTTAAGATGTTAAATCGATCAAATTTGTATATAAGAAAATTGGCATTAATCAAAACTAAAAACGATTTAAAATTATTTCACTTGTGATAACAATATTTTATCATGAAAATTACTCAAATCCTTGATTGAACAATATATAGATGGAAAAAATAACTCTCCTCTATGATGCATGATGCAGGACGGGAACAAAAGGGCTGGTAGACATTTGCATGTGCACACAAGATGATAAAAAGAAGCAATGGATGAAATGCAATACTAAAGGAAAAATCCTAAATGATGCAACATGCATATGCAAGATCCAACAATTACTAATTATGAATAAATAAATAGTATAAAAATAGCATGCTAACGATCCATAATTGAACGTTCAATTTAAACAGCCGATTTTTGTTAAAATTTGATTACCAATCGTGTGCAAATTAACAAACAACTTGTAGCATATATCACAAATATTATTGATCTAAAAATTAAAATCGAATAGAACAAGTTCAAGATATCAAGGAGTGTCAAAGTAATGATTTCTTTATTCTCATTTCATTAGCCAAATTAACTTTTGCTAAAATCCCAAAAAGAAACAAAGAAGATGGATCTTTGTTACCTCTAAGAATTAATGATCCAATCTGTAGTGTTGAAATTTAATATAAAACCTTTGCTTGTAACTCGATATCCTTTGAAAGAGACGGCCGAAATCAATTGGATCTATGGTTATCTTTGATCAGATCGGTGATGATGAAACCACGAACATGGAGTTGGAGGACAAAATTTGGGATTTAGCACTAATTATAAACTAATTAGGGACTTACGTTAGTTTTAAAACTATTTAGGGATTTAGCACATTGGGTCAAATCAATGACACGTAGGCGCCACGCAGGATGACGGTTTGAAACTAGGGCAAGTCTTATTCCGCACTTTGTAAGTGCGGAATTAGTCTTGACAAGAAGCCAAATTGGCACACTTGAGTCAAGTTTAATCCGCACTTTACAAGTGCGGAATTGGACTTGGGTATAGCCAAGTCTATTTCGCACTTACAAAGTGCAGAATAAACTTGCCCATCCTTAAAGTGGTCGGCCCCATCCTTTTTCCCCTTATATTATATCAGTCTCTTTCTTTTATCAGTTTCTCTCTCTCTCCTATCGAACCCTCTCTCTCTTTTTCCTCTCGAACCTCTCTCTCTCCTCTCGCACCTCAGATCTCTCTCTCAATCTGCCTCGATCATCGAAGCCCCCTCGATCTCCAGCACCCCCTCCTCCTCCTCATTTTTTGAAACCCCCTTTCAGGGTCGATCTCCAGCCCCTCCTCCTCCTCCTCCTTCGACCTCTTAGAGTTGTCGATCCCCTCGTCGAAGCCGAGCCCCCATCTAAGAACAGTGAGTTTTCAATTTAAATATTATTTTTGAAATTATTGTTATTTTTGTATATAAATTGGTTTGTTCTAGGTTATGAAATTTTATTGTTAGGGTTTGGGTAATTTGTGGGTTAAGGTTATGATAATTTAGGATAATTTAGTATTAGGTTTAGGGTATTTTGTGGGGTTAAGTTTATGGTATTTTGGGGTCAGGGTTAGGGTATTTTGGGGTTTAAGGTATTTTAGTTTTAGGGTTAGGGTATTTTGGGGTTAGGGATATGGTATTTTAGTGTTAAGTGTAGAGTATTTTGGGCGAGGGTTAGGGTAATTTAGGGTAATTTGGGAGGTTAAGGTTAGTGTATTTAGAGGGTTGGGTTTCGTAAATTTTGGGGGTTAAGGCGTTAGTGTATTTTAGTGTTAGGGTATTTTGGGGATTATAGTTATGGTATTTTTTAGGGTTAGGATGTTAGTGTTTTGGAATTGATTTTTATTGTTGTGAATATTGTAGAGTGTATACGTTTGTTTCTTGAGTTTTCAATAATTTCACAATTATTATTAATATTAGGTGCAATGGCAAATGAGGATGATGTGTTGATTTGTCATTATAACGACATCTTAAATATTGAAGCAAGTGGAAGGCCAAACTACGTTGGTGGAAAAAGTAAAATGATGAGAGTTAATAAACCGTGCTTATACAATAAGTTGAAGCGAAAGATTTATGCAACCACTCGGATAAATCTGAGAGATTATAAGATCAAATTAGTATGTAAGGTTCCGATCACAAGTCAGGACTACACAAGCGTTGATATAACCGATGACAAGAATACAAGCATGATGCTTAGCTTGTATCATGAAAATCCATCAATACAAGCGTTGGTGGTGAAATAAGCCGTACAATAACATCAAGAAGATGTACAATCTCCTCAAGAAGCAGCACAATCACATCAAGCTTATGAACCACAGGGGGAATTTACACGAATACTCAATACGGCTATGTGCAGTCCCGGAAAGCCGAACGTGCATGATGACGCATTCAATTCCATGCAAGTTCCATTCCATGATACGCAGATTGACATGAATATGTATAACCGTGATTGGAATTTTTATGGTCAATCAATGTCAAATCCTTACAATACGGATTTCACAATGGGGATGGTTGGAGCGAATAAATAACATACTATATTAAATAAAACTGATGTACCCATAGTATATCGAATCATGATTAATTGATAATTGATATTTGTATTCTTATATGTCGCGTAGATCTTCATTTTTTGCACAGGAGCATATGCCAACACAAAGTTCAATGCAAAAGGAGTTTGGTGCCGGTGCATCTTTAGGATTTGGAACACCGGACATGGGACCATTTTCCTCACATCATGTTGAAGAAAGAGATGACCCCAAGAACGAGAGAGATGGTGATGATATAGATATCGATCATGAAGGAGATGGTGGCATGCAAGAAGACAGTATGCAGTATACAGACCAAGATGAAATGGAAGATCAGTGGGTGCATCAATAATATGCTAATAATGAAGATGTTGAGTTCGAAGAGCCACATCCTGATGAGGCGACTGATGATGCCATAGTAGAAGCTTATGCTACTGAGGATATGATCATCGATAACACACGTTGGGGACGCGAACGGGCGATAATGTCGGATTTCAAGCCGGACAGATGTTTGTGACGAATGAAAAATTGATTGAAGAAATCAGTGCATGGTCCACTAAGAGGTGTGTGTCATTCAAAACGGCAAGGAGTACTAAAACAAAGTACAATGTGATATGTGATAACAATCCAGATACAAGCCCTGGACAATGCCCTTGGAAACTTCATGTAATAATATCAAAATGGTGGGCGTATTCGACATACTTCACTATAAAGGAATATAATCCAGAGTATCGGTACCGAAACACTGTAGGGGTTGTAGGGGCATAAACAGGCCATATCAACATTTATATACCAGTGCATCTTATTTTTTGCTGAAGAGACGGCTTGATATGACACCGGCTACCATCCAAGATCAAATGGAAGGGATGTATCAAATTAATATTACTTACTTCAAAGCATGGGAGACGAGAAGAAAGGCATTATGCATGATATTTTGGGATTGGGAGTAATCATATCAAACTCTGCCGTGGTACCTCCAGGAAATCACAAAGAGTAATCACGGCACAGTCTACAAGATCACCTACGAAAACCTGACTCCAACAGTAGTCCAGTTTACCGGCATGTTTTGAGCATTTGGACCATCAATTAAGAGATTCGAATATTGTCGTCCAGTTCTGAGTATTGATGGCACACACTTATATAGTAAATATAAGAGGACTTTGCTTGTTGCTACATGGGTGTATGCAGATGGAGGGTTGTATCCTTAGACGTTTGCGGTTGTCGATGGTGAAACTGAAGCAAACTGGGAATGATTCTTTGTTAGTGTATATGCCCTAGAGGCTATTATTGTATCATACTGGTTTGTATATTATTTAATGGAAGTTTGGAATATTCACAGTTGTATTAACAGTTTTGCTCAAAATGGTAGTATGCTACTTGGTTTATTTCTACTTCAATATGTGCATGTGTTTCTTTTAGTTTTTGCCTAATGAACCTTCCATATGTCTAACCCTTTCGTTTTCACAGAATTGCGGGAGTTGGCGGCTTCCATCGTAGATTGTTCTCCGGAAGAAACCTTTCTGCGTCTACTTAATATAGCAGTGCCACACACGATATCTTACCAGAGCCTCGTCCTTTCCTCCAGCCAAGGTTAGTATTCCTTTGCTTTTCGTATCATATTTTCATAATGATGTTGATGTGCCCATTTTTTATTTTAAATCACAGTCCTAGAGACTGACGACAATGTTGAAGTTCTCGATGGGCCTGGGGATCTCCCAAATTCTCCCTCTATGGCCGTGGGTAAGTAACGTCTTAGCATTGGCATTCTTTTACTTATTCTATATTCGGAAAGGTGACTAACCATACATGTATTTCCACAGCTTTGCCTACCCTGACTCCATTAGAGTCCCGGATTTCCATGCCGCCAGGCCCTTACGCCCAACGCGTGTCTGAGAGGATGGAAAAATAGAATGTTCATTCACTGGAGACTCTTATTGAAGATCTTCGCGCAGGCACTTCCATCACGGCTGAAGAATTCATTGTTGAAGCCAACGCTTCTTTTTCTGTTCTTGCCACTTATCACGACGAGGCGCTGGTGCATACTTGGATCGAGTATTTCCGTCAAGTGGAGGCTTCCTTACATGGAGTTGAATGCGTACGCCTCCCTTCTGATATCCTATATGTAAAGGCCAGCTTGCATGGGTAGATCGATCGGTGCGCGGCCAATCTCCAGTCTTGCGAGAAAAGGGTCAACCAGAAGTTTTCAGCAAGGGAGTTGGCTTAGAAGGTTTTGGGGGAAATTTAAGCCCAGCTCACCACCAAGACTATTCGGGCCTATGAAATTTGGCGAGTCCTTCAGTAGGCCATTACGGAGGTGGTGGCTTTTGATAAAGCCGTCATTTTTACACGCGAGATGGTTGAGACCTACAAGACTGCCGAGAAAGAGCTTGAGAATCGGTTTTCCTCATACCAAAAACAACAGGCACAGGTGGGGAGTTAGCTTGCGGCGTTGCTAGAACTTAAGGTGAAATCCCGGTAGAAAAATGACGATCTTGCTGGCTTATTGAGCCGCCCACCGTCTTAAATACCCTGTCACTGTATATCTTTCATTCTTCTGTTCTTTTCCTCTTTTTTGAATCTTGTATTCATTTGGATTTATGAATAAAAGACATATTTTATTTCATGCTTGCGCCTCTATATCCTTTGATGTCTTGATTTGGCGTAAAATAGTTTATATACTCATTTCGAGGTTTATAGTTTTTTCACTAATTTCGGAGTCTTTAGTTTATGTACTCATTTCAGAGTTTATTTAGTTTACCTCCCTTGGGTTTGCAGGCAAACTTTTCCTAACGTTATACGTAGATAATCTCCATTCTTTACGATAGAGGTCCGTTAGGTTTTGTGCTACTAGGGTTTTGGTCCGTAGTACCGTCGCATTGGCTGACGTATTCCTCAATATGTGGTCTTTAAGCCGTTGTTCGAGTAGCCCCACAACTGCCGTGTCTCTTATCCCTTCGGGGGCTGGACAAGACGTCTTCAAGTAATCTCCTTATGTTATATTACCGTCAGAAGGGCAAGCGTTAGGAATTTTCCATGACGCTTCTTACTTGAGGTTAGGCTCAATTTGGAGCCCCGATGAGTCATAACCATTTCGCACTGGTGTAGGATGACCTCCGATATTCTTTTAGGCTTTATATGAGTTGCCTTCAAGACCCGAAGCTGGAAATATGTCGTTGCTTCATTTTTTGTTTTGACGATGTCGCGCTGATTCTTTGCTGAAGTAGGGTAGACATCTGTAAGATTTCTATGCTGTATGTATTGCAGTTGAAGTCCGGAGCAAGGAATATGCTATCGCCCCAATTTCTTTTGATAGTTACGTCCGCATCCTGCTGAAATGAGGGGGAACGTCGAAATAGTCTCTAGGTTATATATGAACTCTCAAGACTTGGAGCTAGGATTTTGCCGTGACTCCACTTTTGCTTTGACCCTTGGGTCTTTTATTGATGTTGCATCTGCATCATTCTGGAATGAGAAGCACGTCGAGTTGGAGTTAGGATTTTGCCGTAACTCCTTTTTTGATTTGGCTCCTTGGAGCCTTCGTTGACTTCGTATCTACATCCAGAAAGAACGTCGAGCTGGTATCTAGGCTGTAGATGTTGCTGTCGAGATCTGGCCCTCCCTTTGATGGTGCATGGTGGGAAAATATGGTTCACTTTCTTTCATTTGTGCCCATGGATTGTATACAGGGGTCGGTGTGGACCTACTTGTAAGGCAGAGGAAATTTCATTTAGATATTTTTTATTTCCGCAATGCTCTATCTTTTCAGCTTTTTATATTGCGAAAGTCGTGATTGCCAAATCATTTCGGCTTTTTATCTGTGGTGCCAAATCATTTTGGCTCTATTTGTTTTTTACTCGCCACTTTTTATTACGAGTTGCCCTATCATTTCGGCTATTTCATATGCATATATATTTTGCTCACTGATTTTTATTGCGAGTTGCCCCATCATTTCGGCTATTTCATATGCATATATATTTTGCTCGCTGATTTTTATTGCGAGTCAGGGACTCGGGTCCTAATACCAATTTTTGCATCAGTATCGCTGCGACTGGAATATTGCCAGGAGCGAATCATCATTTGCCTTAAGAGGACTTGGAGTTTGATACCTTTTCAATCATCATCATAGCCGCAACCGAGATGTTGCCAGGAGCGAATCATCATTTGCCTTTGTCGATTTGAAAAATGATGGCTTAGAAAACAGGGTTAGGATCCTGTTGACCAAGGCTTTTGACTTTATGAGCCATAAAGATCTCATAAAAGTTTTTCTCCCTACAAGTCGAGAGGATCTCGTTGGTGTAGGTTCTCCCTAAAAGTCGTGAGGACTCCTAAGTGGTATTTTCTCTTGCAAGTCGTAAAGATCTTACAAGAGTGTTTTCTCCTTATAAGTTGAGAGGACTTACAAGTGTCGTTCACCATATGGGATATTTCTCGCCATTGGTGGAATTTGGCGGGGAATTGTTTATTTATGCCCGTGGATTGTATACAAGGATCAACATTAGATCACTTGTAGGGCAAGTTGGGGTATACGATGTCTTAAGAACAGGTTTAGATCCATGTAGCATAAGGCTTTTGAATCCTACGAGCCATGAGGGTCTCATAGGGGGATTCTACTTATGAGTCATGAGGATCTCGCAAGTGTAATTTCTCCAAAAGAATCGTGGGGATTCCTAAGTGTGTTGCTCCTTTGTGGGTCGTAAGGATCTTACACAGGTATTTTCTCCTCACAAGGTCGAGAGGACCTTGCAAGTGCCCATGAATTTTTTATTTTACGAGTTCGCGCCCTTTTGGGTTTTCATAAATTCGCCGGCAGTCCTGCTGTTTTTACTCACGACGCCCTTTCAGGTTTTCATCCGTGCCTATTTTGCTCGTGTACATACCGCTTTTTTTTAACGAAACTCTCACAAGTAGCTTTGTCGTAACTGACCTATCTGTTTGCCGGTAGGATTTAGGGGTGGCTTCCTTGCTGGAGTAGCTGTGTAGTCGGTAAGACTTGAGTTGCAACACTCGCCGTTGAGACTTCGATTGCAATATAGATCTTAAGGAAGCACATCACCGTTTTGGAGGCGATGTGCTAGTTTAGGGACATCTTGGTCCGTTATCGCCATGTTTGAGGCGAGTAATTAGTTTAAGGACTTTTTCTGTCCGGTATCGCCGTTTTTGAGACGAAGTTTTAGTTTAAGGACATCTCGGTCTGTTGTTAGTTTAGGGGCTTCTCGGTCCGATGTTGCCATATTTGAGGCGAGGTTCTAGTTTAAGGACATCTCGGTCCGTGATTTCTATGTTTGAGGCAAATTTTTTAGTTTAAGGACTTATCGGTCCATGATTACTATATTTGAGGCAAGGTTCTAGTTTAAGGACTTCTGTGTCCATTGTTAGTTTAGGGACTTTTCGGTCTATTGTCGCCATATTTGAGGCGAGGTTCAAGTTTAAGGACATCTCGGTCCGTGATTGCCATGTTTGAGGCAAATTTTCTAGTTTAAGGACTTCTCGGTCCATTGTTAGTTTAGGGACTTTTCGGTCCAGTGTCACCATATTTGATGCGAGGTTCTAGTTTAAGAACATCTCGGTTCGTAATCGCCATGTTTGAGGAGAATTTTTAGTTTAAGGACATCTCGGTCCGTTATCGCCATATTTGAGGCGAATTTTCTTCACGTACTACTCTTAGAGTTTTTGACTTAGGAAGATAGCGAGCGGACACAAGCGTCATCATCTATCAATGACCTATGTTGTGATTCGTCAAGCGTAGTATTTTTTTAGGAATCGTCCGTTTATTGGCCGGAAGGGCCTTTCACCATGCATATCCATGAGCAGGTAGGCTCCACTTTGATAGACCTTGTCAATGATGTACGGGCCTTCATAGTTCGGCTCGAATTTTCCCCATTTTGCACGATTGGGGATCATTGGCCTTTTGATGACTAGCATGAGCTCGCCTTGGCGGAATGTTTTCGGCCTAGTCAGTCTTTCGTATGACCGTGTCATTCTTGCCTTATAAGCCTCCAAGTTTTGCTGTGCTATAAGGCGGGTTTCGTCGAGGGCATCAAGCTCCTCGAGCCGAAGATGAGCATTTTCTTCATCTGTCAGCTCGTATCGAACCGCTACTCGCAGAGAAGGGTGTTCTATTTCCAAGGAAAGTACTACTTCCGTGCCGAATACCAACATGTATGGCATTGTATTCGTGGCCGTTTTGAACGTTGTTCGGTATGTCCATAGAGCTTCATGCAGCTTTTCGTACCTGTCTATTTTGTTCCTGAACACCGTTTTCTTTATAATCTTTGTCAAGGTCTTGTTAAAAGCTTCAACTAGACCGTTGGCACGAGAATTATAGACTGGCGAGTATCTCCAATCTATTTTATGTTGTTGTGCGAAGCGACCGATTTTATGGCTTCTGTAGGCCGGCCCATTATCCGAGATAATTCGTTGCGGAGTGCCGAACCAGTAGATGACATGGGTTCTGAAGAAATAGAGGATATTCTCTGTCTTCACTTCCTTTAGTGGTACTGCTTTTGCCCACTTAGAAAAGTAATCGGTCACTGCCAGTATGAACCGATGTCCTTTGGATGATACTGGCTCAATGGGACCGACTATATCGGTTCACCACATTTCGAACGTTTAGCTAGCTACTGTTGGGTGTAGCGGGTTTGGATGCTGGTGGATGAAGTCCGCGTGAATTTGGCACGAGTGACACTGCTTCGCATATTCGAGGCAGTCCTGAATCATTGTTGGCCAATAACAACCCATTGTTTTGATCTTCAGCTTCATTTTTGGCCCAGCTTGGTGAGAACCGCAGAGTCCGTCATGAGTTTCTTGGACGACTCTCTTCGCTTCTTTTGATCCCAGGAATCTTAGCCACAAACAGTTGAACGATCTCTTATATAGAGTATCATGGACGAAGGCGAAAAACAGAGCTTGTTTCATGAGCTGATGTCAAGATGACGCATTTTTGGGCATTCGTTGGGATTTGAAGTAGTCTATGAAGACTTCCTTCCAATCGTTGACTTTTTCCTCGTTCTCTATTTGAAGGGCTGCTTGTTCAGTCATCTCTTTTCTTTCAGATGGCTCTATCGAGTCTTCCGAAGATATATCTGTCGGCGCGAGGATCCTGCGGCTTTGCATGATGATCTTTACGTCATCAAGGTCTTTGTCGGGTAATTCCTTAGCCAATTTGGCCAACGCATCCGCCTTACTATTTTCTGCACGCGGTATACTCTCCAGGACGTAGGAGGGGATTTGTGTCAACAGTTGTTGCACTCTTTCACCATACTTTATTAGCCCCGGCTTGCATGTCTGATAATCGCCATTTACTTGGCTAACGATCAGCTGGGAGTCTCTATATATGAGGAGGCCTTTGATTCCCATGTCGACAGCGATCTCGAGACCTGCTATCAAGGCTTTATATTCAGCTTTGTTATTATTCTTTGGTTCTGTAAAGGAGAGGGCGTAACGTAATATCCCTCCTTGCGGAGTCACGAAGATAAGGCCTACCCCGGCTTTGATTATGGGGGTGTTTTGCTTTCTCCTCTTCAAGGAAGATGCTCCGTTGAAGTAGAGTTCCTATTGTGAATCATTTTCTTCCTTCTCTCCTTTGATTTTTTCGAACGCATGTTCATCCAGCAACTCGCAATTTAAGGGGGGTCGGCTGCTATCGGATGCTCGGCAAGAAAATCGGCGATGGCCTGGTCTTTCACTGCTTTGAGAGGACGGTACGTTATCGAGAACTCCATCAGGAGGAGGGCCCATTTGGCCAGCCTTCCTGTTAATATGGCCATTGACATCGGATATTTGAGAGGGTCCACTTTTGATATAAGATGGACCTCATGTGCTAAGGCATAATGTCTGAGCTTTGTTATCGCGAAGATCGGTGCCAGGCAACTTTTCGACGGGGGAGTGGTTGTTCTCTGCCCCAGGAGAACTCGGCTCAAATAGTACAAAGTTCTCTCCTTTCCTAATCGTTCTCTTGTGCCCATAGCGTGCCTAGAGAACCCTCAAGGGCTGTTGTATATAGGATAAGGGGTTTTCCCTTAACCGGAGCGGTCAATGCCGGTGGATTTTGCACGTATTGCTTGATTTTGTCTAGTGCATTTTGGCACTTTTGATCCCAAACGAACAAGGTCCCTTTTTTCATCAGATGACTATAGAGACGGCATTTTCTGGATAGGTTGTCTATGAACCGCCGGATATACGCGAGCTTTCCTTGAAGAGATCGCAACTGTTTGAGAGTTCTTAGCGTGGGCATTTCCGTAATCGCCATGATCTTTGAAGGATCAATTTCGATACTCCGGTGCCGTATGATGAATGCTAGGAACTTGCCTGAGGAAACTCCAAACGTGCATTTCAGAGGATTCATCTTCATATTGTACTCTCGAAGACGTTGGAACACTTCGTTTAGATGTTCCCAATGCTCCTCGTAAGACTTGCTCTTCACTACCAGGTCGTCGATGTAGCATTCGACAATCTCATGGATAAGATCATCGAAGATCTTTGTCATGGACCTCTGGTAGGTAGCGCCAGTGTTCTTCAAACCAAAAAGCATCACTTTGTAACAGAATATGCCAAGCGGAGTTTGGAAGGTAGTATGTTTTTGGTCTTCTAGATGCATTTTTATTTGGTTGTATCCTGAAGATTCATCCATGAAGGAGAAGACCTCATAGGTAGACGTATTATCGATCATCAGCTCGGTAACAGGTACTGGGAAGTTATCCTTCGGGCAAGCATTGTTGAGGTACCGAAAGTCCACACAGAGCGCACCATCCCATTTTTCTTCATCATCGGAACGATGTTAGCGATCCAGTCGGGATATTGAACTTCTTGGATGAAGCCAGAGTTGATTAGTTTCTTGACCTCAGCATTTATACTCATCTGAAGTTCAAGCCACATTCTTCTTGGCGCCTGTTTGACTGGCTTTATGTCCGGCGATATGGCCAGTTTATGTACTGCTACCTTTGGATTTAGACCCGGCATTTCAGAATAGTTTCATGCGAAGCAGTCTTTATACTGCATAGGCACGTCTTTTAACGTGGCCACCTGTTTTTTAGATAGCAGCTCAATAACGAACGTTGGCCTCGGATTGTCTTCTGTCCCCAAGTAGATTTTCCTTAGGTTGTCCGCCGTAGTGTGTATCCCGTCTTCCAGCTCTTTTGGTGCTGGAGGAAACTCTGAGACACCTCGTTCTCGTCTTCATTTGCGAAGCACCTGAAGGGGTCATCTATCGTCTCGTGCCCACCCTCTTTTGAGAGTGTTATCATATGGCAAGCACGGGTTCGCTTCCAGTCTTAACATTGAGCCGGTCCTACCCTCGTGGTATAAGTCTTTTTTGGCTCATGCTTTTGCGATGGGGTTACCTTCCAGCTATCGGATAAAGCGAACATGCCTTGTTAATACTGGTCTTCGACCCAGTCTTTGAAGGTGAAGCAGTCTTCAAGGGGATGACCTATGGCTCCGTGGTAGGAGCAATAATCCGGGTGATGGACCTCGTTTATTTGTTCGAGGTGCCGAGACTCCGGAAGCATCATCATTTGGTGCTTTACGACAAGGTAGAATATTTTCGTTGTCTTGTCTTGGGGGAAGGAGTATTCCCAACCCATCTTCTTTATAAAGGACGGGTTCCAACCGAGTTTTTCTTGATAGCGCAGCTTCTTAGCTCTGCCTTGTTTTTTGTGAACGTTGTTTACGCTATTTTTCCTGTTTTTGTCTCTATTTTGGAATTTTTCCTTTTTGCGGGGACATACAACGGGCTCGGGATACAGGGCATTGTAGTCTTCTTTCTCCACAGGTTGCTAATTGAGGCGCTGTATCTTGGCCTTTTCATAAATGGCCATTTCGCGGCTGTGATTGTCTCGACTCCTTTAACAAGCTTCCTTTATTAGCTTGTCTATTTGTTCTTCGAGTGACGGACTTAACGTTCTTAGAGCGGGATTTCGTTCTGTTTCAACGTCACGGCCATTTGGAAGAGCATTTTCCTCTTCTCTGAACCTGTTAATGACGCGGCAGCTATGGAAATGCTCTCGTTGCCTGGACCGAACGTATCCGAGCCCGGTTGTCTCCATCTTCCCGTTAGGCATCTTTCGCCGAGTCTCGGGAATATCGCAAATCTTTTTGTAGAATTGGATCTTTCAAACAGTTTGTTTGAGTGGTCCACCTTGGCATCTTAACAGCCTTTTCAATCCCTCCGCGTAGTATCTTGGCAGACGGATCGGTTGAAACCCGTCGAGTGCAAAATTGGCACCGTGCCATACTTCTTTTTCTACTTTGGTCTCTGTAGATTGGTAGAAGAGGATCGCTTTTTCACCTCTTCATCTGGGAGGGACGTAGAAAGTCTGTAGTTCTTGTATGCTGTATGTATGGAGCGCATCAAGTTCCTTGTAATGCTGAGGCGGAGCCATTGTGATTTGCAGACTCGGGTCCACTCCGACGAAGGTTTGCACTGACGGGCGGATTGAGAACACTGCGTTGGCCTCGTCCTTAGAGTCGCTGTCAAAGACCAAGATGGGAGTAGATGGTTCGGACTTGTTGTCTTAGTGTTGCCTCGAGTATATAATTTCTTCATCTTCCTCGCTATCGCTCCCAAAGATCGGGATGGTGGCGGTGGACTTTTGTTAATCTTCCGGCCTATGACACCTTTCTGTATCTTCGAAGTCTGGTAGGAAGTACTTTGCCTCTTCATATTTACGGACCTCATTTACGAAAAATGAATTCAACTCCCCTGTGACGGTGCATTCCAAACCATCCTTGAAATACTTCATACACTGATGTTGTGTAGAAGGGATGGCGTTGTACTCATGCAGCCAGGGCCTGCCGAGTAAAGCGTTATAGCAAGTCTTGGCGTCAATGACGTGAAATTTGATGTCAGTTACGAGCAAGCTGAAGTAAAACGTCAGAATCACGGACCCCAGTGTCTGTGACGACTGTGAGTCAAACCCGGAGATGGTAATTTTGTCTCAGGATAAGTGCTGAACATTTATGCAGATCTCCTTCATCACTTTCACGTTGATAAGGTTGACGGAGGATCCGTTGTCGACAAGAATTTTCCTTATTTTGATGTCATGGCAGTACCCAATAACGTATAATGGGCGGTTATGCTCACACGTACCAAGAAGGATATCTTCATGACTGAATGTAATATCAGCTGTGTAAATCTCTGCCAGCTCATCCTTCATCTTCACTTCTGCAAGGAAAGCTTGGAACTAATCGGGCTCTTGTAATGACTTGATCAGAGATTCTCTTGCCTCTTTGGACAGGAGTAGAGCATCCAATACTCTCAGTTGTAAAGGAATTTTCCTTAAATGAGCCAGGACGTTGTAATCCACCTTATTTTTCTTAAGCAGGTCCCTCACTGCGAACTCTTTGACAAATCCATCATCAAGGGCAATTTCCTCAAAGATTTTTTCTTTCCCTTTGTCTCTTTTGCTTGAACCTTTGTTTGTAGGTCTGAGGTTCTTCTCAGGCAGTGTACGGTTAAGCAGCTGAATGTTCTTATAGTTCTTCTCCTTCTCTTTTTTCGGAGGTGGAGTCCTTGAAGAGAGGGCTAAGGGTTATTCCGTCCTCAAAGTCGCTCCCGAAGGTAGGAACTTGGGGTTTTCCCTTTCTGAACCGGTATCAACCATATGACAGTTGCCAGTCGTTTCTTCATGCGCATTTGTTGCACTCTTTTGCTGTCGACGAGCTTCGCGCTTCATCATCTTGAAGTGTTTTTGATGGGCAACGTATCGTTGCCACTACTTCTTGAAGGCACTGCATTTCTCGGTGGGGTGGGTAATCCTCCGATGATACAAGCAGTAGTTTGGATGTAGATCCTCTCCGTCGAGGTATATGACCCCGTGAGTGTTTCTTACAAGAAGTGGCAGCTTCATTCCTATGGACATGGCTTTGGCGAACCGCTTCTCTGTCTTGATCCTGTTCTTATTTATGGCAGGTGTGCTTTGGTTTGGTTGGAGTATTTTATGACTCATCCTCGCCGCGGCTTCTTTATCCTGACGCTGACGCTTAGCCTTTTCGTATATGATTGTTTTGCATTCTCGGTCAGCTTTTCTTTTTCTAAAGGCTTCGTTTAATAGCTTATCGATCGGATCTTCTGGCAGTTCTGGGGATTTTAGCGCCGACTTTTCCCCTAGTTCCTCCACATTGTTTTCTGATGTCGAGGGAGTTTCTTTGTCATTTAACAACGAATAGGAGACCATATGGCAACTTGCTACACGGTCCCCAGCTTAATCTGATGAGTCATTTTTCTCATCATTATCACTATCTTCGTCCTCAAGAATATGCTTGAGGAACTCTTCGAGTGTGACCGGTTTCCATGCCTTCTGGTTATGCTCCTCCAGTGCGTTGATGTACTTTTGTAGGTCTGTGCGCTTGTCGTCATACTCGGCAGGCTGCATAGGCTTCTTGGTCTTCTACTTTTTCTTCGAAGACTTTGAAGGCTCGACTTGGGGGTTTTGCCCCTTGTCAACAACTTTCTGTGCGAAACGTGGTTTTATCATCCCTTGGATGATTTTGGGTTCAAGTCGGCTTTTTCACCTGACTGCTGGACATGCTTGTAGATCCTTCAGCATTCTTTTGGTTTTTGCTGAAAGAATGACTTCCCATGGAGTTTCTTCTACGAGTGAGCATGATGCCCCCGGCGCATCCACTTTTTTGGGAGAGTGTTTCTTTGGTGGGTTTACCCTCCAGTTATCAGACAGTGTGAATTTCCCCTGTTGATACAGGTCTTCGACCTAGTTCTTGAAGACGTAGCAATCCTCAATTGGGTGGCTCACCATTCTGTGATAGGAGCAATAGTTAGGGTTGTTGACGTCGCCGGGTTACGGTGGACGCCGTGGGTCTGGCAATGTGATGAGTTTTTTACGCATTTCCAACTCAAATAGTCTCCTCGTCTTATCATGGGGAAACGAGTAAGTGCATCCTAGCCTTTCTTCTAGGGATAGGCGTGGACGTGCGTTGTTTGGGCGAACCGCCGGCTTTGGTTCGCTCGGTTGTTGTTGAATGTTGGTAACGAAAGCCATTTTCCTTTTACCCTTGGCTTTTCGAGGGTCCATGCTTGAGGAGGAAGGTCCATGACCCATCTGGTCTATTTGGGCCAGTTTATCAATCAGAGCCTGGAAGGTCATCGGCTTGAAGAATGTCATGAACTGGGACATGGTCGTTTGCGGATCTAGGGTCCCGATGAACATGCCCATGGCGGGTGATTCTTCGATGCATTGTTCGCACTTTGACCATAGGTTCCGCCACCGGATCGCATATTGGACCCAGGTTTATCCCGGCTATACCATGGCATTGATTAATGTCGTTATCGGGGTCCGCTCACTTGCGCTGGCGAACCGCTATGTGAACAGCAGCTCCATCTCTGTGAATGTCTTTACGGAGTCATTTGGGAGCTCCGAGTACCATTCAAAGGCTGTCTCCGATAGGCTACCAACGAACTGGCGAAGTAGTAGTTTGTTGTTGCCTCAAGTGTTGCCGCACAGAGCTCTGAACTGCGTAACGTGCTGATGTGGGTTGCCTGTCCCCTTGTATACATGGAACTTGGGGATCGTATATCCCGGCGGGTACTTGATTTGGTCATACCAGCCTGGATACAGTCGCTCAGTTCTGACAATTTGGCCTGCGGCTTCATTGGCTTGATGAGCTCGTATTTTTGAGCAATATAATCATCAAGAGTAGCCTTGGAGATCGTTTTCTCCTTAGCCACTGATAGGGCCGGAAGAAGGTTTAATGTTTCCCCTTTGTCATCCTCGATGATTATCGGCGGATCTTCTGCTAGGGGTTCTGGCTGAATCATCATTCCAACTATATCCTGGAACAAGAGCGTCATCTGCTTTATGTTGGCGGCTTGCTCAGCAGCTTCTTTTTCTTTTCTTTCAAGCACCCTTCGCAGGAACTCTGTATCGGTCTCCTGTTCTTGGCGCTGCTCGGTTGTTGTATTCGGACTTTCTTTCTGCCCGGTAAGTGCTGCCATTTTGGTCAGCATCTCTTGGAGCTTTTTTTGTTGCTCCTGAGCTTTTGTCAGCGACCGAGCTTGCGGTCGATGTCCTACGGAAGCACGACTTTCTTCTTTTCGGAAGCCATGTGGACCGTATGTATGATCATGCCCCCAGACTTGGGGCGTTTAGATCCATCGCCTTTGGAATTTGCCGCCGGCGGTGGTATTTTCTCTGGCCTAATCCTTTTGTGGAAGGTCAAAGTTGAAGGAGCCGTTGTAACAGACACCTGTGCAGAAGAAGTCCCTCGCTGCATGATGGAAGGATGGTCTTTCTCTTGCCGAGCATTCGATTTCTTCGGTCGACGAGAGTAGTCTTTGTTGGTCACAGAGTCCTGGACTTTCCGCCAGCCCCTATGAATTTAGGAGGAGAGCCGTTGACGGGGCTGCTCTGTTTTTTCCTGCGCCGTGGATTCTGCAGGCGTGGGCGATTTCTTTAGCATCGCCGTTGGAGAGTTCTTGCGCACCCTCCTAAGCAGATCAAAGCTATTCCCAATTGGAATAGAAGCGTTAATTTCCACCATTGCAGCTTGTTGGCTATAGTGCCCTCAAGACAATTATCGTAGTCGCAGGCATGTGATTATGATGATTGAGGGAGGACCTATACCGATAGAACAATCTTACTCGAGATGATAGTATGCTATCTGGTTTGTCTTTATCATCATATATATGTTGATAGAGTCCATAGGATGCTTGCTTGACTACCAGCATTATGATGGCGATCATATACGTGGGAGCTGGGGGTCTATAAGCACATCCTTAAATGTCCCTAGTCGTGGGAGTATCGAGACCGAGCATCGATACTCCAGTGTAGACTGGTGTATACTTATCTAGACCCTGACGATGGGCGGTGGCCGGTCTCACAAGCCATTGGTGTCAGTTGTTCACCTAAGATAGTATGCAGGTGCTCATTGGGTTATGAGTACACTGGACGGACTCGCCGGGAACATGCTGGTTGGTATTATACCTACTGTCAGATAGCAGTTCCCTGGTGACATGTGTACAGGTTAGTCTGTCGACCTGAGATCGTCATTTGTCTCGTGTGAGTTCCCACTGTGCTTTGATTACTATCCTACCACGGCTCAAAGGAGTCGTGCAAACAGGTTTTAGTTGGATACAGTCCCGAGCCATATGGAGGCAGTGAGCGGATCGTCAGGGATTCGTTTCTCCCGATATTGGGGGTTGATGTCGCGCAGTGCACGGGTGGCCATCACCAGAAATCTTCGGCCGGGGTATATGAGAATTGCCGATCCAGGATCGATAGTTTCTCAGGTGGTGATGGGTTTCATACCGACACGAATTATTGCGTTGTTAGGGGTCTGAATTTATCCACCCCCTAGACTCGATATGCGATACTCTTAAACGAACAGACCGGACTGTATGGAGATTGTCACTGTCAGGATCAGTAGGGGTTTGGATGAGTTTGCTCGTCGGCCTTCCTTTCGCTCAATACCTGGGTAGACGTTACGTACAGCTAGTGTCACTGGCGTGCTTGTGGTTAAACCCACTGCCAGCGTATTGACGAGTCTTTAGAGTCCCACACAGAGGGTTTTCACGGTTCAGGCGATATGGTTTAGATGACGTAAGTTGGTACATATAGGTGTCCGATTAAATATGTGTACAGGCTACACAGACTTTAATCGGACGGTTGATAATACTAGCGGCTTAGGATTAAGCCGGATTATTAAATCAAGTTTTGATTTAATAATTTATATATGTATTTATATATATGTATTCTAGTATTTTTGTTCACTATTCATTTTCTCTCTTAGCTATTCATATTTTGGTACGAATACGCGTATATGTATTTCGATAATGTACCGGGAAGTATTCCGTATTTATACGGAATGGCTTCTATAAGATGCCACCTCATTATTGATTTTCTTCAGAAAATCATTTGCTTTTAAATGAGGTGGAAAAGGTGACATGGCATAGGCATGGGCATGAGTCAAAACATGGGTTTGGACATGGAGAAAGGTATGGGTTGGATTTGTTTATTGCTAAATGGAAAAAGATTTTTTGTGGGTGTATATTTGAGAGAGGAGAGAGGGAGGGTGGCCATATGAGGGCATGGGGCTTTGCTTATTTGGCTACTTCACTTACTAGCTCACACTTGTTCTCACTCACAAAAGACTTAGCCATTTCTTTGTTGCTCAAGCCATGGTTTCTTTACCTCCTCTTCATCTTTCTATGGTTGCTCTTGGAGCATTTTGATGAGAGAAAAACATTAGTGAGATAATCCTACACCTTCACTCTCCATTGCTAGCAACCTTGGAGCGTCGGTTGCCTCGTTTTGCGAGGCTGAAGCTTGCGCTGTTTCCCTCCGGTGGATCATCGTAGACGGAGGAAAAGCGGCAACCAAACTTGATCCAGACGACCACTGGGAGCTTGGAATGAAGACCGAAGGACACGGATCAACTCGGTATAACCATTATAACTTCTTTACATGCTTGCTAGTTTAGGGTTTAGGGTAGATCCGGGCATTGGGTAATGGTAGCGCCGGTTTAGTAAATTTTTGTTCCGCATTTGACCACGTTTTGATGGCCGGGTCGCTGCCGTAACCCAACATGGTATCAGAGACAACCCTTAATCCCTTACTAGCTTGTTCATACGCGGTTAAAAGATCGATCGAACAAATTTCCGAAATCACGATTTCATTTTTGCTAGTTTCTGCCGATTTTCAAATGTGGTCAAAAAATATTTTCCAGAGGCTAAAAAATCCGTGCAGGCTTTTCTAGGAGTACAGGAAAAATTTAAGCTCATGATTCTTCTAAAGAGCCGCGGAACCGCCGCATTTGACCCCTATTCGCGGTGATTCCGCGGTCGTTTAGTAGCAATGGAGCACCAAATTTTTACTGTAGCTCTTTTACATGGAATTGTGATTTTTGTGATACTTGGTTTTGACCCGGATTTCTGTTTGATTGCTGGAGTTGCATTTGGGGCCAATTTGGGAAATTAAGTCGATCGAAATTTTAAGTGTGCGTTTAACAGTACATGCATTATTATCTGCGATCATGAATTTCATTCGAGCGGTACAATCCGTCTAACTGCTATATATTCTTTTAGACGGGTTTGCGAACGTGACATTCACGTTGATGTTCTGTGTTGTGCTGTGTTGTGGTTGGATCGTCGTGGTGAATAGCTTGGGTGCAATGTTAGTACTGTTTAGTTTCATTTGTACATTTGATATTGCAGGGCGAGCGTCCGACATGTGGACTGCCGTCACTGCCAGTTTGTATATTAGTTGTTTGGGGCACGACCGGGTTGAGGTCGATGTCTCCTTTGTATATTATTTTCTTTTCTGTACTAAGATTACCCTGCGGTGGAGTGCATGGATAGCCGGGTTCTAGAAGGCAACGGATCCATATCTCATGGAGTTGAGACGGAGGGGACCTTACTCTAGAATTGGCTGGCTATTCGCCGCACTCGTAGGGGGTATAGGTTGATCCACGAGAGGGTGCTCAAGTTACCGGATTCCGTGAAGTGTTGGGTGGCCCATTCACGTTGTTGAAGAGGGTTGCCTCGCTTCTGCTTTTGGCGGGTAACTTGCCGCGCTCGTAGGGGTCTAGGTTTCATTTCACAGGCTATCCATACGACAGGAAACGTCGGGTCTCATTTGCGGCTCAAGTGAAACCCGGGGCTCCAACATTATCCACCATTCTGTGTTTCTTCTGTGATGTTTTTATGATGTTGTTTTATATCATGCCTATGACGAATGTTATATATATATTTATATATACTAGTAGATCTATTTGATGTTGTTGGAACAATTTTCAAAAAGCTGTTATTACAAGGACGTTCTCTTTTGCTTTGCACAGTGGTATTCGATTGGGAATATCCTGCACCTCATTCGACGAGGCAAGGGTCGAGATCCCTTCATCGGAAGTGACCCCTTGGGCAGAAGTTTGCGTTAACGTAATAACTTTACTATAGTCGATTATTTTTGCTTTGCATCGTAGTATCCACTTTGGAATATCCTGCACCTTATTCGATGAGGAAAGAGCCGAGATCCCTTCACCGGGAGTGACCTCTTTAGCAAAAGTTTTTGCCACTATAAATTTGTAAAACCACTCGGTTCCTTCAACGATATCAAGTTCATTACGTTAAAGGTTTTTCGCCAAAAACCAGCCGTAGCCCTCCGTCATTTCTTATAAGTACTATTTGGTATTCGTGCTATGTTTGTTGGCAAGCGTCAAGGCATAGTATACGGTGGCTGAATAATACTTATTTGTAGCATGATATGCGATTGATCGGGACAGTAGTACAACTTTGTTGGAAAGCGTCAAGGGTTTGTGCGGGTGGGTTCTAGTTAGTTCAGGATAATGACGGGTTGAACTTGACTAGTGGCCTATAACTTGTTGGCAAGTGTCAAGGTTATAGGTCGTTAGGGGTAAAAACACACATCGGGAGTTTCAAACATACAGGAAACTTTCCAGGCATGCGCATACCTTCTGGAGTGTGGTGACTTGAGTTGCTTTCATCAAATTATCATGCGATGATAGTTGGATCCCGATTCCCACTGATGAGTAGGATTACTCCTCGAGTGATTCCGACTAATTCTCCTTTTAGGTTTGGAGGAGAATTCGAGGAAACAGTGGGAACCATCCTGATTAGATAAAGTGATTAACTATTCTGATCTAGATCAGAGTGCACGCTGAGTGTTTCTTCTCTCTCTCTCTCTCTCTCTCTGGCAGCGACTATGAACCGCCCTAAACTAAAACTCATGAACCCAGTTAACCGAACCTTCTTAAAACACTTTGGCCTTTGGAATGTCACGGTGTCGTGTATATCATTGCCACTTCTATATCACCTTTGCATTTCTCCAGAACACCCCATATCACTACAAACATCCACTTCCATTGGATAAATCCATCGTATAGTTACATACGAACTCGAAGGAACTTTTTCGAGGATGGATTCTGGTTCTGGAGAGAATGAATAAGACTATTCAGTTGTCTTTTCCTTTTACCTTCTCTCAGGTTGTGAGGGCTCCTAGGATTAGGAGTGGGTACACCTATTACGCTTATTGGATAGTCTTCTTTCAAACCATAGGCAGGTGCCGAAAGGTAGGGAAAGGAGAAAACCAATTATCCTAAGTTGGGTGTACAGAAGGTAATAAGTAAAGACAAAATAAAGGGATTAGAAAGAGAGCAAAGTAAATTGCGACTGCTATCATTCACGACCAAACCGCGTATTTCATCGCCACTCCTACTTCACCTTTGCTTTTCTCCGGTTCAGGAGAAATAGAATAAAGTTTATTCAGTTGTCTTTTATCATCACCTTCTCTCAGGTTGCGAATACTCCTAGGATTAGGAGAGTACACCTATTATGCTTATTAGATATTCTTCTTCCAAATCATAGGCTGGTGCCAAACGGTAGGGAAAGAAGAAAACCATTTGGCCTAAGTGTGGTGTACAGAAGGAAATGAGTAAAGACAAATAAAAGGATTTGGAGAGATGGCAATGAAATATACGGTTACAGTCATGAATCTGATAATGGAAAAGGCATTACTAGGAATACCTAGATACCCCATTGAAATATTTTCATGTTTCAGTTTCACTATGCGTTGTTAATTGAAAACTGATTTCCCAATTAGACCCTTACTCCAGGGTATGTATTTACCAGATTCGTTTCTCACATCTAGTAGGGTTCCTCACCCACCTGAGAGATACTTCGGTTTTTCTATGACAGTGGGAGAGAGGATTGCATCATGAAATGATGATCCAACTAGTTTCGAGCAGGCCATCAGGAGTGGGACTCTGTGAGAATGGCTGGATGCTTAGCGATCTGAGATGGAATCCTTATACACCAACAAAGTACGGACTTTGGTTGCTTTATCTGAAGGGTTAAATCCCCATCAGGAGCAAGTATATCTTGAGAAGATTACTTGGTGTACATGGAAAAGTTGAGACTTTCAAAGCCATGCTTAAGTCCATCCAGATCCTACTTGCCACGGCTACATACCATGACTACGATATCTGGCGGTTCGGTGTCATGACTGCTTTTCTAAATGATGATTTGGAAGAGAGCATCTATAAGTACACAACCAGAGGGCTTCGTAGACAGTGGGAGCAACGGAAACGTGAGCAAGATGTTTTATACGATAAATCAGGCATCGCGGAGTTGGAACGTCTGTTTTGATGTGGTAGTCAAAGAGTTTGACTTCATCAAAATAGTAGATGAATCTTGTATATACAAAAAGGTTGTAGAGAGTATGGTGGTGATCCTCGTGGAGTACGTGGATGACATACTCTTGATAGGGAAGGAGTTTCCTATGCTACGCTCGGTCAATCTTCTCTTATCATAAGGATTCTCCATATAGGATCAAGGTGATACCTCCTAAAATCCTGGGTTATGGATCTATGAGATAGATCTAATTAGATGTTAGGATTCTCACTAGTTGTGGTGAGATGGTATCAATCGATCCTGGGGAGAATCACTGGAAAGGTTCCAGGGTGATAAGTGTTAGTTATATGTATGCCCTAGAGGCCATTACTGTACATTGGATGTATATTGTAGTGGATGCTGGGACATATATAGGGAGGACTTTCTTGCTCGACATGATAGTATGCTATCTGGTTGCTCTTTACCTTAACGTGTATACAGATTGTCTCTCTATTACATGTTGGTAAAGCCCTTAGGATGTGTACTTGACTACCTGGACTATGATGCGGATCATACTAGTGGGGACATGGTAGTCCATAAGTACATCCTTCAAAGTCCCTAGTCGTGGGTGTATCGAGACGGGGCATCGATATACCAGTGTAGACTAGCGTATACCTTCTCGACCCATACAGATGGGCGATGGATGATCCCATATCCATCGGTGTTTGACATCAGAGATGATATACGGGTGCTCAGTAGAGACTGGGTACACTGGACGGACTCGCCGAGAACTCCCAGATGGTATTATACCTTACGTCAGATGGCAGTTCTCTGGTGACACTGGTACAGAGTAGTCTGTTGACCCGAGATCGTCATAGAGTCTTGTGTGGTTACCACTGTGCTTTGATTTCCATATTACCACGTCCAAGAGGACGTGCAAAACGGTGGTTTTTGGGTACAGTCCCGAGTCACATGGAGGCAATGAGCGATAGGAGGGGATTCGTCTCTCCCGGTATAGGGGGTTGATGTTGCGCTGTGTTCGATTGGCTATAACAGGAAATCCGTGGCCAGGGTTGCTGAGATTTACTGGTAAGTGTTACCAGTAGTTTCTTGAATTGTTATAGACCTCATATCGACACGACTTATCGAGCTATTGGGGTCTGACGTTTACCACCCCTAGGAGAGATATGCGACATATCAGACGATCAGACCGGACTGTACGGTAAGTGTTACTGGTTGGATTCACAGGAGTGTGAGCGGGCTTGCTCGTCGATCTTCTGATCGCTCAATACCCGGGTGGCCGTTACGTTTAGCAGACCGCTTGCGGCTTGTGGATGTTTGATATGATCATCATCTGCTGCCGGCGTATTGACGAGTCTTTAGAGTCCTACACAGAGGTTTCCTGGCTCAAGCGAAACGAAATAGGAGCGCATATGAGATATGTGCGGGACCGAGAATAATGTGAGTATGTGATACCGTATTTCATTCTCGCGATGTATGTATCGAATGGTTGTATGCGATATAACCTAGTTATCGAATCAAGGGTTGATTCGATAAGTCGATACATTGTATACTAGTCGGTTATATGCGATATGACCGGGTCGTTAAATCAAGTGTTGATTTAATGATTTAATATATAATTATATATTTGATATATTACTTTGCATTAACTAGTATTGGTTCATTTTAAATGGATTTTCTCACTTGATGTGCACATTGTATATGTGATATACTTTTGTGCATTTGTTCGTATCATGTTTGATGATACATGATGTTTAGGTGTATGTTTAGTTTAAACCTTGGTTAAGTAAATGGTTAGGGTTGTGTTTAAATTTCTTATTTGTTTATTTGTTTATTTATTCATTATGGAAATTAAAAAGGATGGTGGCTTATTTTGTTGTTTTGTGGAAACTTCTTGAAGTGTTGAAAGCTTAACCATTCTTGTTCTTTTCCTAAACCTAACCATTGACTCTAACCATGGTCTATTCTCTACACCTAACTTTGGTTAAAATTATGATAAGTATCATATTATTTATTATTCAAAAGTGACTTATCATAATATGATCTTCATCTTCTTCTTCTTCTTCACATTAAGAAGCTTTTCTTCATCAATGGTGGATTGATGAAACAAGTGAGAAATCCAATTCTAAAGTCTACCCACTTCCTATTTCTTCATCCTCTACCTCTTGCCAAGTAGTAGAGTGTGTTTTCTTCACAAGTTTCAAGACTTGGTGAAGTGAGAGCTTGATCTTGCGATGCCTCGACGTAGATCATCTTCGGCATGGACATCGACGACCTAGCTCGCCATTTCTCCGACGAAGCCGACGCTAGAGCCCGGAAACTCATTTGGAAAGCGAGGGGACTTCGTTGCGGAGCTATGGAGGTGGTGCACCGGATCTACAAAGGTTGTATTTCCGTATTCCCTTAGTTAAGTGTTAACTAGTTTCATTTATTCGCCTAGATTTCTAGCAAACGATCCGTAGTCGGGTTTCTCGGCACCTAGAATTTTTGAAATTGGCATGGTTGATACCTTGTGAGACCTCATTAGGGTGCCTAGGAACCCTACAGTGGTATCAGAGCCTAGCTAGAGCCTTAGGCGAAGTCTAGACGGAATTTGAAACCCGAACGAACCCGAAACCCAACTCAAATATTGCTCTCTGTCCTTTTTTCAAAAACTGGGATTTTTCCAAATTAAAAATATGCAGAAAACCCAGCAGGTAATTGTAAGAATTACTGTGCAAATACGACATTGTTTGGATTTTAAACAGGCGCGGAACCGCGGCACGAGCATGCCTCGTGCGGCGGTTCCGCCGCCACTTGATGACGTCGGCCATACCTATTTTCACAGTAATTCCTATTTAACTGTGCTGAGTTTTATGGGTATTTTAAATATTTTTTCAAGAGTTGAATTTTCTGGAGTTGTTTTGGGGATTCGGTGTTTTGATCGGAGTATCAAATTTTGTCTGTGTGGCTTTCCGGATAAATTTTAGAATATGTTAAAAAGTTCGACCGGATATAAATACCCAATTTTTCCCCTGTCGGGAAATTTCCAAGAGTTGGATTTTTCCGTAGTTTAAAGACGTTCTAAGTAGTGCAAGTAACGCAATGGACCCTCTAGAAGACAACAAACCTTAACTCGATTATGTGACCGTCTTGAACTGCCCTTTGAACCTTCGGGTTTGGGGCAGTACGGCGTGCCACATGTGAGGCGTTGGCTTGACCCTTCTACGGCTGGACCGTTGGTACTGAGGCACGAACTGAATGTTTTTAGACTTGTTTCATGTGTTGATCTGTATCGGGAAAACTTGGGTGTTCGATTGTTCGATCGGAAAGTTTAACATTTTCTATTTATCCGGAATGGGATACAATAATTGGAATTCACAAAAGTTATGAGATAACTAAATGAATGTTATAAACATAGCAGTTTGGTCTCACTTGATTGGTTGCCACGGAATTTTGATGTGATCAAAAGTCCGTCGCAATCACGTAGCGTACGCGGATACTCGCCGGGTAAACTTAACAGACTGCCTCACTCCATAGCCCCGACCAAGTGACTGTAGGAGAACTCCGTCGCCGAAAGCATCCGCTTGGGTGCTCGCGGTGGCGGTGTTCCGCCTTGGTGCACTTCGTCGACGGTATCGGGGGTGCGGCCGTCTACTAAAGTTTGCGACGAGCATTCGATCAGCTTGTCGGGAATCTTGTTGAATTGCCCGACTTGATTTTGAAAAGTGTTTTCGATTTTGAGACTAAAATGCGGGGTAATTCATTTGGTCAGGCATGCGATGTCTAAGTAATTCATTTGGTCAGGCATGCGATGTCTGAGGTGGTTGCGGATTCCAACTGTTGTAGTTTTACACTTTCTTTTCTGTGACCGTAAGTGTAATATGTGATATCGCCGGTTTCTTTGCTATATGTCAACGACAATTGGGATACGCATGTTTACTTACGTTGATGACATGTGATGTTATGTGTTGCTGGATATGTTATATTGGATCATCGTGTTTGAATAGCCGGGGGTTTTTATGTGAGATGAGTGTTTTTCATTATCATTCATGTAAAAACTTATATGTAATATTCTTTTTTTGGGGCACTTCCAGGTTGCGGAAGATGTCACCCTTTGTATATTATTTACTTTTCCGCACTAGGATAGACCCAAGGAGGGGAGCACAAGTAACCGGGTTCTGGGGTCCAGTGGGAGACCAACTTGAGGGGTTGAGTCCGGGTCTCCTAACTCTAGAATTGGTAGGGTTGCTTGCCGCTCTCGTAGGGGTCTAGGGGTGTGGGTTTGGCTATTCATTGCGACCGTGGAATCCGTGTTTTATACTGGCTCGTATTGAAAACACGGACGTCCTAGTATATCCAATATTTCATATGTTTCTTCTGCTGCGATATCTGTGATGTGATCATGTGATGTTCTGTGATAGATACAGTATACAGTATATATGATATATTATATAGGCGTTACTTATGTTTTACACCCGCGCTCGCCCTGCCCCGCTCTGCCATTAGTTACCTAACATAACGGTGCACGAGGGGACATCGAGGCGAATGCGGATGGCATAAGTGTACGTCGTATTTATCTGTGATGTTTAGGTACATAAATGATGGGACTTCATTAATATGATTAATGAAATAAAAGAAACCTAAGATGTTATAGAATCGAATTTCAAAATAAAACAGGTAGCTACAGTTCTTGCTTTGCACAGCGGTATATGTGATATATCCTGCACCTTATTCGATGAGGAAAGGACCGAGATCCCTTCATCGGGAGTGACTCCTTTAGCAATAACTGGCAGATGCTACACACTCGGTTTGTCTTTTGATTGCTTTTAAGTGTTTTTGCTTTGCACGGTGATATATATAATATATCCCGTACCTCATTCGACGAGGAAAGGACCGACGATCCCTTCACCGGGAGTGACTCCTTTAGCAAAACTAGAAAAGCCTCAAAGACACTCCATTTCAAAATCATTTGATTCTACAACGATATCAAGTTCATTACGCAAAAGGTTTTCAGAAAAACCTGTCGTAGCCCTCCGTCATTTCAGATAAGTACTGGTTAGTATTCGTGCTACGTTTGTTGACTATGTTAAGGCGTAGTGTGCGGTAGCTAATTAGTGCTTATTGTTAGTCCATATTGCGACCCCCGGTGCTTACGGGGAGGCGGAAACGGTATAAAATCAAAATTTTAACGCAAGAGGCAACATGGACTAAACTATGGTCGGGATCGTTGTCTAAACTAAAACTAGCAAACTATGCTAAAGAGAGTTAGCTACTCGGATGAAGATGGTTATACCTAGACTTGAACTCCTTCGTCTTCAAACTTTGTAGAGGTTGATGGTTCTCCTTTGTCGCCTTCTTCCGTCGAAGATGGATCCACCTCGAAGGCTCGACCTTTGGGCTCTTTCTCGTACTTGGAGTGAACTAGAATCGCCGGCTTGCTAGACCCTTGATCCTAGAGTGAGTAGAGAGTGTCTAAGGGTTGCTTTTGTTTTTCAAGAGAAGGATTCTCAACTCATGAGAAGGTTTCTCTTGACTAGAGGAAGAAGAAGATGAAGTGAAGAGAGAGAGTGAGAATGATAGAATGAGCTATATTTTTTTCTTTCTTGCAACCATAATGCAAAAGAAAAGAATTATCTAATAATAATAATTGAAAATGAGAATAGTTGATGGCAATTTGGAATGACCACAACCATGCTTCATTTAAAAATGTAAGCATAAATCAAGGAAGACTTTTGAAGCATGATGGTGGTCAACTTTCAACCATGGTCAACAAGTCAACCATGGTCAACAAGTCAACAAAATCAACCATAACAAAATTCTCATTTAATTACTATTATAAATAGATAATCCATAAATCCATTAGGGTTTGGAAAAAGATAACTGTCAACTGTGCATACGCACCCGTTCCGAAACCCTAATGAAATACCTCATCCTCCGCCTCAAGCAACTGTGCATACACACCTGCATTCTCGTTCCGAGGAACAAGAATACCAAGATATAAAAGCAACCCCAAATATATATACCAGTATCTGGCTCAAACCAGAGCCTGCCAGTATAATCCGTCCGGACTCCAAACGTGCACAAGTGCGCGGATGAGAACGAACCCTGTCGCAAAACCATGCGACCTCTACTCTGTTTTGCCCAGAGGCGAATACCCTCTGTGTGGGACTCTAAAGACTCGACACTACGCTGGCAGTGGGTTTAACCACAGACCGCAAGCGGCACTAGCTGTGCATAACGGTCCCCAGGTAGATGTCGACAAGAAGGCTGACGAGGTGAAACCCCATCTGAACTCCTACTGAGTCTGAATGTGACAGTCTCCGTACAGTCCGGTCTGTTCGTCTGATACATCGCATGGCGGGCCTAGGGGGTGGTAAACGTCAGTCCCCCAATAGCGGTACAAGTCGTGCCGGAGCGAAGCCCAAAACACCCTGAGATAACACTGGAAACCTACCAGTATATCTCGATTGCCCTGGCCAGGGACTACTCGTGTAATGGCTCTCCTAGACACAGCGCGATGTCAACCCCCAATACCGGGAGAGACGAATCCTGTCTAACCGTCACTGCCTCCAAGTGCTTCGGGACTGCACCCAACCGCCACCTGTTTGCACGACTCCTTTGAGCCGTGGTAGGGTAGTGATCAAAGTGCAGTGGGAACACACTTGAGGCGAAGTGCCAGTGTCAAGTCAGTGGACTAAGCTGTACTCATGTCACCTGGGAACTGATGACTGACGATAGGTATAATACCAACCTGTCAGTTCCCGACGAGTCCTGTCCAGTGTACTCGTAACCCAACGAGCACCCGTATACTATCTCCAGTACGACGTACTGATGGCTGTGGGACAGACCATCTCCCACACTGGGATGAGAAGCGCATACGCTAGTCTACTCCGGAGTATCGATGCCCTGTCTCGATAGTCCTGCGACTAGGGACCTGTATAAGGATGTGCTTATAGATTACCCAGCCCCCACTAGTGTGACTGCCATCACAACGCTGGTAATCAAGCAAAGATCCTAAGGGCTCCACTAATGCGTATAAGTGATATAGTAAAATAAACACAAGTACACATTGAAGTAGAGACAAACCAAGTAGCATACTACTATTTTGAGCAAGATTGTATATACAAGGTGAATATCCCAAGCATCCATTAAGTAATATACAAACTAGTATGATACAGTAATGGCCTCTAGGGCATATACACTAACAATCTCCCACTTGCACTAAGGCCATGTACTGGCGTATCGAAGACCTATCATCTCGATCAGCCGCTCGAACTGAGTCTGGGGCAAGGCCTTGGTGAATGGATCTGCAGTGTTGTCTTCTGAAGCGACTCTCCGAACCTCGATCTCCTTGCGATCCACGATCTCCCTGATCAGGTGATACCGCCTCAAGATGTGCCTGGATCTCTGATGGGACCTGGGTTCCTTCGCTAAAGCTATAGCCCCGTTGTTGTCGCAATACAGAGGTATTGGATCAACAATGGACGGAACCACCTGAAGTTCTTTCAAGAACTTCCTCATCCAGACAGCTTCTTTTGCGGCATCAGATGCAGCGATGTATTCCGCTTCCATCGTCGAGTCTGCAATGGTTTCCTGTTTGGAACTCTTCCAACACACCGCTCCTCCATTGAGGGTGAAGACAAAACCCAACATGGACTTGGAATCATCCTTGTCACTCTGGAAGCTGGAGTCAGCAAAGGCCTCGATCTGGAGGTCTTTTCCGCCATACACCAAGAACATCTCCTTAGTCCTTCTCAGGTACTTGAGAATGTTCTTTACTGCTATCCAATGTTTCTCCCCAGGGTTTGACTGATACCGGCTTACTACACTCAGTGCATAAGCTACATCCGGTCTGGTACACAACATCGCATACATTATAGAGCCTACCGCAGAAGCGTAGGGTATAATAGACATGCGATCCCTCTCCAAATCAGTCTTGGGAGACATCTCTTTAGAGAGGGTGATCCCGTGACAAGCCGGTAGGTTACCGCGCTTGGAATCTTCCATACTGAATCTTTTCACTATGGTGTCGATGTACCTGGACTGAGAAAGTCCCAATATCCTCTTGGATCTATCACGATGGATCCGGATCCCCAGGATGTATGAGGCATCACCCAGGTCTTTCATGGAGAACCTTTGTGACAAGAATCCCTTGACAGATTGTAGCATAGGAATGTCATTTCCTATTAAGAGAATGTCATCCACGTATAAAACGAGGAATACTACAGTTCTCGCTACAAATCTACTATAGATGCATGGTTCATCTGGATTTTTGATAAAGCCAAATTCTTTGACTGTCTCATCAAAACAGATGTTCCAACTCCGCGATGCCTGCTTTAGTCCATAGATGGACTTAAGCAACTTGCACACCTTTCCGCTGCTCCCACTCTGAATGAAACCCTCTGGCTGATCCATGTAGACACACTCCTCTAAATTTCCATTTAGAAAAGCTGTCTTTACGTCCATTTGCCAGATCTCATAATCGTGGAAGGCAGCAATGGCAAGAAGGATCCGAATGGATTTCAGCATGGCTACTGGAGAAAAGGTTTCGTCGTAGTCCAAGCCAGGTCTTTGACGAAAACCCTTTGCTACCAGCCTAGCTTTATAGGTCTCAACCTGTCCATCTACACCAATCTTCCTTTTGAAGATCCACTTGCATCCTACGGGTTTTACCCCGTCTGGAGCAATGTCCAACGTCCATACCTTGTTGGTGTACATGGACTCCATTTCGGTCCGCATTGCATCCAGCCATCTCACTGAGTCAACGCTCTGAACGGCCTGCTGGAAGCTAGTAGGCTCATCATAATCTATGATGCAATCCTCTCTATCCCCGTCTATGAGAAAACCGCAGTATCTCTCGGGCGGATGAGACTGCCTACTACTCCTGCGGAGCGGCGTAGGAATGTCCTGTTCTGTTGAACCCTCTGGTTCCACTAAGCTTTCAGTAACAGTCTGTGGTTCTGGAATTTCTTCCAGTTCTATTGTGTTCCCACTTATCTGGGTTTCCAAAAACTCAGTTTCCAAGAAGCGGGCATGCTGAGAAACAAAAACCTTTTGTTCCTCAGCGGAATAGAAAAGATACCCCCTGGAGTTCCTTGGGTATCCCACAAACTTACACTGTACTGAACGTGCCTCAAGCTTGTCCGCATGCTGCTTTTTTACAAAAGCTGGACATCCCCATACCTTGAGATAATTAAGACAGGGTTTCTTCCCAGTCCACATCTCATATGGGGTGGTGGGCACAGTCTTGGTAGGAGCCTTGTTCAAGAGATACGCAGCTGCTTCTAGTGCATATCCCCAGAATGATCGCGGTAACTCAGCGTTACTCATCATGGACCGCACCATATCCAATAGGGTGCGGTTCCGTCTCTCCGATACACCGTTATGTTGCGGGGTGTATGGAGGAGTAAGCTGAGAGAGAATTCCGTTCTCTTTTAAATAGTCCAGGAACTCGGCACTTAAGTATTCTCCACCTCGATCCGATCTTAGAATCTTAATACTTTTGCCGGTCTGTTTCTCTACTTCATTCTTATACTTCTGGAATTTTCCAAAAGCCTCGGACTTATGTTTCATTAAGAAGACATAACCGTACCTTGAGAAGTCATCCGTAAAAGTAATGAAGTAAGAATGTCCGCTTCGGGCATGTGTAGACATTGGACCGCACACGTCACTGTGTACGAGTCCTAAGAGCTCGCTCGCTCTTACTCCACGTCCAGTAAACGGAGTCTTTGTCATCTTTCCTTTGAGACAAGATTGACAAGTGGCATATGATTGATATTCGAACGCATTCAAATATCCTTCTGTATGCAACTTAGTCAACCTTCTCTCATTGATGTGACCCAATCTACAATGCCATAAGAAAGTCTGATTTATTTCTGGAGACTTTCTTTTGTGTGTATTCTGGACATTAAAAATCTGTGGTTGGTTTAACACGTATATACCATTACTCAATGTACCTGACCCAATCAGAACTTGATTAAGGTGAATGTTTACAACATTACTTACAAACGCAAATTCATAACCTTCTTTAGAAACTAAAGATACAGAAATGATATTACAAGTTGCGTTGGGTACAAAAAAGCAATTACGCAAAACCAAAACATGTCCATCTGACATTCCCAGGTGATAGTCCCCCACGGCTTTAGCATCCATGCTAGCTCCGTTCGCAACTCTGAGGGTCATGTCACCTGCCTTCAAATCCCTACGGTTTCTCAACGCCTGCAAAGAATTACAGATATGAGATCCTGATCCGGTATCCAATACCCAGGAAGTAGAGTTTATTGAAAGACAGTTTTCAATAACATACACACCTGAAGCTGAAGCTGCAACCTGCTTCAATTCCTGTGTTCTGGCCTTCCAGGCCCTGCAATCATTCTTCCAGTGTCCTTTCTTATGACAAAAGAAGCATTCTTCCTTATCCACAAGCTTCCCCGCTATCTTTGTTGCTTTCCCTTTTCCCTTCGTATCCACTTTACTAACACCGCCCCTTGGTTTGGCGGGGGCCTTCTTCTTCTTTCCCTTGGCTTTCGCCTTGGACCTAGAAGAAGATGATCCTCCTACAAACAAAGTGGATGTATCCCTACTTTTCTGTAGGGTGCCCTCTGCGCTCCTCAGCATGTTGAGGAGCTCTGATAGTTCAACCTCTTTTTCTTGTAGGTTGAAGTTCAGTATAAACTGGGCGTAAGTGGAAGGAAGGGACTGGAGAACTATATCCGTATATAGCTCACTCTCCAATGTGATCCCTAGGTCAGCGAGCTCCTCAATGTAGCCGATCATCTTTAGCACGTGCTCGGCTACTGATGATCCGACGGCCATTCTTGTCGAAAACAACTTTTTCGACGCTTCGTATCTTACGATACGTGATTGCTCTCCGTACAGTTCTTTTGTATGGAGCAATATGGACTCCATGTCCATATTCTCATGCCTCCTCTGATGTTCGTTGTCCATCGAGGCAAGCAGGAGGCACTTGGCCTTCGCGCTATCAATCTCCCAAGTCTTGCGGATTTCCTTATCCGCGACACTGGAAGTTGGACCAGGGACAGGGGGAGCTTTGGTGGTAAGAAGATACCCCAGCTTGTCATAAGTGATTGCTATCTTGACATTCCTGAGCCAATCTTTGTAGTTTGGCCCTGTCAGTTTGTTTTTATCTAGGAGTAACTTCAGTCCAGTCATGTTGATTGGTCGCTGCAATTAGGAGAGAGAAGAAGAAACACTCAGCATGATGCTCTTGCAAGTTTAGAGTGGTTTTTAGTTTGTCTAAACAGGATGGCTCCCACTGTTTCTCGAATCCCTCCTCAAACCATAAAGGAAGAATTAGTCAGGATCAATCCCACCGTACAATACTTGCTTAACCGTTCAGCCAGGCCGGTGTCGGTACTTCGAGGGAGGTTTTCCAACGCTTTCGCGAAGTTCCTTAATTAAATAACCTCTTTTCCCTGGGGGCGTAACCCCGCTAACACCTTTCTAGGCACCTACTAGGTTTATAGCATTGATCGTTAAGTGAGAAATTTCCCGAGGAGTAGCATATACTCACAGTAGGATCGGGATCCAAATATCATCGCGTGACGAAACTGAAGGAATCCTACCAGAATCGCCACACTCCAAATGGTATGCAAATCTAGCAAGTTTCAGTACTTATGAAACTCCCGATGTGGATTTTTGCCCCATGCTCTTATGACCTTGACGAAGGTCAACAAATCATAAGTCACATGTCAAGTTCTGCCCGTCATTATCCAGGTTAATTTGAATCCACCCGTATATACCCTTGACGAAGGTCAACAAGGTAATGCGAGTGTCCCAAACCAACGCATCTATCTATGCTACATATGAACACCCAATAGCTACCAATCACTATGCCTTGACGAAGGTCAACAAACACAGCTTGAATACTATTGAATATTCATACGAAACGACGGAGGGCTACGAATGGTTTTGGCAAAACCGTGAACGTAGTGAACTTGATTTGGTCGATGGAACGAGATAGCTTTTAAAAGGAGTGGCTCAAGCTCCGCATTTAAAAGTTGTTTTTGAAAAGAACCGAGTGGTTTTTCGAAAGTGTTCCAACGACTTTAACTTGGTTTATTATCTTGCATTAGTTCTTTTAATGCGTGATATTCTTGCATTAGTACTTTTAATGCGTCCCATCATTTAATCCTACCATTGCAGAAAACAACCAAAATATGACGTACGCTTATGCCATTCGCATTCGCCACGGGGCCCCGTCATTACCCGTTAGGTTACTTAACTAACGACAGAGCGGGGGCTGGGCTAGCGCGTCTGTAAAACATAAGCAACGCCTAAATAGAAAGCAATGATAGACATTTCAGATCACAGATAAATACATTGGATATACTAGCAATCTGTAATTTGTACGAGCCTGTAACAAAAACAGATAACACGGTCGCGGTGAATAGCCAAATCCCCACCCAAGACCCCTACGGGTGCGGCAAACTACCCGCCAAGTCCTCGGTAGTTTGTGCACCCCTCCATGGGTCTATCCTAGGAGCAAAAACAGTAAAAAGAATTATACAATGACGGCTACAACCCCGACCCGGTTGTGCGGCCAAACAAATAATATAATTACATCAATTTACATTTACAATGAATTGCAAGAAAAGAAAACTCTCGTCTCACAACCCCCGGCTATTCACCCGCGACAATCCAACATATTTATATACACATTCCAGCACATTACAGATCATGTATAACCCCGACTAATCGTCTTATAGCGATTAGCCGACGTTCAATACATGCAAACATCACAGATATAACCATCATAGTCAAAGTGTAGTGAAGTTCGGAAAAAATACGGAATTATAGGACCCCCAAAAGGAAATTTCTTTTCTGCAAAATCTGGGCACATATAATATATTTCAAAAATCCCAAAACCAACACACAAACACACTGCACGAAAAACGATGCAGAGAAGACACCAAGTCGCGGCGGTTCCGCGGCGGCTAAGAAGGATCACGCGGCGGAAGCGCGGCACTTTAGGCGAATCACTGTATCGTTTTTCTTGGGTGTTCACAAAAAACCCTGAGCCGAATTTACAAGTGTAAAGTTTTTCATTTTGAGCAGAAAAAATTTCAACAGAAACTCAGTTTTTGTGATTATCCGGTTTTGTGATTTTTTTTCGGTTCCGAACTTCGTTACACTTCACTACTAAGCTAGTTTAAGTTTAGTTAGGCTCTGATACCACTGTTAGTCCATATTGCGACCCCCGGTGCTTACGGGGAGGCGGAAACGGTATAAAATCAAATTTTAACGCAAGAGGCAACATGGACTAAACTATGGTCGGGATCGTTGTCTAAACTAAAACTAGCAAACTATGCTAAAGAGAGTTAGCTACTCGGATGAAGATGGTTATACCTAGACTTGAACTCCTTCGTCTTCAAACTTTGTAGAGGTTGATGGTTCTCCTTTGTCGCCTTCTTCCGTCGAAGATGGATCCACCTCGAAGGCTCGACCTTTGGGCTCTTTCTCGTACTTGGATGTGAACTAGAATCGCCGGCTTGCTAGACCCTTGATCCTAGAGTGAGTAGAGAGTGTCTAAGGGTTGCTTTTGTTTTTCAAGAGAAGGATTCTCAACTCATGAGAAGGTTTCTCTTGACTAGAGGAAGAAGAAGATGAAGTGAAGAGAGAGAGTGAGAATGATAGAATGAGCTATATTTTTTTCTTTCTTGCAACCATAATGCAAAAGAAAAGAATTATCTAATAATAATAATTGAAAATGAGAATAGTTGATGGCAATTTGGAATGACCACAACCATGCTTCATTTAAAAATGTAAGCATAAATCAAGGAAGACTTTTGAAGCATGATGGTGGTCAACTTTCAACCATGGTCAACAAGTCAACCATGGTCAACAAGTCAACAAAATCAACCATAACAAAATTCTCATTTAATTACTATTATAAATAGATAATCCATAAATCCATTAGGGGTTTGGAAAAAGATAACTGTCAACTGTGCATACGCACCCGTTCCGAAACCCTAATGAAATACCTCATCCTCCGCCTCAAGCAACTGTGCATACACACCTGCATTCTCGTTCCGAGGAACAAGAATACCAAGATATAAAAGCAACCCCAAATATATATACCAGTATCTGGCTCAAACCAGAGCCTGCCAGTATAATCCGTCCGGACTCCAAACGTGCACAAGTGCGCGGATGAGAACGAACCCTGTCGCAAAACCATGCGACCTCTACTCTGTTTTGCCCAGAGGCGAATACCCTCTGTGTGGGACTCTAAAGACTCGACACTACGCTGGCAGTGGGTTTAACCACAGACCGCAAGCGGCACTAGCTGTGCATAACGGTCCCCAGGTAGATGTCGACAAGAAGGCTGACGAGGTGAAACCCCATCTGAACTCCTACTGAGTCTGAATGTGACAGTCTCCGTACAGTCCGTCTGTTCGTCTGATACATCGCATGGCGGGCCTAGGGGGTGGTAAACGTCAGTCCCCCAATAGCGGTACAAGTCGTGCCGGAGCGAAGCCCAAAACACCCTGAGATAACACTGGAAACCTACCAGTATATCTCGATTGCCCTGGCCAGGGACTACTCGTGTAATGGCTCTCCTAGACACAGCGCGATGTCAACCCCCAATACCGGGAGAGACGAATCCTGTCTAACCGTCACTGCCTCCAAGTGCTTCGGGACTGCACCCAACCGCCACCTGTTTGCACGACTCCTTTGAGCCGTGGTAGGGTAGTGATCAAAGTGCAGTGGGAACACACTTGAGGCGAAGTGCCAGTGTCAAGTCAGCGGACTAAGCTGTACTCATGTCACCTGGGAACTGATGACTGACGATAGGTATAATACCAACCTGTCAGTTCCCGACGAGTCCTGTCCAGTGTACTCGTAACCCAACGAGCACCCGTATACTATCTCCAGTACGACGTACTGATGGCTGTGGGACAGACCATCTCCCACACTGGATGAGAAGCGCATACGCTAGTCTACTCCGGAGTATCGATGCCCTGTCTCGATAGTCCTGCGACTAGGGACCTGTATAAGGATGTGCTTATAGATTACCCAGCCCCCACTAGTGTGACTGCCATCACAACGCTGGTAATCAAGCAAAGATCCTAAGGGCTCCACTAATGCGTATAAGTGATATAGTAAAATAAACACAAGTACACATTGAAGTAGAGACAAACCAAGTAGCATACTACTATTTTGAGCAAGATTGTATATACAAGGTGAATATCCCAGCATCCATTAAGTAATATACAAACTAGTATGATACAGTAATGGCCTCTAGGGCATATACACTAACACTTATCTGCATAAGCATATGATGTGATTGGATTAGGGTAGTCGTGCGACTTTGTTGACTACGTTAAGGGTCGTGCGGGTGGTTTTAATTCAATCGGGAAAATGACGGGTTGAACTTGACTAGCACTTATGATTTGTTGACTATGTTAAGGTCATATAGCTGCTAGGGGTAAAATTATCGGGAATTTCAAGTGTTGAAATTTGCAATGAGATTGCATACCTTCTATGAGATAGTTGGATCCCGATACCCGCTGCGAGTAAGAGTTACTCCTGGGAGAGTTTTATACATTACAATTAGCCGATCAAGTAGGTGTCTAGAAAGGTGTCAACGGGGGTTACGCCTCTGGAAAACGAGGTTTACAGTAATTAGGTTCGTGCGAAAGCACGGGGGACCTCCCTCAAAGTACCGACACTGGCCTGGCTGAAAGATTGGCGAACTTGTAGTGTGTAATTAATCCCGGCTAGTCTTTCCTTTTACGGTTTGAAGGAAGATTTGATATAAAAGCAGTGGGAGCCATCCTGATTAGATAAAATAATAACCAATCTATTCTTGCAAGAGCGCACGCTGAGTGTTTTCTTCTCTCTCTCTCTGGTAGCGACCATATCACGCCTTAATCAAGATAATAAAACGGATTATTGACCGAACCCGCTTGTTATACCGAGCTGGGGAACGTTGGTCCCGCTCCAACTTATAATTGTTATAAGACAGAGCAGGAAATTGGGGATTACCAGAATTCCCGTGCCGCCCAAACGAAGAGAGTGCATGCTGATGCATCATCTTCGGGTGTGTTCGTTACAAAGAACTGTTTCTCTGTATCCTCTACGTCCTGGGTATGTGATACCAGATCAGGATCCCAGATATGTAATCTGTTACATAGGGCTACAGCTAGGTAGAGAACTGAGAACGGTGATAAGTTTCATGAGGCAGAAAACGGGGCAAGTGTTGCAGCCAAGTCTGTTGGTCACTGTCACCCTGTATTACAAATACATTGATTCTGAACGAATGTTATTAGATACCGAACTTGATATACAAAATCATATCAGTCTCTTTATTAGTAAAGAAAGGATATAATTTTGTATTGTTGGATAATGCTTTGAACATTTCCTATATCAAAAGTTGATCGGTTCAGGCACGTTATCTAAAAGCATTGATGTTCTAAATCAAACTACAGTTCTTAGTATACAGAACACACACAAGAGGAAGAGTTCAGAAATGAACGAATCCTTCTTGAGACATTATAGACTAGGTCATATCAATGCGACCCGACTAGCTGAAGTTACATGAAGATGCATATTTAAATCAGTTTAAATCTACATCTTATGAAACTTGCCAGTCATGTCATAAAGATATAATGACACCAGCTCTGTTTATTGGAAACAGAGAAAGAGTTAGTGAACTCTTGGGACTGATACATGTTGATGTATGTAAGGTCACCTGTCTACATATGCCAGGACTGGTTCTTTGTACTTCGTTACATTCTCTGATAATCTCTCAAGATTCAGACCTATGTTCCTGTTGAAACACAAGTCCGAACCTTTTGAGATATTCACAGAATATAAGTTAGAAGTAGAGAACCAATAACAGGTATAAGTATTATGTCCTTTGATGAGATCAGGGAGGAGAATACTTGAGCACGGAATTCCTGGACTATTCTAAAGGAGAATGAGATTCTCTCTCAGCATTACTCCTCCGTATACACCATAGCACGATGGTATATCGGGGCGGAGCAATCACACCCTATATGATAAGGTGTGCTCTATGATGAGTACTACTGAGTTACCTATTTCCTTTTGGGAGTTACGCACTTGAGAAGCTGCATACCTATTGAATAGGGTTCAAATCAAATCAGTTGCCTACCACTTCATATGTGATATGGAAAGGGAAGAGCCCATCTCTTAAGTTGGTTAAGATTTGGGGTTGTCCATCCTATGTCTGAAAACTATAATTCGGACAAGCTCGAGGCAAGGTCTGTTATGTAGAACTGGAAATGTTCCAGCTATACAAACTACAGCTGATGATTTGAAAGAACCAAAGGATTCAGTAGATTCCAACGAACCTCAGCCTCTCCGCCGATCTAGTAGGGTTCCTCACCCACCTGAGAGATACTTCGGTTTCTCTATGACAGTGGGAGCAAGGATTGCATCATGAGATGATGACCCAACTAGTTTCGAGCTGGCCATCAGGAGTGGGACTCTGTAAAAATGGCTGGATGCTTAGCGATCTGAGATGGAATCCTTATACACCAACAAAGTATGGACTTTGGTTGCTATATCTGAAGGGTTAAATCCCCATCAGGAGCAAGTATATCTTGAGAAGATTACTTGGTGTACATGGAAAAGTTGAGACTTTCAAAGCTAGACTTGTTAAGGGTTTTCGTCATCGACCAGGCGTGGATAATGATGAAACCTTTTCCAGTGGCTATGCTTAAGTCCATTCAGATCCTACTTACCACGGCTACATACCATGACTACGATATCTGGTGGTTGGGTGTCATGACTGCTTTTCTAAATGATATTTTGGAAGAGAGCGTCTATAAGTACACAGCCAGAGGGCTTCGTAGACAGTGGGAGCAGCGGAAACGTGTGCAAGATGCTTTATAGGATAGAGCAGGCATCGCGGAGTTGGAACATCTGTTTTGATGAATTAGTCAAAGAAGTTGACATCATCAAAATGGTAGATGAATCTTGTATAAACAAAAAGGTAGTAGGGAGTATGGTGACGATCCTCGTAGAGTACGTGGATGACATACTCTTGATAGGGAAGGAGTTTCCTATGCTACGCTCGATCAATCTCCGCTTATCACTATAATTCTCCATATAGGATCAAAGTGATACCTCCAAAAACCTGGGTTTTGGATCTATGAGATAGATCTAAATGGATGTTAGGATTCTCACTAGTTGTAGTGAGATGATATCAATCGATCCTGGGGGAAATCACTGGAAGTGTTCCAGGGTGATAAAGACGACTGAATGTCAGTCACAGGCATTGTCTATACCCTCAGTAAAGGGACAGTATGTTGGAAGAGTTCCAAGCTAGATACCGTGGCATACTAGACGATTAAGGCTGGATACATCGCTACTTAAGATGCTACCAAAGAGGCAGTCTGGGTGTATACTGGTTCATGAGATGAACTAGGTTCCTACCATTGTGAGACAATGGAGTTGTGGCTTATGCCGAGGAACGCCGGGTCCCATCAATGATCCAGACATATTCTAAGGCAGTGTCACCTGATCATGGAGATGCTTGATCTCCAAGGGATCGAGGTTAGGAGAGTAGACTTAGAGGACAACACAGCGGATCCACTCACAAAGGCCTGTTCCCAAAGAGAGACTTTTATGGGATGGTTGAGTATGAGATACTACAACCACTGCTACAGATGGCCCTAGTGCAAGTGGGAGATTGTTAGTTATATGTATGCCCTAGAGGCCATTACTGTACATTGGATGTATATTATAGTGGATGCTGGGACATATATAGGGAGGACTTTCTTGCTCGACATGATAGTATGCTATCTGGTTGCTCTTTACCTTAACGTGTACACAGATTGTCTCTTTATTACATGTTGGTAAAGCCCTTAGGATGTGTACTTGACTACCTGGACTATGATGCGGATCATACTAGTGGGGACATGGTAGTCCATAAGTACATCCTTCAAAGTCCCTAGTCGTGGGTGTATCGAGACGAGGCATCGATATACCAGTGTAGACTAGCGTATACCTTTTCGACCCATACAGATGGGCGATGGATGATCCCATATCCATCGGTGTTTGACATCAGAGATGATATACGGGTGCTCAGTAGAGACTGGGTACACTGGACGGACTCGCCGAGAACTCCCGGATGGTATTATACCTTACGTCAGATGGCAGTTCTCTGGTGACACTGGTACAGAGTAGTCTGTTGACCCGAGATCGTCATAGAGTCTTGTGTGGTTCCCACTGTACTTTGATTTCCATCTTACCAAGTCCAAGAGGACGTGCAAAACGGTGGTTTTTGGGTACAGTCCCGAGTCACATGGAGGCAATGAGCGATAGGAGGGGATTCGTCTCTCCCGGTATAGGGGGTTGATGTTGCGCTGTGTTCGATTGGCTATAACAGGAAATCCCTGGCCAGGGTTGCTGAGATTTACTGGTAAGTGTTACCAGTAGTTTCTCGAATTGTTATAGACCTCATATCGACACGACTTATCGAGCTATTGGGGTCTGACGTTTACCACCCCTAGGCGAGATATGCGACATATCAGACGATCAGACCGGACTGTACGGTAAGTGTTACTGGTTGGATTCACAGGAGTGTGAGCGGGCTTGCTCGTCGATCTTCTGATCGCTCAATACCCGGGTGGCCGTTACGTTTAGCAGACCGCTTGCGGATTGTGGATGTTTGATATGATCATCATCTGCTGCCGGCGTATTGACGAGTCTTTAGAGTCCTACACAGAGGTTTCCTGGCTCAAGCGAAACGAAATAGGAGCGCATATGAGATATGTGCGGGACCGAGAATAATGTGAGTATGTGATACCGTATTTCATTCTCGCGATATATGTATCGAATGGTTGTATGCGATATAACCTAGTTATCGAATCAAGGGTTGATTCGATAAGTCGATACATTGTATACTAGTCGGTTATATGCGATATGACCGGGTCGTTAAATCAAGTGTTGATTTAATGATTTAATATATAATTATATATTTGATATATTACTTTGCATTAACTAGTATTGGTTCACTTTAAATGGATTTTCTCACTTGATGTGCACATTGTATATGTGATATACTTTTGTGCATTTGTTCGTATCATGTTTGATGATACATGATGTTTAGGTGTATGTTTAGTTTAAACCTTGGTTAAGTAAATGGTTAGGGTTGTGTTTAAATTTCTTATTTATTTATTTGTTTATTTATTCATTATGGAAATTAAAAAGGATGGTGGCTTATTTTGTTGTTTTGTGGAAACTTCTTGAAGTGTTGAAAGCTTAACCATTCTTGTTCTTTTCCTAAACCTAACCATTGACTCTAACCATGGTCTATTCTCTACACCTAACTTTGGTTAAAATTATGATAAGTATCATATTATTTATTATTCAAAAGTGACTTATCATAATATGATCTTCATCTTCTTCTTCTTCTTCACATGAAGAAGCTTTTCTTCATCAATGGTGGATTGATGAAACAAGTGAGAAATCCAATTCTAAAGTCTACCCACTTCCTATTTCTTCATCCTCTACCTCTTGCCAAGTAGTAGAGTGTGTTTTCTTCACAAGTTTCATGACTTGGTGAAGTGAGAGCTTGATCTTGCGATGCCTCGACGTAGATCATCTTCGGCATGGACATCGACGACCTAGCTCGCCATTTCTCCGACGAAGCCGACGCTAGAGCCCGGGAACTCATTTGGAAAGCGAGGGGACTTCGTTGCGGAGCTATGGAGGTGGTGCACCGGATCTACAAAGGTTGTATTTCCGTATTCCCTTAGTTAAGTGTTAACTAGTTTCATTTATTCGCCTAGATTTCTAGCAAACGATCCGTAGTCGGGTTTCTCGGCACCTAGAATTTTTGAAATTGGCATGGTTGATGCCTTGTGAGACCTCATTAGGGTGCCTAGGAACCCTACAATAAGGACGACTGAATGTCAGTCGCAGGCATTGTCTTTACCCTCAGTGGAGGGACGGTATGTTGGAAGAGTTCCAAGCTAGATACCGTGACAGACTAGACGATTAAAGGCAAGATACATCATTACCAAGGATGCTACCAAAGAGGCAGTCTGGATATATTTTAGTTCATAAGATGAATTTCATTCCTACCATTGTGTGACAATGGAGTTGTGGCTAATGCCAAGGAACCCCCATCCCATCTGAGATCCAGATATAATTCTTAGGCAGTATCACCTGATCAGGGAGATGGTTAATCTCCAGGGAGATCGAGGTTAGGAGAGTAGATACAGAGGACAGCAGCGCGGATACACTCACAAAGGCCTATTACCCAATAGAGACTTTTATGGGATGGTTGAGTATGAGATACTTCAACCACAGCTGATTGTTGGGTATGCGATACCACAACAGATGGCCCTAGTGCAAGTAGGAGATTGTTAGTTATATGTATGCCCTAGAGGCCATTACTGTACATATGATATATATTGTAGTGGATGCTTGGACATATATAGGGAAGGACTTTCTTGCTCGACATGATAGTACGCTATCTGGTTGCTCTTTATCTTAACATGTACTCTGATTGTCTCTATGTTACATGTTGATAAAGCCCTTAGGATGAGTACTTGACTACCAGGACTATGATGCGGATCATACTGGTAGGGACAGTGTAGTCGCCAAGTACATCATTCAAATGTTCCTAGTCATGGGAGTACCGAGACAGGGCATCGATACTCCAGAGTAGACTAGCGTATGCGCTTCTTGACCCATATGATGGGCGATGGATGTGTTAGTGTATATGCCCTAGAGGCCATTACTGTATCATACTAGTTTGTATATTACTTGATGGAAGCTTGGGATATTCACCTTGTATTGACATTCTTGCTCAAAATAGTAGTGTGCTACTTGGTTTGTTTCTGCTTTAATGTGTGCATGTGTTTCTTATAGCATATCGCCTTTACACGTTAGTGGAGCCCTTAGGATCTTTGCTTGATTACCAGCGTTGTGATGGCAGTCGCACTCGTGGGGGCTGGGTAATCCTCAAGCACATCCTTATGCAGGTCCCTAGTCGTAGGACTATCGAGACAGGGCATCGATACTCCGGAGTAGACTAGCGTATGCGCTTCTCATCCCAGTTTGGGAGACGGTCTGTCCCACAGCCGTCAGTACGTCGTACTTGAGATTGTATGCGGGTGCTCGTTGGGTTACGAGTACACTGGACAGGACTCGTCGGGAACTGTTGGTTGGTATTATACCTATCGTCAGTTATCAGTTCCTAGGTGACATGAGTACAGCTTAGTCAGTTGACTTGACACTGTCACTTCGCCTCGAGTTTGTTCCCACTGTTCTTTGATTACTACCCTACCACGGCTCAAAGGATTCGTGCAAACAGGTAGTTTTTGGGTGCGGTCCCGAAGCACTTAGAGGCAGTGATAGTTAGACAGGATTCGTCTCTCCCAGTATTGGGGGTTGATATCGCGCTGTGTTTAGGAGAGCCATTACACAAAGTCCCTGGCCAGGGCAAGCGAGATATGCTGGTAGGTTTCCAGTGTTATCTCAGGATGTTCTGGGCTACACTCCGACACGACTTGTACCGCTATTAGGGGACTGATGTTTACCGCCCCCCTAGGCCCGCCATGCGATGTTCTTAGACGAACAGACAGGACTGTACGGAGACTGTCACATTCAGGCTCAGTAGGAGTTCAGATGGATTTACCTCGTCAGTCTTCTTATCGGCATCTACCTGGGGACCGTTACGTACAGCTAGTGCCGCTTGTGGTCTGTGGTTAAACCCACTGCCAGCGTAGTGTCGAGTCTTTAGAGTCCCACACAGAGGGTTATTCGCCTTTAGGCAAAATGAGTAGAGGTCGCATGGTTTTGCGACGGGGTTCGTTCACATCCGCACACTTGTGCATGTTTGGTGTCCGGACAGCTTATACTAGCGGACTTTGGTTTAAGCCAAATCCTAGTATATGTTTTGGGATTGGTTTTATCTTATTGTATTCATGTTCCTCGGAACACGGATACGGGTGTGTATGCACAGTTGATTGAGGCAGAGGCAGAGGATTTTCATTAGGGTTAATGACCGTTGTATTTTTCTTAACCCTAATGTTTATGTGTGAAATATGATTATTAATATTAGTTAATTATAATTGTGTTATGGTTAGGGTTGTTGACCATTTGACTATGGTCGACATGTTGACCTATGTTGACAGTTTGACCATCATCATTTCATAAGAAAGATGCTCTTTGATCCTTGCAAAAGCATTTAATGTGAAATGATAATGGTCATTTCTTGATTAACCATCATAATTATCTTTAGCTAATTATTTATTTATCATAATTCACATATATGTGAGAAGGTTGGCATTATTCTTCTCACTTTATCATTCTCATTCTCTCTCATCCTCTTCCTCTCTCTCAAAGATCTCCCCACTCATGAGTTGAGAACCATTAAGCTTGAGATAAATCCCTCAAAATTACTCTCTACTCTTTCTAAGGTTTTAGGTTTAGCACACCAAGCACCTTAGTTACTTCTAGTTTAAGGTTGGAGCCAAAGGTAGAGGCCCTCGGGTGGATCTTTCTTCGGCAAGAGAAGGCGACGAGGAGAACCCGTTCATCACACTCTAAGGAGCAAGAAGGGAAGTACTTCAAGACTTAGGTATAACCCCTTAACCGAGTAGCTAACTCTTTTAGCTTTGTAGTTAGTTTATGTTTAGCAAAGATCCCTCCTTTGGGTAGTCCATGTTGCCTAGTGTTGTAAAAATCGAATTTTTCATAACGTTTCCGCCTCCCCGCAAGCACCGGAGTGGGCAACGTGGACTTACAGTGGTATCAGAGACTAGCTAAACACAAACTAACTAATTAGCAAAGTATCTAGAACTTCGATCGGAAAAAATCGCAAAACACATTTTCAAAAACCTAACTTTCTGCCGATTTTTAAACCTGCTTTAAAAATAATAATTCATACACTTAAAATCGGCTCAGGGTTTTTACAGAACACCCAAGAAAAACGAACCAGCGAGTCGACCAACTCACCGCGGATCCGCGGCCGAGTTGACTCGGCCATGGGTTGTTTTTCCTGCGGTGTTCTTCTGTTGCTGTTTTGGGATTTTTAGGATGGTTTGTTTCTGCCCAGATTTTCCAGAGAACAAGTTAGTTTTTGGGGTGGTTACAAATCCGTATTTTGATCGAACTTCTTTACACTTTGGCTAATGGGTTATATCTGTAATGTGATATATGTATTGAACGTCTGCTAATCGCTATACGTCGATTAGTGGGGGTTATACATATCTGTGATCTGTAATGTTGATGGTTTGCGTATATGAATTCGTTGGATTGTCGCGGATGAATAGGCGGGGGTTGTGAGATGAGAGTTTTCTTATTCTTTCAATTCATGTAATATGTAAATTGATGTAATATTATTTGTATGGCCGCACAACCGGGTTGGGGTTGTAGCCGTCATTGTATAATTTCTTTTTACTGTTTTTGCTCCTAGGATAGACCCAAGGTGGGGTGCACAAACTACCGGGTATCTCGAAGTGCCGAGTGGCCTACTCACATTGTTGAGGGAGGTTGCTTCACTTCGGGTACTTGGCGGGTAGTTTGCCGCACCCATAGGGGTCAGGGTGGGGTTTTGGCTATTCATCGCGACCGTGTAATCCGCCCTTCGTTACAGGCTCGTACGCAATGCAGATTCCTAGTATATCCAATGTGTTCATCTGTGATCTAGAATGGCTATCATTGCATGTGACGAATGTTTATATATATCTATATATGATATCTATTTAGGCGTTGCTTATGTTTTGCATCCGCGCTAGTCCAGCCCCCGCTCTGTCGTTAGTTAAGTAACCTAACGGGTGATGACGGGACCCCGTGGCGAATGCGGATGGCATAAGCGTACGTCATATTTTCGTTGTTTTCTGCAATGGTAGGATTAATTGATGGGACGCATTAAAATTAATGCAAGAAAAATAAAACAAGTAAAAGTCGTTGGAACACTTTCAAAACCACTCGGTTCTTTTCAAAACTAAATTTTAAATGCGGAGCTTGAACCACTCCTTTTGAAAGCTATCTCGTTCCTTCGATTATATCAAGTTCACTACGTTCACGGTTTCGCCAAAACCATTCGTAGCCCTCCGTCATTTCACATGAATGGTCAATAGTATTCAAGCTATGTATGTTGGCCAAAGTCAAGGCATAGTGATTGGTAGCTATTGGGTATTCATGTGCAGCATAGATAGATGTGTTGGTTTGGGACAGTCGTACTGCCATGTTGGCCAAAGTCAAGGATAGGTACGGATGGGTTCAAATTAACCTGGAGAATGACGGGTAGAACTTGACATGTGACTTATGATATGTTGGTCAAAGTCAAGGTCATAAGAGCATGGGGCAAAAATCCACATCGGGAGTTTCAAAAGAAACTGAAACTTGCTAGCGCTGCATACCATTTGGAGTGTGATGATTCTGGTAGGATTCCTTCAGTTTTGTCACGCGATGATATTTGGATCCCGATCCTACTGTGAGTATATGCTACTCCTCCGGAACTTTCTCACTTAACGATCAATGCTATAAACCAAGTAGGTGTCTAGAAAGGTGTTAGCGGAGCTACGCCCACAGGGAAAAGAGGTTATTTAATTAAAGAACTTAGCGAAAGCGTTGGAAAACCTCCCTTGAAGTACCGACACTGGCCTGGCTGAACGGTTAAGCAAGTATTGTACGGTGAGATTGATCCTGACTAATTCTTCCTTTATGGTTTGAGGAGGGATTCGAGAGACAGTGGGAGCCATCCTGTTTAGACAAATTAAAAACCACTCTAAACTTGCAAGAGCATCATGCAAAAGTGTTTCTTCTCTCTCTTCTAATTGCAGCGACCAAATATCATGACTGGACTTAAGTTACTACTAGATAAAAACATACTGACAGGGCCAAACTACAAAGATTGGCTCAGGAATGTCAAAATGGCAATCACTTATGACAAGTTGGGATATCTTCTTACCACCAAAGCTCCCCCTGTCCCAGGTCCCAAAACCAGCGTCGCGGATAGGGAAATCCATAAGACCTGGGAAATCGACTGCGCGAAGGCCAAGTGCCTTGTGCTTGCCTCTATGGACAATGAACATCAGAGGAGGCATGAGAATATGGACCTCGAATCCATATTTCTCCATACAAAAGAACTGTATGGAGAGCAATCCCGTATCACTAGATACGAAGTGTCGAAAAAGATGTTTTCGGCGAGATTGGCCGTCGGATCATCGGTAGCGGAACACGTGCTTAAGATGATTTGCTACATAGAGGAGCTCGCGGACCTTAGGACCACGTTGGAGAATGAGCTCTATATGGACTTGATTCTTCAGTCCCTTCTTTCCACTTACGCCCAGTTTATCCTGAACTTCAACTTGCAAGAAAAGGAAGTTGAACTGTCAGAACTCCTCAACATACTGAGGAGTGCAGAGGGCACCCTACAGAAAGGTAGGGAAACATCCACTTTGTTTGTAGGAGGATCTTCCTCTTCTAGGTCCAAGGCGAAAGCCAAGGGAAAGAAGAAGAAAACCCCCGCCAAACCAAGGGGCGGTGTTAGTAAAGTGGATACGAAGGGAAAGGCAAAGGCAACAAAGGTAGCGGGAAAGCTTATGGATAAGGAAGAGTGCTTTTACTGTCACAAGAGTGGACACTGAAAGAAAGATTGTAGGGCTTGGAAGGCCAGAACCCAGGATCTGAAGCATGTTGCGGCTTCAGCTTCAGGTGTGTATGTTATTGAAAACTGTCTATCAATAAACTCTACTTCCTGGGTATTGGATACCGGATCAGGATCTCATATCTGTAATTCTTTGCAGGCATTGAGAAAGCGTAGGGATTTGAAGGCAGGTGATAGGACCCTCAGAGTTGCAAACGGAGCTAGCATGGATGCTGAGGCCGTGGAGGACTATCACCTGGGAATGTCAGATGGACATGTTTTGGTTTTACGTAATTGCTTTTTTGTACCCAATGCAACTTGTAATATCATTTCTGTATCTTTAATATCTAAAGAAGGTTATGAATTTGCGTTTGTAAGTAATGTTGTAAACATTCACCTTAATCAAGTTCTGATTGGGTCAGGTACATTAAGCTATGGTATATACGTGTTAAACCAAGCACAAATTTTCAATGTCCAGAATACACACAAAAGAATGTCTCCGAAAACAAATCAGGCTTTCTTATGGCATTGTAGACTAGGTCACATCAATGAGAGAAGGTTGACGAAGTTACATACAGAAGGATATTTGGATCCGTTCAAATATCAATCATATGCAACTTGTCAATCATGTCTCAAAGGAAAGATGACAAAGACTCCGTTCACTGGACACGGAGTAAGAGCGAGCGAGCTCTTGGGACTCGTACACAGCGACGTGTGCGGTCCAATGTCTACGCATGCACGAAGCGGTTATTCTTACTTCATTACTTTTACGGATGACTTTTCAAGGTACGGATATATCTTCTTAATGAAACATAAATCCGAAGCCTTAGGAAAATTCCAGGAATATAAGAATGAAGTAGAAAAACAAACAGGCAAAAGTATCAAGACACTGAGATCTGATCGAGGTGGTGAATACTTGAGTGCCGAGTTCCTGGATTACTTAAAAGAGAATGGAATTCTCTCTCAGCTTACTCCTCCATACACTCCGTGTTAGTTGTATGTATGCCCTAGAGGCCAGTATTGTCCAGATGATGTATATTATATTGGATGCTTGAACATATATAGAGATGAATTTCTTGCTCGATATGATAGTATGCTATCTGGTTGCTCTTTATCTTAACATGTATACTTGTCTCTTTATACTGTCTTATAGTTACATGTTGGTAAAGCCCTTAGGATGTGTACTTGACTACCTGGACTATGATGCGGATCATACTAGTGGGGACATGGTAGTCCATAAGTACATCCTTCAAGGTCCCTAGTCGTGGGTGTATCGAGACGGGGCATCGATATACCAGTGTAGACTAGCGTATACGCTTCTTGACCCATGAGATGGGCGATGGATGATCCCATATCCATTGATGTTTGACATCAGAGATGGTATACGGGTGCTCAATAGAGATTGGGTACACTGGACGGACTCGCTGAGAACTCCCAGATGGTATTATACCTCACGTCAGATGGCAGTTCTCTGATGACACTTGTGCAGGTTAGTCTGTAGACCCGAGAGCGTCATAGAGTCTTGTGTGATTCCCACTGTGCTTTGATTTCCACCTTACCACGTCCATGAGGGCATGCAAAATGGTGGTTTTTGGGTACAATCCAGAGTCACATGGAGACAATGAGCGATAGGAGGGGTTTCGTCTCTCCCGGTATTGGGGGTTGATGTTGCGCTGTGCTCGATTGGCCGTAACAGGGAAGTCCCTGGCCAGGGCTCTTTTAGAGATTTACTGGTAAGTGTTACCAGTAGTTTCTCGACCCGTTATGGGCCTCATATCGGCATGACTTATCGGTTATTGGGGTCTGACGTTTACCATCCCTAGGCTCGATATGCAGCATATCTGACGAAGAGACCGGACTGTACGGTAGTGTTGCCGGTTGGCTCGACGGGAGTTGTAACAGGCTCGCTTGTTTTCTTCTGATCGCTCAATACCCGGGTGGCCGTTACGTTTAGCTGACCGCTTGCGGCTTGGAGGTGCTTGATATGATCATCACCCACTGCCGGCGTATTGACGAATCTTAGAGTCCCACAAAGGAGTTACATAGTCCAGGAGAAATGTTGTGGTGCGCGTATGCGATATGCGCATGGACCCGGTTAAAATGCAAGTATGAGATACCGTATACCCACTGCCGGCGTATTGACGAGTCTTAGAGTCCCACAAAGGAGTTACCTAGTCCAGGCGAAATGTTGTGGTGCGCGTATACGATATGCGCATGGACCCGGTTAAAATGCGCGTATGAGATACCGTATATTAATCGGGCGGCTTGCTTTTGGTTGGGTCATATGTGATATGGCCGGATTGATAAATCAAGTGTTTATTTATCATTTAACCATTAGTTTCTCACTAGAAATCCTTTCTTGTATTTTTTGGATGTATGCATGCATGTATGCATTCCTTCTTGATTCATGCACATATGGATGTGCATGCACACATACATACATACATCATCCTTCATGGTTGTATATACATAGAAAATTGTGGTAATATAAGACTCACACTATGGTTTTATATATATGGATATATATTGTATTTGTGTTAAAAACAAAAGAAAAGAAAAGGATAATTCATGGTTTACTTTCTACACTCTTCTTTGACCTAACCATGCTCACCCACCATTTAACCATGGATTGACTTTCCTTTTGTGTTTTAACTCAAATTCAATAATATCTTTATTGTTTAACCATGGTTTGAGAAGAGAAGTGGAAAAGATATATACATATATTTTCTATTTTTTCATATGAGAATAGATTTTCTCTTCTTCTTCAAAAAGCCATCATCTTCTTCTTCCTTGCTCCTTTGCTCTCTAGATCTCTCTAGTAAGCAAAATACTCAACAAGTTAGCATCACGTGCTTCACAGTAACTCATAGAATTCCCTGCTGAATTTTTTGGCAATTTTTAATTCACAAAAATCCAAAGTTTCAGAAAATTTCCAGAGAAGGGGTTATATCGGGTTTTCCGGGTTCGATCGGACTTTAAACTTCGTCTAGACTTCGCCTAAAGCTCTAGCTTGGCTCTGATACCACTGTAGGGTTGCTAGGCACGCGCACAAGGGTCTACGAGGCATCAACCATGCCCGATTAAAAATTTAGCCGTGCCGAACAACCCGAATACGGAACTTTAAACTAGAGATTAGGCGAAAACTAACATGCTAAACATTTTAACACTAAGTGAGAGGGATTACAACCTTTGTAGATCCGGTCCTTCACTTCATATGCTCCGTGTTGTGGTCCCTTCGCTGCGATCATCGGGATCCGGACTCTCGAGAGGTTCCACGAAGAGAAAGACGCAACCTTTGCTTCCGATCTTCGATACTAAGATGATCTACCTTGAAGTTTCTTTAACACAAGCTAACACTCATGAAATGATGTGAACACCCTCATCTAAATGGCAAGGGAAGATGAGGATGATGAAGTAGGATTTTTGCTCTCTTTATTTATCTTTTTCTCATATTTATTCATCATCTTTTGAAAAACTAGTAAGCTTTTTATGAAAGAATGAAGGAGGAAGAAGATGAATAATAATAATAGAATTCCTTTTGTGATGAATAGGAAAAGAAATGATATGATGAATAATGTAACCATGGTCAAACTAACCCTTGTAGAGATTTGATTAAGGTTAAAGGTTTGGTTAGGTTAAGGAAATATCTAGCATAATATCTTAACAAAGACAAAGAAAGAAAGCTTCTAGAAACTTCTAGAAAACCTTAACCCTAATCAAACCCTAACCATGTTTAATCTCTACTAAACAAGTTGCATTAGTTATCATATCATGTCACAATATTATATATCACATATATAATATTTAACGTAACAAAAGAAAATAATACAATTAACATATATCGCATATATATCAATGTATTAATCCGGTGAGAAAAAGAATCTTTTAGTGAGCTAATATTAGTTAATGTAATTTAATATATCATATATATTATTATTCATTAAATTATCGAATCAACACTTGATCCGACAATCCGGCTATATCGCATATAACCGACTAATATTTATCCGTACCGATTCATCGAATCAACACTTGATCCGATGACCCGGCTGATATCAAATATCGCGAGAATATAATACGGTTTCACATATCGCATTATCCTCGGTCCCGCACATATCACATATGTACTCCTACTCCGTTTTGCCTGAGTCAAGAAACCTCTGTGTAGGACTCTAAAGAATCGTCAATACGCCGGCAGTAGGTGATGATCATATCAAACACCCACAAGCTGCAAGCGGTCAGCTAAACGTAACAGCTACCCAGGTGTTGAGCGCTCAGAAGATCAACAAGCAAGCCTGTAACTTCTCCTGTGAATCCAAACAGTAACACTCCCGTACAGTCCGGTCTCGTCGTCTGATATGTTGCATATCTCGCCTAGGGGTGGTAAACGTCAGACCCCAGTAGCTTGATAAGTCGTGTCGATTTGAGGTTTATAACCGTTCGAGAAACTACTGATAACACTTACCAGTAAATCTCAGCAACCCTGGCCAGGGATTTCCGGTTATAGCCAATCGATCACAGCACAACATCAACTCCCTATACCGGGAGAGACGAATCCCCTCCTATCGCTTGTTGCCTCCATATGATTCGGGACTGTACCCAAAAGCCACCTTTTTGCACGCCCTCTTGGACGTGGTATGATGGAAATCAAAGCACAGTGGGAATCACACAAGACTCTATGACGATCTCGGGTCGACAGACTACTCTGTACCAGTGTCACCGGAGAACTGCCATCTGACGTATGGTATAATACCATCTGGGAGTTCTCGGCGAGTCCGTCCAGTGTACCCATTCTCCACTGAGCACCCGTACACCATCCTTGATGTCAAACACCGATGGATATGGGATCATCCATCGCCCATCATATGGGTCAAGATGCGTATACGCTAGTCTACTCTGGTGCATCGATGCCCTGTCTCGATACACCCTCGACTAGGAACAGTTATAGGATGTACTCGCCGACTACTGTGGCCCCACTAGTATGATCTCATCATAGTCCCAGTAGTCGAGTACATATCCTAAGGGCTTTATCAAAATGTAATATAGAGACAATCAGAATACATGTTAAGATAAAGTACAACCAGATAGCATACTATCATGTCGAGCAAGAAAGTCCTCCCTATATATGTCCTAGCATCCACTACAATATACATCGTATGTACAGTAATGGCCTCTGGGGCATACATATAACTAACAATCTCCCACTTGCACTAGGGCCATCTGTTGTGGTATCGCATACCCAACAATTAGCTGCGGTTGAAGTATCTCATACTCAACCATCCCATAAAAGTCTCTACTGGGAAAAAGGCCTTTGTGAGTGGATTCGCGCTGTTGTCCTCTGTGTCTACTCTCCTAACCTCGATCTTCCTGGAGATCAACCATCTCCATGATCAGGTGATACTGCCTAAGAATTATATCTGGATTTCTGATGGGACGGTAGTTCCTTGGCATAAGCCACAACTCCATTGTCACACAATGGTAGGAACGAAGTTCATCGCATGAACTTATAAATATCCAGACTGCCTCTTTGGTAGTATCCTTGGTAACGATGTATCTTGCCTTTAATCGTCTAGTATGTCACGGTATCTAGCTTGGAACTCTTCCAACATACCGTCCCTCCACTGAGGGTATAGACAAGCCTGCGACTGATATTCAGTCGTTCTTATCACCCTGGAACCTTTCCAGTGATTCTCCCCAGGATCGATTGATACCATCTCACTACAACTAGTGAGTATCCTAACATCCAATTAGATCTATCTCATAGATCCAAAACCTAGGATTTAGTAGGTATCACTTCGATCCTATATGGAGAATCCTTATGATAAGCGGAGATTGACCGTGCGTAGCATAGGAAACTTCTTCCCTATCAAGAGTATGTCATCCACGTACTCTACGAGGATCTCCACCATACTCTCTACTACCCTTTTTGTATATACAAGGTTCATCTACCATTTTGATGAAGTCAAACTCTTTGACTACTACATCAAAACAGATGTTCCAACTCCGCGATGCCTGTTTTATTATATAAAACATCTTGCACACGTTTCCGCTGCTCCCACTGTCTACGAAGCCCTCTGGCTGTGTACTTATAGACGCTATTTTCTAAAACATCATTTAGAAAAGCAGTCATGACACCCAACCACCAGATATCGTAGTCATGGTATGTAGCTGTGGCAAGTAGGATCTAGATGGACTTAAGCATAGCTTTGAAAGTCTCAACTTTTCCATGTACACCAAGTAATCTTCTCAAGATATACTCGCTCCTGATGGGGATTTAACCCTTCAGATAAAGCAACCAAAGTCCATACTTTGTTGGTGTATAAGGATTCCATCTCAGATCGATAAGCACCCAGCCATTCTTACAGAGTCCCACTCCTGATGGCCAGCTCGAAACTAGTTGGGTCATCATCTCATGATGCAATCCTTTCTCCCACTGTCATAGAGAAACCGAAGTATCTCTTAGGTGGGTGAGGAACCCTACTAGATCGGCGGAGAGGCTGAGGTTCGTTGGAAACTATTGAATCCTTTGGTTCTACCAAATTATCAGCTGTAGTTTGTATAGCTGGAACATTTCCAGTTCTACATGACAGACCTTGCCTCGAGCTTGTCCGGATTTTTCTTTTAGGCATAGGCCGGACAACCCCAATCTTAACCAACTTAAGATATGGGCTCTTCCTTTTCCATATCACATATGAAGTGGTAGGCAACTGATTTGATTTGAACCCTATTCAATAGGTATGCAACTACACAAGTGCATAACTCCCAAAAGGAAATAGGAAACTCAGCAGTACTCATCATAGAGCACACCATATCATATAGGGTGTGATTGCTCCGCCCCGATACACCGACGTGCTGTGGTGTATACGAAGGAGTAATGCTGAGAGAGAATCTCATTCTCCTTTAGAATAGTCCAGGAATCCCGTGCACAAGTATTCTGCTCCTTGATCTCATCAAAGGACATAATACTTTTACCCGTATTTTTGGTTCTCTACTTCTAACTCATATTCTGTGAATATCTCAAAAGGTTCGGACTTGTGTTTCAATAGGAACATATGTCTGAATCTTGAAAGATTATCAGAGAATGGAATGAAGTACAAAGAACCGGTCCTGGCATATGTAGACAGGGGACTTTCATACATCAGCATGTATCAATCCCAAGAGTTCACTAACTCTTTCTCTGTTTCCAATAAACAGAGCTATGGTCATCTCATCTTTGTGACATGACCGGCAAGTTTCACAAGATGTAAATTCAAACTAATTTAAATATGCATCTATATGTAACTTCAGCCAGTCGGGTCGCATTGATATGACCTAGTCTACAATACCTCAAGAAGGATTCATTCATTTCTGAACTCTTCCTCTTGTGTGTGTTCCGTATACTAAGAACTGTAGTTTGATTTAGAACGTCAATGCTTTTAGATAACGTGCCTGAACCGATCAACTATTGATATAGGAAATGTTCAAAACATTATCCAACAATACAAAATTATATCATTTCTTTACTAATAAAGAGACTGATATGATTTTGTATATCAGGTTCGGTATCTAATAGTATTTGTTCAGAATCAATGTATTCAGGTAATACAGGGTGATAGTGACCAACAGACTTGGCTGCAACACTTGCACCGTTTTCTGTCTCATGAAACTCATCACCCGTTCTCAGTTCTCTACCTATCTGTAGCCCATATAGCAGATTACATATACGGGATCCTGATCCGGTATCACATACCCAGAACGTAAATGATACTGAGAAACAGTTCTGTGTAATGAACACACCCGAAGATGATGCATCAACATGCACTTTCTTCGTTTGGGCGGCACGGGAAATCTGGTATTCCCCAATTTCCTGCTCTGTCTTATAACAATTATAAGTTGGAGCGGGACCAACGTTCCCCAGCTTAGTATAACAAGCGGGTTCGGTCAATACATCCGTTTTATTATCTTGATTAAGGCGTGATATGGTCGCTACCTGGAGAGAGAGAGAAGAAAACACTCAGCGTATGCACTTGCAAGATTAGATTGGTTATCTAATATATCTAATCAGGATGTCTCCCACTGTTTTTAGTCAAATCTTCCTTCAAACCCTAAAAGGAAAGACTAGCCGGGATTAATTACACGCTACAAGTTCGCCAATCTTTCAGCCAGGCCAGTGCCGGTACTTTGAAGGAGGTCCCCCCTGCTTTCGCACGAACCTAATTAATGTAAACCTCGTTTTCCCAGAGGCGTAACCCCGTTAACACCTTTCTAGACACCTACTTGATCGGCTAATTGTAATGTGTAAAACTCTCCCAGGAGTAACTCTTACTCGCAGCGGGTATCGGGATCCAACTATCTTATAGAAGGTATGCAATCTCATTGCAAATTTCAACACTTGAAATTCCCAATAATATTTTGCCCCTAGCGTCCTATGACCTTGACAAAGGCCAACAAACCATAGGCTGCTAGTTAAGTTCAACCCGTTATTTCTTGATTAAATTAAACCCACCCGCACGGCCCTTGACAAAGGCCAACAAGGTCGCACGACTACCCTAATCCAATCTGCATCAATATGCATAAGCAGATAAGTACTATTCAGCTACCGCACACTACGCCTTGACAAAGGCCAACAAACGCAGCACGAATACTAAACAGTCCTTATCTGAAATGACGGAGGGCTACGACAGGTTTTTAAGAAAACCTTTTGCGTAATGAACTTGATATCGTTGTAGAATCGAGTGATTTTTAAATGGAGTGTTTTTGAGGCTTTTCTAGTTTTGCTAAAGGGGTCACTCCCGGTGAAGGGATCGTCGGCCCTTTCCTCATCGAATAAGGTGTAGGATATTTCACAAATATCACTATGCAAAGCAAGAACTATAGAAGCAATCAAAAGAAAAACCGAGTTTGTAGCATCTGTCAATTATTGCTAAAGGAGTCACTCCCGGTGAAGGGATCTCGGTCCTTTCCTCATCGAATAAGGTGCAGGATATATCATATATACCGCTGTGCAAAGCAAGAACTAGAGCTACCAGTTTTTAATTTAAACAAGTTTCTACAACATCTTAGGTTTCTTTTATTTCATTAATCTCATTAATGAAGTCCCATTTTATTATGCTTTACAAGCATATCTTTTTGAAACGAAATCTGCAATATAACATATATCTCATATATATAATATAAACATTCGTCACAGGCAGTAATATGATCTCATCACAGAACATTGTAGCAGAAGAACATATATGAAATATTGGATATACTAGGACGTCCGTATTTTCAATACGAGCCTGTATAAAACACGGATTCCACGGTCGCGATGAATAGCCAAACCCACATCCCTAGACCCCTACGAGAGCGGCAAGTAACACTGCCAATTCTAGGATTAGGAGACCCGGTCTCGACTCCTCGAGATGGTCTCCCACTGGACCCTAGAATCCGGTTACTTGTGCTCCCCGCCTTGGGTCTATCCTAATGCTGAAAAGTAAATAATATACAACGGTGACATCTTTCGCTACCTGGAAGTGCCCCAATAAAAGAATATTACATACAAATGAATTTTACATGAATGAAAAGGAAAAAACTCTCATCTCACATAAAACCCCCGGCTATTCAAAATGCGACGATCCAATATAACATATCACAGCAACACATAATATCTCATATCATCAACGTAAACAAGTATGCGTATCCCGATTGTCGTTGATGTATAGCAACGAAGCCGGCGATACACCACATACTACGCTTACGGTCACAGAAAAGAAAGTGTAAAACTACAACAGTTGGAATCCGCAACTTCCCTAGACATCGCATGCCTAATCAAATGAATTCCTTAGACATCGCATGCCTAACAATTATAAACCCCGCATTTTAGTCTCATTATCGAAAACACTTTTCAATATCAAGTCGGGCAATTCAACAAGATTCCCGAAAAACTGATCGAATGCTCGTCGCAAACTTTAGTAGACGGCCGCACCCCCGATACCGTCGACGAAGTGCACCAAGGCGGAACACCGCTACCGCGAGCACCCGAACGGATGCTTTCGGCGACGGGGTTCTCCTACAGTCACTTGGTCGGGGCTATGGGGCGTAGCTGTCTATTAAGTTTACCTGGTGAGTATCCGCGTACGCTACGTGATTGCGACGGACTTTTGATCACATCAAAATTCCGTGGCAACCGATCATCTGAGACTAAACTGCTATGTTTATAATATTCAAATCAGTTATCTCATAACTACCTGTGGATTCCAAATATTGTATCACATTCCAGATAAATAGAAAAAATTAAACTTTCCGATCGAATCATCAAACACCCAAGATTTCCCCAGTATATCTCAACACTTGAAAACAGTTTAAAAACATCCATCACATGCCACAGTACCAATGGTCCAGCCGTAGAAGGGTCAAACCAACGCCTCACATGTGGCACGCCGTACTGCCCCAAACCCAAAGGTTCAAAGGGCAGTTCAAGATGGTCACATAATCGAGTTAAGGTTTGTTGTCTTCTAGAGGGTCCACCGAGTTACTTGCACGACTTAGAACGTTCTTAAACATGAGGAAAAATCCAACTTTTGAAAAAATTTCCGACAGGGGAAAAGTGAGTTATTGATATCCGTTCGAACTTTTAACAGTTTCTAAAATTATCCGGACAAAACTAAACAAAGTTATAATATCCGATCGAAACTTTAAGTCCCCAATACAACCCAGATAATTCAACAGTTGAATAATAAAATAAAAATTTCCAGAAGACTCAGCACTTGAAGACAAGAATTACTGTGCAAGCCACGTGGTGTAACTCACCAAAGTGGCCGCGGAACCGCCGCGAAACCCAGGGTTGGGCCGCGGTTCCACGCCTCTTTTGTCGAGTTAGCATCACGTGCTTCACAGTAACTCATAGAATTCCCTGCTGAATTTTTTGGCAATTTTTAATTCACAAAAATCCAAAGTTTCAGAAAATTTCCAGAGAAGGGGTTATATCGGGTTTTCCGGGTTCGATCGGACTTTAAACTTCGTCTAGACTTCGCCTAAAGCTCTAGCTTGGCTCTGATACCACTGTAGGGTTGCTAGGCACGCGCACAAGGGTCTACGAGGCATCAACCATGCCCGATTAAAAATTTAGCCGTGCCGAACAACCCGAATACGGAACTTTAAACTAGAGATTAGGCGAAAACTAACATGCTAAACATTTTAACACTAAGTGAGAGGGATTACAACCTTTGTAGATCCGGTCCTTCACTTCATATGCTCCGTGTTGTGGTCCCTTCGCTGCGATCATCGGGATCCGGACTCTCGAGAGGTTCCACGAAGAGAAAGACGCAACCTTTGCTTCCGATCTTCGATACTAAGATGATCTACCTTGAAGTTTCTTTAACACAAGCTAACACTCATGAAATGATGTGAACACCCTCATCTAAATGGCAAGGGAAGATGAGGATGATGAAGTAGGATTTTTGCTCTCTTTATTTATCTTTTTCTCATATTTATTCATCACCTTTTGAAAAACTAGTAAGCTTTTTATGAAAGAATGAAGGAGGAAGAAGATGAATAATAATAATAGAATTCCTTTTGTGATGAATAGGAAAAGAAATGATATGATGAATAATGTAACCATGGTCAAACTAACCCTTGTAGAGATTTGACTAAGGTTAAAGGTTTGGTTAGGTTAAGGAAATATCTAGCATAATATCTTAACAAAGACAAAGAAAGAAAGCTTCTAGAAACTTCTAGAAAACCTTAGCCCTAATCAAACCCTAACCATGTTTAATCTCTACTAAACAAGTTGCATTAGTTATCATATCATGTCACAATATTATATATCACATATATAATATTTAACGTAACAAAAGAAAATAATACAATTAACATATATCGCATATATATCAATGTATTAATCCGGTGAGAAAAAGAATCTTTTAGTGAGCTAATATTAGTTAATGTAATTTAATATATCATATATATTATTATTCATTAAATTATCGAATCAACACTTGATCCGACAATCCGGCTATATCGCATATAACCGACTAATATTTATCCGTACCGATTCATCGAATCAACACTTGATCCGATGACCCGGCTGATATCAAATATCGCGAGAATATAATACGGTATCACATATCGCATTATCCTCGGTCCCGCACATATCACATATGTACTCCTACTCCGTTTTGCCTGAGTCAAGAAACCTCTGTGTAGGACTCTAAAGAATCGTCAATACGCCGGCAGTAGGTGATGATCATATCAAACACCCACAAGCTGCAAGCGGTCAGCTAAACGTAACAGCTACCCAGGTATTGAGCGCTCAGAAAATCAACAAGCAAGCCTGTAACTTCTCCTGTGAATCCAAACAGTAACACTCCCGTACAGTCCGGTCTCGTCGTCTGATATGTTGCATATCTCGCCTAGGGGTGGTAAACGTCAGACCCCAGTAGCTTGATAAGTCGTGTCGATTTGAGGTCTATAACAGTTCGAGAAACTGCTGATAACACTTACCAGTAAATCTCAGCAACCCTGGCCAGGGATTTCCGGTTATAGCCAATCGATCACAGCACAACATCAACTCCCTATACCGGGAGAGACGAATCCCCTCCTATCGCTCGTTGCCTCCATATGATTCGGGACTGTACCCAAAAGCCACCTTTTTGCACGCCCTCTTGGACGTGGTATGATGGAAATCAAAGCACAGTGGGAATCACACAAGACTCTATGACGATCTCGGGTCGACAGACTACTCTGTACCAGTGTCATCGGAGAACTGCCATCTGACGTATGGTATAATACCATCTGGGAGTTCTCGGCGAGTCCGTCCAGTGTACCCAGTCTCCACTGAGCACCCGTACACCATCCTTGATGTCAAACACCGATGGATATGGGATCATCCATCGCCCATCATATGGGTCAAGATGCGTATACGCTAGTCTACTCTGGTGCATCGATGCCCTGTCTCGATACACCCTCGACTAGGAACAGTTATAGGATGTACTCGCCGACTACTGTGGCCCCACTAGTATAATCTCATCATAGTCCCAGTAGTCGAGTACATATCCTAAGGGCTTTATCAACATGTAATATAGAGACAATCAGAATACATGTTAAGATAAAGTACAACCAGATAGCATACTATCATGTCGAGCAAGAAAGTCCTCCCTATATATGTCCTAGCATCCACTACAATATACATCGTATGTACAGTAATGGCCTCTAGGGCATACATATAACTAACAGGCATTTATGTTCTAAATCAATCAACAGTTCTAAGCATAACAAACACACACAAGAGGAAAAGTTCAGAAATGAACGAATCCTTCTTGTGGCATTGTAGACTGGGTCACATCAATGCGACACGACTAGCTAAGTTGCATAAGGATGGATATTTGAAACCGTTCGAATTTTCATCTTATGACACTTGCCAGTCATGTCTCAAAGGCAAGATGACCAAAACTCCGTTTACGGGACACGGAGAAAGAGTTACCGAACTCTTGGGACTGATACATAGTGATGTGTGCGGTCCCATGTCTACACATGCCAGGGATGGTTCTTCGTACTTCATTACATTCACTGACGATCTCTCAAGATACGGACATGTGTTCTTGATAAGACACAAGTCTGAAGCTTTTGAGAAATTTAGAGAATATAAACAAGAAGTCGAGAACCAAACCGGAAAAAGTATTAAAATCCTTCGATCTGATCGAGGAGGTGAATACTTAAGCAATGAATTCCTGGACTTCCTAAAAGAGAATGGGATTCTCTCTCAGCTGACTCCTCCATATACACCACAGCACAACGGTATATCGGAACGGAGGAACCGCACCCTATTAGATATGGTGCGCTCTATGATGAGCACAGCTGAGTTACCTATTTCCTTCTGGGGGTATGCGCTAGAAACAGCCATACATCTAATGAATATGGTCCCCACTAAATCTGTGCCTACCACTCCATATGAGATATGGAAAGGGAAGAGACCATGTCTTAACTATGTTAAGATATGGGGTTGTCCAGACTATGTCAAACGACAAAATCCGGACAAACTCGAGGCACGGTCTGTTCTATGCAAATTTATAGGATATCCTAAGAATTCACAAGGGTATTGTCACGTCCCGAAAGTACGGAATATGACCGGCACTTAAACTACGAACGTCTCGAGGCGTACGTAATCTAAGTAAGCCGAAAACCCAGAAATCCAAACCAAGAAAAGTAGTAGAGTGAAGGAAAACCAATTTAAAACAAGTGGTTTCAATAGCATAAGCCGAATTATGCGGGTTTTTAAAAACATCAAAAATTTCCTGAAAATTTCGGCAGATTCTCCTTTGTAAATACTGGCCCCCAAACGGGATACAACATGAATAGTATACGAAATCAATAAAAAGGCATCCCCAAGCGGGAGCTAGCTCTTCGTCAATCGACGGTCACAACCACACAAGCAATATAATATACAACGCCCAGGGCGAGGATCAAAACTCAAATAGAAACTCAAAACAACAAGAAATCCACAGAAATACAACGCGCGACTCTAAGGTCGAAAGAATAAACATCACTGGTCTCTATCTCAAATAAATACATGTTTGGTTGATGGAACTTTTAGATACAACAGAGTAATAATATACAAGTTATATAATGGGGGTACGATACAAGTAAACCTACCTACTAGCAAGTCACCCGGAAATGGGAAGCAGTGCCAGCAAAGCCGTAATGAAACCTGTACGGCAAAACCTGCAAGAAACTGGGGCACAACGGGGATGAGTTGCCAACTCGTGAATAGAAAAACATCTACGGAAAGAAATCGCAGAAATAACGCAACCTAGGTCAATGATCATAATATATCCTCAATTAAATGAATAACATGCAGCCTATAACAATGGCTAGGGTATAATATCTAACCCGAGTGTGATCCCATGTGCCCGTGTCAGTGCCTCAGGTAGCAATATCATATGAATGAGGTATGAATGCATGAAAACAGAGTACATGTAAATGAAGAACTGTTTTCATAATTTAGTGAGATTTCCTTTGTATTTTTAAAATGAGGTATCATAATGAAATCAGCATAAAACAGTGCCTAGCATCGGCACAAAACGTAATCCCAATATCTCGATATCTCTGTATCACAGTCTCTGTACCTCAATATCTCGAAATCTCAATGTCTCAATCACAATATCTAGGGCGCCGTCAGTCCAGACCGGCCCCTACCATCCATCTCAAGACCACGACGGTATCCTCCGGATATCCGACGCGTCGGGTAAAATCACCGGTAGGTAGTGCTCCCTTGCCAGGCTCACATCGTCATCATCATGCGCTTCTTACCCCGGGGTACCTTACCGGGTCCACCATGTACCCGAAACGGTTCATCCGTCTCCTCGAATCGGGTCTCGAAATCCATCAGCAAACTCATGGTGGACGACTCATACATCATGGGAAAACCCGCTTTTCATTTAAAAAGAGAAAGAAGGAGTTTGTATATGTTTTGCGGTTTTCCCAAAATCCAGAAAATCTCATGGAAATCCGAATCCAAAACCTCAATAGCACGTAAAAAGTGAATATATGCATGAGAATCCATGAATGCGGCATAACAATGAATAACGGTATGCATGAAGTGACAGTAATAACTATAATATCTAAGCTGGCATATGAGGTAAGTACACTAATATCATGTCAAACTACTAGCTATCAAGCGAAGTTAAGCAATAATATTTTCTAGGGTGTGCGTGACATGGCAATTACCGATGAAGATGTGTGTGAGCCGGCAAGTAAGTGTACGTGGTACATACGCATCATCGGTAATGGTGCTGGTGTCCTAACAACATAATATCAACAATGCAATATGAAATAACAATGTAAGTATGCGATGCGGAGCAAACCACAATAATAAGCGGGAGCTGAATACTAGACGCAACTATAACTAACCTGCATTAATCTAATATAAGTCCTACAAATGGTGCCTTTTGAAATAACACGAATCATGGGGTTTTGAAAATAGGGGCTACGGTGTTTTTATGAAAGGATACGTCTTTTGAAATATCCGTAGGATCCCTTGGGCTGTCTTTTAAAATACCCACGATTCGTTAGTTTTTGAAATAGGTAAGAATCGAATCTAATCTAACAACTAAACTAAACTAAAGGGCTAAGCTAACAAGCTGGACTACAGGTAAGGAAACCGCCTAACATCCGAGTCGATCCATATACATACCTGTATATATATTAGTCGGTGATCCCGCCTCAATAATATCATATCCGATACCATATCTACAATCAGACATACCAAGTCAAGAGTGCGGATCAATCATCAAGATATAGCTCGTACGTAAATCCGTCGTACGGCATCCCCAAATCTGGGTACGGGTCAATATCATATTCCTCACACTATTTCTCTGGTATCCTCTTTATCTAAGATCATAGTCTAGGGTACTGACCTATGTCTAGTACAATACTAATATCCTCAATATACTCATGATCTGACTACTGATCGACAATCTCGTACAAACCGATATCATTAGCACATACCATCATCAAGGGGTATACATCGCCCAATACGGCCTAGTATCAATATCCTAGCATATCATATCTTATATCACGATCACATGTCGACCATTTTATTAATAACACTATTCACCCGTATCGTCGTCCCAAGATCCGCTATAACACCAGGACGTACCTCAAGTACGAATCCTGCCATATCACCGATATCACAACCACAAAACAAATCTCATCGACTCATCTCAAACCCAAGTATCATCCTCAAATCCGTATGTGAACACATAGTCCCATACCCATGTGAACACATAACTATAAAGAATCCCATGAGCACATATAAATAGGAATGTATGCAAGTATGTATGTGTGTATGTGTAGTGCAACACTACCCTAGGGTTCGCGACACTAAAATAATCCAACACACCAATATCCATCCTAAATAACGTTATTAATCCCAAATAACATATAATAATTTTTGGTGTGTATACGCATCCATATATACCACCACGGACTGCGGGGGTGCTATACGCCATCCACCCGACTTCTCCCCGTAGATATAAATCTACTCACCTGGTCCTCGCTCGCCGGTGCCGACGTCGTAACGCGCTTGCTTGTCGTCTCGAAGTCCACATGGGGTACCTACATATCATAACGCACTGTATCGCATTAAAATCCGACTCATGACCAAAACGACTCACGAATCCCACATAGGTCAAAACCTATGGTTGCTTTCACAAATCAACCCAAAAACCCTCGACGTCGGGGTACAAACGCCAAACCATCGAGAAAAACCCAAATACACTCATTTTCACATTCACGAACACAAATTTTTTATATAAAATAGGTTAAAACTCACAAAAACCCCAATTTCACTTAAAAAGTCATTTTTCCGAAAATCTAGCAAGCACAATTCGCCGTTTTTGTACAAAACATGATGTTTTAACAATTCTAGTGACCAAGATGATAACTTAATATCTTAATTATGCCATAGAAACCATTACGTAAATTTTAAACCCACAATTTAATTCGATTTTTAAAACCTAGTTAGCAATTTAGCAAAGTTATCACCATTTTAATTTAACAAATTAGCAAGTAGCAACCAACTTAGATTTTGCATACAATTACATGTTAATCTCCTCATTACAACCATAAACTAATGATAAAAACCCTAATTAAATTCAAACCCTAGTCTTGAATTTCCTAAAGTTGCAATAAAACCCAATTAAACATCAAATTAAGCTAACTTAAAGTAATTAACAACAATTTAACAAAAAGGTTAGAATTATACCCAAATAAATTTGAAGATCCCACAAGCACACTTAGCCTCCCAAATTGAAATCTAAATCCCTAGATCCATGCTATGGTAGCCAAGGGAAAATGGGTAGGAGGTGGATTTTGATTTGGATTTTTGTTTGATTTTTTGTGAATTTTCCAAGCATTTTTGATGATTTTTGATGGAATTTTGAAGAGAAAAGAGAAGAAGAAATGAGGTGGGGCTGAAGAAGAGGGGGGGCTCGGTCAAGTGCAGGTGGGGGGAAGTGTGGGGGGTGTGTGAGGTGGGGAAAAGTCAAGTGGGGAAGGTTCAAGTCAACACAAAAGTCAAAAGTTCATACTCATTTATCTATTTCTTTTCATTTTCCTATTCTTTCGTTTGTTTTGCTTCTCTCATTTTTTTTTTGGGAACTTGGGTAATGGGATGCCATGGGCTCAGCCAAGGAGGGAAAATTGGGTTTGTGTGGGTGAGGGAAAAATAATAAATGATATACCCCAATTTCCATTAACACTAAATTCACCGGAAAAAGCCTTTTTCTTCGATATTTTCTAAACCGTTTTGGCAAACGATTTCATTTCAAAAACCACATGATAACATTTTATTTAATGTTTTATGATGCACAAAATTTGTTTCAACTCATTCCACTTTGTAATTTTCCCTAATTAAATATATTAGTGACGGCTTAAAATAATATTAAAATAATTAATTTCGGAAAAATTTTCAGAAAATTTAAAATTTCACCAGTGGCTCAATAAACACCAAATACTAGCAATTACATAGCTAGAATATGTATATTTAATTTTATAATAAAGATATTTGCATTTTGACTTTTTACAGAAAACCCCCTTATTTTAGCGTTTTTTTCGAAATTTCACCGAAACGATTTTCAAAACGTTACAGGTATATCTTCTACCACACTGAGGAACAAAGAGTGTTTGTTTCTCAGCATACCACCTTTTTAGAAAAGGAATTTCTTGCAAAAGAGATTAGTGGTCATGAGGTAGAACTGGAAGAGGTTCCAGCTACAAAAGCTGCAACAAAAGATCTGGTGGAACCAGAGGATTCGGTAGTTCCCGATGAACTCCAGCCACTCCGCAGATCTAGTAGGGTTCCTCACCCACCTGAGAGATACTATGGTTTCCTCATGGATGGTGGGAGCGAGGATTGCATCATGGAGGATGATGACCCAACTAGCTTCGAGCAGGCCATCACGAGTAAGGACTCAGTGAAATGGCTGGATGCAATGCGGTCCGAGATGGAATCCATGTACACCAACAAAGTATGGACTTTGGAAGTTGCTCCTGAAGGGGTAAAGCCCATTGGGAGCAAGTGGATCTTCAAGAAAAAACTTGGTGTAGATGGGAAAGTGGAGACTTTCAAAGCTAGACTTGTTGCAAAGGGTTTTCGTCAAAGACCAGGAGTGGACTATGACGAAACCTTTTCTCCAGTGGCTATGCTTAAATCCATCCGGATCATGCTTGCCATCGCTGCATATCATGATTACGAAATCTGGCAAATGGATGTTAAGACCGCCTTTCTAAACGGTGATTTAGAAGAGTGCGTGTACATGACTCAGCCAGAGGGCTTCGTAGATAGTGGGAGCAGCGGGAATGTGTGCAAGCTGCTTAAATCCATTTATGGATTAAAGAAAGTATCGCGGAGTTGGAACATCTGCTTTGAAGTCGTTATCAAAGAGTTTGATTTCGTCAAAAACGTAGATGAACCTTGTATCTACAAAAAGGTGGCAGAGAGTAAGGTTGTCTTCCTCGTATTGTACGTGGACAACATACTCTTGATAGGAAATGACATTCCTATGCTGCAATCGGTCAAGCTCTTCTTATCACAAAGATTCTCAATGAAAGATCTAGGTGATGCCTCCTGCATATTGGGAATCAGGATCTATAGAGATAGATCTAAAAGGATATTGGGATTGTCCCAGTCCAGGTACATTGACACCATACTAAAGAGGTTTAGTATGGAAGAATCCAAGCGTGGGAACTTACCCACGATCTCTGGAGTCACTCTTTCCAAAGAGATGTCTCCCAGGACTGATTTGGAGAGAGCTCGCATGCAAGGGATACTTTATGCTTCGGCTGTAGACTCTATCATGTACGCGATGCTATGTACCAGACCCGATGTAGCATACTCACTAAGTGTAGTGAGCAGGTATCAAGCTGATCCTGGAGAGAGTCACTGGACAGCTGTGAAGAGCATTCTCAAGTACTTACGAAGAACTAAAGAGATGCTCTTGGTGTATGGTAACGGAGAACTCCAAGTGGAGTCCTTTACCGATTCGAGCTTCCAGAGTGATAAGGACGACTCTAAGTCGCAGTCGGGATTTGTCTTTACCCTTTATGGAGGGGCGGTTAGCTGGAAGAGTTCCAAGCAGGAAACCGTGGCAGACTCGACGATGGAGGCTGAATACATCGCTGCCAACGATGCTGCTAAAGAGGCTGTCTGGATCAAGAAGTTCATTACTGAACTTGGAGTGGTTCCATCCATTAAGAATCCAATACCTTTGTATTGCGATAACAATGGAGCGGTGGCTTTGGCCAAGGAACCCAGGTCCCATCAGCAATCCAGGCATATTCTGAGGCGGTATCACCTGATCCGGGAGATAGTTGATCGCCGGGAGATCGAGGTCAGGAGGGTTGACACGAAGAAAAACACAGCGGATCCACTCACGAAGGCCATTCCCCAGATACAGTTTGAGAGACTCTTCGGGATGCTCGGAATGCGATACTACAGCAGCTGGCCCTAGTGCAAGTGGGAGATTGTTAGTTGTATGTATGCCCTAGAGGCCAGTATTGTACAGATGATGTATATTATATTGGATGCTTGGACATATATAGAGATGTCTTTCTTGCTCGATATGATAGTATGCTATCTGGTTGCTCTTTATCTTAACATGTATACTTGTCTCTTTATACTGTCTTATAGTTACATGTTGGTAAAGCCCTTAGGATGTGTACTTGACTACCTGGACTATGATGCGGATCATACTAGTGGGGACATGGTAGTCCATAAGTACATCCTTCAAGGTCCCTAGTCGTGGATGTATCGAGACGGGGCATCGATATACCAGTGTAGACTAGCGTATACGCTTCTCGAACCATGAGATGGGCGATGGATGATCCCATATCCATTGATGTTTGACATCAGAGATGGTATACGGGTGCTCAGTGGAGACTGGGTACACTGGACGGACTCGCCGAGAACTCCCAGATGGTATTATACCTCACGTCAGATGGCAGTTCTCTGGTGACACTTGTGCAGGTTAGTCTGTAGACCCGAGAGCGTCATAGAGTCTTGTGTGATTCCCACTGTGCTTTGATTTCCACCTTACCACGTCCATGAGGGCATGCAAAACGGTGGTTTTTGGGTACAGTCCCAAGTCATATGGAGGCAATGAGCGATAGGAGGGGTTTCGTCTCTTCCGTATTGGGGGTTGATGTTGCGCTGTGCTCGATTGGCCGTAACAAGGAAGTCCCTGGCCAGGGCTCTTTTAGAGATTTACTGGTAAGTGTTACCAGTAGTTTCTCGACCCGTTATGGGCCTCATATCGGCACGACTTATCGGTTATTGGGGTCTGACGTTTACCATCCCTAGGCTCGATATGCAGCATATCTGACGAAGAGACCGGACTGTACGGTAGTGTTGCTGGTTGGCTCGACGGGAGTTGTAGCAGGCTCGCTTGTTTTCTTCTGATCGCTCAATACCCGGGTGGCCGTTACGTTTAGCTGACCGCTTGCAGCTTGGGGGTGCTTGATATGATCATCACCCACTGCCGGCGTATTGACGAGTCTTAGAGTCCCATAAAGGAGTTACCTAGTCCAGGCGAAATGTTGTGGTGCGCGTATACGATATGCGCATGGACCCGGTTAAAATACGCGTATGAGATACCGTATATTAATCGGGCGGCTTGCTTTTAGTTGGGTCGTATGTGATATGGCCGGATTGATAAATCAAGTGTTTATTTATCATTTAACCATTAGTTTCTCACGAGAAATCCTTTCTTGTATTTTTTGGATGTATGCATGCATGTATGCATTCCTTCTTGATTCATGCACATATGGATGTGCATGCACACATACATACATACATCATCCTTCATGGTTGTATATACATAGAAAATGGTGGCAATATAAGACTCACACTATGGTTTTATATATATGGATATATATTGTATTTGTGTTAAAAACAAAAGAAAAGAAAATGATAATTCATGGTTTACTTTCTACACTTTTCTTTGACCTAACCATGCTCACCCACCATTTAACCATGGATTAACTTTCCTTTTGTGTTTTAACTCAAATTCAATAATATCTTTATTGTTTAACCATGGTTTGAAATGAGAAGTGGAAAATATATATACATATATTTTCTATTTTTTCATATGAGAATAGATTCTCTTCTTCTTCAAAAAGCCATCATCTTCTTCTTCCTTGCTCCTTTGCTCTCTAGATCTCTCTAGTAAGTAAAATACTCAACAAGATAGAATTTTGAAGTGAGAAAAAGAACCACAACACCATTCTACACTAGTCTTGCCCATTAGTGGAGAGTGTTAGCTTCCATTTTCATTCTTGATCTTGTGAAGTTGCAAGCTTGGACAAAGCGGACTCCGGGTGGATCATCGTGGACCTAGAGGAGTTCAAGCGGACCTTCTCCAAACCCCAAGTAGCCGAGAAGTCTAGCGTAGGGAGCTATAAAGGTTGTACTCTCAAAACCCTAGCTTTTCTTACTTGTGATGATGTGTTGTTTTTGAAACCCTAATTTTCTAGGAATGATTCTTTGTGTGTTCACTTAGCACCCTAAAAATTTAATCTTTGGTACATGTGATGCTTCCAAACCCTTCATAAGGTGCTAGGTAAACCCAACACTCCGCAACATAACAGTGTATCGGAGAGACAGAACCGAACCCTATTGGATATGGTACGGTCCATGATGAGTAACGCTGAGTTACCGCGATCATTCTGGGGATATGCACTAGAATCAGCTGCATACCTTTTGAACTGAGTTCCAACTAAGACTGTGCCTACTACACCATATCAGATGTGGTGTGGGAAGAGACCCTATCTTAATCACATTAAGGCATGGGGATGTCCAGCTTTTGTCAAAAAGCAGCATGCGGACAAACTCGAGGCACGCTCAGTACAGTGCAAGTTTGTGGGATATCCAAAGAACTCCAAGGGATATTTCTTCTATTGCGAAGAGGAACAAAAGGTTTTTGTTTCTCGTCATGCCCACTTCTTGGAAACTCAGTTTTTGGAAAATCTGATAAGTGGGAGCGCAATAGAACTGGAAGAAATTCCAGAACCACGAGCTATTACTGAAAGCTTAGTAGAACCAGAGGGTTCGAAAGATCAGGACATTCCTGCGCCGCTCCGTAGAAGTAGTAGGCAGTCTCATCCGCCCGAGAGATACTACGGTTTTCTCATAGACGGGGATAGAGAGGATTGCATCATTGATAATGATGAGCCGACTAGCTTCCAGTAGGCCATTCAGAGCGTTGACTCGGTAAAATGGCTGGATGCAATGCGGACCGAAATGGAGTCCATGTACACCAACAAAGTATGGACGTTGGACGTTGCTCCAGATGGGGTAAAACCCGTAGGATGCAAGTGGATCTTCAAAAGGAAGATTGGTGAAGATGGACAGGTTGAGACCTATAAAGCTAGACTTGTTGCAAAGGGTTTCCGTCAAAGACCTGGTTTGGACTATGATGAAACCTTTTCTCCAGCGGCTATGCTAAAATCCATTCGGATCCTTCTTTCCATTGCTGCCTTCCACGATTATGAGATTTGGCAGATGGACGTAAAGTCCGCTTTTCTGAATCGAAATTTAGAGGAGTGTGTCTATATGGACCAGCCAGAGGGTTTCATTCAGAGTGGGAGTAGCGGAAAGGTGTGCAAGTTGCTTAAGTCCATCTATGGACTAAAGCAGGCATCGCGGAGTTGGAACATCTGTTTTGATGAGACGGTCAAAGAATTTGGCTTTATCAAAAATTCAGATGAACCATGCATCTATAGTAGATTTGTAGCAAGAACTGTCGTATTCCTCGTTTTATACGTGGATGAAATTCTCTTGATAGGAAATGACATTCCTATGCTGCAATCTGTCATAGGGTTCTTATCACACAGGTTCTCCATGAAAGACCTAGGTGATGCCTCTTACATTCTGGGGATCCGGATCTATCGTGACAGATCCAAGAGGATATTAGGACTTTCACAGTGCAGGTACATTGACACCATACTGAAAAGATTCAGTATGGAAGATTCCAAGCGCGGTAATCTACCGGCTTGTTACGGGATCACCCTCTCCAAAAAGATGTCTCCTAAGACTGATTTGGAAAGGGATCGCATGTCTATTATACCCTACGCTTCTGTGGTAGGCTCTATAATGTATGCGATGTTGTGCACCAGACCAGATGTAGCTTATCCACTGAGTGTGGTAAGCCGGTATCAGTCAAACCCTGGGGAGAAACACTGGATAGCGGTAAAGAACATTCTTAAGTGCCTAAGAAGGACTAAGGAGATGTTCTTGGTGTATGGCGGAAAAGACCTCCAGGTCGAGGCCTTTGCTGACTCCAGCTTCCAGAGTGACAAGGATGATTCCAAGTCCATGTCGGGTTATGTCTTTACCCTCTATGGAGGGGCGGTGTGTTGGAAGAGTTCCAAACAGGAAACCGTTGCTGACTCGACGATAGAAGCGGAATATATCGCTGCTGCAGATGCCACAAAAGAAGCTATCTGGATAAGGAAGTTCTTGACAGAACTTCAGGTGGTTCCGTCCATTGTTGATCCAATACCTCTGTATTGCGACAACAACGGGGCTATAGCTTTAGCGAAGGAACCCAGGTCCCATCAGAAGTCCAGACACATCTTGAGGCGGTATCACCTGATTAGGGAGATCGTGGGTCGCCAGGAGATCGAGGTTCGGAGAGTTGCTACGGAAGATAACACTGCTGATCCATTCACGAAGGCCTTACCCCAGACTCAGTTCGAGCGGCTGATCGAGATGATAGGTCTTCGATACACCAGTACATAGCTTTAGTGCAAGTGGGAGATTGTTAGTGTATATGCCCTAGAGGCCATTACCGTATCATACTAGTTTGTATATTACTTGATGGAAGCTTGTGATATTCACCTTGTATTGACATTCTTGCTCAAAATAGTAGTATTCTACTTGGTTTGTTTCTTCTTTAATGTGTGCATGTGTTTCTTATAGCATATCGCCTTTACACATTAGTGGAGCCCTTAGGATCTTTGCTTGATTACCAGTGTTGTGATGGCAGTCACACTCGTGGGGGCTGGGTAATCCAAAAGCACATCCTTATGCAGGTCCCTAGTCGTAAGACTATCGAGACAGGGCATCGATACTCCGGAGTAGACTAGCGTATGCGCTTCTCATCCCAGTTTGGGAGACGGTCTGTCCCACAGCCGTCAGTACGTCGTACTTGAGATAGTATGCGGGTGCTCGTTAGGTTACGAGTACACTGGATAGGACTCGTCGGGAACTGTTGGTTGGTATTATACCTATCGTCAATTATCAGTTCCCAGGTGACATGAGTACAGCTTAGTCCGTTGACTTGACACTGTCACTTCGCCTCGAGTGTGTTCCCACTGTTCTTTGATTACTACCCTACCACGGCTCAAAGGAGTCATGCAAACAGGTAGTTTTTGGGTGCAGTCCCGAAGCACTTGGAGGCAGTGACGGTTAGACAGGATTCGTCTCTCCCGGTATTGGGGGTTGATATCGCGCTATGTCTAGGAGAGCCATTACACAAAGTCCCTGGCCAGGGCAAGCGAGATATACTGGTAGGTTTCCAGTGTTATCTCAGGGTGTTCTGGGCTACACTCCGACATAACTTGTACCGCTATTAGGGGACTGATGTTTACCGCCCCCCTAGGCCCGCCATGCGATATTCTTAGACGAACAGACCGGACTGTACAGAGACTGTCACATTCAGGCTCAGTAGGAGTTCAGATGGGTTTACCTCGTCAGTCTTCTTATCGGCATCTACCTGGGGACCGTTACGTACAGCTAGTGCCGCTTGCGGTCTGTGGTTAAACCCACTGCCAGCGCAGTGTCGAGTCTTTAGAGTCCCACACAGAGGGTTATTCACCTTTAGGAAAAATGAGTAGAGGTCGCATGGTTTTGTGACGGGGTTCATTCACATCCGCGCACTTGTGCACGTTTGGTGTCCGGACAGCTTATACTAGCGGGCTTTGGTTTAAGCCAGATCCTAGTATATGTTTTGGGATTGGTTTTATCTCATTGTATTCATGTTCCTCGGAACACGGATACGGGTGTGTATGCACAGTTGATTGAGGCAGAGGCAGAGGATTTTCATTAGGATTAATGACCGTGGTCTTTTTCTTAACCCTAATGTTTATGTGTGTCACGTCCCGAAAGTACGGAACATGACCGGCACTTAAACTACGAAACGTCTCGAGGCGTACGTAATCCAAGTAAGCCGAAAACCCAGAAATGCAAACCAAGAAAAGTAGTAGAGTGAAGGAAAACCAATTTAAACAAGTAGTTTTAATAGCATAAGCCGAATTATGCGGTTTCAAAAAAAAACATCAATATTTCCCGAAAATTTCGGCAGACTCTCCTTTGTAAATACTGGCTCCCAAACGGGATACAACATGAATAGTATACGAAATCAATAAAAGGCATCCCCAAGCGGGAGCTAGCTCTTCGTCAATTGACGGTCACAACCACACAAGCAATATAATATACAACGCCAACGGCGAGTATCAAAACCCAAAACCACAAGAAAACCACAGAAATAAAACGCGCGACTCTAAGGTCGAAAGAATAACATCACTGGTCTCTATCTCTGAAATAAATACATGTTTGGTTGATGGAATTTCTAGATACAACAGAGTAATAATATACAAGTTATATAATGGGGGGTACGATATAAGTAAACCCACCTACTCGCAAATCACCCGAAGGAAACTATGCCCGCAAGCCGTAATGAAACCTGTACGGCAAACCTGCAAGAAACTGGGGCACAACGGGGGTGAGTTGCCAACTCGTGAATAGAAAAACATCTACGCACAGAAATCGCATAAATAATGCAACCTAGGTCAAAGATCATAATATATCCTCAAATATATGAATAACATGCAGCCTATAACAATGGCTAGGGTAATATCTAACCCGAGTGTGATCTCATGTGCCCGTGTCAGTGCCTCAGGAAGCAATATATCATATGAATGAGGTATGAATGCATGAAAACAGAATACATGTAAATGAAGAAACTATTTTCATAAATTAGTGAGATTTCCTTTGTATTTTTAAAATGAGGTATCATAAATGAAATCAACATCAACAGTGTCTAGCATCGACACAAAATATAAATCTCAATGTCTCAAAACCTCAGGCTCCGGCTATCCGAACTGGCCCGTATCATCAAATCTCAGTACCTCAATATCTCGAAATCTCAAAGACTCAATCTCAATATCTAGGGCGCCGTCAGTCCAGACCGGCCCCTACCATCCATCTCAAGACCACGACGGTATCCTCCGGATATCCGACGCTTCGGGTAAAATCACCGGTAGGTAGTCTCCCCCTGCCAGGCTCATCGTCATCACCACGAGCTTCTTGCCCCGGGGTACCTTACCGGGTCCACCATGTACCCGAAACGGTTCATCCAACTCCTCGACTCGGGTCTCGAAATCCATCAGCAAACTCATGGTGGACGACTCATACATCATGGGAAAAACCGCGCTTTTTATTTAAAAAGAGAAAGAAGAAGTTTGTATATGTTTTGCGGTTTTCCCCAAATCCAGAAAATCTCATGGAAATCCGAATCCAAAACCTCAATAGCACATAAAAAGTGAATATATGTATGAGAATCCATGAATGCGGCATAACAATGAATAATAGTATGCATGAAGTAGCAGGTAATAACTACAATGTCTAAACTAACATATAAGGCAAGTACACTAATATCATGTCTAAACTATTAGCTAACAGGCTATGTCAAGCAATAATATTTTCTAAGGTGTACGTGACATGGCAATTACCGATGAAGATGTGTGTGAGCCGGCAAGTAAGTGTACGTGGTACATACGCATCATCGGTAATGGTGCTGGTGTCCTAACCACAAGATATCAACAGTAGAATATGAAGCATAATATAAGCATGTGATGCGGAGCAAACAACAATAATGAGCGGGAGCTGAATACTAGACGCAACGATAACTAATCTGCTTTAACCTAATATAAGTCCTACAATGGTGCTTTTTGAAATAACACGAATCGTGGGGTTTTGAAAATAGGGGCTACGGTGTTTTTAAGAAAAGATACGTTTTTTTTTTAAATATCCGTAGAATCCCTTGACTTGTCTTTTAAAATACGCACGATTCGTAAGCTTTGAAATAGGTAGGAACCGAATCTAATCTAACAACTAACTAAACTAAAGGGCTAAGCTACAAGCTAGACTACAAGTAAGGAAACCGCCTAACATCTGAGTCGATACATATACATACCTCTATATATATTAGTCGGTGATCCTGCCTCAATAATATCATATCCGATACCATATCTATAATCAGACATCCCAAGTCAAGAGTGCGGATCAATCATCAAGATATAGCTCATACGTAAATCCGTCGTACGGCATCCCCAATTCTGGGTATGGGTCAATATCATATTTCTCACACTATTCCTCTGGTATCCTCTTTATCCAAGATCATAGTCTAGGGTACTGACCTATGTCTAGTACAATACTAATATCCTCAATATACTCATGATCTGACTACTGATCGACAATCTCGTACAAACCGATATCGTCAGCATATATCATCATCAAGGGGTATACATCGCCCGATACAGCCTAATATCAATATCCTAGCATATCATGCCTCATATCACGATCACATGTCGACCATTTTATTTATAACACTATTCACCCGTATCGCCGCCCCAAGATCCGCTATAACACCAGGACGTACCTCAAGTACGAACCTGCCATATCACCGATATCACAACCACAAACAAATCTCATCGACTCAGCTCAATCCCAAGTATCATCCTCAAATCCGTATGTGAACACATAGTCCCATACCCATGTGAACACATAACTATAAAGAATCCCATGAGCACATATAAATAGGAATGTATGCAAGTATGTATGTGTGTATGTGTAGTGCAACACTACCCTAGGGTTCGCGACACTAAAATAATCCAACACACCAATATCCATCCCAAACATCGTTATTAATCCCAAATAACATATAATAATTGTTGGTGTGTATACGCATCCGTACACACCACCACGGACTGCGGGGGTGCTATACGCCATCCACCCGACCTCTCCCCGTAGATATAAATCTACTCACCTGGTCCTCGCTCGCCGGTGCCGACGTCGCCACGCGCTTGCTTGCCGTCTCGAAGTCCACATGGGGGTACCTACATATCACAACGCATCGTATCGCATTAAAATCCGACTCATGACCAAAATGACACACGAATCCCACATAGGTCAAAACCTATGGTTGCTTCCACAAATCAACCCAAAAACCCTCGACGTCCGCGTACAAATGCCAGACCATCGAGAAAAACCCAAATACACTCATTTGCACATTCACGAACACTAATTTTAATATAAAATAGGTTAAAACTCACAAAAACCCCAAATTCACTTTAAAAGCCGTATTTCCGAAAAACTAGCAAGAAAAATTACCCGTTTTAGTACAAAACTCGACGTTTAAACAATTCTAGCGGCCATAATACTTATTAAATAACTTAAATAAGTCATATAACCTATAACCACAATTTAATCTCATCAAACTATATACGTTCAAAAAAACTAGTTTGCAATTTTACCCAAATTTCAACCATTTTAGCAAAAATGCACAAACAACAATTTAGCTAGGATTTTCATGAACTAAAGACATTAACCCACACTTAATAATGTTAATGAAGTCATAAAAAACTAATTATAATTTTAAACCCAATTATTTAACCATTTCCAAAAACCTAGATAGCAAATTAGTGTAATTATCACAATTTTTAAACTAACAATTAACAACTAGCTACTAACTTGTTTTAACATGTCATAAGAGCTTAAACACATTACACAACCATACATCAATTTCACAAAACCCTAACTTGCATTCAAGTTCTTCTCTTGAATTTTCATCATACAAACCACAACAACCAATTTAACACTTATAAACAAAATCATATAAGCAACTAATCAACAAACAACCATGGGGCACAAAAATTTATACCTCACAAATCCATGATCAAACATGAAATCTAGACCTCCAAAATGAAATCCTTGCACCAAGATCCATGCATCTAAGGCTACACTAAAATGGCTAAGAACTAGATTTAGATTTTGGGATTTTTTTGATGGGTATTTGATGAATTTTTTGAAGCAAAAGAGATGGAACAATGGGGGGGAGAAAGTGGGCTGTTGGTGCAGGAATTTTCGTCCAGAAAGGGAGTGGGGGAGGAGAGAGAGGGAGGTGGAGAAAAATGGGGAGAAAAAGACAAAGTCTACACCCCTTTTTGACTTTCTTTCATTTCCCTTTTTCTTTTGTTTTCTTTTCTTTTTTGTGTGGAATGGAGTGGGGAAATGGGGGGGGATGTGCTGCTGAATTCAGCCACATGGGGATGGGGGTGAGTGATTGTGGGTGTGGGTGTGGGTGTGGGTGAAAAAGATAAATGTTATACCCCAAACAACCATTTACACTAATTTCACCGAAAAAAGCCTTTTTCTTCGATATTTTCTAAACCGTTTTGGCAAACGATTTCGTTTCAAAAACCATATGATAAAATTTTATTTAAAGTTTTATGATGCACAAAATTTGTTTCAACTCATTCCAATTTGTAATTTTCCCTAATTAAATGTATTAGTGACGGCTTAAAATAATAATAAAATAATTTTTTTTTCAGAAAATTTGAAATTTCACCAGTGGCTCAATAAACACCAAATACTAGCAATTACATAGCTAGAATATGTATATTTAATTTTTATAATAAGATATTTGCATTTTGACTTTTTACAGAAAACCCCCTTATTTTACCGATTTTCCGAAATTTCACCGAAACGATTTTCAGAACGCTACAATCTTCCCTCCTTAAAAAAATTCGGTCCCCGAATTTAAAGTAAAACTCCCCCCAAATACTAAAACGTCTAAACCAAAACCATCAAGTCGTCGGGGCTGCGAAATTGTAAATACATAAAACAAATCGTAGCGCAGCGCATGCGCATGAAAAATGAGCATATAACTCAAATCAAAACCAGTCAAGCATCCCGCAATCATCGGAGTCATGGGGAATACACCAATGCCAAATCCAAAGCAAAACCAATATGATATAACTCGAAACTATACATGTAAATATCGAATCTATATATGTAAATATCTGAAGGAAATGAATGCCAAATATATTCAGGTACTGTCCTCTGGCTAGTCCTGCCCAGTACGAAAACACATAGCAAATATCATAAAAATGTACTGCTCTATAGGTTAAATCAATCCCAAAATACGCATATGAATACTACGTGCGTCTGGTGCGCACGGAAATCAAAATCCATATACGTGCCATACAAGCGCACAGAAACAACATCTAAGTGCATCGGTTGTGCACACAACATCTGTCATAGGCAACGTGTGTGCCTGACAGCAAGGACAGGTGCGTCTGACACGCACGAAGAATCTCGATTTAGTGCATCTGGTGTGCACCAAAATCGTATCTCATAACATGCGCCCAACATGCGCGAAAAACCCTAAATCAGGTGCATCCATCATGCACGAAATCATGAAATCCAATATCAAGCACCGAACATGCGCAAAATCCAATCAAGTGCATAAGGTGCACAAAACAAATATCGAACATCACAATCGAAATCGAAGTCCAGTGCATCTAAGTGCACAAAATGCGTATCACTGTACTGCAAGCATATATGAACTATACCGAGTGCAAAAACCAAATCGTGTGCGTACATACGCACAAAATCAACTCAACTGTATGAAACCCATAAAATCATAAACATGAGAAACCAAGACACGAAAACGATATCAAGTGCAACACTGTGCAGAAATCATAAATACTCAGTAGGTGCAACCATGGCGCATGAAAATGATATCATGAAACTCAATCATCAAAACCAAATCATGCGAATATATCGCTCAAAATAACAAAATCAAGTATGGTGGAATAGTCCCGCTCAAGAACATCCTCCAAGAATCTCTGGCCAACTGTCGGGGTCACTCATAGCATATCTTGTCGACGATCCTGAACTCTGGCCTCCCGGTGTGCGCAACATGACCACTCCTGGGTCCTAGTCTTCTTGTAATTCATTCCAGAAAGGTCCTATCGAGATCTCTCCCAAATTTTGTCTCTGCCGAACCGTCCGGAAGTCATCGTCCTTTACTATATCTGTTTCTTGTTCGGGAACGGCTGCATACTCATCGCGACTCCTTCTGGAAGGTATATCCATGCACAATGCCTCGGCATGCGTATCGCATCTCTGATATCGGCGGAGTGGAACGTCGTTTCATCAAGATCTCGTATGAACCTCTTACTCCACTTTTCTAATGTCAACTGCTCTGGACTCGTCTCATCGTGGCTGCATGGACTGAGCTCCAACGACTATCCTCGTATCTGGAGTCTCCCAAGAATGCATCTCACCACCTAGCATCCGAATTAAGTCGAGCCATCCGATCGAGTCGTCAAAACCTCATAATCCCCCAAGAGCTCAACATCTTGGGTACAGTTTAATAGTATCGAGTACATACCACAGCATCGGTGGTCCAGCCGAAGAAGGGCAAACCCAAGCCTCACTAATGGCGCCGCAGAACTGCCGCAAACCCGAAGGTTCCAAGGCTTTCACACGGTCATTAAGTCGAGTTAGGGTTTCATTCTTCTAGAGGGACCATAGAATTGCCTGCATGTCTTTCCGACTACTTTAAACTTGGAATAATAGGTTTCTGACATTCGATCATCTCTGTCGACTCTCAACGTCTCCGCGTGAAGTCGTCTCTAGCTGGAATCAATCTATCTGATGACCTCGCATCGGGGTAGGCGAACGAACCACCTGTCCTAGTCATTCATCATCGGGTGACTAGCGACCTTCTAGCATCTATTAGTACAACTCGTCCCGCAATAGCTCCAACATATGGGGCGATATCTCGTCACTCGCAGCAGCAACTGGCTCACTCGTCTGCACGCTGAACAGTGCCTCAATCATCATGAGTAAGCAATACACCAACGGTCATCAAAATCTGACTGGCCTCTGTCAGTGGCTCAATCCTCTAGTGCTGATCGGCACGTCCAAGTAATCTCATACAGCGATCCATCAAACGCTCGTGGCGTGAAGACACAATGAAAAGACACATCTCTGCAATCGTGTGTCGCCGGAATCATGCCCTGGTCAGTCCTCGTTCTTGACGAGCTCATGCTGACCGCAACTCTAGCTGTAGCTCTCCCTGCCCGTAATCGTGGCAGCAAAACCATAACTGGTACTGATGAGGCTAGATCGGAATGAATATAATACTGAGCAAAGAAATGTACATCCTAAGGCTTCTTAAGTGGAGTAGCGTATCGTAAATATGCCGCGGAACATACCTACGGTACGTCACTCTACTTTAGTCACCTATTCCATCAACCAAGGGTCATCCTACGCTCCGAAGGTAAAACCTAACGCTCTGATACCAACTTTGTCACGTCCCGAAAGTACGGAACATGACCGGCACTTAAACTACGAAACGTCTCGAAGCGTACGTAATCCAAGTAAGCCGAAAACCCAGAAATGCAAACCAAGAAAAGTAGTAGAGTGAAAGAAAACCAATTTAAATAAGTAGTTTTAATAGCATAAGCCGAATTATGCGGTTTTAAAAAAACATCAATATTTCCCGAAAATTTCGGCAGAGTCTCCTTTGTAAATACTGGCTCCCAAACGGGATACAACATGAATAGTATACGAAATCAATAAAAGGCATCCCCAAGCGGGAGCTAGCTCTTCATCAATTGACGGTCACAACCACACAAGCAATATAATATACAACGCCAACGGCGAGGATCAAAACCCAAAACCACAAGAAAACCACAGAAATAAAACGCGCGACTCTAAGGTCGAAAGAATAACATCACTGGTCTCTATCTCTGAAATAAATACATGTTTGGTTGATGGAATTTCTAGATACAACAGAGTAATAATATACAAGTTATATAATGGGGGGTACGATACAAGTAAACCCACCTACTAGCAAATCACCCGAAGGAAACTATGCCCGCAAGCCGTAATGAAACCTGTACGGCAAACCTGCAAGAAACTGGGGCACAACGGGGGTGAGTTGCCAACTCGTGAATAGAAAAACATCTACGCACAGAAATCGCATAAATAACGCAACCTAGGTCAAAGATCATAATATATCCTCAAATATATGAATAACATGCAGCCTATAACAATGGCTAGGGTAATATCTAACCCGAGTGTGATCTCATGTGCCCGTGTCAGTGCCTCAGGTAGCAATATATCATATGAATGAGGTATGAATGCATGAAAACAGAATACATGTAAATGAAGAAACTGTTTTCATAAATTAGTGAGATTTCCTTTGTATTTTTAAAATGAGGTATCATAAATGAAATCAACATCAACAGTGTCTAGCATCGATACAAAACATAAGTCTCAATGTCTCAAAACCTCAGGCTCCGGCTATCCGAACTGGCCTGTATCATCAAATCTCAGTACCTCAATATCTCGAAATCTCAATGTCTCAATCTCAATATCTAGGGCGCCGTCAGTCCAGACCGGCCCCTACCATCCATCTCAAGACCACGACGGTATCCTCCGGATATCCGACGCGTCGGGTAAAATCACCGGTAGGTAGTCTCTGTTAGTTATATGTATGCCCTAGAGGCCATTACTGTACATTGGATGTATATTGTAGTGGATGCTGGGACATATATAGGAAGGACTTTCTTGCTCGACATGATAGTACGCTATCTGGTTGCACTTGATCTTAACATGTATACTTTCTGTCTTTCTGATTACATGTTGATAAAGCCCATAGGATGTGTACTCGACTTCCAAGACTATGATGTAGATCATACTAGTGGGGCCTGGGTAGTCCATGAGTACATCCTTGAAATGTTCCTAGTCGAGGGAATATCGAGACGGGGCATCGATATTCCAGAGTAGACTAGCGCATATCTTCTCGACCCATGCGATGGGCGATGGATGATCCCATATCCATTGGTGTTTGACATCGAAGATGGTATGCGGGTGCTCAGTGGAGACTGGGTACACTGAACGGACTCGCCGAGAACTCCCAGATGGTATTATACCTCACGTCAGATGGCAGTTCTCTGGTGACACTGGTACAGCTTAGTCTGTTGACCCAAGATCGTCATAGAGTCTTGTGTGTCTCCCACTGTGCTTTGATTTCCACCCTACCACGGCTCTACTGAGTCGTGCAAACAGGTGGTTTTTGGGTACAGTCCCGATTCACATGGAGGCAATGAGCGATAGGAGGGGATTCGTCTCTCCCGGTATTGGGGGTTGATGTTGTGCTATGCTCGACTGGCCATAACAGGAAATCCCTGGCCAGGGTTGCAGTGATATACTGGTAAGAGTTATCAGTAGTTTCACGAATGTTATGGACCTCAAGTCGGCATGACTTATCGAGCTACTGGGGTCTGACGTTTACCACCCCTAGGCGAGATATGCGACATATCAGACGAACAGACCGGACCGTACGGTAAGTGTTACTGGTTGGATTCGCAGGAGTCTGAGCGGGCTTGCTCGTCGATCTTCTGATCGCTCAATACCCGGGTGGCCGTTACGTTTAGCAGACCGCTTGCGGCTTGTGGGTGTTTGATATGATCATCATCTGCTGTCGGCGTATTGACGAGTCTTTAGAGTCCTACACAGAGGTTTCCTGGCTCAAGCGAAACGAAATAGGAGCGCATATGAGATATGTGCGGGACCGAGAATAATGCGTGTATGTGATACCGTATTCTATTCTCGCGATGATTGTATCGAATAGTTGTATGCGATATAACCTAGGTATCGAATCAAGTATTGATTCGATAAGCCGATACATTGAATACTAGTCGGTCGTGTGCGACATGACCGGATCATTGAATCAAGTGTTGATTTAATGATTTAATGCATAATTATATATTTGATATATTACTTTGCACTAACTAGTATTGGTTCACTTTAAACGGATTTTCTCACTTGGTTTGTGCACATTGTATATGTGATATACTTTTGTACACTTGATTGTATCATGTTTGATGATACATGTTTTACTATAGTTAAGTGTAATGAATTAAGCCATGGTTAAACTAATGATTAGGGTTTTCTTTTTATTACTTATTTATTTATTTATTTATTTTGAAAAGATAAGAAAAGAATGGTTGCTAATTTTGGAGTTTAGTTGAAGCTTCATGAAGCTTTGACTTTGTAACCATTCTTGTCTTCATCTTTAACCCTAACCATTAATCTAACCTTAGTTAATTCTCTACACTTGACCATGGTTCTAATATGATAAGTATTCATTTTCTTTTCCAATGATAATTAACTTATCATATATTTTCTTTCTTCTTCTTCTTCATGAGCAATGAAGAAAAAGCTTTCTTCATCAATGGTGATTGATGATAAAGAGTGAGAAATCCAATTCTAAATTGTACCCACTTCCTATTTCTTCATCCTCTACCTCTTGCCAAGTAGTAGAGTGTGTTTCCTTCATAAGTTTCTTGACTTGGTGAAGTGAGAGCTTGATCTAGCGATGCCTCGACGTAGATCATCTTCGGCATGGACATCGACGACCTAGCTCGCTTATTCTTCGACGAAGCCGACGCTAGAGCCCGGGAGTTCACTTGGACAGTGGAGGCACTTCGTTGCGGAGCTATGGAGGTGGACAAACGGATCTACAAAGGTTGTATTTCCGTTATCTTATAGTTTAGTTGTAAACTAGCTTGCTTGTTTCGCCTAAATATCTAGCAAACGATCCGTAGTCGGGTTTGTAGGCACCCGTAAAATTTGATTTGTGCATATTTGATCACTTGTGAGACTTCACTAGAGTGCCTAGGAACCCTACAGTCTCCCCCTGCCAGGCTCATCGTCATCACCACGAGCTTCTTGCCCCGGGGTACCTTACCGGGTCCACCATGTACCCGAAACGGTTCATCCAACTCCTCGACTCGGGTCTCGAAATCCATCAGCAAACTCATGGTGGACGACTCATACATCATGGGAAAAACCGCGCTTTTTATTTAAAAAGAGAAAGAAGAAGTTTGTATATGTTTTGCGGTTTTCCCCAAATCCAGAAAATCTCATGGAAATCCGAATCCAAAACCTCAATAGCACGTAAAAAGTGAATATATGTATGAGAATCCATGAATGCGGCATAACAATGAATAATAGTATGCATGAAGTAGCAGGTAATAACTACAATGTCTAAACTAACATATAAGGCAAGTACACTAATATCATGTCTAAACTATTAGCTAACAGGCTATGTCAAGCAATAATATTTTCTAAGGTGTACGTGACATGGCAATTACCGATGAAGATGTGTGTGAGCCGGCAAGTAAGTGTACGTGGTAAATACGCATCATCGGTAATGGTGCTGGTGTCCTAACCACAAGATATCAACAGTAGAATATGAAGATAATATAAGCATGTGATGCGAAGCAAACAACAATAATGAGCGGGAGCTGAATACTAGACGCAACGATAACTAATCTGCTTTAACCTAATATAAGTCCTACAATGGTGCCTTTTGAAATAACACGAATCGTAGGATTTTGAAAATAGGGGCTACGGTGTTTTTAAGAAAAGATACGTTTTTTTTTAAATATCCGTAGAATCCCTTGACTTTTCTTTTAAAATACGCACGATTCGTAAGCTTTGAAATAGGTAGGAACCGAATCTAATCTAACAACTAACTAAACTAAAGGGCTAAGCTACAAGCTAGACAACAGGTAAGGAAACCGCCTAACATCTGAGTCGATACATATACATACCTGTATATATATTAGTCGGTGATCCCGCCTCAATAATATCATATCCGATACCATATCTATAATCAGACATCCCAAGTCAAGAGTGCGGATTAATCATCAAGATATAGCTCGTACGTAAATCCGTCGTACGGCATCCCCAATTCTGAGTACGGGTCAATATCATATTCCTCACACTATTCCTCTGGTATCCTCTTTATCCAAGATCATAGTCTAGGGTACTGACCTATGTCTAGTACAATACTAATATCCTCAATATACTCATGATCTGACTACTGATCGACAATCTCGTACAAACCGATATCGTCAGCACATACCATCATCAAGGGGTATACATCGCCCGATACGGCCTAATATCAATATCCTAGCATATCATGCCTCATATCACGATCACATGTCGACCATTTTATTTATAACACTATTCACCCGTATCGCCGCCCCAAGATCCGCTATAACACCAGGGCGTACCTCAAGTACGAATCCTGCCATATCACCGATATCACAACCACAAACAAATCTCATCGACTCAGCTCAATCCCAAGTATCATCCTCAAATCCGTATGTGAACACATAGTCCCATACCCATGTGAACTCATAACTATAAAGAATCCCATGAGCACATATAAATAGGAATGTATGCAAGTATGTATGTGTGTATGTGTAGTGCAACACTACCCTAGGGTTCGCGACACTAAAATAATCCAACACACCAATATCCATCCTAAACATCGTTATTAATCCCAAATAACATATAATAATTGTTGGTGTGTATACGCATCCGTATACACCACCACGGACTGCGGGGGTGCTATACGCCATCCACCCGACCTCTCCCCATAGATATAAATCTACTCACCTGGTCCTCGCTCGCCGGTGCCGACGTCGCCACGCACTTGCTTGCCGTCTCGAAGTCCACATGGGGGTACCTACATATCACAACGCATCGTATCGCATTAAAATCCGACTCATGACCAAAACGACACACGAATCCCACATAGGTCAAAACCTATGGTTGCTTCCACAAATCAACCCAAAAACTCTCGACGTCGGCGTACAAACGCCAGACCATCGAGAAAAACCCAAATACACTCATTTGCACATTCACGAACACTAATTTTAATATAAAATAGGTTAAAACTCACAAAAACCCCAAATTCACTTTAAAAGCTGTTTTTCCGAAAAACTAGCAAGCAAAATTACCCGTTTTAGTATAAAACTCGACATTTAAACAATTCTAGCGGCCATAATACTTATTAAATAACTTAAATAAGTCATATAACCTATAACCACAATTTAATCTCATCAAACTATATACGTTCAAAAAAACTAGTTTGCAATTTTACCCAAATTTCAACCATTTTAGCAAAATTGCACAAACAACAATTTAGCTAGGATTTTCATGAACTAAAGACATTAACCCACACTTAATAATGTTAATGAAGTCATAAAAAACTAATTATAATTTTAAACCCAATTATTTAACCATTTCCAAAAACCTAGATAGCAAATTAGTGTAATTATCACAATTTTTAAACTAACAATTAACAACTAGCTACTAACTTGTTTTAACATGTCATAAGAGCTTAAACACATTACACAACCATACACCAATTTCACAAAACCCTAACTTGCATTCAAGTTCTTCTCTTGAATTTTCATCACACAAACCACAACAACCAATTTAACACTTATAAACAAAATCATATAAGCAACTAATCAACAAACAACCATGGGGCACAAAAATTTATACCTCACAAATCCATGATCAAACATGAAATCTAGACCTCCAAAATAAAATCCTTGCACCAAGATCCATGCATCTAAGGCTACACTAAAATGGGTAAGAGCTAGATTTAGATTTTGGGATTTTTTTGATGGGTATTTGATGAATTTTTTGAAGCAAAAGAGATGGAACAATGGGGGAGAGAAAGTGGGCTGTTGGTGCAGGAATTTTCGGCCCGAAAGGGAGTGGGGGAGGAGAGAGAGGGAGGTGGAGAAAAATGGGGAGAAAAAGACAAAGTCTACACCCCCTTTTGACTTTCTTTCATTTCCCTTTTTCTTTTCTTTTCTTTTCTTTTTTGTGTGGAATGGAGTGGGGAAATGTGGGGGGGATGTGCTGCTGAATTCAGCCACATGGGGATGGGGGTGAGTGAGTGTGGGTGTGGGTGTGGGGGAAAAAGATAAATGTTATACCCCAAACAACCATTTACACTAATTTCACCGAAAAAAGCATTTTTCTTCGATATTTTCTAAACCGTTTTGGCAAACGATTTCTTTTCAAAAACCACATGATAAAATTTTATTTAAAGTTTAATGATGCACAAAATTTGTTTCAACTCATTCCAATTTGTAATTTTCCCTAATTAAATGTATTAGTGACGGCTTAAAATAATAATAAAATAAAAAAAATTTCAGAAAATTTGAAACTTCACCAGTGGCTCAATAAACACCAAATACTAGCAATTACATATCTAGAATATGTATATTTAATTTTTATAATAAGATATTTGCATTTTGAGTTTTTACAGAAAACTCCCTTATTTTACCGATTTTCCGAAATTTCACCGAAACGATTTTCAAAACGCTACAATGTGTGAAATATGATTATTAATATTAGTTAATTATAATTGTGTTATGGTAAGGATTGTTGACCATTTGACTATGGTTGACATGTTGACCTATGTTGACAATTTGACCATCATCATTTCATATAAAAGATGCTCTTTGATCCTTGCAAAAGCATTTAATGTGAAATGATAATGGTCATTTCTTGATTAACCATCACAATTATCTTTAGCTAATTATTTATTTATCATAATTCACATATATATGAGAAGGTTGGCATTATTCTTCTCACTTTATCATTCTCATTCTCTCTCATCCTCTTCCTCTCTCTCAAAGCTCTCCCCTCTCATGAGTTGAGAACCATTGAGCTTGAGATAAATCCCTCAAAATTACTCTCTACTCTTTCTAAGGTTCTAGGTTTAGCACACCAAGCACCTTAGTCACTTCTAGTTTGAGGTTGGAGCCAAAGGTAGAGGCCCTCGGGTGGATCTTTCTTCGGCAAGAGAAGGCGACGAGGAGAACCCGTTCATCACACTCTTAGGAGCAAGAAGAGAAGGACTTCAAGACTTAGGTGTAACCCCTTAACCGAGTAGCTAACTCTTTTAGCTTTGTAGTTAGTTTATGTTTAGCAAAGATCCCTCCTTTGGGTAGTCCATGTTGCCTAGTGTTGTAAAAATCGAATTTTTCATAACGTTTCCGCCTCCCCGCATGCACCGGGGTGGGCAACATGGACTTACAGGATGATCTTATATCCATTGGTGTTTGACATCAGAGAAGGTATACGGGTGCTCAGTGGAAACTTGGTACACTAGACGGACTCACCGAGAACTCCCGGATGGTATTATACCTCACGTCTGATGTCAGTTCTCTGGTGACGCTGGTACAGGTTAGTCTGTAAACCCGAGATCGTCATAGAGTCTTGTGTGATTCCCACTGTGCTTTGATTTCCATCTTACCACGTCCAATGGGGCGTGCAAAACGGTGGCTTTTGGGTACAGTCCCGAATCACATGGAGGCAATGAGCGATAGGAAGGGATTCGTTTCTCCCGGTATAGGGAGTTGATGTTGCGCTGTGTTCGATTGGCTATAACAGGAAATCTTTGGCCAGGGTTGCTGAGATTTACTGGTAAGTGTTATCAGTAGTTTCTCAAACTGTTATAGACCTCATATCGACACGACTTATCAAGCTATCGGGGTCTGACGTTTACCGCCCCTAGGCGAGATATGCGACATATCAGACGAAGAGACCGGACTGTACGGGAGTGTTACTGATTGGATTCGCGGGAGAATGTACAGGCTTGCTTGTTGATCTTCTGATTGCTCAATACCTGGGTGGCTGTTACGTTTAGCTGACCGCTTGCAGCTTGTGGGTGTTTGATATGATCATCACCTATTGCCGGCGTATTGACGATTCTTTAGAGTCATACACAGAGTTTTCTTGACTCAGGCAAAACGGAGTAGGGGCACATATGTGATATGTGCGGGACCGAGAACAATACGTGTATGTGATACCGTATTAGATTCTCACGATATGAGATATCGGCCGGGTATATGAGATATAGCCGGGTCATCGGATCAAGTGTTGATTCGATGAACTGATACAGATTATATTAGTCGGTTATTTGAGAAATAGCCGGATTATCGGATCAAGTGTTGATTCGATGATTTAATGTATAATTATATATTTGATATATTAAATTACATTAACTAATATAAGCTCACTAAAAGATTCTTTTTCTCACTCGGGTAATACATTGATATATATGCGATATATGTTGATTGTATTATTTTATTTTGTTACAATAAATATTGTATATGTGATATATAATATTGTAACATATTGTGGTTATAAATGCAACATGATTTGGGAGTTTAATTGTGGTTAGGGTATGGATTAGGGTTAAGCATGCATGAAGCTTTCAAGAAGCTTCTTGTAGCTTTGACTTTGACTTTGGATATTTTGTGAAGATATTTGCTTAACCCAACCCAACCCTTCACCATATTTAACTCTCTACATGGGTTAAGACTTCATTCTTAACCCATGGTTGCATTTCTAACCACACACTACTTTCATTATTCATCACAAAAGGATTTGTTCATCTTCTTCCTTCTTCTTCTTTCATGGAAAAGCTTACTAGCGTTTTCATTAGTGATGATTTTGAGTGAGAAATAGAAAAAAAATGAGAGATAAAATCCTACTTCATCATCCGAATATATCCTAGCCATTTATATTAGGGTGTTCACTTCATTTATAAGTGAGAGCTTGTGTTAATGAAACTTCAAGGTAGATCATCTTTGTTATCGAAGATCGGAAGCAAGCATGCATCTTTCTCTTCGTGGAACCTCTCTTGAGTCTGGAAAATCGATGATCGCAGCGAAGGGACCTCAACACGGAGCTTTAGAAGTGAAGGACCGGACTATAAAGGTTGTAATCCCAAATTCTTAGATGTTAAAGTGTTTAACATGCTTTGTTTCGCCTAATCTCTAGTTTAAAGATCTTGGTTAGGGTTGTTCGGCACGTCTAAATTTTAAATCGGGCATGGTTGATGACTTATAGACCCTTGTGAGAGTGCCTAGTAACCCAACAGTGGTATCAGAGCCAAGCTTGAGCTTTAGGCGAAGTCCTGGCGAAGTTTAAAGTCCGATCGAACCCCGAAACCCAATATTTTACCCTTCTCTGGAAATTTTCTAAAAATGTTGATTTTTTCATTTTAAAAATACTCAAAAAAATCAGTAGGAAATTCTAAGGATTACCCTAAAATACGACACCCTAACTCCCTGAAGGCGCTACGGAACCGCGGCAGGAGCATGCTTCCCGCGGCGGTTTCGCGGCCGTACTTGGGAGTTATGGCCTCGTATTGGCAGGGTTGATCCGTAGGTACTTCCTGATGCTTCTGAGTATTTTTAATTTTACTCAAGTGTTAAGTTTTCTGGGTTGTATTGGGAGCTCGTTGATTCGAGCGGAAAGTATAACTTCATTTATTTTGTCCGGGTAATTTTTTAGAACATGTTAAAAAGTTCGAACAGATATCAATAACTCACTTTTTCCCCTGCCGGAAAATTTCCAAGTGTTGGATTTTTCCGTAGTTTAAGAACGTTCTAAGTCGTGCAAGTAACGCGGTGGACCCTCTAGAAGTCAACAAACCTTAACTCGATTATGTGACCGTCTGAACCGCCTCTAAACCTTAGGGTTTGTGGCAGTATGACGTTGCCACATGTGAGGCATTGGCTTGACCTTTCTACGGCTGGACCATTGGTACTGTGGCATGTGATGGATGTTTTTAAATTAATTTCAAGTGTTGAGAACTATTTGGGAAAACTTGGGTGTTTGATTATTCGATCGGAAAGTTTAACATTGTCTATTTATCTGGAATGTGATACAATATTTGGAATTCATAAGTAGTTATGAGATAACTAATTTGAATGTTATAAATCTAGCAGTTTAGTATCATTTGATCGGTTGCCACGGGATTTTGATGTGATCAAAAGTCCGTCGCAATCACGTAGCATACGCGGATACTCGCCGGGTAAACTTAATAGATAGCCACGCCCCATAGCCCCGACCAAGTGACTGTAGGAGAATCCCGTCGCCGAAAGCATCCTTTCGGATGCTCGCGGCAGCGGCGTTCTGCCTTAGTGCACTTCGTCGACGGCATCCGGGGGTGCGACCGTCTACTAAAGTTTGCGACGAGCATTCGATCAGGATGTCGGGAATCTTGTTGAATTGCCGACTTGATAGTGAAAAGAGTTTTCGATAATGAGACTAAAATGCGGGGTTTATAATTGTTAGGCATGCGATGTCTAAGGAATTCATTTGGTTAGGCATGAGATGTCTAAGGAGGTTGCGGATTCCAACTGTTTTAGTTTTACACTTTCTTTTCTGTGACCGTAAGCGTAGTATGTGGTGTATCGCCGGCTTCGTTGCTATACATCAACGACAATCGGGATACGCATGCTTGCTTACGTTGATGATATGAGATATTATGTGTTGCTGTGATATGTTATATTGGATCGTCGTATTCTGAATAGCCGGGGGTTTTATGTGAGATGAGAGTTTTTCTTTTTCATTCATGTAAAATTCATTTGTATATAATATTCTTTTATTGGGGCACTTCCGGGCTGAGGATGATGTCACCATTGTATATTATTTACTTTTCCTGATTAGGTAGACCCAAGGCGGGGAGCACAAGTAACCGGGTTCTAGGGTCCAGTGGGAGACCATCTCGAGGAGTCGAGACCGGGTCTCCCAACCCTAGAATTGGCAGTGTTGCTTGCCACTCTCGTAGGGGTCTAGGAATGTTGGTTTGGCTATTCATCGCGACCGTGGAATCCGTGTTTTATACAGGCTCGTATTAAAACACGGACGTCCTAGTATATCCAATATTTCATATATATTCTTCTGCTGCAATGTTCTGTGATGAGATCATATTACTGCCTGAGACGAATGTTTATATTATATATATGAGATATATGCTATATTGCAGATTTCGTTTCAAAAGTGATGCTTGTGAAGCATAATAAAATGGGACTTCATTAATGAGATTAATGAAACTAAAAGAAACCTAAATATGTTGTAGAAACTTGTCTCAAAAACTGGTAGCTCTAGTTCTTGCTTTGCATAGCGGTGTTCCTTATAGAACATCCAACACCTTATTCGATAAGGAAAGAGCCGAGATCCCTTCACCGGGAGTGACCTCTTTAGCGAAACTAGCAGATACTACAAACTCGGTTTGTCTTTTGATTGTTTCTATAGTTCTTGCTTTGCATAGTGATAATTGTGAAATATCCTGCACCTTATTCGATGAGGAAAGAGCCGACGATCCCTTCACCGGGAGTGACCTCTTTAGCGAAACTAGAAAAGCCTAAAAAACACTCCCTTTTAAAATCACTCGATTCTACGACGATATCAAGTTCATTACGCAAAAGGTTTTCATAAAAACCTGTCGTAGCCCTCCGTCATTTTAGGAAGTAGAGTACTTAGTATTCGTGCTGCGTATGTCGACTTTAGTTGAGGCATAGTGTATGGTAGCTAAGTGATGTCTTCCTACACGGCATATGATGCGATTAGTTAGGACATTCATGTGATTATGTCTACTTAGTTGAGGGTCATGTAGGGTGGGTCTGATTAATCATGAAATGACGGGTAGAACTTGACTAGTGCTTATGATATGTTGACCTTAGTTAAGGTCATAAGTGCTAGGGGTAAAATATTATTGGGAATTTCAAGTGTTGAAATTTGCAATGAGATTGCATACTTCTATGAGATAGTTGGATCCCGATACCCGTTGCGAGTAAGAGTTACTCCTTGGAGAGTTTTACACATTACAATTAGCCGATCAAGTAGGTGTCTAGAAAGGTGTCAACGGGGTTACGCCCCTGGGAAAACGAGGTTTATTTTAATTAGGTCCGTGCGAAAGCACGGGGAACCTCCCTCAAATTACCGGCACTGGCCTGGCTGAAAGATTGACGAACTTGTAAAGTGTAATTAATCCCGGCTAGTCTTTCCTTTTAGGGTTTGAAGGAAGATTTGACTAAAACAGTGGGAGACATCCTGATTAGATAAAATGATAACCAATCTAATCTTGTAAAAGCACACGCTGAGTGTTTTCTTCTCTCTCTCTCCTGGTTGCGACTATGTCACGCCTTAATCAAGATAATAATACGGATGTATTGACCGAACCCGCTTGTTATACTGCGCTAGGGAACGTTGGTCCCGCTCCAATTTATAATTGTTATAAGACAGAGCAGGAAATAGGGGATTACCAGAATTCCCGTGCCGCCTAAACGAAGAAAGTACATGTTGATGCATCTTCTTCGGGTGTGTTTATTACAAAGAACTGTTTCTCAATATCCTTTACGTCCTGGGTATTTGATACCGGATCAGGATCCCACATATGTAATTTGTTACATGAGCTACAGAAAGGTAGAGAACTGAGAACGGGTGATAAGTTTCATGAGATAGAAACGGTGCAAGTGTTGCAGCCAAGTCTGTGGGTAGTTATCACCCTGTATTACCAGAATACATTGATTCTGAATGAATGTTATTAGATACCGAACCTGATATACAACATCATATCAGTCTCTTTATTAGTAAAGAAGGATATAATTTTGTATTGTTGGATAATGTTTTGAACATTTCCTATATCAAGAGTTGATCGGTTCATGCACGATATCTAAAAGCATAGACGTTCTAAATCAAACCACGGTTCTTAACGTACAGAATACACACAAGAGGAAGAGTTCAGAAATGAACGAATCCTTCTTGAGGCATTGTAGACTAGGTCATATCAATACGACCCGACTAGCTGAAGTTATATATAGATGCATATTTAAATTAGTTTGAATTTACATCTTGTGAAACTTGCCGGTCATGTCACAGAGATAAGATGACCACAGCTCCGTTTATTGGAAACAGAGAAAGAGTTAGTGAACTCTTGGGATTGATACATGATGATGTATGTGAGTCCCCTGTCTACACATGCCAGGACTAGTTCTTTGTACTTCATTACATTCACTGATTATCTCTCAAGATTCGAACATATGTTCCTGTTGAAACACAAGTCCGAAGCTTTTGAGATATTCACAAAATATAAGTTAGAAGTAGAGAACCAAAAACGGGTACAGATATTATGTCCTTTGATGAGATCAAAGAGGAGAATACTTAAGCACGGAGATTCCTGGACTATTCTAAAGGAGAATGAGATTCTCTCTCAGCATTACTCCTTCGAATACACCACAGCATGTCGGTGTATCGGGGCGGAGCAATCACACCCTATGTGATATGGTGTGCTCTATGATAAGTACTACTGAGTTTCCTATTTCCTTTTGGGAGTTATGCACTTATGACGCTGCATACCTATTGAATAGGGTTCCAATCAAATCAGTTACCTACCACTTCATATGTGATATGAAATGGAAAGAGCTCATATCTTAAGTAAGTTAAGATTTGGGGTTGTCCGGCCTATGTCTAAAAGCAAAATCCGGACAAGCTCGAGGCAAAATCAGTTCTGTGGAAGTTTGTTGGATATCCCAAGCATTCACAAGGGAATATCTTCTACCTAACCGAGGAACAAAAGATGTTTTGTTTCTCAACATGCCACCTTTGTGAAAGGGAATTTCTGGTGAAGAAATTAGTGGTCATGAGGTAGAACTAAAGAGTTCCAGCTATACAAACTGCAACTGATGATTTGGTAGAACCAAAGGATTCAATAGTTTCCAACGAACTTCAGCCTCTCCGCCGATCTAGTAGGGTTTCTCACCCACCTGAGAGATACTTCGGTTTTTCTATGACAGTGGGAGAGAGGATTGCATCATGAGATGATGACCCAACTAGTTTCGAGCAGGCCATCAGGAGTGGGACTCTGTGAGAATGGCTGGATGCTTAGCGATCTGAGATGGAATCCTTATACACCAACAAAGTATGGACTTTGGTTGCTTTATCTGAAGGGTTAAATCCCCATCAGGAGCAAGTATATCTTGAGAAGATTACTTGGTGTACATAGAAAAGTTGAGACTTTCAAAGCCATGCTTAAGTCCATCCAGATCCTACTTGCCACGGCTACATACCATGACTATGATATCTGGCGGTTGGGTGTCATGACTGCTTTTCTAAATGATGATTTGGAAGAGAGCGTCTATAAGTACACAGCGAGAGGGCTTCGTAGACAGTGGGAGCAGTGGAAACGTGAGCAAGATGTTTTATGCGATAAATCAGGCATCGCGGAGTTGGAACGTCTGTTTTGATGTGGTAGTCAAAGAGTTTGACTTCATCAAAATGGTAGATGAACCTTGTATATACAAAAAGGTTGTAGAGAGTATGGTGGTGATCCTCGTGGAGTACGTGGATGATATACTCTTGATAAGGAAGAAGTTTCCTATGCTATGCTCGGTCAATCTCTTCTTATCACAAGGATTCTCCATATAGGATCAAGGTGATACCTCCTAAAATCCTGGGTTATGGATCTATGAGATAGATCTAATTGAATGTTAGGATTCTCACTAGTTGTGGTGAGATGGTATCAATCGATCCTGGGGAGAATCACTGGAAAGGTTCCAGGGTGATAAGGATGACTGAATGTCAGTCGCATGCATTGTCTTTACCCTCAGTGGAGGGACGGTATGTTGGAAGAGTTACTAGCTAGATACCGTGACAGACTAGACGATTAAAGGCAAGATACATCATTACCAAAGATGCTACCAAAGAGGCAGTCTGGATATATTTTAGTTCATAAGATGAATTTCGTTCCTACCATTGTGTGACAATGGAGTTGTGGCTTATGCCAAGGAACCCCCATCCCATCTGAGATCCAGATATAATTCTTAGGTAGTATCACCTGATCATGGAGATGGTTAATCTCCAGGGAGATCGAGGTTAGGAGAGTAGATACAGAGGACAGCAGCGCAGATCCACTCACAAAGGCCTATTTCCTAATAGAGACTTTTATGGGATGGTTGAGTATGAGATACTTCAACCACAGCTGATTGTTGGGTATGCGATACTGTTAGTGTATATGCCCTAGAGGCCATTACTGTATCATACTAGTTTGTATATTACTTAATGGATGCTTGGGATATTCACCTTGTATATACAATCTTGCTCAAAATAGTAGTATGCTACTTGGTTTGTTTCTACTTCAATGTGTACTTGTGTTTATTTCAGTATATCACTTATACGCATTAGTGGAGCCCTTAGGATCTTTGCTTGATTACCAGCGTTGTGATGGCAGTCATACTAGTGGGGGCTGGGTAATCTATAAGCACATCCTTATTCAGGTCCCTGGTCGCAGGACTATCGAGACAGGGCATCGATACTCCGGAGTAGACCAGCGCATGCGCTTCTCATCCCAGTGTGGGAGACGGTCTGTCCCACAGCCGTCAGTACGTCGTACTTGAGATAGTATGCGGGTGCTCGTTAGGTTACGGGTACACTGGACAGGACTCGTCGGGAACTGACTAGTTGGTATTATACCTATCGTCAGTTATCAGTTCCCAGGTGACATGAGTACAGCTTAGTCCGCTGACTTGACACTGTCACTTCGCCTCGGGTGTGTTCCCACTGTACTTTGATCACTACCCTACCACGGCTCAAAGGAGTCGTGCAAACAGGTGGTGGTTGGGTGCAGTCCCGAAGCACTTGGAGGCAGTGACGGTTAGACAGGATTCGTCTCTCCCGGTATTGGGGGTTGACATCGCGCTGTGTCTAGGAGAGCCATTACACGAGTAGTCCCTGGCCAGGGCAAACGAGATATACTGGTAGGTTTCCAGTGTTATCTCAGGGTGTATTGGGCTTCACTCCGGCACGACTTGTACCGCTATTGGGGGACTGACGTTTACCGCCCTCTAGGCCCGCCATGCGATGTATCAGACGAACAGACCGGACTGTATGGAGAATGTCACACTCAGGCTCAGTAGGAGTTCAGATGGGTTTCGCCTCGTCGGTCTTCTTGTCGGCATTACCTGGGGACCGTTACGCACAGCTAGTGCCGCTTGCGGTCTGTGGTTAAACCCACTGCCAGCGTAGTGTCGAGTCTTTAGAGTCCCACACAGAAAGCTTTTCGCCTTTAGGCAAAAGAGTAGAGGTCGCATGGTATTGCGACAGGTCGTATGGTTTTGCGACAGGGTTCGGTCACATCCGTGCACTTGTGCACGTACAGTGTCCGGACAGTTTACACTAGTGGGCTTTGGTTTAAGCCAGATCCTAGTGTACCTTATGGGATTGGATTTATCCGGTTTGCATTCGTGTTCCTCGGAACGCGGATGCGGGTGTGTATGCACAGTTGACAGGGAGGCAGAGGCAGCGGATTCTCATTAGGGTTGTTGACAGTTGACCGTTGACTTTTTGACTTTATGCTCAACCCTAATGAGAATATGATTTGTGATTAACTATTATATTAATTAAGTATTATGGTGATATGGTTGGTGACTTGTTGACTTTTGTTGACTTGTTGACCGGTTGACTAGGCTTGACTAGTTGACCATCATGATGACCATGGTTATCATTTCATGCCAAAGACTTTTTTCTTGCTTGCTTTTTGAGTAAAATGAGTGCATGATATGATAACCTTATGGTTGCTTCTAACCATTACCAAAAGACTTTTTTGATATGATGAGTTATGATCACTTTGGATTATGAGAGGGTGAAAGGAAAAAGAGAGCCTCATTCTTTCTTGCTCATTCTCTCTCTTGTTCTTGAGCTCTCCCCTTGCTCTCACCCTCAACCTCTTGCTCCCTCTCTTGATCTATGGTTCTCTTGTCTCATGAGTTGAGAATCAAGAACCATAGATAAAATCCCATTCTATTTCCTCTCTACTCATTCTAGTTCACTAGGTTTGGCAAACCAAGTGAACTAGTTTCTTCAAAGACCGAAGAAGGAGCTAAAGGTTGGAGCTTTCAAGTGGATCTATCTTCGGCGTATGGAGACGACGAGAAGGAGCCATCGGACCACCACCGGAGCTTGAAGACGAAGGAGTTCAAGACAAGCTAGGTATAACCATCTCTATCCGAGTAGCTAAATATCTTTAGCTTAGTATGCTAGTTTTAGTTTAGGTAAAGATCCCGACCTAGCTTAGTCCATGTTGCCTCTTGCGTTAAAATTTTGATTTTATACCGTTTCCGCCTCCCCGTAAGAACCGGGGGTCGCAACGTGGACTTACAGTGGTATCAGAGCCTAACTAAACTTAAACTAGCTTGGTAGTGAAGTGTAACGAAGTTCGGAACCGAAAAAAAAATCACAAAACCGGACAATCACAAAAACTGAGTTTCTGTTGAAATTTTTTCTGCTCAAAATGAAAAACTTTATACTCCTAAATTCGGCTCAGGGTTTTGTGTGAACACCCAAGAAAAACGATACAGTGATTCGCCTAAAGTGCCGCGCTTCCGCCGCGTGATCCTTCTTAGACGCCGCGGAACCGCCGCGACTTGGTGTCTTCTCTGCATCGTTTTTCGTGCAGTGTGTTTGTGTGTTGGTTTTGGGATTTTTAAAATATATTATATGTGCCCAGATTTTCCAGAAAAGAAATTTCCTTTTGGGGTCCTATAATTCCGTATTTTTTTCCGAACTTCACTGCACTTTGACTATGATGGTTATATCTGTGATGCTTGCATGTATTGAACGTCGGCTAATCGCTATAAGTCGATTAGTCGGGGTTATACATGATCTGTAATGTGCTGGAATGTGTATATGAATGTGTTGGACTGTCGCGGGTGAATAGCCGGGGTGGATGTGAGATGAGCTTTTGTTTTTCTTTCATTCATTGTAAATGTAAATTGATGTAATAATATTATTTGTTTGGCCGCACAACCGGGTCGGGGTTGTAGCCGTCATTGTATAATTCTTTTTACTGTTTTTGCTCCTAGGATAGACCCATGGAGGGGTGCACAAACTACCGAGTACTTGGCGGGTAGTTTGCCGCACCCGTAGGGGTCTTGGGTGGGGTATTTGGCTATTCACCGCGACCGTGTTATCCGCTTTTCGTTTCAGGCTCGAAAGGATTGCGGATTGCTAGTATATCCAATGCATTCATCTGTGATCTGTAATGTCTATCATTGCTTACTATTTAGGCGTTGCTTATGTTTTACAGACGCGCTAGCCCAGCCCCCGCTCTGTCGTTAGTTAAGTAACCTAACGGGTAATGACGGGGCCCAGTGGCGAATGCGAATGGCATAAGCGTACGTCATATTTTGGTTGTTTTCTGCAATGGTAGGGTTAAATGATGGGACGCATTAAAAGTACTAATGCAAGAATATCACGCATTAAAAGAACTAATGCAAGATAATAAACCAAGTTAAAGTCGTTGGAACACTTTCGAAAAACCACTCGGTTCTTTTCAAAATAACTTTTAAATGCGGAGCTTGAGCCACTCCTTCTAAAAGCTATCTCGTTCCATCGATTAAATCAAGTTCACTACGTTCACGGTTTCGCCAAAACCATTCGTAGCCCTCCGTCGTTTCGTATGAATATTCAATAAGTATTCAAGCTGTGTTTGTTGACCTTCGTCAAAGCATAGTGATTGGTAGCTATTGGGTATTCATATGTAGCATAGATAGATGCGTTGGTTTGGGACATTCGCATTACCTTGTTGACCTTCGTCAAGGGTACATACGGGTGGATTCAAATTAACCTGGATAATGACGGGCAGAACTTGACATGTGACTTATGATTTGTTGACCTTCGTCAAGGTCATAAGAGCATGGGGCAAAAATCCACATCGGGAGTTTCATAAGTACTGAAACTTGCTAGATTTGCATACCATTTGGAGTGTGATGATTCTGGTAGGATTCCTTCAGTTTCGTCACGCGATGATATTTGGATCCCGATCCTACTGTGAGTATATGCTACTCCTCGGGAAATTTCTCACTTAACGATCAATGCTATAAACCTAGTAGGTGCCTAGAAAGGTGTTAGCGGGGCTACGCCCCCAGGGAAAAGAGGTTCTCTAATTAAGGAACTTCGCGAAAGCGTTGGAAAACCTCCCTCGAAGTACCGACACCGGCCTGGCTGAACGGTTAAGCAAGTATTGTACGGTGGGATTGATCCTGACTAATTCTTCCTTTATGGTTTGAGGAGGGATTCGAGAAACAGTGGGAGCCATCCTGTTTAGACAAACTAAAAACCACTCTAAACTTGCAAGAGCATCATGCTGAGTGTTTCTTCTTCTCTCTCCTAATTGCAGCGACCAATCAACATGACTGGACTTAAGTTACTCCTAGATAAAAACAAACTGACAGGGCCAAACTACAAAGATTGGCTCAGGAATGTTACGATAGCAATCACTTATGACAAGCTGGGGTATCTTCTTACCACCAAAGCTCCCCCTGTCCCTGGTCCAACTTCCAGTGTCGCGGATAAGGAAATCCGCAAGACTTGGGAGATTGATAGCGCGAAGGCCAAGTGCCTCCTGCTTGCCTCGATGGACAACGAACATCAGAGGAGGCATGAGAATATGGACATGGAGTCCATATTGCTCCATACAAAAGAACTGTATGGAGAGCAATCACGTATCGCAAGATACGAAGCGTCGAAAAAGTTATTTTCGACAAGAATGGCCGTCGGATCATCAGTAGCCGAGCATGTGCTAAAGATGATCGGCTTCATTGAGGAGCTCGCTGACCTAGGGATCACATTGGAGAGTGAGCTATATACGGATATAGTTCTCCAGTCCCTTCCTTCCACTTACGCCCAGTTTATACTGAACTTCAACCTACAAGAAAAAGAGGTTGAACTATCAGAGCTCCTCAACATGCTGAGGAGCGCAGAGGGCACCCTACAGAAAGGTAGGGAAACATCCACTTTGTTTGTAGGAGGATCATCTTCTTCTAGGTCCAAGGCGAAAGCCAAGGGAAAGAAGAAGAAGGCCCCCGCCAAACCAAGGGGCGGTGTTGGTAAAGTGGATACGAAGGGAAAAGGCAAAGCAACAAAGATAGCGGGGAAGCTTGTGGATAAGGAAGAATGCTTCTATTGTCATAAGAAAGGACACTGGAAGAATGATTGCAGGGCCTGGAAGGCCAGAACACAGGAATTGAAGCAGGTTGCAGCTTCAGCTTCAGGTGTGTATGTTATTGAAAACTGTCTTTCAATAAACTCTACTTCCTGGGTATTGGATACCGGATCAGGATCTCATATCTGTAATTCTTTGCAGGCGTTGAGAAACCGTAGTGTTTTGAAGGCAGGTGACATGACCCTCAAAGTTGCGAACGGAGCTAGCATGGATGCTAAAGCCGTGGGGGACTATCACCTGGGAATGTCAGATGGACATGTTTTGGTTTTGCGTAATTGCTTTTTTGTACCCAACGCAACTTGTAATATCATTTCTGTATCTTTAGTTTCTAAAGAAGGTTATGAATTTGCGTTTGTAAGTAATGTTGTAAACATTCACCTTAATCAAGTTTTGATTGGGTCAGGTACATTGAGTAATGGTATATACGTGTTAAACCAACCACAGATTTTCAACGTCCAGAATACACACAAAAGAAAGTCTCTGGAAATGAATCAGACTTTCTTATGGCATTGTAGATTGGGTCACATCAATGAGAGAAGGTTGACTAAGTTACATACAGAAGGATATTTGAATGCGTTCGAATATCAATCGTATGCCACTTGTCAATCTTGTCTCAAAGGAAAGATGACAAAGACTCCGTTTACTGGACAAGGAGTAAGAGCGAGCGAGCTCTTAGGACTCGTACACAGTGACGTGTGCGGTCCAATGTCTACACATGCCCGAAGCGGACATTCTTACTTCATTACTTTTACGGATGACTTCTCAAGGTACGGTTATGTCTTCTTAATGAAACATAAGTCCGAGGCCTTTGGAAAATTCCAGGAGTATAAGAATGAAGTAGAGAAACAGACCGGCAAAAGTATTAAGATTCTAAGATCGGATCGAGGTGGAGAATACTTAAGTGCCGAATTCCTGAATTACTTAAAAGAGAATGGTATTCTCTCTCAGCTTACTCCTCCATACACTCCGCAACATAACGGTGTATCGGAGAGACGGAACCGAACCCTATTGGATATGGTTCGGTCCATGATGAGTAACGCTGAGTTACCGCGATCATTCTGGGGATATGCACTAGAAGCAGCTGCGTATCTCTTGAACAAGGCTCCTACCAAGACTGTGCCCACCACCCCATATGAGATGTGGACTGGGAAGAAACCCTGTCTTAATTATCTTAAGGTATGGGGATGTCCAGCTTTTGTAAAAAAGCAGCATGCGGACAAGCTTGAGGCACGTTCAGTACAGTGTAAGTTTGTGGGATACCCAAGGAACTCCAGGGGGTATCTTTTCTATTCCGCTGAGGAACAAAAGGTTTTTGTTTCTCAGCATGCCCGCTTCTTGGAAACTGAGTTTTTGGAAACCCAGATAAGTGGGAACACAATAGAACTGGAAGAAATTCCAGAACCACAGACTGTTACTGAAAGCTTAGTGGAACCAGAGGGTTCAACAGAACAGGACATTCCTACGCCGCTCCGCAGGAGTAGTAGGCAGTCTCATCCGCCCGAGAGATACTGCGGTTTTCTCATAGACGGGGATAGAGAGGATTGCATCATAGATTATGATGAGCCTACTAGCTTCCAGCAGGCCGTTCAGAGCGTTGACTCAGTGAAATGGCTGGATGCAATGCGGACCGAAATGGAGTCCATGTACACCAACAAGGTATGGACGTTGGACATTGCTCCAGACGGGGTAAAACCCGTAGGATGCAAGTGGATCTTCAAAAGGAAGATTGGTGTAGATGGACAGGTTGAGACCTATAAAGCTAGGCTGGTAGCAAAGGGTTTTCGTCAAAGACCTGGCTTGGACTACGACGAAACCTTTTCTCCAGTAGCCATGCTGAAATCCATTCGGATCCTTCTTGCCATTGCTGCCTTCCACGATTATGAGATTTGGCAGATGGACGTAAAAACCGCTTTTCTAAATGGAAATTTAGAGGAGTGTGTCTATATGGATCAGCCAGAGGGTTTCATTCAGAGTGGGAGCAGCGGAAAGGTGTGCAAGTTGCTTAAGTCCATCTATGGACTAAAGCAGGCATCGCGGAGTTGGAACATCTGCTTTGATGAGACGGTCAAAGAATTTGGCTTTATCAAAAATCCAGATGAACCATGCATCTATAGTAGATTTGTAGCGAGAACTGTAGTATTCCTCGTTTTATACGTGGATGACATTCTCTTAATAGGAAATGACATTCCTATGCTACAATCTGTCAAGGGGTTCTTGTCACACAGGTTCTCCATGAAAGACCTGGGTGATGCCTCGTACATTCTGGGTATCCGGATCTACCGTGACAGATCCAAGAGGATATTAGGACTTTCACAGTCCAGGTACATCGACACCATACTGAAGAGATTCAGTATGGAAGATTCCAAGCGCGGTAACCTACCGGCTTGTCACGGGATCACCCTCTCTAAAGAGATGTCTCCCAAGACTGATTTGGAGAGGGATCGCATGTCTATTATACCCTACGCTTCTGCGGTAGGCTCTATAATGTATGCGATGTTGTGTACCAGACCGGATGTAGCTTATGCACTGAGTGTGGTAAGCCGGTATCAGTCTAACCCTGGGGAGAAACACTGGATAGCGGTAAAGAACATTCTCAAGTACCTGAGAAGGACTAAGGAGATGTTCTTGGTGTATGGCGGAAAGGACCTCCAGATCGAGGCCTTTGCTGACTCCAGCTTCCAGAGTGACAAGGATGATTCCAAGTCCATGTCGGGTTTTGTCTTTACCCTCAATGGAGGGGCGGTGTGTTGGAAGAGTTCCAAACAGGAAACCGTTGCAGACTCGACGATGGAAGCGGAATACATCGCTGCATCTGATGCCGCAAAAGAAGCTGTCTGGATGAGGAAGTTCTTGAAAGAACTTCAGGTGGTTCCGTCCATTGTTGATCCAATACCTCTGTATTGCGACAACAACGGGGCTATAGCTTTAGCGAAGGAACCCAGGTCCCATCAGAAATCCAGGCACATCTTAAGGCGGTATCACCTGATCAGGGAGATCGTGGATCGCCAGGAGATCGAGGTTCGGAGAGTCGCTTCAGAAGATAACACTGCAGATCCATTCACCAAGGCCTTGCCCCAGACTCAGTTCGAGCGGCTGATCGAGATGATAGGTCTTCGATACGCCAGTACATGGCCTTAGTGCAAGTGGGAGATTGTTAGTGTATATGCCCTAGAGGCCATTACTGTATCATACTAGTTTGTATATTACTTAATGGATGCTTGGGATATTCACCTTGTATATACAATCTTGCTCAAAATAGTAGTATGCTACTTGGTTTGTTTCTACTTCAATGTGTACTTGTGTTTATTTCAGTATATCACTTATACGCATTAGTGGAGCCCTTAGGATCTTTGCTTGATTACCAGCGTTGTGATGGCAGTCATACTAGTGGGGGCTGGGTAATCTATAAGCACATCCTTATTCAGGTCCCTGGTCGCAGGACTATCGAGACAGGGCATCGATACTCCGGAGTAGACCAGCGCATGCGCTTCTCATCCCAGTGTGGGAGACGGTCTGTCCCACAGCCGTCAGTACGTCGTACTTGAGATAGTATGCGGGTGCTCGTTAGGTTACGGGTACACTGGACAGGACTCGTCGGGAACTGACTAGTTGGTATTATACCTATCGTCAGTTATCAGTTCCCAGGTGACATGAGTACAGCTTAGTCCGCTGACTTGACACTGTCACTTCGCCTCGGGTGTGTTCCCACTGTACTTTGATCACTACCCTACCACGGCTCAAAGGAGTCGTGCAAACAGGTGGTGGTTGGGTGCAGTCCCGAAGCACTTGGAGGCAGTGACGGTTAGACAGGATTCGTCTCTCCCGGTATTGGGGGTTGACATCGCGCTGTGTCTAGGAGAGCCATTACACGAGTAGTCCCTGGCCAGGGCAAACGAGATATACTGGTAGGTTTCCAGTGTTATCTCAGGGTGTATTGGGCTTCACTCCGGCACGACTTGTACCGCTATTGGGGGACTGACGTTTACCGCCCTCTAGGCCCGCCATGCGATGTATCAGACGAACAGACCGGACTGTATGGAGAATGTCACACTCAGGCTCAGTAGGAGTTCAGATGGGTTTCGCCTCGTCGGTCTTCTTGTCGGCATTACCTGGGGACCGTTACGCACAGCTAGTGCCGCTTGCGGTCTGTGGTTAAACCCACTGCCAGCGTAGTGTCGAGTCTTTAGAGTCCCACACAGAAAGCTTTTCGCCTTTAGGCAAAAGAGTAGAGGTCGCATGGTATTGCGACAGGTCGTATGGTTTTGCGACAGGGTTCGGTCACATCCGTGCACTTGTGCACGTACAGTGTCCGGACAGTTTACACTAGCGGGCTTTGGTTTAAGCCAGATCCTAGTGTACCTTATGGGATTGGATTTATCCGGTTTGCATTCGTGTTCCTCGGAACGCGGATGCGGGTGTGTATGCACAGTTGACAGGGAGGCAGAGGCAGCGGATTCTCATTAGGGTTGTTGACAGTTGACCGTTGACTTTTTGACTTTATGCTCAACCCTAATGAGAATATGATTTGTGATTAACTATTATATTAATTAAGTATTATGGTGATATGGTTGGTGACTTGTTGACTTTTGTTGACTTGTTGACCGGTTGACTAGGCTTGACTAGTTGACCATCATGATGACCATGGTTATCATTTCATGCCAAAGACTTTTTTCTTGCTTGCTTTTTGAGTAAAATGAGTGCATGATATGATAACCTTATGGTTGCTTCTAACCATTACCAAAAGACTTTTTTGATATGATGAGTTATGATCACTTTGGATTATGAGAGGGTGAAAGGAAAAAGAGAGCCTCATTCTTTCTTGCTCATTCTCTCTCTTGTTCTTGAGCTCTCCCCTTGCTCTCACCCTCAACCTCTTGCTCCCTCTCTTGATCTATGGTTCTCTTGTCTCATGAGTTGAGAATCAAGAACCATAGATAAAATCCCATTCTATTTCCTCTCTACTCATTCTAGTTCACTAGGTTTGGCAAACCAAGTGAACTAGTTTCTTCAAAGACCGAAGAAGGAGCTAAAGGTTGGAGCTTTCAAGTGGATCTATCTTCGGCGTACGGAGACGACGAGAAGGAGCCATCGGACCACCACCGGAGCTTGAAGACGAAGGAGTTCAAGACAAGCTAGGTATAACCATCTCTATCCGAGTAGCTAAATATCTTTAGCTTAGTATGCTAGTTTTAGTTTAGGTAAAGATCCCGACCTAGCTTAGTCCATGTTGCCTCTTGCGTTAAAATTTTGATTTTATACCGTTTCCGCCTCCCCGTAAGAACCGGGGGTCGCAACGTGGACTTACAGATACCACAACAGATGGCCCTAGTGCAAGTGGGAGATTGTTAGTTATATGTATGCCCTAGAGGCCATTACTGTACATACGAAGTATATTGTAGTGGATGCTTGGACATATATAGGGAGGACTTTCTTGCTCGACATGATAGTACGCTATCTGGTTGCTCTTTATCTTAACATATACTCTGATTGTCTCTATGTTACATGTTGATAAAGCCCTTAGGATGAGTACTTGACTACCAGGACTATGATGCGGATCATACTGGTGGGGACAGTGTAGTCGCCAAGTACATCCTTCAAATGTTCCTAGTCGTGGGAGTACCGAGACAGGGCATCGATACTCCAGAGTAGACTAGCATATGCGCTTCTTGACCCATATGATGGGCGATAGATGATCTCATATCCATTGGTGTTTGACATCAGATAAGGTATACGGGTGCTCAGTAGAAACTGGGTACACTGGACGGACTCGCCGAGAACTCCCAGATGGTATTATACTTCACGTCAGATGTCAGTTCTCTGGTGACGCTGGTACAGGTTAGTCTGTAGACCCGAGATCATCATAGAGTCTTGCGTGATTCCCACTATGCTTTGATTTCCATCTTACCACGTCCAATGGGGCGTGCAAAACGGTGGCTTTTGGGTACAGTCCCGAATCACATGGAGGCAATGAGCGATAGGAGGGGATTTGTCTCTCCCGGTATAGGGAGTTGATGTTGCGCTGTGTTCGATTGGCTATAACTGGAAATCCCTGGCCAGGGTTGCTGATATTTACTGGTAAGTGTTATCAGTAATTTCTCGAACTGTTATAGACCTTATATCGATACGACTTATCAAGCTACTGGGGTCTGACGTTTACCACCCCTAGGCGAGATATGCGACATATCAGACGAAGAGACCGGACTGTACGGGAGTGTTACTGATTGGATTCGCGGGAGAATGTACAGGCTTGCTTGTTGATCTTCTGATTGCTCAATACCTGGGTGGCTGTTACGTTTAGCTGACCGCTTGCAACTTGTGGGTGTTTGTTATGATCATCACCTACTGCCGGCGTATTGACGATTCTTTAGAGTCATACACAGAGGTTTCTTGACTCAGGCAAAACGGAGTAGGGGCACATATGTGATATGTGCGGGACCGAGAACAATACGTGTATGTGATACCGTATTAGATTCTCACGATATGAGATATCGGCCGGGTATATGAGATATAGCCGGGTCATCGGATCAAGTGTTGATTCGATGAACTGATACAGATTATATTAGTCGGTTATTTGAGAAATAGCCGGATTATCGGGTCAAGTGTTGATTCGATAATTTAATGTATAATTATATATTTGATATATTAAATTACATTAACTAATATAAGCTCACTAAAAGATTCTTTTTCTCACTCGGGTAATACATTGATATATATGCGATATATGTTGATTGTATTATTTTATTTTGTTACAATAAATATTGTATATGTGATATATAATATTGTAACATATTGTGGTTATAAATGCTACATGATTTGGGAGTTTAATTGTGGTTAGGGTTTGGATTAGGGTTAAGCATGCATGAAGCTTTCAAGAAGCTTGTTGTAGCTTTGACTTTGACTTTGGATATTTTGTGAAGATATTTGCTTAACCCAACCCAACCCTTCACCATAGTTAACTCTCTACATGGGTTAAGACTTCATTCTTAACCCATAGTTGTATTTCTAACCACACACTACTTACATTATTCATCACAAAAGGATTTGTTCATCTTCTTCCTTCTTCTTCTTTCATGGAAAAGCTTACTAGCGTTTTCATTAGTGATGATTTTGAGTGAGAAATAGAAAAAAAACTGAGAGATAAAATCATACTTCATCATCCTAATCTATCCTAGCCATTTAGATTAGGGTGTTCACTTCATTTATAAGTGAGAGCTTGTGTTAATGAAACTTCAAGGTAGATCATCTTTGTTATCGAAGATCAGAAGCAAGTATGCATCTTTCTCTTCGTGGAACCTCTCTTGAGTCCGGGAGATCGATGATCGCAGCGAAGGGACCTCAATACGGAGCTTTAGAAGTGAAGGACCAGACTACAAAGGTTGTAATCCCAAACTCTTAGATGTTAAAGTGTTTAACATGCTTTGTTTCGCCTAATCTCTAGTTTAAAGATCTTGGTTAGGGTTTTTCGGCACGTCTAAATTTTAAATCGGGCATGGTTGATGCCTTATAGACCCTTGTGAGAGTGCCTAGTAACCCAACAAGAACTGCTATCTGACGATAGGTCTAGTACCAACTAGGAGTTCTCGGCGAGTCCTGTTCGGTGTACCCATTCTCTAATGAGCACCTGTGTACAATCTTTGATGGCACACACTAATAGTTATAGGATCAACCATCGCCCCATACATGGTCAAGGAACGTACACACTAGTCTACTCTAGAATATCGATGCCCTGTCTCGATATCCCCTCGACTATGAACAATTAAAGGATGTACTTTTGGACAACCCTGGCCCCACTAGTATGATCTGGATCATAGTCCTGATAGTCAAGTACATATCTTAAGGGCTTTATCAACATGTAAGAGAAAGACAGTATAATAATACCAGTCTACATGTTAAGATAAAGGCGACCAGATAGCATACTCTCATGTCGAGCAAGAAAGTCCTCTATATATATGTCCAAGCATCCACTATATCATACAATAATGGCCTCTAGGGTATATATATTCCTAACAATCTCCCACTTGCACTAAGGCCAGTTGTTGTAGTATCTCATACCCAACATCCCAAAAAGTCTCTCTATTAGCATCTGGGGAGGGCCTTAGTGAGTGGATCCGCTGTGTTATCCTCTGTGTCAACTCTTCTGACCTCGATCTCCTGGAGATCTACTATCTCCCTGATCAGGTGATACCGCCTAAGAATATGTCTGGATCACTGATGGGACCGGGGTTCCTATGCCAAAGCCACAGCTCCATTTCTATCACAATACACAGGTATTGGATGCTCAATAGATGGAATCTCGCCAAGTTCATCTCATGAACTTCTTCATGTAGACAGCCTCTTTGGCAGTATCGTTGGTAGTGATGTATTCAGCCTTCATCGTTGAGTCTGCAACGGTATCTAGCTTATAACTCTTCCAACATACCACCCCTCCATTGAGGGTGAAGACAAAACCCGAGACCGACTTACTGTCGTCCTTATCACTATGGAAGCTCGAATTGATAAAGGACTCCACCTGGAGTTCAACGTTACCATACACCAAGAACATTTCTTTAGTTCTTCTCAAGTACTTAAGAATGTTCTTCACGACTGTCCAGTGTTTCTCCCCAAGATCTGATTGATACGTGCTCACTAAACCTAGTGAGTAAGCTGAAGGGTTACACTAGCGTCCCGGCCAACTTCCGTGGCCAAATGCGGAACAAAAGTTTTACTACGATACAAAATATAGCGCTAGAATAAACCTTAAACCGGATCTTTACCATAAACCTAGTTAGCACAAAAGAGTTCTATCTACTATGATAGTAAGTTATACCTAAGCTTGAACTCCTTCTCTTCTTGTGTTGCTTCCCCTTGTTGTGAGCTCCTTGGAGTGGTGTAGATGGCTCCTCCTCACCGTCTTCTCTATGCCAAAGAAAGATCCACCCGAAGGCCTCTACCTTGAGCTCCAACCTCTATCTTGAAGTAACTAAGGTGCTTGGTGTGCTAGACTAAGAACCCTAGAGTGAGTAGAGAATTGTTTTGGTGGTTTTATCTCACAATGCTCTTGATTTTCAACTCATGAAACAAGAGAGCCTTGAGAGAGAAAGAGGGAGAGCAAGCAAGAGAGAGAATGTATCATGATAAAATGAGGTGTTTGCTCTCATATGATGAAAAAAGAATAATGATAATTTTAATTAGGATAATTGTCATGGTTGATGTTGATTTGACCATTATCATGTCACAATTAATGCTAAGCACAAAATATCTCATGCTTAACAAAAATATTTAAGTCAACAAAAGTCAACAAGTAAAATGGTTAAACCAATTAACCATGATACAATTATCTCCAATTAAAACTCATTAATCAATTTCCTCCATCTCATTACGGTTTTAATCAAGTCAATGGTCAAAACCCTAATGAGGTTTCTCTGCCTCTATCAACAGTATATACATACCCGCATACCCAAAACCAAATACTAGGATCTAGCTTAAACCAAAGCCCACTAGTAACAACTGCCCAAACACCAAACACGCACAAGTGCGCGTATGTGAACGGACCCTGTCGTAAAACCATACTATCTCTACTACGTTTCGCCCAAAGGTGAACAACTCTCTGTGTGGGACTCTAAAGACTCGACACTACACTGGCAGTGAGTTTAACCACAGGCCGTAAGTGGTACTAGCTGTACGTAACGGTCCCCAGGTAGATGTCGATAAGAAGACCGATGAGGTGAACTCATTTGAACTCCTACTGAGCCTGAATGTGACAATCTCCGTACAATCCGGTCTGTTCGTCTAAGAGTATCGCATGTCGGGCTTAGGGGGCGGTAAACGTCAGACCCCTAATAGCGGTACAAGTCGTGTCGGAATATAGCTCAGAACAACCTGAGAAACTACTGGAAACACTACCAGTAAATCTCGCTTGCCCTGGTCAGGGACTTTGTGTAATGGCTCTCCTAGACACAGCGCGATATCAACCCCAATACCGGGAGAGACGAATCCTGTCTAACCACCACTGCCTCTAAGTGCTTCGGGACTGCACCCAACTACTACCTGTTTGCACGACTCAATAGAGCCGTGGTAGGGTAGCAATCAAAGAATAGTGGGAACACACTTGAGAAGAAGTAGCAGTGTCAAGTCAACGGACTAAGTTGTACTCATGTCACCTGGGAACTGCTACCTGACGATAGGTATAATACAAACCAACAGTTCCCGAAGAGTCCTGTCCAGTGTACTCGTAACATAACGAGCACCTGCATACTATCTCCAGTACGACGTACTGATGGCTGTGGGACATACCATCTCTCCTGCTGGGATGAGAAGCGTATGCACCAGTCTACTCTAGAGTATCGATACCCTGTCTCGATAATCCTATGACTAGGGACCTGTATAAGGATGTGCTTATAGACTACCCATCCCCCACTAGTGTGATCGCCATCACAACGCTGGTAGTCAAGCAAAGATCCTAAGGGCTCCATCAATATGTATTAGCGACATGTTAAAAGAAACATATACACATATTAAGATAGATACAAACCAAGTAGCATACTACAATATCGAGCAAGACTGTCGTCAATCCATGTATATATCCCAAGCTTCCAAAATGTAATATACACACTAGTACTATACAATAATGGACTCTAGGATATACATATCCAACAATCTCCCACTTGCAATAAAGGCCGGTAATTGGTGTACCGCATACCCAACGTCTGCACTAAGGCCAACTGCTGGCGTACCGCATACCCAATAGCTCAAAAAGTAGCTCAAATTGTGTTTGAGGGAGGGCCTTTGTGAATGGATCCGCCGTATTGTCTTTAGTGTCCACTCTCCGTACCTCGATCTCCTGGTGATCAATGATCTCCCTGATCAGGTAATACTGCCTTAAGATGTGTCTGGATTTTTGATGGGACCGCGGTTCCTTCGCTAAAGCTATAGCCCCATTATTATCGCAATACAAAGGTATTGGGTCAACAATGGACGGAACCACCTGAAGTTCACTAATGAACTTCTTCATCCAGACCGCTTCTTTTGCGGCATCGCTTGCAGCAATGTATTCAGCCTCCATCGTCGAGTGTGCGACGGTGTCCTATTTGGAACTCCTCCAACACACCGCCCCTCCGTTGAGGGTAAACACAAAACCCAAGACATACTTTCTGTCGTCCTTGTCACTCTGGAAGCTTGAATCGGTAAAGGACTCCATTACCGTAAACCAGGAACATCTCTTTAGTCCTTCTTAGATACTTGAGAATGTTCTTCACTGATGTACAGTGGTTCTCACCTGGGTCTGACTGATACCGGCTCACCACGCTTAGTGCGTAAGCTACATCTGGTCTTGTACATAGCATCGCATACATTATAGATCCTACTGCCGAAGCGTAGGGTATAGTGCTCATGCGAACCCTCTCCTCATCAGTCTTGGGAGACATCTTCTTGGAGAGGGTGATTCCGTGCAATGCGGGTATATTACCGCGCTTGGAATCTTCCATATTAAATTTCTTTAGTACGGTCTTTATGTACCTTGACTGCTGTCACGACCCGAAATAGCACGTGACTGGCCCTTGAATCATATGAAGTCTATAGGACCCCATCTAATTCAAGTAGGCCAAAAGCCCAGAAATCTAAAACCATTTTAAGGAAGAAGTAAAGAAAACTAGTATTAAAACAGGCGTTTTTAAATAAAATAAGCCAAATATGCATTTTAAAAATCTCAAGTCTTTTCTAAAAATTTCGGCAGAGTTTCTTTGGTAAATACTGGCCCCGAACGGGGTACAACATGAATAATATATACATCAATGAAAAAGGCATCCCCAAGCGGGAGCTAGCTCTTCGTCAATCGACGGTCACAACCACGCAAGCAATATAATATACAATGCCGAAGGGCGAGGATCAAAACTCAAAAGGAAACTCAAAATCATCAAGAAAACCATACTAATAATACAAGCGCGATTCTACGGTCGAAATAATACAAACTAGTTTCCTAAGTCCAAAACAAATATACAAGTCCGGTTGATGGAATTAATAGATACAACCGATTAAAATAAATACAAGGGTGGTCATGATGTGAGTGAACCACCCTACCAAAGCAATCACCCAGAAAGGAAGCCGTGTGCCAGAAAGCCGCAAAGAAACCTGTACGGCAAAACCTGCAAGAAACTGTGGCACGACGGGGGTGAGTTGCCAACTCGTGAGTAGAAAACATCACAGAGCAGAAATTATATGTATGACTCAATCCTAGGTCAAACGATCAGTAATAATATATCCTCAATATGAATAAGTCTGAAGCATGATAAGGTGGTAAGGGTAAACATCTATACATAAGTGTAGTACCAAGTGCTCGTGCCAGTGCCTCAGGTAGCAACATATTATAAATATGGGGTAGGATCAATGTAATCAGTGCCAACTATAGCATGAAGTCTATAAATATGTGGGTGTCATCCAACTATGTAATCATTGTCTGTATGTATGTGGATCTCGTCCACGTGTCAACCAAATACACAAAACATCATGCATGTAAATATCATAAAGCATATTCATGGAAGTATGAGGATATAAATCAACGTGTGTCCCTCGCGACACATCAAAATCATGGAATCTGAGTGTTCAGCATCGACACTCGAAAACATCATGAAACCTGTGTCCAGCATCGGCACGTAAATCCTCATATATATAGGGCTCCGTCAATCTGGATCGGCCTACGGGCTCCATCAGTCCGGATCGGCCCATATCATCTCTCGACTCTGGTCGGTATCCTCCGGAGATCCGCCGAGCCCAAATATAATCACCGGTAGGTAGTGGTTCCTCTGGCAGGACTATCGTCATCCACACGAAATCTCTCTCTCGCCCCGGGGTACCATACCGGGTCCACCATGTACCCGCAAACGGAATCATCCACCTTCTCGAATCAGGTTTCACATATCACACATCTCAGAACCGAGAAAACGCATGGTGGACGCACTGAAATATCATATCATGAGAAACCGGGTTTTTAAAACGGTGCATACTTTCTTTTGAAATACCCACGGTTCTCAAATCCAGAAATATCATGGAAACAACATATCTCAATGCGTATAATCATAAAGCATGATGTATGCGACATATAATAGAAATGTAAGCATATCAGTATTTCATGCAACATAAAACAGTAATATGCACATATCGAGGGAAAACCGCTCTTTTAAAATGAATCCAGTTTTAAAATATATCTCGCGGTTCCTAAATCTCCAAAATCAATCCAGAATCATCTATGTATGTACAAATACGCATGTATGCAAGTATGGGTGTACAATATGTGTGTACGCAAGTATGAGTGTACAATATGTATGTACGCAAGTATGTCATGCAAGGGGTCATATCCTGATGCAACAGTCCTACTGTGTAGTGACATGGCAATTATCGATGATGAAGTGTGTGAGCTGGCAGGCAGGTGTACGTGGAACATACGCATCATCGATAATGGTGCTGGTGTCCTGACGGCATGGGTTTAATATAACAATAACACATTTAAACATGCAATGTGATGCGAATAGCAAGAATATGCGAAAAATGAATAATAAACACAACAGTGAAGAATCTACATCAATATATATATATATATATATATATATATATATATATCATACAGTTTGCCATCTGAAATAACACGAATCGTGGGGTTTAGAAAAATAGAGGCTACGGTGTTTTTAAGAAAAGATGCGTCTTTTGAAAATATCCGTAGAATCCCTTGACCTGTCTTTAAAATACTCACAATTCGTTAGTTTTGAAATAGGTATGACTCGGGTCTAGTCTAACATTTACTAAGTAAACTACAGATCTAACTAACAAGCTAATCGAAAGGGTATGGAAACCACTTAAATCTGAGTCGATATATATACCTATAATAGTCGGTGATCCTGCCTCAATAGTATCACACACGATACAATATACAATATGACATCCTCGAGTCAAGAGTGTGGATCTATCATCAATATATAGCTCGTACGTAAATCCGTCGTACGGCATCCCAAATCTGGGTACGGGTCGAATCTCACATTTATCTGATCAATTATCTGGTATCCTTATCATCATATCTCATGAACTGGGGTACTGATCTAAGTCTAGTACAAGCTGATACCATCTATATATGTGCGTGTATGAAAACACACGCCTAAAGACCCGCTATAACTCATGTCGTATCTCATAATACGAACTACATCAAATCACCGATCTCATGGCACCATGCCCAAACGCATCGACTCATCTCCAAATATCATCCACTATCCTCATCATCCAAGTGTAGGTATACGTGTGTATATATACGTATCCCTATATATGCACAAGTATAAAAAGTAAGCATGTGTGTGCATGTGGGTGTAAACCTATTCTAGGGTTCGCAACTAAGAAGCTATACTAGTTTACTTCTAAAAACCCTAATCTAACCATTGAACTCCTAAACATATCTTGAATATCCATGTCACACATAAAAGATATTATATATATATAGTATATATATATATATAGCATACTATACATCGAACTGCGGGGGTACTATACGCCATCCACCCGACTTCCTCCGTAGATATAATCTACTCACCTTGCTCTTCGCTTTCCGTTGCCGACATCGCCACGTGCTTGCTTGTCGTCTCGAAGTCTTCGTGGGGTACCTACACATCATAACGTATCGTGTCGCATTAAAACCCAATTCAAAACCAAAACGACACGCTAAAAGCCTATAGGTTAGAACATACTACGCTTTCAAAACCTCTAAATAACACTCAATTTCGACGTACAAACGTCAAGTGATCGAATACAACACAAATCACAAAAATCTAGAATTCAAAATACGCAAAACGAAACCCCGAATCAAAACAGCAACTCTTGAAAATGGTCCCAGATTTTACCCTAGGTCAATTTAGTCAATTTTGCATATGCCAAGGGTCTAGTTTACAGGAGATGGAGCTACAGACCAAACACGAACCCATTTAGACCAGTTCTGGCCGCAATTTGCGGTCAAAAAGATTAAATTTGTGGCCATAGAGTGGAGTCAGGGGCTGGGGTCTTGGGTAGTGCTTCCTAGGTGCCTGCACACTCCTATGTACTTGCTAAATAATTTCAGAGGCTCCGGGCGATAGCAGATTTCATTTTACACTCACAGAATTTACAAAATACGATGTCGGGGATTTCTAAGTTCGCTAATTGGGGTTCTAGTCTCTGGTTTAGGTCTCCAATCAATCACCACAGGGGTTGTATAGCCTCTAGTAACCTTAATTTCACCTTTGGGTTCAACTAAAACCCTAACCCTCAACTCAAGTTTTCAAACTTCCCAAAACCACACAATATCGGTTCTAATTTAACATGGATGCTAAAGGAAAGGAAATTCTACACTAATGATGGAATAATTACCTTATGTTGCACTCATGAATCCCCTAGGGCACCAAAATCGAATTTTTCTTGATCCATAGTGTAGCTTGTGAGCTTATGCACAAAATTTGTTAAAAGGAGATGGGGTTTTAATGGGTTTTATTGCATGATTGTGAGGAGGTAGAGAGGCAAGGGGAGAGACAGAACAGCAGCAGCAGCAAGAGAGTGAGGGAGAGGAGAGAATGTGATGAATATGGTGAGATGAGAGAATGGCCAAGTCAAAGTTAACCCCTCACCTTTCTCTCCCTCACCCATACCTATTTGATTATTCCTTTCCCTTTCCCTTTTCTTTTCTTTTCCTTTTCTTTTCTTCTCTCTAATTTTTAACCATTCATGATAAAAAGAAGAAAGCATGAAAGAAAAATGTAACAAGTGCTAAAAAAAGACATGTGCATGTTTTGCACAAAACAGGCTTAATGCGCGATTAGCGATATTTAATCGCGATTAGCACTAAATAGTGTAAAATTAATTATAAAAACTTATAATTTGCATAGTTCACATAAAAAAAACCCTCCTTTTAGTATTTTCCATAATTTTCCAAATTTTTTCCCAATTTATCGGTATTTAATTATACCGCCTTATTAAAATATTCAATATTTTATTATTTAATTATAAAAATTCCTAAAAATAATATTTTATTTTTTTGAAATGTTACAATCTTCCCCCCTTAAAGAAATTCGGTCCCCGAATTTAAATTTAAACCCCTCAATCCTAAAACATTTCAGTAAAAAGTCCAAGTCGTCGGGGCTCCGAAATCATCAATACATAAAACGCATCATAGCGCAATGCATGCGCATGAACAATGAGCAGATAACTCAAAATCAAAACTCCATCAAGCATGTCGTAATCATCGGAGTCATGGTGAAGACACAATGTCAAATCCAATACGAAAACCAATATGATATAAATCAGAACTATACATGTAAACATCAAATTTATACATGTAGATATCTGAAGGAAATGCATGCCAAACCTTTTTAAGTCGCTGTGCGATACGTATAACACTGCATAGTGGCGGACGTCTATTGTAAAAAAATAACCATATATGTATATATCCTTTGTTTAATATGTACGTTCCGCCGTTTTGAAAACAATTTAGAAGGGTTTCCTTGTTTTAAACGTTTCGTGTCATATCAGACACGTACGTAAATACTAAGACTATAGCTCCCTTTTTGGAAATCTCTTAGATAACTATCAATGCATGCAAAATATATCCAGGTACTGTCCTCTGACTAGTCCTACTCAGTACGAAAACAATAGCAAATATCATCAAAACGTACTGCTCCATAAGAAATCAATCCCAAAATGTGCATAAGAATGCTACGTGCGTCTGGCGCGCACGGAAAAATTGAAATCCATTACTGTGCCATACATGTGCACAGAAACAACATCTAAGTGCAACGGGTGTGCACGAAACACCTGTCAAAGGCAACGGGTGTGCCTGACAACAAATATCATGTGCATCTGATATGCACGAAGAATCCCGATTCAGTACATCTGGTGTGCACCAAAATCGCATCTCATAACATGCGCCCAACATGCGCAAAATTCAATCCAAGCGCGCCAAATATGCGCAAGAATCTAAATCAAATGCCCAGAGTGCACGAAATCAACATCAATATCAGAATCGAAATCGACGGTATACAATAAAGCTCAATCCAAATCAGGTATACCGCGGTATATAATCTCACAACCATGTGCATCAGCGTGCACACATCAAATCAAAACACTAAAAGTGCATGAAAACTATGCCGAAAGTATAGGTCAAATCACATGCATAACATAGACATGAAATCAAAATCAACATATCCAATGACATCAAACCGAAGTCAGGTGCAACTGTGGTGCACAAATACATATCGATGCACTACAGGCATATATAAGCTATACCGAGTGAAAAAACCAAATCGTGTGCATACCATGTGCATAAAATCAACCCAACTGTATGAAATCCATGAAATTATAAACATGTGCGACCAAGGCACAAAACGATATTAAGTGCAATCACTGTGCACAAATCATAAATCAACACAACGGTGTATAAATCATAACTCAAGGGTAATAACTAAGCACAAAATATGAATACCCAGTAGGTATAACCATGGTGCATGAAAAACAAATATTATGAAACTCGGTCATCAAGACTAAATCATGCGAATAGATCGCCCAAAATACCGAAATCCAAGGTGACGGATACGTGATAATTGAATCACTAAATCACAAATCATAAGTACCGTCGTCGACAGTTCCTCCTTCAAAGTCGAGAAGGTGTCGGTGCATCCAATGCTAGCAGAGAAAGATATCTACTTGCCTCCTGTTCATGGTCTGGCGCCTGGTGCTTTTAGGCTCTTGTCTCTCACTGTGCATTGCTAGATATATAGCTCCTCGACTCAACGGCCCAATATGGAATGACGACGGAAACAGTCCCGCTCTGGCACATCCTCTACAGATCTCTGGCCAACTATCTCGTCGATGATGCCGAACTCTGGCCTGCTGGGTGTGCGCAATATAACCGCTCCGAGGTCCAAGTCTTCTCGTATAGTATTCCAGAAAGGTCCTATCAAGGTCTCTCTCAAATCTCGCTTCTGTCGAACTGCCCGGAAGTCATCGTCCTTTACTAAAGCTATTTCTTGTTCCGGAACGGCTGCATACTCATCGCGACTCCTTTTGGAAGATATATCCATAATCAACGCCTTTGCATGCGTATCACATCTCTGATGTTGGCGGAGTGGAACGTCATCTCATCAAGATCTCATACGAACCTCTTACTCCACTTTTTCTCTAATGTCGACTGCTTCGAACTCGTCTCATCGTGGCTACATGGACTGTGCTCCAATGGCCATACTCGTATCTGGAGTCTCCCAGGCAATGTATCACATCACATGATATCCAAATGATATCGACCCTTTCGATCGATTTGTCAAGGTTCCATAATCCCCCAAGAGCTCAACATCTTGGGTACAGTTTAATAGTACTCCAGTACATGCCACAGCACCTGTGGACCAACCGTAGAAGGGAAAACCCAAGCCTCACAAATGGCATCGCTAAACTGCCGCAAACCCTAAGGTTTAAAGGCGTTCCATGGTCATTATATTGAGTTAGGGTTTCATTATTCTAGAGGGTCCATAGCATTACTTGCATATGTCTCTGAATACTTTAAACTTGGAAAATGGGCTCCTGACATTCGATCGTTTCCATCGACTCTCAATGTACCTGCATGAAGTCATCTCTAGCTGGAATCAATCTATCTGATGACCTCGCATCGGGGTAAGCGAATGAACCACGTGTCCTAGTCATTCATCCTCGGGTAACTAGAGACCTTCCATCATATCGCTAAGTGCATCTCGTACTGCAATAGCTCCAACATCTGGGGCAATATCTCGTCGTTCGCAGCAACTGTTAGTGTATATGCCCTAGAGGCCATTACTGTATCATACTAGTTTGTATATTACTTGATGGAAGCTTGGGATATTCATAGTTGTATAGACAATCTTGCTCAAAATGGTAGTATGCTACTTGGTATGTCTCTACATCAATATGTGCATGTGTTTCTTTTAGCATATCGCTTATACATATTAGTAGAGCCCTTAAGATCTTTGCTTGATTACCAGCGTTGTGATGGCAGTCACACTAGTGGGGGCTGGGTAATCTACAAGCACATCCTTATACAGGTCCCTGGTCGTAGGACTATCGAGACAGGGCATCGATACTCCGGAGTAGACTAGCGTATGCGCTTCTCATCCCAGCAGGGGAGACGGTCTGTCCCACAACCGTCAGTACGTCGTACTTGAGATAGTATGTGGGTGCTCGTTAGGTTACGAGTACACTGGACAGGACTCATCGGGAACTGAATGGTTGGTACTATACCTATCGTCAGTTATCAGTTCCCAGGTGACATGAGTACAGCTTAGTCCGCTAACTTGACACTGTCACTTCGCCTCGAGTGTGTTCCCACTGTACTTTGATTACTACCCTACCACGGCTCAAATGAGTCGTGCAAACAGGTAGTAGTTGGGTGCAGTCCCGAAGCACTTGGAGGCAGTGACGGTTAGACAGGATTCGTCTCTCCCGGTATTGGGGGTTAATATCACGCTGTGTCTAGGAGAGCCATTACACAAGTAGTCCCTGGCCAGGTCAAGCAAGATATACTGGTAGGTTTCCAGTGTTATCTCAGGGTGTTCTGGGCTATACTCCGACATGACTTGTACCGCTATTAGGGGACTGACGTATACCTCCCCCTAGGCCTGCCATGCGATATTCTCAGACGAACGGACCTGACTGTACGGAGACTGTCACATTCAGGCTCAGTAGGAGTTCAGATGGGTTTCACCTCGTCATTCTTCTTATCGGCATCTACCTGGGGGCCGTTACGCACAGCTAGTGCCGCTTGCGGTCTGTGGTTAAACCCACTGCCAGCATAGTGTCGAGTCTTTAGAGTCCCACACAGAGAGCTATTCGCCTTTAGGCAAAAGAGTAGAGGTCGCATGGTTTTGCGACAGGGTTCGGTCACATCCGTACACTTGTGCACGTTTAGTGTCCGGGTAGTTATCACTAGCGGGCTTTGGTTTAAGCCAAATCCTCGTGTACGTTTTGGGATTGGTTTTGTCTCTTTGTATTCGTGTTCCTCGGAACACGATGCGGGTGTGTATGCACAGTTGACAGAGACAGAGGCAGAAGATTCTCATTAGGGTTGTTGACTGTTGACTTTTTCTAGACCCTAATGAGAATAGGAAATATGATTAATAATAATATTAATTAAGTATTATTGTGCCATGGTTGGGTTGAAAGTTTGACTTTGTTGACTTGTTGACTTTGTTGACCGGTTGACTAGTTTGGACTTGTTGACCATCATCATTGCATGGCTATCATTTCATGGCTATGACTTTTGGCTTGCTTGTTGTTCTTTACAACATGAGTGCATGAAATGATAATGCCATTGACATGAACCATCACAAAATAGTTTTATTATTATTATTATGATTATTTTCCTTTTGAGAGCATGGTTGTAAAAGTCTTGCTCATTCTTTCATTTCATTTCTCTCTCATGCTTGAGCTCTCCCTCTTCCTCTTGCTCTCTCTCTAGTTCATGGTTCTATTGTCTCACGTGTTGAGAACCAAGAACCATAGAGATCAAAACCCATTACACTTCTCTACTCATCCTAGTTCATAAGGTCTAGCAAGCCAAGTGTTCTAGTTTCTTCTAGTTTGAAGTGAAGCCCAAAGTAGAAGCTTTTGGGTGGATCCATCTTCAGCGCGATGAGACAACGAGGTAAGGCCGATCCAACCACCGCAAGGAGTTGAAGACGAAGGAGTTCAAGTTAAGGTATAACCCCCTAACCGAGTAAGTAAAACTCCTAGTTAGGTTGTTAGATAGTTGTTTAACAAAGATCCGTATTTTGAGTCCATATTACCACCCTAGAAAAAATCGTTTTTCACCATTTCCGCAACCCCAAAGAACCAGGGACGGGTAACGTGGACTTACAGTGGTATCAGAGCCTAGTTAAACACTATCTAACATTTTAGCAAAGTAACTAGAAGTTCGATCGGAGAAAAAGTCACGAAACACGCCCGAAAAATCAAGTTTCTTTCGATTCTGTATTCTGTTCAAAAAATAATAAATCTTGCACCAAAAATCGACTCAGGCTTTTTAAAATACACCCAAGAAATTTGGTCCACTGGCTCGGTCAAAGCGCCGCGGAACCGCGGCAGGAGCATGCTCCCGCCGCGGATCCGCGGCCGAGTTGACTCGGCCATGGCACAAATTTCCTGCAGTGTGTTTCTGGGGTTGTTTTGGGATTTTTACAATATGATTTTTCTGCCCAGATTTTCCAGAAAGCAAAATTTGTTTTTGGGGCTTAAAAATCCGTATTTTGATCGAACTTCTAAAGACTTAAGCTAACGGGTTTATATCTGTGATGTGATATATGTATTGAACGTCCGCTAATCGCTATACGTCGATTAGTGGGGGTTATACATATCTGTGATCTGTAATGTTGATGGTATGTGTATATGAATTCATTGGATTATCGCGGGTGAATAGCCGGGGGGTTGTGAGATGAGAGTTTTCTTTTCTTTCAATTCATGTAACATTATTTATATGGCCGCACAACCGGGATGAGGTTGTAGCCGTCATTGTATAATTTCTTTTACTGTTTTTGCTCCTAGGATAGACCCATGGAGGGGATGCACAAACTACCGGGTACCTCGAAGTGCCGAGTGGCCTACTCACGGTGTTGAGGGAGGTTGCTTCGTTTCGGGTATTTGGCGGGTAGTTTGCCGCACCCGTAGGGGTCTAGGGTGGGGTATTGGCTATTCACCGTGACCGTGTAATCCGCTTTCCGTTACAGGCTCGTACGGAATGCGGATTCCTAGTATATCCAATGTGTTCATCTGTGATCTGGAATGGCTATCATTGCATGTGACGAATGTGTATATCTATATATGATATCTATTTAGGCATTGCTTATGTTTTGCATCCGCGCTAGTCCAGCTCCCGCTCTGTCGTTAGTTAAGTAACCTAACGGGTAATGACGGGGCCCCGTGGCGAATGCGGATGGCATAAGCGTACGTCATATTTTCATTATTTTCTGCAATGGTAGGATTAAATGATGGGACGCATTAAATTAATGCAAGAAAATAAACCAAGTAAAAGTCGTTGGAACAATTTCAAAAACCACTCGGTTTCTTTTCAAAAACAACTTTTAAACGCGGAGCTTAAGCCACTCCTTTTAAAAGCTATCAAGGTTCCTTCGATTATATCAAGTTCACTACGTTCAAGGTTTCGCCAAAACCATTCGTAGCCCTCCGTCGTTTCGTATGAATATTCAATAGTATTCAAGCTATGTTTGTTGACCTTCGTCAAGGCATAGTGATTGGTAGCTGTTGGGTGTTCATATGTAGCATAGATAGATGCGTTGGTTTGGGACAGTCATATTACCTTGTTGACCTTCGTCAAGGGTATATACGGGTGGGTTCAAATTAACCTGGACAATGACGGGTAGAACTTGACATGTGACTTATGATTTGTTGACCTTCGTCAAGGTCATAAGAGCATGGGGCAAAAATCCACAACGGGAGTTTCTAAAGAAACTAAAACTTGCTAGCGCTGCATACCATTTGGAATGTAATGATTCTGGTAGGATTCCTTCAGTTTTTTCATGCGATGATATTTGGATCCCGATCCTACTGTGAGTATATGCTACTCCTCGGGAACTTTCTCACTTAACGATCAATGCTATAAACCAAGTAGGTGTCTAGAAAGGTGTTAGCGGGGCTACGCCCCCAGGGAAAAGAGGTTATTTAATTAAGGAACTTCGCGAAAGCGTTGGAAAACCTCCCTCGAAGTACCGACACTAGCCTGGCTGAATGGTTAAGCAAGTATTGTACGGTGAGATTGATCCTGACTAATTCTTCCTTTTTGGTTTGAGGAGGGATTCGAGAAACAGTGGGAGCCATCCTGTTTAGATAAATTAAAAACCAATCTAAACTTGCAAGAGCATCATACTGAGTGTTTTCTTCTCTCTCTCTTAATTGCAGCGACCCAGTGACCACACCTAGGTTACATCTAGATAATAAAATGACTGAACCTGACTGTTATGATTGGCAAACGTCTGTCCAGATGTCCATTACCCATGACAAGTTGGGACACCTCTTAACTAATCAAACCCCTGCCATCTCAGGACCAGTTTCCCCTGTCACGGATATTGACATCTGTGTGACATCGGAAAAAGACTGTGCGAAAGCCAAGTGCCTCATGTTAGCCTCAGTTGATGGTGCAAACCAGAGGCAGCACGAGAAGATGGACTCAGTTTCTATCTTCCTCCATAACAAAGATTTATATGGAGAGTAATCTCGTATCGCAAGATATGAGACCTCGAACGAATTGCTTCAAGCGAGGTTGGCTGTCGGGTCATCTGTAGGGGGCAACGTCCTTACAGAGACCGGCTATTTTGAGCTCACGGACCTGAAGACCATGTTGGAGAACGGGTCAAATACTGACTTGATTCTACAGTCCATGCCCTCTGCTTATACCCTGAAGGAAACCAGGGAAGAAGAAGGAAAGGGAAGGGCAAAAGTTTCGGGACTGGATGTAGTAAAAGAGGGACGTTCCTATTGTTATGGGAATGAACATTGGCAGAAGGATTGTGGGGCTAGCAAAGCCAGTAGCCAGAATTCGAAGCATGTTGTGGCTTCGGCTTCGGGTGTGTTTGTAATAGAGAACTGTATGTCAGTTAACCCTACTTCCTGGGTATTGGATACCGGATCAGGATCTCACATCTGTAATTCATTACAGGCTCTGAGAAACCGTAGGGTTATTAGGAAAGGTGATATGACTCTCAGGGTTGCTAACGGAATGAGCATGAACGCTGAATCCGTAGGGGAATATCATCTTGGACTGACAACTGGGCAGATATTGATTTTGCGTAACTGTTTGTATGTACCAGGTGCGACTTGTAATATCATATATGTATCCTTACTTTCTAAGGAAGGATATGATTTTACTTTTGTAAGCGATGTGGTCCACATCCACCTAAATCAAGTTTCTGATTGGGTCACGTACATTAGAAAACGGGATATACGTATTGAATCAGGCTCAGATTTTCAGTGTCCAGAACACACTTAAAAGAAAGTCTTCGGAATTAAATCAGGCTTTCTTATGGCATTGTAGACTGGGTCACATTAATGAGACACGGTTAACAAAGTTACATAAAGAGAGATACTTAAATCCGTTCGAGTATCAGTCTTATGCCACTTGTGAATCTTGTCTCATGGGAAAGATGACTAAGACTCCGTTCACTGGACACGGAGTAAGAGCGAGCGAGCTCTTGGGACTCATACACAGTGACATGTGTGGTCCAATGTCTACAAATTCGCGAAATGGTTATTCATACTTCAGTACTTTCACAGATGATTTCTCTCGGTATGGACATATCTTCTTAATGAAGCACGAATCCGAGGCCTTTGAGAAATTTCGGGAATACAAGAATGAAGTTGAAAAAAAAACAGGCAAAAGTATCAAGACACTGAGATCTGATCGAGGTGGTGAATACTTGAGTGCCGAGTTTCTGGACTACTTAAAAGAGAATGGAATTCTCTCTCAGATTACTCCTCTATACACACCACAGCACAACGGTGTATCGGAAAGACGGAATCGAACCCTATTGGATATGGTTCGTTCTATGATGAGTAAGGCTGAATTACCGCGATCCTTCTAGGGTTATGCACTAGAATCAGCTGCATATCTTTTGAACAAGGTTCCCTCCAAGACTGTGTTAGATATGTATGCCCTAGAGGCTATTATTGTATAGTACTAGTTTGTATAATACATTTTGGAGGCTTGGGATATATATATGGTTTTATGACAGTCTTGCTCGATATAGTAGTATGCTACTTGGTTTGTTTCTATCTTAATATGTGTATATGTTTCTTTTAACATATCGCTAAAAACATATTGGTAGAGCCCTTAGGATTTTTGCTTGACCACCAGCGTTGTGATGGCGATCACACTAGTGGGGGCTGGGTGGTCTATAAGCACATCCTTATTTTGGTCCCTGGTCGTAGGATTATCGAGACAGGGCATCGATACTCCAGAGTAGACTGGTGCATACGCTTCTCATCCCAGCAGGGGAGATGGTCTGTCCCACAGCCATCAGTACGTCGTACTGGAGATAGTATGCAGCTACTCGTTAGGTTACAAGTACACTGGACAGGACTCGTCGGGAACTGTTGGTTGGTATTATACCTATCGTCAGTTAACAGTTCCCAGGTGACATCAGCACAGCTTAGTCCGCTGACTTGACGCTGTCACTTCGCCTCGAGTGTGTTCCCACTGTTCTTTGATTACTACCCTACCACGGCTCTACTGAGTCGTGCAAACAGATAGTAGTTGGGTGCAGTCCCGAAGCACTTGGAGGCAGTGACGGTTAGACAGGATTCGTCTCTCCCGGTATTGGGAGTTGATATCGCGCTGTGTCTAGGAGAGCCATTACACATTGTCGTCCCTGGCCAGGGCAAGCGAGAATTACTGGTAGGTTTTCCAGTAGATTCTCAGGGTGTTTTGGGCTACACTCCGACACGACTTGTACCGCTATTAGGGGACTGACATTTACCGCCCCCCTAGGCCCGCCATGCGATATTCTCAGATGAACAGACCGGACTGTACGGAGATTGTCACATTCAGGCTCAGTAGGAGTTCGATGGGTTTACCTCACCAGTCTTCTTATCGGCATCTACCTGGGGACCGTTACGTACAGCTAGTACCGCTTGCGGACTATGGTTAAACCCACTGCCAGCGTAGTATCGAGCCTTTAGAGTCCCATACAGAGGGTTACTCGCCTTTGGGCAAAACTGAGTAGAGGTTGCATGGTTTTGCGACGGGGTTCGTTCACATCCGCGCATTTCTGCACGTGTGGTGTCCGGACAGTAGTTACTAGCGGGCTTTGGTTTAAGCCAGATCCTAGTAACTGTTTTGGGATTGGTTTTGTCTCAGTGTATTCGTGTTCCTTGGAGCACGGATACGGGTGTGTATGCACAGTTGACAGAGACAGAGGCAGAGGCAGAGGATTCTCATTAGGGTTGTTGACCATTTGACTTTGGTTGACTTGTTGACCGTTGACTTTTCTCTTAACCCTAATGAGAATATGATATATGATTAATAATATTAATTAAGTATTATTATGTCATGGTTGACTTGAATGTTTGACTTTTGTTGACTTGTTGACTTTGTTGACCGGTTGACCATTTTGGACTTGTTGACCATCATCATTTCATGGCTATCATTTCATGGGTATGACTTTTGCTTGCTTGTTGTTTACATAATGCCATCATAGCATGAGATGATAATGGTCATTGAAACTAACCATCACCATATACTTAATCATTATTATTATTATCATTATTCTCACTTTTGTGAGAAGGGTTGGATGATGAGAGCTTATTTTATCATTTCCTTGCTCTCTCCTAGAAAGAAAAGCTCTCTCTTCTTCCTCTTCCTCTCTCAAGGTTCAAGTGTTCCATGAGTTGGAAGTCATGAACCTTTGAGACAAAACCACCACAAATCTTCTCTACTCACTCTAAGGTACTAGGTTTAGCAAACCAAGCACCTTAGTGATCTTTAGATTGAGATAGGAGCTCAAGTTCGAGGCCCTCGGGTGGATCCATCTATGGCAAAGAGGAGACGACGAGGAGGATCCGTTCAAGCAACTACAAAGAGCAAGCAAGAGGGAGAACCATAACAAGAAGAGAAGGAGTTCAAGACCAAGGTATAACCATTCTACATAGTAGTTAGTACTTGTAGTTTTTGTTAGTTTTTGTTTAGCGATGATCCTTCATGAAGCGGTCCATGTTACCTAGTTAGGAAAAATTTTCGTTTTACCTATTCCGCCTCCCTGAAAAGACCGGGATGGGTAACGTGGACCCAACAGTGGTATCAAAGCCTAACTAAACAATAACTAACAGTTAGCAAGGTTTTTAGAACTTCGATCCGGCAAAAATCCCAAAACGATGTCCGAAACCCATGCTTTCTGCCGTTTTTGAAACCTGCTCTGAAAATTTGTTAACATACCTGAAAAATACAAGCAGGGTTTTCTGGGAATAACCAAGAAATCGGAGACCATGACTCGGCCAAATCGCCGCGGAACCTCGGCGGAACCATGTGTTCCGCCGCGGATCCGCGGCCGAGTTGATTCGGCCGTGGCTCCGATTTCTTGCAGAATTCTTAGTTTTGAGTTCTGGGATTTTTGAGATGTTTTTGTTCTGCCCAGATTATCCAGAGAAAATTTTAATTTTTGGGGGTAGTTACAAATTTGTATTTTGATCGGAGTTCTACAAATTTTGGCTAAATGGTTATATCTGTAATGTGATATATGCACTGAACGTCGGCTAATCGCTATACGTCGATTAGTGAGGGTTGTGCATATCTGTGATCTATAATGTTGATGGTTTGTGTATATGAATTCGTTGGATTGTCGCGGATGAATAGACGGGGGGTTGTGAGATGAGAGTTTTCTTTATCTTTCAATTCATGTAATATGTAAATTGATGTAATATTATTTGTTTGGCCGCACATCCGGGATGAGGTTGTAGCCGCCATTGTATAATTTCTTTTTACTGTTTTTGCTCCTAGGATAGACCCAAGGAGGGGTGCATAAACTACCGGGTATCTCGAAGTGCCGAGTGTCCTACTCACGGTGTTGAGGAAGGTTGCTTCGCTTCGGGTATTTGGCGGGTAGTTTGCCGCACCCGTAGGGGTCTAGGGTGGGGTTTTGGCTATTCATCGCAACTGTGTAATCCGCTTTTCGTTACAGGCTCGTACGGAATGCGGATTCCTAGTATATCCAATGTGTTCATCTGTGATCTGGAATGGCTATCATTGCATCTGACGAATGTGTATATATAACTATATGATATCTATTTAGGCGTTGCTTATGTTTTGCATCTGCGCTAGTCCAGCCCCCGCTCTGTCGTTAGTTAAGTAACCTAACGGGTAATGACGGGGCCCCGTGGCGAATGCGGATGGCATAAGCGTAAGTCATATTTTCGTTGTTTTCTGCAATGGTAGGATTAATTGATAGGATGCATTAATTTAATGCAAGAAAACAAACCTAAAAAGAACGTTGTTGGAAAATTTTTTCAAAAAGCTGTTATTGCAAGGACGCTCTCTTTTGTTTTGCATAGAGGTATTCGGTTATGAATGCCCAGCACCTCAGTCGACGAGGCAAGGGCCGAGATCCCTTCATCGGGAGTGACCCCTTGGACAAAAGTTTGCGTCAGGGTAATAACTTCACTATAGTCGATTATTCTTGCTTTGCATCGAGATATTCAGTTTGGAATATCCTGCACCTCATTCGACAAGGAAAGAGCCGAGATCCCTTCAAAGTGAGTGACCTCTTTAGCAAGAGTTTTTCGCCACTATATTTTCAAAAAGGCAATCATGTTCCTTCAACAATATCAAGTTCATTACGTTAACGGGTTTTTCACCAAAAACCCAGCCGTAGCCCTCCGTCATTTCGGATTGGTATTATTTAGTATTCCTGCTGCGTTTGTTGACCTAGTCAAGGCGTAGTGAATGGTAGCTAGATGATATTTTTCTGTACATTGCAAATGGGATTGGTTAGGACAGTCGTGCGGCCTTGTTGACCTAGTCAAGGGCACGTACGGGTGGGTCTAATGCAATCAGGATAATGACGGGTAGAACTTGACTAACGGTTTATGGTTTATTGACCTAGTCAAGGTCATAAACCGTTAGGGGCAAAAACCACATCGGGAGTTTCTAAAGAAACTGAAACTTGCAGATTTAGCATACCTTCTGGAGTGTGGTGACTAGAGTGGATTCCATCTAGGTCATCACACAATGATAGTTGGATCCCGATCCCACTGATGAGTTGGATTACTCTTGGGAGATTATTTCACTTAACAATCAATGCTATAAACCAAGTAGGTGTCTAGAACGGTGTTAGCGGGGCTACGCCTCCAGGGAAAAGAGGTTCTTTAATTAAGGAACTTCGCGAAAGCGTTGGAAAACCTCCCTCGAAGTACCAACACTAGCCTGGCTGAAAGGTTAAGCAAGTATTGTGACGTGTAATTAATCCCGACTAGTTCTTCTTTTAAAGGTTTTAAGAAGAATTCGAGGAAACAGTGGAAGCCATCCTGGTTAGATAAACTAATAAACCAATCTAATCTTGCAAGAGCGTACGCTGAGTGTTTCTTTTCTCTCTCTCCAGGTAGCAACCATTTCACGCCCTAATCAAGATAATAAAATGTATCGCTTGACCGATCCGAATTCTTATTCGGGGCTGGGGAACGTTGGTTCGGCTCTAACTTGTGACAACAGTCATAAGTATGAGCAAGGGAAAGAGGATTGTATGGATTCCAAGGATACCTAGTTGAAGAAGAAGCATGGTTTTGCATCTACTTCAGGTGTTCTTGTAATTGAGAACTGTTTTACGGTCAGCCCTACCTCCTGGGTACTTGATACTGGATCAGGATCTCATATCTGTAATTTATCGCAGGGACTTAGAAAAAGTAGGAAAGTTGTACCTGGTGATATGTCGCTCAGAGTAGCGAACGGAGCACAAGTTAATGCTGCAGCCGTCGGTGAATATCACCTGGTTTTGCCAAATGGCAATACTATGATTTTGAACGATTACTACTATGTACCTTTCATGGTTTGCAACATCATATCAGTTTCTTTACTCGATAAAAATGGATATAACTTTGTTCTTGATAGAAATATCATGAACATTTACCTTCATAAGGTACTGGTTGCAGAAGGTACACTGTGTAATGGTATCTACGTTCTAAATCAGAATACAGTTCTCAATGTACAAAACACACGCAAGAGGAAGAATTCAGATACGAATGAATCCTACTTGTGGCATTGTAGACTTGGTCATATCGGAGAGAAAAGACTAAGTAAGTTGCATAAAGATGGACTCTTGAATACGTTCGAGTTTTCATCTTATGAAACTTGTCAGTCTTGTCTCAAAGGCAAGATGACCAAATCTCCGTTCACCGGACATGGAGAAAGAGCAACAGAGCTCTTGGGACTCATACACAGTGATGTATGTGGTCCGATGTCTACACATGCAAAGGGTGGGTTCTCGTACTTCATCACATTAACTGACAATCTCTCTAGATTCGGATATGTGTATCTTATGAAACACAAATCTGAAGCTTTTGAGAAATTCAAGGAATTCAGAAACGAAGTAGAGAACCAGACTGGCAAAAATATCAAGATCCTCCGGTCAGATAGAAGAGGGGAGTACTTAAGCACGGAATTCCTAGATTACTTAAAAGAGAATGGTATTCTCTCTCAGCTTACTCCCCCTTATACACCACAGCACAACGGTATATCGGAACGGAGGAATCGTACCCTACTGGATATGGTTTGCTCCATGATGAGTAGTGCCGAGTTGCCTCTTTCATTTTGGGGACATGCGCTTCAGACAGCAACATATCTATTGAATGATGTTCCGTCTAAATCAGTGCCTAAGACTCCGTTCGAGATATGGAATGGAAAGAGGCCATATCTTAAGAGATTTAAGATATGGGGTTGTCCGGCTTATGTCAAAACGCATAAACCGGATAAACTAGAGGCACGGTCAGTTTTATGTAAGTTTGTGGGATATCCAAAGAATGGTTATGGATATCTATTCTACCACACCGAGGAACAGAAGGTGTTTGTTGCTCAGCATGCCGTTTTCTTAGAAACGGAGTTTCTTGCAAAAGAAATTAGTGGGAGCACGGTAGAATTGGAAGAAATTCAGCGACCACAAACTGAAACTGAAGATTTGACAGAAGCTCAGGATTCAATAACCCCAAACGAACCTCAGCCACTCCGCAGATCTGGTAGGATTTCTCATCCACTCGAGAGATACTACGGTTTTCTCTTAGACGGGGATCGAGAGGATTGCATCTTGGAAGAAGATGATCCTGCCAGTTTCAGGCAGGCCATTATCAGTAGGGACTCTGATAAGTGGCTAGAAGCAATGCAATCCGAAATGGAGTCTATGTACGCCAATAAAGTGTGGACCTTGGATATTGCTCTACCTGGGGTAAAACCCGTTGGATGCAAATGGATCTATAAAAGGAAACTTGGTGTAGATGGGCAGGTGGAAACCTATAAGGCTAGACTCATTGCAAAAGGTTTTTGTCAAAGACCTGGTGTGGACTATGACGAAACTTTTTCTCCGGTGGCTATGCTCAAATCCATTCGGATCCTACTTGCCATTGCTGCCTTCCATGACTATGAAATCAGGCAGATGGATGTTAAAACGGCTTTTCTAAACGGCTGTTTGGAAGAGTGCGTTTACATGGATCAGCCAGAAGGTTTCGTAGACAGTGGGAGCAGCGGGAAGGTGTGCAAGTTGCTTAAATCCATTTGTGGATTAAAGCAGGCATCGCGGAGCTGGAACATCTGTTTTGATGAGGCAATCAAGGAATTTGATTTCATCAAGAACGAAGATGAACCTTATGTTTATAAGAAGATTGTAGGACGAACTGTCGTATTCCTGGTCTTGTACGTGGACGACATTATTTTGATAGAAAATGACATTCCTATGCTACAATCGGTCAAGCTATTCTTGTCACAACGGTTCTCCATAAAGGACCTGGGTGATGCCTCGTACATTCTGGGGATCAAGATCTATAGAGATAGATCCAAGAGACTACTGGGGCTTTCGCAGTCCAGGTACATAGAGACCGTATTAAAGAGATTTAGTATGGAGGATTCCAAGCGCGGTAACATACCCGCATTGCACGGAATTACCCTCTCCAAGAAGATGTCTCCAAAGACTGACGAGGAGAGGGTTCGCATGAGCACTATACCCCACGCTTCGGCGGTAGGATCTATAATGTATACGATGCTATGTACAAGACCAGATGTAGCTTACGCGCTGAGCGTGGTGAGCCGGTATCAGTCAGACCCAGGTGAGGACCACTGGACAGCAGTGAAGAACATTCTCAAGCACCTAAGAAAGACTAAGGAGATGTTCCTGGTTTACGGTAATAGAGACCTCAGGGTCGAGTCCTTTACCGATTCAAGCTTCCAGAGTGACAAAGATGACAGCAAGTCTATCTCGGGTTTTGTGTTTACCCTCAACGGAGGGGCGGTATGTTGGAGGAGTTCCAAACAGGATACCGTCGCAGACTCGACGATGGAGGCTAAATACATTGCTGCAAGCGATGCCGCAAAAGAGGCGGTCTGTATGAAGAAGTTCATTAGTGAACTTCAGGTGGTTCCGTCCATTGTTGACCCAATACCTTTGTATTACGATAACAATGGGGCTATAGCTTTAGTGAAGGAACCAAGGTCCCATCAGAGATCCAGACACATCTTGAGGCGGTATCACCTGATCAAGGAGATCATCGATCGCCAGGAGATCAAGGTACGGAGAGTGGCCACAAAAGACAACACGGCGGATCCATTCACGAAGGCCCTCCCTCAAACACAGTTCGAGCGACTTTTTGAGCTATTGGGTATGCGGTACGCCAGCAGCTGGCCTTAGTGCAGACGTTGGGTATGCGGTACACCAATTACTGGCCTTTAGTGCAAGTGGGAGATTGTTAGATATGTATGCCGTAGAGGCCATTATAGTATAGTACTAGTTTGTATAATACATTTTGGAGGCTTGGGATATATATATGGTTTTACGACAGTCTTGCTCGATATAGTAGTATGCTACTTGGTTTGTTTCTATCTTAATATGTGTATATGTTTCTTTTAACATATCGCTAAAAACATATTGGTAGAGCCCCTAGGATTTTTGCTTGACCACCAGCGTTGTGATGGCGATCACACTAGTGGGGGCTGGGTGGTCTATAAGCACATCCTTATTTTGGTCCCTGGTCGTAGGATTATCGAGACAAGGCATCGATACTCCAGAGTAGACTGGTGCATACGCTTCTCTTCCCAGCAGGGGAGATGGTCTGTCCCACAGCTATCAGTACGTCGTACTGGAGATAGTATGCAGCTGCTCGTTAGGTTACAAGTACACTGGACAGGACTCGTCGGGAACTGTTGGTTGGTATTATACCTATCGTCAGTTAACAGTTCCCAGGTGACATGAGCACAGCTTAGTCTGCTGACTTGACACTGTCACTTCGCCTCGAGTGTGTTCCCACTGGTCTTTGATTACTACCCTACCACGGCTCTACTGAGTCGTACAAACAGGTAGTAGTTGGGTGCAGTCCCGAAGCACTTGGAGGCAGTGACGGTTAGACAGGATTCGTCTCTCCCGGTATTGGGAGTTGATATCGCGCTGTGTCTAGGAGAGCCATTACACATTGTCGTCCCTGGCCAGGGCAAGCGAGAATTACTGGTAGGTTTTCCAGTAGATTCTCAGGGTGTTTTGGGCTACCCTCCGACACGACTTGTACCGCTATTAGTGGACTGACGTTTACCGCCCCCCTAGGCCTGCCATGCGATATTCTCAGACGAACAGACCGGACTGTACGGAGATTGTCACATTCAGGCTCAGTAGGAGTTTGATGGGCTTACTTCATCAGTCTTATTATCGGTATCTACCTGGGGACCGTTACGTACAGCTAGTACCACTTACGGCCTGTGGTTAAACCTACTGCCAGCGTAGTGTCGAGCCTTTAGAGTCCCACACAGAGGGTTATTCGCCTTTAGGCAAAACTGAGTAGAGGTTGCATGGTTTTGCGATGGGGTTCGTTCACATCCGCGCACTTATGCACGTTTGGTGTCCAGACACTAGTTACTAGCGGGCTTTGGTTTAAGCCAGATCCTAGTAACTGTTTTGGGATTGGTTTTGTCTCACTGTATTCGTGTTCCTTAGAGCACGGATACGGGTGTGTATGCACAGTTGACAGAGACAGAGGCAGAGGCAGAGGATTCTCATTAGGGTTGTTGACCATTTGACTTTGGTTGACTTGTTGACCGTTGACTTTTCTCTTAACCCTAATGAGAATATGATATATGATTAATAATATTAATTAAGTATTATTGTATCATGGTTGAGTTGAAAGTTTGACTTTTGTTGACTTGTTGACTTTGTTGACCGGTTGACCATTTTGGACTTGTTGACCATCATCATTTCATGGCTATCATTTCATGGGTATGACTTTTGCTTGCTTGTTGTTTACATAATGCCATCATAGCATGAGATGATAATGGTCATTGAAACTAACCATCACCATATACTTAATCATTATTATTATTATCATTATTCTCACTTTTGTGAGAAGGGTTGGATGATGAGAGCTTATTTTATCATTTCCTTTCTCTCTCCTAGAAAGAAAAGCTCTCTCTTCTTCCTCTTCCTCTCTCAAGGTTCAAGTGTTCCATGAGTTGGAAGTCATGAACCTTTGAGACAAAACCACCACAAATCTTCTCTACTCACTCTAAGGTACTAGGTTTAGCAAACCAAGCACCTTAGTGATCTCTAGATTGAGATAGGAGCTCAAGTTCGAGGCCCTCGGATGCATCCATCTATGGCAAAGAGGAGACGACGAGGAGGATCCGTTCAAGCAACTACAAGGAGCAAGCAAGAGGGAGAACCACAACAAGAAGAGAAGGAGTTCAAGACCAAGGTATAACCATTCTACATAGTAGTTAGTACTTGTAATTTTTGTTAGTTTTTGTTTAGCGATGATCCTTCATGAAGCGGTCCATGTTACCTAGTTAGGAAAAAATTTCGTTTTACCTATTCCGCCTCCCCGAAAGGACCAGGATGGGTAACGTGGACCCAACAGACTGTGCCTACCACACCATATCAGATGTGGTGTGGGAAGAAACCCCATCTTCAATATCTGAAGATATGGGGATGTCCAGCTTTTGTTAAAAAGCAGCATGCGGACAAACTTGAAGCACGCTCAGTACTGTGTAAGTTTGTGGGATACCCAAAGAACTCCAAGGGATATCTTTTTTATTACGCAGAGGAACAAAAGGTTTTTGTTTCTCGTCATGCCCACTTTTTGGAACATCAGTTTTTAGAAAAAGGAACAAGTGGGAGCGTAGTAGAGCTGGAAGAAACTCCAGAGCCACAAGCTATTACTGAAAGCTTGGAAGAACCAGAAGTTGCAGGAGAGCCGGACATTCCTGCGCCGCTCTGCAGGAGTAGTAGGCAGTCTCATCCGCCCGAGAGATACTACGGTTTTCTCATAGATGGGGATAGAGAGGATTGCGTCATTGATCATGATGAGCCTACTAACTTCCAGCAAGCCATTCAGAGCGGTGACTCGGTAAAATGGCTGGATGCAATGCGGGCCGAGATGGAGTCCATGTACACCAACAAAGTTTGGACTTTGGACTTTGCTCCAGAAGGGGTAAGACCCGTAGGCTGCAAATGGATCTTCGGAAAGAAGATTGGTGTAGATGGGCAGGTTGAAACCAATAAAGCTAGACTTGTTGCAAAGGGTTTTCGTCAAAGACCTGGTTTGGACTATGACGAGACCTTTTCTCCAATGGCTATGCTCAAATCCATTCGGATCCTTCTTGCCATTGCTTCCTTCCACAATTATGAGATCTGGCAGATGGACGTAAAGACGGCTTTCCTAAATGGAAATTTAGAAGAGTGCGTCTATATGGATCAGCCGGAGGGATTCATTCAGAGTGGGAGCAGCGGTAAAGTATGCAAGTTGCTCAAGTCCATCTATGGAATGAAGCAGGCATCGCGGAGTTGGAACATCTGCTTTGATGATACTGTCAAAGAATTCGACTTTATCAAAAACCCAGATGAACCATGCATTTACAGTAAGATTGTAGGGAGAACTGTGGTATTCCTCATCTTGTACGTAGACGATATTCTCCTAATAGGAAATGATATTCCTATGTTACAGTCAGTCAAAGGATTCTTGTCACAGAGGTTCTCCATGAAGGACCTGGGCGATGCCAACTACATTCTGGGGATCCAGATCTATCATGATAGATCTAAAATGATGTTAGGACTTTCACAGTCCAGGTACATTGACACCATACTGAAACGATTCAGTATGAAAGATTCCAAGCGCGGTAATCTACCGGATTATCACGGAATCACCCTCTCCAAAGAGATGTCTCCCAAGACTGATTTGGAAAGGGCTCGCATGTCATCTATACCCTACACATCTGCGGTAGGCTCTATAATGTATGTGATGTTATGTACCAGACCAGATGTAGCATACGCATTGAGCGTTGTAAGCCGGTATCAGTCGGACCCAGGGGAGAAACACTGGATAGCGGTAAAGAACATTCTCAAGTACCTGAGAAGGACTAAGGAGATGTTCTTGGTGTATGGCGGAAAAGACCTCCAGATCGAGGCCTTTGCTGACTCCAGCTTCCAAAGTGACAAGGATGACTCCAAGTCCATGTCGGGTTATGTCTTTACCTCAATAGAGGGGCGGTTTGCTGGAAGAGTTCCAAGCAGGAAACCGTTGCTGACTCAACTATGGAAGCGGAGTACATAGCTGCTTGCGATGCCGCAAAGGAAGCTGTCTGGATGAAGAAGTTCCTCACGGAGCTTCAGGTGGTTCCTACCATTGTTGATCCAATACCGCTGCATTGCGACAACAACGGCGCTATAGCTTTAGCGAAGGAACCCAGGTCCCATCAGAAGTCCAGGCACATTTTGAGGCGGTACCACCTGATCAGGGAGATCGTAGATCGCCGGGAGATCGAGGTGAAGAGAGTAGATTCGGAGAATAACACTGCAGATCTACTCACAAAGGCCCTACCCCAAACTCAGTTCAAGCGGCTGATCGAGATGATAGGTCTTCGATACGCCAGTACATAGCCTTAGTGCAAGTGGGAGATTGTTAGTGTATATGCCCTATAGGCCATTACTGTATCATACTAGTTTGTATATTACTTGATGGAAGCTTGGGATATTCACAATTGTATAGACAATCTTGCTCAAAATGGTAGTATGCTACTTGGTTTGTCTCTACTTCAATATGTGCATGTGTTTCTTTTAGCATATCGCTTATACATATTAGTAGAGCCCTTAGGATCTTTGCTTGATTACCAGCGTTGTGATGGCAATCACACTAGTAGGGGCTGGGTAATCTACAAGCACATCCTTATACAGGTCCCTAGTCGTAGGACTATCGAGATAGGGCATCGATACTCCGGAGTAGACTAGCGTATGCGCTTCTTATCCCAGCAGGGGAGACGGTCTGTCCCACAGCCGTCAGTACGTCGTACTTGAGATAGTATGCGGGTGCTCGTTAGGTTACGAGTACACTGGACAGGACTCGTCGGGAACTGAATGGTTGGTACTATACCTATCGTCAGTTATCAGTTCCCAAGTGACATGAGTACAGCTTAGTCCGCTGACTTGACACTATCACTTCGCTTCGAGTGTGTTCCCACTGTACTTTGATTACTACCCTACCACGGCTCAAAGGAGTCGTGCAAACAGGTAGTAGTTGGGTGCAGTCCCGAAGCACTTGGAGGCAGTGACGGTTAGACAGGATTCGTCTCTCCCGGTATTGGGGGTTGATATCGCGCTGTGTCTAGGAAAGCCATTACACAAGTAGTCCCTGGCCAAGGCAAGCGAGATATACTGGTAGGTTTCCAGTGTTATCTCAGGGTGTTCTTGGCTACACTCCGACACGACTTGTACCGCTATTAGGTGACTGACGTATACCGCCCCCTAGGCCCGCCATGCGATATTCTCAGACGAACGGACCGGATTGTACGGAGACTGTCACATTCAGGCTCAGTAGGAGTTCAGATGGGTTTCACCTCGTCAGTCTTCTTATCGGCATCTACCTGGGGGCCGTTACGCACAGCTAATGCCGCTTGCGATCTGTGGTTAAACCCACTGCCAACGTAGTGTTGAGTCTTTAGAGTCCCACACAGAGAGCTATTCGCCTTTAGGCAAAAGAGTAGAGGTTGCATGGTTTTGCGACAGGGTTCGGTCACATCCGTGCACTTGTGCACGTTTACTGTCCGGGCAGTTATCACTAGCGGGCTTTGATTTAAGCCAGATCCTAGTGTACGTTTTGGGATTGGTTTTGTCTCTTTGTATTCGTGTTCCTCGGAACACGGATGCGGGTGTGTATGCACAGTTGACAGAGACAGAGGCAGAGGATTCTCATTAAGGTTGTTGACTGTTGACTTTTTCTAGACCCTAATGAGAATAGGAAATATGATTAATAATAATATTAATTAATTATTATTGTGCCATGGTTGGGTTGAAAGTTTGACTTTGTTGACTTGTTGACTTTGTTGACAGGTTGACTAGTTTGGACTTGTCGACCATCATCATTGCATGGCTATCATTTCATGGCTATGACTTTTGGCTTGCTTGTTGTTCTTTACAACATGAGTGCATGAAATGATAATGCCATTGACATGAACCATCACAAAATACTTTAATTATTATTATTATGATGATTATTTTCCTTTTGAGAGCATGGTTGTAAAAGTCTTGCTCATTCTTTCATTTCCTTTCTCTCTCATGCTTGAGCTCTCCCTCTTCCTCTTGCTCTCTCTCTAGTTCATGGTTCTATTGTCTCATGTGTTGAGAAGCAAGAACCATAGAGATCAAAACCCATTACACTTCTCTACTCATCCTAGTTCACAAGGTCTAGCAAGCCAAGTGTTCTAGTTTCTTCTAGTTTGAAGTGAAGCCAAAGGTAGAAGCTTTCGGGTGGATCAATCTTCGGCGCGAGGAGACGACGAGGTGAGGCCGATCCGACCACCGCAAGGAGTTGAAGACGAAGGAGTTCAAGTTAAGGTATAACCCCCTAACCGAGTAAGTAAAACTCCTAGTTAGGTTGTTAGATAGTTGTTTAACAAAGATCCGTATTTTGAGTCCATGTTACCACCCTAGAAAAAATCGTTTTTCACCATTTCCGCAACCCCAAAGAACCGGGGACGGGTAACGTGGACTTACAGCAACAACTGGCTCATTCGTCCGCACGCTGAACAGTGCCTCAATCATCAATTAATAGGTGCATCGACGATCATCACACCTGGCTGGCCTCTAGCAGTAGCCTGATTCTCGGGTGCTGATCTGCACGTCCGATAAATCCCATAAAAGCGATCCATCAAACGCTCATGGCGCGAAAACACAATAAGACGACGCCTCTCTATGAAATCGTATATCCCTGGAATCACACCCTGGTCAGTTCTCTTCCGCGACGAGCTCATGCTGACACAACTCTAGCCGTAGCTCTCTCTGCCCGTGTAATCGTGGCAGCAAAATAATAACCAATATCGATGAGGATAGATCATAGGAATGAATATAATACTGTGCAAGGAAATGTACATCCTAAGGCTCCTTAAGCGGAGTGGCGTATCGTAAGTATGCCGCGGAACATGCACACGGTACGTCACTCTCCTTAAGTCACCTACTCCATCAACCAAGGTCAACCTACGCGACGAAAGTTCGGGTCTAATACCCCCTCGACTAAGTCTAAGTTCCGTAAGGTCAAGCCTAAGTTCCGAATATATACAAACGCTCTAGGCCTTGCATAGTCAAACTTAGACTCGAATCAAGGTTAACCTAGCGCTCTGATACCAATTTTGTCACGACCCGAAATAGCACGTGACTGGCTCTTGAATCATATGAAGTCTATAGGACCTCATCTAATTCAAGTAAGACAAAAGCCCAGAAATCTAAAACCATTTTAAAGAAGAAGTAAAGAAAACAAGTTTTAAAACAGGTGTTTTTAAATAACATAAGCCGATCCGGACTGGTTCTCTACTTCGTTTCTGAATTCCTTGATTTCTCAAAAGCTTCAGATTTGTGTTTCATAAGATACACATATCCAAATCTAGAGAGATCGTCAGTGAATGTGATGAAATACGAGAACCCAGCCCTTGCATGTATAGACATCGGACCACACACATCACTGTGTATGAGTCCCAAGAGCTCTGTTGCTCTTTCTCCATGTCCGGTGAAAGGAGATTTGGTCATCTTTCCTTTGAGACAAGACTGACAAGTTTCATAAGATGAAAATTCGAACGTATTCAAGAGTCCATCTTTATGTAACTTAGTCTTTTCTCTCCGATATGACCAAGTCTACAATGCCACAAATAGGATTCGTTCGTATCTGAACTCTTCCTCTTGCGTGTGTTTTGTACGTTGAGAATTGTATTCTGATTTAGAACATAGATACCATTACACAGTGCACCTTCTGCAACCAGTACCTTATCAAGGTAAATGTTCATGATATTTCTATCAAGAACAAAGTTATATCCATCTTTATCAAGTAAAGAAACTGATATGATGTTGCAAACCATGGAAGGTACATAGTAGCAATTGTTCAAAGTCATAGTATTGCCATTTGGCAACGCTAGGTGATATTCACCGATGGCTGCAGCATTAACTCATGCTCCATTCCCTACCCTGAAGGACATATCACCGGGTGCAACTTTCCTACTTTTTCTCAGTCCCTGCAATAAATTACAGATATAAGATCTTGATCCGGTATCTAGTACCCAGGAGGTAGGACTGACCGAAAAGCAGTTCTCAATTACAAGAACTCCTGAAGTAGATGCAATAGTATGCTTCTTCTTCAATGGGGTCTCCTTGGAATCCATACAATCCTCTTTCCCTTGCTCACACTTATGACTGTTGTCGTAAGTTAGAGCCGAACCGACGTTCACCAGCACCGAATAAGAATTCGGATCAGTCAAGCGATACATTTTATTATCTTGATTAGGACGTGAAATGGTTGGTACCTGGAGAGAGAGAAAAGAAACACTCAGCGTGCGCTCTTGCAAGATTAGATTGGTTATTAATTTATCTAACCAGGATGACTCCTACTGTTTCCTCAAATTCTTCTTCAAACCCTAAAAGAAGAACTGGTCAGGATAAATCGCACGTCACAATACTTGCTTAACCTTTCAGCCAGGCTAGTGTTGGTACTTCGAGGGAGGTTTTCCAACGCTTTCACGAAGTTTCTTAATTACATAACCTCTTTTCCCTAGAGGCGTAGCCCCACTAACACCGTTCTAGACACCTACTTGGTTTATAGCATTGATTGTTAAGTGAAATAATCTGCCGAGAGTAATTCAACTCATCAGTGGGATCGGGATCCAACTATCATTATGTGATGACCTAGATGGAATCCACTCTAGTCACCACACTCCATAAGGTATGCTAAATCTTCAAGTTTCCTGTATATTTGAAACTCCCGATGTGGTTTTTGCCCCTAGGACAAGTGACCTTGACTGAGCCAACATATCAAAGGATCCTAGTCAAGATCAACCCGTCATTTTCTTGATTGCATTAGACCCACCCGTACGAGTCCTTGACTGAGCCAAAATGACCACACGACTGTCCCAACCAATCGCTTTATTTTCTACAGAAAAATATTACATAGCTACCGAACACTACGCCTCGGCTGAGCACGAAATGTGTAGCACGAATACTAAGCAATACCAATCCGAAATGACGGAGGGCTACGGCTGGGTTTTTGGCGAAAAACCCGTTAACGTAATGAACTTGATATCGTTGAAGGAACCTGAGTGGTTTTACAAATATATAGTGGAGAAAACTTTTGCTAAAGAGGTCACTCCCTGTGAAGGGATCTCGGCTCTTTCCTCGTCAAATGAGGTGCAAGATATTCCAAACTGAATACCACGATGCAAAGCAAAAATAATCGACTATAGTGAAGTTATTACGTTGACGCAAACTTTTACTCAAGGGGTCACTCCCGATGAAGGGATCTCGGCCATTGCCTCGTCGAATGAGGTGCTGGATATTCATAACCGAATACCACTGTGCAAAGAAAAAGTGAACGTCTGTAATGTCTATTTTAAAACTTGGTTCCGACAACATCTTTTAGGTTTATTCTCTTGCATTAATCAAAATTAATGCGGTCCTATCAATATAACCTATCACACCAGAAAGAACGAAAATATGATGTACGTATATGCCATCCGCATTCGCCACTAGGCCCCGTCATCACCTATTAGGTTACTTAACTAACGACAGAGCGGGGGCTGGACTAGTGCAGGTGCAAAACATATACAACATCTACTAGTGTATACATATAAGTATAGACAACATTCGTCCCAGGCATGATAATAATCAACATAAGTATATACAACATCTCAGCCAACAATACAGAATGGTGGATAATCTTGGAACCCCGGGTTTCATTTGAGCCGCAAATAAAACCCGACGTTCCCTGTCGTGTGGATAGCCTGTGCAATGAAAACCTGGACCCCTACGGGCGCGGAAAGTTACCCGTCAATCCCAGAAGTGAGGCAGCCCCCTTCAACAAAATAAATGGGACACCCAGCACTTCAAGGAATCCGGTAACTTGGGCGCCCCTCCGTGGGTCATCCTATACCCCCTACGAGTGCGGCGAATAGCCCGCCAATTCTAGAATGAAGCCCCCTCCGTCTCAACGCCATGAGATGCGGGCTTGTTGCCTTCTAGAACCCAGCTATTCGTGCACTCCACCGCGAGATAATCCTAGTACAGAAAAAGAAAATAATATGTACAAACAGTGACATCGACCTCAACCCGGTCATGCCCCAAAATAATATACAACCCGGCAAAGACGGCAGTCCACATGTCAGACGCTTGCCCCGCAATAACATAACAAATGTACAAATGAATATAAAATGTACTACTAACATTGCACCACATGCTATCCATCACGACTATCCAACCACAATCACAGCACAAGCACAAAACATCAACGCGAATGTCACGTTCGCAAAACCCGTCTAAAAGAACATATAACAATCAGACGAGTTTTACCGATCGAGTGACATTCCCGGTCGCAGAAAAAAGTGAATGTACTGTAAAATACACATTTAAAATTTCGATCGACTAAACTTTTCCAAATTGGCCCCAAATGCAAATCCAGCACTCAAATAAACCTAGGACAAAACTATATGTCACAAATATCATATTTTCATGAACTAGAGCCCCAGAAAAATTTTGGGGTACTGTAGCCCAAAAAGCGCCGGTGAAGGGCCGCAAAATACGATATTTTGCTCACTTTCCACGGCGGAATTTTAGAGTTAGGCCCCCAAATTTTTTCTGTAGCTTAAGTTTCTCCTGCACATAATTCTAAGATACCCAGAAAAATTTTAGGACAACTTTGAAAATCGACAGCAAGCTCATGCACATAGATTCGTGATTCGGAAAAATTTGTCAATTGAGATTTTAACCTTGTGCAAATAAGCTAGTAGAGTTTATGGGTAGGCTCTGATACCATGAAGGGTTACACCAGCGCCCCGGCCAAATTCCGTGGCCAAATGCGAAACAAAAGTTTTACTACGATACAAAACATGGCGCTAGAATAAACCTTAAACCGGATCTTTACCATAAACCTAGTTAGCACAAAAGAGTTCTATCTACTATGATAGTAAGTTATACCTAAGCTTGAACTCCTTCTCTTCTTGTGTTGTTTCTCCTTGTTGTGAGCTCCTTGGAGTGGTGTAGATGGCTCCTCCTCACCGTCTTCTCTATGCCAAAGAAAAATCCATCCGAAGGCCTCTACCTTAAGCTCCAACCTCTATCTTGAAGTAACTACGGTGCTTGGTGTGCTAGACTAAGAACCTTAGAGTGAGTAGAGAATTGTTTTGGTGGTTTTATCTCACAATGCTCTTGATTTTCAACTCATAAAACAAGAGAGCCTTGAGAGAGGAAGAGGAGAGAGCAAGCAAGAGAGAGAATGTATCTTGATAAAATGATGTGTTTGCTCTCATATGATGAAAAAAGAATAATGATAATTTTAATTAGGATAATTGTCATGGTTGATGTTGATTTGACCATTATCATGTCATAATTAATGCTAAGCACAAAATATCTCATGCTTAACAAAAATATCTAAGTCAACAAGTCAAATGGTAACCATGATACAATTATCTTTAATTAAAATTCATTAATCAATTTTCTCCATCTCATTATGGTTTTAATCAAGTCAATGATCAAAACCCTAATGAGGTTTCTCTGCCACTATCTACAGTATATACATACCCGCATCTGTGTTCCGAGGAACACGAATACAATGAGACCGAACCAACCCAAAACCAAATACTAGGATCCGGCTTAAACCAAAGCCCACTAGTAACAACTGCCCGAACACTAAACACGCACAAGTGCACGTATGTGGACGGACCCTGTCGTAAAACCATACGACCTCTACTACGTTTCGCCCAAAGGTGAACAACCCTCTGTATGGGACTCTAAAGACTCGACACTACGGTGGCAGTGGGTTTAACCACAGGCCGCAAGCGGTACTAGCTGTACGTAACGGTCCCCAAGTAGATGTCGATAAGAAGACCGATGAGGTGAACTCATCCGAACTCCTACTGAGCCTGAATGTGACAATCTCCGTACAGTCTGGTCTGTTCGTCTAAGAGTATCGCATATCAGGCCTAGGGGGGCGGTAAACGTCAGACCCCTAATAGAGGTACAAGTCATGTTGGAGTGTAGCCCAGAACACCCTGAGAAACTACTGGAAACACTACCTGTAAATCTCGCTTGCCCTGACCTGGGACTTTGTGTAATGGCTCTCCTAGACACAGCGCGATATCAACTCCTAATACCGGGAAAGACGAATCCTGTCTAACCGCCACTGCCTTCAAGTGCTTCGGGACTGCACCCAACTACTACCTGTTTGCACGACTCAATAGATCCGTGGTAGGATAGCAATGAAAGAACAGTGGGAACACACTTGAGGCGAAGTAGCAGTGTCAAGTCAACGGACTAAGCTATACTCATGTCACCTGGTAACTACTACCTGACGATAGGTATAATACCAACCAACAGTTCCCGATGAGTCCTGTCCAGTGTACTCGTAACCTAACGAGCACCTGCATACTATCTCCAGTACGATGTACTGATGGCTGTGGGACAGACCATCTCCCCTGCTGGGATGAGAAGCGTATGTACCAGTCTACTCTGGAGTATCGATGCCCTGTCTCGATAATCCTACGACTAGGGACCTTTATAAGGATATGCTTATAGACTACCCAGCCCTCACTAGTGTGATCGCCATCACAACGCTGGTAGTCTAGCAAAGATCCTAAGGGCTCCATCAATATGTATTAGCGATATGTTAAAGGAAACATATACACATATTAAGATAGATACAAACCAAGTAGCATACTACAATATCGAGCAAGACTGTCGTCAATCCATGTATATACCTCAAGCTTCCAAAATGTAATATACAAACTAGTACTACACAATAATGGCCTCTAGGGCATACATATCCAATATAAGCTACATCCGGTCTAGTACATAACATCGCATACATAATAGACCCGACTGCCGAAGCATAGGGTATCCCTTGCATGCGAGCCCTGTCCAAATCAGTCTTGGGAGACATCTCTTTGGAGAGAGTGATTCGTGAACAAGCGGGTAAATTACCACGCTTAGAATCTTCCATACTAAACATCTTTAGTATGGTGTCTATGTACCTGGATTGGGATAATCCCAACATTCATTTAGATCTATCTCTATAGATCTTAATGTTGGATATATGTTTGCCCTAGAGGCCATTATATGATAGTGTATGTACCGGTATGTGTGTGTGTGTGTGTGTGTTCAGGGGACATTCTTGCTCGATATGATAGTATGCTATCTGGTTGCACCTTTTATCTTGACATGTTCATTTGATCATGCTTTTCATTCATTTGGTACATGTTGATATAGCCCTTAGGATGATCCAGGACTACTGAGACTATGATGCGGATCATACTAGTGGGACATGTGTAGTCTATGAGCATATCCTTGAAATGTTCCTAGTCGTGGGTGTATTGAGACGCATCGATATCACCAGAGTAGACTAGCGTATACGTTACTTGTCCCATATGATGGGCGATGGATGATCCTATATCCATTGGTGTGGTGACACCAAAGATCGTATACGGGTGCTCAGTGGAGACTGTGTACACTGAACGGACTCTCCGAGAACTCCTATATGGTATTATATCTATCGTCGGATAGCAGTTCTCAGGTGACACTAGTACATGTTAGTCTGTAGACCCGAGATCGTCATAGAGTCTTGTGTGTCTCCCACTGTACTTTGATCTCCACTCTACCATAGCTCTACTGAGTCGTGCAAACAGGTGGATTTTGGGTACAGTCCCGAGGCACATGGAGGCAATGAGCGATAGGAGGGGTTTCGTCTCTCCCGGTATTGGGGGTTGATGTTGCACCATGTACGATTGTCTATAACAGGAAGTCCCTGGCCAGGGCTGCTGAGATTTACTGATAAGTGTTATCAGTAGTTTCTCGATCTGTTATGAGCCATATACCGGCATGACTTATCTGAGTTATTGGGTTCGACGTTACCATCCCTAGACAAGATATGCAACATATTTGACGAAGAGACCGGACTGTACGGTAAGTGTTGCCAGTTGGCTCGACAGGAGTTTTAGCAGGTTTGCTTGTGTTTCTTCTGATCGCTCAATACCTAGTAGCCGTTACGTAATGCTTGTGCCACTGACGGTTTGTGGGCATATGATGTGATCACTGCCTACTGCTAGCGTATTGACGAGTCTTAGAGTCCCACAAAGAAGTCTCCTAGCTCAGGTGAAATGATTTGGGGTGCATATGTGATATGCGTGGGAGCTGGATTAAATGCGTGTATTGGATACCGTATTTTAATCGGGCGTTTTCTATTGGACGGGTCGTATGTGATATGACCGGGTTATTAAATCAAGTGTTGATTTAATATTAGGTCCATTAGCTCATTTATTAAAACCTATTTCTTTTGTTGCATGCATGAGTGTATGTATATGTTGATGTGCATGCACACATGCAAGCATACATCTGTCATGGTTGATGATACATTGGTGGCGGCAATGCAAGACTCACATGGTAACAATTTTTAGATATTTTGGTTATTTGAGAAAAGCAAAATGGCAACATAATCATGGTTGACTATTCAACTCTCTTGAGTTGACAATAGTCAATGGTTTTGTAGCCCATGGTTTTGCTTAAACTCAAGTTACAAAATATCTAGATATTTTGTAACCATGATTTAGCATGGATGACACCCTCTTACTCTTTTTGAGTTTAAGGATAGTTATCATATTATTCTCTTGAGTTTGTTTCGTGCCATCTCTTTCTTCCTCTCTCTCCAAAAAGCTCACTGGGGTTTTAAAAGAAAGAGAAAGGATTAAAAAGAAAAGGTTTTTAATTGATATCCAAACCCAAATCACCATTCTACTTTAGTCTTTCCCACTAGTGTGGAGTGTTAGCTTCTTCTTCATCCTTGATCAAGAGAAGTTTGGAGCTTGGTGCAAAGAGACTTCGTGGTGGATCATCGTGGACTCGGAAGAACACAAGCCAACCGGTTCAAACCTCAATCGATCCAAGGAATCTAGGAGGAGGTCTACAAAGGTTGTATTCTCTCCCACTTAGTGTTAGACACTTGTAGTATAAGATATTAGCATGTTGTTACTCTATCTTTCTAGTTCGATTCATGATTGGAATTGTTTAGCACCCTCTAAATTTTTGTTATGGCATATGTGATGCAACCCTAAACCTAGTGTGGTGCTATAGAATCCCTACACTTAATTCCCAGTATAGGGTTAGCTTAGCACCTTAGCAAGATTTTGGCAAGCATCAATCATGCTACTTTAAAAATTTTGGGGTGCTAAACAAACCCTAACCAAGATCTTAACTAGAGACATAGGGTTAACATAGCAAGTAAACAACTTTACTTCTAAGAGTTTGGGATTACAACCTTTGTAGTCCATTCCTTCGCTTCATAAGCTCCGTGTTGAGGTCCCTTCACCGCGATCATCATGTACCCGAACTCTAGAGAGGCTCCATGAAGAGAAAGATGCAAGCTTGCTTTCAATCTTCAACAACTAAGATGATCTACCTTGAAGAATCTCAAACCCAAGCTCATGCTTCACTAATCAAGTATTAGCAAAGCAAACACCCTAATCTAAGTGGCTAGAATAGATAAGGATGATGAAGTAGGAATTTAGCTCTCTTTTGTTTTCTTTATCTCACTCAAAATCATCACAAACCCAAAAGCTAGTAAGCTTTTCAGGAAGAAGAAGAAGAAGAAAAACATTTGTGATCAATAATGAATAATCATTGTTGTGGTTACAAATCAACCATGGGTTAAGAATGAAAACTTAACCCTTGTAGAGAATTAACTAGGGTAAAGGGTTTGGGTTGGGTTAAATAAATATCTATACAAAATATCAAAGTCAAAGTCAAAGCTTCAAGAAGCTTCATGAAAGATTCATCCAAGCTTAACCCTAATCCAAACCCTAACCATATTTAAGCTCCACAAAACATGTTGCATTTGTAACCCTAACTTGTTACAATATTATATATCACATATACAATATTTATTGTAACAAAATAAAATAATACAATTAACTATATCACATATATATCAATGTATTATCCAAGTGAGAAAAAGAATCTTTAAGTGAGCTATTATTAGTTAATGTAATATAATATATCAAATATATAATTATACATTAAATTATCGAATCAACACTTGATCCGATAATCCGGCTATTTCATAAATAACCGACTAATATAATATGTATCAGTTCATCGAATCAACACTTGATCTGATGACCCGGCTATATCATATATACTCGGCCGACATCACATATCGCGATAATCTAATACGGTATCGCATACACGTATTATTCTCGGTCCCACACATATCACATATGTGCTCCTACTCCGTTTTGCCTGAGCCAGGAAACCTCTGCGTAGGACTCTAAAGAATCGTCAATACGCCGGCAGTAGGTGATGATCATATCAAACACCCACAAGCTGCAAGCGGTCAGCTAAACGTAACAGCCACCCAGGTATTGAGCAATCAGAAGATCAACAAGCAACCCTGTACATTCTCCTGTGAATCCAATCAGTAACACTACCGTACAGTCCGGTATCTTCGTCTGATATGTCGCATATCTCGCCAAGTGGTGGTAAACGTCAGAACCTAGTAGCTTGATAAGTTGAGTTGATATGAGGTCCATAGCAGTTCGAGAAACTACTGATAACACTTACCAGTAAATCTCAGCAACCCTGGCCAGAGATTTCCAGTTATAGCCAATCGAACACAGCGCAACATCAACTCCCTATACCGGGAGAGACGAAACCCCTCTTATCGCTCATTGCCTCCATGTGATTCGGGACTGTACCCAAAAGCCACCGTTTTGCACACCCTCTTGGACGTGGTATGATGGAAATCAAAGCACAGTGGGAATCACACAAGACTCTATGACGATCTCGGATCTACAGACTAACCTGTACCAGTGTCACCAGAGAACTGCCATCTGACGTGAGGTATAATACCATCTGGGAGTTCTCGGCGAGTCCGTCCAGTGTACCCAGTCTCCACTGAGCACCCGTATACCTTCTCTGATGTCAAACACCAATGGATATGGGATCATCCATCGCCCATCATATGGGTCAAGAAGCGCATACGCTAGTCTACTCTGGAGTATCGATGCCCTGTCTCGGTACTCCCACGACTAGGAACATTTGAAGGATGTACTTAACGACTACTCTGTCCCCACTAGTAAGATCTGCATCATAGTCCTGGTAGTCAAGTACTCATCCTAAGGGCTTTATCAATATGTACTTTTAGACACAATCAGTGTACATGTTAAGATAAAGAGTAACCAGATAGCATACTATCATGTCGAGCAAGAAAGTCCTCCCTATATATGTCGAAGCATCCACTACAATATACATCGTATATACAGTAATGGCCTCTAGGGCATACATATCACTAACAATCTCCCACTTGCACTAGGGCCATCTGTTGTGGTATCGCATACCCAACAATCAGCTGTGGTTGAAGTTTCTCATACTCAACCATCCCATAAAAGTCTCTACTGGGAAATAGGCCTTTGTGAGTGGATCCGCGCTGTGGTCCTCTGTGTCTACTCTCCTAACCTCGATCTCACTGGAGATCAACCATCTCCATGATCAGGTGATACTGCCTAAGAATATGTCTGGATCACAGATGGAACGGGGGTTCCTAGGCCTAAGCCACAACTCTATTGTCATACAATGGTAGGAACGAAATTCATCTCATGAACTCATATTTATCCAGACAGCCTCTTTGGTACCATCTTTGGTAAAGATGTATCTTGCCTTTAATCATCTAGTAAGTCACGGTATCTAGCTTGGAACTCTTCAAACATACCGTCCCTCCACTAAGGGTAAAGACAATGCCTGCGACTAACATTCAATCGTCCTTATCACCCTGGAACCTTTCCAGTGATTCTCCCCAGGATCGATTGATACCATCTCACTACAACTAGTGAGAATCCTAACATCCAATTAGATCTATCTCATAGATCCATAACTCAGGATTTAGGAGCTATCACCTTGATCCTATATGGAGAATCTTTGTGATAAGAGAAGATTGACCGAGCGTAGCATAGGAAACTCCTTCCCTATCAAGAGTATGTCATCCACGTACTATACAAGGATCACCACCATACTCCTTACTACCTTTTTGTATATACTTGGTTCATCTACCATTTTGATGAAGTCAAACTCTTTGACTACCACATCAAAATAGACGTTCCAACTCCGCGATGCCTGATTTATCGTATAAAACAAGTTGCACATGTTTCCGCTGCTCCCACTGTCTACGAAGCCCACTGGCTGTGTACTTATGGACGCTCTCTTCCAAATCATCATTTAGAAAAGAAGTCATGACACCCAATCGCCAGATATCGTAGTTACGGTATGTAGCAGTGGCAAGTAGGATCTGGATGGACTTAAGCATAGGTTTGAAAGTCTCAACTTTTCCATGTACACCAAGTAATCTTCTCAAGATATACTTGCTCCTGATGGGGATTTAACCCTTCAGATAAAGCAACCAAAGTCCATACTTTGTTGGTGTATAAGGATTCCATCTCAGATCGCTAAGCATCCAGCCATTCTCACAGAGTCCCCACTCCTGATGACCTGTTAGAAACTAGTTGGGTCATCATCTCATGATGCAATTCTCGCTCCCACTGTCATAGAGAGACCGAAGTATCTCTCAGGTGGATGAGGAACTCTACCAGATCGGCAGAGAGGCTGAGATTCGTTGGAAACTATTGAATTCTCCGGTTCTACCAAATCATCAGCTGCAGTTTGTTTTAGCTGGAACTACTTCCAGTTCTACCTTATGACCACTAATTTCTTCACAAGAAATTCCCTTTCCCAAAGGTGGCATGCTGAGAAAACATCTTTTATTCCTCAGTTTGGTAGAAGATATTCCCTTGCGAATGCTTGGGATATCCAAAAACTTCCACAGAACTGACCTTGCCTCGAGCTTGTCCAGATTTTGCTTTTGACATAGGCCGGACAACCCCAAATCTTAACTTCCTTAAGAGATGTGCTCTTCCCATACCATATCACATATGGAGTGGTAGGCATCTGATTTGGTTAGAACCCTATTCAATAGGTATGCAACTTCTCAAGTGCATAACCCCAAAATAAAATAGGCAACTCAGTAGTACTCATCATAGAGCACACCATATCACATAGGGTGTGATTGCTCCGCCCCAATACACCGACATGCTTTGGTGTATACGGAGGAGTAATGCTGAGAGAGAATCTCATTCTCCTTTAGAATAGTCCAGGAATTCCGTGCTCAAGTATTCTCCTTCTTGATCTCATCAAAGGACATAATACTTATACCCGTTTTTGGTTCTCTACTTCTAACTTATATTCTGTGAATATCTCAAAAGCTTCGGACTTGTATTTCAACAGGAACATATGTCTGAATCTTGAGAGATCATCAGTGAATGTAATGAAGTATAAAAAAATGGTCCTGGCATATGTAGACTGGGGACTTTCATACATCAGCATGTATCAATCCCAAGAGTTCGGTAACTCTTTCTCTGTTTCCAATAAACAGAGCTATGGTCATGTTATCTTTGTGACATGACCGGCAAGTTTCATAAGATGTAAATTCAAACTGATTTAAATATGCATCTTTATGTAACTTTAGATAGTCGGGTCGCATAGATATGACCTAGTCTACAATGCCTCAAGAAAGATTCGTTCATTTCTGAACTCTTCCTCTTGTGTATGTTTTGTACGTTAAGAACTGTGGTTTGATTTAGAACGTCTATGCTTTTAGATAACATGCCTGAACCGATCAAATATTGATATAGGAAATGTTCAAAACATTATCCAATAATACAAAATTATATCCTTCTTTACTAATAAAGAGACTGATATGATGTTGTATATCAGGTTCGGTATCTAATAACATTCGTTCAGAATCAATGTATTCTGGTAATACAGGGTGATAACTGCCAACAGACTTGGCTGCAACACTTACATCATTTCCAACTCTTGAAACTTATCACCCATTTTCAGTTCTCTACCTATCTGTAACCCATGTAACAAATTACATTTGCAGGATCCTGATCCGGTATCTCATACCCAGGACGTAAAGGATACTGAAAAACAGTTCTCGGTAATGAACACACCCGAAGAAGATGCATCAGCATGTACTTTCTTCGTTTGGGCGGCACGGGAATTCTGGTAATCCCATATTTCATGCCCTGTCTTATAACAATTATAAGTTGGAGCGGGACCAACGTTCCCCAGCTCAGTATAATAAGCGGGTTCGGTCAATACATCCATATTATTATCTTGATTAAGGCGTCACATGGTCGCTACCTGGAGAGAGAGAGAGAAGAAAACACTCAGCGTATGCTCTTGCAGGATTAGATTGGTTATTAATATATCTAATCAGGATGTCTCCCACTGTTTTTAGTCAAATCTTCCTTCAAACCCTAAAAGGAAAGACTGGCCGGGATTAATTACACCCTACAAGTTTGCCAATCTTTCAGCCATGCCAGTGCCGGTACTTTGAGGGAGGTTCCCCGTGCTTTCGCACGGACCTAATTAAAATAAACCTCATTTTCCCAGAGGCATAACCCCGTTGACACCTTTCTAGACACCTACTTGATCGGCTAATTGTAATGTGTAAAACTCTCCCAGGAGTAACTCTTACTCGCAGCGGGTATCGGGATCTAACTATCTCATTGAAGGTATGCAATCTCATTGCAAATTTCAACACTTAAAATTCCCAATAATATTTTTACCCCAAGCGTCCTATGACCTTGACAGAGGTCAACAAACCATAGGGTGCAAGTCAAGTTCAACCCGTCATTTCCTGATTGAAGTAAACCCACCCGCACGACCCTTGACAGAGGTCAACAAGGTCGCACGACTACCCTAAATCAATCACATTATATGCTTATGCAGATAAGCACTAATCAGCTACCGCACACTACGCCTTGACAGGGGTCAACAAACGCAGCACGAATACTAACTATTACTTATCTGAAATGACGGAGGGCCACGACAGGTTTTTAAGAAAACCTTTTGCGTAATGAACTTGATATCGTCGTAGAATCGAGTGATTTTTAATGGAGTGTTTTTGAGGCCTTTACTAGTTTTGCTAAAGATGTCACTCCCGGTGAAGGGATCTCGGCTCTTTCCTTATCGAATAAGGTGCAGGATATTTCACAAATACCGCTGTGCAAAGCAAAAGATTCTTCAAACACTAGCGACTTTACGCACTATAGAAGCAATCAAAAGACAAACCGAGGGTCGTAGCATCTGCCAGTTATTGCTAAAGAGGTCACTCCCGGTGAAGGGATCTCGGCTCTTTCCTTATCGAATATGGTGCTAGATATTCTACAAGGAATACCGCTATGCAAAGCAACGACTAGAGCTACCTGTTTTCGAGACAAGTTTCTACAACATCTTTAGGTTTCTTTTATTTCATTAATCTCATTAATGAAGTCCCAATTTATTATGCTTCACAAGCATCAGATATGAAACGAAATCAACAATATATAATATATATCTCATATATATAATATAAATATTCGTCTCAGGCAGTAATATGATCTCATCACAGAACATTGCAGCAGAAGAACATATATGAAATATTGGATATACTAGGAGGTCCGTGTTTTTAATACGAGCCTGTATAAAACACGGATTCCACGGTCGCGATGAATAGCTAATCCCACACCCCTAGACCCCTACGAGAGTAGCAAGCAACCCTACCAATTCTAGAGTTAGGAGACCCGGTCTCGACTCCTCGAGATGGTCTCCCACTGGACCCTAGAACCCGGTTACTTGTGCTCCCCGCCTTGGGTCTATCCTAATGCGGTAAAGTAAATAATATACAATGGTGACATCATCCTCAACCTGGAAGTGCCCCAATAAAAGAATATTAGATACAATGAACTTTACATGAATGAAAATGAAAAACTCTCATCTCACATAAAAAAAAACCCGTCTATTCAGAACACGACGATCCAATATAACATATCACAGCAGCATATAACATCACATGTCATCAACGTAAGTAAATATGCGTACCCCAGCTATCGTTGATGTATAGCAACGAAACCGGCGATGCACCACATATTACACTTACGGTCGCAGAAAAGAAAGTGAAAAAGTACAACAGTTGGAATCTGCAACCACCTTAGACATCATAAACCCAACGTATCTCATACTTTGGATTTCATGCCTAACCAAATGAATTCTTTAGACATCGCATGCCTAACAATTATAAACCCCGTATTTTAGTCTCTATATCGAAAACTGTTTTCAATATCAAGTCGGTCAATTCAACAAGATTCCCGACATCCTGATCAAATGCTCGTCAGAAACTTTAGTAGACGGCCGCACCCCCCGATGCCGTCGACGAAGTGCACTAAGGCGGAACACCGCTGCCTCGAGCACCCGAACGGATGCTTTTGGTGACGGGGTTCTCCTATAGTCATTTGGTCGGGGCTATGGGGCATGGACATCTAATAAGTTTACCCGGCGAGTATCCGCGAACACTTTCGGACTTTTGATCGCATCAAAATCCTATGGCAACCGATCAACTGAGACTAAACTGCTAGATTTATAACATTCAAATTAGTTATCTCATAACTACTTGTGGATTCCAAATATTGTATCACATTCCAGATAAATAGACAATGTTAAACTTTCCGATCGAATAAACAAACACCCAAGATTTCCCTTTAGTTCTCAACACTTGAAATTAGTTTAAAAGCATCCATCACATGCCACAGTACCAATGGTCGAGCCGTAGAAGGGTTAAACCAACGCCTCACATGTGGCAACGCCGTACTACCACAAACCCTAAGGTTTAGAGGCGGTTCAGACGGTCACATAATCGAGTTAAGGTTTTAGTTCTTCTAGAGGGTCCACCGTGTTACTTGCACGACTGTGAATGTTCTTTAACTAAGGAAAAAATCCAACACTTGGAAATTTTCCTGCAGGAGAAAAAGTGAGTTATTGATATCCGTTCGAACTTTTTAACACGTTCTAAATTACCCGGAAAAACTTAAACGAAGTTAAACTTTCTGATCGAATCAATGAGTTCCCAATATATCCCAGAAAGCTCAACACGTAAGTAGAATTAAAAATTCCCAAAAGGATGAAAAAGTACCCAAGAATAAACCCCTGAAGTACTAGCCCCAATTCCCAAAGTTGGCCGCGGAACCACCGCCAAACGCATGGTTTGGCCGCGGTTCCGTGGTCTCTTGAGTGAATTATGGCTTCGTACTTCACAGTAATTCTTAGAATTCCCTGCATGATTTTCTGAGTATTTTTAATATGAAAAATTTCAACTTTTGAAAAAATTTCCAGAAACTAGGATTTATCGGTGTTTCGGAGTTCGATCGGACTTCAAACTTCGTCTAGACAACGCCTAATGCTCTAGCCGGGCTCTGATACCAGTGTAAGGTTAGCTTAGCACCGTAGCAAGGTTTTAGAAAGCATCAATCATGCTACTTTAAAATTTTTGGGGCGCTAAACAAACCCTAACCAAGATCTTAACTAGAGACATAGGGTTAACATAGCAAATAAACAACTTTACTTCTAAGAGTTTGGGATTACAACCTTTGTAGTCCGTTCCTTCGCTTCATAAGCTTCGTGTTGAGGTCCCTTCGCTGCGATCATCATGTACCCGGACTCTAGAGAGGCTCCATGAAGTGAAAGATGCAAGCTTGCTTCCAATCTTCAACAACTAAGATGATCTACCTTGAAGAATCTCAAACCCAAGCTCATGCTTCACTAATAAAGTATTAGCAAAGCAAATACCCTAATCTAAGTGGCTAGAATAGACGAGGATGATGAAGTAGGAATTTATCTCTCTTTTGTTTTCTTTATCTCACTCAAAATCATCACAAACACAAAAGCTAGTAAGCTTTTCAAGAGGAGGAAGAAGAAGAAGAAAAACATTTGTGATCAATAATGAATAATCATTGTTGTGGTTACAAATCAACCATGGGTTAAGAATGAAGACTTAACCCTTGTAGAGAATTAACTAGGGTAAAGGGTTTGGGTTGGGTTAAATAAATATCTACACAAAATATCAAAGTCAAAGTCAAAGCTTCAAGAATTTTCATGAAAGCTTCATCCAAGCTTAACCCTAATCCAAACCCTAACCATATTTAAGCTCCACAAAACATGTTGCATTTGTAACCCTAACTTGTTACAATATTATATATCACATATACAATATTTATTGTAACAAAATAAAATAATACAATTAACATATATCACATATATATCAATGTATTATCCAAGTGAGAAAAAGAATTTTTTAGTGAGCTATTATTAGTTAATGTAATATAATATATCAAAAATATAATTATACATTAAATTATCGAATCAACACTTGATCCGATAATCCGGCTATTTCATAAATAACCGACTAATATAATCTGTATCAGTTCATCGAATCAACACTTGATCTAATGACCCGGCTATATCACATATACCTGGCCGATATCACATATCGCGAGAATCTAATACGGTATCGCATACACGTATTATTCTCAGTCCCACACATATCACATATGTGCTCCTACTCCGTTTTGCCTGAGCCAGGAAACCTCTGTGTAAGACTCTAAAGAATCGTCAATACGCCGGCAGTAGGTGATGATCATATCAAACACCCACAAGATGCAAGCGGTCAGCTAAATGTAACAGCCACCTAGGTATTGAGCAATTAAAAGATCAACAAGTAAGCCTGTACATTCTCCTATGAATCCAATCAGTAACACTACCGTACAGTCCGGTCTCTTCGTCTGATATGTCGCATATCTCGCCTAGGAGTGGTAAACGCCAGACCACAGTAGCTTGATAAGTCGTGTCGATATGAGGTCCATAACAGTTCGAGAAACTACTGATAATACTTACCAGTAAATCTCAGCAACCCTGGCCAGGGATTTCCGGTTATAGCCAATCGAACACAGCGCAACATCAACTCCCTATACCGGGAGAGATGAAACCCCTCCTATCGCTCATTGCCTCCATGTGATTCGGGACTGTACCCAAAAGCCACCGTTTTGCACACCCTCTTGGATGTGGTATGATGGAAATCAAAACACAGTGGGAATCACACAAGACTCTATGACGATCTCGGGTCTACAGACTAACCTGTACCAGTGTCACCAGAGAACTGCCATCTGACATGAGGTATAATACCATATAGGAGTTCTCGGCGAGTCCGTCCAGTGTACGCAGTCTCCACTGTGCACCCGTATACCTTCTCTGATGTCAAACACCAATGGATATGGGATCATCCATCGCCCATCATATGGGTGAAGAAGCGCATACGGTAGTCTACTCTGGATGATCGATGCCTTGTCTCGGTACTCTCACGACTAGGAACATTTGAAGGATGTACTTAACGACTACTCTGTCCCCACTAGTATGATCTGCATCATAGTCCTGGTAGTCAAGTACTCATCCTAAAGGCTTTATTAACATGTACTTTTAGAGACAATCAGTGTACATGTTAAGATAAAGAGCAACCAGATAGCATACTATCATGTCTAGCAAGAAAGTCCTCCCTATATATGTCGAAGCATCCACTACAATATACATCGTATGTACAGTAATGGCCTCTAGGGCATACATATCACTAACACCCAGAATGTTGGAGGCATCACTTAGATCTTTCATGAAGAACTTGTTGTTAGTGTGATTGCCCTAGAGGCCATTATTGTATAATACTAGTTTGTATATTACATTTTAGAAGGTTGAGATATATACACAGATTTATAACAGTCTTTCTCAATATAGTAGTATGCTATTTGGTTTGTATCTATCTTAATATGAGTATATGTTTCTTTTAACGTATCGCTAATACATATTGATAGAGCCCTTAGGATCTTTGCTTGACTACCAGCGTTGTGATGGCAATCACACTTGTGGGGGTTGGGTAGTCTACAAGCACATCCTTATACAGGTCCCTAGTCATAGGATTATCGAGACAGGGCATCGATACTCCAGAGTAGACTGGTGTGCACGCTTCTTGTCCCAGCTGGGGAGATGGTCTGTCCCACAGCCGTCAGTACGTCGTACCGGAGATAATATCCAGGTGCTCATTAGGTTATGAGTACACTGGACATGACTCGTCGGTAACTGTTAGTTGGTACTATGCCTATCGTCAGTTAGCAGTTCCCAGGTGATATGAGTACAACTTAGTCCATTGACTTGACACTGCTACTTCGCCTCAAGTGTGTTCCCACTGTTCTTAGATTACTACCCTACCACGGCTCTATTGAGTCGTGCAAACAGGTAGTAGTTGGGTGCAGTCCCGAAGCACTTGGAGGCAGTGGCGGTTAGATAGGATTCGTCTCTCCCGGTATTGGGGGTTGATATCGCGCTGTGTTTGGAGAGCCATTACCCAAAGTCCCTAGTCAGGGCAAGCGAGATTTACTGGTAGGTACTCCAGTAGTTTCTTAGGGTGTTTTGGACTACACTCCGATACGACTTATACCGCTATTAGGGGACTAACGTTTACCGCCCCTAGGCCTGATATGCGATACTCTTAGATGAACAGACCGGACTGTACGAAGATTGTCACATTCAGGCCCAGTAGGAGTTCGGATGGGTTTTCCTCATTGGCCTTCTTATCGACATCTACCTGGGGACCGTTACATACAGCTAGTACCGTTTGCGGCCTGTGGTTATGTAGGTTTCCTAGGCACCCTAATGAGGTCTCACAAGGCATCAACCATGCCAATTTCAAATTTTGCGGTGCCGAGAAACTCTAGAGTACGGATCGTTGGCTAGAATTCTAGGCGAAAAGCAAACTAGTTAACACTTAACTACAAGAATACGGAAATACAACCTTTGTAGATCCGGTTCTCCACCTCCATAGCTCCTTAATGAAGTCTCCTCGCTGTCCTCATACAATCCCGGGCTCTAGCGTCGGCTTCATCGGAGAAAGAGCGGGCTAGGTCGTCGACAACGTGCCGAAGATGATCTACGTCGAAGCATCACTAGATCAAGCTCCACCTTCACCAAGCCATGAAAACTTGTGAAGGAAACACACTCTACTACTTGGCAAGAGGTAGAGGATGAAGAAATAGGAAGTGGGTAGACTTTAGAATTGGATTTCTCACTCATTTTCATCAATCACCATTGATGAAGTAAGGTTTCTTCATGTGTCAAGATGAAGAAGAAGATGGAAATGTGTTATGATAAGTTATTTAAAAAATAGAAAATAAAAGAATACTTATCATAATCAACCATGGTTAAGTGTAGAGACTAAACTCAAGTTAAGTGAATGGTTAGGTTAGGTATGAAGACAAAAATGGTGATTAAGTTAAAGCTTCATGAAGCTTCAACATATATCCAAATTAGCCACCATTTTTCTTTTGCCAAAAATGAATAAATAAACAAATAAATGAATAAGAAAACAAAACCCTAACCATTCATATAACCATGGTTCAATCTTTACACAAACCCTAGTTAGCATGTATCATCAAACATGATACAAACTTGTGTACTAAAGTATATCACATATACAATGTGCACACCCGAGTGAGAATATCCATTTAAAGTGAACCAATACTAGTTAATGTAAAGTAATATATCAAATATATAATTATACATTAAATCATTAAATCAACACTTGATTCAATGATCCGGTCATGTCGCACATAACCAACTAGTATCCAATGTATCGGCTTATCGAATCAATCCTTGATTCGATAACTAGGTTATATCGCATACAACCAATCGATACATTCATCGCGAGAATAGAATACGGTATCACATACACGCATTATTCTCGGTCCCGCACATATCTCATATGCGCTCCTATTTCGTTTCGCTTGAGCCAGGAAACCTCTGTGTAGGACTCTAAAGACTCGTCAATACGCCGGCAGCAGGTGATGATCATATCAAGCACCCACAAGCCGCAAGCGGTCTGCTAAACGTAACGGCCACCCGGGTATTGAGCGATCTAAAGATCGACGAGCAAGCCCGCTCATACTCCAGTGAATCCAACCAGTAACACTACCGTACAGTCCGGTCTGATCGTCTGATATGTCGCATATCTCGCCTAGGGGTGGTAAACGTCAGACCCCAATAGCTCGATAAGTCGTGTCGATATGAGGTCTATAACTATTCGAGAAACTACTGGTAACACTTACCAGTAAATCTCAGCAACCCTGGCCAGGGATTTCCGGTTATAGCAATCGAACACAGCGCAATATCAACTCCCTATACCGGGAGAGACGAATCCCCTCCTATCGCTCATTGCCTCCATGTGATTCGGGACTGTACCCAAAAACCACCGTTTTGCACGTCCTCTTGGACGTGGTAAGATGGAAATCAAAGCACAGTGGGAACCACACAAGACTCTATGACAATCTCGGGTCAACAGACTACTCTGTACCAGTGTCACCAGAGAACTGCCATCTGACGTAAGGTATAATACCATCTGGGAGTTCTCGGCGAGTCCGTCCAGTGTACCCAGTCTCCACTGAGCACCCGTATATCATCTCTGATGTCAAACACCAATGGATATGGGATCATCCATCGCCCATCTGTATGGGTCGAGAAGGTATACGCTAGTCTACTCTGGTATATCGATGCCCCGTCTCGATATACCCTCGACTAGGGACTTTGAAGGATGTACTTATGGACTACCATGTCCCCACTAGTATGATCCGCATCATAGTCCAGGTAGTCAAGCACACATCCTAAGGGCTTTACCAACATGTAACAGAGAGACAATCAGTATACACGTTAAGGTAAAGTTCAACCAGATAGCATACTATCATGTCGAGCAAGAAAGTCCTCCCTATATATGTCCCAGCATCCACTACAATATACATCCTATATACAGTAATGGCCTCTAGGGCATACATATAACTAACAATCTCCGACTTGCACTAGGGCCATCTGATAGCAGTGGTTGTAGTATCTCATACTCAACCATCCCATAAAAATCTCTCTCTAGGAACAGGCCTTTGTGAGTGGATCCGCTGTGTTGTCCTCTGAGTCTACTCTCCAAACCTCGATCCCCTGGAGATCAACCATCTCCATGATCAGGTAATACTGCCTTAGAATATGTCTGGATCACTGATGGGACCGGCGTTCCTTGGCATAAGCCACAACTCCATTGTCACACAATGGGAGGAACAAAGCTCATCTTATGAACTAATATACACCCAGACTGCCTCTTTGGTAGTATCTTAAGTAGTGATGTATCCTGCCTTTATCGTCTAGTATGTCACGGTATCTAGCTTGGAACTCTTCCAACATACCGTCCCTTTACTGAGGGTAAAGACAATGCCTGCGACTGACATTCAGTCGTCTTTATCACCCTGGAACCCTTCCAGTGATTCTCCCCAGGATCAACTGATACCATCTCACTACAACTAGTGAGTATTCTAACATCCATTTAGATCTATCTCATAGATCCAAAACCCAGGATTTAGGAGGTATCACTTTGATCTTTTATGGAGAATCCTTGTGATAATCGGAGATTGACCGAGCGTAGCATAGGAATCTCCTTCCCTATCAAGAGTATGTCATCCACGTACTCTACGAGGATCACTACCATACTCCCTACTACCTTCTTGTATATACAAGGTTCATCTACTATTTTGATGAAGTCAAACTCTTTGACTACCATATCAAAACAGATGTTCCAACTCCGCGATGCCTGCTTTATCCTATAAAGCATCTTGCACACGTTTCCGCTGCTCCCACTGTCTACGAAGCCCTCTGGCTGTGTACTTATAGACGTCATCTTCTAAAACATCATTTAGAAAAGCAGTCATGGCACCCAACCGCCAGATATCGTAGTTATGGTATGTAGCCGTGGCAAGTAGGATCTGGATGGACTTAAGCATAGCTACTTGAAAAGGTTTCATCATTATCCACGCCTGGTCGATGACGAAAAGCTTTAACAAGTCTAGCTTTGAAAGTCTCAACTTTTCCATATACACCAAGTAATCTTCTCAAGATATACTTGCTCCTAATGGGGATTTAACCCTTCAGATATAGCAACCAAAGTCCATACTTTGTTGGTGTACATGGATTCCATCTCAGATCGTTAAGCATCCAGCCATTCTTACAGAGTCTCACTCCTGATGGCCAGCTCGAAACTAGTTGGGTCATCATCTCATGATGCAATCCTCGCTCCCACTGTCATAGAGTAACCGAAGTATCTCTCAGGTGGGTGAGGAACCTTACTAGATCGGCGGAGAGGCTGAGGTTCGTTGGTAACTATTGAATCCTTTGGTTCTATCAAATCATCAGCTTCATTTTTGTATAGCTGGAACCTTTCCAGTTCTACATAACAGACCTTACCTCGAGCTTGTCCGGATTTTGCTTTTTAGACATAGCCCGGACAACCCCAAATCTTAACTAACTTAAGAGATGGGCTCTTCCCTGATCATATCAAATATGAAGTGGTAGGCAACTGATTTGATTTGAACCCTATTCAATAGGTATGCAGCTTCTCAAGTGCATAACTCCCAAAAGGAAATAGGTAACTCAGCAGTACTCATCATAGAGCACACCTTATCATATAGGATGTGATTGCTCCACCCCGATATACCATCGTGCTATGGTGTATACGGAGGAGTAATTCTGAGAGAGAATCTCATTCTCCTTTGGAATAATCCAGGATTTCCGTGCTCAAGTATTCTCCTCCTTGATCTCATCAAAGGACATAATACTTATACCCGTATTTTGGTTCTCTACTTCTAACTTATATTCTGTGAATATCTCAAAAGGTTTAGACTTGTGTTTCAACAGGAACATATGTCTGAATCTTGAGAGATTATCAGAGAATGTAATGAAGTACAAAGAACCGGTCCTGGCATATGTAGACAGGGGACCTTACATACATCAACATGTATCATCCCAAGAGTTTATCAACTCTTTCTCTGTTTCCAGTAAACAGAGCTATGGTCATCGTATCTTTGTGACTTGACTGGCAAGTTTCACAAGATGTAAATTCAAACTAATTTAAATTTGCATCTATATGTAACTTCAGCCAGTCAGGTCGCATTGATATGACCTAGTCTACAATGCCTCAAGAAGGATTCGTTCATATCTGAACTCTTCCTCTTGTGTGTGTTCCGTATACTACGAACTGTAGTTTGATTTAGAACATTAATGCTTTTAGATAACGTGCCTGAACCGATCAACTTTTGATATAGGAAATGTTCAAAACATTATCCAACAATACAAAATTTTATCATTTCTTTACTTCTAAAGAGTCTGATATGATTTTGTATATCAGGTTCGGTATCTAATAACATTCGTTCAGAATCAATGTATTTGGAATACAGAGTGACAGTGACCAACAGACTTGGCTGCAACACTTGCCCCGTTTTCTGCCTCATGAAACTTATCACCCGTTCTCAGTTCTCTACCTTTCTGCAGCCCTATGTAACAGATTACATATCTGGGATCCTGATTTGGTATCACATACCCAGGACGTAGAGGATACAGAGAAACAGTTCTTTGTAACGAACACACCCGAAGATGATGCATCATATGCACTCTCTTCGTTTGGGCGGTACGGGAATTCTGGTAATCCCCAATTTCCTGCTCTGTCTTATAACAATTATAAGTTGGAGCGGGACCAACGTTCCCCAGCTCAGTATAACAAGCGGGTTCGGTCAAATATCCATATTATTATCTTGATTAAGGCGTGATATGGTCGCTACCTGGAGAGAGAGAGAAGAAAACACTCAGCGTGCGCTCTTGCAAGAATAGATTGGTTATTATTTTATCTAATCAGGATGGCTCCCACTGCTTTTTATCAAATCTTCCTTCAAACCCTAAAAGGAAAGACTAGCCGGGATTAATTACACACTACAAGTTCGCCAATCTTTCAGCCAGGCCAGTGTCGGTACTTTGAGGGAGTTCCCCCGTGCTTTCGCACGAACCTAATTAATGTAAACCTCGTTTTCCCAGAGGCGTAACCTCGTTAACACCTTTCTAGACACCTACTTGATTGGCTAATTGTAATGTGTAAAACTCTCCTAGGAGTAACTCTTACTCGCAGTGGGTATCGGGATCCAACTATCTCATAGAAGGTATGCAATCTCATTGCAAATTTCAACACTTGAAATTCCCGATAATATTTTGCCCCTAGCTCGCTATGACCTTGACGCATGCCAAACAACCCATAGTCTGCTAGTCAAGTTCAACCCGTACATTTCTTGATTGAATTAAACCCACCCGCACGACCCTTGACGCATGCCAAACAACGCCGTACGAATACCCTAATCCAATCGTATCGTATGCTAGCAGATAAGCACTAGTTAGCTACCGTACACTACGCCTTGACGCATGCCAAACAACCGCAGCACGAATACTAACTAGTACTTATCTGAAATGACGGAGGGCTACGATAGGTTTTTCTGAAAACCTATTGCGTAATGAACTTGATATCGTTGTAGAATCAAATGATTTTGAAAATGGAGTGTTTTTGAGGCTTTTCTAGTTTTGCTAAAGGAGTCACTCCCGGTGAAGGGATCGTCGGTCCTTTCCTCGTCGAATGAGGTGCTGGATATATCATATATATCACAGTGCAAAGCAAAAACACTTAAAAGCAATCAAAAGACAAACCGAGTGTGTAGCATCTGCCAGTTATTGCTAAAGGAGTCACTCCCGGTGAAGGGATCTCGGTCCTTTCCTCATCGAATAAGGTGCAGGATATATCATATATACCGCTGTGCAAAGCAAGAACTGTAGCTACCTGTTTTATTTTGAAATTCAATTCTACAACATCTTAGGTTTCTTTTACTTTCATTAATCACATTAATGAAGTCCCATCATTTAAGTACCTAAACATCACAGATAAATACGACGTACACTTATGCCATCCGCATTCGCCTCGATGTCCCCTCGTGCACCGTTAGGTTAGGTAACTAACGGCAGAGCGGGGCAGGGCTAGCGCGGGTGTAAAACATAAGTAACGCCTATATAATATATCATATATACTATATACTGTATCTATCACAGAACATCACATGATCACATCACAGATATCGCAGCAGAAGAATCATATGAAATATTGGATATACTAGGACGTCCGTGTTTTCAATACGAGCCAGTATAAAACACGGATTCCACGGTCGTGATGAATAGCCAAACCCACACCCCTAGACCCCTACGAGAGCGGCAAGCAACCCTACCAATTCTGGAGTTAGGAGACCTGGACTCGACTCCTCGAGTTGGTCTCCCACTGGACTCCAGAACCCGGTTACTTGTGCTCCCCTCCTTGGGTCTATCCTAGTGCGGAAAAGTAAATAATATACAAACGGTGACATCTTCCGCAACCTGGAAGTACCCCAATAAAAGAATATTACATACAAGTTTTTACATGAATGAAAATGAAAAACTCTCATCTCACATAAAAAAACCCGGCTATTCGAACACGACGATCCAATATAACATATCCAGCAACACATAACATCACATGTCATCAGCGTAAGTAAACATGCGCATCCCAATTGTCGTTGACATATAGCAACGAAACCGGCGATATCACATATTACACTTACGGTCACAGAAAAGAAAGTGTAAAACTACAACAGTTGGAATCCGCAATCTCCATAGACATCGCATGCCTAATCAAATGAATTCTTTAGACATCGCATGCCTAACAATTATAAACCCCGCATTTTAGTCCCATCATCGAAAACACTTTTCAATATCAAGTCGGGCAATTCAACAAGATTCCCGACATCCTGATCGAATGCTCGTCGCAAACTTCAGTAGACGGCCGCACCCCCGATACCTTCGACGAAGTGCACCAAGGCGGAACACCGCTACCGCGAGTACCCGAACGGATGCTTTCGGCGACGGGGTTCTCCTCCAGTCACTTGGTCGGGGCTATGGAGTGAGGCAGTCTATTAAGTTTACCCGGCGAGTATCCGCGTACGCTACGTGATTGCGACGGACTTTTGATCACATCAAAATTCCGTGGCAACCGATCAAGTGAGACTAAATTGCTAGATTTACAACATTCATTCAGTTATCTCATAACTACTTGTGAATTTCAATTATTGTATCCCATTCCGGATAAATAGAAAATGTCAAACTTTCCGATCGAACAATCGAACACCCAAGTTTTCCCGATACAGATCAACACATGAAACAAGTCTAAAAGCATTCAGTTCGTGCCTCAGTACCAACGGTCCAGCCGTAGAAGGGTCAAGCCAACGCCTCACATGTGGCACGCCGTACTGCCCCAAACCCGAAGGTTCAAAGGGCAGTTCAAGACGGTCACATAATCGAGTTAAGGTTTGTTGTCTTCTAGAGGGTCCATCGCGTTACTTGCACTACTTAGAACGTCTTTAAACTTCGGAAAAATCCAACACTTGAAAATTTCCCGACAGGGAAAAAATTGGGTATTTATATCCGGCCGAACTTTTTAACATATTCAAAAATTATCCGGAAAGCCACATAGACAAAATTTGACAATCCGATCGAATAATCGAATCCCCAAAACAAACCCAGAATGCTCAACTGTGGAGTAAATGTTAAAATATCCCAGAAAATACAGCACTAAGAATTAGGAATTACTGTGCAGATTGTAAAAGCTGACGTGGCTACTTGGCCGCGGAACCGCCGCAAGCGCTATGCTCTTGCCGCGGTTCCGCCGCACTATGTACGATTTAGCCTATCGAATTGCACAGTAATTCTTAAAAACACCTGCTGATTTTTCTGCATATTTTTAATATTGAAAAATCCAGATTTTTAAAAGATGGACAGAGAGCACTTTGAGAGTTAGGTTTTCGGTTCGTTCGGATTTCAAACGCCGTCTAGACTTCGCCTAAGGCTCTAGCTTGGCTCTGATACCACTGTAGGTTTCCTAGGCACCCTAATGAGGTCTCACAAGGCATCAACCATGCCAATTTCAAATTTTGCGGTGCCGAGAAACTCTAGAGTACGGATCGTTGGCTAGAATTCTAGGCGAAAAGCAAACTAGTTAACACTTAACTACAAGAATACGGAAATACAACCTTTGTAGATCCGGTTCTCCACCTCCATAGCTCCGCAATGAAGTCTCCTCGCTGTCCTCATACAATCCCGGGCTCTAGCGTCGGCTTCATCGGAGAAAGAGAGGGCTAGGTCGTCGACAACGTGCCGAAGATGATCTACGTCGAAGCATCACTAGATCAAGCTCCACCTTCACCAAGCCATGAAAACTTGTGAAGGAAACACACTCTACTACTTGGCAAGAGGTAGAGGATGAAGAAATAGGAAGTGGGTAGACTTTAGAATTGGATTTCTCACTCATTTTCATCAATCACCATTGATGAAGTAAGGTTTCTTCATGTGTCAAGATGAAGAAGAAGATGGAAATGTGTTATGATAAGTTATTTAAAAAATAGAAAATAAAAGAATACTTATCATAATCAACCATGGTTAAGTGTAGAGACTAAACTCAAGTTAAGTGAATGGTTAGGTTAGGTATGAAGACAAAAATGGTGAATAAGTCAAAGCTTCATGAAGCTTCAACATATATCCAAATTAGCCACCATTTTTCTTTTGCCAAAAATGAATAAATAAACAAATAAATGAATAAGAAAACAAAACCCTAACCATTCATATAACCATGGTTCAATCTTTACACAAACCCTAGTTAGCATGTATCATCAAACATGATACAAACTTGTGTACTAAAGTATATCACATATACAATGTGCACACCCGAGTGAGAATATCCATTTAAAGTGAACCAATACTAGTTAATGCAAAGTAATATATCAAATATATAATTATACATTAAATCATTAAATCAACACTTGATTCAATGATCCGGTCATGTCGCACATAACCGACTAGTATCCAATGTATCGGCTTATCGAATCAATCCTTGATTCGATAACTAGGTTATATCGCATACAACCAATCGATACATTCATCGCGAGAATAGAATACGGTATCACATACACGCATTATTCTCGGTCCCGCACATATCTCATATGCGCTCCTATTTCGTTTCGCTTGATCCAGGAAACCTCGGTGTAGGACTCTAAAGACTCGTCAATACGCCGGCAGAAGGTGATGATCATATCAAGCACCCACAAGCCGCAAGCGGTCTGCTAAACGTAACGGCCACCCGGGTATTGAGCGATCTGAAGATCGACGAGCAAGCCCGCTCATACTCCAGTGAATCCAACCAGTAACACTACCGTACAGTCCGGTTTGATCGTCTGATATGTCGCATATCTCGCCTAGGGGTGGTAAACGTCAAACCCCAATAGCTCGATAAGTCGTGTCGATATGAGGTCTATAACTATTCGAGAAACTACTGGTAACACTTACCAGTAAATCTCAGCAACCCTGGCCAGGGATTTCCGGTTATAGCCAATCGAACACAGCGCAACATCAACTCCCTATACCGGGAGAGACGAATCCCCTCCTATCGCTCATTGCCTCCATGTGATTCGGGACTGTACCCAAAAACCACCATTTTGCACGCCCTCTTGGACGTGGTAAGATGGAAATCAAAGCACAGTGGGAACCACACAAGACTCTATGACGATCTCGGGTCAACAGACTACTCTGTACCAGTGTCACCAGAGAACTGCCATCTGACGTAAGGTATAATACCATCTGGGAGTTCTCGGCGAGTCCGTCCAGTGTACCCAGTTTCCACTGAGCACCCGTATATCATCTCTGATGTCAAACACCAATGGATATGGGATCATCCATCGCCCATCTGTATGGGTCGAGAAGGTATACGCTAGTCTACTCTGGTATATCGATGCCCCATCTCGATATACCCTCGACTAGGGACTTTGAAGGATGTACTTATGGACTACCATGTCCCCACTAGTATGATCCGCATCATAGTCCAGGTAGTCAAGCACACATCCTAAGGGCTTTACCAACATGTAACAGAGAGACAATCAGTATACACGTTAAGGTAAAGTTCAACCAGATAGCATACTATCATGTCGAGCAAGAAAGTCCTCCCTATATATGTCCCAGCATCCACTACAATATACATCCTATGTACAGTAATGGCCTCTAGGGCATACATATAACTAACAGGTTAAACCCACCAGCGTAATGTCGAGTCTTTAGAGTCCCACACAGAGGGTTTTCCGCTTTTGGGCGAAATGATGTAGAGGTCGTATGGTTTTACGACAGGGTTCGTTTCGCATACGCGCACTTATGCGTGTTTGTTGTTCAAGCAATTGATACTAGTGGGCTTTCGTTTAAGGCAGATCCTAGTATTTGATTTTGGATAGGTTTAGTCTCATTGTATTCGTGTTTCTCGGAACATGGATACGGGTATGTATATACGGTTGATAGGGGTAGAGAAGGAGACTCCTCATTAGGGTTTTGACCATTGACTTGATTAAAACCATAATGAGATGGAGGAAATTGTTTACTAATTTTTATTAGAGATAATTATGTCATGGCTAATTGGTTTGACCATTTGACTTGTTGACCATTGTTGACTTAGATATTTTTGTTGGGCATAAGATATTTTGCTTAGCATTAATTGTGACATGATAATGGTCAAATCAAATGAACCATCACAATTATCCTAATAAAACTTATTATTCTTTTTCCTCATAAGAGAGCTCTCTTCATAATTTTTGATACTCTCTCTCTCTCATGGTTGCTCTCTCCACTTCCTCCCTCAAAGCCCTAGTGTTTCATGAGTTGAAAATCAAGGGCCATTGAAACCAAGCCACCAAAATCCTTCTCTACTCACTCTAGGGTTCTTAGTTTAGCACACCAAACACCCTAGTCACTTCATTATAGAGGTTGGAGCTCAAGGTAGATACCTTCGGATGGATCTTCTTTGACTTGGAGAAGCCGGTGATGTGGAACCATCCACAACCACTCCAAGGAGCTCACAACAAGGAGAAGCACAACAAGGAGAAAAAGGACTTCAAGCTTGAGGTATAATCATTTAACATAGTAGTTAGAACTCCTAGTTAGTTTGTTAGTTAATATTTAGCAAAGATCCTCATGGCTAGTCTATGTTACATTGTAAAGAAAATTTTGATTTTTACCTATTCCGTCTCCCCGCAAACTACCAGGGTGGGTAATATAGACTTACAGTGGTATCAGAGACTAGCTAAACAATAACTAACATGTTAGCAAAGCCTTTAGAACTTCGATCACGGAAAAACCCCGAAAACATGATAAAACTTGCATTTTCTGTTGATTTTTAAAACAGGTCTAAAAATATTTTCAGAGACCTGAAAAATACGTGCAGGTTTTTTATAGAACACTGAAGAAATTTAGGCGCCTAACTCGGTTAGACCACTATGGAATTGCGGCCGAACCATGCGTTCCGCCGTGGATCCGCGGCCGAGTCAACTCCGAGTTGGTCCAAATTTTTTCTGGTGGTCCCTGTGGTTGTTTTGTGTTTTCTGAGATATTTTGTTTCCGCTTAGGAATTTTTTCTGTACAATGTTATACTTGGAGTAGATTCAAATATATTTGTTGATCGAAATTCTATAAACTTTAGCTAATCGAATTATATCTGTGATGTGTTATGTGTGCTGAACGTCTGCTAATCGCTATACATCGATTGGTGGGAGTTGCACATATCTGTGATCTGTAATATTGGTTTGTGCATATGAACTTGTTAGATTGTCATGGATGAATAACCGGGGATATGAGATGAGCGTTTATCTTTCATTTGATGTAAATTGTAAATTGATGTGATTTTATTTTATGGTCGCACATCCAGGTTGAGGTTGTAGCCACCATTGTATATTATTTCTTTTACTATTTTCTGCTCCTAGGATAGACCTAAGGTGGGATGTACAAACTACCGGGTACTTTGAAGTGCCGAGTGGCCTACTCACTTTGTTGAGGGAGGCTGCTTCACTTCGAGTATTTGGCGGGTAGTTTTCCACACCCGTAGGGGTCTAAGGTGGGGTTTTGGCTATTCATCACGACCGTGTAATCCGTCTTTCGTTGTAGGCTCAAACGAAACGCCGATCCCTAGCATATCCAATGTGTTCATCTGTGATCTTGAATGACTATCATTGCATCCGACGAATGCATATTTCTATATATGATATCTAGTAGATGTTGCTTATGTTTTGCATCCGCGCTAGTCCAGCCCCCGCTCTGTCGTTAGTTAAGTAACCTAACGGGTGATGACGGGGCCCCGTAGCAAATGCGGATGGCATAAGCGTACGTTATATTTTCGTTGTTTTCTGCAATGGTAGGATTAATTAATGGGACTGCATTATATAAATGCAAAGAAAACAAACCAAAGTTGAATCGTTGGAACAATTTCAAAACCACTCGGTTTTTCCAAAACAGCAAAACTTTTAAATGCAGAGCTTAAACCACTCCTTTTAAAACCTATCAGGTTCCTTCAATTATATCAAGTTCACTACGTTCACGGTTTCGCCAAAACCATTCGTAGCCCTTCGTCATTTCAGTTAAATGTTCAGTAGTATTCAAGCTGTGTATTTTGACCTTTGCCAAGACATAGTGATTGGTAGTGTTAGTTGTATGTATGCCCTAGAGGCCAGTATTGTATATATGATGTATATTATATTGGATGCTTGGACATATATAGAGAGGACTTTCTTGCTCGATATGATAGTATGCTATTTGGTTGCTCTTTATCTTAACATGTATACTAGTCTCTTGATACTGTCTTATGGTTACATGTTGGTAAAGCCCTTATGATGTGTACTTGACTACCAGGACTATGATGCAGATCATACTAATGGGGCCATGGTAGTCCATAAGTTCATCTTTTAACGTTCCTAGTCGTGGGTGTATCGAGACAGGGCATCGATATACGAGAGTAGACTAGCGTATACGCTTCTCGACCTATGAGATGGGCGATGGATGATCCCATATCCATTGGTGTTTGACATCATAGATGGTATATGGGTGCTCAGTGGAGACTGGGTACACAGGATGGACTTGTCGAGAACTCCCAGATGGTATTATACCTCACGTCAGATGGCAGTTCTCTGGTGACACTTGTACAGGTTAGTCTGTAGACCCGAGATCGTCATAGAGTCTTGTGTGATTCCTACTGTGCTTTGATTTCCACCTTAACACGTCCAAGAGGGCATGCAAAACGGTGGTTTTTGGGTACAGACCCAAGTCACATGGAAGCAATGAGCGATAGGAGGGGTTTCGTCTCTCCCGGTATTGGGAGTTGATATTGCGCTGTGCTTGATTGGCCATAACAGGAAAGTCCCTGGCCAGGGCTGTTTTAGAGATTTACTGGTAAGTGTTACCAGTAGTTTCTCGACCCGTTATGATCCTCACATCGGCATGACTTATCGGTTATTGGGGTCTGATGTTTACCACCCCTAGACTTAATATGCGACATATCAAACGAGGAGACCGGACTGTACGATAAGTGTTACCGTCAGGCTTTTGCAGGAGTTGGAGTGGGCTTGCTTGCTGATCTTCTGATCGCTCAATACCCGGGTAGCCGTTACGTCGAGCTAGTACCGCTGATGACTTATGGGTGCTTGATGTGATCATCACCTACTGCCGGCGTATTGACGAGTCTTTAGAGTCCTACATAGAGGTTTTACTGGATCGGGCAAAACGAAATAGGAGCATGTATGAGATATGTGCGAGACCGAGAATAATGTGTGTATGTGATACCGTATTTTATTCTCGCGACTTTTGTATCGACCGGTTATATATGATATAGCCGGATTATCGAATCAAGTGTTGATTCGATAAGTTGGTACATATAGTGTTAGTCGGTTATATGTGATATAACCGGATTATTAAATCAAGTGTTGATTTGATAATTTAGTGTATAATTGTATATGTGATATACTAATTTACATTAACTAACATTAGCTCACTTAAGCATTCTATTCTCAAATGTGCATATTTATTATATATGAGATATATATTAAATTGTGTATAGTTTTGTATCATGATTGTTGATACACACTACATGGGTGTATGAGACATACACCATGATAATTATGATGTTGGGTTTAGTATTTTAAAGTAATTACAAAATTAGGGGATTATTGGAAAAAGGCATGAACCTTATGGAAGCTTGTGGATGCTTTGACCAAGTCCACTAAGTTTGTTTTACTTTAGATATTTGTTAACCTAACCATTTTAATTAACTATGGAAATGTCTCTACATGAGTTAGGATATGATAAAAACTCACCCATGGTTCACTCTCTCTCTTGATTAGTTCATTTCTCATTTTTCATTTGTTCATCTTATTCTTCCTTGAGCAAAAGAAAAGCTTGCTAGGGTTTTCAAAAGAGAGTGAAATATTGTGAGAAAAGAAATTCTAAAGTGAGCCCACTTCCTATTTATCCATCCTCTACTAGATTAGCACTTTAGTATAGGGTGTTTGCTTCACTAATCCTTTAGTTAGTGAAGTAGTAGCTTGAGTTGGCATCCCCTCGACGTAGATCTTCTTCGGCCTCGAAGACTTCGAGCAAGGTCGCTCTTTTCGCCTCATGAAGCCATGCAAGAGTCCGGGAGAACCACGATCACAGCGAAGGGACTACAACAAGGAGCTATTGAAGTGAAGGACTGATCTACAAAGGTTGTATTTCTATTTCACTTAGAAAGTAAATAGTTTACTTTGTTTCCGTATTGTATTCTAGCTAACGATTCTAGTTTAGAGTTCCCTTTAACGGCATTTTTTTTAAAATGGCATGGACGATGCCTCCCAAAACCTCGCTGCCGTTGATGGGAACCCTACAGTGGTATCAGAGCCTAGCTAGGAAATTATACAGATATTGTTAGATTACGAACACGAAACAAATTCCAAACTTGAAACCCTAAAAATCTTGTTTCTGTCGAATCTAAAACGAGCTCTAAAAATTTTTTAAACAAGTACAGAGTCATATATATGTGATAACATGAACACTGATGAAATTTGGAGGCATTTGGAAACTTTTGGGCCGGCGAGACCCTCCCATACCGGCCATTTCCGAGCCCCCCCTCCAAATTTCTCCAGTGTTCTGTTACATGGGTTTTAGTGCTTCAGGTGTTGTTTATTTTTGCTAAACTGTCATGTGATGTTAATTTACTATAATGACAACTCGGAGTGTTTCGTAGTCGTATTTTAACTGTTTTCGGGTAACTTTAGACGTTATTAAAAAGTTCAATCGGATGTCAAATACCCACTTTTTTCCTTGCCGGAAAATTTTCCAAGTGTTGGATTTTTCCGTAGTTAAAAAGCTTTCAAAGATCATGCAAGTTATGTGATGGACCATCTAGAAGAACAAAACCTTAACTCGATTATGTGACCGTCAGAACCGCCACTGAACCCTTGGCTTTGTGGTGATCCAGCGGTGCCACATATGAGGCGTTGGTTTGGCCCTTCTACGGATGGTTCATTGGTGCTATGGCGTGTGCTGAATTACTTTAAACTACGCTCAAGTGTTGAGTTTTCTGGGTAATCTTGGGTGTTCGATGATTCGATTGGAATGTTTAACATCGTCTAGTTTTTCTGCGACCGTAAGTGTAATATGTGATATCGCCGGTTTCGTTGCTATATGTCAACGACAATTGGGATGCGCATATTTACTTACGTTGATGACATGTGATGTTATGTGTTTCTGTTGGATATGTTATATTGGATCGCCGCGTTTTGAATAGCCAGGGGTTTTATATGAAATGAGATTTTTTGTTTTCATTCATGTAAAATTAAATGTATGTAATATTCTTTTATTGGGGCACTTCCGGATTGAGGTTGATGTCACCATTGATGTATATTATTTACTTTTCCGCATTAGGATAGACCCAAGGAGGAGAGCACAAGTAACCGGGTTCTAGAGTCCAGTAGGAGACCAACTCGAGAAGTCGAGTCCGGGTCTCCTAACTCTAGAATTGGTAGGGTTGCTTACCGCTCTCGTAGGGGTCTAGGGGTGTGGGTTTGGCTATTCATCACGACCATGGAATCCGTGTTTTATAGAGACTCAAAATAAAACACGGACCTCCTAGTATATCCATTATTTCATATGTTTCTTCTGCTGCGATATCTGTGATGTGATCATTTGACATGTTTAGATGGATACTGTATATAGTATATTTGATATATTATATAGATGTTGCTTATGTTTTACACCCGCGCTAGCACTGCCCCGCTCTGCCATTAGTTACCTAACCTAAAGGTGCACGATGGGACATCGAGGCGAATGCGGATGGCATAAGCGTACGTCGTACTTATCTGTGATGTTTAGGTGACTTAAATGATGGGACTTCATTAATGTGATTAATGAAAGAAAAGAAACCTAAAAGATGTTGTAGAATCAAATTTTTCAAAAAGGGTAGCTACAGTTTTTGCTTTGCATAGTGATATATATGATATAACCCGCACCTTATTCGATGAGGAAAGAGCCGAGATCCCTTTACCGGGAATGACCTCTTTAGCAAAACTGGCAGATGCTACAACACTCGGTTTGTCTTTTGATTGCTTTTGGAGTTTTGCTTTGCATAATGATATATATGATATATCCCGCACCTTATTCGATGAGGAAAAAGCCGAGATCCCTTCACCGGGAATGACCTCTTTAGCAAAACTAATGAAAGCCTCCAAAACACTCCTTTTCAAAATTCACTTGTTTCTACAACGATATCAAGTTCATTACGCAATAGGTTTTCAGAAAAACCTGTCGTATCCCTCCGTCATTTCAGATAAGAACCATTTAGTATTCGTGCTGCGTTTGTTGGCCTTTGTCAAGGCGTAGTGTGCGGTAGCTGAATGGTGCTTATCTGCTTATGCATATGATGCAGATTGTTTTAGGGTAGTCGTACAACCTTGTTGGCCTCTGTCAAGGGTCGTGCGGGTGGGTTTGATTCAATCAAGAAATGACGGGTTGAACTTGACTAGCATCCTATGATTTGTTGGCCTTTGTCAAGGTCATAGGGGTTAAGGGCAAAATATTATCGGGAATATCAAGTATTGAAATTTGCAATGAGATTGCATACCTTCTATGAGATAGTTGGATCTCGATACCCACTGCGAGTAATTGTTACTCCTGGGAGAGTTTTACACAGGAAAATTAGCCGATCAACTAGGTGTCTAGAAAGGTGTCAACGGAGTTATGCCTCTGGGAAAACGAGGTTTATTTTAATTAGGTCCGTGCAAAAGCACGGGGAACTTCCCTCAAAGTACCGACACTGGCCTGGCTGAAAGATTGGCAAAATTGTAGGGTGTAATTAATCCCAGCTAGTCTTTCCTTTTAGGGTTTGAAGGAAGATTTGATAAAAACAGTGGGAGCCATCCTGATTAGATAAAATAATAACCAATCTGATCTTGCAAGAGCATACGCTAAAGTGTTTTCTTCTCTCTCTCTCCAGGTAGCGACCATATCATGCCTTAATCAAGATAATAATATGGATGTATTGACTGAACTCGCATGTTATACTGCGTTGGGGAACGTTGGTTCCGTTCTTTCTTATAAAAGTTATAAGACTTAACAGGATATAGATGAATACCAGGATTCCCATGCCACCCGAATGAAGAAAGTACATGTTGATGCATTTTCTTCGGGTGTGTTCGTTATAGAGAACTGTTTCTCCATTTGCTCTACGTCCTGAGTATTAGATACCGGGTCAGGATCTCATATATGTAATCAGTTACATGGGCTGAGAAAAGGTAGAGAACTTAGAGAAGATGATAATACATAAGGGTTGGAAATGGTGCAATTGTTGCAGCTAAAATCGTCGGGGAATATCATCTTGTATTACCAACTGGTAATACATTGATTCTGAACGAATGCTATTACATGCCGAACCTGATATGCAACATTATATCGGTTTCTTTGTTGAGTAAAGAGGGATATAATTTTGTATTACAGGATAATGTTATGAACATTTTCCTGAACCAAAAGTTGGTTGGATCAGACACGTTGTGCAATGGCATTTATGTTCTAAATCAATCAACAGTTCTGAACATAACAAACACACACAAGAGGAAGAGTTCATAAATGAACGAATCCTACTTGTGGCATTATAGACTTGGTCATATTAATGCGACACGGCTAGCTAAGTTGCATAAGGATGGATATTTAAATCCTTTCGAACTTTCACCTTATGACACTTGCCAGTCATGTCTCAAAGGCAAGATGACCAAAACTCCGTTTACAGGACACGGAGAAAGAGTTACGGAACTCTTAGGACTGGTACATAGTGATGTATGCGGTCCCATGTCTACACATGCCAGGAATGGTTCTGCGTACTTCATTACATTCACTGACGATCTCTCTATATTCGGATATGTGTTCCTGTCACGACCCAAAGTTCAGCCCGTGACCGGCACTTAACCACGTAACGTTTACAGGCGTATCGCGGCTAAGTAAGACGAACCCAGAAATCAAAACCATTAAAAATAGTGAGTGTCGAAAACATTTGGTGAAAGCATTTGTTAAAACATTTAGAAAACCTTGAGTAATTTAGTAAAATTCTTTAAAGTTTAAGTTGTTTTCTTAAAAATTTCGGCAGCATTTACTTTGTAAAAACTAGCCCTGAAATCAGGTACAAGACGAGATATAAATAAAACTGAGATACAATAAGAAATAAGCATCCCAAACAGGAGCAAACACACCCAACGGCGGAAACGCCCAACGGCGGAAACAATCACCACAATAATAATATACGACGCCGTAGTGAAGAATGAGCAAATATAAGTGAAGACAACATGAAAGATAAAACAGCATAAATAAAGTCGGCTCACAACGAGCTCGACACCAGAGTACAAAAGAATGTACATCGTCCTCACAACTGGTCTCTAAGTCAATACATGAATAGTAGATGGAGAGTACTAGATACAATAGTGTGTACAACTGGAAAATAAACGGATACCGCAAAACCCCATCTATCAGCAAAAGGGCTCACGCGCCAACTGCAGTGGTATCCGTATCAAAAGATGCAAGAAAGCAGCTTTCCGCGACTACTCTGAGGGGCAACCTGCAAGCACTGTGGCACAACGGGGGTGAGTTGCCAACTCGTGAATAGTAGATAACATATAAAAGTAATCGCAAGTATGCACGTACTACGATACTCTAACCTATGCCAACAGATAATATCTATATGATGAGCTGGACGCGCAATAATCATGCAACAAGTGCGATCTAATAACATCTCTATATGGTGAGCAGGGTATGCGATGATCATGCATAGCAAATGCAGTCTAATAACATCTATATAGGATGGGCAGGGTATGCAATAGTCATGCATAGCAAGTGCAATCTAATAATGTCTATATAGGATGAGCAGGGTATGCAATAGTCCTGCAAAAGTACTCTATCAGGTACTACAAATACAGGATGAGATGTATAACACTGAATGCTGAGCATGGGATAAAATAACATCTACACGGAATGTCAACGTGGAAAAATAACCGGTGTACATCAATGCACCCAATCCCAGTAAAAAATCAGGCGTCGTCACCCTCATCGGCCCTCAAATCCTGTAAGTCTCATAGAATCGTGAGTGCCCAACATCGGCACTGGGAAATATCATGAAATCATCGTGTCCAGCATCGACACGCAAATCCTCAAGTATCGGGCTCCGTCAGTCCGGATCGGCCCATGGGCTCCGTCTGCGGAATCGGCCCTCGGCCCCGGCAGTATGGGTCGGCCCGTATCCATCTCTCAACTCTTGTCAGTATCCTCCGGATAACCGCCAGGTCCAACCAATCACCGGTAGGTAGTAATCCCTCCGCCGGGCTCACCGTCTAACTATACGAGTCTTCTTGCCCCGGGGTACCATACCGGGTCCACCATGTACCCGCAATCGGTGCCTACCACTCCTCGAATCGGGTATAATCATACAAGCTCTCAAGAACCGAGAAAACTCATGGTGGACGCACTGAAATATCATATCAAGAGGAACCGGGTTTTCAAAACAGTGCATATTTTCTTAAAATAATACCACGGTTCTCAAATCCAGAAATCACACGAATCCAAAACTCAATGCATAAATCCATGCAATGTGGCGTATGCCGCTAAGAGTAAAAAGGGAAACCGCTCCTTTAAAATGGATCCAGTTTTGAAAATATCTCATGCGATCTCTATTTTCTAGAAATCAAAGCTAATATCATCCATGTATGTGACATATGTATGTATATAGGTATGGATGTGCATGTGGATATATACGCAAATATGGATCTATCCATGTAGGTGTGCACCAATATGAATATACAGTGTGCATGTGCGCAAGTAGGGATATATCAATGAATGTATGCACTAATATGAATATACAGTGTGCATGTGCGCAAGTAGGGATATATCAATGGATGTATGCACTAATATGAATATACAGTGTGCATGTGCGCAAGTAGGGATATATCAATGGATGTATGCACTAATATGAATATACAGTGTGCATGTGCGCAAGTAGGGATATATCAATGAATGTATGCACTAATATGAATATACAGTGTACATGTGCGCAAGTAGGGATATATCAATGAATGTATGCACTATTATTAATATACAGTGTGCATGTGCGCAAGTAGGGATATATCAATGAATGTATGCACTAATATGAATATACAGTGTGCATATGCGCAAGTAGGGATATATCAATGATGCGGTAATCAAGACGATATATGATTCGTAGCAATCCTATAGTGCGAGTGTCATGGCAATCACTAACGGTGTGAGTGCAACATACAAATAGTGCTCGTGCAGCTTAATCCGTTAGTGACAGTGCAGTGTTCTCTAACTACCATTCTATATGCAACAAAAGATGGTACGCTATAATAGTACATATATATATATATATATATATATATACACGACTAAAATATCCTATTACGCCCTGACGCTTAACGCCATATGGGCGATTTCCCCGTAGATGTTAAATCTACTCACCTGGTCTCGTGCTAAGCGTAGCCGACCACTTGCTTCCCTTTCTTTGCGGCGTCTGACGTACCCTCCTGCGAACCTAGAATTTACACAAAGAATTCATTTAAGCAAAAATCCTACAAAAACGCGATATCGAAGCCAAACGAGAAACTCGCGTCGTGAACTAAACGCGCGTGTGTCCGATACGCTGAAACGTGTGTATACGAGTCTGAAACTATCTCGACACGTCACGACATGCAGGAATACTAAACCTACTCACATATCACACGTGTCGCGAAAACTAAACGTATTGGAAAAACGTTATATCGCTCCAGATTTTTACTCGGGTGGAAACTTAAAAAATTGCATATGCCAAACTACTCAAATATACAGCAGACTACCCTAGACCAAACCCTAACACCTAACACCCCTATCTGGCCGCAATTTGCGGCCAGAATGATTAAATCGGTGGCTAAAGTGTAGAATTTAGGGTTCGTGCTTCGTGTGTGTAGTCAAGATCTATGAAGTATGCTCCAGTTATCTCAGATTTTGTCTGAAGCATACGGGTCAACAGCAGATTACAAAAAGGCCTAAAATTTACATTAAAACGTTAATTTTGCACTAAATGAAACCCTATGGTATTTTACTGAAATCTGGGGTAAGACTAGGTTTACGTGGCCCTAACAACACTTAGTTAAGCTAGGCAAACCATCAAAATCACCACTTGGCCAAAAGTCCACACAAATCACTATTTCTAGCACTAAATCTCATATTTAACACTAACCGATACTAATTAACACATAAGTTTAGCAACAAAGAAGTTGGGCTCAGAACTTATACCTCACTTGACCCTAGGTGCAAGGAGAAGGAGAAGGAGAAGAGAAGGGTCGTGCTTGTTGTTGATGTTGCTGCTTGCTACCGCTGTTGCTGCATGTTGCTGCTGCTGTTGCCTGAAGCTGCTGCTGCTGCTTGTGCTGATGCTGCTGGTGCTGCTGCTGAGGCTGCTGGTGCTACTGCTGTTGTAGGTGTTGTGTGTGTGTATGAGTGAGAGTGCGAGAGATGTGGGGAGAAAAAAGAGTGTTTGAGAAAAAAAGGCAAGAAATGAGAGGTATGAGAGAGTCAACCCCCCCTCTCTCTCTCCTCATTAAATGAGAGCATGGCTCAAGCCATGATGCCCATTCTCTCTCTCTCTCTCCAAGTCAACCAAAACAAAATCATTTTTCATTTAAAAAAAACAATTAACCAAAACACTTAATTAAAAATCAAATTGGCTTAACAAAATGGTTAGTCCACCATGATTGCTAATCATGGTCTAACCCCAATTTAACCCTAATTTACATGCACACGTGTGTGCAAGCCTAAATAAATACTAATAAAATATTCATTAATTTTGATAAAATATTTAAAGATCGTTTTGGTAAACTTTTTATTAAAAACCATATATTAAAGTATAATTAGCCACTAATCACAACCTAAGGTGTTACAATCTTCCCCCTTAAAGAAATTCGTCCCCGAATTTAAAATATATAGCTACGCGTACCTTCAAAGAGATGAGGGAACTTCTTCCGCATCTCGCCCTCGGCCTCCCAAGTGATCACTTCACCATTTGGGCTGCGCCAAAGCACCTTCACAGATGGCAAGACCTTCGATCGAAGTTTCTTCACCTGCCGGTCCAATATCACGACTGGTTGCTCGGTGAACGAAAGATCGAGCTCGAGCTGAACGGTCTGATGCTGAATCATGTGAGAAGGGTCATGCAGGTATCTGCGAAGCATCGACACGTGGAATACGGGGTGAATATCTGGGAAGTCGGGTGGAAGAGCCAAACGATATGCTACTGCGCCCACACGCTCGAGGATCTCAAAGGGACCTATGAATCTGGGGCTAAGCTTCCCCTTCCGTCCAAACCTCATCACTCCCTTCATCGGAGAGACCCTCAGAAAAACGTGATCGCCAACTGCGAACTCTAATCTGCGGCAGCGTCTGTCGGCATACGATTTCTGCCTGCTCTGAGCTGCCCTCATCCTATCTTGAATCAGCTGTATCTTCTCGGTCGTCTCCTGTACGATTTGCGGCCCCAAAATACTGCTCTCACTGAGCTCTGTCCAACAGACGGGCGATCTACATCTCCTCCCATACAAGACCTCGAAAGGTGCCATCTGAATAGTATCCTGGAAACTATTGTTGTAGGAGAACTCCACCAAGGGTAAATGATGATCCCAGCTACCACCAAAGTCTAAAATGCATGCTCGGAGCATGTCCTCGAGAGTCTGAATAGTCCGCTCTGACTGGCCATCGGTCTGCGGATGAAATGCTGTGCTGAAACTTAAGCAGGTGCCCAATGCCTCCTGAAGCCTCCGCCATAGTCGGCTAGTAAACTGGGTGCCTCGGTCGGACACGATACATGTCGGGACTCCATGCAGTCGTATAATCTCGTCGATGTATATCTGGGCATACTGAGCAAATCCGAAAGTAGTCTTCATCGGCAGGAAGTGAGCTGCTTTCGTCAGTCGGTCCATAATCACCCAAATGGAGTCATATCCTCGACTAGTCCTGGGTAGACCCATAATGAAGTCCATAGAAATATGTTCCCATTTCCACTCCGGAATGAGTAATGGCTGTAGCTCTCCCGCTAGCCTCTGGTGCTCGGCCTTGACTTGCTGACAAGTCAGGCATCTCGACACGAAGTCTATGACGTCCCTCTTCATCCCGTCCCACTAGTAAACATCTCTCATATCATGGTATATCTTGGTGGAACCCGGATGAACACTATACACCGATCGATATGCCTCCTCAAGAATCTCGCGCCGCAGTCCCTCAGCATCTAATACGCACAGTCTAGTCCCAAATCACAGTATCCCCTGATCATCAATCACGAACTCGGAAAATCTACCATGTCCAATCTGTACCATGATCTCTGAACAACGGTCATCACTGTACTATGCCTCATGTATACGGTCAAGAAACTGTGGGCATGCACGAACATGCGCAAGCTATCCCCCGATCGGCATGAACTCGAACTGCACTCGGCTGTCGCATAAAATCTGCCAATCTGCCGATGACTGCCTCTGCACTACGCTCAAACAAGATAGACTACCCCCGGGCCTCCTGCTCAAAGCATCCGCCACTACATTAGCCTTACCCGGGTGATACAAGATCTCGCAATCATAGTCCTTTACTAGCTCCATCCAACGGCGCTGTCTAAGATTCAGGTCTCGTTGCTGAAATATATACTTTAAGATCTTATGATCAGTGAATATCTGGCACAACTCGCCGTATAGGTAATGTCGCCAGATCTTGAGTGCAAAGACCATTGCAGCCATCTCCAAATTATGAGTGGGGTAGTTCTGTTCGTGTTTCTTCAGCTGCCGAGAAGCATACGCGATCACCCTATCGTGCTGCATCAATACGCACCCTAGCCCCACTCGAGAAGCGTCACTATAGACCACAAATCCGCCCGATCCTGAAGGCAATGATAACACCGGCGGCGTAGTCAAACGAGTCCGCAACTGCTGAAATCTATGCTCGCACTCCTCCGTCCAATCGAAAGGAACTCCCTTCCGGGTCAACCCGGTCAACGGTGTAGCAATACGGGAGAAGTCCTGTACAAATCGCCTGTAGTAGCCGGCCAGTCCTAAAAAGCTGCGGATCTCAGTAACTGATGTCGGTCTGGGCCAACGCTGAACGGCCTCGATCTTCTTCGGGTCCATACATATACCATCTCGTGTAATCACGTGACCCAAGAAGTCTACGCTGTCAAGCCAGAATGCGTACTTGGAGAATTTTGCGAATAGCTGGTGCTCCCTCAAAGTCTGCAGTGTGATCCGCAGGTGCTGCTCGTGCTCCTCTCGGCTCCGGGAATACACCAAAATATCGTCAATGAACACGATGATGAACAAATCAAGATAGGGCCTGAAAATATGGTTCATCAAGTCCATAAATGCTGCTGGGGCATTGGTGAGTCCGAACGACATCACCAAAAACTCATAATGGCCGTAATGCGTGCGAAAAGCTGTCCTCAGAATATCCTCATGTCGAACCCGCAGCTGATGGTAGCCTGATCGCAAGTCGATCCTCGAAAAGTATCCTGCCCCCTGAAGCTGGTCGAACAAGTCATCGATGCGTGGCAAAGGATATCTATTCCGCACGGTAACCCTGTTCAGCTGGCGGTAGTCGATACACAAACGCAAATTGCCGTCCTTCTTCTTGACAAACAGGATCGGAGCACCCAAAGGAGACACACTAGGTCGAATAAGTCCCTTATCCAACAAATCTTGCAACTGACCTTCCAACTCTCTAAGCTCCGCCGGGGCCATCCGATAGGGCGGTATAGAAATAGGCCCCGTGCCGGGAATCAAGTCAATGCAGAAAACAATATCGCGCTCAGGCGGTAGCCCAGGAAGCTCGTCAGGGAAGACATCAGGGAACTCACAAACAATCGGAACATGGTCCAACGGAACATCTGTAGCTCTAGTATCGCAAACATAGGCTAGAAATCCCTGACATCCCTTCCACAAAAGCTGTCCAGCGCGAAGAGAAGAAATCAAACTGTGAGTGGCGGCACCACGTCCCTCCTGCACAACAAAAGCCGACTCGCCGGGAAAACAAAACCTAACTGTCTTCTCGCGGCAGTCCATAGACGCGTAGCACGTGGCTAACCAATCCATGCCCAAAAGAACGTCAAAGTTCAACATCTCAAGAAGGATCAAGTCGACAGGAAACTCTCTCTCGCCAATACGGACAACACAGGATCGAAACACGTGTCTAGCAACAAACGACTCGCCTACAAGAGTGGTCACAACAAGCGGTTGATCAAGCAAACCAGACTCTCTACCCAAACTCGGCACGAAGTGTATGGAAACGTACGAGTGTGTGGATCCGGGATCAAACAACACGTGTGCGTCAACAGAACATACTGATAGGGTACCTGCGACCACTGCATTGGACGCCTGCGTGTCCTGATGCGTCAAAGAGAAAACCCGTGCCTGTCCTCCACCTGAGACTGGCGGTCCCTTACTAGAAACTGGATGTACTCTGCCGGCAGCTGGCTGTCCTCTGCCTCGGCCACCTCGTCCTCTATGAGCAAACCCTCTGCGACTACAGCCTCTCTGTGCATGAGTCTGACGCGGAGCAACAGTAGGTACAATAGGCAACGCCCTCTGGAGTGGGGAAGGTGGAAGTGTGATATGTGGTACTGCTGCCTCCCTCCGGCGTATCTCGGTACAATCTCTGATGCGGTGACGGGGAATATCATACCCAAAGCATCCACACGACGACTGCTGACTCTCCTGGGGATAAGAGCTAAACATCTGACCTCACCCCGAGTCTCTGCCACCTGTACGACGTCTATCATGGCGTCCGAATGGAAGTCTCCGTGCTGCTGTGTCAGTACGAACCATCTTCGGCCCTGGAATTACCGAAGTCTCAACAAGGCGCTCCTCAACTAATAGGGCCGCGTCTACAGCTGCCGCATAAGTCTCGCAATGCTGTGCGCTGATCGCAAGGAACAGTGGGGTAAGTAAGCCTCGAACGAATCTCTTGACACACATCTCCTCAGTAGCCACTAAATATGGGGCATAAACAGATAGCTCGGTGAACAGTACGTCGTACTCTGCCACTGTCATCTCCGGAATCTGACGTAAAGACTCGAACCTGTGCGCCCGGGCATCCCTGACACTCTGGGGAAGGAAACGGGCTAGAAATACCGTCACAAACTCGGTCCAGGTCATAAGAGGAAGACCTGCTGCTCTGCCCTTCTCGACCGATTCGCACCATTTCTGCACAAGACCTTCCAGGCGAAAGCTCATGAACTCTACCCATCTCGCATCTGAGCATCTGAGTGAACGACATATTCGGGGCATTCTATCAATAAAAGACTGTGAGTCCTCGGCTGCATCGGTGCCTGTAAAGACCGGAGGCTTCATCCTCATAAACTCTGATAGCGATACTGTAATAACCTCCGTGGCTGCAGGTGCAACTGCATGAACTGTAGGTACAATCGCGGTCCCCGTAACGGGTGGAACTACCTCTAGTCGCTGCGCTCGAAGTGTCTCGACTAACGACCCTATCATCTGGCGCATCTCCTGCATACCGGCCCCTAGCATAGCGATCTGATCTATCGTAGGAGGAACAGTCTGCTCTGGTACAACGGGAGTACTGCCCGGGTCAGTTCTCGTCTCAAACGAGTCAACTCTAATCTTGGCTCTCGCGGCCGCTCTCTGCGCCCTCGTAGTCTTTGGCGGCATAATGGCTGAAAAGAAAATAGGATTCGATAAGGATACGGAAATCGAATCGCAAGAATGTAGATAATCATGAAGGAATTTCGATCAATAAGTCCTAAGGTCGCTTAGGCAGAGTACCGGGTCGTGAGTATGCCGCGGAACATACACACGCTACGCCACTGTCACGACCCGAAATTGGCCCGTGACGGCCCTAATACTACGCAACGCCTAAAGACGTAACGCAGTAAAAAAAAGCCAAAACCCAGAAATCTAAAACAAGAAAATACGGAAAAGATAATATAAGTTTTTGAAACATTTGAAATCGCAACCCAAATTCTTTAAAAGTCCTACTTTCTTTCTTTAAAATTTTGGCAATACCCCCTTTTTGTAAAAACTAGCCAAGATGAATACAACATAAATATACGACGCCGTAGCGAAGGAATAAAGACAATAGAGAGAAAGCTGTATATAAAAGACAACAACCCACAAATAATATACAATATCATCATCACCAAGTCTCTAAGTCAACAACACAATAGTAGATGGAGAGTACAAGATACAACGAAGGTACAATATGAAATACAGATAATCATCTAACCCACCTAAGCAAAATAGTATACTGTGAACCGATGCGGTATCTGTAGCAAAAGATGATAGCTGAATAAATGAATAGCCTGCCTCGACTACTCTGGGGAACAACCTGAAATACCTGTGGCACAACGGGGGTGAGTTTCCAACTCGTGAATAGTAGATAACATATGCAGGTAATCGCAGGAATGTACGTACAGCATGAATCTAAGATATGCGATTACAGTAATAACATGTCATGCAAATGCTGAATAATGGAAAGCACACTAGCAGGTACAATCAATATGTGAAGCAATAATAACATGACAATAGTATGCGATAACTATGCAATAGGGATATGAGAATGCAAATATGCAGCTATCATGAAGGGTACACTAACAGGTACTCCTAATATATGGAACAGTGCATAAGTGAAAAGGTATGAGGTATGGAGTGAAATATGCCATCCACGGAATCCTGTCATCGTGGTAGGATCACAATCCATCAAGACACTCAAATCCCAATTCCTCAAATCAGCCCCCACGTTGGGCTCTCACATCATATAAGTCTCACGTCTCCTCAATGTACAATATCGAGTAATCTCCTATATCCCGAATGTACAAATCAATAATCCCATATGTATTTCCAATCTCAATGAATCACCTGATATCCCAAGTCAAAATCCTAAATATATATATATATATACAGAAATAAATATGATGGGGTCAATACACATATATTAGCGTCCCATTCCACTAATATTGGTGTAAGGGTATATATAACAACGGCTAAATCCCCTGTTATATATACAAAGGTATTTAAAAGAAATATCATGAAAACAATGTGCCAAGCATCGATACAGAAATCCTGATAGGTACGTATCATACGCTGTCCCGAAAGCACGAGTGCCTAGATCTGACCCTCGCCTTTCGACGTATGCATACGTGCATGACTCCCAACGGTGTCTCCATGACCCCTGCCGAGTCATTAGTACTGTCACCGGTAGGTACTCGCCCGCCTCCAGGCTCAATCGGCAAAATCCATTGATCTTCTTGCCGAGGGGAACCATACCGGGCCCCACCATGTACCCTCTACGGCCTCGACGCCTCCTCGTAGGGGTATATATAAATCAACACCGATAAAACTCATGGTGGATGCGCAAATATCATATCAAGGAAACCGGGTTTTTCAATGTATGCATAATTTCATGAACTCCCGCGGTTCCCAAATCCAGAAAACATCATCTAAAATCCCAATAAACAATGCGCAAATCCAGGAATAAATATATGTGATATATCTGAAATGCGAGCATATAGATGAGAATGTATAGCTGGAACCATAAGTATGCGAAACCAATAAGGTACAGCTAAGCAACATCAGTAAAGGTAAATATGTAACTGCAATTGAATAGGTGTGTAACATACAGGTGTAGCAATGTATAGGTATCTACCTATAAGAACTGATGTCGTATACCCCTCTGGGTATAAATAGAATATGTAAGATACCCCCCTTGGATATAAGTAAATCATGAGCAAGGTATACCTGTAGCTGTATCGTAAGGTGTATATGTACCTATCACTAATGGTATGATACACTATAGGTATACCGATAAGCTAGATGTCATGTGTGATAAGCAATAGTATCTATAATGGTTGGTGTGTGACATGGCCATTATTGACGGTGTGTGTGTAACATGAAATCCGTGATCGTGCAACATGAACCGTCAATAATATGTGCAGTGCCCTACGGCTATTAGTCACAGTACAACTATATCATGGAAATAAGGTAAAGGCGCAATTCTAACAATGACGTAGAATATGCGACAAGTATTTGAATTCTAGCCCAGACGCTTAACGCCATGCGGGCGATTCCCTTGTAGATGTTAAATCTACTCACCTACGCTCCACGCTAGGTGAATCCTACCATCTGCTCCCCCCTGTAGCAGTGTCCGTAGTCCCTGCCTGCAAACCTGCAAATAAGACATGGAAATCATATATAAGCCAAATATTCCGCAAAACGCGATATCGAACCAAAACGAGAAACTCGCGTCGCGAACTAAACGCGCGTGTGCACGATATGCTAAAACGTGAGTATACGCGTCTAAAACTACCGCGACACGCCGCGAAACGCTGGATCATAGAACCCACCACGTATCGCGCGTATCGCGCAAACACAATGGACATGCAAAACGATATTTGATCCCAGATTTTTCTACAGGTCAAATCTTACAAAACTAGACATGCCAAAACACTACAATACACTGCAGACAACCCTACCCAAAACCCCAAGACCCAACACCCTAACCTGGCCGCAAATTGCGGCCAATATGATTAAATCTGCGGCCATGTTTGGGAGAGAGGGGTTCGTGTTCTGGTGGTGTTGTCTAAACCTATTGAGCATGCTCCAGTATTATCAAATTTATCCTGAAAGGTCCGGGTCAATAGCAGATCACAGAAAGCCAATACATCGCTTAAAAACGCTAATTTAGCACAAAACACAAACCCTATGGTATTTTAGTGTGATCCAGGGTTAATTCTCAGTTAATGTGACCTTAATAACACTAAAATAGATAAGGTTTACCAACACAATCATCAATTTGCCACAACATCTCACAAATCACCAAAATCTAGCACTAAACTAGCTATTTAACACTAATCGAAGCTAATCAGCACACAAGCTTAGCAACTAGGGGATTGGGTTTAGGAAATATACTCTATGGTACCCTAGAAGGCAGGTGAAGAAGTGAAAGGAGCTGCTGCAAGTTGCTGAAGCTCCTGCTGCTGCTGTTGTTGCCTGCAGTTGCTGCTGCTGATGATGATGATGATGTCTGCTGCTGCTGCTGATGGATGCTAGTGTTGGAGCTGCTGCTGCTGCTGCTTTGCTCTGCTGTTGTGGGTGTGTGTGTGTGTTTGAGAGTGAGAGAATGAGATCAAAGAGTGAAATGAGAGAACACAACAAACCCCCCTTCTCACTCTCTCTCACTTCATTAAATGAGGCATGGCTCTCTCCATGTAGCACCATACCCTCTCCCTCTCACAAGGTCAACATTTCAAACCAAACAAAAAAATCAATTTAAAACCCTTATTATTTTTAACAACCATAACTATTAAACCCAAAACACTTAAACAATATTAAAACTAGATTATAGAAATGGTTAAACCACACTTAACAACCTAGTTATCATGCACAAGTGTGTGTGTGCCTAGAAAAATTCTAATAAAATACTCATTAAATAGGATAAAATATTTGAAACTTTATTTGGTAAACTTTTTTATTAAAATCCATACATTAAAATATAATTAGCCATAAAACACATTCTAAGGTGTTACGATCTCCCTCCTTAAAAGAAATTCGTCCCCGAATTTAAAAATATACTGCTACGCGTACCTTCAAAGAGAAGATTACAACTCTCAAATCTCGCTCGCAGCCTCCCAAGTGATTACCTCACTATACGGCTACGTCCAAGAAAACCCTTCACAGATGGCAAGACCCTTGACCGACGTTTCTCCACCTGTCGGGCCATTAACACACATGGCTGCTGGTGAACGAAAGATCGCGTCCAAGCCCAATGGTCTGGTGCCAAAACATGTGAGAAAGGTCAAGAAGGTAATTGTAAAGTATCATCACAAGGAATACGGGGTGAAAACTCAATAATCTGGGCGGAAGTGCCAAATTAAAGGCAACGGAACTAACTCGCTTATAGGATCTCAGAAGGACCTAAATCCCGGGACAAGCTTCCCATAATCCAACACGTCATTCATCGGAAAGTCCGTAGGAATACATGATCTGTCCCTGAGAACTCGAGTCTATGACCAACACAGTCGTCATAAGACCTCAGTTCGCAATGGACAATTTCCATCCTGACCTAACACAACTGGACCATCTCCGAAGTCTCTAGACTAGCTGGTGTCCAAAGTCCTACTTACGCAGAGTCAGAAAAGCAACAGATTGGTGATCGACACGACCTAACCCCTAAACCTAAAGGTGGCCAATTGGAGTGTCTCCTGATAACAGCTATCGAAGGAGAACCCTAACGATGGCGAGTGACGATCCCCAACTGCTGACAACAATTAACACAAACACACAACTTAACAAAGGACAACTGAGCAAACTGAGTATAACCGGACGACGAGAATCCGAATGGAGTCACACCCTGACTAAACTTGGGTAGAAACCATAACGAAATTCATGAAGATCTGCTCCCACTCCTACTTCGGAACGGTAAAAGGTTGCAACTCTCCAGCCGGCCTCAGATGCTCGACCCAAGCACACAACAAGACAGACACTTTGAAACGAAACCTGAAACTTCTCTTTACATCCCTGTCCACCCGTAACTATCCCACAAGTCACGTCAATGTTGGTGGAACTTGAATGAATATAGAGAGTTGACAGATGTGCCTTCTCTAGGATTTCACATCTTTACCTGATAATATCAGGTACACAAACGCGTCCCTAACTTAGCACACCATTGTCACAAATCAAGGACTCCGAATCATTACCCAGCCGAGTATGCTCAAGTATCTCTGACGAACGAGCATCGGCGGGCAGTGTCTCGCGAAAGCGATTTAAGGAAAGTGGTCGGGCGCGGACATGAGCAAGCTGTCCCCTCCGTAGAGACGAGCTTAAGCTGTACTCAACGATCATACAAGAACTGCAAATCTGCAGAAGAATATCACAACAATCAAAATCTGCTGCAGGAAGATGTACATTAAGCTCTGGTGGTCCGTGGAAAATCTGACACGACTCTCGAACAAGTAGTGTCTCCAAATCTCCAACGCAAAACCACCGCGGCCATCTCCAGATCATGAGTGGAATATCCTTCTCATACTTTCTCCAAATGTAGGGAAGTAAAAGCGATAACTCTATAGTGTCACCTCGGTACACACTCGAGCCCACTCAAGAAACATTACAGTTAAACAACAAGGTCGCCCGAACCAAAGGCAAAGAAAGAACCGGTGCAGTTGTTAACTGAATATTCAACTGCTGAAAACTCCGCACACATGACTCAGTCCAAAGAAAAGAAACCTCCCTTCCGGTCAATTTAGTCGACGGTGCAGCACTACTCTAGTAATCCTGCACGAAACGGCGGTAAAAACCTGCTAAGCCCAAAAATCTGCGGATCTCCATCCTGCACACATGTCTGGACCTAAGCTGTACGGTTACGATCTCCCTCGGGACCATACAAAACCGTCTCCCGTGACTACAAGACCTAGGAGTCGACACAAACAAGCCTAAAGAAACACTCCGAGAATTTAGCAAACTGCTGGTGCTCTCCCAGTATCTGCATAACAAATCCTCAAGTGCTACTGTTGTCCCTCAAGACACATTAAATAGACCAGGATGTTGTAAGTAACACAACCAAAAACTGGTCGAGGAACGGCCTGAAGAAATCTGGTTCATCACATCTACGAATGCTGCTGGGGAATCAGTGAATCCAACGACTCACAAAAACACACAAAGCCCGCCGCACGCATAAGGCAGTCTTCGGAATGCCATCACCCCGAATCCGCAATAATGATGACCTGATCCCAAACAAACTTAGAAAATGTCTTGCACTGTAGAGCTGATTGAAGAAATCATCACGGCGAAGTGAAGGATACCCATCCGCACCGTAAGCCGGTTCAATTAACGATCCGTCGATACACAACCCTAAACTGCCGTCTTTCTCCTTGACGAACAGAAATAGGAGCTTCCAAAAGCGAAACACTCAGACGCACAAAACTCCCCAAACCACCACTCTGCAGTTGATCCTTAAGCTTCCTAAGCTTCGCCGGCCTATCTGGAACAACGTCGGAAAAACTCTCGCACGAAAGGAACACCGGTCCAACAAACCCTCTGTGGCTACGGTATCACGAATGAACACCAAGAATCCACAATAGCCGACTAGCGAAAAAGGCTGAATTCAAGCTGTGAGAGGCGGAACAACTATCCACCTGCACAACAAGAGCTGACCTGCCGGGAAAACAAACTTGATTGTTTCCTCATGGTAGTCTACAGACGCCTAGCACGTAGCTATACAGTCCGTGCCCAGGAGAACGTCAAATCCAACATCTCTAGAAGGATCAAAACGACGGACGAATCTCTATCTCCTATCTGATTGGCACACAACTGAATACGTGTCGCGTAACAAAAGAATCGCTGACAGAAGTTAAAACAACAAACTGCGACTAATCTACCCAACCATGGCACAAGCATGAAAAACAAACGAATACATCAAAAGAACATGCGAAATAAGGATACCTGAAAACTCTGCATTGGACGTCTGCGCGTCCCAATGAGTAGAAACAAACTCCTGTGTCTGCCCCCTACCCACAACTGGCTGAACTCCTCTGGTAGGCTGATCCCTCTGAGCAAATCTTCCACGTCCACGGCCTCTCTGAATACGATCATGACGAGGTGCTAAGGAACAATCCATGACGAAGTGCTGAAGGCTTCCGCATCGAAAACATCCACGCACTGACTGCTGACCATCCTGGGGATGAGAGCCGAACGACTGTCCTCGTCCTAAGCCTCTGCTACTCCCGCGACGGCCACGAAATCTGTCTCGATGACCAAACCTCTGTCTCTGGGCTGGTACTGTAGCGTTTTGAAAATCGTTTCGGTGAAATTTCGAAAAAATCGGTAAAATAAGGGGGTTTTCTGTAAAAAGTCAAAATGCAAATATTTTATTATAAAAATTAAATATACATATTCTAGCTATGTAATTGCTATTATTTGGTATTTATTGAGCCGCTGGTGAAATTTCAAATTTTCTGAAAAAAATATTATTTTATTATTATTTAAGCCGTCACTAATACATTTAATTAGGGAAAATTACAAATTGGAATGAGTTGAAACAAATTTTGTGCATCATAAAACATTAAATAAAATTTTAACATGTGGTTTTTGGAACGAAATCATTTGCCAAAACGGTTTAGAAATTATTGAAGAAAAAAGGCTTTTTTTTTAGCGTAAATGGATGTTTGGGGTATTGTATTTATCATTTTTCACCACCCCACACCCGTGCCCACACCCACACACCCCCACTTACCCCTCCCCATGGCTGAATTCAGCACCCACCATATCTTTTCCCCACTTGATTTTCAAGGAAAAAGAAATGAAAGAAAAGGAAAGAAAATGAGCGAAGTAGTTAGACTTTTGACTTTGTTTGACCTTGACTTTGCCCTACTTTCTCTACCTCCCTCTCTCTCCTCCCCCACTCCCATTTCTGGTCGAAATCCCTTCCCCATACAGCAGCAGCCCCCCTCCATTTTCCCCTCTCCTTTCTCTTCAAAACTTCATCAAAAATTGCTCAAAATCCATCAAAAAAAATCCCAAAACCCAAATCCGACTCCTACCCATTTTAGCTTAGCCCGTATAGCATGGATCCTTGTGAAAAGAGAGCATTTTGGGAGGCCATGGAGTCTTGTGGACCTTCATATATTTTTGGGTATAATTCTAAAACTTTTTGCTTAAATTGTTACTTGTTTCTTAAAGCTAATTTAAATTAAGTGTTAACTTGGATATGTGAGTTTAATTGCAAGTTTTGGATTTCAAGTTAGGGTTTGTTGTGGAAATGAGTTGTGTTTGATTGTGCATGGTTTAGTGAAGTGGTTTAACATAATTAGTTTTGTAGAAAACTAATCTAGTTGTTAATTACAAGTTGTTACTTGAAAAATTGTGTTAATTTGCTAATTGCTTACTAGGTTTTTGAAATTTGTTAAATTCTTGGGATTAAAAATGTGATTAGGGTTTTCTTGGCTTCATTAACTTTATTAAGTGTGGTTTAATGCTTTGGATCATGCAAATCTAAGCTAGATTGTAGTTTGTGCATTTTTGCTTTGAAATTGTTAAAAAAGGGTATTTTTGTAAACTAGAATATTAGGATTTTTGGAATTTAATGAGATTAAATTCCGGAAATTGTTTATACGACTTATTTAAGATATTTAATAAGTATATTGGCCGCTACTTTCATTTAAACATCATGTTTTGTACAAAAACGGCGAATTGTGCTTGCTAGATTTTCGGAAAAATGACTTTTTAAGTGAAAATGGGGTTTTTGTGAGTTTTAACCTAGTTTATATTAAAAATAGTGTTTGTGAATGTGCAAATGAGTGTGATTGGATTTTTCTCGATGGTTTGACGTTTGTACATCGACATCGAGGGTTGGTTTTACTATTCTTGCATGCGTGGGCGATAGGTTTGGACCTATGCGTGATACGCGTGCCGATTTGATTTTCGTATGCCGTTTCGATCTCGAATTTAGTTTTAATGCGATATGGTGCGTTATGATATGTAGGTACCCCCACGTGGACTTCGAGACGACAAGCAAGCGCGTGGCGACGTCGGCACCGGCGAGCGAGGACCAGGTGAGTAGATTTATATCTACGGGGAGAAGTCGGGTGGATGGCGTATAGCACCCCCGCAGTCCGTGGTGGTGTATACGGATGCGTATACACACCAACAATTATTATATGTTATTTGGGATTAATAACGATGCTTAGGATGGATATTGGTGTATTGGATTACTTTAGTGTTGCAAACCCTAGGGTAGTGTTACACACACACATACACACATACATACTTGCATACATTCCTATTGATATGTGCTCATGGGATTCTTTATAGTTATGTGTTCACATGGGTATGGGACTATGTGTTCACATACGGATTGAGGATGATACTTGGGATTGAGCTGAGTCGATGAGATTCGATTTGAGGCCGTGAGATCGGTGATATAGCAGGGTTCGTATCTTAGATACGACATGACGTTGTAGCGAGTCCTTGACGTAGTGTTTCACACACGTCCATGCATACGTAGGCGGTATCAGTATGGTACTAGACGTAGATCAGTACCCCGATCATGATATTTGATAAAGAGAATACCAGGTGAATAGTATGATGAATGTGATATTGACCCGTACCCAGATTGGGATGCCGTACGACGGATTTACGTACGAGCTATATTGATGATTGATCCGCACTCTTGACTTGGGATGCCTGATTATAGATATGGTATCGGATATGATATTATTGAGGCGAGATCACCGACTATACATATACAGGTATGTATATATATCGACTCAGATGATAGGCGGTTTCCTTACCTGTAGTTCAGCTTGTAGTTCAGCCGTATAGTTTAGTGTAGTTGTTAGATTAGATTAGACTTCTTACCTATTTCAAAAAACTAACGAATCGTGGGCATTTTTAAAGACAGCTCAAGGGAATCTACGGATATTTCAAAAACGACGTATCTTTTCATAAAAAACACCGTAGCCCCTATTTTCAAAACCCCATGATTCGTGTTATTTCAAAAGGCACCATTTGTAGGACTTATATTAGATTATTGCAGATTAGTTATCGTTGTGTCTAGTATTCAGCTCCCGCACATTATTGTTGTTCGCTCTGCTTCGCATATTTATTTTGCTGCATATTCCATTATTGATATCATGCTGTTAGGACACCAGCACCATTACCGATGATGCGTATGTACCACGTACAACTACTTGCCGGCTCACACATCTTCATCGGTAATTGCCATGTCACGTACACTTTAGAGAATATAATTGCTTGACTTAGATTGTTAGCTAGTAGTGTTGACATGATATTAGTGTACTTCCCTTATATGCCATATTAGACATTGTAGTTATTACCTACCACTTCATGCATACTGTTATTCAGTTGTTCATGCCTAATTCATTATCATTGACATATGCACTTGTGATGATTTCTTGAGATTTATGATATTTCTGGATTTCGGGGAAAGCCGCAAAATTTACAACTTATGATCTTTTAAAATATAAAATGTTGCGGTTTTCTAGTGATGTAAAGTGTCGTCCACCATGAGTTTGCTGTGGTTTTGGAGATCCGTGTCGAGGAGTGGAGGAACCGTCACGGGTACATGGTGGGCCCGGTATGGTACCCCGGGGCAAGAGGAATGTGGTGTTGACGTTGAGCCTGGCTGGGGAGCACTACCTACCGGTGATATTACCCGACGCGTCAGATATCCGGAGGATACCGTCGTGGTCTTGAGATGGATGGTAGGGGCCGGTCTGGACTGACGGCGCCCTAGATATTGAGATTGAGACATTGATATTTCGAGACAGTGAGATTTATGTTTTGTGTCGATGCTAGACACTGTTGATACTGATTTTAATTATGATACCTCGGTTTAAAATACGAAGGAAATCTCACTAATTTATGAAAACAGTTTCTTCATTTACATGTATTCTGTTTTCATGCATTCATACCTCATTCATATGATATATTGCTACCTGAGGCACTGACACGGGCACATGAGTTTACACTCGGGTTAGATATTTACCCTAGCCATTGTTATAGGCTGCATGTTATATATATTTGAGGATATATTATGATCATTGACCTAGGATTGCGTTATTTATGCGATTTCTGTGCGTAGAGGTTTTTCTATTCACGAGTTGGCAACTCACCCCCGTTGTGCCCCAGTTTCTTGCAGGTTGCCGTACAGGTTCATTACGGCTTTGCGGGCTCAGTTTCATTCGGGTGACTTGCTAGTAGGTGGGTTTTTCTTGTATCGTACCCATCATATTACCTTGTATAATATTATTCCGTTGTATCTAGTAAATTCCATCAACCAAACATGTATTTTTTTGAGATAGAGACCAGTGTTGTTTATTCTTTCGACCTTAGAGTTGCTCGTTATATTTCTGGTGGTTTTGAGTTCCCTTTTAAGTTTTTGATCCTCGCCGTTGGCGTTATATATTATATTGCTTGTGTGGTTGTGACCGTCGATTGACGAAGAGCTAGCTCCCGCTTGGGGATGCCTTTTTCTTGATTTCGTATACTATTCATGTTGTATCCCGTTTGGGAGCCAGTATTTACAAAGGAGATTCTGCCGAAATTTTCAGTAAATTTTTGATGTTTTTAAAAACCGCATAATTCGGCTTATGCTATTGAACTACTTGTTTTAAGTTGGTTTTTCCTGCACTCTACTACTTTTCTTGGTTTGGATTTCTGGGTTTTCGGTTTACTTAGATTACGTACGCCTCGAGACGTTCGTAGTTTAAGTGCCGGTCATGTTCCGTACTTTCGGGTCGTGACAGGTACACTGGTACGAGTCCTCCATTGTCCTGGAACTCTCCGGCCTCTGGAATATGCGCCTCGTCAACTGGAGCTGCAACCACTGGTGCTATGTAGGTGACGGACTGCTGCATGCTGATCGTAAGTGACAACTGAGTAACAGGGGTGACAACCTCCTGTCGTAGCTCCCGAACGACATCAACCAAAGAACTCATCGTCTGGTAGAAGTCCTGCATCTCTGCCACAAGCCTATCAATAGTATATGTCGTAGGCTGATCCATCTGCACCTGTGCAACTAGAGTGCCATCCTGGTCAGTACTCGTCTCACCCGAGCCAACTCTGACCTCGGCCCTCGCTGCATCACTCTGAGTCCCCATAGTCATCGGCGGCAAGGCTATCAATAGATATGAGATAAGATTCGATAAGAATAAGGAAATCGAATCTCAAGGATATGAATCATCAAGGAAAGAATTTCAAGCAAATGTACTTAGGTCACTCAAGACGAAGTACCGCATCGTGGGTATGCTGCAGACATACACACACTACGTTACTTTGCTTAAGCTACCTACTCCATCATACTAAGGTCATCCTACACTCCGAAAGGTAAAACCTAGCGCTCTGATACCAACTTTGTCATGACCCGAAATTGGCCCGTGACGGCCCTAATACTACGCAACGCCTAAAGACGTAACGCAGTAAAAGAAAGCCAAAACCCAGAAATCTAAAACAAGAAAATACGGAAAAGATAATATAAGTTTTTGAAACATTTGAAATCGCAACCCAAATTCTTTAAAAGTCCTACTTTCTTTCTTTAAAATTTTGGCAACACCCTCTTTTTGTAAAAACTAGCCAAGATGAATACAACACAAATATACGACGCCGTAGCGAAGGAATAAAGACAATAGAGAGAAAGCTGTATATAAAAGAAAACAACCCACAAATAATATACAATATCGTCCTCACCAAGTCTCTAAGTCAACAACATAATAGTAGATAGAGAGTACAAGATACAACGAAGGTACAATATGAAATACAGATAATCATCTAACCCACCTAAGCAAAATAGTATACTGTGAGCCGATGCGGTATCTGTAGCAAAAGATGATAGCTGAATAACTGAATAGCCTGCCTCGACTACTCTGGGGAACAACCTGAAATACCTGTGGCACAACGGAGGTGAGTTGCCAACTCGTGAATAGTAGATAACATATGCAGGTAATCGCAGGAATGTACGTACAGCATGAATCTAAGATATGCGATTACAGTAATAACATGTCATGCAAATGCTAAATAATGGAAAGTACACTAGCAGGTACAATCAATATGTGAAGCAATAATAACATGACAATAGTATGCGATAACTATGCAATAGAGATATGAGAATGCAAATATGCAGCTATCATGAAGGGTACACTAACAGGTACTCCTAATACATGGAACAGTGCATAAGTGAAAAGGTATGAGATATGGAGTGAAATATGTCATCCACGGAATCCTGTCATCGTGGTAGGATCACAATCCATCAAGACACTCAAATCCCAATTCCTCAAATCAGCCCCCACGTTGGGCTCTCACATCATATAAGTCTCACGTCTCCTCAATGTACAATATCGAGTAATCTCCTATATCCCGAATGTACAAATCCAGGAATAAATATATGCGATATATCTGAAATGCGAGCATATAGATGAGAATGTATAGCTGGAACCATAAGTATGCGAAATCAATAAGGTACAGCTAAGCAACATCAGTAAAGGTAAATATGTAACTGCAATTGAATAGGTGTGTAACATACAGGTGTAGCAATGTATAGGTATCTACCTATAAGAACTGATGTCGTATACCCCCTTGGGTATAAGTAGAATATGTAAGATACACCCCTTGGATATAAGTAAATCATGAGCAAGGTATACCTGTAGCTGTATCGTAAGGTGTATATGTACCTATCACTAATGGTATGATACACTATAGGTATACCGATAAGCTAGATATCATGTGTGATAAGCAATAGTATCTATAATGGTTGGTGTGTGACATGGCCATTATTGATGGTGTGTGTGTAACATGAAATCCGTGCTCGTGCAACATGAACCGTCAATAATATGTGCAGTGCCCTACGGCTACTAGTCACAGTACAACTATATCATGGAAATAAGGTAAAGGCGCAATTCTAACAATGACGTAGAATATGCGACAAGTATTTGAATCCTAGCCCAGACGCTTAACGCCATGCGGGCGATTCCCCTGTAGATGTTAAATCTACTCACCTACGCTCCACGCTAGGTGAATCCTACCATCTGCTCCTCCCTGTAGCAGTGTCCGTAGTCCCTGCCTGCAAACCTGCAAATAAGACATGGAAATCATATATAAGCCAAATATTCCGCAAAACGCGATATCGAACCAAAACGAGAAACTCGCGTCACGAACTAAACGCGCGTGTGCACGATACGCTAAAACGTGAGTATACGCGTCTAAAACTACCGCGACACGCCGCGATACGCTGGATCACAGAACCCACTCACGTATCGCGCGTATCGCGCAAACACAACGGACATGTAAAACGATATTTGATCCCAGATTTTCCTACAAGTCAAATCTTACAAAACTAGACATGCCAAAACACTACAATACACTGCAGACAACCCTACGCAAAACCCCAAGACCCAACACCCTAAGCTGGCCGCAAATTGCGGCCAATATGATTAAATCTGCGGCCATGTTTGGGAGAGAGGGGTTCGTGTTCTGGTGGTGTTGTCTAAACCTAGTGAGCATGCTCCAGTATTATCAAATTTATCCTGAAAGGTCCGGGCCAATAGCAGATCACAGAAAGCCAATACATCGCTTAAAACGCTAATTTAGCACAAAACACAAACCCTACGGTATTTTAGTGTAATCCAGGGTTAATTCTCAGTTAATGTGACCTTAATAACACTAAAATAGGTAGGGTTTACTAACACAATCATCAATTTGCCACAACATCTCACAAATCACCAAAATCTAGCACTAAACTAGCTATTTAACACTAATCGAAGCTAGTCAACACACAAGTTTAGCAACTAGGGGATTGGGTTTAGGAAATATACTCTATGGTACCCTAGAAGGAAGGTGAAGAAGTGAAAGGAGCTGCTGCAAGTTGCTGGAGCTCCTGCTGCTGCTGTTGTTGCCTGCAGTTGATGCTGCTGATGATGATGATGATGTCTGCTGCTGCTGCTGATGGATGCTGGTGTTGGAGCTGCTGCTGCTGCTGCTTTGCTCTGCTGTTGTGGGTGTGGGTGTGTTTGAGAGTGAGAGAATGAGAGCAAAGAGTGAAATGAGAGAACACAACAACCCTCCCTTCTCACTCTCTCTCACTTCATTAAATGAGGCATGGCTCTCTCCATGTAGCATCATACCCTCTCCCTCTCACAAGGTCAACATTTCAAACCAAACAAAAAAAATCAATTTAAAACCCTTATTATGTTTAACTACCATAACTATTAAACCCAAAACACTTAAACAATATTAAAACTAGATTATAGAAATGGTTAAACCACACTTAACAACCTAGTTATCATGCACAAGTGTGTGTGTGCCTAGAAAAATTCTAATAAAATACTCATTAAATAGGATAAAATATTTGAAAATTTATTTGGTAAACTTTTTTATTAAAATCCATAAATTAAAATATAATTAGCCATAAAACACATTCTAAGGTGTTACAGCCACTCTACTTCAGCTACCTACTCCATCATACCAGGGTCATCCTACACTCCGAAGGTAAAACCTACGCTCTGATACCAACTTTGTCACGACCTAAAGTTCGGCCCGTGACCGGCACTTAACCACGTAACGTCTACAGGCGTAACGCGGCTAAGTAAGCCGAACCCAGAAATCAAAACCATTAAAAGTAGTGAGTGTCGAAAACATTTGGTAAAAGCATTTGTTAAAACATTTAGAAAACCTTGAGTAATTTAGTAAAATTCTTTAAAGTTTAAGTTATTTTCTTAAAAATTTCGGCAGCATTTCCTTTGTAAAAACTAGCCCCGAAATCGGGTACAAGACGAGATATAAATAAAACTGAGATACAATAAGAAATAAGCATCTCAAACGGGAGCAAACACGTCCAACGGTGGAAACAATCACCACAATAATAATATACGGCGCCGTAGCGAAGAATGAGCAAAGATAAGTGAAGACAACATGAAAAATAAAACTGCATAAATAAAGTCGGCTCACAACGAGCTCGACACCAGAGTACAAAACAATATACATCGTCCTCATAACTGGTCTCTAAGTCAATACATGAATAGTAGATGGAGAGTACTAGATACAATAGTGTGTACAACTGGAAAATAAACGGATACCGCAAAAACCCACCTATCAGCAAAAAGGCTGACGCGCCAACTGCAGTGGTATCCGTATCAAAAGATGCAAGAAAGCAGCCTGCCGCGACTACTCTGAGGGGAAACCTGCAAGCACTGTGACACAACGGGGGTGAGTTGCCAACTCGTGAATAGTAGATAACATATAAAGATAATCGTGAGTATGCACGTACTGCGATACTCTAACCTATGCCAACAGATAACATCTATATGATGAGCTGGACGCGCAATAATCATGCAACAAGTGCGATCTAATAACATCTCTATATGGTGAGCAGGGTATGCGATGATCATGCATAGCAAATGCAATCTAATAACATCTATATAGGATGAGCAGGGTATGCAATAGTCGTGCATAGCAAGTGCAATCTAATAACATCTATATAGGATGAGCAGGGTATGCAATAGTCATGCAAAAGTACTCTATCAGGTACTACAAATACAGGATGAGATGTATAACACTGAATGCTGAGAATGGAATAAAATAACATCTACACGGAATGTCAACGTGGAAAAATAATCGGTGTACATCAATGCACCCAATCCCAGTAAAAACTCAGGCGTCGTCACCCTCATCGGCCCTCAAATCCTGTAAGTCTCATAGAATCGTGAGTGCTCAAGATCGGAACTCGGAAATATCATGAAATCATCGTGTCCAGCATCGACACGCAAATCCTCAAGTATCGGGCTTCGTCAGTCTGGATCGGCCCACGGGCTCCGTCTGCGAAATCGGCCCTCGGCCCCGGCAGTATGGGTCGGCCCGTATCCATCTCTCAACTCTGGTCAGTATCCTCCGGATAACCGCCAGGTCCAACCAATCACCAATAGGTAGTAGTCCCTCCGCCGGGCTCACCGTCTAACTATACGAGTCTTCTTGCCCCGGGATACCATACCGGGTCCACCATGTACCCGCAATCGGTGCCTACCACTCCTCGAATCGGGTATAATCACACAAGCTCTCAAGAACCGAGAAAACTCATGGTGGACGCACTGAAATATCATATCAAGAGGAACCGGGTTTTCAAAACAGTGCATATTTTCTTAAAATAATACCACGGTTCTCAAATCCAGAAATCACACGAATCCAAAACTCAATGCATAAATCCATGCAATGTGGCGTATGCCACTAAGAGTAAAAAGGGAAACCGCTCCTTTAAAATGGATCCAGTTTTGAAAATATCTCATGCGGTCCCTATTTTCTAGAAATCAAAGCTAATATCATCCATGTATGTGACATATGTATGTATATAGGTATGGATGTGCATGTGGATATATACGCAAATATGGATCTATCCATGTAGGTGTGCACCAATATGAATATACAGTGTGCATGTGCGCAAGTAAGGATATATCAATGAATGTTTGCGCTAATATGAATATACAGTGTGCATGTGCGCAAGTAGGGATATATCAATGAATATATGCACTAATATGAATATACAGTGTGCATGTGCGCAAGTAGGGATATATCAATGAATGTATGCACTAATATGAATATACAGTGTGCATGTGCGCAAGTAGGGATATATCAATGAATGTATGCACTAATATGAATATACAGTGTGCATGTGCGCAAGTAGGGATATATCAATGATGCGGTAATCAAGACGATATATGATTCGTAGCAATCCTATAGTGCGAGTGTCATGGCAATCACTAACGGTGTGAGTGTAACATACAAATAGTGCTCGTGCAGCTTAAACTGTTAGTGACAGTGCAGTGTTCTCTAACTACCATTCTATATGCAACAAAAGATGGTACGCTACAATAATACATATATATATATACGACTAAAATATCCTATCACGCCCTGACGTTTAACGCCATATGGGCGATTTCCCCGTAGATGTTAAATCTACTCACCTGGTCCCGTGCTAAGCGTAGCCGACCACTTGCTTCCCTTTCTTTGCGGCGTCCGACGTACCCGTCTGCGAACCTAGAATTTACACAAAGAATTCATATAAGCAAAAATCCTACAAAAATGCGATATCGAAGCCAAACGAGAAACTCACGTCGCGAACTAAACGCACGTGTGTCCGATACGCTGAAACGTGTGCATACGAGTCTGAAACTATCCCGACACGTCGCGACACGCAGGAACACTAAACCCACTCACGTATCACACGTGTCGCTCAAACTAAACGTATTGGAAAAACGGTATATCGCTCCAGATTTTGACTCGGGTGGAAGCTTAAAAAGTTGCATATGCCAAACTACTCAAATATACAGCAGACTACCCTAGACCAAACACCTAACACCTAACACCCCTATCTGGCTGCAATTTGCGGCCAGAACGATTAAATCGGCGGCCAAAGTGTGGAATTTGGGGTTCGTGCTTCGTGTGTGTGGTCAAGATCTATGAAGTATGCTCCAGTTATCTCAGATTTTGTCTGAAGCATACGGGTCAACAGCAGATTACAGAAAGGCCTAAAATTTACATTAAAACGTTAATTTTGTACTAAATGAAACCCTATGGTATTTTACTGAAATTTGGGATAAGACTAGGTTTACGTAGCCCTAACAACACTTAGTTAAGCTAGGCAAACCATCAAAATCACCACTTGGCCAAAAGTCCACACAAATCACTATTTCTAGCACTAAATCTCATATTTAACACTAACCGATGCTAATTAACATATAAGTTTAGCAACAAAGAAGTTGAGCTCAGAACTTATACCTCACTTAACCCTAGGTGCAAGGAGAAGGAGAAGGAGAAGGAGAGGAGAAGGGTTGTGCTTGTTGTTGCTGTTGCTGTTGCTGCTTGCTATTGCTGTTGTTGCTGCTGTTGCCTGAAGCTCCTGCTCCTACTTGTGCTGATGCTGCTGGTGCTGCTGCTGAGGCTGCTGGTGCTGCTACTGGTTTAGGTGTTGTGTGTGTGTGTATGAGTGAGAGTGAGAGAGATGTGAGGAGAAAAAAGAGTGTTTGAAAAAAAAAGGCAAGAAATGAGAGGTATGAGAGAGTCAACCCCCTCTCTCCCTCTCCTCATTAAATGAGAGCATGGCTCAAGCCATGATGCCCATTCTCTCTCTCTTTCTCCAAGTCAACCAAAACCAAATCATTTTTCATTTAAAAAAAAACAATTAACCAAAACATTTAATTAAAAATCAAATTGGCTTACCAAAATGGTTAGTCCACCATGGTTGCTAATCATAGTCTAACCCCAATTTAACCCTAGTTTACATGCACATGTGTGTGCAAGCCTAAATAAATTCTAATAAAATATTCATTAATTTTGATAAAATATTTAAAGATCGTTTTGGTAAACTTTTTATTAAAAACCATATATTAATGTATAATTAACCACTAATCACAACCTAAGGTGTTACAGTTCCTGATGAAACATAAATCAGAAGCTTTTGAGAAATTTAGAGAATATAAACAAGAAGTCGAGAACCAAACCGGGAAAAGTATTAAAATCCTTCGATCTGATCGAGGAGGTGAATACTTGAATAATGAATTCCTGGTCTTCCTAAAAGAGAATGGGATTCTCTCTCAGCTAACTCCTCCATATACACCACAGCACAACGGTGTATCGGAACGGAGGAACCGCACCCTATTAGATATGGTGCGCTCTATGATGAGCACAGCTGAGTTGCCTATTTCCTTCTGGGGGTATGCGCTGGAGACAGCAGCATACCTATTGAATCAAGTTCCATCTAAATCTGTACCTACCACACCATATAAGATATGGAGTGGGAAGAGACCATGTCTTAAACGAGTTAAGATATGGGGTTGTCCGGCCTATGTCAAAAGGAAAAATCCGGAAAAACTCGAGGCACGGTCAGTTCTATGCAAGTTTGTGGGATATCCCAAACATTCACATGGATATCTTTTCGACCATGGCAAGGAACAAAAGGTGTTTGTTTCTCGTCATGCCACCTTTTTAGAAAAGGAATTTCTTGCAAAAGAAATTAGTGGCAACGAGGTAGAACTGGAAGAAATTCCGGTTACACAAACTCAAACTGAAGATTTAATGGAACCCGAGGATTCGATAGTACCCAACGAACCTCAACCTCTCCGCCGATCCAGTAGGGTTCCTCACCCACCTGAGAGATACTACGGTTTTCTCATGGATGGTGGGAGCGAGGATTGCATCATGGAGGATGATGACCCAACTAGCTTCGAACAGGCCATCACGAGTGGGGACTCAGTGAAATGGCTAGATGCAATGCGGTCCGAGATGGAATCCATGTACACCAACAAAGTGTGGACTTTGGAAGATGCTTCTGAAGGGGTAAAACCCATTGGGAGCAAGTGGATCTTCAAGAAAAAAACTTGGTGTAGATGGGAAAGTGGAGACTTTCAAAGCTAGACTTGTTGCAAAGGGTTTTCTTCAAAGACCAGGTGTGGACTATGACGAAACCTTTTCTCCAGTGGCTATGCTTAAATCCATCCAGATCATGCTTGCCATCGCTGCATATCATGACTATGAAATCTGGCAAATGGATGTTAAGACCGCCTTTCTAAACGGTGATTTAGAAAAGAGTGTGTACATGACTCAGCCGGAGGGCTTCGTAGCTAGTGGGAACAGCGGGAAGGTGTGCAAGCTGCTTAAATCCATCTATGGATTAAAGCAAGCATCGCAGAGTTAGAACATCTGTTTTGATGTCGTTATCAAAGAGCTTGATTTCGTCAAAAATGTAAATGAACCTTGTATATACAAGAAGGTGGCAGAGAGTAAGGTTGTCTTCCTCGTATTGTACATGGATGGCATACTCTTGATAGGAAATGACATTCCTATGCTGCAATTGGTCAAGCTCTTCTTATCACAATGATTCTCAATGAAAGATCTAGGGGATGCCTCCTACATTTTGGGGATTAAGATCTATAGAGATAGATCTAACGGATACTAGGATTGTCCCAATCCAGGTACATTGACACTATACTAAAGCGGTTTAGTATGAAAGAGTCCAAGCGTGGGTTTTTACCCACGATCTCAGGGCTCACTCTCTCCAAAAAGCTGTCTCCAAAGACTGATTTGGAGAGAGCTCGCATGCAAGGGATACCCTATGCGTCGGCTGTAGGCTCTATCATGTACGCGATGCTATATACCAGAATCGATGTAGCACACTCACTAAGTATAGTGAGTAGGTATCAAGCTGATCCTGGAGAGAGTCACTGGACAGCTGTGAAGAGCATTCTCAAGTACTTACGAAGGACTAAAGAGATGCTCTTGGTATATGGTAACGGAGAACTCCAAGTGGAGTCCTTTACCGATTCGAGCTTCTAGAGTGATAAGGACAACTCTAAGTCGCACTCGGGATTTGTCTTTACCCTCTACAAAGGGGCGGTATACTGGAAGAGTTCCAAGCAGGAAACCGTGGCAGACTCGACGATGGAGGCTAAATACATCGCTGCCAACGATGCTGCCAAAGAGGCTGTCTGGATCAAGAAGTTCATTACTGAACTTGGAGTGGCTCCATCCATTGAGCATCCAATACCGTTGTATTGTGATAACAATGGAGTAGTGGCTTTGGCCAAGGAACCCAGGTCCCATCAGCGATCCAGGCATATTCTGAGGCGGTATCACCTGATCAAGGAGATAGTTGATCGCCGGGAGATCGAGGTCAGGAGGGTTGACAAGAAGAACAACACAGCAGATCCACTCACGAAGGCCATTCCCCAGATACAGTTTGAGAGACTCTTCGGGATTCTTGGTATGCGATAGTACAGCAGCTGGCCCCAGTGCAAGTGGAAGATTGTTAGTTGTATGTATGCTCTAGAGGCCGGTATTGTACATATGATGTATATTATATTGGATGCTTGGACATATATAGAGAGGACTTTCTTGCTCGATATGACAGTATGCTATCTGGTTGCTCTTTATCTTAACATGTATACTAGTCTCTTGATACTGTCTTATGGTTACATGTTGGTAAAGCCCTTAGGATGTGTACTTGACTACCAGGACTATGATGCAGATCATACTAGTGGGGCCATGATAGTCCATAATTTCATCTTTTAACGTTCCTAATCGTGGGTGTATCGAGACAGGGCACCGATATACCAGAGTAGACTAGCGTATACGCTTCTCGACCCATGAGATGGGTGATGGACGATCCCATATCCATTGGTGTTTGACATCAGAGATGATATACGGGTGCTCAATGGAGACTGGGTACACTGGACGGACTCGTCGAGAACTCCCAGATGGTATTACACCTCACGTTAGATGGCAGTTCTATGGTGACACTTGTACAAGTTAGTCTGTAGACCCGAGATCGTCATAGAGTCTTGTGTGATTCCCACTGTGCTTTAATTTCCACCTTACCACGTCCAAGAGGGCATGCAAAACGGTGGTTTTTGGGTACAGTCCCGAGTCACATGGAGGCAATGAGCGATAGGAGGGGTTTCGTCTCTCCCGGTATTGGGAGTTGATGTTGCGCTGTGCTCGATTAGCCATAACAGGGAAGTCCCTGGCCAGGACTGTTTTAGAGATTTACTGGTAAATGTTACCAGTAGTTTCTCGACCCATTATGAGCCTCACATCGGCATGACTTATCGGTTATTGGGGTCTGACGTTTACCACCCCTAGACTTGATATGCGACATATCAGACGAGGAGACCGGACTGTACGACAAGTGTTACCGTCAGGCTTTTGCAGGAGTTGGAGCGGGCTTGCTTGCTGATCTTATAATCGCTCAATACCCGGGTAGCCGTTACGTATAGCTAGTACTGCTGATGGCTTGTGGGTGCTTGATGTGATCATCACCTACTGCCGGCGTATTGACGAGTCTTTAGAGTCCTACATAGAGGTTTTACTGGCTCAGGCAAAACGAAATAGGAGCACGTATGAGATATATGCGGGACTGAGAATAATGCGTGTATGTGATACCGTATTCTATTCTCGTGACTTTTGTATCGGCCGGTTATTTGTGATATAGCCGGGTTATCGAATCAAGTGTTGATTCGATAAGTTGGTACATTTAGTGTTAGTCGGTTATATGTAATATAACCAGATTATTAAATCAAGTGTTGATTTGATAATTTAGTGTATAATTGTATATGTGATATACTAATTTACATTAACTAACATTAGCTCACTTAAGCATTCTATTCTCACATGTGCATAATTATTATATATGAGATATATATTAAATTGTGTATAGTTTTGTATCATGATTGTTGATACACACTACATGGGTGTATGAGATATACACCATGCTAATTATGATGTTGGGTTTAGTATTTTAAAGTAATTACAAAATTAGGGGATTATTGGAAAAAGGCATGAAGCTTATGGAAGCTTGTGGATGCTTTGACCAAGTCCACTAAGTTTGTTTTACTTTAAATATTTGTTAACCTAACCATTTTAATTAACTATGGTAATGTCTCTACATGAGTTAGGATATGATAAAAACTCACCCATGGTTCACTCTCTCTCTCTTGATTAGTTCATTTCTCATTCTTCATTTGTTCATCTTCTTCTTCCTTGAGCAAAAGAAAAGCTTGCTAGGGTTTTCAAAAGAGAGTGAAATATTGTGAGAAAAGAAATTCTAAAGTGAGCCCACTTCCTATTTCTCCATCCTCTACTAGATTAGCACTTTAGTATAGGGTGTTTGCTTCACTAATTCTTTAGTTAGTGAAGTAGTAGCTTGAGTTGGCATCCCCTCGACGTAGATCTTCTTCGGCCTCGAAGACTTCGAGTAAGGTCGCTCTTTTCACCTCATGAAGCCATGCAAGAGTCCGGGAGAACCACGATCGCAGCGAAGGGACTACAACAAGGAGCTATTGAAGTGAAGGACCGATCTACAAAGGTTGTATTTCTATTTCACTTAGAAAGTAAATAGTTTACTTTGTTTCCGTATTGTATTCTAGCTAACGATTCTAGTTTAGAGTTCCCTTTAACGGCATTTTTTTTAAATGGCATGGACGATGCCTCCCGAAATCTCGCTGCCGTCGATGGGAACCCTACAGGTAGCTACTGAATATTTATCTGTAGCATAGATAGATGCGTTAGTTTAGGACAGTCGTGCTTCTATTTTGGCCTTCGTCAAGGGTATGTACGGGTGGGTCCAATTTAACCTGGATAATGACGGGTAGAACTTGACATGTGACTTATGATATGTTGGCCTTCGTCAAGGTCATAAGAGCATGGGGCAAAAATCCACATCGGGAGTTTCTAAAGAAACTGAAACTTGCTAGTGTTTCATACCACTTGGAGTGTGATAATTTTTGTTGGATTCCTTCAACTTTATCACACAATGATATTTGGATCCCGATCCTACTGTGAGTATATGCTACTCCTCGGGAGATTTTTTCACTTAACGATCAATGCTATAAACCAAGTAGGTGTCTAGAAAGGTGTTAGCGGGGCTACGCCCACAGTGAAAAGAGGTTATTTAATTAAGGAACTTCGCGAAAGCGTCGTAAAACCTCCCTCGAAGTACCGACACTGGCCTGGCTGAACGGTTAAGCAAGTATTGTACTGTGAAATCAATCATGACTAATTCTTCTTTTATGGTTTGAGGAAGGATTCGAGAAACAGTGGGAGCCATCCTATTTAGATAAACTAAAAACCACTCTAAACTTGCAAGAGCATCATGCTAAAGTGTTTCTTCTCTCTCTCCTAATTGTAGACACCAACAACATGACGGGCCTTAAGTTATTATTAGATAAAAATATATTAACAGGGCCAAACTATAAAGATTGGTTCAGGAATGTCAAGATGTCAATCACTTATGACAAGTTAGGGTTTCTCCTTACCACTAAGGCCCCCGCCGTCTCAGGTCCAGAATCCCGCGTCGCGGATAAGAAAATCCGTAAGACCTAGGAGATTGACTGCGTGAAGGACAAGTGCATCCCCTCTATGGACAATGAACATCAGAGGAGGCACGAGAATATAGATTCTGAATCCATATTCCTCCATACCAAGGAATTATATGGAGAGCAATCCCGTATCACAAGATACGAGACCTCAAAGAAGATATTTCAAGCGAGGTTGGCTGTCGGATCATCTGTAGGGGAACACGTCCTTAAGATAATTGGCTACATTGAGGAGCTCGCGGACCTCGGGACCACGTTAGAGAACGAGCTGTATACTGACTTGATTCTCTAGTCCCTTCCTTCCACCTACGCCCAGTTTATCTTGAATTTTAATATGCAAGGTAAAGAAGTTGAACTTCCGGAACTCCTCAACATGTTGAGGAGTGCAGAGGACACCCTACAGAAAGTCAGGAAAACACCCGCTCTGTTTGTTGGTGGAGCTTCCTCTTCTAGGTCCAAGGCGAAAGCCAAAGGAAAGAAGAAGAAGGCCTCCACCAAACCGAGGGGCGGCGTTAGTAAGGTGGAAGCCAAGGGAAAGGCAAAAGTGGCGGGACAAATAGTGGGAAAGGAAGAATGCTTTTATTGTCATAAGAAAGGACACTGGAAGAAAGATTGCAGGGCTTGGAAGGCCAAGAACCAGGACCCGAAGCAAGTTGGGCTTCGGCTTCAGGTGTGTATGTAATTGAAAACTGCCTGTCAATCAACTCTACTTCCTGGGTATTGGATACCGGATCAGGATCTCATATCTGTAATTCTTTGCAGGCGTTGAGAAGCCGTAGAGTTTTGAAGGCGGATGATATGACCCTCAGAGTTGCAAACGGAGCAAGCTTGGATGCTGTGTCCGTGGGGGAGAATCACTTAGGATTGATTAATGGACATGTTTTGGTTTTGCGCAACTGTTATTATGTACCCAGTTTGACTTGTAATATTATATCTGTATCTTTAATGTCTAAAGAAGGTTATGATTTTGCATTTGTAAGCGATGTCGTAAACATCCACCTTAATCATAGTTTGATTGGGTCGGGTACATTAAGCAACGGTATATACGTATTAAACCAACCGCAGATTTTCAATATCCAGAATACACACAAAAGAAAGTCTCCAGAATTAAATCATGCTTTCTTATGGCATTGTAGACTAGGTCATATCAATGAGACAAGCTTAACCAAGTTGCATAAAGAAGGATATTTGGATCCGTTCGAATATCAATCTTATGCAACTTGTCAATCATGTCTCAAAGGAAAGATGACAAAGATTCCATTCACTGGACGCGGAGTAAGGGCAAGAGAGCTCTTGGGGCTCATACAAAGCGAAATGTGTGGTCCAATGTCTACACATGCAAGAAGTGGTTTTTCCTATTTCATTGCTTTTACGGATGATTTCTCCAGGTATGGACATGTTTTCTTGATGAAGCATAAATCCGAGGCCTTTGAGAAATTCCAGGAATATAAGAATGAAGTGGAAAAACAAACCGGCAAAAGTATCAAGGCACTGAGATCTGATCGAGGTGGTGAATACTTAAGTGCCGAGTTCATGGATTACCTAAAAGAGAATGTAATTCTCTCTTAGCTTACTCCTCCATACACACCACAGCACAACGGTGTATCGGAGAGACAGAACCGAACCCTATTGGATATGGTATGTTCCATGATGAGTAACGCTGAGTTACCGTGATCATTCTGGGGCTATGCACTAGAATCGACTGCATATCTTTTGAACAAAGTTCCTACCAAGACTGTGCCTACCACACCATATCAGATGTGGAGTGGGAAGAAACCATATCTTCAATATCTGAAGATATGGGGATGTCCAGCTTTTGTCAAAAAGCAGCATGCGGACAAACTCGAGGCACGCTCAGTACTGTGTAAGTTTGTGGGATACCCAAAGAACTCCAGGGGGTATCTTTTCTATTATGCAGAGGAATAAAAGGTTTTTGTTTCTCATCATGACCACTTTTTGGAACATCGGTTTTTAGAAAAAGAAACAAGTGGGAGCGCAATAGAACTGGAAGAAATTCCAGAATCACAAGCTACTACTGAAAGCTTGGTGGAACCAGAAGTTTCAAAAGAACATGACATTCCCGCACCGCTCCGCAGGAGTGGTAGGCTTTCTCTTCCACCTGAAAGATACTATGGTTTTCTCATAGACGGGGATAGAGAGGATTGTATCATTGATGATGAGACGACTAACTTCCAGCAGGCCATTCAGAGCATTGACTCGGTAAAATGGCTGGATGCAATGCGGACCGAGATGGAGTCTATGTACATCAACAAAGTATGGACTTTGGACATTGCTCCAGAAGGGGTAAAACCCGTATGCTGCAAATGGTTCTTTAGAAAGAAGATTGGTGTAGATGGATAGGTAGAAACCTATAAGGCTAGACTTGTTGCAAAAGGATTTCGTCAAAGACCTGGTTTGGACTATGACGAAACCTTTTCTCCAGTGGCTATGCTCAAATCCATTTGGATCCTTCTTACCATTGCTGCCTTCCACGTTTATGAGATTTGGCAGATGGACGTAAAAACCGCTTTTCTAAATGGAAATTTAGAGGAGTGTGTCTATATGGACCAGCCAGAGGGTTTCATTCAGAATAGGAGCAGCGGGAAAGTATGCAAGTTGCTTAAGTCCATTTATGGACTGAAGCAAGCATCGCGGAGTTTGAACATCTATTTTGATGAGACGGTCAAAGAATTTGACTTTATATAAATCCAGATGAACCATGCATTTATAGTAAGATTGTAGCACGAACTGTTGTATTCCTCGTCTTGTACGTGGATGACATTCTCTTGATAGGAAATGGCATTCCTATGTTACAATCTGTCAAAGGATTCTTGTCACACAGGTTCTCCATAAAAGACCTGGGTGATGCCTCTTACATTCTGAGGATCCATGTTAGTTGTATGTATGCCCTAGAGGCCAGTATTGTACAGATGATGTATATTATATTGGATGCTTGGACATATATAGAGATGACTTTCTTGCTCGATATGATAGTATGCTATCTGATTACTCTTTATCTTAACATATACACTAGTCTCTTTAAACTGTCTTATAGTTACATGTTGGTAAAGCCCTTAGGATGTGTACTTGACTACCTGTACTATGATGCAGATCATACTAGTGGGGACATGGTAGTCCATAAGTACATCCTTCAAGGTCCCTAGTCGTGGGTGTATCGAGACGGGGCATCGATATACCAGTGTAGACTAGCGTATACGCTTCTCGACCCATGAGATGGGCGATGGATGATCCCATATCCATTGGTGTTTGACATCAGAGATGGTATACGGGTGCTCAGTAGAGACTGGGTACACTGGACGGACACGCCGAGAACACCCAGATGGTATTATACCTCACGTCAGATGGCAGTTCTCAGGTGACACTTGTGCAGGTTAGTCTGTAGACCCGAGATCGTCATAGAGTCTTGTGTGATTCCCACTGTGCTTTGATCTCCACCTTACCACGTCCATGAGGGCGTGCAAAACGGTGGTCTTTGGGTACAGTCCCGAGTCACATGGAGGCAATGAGCGATAGGAGGGGTTTCGTCTCTCCCGGTATTGGGGGTTGATGTTGCGCTGTGCTCGATTGGCCGTAACAGGGAAGTCCCTGGCCAGGGCTGATCAGAGATTTGCTGGTAAGTGTTACCAGTAGTTTCTCGACCCGTTATGAGCCTCACATCGGCACGACTTATCGGTTATTGGGGTCTGACGTTTACCACCCCTAGACTTGATATGCGACATATCAGACGAACAGACCAGACTGTACGGTAAGTGTTACTGGTTGGATTCACAGGAGTGTGAGCGGGCTTGCTCGTCGATCTTATGATCGTTCAATACCCGGATGGCCGTTACGTTTAGCAGACCGCTTGCGGCTTATGGGTGCTTGATATGATCATCGTCTGCTACCGGCGTATTGACGAGTCTTTAGAGTCCTACACAGAGGTTTCCTGGCTCAAGCGAAACGAAATGGGAGCGCATATGAGATATGTGCAGCACCGAGAATAATGCGTGTATGTGATAACGTATTCCATTCTCACGATGAATGTTTCGATTGGTTATATGCGATATAACCTAGTTATCGAATCAAAGATTGATTCGATAAGTCGATGCATTGTATACTAGTCGGTTATGTGCGACATGACCGGATCATTGAATCAAGTGTTGATTTAATGATTTGATGTATAATTATATATTTGATATATTACTTTGCATTAACTAGTATTGGTTCATTTTAAAAGGATTTTCTCACTTGATGTGCACATTGTATATGTGATATATTTTTGTGTACACATGTTTGTATCATGTTTGATGATACATGTTAACTTGTGCTTGTGTAAAGATTAAACCATGGTTATATGAATGGTTAGGGTTTTATTTACTTGTTCATTTATTTATATTGATTATTCATTTTGGAAAGGAAAAGAAAAATGGTGTCTTTATTTGTTTCTTTCATGAAGCTTCATGAAGAGTTGAATAATTGACCATTTTTGTTTTCTTCTCTTAACCTAACCATGCACCTAACCCTAGTTTGCTCTCTACACTTCACCATGGTTAGTATATGATAAGTAATGATATTATTCTCATTTTTAATCTAATACTTATCATATTCTATCTTCATCTTCTTCTTCTTCTTCAAAGAAAAAGCTTGACACCATTAATGGCACCTTGAGCTAAAGAGTGAGAAATCCAATTCTAAAGTGAACCCACCTCCTATTTCTTCATCCTCTACCTCTTGCCAAGTGGTTTTAGGTGTTTTCTTCACAAGTTTCACAACTTGGCGAAGTTGGAGCTTGAACTTGTGATGCCTCGACGTAGATCATCTTCGGCACGAAGCCGACGACCTAGCTCGTCCATTTCTCCGATGAAGCCGACGATTGAGTTCGGGATTCGAGATGGACAGCGAGAGGACGCCTACGTGGAGCTAAGGAAGTGGAGAATAGGATCTACAAAGGTTGTAGCCTCTCTTCTTTAGTTAAGTCGTTAACTAGTTTTATGTTTCGCCTAGAGTTCTAGTCGACGATCCGTATTAGGGTTTCTCGGCACCCATAAAATTTGAAATTGGCATGGTTGATACCTTATGAGACCTCTATAGTGTGCCTAGGAACCCTACAGTGGTATCAGAGCCTAGCTAGAGCTTTAGGCGAAGTGTAGACGACGTTTGAAACCCGATCGAACCGAAACCCTAAAACCTAAGTGCTCTCTGGACTTTTTCTAAAAACTGGGTTTTTTCCAGATTAAAAATGCTTAAAAAATTCAGCAGGGAATTCTAAGAATTACGGTGCAAATTTTTTTCAATGAACAGTATAGTGTGCGGCGGAACCGCCGCAAAAGCATGGCTTCTGTGGCGGTTCCGCGGCCTAATGATGACGTCAGCCCTCCTCCTTTGCACAGTAATTCCTATTTCAAAGTGCTGAGTTTTCTGGGAATTTTTAAATTGACTCAAGAGTTGAGTGTTCTGGGGTTGCATTGGGAATCGAAGATTCGATCGGATTATCAAGTTTTGTCTATGTGTTTTTCCGGATAATTTTTGAATATGTTAAAAAGTTCGACCGGATATAAATACCCAACTTTTCCCCTGCCGGAAAATTTCCAAGTGTTGGATTTTTCTGTGGTTTAAGGACGTTCTGAGTAGTGCAAGTAACGCGATGGTCCCTCTAGAAGACAACAAACCTTAACTCGATTATGTGACCGTCTTGAACTGCCCTTTGAACCTTCGGGTTTGGGGGAGTACGGCGTGCCACATGTGAGGCGTTGGCTTGACCCTTCTACGGCTGGACCGTTGGTACTGAGGCATGAAGTGAATGTCTTTGAACTTATTTCATGTGTTGAACGGTTTCGGAAAAACTTGGGTGTTCGAATGTTCGATCGGAAAGTTTAATATTTTCTATTTATCCGGAATGGGATACAATAATTGGAATTCACAAACAGTTATGAGATAACTGGATGAATGTTATAAATCTAGCGGTTTAGTCTCACTTGATATTGAAAAGAGTTTTCGATAATGGGACTAAAATGCGGGGTTTATAATTGTTAGGCATGTGATGTCTAAGTATTTCAATTGATTAGGCATGCGATGTCTAAAGAGGTTGCGGATTCCAACTGTTGTAGTTTTACACTTTCTTTTCTATGACCGTAAGTGTAATATGTGATATCGCCGGTTTCGTTGCTATATGTCAACGACAATTGGGATGCGCATATTTACTTACGTTGATGACATGTGTTGTTATGTGTTGCTGGATATGTTATATTGGATTGTCGTGTTTGAATAGCCGGGGGTTTTTATGTGAGATGAGTGTTTTTCATTTTCATTCATGTAAAAACTTGTATGTAATATTCTTTTATTGGGACACTTCCAGGTTGCGGAAGATGTCACCCTTTGTATATTATTTACTTTTCCGCATTAGGATAGACCCAAGAAGGGGAGCACAAGTAACCGAGTTCTAGGGTTCAGTGGGAGACCATCTCGAGGAGTCGAGTCCCGGTCTCCTAACCCTAGAATTGGTAGGGTTGCTTACCGCTCTCGTAGGGGTCTAGGGGTGTGGGATTGGCTATTCATCACGACCGTGGAATTCGTGTTTTATACTGGCTCGTATTAAAAACACGGACGTCCTAGTATATCTAATGTTTCATATGTTTCTTCTGCTGCGATATCTGTGATGTGATCATGTGATGTTCTATGATAGATACAGTATATAGTATATATGATATATTATATAGACGTTACTTATGTTTTGCACCCGCACTAGCCCTGTCCTGCTTTGTCGTTAGTTACCTAACCTAACGGTGCATGAGGGGACATCCAGGCGAATGCGGATGGCATAAGTGTACGTCGTATTTATCTGTGATGTTTAGGTGACTTAAATGATGGGACTTCATTAATGTGATTAATGAAAGAAAAGAAACCTAAGATGTTGTAGAATCAAATTTTCAACAAAACAGGTAGCTACAGTTCTTGCTTTGCATAGCGGTATATGTGATATATCCTACACCTTATTCGATGAGGAAAGGACCGAGATCCCTTCACCGGGAGTGACTCCTTTAGCAATAACTGGCAGATGCTACACACTCGGTTTGCTTTTGACTGCTTTTGAGTTCTTGCTTTGCACAGCGATATATATGATATATCCCGCACCTCATTCGACGAGGAAAGGGCCGACGATCCCTTCACCGGGAGTGACCCATTTAGCAAAACTAGAAAAGCCTCAAAATCACTCCATTCCAAAACTTCATTTGATTCTACAACGATATCAAGTTCATTACGCAATAGGTTTTCAGAAAAACCTGATGTAGCCCTCCGTCATTTCAGATAAATCCTACTTAGTATTCGTGCTACGTTTGTTGACCTCCGTCAAGGCGTAGTGTGCGGTAGCTAACTAGTATTTATCTGCTTATGCATATGATGCAGATTGGATTAGGGTAGTCGTACGACCTTGTTGTGTAGGGTTCCTAGGCACACTAGTGAGGTCTCACAAGGCATCAACCATGCCAATTTCAAATTTTACGGTGCCGAGAAACCCTAGACTAGATCGTTGGCTAGAAGTTTAGGCGACAAAAGAAACTTGTTTACAACTAAACTAAAAGAACGGAAATACAACCTTTGTAGATCCATTTCTCCACCTCCATAGCTCCATGATGAAGTCCTCTCCGCTGTCCAAATCGAACCATGACTCTAGCATCGGCTTCATCGGAGAAAAAGCGGGCTAGGTCATCGACGACGATGCCGAAGATGATCTACGTCGAGGCATCACAAGATCAAGCTCCACCTTCACCAAACCATGAAAACTTGTGAAGGAAACACCCTATACTACTTGGCAAGAGGTAGAGGATGAAGAAATAGAAAGTGGGTTCACTTTAGAATTGGATTTCTCACTCATTTCATCAATTCACCATTGATGAAGTCAAGCTTTCTTCATTAAAGAAGATGAAGAAGAAGAAGAAAAAATATCATAAGTATATTCAAAATAGAAAATAATATGAATACTTATCATATCCTAACCCTAGTTAAGTATAGAGAATAGACCATGGTTTTTCTAAATGGTTAGGGTTAAGCATGAAGACAAAATGGTTACAAAGTCAAACCTTCATGAAGATTCAACTACAAACAAAGAAAGCCACCATTTTCTCTTTATTCTTTCATAAATAAATAAATAAATAAATAAGAAAGAAAAGCAAAACCCTAATCATTAACTTAACCATGGTTTAATCTTTACACTTAACCAAGTTAACATGCATCATCAAACATGATACAATCAAGTGCACAAAAGTATATCACATATACAACTTGTGAACTTCTAGTGAGAAAATCCATTTAAGTGAACCTATATTAGTTAATGTAAAGTGATATATCAAATATATAATTATACATTAAATCATTAAATCAACACTTGATTTAACGACCCGGTCATATCGCATATAACCGACTAATATCAATAGTAACAACTTATCGAATCAACACTTGATCCGATAACCCGGCTATAACGCATATAACCGATCAATGTTACATATCGCGAGAATCGAATACAGTATCACATACTGGTATCATTCTCGGTCCCGCACATATCTCATATGCGCTCCTATTTCGTTTCGCTTGAGCCAGGAAACCTCTGTGTAGGACTCTAAAGACTCGTCAATACGCCGGCAGCAGGTGATGATCATATCAAGCACCTACAAGCCGCAAGCGGTCTGCTAAAAGTAACGGCCACCTGGGTATTGAGCGATCAGAAGATCGACGAGCAAGCCCGCTCACACTCCAGTGAATCCAACCAGTAACACTACCGTACAGTCCGGTCTGATCGTCTGATATGTCGCATATCTCGCCTAGGGGTGGTAAACGTCAGACCCCAATAGTTCGATAAGTCGTGTCGATATGAGGTCTATAACAGTTTGAGAAACTACTGGTAACACTTACCAGTAAATCTCAGCAACCCTGGCCAGGGATTTCCGGTTATAGCCAATCGAACACAGCGCAACATCAACTCCCTATACCGGGAGAGACGAATCCCCTCCTATCGCTCATTGCCTCCATGTGATTCGGGACTGTACCCAAAAACCACCGTTTTGCACGCCCTCTTGGACGTGGTAAGATGGAAATCAAAGCACAGTGGGAACCACAGAAGACTCTATGACGATCTCGGGTCAACAGACTACTCTGTACCAGTGTCACCAGAGAACTGCCATCTGACGTAAGGTATAATACCATCTGGGAGTTCTCGGCGAGTCCGTCCAGTGTACCCAGTCTCCACTGAGTACCCGTATATCATCTCTGATGTCAAACACCAATGGATATGGGATCATCCATCGCCCATCTGTATGGGTCGAGAAGGTATACGCTAGTCTACTCTAGTATATCGATGCCCCGTCTCGATACACCCACGACTAGGGACCTTGAAGGATGTACTTATGGACTACCATGTCCCCACTAGTATGATCCGCATCATAGTCCAGGTAGTCAAGTACACATCCTAAGGTCTTTACCAACATATATCAGAGAGACAATCAGTGTACACGTTAAGTTAAAGATCAACCAGATAGCATACTATCATGTCGAGCAAGAAAGTCCTCCCTATATATGTCCAAGCATCCACTACAATATACATCCAATATACAGTAATGGCCTCTAGGGCATATATATAACTAACAATCTCCCACTTGCACTAGGGCCATCTGATAGCAGTGGTTGTAGTATCTCATACTCAACCATCCCATAAAAATCTCTCTCTGGGAACAGGCCTTTGTGAGTGGATCCGCTGTGTTGTCCTCTGAGTCTTCTCTCCTAACCTCGATCTCCTTGGAGATCAACCATCTCCATGATCAGGTGACACTGCCTTAGAATATGTCTGGATCACTGATGGGACCGGCGTTCCTTGGCATAAGCCACAACTCTATTGTCTCACAATGGTTGGAACCTAGTTCATCTCATGAACCACTATACACCCAAACAGCATGTTTGGTAGCATCTTAAGTAGCGATGTATCCTGCCTTTATCGTCTAGTATGTCACGGTATCTAGCTTGGAACTCTTCCAACATACCGTCCCTTTACTGAGGGTAAAGACTGTTAGTTGTATGTATGCCCTAGAGGCCAGTATTGTACAGATGATGTATATTATATTGGATGCTTGGACATATATAGAGATGACTTTCTTGCTCGATATGATAGTATGCTATCTGGTTACTCTTTATCTTAACATGTACACTAGTCTCTTTATATACTGTCTTATAGTTACATGTTGGTAAAGCCCTTAGGATTTGTACTTGACTACCTGGACTATGATGCAGATCATACTAGTGGGGACATGGTAGTCTATAAGTACATCCTTCAAGGTCCCTAGTCGTGGGTGTATCGAGACGGGGCATCGATATACCAGTGTAGACTAGCGTATACGCTTCTCGACCCATGTGATGGGCGATGGATGATCCCATATCCATTGGTGTTTGACATCAGAGATGGTATACGGGTGCTCAGTGGAGACTGAGTACACTGGACGGACTCGCCGAGAACTCCCAGATGGTATTATACCTCACGTCAGATGGCAGTTCTCAGGTGACACTTGTACAGGTTAGTCTGTAGACCCGAGATCGTCATAGAGTCTTGTGTGATTCCCACTGTGCTTTGATCTCCACCTTACCACGTCCATGAGGGCGTGCAAAACGGTGGTCTTTGGGCACAGTCCCGAGTCACATGGAGGCAATGAGCGATAGGAGGGGTTTCGTCTCTCCCGGTATTGGGGGTTGATGTTGCGCAGTGCTCGATTGGCCGTAGCAGGGAAGTCCCTGGCCAGGGCTGATCAGAGATTTGCTGGTAAGTGTTACCAGTAGTTTCTCGACCCGTTATGAGCCTCACATCGGCACGACTTATCGGTTATTGGGGTCTGACGTATACCACCCCTAGACTTGATATGCGACGTATCAGACGAACAGACCGGACTGTACGGTAAGTGTTACTGGTTGGATTCACAGGAGTGTAAGCGGGCTAGCTCGTCGATCTTCTGATTGCTCAATACCCGGATGGCCGTTACGTTTAGCAGACCGCTTGCGGCTTGTGGATGCTTGATATGATCATCATCTGCTACCGGCGTATTGACGAGTCTTTAGAGTCCTACACAGAGGTTTCCTGGCTCAAGCGAAACGAAATAGGGGCGCATATGAGATATGTGCGGGAGCGAGAATAATGCGTGTATGTGAAACCGCATTTCATTCTCGCGATAAATGTTTCGATTGGTTATATTCGATATGACCTAGTTATCGAATCATTGATTCGATAAATCGATACATTGAATACTAGTCGGTTATGTGCGACATGACCGGATCATTGAATCAAATGTTGATTTAATGATTTAATGTATAATTATATATTTGATATATTACTTTGCATTAACTAGTATTGGTTCATTTTAAACGGATTTTTCTAACTTGATTTACACATTGTATATGTGATATACTTTTGTGCACATATTTGTATCATGTTTGATGATACTTGATCATATGGTTAAGTGTATAGAATTAAACCATAGTTAACTTGAGATTAGGGTTTTGATTATGCATTTATTCATTTATTTGTTTATTCATTTATTTGGATAAACTTTAAGATGAAAATGGTGGCAATTTTTGTTTCATATTGAAGCTTCATGAAGCTTTGACTTTGCTAACCATTCTTGTCTTCATGCTTAACCCTAACCCACTCAAATGACCATGGTTTATTCTCTACACTTAACCCTAGTTAAAGTTATGATAAGTTTGGATTTTCTTTTCATTTTAAAATAGAACTTATCATAACTAGCTTCATCATCTTCTTCTTCTAAAAAGAAAAGCTCAAGGTCCATCAATGGCAACTTGAGCTAAAGTGAGATAAATCCAATTCTAAAGTGAACCCACCTCCTATTTCTTCACCCTCTACCTCTTGCCAAGTTGTTTTGGGTGTTTACTTCACAAGTTTCACAACTTTGTGAAGTTGGAGCTTGAACTTATGCAACCTCGACGTAGATCGTCTTTGACACGAAGCCGACGACCTAGCTCGCCCGTTTCTCCGATGAAGCTGACGATTGGGTTCGGAATTCATGATGGACAGCGAGAGGACACCCATGTGGAGCTAAGGAAGTGGAAATCCGGATCTACAAAGGTTGTAGCTTCTCACTTCTAGTTAAAGTGTTAACTAGTTTATAGTTTCGCCTAGAAATCTAGTCGACGATCCGTATTAGGGTTTCTCGGCACCCATAAAATTTTAAATTGGCATGTTCGATACCTTGTGAGACCTCTATAGTATGCCTGGGAACCCTACAGTGGTATCAGAGTCTAGCTAGAGCCTTAGGCGAAGTCTAGACGCAATTTGAAGCCCGAACGAACCCGGAACCCTAAACTAAACATGCTCTCTGTACATTTTCTAAAATCTGGGATTTTTCAATATTAAAAATGTGTAAAAAATTCAGCAGGAAGATCTAAGAATTATGGTGAAACACGAGATCATGAGGCTTCTAAACAGCCGCGGAAACGCGGCAGAAGCATGGCTTCTGCCGCGGTTCCGCCGCCAACTGTTCACATTACCCAATTTGTGTTGCACAGTAATTCATCATTTCTGCAGCTGAGTTTTATGGGTATTTTTAATAATTATTCAAGAGTTGGATTTTCTGGGGTGTTTTAGAGCTTCGGTGTTTCGATCGGGGTATCAAATTTCGTCTTTGTGTTTTTCCGGATAATTTATAGAATATGTTAAAAAGTTCGACCGGATATAAATACCCAACTTTTTCCCCTGTCGGGAAATTTCCAAGTGTCGGATTTTTCCGTAGTTTAACGACGTTCTAAGTAGTGCAAGTAACGCGATGGACCCTCTAGAAGACAACAAACCTTAACTCGATTATGTGACCGTCTTGAACTGCCCTTTGAACCTTCGGGTTTGGGGCAGTACGGCGTGCCACATGTGAGGCGTTGGCTTGACCCTTCTACGGCTGGACCGTTGGTACTGAGGCACGAACTGAATGTTGTTAGACTTATTTCATGTGTTGAGCTGTATCGGGAAAACTTGGGTATTCGAATGTTCGATCGGAAAGTTTAACATTTTCTGTTTATCTGGAATGTGATACAATAATTGGAATTCACAAACAGTTATGTGATAACTGAATGAATGTTATAAATCTAGCGGTTTAGTTTCACTTGATATCGAAAAGAGTTTTCGATAATGGGACTAAAATGCGGGGTTTATAACTGTAAGGCATATGATATCTAAAGAGGTTGCGGATTCCAATTGTTGTAGTTTTACACTTTCTTTTCTGTGACCGTAAGTGTAGTATGTTCATATCGCCGGTTTCGTTGCTATACGTCAACGACAATTGGGATATGCATACTTACTTACGTTGATGACATGTGATGTTATGTGTTGCTGGATATGTTATATTGGATCGTCGTGTTCGAATAGCCGGGGGTTTTTATGTGAGATGAGTGTTTTTCATTTTCATTCATGTAAAAACTTGTATGTAATATTCTTTTATTTGGGGCACTTCCAGGTAGCGGAAGTTGTCACCCTTTGTATATTATTTACTTTTCCGCATTAGGATAGACCCAAGGAGGGGAGCACAAGTAACCGGGTTCTGGGGTCCAGTGGGAGACCAACTCGAGGAGTCGAGTCCGGGTCTCCTAACCCTAGAATTGGTAGGGTTGCTTGCCGCTCTCGTAGAGGTCTAGGGGTGTGGGACTTGGCTATTCATAACGACCGTGGAATCCGTGATTTATACTGGCTCGTATTGAAAACACGGACGTCCTAGTATATCCAATATTTCATATGTTTATTCTGCTGCGATATCTGTGATGTGATTCTGTGATGGATATAGTATATAGTATATATGATATATTATATAGACGTTACTTATGTTTTACACCCGCGCTAGCCCTGCCCTGCTCTGTCGTTAGTTACCTAACCTAACGGTGCACGAGGGGACATCGAGGCGAATGCGGATGGCATAAGTGTACGTCATATCTATCTGTGATGTTTAGGTATTTAAATGATGGGACTTCATTAATGTGATTAATGAAAGATAAGAAACCTAAGATGTTGTGGAATCGAATTTTAAAATAAAAAGGGTAGCTACAGTTCTTGCTTTGCATAGCGGTATATATGATATACCCTGCACCTTATTCGATGAGGAAAGGACCGAGATCCCTTCACCGGGAGTGACTCCTTTAGCAATAAATGGTAGATGCTACACACTCGGTTTGTTTTTGACTGCTTCTATAGTTTCTGCTTTGCACAGTGATATATATGATATATCCCGCACCTCATTCGACGAGGAAAGGGCCGACGATCCCTTCACCGGGAGTGACCCCTTTAGCGAAACTGGAAAAGCCTCAAAATCACTCCATTTCAAAACTTCATTTGATTCTACAACGATATCAAGTTCATTACGCAATAGGTTTTCAGAAAAACCTGTCGTAGCCCTCCGTAATTTCAGATAAAGACTATTTAGTATTCGTGCTGCGTTTGTTGACCTCTGTCAAGGCGTAGTGTGCGGTAGCTAACTAGTAATTATCTGCAAAGCATGTGATGTGATTGGATTAGGGTAGTCGTACGACCTTGTTGACCTCTGTCAAGGGTCGTGCGAGTGGGTTTGATTCAATCAAGAAATGACGGGTTGAACTTGACTAGTGCACTATGATTTGTTGACCTCTGTCAAGGTCATGGCACACTAGGGGCATAATATTATCGGGAATTTCAAGTGTTGAAATTTGCAATGAGATTGCATACCTTCTATGAGATAGTTGGATCCCGATACTCGCTGCGAGTAAGAGTTACTCCTGGGAGAGTTTTACACATTACAATTAGCTGATCAAGTAGGTGTCTAGAAAGGTGTTAACGAGGTTACGCCTCTGGGAAAACGAGGTTTACATTAATTAGGTTCGTGCGAAAGCACGGGGGACCTCCCTCAAAGTACCGACACTGGCCTGGCTGAAAGATTGGCGAACTTGTAGTGTGTAATTAATCCCGGCTAGTCTTTCCTTTTAGGGTTTGAAGGAAGATTTGATAAAAAGCAGTGGGAGCCATCCTGATTAGATAAGATAATAACCAATCTGATCTTGCACGAGCTTACGCTAAAGTGTTTTCTTCTCTCTCTCTCCAGGTAGCGACCATTTCATGCCTTAATCAAGATAATAATATGGATGTATTGACCGAACCCGCATGTTATACTGTGCTGGGGAACGTTGGTTCCGTTCATTCTTATAAGAGTTATAGGAATGAACAGGATATAGGGGAATACCAGGATTCCCATGCCACCCGAATGAAGAAAGTACATGTTGATGCATTTTCTTCGGGTGTATTCGTTACTGAGAACTGTTTCTCCATTTGCTCTACGTCCTGGGTATTGGATACCGGGTCAGGATCCCATATATGTAATCAGTTACATGGGCTTAAGAAAGGTAGAGAACTTGGAGAAGGTGATAAAGACATTAGAGTTGGAAATGGTGCAATTGTTGCAGCTAAGACTGTCGGGGAATATCACCTTGTATTACCAACTGGTAATACATTGGTTCTGAACGAATGCTATTACATGCCGAACCTGATATGCAACATTATATCGATTTCTTTATTAAGTAAAGAAGGGATATAATTTTGTATTACAGGACAATGTTATGAACATTTTCCATAACCAAAAGTTGGTTGGATCAGGCACGTTATGCAATGGCATTTATGTTCTAAATCAATCAACAGTTCTGAGCATAACAAACACACACAAGAGGAAGAGTTCTGAACTCAACGAATCCTTCTTGTGGCATTGTAGACTGGGTCACATCAATGCGACACGACTGGCTAATTTGCATAAGGATGGGTATTTGAAACCATTCGAATTTTCATCTTATGACACTTGCCAGTCATGTCTCAAAGGCAAGATGACCAAAACTCCGTTTACGGGACACGGAGAAAGAGTTACCGAACTCTTGGGACTAATACATAGTGATGTATGCAGTCCCATGTCTACACATGCCAGGGATGGTTCTTCGTACTTCATTACATTCACTGACGATCTCTCAAGATACGGACATGTGTACTTGATAAGACACAAGTCTGAAGCTTTTGAGAAATTTAGAGAATATAAACAAGAAGTCGAGAAACAAACCGGAAAAAGTATTAAAATCCTTCGATCTGATCGAGGAGGTGAATACTTGAGCAATGAATTCCTGGACTTCCTAAAAGAGAATGGGATTCTCTCTCAGCTTACTCCTCCTTATACACCACAGCACAACGGTGTATCGGAGCGGAGGAATCGCACCCTATTAGATATGGTGCGCTCTATGATGAGTACAGCTGAGTTACCTATTTCCTTCTGGGGGTATGCGCTTGAGACAGCGGCATACCTATTGAATCAAGTTCCAACTAAATATGTACCTACCATACCATATGAGATATGGAGTGGGAAGAGACCATGTCTTAAACGAGTTAAGATATGGGGTTGTCTGGCCTATGTCAAAAGGCAAAATCCAGACAAACTCGAGGCACGGTCAGTTCTATGTAAGTTTGTGGGATATCCTAAACATTCAAATGGATATCTCTTCTACCACAGTGAACAACAAAAAGTGTTTATTGCTCAACATGCCACCTTTTTAGAAAAGGAATTTCTTGCAAAAGAGATTAGTGGCTCTGAGGTAGAACTGGAAGAAGTTCCAGAAACACAAACTATAACTGAAGATTTAGTGGAACCAGAAGATTCGGTAGTACCCGACGAACCCCAGCCTCTCCGCCGATCTGGTAGGGTTTCTCGTCCACCTGAGAGATACTACGGTTTTCTCATTGATGGTGGAAGTGAGGATTGCATCATGGAAGATGATGACCCGACTAGTTTCGAGCAGGCCATCACGAGTGGTGACTCTGTGAAATGGCTGGATGCTATGCGGTCCGAGATGGAATCCATGTACACCAACAAAGTATGGACTTTGGAAGTTGCTCCTGAAGGGGTAAAACCCATTGGGAGCAAGTGGATCTTCAAAAAGAAACTTGGTGTAGATGGGAAAGTGGAGACTTTCAAAGCTAGACTTGTAGCAAAGGGTTTTCGTCAAAGACCAGGTGTGGACTATGACGAAACCTTTTCTCCAGTGGCTATGCTTAAATCCATCCGAATCATGCTTGCCATCGCTGCATATCATGACTACGAAATCTGGCAAATGGATGTTAAGACCGCCTTTCTAAATGGTGATTTAGAAGAGTGCGTGTACATGACTCAGCCAGAGGGCTTCGTAGACAGTGGGAGCAGCGGCAAGGTGTGCAAACTGCTTAAATCCATTTATGGATTAAAGCAAGCATCGCGGAGTTGGAACATCTGCTTTGACGTCGTTATCAAAGAGTTTGATTTCGTCAAAAATCCAGATGAACCTTGTATCTACAAGAAGGTGGCAGAGAGTAAGGTTGTCTTCCTCGTATTGTACGTGGACGACATACTCTTGATAAGAAATGATATTCCTATGCTGCAAGCGGTCAAGCTCTTCTTATCACAAAGATTCTCAATGAAAGATCTTGGTGATGCCTCCTGCATATTGGGAATTAGGATCTATAGAGATAGATCCAAACGGATTTTGGGATTGTCCCAATCCAGGTACATTGACACCATACTAAAGAGGTTTAGTATGGAAGAGTCCAAGCGTGGGAACTTGCCCACGATCTCTGGAGTCACTCTCTCCAAAGAGATGTCTCCCAAGACTGATTTGGAGAGAGCTCGCATGCAAGGGATACCCTATGCTTCGGCAGTAGGCTCTATCATGTATGCGATGCTATGTACCAGACCCGATGTAGCATACTCACTAAGTGTAGTGAGCAGGTATCAAGCTGATCCTGGAGAGAGTCACTGGACAACTGTGAAGAGCATTCTCAAGTACTTACGAAGGACTAGAGATATATTCTTGGTGTATGGTAACGGAGAGCTCCAAGTGGAGTCCTTTACCGATTCGAGCTTCCAGAGTGATAAGGACGACTCTAAGTCGCAGTCGGGTTTTGTCTTTACCCTTTACGGAGGGGCGGTTAGCTGGAAGAGTTCCAAGCAGGAAACCGTGGCAGATTCGACGATGGAGGCTGAATACATCGCTGCCAACGATGCTGCTAAAGAAGCTGTCTGGATCAAGAAGTTCATTACTGAACTTGGAGTGGTTCCATCCATTGAGCATCCAATACCTTTGTATTGCGATAACAATGGAGCGGTGGCTTTGGCCAAGGAACCCAGGTCCCATCAGCGATCCAGGCATATTCTGAGGCGGTATCACCTGATCCGGGAGATAGTTGATCGCCGGGAGATCGAGGTCAGGAGGGTTGACACGAAGAACAACACCGCGGATCCACTCACGAAGGCCATTCCCCAGATACAGTTTGAGAGACTCTTCGGGATGCTCGGTATGCGATACTACAGCAGCTGGCCCCTGTGCAAGTGGGAGATTGTTAGTTGTATGTATGCCCTAGAGGCCAGTATTGTACAGATGATGTATATTATATTGGATGCTTGGACATATATAGAGATGACTTTCTTGCTCGATATGATAGTATGCTATCTAGTTACTCTTTATCTTAACATGTACACTAGTCTCTTTATATACTGTCTTATAGTTACATGTTGGTAAAGCCCTTAGGATTTGTACTTGACTACCTGGACTATGATGCAGATCATACTAGTGGGGACATGGTAGTCCATAAGTACATCCTTCAAGGTCCCTAGTCGTGGGTGTATCGAGACGGGGTATCGATATACCAGTGTAGACTAGCGTATACGCTTCTCGACCCATGTGATGGGCGATGGATGATCCCATATCCATTGGTGTTTGACATCAGAGATGGTATACGGGTGCTCAGTGGAGACTGAGTACACTGGACGGACTCGCCGAGAACTCCCAGATGGTATTATACCTCACGTCAGATGGCAGTTCTCAGGTGACACTTGTACAGGTTAGTCTGTAGACCCGAGATCATCATAGAGTCTTGTGTGATTCCCACTGTGCTTTGATCTCCACCTTACCACGTCCATGAGGGCGTGCAAAACGGTGGTCTTTGGGCACAGTCCCGAGTCACATGGAGGCAATGAGCGATAGGAGGGGTTTCGTCTCTCCCGGTATTGGGGGTTGATGTTGCGCAGTGCTCGATTGGCCGTAGCAGGGAAGTCCCTGGCCAGGGCTGATCAGAGATTTGCTGGTAAGTGTTACCAGTAGTTTCTCGACCCGTTATGAGCCTCACATCGGCACGACTTATCGGTTATTGGGGTCTGACGTATACCACCCCTAGACTTGATATGCGACGTATCAGACGAACAGACCGGACTGTACGGTAAGTGTTACTGGTTGGATTCACAGGAGTGTGAGCGGGCTAGCTCATCGATCTTCTGATCGCTCAATACCCGGATGGCCGTTACGTTTAGCAGACCGCTTGCGGCTTGTGGATGCTTGATATGATCATCATCTGCTACCGGCGTATTGACGAGTCTTCAGAGTCCTACACAGAGGTTTCCTGGCTCAAGCGAAACGAAATAGGGGCGCATATGAGATATGTGCGGGAGCGAGAATAATGCGTGTATGTGATACCGCATTTCATTCTCGCGATAAATGTTTCGATTGGTTATATTCGATATGACCTAGTTATCGAATCATTGATTCGATAAATCGATACATTGAATACTAGTCGGTTATGTGCGACATGACCGGATCATTGAATCAAATGTTGATTTAATGATTTAATGTATAATTATATATTTGATATATTACTTTGCATTAACTAGTATTGGTTCATTTTAAACGGATTTTTCTCACTTGATTTACACATTGTATATGTGATATACTTTTGTGCACATATTTGTATCATGTTTGATGATACTTGATCATATGGTTAAGTGTATAGAATTAAACCATAGTTAACTTGAGATTAGGGTTTTGATTATGCATTTATTCATTTATTTGTTTATTCATTTATTTGGATAAACTTTAAGATGAAAATGGTGGCAATTTTTGTTTCATATTGAAGCTTCATGAAGCTTTGACTTTGCTAACCATTCTTGTCTTCATGCTTAACCCTAACCCACTCAAATGACCATGGTTTATTCTCTACACTTAACCCTAGTTAAAGTTATGATAAGTTTGCATTTTCTTTTCATTTTAAAATAGAACTTATCATAACTAGCTTCATCATCTTCTTCTTCTAAAAAGAAAAGCTCAAGGTCCATCAATGGCAACTTGAGCTAAAGTGAGATAAATCCAATTCTAAAGTGAACCCACCTCCTATTTCTTCACCCTCTACCTCTTGCCAAGTTGTTTTGGGTGTTTACTTCACAAGTTTCACAACTTTGTGAAGTTGGAGCTTGAACTTGTGCAACCTCGACGTAGATCGTCTTTGACACGAAGCCGACGAACTAGCTCGCCCGTTTCTCCGATGAAGCCGACGATTGGGTTCGGGATTCATGATGGACAGCGAGAGGACACCCATGTGGAGCTAAGGAAGTGGAAATCCGGATCTACAAAGGTTGTAGCTTCTCACTTCTAGTTAAAGTGTTAACTAGTTTATAGTTTCGCCTAGAAATCTAGTCGACGATCCGTATTAGGGTTTCTCGGCACCCATAAAATTTTAAATTGGCATGTTCGATGCCTTGTGAGACCTCTATAGTGTGCCTGGGAACCCTACAAAGACAATGTCTGTGACTGATATTCAGTCGTCTTTATCACCCTGGAACACTTCCAGTGATTCTTCCTTGGATCGATTGATACCATCTCACTACAACTAGTGAGAATCCTAACATCCAATTAGATCTATCTCATAGATCCAAAACCCAGGATTTAGAAGGTATCATTTTGATCCTATATGGAGAATCTATGTGATATGCGGAGATCGATCGAGCGTAGCATAGGAAACTCCTTCCCTATCAAGAGTATGGCATCCACGTACTCTACGAGGATCGTCACCATACTCCCTACTACCTTTTTGTTTATACAAGGTTCATCTACCATTTTGATGAAGTCAAACTCTTTGACTACCACATCAAAACAGATGTTCCAACCCCGCGATGCCTGCTTTATCCTATAAAGCATCTTGTACACGTTTCCACTGCTCCCACTGTCTACGAAGCTCTCTGGCTATGTACTTATAGACGCTCTCTTCCAAAACATCATTTAGAAAAGCAGTCATGACACCCAACCGCCAGATATCATAGTCATGGTATGTAGCCGTGGCAAGTAGGATCTGGATGGACTTAAGCATAGCCACTTGAAAAGGTTTCATCATTATCCACGCCTGGTCGATGACTAAAACCTTTAACAAGTCTAGCTTTCAAAGTCTCAACTTTTCCATCTACACCAAGTAATCTTCTCAAGATATACTTGCTCCTGATGGGGATTTAACCTTTCAGATATAGCAACCAAAGTCCATACTTTGTTGGTGTATAAGGATTCCATCTCAGTTCACTAAGCATCCAGCCATTCTTACGAGTCCCACTCCTGATGGCCAGCTCGAAACTAGTTGGGTCATCATCTTATGATGCAATCCTCGCTCCCACTGTCATAGAGAAATCGAAATATCTCTCAGGTGGGTGAGGAACCCTACTAGATCGGCGGAGAGGCTGAGGTTCGTTGGAATCTACTGAATCCTTTGGTTCTACCAAATTAGCTGCTTCAGTTTGCATAGCTGGAACCTTTCCAGTTCTACATAACAGACCTTGCCTCGAGCTTGTCCGGATTTTGTTTTTAGACATAGGCCGGACAATCCCAAATCTTAACTAGCTTAAGACATGGGCTCTTCCCTTTCCATATCACATATGAAATGGTAGGCAACTGATTTGACTGGAACCCTATTCAATAGGTATGCAGCTTCTCAAGTGCATAACTCCCAAAAGGAAATAGGTAACTCAGTAGTACTCATCATAGAGCACACCATATCAAATAGGGTGTATCTGCTCCACCCCGATATACCATCGTGCAATGGTGTATACGGAGGAGTAATGCTGAGAGAGAATCTCATTCTCCTTTAGAATAATCCAGGAATTCCGTGCTCAAGTATTCTCCTCCTTGATCTCATCAAAGGACATAATACTTATACCCGTATTAGTTCTCTTCTTCTAACTTATATTCTGTGAATATCTCAAAAGGTTCGGACTTGTGTTTCAACAGGAACATAAGTCTGAATCTCGAAAGATCATCAGAGAATGTAATGAAGTACAAAGAACCAGTCTTGGCATGTGTAGACAGGGGACCTTACATACATCAACATGTATCATCCCAAGAGTACACTAACTCTTTCTCTGTTTCCAATAAACAGAGTTGTGGTCATCTTATCTCTGTGACGTGACTGGCAAGTTTCACAAGATGTAAATTCAAACTCATTTAAATATGCATCTATATGTAACTTCAGCTAGTCGGGTCGCATTGATATGACCTAGTCTATAATACCTCAAGAAGAATTTGTTCATTTCTGAACTCTTCCTCTTGTGTGTGTTGTGTATACTAAGAACTGTAGTTTGATTTAGAACATCAATACTTTTAGATAACGTGCCTGATCCGATCAACTTTTGATATAGGAAATGTTCAAAACATTATCCAACAATACAAAATTTTATCATTTCTTTACTAATAAAGAGATAAATACGATTTTGTATATCAGGTTCGGTATCTAATAACATTCGTTCAGAATCAATGTATTTGTAATACAGGGTGACAGTGACCAACAGACTTGGCTGCAACACTTGCCCCGCTTTCTGTCTCATGAAACTTATCACCCGTTCTCAGTTCTCTATCTTTCTGTAGCCCTATGTAACAGATTACATATCTGGGATCCTGATCTGGTATCACATACCCAGGACGTAAAGGATACTGAGAAACAGTTCTCTGTAATGAACACACCCGAAGATGATGCATCATATGCACTTTCTTCGTTTGGGCGGCACGAGAATTCTGGTAATCCCCAATTTCCTGCTCTATCTTATAACTATTATAAGTTGGAGCGGGACCAACGTTCCCCAGCTCAGTATAACAAGCGGGTTCGGTCAATAATCCGTATTATTATCTTGATTAAGGCATGATATGGTCGCTACCTGGAGAGAGAGAGAAGAAAACACTCAGCGTGCGCTCTTGCAAGAATAGATTGGTTATTATTTTATCTAATCAGGATGGCTCCCACTGTTTTTATCAAATCTTCCTTCAAACCCTAAAAGGAAAGACTAGCCGGGATTAATTACACACTACAAGTTCGCCAATCTTTCGGCCAGGCCAGTGTCGGTACTTTGAGGGAGGTCCCCCGTGCTTTCGCACGAACCTAATTAATGTAAACCTCATTTTCCCAGAGGCGTAACCCCGTTGACACCTTTCTAGACACCTACTTGATCGGCTAATTGTAATGTATAAAACTCTCCCAGGAGTAACTCTTACTCGCAGCGGGTATCGGGATCCAACTATCTCATAGAAGGTATGCAATCTCATTGCAAATTTCAACACTTGAAATTCCCGATAATTTTGCCCCTAGAGTCCTATGACCTTGACGCAGGCCAACAAACCATAATGCGCTAGTCAAGTTCAACCCGTCATTTCCTGATTGAATTAAACCCACCCGCACGACCCTTGACGCAGGCCAACAAAGTCGCACGACTACCCTAATCCAATCTGCATCATATGCATAAGCAGATAAATACTAGTTAGCTACCGCACACTACGCCTTGACGCAGGCCAACAAACGTAGCACGAAAACTAACTACCACTTATCTGAAATGACGGAGGGCTACGACAGGTTTTTCTGAAAACCTATTGCGTAATGAACTTGATATCGTTGTAGAATCAAATGATTTTAAAATGGAGTGTTTTTTAGGCTTTTCTAGTTTTGCTAAAGGAGTCACTCCCGGTGAAGGGATCGTCGGTCCTTTCCTCGTCGAATGAGGTGCGGGATATATCATATATATCACTGTGCAAAGCAAAAACTCTTAAAAGCAATCAAAAGACAAACCGCGTGTGTAGCATCTGCCAGTTATTGCTAAAGGAGTCACTCCCGGTGAAAGGATCTCGGTCCTTTCCTCATCGAATAAGGTGCAGGATATATCACATATACCGCTGTGCAAAGCAAGAACTGTAGCTACCTGTTTTATTTTTGAAATTCGATTCTACAACATCTTAGGTTTCTTTTCTTTCATTAATCACATTAATGAAGTCCCATCATTTAAATACCTAAACATCACAGATAAATACGACGTACACTTATGCCATCCGCATTCGCCTCGATGTCCCCTCGTGCACCGTTAGGTTAGGTAACTAACGGCAGAGCGGGGCAGGGCTAGCGCGGGTGTAAAACATAAGTAACGCCTATATAATATATCATATATACTATATACTATATCTATCACAGAACATCACATGATCACATCACAGATATCGCAGCAGAAGAATCATATGAAATATTGGATATACTAGGACGTCCGTGTTTTCAATACAAGCCAGTATAAAACACGGATTCCACGGTCGTGATGAATAGCCAAACCCACACCCCTAGACCCCTACGAGAGCGGCAAGCAACCCTACCAATTCTAGAGTTAGGAGACCCGGAATCGACTCCTCGAGTTGGTCTCCCACTGGACTCCAGAACCCGGTTACTTATGCTCCCCTCCTTGGGTCTATCCTAGTGCGGAAAAGTAAATAATATACAAAGGGTGACACCTTCCGCAACCTGGAAGTGCCCCAATAAAAGAATATTACATACAAGTTTTTTACATGAATAAAAATGAAAAACACTCATCTCACATAAAAAACCCCGGCTATTCAAACACGACGATCCAATATAACATATCCAGCAACACATAACATCACATGTCATCAACGTAAGTAAATATGCCCATACCAATTGTCGTTGACATATAGCAACGAAACCGGCGATATCACATATTACACTTACGGTCACAGAAAAGAAAGTGTAAAACTACAACAGTTGGAATCGGCAACCTCCATAGACATCGCATGCCTAATCAAATGAATTCCTTAGACATCGCATGCCTAACAATTATAAACCCCGCATTTTAGTCTCATTATCGAAAACTCTTTTCAATATCAAGTCGGGCAATTCAACAAGATTCCCGACATCCTGATCGAATGCTCGTCGCAAACTTCAGTAGACGGCCGCACCCCCGATACCGTCGACGAAGTGCACCAAGGCGGAACACCGCTGCCGTGAGCACCCGGACGGATGCTTTCGGCGACAGGGTTCTCCTACAGTCACTTGGTCGGGGCTAAGGGGTGTAGTTGTCTATTAAGTTTATCGGCGAATATCCACGTACGCTACGTGATTGCGACGGACTTTTGATCACATCAAAATTCCGTGGCAACCGATCAAGTGAGACTAAACTGCTATGTTTATAACATTCATTCAGTTATCTCATAACTTCTTGTGAATTCCAATTGTTGTATCACATTCCAGATAAACAGAAAATGTTAAACTTTCCGATCGAACAGTCGAACACCCAAGTTTTACCGATACAGCTCATCACATGAAATAAGTTTAAAAAACAACCAGTTCATGCCTCAGTACCAACGGTCCAGCCGTAGAAGGGTCAAGCCAACGCCTCACATGTGGCACGCCGTACTGCCCCAAACCCTAAGGTTCAAAGGGCAGTTCAAGACGGTCACATAATCGAGTTAAGGTTTGTTGTCTTCTAGAGGGTCCATCGCGTTACTTGCACTACTTAGAACGTCTTTAAACCACGGAAAAATCCAACACTTGGAAATTTTCCGGCAGGGGAAAAATTGGGTATTTATATCCGGTCGAACTTTTTAACATATTCATAAATCATCCGGAAAGACACATAGACAGAGTTTGACAATCCGATCGAATAAACGAATCCCCAAAACAACCCCAGAAAATTCAACTCTTGAATAATATTTAAAAATACCCAGAGAACTCAGCACTGAATAAAGGAAGTTACTGTGCAAAATTGGGTGGGTGACGTCATCATATGGCCGCGGAACCGCCGCATAAGCCAGGCTTATGCCGCGGTTCCGCCGCACTTTGGATGAATCATGGACACGTGTTGCACAGTAATTCTTAGGATTCCCTGCTGATTTTTCTGCATATTTTTAATTTGGAAAAATCCCAGTTTTTAGAAAAAGTCCAGAGAGCTATTTTGGGGTTAGGGTTTTGGTTCGATCAGGTTTCAAACGTCGTCTACACATCGCCTAAGTCTCTAGCTAGGCTCTGATACCACTGTAGGGTTCCTAGGCACACTAGTGAGGTCTCATAAGGCATCAACCATGCCAATTTCAAATTTTACGGTGCCGAGAAACCCTAGACTAGATCGTTGGCTAGAAGTTTAGGCGACAAAAGAAACTTGTTTACAACTAAACTAAAAGAACGGAAATACAACCTTTGTAGATCCGTTTCTCCACCTCCATAGCTCCATGATGAAGTCCTCTCCGCTGTCCAAATCGAAACATGACTCTAGCATCGGCTTCATCGGAGAAAAAGCGGGCTAGGTCATCGACGACGATGCCGAAGATGATCTACGTCGAGGCATCACAAGATCAAGCTCCCTCTTCACCAAGCCATGAAAACTTGTGAAGGAAATACCCTATACTACTTGGCAAGAGGTAGAGGATGAAGAAATAGGAAGTGGGTTCACTTTAGAATTGGATTTCTCACTCATTTCATCAATTCACCATTGATGAAGTCAAGCTTTCTTCATTAAAGAAGATGAAGAAGAAGAAGAAAGAATATCATAAGTATATTCAAAATAGAAAATAATATGAATACTTATCATATCCTAACCCTAGTTAAGTGTAGAGAATAGACCATGGTTTGTTTAAATGGTTAGGGTTAAGCATGAAAACAAATGGTTACAAAGTCAAACCTTCATGAAGATTCAACTACAAACAAAGAAAGCCACCATTTTCTCTTTATTCTTTCATAAATAAATAAATAAATAAATAAGAAAGAAAAGCAAAACCCTAATCATTAACTTAACCATGGTTTAATCTTTACACTTAACCAAGTTAACATGAATCATCAAACATGATACAATCAAGTGCACAAAAGTATATCACATATACAACTTGTGAACTTCTAGTGAGAAAATCCATTTAAGTGAACCTATATTAGTTAATGTAAAGTGATATATCAAATATATAATTATACATTAAATCATTAAATCAACACTTGATTTAACGACCCGGTCATATCGCATATAACCGACTAATATCAATAGTAACAACTTATCGAATCAACACTTGATCCGATAACCCGGCTATAACGCATATAACCGATCAATGTTACATATCGCGAGAATCGAATACAGTATCACATACTGGTATCATTCTCGGTCCCGCACATATCTCATATGCGCTCCTATTTCGTTTCGCTTGAGCCAGGAAACCTCTGTGTAGGACTCTAAAGACTCGTCAATACGCCGGCAGCAGGTGATAATCATATCAAGCACCCACAAGCCGCAAGCGGTCTGCTAAACGTAACGGCCACCCGGGTATTGAGCGATCAGAAGATCGACGAGCAAGCCCGCTTACACTCCAGTGAATCCAACCAGTAACACTACCGTACAGTCCGGTCTGATCGTCTGATATGTCGCATATCTCGCCTAGGGGTGGTAAACGTCAGACCCCAATAGTTCAATAAGTCGTGTCGATATGAGGTCTATAACAGTTTGAGAAACTACTGGTAACACTTACCAGTAAATCTCAGCAACCCTGGTTAGGGATTTCCGGTTATAGCCAATCGAACACAGCGCAACATCAACTCCCTATACCGGGAGAGACGAATCCCCTCCTATCGCTCATTGCCTCCATGTGATTCGGGACTGTACCCAAAAACCACCGTTTTGCACGCCCTCTTGGACGTGGTAAGATGGAAATCAAAGCACAGTGGGAACCACACAAGACTCTATGACGATCTCGGGTCAACAGACTACTCTGTACCAGTGTCACCAGAGAACTGCCATCTGACGTAAGGTATAATACCATCTGGGAGTTCTCAGCGAGTCCGTCCAGTGTACCCAGTCTCCACTGAGCACCTGTATATCATCTCTGATGTCAAACACCAATGGATATGGGATCATCCATCGCCCATCTGTATGGGTCGAGAAGGTATATGCTAGTCTACTCTGGTATATCGATGCCCCGTCTCGATACACCCACGACTAGGGACCTTAAAGGATGTACTTATGGACTACCATGTCCCCACTAGTATGATCCGCATCATAGTCTAGGTAGTCAAGTACACGTCCTAAGGGCTTTACCAACATGTATCAGAGAGACAATCAGTGTACACGTTAAGGTAAAGATCAACCAGATAGCATACTATCATGTCGAGCAAGAAAGTCCTCCCTATATATGTCCAAGCATCCACTACAATATACATCCAATATACAGTAATGGCCTCTAGGGCATACATATAACTAACATGTTGACCTCCGTCAAGGGTCGCGCGGGTGGGTTTGATTCAATCAAGAAATGACGGGTTGAACTTGACTTGCACCCTGTGGTTTGTTGACCTCTGTCAAGGTCATAGGATGCTTGGGGCAAAATATTATCGGGAACTTCAAGTGTTGAAATTTGCAATGAGATTGCATACCTTCTATGAGATAGTTGGATTCCGATACCCACTGCGAGTAAGAGTTACTCCTGGGAGAGTTTTGCACACTACAATTAGACGATCAAGTAGGTGTCTAGAAAGGTGTCAACGGGGTTACGCCTCTGGGAAAACGAGGTTTACTTTAATTAGGTCCGTGCGAAAGAACGGGGAACCTCCCTCAAAGTACCGACACTGGCCTGGCTGAAAGATCGACGAAGTTGTAGGGTGTAATTAATTCCGGCTAGTCTTTCCTTTTAGGGTTTGAAGGAAGATTTGATAAAAACCAGTGGGAGCCATCCTGATTAGATAAGATAATAACCAATCTGATCTTGCACGAGCATACGCTAAAGTGTTTTCTTCACTCTCTCTCCAGGTAGCGACCATTTCATGCCTTAATCAAGATAATAATATGGATGTATTGACTGAACCCGCATGTTATACTGTGCTGGGGAACGTTGGTTCCGTTCATTCTTATAAGAGTTATAGGAATGAACAGAATATAGGGGAATACCAGGATTCCCATGCCACCCGAATGAAGAGAGTACATGTTGATGCATTTTCTTCGGGTGTGTTGGTTACTGAGAACTGTTTCTCCATTTGCTCTACGTCCTGGATATTAGATACCGGGTCAGGATCCCATATATGTAATCAGTTACATGGGCTTAGAAAAGGTAGAGAACTTGGAGAAGGTGATAAAGACATTAGAGTTGGAAATGGTGCAATTGTTGCAGCTAAGACTGTCGGGGAATATCACCTAGTATTACCAACTGGTAATACATTGGTTCTGAACGAATGCTATTACATGCCGAACCTGATATGCAACATTAGATCGGTTTCTTTATTGAGTAAAGAGGGATATAATTTTGTATTACAGGACAATGTTATGAACATTTTCCGTAACCAAAAGTTGGTTGGATCAGGCACGTTGTGCAATGGCATTTATGTTCTAAATCAATCAACAGTTCTGAGCATAACAAACACACACAAGAGGAAGAGTTCTGAACTGAACGAATCCTTCTTGTGGCATTGTAGACTGGGTCACATCAATGCGACACGACTAGCTAAGTTGCATAAAGATGGATATTTAAATCCATTTGAATTTTCATCTTATGACACTTCCCAGTCATGTCTCAAAGGCAAGATGACCAAAACTCCGTTTACGGGACACGGAGAAAGAGTTACTGAACTCTTAGGACTGATACATAGTGATGTATGCGGTCCAATGTCTACACATGCCAGGGATGGTTCTTCGTACTTCATTACATTCACTGACGATCTCTCTAGATTCGGATATGTGTTCCTGATGAAACACAAATCAGAAGCTTTTGAGAAATTTAGAGAATATAAACAAGAAGTTGAGAACCAAACCGGAAAAAGTATTAAAATCCTTCCATCTGATCGAGGAGGTGAATACTTGAGCATTGAATTCCTGGACTTCCTAAAAGAGAATGGGATTCTCTCTCAGCTAACTCCTCCATATACACCACAGCACAACGGTGTATCAGAACGGAGGAACCGCACCCTATTAGATATGGTGCGCTCTATGATGAGTGTAGCTGAGTTACCTGTTTCCTTCTGGGGATATGCACTGGAAACAGCAGCATACCTACTGAATAGGGTTCCCACCAAATCTGTGCCTACCACACCATATGAGATATGGGAAGGGAAGAGACCATATCTTAATTTTATAAAGATATGGGGTTGCCCGTCCTATGTCAAAAGACAAAAACCGGACAAACTCGAGGCAAGGTCTGTATTGTGTAAATTTGTTGGATATCCCAAACATTCGCGAGGGTATATCTTCTACCACAGTGAGGAACAAAGAGTATTTGTTGCTCAACATGCCACCTTTTTAGAAAAGGAATTTCTTGCAAAAGAGATTAGTGGCTCTGAGGTAGAACTGGAAGAGGTTCCAGCTGAACAAAACACAACAGAAGATTTAGTGGAACCAGAGGATTCAGTAGCTCCCAATGAACCTCAGCCTCTCCGCCGATCTAGTAGGGTTCTTCGCTAACCTGAGAGATACTACGGTTTTCTCATGGATGGTGGGAGCGAGGATTGCATCATGGAGGATGATGACCCAACTAGCTTCGAGCAGGCCATCACGAGTAGGGACTCAGTGAAATGGCTGGATGCTATGCGGTCCGAGATGGAATCCATGTACACCAACAAAGTATGGACTTTGGAAGTTGCTCCTGAAGGGGTAAAACCCATTGGGAGCAAGTGGATCTTCAAGAAAAAACTTGGTGTAGATGGGAAAATGGAGACTTTCAAAGCTAGACTTGTTGCAAAGGGTTTTCGTCAAAGACCAGATGTGGACTATGACGAAACCTTTTCTCCAGTGGCTATGCTTAAATCCATCCGGATCATGCTTGCCATCGCTGCGTATCATGACTACGAAATCTGGCAAATGGATGTTAAGACCGCCTTTCTAAATGGTGATTTAGAAGAGTGCGTGTACATGACTCAGCCAGAGGGCTTCGTAGACAGTGGGAGCAGCGGCAAGGTGTGCAAGCTGCTTAAATCCATTTATGGATTAAAGCAAGCATCGCGGAGTTGGAACATCTGCTTTGACGTCGTTATCAAAGAGTTTGATTTCGTCAAAAACCCAGATGAACCTTGTATTTACAAGAAGGTGGCAGAGAGTAAGGTTGTTTTCCTCGTATTGTACGTGGACGACATACTCTTGATAGGAAATGATATTCCTATGCTGCAATCGGTCAAGCTCTTCTTATCACAAAGATTCTCAATGAAAGATCTTGGTGATGCCTCCTGCATATTGGGAATTAGGATCTATAGAGATAGATCCAAATGGATTTTGGGATTGTCCCAATCCAGGTACATTGACACCATACTAAAGAGGTTTAGTATGGAAGAATCCAAGCGTGGGAACTTGCCCACAATCTCTGGAGTCACTCTCTCCAAAGAGATGTCTCCCAAGACTGATTTGGAGAGAGCTCACATGCAAGGGATACCCTATGCTTCGGCAGTAGGCTCTATCATGTACGCGATGCTATGTACCAGACCCGATGTAGCATACTCACTAAGTGTAGTGAGCAGGTATCAAGCTGATCCTGGAGAGAATCACTGGACAGCTGTGAAGTGCATTCTCAAGTACTTACGAAGGACTAAAGAGATGCTCTTGGTGTATGGTAACGGAGAACTCCAAGTGGAGTCCTTTACCGATTCGAGCTTCCAGAGTGATAAGGATGACTCTAAGTCGCAGTCGGGCTTTGTCTTTACCCTTTTACGGAGGGGCGGTTAGCTGGAAGAGTTCCAAGCAGGAAACCGTGGCAGACTCGACGATGGAGGCTGAATACATCGCTGCCAACGATGCTGCTAAAGAGGCTGTCTGGATCAAGAAGTTCATTACTGAACTTGGAGTGGTTCCATCCATTGAACATCCAATACCTTTGTATTGCGATAACAATGGAGCGGTGGCTTTGGCCAAGGAACCTAGGTCCCATCAGCGATCCAGGCATATTCTGAGGCGGTATCACCTGATTCGGGAGATAGTTGTGTAGGGTTCCTAGGCACTCTAATGAAGTCTCACAAGGCATCAACCATGCCAATTTCAAATTTTATGGGTGCCGAGAAACCCTAATACGGATCGTCGACTAGAATTCTAGGCGAAATACGAATCTAGTTAACAACTTAACTAAAGATAAGAAGCTACAACCTTTGTAGATCCGGTTATCCACTTCCTTAGCTCCACGTAGTCGTCCCCTCGCTGTCCATCTCAAATCTCGGACTCTTGCATCGGCTTCATCGGAGAAATGAGCGGAATAGGTCGTCGGCTTCGTGCCGAAGATGATCTACGTCGAGGCTACACTGGATCAAGCTCCGACTTCACCTAGTTGTGAAACTTGTGAAGAAAACACCCAAAACCACTTGGCAAGAGGTAGAGGATGAAGAAATAGGAGGTGGGTTCACTTTAGAATTGGATTTCTCTCACTTTTGCTCAAGTTGCCATTGATGGACTTAAGCTTTTCTTGAAGAAGAAGATGATGAAGAAGAAGAAAGAGTATGATAAGTCATTTTTAATTTGATAAATAAATCAATACTTATCATGACTTCAACCATAGTTTAGTGTAGAGATTTAACTAAGGTTAGATGAGTGGTTAGGGTTAGAGAAGAGACAAGTGGACTTGTTCAAAGCTTCAAGAAGCTTCAACAAAAAAAAAAAACTAAGCCACCATTTCTTTTTCTCTTTATCTTTTCCAAAACAATAATAAATGGATAAATAAATAAGAGAAAAGAAACCCTAACCATTCACTAAACATGATTTAATCTTTACACAAACCCAAATGAGCAAGTATCATCAAACATGATACAATCTTGTGCACAAAAATATATCATATACACAATGTGCACTTCAAGTGAGAAAATCCTTTTAAAGTGAACAAATACTAGTTAATGCAAAGTAATATATCAAATATATAATTATACATTAAATCATTAAATCAACACTTGATTCAATGATCCGGTCATGTCGCATATAACCGGCTAGTATCCAATGTATCGGCTTATCGAATCAATCCTTGATTCGATAACTAGGTTATATCGCATACAACCATTCGACACATTCATCGCGAGAATGAAATACGGTATCACATACACGCATTATTCTCGGTCCCGCACATATCTCATATGCGCTCCTATTTCGTTTCGCTTGAGCCAGGAAACCTCTGTGTAGGACTCTAAAGACTCGTCAATACGCCGGCAGCAGGTGATGATCATATCAAACACCCACAAGCAGCAAGCGGTCTGCTAAACGTAATGGCCACCCGGGTATTGAGCGATCAGAAGATCGACGAGCAAGCCTGCTCACACTCCTGTGAATCCAACCAGTAACACTTACCGTACAGTCCGGTCTGTTCGTCTGATATGTCGCATATCTCGCCTAGGGGTGGTAAACGTCAGACCCAGTAGCTTGATAAGTCATGCCGACGTGAAGTCCATGACATGTGTGAAACTACTGATAACACTTACCAGTAGGTCACTGCAACCCTGGCCAGGGATTTCCTGTTATGGCCAGTCGATCATAGCGCAACATCAACCCCCAATACCGGGAGAGACGAATCCCCTCCTATCGCTCATTGCCTCCATGTGAATCGGGACTGTACCCAAAAACCACCTGTTTGCACGACTCAGTAGAGCCGTGGTAGGGTGGAAATCAAAGTACAGTGGGAGACACACAAGACTCTATGACGATCTCGGGTCAACAGACTAAGCTGTACCAGTGTCACCAGAGAACTGCCATCTGACGTGAGGTATAATACCATCTGGGAGTTCTCGGCGAGTCCGTTCAGTGTACCCAGTCTCCACTGAGCACCCGCATACCATCTCCGATGTCAAACACCAATGGATATGGGATCATCCATCGCCCATCACATGGGTCGAGAAGATATACGCTAGTCTACTCTGGAATATCGATGCCCCGTCTCGATATTCCCACGACTAGGAACAATGAAGGATGTACTCATTGACTACCCAGGCCCCACTAGTATGATCTTCATCATAGTCCTGGAAGTCGAGTACACATCCTAAGGGCTTTATCAACATGTAATCAGAGAGACAGAAAGTATACATGTTAAGATAAAGAGCAACCAGATAGCGTACTATCATGTCGAGCAAGAAAGTCCTACCTATATATGTCCCAGCATCCACTACAATATACATCCAATATACTGTAATGGCCTCTAGGGCATACATATAACTAACAAGTTGATCGCCGAGAGATCGAGGTCAGGAGGGTTGACACAAAAAACAACACGGCGGATCCACTCACGAAGGCCATTCCCCAGATACAGTTTGAGAGACTCTTCGGGATGCTCGGTATGCGATACTACAGCAGCTGGCCCTAGTGCAAGTAGGAGATTGTTAGTTGTATGTATGCCCTAGAGGCCAGTATTGTACAGATGATGTATATTATATTGGATGCTTGGACATATATAGAGATGACTTTCTTGCTCGATATGATAGTATGCTATCTGGTTACTCTTTATCTTAACATGTACACTAGTCTCTTTAAACTGTCTTATAGTTACATGTTGGTAAAGCCCTTAGGATGTGTACTTGACTACCTGGACTATGATGCAGATCATACTAGTGGGGACATGGTAGTCCATAAGTACATCCTTCAAGGTCCCTAGTCGTGGGTGTATCGAGACGGGGCATCGATATACCAGTGTAGACTAGCGTATACGCTTCTCGACCCATGAGATGGGCGATGGATGATCCCATATCCATTGGTGTTTGACATCAGAGATGGTATACGGGTGCTCAGTGGAGACTGGGTACACTGGACGGACTCGCCGAGAACTCCCAGATGGTATTATACCTCACGTCAGATGGCAGTTCTCAGGTGACACTTGTGCAGGTTAGTCTGTAGACCCGAGATCGTCATAGAGTCTTGTGTGATTCCCACTGTGCTTTGATCTCCACCTTACCACGTCCATGAGGGCGTGCAAAACGGTGGTCTTTGGGTACAGTCCCGAGTCACATGGAGGCAATGAGCGATAGAAGGTTATGATTTTGCATTTGTAAGCGATGTCGTAAACATCCACCTTAATCATAGTTTGATTGGGTCGGGTACATTAAGCAACGGTATATACGTATTAAACCAACCGCAGATTTTCAATATCCAGAATACACACAAAAGAAAGTCTCCAGAATTAAATCATGCTTTCTTATGGCATTGTAGACTAGGTCACATCAATGAGACAAGCTTAACCAAGTTGCATAAAGAAGGATATTTGGATCCGTTCGAATATCAATCTTATGCAACTTGTTGTTAGTTATATGTATGCCCTAGAGGCCATTACTATACATAGGATGTATATTGTAGTGGATGCTTGGACGTATATAGGGAGGACTTTCTTGCTCGACATGATAGTATGCTATCTGGTTGTCCTTTACCTTAACTTGTATACTGATTGTCTCTCTGTTACATGTTGGTAAAGCCCTTAGGATGTGTACTTGACTACCTGGACTATGATGCGGATCATACTAGTGGGGACATCGTAGTCTATAAGTACATCCTTCAAAGTCCCTAGTCGTGGGTGTATCGAGACGGGGCATCGATATACCAGAGTAGACTAGCGTATACCTTCTCGACCCATACAGATGGGCGATGGATGATCCCATATCCATTGGTGTTTGACATCAGAGATGATATACGGGTGCTCAGTAGAGACTGGGTACACTGGACGGACTCGCCGAGAACTCCCAGATGGTATTATACCTCACGTCAGATGGCAGTTCTCTGGTGACACTGGTACAGAGTAGTCTGTTGACCCGAGATCGTCATAGAGTCTTGTGTGGTTCCCACTGTGCTTTGATTTCCATCTTACCACGTCCAAGAGGGCGTGCAAAACGGTGGTTTTTGGGTACAGTCCCGAGTCACATGGAGGCAATGAGCGATAGGAGGGGATTCGTCTCTCCCGGTATAGGGGGTTGATGTTGCGCTGTGTTCGATTGGATATAACAAGAAATCCCTGGCCAGGGTTGCTGAGATTTACTGGTAAGTGTTACCAGTAGTTTCTCGAATAGTTATAGACCTCATATCGACACGACTTATCGAGCTATTGGGGTCTGACGTTTACCACCCCTAGGCGAGATATGCGACATATCAGACGATCAGACCGGACTGTACGGTAGTGTTACTGGTTGGATTCACTGGAGTGTGAGCGGGCTTGCTCGTCGATCTTCAGATCGCTCAATACCCGGGTGGCCGTTACGTTTAGCAGACCGCTTGCGGCTTGTGGGTGTTTGATATGATCATCGCCTGCTGCCGGCGTATTGACGAGTCTTTAGAGTCCTACACAGAGGTTTCCTGGCTCAAGCGAAACGAAATAGGAGCGCATATGAGATATGTGCGGGACCGAGAATGATGCGTGTATGTGATACCATATTTCATTCTCGCGATGTGACATTGATCGGTTATATGCGATATAGCCGGGTTATCGGATCAAGTGTTGATTCGATAAGTTGTTACTGATGATACCAGTCGGTTATGTGCGACATGACCGGATCATTGAATCAAGTGTTGATTTAGTAATTTAATGCATAATTATATATTTGATATATTACTTTGCATTAACTAGTATCGGTTCACTTAAAATGGATTTTCTCACTCGGATGTGCGCATTGAATATGCGATATGAATTTGTGCACATGTTTGTATCATGTTTGATGATACATGGTTTTTGGTTAAGTGTATAGAATTAAACAATGGTTAAGATGATGATTAGGGTTATGTTTATTCTTTTAGTTATTTGCTTATTCATTTATTCTTTTATTCTTTTAGAAAAAGAAAAAGAAATGAGATAAATGGTGGCATTCTTTTACTTTCATGAAGCTTCATGAATACTTTGACCATGTCACCATTTTTGTCTTCTTTTTAACCCTAACCATTCTCATTAACTCAAGTTAGCTCTCTACACTTTACCATGGTTACCTTTATGATAAGAATGATTATTCTTTTCTTTTCTAATGAATCTTATCATAACATTCTTCTTCTTCTTCCTTGAACTCAAGAAGAAAACCTTGCACTTCATCAATGGTGATTGATGAAAACAAGTGAGAAATCCAATTCTAAAGTCTACCCACTTCCTATTTCTTCATCCTCTACCTCTTGCCAAGTAGTAGAGTGTGTTTCCTTCACAAGTTATCATGGTTTAGTGAAGGTGGAGCTTGATCTAGCGATGCCTCGACGTAGATCATCTTCGGCACGAAGCCGACGACCTTGCCCGCTAGTTCTCCGATGAAGCCGACGCTAGAGCCCGGATTTGATTTGGACAGCGGAGAGGACCTCATCTCGGAGCCGTGGAGGTGGAGGACCGGATCTACAAAGGTTGTATTTCCGTTTACTTGTAGTTAAGTGTTAACTAGTTTAATGTTTCGCCTAGAATTCTAGCCAACGATCCGTAGTTTAGGGTTTCTCGGCACCGTAAAATTTTATATTGGCATGGTTGATGCCTTGTGAGACCTCATTAGGGTGCCTAGGAACCCTACAGTGGTATCAGAGCTACTAGGCATTGGATGTCGACCTATGGGGGGTTCTCACTGTGTGACAGTGTGGCGAAGCATAGGCTCTTACCCCCAGGGTGTCCCGAGACCGGAAGGTGTTCCGGCGGGTTGTAGTCCTCGCGAGGGGGCATGCGTAAAAAGTAGCGGCTGAGGGACCCATTGGTGCCACGGCGACCCCATTGAATGGGGTGGTTGCCTGACCTACAGTGGTATCAGAGCCTAGCTAGAGCCTTAGGCGAAGTCTAGACGGAGTTTGAAGTCCGATCGAACCCGAAAGTCCAAAATTTCCATGCTCTCTGTACATTTTTGAAAACAGTGAGTTTTTCAACATTAAAAATATGCAGAAAAATCAGCAGGTGAATTTAAGAGGTACTGTGAAATTCGTGCTTGCAACTCCATCAAACTGCCGCGGTTCCGCGGCACAAGCAAGGCTCGTGCGGCGGTTCCGCGGCCGTACGGCTTCATTGTTCAGCGAATCTTGCACAGTAACTCCTAATAGATAGTGCTGGATTTTCTGGGAATTTTTAATATTTATTCAAGAGTTGAATTTTCTGGGGTTGTTTTGGGGATTCGGTGTTTCGATCGGAGTATCAGATTTTATCTATGTGGCTTTCCGGATAAATTTTAGAATATGTTAAAAAGTTCGACCGGATATAAATACCCAATTTTTCCCCTGTCGGGAAATTTCCAAGTGTTGGATTTTTCCGTAGTCTAAAGACGTTCTAAGTAGTGCAAGTAACTCGATGGACCCTCTAGAAGACAACAAACCTTAACTCGATTATGTGACCGTCTTGAACTGCCCTATGAACCTTCGGGTTTGGGGCAGTACGGCGTGCCACATGTGAGGTGTTGGCTTGACCCTTCTACGGCTGGACCGTTGGTACTGAGGCACGAACTGAATGTTGTTAGACTCATATTTCATGTGTTGATCTGTATCGGGAAAACTTGGGTGTTCGATTGTTCGATCGGAAAGTTTGACATTTTCTATTTATCCGGAATGGGATACAATAATTGGAATTCACAATAAAGTTATGTGATAACTGAATGAATGTTATAAACATAGCAGTTTAGTCTCACTTGATCGGTTGCCACGGAATTTTGATGCGATCAAAAGTCCGTCGCAATCACGTAGCGTACGCGGATACTCGCCGGGTAAACTTAATAGACAGCCTCACTCCATAGCCCCGACCAAGTGACTGTAGGAGAACCCCGTCGCCGAAAGCATCCGTTCGGGTGCTCGCGGTGGCGGTGTTCCGCCTTGGTGCACTTCGTCGACGGTATCGGGGGTGCGGCCGCCTACTAAAGTTTGCGACGAGCATTCGATCAGGATGTCGGGAATCTTGTTGAATTGCCCGACTTGATATTGAAAAGTGTTTTCGATAAAGAGACTAAAATGCGGGGTTTATAATTGTTAGGCATGCGATGTCTAAGTAATTCATTTGGTCAGTCATACGATGTCTGAGGTGGTTGCGGATTCCAACTGTTGTAGTTTTACACTTTCTTTTCTGTGACCGTAAGTGTAATATGTGATATCGCCGGTTTCGTTGCTATATGTCAACGACAATTGGGATGCGCATATTTACTTACGTTGATGACATGTGATGTTATGTGTTGCTGGATATGTTATATTGGATCGTCGTGTTTGAATAGCCGGGGGTTTTTATGTGAGATGAGTGTTTTTCATTTTCATTCATGTAAAAACTTGTATGTAATATTCTTTTATTGGGACACTTCCAGGTTGCGGAAGTTGTCACCGTTTGTATATTATTTACTTTTCCGCACTAGGATAGACCCAAGGAGGAGGGCACAAGTAACCGGGTTCTGGAGTCCAGTGGGAGACCAACTCGAGGAGTCGAGTCCGGGTCTCCTAACTCTAGAATTGGTAGGGTTGCTTGCCGCTCTCGTAGGGGTCTTGGGGTGTGGGTTTGGCTATTCATCACGACCGTGGAATCCGTGTTTTATACTGGCTCGTATTGAAAACACGGACGTCCTAGTATATCCAATATTTCATATGATTCTTCTGCTGCGATATCTGTGATGTGATCATGTGATGTTCTGTGATAGATACTTTATATAGTATATATGATATATTATATAGATGTTACTTATGTTTTACACCCGCGCTAGCCCTGCCCCGCTCTGTCGTTAGTTACCTAACCTAACGGTGCACGAGGGGACATCGAGGCGAATGCGGATGGCATAAGTGAACGTCGTATTTATCTGTGATGTTTAGGTACTTAAATGATGGGACTTCATTAATGTGATTAATGAAATAAAAGAAACCTAAGATGTTGTAGAATCGAATTTCAAAATAAAAAAGGTAGCTACAGTTCTTGCTTTGCACAGCGGTATATGTGATATATCCTGCACCTTATTCGATGAGGAAAGGACCGAGATCCCTTCACCGGGAGTGGCTCCTTTAGCAATAACTGGCAGATGCTACACACTCGGTTTGTCTTTTGATTGCTTTTAAGAGTTTTTGCTTTGCACAGCGATATATATGATATATCCTGCACCTCATTCGACGAGGAAAGGACCGACGATCCCTTCACCGGGAGTGACTCCTTTAGCAAAACTAGAAAAGCCTCAAATGCACTCCATTTTAAAATCATTTGATTCTACAACGATATAAAGTTCATTACGCAATAGGTTTTCAGAAAAACCTGTCGTAGCCCTCCGTCATTTCAGATAAGTAATAGTTAGTATTCGTGCTGCGTTTGTTGACTCAGTCAAGGCGTAGTGTGCGGTAGCTGATTATTGCTTATCTGCAAAGCATATGATGCGATTGGATTAGGGTAGTCGTGCGGCCTTGTTGACTCAGTCAAGGGTCGTGCGGGTGGGTTTAATTCAATCGAGAAATGACGGGTTGAACTTTACTTGCGGTCTATGGTTTGTTGACTCAGTCAAGGTCATAGATCGCATGGGGCAAAATATTATCGGGAATTTCAAGTGTTGAAATTTGCAATGAGATTGCATACCTTCTATGAGATAGTTGGATCCCGATACCCGCTGCGAGTAAGTGTTACTCCTGGGAGAGTTTTATACATTACAATTAGCCGATCAAGTAGGTGTCTAGAAAGGTGTTAACGAGGTTACGCCTCTGGGAAAACGAGGTTTACATTAATTAGGTTCGTGCGAAAGCACGGGGGATCTCCCTCAAAGTACCGACACTGGCCTGGCTGAAAGATTGGCGAACTTGTAGTGTGTAATTAATCCCGGCTAGTCTTTCCTTTTAGGGTTTGAAGGAAGATTTGATAAAAAGCAGTGGGAGCCATCCTGATTAGATAAAATAATAACCAATCTATTCTTGCAAGAGCGCACGCTGAGTGTTTTCTTCTCTCTCTCTCCAGGTAGCGACCATATCACGCCTTAATCAAGATAATAATACGGAATATTGACCGAACCCGCTTGTTATACTGAGCTGGGGAACGTTGGTCCCGCTCAAACTTATAATTGTTATAAGACAGAGCAGGAAATTGGGGAATACCAGATTTCCCGTGCCGCCCAAACGAAGAGAGTGCATGCTGATGCATCATCTTCGGGTGTGTTCATTACAAAGAACTGTTTCTCAGTATCCTCCGCATCCTGGGTATATGATACCGGATCAGGATCCCAGATATGTAATCTGTTACATAGGGGTACGAAAAGGTAGAAAAACTGAGAACGGGTGATAAGTTTCATGAGGCAGAAAACGGGGCAAGTGTTGCAGCCAAGTCTGTTGGTCACTGTCACCCTGTATTCCAAATACATTGATTCTGAACGAATGTTATTAGATACCGAACCTGATATACAAAATCATATCAGTCTCTTTATTAGTAAAGAAACGGTAAAATTTTGTATTGTTGGATAATGTTTTGAACATTTCCTATATCAAAAGTTGATCGGTTCAGACACGTTATCTAAAAGCGTTGATGTTCTAAATCAAACTACAGTTCTTAGTATATGGAACACACATAAGAGGAAGAGTTCAGAAATGAACGGATCCTTCTTAAGGTATTGTAGACTAGGTCAGATCAATGCGACCCGACTGGCTAGAGTTACATAAATATGCATATTTAAATTAGTTTGAACTTACATCTTGTGAAACTCGCCAGTCATGTCACAAAGATAAGATGACCATAGCTCCGTTTACTGGAAACAGAGAAAGAGTTAGTAAACTCTTGGGATGATACATGTTGATGTATGTAAGGTCCCCTGTCTACACATGCCAGGACAGGTTCTTTGTACTTCATTACATTCTCTGATAATCTCTCAAGCTTCAGACATATGTTCCTGTTGAAACATGAGTCCGAGCCTTTTGAGATATTCACAGAATATAAGCGAGAAGTAGAGAACCAAAATACGGGTATAAGTATTATGTCCTTTGATGAGATCAAGGAGGAGAATACTTGAGCACGGAATTCCAGGACTATTCTAAAGGAGAATGAGATTCTCTCTCAGCATTACTCCTCCGTATACACCATAGCACGATGGTATATCGGGGCGGAGCAGATACACCCTATTTGATATGGTGTGCTCTATGATGAGTAATACTGAGTTACCTATTTCCTTTTGGGAGTTATGCACTTGAGAAGCTGCATACCTATTGAATAGGGTTCAAATCAAATCAGTTGCCTACCACTTCATATGTGATATAGAAAGGGAAGAGCCCATATCTTAAGTTAGTTAAGATTTGGGGTTGTCCGGGCTATGTCTAAAAGCATAATCCGGACAAGCTCGAGGCAAGGTCTGTAATGTAGAACTGGAAAGGTTCCAGCTATACAAACTACAGCAGATGATTTGATAGAACCGAAGGATTCAATAGATTCCAACGAACCTCAGCCTCTCCGCCGATCTAGTAGGGTTCCTCACCCACCTGAGAGATACTTCGGTTTCTCTATGACAGTGGGAGCGAGGAATACATCATGAGATGATGACCCAACTAGCTTCGAGCTGGCCATCAGGAGTAAGACTCTGTAAGAATGGCTGGATGCTTAGTGATCTGAGATGGAATCCATGTACACCAACAAAGTATGGACTTTGGTTGCTATATCTGAAGGGTTAAATCCCCATCAGGAGCAAGTATATCTTGAGAAGATTACTTGGTGTAGATGGAAAAGTTGAGACTTTCAAAGCTAGACTTATCAAAGGTTTGCATCATTGACCAGGTGTGGATTATGTTGAAACCTTTTCTAAGGATCAATGCTTAAGTCCATCCAGATCCTACTTGCCACGGCTACGTACCATGACTACGATATCTGGCGGTTGGGTGCCATGACTGCTTTTCTAAATGATGTTTTAGAAGAGAGCGTCTATAAGTACACAGCCAGAGGGCTTCGTAGACAGTGGGAGCAGCGGAAACGTGTGCAAGATGTTTTATAGGATAAAGCAGGCATCGCGGAGTTGGAACATCTGTTTTGATGAATTAGTCAAAGAGTTTGACATCATCAAAATGGTAGATGAACCTTGTATATACAAAAAGGTAGTAGGGAGTATGGTGGTGATCCTCGTAGAGTACGTGGATGACATACTCTTGATAGGGAAGAAGTTTCTTATGCTACGCTCGATCAATCTCCGCCTATCACAATGATTCTCCACATAGGATCAAAGTGATACCTACTAAATCCTGGGTTTTGGACCTATGAGATAGATCTAAATGGATGTTAGGATACTCACTAGCTGTAGTGAGAAGGTATCAGTTGATCCTGGGGAGAATCACTGGAAGGGTTCCAGGGTGATAAAGACGACTGAATGTCAGTCGCAGGCATTGTCTTTACCCTCAGTAAAGGGACGGTATGTTGGAAGAGTTCCAAGCTAGATACCGTGACATACTAGACGATAAAGGCAGGATACATCGCTACTAAAGATGCTACCAAAGAGGCTGTTTGGATGTATAATGGTTCATGAGATGAACTATGTTCCTACCATTGTGAGACAATGGAGTCGTGGCTTATGCTAAGGAACGTCCGTCCCATCAGTGATCCAGACATATTCTAAGGCAGTATCACCTGATCATGGAGATGGTTGATCTCCAGGGGATCGAGGTTTGGAAAGTAGACTCAGAGGACAACACAGCGGATCCACTCACAAAGGCCTGTTCCCAGAGAGAGACTTTTATGGGATGGTTGGGTATGAGATACTACAACCACTGCTACAGATGGCCCTAGTGCAAGTGGGAGATTGTTAGTTATATGTATGCCCTAGAGACCATTACTATACATAGGATGTATATTGTAGTGGATGCTTGGACGTATATAGGGAGGACTTTCTTGCTCGACATGATAGTATGCTATCTGGTTGTCCTTTACCTTAACTTGTATACTGATTGTCTCTCTGTTACATGTTGGTAAAGCCCTTAGGATGTGTACTTGACTACCTGGACTATGATGCGGATCATACTAGTGGGGACATCATAGTCTATAAGTACATCCTTCAAAGTCCCTAGTCGTGGGTGTATCGAGACGGGGCATCGATATACCAGAGTAGACTAGCGTATGCCTTCTCGACCCATACAGATGGGCGATGGATGATCCCATATCCATTGGTGTTTGACATCAGAGATGATATACGGGTGCTCAGTAGAGACTGGGTACACTGGACGGACTCGCCGAGAACTCCCAGATGGTATTATACCTCACATCAGATGGCAGTTCTCTGGTGACACTGGTACAGAGTAGTCTGTTGACCCGAGATCGTCATAGAGTCTTGTGTGGTTCCCACTGTGCTTTGATTTCCATCTTACCACGTCCAAGAGGGCGTGCAAAACGGTGGTTTTTGGGTACAGTCCCGAGTCATATGGAGGCAATGAGCGATAGGAGGGGATTCGTCTCTCCCGGTATAGGGGGTTGATGTTGCGCTGTGTTCGATTGGCTATAACAGGAAATCCCTAGCCAGGGTTGCTGAGATTTACTGGTAAGTGTTACCAGTAGTTTCTCGAATAGTTATAGACCTCATATCGACATGACTTATCGAGCTATTGGGGTCTGACGTTTACCACCCCTAGGCGAGATATGCGACATATCAGACGATCAGACCGAACTGTACGGTAGTGTTACTGGTTGGATTCACTGGAGTGTGAGCGGGCTTGCTCGTCGATCTTCAGATCGCTCAATACCCGGGTGGCCGTTACGTTTAGCAGACCGCTTGCGGCTTGTGGGTGTTTGATATGATCATCGCCTGCTGCCGGCGTATTGACGAGTCTTTAGAGTCCTACACAGAGGTTTCCTGGCTTAAGCGAAACGAAATAGGAGCGCATATGAGATATGTGCGGGACCGAGAATGATACGTGTATGTGATACCGTATTTCATTCTCGCGATGTGACATTGATCGGTTATATGCGATATAGCCGGGTTATCGGATCAAGTGTTGATTCGATAAGTTGTTACTGATGATACCAGTCGGTTATGTGCGACATGACCGGATCATTGAATCAAGTGTTGATTTAGTGATTTAATGCATAATTATATATTTGATATATTACTTTGCATTAACTAGTATCGGTTCACTTAAAATGGATTTTCTCACTCGGATGTGCGCATTGAATATGCGATATGAATTTGTGCACATGTTTGTATCATGTTTGATGATACATGGTTTTTGGTTAAGTGTATAGAATTAAACAATGGTTAAGATGATGATTAGGGTTATGTTTATTCTTTTAGTTATTTGCTTATTCATTTATTCTTTTATTCTTTTAGAAAAAGAAAAAGAAATGAGATAAATGGTGGCATTCTTTTACTTTCATGAAGCTTCATGAATACTTTGACCATGTCACCATTTTTGTCTTCTTTTTAACCCTAACCATTCTCATTAACTCAAGTTAGCTCTCTACACTTTACCATGGTTACCTTTATGATAAGAATGATTATTCTTTTCTTTTCTAATGAATCTTATCATAACATTCTTCTTCTTCTTCCTTGAACTCAAGAAGAAAACCTTGCACTTCATCAATGGTGATTGATGAAAACAAGTGAGAAATCCAATTCTAAAGTCTACCCACTTCCTATTTCTTCATCCTCTACCTCTTGCCAAGTAGTAGAGTGTGTTTCCTTCACAAGTTATCATGGTTTGGTGAAGGTGGAGCTTGATCTAGCGATGCCTCGACGTAGATCATCTTCGGCACGAAGCCGACGACCTTGCCCGCTCGTTCTCCGATGAAGCCGACGCTAGCGCCCGGATTTGATTTGGACAGCGGAGAGGACCTCATCTCGGAGCCGTGGAGGTGGAGGACCGGATCTACAAAGGTTGTATTTCCGTTTACTTGTAGTTAAGTGTTAACTAGTTTAATGTTTCGCCTAGAATTCTAGCCAACGATCCGTAGTTTAGGGTTTCTCGGCACCGTAAAATTTTATATTGGCATGGTTGATGCCTTGTGAGACCTCATTAGGGTGCCTAGGAACCCTACACTTGTCAATCATGTCTCAAAGGAAAGATGACAAAGATTCCATTCACTGGACGCGGAGTAAGGGTAAGAGAGCTCTTGGGGCTCATACAAAGCGAAATGTGTGGTCCAATGTCTACACATGTAAGAAGTGGTTTTTCCTATTTCATTGCTTTTACGGATGATTTCTCCAGATATGGACATGTTTTCTTGATGAAGCATAAATCCGAGGCCTTTGAGAAATTCCAGGAATATAAGAATGAAGTGGAAAAACAAACCGGCAAAAGTATCAAGGCACTGAGATCTGATCGAGGTGGTGAATACTTAAGTGCCGAGTTCATGGATTACCTAAAAGAGAATGTAATTCTCTCTCAGCTTACTCCTCCATACACACCACAGCACAACGGTGTATCGGAGAGACGGAACCGAACTCTATTGGATATAGTATGTTCCATGATGAGTAACGCTGAGTTACCGTGATCATTCTGGGGCTATGCACTAGAATCGGCTGCATATCTTTTGAACAAAGTTCCTACCAAGACTGTGCCTACCACACCATATCAGATGTGGAGTGGGAAGAAACCATATCATCAATATCTGAAGATATGGGGATGTCCAGCTTTTGTCAAAAAGCAGCATGCGGACAAACTCGAGGCACGCTCAGTACTGTGTAAGTTTGTGGGATACCCAAAGAACTCCAGGGGGTATCTTTTCTATTATGCAGAGGAATAAAAGGTTTTTGTTTCTCATCATGACCACTTTTTGGAACATCAGCTTTTAGAAAAAGAAACAAGTGGGAGCGCAATAGAACTGGAAGAAATTCCAGAACCACAAGCTATTACTGAAAGCTTGGTGGAACCAGAAGTTTCAAAAGAACATGACATTCCCGCACCGCTCCGCAGGAGTGGTAGGCTTTCTCTTCCACCTGAAAGATACTATGGTTTTCTCATAGACGGGGATAGAGAGGATTGTATCATTGATGATGAGACGACTAACTTTCAGCAGGCCATTCAGAGCATTGACTCGGTAAAATGGCTGGATGCAATGCGGACCGAGATGGAGTCTATGTACATCAACAAAGTATGGACTTTGGACATTGCTCCAGAAGGGGCAAAACCCGTATGCTGCAAATGGTTCTTTAGAAAGAAGATTGGTGTAGATGGACAGATAGAAACCTATAAGGCTAGACTTGTTGCAAAAGGATTTCGTCAAAGACCTGGTTTGGACTATGACGAAACCTTTTCTCCAGTGGCTATGCTCAGATCCATTCGGATCCTTCTTACCATTGCTGCCTTCCACGTTTATGAGATTTGGCAGATGGACGTAAAAACTGCTTTTCTAAATGGAAATTTAGAGGAGTGTGTCTATATGGACCAGCCAGAGGGTTTCATTCAGAATGGGAGCAGCGGAAAAGTATGCAAGTTGCTTAAGTCCATTTATGGACTGAAGCAAGCATCGCGGAGTTTGAACATCTATTTTGATGAGACGGTCAAAGAATTTGACTTTATATAAATCCAGATGAACCATGCATTTATAGTAAGATTGTAGCACGAACTGTTGTATTCCTCGTCTTGTACGTGGATGACATTCTCTTGATAGGAAATGGAATTCCTATGTTACAATCTGTCAAAGGATTCTTGTCACACAGGTTCTCCATAAAAGACCTGGGTGATGCCTCTTACATTCTGAGGATCCATGTTAGTTGTATGTATGCCCTAGAGACCAGTATTGTACAGATGATGTATATTATATTGGATGCTTGGACATATATAGAGATGACTTTCTTGCTCGATATGATAGTATGCTATCTGGTTACTCTTTATCTTAACATGTACACTAATCTCTTTAAACTGTCTTATAGTTACATGTTGGTAAAGCCCTTAGGATGTGTACTTGACTACCTGGAATATGATGCAGATCATACTAGTGGGGACATGGTAGTCCATAAGTACATCCTTCAAGGTCCCTAGTCGTGGGTGTATCGAGATGGGGCATCGATATACCAGTGTAGACTAGCGTATACGCTTCTCGACCCATGAGATGGGCGATGGATGATCCCACATCCATTGGTGTTTGACATCAGAGATGGTATACGGGTGCTCAGTGGAGACTGGGTACACTGGACGGACTCGCCGAGAACTCCCAGATGGTATTATACCTCACGTCAGATGGCAGTTCTCAGGTGACACTTGTGCAGGTTAGTCTGTAGACCCGAGATCGTCATAGAGTCTTGTGTGATTCCCACTATGCTTTGATCTCCACCTTACCATGTCCATGAGGGCGTGCAAAATGGTGGTCTTTGGGTACAGTCCCGAGTCACATGGAGGTAATGAGCGATAGGAGGGGTTTCGTCTCTCCTGGTATTGGGGGTTGATGTTGCGCTGTGCTCGATTGGCCGTAACAGGGAAGTCCCTGGCCAGGGATGATCAGAGATTTGCTGGTAAGTGTTACCAGTAGTTTCTCGACCCGTTATGAGCCTCACATCGGCACGACTTATCGGTTATTGGGGTCTAACGTTTACCACCCCTAGACTTGATATGCGACATATCAGACGAACAGACCGGACTGTACGGTAAGTGTTACTGGTTGGATTCACAGGAGTGTGAGCGGGGTTGCTCGTCGATCTTCTGATCGTTCAATACCCGGATGGCCGTTACGTTTAGCAGACCGCTTGCAGCTTGTGGGTGCTTGATATGATCATCGTCTGCTACCGGCGTATTGACGAGTCTTTAGAGTCCTACACAGAGGTTTCCTGGCTCAAGCGAAACGAAATAGGAGCGCATATGAAATATGTGCAGGACCGAGAATAATGCGTGTATGTGATACCGTATTCCATTCTCCCGATGAATGTTTCAATTGGTTATATGCGATATAACCTAGTTATCGAATCAAAGATTGATTCGATACGTCGATGCATTGTATACTAGTCGGTTATGTGCGACATGACCGAATCATTGAATCAAGTGTTGATTTAATGATTTGATGTATAATTATATATTTGATATATTACTTTGCATTAACTAGTATTGGTTCATTTTAAAAGGATTTTCTCACTTGATGTGCACATTGTATATGTGATATATTTTTGTGTACACATGTTTGTATCATGTTTGATGATACATGTTAACTTGTGCTTGTGTAAAGATTAAACCATGGTTATATGAATGGTTAGGGTTTTATTTACTTGTTCATTTATTTATATTGATTATTCATTTTGGAAAGGAAAAGAAAAATGGTGGCTTTATTTGTTTCTTTCATGAAGCTTCATGAAGAGTTGAATAATTGACCATTTTTGTTTTCTTCTCTTAACCTAACCATGCACCTAACCCTAGTTTGCTCTCTACACTTCACCATGGTTAGTATATGATAAGTAATGATATTATTCTCATTTTTAATCTAATACTTATCATATTCTATCTTCATCTTCTTCTTCTTCTTCAAAGAAAAAGCGTGACACCATTAATGGCACCTTGAGCTAAAGAGTGAGAAATCCAATTCTAAAGTGAACCCACCTCCTATTTCTTCATCCTCTACCTCTTGCCAAGTGGTTTTGGGTGTTTTCTTCACAAGTTTCACAACTTGGCGAAGTTGGAGCTTGAACTTGTGATGCCTCGACGTAGATCATCTTCGGCACGAAGCCGACGACCTAGCTCGCCCATTTCTCCAATGAAGCCGACGATTGAGTTCGGGATTCGAGATGGACAGCGAGAGGACGCCTACGTGGAGCTAAGGAAGTGGAGAATCGGATCTACAAAGGTTGTAGCCTCTCTCCTTTAGTTAAGTCGTTAACTAGTTTTATGTTTCGCCTAGAGTTCTAGTCGACGATCCGTATTAGGGTTTCTCGGCACCCATAAAATTTGAAATTGGCATGGTTGATGCCTTGTGAGACCTCTATAGTGTGCCTAGGAACCCTACAATCCAGATCTATCGTGATAGATCTAAAAGGATGTTGGGACTTTCGCAGTCCAGGTACATCGACACCATACCGAAAAGATTCAGTATGGAAGATTCAAAGCATGGTAATTTACCGGCTTGTCACGGAATCACCCTTTCCAAAGAGATGTCTCCCAAGATTGATTTGGAAAGGGATCGCATGTAAATTATACCCTACGCTTCTGCGGTAGACTCTATAATGTATGCGATGTTGTGTACCAGACCGGATGTAGCTTATACACTGAGTGTGGTAAGCCGGTATAAATCAAACCCTGGAGAGAGGCACTGGATAGCGGTAAAGAACATTCTCAAGTACTTGAGAAGGACTAAAGAAATGTTCTTGGTTTACGGCGGAAAAGACCTCCAGATCGAGGCCTTTGCTGACTCCAGCTTCCAGAGTGCCAAGGATGACTCCAAATCCATGTCGGGTTATGTCTTTACCCTCAATGGAGGGGCGGTCTGTTGGAAGAGTTCTAAGCAGGAAACCGTTGCTGACTCGATGATGGAAGCGGAGTATATCGCAGCTTCTGATGCCGCAAAAGAAGCAGTCTAGATGAGGAAGTTCTTAACAGAACTTCAGGTGGTTCTGTCCATTGTTGATCCAATACCTCTGTATTGTGACAACAACGGAGCTATAGCTTTAACGAAGGAACCCAGGTCCCATCAGAAGTCCAGACACATCTTGAGGCGGTATCACCTGATCAAGGAGATCGTGGATCGACAGGAGATCGAGGTTCGAAGGGTTGCTACAGAGGATAACACTGCAGATCCATTCACAAAGGCCATTTCTCAGACGCAGTTCGAGAGGCTATTCGAGATGATAGGTCTGCGATATGCCAGCAGATGGCTTTAGTGCAAGTGGGAGATTGTTAGTATGATATGCCCTAGAGGCCATTATTGTATAATACTAGTTTGTATATTACATTTTGCAAGCTTAGGATATATACACGGATTTATAACAGTCTTTCTCAATATAGTAGTATGCTACTTGGTTTGTATCTATCTTAATATGTATATATGTTTCTTTTAACGTATCGCTAATACATATTGATAGAGCCCTAAGGATCTTTGCTTGACTACCAGCGTTGTGATGGCAGTCACACTTGTGGGGGTTGGGTAGTCTACAAGCACATCCATATACAGGTCCCTAGTCATAGGATTATCGAGACAGGGCATCGATACTCCAGACTAGACTTGTGTGTACGCTTCTCATCCCAGCTGGGGAGATAGTCTGTCCCACAGCCATCAGTACGTCATACTAGAGATAGTATACATGTGCTCATTAGGTTATGAGTACACTGTACAGGACTCTTCGGGAACTGTTGGTTGGTATTATACCTATCGTCAGTTAGTAGTTCCCATGTGACATGAGTACAGCTTAGTCCGTTGACTTAACACTGCTACTTCGCCTCAAGTGTGTTCCCACTGTTCTTAGATTACTACCCTACCACGGCTCTATTGAGTCGTACAAACAGGTAGTAGTTGGGTGCAGTCCCGAAGCACTTGGAGGCAGTGGCGGTTAGATAGGATTCGTCTCTCCCGGTATTGGGGATTGATATCGCGCTGTGTTTGGAGAGCCATTACACAAAGTCCCTGGCCAGGGCAAGCGAGATTTACTGGTAGGTACTCTAGTAGTTTCTCAGGGTGTTTTGGACTACACTCCGACATGACTTATACCGCTATTAGGGGACTGACGTTTACCGCCCCCTAGGCCCGATATGCGATACTCTTAGACGAACAGACTGGAATGTACGGAGATTGTCATATTCAGGCTCGGTAGGAGTTCGGATGGGTTTTCCTCATCAGCTTTCTTATCGACATCTACCTGGGGACAATTACGTATAGCTAATACCGCTTGCGGCCTGTGGTTAAACCCACTGCCAGCGTAATGTCGAGTCTTTAGAGTCCCACACATAGGGTTTTCCGCTTTTGGGCGAAACGATGTAGAGGTCTTATGGTTTTACGACAGGGTTCGTCGCATACGCACACTTATGCGTGTTTGGTGTTCGGGCAGTTGATATTAGTGAGCTTTGGTTTAAGCTAGATCTTAGTATTTGATTTTGGATAGGTTTAGTCTCATTGTATTCATGTTTCTCGGAACACGGATATGGGTATGTATATACGGTTGATAGGGGCAGAGAAGGAGACACCTCATTAGGGTTTTGACCATTGACTTGATTAAAACTATAATGAGATGGAGGAAATTGTTTACTAATTTTTATTAGAGATAATTATGTCATGGCTAATTGGTTTGACCATTTAACTTGTTGACCATTGTTGACTTAGATATTTTTGTTGAGCATAAGATATTTTGCTTAGCATTAATTGTGACATGATAATGGTCAAATTAAATGAACCATCATAATTATCCTAATAAAACTTATTATTCTTTTTCCTCATAAGAGATCTCTCTTCATAATTTTTGATACTCTCTCTCTCTCTCATGATTGCTCTATCCTCTTCCTCTCTCAAAGCCCTAGTGTTTCATGAGTTGAAAATCAAGGGCCATTGAGACCAAGCCACCAAAATCCTTCTCTACTGACTCTAAGGTTCTTAGTATAGCACACCAAGCACCTTAGTCACTTTATTATAGAGGTTTGAGCTAAAGGTAGAGACCTTCGGGTGGATCTTCTTTGACTTGGAGAAGCCGGTGAGGAGGAACCATCCACAACCACTCCAAGGAGCTCACAGCAAGGAGAAGCACAACAAGGAGAAGAAGGACTTCATGCTTGAGGTATAATCATCTAACATAGTAGTTAGAACTCCTAGTTAGTTTGTTAGTTAATGTTTAGCAAAGATCCTCATGGTTAGTCTATGTTACATTGTAAAGAAAAATTTGATTTTTACCTATTCCGCCTCCTCGCAAACTACCGGGGTGGGTAACATAGACTTACACTTGTGTGATAAGAAGAGCTTGACTGAGTGTAGTATAGGAACATTGTTTTCTATCAAGAGTATGTCATCCACGTACAATACGAGGAAGACAACCTTACTCTCTACTACCTTCTTATATATATATATATATATATATGGTTCATCTACATTTTTGATGAAGTCAAACTCTTTGACAGCTTCATCGAAACATATGTTCCAGCTCCGCAATGCCCGCTTTAATCTGCAGATTGATTTAAGCAGCTTGCACATGCTTCCGCTGCTCCTACTGTGTACGAAGCCCTCTGGCTATGTCATGTACACGCTCTCTTCTAAATCAGCATTTAGAAAAGCGGTCTTGAGATCCAACTGCCAGATTTCGCAGTCATGGTATGCAGCAACGGCAAGTAGGATCCTGATGGACTTAAGCATAGTCATTGGAGAAAAGGTTTCATCATAATCGACACATGGTCGTTGACGAAAACCTTTAGCCGCAAGTCTAACTTTGAAAATCTCAACTTTTCCATCTACACCAATTATCTTCTCAAGATCCACTTGCTCCCGATGGGTTTTACCCCTTCAGGAGCAACTTCCAAACTCCATACTTTGTTGGTGTACATGGATTCCATCTCAGATCACATAGCATCCAGCCATTTCATAGAGTCTCCACTTGTGATGGCTTGCTCGAAACTAGTTGGGTCATCATCTGCCATGATGCAATCCTCGCTTCCACCGTCTACAAGAAAACCGTAGTATCTCTCAGTGGATGAGGAACCCTACTAGATTTGTGGAGTGGCTGGGATTCGTCGGGGACTATTGAATTCTCCGGTTCCACCAAATTGTCAGTTATAGTTTGTGTTGCCGGAACTTCTTCCAGTTATACCTCATTGCCACTGATTTCTTTCACACAAAAAAATTCCTTTTCTAAAAATGTGGCATGTCGAGAAACAAACACCTTTTGTTCCTCGGTGTGGTAGAAGATATACCCTCGCGAATGTTTGGGATATCCTACAAGCTTGCATAGAACTGACCTTGCCTTGAGCTTTTTTGGATTTTTCTTTTAACACAGGCCGGACAACCCCATATCTTAACTCATTTAAGAGATGGTCTCTTCCCATTTCATATCTCATATAGAATGGTAGGCAACAAATTTGTTCGGAACTCTATTCAATAGGTATGCAGCTATCTCAAGTGCATAACCCTAAAAGGAAATAGGCAACTCAGCATTACTCATCATAGAGCGCAACATATCTAATAGGGTGTGATTTCTCCACTCCGAAACTCCGTTGTGCTGTGGTGTATACGGAGGAGTAAGCTGAGAGAGAATCATATTCTCTTTTAAATAGTCTCGAAATTCCGTGCTGAAGTATTCTCCTCCCCGATCAGATCGAAGGACTTTAATACTTTTACCCATTTGGTTCTCAACTTCGTACTTAGATTCCTTGAATTTCTCAAAAGATTCAGATTTTTGTTTCAACGGAAACACATGTCTGTATCTTGAGAGATCATCGATGAATGTAATAAAGTACGAGAAACCATTCCTGGCCTGTATAGACATAGGACCGCATACATCACTATGTATCTGTCCCAAGAGTTCAGTAGCTCTTTCTCCGTGTCCAGTAAACGGAGATTTGGTCATCTAGCCTTTGAGACGTGACTGGCAAGTTTCATAAGATGTAAATTCGAACGGATTCAAATATGCATCCTTATGCAACTTAGCCAGTCTTGTCGCATTGATATGACCTAGTCTACAATGCCATAAGAAGTCTTCGTTCATTTCTGAACTGTTCCTCTTGTAAGTGTTCTGTATACTTAGAACTGTAATTTGATTTAGAACGTATATACCGTTATAAAACGTACCATACCTAATCAACACTTGATTTAGGAAAACAATCACAATATTTTTGGTACGAAATAACAGTCGCTCAGAATCATTGTGTCACCAGTTGGTAACACTAGGTGATATTCGCCAACTGTTTTAGCAGCAACAATTGCACCATTTCCTACTACTAAAGATTTATCACCCTTTCCCAGTTCTCTACCTATCTTTATCCCATGTAACAAATTACATACGTAGGATCCTGATCCGGTATCCAATACCGAGGACGTAGAGCAAACTGAGAAACAGTTCTCGGTTACGAACACACCCGAAGACGTTACATCAACAAGCTTATTCTTCATACGGGTGGCGTGGGAATCCTGATATTCCCCTATTCGTTGGTCAGACTTATGACAGTCATAAGATAGAGAGGAACCTAGCCTAGTATAACAAGAGGGTTTGGTCAATACATCCATATTATTATTTTGATTAAGTCATGTCATTGGTCGGTACCAGGAAAGAGAGAAGTATAATCAATTTTGCGTGCGCTCTTTGCAAGATTAGATTGGTTATTATTTTATCTAATCAGGATGGCTCCCACTATTTTTATCAAATCATCCTTCAAACCATAAAAGGTATGATTGGCCGGGATTAATTACATTCTACAAGTTCGCTAATGGGCCAGCCAGGCCAGTGTCGGTACTTCGAGGGAAGTTCCCCGTGCTTTCGCACGGACCTAATTAAAATAAACTTCGTTTCCTTATAGGCATAACCCCGTTGACACCTTTCTAGACACATACTGGATTAGCTAATTGTAAAGTGCAAAACTATCCCAGGAGTAACTCTTAAACGCAGTGGGTATCAGGATCCAACTATCATATAGAAGGTATGCAATCTCATTATAAATTCCAACACTTGAAATTCCCAATATTGTTTTTACCCTATGTGATTTATGACCTTGACAAGGTCAACAAACCATAAACCGCAAATCAAGTTCAACCCGTTCATTTCTTGATTGAATTAAACCCACCCGCACGACCCTTGATAAAGTCAACAAGGCCGCACGACTATCCTAATCCAATCGCATCACATACGACAGATAAGCACTAATCAGCTACCACACACTACGCCTTGATAAGGTCAACAAACACAGCACGAATACTAAATAGCACTTATTTGAAATGACGAAGGGCTACGTTCGTTTTTAAGAAAACCTTTAGCATAATGAACTTGATATCGTTGTAGAATCTAGTGATTTTGAAAAGGAGTGGTTTAAACTCCGCTTTTAAAATCGAGTAGTTTTCAAAAACAAACCGAATAGTTTTTACTAGCTTTTGCTAAAGAGGTCACTCCCGGTGAAGGGATCTCGGCTATTTCCTCATCAAATGAGGTGCTGGATATTCATCAAGGAATACCACTGTGCAAAGCAAGAACTAGAGAAGCTATCATAACTAAACCAAGTGGATTGTAGCATTTGCTAGCCTTTGCTAAAGAGGTCACTCCCGGTGAAGGGATCTCGGCTCTTTCCTCATCGAATGAGGTGCTGGATATTCATCAAGGAATACCATTATGCAAAGCAAGAACTACAGCTACCTTTTTGAAAATTTTGATTCTACAACATCTTTAGGTTTCTTTTCTTTTCATTAATCTCATTAATGAAATCCCATCATTTAATGTTTCCCTAAACATCATAGAAAAATGAAACGAAAATAGAACGTACGCTTTTGCCATCCGCATTTGCCACGGGGCCCCGTCATGCACCGTTGGTTACTTAACTAATGGCAGAGCAGGGGCTGGACTAGCTCGGGTACAAAACATAAGCAACGTTTATTATATATCATATATATAATATGGCATTTGTCTCATGCATTTATATGATCAATATCAGAGAACACAGCAGAAGTCAACATATAAAATATTGGATATATTAGGATGTCCGTGTTTTAAATTCAGCCAGTAATGTAAAACACGGATTCCATGGTCGTGATGAATAGACAATCCCACATCGCTAGACTCCTATGAGAACGGCAAGCAACCCTGCCAATTCTAGAGTTAGGAGACCCGGTCTCGACTCCTCGAGATGGTCTCCCACTGGATTCTAGAACCTGGTTACTTATACTCCCCACCTTGGGTCTATCCTAATGCGGAAAAGTAAATAATATACATCAATGGTGACATCATCCTCAACCCGGAAGTGTCCCAATAAAAGAATATTACATACATTTTTACATGAATGAAAATGAAAAACTCTCATCTCACGCAAACCCCCCCCCGGTTATTCAATCACGACGACCCAATAAAACATATCACAGTAATACATAACATCATATGTCATCAACGTAAGTAAATACGCGTATCCCGAATCCCGTTGACATAGCAACGAGATTTGGGATACCCCACATATTACACTTATGGTCGCAGAAAAGAAATGAAAAACTACAATAATTAGAATCTGCGTTTCCTTAGACATTATAAACCCGGAATATCTCATATTCTGAATTTCATGCCTAACTTATAAACCTTGCATTTTAGTCTCAAATTGAAAACACTTTTCAATAAGAAGTCGGATAATTCAACAAGATTCCCGACTTGGCGATCGCGTACAATACACGATTGCGACGGAGTTTCGATCTGAATCGAAACTCCATGGCAATCGATCAACAGAGGCTAAATTGCTAGATTTACAAACAAATTAGTTTTCACAAAACTAATTTAATGTGGATTCTAACTATTGCATCACATATCAAACTTGTTGGATATATATGCCCTAGATGTTAGTGTATATGCCCTAGGGGCCATTATTGTATCATACTAGTTTGTATATTACTTAATGGAAGCTTGGGATATTCATATGTATATAACAGTCTTGCTAAACATGGTAGTATGCTACTTGATTTTTCTATCTTAATATGTGAGTGTACGTATTGATAGAGCTCTTAGGATCTTGCTTGACTACCAGCGTTGTGATGGCAGTCACATTAGTGGGGGCTGGGTAGTCTACAAGAACATCCTTATTCAGGTCCCTAGTCGTTGGATTATCGAGACAGGGCATCGATACTCCGAAGTAGACTAGTGTGTACGCTTCTCATCCCAGTTGGGGAGATGGTCTGTCCCACAGCCGTCAGTACGTCGTACTGGAGATAGTATGCAGGTGCTCGTTGGGTTACGGGTACACCGGACAGGACTCACAGGGAACTGTTGGATGGTTTTATACCAGTCGTCAGTGAACAGTTCCCAGGTGACATGAGTACAGCATAGTCCGCAGACTTGACACTGCTACTTCGCCTCGAGTGTGTCCCACTGTTCTTAGATTGCTACCCTACCACGGCTCAAAGGAGTCGTGCAAACAGGTAGCAGTTGGGTGCAGTCCCGAGCACTTGGAGGCAGTGGCGGTTAGACAGGATTCGTCTCTCCCGGTATTAGGGGTTGATATCGCGCTGTGTCAGAGAGCCATTACACAAAGTCCCTGGCCAGGGCAAGCGAGATTTGCTGGTAGGTTCCAGTAGTTTCTCAGGGTGTAATGGGCTTCCCTCCGACACGACTTATACCGCTATTAGGGGACTGACGCTTGCCGCCCCCCTAGGCCCGATATGCGATAGTCTTAGAAGAACGGACCGGACTGTATGGAGATTGTCACATCAGACTCAGTAGGAGTTCGGATGGGTTTTCTCATCGGCCTTCTTATCGACATCTACCTGGGGACCGTTATGTACAGCTAGTGCCGCTTGCAGTCTGTGGTTAAACCCACTGCCAGCGTAGTAGTCGAGTCTCTAGAGTCCCACACAGAGAGTTTCCCTACTCCAGGCGAAACGATATAGAGGTCGTATGGTTTTACGACAAGGGTTCAGACGCATACGTGTGTTTACGCATGTACGACTTTCAGACAGTTTTTACCAGTCGGCTTTGGTTTAAGCCAGTTACTGGTATCCGGTTATTGGATTTATACAGTCTAAAGTTTTTCCGTATTTTTGCGGAAAGGAGGGGCGTTCTCGTAATTGCGCGAGAAGCTTCTAGAAGGTGGTGACTAAGGAGGTTTAGGTGGCATATACAATGAATGTGATTAGTGAGTCATATGGATGATTCATCGATGTCATTAATGTATCATAAATGCTTAATGACTCATGGAGATGAATCATCACTAGATATTATCAAGCATGGTTGTTAAATTGATTTATTTTCTTTTCTTGATAAAAAGAAATGCTTGATATATATTATGATAACTCATTATTCTCACTTCATTATTATGTTCACCTTCTCTCTCCTCAAGCTCTCCCTCTTCAAACCCTAATCCTCCTCTCTCATGTGTTGAGTACAAGGATTAGTTAGACTTATTAAATCATAACCCTCACTCTATTTCACCTAGCTTCTTTGATTAGCACTTAAAGAAGTTTAGTTGCCTCAAGTTTAGAGGCTAAGCTTGGAGTAAAGCTCTCGGGTGGATCGTCTACTACTTCGAGAAGGCCGAGGAGGAGGTGGAGTTCGTAAAGACGAAGGACACGGTTCTTTAGGTATAATCCCTTTACATAGTAGTTGTTAACTTCTATGTTTGATGTTAGTTATCGTTTAGCTTCGATTCATGCGGTTAGTCGATGTTTAGCATATAAACAAGATCGTTTTTCATATTTCCGCCTCCCCGCAAGTCGTGGGGTGTTGTACATCGACTTACAGTGGTATCAGAGCCTCGCTAAACAATAAATAACTTACTTGTAAATTTGTATGAATTTCGAACGGAAAAAACGAAACCGGAAAAGCCCGAAATCATGAGTTTCTGTCGTTTTTTAAATGAAGTCCAAAAATTTTTCAGGGAGGTTCAGAAAGCTTTAAAAGACAGTAGAAGAACACCCAAGAAAATTGGGCCCCTGAATCGCCTAAAGCGCCGCGAAACCGCGGCGGATCCCACCGATCCGCCTCGATTCCGCCGCCGAGTTGGCGATTCAGGAACCCAATTTTCCTGTGTTGCTTCTCTGTGATATTTGGTATTTTCTGGAATTTTTTATTTTTGCTCAGGTTTCAGATTTACAGAGAAGTATTGGAGCAAAATTAAAAGTGTTTAATCGATCGAAATTATACAGTATTTGCTTGTTGGATTATATCTGTGTTTGTATAATGTGTTCGTAAACCTCCCCTTACTGCTAGTATGTCGGTTGGCAGGGAGTTGCACATTTCTGTAATGGATTTTATCTGTTTGTGTATATGAACTGTGTTGGACTGTTGTGATGTATAGCCGGGGTTTTGTGATGGGTTATTATTTAATTCATTTGATGTAAATGTAATTTGTTGTAATATTATTTTGCGGGGCACATCCAGGTTGCGGTTGTAGCCACCGTTGTATTATTTCATTTTACTGTTTTTGCTCCTAGGACAGACCTAAGGTGGGGTGCACAAACTGCCGGGTGGGTAGTTTGCCGTACCCGTTGGGGTCTTGGGTGGGGTAATGGCTATTCATCACAACTGTGTAATCCGTCTTTTGTTGCAGGCTCAAAACAAACACGGATTGCTTGCAAATCCAATAAAGTTCATCTGTGATCTGGAATGCCTATTATTGCGTCTGACGAATGTACAATATCTATATATGATAGCTATTTAGACGTCACTTATGTTTTACACCCGCGCTAGCCCAGCCCCCGCTCTGTCGTTAGTTAAGTAACCTAACGGGTGATGACGGGACCCCGTGGCGAATGCGGATGGCATAAGAGGACGTTGTATTTTCGTTGTTTTCTGCAATGATAGGTTAATGATGGGACGCATTATTTATAATGCAAAGAAAATAAACCAAAAAGTTTAATCGTTGGAACAATTTAAAAGAAACCACTCGGTTAATTTTAAAAACAGATATTTTTAAATGCGGAGCTTTAACCACTCCTTTTAAAAGCTATCAGGTTCCTTCGGTTATATCAAGTTCACTGCGTTCACGGTTTCGCCAAAACCATTCGTAGCCCTCCGTCATTTCATTTGGATATTCAGTAGTATTCAAGCTATGCATTTTGGCCAAAGTCAAGGCATAGTGTTTGGTAGCTGCTGGGTTTTCATTTGTTGCATAAGATAGATGAGTTGGTTTGGGACAGTCGTATTATCATTTGACCAAAGTCAGGGGTATATACGGATGGGTTCAAATTGACAAGATAATGACGGGTAGAACTTGACATGTGACTTATGACATTTTGACCAAAGCCAAGGTCATAAGAGCATGGGGCAAAAACAAATATCGGGAATTTCTAAAGAAACTGAAATTTGCAAAGAGATGCATACCATTTGGAGTTTGATGAATGTTGGTAGCATTCCTTCAACATTATCATACGATGATATTTGGATCCCGATCCTACTGTGAGTATATGCTACTTATCAGGATATTCGTCACTTAACGATCAATGCTATAAACCAAGTAGGTGCCAAGAAAAGTGTCAGAGGGGTTACGCCCCCAGAGAAAAGAGGTTCTTTAATTAAGGAACTTCGCGAAAGCGTTGGAAAACCTCCCTCGAAGTATCGACACTAGCCTGGCTAAACGGTTAAGCAAGAATTGTACAGTGAGAATAGTCCTGACTAATTCTTCTTTTATGGTTTGAGGAAGGATTCGAGAAACAGTGGGAGCCATCCAGTTTAGATAAACTAAAACCACTCTAAACTTGCAAGAGCATCATGCTAAAGAGTTTTCTTCTCTCTCTCCTAATTACAGCGACCCTGAAAATGACTGGACTTAAGTTACTTTTAGAGAAAAATATACTGACAAGGCCAAACTATAAAGATTGGCTGCGGAATGTCAAAATGGCTTTGACCTATGACAAATTGGGGTACGTCCTCACCGCTACGGCACCTGCTGTCCCTGGTCCCAAATCCAGCAATGCGGATAAGGAAATCCGCAAAACCTGGGATTTAGATTGCGTGAAAGCCAAGTGCATCGTGCTTGCCTCGATGAACAATGAACATCAGAGGAGGCACGAGGATATGGACCTAGATGGCATAATTCTCCATACAAAGGAACTTTATGGAGAGCAATCTCGTATAGCAAGATACGAGACCTCTAAGAACTTGTTTCGAGCGAGGTTGGCTGTCGGATCATCGGTAGGAGAACATGTCCTAAAGATGATCGGCTATATTGAAGAGCTCGCAGACCTTGGGACGACTTTGGATAATGAGCTCTATACAGACCTTATTCTCCAGTCCCTTCCTTCCACCTACGCCCAGTTTATCCTGAACTTCAACATTCAAAGAAAAGAAGTTGAACTTCCAGAACTCCTGAACATGTTAAGGAGTGCAGAGGGCACCTTGCAGAAAGCAAGGGAAACACCCGCTATGTTTGTTAGCAGTGCATCTTCTTCCGGGTCCAAGGCTAGGGCCAAAGAAAGGAAGAAGAAGGCCGCCACCAAACCTAGAGGAGGTGTTAGTAAGGTGGGAGGGAAGGGAAAGAAAAAGTTTGCGGTACCGGTAGTAGGCCAGGATGAGTGCTTCCATTGTTACAGGAAAGGGCACTGGAAAAAGGATTGCAAGGCGTGGAACGCCAAGAACCAGGAACCGAAGCAAGCTGTGGCTTCGACTTCAGGTGTGTTTGTAATTGAGAATTGTCTGTCGATCAACTCTACTTCCTGGGTATTGGATACCGGATCAGGATCTCATATTTGCAATTCATTGCAGGCATTGAGAAACCGTAGAGTGCTGAAGGAAGGTGATATGACCCTAAAGGTTGCTAACGGAGCTAGCGTGGGAGCTGCGTCCGTCGGGGATTATCACCTAGGATTGACGAGTGGACACATTTTGGTTTTACATAACTGTTTTTTTGTACCAAGATTAACGTGTAATATCATATCAGTTTCCTTGTTATCAAATAAAGGTTATGATTTCACGTTTGTAAGAGATGTTGTTAACATCCACCTTAATCATGGTTTGATTGGGTCCGGTACACTAAATAACGGTATATATGTTTTAAACCAACTCCAAATTCTCAATGTCCAGAACACACTTAAAAGAAAGTCTCCAGATTTAAATAAAGTTTTCTTATGGCATTGTAGACTGGGTCACATCAATGAGAGAAGGTTGACTAAGTTGCATAGAGAAGGATATTTAGACTCGTTCGAATATCAAACTTATGACACTTGTCAATCTTGTCTCAAAGGAAAGATGAAAAGACTCCATTCACTGGACAAGGAGTAAGAGCGAGCGAGCTCTTAGGACTCATACACAGCGATGTATGTGGTCCATTGTCTACACATGCAAGAGGTGGTTTTTCCTATTTCATTACTTTCACGGATGATTACTCAAGATACGGATTCATTTATCTGATGAAACATAAATCCGAGGCTTTTGAGAAATTCCAAGAGTATAAGAATGAAGTAGAAAACCAAACCGGCAAAAGTATCAAGACACTTAGATCTGATCGAGGTGGTGAATACTTGAGTGCCGAGTTCCTAGGTTACCTAAAAGAGAAAGGAATTCTCTCTCAGCTTACTCCTCCATACACTCCACAGCATAACGGTGTATCGGAGAGACGGAATCGAACCCTATTAGATATGGTACGATCCATGATGAGTAATGCTGAGTTACCGCGATCTTTTTGGGGTTATGCGCTAGAATCAGCAGCATATCTTCTGAACAGGGCTCCTACCAAGACTGTGCCTACCACTCCATATCAGATGTGGACTGGGAAGAAACCCCATCTTCAGCATATGAAGATTTGGGGATGTCCAGCTTTTGTTAAAAAGCAGCATGTGGACAAGCTCGAGGCACGATCAGTAAAATGTATGTTTGTGGGATATCCAAAGAACTCCAAGGGATATTATTTCTATTACGCAGAGGAACAAAAGGTTTTTGTTTCTCGTAATGCCCATTTTCTAGAACATCGGTTTTTAGAAAAGGAATCAAGTGGGAGCGAAATAGAACTGGAAGAAATTCCAGAACCACAAACTAATACTGAAAGTTTGGTAGAACCGGTAGTTTAAGAAGAACAGGACATTCCCGCACCCCTCCGCAGGAGTAGTAGGCCGTCTCATCCGCCTGAGAGATACTACGGTTTTCTCATAGATGGGGATAGAGAGGATTGCATCATAAATGATGATGAACCTACTGACTTCCAGCAGGCCATCCAGAGCGGCGACTCGGTACGATGGCTAGATGCAATGCGGACCGAAATGGAGTCCATGTACACCAACAAAGTATGGACTTTGGACTTTGCTCCAGATGGGGTAAAACCCATAGGATACAAATGGATCTTCAAGAAAAAGATTGGTGTAGATGGACAGGTGGAAACCTCTAAGGCTAGACTTGTTGCAAAGGGTTTTCGTCAAAGACCTGGTTTGGACTATGACGAAACTTTTTCTCCAGTGGCTATGCTCAAATCCATTCGGGTCCTTCTTGCTATTGCTGCCTTCCATGATTATAAAATCTGGCAGATGGACGTAAAGACGGCTTTTCTGAATGGAAATTTAAAAGAATGCGTCTATATGGATCAGCCAGAGGGTTTCAATCAGAGTGGGAGCAGCGGGAAAGTATGCAAGCTGCTTAAGTCCATTTATGGACTAAAGCAGGCATCGCGGAGTTGGAACATCTGTTTTGATGAGACAGTCAAAGAAAATGACTTTATCAAAAATCCAGATGAACCGTGCATATATAGTAAAGTTGTAGCAAGAAGTGTCGTATTCCTCATCTTGTACGTGGATGACATTCTATTGATAGGAAATGACATTCCTATGCTACAATCTGTCAAAGGATTCTTGTCACACAGGTTCTCCATGAAAGACCTGGGTGATGCCTCTTACATTCTGGGGATCCGGATCTATCGTGATAGATCCAAAAGGATGTTGGGACTTTCGCAGTCCAGGTATATCGACACTGTACTGAAAAGATTCAGTATGGAAGATTCTAAGCGCGGTAATCTACCGGCTTGTCACGGAATCACCCTCTCCAAAGAGATGTCTCCCAAGACTGATTTGGAAAGGGAACGCATGTCTATTATACCCTACGCTTCTGCGGTAGGCTCTATAATGTATGCGATGTTGTGCACCAGACCAGATGTAGCTTACGCACTGAGCGTGGTAAGCCGGTATCAGTCAGACCCAGGGGAGAAGCACTGGATAGCAGTAAAGAACATTCTCAAGTACCTGAGAAGGACTAAGGAGATGTTCTTGGTTTACGGCGGAAAAGACCTCAGGTTGGAGGCCTTTGCTGATTCCGGCTTCCAGAGTGATAAGGACGATTCCAAGTCCATGTCGGGTTATGTCTTTACCCTCAATGGAGGGGCGGTGTGCTGGAAGAGCTCCAAGCAGGACACCGTTGCTGACTCGACGATGGAAGCGGAGTATATAGCTGCTTGCGATGCCGCAAAAGAAGCAGTCTGGATGAAGAAGTTCCTAACAGAACTTCAGGTGGTTCCTACCATAGTTGATCCAATACCTCTGTATTGCGACAACAACGGAGCTATAGCTTTAGTAAAGGAACCAAGGTCCCATCAGAAGTCCAGACACATCTTAAGGCGGTATCACCTGATCAGGGAGATCATTGATCGTCAGGAGATCGAGGTACGGAGAGTTTCTTCTGAAGAGAACATTGCTGATCCATTCACGAAGGCCCTACCTCAGATTCAGTTCGAGAGGCTACTCGAGATCATCGGTCTTCGATATGCCAGTACATGGCCCTAGTGCAAGTGGAAGATTGTTAGTGTATATGCCCTAGGGGCCATTATTGTATCATACTAGTTTGTATATTACTTAATGGAAGCTTGGGATATTCACATGTATATAACAGTCTTGCTAAACATGGTAGTATGCTACTTGGTTTTTCTATCTTAATATGTGAGTATACATATTGATAGAGCTCTTAGGATCTTGCTTGACTACCAGCGTTGTGATGGCAGTCACACTAGTGGGGGCTGGGTAGTCTACAAGCACATCCTTATTCAGGTCCCTAGTCGTTGGATTATCGAGACAGGGCATCGATACTCCGAAGTAGACTAGTGTGTACGCTTCTCATCCCAGTTGGGGAGATGGTCTGTCCCACAGCCGTCAGTATGTCGTACTGGAGATAGTATGCAGGTGCTCGTTGGGTTACGGGTACACCGGACAGGATTCACAGGGAACTGTTGGATGGTTTTATACCAGTCGTCAGTGAACAGTTCCCAGGTGATATGAGTACAGCATAGTCCGCAGACTTGACACTGCTACTTCGCCTCGAGTGTGTCCCACTGTTCTTAGATTGCTACCCTACCACGGCTCAAAGGAGTCGTGCAAACAGGTAGCAGTTGGGTGCAGTCCCGAGCACTTGGAGGCAGTGGCGGTTAGACAGGATTCGTCTCTCCCGGTATTGGGGGTTGATATCGCGCTGTGTCAGAGAGCCATTACGCAAAGTCCCTGGCCAGGGCAAGCGAGATTTGCTGGTAGGTTCCAGTAGTTTCTCAGGGTGTAATGGGCTTCCCTCCGACACGACTTATACCGCTATTAGGGGACAGACGCTTGCCGCCCCCTAGGCCCGATATGCGATAGTCTTAGACGAACGGACCGAACTGTACGGAGATTGTCACATCAGACTCAGTAGGAGTTCGGATGGGTTTCCTCATCGGCCTTCTTATCGACATCTACCTGGGGACCGTTATGTACAGCTAGTGCCGCTTGCGTTCTGTGGTTAAACCCACTGCCAGCGTAGTAGTCGAGTCTCTAGAGTCCTACACAGAGAGTTTCCCTACTCCAGGCGAAACGATATAGAGGTCGTATGGTTTTACGACAAGGGTTCGGACGCATACGTGTGTTTACGCATGTACGACTTTCGAACAGTTTTTACCAGTCGGCTTTGGTTTAAGCCAGTTACTGGTATCCGGTTATTGGATTTATACAGTCTAAAGTTTTTCCGTATTTTTGCGGAAAGGAGGGGCGTTCTCGTAATTGCGTGAGAAGCTTCTAGAAGGTGGTGACTAAGGAGGTTTAGGTGGCATATACAATGAATGTGATTAGTGAGTCATATGGATGATTCATCCATGTCATTAATACATCATAAATGCTTAATGACTCATGGAGATGAATCATCACTAGATATTATCAAGCATGGTTGTTAAATTGATTTATTTTCTTTTCTTGATAAAAAGAAATGCTTGATATATATTATGATAACTCATTATTCTCACTTCATTATTATGTTCACCTTCTCTCTCCTCAAGCTCTCCCTCTTCAAACCCTAATCCTCCCCTCTCATGTGTTGAGTACAAGGATTAGTTAGACTTATTAAACCATAACCCTCACTCTATTTCTCCTAGCTTCTTTGATTAGCACTTAAAGAAGTTTAGTTGCCTCAAGTTTAGAGGCTAAGCTTGGAGTAAAGCTCTCGGGTGGATCGTCTACTATTTCGAGAAGGCCGAGGAGGAGGTGGAGTTCGTAAAGACGAAGGACACGGTTCTTTAGGTATAATCCCTTTACATAGTAGTTGTTAACTTCTATGTTTGATGTTAGTTATCGTTTAGCTTCGATTCATGCGGTTAGTCGATGTTTAGCTTATAAACAAGATCGTTTTTCATATTTCCGCCTCCCCGCAAGTCGTGGGGTGTTGTACATCGACTTACACTAGAGGCCTTCATTGTATAGGATACTGGGGATATGTATGTACATAACAGTCTTGCTTAATATGATAGTACGCTATTTGGTTTGTCTTTATCTTAACGTATGATATATTTTACTTGGTATTTATATATACATGTTGATAAAGCCCATAGGGTGTTTGCCTGACTACCGGCGTTATGATGGCAGTCATACTAGTGGGAGCTGGATAGTCAATAGGCATATCCTTAGATGTCCCTGGTCGCAGGAGTATCGAGACTGGGCATCGATACTCCGGAGTAGACTGGTGTATACATATCTAGACCCCGAGGAAGGGCGATGGATTGGTCCCGCAGCCATTGGTGGAGTGCACCTAAGATTGTATACAGATGCTCACTGGGTGTGAGTACACCGGACAGGACTCGCCGAGAACTGACTGGATGGTATTTATACCTAACGTCAGATAGCAGTTCTCAGGTGACATGTGTGCAAATAGTCCGTTGACTTAAAGTCGTCATTTGTCTCGTGTGAGTTCCCACTGTGCTTTGATTACTACCCTATCACGGTTCAAAGGAGTCGTGCAAACAGGTTTTAGTTGGGCACAGTCCTGAGCCACGTGGAGGCAGTGAGTGACTGTTAGGGATTTGTCTCTCCCGGTATAGGGAGTTGATATCGCACGGTGATCGATTGGTCATTACCATAAGTCCCTGGCCAGGGCTGATTGAGAATTACTGATAGATTGATCAGTAGATTCTCGGATGGTGATAGAGCCATACCGACACGACTTGTACGGTTATTAGGGGTCTGACGTTTACCACCTCCCTAGACCATACACGCGATACTCTTAGACGAACAGACCAGACTGCACGGATATTGTCATGCACAGGCTCAGTAGGAGTTCGGATGGGTATCCTCACCGGCCTTCTTATCGACATCTACCTGGGGACCGTTACGTACAGCTAGTGCCGCTTGCGGTCTGTGGTTAAACCCACTGCCAGCGTAGTAGTCGAGCCTTTAGAGTCCCACACAGAGTTTTCCCAACTCCAGGCGAAATGATATAGAGGTCGTACGGTTTTATGACAAAGGGTTCGGATGCATACGTGTTTAAACGCACGTACGACATTCGGACAGTTTTTACTGGCCGGCTTTGGTTTAAGCCTGATTCTAGTATCGGGTTATTGGAATTATACAGTCTACAGTTTTTCCGTGTTTTCACGGATGCGATGGGCGTTCTAGTAATTTTCCGAGAAGTTTCTAGAGGGAGGGTGACTAAGGAGGTTAAGGTGGCATTTTCATTTATTGCAAATTGTGACTCATTAGTGTGATTCACCATGTCATTAATGCATCATTTATTGATTAATGACTCATATGGTGAATCACTCTTGTTGAATAAATGAAGCATGGTGAATAATCATTTAAATTCATTTACTTGATAATTCATTATGTTTTCATATATTCAAGTGAGAAGCATTTCTATTCTCATTATCATCTCCACCTTCTCTCTCCTCAAGTTCACTCCTTCTTCAAACCCTAATCCTACCATTCATGAGTTGAGACCATGGATTAAGATAGACTAAACACTCCATAACCTAACTCTACATCATCTTAGTTACTTTGGTTAGCAACTAGAGAAACAAAGTTACCTCAAGTCTTGAGGTGTAGCTTGGATTAGGGTACTCGGGTGGATCATCTATCACGGATAGGAGGCCGAGGAGGACGTAGAGATCACAAAGACGAAGGACTAGAATCATTTGGTATAATCTCTTTACGTAGTAGTTTAGAACTCTATACTTGTTGTTAATTATTGTTTAGAAAAGATCTTCGGTTAGTCGATGTACGCTTCAAAACAAGATCGTTTTTCATATTTCCGCCTCCCCGCTACTCGTGGGGTGTTGCGCATCGACTTACAAAACTTAAACCCGAAACGATATAAAAATACGACTACGAAACACTCTGAATAGCTCCAATATGAAAGTTAACATCACATGCAAACTGGGCTAATCAAACATAACCTGAAACCCTAGAACCATGATGTAAGGTTCCTAGGCACCCTAGTGAGGTCTCACAAGGCATCGAACATGCCAATTTTAAAAAAAATGGTGCCGAGAAACCCTAGACTACGGATCGTTGCTAGAATTCTAGGCGAAATATAAATCTAGTTAACAAATTAACTAAAGGTCGGAAACTACAACCTTTGTAGATCCGGATGTCCACCTCCACGGCTCCGCAACGATGTCTCCTCGCTGTCCAAGTCGAACTCCGGGCTCAAGCATCGGCTTCGTCGAAGAAACGAGTGAGCTAGGTCGCCGGCTTCGTGTCAAAGACGATCTACGTCGAGGCATCGCAAGTTCAAGCTCCGACTTCACAAAGTGATGAAATTTGTGAAGAAAAAACACTCTACAACTTGGCTAGAGGTAGAGGGTGAAGAAATAGGAGATGGGTTCACTTTAGATTTGGATTTTGCTCACTAGATCACAACTTGCCATTAAAGTAGCAAGCTTTCTCACTTTTAGAAGAAGAAGAAGATGATAGAATTCTTTTTCAAGTGTTAAGTAAAAATGAATAATAAAATCCATTCTTATCATCTTCTAACCATGGTCAAGTGTAGAGAATAGACCATGGTTAGTGGGAGTGGTTAGGGTTAAGCAAAATGACAAAATGGTTATCATTAGTCAAAGCTTCATGAAGCTTCAACAAGCTTCAAAACAAAATGAAACCATTTTGTATTACATAAATCCATTTAATAAATAATGAATGGATTAAATAAAAAGAGAATAAACCATAAACCCTAACCACTCTCATAACCATGGTTGCATTCTTTACACAAAACCAAAACTATATGCATCATCAAACATGATACATACAAGTGTACACAAAACATATCACATATACAATGTGCACATCAAGTGAGAAAAATCCGTTTAAAGTGAACCAATACTAGTTAATGCAAAGTAATATATCAAATATATAATTATACATTAAATCATTAAATCAACACTTGATTCAATGATCCGGTCATGTCGCACATAACCGACTAGTATTCAATGTATCGACTTATCGAATCGGTCTTCGATTCGATAACTAGGTTATATCATATACAACCAATCGAAACATTAATCGCGAGAATCAAATACGGTATCACATACACGCATTATTCTCGGTCCCGCACATATCTCATATGCACTCCTATTTCGTTTCGCTTGAACCAGGAAACCTCTGTGTAGGACTCTAAAGACTCGTCAATACGCCGGTAGCAGATGATGATCATATCAAGCACCCACAAGCCGCAAGCGGTCTGCTAAACGTAACGGCCACCCGGGTATTGAGCGATCAGAAGATCGACGAGCTAGCCCGCTCACACTCCTGCGAATCCGACCAGTAACACTTACCATACAGTCAAGTCTCTTCGTCTGATACGTCGCATATCAAGTCTAGGGGTGGTATACGTCAGACCCCAATAACCCGATAAGTCGTGCCGATGTGAGGCTCGTAACGGGTCGAGAAACTACTGGTAACACTTACCAGTAAATCTCTGATCAGCCCTGGCCAGGGACTTCCCTGCTACGGCCAATCGAGCACAGCACAACATCAACTCCCAATACCGGGAGAGACGAAACCCCTCCTATCGCTCATTGCCTCCATGTGACTCGGGACTGTACCCAAAGACCACCGTTTTGCATGCCCTCATGGACGTGGTAAGGTGGAGATCAAAGCACAGTGGGAATCACACAAGACTCTATGACGATCTCGGGTCTACAGACTAACCTGTACAAGTGTCACCTGAGAACTGCCATCTGACGTGAGGTATAATACCATCTGGGAGTTCTCGGCGAGTCCGTCCAGTGTACCCAGTCTCCACTGAGCACCCGTATACCATCTCTGATGTCAAACATCAATGGATATGGGATCATCCATCGCCCATCACATGGGTCGAGAAGCGTATACGCTAGTCTACTCTGGTATATCGATGCCCCGTCTCGATACACCCACGACTAGGGACCTTGAAGGATGTACTTATGGACTACCATGTCCCCACTAGTATGATCTGCATCATAGTCCAGGTAGTCAAGTACAAATCCTAAGGGCTTTACCAACATGTAACTATAAGACAGTATAAAGAGACTAGTGTACATGTTAAGATAAATGGCAACCAGATAGCATACTATCATGTCGAGCAAGAAAGTCATCTCTATATATGTCCAAGCATCCAATATAATATACATAATCTGTACAATACTGGCCTCTAGGGCATACATACAACTAACAATCTCCCACTTGCACTAGGGCCAGCTGCTGTAGTATCTCATACCGAGCATCCCGAAGAGTCTCTCAAACTGTATCTGGGGAATGGCCTTCGTGAGTGGATCCGCCGTGTTGTTCTTCGTGTCAACTCTCCTGACCTCGATCTCCCGGCGATCAACTATCTCCCGGATCAGGTGATACCGCCTCAGAATATGCCTGGACCGCTGATGGGACCTGGGTTCCTTGGCCAAAGCCACTGCTCCATTGTTATCGCAATACAAAGGTATTGGATGCTCAATGGATGGAACCACACCAAGTTCAGTAATGAACTTCTTGATCCAGACAGCTTCTTTAGCAGCATCGTTGGCAGCGATGTATTCAGCCTCCATCGTCGAGTCTGCCACGGTTTCCTGCTTGGAACTCTTCCAGCTAACCGCCCCTCCGTAAAGGGTAAAGACAAAGCCCGACTGCGACTTAGAGTCGTCCTTATCACTCTGGAAGCTGGAATCGGTAAAGGACTCCACTTGGAGTTCTCCGTTACCATACACCAAGAACATATCTCTAGTCCTTCGTAAGTACTTGAGAATGCTCTTCACAGCTGTCCAGTGACTCTCTCCAGGATCAGCTTGATACCTGCTCACTACACTTAGTGAGTATGCTACATCGGGTCTGGTACATAGCATCGCATACATGATAGAGCCTACTGCCGAAGCATAGGGTATCCCTTGCATGCGAGCTCTCTCCAAATCAGTCTTGGGAGACATCTCTTTGGAGAGAGTGACTCCAGAGATCGTGGGTAAGTTCCCACGCTTGGACTCTTCCATACTAAACCTCTTTAGTATGGTGTCAATGTACCTGGATTGGGACAATCCCAAAATCCGTTTGGATCTATCTCTATAGATCCTGATTCCCAATATGCAGGAGGCATCACCAAGATCTTTCATTGAGAATCTTTGTGATAAGAAGAGCTTGACCGATTGCAGCATAGGAATGTCATTTCCTATCAAGAGTATGTCGTCCACGTACAATACGAGGAAGACAACCTTACTCTCTGCCACCTTCTTGTAGATACAAGGTTCATCTGGATTTTTGACGAAATCAAACTCTTTGATAACGACGTCAAAGCAGATGTTCCAACTCCGCGATGCTTGCTTTAATCCATAAATGGATTTAAGCAGCTTGCACACCTTTCCGCTGCTCCCACTGTCTACGAAGCCCTCTGGCTGAGTCATGTACACGCACTCTTCTAAATCACCATTTAGAAAGGCGGTCTTAACATCCATTTGCCAGATTTCGTAGTCATGAAAGGCAGCAATGGCAAGCATGATTCGGATGGATTTAAGCATAGCCACTGGAGAAAAGGTCTCGTCATAGTCCACACCTGGTCTTTGACGAAAACCCTTTGCTACAAGTCTAGCTTTGAAAGTCTCCACTTTCCCATCTACACCAAGTTTCTTCTTAAAGATCCACTTGCTCCCAATGGGTTTTACCCCTTCAGGAGCAACTTCCAAAGTCCATACTTTGTTGGTGTACATGGAATCCATCTCGGACCGCATAGCATCCAGCCATTTCACTGAGTCCCCACTAGTGATGGCCTGCTCGAAGCTAGTTGGGTCATCATCCTCCATGATGCAATCCTCACTGCCACCATCAATGAGAAAACCGTAGTATCTCTCAGGTTGGCGAAGAACCCTACTAGATCGGCGGAGAGGCTGGGGTTCATCGGGAACTACTGAATCCTCTGGTTCCACTAAATCTTCAGTTTGAGTTTGTGTTGCTGGAATTTCTTCCAGTTCTACCTCATCGCCACTAATTTCTTTTGCAAGAAATTCCTTTTCCAAAAAGGTGGCATGTCGAGAAACAAACACTTTTTGTTCCTCTGTATGGTAGAAAAGATATCCATGTGAATGTTTTGGATATCCCACAAACTTGCATAGAACTGACCGTGCCTCGAGTTTGTCCGGATTTTGCCTTTTGACATAGGCCGGGCAACCCCATATCTTAACTCGTTTAAGACATGGTCTCTTCCCACTCCATATCTCATATGGTGTGGTAGGTACAGATTTAGATGGAACTTGATTCAATAGGTATGCTGCTGTCTCCAGCGCATGACCCCAGAAGGAAATAGGTAACTCAGCTGTACTCATCATTGAGCGCACCATATCTAATAGGGTGCGGTTTCTCCGTTCAGATACACCGTTGTGCTGTGGTGTATAAGGAGGAGTCAGCTGAGAGAGAATCCCATTCTCTTTTAGGAAGTCCAGGAATTCATTGCTCAAGTATTCACCTCCCCGATCTGATCGAAGGATTTTAATACTTTTTCCGGTTTGGTTCTCGACTTCTTGTTTATATTCTCTAAATTTCTCAAAAGCTTCTGATTTGTGTTTCATCAGGAACACATATCCGAATCTAGAGAGATCGTCAGTGAATGTAATGAAGTACGAAGAACCATCCCTGGCATGTGTAGACATGGGACCGCATACATCACTATGTATTAGTCCTAAGAGTTCGGTAACTCTTTCTCCGTGTCCCGTAAACGGAGTCTTGGTCATCTTGCCTTTGAGACATGACTGGCAAGTGTCATAAGATGAAAATTCAAACGGATTTAAATATCCATCTTTATGCAACTTAGCTAGTCGTGTCGCATTGATGTGACCTAGTCTACAATGCCACAAGAAGGATTCGTTGAGTTCAGAACTCTTCCTCTTGTGTGTGTTTGTTATGCTCAGGACTGTTGATTGGTTTAGAACATAAATGCCATTGCACAACGTGCCTGATCCAACCAACTTTTGGTCATGGAAAATGTTCATAACATTGTCCTGTAATACAAAATTATATCCCTCTTTACTTAATAAAGAAACCGATATAATGTTGCATATCAGGTTCGGCATGTAATAGCATTCGTTCAGAACCAATGTATTACCAGTTGGTAATACAAGGTGATATTCCCCGACAGTCTTGGCTGCAACAATTGCACCATTTCCAACTCTTATGTCTTTATCACCTTCTCCAAGTTCTCTACCTTTCCTTAGCCCATGTAACTGATTACATATATGGGATCCCGACCCGGTATCCAATACCCAGGACGTAGAGCAAATGGAGAAACAGTTCTCAGTAACGAACACACCCGAAGAAAATGCATCATCATGTACTTTCTTCATTCGGGTGGCATGGGAATCCTGGTATTCCCCTATATCCTGTTCATTCCTATAACTCTTACAGGAAAGAACGGAACCAACGTTCCCCAGCACAGTATAACATGCGGGTTCGGTCAATACATCCATTTTATTATCTTTATTAAGGCATGAAATGGTCGCTACCTGGAGAGAGAGAGAAGAAAACACTTTAGCGTAAGCTCGTGCAAGATCAGATTGGTTATTATCTTATCTAATCAGGATGGCTCCCACTGCTTTTTATCAAATCTTCCTCCAAACCCTAAAAGGATAGACTAGCCGGGATTAATTACACACTACAGGTTCGCCAATCTTTCAGCCAGGCCAGTGTCGGTACTTTGAGGGAGGTCCCCCGTGCTTTCGCACGAACCTAATTAATGTAAACCTCGTTTTTCCAGAGGCGTAACCTCGTTAACACCTTTCTAGACACCTACTTGATCGGCTAATTGTAATGTATAAAACTCTCCCAGGAGTAACTCTTACTCGCAGCGGGTATCGGGATCCAACTATCTCATAGAAGGTATGCAATCTCATTGCAAATTTCAACACTTGAAATTCCCGATAATATTTTGCCCCTAGTGTCCTATGACCTTGACAAAGGCCAACAAATCACAGGATGCTAGTCAAGTTCAACCCGTCATTTCTTGATTGAATCAAACCCACCCGCACGACCCTTGACAAAGGCCAACAAGGTCGTACGACTACCCTGAAACAATCTGCATCATATGCATAAACAGATAAGCACTATTCAGCTACCGCACACTACGCCTTGACAAAGGCCAACAAACGCAGCACGAATACTAAACAGTCTTTATCTGAAATGACGGAGGGCTACGCAGGTTTTCATAAAACCATGAGCGTAATGAACTTGATATCGTTGTAGAATCAAATGTAGTTTTGAAATGGAGTGATTTTGAGGCTTTTCTAGTTTTGCTAAAGGAGTCACTCCCGGTGAAGGGATCTCGGTCCTTTCCTCGTCGAATGAGGTGCGGGATATATCATATATATCACTGTGCAAAGCAAAAACGCAAAAGCAGTCAAAAGCAAACCGAGTATGTAGCATCTGCCAGTTATTGCTAAAGGAGTCACTCCCGGTGAAGGGATCTCGGTCCTTTCCTCGTCGAATGAGGTGCGGGATATATCATATATATCGCTGTGCAAAGCAAGAACTGTAGCTACCTGTTTTATTTTAAAATTCGATTCCACAACATCTTAGGTTTCTTATCTTTCATTAATCACATTAATGAAGTCCCATCATTTAATTACCTAAACATCACAGATAGATATGACGTACACTTATGTCATCCGCATTCGCCTCGATGTCCCCTCATGCACCGTTAGGTTAGGTAACTAACGACAGAGCAGGGCAGGGCTAGCGCGGGTGTAAAACATAAGTAACGTATATATAATATATCATATATACTATATACAATATCCATCACAGAATCACATCACAGATATCGCAGCAGAATAAACATATGAAATATTGGATATACTAGGACGTCCGTGCTTTCAATACGAGCCAGTATAAAACACGGATTCCACGGTCGTGATGAATAGCCAATCCCACACCCCTAGACCCCTACGAGAGCGGCAAGCAACCCTGCCAATTCTAGGGTTAGGAGACCCGGACTCGACACCTCGAGTTGGTCTCCCACTGGACCCCAGAACCCGGTTACTTGTGCTCCCCTCCTTGGGTCTATCCTAGTGCAGAAAAGTAAATAATATACAAAGGGTGACAACTCCCGCATCCTGGAAGTGCCCCGAATAAAAGAATACTACATACAAGTTTTTACATGAATGAAAATGAAAAACACTCATCTCACATAAAAACCCCCGGCTATTCAAATACGACGATCCAATATAACATATCCAGCAACACATAACAACACATGTCATCAACGCAAGTAAGTATGCATACCCCAATTGTCGTTGACGTATAGCAACGAAACCGGCGATATGAACATACTACACTTACGGTCACAGAAAAGAAAGTGTAAAACTACAACAATTGGAATCCGCAATCTCTTTAGACATCACATGCCTAACAGTTATAAATCCCGCATTTTAGTCCCATCATCGAAAACTCTTTTCGATATCTTGTGAAACTAAACTGCTAGATCTATAACATTCATCCAGTTATCTCATAACCTTTTGTGAATTCCAATTATTGTATCCAATTCCGGATAAATAGAATATATCAAACTTTCCGATCGAACATTCGAACACCCAAGTTTTCCCGACACCGATCAACACATGAATTAGGTTCAAAGACATTCACTTCATACCTCAGTACCAACGGTCCAGCCGTAGAAGGGTCAAGCCAACGCCTCACATGTGGCACGCCGTACTGCCCTAAACCCGAAGGTTCAAAGGGCAGTTCAAGACGGTCACATAATCGAGTTAAGGTTTGTTGTCTTCTAGAGGGACCATCGTGTTACTTGCACTACTCAGAACGTCTTTTAACCACAGAAAAATCCAACACTTGGAATTATTCCGGCAGGGGAAAACCTGGGTATTTGTATACGGTCGAACTCTTTAACATATTCTACAGTTATCTGGAAAAACACTCAGACAAAATTTGATATCCCGATCGAAAGACCGAATTCCCAAATCAACTCAGAAAAATTCAACTCTGGAAAAATATTAAAAGTGCACAGAAAATCCAGCATTAATAATTATGAGATACTGTATAAAAACCACTGAACAAACAGGCCGTACCGCCGCGCAACCGCCGCACGAGGCTAGCTCGTGCCGCGGAAGCGCGGCAATATAAAGGAATTATGGGCACGAATTTCACAGTATTTCATATATTCACCTGCTTATTTTTCTGAACATTTTTAATGTGGAAAAATACCAGATTTTAAAAATTGGACAGAGAGCAATTTTCCGGGTATGGTTTCGGTTCGATCGGACTTCAAATCGCGTCTGGACTTCGCCTAAGGCTCTAGCTAGGCTCTGATACCACTGTAAGGTTCCTAGGCACCCTAGTGAGGTCTCACAAGGCATCGAACATGCCAATTTTAAAAAAAATGGTGCCGAGAAACCCTAGACTACGGATCGTTGCTAGAATTCTAGGCGAAATATAAATCTAGTTAACAAATTAACTAAAGGTCGGAAACTACAACCTTTGTAGATCCGGATGTCCACCTCCACGGCTCCGCAACGATGTCTCCTCGCTGTCCAAGTCGAACTCCGGGCTCAAGCATCGGCTTCGTCGAAGAAACGAGTGAGCTAGGTCGCCGGCTTCGTGTCAAAGACGATCTACGTCGAGGCATCGCAAGTTCAAGCTCCGACTTCACAAAGTGATGAAATTTGTGAAGAAAAAACACTCTACAACTTGGCTAGAGGTAGAGGGTGAAGAAATAGGAGATGGGTTCACTTTAGATTTGGATTTTGCTCACTAGATCACAACTTGCCATTAAAGTAGCAAGCTTTCTCACTTTTAGAAGAAGAAGAAGATGATAGAATTCTTTTTCAAGTGTTAAGTAAAAATGAATAATAAAATCCATTCTTATCATCTTCTAACCATGGTCAAGTGTAGAGAATAGACCATGGTTAGTGGGAGTGGTTAGGGTTAAGCAAAATGACAAAATGGTTATCATTAGTCAAAGCTTCATGAAGCTTCAACAAGCTTCAAGACAAAATGAAACCATTTTGTATTACATAAATCCATTTAATAAATAATGAATGGATTAAATAAAAAGAGAATAAACCATAAACCCTAACCACTCTCATAACCATGGTTGCATTCTTTACACAAAACCAAAACTATATGCATCATCAAACATGATACATACAAGTGTACACAAAACATATCACATATACAATGTGCACATCAAGTGAGAAAAATCCGTTTAAAGTGAACCAATACTAGTTAATGCAAAGTAATATATCAAATATATAATTATACATTAAATCATTAAATCAACACTTGATTCAATGATCCGGTCATGTCGCACATAACCGACTAGTATTCAATGTATCGACTTATCGAATCGGTCTTCGATTCGATAACTAGGTTATATCATATACAACCAATCGAAACATTAATCGCGAGAATCAAATACGGTATCACATACACGCATTATTCTCGGTCCCGCACATATCTCATATGCACTCCTATTTCGTTTCGCTTGAACCAGGAAACCTCTGTGTAGGACTCTAAAGACTCGTCAATACGCCGGTAGCAGATGATGATCATATCAAGCACCCACAAGCCGCAAGCGGTCTGCTAAACGTAACGGCCACCCGGGTATTGAGCGATCAGAAGATCGACGAGCTAGCCCGCTCACACTCCTGCGAATCCGACCAGTAACACTTACCATACAGTCAAGTCTCTTCGTCTGATACGTCGCATATCAAGTCTAGGGGTGGTATACGTCAGACCCCAATAACCCGATAAGTCGTGCCGATGTGAGGCTCGTAACGGGTCGAGAAACTACTGGTAACACTTACCAGTAAATCTCTGATCAGCCCTGGCCAGGGACTTCCCTGCTACGGCCAATCGAGCACAGCACAACATCAACTCCCAATACCGGGAGAGACGAAACCCCTCCTATCGCTCATTGCCTCCATGTGACTCGGGACTGTACCCAAAGACCACCGTTTTGCACGCCCTCATGGACGTGGTAAGGTGGAGATCAAAGCACAGTGGGAATCACACAAGACTCTATGACGATCTCGGGTCTACAGACTAACCTGTACAAGTGTCACCTGAGAACTGCCATCTGACGTGAGGTATAATACCATCTGGGAGTTCTCGGCGAGTCCGTCCAGTGTACCCAGTCTCCACTGAGCACCCGTATACCATCTCTGATGTCAAACATCAATGGATATGGGATCATCCATCGCCCATCACATGGGTCGAGAAGCGTATACGCTAGTCTACTCTGGTATATCGATGCCCCGTCTCGATACACCCACGACTAGGGACCTTGAAGGATGTACTTATGGACTACCATGTCCCCACTAGTATGATCTGCATCATAGTCCAGGTAGTCAAGTACAAATCCTAAGGGCTTTACCAACATGTAACTATAAGACAGTATAAAGAGACTAGTGTACATGTTAAGATAAATGGCAACCAGATAGCATACTATCATGTCGAGCAAGAAAGTCATCTCTATATATGTCCAAGCATCCAATATAATATACATAATCTGTACAATACTGGCCTCTAGGGCATACATACAACTAACACATGAGACCAGAACACAAAAGAAAAACGAAGCCCAAATCTCTTCACAAAACTGGCCAGGTCGGTTTTTCTTGCCTTTTGGTCGGCCAAGTTTAAGTGTTTGGGTTTCAAATTTCTCTGGTGTTCTATATACATGAATAAGAGCACACTACAACTATTTAAAAAAAATTTAGAGGTTCTGGAAAATTCGACAGAAACTAGGGTTTCGATGCGACTGTTTCGGAGTTGTTTCGGTTTCGTGGTTTTACAAACATCGTCTAATCTTCTAGCCCTGGCTCTAATACCATGAAAGTGTATGTTAGCACCACCACTGGGTTTTAGTAGCATCAAGCATGCAGTTTTTAAAAAAAATTTGGGGTGCTAATCTACACTAACCAAGATCTTTAACTAGACGATTAGGGCTTAAGCTAGATATCATAAAAACTATACTAAGTGAAAGGGGCTACAACCTTTGTAGAGCATGTCCTTCTCTTCACATGCTCCGTGTAGTAGTCCACGCGACTCCACTAGGCTCCACTTGAAAAAGGTGCAAGCTTTCTCCGATGACCTTCGTGCCGAAGATAATCCATCCGAAGTCTGCCAATCCAAGCTACTTCTTCGCTAAACTCTTTAGTGAAGATAACACCCTAAGCCAAAGTGCTAATCTAGTTTAGGATGGTGAAGTAGAGGTTTCGTTTACTCACTAGGGTTCTCACAAGCTCAAGGTTTCATAACTCATGTGAGGGATGGAGCTTGGAGGTGGAGGTGAGGAAAAAGGGAGAGAGCTAGAGAGCAAAGAGCTCATCTCATGAGCTTAACACAAAAAAATGATCAAGTCTCTAGCATCAAGTGAAGAATGGCATAACTAAATGGCTCACTCATTTAAGCATGAAAATATCAACCAATATAATATAGCAACCATTCTTCTATAGTGATCCCAAATGAATAAACAATTAGAAAAGCCATGCATCACCATTCCTCCTCATTTTCCACCTCTTTTTCTATTTTCCAAAAATAGAAAAAACCATGCCACGCTTCATATAATATACAAATATATATATATATATATACACATATACATATACATACATACATATATATATACACATACATATATATATATACACATACTGTAACGTTTTGAAAATCGTTTCGGTGAAATTTCGAAAAATCGGTAAAGTAAGGGGGTTTTCTGTAAAAAGTCAAAATACAAATATCTTATTATAAAAATTAAATATACATATTCTAGCTATGTAATTGCTATTATTTGGTGTTTATTGAGCCGCTGGTGAAATTTCAAATTTTCTGAAAAAAATATTATTTTATTATTATTTTAAGCCGTCACTAATACATTTAATTAGGGAAAATTACAAATCGGAATGAGTTGAAACAAATTTTGTGCATCATAAAACATTAAATAAAATTTTATCATGTGGTTTTTGGAACGAAATCATTTGCCAAAACGGTTTAGAAATTATTGAAGAAAAAAGGCTTTTTTTTAGCGTAAATGGATGTTTGGGGTATTGTATTTATCATTTTTCATCACCCCACACCCGTACCCACACCCACACACCCCCACTTACTCCTCCCCATGGCTGAATTCAGCACCCACCATAATTTTTCCCCACTTGATTTCAAAGGAAAAGAAATGAAAGAAAAGAAAAGAAAATGGGTGAATTAGGTGGACTTTTGACCTTACCTTGACCTTGACTTTCCTCCCTTGCATTTTCTCTACCTCCCTCTCTCTCCTCACTCCCATTTCTGGCCTCCCAACAGCAGCAGCCCCCCCCTCAAATCCCACTCTTTCTTCATCAAAAAAATCCACAAATCACTTCAAAATCCATGCAAATTCAAAGCTAAATCCAAATCCGACTCCTACCCATTTTAGCTTAGCCTGTATAGCATGTATCCTTGTGAAAAGAGAGCATTTTAGAGGGCCATGGATGCTTGTGGATCTTCATATGTTTTTGGGTATAATTCTAAACTTTTTGTTGCTTAATTTGTTACTAATTTCTTAAGCTAATTTACTTAAGTGTTAATTTGATTATGTGAGTTTAATTGCAAGTTTTGGAATTCAAGTTGTGAATTTGATTGCAAGTTAGGGTTTTATAAAATTGGTGTATGGTTGTGTGTTATATTTAGGCTTTGTTGTCATGATAATACAAGGTTAGTAGCTAGTGTGAATGGTTAGTTTTAAAATTGTGTTAATTTGCTAAATTGCTTACTAGTTTTTTGAAATTTGTTAAATTCTTGGGATTAAAAATGTGTTTAGGGTTTTCATGACTTCATTAACTTTATTAAGTGTGGTTTAATGCTTTAGATCATGCAAATCTAAGCTAGATTGTAGTTTGTACATTTTTGCTTTGAAATTGTTAAAAAGGGTATTTTTGTAAACTAGAATATTAGGATTTTTGGAATTTAATGAGATTAAATTCCGGAAATTGTTTATACGACTTATTTAAGATATTTAATAAATATATTGGCCGCTACATTCATTTAAACATCGTGTTTTGTACAAAAACGGCGAATTGTGCTTGCTAGATTTTCGGAAAAATGACTTTTTAAGTGAAATTGGCGTTTTTGTGAGTTTTAACCTAGTTTATATTAAAATTAGTGTTCGTGAATGTGCAAATGAGTGTGATTGGATTTTTCTCGATGGTTTGACGTTTGTACATCGACATCGAGGGTTGGTTTGACTATTCTTGCATGCGTAGGCGATAGGTTTGGACCTATGCGTGATACGCGTGCCGATTTGATTTTCGTATGCATTTAGTTTTAATACGATATGGTGCGTTATGATATGTAGGTACCCCCATGTGGACTTCGAGACGACAAGCAGGCGCGTGGCGACGTCGGCACCGGCTAGCGAGGACCAGGTGAGTAGATTTATATCTACGGGGAGAAGTCGGGTGGATGGCGTATAGCACCCCCGCAGTCCGTGGTGGTGTATACGGATGCGTATACACACCAACAATTATTATATGTTATTTGGGATTAATAACGATGCTTAGGATGGATATTGGTGTGTTGGATTATTTTAGCGTTGCGAACCCTAGGGTAGTGTTGCACTACACATACACACACACATACACACATACATACTTGCATACATTCCTATTGATATGTGCTCATGGGATTCTTTATAGTTATGTGTTCACATGGGTATGGGACTATGTGTTCACATACAGATTGAGGATGATACTTGGGATTGAGCTGAGTCGATGAGATTTGATTTGAGGCCGTGAGATCGGTGATATAGCAGGGTTCGTATTTGAGATACGACATGACGTTGTAGCGGGTCCTTGACGTAGTGTTTCACACACGTCCATGCATACGTAGGCGGTATCAATATGGTACTAGACGTAGATCAGTACCCCGATCTTGATATTTGATAAAGAGGATACCAGGTGAATAGTATGATGAATGTGATATTGACCCGTACCCAGATTTGGGAGGCCGTACGATGGATTTACGTACGAGCTATATTGATGATTGATCCGCACTCTTGACTTGGGATGCCTGATTATAGATATGGTATCAGCTATGATATTATTGAGGCGGGATCACCGACTATACATATACAGGTAGGTATATGTATCGACTCAGATGTTAGGCGGTTTCCTTACCTGTAGTTCAGCTTGTTAGTTCAGCCGTATAGTTTAGTGTAGTTGTTAGATTAGATTAGACTTCTTACCTATTTCAAAAACTAACGAATCGTGGGTATTTTAAAAGACAGCCCAAGGGATCCTACGGATATTTCAAAAGACGTATCTTTTCATAAAAACACCGTAGCCCCTATTTTCAAAAACCCCATGATTCGTGTTATTTCAAAAGGCACCATTTGTAGGACTTATATTAGATTAATACTGATTAGTTATCGTTGTGTCTAGTATTCTGCTCCCGCACATTATTGCTGTTCGCTCTGCCCCGCATACTTATTTTGCTGCATACTCCATTATTGATATCATGCTGTTAGGACACCAGCACCATTACCGATGATGCGTATGTACCACATACACTTACTTGCCGGCTCACACACATCTTCATCGGTAATTGCCATGTCACGTACACTTAGAAAATACTATTGCTTGACTTAGGTTGTTAGTTAGTAGTTGATACGATATTAGTGTACCTGCCTTATATGCCAGTTTAGACATTGTAGTTATTACTTGTCACTTCATGCATACTGTTATTCCATTGTTCATGCCTAGTTATTAATCACACATTGCAACTTGGTTATTGATACCATATACATTCATTATCATTGACATATGCACTTGTGATGATTTCTTGAGATTTATGATATTTCTGGATTTCGGGGGAAAGCCGCAAAATTTCTAAACTTATTATATTTTTAAAATATGTAAATTGCGGTTTTCTAGTGATGTAAGTGTCGTCCACCATGAGTTTGCTGTGGTTTTCGAGATCCGTGTCGAGGAGTGGAGGAACCGTCACGGGTACATGGTGGGCCCGGTATGGTACCCCGGGGCAAGAGGAATGTGGTGTTGACGTTGAGCCTGGCTGGGGAGCACTACCTACCGGTGATATTACCCGACGCGTCGGATATCCGGAGGATACCGTCGTGGTCTTGAGATGGATGGTAGGGGCCGGTCTGGACTGACGGCGCCCTAGATATTGAGATTGAGACATTGATATTTCGAGACAGTGAGATTTATGTTTTGTGTCGATGCTAGACACTGTTGATACTGATTTCATTATGATACCTCAGTTTAAAAACCAGAAGGAAATCTCACTAATTTATGAAAACAGTTTCTTCATTTACATGTATTCTGTTTTCATGCATTCATACCTCATTCATATGATATATTGCTACCTGAGGCACTGACACGGGCACATGAGATTACACTCGGTTAGATATTACCCTAGCCATTGTTATAGGCTGCATGTTATACATATTTTTGAGGATATATTATGATCATTGACCTAGGATTGCGTTATTTATGCGATTTCTGTGCGTAGATGTTTTTCTATTCACGAGTTGGCAACTCACCCCCGTTGTGCCCCAGTTTCTTGCAGGTTTGCCGTACAGGTTTCATTACGGCTTTGCGGGCATAGTTTCATTCGGGTGATTTGCTAATAGGTGGGTTTACTTGTATCATACCCCCATTATATATCTTGTATATCATTATTCTGTTGTATCTAGAATCTCCATCAACCAAACATGTATTTTTGAGATAGAGACCAGTGTTGTTTATTCTTTCGACCTTAGAGTCGCTCGTTATATTTCTGGTGGTTTTGAGTTTCCTTTTGAGTTTTGATCCTCGCCGTTGGCGTTGTATATAATATTGCTTGTGTGGTTGTGACCGTCGATTGACGAAGAGCTAGCTCCCGCTTGGGGATGCCTTTTTCTTAATTTCGTATACTATTCATGTTGTATCCCGTTTGGGGGCCAGTATTTACAAAGGAGACTCTGCCGAAATTTTCAGTAAATTTTTGATGTTTTTAAAAACCGCATAATTCGGCTTATGCTATTGAAACTACTTGCTTTAATTTGGTTTTTCCTGCACTCTACTTCTTTTCTTGGTTTGGATTTCTGGGTTTTCGGTTTACTTAGATTACGTACGCCTCGAGACGTTCGTAGTTTAAGTGCCGGTCATGTTCCGTACTTTCGGAGCGTGACAAAGTTGGTATCAGAGCGTTAGGTTTTACCTTCGGAGCGTAGAATGTCCCTTGGTTGATGGAATAGGTGACTAAAGTAGAGTGACGTACCGTTGGTATGTTCCGCGGCATATTTACGACACGCCACTCCACTTAAGGAGCCTTAGGATGTACATTTCCTTGTTCAGTATTATATTCCTTCCTGATCTAGCCTCATCGGTATCAGTTTGGTTTTGCTACTACGGTTACAGGCAGGGAGAGCTACGGCTAGAGTTGCGGTCAGCACAAGCTCGTCACGAACGAGGACTGGCCAGGGCGAAATTCCGGCGACACACGATTGCAGAGATGTATCTTTTTACTGTGTTTCCGTGCCACGAGTGTTTGGCGGGTCGCCTTTATGAGGTTACTCAGAGGCGCTGATCGACACTAGGGAATTGAGCCAATGATAGAGGCCAGCCAGATTTTGATGACCGTTGGTGTGTTGCTTACTCCTGATGATTGAGGCACTGTTCAGCATGCAGACGAGCAAGCCAGTGGTTGCTGCGAGCGACGAGATATCGCCCCATATGTTGGAGCTATTGCGGGGCGAGTTGTACGAATAGATGATAGAAGGTCGCTAGTCACCCGATGATGAATGACTAGGACAGGTGGTTCGTTCGCCTACCCCGATGCGAGGTCATCAGATAGATTGATTCCAGCTAGAGACGACTTCACGCAGAGACGTGAGGGTCGACAGAGACGATCGAATGTCGGAAAACCTATTATTCCAAGTTTAAAGTATTCAGAAAGACATGCAGGCAATTCTATGGTCCCTCTAGAAGAATGAAATCCTAACTCGACATAATGACCGTGTGAAAGCCTTTGAACCTTCGGGTTTGCAGCAGTTCCACGGCGCCATTAGTGAGGCTTGGGTTTGCCCTTCTACGGCTGGACCACCGATGCTGTGGTATATATATTCGATATTATTAAACTGTGCCCAAGATGTTGAGCTCTTGGGGGATTATGAGGTTTCGACGAATCGATTGAATGGTTCGACTTCAATCGGATGCTAGGTGGTGAGATGCATTCTTGGGAGACTCCAGATACGAGGATAGCCGTTGGAGCTCAGTCCATGCAGCCACGACGAGACGAGTCCGAAGCGGTCGACATTAGAGAAAATGGAGTAAGAGGTTCGTATAAGATCCAGATATGATGACGTTCCCCTCCGCCGACATCAGAGATGCGATGCGCATGCTGAGGCAGAGTACTGGATATACCTTCCAGAAGGAGTCGCGATGAGTATGCAGTCGTTCCAGAGCAAGATGCAGATATAGGAAAGGACGATGACTTCCGGACAGTTGGCAGAGACAAGACATGGAATAGACCGTGAGCAGGATTCCTTCCAGGACACTGCTGCAATGATACTTGCATCCAGGATCAGATGTGTCACGTACATTCAGAGAGCCAGAGGCCGACGCCAGTGATATGCTGTCTTACGAGTGGTCGCGATGATTGACCAAGAGATGACCAGAGAAGTGCCAGAACGGAATCGTCCCCGTTAGCACACCTGACAGGGCCGATGAGCCGATGGACCGAAAGATTGGTAATTCACAGTGAAGACCTTGACCCAGGAGTGGTCATGGTTACGCACACCAGCAGGACAGAGTTCATGATCATCGACGAGACGTCCCACTAGTGACCGTGACAGTTGGCCGAGATTCTTAGAGGATGCACTCGAGCGGTACTATTCCGCCATTATTGATTACGATGTTTTGGGTGATTTATTCGTATGATTTGATTTTGATGATTGAGGATTTACGACCTTTGCACAGTGTTGCACTTGAGATCGTTTTCGTGCTTTAGTTTCACATGTTTGTGATATTACGGTTTTAAACAGTTGAGTTGGTTTTGTGCGTATGCATGCACACGATTTCGTTCCTGCACTCGGTATAGTTTATATATGCTTGCAGTGCAGTGATACGCCTTTTGTGCACTTAGATGCACTGGACTTCGATTTCGATTATGATACTCGATATTTGTTTTGTGCACCTTGTGCACCTGATTGATTTTGCGCACGTTCGGCGCTTGATATTGGATTTCATGATTTCGTACACGATGGATGCACCTGATTTGGATTTTCGCGCATGTTGGGCGCATGTTTTGAAGGGTGATTTTGGTGCACACCAGAGGCACTAAATCGAGATTTTTCGTGCATGTCAGATGCACCTGATTTTGCTGTCAGGCACACATGTTGCCTACGACAGATGTTTCGTGCACACCCGATGCACTTAGATGTTGTTTCTGTGCGCATGTATGGCACATTCATGGATTTTGATTTCCGTGCGCACCAGACGCACGTAGTATTCATGTGCATATTTTGGGATTGATTTCTTATAGAGTAGTACGTTTTTATGATATTGCTATGTGTTTTCGTACTGAGCAGGACTAGTCAGAGGACAGTACCTGAATATATTTTGCATGCATTGATAGTTATTGAAGGGATTTCCAAAAAGCGAGCTATAGCCTCAGTATTTACCTACGTGTCTGATATGACACAAAATGTTTAAAACAAGGAGACCCTTCTAAATTGTTTCCAAAACGGCGGAACGTACATTTCAAACAAAGGTATATATGTATATAGTTATTTTCTTATGATAGACGTCCGCCACTGTGCAGTGTTATACGCGTTGCACAGCGACTTAAAGAGATTTGGCATGCATTTCCTTCAGATACTTACAGATATAGATTCGATATTTACATGTATAGTTTCGAGTTATATCATATTGGTTTTGATTTGGATTTGGCATTGATGTCTTCTCCATGACTCCGATGATTGCGGGATGCTTGACGGAGTTTTGATTTGAGTTATATACTCATTTTTCAAGCGCATGCGCTGCGCTACGATTTGTCTTATATATTTACAATTTCGGAGCCCCGACGACTTGATGGTTTTTCTTAAATGTTTTAGTATTTGGGGGAGTTTGAATTTAAATTCGGGGACCGAATTTCTTTAAGGGGGGAAGATTGTAACGTTTTGAAAATCGTTTCGGTGAAATTTCGAAAAATCGGTAAAATAAGGGGGTTTTCTGTAAAAAGTCAAAATACAAATATCTTATTATAAAAATTAAATATACATATTCTAGCTATGTAATTGCTATTATTTGGTGTTTATTGAGCCGCTGGTGAAATTTCAAATTTTCTGAAAAAAATATTATTTTATTATTATTTTAAGCCGTCACTAATACATTTAATTAGGGAAAATTACAAATCGGAATGAGTTGAAACAAATTTTGTGCATCATAAAACATTAAATAAAATTTTATCATGTGGTTTTTGGAACGAAATCATTTGCCAAAACGGTTTAGAAATTATTGAAGAAAAAAGGCTTTTTTTAGCGTAAATGGATGTTTGGGGTATTGTATTTATCATTTTTCATCACCCCACACCCGTACCCACACCCACACACCCCTACTTACTCCTCCCCATGGCTGAATTCAGCACCCACCATAATTTTTCCCCACTTGATTTCAAAGGAAAAGAAATGAAAGAAAAGAAAAGAAAATGGGTGAATTAGGTGGACTTTTGACCTTACCTTGACCTTGACTTTCCTCCCTTGCATTTTCTCTACCTCCCTCTCTCTCCTCACTCCCATTTCTGGCCTCCCAACAGCAGCAGCCCCCCCCCCTCAAATCCCACTCTTTCTTCATCAAAAAAATCCACAAATCACTTCAAAATCCATGCAAATTCAAAGCTAAATCCAAATCCGACTCCTACCCATTTTAGCTTAGCCTGTATAACATGTATCCTTGTGAAAAGAGAGCATTTTGGAGGGCCATGGATGCTTGTGGATCTTCATATGTTTTTGGGTATAATTCTAAACTTTTTGTTGCTTAATTTGTTACTAATTTCTTAAGCTAATTTACTTAAGTGTTAATTTGGTTATGTGAGTTTAATTGCAAGTTTTGGAATTCAAGTTATGAATTTGATTGCAAGTTAGGGTTTTATAAAATTGGTGTATGGTTGTGTGTTATATTTAGGCTTTGTTGTCATGATAATACAAGGTTAGTAGCTAGTGTGAATGGTTAGTTTTAAAATTGTGTTAATTTGCTAAATTGCTTACTAGGTTTTTGAAATTTGTTAAATTCTTGGGATTAAAAATGTGTTTAGGGTTTTCATGACTTCATTAACTTTATTAAGTGTGGTTTAATGCTTTAGATCATGCAAATCTAAGCTAGATTGTAGTTTGTACATTTTTGCTTTGAAATTGTTAAAAAGGGTATTTTTGTAAACTAGAATATTAGGATTTTTGGAATTTAATGAGATTAAATTCAGGAAATTGTTTATACGACTTATTTAAGATATTTAATAAATATATTGGCCGCTACATTCATTTAAACATCGTGTTTTGTACAAAAACGGCGAATTGTACTTGCTAGATTTTCGGAAAAATGACTTTTTAAGTGAAATTGGCGTTTTTGTGAGTTTTAACCTAGTTTATATTAAAATTAGTGTTCGTGAATGTGAAAATGAGTGTGATTGGATTTTTCTCGATGGTTTGACGTTTGTACATCGACATCGAGGGTTGGTTTGACTATTCTTGCATGCGTAGGCGATAGGTTTGGACCTATGTGTGATACGCGTGCCGATTTGATTTTTGTATGCCGTTTCGATCTCGAATTTAGTTTTAATACGATATGGTGCGTTATGATATGTAGGTACCCCCATGTGGACATCGAGACGACAAGCAGGCGCGTAGCGACGTCGGCACCGGCTAGCGAGGACCAGGTGAGTAGATTTATATCTACGGGGAGAAGTCGGGTGGATGGCGTATAGCACCCCCGCAGTCCGTGGTGGTGTATACGGATGCGTATACACACCAACAATTATTATATGTTATTTGGGATTAATAACGATGCTTAGGATGGATATTGGTGTGTTGGATTATTTTAGCGTTGCGAACCCTAGGGTAGTGTTGCACTATACATACACACACACATACACACATACATACTTGCATACATTCCTATTGATATGTGCTCATGGGATTCTTTATAGTTATGTGTTCACATGGGTATGGGACTATGTGTTCACATACGGATTGAGGATGATACTTGGGATTGAGCTGAGTCGATGAGATTTGATTTGAGGCCGTGAGATCGGTGATATAGCAGGGTTCGTATTTGAGATACGACATGACGTTGTAGCGGGTCCTTGACGTAGTGTTTCACACACGTCCATGCATACGTAGGCGGCATCAATATGGTACTAGACGTAGATCAGTACCCCGATCTTGATATTTGATAAAGAGGATACCAGGTGAATAGTATGATGAATGTGATATTGACCCGTACCCAGATTTGGGAGGCCGTACGACGGATTTACGTACGAGCTATATTGATGATTGATCCGCACTCTTGACTTGGGATGCCTGATTATAGATATGGTATCAGCTATGATATTATTGAGGCGGGATCACCGACTATACATATACAGGTAGGTATATGTATCGACTCAGATGTTAGGCGGTTTCCTTACCTGTAGTTCAGCTTGTTAGTTCAGCCGTATAGTTTAGTGTAGTTGTTAGATTAGATTAGACTTCTTACCTATTTCAAAAACTAACGAATCGTGGGTATTTTAAAAGACAGCCCAAGGGATCCTACGGATATTTCAAAAGACGTATCTTTTCATAAAAACACCGTAGCCCATATTTTCAAAAACCCCATGATTCGTGTTATTTCAAAAGGCACCATTTGTAGGACTTATATTAGATTAATACTGATTAGTTATCGTTGTGTCTAGTATTCTGCTCCCGCACATTATTGCTGTTCGCTCTGCCCCGCATACTTATTTTGCTGCATACTCCATTATCGATATCATGCTGTTAGGACACCAGCACCATTACCGATGATGCGTATGTACCACATACACTTACTTGCCGGCTCACACACATCTTCATCGGTAATTGCCATGTCACGTACACTTAGAAAATACTATTGCTTGACTTAGGTTGTTAGTTAGTAGTTGATACGATATTAGTGTACCTGCCTTATATGCCAGTTTAGACATTGTAGTTATTACTTGTCACTTCATACATACTGTTATTCCATTGTTCATGCCTAGTTATTAATCACACATTGCAACTTGGTTATTGATACCATATACATTCATTATCATTGACATATGCACTTGTGATGATTTCTTGAGATTTATGATATTTCTGGATTTCGGGGGAAAGCCGCAAAATTTCTAAACTTATTATATTTTTAAAATATGTAAATTGCGGTTTTCTAGTGATGTAAGTGTCGTCCACCATGAGTTTGCTGTGGTTTTCGAGATCCGTGTCGAGGAGTGGAGGAACCGTCACGGATACATGGTGGGCCCGTTATGGTACCCCGGGGCAAGAGGAATGTGGTGTTGACGTTGAGCCTGGCTGGGGAGCACTACCTACCAGTGATATTACCCGACGCGTCGGATATCCGGAGGATACCGTCGTGGTCTTGAGATGGATGGTAGGGGCCGGTCTGGACTGACGGCGCCCTAGATATTGAGATTGAGACATTGATATTTCGAGACAGTGAGATTTATGTTTTGTGTCGATGCTAGACACTGTTGATACTGATTTCATTATGATACCTCAGTTTAAAAACCAGAAGGAAATCTCACTAATTTATGAAAACAGTTTCTTCATTTACATGTATTCTGTTTTCATGCATTCATACCTCATTCATATGATATATTGCTACCTGAGGCACTGACACGGGCACATGAGATTACACTCGGTTAGATATTACCCTAGCCATTGTTATAGGCTGCATGTTATACATATTTTTGAGGATATATTATGATCATTGACCTAAGATTGCGTTATTTATGCGATTTCTGTGCGTAGATGTTTTTCTATTCACGAGTTGGCAACTCACCCCCGTTGTGCCCCAGTTTCTTGCAGGTTTGCCGTACAGGTTTCATTACGGCTTTGCGGGCATAGTTTCATTCGGGTGATTTGCTAGTAGGTGGGTTTACTTGTATCATACCCCCATTATATATCTTGTATATCATTATTCTGTTGTATCTAGAATCTCCATCAACCAAACATGTATTTTTGAGATAGAGACCAGTGTTGTTTATTCTTTCGACCTTAGAGTCGCTCGTTATATTTCTGGTGGTTTTGAGTTTCCTTTTGAGTTTTGATCCTCGCCGTTGGCGTTGTATATTATATTGCTTGTGTGGTTGTGACCGTCGATTGACGAAGAGCTAGCTCCTGCTTGGGGATGCCTTTTTCTTAATTTCATATACTATTCATGTTGTATCCCGTTTGGGGGCCAGTATTTACAAAGGAGACTCTGCCGAAATTTTCAGTAAATTTTTGATGTTTTTAAAAACCGCATAATTCGGCTTATGCTATTGAAACTACTTGCTTTAATTTGGTTTTTCCTGCACTCTACTTCTTTTCTTGGTTTGGATTTCTGGGTTTTCGGTTTACTTAGATTACGTACGCCTCGAGACGTTCGTAGTTTAAGTGCCGGTCATGTTCCGTACTTTCGGAGCGTGACACATACATATATATATACACCCATATATATATATAAAGATAAGCATATAATTTGTGAGCAATAATATTAGTCAATATACAATTATATCAAATATAAATATATATCATATTATTAAATCAACACTTGATTTAATAATCCGATTATATCATATATAACCGACTAATATTATTTATCTGTATATCACATTATCAAATCAACACTTGATTCAATAATCCAGTTATATCACATATATCCTAACTGATAACAAATAGCCACCAGATTACAATACGGTATCTCATACTCGTATTTAATCAGGCCCCCGCACATATCAGCATATGTTCCCTACTTCTTTTCGCTTGAACCAGGAAACTTCTGTGTGGGACTCTAAACACTCGTCAATACGCCCTCTAAACACTCGTCAATACGCCAGCAGTAGATGATGATCACATCAGTCACCTACAAGCCGTCAGCGGTACTAGCTAGTCGTAACGGCTATCCAGGTATTGAGCGATTAGAAGATCAACAAGCAAATTTGTCCAAACTCCCATGAAGCCTATAAGTAACACTTACCATACAGTCCGGTCTCTTCATCTGATATGTCGCATATCAAGTCTACGAGTGGTAACGTCAGACCCCAGTAACTTGATAAGTCATGCCAATGTTTGGCTCATAACGGTTCGAGAAACTACTGATAACACTTACCAATAAATCTCATCAACAGCCCTTGCCAGGGACTTCCAGTTATAGCCAATCGAGCATAGCACAACATCAACTCCCAATACCGGGAGAGACGAAACCCCTCCTATCGCTCATTGCATCTATAGGGTTCATGAGCACGACAACAAGGTTTCGGGTGGCATCATCCATGCCAAGTTAAAAAATTTCCATGCTAAAAGAACCCTAACCAAGGATGTTTAACTAGAGAATAATATGAAATGATATGCAAACAACTTTACTTCTAAGTTATTAGGGATTACAACCTTTGTAGCCCTCTCCTTCACTTCTATAGCTCCAAGTTGTGGTCCCTTCGCTGCGATCATCGAGCTCCCGGACTCTTGAGAGACTCTACCTGGTGTATAATGCATGCTTACTTGAAGACTTCAAAATCCAAGATGATCTACTTCGAGGAAACACGAACTCAAGCTTTCATTTCACTAATATGGAATTAGTGAAGCTAACACCCTAATCTAAATGGCCAGTATAGAAGAGGATGATGAAGTAGGAATTTTGCTCACTTTAGAATTCAATTTCTCACAATTTTTCTTCTTTTTTTCTTCTCAAGAGCTAGAGAGCAAGAATGAGATGAATGAAGAAGATGAAGTGAATGAGATGAGTTTAGAAATACAACCTTGGGTTAGTTTATGTCATGGCTAACCTATGTAGAGAATAAACCATGAGCTAGGGTTAAAGGTTAGGTTAAGAAATATCTTAAGTAAAAACAAAAGAGGTGGACTTTAGTCAATATTCTACTAGTTTCCATGAAGCTCAACCATGACTAATTCCATATCATTTGTGAATTACTTAAAAAGATAAATAAAACCATAACATAGACCCTAGCATGGTATAAGTCTCATACATACATGTTGCATGTGTGACCTAGCATGACACATTAATATATATCACATATATATTTATGTGTGCTAAAGAAAATAATACAATAAACATATATCACATATATGTTAAATGTATTCAAAAGTGAGAAAAAAAATACTTAAGTGAGCATATATTAGTTAATGTAATTTAATATATCAAATATATAATTATACATTAAATTATTAAATCAACACTTGATTTAATAATCCGGCTATATCACATACAACCAACTAATATATAATGTATCATTTCATCGAATCAACACTCGATCCGATGTCCCGGTTATATCACATATAACCGGCCGATATCACATATTACGAGAATAGAATATGGTATCACATACACGTATCAATCTCGGTCCCGCACATATCACATATGTGCTCCTACTCCGTTTCGCCTGAGCCAGGAAACCTCTATGTAGGACTCTAAAAACTCGTCAATACGCCGCCAGTAGGTGATGATCATATCAAACACCTACAAGCCGCAAGCGGTCAGTTAAACATAACGGCCACCCGGGTATTGAGCGATCATAAAATCAACAAGCAAGCCTGCTCACACTCCTGTGAATCCAATCAGTAACACTACAGTACAGTCCAGTCTCTTCGTCTGATATGTCGCATATCCAGTCTAAGGATGGTAAATGTCAAACCCAGTAACCGATAAGTCGTGTCGATGTAAGGCTCATAACGGGTCGAGAAACTACTGATAACACTTACCAGTAGATCTCCATATCAGCTCTGGCCAGGGACTTCCAGTTATAACCAATCGAGCACAGCGCAACATCAACCCCCAATACCGGGAGAGACAAAACCCCTCCTCTCGCTCATTGCCTCCATGTGATTCAGGACTGTACCAAAAGCCACCGTTTTGCACGTTCTCATGAATGTGGTAAGGTGGAAATCAAAGCACAGTAGGAATTACACAAGACTCTATGACGATCTCGGCTCTACAAACTAACATGTACCAGTGTCACCAGAGAACTGCTATCTGACGATAGGTATAATACCAATTAGGAGTTCTCGGCGAGTCCGTTCAGTGTACCCGGTCTACGCTGAGCACCCGTATACCATCTTTGATGTCAAACACCAATGGATGTGGGATCATCCATAGCCCATCTTATGGGTCAAGAAGCATATACGCTAGTCTACTCTGGAGTATCGATACCCTATCTCGATACACCCTCGACTAGGAACAATTATAGGATGTACTTGTGGACTACCCTGGCCCCACTAGTATGATCTCCATCATAGTCCTAGTAGTCAAGTACACATCCTAAGGGCTTTATCAACATGTGAGAGCAAGACAGTAACACAATACAAGTCAACATGTTAAGACAAAGAGCAACCAGATAGTATACTATTATATCAAGCAAGAAAGTCCTCTCTCTATATATCCAAGAATCCACTATAATATACATCATATGTACAATAATGGCCTCTAGGGCATATACATAACTAACAATCTCCCACTTGCACTAAGGCCAGCTCTTGTAGTATTACATACCCAACATCCCGAAGAGTTTCTCAAATTGTATCTGGGGTATGGCCTTCGTGAGTGGATCCGCAGAGTTGTCCTTCGTGTCAACTCTCCTGACCTCGATCTCCGGCGATCAACTATCTCCCGGATCAGGTGAAACCGCCTCAGAATTTGCCTGGATCTCTGATGGGACCTGGGTTCCTTGGCCAAAGCCACAGCTCCATTGTTATCGCAATACATAGGTATTGGATGCTCAATGGATGGAACCATTCCAAATTCGTTTATGAACTTCTTCATCCAGACAGCCTCTTTGGCAGCGATGTATTCAGCCTCCATCGTCGAGTCTGCCACGGTTTCCTGTTTGGAACTCTTCCAACAAACCTCCCCTCCATTGAGGGTAAAGAGAAATCCCGAGACCGACTTAGAGTCGTCCTTATCACTCTGGAAGCTCGAATCGGTAAAGGACTCGACTTGGAGTTCTCCGTTACCATACACCAAGAACATCTCTTTAGTCCTTCTCAAGTACTTGAGAATGTTCTTCACAACTGTCCAGTGACTTTCTCCAGGATCTGCTTGATACCTACTCACTACACTTAGCGAGTATGCTACATCGGGTCTGGTACATAGCATCGCGTACATGATAGAGCCTACTGCCGAAGCATAGGGTATCCCTTACATGCGAGCTCTCTCCAAATCAGTCTTGGGAGACATCTCTTTGGAGAGAGTGAGTCCAGAGATCGTGGGTAAATCCCACGCTTGGATTCTTTCATACTAAACATCTTTAGTATGGTGTCAATGTATCTGGATTGGGAAAATCCCAGTATCCATTTAGATCTATCTCTATATATCTTAATCCCCAAGATATAAGAGGCATCACCTAGATCTTTCATTAAGAATCTTTGTGATAAGAAGAGCTTGACCGAATGCAGCATAGGAATATCATTTCCTATCAAGAGTATGTCATCCACGTACAATACGAGGAAGACAACCTTACTCTCTGCCACCTTCTTGTATATACAAGGTTCATCTACGTTCTTGATGAAGTCAAACTCTTTGACAACAACATCAAAACAGATCTTCTAACTCTGCGATGCCTGCTTTAACCCGTAGATGGATTTAAGCAGCTTGCACACCTTTCCGCTGCTCCCACTGTCTATGAAGCCCTCTGGCTGAGTCATGTACACGCTCTCTTCTAAATCACCATTTACAAAGGCGGTCTTAACATCCATTTGTTAGATTTCGTACTCATGGTATGCAGCAATGGAAAGTAGGATCCGGATGGACTTAAGCATAGCCATAGGAGAAAAGGTTTCATCATAATCCACACATGGTCGTTGACGAAAACCCTTTGCAACAAGTCTAGCTTTTAAAATCTCAACTTTTCCATCTACAACAAGTTTCTTATTAAAGATCCATTTGCTCCCAATGGGTTTTACCCCTTTAGGAGCAACTTCCAAAGTCCATACTTTGTTGGTGTATATGGATTCCATCTCAGATCGCATTACATCCAACCACCTTACAGAGTCCCCACTCGTGATGGCCTGCTCGAAGCTAGTTGGGTTATCATCTTCCATGATGCAATCTTCGCTCGCACCATCAATAAGAAAACCGTAGTATCTCTCAGGAGGATGATGAATCCTACTAGATCGGCGGTGTAACACCTTAGAACGCGATTAGTGGTTAATTAAGAAAAAATATGGTTTTTAGTAAAAAGGTTTACCAAAATGGTTTTTAAATAATTTATAAAAATTAATGAATATTTTTTTAGAATTTAATTTGGGCTTGCACACATGTGCATGTTAACCTAGGGCTTATTTGGGGTTAAACCATGCTTAGTAGCCATGGTGCTTTGACCATTTCATTAGATAATTATGTATTTAAATTAAGTGTTTTAGTTTCAAAAAAAATGAATTTTTCCTTTTGGGGTTGACTTGGAGAAGGAGGGAGAGAGAGAGAGGAGACAAAGCATGATTGGCATTAAATGAGGAGAGAGAATGTGCCATGCTTTGTCCCCTAACCACCCCTCTCACTCTCTCTATTATTTGAATCTACATTATTCTTCCTCTCATATTTTCTCTCTCTCTCTCTTTCTCTCTCTCTCAAAACAGAACACTTCAGCCCCTTCACCAAACCCTCACCCATTTCTTCAAGATCCCCACCTCATCAAAATTCATCACTTCTTTCATAAAAATTGATCCTACACCCTAAGTTAACCCATGGAGCTAGGAAAGCTTGGATTTTGGAGCAAGTTGGTATAGGTATAAACCCCTAACTGATAATTAGCTAGTTTTTGTGTAGTGTTACTTGGTAGTTCTGTTCTAGAACCTTAAAGTTTCAGTTTTTGCTCGAATATCGTTTTTTAGTGTCGTATTTTGATACTTGTGACCTGCTGTTAACCCGAGACTTTTTGATCAACCCAAACAATGTAGTAGTGTAGTGCTAGCTGACTTGAGTAGACACCCAAAGTTAGAGAGGGACCTGGGCGGTTTTGGCCGGCGACGAGAGAGGAAATTCAGGCGAGATCGGTTTTTAGGGTGAGTTGGGAGTTGAAACTTTTAAGGTAGATGTCTGCTGTGGTTTGGGGTCTTTTGGTATTGTTTGGTTTTTGGGTTTTTACTGTGGGCAGAATCTGGGGTTGTTTAGCTAATTTTAGTGTTTTGAGGGTGTTGTGATGATTTGGTGGTTGATTAATCCAAAAATTTGTAGTTTACCGTAATCAGAAACGGCGTCGCTTTGCAGCTAGCCGGTGAATACGGGTCGATCCGCAGGGATGTGTTAGTTTCTGTTTTTGTGTTATAACGAGTTGATTCAAATTGTTGTTTGGTTTTTGTCGGTTGAATTAAAGATAGACTTAAGTGATATGAAAAGACTCGTTAGGGTTAGGTCAAAGGTAGGGGTGTTGAGATCAATGTGTTCACCTCTTTCAATACCGTGATTTAAGCTTTTTAGAAAAATCACAACAATCATGAGCAAAAGGGATTAGGATGATCGGGAAGAAACAAAATTTCTTCCTCTAGATCCTTGTCCGTCCTTTCCTATTAATTGATGTGATCTTCATGGACGTCATATATGTCCAGCCTTTTATACTACGGTTCACCGTTACCTTATAGGTAGGGTGCCGTAGGGGGCGGATCGTATATGCGTGCATGAAGATTTCGTTTTAAAAATAAGTTGGCATTGAAGGAGGTGAGAGACATCCATCTCTCACTCACTCCTTGTTCCTAACCCTAACGAGCGAGGATTTTACTCGCTCATTAGGGAATTATTACAACGAGACATTTTTGTGTTTATGTTTTAAAGAGTTACCTTACGACAGATTAAAATAGCTAACTAGTGAACTACAGCAAACAGTGGATTACTAGGGCAAGTAAAATAATTAAACTAAAGCAGGAATTTAAAGAACTTACAATAAAAGATGATGCTCTGAATTCTCCAACAAATCTCACTTTTATTGAATGAAAAGAGGCATACATTTTTTTAGATCTAGATTACAATTTATAAGTAAACAGGAGAATTAGGGTTTCAGAGTCTCGCACATGCGCAATTACTGATTTGCCCACGGAAAATCCCAACACCCACAACGACGCACCGGCACAGAGAAAATGCACCGACACGGGCACATAACGGCCGCGGATCCGCGGCAATTGTTGGCTTGGGACGCGGATCCGCGGCCCTTTGGTGGTCTTGGGCCACTAACTTTTTTGCACTTGGGTTGTATTGTCTTGGGCTTCCTGTTTTCATATGTATTTTCTTCTTTGGGCTTCTGGGTCTTCTCCAGATCTTCAGTGAAAACTTGTTCGTATCTTTTGACCGTTCACTTGACATTTTTGGACCTTGCACTGTTCTTCGTCTAGGCTTGACTAGGATCCGTCTAATTGTTGGTCAAAAGTCCCTTTTCTGTTGTTTCATGTCTTTTTCACTGTATTTGCTCCAGAAACCTGTATCCTGTAACATGCAACAAACGATCGTCAAAAGCATCTGTTTACTTGTAAAATGCACGAAAGTGGGGCGTATGAATTGCAATATTATGATGTGAACAAAATACCCCCAAACTTACCTTTTGCTCGTCCTCGAGCAAACTTATTATTTTATTCTAACCTAGCCACACTTTCGCAGGGAAACGCGATTGCACTGAGCATGTGCAACAAGCCGTTAAACCTCTAGGTGTCCCTAGTAGGAGGAGTGTTGTCTCCTGAAGGTTTTCAGCGGATTACACCCACAAAATCCTATCAATTTGGTTTTTCGATTTTTGTTCTCCAATCAGGTTTCCTAATAAGGAATTCTATTATCATCGCCTCACAAATTATCCGCCCGTATTCTTCTTACTTCCTTATTATGCAACTTAAGATTATACATGTTCCATAAAATTACTTAGAATTCAGCATTTCTTAAGTTTTCCTTCTAGAGTTACATCTCCACTTAGGAATTTCTATCAGCTCTATTAAAGACACAAGTTTTATTCTTTATTCCTTTCTCTTATCTAAACTCTAATCACATGTCCCCACGTGTGTGTAATTTTCACCCCTACACTTGGAAATTCAAATCAAGCAATCGTACTCTCGTCCATTGTCCAAAGCACTTAACTTTCGCTTACACATCCTTCATGCGACCGTTAATACTTCTTGAGGTACCAACAGCCGATTACAAGATACGTTAGGCCTTTAAAGCGTATTTCCTAGTTTTGCAACACCCAAGACTTTTAGCAGTAACTCCCAAACCAGTTGGCCTAAGGCACTAGGTGATGAAGCACCCTCGCTAATTAATTTTCTAGCCCTAAGTAATCACAAAAACCAGTGTCCATTTTTTTTATTCACACTTTTTTTTCTTTTTATTTTCATTGTGCTAAGGACTTTAGACAAGAGTAATTCAAGGTCTCTTCTACTAATCCAAGTTTCAAGGTGCGTGATTGTGCATTTTGTAGGATACATGTTTTCAGAATCTAAACTCAAGCTAGGAACTATCTTTCGAACTTATATTTTAATAAGAGCATTAATACTCTTCCCTCGTTTTGGCTTAACCCACGAAGTGAACCCAAAATTTGCCTATTTCTAAATAACCTACAAAGACATATACTCTCTCTCGCTAAACTTTAAGGAATGTTATTTTTAGGGTTTTAATTTGCTAAGTCTAGGATCTAGTTTTTCCTACTCAGTTAACCTTTTATCAAACTCAAATTAATTAACCAAAATTGAATACAACAATTTTTATAACTTTTCAAATTTTTCAAATCTTTATGAGTTTTTCGTTTTCTAATTTTTTTGTATTTTTCAAATTTTTCAAATTTTTATGATTTTTATATAAAGATGCAATGCAGAAATTAAATATGCAAAAGGAAAACAAAAATATATACAATATGCAATGCGAAGGATAACTATATACATCACCCTCTAATACCCCCAAACTTGAGCAAAGCAGTGCCCTCACTGCCCGGCCCCACGTCGCGCTCGTGAGCGTGAACGTGATCTCTCCCCCCTAGCCAACAGTGTTTGGATCCCCCTCTCAATCTCCGTCAACCGACGGTCGTGCTCTCGTGCCGTTGCCCTAAACTCATTCCGCAAAGAATCTATTCTTCTCACTGTTCTTCGCATTAATCGCGCATGCTCCTGAGGAGTTAGCTCTTCCCCGCTCGAAGTCGAGCTCGAGCTAGGGGTGTGTGCAGGTATGTTTTCTCCCGGCTCTGTCCGTGTCCAAATATCCGTCAGTCTAGAGTAGGACGACGAGACGCCCTCTAAAAGTGGTCGAACTGGGGTACCGTCTATCAAATATGAGTCAAATTCCTCGGCCGGGAGGAAATAACGGCAGAGTTGGGTAACGAGCATGGGACATGGATATACACTACCTCGTTTACCCGTACCTATGGATTGCAGCAAAACCGTGCACATGTCGAACCTAGGATTTTTTGTCATTAAAGTGTGGACGACATGTAGCGAAGGGGTGAAAAAGATCGTGTTATGAGAACTTCCAAAAATATTGTTTTGTGCCCACCGGCACACAGTTAAAACGTTTGCAAAAAGGGTCCGTGCTTGGATCCCTTTACGCAGTTCTCGTGCACAGTCATTACCCATTAACGGCATATAATCTTCAAAGCGAAGTGGGTGTTCATGTGCAGGTACACGTGGTATGAGTGTAACCTCGTGTATCATGTCCCTATCGATGCGAATTTCATTATTTCCCCAAATCAGTTTAATGTAACCTAAGTTGTCTAGGCTATTATCTTCCATTGACTCGTAAAATTGGGCAACTAGGTTAGGGAGAGCAAATGCAGATCCATGATTATAGAGGAGGAAATTCCAACCCCTTTGTACGATTTCGTGTGGGAAATATGAACCATAAATCTCGTGTGCGAATACAGGGGAAAAATCCCTCTCATACTGCATTTTATGTGCCATCACGATTTTACAGAGAAAAGTATATGCAGAAACAGAGAGTATGGGTTCAGGTTTACCTCCCCTGAAAATTTCAGGGGGTGAAGAGGCAAGGTGGCGGCGGATCAGCGGCGGGAGGCGGCAGATGCGGCGGTTCCGCGGTCTTCTGGTGACGGCGCGGCGACAATTTTCTGCAGGAGCTTGGTGGTGGCGGCTAGGGTTTGATGTGAAGAAAATGTTTTAGGGTGAACAACAGAGGGGGCTCGGTTCCTTTAAATAGGGGTTGAGAGGGTTATTTACACAAAACACCCTTTAAGACGAGGGTTTTATTCGTAAAAACAGCTTGTAATCTGCAATTTTGCAATTAGGTCCAAAAAATTGTTTATTTTTTTATTTTTTTATTTTTATATATTTTTTATGGTATTTTGGAAATATACATACGAATGATATACACACCCCCAAACTTATTTGAAATAGTGTCATTGGGAAACGAAGTTTGGGGGTGAAAGCGGAGGAAGATCAATCAGTGTAAATCGGCTCCTGCAAAAACAGGAGCTCCTCCGAAGGATCCGCTGTGAAGAACGGTTTTAGTCGATGCCCATTTACCTTAAATAAGGTACCGTCTTCAGGGTTCTCAAGATCAACCGCACCGTGCGGATAAATGGTGCGGACAACAAAAGGTCCTCTCCATCTGGACCTGAGCTTACCAGAATGAAAATGTAACCGAGTGTCATAAAGTAGAACCTGTTGACCAGGTTCAAAAGTTTTTCGTAAAAGGTGTTTATCGTGGAACACCTTGGCTCGGTTCTTAGCAGTTATGGCATTATCATATGCCTCATCCCTTAGCTCCTCCAACTCATTCAATTGCAGCTTTCTGTTGCTGCCCGCATCTCCTAAAGACAAATTTAGCTCTTTGAGAGCCCAGAAAGCTTTGTGCTCGATCTCCACTGGGAGGTGGCAAGCCTTCCCATACACAAGCCGATATGGAGACATACCAAGGTCGGTCTTATATGCAGTACGGAAAGCCCATAGTGCATCTATCAGTTTTAGTGACCAATCCTTACGGTTTTTGGAAACCGTTTTCTCCAAAATTTGCTTTATCTGCCGATTTGAAATCTCGGCTTGTCCACATGTTTGGGGGTGATACGGCGTCGACAATTTGTGGGTGATAGAGTATTTACGCATCAAGGACTCAAAAGTCCTATTGCAGAAGTGAGAACCATTATCACTTATAATCGCCCGAGGGTGCCCGAATCGAGAAAATATATGTTTTTAAGGAATCGAACGACAACTTTATTATCGTTCGTTCGGCTAGGCACAGCCTCGACCCACTTAGAAACGTAGTCAACCGCCAACAGAATATACACATTTCCAAAAGAGTTAGGAAATGGTCCCATAAAATCTATACCCCAAACATCAAAAATGTCCACTACCAAAATGGGTTGGAGTGGCATTTCGTTTCTCCGCGAAATCAGGCCCAAATGTTGGCACCGGGAGCAGGTTTTGCAGTATTCAAATGCATCTTTGAAGAGTCGTGGCCAATAGAAACCACACTGCAAAACTTTTTCGGCTGTCTTCTTTGGGCCAAAGTGCCCGCCACATGCTTGATCGTGGCAGAAAGACAGCACGCTCTTGACCTCACTCTCGGGCACACACCGACGAATGATTTGGTCGGAACAGTATTTAAAAAGGTAGGGTTCATCCCAGTAAAAATGCTTTACTTGGGACAAAAATCGAAGCTTATCCTGTTTCGACCAATCATTAGGAATCAGGCCGGTGGCTAAATAATTTACAATATCAGCGAACCATGGTTCGCAAGAAACGGTCAAGAGCTGCTCGTCAGGAAAAACGTCAGTGATTGAAAGATCGAGCGTGGGCGAAGAAGGAAGTCGTGATAGGTGATCAGCTACTACGTTTTCACATCCCTTTTTGTCCTTAATGACAAGGTCAAATTCTTGCAATAAAAGGATCCAACGTATTAACCTAGACTTAGCATCCTTCTTCACAAAGAGGTGGCGAAGAGCCGAATGATCAGTATAAACAACGACTGGAGAGCCGATTAAATAAGGCCGAAATTTTTCGAGTGCGAACACAACAGCTAAAAATTCTTTCTCTGTTGTTGTGTAATTAAGTTGGGCCTCATTTAGTGTTCGGCTAGCATAATAAATCACGTGCGGCATCTTATTAATGTGCTGTCCAAGAACAGCGCCAATAGCAAAATCAGATGCGTCGCACATGATTTCAAAAGGGTGCGTCCAGTCGGGAGATGAGAGGATGGGCGCAGTGATGAGTGAATGTTTTAAGGACTCGAATGCTTCAGTGCACGTGGAGTCGAAAGCGAAGGTCGTGTCCTTGGCCAGTAAGAGAGTCAAGGGTCTAGCAATCTTGCTATAGTCCTTGATAAACCGTCTGTAAAAACCGGCGTGGCCAAGGAAGGCTCTGATATCTTTGACGCATTTTGGGGGAGGTAGATTAGAAATCACTTCGATTTTGGCCCTGTCTACCTCGATGCCGTTTTGCGAAATGACATGTCCTAAGACAATGCCCTCTCGCACCATGAAATGGCACTTCTCCCAATTTAATGTTAGGTTCTTATCCCTGCAGCGGGTAAGAACAGCGTCAAGATGGCGTAAACACTCGTCGAAGGAGTCGCCAAAGATGGAGAAATTGTCCATAAAGATCTCCAAGAACTTTTCAACCATGTCTGAAAAGATCCCCATCATACACCGCTGAAATGTCGCGGGTGCATTGCATAACCCGAAGGGCATGCGACGATAAGCAAAGGTGCCAAAGGGACAAGTGAATGTTGTCTTTTCTTGGTCCTCTTTGGCGATGGGGACTTGATTGTAACCGGAATAGCCATCGAGAAAACAATAGAACTCGTGCCCTGCCAATCGCTCGAGCATTTGGTCAATGAAAGGTAAAGGAAAGTGGTCTTTCCTTGTTGCGGCATTAAGTTTCCTATAGTCTATGCAGACTCGCCACCCAGTTTGGGTGCGAGTGGGAATCAACTCATTTGCCTCGTTTGTAATGACCGTAATGCCCGATTTCTTTGACACGACGTGGATTGCGCTAACCCATTGGCTATCCGAGATAGGGTAAATGATACCGCTATCCAGACATTTGACAATTTCCTTCTTAACAGCCTCTTTCATGATGGGGTTGAGGCGCCTTTGTGGATCTCGTGCTGGCTTGGCATCATCCATTAAGTGTATATGATGTTCGACTATGAGGGGACTAATCCCCTTAATGTCCGCCATAGACCAGCCGAAAGCTTGCCGATTGTTATGTAAGACCATCAAGAGAGCCTTCTCTTGCTCAAGAGCTAGAGAGGCTGATATAATGACGGGTAAGGTCTCATTATCACCTAGATATGCATATTTTAGGTGTGTCGGCAAAAGCTTTAATTCGAGTTTAGGAGGTGAAACAATAGATGGTAACAAAGGGGTAGTTGTTTCAAACTCGAATGATTCCATCAAAGGTTCGAACCGAGTGTACGCAACAGTGTCGGATGGTTCAACTAACTCATCCGCAAAAGCAAAAGACTCCAAATCAGGTGATGAGTCTTCGAAGTCATCAACGAAGGTAAAGCACTCAAAATCATTATCCGTGGTGAAAGCTGCGTCGGATTCTAGGAGGAACGCACTAGTGGCGTTAACATTGCTGTGGTCGAATAAAAAATTCTCGAACTCACAGTCCTCCTCCGCGATCTCATTGATCGAGCAAACATCGAGTACGCTAGCATTGGGCTCAGCAGGCTGACTTCCCAACTTAAAAATATTTAGCTCAATTGTCATATTGCCGAAAGATAGGTTCATTGAACCATTACGACAATTGATCACTGCGTTGGAAGTAGCCAAAAATGGTCGACCAAGTATTACCGGAATTTGGTTCCGGGGGTTAGCAACAGGTTGTGTATCCATCACTATAAAGTCAACGGGGAAAATGAAATCCCCTACTCTAATTAACACATCCTCCAGCTCTCCCCTAGGATGGGTTATTGACCGGTCGGCCATTTGGAGAGTACAGTGAGTGGGCTTAAGCTCTCCAACGCCCAATTGCTCGTACACAGAATAGGGTAGCAAATTGACACTAGCACCAAGATCTAATAGTGCTCTATTGATGTTCTTGTCCCTAATTGTTATTGAAATGGTAGGATACCCGGGGTCCTTTTGCTTTGGGGGTAAGGAATTTACAAGAGCATCGCTAATAGCACTAGCCACAAAAACTTTCTTTGGCACTTGCGACTTCCTCTTTTTGGTGCACAAGTCCTTTAAAATTTTGGCATATGAAGGAACTTGCTGAATTGCATCCAAAAGAGGGATATTTATGCTAACCTGTTTGAATAACTCGACAATCTTTTCCATTTGAGGAGTTGGTTTATTGGATCTCAGCCGATTAGGAAAAGGAACATTTTGAAAGGTGGTTGAGTCCAATTTTTGTGGATCCGATTGTCGAGTTGGAACGGCGTGTAGATGTGTTCGTGTTGTGAGGAATAGGTCCGTTCAAGCTAGAAGAGGTAGAGCCATGTGGAGGGTGGAGAATAGGCTCTAAAGAAGAAGAAGATGATGAAGAAGAAGAAGAAGAAGAACCACCGGCAGGGGTGTCAGTGTTAATGCCCACATTGTTCCGCAACACTTTTCCCGATCTCAACGTGGTCACCGCATTTACGTTATGATTTTGCTGATTGTGTGCAGCATGTGCGTGACCGGGGTTGGGCAATGGTTGAGACGGGAGTTTTCCTTTTTCGCGCTCGCTCAAAGCTGCATTGAGTTGTGCAATTTGTGCCTCAATAGATTTGATACTTTGATCGTGTGAGGTACTATTTTGCACTAAGGTTTGAATAGAAGTCTCAAGTCTTGCTGTAGACTGTGTAGATTGCTTAAGGAACGCCTCTAGACTTCTTTCGAGCGAGCTAACCTTATCATTATTAGGTTGAACATAATTGTTTGGCTGGTAAGCGTTGTTCGGCACAAAATTGTTCACCTGATTAGGGTAAGGTTGTTGACATTGTTGCGGTTGATATTGAGTTTGCGAGGGTGCTTGTTGTTGTTGTGGAGGAGGAGGTCTTTGAAAATTATTATTATTTCCTTGGAATTGTTGATTTTGGTTCCAAGCGAAATTTGGGTGACTCCTCCACCCCGGATTATATATCGAAGAGTACGGATCATTCCTTTGTCGTTGCTGAAATGCAGCATTGACTTGATCCTGTCCTTGAGTGGATGCATTATAAGGACACTCTTCAGTTAAGTGCGATGGATCCGCACAACAAGCACAGACAGTTCGTGGGGGCATAGCAGGGGCAGGAGAAGGCGATGAGATTTTGGTCTCAATCGCTTCTAGTTTTTTCGTAAGAGCGGCCATCTCGGCCTTCATGGCAATCGATATCTCGACTTGATGTATGCCTCCCCTAGATTGACCACTAGAAGATGATGTGGTCTTGGTACTCTCCCACTGTATTGTCTGCTCACTAAGATCCTCGAGAAACTGCCACGCTTCATCACTAGACTTAGAGAGAAAATGACCTTGACAGATGGTTTCTAGCAACTGCTTCGTTGCCGAGTTCAATCCCTCGTATAATGTTTGGCAAAGTTGCCAACTTTCTATCCCATGATGAGGGCATTGAACTAGTAGGTCCTTGAATCTCTCGAAGCACTTCCAGAATGGTTCGGAAGGAAGTTGTGAGAATTGAATTATTTCATTTCGGATTCTGGCAGTTTTATGGTGAGGATAAAACCTTTTTAGAAAAGCTTTTACAAACTCATCCCAATTCCTAATAGAATGTGATGCGGTGCTATATAGCCACTTCTCGGCTAGGTCACATAAGGTGAAAGGAATGACCCTTAGCCTTATAGCGTCATCACTCAATTGGGTCGTTTTCATCATAGCGCACACATTTTGGAATTTATTAATAAAGATATATGCGTCTTCAGTTTCCAAACCGTGAAATTTCGGCAGCATATTGATGAAATGTGGTTTAATCTCAAAATTGTCCCCATTTGCCGGTGGGGGTGAAAGACAGGTGGGTAAAGAAGTGCGGATGGGGTAGAAGAGGTCCTGGAGCGCAACTCGTGCGGGCGCTTCAACAGGCGGCTGGTTCGGGTTATTCGCACCTGGTGGAGGTGGAATCATTCCCGTCGGCAAGGTATTATTTGGGTCGAATCCCGACATACCTTCGGTTAAAGAAGTTGAAGGTGAGGGTAAGAAAGTGGACAGAATTTCGACTTCGGTGTCGAAAGGTTCGTTGGTCGGTACCAACGAAACACGGACTAATCGGGCGTCTGTATCCCTAGTCCAAAGTGACATACACTAAAGGGGATAGTGCAGTCAGAAAAAAAGAAAAACAGAATGTGGGGGTAAGATAACGTCAGTGAGGGAAAGTGGTGTGGTGAATTTTGCAGGTTTTCTTTTTGCGACAAGTTGCAAGTTTTGAAAAATTTTATTTGCTTTTTTTTTATGTGGGAGTTTTGCAAAGAGATTTTTGAAAAAATGACTCGTGACACAACTGTATTAACCACACATGCACAATCAGGCCTAGATCTGGGGTCGCCTAGGTCTACTAGACAGCTCCTAACTAGGGCTAGAAATAGACCTCAAACCGCCTCTTCACGGACAAGTACGGCCAGCTAAGTGGGAAGGAACCACCACTACAGTGGGCCTAATTAATAACCACTAGCTTAGACACCGCAATGTCGGTTAGGATAAACGGCCGATGCCTACCCTAGTCCTTTTCCTATTGAGCTCGATGTCCTTAGGTCTGAGTCTAATCTTTTTAGTTAATTGTGGTCGATGCAAAATGCTTTAGGTGGTTTCTGGGGTCCTGGGAAGGGTGATGAAATCCCCACCCAATCTGAGTTTGGTCAAATAGCCCCTTAAGTCCAATTAAAATATGCAAAACAAAAATTCACTTGCAATCAATTTTAGGCGGCGCAAAGAAACCTGCAGCAAATCTGTTATTTAGAAGGGGGAAGAAGAATTTTTTAGCGCAAAGAAATCTGTAGAAAATTTTACAGTGGAGATATGGAGGTTGCAGAGGGGAGAAAGAGAGAACAAACCAAAAAAATTTCAGGTGCTGACGTGGCAAGAGTGCGGCGGATCCGCGGTCTTGGGCCCACCTTTGCCGCGGAAACGCGGTGGAAGAAGGAGATTAGTCTCTGAAAAAACATCTGTGGTTCTGGGTTATCAACTCCTCTCTGTTTTTATGTTCTCTTTTCTGTTCTGAACTTCTGTAAAACTCCAGATCCAAAAGTTTTGCTGTTCCTGCAAGATTCAAACGAGAAACCCTTCAAACAGATAAAGATAATGAAAAGAATATTTTTGTATTTTGTATTTTCTGATTTTTATAATTTTTCAAAATTTTATATCAACCCGAAATCATACAAAAACGAGAAAATTACACCATCCCCGGCAACGGCGCCATTTGATTAATCCAAAAATTTGTAGTTTACCGTAATCAGAAACGGCGTCGCTTTGCAGCTAGCCGGTGAATACGGGTCGATCCGCAGGGATGTGTTAGTTTCTGTTTTTGTGTTATAACGAGTTGATTCAAATTGTTGTTTGGTTTTTGTCGGTTGAATTAAAGATAAACTTATGTGATATGAAAAGACTCGTTAGGGTTAGGTCGAAGGTAGGGGTGTTGAGATCAATGTGTTCACCTCTTTCAATACCGTGATTTAAGCTTTTTAGAAAAATCACAACAATCATGAGCAAAAGGGATTAGGATGATCGGGAAGAAACAAAATTTCTTCCTCTAGATCCTTGTCCGTCCTTTCCTATTAATTGATGTGATCTTCATGGACGTCATATATGTCCGGCCTTTTATACTACGGTTCACCGTTACCTTGTAGGTAGGGTGCCGTAGGGGGCGGATCGTATATGCGTGCATGAAGATTTCGTTTTAAAAATAAGTTGGCATTGAAGGAGGTGAGAGACATCCATCTCTCACTCACTCCTTGTTCCTAACCCTAACGAGCGAGGATTTTACTCGCTCATTAGGAAATTATTACAACGAGACATTTTTGTGTTTATGTTTTAAAGAGTTACCTTACGACAGATTAAAATAGCTAACTAGTGAACTACAGCAAACAGTGGATTACTAGGGCAAGTAAAATAATTAAACTAAAGCAGGAATTTAAAGAACTTACAATAAAAGATGATGCTCTGAATTCTCCAACAAATCTCACTTTTATTGAATGAAAAGAGGCATACATTTTTTTAGATCTAGATTACAATTTATAAGTAAACAGGAGAATTAGGGTTTCAGAGTCTCGCACATGCGCAATTACTGATTTGCCCACGGAAAATCCCAACACCCACAACGACGCACCGGCACAGAGAAAATGCACCGACACGGGCACATAACGGCCGTGGATCCGCGGCAATTGTTGGCTTGGGACGCGGATCCGCGGCCCTTTGGTGGTCTTGGGCCACTAACTTTTTTGCACTTGGGTTGTATTGTCTTGGGCTTCCTGTTTTCATATGTATTTTCTTCTTTGGGCTTCTGGGTCTTCTCCAGATCTTCAGTGAAAACTTGTTCGTATCTTTTGACCGTTCACTTGACATTTTTGGACCTTGCACTGTTCTTCGTCTAGGCTTGACTAGGATCCGTCTAATTGTTGGTCAAAAGTCCCTTTTTCTGTTGTTTCGTGTCTTTTTCACTGTATTTGCTCCAGAAACCTGTATCCTGTAACATGCAACAAACGATCGTCAAAAGCATCTGTTTACTTGTAAAATGCACGAAAGTGGGGTGTATGAATTGCAATATTATGATGTGAACAGTGGTTTAGGTGGAGATTAAGTTAAGTTAGGGTTTTTATGGTTAGATTAGCTAGATTATGTGCTGTTGGTGTCACTTAATCCTTGTATTTTCACCCGATTACATAAAAGTACCATAATGTTGCTATTTAGTGTCTTTTTTATAAAAAAAACGTTTTAAAACCAAGTTGTAGGATACAGTGTATCTGCTGTATCAGTGATTATTTTCTTCTTTAGCAAACATATACAGAATGCTGTACAGGGATTCTAGAGTTTTGTGTAAGTTTTTGTTCTCGTTTCACCCCCAAAAGTCCGGCGAGATACCTTCCCCATCCGAGCTCGCCGGTCTCCTAGTGGATTTGGAGGTTGGTGCTGTGCAGGGAGGTGTCTGTGTGTGTTTGGCTGTGTTTGGTGTTGTTTATTTTCTTAGTTGTGTTCCAGGTAAGAACCTGGGACCATTTACCCTTAGTTAGTATTTTGTGACTTGCGCGACTCGTACGTTATGTGAGTGGGTTTGGTGGTTGCTGTGTGTCGCCGCGTGTCAGGGTAGTTTCAGCCTTTGTGCACACGTTTTGGTGTTTCGGATGCACGTGTTTATCTTGCGAGGCTAGTTTTTCGTATTGTCTTGATATCGCGTTTTTGCAGGGTTTTGCCTTATATGCGTTATTTTGTGTAAATTCTAGGATCGCAGGCGAGGACGTCGGACACCGTGAAGAAGAGGAAGCAGGTGGTCGGATACACGTAGATCGAGATCACAGTGAGTAGATTTAACATCTACGGGGAAATCTCCCATATGGCGTTATGCGTCAGGGCTTGATAGGATGTTGTAGCCACATGTTATATTCATATATTCATAGGGGGTGCATATGTACCATAGTTGCATACCCCTCTCTTGTTGCATATGGATATAGTAGTTATGAGACACCGCACTGTTACTAACGGTTCATGCTGCACAAGCACAAATTGTATGTTACACACACACCGTTAGTAATTTCCATGACACTCGCACTATAGGATTGCTACGAACCATACATCGTTTAGATCATCTCATCGTTGATGTTTAGATATGATTCTGTCCCTTTGTGTACATCCATACTTGCGCATATATATCTTTGTGCATCCATGCCTACATACATACTCTTGCACATACATAGATGATGCTGATTTTGGAAAATTGGGGACCGCATGAAATATTTTCAACTGGATCCATTTAAAAGAGCGGTTTTCCCCCTTTTACTCATAGTACGATTTTATGCGGCATACGACACATTGCATGGATTTGCGCATTGAGTTTTGGATTCATGTGATTTCTGGATTTAAGAGCCGTGGTATTATTTTAAGTATGCACTGTTTTGAAAAATCCGGTTTCTCTTGATATGATATTTCAGTGCGTCCACCATACGTTTTCTCGGTTTTGAGACGTATAACATGTGAAACCCGATTCGAGGAGCTGGATGAGGCCGATTGCGGGTACATGGTGGACCCGGTATCGTACCCTGGGGCAAGAAAGGGATGCTGTGCAGTAGACAGTGAGCCTGGCAGAGGGACTACTACCTAGCGGTGATTGGTTGGACCTGGCAGTTATCCGGAGGATACTGACCATAGTCGAGAGATGGATATAGGCCGACCCATACTGCAGGGGCCCGAGGGCCGATTCCGCAGACGGAGCCCGTGGGCCGATCCGGACTGACGGAGCCTGATAGATGACGATTTGCGTGTCGATGCTGGATACGAGTATTTCATGATGTTTTTGAATGCCGATGTTGGGCACTCCGTTCATTGAGAATTTCAGGATATGAGGGCCGATTAGATTGACGGCGCCTGAGTTATTTGGGGTTTTGGGGTGTATTTGGTAGACACCGGGTTTTTCCACGATGATGATTCGTGTAGATGATATTCCATCCCATGCTCAGCATTCATTGATATACATTGCATCCTGTAGTTGTTGTGCTTGACATAGCACTGTGCATGATTATTGCATACCCAATTCATCATATAGATGTTATCAGATTGCACATGATAGAGTATCGCAGTACGTGCATACTCGCGATTACCTTTATATGTTATTTACTATTCACGAGTTGGCAACTCACCCCCGTTGTGCTACAGTGTTTGCAGGTCGACCATCAGAGTAGTCGCGGCAGGGCTACCTCCTTGTATCTTTTTGCTAAGGATACCACTGCAGTTGGCGTGTTAGCCGTTTTGCTGATAGGTGGGTTTGCGGTATCCGTTTATTTTTCATTGTACTCTCTATTGTATCTAGTACTCTCCATCTACCATTTCATGTATTGACTTAGAGACCAGTTGTGAGGACGATATATATTATTTTGTATTTTGGATGTCGAGCTCATGTGAGCTGGCTTATTTATGCAGTTTTACCTTTCATGCTGTTTTTCACTTATATTATTCATTTTTTCGCTACGGCGTCGTATATTATTCTTGTGGTGGTTGTTTCTGTCGTTGGGCGTGATTGCTCCCGTTTGGGGATGCTTTATTCTTGTTATCAGTCATTTTATTTATATCATGTGTTGTACCCGTTTCGGGGCTAGTTTTTACAAAAGAGGTGCTGCCGAAATTTTTTAGAAAAATAACTCAAACTTTAAATATTTTTACTCAAGATTTTCTAAATGTTTTAAACTAATATTTTCATTACTCACTATTTTTAATGGTTTTGATTTCTGGGTTTCAGCTTACTTAATCGCGTTACGCCTGTAGACGTTACGTGGTTAAGTGCCGGTCACGAGCCGAACTTTGGGTCGTGACAGGCGGAGTGACTGGGGTTCGTTGGGAACTATCAAATACTCTGGTTTCACTAAATCTTCAGTTGTAGTTTGTTCTGCTGGAACTTCTTCCAGCTCTACCTCTTCGCCACTAATTTCTTTCGTAAGAAATTCCTTTTCTAAAAAGGTGGCATGTTGAGCAACAAACACCTTTTGTTGTTCACTGTGGTAGAATAAATATCCATTTGAATGTTTAGGATATCCAACAAACTTACAAAGAACTGATCGTGCCTCAAGTTTGTCCGGATTTTGCCTTTTGACATAGGCTGGACAACCCCTTATCTTAACTCGTTTAAGACATGGTCTCTTCCCACTCCATATCTCATATGGTGTGGTAGGTATAGATTTAGATGGAACTTGATTCAATAGGTATGCTGTTGCTTCAAGCGCATAACCACAAAAGGAAATTGGTAACTCAGCGGTGCTCATCATTAAGAGCACCATATCTAATAGGGTGTGATTCCTCCATTCTGATACACTATTGTGCTATGGTGTATACAGAAGAGTAAGCTGAGAGAGAATCTCATTCTCTTTTAGATAGTCCCGGAACTCATTGCTCAAGTATTCTCCTTCTCGATCAGATCGAAGAATTTTAATACTTTTGCCCTTTTTGTTTCTCGACTTCGCGCTTATATTCTTTGAATTTCTCAAAAGTTTCAGATTTGTGTTTCAACAGAAATACATGTCCGTATCTTGAGAGATCGTCAGTGAATGTAATGAAGTACAAGGAACCATCCCTGGCATGTGTAGGCATGGGACCGCATACATCACTATGTATCAGTCCCAAGAGTTTCGTAACTCTTTCTCTGTGTCTACTAAATGGAGTTTTGGTCATCTTGCTTTGAGACATGACTGGAAAGTGTCATAAGATGAAAATTCGAACGGATTCAAATATCCATCCTTATGTAACTTAACTAGTCGTGTCGCATTAATATGACCTAGTCTACAATGCCACAAGAAGGATTCGTTTATTTCTGAACTCTTCCTCTTGTGTGTGTTTTGTACATTAAGAACCGTGGTTTGATTCAGAATGTATATGCCATTATTTAACGAGCCTGATCCAATCAACTTTTGATTCAAGAAGATGTTCATAACATTATACTGTACTATAAAATTATATCCTTCTTTACTCAATAAAGAAACTGATATAAGATTGCATATCAGGGTCGAAATGTAATAGCATTCGTTCAGAATCAATGTATTACCATTTGGTAATACAAGGTGATATTCGCCAACTGCTTTGGCTGCAACATTGCACCATTCCCTACTCTTATGGAATGATCACCCTCTCCCAGTTCTCTACCTTTCTTTAGCCTATGTAACATATTACATATGTGGGATCCCGATCCGGTATCTAATACCCAGGATGTAGAGTGAACCGAGAAACAGATCTCGATAACTAACACACCCGAAGAAGATGCATCAACACACTTATTCTTCGTCTGGGCGGCGTGGGAATCCGGATATTCCACTATTTCCTGCTCAGTCTTATAACAATTATAAGAAAGAACGGAACCAACATTCCCCTACTCAGTATAACAAGCGGGTTCGGTCAATACATCCATATTATTATCTTGATTAAGGCCTGACATGGTCACTACCTGGGGAGAGAGAGAAGAAAAACACTTTAGCGTATGCTCTTACAAGATTAGATTAGTTATTATCTTATCTAATCAGGATGGTTCCCACTATTTTTATCAAATCTTCCTTCAAACCCTAAAAGTTAAGACTAGCCGGGATTAACTACACCTTACAAGTTCGCCAATCTTTCAGCCATGCCAGTGTGGATACTTTGAGGGAGGTTTCCCGTGCTTTCGCACGGACCTAATTAAAATAAACCTCGTTTTCCCAGAGGCATAACCCTGTTAACACCTTTCTAGACACCTACTTGATCGGCTAATTGTCATGTGTAAAACTCTCCTAGGAGTAACTCTTACTCGCAGTGGGTATCGAGATCCAACTATCTCATAGAAGGTATTCAATCTCATTACAAATTTCAACACTTGAAATTCCCGATAATATTTTTGCCCCTAACGTGCTATGACCTTGATAGAGGTCAACAAACCATAGTACACTAGTCAAGTTCAACCCGCAATTTCATGATTGAATCAAACCCACCCGCACGACCCTTGACAGAGATCAACAAGGTCGTACGACTACCGTAATCCAATCGCATCTCATGCTTTACAGATAAGAACTAATCAGTTACCGCACACTGTGCCTTGACAGAGGTCAACAAACACAGCACGAATACTAAATAATTCTTATCTGAAATGACGGAGGGCTACGCAAGTTTTTCAGAAAACCTTTTGCGTAATGAACTTGATATCGTTGTAGAAATAAGTGATTTTTGAAAAAGGAGTTTTTTTGAGTCTTTTACTAGTTTCGCTAAAGAGGTCACTCCCGGTGAAGGGATCTCGGCTCTTTGCTTATCGAATAAGGTGCAGGATATTTCATAAATACCACTATGCAAAGCAAGAACTATAGAAGCAATCAAAAACAAAACCGAGTGAGTTGTAGCATCTGCTAGTTTCGCAAAAGAGGTCACTCCTGGTGAAGGGATCTCGGCTCTTTCCTTATCGAATAAGGTGCTGGATATTCCTCAAGGAATACCGCTATGCAAAATAAAAACTAGAGCTACCCTTTTTGAAAATTTGATTCTACAACATCTTTTAGGTTTCTTTTCTTCCATTAATCTCATTAATGAAGTCCCATCATTGTCACGACCCAAAATTGGGCACATGACCGGCACTTAAATTACGTAACGTCAACAGGCGTAACACAATTAAGTAAGCCGAAAAAACCCCAGCAATCTAAACCATTACAAGAATGAAAGATAGATCACTTTTAAAAATCACGATGCAAAACTTTAAACTTAAGTTTGTTTTTCATAAAAATTTCAGCAGTACCTCCTTTGTAAAAACTAGCCCCGAAACGGGTACAAATATAAGATAAAAGTAAAGCATCCCCAAATGGGAGAAAATCTCTCCCAACGGCAGAAACAACCACCACAACAAATATACGACGCCGTAGCGAAGAAATGATAATCCACATATATATAAAAAGGCCGGCTCACACGAGCCCGACAACCAGAGTCAAAAGAATATACAACATCGATCCTCACAACTCGTCTCTAAGTCAATACATGAAGGTGGTAGATGGAAAGTACTAGATACAAGAAATATACAATGTACATCATCGGATAAGCGCAACCCACCTATAGCAAACGGCTTCACAGCCAACCGTAGCGGTATCCGCAAAAGTAGAGATAATAAGGCGCCCTTCCGCAACCACTCTGATGATCAGACCTGAAAAACCCTGCGGCACAACGGGGGTGAGTTGACAACTCGTGAATAGTAAATAACATCATACAGTAATCGCAAGTATGTACTAACAGCGATTATCTATCACATGTAATCTGATAGCATAAGTATGACAATATGTATATGCAACAGTCATGAAAGGTACTCTATCAGGTACTACTAATACATAAAGCAATGCATATAGAATAAATGCGGAGTACGGGGTAAAACATGTCATCCTCACGGAATCCTCATCGTGGCGGACCAGTGTCCATCATGACAATCTAAATCCCCAAATTCCCTCAAATCGGCCCCCATATCAGCCCTCATATCGGGCACATCGGCCCCTCATATCGGGCACATCAGCCCCTCATATCGCAATAAATAAGAATACATGCACAGATCATTATGATGATATATATTATAGGTATACATATATAACAGCGTCACATACCACTGATATATATATATATATATATATATATATATTATAGGTGTACATATATAACAGCGCCCCATACCACTGATATATATATACATGTATATATATCAGCGTCCCATACCACTGATATATATACACAGGAGTAAAACATCCAGAAACATCATATGAATCTATATATCAATGCGAAATCCATGAAATATAATATATACAACATGAAACATTAATATGAGCATATATAGGAAAAACCGCTATTAACGGCAACCTGTTATTTAAATAGATCATGCGGTTCCTAATTTCTCCGAAACCAAACGCAACGTTATATAAAGGTGAACATGTAGCTATAGCCAGGTATGCGTAACCATGTCTGTATAGCAAAATATGTGCATCTACCTATCAATAATGATGTAATACCCTCCAGGTATGTGTGTAGCTATATCAAGCTAGGTATGTGTATATACATGTCAATAATGGTACAATACCCTCCAGGTATGTGTGTAGCTATATCAAGCTAGGTATGTATATATACATGTCAATAATGGTACAATACCCTCCAAGTATATGTGTAGCTAGCATGTAGTCATGGCAAGGCATATGTGTAAGCATGTAGGTATACAGGTATGCTATATGTCATATGCACAATGGAATATGAATCAATGTCTCAATGTCCCTAAGCATACAATATCACGTATGTATAGGTGTTGTGCGTGTCATGACAATTATTGACGGTGTGAGTGGCATACAATCAGTGCTCGTGCAACATGAGCCGTCAATAATAATGCAGTGTCCAAAGGGTACAAGTCCAAGCACAACAAGTAATAATATGCAATGAAGTTTTATGCACAATCTCTATATGTGCAATATAACATGCGGCTAATATCATATCATATCTAGCCCAGACGCATAACGCCATGTGGGCGAATTCCCCGTAGATGTTAAATCTACTCACCGACAGTCGCGGGCTAGGTAAATCCAATTACCTGCTTCCCTTTCTTCGCAGCGTCCGAAGTCCCCGCCTGCGATCCTATTAACACAAAATGTAGCCAGTGCAAAAATCTCAGAAATCGATCAATATCACGTACACACTACGTTTGACCAACGCACCAACTCCAATCCAACTCATAAGTGTTCGTCTAACGGCTAACGTGTGTGGCGACACACCAAAACTAACCCAAGTGTAGCAGCAACACAAGATCACGAACCGTGTCGGATAACGTAACACACGTACTCAAAACACTACATTATGCACAAGTGATCCCAGATTTTGCATACTGTCAATACTCAAAAATCAAACAGTACCAAACACCTCTAAACAACTGCAAACAGCTACCTTACAAAACCAAGCCCCAACTCCTCCTAACGGCCGAGGTCGCCGGATTTGCCCCTAATGTCGCCGGCCAAAACCAATGGGATCGGGTTCGTACTCCAAGTGTATTCTCAGGGTCACTAGTACAACACTACTACATTGTTTGATTTTACAGTAAAATTCCCAGGTCACAGCAGATCACAGTGGTTCAAACATGACACTAAAAATACGATATTTGCACGAAACTATACTTTAAGTGTTCTAAACAGCAACCAACAAGCTACACAACATAATAAGACCTATTTAACAGTTTAGAGATCATTACCTAGCCACTCTTGCTCAAAAATCCTAGCTTTCCAAGCTCCAAGGCAAGCTAGTGGCTAATCAAGACATTTGAAGTGTTTTCCATGCATTTTTGTGAAGTTTTATAAGGATTTATGAAGAGGGAAGTGAGGGTTCAGTTTGGGAGTTGTGAGAATGAAAAACAATGGAATGAGAGAAGAATGAGATGGTGGGGGAAGGATAATGAAGAGAGGTGAGTGTAGGGTGAATCTTTTCCTTACACTCACTCTCCCCTCCCCCTCACCTCATTAATGCTCCATTAAAGCTCCATGACTCACCTAGCCACCTCTCTCTCTCTCTCTCTCTCTCAATCCAAAGTAAATAGATATTTTCTCACTCAAAATATCTAAGGCATGGTTGATTAGGACAAGGTTTAGCTTAAGGTGTCATGGTTGCTAAACGAGGTTAACAATAATATACCCTCACATTAACACGCACAAGTGTGTGCAAGCCATAACAAATAATATAAAAATATAAATTTCTTGCTATAAAATGTGAGGAAACCGATTAGGTAAACTTTTCTCTAAAAACCCGCATTATCACTTAATTAACACTAATCGCATTCTAAGGTGTTACAATCTCCCCCCTTAAAGAAAACTCGTCCCCGAATTAAAATTTCATACAAGCGTACCTTCAATGAGATGAGGGAATTTCTTCCGCATCTCGCTCTCGGCCTCCCAAGTGATCTCCTCACTAGTCGGGCTATGCCAAAGAACCTTCACAGTTTGCAAGACCTTTGACCGAAGTTTCTTTACCTACCGATCCAATATAACTACCGGCTACTCGGTGAACGAAAGACCGCGCTCAAGCTGAACGGTCTCGTGCTGAATCATGTGCGAAGGGTCATGAAGGTATCTACGAAGTATCGACACATGGAACACGGGGTGAACATCCAAAAAACTGGGCGGGAGTGCCAAACGATAAGCAACGAAACCCACTCGCTCAAGGATCTCGAAGGGACCTACAAATCGGAGACTAAGTTTCCCCTTTCTCCCAAATCTCATAACACCCTTCATCGGAGAAATCCGTAGGAATACATGATTTCCCACTTCGAACTCAAGTCTGCGACGACGACGGTCGGCATAAGACTTCTGTCTGCATTGGACGGCTCTCATCCTGTCCTGAATCAGCTGGATCATCTCCGTAGTCTCCTGAACTAGCTAGGGTCCCAAAACCCTACTCTCACAGAGTTCGGTCCAACAGACTGGCGATCGACACTTCCTACCATACAAAACCTCGAAAGGTGCCATCTGAATAGTCTCCTGAAACTATTGTTGTAGGAGAACTCAATCAACGACAAGTGACGATCCCAACTGCCACCAAAATCAAGCACGCAGCACGCACGCCCGAAGCATATCTTCTAGAGTTTGTATCGTCTGCTCTAACTGACCATCGGTCTATGGATGGAAAGCGGTGCTAAAACTCAACCGGGTACCCAAAGCTTCTACCAAAGACGGCTAGTAAACTGGGTGCCCCTGTCGGATACAATGCATGTGGGAACGCCGTGCAAACGCACAATCTCATCTATATACTACTGAGCATACTGAGCATAACCGAAAGTGGTCTTCACTGGAAGGAAGTGAGTTTCTTTCGTCAACCGGTCAACAATCACCCAAATGGAGTCATACCCTCGACTGGTCCTGGGTAGAGACCCATAACAAAGTCCATGGAAATCTACTTCCATTTCCACTCAGGAATGGGTAAAGGCTATAACTCTCCAGCCGGTCTCTGATGCTCAGCCTTGACTTGCTGACAAGTCAGGCACCTCGATACGAAGTTCGAAATATCACGCTTCATCCCTTCCCACCAGTAAATTTCTCTCAAGACACGGTACATCTTGGTGGAACCTAGATGAACGCTAAAGGCTGACTGATGTGCCTGCTCTAGGATCTCATGTCTCAACCCATCAATATCTGGTACACACAAGCGAGTCTCGCAACGTAGCACACCCTGTTCATCAATCATGAACTCCGAAACTGTACCCTGTCGAAACAAGCTCAAGAATCTCAACCAAACGGGCATCACTGGGCTACGCCTCACGGATACGATCCAGAAGAAGCGGACGAGCGCGGACACGAGCAAGCTGTCCCCCAGTGGAAGTGAACTCAAACAGTACTCTACCATCGCACAAGGTCTGCCAATCCACAGAAGACTGCCTCTGAACTGCGCTCAACTGGGACAAGCTACCCCCGGGCCTACGACTCAAAGCGTTAGCTACCACATTCGCCTTGTCTGGGTGATAAAGGATCTCACAATCATAATCCTTCACAAGTTCCATCCACCGGCACTGTCTCAGATTCAGATCCCGCTGGTGGAAGATGTACTTCAAGCTCTTGTGGTCCGTGAAAATCTGACACGACTCTCCATATAAGTAGTGTCTTCAAATCTTCAACGCAAAGACCGCCGCAGCCATCTCAAGATCGTGAGTGGGATAGTTCTGCTCGTGCTTCTTCAGTTGCCTAGAAGCATATGCAATCACTCTATCATGCTGCATTGGCACACAACCGAGCCCCACTCGAGACGCATCACAATACACTACAAAGCCACCTGATCCAGAAGGCAAGGATAGGACTGGTGCCGTCATCAACCGAGTCTTCAACTGCTGAAAATTCTGCTCGCACGCATCAGTCCAAAGAAAAGGAACCCCCTTCCGGGTCATTCCGGTCAGCGATGCAGCGATAGTCAAAAAATCCTGCACGAAACGGCGGTAATAACCAGCTAAGCCCAAAAAGCTGCGGACCTCTGTCACGGATACAGGTCTGGGCCAAAGCTGCACAGCCTCGATCTTCCTCGGGTCCACAAGAATACCGTCTCCCGTCACCACATGACCCAGGAAGTCAACTCTATCAAGCCAACATGCGCACTTTGAGAATTTAGCATACAACTGGTGCTCTCTCAATATCTGCAAAGCAATCCTCAAGTGCTGCTCATGCTCCTCCCGACTCCTAGAGTAGACCAGAATGTCATCAATAAACACAATAATGAACTGGTCGAGGAAAGGCCTGAAAATCCGGTTCATCAGATCCATGAACGCTGCTGGGGCATTGGTGAGTCCGAACGACATCACTAGAAACTCATAATACCCGTAGCGTGTACGAAAAGCAGCCTTTAGAATATCATCATTCCGAACCCGCAACTGATGATAACCCGAATGCAAATCAATCTTGGAAAAATGTTTCACACCCTGGAGATGATCAAACAAATCGTCAATGCGAGGTAAAGGATACCTATTCCGAACCGTGACTCGGTTCAATTGACGATAATCAATACACAACCTCAAACTGCCATCCTTCTTCTTGACGAACAGCACAGGAGCTCCCCACGGCGAAACACTCGGACGCACAAGTCCCTTATCAAGCAATTCTTGCAATTGATCTTTGAGCTCTCGAAGCTCCGCCGGAGCCATCCGATAAAGCGGTATAGAAATAGGCCCCGTGCCAGGAATCAGATCAATGCAAAACTCAATATCGCGCTCTGGAGGCAAACCAGGTAACTCATCGGGAAAAACGTTGAAAAACTATCACACGATAGGAACCCGGTCCAACGACCCTACTGTGGCTCCAGTATCATAAATGAAAGCCAAGAATCCCCGATATCCCCTCCTCAAAAGCCGACTAGCGCAAAGGGCAGAAATCGAACTATGAGAGGCGGCACCACAGCCCCCCTGCACAACCAGAACAGACTCGCCCGGAAAACTGAAACTGACCGTCTTCTCACGGCAGTCCACCGACGCATAACAAGCTGCCAACCAGTCCATGCCAAGGAGAACGTCAAAGTCCAACATATCTGGAAGGATCAAATCGACGGACGACTCTCTATCTCCAATCTGAACGGCACACGACCGAAACATATAACGCGCGACAAAAGAATCGCTAACATGTGTAATCACAACATGCGGCTGATCTAGCAAACACGATTCTCGGCCCAAACTCGGCACGAAGTACATAGAAACATACGAATGCGTAGATCCCGGATCAAACAAAACATGAGCCTCAAAAGAACATACAGAAAGAGTACCTAAAACCACTGCATTGGACGCCTGCGCGTCCTGATGATTCAAGGCAAACACCCGAGCCTGGCCTCTACCGGCGACTGGCTGACCTCTGCCTCTACCACCCCGCCCTCTCGGCACAAAACCACAGCGTACTCGACCTCTCTGCACAAGAGTCTGACGCGGAGCTACAACAGGCATAAGAGGCAACGCCCTCTGCGGTGGAGAAGGTGTTAAGGTAACTTGCGGTACAGCTGCCTCGCACTCACGCGGCTCAGTACAATCTCGAACCTGATGACCCAAACTCCTGCACCGGTAACATCCAGAAGAAAACTGCTGACTCCCCTGAGAATAAGAGCTAAAAAGCTGTCCTCGTCCCGGACCTCCACTACCACCAGTATCAGAACGGGAACTGTCACGACGTCTAAACTCCTGCCTCTGTGCTGAAACACTGGTAAGAACCCTCTTCGATTCCGGAGTAACCGACGTCTCAGAAAGACGCTCCTCAACCAATAGGGCTGCGTCCACTGTGTTGGATATATGTATGCCCTAGAGGCCATTATATGATAGTGGATGTATTTATACATGTATATATATACAGAGGACATTCTTGCTCGACATGATAGTATGCTATCTGGTTCTTCTTTATCTGACATGTTGACTTGATCATACTTTTATTCATTTACACATGTTGATAAAGCCCTGAGGATATTTGCTTGACTACTGTGATTATGATGGAGATCATACTAGTGGGACGTCTGTAGTTTATAAGCATATCCTGAAATGTCCCTAGTCATAGGTGTATTGAGACGGGGCATCGATATACCAGTGTAGACTAGCGTATATGATACTAGACCGATATGATGAGCGATGGATGTTCCCACATCTATTGATGTTTGACATCGAGATCATATGCGGATGCTCAGTAGAGACTGGGTACACTGGACGGACTCGCCGAGAACTCCTATATGGTATTATATCTATCGTCGGATAGCAGTTCTCAGGTGACACTGGTACAGGTTAGTCTGTAGACCCGAGATCGTCATAGAGTCTTGTGTTTTCTCCCATTGCACTTTGATTACCACCCTACCACAGCTCTACTGAGTCGTGCAAACAGGTGGCTTTTGGGTACAGTCCCAAGACACACGAAGACGATGAGCGATAGGAGGGGTTTCGACTCTCCCGGTATTGGGAGTTGATGCTGTGCTGTGCTCGACTGGCTATATCAGTAAGTCCCTGGCTAGGGCTGTTGAGATTTACTGATAAGTGTTATCAGTAGTTTCTCGATCTGTTATAGACCATTTTTCGGCACGACTTATTGAGTTATTAGGGTCGACATTACCATCCCTAGACTCGATATGCAGCATATCTGACGAAGAGACCGGACTGTATGGTAGTGTTGCCGGTTGGCTCGACGAGAGTTGTGACAGGTTCGCTTGTTTTCTTCTGATCGCTCAATACCCGGGTGGCCGTTACGTTTAGCTGACCTCTTGTGGCTTAGGGGTGCATGATATGATCATCACCCACTGCCGGCGTATTGACGAGTCTCAGAGTCCCACAATGGAGTTACCTAGTCCAGGCGAAACGATATGGTGTGCATATGTGATACGCGCGAGGACCCGATTAAATGCGTGTATATGATATCGTATATTAATCGGATGGTTTGCTATTGGTCAGGTCGTATGAGATATGATCGGTTTGCTAAATCAAGTGTTGATTTAACATTGACCATTAGCATTTTCACTTTAGACCCTTTTGTCTTTTGTTGTATGCATGCATGTATGCACATGTTTACATTGATGTACATATGGATGTGCATGCACACATACATGCATACACATTTCTATCATGGCTGTTGATACATTGGATGGTGGCAATATAAGACTCACGCCTTAATAAATATGTTGATATTTATTTTTTGAGCTAGTGGAAATGGAAATAATTCATGGTTAATTATTTTATTCATCCACTAAACCTTTAGTTAACCATGGGTTATTTTTCCATGGCCATTCTTGCACCAAAAGAAATATCTAGATATGTATTAACTTGGGTTAAAGATGAGAAGAAGAAAATATATATATATTCTATTCTCATTTTTATCCTTAAGCTTATCATTATCTTGAGCTCTTTCATTTGCCTTCTTCTTCCTCACTCTCTTGCTCTCTAAGTTTTGATAGTGAACAAAGAGTGATCAAGTTAGGGGTTTGAAGTGAGAAAACAAAGCAAATCATCATTCTATACTACTCTTTCCCACTAGTTTAGAGTGTTAGATTCAACTTCATCATCTTGATCAAGTGGAGCTTTGAGCTTGGACAAAGAGGACTCCGGGTGGATCGTCGTGGACATGGAGGATCTCAAGCAAGCTTCTTCCAACACTCAAATAGCCAAGGAGTCTAGCTAAGGGAGCTACAAAGGTTGTATTCTCTAAACCTAGCACTTAACTACTTGTGGATTGTGTTAAAACTTTGTGTTACCCTAGCTTTTCTAGTTTGATCCTTAGGATAGTTTCTTTAGCACCCTATAAATTTTTAATATAGAATGTGTGATGCTACCAAACCCTAGTAGTGGTACTAAGGAAATCCCTTTAATGGTATCAGAGCCTAACTAGAAACCTAGACGATGTTACGATAATCCGAAACCGAAAAACTCCGCAAAATACGATTTTAGAAAACCCATGGAAATGCTCTCTATAAATTTTTTAAAAAGTGGTCCAAAAATTATTTAAACAACTGCAGAGTGATATTTAAGAGAATACAAGAACACAGGTGAAAAACGAGGAGGGGTGCTCGGTTCTCGACTGGCGACCAAAAGGTTTTTTCCAGCGTCGCCGGATTTTTGTGCTCCCTTTCACCTTGTTTTGCACCAGTGCTCTGCAGTTCTTGATCTGGGTCTCTGGTATTGTTTGGTAGTCTAAATTTGCATGTGATGTTAGTTTGGAAATGGGCTCTTTGCGGAGTATTTCGTATTCGTATTTTTATAGCATTTTATTAGTAACTTTGGATATGTTAAACAGGTCGAACGAATTATCAAACACTGGTATTTTTCAGGTTGAACATACTCGATATATAATGCAGGTATTCCTATGGACCCTCTAGAAGAATGAAACCCTAACTCGAGATGTGACCACCAAACTGCGACTAAACCTTAGGGTTTACCGTAGTTAGTGGCGCCACAAATGAGGCTTGGGTTTGCCCTTCTACGGCTGGTCCATTAAATACTGTGGCATGGACTTTGGGTATTATTTAACGGTGCTCAAGTGTTGAGCTTGCTGGGGAATATGGGTGTTCGTTAATTCGATCAAAGGGTTTAACATCGCCTAGTAGTATGTGATACTTGTTTTTGCAACCGTAAGTGTAGTATGCGTATCGTCGGTTTCGTTGCTATATGTCAACGGCAATTCGGGTATGCATACTTACTTATGTTGATGACATGTGATGTTATATGTTGCTGTGCTATGATGTATAGGATTGTCGTGATCTAATAGCCGGGGGTTTTATGTGAGATGAGAGTTTTTCTTTTCATTCATGTAAAATTCATTTATAATGTAATATTTTTTTATTTGGGGCACTTCCAGGTTGAGGATGATGTCACCATTGATGTATATTATTTACTTTTCCGCATTAGGATAGACCCAAGGTGGAGAGCGCAAGTGACCGGGTTCTAGAGTCCAGTGGGAGACCATCTCGAGGAGTCGGGACCGGGTCTCCTAACTCTAGAATTGGTAGGGTCGCTTGCCGCTCTCGTAGGGGTCTAGGGTGTGGGATTGGCTATTCATCACAACCGTGGAATCCGTATATTCTATTGTTGGTTAAATACTAAATACGGACGTCCTAGTATATCCTATATTATCAAATCTGTGTTTCTACTGCCTATATTCTGTGATGTGATCGCTTAATATATCTAAGACGAATGCTATATTATATATGAGATATATAATAGACGTTGCTTATGTTTTACACCCGCGCTAGTCCCGTCCCGGTATGCCGTTAGTTAAGTAACTTAACGGTGCATAATGGAACATTGCGGCGAATCCGGATGGCATAAGCGTACGTTGTATTTTCGTTTCTTTTCTGTGATTGGCTTAAGGACTTAAATGATGGGACAACATTAATATGATTAATGTGAAGAAAAATAAACCTAAAAAGATGTTGTAGAATCAGATTTGAAAATCACTCGGCTTTTTACGAAAAAGCTACATTTCAAAACTGCGGAGCTTAAGCCACTCTTTTTGAAAACCATTTGATTCTACGACGATATCAAGTTCAAAGCGTTAAAGGTTTTCTTAAAAACCATCCGCAACCCTCCGTCATTTTAGAAAGTAGAGTACTTAGTATTCGTGCTACGTTTGTTGACTATAGTTAAGGCGCAGTGTACGGTAGCTAAGTGATGTCTTCCTACAACTGCATATGATGCAAATTAATTAGGACATTCATGCGACTTTGTTGGCCATAGTTAAGGGTCATGTGAGTGGATCTAATTAATCAAGAAATGACGGGTAGAACTTGACTATTACTTATGATTTGTTGACCATAGTTAAGGTCATGAGTACTAGGGGTAAAAACCATATTGGGAATTTCAAGATTGCAATGAGATTGCATACCTTCCATATAATGGTTGGATCTCGATCCCACTATGGGCAATAGTTGCTCCCAAGAGAGTTTTGCAGTTTACAATTAGCTAACCCATTAGGTGTCTAGAAAGGTGTTAACGAGGCTACGCCTCTAGGAAGACGAGGTTTATATTAATTAGGTCCGTACGAAAGCACGGGGAACCTCCCTCAAGTACCGATACTGGCATGGCTGAACGGTTAGCGAAGTTGTAGACTGTAATTAATCCTGGCTAGTTTTCCTTTTAAGGTTTGAGGGGAAATTTGATAAAAGCAGTGGGAGACATCGATTAGATAAGATAATAACCAATCTGATCTTTGCAAGAGCTTTCGCTGAGTGTATTCTTTTCTCTTTCTTAATGGCAGATACCAATGACAGGACTCAAGCTTCTACTAGATAAAAATAAACTGAATGGGACCAATTATAAAGACTGGCTAAGGAACATTAACATTGCCTTGACTTATGATAAGGTATCATATGTCCTCACGGCTCCAGCCCCGCCCGTCCCAGGTCCTAAATCTTCGGTTGCGGATAAGGAAGTCCGTAAGACATGGGATGCTGACTGTGCTACGGCCAAATGCCTCGCACTTGCATCGATGGATAACATACATCAGAAGCAGCATGAGAATATGGACGTCCAAGCCATATTTCTCCATACAAAGGAGTTGTATGGAAAGCAATCTCGTGTCTTACGATGCGAAGCATCCAGAAAGTTGTTTCGGATGAGGATGGCCCCTGGCACACCAGTAGATGACCATGTTCTGAAGATGATAGCCCTTATAGAAGAGCTTGAGGACCTCGGATGGGAAATGGACAACGAACAATATACTGATATCATTCTGCAGTCTCTCCCCCCAGCCTTTGCTCAGTTTATAGTTAACTTCAACATGCACAACATGGAGAAGTCGCTACCTAAGCTCCTCAATATGTTGAGGAGCGCAGAGAGCACGCTCAAGTCAGTGAAGACTCCCGTTTTGAGTGTTGGACCATCTTCTTCCTCTCGTCCGAAGGCTAAGGCCAAGGGAAAGATGAAGAAGAAACCCACCAAACCTAAGGGTGGTGTCAAAAAGGCTAAGGGGAAAGACAAGTCCACGGCTGGGGAATCGGGGAAAGGGGAATATTATCACTGCCACAAAGCGGGATACTGGAAGTGCAATTGCACTGAGTACTTGGAGCTTAAGAAGAAGAAGCATGGGGATGCTTCTGCTTCAGGTGTGTTTGTGACAGAAAACTGTTTTTCAATAAACTCTGCTTCCTGGGTATTAGATACCGGTTCAGGTTCTCACATATGCAATTCTATGCAGGGGTTGAGAAATAACAAGGTTTTGAAGACAGGTGACCATACTCTCCGGGTTGGAAATGGTTCCAATGTACATACAGTTGCAGTGGGAGAGTATCACTTGGGGTTGCCGTCTGGATATATATTGGTTTTGAACCCATGTTATTATGTACCTAGTATGCTTTGTAATATAATATCTGTTTCTTTGTTAGACAATGAAGGATATAATTTTGTATTGCGGAACAATGTTATGAACATTCACCTGAATCAAATATTGGTTGGGTATGGTATACTTAATAATGGGATATACGTCCTAAATCAACATATAGTTTTCAGCATACAACACACTAATAAAAGAAAATATTCAGAAATAAATGAAGCTTTTCTTTGGCACTATAGACTTGGTCATATTAACGAAACAAGACTAAACAAGTTACACAAAGATGGATATTTAAACCCTTTTGAATATAAATCTTATGCGACTTGTCAGTCTTGTATCAAGGGTAAAATGACCAAAACTCCATTTACAGGACACGGAGAAAGAGCTACTCAGCTCTTAGCCCTCATACATAGTGATGTATGCGGGCCAATGTCTACACAGGCTAGAGGCGGTTTTTCATACTTCATTACTTTCACTGATGATTTCTCAAGATTCGATCATGTATTTTTATTAAAGCACAAGTCCGAAGCTTTCGAGAAATTCACTGAATATAAATTCAAAGTAGAAAAACAAACCGGCTTGAGCATCAAAATGCTTCGATCAGATCGAGGTAGGGAGTATCTCAGTACAGAGTTTGCAAACTTTCTAAAAGAGAATGAGATTCTCTCTCAGCTCACTCCTTCTTACACACCACAGCACAATGGTGTCTCAGAACGACGGAATCGGACCCTATTAGATATGGTTCGTTCCATGATGAGTGATGCTGAGTTACCCATCTCATTTTGGGGGCATGCATTGGAGACTGCAGCGTTTCTACTGAACAAGGTCCCAACAAAAACCGTGTCTACCACGCCATATGAGATATAGCATGGGAAGAGACCATCTCTTAAACGAATTAAGATTTGGGGTTGTCCGGCCTATGTTAAAAAGCAGAATCCGGACAAACTTGAGACACGGTCAGTCATGTGTAATTTTGTGGGATATCCAAAGAATTCATATGGATATCTATTCTACCATAAGGAGGAAACAAATGTGTTTGTTTCTCAGTATGCCACATTTTTTGGAAAAAGAGTTTTTTACAGATGATACAGATGGCAGTGTGGTAGACCTAGAAGAAGTTCTAGAAACACAAATTACAAATGATAACTTGGTTGAACCGGATGTTGCAACAGAAACTGATGAAACTCGGCCACCCCGTAGGTCTGGTAGGACTTCTCGCCCACCGGAGAGGTACTACGGTTTCCTCATTGATGGTGACAGAGAAGACTGCATCATGGAGGATGATGACCCTACCAGCTTTCAGCAAGCTATCATGAGTGGAGACTCTGTGAAGTGGCTGGATGCCATGAGATCTGAAATTGAGTCTATGTACACCAACAAAGTATGGACTTTGGACGTTGTATCCCCTGGGGTAAAACCTGTGGCGGTGCAAATGGATCTTTAAAAGAAAGATTGGTGTAGATGGGCAGGTAGAGACCTATAAGGCAAGACTTATATTGAAGGGTTTTCGTCAAAGACCAAGTCTGGACTATGACGAAACTTTTTCTCCCGTAGCCATGCTTAAATCCATTCGGATTCTACTTGCTATTGCTGCTCACTACGACTATGAAATCTGGCAGATGGACGTTAAAACTACATTTCTAAATGGAGATTTAGAAGAATACGTTTATATGGATCAGCCGGAGGGCTTCATTGACAGTGGGAGCAGCGGGAAAGCATGTAGATTTCTTAAATCCATTTATGGATTAAAGCAGGCATCACGGAGTTGGAACATCTGTTTTGATGATGTTATCAAAGAGTTTGATTTCATCAAAAATCCAGATGAACCTTGTGTTTATAAGAAGGCTGTAGGGAGAGCTGTCACATTCCTCGTATTGTACGTGGATGACATTCTTCTGATAGGAAATGATATTCCTATGCTACAGTCGGTCAAATCTTTCTTATCACTAAGGTTCTCCATGAAGGACCTGGGTGATGCCACATACATTCTGGGCATTCGGATCTATAGGGATAGATCCAAGAGGTTATTAGGATTGTCCCAAACCAGGTACATCAACACCATCCTAAAGAGATTTAGTATGGAAGACTCCAAACGAGGTGCCTTACCCGCTTTCCATGGAGTCACTCTCTCCAAGGACTTTTGCCCAAAGACCGATGAAGAGAGAGCTCGCATGAGCATTATACCCTATGCTTCGGCAGTAGGATCTATAATGTATGCGATGTTATGTACACGCCCAGATGTAGCTTATACACTTAGTGTAGTAAGCATGTATCAATCCAACCCAGGGTAGAATCACTGGATAGCTATGAAGAACATTCTTAAGTACTTGCGAAGGACTAAAGAATTGTTCTTGGTGTATGGTAACGGAGATCTCCAAATGGAGGCCTTTACCGATTAGAGCTTCCAGAGTGATAAGGAAGATAGCAAATCTATCTCTGGGTTTGTATATACCCTCAATGGAGGGGCGGTAAGTTGGAAGAGTTCCAAACAGGATACCGTTGCAGACTCTACGATGGAAGCTGAGTACTTTGCCGCGAATGATGCAGCTAAGGAAGCTGTCTGGATGAGGAAGTTTGTCTCGGAGCTAGGAGTAGTTCCAACCATTATTGATCTAATACCATTGTATTATGATAATAATGGGGCTATGGCGTTAGCCAAGGAGCCCAGGTCCCATCAGCGGTCCAGACACATCCTGAGGCGTTTTCATTTGATCCAGCAGATTGTAGATCGCCGCGAGATCGATATTAGGAGAGTAGACACAAAGAATAACACTGCGGATCCACTCGCCAAGGCCCTCCCTCAGCCATAACATGAGCGACTTTTTGAGATGTTGGGTATGAAATACGCCAATAACTGGCCTTAGTGCAAGTGGGAGATTGTTGGATATATGTATGCCCTAGAGGCCATTATATGATAGTGGATGTATTTATACATGTATATATATACATAGGACATTCTTTCTCGACATGATAGTATGTTATCTGGTTCTTCTTTATCTGACATATTGACTTGATCATGCTTTTATTCATTTACACATGTTGATAAAGCCCTGAGGATATTTGCTTGACTACTGTGATTATGATGGAGATCATACTAGTGGGACGTCTGTAGTTTATAAGCATATCCTGAAATGTCCCTAATCGTAGGTGTATCGAGACGGGGCATCGATATACCAGTGTAGACTAGCGTATATGATACTAGACCCATATGATGGGCGATGGATGTTACCACATCTATTGATGTTTGACATCGAGATCAAATGCGGGTGCTCAGTAGAGACTGGGTACACTGGACGGACTCGCCGAGAACTCTTATATGGTATTATATCTATCGTCGGATAGCAGTTCTCAGGTGACACTGGTACAGGTTAGTCTGTAGACCCGAGATCGTCATAGAGTCTTGTGTTTTCTCCCACTGCACTTTGATTACCACCCTACCACGGCTCTACTGAGTCATGCAAACAGGTGGCTTTTGGGTACAGTCCCGAGACACACGAAGACGATGAGCGATAGGAAGGGTTTCGTCTCTCCCGGTATTGGGAGTTGATGTTGTGCTTTGCTCGATTGGTTATATCAGTAAGTCCCTGGCCAGGGCTGTTGAGATTTACTGATAAGTGTTATCAGTAGTTTCTCGATCTGTTATAGACCATTCTTCGGCACGACTTATTGAGTTATTAGGGTCGACATTACCATCCCTAGACTTGATATGCAGCATATCTGACGAAGAGACCGGACTGTACGGTAGTGTTGCCGGTTGGCTCGACGAGAGTTGTGACAGGTTCGCTTGTTTTCTTCTGATCGCTCAATACCCGGGTGGCCGTTACGTTTAGCTGACCTCTTGTGGCTTAGGAGTGCATGATATGATCATCACCCATTGCCGGCGTATTGACGAGTCTCAGAGTCCCACAATGGAGTTACCTAGTCCAGGCAAAACGATGTGGTGTGCATATGTGATACGCGCGAGGACCCGATTAAATGCGTGTATATGATATCGTATATTAATCGGATGGTTTGCTATTGGTCGGGTCGTATGAGATATGACCGGTTTGCTAAATCAAGTGTTGATTTAACATTGACCATTAGCATTTTCACTTTAGACCCTTTTGTCTTTTGTTGTATGCATGCATGTATGCACATGTTTACATTGATGTACATATGGATGTGCATGCACACATACATGCATACACATTTCTATCATGGCTGTTGATACATTGGATGGTGGCAATATAAGACTCACACCTTAATAAATATGTTGATATTTATTTTTTGAGCTAGTGGAAATGGAAATAATTCATGGTTAATTATTTTATTCATCCACTAAACCTTTAGTTAACCATGGGTTATTTTTCCATGGCCATTCTTGCACCAAAAGAAATATCTAGATATTTATTAACTTGGGTTAAAGATGAGAAGAAGAAAATATATATATTTTCTATTCTCATTTTTATCCTTAAGCTTACCATTATCTTGAGCTCTTTCATTTGCCATCTTCTTCTTCCTCACTCTCTTGCTCTCTAGGTTTTGATAGTGAACAAAAGAGTGATCAAGTTAGGCTTTTGAAGTGAGAAAACAAACCACATCATTATTCTATACTACTCTTGCCCACTAGTTTAATGTATTAGCTTCAACTTCATCATCTTGATCAAGTGGAGCTTTGAGCTTGGACAAAGAGGACTCCGGGTGGATCGTCATGGATTTGGAGGATCTCAAGCAAGCTTCTTCCAACACTCAAGTAGCTAAGGAGTCTAGCTAAGGAATCTACAAAGGTTGTATTCTCTAAACCTAGCACTTAACTACTTGTGGATTGTGTTAAAGATTTGTGTTACCGTAGCTTTTCTAGTTTGATCCTTAGGATAGTTTCTTTAGCACCCTATAAATTTTTAATATGGCATGTGTGATGCTACCAAACCCTAGTAGTGGTGCTAAGGAAATCCCTTCACACTACTGCTGCATAGGTGTCGCAATGCTGAACGCTGATAGCGAGGAACAAATGGGTGAGCAGGCCTCAAACAAACCTCTTGACCCGCATCTCCTCCGTAGCACCAAATACGGAGAATACACAGACAGCTCGTTAAACAGCACATCGTACTCGGCCACCGTCATACCCTGAGTCTGGCATAATGACTCGAATCTGCGCGCTCGAGCATCCCTGACGCTCAGCGGAAAAAAAAAACGCGCAAGAAACACCGTCATGAACTCAGCCCAGGTCATATAAGAAAGACCTGCAGCTCTGCCCTTCTCTAAGGACTCGCACCACTTCTGGGCCAGACCCTCCAAACGAAAGCTCGCGAACTCCACCCATCTCGCATCAGAGCATCTAAGCGAACGACATATCCTGGCCATCCGTTCGATAAACGACTACGGATCCTCAGCTGCATCGATGCCAGTGAAAACCGGAGGCCCCAGCTTCATGAACTCCGATAACGATACGGTGATCACCTCCGTAGCTGCAGGTACAACCGCCTGAACAGTAGGCACCGACACGGTCCCTGTAACGGGTGGAACAACTGCTTACCCCTGCGCTCGAATGGCCTCAACTAACGACCCCATCATCTGGCGCAAATCCTGCATACCAGCCCCTAGCATAGCCATATGGTCTGTCGAAGGTGGAACAATCTGCTCCTGCATAACGGGCGTACCACCCTGGTCAGTCCTCATCTCAGACGAGTCAACTCTGAACTCGGCCTTCGCGGCCGCTCTCTGTGCCCACGTAGTCTTCGTCGGCATAAAGGCTGGAAATGGAAACAGGATTCGATAAGGACACAGAAATCGGATCACAAGGATATATATATCACGGAAGGAATTTCAAGCAATAAGTCCTAAGGTCACTTAGGCGGAACACCATGTCGTAAGTATGCCGTGGAACATACGCACGCTACGTTACTTTGCTTAAGCTACCTACTCCATCATACAAAGGTCATGATACACTCCGAAAGGTAAAACCTAGCGCTCTGATACAAACTTTGTCACGACCCAAAATTGGGCACATGACCAGCACTTAAACTACGTAACGTCAACAGGCGTAACACAATTAAGTAAGCCGAAAAAAACCCAGCAATCTAAACCATTACAAGAAAGAAAGATAGATCACTTTTAAAAATCTCGATGCAAAACTTTAAACTTAAGTTTGTTTTTCATAAAAATTTCGGTGGCACCTCCTTTGTAAAAACTAGCCCCGAAACGGGTACAAACATAAGCTAAAAGTAAAGCATCCCCAAACGGGAGCAAATCTCACCCAACGACAGAAACAACTACCACAACAGATATACGACGCCGTAGCGAAGAAAAGATAATCCACATATATATAAAAAGGCCGGCTCACACGAGCCCGACAACCAGAGTCAAAAGAATATACAACATCGATCCTCACAACTCGTCTCTAAGTCAAAACATGAAGGTGGTAGATGGAGAGTACTAGATACAAGAAATATACAATGTAAATCATCGGATAACCGCAACCTACCTATAGCAAACGGCTTCACAGCCAACCGTAGCGGTATCCGCAAAAGTAGAGATAATAAGGCGCCCTGCCGCGACCACTCTGATGATCAGACCTGAAAAACCCTGCGGCACAATGAGGGTGAGTTGCCAACTCGTGAATAGTAAAAAATATCATACAGTAATCACAAGTATGTACTAACAGCGATAATCTATCACATGTGATCTGATAGCATAAGTATGACAATATGTATATGCAACAGTCATGAAAGGTACTCTATCAGATACTACTAATACATGAAGCAATGCATATAGAATAAATACGGAGTACAGGGTAAAACATGTCATCCTCACGGAATCCTCATCGTGGTGGACCAGTGTCCATCAAGACAATCTAAATCCCCAAATTCCCTCAAATCCGCCCCCATATCGGCCCTCATATCGGGCACATCGGCCCCTCATATCGCAATGAATAAGAATACATGCACAGATCATTATGATGATATATATTATAGGTATACATATATAACAGCATCCCATACCACTAATATATATATATATATATATATATATATATATATATATTATAGGTGTACATATATAACAGCGTCCCATATCACTGATATATATATACATGTATATATATTAGCGTCCTATACCACTGATATATATACACATGAGTAAAACATCCAGAAACATCATATGAAATCCATATATCAATGCAAAATCCATGAAATATAATATATGCAACATGAACAGTAATATGAGCATATATAGGAAAAACCGCTATTTACGGCAACCTGTTATTTAAATATATCATGCGGTTCCTAATTTCTCCGAAACCAAACGCAACATCATATAAAGGTGAACATGTAGCTATAGCCAGTTATGCGTAACCATATCGGTATAGCAAAATATGTGTATCTACCTATCAATAATGATGTAATATCCTCCAGATATGTGTGTAGCTATATCAAGCTAGGTATGTGTATATACATGTTAATAATGGTACAATACCCTCCAGGTATGTATGTAGCTTTATCAAGCTAGGTATATGTATATACATGTCAATAATGGTACAATACCCTCCAGGTATATGTGTAGCTAGCATGTAGTCATGGCAAGACATATGTGTAAGCATGTAGGTATACAGGTATGCTATATGTCATATGCACAATGGAATATGAATCAATGTATCAATGTCCCTAACCATATAATATCACGTATGTATAGGTGTTGTGCGTGTCATGGCAATTATTGATGGTGTGAGTGACATACAATCAGTGCTCGTGTAACATGAGCCGTCAATAATAGTGCAGTGTCCAAAGGGTACAAGTCCAAGCACAACAAGTAATAATATGCAATGAAGTTTTATGCACAATCTCTATATATGCAATATAACATGCGGCTAATATCATATCATATCTAGCCCAGACGCATAATGCCATGCGGGCGGATTCCCCGTAAATGTTAAATCTACTCACCGACAGTCGCGGGCTAGGTAAATCCAATCACCTGCTTCTCTTTCTTCGCAGCGTCCGAAGTTCCCGCCTGCGATCCTATTAACACAAAACGTAGCCATTGCAAAAATCTCAGAAATCAATCAATATCATGTACACACTACGTTTGACCAACACACCAACTCATAAGTGTTCGTCTAACGGCTAACGTGTGTGGCGACACACCAAAACTAACCCAAGTGTAGCAGCTACACAAGATCACGAACCGTGTCGGATAACGTAATACACGTACTCAAAACACTACATTATGCACAAGCGATCCCAGATTTTACATACTGTCAATACTCAAAAATCAAACAGTACCAAACAGCTCTAAACAACTGCAGACAGCTACCCTACAAAACCCAAGCCCCAACTCCTCCTAACGGCCGAGGTCGCCGGATTTGCCCCTAATGTCGCCGGCTAAAACCGATGGGATGGGGTTCATACTCCAGGTGTATTCTCAGGGTCACTGGTACAACACTACTACATTGTTTGATTTTACAGTAAAATTCCCGGGTCACAGCAGATCACAAAGGCTCAAACATGACACTAAAAATACGATATTTGCACGAAATGATACTTTAAGTGTTCTAAATAACAACCAACAATCTACACAACATAATAACACCTATTTAACAGTTTAGAGATCATTACCTAGCCACTCTTGCTCAAAAATCCTAGCTTTCCAAGCTCCAAGGCGACCTAGTGGCTAATCAAGACATTTGAAGTGTTTTCATGGATTTTTATGAAGTTTTACAAGTATTTGTGAAGAGGGAAGTGAGGGTTCAGTTTGGGAGTTCACAGAATGAAAAACAATGGAATGAGAGAAGAATGAGATAGTGAGGGAAGGATAATGAAGAGAGGTGAGTGTAGGGTGAATCTTTTCCTTACACTCACTCTCCCCCCTCACCTCATTAATGCTCCATTAAAGCTCCATGACTCACCTAGCCACCTCTCTCTCTCTCTCTCAATCCAAAGTAAATAGATATTTTCGCACTCAAAATATCTAAGGCATGGTTAATTAGGACAAGGTTTAGCTTAAGGTGTCATAGTTGCTAAACGAGGTTAACAATAATACACCCTCACATTAACACGCACAAGTGTGTGCAAGCCCTAACAAATAATATAAAAATATAAATTTCTTGCTATAAAATGTGAGGAAACCGATTTAGTAAACTTTTGTCTAAAACCCCGGATTATCGCTTAATTAACACTAATCGCATTCTAAGGTGTTACAATCATTTATGCTTCCTAAGCATCACAGAAGAAACGAAAATACAACGTACGCTTATGCCATCCGCATTCGCCACAGTGTCTCGTTATGCACCGTTAGGTTACTAAACTAACGGCATACCGGGGCGGGACTAGCGCGGGTGTAAAACAAAAGCAACGTTTATTATATATCATATATACAATAATAAAGCATTGTTATCGTGCATATAAAATGATCACATCACAGAATATCAGCAACAGAAGATAACATATGAAATATTGGATATACTAGGAGGTCCGTGTTTTATTTTGAGCCTGTATAAAACACGGATTCCACGGTCGTGATGAATAGCCAAACCCACATCCCTAGACCCATACGAGAGCGGCAAGCAACCCTACCAATTCTAGAGTTAGGAGATCCGGACTCGACTCCTCGAGATAGTCTCCCACTGGATTCTAGAACCCGGTTACTTGTGCTCCCCTCCTTGGGTCTATCCTAATGCGGAAAAGTAAATAATATACATCAATGGTGATATCATCCTCAACCCGGAAGTGCCCCAATAAAAGAATATTACATATAATGAATTTTACATGAATGAAAATAAAAACTCTGTAACGCCTTAAATTTCGGTTAGTGTTCGTTTAGACGTTAATGTGGGTTTACTGTAAAAGTTTACCAATTCGGGTTCCTCACATTTTATAACATTTAATTAATAAATTATTAGTATTTGTTATAAACATGCACGCACGTGTACACGTAAAGTGTGAGTTTTGTTTGTGCTATTTTGTTCTTAGCAACCTTGACACTTAACCTAATCTTTGCTTAACCCAATCTTTGCTTAACCCTAATCCTTAACCATTCATTCCTTGATCTTTTGTGAGAAGAAGAGAAGATATTTGTTTGGATGAGATGAGGTGGCAAGGTGTGTGTGAAAGCATTAATGATGTTTTAAATGCAAGGTGCACTCACCCTTAACCTCACCTCCCTCTCTCTTTATCAATCACTCTCTCTCTTTTTCTCTATCTCTTTCTCATTCCCTCATCTCTTGCTTTCACACAAACTGAACACTTCATTTCCCTCACCAAATTCATCTCATTTATTCACAAATTTCATCAAAAATCACAACTTTTCTTGGTTTTTGCCTCTTGGATGCCTAGGAGCATGCAAAGCTAGGATCTTTGGGTTCTTTTGTGTAGGTAATGTTCTTTTGCTGTTGTTTATGTTGTTTTTGTGCTTTGTAGATTGTTAGATTTAGTTTAGATAGTGTAAAGTTTAGTTTTGTGCGAAATATCGTATTTTAGTGCCTATTTGTGACATATAGGATCTGCTGTAACCCGGAGAGTGTACTAGAAAACCAAACAAAGTATTTGTGTTGTACCTGAGACCATAGGACCTCACCTGGAGCACGGACCCTTGGAGCTCGGACCCGGCCGTTGACGTATGAAGAGGATTCCGGCAAGATTGGCCGTGGGTAGGAGTTGGGGTGTGGGTTTTTGAGGGTAGGTCTACGCTGTGGTTTGGGTAAGTTTGGTATTGTTTGATTATTGAGTTTTCTCTGTATGCAAAATCTGGGATCACTTAGGTAGTTTCTAGTGTTTTGTGTCCGCGCGATACGTTATACGACACGGATCGTGCACTTTGTGTGGTTTTGCTCTTGGGTTAGTTTCATCGTGTCGCTACACACGTTAGCCACAATACGAACACTTGAGAGTACGTTTTGTGTTGTTGCGTCGGTCTAATTTAGTTTGTGCGTGTTTTGGGTCTATTATTAATATATACTTGTTTTATTGTTTTAATGTTGCAGGTTCGCAGGCGGGGACTTCGGACACTGCTACAAGGGGAAAACAGGTGGTAGACTTCACCTAACTTGGAGCGTTAGTGAGTAGATTTAACATCTACAGGGGAATCACCCGCATGGCGTTATGCGTCTGGTCTAGAGATGTTATTTCTGTCGCATATTCTATTTCATATTTAGAATTGCACATTCACCTTATTGCTTAGATATTGTTGTGTCTGGACTAGTACCTTTAGGACACTGCACATATTATTGACGGTTCATGTTGCACGAGCACTGATTGCATGCCACACACACCGTTAATAATTGCCATGTCACGCACAACCCACATATAGAAATGATATTGTTTGGTTAGGGACATTGAGACATTGATTCATATTTCTTTACGCATATGACTTATAGCATACCTGTATACCTACATGCTTACACATATGCCTTGACATGTTTACATGCTAGATACCAGATACATATAGGGTATTGTACCATTAGCAATAGGTACATACACACATAATGACATATAGTATACCTGTATATCTTGATATACCTTTATGTTACATATATGTCTGGTTTTAGCTACATGCTTACCTTTACTTGATGTTATTTTAGAATTGGAGAAAATTAGAAACCGCATGATATTTATATTAACTTGTTGTAGCTAATTAGCGCCTTTTCCTTTATATGCTTACATTTCAGTTTATGTTGCATATATTATATTCATGGATTTTCGCATCGTGATATGGATTTTTCATGATGTTTTCTGGATTTGGGGACCGTGAGAGTTCATGAAATTATGCATTATTTGAAAAACCCGGTTTCCCTTGATTTGATATTTCAGCGGCCACCATGAGATTTATCGATTCTGATTATATACCCAATGCGAGGAAAGGAGGGGTCCGTGTGCGGGTACATGGTGGGGCCCGGAGGTACCCCGGGGCAAGAATTTCGTGGAGCTAGACGATGAGTTGGTGGGGGAACCATACCTACCGGTGACATTACCTATGACTCGGCGGTAATCATGGGGATACCGTTGGGAGTCATGTACGTATAGATACGTGGAAAGACGATGGTCAGAGCTAGGCACTCTTGCTTTTCGGATAGCGTGTGATACGTACCTATCAGGGTGCCAGTCTTGGTGACAGCACCTGATAGATCAGCATTTCTGTGTCGATACTTGACACATTGTTTTCATGATATTTCTTTTTACTTCTTTGTATATATAACAGTGGAATGGGACGCTGTTATATATGCCCTTACACCAATATTAGTGGAATGGGACGCTAATATATGTGTATTGACATTAATTTATATACATCATCATATTTATTCATGCAAATATATTTAGGATGTTAGAATTTTACTTGATATTGGATTTGGGATATAGGTGATTCACTTGATATTGGATAAAGGATATATGAGATTTATTTGATATTATACATTCAGGATATATGAGATTCATTTGATATTGGATACAGGATACTTATGAGATTGCTGATTTGTACATTTATGATATATGAGATTTATTCGATATTGTACATTCAGGATTTGTGAGACTTATATGATATGAGAGCCAATTTGGGGGCTGATTGGAGGAATTGGGATTTGAATTGTCTTGATAGATTGTGATCCTACCACGATGTCAGGATTCCGTGGAAATGACATATTTCATTCCATACTCCACATTTATTGCTTATGCACTGCTTAATGTATTAGGTAGTACCTGTTAGTGTACCTTTCATGACTGTTGCATTTACATACCTTTACTTATATGCAGTACTTCATGTGTTAGTTGTACCTGTTAGTGTACCTTTCATGACTGTTGCATATATACATTTTCATATCCTTATTGCATGATTATTGCATACCGATTGTCATATTATCATTGCTTCATGTATTAGTTGTATCTGCTAGTTTACTTTCATGATTATTGCATTCATATGACCTTTTATTGCTTTTAATTGCATGTGTTAGATTCGCGCTGTACGTGCATACTTGCGATTACCTGCATATGTTATTTACTATTCACGAGTTGGCAACTCACCCCCATTATGTCACAGTTATTTTGCAGGGTGTTCCCCAGAGTAGTCGAGACAGGCTATTCATCTATCTGATCATCTTTTGCCGCGGATACCGCTTCAGCTCATAGTGTGCAGTTTTGCTTAGGTGGATTTTGTGGTTATCCGTATTGTTGTATTATATATTCGTTGTATCCTTGTATTCTCCATCTACTATATTTTCTTGTTGACTTAGAGACTTGGTGAGGACGATGTTGTATATTATTTGTGACTTGTTGTCTTTTTACAGTTTCCTTTATATCGTCTTTTATTTCTTCGCTTCGGCGTCGTATTTTTGTTGTGGTGGTTGTTTTCCGCCTTTGGGTGTGTATTTGCTCCCGTTTGTGGATGCTTTACTTTTATTTATGTTGTACCCATTTTTGGGGCCAGTTTTTACAAAGGAGGTGCTGCCAAAATTTTAAAGAAATAAAGTTAGACTTTTAAAGAATTTGGGTTGCGATTTCAAAAGTTTAAATAATATTTCTTATCTTTTCTTGTCTTTTAATGGTTTAGATTTCTGGGTTTTGGCTTTCTTTTACTATGTTACGCCTGTAGACGTTGCGTAGTATTAGGGCCGTCACGTGCCAATTTCGGGTCGTGACAAAGTTGGTATCAGAGCGCTAGGTTTTACCTTTCGGAGTGTAAGATGACCTTGGTATGATGGAGTAAGTAGCTTAAGCAGAGTAACGTAGAGTGTGTATGTCTGCAGCATACTCACGATACGGTACTCCGCCTAAAGTGACCTAAGTGCATTGCTTGAAATTCCTTCCTTGATGATTCATATCTTTGCAATTCGATTTCCGTGTTCTTATCGAATCTTATTTTCATTTATAGCCTTGCCGCCGATGACTATGGGGACTCAGAGTGATGCAGCGAGGGCCGAGGTCAGAGTTGGTTCAGGTGAGACGAGGACTGACCGAGATGGCACGCTAGTTGCACAGGTGCAGACGGATCCGCCTTCGACAGATAGTATCGCTAGGCTTGTGGCAGAGATGCAGGACATGCGCCAGACGATGAGTTCATTGGTTGAGGTTGTTCAAGCGCAGCGACAGGAGGTTGTCACCCCTGTTAACCAGTTGTTCCTTGCGATCAGCATGCAGCAGTCCGTCACCTACATAGCACCAGTGGATGCAGCCCCAGTTTACGAGACACGTATTCCAGAGACTCTGAGAGTTCCGGGACAGTGGAGGACTCGTACCGGTGCACCAGCCCAGAGACAGAGGCTTAGTCGTCGAGACAGATTTCGTAACCATCATGGGAGTAGCAGAGGCTTAGGACGTGGACAGTCGTTCAGCTCTCGTCCCCAGGAGGGTCAGCAGCCATCGTATGGATGTTTTCGATGTGGGAGCCTTCATCACCTCATCAGGGATTGTTCCTTAGCACTGCGACAGGGTCGTTTTCAGAGAGGTCGTGGACGCAGAAGGTTCACTCAGAGGGGACGGGTTGGCAGAGGAAGATTTCAGCCAGTTGCGGGTAGGGGGCAGACACGAGAGTTTGCTTCTACTCTTCGGGACGCGCAGGCGTCCAATGCAGAGTTTTCAGGTATTCTTAATTCGTATGTTCTTTTGTTGTACTTGTTATTTTGCACACTTTGTGCCGTGGTTGGGACGAGGATCGTATTAGCTAGATCAGTCGTTTGTTGTGTTAACTTCTGTCGGCGATTCTTCTGTTACGCAATACGTAGTTCAGTCATGTGCCAATCGGTTAAGAGATTCATCCATCACTTGATCCTTCTAGAGATGTTGGATTTAACGTTCTCCTGGGTACGGATTGGTTAGCTACGTGCTAGGCGTCTGTGGACTACCGCGAGAAAACAGTCAGGTTTGTTTCCCGGCAAGTCAGTTCTTGTTGTGCAGGGGGACGGTGGTGCCGCCTCTCACAGCTTGAATTCAGCCTTTTTCGCTAGTCGGCTTTTGAGGAGAGGATGTCGTGGATTCTTGGCGTTCATTCGTGGTACCGGAGCCACAGTTGGTTTGTTGGACCGGGTTTTTATCGTGCGGGAGTTTTCCTACGTTGTTCCAGATGAGCCGGCGAAGCTTAAGGAGCTTAAGGATCTGCTGCAGAGTTGTTTGTTGGGGAGCTAGTGCATCTGAGTGTTTCACATTGGGGAGCTCCTATTTTTGTTCGTCAAGGAGAAAGACGACAGATTGAGGTTGTATATTGATGGATCATCAATTGAACCGGCTTACGGTGCGGATAGGTATCCTTTACCTCGCATTGACGATTTCTTCGATCAGCTCCAGAGTGTGAGACATTTTCTAAGTTTGTTCGGGATCAGGTCATCATTGTTGCGGGTTTAGAGTGATGACATTCCGAAGACTGCCTTGTGTGTGCTACGAGCTTTGTGTGTTTTGGTGGTGTCATTGGACTCGCCATTGCCCTAGCAACATTTGTAGATAATGAACCAGATTTCTTCAGGCCGTTCCTCGACCAGTTATTGTTGTGTCATTGACGACATTCTGGTATATTCAATGTGTCTTGAGGAACAGGAGCAGCACTTGAGGATTTGTTTTGCAGATACTGGGAGAGCACCAGCTGTTTGCTAGATTCTCGAAGTGTTCCTTCAGGCTTGTTTGTGTTGACTCCTAGGTCATGTAGTTACGGGAGACGGTTTTGTATGATTCCGAGGAAGATCGTGGCCGTACGACTTAGGCCCAGACTTGTGTGCAGGATGGAGATCCGCAGATTTTTGGGCTTAGCAGGTTTTTACCGCTGTTTCGTGCAGGATTGCTAGTGTAGTGCTGCACCGTTGACTGAACTGACCGGAAAGGAGGTTTCTTTTCTTTAGACTGAGGCATGTGTGCAGAGTTTCGGCAGTTGAAGACTCGGTTAACAACTGCATCAGTTCTTTCTTTGCTTTCTGGTTCGGGCGACTTTGTTGTTTAACTGTGATGTTTCGCGAGTGGGGATCGATTTTGCGCTGATGCGGCCTTATAGAGTTATCGCTTTTGCTTCCCTACACTTGGAGGAAGTACTAGCAGGATATCCCACTCATGATCTGGAGATGGCCGCGGTGGTTTTGCAATGAAGATTTGGAGACACTACTCGTTCGAGAGTCGTGTCAGATTTTCACGGACCACCAGAGCTTAATGTACATCTTCCTGCAGCGGGTGTTGATTGTTGAGATAGTCTTCTGCAGACTTACAGTTCTTGTGCGATCGTTGAGTACAGCTTGTGTTCGCCTCTACTGAGGGGACAGCTTGCTCATGTCCGCGCCCGACCACTTTTTCCTAATCACTTTCGCGAAGCACTGCCCGCCGATGCTCGTTCGTCAGAGATTCTTGAGCATACTCGGCTGGGTAAAGATTCGGAGACCTTGATTTGTGACAAGGGTGTGCTAAGTTTAGGGACGCGTTTGGGTATCTGATACTATTAGGTAGAGACGTGAAATCCTAGAGCAGGCACATCTGTCAAACTCTCTGTACTCATTCAAGTTCCACTAACATTGACGTGACTTGTGAGATAGTTACGGGTGGGCAGGGATGTAAAAAGAAGTTTCAGGTTTCGTTTCAAGGTGTCTGTCTTGTTGTGTTCTTCAGTTGAGCATCTGAGACCGGCTGGAGAGTTGCAACCTTTAACCGTTCCGAAGTGGGAGTGGGAGCAGGTCTCTACGAATTTCGTTATGGTGTCTACCCAGGTTTAGTCAGGGTGTGACTCCATTCGAATGTTTATTGTCCGGTTTTTGCTCAGTTTGCTCAGTTGTTCTTTATTAAGTTTGTGCGTTGCACGGAGTTCCTTCATGGGTCATATTCAATAAAAGCACCATGTTTGCTTGCCGTCTTGGGCAGGAACTTCAGGAAGCCTTGGGTACTGGTTGAGCTTTAGCTCCATCTTTCCATCCGCAGGATGATGGTTTTGTGAGAGCGGGCTATACCGACTCTGGAGGATATGCTTGTACGTGTGTTTTAATTGTTGTCGGCAGTTGGGATCGTCACTTGCCATTGTTAGGGTTCTCCTTCGATAGCAGTTATCAGGAGTCACTCCAATTGGCAACCTTTAGGTTTAGGGGTTAGGTCGTGCCGATCACCAGTCTGTTTTTCTGACTCTGCGTAAGTAGGATTTTTGGACCCCAACTAGTCTAGAGACTTCGGAGATGATTCAGTTGGTTCAGGTCAGGATGATGGCAACCCAGTGCAAACAGAGGTCTTATGCCGACCATTGCGGTCGCAGACTTGAGCTCGCAGTAGGAGATCATGTATTCCTACAGACTTTCCGATGAATGACATGTTGAGTTTTGGGAAGTTTATCCCAGAATTGTAGGTCCTTCTGAAATCCTTAAAGCGAGTTAGTTTCGTTGCCTTTAATTTGGCACTTCCGCCCAAATTATTGAGTATTCACCCCGTATTTCTTGTGTCGATACTTTGCAATTACCTTCATGACCTTTCTCACATGATTCAGCACCAGACCATTTAGCTTGGACGCGATCTTTCGTTCACCAGCAGCCAATTGTGTTAATGGCTAGGCAGGTGGAGAAACTTCGATCAAGGGTCTTGCCATCTGTGAAGGGTTTCCTTGGACGTAGCCGTATAGTGAGGTAATCACTTGGGAGGCTGCGAACGAGATTTGAGAATTTGTAATCTTCTCTTTGAAGGTACGCTTAGTGAAATTTTAAATTCGGGGACGAATTTTTATAAGGGGGAGATTGTAACGCCTTAGATTTCGGTTAGTGTTCGTTTAGACGTTAATGCGGGTTTACTATAAAAAGTTTACCAATTCGGGTTCCTCACATTTTATAACATTTAATTAATAAATTATTAGTATTTGTTATAAGCATGCACGCACGTGTGCACGTAAAGTGTGAGTTTTGTTTGTGCTATTTTGTTCTTAGCAATCTTGACACTTAACTTAATCTTTGCTTAATCCTAATCCTTAACCATTCCTTAATCTTTTGTGAGAAGAAGAGAAGATATTTGTTTGGATGAGATGAGGTGGCAAGGTGTGTGTGAAAGCATTAATGATGTTTTAAATGCAAGGTGCACTCACCCTTAACCTCACCTCCCTCTCTCTTTATCAATCATTCTCTCTCTTTTTCTCTATCTCTTTCTCATTTCCTCATCTCTTGCTTTCACACAAACTGAACACTTCATTTCCCTCACCAAATTCATCTTATTTATTCACAAATTTCATCAAAAATCATATCTTTTCTTGGTTTTTGCCTCTTGGATGCATAGGAGCATGCAAAGCTAGGATCTTTGGGTTCTTTTGTGTAGGTAATGCTCTTTTGCTGTTGTTTATGTTGTTTTTGTGCTTTGTAGATTGTTAGATTTAATTTAGATAGTGTAAAGTTTAGTTTTGTGCGAAATATCGTATTTTAGTGCCTATTTGTGACATATGGGATCTGCTGTGACCCGGAGAGTGTACTAGAAAACCAAACAAAGTAGTTGTGTTGTACCTGAGACCATAGGACCTCACCTGGAGCACGGACCCTTGGAGCTCGGACCCGGCCAACGACGTATGAAGAGGATTCCGACGAGATCGGCCATGGGTAGGAGTTGGGGTGTGGGTTTTTGAGGGTAGGTCTATGATGTGGTTTGGGTAAGTTTGGTATTGTTTGATTGTTGAGTTTTCTCTGTATGCAAAATCTGGGATCACTTAGGTAGTTTCTAGTGTTTTGTGTCCGCGCGATACGTTATACGACACGGATCGTGCACTTTGTGTGGTTTTGCTCTTGGGTTAGTTTCGTCGTGTCGCTATGCACGTTAGCCACAATACGAACACTTGAGAGTACGTTTTGTGTTGTTGTGTCGGTCTAAAGTAGTTTGTACGTGTTTTGGGTCTATTATTAATATATACTTGTTTTATTGTTTTAATGTTGCGGGTTCGCAGGCGGGGACTTCGGACACTGCTACAGGGGAAAACGGGTGGTAGACTTCACCTAGCTTGGAGCGTTGGTGAGTAGATTTAACATCTACAGGGGAATCGCCCGCATGGCGTTATGTGTCTGGGCTAGAGATGTTATTTCTGTCGCATATTCTATTTCATATTTAGAATTGCGCATTCACCTTATTGCTTAGATATTGTTGTGCTTGGACTAGTACCTTTAGGACATTGCATATATTATTGACGATTCATGTTGCACGAGCACTGATTACATGCCACACACACCGTCAATAATTGCCATGTCACGCACAACCCATATATAGAAATGATATTGTTTGGTTAGGGACATTGAGACATTGATTCATATTTCTTTACGCATATGACTTATAGCATACCTGTATACCTACATGCTTACACATATGCCTTGACATGTTTACATACTAGATACCAGATACCTATAGGGTATTGTACCATTAACAATAGGTACATACACACATAATGACATATAGTATACCTGTATATCTTGCTATACCTTTATGTTACATATATGTCTGGTTTTAGCTACATGCTTACCTTTACTTGATGTTATTTTAGAATTGGAGAAAATTAGAAACCGCATGATATTTATATTAACTTGTTGCAGTTAATTAGCGGCTTTTCCTTTATATGCTTACATTTCAGTTTATGTTGCATATATTATATTCATGGATTTTCGCATTGTGATATGGATTTTTCATGATGTTTTCTGGATTTGGGGACCGTGGGAGTTCATAAAATTATGCATTATTTGAAAAACCCGGTTTTCCTTGATTTGATATTTCAACAGCCACCATGAGATTTATCGGTTCTGATTATATACCTGATGCGAGGAAAGGAGGGGTCCGTGTGCGGGTACATGGTGGGGCTCGGAGGTACCCCGGGGCAAGAATTTCATGGAGCTAGACAATGAGTTAGTGGGGGAACCATACCTACCGGTGACATTACCTATAACTCGGCGGTAATCATGGGGATACTGTTGGGAGTCATGTACGTATAGATACGTGGAAAGACGAGTGTCAGAGCTAGGCACTCGTGCTTTTCGGATAGCGTGTGATACGTACCTATCAGGGTGCCAGTCTTGGTGACAGCACCTGATAGATCAGCATTTCTGTGTCGATACTTGACATATTGTTTTCATGATATTTCTTTTTACTTCTTTGTATATATAACAGTGGAATGGGACGCTGTTATATATGCCCTTACACCAATATTAGTGGAATGGGACGCTAATATATGTGTATTGACATTAATTTATATACATCATCATATTTATTCATGCAGATATATTTAGGATGTTAGAATTTTACTTGATATTGGATTTGGGATATAGGTGATTCACTTGATATTGGATAAAGGATATATGAGATTTATTTGATATTATACATTCAGGATATATGAGATTTATTTGATATTGGATACATGATACTTATGAGATTGGTGATTTGTACATTTAAGATATATGAGATTTATTCGATATTGTACATTCAGGATTTGTGAGACTTATATGATATGAGAGCCAATTTGGGGGCTGATTGGAGGAATTGGGATTTAGATTGTCTTGATGGATTGTGATCCTACCACGATGTCAGGATTCCGTGGAAATGACATATTTCATTCCATACTCCACATTTATTAGTTATGCACTGCTTTATGTATTAGTAGTACCTGTTAGTGTACCTTTCATAACTGTTGCATTTACATACCTTTACTTATATGCAGTACTTCATGTGTTAGTTATACCTGTTAGTGTACCTTTCATGACTGTTGCATATATACATTTTCATATCCTTATTGCATGATTATTGCATACCGATTGTCATATTATCATTGCTTCATGTATTCGTTGTACCTGCTAGTGTACTTTCATGATTATTGCATTCATATGACCTTTTATTACTTTTAATTGCATATGTTAGATTCGCGCTGTACGTGCATGATTATTGCATTCATATGACCTTTTATTGCTTTTAATTTCATATGTTAGATTCGCGCTGTACGTGCATACTTGCGATTACCTGCATATGTTATTTACTATTCACGAGTTGGTAACTCACCCCCGTTGTGCCACAGTTGTTTTGCAGGGTGTTCCCCAGAGTAGTCGAGACAGGCTATTCATCTATCTGATCATCTTTTGCCGCGGATACCGCTTCAGCTCATAGTATGCAGTTTTGCTTAGGTGGGTTTTGTGGTTATCTGTATTGTTGTATTGTATATTCGTTGTATCCTTGTACTCTCCATCTACTATATTTTCTTGTTGACTTAGAGACTTAGTGAGGACGATATTGTATATTATTTGTGACTTGTTGTCTTTTTACAGTTTCCTTTCTATCGTCTTTTATTTCTTCGCTTCGGCGTCGTATTTTTGTTGTGGTGGTTGTTTTCCGCCTTTGGACGTGTATTTGCTCCCGTTTGGGGATGCTTTACTTTTATTTATGCTGTACCCATTTTTGGGGCTAGTTTTTACAAAGGAGGTGCTGCCAAAATTTTAAAGAAATAAATTTGGACTTTTAAAGAATTTGGGTTGCGATTTCAAAAGTTTAAACAATATTTCTTATCTTTTCTTGTCTTTTAATGGTTTAGATTTCTGGGTTTTGGCTTTTTTTACTGCGTTACGCCTGTAGACGTTGCGTAGTATTAGGGCCGTCACGTGCCAATTTCGGGTCGTGATAAACTCGCATCTCACATAAAACCCCCGGTTATTCAAAACACGACGATCCAATATAACATATCACAGCAACACATAACATCACATGTCATCAACGTAAGTAAATATGCGTATCATAATTGTCGTTGACATATAGCAACGAAAACGGTGATACACCACATATTACACTTACGGTCGTAGAAAAGAAAATGTCAAACTACAACATTTGGAATCCATAATCATCTTAGACATCATAAACCCGAAATATCACATATCTCGGATTTCATGCCTAACTATATGAATTCCACATATTGTATCACATTCCAGAAATAGCTAGACGATGTTAAATATTCTGATCGAATTAACAAACACCCAAAATTTCCCAGAAGCTCAACACTTGAGCGTAGTTTAAAAATACTCAGTACATGCCACAGTACCAATGAACCGGCCGTAGAAGGGTCAACCAATGCATCACCTGTGACGCCGCGGAACTACTGCAAACTCTAGGGTTTGGCGGCGGTTCTTACGGTCACAGAATCGAGTTAGAGTTTCGTTCTTCTAGAGGGTCCACCGCATTACCTGCATGATTTTAGAATGTTCTTTAACTTGAAAAAAATCCAACTCTTGGAAAATTTCCACCAAGGGTTAAAGTGGGCATTTGATATCCAATCGAACTTTTAACACCGTTTAAATAACCCAAAAAAACTAGAATTACGAATACGAAACACTCCGAATAGCCAATGCATAAAGATAACATCACATGCAAATTTAGCAAAAACTAGCAACACCTGAAATACAAAAACCCAGAGACTGGAACACACTACAAAATTCAACCTTGGACACCACCAAAAAACCGAGCAGGCCGGTTTTCCTTGCTCTGTGTCCAGCCAAAATCCGAGGTCTGGGGTTCAATTTTATACTGTGTTCATCTTGCATCTCATACAACATTCTGCAGCTGTTTAAACAAAATTTTGACTCTTAGAAAATTTTGACAGAAACTAGGGTTTAGAATCAGGTGTTTCGGAGTTGTTTCGGTTTCGTAATCCTACACAATCCGTCTAATTCTCTAGCTAGGCTCTGATACCATTGTAGGGTTCCTAAGCACGACAACAAGGTTTTGGGTGGTATCATCCATGCCAAGCTAAAATTTTGCCATGCTAAAAGAACCCTAACCAAGGATGTTTAACTAGAGAATCATACGAAACGATATGCAAACAACTTTACTTCTAAGTGATTAGCGATTACAACCTTTGTAGTCATCTCCTTCACTTCTATAGCTCCAAGTTGTGGTCCCTTCGCTGTGATCATCGAGCTTCTGGACTCTTGAGAGACTCCACCCAGTGTATGATGCATGCTTGCTTGAAGTCTTCAAAATCAAGATGATCTACTTTGAGGAAACACGAACTCAAGCTTTCACTTCACTAATATGGAATTAGTGAAGCTAACACCCTAATCTAAATGGCCAGTATAGAAGAGGATGATGAAGTAGGAATTTTGCTCACTTTAGAACTCAATTTCTCACAATTATTCTTCTTTTTTTCCTCAAGAGCTAGAGAGCAAGAATGAGATGAATGAAGAAGATGAGGTTAGAAATGCAACCTTGGGTTAGTTTATGTCATGGCTAACCCATATAGAGAATAAACCATGAGCTGGGGTTAAAGGTTAGGTTAAGAAATATCTTAAGTAAAAACAAAAGAGGTGGACTTTAGTCAATATTCTACTAGCTTCCATGAAGCTCAACCATGACTAATTCCATATCATTTGTGAATTACTTGAAAAGATAAATAAAACCATAACATAAACCCTAGCATGGTATAAGTCTCATACATACATGTTGCATGTGTAACCTAGCATGACACATTAATATATATCACATATATATTTATGTGTGCTAAAGAAAATAATACAATAAACATATATCGCATATATGTTAAATGTATTCAAAAGTGAGAAAAAATACTTAAGTGAGCATATATTAGTTAATGTAATTTAATATATCAAATATATAATTATACATTAAATTATTAAATCAACACTTGATTTAATAATCCGGCTATATCACATACAACCGACCAATATATAATGTATCATTTTATCGAATCAACACTTGATCCGATGTCCCGGTTAAATCAAATATAACCGGCTGATATCACATATCGCGAGAATAGAATACAGCATCACATACACGTATCAATCTCGGTCCCGCACATATCACATATGTGCTCCTACTCCGTTTCGCCTGAGCCAGGAAACCTCTGTGTAGGACTCTAAAGACTCGTCAATACGTCGGCAGTAGGTGATGATCATATCAAACACCTACAAGCTGCAAGCGGTCAGCTAAACGTAACGGTCACCCGGGGATTGAGTGATCAGAAGATCAACAAGCAAGTCTGCTCACACTCCTGTGAATCCAATCAGTAACACTACCGTACAGTCTGGTCTCTTCGTCTGATATGTCGCATATCCAGTCTAGGGGTGGTAAACGTCAGACCCAGTAACCGATAAGTTGTGTCGATGTGAGGCTCATAACGGGTCAAGAAACTACTGATAACACTTAATTACCATGGTCGTCTGAGTTTGCTTGTCGATCTTCTTTTCGCTCAATACCTGGATAGCCGTTACGTGCAGCTAGTATCGCTGACGTGCTTGTGGGCTATGGATATGATCCTGACCTACTGCCAGCGTATTGATGAGTCTTTGATTCACACACAGAGGTTTCATAGCTCAGGCGAAATGATGTAGAGTGTGTATGGGGATACGTGCAGGAGTTCGGTTAAGCACGTGTATTTGATACACATATTTTAATCGAGCGTTTATGATATTAGCCGGTATATATATTGATATAACCGGATTATTAAATTAAGTGTTGATTATATATATATATATCATGCTTGCTTAGTTATTTTCTTCTCATTATTATTTGTATATGATACAAATAGTATTTTATCATGTATATTTTGTAGGGTTACTAGGCACTCTCATAAGGGTCTACAAGGCATCTACCATGCCCGATTTAAAATTTAGACGTGCCGAACAACCTTAACCAAGATCTTTAAACTAGAGATTAGGCGAAACAAAGCATGTTAAACACTTTAACACTAAGAGTTTGGGATTACAACCTTTGTAGTCCGGTCCTTCACTTCTAAAGCTCTGTGTTGAGGTCCCTTCGCTGCGATCATCGAGTATCCGGACTCTCGAAAAACTCCACAAAGAGAAAGATGAAAGCTTGTTTCCAATTTTCGATAACTAAGATGATCTATCTTGAAGTTTCTTTAACACAAGCTCTCACTCACTAAATGAAGTGAATACCCTAATCTAAATGGTTAGGATAGATTAGGATGATGAAGTAGGATTTTAGCTCTCATTTGTTTTCTTGATCTCACTCATTTTCATCACTAAGCAAAAAGCTAGAAAGCTTTTTATCAAGGAAGAAGAAGAAGAATATCCAAAACCTTTTGTGATGAGTAATGAAAAGTCTAGTGAGGTTAGAAATGCAACCATGGTATATATAACTTAAGTGTTAGTCTCATACACCCATGTTGCATGTGGCATCTAGCATGACACATACATGTACACAAGTATATATCACATATACACTTAATGCACAATCGAGTGAGAAAACAATCTTAAGTGGGCCAATACTAGTTAATGTAAAGTAATATATCAAATGTATAATTATACATTAAATCATTAAATCAACACTCGATTTAATGATCCGGTCATATTACATATAACCGACTAATATCATGTGTATCAATTTATCGAATCAACACTTGATTCGATAATCCGGGTATATCACATATACCCGCCCGATAACACAAATTGCGAGAATAGAATACGGTATCACATACTCGTATTATTCTCGGTCCCGCACATATCTCATATGTGCTTCTACTCCGTTTCGCTTGAGCAAGGAAACCTCTGTGTAGGACTCTAAAGACTCATCAATACGCCGGCAGTAGGTGATGATCGTATCAAACACCCACAAGCCGCAAGAGGCATGCTAAACGTAACGGCCACCCGGGTATTGAGCGATCAGAAGATCAACAAGCAAGCCTGCTCATACTCCTGCGAGTCCAATCAGTAACACTTACCGTACAGTCCGGTCTCTTCGTCTGATTTGTCGCATATCTCGTCTAGGGGTGGTAAACGTCAGACCCCAGTAACTCGATAAGTCGTGCCGATATGAGGATCATAACAGGTCGAGAAACTACTGGTAACACTTACCAGTAAATCTCAGAATCAGCCCTGACCAGGGACTTCATGTTATAGCCAATCGAGCACAGTGCAACATCGATTCCCAATACCGGGAGAGACGAATCCCCTCCTATCGCTCATTGCCTCCATATGACTCGGGACTGTACCCAAAAACCACCGTTTTGCACGTTCTTATGAACGTGGTAAGGTGGAAATCAAAGCACAGTGGGAATCACACAAGACTCTATGATGATCTCGGGTCGACAGACTAACCTGTACCAGTGTCACCAGAGAACTGCCATCTAACATGAGGTATAATACCATCTGGGAGTTCTCGGCGAGTCCGTCTAGTGTACCCAGTCTCCACTGAGCACCCGTATATCATCTCTGATATCAAACACCAATGGATATGGGATCATCCATCGCCCATCTATATAGGTCGAGAAGCTATACGCTAGTCTACTCTGGTATATCGATGCCTCGTCTCGATACACCCACGACTAGGGACATTAAAGGATGTACTCACAGACTACCTTTGTCCCACTAGTATAATCTCCATCATAATCTAGGTAGTCAAGTACGCATCCTAAGGGTTTTACCAACATGTAACAGAGAGACAATCGGTGTACATGTTAAGATAAAAAGTAACCAGATAGCATACTATCATGTCGAGTAAGAAAGTCCTCCCTATATATGTCCAAGCATCCACTATAATGTACATCTAATGTACAGTAATGGCCTCTAGGGCATACATATAACTAACACACGGATCATTTGGTATAACTCTCTTTACATAGTAGTTAGAACTCCTCTAAATTACTGGTTTAATATTTGGTTAGATTCAGGTAGTTGTTTCTAGCGCCAAGTTTTTTAAAAGTTAAAGTTTTTCGTTCCGCAACGGCCGCGGTTAGCGGCTAGGGCGCTAGGAACCGCAACAGTCACTGATAGGCTCTGTAGAATTTCGGATGAGTTTGCTTGTCGATCTTCTTTTCGCTCAATACCTGGATAGCCGTTACGTGCAGCTAGTACCGCTGACGTGCTTGTGGGCTATGGATATGATCCTGACCTACTGCCAGCGTATTGATGAGTCTTTGAGTCACACACAGAGGTTTCATAGCTCGGACGAAACAATATAGAGTGCGTATGTGGATACGTGCAGGAGTTCGGTTAAGCACGTGTATTTGATACACATATTTTAATCGAGCGTTTATGATTTGAGCCGGTATATATATAATGATATAACTGGATTATTAAATTAAGTGTTGATTATATATATATATATATCATGCTTGCTTAGTTATTTTCTTCTCATTATTATTTATATATGATACAAATAGTATTTTATCATGTAAATTTATACATGATACTTGTGTGTATAGGATGCATATGAAAAGTGAGATGATAACAAATTAATTTCTTTAAATTTATTAAAGAAATGAAAAAGAGTTATACGAAAAGAAGGATGTAGAATTCTTTAGAATTCATTAGACTTTTCTTTTACTTATCCTTTACTTGTCTTTAGATAAGCATGGCTAATTATTGAGTTCTTATCACATTTTCATCTTTACTTTCTCTCTCTTGAAAAGTTCAAAAGAGAAAAGAAAAAGAAAAAAGAGAAGAAGTATTGTGAGCAAAATTTCTACATCATCTTATATTACTAATTTAGTAAATTAGTGTTGCAAGTTTTCTTCATATATACATAGTTTGTCAGGTTGGAGCTTATGTTGGGCAAACCTCAAGATGGATTGTTTTTGACAAGGAAATCTACATTCAAGCTCGATCCCGGAGTTTAAGAGTGTAGCCGGAGTCCAAGAAGAGATGGGCAACGCGCTATAAAAGTTGTAGTTCGCAAACTTATAGATATTGCTCTCATTTGTTGCTGCAAGTTGTATTCATTGGTCTTGATTCTTTGTGAGCTTGCTATAACTCTCTTGAAATTTAAAATTATTGTTTTCGCTACGCTTTAAACCGTCTAGTAAAGAGTATAGCAAACCTACAAATATCGCTTCACAATTTCAATTACAAATACCATATAGTTTGGTGAACTAATATGTGCAACGCACGTGCAGCAAACTAGTATATATATTAATGCCAAAAGAGGGGTTTACGTAGCACGTGCAAAAGAAACCGTTCTAATTTTGCAATATCAACAATGCTGATGTGTCAAAAATTGATAATTTTGATTTATATTATACTTGAAAATAATATAAAGGTTGAGTTATTGTTATTATTCACTCCATAACAAACTCTTAACGACTGAAAATTTTTAGGTTCCCATCATATCTGTAATTGTCATCTCTCCAACTAATTATTTAAAAATCTTTTCAAATCTTTGTGATCTTAAAATATATAAACGTGTATCACATAGGCAACATACTAGTACTATTATGCTGCTAAAAGGAGGAGTCTCAAAATCGAGAATCCAATTTCAATAAAAGCTTTCTAAATGATTAAAAAATTTCCTTATTTTTTCTAGCAAAAAAACTTTTGCTAACTGCTCTCTCCCTCTCTCTCTTGACTAAGTACTATTCCGTTATCTCTTTCGATAACCAATTCTACAAATCTCTCTCATTTACTAACGTGCATCGCACGTGTAAAATACTAATGGTATTAAAGTGCAAATATGATGAAATATTATGATATTATTAAGCAATTTATCCTAAAATTACAAAAGAGTTGAGTTGAGTATAAAATATTATACATAGAGGGTTAAAAAGGAAAAAGGATCCACTGTAATTTGCTCCTCTCTCACACTTAGCGTCGTTGCTCCTCTCGTGTCTCCCTCTCATAAGGCCCTGTTTAGACGGAGTACCGTGGAATCCAAAATATGAAAGGATTCCACAATTTTGTGTTTGGTTGTAGCATTTGGATTTATAGAATTTCTTTGTTTTTTATGGAGGCCCACCACAAAAAAAGATCCATGAATCTTAAAAGATTTAGAGAATTTATGAGGCTTTGGCACTATTCATTATACTTTTAGATGGAGTCTGAGATACTTTATTTATTTAATAATAATTCTCTCCCTATCTCTTTCTAAAATCATCAAATCCAAATCCCACTTTCTTCGCACAAACCAAATAAGGATTACAAGGATCTATAAATACAATACTAAGAATGCAATGCCAACCAAACAACAAATTACCAAATCCGGAAATTTTCAAGCACGCTAATTTTTTGGAATCCAAATTTGATAATCTTGCAAGCGAACAGCCCCAGAGCAAACAAATCAAGTTAAAACTGCAGTCCATCCTCCAACACAACCAAATAAAAATCTCCCTGTTCTTTCTTCAAGCTCCGCTCCCGTTCTCCGGAACCCTAACCCTAATCCTCTGCCATGGACGTCCTCTCCTTCAAATCTCCAATTTGTTCTCCCTCCACCTTTTACCGCCGTCTCCCTCCATTCCGCCTCCGCCGCAACTTCTTGGCCTGCTCCGCCGAAACCCTAGTAGCCGCCTCCGGAGAGAAATCGGCCGACGCCAGCGACCTCAAGTCCTGGCTGCACAGAGAGGGCTTCCCTCCTTGTAAAGTGCTTCTCAAAGAGAGGCCTTCGCATGACGGCAAGCATCGTCCTACCCGTTATGTCGCTGCTAGTGAGGATCTTCAGGTGAATTGCTTTTGATTCTTTTCTGTTTTTTTTTGATTCGTTGATGGAGATGAGCTAGGGTTTTTGGGTTGCAGGCGGGGGATGTGGCGTTTTCGGTACCGAATTCCTTGGTCGTAACGCTGGAGAGAGTTTTAGGCAACGAAACCGTTGGTGAGAGACCAGCTTGCTTTCATTGGTTCTTAATTTGTTGTTACCAGAACTTGTAATTGCTCAATAGTTATGAGATGTCGCCAAACTGTTGTTTGCTTCTTTATTTTACATTTAAAAATTCTAAAGGGAAGACCACAATAAATATTTACTTTTGAAGTATCTATCGGAATATGTTGGTTACTTAGATGCAGTTGGTATGAAGATGACAATTGACTATCAAAGATTGTGCATGTTGAATGTTTTTGCTAAAGAAATCACCTATAACGTTCTTTCTAGATAAACTCAAAGTAGAACCCAAACCACAGCAGTGAATGCACAATTGTCCAAGTGAAATAGGAACCATGATAACCTATTACAGGGGTGATAAAATTAGGTTAAACTTGGGGTCCGTATAGATCACCAATGTGGCAATGTGTCTACATTGTACCTCCTTTGGCTATAAATTTGGCACCAAAGAATGCAGGAAATTGATTACGTTGACAGCTAACCTTTAAAATTTGATGAACTTTCTTTGTGTAACATTTGTTGACTTTCGTTGCCCTTGATAGCTGATTTCTTCTCATGGTAATAGGTCAATTGCTTGGTGCAATTGAAATAGCAGGTTTTCTAATATCATATGTTTAAATTGGCTAAGTAGCATGGATTTGGATAGGGATATGAGACACTGTTGTGTTTGGATTCGCCAGTTGGCAATTTTCGAAAACCTAGGTTACACTAATTTTTTTTATTTTTTAATCTTTAAAATATTGTACATAATAACAAAGTTATAAATTTTCTCAAATCTAAACTAAGAAAACCAAAGATGTTACCATTCTACGAGTACAAATCTACAATAAATTGTTGATGTCCTAGTTATTGATGCATGTTCAATACATTTACAATACAATATAAAAGTGAGTCCCTCAACTCCTTAAGTATTTTTGACGCATCCAAATGAATCCGATAGAGAGATGAATTCTATACGAATCTGATATGGATTCGTCATTTGGACGACGCATCCATGCGACATAGTATTATGGCACATCCTTCCCAATTGATGAGTAGCATGCGGGATTTACCACATCTTTGAGCAGCCTTTGAGGTCACATCCTTGTCTGGAAATGGTAAAATCTATAGGGTATATTGAATTGCTCAAAAGTTCTTTATTCCAGTCATGCCGTAGCCCTACACATCAAAGCTGTAATCTATGAGCTAATGTTCAGAAGGATTGAATGATAACACAGGACAGGCTGCTAATTTAACCATTATTTTTCTGTGACTATTGCAAATTCCTAGAAATTTCGTTAGAAAAGATGATGAATGTTTCCAGGCGCTGAAGGAACAAGTTCCATTTTAGAGAACACAGAAAGGCATTTGTCCTGTGAAAGTGAATTGTTTTTAAAAATAATGGTTATGGTTTTCAAATTTTTTCGCATTTCAGTTTTTATATTTATAATTGTATAGACAATACTTGAAAACTTGATCGCCTTTTGCTGGACTTATTGACATAGCTGACTTCTATGTACTCGTTGGGTTGTGCAGCGGAATTACTAACAACCAACAAGCTATCCGAACTAGCCTGTTTGGCCTTGTATCTCATGTATGAGAAGAAACAGGGCAAAAAATCTTTTTGGTATCCCTTCATCAGGGAGCTCGACCGTCAACGAGGTCGAGGACAGCTAGCAGTGGAATCTCCTCTTCTATGGTCTGAAGACGAACTTGCTTATCTGGATGGAAGTCCTACTAGGGTAGGTTCACTGTGGCTTGATGCAGGAGGTTGTAAAATACCTCAATTAGAATCTGTTTTATGTGTTAAATGTTCTAACATACAAATGTGTCACTCTGGCAATGATTTAGGCAGATGTTCTTGAAAGGGGTGTAGGGATAAAGAAAGAGTACGATGAGCTGGACACAGTGTGGTTTATGGCAGGCTCGTTGTTTCAGGTCATTTTTATTCACACATCAGTGTAAAGTATTAACCTGTAACTATTCCTTGTTCTTTCTTTTATCAAACTTTATTTAATGCCAACTTAATTTCCTATACTGTGTTAAACCTTGTTCTCATACTTTAGTTTCTATACAGCAATACCCTTTTGACATACCTACCGAGGCTTTTCCATTTGAGATTTTCAAGCAGGCGTTTGTTGCGGTTCAATCATGTGTTGTTCATTTGCAGGTAAATGTGATGATGGTTATTTAAATGCTGCAAAATGGGCCAGAAGTTCAATATTTTCTCTCTATTTTTAATTTATAAAGATCCATAGAGATGCATTAATTTTAGTGTAGAAAGCAATGCACTCTGAATAGAGGATAGGGAAGCCTCTAATACTTGGGGGGAAAGGAGAAAGAATATACAGGAAGGAGACAAATTTTTTACCTAGTTAGTCTAATTAGTCCTACTGTGCACATGGATCTCAAGAGCTCCATTAAACCACTACTGGACCGTGCGTTGTGAATCTGAGTGACCGAGTCATTGCGTAATGAGCCTGCAAGGCCCTACATTTTTATTTCAGTAATCTTATTGCCACTGTAACTGGAAAAACAAATTGAACCCACAAGCCACGACCTCCCACAAGGAAATTGCCATACTTACTAAGCTCATTTGGTGAATGCAGACCATTTTGACTACTAAATAATCAGGTGAAGAGTCAGTTTTCTATTTGCATACTATGCCATGTAGAATAATCAAGGTGATCTTTCAATGTCAAGATCATTGTACAAATAAAACTATCGATCAAGATACTGAAGTTAGGGGTTGCATCTGGTGTATAATGCATAGGAAAAAAGCTAACGTCTGACAAATAAATTTATGGACTGTGCTGGAAGGTATTGGGCTCTCTCTTTGTGAAGTGGTGTGGAGAACCATTATTAGATTGCCAAAAAACTTATATATGGGTCCTGGGATATGATTGCCCCATCCTGGATTGCTATGGGCAACTATTATTGGCCTAAGGAGACTTTGTAGACAAAGCTACTCTCAATAGACTGATCCCTTATAATGTAAGCATAATAAGGTTAGGAAATCTGTGTGTTATCAGCCACCATCTCTAAAGCCTTTCCCCCATCAAAATGGCATCGGCTATGAAACTAGGCTCCATGAAGCTCTTCAGCTATCTTGCTAGTTTGTTCCATACCTACTTTTCTTTTATGTTTGAAGAAAACCTTTGCTGCTTGTTTTAAACTTCAGGTAACATCTACATTATTAAATCATTAAAAGGGTTATAAATTCTTTGTTGAAAACAGAAAGTAAGTTTGGCTAGAAGGTTTGCTTTGGTTCCTCTGGGGCCTCCCCTGTTGGCATACAAGAGCAACTGCAAGGCAATGCTAGCTGCAGTCGATGATTCTGTTCAACTTGTAGTCGACCGTCCTTATAAAGCTGGGGAGGCAATCGTTGTATGGTATTATGTTTTTCCCATGCTTGGACATAGTGACAATGCTTTTAGACCGTGCTCTATTGCTAACACATTGAACATCTGAAACTCTACATTTTATAGGTGCGGGCCACAACCAAACTCACGGTTGCTTTTGAATTATGGCTTTGTGGATGAAGATAATCCATATGATCGTATAGTGGTTGAGGTGAGGCTGAGAGCATACTTCAATTTCATTTATCTTTTTGCTCCTATATGCCATGCGTTGATTACTTCTCGTATGTTACTTCTGATTTAGGCATCACTAAATATGAACGATCCCCAATATCAAGAAAAGAGAATGGCCGCACAGAGGAATGGAAAGCTTGCTATTCAAGTTTTTCATGTATGGAACTATAATAATATTTTGGTCTGTCGTACCTTTTTTCTGAGGTTATTACATTATGTTTCTTTGTGCAGGTGCATGTGGGAAGAGAAAAGGAAGCTATTTTGGACATGCTGCCTTATCTACGGTTAGGTTATGTCTCAGATCCATCTGAAATGCATTCAGTTATCTCATCACAAGGTCCTATTTGCCCAGTAAGTTACCTTATCCACCTAGTATTGCTATTAATTTTATAAAAAAAGATTAGCGGATCACATCATAAGTAGCAGATGTTCCTGCGAAAGCAAAGACAAAGAGTTAGTGTATGCCTCTTAATTCTTTCTGAAACAAAAAAAAAAAAAATTCATTCTCTGAAGCGCAATCATTGGACTGGGAATCAACATCCCATGAAACAAAATAAAAATAGATCTATTGTGTACGCAAGTTTCTTATGTTTTCTTTGTCACACGGAGAAAGGCTAACTGCATATTCAAGTATTTAAGCTTCTCACGGGACATGCCATTAGTCTATATCCTTTATACTCTTCTATTTTTTTTTTCCTTTTTCATTGAGAAATAGCAAAAGGACAAGGTTCAGCAAAGTAATTAAAAGACATCAGTTGCAAGTTGTTAGGTTCTATTGAAATTCAGTCCAAGCCCGCCAACATATTATGCAACGGTACATATACATGATACAGATACGAGATGGTACCTAGATACATCATATCATACAAACGTGAGAATTGGATACATTGTTGATGGGGTATTAAGAAAACAAAATTTAGTGATGATAATCATATATGTATATATTAGTTTACAGTTTTTTTCATTTATTAAAACATGATTATATAAAAATAAATGGTTCAAAAGAGTAAACATGTACATCAGAAAATAAAATTCTGAGGCATATAACTATATACTCCCTCCGTCCCTTTTTACTTGTCATTTTGGAGAGGAAAAAGTGTCCCATTTTACTTGATGTTTTAGGAATAACGAGAAAATCATTAAATGATAAAGATATCAATAAAAGATACAATACAAAAAATAGCCGAGAAAATTAATTGCGGATATTAAAAAAGTGAATACTTTCCTTAATAGTTGAGGGTATAAATGGTATGATTTTTTAGTAGTGATGCAGAGGTAGATTAATTGCTGATATTAAGAAAGTGATAATGCTTTTCTTAATCGATGTGCATTCCTCTAAAATGACAAGTAAAAAGTAACAGAGAGAGTATTCAACAAGCACCTCAAACATTGTAAGCATTTATTAAGGAAGTGGGGAAATTATACAAATAACAAAACACTCATCACACACACACCTATTTGTGCTCGGATTTTAGGTTTGGTGTGAGTCCACAGATTTCAACTTTTCCAGTGCTGGTATTTATGCTTCACTTTTAGGTTTGGCTCATGAATTATTTCCAAGGTTCAAGAACTTGGTCTTGGTTTCGGTCTCTCATAATTTTATTAGTTTTGATGGATTTCGGCTTGTTTCGCTAATCTCGGTTCGGGTTTCGGTTTCGACGGTAATACAACATATATAAGTATAGATATATTAAATACCTAAATTTATGGTTCTATATTATAAGACAATGATCCTAATGTTTAAAACTTTAGCCATGACGCAAGATATATCGAAAAGTGTACTTAGATAAATATTAATATAGGGTTTGGGTTCACTTTTTTGGGGTTTTCCAGCGACGAAGGCGTACAATGATCACAATGACAGTATAAATGGTATATAAAAAAAATAAGTTTTTAAAGGTTTCAGACGAAACGATATTGTATGGTTGGTTTCATATCGGTTTCGGGTTTGATACGAAACCACCATGTATTGGTGGTTTCGGCCGAAACCTCGAACCTTGATTATTTCGTTCAATTCTCAGTATATAGCCATCCTCTTAATTAAGTTAGCTATGCCATCACTTACAACTTCATCCATCCATGTTTGTTAAACCAATATCTAGTCCTTGTAGCTCCTTTTGACTACATCTGCGACTGCTATATTATCTCGTTTCTTCCTCATTTTGTCCTCAATGAGAGTCAATGTTAACTGCGTATGAATATACTCGTTCATTAATTATTATTTCTATCTTCTACCCTATTACCACTCATCCATACATCCTCATTTCAGCTACATATGTCCTCATAGACACATTGTTTCCTAATTAATTACTCGACATTCCTATGATAATATATAGTTGTTTGTAGCTATCAATATAGTTGCCTATAGCTATCTTATGCAATGTTTTCTTCAACAGTTCTTTTATAATGTTAATACTCTCTAAAAGCAATACCACTTTAAACATCCCTCTTTTATTTTAATAAATCATGTCCTTGAATTGTCGTTGAAGCATTACACCTTCAGTCTTGAATCTATCTATGGTACATTACAGTTTTAGGATATATAAAAAGGTATCCGTCATATATCCACCAGATATTGAAGACTCTGGATTATCCAAGGATATGTATCTAATAAGGAAGTCTTTCTTTATAGAAGTATTTCTAGTTCATATGTAGCAGCGTATTATACGACTCTTGCTCGTTATTTTTCATGTCAACCATTTCTTGCTTTGCTCTTTTTGTTCTTATTCAAGTCCAACAAGAAATAGTAAAATGTTTGCAAGCTTTTCTCGTCCTTTAAAAAAAATAAGGCAGAGCAAAGACGGAAGAAGTAGAGAATCATTTTTTCCCTAATCTTTTACTATTTTTTGGCATTGAATGTCCTTATGATAATTATTGCTTTTGTTTGGATTTTGATGCATCTAGAAGGCTTGGTTGTCTTTCCAATGTTGCAGTGAAGGATGGTCAAGTGAGTGATATAAAGTAGGATCGAGCATGTTCCCTGCTTGTCTTAACTTATAGTTCTCACCTCACGTCATATCTCCTTCAATCTTTCCTCATGTTTGTATATGCAAGAACAAGAGATTGGCTTGATATAGACAACTGATATAGTGCAGTAGATGCATATCCGGGGTACTATCTTTTTGTTCTCTGTTCTTCCTGTTCCTTCCTCTTCTTTCGGCTTTAATGTCTGAGGTTAAGGCGCCTATTTGAATCACTGTAAAAGTAGTGTAATATTTTTTTATATCTTTAATTTTTATTTTTTTAAAGTCTTCTACAAGGAGCGTTGTCCAATTGGAAAGAGAGTACTCTTCTAATGCCAGGCTTATTCATCTTAGGACCCACTACAAACTTTTTATAGACAAGTTGTTTGATTTTGAAGGCACTGTGTAGTTTGTCACACGTGTAAAGCTTCCAATGTTTGTTCCAACCAAGGTTTGAAATTGCAAAATTGGTACCGATCCTTCATTTTTAGGATTGGAATTGGTAATATCTGCTTGATTGGTTATCTCGGATCAAAGTATCAGTTCATTTGTGTCGGTTGCTATAAATAATTATAAAAAATAGTAAACATTCTTAAATATAATAGGAAGTATTTAGAATTGTATTATTGGCAATTTTTATCAACTATACTTCTTGAAGTTTATACTTCCATCTCATCTTTTCAATATTTGTTCCAAATTATTAGATTAGAGAGGTTTCTTTTTTAAAAAAAAGCTTAATTCCAAAAAGCCCAAACCTTTTAGGTAAAATACGAGAAACCCTCAAATAATTTTAATATACACAAAAAACTACCACAAAACTTTCGAAATACACAAGAAACTATCAAAAAAATCTTTCAAAAACTATGAGAAATCCCCAAAAATCAGGTGCCACTTCAGCAATAAATAGCACAAAATTGCATACCATTGGATTTTCTCGTAATTTTGAAACTATTTGGGGGTTTCTCGTATTTTAGCTAAAAGATTTGGGTTTTTTGGAATTAAGCCAGAAAACAAATAGAAAAGTTCAGCATGAAATTTAAAATAAAATATAATGGTTTTTTTTTTTAAAATTAAGAACGAACTTGGCAGTGTAATACAAATCTTATCAATGCTTTAAGAATGAAATTTTAGACCAGTAAGATTGAAGTGTTTATAAAAAATAAAGGAAATTTTAGGATGTAAAATCCTTTCTATAATAGTTCACTGTAGCCGAAATCCATTATAAAGCCAACTTCAAATAACCCTAATTATTTTCTCAACGAAAATCACCAAGATGGACCCTCTATCGTCCGATCCTGAGTTTTCAAGTGAGTTTCGTCTCTCCCTCTTCAAATTTCGATCCAGATCGGATCGACCAAGATTTCAAGCCTTGGTTGCAACATGCAATAATCTTTGTTTGTAGTTAGGTACCTCAAACATTCAAACTCAAGCAATAATTTTGGAATTTTGACGCCTATTTCCTCTTTTGCCATGTAGCAACCTAATTTTGGTCGAGTTGGCATTATTCGTAATTTGGTTGACTTTTGGCCTTTCCCTCCCAAATTTCTTGTATCTTTTCTTTTAATAAAAATTTGGGCTATTAAAATTCTACAACGATCATTGTTATCCTGAGGTAGAAATATTTTTTGCTTTCCCATTCTCAGTTACAATGTAGTATAGGACCACTAGGGTCAACATCAAGACGACCTACACATCTTTCTTTATCCATTCTTTAGGTGTGTTTGATGTGAGTATTTCATTGTGCCCATCAGTCCACTAGAGTATCATTGATCTAAAAGAATGCACCACATTACTTGGACACACGTGTCCATTCTATCTTTTACCATAGCTGGTGGAATCATATATAGAATTGGAAACACCATTCACTTTGATCGGTAGGTCTGAATTCATCATAATCTACGTGATTGTCGACCCTAAGGTATATGTTGACGGTCTTTCCAAATTTCTTATTACAATATACATCATAATGGTATATTCTCCTCCCTCTTCTCCTATTATCTAACTCTCCTTGTCATGTGTCTGAGTCATCACAACAACAACAACAACAACTGAGCCTTTTATCCCAAGCATATGGGGTAGGCTACATGAACCAACATGAGAATCACGCTGGGTCCAGCACATGAATCCTCTGTCTCCACTCACTTCTATCGAACAATATACTTTCATTGAGTGCTTTGGCAACCATATCGTTTCGTATCACCTCCATCCATGTTTTCTTCGGTCTCCCTTTTGCCCTTTTGCCATTTCCCATATCGAGAGTATCTATTCGTCGAACCGGTGCTTCCATAGGTCTGCGTCGCACATGACCAAACCATCTTAGCCGGTTTTCCCGCATCTTCTTCTCCACAGGTGCTACACCAACTTTTGCACGAATATCCTCATTTCGCACCTTATCTTTTCTAGTGTTACCGCACATCCAACGAAGCATGCGCATCTCCGCTACGTGCATCTTCTGTGTATGATGCTTCTTAGAAACCTAGCATTCTGTACCATATAATAAGGTAGGCCGAATAGCGCTCCGATAAAACTTCCCTTTCAATTTTAACGGAAAGTTACGATCACACAAAATCCCTGTTGCACTCCTCCATTTCAACCAACCAGCTTGGATCCTTTGATTAACATCACTATCGATCTCTCCATTCTTTTGGATGATGGAACCTAGATATCTAAACTGGTCGCTCGGTGATATCTCTTGCCCTTCCAATGTTATACCAATATGGTTTTGACTTCTCTGGCTACTAAATTTGCAGTGCATATATGCTGTCTTGGACCTGCTCAATCTGAATCCCCGAGATTCCAATGTTTGCCTCCATAATTCCAATTTAGCATTAACCCTTGCTTTCGTCTCATTTACTAGAACAATATCATCAGCGAATAGCATACACCAAGGTACCTCATCTTGGATAGTTCTAGTAAGCTCATCCATCACGATGGTAAACAGGAATGGACTTAATGCAGATCCTTAATGTAAACCAATAGTGATCGGAAAATCACTCGTTAAGCCGCTGCAAGTTCTGACATTTGCCACTACTCCATCGTACATATCCTTGATTATGTCAATATACTTGACGGGGACCCCCTTCTTCATCATTGTCCTCCATAATACCTCTCTAGGTACCTTGTCGTACGCTTTTTCTAAATCAATAAATATCATATGCAAATCTCTTCTCCTCTCTCGAAAACGCTCGACAAGTTGACGAAGCAAATGAATAGCCTCTGTCTTCGATCATCCAGGCATGAACCCAAACTGGTTCTCTGTTATCTTAATATCCTTTCTTAGCCTGTGTTCAATCACTTTCTCCCAAAGTTTCATGGTGTGACACATCAGTTTTATTCCACGGTAGTTTGAGCAACTTTGAATGTCACCCTTGTTCTTGTAGATAGGTACACGGATACTTTTCCTCCATTCATTTGGCATCTTTTTTGTCTGCCAAATCTTATTAAACAGATCTGTCAGCCATTTAACGCATATTTCTCCTAAGCATCTCCAAATCTCGATAGGAATCCCGTCAGGACCAACCGCTTTTCTTAAACTCATTCTGTTCAAAGCTTCTTTAACCTCAGGAAGTCTTATTTTACGCATGAAATCACGGTTTATATCTTGAGATTGAATGACAAGTCCATCCAAATTCTTAGTAAAGCTCTCATTGAACAATTTGTCAAAATAATCTCTCCATCTTTCCTTGATATCCTCGTCTCGAACTAAAACCTTCTGATTTTCATTTTTGACACATTTCACCGCACATAAGTCTCTAGTCTTCCTTTCCCGCATCCGAGCAATCCGGTATATATCATTTGCAGCCTCTTTAGTGTCTAATTTCTCGTACACCTCCTTGTAGACCTTAGATTTAGCTTCCCGAACAGCTTTCTTAACCTCCTTTTTAGCCATTTTGTACTTCTCAAATCTTTCCATATCTCTACTTTTCTTCAAATTTTTATAAGAATCCCTTTTAATTTTAATAGCAGTCTTTACATTTTCATTCCACCATGATATGTCTTTAGATGGTGGAGCACCACCTCTCGACTCACCAAGTAGGTCTCTAGCTACCTTCTTGATACAACTAGCCATTTTGTTCCATGTTTTGTCTGGATCATCTTCTGACTGTCAATCCGCTTCTTGTACTATACGATCTATAAAAGCCTTTTGGTTATCTTCTTTCAATCGCCACCATTTAATTTTAGGCTCTACCTTACGTCTAATCTTTCTAGATTCTCTTCTAAATCGAAAATCTAGAACTAAAAGCCTATGTTGAGTGGTTACACTCTCACCTGGCACTACCTTACAGTCGATACAACCACCTCTATCTATTCTTCTCGTCAGAAAAAAGTCTATTTGACTAGCACTTGATCCGCTCCTAAAAGTGATAAGATGAGACTCTCTTTTTTTAAACCAGGTGTTTGCTAAGATCAAGTCATAAGATAAATCTAGAATCGAGTCACCTGCTTCATTCCTTTGTCCGAAACCGAAACCTCCATGGATAGTATCAAACCCACTACGACTAGTACCTACATGTCCATTAAGACCACCACCAATAAATAACTTCTCTCCACTAGGTATATTTTGCACCACCTCGTCTAAATCCTCCCAGAATAGACGCTTACTAGCGTCATCAAGACCTATCTGTGGTGCATAAGCACTAATAATATTAAGGATCTCTCCACCTAGAATAAGCTTAACCAGTAAAATTCTATCACTTTTTCTCCTAATCTCAACTACATCCTCAAGCAACCGTCTATCTATGATTATGTCTACCCCATTACGATTTTTATCTCTACCCGTATACCAAAGCTTATAACCCCAAGGCTCTATGACTCTACTCTTTTCACCTACCCACTTAGTTTCTTGCAAACACATAATACCAACTCTCCTCCTAATCATCACCTCCACTAATTCTATTAGTCTATCCGTAAGGGAACCTATGTTCCAGGAAGCTAGACGGATCCTATGAAACCCTTGCTTATTTGTCACTACACCCGGGGTCCGATGTAGCGCGCCGTTTCTGGACGACGACCCTTGCTTATTTGTCACTACACCCGGGGTCCAATGTAGCGCGCCGTCTCTGGACGACGACCCTTGCTTATTTGTCACTACACCCGGGGTCCGATGTAGCGCGCCGTCTCTGGACCCCGGGTTTTGTGTCTGAGTCATCAATATCTAAATTCATTAAAATCAAATATTAAACCATATTAGCCTTTTACGAATTTCTATTGGTTATGCAGATAATTCCTTTACAGTATGATGAAACATTTTGGCCATGGCAGGAGATATACAAACCTGTTTAAATGTAATTAAAGATGGACTATATGGACATAACTTGAATTCCTAATATGCATTTTTTATGAGATAAACGGTGCGTAACATGCATTTTAGCATAATGCATTAATAGACAGTGTGTCCACAGGCGTTTGTGTGCATCCTTTGTGGCTGTGTGCACATACTGGTTAAATTTCTGTCTCTAGGCGCACACTTTATGTCTGCGTAAACTGGTGAAGCTTTTGTGGTTGCTTCACTTTCATTAGTACAAACAGGTCAAATTGTTATTTCCTTCAATCTTTCTGATGATTATTAAGATAAAGATGAAATTTGAGATTTCAATTCGATATGGCATAAATATGCACTTTGCTGGAAGGCAGCATTAGAGTGAGGAAATTTAAGGCTATTCAATGTACATGACTATGTGCATACACATGTGTCACACATTTACACATCAATGTAGCAGTGGCAGTTTTTAGACTTATTGTCAGGTGAGTACTCGTATCAAATACATAGTCAACAGGACTTAATTACTAAATTAGTTGACTAGGAGATGTGTTTCCCTGCCTCCTGCTTGTTTGTTTGTTAATTAAATCATCTGCTATTTCATTGCTTGATGCTTTTATTTCTCCTTGCTGATAATTAAATCACCTATTAAGTAGATCAATATTTCAAAATTCTACTTGCTGTGCTGCCTTGGGGGTGCTGTCAAGCAGAAATTTGTGCTGTGAGCTATTCTCATTCCTCATATGGGTTAATTCATATGCAGGAATTGATCCTGAATCTTGCTTTTTGTTAGTTGTACGATAAAAATCACATATATCTTTACAATAAGTTTCATATACATCTCATTAATAATAGGTGAGCCCGTGCATGGAGCGAGCTGTGCTGGACCAGCTTGTAGGATATTTTGAGACTCGTCTTGCAGGCTATCCTACGACATTAAATGAAGATGAAGCATTGGTAATGTTTTGATGGTGCTAATCTTCAAGTTTTACCATTTAGCGAAGTTTTTGTAGCTCACTGAGTCAGTTTCCATTATTTGGTGTTCTAGTTGTCAGATTACAGTTTGAACCCAAAGAAACGAGTCGCAGCTCAACTTGTAATGTTGGAGAAGAAAATGTTAAATGTTTGCCTTCAGGCCTCTATTGAATTCATAAACCAGTTACCAGATCATACTGTATCTCCTTGTCCAGCTCCTTTTGCACCTGAATTGAAATAATTGGTATCTTGCCTCTCTCTCTCTCTCTCTCTCTCTCTCTCTCTAGACGTGAAGAATATTAATATCTCATTTTTGGTATGTTTAAATCAAAACTGAAATACTATTTAATTGCAGAACCGCCAATCCTCAATGGTAACTATCAGTCGTGCTATAACCCAACAAAGTCGTAGCTGCAGCATTGACTCTGAATTGCGTGGGTTGTATAATCCAGGTAAGTATAAGGAATAATGGACATGTAATTGGGTTGCTAATCAGTCTGCTCCATGATTTCCTTAATTTTTGTTAATTTACTTGGGACTTGCTTTAGGATTGACCAGATACCCCTCCAGTGAATTAAGTTCATGCCAAATTTTATTTGTCCTCCAGACCAAAATTTTTTCAGCACCCCGAAAAAATGATCTTCAAAACTTGCATCATGAATTCACAAATTAACTCATGGCATGGATGTTCAATTCTTTAGTTTTTTCTCCTGATGAGAATCTATCAAGCTGCAATTAAGGATAATGCATGCCGCTGATTCATCATAAGTGAGGAAACAAAACGCAAATACAACCTAAAGCATGATTAATTTGGCAAGCATTGTTTATTTTTTAATAATTTTGTGTTGTACTCGGTTTGACTAGGGTTTACAATAAAGGGAACTTGGAAAATTCTTGCAGTGTTGTACATGTCTCTTGGGTTGCATATATGTTGGACTTGGAGATGGTCTAGGCGAACATGGACATGGTTTATAGAACCACACAATGTTGTCTAGCAATACAAATGCGTGAGCACAGTGTAGGACATGATCCCATCTCAGATGGTCTACTGTACTAGTTATTAACATGTATCAAGTATGTTACCCATCTACTCGATAAAGCATAAAACCTCTACTAATTTCGCTCTGATTTCCTTTCCAAACTCACATGCAAAAGCTTCATGCATCAATGATTCCACCATCCCAATGGAGCCACTAGCTATTGATGAAGCTATTTACGTTTCGCAAAGCCAACTTTGTAAAATTCTAATTTTTTCCCTTCAGTTTTTTCATTTCTTTCTTTCCCTTTATATTCTTTCTTTCCTCGAGTTTTATTTGGCAGATATGTACTGGGAAGGTAGATATTTAACTCAGATGGATCACACTAAAAGTTAATTATTTTTATTGGTAATTCAATTTAGGTGCACAATCATACCAATTTGGGTATTGTTTCCTTGAATTTATTCCTTGTTCTCATTAAATTACTCAGTTAGCTTATATTATCGAAGGTCAATCTGCATTCCACCCTTCTGTTTGTTCTTATTACTGCAAATATATAAAGAAAAGCCTTTGCAATATAATTTCATATTTGTTCCGTCATATTTAAACCACCCATATTACATGATAATAAATTAGGTTTTTTCACTACAACTACTACAGAATAGGTTTAAGCCTTGTGTTTTTCTATTGGTGGAATCACATGAACCTACGGTTTGAACCGCGGGTTAGCCAAAAACTAACAGCGGGTGATCTAGTGCGGCAGTAACTCTCACCTATGGGTCTCAACGTAGCTTCTATTTGTTTATTTTTTTGAACTCTTAAAAAACATCTTTGCCATGTCATATATCCATGTAGGCTTTCCCCATAGTTGCCCCAACCATAGGTGGGTCCTACCTACTGTTAAAATTTGCTGACCTGGCTATCCATGTAGGATTGAACAACCTATGCCTTGCACCATAGGTGCGCTGTGCGCTGCATCTACAGTGCCAATGGTAGGCGTTTTATTTTGAGCCCTATGTAAGAAGTTTTTTTATTCAATTTAAAATATATTTATAGAAAATCGTCCCTGCTATTTAACCGCCAACATATATTGGCAAATGCTCAAAATATCAAACACAAAACATCAACCAAATATATATGTATCCCAAATACAATTATAGCACATTTAAAAATATAGTGTTAACACTGGAACATTGAATCATTACAAAGGCCACCACCCATAAGAGTATTTTTTACATTCATGTGATGCATCGTCCGTCCAAACCACTGTTGCAAAAAGTGCTATGAACCGCTACTAAAGCGTCCGCTACAAAGAATTCAGTCCTATGGCACTTCACCGAGCCCCTAAACGGTGGTAGAAAGCGGATGAGTGCCTAATTGATGGGTTGAAGCAATTTGAGCGCCTCTAAAGCCGCTAACAGCGGTCGAAAGCGATTATAAAGTGGAGAAAAGCAAGCAAAAGTGGGCGTATCTATCAAAGCGGGCTACAAATGAGCACTGGTTTTGATATATATGACCAAGGTTCGAGAACTCGGTTTCGGTCTCATAATTTTATTAGTTTTGCTAGGTTTCGGCTGGTTTCGCTAATCTTGGTTGGGGTTTCGGTTTCGACGATAATACAACATATATAAGTGTAGATATATTAGATACTTAAATTTATACTTTTATAATACAAGACAATGATCCTAGTATTTAAAAATCCAGCCATGATGCAAAATATATTGAAAAGTGTATTAAGATAAGTATTAATATAGGGTCTGGATTCATTTTTTTGTGGTTTTCAAACAACGAAGGCCTACAATGATCACAATGACAGTAAAAATGATATAAAAAAATTAAGGTTGTAAAGGTTTTGGCCGAAACGATATTGTATGGTTGGTTTTATATCGGTCTCCACCGAAACCGATACGAAACCACCACGTATCGGTGGTTTCGGCTGCGAACCTTGTATATGACCCTCTGTTGGGTCCTTTTTTTTATATATCAAAATGGGTTTTGAGTAAAAGCCAACCTATACCCATTGTTTATAATCAATGTTTTAAATGTATCGCGTCGGTCTAAAGATTTTGATTTTAAATTTCGGCGATATTTTCAGAACATCGGATTCTACGATTTTGTGTTATAGGTGCCATTGTTATAACTTATGTTTTTGACAATAAGTCATAAGTTACAACTTATTATAATATAAATTGTCGAAATCGAGAAGATCGAAATAAGAAAAAATGAAAAGAATTGAGGCGAGGAAAGGTTGAAGTGGAAGTCGAGGAGGATCGTTGATCGTAAAAGGGGCTGCAGTTAATGTCGAGGGTTTCAAGTCTGAGAGGAATCGAAGTCGAAGTTGAAGTACTTGAAGATCTGAAGCTTGGATGGAGATTTCGAGAAAGAAATTGAAGGGTTTTCTTGTTGAAGACTGTAGGTGAGGAGATCTAAGTCGCCTCGGAGAAATCAAGAAAAGACGATCCGTCTTTGAATGGAATCGAGAGAAAATATAACTTGACAACGGATTGGGTAAGTTTTATGTCCTGAAACCGGAAAAACAAAAAATAACCCATAACAAGATTTTTTAACAAGTATAGTGATATTCTTCGATATACATAAATATCGTTGAGTACCGAAATTTTAAGCGATATGCCGAAATTTCGGCCGATATATTCTAAATCTCGGAAAAAGAAATAATTTGACAATTTCGTGTCGATTACTTTCCAAAACCGAAATTTCGGCGATATATGTCAGATGTCGGCCGACGCTCAGAGCACTGTTAATTATAACCTCTTCTCACTTTTCCCCTTTAATTTTAGTTTTCAACCCGAGAATGGCCTAGGTCTGTTTTTTGTTGGAGGCAATCCTCTTTAGCCTCGATCCTTATCCAACTAGCTTCTCTAGCATCGATTTTTCTCCTAAATGCTTTTCTTTCCTCGATTCTTCAATGACAACGAGCAATCAACTTTGAACCCAAATATGCTCTCAGCAGAATTATTAGGTGTTTTTGTAGTTTATATTTAACAAATAAACATAAACACTGGTTGTTATTAGAAATTTTGTAAATTGTTTTACAAAATTGCCGAATTAATTAGATGGCATTTTATGTTTGTAATAATTACTAAATTATCTGTAACAAGCACTTGAAATTATTGAAATAAGTATGTGTTAATTATTGTCTTTTACATAGTTTTTATTTGCAACAGAAATGACAATGGATTTGTGCTGGAACATTATTTTCTTTTTCTCACTAAATTTTCTAATTATTTCCTTGTTATCTATCTATACTAGTTTGTTGCACTAGCGATGCATGTTTATATTAAATTTTTGCAAAGAATACTTTTTCTGAATAAACTTTGATACGAAATATATGTAAAGATTAAATCGTATGCAACATTATTTGTTCATCATGATATTTTGAACACTAATATCCCCATCTAATGGGTTTCTTGAGAATAAACATATAATTTTAATGAAAAAATTTACAATTATGTGAAAAAAATGAACTGTCTGCATATTTCATTATTACATGTCGTTCCTCACATATTCCTTTTTGATATATCAAAAGGGATACGTGACAAAATTGGAGAAATGATATTGAAATTGAAGGATTGAGTGACAACCGTATGAGATGTTGAAGAGCCGAATAACTTTTATTAAAAAATTCACATCATGCGAGCGTTGGCATCAAAGATTAGATGGAACATGTTTTCTTAGTATCTAAATGAAGCCTGGGTTAATTCCGTGAGTCAATTGATATTGTAATTTGTGTTGAAAATAAGCAATATTAGGATTCCTAAATGCCTTAGTCGAGGAGAAATTCATTTGTTTTTCAATTTTTGCCTATCTGTAGAACAAATGAGAAAAGAGGACAAAAGATTAGTAAGAAATTAAAGCAAATTTAGTGGTTTACCGTATATAAAGGATTTCATCTTTTCACTCATCGGATGAATTATTCCATGCACATTGGTTTAACTGAATAACTAAAGAAAATAGTTAGACCTTTCTCTTCGTCTCACATGGATGAACCTAACCCAAAAATTTAGCACTGAAAATTCTTAACCCATTACTGACTGATTGTTTTATTAAGATGGAATTTACCTGTCATATTCAAAGGATTAAATAATGTATTAAAGGTAGCTCGGAAACCAATTCCAAGTGACTTATCCAATTATCTTTTGTTTCTCAGGCGGGATGGTTATTTTCATCATGCGCCCTACATCGGGGGAGAGGGTAGTTTTGAAGCCAAAGATACGGCGGTTATTTATTTTAGCATGGATTTTTTGTGCTTTTTGAGTGATTTCTCTTAAAAAAGAAGAATGTCAAGTCAGCAATCAATTTGAGGAATTTGAACCCCTTTTGCATTATAACAGTAGAGATTATTTTAATTTGTAAAACTAGGTTGCTGCATCTTCCTTGCTATGGCCCGTTAAAACTTAAGCCCCGCCATGCTGCTTCGCTCCGCCTTCCGTTTTCCACAACCGATCCAAACTATGAATAAGGCTAGGTAATGTGCACCCTTGAAGATCTCTATGCCGCTCTTCCCATTACCGCCATACTCGTGTTCCCTTCAATTTGCTGCCAATATACTATTTCAAAGTTATGGACTCGACGTCCTTCATCAACTGTGGTGCCCAAAGAGCCCAACGGTAGATGCAATTAATTTATGCAACTTACATGATAATGGTGTATGCTCGAGATGACATAGGTATGGTTTTGAAAAGGATTTCATGCCTGTACTTTTAATTATATTCAAAACATAATTATAAATGCAAAATTTCAGGTGGAGATTAAAGCGTCAGATTTCTTCTTCGATCACACAAAATTAAGACATTATAGCTTGGGGTGTATATGCGACTTATTGTGTAGCCAGCATACTTTTCTGATCATATTTGTAGGAAACCAATCAGAATTGCTAACATGAACTAATAACATCAATAAATTTTAAACTCTAAATAAAAAACATGACTATAAATATAAAAGATAATATTGCTTTGAACAAACAATCAGTAAGCAAAGTAACCGAGTAGCCAGAAAAAAAATTAATGCAAATCAATATTTTAAAAGGTAAAGATTACGTATGAAGAGTTCATAAAATATTAATGAACCTTGTAGAATTGAAGAAATGATTCATCTTTCGATCTACACAACTTCTTTACATGTTTGAATTTTTACTTGCTAGGCAAATATAGAGGAAAAAAGAGTTCAGTAAGAATTTTGATTATCAAATGTAAAGCCTAAAAATTTATTTATGTATAAAGAATCGTTAGCTCGGTATGTTATTAGAGTTATAAGAAAACCAGGATACTTGGGATAAAGGCTCATTAGTTATTGTTGAATGATGGAGAATTTTGTTATTGAGGAAATCGTGTTTGAAATCTTTACGGAGTTTGCTTGTTCATCGGTTGCGGTTGGAGTTTGTTGGTTGTGGTCAATCGTCATCAACATCATCACCATCATTTCATCGATCTCAAATCCGAAGCTCGATCGTTATTGCTACACTTCAGATCCGCCATTTTGTTGTCGCCTTTGATCCAATCAGTTTCACGTTGCATCATCAAAAGTCGTGGTTGCTGATCCTTGTTCAATACCCATTCGATCCGAAGCCAATTGGCTAAAGTTTGATGGATTTCTTAATTAAATTTTAGTTGGATCTGATCCGAGCATTCGAGTGCAACATTTGAGGTATTCTTCATTGTTTATTTCTCACTGTGAAGCTTGTGTTCTCTAGAAAAAAAAAGAAGTGAAGGAATAAAAATCAAATATATGCTCTGGAGTTGGAAACATAACTTTTGTAAGATTTTGAATGATTTCTCATAAACAATACCTAGGCTAGTAATTAGTGTGTTGATTTTTAGGATTGAGTTACTTAAATATTTACATCTTTCGTAATATCCAGCTCTAGAATATTTTGAATCTAGTTTTTTTTTGAAAATTATAATATTGGATTGGTATGAACATTGTTTAGTTTATTTGCACACGACGAATAATCCGATATACGTGATTCAAATCTTTAAATTGGAGGTTTAATTATGGATCTTTAGCTTCTTACGTTTATATAATTTATTTCTCACAATTTTTAATATCATATCTTTTATGTGTGTTTGCATCTTGTATTTAGTTGCATTGCATCATTTGCTTGCTTGTGTTTAATCAAATTTGCATCTACGCTCATGTCCACCAGCCCTATCGTTTCCGTCCTGCATCATATAATAAGTTTCATAAACTTTATGAGTAGATATACAATAACAAATGATCATATAACAGCAGTATTGTGCATTATGCTTGTATAGATGAAACGAAGTTTTTTTAAATAGATCACAAGAATGTGCTATCATAAGTCATAGTTATATATGAATATGATATATAGCATTGTACCTGCATTTATAAACACCATATTTCAAAATAAATAAATTTCCACAATTGTATAGAGAAGACCATATTTCATAACAGAATTTTAGTACTAAACATTGATTATAACTCGTAAATAAAAAACGATAAACAAATTTTGGTGACCTATTTTGTAAGATTTAACTGAAAGATTCCAGCTGCAAATAATGTAAAAAGTATATCACAACTTAACTTTTCCAACTACAAATTTGCTAATTATAAGTTAGGGGCTTTAACCATTCAGCCATGGATCCTTAACAGAATCTTCGTGAATAACCAAATTCTAATTGAACTGAAATGTGTCGGAGGAATCGATGAAGGACAATGTACTAACTCTTCCTTAAAGATTACAAATAGTAGACGAAGAGGTATGGGGTGGATAGCGAATGGTTCAAAGAAGCGTTGATACGATTCCTAACTGATTTTTTTGGACCGACACAGTTCCTCTCCACTTTTTTACATGAGGTTTCTTTTGCTTTTGGTATAGAAAACCTTCCAATAGGAGGCCCTCATGAAAGACGAAGTGGTAGAGCGCGCCATTGATAATTGAGTCTTGCTTAGCTCAACCACATGGAAAGTTCAAAGTGCTCATCAATGCCTGATTTGGAAATGTGGATCGTCCAAGATACATTCGCATGCCGTATTTTTCTTGTTCGAATTCGGAGTTCGAAACCAAACTTCCCAGGAGGATAAATGAGACCAAATAATAAACAAATGAAATTTTGATTGAAGGATTAAAGAAAATCCAATTACAAATAATTAAAAATGTAGTATATCATAATTTAGCTCGTACAACTTAATTATAAACATAACATTTTGATCCGAAGAATTTGATGGGGCCAAAGAGTTCATCAGATTAGATTTTGTTAAATCTTTTAAGAATTGCACAGTGGACAAGAGAACTAAGACAACTAAGATAAGATATTAAAATCATAATTGCCACAACACAACTTAATTTTATAAGTTCTTATTGTTGTATAAGTCTCTGATTAGTTCATGTTTAGACTAACACACTATGACAAAAATGGAAAGAGAGAAACAGAGAATTCAAATCGAAACTAAACCTAAATTATGATAAAAAATAATCAAAAAAGAGAAGTGGAATAAGACATGGAATTTGTAGGATCAAATGAGGGAGGCTCACTATAAGTTTGGGGTCAGGGTTATTGTAGAATCAACATTGTTTCAAGTTTTATGGGGTTAATTGCCGAACAATACCTTGATGTCTCACATGTTGCACTTAAATACCTCGCTGATATTTCCGCTGCCTTTATATACCTCAAATTCTTAAAACCCAACACAATGTCCTCAAATAATTAGGAGCAGTGTCTTGGTTTTTAAAATTTTAAAAAGCTTGATAATGTAATGGAATAAAAGGATCCAAGGGAATGAAGGAGACACGATAGGCTAAAATGAAATTACTAAAGGAAAGAATAATGAAGCATATAAGGCAATTTTGTTTTATCTTTGTCGTGAATGACTTCATAGAGATTGTAGGCAGAAGCAATTATTTACTTTGAAATACTTTTTTTTTTGATGTTCTTCATGGCTTCATTCTTCTTTTCTTCATCTCCCAAGACCTCAAACAGGATGATAACATCATAGTCAGCCCCTCCCTTCTCACTCAAAACAGAAAAAGGAAAAATAGAAAAAATGGGGAAAAATTGATAATGGGTTTTATAATGCTTTTGACATGACATTCAAAATTTATAGGTGGGTGTTTTTGGGTAAAATAATGGGTTGATGAGAGTTTTGGTGAAGACTAGATTAGATAAATATTAGATGGAGTTGTGTTGGATGTTATAATGTGCCCAGTGGTGGTTTCGATAAACGTAGATTAGCCGAGGCTTTTTTAAATCAGGCAATTTTAAGAAAAAATATTAACAAAAATTAACCACATTCGAAAGTTATTTCCAATGTTGTAAAATACGTATTCGTTTGGCTGGCGGGTAGTAAATAATCGGATTATACGATGATTAATCGTTTTACAAGAATTATGCAGGCATAAATAAATATACGCACACACAAATATGTATAAGAAAAATTTAGACTTGCTTACAACTATTAAATATTAAATATGTCCGTGGCCTAATGGTAAGGCATCGGAATAAAATTAAATGAGGAAAATTGTTGGATTGAGTCCCACCAGGCATACACTATATTTTGTAATATAATTAAATGAGGAAAATTGTTGGATCGAGTCCCATGAGGCATACACTATATTTTGTAATATATATATATATATATAATTTGCATACAAACAATTTATGCGGGCATATGCAATATCTCACACATCATACAATTATAAATTATCATATAAACACACAACAAACCATGCAAAGAATTTCAAATCAAAATGTTGATAGCATGATATGTCTAAACAATAACACCACATAATGTGACATAAAGATAAGTCCCGCAAAGAAGCAATATCATATGGTCTACAAATAACTTTAAAAGTAACAAAAATATCATAAACAAATATTCTACTAATCATATTCATCATTTTCATAATGCTCATCTGTATCATCTAGTTCCTCTTTATAAATTGATATTTGGCATGCCATTATTAATATAGATTGAAAAATAAAGCAGGTTTTTTATTCTCCATAACCAATGATTTCTTGCATACTACGATCTATGAGAATAGATAAAAACAAATTTTTCCTGAAAAATCATTAATAAATGACATACTACGGGCAAAGAAAAAACAAAAAATTTGGAGGAAAAGCTAAAAATTACCTCTGGAGGATGCAATCGAAAATGGAGGTGAAGCTGAAGGCTGCGATTAAGGTCGAAGGTTGGAGACGTCGAGGCTGGAGGATCGAGGTCGAAAGCTCGTCGAGCTCGAGATGGAATATTGAGGTTGGATCTAGGAAGAAACCTGGGTGAGAAAAAATGAGAGGTCTCAGTTGCTTTAATAAATGGATAGAAGCGGGTACGGTTTTTTCCCCAAAACGGGTTTATATTTTTTCACAAACGTTTAGACATTAAATGTCCGATTAACCATTTTAAGCCCATTATACGGTGTTTAATAATTTTTGACCGGTTAATAGAGCGATTAATGCAATTTCTATACGGTCAACCACCGTTTATGATTATATGGCTGATTAATCGGTCGGGTAGACCGTTTTTTCAACACTGGTTATTTCAAAAGCAGGTTAGTTTTGACCACGCAGCTTAGCGCTGGCGCTGACGCTGACGTGTTTTTAAATTATTTTTATAGGGACGCAGTTGTGCATTCTGCCCCATTCAAAAATGAATGGGGCGCAGTTTGAAACTATGTCCAATACATTTTTGTATGAGGCGCGGTTTGTAACTGCGTCCCTTACATTTTTGAAACAAAGAGGATTGATTAGAGAGAGAGATCGAGAGGGGAGAGAGAGACAGAGATCGAGAGGTGATGAGAAGAGACAGAGATCGAGAGACGAGAGAACGAGGTATGGGGCACAGTTTGTTACCGCGCCCCATTTATTTTCTACGCTCCTATAATTTTTTTTAAAAACACGTTAGAGCTGGCGGTGACGTGACGCCTACTTGGCAAAAAATGTCCTATTTTTGAAATAACTTTTGAAAGCGGCCTATTTTTGTTAATATTTTAAAAATTATGCCCAAGGCAAAAAATTATCCTAGATTAGTTGGAATCAAGATGGATTTGCGTTGGGGGTTGTATTAAGGGTTTTAATGGGTTTGGTGGAGGTTTTGTTAAAGATTTAGATGCAATGGCTTTGTTTTAGGTTCTATAATGGATTTGATTTTGACTTTGGATCGGTTTGATGGAGGTTCAACATATGGGTTCTGGCTAATCCTTGTCTAGTAAACTGTTTGAGTTCACGTTTGGGGTTGTGTTCCATTATTCACATTTGGTGAATGATAAGATATAGTTTACAAATTTAAAATCGATGTGTGCATGTATCTTGTGGGATCTGTGAACTGCAGACCATTACTATGTAATTTATTGGTGATATTAGAAGAGGACTCCTTAAAATACTTTGGTGTCCTAGGATGAGCAAACTTTGGACATTTGAACCTACTTATTGTTGACAAAAGGTTACTCATGAAAATGAGAAGTTTCCGTTTTTTATTTTTGTATAATGATATGCAACATATATACTGAAGACCGAGAGTTCCCGATGTTTATTTTTTATTTTTTGTTGTTATTTTGTTGATTAATGACATCATCTAAGAACTTATGGTTATTATTTATTATATTATAATAGTATAGATAAATATATTTTCTTAAGATATTCTTCTTTTCCCACATCTTAATTTGAATTAAATTAAATCTATTTGATTCTAATTTGATCAATACCATTCTAATTAAATTAATTATCCTATTTAACATACCAAATATAAACCATGCAAATCGAATTGAGCTTAGGAGTTGCTTTTCGTTCTTGTTTCTTAAAAGATCCTCTAAGTCTTTAGGCTTATTTACAGAAAACTACCAATAGGTTTGGGCCATAATAAGAAAACTACCATTACCTCTGAAACGATCAGGAAACCATCATGACTTGAAGCTCAACGTTACCGTTCATGTCAAATAATCATTTTGCCCTTTTCATAATAATATAATTACTTAATTATAAATTACATTTTAAATAATTTAATAATATTATGGGGGCTGGGGGCGGGGCCGGGACCGGGGCCGGAGATGGTGAGGCGGTGGATGGAGGATGAAGGATGATGATGGTGATGGGGAGTGATGATGAAGATGAGATGATGATGAGGGTGAGAAGGGGCCGGAGGTCGGGACAGGGGAGGCCGGTGATGACGGCCCGGGGGAGAGAGGTTGAAGAAGAAAAAGGATTATTTTTATTTTTTAAATATTTGAAATTAGTGTTAGGGTTAGGATTAGAAATGGGGTATTTTGAAGGTTTTTAAAAAAAATTTCTAATGTGGCAACTTAAATCGTATCAATGATGTGGTATGGATGGTGTTGATATGTTACCATTAAGTTTGGCAGTTTCTTAATTATTTCAAAGGTAATGATAGTTTTCTGATTCTGGCTCAAATATGTTGGGAGTTTTCAGTAAATAAGCCAAATCTTTATTGCGAACGGTACAAAAATTATTTTTTTGTATTACTATACTAAAACTTAAAATCTATGTTTGGTTTTGTTCACAACCTAATTAATTACTTTTATTCTTTAATGTGGATAAACTTATAGAATTAAAATGAATTTATTTAGAAGGGCAGAAGATTAAGAATAGAAAGGAGAAGGCAAACATTTGAAAATTTGAATTTTCCACAATCATGTCTTTCTTTATAATTAATTTACTACTATTGCTTTAGACTGCAAATGTACGTTAAAACTATATGCTATACTAGAAAGGTGCCCCACGCAAGGTGCCTCACACACATGTGGGGTCAATGCAATGTCCGCTAATTTTTAAGGGCATAAAGAAAATTTACTCCAGCCTTATGCGTGGGGCCAATGCAATTTCCGCTAATTTTTAGGGGCAAAGAGAGAATTTACTCCAAGCGTGAAGAAGCCTAAAAGGGACCAAATGGGAATTTCCATGAAAAGAAAGGTGCTGGTTTGAATTTTCCATGTGATCTAATCTCATTATGGACAAAGTTAGAGGGATCGAATACAAATTCCTCTAAATTCCCGAGGGCCGAAATAAATTTTCAAGGGAAAACACAAAAAAAAACTTCAATCTGCTTCCAATATATATATATATATATATATATATATATATATATACACATACAGAGATTAATGGAGGAAAGAGGCCATAGGAGGGGATTTCCTCCTATGGCGTGGAAAAAATACAACCTCCACCATTTTTTCCGACGATCGGCACCCATCATCATCATCGTTATCATCTAAGATGTGCGTACACCAAATTTCATGTGATTCCACAACTTTTTCACCGTCGATTTAGTGGGTTCAAAATTAACGGTTTACCGACAATAGAACTTTTTACATTGCTAAATCAACGGTGAAAAAGTTGTAGAATTACATGAAATTTGGTGTACCCACATTTTAGATGATAACGATGAAGATGATGGGAGCCGATCGTCGAAAAAATTGGTAGAGATTGTATTTTTTCCACACCATAGGAGGAAATTTCCTCCTATGGCCTCTTTTCTCCATTTTATATATATATATATATATATGGGGCTGATCCTATGAGGTCCAGCTCTATTTTCTATTTTGAGGTCTAATTTTCAAACACCCAACCATCGTATTTTTCACCGATCCTCTCCGGCCACCGTGATCTACATACCGATCTTGTTTTTCATGCATCGTAAAACCGTCGGTTTTTTAGTCTATTTGATAGATTAATTAGAGCTCTCCAAACCTTTTAAAATTTGATACATAACAAATCTAACATGTGTAGATCACGGTGGCCGGAGCGGATTGATGAAAAACACGGGGGTTGGGTGTTTGAAAATTGGACCTTAAAATAAGAAATGAGGCCGGACCTCACAGGATCAGCTATATATATATATATATATTCCAATGCTTGGGGCCAATACAATTTCCGTTAATTTTTAGGGGGCAAAGAGAAAATTTACTCCAAGCCCGGACGAGCATAAAAGGGACCAAATGCGAATATCCATGAAAAGCAAGGTGCAGGTTTGAATTTTTCATATCACATGGATAAAGTTGTAGGGACCGAATACAAATTCCTTTAAATTCCAGGGGGTTAGAATAAATTTTCTGAGGAAAACATTTAAAAGCTGGAATCCACTTCCAATACACAGCGCTCCCGCGCACGTGCGTGTATATATATTATGGATCCGTTAGGGCGGATTCGTATTTTTAAATTCATGAACCCAGGGACCAGAATAGATTTTCTGGGGAAAACACAAAAAAAGCCGGAATCTGCTTCCAATACAGAGCGCGCGGCCGCACGTGTGCGTGTGTATCTTCCAATGTGTCACGCCCCGCTTCCCAAAGGACGGTAACGGCCATGTGACAAACCTGCGATATATTTATTCCGAGAAGGTCATTTCTCGTAACAAATACGTTAAGCGTAAATAAGCAATATATACTGTACAAGAACGAATATGATAATGAAAATTTCAACAACCAATTTATTACATTCAAGTTCACAAAGTTGCAAACTGATAACATAAGGAGTCTTAAACAAGAGGCATACTGAAAACAACAATTGAAATGGAAACTAGTCGTCCGTTTGCGAAGAAAGCTGGTTGTACTCCTCTCTCGTTGGTTCCACCTCCTCAATCCCTAAGTAACTTGACGAAAATTTCAAGGATAGAAAAAAAAGTTGAATGCCCGTTAACGAACTTGCACTCTGTAACTTCCTAAAAAGGTGTGAAATGGATAAATAGACACAAGGAGATATATAATATAACATGAAAGAAAATTATGAACATATGAACAAGTATGACATGGTAATGTACATGGAAACTATATGATACATGAGCATTGCAATATAGTATAGCATGTGTTGCTCAAAATAAGCGTGTAATAAGTGTATATTATGAACATGATATGAATGTCAATGTGTCCTAAAAGGTCTCTATAAGGGTAGACTAACTAACGTAAGTTTAAGGATGAATGCCAACCTATCTTAAAAGTGTTTTCGAACTCAAGGGTAGGGCTCCAAGGGTAAGGAATCATAGGCCTTAACAGCGGGACCCTAAACTGTGGAGGAGTCGACCAGTGTCGAGAGAGTAATGAGACTCCTGAGATTCCGTTGGATTCACACTCAAACTACTCCAACATGCTGTGAATTTTAATCTACAGTAACGCCACCAGTCTTGTCCGAAACCATGAATATGTAAGAGAGAGTACGAGTTCAAGTTTCAAGTCGAGTTCAAGTTTCAAGTCGAGTATTCATGTCAAGTCATTATGTATTCATGGTTTGGGTAAGGTTCATGTAAAACATATAATATCTAATCATTTTATGGTGTACATGCAACAATTTAGAGATCAAGAAACAAGAGTACACATGTTCGTATGACATGAAATGAGACAAGTACGATATTCAAGTAATAATCAGAAACAGTACTGTAAAGAAGTGTTATGAACTACTAATTATTCAAGTCAATTGGATTCAGAATATAAACAAAAAACATATCCCTAGGTGTTATGCAAACGTGAGTTCAAGTCTCGCTTAATTACAACTAGTGGTTTGGGAGATATATCTGTTTTAGTATCGTCGCATAAAACAGATCAAAATCTGTCCAGCACCGCCACACATTTTTAAAACACAGTTTGAGTTGATTTTCTTCGGTTTTCAGGTTTAAAAAATTATTAGAAACTTTTAGTTCTTTCGGTATATTTATCCAAACAGCTAAGTTCCGCGTGATTTGGACTCTTGAAACTCTAGTTATGGTTATTTTAATATCGGGGTTTAAAACAGAAATCTTGAATTCTGGACAGCAACTATGTGTTGTATTGCAGAGCATATATCGGGTTGTTCTATTAATTTCTGGGTCACCGAGTATATAGGAAAGTTATAGGTCTGTCAATTATGCATTTATACATTTAAAGTTTGTCATGAACGGGTATCGGGAGTTCGAGTTATGTCCCAAATAAAAACAGTGTGCAAATCAGGGGGCAGTTTCTATCCATATTCGTCGTTTACTTTTGTAATTCAGTTTTATATAATTTACATCGATTTTCAGGAAATCTATATAACTAATAAATTCTAGATATTTCGATATACATGTCCAAAACACTTGAATTTGCTCAAAATGAATATCGTTAGATCGAGTTATGTGTTCTCGAAGGTGACCGATAAAAGCAGTTTTCTGAGTTTAAAAATAGTGCATAAAAAGACGACGTAATTCCTAAATCATAATGCGGTTCGATCTGAAATTTTTATAGCGCTTATAGAAATGTGTTTAAGTTCTTAATAAATTTTCTAGGAATTTACATATGTCACGATTAATTTCTAAAATTAATTTGAAGGTAAATATGTTGTTATGGTCGTATTTTGAGAAAGGTCGAACATCATGGTATTTATTTATAACTTTGTTTTCTTTTATGCAAAAATTAAATATAAACGATTATAATTTTAACAACAAATAATATGAGTTAATATATGTGAAACAATCATATGAGTTTATCATGAAATCTACGCGGAGACAATTACCAGCATATTATTTTTTGAGTATTATTTAAACGAGAGATTAGCCTAGCATAACAAGTATCGATATAATGGCGACATAGAAATGAAGAGGTAAACTATATAAGAGTGCAAAGGAGAGAAGGAGGATGAGGATGATAAGGGGACTTACAAGCTTTGCAATACGGTACAACAATCGTATTGCCGAGTTATGAGAAAAAGACTCGATCGGGAATCTTTCGACGTCTTGGAGGAGCAGAGATCTTCGAGTTGTCTTGGATGGAGATTTGAAGTAAGAGTTTGAAGGAGAAAGGATGATGATGAAGGTGGAGCGAGAGGACATATAAAAGAATATTAATATGGTCATAATAATAATTCATAACTATAACCATTCGAATTATTATATGCATTCATTTTGGGAGTTAAAAGGAAAATGAAATGAAAAGTCATATGTAGGTTATGAGAAGGGTTTTAAATTTTTTTGATAAAAACAATTGCAAGACCCGGAGTTCAAACATGTGGCTTATGAATTAGTAATACAATGACTAAGCCAATAAGATACAAGCTTACCATTGCTTATAATTAAGTAGAAACAATTATATACAGAGTTTTAAAAAGAGAATAATTTAAAAGATAAACGGAATAAATCGTTTTCTTAAACTAATTCTTTTTTATTCTTTCAATAAAACAAATTATCTTTTCAAAATTTTCCTTTCAAAACAAAATCATAATAAATTCTTTATATTAGAAGAAACAAAATAAATCTTTTTTTAAAAATCTTTCAAAACCTTTTCTTTTTACAAAACGAATCATTTCGAAACAAATATATTTTTATTTATTAAAAACATTATAGTAAAAATATGGTCGTTACACAATGCGCGAGGCCAATGTAACTTCCGCTAATTTTTAGGGGACAAAGAAAATTTACTCCAAGCTTGGAGAAGCCTAAAATGGATCAAATGTGAATTTTCATGAAAAGCAAGGTGTTGGTTGAATTTTTCACATGATCTAATATCTTTATGGATAAAGTTGGAGGGAGCGAATACAAATTCCTCTAAATTCCAGGAGGCCAGAATAAATTTTCTGCGGAAAACCCAAAGAAAAGCTGGAATCTGCTTCTAATACACAGCGCGCGCGCGTGTATAATATGGATCTGTTAGGGCGGGTTCGTGTTTTTAAATTTACGAACCTGAATAATAGCCGTTGGATCTGTCCTTTGCTTTCAATGGCTCAGATTAAAACAACCAAAAAATACATTTAAATAATCCAGTGAATATTCTCTTTCCTAATTTTTGGGATGCATACCTATCTCTATTCATTTATTTTGGGTAATATTGGTTGTAATCATGAGGATTTTTTAGATGTTCAGATTATTTTCATATTCAAATCATGAGAATCTGTTGGATATTCTGATTTTTCATCTTTGGGTTCATGTTATTTGAATTCTTTTTGTCCTTTTGATTCAAATCATGTAATTATAGATCCAAAAAATTATGGAAGAGAATATTCACTAGATTATTTAAAGGGAATTTTTAGTTGTTTTAATCTTAGCCGTTGAAAGTAAAAGGCACATCCAACGGTTGTTATTCACGTTCGTGAATCTAAAAACACGAATCCGCCGTACTATATATATATATATATATATATATGAGGGAAAGTGTTTATGAGGTGAGACCTTATTCTAAGAAATGAGGTGCCACCTTTAAATTTGAATTTACACCATGTTTTCAGATGATCAGTATCGTTCATCTTATTCTTCATGGTGTAAAATATGGGTACACTAAGTTTCATACGATTTCGATAACCTTTGCCCATTGATCTAGCTTTGTCAAATGTTCTATTGTCGAGAAACCGTTAATTTTGCAACCACTCGATGAGAGGGTAAATATTATCGAAAACATATGAAATTTGGTATACTTATGATCTAAATCATGAAGATCAATATTAAAGGTGCCAATCGTCGGAAAACATGTTGTAAATTCATATCTAAAGGCGACACCTCATTTCTTAGAATAAGGTGCCACCTCATAAACACTTTCTTCATATATATATATATATATATATATATATATATATATATATAGTACGGATCCTATAGGGCGGGTTCATATTTTTAAAAACACGAACCCGCCCTATAGAATCCGTACTCATATAGTACGGATCCTATAAGGCGGGTTCATATTTTTAAAAGCACGAATCTGAATGAGGGCCGTTGGATCTTTTGTTTTTAATCACTGGTTAAAATTAATTCAACTTAATAAATCGTTAATAAATGGAAGGTAAATATTCTACTCATTGATTTTTGAAAAAAATTCAAGAGAAATATCAAATCCTTTACTTTTACCTTCACAATATTTGGAAGTTTTGATGTTTCTCTTGAATTTTTTTCTAAAATCAAAGAGTAGAATATTTACCTTCCGTTTATTAACGATTTATTAAGCTAAATTAATTTTAACCGTTAATTAAAAATACAAGATCCAACGACTCTCATTCAGGTTCATGTTTTTAAAAACGCGAACCCATCCTATAGGATCAGTACTTTATATATGATCTACGATGGATGAAAATAAGCCAAATAACATGATATAAAAAATTTATGATAATTAAATACATAATAGTTATCGACAATTATTGAAAGAATTAATATCAAAATATATTTAAAGTGATAATTAAGCAATCTATATATTTATCAGTAGCAACCTAATTGTTCCAGAGGATGAATTAACAATAGATACATATAAAGAAGCAAGCTATAATGAGAAGCGGCGAACTACATCGAATTTACACAAAACCGATCGTTGAAATAAAATGATATTTTTTAATAAAGGAAATCCTGAGAGAAAATCCATCTAACAATCTTGAAAGAAAATCAATTTAATAATAGATACATATAAGCCATATAACATGATATAAAATATTTATGACAATTAAATACATAATAGTTATCGACAATTATAGAAAGAATTAATATGGAAATATATTTAAAGTGATAATTAAGCCATCTATATATTTATCGGTAGCAACCTAGCCGTTTTAGACGTTGAATTAATAATAGATACATATAAAGAAGTAATCCGTAATGAGAAACGACGGACCATCGATTTTACACGAAATCGGTCATTGAAATAAAATGATATTTTTAATAAAGGACATCCTGAGAGAAAATCCATTTAACAATCCTGAGAGAAAATTAATTTAACAATAGATACATATAAGCCATATAACATGATATAAATTTTTTATGACAATTAAATACATAATAGTTATTGACAATTATAAAAAAATTAATATGAAAATATGTTTAAAGTGATAATTAAGCTATCTATATACTTATCGGTAGCGATCTAACTATTTCGGAGGTTGAATTAACAATAGATACATATAAAGAAGTAAGCCGTAATGAGAAAGCGGCGTACCACATCGATTTTATACAAAACCAATCGTTGAAATAAAATAATATTTTTGTAATAAAAGACATACTGAGAGAAAATCAATTTAACAATAGATATATATAAAGAAGTTTAAGCATGGACAAAATTGGCATTTGAAAAAAAAATGAGAGGCAATTTAGGCAAAGTGAAAAGCTTGATTTCAAGCTTGCATAGGGCTTTATATATATATACACACACACTTTATTTTCTTTTAGAGGTTAATGGCGGTGTTCAGCGCCACACAATTGTATCCAACAGGTGTAGGGGTGTGTGTGTGGGGCGGGGGGATTGTTACATATAAGTGTCCTAAAATCAATTATTGTAATTGTACATGAACCTATATGGATAGAACAATCTTATTCGAAATGATAGTATGCTATCTGATTTTCTTTATCATTAATGTGTATATGTTTTAACAGTTATTACGTATCGCTAATACATGATAATAAAATCATTAGAATGTTGCGGGACTACCAGGGTTATGATTGAGATCATAATAGTGGGACTTGGTTGGTTTCTAAGCACATTCTTAAAGTGTTACTGGTTGTAGGAGTGTTAAGGCAGGACATCAACACTCTAGACTAGACTACTGCATACGTTTCTTGACCCCGAGGAGGATGATGGCTGGTTTTACAGCCATTGGTGTTTGACACCGTGGTTTGTATGTAGGTGCTCATTGGGAATGGGTACACTGAACGGACTCGCCGAGAACTCCTAAATGGTATTATACCTATTTATCAGATATCAGTTCTCTGGTGACAATGGTATATGCTAGTCTTTTGAGCTGAGATCGTTATAGTGTATTGTGTGTATTCCCACTATACTTATATTTCTACCCAACCACGGCTAAACGGAGTCGTGCATATAGGTTTTTGTTGGGTATTTGGATGATCTTGGTTTTGAGTTCTTGGTGCTAAGTTAGAAATTTTTGTTTTATGTTCCGCCATGGTTTGCAAGTGTTGCGATTCTAGCACCGTGAACTTACATTGGTATTAGAGCCGATCTATCAACTACTAATTATGTTTCTTGATCCATCAATTTTTCCCTTTGCCCTTGTTTTTAAAAAATAGATAAAATTGCAAAACCACCATGCTGTCGCTCCCTTCGAGCCTCTCCACCACCCTCGAACTCGTGCCCACCCGATTGGTTGCGAAAAAATGTTGTATGTTGTGTTGTAAATAACCGCAATCAAGACGGTGTCGCAAATAGCTAGCCGCGATGAGTACGGGCCGTCCACAGGGAAACGTGAATTTCTTTTTTTTTTATTCTAGACGAGTTGATAAAAGAGAGGAGAGATTGTTGTCGTTTTAAATTAAGATGGGTAGAAAATTTTATAATAGAAAGGCTTGTAGGATTTATAGGACTTACTAGTTAATGGATAAAGTAAAAAAATATAATTATTTTTATCTTTTAATTGTTTAATATTAGAAAGATAGCGATGAATGTGGATTAGGGTTCTTGTAGGGAATTAGTGTTTCCCACCACTGCCCCTTATCCTTCCATTGATCTCTATACCCTTAACAAAACAAGTATTAATTAATCTCAAATATTGGTCGTGATTATCATTAATTGATAGCGTGCCCGATAAGAGGGTTAACATTTATTTTGCTAAACTTTATAAACATTATAACTTTTAAAAAGAATGTAAGTTACAGTTTTCATCCATTATTCTACCATATCTTACAAATCCTAGCAAGCATGAATTTATTAGCGTAGTAAAAGACAGATGGAAGATGAATGAAACCATATTAAAATTTAGAAGTGTAGAAAGTAATGTTGAATGTAATGCAGAAAAGGAATGCGAAAAGTAAAGCGGAAAATAAATGCAGAAAGTAAATGCGAAAAGAAAATTAAAAGAAAAGACTACCTTTATTGATCTAATATTGCATTATAAATTGCTCGCTGAAAAACTAAATTACAAAAACCTAGTTGCTCGGTAGATCTCTCTCTCAATCGATGGATAGATGAATAGATTATTTTGGAATGTACAGCTCTCGATCTTTTTTATACTCTCTGGAATTAGAAACCCTAGATAACATATTGGAGTATGTAATATTACGATTATGTCCCTGAAATCCTACGACCACTAATAGACCGCGGAACTGCCGCCCCTACCTATGTTTGACCGCGGATCCGCCGCCATCTTATGGGTTTGTGACTTGGGAATTTTCTGGCTTTCTCTCTCGATATTTGGATATCCTCTTGACACAAAGATTCTGAAAATATTGCTCTTAGTCACTGCCGTTGCTAGATTCTTCAATTTGCTTCTAATATTTGGCAGATTCGGTATGATATTCCGATTTGATGTGGATCTCCTACTTAGATTTCAGGCCTGAGATAATACCTGTACAATATCTCAAATCAAATTGTTAGCAGCATTTGTTATTTTTGAGATATTATTCCAACCATTTATATGATATGATATCTTAAGAATATTGATTAGGAATATTTGACATGATATGTATATTTTAATTAATAATATTTCATTTAAATATTATATGCATATATTTACCCTAATTATATTAATTATAAATGAAGAAGCATATGATAATATTTTTTTACAAAGAAATCCACATATGTTCTTTATTTACAATTAACACATTTTATTAGTTATTAATAGTAGGGAAAATGCCCATACAAATGTACAATAAATTGTTGGATATAGTACCCTTAAGTCAATTATTGTAATCGCAGGCACGCGATTGTGATGATTGAGGGAGGACCTATACGGGTAGAATAGTCTTACTCAAAATGATAGTATGCTATCTGGTTTGTCTTTATCATCATGTACGTGTATTATGTGATATTACAGATCACTATTATATGTTGATAGAGCCCATAGGATTTTTACTTGATTACCAGCGTTATGATGGCGATCATATATGTGGGGGCTGGGTAGTCCATAAGCACATCCTTAAATGTCTCTAGTCGTGAGAATATCGAGACTGGGTATCGATAATCTGGAGTAGACTGGTGTGTACCTTTATAGACCCCGACGAGGGGTGATGGTTGGTCCCACAGCTATTGGTCTTTCGCACCTAAGATCGTATATAGGTGCTCACTGGCGGTAAGTACACTGGACGGACTCGCCGGGAACATACTAGATGGTATTATACCTATTGTCAGATAGCAGTTCTCAGGTGACATGAGTACATGTTAGTCCTTCGACCTGAGATCGTCATTTTTCTCATGTGAGTTCCCACCGTGCTTTGATTACTACCCTACCACGGCTCAAAAGAGTCGTGCAAACATGCTTTAGTTGGGTACAGTCCAGAGCCGCATAGAGGCAGTGAGCGGATAGTCAGGGATTTGTCTCTCCCGGTATTGGGGGTTGATGTCGCACTGTGTACGAGTGTCCATCACTAGAAATCCTTGGCCAAGGTGGATGAGAATTACTGATTTGGATCAGTAATTTCTCAGTGGGTGATGGGCTTTATACCGATACGAAATATTGTGTTATAGGGGTCTGCATTTATCCACCCCCTAGACACGATATGCGATACTCTTCGACGAAAAGACCGGACTGTACGAAGATTGTCACAGATAGGCTCAGTAGGGATCCAGATGAGTTTGCTCGTCGGCCTTCCTTTTCGACAGGTACCTAGGTAGCTGTTTCGTACAGCTAGTGCCGCTGACATGCTTGTGGTTATGGATTTATCCAGTAACTTACTGCCGACGTACTATCGAGTCTTTAGAGTCCCACACAGAGGTTTTCCTGGTTCAGGAGAAATGTTGTAGTAGCGGTATTTTGATATGTGCAAGGTTTCGATCGAATGATTGTATTAGTTACTCGGACTTTCGATTGGACGGTTGATAATACGAGCCGGCTTAGGATTGAGCCGGATTATTAAATCAGGTATTGATTCAATAATTTACATATACCTGATTTAATAATTTACATATATATATTTCGATATGTATATTCTAGTATTATGTTCTTCGTGTTATTCTATCTCTTTGGGTATTCGTATTTTGATACGAATACGGGTGTGCATATATAGTTGAGTGTATTCCGTATTCATACGGAAAACATTCTAGAAGGTGAACACCTCATTTTGGTTTATCCATTTATTAATTTAAATGGAAATGAGGTATAAAGGTAGTGAGGAGAGAATGGTGAGAACCATACTTGAATAGTGTTGACAAATGATTTGAAAATTCATTTGTGCAAACTATTCAAGTATGGTTGCTTTATTTTTATTGAAAAATGGTTTTATAAAAAACCATACTTCATTTTATTCTCTCACTTTGATGAACACTTGCATGGTTGGATGAAAATGACTCTTACTATTTTGCCCCATTTTTCCTCACTAGCCTTTCTTGAGCTCCTCCTCCTTCATCTTGATCTTCCACCCTACCAATTCATGAGTTGAGAATTAAGGATGGAAGAGAGATAGATGTACACTTAGAAAAACTCACTATATCACTAGACGCTCTAGATTAGAAACCTAGAGTCTCTAGTTGCTCTACTATATTTTTAGTGTGGAGTTAGAGCCATGAATCACATTCCTCGGGTGGATCATCTTCGACGGAGGAAGACCGGCGGTCAATCTCGATCAAGGAGATCTCAAGGAGCTAAGGAAGAGGGTAGAAGACCAAAGGACATGGATCTTTTGGTATAACACTTCTATCTCAGTAGTTAACCTCTTTGTAGCTTGCTAGTTTCATGTTTGGTTTCGATTCTAGGTAGTTGTTTCTAGCGCCAAGTTTTTAAACACCAAAATTTTTCGTTTCGCAACATCCGCGATCGACGGCCAGGGCGCTAGGAACCCCAACATAGTATCAGAGCCATCCAAATATTAGAAACTAGTAGTAGACGATGCATTATTTTCAAAACCAAAAAATTCCGATTTCAAAACCCACTCATTGTTCTGAAATTTTTTTGGTCTCTAAATTTTTTTTAAACAAGTGTAGAGACTTAGTCTAGACATGTATGCGACACACGATGAAAACGAGGGCATTCCATCAAAACTTGGCCGGCCAAAACCCTAAAATTCCCGTTTCTGCCTTTTTACTATTCACCTCTGGGCTTTGTTTTCATCCAGTGTCTTGGGTTTTGTAAATTGGCGTTTTTGGTCTTGTTTGATTTCCCCAGATTTTACTTAGTGTTTTCTTTGCTTTGGGGGAAACTTGGAAAGTTTCAAAACTTGAAATTTTGCATCGTGTATATTTGTGATGTGGTGTATGTGTTTTTCAAATATCGTCTATTTGCTATATGTCATTTAGACGGGGTTGCACATACTTGCTTATACTGCTGTGATGTTGATATCTGTGGTGGTATGTTTGGATTTTCGTGATGGATCGCCGTAGTGCAATGGTAGTTGTACAGTTTAGACTCATTTGTATATTCATTATTGCGGGGCGAGCGTCCGACTTGTGGACTGCCGTTTCCACCAGTTTGTATATCCTTTTATTGGGGCATGACCGGGTTGAGGTCGATGTCACCGTTGTATATATGTTTTTTTTCTGTATTAGGATTACCCCGCGGTGGAGTGCTCGAATAGCCAGATTCTAGAGGGAAATGGGCCCGCATCTCATGGCGTTGAGACGGAGGGGGCCTCATTCTAGAATTGCCAGGCTATTCGCCGTACTCGTAGGGGTATAGGATGACCCACGGAGGGGTGCTCAAGTTACCGGATTCCGTGAAGTGCTAGGTGGCCCATTCACTTTGTTGATTGGGGTTGCCTCACTTTTGGGATTTGCGGGTAACTTTCCGCACTCGTAGGTGTCGTGGTTATACATTGCACAGGCTATCCACACGACCGGGGAACGTCGGGTCTCATTTGCGGATCAAATGAAACCCGAGGCTCCTAGATTATTCGTTATTCCGTGTTACTTATCGCTTTTCTATGATGTTGCTTATATCATGCCTGGGACGAATTGCCATGACCCGGAAATTTGGCACGTGACCGGCACGAGAATCACGCAACGTCTAAAGGCGTAACGTAATTCAAGTAAGCCGAAACCCAGAAATCTAAACCTTTTTGCGGAATATAGTGGAGGTGTAGTTTTGAAATAAATGTATAATGAAATCAAGTTTTTCTTTAAATGCATAGATAATGATATATGAAAATGAAAGTGAATTATACCAGCTGAAAACATTTTTCGACCTTAAAAAAATTTAGGCAGCACCCCCTTGTATATTTTGATCCAAAATCACATACATGCAAATAAAAGGCATCCCCAAGCGGGAGCTTGCTCTTCGCCAAATGGCGGAATCACAACCAAGAAATAAAGCAGTAAATATACGACCCATAACGGTGAAGATCAAACCCAGAAAGAACAATAAATAAAGCAAGACATCAAAAACCTCAAAAAAGAAAGCGAACAAACACCCATCGCTCTAAGTCTCGCGACACAAGTCTGTCTGGGTCTATCAATATACAAAAACTAGTTTCTGATTTGATAGAGTTTATCTAGATACAATAGAATATAAAAGTATAAGGGTGGTCACGATCCAATTTGTGTCCCACTTACCGAATCAAACACCCTGAAGGAACTGTGTGCCAGCGATACCGCTAATGATCCAAGCGGTTGAACCTGCAAGAAAACCGTGGCACAACGGGGGTGAGTTTCCAACTCGTGAGTAGAAAATATCAGCAGGTAGAAATCGAATAAATAGTGATTCCTAGGCCATACTATATCATGAAGGTAATACTATGATATCTAGGGTGACCATGCATGTATATATGTCAACAATAGAGTCAATGCCAATGACATGTAGAAACAAACATCTGAAATCATATGCATGTATGCATGTGGATATCATCTACGTGTGTCCTTCAATGACACATCAATATAATAGAAACCTGAGTGTCCAATATCGACACTCGAAAACATCATGAAACCCGTGTCCAGTATTGACACGTAAATCCTCATATATCCAGGCGTTGCATCCTCAGATCGGCCCTCATATCAATCTCACGACTCCGGCCGGTATCCTCCAGATAACTGCCGGGTCCAAACTATCACTGGTAGGTAGTACATCCCCTGCCAAGCTCATCGCCTTTTTCTGCGATCTTCTTGTCCCGGGGTACCTTACCGGGTTCACCATATACCCACAGACGGTTTATCCACATCCTCAAATCGGGTACTCGAAAAAGCTCAGAACCGAGAAAACTCATGGTGGACACAATTATCATATCTAGGGTAAAACCACGTTTTTAAAACAATACACAATTTCGTTTGAAATATAACCACGGTTACCAAATCCAGAGATCTCATGAAAACAGCATCTCAATGCATGTAACCATAAAGTACGATGTATGCAACATAGAACAATAATATGAGCATGTCAAGTATATAATGCAAGCATGTCATATGATTGTGCTGAACAATGAATGTACTTTACAGTTAAGAATAATATCATGATATGGCAATTCTACTGTGCAAGTGGCATAGCAATTACCGATGACGAATATGTGAGCCGGCAAATCTGTATAAGTGTAACATGCGCATCATCGGTAATAGTGTAGGTGTACTAGCAGATGATATCATAAAGCGGTAAATACCGGAAACATAGCACGTAAGTCACGAGGGATAAGCCAACATAAACATAAATGATAATAAGGTATTAACTACACATGAACCATACGGTAAGTTTAAATGATACGAATTGTAGTTTTGAAATTTGGGGCTACGGTGTTTTTAAGGAAAAGACACCATTTGAAAATCTGTAGCATCCCTTGAGGTTTCCATTTAAAGGTGCATACGATTCGTTGGTTTTGGAAATAAGTATGGTTCATGTGGAATCTTCACAACGGCGATCCAGCCTCATAGCATCAGATGTGGCAATATCCTCGAATATCATCCTTAAATCACGAGCGCGGATCAATCATCAGGTATAAATTATCGCGTACGGTAATCCATCGTACGGCGGCCTCAAACAGAATGGGGATTCTATCGTCCTATTCATCAACAAGGTTACGGATCTAAGGTCTCGTGCATCATATCATTTTTGATTCTCATCCATATATATATATATATCATCAATCTCATGTTCTTATGAACCTGAGATAAATTATATACGCGTTCTTCAGAACTTGTTGTTTTCCATGAATTTGAGAAATCGCGGGTATCTTCTTTCAAATTGATTATGTTTTGAAAAGTGCGGTTTTCTTGTGATATGATGATTTGATGTCCACCATGTGTTTTAGTTTTCATGATGAGATATCTGAATCGAGGGAGGGGTTAACCGATTACGGGTATATGGTGGACCTGGTACGACTCTGAGGGGTAGAAAGGCCATAGGTGTAAGTTGATATCACACACTCCACAAGGTTTGTGGAGAGGTGGAATTTACAAAGAACGATTTTTATACAAGTAACATCGACTAAACTACTAAGATCATTCAGAAACCTTAACTAACTAAACTTATAAAGGTTCTAAACTACTATGTTAGTGGTTTATACCTTAATGATTCTAGTCCTTCTGGTCTTCTTGTCCCCTTCTTAAGCTCCAAGATGGCACGGAACAAGTTTGGTCATTGGCTTCCTTGTGTCAAAGACGATCCACCCGAGAGTCTATGGTTTAAGCTTTAATCTCAAGAATGAGGTAACTAAATTACCTAGTTTGCTAATCTAGGTAGCTTAGGATATGTAGAGATTTAATTAGACTAATTTATCTCAAAGAACCTTAAGTTCACAACACATGTGAGGGTTGGGGTTTGAGAAAGAAGAAGGAGAGCAATGGAGAGAGAATGCAAAGTATAGAATGATGAATGAGCAAGTGAAGAACGGCTAAGTCTTTTTACCACTCATCAAGCATGCATTATTTTCCCACAGAAAAATTCTACCATGCTTGAATAGTAAGAGCAAAAAGAATTAGCTATGCTTCAAACCATGCCTCAAATATTTCCATTCATCCACTTCATTATCTATTTTCCAAAAATAAATATATGCAAAATGAGGTGTCTCCTTCTAGAAGCACTTCTTGAAAAATTACAAGAATGCCTTTACCGTATATACATACCCGTATTCGTACTGCAAAAAATATGAATACCAAGAGATAAAGATAATCCAATAATATAATACCAGAATGCGGCTTAATCCTAAGCCCACTGATATTATCTGTCCGAACAAAATCCTTGTATCTAGTACACGTATATGATCGGAAGCCTGCACGTAAAACCATACGGCCTCTACATCGTTTCACTTGAACTAAAGGAACCCTCTTTGTAGGACTCTAAAAACTCGACAGTACGTTGGCAGTGGGTTTAACCACAAGCGCGTCAGCGGTACTAGCTGTACGTAACGGCTACCCAGGTACTTGTCGAAAAGAAGGCCGACGAACAAACTCATCCGAACCCCTACTGAGCCTATCCGTGACAATATCCGTACAGTCCGGTTTTTTCGTCTGAGAGTATCGCATATTGGGTCTAGGGGGCGGTTAACGTCAGACTTCTACTAACCCTTATAAGTCGTGCTGGTGTAGATCAAGACCATCCGAGAAATTACAGATCTAACTATCAACAATTCTCAACTACCCTGGCCAGGGGCTTATGGCGTTGACCAACCAAACACATTGCGACATCGACTCCAAATACCGGGAGAGATGAATCCCTAACAGTCACTCACTGCCTCCATGTGGCTCGGGACTGTACCCAATTAAAACCTGTTTGCACGACTTCTTTGAGCCGTGGTAGGGTAGTAATCAAAGCACAGTGGGAACTCACACGAGACAAATGATGATCTTAGGTCTACAGACTACCTGTACATATGCCACATGAGAACTTCCATATGACATTAGGTATAATACCATCCAGCAGTTCTCGGCAAGTCCGTCCAGTGTACCCACCCACAGTGAGCACCTGTATACAATCTTAGGTGAAACACACCAATAGATGTGAGACTAACCATTGCCCCTCATCGGGGTCTAGAAATGTATACACCAGTCTACTCTTGAATATCGATGCCCTGTCTCGATATTCCTATGAGTGGGGACACTTTTAAGGGTATGCTTATAGACTACCCAACCCTCAAAAGTATGACCGCCATCACAACGCTGGTTGTCAAGCATATCCTACGGGCTTTATAAACATGAATAAGTAGAACATACGTACAAGTTAAGATAAAGTCAAACCTGATAGCATACTATCATTTCGAGCAAGATTTTCTTATATATACATATCCATAGTATCCATTACAAACAATGGCCTCTAGGGCATATCTCTCTCTCTCTCTCTCTATATATATATCCATAATACCCATTATAAATAATGGCCTCTAGGGCATATATATCCTAAAAATTCCTACTTGCACTAGGGCCAGTTATTTGCATAACGCATCCCCAACATCTCGAACAGCCGCTAGAACTGTGCTTGAGGTAAGGCCTTCATGAATGGATCCGCTGTGTTGTCTTTTGCGTTCACTCTCCGAACCTCAATCTCCTTGCGATCCATGATCTCCCCGATCAGGTGATACCGCCTCAAGATATGTTTGGATTTCTGATGGGACCTTGGTTCCTTCGCTAAGGCTACAGCCCCATTGTGATTGTAATACAAGGGTATTGAATTGGCAATGGACGGAACCACCTGAAGTTCAAAAATGAACTTCCTCATCCAGACTGCCTCTTTTGCGGCATCGTTAGTATCTATATACCCAGCTTCCATCGTCGAGTCTGCGACATTGTATTATTTGGAACTCTTCCAACACACCGTCCCTCCATTGAGGGTAAACACATAACCCAAGACAGATTTAGAGTCATCCTTGTCACTTTGGAAGCTCGAGTCAGTAAAAGCCTCGATCTGGAGGTCCCCATTACCGTACACCAAGAACATATCCTTAGTCCTTCTCAGATGCTTGAGAATGTTCTTTACTTCTATCCAATACTTCTCACTTGGATTTGACTGATACCTACTTACCATACTAATTGCGAAAGCTATGTCTGATCTGGTACATAATATCACATACATTATAAATCCTACTGCCGAAGTGTAGGGTATAATGCTCATGCAAGCTTTCTTTTCATCATTCTTTGGAGACATCTCTTTGGAGAGGGTGATCCCGTGACAAGCGGGTAAATTACCACGCTTGGAATCTTCTATACTAAATCTCTTCAGTATGGTGTCAATGTATCTGAACTATGAAAGTCCCAACATTCTTTTAGACCTATCACGATAGATATTAATCCCCAGAATGTAGAAGGCATCACCCAAGTCTTTCATGGAGAACTTCTGTCAAAAGAATAGCTTGACTGATTGTAGCATAGAGATGTCATTCCCTATCAGGAGTATGTCATCCACGTACAGTATGAGGAAGACTAATGCTCTTTCTACAATCTTCCTATAAATGCATGGTTCATCTACATTTTTGATAAAGTCAAATTCTTTGACCGTCACATTAAAACAGATGTTCCAACTCCGCGATGCTTGCTTTAATCCATAAATGGATACTGAAGGATGACCGAGGAGCCTAGCGAGGATGATCGATACGGAAGGTTGTTAGTGATATATGCCCTAGAGGCCATTATTGTATAGTACTAGTTTGTATATTACATTTTGGAAGCTTGGGATATACACGGATTTTATGATAGTCTTGCTCAATATGGTGGTATGCTACTTGGTTTGTTTATATCTTAATATGTGTATATGTTTCTTTTAGCATATCGCTAATACATATTGGTAGAGCCCTTAGGATCATTGCCTGACTACCAGCGTTATGATGGCAGTCACACTAGTAGGGGCTGGGTAGTCTATAAGTACATCCTTATACAGGTACCTAGTCGTAGGATTATCGAGACAGGGCATCGATACTCCAGATTAGACTAGTGTATACGCTTCTCATCCCAGTATGGGAGATGGTCTGTCCCACAGCCACTAGTACGTCGTACTGGAGATAGTATGCAGGTGCTCATTAGATTATGAGTTACACTGGACGGACTCATGGGGAACCGTTGGTTGGTACTATACCTATCGCCAGATAGCAGTTCCCATGTGACATGAGTACAGCATAGTCTGTTGACTTAACACTGCTTCTTCGCCTCGAGTGTGTTCCCACTGTTCTTAGATTACTACCCTACCACGGCTCTGATAAGTCATGCAAACAGGTAGTAGTTAGGTGCAGTCCCGATGCATTTGGAGGCAGTGGCGGTTAGATATGATTCGTTTCACCCGGTATTGGGGGTTGATGTAGCGCTGTGTTCGGAAAGCCATTACACAAAGTCCCTGGATAGGGCAAGCGAGATTTACTGGTAGGTGCTCCAGTAGTTTCTCAGGGTATTTTTGGGCTTTACTCCGGCATGACTTATTGCGCTATTAGGGGTCTGACGGCTACCGCCCCTAAGCCCAATATGCAATACTCTTATACGAACAGACCGAACTGTACGGAGATTGTCACAGATAGGCTCAATAGGAGTTCCGATGAGTTAGCTCATCGGCCTTCTTATCGACAGATACCTGGGTAGCCGTTACGTGCAGCTAGTACCGCTGACGTGCTTGTGTTTAAACCCACTGCCAGCGTATTGTTGAGTCTTTAGAGTCCCACACAAAGGGTTTCCCTGCTTCGGGCGAAACGATATAGTGGTCGTATGGTTTTACGACAGGGTTCGATCACATGCGTGTACTTGTGCACGTAGGATGTTCGGGCGGATAATACTAGTGGGCTTTGGTTTAAGCCGGATCCTAGTATTAGGTTATTGGATTAGTTTCGTCTCATTGTATTCGTGTTTTTCGGAATACGGATACGGGTATGTATATATGGTGAGGGGTATTCTTTTAATTTACTCAAGTATACTTCTAGAAGGGGACACCTCATTTGTGTTTTAATCTTTTGATTAAAAGATAAATGAGGTGGAGGTATGAGGTGTTATTTTGTGATAAATGAAGCATGGCTACTTGGTGACTCATGGATGACTATTGAGGCAAGAGTGGAATTAGATATTTTGTGAGATATCTGGTGAGATATTTTGTAAGATATTTTGGGATGCCATATAGTCATCACAATTAGCCATCTTCATTCTATTATTATCTTAAACACTCTCTCACCTCAAGAGCTCTCTTCTTCTCCCTCAAACCCTAATTGTCTCATGTGCTGAGAAACCTAGGGTTAGTAATACTAAACTATCCATAATCACTCTATACATCCTCTAGGTCACTTAGATTAGGACTCTAGGTAACCTAGTTACCTCATCTTAGAGGTAGGAGCTCTTAGTAGACACTCTAAGGTGGATCTTCTTTGACTCGAGGAGGCGTGATCTGTATACTTTTCAAGAAGCACAAGAAGAGGAGGAGGAGTACAAGAAGAAGAAGGACTTGATACTTGAGGTATAACTTTCTCACAAAGTAGTTAAACCTCTTAGTTTTTTTATTAGCTAGGGTTTAGTATCGATCCTGGAGTTTATTCGGTGTTGCGAAGCATATAAAAATCAATTTTTGCAAACTCCGCCTCCTCGCGAACCCGTGGAGTGCGCGACATCAACTTATAGTGGTATCAGAGACAACTAAACCCTTAACTAACAGATTAAACGACAAGTAAAACTACGAAACCGAAATAACTCCGAAACACGAAAACCATGATTCTAAGCTGCTGTCGAATTTTTCAGAGACTCTAAATTTTTTTTAAACAATTGCAGAGTGCTCTAGTACTTGTATCTTGAACACAATCAGAACACGAGACCCTGATTCTATTTTTTGGCCGGCCAAAGTAGCATTTTCCCTGCCTCGCCGGCCCCATTGGGGATTTTTGTATCGTGTTTTGTTCTGTGTTTTAGTCTCTTGGAATTAGGGTTTCAGGTTATGTTTGATTTTTCCAAGATTGCTTATAATGCTATCTTTCTGTTGTGGCAATACGGAGTATTTCGAAGTCGCAGTTTTAACGTCGTTTATAGTTTCAGGTTGTTATATGTGTTCGTAAACTTCCGCTAAATGCTATATGTCGGTTAGTTAGGGATTGCATATATCTGTGTTTCTGTTGTTGTTGGTTTGTGGATATGGAATATTGGATTGTCGATGATGAATAGCCGGGGGATGTGAGAAGAGAGTTTTTTTCTTTCATTCGATGTAAATTGTAATATTGATGTAATATTATTTTGCGGGGCACATCCGGGTTGAGGTTGTAGCCATCGTTGCATTATTTCATTTACTGTTTTTGCTCCTACGATAGACCCAAGGTGGGGTGCACAAACTACCGGGTTCTTTGAAATGCCGAGTGGCCTACTCATTTTACCGAGGGAGGTTGCTTCACTTCGGGAATTTGGCGGGTAGTTTGCCGCACCCGTAGGGGTCTAGGGTAGAGTTTGGCTATTCATCACGACCGTGGAATCCGTCTTTCGTTACAGGCTTAAACAAAATGCGGAATTCCTAATATATCCAATATATTCATCTATGATCTGGAATGCCTATTATTGCGTGAGACGAATGGATATATTATATATGTTATATAATAGACATTGCTTATGTTTTGCATCCGCACCAGTCCAGCCCCCGCTCTGGCATTAGTTAAGTAACCTGACGGTGTTAGACGGGACCCAGTGGCGAATGCGGATGACATAAGTGTACGTTGTATTTTCATTTCTTTCTGCAATGGTAGGTTAAATGATGGGACTGCATTGATTAATGCAAAGCAAATAAACCAAAGCTGAATCGTTGGAACAATTTCAAAAACCACTCGGTTTTATCCAAAAAGCAAACTTTTAAATGCGGAGCTTAAACCATTCCATTAAAAAGCTATCATGGTTCCTTCGATTATATCAAGTTCATTACATTCGCAGTTTAGCCAAAACCATTCATAGCCCTCCGTCATTTTAGATGGACATTCAGTAGTATTCAAGTTATGCATTTTGACCTTCGCCAAGGCATAGTGATTGGTAGTTGCTGAATATTCATCTGTTGCATAAATAGATGCGTTGGTTTGGGACAGCCGTACTACTATTTTGGCCTTCGTCAAGGGTATGTACAGGTGGGTTCAAATTAACCTGGATAATGACGGGTAGAACTTGACTTGCGACTTATAATATGTTGGCCTTCGTTAAGGTCATAAGAGCTTGGGGGCAAAAATCCACATCGGGAGTTTCTAAGGAAATTTAAACTTGCTAGTGTTGCATACCACTTGGAGTGTGATGATTTTGGTAGGATTCCTTCAAGGTTGTCACATGATGATATTTGGATCCCGGTCCTACTGTAAGTATCCGCTACTCCTCGGGAGATTTTTTCACTTAACGATCAATACTATAAACCAAGTAGGTGTCTAAAATAGTATTAGCGGGGATACGCCTTCAGGGAAAAGAGATTATTTAATTAAGGAACTTCGCGAAAATGTTGTAAAACCTCCCTCGAAGTACTGACACTAGCCTGGCTGAAAGGTTAAACAAGAATTGTACGGTGAGATTAATCTTGACTAATACTTCTTTTATGGTTTGAGGAAGGATTCGAGAAACAGTGGGAGACATCCTGTTTAGATAAACTAAAAACCAAACTAAACTTGCAAGAGTTTCATGCTAAAGTGTTTCTTCTCTCTCGCCTAATTGCAGTAACCAAGATGACCGGCCTTAAGTTACTTTTAGATAAAAACATATTGACGGGGCTAAACTATAAAGATTGGCTCAGGAATGTCCAGATGTCCATCACATTTAACAAACTGGGCTATCTTCTTACTACTAAAGCCCCTGCCCTCTTAGGTCCAAATTCCAGTGTCGCGGATAAGGAGATCCGTAAGACCTGGGAAATTGACGGTGCGAAAGCCAAGTGCCTCGTGCTGGCTTCTATGGATAATGAACACTAGAGGCGACACGAGAAGATGGATCTTGAATCCATTTTCCTCCATACCAAGGACTTATATGGAGAGCAATCTCGTATCGCAAGATACGAGACCTCGAAGAAATTATTTCAGGCGAGGTTGGTTATCGGGTCATCTGTAGGGGACCACGTCCTTAAGATGATTAGCTTGATTGAAGAGCTCGCTGAACTGGGGACCACATTGGAGAACGAGCTGTATACAGACTTGATTCTACAGTCCCTCCCCTCTACCCACGCCCAGTTTATCTTGAATTTTAACATTCAAGAGAAGGAAGTTACACTTTCAGAACTCCTCAACATATTGAGGAGCGCTGAGGGCACCCTGCAGAAGTCCAGGGAGACACCCGCTCATCTTGTTAGGGGATCTTCCTCTTTTAGATCCTAGGTGAAAGATAAGGGAAAGAAGAAGAAAGCCCCCACCAAGCCGAAAGGCGGTGTTAGTAAGGTAGAGGGAAAGGGCAAGGCAAAAGTTGGGGAGCCGACGGTAGGGAAGGAAGAATGTTTCTACTGTCACAAGAAGGGCCATTGGAAGAAGGATTGCAGGGCCTGGAAAGCCCAGAACCAGGGTGCGAAGCAGGTTGTGGCTTCGGCTTCAGGTTTGTTTGTGATTGAAAACTGTCTGTCAATCAACTCTACTTCCTGGGTATTGGATACCGGATCAGCATCTCATATCTGTATTTCTTTGCAGACACTGAGAAGCTGTAGAGTTTTGAAGGCGGGTGATATGACCCTCAGGGTTGCTAATGGAGCGAGCGTGGATTCTGTGTCCGTAGGGGAATATCACTTAGGATTTACAAGTGGACATATTTTGGTTTTGCGAAACTGTTTTTATATACCTAGTTTGACTTGTAATATCATTTCTGTATCTTTGTTATCTAAAGAAAGTTATGATTTTACATTTGTAAGTGATATCGTAAACATCCATCTTAATCATGATTTGATTGGGTCGGGTACACTAAACAACGGTATATACGTATTAAACCAACTACAAGTTTTCAACGTCCAGAACACACACAAAAGAAAGTCTCCAGAATTAAATCAAGCTTTCTTATGGCATTATAGACTGGGTCACATCAATGAAACACGGTTGACCAAGTTACATAAAGAGGGATATTCGGATCCGTTCGAATATCAATCTTATGCAACTTGTCAATTATGTCTCAAAGGAAAGATGACAAAGACTCCGTTCACTGGAAACGGAGTAAGAGCGAGCGAGCTCTTGGGACTCATACACAGCGACGTGTGTGGTCCAATATCTACACATACAAAAAGTGGTTATTCCTATTTCATTACTTTTACAAATGATTTCTCTAGGTATGGACATGTCTTCTTGATGAAACATAAATCCGAGGCCTTTGAGAAATTCTGGGAATATAAGAATGATGTGGAAAAACAAACTGGCAAAAGTATCAAGACACTGAGATCTGATCGAAGTGGTGAATACTTAAGTGCCGAGTTCCTGGATTACTTAAAAGAGAATGGAATTCTCTCTCAGCTTACTGCTCTATACACACTACAACACAACGGTGTATCAGAAAGGTGGAACCGAGCCTTATTGGATATGGTACGTTCCATGATGAATAACGCTGAGTTACTGCGATCCTTCTGGGGCTATGCACTAGAATCAGCTGCATATCTTTTGAACAAAGTTCCTACCAAGAATGTGCTTACCACACCATATTAGATATGGAGTGGAAAGAAACCCTATCTTCAGAATCTGAAGATATGGGGATGTCCAGCTTTTGTTAAAAAACACCATGCGGACAAGCTCGAGGCGCATTCAGTACTGTGTAAGTTTGTGGGATACCCAAATAACTCCAGGGGGTATCTTTTCTATTACGCAGAGGAACAAAAGGTTTTTGTTTCTCGTCATGCCCACTTCTTGGAAACTCAATATTTAGAAAAAGAGATAAGTGGGAGCGCAATAGAACCGGGAAGAAATTCCATAACCATAAGCTATTACTGAAAGCATGGTGGAACCAGAAGTTTCAAAAGAACACGACATCCCCGCGTCACTCCGCAGGAGTAATAGACTGTCTCATCCGCCCGAGAGATACTTCGGTTTTCTCATAGATAGGGACAAAGACGATTGTATCATTGACAATGATGAGCCAACTAGCTTCCAGCAAGCCATTCAGGGCAGAGACTCGGTAAAATGGCTGGATGCAATGCGGACTGAGATGGAGTCCATGTACACCAACAAAGTATGGACTTTGGACATTACTCCAGAAGGGCTAAAATCCGTAAGCTGCAAATGGATCTTCAGAAAGAAGATTGGTGTAAATGGACATGTTGAAACCTATAAGGTTAGACTTATTGCAAAAGAATTTCATCAAAGACCTGGTTTGGACTATGATGAAACCTTTTCTCCAGTGGCTATGTTCAAATCTATTCGAATCCTTCTTGCCATTGCTTCCTTTTACGATTATGAGATTTGGCAGATGGACATAAAGACCGCATTTCTAAATGGATATTTAGAAGAGTGCGTCTATATGGATCAGCCAGAGAGTTTCATTCAGAGTGGGAGCAGCAAGAAAGTGTGCAAGTTGCTTAAATCCATTTATGAATTAAAGCAGGCATCGCGGAGTTGGAGCATCTGTTTTGATAAGACGGTCAAAGAATTTGACTTTATCAAAAATCCAGATGAATCATGCATCTATAATAAGATTGTAGCAAGAACTGTTGTATTCCTCGTCTTGTGCGTGGATGACATTCTCTTGATAGGAAATTGCATTCCTATGCTACAATCAGTCAAAGGATTCTTGTCACAAAAGTTCTCCATGAAAGACCTGGGTGATACCTCTTACATTCGGGGATCCAGATCTATCGTGATAGATCTAAGAGAATGTTGGGACTTTCACAGTCCAGGTACATCGACACTATACTGAAAAGATTCAGTATGGAAGATTCAAAGTGCGGTAATCTACCAGCTTGTCACGGAATCGCCCTCTCCATAGAGATGTCTCCCAAGACTAATTTGGAAAGAGATTGCATGTAAACTATATCCTACGCTTCTGCGGTAGGCTCTATAATGTATGCGATATTGTGTACCAGACCAGATATTTCTTATGCACTAAGCGTGGTAACCCGGTATCATTCAAACCCTGGAGAGAAGCACTGGATAGCAGTAAAGAACATTCTCAAGTACTTAAGATGGACTAAGGGTATGTTCTTAGTGTATGGCGGAAAAGACCTCCAGATCGAGGCCTTTGCTGAATCTAGCTTCTAGAGTGACAAGGATCACTCCAAGTCCATGTCGGGTTATGTCTTTACCCTTAATGGAGGGGTGTTATGTTGGAAGAGCTCCAAGCAGGACACCGTTGCTGACTCGACGATGGAAGTGGAGTAAACCGCCGCATTTGATGCCGTAAAAGAAGCAGTCTGGATGACGAAGTTCTTAATAGAACTTTAGGTTGTTCCATCCAATGTTGATCCAATACCTCTGTATTGTGACAACAACGTGGCTATAGTTTTAGCGAAGGAACCTAGGTCCCATCAGAAGTCCAGATATATCTTGAGGCGGTATCACCTGATTAGGGAGATCGTGGATCGCCGGGAGATCGAGATACGGAGAGTTGATATGGAGAACAACACTGCAGATCCACTCATAAAGGCCATCCCTCAGACGTGGTTCAAGAGGCTATTCGAGATGATAGGTCTGCGATATGCCAACAAATGGCCTTAGTGCAAGTGGGAGATTGTTAGTGATATATGCCCTAGAGGCCATTATTGTATAGTACTAGTTTGTATATTATATTTTGGAAGCTTGGGATATACACAAAATTTATAACAGTCTTGCTCAATATGGTGGTATGCTACTTGGTTTGTTTCTATCTTAATATGTGTATATGTTTCTTTTAACGTATCACTAATATATATTGGTAGAGCCCTTAAGATCTTTGCTTGACTACCAGCGTTGTGATGGCAGTCACACTAGTGGGGGATGGGTAGTTGTTCAGTCAAAAATATTGCAATCTTTAAAATAACAATTTCTTCACTTTTCTAATCATCTAAGAATGTTTGTTATAAATATAACACGTATTACAAGCTTGTCTGGAAAATATCAATTACTACGTGTTATACATTATAATCAACATTTTGGAAGGAAATTGTGTGTTTATTATTTCACGCATGATATTGTATATCTCAACATTCTTCATTGAGATTTTTGTGCAGAAAATTATCTCAGGACAAATATCGGAATCGCAAATTCGCCGACAAAATACAGGAAATCAAAGAGTTAAAATCTGGCAGAGATTCAGAAGAGATAAGAAGATTCCAGATATCACCTCCAACACCAAACTACACAAGAAAAATGAAGTATCAATCTCACCAATCGGCCGCGGATCCACTGCCGAGTTAGGCCGATCCGCCGCGGATCCGCGGCCGAGTTAGGGCATCGAGTGATGATACTTTTCTAGAAGCTTCCCTACAACCTCTTAGCTTGCTGAGGACGCTCCATTGTAACAAACTTGTTCTGGAAACTTCCCTACAACAACCTAGTTTTTTGAGGAAGCTTGATAATTAGCTTATTCTAGAAGTTTCCCTAAAACTACCTAGCTTCTTGGAGAAGATTGGCCTAGCTTCTAGTGAAAGATTGGTGAAGGACTATATAAAGGACCTAAGCCTTCATTTTTCGGGGGTTACTCAATTTTTAGTGACACAATTATTACACAAGTTGAGTGACACAACTTGTGATCCCATCACCAACTCCAAATCAAGATCCAAAATCAAGAATCGTTGAGAACAATATCGAGCGACGATATTCAAGATCTTTTACGCAAAGCCGATCGTCATCTACGAGCAAAAGATTCTCAACAGGTCCAAGTCTCACGGTGATCGAGCAAAACGAAGATCGACGGAGAAATTATCTCTTCAAGGGAGTGATCGAGAGCATTCTTTCTTGTAATCTTGAATTGAGAAGTGTAATTCGAAGTTGAATAATAAAGGTGTTCATTTGTTCAATCTCTCTTTATTTAAATTTTTGCATTATGAAACATCTAATTGTTGATTTGTCTATTTTCATGATGCGTGAGTAAATCTCCACTTGCTAAGGATTCGAAGAAATTTGGTAGATCAAATGGTGAGGAAATCCTATACTCATCTTAAGTCTTATGAGAATTATGAACTTTATAAAAAAGAATCGTCAACGACCAAATTTGGAGCGAGATTACCGTTCTTGATAATTTCGTTGCAATTTGGGATTAAATGATTGATGATTTTCTTTGCTAAAGGCTAGATTTGAATGGTGATCAATGAAAAGACAAGGGATAGTGAAGGAGAAACCCTTGTTTCTTCAATAGATCTCTAATTTTCATTTATCGCAATCAACCTAGCTATAATTCATCAATAGATAAGATGAGTCATTTTTAGTATTCATCATTGCTACTAATTGATTGATACGATTTCGGATTGTGTAATATAAAAATTGTAAAGAAATCACAACCAAAAAATTATTTGACCGCAATCAATAACGGTGTCGAAATGTAGCGCGTTAGTAAGTGCGGATCGTCCACAGAGATTGTGCGATTCGTTCGTATTTGTTTTGTTTTGAATTGAAAATTTATGAGAAGAGAAAAGAAAACTTGATTATATGATTATATCAAATGAATTTCAAGAACCATCTAATATCATCAAAAATCAAGAAAGTATTAAAAAAAATCAAGAACAGGAATTGATAGAATTCTAATCGATTAAAGTTTCAAGAATTGAAATGTAGCTCGTAGGAGTCGATTAGATCATAGATGTGAAGAAGACTAGCGATTGCCTTTTCTTATCCATTAACGAATTATGCTAAATCGATGTCGATTTATCGATGATTAAGGATCTTGCGAAGAATTAGGGTTTCCTCATCTTATCCTTTGTCATTTCGATGAATCACATTCACAAGATAGCTTCTAGAACACCAAATGATCGATCATTGATCTCTAGTTTTGTGCGAAAATAATCAAGAACTCATTTCGCATCGAAACTAGATCATCGATCATTCAATTTTCAAGAATTTACAATCGTTATAGGACTTAAGAAAATGTTTAAAGATTCGTCAACTCATCATTCTACCGATCGTCTCGACTCCTCCACGAGCGGAGTTTTATTCAAACATCATCACAAAGAATACATTCAAGAATCGAAGTTGAATCATAATGCTTGAATTGAAAGAAAAGCAAGTTAAAAGAATCTCACATTTATTTATTCAACAATTTGTTGCACTTTGCTCAAAGAACTACAAGAATTTGAGAAGGGAACAAAATCGTCGAATTTAGCATTGCATCGGCTCCTTGAGTCGCGGATCGGCTTGGATCTCATGCTCCGATGAAGACCGGCTTCGCTTCAAAAGGATGGATGGAGGCTTGCTTTGCTTGAACTCAAAGAATCTTGAACTTTGGCTTTCTTGATTGGATTATGGTTAGGGTTTGGAGGTGGCAAGTGTTGGGTTGATAGAGTGATAGAATTTTAACAACAATCAATAACCTTTTCAAGTGAGGCCTAGGGTCCCTTTTATAGGCTTAGGAATGATTAGCTTCCTTAAGAAGCTTGGATTAGGTTAGCTTCCCTTGTAAGCTAGTTAGTTAGGTAGAAGTCTCTAGAACTAGTTAGTTAAGGTTTAGCTTCTACCTTAAGCTAGGAGGTTAGGGAGAAGGTTCTAGTCTCTTAATGTAGTTAAGGTGAAGCTTGCTTAGGAAGCTTGGAGTGTTAAGCTTTGATCAAGGAACCCTTTCTGATCTGGCAGAATGTTCTGGAGTGTTCTGGCAATTACAGTGGCTTAAAGGGGTACTTGACTTGAGAGAGGAGTTCTGATGTAAATCTGAGTAGGTGACGTGGCAATATCACCGCGGATCCGCGGCGCAAGCTGGCTGCTGCCGCGGATCCGCGGTCCAATAAGAGCCTGAGGGCTTGAAACTTCTTGCAGTGTCTTCTTCTGTCTTCTGGTGTCCTTTCTGATATGTTGATTCCCTGAATTCCTTCTAGATTACTTCCAGATCTCAAGTCATTGAGTTGACGTATTTTTTATCAGCAATTTGACAAATTTGGCCATTCTTCTGGAATTTCCTGCACACACTTCGAAACACATGTTGCGCTACACAAGAATGATGCAATGCCATGAAACACAGTCAATTTCCCTAAAAATGCCGGTTTTAGTATACAGTACAGGTAATCCAGTATTTTACAGGTGTTTTGCAAATATGTGCAATATGAATACTGAACACCTCTACATGAATGCAAATGATAGGGAAATTGCCGTGTTAAAAATGCAGTATTTTCGACTGATCAAATTCCCCCAAACTTATTTTCGGTCGTCTCAAGCGAATTGTTTTATTAAAAAGAGAAGGAGAAAATAAAGAAAGAGAAAAACTAACTAGCACACTTTCGTAGGCAACACGATTGCACTGAGCACGTGCAACAAGCCTTTAAACCTCTAGGTGTTCCTAGTAGGAGGAGTGTTGTCTCTTGAGGGTTTTCAGCGGATTGCACCCACAAAATCCAATAATAGAAGGAAGATCATGAATATTACATTTAAAGATAAGAATCGTAAAAGAAAAGCCTTGAAAATTAGGGTTTCCAACTAAGCTAGCTTTTCGGTTGTCATGAGCCCTATCTTAATAGTCATGAAAAGATGTCAGAAATCACGTCCTCCCTCAATAAAACATCGTCTTATTCATCATTCTTATCTTTCTTCCAAACATTGATCATATAACCCTGCGTGTGTGTAAAGAACATTCCTACACCCGGAGAATTCAATTCAAGCTATCATACTCTTGCCCATCAGCCTCAGTACTTTTTAATTAATGAATATTTAGATGAGATTGCTCACACACTTTCATATGACCGTTAATACTTCTTGAGGTACTAACCGACCGATTACTCATGTGCTTGCTTATTTGGTGTATTTTCCTCGTCTTGCACCACCTAAGGCTTAGCAGTGACTCCCAGACCAGTTGGCCTTAGGGCACTAGGTGAAGAGGCACCCTCGCTATATTTTTTTATTGCTGCCTTGGCGATAACAAAACCAGTGTCCATTTTTCTCACCATTTTATATTTTATTCATTTTTTTTTATTTTTTTATTTCCTTCATACATCGGCTTTAAGACAAGAGCATTTCAAGGTATCCTCTATTATCCCGAGTTTCAAGATGTGTGTAAGTGCGAATAGTAGGGTATCAACGTTCAAAATGTTTAGCTTCCAGAATAGAAACTATTTTTCAGATTTATTTTCATTCTCAGATTAGTGACTTCCTTCATCTTACTAACCCTTGGGACAACGGCTCATAACTACTTATTACTAGTTCGTATAAGAAAACTTCTAATTTTCTTAGTTTTCTTAAATTTTTCTAATCTCATGGATGTAATTTTTCACTATCTAATCTTTTATTATCTTATTTATGTACAAAATGTAAGTGCACGGCGGCGCCCCGGTCGTCAATCCAACGCCGGAATGCGGAAACGAAACTTTTACGGAACTTATAAACCGGCACCACCGCGCACTATAAAACCCGGATCGGGCCATTAACCTAATCTTAGCAAACTAGAAGAGGGAAGGAAGCTATACCGAGCGATCCGTGTCCTTCGGTCTTCGGCCTCCACTCCGATCTCCTCGCGGAATCTCCGGTCTTCATCTCCTCGTCGGAACGGGCACCACATCGCCGGGTTCTTTTACGGGCTCCCACCTCTGGACCGAGGCAACTCGGGCACGAAGTTGGCAAGCCGACGTGCCCAAGAAATGCTGTAGGCTAAGTGTAGTAGTTTTGTCTCATGGGGTATGAAGTTGCCATGATGATATGTAGGAGAAAATGAACTTTGGAGTGAACTAGTATTTTGTAGCAAGAAGAACGTGAGATGAATGATCTTTTTTTCTCATACTAGAAAAAATCCCACACCCTTCAAGATGTGGCCGGCCACCAAAAAAATATGAGGAGGAAAAATGCATCAAAAAGGGAGGTGAGCACAAGATGGAGGAATGGGTGAGCATAAGCCAAATCAAGCCTCAAATCATAAACAAATAAATCTCTTCACATTAAATGCAAATGAAATAATCACAAGAAAAGCAAAGATACTTAAACCATCATAATCCCTCTAATTGCAAGAAACCCCCTCCATAATGCTAATTTGCACAACTGCAAATTAGCCCCTCCCATCACAAAAGTCCGACAGTGAAGGAACAAAGGAAAACTGGCCGGAACGGTATGCAAACTGGCAACTTCAGAAAACTGATCCCATAATAAATTACAGGAAAACCCCGCGACTGCATATACATACCCGTATTTGTATTCCGACCGAATACAAATGCAAAGAGACAAAATCTACACTGTACAATACTAGGATCCGGCTTAAACCAAAGCCCGCTAGTATTATCCGTCCGATCATGATTCATGCAATACCGCACGTATATGATCGAACCCTGCCATATCTCCATACGGCCTCTACAGCGTTTCGCCCGAAACCTGAGAAACTGGTCTGTGGGGGACTCTAAAGACTCGTCAATACTTTGGCTGTGGATTTAACCACTAGCACGTCAGAGGTATTAGCCATACGTGACGGGCTACCAGGTATTGACCAAAAGGGACGTCGATGAGCGAACTCATCCTGACACCCTACTGAGCCTGTCAGTGACAATATCAGTACAGTCCGGTGTAAAAGTCAGACCCCCAAAAGCGGTACAAGTCGGTCGGAGTGTAGCCCAGAACACCCTGAGATACTACTGGAATACCTACCAGTAAATCTTCTGCCTTGGCCAAGGACTTCGTGTAATGGCTCTCCTAGACACAGCGTGACCTCACCCCCAATACCGGGAGAGACGAACCCCTGCAGATCCGCTCACTGCCTCCATGTGGCTCGGGACTGTACCCAACTAAAACCTGTTTGCACGTCTCCTTTGAGTGTGGTAGGGTAGTAATCAAAGTACAGTGGGAACTCACACGAGAAAAATGACGATCTCAGGTCGATGAACTAACCTGTACACATGTCACCAGGGAACTGCTATCTGACGTCAGGTATAAGACCAACTAGCATGTTCCCGGCGAGTCCTGTCCGGTGTACTCATAACCCAATGAGCACCTGTATACATCTTAGGTGAACCAACTGACACCAGTGGCTTGTGAGACTGGCCACCGCCCCTCGTCGGGGTCTCGACTGTATACACTAGTCTACTCTGGAGTATCGATGCCCTGTCTCGAAACTCTCTCGACTAGGGACCTTTTAAGGATGTGCTTATAGACCCCAGCTCCCACGTATATGATCGCCCTCATACTGCTGGCAGTCAAGCAAGAATCCTAGGGGCTCTATCAACGCGCAATAGTGATCTGTATGGTCACCTAAAGCAGTACACGATAATAAAGATAAACCAGATATCATACTATCATCTTGAGTAAGACTGTCCTACTGGGACAGGTCCTCCCTCAATCATTGCAATTACGTGCCTGTGATCCAATAATTGACTGGCACTATCTCCAACACAAAAAATGTTTAAATATTAAATATTTTTATATTTTGAATATTTTTAAATTTTCATGGGTTTTGAAAATTTTTAAATTTTTATAGGTTTTTAAAGAAATGTTTTGTGCTTATGCAAATGATATGCAAATGATGCAAAAATAAGCACAAACCTCCCCCAAACTTGTTTTCAACAGTGTCCTCACTGTTGCCAACCGCTATACCTACAAAACCTGTAAGCCTGGGAGGAATTTATTAGTGGGGGCAAAATATATAAGTGAAGAACCTCCCCCAAACTTATTCTTTTCACTCACCTCCATTTAAAAGATGATGCAGTAATTTACAGGACATGAAGGTGAGACGGAGGAATTTTAATCAAGATAAAATGGCTCCTGTAAGAACAGGAGCTCCTCCGTGGGGTCAGTGGAAAAATACGGCTTTAATCTATGTCCATTAACTTTAAAAAATGTGCCGTTTTTAACATTTTCTACTTCTACTGCCCCGTGCAGGTATACAGACCGCACAATAAAAGGTCCCTTCCACCGAGATCGAAGCTTACCCGCGTGAAGATGTAGTTGTGAATCATAAAGAAGGACTTGCTGACCAGGTGTAAATGTTTTCTTCAAAATGTTTTTATCGTGAAATACCTTAGTCCTATTCTTTACGATTACAGCGTTATCATAAGCTTCATTGCGGAGTTCGCTTAGCTCATTTAATTGCAGCTTCCGAAAGTTGCAGGCTTGGTTTAAGTCAAAGTTGATTTCCTTAATAGCCCACAATGCTTTATGCTCAATCTCGACTGGCAAGTGACATGCCTTCCCAAACACTAACCTATATGGAGACATCCCTAGATCGGTTTTATATGCAGTTCTGAATGCCCAAAAAGCATCCGTCAGTTTGGTCGACCAATCTTTTCTATTCTTCGCAACAGTTTTCTCCAGGATTTGTTTGATCTGTCTATTCGAAATCTCAGCCTGCCCGCTCGTTTGGGGATGATAGGGTGTAGAAAGTCTGTGGTTGATTGCGTATTTCCGCATCAGAGTCTCAAAAGACCTGCTGCAGAAATGTGTCCCGTTATCGCTAATGATAGCGCGTGGGTGTCCAAATCGCGAAAAGATGTTTTCTTTTAAGAACTTAATGACAACCTTTTTGTCATTAGTGCGACATGGAATTGTTTCAACCCACTTTGAGACGTAATCAACCGCAAGCAGTATGTACAGATTCCCAAAGGAGTTGGGAAAGGGACCCATAAAGTCAATGCCCCAAACATCGAAAATTTCAACCACTAAGATGGGTTGCCGAGGCATCTCATTTCTCCGGGAAATCCTACCCGTGTGTTGACACTGTGTACAGGTTTTGCAATAATCAAATGCATCCTTGAACAAGATCGGCCAATAAAAACCGCATTGCAAAACCTTCTCCGCCGTCTTTTTAGGACCGAAGTAACCCCCACAGGCCTGATCATGACTAAAAGATAGAACACTCTTGAACTCTTCATTCGGGACACACCGACGAATGATCTGATCGGGACAATACTTAAACAGATAGGGTTCATCCCAGTAAAAGTATTTTACTTGGGATAGAAAATGATATTTGTCCTGTTTTGACCAATCGCTGGGTATCAGTCCCGTGGCAAGATAGTTCACAATATCCCTGAACCAAAGTTCCTCGGATACGTTCAAGAGTTGTTCGTCTGGGAAAGAATCATTGATCGGCAGGGTCACAGGGGTGTTAGTGTATATGCCCTAGAGGCCATTACTGTATCATACTAGTTTGTATATTACTTGATGGAAGCTTGGGATATTCACAGTTGTATATACAATCTTGCTCGAAATGGTAGTATGCTACTTGGTTTGTCTCTGCTTTAATATGTGCATGTGTTTCTTTTAGCATATCGCTGATATACATATTAGTAGAGCCCTTAGGATCTTTGCTTGATTACCAGCGTTGTGATGGCGCTCACACTCGTGGGAGCTGGGTGATATATAAGCACATCCTTATACAGGTCCCTAGTCGTTGGACTATCGAGACAGGGCATCGATACTCCGGAGTAGACTAGCGTATGCGCTTCTCATCCCAGTGTGGGAGACGGTCTGTCCCACAGCCGTCAGTACATCGTACTTGAGATAGTATGCGGGTGCTCGTTAGGTTACGAGTACACTGGACAGGACTCGTCGGGAACTGTTGGTTGGTATTATACCTATCGTCAGTTATCAGTTCCCAGGTGACATGAGTACAGCTTAGTCCGCTGACTTGACACTGTCACTTCGCCTCGAGTGTGTTCCCACTGCACTTTGATTACTACCCTACCACGGCTCAAAGGAGTCGTGCAAACAGGTAGTTTTTGGGTGCAGTCCCGAAGCACTTGGAGGCAGTGACGGTTAGACAGGATTCGTCTCTCCCGGTATTGGGGGTTGACATCGCGCTGTGTCCAGGAGAGCCATTACACGAGTAGTCCCTGGCCAGGGCAAGCGAGATATACTGGTAGGTTTCCAGTGTTATCTCAGGGTGTTCTGGGCTACACTCCAACACGACTTGTACCGCTATTAGGGGACTGACGTTCACCGCCCCCTAGGCCCGTCATGCGATGTATCAGACGAACAGACCGGACTGTACGGAGACTGTCACATACAGGCTCAGTAGGAGTTCAGATGGGGTTCACCTCATCAGTCTTCTTATCGACATCTACCTGGGGACCGTTACGTACAGCTCGTGCCGCTTGCGTTCTGTGGTTAAACCCACTGTCAGCGTAGTGTCGAGTCTTTAGAGTCCCACACATAGAGCTATTCGCCTTTAGGCAAAATGAGTAGAGGTCGCATGGTTTTGCGACAGGGTTCGTTCACATCCGCGCACTTGTGCACGTTTGCTGTCCGGACAGCTTATATTAGCGGGCTTTGGTTTAAGCCGGATCCTAGTATATGATTTGGGATTGGTTTTTCTCTCTTTATATTCGTGTTTCTCGGATCACGAATACGGGTGCGTATGCACAGTTGCTTGAGACAGAGGGAGAGGACTTTGATTAGGGTTAATGACTATTGTCATTTAATTAACCCTAATGCTTATGTGTGTATTATGGTTAATTGATATTAGTTTAAATAATTGTGCATGGTTATGGTTGTTGACCATTTGACCTCCTTGACTTGTTGACCTTGGTTGACACTTTGACCATCATCATTTCATTTGGAAGATACTCTTTGATCCTTGCAATTTGCATTAAAAATGAAATGATAATGGTCTTGTCTTGATTAACCATGACAATTATCTAGCTAATTATCTAATTACAATAATTCACACATATATGAGAGAATGCTTCATATTTTCTCTTATTCTATTTTTTCCTTTCTCTCTCTTGTTCTTCCTCTCCCTCAAGCTCTCCCCTCTCATGTTGATAAATACTTGAGCTTGAGAAAAACCTCTTCTTGATAATCTCTACTCTCATCTAGGGTTCTAGAATTGGCACTTCTTGCACCCTAGTTACTTCTAGCTTGAAGTTGAAGCCAAAGGTTGAGGCTTTCGGGTGGATCTTTCTTCGATGCGAGAAGACGACAAAGGTAACCTCTTTCCACTACTCCAAGGAGCAAGGAGAGAAGGACATAAAGCCCTAGGTATAACCTTTTTAACACTTAGCTAGTTTCTAGTTAGGTTTAGCTTGTTTTTTGTTTAGCAAAGATCCTTCTTTGTCTAGTCCATGTTGCCTAAGTTGATAAAAATTTGATTTTTATTCCGTTTTCCGCCTCCCCGTAAGTACCGGGGTGGGCAACGTGGACTTACAGTGGTATCAGAGCCAGGTTAAACATAAACTAGCTAGGTAGTAAAGTGTATGGAAGTTCGAATCGGAAATATCGCAAAACCGAGTTTTCAAAACCCAAACTTTCTGTTAAATTTTTTCCTGCTCAAAATAAAATTTGTCATACTCCAAAAATCGTCTCAGGGTTTTGTGAAGAAAGCCACCAAACCCGGTCCAGTGAATCGACCATAGCGCCGCTGTTCCGCGGCAATAGCAAGCTATTGCCGCGCAACCGCGTCCGTGTTGGCTCGTCTCTGGGTCGAGTTTGGTGCAGTGTTCTTCTAGCATGGTTTTGGGATTTTTAAGATGGTTTATATATGCCCAGATTTTCCAGAATAGAAATTTGTTTTTGGGGGCCTATAAATCCGTATTTTTTTTCGAACTTCACTACATTTTGACTATAAGGGTTATATCTGTGATGTTTATATGTATTGAACGTCGGCTAATCGCTATATGTCGATTAGTCGGGGTTATACATATCTGTGATCTGTGTTTGATGATGGTATGTGTATATGAATGTGTTGGATTGTCGCGGGTGAATAGCCGGGGTGGATGTGAGATGAGTGTTTCTTTTTCTTTCATTTATTGTAATATGTAAATTGATGTAATATTATTATTTGTTTGGCCGCACAACCGGGTCGGGGTTGTAGCCGTCATTGTATAATTCTTTTTACTGTTTTTGCTCCTAGGATAGATCCATGGAGGGGGTGCACAAACTACCGGGTATCTCGAAGTGTCGAGTGGCCTACTCACGGTGGTGAGGGAGGTTGCTTCGCTTCGGGTACTTGGCGGGTAGTTTGCCGCACCCGTAGGGGTCTTGGGTGGGGTATTGGCTATTCACCGCGACCGTGTAATCCGCTTTTCGTTGCAGGCTCGAACGTATTGCGGATTCCTAGTATATTCAATGTATTCATCTGTGATCTGTAATGTCTATCATTGCTATATATTTATATATGATAACTATTTAGGCGTTGCTTATGTTTTACAGCCGCGCTAGCCCAGCCCCCGCTCTGTCGTTAGTTAAGTAACCTAACGGGTGATGACGGGGCCCCGTGGCGAATGCGAATGGCATAAGCGTACGTCATATTTTGGTTGTTTTCTGCAATGGTAGGATTAATTGATGGAACGCATTAAAAGAGCTAATGCAAGAAAATAAACCAAGTAAAAGTCGATTGGAACACTTTGAAAACCACTCGGTTCTTTTCAAAACTAAACTTTTAAACGCGGAGCTTGAACCACTCCTTTTAAAAGCTATCTCGTTCCATCGATTATATCAAGTTCACTACGTTCATGGTTTCGCCAAAACCATTCGTAGCCCTCCGTCATTCCACATGAATGGTCAAAAGTATTCAAGCTATGTATTTTGGCCAAAGTCAAGGCATAGTGATTGGTAGCTATTGGGTATTCATGTGCAGCATAGATAGATGCGTTGGTTTGGGACAGTCGTGCTGCCATTTTGGCCAAAGTCAAGGGTAGGTACGGGTGGGTCCAAATTAACCAGGAGAATGACGGGTAGAACTTGACATGTGACTTATGATATTTTGGCTGAAGTCAAGGTCATAAGAGCATGGGGCAGAAATCCACATCGGGAGTTTCATAAGTACTGAAACTTGCTAGCGCTGCATACCATTTGGAGTGTGATAATTCTGGTAGGATTCATTCGGTTTTATCACGCGATGATATTTGAATCCCGATCCTACTGTGAGTATATGCTATTCCTCGGGAAAACTCTCACTTAACGATCAATGCTATAAACTTAGTAGGTGTCTAGAAAGGTGTTAGCGGGGCTACGCCCACAGGGAAAAGAGGTTACTTAATTAAGGAACTTCGCGAAAGCGTTGGAAAACCTCCCTCGAAGTACCAACACTGGCCTGGCTGAACGGTTAAGCAAGTATTGTACGGTGAGATTGATCCTGACTAATCCTTTCTTTACGGTTTGAGAAGGGATTCGAGAGACAGTGGGAGCCATCCAGTTTAGACAAACTAAAAACCACTCTAAACTTGCAAGAGCATCATGCTAAAGTGTTTCTTTTCTCTCTCCTAATTGCAGCGACCATTCAACATGACCGGACTTAAGTTATTACTAGATAAAAATATATTGATAGGGCCAAACTACAAAGATTGGCTCAGGAATGTCAAGATGGCAATCACTTACGACAAGTTGGGGTATGTCCTTACCACCAAAGCTCCCCCTGTCCCAGGTCCCAAAACCAGTGTCGCGGATAGGGAAATTCGTAAGACATGGGAAATCGATTGCGCGAAGGCCAAATGCCTCGTACTTGCCTCGATGGACAACGAACATCAGAGGAGGCACGAGAATATGGACCTAGAGTCCATATTTCTTCATACAAAAGAACTGTATGGAGAGCAGTCTCGTATCGCAAGATACGAAGTGTCGAAGAAGTTGTTTTCGGCAAGGTTGGCCGTTGGATCATCGGTAGCGGAACACGTGCTTAAGATGATTGGCTACATAGAGGAGCTCGCGGACCTTGGGACCACGTTGGAGAATGAACTCTATACTGATTTGATTCTCCAGTCCCTTCCTTCCACTTACGCCCAGTTTATCCTTAACTTCAACATGCAAGGAAAGGAGGTTGAACTTTCCGAACTTCTGAATATGTTGAGGAGTGCTGAGGGCACCCTACAGAAGGGTAGGGAGACATCCACTTTGTTTGTAGGAGGATCTTCCTCTTCTAGGTCCAGGGCGAAAGCCAAGGGCAAGAAGAAGAAAGCCCCCGCAAAACCAAGAGGCGGTGTCAGTAAAGTGGATACGAAGGGAAAAGCAAAAGCAACAAAGATAGCGGGAAAGTTGGTGGGGAAGGAAGAATGCTTCTATTGTCATAAAAGTGGTCACTGGAAACAGGATTGCAAGGCTTGGAAGGCCAGAACACAGGATTTGAAGCGAGTTGCAGCTTCAGCTTCAGGTGTGTATGTTATTGAAAACTGTCTATCAATAAACTCTACATCCTGGGTATTGGATACCGGATCAGGATCTCATATCTGTAATTCTTTGCAGCGTTGAGAAAGCGTAGAGTTTTGAAGGTAGGTGACATGACCCTCAGAGTTGCAAACGGTGCTAGCATGGATGCTGAGGCCGTGGGGGACTATCACCTGGGATTGTCGGATGGACACTTTTTGGTTTTGCGTAGTTGTTATTATGTACCAAATGCAACCTGTAATATCATTTCTGTATCTTTAATATCTAAGGAAGGTTATGAATTTGCATTTTTAAGTAATGTAGTGAACATTCACCTTAATCAAGTTTTGATTGGGTCAGGTACATTGAACAACGGTATATACGTATTAAACCACCACAGATTTTCAATGTCCAGAATACACACAAAAGAAAGTCTCCAGAAATCAATAAAACTTTCTTATGGCATTGTAGACTGGGTCACATCAATGAGAGAAGGTTGACTAAGTTACATACAGAAGGATATTTCGATCCGTTCGAATATCAATCGTATGCAACTTGTCAATTCTGTCTCAAAGGAAAGATGACAAAGACTCCGTTCACTGGACACGGAGTAAGAGCGAGCGAGCTCTTGGGACTCGTACACAGCGACGTGTGCGGTCCAATGTCTATAAATGCACGAAGCGGTTATTCTTACTTCATTACTTTTACGGATGACTTTTCAAGGTACGGTTATGTCTTCTTAATGAAACATAAATCCGAGGCTTTTAAAAAATTCCAGGAATATAAGAATGAAGTAGAAAAACAAACAGGCAAAAGTATCAAGGCACTGAGATCTGATCGAGGTGGTGAATACTTGAGTGCCGAGTTCCTGGGTTACTTAAAAGAGAATGGAATTCTCTCTCAGCTTACTCCTCCATACACTCCACAACATAACGGTGTATCGGAGAGACGGAACCAAACCCTATTGGATATGGTACGGTCCATGATGAGTAACGCTGAGTTGCCGCGATCGTTCTGGGGATATGCGCTAGAATCAGCTGCATACCTTTTGAACCGAGTTCCAACTAAGACTGTGCCTACTACACTATATCAGATGTGGTGTGGGAAGAGACCCTATCTTAATCACATTAAGACATGGGGATGTCCAGCTTTTGTAAAAAAGCAGCATGCGGACAAGCTCGAGGCACGCTCAGTACAGTACAAGTTTGTGGGATATCCAAAGAACTCCAAGGGATATTTCTTCTATTGCGAAGAGGAACAAAAGGTGTTTGTTTCTCGCCATGCCCACTTTCTAGAACACCAGTTCATAGAAAAAGAATTAAGTGGGAGCACAATAGAACTGGAAGAAATTCCAGAACCACGAGCTATTACTGAAAGCTTAGTAGAACCAGAGGGTTCGAAAGATCAGGACATTCCCACGCCACTCCGCAGGAGTAGTAGACAGTCTCATCCGCCCGAGAGATACTACGGTTTTCTCATTGACAGGGATAGAGAAGATTGCATCATAGATTTTGATGAGCCTACTAGCTTCCAGCAAGCCATTCAGAGCGTCGACTCGGTAAAATGGCTGGATGCAATGCGGACCGAAATGGAGTCTATGTACACCAACAAAGTATGGACGTTGGACATTGCTCAAAATGGGGTAAAACCTGTAGGATGCAAGTGGATCTTCAAAAGGAAGATTGGTGTAGATGAACAGGTTGAGACCTATAAAGCTAGACTGGTAGCAAAGGGTTTTCGTCAGCGACCTGGTTTGGACTATGACGAAACCTTTTCTCCAGTAGCTATGCTGAAATCCATTCGGATCCTTCTTGCCATTGCTGCCTTCCATGATTATGAGATTTGGCAGATGGACGTAAAGACAGCTTTTCTAAATGGACATTTAGAGGAGTGTGTCTATATGGACCAGCCAGAGGGTTTCATTCAGTGTGGGAGCAGCGGAAAGGTGTGAAAGTTGCTTAAGTCCATTTATGGACTAAAGCAGGCATCGCGGAGTTGGAACATCTGTTTTGATGAGACGGTCATGAAATTTGGCTTTATCAAGAATCCAGATGAACCATGCATCTATTGTAGATTTGTAGCGAGAACTGTAGTATTCCTCGTTTTATACGTGGATGACATTCTCTTAATAGGAAATGACATTCCTATGCTACAATCTGTCAAGGGGTTCTTGTCACACAGGTTCTCCATGAAAGACCTGGGTGATGCCTCATACATTCTGGGTATTCGGATCTACCGTGACAGATCCAAGAGAATATTAGGACTTTCGCAGTCCAGGTACATCGACACCATACTGAAGAGATTCATTATGGAAGATTCCAAGCGCGGTAATCTCCCGGCTTGTCACGGGATCACCCTCTCCAAAGAGATGTCTCCCAAGACTGATTTGGAGAGGGATCGCATGTCTATTATACCCTACGCTTCTGCGGTAGGCTTTATAATGTATGCGATGTTGTGTACCAGACCGGATGTGGCTTATGCACTGAGTGTGGTAAGCAGGTATCAGTCAAACCCTGGGGAGAAACATTGGATAGCAGTAAAGAACATTCTCAAGTACCTGAGAAGGACTAAGGAGATGTTCTTGGTGTATGGCGGAAAAGACCTCCAGATTGAGGCCTTTGACTCCAGCTTCCAGAGTGACAAGGATGATTCCAAGTCCATGTCGGGCTTTGTCTTTACCCTCAATGGAGGGGCGGTGTGTTGGAAGAGCTCCAAACAGGAAACCGTTGCTGACTCGACTATGGAAGCGGAATACATCGCTGCATCTGATGCCGCAAAAGAAGCTGTCTGGATGAGGAAGTTCTTGAGAGAACTTCAGGTGGTTCCGTCCATTGTTGACCCAATACCTCTGTATTGCGACAACAACGGGGCTATAGCTTTAGCGAAGGAACCCAAGTCCCATCAGAAATCCAGACACATCTTGAGACGGTATCACCTGATTAGGGAGATCGTGGATCGCCAGGAGATCGAGGTTCAGAGGGTTGCTTCAGAAGATAACACAGCAGATCCATTCACCAAGGCCTTGCCCCAGACTCAGTTCGAGCGGCTGATCGAGATGATAGGTCTTCGATACGCCAGTACATGGCCTTAGTGCAAGTGGGAGATTGTTAGTGTATATGCCCTAGAGGCCATTACTGTATCATACTAGTTTGTATATTACTTGATGGAAGCTTGGGATATTCACAGTTGTATATACAATCTTGCTCGAAATGGTAGTATGCTACTTGGTTTGTCTCTGCTTTAATATGTGCATGTGTTTCTTTTAGCATATCGCTGATATACATATTAGTAGAGCCCTTAGGATCTTTGCTTGATTACCAGCGTTGTGATGGCGCTCACACTCGTGGAAGCTGGGTGATCTATAAGCACATCCTTACACAGGTCCCTAGTCGTTGGACTATCGAGACAGGGCATCGATACTCCGGAGTAGACTAGCGTATGCGCTTCTCATCCCAGTGTGGGAGACGGTCTGTCCCACAGCCGTCAGTACGTCGTACTTGAGATAGTATGCGGGTGCTCGTTAGGTTACGAGTACACTGGACAGGACTCGTCGGGAACTGTTGGTTGGTATTATACCCATCGTCAGTTATCAGTTCCCAGGTGACATGAGTACAGCTTAGTCCGCTGACTTGACACTGTCACTTTGCCTCGAGTGTGTTCCCACTGCACTTTGATTACTACCCTACCACGACTCAAAGGAGTCGTGCAAACAGGTAGTTTTTGGGTGCAGTCCCGAAGCACTTGGAGGCAGTTACGGTTAGACAGGATTCGTCTCTCCCGGTATTGGGGGTTGACATCGCGCTGTGTCCAGGAGAGCCATTACACGAGTAGTCCCTGGCCAGGGCAAGCGAGATATACTGGTAGGTTTCCAGTGTTATCTCAGGGTGTTCTGGGCTACACTCCGACAAGACTTGTACCGCTATTAGGGGACTGACGTTCACCGCCCCCTAGGCCCACCATGCGATGTATCAGACGAACAGACCGGAATGTACGGAGACTGTCACATACAGGCTCAGTAGGAGTTCAGATGGGGTTCATCTCGTCAGTCTTCTTATCGACATCTACCTGGGGACCGTTATGTACAGCTCTTGCGGTCTGTGGTTAAACCCACTGCCAGCGTAGTGTCGAGTCTTTAGAGTCCCACACAGAGAGCTATTCGCCTTTAGGCAAAATGAGTAGAGGTCGCATGGTTTTGCGACAGGGTTCGTTCACATCCGCGCACTTATGCACGTTTGCTGTCCGGACAGCTTATACTAGCGGGCTTTGGTTTAAGCCGAATCCTAGTATATGATTTGGGATTGGTTTTTTTCTCTTTGTATTCGTGTTCCTCGGATCACGAATACGGGTGCGTATGCACAGTTGCTTGAGACAGAGGGAGAGGACTTTGATTAGGGTTAATGACTATTGTCATTTTATTAACCCTAATACTTATGTGTGTATTATGGTTAATTGATATTAGTTTAAATAATTGTACATGGTTATGGTTGTTGACCATTTGACCTCCTTGACTTGTTGACCTTGGTTGACACTTTGACTATCATCATTTCATTTGGAAGATGCTCTTTGATCCTTGCAATTTGCATTAAAAATGAAATGATAATGGTCTTGTCTTGATTAACCATGACAATTATCTAGCTAATTATCTAATTACAATAATTCACACATATACGAGAGAATGCTTCATATTTTCTCTTATTCTATTTTTTCCTTTCTCTCTCTTGTTCTTCCTCTCCCTCAAGCTCTCCCCTCTCATGTGTTGAGAAACACTTGAGCTTGAGAAAAACCTCTTCTTGATAATCTCTACTCTCATATAGGGTTCTAGAATTGGCACTTCTTGCACCCTAGTTACTTCTAGCTTGGAGTTGAAGCCAAAGGTTGAGGCTTTCGGGTGGATCTTTCTTCGACGTGAGAAGACGACAAAGGTGACCTCTTTCCACTACTCTAAGGAGCAAGGAGAGAAGGACATAAAGCCCTAGGTATAACCTTTCTAACACTTAGCTAGTTTCTAGTTAGGTTTAGCTTGTTTTTTATTTAGCAAAGATCCTTCTTTGTCTAGTCCATGTTGCCTAAGTTGATAAAAATTTGATTTTTATTCCGTTTTCCGCCTCCCCGTAAGTACCGGGGTGGGCAACGTGGACTTACAAGGGGAAGAAGAGATGCGTGAAAGATGGTCGGCTACAACATTTTCACATCCTTTCTTATCTTTGATAACAAGATCAAATTCTTGTAATAGAAGGATCCAGCGTATTAGCCTTCCTTTTGCATCTTTCTTCGGCAAAAGATGTTTCAAGGCGGAATGGTTAGTGTACACAACTATTGATGAGCCAATCAAGTAAGGCCTGAATTTTTCTAATGCAAATACAACCGCCAAAAGTTCTTTTTCGGTAGTTGTATAGTTAATTTGAGCATCATTCAGGGTCTTACTTGCGTAATAGATCACGTGTGGTATCTTTTCAATGTGCTGTCCTAAAACTGCACCAACTGCAAAATTTGATGCATCACACATAAGCTCAAAGGGGTAGTCCCAATCTGGAGACGATAGAACGGGGGCTGTAGTGAGGGAGTGTTTGAGTGAGTCGAATGCTGCCTCACAATCCGAGTCAAAGTGGAAGGTCGTATCCTTGGCCAAAAGAAGAGTTAAAGGTCTAGCAATTTTGCTAAAATCCTTAATGAATCTCCTGTAAAAGCCCGCATGGCCAAGAAATGATCGGATATCCTTGACGCTTTTGGGATGAGGAAGGTTTTGAATGACATCTATCTTAGCTCTGTCAACCTCAATGCCTTTTCGTGAAATAACATGTCCAAGCACAATTCCCTCTTGGACCATGAAATGGCATTTTTCCTAATTCAAGGTTAAGTTCTTCTCTTTGCAACGAGTAAGAACCGCGTCAAGATTCGATAGGTAGTCAGAAAAAGAGTCTCCAAAAATCGAGAAATCGTCCATAAAAATCTCCAAAAAATTCTCGACCATGTCAGAGAATATCCCCATCATACATCGCTGAAAGGTAGCGGGAGCATTGCATATCCCAAAGGGCATGCGTCTATAAGCAAAGGTACCAAAAGGACAAGTAAAAGTGGTTTTATCTTGATCCTTTTTGGCTATGGGGACCTGATTATAGACAGAGTATCCGTCCATAAAGCAATAATACTCACGTCCAGCTAAGCATTCCAGCATCTGATCAATGAAAGGTAGAGGAAAGTGGTCTTTCCTCATGGCGGCATTGAGTTTTCTGTAATCAATACATACACGCCACCCAGTTTGGGCACATGTCTGAATCAACTCATTTGCCTCATTGGTAATAACAGTGATGCCAGATTTCTTAGGGACGACATGTATTGGACTCACCCATTGGCTATCGGAGATTGGGTAAATGATACCATTATCAAGGCATTTGACGATCTCTTTCATCACCGCTTCCTTCATGACGGGGTTCAACCGTCTCTGTGGTTCTCGGGTTGGTCTGGCATCATCCATCACATGTATATGATGTTCTACAATTAAGGGATTAATCCCTTTGATGTCCGCTATGGTCCAACCAAACGCCTCCTTATTAGATCTCAATACCGATAAAAGTGCATTCTCTTGCTCTGATGCTAGAGAAGCGGATATGATAACCGGTAAAGACTCATTCTCACCTAAATATGCATATTTAAGATGAGAAGGTAAAATTTTGAGATCTAATGCTGGCGGAGAAATAATAGAAGGTAGGATCATCGAGTGATTTTCGGAGTCACAAAGAAGCTCATAGCCTATGAAAGATACATACTCGGGTGGTGATAAGTCAGGAGTGTCGGACTCAAGCGTAAAGGCATCCTCACTAAGATCATGTGCAAGATCAAACAGTGATGTGGTAGTGTCGTCGAGATCTATAAAGCAAAGTTCATCAACTCCGCAACTTTCGGAAGCAATCTCGTGGACAGAGCACACATCAAGAATATGAGCAGAGCGTTCTGATGGCTGACTTCCAACTTTGTAGATGTTCAGTTCAATGGTCATATTTCCAAAGGATAAGTTCATTGAACCGTTTCTACAGTTAATGACAGCATTAGAAGTGGCAAGGAATGATCGACCCAAAATCACCGGAATTTGACTCCGGGGGTTTGCTACAGGTTGTGTGTCGAGAACAATGAAGTCCACGGGGAATACAAATTCCCCGACCTTTATCAACACATCTTCTAGTTCACCCCTAGGTTTGGTGATCGAACGGTCTGCCATTTGGAGAGTGCAGTGAGCTGGTTTCAACTCTCCAATCCCTAGCTGCTCATAGATAGAATATGGAAGTAGGTTAACACTTACGCCAAGGTCTAAAAGGGCACGGTTGATGTTTTTACCCCCAATAGAAATCGATATCGTAGGACATCCTGGGTCCTTAAGTTTCTTTGGTAGCTGTGGGATAAAAGCAGTGCTAATGTTATTAGACATGAAGACCTTCTTTGGCACTTGAGTCTTCCTCTTCCTAGTGTACAAGTCTTTAGAATTTTCGCATAAGCGAGGACTTGTTGAATCGCATCTAGGAAAGGGATGTTGATTTTAACCTGTTTGAACATTTCCATAATTTTCTCCATATGTGGACTCGATTTGTTACCCCTTAACCGATTCGGGTAAGGAGCTTTAGCAATAAACGCCGGGTCCATTATAGGAGAAGGAAGTGGGGGTAGACGTGATCCCAAAAGAGGAGTGGGGATCGTCTGCGGAGAATTAGAAGAGGGTTGCTGAGGTGTCGAGCCTAGAGGGAAATGGAGAATAGGCTCGTGAGAAGGCGGTGGGGTAGAAGAACAAGGATCAGACGTAGAAGTGTTTGTGTGAGGAAAGGTCTCAGCCGGGGTGTTGATAGGATTTTCAATATCATCAACTTCTTCCCCAACATGGTTATTCAGCACTCTTCCTGATCTCAACGTTGTGATGGCATTTACATTGTAATGCCCAGGATTCGGTAGGGGTTGAGACGGAAGTTTCCCTTTTTCTCTCGCACTCATTTCGGCTTTAAGTCGTGCAATTTCAGCTTCCATCGACCTGATACTCTCAGCTTGGGACGCTGAGTTTTTCTTTATCTCATTGACGGAAGACCTAACCTCAGCCGACACCTCTATGAAATTTGACAAGAGTGATTTCATGGTTTGAGTGAATTGAGAGAATTCATCAGAACAGGTCATAGGATTAGACGGTGCAGGTGCGTTGACCTGGTTTTGGAAATTTTGTGACTAGTAGGGGTGCTGAGTGAGTTGAAGTGGTTGCTGTTGTGGAGGAAGAGCCCTTTGGAAATGATTCGGGTTTGGAACCGTGTTTTGAGTTTGGGATTGGTTCCAAGCAAAGTTCGGGTGATTCCTCCAACCCTGATTGTATGTGGAAGAATATGGATCATTTCTAGGTCTTTCAAATGCGGCATTGGTATACTCGTGACCTTGAAATGGAGAATTTAGTGGACATTCTTCCATCCACATACAATTTTGGGGAGCGACATTGGGTTTAAGGAGGCTGCTAAAAATTTATGTTCCATAGCCTTGAGCTTCTTTTGCATTGCTGCCATCTCAGCTCGAACACCTATGGACACATCAACGTGTACGCCACCTCTAGACGATGATATGTTTCCACTCTCCTACTGTAAAGACTTTTCAGCGAACTCTTCTAAAAATTTCCAAGCTTCCCCATCATCCTTAGTCATAAAATTGCCTTGACACATAGCTTCAAGGTTCTGTTTAGTGTTTGGGTTAATGCCCTCATAAATGATTCGGCACAGATCCCATCTCGGGATGCCGTGATGAGGACAATGAACCAAAAGATCCTTGAAGTGTTCAAAGCACTTTGAGAACGGTTCATTCAGAAGCTGGGTGAATTGATTGAGTTCGCTACGGACTCGAGCTGTCTTTTGCATAGGGTAGAATTTCTTAAGAAATGCTGCAACGAATTCTTCCCAATTCGTAATGGAATGTGCGGTAGTGTTATATAGCCACTTTTCGGCTATATCGCACAAAGTAAATGGAAGAAGACGTAGACGCATAGCATCCACTGAAAGTTGTGACGTACCCATCATTGCGCATACATTTTCAAATTTCGTGATAAACACGTATGCGTCCTCAGACTCGAGACCGTGGAATTTGGGTAGAAGATTGATGTACTGGGGTTTAATCTCAAAATTATCCCCGTTGGCTGGTGGTGTGGATAAGCAGGTCGAAAGAGGATCTCGCATAGGATAGCACCTCTCCTGGAGAGAGATGCGGGGTGGATTCTGCGCACCAATGGACGGCGGCAGAGTAGTGGTAAAGAAGTTCAATGGAGTCGGATCCATCGATGTGGGTGTGGTGGGGGTAAAAGAGAGGTAAATGTAGAAATACCGACTTCGGAGTCGATCGGGGGGACGCGGACTAAACGGGCACTAGAATCCCGTGTCCATCCTATCTTGCACTAAAAAGGGTTAGTACAAGTGGCAGCGTGACTTATAATTAGGGGAAAGAATGAATGTGGTGTTTGTTTTGAAAAATATACGAATTTTTGAAAAAATGATGCGATCACAACAAATGCAACAAGCAAAACCCTAATTCTATGGTCGCCTAGGTCAAAGCTCTAGACCGCTCCTAACTGCCAAAAGACAAGGATAAATCCTCCACTGCCTCTTTGTCTCCCCTGTGGCCAGGTAAGTGCCAGGTAAGTGGGAAGGTACTCCACTACGTAAGTAGTGGGCCTAATTAATAACCACTAGCCTTAGACACACTTGCCTTAAATACCACAAAAGAAACGTGGATAATCAATGAATTACCCACGGCCTTCTCTTGTCCTAAGTGAGTGCGACGGTCCTTAGAGTCGTCTCTAGATCTTTTTTAGTTAATGAGGGTAAATGCGGATGCAAGTTTGTGATTTTTGGGGCTTAGGAAAGGTAATGAACTCCCCACCTAATCTGGATTTGGCCGTGCCCCTTAATTTCCGTATTAGAATGCAAACAACCAAGAAAAAAAAACACGCACAATTTTTTATTGCTTTTTGCGGCGCTGCGATTTTTGCAAAGAAACCTGCAGAAAATTGTTAATTGGAGCAGACAGAGGAGGAGATAAGAAAGTAAGAGATCACCTGAGAAAAAATTGTACAGAGAGCTGCCTGAGGAGCCGCGGTTCCGCCGCAATAGCTCCCTTACACCGCGGAATCGCGGTGGTATGATCTCTTCTCTGCACAAAAGTTTAACAGCATGCTACAGTTCACTTGCTGAGTCCTCTGGTGTATTCTGAAAAAATTTTCAATTGCTCCCCAGCATCCAGAATTCCTCGCAACAAATCACAACAACACGTTTAGATTTTGCGCGAATTTTGATCTAAAAATTGTAATGGAATAAATCTTTTCAACTCAAATTTCAATAAAGAACGAATTAGCGCACGATCCCCGGCAACGGTGCCATTTGATTGATACTATTTCAGATTGTGTAGTATGAAAATTGTAAAGAAATCATAACCAAAAAATTATTTGACCGTAATCAATAACGGTGTCGAAATGTAGCGCGTTAGTAAGTGCGGATCGTCCACAGGGATTGTGCGATTCGTTCGTATTTGTTTTGTTTTGAATTGAAAATTTATGAGAAGAGAAAAGAAAACTGATTATATAATTATATCAAATGAATTTCAAGAACCATTTAATCTCATCAAAAATCAAGAAAGTATTAAAAAAATTAAGAACAAGAATTGATAGAATTCCAATCGATTAAAGTTTCAAGAATTGAAATGTAGTTCGTAGGAGTCGATTAGATCATAGATGTGAAGAAGACTAGCGATTACCTTTTCTTATCCATTAGCGAATTGATGCTAAATCGATGTCGATTTATCGAGGATTAAGGATCTTGCGAAGAATTAGGGTTTCCTCATATTATCCTTTGTCCTTTCGATGAATCACATTCACAAGATAGCTTCTAGAACATCAAATGATCGATCATTGATCTCTAGTTCCGTGCGAAAATAATCAAGAACTCATTTCGCATCGAAACTAGATCATCGATCATTCAATTTTCAAGAATTTACAATCGTTATAGGACTTAAGAAAATGTTTAAAGATTCGTCAACATCATCATTCTACCGATCGTCTCGACTCCTCCACGAGCGGAGTTTTATTCAAACATCATCACAAAGAATATATTCAAGAATCGAAGTTGAATCATAATGCTTGAATTGTAAGATAAGCAAGTTAAAAGAATCTCACATTTATTTATTCAACAATTTATTACACTTTGCTCAAAGAACTACAAGAATTTGAGAAGGGAACAAAATCGTCGAATTTAGCGTTGCATCGGCTCCTTGAGTCGCGGATCGGCTTGGATCTCATGCTCCGATGAAGACTGGCTTTGCTTCAAAAGGATGGATGAAGGCTTGCTTTGCTTGAACTCAAAGAATTTTGAACTTTGGCTTTCTTGATTGGATTAGGGTTAGGCTTTGGAGGTGGCAAGTGTTGGGTTGATAGAGTGATAGAATTTTAACAACAATCAACAACCCTTTCAAGTGAGGCCTAGGGTTCCTTTTATAGGCTTAGGAATGATTAGCTTCCTTAAGAAGCTTGGATTAGGTTAGCTTCCCTTGTAAGCTAGTTAGTTAGGTAGAAGTCTCTAGAACTAGTTAGTTAAGGTTTAGCTTCTACCTTAAGCTAGGAGGTTAGGGAGAAGGTTCTAGTCTCTTAATGTAGTTAAGGTGAAGCTTGCTTAGGAAGCTTGGAGTGTTAAGCTTTGATCAAGGAACCCTTTCTGATCTGGCAGAATGTTCTGGAGTGTTCTGGCAATTACAGTGGCTTAAAGGGGTACTTGACTTGAGAGAGGAGTTCTGATGTAAATCTGAGTAGGTGACGTGGCAATATCACCGCGGATCCGCGGCGCAAGCTGGCTGCTGCCGCGGATCCGCGGTCCAATAAGAGCCTGAGGGCTTGAAACTTCTTGCAGTGTCTTCTTCTGTCTTCTGGTGTCCTTTCTGATATGTTGATTCCCTGAATTCCTTCTAGATTACTTCCAGATCTCAAGTCATTGAGTTGACGTATTTTTTATCAGCAATTTGACAAATTTGGCCATTCTTCTGGAATTTCCTGCACAGACTTCGAAACACATGTTGCGCTACACAAGAATGATGCGATGCCATGAAACACAGTCAATTTCCCTAAAAATGCCGGTTTTAGTATACAGTACAGGTAATCCAGTATTTTACAGGTGTTTTGCTAATATGTGCAATATGAATACTGAACACCTCTACATGAATGCAAAGGATAGGGAAATTGCCGTGTTAAAAATGCAGTATTTTCGACTGATCACTAATTCCTATCGAATCTTACAAGCTATTCTTCAATTTTCTTGATAACTAAAATTGAACTTGGATATTTTCTTGATTGCTAAATCTTAAACTCTTTCTTGATTTTTTTTGAAAATATTTCAGCTAATAAATCTTGAATTATTTTCTTGAATTTTCTTTACTATTTTCTTTCGACTCAACTAAAGCAAGAGTGATCAAATACACGGATCCCAGAGGACGACCCGTACTCACTAACGCTCGCTACACGCGACACCGTTATTGATTGCGGTTACTTTTACGACTAAAACAAAACATCACTTCTTCTTTACTACTACATCTTTTCTTCTTATAAAATCGTGAAGAAGTCGATCCACAAACTTTTGAATCAATCAGTAGTTTATAAGCACATCCTTATACAGGTCCCTAGTTGTAGGATTATCGAGATAGGGCATCAATACTCCAAAGTAGACTAGTGTATATGCTTCTCATCCCAGCAGGGGAGATGGTCTGTTCCACAGCCATTAATATGTCGTACTAGAGATAGTATGCAGGTGCTTATTGGGTTATGAGTTACACTGGAAGGGCTCATGGGGAACTATTGGTTGGTACTATACCTATCGTTAGATAGCAGTTCCCAGGTGACATGAGTACATCATAGTCCGTTGACTTGACACTGCTAATTCGCCTCGAGTGTGTTCCCACTGTTCTTAGATTCTACCCTACCACGGCTCTAATGAGTCATGCAAACAGGTAGTAGTTGGGTGCAGTCTCGAAGCACTTGGAGGTAGTGGCGGTTCGATAGGATTCGCCTCACTCGGTATGGGTGTTGATGTCACGCTGTGTTCGGAAAGCCATTACACAAAGTCTCTGGTCAGGGTAAGCGAGATTTACTGGTAGGTACTCCATTAGTTTCTCAGGGTGTTTTTGGGCTCTACTCCGGCACGACTTATTGCTCTATTAGGGGTCTGACGGCTACCGCCCCTTAGGCCCGATATGCGATACTTTTAGACAAACAGACCGAACTGTACGGAGATTGTCACAGATAGGCTCAATAGGAGTTCGGATGAGTTTGCTCATCGGCCTTCTTATCGACAAGTACCTGGGTAGCCGTTACGTGCAACTAGTACCGCTGACGTGCTTGTGGTTAAACCCACTGCCAGCGTACTGTGGAGTTTTTAGAGTCCCATACAGAGGGTTTCCCTGCTTCAGGCGAAACGATGTAGAGGTCGTATAGTTTTACGGCAGGGTTTGATCACATGCGTGTACTTGTGCACGTAGGATGTTCGGGCGGATAATACTAGTGTGCTTTGGTTTAAGCCGGATCCTAGTATTAGATTATTGGATTAGTTTCATCTCATTGTATTCATGTTTTTCGGAATACGGATACGGGTATGTATATACGGTGAGGGGTATTCTTGTAATTTACTCAAGTATACTTTTAGAAGGGGACACCTCATTTGTGTTTTAATCTTTTAATTAAAAGATAAATGAGGTGGAGGTATGAAGTATTATTTTGTGATAAATGAAGTATGGCTACTTAGTGACTCATGGATGACTATTGAGGCAAGAATGGAATTAGATATTTTGTAAGATATTTGGTGAGATATTTTGGGATGCCATATAGTCATCACAATTAGCCATCTTCATTCTATTATTATCTTAAACACTCTCTCACCTCAAGAGGTCTCTTTTTCTCCCTCAAACCCTAATCGTCTTATGTGTTGAGAAACTTAGGGTTAGTGAGACTAAACTATCCATAATCACTCTCTACATCCTCTAGGTCACTTAGATTAGCACTCTAGCTAACCTAATTACCCCATCTTAGATGTAGGAGCTGTTAGTAGACACTCTCGGGTGGATCTTCTTTGACTCGAGGAGGCCGACGAGGAGGCGTGATCCGTACACTCTTCAAGGAGCACAAGAAGAGGAGGAAGAGTACAAGAAGAAGAAGGATTTGATACTTGAGGTATAACTTTCTCACATAGTAGTTAAACCTCTTAGTTATTTTGTTAGCTAGGGTTTAGTATCGATCCTGGAGTTTAGTCGGTGTTGCGAAGCATATAAAAATCAATTTTTGCAAACTCCGCCTCCCCGCGAACCCGCGGGGTGCACGACATTGTCTTACAGAGGTGACGTTGGAGCGTGGCGGATATTCGGAGTATTCTGACCGTGGCTGAGTTGATATCCGGAGAGGGCCGATCGGTGTGACGGTGCCTACGATATCAGGATTTTACGCGTCGATGATAGACACGAAATTTATGATGATTTTGAGTGTCGGTGATGGACACTCGGTGGATGATGAGTTTGAGTGCTGATGATGGACCTTTGCGAGATTTAGAGTGTCAATGTTGGACACTCATATGTTGATGTTTGCGCGATTCGTCGAGATACGCTGTTATAGATTTTGCTATATAGTAGTCGAGCATGACTGATCCATGGGACAGTATGTGAATACTATTTTCACCCATCGATACACCTAAAGAGATTTCCAAACGAGCTATAGTCTCATTATTTTGATGTGTCTAGGATGACACAAGAAACTTTTAAACGGAAACCCTCTTAAAACTCATTTCTAAAAAAAGTATTTTGGCTAATTTAAACAAAACTCATATACTACTTTATAAATCCACGTCTACTATTTGTGCTATGATATACGTATTATACGGCTATTCTTAAAGGATTTTACATACATCTTTCGGCTACTTTATAGGCTTATACATAAATGCATGCTCTCTCTCCCTCTTTCTCTTGCTATATATATAGACACACACACACACACATATACATATGATATGATGATATATTTCCATGTTACGCAATCGATATTGATGTGCTTATTTTACTTGTGCATTATACATATATTAGTACGGGATATGATAGTACTATACTTTAGAACCTATGTAGATCATTATGCATTTCGATTTTTACCCTGTGATATACTTTTATTCACTGATTTGGCGAATCACCCTTGTTGTACCCCAGTTTCTTGCAGGATTGACCGCTCAGATCAGTAGCGGCTTACCGGCACACTTTTTACTTCGGTGACTGCTTTGGTAGGTGGGCTATATGTTGGATCGTAATTGCACATTGTATATGTATATTCTTTGGATTTAGTTAAAAACTCTATCGACCAAAACTTGTATATTTGTAGACTTAGAAGCGAGACTTAGATGTTATGTGTTTTTAGGCGTCGCAGTCGATTGGAGTCGACTTTATATTGTTTTTTTTCTTGTTTCGCTTTCTATTCTTCACCTTGGACGTTGTATATTATCTGCGTAGTTTCCTTTCCATTTGGACGTGGAAGCTAGCTCCCATTGGGGATACTTTATATATATTATGCTTTGTATGTGGTTTTATTCAAAATTTACAAAGGAGGTGCTGCCCGATTTTTAAATGACTTGGTCGTTTTCAAACAAACTTATTTACACTTTAAAAGAAACTCGATTCCATATAGTAACCCTTTTTAAAACTTCTCCTCCACTATTTCTTTAAAAAGGTTTAGATTTTGGGTTCTTGGCTTACTTGGGTTAGGTGGAGTCCTATAGACTTCACGTGATTCAAGTACCGGTCACGTTCCGTTTTCGGACACTATTATGCATAGGTTAGAGGCTCTTGAGAATAAAAATCGGGTTCTTAGAAATCCACCTCTTCAATCTTTTTGCACTAATTGTCAAAATCTCTGTCATTCTTATGAGGAGTGTTCATTCGTTGATTGGAGGAACCAACAAAATTATTGTTAGAATCAAGGCATGGTTTCAAAAGTGTCTAACTACAATTTAGGCCAACAATTCCAACTAAACCCTTACTATGATGTAGGTCCTCCATCCAATCCAATTCAAACCGACACAACTTTCACTTCTCCTTATTTCATAGGCCAACAATTAGCATCTTACCCATATTATGATGTTGGCCCTCCTTATGACCAATCCAATCCAACCCAATTTTCACACCTTCTTTAGACGTTGACGATAATCATGAAATAAGAAGTTCAACTTTGCAAACCGAATTTGAATATTCATTTGAATCTCCTTCACAAACCACGTCTGATTTAGAAAAAAGGTTGGCAGATTTTACATTCACCATGGCTGCATACATACAAATGTCTAAACATTCGCTTAAAGTCTATGAGGAAACAATGAAAAATATTAGTATGTTTGATGTACAAATTGCTATCATGAGTAGTGAGAAAGCACAAGGGATCCTTCCTAGTCAAACCGACATTAATCTTAGTTACCTCGATTTAGAAAGATAATCAAGTGAGTTGTACAATCAACTAACTGAGGGTATTATAATCGACGAAATGATCAAGGTCGAGACGTTTGACTTGACTTACTGTTGCGAGAAAAGTTTTGAGGAGGATACTTGTGATTTTGACGGATGAGACTTCGGTAAAATGTATAAGGAAGATATTGATGAAGAATACACAGTGGCAAATAAATTTTTTGAGAATCTCTTAGATAGAGAAGCTACATTTGTGTAGGAAACGAGCCAACCTACGAGTCAATTTGAGGAGGAAATAGAATTGCCAGACGAGTGATGTGATGAAATTTTTGAAAAAGAGTCCTTGATCATAATAGAAGAAGTGTCCAAGGAGAAGATGGTTAACTTTGATTAAAATTATTTTGATCAAAATTTGTAAGAAATTTTTAAGGATGAACTCAACCTTATGGATGAGTTAGATTCACCAAATCATCAAGTAAATTGAGAACATCCGCTTGATCCATTAACAAATGAACTTAACCCTCAAATACTTCAGGTCATCACTGAAGCCAATCCTATCGAAGAGCAAGAAGAAGTTATACTATCAACTCCTATAACCGAATCTTTGATTTGTATTTTGCATGTTCATCTTGATAATTTCGATCCATTTAGCCAATACATTAATAAGTTAGTGAAGCTGCATAATTCTTTTAGACTTCAATCATTTATTATTGCACTAGTTTCTTCGGCGAAGATAGAATCGCAATTTTGTCCACCCACATATAAACAAAACATTAATTCTGTGTACATCAAGTTTATGGTCTTTATAAAAATAAGTGATCTTGAATTTGAATTCTGAAAATTATGTGAGATTAACGAAAATTATTGAATATGAGGATAGGACGAAATCTGAAAAATAACCTCATCTTAAGTTTAAATGTAATAATTATACACCCTACTATTCACACGATCACATATCTTTAATCTTGAGATATAGAGGATAATTAGAAATATCTTCTTTGAATTATCTTCAAATATATTAAAAAAGGTAAATTGTCAAAAAAACCAAGCACTTTTTTCAGTTATAAAATACTCCCGGGCCTCGAAGCGGTAGTTAAAAACCCCCTAAAAATATTTCCTGCAGTATCTATATAGTAATTTGCTATATCTAATCAATTCATACAAACTATTTAGATATCATAGGAAACCGTTTCAGCTGCTTAGTTATCGCTGGCTGTTTAGATATCGCAGGAAATTAGATATTGCAAAAAACTATTAGATATCACATGTAAGGGGTTTTTAACAACCAAAATTTTTTACGGGGGTTTTGACTACTTTTTCGAGGTCGGGGGGTTTTTGACAACGGAAAAAATGCTTGGGGGTTTCGACAATATACCCTCAAAAAATATGCAAAAGATGCGCATAGTAGCTAGTCTAAACTACTTAAGGGTGTCTATAAAAAAAGAGTATAAATAATAAATAAATTTGGTTTTGCGGCTGCCTAGGACGTGTGAGTATTCAGTCTTTGGATTGTCTTCTCACTTAGTGTCCAAAAACCATCTACTTTGGGAGTCACTGCTGAAATTCATAAAGAGGTAGTTTCGCAGAACTAAACATAATAAAACCCACACACTGAGTAATCGGTTGGTTGGTGCCTCATGAAACATTAATAGTCGCACAGAAAGGTGTTGTGGGTAGATATATATATATAAAATAATACGGAGATATGAAACATGGATACTATAGTTTGAATTGAAATCTCAAGACTAAAAAATGCATTACACAAACATGTAGGGGTATATGATTTATAGTTAAATGAAAGAGAGGCGTGAAGAATAGGATCGGGTTCTATTGAGGGAGGATAGAAATTCTAGATTTGAAACGATACTTGAGGATGATAATTCTTGAAAACCGAAAAAAAACTAGCGAGATTCTACATTTTCTTGTTTTCATTTTTTTTTTGTTTTTGATTTTTAGCCTTTTCTTTTTCTTTATTTTACCTTTTTTTATATTTTCTTTTTAGGGATTTTGTGGGTAGTATCCCTGAAAATCCTTACGAGACAACACTCATCCACTAGTGTAACTTAGGAGTTTAACGGATTGTTGCACGTGCTATGTGCAATCGCAATACCTGCAAAAAGGAGCATATGAGTAGTTTTATTGTTATTAGGATTTTTCATTTTTAGGATTTTTAGATTTTATTTTTATTAAGTTTTGCTCGAGGACTGGCAAAGCTTAAGTGTGAGGGTATTTAATTAGTGTATATTTTATAATCATACCTAGCTTCATTTTGTCACATTTAATACTGCTTTAGGTGTTTTTGTGATATTTGTAGGTTACAGGGTCGTAATTGAATAAAGAGAAGAAAGAATAAAACACGTACTTTTAAGGATACAAAACATGTTAATATGGAGCAGAAGTTCAAGGGATATCAAATCATCAAAACAACAATTAAATAAAGTAAAAATAATACAAAAAAAGCATATAAGCCCGACAGCAGAGTCAGCTTTGAACGATCATAACTCAAAGGCTGTAGCTCCAATTGGGATGTTCTTGGACTCGTTGGAAAGCTATTGACGAAGGAAACACACTCCCAAAATTTAAGGCCTAAAATCAAAAGTTTGGCCATGAATTAGCTGGGCCGACCAGCAGATTCATGGCCTCACTAAAGCCAAATGGGTCGGGGCTTTTCGACTGGATAGGTTATTTAATTTATTGACTGTTGGTACCCGGTATTCGATGAAAATACTATTTATGGGCATCGTTTAAAGAGGGCTAGGGTTTTTTTTATCTTCTCTTAGGGATCATCTTCTTTATATTCTTGGTGGCTAGGGTTTGAAAGCAAGATCTAGGGTTTTAAGTTATTTTCTACTTTTATTTTAATTATGTCTTCTTTTTATTATTGCGTTTATTTTAATTTTATGCATAGCTAATTTCTTAGTCTAGGGTTAGATGAAACTAGATCTAGGATTTGTGATGTTTTAAAAGTTTTAGTTTTTCTTATATGATCTTCATGACAACTTCATAATAATAAAAATCATCCTTTGTATTAACATCACTGATAAGCTAGATGGATCTCATGATTGACAACCATGAGATCTCATGTAGGAAAGGGATGGTGAAGGGGATTGTTATTGTTCGGAGTTGTTCTAGTTAATTTAGTGTTAACTTTGACTAGTCGATAGAGTTAAGTAGTCTTTGTTGGGATTCTCTTGCACCTATTCTGGGGTTTGGTACTATCACTCATGCCACTTTAAAATTTAGAGAGGTGCAAAGCAAACAAACTAAGAATCTTAACTAGAATATTTAGGGTAACAAGATTTGTATCACATACAAAGAACAATCTATCACTAAGAGTAGAGATTACAAACTTTGTAATCTCTCTTTGGTGACTCCTTGGACCATTGAGAGTTTGGAACGGATCGCTAGCAACCTTCCAAGTCCATAATGATCCACCCGAAGTCCCTTTGTCCAAAGCTCCTTGCTTTACTTGATCCATGGAAGAAGTGTAGCAAACACCCTACACAAATGGGCTAGATGTGTGTAGAATGATGAGGTGGTTTGTATTCTCTAATCAAAACCCTTTTTTTTTAACTAACTCACTCAAATGAAAACTCAAGGGAGGGAGGAAGAAGAAGATGATAGCAAAGCTCAAGCTCAAAAGCTTTTTGTGATGAATAATCACTAAATTGAGATGAGAATGAAATAATCATATTAATTCCTTCTCTCCTCAAACCATGGTTAGTTAATATCTATATGTTTTACATTGAGTTAAAAAGACAAAAGAGAATTAACTCATGGTTAAAAGTTAGGTCAAGAATGTACAAAAAGTCAAATGAAGATAAACATTAACCATGAGTGAATAATCTTTAATTTTAACTCAAAAAGGAATATATATATATATATATATATATATATATATATATATATATATATATATATATATATATATATTAACAACCATGTGAGTCTTGCATTACCACCATATAGTGTATCATCAACCATGATACACATCTATGTATGTATGTATGTGTCCATGCACATCAACATGTGCATACATGCATGCATACATCTTCAACAAAGAAAAGGGTTTAAATAAAGAATTAAATTAAAAGTCAAATGTTAAATCAACACTTGATTTAACAAACCGGTCATATCATATACGACCTGACCAATAGAAAAACGCCCGATTAACATACGGTATCACATACTCGCATTCAATCGGGTCCCGCGCATATCTCATATGCACACCACATCGTTTAGCCTGAGGTAGGAAACTCCTGTGTGGGACTCTAAGACTTGTCAATACGCCGGCAGTAGGTGATGATTATATCAAACACCTACAAGCCGCAAGCAGTCAGCTAAACGTAACGGCCACCAGGGTATTGAGTGATCAGAAGAAAACCAGCGAAGCTGTCAAAACTCCCGTCGAGCCAATCAGTAACACTACCCGCACAGTCCGGTCTCTTCGTTTGATATGTCGCATATCTATTCTAGGGGTGGTAAACGTCAGACCCCAGTAATCGATAAGTCGTGTCGATGTGAAGCTCATAACAGGTCGAGAAACTAATGATAACTCTTACCAGTAAATCTCCATAACAGCCGTGGCCAGGGACTTCCAGTTATAGCCAATCGAGCACAGCGCAACATCAACTCCCAATACCGGGAGAGACGAAACCCCTCTTATCGCTCATTGCCTCCATGTGATTCGGGACTGTATCCAAAAGCCATCATTTTGCACGTTCTCTTGAACGTGGTAAGGTGGAAATCAAAGCATGGTGGGAATCACACATGACTCTATGACGATCTCGGGTCTATAGACTAACCTGTACCAGCGTCATCAGAGAATTGCTATCTGACGATAGGTATAATACCATCTAGGAGTTCTCGGTGAGTCCGTTCAGTGTACCCAGTCTCTACTGAGCACCCGTACACCATCTTTGATGTCAAACACCGATGGATATGGGATCATCCATCGCCCATCATATGGGTCAAGATGCGTATACGCTAGTCTACTCTGGTGTATCGATGCCCTGTCTCGATACACCCTCGAATAGGAATAGTTATAGGATGTACTCTTGGAAAACCCTAGCCCCACTAGTATGATCTGCATCATAGTCCTAGTTGTCGAGTACATATCCTAAGGGCTTTATCAACATGTGAGAGCAAGACAGTAAACCAATACAAGTCAACATATTTAGACAAAGTGAAACCAGATAGCATACTATCATATCGAGCAAGAAAATCATCTTTATATATATCCAAGTATTCACTATAATATACATCATATGTACAACAATAGCCTCTAGGGCATATATACAACTAACAATCTCCCATTTGCATTAAGGCCAGCTGTTGTAGTATCTCATACCCAACATCCCGAAAATTCTCTCAAATTGTATCTGGGGTATAGCCTTCGTGAGTGGATCCGCAGTGTTGTCCTTCATGTCAACTCTACTGACCTCGATCTCGCGGCGATCAACTATCTCCCGGATCAGGTGATACCGCTTCAGAATATGTCTAGACTTCTGATGGGACCTGGGTTCCTTGGCCAAAGCCACAACTCCATTATTATCACAATACAAAGGTATTGGATGCTCAATGGACGGAATTACACCAAGTTCAGTGATGAACTTCTTCATCCAGACAGCCTCTTTGGCAGCATCATTGGCAGCGATGTATTCAGCCTCCATCGTTGAGTCTGCTATGATTTCTTACTTGGAACTCTTCCAACAAACCGCCTCTCCATTTAGGGTAAAGACAAATCCCGAGTGCGACTCAGAGTCGTCCTTATCACTTTGGAAGCTCGAATCGGTAAAGAACTCCACTTGGAGTTCTCCGTTACCATACAGCAAGAACATCTCGTTAGTCATTCTCAAGTACTTAAGAATGTTCTTCACAGCTGTCCAGCGACTCTCTCCAGGATCTGCTTGATACCTACTCACTACACTTAGTGAGTATGCTATATCAGGTCTGGTACATATCATCGCGTACATGATAGAGCCTACTGCCGAAGCATAGGGTATCCCTTGTAGGCGAGCTCTCTCCAAATCAGTCTTGGAAGACATCTCTTTAGAGAGAGTGAGTCCAGAGATTGTGGGTTGATTTCCACATTTGGATTCTTCCATACTAAACCTCTTTAGTAGGGTGTCAATGTACCTAGATTGGGAGAATCCCAGTATCCTCTTAGATCTATCTCTATAGATCCTAATCCCCAAAATGCAGGAGGCATCACCTAGATCTTTCATTGAGAATCTATGTGATAAGAAGAGCTTGATCGAGTGCAGCATAGGAACATCATTTCCTATCAAGAGTATGTCATCCACGTACAATACGAGGAAGAAAACCTTACTCTCTGCTACCTTCTTGTAGATACAAGGTTCATCTACGTTTTTGATGGAGTCAAACTCTTTGACTACAACATCAAAACAGATGTTCCAACTCCGCGATGCCTGCTTTAACCCGTAGATGGATTTAAGCAGTTTGCACACCTTTCCGCTGCTCCCACTATCTACGAAGCCCTCTGGCTGAGTCTTGTACACGCACTCCTCTAAATCACCATTTAGAAAGGCGGTCTTAACATCCATCTGCCAGATTTCATAGTCATGGTATGCAGCAATGGCAAGCAGGATCCAGATGGACTTAAGCATAGCCACTGGAGAAAAGGTTTTGTCATAATCCACACCTGGTCGTTGACGAAAACCCTTTGCAACAAGTCTAGCCTTGAAAGTCTCAACTTTTCCATCTACACCAAGTTTCTTCTTAAAGATCCATTTGTTCCCAATGGGTTTTACCCCTTCAGGAGCAACTTCCAAAGTCCATACTTTGTTGGTGTACATGGATTCCATCTCAGATCGCATTTGTCACGACCCGAAAGTACGGAACGCGACTGGCACTTAGATTACGAGACGTCTAAAGGCGTACTATAACCTAAGTCAGCCAAAGCCCAGAAGAATCTAAACCAAAATCAAAAGAGAGTGAAGGAAAACCTTTAATGAAAATGGTTTTTAAAATCATTTAAGTTGCATAGAATCCCTTTTTAAAACATCAAAAATTTCCGAAAATTTCGGCAGAGTCTCCCCTGTATTTTCTATCCCCCAAAATGGGTACAACAAGATAATAAACCTCTAATCATAAAAATGGCATCCCCAAGCGGGAGCTAGCTCTTCGCCCAAAGCAGATCATAACCACATGCAATATAATAGTAATATCAAGAAAAGAGCATAAAGAAACGCAAAATATCAGAAAACACACGTCGGCTCAAGTGAGCTCGACCCAAAAGAAACCACAAATATACAAATCTCTCAGTCTCATCAATAGGTCGCATATACAATATAAAGTGGTAGATGGAGAATACTAGATACAATGATAAAGAAAAAAGAAATAAAGTGTGCTCGCAACCCACCTACAGGCGATGTCGCGAGTCTGAGCAAAAGGAACTGATGATAAGATAGCCCGCCGCTACAAGACTGACGGGTCCGACCTGCAAGATACTGTGGCACAACGGGGGTGAGTTGCCAGCTCGTGAGTAAATATAACATCTAGTAAGGCAATCGTAAGAATGCACGCAATGCGGCATAACATGTGTGTCCAAATGTGATATAATATCTCTAGTATGCATGCACAGGTATGCAATGTCATTTCTAAATCTTTAAGTGTTTTAAATACTAAGGGTATTGAATTCTTAACTTCAGAAAAAGGAATATCTGTATAATAGCTAAGTACCATCAAGAAATCATGTGAAAACCCGTGTCAAGCATCGACACCAAATAGGAATCATATCTGTCTCAATATCGGGCTCCGTCAGTCCGGATCGGCCCATATCATAAATCTCACGACAACGGTCGGTATCCTCCGGATATCCGCCGCGCCAGACATCATCGGTAGGTAGTCTTCCCCTGCCAGGCTCATCGTCTACAACTCGATCTTCTTGCCCCGGGATACCATACCGGGCCCACCATGTACCCGAGACGGTTCATCCACTCCTCGAATCGGGTCTCGAAATCCAACAGAAAACATGAAAACTCATGGTGGACGACACATACATCACGAGAAAACCGCAACTTTGTTTTGAAAATGATAAATATAAGGTTTTGTTAAATTCTTGCGGTTTTCCCCAAAATCCAGAAATCGCAGCAATACTGAAATCCTCAAGAAAATCATAATGTCCACATGTTATATATGATAAATGTCTATGATATCAATGAATACGATGTGAATTTTGGCTAGAAATCTATATAAATATGATGATGATGCGAGGTATACGTATGCTATGCAATTTCATATATCAAGTATGAATGCAAGTGGCGATATTATGATAAACAGGTTCTATAGTGCACGTGGCATGGCATTTACCAAAGGCGTGTGTGTCACATGAATAGTGCGCGTGCAACAGATGCCAATGGTAAGGTGTTCGTGTCCTACGAAATGATATCGCATAAGTATAGATGAATGTCCATGCAATTTAATATACTGTTCGCTATAAGGGTATGCAGTGTACATGAATGGATAAGCTAGCTAACAAAATAAATCTTGCAAAAAAGTAGGGTAATCCTAACTAGGGGGGCATCGCGCCATCCAGACGATTCCCCCATAGATGAATACATCTACTCACCTGAAATCCCCGCTAATCCGGTCCGACCACCGCCTTGCCTTTACGCGCCGTGTCCGATGTTTCCCCGACCGATCCTATATTTGCACAACACCAAGGATAAGATTACAAAACCTAAAACGATGCAAGTGACAATATACGAATATCGACGCTCTCGAATTAAATGTAACGTGCACTCGGTGCGCGGAAAAACGCACGAAAATCGCTAATCTTTAACTAGAATCGTCATTTCGGTGCAACCGCCAAAGCTAAAACCCAACTAGACAAAACTACGCATTCGCATACCCTACAAGTCATATTATATGCTAATAATATCATCATGATATCGCAAATAAATCGCTTCCTAATTTCGTAGAAAACCTAGTAAGCATTCACGGACAAATTTCGATGCAAACCTCGCGAATTAACGATTTAGCGATCGCAACAACGCATAAACGTTCGATCTAACCCACTAGATGGCCAAAACACTAACTTAAACACACTTATCATATTTCAAACCCTAATTACAACACCAATCCTATTCTTGAATTTTTAAAACAAACCATTGCAATGAAATTGACACTTTAAACTTCTAAAATAGCTTATTTAAACTATAAATTTAACAACTAGATTAAAATTATACCTCTCAAGTGTTGATCCTCTTTCACTTAGCCACCATAGATGTCTTCTTTCTCCTTGTTTTAAACAACTTAGGGTTTGGAAAGAGGTGGAATAGGATTTAGGTTTCAATTTTGTGAAGAAATTGTGAATTTTTGTGGATTTCGGTGGATTTTTAATGGAAATTTGAAGCAAGAAAATGGGGAAAATGAGGGGTTTCCAGCAGGTGAGCTCGGCCTGGAGGTAGAGGAGGAGAGTGAGAGAGAATTGTGTGGAAAATTCTACACAAAAGGCTTCTTCAAATGTCAATTAATGAATGCTACATCAACTTTTTACAAAAAAACCCATTTTTACTCCATTTTTTCACAATTTTCACACCATAAAACTAAAATGTTGCAAGTCATGATACAATTTTATCAACACCATATTTTAGCTTATAATGATTCCTAATTATGAAATTTACCTAATTAAATTTTTATTTATCCCTAATTTAATGTATTTTAAAAAGCTTAAAATAATAAAAAAATAATTAATTATGAATTTTTTTTATTTAACTAGAAAATTATAAGCGACATTTTAGTGACAAAATTATAGTAATATCTTACCTAAATTTTGTATAATTAGGTATACAATGAAAAATATCAATTTTGACTTTTTACGGAAAAAGTCGAAAAATTAGCCGATTACCGAAAAACTGCCTAAACGATTTTCGAAGGGTTACAATCTTCCCCCCTTAAAGAAATTCGGTCCCCGAATTTAGAATTTAACTACGCGTACCTTCAAAAAGATGGGGATATCTCTTCCTCATCTCGACCTCGGTCTCCCAGGTGACCTCCTCGCTGTTCGGGCCACGCCAAAGAACCTTGACGGACGGTATAACCTTCGACCTCAATTTCTTCACCTGCCGATCCAAAATGACAACCGGCTGCTCGGTGAAAGAAAGATCACGCTCTAGCTGGATCGTCTGGTGCTGAATCGCCTGGGAAGGATCATGAAGGTACTTACGGAGCATCGAGACATGGAATACGGGGTGAACATCGGGGAAGCTGGGCGGAAGAGCTAACCGATAAGCGACTGGACCAACACGCTCTAGGATCTCGAAAGGACCAACATATCTAGGACTCAGCTTCCCTTTCCGCCCAAATCTCATCACACCTTTCATCGGAGAGACCTTCAGGAAAACATGATCGCCAACAGCGAACTCGAGTCGGCGACGACGTCTGTCAGCATATGATTTCTGCCTGCTCTGTGCCGCTCTCATCCTGTCCCGAATCAGCTGTATCTTCTCGGTCGTCTCCTGTACGATCTACGGCCCCAAAATACTGCTCTCCCTGAGCTCTGTCCAACATACAGGCGATCGACATCTCCTCCCATATAAAGCCTCGAAAGGTGCCATCTGAATCGTCTCCTGGAAGCTATTATTGTAGGAAAACTCGATCAAAGGCAAATGACGATCCCAGCTACCACCGAAATCTAAAACACAAGCTCTGAGCATGTCCTCAAGAGTCTGAATAGTACGCTCCGACTGACCGTCAGTCTGCGGATGAAAGGCTGTGCTAAAACTCAATCGGGTGCCCAAAGCTTCCTGGAGTTTCTGCCACAATCGGCTGGTAAACTGGGTGCCCCGGTCGGACACGATGCAAGTCGGAACACCATGCAGTCGCACGATCTCATCAATATAAACCTGGGCGTACTGAGAAAATCCAAAAGTGGTCTTCACTGGCAGAAAGTGAGCCGCTTTCGTCAGTCGATCCACAATCACCCATATAGAGTCGTACCCTCGACTGGTCCTGGGTAGACCCACAATGAAGTCCATGGAGACCTGCTCCCACTTCCACTCAGGGATGGGCAAAGGCTGTAACTCGCCGGCTGGCCTCTGGTGCTCGGCCTTGACTTGCTGACAAGTCAGGCATCTCGACACAAAGTCTGTAATATCCTTTTTCATCCCGTCCCACCAGTAAACCTCTCTCAAATCACGGTACATCTTGGTGGAACCTGGATGCACGCTGTATACTGATCTATGTGCCTCCTCGAGAATATCACGCCTCAGTTCCTCTGAATCTGGCACACACAGTCGAGTCCCAAATCGAAGTATCCCCTGATCATCAATCACGGACTCAGAAACTCTGCCCTGCCGAATCTGCTCAATAATCTCTAATGTACGGGCATCGCCGGACTGTGCCTCGTGGATACGGTCAAGTAATTATGGGCGTGCTCTGAAATGGGCCAGCTGTCCCCCTGTAGGAGTAAACTCGAACTGCACTCTGCTGTCACATAACACCTGCCAATCCGCCGTCGACTGCATCTGCACTGCGCTCAAACAAGATAAGCTACCTCGGGGCCTCCTACTCAAAGCATCTGCCACCACATTCGCCTTGCCCGGATGGTATAGAATCTCGCAGTCATAATCTTTCACCAACTCCATCCAACGGCGCTGTCTCAGGTTCAGATCTCGCTGCTGGAAAATATACTTCAAACTCTTGTGGTCAGTGAATATCTGGCACGACTCACCGTATAGGTAATGTCTCCAGATCTTAAGTGCAAATACCACTGCAGCCATCTCTAAATCATGGGTGGGGTAGTTCTGTTCGTGTTTCCTCAGCTGTCGAGAAGCATACGCGATAACTCTGTCGTGCTGCATCAATACACAGCCCAGCCCTACTCGAGAAGCATCACAATATACCACGAACCCGCCTGATCCTGAAGGCAATGCTAACACTGGTGCAGTAGTCAGACGAGTCTTCAACTACTGGAAACTATCCTCACATGCCTCGGTCCAATCAAAAGGAACCCCCTTCCGGGTCAACCCGGTCAAAGGTGCAGCAATGCGGGAGAAATCCTGGACAAAACGTCGAGTGCTGCTCATGCCCCTCCCATCTCCGAGAATAAACCAAGATGTCATCAATGAACACAACGATGAACTGATCGAGATACGGCCTGAATACACGGTTCATCAAGTCCATAAATGCTGCCGGGGCATTGGTGAGCCCGAACGACATCACCAAGAACTCATAATGACCATAACGAGTACGGAAAGCGGTCTTCGGAATATCCTCCTTCCGAACCCGCAACTGGTGATAACCTGACCGTAAATCAACCTTCGAGAAAAACCCTGCACCCTGGAGCTGATCGAATAAGTCAGCAATGCGGGGTAGGGATATCTGTTCCGCACAGTAACCCGGTTCAGCTGATGATAATCAATGCATAAGCGCATACTTCCGTCCTTCTTCTTAACAAACAAGACGGGAGTACCCCAAGGTGACACACTCGGTCGGATAAGCCCTTTGTCCAGCAAGTCCTGTAACTGATCCTTTAGCTCTCTCAGCTCCGCCGGGGCCATCCGATAAAGCGGTATAGAGATAGGCCCCGTGCCGGGGATCAAGTCAATACAGAACTCAATCTCGCGCTCTGGTGGCAGACCAGGCAGCTCGTCAGGGAATACATCAGGAAACTCTCTCACAACAGGGAACTGGTCCAACGGAACCTCTGTGGAGCTAGTATCACAAACATATGCTAAGAATCCCTGACACCCTTTCCTCAAGAGCTGACCAGCGCGAAGAGAAGAAATCAAGCTGGGAAGGGTAGCACTACGATCTCCCTGAATAATAAGAACCGGCTCACCAGGAAAACTGAATCTGACTGCTTTTTCACGGCAGTCCACGGATGCATAACAGGTGGCTAGCCAGTCCATACCAAGAAGAACATCAAAGTCTAGCATATCGAGGAGAATCAAATCAACTGAAGAATCTCTCTCCCCGATACGAACGGAACACGATCGGTACACAAAACGGGCAACAAAAGACTCGCCTACCAGGGTAATAACGACCAGCGGCTGATCTAATGGAGAAGACTCTCGGCCCAACCTCGGTGCAAAGTACGTGGAAACATAGGAATGTGTGGAGCTTGGATCAAATAATACCCGTGCATCAAAAGAACATACTGGCAGAGTACCTGTCACGATGGCATTGGATGCCTATGCATCCTGAGGAGTCAACGCGAACACTCGGGCCTGTCCACCACTAATAGCTGGCTGTGCTCTGCCTCTACCTCGGCCTCTGCCTCTGCCTCTGTCGCCTCGTCCTCTCTGAACTGGACCGCCACGCCCACGGCCTCTAGAAGCATCTGACTGACATGGAGCATCGTCAGGAGTAGGAAGTAAAGCTCTCTGTGAAGGTGGTGAGGGTGGTAAAGTCATATGCGGGACTGTCGCCGTGCCCTGGCGTCCCATGGTACAGTCTCTGACACGGTGGTACTGACTCCCGCACCGAAAACATCCTGGAGACGACTGCTGGGTCTGTGGATATGAACCAAATAACTGACCTCGTCTCAATCCTCTGCCTCCACCATCTTCCGGAAATAATCTATCACGATGTCTGCCCATTTGCCGCTGAGCTGGCGTATCAGTACGGATCCTCTTCGGCCCAGAAACGACCGGAGTCTCAGAAATACGCTCCTCCAAAAGTAAGGCTGCATCCATCGCGGCAGCGTATGTATCAAAGTGCTGGGTGCCGATGGCAAGGAATAGCTGTGTATCAAGCCCTCGCACGAACCTCTTTATCCTCTTCTCTTCTGTGTCGACTAGGTACGGAGCATATCGAGACAACTGGGTAAACTGTATATCATACTCCGACACTGTCATCCCAGGAGCCTTGCGCAAAGACTCAAAACTACGGGCTCGAGCATCTCGGACACTCTCCGGAAGAAAACGGGCAAGAAATGCAGATGTAAACTCATCCCAGGTCATAGAAGGCAGACCTGCAGCTCGGCCTCTCTCTACTGAATCGTACCATATCTGGGCAAGACCCTCCAGACGAAAACTCGCAAACTCCACCAATCTATCATCAGAACACCTCAACGAACGGCAAATCCGAGCCATCCTATCAAGAAATGCCTGTGGGTCCTCTGTCGCATCCGTACCGGTAAAAGCTGGAGGTCTCAATCTCATGAACTCCTGTAGTGAAACAGGGATAGTCTCCGTAGTAGCAGCAGGAGTGACTATCTGTGCAGCAGGTACGATCGTGGTCTGTGCGGTGGAAGGAACGTCCTCGGATCTCTGTGCCCGGCTGGACTCAACTAAAGATCCCATCATCTGTCGCAACTCATGCATACCGGCCTCTAATCTGGCAATACGGTCTGGATAAGGCGGATCAGTATGACCCTGAGGGGTAGGCGTATCCTCCCGCTCGATCCTCGCCTCAGACGAGCCCGCTCGAATCTCATCCCTAGCGGCAGCCCGCTGAGCTCTCGTAGTCTTTGGCGGCATCGAAGCTAGAATAAGAAACAAGACTGATAAGGACATTTCAATTGAATCAAGGAATGCAAGGAATCAAGAAAGGAAATACAAGCAATTATGTCCTAAGGTCACTTAGGCGGAGTACCGTATCGTAAGTATGCCGCGGACCATACCCACGCTACGCCACTCTGCTTAAGTTACCTACTCCATCTACCAAGGTCGTCCTACACTCAGAAAGGTAAAACCTACGCTCTGATACCAACTTTGTCACGACCCGAAAGTACGGAACGCGACTGGCACTTAGATTACGAGACGTCTAAAGGCGTACCGTAACCTAAGTCAGCCAAAGCCCAGAAGAATCTATACCAAAATCAAAAGAGAGTGAAGGAAAACCTTTAATGAAAATGGTTTTTAAAATCATTTAAGTTGCATAGAATCCCTTTTTAAAACATCAAAAATTTCCGAAAATTTCGGCAGAGTCTCCCCTGTATTTTCTATCCCCCAAAATGGGTACAACAAGAAAATAAACCTCTAATCATAAAAATGGCATCCCCAAGCGGGAGCTAGCTCTTCGCCCAAAGCGGATCACAACCACATGCAATATAATAGTAATATCAAGAAAATAGCATAAAGAAACGCAAAATATCAGAAAACACACGTCGGCTCAAGTGAGCTCGACCCAAAAGAAACCACAAATATACAAATCTCTCAGTCTCATCACTAGGTCGCATATACAATATAAAGTGGTAGATGGAGAATACTAGATACAATGATAAAGCAAAAAGAAATAAAGTGTGCTCGCAACCCACCTACAGGCGATGTCGCGAGTCTGAGCAAAAGGAACTGATGATAAGATAGCCCGCCGCTACAAGACTGACGGGTCCGACCTGCAAGACACTGTGGCACAACGGGGGTGAGTTGCCAGCTCGTGAGTAAATATAACATCTAGTAAGGCAATCGTAAGAATGCACGCAATGCGGCACAACATGTATGTCCAAATGTGATATAATATCTCTAGTATGCATGCATAGGTATGCAATGTCATTTCTAAATCTTTAAGTGTTTTAAATACTAAGGGTATTGAATTCTTAACTTCAGAAAAAGGAATATCTGTATAATAGCTAAGTACCATCAAGAAATCATGTGAAAACCCGTGTCAAGCATCGACACCAAATAGGAATCATATCTGTCTCAATATCGGGCTCCGTCAGTCCGGATCGGCCCATATCATAAATCTCACGACAACGGTCGGTATCCTCCGGATATCCGCCGCGCCAGACATCACCGGTAGGTAGTCTTCCCCTGCCAGGCTTATCGTCTACAACTCGATCTTCTTGCCCCGGGGTACCATACCGGGCCCACCATGTACCCGAGACGGTTCATCCACTCCTCGAATCGGGTCTCGAAATCCAACAGAAAACATGAAAACTCATAGTGGACGACACATACATCACGAGAAAACCGCAACTTTGTTTTGAAAATGATAAATATAAGGTTTTGTTAAATTCTTGCGGTTTTCCCCAAAATCCAGAAATCGCAGCAATACTGAAATCCTCAAGAAAATCATAATGTCCACATGTTATATATGATAAATGTCTATGATATCAATGAATACGATGTGAATTTTGGCTAGAAATCTATATAAATATGATGATGATGCGAGGTATACGTATGCTATGCAATTTCATATATCAAGTATGAATGCAAGTGGCGATATTATGATAAACAGGTTCTATAGTGCACGTGGCATGGCATTTACCAAAGGCGTGTGTGTCACATGAATAGTGCGCGTGCAACAGATGCCAATGGTAAGGTGTTCGTGTCCTACGAAATGATATCGCATAAGTATAGATGAATGTCCATGCAATTTAATATACTGTTCGCTATAAGGGTATGCAGTGTACATGAATGGATAAGCTAGCTAACAAAATAAATCTTGCAAAAAAGTAGGGTAATCCTAACTAGGGGGGCATCGCGCCATCCAGACGATTCCCCCATAGATGAATACATCTACTCACCTGAAATCCCCGCTAATCCGGTCCGACCACCGCCTTGCCTTTACGCGCCGTGTCCGATGTTTCCCCGACCGATCCTATATTTGCACAACACCAAGGATAAGATTACAAAACCTAAAACGATGCAAGTGACAATATACGAATATCGACGCTCTTGAATTAAATGTAACGTGCACTCGGTGCGCGGAAAAACACACGAAAATCGCTAATCTTTAACTAGAATCGTCATTTCGGTGCAACCGCCAAAGCTAAAACCCAACTAGACAAAACTACGCATTCGCATACCCTACAAGTCATATTAGATGCTAATAATATCATCATGATATCGCAAATAAATCGCTTCCTAATTTCGTAGAAAACCTAGTAAGCATTCACGGACAAATTTCGATGCAAACCTCGCGAATTAACGATTTAGCGATCGCAACAACGCATAAACGTTCGATCTAACCCACTAGATGGCCAAAACACTAACTTAAACACACTTATCATATTTCAAACCCTAATTACAACACCAATCCTATTCTTGAATTTTTAAAACAAACCATTGCAATGAAATTGACACTTTAAACTTCTAAAATAGCTTATTTAAACTACAAATTTAACAACTAGATTAAAATTATACCTCCCAAGTGTTGATCCTGTTTCACTTAGCCACCATAGATGTCTTCTTTCTCCTTGTTTTAAACAACTTAGGGTTTGGAAAGAGGTGGAATAGGATTTAGGTTTCAATTTTGTGAAGAAATTGTGAATTTTTGTGGATTTCGGTGGATTTTTAATGGAAATTTGAAGCAAGAAAATGGGGAAAATGAGGGGTTTCCAGCAGGTGAGCTCGGCCTGGAGGTAGAGGAGGAGAGTGAGAGAGAATTGTGTGGAAAATTCTACACAAAAAGCTTCTTCAAAGGTCAATTAATGAATGTTACATCAACTTTTTACAAAAAAACCCATTTTTACTCCATTTTTTCACAATTTTCACACCATAAAACTAAAATGTTGCAAGTCATGATACAATTTTATTAACACCATATTTTAGCTTATAATGATTCCTAATTATGAAATTTACCAAATTAAATTTGTATTTATCCCTAATTTAATGTATTTTAAAAAGCTTAAAATAATAAAAAATTAATTAATTACGAATTTTTTTTTATTTAACTTGAAAATTATAAGTGACATTTTAGTGACAAAATTATAGTAATATCTTACCTAAATTTTGTATAATTAGGTCTATGAAAAATATCAATTTTGACTTTTTACGGAAAAAGCCGAAAAATTAGCCGATTACCGAAAAACTGCCTAAACAATTTTCGAAGGGTTACAGCATTGCATCCAGCCATTTCACAGAGTCTCCACTTGTGATGGCCTGCTCGAAGCTAGTCGGGTCATCATCTTCCATGATGCAATCCTCGCTCCCATCATTTATGAGAAAACCGTAGTATCTTTCAGGTGGATGAGGAACCCTAATAGATCGACAGAGAGGCTGGGTTTCGTTGGGAACTATTGAATTCTCTGGTTCCACTAAATCTTCAGTTGCAGTTTGTGGTGCTGGAACTTCTTCCAGCTCTACCTCTTCGCCACTAATTTCTTTAGTAAGAAATTCCTTTTCTAAAAAGGTGGCGTATTGAGAAACAAACACATTTTGCTCCTCAGCGTGGTAGAAAATATATTCTTGGGAATTCTTAGGATATCCCACAAACTTGCAAAAAACTGATTGTACCTCGAGTTTGTCCAGATTTTGCCTTTTGATATAGGCCAGACAACCCCATATCTTAACTCGTTTAAAATATGGTCTCTTCCCACTCCATATCTTATATGGTGTGGTAGGTACATATTTGGATGGAATTTGATTCAATAGGTATGCTGCTGTCTCAAGCGCATAACCCCAAAATTAAATAGACAACTCAGTAGTGCTCATCATAGAGCGCACCATATCTAATAGGATGCGATTCCTCCGCTCCGATACACCATTGTGCTGTGGTGTATAGGGAGGAGTAAGCTGAGAGAGAATCCCATTCTCTTTTAGATAGTTCAGGAACTCATTGTTCAAGTATGCTCCTCATCGATCAGATCGAAGGATCTGAATACTTTTACCCGTTTGGTTCTCTACTTCGTATTTATATTCTCTGAATTTCTCAAAAGCTTCAGACTTGTGTTTCAACAGGAACACATGTCCGTATCTTGAGAGATCATCAGTGAATGTAATGAAGTATGAGGAACCATTCCTGGCATGTGTAGACATGGGACCGCATACATCACTATGTATCGGTCCCAAGAGTTCCGTAACTCTTTCTCCGTGTCCACTAAACGGAGTTTTGGTCATCTTGCTTTTGAGACATGACTGGCAAGTGTCATAAGATGAAAATTCGAATGAATTCAAATATCCATCCTTAAGTAACTTAGCCAGTCGTGTCGCATTAATGTGACCTAGTCTACAATGCCACAAGTAGGATTCGTTCATTTCTGAACTCTTCCTCTTGTGTGTGTTTTGTACATTAAGGACCGTAGTTTGATTCAGAATGTATATGTCATTATTTAACGAGCCTGATCCAATCAACTTTTGATTCAGGAAGATGTTCATAACATTATCCTGTACTACAAAATTATATCCTTCTTTACTCAATAAAGAAACTGATATAAGATTGCATATCAGGGTCGGAATGTAATAGCATTCGTTCAGAATTAATGTATTACCATTTGGTAACACAAGGTGATATTCGCCAACAGCTTTGGCTGCAACATTTGCACCATTCTCTACTCTTACGGAATGATCACCCTCTCCCAGTTCCCTACCTTTACGTAGCCCATGTAACATATTACATATGTGGGATCCTGATCCGGTATCTAATACTCAGGACGTAGAGTGAACTGAGAAACAGTTCTCGATAACTAACACACCTGAAGAAGATGCATCAGCATGCTTATTCTTCATTTGGGCGGCGCGAGAATCTAGATATTCTCCTATTTCCTGCTCGGACTTATAACAATTATAAGTTGGAGCAGGACCAATGTTCCCCTGCTCAGTATAATAAGCGGGTTCGGTCAATACATCCATATTATTATCTTGATTAAGGCCTGACATGGTCGCTACCTGGAGAGAGAGAGAGAGAGAGAGAGAGAGAGAGAGAGAAGAAAACACTTTAGCGTATGCTCTTGAAAAATTAGATTAGTTATTATCTTATCTAATCAGGATGGCTCCCACTGTTTTCATCAAATCTTCCTTCAAACCCTAAAAGGTAAGATTAGCCGGGATTAATTACACCTTACAAGTTCACCAATCTTTCAGCCAGGCCAGTGTTGCTATTTTGAGGTAGGTTTTCCGTGCTTTTGCACGGACCTAATTAAAATAAATCTCATTTTTCCAGAGGCATAACCCCGTTAACACCTTTCTAGACACCTACTTGATCGGCTAATTGTCATGTGTAAAACTCTCCCAGGAGTAACTCTTACTCGCAGTGGGTATCAGGATCCAACTATCCCATAGAAGGTATGCAATCTCATTGCAAATTTCAACACTTGAAATTCCCGATAATACTTTTGCCCCTAACAACTTATAACCTTAACATAGTCAACAAATCATAATTGCTAGCCGAGTTCAACCCGTCGTTTCCCGATTGAATTACACCCATGCGCACGACCCTTAACATAGTCAACAAAGTCGTACGACTACCTTAATCCAATCACATCTCATGTTTTAGCAGATAAACACTAATTAGCTACCGCACAATATGTCTTAACATAGTCAACAAACGTAGCACGAATACTAAGTAGTACTTATCTGAAATGACGGAGGGGTACGCAGGTTTTTCAGAAAACCATGAGCGTAATGAACTTGATGTCATTGTAGAAACAAGTGATTTTGAAAAGGAGTGTTTTTGAGACCTTTTCTAGTTTTTCTAAAGAGGTCACTCCCGGTGAAGGGATCTCGGCTCTTTCCTTATCGAATAAGGTGCAGGATATTTCATAAATACCGCTATGCAAAGCAAGAACTATAAAAGCAATCAAAAACTAAACCATGATTTTGTAGCATCTGCTAATTTCTCTAAAGTGGTCACTCCCGGTGAAGGGATCTCGGCTCTTTCCTTATCGAATAAGGTGCTGGATATTCTTCAAGGAATACCGTTATGCAAAGCAAAAACTAGAGCTACCCTTTTTATAAAATTTGATTCTACAACATCTTTTAGGTTTCTTTTTTTTTCCATTAATCTCATTAATGAATCCCATCATTTATGTTTCCTAAGCATCATAGAAGAAACGAAAATACAACGTACGCTTATGCCATCCGCATTCGCCACAGTGTCCTGTTATGCACCGTTAGGTTACTTAACTAACGGCATACCGGGACGGGACTAGCGCAGGTGTAAAACATAAGCAACGTTTATTATATATCATATATACAATAATAAAGCATTCGTCTCATGCATATAATATGATCACATCATAGTATATCAGCAGCAGAAGAAACATATGAAATATTGGATATATTAGGAGGTCCGTGTTTTATTTTGAGCGTGTATAAACACGGATTCCACGGTCGCGATGAATAGCCAAACCCACACCCTTAGACCCCTACGAGAGCGGCAAGCGACCCTGCCAATTCTAGAGTTTAGGAGACCCGGTCTCGACTCCTCGAGATGGCCTCCCACTGAACCCTAGAAACCCGTCACTTGTGCTCCCCTCCTTGTGTCTATCTCAATGCGAAAAAGTAAATAATATACAATAGTGATATCATCCTCAACCCAGAAGTGCCCCAATAAAAGAATATTATATACAATGAATTTTACATGAATGAAAATAAAAACCCCCATCTCACATAAAACCCCCGGCTATTCAAAACCCGACGATCCAATATAACATATCACAGCAACACATAATATCACATATCATCAACGTAAGCAAGTATGCGTATCCCGATTGTCGTTGCTGTATAGCAACGAAATCGGCGATACCCCACATACTACACTTACGGTCGCAGAAAAGAAAGTGAAAAACTACAATATTTGGAACCCAAAATCATCTTAGACATCGTAAACCCGAAATATCACATATTGCGGATTTCATGCCTAACTCTATGAATTCTACATATTGTATCACATTACAGATATATCAAGACAATGTTTAACGTTTCGATCGAATCAACATACACTCACAAATTACCCCGTGAGCTCAACACTTGAGCAAATTCAAAATACTCAAAAACCGTGCCGCAGTGTCTATGGACCAGCCATAGAAGGGGTTAACCAATGCCTCACCTATGACACCACGGAACTACGGCAAACCCTAGGGTTCGATCGCGGTTCCGTGGGCATATAATCGAGTTAAGATTATTATATTCTTCTAGAGGGGCCATAGGGATACTTGCACGATTTTACGAATACAATCAACTAAGGAAAATCATAACACTTAGAAATTTCAGCGGGGTACAAAATGTGGTGTTCGAATTTCGTTCGAACTGCTAAACATTGTCAAGGTTACCAATATAGTGTTAAATTATACGACCACGAAACACTACGAATTAGCCCCAGGTCAAAATAATCATCATATGAAAATTGGGCTAAGCAAACAATACTAGAAACCCTAAATACAGAAGAGAAGAGCACAGGAGAAATATGAAGTGCAGAGGGGGTAAGGGGGCCGGCCAGGCCGGAATTTCTGGCCTGGTGCTCGGCCAAAATCCGAGCGCCACTCCCCGTATTTCTCCCATGTTCTTAGGTTCTCCTATACAATGTTCTGCACCTATTTGCAAAATTTTAAAACGACTTTTTAGAAAATTTCCAGAGAGCAATTTTAGGGTTTCATAATACCGTATTTTCGGAGTCGATTTCGTTTTCGTATTTGTTTTAGCACCGTGTCTAAAATTCTAGCTTGGCTCTGATGCCACTGTTGGGATTCCCTTGCACCTAGTCTAGGGTTTGATAGCATCACCCATTCCACTTTAAGATTTAGAGAGGTGCAAAGCAAACAAACCAAGAATCTTAACTAGAATATTTAGGGTAACAAGATTTGTATCACATACAAAGAACAATCTATCACTAAGAGTAGAGATTACAACCTTTGTAGTCTCTCTTTGGTGACTCCTTGGACCGTTGAGAGTTTGGAACGGATCGCTAGCAACCTTCCAAGTCCACGATGATCCACCCGAAGTCCCTTTGCCCAAAACTCCTTGCTTTACTTGATCCATGGAAGAAGTGTAGCAAACACCCTATACAAATGGGCTAGATGTGTGTAGAATGATGAGGTGGTTTGTGTTCTCTAATCAAAACCCTTTCTTTTTAACTAACTCACTCAAATGAAAACTCAAGAGAGGGAGGAAGAAGAAGATGATAGCAAAGCTCAAGCACAAAAGCTTTTTGTGATGAATAATCACTAAATTGAGATGAGAATGAAATAATCATATTAAATCCTTCTCTCCTCAAACCATAGTTAGTTAATATCTAGATATTTTACATTGAGTTAAAAAGACAAAAGAGAATTAACTCATGGTTAAAAGTTAGGTCAAGAATGTACAAAAAGTCAAATGAAGATAAACATTAACCATGAGTGAATAATCTTTAATTTTAACTCAAAAAGGAATATATATATATATATATATATATATATATATATATATATATATATATATATATATATATATATATATATATATATATATATATATTAACAGCCATGTGAGTCTTGCATTGCCACCATATAGTGCATCATCAACCATGATACACATCTATGTATGTATGTATGTGTCCATGCACATCAACATGTGTATACATGCATGCATGCATCTTCAACAAAGAAAAGGGTTTAAATAAAGAATTAAACTAAGTTAAATCAACACTTGATTTAGCAAACTGGTCATATCACATACGACCTGACCAATAGAAAAACGCCCGATTAACATACGGTATCACATACTCGCATTCAATCGGGTCCCGCGCATATCTCATATGCACACCACATCGTTTCGCCTGAGCTAGGAAACTCCTGTGTGGGACTCTAAGACTCGTCAATACGCCGACAGTATGTGATAATCATATAAAACACCTACAAGCCACAAGCGGTCAGCTAAACGTAACGGCCACCCGGGTATTGAGCGATCAGAAGAAAACCAGCGAAACTGTCTAAACTCCCGTCGAGTCAATCAGTAACACTACCCGTACAGTCCGGTCTCTTCATCTGATATGTCGCATATCCAGTCCAGGGGTGGTAAACGTCAGACCCCAGTAATCGATAAGTCGTGTCTATGTGAGGCTCATAACCGGTCGAGAAACTACTGATAACTCTTACCAGTAAATCTCCATAACAGCCCTGGCCAGGGACTTCCAGTTATAGCCAATCGAGCACAGCGCAACATCAACTCCCAATACCGGGAGAGACGAAACCCCTCCTATCGCTCATTGCCTCCATGTGATTGGGACTGTACCCAAAAGTCACCGTTTTGCACGTTTTCTTGAACGTGGTAAGGTGGAAATCAAAGCATAGTGGGAATCACACAAGACTCTATGACGATCTCGGGTCTACAGACTAACCTGTACCAGTGTCACCAGAGAACTACTATCTGACGATAGGTATAATACCATCTAGGAGTTCTCGACGAGTCCGTTCAGTGTACCCAGTCTCTACTGAGCACCCGTACACCATCTTTGATGTCAAACACCAATGGATATGGGATCATCCATCGCCCATCATATGGGTCAAGATGCGTATACGCTAGTCTACTCTGGTGTATCGTTGCCCTGTCTCGATACACCTTCGACTAGGAACAGTTATAGGATGTACTTTTGGACTACCCTGGCCCCACTAGTATGATCTGCATCATAGTCCTAGTAGTCAAGTACATATCCTAAGAGCTTTATCAACATATGAGAGCAAGACAGTAAACCAATACAAGTCAACATGTTTAGACAAAGTGAAACCAGATAGTATACTATTATATCGAGCAAGAAAGTCCTCTTTATATATATCGAAGCATCCACTATAATATACATCATATGTACAACAATGGCCTCTAGGGCATATATACAACTAACAGTCTTACGATTGACAACTATGAGATTTAACTAATGGAAGATTTAGATCAAATTAATTTTAAATTAATTAGTACAAAATCTTAATGATTCTTATTTTCCTCATTATTATTTGATAGGGTATCTTTCGATGTTCGTATAGGTTATACTTAATATATGTTTTGATAATTTATTGGGTGTACGAATGACCTATACTTTTAATGGTTGATAGATATTTGTTTTTAGGGTTGAAATAAATTAAGAAAACATATAATTTAAATTCACCATGAATAGATATAGTGGAATTGAAACCTTAAGTATTTTTCCATATCTTTATTGCCTTTATAATTCTTGCAATTTTATTTCTTTTAAATTTCTACAAATTAATTATTAGTATAATTATCTCAATAAACAGTTCTCTTTTAATTCGCTAGATTTAACTTGAATTGCCATCTTCCTTGCGGATCGACCCATAAGTGTTACAATAGACAACCGTGCACTTGTGGTATAATAAGACTACATAAAATAACCCAAAAACAATCGTGCTTTTTTGGCCTCCGTCAAGGGTTGGTGCAGGTGGGTCTATCTAATCATGAAATAACGGGTTGAACTTGATTAGCGACTTATGGTTTGTTGGCCTCTGTCAAGGTCATAAGCCGTTAGGGGTAAAAACCATATCGGGAGTTTCAATAGTTGAAACTTGCAATGAGATTGTATACATTCTATGGTGTGTGGTGATTTGTTGGCTTCCGTCAAGATTGTCGTGACATGATAGTTGGATTTTGATTCCCACCGTGAATAAAAGTTATTCTTGGGACATTCTCACTCACACAACAAACTAAGAGTGGTTGGTGTCTAAAGCTAGTGTTTAAGGGGTTACGTTTCTAAGCTACATGAGTTATTTAATTAGGTCCGTGTGAAAATACGGAGAGCCTCCCTTCCTAGTACCTGTACTTACTTGGCCGATCGGTTAGCAACTTGTGGGGTGTTGATGATTTCGGCTAATTCTCCTTTTATAAGGTTTTAAGGAAAATTCGACAGTACAGTCGGAGGCATCCTTATTAGATAAAAACCAATCTAATTTGGTATGAACATTTTCTTAAAATCTTTTTACACTCTCTATAGTTAAAATGTCTGACCTTAAACTCATACCTGATTTTTTCCTGTTAATCGGACCTAATTATAACGATTGGCTAAGGAAAGTCACGATCGCCCTTGCTTACAACAAGGTCGCAAATGTCCATACCACTCCTCTCCCCCTCCACTTACTCAGGAATCATTTATATTACATACGGAGATCCATGTTACTTGAAACTGAGATTGTGAGTCGGTCAAGTACCTTGGCCTCTATAAGCAAAAAGTTGCAGAGGTAATACAAGAAGATGGACGTACAGTCAATATTTCTCCATGCAAAGCAGTTGTATGGAGAGCAATCTCGTATAACAAGATACGGGGCCTTGGAAAAGTTGTTTTGGTTGAGGACGACCACTAATTTCATTCTAGAAAATGTGTTATATAATGATATAATTCTATTGTCTTTTCCTTTCATCTTCTCTCAAATTGAGAGCTCCTTTCATAAGGATAAAACACCGGTTATATTTATTGGATAATCTTCTTCCACACCGAAAGCTAAAGCTAAGGGGAAAGGGAAAAAGAAGTTTTACAAGCCTAAGGGTGGTGTTAAAAAGGTGAAGGGTAAAGATGGGAAATGGGCGGCTGCTGAAGGGAAAGGAGATTGCAACTACTGTCATAAGCTCGAGCATTAGAAGAAGTACTGCAATGAATACCTGGTCACCCTCATGAAGCATGAAAATATGTTTTATCTTCTGGTGTGTTGATAATTTAAAATCGTTTCTCAATAAACTCTACTTCCTGAGTATTGGATACCGAATCAGGATATCACATCCGTAATTTATTACATGGGTTGAAAAGAAGTAGAGTGTTGGGAAAAGGTGATGCTCCTTAGAGTCGGAAACGGAGTAAATGTTGCTGCTATTGCTGTTGGGGAGTATCACCTTATGTTGCATAGCGGCAAACTTTTGGTTTTGAATAACTGTTATTATGTACCAACTTTGCTTTGAATAAGTATCCGTCTCTTTATTAGATAAAGAAGGATCAAAATTTGTTCTAGAAAATAATGTTATGAACATTTACCTTGATAAAATATTGATTGGGTATGATACATTAAATACCGGTATATATATTCTTAATCAAAATACAGTTTTAAACATACACAACACACACACAAGAGGAAAAGTTCAGAAATGAATGAAACCTTCTTGTTGTATTATAGACTTGATCATATCTATTAGACTAGACTAACAAAATTACATAAAAATGTATATTTGGATCTATTTAATTTTGAATCTTATGATACTTGTCAATCTTATCTCAAAGGTAAGATGGCCAAAACCCGTTCACTGGATACGGAGAAAGAGTTAGTGAACTCTTAGGACTTATACATACATATGTATGCGGTCCAAAGTCTACACATACGAGGGGTGGGTGCTCGTACTTCATCAAATTCACCGATGATTTCTCTCGTTTTGGGTACGTGTTCTTAGTGAAACACAAGTCCGCGGTATTTGAGAAGTTCATAGAATTTGAGAATGAAGTAGAGAACCATACGAGAAAAAGTATTAAGATTTTTTCGATGTGATCGAGAAGGGAAATACTTAAGCTCGGGATTTTTAGGTTATCTAAAAGAGAATGTGATTCTCTCTCATCTTACTCCTCCATATACACCACAATACAAAGGTGTATCGGAGAGGAGGTGCACCCTATTAGATATGATGCACTCTATGATGAGTATTGCTGAGGTGCTTCTTTCATTTTGGGGGTATGCACTGGAAACTATTGTGTGCTTATTGAATAAGATTCTATCTAAATTTGTGCCTACAACTACATATGAGATATGGAATGGAAGGGGACAATGTCTTAAATTTGTTAAGATATGGGGATTGTCTGGCTTATGTTGAAAAGGAGAATTTAGACAAGCTCGAGACACATTCAGTAATATGCAGTTTATAGGTTATCCCAAGCATTTGCAAGGGTTTAATTTCTACCATATTGAGGAACAAAATGTGTTTTGTTCTCAACATGCCATCTTTTTAGAAAAGGAATTTCTTGCAAAAGAAATTAGTGGAAGCTTGGTAGAACTGGAAGAGTTCCAGAACCACAAACGGTTATTGAAGATTTAGTAGAACTTGAAGATTCAATTGTATCCGACGAATCTCAGCCACTCCATAGATCAAGTAGGTGACCTTAGCCATCCGAGAGATACTACGGTTTTCTTGTACAAGGTGACAGGGAGGATTGCATCATGGTTGATGATGACCCTACTAGTTATCAGCAGGCCATAGGGAGTGGTGACTCCGAAAGGCGTCTGGATGCTATGAAATCCGAATTGGACTCCATGCACTTTTACAAAGTTTGGACTTTGCTGGATGCTCCTAAAAAGGTGAAACCCGTTGGGAGCAAGTGGATATTCAAAAAGAAGATCAGTTCAGATGGAAAGGTTAAGACCTATAAATCTAGAATTTTAGAAAAAGGTTTTTGTCAAAGACCCGGCATGGATTCTGATGAAACCTTTGTTAGTTATATGTATGCCCTAGAGGCCATTACTGTACATAGGATGTATATTGTAGTGGATGCTGGGACGTATATAGGGAGGACTTTCTTGCTCGACATGATAGTATGCTATCTGGTTGATCTTTACCTTAACGTGTATACTGATTGTCTCTCTGTTACATGTTGGTAAAGCCCTTAGGATCTGTACTTGACTACCTGGACTATGATGCGGATCATACTAGTGGGGACATGGTAGTCCATAAGTACATCCTTCAAAGTCCCTAGTCGTGGGTGTATCGAGACGGGGCATCGATATACCAGAGTAGACTAGCGTATACCTTCTCGACCCATACAGATGGGCGATGGATGATCCCATATCCATTGGTGTTTGACATCAGAGATGATATACGGGTGCTCAGTAAAGACTGGGTACACTGGACGGACTCGCCGAGAACTCCCAGATGGTATTATACCTCACGTCAGATGGCAGTTCTCTGGTGACACTGGTACAGAGCAGTCTGTTGACCCGAGATCGTCATAGAGTCTTGTGTGGTTCCCACTGTGCTTTGATTTCAATCTTACCGCGTCCAAGAGGGCATGCAAAACGGTGGTTTTTGGGTACAGTCCCGAGTCACATGGAGGCAATGAGCGATAGGAGGGGATTCGTCTCTCCCGGTATAGGGAGTTGATGTTGCGCTGTGTTCGATTGGCTATAACAGGAAATCCCTGGCCAGGGTTGCTGAGATTTACTGGTAAGTGTTACCAGTAGTTTCTCGAAGTGTTATAGACCTCATATCGACACGACTTATCGAGCTATTGGGGTCTGACGTTAACCACCCCTAGGCGAGATATGCGACATATCAGCCGATCAGACCGGACTGTACGGTAGTGTTACTGGTTGGATTCACTGGAGTGTGAGCGGGCTTGCTCGTCGATCTTCAGATCGCTCAATACCCGGGTGGCCGTTACGTTTAGCAGACCGCTTGCGGCTTGTGGGTGATTGATATGATCATCATCTGCTGCCGGCGTATTGACGAGTCTTTAGAGTCCTACACAGAGGTTTCCTGGCTCAAGCAAAACGAAATAGGAGCGCATATGAGATATGTGCGGGACCGAGAATAGTGCGTGTATGTGATACCGTATTTCATTCTCGCGATCAATGTGTCGAATGGTTGTATGCGATATAACCTAGTTATCGATTCAAGCGTTGATTCGATAAGCCGATACATTGGATACTAGTCGGTTATATGCGATATGACCGGATCGTTAAATCAAGTGTTGATTTAATGATTTAATGCATAGTTATATGTTTGATATATTACTTTGCATTAACTAGTATCGGTTCACTTTAAATGGATTTTCTCACTCGGATGTGCGCATTGTATATGCGATATATTTTTGTGCACTTGTTTGTATCATGTTTGATGATACATGTTTACTTGGTTAAGTGTAAAGAATTAAACCATGGTTAAACTTATGATTAGGGTTTTATTTCATTTTCTCTTTTCCTTTATCTATTTATTCATCTTGGAAATAGATGGAAAAAGGAGAAAAAGAATGGTGGCTTTTTTTGTTGTTTAGTGGAAGCTTCATGATACCTTGACCCTAACCATTCATTTAACCTAAGTTAATTCTCTACACTTTACCATGGTTACTATTATGATAAGGATTGTTTTTCTTTTCTTTTCTAATGAATCTTATCATAATATTCTTCTTCTTCTTCCTTGAACTCAAGAAGAAACCTTCACTTCATCAATGGTGGATTGATGAAATGAGTGAGAAATCCAAAACTAAAGTCTACCCACTTCCTATTTCTTCATCCTCTACCTCTTGCCAAGTAGTAGAGTGTGTTTCCCTCACAAGTTTTCAAGACTTGGTGAAGGTGGAGCTCGATCTAGCGATGCCTCGACGTAGATCATCTTCGGCATGGACATCGACGACCTAGCTTGCCCATTCTCCGACGAAGCCGACGCTAGAGCCCGGATTTGATTTGGACAGCGGAGAGGACCTCATCTCGGAGCCGTGGAGGTGGAGGACCGGATCTACAAAGGTTGTATTTCCGTATCTCTTAGTTAATTGTTAACTAGTTTATTTTTCGCCTAGATTTCTAGCAAACGATCCGTAGTCGGGTCTCTCGGCACCTAGCATTTTTGAAATTGGCATGTTCGATGCCTTGTGAGACCTCACTAGGGTGCCTAGGGACCCTACAGTGGTATCAGAGCCTAGTTAAAGCCTTAGGCGAAGTCCAGACAGAGTTTGAAGTCCGAACGAACCCGAAAACCCATTTCTAACATGCTCTCTGTCCTTTTTTGAAAACAGTGAGTGTTTCTATATTAAAAATATGCAGAAAAATCAGCAGGTAAATCTAAGAATTACTATGCAAAAATTACCTAATGATCTTTCTAAAGTGCGGCGGAACCGCGGCATTAGCGTGCTAATGCGGCCCTTCCGCGGCCCTTTTGTCTTATCTGCCATTAAATTTTGCACAGTAACTCCTATTTTTCAGTGCTGGTTTTCCTGGGAATTTTTAATCTGAAATCCAGAATTGAGTATTTTGGGTTGTATTGGGAGTTCAGACATTCGATCGGATTGTCAAACTTTGTCTTTGTGTCGTTCCGGATAATTTTTTTTGAATATGTTAAAAAGTTCGACCGGATATAAATACCCAATTTTTCCCCTGTCGGGAAATTTCCAAGTGTTGGATATTTCTGTAGTTTAATCACGTTCTAAGTAGTGCAAGTAACACGATGGTCCCTCTAGAAGACGACAAACCTTAACTCGATTATGTGACCGTCTTGAACTACCCTTTGAACCTCCGGGTTTAAGGCAGTACGGCGTGCCACATGTGAGGCGTTGGCTTGACCCTTCTACGGCTGGACCGTTGGTACTGAGGCACGAACTGAATGTTTTTAGACTTGTTTCATGTGTTGATCTGTATCGGGAAAACTTGGGTGTTCGATTGTTCGATCGGAAAGTTTGACATTTTCTGTTTATCCGGAATGGGATACAATAATTGGAATTCACAAGAAGTTATGAGATAACTGAATGAATGTTATAAACGTAGCAGTTTAGTCTCACTTGATCGGTTACCACGGAATTTTGATGTGATCAAAAGTCCGTCGCGATCACGTAGCGTACGCGGATACTCGCCGGGTAAACTTAATAGACAGCCTCGCTCCATTGCCCTGACCAAGTGACTGTAGGAGAACCCCGTCGCCGAAAGCATCCGTTCGGGTGCTTGCGGTAGTGGTGTTCCGTCTTGGTGCACTTCGTCGACGGTATCAGGGGTGCTGCCGCCTACTAAAGTTTGCGACGAGTATTCGATCAGACTGTCGGGAATCTTGTTGAATTGCCCCACTCGATATTGAAAAGTGTTTTCGATAATGAGACTAAAATGCGGGGTTTATAATTGTTAGGCATGCGATGTCTAAGTAATTCATTTGGTCAGGCATGCGATGTCTGAGGAGGTTGCGGATTCCAACTGTTGTAGTTTTACACTTTCTTTTCTGTGACCGTAAGTGTAATATGTGATATTGCCGGTTTCGTTGCTATATGACAACGACAATTGGGATGCGCATATTTACTTACGTTGATGACATGTGATGTTATGTGTTGCTGGATATGTTATATTGGATCGTCGTGTTTGAATAGCCGGGGGATTTTATGTGAGATGAGTGTTTTTCATTTTCATTCATGTAAAAACTTGTATGTAATATTCTTTTTTTTGGGGCACTTCCAGGTTGCGGAAGTTGTTACCGTTTGTATATTATTTAGTTTTCCGCACTAGGATAGACCCAAGGAGGGGAGCACAAGTAACCGGGTTCTGGAGTCCAGTGGGAGACCAACTCGAGGAGTCGAGTCCGGGTCTCCTAACCCTAGAATTGGTAGGGTTGCTTGCCGCTCTCGTAGGGGTCTAGGGGTGTGGGATTGGCTATTCATCACGACCGTGGAATCCGTGTTTTATACTGGCTCGTATTGAAAACACGGACGTCCTAGTATATCCAATATTTCATATGATTCTTCTGCTGCGATATATGTGATGTGGTCATGTGATGTTCTGTGATAGATACAGTATATAGTATATATGATATATTATATAGACGTTACTTATGTTTTACACCCGTGCTAGCCCTGCCCCGCTCTGCCGTTAGTTACCTAACCTAACGGTGCACGAGGGGACATCGAGGCGAATGCGGATGGCATAAGTGTACGTCGTATTTATCTGTGATGTTTAGGTACATTAAATGATGGGACTTCATTAATGTGATTAATGAAAGAAAAGAAACCTAAGATGTTGTAGAATCGAATTTCAAAATAAAACAGGTAGCTACAGTTCTTGCTTTGCACAGCGGTATATATGATATATCCTGCACCTTATTCGATAGGGAAAGGACCGAGATCCCTTCACCGGGAGTGACTCCTTTAGCAATAACTGGCAGATGCTACACACTCGGTTTGTCTTTTGATTGCTTTTAAGTATTTTTGCTTTGCACAGTGATATATATGATATATCCCGCACCTCATTCGACGAGGAAAGGACCGACGATCCCTTCACCGGGAGTGACTCCTTTAGCAAAACTAGAAAAGCCTCAAAAGCACTCCATTTTAAAATCATTTGATTCTACAACGATATCAAGTTCATTACGCAATAGGTTTTCAGAAAAACCTGTCGTAGCCCTCCGTCATTTCAGATAAGTACTAGTTAGTATTCGTGCTACGTTTGTTGACTATGTTAAGGCGTAGTGTGCGGTAGCTAATTAGTGCTTATCTGCATAAGCATATGATGTGATTGGATTAGGGTAGTCGTGCGACTTTGTTGACTATGTTAAGGGTCGTGCGGGTGGGTTTAATTCAATCAGGAAATGACGGGTTGAACTTGACTAGCACTTATGATTTGTTGACTATGTTAAGGTCATATAGCTGCTAGGGCAAAATATTATCGGGAATTTCAAGTGTTGAAATTTGCAATGAGATTGCATACCTTCTATGAGATAGTTGGATCCCGATACCCGCTGCGAGTAAGAGTTACTCCTGGGAGAGTTTTATACATTACAATTAGCCGATCAAGTAGGTGTCTAGAAAGGTGTCAACGGGGTTATGCCTCTGGGAAAACGAGGTTTACATTAATTAGGTTCGTGCGAAAGCACGGGGGACCTCCCTCAAAGTACCGACACTGGCCTGGCTGAAAGATTGGCGAATTTGTAGTGTGTAATTAATCCCGGATAGTCTTTCCTTTTAGGGTTTGAAGGAAGATTTGATAAAAAGCAGTGGGAGCCATCCTGATTAGATAAAATAATAACCAATCTATTCTTGCAAGAGCGCACGCTGAGTGTTTTCTTCTCTCTCTCTCCAGGTAGCGACCATATCACGCCTTAATCAAGATAATAATACGGATTATTGACCGAACCCGCTTGTTATACTGAGCTGGGGAACGTTGGTCCCGCTCCAACTTATAATTGTTATAAGACAGAGCAGGAAATTGGGGATTACCAGAATTCCCGTGCCGCCCAAACGAAGAGAGTGCATGCTGATGCATCATCTTCGGGTGTGTTCATTATACAGAACTGTTTCTCAGTATTCTTTACGTCCTGAGTATATGATACTGGATCAGGATCCCAGATATGTAATATGTTACATAGGGCTACAAAAGGGTAGAAAAACTGAGAACGGGTGATAAGTTTCATGAGGCAGAAAACGGGGCAAGTGTTGCAGCCAAGTCTGTTGGTCACTGTCATCCTGTATTGTAATACATTGATTCTGAACGTATGTTATTAGATACCGAACCTGATATACAAAATCATATCTGTCTCTTTATTAGTAAAGAAACGATAATATTTTGTATTGTTGGATAATGTTTTGAACATTTCCTATATCAAAAGTTGATCGGTTCAGGCACGTTATCTAAAAGCATTGATGTTCTAAATCAAACTACAGTTCTTAGTATACGGAACACACACAAGAGGAAGAGTTCAGAAATGAACGAATTCTTCTTGAGGTATTGTAGACTAGGTCAGATCAATGTGACCCGACTAGCTAGAGTTACATATAGATGCATATTTAAATCAGTTTGAATTTACATCTTGTGAAACTCGCCAGTCATGTCACAAAGATAAGATGACCATAGCTCTGTTTATTGGAAACAGAGAAAGAGTTAATGAACTCTTGGGATTGATACATGTTGATGTATGTAAGGTCCCCTGTCTACACATGCCAGGACTGGTTCTTTATACTTCATTACATTCTCTGATGATCTTTCGAGATTCAGACCTATGTTCCTGTTGAAACACAAGTCCGAATCTTTTGAGATATTCACAGAATATAAGTTAGAAGTAGAGAACCAAAATACGGGTATAAGTATTATGTCCTATGATGAGATTAGGGAGGAGAATACTTGTGCATAGAATTTCTGGACTATTCTAAAGGAGAATGAGATTCTCTCTCAGCATTACTCCTCCGTATACACCATTGCACGATGGTATGTCGGGGCGGAGCAATTGCACCCTATTCGATATGGTGTGCTCTATGATGAGTACTACTGAGTTACCTATTTCCTTTTGGGAGTTATGCACTTATGAAGCTGCATACCTATTGAATTAGGGTTCGAATCAAATCAAAGCCTACCATTTCATATGTGATATGGAAAGGGAAGAGCCCATATCTTAAGTTAGTTATGATTTGGGGTTGTCCGGCCTATGTCTAAAAGCAAAATCCGGACAAGCTCGAGGCAAGGTCTGTAATGTAGAACTGGAAAGGTTCCAGCTATACAAACTGCAGCTGATGATTTGATAGAACCAAAGGATTCAGTAGATACCAACGAACCTCAGCCTCTCCGCCGATCTAGTAGGGTTCCTCACCCACCTGAGAGATACTTCGGTTTCTCTATGACAGTGGGAGCGAGGATTGCATCATGAGATGATGACCCAACTAGTTTCGAGCTGGCCATCAGGAGTAAGACTCTGTCAGAATGGCTGGATGCTTAGCGATCTGAGATGGAATCCTTATACACCAACAAAGTATGGACTTTGGTTGCTATATCTGAAGGGTTAAATCCCCATCAGGAGCAAGTATATCTTGAGAAGATTACTTGGTGTACATGGAAAAGTTGAGACTTTCAAAGCTAGACTTGTTAAAGGTTTTCGTCATTGACCAGGTGTGGATAATGATGAAACCTTTTCCAGTACCTATGCTTAAGTCCATCCAGATCCTACTTGCCACGGCTACATACCATGAATACGATATCTGGTGGTTGGGTGTCATGACAGCTTTTCTAAAATGATGTTTTAGAAGAGTGTGTCTATAAGTACACAGCCAGAGGGCCTCGTAGACAGTGGGAGCAGCGGAAACGTGTGCAAGATGCTTTATAGGATAAAGCAGGCATCGCGGAGTTGGAACATCTGTTTTGATGGATTAGTCAAAGAAGTTGACATCATCAAAATGGTAGATGAACCTTGTATAAACAAAAAGGTAGTAGGGAGTATGGTGGTGATCCTCGTAGAGTACGTGGATGACATACTCTTGATAAGAAAAGAGTTTCTTATGCTACGCTCGATCAATCTCCGTTTATCACAATGATTCTCCGTGTAGGATCAAAATGATACCTCCTAAATCCTGAGTTTTAGATCTATGAGATAGATTTAATTGGATGTTAGGATACTCACTAGTTGTTGTGAGATGGTATCAATCGATCCTGGGGAGAATCACTGGAAAGGTTCCAGAGTGATAATGACGACTGAGTGTCAGTCACAGGCATTGTCTTTACCCTCAGTAAAGGGATGGTATGTTGGAAGAGTTCCAAGGTAGATACCGTGACATACTAGACGATAAAGGCAGGATACATCGCTACTTAACATGCTACCCTAGAGGCTGTTTGGGTGTATATTGGTTCATGAGATGAACTACGTTCCAACCATTGTGAGATAATGGAGTTGTGGCTTATGCCAAGGAACGTCCGTCCCATCAGTGATCCAGACATATTCTAAGGCAGTGTCACCTGATCATGGAGATGGATGATCTCCAGGGTGATCGAGGATTGGAGAGTAGACTCAGAGGACAACACAGCGGATCCACTCACAAAGGCCTGTTCCCAGAGAGAGACTTTTATGGGATGGTTGAGTATGAGATACTACAACCACTGCTATCAGATGGCCCTAGTGCAAGTGGGAGATTGTTAGTTATATGTATGCCCTAGAGGCCATTACTGTACATAGGATGTATATTGTAGTGGATGCTGGGACGTATATAGGGAGGACTTTCTTGCTCGACATGATAGTATGCTATCTGGTTGATCTTTACCTTAACGTGTATACTGATTGTCTCTCTGTTACATGTTGGTAAAGCCCTTAGGATGTGTACTTGACTACCTGGACTATGATGCGGATCATACTAGTGGGGACATGGTAGTCCATAAGTACATCCTTCAAAGTCCCTAGTCATGGGTGTATCGAGACGGGGCATCGATATACCAGAGTAGACTAGCGTATACCTTCTCGACCCATACAGATGGGCGATGGATGATCCCATATCCATTGGTGTTTGACATCAGAGATGATATACGGGTGCTCAGTAAAGACTGGGTACACTGGACGGACTCGCCGAGAACTCCCAGATGGTATTATACCTCACGTCAGATGGCAGTTCTCTGGTGACACTGGTACAGAGTAGTCTGTTGACCCGAGATCGTCATAGAGTCTTGTGTGGTTCCCACTGTGCTTTGATTTCCATCTTACCGCGTCCAAGAGGGCGTGCAAAACGGTGGTTTTTGGGTACAGTCCCGAGTCACATGGAGGCAATGAGCGATAGGAGGGGATTCGTCTCTCCCGGTATAGGGAGTTGATGTTGCGCTGTGTTCGATTGGCTATAACAGGAAATCCCTGGCCAGGGTTGCTGAGATTTACTGGTAAGTGTTACTAGTAGTTTCTCGAAGTGTTATAGACCTCATATCGACACGACTTATCGAGCTATTGGGGTCTGACGTTAACCACCCCTAGGCGAGATATGCGACATATCAGACGATCAGACCGGACTGTACGGTAGTGTTACTGGTTGGATTCACTGGAGTGTGAGCGGGCTTGCTCGTCGATCTTCAGATCGCTCAATACCCGGGTGGCCGTTACGTTTAGCAGACCGCTTGCGGCTTGTGGGTGATTGATATGATCATCATCTGCTGCCGGCGTATTGACGAGTCTTTAGAGTCCTACACAGAGGTTTCCTGGCTCAAGCAAAACGAAATAGGAGCGCATATGAGATATGTGCGGGACCGAGAATAGTGCGTGTATGTGATACCGTATTTCATTCTCGCGATCAATGTGTCGAATGGTTGTATGCGATATAACCTAGTTATCGATTCAAGCGTTGATTCGATAAGCCGATACATTGGATACTAGTCGGTTATATGCGATATGACCGGATCGTTAAATCAAGTGTTGATTTAATGATTTAATGCATAGTTATATGTTTGATATATTACTTTGCATTAACTAGTATCGGTTCACTTTAAATGGATTTTCTCACTCGGATGTGCGCATTGTATATGCGATATATTTTTGTGCACTTGTTTGTATCATGTTTGATGATACATGTTTACTTGGTTAAGTGTAAAGAATTAAACCATGGTTAAACTTATGATTAGGGTTTTATTTCATTTTCTCTTTTCCTTTATCTATTTATTCATCTTGGAAATAGATGGAAAAAGGAGAAAAAGAATGGTGGCTTTTTTTGTTGTTTAGTGGAAGCTTCATGATACCTTGACCCTAACCATTCATTTAACCTAAGTTAATTCTCTACACTTTACCATGGTTACTATTATGATAAGGATTGTTTTTCTTTTCTTTTCTAATGAATCTTATCATAATATTCTTCTTCTTCTTCCTTGAACTCAAGAAGAAACCTTCACTTCATCAATGGTGGATTGATGAAATGAGTGAGAAATCCAAAACTAAAGTCTACCCACTTCCTATTTCTTCATCCTCTACCTCTTGCCAAGTAGTAGAGTGTGTTTCCCTCACAAGTTTTCAAGACTTGGTGAAGGTGGAGCTCGATCTAGCGATGCCTCGACGTAGATCATCTTCGGCATGGACATCGACGACCTAGCTTGCCCATTCTCCGACGAAGCCGACGCTAGAGCCCGGATTTGATTTGGACAGCGGAGAGGACCTCATCTCGGAGCCGTGGAGGTGGAGGACCGGATCTACAAAGGTTGTATTTCCGTATCTCTTAGTTAATTGTTAACTAGTTTATTTTTCGCCTAGATTTCTAGCAAACGATCCGTAGTCGGGTCTCTCGGCACCTAGCATTTTTGAAATTGGCATGTTCGATGCCTTGTGAGACCTCACTAGGGTGCCTAGGGACCCTACAGTGGTATCAGAGCCTAGTTAAAGCCTTAGGCGAAGTCCAGACGGAGTTTGAAGTCCGAACGAACCCGAAAACCCATTTCTAACATGCTCTCTGTCCTTTTTTGAAAACAGTGAGTGTTTCTATATTAAAAATATGCAGAAAAATCAGCAGGTAAATCTAAGAATTACTATGCAAAAATTACCTAATGATCTTTCTAAAGTGCGGCGGAACCGCGGCATTAGCGTGCTAATGCGGCCCTTCCGCGGCCCTTTTGTCTTATCTGCCATTAAATTTTGCACAGTAACTCCTATTTTTCAGTGCTGGTTTTCCTGGGAATTTTTAATCTGAAATCCAGAATTGAGTATTTTGGGTTGTATTGGGAGTTCAGACATTCGATCGGATTGTCAAACTTTGTCTTTGTGTCGTTCCGGATAATTTTTTTTGAATATGTTAAAAAGTTCGACCGGATATAAATACCCAATTTTTCCCCTGTCGGGAAATTTCCAAGTGTTGGATATTTCTGTAGTTTAATCACGTTCTAAGTAGTGCAAGTAACACGATGGTCCCTCTAGAAGACGACAAACCTTAACTCGATTATGTGACCGTCTTGAACTACCCTTTGAACCTCCGGGTTTAAGGCAGTACGGCGTGCCACATGTGAGGCGTTGGCTTGACCCTTCTACGGCTGGACCGTTGGTACTGAGGCACGAACTGAATGTTTTTAGACTTGTTTCATGTGTTGATCTGTATCGGGAAAACTTGGGTGTTCGATTGTTCGATCGGAAAGAGAGTAGACACCCAAGACTATATAGCAGATCCATTTACTGAGGTTATTACTCAGATACAGTTAAAGTAACTATTTGAGAAGTTTGGTATAAGATACTGCAATAATTTTCCTTAAGTGTAAGTGAGAGATTGTTAGATATATGTGCCCTGAAGACAATTATTGTAATTGTACATGGACTTATATAGATAGAACAATTTTATTCGAAATGATAGTATGCTATCTGGTTTGCTTTATCATTTATGTGTATATGTTTTAATTGTTATTACGTATCGCTAATATATGATGATAAAGTACTTAGAATATTGCGGGACTACCATAACTATGATTGAGATCATAATAGTGAAGCTTGGTTAGTTTCTAAGCACATTTTTAAAGTGTTCCTAGTTGTAGAAGTGCCAAAGCAGGACATTAGCACTCCAGAATAGACTAGTGTATACGTTTCTTCGTTTCTTGATCCCGAGGATGGCGATATCTGGTACCACATCCATTGGTGTTTAACACCGTGGATTGTATGCACGTGCTCATTGAGAATGAGTACACTGAACGAAATCGCTTAGAACTCCTAATTGATATTATACATATTTGTCAGATAGCAGTTCTCTGGTGATAATAGTACATGTTAGTCTTTTGACATGAGATTGTCATAATATCTTGTATGTGTTCCCATTATACTTAGACTTCTACCCAACCATGGCTTTACAGAGTCGTGCATATAGGTTTTTGTTGGGTATATAGTCTGGAAGCACATGGAGATGGTGAGTGATCAAGATAGGATTATTCTCTCCCAGTATAGAGAGTTGATGTCGTGCTATATGAGATATAACTATGACCTGAAGTCCCTAGCCAGGGCGATTGAGATAAAATGATAAATGTTATCAGTTGTATCTCGGCCATTTATGAGTTTGATATATGCATGAATTATTGGGTTATTGGGGGTCTGACATTTTCCACCCTCAGACCCGATATGTGATACTCTTTGATGAAGAGACCAGATTGTACGATAATTGTTACTGATAGGTTTTGTTGGGTTCAGATGAGTTTTCTTATCGACCTACCTTTTGATATATACCTTGGTAGCCGTTACATGCAGCTAGCGTCACTGACATGCTTATGGGTTGAGCCGTTCGTGGGATTGATATGAAATTGTTTCAAGTTCAATCAAATATGATTTTATCAACTCACTGCCAACGTATTGTCAAGTCTTTAGAGTTCCACGGCGAAAGTACCCGCTCAAGTGAAACGATGATTCGGATTTATGTTGTGCGTATAGTTGATACGTACGGGAGTTCTATTACACATGTATATGATACACGTATATTATTTGGACGTTTGATAATACTAGCCGGTTTAATTATGAGCCGGATTATTAAGTCTAGTGTTGACTTAATATTCATATGAGATATGGCTACTAGTATTGTGTATATGATACACACTCTCTCTTTCTCTTTTATTTATATTATGTATTTGATACATATTCCATTCTTGTCATTTTGTGGCATATGGTTGCATGTGGCCTTGTAGGGACCACTCGAGAAAATATCAAGATATTTTCTCAAACCCTCTCTCTAATATATGATAGAAGAGAGAAAATACACATGAGACATCATTTTCCTCCTCATCTTCTCTCTAATGAGTTGAGAACAAAAGAGAAGAACTAGAGAGAAAAAGAGAGGGTTTGATCATTTCATCTTCTTTCTTTCACTTATTAGCAATTTGAGAGAGCAAATTATTTCACAAAGAAGAGTTCTTGTGTGGAGTTGGAGCTTGTAGTAGGTTGCTTTCAAGATGGATCATTTTCAGTGAGAAGATCGTTAATCAAGTTTGGATCTTCCACTAGAGAATGGGCACACTACAAAATTTGTATCCCCTAAACCCTTAGATAGCTTTGTGTTCTCTTAGTTTTACAATTACTAGTTGATGGATGATCTTGGTAATGAGTTTTTTTATGCTAAGTTAGAAATTCTATATTCCGCCGTGGTTTGCAAGTGTTGCGACCCTAACACCGTGAACTTGGGGGGGGGTGGGGGGGGGGGGGGATAGGCCTACCGTAAAAGCTTAGGCCACCTCCTGCATTGGATTTGTTGTGTACTGCTGCACAGTGGCACTTTCTCCTATCATTTATCGTTTAGAAGCACCACTTAACGAATATAGAGTTTAGAAAGGAGTGGGGGCGAGGGGCGGGGGGCGGGCTAATGTTCTCTCTTAGAGCGTATAAATTATTGCATTGCGTGCTAAGTTTTAGATAGAAGTATCATAGTTTTTTTTTGAAATTAATCACTAAAAGATAAATGGAAATATGCATTGTTTTTCAATTTATCTGTCAACTTAAAGTTATGATAATCACTTATTTTCTTGATTTTTTTATCATAGGTGAAATTCGGAATTCAACTACAATTGATTCAGTAACAAATCCTCTAAGCTCAAACAATGATTTGTCATCACCTTCAAATGTCGACAACATCTAATGAAGTTCGTCCTTCAAATTCTATCAGCCTGAGTAAATTCTTCCAGTACTGACCAAGGTACATTCGAACCTCTTATAAGTACTTTTGAATTGGTAGATGTGTATATTCTAAACATGATCCGGGAGTGTCCAATAACCAGCATCCCTGAAAAGAAAAAGGATGAAGTTGGATTTGCGTATATCAATCTAGGTCCATATAAATCAATTTCAGATGAATGTCAAAAAGAGATATATATACTCTTTGATATTTATCATCATGATTTAATTTGAGTATTCCCTTTTAGATATGCACCCTTTTGTTTTGTTTTGTTTTCTATGTCATCTTTTTTTTTTCCTTCAGAAGATCAAGTTCATTTATACCCTAATTTCAAAATTGGTAAACAGTTAATAAGAGTAAAAAATGTGCCCTTTTAAACCATATAGGAAAAGATCCTAATTCAGCCGATAGAGCCACATAACAAGCTTGCAGGGATTTAATGAGCCAAAAACAAATAATAAGTAAAGATTTAAGACACAAATTTTGAGAAGGTATGATATTAAAGAAAATACCGGTATTGCGAGTAATAAGTAAAGATTTAAGACATCGATTGACGCGGTACGTTGGTTAACATTTCAGTGTGGTGATTCGGTAGATCAAAAATAGCATTAAAGAAAAAAATTAAAAAAGATGGACCGTTCAATTTGAAACCAACGAACCAGATTATCCAGTTGAGATGACCGGCTGTAAAGTAGTTTTGACCGGTTGTAAATATGAAAATGGACCTGATTCACATGTGTCTGCCTGTCAAAAAATTAATGAGACCAAATCATCTTCTCCAAGCCATTTTTGGGTCTTCTTCTCAAGTATTTCTTATTCTTGCATCCCCTTTTCAATCTAAACCCTAAATCAGCATGTCTTTTTCAGCTTCAAGTTCCAGCAACGGGATTAAGAGGCCCACCATCAAGATCGTTTGTGAATGTGGATTTTTGGCTAAGCTCTACACTTCGAGAACTATAAATAACCCTCGAAGAATGTTTTGGAGGTGCCCTAAAATGGAACCAAGACGGAGATTGTGAGGCATTTGCATGGGATGACAAACTTAGAATTCAGGGGTTTTTCTAATTCACGTGTTGGATCTGAAATTACAAGCCGAGAGAGCTTAGGCGATGATGAATCAGCAATGCAAGAATGGTATGTTATTCAAAACTCACGATTTTCATTTAAAATTAAAGTGATATGGTCAATGGAGAAGAAGATGCTCGTGTTAGGGTTGGTGATGTGGTTTCTTTCTATTTTTATCCATTTGTGTTGGGCATTTTCTTAGACATATGTAATAAATGATCCTTTAGGTTTTCTGTTTATGATGTGTATTTGATCAATTTATTCACTTGTCTTCCATACCTGATGCATTCTAATTTACAAAATAGAGTATTATCATGACAAGTTAATCCAACTCACAATAAATTCCCATTCGGAACTTGGATGATCCTATCTAGGGACTATAAATTCCCATATAAAAGAACAGAAAGGCCTACTTGAGGACTGATCAGTCGAAAATATTGCATTTTTAACACATCAATTTCCCTACTCTTTGCAATCATCTAAACGTGTTTGGTATAAATATAGCATATATTAGCAATTCGTCTACAAAATATCAAATAACATGTGTTATACATTATAACCGGCATTTTGAGGGAAATTGTGTGTTTATTATTGCATACATGATCTTTGTATATTAAACACTTGTCTCGAGATTGTGTGCAGGAAATTCTTCAGGTAAAAGAGCCGAAACTGCTAAAAGTGCTCATAAAACGCGTCAAGTCCAAGACTTGAAATCTGGCAGTAAACAAGAAAGTATAAAAATATTCCAGACATCAGGAAAGTGCCATAAAGCCAACACCAAAATACCCTGAAAATTTCATGCAGCAACTCCATCAAACGGCCGCGGATCCGCGGACGAGTCAGGCCGATCCGCCGTGGATCCGCGGCCGCGTTAACTCATCGGTGGCAGAAAACTTTTTCCGAGGTCTCATTTCAATAGCAAAACTTCTTCAAGACGCTTCAGTTCCTAGATTTCTCCAGAAGCTTCCTTTCTAACAGCCAAGCTTCTTGTGCAAGCTTAATACCTACCAAGCTTCTCATGCAAGCTAGCTAACTACCTTAATCTAGAAACTTCTATACAACTACGTAGATTTCTATGCAAGCTTCATAACAACCAAGCTTCCAAGGGAAGCTAGATCTAGCTTCTAAGGGAAGCTAAAGGGGAAAGCTATAAAAATAGACTTAGGGCCTCATTACAAGGGTTGTTCGTTGTTGAACATTGAGCCAAAATTCCGCAAGTTGAGTGACACAAATTGCCATCCAAAACCCTAGCCTCAAATCCAATTCAAAAGCCAAATCAAGATTCATCGAGAAGCGAATCAAGCAAGCAAACGGAGATCCTTTGAAGCAACGCCGACCTTCATCCGAGCAAGAGATCCATGACGATCCGCGACTCAAGAAGATTGACGCGAAGCTAATTTCGGCGGATTTAGTTACCTCCTTAAATCATGTAAGCTCGAGTTGAGTGAATTGTACCTAATCGTCAATTAATAAAGGTGAATATTGTAAATCTTGCTTTTCTTTACATTCTTGCATTATGAAAATTTATCGATTCTTGATTCTTTCCTTTTTCATGATGTGTGAGTGAAATCTCCGCTTGTATCGGATTCGAGAAAATAGGTAGATGATGATGATTAAATTCTTGAACGATTCTTAAATCTTATGAGTTTTGTAAACTTTAGAAAATTGAATTATCGAAAACCTAATTTGAGCGAGGTCGCTTTCTTGAATGTTTTCACTCCAACTTAGAGATCAATGATCGTGATTTAATTTGCTAGAAGCTAGAATTTGAATGATAATCAATGAAAGGACAAGGGATGATGATGAAGAAACCCTAGTTTCTTCAATAGATCCCTAATTCTCATTGATCGTCATCGATCTGGCAACAAATCTTTAATAGATAAGAATTTGTAATAATTAGTTTTCATCATCACTATCAATTGGATCGATTCCTACAAGGCTCTTTACAAATCTTGATAATTCAAACAATTTGGGAACATTTCTTGATTCTTGATTTTAGATCTTTACTTTCTTTAAGTTTCTTGAAAATAAAAACTCATAAATCTTGAATCAATTTTCATGCATTTTCTTTTATTCTTTAATTTTCAACTCAACTAAAACAATAACGAGCAAATCACACTTTCACAGTGGACGATCCGTTCTCATTGACGAAACTACAATAGACACCGTCAATTGATTGCGATATAAATTTCTTTGGTTGTGAAACATTTCTAAACACGACACGGAAACGATCAATCAAATGGCGCCGTTGCCAGGATAGTGTGCTAATTTGTTCGTTTTTGTAATTTGAGTTGGAAAATTTATTATTCCATCAGAATTTTTAGATCAAAATTCGCACAAGCGCTTAACGATTTGTTGTGATTTTTTGCAAGGAGATCTGGAATCTGTAGAGCGAGAGGAAAAATTTTCAGAGCATCTCAGAGAGTTCAGTGAGGCAACAGAAGCATCTGTACCATTTTTTGTGCAGGGATCTCTTCATAAGACCGCGCATCCGCGGCGGTTAGGGCAATATTGCGGCGGTTCCGTGTCCTGATTAGGGTTTCAGTGCACCAAACTTCTCAGGTCCTCTTCTGTCTTTCTTATCTCCTCCCTGCTCTGTCCATTAACCAATTTCTGCAACTTTCTTCGCAAAAATTCGCATCGCCGCAAAAAGAAAAAAAAATTGTTGCGTGTTTGATCTTGGTTGTTTGCATTTTTTAATACAAAAATTAAGGGGTAAAGACCAAATCTAGATTAGGTGGGGAGTTCATTACCCTTCCTAAGCCCCAAAAATCACAAACTTGCATCCGCATCACCCTCATTAATTAAAAGAAATCTATACAAGACTCTAAGGACCGTCACGCTCAATTAGGACAGAAGGATGTCATGGGTAATCTATTGCTTATCCGCGTTTCTTTTGTGGTGTCTAAGGCAAGTGTGTCTAAGGCAAGTGGTTATTTAATTAGGCCCACTACTTACGTAGTGGCGAACCTCCCACTTACCTGGCACTTACCTAGCCACAGGAGGGGCAAAGAGGCAGTAGAGGATCTATCTTGCGACTTGTCTTCTGGAAGTCTAGGAGCGGTCTAGAGACTTGACCTAGGTGACCACTAGAATTAGGGTTGCTTGTGCATTGTTTGTGATTTGATTTTTCAAAAAAATCTGTACTTTTTCAAAACAAACACCAACTCATCTTTTCCTTAATTATTACAACGCTGCCACTTGTGCTAAACCATTTAGTGCATGCTCGGCTGGACACGGGATTCTAGTGCCCGTCTTGTCCTCGTTCCTTCTATCGACTCCGAAGTCGGTATTTCTATGTCTACTTGTTCTTTACCCTCCACCACGCCCACTTCGATGGACAATTCTCCATCGAATTTCTTTAACACTACGCTGCCACCGTTCGCAGGTGTGCTGAATCCGCCCCGCATCTCTCTCCAAGAGAGATGTTACCCAATGTGAGGTTCTCTTTCGACCTGTCTCACCATTCCACCAGCCAATGGGGAAAATTTTGAAATCAAACCACAATACATCAATTTTCTACCAAAATATCACGGTCTCGAGTCTGAAGACGCATACGTCTTTATTACCAAATTTGAAAATGCATGCGCTATGATGGGTACTTCACAGCTTTCTATGGATGTTATGAGATTACGTCTTCTCCCATTCACTTTGTGCGATATAGCCGAGAAGTGGCTTTATAACACAGCCGCACATTCTATTTCGAACTGGGGAGAATTCGTAACAGCTTTTCTAAAGAAATTCTACCCCAATCATAAAACAGGTCGAGTCCATAGCGAAATAAATCAATTTACTCAGCTTCCAAATGAACCATTTTCGAAGTGTTTTGAACACTTCAAGGATCTGTTAGTTCAATGTCCTCATCACGGAATCCCTATATGGGATTTGTGCAGAATCATATATGAGGTCATTAATCCTACAACAAAACAGAACCTTGAATCCATGTGTCAAGGCACCTTCATGAATAAAGATGATGGTGAAACCTGGAGATTTTTAGAAGATTTCGCTGAAAAATCTTTACAGTGGGAGAGTATAAACCAGTCATCGTCTAGGGGTGGCATTCACCAAATTGATGTTTCCATTGGAGTTAGAGCTGAAATGGCAGCAATGCAAAAGAAACTCGAAGCTATGGAACACAAATTTTTAGCAGCCTCCCTAAATCAGATGTCACTTTCCAAAACTGTCTGTGGATACTGTTCTGATCCATCTCATCTTACAGAAGAATGTACATTGATTTCTCCGTTTCAAGGTCAAGAGCATACCAATGCTGCTTTCCAACAAAGACCTAGAAACGATCCGTATTTTTCCACTTATAATCAGGGTTGGAGGAATCACCCTAACTTTACTTGGAACCAATCACAAAATCAAAACACGGTTCCAAATCAAAATAATTTCCAAAGAGCTCCTCCACCACAATAGCAACCACTTCAACTGAGTCAGCACCCCTACCAATCACAAAACTTTCAAAATCCGGTCAATATACCTGCACCGTATAATCCTTTGCAGTTGACCGGTACTGATGAATCCTCTTTACTAGCACAAACCATGAATTTGATTCTGAAAAATTTCATGCAAGTTTCGGTCGAGATTCAGTCTTCTGTCGATGATATAAAGAAAAACTCCACCTCCCAAGCTGAGAGTATAAAATCGATGGAAGCACAAATTGCACAATTAAAAGCCGAAATGAGTGCTAGTGAGAAAGAGAAGCTTCCGTCTCAACCCCTACCGAATCCTGGGCATTCACAACACTACAATGTGAATGCCATTATAACGTTGAGATCTGGAAGAGTGCTGAATAATCATGTTGGGGAAGAGATTGGTGATGATGAAAAATCTATCAATAATACCCCGGCTGAGATTTTCCTCTCCACACATACTTCTGACACTAGTTCTTCTACCCTACCACCTTCTTGCAAGCCTATTCTTCGTTTTCCTCATGGCTCGACACCTCAGCATACCTCTTCTAGTCCACCAAAGACGATCCCCACTCCTATTCTGGGATCACTTCCACACACACCACCTTCTCCAATGTTGGACCCAGCTCTTATTGCCAAAGCTCCTTATCCGAATCGGTTAAGGGGAAACAAATTAGGTCCACATATGGAGAAGATTATGGAAATGTTCAAACATGTTAACATCAACATCTCTCTCCTAGATGCTATCCAACAAGTCCCCACTTATGAGAAAATTCTTAAAGACTTGTGCACTAAGAAGAGGAAGACTCAAGGGCCCAAAAAGGTTTTCATGACTAATAATGTTAGCATTGCTTTTACCCCACATTTACCAAAGAAACGTAAGGACCTAGGATGTCCTACGATATCGATTTCTATTGGGGGTAAAACCATTAACCGTGCTTTGCTTGACGTTGGCGCAAGTGTTAACTTGCTTCCATACTCTGTCTACGAGCAGTTAGGGATTGGAGAGTTAAAACCAGCTCATTGCACTCTCCAAATGGCAGACCGTTCAATCACCAAACCTAGGGGTGAACTGGAGGATGTGTTGATAAAAGTCGGGGAATTCATATTCCCTGTAGACTTTATTGTTCTCGATACACAACCTGTAGCAAACCCACGGAACCAAATTACGGTGATTTTGGGTCGACCATTCCTTGCCACTTCCAATGCTGTCATTAACTGTCGAAACGGTTCAATGAACCTATCTTTTGGAAAAATGACAATTGAACTGAACATCTATAAAATTGGAAGTCAGCAGTCTGAACCCTCTGCTCACATACTTGATGTTTGTTCTGTCCACGAGATTGCTCCCGAAAGTTGCGAAGTTGATGAACTTTGCTTTAATGATCTCGACGACATTAGTACATCAATATTTGATCTTGCACATCTTACTGAGGACACTCTTTCCACTCTTGAGTCTGAAACTCTTAACTCATCACTTTCCGAGTCTGTATCTTTTGCAGGCTACGAGCTTCTTTGTGACTCTGAATATCATTCGATGACCCCACCTTCTATAGTTTCTCCGCCAGCATTAGATCTCAAAATTTTACCTTCTCATCTTAAATATGCATATTTAGGTGAGAATGAGTCTTTACCTGTGATCATATCCGCTTCTCTAGCCTCAGAGCAAGAGAATGCGCTTTTGATGGTATTGAGATCTAATAGGCAGGCGTTTGGTTGGACTATGGCTGACATCAAAGGGATTAGTCTCTTGATTGTTGAACATCATATACATTTGATGGATGAAGCCAAGGCAACCCGAGAACCACAGAGACGGTTAAACCCCGTCATGAAGGATGCGGTGAAGAAAGAAATCGTCAAATGCCTTGACAATGGTATCATTTATCCAATCTCCGATAGCCAATGGGTAAGTCCAATTCATGTCGTCCCTAAAAAATCTGGCATTACGGTCATAACAAATGAGGAAAATGAGTTAATCCAGACACGCGCTCAAACTGGGTGGCGTGTATGTATTTATTATAGAAAACTCAATGCCGCAACGAGGAAAGACCACTTTCCTCTACTTTTTATTGACCAGATGTTAGAACGTTTAGCTGGACGTGAATATTACTGCTTCATGGACGGATACTCTGGCTATAACTATGTCCCTATTGCCAAAGAGGATCAAGATAAAACCACATTTACTTGTCCTTTTGGTACTTTTGCTTATAGACGCATGCCCTTTGGGTTATGCAATGCTCCCGCTACATTCCAGCGGTGTATGATGGGGATATTCTCGGACATGGTCGAGAATTTTCTGGAGATTTTCATGGACAATTTCTCGATATTCGGAGATTCTTTTGCTGACTGCCTATCTTATCTTGACGCAGTTCTTACTCGTTGTAAGGAGAAGAATTTAATCTTGAATTGAGAAAAATGCCATTTCATGGTCCAAGAGGGAATTGTGCTTGGACATGTTATTTCATGAAAAGGCATTGAAGTTGACAAGGCTAAAATAGATGTCATTCAAAACCTTCCTCATCCCAAATGCGTCAAGGATATACGATCTTTTCTTGGCCATGCAGGCTTTTACAGGAGATTCATTAAGGATTTTAGCAAAATTGCTAGACCTTTAACTCTTCTCTTGGCCAAGGACACAACCTTTCACTTTGACTCAGCTTGTGAGGCAGCATTTGACTCACTTAAACACTCTCTCACTACAGCCCCCGTTCTATCATCTCCAGATTGGAACCACCCTTTTGAGCTTATGTGTGATGCATCAGATTTTGCAGTTGGTGCAGTCTTAGGACACCACATTGAAAAGATACCACACTTGATCTATTATGCAAGTAAGACCCCGAACGATACTCAAATTAATTATACAACTACCGAGAAAGAACTCTTGGCAGTTGTATTTGCAATAGAAAAATTCAGGCCTTACTTGATTGACTCACCTATTGTTGTGTACACTGACCACTCTGCCTTGAAACATCTTTGGCGAAGAAGGATGCTAAAGGTAGGCTAATACATTGGATCCTTCTATTACAAGAATTTGATCCTGTTATTAAAGATAAAAAAGGATGTGAAAACGTTGTAGCCGACCATCTTTCACGCATCTCTTCTTCACCTGTGACCTTGCCGATCAATGATTCTTTTCCAGACGAACAACTCTTGAATGTATCCGACGAACCTTGGTTCAGGAATATTGTGAATTATCTTGTTACGGGACTTATTCCCTGCGAATGGTCGAAACAGGACAAATATCGATTTCTATCCCAAGTAAAACACTTTTACTGGGATGAACCCTATCTGTTTAAGTATTGTCCTGACCAGATCATTCGCAGATGTGTCCCTAATGACGAATTCAAGAGTGTTCTATCTTTTTGTCATGATCAGGCATGTGGGGGTCATTTTGGTCCTCGAAAGACGGTGGAGAAGGTTTTGCAATGCGGTTTCTATTGGTCGACTTTGTTTAAAGATGCATTTGATCATTGCAAAACCTGTGCACAGTGTCAACACACGGGTAGGATTTCCCGGAGAAATGAAATGCCACAGCAACCCATCTTGGTGGTTGAAATTTTCGACGTTTGGTGTATTGACTTTATGGGTCCTTTTCCTAACTCTTTCGGGAATTTGTACATATTGCTTGCGGTTGATTACGTCTCGAAATGGGTTGAAACTATTCCTTGTCGCACTAATGACAAAAAGGTTGTCATTAAGTTCTTAAAAGAAAACATTTTTTCGCGATTTGGACACCCACACGCTATCATCAGCGATAACGGGACGCGTTTCTGCAATCGGTCTTTCGAGACTTTGATGCAGAAATATGCAATCAACCACAAACTTTCCACACTCTATCATCCCCAAACGAGTGGGCAAGCTGAGGTTTCAAATAGACAAATCAAACAAATTTTGGAGAAAACAGTTTCTAAAAATCGAAAAGATTGGTCAACCAAATTGACGGATGCTCTTTGGGCATTCCGAACTGCATATAAAACCGATCTCGGTATGTCTTCTTACAGATTAGTGTTTGGAAAGGCTTGTCACCTTCCGGTCGAGATTGAGCACAAAGCAATGTGGGACATTAGAGAACTTAACTTTAACTTAAATCAAGCCTGCACCTTTCGGAAGCTGCAGTTAAACGAGCTAAGTGAACCCCGCGATGAAGCTTATGATAATTCTGTAATTGTAAAGAACCGGACTAAGGTCTTTCACGATAAAAAAATTTTGATAAAAACTTTTACGCCTGGTCAACAAGTCCTTCTTTATGATTCATGACTCCATCTTCATGCGGGTAAGCTATGATCTCGGTGGAAAGGACCTTTTGTTGTGCGGTATGTATACCCGCACGGGGCAGTTGAGTTTGAAAATGTTGAAAACGGTACAATTTTCAAAGTAAATGGACATAGATTAAAACCGTATTTTTCCACTGACCCCACGGAGGAGCTCCTGTTTTTACAGGAGCTGCTTTATCTTGATTAAAATTCCTCCGTCTCACCTCTATGTCTTGTAAAATACTGTATCATTTTTAGAATGGAGGTGAGTAAAAAGAATAAGTTTGGGGGAGGATTTTCACGATCATATTTATTGCCCCCATTAATAAATTTCCTCCCAGACTTACAGGTTTTTGTGATCCAGCAGATGGGAACAGTGAGGACACTGTTGAAAACAAGTTTAGGGGAGGCTTGTGCTTATTTATGCATCACTTTGCATCATACTTTGCATAAGCACAAAACATTTAAAATTAAAAATAAAATTCAAAAGATAAAAATATTTAATATTTAATTTTATAATAAAATATTAGATAGTGAAAAATTACATCTAAAAGATTGGAAAAATTTAAGAAAACCAAGAAAATTAGAAGTTTTCTTAAACGAACTAGTAATAAGTAGTTATGAGCCGTTGTCCCAAGGGTTAGTAAGATGAAAGAAGTCACCAATCTGAGAATAAAAATAAGTCTAAAAAATAGTTGCTATTCTGGAAGCTAAACATTTGAATGTTGATACCCTACTATACGCACTTACACACGTCTTGAAGCTCGGGATAATAGAGGATACCTTGAAATGCTCTTGTCTAAAAGCCAAAGTATGAAGGAAATTATAAATATAAAATGGTGTAGAAAAATGAATACTGGTTTTGTAATCACCAAGGAAGCATAAAAAAAATACAACGAGGGTGCTTCAACCCCTAGTGCCTTAGACTAACTGGTTTGGGAGTCACTGCTAAGCCTTAGGTGGTGCAAGACGAGGAAAGATACTAATATGCCTAATAAGCAAGCACATGAGTAATCGGTCAGTTAGTACCTCAAGAAGTATTAACGGTCGCATGAAAAATGTGTGAGCAATCCTATCTAAATATTCCTCGATTAAAAAGTACTGAGGTAGATGGACAAGAGTATGATAGCTTGAATTGAATTCTCCGAGTGTAGGGATGTCTTTTACACACACGTAGGGGTATATGATCGATGTTTGGAAGAAAGGTAGGAATGAAGAATACGGACGATGTTTTATTGAGGGATGATGTGATTTCTAACATCTTTTCATGACTATTAAGATAGGGCTCATGACAACTGAAAAACTAGTATAGTTGGAAACACTAATTTTCAAAGTCTTTCTTTTACAATTCTTATCTTTATATGTAACTTTCACGGTCTTCCTTTTATTATGGGATTTTGTGGGTGCAATCCGCAGAAAACCCTCAGGAGACATCACTCCTCCTACTAGGGACACCTAGAGCTTTAAAGGTTTGTTGCACGTGCTCAGTGCAATCGTGTTGCCTACGAAAGTGTGCTAGTTAGTTTTTCTTTTTCTTTATTTTCTCCTTCTCTTTCTAATAAAACAAGTTTGCTCGAGAGGACCAAAATTAAGTTTGGAGGAATTTGATCAGTCGAAAATATTGCATTTTTAACACATCAATTTCCCTACTCTTTGCAATCATCCAAAGGTGTTTGATATAAATATAGCATATATTAGCAATTCGTTTACAAAATATTAAATAACATGTGTTATACATTATAACCGGCATTTTGAGGGAAATTGTGTGTTTATTATTGCATACATGATCTTTGTATATCAAACACTTGTCTCGAGATTGTGTGCAGGAAATTCTCCAGGTAAAAGAGCCGGAGCTGCTAAAAGTGCTGATAAAATGCGTCAAGTCCAAGACATGAAATCTGGCAGTAAACAAGAAAGTATAAAAATATTCCAGACATCAGGAAAGTGCCATAAAGCCAACACCAAAATACCCTGAATATTTCATGCAGCAACTCCATCAAACGGCTGCGGATCTGCGGCCGAGTCAGGCCGATCCGCCGCGGATCCACGGCCGCGTTGACTCATCGGTGGCAGAAAACTTTTTCCAAGGTCTCATTTCAATAGCAAAACTTCTTCAAGACGCTTCAGTTCCTAGATTTCTCCAGAAGCTTCCCTTCTAACAGCCAAGCTTCTTGTGCAAGCTTAATACCTACCAAATTTCTCATGCAAGCTAGCTAACTACCTTAATCTAGAAACTTCTATACAACTACCTAGTTTTCTATGCAAGCTTCATAACAACTAAGCTTCCAAGGGAAGCTAGATCTAGCTTCTAGGGGAAGCTAAAGGGGAAAGCTATAAAAAGGGACTTAGGGCCTCATTACAAGGGTTGTTTGTTGTTGAACATTGAGCCAAAATTCCGCAAGTTGAGTGACACAACTTGCCATCCAAAACCCTAGCCTCAAAACCAATTCAAAAGCCAAATCAAGATTCATCGAGAAGCGAATCAAGCAAGCAAAAGGAGATCCTTTGAAGCAACGCCGACCTTCATCCGAGCAAGAGATCCATGATGATCCGCGACTCAAGAAGATCGATGCGAAGCTAATTTCGGCGGATTTAGTTACCTCCTCAAATCTTGTAATCTCGAGTTGAGTGAATTGTACCTAATCGTCGATTAATAAAGGCGAATATTGTAAATCTTGCTTTTCTTTACATTCTTGCATTATGAAAATTTATCAATTCTTGATTCTTTACTTTTTCATGATGTGTGAGTGAAATTTCCGCTTGTATCGGATTCGAGAAAATAGGTAGATGATGATGATTAAATTCTTGAACGATTCTTAAATCTTATGAGTTTTGTAAACTTTAGGAAATTGAATCATCGAAAACTTAATTTGAGCGAGATCACTTTCTTGAATGTTTTCGCTCTAAATTAGAGATCAACGATCGGTGATTTAATTTGCTAGAGGCTAGAATTTGAATGATAATCAATGAAAGGACAAGGGATGATGATGAAGAAACCCTAGTTTCTTCAATAGATCCCTAATTCTCATTGATCGTCATCGATCTGGTAACAAATTTTCAATAGATAAGAATTTGTAATAATTAGTATTCATCATCACTATCAATTGGATCGATTCTTACAAGCCTCTTTACAAATCTTGATAATTCAAACAATTTGGAAACATTTCTTGATTCTTGATTTTAGATCTTTACTTTCTTTAAGTTTCTTGAAAATAAAAACTCACAAATTTTGAATCAATTTTCATGCATTTTCTTTTATTCTTTAATTTTCAACTCAACTAAAACAATAACGAGCAAATCACACTTTCACAGTAGACGATCCATTCTCATTGACGAAACTACAATAGACACCGTCAATTGATTGCGGTATAAATTTTTTTGGTTGTGAAATATTTCTAAATACGACACGGAAACGATCAATCAAGGACCAAACAATTCCAGTGTCTAACACATCTTTAGTCAAATATCCCACTTTGTAATATAAAAGTCGCACGTTGTAGACTTAAAATTCCAGTTGGTAAGCAAAGAGTTCCACTTAGGGAACCCAGAAAACAACCCAGAATTTCCCACTCAGAAAACAGAAGGGCCATCAAGGAATTCTAGAGTACCACATGAAAGAACAAAAATTCCCACTTGAAGAGCAAACAATTCCAGTTTCAAGTACGTTTGTGTAACGTTCTAAAAATTGTTTAGAATAATTATAAATTAATTAGCGGCATAACATGCGTTTTTCAAATAAAACCTAGTTAATAATTATTTCCACAAAGACATAAATAAACTTATTCACTTATGTAAATATTTATTTATTTATGTATTTAAATTAATTAATTAATTAATTATTTTATTTATTTATTTATTTATTAAATTATTTTATATGCACATACACCCTAATCTATTGTTAACATTATGTTAGTGTATGTTAAAATAAGTTTATGCAACCATGACACAATAAGACACAATTTATGAATGGTTAATACATTTTATAACATGGGATGGTTCTAGAATAATTTAGAAAGAGAGGAAAATAAAAATGAAGCGTGGTGCATTAAATGAGGTGAGAGAGACTGCCATGGTTGATTCATTCTCTCTTATCACTCTAGACTTTTCTCCCTCATTCTCTTCTCTTCTTCTTCTCCTTAACTCAAAAACCTACCTTTAATCCCAAAAACTCTACACAAAATCCCGCACAAATCCTTCATTAATCATTTCAAAAATCCCATTCTAAACCTCCTCAAGAGTTATTTAGAAGCAAGTCATCATCTTGAGGCCACTCTTCAAGTTAGGATCACTTCTAGTCATCTTCAAAGTATGAGTCAAGTTTACAACATGTTTTGCTAATCCTTTGCCTTAATTATTCTTAATTAGGTTTTAGGGTAGTGTTTAAAACAAATTTAAAGTTTTAAGTGAGAGTTAAGTTGAGTATGGGGTTGTAATGACTTTAGGGTAATCATAACTTAAATTAGAGTAGTTAAGAATAGTCTAGTGCCTAATAGTCTTGTTTAACTACCAAGTTTGCACTAAAGCAGCTTAATGTTTCAAATTAGTGTTAAATATCGTATTTAGTTAAGATCAGGGTCTCGTTTTAGAATCTTCTATCAACCCAGAGACTTTAGAAACAAGTTACAATTACGGGTAGATATATATAGGACTAGGAATACACCCTCAAAACCCGAGCCCCTAACCCCATTTTCTGGCCGCAATTTTAATACTTCTGGTCGCAAATTGCGGCCCAGTGAGAGAGCTAGGTCATGGGTCTTCGTCGAGAGATCTCTGCAAATCTAATTAGGTCTCTGATGTGTGCAACTTTCTCTAATTGTTTGTATAGGAAAATATGGAACCATTTTACCTTAAATTAGGCATTTTGTTAACGTGCGATACAGACGTTTCGATTCTTGTTTTGGCTTTTCCTTTGGTTTACAGCCCTTAGGGTTAGTCGTAGACGTTGTTGCACACGTTTAACACACCAAGTTCACCCATGTAGTATTTGATTTCGTGTCATATCTGATTTCTAGCCTCATGTGCTAAGTTTTGTGCGATTTTAGGATCGGTTGTGGAGACGTCGGACGTGGATAGGAAAGAAAAGGAGGTGGTCGGTTCGAGTAGCTGAGTCGTTTCGGTGAGTAGATTTAACATCTATGGAGTAATCATTCGGATGGCGTAAAGCGCCCGATATTTAGTACTAATTGCAATTCTTGTATACATATACTTATAAACCTATCCATATTGCATATGCATCATTATGCGCATTGACATCATCACACTAGGACACTTGCACCATTGCCAATGGTTCATGCCGCACGTGCACTATCCTATTTGTACACATACGTCATTGGTAATTGCTATATCACGTACACTATAAAACTCGCTTGATAACTTGCATTTTTTCATTACATCATTATTGATATTTAAATCTTCTAGTTATTCATCTAGCTTGCATCATATTAATATCATGTACATTTGTCATCATCGTTATATTCATATATTATGATGTTCTTGGAGATTTCCGTTTTCATGAGATTTCTGAATTTGAGAAACCGCATGTGAATTTTGAAAATTTATGATCATTTTAAAAGAAAAATGCGGTTTCTCATGCTCTGATGTGTGAGGTCCACCATGAGTTTTCTCGGTTCTTGAGTTATGTGTATACCCGATTCGAGGAGAAAGGAGGCACCGTCTGCGGGTACATGGTGGAACCGGTGAGGTACTCCGGGGCAAGAAGATTATCTAGAAAGACGTTGAGCCAGGCAGGGGAACAATCCCTACCGGTGATTATTTATCCCGGCGGATATCCGGAGGATACCGACCGGAGTCGTTGATTCAGATAGATTTGAGGGCCGATCTGAGAGACGGCACCCGAGATATTGAGATTTGAGTGTCGATGCTTGACACGAGATTATGTTGTTTTTATTGATGATACTTTAGTTCCACCATACCATAATTTATGCGTCCATGGACTGCCGTGATAAGGCTGTCAGATTTAGTTTTCCAGGTGAGCCAGTTCTTGTTATTCAGAGAGACTGTAGTGCCACCCTTCCCAGTTTGATTTCTGCCCTTTGCGCTAGTCGGCTCTTGAGGAAAGGATGTCGGGGATTCCTGGCATATATTTGTGATGCTGGAGCCATAGGGGTCCTGTTGGACCAGGTTCCGATTGTGAGAGAGTTTCCTGATGTATTTCCTGATGAGTTACCTGGATTGCCGCCAGAGCACGATATCGAGTTCTGCATCGACTTGATCCCCGGCACGGGGCCTATTTCTATACCGCCTTATCGAATGGCCCCGACGGAGCTTAAAGAGATTAAAGATCAGTTGCAAGATTTGCTTGACAAGTGACTTATTCGTCCGAGTGTGTCGCCTTGGGAAGCTCCTGTCTTGTTCATTAAGAAGAAGGATGGCAGTATGTGATTGTGCATTGATTATTGTCAGCTGAACCGAGTTTTGGTGCGAAATAAGTATCCTCTACCTCGCATTGACGATTTGTTCGATCTGCTCAAGGTGTGGGACATTTTTCAAAGATTGACTTGTGGTCGGGTTATCATCAGTTGCGTTCCGGAATGATGACATTCTGAAGACTGCTTTTCAGACGCGCTACGGGCATTACGAGTTCTTGGTGATGTCGTTCGGGCTCACCAATTCCCCAGCAGCGTTCATGGATTTGATGAACCGGATCTTCAGGCCGTTTCACGAACATTTTATTATCGTATTCATATACGACATTCTGGTGTACTCCAAGAGTCGAGAGGAGAACGAGCAGCATTTGAAGATTACATTGTAGACATTGAAAGAGCACCAGCTGTCTGCTAAATTCTCGAAGTGCGTTTTTTGGCTTGATAGTGTTGAATTCTTGGGTCATGTGGTTACGAGAGATGTTATACGAGTGGACCCAAAGAAGATCGAGGCCGTACAGCATTGGCCTAGACCTGTTTCAGTGACAGAGGTTCGCAGCTTCTTGGGCTTAGCCGGTTACTACCGTCGTTTTGTACAGGATTTCTCTCGTATCGCTGCACCGCTGACTGGACTGACTCGGAAGGGAGTTCCATTTCTTTGGAATGAGGCATGTGAGCAGAGTTTTCAGCAGTTGAAGACTCGTTTGACGACTGCACCAGTTCTATCTTTGCCTTAAAGATCAGGCGGATATGTTGTTTATTGCAATGCTTCTCGAGTGGGTCTAGGTTGCGTATTGATGCAGCATGACAGAGTCATCGCTTATGCTTCTCGACAGTTGAAGAAGCACGAGAAGAACTATCCCACTCATGATCTAGAGATGGCCGCGGTGGTCATTGCGCTCAAGATTTGGAGACATTACTTGTACGGTGAGTCATGTCAGATCTTTACGAACCACAAAAGCCTGAAGTACATCTTCCAGCAGTGGGATCTAAATTTGAGACAGCTCCGTTGGATGGAGCTTGTAAAGGACTATGATTGTGAAATCCTTTTATCACCCGGGCAAGGCGAATGTGGTAGCTGATGGTTTGAGTCGGAGGCCCAGAGGTAGTTTGTCCTATTTGAGCGCGGTTCAGAGAAAGTTTTCTACAGATCGGCAAATCTTATGCGATAGCAGAGTACAGTTCGAGTTCACTTCCACCGGAGGACATCTTTCTCATGTCTGCGCCTGTCCAATTTTACTTGATCGTATCCAGGAGGCGCAGTCCGACGATGCTCATTTGTCTGAGATTATGAAGCAGGTTCAGCAGGGGAGAGATTCGGAGTTTGTGATTGATGGCCAGGGAGTGCTATGATTTGGGACTCGTCTATGTGTACCGGATTCTGAGGGGCTGAGACATGAGATCCTAGAGGAGGCACATTAGTCAGTATATAGTGTTCATCCGGGTTCCACCAAGATATATCATGATTTGAGAGATATGTACTGGTAGGAAGGAATGAAGAGAGATGTTTCAGATTTCGTTTCGAGATGCCTGACTTTCCAGCAAGTCAAGGCCGAGCGTCAGAGGCCGGTGGGAGAATTACAGCCTTTGCCCATTCCGGAGTAGAAATGGGAGCAGATCTCCATGGATCTCGTTGTGGGTCTATCTAGGTCCAGTCGAGGGTATGAATCCATTTGGGTGATTGTAGATCGGTTGACGAAAGTGGCTCATTTCCTTCCAGTGAAGACCACTTTCGAATTTGCTCAGTATGCGCAGTTATACATTGATGAGATTGTGCGGCTACACGGCGTTCCGACTTGCATTGTTTCCGATAGAGGCACCCAGTTTACCAGCCGTCTTTGGCGGAAACTTCAAGAGGCTTTGAGCACCCATTTGAGTTTCAGTACAGCTTTCCATCCGCAGATCGATGGTCAGTCAGAGAGGACTATACAGACTCTCGAGGATATGCTCCGAGTGTGTGTACTAGATTTTGGTGGCGGTTGGAATCGTCACTTGCCCTTGATAGAGTTCTCCTACAATAACAGTTTTTAGGAGATGATTCAGATGACACCATTTGAGGCTTTGTATGGAAGAAAGTGTCTATCGCCAGTCTGTTGGACCGAGCTCAGCGAGAGCAGGATTTTGGGACCGCAGTTAGTTCAGGAGACTACAGAGAAGATTCAGTTGATTCAGGATAGGATAAGAGCAGCCCAGAGCAAGCAGAAGTCTTATGCCAATCTCCGTCGTTGCAGACTTGAGTTTGCTGTGGATGTTCATGTTTTCTTACGGGTCTCGCCGATGAAGGGTGCGATTGTAAGGTTAGTATAGCACCCTATGAAGTGTTTTGAAGCATCAAATGACCCAAAGTTATAATTTTTAAGGTGCTAAACTAACATGCAAGTGGATCGATCCTAGAAAATTAGGGTTATTTAACTTTTAGCTAGAAAAGATTAGGGTTTGAAGGGTACAACCTTTGTAGCTCCCCTTAGCTAGACTCCTTGGTGTCTTGGGTATTGAGTCGAGGTCCTCTCGATGTTCCCTTGCGTCCACGACGATCCACCACGGAGCACTCCGTCCAAGCTCGCAATTTCGACAAATCGAAAAGAACACTCTAAACAAAGCGGCTAAGCTTGTGTAGAATGATGTTGTGGTTGGGTTTCTCACTTCAAAAACCTTTCTTTTGTTGTATTTCACTCACTAGAAAAGACTAGAGAAGAAAAGATGAAGGAAGATGAAGATGGTGGCTAATATTATCAAGAGATAAAAAGATAACCATGAGGTTAAGCTTGTGAAAGAAAATAAATATCACTATATATATTTATTCCTTCTTGACTCCAACCATGATTAAATGATAGATGATTAATTTAACTTGGGTTTAGAATGATAAAGGAAAAGATAACCATGGTTTAGTGGTGGGTGAGAATGGTTAGGTTAAAAGAAGCATGTAGAAACTAGCATAATTATCCTTTCCTTTTCATTTTCTTTTTAAAACCAAAATTAAATAATTATCCATTGTTTAATCTATGGTGTGAAGCTTATATTGCCACCATTTCCATATATAATCAACCATGATGGTTTGATGTATGTATGTGTACATGTATGCACATTTACATGTGCATGAAACTAGAAAAGAAGAAAGAAACACATGCATGCATGCATACATCCATCAAACCCTAGAAAGGTTTTAAGTGAGAAAACTAATGGTTAAATGATAAATCAACACTTGATTTATCAATCCGGTCATATCTAATATGACCCCACCAAAAGCAGTTCACCCGATCAATGTTCGGTATCATATACGCAGACTTCAATCGGGTGCATGCGCATATCGCATATGCGCACCACAACGTTTCGCCTGGACTGGGTAACTCCTCTGTGGGACTCTAAGACTCGTCAATACGCCGGCAGAGGGTGATGATCATATCAAGTACCCTCAAGCCGCAAGCGGTCAGCTAAACGTAACGGCCACCCGGGTATTGAGCGATCAGAAGACAACAAGCGAACCTGCTACAACTCCCGTCGAGCCATCCGGCAACACTACCGTACAGTCCGGTCTCTTCGTCAGATATGCTGCATATCGAGCCTAGGGATGGTCACGTCGACCCCAATAACTCAATAAGTCGTGTCGGTGAATGGTCTATAACAGATCGAGAAACTACTGATAACACTTATCAGCAAATCTCAGCAGCCCTGGCCAGGGACTTGCTGTTATAACCAGTCGAGCACAACACAGCATCAACTCCCAATACCGGGAGAGACGAAACCCCTCTTATCGCTCATCGTCTTCGTGTGTCTCGGGACTGTACCCAACGGCCACCTGTTTGCACGACTCAGTAGAGCCGTGGTAGGGTGGCAATCAAAGTGCAGTGGGAGAACACACAAGACTCCATGACGATCTCGGGTCTACAGACTAACCTGTACCAGTGTCACCTGAGAACTGCTATCCGACGATAGATATAATTCCATATAGGAGTTCTCGGTGAGTCCGTCCAGTGTACCCAGTCACCACTGAGCACCCGTATATGATCTTGATGTCAAACATCGATGAATGTGGGAACATCCATCGCCCATCGTATGGGTCTAGTATCATATACGCTAGTCTACTCTGGTATATCGATGTCCCGTCTCGATATACCTACGACTAGGGACATTCCAGGATATGCTTATAGACTACAGATGTCCCACTAGTATGATCTTCATCATAATCAGAGTAGTCAAGCTGATATCCTCAGGGCTTTATCAGCATGTATGAATGAATAAAAGCATGATCAATAAACATGTCAGATAAAGAAGAACCAGATAGCATACTATCATGTTGAGCAAGAATGCAAACTGAATATATATACATGTATAGATACATCCACTATCACATAATGGCCTCTAGGGCATACATATATCCAACAATCTCCCACTTGCACTAAGGCCAGTTATTGGCGTATCTCATACCCAACATCTCAAAAAGTCGCTCATGCTGCGGCTGAGGGAGGGCCTTGGTGAATGGATCCGCGGCGTTGTTCTTTGTGTCTACTCTCTTAATCTCGATCTCGCGGCGATCTACAATCTCCCGGATCAAATGAAAGCGCCTCAGGATGTGTCTGGACCGCTGATGGGATCTGGGCTCCTTGGCTAACGCCATTGCCCCATTATTGTCACAATACAAAGGTATTGGATCAATAATGGTTGGAACTACTCCTAGCTCCGAGACGAACTTCTTCATCCAGACGGCTTCCTTGGCGGCATCATTTGCAGCAATGTACTCAGCTTCCATCGTAGAGTCTGCAACGGTATCTTGTTTGGAACTCTTCCAACTTACCGCCCTTCCATTGAGGGTAAATACAAACCCTGAGATAGATTTGCTGTCATCCTTGTCGCTCTGGAAGCTCGAATCGGTAAAGGCCTCCATTTGGAGATCTTTATTACCATACACCAAGAACAATTCTTTAGTCCTTCGTAAGTACTTAAGAATGTTCTTCACAGCTGTCCAGTGGTTCTCCCCTGGGTTGGATTGATACCTGCTTACAACACTAAGTGCATAAGCTACATCTGGGCGTGTACATAACATCGCATACATTATAGATCCTACTGCCGAAGCATAAGGTATAATGCCCATGCGAGCTCTCTCTTCATCGGTCTTTGGACAAGAATCCTTGGAGAGAGTGACTCCATGGCAAGCGGGTAAGGCACCCCGCTTGGAGTCTTCCATACTAAACCTCTTTAGGATGGTGTTAATGTACCTGGTTTGGGACAATCCCAATAACTTTTTGGATCTATCTCTATAGATCCTTATGCCCAGGATGTATGTGGGATCACCCAGGTCCTTCATGGAGAACCTCAGTGATAAGAATGATTTGACCGACTGTAGCATAGGAATATCATTTCCAATCAGAAGAATGTCATCAACGTACAATACGAGGAATGTGACAGCTCTTCCTACAGCCTTTCTATAAACACAAGGTTCATCTGGATTTTTGATGAAATCAAACTCTTTGATAACATCATCGAAACAGATGTTCCAACTCCGAGATGCCTGCTTTAACCCATAAATGGATTTAAGCAATCTACATGCTTTCTCGCTGCTCCTACTGTCAATGAAGCCCTCTGGCTGATCCATATAAACGCATTCTTCTAAATCTCCATTCAGGAATGCTGTTTTAACGTCCATCTGCCAGATTTCATAGTCGTAGTGAGCAGCAATAGCAAGTAGGATCCGAATGGATTTAAGCATGGCTACGGGCGAAAAAGTTTCGTCATAGTCCAGACCTGGTCTTTGACGAAAACCTTTCGCTACAAGTCTTGCCTTATAGGTCTCTACCTGCCCATCCACACCAATCTTTCTTTTAAAGATCCATTTGCACCCTACAGGTTTTACCCCAGGGGGTACAACGTCCAAAGTCCATACTTTGTTGGTGTACATAGACTCCATTTCGGATCTCATGGCATCCAGCCACTTCACAGAGTCACCACTCGTGATAGCTTGCTGAAAACCGGTAGGATCATCATTTTCCATGATACAGTCTTCTCTGTCACCATCAATGAGGAAACCGTAGTACCTCTCCGGTGGGCGAGAAGTCCTACCAGACCTTCGGAGTGGCCGAGGTTCTTCAGTTTCTGCTGCAACAGTCGGTTCAACCAAATCGTCATTTGTAGTTTGTGTCTCTAGAACCTCTTCTAGATCCACCACTTTGCCATCATCTTTATCTGTGAAAAACTCTTTTTCCAAGAATGTGGCATGTTGAGAAACAAACACTTTTTGTTCCTCTTTGTGGTAGAACAGATATCCATAAGAATTCTTTGGATATCCTACAAAGTTACACATGACTGACCGTGTCTCGAGTTTGTCCGGATTCTGCTTTTTAACATAGGCCGGGCAACCCCAAATCTTAATTCTCTTAAGAGATGGTCTCTTCCCATGCCATATCTCATATGGCGTGGTAGACACGGCTTTGGTTGGAACCCTGGTTAGTAGAAACGCTGCAGTCTCCAATGCATGCCCCCAAAACGAGACTGGTAACTCAGTGTCACTCATCATGGACCGGACCATATCTAATAGGGTCCTATTCCGTCGTTCTGACACACCGTTGTGCTGTGGTGTGTAAGGAGGAGTGAGCTGAGAGAGAATCCCATTCTCTTTTAGGAAGTTTGCAAATTCTTTACTGAGATACTCTCCACCTCGATCTGATCGAAGCATCTTAATACTCAAGCCGGTTTGTTTTTCTACTTCTTGTTTATATTCAATGAATTTCTCGAAAGCGTCGGACTTGTGCTTTAATAAAAATACATGACCGAATCTTGAGAAATCATCAGTGAATGTAATGAAGTATGAAAAACCGCCTCTAGCCTGTGTAGACATAGGCCCACATACATCACTATGTATGAGGCCCAGGAACTGAGTAGTTCTTTCTCCGTGTCCGGTAAACGGAGTTTTGGTCATTTTACCCTTGATACAAGACTGGCAAGTCGCATAAGATTTATATTCAAAAGGATTTAAATATTCATCTTTGTGTAACTTGTTTAGTCTTGTTTCGTTAATATGACCAAGTCTACAGTGCCAAAGAAAAGCTTCATTTAATTCTGAAAGTTTTCTTTTATTAGTGTGTTGTATACTGAAAACTGTGTGTTGATTTAGGACATATATTCCGTTATTAAGTGTACCATACCCAACCAACATTTGATTCAGGTGAATGTTCATAACATTGTTTTGCAATACAAAATTATACCCTTCATTGTCCAACAAAGAAACGGATATTATATTACATAGCATATCAGGTACAAAATAACATGGATTCAAAATCAAAATACATCCAGACGGCAACCCCAAGTGATACTCTCCCACTGCGACTGTATGTACATTGGAACCATTTCCAACGCGGAGAGTATGGTCACCTGTCTTCAAAACCTTGCTATTTCTCAGCCCCTGCATAGAATTGCAAATGTGAGAACCTGAACCGGTATCCAATACCCAGGAAGCAGAGTTTATAGAAAAACAGTTTTCAGTCACAAACGCACCTGAAGCAGAAGCATCACCATGCTTCTTCTTGAGACTTAGGTACTCCGTGCAGTTGCGCTTCCAATGTCCTGTCTTGTGGCAATGAAAACACTCGCCTTTCCCTGGGTCTCCAGCCGTGGACTTTCCCTTTCCCTTCACCTTTTTGACTCCGCCCTTAGGATTAGTGGGTTTCTTCTTTTTCTTTCCCTTGGCTTTAGCTTTTGGGCGAGAAGAAGAAGACTGTCCAATAGTCATAACGGGAGTCTTTGCTGACTTCATAGTGCTCTCTGCACTCCTTAACATATTAAGGAGTTCAGGGAGGTCCTTCTCCATGCCATGCATGTTGAAGTTCACTATGAACTGAGCAAAGGTGGAGGGGAGGGACTGCAGAATAATATCTATATATTGCTCATTGTCCATTGTCCATCCAAGGTCCTCAAGCTCTTCTATAAGAGCTATCATCTTCAAAACATGGTCCGCTACTGGTGTGCCAGGGGCCATCCGCATGTGAAACAGTTTCCTTGATGCTTCGTATCGTAATACGCGGGACTGCTCCCCATACAACTCCTTTGTATGGAGCAGTATCCCGTGAATGTCCATGTCCTCGTGCTGCTTTTGATGTGTATTATCCATCGATGCAAGCGTGAGGCATGTGGCCATGGCACAGTCAGCGTCCCATGTCTTGCAGACTTCAATGTCCGCAACTGAGGATTTTGGGCCTGGGACGGGCGGGGCTGAAGCCGTGAGGACATATGATACTTTATCATAAGTCAAGGCGATCTTCAGATTCCTTAGCCAGTCTTTATAGTTGGTCCCATTCAGTTTGTTTTTATCTAGTAGAAGCTTAAGTCCAGTCATTGGTATCTGCCATTAAGAGAGAGAAAAGAATACACTCAGCGAAAGCTCTTGCACAGATTAGATTGGTTTATTATCTTGTCTAATCGATGTTTCCCACTGCTTTTTATCAAGTTTTTCTTTCAAATCTTAAAAAGAAAAACTAGCCAGGATTAATTACAGTCTACAACTTCGCTAACCGTTCAGCCAGGCCAGTGTCGGTACTTTGAGGGAGGTTCCCCGTGCTTTCGCACGGACCTAATTAGAGTAAACCTCGTTTTCCCAGAGGCGGAGCCCCGTTAACACCTTTCTAGACACCTAATGAGTTAGCTAATTGTAAACTGTAAAACTCTCCTAGGAGCAACTATTGCCCACAGTGGGATCGGGATCCAAGCATCATATGGAAGGTATGCAATCTCATTGCAAATTTCAACACTTGAAATTCCCGATGTGGTTTTTACCCCTAATACTCGTGACCTTGGCTAAGGTCAACAAATCACGAGCACTAGTCAAGCTCAACCCGTCATTTCTTGATTAATTAGACCCGTTCACATGACCCTTGGCTAAGGTCAACAAAGTCATATGCCCGTCCTAATTAATCTGCATCATATGCGTTTGTAGGAAGACATCACTTAGCTACCGTACACTACGCCTTGGCTAAGGTCAACAAACGTAGCATGAATACTAAGTACTCTACTTCCTAAAATGACGGAGGGTTGCGGATGATTTTTAAGAAAATCTTTAACGCTTTGAGCTTGATATCGTTGTAGAACCAAAAGGTTTTCAAAAGGAGTGGCTTAAGCTCCGCAGTTTTGAAATATACCTTTTTCATAAATAGCCGAGTAGTTTTTAAATCCGATTCTATAACATCTTTTAGGTTTATTTTCTTTACATTAATCACATTAATGTAATCCCATCATTTAAGTCCTTAAGCCAATCACAGAAAAGAAACGAAAATAACACGTACGCTTATGCCATCCGCATTCGCCACAATGTTCCGTTATGCACCGTTAGGTTACTTAACTAACGGCATACCGGGACGGGACTAGCGCGGGTGTAAAACATAAGCAACGTCTACTATATATCATATATATAATATGTCATTCGTCTCAGATATCACAGAACACAGGAAGCAGAAATATAGATATAACGTGGGATATACTAGGACGTCCGTATTTAGTATTTAGCCAGAATAGAAAATACGGATTCCACAGTCGCGATGAATAGCCAAGCCCACACCCTGGACCCCTACGAGAGCGGCAAGTGACCCTACCAATCCTGGAGTTTAGGAGACCCGGTCTCGACTCCTCGAGATGGCCTCCCACTGAACCCCAGAACCCGGTCACCTGTGCTCTCCTCCCTGGGTCCATCCTAATGCGGAAAAGTAAATAATATACAACACCGGTGACACAACCGCAACCTGGAAGTGCCCCAAATAAAAGAATATTACATTACATTTGAATTTACATGAATGAAAATATAAAACTCTCATCTCACAAAAACCCCCCGGCTATTCGATCGCGACAATCCTGCACATCATATCTCAGCAACACAAAATATCACATATCATCAACATAAGTAAGTATGCGTACCCCGATTGTCGTTGATGTATAGCAACGAAACCGGCGATATCTAACATACTACACTTACGGTCACAGAAAAGAAAGTGTAAAACTACAATATTTGGAATCCAGATTCTCTTTAGACATCATAAATGCGAAATATCACATATTTCGTATTTCATGCCCACACTATATGAATTCCACATATTGTATCACATTCCAGACAAACAGACAGTATTGAAGTTTTCGAACGAACAATCAAGCACCCAAGATTCACTAAAGCTCAACACTTGAGCAGGGTTCAAAAGATCCGGAGTGTGACACAGTAGCGGCGGTCCAGCCGTAGAAGGGTCAAGCCAACGCCTCACATGTGGCACGCCGTACTGCCCCAAACCCTAGGGTTCAAAGGGCAGTTCGAGACGGTCACATAATCGAGTTAAGCTTTGTTGTCTTCTAGAGGGACCACCGCAAAAAGACTTGCACGTATTTCCAAACTATTTAAACCCCGTGAATATTGAGTAAATGATATTCGTTCAAACACTTCAATACTTTCTAGTTTACCCGGAAAAGCTACGAAATAAAAGTCCCGATCGAATCGATTAATCCAAAAACATCTCCAGAATTTTTCAAAACTTTATTCAGTTTAAAAATACCCAAAAAATTAAACATGCAGAAAGTAGAATTACTGTAGAAACAGTATACCCTAATTCATATGTACGGCCGCGGAACAGCGGCCTAAGCAAGCTTAGGCCGCGTTTCCGCGGCTATAACTACTGTTCATAGGAATATTTTTCTGCCGTAATTCTTATATTTTCCTGCTATGATTTTTACATATTTTTAATTCTGCAAAATGTCAAGTTTTAGAAAATTTCCAGAGAGCATCAAAAAATACGATATTTTTGTCCGATCGGGGTTTTCATTTCGTCAAAACGTCGCCTAATGTTCTAGGTCGGCTCTGATACCAATGTAAGGTTAGTATAGCACCCTATGAAGTGTTTTGAAGCATCAAATGATCCAAAGTTATAATTTTTAAGGTGCTAAACTAACATGCAAGTGGATCGATCCTAGAAAATTAGGGTTATTTAACTTTTAGCTAGAAAAGATTAGGGTTTGAAGGGTACAACCTTTGTAGCTCCCCTTAGCTAGACTCCTTGGTGTCTTGGGTGTTGAGTCGAGGTCCTCTCGATGTTCCCTTGCGTCCACGACGATCCACCACGGAGCACTCCGTCCAAGCTCGCAATTTCGACAAATCGAAAAGAACACTCTAAACAAAGCGGCTAAGCTTGTGTAGAATGATGTTGTGGTTGGGTTTCTCACTTCAAAAACCTTTCTTTTGTTGTATTTCACTCACTAGAAAAGACTGGAGAAGAAAAGATGAAGGAAGATGAAGATGGTGGCTAATATTATCAAGAGATAAAAAGATAACCATGAGGTTAAGCTTGTGAAAGAAAATAAATATCACTATATATATTTATTCCTTCTTGACTCCAACCATGATTAAATGATAGATGATTAATTTAACTTGGGTTTAGAATGATAAAGGAAAAGATAACCATGGTTTAGTGGTGGGTGAGAATGGTTAGGTTAAAAGAAGCATGTAGAAACTAGCATAATTATCCTTTCCTTTTCATTTTCTTTTTAAAATCAAAATTAAATAATTATCCATTGTTTAATCTATGGTGTGAAGCTTATATTGCTACCATTTCCATATATAATCAACCATGATGGTTTGATGTATGTATGTGTACATGTATGCACATTTACATGTGCATGAAACTAGAAAAGAAGAAAGAAACACATGCATGCATGCATACATCCATCAAACCCTAGAAAGGTTTTAAGTGAGAAAACTAATGGTTAAATGATAAATCAACACTTGATTTATCAATCCGGTCATATCTAATATGACCCCACCAAAAGCAGTTCACCCGATCAATGTTCGGTATCATATACGCAGACTTCAATCGGGTGCATGCGCATATCGCATATGCGCACCACAACGTTTCGCCTGGACTGGGTAACTCCTCTGTGGGACTCTAAGACTCATCAATACGCCGGCAGAGGGTGATGATCATATCAAGTACCCTCAAGCCGCAAGCGGTCAGCTAAACGTAACGGCCACCCGGGTATTGAGCGATCAGAAGACAACAAGCGAACCTGCTACAACTCCCGTCGAGCCATCCGGCAACACTACCGTACAGTCCGGTCTCTTCGTCAGATATGCTGCATATCGAGCCTAGGGATGGTCACGTCGACCCCAATAACTCAATAAGTCGTGTCGGTGAATGGTCTATAACAGATCGAGAAACTACTGATAACACTTATCAGCAAATCTCAGCAGCCCTGGCCAGGGACTTGCTGTTATAACCAGTCGAGCACAGCACAGCATCAACTCCCAATACCGGGAGAGACGAAACCCCTCTTATCGCTCATCGTCTTCGTGTGTCTCGGGACTGTACCCAACGGCCACCTGTTTGCACGACTCAGTAGAGCCGTGGTAGGGTGGCAATCAAAGTGCAGTGGGAGAACACACAAGACTCCATGACGATCTCGGGTCTACAGACTAACCTGTACCAGTGTCACCTGAGAACTGCTATCCGACGATAGATATAATTCCATATAGGAGTTCTCGATGAGTCCGTCCAGTGTACCCAGTCACCACTGAGCACCCGTATATGATCTTGATGTCAAACATCGATGAATGTGGGAACATCCATCGCCCATCGTATGGGTCTAGTATCATATACGCTAGTCTACTCTGGTATATCGATGCCCCGTCTCGATATACCTACGACTAGGGACATTCCAGGATATGCTTATAGACTACAGATGTCCCACTAGTATGATCTTCATCATAATCAGAGTAGTCAAGCCGATATCCTCAGGGCTTTATCAGCATGTATGAATGAATAAAAGCATGATCAATAAACATGTCAGATAAAGAAGAACCAGATAGTATACTATCATGTTGAGCAAGAATGCAAACTGAATATATATACATGTATAGATACATCCACTATCACATAATGGCCTCTAGGGCATACATATATCCAACAGCGATGAGGTTCGGAAAGAAAGGGAAACTTAGTCCCAGATATGTAGGTCCTTTTGAGATTCTTAATTGAGTCAGTACCGTCGCCTATCTCTTAGCACTTCCGTCCAGTTTTTCGGATGTACATCCCGTATTTCATGTATCGATACTTCGCAAGTACCTTCATGACCCAGCTGGAGCACGATCTTTCTTTCACCGAGCAGCCGATAGTTATCTTGGACCTGCAGGTAAAGAAACTACGGTCAAAGGTTTTACCGTCCGTAAAAATTCTATTGCGTGGCCCAAATATCGAAGAGGTCACATGGGAAGCCGATGGCGAGATGCGGAAGAAATTTCCCCATATTTTTGAAGGTACGCTGATCGCACGCTTTTGACGTGTCGGATGTTCAAAGTTCTAAAGTTTACCGCGATCAGGATAGTGTTGCTATGCAGCTAGCCGGTTGAGCACGGGTCGATCCACAGGGAGATGGTTGTATTTCCGTTCTTGTCTTAGACGAGTCAATAAAGAATGTGTATATGTTTGTTCGATTCTAACCTACGTGTTATATGCAAGTATAAAGTTGTTAAGAAAAAGATACGAAATTGTAAGCTAAAGAAATCCGTACTCAAAACCTTTGAGCCGAGTCTTGACCAATTGAAGCTAGAGAAATCGGCAACAACGTGGATTAGGGGATTTAAGCATGGTATTCGTGGAATCCGGCTTATTTACCCTTGTCCTTCCGTTCTTGTCTCTTGCATTCGCCTCCGGCCAAACCGAACGCAACCGGTCGCGGTTAGGAATCACCATTACCTTGGTAGGGTAGGGTGCCTAACGGAGCGCTTGCGTAAGGTTTGGGCGGAGTTCAATGGAAAATAACGGGAAAAGGAAATGAGCAAAGAAATATTAACTTACAATACCGTATTTATTCTTAACAACGATAATTATAACCATTCACAAAAACGAACCAAAAAGAGCAAAAGAAAAGAAAAGATTACAAGTAAGTAAGTGCATGGAATTTAAGTGCAAGAAAGTAAAGCATGAATGTAAAGCAAGTAATAAAAAGCAATAAAGAAATAAGCAAGAAAGTAATTACAAGAACATAGAACTCAAGACAAGCATGGGATCAATAGCCAACCCTTAAACTTGCAAGCTCAATCAAGAGGTTGCAAGATCAAGAGAAGGGTAAAGAACTCATGTGAAATGAAGCACTAATTCCATAAGAAGATACAACCCTTGAAATCAATAACAAACCCTTAAACTTTCAAGCTCAATGAAGAGGTTGAAAGATCAAGAGAAAGTAAGGATCTCAAGGGGAAGCTAAAACAAAAGAATGATACAAAAACCCTCATCTTCATTTCATCATCCACTTAAAAAGCTCTCATTACAATTTTCATGGAGGAAAGAATGAAGAAGAAGAAGAAGAAGAAGAAGAAGAAGAAGAAGACTAAACTACACTAAAAGAGGCTAAAGAACTTAACACCCTTGGTTTGGCTCAGAACTGGGGTATTTATAGGCAGGGAAATGAAAACCTAGGGCAAGAATCTGGCTCAATATGAAGTTCCCAAACTACCCCAGAAAAACGACACTGTAAGGAGCTAGTACGGCCGCGGAACCGCGGCCTAGACCCTTTATTGGCCGCGGATCCGCGGCCGTATAGGGGAGTTGGGTCCTCCAGTTTTGTGGGGTTCCCCTTTTCCTTGTGTTTGCAAACTTTAAACTGCACAAAATCTTCCAGAATATCTCCAGATTTCTTAGTCCAAGATTGCTTTATTTTCTTCACTTTTGACTTCTATCTCCCTCGAGCTCCGCGCACCCATTGATTCTTGTGCTGCCCTCCTCGTGCTCTGTGCTTGTCCGAGACACGAATGACCATTGTCATATGTCTTGTCTCTGGAACCGGTACTCGGCACTGGACGGATACGGATGACCGGAACCCGGCTTTTATCTGCTGTCAACAGATGTTCTCTATTTGGCGTAACTGTGGAGATTTTGTCTTGATTTGCAATATTTGTACTGGAAACCTGTACTCTGTAAATATGTAACAAACACGGATTAAAAGCACCTACCTATAAACACACGAGCATAAGAATGGGCGGTATAAAATGCAGTATTCTGTTATGAACAAATACCCCCAAACTTAACTTTTGCTCGTCCTGAGCAAAACCAATTATTCACAAAAATGAAATCCTAACCGCACTTTCGTAGGGAACGCGATTGCACCGAGCGCGTGCAACAAGACGTTAAACCTCTAGGTGTGCCTAGTAGGAGGAGTGTTGTCTCCTGAGGGTTTTCAGCGGATTACACCCACAAAATCCCGTCAAGCTAGTGTCATAAGTTAACGTCGATTCTACTCCTACAGTTTAGTATTTACGTTAGAAATTCTATCATCCTAAGTTAGAAATATCCAACCCTTATTTTTCACACCTCTTATCTATTTAATCTTGGTCATATACGTTCCAAAAAAGTTTAGAAAGATGTCGGTTCTCCTGAGTTTTCCTTCTAAAGTGCGGCCTCAAATCACGGATTTTTATCAACTTTACAGAAAACACAAGTCTTATTCTTTATCTCTATGTTTTATCTAAACATCGATTGTATACCCCTACGTGTGTGTATCATTGCACCCCTCCACTCAAGAATTCAATTCAAGCTATAATACCCTTGCCCTAATACCTAATACTACTTCTTTTCATTAAGGATGGACGGATTTGCTCACACACCTTTCATGCGACTATTAATGCTTCTTGAGGCACTAACGGCCGATTACTGAATGTGTGAACTTAAAGCGTAAATAGCAGTTTCCAGGTCTTGACTTTATTCTCTTTTTCTTTTTATTTTTCAAGACCGGATATATATTTCAATGATACTCTTTTGGTGTTTAGCTTTAAATACCGTTTTTTCTTTCATACTAGGCTTTCAGGCAAAAGTATTTCTAGGTATCCTCTACTATCCCAAGTTTCAAGGTACGTGTAAGTGCAGTTGTAGGGTAAATACTTTCTAAATTTGAACTCAAGAAAAGAAACTATTTTTCAGACTTATCCTTCAGTAGAGCTTCAATACCTTCCCCTCATCTTGACTTAACTCAAGAACTGAACTCAACGTATACTTACCAAAGTTAGACAGAATGAGGGTTATTTTTAGGGTTTTCAATTCCTAAGCCTAGAATTTAGTTATTTCTAATATATCAACTAAACTTTCGGAATAAAGATCTAAGTTACCCTATTAGCTAACTTGACGACAAAGTTTTTATATTTTTTGGAAAATTTTTCGATTTTTATGGGTTTTTAATAAGGTATGCAAATGCAAAATATACAAATGAATGCGAAGGAAGAAAGCTTACCGAGCACACCCCCAAACTTAAACTTGACAGTGCCCTCACTGTCAGGCTATACCAAGAGGGTCAAAATTGTCGGCGCTCTCCCTAAAAACAAATTATATACAAAACAAAAAGGAAAACAAAAAATATATACACAAAAGGCGTCCCCCCCAAACTTATGTAAAACAGTGTTTCCACTGTTAAGCGTTGAAGTTCAGGATCTGGAGGGAGAGAACAGTATCAATCTATACAAAGCCTTACACAGGCCAAAAATGAGCACCAACCATTCAAAGATTTTATCACTATAATGTGCTGGTTGGTGAAAGAATGTGGAGAGGTAAGAAATGGTGAATACGCGAGACCGTAATGGGATAGAAGTGGTATACGGTCTCGGTATATGAGAAGAAGAATGGTGGAAGGGAGAAAGAAATGGAGTACGAACTTGAGGGTGAAAATGGAGCGAATAAATTAGCACAATTTGTGATGACCGATGTGTGAAAAGCGATTGTGCTAATATATTAACCCGTCGAGAAATGGGGTCAAATCCCTCAAGATTCGTGAGAAACCATGGGTACGCCGAACTTGGTAAACCAGATAATGGAAATGGAAGTGATACGGTTTCTTGCCAGGTCGGAACGATGGAAAGGATGGAGGTAGGTGATTGAGGAAGGTTATCGGTTAAAGGTTCAGGAGGGTGTACACAGTCAATGAAAGGAACAGGATAAATTGAAAAATCCGACTCATCAATTAAAACTGGTTCATCCTAAAAAATATCCTCAAAAGTTTCCTCAAAATTCAGCTTATCCATGCAATTTTCATCAAAATCAAGATGCATATGGGGTTCGGGAAAAACAGTTAATGACTCGGGATGATGAATTGGAGAGAAAAACTCAGCCAAATATACGAGTTCATCATCCAAAATATTCCCAGCGTCAATATCCTCAATCAAGTGAAAATCTATATTCTCAGACATCTCAACAAAAGTATGGATATCAATCAATTCAGGTTCTAAAGTGGAGGTGTAGAGGTCAAAATGTTTAGGAACGGTTTCACTTAGAAGGGACCCTTCACAATCAGGTAAATCAAACACTACAAAGTCACACAACTCATTATCTGTTCTATCTTTAATCAATGAATCGTTTGGAACATTAGATAGACATTCAAAACCGGAGTTGTGGGATTCAAGTTGAAACGGGTAGGCTTGATTCGGAAGGGGGTACATCTGACTCTCTCCACTCAAATTCTCAACATGTCCTACCGCTTCTTCATACATTGGAAAATTTGGAGCTGGTAGAAAACTAGCTACTGGGTCACTAGGTTGTATGAGGGCGGCCATGGACGCATTCAAATCCATCATCTGTTGGTAAGACGCTACCCTAAAGTCTTCCAAAGACTGTTCCAGATTAGACATGGGTTGTGAAGGGGTTTCAGTAAAATATTCAAAGTTGTTTGGATACCGATAACTCCCAAATGGCGGTTCAGAAGCAATGTCTAGGGAAGGTGCAAAAGTCGGGCAGGACTGGTAGGAATTGAATGGCTGGACAGGAGCAGGATCAACATTTGGATAAGAAGGTGAATGGAATTGTTGATCCCAAGAATCTGTAGTGGTGAAATGAGTGAAAGATCGGCAACAGGATTGTTCAATATGTTCAGCGACGGACAAAGGACGACTTGCAAAAGGGGTATCAATATAAGAGGGTGGGGGAGATTGAAAAGGTTGATACAAAGTAGATTGCGGAGGGCAAGTGTTTGTCCTAGACGCGTCTATTCGATCTTTCAAAGAGATTTTGGGCATGGAGGGATCGTTCGACGTTCGGCCAAAGCAAGAACCGTAAGAAGTAATGTCTGGTTGTGGGTACCAAAGTTCGGCAAGAGTTTTGCGAGGTGGTGTACCCATGATATGAAGAGAGAAAAGGAGGGGAAAAAGAATGTTTTTTTAGGTAGTTATTAACAAAAGAATGAAATATACACACAAAAAAGAATATGGACAAAAACAATCACGACACAAAAATACCACACACCTAATCGTTCTAGGGTTCACCTAGGTCAACTAGACCTGCTCCAGAACTTGATTGTCGAAGTAAAACCGTGTCGAGAAACGGGCTCAAGATACACTGATCACGAGGCCAGGTAAGTGCAGAGATAAGGGGAGGTTTTCCAACGCTTTCGCGAAGTTCCTTAATTAAATAACCCTTTCTCTTTTGGCGGTTTCGCCGTTAACGCTTTCCTAGACACCCCGTAAACAATGTACCGTTAAGCGAGGTTCTAAACACGGTTAACTTCTCCTAATGAGCGCGAAGTCCTTAAGGCTTAAAGTCTAATTTCTTTTAAAATTTGTGCGGGTAAACGTTATGCTCAAGTTCATGATTTATGGGCCATGGAAAAGGTGATGAAATCGTTTACCGTATATTGTGGGGTTCGCTTGCCCTTAAGTCCATATTAATGTATGCAATGCGCAATTCAATAAAAATTCTATAAAGAATCAAACAATCGTTTTTTAGTTTTAAGCACGGCACTGCAACAAATACGGGTTAGTCAATTTTTAGCGTTTGCTAGCGAACTTGCAAAGAATCCTGCAAAGAATAGTATATTGGATGCGTCGGATTTGAGAAGAAGGTGTTTAAGAAATACGTACCGTTAAGTTTTTGGGTTAGGAAACCCCCGTTGAATTAATTCCGGTAAGCTTGAAAAGTTCGCTTGCGCGGGTCAAACTTCCCAGATCTTTGGCACTGTACTTCGTAATCACCTTAACCTTGAACGTACACTTTGCTCCCCACAATCGCAGTTTGCAAATCTGCAAAAATCTGCACTCTTGCCCACAAAAATGATAAAAAAAAAACAAAAGATTTATTTATTTATTTATAAATATATACAAAAAGAATATTAACCCGAATAATAAGAAAGAAAATACGTTACCGTCTCCCCGGCAACGGCGCCATTTGATCGCACGCTTTGGGCGTGTCGGATGTTCAAAGTTCTAAAGTTTACCGCGATCAGGACGGTGTCGCTATGCAGCTAGCCGGTTGAGCACGGGTCGATCCACAGGGAGATGGTTGTATTTCCGTTCTTGTCTTAGACGAGTCAATAAAGAATGTGTATATGTTTGTTCGATTCTAACCTACGTGTTATATGCAAGTATAAAGTTGTTAAGAAAAAGATACGAAATTGTAAGCTAAAGAAATCCGTACTCAAAACCTTTGAGCCGAGTCTTGACCAATTGAAGCTAGAGCAATCGGCAACAATGTGGATTAGGGGATTTAAGCACGGTATTCGTGGAATCCGGCTTATTTACCCTTGTCCTTCCGTTCTTGTCTCTTGCTTTTGCCTCCGGCCAAACCGAACGCAACCGGTCGCGGTTAGGAATCACCGTTACCTTGGTGGGGTAGGGTGCCTAACGGAGCGCTTGCGTAACATTTGGGCGGAGTTCAATGGAAAATAACGGGAAAAGTAAATGAGCAAAGAAATATTAACTTACAATACCGTATTTATTCTTAACAACGATAATTACAACTATTCACAAAAACGAACCAAAAAGAGCAAAAGAAAAGAAAAGTGTAGCGTCTTGAAAAGTCGTTTTGGTGTTTTCCTGAAATTCGGTGAAAATTCGGTATTTTTCCGAAAACCGTCTTTCTCGATATTTTGCAGTTTAGGGCTAATTATACCTAAAAAGGATAGGTAATTTCTTGTTTTTAGTAGCTAATGAGTTATTTATGAAATTTTGGTCATTTAAAAATTTTTTCCCTATTTTTCAATTTTTTAATATTATTTTAAGCCGGTAAGAAAATACATTAAATAAGCGATAAATACAAATTTTTCCGGGCTAATTTTAATCTCTAAAATTATGATAATTATAATCTAGTGATAACATGAATTTTTAGTAATTTATTTTGATTTTTAACAAATTTTTATGATTTGAAACGAATTTATTGAATTTTGAGCTAAAACTTGCAATTTTTGAGTTGTAGGGGGCCTTTTTGCATAAAATTTGTTTTGTAAAACCCCTCTCTCTTTTTCCTCAGCCCTAGGACAGCCCCACCTTGTGTGAGACCAGAAATTTCTGGCCTCTCTCTTCTTGGTTTCTTTCTTGAGTTAATTTGATAGTTTATGGTATTATTTTAATTAAAATGGATAATGTATGATACATTGACTTTTGTGGACTTGACCATGACTTTCCCCACTTGCCCACACCCTCCCCCATACCTCATTCTGGCCGAAATTCCTGCACACCCTCTTCTTCCTCTCTTTTCTTTTCATTTTTCTTCAATTTCTTCAAGAAATATATCAAAATCCATGATTTAATTCAAAAATCCAAACAAAAATCCTTATGCTATAATTATCCTTAGCCATTCTTGCTTGGACCTTGGTGTTGAGGCCATCAATTGGAGCAAATTTTCTTGCTTGATCCATAGATCAAGAGGTATAATTCTCATCAAGTTGCTTTCTTTTGCTAAAAATTCCTTTAATTGTATGGTTAGTGTTAAAAGTTAGCTTATTTCTAATCTAGTTTAAAAGAGTAGTTTGTTTAAATTAGGGTTTTGAAGCCATGATAATTAATTAAGTTGTTTATTAGTTAATCTAGTTGTTAGTGAACTAATCTATATGGTTACCTTGTTATGTAGTCTTTAATTATGCTAATTTAGGTAATTTTAGAAGTTGATTTTAGTTGTAAATTGTTGTTTTAAATTTTCAAGAGAAGGTTTTTGTATGGAAATGGTATTTGAAACATGATTAGTGAGTTGATTAAGTTTTAGAAACCATTATTTAATTGATTTAAACCTAATTTGCAATCTAGTGTTTTGCTAACCTTAATCTAAGAGGTGAACTTGCTAATTGGGGTTGAAATTAGTGTTAATTAAGTTTTTCAAGTATGGTTTTTGATTTGCAATTGCTATTTATAAAAATCAAGAAAGGGTTTGGTTGTGGAATATAGGTTTTGGAGCATGGTTAATGTGTTGTAATTAGTGGGTGTGGATTGCTTGTAGTGTGCTTAGGTGAGTATGCTTTATTGTAGTCGTTTTGTCGCAAATCGGCGATTTTTGCACCGATTTTTGGAATGTATATGCTTACTAGATTTTTATATAAATTATGTGATGGACTATTTTTGATATCTTGATGATTGTAATGGCTTGTCCTACGACTTTTAGGATGCGTGAGTGCGGTTTTTGGGTAGTCGGGTTTTAGTTTTGCCGGGTGACCCAAATCGGCGTTTTTGGCAGTTTTTGCGATTTTCGCGTGTGTTCCGCGCACTTTGTGCACGTTGTACCTAGCTAGCGAACTTTAGTAGTTTCGTTGGGGTTTGCGTCGTTCTTGATATGTAACCTTATAATTGGTAATGATGTAAATTCCAGGTTCGGTCGCGGAAACGTCAGACGCGGCGCGAAAGGGAAAGGCGGTGATTGGACACAGCTAGCCAGGGATCCCGGTGAGTAGATTTAACATCTACGGGGGACGATCGTTTGGATGGCGCAAGTCGCCCGATAGATTTAGTAAACTGAAAATAAAATAGTAAACTGGATAACCACTTGTGACATTAGAATAATAATACTGGCATGATAATTGCTGCAATTAGATCAATATGTTATACCCATATACGCAAACTTAATTGTAGGACACATGCACCATTACCAGGTTTTTATATGCAGCACGAGCACTATTCATGTTTACACACACACCCTGGTAATTGCCATGCCACCACACTAGATAACATTTAAATTTAAATCTTTTACTAATTGATACTTAAACTGGTGCTATTGCCTTTAATTCCTTAAAATGAAACCGTAGAATTGCTATTCATGTGCATGTACTTCATCATATTAATTGTTCATGCTTAATCCATTAATCACACATCGCAACTTGATTATTGATATCATATGCATTCATTATCACTGATATATGCACTTATGAGGATTTCTTGAGATTTTATGATATTGCTGGATTTCGGGGGAAAGCCGCAAAATTTCCAAACTTATGATATTTTTAAAACATGTAAATTGCGGTTTTCTAGTGATGTAAGTGTCGTCCACCATGAGTTTGCTGTGGCTTTGGAAATCCGTGTCGAGGAGTGGAGGAACCGGCACGGGTACATGGTGGGCCCGGTAAGGTACCCCGGGGCAAGAGGAATGTGGTGATGACGTTGAGCCTGGCAGGGGACGGATTACCTACCGGTGACTGTTTGGGACGGCGGATATCCAGAGGATACCGACCGTGGCCGCTAGATGATGAGATATTGATATTTGAGATGGGTCAGCCGGACGGCTGAGGCCAGCGATACATTTATGAGATTTGAGACAGCTTTTGGGGTGTCGTTGCTGGACACCGGTTTTCGTCGATTCATTGACATTTGCTGGCATTCTAAAAGAGTTTCAAAAACAACATCTGATTAAATATTTTTATATATAAACCTATTGAGACCTCAGATATTCATGTTGCATACATATTCGTACACTGATGTTGTATACACACCTGCTAGTATATCCATATTGCATACATACTCGCCATTATGTCCTGCCTTACCTGTATATAGATGCTAGGATGCTTGTGTGCATGCATTCGATAGCCTGTGTAAATGTTATTTATTACTCACGAGTTGGCAACTCACCCCCGTTGTGCCATAGCCTGTTGCAGGTCCGCTCCGTCAGTTCAGTAGCGGCGGGTGCGCTTGCTTCTTTTGCCTCTTTTGCCTGGACTCGAGATTTGCTCATAGGTGGGTTATGTTATTTTTTGTACCACCTTGTATATTCTTGTATCAAGTGTACTCCATCTACTGTTTCTACCAGATTATTGTATATTGACCTAGAGATGAGACTGTGAGGTTTGTGGATTTTATGCTGTATTTTGGGGGTCGAGCTCACTTGAGCCGACATGCTACTTTTTCATGCTTCCTTATGCTTTATTATGATTATTATGCTTGTCGTCATTTACATTGCGTGGGATTTGTGACCGCCTTATGGCGAAGAGCTAGCTCCCGCTTGGGGATGCCCTTTTTTGTTGGATTCATGTATATATTTTGTTGTACCCATTTTTGGGGGTCAGTATTTACAAAGGAGACTCTGCCGAAATTTTCGGGAAAAATTGGTATTGTTTTTAAAAGTGTTTTACATGACTTATTTGATAACTCGCTTTCAATTGATTGGGTTTTCTTCACTCTTTTGCTTAATTGGTTTTGTTTTCTGGGCTTTGGCTTACTTATTTTACGGACGCCTTTAGACGTTTCGTAAACTTAAGTGCCAGTCACGTTCCGTACCCTGCGGGTCGTGACAAAGTTGGTATCAGAGCGATAGGTTTTACCTTTGTGAGTGTAGGATGACCCTTGGTAGATGGAGTAAGTGACTTAAGCAGCGTAACGTAGCGTGCGTATGTCCGCGGCATACTTACGATACGGTACTCCGCCTAAGTGACTTTAGGATATACTTGCTTGAAAAATTCCTTCTTCAACTCCGTGTATCCTATGATCCTATTGCACTGTCCTTATTATCCTTTTCCTGTACCAGCCACTATGCCGCCGAAGGCTACGAGGGCACAGAGGGCTGCCGTCAGAGACGAGATTCGAGCTGGCTCGTCCGAGACTAGGACTGAGCAGGGTGGTATGCCTACGCCGCAGAGACAGACTGATCCGCATTCCCCAGGTCGCATGGATAGGCTTGAGTCCGGTATGGAGGAGCTGCGACAGATGATGGGAGGCATGCAGGAGTTACGACAGATGGTGGAATCGTTAGTAGAGGTCAATCGAGCACAGAGATCGGATATTACTCCCCCTGCAGTCGTTTCGAGACCGAGTCGGATTCGCACTGATATGTTAGCACCTAGGAGGGTTCGCAGAGGCTGTGGTGGATTCTTTAAGGGCCAGTTATATCGCCTTCACCCATATGGTCAGCAGCCATGGTTAGGATGTTTTTGGTGTGGTAGCCTGCATCATCGTATCAGAGACTGTCCGGTGAGACGACAGGGAGCAGCGACAGTTCCGCATGTGACCCTACCACCATCACCACCCCCTCCTCAGAGAGCCCTACTTTCTACCCCAGGCGATGCTCCACGCCAGTTAGGTGCACCGAGAGGCTGTGGACGCGGCGGTCCTGTTCAGAGAGGACGAGGAGGCAGAGGCCGAGGTCGAGGTCAGCCCGCTATCGGTGGAGGACAGGCCCGAGTTTTTGCTTTGACACCGCAGGATGCGCAGGCATCCAATGCCGTTGTGATAGGTACTTTGCCAGTTTGTTCTTTCGACGCGCGGGTATTATTCGACCCAGGTTCCACACATTCGTACGTCTCTACACACTTTGCACCGTTGTTGGGCCGTGAGTCGTCGTCGTTAGATCAGCCGCTTGTTGTTGTTACTCCGGTAGGCGAGTCGTTTGTCGCTCGGTTTGTATTTCGTTTGTGTTCCGTTCGTATCGGGGAGAGGGATTCATCAGTTGATTTGATACTCCTCGATATGTTGGACTTTGATGTGCTTCTGGGCATGGATTGGCTAGCCACTTGTTATGCTTCGGTGGACTGCCGTGAGAAGGCAGTCAGATTTAGCTTTCCGGGAGAGCCAGTCCTTGTTATTCAGGGAGACCGCAGTGTCGCCCTTCCCAGCTTAATTTCGTCTCTTCGCGCTGGTCAGCTCTTGCGGAAGGGATGTCAGGGATTCTTAGCGTTTGTTTATGATACTCGAGCTGCAGAGGTTCCGTTGGACCGGGTCCCGGTAGTTTGTGAGTTCCCTGATGTTTTCCCTGATGAGCTACCTGGGCTACCGCCTGTGCGCAATGTTGAGTTCTGCATTGATTTGATTCCCGGTTCGGGGCCTATCTCTATACCGCCTTATCGGATGGCCCCGGCAGAGCTTCGAGAGCTGAAGGATCAGTTGCAGGATTTGTTGGACAAGGGGCTTATTTGACCGAGTGTTTCTCCGTGGGGTGCTCCGGTCCTGTTTGTCAAGAAGAAGGATGGAAGTTTGCGCTTATGTATCGACTACCGCCAGCTGAACAAAGTTACCGTTCGGAACAGATATCCGTTGCCGCGCATTGATGATTTGTTCGACCAGCTTCAGGGTGCGGGGTATTTTTCGAGGATCGACTTGCGATCAGGATACCATCAGCTGCGAGTTCGACAGGAGGATATACCGAGGACAGCTTTCCGTACACGCTATGGCCACTACGAGTTTTTGGTGATGTCGTTCGGACTCACCAACGCCCCAGCAGCATTCATGGATTTGATGAACCGTACATTCAGGCCGTATCTTGACTTGTTCATCATCGTGTTTATCGACGATATCTTGGTGTACTCCCGGAGCAGAGAGGAGCACGAGCAGCACTTGCGGATTACGTTACAGACTCTGAGGGAGCACCAGCTGTTCGCGAAGTTCTCCAAGTGTGCATTCTGGCTGGACAGCATCGGATTCTTGGGTCACGTGGTTACGAGAGACGGCATTCGTGTGGACCCGAAGAAGATTGAGGCCGTTCAGCAGTGGCCCCGACCTACATCGGTTACTGAGATCCGTAGTTTTCTAGGCTTGGCGGGCTACTACAGGCGTTTTGTTCAGGACTTCTCCCGTATAGCTGCACCGTTGACCAGTTTGACCCGGAAGGGAGTTCCTTTCGTTTGGACAGAGGAGTGCGAGCGCAGTTTTCAGCAGCTACGGACTTGTTTGACTACGGCGCCAGTATTATCTTTACCTTCGGGATCAGGCGGATTTGTTGTCTACTGTGATGCTTCGCGAGTGGGATTAGGATGCGTATTGATGCAGCATGGCCGGGTGATCGCTTATGCTTCTCGGCAGTTGAAGAAGCATGAACAGAACTACTCCACTCATGATTTGGAGATGGCTGCAGTGGTCTTTGCACTGAAGATTTGGCGACATTACCTATACGGCGAGTCGTGTCAGATATTCACCGATCACAAGAGCTTAAAGTACATATTTCAGCAGCGAGACCTGAACCTCAGACAGCGTCGTTGGATGGAGTTGGTGAAAGACTACGACTGCGCGATCTTATATCACCCAGGCAAGGCGAATGTGGTGGCAGATGCGTTGAGTAGGAGGCCCGGGGGTAGTCTATCCTTTTGCGCGCAGTGCAGAGGCAGTCGTCAGCAGATTGGCAGATGTTATGCGACAGCCGAGTTGAGTTCGAGTTCACTCAGACAGGGGGACAGCTCGCGCATGTTCGTGCACGCCCACAGTTGCTTGACCGTATATATGAGGCACAGCGTAGTGACGACCGTTGCTCAGAGATCATGGCACAGATGGGACAGGGCAGATTTTCCGAGTTCATGGTTGACGATCAGGGGATTTTATGATATGGATCTAGACTGTGCGTACCAGATACTGATGGATTACGGCGCGACATTCTCGAGGAGGCACACCGATCAGTGTATAGTGTCCACCCCGGTTCCACCAAGATGTACCATGATATGAGAGAGACCTACTGGTGGGACGGGATGAAGAGGGACATTGCGGAGCTCGTTTCGAGATGCCTGACTTGTCAGCAAGTCAAGGCCGAGCACCAGAGGCCCGCAGGAGAGCTACAGCCGTTACCCATTCCAGAGTGGAAATGGGAACAGATTTCGATGGACTTCGTTGTGGGTCTATCCAGGACCAGTCGAGGGTACGACTCCATCTGGGTGATCGTGGATAGATTGACGAAAGCGGCTCACTTCCTTCCAGTGAAGACGACTTTCAGCTTCGCTCAGTATGCTCAGCTCTATATTGACGAGATCGTGCGACTACATGGCGTACCGACTTGTATCGTGTCAGATCGAGGCACTCAGTTCACCAGCCGACTTTGGCAGAGACTTCAGGAGGCTTTGGGCACTCGTTTGAGCTTCAGCACAGCATTTCATCCGCAGACAGACGGACAGTCAGAGCGGACCTTTCAGACTCTCGAGGACATGCTCAGAGCGTGCGTTTTAGACTTTGGTGGTAGCTGGGATCGTCATTTACCTCTAGTGGAGTTCTCCTACAACAATAGCTTCCAGGATACTATTCAGATGGCACCTTTCGAGGCATTGTATGGGAGGAGATGCAGATCGCCCGTTAGTTGGACAGAGCTCAGCGAGAGCAGCATTTTGGGGCCGCAGCTTGTTGAGGAGACGACATCGAAGATCCAGTTGATCCGAGACCGGATGAGAGCGGCTCAGAGCAGGCAGAAATCCTATGCAGACAGACGCCGTCGCAGATTAGAGTTCGCAGTTGGCGACCATGTTTTTCTGAAAGTCTCTCCGATGAAGGGCGTGATGCGTTTTGGGCGAAAAGGGAAGCTTAGCCCTAGATTCGTAGGTCCCTTCGAGATCCTCGAGCGTGTTGGCGCTGTTGCATATCGTTTGGCTCTTCCACCCAGCTTTCCCGATGTTCACCCCGTTTTTCATGTTTCGATGCTCCGCAAGTACCTTCACGACCCTTCGCATGCGATTCAGCACCCGACAGTCCAGCTAGAGCGCGACCTTTCCTTTGCAGAGCAGCCGGTGGCCATCCTGGATCGGCAGGTGAAGAAGTTGAGGTCGAAGATTATACCAACCGTCAAGGTCCTTTGGCGCAGCCCGAGCAGCGAGGAGGTTACCTGGGAGACCGAGGGCGAGATGAGGAAGAAATATCCCCATCTCTTTGAAGGTACGCGTAGCTATATTTTAAATTCGGGGACCGAATTTCTTTAAGGGGGGAAGATTGTAGCGTCTTGAAAAGTCGTTTTGGTGTTTTCCTGAAATTCGGTGAAAATTCGGTATTTTTCCGAAAACCGTCTTTCTCGATATTTTGCAGTTTAGGGCTAATTATACCTAAAAAGGATAGGTAATTTCTTGTTTTTAGTAGCTAATGAGTTATTTATGAAATTTTGGTCATTTAAAAAATTTTTCCCTATTTTTCAATTTTTTAATATTATTTTAAGCCGGTAAGAAAATACATTAAATAAGCGATAAATACAAATTTTTCCGGGCTAATTTTAATCTCTAAAATTATGATAATTATAATCTAGTGATTACATGAATTTTTAGTAATTTATTTTGATTTTTAACAAATTTTTATGATTTGAAACGAATTTATTGAATTTTGAGCTAAAACTTGCAATTTTTGAGTTGTAGGGGGCCTTTTTGCATAAAATTTGTTTTGTAAAACCCCTCTCTCTTTTTCCTCAGCCCTAGGACAGCCCCACCTTGTGTGAGACCAGAAATTTCTGGCCTCTCTCTTCTTGGTTTCTTTCTTGAGTTAATTTGATAGTTTATGGTATTATTTTAATTAAAATGGATAATGTATGATACATTGACTTTTGTGGACTTGACCATGACTTTCCCCACTTGCCCACACCCTCCCCCATACCTCATTCTGGCCGAAATTCCTGCACACCCTCTTCTTCCTCTCTTTTCTTTTCATTTTTCTTCAATTTCTTCAAGAAATATATCAAAATCCATGATTTAATTCAAAAATCCAAACAAAAATCCTTATGCTATCATTATCCTTAGCCATTCTTGCTTGGACCTTGGTGTTGAGGCCATCAATTGGAGCAAATTTTCTTGCTTGATCCATAGATCAAGAGGTATAATTCTCATCAAGTTGCTTTCTTTTGCTAAAAATTCCTTTAATTGTATGGTTAGTGTTAAAAGTTAGCTTATTTCTAATCTAGTTTAAAAGAGTAGTTTGTTTAAATTAGGGTTTTGAAGCCATGATAATTAATTAAGTTGTTTATTAGTTAATCTAGTTGTTAGTGAACTAATCTATATGGTTACCTTGTTATGTAGTCTTTAATTATGCTAATTTAGGTAATTTTAGAAGTTGATTTTAGTTGTAAATTGTTGTTTTAAATTTTCAAGAGAAGGTTTTTGTATGGAAATGGTATTTGAAACATGATTAGTGAGTTGATTAAGTTTTAGAAACCATTATTTAATTGATTTAAACCTAATTTGCAATCTAGTGTTTTGCTAACCTTAATCTAAGAGGTGAACTTGCTAATTGGGGTTGAAATTAGTGTTAATTAAGTTTTTCAAGTATGGTTTTTGATTTGCAATTGCTATTTATAAAAATCAAGAAAGGGTTTGGTTGTGGAATATAGGTTTTGGAGCATGGTTAATGTGTTGTAATTAGTGGGTGTGGATTGCTTGTAGTGTGCTTAGGTGAGTATGCTTTATTGTAGTCGTTTTGTCGCAAATCGGCGATTTTTGCACCGATTTTTGGAATGTATATGCTTACTAGATTTTTATATAAATTATGTGATGGACTATTTTTGATATCTTGATGATTGTAATGGCTTGTCCTACGACTTTTAGGATGCGTGAGTGCGGTTTTTGGGTAGTCGGGTTTTAGTTTTGCCGGGTGACCCAAATCGGCGTTTTTGGCAGTTTTTGCGATTTTCGCGTGTGTTCCGCGCACTTTGTGCACGTTGTACCTAGCTAGCGAACTTTAGTAGTTTCGTTGGGGTTTGCGTCGTTCTTGATATGTAACCTTATAATTGGTAATGATGTAAATTCCAGGTTCGGTCGCGGAAACGTCAGACGCGGCGCGAAAGGGAAAGGCGGTGATTGGACACAGCTAGCCAGGGATCCCGGTGAGTAGATTTAACATCTACGGGGGACGATCGTTTGGATGGCGCAAGTCGCCCGATAGATTTAGTAAACTGAAAATAAAATAGTAAACTGGATAACCACTTGTGACATTAGAATAATAATACTGGCATGATAATTGCTGCAATTAGATCAATATGTTATACCCATATACGCAAACTTAATTGTAGGACACATGCACCATTACCAGGTTTTTATATGCAGCACGAGCACTATTCATGTTTACACACACACCCTGGTAATTGCCATGCCACCACACTAGATAACATTTAAATTTAAATCTTTTACTAATTGATACTTAAACTGGTGCTATTGCCTTTAATTCCTTAAAATGAAACCGTAGAATTGCTATTCATGTGCATGTACTTCATCATATTAATTGTTCATGCTTAATCCATTAATCACACATCGCAACTTGATTATTGATATCATATGCATTCATTATCACTGATATATGCACTTATGAGGATTTCTTGAGATTTTATGATATTGCTGGATTTCGGGGGAAAGCCGCAAAATTTCCAAACTTATGATATTTTTAAAACATGTAAATTGCGGTTTTCTAGTGATGTAAGTGTCGTCCACCATGAGTTTGCTGTGGCTTTGGAAATCCGTGTCGAGGAGTGGAGGAACCGGCACGGGTACATGGTGGGCCCGGTAAGGTACCCCGGGGCAAGAGGAATGTGGTGATGACGTTGAGCCTGGCAGGGGACGGATTACCTACCGGTGACTGTTTGGGACGGCGGATATCCAGAGGATACCGACCGTGGCCGCTAGATGATGAGATATTGATATTTGAGATGGGTCAGCCGGACGGCTGAGGCCAGCGATACATTTATGAGATTTGAGACAGCTTTTGGGGTGTCGTTGCTGGACACCGGTTTTCGTCGATTCATTGACATTTGCTGGCATTCTAAAAGAGTTTCAAAAACAACATCTGATTAAATATTTTTATATATAAACCTATTGAGACCTCAGATATTCATGTTGCATACATATTCGTACACTGATGTTGTATACACACCTGCTAGTATATCCATATTGCATACATACTCGCCATTATGTCCTGCCTTACCTGTATATAGATGCTAGGATGCTTGTGTGCATGCATTCGATAGCCTGTGTAAATGTTATTTATTACTCACGAGTTGGCAACTCACCCCCGTTGTGCCATAGCCTGTTGCAGGTCCGCTCCGTCAGTTCAGTAGCGGCGGGTGCGCTTGCTTCTTTTGCCTCTTTTGCCTGGACTCGAGATTTGCTCATAGGTGGGTTATGTTATTTTTTGTACCACCTTGTATATTCTTGTATCAAGTGTACTCCATCTACTGTTTCTACCAGATTATTGTATATTGACCTAGAGATGAGACTGTGAGGTTTGTGGATTTTATGCTGTATTTTGGGGGTCGAGCTCACTTGAGCCGACATGCTACTTTTTCATGCTTCCTTATGCTTTATTATGATTATTATGCTTGTCGTCATTTACATTGCGTGGGATTTGTGACCGCCTTATGGCGAAGAGCTAGCTCCCGCTTGGGGATGCCCTTTTTTGTTGGATTCATGTATATATTTTGTTGTACCCATTTTTGGGGGTCAGTATTTACAAAGGAGACTCTGCCGAAATTTTCGGGAAAAATTGGTATTGTTTTTAAAAGTGTTTTACATGACTTATTTGATAACTCGCTTTCAATTGATTGGGTTTTCTTCACTCTTTTGCTTAATTGGTTTTGTTTTCTGGGCTTTGGCTTACTTATTTTACGGACGCCTTTAGACGTTTCGTAAACTTAAGTGCCAGTCACGTTCCGTACCCTGCGGGTCGTGACAAAAAGATTACAAGTAAGTAAGTGCATGGAATTTAAGTGCAAGAAAGTAAAGCATGAATATAAAGCAAGTAATAAAAGGCAAGAAAGAAATAAGCAAGAAAGTAATTACAAGAACATAGAACTCAAGACAAGCATGGGATCAATAGCCAACCCTTAAACTTGCAAGCTCAATCAAGAGGTTGCAAGATCAAGAGAAGGGTAAAGAACTCATGTGAAATGAACCACTAATTCCATAAGAAGATACAACCCTTGAAATCAATAACAAACCCTTAAACTTTCAAGCTCAATGAAGAGGTTGAAAGATCAAGAGAAAGTAAGGATCTCAAGGGGAAGCTAAAACAAAAGAATGATACAAAAACCCTCATCTTCATTTCATCATCCACTCAAAAAGCTCTCACTACAATTTTCATGGAGGAAAGAATGAAGAAGAAGAAGAAGAAGACTAAACTACACTAAAAGAGGCTAAAGAACTTAACACCCTTGGTTTGGCTCAGAACTGGGGTATTTATAGGCAGGGAAATGAAAACCTAGGGCAAGAATCTGGCTCAATATGAAGTTCCCAAACTACCCCAGAAAAACGACACTGTAAGGAGCTAGTACGGCCGCGGAATTGCGGCCTAGACTCCCTATTGGCCGCGGATCCGCGGCCGTATAGGGGAGTTGGGTCCTCCAGTTTTGTGGGGTTCCCTGGTTCCCCTTTTCCTTGTGTTTGCAAACTTTAAACTGCACAAAATCTTCCAGAATATCTTCAGATTTCTTAGTCCAAGATTGCTTTATTTTCTTCACTTTTGACTTCTATCTCCCTCGAGCTCCGCGCACCCATTGATTCTTGTGCTGCCCCCATCGTGCTCTGTGCTTGTCCGAGACACGAATGACCACTGTCATATGTCTTGTCTCTGGAACTGGTACTCGGCACTGGACGGATACGGATGACAGGAACCCGGCTTTTATCTGCTGTTAACAGATGTTCTCTATTTGGCGTAACTGTAGAGATTTTGTCTTGATTTGCAATATTTGTACTGGAAACCTGTACTCTGTAAATATGTAACAAACACGGATTAAAAGCACCTACTTATAAACACACGAGCATAAGAATGGGCGGTATAAAATGCAGTATTCTGTTATGAACATACGCGTAGTTAGATTTTAAATTCGGGGACCGAATTTCCTTAAGGGGGAGGATTGTAACGTTCTAAAAATTGTTTAGAATAATTATAGATTAATTAGCGGTATAACATGTGTTTTTCAAATATAACCTAGTTAATAATTATTTCCACAAATACATAACTAAACTTATTCACTTATGTAAATATTTATTTATTTTTGTATTTAAATTAATTATTAATTAATTAATTAATTAATGATTTATTTAATAAATAATTTTATATGCACATACACCCTAATCTAGTGTTAACATTATGTTAGTGTAGGTTAAAACAAGTTTATGGAACCATGATACATTAAGATTCAATTTATGAATGGTTAATACATTTTATAACATGGGATGGTTCAAGAATAATTTAGAAAGAGGGAAAAATAAAAATGAAAATAAAAATGAAGCATGGTGCATTAAATGAGGTGAGAGAGGGTGCCATGGTTGATTCATTCTCTCTCATCTCTCTAGACTTTTCTCCCTCATTCTCTTCTCATCTTCTCTTCTTTTTCTTTCTCCTTATAACTCAAAAACCTATCTTTAATCCCAAAAACTCTACACAAAACCCCACATAAATCCTTCATTAATCAATTCGAAAATCCCATTCTAAACCTCTTCAAGAGTTCCTTAGAAGCAAGTCATCAGCTTGAGGCCACTCTTCAAGTTAGGATCACTTCGAGTCACCTTCAAAGTATGAGTCAAGTTTACAACATGTTTTTCTAATCCTTTGCCTTAATTATTCTTAATTAGGTTTTAGGGTAGTGTTTAAAACAAATTTAAAGTTTTAAGAGAGGGTTAAGTTGAGTTTAGGGTTGTAATGAGTTTAGGGTAATCATAACTTAAATTAGGGTAGTTAAGAATAGTCTAGTGCCTAATAGTCTTGTTTAACTACCAAGTTTGCCCTAAAACACCTTAATGTTTCAAATTAGTGCTAAATATCATATTTAGTTAAGATTAGGGTCTCGTTTTAGAATATGCTATCAACCCAGAGACTATTGAAAGAAGTTGTAATTACTGGAAGATATATATAGGACTAGGAATACACCCCAAAAATCCGAGCCCCTAACCCCATTTTCTGGCTGCAATTTTAATACTTCTGGCCACAAATTGCGGCCCAGTGAGGGAGCTAGGTCATGGGACTTCGTCGAGAGCTCTCTGCAGTTCTAATTAGGTCTCTGATGTATGCAACTTTATCTAATTGTTTGTATAGAAAAATCTTGAACCATTTTACTTTAAATTAGGCGTTTTGTTAACATGCGATACGGACGTTTCGATTCTTGTTTTGGCGTTTCCTTTGGTTTACAGCCCTTAGGGGTAGTCGTAGATGTTGTCGCACACGTTTAACGCACCAAGTTCACCCGTGTAGTATTTGATTTCATGTCATATCGGATTTCTAGCCTCATATGCTAAGTTTTGTGCGATTTTAGAATCGGTTGCGGAGACGTCGGACGCAGCTAGGAAAGGAAAGGTGGTGGTCGAATTCGAGTAGCCGAGACGTTCCGGTGATTAGATTTAACATCTATGGGGGAATCGTTCGGATGGCGTAAAGTGCCCGATGTTTAGTATTAATTGCAATTCTTGTATACATATACTTATACACCTATCCATATTGCATACGCATCATCATGCTCATTGACATCATCACATTAGGACACTTGCACCATTGCCAATGGTTCATGCCGCACGTGCACTATCCTATTTTTACACACATGCCATTGGTAATTGCTATGTCACGTACACTATAAAACTCGCTTGATAACTTGTATTTTTGCATCACATCATTATTGACATATAAATCTTCTAGTTATTCATCTAGCTTGCATCATATTAATATCATGTACATTTTCCATCATCATCATATTCATATATTATGATGTTCTTGGAGATTTCCGTTTTCATGAGATTTCTGGATTTGGGAAACCGCATGTGAATTTTAAAAACTTATGATCGTTTTAAAAGAAAAATGTGGTTTCTCGTGATATAATGTGTGGCGTCCACCATGAGTTTTCTCAGTTCTTGAGTTATGTGTATACCCGATTCGAGAAGAGAGTAGGCACCTTCTGCGGGTACATGGTGGACCCGGTGAGGTACCCAGGGGAAAGAAGATCGTATAGAGAGACGTTTAGACTGGCAGAGGAAAATACCTACCGGTAATTGTTTGACCCGGTGGATATTCGTAGGATACTGACCGGAGTCGTATGATTAAGATGGATTTGAGGGCCGATCTGCGAGACGGCACCCGAGATATTGAGATTTGAGTGTCGATGCTTGACACGGATTATGTCGTTTTTATTGATAATACTTTGGTTCTACCATACCATAATTTATTAAGACATACTCAGTTTTCTCATAACAGATATATCCAGATTTCATACTTGATCACTTATTCATGTCGCATCTATACTAGTACATCACATCATAATTCATAATTAGGATCAAACGCTTTTACGTGCATGCTTGCGATTGTCTCATATGATGTTACTTACTACTCATGAGCTGGCAACTCATCCTCATTGTGCTATAGTGTCTTGCAGGACCGACCTGTCAGTATAGTCACGGCGGGGCACACTGCTACCACTTCTGCTACTTCTTTTGCTTCGACTTTTGGACGTGATATTTTGTAGGTGGGTTATGCGGTTATTCTTTTGCTTTTCCACCTTGTATATTCTCTCTTTGTATCTAGTATACTCCATCTACCACTTGTACATTTGACTTAGAGATGAGACCGTGAGACTTGTATTATATTGACATCTGGTGTCGAGCTCGTATGAGCCGACTTTTATGTTTTCTTTATGGGCGATGTTTTCTTTTCTTACTTCGTTATTGTTTCGCACTATGATGATATATTCTTGCTTGTGATTATGTTCTGCCAATTCGACGAAGAGCTAGCACCCGCTTGGGGATGCCTGTTATTATTACTATGTAGTATATTCTTATTATGTATCGGTTGGGATGGATTTTAGACGGTAGATGCTGCCGAAATTTTTATTGTAACTTGAATCTTCAAGGATTTTTATATAACTTTTGTATTTAAAATTAACCTTTTAAACAAGTATTTTATCATTCTATTTTATTTCACGGTTTAGATTCTAGGATTTTGTGTAACGTTTCTGAAATCGTTATGCAAATTTTTCCGATTTAGGGTAAAATAGTTGGTATTTTCCATTTTTACCCGATTGTGATCAAACTTCTGTATAGACATGTTTGCAACTAGTTTTACTAGAATGAAACTATTTTGCGGGATTTTTAGGTCACTTGGAAGTTTTGGTTCACTTAAAATTTTTTCCCTAATTAAAATATTATTTTAAATTGTTATTAGTGGTAATTACAATTTTGGTTTGGATTAATTATTTTTAATGTGAATCTATGCTAATTTAATCATTAGATTAAGCTTAATTCTTTCTTGCTAAATTATCAAGATATTTGTGATTAAAAATAGAATTTTAAAGAAAAGAAAAGAGGTGGCATGAGATATTTAGTGCATTTATTGCAATTATTGTTGTTTTTAGCTAGATTGTTTTCATTTCTTTGCACAAAACCCCCTAACCTTGTCATGGCCGAGCCCTCCCCCCCTTGCTGCCCTTCTCTTTGCTTTGCCCAAATTCATCATTTCCAAGCTCATAAAATCACCAAAAATCCTCAAATAATCCCACAAATTCATAAATAAATCATTACCCATTATTCTTCATCTCTAAACTAGCATGGATCTTCAAGAAAAGCATCATTTTGGAGAGTTAAATTTGGAGGTTTTTGCTAGTTTGTGATCTTGTTTGTGAGGTATAAATCCTAACCCTAATCTTTTAATTTGTTGCTTAATTCTTTAAGCTAGCTATTTAAGTTGTTATTATAGCTTTAAAGTTCATGTTTAGTTAATTCATGATAATTTTTATGAAATCAAGTTAAGATTTTGATGTGTTTAAGTGGTTAAGCAAGATGTGTAGACTTGGAAAAGTCAAGCAAATTGTGAGAATGATATTTGTTATTTTTCCTAATTGTCTTTTAAGTTTAATCGCAAACTAGGTTTTTCTAAATCATTTTTGGGTAAGATTAAAATTATGGATTGATTTGGATCACTAAATTAAGCTACTTTGTGTTGCTGAAAATGGCTAGAATTGTTAAATATCTAGACTTGTGCTAAATTTTCGATAAGGTTGCTGATTGTTAGAGTTTTTGCGTGCTTAGTTAATTACCGCAATCAAGACGGTTTCGCTTGGTAGCTAGCCGGTTGAGTACTGGTCGTCCCCAGGGAGATGAGAATCTTTTTCTATATGCTTCAACGAGTTAAGTCCCAATGTCTAGGTTTGTTTGAGATTAACTATATGCTAAAATGTATATAAAGAGATCTTGTTAGGGTTAGGATTAGGTTAGTTTGAGATAGGAGTCGCTCACTTCTTTCGTTGCCACTCTTAATATCGGTGTTACGGTAATCAGTAACAACGGGGATTAGCACGACTAGGAAGGAACTTGCGAGTATAAGCTAGGCTTTCCAACACTTAGTTTTTTCCCTTTGGTCCTTGTCCGTCCGTTCTTGGCTCTTAGCCTTAACCTCCAGTTAATTCAACCACAACCGGTCTCACTAAGGAATCACCGCTATCATGTAGGATAGGGTGCCGTAGGGAGCGGATTGTGGTTCAATTAACGGGAGTCTGAATTAAGATGTTGGGCAAGAAAAGAGTGAGAGAGATTTCCTTCTCTCAAACTTTCCTTATCCTACCCTAACAAGTGAGAAACTACTCACCCATTATAAAAAAGGAAAATACAACAAAAAGAGGAAGATAGAAAGAAAGAGATTAGAAGATTACAACTAGCTATTTGAGACTTCACTTTGGCAAGGATCAAGCTTAAGCATCATTGTTGTTAAGGATAAAGAAAAATAGAAGAAGAAAGAAACAAACAACAAATAACAACAACTAGATTAGCAAATAAAAATTATAAGCAAATATAATTAACAAAGCAATAAGACAAGCATGATAAAGGAAAGAATTCTTTTATTCATCACTTCACTCACAAAAGCTCACTACAAGGTTTTAATGGAGAAAGATGAAAAGAGGAAGAAGAACTACAAAATCTATCCTAAAATTTCACACAAGAATAAGCACCCTTCACTTGGCATTGTTCTGGGCTATTTATAGGCAGGAAACTGAAACCCTAGGGCAACATTCTGGACCCAAATGAATTGACCAAACTGCCCCCAGAAAATAATCATCTGCCGAGTCAACTCGGCCGCGGATCCACGGCCGAGTCGCCATGTTGGCCATGGATCCGCGGCCATTTAGGGGAGTTGGCTCCTCAATTTTGGTGGGTTTCCCTGTGTAGTTGTTCTCTTCAGTGTGGTATACTTGGTTTCTCAGAAGCTCTTTACATTTCTTCCAGAATTTCAGCAGATCAAAAGGTGATTTGATGTAGATCTTTTGCCATGATTTTCTTGAGCCCCGCGTAGATATATTGGATCTTGTATTGACATTGTGCTTTGTGTATGAAAATGACCATTGATTTGCCATTTTGTCCTTTAAACTGGTGTGCGGCAACATACGGATAGAGAGCGGAGACCTGTATTTTATCTGTGGTTGGCAGTAATCCAGAATTTATCGTGCTTTTCCATGAATTTCATTGTTTAGAGCTGAGAACCTGTAACTTGCAATTATCTAGCAAACACGGCTCAAGAGTACCTACCTACAAGCAATGTGATCAAAAATGGGCGGTATAAAAATACAAAAATCTGATATGAACAAATACCCTCAAACTTATCATTTGCTCGTCCCGAGCGAAGCCAATTTATTCACAAAAATTCCTAACCTCACTTTCGCAGGGAACACGATTGCACTGAGCATGTGCAACAAGCCGTTAAACCTCTAGATGTCCCCAGTAGGAGGAGTGTTGTCTCCTGAAGGTTTTCAGCGGATACTACCCACAAAATCCCGTCAAGCTAGTTTTGCGAAATAACTATGATTCAAATCCTAAGGTTTTGTTTTAAAAAATAACAATTCTATTATCCTAATTCTAGACTATCGAACCTTTATTTTTCACACCTCGCTTCTTATTTAACTTAAGATTTTATATGTCTTTACGTGCAGTGTAAATAGTGTCGTTAAGTTTCAGAAGGATCGATTAAAGTCATCATGTCACAAAATAAAGCGCAGATAAAAATTTAAAAAGGGTCACATAAGTTTTATAAAGAGTTAAGCATTTTTCAAGTTTCGTTTTCCAGTAAGGTTTCAATTTCAGAATATCTATCTTCCTTAACAGGAAACTAGGTCTTATTTTTCACTCCACCTTTTTCTTGTTTTCATTTCATACACACATTTGTGAACGTGCAATAGTCTTTATCATAGAATAAAACCTTCATATCTCCGCTAGAAATATTTTTTTATAAAAACCTGTCTTTTGTCAAGATTATTCTCACACAAAGAACCGTTAGGAATTTTAACTCGGAGAGAATACTTGCTTGACTTTGTTTCAATCTGGACTCTCTAGGCTTCTTAACGAGCTTTAGGCCAATGCACCCAAACCAGTTGGCTTTAGGGCATTAGGTGTAGAGACATCCGAGCGGACTTAATTACTTAAGTTACCTAGGCCCAAAAACAAAAGACAATTTAGCGTGAAAATCATGACGATTTAATGCGAACGGAGATATAACCGGCAGTTCAATCATTTTTTTGGATAAAAGACGTGTTTAGTGGGTTAGGTGTGTAATCATTCCAACCAAGTTCCAGATGGGTTATTTTTCAGAATTAGTTCTAATTAAGGCATCAATAACATTCCTTCATATCCGCTATACTTCATAAACTATCTTTGATATTATTTATTTCAGAACAAACCTATTTGATCCTCAGAAAATAATTTATCCATTTAAAAGTTTTCAGACATAATAGACTTGTCATCTAATTTTCAAAACTCACGACACGTGTAGTGTGATGTAAAGACGTATATCAGCTATAGTTAATTTCAAAGGAGAGTTATCTTTCAGGTTTTCAAAATATAAAAATAAGATTTAGTTATTCTTATCTTATCAAACAAAACCGTCGAAATGTTGAATCTGAGTTCTCCCACTAGCTAACTTGACGAAAAAGTTTTTATGTTTTTAGAAAATTTTCTGATTTTTATGGATTTTAGTATGCAGATGCAAAATATACATATGAATGCGAAGGTTAGAAATACGTACCGAGCGTACCCCCAAACTTAAACTGGACAGTGTCCTCACTGTCATTGCATGAAGAATTTATTGAAGGGGCAAAATTGCCGGTTAGATATCCACATTTTTTTATTTATATATATTTTTTTGTTTTTAAAAGAAAATTGTTAAAAATGGATATGCACCGGACAAGAATATCTACATATATATGTAAGTGCACGGCGGCGCCCCGGCCGTCAATCCGACGCCGGAATGCAGAAGCGGTGAATAACTAAAATTTTGCGGACTTTGCAAACCGGCACCACCGCGCACTAAACTCCGGATCGAACCATTAACTAGTCTAAGCTATCTACAAGAAAGGGAATAGAGAAATACCGACGATCCAAGTCCTCCGGTCTTCTCGTCATGGTCCCGATCTCCTGCGGAAAAGTCCCGTCTCCTCCTCGTCGCCGGAAGTGCACCACATCGCCTTCTTCGTTTACGGGCTCCCACCTCAATGCCGAGGCAACTCGGGCACGAAGCCGGCTACTCGACGTGCCCAAGATTTGCTGTAGAATATGTGAAGAACCATGTCTCAATTTGGGGTTGTGGAATTGCCATTGGTGGAGGGATAGAACTTGGGGGTTTGTGGATTGAACTTGTGGGATTTTTGCAACATGAAATGAGCCAAAACCTCCCCACAAAAATTTGGGACAGCCCCTACTATGTTTGGCCGGCCATGAGAGGTGAGGAGAAAAGCATGGAGTGAGGGAGTGATATGATATATATACCAAAAGATCAAAAACCACAACCATAATCAAAAAGAGAAAGAAAGGAATGGTTATGATATCAAGCAATGATCACAAGCAAAACCAACACTCATCCAACCATCATCACCAAACTCATCATCAACAACCATGATGATCACTAAAAGTCAAGCAATCATGAAGCTAGAAGTCAAGGTCAATGAGAGGCTATCATGATAAAACAAAGATGCAAAGACCCCCTCCACAAATGCCTATTTGCAACAATGCAAATAAGCCCTCCTCCACCAATCTTCGGCCAATGAACGGAACAATGGAAATTGGCCGAAACGGAAAGCAAACTGGCAACTCCAGAAAACTGGTCCCGTAATAAATTACAGGAAAACCCGATACTGTGCATACACACCCGCATTTGTATTCCGACCGAAATACAAATGCAATGAGACAAAATCTCCACTGTACTATACTAGGATCCGGCTTATACCAAAACCGGCTAGTAATATCTGTTCGATCCTGATCCGTGCAATACCGCACGTATCTGATCGAACCCTGCCATATAACCATACGGCCTATAGTACAAACTGTCCGATCCTGATCCGTGCAATACCGCACGTATCTGATCGGACCTTGCCATATCTCCATACGGCCTCTACAACCTTTCGCCCGAAAGCTTGAGTAACTGAAAGTGTGGGGGACTCTAAAGACTCGTCAACACCTTGGTTGTGGATTTAACCACTAGCACGTCAGAGGTATAAGCCAATACGTAACGGGCTACCAGGTACTGACTAAAAGGGACGTCTGTGAGCGAACTCAGCCTGACACCCTACTGAGCCTGTCAGTGACAATATCCGTGCAGTCCGGTCCGTTCGTCTATGAGCATCGCATGGCGGGCCTAGGGGGTTGGTAAAAGTCAGACCCCCAAAAGCGGTACAAGTCGTGTCGGAGTGTAGCCCAGAACACCCTGAGATACTACTGGAATACCTACCAGTAAATCTCCTTGCCTTGGCCAAGGACTTTGTGTAATGGCTCTCCTAGACACAGCACGACCTCACCCCCAATACCGGGAGAGACGAACCCCTGAAGATACGCTCACTGCCTCCATGTGGCTCGGGACTGTACCCAACTAAAACCTGTTTGCACGACTCCTTTGAGCCGTGGTAGGGTAGTAATCAAAGTACAGTGGGAACTCACACGAGACAAATGACGATCCCCAGGTCGATGAACTAACCTGCACACATGTCACCAGGGAACTGCCATCTGACGTCTGGTATATGACCAACTAGCATGTTCCCGGCGAGTCCTGTCCGGTGTACTCATAACCCAATGAGCACCTGTATACATCTTAGGTGATCCAACTGACACCAGTGGCTTGTGAGACCGGCCACCGCCCCTCGTCGGGGTCTCGACTGTATACACTAGTCTACTAATGGAGTATCGATGCCCAGTCTCGAAACTCCCACGACTAGGGACCTTTTAAGGATAAGCTTATAGACCCCCAGCTCCCACTTATATGATCGCCCTCATACTGCTGGTGGTCAAGCAAGAATCCTAGGGGCTCTATCAACGTGTAATAGCGACGTGTCATGTCACCTAAAGCAGTACACGATGATAAAGGTAAACCAGATAGCATACTATCATCTCGAGCAAGACTGTCCTACTGGGATAGGTCCTCCCTCAATCATTACAATCACGTACCTGTGACCTAATAATTGACTCTGAGGGCACTATCTCCAACAATATATACAAAATGGTATATACATACCCCCAAACTTATTTGAAACAGTGTCCACTATTTTAGCTGGATAACCGAAGTTTGGTGGTAGGTAGAGGAAGATTATGCAGGGTAAACCGGCTCCTGTAAGACCAGGAAATCCTCTGTTGGTTCGGCGCTAAGGTACGGTTTCAGTCTGTGTCCGTTTACTTTGAAAAATGAACCGTCCTTTGGATCCTCCAAATCCACAGCGCCTTGCAGATACACATTCCGCACAAAAAATGGCCCTTTCCAGCGAGATCTGAGCTTTCCTGGATAGAAATGTAGCCGGGTGTCGTAAAGCAGTACCTGTTGACCAGGTGCGAAGGTTTTGCGCAAAAGGTGTTTATCGTGAAATACCTTCGTTCGGTTCTTAACGACAACCGCGTTTTCGTAAGCCTCATCCCGAAGCTCGTTCAATTCGTTCAACTGCAGCTTCCGATGGCTGCCCGTATCTTCGAGAAACAGATTCAGCTCCTTTATCGCCCAAAATGCGCGATACTCTATTTCCACAGGAAGGTGGCAAGCCTTTCCGTAAACAAGCCGATAAGGAGACATGCCAAGATCGGTCTTATAAGCGGTTCGAAATGCCCAAAGGGCATAAGTGAGTTTTAGAGACCAATCCTTACAGTTCTTGGAAACCGTCTTCTCCAATATCTGCTTGATTTGCCGATTTGAAACTTCGGCCTGCCCACATGTTTGAGGGTGGTAGGGCGTGGATAGCTTAGGATTAATGGAATATTTTCGCATCAAGGCCTCGAAAGTCTTATTACAGAAATGAGTTCCATTGTCGCTAATGATCGCTCGGGGGTGCCCAAACCGGGAGAAAATGTTTTTCTTAAGAAATCTAACGACAACCTTGTTGTCGTTAGTCCGGCTGGGCACAGTCTCGACCCACTTAGAGATATAATCAACTGCGAGAAGAATTTACAAGTTCCCAGAGCTGGGAAACGGCCCCATAAAATCAATCCTCCAAACATCGAAAATCTCCACAACCAAGATTGGTTGGAGCGGCATCTCGTTTCTCTTGGATATCCGGCCCAAGTGTTGGCACCGGGAGCAAGTCTTGCAGTAGTCATGAGCGCCTTTGAAGAGTTGTGGCCAGTAGAAACCACACTGCAAGATCTTCTCGGCTGTCTTTCTGGGGCCAAAATGCCCGCCACATGCTTGATCATGGCAAAACGACAGCACACTCTTGAATTCATCCTCAGGGACACACCGACGAATAATCTGGTCGGGACAGTACTTGAACAGATAGGGTTCGTCCCAGTAAAAGTGTTTTACTTAGGATAAGAATTGAAGTCTGTCCTGACTTGACCATTCAGTCGGTAGTAATCCTGTGGCCAAATAGTTCACAATATCTGCGAACCAGGGTTCGCAAGATACTGTCAAGAGCTGTTCATCCGGAAAAATGTCGTTGATCGGAATTTGAAGCGACGGCGAAGAAGGAAGTCGTGAGAGATGGTCGGCGACTACGTTTTCACATCCTCTTTTTTCCTTGATGACAAGGTCAAACTCTTGAAGCAAAAGGATCCAACATATCAGCCGAGATTTTGCATCCTTCTTTACAAAAAGATGGCGTAGAGCAGAATGGTCCGTGTAGACGATGACTGGAGAGTTGATGAGGTAGGGCCTGAACTTTTCTAAAGCAAATACAACAGCCAAGAATTCCTTCTCGGTTGTTGTGTAGTTCAGTTGGGCGTCGTTCAGGGTTCGGCTAGCATAATAGATTACGTGCGGTATCTTGTCAATGTGTTGTCCAAGGACAGCACCGATGGCAAAGTCGGATGCATCGCACATAATCTCAAATGGGTGCGTCCATTTAGGAGAAGAAAGAACGGGAGCAGAAGTGAGTGAGCTTTTTAATGACTCGAACGCAGTCACACAGCTCGAGTTGAAGTCGAATGTCGTATCCTTGGCCAGCAAAAGAGTCAAGGGCCTAGCAATCTTGCTAAAGTCCTTGATGAACCGTCTATAGAAACCGGCATGGCCAAGGAAGGCTCGGATGTCTCTGACGCATCTGGGAGGAGGGAGATTGGAAATGATTTCAATCTTCGCTTTATCTACCTCAATGCCATTTTGCGAGATGATATGTCCTAAGACAATACCTTCGCGCACCATGAAGTGGCATTTCTCCCAATGTAAAGTGAGGTTCTTGTCCTTACACCGGGTAAGGACAGTGTCGAGATGCAGCAAACACTCATCAAAGGAATCACCGAAAATGGAGAAATCATCCATGAAGATCTCCAAGAATTTTTCCACCATGTCTGAGAAGATTCCCATCATACACCGCTGGAAGGTAGCGGGCGTATTGCATAACCCAAAGGGCATGCGACGATATGCAAACGTGCCGAAAGGACAAGTGAATGTAGTCTTGTCCTGGTCTTTTTCGGCGATGGGAATTTGATTATACCCGGAGTAGCCATCAAGAAAGCAGTAGTACTCGTGTCCAGCCAATCGTTCAAGCATCTGGTCAATGAAAGGTAGCGGAAAGTGGTCTTTCCGCGTTGCGGCGTTGAGTTTTCTATAATCGATGCATAGTCGCCACCCAGTCTGGGTGCGAGTAGGGATTAACTCGTTTGCCTCATTGGTTATGACCGTTATGCCTGACTTCTTGGAGACAACATGAATCGGGCTAACCCACTGGCTATCAGAGATAGGATAAATGATACCACTATCCAGACACTTTACAATCTCCTTTTTTACAGCCTCCTTCATGTCTAGGTTGAGTCGCCTCTGTGGATCTCTGGCTGGTTTGGCATCATCCATCAGATGAATGTGATGTTCAACGATCAGGGGACTAATCCCCTTGATGTCCTCCATTGACCAACCAAAGGCCTGTCTATTGCTGTGCAAGACAGTAAGAAGGGCTTTCTTTTGCTCTGGAGCTAGAGAAGCCGAGATGATAACAGGAAGGGTCTCGTTCTCACCCAAGTAAGCGTACTTAAGGTGAGATGGCAATGGCTTGAGTTCGAGCGTTGAAGGTAAAACGATTGAAGGCAAGATTGGTGAAAAGGTCTCGAACTCAAAGGATTCCAGCAGAGGTTCAAAATGAGTGTAAGCGACCGAGTTGGATGGTTCAGGTAACTTATCCGGAAATTTGAAGGATTCAAACTCGGGTGGTGACTGGCCAAGATCGTTCGAGAAAGTGAAACACTCGTAGTCATTGTCGAGCGCAGAAGCAGCAGTAGATTCAAAGAGGGACACACTAGTGGCGTCAAGATTGCTGTGATCGAACAAAAACTCCTCGAATTCACAGTCCTCTGGGGTGATCTCCTGGATTGAACAAATGTCTAGTATATGAGAATTAGGTTCGGAGGGCTGATTCCCCAACCTAAAAATGTTGAGTTCAATTGTCATGTTTCCAAAAGATCGGTTCATCGAACCATTTCGACAATTGATCACAGCATTTGAGGTTGCAAGGAATGGGCGACCGAATATCAACAGAATTTGATTCCGGGGGTTAGCTACAGGCTGTGTGTCTAAAACAATGAAGTCAACGGGGAATATGAAGTCCCCAACCTTGATTAACACATCCTCTAGCTCACCTCTAGGATGGGTGATCGATCGGTCGGCCATTTGGAGAGTACAGTGTGTGGGTTTCAGCTCTCCTACACCTAATTGCTCATATACTGAGTGCGGAAGCAGGTTAACACCGGCACCAAGATCCAAAAGTGCGCGGTTGATGTTCTTATCCCCAATGGTAATAGAAATCGTAGGACAGCCAGGGTCCTTCCGTTTTTGAGGTAAAGATTGGGTAAGAGCATCACTCACAGCACTAGCTAAGAAAACTTTCTTGGGTACTTGAGATTTCCTCTTTTTCGTGCACAAGTCCTTTAAGATTTTTGCATAGGAAGGGACTTGTTGGACAACATCTAAAAGGGGAATGTTGATGTTAACCTGCTTAAACAACTCCAGAATCTTCTCCATTTGTGGATTTTGTTTATTGGACCTCAACCGGTTTGGAAATGGAACGTTTTTGAAATTGGTTGAGTCCAATGTTTGTGGAGGAGATTGTGGAGTTGGAACGGATCCCAGAGCCGGAGTTTTCGTGGAGTGAGATGTGGGTCCATTCAGAGCAGAAGAAGAAGAAGTGCCTTTTGAAGAATGAAGAATAGGCTCAGAAGATGAGGAAGGAGAAGAAGAAGACGAAGCGGCCGGGGTGTCATTATTCTCAATTGTTGTGCCGATGTTGTTGTTCAGCATTCTTCCTGATCTCAATGTAGTCACGGCACTCACATTATGGTTCTGTTGTTTAAGAGCAACATGTACATTATGTGGGTGACCAGGATTTGGGAGTGGTTGGGATGGAAGCTTCCCCTTTTCTCGCTCGCTTAACGCCGCATGCAGCTGTGCAATCCGGGCTTCGATGGTCTTGATGCTTTGCCCGTGTGCAGCAGTGTGTTGCACCAAAGACTGAATAGACGACTGGATGTTTGCGGTGGATTGTGTCGATTGTTTAACGAATGCCTCCAGACTTCGTTCTAGCGAGGAAACCTTATCGTTGTTTGACGGAACAAATTTGTTTTGAGGAAAAGAATTGTTGGGTGCAAAGTTGTTCGTCTGATTTTGAAAAGGTTGGGGTTGGAAGGGTTGCTGAAATTGATGTTGAGTTTGTTGCCGAGCTTGTTGTTGCGGAGGAGGGGGCCTCTGGAAATTGTTGCCTTGGAATTAATGCTGGTTCTGATTCCAGGCGAAGTTGGGGTGGTTCCTCCAACTGGGATTGTAGGTGGAAGAGTATGGATCGTTTCTTGGTCTTTGCTGAAATGCAGCATTAACCTGATCCTGTCCTTGAGATGGTGGATTGTAAGGACACTCTTCGGTAAGTGAGATAGATCGGAACAACAAGCATAAATGGTACGAAGGGGAAGAACAGGGGCAAGAGCAGGAGATGAAAATTTGCTTTCTATCGCTTCAAGTTTTCTCGTTATTGCAGCCATTTCGGTTTTCATTGCAATAGAGACATCGAGTTGGTGAATGCCTACCCTAGACTGACCAGTAGAAGTAGAGGAAGAAGAAGAAGTACTTGGTCTGGTACTCTCCCATTGAAGCGTTTGTTCCGCAAGGTCATCGAAGAATTGCCATGCTTCCTCGTCAGATTTGGATAGGAAGTGGCCTTGACAAATGGTTTCCAACAATTGCTTGGTTGCTGGATTCAGGCCCTCGTATAAAGTTTGGCAAAGTTGCCATTTCTCAATACCGTGATGAGGGCACTGAACAAGAAGGTCTTTATATCGGTCAAAGCACTTCCAAAAAGGTTCAGTAGGAAGCTGGGAAAATTGGTTGATTTCATTACGGATCCTCACGGTTTTGTGATTTGGATAGAATTTCTTGAGAAACGCTTTCACAAACTCGTCCCAACTGGTTATGGAGTGGGAAGCAGTGCTATAAAACCACTTTTTAGCAAGATCGCACAAAGCGAACGGAATGACCCATAGCCGTATAGCATCGTCTGACAGCTGGGTCGTTTTCATCATGGCACAAACATTCTGGAACTTGTTGATGAAGATATAGGCATCTTCAGATTCAAGTCCATGAAATTTCGGAAGCATGTTAATGAAGTGGGGCTTAATTTCGAAATTATCCCCATTGGCCGGTGGAAGTGAAAGACAAGTAGGAAGTGCAGAGCGGGTAGGATAGAAACGATCCTGGAGCGTGATTCGCTGTGGCGCTACAACAGGCGGTGGTTGTGGGTTATTCGCATCCATAGGAGGTGGAATCAATCCCGGGGGAGTCAAAGGGACGTTTGGATTAAATCCTGACATCGCAGAAGAAGAGGTTGGTGATAGTGAAGGTGAGGATGTATGAACAGAATCCCGGTCAACGTCGGAGTTGGCCGGTAAGGGTAGGGTTGATAAAGGGGTGGAAGGAGTTTCGACTGCGGTGACGATCGCGTAGTCCGTAGGGGCTGACGATACGCGGACTAAACGGGCACTAGGGTCCTTAGTCCAAGCGGACATACACTAAACGAATTTAATGTAGTCAAAGCGGAGAAGGTGAGGGTAAGAAAACGTCAATGGAGAAATACGATGGGAGGTGGGTGAAAAAATAGGATTCTAGCGACAAAGAGCAAGTTTTTATAAAAGTTTTTGTTTTGTGTTTTTTTTAGAAAGAGTTTTGCAGAAATATGTACGGACTTACGGCTTCAAACAATCACAGGCAAAATATGCACAATCACACCTAGATCTAGGGTCACCTAGGTCAGCTAGACAGCTCCTAACTGTTCCAAAGGGCTAGAAATAGGACCTCAAACCGCCTCTTCACCGCCAATTGCGGCCAGGTAAGTGCCAGGTGAGTGGGAGGCTCTCCACTACAAGTAGTGGACCTAATTAAGTAATCACTCGCCTTAGACACACTTGCCTAGACACCGCAAAGTCAGGTTAGGATAAACGGCCGATGCCTACAACTAGTCCTCTGTCCTATTGAGCGTGACGTCCTTAGGGCTGAGTCTAGTTTTTTTTAATTAAATAATGGTCAATGCATATGCCTTATGTGATTTCTGGGGTCCTGGGAAGGGTGATGAAATCCCCACCCAATCTGGATTGGTTTCAAGCCCCTTAAAATCCGATTAAAAATATGCAAAGCAGTAACAATCAATTGCAATCAATTTTTTTTATTTTTTAGCGCGGCGCAAAGAATCCTGCACAAAAACAATTTATTGGAAAGGGGAAGAGAGTTTGCGCAAAGAATACTGCAGAAAAAATAGTTCAGTGGAGTTCAGAGGAGTGGGGAAGAGGGTAGAAATACTCACAAAAAAAACTGAAACGCTCACGTCAGGGTTTGACCGCGGAACCGCGGTCAAACAAGCACTGTGGCCGCGGATCCGCGGCTTCTCTGTTGGCTTGAAGCTTCAAATCTCTCACCTGTGCTGACTTCAGTCTCCTCTTCTTGTTTGGAGCCCCTGAATCTTGATTTGCTCACTAGGTTTGCTCCAGAATGTTACAGTAGACCGTTGGTTCCGTCTTGATCACCCGCGGTGTAGCCGCGAGTTATGGGTCTAACTTCCCACGTCTTTGGCACTGAACTCGACCTTCTTTTTATCCTGCACACTTGCACAAAAACTAATCAAAAATAACAAGATGATTTTTACAATATATTTTTTTTGTTTTGTTTTTCGGTTATATTTATATTCACAAATTAACCTAAAATTACATAAAGAAATAAACTACCTTCTCCCCAGCAACGACGCCATTTGATTATTAGAGTTTTTGCGTGCTTAGTTAATTACCGCAATCAAGACGGTTTCGCTTGGTAGCTAGCCGGTTGAGTACTGGTCGTCCGCAGGGAGATAGGAATCTTTTTCTATGTGCTTCAACGAGTTAAGTCTAAATGTCCAGGTTTGTTTGAGATTAACTATGTGCTAAAATGTATATAAAGAGAGCTTGTTAGGGTTAGGATTAGGTTAGTTTGAGATAGGAGTCGCTTCATTCGTTGCCACTCTTAATATCGGTGTTACGGTAATCGGCAACAACGGGGATTAGCACGACTAGGAAGGAACTTGCGAGTATAAGCTAGGCTTTCAAACGCTTAGATTCTTCTCTTTGGTCCTTGTCCGTCCATTCTTGGCTGTTAGCCTTAACCTCCGGTTAATTCAACCACAACCGGTCTCACTAAGGAATCACCGTTATCATGTAGGATAGGGTGCCGTAGGGAGCGGATTGTGGTTCAATTAACGGGAGTCCGGATTAAGATGTTGGGCAAGAAAAGAGTGAGAGAGATTTCCTTCTCTCAAACTTTCCTTATCCTACCCTACCAAGTGAGAAACTACTCATCCATTATAAAAAAGGAAAATACAACAAAAGGAGGAAGATAGAAAGAAAGAGGTTAGAAGATTACAACTAGCAATTTGAGACCTCACTTTGGCAAGGATCAAGCTTGAGCATCATTGTTGTTAAGGATAAAGAAAAATAGAAGAAGAAAGAAACAAACAACAAATAACAACAACTAGATTAGCAAATGAAAATTATAAGCAAATATAATTAACAAAGTAACAAGACAAGCATGATAAAGGAAAGAACTCTTTTATTCATCACTTCACTCACAAAAGCTCACTACAAGGTTTTAATGGAGAAAGATGAAAAGAGGAAGAAGAACTACAAAATCTATTCTAAAATTTCACACAAGAATAGGCACCCTTCACTTGGAATTGTTCTGGGCTATTTATCGGCAGGAAACTAAAACCTTAGGGCAACATTCTGGACCCAAATGATTTAACCAAACTGCCCCAAGAAAATAATCATCTGCCGAGTCAACTCGGCCGCGGATCCGCAGCCGAGTCGCCATGTTGGCCGCGGATCCGCGACCATTTAGGGGAGTTGGCTCCTCAATTTTGGTGGGTTTCCCTGTGTAGTTGTTCTCTTCAGTGTAGTATACTTGGTTTCTCAGAAGCTCTTTACATTTCTTCCAGAATTTCAGCAGATCAAAAGGTGATTTGATGTGGATCTTTTGCCATGATTTTCTTGAGCTCCACGTAGATATCTTGGATCTTGTATTGACATTGTGCTTTGTGCATGAAAATGACCATTGATTTGCCATTTTGTCCTTTAAACTGGTGTGCGGCAACATACGGATAGAGAGCGGAGACCCGTATTTTATCTGTGGTTGGCAGTAATCCAGAATTTGTCGCGCTTTTCCATGAATTTCACTGTTTAGAGCTGAGAACCTGTAACCTGCAATTATCTAGCAAACACGGCTCAAGAGTACCTACCTACAAGCAATGTGATAAAAAATGGGCGGTATAAAAATGCAAAAATCTGATATGAACAGTTGCTTATTAGGTTTTCGGCGAAATTTGACGTGAGTTTTAATGGAAGTGGAGATGACGTGAATATTACTATATACGATAATTATTGTGTTGTGAATGTGTATTGGTACTATTGGGCTTTTGGCGTAGCGGTTTTCATGTATAGCGACCCAATTTAGGGTTTTGGCTATGTTTTTTCGGTATTTGGATTCTTGGTTTTGAGTTATGGTATTGTATTTGGTCGTTGGACGTTTTTACGTCAACGACGAGAGTTGTTTGGTTGTTTTGCATGCACAGGCTATAGGTTCTAATCTATGAGCGCACCGCGTGCCGTTTTTGGATTTCGGAATTTGATGTTAATAGCTTTGCGAATTCCTATTGATTGTAGGTACCTTCGCATGGATTCCGTGACGATGAAGGGCATTGACTACGGCTAAACGAGGAGTTTAGCAGGTGAGTAGATTTATATCTACGGGGAAAGTCGGGTGGATGGCGTATAGCACCCCCGCAAACATTGATATGGATTATCGTCGATTATTATATCCTGATAAATGATATGCGACGGACATGATTATAGGATCAAATAACGATAAAATGATGAAAGTTGACACTAATGAACATATTGACATATGAGATTATGAAATGATAAGTGAATCATGATAGGTGCGAATTGAAAGAGATCAAGTGCGATGTTTATAAAATGTGATGCGAGATATTAATGTGATGAACGAGTATACGATGTGATATGATGACTTAGTGTGATATGTCGTTATATGGATTCGAGTCGATATGAGATTGCTAATACCTTTGTAGGTCCCCTGATACGAGTTTGACATGGATGTGACCTGAGAGATAGGTATATTTATATGGATAATGTTTTGCATATTGTGTGATATGCCGTACGAGACTTAGATCCGTACCCTGATATTGTATAGGTTGATAGAATCCCTATTTGTTTAATGCCGCCGTATGATGGATTTATCGTACGCGATGAGTTTTATCTGTTGATTTATCCATACCGTTGTTTAGAGGATACCGTACGATAGATTGTACCGTACGTGATATTGTGAGGCTAGATGCCGATTGATAGATTCACCGTCTCGGTCATGTTAGATACGTATACCTTATAGCATTTAGTTCATGATGTGCATTATACTGCATTCATATTATTCTCATTGCATTTCATATACCTGTGTTAGTACACCTACACCATTATCGATGATGCGTATGTTACACTTACACATATTGCCGGCTCACACACTTCATCATCGATAATTGCTATGTCACTACACAGTAGAACTTCTACATCATGCTATGATATACTTGCTATGCTCACATCAGTGTTCCTTGTTGCATGACATACGGATATGCTTACATTCTGTTATATGTTGTATACCTACATGCTCACACATATACCTTGCTATAGTTATATGTTCCGCTTTATATGACATATATATCGGTGGTATGGGACGCTGTTATATATGTATATTGGATTCGGATACTTGGGGACCGCATGATATAATTAATGACTTGATGCATTTAAATAGCGGACTTTTCCCGTGATATGCTCATATTGTTGTTCTATGTTGCATATGCTATATTACATGGATTTACACATTTGAGATATGTTTTCATGCGATTTAGGGATTTCTAGTGTCGATGTTAGGCACTTATATTCCGAGAGATTTATGGATATTAGAACCGATACGTGGAACACAAGTGTCGAGGTTGGACACTTGGGTTTCGAGGAACGTATGTTTATCAGAGCAACCGATACGTGGAACACGAGTGTCGAGGTTGGACACTTGGGTTTCGAGGAACGTGTGAATATCAGAAAACCAATACGTGGAACACAAGTGTAGAGGTTGGACACTTGGGTTTTGAGGAACGTATGGATATGAGTATTTATGTGTCGATGCTGGACACTAGTTTTCATGATATTTTCGGGTGTCGATGTTTGACACTATCACGACCCAAAATATTAGCTCACGACCTGCACTTAAATCATGTGACGTCTACAGGCGTAACATAATTCAAGTAAGCTAAAACCCATAAATCTAAACTTTTTTAAGAAATAAAAAGGTGAAGCTTTGAAATAAAGGTATAGTAAATCATGTTTTGTCTTTTGAAAATTTGGGCAGCACCTCCCTTGTAAAAACTAACCCCGAAAACGGGTACAACACAGAATATAATAAAGCATCCCCAAATGGGAGAAAATCACGCCCAACGACGAAAATAACCACTACAAGTATAAAAACAAGTATACGACGCCCAACGGCGAAGATCCACACAAGGAAATAAAGTAAAACAAGACGTCAACCCTAAAAGCGAACATAAAACCCATCGCTCAAGTCTCGCAACTACAAGTCCTCTAAGTCTGCAACATATACAATTTGCTAGTTTCTGAATTGATGGAGTGACTAGATACAAAATGAATAATGAATATAAGAGGGGCACGATCCAACATGTACCACCTACTACAAGCAAGTCACCCGAAAACAGCTGTGTGCCAGCGATGCCGTAACTGATCCATGCGGTCAACCTGTAAGAACTGTGGCACAACGGGGGTGAGTTGCCAACTCGTGAATAGAAAAATATCATCAGGTAGAAATAAAAAAAACAATGATTCCTAGGTCAACTATATCATAAAGGTAAAACTATGATATTTAGGGTGACTGTATCTGCATATGGGCCAAAACATAAAAAAATGTCTATCAGCAAGTGGATATCATCCAACAATATAATCAATGCATGTATGCAGGTGGAACTCGTCCAACAATAAAATCAATGCATGTATGCAAATGGATCCCGTCCATGTGTCAACCACTGACACAACAACTCCTGCATGTAAATGTCATAAAAGCATATGCAGGTAAATATGAGAATATAAAACAACGTGTGTCCCTCGCGACACAACAAAATCACGAAAACCTGAGTGTCTAACCCCGACACTCGAAACATCATGAAACCCGTGTCCAGCATCGACACGTAAATCCTCATAACTCAGGCGCCGTCACCACGACTGGCCATGATGTCATGTCTGTACATCACTCCGTCGGTATCCCCACGATAACTGCCGAGTCCAAATACTATCACCGGTAGGTACTTGCCCACCTTCCAGGTTCATCGCCTATCATCTGTGATCATCTTGCCGAGGGGAACCGTACCGGGCTCCACCATGTACCTGCACATGGCCTACTCACTCCTCGCATCGGGTAAATATCACAAATCTCAGAACCGAGAAATCTTATGGTGGACGCATAGAAATATCATATTAAGAGAAACCGGGTTTTCAAATAATACTTAGTTTCTTGAAATACCCAACGGTTCTCAAATCCATAAATCACATGAAATCCATATCTCAATGCGTAAATCCATGAAAAACTGATATATGCAACATAAAACAACAATATGAGAATATTAAGGGAAAACCGCTCTTTTAAATGAATCCAGTTTTAAAATATATCATGCGGTTCCCGAATCCTCTGAAATCAAGTGCAGCATCATATGAGGTTTATATGTAACTATAGCAAGATATAAGTATCCACATGTAGGCAAGTATGTATGATGCATTTCATAAGCGTAAATGCACAATAACCAATATCTCAATATCACATGTCAATACAATACTACTAAGGGGTATATGCACCTATAGCAAGATATGTGGGTGTACATGTCAGTATGTATGCATGAAGTACATGTAGCTGTAAATAAGTATGTGGGTGTACATGTCAGTATGTATGCAATATATAACAGGAGGCAGGCATGTTCGTATATCTCATGCAATGTGGAACAATGATATGAACATAACAAATATATCATAACATGATGTAGCAATTCTACTGTGTAGTGACATAGCAATTATCGATGATGAAGTGTGTGAGCCAGCAATCTGTGTAAGTGTAACATACACATCATCGATAATGGTGTAGGTGTACTAGTACAGGTATATTTAATGGAATAAGAATAACATGAATGCAGCATAAAGTACCTCGTGAACTAAATTCTATAAGGTATACGTGTTTACAATATGTATCCGAGTCGGTGAATCTATCAATCGGCTTCCAGCCTCACAACATCACGTATGGTATAATCTATCGTAAGACATTCGCTAATCAAGGGTAGGGATAAATCAACAGGTAAAACTCATCGCGTACGGAAATCCACATACGGCGGCAATAAAAAAATAGGGATTCTATCAACCTATACAACATCGGGCTACGGATCTAAGTCTCGTACGGCATATCACTCAAATGCGACACATTATCCATATAAATATACCTATCTCTCAGGTCACATCCATGTCAATCTCGTATCAGGGGACCTACAATGGTATCAACAATCCCATATCGACTCGAATCCATAAAATGACATATCACACTAAGTCATCATATCACATCATATACTCGTTCATCACATTAATATCTCGCAATCATATTATATAAACGTCACACTTATTCTCTTTCAATTTGTAGCCATCATGATTCACTTATCATACCATATTCTCATATGTCAATATGTCCATTAGCATCAACTTCTATCATATTATCGTTTGTAAATCCTACAATCATGTCTGTCGCATATCATTATCAGGATATAATAATCAAACGATCTTCCATATCAAAGTTTGCGGGGGTGCTATACGCCATCCACCCGACTTCCCCCGTAGATATAAATCTACTCACCTGATTAAACTCCTCGCTTAGCCGTAGTGATGTGATTCGTCGTCACGGAATCCACGCGAAGGTACCTACAATCAATATGAAATCACAATGCTATTAACATAAAATTCCGAAATCCAAATACAGCACGCGGTGCGCTCATAGGTTAGAACGTATAGCCTACGCATGCAAAACAACCAAACAACTCTCGTCGTTGATGTAAAAACGTCCAACGCCCAAATATAATATCCAGTTGCAAAACCAAGAAATCCGAATACCGGAAAAACATAGCCAAAATCCTCACTAGGGTCGGTATACATGAAAACCGCCATGCCAAAAATCCAATCGCACCAATACTCATTCACAACACAATAATTATCGTAGTTAAAAATATATACATTATCACCATGTCCATTAAAACCCACGTCTAATTTTTACCAAAAACCTAGTAAGCAATTTAAATCATTTTAGCTCAAGTCTAGAAATTTAACAATTCTAGCGATTTCCAACAACACAAATTAGCTTAACTTAGTTATCCAAATCATTACCACAATTTTAGTCTCATCCAAACAGGATTTAGAAAAACTTAGTTTGCTAAAAACCCAATTAGACAAATTAGGAATTTTAACAAATATCGTTCTCACAAATTGATTAAGTTTTCCAAGTTTACACTTCATGATTAACCATTTAACACATCAAACCCTAACTAGTAAACTGTAAAGTGGTTTAAGAAATTATACCGATCGATCCGTGTCCTTTGGTCTTTAGCTATCATTCCACGCTCCTCGCGGCATCTCCGATCTCCGGTCTTCTCGTTGAAGTGGCACCACGTCAACGAATCTTTATACGGGCTTCCACTTCAAACTGAAACAACTCGGACATGAAGTTTGCTAACCGACATGTCCATGATTGAAGTAGAGAGAGTGTGTAGAATATTTTGTCTCAAGACACCCAAGCTATTGGGTGGAGGTAAATGAAGTTGTCTTTTGAGTTGTGATGGAAAAATGAGCTAAAGGATTTTTTACTTTGGAAATTTTGTGCATGCTTTCACAAAATCAGCCCACCCTAAAAGAAAACGGTCTCGGCCATTATCCTAAGAATATGTTCACTGGGGATTTCTTTTTGTAGAGGTGAGTGTAGTAAAATCAAGTCGTGACCACATCATAATATCATCACAAATATCACAACTAATATCTTTAGCTATCCAAAAGCAATTAAAGTTTCCAATGAATCACAAACATAACCATACCTTTCTAGAAACATTATCCATGACTCATCAATTTATCCAAATCAAAACAAGCCCCCACCTCATCACAATGGTTTCGGCCAAGACACAAAAATGATAATTTTGGCCAAAAAAAGAAACACTCACATTAAACAATAATTTATATTTTAATTAGGGAAATTTTTTATGTGAACTAAAACTTCCAATTGACCCCCAAAACCCGCGCACTAGCACTATTCTAGTTAAACTAGGCGCAGTCAAGTCTGTACAGAGGTTTGATCACAATCGGGTTAAAACGTAAAATACCGACTATTTTACTCTAAAACGGAAAAAATCGCATAACGATTTCAGAAACGTTACAATCTTTCCCCTTAAAGAAATTCGGTCCCCGAATTTAAATTAAACCCCCAATACTAAACATTTCAAAATCCAACTCAATCAACAGGGATCCGAAATCACGGAAACAACAGAAATAACATAGCGCGCCGCATGTGCCTGAAGCCGTGATTGAAAACTCAAAACCGAACTCCGTCAAGCGTCACGCAAATTATCGGACTCGCACGCATATCATCGGAGTGACAATGGAGATACAGATTTCTAAATCTACTACTGAAATCCACTAATGAAATCCAATATACATTAAGCAAATGAAATAATATGTATATAGTACACATCCTTTTTGAAAAATCTCCAAAAACTGAAATAACATATGCAGAATCTTTTTCTGAATCGTTGTGTGATGTGTAACTCACGGCATAAATGACGGACGCTCCTTTGTAAAGTAATAGTATACTTTCATATAAGTTTTGCTCAAAATATACGTTCTGCTCTTTTTAAAAATATCCCGAAAGGTTTTCTTTTATAAATGCTCGTGTCATTCGCAGACACGTAAGAAATAGCGAGACTATAGCTCCTTTTTGAAAGACCTCTTGGTAACTTTTTATGCATGCAAAGTACACAGGTACTGTCCTCGGATCAGTCCTGCTAGGGTACTACAAAGTATAGGGCCTTATCATAGAAACAAAATGCTCAAAAGCAATATTAGTCTCAAAAGGCTTGTCCAACCATCACGTGCGTCTGGTGCGCACGGAAATCAAATCCAAGTACAGGTGCCATAATATGCACAAAAGTAAGACTAAGTGCAACGGGTATGCACGAAAGCATCTGTCCAATACAACTGGCGTGCACGACAATAACAACTAGTGCATCAAAAGTACCCGAAAATCTCAATCCAGTGCAACTAACATGCACGAACGAAAATCCCAATCGAGTGCATCAGGTGTGCACAAAAATCATATCACGCGCCCAACGTGCGTGAAAGTCAAAATCAAGTGCATCCGTCATGCATGAACGAAATCGAAATCACGTGCATCTCACATGCACGAAGACGAACATCAAGTACACACGCGTACGAAAACACAAATCTGGTAAATGAATGCTCAAAGACATAAATCGGGTGCAATAAATGCATGCAATACGAATCCGGTGCATCCAGTCCACGAAATATCAATCCTGTGCATCCACTGCACGAAATATCAAATCATGTGCGTCCACTGCACGAAATATCAAATCCTATGCATCCACGGCACGAAATATCAAATCCTGTGCATCCACGGCACGAAATATCAAATCCTGTGCATCCACTGCACGAAATATCAAATCCTGTGCATCGAGTGCACGAAATATCAAATCCTGTGCATCGAGTGCACGAAATATCATAACCTCTGTAGGAAATTCAGAAAATCATAAACATGTGCAGCTAAGGCACAAAATGTACATCAACTCAAAGGTTTATAAAAATATATATCTCAAGTGCAATAACTATGCACAAAAATATAAATACCCAGTAGGTGCAGCCATGGTGCGCGAAAATCATATCCTGAAACTCAATCATCAAAACTCAAATCCAAGCAATATAAACTTGATACTCGGATCAAAAATGCAAATCGCAACAAATGACATTGAGGTACACCTTCTACAATGTCAAAAAAGTCGGTGCGCCTAAACTGGAGGAGCAAGAACATCCGCTTGCCTCCTGCTCACAGTCTGGCATCTTCTGTCTCCGGGTCCTTATTTCTCTGTGGATCAAAAATCTTGCGCTCTATCGGCTCATCTGCCCGGTCTGGTGTGCTAACGGAAACGATTCCGCTCTGGCACTCCTCAGGTCAACTCTCGGCTAATTAGAATGATCACTCATAAAGTAGCACGTCACTGGCGTCGGCCTCCGGCCCTCTGAATACACGTGACCCAACTGATCCTCGGTGCAAACTCATCGCAGCAGTGTCCTGGAAGGAACTGGCTCAAGGTTTCTTCCGATCTCGCCTATACCGAACTGTACGGAGGCTAGTACACTTACCTAATCTTTTCTCGTTCTTTGGACATCTGCGTTCTCATCACAACATTTTCTTGGGAACTGGTCATATTCCAACGCTTCCGTATACACATTCGATCTCTAATCTCGATGGGGAGTAACAACAGCTCGTCAGCATCACGCACGAACCTCTTGTTCCACTCATCCTTATTATCGTCCACTTTGACATCATGTCATGCTATTTGCGTACTGCAAATGTTCTCGGCGACAATCAATCCAGAATCTCTCATACGGACTCGAAATCAAAAACTCGGTATCTTCATCACACTGTAGAAGATCTTTAGCCGAACACCTCCTCAGGAACTCATCCCAACCATCGGAGGAATACTCAATGCTCATTTGTTTCTCGATCAACTCACAACACATCTAGGTGAGGTCCTCTATCTGAAACTGGTCAGTTTACCGATCTCACATCGGAACATACGACGAACAACATCATCTCTGGATCGATCTACTCTAGATTTAAGTAAGACTCTCCACACTGGAAATCTTCAACTCAACTGGGCCTGCGTCGGCGCATCAAATCTGATGAATCACCTCTGTCTCTCAACTCAAGATAGACTAGCTATCACCTGCCGCATATCTGCCTGGAAACTCCAGCGATCTCAGCTCATAAGTTCTGGAAGCGACATCACATCAATCTCAGCAACAGCTGGGTCATCTGTCTGCACGGTCGATGTCATCACAATCTCTGAGGTATGCTGTACATCAACAGTCCTTTCACAGCAGTCAGCCACCAACAATAGCCCGATCATCCGGTACAAAACCACACACTCGCTTTAAACGAGAGGTCACAACACCACACTATATCGATACGTTCCCATGTCACCAGAAAACACGATGGTCAGTCCTCGTCCACGACGAGCTCGCCCTGACCGCGTCACCAGCAGCAGCTCAAACTGCGCTCAAACCATGGTGACAGGAACCTCAAGCAAGTATCGACGATAATAGATCAAGTGATGAAATGAATCAACAGATCCAGAATGAATATATGATCATATGGAGGAACGGAATCAGTGAGAGTATGATCATGTAAACGAATAGAATCAAGGATTTCAAATGGATGTAAAATCAAGGAAAACAAAGAGAATCACCAGTCTCAAGATATGTACATCCTAAGGTTTCTTAAGTGGAGTATCGTATCGTAAATATGCCACGGAACATACGTACGGTACGTCACTCTATTCAAGCTACCTACTCCATCAATCAGGGTCAGCCTATGTAACGAAAGTTCGGGTTTAACACCCCCTTGTTCAAGTCTAAGTTCCGTAAGGTCAAGCCTAGGTTCCAAAATAAATACGCCCTTGACCCCACATAGTCAAACCTAGACTCAAATCAAGGTTAAACCTAGCGCTCTGATACCAACTTTGTCACGACCCAAAATATTAGCTCGTGACCAGCACTTAAATCACGCGACGTCTACAGGCGTAACATAATTCAAGTAAGCTGAAATCCAGAAATCTAAATCTTTTTAAGAAATAAGGAGGTGAAGCTTTGAAATAAAGGTATCGTAAATCATATTTTGTCTTTTGAAAATTTGGGCAGCACCTCCCTTGTAAAAACTAACCCCGAAAACGGGCACAACAAAGAATATAATAAAGCATCCCCAAACGGGAGCAAATCATGCCCAACGGCGGAAACAACCACCACAAGTATAAAAACAAGTATACGACGCCCAACGGCGAAGATCCACACAAGGAAGTAAAGTAAAGCAAGACATCAACCCTAAAAGCGAATATAAAACCCATCGCTCAAGTCTCGCAACTACAAGTCCTCTAAGTCTGCAACATATACAATTTGAAAGTTTCTGAATTGGAGTGACTAGATGCAAAATGAATAATAAATAAAAGATACTACAAGCAAGTCACCCGAAAACAGCTGTGTGCCAGTGATGCCGCAACTGATCCATGCGGTCAACCTGCAAGAACTGTGGCGCAACGGGGGTGAGTTTCCAACTCGTGAATAGAAAAACATCATCAGGTAGAAATCGAAATAAACAACGATTTCTAGGTCAACTATATCATAAAGGTAAAACTATGATATCTAGGGTGACTGTATCTGCATATGTGCCAAAACATAAAAAATGTCTATCAGCAAGTGGATATCATCCAACAATATAATCAATGCATGTATACAGGTGGATCTCGTCCAACAATAAAATCAATGCATGTATGCAAATGGATCCCGTCCATGTGTCAACCACTGACACAACAGCTCCTGCATGTAAATGTCATAAAAGTATATGCATGTAAATATAAGGATATAAAACAATGTATGTCCCTCGCGACACAACAAAATCATGGAAAACTGAATGTCTAACCCCGACACTCGAAACATCATGAAACCCGTGTCCAGCATCGACACGTAAATCCTCATAACTCAGGCACTGTCACCACGACTGGCCCTGATGTCATGTCTGTACATTACTCCGGTCGGTATCCCCATGATAACCGCCGAGTCCAAATACCATCACCGGTATGTACTTGCCCACCTTCCAGGCTCATAGCCTATCATCTGTGATCATCTTGCCGAGGTGAACCGTACCGGGCTCCACCATGTACCTGCACACGGCCCACTCACTCCTCGCATCGGGTAAATATCACAAATCTCAGAACCGAGAAATCTCATGGTGGACGCATAGAAATATCATATCAAGAGAAACCGGGTTTTCAAACAATACTTAGTTTCTTGAAATACCCAACGGTTCTCAAATCCATAAATCACATGAAATCCATATCTCAATGCGTAAATCTATGAAAAACTGATATATGCAACATAAAACAACCATATGAGCATATTAAGAGAAAACCACTCTTTTAAATGAATTCAGTTTTAAAATATATCATGCGGTTCCCGAATCCTCCGAAATCAAGTGCAGCATCATATGAGGTTTACATGTAACTATAGAAAGATATAAGTATCCACATGTAGGCAAGTATGTATGATGCATTTCATAAGCATAATAGCACAATAACCAATGTCTCAATATCACATGTCAATTCAATACCACTTAGGGGTATTTGCACCTATAACAAGATATGCGGATGTACATGTCAGTATGTATGCATGAAGTACATGTAGATGTAACCAAGTATGTGGGTGTACATGTCAGTATGTATGCAATATATAACAGGATGCAAGCATGTCCGTATATCTCATGCAACATGGAACAGTGATATGAATATAGCAAATATATCATAACATGATGTAGCAATTCTACTGTGTAGTGACATAGCAATTATCGATGATGAAGTGTGTGAGCCGACAATCTGTGTAAGTGTAACATACGCATCATTGATAATGGTGTAGGTGTACTAGCAAAGGTATATTTAATGAAATGAGAATAACATGAATGCAGCATAAAGTACCTCTTGAACTAAATGCTATAAGGTATACGTGTCTACAATATGTATCCGAGTCGGTGAATCTATCAATCGGCCTCCAGCCTCACAACATCACGTACGGTATAATCTATCGTACGGCATCCTCTAATCAAGGGTAGGGATAAATCAACAGGTAAAACTCATCGCGTACGGAAATCCACGTGTGGCGGCAATAAACAAATAGGGATTCTATCAACCTATACAACATCGGGGTACGGATCTAAGTCTCGTACGGCATATCACTCAAATGCGACACATTATCCATATAAATATACCTATTTCTTAAGTCACATCCATGTCAATCTCGTATCAGGGGACCTACAATGGTATCAACAATCCCATATCGACTCGAATCCATAAAATGACATATCACACTAAGTCATCATATCACATCGTATACTCGTTCATCACATTAATATCTCGCAATCACATTATATAAACGTCACACTTGTTCTCTTTCAATTTGTAGCCATCATGATTCACTTATCATACCATATTCTCATATGTCAATATGTCCATTAGCATCAACTTCTATCATATTATCGTTTGTAAATCCTACAATCATGTCCGTCGTATATCATTATCAGGATATAATAATCAAACGATCTTCCATATCAAAGTTTGCGGGGGTGCTATACGCCATCCACCCGAGTTCCCCCATAGATATAAATATATTCACCTTCTAAACTCCTCGCTTATCCGTAGTGATGCGCTTCGTCATCATGGAATCCACGCGAAGGTACCTACAATCAATATGAAATCGCAATGCTATTAACATCAAATTCCGAAATCCAAATACAGCACGCGGTGCGCTCATAGGTTAGAACCTATAGCCTACGCATGCAAAACAACCAAACAACCCTCGTCGTTGACGTAAAAATGTCCAACGCCAAAAAATAATATCCAGTCGCAAAACCAAGAAATCCGAATACCGGGAAAATATAGCCAAAACCCTCACTAGGGTCGCTATACATGAAAACTGCCACGCCAAAAATCTAATCGCACCAATACTCATTCACAGCACAATAATTTTCGTAGTTAAAAATATGTACATCATCACCATGTCTATTAAAACCCACGTCTAATTTTTACCAAAAACCTAGTAAGCAGTTTATATCATTTTAGCCCAAGTCTAGAAATTTAACAATTCTAGCGATTTCCTACAACACAAATTATCTTAACTTAGTTATCAAATCATTACCACAATTTTAGTCTTACCCAAATAGGATTTAGAAAAACTTAGTTTGCTAAAAACCCAATTAGAAAAATTAGGAATTTTAACAAATATCGTTCTCACAAATTGATTAAGTTTTCCAAGTTTACACTTCATGATTAACCATTTAACACATCAAACCCTAACTAGTAAACTATAAAGTGGTTTAAGAAATTATACCGATCCATCCGTGTCCTTCGGTCTTTAGTTATCATTCCACGCTCCTCGCGGTATCTCCGATCTCCGGTCTCCTTGTCGAAGTGGCACCACGTCAACGAATCTTTATACGGGCTCCCGTTTCAAACTGAAGCAACTCGGACATGAAGTTTGCTAACCGACATGTCCAGGATTGAAGTAGAGAGAGTGTAGAATACTTTGTTTCAAGACACCCAAGCTATTGGATGGAGGTAAATGAAGTTTCCTTTTGAGTTGTGATGGAATAATGAGCTAAAGGATTTTTTACTTTGGAAATTTTGTGCATGCTTTCACAAAATCAGCCCACCCCAAAAGAAAATGGTCTCGGCCATTATCCTAAGAATAAGTTCACTGAGGATTTCTTTTTGGAGAGGTGAGTGTAGTAAAATCAAGTGGTGACCATATCATAATATCATCACAAATATCACAACTAATATCTTTAGCTATCCAAAAGCAATTAAAGTTTCCAATGAGATACAAACATAACCATACCTTTCTAGAAACATTATCCATGACTCATCAACTTATCCAAATCAAAACAAGCCCCTACCTTATCACAATGGTTTCGGCCAAGACACAAAAATGATAATTTTGGTCAAAAAAAGAAACACTCACATTAACCAATAATTTATATTTTAATTAGGGAAAATTTTTATGTGAACCAAAACTTTCAATTGACCCCCAAATCCCACGCACTAGCACTATTCTAGTTAAACTAGGCGCAGTCAAGTCTGTACAGAGGTTTGATCACAATCGGGTTAAAACGGAAAATACCGTCTATTTTACCCTAAAACGGAAAAAATCGCATAACGATTTCAGAAACGTTACAGACACTCAGGTTTCATGAGACTTACAGTTTTGAGGGCCGATCTGAGGATGTGGTGTTACCTGCATGTGTTTTCATGATGTTTGCATGCATGAGTTGTTGTGTCAGTGGTTGACATGTGGACGAGATCCACTGCATACATGCATTGATTTTTTTGTTGGACGAAATCCACCTGCTTACATGCATTGATTATATTGTTGGATGATATCCACTTGCTGATAGGCATTTATTATGTGTTGGCACTTATGCAGATACGGTCACCCTAGATATCATAGTATTACCTTTATGATATAGTTGACCTAGGAATCGTTGTTTATTTTGATTTTTACCTGATGATGTTTTTCTATTCACGAGTTGGCAACTCACCCCCATTGTGCCACAGTTCTTACAGGTTGACCGTAGGGATCAGTTGCGGCATCGCTGGCACACAGCTGTTTTCGGATGACTTGCTCGTGGTAGGTGGTACATGTTGGATCGTGCCCCTCTTGTATTCATTATTCATATTGTATCTAGTCACTCCATCAATTCTGAAACTAGTTATTGTATATGTTGCAGACTTAGAAGACTTGTAGTTGCGATACTTGAGCGATGGGTTTTATGTTCGCTTTTGGGGTTGTTGTCTTGCTTTACTTTATTTCCTTGTGTGGATCTTCGCCGTTGGGCGTCGTATACTTGTTTTTATACTTGTGGTGGTTGTTTCCGCCGTTGGGCGTGATTTGCTCCCGTTTGGGGATGCTTTATTATATTTCTGTGTTGTACCCGTTTTCGGGTTTAGTTTTTACAAGGGAGGTGCTGCCCAAATTTTTAAAAGACAAAACATGATTTACGATACCTTTATTTTAAAGCTTCACCTCTTTATTTCTTAAAAAGGTTTAGATTTCTGGATTTCAGCTTACTTGAATTACTTTACGCCTGTAGACGTTGCGTGATTTAAGTGCTGGTCGCGAGCTAATGTTTTGGGTCGTGACAAAGTTGGTATCAGAGCGTTAGGTTTAACCTTGGTTCAAGTTTAGGTTTGACTATATGGAGTCTAGGGCGTATATATATTTCGGAACCTAGGCTTAACCTTACAGAACTTAGACTTGAACAAGGGGGTGTTAGACCCGAATTTTCATTTCATAGGCAGACCCGGATTGATGGAGTAGGTAGCTTGAGTAGAGTGACGTACCGTACGTATGTTCCGTGACATATTTATGATACGATACTCCACTTAAGTGACCTTAGGATGTACATATCTTGAGACTGATGATTCTTTTTGTTTTCCTTGATTATACATCTATTTGAGATCCTTGATTCTATTCGTTTACATGATCATGCTCTCACTGATTCTGTTCCTCATTATGATCATATATTCTTTCTGGATCTATTGATTCATTTCATCACTTGATCTATTTTCGTCGATACTTGGTTGAGGTTCCTGTCACCATGGTTTGAGCGCAGATTGAGCTGCTACTGGTGATGCGGTCCGGGCGAGCTCGTCGAGGACGAGGACTGACCATCGTGTTTTTTGGTGACATAGGAACGTATCGAATTAGTGTGGTGTTGTGACCTCTCGTTTGAGGCGAGTGTACGGTTTTGTACCGGATAATCGGGCCATTATTAGATGCTGCCTGCTATGTGAGGACTGTTGATGTACAACATACCTCAGAGATTGTGATGTCATCTACCGTACAGATAGATGACCCAGCTGTTGCTGAGATTGATGTGATGTCGCTTCCATAACTTACTAGCTGAGATCGCTGGAGATTCCAGGCAGAGATGCGACAGGTGATAGCTAGTCTATGTTGAGTTGAGAGATGAAAGTGATTCGTCAGATTTGATGCTCCGACGTAGGCCCTGTTGAGTTGAAGATTTTCTGTGTGGAGAGTCTTACTCAGATCTAGAGTAGATCGATCCAGAGATGACGTTGTTCGTCGGATGTTCCAATGTGAGATCGGTAAGCTGACCTGTTTCAGATAGAGGACCTCACCCAGATGTGTTGTGAGTTGATTGTGAAACGAATGTGTTTTGAGTATTCCTCCGATGGTTGGGACGAGTTCCTGAGGACGTGTTCGGCTAAAGATCTTCTACAGAGTAATGAAAATACCAAGTTTGTGATTTCGAGTCCGTGCGAGAGATTCCGGATTGATTGTCGCCGAGAACATTTGCAGTACGCAGATAGCATGCCATGATGTCAAAGCGGACGATAATAAAGACAAGTCGAACAAGAGGTTCGTGCGTGATGCTGACGAGCTTTTGTTACTCCCCGTCGAGATTAGAGATTTGATATGTATGCAGAGGCGTTGGGATACGGCCAGTTCCCGAGAAAATGTTGTGCTGAGAACGCAGATGTCCAGAAAGCGAGAAAAGATTTGTGAGTGTACCAGCCTCCGTACAGTTCGGTATAGGCGAGATCGGAAGTGACCTTGAGCCGGTTCCTTCTAGGACACTGCTGCGATGAGATTGCACCGAGGATCAGTTGTGTCACCTGTATTCAGAGGGCCAGAGGCCGATGCCAGTGACGTGCTGCTTTATGAGTGATCATATTAATTGGCCGAGAGTTGACTTGAGGAGTGCCAGAGCGGAGTCATTTCCGTTAGCACACCTGACTGGGCAGATGAACCGATAGAGTGCGAGATTGGAAATCAACAGAGAAATGAGGACCCAAAGACAAAAGACACCAGACAGTGAGCAGAAGGCAAGCAGATGTTCTTGCTCTGCCAGTTTGGGCGCACCGACATCTTCTTCGACATTGTAGGAGGTGTACCTTAATGTCATTTGTTGCGATTTGCGTTTGTGATCTGAGTATCATGCTTATATCGCTTGGATTTGAATTTTGATGATTGAGTTTCACGATATTGTTTTCGTGCACCATGGCTACACCTACTGGGTATTTACATTTTGTGCATATCGATTTGCACTTGATAATGATTTTGTGCCTTGGCTGCACATGTTTATGATTTTGTGGATTTCATACAGTTGATTTGATATGTGCGTGTGGTACGCACTCGATTTGATTTTTGCACTCGGTATAGCTCATATGTGCTTGAAGTGCATTGATACGTGTTTTATGCACGCAGTTGCACAGGATTTGATATTTCATGCACTAGATGCTTTTTACGAACCCAACGCGCTTGGGTTGGATTTTTGCGCATATTAGGCGCTTGGTATTGGATTTTGTGCGCATCGGATGCACTTGAGTGAGATTTTACACATGCATGTTGGATGCCCTTGATTTAGATTTTTATCCGTGCATTTTAGATGCGATTTTATTCATGTATGTGGGATGCACTTGATTTCGATCTCGTTCGTGGATGACGGATGCACTTGTGTAACGTTTTAGAAATCGTTATGCGAATTTTTCCGTTTTAGGGTTAAATTGTCGGTATTTTCCGTTTTGACCCGACTGTGTTCAAACGACTATATAGACTTGCCAGCACCTAGTTTAGCTAAAATAAAACTAGTGCGCAAGCTTTGGGGGCATATGGGACGGTTTGGTTCAATTTGATTTTTCCCAATTTTAATATTATTTTAATGCGGCATTCGCATTTTGGGAAATTTCTGTTAAGCGAACTTCTCATCAATTAAGTTTGAGTTAAACCAAAACCTTCTCACATATCTAGATATTTGTTGTGCAAATGGATTTATGTTTTAGAGATAAAGAAAAGAAAAGAAGAGATGCATGCATGTGTGCATGTGTAGTGTGAATGCATTAACTTTGCATTTATTGTTGGAAATTAGCTAGAAACTTCACACAAATTCCTCACCTCCTTACCTTGGCCGAATCCCTCTCTCTCTCTACTGCTCTTGCTCTTTTCCTTCTCATTTTGCATCAATCCTAACTCAATAATTCTCCAAAATTCCAAATATATCACAAAATATGCACCAAGTCTTGTTTTTGCCTTCTTGAATCACTTGGAGCTAGGGAAAGCTTGGATCTTGTGAGCAAGATTGTTAGGTATAATCCCTACACTGTTAATTAGGAGTTTGTATGTTGTTTTGCTTGTTGGTTGTAGCGTAGAACACTTTCTATATCGATTAGTGCGATATCGGGGTTTTAAAGTCTTTTTAGAGCTTTTATATCTGCTGTGATCTGGAGAATTTAGTGTGTGACCAAACAAAATTTTAGAGATGTACTAGTGAACCTGAGACACCACCTGAGGGACGGGGACCACCCTACCAGCTGGGGCCGGCGACCCCTAAGGCGAAATCCGGCGACGCCGGTTTGGTAGGAGGGGGATAGGGTTAGGCTTCTGTGAGTAGTTGTCTGCTGTTGGTTAGGGGTGTTTGGTACTGTTTACTTTTTTAGTAATTTCAGTATGCAAAATCTGGGATCGATTACCTATAATCTAGTGTTTTGAGTCCGCGTGTTACATTTTGCGACACGAACCGTGATCTGGTGCAGCTGCTGTGCTTGGGTAGGTTTTGTGGTATCGTGACGCATGCTAGCCACTAGACGCACACTCGCGAGTTAGTTTAGTGTTGGTGCATTATTTAATACGTAGTTTTACGTTATATTGATCGATTCTGAGATATCGCATTATTTCTTGTGTTTGTGAAAATATAGCGTCGCAAGCGGGGACTTCGGACGCTGCGAATAAGGGGAAGTAGGTGGTCGGATTTTCATAGCTGGAGACCATTGGTGAGTAGATTTAACATCTACTGGGAAATCACCCGTATGGCGCTAAGCGTCGGGGCTAGATATGACATGATATTATCCGTATGTTTATGTGCTTATATAGAGATGTTGCATGATTCACATTGCATATAGTTACTTATTGTGCCTGATACTGTATCCTTTGTATACTGCACTATTATTAACAGTCCATGTTGCACGAGCACCAATGATATGCTACATACACACTGTCGGTAATTGCTATGATACGCACAACACAAATGCTCATTTATATACCTTGCTATTGGTTAGCGATATTGAAACAGTTATACTTGTGCGACAGCGCATATGACATATAGCATACCAGTATACGTACATACTTATATATTTGCCATACTATACCTACATGCTCGCACATATACTTTGCTATTGTTACATGATCGGTTTTATAGCATATATATCGGTGGAATGGGACGCTGTATATATATGAGTTTTGGATTTGGATTTTGGGAACCGCGAGATATATTTAATGACTTGATGCATTTAAATAGCGGATTTTTCCCGTGATATGCTCATATTGATGTTTTATGTCGCATATGTTGTTTTACGTGGATTTACGCATTTGAGATATGTTTTCGTGCGATATGGGAATTTTAGGTGTCGATGCTAGGCACTTATAATTCCGAGAGATATATGGATTTGGAAGAACCGATACGTGGAATCACAAGTGTCGAGGTGGGATACTTGGGTTTCGAGGAACGTATGGATATCAGAAAGACCGATACGTGGAACAGAAGTGTCGAAGTGGGATACTTGGGTTTCGAGGAACGTATGGATACGAGTATTTACGTGTCGATGTTAGGCACTGGATTTCATGATATTTTAGAGTGTCGATGTTTGACACTTAGGTTCCATGAGACGTACAGGATTTGAGGGCCGATCTGAGTATTTTGGGATTTGGGGTGTTGTTGAGTTACACCGTGTTTTTCCATGCTTATGGTTTGTGCATGAGATTATTTACTATCCCGCACTCAGTATTCAGTTGATATGCATTGATTTATGTAGATATAGTACCCTGGTGGTGTACCTTGATCATGATAGTTGCATATTCATATTGTCATACTCATGCTACCAGCTTACATGCTATTGATTATTGCTGTTAGTGCATACTTGCAATTTCAGTATGATGTTATTTACTATTCACGAGTTGGCAACTCACTCCCATTGTGCCACAGGGTTTTGCAGGACTTACCCTCAGAGTAGTCGCGGCAAGGCGTCTTATCATCTCTACTTTTGCGGATACCGCTACGTTAGGCAGTGAGGCCTTTGCTTTTAGGTGGATTTGCGGTTATCTGCTTGTACATTGTATATCTTTTTATTGGATCTAGTATTCTCCATCTACCACTGTTTGTATATGTCTTAGAGACGACTTGTGAGGACTCTGTGTTGTATAGTTTGGTGACTTTGGGTGCCGTGCTCGTGGGAGCCAGTTATGTTGGAAAGTTTTACCTCTTTATGCAGTTTCCTTTGATATTTCTTCGCTTCGGCGTCGTATACTTGTTGTGGTGATTGTCTCCGCCGTTGGGTGTGATTTTTGCTCCCATTTGGGATGCTTTATATATTATCCTTGCTGTACCCGTTTCGGGGCTAGTTTTTACAAAGGAGGTGTTGCCGAAATTTTCAAGAAAGAAAACTAGAGTCAGAGATTTTACTTGTGATTTCCAAAATATTAAAACTATGTTTTCTTCGTTGATCCATATTTGGGTGGTTTAGATTTCTGGGTTTCGGCTTACTTGAGTTGCGTACGCCTTTAGACGTTACGTAGCTTAAGTGCCGGTTATGAGCCAAATTTCGGGTCGTGACAAAGTTGGTATCAGAGCGTTACGTTTTACCTTTCGGAGTTTAGTATGACCTTGGTATGATGGAGTAGGTAGCTTAAGCAGAGTGACGTAGCGTGTGTATGTTCCGCGGCATACTTACGACACGGTACTCCGCCTAAGCGACCTTAGGACTTATTGATTGATATTCTTCCATGATGATATACATCCTTGTGATTCGATTCCTGTTTCCTTATCGAATCTTGTTTCAATTTCCAGCCCTTATGCCGCCGAAGACTACGAGGGCACAGAGAGCGGCCGCGAGGGCCGAGGTCAGAGTTGACTCGTCTGAGGCGAGGACAGACCAGGGCGGTACGCCTGTTGTACCGGAGCACATTGCTATGATTAGAGCTGGTATGCAGGATCTGTGCCAGATAGTGGGGACTTTAGTAGAGACCATTCGAGCGCAGGGGCAGGCAGTTGTTCCACCCGTTGCAGGGACCATGATGGTACCTACAGTTCTAGTAGTCACAGTTACAGCTCCGGAGGTTATTGCTGTGTCACTGACAGATTTTATGAGGTTGAGGCCTCCGGTATTCGCTGGCACAGATACTACTGAGGATCCGCAGTCGTTTATCGACCGGATGGCCAGGATTTGTCGTTCACTCCGATGCTCCGATGAGAGACGGGTGGAGTTTGCCAGTTTTCGTCTGGAGGGTCTGGCCCAGAAGTGGTGTGAGTCGTTAGAGAGGGGCAGAACCGCGGGTCTTGCTCCTATGACCTGGGCCGAGTTTGTGATGGTATTTCTCGCCCGTTTTCTTCCACCGAGCATCAGGGATGCGTGAGCGCATAGATTTGAGTCGTTACGCCAGACTCCGGGGATGACGGTGTCGGAGTATGATGTACTGTTTACCGAGCTGTCTGTGTATGCTCCATACTTGGTGGCGACAGAGGAGATGAGGGTGAAGAGGTTTTTTTGAGGCCTGCTTACCCAGTTGTTCCTAGCCATCAGCATTCAGCATTGCAACACATATGCGGCAGCGGTAGATGCAGCCCTATTGGTAGAGGAGCGTCTTTCTGAGTCGTCAGTTGTTCCGGATCCGAAGAGGGTTCGTATTGGTGATTCGGCAGTGAGGCGGGCGTTTAGACGTCGTGACAGTTCCCGTTCAGATAGTGGAGGTTCGGGACGAGGTCGGCTTTTTAGCTCTTACCCTCAGGAGGGTAGGCAGTTTGTATCTGAGTGTTATCGGTGCGGGAGTATGGGTCATCGGGTTCGAGATTGTGCTGAGCCACGTGTGAACGAGGCAGCTGTACCGTAGGTTACCTTACCACCTTCTTCACCTCAGAGGGCGTTGCCCCTTATGCCGGTTGTTGTTCCGCGTCAGACTCTTGTGCAGAGAGGTCGGGGTCGCGGTGGATTTGTACCGAGAGGGCGGGGTGGTAGAGGCGGAGGTCAGCCAGTTGCCAGTAGAGGGCAGGCTCGGGTGTTTGCCTTGACTCACCAGGACGCTCAGGCGTCCAATGCTGTGGTTTCAGGTACCCTTTCTGTATGTTCTTATGATGCACATGTTCTTTTTGATCCGGGATCTACGTATTCGTATGTTTCTACGCACTTCGTGCCAAGGTTAGGCCGAGAGTCTTGTTGGCTAGATCAGCCGCTGGTCGTGGCTACTCCTGTAGGAGAGTCGTTTGTTGCACGACACGTGTTCCGGTCGTGTGATGTCCGTTTAGGGGACAGAGTCTTGCCCGTCGACTTGATCCTTCTTGAGATATTGGACTTCGACGTTCTGCTGGGCATGGACTGGCTAGCTACTTGCTATGCGTTCGTGGAATGCCGCGAGAAGACAGTTAGGTTTTGTTTTCCCGGTGAGTCTGTGTTTGTTATGCAGGGGGACCGTGGTGCTGCCCTTCATAGTTTGATTTCTGTCCTGTGCGCTAGTTGGCTTTTGAGGAGGGGATGTCTGGGATTCTTGGCTTTCATTTATGATACTGGGGCCACAGTGGAGTCGTTGGACCAGGTTTCTACCGTGCGAGAGTTTCCCGATGTCTTTCCCGATGAGTTACTTGGGTTGCCGCCAGAGCGCGATATTGAGTTTTGCATTGATCTGATTCCTGGCACGGAGCCTATTTCTATACCGCCTTATCGGATGGCTCCGGCAGAGCTGAGAGAGCTTAAAGATCAATTGCAAGAGTTGCTGTTAGTTATATGTATGCCCTAGAGGCCATTACTGTACATTGGATGTATATTGTAGTGGATGCTTGGACATATATAGGGAGGACTTTCTTTCTCGACATGATAGTATGCTATCTGGTTACCCTTTACCTTAACGTGTATACTGATTGTCTCTCTGTTACATGTTGGTAAAGCCCTTAGGATGTGTACTTGACTACCTGGACTATGATGCAGATCATACTAGTGGGGACATGGTAGTCCATAAGTACATCCTTCAAGGTCCCTAGTCGTGGGTGTATCGAGACAGGGCATCGATATACCAGAGTAGACTAGCGTATACCTTCTTGACCCATACAGATGGGCGATGGATGATCCCATATCCATTGGTGTTTGACATCAGAGATGATATACGGGTGCTCAGTGTAGACTGGGTACACTGGACGGACTCACCGAGAACTCCCAGATGGTATATACCTTACGTCAGATAGCAGTTCTCTGGTGACACTGGTACAGAGTAGTCTGTTGACCCGAGATCGTCATAGAGTCTTGTGTGGTTCCCACTGTGCTTTTATTTCCACCTTACCACGTCCAAGAGGGCGTGCAAAACGGTGGCTTTTGGGTACAGTCCCGAATCACATGGAGGCAATGAGCGATAGGAGGGGATTCGTCTCTCCCGGTATAGGGAGTTGATGTTGCGCTGTGTTCGATTGGCTATAACCGGAAATCCCTGGCCAGGGTTGCTGAGATTTACTGGTAAGTGTTACCAGTAGTTTCTCGAACTGTTATAGACCTCATATCGACACGACTTATCAAGCTATTGGGGTCTGACGTTTACCACCCCTAGGCGAGATATGCGACATATCAGACGAACAGACCGGACTGTACGGTAAGTGTCACTGGTTGGATTTACAGGAGTGTGAGCGGGCTTGCTCGTCGATCTTCTGATCGCTCAATACCCGGGTGGCCGTTACGTTTAGCAGACCGCTTGCGGCTTGTGGGTGTTTGATATGATCATCACCTGCTGCCGGCGTATTGACGAGTCTTTAGAGTCCTACACAGAGGTTTCCTAGCTCAAGCGAAACGAAATAGGAGCGCATATGAGATATGTGCGGGACCGAGAATAATGCGTGTATGTGATACCGTATTCCATTCTTGCGATTAATGTATCGATTGGCTATATGCGATATAACCTAGTTATCGAATCAAGGATTGATTCGATAAGCCGATACATTGAATATTAGTCGGTTATATGCGATATGACCGGGTCGTTAAATCAAGTGTTGATTTAATGATTTAATGCATAATTATATATTTGATATATTACTTTGCATTAACTAGTATTGGTTCACTTTAAATGGGTTTTCTCACTTCATTTGCACATTTTATATGTGATATAGTTTTGTGCACTTGTGTGTATCATGTTTGATGATACATGATAGTTTGGTGTATGGTTTAAACCATGGTTGGTCAATGGTTAGGGTTTCTTATGCTTCATTTACTTATTCTTTTATTTATTCATTGATTTGTGAAAGAAATAAAATGGTGGCCAATTTTGGATTATCCTTGAAGCTTCATGAAGCTTTGAAATGGTTGACCATTTTGTTTCTTTCTCTAACCCTAACCATACAACCTAACCTTAGTTAATTCTCTACACCTAACTAGAGTTGGATTATGATAAGTATTCATTGATTTTCTATTTTGCAAAAACAACTTATCATATATTCCTTCTTCTTCATCTTCATCATGAAGATGAAGAAAGCTTGCTCCATCAATGACAACTTAAGCAAATGAGTGAGAAATCCAATTCTAAAGTGAACCCACTTCCTATTTCTTCATCCTCTACCTCTTGCCAAGTAGTATAGGGTATTTCCTTCACAAGTTTTCATGGCTTGGTGAAGGTGGAGCTTGATCTAGTGATACTTCGACGTAGATCATCTTCGGCATCGTCGTCGATGACCTAGCCCGCTTTTTCTCCGATGAAGCCGATGCTAGAGTCATGGTTCGATTTGGACAGCGGAGAGGACTTCATCATGGAGCTATGGAGGTGGAGAAACGGATCTACAAAGGTTGTATTTCCGTTCTTTTAGTTTAGTTGTAAACTAGTTTCATTGTTTCGCCTAAAATTCTAGTTAACGATCTAGTCTAGGGTTTGTCGGCACCGTAAAATTTGAAACGGGCATGGTTGATGCCTTGTGAGACCTCATTAGAGTGCCTAGGAACCCTACATTGGTATCAGAGCCTAGCTAGAGCCTTAGGCAATGCGTAGACGATGTTAGAAACCCGATCGAACCCCGAAACCCTAACTTTTAACCCTCTCTGGACTTTTTCTGAAAAAGTGGTTTTTTACAAATTAAAAATTCTTAAAAAATTCAGCAGGAGATTCTAAGAATTACGGTGCAAAAATTACCTAATGATGTGTCTAAAGTGCGGCGGAACCGCGGCATTAGCCGCCTATTGCGGCGGTTCCGCGCCCATTTAGTCTCTTCAGTCAACCATTTTTGCACAGTAATTTCTTTATTTAAATGCTGAGTTTTATGGGAATTTTTAAAATTTACTCAAGAGTTGAGTTTTCTGGGTTATATTAGGGACTCGGTATTTCGATCGGATTGTCTAATTTTGTCTGTGTGCTTTTCCGGATAATTTTAGAATATGTTAAAAAGGTTCGACCGGATATAAATACCCACTTTTTCCCCTGCCGGGAAATTTCCAATTGTTGGATTTTTCCAAAGTTTAATGACGTTCTAAGTAGTGCAAGTAACGCGATGGTCCCTCTAGAAGACAACAAACCTTAACTCGATTATGTGACCGTCTTGAACTGCCCTTTGAACCTTAGGGTTTGGGACAGTACGGCGTGCCACATGTGAGGCGTTGGTTTGACCCTTCTACGGCTGGACCGTTGGTACTGAGGCACGAAGTGAATGTCTTTGAACTTATTTCATGAGTTGAGCTGTTTCGGGAAAACTTGGGTGTTCGACTGTTCGATCGGAAAGTTTAACATTTTCTGTTTATCTGGAATGTGATACAATAATTGGAATTTATAATAAGTTATGAGATAACTGAATGAATGTTATAAACATAGCAGTTTAGTCTCACTTGATCGGTTGCCACGGAATTTTGATGAGATCAAAAGTCCGTCACAATCACGTAGCGTACGCGGATACTCGCTGGGTAAACTTAATAGACAGCCTCACTCCATAGCCCCGACCAAGTGACTGTAGGAGAACCCCGTCGCCAAAAGCATCCGTTCGGGTTCTCGCGGTAGCGGTGTTCCGCCTTGGTGCACTTCGTCGACGGTATCGGGGGTGCGGCCGCCTACTAAAGTTTGCGACGAGCATTCGATCAGGATGTCGGGAATCTTGTTGAATTGCCCGACTTGATATTGAAAAGTGTTTTCGATAATGAGACTAAAGTGCGGGGTTTATAATAGTTAGGCATGCGATGTCTAAGGTATTCATTTGATTAGGCATGCGATGTCTATGGAGGTTGCGGATTCCAACTATTGTAGTTTTACACTTTCTTTTCTGTGACCTTAAGTGTAATATGTGATATCGCCGGTTTCGTTGCTATATGTCAACGACAATTGGGATGCGCATATTTACTTACGTTGATGACATGTGATGTTATGTGTTGCTGGATATGTTATATTGGATCGTCGTGTTTGAATAGCCGGGGTTTTTTATGTGAGATGAGTGTTTTTCATTTTCATTCATGTAAAAACTTGTATGTAATATTCTTTTATTGGGGCACTTCCAGGTTGCGGAAGATGTCACCGTTTGAATATTATTTTCTTTTCCGCACTAGGATAGACCCAAGGAGGGGAACACAAGTAACCGGGTTCTGGAGTCCAGTGGGAGACCAACTCGAGGAGTCGAGTCCGGGTCTCCTAACTCTAGAATTGGTAGGGTTGCTTGCCGCTCTCGTAGGGGTCTAGAGGTGTGGGTTTGGCTATTCATCATGACCGTGGAATCCGTGTTTTATACTGGCTCGTATTGAAAACACGGACGTCCTAGTATATCCAATATTTCATATATTTCTTCTGCTGCGATATCAGTGATGTGATCATGTGATATGTTCTGTGATGGATACTTTATATAGTATATATGATATATTATATAGGCGTTACTTATGCTTTACACCCGCGCTGGCCCTGCCCCGCTCTGCCGTTAGTTACCTAACCTAATGGTGCACGAGGGGACATCGAGGCGAATGCGGATGGCATAAGTGTACGTCGTATTTATCTGTGATGTTTAGGTACTTAAATGATGGGACTTCATTAATGTGATTAATGAAATAAAAAAGACCTAAGATGTTGTAGAATCGAATTTCAAAATAAAAACAGGTAGCTACAGTTCTTGCTTTGCACAGCGGTATATATGATATATCCTGCACCTTATTCGATGAGGAAAGGACCGAGATCCCTTCACCGGGAGTGACTCCTTTAGCAATAACTGGCAGATGCTACACTCTCGGTTTGTCTTTTGATTGCTTTTAAGTGTTTTTGCTTTGCTCAGTGATATATATGATATATCCCGCACCTCATTCGACGAGGAAAGGGCCGACGATCCCTTCACCTGGAGTGACCCCTTTAGCAAAACTAGAAAAGCCTAAAAAACACTCCATTTTAAAATCATTCGATCCTACAACGATATCAAGTTCATTACGCAATAGGTTTTCAGAAAAACCTGTTGTAGCCCTCCGTCATTTCAGATAAATCCTGTTTAGTATTCGTGCTGCGTTTGTTGACCTTGTCAAGGCGAAGTGTGCGGTAGCTAACCAGTATTTATCTGCTTATGCATATGATGCAGATTGGGTTAGGGTAGTCGTGCGGCCTTGTTGACCTTGTCAAGGGTCGTGCGGGTGGGTTTGATTCAATCAAGAAATGACGGGTTGAACTTGACTTGCGGTCTATGGTTTGTTGACCTTGTCAAGGTCATAGATCGTTCGGGGCAAAATATTATCGGGAATTTCAAGTGTTGAAATTTGCAATGAGATTGCATACCTTCTATGAGATAGTTGGATCCCGATACCCGCTGCGAGTAAGTGTTACTCCTGGGAGAGTTTTACACATTACAATTAGCCGATTAAGTAGGTGTCTAGAAATGTGTCAACGAGGTTACGCCTCTGGGAAAACGAGGTTTTCATTAATTAGGTTCGTGCGAAAGCACGGGGGACCTCCCTCAAAGTACCGATACTGGCCTGGCTGAAAGATTGGCGAACTTGTAGTGTGTAATTAATCCCGGCTAGTCTTTCCTTTTAGGGTTTGAAGGAAGATTTGATAAAAAGCAGTGGGGGCCATCCTGATTAGATAAAATAAAAACCAATCTATTCTTGCAAGAGCGCACGCAGAGTGTTTTCTTCTCTCTCTCTCCTGGTAGCGACCATATCACGCCTTAATCAAGATAATAATACGGATAATTGACCGAACCCGCTTGTTATACTGAGCTGGGGAACGTTGGTCCCGCTCCAACTTATAATTGTTATAAGACAGAGCAGGAAATTGGGGAATACCAGATTTCCCGTGCCGCCCAAACGAAGAAAGTGCATATGATGCATCATCTTCGGGTGTGTTCATTACAGAGAACTGTTTCTCAGTATCCTTTACGTCCTGGGTATGTGATACCGGATCAGGATCCCGGATATGTAATATGTTACATAGGGCTACAAATAGGTAAAGAACTGAGAACGGGTGATAAGTTTCATGAGGCAGAAAACGGGGCAAGTGTTGCAGCCAAGTCTGTTGGTCACTGTCACCCTGTATTACCAATACATTGGTTCTGAACGAATGTTATTAGATACCGAACCTGATATACAAAATCATATCAGTCTCTTTATCAGTAAAGAAATGATAAAATTTTGTATTGATGGATAATGTTTTGAACATTTCCTATATCAAAAGTTGATCGGTTCAGGCACGTTATCTAAAAGCATTGATGTTCTAAATCAAATTACAGTTCTTAGTATACGGAACACACACAAAAGAGGAAGAGTTCAGAAATGAACGAATCCTTCTTGAGGCATTGTAGACTAGGTCATATCAATGCGACCCGACTGGCTGAAGTTACATGAAGATGCATATTTAAAACTGTTTGAATTTACATCTTGTGAAACTTGCCAGTCATGTCATAAAGATAAGATGACCATAGCTCCGTTTACTGGAAACAGAGAAAGAGTTAGTGAACTTTTGGGATGATACATGTGTAGGGTTCTTAGGCACTCTAGTGAAGTTTCACAAGTGATCAAACATGCACAAATCAAATTTTACGGGTGCCTACAAACCCGACTACGGATCGTTTAATAGATATTTAGGCGAAACAAGCAAACTAGTTAACATTTTAACTAAGGGAACGGACATACAACCTTTGTAGATCCGGTCCACCATCTCCACGGCTCCGCAATGAAGTCCCCTCGCTGCCCAAATCATGTCTTGGGCTCTAGCGTCGGCATCATCGAAGAATGGGCGGGCTTGATCGTCGGTTCGATGCCGAAGATGATCTACGTCGAGGCATCGCTAGAACAAGCTCCAACTTCACCAAGTCGGAAAAACCTGTGAAGGAAACACCCTATACTACTTGGCAAGAGGTAGAGGATGAAGAAATAGGAGTTGGGTTGACTTTAGATTTGGATTTCACACACTTTTTCATCAATCACCATTGATGTAGCAAGCTTTTTTCATGGAGAAAGAAGATGAAGAAGAAGAAGATGATATGATAACCTCTTTTAAAAAGAAAAGAAAATATAATACTTATCATATCATTAACCTTAGTTAGGTGTAGAGAATTGACTAAGGTTAATTTGAAGAGTTAGGGTTAAGAAAGAAGACAAAATGGTTACTTAGTCAAAGTTTCAAGAAACTTCAACTACAAACAAAATAAGCCACCATTTCATTTTCTTCATCTTTTTCTTTTTCCAAAATAAATAAATTAATAAATAAGAAAAAGAAAACCCTAATCTTAATCTTAACCATGGTCAAATTCTTTACACCAACCCTAGCTTGCATGTATCATCAAACATGATACAATCATGTGCATAAAATATATCACATATGCAATGTGCACAAACTAAGTGAGTGAATCCATTTAAAGTGAACCAATACTAGTTAATGCAAAGCAATATATCAAATATATAATTATACATTAAATCATTAAATCAACACTTGATTCAATGATCCGGTCATGTCGAATATAACCGGCTAGTATCCAATGTATCGGCTTATCGAATCAATCCTTGATTCGATAACTAGGTTATATCGCATTTAACCAATCGATACATTCGTCGCGAGAATGAAATACGGTATCACATACACGAATTATTCTCGCTCCCGCACATATCTCATATGCGCTCCTATTTCGTTTCGCTTGAACTAGGAAACCTCTGTGGAGGACTCTAAAGACTCGTCAATACGCCGGCAGCAGATGATGATCATATCAAACACCCACAAGCCGCAAGCGGTCTGCTAAACGTAACGGCCACCCGGGTATTGAGCGATCAGAAGATCGACGAGCAAGCCCGCTCAGACTCCTGTGAATCCAACCAGTAACACTTACCGTATGGTCCGGTCTGTTCGTCTGATATGTCGCATATCTCGCCTAGGGGTGGTAAACGTCAGACCCCAGTAGCTCGATAAGTCATGCCGACTTGAGGTCCATAACATTCGTGAAACTACTGATAACTCTTACCAGTATATCACTGCAACCCTGGCCAGGGATTTCCTGTTATGGCCAGTCGAGCATAGCACAACATCAACCCCCAATACCGGGAGAGACGAATCCCCTCCTATCGCTCATTGCCTCCATGTGAATCGGGACTGTACCCAAAAACCACCTGTTTGCACAACTCAGTAGAGCCGTGGTAGGGTGGAAATCAAAGCACAGTGGGAGACACACAAAACTCTATGACGATCTCGGGTCTACAGACTAAGCTGTACCAGTGTCACCAGAGAACTGCCATCTGACGTAAGGTATAATACCATCTGGGAGTTCTCGGCGAGTCCGTTCAGTGTACCCAGTCTCCACTGAGCACCCGCATACCATCTTCGATGTCAAACACCAATGGATATGGGATCATCCATCGCCCATCGCATGGGTCGAGAAGATATGCGCTAGTCTACTCTGGAATATCGATGCCCCGTCTCGATATTCCCACGACTAGGAACAATGAAGAATGTACTCATTGACTACCCAGGCCCCACTAGTATGATCTGCATCATAGTCCTGGAAGTCGAGTAAACATCCTAAGGGCTTTATCAACATGTAATCAGAGAGACAGAAAGTATACATGTTAAGATAAAGAGCAACCAGATAGCATACTATCATGCCGAGCAAGAAAGTCCTACCTATATATGTCCCAGCATCCACTACAATATACATCCAATATACAGTAATGGCCTCTAGGGCATACATATAACTAACAACATGTTGATGTATGATAGGTCCCCTGTGTACATATGCCAGGACTGGTTCTTTGTACTTCGTTACATTCTCTGATAATCTCTCAAGATTCAGACATATGTTCCTGTTGAAACACAAGTCCGAACCTTTTGAGATATTCACAAAATATGATTTAGAAGTAGAAAACCAAAATACGGGTATAAGTATTATGTCCTATGATGAGATCAAGGAGGAGAATACTTGAGCACGGAATTCCTGGACTATTCTAAAGGAGAATGAGATTCTCTCTCAGCATTACTCCTCCGTATACACCATAGCACGATGGTATATCGGGGCAGAGCAGTAGCACCCTATGTGATATGGTGTGCTCTATGAAGAGTACTACTGTGTTTCCTATTTCCTTTTGGGAGTTATGCACTTGAGAAGCTGCATAGCAATTGAATTGGGTTCCAATCAAATCAGTTGCCTACCGCTTCATATGTGATATGGAAAGGGAAGAGCCCATGTCTTAAGTTGGTTAAGATTTGGGGTTGTCCGGGCTATGTCTAAAAGCATAATCCGGACAAGCTCGAGGCAAGGTCTGTTATATACAACTGGAAAGGTTCCAGCTATACAAACAACATCAGATGATTTGGTAGAACCAAAGGATTCAGTAGAATCCAACGAACCTCAGCCTCTCCGCCGATCTAGTAGGGTTCCTCACCCACCTGAGAGATATTTCGGTTTCTCTATGACAGTGGAAGCGAGGATTGCATCATGAGATGATGACCCAACTAGTTTCGAGCAGGCCATCGAGAGTAGGGACTCTGTAAGAATGGCTGGATGCTTAGCAATCTGAGATGGAATCCTTATACACCAACAAAGTATGGACTTTGGTTGCTATATCTGAAGGGTTAAATCCCTATCAGGAGCAAGTATATCTTGAGAAGATTACTTGGTGTAGATGGAAAAGTTGAGACTTTCAAAGCTAGACTTGTTAAAGCTTTTCGTCATCGACCAGGCGCGGATAATGATGAAACCTTTTCAAGGATCTATGCTTAAGTCCATCCAGATCCTACTTGCTACGGCTACGTACCATGACTACGATATCTGGCGGTTGGGTGTCATGACAGCTTTTCTAAATGATGTTTTAGAAGAGAGCGTCTATAAGTACACAGCCAGAGGGCTTCGTAGACAGTGGGAGCAGCGGAAACGTGGACAAGATGCTTTATAGGATAAAGCAGGCATCGCGGAGTTGGAACATCTGTTTTGATGGATTAGTCAAAGAGTTTGACATCATCAAAATGGTAGATGAACCTTGTATAAACAAAAAGGTAGTAGGGAGTATGGTGGTGATCCTCGTAGAGTACGTGGATGTCATACTCTTGATAAGAAAGGAGTTTCCTATGCTACGCTCGATCAATCTCCGCTTATCACAAGGATTCTCCAATAGGATCAAAGTGATACCTACTAAATCCTGGATTTTGGATCTATGAGATAGATCTAATTGGATGTTAGGATTCTCACTAGTTGTAGTGAGATGGTATCAATTGATCCTGGGGAGAATCACTGGAAGTGTTCCAGGGTGATAAAGACGACTGAATGTCAGTCACAGGCATTGTCTTTACCCTCAGTAAAGGGACGGTATGTTGGAAGAGTTCCAAGCTAGATACCGTGGCATACTAGACGATAAGGGCTGGATACATCGCTACTTAAGATGCTACCAAAAAGGCAGTCTGGGTATATATTAGTTCATGAGATGAACTTTGTTCCTCCCATTGTGTGACAATGGAGTTATGGCTTATGCCAAGGAACGCCGGTCCCATCAGTGATCCAGACATATTCTAAGGCAGTGTCACCTGATCATGGAGATGGTTGATCTCCAGGGTGATCGTGGTTAGGAGAGTAGACTCAGAGGACAACACGGCGGATCCACTCACAAAGGCCTTATCCCAGAGAGAGACTATTATGGGATGGTTGAGTATGAGATACTACAACCACTGCTATCAGATGGCCCTAGTGCAAGTGGGAGATTGTTAGTTATATGTATGCCCTAGAGGCCATTACTGTACATTGGATGTATATTGTAGTGGATGCTTGGACATATATAGGGAGGACTTTCTTGCTCGACATGATAGTATGCTATCTGGTTGCCCTTTACCTTAACGTGTATACTGATTGTCTCTCTGTTACATGTTAATAAAGCCCTTAGGATGTGTACTTGACTACCTGGACTATGATGCAGATCATACTAGTGGGGACATGGTAGTCCATAAGTACATCCTTCAAGGTCCCTAGTCATGTGTGTATCGAGACAGGGCATCGATATACCAGAGTAGACTAGCGTATCCCTTCTCGACCCATACAGATGGGCGATGGATGATCCCATATCCATTGGTGTTTGACATCAGAGATGATATACGGGTGCTCAGTGTAGACTGGGTACACTGGAAGGACTCACCGAGAACTCCCAGATGGTATTATACATTACGACAGATGGCAGTTCTCTGGTGACACTGGTACAGAGTAGTCTGTTGACCCGAGATCGTCATAGAGTCTTGTGTGGTTCCCACTGTGCTTTGATTTCCACCTTACCATGTCCAAGAGGGCGTGCAAAACGGTGGCTTTTGGGTACAGTCCCGAATCACATGGAGGCAATGAGCGATAGGAGGGGATTCGTCTCTCCCGGTATAGGGAGTTGATGTTACGCTATGTTCGATTGGCTATAACCGGAAATCCCTGGCCAGGATTGCTGAGATTTACTGGTAAGTGTTACCAGTAGTTTCTCGAACTGTTATAGACCTCATATCGACACGACTTATCAAGCTATTGGGGTCTGACGTTTACCACCCCTAGGCGAGATATGCGACGTATCAGACGAACAGACCGGACTGTACGGTAAGTGTTACTGGTTGGATTCACAGGAGTGTGAGCGGGCTTGCTCGTCGATCTTCTGATCGCTCAATACCCGGGTGGCCGTTACGTTTAGCAGACCGCTTGCGGCTTGTGGGTCTTTGATATGATCATCACCTGCTGCCGGCGTATTGACGAGTCTTTAGAGTCCTACACAGAGGTTTCCTGGCTCAAGCGAAACAAAATAGGAGCGCATATAAGATATGTGCGGGACCGAGAATAATGCGTGTATGTGATACCGTATTCCATTCTTGCGATTAATGTATCGATTGGTTATATGCGATATAACCTAGTTATCGAATCAAGGATTGATTCGATAAGCCGATACATTGAATATTAGTCGGTTATATGCGATATGACCGGGTCGTTAAATCAAGTGTTGATTTAATGATTTAATGCATAATTATATATTTGATATATTACTTTGCATTAACTAGTATTGGTTCACTTTAAATGGGTTTTCTCACTTCATTTGCACATTTTATATGTGATACAGTTTTGTGCACTTGTGTGTATCATGTTTGATGATACATGATAGTTTGGTGTATGGTTTAAACCATGGTTGGTCAATGCTTAGGGTTTCTTATGCTTCATTTACTTATTCTTTTATTTATTCATTGATTTGTGAAAGAAATAAAATGGTGGCCAATTTTGGATTATCCTTGAAGCTTCATGAAGCTTTGAAATGGTTGACCATTTTGTTTCTTTCTCTAACCCTAACCATACAACCTAACCTTAGTTAATTCTCTACACCTAACTAGAGTTGGATTATGATAAGTATTCATTGATTTTCTATTTTGCAAAAACAACTTATCATATATTCCTTCTTCTTCATCTTCATCATGAAGATGAAGAAAGCTTGCTCCATCAATGGCAACTTGAGCAAATGAGTGAGAAATCCAATTCTAAAGTGAACCCACTTCCTATTTCTTCATCCTCTACCTCTTGCCAAGTAGTATAGGGTGTTTCCTTCATAAGTTTTCATGGCTTGGTGAATGTGGAGCTTGATCTAGTGATGCCTCGACGTAGATCATCTTCGGCATCGTCGTCGATGATCTAGCCCGCTTTTTCTCCGATGAAGCCGATGCTAGAGTCATGGTTCGATTTGGACAGCGGAGAGGACTTCATCATGAAGCTATGGAGGTGGAGAAACGGATCTACAAAGGTTGTATTTCCGTTCTTTTAGTTTAGTTGTAAACTAGTTTCATTGTTTCGCCTAAAATTCTAGTTAACGATCTAGTCTAGGGTTTCTCGGCACCGTAAAATTTGAAACGGGCATGGTTGATGCCTTGTGAGACCTCATTAGAGTGCCTAGGAACCCTATAGTTGCTTGATTTGGGACTTGTGCGTCCGAGTGTTTCTCCGTGGGGAGCTCCTGTTCTGTTCGTCAAGAAGAAGGATGGCAGTTTGAGGTTATGTGTGGATTATCGTCAGTTGAACCGAGTTACGGTGCGGAACAGGTATCCTTTACCCCGCATTGACGATTTACTTGATCAGATCCAAGTTGCGAAACATTTTTCAAAGATTGATTTGCGTTCGGGTTATCATCAGTTGCGGGTACGATGGATTGTACCGTATGTGATGTTGTGAGGCTAGATGCCGATTGATAGATTCACCGACTCGGTCATGTTAGATACGTATACCTTATAGCATTTAGTTCACGATGTGCATTATGCTGCATTCATATTATTCTCATTGCATTTCATATACCTGTGTTAGTACACCTACCCCATTATCGATGATGTGTATGTTACACTTACACATATTGCCGGCTCACACACTTCATCATCGATAATTGCTATGTCACTACACAGTAGAATTGCTACATCATGCTATGATATGCTTGCTATGCTCACATCACTGTTCCTTGTTGCATGACATACGGATATGCTTACATTCTGTTATATGTTGTATACCTACATGCTCACACATATACCTTGCTATAGTTATATGTTCCGCTTTATATGACATATATATCGGTGGTATGGGACGATGTTATATATGTATATTGGATTCGGATACTTGGGGACTGCATGATATATTTAATGACTTGATGCATTTAAATAGCGGACTTTTCCCGTGATATGCTCATATTTTTGTTCTATGTTGCATATGTTATATTACATGGATTTACGAATTTGAGATATGTTTTCATGCGATTTGGGGATTTCTAGTGTCGATGTTAGGCACTTATATTCCGAGAGATTTATGGATATTGGAACCTATACGTAGAACACAAGTGTCGAGGTTGGACACTTGGGTTTCGAGGAACGTATGTATATCAGAGCAACCGATATGTGGAACACGAGTGTCGAGGTTGGACAGTTGGGTTTCGAAGAACGTATGGATATCAGAAAACCGATACGTGGAACATAAGCGTAGAGGTTGGACACTTGGGTTTTGAGGAACGTATGGATATGAGTATTTATGTGTCGATGCTGGACACTATTTTTCATGATGTTTTCGGGTGTCGATGTTTGACACTCAGGTTTCATGAGACTTACAGTTTTGAGGGCCGATCTGAGGATGCGGTGTTACCTGCATCTGTTTTCATGATGTTTGCATGCATGAGTTGTTGTGTCAGTGGTTGACACGTGGACGGGATCCACTGCATACATGCATTGATTTTATTGCTGGACGAGATCCACCTGCTTATATGCATTGATTATATTGTTGGATGATATCCACTTGCTGATATGCATTTATTATGTGTTGGCACTTATGCAGATACGGTCACCCTAGATATCATAGTATTACCTTTATGACATAGTTGACCTAGAAATCGTTGTTTATTTCGATTTCTACCTGATGATGTTTTTCTATTCACGAGTTGGCAACTCACCCCCGTTGTGCCACAGTTCTTGCAGGTTGACCGTAGGGATCAGTTGCGGCATCGCTGGCACACAGCTGTTTTCGGATGACTTGCTCGTGGTAGGTGGTACATGTTGGATCGTGCCCCTCTTGTATTCATTATTCATATTGTATCTAATCATTCCATCAATTCAGAAACTAGTTATTGTATATGTTGCAGACTTAAAAGACTTGTAGTTGCGAGACTTGAGCGATGGGTTTTATGTTCGCTTTTGGGGTTGTTGTCTTGCTTTAATTTATTTCCTTGTGTGGATCTTCTCCGTTGGGCGTCGTATACTTGTTTTTATACTTGTGGTGGTTGTTTCCGCTGTTGGGCGTGATTTGCTCCCATTTGAGGATGCTTTATTATATTTCTGTATTGTACCCATTTTCGGGGTTAGTTTTTACAAGGGAGGTGCTGCCCAAATTTTTAAAAGACAAAACATGATTTACTATACCTTTATTTCAAAGCTTCACCTTTTTATTTCTTAAAAAGGTTTAGATTTCTGGGTTTCAGCTTACTTGAATTACGTTACGCCTGTAGACGTTGTGTGATTTAAGTGCTGGTCGCGAGCTAATGTTTTGGGTCGTGACATTTTGGGTTACTTGAATTACGTTATGCCTTTAGACGTTGCGTGATTTAAGTGCCAGTGACGTTCCATTTTCGGGTCGTGATAGTTTGAAATCAAAAGTCACACCCAGTTACCTTAAAATCTCATGTAGTAAACTTAAAGTTCCAGTTATTTATCATAAAGTTCCTCTTAGAGAAAAATAAAGTCCCGCTTAGAAGAATTTGTAAGTTCTTGATTTAAAACCTTGTAAAATTGAAAATTCATGATTTAAAGTGGTATTAAATAGTTTCCTAGTCGAACTTTCTACTGCTAAGTGGGTCATTTTTAATGCTAAGTGGGACCAAACAATTCTAGTGGGTCATTTCTTAAGTCAAATATCCCACTTTGTAATATTAAAATCCTACATTGTAGACTTAAAGTTCAAGTTGGTAAGTAGAAAGTTCTACTTAGGGAACTCAGAAAGTAACTCAGAATTTCCCACTCAGAAAACAGAAGGGTCATCAAGGAATCCTAAAGTATCACATAAAAGAACAAAAAGGCCCACTTGGGGAGCAAACAATCCCAAGTTTCAAGTATGTTTGAAGTCAAAAGTCCCACTCAGTTACCTTAAAGTCCTACGTAGTAAACTTAAAGTTCCAGTTATTAAGCAGCAAGTTCCATTTAGAGAAAAATAAAGTACCACTTAGAAGAACTTGAAAGTTCCTGATTTACAACCTTGTAAACTTGAAAGTTCCTGATTGAAAGTGATACTAAATAGTTCCAAAGTGGGACTTTCTACTGCTAAGTAGGAAATTTCTAACGATATGTGGGGCCAAACAATTCCAGTGAGTACATCTTAAGTCAAATATCACACCTTGTAATATTAAAGTCCTACGCTGTAGACTTAAAATTCCAGTGGGTAAGCAGAAAGTTCCATTTTGGATATTCAGAAAGCAATTCAGAATTTCTGACTCAGAAAACAGAAGGGACACTTAGGAATCCTAAAGTACTACATAAAAGAATGAAAATGCCCACTTGAGGAGCAAACAATCCCAGTTTCATGTAAATCCCACTCAATTTGTTTAAAGTCCCACGCAGTAAACTTAAAATTCAAGTTATTAAGCAGAAAGTTCCACTTAGAGAAAAATAAAGTCCTGCTTAGAAGAACTTGAAAGTTCCTGATTTAAAACCTTGTAAATAAGAAAAGATAATTGAAAACAAAATCAATTTATTCTCATCTCTTCATAATTGATACTTTTTAATTTACAAATTAGTATCATGAGAAGTTAATGTAATTCAGAATTTCCCATTCAAAAAACAGAAGTTCCACCTATGAATCCTAAAGTACCACATGAAAGAACAAAAACCCCCACTTAAGGAGCAAACAATCCCAGTATCAAGTACATTTGAAGCCAAAAGTCCCACTCAGTTATCTTAAAGTCCCACGTAGTAGACTTAAAGTTTTAGTTATTAAGCAGAAAGTTCCGCTTGGAGAAAATTAAAGTCCGCTTCGAACCAAATTGATTACATTTCCTGAAGCAAATTGTGCACTGCTTTCTTTACGTCCTCTTCTCTGTTGTGTGCGGACATTAGCAGGTGAGAAATGAGCTGCTTTCGGAACAACTTTGCTATATTCTGCATTGATTAGAAGAAGGACCTTCAATTAAGAAAATTGCGGAAAATTAAACCAAGTGACTCATGTTAGTACCTTATCATCTCGGAAGTAAGCTCCTATCCATTCCTGTAATGACTCTACAATCTTTGTACAGAATTTTACTATTAAAATACAAGAAATGAGTTTTACAGCCTGAACTTGAGTTATAAATTGCTTTTGTTAAATAACAGCATGAAGCAATTTGTAGCTCATTGGTAAAGCCTCTGCATTGCTGTGACATAGCTTGTGTATTCGAACCCCATCAGACATATTATTTTTCTGAATTTTTCTTTTTAATTTTTAGAAGCCCAAAAGTTTGCATGTGCAATACACAAGGAAATGAAAAGTTCAGAAAAATAAACATGCACAAAATGGAGTTGTTAGTGTTTATGCCCTAGAAGGCCATTACTGTATCATACTAGTTTGTATATTACTTAATGGAAGCTTGCGATATTCACATGTATATAACAGTCTTGCTAAAACATGGTAGTATGCTACTTGGTTTTTCTATCTTAATATGTGAGTATACGTATTGATAGAGCTCTTAGGATCTTGCTTGACTACCAGCGTTGTGATGGCAGTCACACTAGTGGGGGCTGGGTAGTCTACAAGCACATCCTTATTCAGGTCCCTAGTCGTTGGATTATCGAGACAGGGCATCGATACTTCGGAGTAGACTGGTGTGTACGCTTCTCATCCCAGTTGGGGAGATGGTCTGTCCCACAGCCGTCAGTACGTCGTATTGGAGATAGTATGCAGGTGCTCGTTAGGTTACGGGTACACCGGACAGGACTCACATGGAACTGTTGGTTGGTTTTATACCAGTCGTCAGTGAGCAGTTCCCAGGTGACATGAGTATAGCATAGTCCGCAGACTTGACACTGCTACTTCGTCTCGAGTGTGTCCCACTGTTCTTAGATTGCTACCCTACCACGGCTCAAAGGAGTCGTGCAAACAGGTAGCAGTTGGGTGCAGTCCTGAGCACTTGGAGGCAGTGGCGGTTAGACAGGATTCGTCTCTCCCGGTATTGGGGGTTGATATCGCGCTGTGTCAGAGAGCCATTACGCAAAGTCCCTGGCCAGGGCAAGCGAGATTTGCTGGTAGGTTCCAGTAGTTTCTCAGGGTGTAATGGGCTTCGCTCCGACACGACTTATACCGCTATTAGGGGACTGACGCTTGCCGCCCCCTAGGCCCGATATGCGATAGTCTTAGACGAACGGACCGGACTGTACGGAGATTGTCATATCAGACTCAGTAGGAGTTCGGATGGGTTTCCTCATCGGCCTTCTTATGGACATCTACCTGGGGACCGTTACGTACAGTTAGTGCCGCTTGCGGTCTGTGGTTAAACCCACTTACAGCGTAGTAGTCGAGTCTCTAGAGTCCCACACAGAGAGTTTCCCTACTCCGGGCGAAACGATATAGAGGTCGTATGGTTTTACGACAAGGGTTCGGACGCATACGTGTGTTTACGCACGTACGACTTTCGGACAGTTTTTACCAGTCGGCTTTGGTTTAAGCCAGTTACTGGTATCCGGTTATTGGATTTATACAGTCTAAAGTTTTTCCGTATTTTTGCGGAAAGGAGGGGCGTTCTCGTAATTGCGCGAGAAGCTTCTAGAAGGTGGTGACTAAGGGGGTTTAGGTGGCATATACAATGAATGTGATTAGTGAGTCATATGGATGATTCATCCATGTCATTAATGCATCATAAATGCTTAATGACTCATGGAGATGAATCATCACTAGATATTATCAAGCATGGTTGTTAAATTGATTTATTTTCTTTTCTTGATAAAAAGAAATGCTTGATATATATTATCATAGCTCATTATTCTCACTTGATTATTATGTTCATCTTCTCTCTCCTCAAGCTCTCCCTCTTCAAACCCTAATCCTCCCCTCTCATGTGTTGAGTACAAGGATTAGTTAGACTACTTAATCCATAACCATACTCTATTTCATCTAGGTACTTTGATTAGCACTTAAAGATACCTAGTTGCCTCAAGTTTAGAGCCAAAGCTTGAAGTTTAGCTCTCGTGGTGGATCGTCTACTACTTGGAGAAGGCCGCAGAGGAGGTGGAGTTCATAAAAACGAAGGACACGGTTCTTTAGGTATAATCCCTTTACATAGTAGTTTAGAACTTCTATGTTTGTTGTTAGTTATCGTTTAGCTTCGATTCATGTGGTTAGTCGATGTTTAAGCAAAGAACAAGATCGTTTTTCATATTTCCGCCTCCCCGCAAGTCGTGGGGTGTTGCACATCGACTTACAGGAGTAAACTCTGAACAATACACGTGGCACAAATTTAAAGACCCTAAACCCTAAATCGACCGGCCAAATGCCCATTAAGGCCAGCATCGACGGTTGATCTGAAAATTATAGAAAAATTCTCTCAAAAAGTTCCTAAGTACAAGTGGAGTAAAGAGAAGTTAGCAAGCAAGCAACTTCCAGCGAAGATCGAAATCAATTCCGGCGCTCCCGGGACGCCACGACAACACCCTTCTCTTCTTCTACCTCTTCTTAACATAATCAAATAGTAATTCCCTCCCAAACTTTCCTTCTCTTCATTGAAATTATTTTAAATCAAAATCAGTAAAAGTGGAGTTATACCGATATCATCTTTTATAAAAGCCATAACTCCAATTCTTTTTATATTTTAGTCAAACAAACTTTACCTCTTCACTTATAATTTTAATATAAACATTTAGAATCAAGATTTAACCTAGAATCTCATGTAACACAACCAAATTTGAATTTTTTTATTAAAATACCTTGAACTTTATAAACACTATTTTTGGTATTTGTTAAAACAATAACTTTAGGAAAACTTCACGGGGTAACGACCTACCCTACACGCACACTTGAATCTATAACACGATGTCTCTTTTGTATGGATATTTGTTACAAAGATAATATTACGATAAAATACCACATAACTTTAAAAACCGGATTTCTTTAAATTGATATTTCATATCCATTGTGAATACGCATCTACAACTCTCTTTAGGGGACCCGCTAACGGATGGTGCAGATTATTGCACATCGTTGGGCTAGTAGAACGATATGCAGACTTTCTCATGGAGTATTCGATCTCAAAAGGATTTAAATACGGTTTTTAAGAAATACGAATTTTCTAAATAAAATAAAATTATTTTTTAAAATTAAAATTATATAAAATTATAAATCAATATTTTCAAAATATAATAAATCTATATTTTTCAAAATTGAAAAGATTAACAAATTTTATTAAAATACCATCAAGATACCAAAAAAGCAAATTTTACATTAAAATACCATGAACTTTCCAAGCTAAGTAATTATCACTAAAAATACCCAAAATACTTAAAATCCATGCTCATGACAATCTCAAATAATAATAATCACCCTCGAGGTTTTATTTTTAAACTAGATTAAAATATTTTCATAAAACCCCTTCGAGATATATAAAACAATATTTAAGGACTTTAGTAAATATATGTTTAAATGGGATCAATTCTCTTGAGCCCCACGGAGCCGGAGAAAGTGAGTGCTTGCCTATTTAAGCTAGAAAACTTAACAGAGTTATCAATGGTAATTGTCTTGGAAAAAGACATAAATCCTGCCATCCATGTGCACCAGTTACCGATGACTCCCGAATCTAATTCAAGATCTAAATCAGTTTACAAGTGTCTGACTTGGTCCGAGTCTAACTCAAACCTGAATCCAATTCAAACCTAAATCCAATATCAAACATGAATACTTGAATATGGACATGAATACTTGAAATTAAACATCAATATCAAATATGTATAACTTGACTTGACTTGACTGAACCATGGTTATTACTTGACTTGACAACTTGAATACTTGACTACATCGTGAACATGAATACTTGAACAACTTGTATCCATGGTTTTGGCAAGTCTAATAATTATAATCTATACAACACATTATGCGGGGATAAATGGGTAGATTGGTACGGAACGTATATCGTGGCATGAGAGGTCACTTAAAAGATACCTATATGAATTCTCGTGCCGTTGTCCCGTGGGTTATGACGGGGCCTTGTACTACATGTTACCATAGTCCACGGGGTAAGATAGAATCCTCTCGTATACATGAATACCTTCTGTTTCAAGCTACAAACAACCACGCTACTTCGCTGACAACATTACTTGTTATATTCTCTTTCTTCTTTTGGGACTTACCGAGTGCTAGTTCGCTGACGAGATTCCTTTTTATTTCTTTCTTTGGAATGTTCGTCAGGAGGACAGGACTCCCAGGAGATTGAGCTTTTCCAGGAGGACTTGGATCAGCTTGCGGCACAGCCAGACTTCTAGTTCCTTGTACTTATTTTCATTTTGTATGCCATTGTTTAGGCACTGCTTTTATATCATTGTATCTTTTCTTTTCAAAACATTTGTATGTAAAGATGAATGAAACAAAGTTGCTGTTATTTTATATCACTTGTCATTCTTGGTACATTTTTATATATTGCTTAATTACGCTTAAAGTATTTATTTCTTAGTAAATGCGTTGCGGCCTGCAACGTCACCGTTTCCGTCTACTGGGAAGTGGGGGCGTAGCAGGTTTTGTTGGCGGCCCATGCAGGTCAGTTCTGTATGAAATCTTAAGCAATATATAAAAAGAATTATAAGAATCAACAACTATACATTTCTTACATTTCAAATTTCTTGAATCAATCCTAACCATTCATTTTCTATCAAGGTCATGGATTCTCCCAACAATACCAGCACGAACGTCAATGACAACACCCCACCGCCAACTCTACCACCACCTTCTACCGTTGCAGCTCCTATCAACAAGCAAACAGTATTTCTTGAGGCTATCAAGAGCCTCTTGGAGAGTCAGCAGCAGCAGACTGCTATCCTCATGCACTGTCCAAAAGTCGAGGCACCCGGAGTCAATCAATTCCGGGCACTACACCCGAAGCACTTCTCAGGAAAAGAGAGCCCACTAGAGGCAGAAGAATGGGCTCAGTCGATTGAAGATGATCTGGCAGTAGCTCAAGTGCCGGATATTGCCTGGGTGAGAGTTGCTAAGCTGCAACTAACAGACAACGCCAGAGTCTGGTGGAAGGTTGAAGAAAGCCGTCTCACCCAACCTATCGAGTGGAAGAAGTTTCGTGATCAGTTCGATGCGAAGTACTTCCTGAGACTGCCCGTTTCGACATGGAGCAGCAGTTCATTCATCTACAACAAGGATCGATGTGGGTCAAGTCTGTGGATGAATATGATGCTGAGTTTACTATGCTTAGCAGGTAAGATATTATCTCAAATTAAAATTCCCGAGTTCACTCATTTCACTGCTAACACAAGATCGTAACAGATTTGCTGCACATTTGATTCCTACTGCTGAGATCCGAGCACGACGATTTCAGTAAGGGTTAGACCCGGAAATCCAAGCTGCACTCACTACAGGGGATTTCCCAACCCATGAGCTTGCTCTGAAGGTTGCTTGACGCTATGAGGCAGTTGTGAAGAAGAAGGGAAGACCGCAGACTGCCGGTGTGAAACGTCCTGCAACACAGATGATAGGAGGAGCCTCTTCTAGGTCGATATTTGCACCCAGGAGACCGGAAGGAACATTTAACCGGACCAGTCCAGACTTTTGTTTTTACTGTAAAAGGACGGGATACTTAGCGAAAGACTGCAGGCATGCAAATGGCATGTGTTTAGTTTGTGGCGCATCCACTCATGCCATTGGAGCATGTCCATACCGTTTCAACACAGCTCCAGCCCCCAGACCAACAATCACAATTCCGCAGCGGCCAGCCATTCAGGCTCCTGCACCCTGACTAGCCCTACCTGCACCACCTCCATGTAGACCTCCTGCTCAGCCTCAATGTCAATTACATAAGGCACAAAGAAACATGCCTTAAGGGAAGAGAAACTGTCACGACCCGAAAATTTAGTTCGTGACCGGCACTTAAATCACGCAACGTCTACAGGCATAATGTAATTCAAGTAAGCCGAAGCCCAGGAATCTAAACCCTTTTTAGAAAATAGAAGAGATGTAGTTTCGAAATAAAGGTATGATGAAAATTAAACATTTTCTTAAATGCATAGATAATGGAACATGAAAAATGCAAGTGGATGTTACTAGTTGAAAACATGTTTCGTCCTTTAAAAATTTGGGCAGCACCTTCTTTGTATATTTTGATCCAAAACCACATACACAAGATAATATAAAAGGCATCCCCAAGCGGAAGCTAGCTCTTCACCAATCGGCGGAATCACGACCATGCAAGACAGAATATAAGTATACGATGCCCAACGGTGCAGATCAACACAAAGAATAATGTAAAGCAAGACATCAAATCCACCAAGCGAACATATAACCCATCGCTCAAGTCTCGCAACTACAAGTCTTGCTAAGTTTTACTACATATACAAATACTAGTTTCTGATTGATGGAGTTAACTAAATACAACGGAATAGTAATACAAGAGTGGTACGATCCAACATGTACCACCTACCAAAGCGAGTCACCCTAAAGCAAGCTGTGTGCCAGCGATGTCGCTACTGATCCATGCATTCAACCTGCAAGAACTGTGGCACAACCGGGGTGAGTTGCCAATTCGTGAGTAGAAAACATCATCAGGTAGAAATCGAATAAAACAACGATTCCTAGGTCAACTATATCATAAAGGCAATACTATGATATCTAGGGTGACTGTATCTGCATATGTACCAACAATATACTCAATGCCTATATGCATGTGGATATCATCCAACCATATAATCAATGTCTGTATGCATGTGGATCTCATCCACGTGTCAACCACTGACACAAAAACATTATGCAAGTAAATATCATGAAAGCATATGCATGTAAATATCATGAAAGCATATGCATGTAAATATGAGGATATAAATCAACGTGTGTCCATCAATGACACATCAAAATCATGGAACCTGAGTGTCCAACATCGACACTCGAAACATCATGAAATCCGTGTCCAGCATCGACACGTAAATCCTCATATCTTGGGCTCCGTCAGTCCGGATCGGCCCACGGGCTCCGTCTGTCCGGATCGGTCTTCGGGCTCCGGCAGAACGGATCGGCTCGTATCATCTCACGACTCCGGTCGGTATCCTCCGGATAACTGCCGAGTCCAAATAATATCACCGGTAGGTAGTATTCCCTCTGCCAGGCTCATCGTCTACACCACGAAAATCATTTCTTGCCCCGGGATACCATACCGGGTCCACCATGTACCCGCAGACGGTGCCTCCCGCTCCTCGAATCGGGTTTCACATGCCAATCTCAGAACCGAGAAAACACATGGTGGATGTCTCGAAATATCATATCAAGAGAAAACCGGGTTTTTAAAATAATATATACTTTCTTTTGAAATAATCACGGTTCTCAAATCCAGAAAACTCATGAAAACAACATCTCAATGCATATAATCGTAAAGCATGATGTATGCGAACGTATAACAGGAATGCAAGCATATCCGTATATCATGTAACATGGAACAGTGATGTGACAATATCAGTATATCATGCGACATATCATAATGATGTGGCAATTCTACTGTGTAAGTGACACAGCAATTATCGATGATGAAGTGTATGAGCCGGCCAATCAGTGTAGGTGTAACGTACGCATCATCGATAATGGTGTAGGTGTACTAGCACAGGTATATGTAATGCAATGAGAATAACATAAACGTAGCATAAAGTAATTCGTGAGCGCGATGCTATAAGGTATACGTCTCTATCATATATCCGAGTCGGTGAATCTATCAATCGGCATCCAGCCTCACAACATCACGTACGGTAAATACATCGTACGGCATATCACTCATGATTCACAACATTATCCATATATATATACCTATCTCTCAGGTCACATCCGTATCAATCTCATATTATGGAACCGGCAAAGGTATCACTTATATCATATCGACTCGCATCCATAATACAACTTATCAAACCAAGTCATCATATCTCATCGTATACTCTTTTCATCACATCAATATCTCACATCAAGTCATTTTACCCATACATTCTATCTTATAAATCTCATGTCATGCTACCCTAAATCTCATACTTAATCTCGTGCAACTACATATCTATACATCGTGATTCACATTCATATTTTATATCCTTATATATCAATTCGAGATATCATTTCTATCATATCGCGTCAAAGAGTCATATCCCTAAAGCTTTCATCTCATATCTCGATAAATATATTCAATCATTCTCTAACTATCTTTTTAATCATGTCCTTAGTTCTCTAATATAAGTTTCCTTAACCATATTCTATATATCGGTTTCCATCAAAATTTACGGGGGTGCTATACGCCATCCACCCGACTTCCCCCGTAGATATAAATCTACTCACCTGCGGAACTCCTTATTCAGCCGTAGTCGATGTGCTTCGTCATCTTGGAATCCACACGAAGGTATCTACAATCAATACACGTATCGCAATACTATTAAAATTAATATCCGAAAACCGATACGACACACGAATTGCCTATAGGTTAGCACCCATGTCTTACACATGCAAAAACAATCAAACAACCCTTGCTGTTGATGTACAAACACCTAAAAACCAAATACAAATCCAAACATCGAAACTAATAATCCCAATATCGGAAAACATAACCAAAAACACCCCAATGTGCTCCCAGATTTATCTCAGTTTAAATTGGCACTAAACTAGCAAGTATAGGAGATAGGTCATAGGGATTAGGAGTTACAGTTAAAAACCCAAACCTAGACCATACTAGAAAACCGGCGACATTGCCCCCAAGTCCGGTCTCGCCGGCCGTTTGATGAGGGAATGGGCTCGTACTTCTACAGTGGGTTTTTAGTGGTGTATATAGGTCACTGGACTTGTTTGTTTAACTCAGAGACTTCCCAGGTTGCCCCAAATTCCCTGTAGGTCAACACAACCTCATAAAACCGACACGGGTGAATTCCTAAGTCCGTAATTTGGGTTCTATTCTCTGTTCTAGGCCATACAACTCACACTAAGGTCTTGTAACAGCCCCTAAACATCACAAATCCACACAATCACCCAAACCCTCTCTTGGGATTTTCCAAATATCACTAATCTAACAAGTTTAACTCTAAACTAAACTAAGATGCTAGAAAACTTAAAACTAAACTAAATGAAAGGAATCATACCTCATTTGGTCAACTCATGAAAAGCCCTAGCTTGTCCAAAGTCTCTAAAATCCAATTTTGATTGGTCCAATGTGTTGAGGATGAGGTGGGGATCACTTTTATTGAAGAGGGTGTAGGGTGTTAGCAAGGTTTTTAAGGTGATTCATGAAGGTGAAGGTGGAGGGAGATGAGGAGGAAGAAGTTGAAGGAAAATAATGGGGAGGAAATGAATGGCTGCCCTATCTCTCTTTCTTATTCTCACCTTCTCTCAACTCATTTCTCACTCTCTCTCTTTCTCCAATAATTGTCTCCTTTTTCCCTTTTCTCTTTCCCCCACTCATTGAAACCAAACACATAACACAAATAAATTGAAACAACAAGCAATATGTCATGGTGCACTAGCCATGGAAAACTGTAGAGACACGGATTTGGCTTAATCGCGATTAGTAGTGCACTAATCAATTTTTATTCAAACTGCATATAATTAATTATAAAAATGCCAAATCCTATAAATATATTTTTAAATGAATAAATCATTTTAATCTCCAATTATTTCACAAATATTGGTATATATTTATACCATTTTACGAAAACCCCAATATCGCAAATTGGGTTGTTTTCGCGAAATGTATTATTTTAATATTAAATCCCAAAAATAATATTTTATATTTTCTGAAATGTTACAATCACCACCCTTAAATAAATTCGGTCCCCGAATTTAAATTTAAATCCCCAAATACTAAAACGTTTCAATAATCAACTCGAATCAATGGGGCTCCGAAATCCCGGAAGATATAGAAATGCCACAGCGAATCGTGTGCGCCTGAAAACGAGTACAAAACTCAAATAAAACTCCGAAAAGCGTCACGCAAGTCATCGGGTTTGCACGCAAATCATCGGAGTTACTATGGAGATACAGATCTCGAAATCCACTACTGAAATCCAATATACACTAGTCAAATACTATAATATGTATATAGTACGCATCCTTGGAAAAATCTCTTAAAACTGAATAACACACATTCAAAATCTTTTATGAATCACCGCGTGATGCGTAACTCATGGCACAAGTGACATACGCTCATTTGTAAAGTAATAATATACGTTCATATATGTTTTGCTAAAATATATGTTCCGCCGTTTTCAAATATCCCAAAAGGTTTTCCTTTGTAAACATTCGTGTCGCTCGCGGACACGTAGGAAATAACGAGACTATAGCTCATTTTTGAAAACCTCTTGTTAAATTTTAATGCATGCAAGGTACTCAGGTACTGTCCTCAGATCAGTCCTGTTCGGCTACTACATAGTATAGTGCCCATCATGAAAACAAGGCGCTCAAGAGCAAAATCAGCCTCGAAAGGCGTATCCAACAATCACGTACGTCTGGTGCGCACGAAAATCAAATCCAATACAAGTGCTACGAATGTGCACAAAACCAACTAAGTACAACGGGTGTGCACGAAAGTATCTGTCCTGTGCAACGGATGTGCAAGGCAATAATATCAAGTGCATCTATAGTGCACGAAAATCTCAACCCAGTGCAACTAACCTGCATAATGAAAATCCCAATCGAGTGCATCTGATGTGCACAAAATCACATTTCATATTGTGTGCCCAACGTGCGCGAAAATCCAAATCAAGTGCATCCGTCATGCACGAATGAAATCTAAATCAAGTGCATCCAACATGCACGAATAAAAATCTAAGTCTGTAACATTTCAGGAAAATAAAATATTATTTTTGGGAAATTAAATAATTAAATAATAAATATTATGAATACTTTAATGATGTGGTATAATTATATATTGATAAATTGGGAAATATTGGAAAATTAAATTGAATAGTGATTTTTGGAGGGATTTATGTGATTTAAGCAAATTATAAATTTTTATATTTAATTATATACAAGTTTATTTCTAAACTTGGTTAATTTTCACTAATCTTGCTTTAAGTTTGATTTTTACATCATGACATGCACCATATCACATTTTCAAAAAAATACTTGTTACATTTCTTTTCTACCATGACTTTTTATTTTTCCAAGAATGGCTTTGTTTTTAAAAATGAGAAGGAAAAGGAAAAAGAAAAGAAATAGAATAAAGAATTAGGTATGGGCAAGAGAGAGAGAGAGAGAGAGAGAGAGGTGTGGGGTTCCTTTGACCCTTGGCTCATTCTTTCATTCTTCATCCTCTTCATTGTTTTCTCCCCTCCCTCATGCATGGCTGCCCTCCTCCCTCCACCACCTACACCACCTCATATCAACCTTAAAACCATATCAAAACTATACATTCCCTTCACAAAAAATGTGCACAAGCTCACTACAAGCATGAGAGTTCAAGAAAAAATGGATTTTGAAGACTTGGGGCAACTCAAGAAAATGCTTGAGTTGCCAAATGAGATAATTCTTTCACATTTAGTGTAGCATTTGAATTTCTATAGCCTGTAGACTAGTTTAGAATCCTTTTAGTATGGTTTAGTGAACTTTGAAAATTCCAAGGTGAGGTTCTGAGGAATTCTTGAGTTATGATGATGCATGTGAGTGTATTAGTGACTACAAAACCCCCATAGTGCTAAAAACCTGGACCAAACAGAGCCTAGACTATACAATGTGAGTTCGATATCGAAATGTCGGTTTTGTAACAAAATAGAGGGTGCAGGGAATCTAAAGTGACTCGGAGACTTGGAAAATATTTAGCGATTACTGAGATGTGAGCAGGTGACCTAGAAGCTACCCTGAAGACCCGAGACCCAACCCCCTAACCCAGGCCGCCAATTATTGCCTTCTGGCCGCAAATTGCGGCCAGGACATGGCCCCTTGGCCTCGTGCTTGTCTTGTGTCTCCCTTATCTATAAACTAGACCCTCCACATATGCAAAATTAGCTAATTTCACCTAGGGCAAAATCTGAAAGTGTTTTCCTATGTTGCTGCTTTGGTTTTTGCGACTATTTATGGCTTGGATTTTAGTAATTGGGTTTTGACTTGGTGGTGTGACGTTTGCATGTCAATCTCGAGGGTTGTTTGGTTATTCTTGCATGCGTAGATCATAGGTTTTAACCTATGTGCGATTCGTATGCCGTTTTGGTTTTCGTGCGCAATTTCCGTTTACGATATATTTGTTTATTTATGTAAGCACCCTCACGTGAATTCCGCGACGACAAGTGGGAGCATGGAGACTTCGACTTCGGCAAGCAAGGATCAAGTGAGTAGATATATATCTACGGGGGAAGTCGGGTGGATGGCGTATAGCACCCCCTCAGTTTCGTAGTATAGCACGCGAATGCGTCTTGATATTTATATACTTATGTGTTTTATAAGATGCGTATACTTAGCAAGAAATGCTCAGGTGATTTTGGGTTAGTTATAGCGTAATTGTAGGAAAATGCTTTTAGTTTAGTTTCTTAGTCGCGAAACCCTAAAGTAAGGATTGGCCACACACATACACACGCATATATTTTATTTTCTTGTGCGTATATGGGGATATATATATACATGTATGTATGTGAGTATGTATATATATATGTATACATATATACGGATGATGAGGATAATATATTATACTTGGAGTTGAGTCGATGTGATTGGGCATGATGCCGTGAGATCGGTGATGTGACTTGGGTCGTATTATGAGATAAGACATGCTATTATAGTTGATCGACGGGCGAGGTGTTTTCATACACACGAATATACACACACATACACACACACACACACACATATATATATATATATATATATACATATACATATATATGTTGTTGATGGTATCGACATGTACTAGACTATTAGATCAGTACCCCTAATTCAGGATATGATGATAAGGATACCAGATTTATAATGAGTTATATGTGATATTTGACCCGTACCACGATTTTGGGATGCCGTACGATGGATTTTACCGTACGAAATATAAATATGATGATTGATCCGCACTCTCGACTCGAGGATGTCGTATTATATATTTTATCGTATGTGACGCTTGTTGGATATAGTGCCCTCAAAGTAAATTATTGGATCGCAGGTACGTGATTACAATGATTGAGGGAGGACCTATACCGGTAGTACAGTCTTGCTCGAGATGATAGTATGCTATCTTGTTTGTCTTTATCATCATGTACATGCTTTAGTTTACTGTTGCATGTTGATAGAGCCCATAGGATTCTTGCTTGACTGCCAGCAGTATGATGGCGATCATATACGTGGGAGCTGGGGTCATAAGCACATCCTTAAAGTGTCCCTAGTCGTGGGAGTTTCGACACAGGGCATCATTACTCCAGAGTAGATTAGTGTATACAGTCGAGACCCCGACGAAGGGCGGTGGCCGGTCTCACAAGCTATTGGCGTCAGTTGGTTCACCTAAGATGTATACATGTGCTCATTGGGTTATGAGTACACCGGACATGACTTGCCGGGAACATGCTAGTTGGTATTATACATATCGTCAGATAGCAGTTCCCAGGTGACATGTGTACAGGTTAGTCTGTCGACCTGAGATCATCATTTGTCTCGTGTGAGTTCCCACTGTGCTTTGATTACTACCCTACCACGGCTCAAAGGAGTCGTGCAAACAGGTTTTAGTTTGGTACAGTCCCAAGCCACATGGAGGCAGTGAGCGGATCGTCAGGGATTCGTCTCTCCCGGTATTGGGGGTGAGATCGCGCTGTGTTTAGGAGAGCCATTACACGAAATCCCTGGCTAGGGTAATAAAGATTTACTGGTAGGTATTCCAGGAGTATCTCAGGGTGTTCTGGGCTTCTCTCCAACATGACTTATACTGCTATTGGGGGTCTGACGTTTGCCAGCCCCCTATGCCGTATATGCGATACTCATAGACGAACAGACCGGACTGTACGTATATTGTCACTGTCAGGCTCAGTAGGGTTTCTGGATGAGTTCACTCATCAGCTTCCCTTCCGATCAATACATGGGCAATCATTACGTACAGCTAGTACCTCTGACGTGCTAGTGGTTATACCCAGTGCCAGTGTATTGATGAGTCATTAGAGTCCCCCCACCGACAGTTTTCCAAGTTCGGGACGAAACGTTGTAGAGGCCGTATGGTTTTATGGCAGGGTTCGATCATATTCGTGCACTTGTGCACGGATCAGGTGTAGGGTTCCTAGGCACACTAATGAGATCTCACAAGGCATCAACCATGCCAATTTCAAAAATTACAAGTGCCGAGAAACCCTAATACGGATCGTTAACTAGATTTTAGGCGAAAACAGCAACTAGTTAACAACTTAACTAAGGGAACGGAAATACAACCTTTGTAGATCCGGTCCTCCACCTCCATAGCTCCATGATGAAGTCTCCTTGCTGTCCAAATCGAATCCCGGGCTCTAGCGTCGGCTTCATCGGAGAAATGGGCGGGCTTGGTCGTCGGCTTCGATGCCGAAGATGATCTACGTCGAGGCAACACAAGATCAAGCTCCAACTTCACTAAGTCATGAAACTTGTGAAGAAAACACCCTATACTACTTGGCAAGTGGTAGAGGATGAAGAAATAGAAAGTGGGTTCACTTTAGAATTGGATTTCTCACTCTTTTCATCAAATCACCATTGATGGAAGCAAGGTTTTCTTCTTGAAGAAGAAGAAGATGATAGAATATCATGAGTATTTTTTAAAAAGAAAATCAATATGAATACTTATCATATCCTAACCTTGGTTAGGTGTAGAGAATATACCATGGTTAGTTTTAATGGTTAGGGTTAAGAATGAGACAAGAATGGTGGACTTGTTCAAAGCTTCATGAAGCTTCAACAAACAAACAAACAAAGCCACCATTCTTTCTTTTTCTTTTCCAAAATAAGAATTATAAATAAATAGATAAGTAATAAAACAAACAAAACCCTAATCATTAAGTTAACCATGGTTTAATTCTTTACACAAACCCAAGTGAGCAAGTATCATCAAACATGATACAAACAAGTGCACAAAAGTATATCACATATACAACTTGTGCAAATCAAGTGAGAAAATCCATTAAAGGGAACCAATACTAGTTAATGCAAAGTAATATATCAAATATATAATTATGCATTAAATCATTAAATCAACACTTGATTTAACGATCCGGTCATATCGCATATAACCGACTAATATCCAATGTATCGGCTTATCGAATCGTCCTCGATTCGATAACTAGGTTATATCGCATACAACGAATCGATACATTCATCGCGAGAATAGAATACGGTATCACATACACGCATTATCCTCGGTCCCGCACATATCTCATATGCGCTCCTATTTCGTTTTGCTTGTGCTAGGAAACCTCTGTGTGGGACTCTAAAGACTCGTCAATACGCCGGCAGCAGGTGATGATCATATCAAACACCCACAAGCCGCAAGCGGTCTGCTAAACGCAACGGCCACCCGAGTATTGAGCGATCAGAAGATCGACGAGCAAGCCCGCTCATACTCCTGTGAATCTAACCAGTAACACTTACCGTACAGTCCGGTCTCGTCGTTTGATATGTCGCATATCTTGCCTAGGGGTGGTAAATGTGAGACCCCAACAGCTCGATAAGTCATGTCGATATGAGGTCTATAACAGTTCGAGAAACTACTGGTAACATTTACCAGTAAATCTCAGTAACCCTGGCCAGGGATTTCCGGTTATAGCCAATCGAACACAGCGCAACATCAACTCCCTATATCGGGAGAGACGAATCCCCTCCTATCGCTCATTGCCTCCATGTGATTCGGGACTGTACCCAAAAGCCACCGTTTTGCACGCCCTCTTGGACGTGGTAAGGTGGAAATCAAAGCACAGTGGGAACCACACAAGACTCTATGACGATCTCGGGTCAACAGACTTCTCTGTACCAGTGTCACCAGAGAACTGCCATCTGACGTAAGGTATAATACCATCTGGGAGTTCTCGGCGAGTCCGTCCAGTGTACCCAGTCTTCACCGAGCTCCCGTATATCATCTCTGATGTCAAACACCAATGGATATGGGATCATCCATCGCCCATCTGTATGGGTCGAGAAGGTATACGCTAGTCTACTCTGGTATATCGATGCCCCGTCTCGATATACCCACGACTAGGGACCTTGAAGGATGTACTTATGGACTACCCTGTCCCCACTAGTATGATCCGCATCATAGTCCAGGTAGTCAAGTACAGATCCTAAGGGCTTTACCAACATGTAACAGAGAGACAATCGGTGTACACGTTAAGGTAAAGAGTAACCAGATAGCATACTATCATGTCGAGCAAGAAAGTCCTCCCTATATATGTCCCAGCATCCACTACAATATACATCCAATGTACAGTAATGGCCTCTAGGGCATATATATAACTAACAATCTCCCACTTGCACTAGGGCTATCTGATAGCAGTGGTTGCAGTATCTCATACTCAACCATCCTATAAAAGTCTCTCTCTGGGAAAAAGGCCTTTGTGAGTGGATCCGCCGTGTTGTCCTCTGAGTCTACTCTCCTAACCTCGATCCCCTGGAGATCAACCATCTCCACGATCAGGTGATACTGCTTTGAATATGTCTGGATCACTGGTGGGACGGACGTTCCTTGGCTTAAGCTACAAACTCCATTGTCACACAATGGGAGGAACGAAGTTCATCTCATGAACTAATATATACCCAGACTTCCTCTTTGGTAGCATCTTAAGTAGCGATGTATCCAGCCTTTATCGTCTAGTAAGCCACGGTATTTAGCTTGGAACTCTTCCAACATACCGTCCCTCCAATGAGGGTAAAGACAATGCCTGTGGCTGACATTCAGTCGTGTTTATCACCCTGGAACCTTTCCAGTGATTCTCCCCAGGATCGATTGATACCATCTCACTACAACTAGTGAGAATCCTAACATCCAATTAGATCTATCTCATAGATCCAAAACCTAGGATTTCGGAGGTATCACTTTGATCCTTTATGGAGAATCATTGTGATAAGCGGAGATTGACCGAGCGTAGCATAGGAAACTCCTTCCCCATCAAGAGTATGTCATCCACGTACTCTACGAGGATCATCACCATACTCCCTACTACCTTTTTGTATATACTTGGTTCATCTACCATTTTGATGATGTCAAGCTGTTTGACTAACACATCAAAACAGATGTTCCAACTCCGCGATACCTTCTTTATCCTATAAAGCATCTTGTACACGTTTCCGCTGCTCCCACTGTCTACGAAGCCCTCTGGCTGTGTACTTATAGACGTTCTCTTCTAAAACATCATTTAGAAAAGCAGTCATGGCACCCAACCGCCAGATATCGTAGTCATGGTATGTAGCCGTGGCAAGTAGGATCTGGATGGAGTTAAGCATAGCCACTTGAAAATGTTTCATCATTATCCATGCCTGGTTGATGACGAAAAGTTTTAACAAGTCTAGCTTTGAAAGTCTCAACTTTTCCATCTATACTAAGTAATCTTCTCAAGATATACTTGCTCCTGATGGGGATTTAACCCTTCAGATATAGCAACCAAAGTCCATACTTTGTTGGTGTACATGGATTCCATCTCAGATCGCAAAGCATCCAACCATTCTTACAGAGTCACTACTCTCGATAGCCAGCTCGAAACTAGTTGGGTCATCATCTCATGATGCAATCCTCGCTCCCACTTTCATAGAGAAACCGAAATATCTCTCAGGTGGGTGAGGAACCCTACTAGATCGGCGGAGAGGCTGAGGTTCGTTGGAATCTACTGAATCCTTTGGTTCTACCAAATCTTCTGCTGTTGTTTGTATAGCTGGAACCTTTCCAGTTGTACATAACAGACCTTGCCTCGAGCTTGTCCGGATTATGCTTTTAGACATAGCCCGGACAACCCCAAATCTTAACTAGCTTAAGACATGGGCTCTTCCCATACCATATCTCATATGGAGTGGTAGGCTGTGATCTGATTCGAACCCTATTCAATAGGTATGCAGCTTCTCAAGCGCACAACTCCCAAAAGGAAAAAGGTAACTCAGTAGTACTCATCATAGAGCGCACCATATCGAATAGGGTGCAATTGCTCCGCCCCGATATACCATCGTGCTATGGTGTATACGGAGGAGTAATGCTGAGAGAGAATCTCATTCTCCTTTAGAATAGTCCAGGAATTTCGTACTCAAGTATTCTCCTCCTTGATCACATCAAAGGACATAATACTTATACTCGTATTGGTTCTCTACTTCTAGCTTATATTCTGTGAATATCTCAAAAGGTTCGGACTTGTGTTTCAACAGGAACATATGTCTGAATCTAAAGAGATCATCAGAGAATGTAATGAAGTACAAAAAACCGGTCTTGGCATGTGTAGACAGGGGACCTTACATACATCAACATGTATCATCCCAAGAGTTCACTAACTCTTTCTCTGTTTCCAATAAACAGAGCTGGTGTCATTATATCTTTGTGGCATGACTGGCAAGTTTCACAAGATGTAGATTCAAACTTATTTAAATATGCATCTTTATGTAACTTCAGCTAGTAGGGTCGCATTGATATGACCTAGTCTACAATGCCTCAAGAAGGATTCGTTCATTTCTGAACTCTTCCTCTTTTGTGTGTTCAGTATACTAAAGAACTGTAGTTTGATTTAGAACATCAATGCTTTTAGATAACGTGCCTGAACCGATCAACTTTTGATATAGGAAATGTTCAAAACGTTATCCAACTATACAAAATTTTATCATTTCTTTACTAATAAAGAGATTGATATGATTTTGTATATCTGGTTCGGTATCTAATAACATTTGTTCAGAATCAATGTATTGGTAATACAGGGTGACAGTGACCAACAGACTTGGTTGCAACACTTGCCCCATTTTCTGCCTCATGAAACTTATCACCCGTTCTCAGTTCTCTACCTTTCTGTAGCCCTATGTAACATATTACATATCTGGGATCCTGATCTGATATCAAATACCCAGGATGTAGAGAATACAGAGAAACAGTTCTTTGTAATGAACACACCCGAAGGAGATGCATCATATGCACTTTCTTCGTTTGGGCGGCATAGGAATTCTGGTATTCCTCAATTTCCTGCTCTGTCTTATAACAATTATAAGTTGGAGCGGGACCAACGTTCCCCAGCTCAGTATAACAAGTGGGTTCGGTCAATTCTTCCGTATTATTATCTTGATTAAGGCGTGATATGGTCGCTACCTGGAGAGAGAGAGAATAAAACACTCAGCGTGCGCTCTTGCAAGAATAGATTGGTTATTATTTTTATCTAATCAGGATGGCTCCCACTGTTTTTATCAAATCTTCCTTCAAACCCTAAAAGGAAAGACTAGCCGGGATTAATTACACACTACAAGTTCGCCAATCTTTCAGCCAGGCCAGTGTCGGTACTTTGAGGGAGGTCCCCCATGCTTTCGCACGAACCTAATTAATGTAAATCTCGTTTTTCCAGAGGCGTAACCTCGTTAACACCTTTCTAGACACCTACTTGATCGGCTAATTATAATGTGTAAAACTCTCTCAGGAGTAACAATTACTCGCAGTGGGTATCGGGATCCAACTATCTCATAGAAGGTATGCAATCTCATTGCAAATTTCAACACTTGAAATTCCCAATAATATTTTGCCCCGAACGATCTATGACCTTGACAAGGTCAACAAACCATAGATCGCAAGTCAAGTTCAACCCGTCATTTCTTGATTGAATCAAACCCACCCGCACGACCCTTGACAAGGTCAACAAGGCCGCACGACTACCCTTACCCAATCTGCATCATATGCATAAGCAGATAAATACTGGTTAGCTACCGCACACTGCGCCTTGACAAAGTCAACAAACGCAGCACGAATACTAAACAAGACTTATCTGAAATGACGGAGGGCTACGACAGGTTTTTCTGAAAACCTATTGCGTAATGAACTTGATATCGTTGTAGAATCAAATGTTTTTGAAATGGAGTGTTTTTTAGGCTTTTCTAGTTTTGCTAAAGGGGTCACTCCCGGTGAAGGGATCGTCGGCCCTTTCCTCGTTAAATGAGGTGCGGGATATATCATATATATCACTGTGCAAAGCAAAAACTCTTAAAAGCAATCAAAAGACAAACCGAGTGTGTAGCATCTGCCAGTTATTGCTAAAGGAGTCACTCCCGGTGAAGGGATCTGGGTCCTTTCCTTATCGAATAAGGTGCAGGATATATCATATATACCGCTGTGCAAAGCAAGAACTGTAGCTACCTGTTTTATTTTTGAAATTTGATTCTATAACATCTTTAGGTTTCTTTTCTTTCATTAATCATATTAATAAAGTCCCATCATTTAAGTACCTAAACATCACAGATAAATACGACGTACACTTATACCATCCGCATTCGCCTCGATGTCCCCTCGTGCACCGTTAGGTTAGGTAACTAACGGCAGAGCGGGGCAGGGCTAGCACGAGTGCAAAACATAAGTAACGTCTATATAATATATCATATATACTATATACTGTATCCATCACAGAACATATCACATGATCACATCACAGATATCGCAGCAGAAGAAACATATGAAATATTGGATATACTAGGACGTCCGTGTTTTCAATACGAGCCAGTATAAAACACGAATTCCACGGTCGCGATGAATAGCCAAACCCACACCCCTAGACCCCTACGAGAGCGGCAAGCAACCCTACCAATTCTAGAGTTAGGAGACCCGGACTCGACTCCTCGAGTTGGTCTCCCACTGGACTCTAGAACCCGGTTACTTGTGCTCCCCTCCTTGGGTCTATCCTAGTGCGGAAAAGTAAATAATATACAAAGGGTGACATCTTCCGCAACCTGGAAGTGCCCCAATAAAAGAATATTACATACAAGTTTTTACATGAATGAAAATAAAAAACACTCATCTCACATAAAAACCCCCGGCCATTCAAACACGACGATCCAATATAACATATCCAGCAACACATAACATCACATGTCATCAACGTAAGTAAATATGCGCATCTTAATTGTCATTGACATATAGCAACGAAACCGGCGATATCACATATTACACTTACGGTCACAGAAAAGAAAATGTAAAACTACAACAGTTGGAATCCGCAACCTCTTTAGACATCGCATGCCTAATCAAATGAATTCCTTAGACATCGCATGCCTAACAATTATAAACCCCGCATTTTAGTCTCATTATCGAAAACACTTTTCAATATCAAGTCGGGCAATTCAACAAGATTCCCGACATCCTGATCGAATGCTCGTCGCAAACTTTAGTAGGCGGCCGCACCCCCGACGCCGTCGACGAAGCGCACCAAGGCGGAACACCGCTGCCGCGAGCACCCGAACGGATGCTTTCGGCGACGGGGTTCTCCTACAGTCACTTGGTCGGGGCTATGGGGCGAGGTTATCTATTAAGTTTACCCGGCGAGTATCTGCGTACGCTACGTAATTGCGACGGACTTTTGATCACATCAAAATTCCGTGGCAACCGATCAAGTGAGACTAAAGTGCTATGTTTATAACATTCATTCAGTTATCTCATAATTTCTTGTGAATTCCAATTATTGTATCACATTCCGAATAAGATAGAAAATGCTAAACTTTCCGAGCGAACAATCGAACACCCAAGTTTTCCCGAAACAGCTCAACACATGAAATAAGTTCAAAGACATTTACTTCATGCCTCAGTACCAACGGTCCAGCCGTAGAAGGGTTAAGCCAACGCCTCACATGTGGCACGCCGTACTGCCCCAAACCCTAAGGTTCAAAGGGCAGTTCAAGACGGTCACATAATCGAGTTAAGGTTTGTTGTCTTCTAGAGGGACCATCGCGTTACTTGCACTACTTAGAACGTCCTTAAACCACGGAAAAATCCAACACTTGGAAATTTCTCCGACAGGGGAAAAGGTGGGTATTTATATCCGGTCGAACTTTTTAACATATTCTAAAATATCCGGAAAGCCACAAAGACAAAGTCTGATAATCCGATCGAATCATCTAAGCTCCAAAACACCCCAGAAAACTGAACTCTTGAGTTCAAATTAAAAACTCCCAGAAAACTCAGCACTTGAAAACATGAATTACTGTGCAAAATTCATAAACTAATGTGACAAAATGGCCGCGGAACCGCCGCACAAGCCATGCTTGTGCCGCGGTTCCACCGCGCTTTAGATGAATCATCAGGTAATTTTTGCACCGTAATTCTTAGAATTTCCTGCTGAATTTTTTAAGCATTTTTAATCTGGAAAAAACCCAGTTTTTGAAAAAAGTCCAGAGAGCATTTTCGGGTTAGGGTTTTGGTTCGATCGGACTTCAAACTCCGTCTACGCTTCGCCTAAGGCTCTAGCTAGGCTCTGATACCACTGTAGGGTTCCTAGGCACACTAATGAGGTCTCACAAGGCATCAACCATACCAATTTCAAAAATTACAAGTGCCGAGAAACCCTAATACGGATCGTTAACTAGATTTTAGGCGAAAACAGCAACTAGTTAACAACTTAACTAAGGGAACGGAAATACAACCTTTGTAGATCCGGTCCTCCACCTCCATAGCTCCATGATGAAGTCTCCTTGCTGTCCAAATCGAATCCCGGGCTCTAGCGTCGGCTTCATCGGAGAAATGGGCGGGCTTGGTCGTCGGCTTCGATGCCGAAGATGATCTACGTCGAGGCAACACAAGATCAAGCTCCAACTTCACCAAGTCATAAAACTTGTGAAGAAAACACCCTATACTACTTGGCAAGTGGTAGAGGATGAAGAAATAGGAAGTGGGTTCACTTTAGAATTGGATTTCTCACTTTTTTCATCAAATCATCATTGATGGAAGCAAGGTTTTCTTCTTGAAGAAGAAGAAGAAGATGATAGAATATCATGAGTATTTTTTAAAAAGAAAATCAATATGAATACTTATCATATCCTAACCTTGGTTAGGTGTAGAGAATATACCATGGTTAGTTTTAATGGTTAGGGTTAAGAATGAGACAAGAATGGTGGACTTGTTCAAAGCTTCATGAAGCTTCAACAAACAAACAAACAAAGCCACCATTCTTTCTTTTTCTTTTCCAAAATAAGAATTATAAATAAATAGATAAGTAATAAAACAAACAAAACCCTAATCATTAAGTTAACCATGGTTTAATTCTTTACACAAACCCAAGTGAGCAAGTATCATCAAACATGATACAAACAAGTGCACAAAAGTATATCACATATACAACTTGTGCAAATCAAGTGAGAAAATCCATTAAAGTGAACCAATACTAGTTAATGCAAAGTAATATATCAAATATATAATTATGCATTAAATCATTAAATCAACACTTGATTTAACGATCCGGTTATATCGCATATAACCGACTAATATCCAATGTATCGGCTTATCGAATCGATCCTCGATTCGATAACTAGGTTATATCGCATACAACGAATCGATATATTCATCGCGAGAATAGAATACGGTATCACATACATGCATTATTCTAGGTCCCGTACATATCTCATATGCGCTCCTATTTCGTTTTGCTTGAGCCAGGAAACCTCTGTGTAGGACTCTAAAGACTCGTCAATACGCCGGCAGCAGGTGATGATCATATCAAAAACCCACAAGCCGCAAGCGGTCTGCTAAACGTAACGGCCACCCGGGTATTGAGCGATCAGAAGATCGACGAGCAAGCCCGCTCATACTCCTGTGAATCTAACCAGTAACACTTACCGTACTGTCCGGTCTCGTCGTCTGATATGTCGCATATCTTGCCTAGGGGTGGTAAACGTCAGACCCCAACAGCTCGATAAGTCGTGTCGATATGAGGTCTATAACAGTTCGAGAAACTACTGGTAACACTTACCAGTAAATCTCAGCAACACTGGCCAGGGATTTCCGGTTATAGCCAATCGAACACAGCGCAACATCAACTCCCTATACCGGGAGAGACGAATCCCCTCCTATCGCTCATTGCCTCCATGTGATTCGGGACTGTACCCAAAAGCCACCGTTTTGCACGCCCTCTTGGACGTGGTAAGGTGGAAATCAAAGCACAGTGGGAACCACACAAGACTCTATGACGATCTCGGGTCAACAGACTACTCTGTACCAGTGTCACCAGAGAACTGCCATCTGACGTAAGGTATAATACCATCTGGGAGTTCTCGGCGAGTCCGTCCAGTGTACCCAGTCTTCACCGAGCTCCCGTATATCATCTCTGATGTCAAACACCAATGGATATGGGATCATCCATCGCCCATCTGTATGGGTCGAGAAGGTATACGCTAGTCTACTCTGGTATATCGATGCCCCGTCTCGATATACCCACGACTAGGGACCTTGAAGGATGTACTTATGGACTACCCTGTCCCCACTAGTATGATCCGCATCATAGTCCAGGTAGTCAAGTACAGATCCTAAGGGCTTTACCAACATGTAACAGAGAGACAATCGGTGTACACGTTAAGGTAAAGAGTAACCAGATAGCATACTATCATGTCGAGCAAGAAAGTCCTCCCTATATATGTCCCAGCATCCACTACAATATACATCCAATATACAGTAATGGCCTCTAGGGCATACATATAACTAACATCAGGATCTGACGGATAATACTAGCGGGCTTTGGTTTAAGTCGGATCCTAGTATTATGTTGTAGGAATAATTTTGTCTTATTGCATTTGTATTCGTCGGAATACAAATGCGGGTATGTATTTATAGCTGAGGGTTATTCTAGTAATTCGTTACGGGATCACTCTCGGAGTTGCCAGTTTCTTTTTCCGCCTCCAACACCTTGTTTTATCATTGTGAGCTTTGACCTTGCCCTTGTCATTTTCTTGCCATCTCCATTGCACTGAATTTTTTGCATTGCTTGGGCTGCCCATTTTGAAGCAAGGGGGTAGCATGGGTGCTTGTGAGGTGGCTGATTTTGGTGGTTGGGGGGTTATTTTCAATTGGGCAAGTTTGTTGTGCAAGGGGTTTTTGGGTGGTGGGGCTGCCTGGGCTGAGGAAGTAAAGGCTTTGTTTATTCTTGTGATGGTGTTTTTCTTTTGTGGCAATTATCCATCCATTGGTGATCACAACATTAACTCCATCACCTCACCACTTGAAAACAATCTACAGAGCACAAAATTCCTCTCTCTGGCCGAGCTCTTTGAGATGGCAGTGAGCACAATTTTGTGTGGGAAATTTTTTGCTTTCATCCAAATTAAAATTCTATGCTCACAACCTCTTCTTGGCAACTTCACTTTTCCTCCATCCAATCGTTTGGGTGCCTTGAGACAAAAGATCCTACACTCTCTCTACTTCGATCTTGGATATTTCGGCTAGCAAACTTCATGTCCGAGTTGCTTCGGTTCGAGGCGGGAGCCCGTATAAAGATTCATTGACGTGGTGCCACTTTGACGAGCGAGATCGGGAGCGGGCTTCGTCGGCACAGCAGTGGGGAGCTTGGAGCGGAGATTAATGATCGAAGGACACGGATCGATCGGTATAATCTTTCCAAACTCTTTTTCAGATTGCTAGTTTACGGTTAATGGAATGATCCGATTATTTGGGATGCGGTGGCGCCGGTTTTGTAAAAAGTTTTTGTTCCGCATCTGGCCTCGGTTAGACGGCCGAGGCGCCGCCGTACCCCAACATGGTATCAGAGCTACCCATTAACCGTTAATTAGCTTGTTCTAACATGTTTAAAACCCCGATCGAACAAAATTTCCGAAACCGCAATTTCAATAGTAAAGTTTCTGTCGAATTTTAAACTGGTCGAAAAATTATTTTGAGTGTTTCAGAAAAACAGGCAGGCTTTTATAAGACAACTATAAAAATTTTGTTGCATGATCCCTCTGTGACGCCGCGGAACCACGGCCGTACCCACGTTTTGGCCGCGGTTCCGCCGCTGTGTTGGGGTTTCAGTACACTAAATTTTTTCTTTGGGTCTTTAACTTGGAATTGGGGTTTCTGGAAAATTTAGTTTTGGCCCAGAATATTTTGAGTACTGGATTTGTGCTTGGGGCCCACTTTGGGAAGTTTTGTTAATCGGAATTTTAAATGTGTTAGTTTACAGTGCTTTACATTATTATCTGTGACCGTGAATGTCATTTGATCGGTAAATCTTGTCTAATCGCTATAGCTCTTTTAGACGGGTTTGCGAACGTGATATTCATGTTGATGTTCTGTGTTGTGCTATGATGTTGCGGATTTGTCGTGGTGGATAGTTTGTGTGCAATGGTAGTGCAGTTTAGATTTATTTGTACATTTGATATTGCGGGGCGAGCGTCCGACATATGGACTGCCGTCACTGCCTGTTTGTATATTATTCTTTAGGGGCACGACCGGGTTGAGGTCGATGTACCCGTTGTACATATTTTATTTTCTGTACTAGGATTACCCCGTGGTGTGGTGCACGGATAGCCGGGTTCTAGAGGGAAACGGGCCCACATCTCATGGCTTTGAGACGGAGGGGGATTCACTCTAGAATTGGCGGGCTATTCGCCGCACTCGTAGGGGGTATAGCTTGACCCAAGGAGGGGTGCTCAAGTTACCGGATTCCGTGAAGTGCTTGGTGGTCCATTCACTTTGCTGAAGGGGGCTGTCTCGCTTCTGGTTTTGGCAGGTAACTTGCCGCACTCATAGGGGTCTAGGTTTTCATTGCACAGGCTATCCACACGACCAGGGGAATGTCGGGTTTCAGTTGTGGCTCAATGAAACCAGGGGCTCCCAGATTATCTGTATTGTTCTGTGATGCTTATTACTTTTCTGTGATGTTGCATTTATCACGCCTGGAGCGATTATTATATATTGATATATATATATATATATATACTAGTAGATGTTGTATATGTTTTACACTCGCGCTAGTCCAGTCCCCGTTCTGTCGTTAGTTAAGTAACCTAACGGGTGATGATGGGACCCAGTGGCGAATGTGGATGGCATATACGTACATCATATTTTCGTTCTTTTTTGGTGTGATCAATGGATGGGACTGTGTTGATTTTTATTAATGCAAGGAAAACAAACCTATACATGATGTTGTTGGAACCAAATTTTCAAAAATCTGTTATTGCAAAGACGTTCTCTTTTGTTTTGCACAGTGGTATTCGGTTATGAATATCCAGCACCTCATTCGACGAGGCAAGGGCCGAGATCCCTTCACCGGGAGTGACCCCTTGGACAGAGGTTTGCGTCAGGGTAATAACTTCACTATAGTCGATTACTTTTTGCTTTGCGTCATGGTATTGAGTTTGGAATATCCTGCACCTTATTCGACGAGGAAAGAGCCGAGATCCCTTCACCGGGAGTGACCTCTTTAGCAAAAGTTTTCGCCACTATATATTTATAAAACCACTTGGATTCCTTCAACGATATCAAGTTCATTACGCTAAAGGTTTTTCGCCAAAAACCATCCATAGCCCTCCGTCATTTCAGATTAGTATTGCTTAGTATTCGTGCTACGTATGTCGTGCTTAGCCGAGGCGTAGTGTTCGGTTGCTATGTAGTGCTTTTCTGTTGCATGGATATGCGATTGGTTAGGACAATCGTGTGGTCAATTTGGCTTAGTCAAGGACTCATACGGGTGGGTCTAATGCAATCAAGATAATGACGGGTTGAACTTGACTAGGATCCTATGATATGTTGGCTCAGTCAAGGTCACTTGGGTCCTAGGGGTAAAAATCATATCGGGATTTTCAAACATACAGGAGACTTGCCAGGCTTGCGCATACCTTCTGGAGTGTGATGACGTGAGTGGCTTTCATCACGTTATCATGCGATGATGGTTGGATCCCGATTCCCACTGATGAGTAGTATTACTCCTCGGGTGATTCCAGCTAATTCTTCTTTTAGGTTTGGAGGAGAATTTGAGAAAACAGTGGGAGGTTTCCTGATTAGATAAAATGATTAACCATTCTGATCTAGGTTAGAGTGCACGCAGAGTGTTTCTTTTCTCTCTCTCTTTGACTGCGACCATGACCCTAGACTATAACTCAGTGACCAAGTTATCCGAACTTTTTTATAACACTGGCTTTTGGATTGTCTGAGTTGCAAACATCATTGCCACTCCTTCTTTACCCTTTGAATTTCTCCAGAACACCCCGTATCACTACCAACATCCAATTCCATTGGATAAATTCATCGTATGGTTATATACGAACTCGAAGGAACTTTTTCGAGGATGGATTCTGGTTCAGGAGAAATAGGAATAAAGTTCATTCAGTTTTCTTTTATCCTTACCTTCTCTCAGTCTGCGAGTGCTCCTAGGAGTAGGACAGTACACCTATTACGCTTATTGGATAGTCTTCTTCTAAAACATAGGCAGGTGCCGAACGGCAGGGAAAGGAGAAAACCATTTAAGCCTAACAAAGGTGTACAGAAGGTAACGACTAAAGACAAATAAAGGGATTTGGAGAGATGACAATGAAATATACGGTTACAGTCATGAATCAGATGTAGGGTTGCTAGGCACTGCCACAAGGGTCTACGAGGCATCAACCATGCCCGATTTAAAAATTAGCCGTGCCGAACAACCCGATACGAGATCTTTAAACTAGAGTTTAGGTGAAAACAAGCATGTTAAACTCTTTAACACTAAGTGAGAGGGATTACAACCTTTGTAGATCCGGTCCTTCACTTCTTAAGCTCCGTGTTGAGGTCCCTTCACTGCGATCATCGTGTTCCGGACTCTCGAGAGGTTCCACGAAGAGAAAGATGCAGTCTTTCTTCCGATCTTCGATACAAAGATGATCTACCTTGAAGTTTCGTTAACACAAGCTAACACTCATAATATAAAGTGAACACCCTCATCTAAATGGTAAGGATAGATGAAGATGATGAAATAGGATTTTCTCTCTCTCTTTTATTATATTTTTCTCACACTCATTCATCACTTGGAAAAAAGCTAGTAAGCTTTTTCCATGAAAGAAAGAAGAAGGAAGAAGAAGAAGAATCAATTAGAATCCTTTTGTGATGAATAAAGCAAAGGAGATAATGATGAATAATGCAACCATGGTTGACTAAACCATTGTAGAGACTTAACTAAGGCTAGGGTTTGGGTTAGATCAAGGAATGAGTCATAACAAAATATCTTTCACAAAACAAACCAAACCTTCTAGAATCATCTAGAAAGTATTAACCCAAATCTAACCCTAATCTTGTTTAATCTCTACTAAACATGTTGCATTAGTTATCATATCATGTTACAATATTATATATCACATATATAATATTTATTGTAACCAAATAAAATAATACAATTAACATATATCGAATATATATCAATGTATTACCCGAGTGAGAAAAAGAATCTTTTAGTGAGCAAATATTAGTTAATGTAATTTAATATTTCATATATATTATTATACATTAAATTATCGAATCAACACTTGATCCGACAATCCAGCTATATTGCATATAACCGACTAATATTTATCCGTACCGATTCAACGAATCAATATCCGTTGACCCGGCTGATATCAAATATTGCGAGAATAGAATATGGTATCTCATATCGTATTATCCTCGGTCCCACACATATCACATATGTGCTCCTACTCCGTTTTGCCTGAGCCAAGAAACCTCTGTGTAGGACTCTAAAGAATCGTCAATACGCCGACAGTAGGTGATGATCATATCAAACACCCACAAGCTGCAAGCGGTCAGCTAAACGTAACAGCCACCCAGGTATTGAGCTCTCAGAAGATCAACAAGCAAGCCTGTACATTCTCTTGTGAATCCAATCAGTAACACTCCCGTACAGTCCGGTCTCGTCGTCTGATATGTCGCATATCTCGCCTAGGGGTGGTAAACGTCAGACCCCAGTAGCTCGATAAGTCGTGTCGATATGAGGTCTATAACTGTTCGAGAAACTACTGATAACACTTACCAGTAGATCTCAGCAACCCTGGCCAGGGATTTCCGGTTATAGCCAATCGAACACAGCGCAACATCAACTCCCTATACCGGGAGAGACAAATCCCCTCCTATCGCTCATTGCCTCCATGTGATTCGGGACTGTACCCAAAAGCCACCATTTTGCACGCCCTCTTGGATGTGGTATGATGGAAATCAAAGCACAGTGGGAATCACATAAGACTCTATCACGATCTCGGGTCAACAGACTACTCTGTACCAGTGTTACCGGAGAACTGCCATCTGATATGAGGTATAATACCATCTAGGAGTTCTCGGCGAGTCCGTAAAATGTACCCAGTCTCCACTGAGCACCCGTACACCATCCTTGATGTCAAACACCGATGGATATGAGATCATCCATCGCCCATCATATGGGTCAAGATGCGTATACGCTAGTCTACTCTGGTGTATCGATGCCCTGTCTCGATACACCCTCGACTAGGAACAGATATAGGATGTACTCGTCGACTACCGTGGCCCCACTAGTATGATCTCATCATAATCCCAGTAGTCGAGTACATATCCTAAGGGTTTTATCAACATGTAACATAGAGACAATCAGAGTACATGTTAAGATAAAGTACAACCAGATAGCGTACTATCATGTCGAGCAAGAAAGTCCTCCCTATATATGTCCAATCATCCATTACAATATACATCGTATATACAGTAATGGCCTCTAGGGAATGCATATAACTAACAATCTCCCTTTTGCACTAGGGCCATCTGTTATGGTATCACATACCCAACAATTAGCTGTGGTTGAAGTATCTCATACTCAACCTTCCCATAAAAGTCTCTGCTGGGAAAAGGCCTTTGTGAGTGGATCCACGCTGTTGTCCTCTGTGTCTACTCTCCTAACCTCGATCTCCCTGAAAATCAACCATCTCCATGATCAGGTGATACTGCCTAAGAATTATATCTGGATTTCTGATGGGACGGTAGTTCCTTGGCTAAACAACTCCATTGTCACACAATGGTAGGAACGAAGTTCATCTCATGAACTTATATATATCCAGACTGCCTCTTTGGTAGCATCCTTGGTAACGATGTATCTTGCCTTTAATCGTGTAGTAAGTCACGGTATCTAGCTTGGAACTCTTCCAACATACCGTCCCTCCACTGAGGGTAAAGACAATGCCTGCGACTGACATTCAATCGTACTTATCACCTTGGAATCTTTCCAGTGATTCTCCCCAGGATCGATTGATACCATCTCACTACAACTAGTGAGTATCCTAACATCCAATTAGATCTATCTCATAGATCCAAAACCCAGGATTTAGGAGGTATCGCTTTGATCCTATATGGAGAATCCTTGTGATAAGCGGAGATTGACCAAGCGTAGCATAGGAAACTCCTTCCCTATCAAAAGTATGTCATCCATGTACTCTACGAGGATCACCGCCATACTCCCCACTACCTTTTTGTATATACAAGGTTCATCTACCATTTTGATGAAGTCAAACTCTTTGACTACCACATCAAAACAGATGTTCCAACTCCGCGATGCCTGCTTTATCCTATAAAGCATCTTGCTCACATTTCCGCTGCTCCCAGTGTCTACGAAGCCCTCTGGCTGTGTACTTATAGACGCTCTCTTCTAAAACATCATTTAGAAAAGCAGTCATGACACCCAACCACCAGATATCATAGTCATGGTATATAGCCGTGGCAAGTAGGATCTGGATGGACTTAAGCATAGCTTTGAAATTCTCAACTTTTCCATGTACACCAAGTAATCTTCTTAAGATATACTTGCTCCTAATGGGGATTTAACCCTTCAGATAAAGCAACCAAAGTCCATACTTTGTTGGTGTATAAGGATTCCATTTCAGATTACTATGCATCCAGCCATTCTTACAGAGTCCCACTCCTGATGGCCAGCTCGAAACAAGTTGGGTCATCATCTCATGATGCAATCCTCGCTTCCACTATCATAGAGAAAACCGAAGTATCTCTCAGGTGGGTGAGGAACCCTACTAGATCGGCGGAGAGGCTGAGGTTCGTTGGAAACTACTGAATCTTTTAATTCTATCAAATTATCTGTTGTAGTTTGTATAGCTGGAACTTCTTCCAGTTCTACCTCATGACCACTAATTTTTCCATAAGAAATTCCCTTTCACAAAGGTGGCATGTTGGGAAACAAAACATCTTTTGTTCCTCGGCTAGGTAGAAGATATTCCCTTGCGTATGCTTGGGATATCCAACAAACTTCCACAGATCTGACTTTGACTCGAGCTTGTCCGGATTATGCTTTTAGACATAGGCTGGACAACCCCAAATCTTAACAAACTTAAGATATGGGCTCTTCCCATTCCATATCACATATGAAGTGGTAGGCAACTGATTTGATTTGAACCCTATTCAATAGGTATGCAGCTTCTCAAGTGCATAACTCCCAAAAGGAAATATGAAACTCAGTAGTACTCATCATAGAGCACACCATATCACATAGGGTGCTATTGCTCCGCCCCGATATACCATCGTGCTATGGTGTATACGGAGGAGTAATGCTGAGAGAGAATCTCATTTTCCTTTAGAATAGTCCAGGAATTCCGTGCTCAAGTATTCTCCTCCTTGATCTCATCAAAGGACATAATACTTATACCCGTTTTTTGGTTCTCTACTTCTTACTTATATTCTGTGAATATCTCAAAAGGTTCAAACTTGTGTTTCAACAGGAACATATGTCCGAATCTTGAGAGATCATCAGAGAATGTAATGAAGTACAAAGAACTATTCTTGGCATGTGTAGACAGGGGACCATCATACATCAACGTGTATCAATCCCAAAAGTTCACTAACTCTTTCTCTGTTTCCAATAAATAGAGCTATGGTCATCGTATCTTTGTGACATGACCGGAAAGTTTCACAAGATGTAAATTCAAACTAATTTAAATATGCATCTATATGTAACTTCAGCCAGTCGGGTCGCATTGATATGACCTAGTCTACAATACCTCAAGAAGGATTCATTCATTTCTGAACTCTTCCTCTTGTGTGTGTTCTTTATACAAAGAACTGTAGTTTGATTTAGATCGTCTATGCTTTTAGATAACGTACCAGAACCGATCAACTCTTGATAGAGGAAATGTTCAAAACACTATCCAACTATACAAAATTATATCCTTTCTTTACTAATAAAGAGACTGATATGATGTTGTATATCAGCTTCGGTATCTAATAACATTCGTTCAGAATCAATGTATTCTAGTAATACAGGGTGATAGTGACCAACAGACTTGGCTGCAACACTTGCACCGTTTTCTATCTCATGAAACTTATCACCCGTTCTCAGTTCTCTACCTATCTGTAGCCCATGTAACATATTACATATGCGGGATCCTGATCCGGTATCACATACCCAGGACGTAAAGGATACTGAGAAACAGTTCTCTGTAATGAACACACCCGAAGATGATGCATCAACATGCACTTTCTTCGTTTGGGCGGCACGGGAAATCTGGTATTCCTCAATTTCCTGCTCTGTCTTATAACAATTATAAGTTGGAGCGGGACCAACGTTCCCCAGCTCAGTATAACATTCGGGTTTGGTTAATTCATCCGTTTTATTATCTTGATTAAGGCGTGATATAGTCGCTATCTGGAGAGAGAGAGAAGAAAACACTCAGCGTATGCTCTTGTAAGATTAGATTGATTATTTAATATATCTAATCAGGATGTCTCCCACTGTTTTAATCAAATCTTCCTTCAAACCCTAAAAGGAAAAATTAGCCGGGATTAATTACACGCTACAAGTTCGCCAATCTTTCAGCCAGGCCAGTGCCGGTACTTTGAGGGAGGTTCCCCAGCTTTCGCACGGACCTAATTAAAGTAAACCTCGTTTTCCCAGGGGCGTAACCCCGTTGACACCTTTCTAGACACCTACTTGATCGGCTAATTGTAATGTGTAAAACTCTCCCAGGAGTAACTCTTACTCGCAGCGGGTATCGGGATCCAACTATCTCATAGCAGGTATGCAATCTCATTGCAAATTTCAACACTTGAAATTCCCAATAATATTTTACCCATAGCGTCCTATGACCTTGACGAATGCCAACAAACCATAGGCTACTAGTCAAGTTCAACCCGTCATTTCCCGATTGAATTAAACCCACCCGCACGACCCTTGACGAATGCCAACAAAGTCGCACAACTACCCTAACTCAATCTGCATCATATGCATAAGCAGATAAGCATAAATAGCTACCACACTCTACGCCTTGACGAAAGCCAACAAACGCAGCACGAATACTATGAAGTACTTATCTGAAATGACGGAGTGCTACGACAGGTTTTTATGAAAACCTTTTGCGTAATGAACTTGATATTGTTGTAGAATCGAGTGATTTTAAATAGAGTGTTTTTGAGGCTTTTCTAGTTTTGCTAAAGGGGTCACTCCCGGTGAAGGGATCATCGGCCCTTTCCTCATCGAATAAGGTGCATGGTATATCATATATACCACTATGCAAAGCAAGAACTATAGAAACAATCAAAAGACAAACCGAGTTTGTAGCATCTGCTAGTTTCACTAAAGAGGTCGCTCCCGGTGAAGAGATCTTAGCTCTTTCCTTATCGAATAAGGTGCTGGATGTTCTACAAGGAACACTTCTATGCAAAGCAAAATCTAGAGCTACCAGTTTTTAAACAAGTTTCTACAACATCTTAGGTTTCTTTTAGTTTCATTAATCTCATTAATGAATTCCCATTTTATTATGCTTCGCAAGCATCTCTTTTGAAACGAAATCTGCAATATAACATATATCTCATATATATAATATAAACATTCGTCTCAGGCAGTAATATGATCTCATCACAGAACATTGCAGTAGAAGAACATATATGAAATATTGGATATACTAGGACGTCCGTGTTTTCAATACGAGCCTGTATAAAACACGGATTCTACGGTCGCGATGAATAGCCAAACCCATATCCCTAGTTCCTTCCAACGAGAGCGGCAAGTAACACTACCAATTCTAGGGTTAGGAGACCCGGTCTCAACTCCTCGAGATGGTCTCCCACTGGACCCTAGAACCCGGTTACTTGTGCTCCCTTCCTTGGGTCTACCTATTGTGGAAAAGTAAATAATATACAATGGTGACATTATCCTCAGCCCGGAAGTGCCCCAATAAAAGAATATTACATACAAATGAATTTTACATGAATGAAAATAAAAAAAACTCTCATCTCATATAAAACCCCGGCTATTCAGAACACGACGATCTAATATAACATATCACAGCAACACATAATATCTCATATCATCAACGTAAGTAAGTATGCATACACCGATTGTCGTCAATGTATAGAAACGAAAACCGGCAATACAACTACATACTACACTTACGGTCACAGAAAAGAAAGTGTAAAACTTCAACAGTTGGAATCCGCAACCTCCTTAGACATCACATGCCTAACCAAATGAATTCCTTAGACATCTCATGCCTAACAACTATAAACCCCGTATTTTAGTCTCATTTATCGAAAACTCTTTTCAATATCAAGTCGGGCAATTCAACAAGATTCCCGATGTTCTGACCGAATGCTCGTCGCAAACTTTAGCAGACGGCCGCACCCCCGGATGCCGTCGACGAAATGCACTAAGGCGGAACACCGCTGCCGCGAGCACCCGAACGGATGCCTTTGGTGATGGGGTTCTCCTACAGTCACTTGGTCGGGGCTATGGGGCATGGCTGTCTATTAAGTTTACCCGGCGAGTATCCGCGTACGCTACGTGATTGCGACGGACTTTTGATCACATCAAAATTCCGTGGCAACCGATCATCTGAGACTAAACTGCTATGTTTATAATATTCAAATCAGTTATCTCATAACTATTTGTGAATTCCAAATATTGTATCACATTCCAGATAAATAGACAATGTTAAACTTTCCGATCGAATAATCAAACACCCAAGATTTCCCAAATAGTTCAACACTTGAAATTAGTTTAAGAACATCCATCACATGCTACAGTACCAATGGTCCAGCAGTAGAAGGGTCAAGCCAACGCCTCACATGTGGCACGTAGTACTGCCATAAACCTTAAGGTTTAGAGGCAGTTCAAGACGGTCACATAATCGAGTTAAGGTTTGTTGTCTTCTAGAGGGTCCACGGCGTTACTTGCACGACTTAGAACGTTCCTAAACTACGAAAAAATCCAACGCTTGGAAATTTTCCGGCAGGGGAAAAAGTGAGTTATTGATATCCGGTCGAACTTTTTAACACGATCTAAAAATTACCCGGACTAACTAAACAAAGTTAAATTATCCGATCGAATCAACGAGTCCCCAATACAACCCTAGAAAACTCAACACTTGAGTGGAATTTAAAAATTCCCAGAAAAAAATGACAAGAAAGGACCTAAGAATAAATATGTGAAATATGAGGGACAAAGTACAAATTTTGGCCGCGGAACCGCCGCCAAACCCTTGGTTTGGCCGCGGTTATGCGGTCACGTGAGCGACTTAGTGGACCGTACTTCACAGTAATTCTTAGTTTTTCCTTCTTGTTTTTCTGAGCATTTTTAATTCATAAAAAATCACATTTTCAGAAAATGTCCAGAGAAGGGTTCAAATTAGGGTTTCGGGGTTCGATCGGAGTTTAAATTTCGTCTAGACTTCGCCTAAAGCTCTAACTTGGCTCTGATATCACTGTAAGGTTGCTAGGCACGGCCCCAAGGGTCTACGAGGTATCAACCATGCCCGATTTAAAAATTAGCCGTGCCGAACAACACGATGCGAGATCTTTAAACTAGAGTTTAGGTGAAAACAAGCATGTTAAACTCTTTAACACTAAGTGAGAGGGATTACAATCTTTGTAGATTCGGTCCTTCACTTCTTAAGCTCCGTGTTGAGGTCCCTTCGCTGCGATCATCGTGTTCCGGACTCTCGAGAGGTTCCACGAAGAGAAAGATGCAGTCTTGCTTCCGATCTTCGATACAAAGATGATCTACCTTGAAGTTTCATTAACACAAGCTAACACTCATAATATGAAGTGAACACCCTCATCTAAATGGTAAGGATAGATGAAGATGATGAAGTAGGATTTTTTCTCTCTCTTTTATTATCTTTTTCTCACACTCATTCATCACTTGGAAAAAATCTAGTAAGCTTTTTCCATGAAAGAAAAAAGAAGGAAGAAGAAGATGAATCAATTAGAATCCTTTTGTGATGAATAAAGCAAAGGAGATAATGATGAATAATGCAACCATGGTTGACTAAACCATTGTAGAGACTTAACTAGGGCAAGGGTTTGGGTTAGGTCAAGGAATGAGTCATAACAAAATATCTTTCACAAAACAAAACTAAACCTTCTAGAATCATTTAGAAAGTATTAACCCAAATCAAACCCTAATCTTGTTTAATCTCTACTAAACATGTTGCATTAGTTATCATATCATGTTACAATATTATATACCACATATATAATATTTATTGTAACCAAATAAAATAATACAATTAACATATATCGAATATATATCAATGTATTACCCGAGTGAGAAAAAGAATCTTTTAGTGAGAAAATATTAGTTAATGTAATTTAATATATCATATATATTATTATACATTAAATTATCGAATCAACACTTGATCCGACAATCCAGCTATATCGCATATAACCGACTAATATTTATCCGTACCGATTCATCGAATCAACACTTGATCCGATGACCCGTCTGATATCAAATATCGCGAGAATAGAATACGGTATCTCATATCGTATTATCCTCAGTCCCGCACATATCACACCTACTCTGTTTTGCCTGAGCCAAGAAACCTCTGTGTAGGACTCTAAAGAATCGTCAATACGCCGGCAGTACGTGATGATCATATCAAACACCCACAAGCTGCAAGTGGTCAGCTAAACGTAACAACCACCCAGGTATTGAGCGCTCAGAAGATCAACAAGCAAGCCTTTACATTCTCCTGTGAATCCAATCAGTAACACTCCCGTACAGTCTGGTCTCGTCGTCTGATATGTCGCATATCTCGCCTGGGGGTGGTAAACGTCAGACCCCAGTAGCTCGATAAGTCGTGTCGATATAAGGTCTATAACATTTCGAAAAACTACTGATAACACTTACCAGTAGATCTCAGCAACCCTGGCTAGGGATTTCCGGTTATAACCAATCGAACACAGCGCAACATCAACTCCCTATACCGGGAGAGACGAGTCCCCTCCTATCGCTCATTGCCTCCATGTGATTCGGGACTGTACCTAAAAGCCACCTTTTTGCATGCTCTCTTGGACGTGGTATGATGGAAATCAAAGCACAGTGGGAATCACACAAGACTCTATGACGATCTCGGGATAACAGACTACTCTGTTCCAGTGTTACCGGAGAACTGCCATCTAACGTGAGGTATAATACTATCTGGGAGTTCTCGGCGAGTCCGTCCAGTATACCCAGTCTCCTCTGAGCACCCGTACACTATCCTTGATATCAAACACCAATGGATATGGGATCATCCATCGCCCATCATATGGGTCAAGATGCATATACGCTAGTCTACTCTGGTGTATCGATGCCCTGTCTCGGTACACCCTCGACTGGGAATAGTTATAGGATGTACTCGTCGACTACTGTGGCCCCACTAGTATGATCTCATCATAATCCCAGTAGTCGAGTACATATCCTAAGGGCTTTGTCAGCATGTAATATAGAGACAATCAGAGTACATGTTAAGATAAAATACAACCAGATAGCGTACTATCATGTCGAGCAAGAAAGTCCTCCCTATTTATGTCCAAGCATCCATTACAATATACATCGTATGTACAGTAATGGCCTCTAGGGCATACATATAACTAATATCAGATAATGGAAGAGGCATTACTAGAAATACCCGAATACCCCTTCGAAACATATTCATGTTTCATTTTCACTTTGTATTGTTAATAGAAAACTGATTTCCCAATTAGACCCTTGCTCCGGGGTATGTATTTACCAGGTATGATTCTCACATCTGTATGGTTTTACAGATGATGAGTGGGAGTAAATTATTGGGAATTAGGTGATCATCCTCATTATATCGGAATTCGTTGAAATTGGTGATATTTGAGAAAATCGCCTGGGTACAGTTTTCAACCTACGACGCACAGGGTTTGAGTTATTCAACTCAGGGGACTTATACAAAGTATTTTATATTGTCCTGTGTCCATTAGGACAAAGGGGTTGGTCCTCGTACTGTATTCTGTTTACTTGTGACTTCTCAAGTTTAAGACAAGTGTTTCGTAGAAATACAAGGTCCAAGTTTGAGAAGTTATAGGTACAGGAATAAAGTAGAGAACCATGTATTGCAAGTATCGGGATTCTTCGAGGTGATCGAAGATGTAGATACTTGTGCCTGGTATTCAGTTGATAGTAATGGTTTTGAGAAACTTGTTTCTCTTTCAGGTTACTCATAATTGGATACACTCCTAAGTTGAGTAATGCTGATCGGCCTCTCTCCATTTAGTTGACATGCACTGGAGACAGCTGCATGATTTGAATCTGGTTCAAATTAAATCAGTGCCTATGTTTCTATATTTTATATAGAATGGTTCATACCTTAACGATGTTATGGTACGAGGAGTTCTCCGGCTTATGCTTAAAACCAGACTCTGGATAACTCAAGGCACATTTCTGTAATGGCAATTTGTGGGTTAACCCAGGCTTTGACGAGGGTTAATTTTCTACCATCTGGAAGATCAATATTTATATTGTTCTTGACTCGCCACAGTTTTAGTAAAATGGATTTTTTTTCCGAAAACAGTAGTGGGAGTATGGTAGAACTGGAAGAGATTCCAGAACCGCAAACGATTACTGAAAATTTAATAGGACCTAAAGATTCAATCAGGATTGACATTCCATTAGCCACTCCGCAGATTTGGGGGATAACCTCAAGTGCCCGAGAGGTATTCCGGTATCCTCAAGGATGGTGACAGGGAGGTTCTTGTTTACCCAGACTTGACACTACTGTTGTTCCAGACTATGAGATCCGGCAGGAGGATGAGTATAGCGTCGTTCTAAACTAGTTTTAGAAGTGCACGTGTATATGACTCTGCCAGAGGGTTGTTGTAGTCAGTGGGAGCAGCAGAAGCATAGTGGATAAGTAGCTTGTGTCTATTTATAGACTAAAGCATATATAGCGGTGATAGATCATCTATTTCTGATGTGACAGTCATGGGTTTTGACTTCATCAGAACAGGAGATTGATCTGTTAAGAAGGTAGTAGGGTGTGATGTCCTGGTACTTTGATGACATACACATTGTAGGAAGTGAAATTCCTATACTACGATCGGTTGTACTGTGGTTGTCACACAGTAGTTTCTCCACATAGGATATGGATATAGTATCAGGCATTCTGGTTACTGGATCTATGGTTTTAGATCTAGATTTGGGTAGTTTCCCAATCTGGGTACTTTGAAAGCATTCTAAAGGTATTTTAGAATGAACGACTCATGGCATGGTGGTGTACCTGCAGGTGATAGAGTCACCCTCTCTAAAGGTGTCTTACAGACTAAAGGAGAGAGGGAAGTGTAGGGTTCCTAGGCACACCCATGAGGTCTCACAAGGCATCAAACATGGCCAATTCAAAATTTTTCTAGGTGCCAAGTAACCCTAAGCAAGATCGTAACTAGAGGTATAGGCGAAACAACAAGTTAACAACTTAAATAGATAGCGAAAGAGACTACAACCTTTGTAGATCCGATCCTCCACTTCCTTAGCTCCGTGATGATGTCCCTCCGCTGCGATCATCGGATCCCGGACTCTAGCGATGGTTTCGTCGAAGAAATGATCGGGCTAGGTCGTCGACTTCGATGCCGAAAATGATCTACGTCGAGGCAACTCAAGATCAAGCTCCAACTTCACCAAGTCAAGAAACTTGTGAAGAAAAAACCCTATACTACTTGGCAAGTGGTGGAGGATGAAGAAATAGGAAGTGGGTTCACTTTGGATTTGGATTTCTCACTTGGAATCATCACTTGACATTTTTGAAGCAAGCTTTTCTTTTCTTTCTCAAGAAGAAGAAGAAGAAAGAAATGAAAAAAATGAATTAATTTAAAAAGAAAATCAAGTGACCCTTATCATATTGCAACCATGGTTAAGTGTAGAGAATAAACTAGGGTTAGGTGAATGGTTAGGTTAGGCAAAAGAAACAAAAATGGTTGAACTTTTCAAAGCTTCATGAAGCTTCAAAGTAAATCCAAAAGAAGCAACCATTTCTTTTCTTGCTAAAAGAATAATTAAATAAATGAATAAGTAAATCAAAACCCTAACCATTAACCTAATCATGGTTTAATCATACACACCTAAGTTTGCATGTATCATCAAACATGATACAAACTAGTGCACAAAACTATATCATATATACAATGTGCACATCAAGTGAGAAAGTTAATCTTAAGTGAACAAATACTAGTTAATGTAAAGTAATATATCAAATATATAATTATACATCAAATCATTAAATCAACACTTGATTTAATGATCCAGTCATAATGCATATAACCGACTAATATCAAGTGTATCAATGTATCGAATCAACACTTGATTCGGTAACCCGGCTATATCACATATAACCGACTAATGATACAAATCGCGAGAATAGAATTTAGTATCACATACTGGTATTATTCTCGGTCCCGCACATATCTCATATGCGCTCCTATTTCGTTTCGCTTGAGCCAGGAAATCTCTGTGTAGGACTCTAAAGACTCGTCAATACGCCGGCAGTAGGTGATGATCATATCAAACACCTACAAGCCGCAAGCGGTCTGCTAAACGTAACGGCCACCCGGGTATTGAGCGATCAGAAGATCAACGAGCAAGCCCGCTCACACTCCTGTGAATCCAACCAGTAACACTTACCGTACAGTCCGGTCTGATCGTCTGATATGTCGCATATCTCGCCTAGGGGTGGTAAACGTCAGACTCAGTAGCTCGATAAGTCGTGTCGATATGAGGTCTATAACAGTTCGAGAAACTACTGGTAACACTTACCAGTAAATCTCAGCAACCCTGGCCAGGGATTTCCGGTTATAGCCAATCGAACACAGCGCAACATCAACTTCCCATACCAGGAGAGACGAATCCCCTCCTATCGCTCATTGCCTCCATGTGATTCGGGACTGTACCCAAAAACCACCGTTTTGCACGCCCTCTTGGACGCGGTAAGGTGGAAATCAAAGCACAGTGGGAATCACATAAGACTCTATGACGATCTCGGGTCTACAGACTAACCTGTACCAGTGTCACCAGAGAATTGCCATCTGACGTAAGGTATAATACCATCTGGGAGTTCTCGGCGAGTCCGTCCAGTGTACCCAATCTCCACTGAGCACCCGTATATTATCTCTGATGTCAAACACCAATGGATATGGGATCATCCATCGCCCATCTGTATGGGTCGAGAAGGTATACGCTAGTCTACTCTGGTATATTGATACCCCATCTTGATACACCCACGACTAGGGACCTTGAAGGATGTACTTATGGACTACCATGTCCCCATTAGTATGAACTGCATCATTGTCCAGGTAGTCAAGTACACATCCTAAGGGCTTTACCAACATGTAACAGAGAGACAATCAGTGTACACGTTAAGGTAAAGAGCAACCAGATAGCATACTATCATGTCGAGCAAGAAAGTCCTCCCTATATATGTCCAAGCATCCACTACAATATACATCCTATGTATAGTAATGGCCTCTAGGGCATACATATAAGTAACAATCTCCCACTTGCACTAGGGCCATCTGTAGCAGTGGTTGTAGTATCTCATACTTAACCATCCCATAATAGTCTCTCTCTGGGAAAAGGCCTTTGTGAGTGGATACGCCGTGTTGTCCTCTGAGTCTGCTCTCCTAACCTCGATCCCCTGGAGATCAACCATCTCCATGACGAGGTGACACTGCCTTAGAATTTGTCTGGATCACTGATGGGACGGGCGTTCCCTGGCATAAGCCACAACTCCATTGTCACACAATGGGAGGAACGAAGTTCATCTCATGAACTAATATACATCCAGACTTCCTCTTTGGTAGCATCTTAAGTAGCGATATATCGAGCCTTTATCGTTTAGTATGCTACGGTATCTAGCTTGGGACTCTTCCAACATACCGTCCCTTTACTGAGGGTAAAAACAATGCCTGTGACTGACATTCAGTCGTCCTTATCACCCTGGAACCTTTCCAGTGATTCTCCCCAGGATCAATTAATACCATATTACTACAACTAGTGAGTATTCTAACATCCAATTAGATCTATCTCATATATCTAAAACCCAGGATTTAGGAGGTATCACTTTGATCCTATATGGAGAATCATTGTGATAAGCGGAGATTGAGCGGGCGTAACATAGGAAATTCCATCCCTATCAAGAGTATGTCATCCACGCACTCTACGAGGTTCACCACCATACTCCCTACTACCCTTTTGTTTATACAAGGTTCATCTACCATTTTGATGATGTCAAACTCTTTGATTAACACATTAAAACAGACGTTCCAACTCCGCGATACCTGCTTTATCACATAAAACATCTTGCCCATGTTTCCGCTGCTCCCACTGTCTACGAGGCCCTCTGGCTGTGTACTTATAGACGCACTCTTTTAAAACACCATCTAGAAAAGCAGTCTGGGCACCCAACCGCCAGATATCGTAGTCATGGTATGTAGCCGTGGCAAGTAGGATCTGGATGGACTTAAGCATAGCTCCTTAGAAAAGGTTTCATCATTATCCACGCCTGGTCGATGACGAAAACCTTTAATAAGTCTAGCTTTGAAAGTCTCAACTTTTCCATCTACACCTAGTAATCTTCTCAAGATATACTTGCTCCTGATGGGGATTTAACCCTTCAGATATAGCAACCAAAGTTCATACTTTTTTGGTGTACATGGATTCCATCTCAGATCACTAAGCATCCAGCCATTCTTACAGAGTCCTACTCTTGATGGCCAGCTCGAAACTAGTTGGGTCATCATCTTATGATGCATTCCTCTCTCCCACTGTCATAGAGAAACCGAAGTATCTCACAGGTGGGTGAGGAACCCTGCTAGATCGTCGGAGAGGCTGAGGTTCGTTGGTTACTATTGAACCCTTCGGTTCTACCAAATTATCTGCTGTAGTTTGTATAGCTGGAACCTTTCCAGTTCTACATAACAGACTTTGCCTCGAGCTTGTCCGGATTTTGCTTTTAGACATAATCCGGACAACCCCAAATCTTAACCAGCTTAAGATATGGGCTCTTCCCTTTCCATATCACATATGAAGTGGTAGGCAACTGATTTGATTTGAACCCTATTCAATAGGTATGCAGCTTCTCAAGTGCATAACTCCCAAAAGGAAAATAGGAAACTCAGTAGTACTCATCATAGAGCACACCATATCACATAGGGTGCAATTGCTCCGCCCCGATATACCATCATGCTATGGTGTATACGGAGGAGTAATGCTGAGAGAGAATCTCATTCTCCTTTAGAATAATCCAGGATTTTCGTGCTCAAGTACTCTCCTCCTTGATCACATCAAAGGACATAATACTTATACCCGTTTTGGTTCTCTATTTCTAACTTATATTCTGTGAATATCTCAAAAGGTTCGGACTTGTGTTTCAACAGGAACATATGTCTGAATCTTGAGAGATTATCAGAGAATGTAATGAAATACAAAGAACCGGTCTTGGTATGTGTAGACAGGGGACCTACATACACCAACATGTATCATCCCAAGAGTTCACTAACTCTTTCTCTGTTTCCAATAAACAGAGCTATGGTCATCTTATCTCTGTGACATGACTGGAAAGTTTCACAAGATGTAAATTCAAATTAGTTTAAATATGCATCTACATGTAACTTAGCTAGTCGGGTCGCATTGATATGACCTAGTCTACAATACCTCTAGAAGGATCCGTTCATTTCTGAACTCTTCCTCTTGTGTGTGTTCCGTATACTATGAACTGTAGTTTGATTTAGAACATCAATGCTTTTAGATAACGTGCCTGAACCGATCAACTTTTGATATAGGAAATGTTCAAAACATTATCCAACAAAACAAAATTATATCCTTTCTTTACTAATAAAGAGACTGATATGATTTTGTATATCAGGTTCGGTATCTATTAACATTCGTTCAGAATCAATGTATTTGTAATACAGGGTGACAGTGACCAACAGACTTGGCTGCAACATTTGCACCGTTTTCTGTCTCATGAAACTTATCACCCGTTCTCAGTTCTCTACCTTTCTGTAGCCCTATGTAACAGATTACATATCTGGGATCCTTATCCGGTATCAAATACCGAGGACGTAGAGTATACAAAGAAACAGTTCTTTGTAATGAACACACCCGAAGGAGATGCATCATATGCACTTTCTTCGTTTGGGCGGCAGGGGAATCCTGGTATTCCCCAATTTCCTGCTCTTTCTTATAACAGTTATAAGTTGGAGCGGGACCAACGTTCCCCAGCTCAGTATAAGAAGCGGGTTTGGTCAATACATCCGTATTATTATCTTGATTAAGGCGTGACATGGTCGCTACCTGGAGAGAGAGAGAAGAAAACACTCAGCGTATGCTCTTGCAAGATCAGATTGGTTATTTTTTATCTAATCAGGATGGCTCCCACTGTTTTTATCAAATCTTCCTTCAAACCCTAAAAGGAAAGACTAGCCGAGATTAATTACACGCTACAGGTTCGCCAATCTTTCAGCCAGGCCAGTGTCGGTACTTTGAGGGAGGTCCCCCGTGCTTTCGCACGAACCTAATTAATGTAAACCTCGTTTTCCCAGAGGCGTAACCCCGTTGACACCTTTCTAGACACCTACTTGATCGGCTAATTGTAATGTGTAAAACTCTCGCAGGAGTAACTCTTACTCGCAGCGGGTATCGGGATCCAACTATCTCATAGAAGGTATGCAATCTCATTGCAAATTTCAACACTTGAAATTCCCGATAATTTTGCCCCTAGCGTCCTATGACCTTGATGGAGGCCAAACTACCCATAGTCCGCTAGTCAAGTTCAATCCGTCATTTCCTGATTGAATTAAACCCACCCGCACGACCCTTGACGGAGGCCAAACAACGCCGTACGAATACCCTAATCTAATCGCATCATATGCTAGCAGATAAGTACTAGTTTGCTACCGTACACTACGCCTTGACGGAGGCCAAACTACCGCAGCACGAATACTAACTAGTACTTATCTGAAATGACGGAGGGCTACGACAGGTTTTTCTGAAAACCTATTGCGTAATGAACTTGATATCGTTGTAGAATCAAATGATTTTAAAATGGAGTGTTTTTGAGGCTTTTCTAGTTTTGCTAAAGGGGTCACTCCCGGTGAAGGGATCGTCGACCCTTTCCTCGTCGAATGAGGTGCGAGATATAACATATATCACTGTGCAAAGCAGAAACTATAGAAGTAATCAAAAGACAAACCGAGGGTTGTAGCATCTGCCAGTTATTGCTAAAGGGGTCACTCCCAGTGAAGGGATCGTCGGCCCTTTCCTCATCGAATAAGGTGCAGAATATATCATATATACCGTTGTGCAAAGCAAGAACTATAGCTACCTGTTTTATTTTTTGAAATTCGATTCTACAACATCTTTAGGTTTCTTTTCTTTCATTAATCACATCAATGACGTCCCATCAATTAAGCACCTAAACATCACAGATAAATACGACGTACACTTATGCCATCCGCATTCGCCTCGATGTCCCCTCGTGCACCGTTAGGTTAGGTAACTAACGACAGAGCGGGGCAGGGCTAGCGCGGGTGTAAAACATAAGTAACGTCTATATAACATATCATATATACTATATATAGTATTTATCACAGAACATCAAATGATCACATCACAGATATCGCAGCAGAAGAAACATATGAAACATTGGATATACTAGGACGTCCGTGTTTTCAATTCGAGCCAGTATAAAACACGGATTCCACGGTCGCGATGAATAGCCAAACCCACACCCCTAGACCCCTACGAGAGCGGCAAGCAACCCTACCAATTCTAGAGTTAGGAGACCCGGACTCGACTCCTCGAGTTTGTCTCCCACTGGACTCCAGAACCCGGTTACTTGTGCCCTCCTCCTTGGGTCTATCCTAGTGCGGAAAAGTAAATAATATAAAATGGTGACATCTTCCGCAACCTGGAAGTGCCCCAATAAAAGAATATTACATACAAGTTTTTACATGAATGAAAATGAAAAAACACTCATCTCACATAAAACCCCCCGGCTATTCAAACACGACGATCCAATATAATATATCCAGCAACACATAACATCACATGTCATCAACGTAAGTAAACATGCGTATCCCAATTGTCGTTGACATATGGCAACGAAACCGGGGATATCACATATTACACTTACGGTCACAGAAAAGAAAGTGTAAAACTACAACAGTTGGAATCTGCAACCTCTCTACACATCGCATGCCTAATCAAATGAATTACTTAGACATCGCATGCCTAACAATTATAAACCCCGCATTTTAGTCTCATTATCGAAAACACTTTTCAATATCAAGTCGGGCAATTCAACAAGATTCCCGATATCCTGATCGAATACTCGTTGCAAACTTTAGTAGACGGCCGCACCCCCGATACCGTCGACGAAGTGCACCAAGGCGGAACACCGCTACCGCGAGCATCCGAACGGATGCTTTCGACGACGGGGTTCTCCTACAGTCACTTGGTCGGGGCTAAGGGGTGTAGCTGTCTATTAAGTTTATCCGGCGAGTATCCGCGTACGCTACGTGATTTGGACTTTTGATCGCATCAAAATTCCGTGGCAACCGATCAAGTGAGACTAAAGTGCTATGTTTATAACATTCATTCAGTTATCTCATAACTATTTGTGGATTCCAAATATTGTATCACATTCCAGATAAACAGAAAATATTAAAATTTCCGATCGAATAGTCAAACACCCAAGTTTTCCCGAAACAGCTCAACACATGAAATAAGTTTAAGAACATCCAGTTCATGCCTCAGTACCAATGGTCCAGCCGTAGAAGGGTCAAGCCAACGCCTCACATGTGGCACGCCGTACTGCCCCAAACCCGAAGGTTCAAAGGGCAGTTCAAGACGGTCACATAATCGAGTTAAGGTTTGTTGTCTTCTAGAGGGTCCATCGAATTACTTGCACTACTTAGAACGTTATTAAACCACGGAAAGATCCAACACTTGGAAATTTCCCGATAGGGGAAAAAGTGGGTATTTATATCCGGTCGAACTTTTTAACATATTCTAAAATACCCGGAAAAAACACAGAGACGAAATTAGACAATCCGATCGAATCTACGAACTCCCAATACAACCCAGAAAAACTCAACTGTTGAGTATCAATTAAAAATTCCCATAAAATACAGCAACTGAAGATCTTGCTTAGGGTTACTTGGCACCTAGAAATTTTTTGAATTGGCCATGTTTGATGCCTTGTGAGACCTCATGGGTGTGCCTAGGAACCCTACAGTGGTATCAGAGCTAGAGGTATTGGCGAAACAACAAGTTAACAACTTAACTAGATAGTGAAAGAGATTACAACCTTTGTAGATCCGATCCTCCACTTTCTTAGCTCCGTGATGATGTCTCTCCGCTGCGATCATCGGATCCCGGACTCTAGCGATGGTTTCGTCGAAGAAATGATCGGGCTAGGTCGTCGACTTCGATGCCGAAGATGATCTACGTCGAGGCAACTCAAGATCAAGCTCCAACTTCACCAAGTCAAGAAACTTGTGAAGAAAACACCCTGTACTACTTGGCAAGTGGTAGAGGATGAAGAAATAGGAAGTGGGTTCACTTTGGATTTGGATTTCTCACTTGGAATCATCACTTGACATTTTTGAAGCAAGCTTTTCTTTTCTTTCTCAAGAAGAAGAAGAAGAAAGAAATGACAAAAATGAATTAATTTAAAAAGAAAATCAAGTGACCCTTATCATATTGCAACCATGGTTAAGTGTAGAGAATAAACTAGGGTTAGGTGAATGGTTAGGTTAGGCAAAAGAAACAAAAATGGTAGAACTTTTCAAAGCTTCATGAAGCTTCAAAGTAAATCCAAAAGAAGCAACCATTTCTTTTCTTGCTAAAAGAATAATTAAATAAATGAATAAGTAAATCAAAACCCTAACTATTAACCTAATCATGGTTTAATCATACACACCTAAGTTTGCATGTATCATCAAACATGATACAAACTAGTGCACAAAACTATATCATATATACAATGTGCACATCAAGTGAGAAAGTTAATCTTAAGTGAACAAATACTAGTTAATGTAAAGTAATATATCAAATATATAATTATACATCAAATCATTAAATCAACACTTGATTTAATGATCCGGTCATAATGCATATAACCGACTAATATCAAGTGTATCAATGTATCGAATCAACACTTGATTCGGTAACCCGGCTATATCTCATATAACCGACTAATGATACAAATCGCGAGAATAGAATTTAGTATCACATACTGGTATTATTCTCGGTCCCGCACATATCTCATATGCGCTCCTATTTCGTTTCGCTTGAGCCAGGAAACCTCTGTGTAGGACTCTAAAGACTCGTCAATACGCCGGCAGTAGGTGATGATCATATCAAACACCCACAAGCCGCAAGCGGTCTGCTAAACGTAACGGCCACCCTGGTATTGAGCAATCAGAAGATCAACGAGCAAGCCCGCTCACAATCCTGTGAATGCAACCAGTAACACTTACCGTACACTCCGGTCTGATCGTCTGATATGTCGCATATCTCGCCTAGGGGTGGTAAACGTCAGACCCCAGTAGCTCGATAAGTCGTGTCGATATGAGGTCTATAACAGTTCGAGAAACTACTGGTAACACTTACCAGTAAATCTCAGCAACCCTGGCCAGGGATTTCCAGTTATAGCCAATCGAACACAGCACAACATCAACTCCCCATACCGGGAGAGACGAATCCCCTCCTATCGCTCATTGCCTCCATGTGATTCGGGACTGTACCCAAAAACCACCGTTTTGCACGCCCTCTTGGACGTGGTAAGGTGGAAATCAAAGCACAGTGGGAATCACACAAGACTCTATGACGATCTCGGGTCTACAGACTAACCTGTACCAGTGTCACCAGAGAACTGCCATCTGACGTAAGGTATAATACCATCTGGGAGTTCTCGGCGAGTCCGTCCAGTGTACCCAGTCTCCACTGAGCACCCGTATATCATCTCTGATGTCAAACACCAATGGATATAGGATCATCCATCGCCCATCTGTATGGGTCGAGAAGGTATACGCTAGTCTACTCTGGTATATCGATGCCCCGTCTCGATACACCCACGACTAGGGACCTTGAAGGATGTACTTATGGACTTCCATGTCCCCACTAGTATGAACTGCATCATAGTCCAGGTAGTCAAGTACACATCCTAAGGGCTTTACCAACATGTAACAGAGAGACAATCATTGTACACGTTAAGGTAAAGAGCAACCAGATAGCATACTATCATGTCGAGCAAGAAAGTCCTCCCTATATATGTCCAAGCATCCACTACAATATACATCCTATGTATAGTAATGTCCTCTAGGGCATACATATAACTAACAGGAAGTGCATGATTGGCAGATCACTTGGTTAGGCAATTGAGTTGATCATGAGATGTCAAGTACCACACCAGATATTGTTTTTGCACTAGATGCAATAAGTTTATATTAATCCAATAATGGAGAAACGTTCGGAAGCAGTTTTAGAACATAAGTGGTTGTTCTAGGGATTTGATTACGACAGCCTCCTTTAGGAGATAGTTATCATTCCAGGCTTCTAAGGTGACCTGGATGACAGATTGACTGTCAGAGTTATAGTTTTCCCCTTCACGAGGGGCAGTAGTTTGGACAGGTAGTCCAGGCGGATACTGAGGAAGGCATGACGCTGGATGCTGATTAATTTCTGTTGACGATACAGTCTAAGAAGTTTGCTGGATTTAGAGTTCACTTGTGAGCTAGGTCCCATCAGATATCCAGACATATTCTAAGACAGGTATTACTCAATTCGGGAGATGGCTTTCTCCGCGAACTTGAGAAAAAGAGAAACATGGAAAGAAACATCAGGGTGGATCCACTCACTGAGGCTATTTCTTGAACACAATAGTTTTACAAACGAGCTTTGTGAAACTAATTAGTAGAGAAGTTGGATGTTCGGTATCACACGAGCTGTGAGTACGCGACATCGCAATAATTAGCCTTAAGTGCAAGTGGGAGATTGTTGGATATTGTGCCCTCAAAGTCAATTATTGGATCGCAGGTACGTGATTACAATGATTGAGGGAGGACCTATACCGGTAGTACAGACTTGCTCGAGATGATAGTATGCTATCTTGTTTGTCTTTATCATCGTGTACATGCTTTAGTTCACTGTTGCATGTTGATAGAGCCCATAGGATTCTTGCTTGACTGCCAGCAGTATGATGGCGATCATATATGTGTGAGCTGGGGTCTATAAGCACATCCTTAAAGTGTCCCTAGTTGTGTGAGTTTCGAGACAGGGCATCGATACTCCAGAGTAGACTAGTGTATAGAGTCGAGACCCCGACGAGGGGCGGTGGCCAGTCTCACAAGCCATTGGTGTCAGTTGGTTCACCTAAGATGTATACAGGTGCTCATTGGGTTATGAGTACACCGGACATGACTCACCGGGAACATACTAGTTAGAATTATACATATCGTCTGATAGCAGTTCCCATGTGACATGTGTACAGGTTAGTCTGTCGACCTGAGATCGTCATTTAACTCTTGTGAGTTCCCACTGTGCTTTGATTACTACCCTACCATGGCTCAAAGGAGTCGTGCAAACAGGTTTTAGTTGGGTACAGTCCCGAGCCACATGGAGGCAGTGAGCGGATCGTCAGGGATTCGTCTCTCCCGTTATTGGGGGTGAGATCGCGCTGTGTTTAGGAAAGCCATTACACGAAATCCCTGGCCAGGGTAATAGAGATTTACTGGTAGGTATTCCAGTAGTATCTCATAGTGTTCTGGGCTTCTCTCCAACACGACTTATACCGCTATTGGGGGTTTGACGTTTACCAGCCCCCTAGGCCCTATATGCGAAATCATAGACGAACAAACTGGACTGTACGGATATTGTCATTGTCAAGCTCAGTAGGGTTTCTGGATGAGTTCACTTGTCAGCTTCCCTTCTGATCAATACATGGGCAACCGTTACGTACAGCTAGTACCTCTGACGTGCTAGTGGTTATACCCAGTGCCAGTGTATTGATGAGTCATTAGAGTCCCCCCACCGACAGTTTCCCAAGTTCGGGCAAAACGTTTTAGAGGCCGTATGGTTTTATGGCAGGGTTCGATCATATTCGTGCACTTGTGCACGGATCGGGATCGGACGGATAATACCAGCGGGCTTTGGTTTAAGCCGGATCCTAGTATTATATTGTAGGAATATTTTTGTCTTTTTGCATTTGTATTCGGTTGGAATACAAATGCGGGTATGTATTTACAGCTGAGGGTTAATCTAGTAATTCGTTACGGGATCACTCTCGGAGTTGCCAGTTTCTTTTTCCGCCTCCAACACCTTGTTTTATCATTGTGAGCTTTGACCTTGCCCTTGTCATTTTCTTGCCATCTCCATTGCACTGAATTTTTTGCATTGCCTGGGCTGCCCATTTCGAAGCAAGGGGGCAGCATGGGTGCTTGTGAGGTGGCTGATTTTGGTGGTTGGGTGGTTATTTGCAATTGGGCAAGTTTGTTGTGCAAGGGGTTTTTTGGTGGTGGGGCTGCCTGGGCTGAGGAAGTAAAGGCTTTGTTTATTCTTGTGATGGAGTTTTTCTTTTGTGGCAATTATCCATCCATTGGTGATCACAACATTAACTCCATCACCTCACCACTTGAAAACAATCTACAGAGCACAAAATTCCTCCCTCTGGCCGAGCTCTTTGAGATGGCAGTGAGCACAATTTTGTATGGGAAATTTTTTGCTTTCATCCAAATTAAAATTCTAAGCTCACAACCTCTTCTTGGCAACTTCACTTTTCCTCCACCCAATCGTTTGGGTGCCTTGAGACTGTTAGTTATGTATATGCCCTAGAGGCCATTGTTGTACATATGATGTATATTATAATGGATGCTTGGTTATATATAGAGAAGACTTTCTTGCTCGTCATGATAGTATGCTATTTGGTTTCACTTTATCTTAACATGTTGACTTGTATTGGTTTACTGTTTTACTCTCACATGTTGATAAAGCCCTTAGGATCTGTACTTGACTACTGGGACTATGATGAGATCATACTAGTGGGGCCACGGTAGTCGATGAGTACATCCTATAACAGTTCCTAGTCGAGGGTATATCGAGACAGGGCATCGATACACCAGAGTAGACTAGCGTATATGCATCTTGACCCATATGATGGGCGATGGATGATCCCATATCCATCGGTGTTAGACATCAGAGATGGTGTACGGGTGCTCAGTGGAGACTGGGTACACCGGACGGACTCGCCGAGAACTCCCAGATGGTGTTATACCACACGTCAGATGGCAGTTCTCCGGTGACACTGGTACAGGGTAGTCTGTAGACCCGAGATCGTCATGGAGTCTTGTGTGATTCCCACTGTGCTTTGATTTCCACCTTACCACGTCCAAGAGGGCGTGCAAAACGGTGGCTTTTGGGTACAGTCCCGAATCACATGGAGGCAATGAGCGATAGGAGGGGATTCGTCTCTCCCGGTATAGGGAGTTGATGTTGTGCTGTGTTCGATTGGCTATAACTGGAAGTCCCTGGCCAGGGCTGATATAGAGATTTACTGGTAAGTGTTACTAGTAGTTTCTCGACCCGTTATGAGCCACACATCGACACGACTTATCGGTTACTGGGGTCTGACGTATACCACCCCTAGACTTGATATGCGACATATCAGACGAACAGACCGGACTGTACGGGAGTGTTACTGATTGGATTCACAGGAGAACGCACAGCCTAGCTTGTTGATCTTCTGATCGCTCAATACCTGGGTGGCTGTTACGTTTAGCTGACCGCTTGCAGCTTGTGGGTGTTTGATATGATCATCACCTGCTACCGGCGTATTGACGATTCTTTAGAGTTCTACACAGAGGTTTCTTGGCTCAGGCGAAACGGAGTAGAGGCACATATGTGATATGTGCAGGACCGAGAATAATGCGATATGGGATACCGTATTATATTCTCGCGATATTAAGTTATGAACCGGGTCATCGGATCAAGTGTTGATTCGATGAATCGGTACATGATATATTAGTCGGTAATATTCGATATAGCCGGATCGTCGGATCAAGTGTTGATTCGATGATTTAATGTATAATAATATATATGATATATTGTATTACATTATCTAATATTGGCTCGCTTTATTATTTCATTTTCTCAGTGGATGATACATTGATATATATGCGATATATGTTAATTGTATTATTTTCCTTTGTTGCAAATATATAATATATATGTGATATATATTATTGTGACATGATATGATTAATTGTTAAACATGTTTAAGGATGATTAATTGAGGTTAGGGTTTGATTAGGGTTAGTTGCTTCATGCACCTTCTAGAAGCAACTTCTTTTGTCATGGTTAAGATATTTTGTGATGACACATTTTAACCCAACCAAACCCTAACTCTAGTTGTTTCTCTACACATTATTAGCCACTCATCCTTGACCATGGTTAATACTTCAATCATATACTTTTATTTCTATTCATCACAAAAGGATTAATCATTATCTATTTCCATTATCATCTTCTTCTCTCATGAAGAAAGCTCACTAGATTTTCTTTATGTGATGAATAAATATGAGAAAATGATTTAAAAAGAAAGCAAAATAACTACTCTCTCATCCTCATCTCATCTAGCCCATGAGATTAGTGTGTTCATCTCTTTAGAGTGAGAAAGCTTGAGTCTTTGCAATTTCAAGGTAGATCATCGGAGATTTGGAATACTTCGAGCTAGCAAGGATCGTTCGAGTCGTGGAACCTCTCATGAGTCCGGGAGATCGTGGATCGCGGCAAAGGGACTTCTACTCGGAGCTTGTGAAGCGAAGGAGCGGACTACAAAGGTTGTAATCCCTCACACTTAGATAAAAGTTATCATCTTGCATGTTAAACCCTAATAATCTAGCAAAGATCCCGGCTTTGGGTTGTTCGGCACGTCTAAAATTTTATCCGGACATGTTTGATGCCTTATGAACCTTCACAAGAGTGCCTAGGAACCCTACAGTGGTATCAGAGCCTAGCTAGAGCATTAGGCGATGTGTTTACGAAGTTAAAACTCCGATCGAACCCGAAACGACAAAATTGGACCCCTCTTTGGAAATTTTTTAAATTTTGGGATTTTTCTGAATTAAAAATACCTGAAAAATATAGCAACAAAAGATAAGAATTACTGTGAAATTCGTGCCTCTAATTCGACCACGTGGCCGCGGAACCGCGGCAAAGACCCCCCAATGGCGGCGGTTCCGCGGCAGTATAAGGGAATTAGCCACGGTTTTTTGCACAGTAATTCTTGACTCTGTGTTTACTATTTTATGGGTATTTTTAATCTGTTTCTGGTGTTGAAAATTCTGGGGTTTGTTTTGTAATAGTAGACTCGATCGGAAATTTTAAATTCGTATTTCTTTCCGGATATTTAGAAACTGTTAAACTAGTTGAACGGATATCATTAACCCACTTTTTCCCGGCACGTAAAACTTTCAAGTGTTGAATTTTTTTTCTGGGTTTAAATCTTTCGGAAAAATTGTTCAAGTTAAGCGGTGGACCCTCTAGAAGACAACAAACCTTAACTCGATTATGTGACCGTCTTGAACTGCCTTTTGAAATTTCGGGTTTGGGGCAGTACGGCGTGCCACATGTGAGGCGTTGGCTTGACCCTTCTGCGGCTGGATCACCGGTACTGTGGCATATTCTGGGATTATTTGAACTCCGCTCAAGAGTTGAGCACTTTGGGAAATCTTGGGTGTTTGATTATCTGTTCGGAAAGTTTAATACTGTCTATTCATCTGGAATGTGATACAATATGTGGAATTCATAGAGTTAGGCATGAAATGCGAAGTATGTGATATTTCGGATTTACGATGTCTAAATTGATTGTGGATTCCAAATGTTGTAGTTTTACACTTTCTTTTCTGTGACCGTAAGTGTAATATGTGATATCGCCGGTTTCGTTGCTATATGTCAACGACAATTGGGATGCGCATATTTACTTACGTTGATGATATGTGATATTATGTGTTGCTGTGATATGTTATATTGGATCGTCACGTTCTGAATAGCCGGGGGTTTTATGTGAGATGAGGGTTTCTATTTTCATTCATGTAAAATTCATTTGTAATGTAATATTCTTTTATTTGGGGCACTTCCAGGTTGCGGTTGCTGTCACCAGTGTATATTATTTACTTTTCCGCATTAGGTAGACCTAAGGAGGGGAGCACAAGTAACCGGGTTCTAGGGTCCAGTGGGAGGCCATCTCGAGGAGTCGAGACCGGGTCTTCTAACCCTAGAATTGGCAGTGTTACTTGCCGCTCTCGTAGGGGTCTTGGGATGTGGGTTTGGCTATTCGTCGCGACCGTGGAATCCGTGTTTTATACAGGCTCATATTGAAAACACGGACGTTCTAGTATATCCAATATTTCATATATGTTTTTCTGCTGCAATGTTCTGTGATGAGATCATATTACTGCCTGAGACGAATGCTTATACTACGTATATATGCTGATATATAAATATTACTGCTTTCATTTCTTCTGTGATGCTCAGGAAGCATAAGCTGATGGGATTTTTATTAATGAGATTAATAAAAGAAAAGAAACCTAAAGATGTTGTAGAATCAAAACTTTATAAAAAGGGTAGCTACAGTTTTGCTTTGCACAGTGATATATATGATATATCCTGCACCTTATTCGATGGGGAAAGAGCCGACGATCCCTTCACCGGGAGTGACCTCTTTAGCAAAACTGGTAGATGCTACAAAACGCGGTTTGTCTTTTGATTGCTTTTAGTGTTTTGCTTTGCACAGCGGTATATATGATATATCCTGCACCTTATTCGATGAGGAAAGGGCCGACGATCCCTTCACCGGGAGTGACCCCTTTAGCGAAACTAAGAAAAGCCTCAAAAACACTCCTTTTCAAAACTTCACTCGATTCTACGACGATATCAAGTTCATTACGCTCAGGGTTTTCTGAAAAACCTGCGTAGCCCTCCGTCATTTCAGATAAATACTACTTAGTATTCGTGCTACGGTAGTTTGGCCTTCGTCAAGGCGTAGTGTACGGTAGCTAACTAGTACTTATCTGTTAGCATACGATGCGATTGGATTAGGGTATTCGTACGGCGTAGTTTGGCCTTCGTCAAGGGTCGTACGGGTGGGTTTAATTCAATCAAGAAATGAACGGGTTGAACTTGACTAGCGCCCTATGGGTAGTTTGGCCTTCGTCAAGGTCATAGGACGCTAGGGGCAAAAGTATTATTGGGAATTTCAAGTGTTGAAATTTGCAATGAGATTGCATACCTTCTATGAGATAGTTAGATCCCGATACCCACTGCGAGTAAGAGTTACTCCTGGGAGAGTTTTACACAGGACAATTAGCCGATCAAGTAGGTGTCTAGAAAAGTGTTAACCGGGTTACGCCTCTGGGAAAACGAGGTTTACATTAATTAGGTCCGTGCGAAAGCACGGGGAACCTCCCTCAAAGTACCGACACTGATCTGGCTGAAAGATTGACGAAATTGTAAGGTGTAATTAATCCCGGCTAATCTTACCTTTTAGGGTTTTAAGGTAGATTTGATAAAACCAGTGGGAGACATCCTGATTAGATAAGATAATAACCAATCTAATCTTGCAAGAGCATACGCTAAAGTGTTTTCTTCTCTCTCTCTCCAGGTAGCGACCATGTCATGCCATAATCAAGATAATAATATGGATGTATTGACTGAACCCAATTATTGTACTGAGCAAGGGAACGTTAGACCCGTTCTTTCTTATAAGAGTTATAAGACTGAACAGGAAATAGGAGAATATCTGGATTCTCACGCCGCCCAAAAGAACATACATGTTGATGCATCTTCTTCGGGTGTGTTAGTTATTGAGAACTGTTTCTCAGTTCACCCTACGTCCTGGGTATTAGATACCGGATCAGGATCCCACATATGTAAACAGTTACATGGGCTACGAAAAGGTAGAGAACTAGAAAAAGGTGATCATTCCGTTCAAGTAGGGAACGGTGCAAGTATTGTAGCCAAAGCAGTTGGCGAATATCACCTAGTATTGCCGAGTCGTAATACACTGATTCTAAATGAGTGCTATTATATACCGAACATGATGTGCAACATTATATCAGTTTCTTTATTGAGTAAAGAGGGATATAATTTTGTAGTACAGGATAATGTTATGAACGTATTCCTAGATCAAAAGTTGATTGCATCAGGCTCGTTACATAATGGCATATTCATTCTAAATCAGAATACAGTTCTGAATATACAAAACACACACAAGAGGAAAAGTTCAGATATGAACGAATCCTACTTGTGGCATTGTAGACTTGGTCATATCAATGCGACACGACTGGCTAAGTTACATAAAGATGGTTATTTGAATCCGTTCGAATTATCATCTTATGATACTTGCCATTCATGTCTCAAAGGAAAAATGACCAAAGCTCCGTTTAGTGGACACGGAGAAAGAGTTACCGAACTCTTAGGACTAATACATAGTGATATATGCGGTCCCATGTCTACGCATGCCAGAAACGGTTTTTCCTACTTCATTACATTCACTGACGATCTCTCTAGATACGGACATGTGTTTCTGATGAAACACAAGTCTGAAGCTTTTGAGAAATTCAGAGAATATAAGCACGAAGTAGAGAACCAAACGGGCAAAAGTATTAAGATTCTTCGATCTGATCGAGGAGGTGAATACTTAAGCGGTGAGTATTTAGATTATCTAAAAGAGAATGGGATTCTCTCTCAGCTTACTCCTCCTTATACACAACAGCACAATGGTGTATCTGAGCGGAGGAATCGCACCCTATTAGATATGGTACGCTCTATGATGAGCGAGGCTGAGTTACCTATTTCCTTCTGGGGGTATGCGCTTGAGACAGCCATACATCTATTGAATATGGTTCCTACCAAATCAGTGCCTACCACCCCATATGAGATATGGAAAGGGAAGAGACCATCTCTTATGTATATTAAGATATGGGGTTGTCCGGCCTATGTCAAAAGACAAAATCCGGACAAACTCGAGGCAAGATATGTCTTATGTAAGTTTATTGGATATCCCAAACATTCACGAGGGTATATCTTCTACCACTCCGAGGAACAAAAAGTGTTTGTTTCTCGACATGCCACCTTTTTAGAAAAGGGTTTTCTTATGAAAGACATTGATGGCAATGAGGTAGATCTGGAAGAGGTTCCAGCAACACAAACTACGGCAGATGATTTATTGGAACCAGAGGATTCAGTAGTACCCGACGAACCCCAGCCTCTCCGCCGATCTAGTAGGGTTTCTCGTCCACCTGAGAGATACTACGGTTTTCTCATTGATGGTGGAAGCGAGGACTGCATCATGGATGATGATGAACCCACTAGTTTCGAACAAGCCATCACGAGTAGTGACTCTGTGAAATGGCTGGATGCAATGCGATCTGAGATGGAATCCATGTACACCAATAAAGTATGGATTTTGGAAAATGCTCCTGAAGGGGTAAAACCCATTTGGAGCAAGTGGATTTTTAAAAGGAAATTTGGTGTAGATGGAAAAGTTGAGACTTTCAAAGCTAGACTTGTAGCAAAGGGTTTTCGTCAACGACCAGGTGTGGATTATGACGAAACCTTTTCTCCAGTAGCTATGCTTAAGTCCATCCGGATCTTACTTGCCATTGCTGCATACCATGACTACGAAATCTGGCAAATGGATGTTAAGACCGCCTTTCTAAACGGTGATTTAGAAGAGTGCGTGTACATGACTCAGCCAGAGGGCTTCGTAGATAGTGGGAGCAGCGGAAAGGTGTGCAAGCTGCTTAAATCCATTTATGGGTTAAAGCAAGCATCGCGGAGTTGGAACATCTGTTTTGATGTTGTAGTCAAAGAGTTTGACTTCATCAAAAATATAGATGAACCTTGTATCTATAAGAAGGTAGCAGAGGGTAAGGTTGTCTTCCTCGTATTGTACGTGGATGACATACTCTTGATAGGAAATGATATTCCTATGCTGCAATCAGTCAAGCTCTTCTTATCACAGAGATTCTCAATAAAAGATCTAGGTGATGCCTCCTGCATATTGGGAATCATGATCTATAGAGATAGATCTAAACGGATACTGGGATTGTCCCAATCCAGGTACATTGACACCATACTAAAGAGATTTAGTATAGAAGAATCCAAGCGTGGAAACCAACCCACGATCTCTGGACTCACTCTCTCCAAAGAGATGTCTCCCAAGACTGATTTGGAGAGAGCTCGCATGCAAGGGATACCCTATGCTTCGGCAGTAGGCTCTATCATGTATGCGATGCTATGTACCAGACCCGATGTAGCATACTCACTAAGTGTAGTGAGTAGGTATCAAGCAGATCCTGGAGAGAGTCACTGGACAGCTGTGAAGAACATTCTCAAGTACTTACGAAGGACTAAGGAGATGTTCTTGGTGTATGGTAACGGAGAACTCCAGCTGGAGTCCTTTACCGATTCCAGCTTCCAAAGTGATAAGGACGACTCTAAGTCGCATTCGGGTTTTGTCTTTACCCTCAATGGAGGGGCGGTATGTTGGAAGAGTTCCAAACAGGATACCGTTGCAGACTCAATGATGGAGGCTGAATACATCGCTGCCAACGATGCTGCCAAGGAGGCTGTCTGGATAAAGAAGTTCATTAGTGAACTTGGAGTGGTTCCGTCCATTGAGCATCCAATACCTCTGTATTGCGATAACAATGGAGCTGTGGCTTTGGCCAAGGAACCCAGATCCCATCAAAAGTCCAGACATATTCTGAGGCGGTATCACTTGATCAGGGAGATAGTTGATCGCCGGGAGATCGAGGTCAGGAGAGTAGATACGAAGGACAACACTGCGGATCCATTCACGAAGGCTATTCCCCAGATACAGTTTGAGAGATTATTCGGGATGCTAGGTATGAGATACTACAGCAGCTGGCCTTAGTGCAAGTGGGAGATTGTTAGTTATGTATATGCCCTAGAGGCCATTGTTGTACATATGATGTATATTATAATGGATGCTTGGTTATATATAGAGAAGACTTTCTTGCTCGTCATGATAGTATGCTATTTGGTTTCACTTTATCTTAACATGTTGACTTGTATTGGTTTACTGTTTTACTCTCACATGTTGATAAAGCCCTTAGGATCTGTACTCGACTACTGGGACTATGATGAGATCATACTAGTGGGGCCACGGTAGTCGATGAGTACATCCTATAACAGTTCCTAGTCGAGGGTATATCGAGACAGGGCATCGATACACCAGAGTAGACTAGCGTATACGCATCTTGACCCATATGATGGGCGATGGATGATCCCATATCCATCGGTGTTAGACATCAGAGATGGTGTACGGGTGCTCAGTGGAGACTGGGTACACTGGACGGACTCGCCGAGAACTCCCAGATGGTGTTATACCACACGTCAGATGGCAGTTCTCCGGTGACACTGGTACAGGGTAGTCTGTAGACCCGAGATCGTCATGGAGTCTTGTGTGATTCCCACTGTGCTTTGATTTCCACCTTACCACGTCCAAGAGGGCGTGCAAAACGGTGGCTTTTGGGTACAGTCCCGAATCACATGGAGGCAATGAGCGATAGGAGGGGATTCGTCTCTCCCGGTATAGGGAGTTGATGTTGTGCTGTGTTCGATTGGCTATAACTGGAAGTCCCTGGCCAGGGCTGATATAGAGATTTACTGGTAAGTGTTACTAGTAGTTTCTCGACCCGTTATGAGCCACACATCGACACGACTTATCGGTTACTGGGGTCTGACGTATACCACCCCTAGACTTGATATGCGACATATCAGACGAACAGACCGGACTGTACGGGAGTGTTACTGATTGGATTCACAGGAGAACGCACAGGCTAGCTTGTTGATCTTCTGATCGCTCAATACCTGGGTGGCTGTTACGTTTAGCTGACCGCTTGCAGCTTGTGGGTGTTTGATATGATCATCACCTGCTACCGGCGTATTGACGATTCTTTAGAGTTCTACACAGAGGTTTCTTGGCTCAGGCGAAACGGAGTAGAGGCACATATGTGATATGTGCAGGACCGAGAATAATGCGATATGGGATACCGTATTATATTCTCGCGATATTAAGTTATGAACCGGGTCATCGGATCAAGTGTTGATTCGATGAATCGGTACATGATATATTAGTCGGTAATATTCGATATAGCCGGATCGTCAAATCAAGTGTTGATTCGATGATTTAATGTATAATAATATATATGATATATTGTATTACATTATCTAATATTGGCTCGCTTTATTATTTCATTTTCTCAGTGGATGATACATTGATATATATGCGATATATGTTAATTGTATTATTTTCCTTTGTTGCAAATATATAATATATATGTGATATATATTATTGTGACATGATATGATTAATTGTTAAACATGTTTAAGGATGATTAATTGAGGTTAGGGTTTGATTAGGGTTAGTTGCTTCATGCACCTTCTAGAAGCAACTTCTTTTGTCATGGTTAAGATATTTTCTGATGACACATTTTAACCCAACCAAACCCTAACTCTAGTTGTTTCTCTACACATTATTAGCCACTCATCCTTGACCATGGTTAATACTTCAATCATATACTTTTATTTCTATTCATCACAAAAGGATTAATCATTGTCTATTTCCATTATCATCTTCTTCTCTCTTGAAGAAAGCTCACTAGATTTTCTTTATGTGATGAATAAATATGAGAAAATGATTTAAAAAGAAAGCAAAAATACTACTCTCTCATCCTCATCTCATCTAGCCCATGAGATTAGTGTGTTCATCTCTTTAGAGTGAGAAAGCTTGAGTTTTTGCAACTTCAAGGTAGATCATCGGAGATTTGGAATACTTCGAGCTAGCATGGATCGTTCGAGTCGTGGAACCTCTCATGAGTCCGGGAGATCGTGGATCGCGGAAAAGGGACTTCTACTCGGAGCTTGTGAAGCGAAGGAGCGGACTACAAAGGTTGTAATCCCTCACACTTAGATAAAAGTTATCATCTTGCATGTTAAACCCTAATAATCTAGCAAAGATCCCGGCTTTGGGTTGTTCGGCACGTCTAAAATTTTATCCGGGCATGTTTGATGCCTTATGAACCTTCACAAGAGTGCCTAGGAACCCTACAGAGACAAAAGATCCTACACTCTCTCTACTTCGATCTTTGATATGTCGGCTAGCAAACTTCATGTCCGAGTTGCTTCGGTTCGAGACGGGAGCCCGTATAAAGATTCATTGACGTGGTGTCACTTTGACGAGCGAGATTGGGAGCGGGCTTCGTCGGCATAGCAGTGGGGAGCTTGGCGCGGAGATTAAAGACCGAAGGACACGGATCGATCAGTATAATCATTCCAAACTCTTTTTCAGATTGCTAGTTTACGGTTAATGGAACAATCCGATTATTTGGGATGCGGTGGCGCCGGTTTCATAAAAAGCTTTTGTTCCGCATCTGGCCTCGGTTAGACGGCCGAGGCGCCGCCGTACCCTAACAACGCTATTGAGGCGGAATCACCAACTACTAGATATATCAACTCGGATTTTGGTGGATTTCCTTACCCCTTTTGGTTAGTCTCTTAGCTTGTCCTGTAGTTTACCTAGTAGATGTTAGATTTGGGCTCGAGTCATACTTATTTCCAAAACTAACGAATCGTGAGTATTTTAAAGACAGGCCAAGGGATACTACGGATATTTCAAAGGACGTATCTTTTCTTAAAAACACCGTAGCCCCTAATTTCTAAACACCACGATTCGTGCTATTTCAAATGCCAAAATTGTATGACTCGTATATATAAATGTATATTCTTCTATGTTGCGCTTATTACATCTTTTCCATATATTCATATTGTTCATATCACATTGCATGCTTATACTTGTAATTCTTTGTTATTAAGAACCCATGTTGTCAGGACACCAGCACCATTACCGATGATGAGTATGTCTACGAACACTTGCTTGCCGGCTCACACACATCATCATCGGTAATTGTCATGACACATACACATTAGAAATATTACTTCATTGATATCGCTTGCTAGCTGATAGTTCCGATATATCATTACTTTGCTAGTTTAGATATTGCATTCTTTATTAGATACCCATGCATGTTTAGATACTCATTTGTCATGCAATATTAGGGCCATTCCGGATTGCCGGAGCCCGGTATTCACTATTATTGACTCTTCATTTTTGGATTTCGGATTTTCCATGAGATTTCTGGATTTGGAGAAACCGCAAGATTTTATAAACTCATTTTTCATTTCAAAAGATAAAAAGTGTGGTTTTCTCGTGATATGATGTGAGATACGTCCACCATGAGTTTTTTCGGCTCTTGAGCGATATCGTACACCCGATTCGAGTAGGAGGAGGAACCGTCTGTAGGTGCATGGTGGACCCGGTGCGGTACCCCGGGGCAAGATGGTCGTAGATGATGGCGTTGAGCCTGGCAGGGGAGCACTACCGACCGATTATTTATGACGCGGCGGATATCCGGAGGATTCCGACATAGTCTTGAGATTTGATTATTTGGGCCAGTCCGGATTGCCGGAGCCCGGGGTGAGTCTGGATTGCCGGAGCCTGAGATATTGAGACCTTGAGGTATTGAGATTATATGATAGGGGCCAGTCCGGATTGCCGGAGCCCGAGATATTAGATATTGGGATTTATGTTTTGTGTCGATGCTTGACATGGATTCTATGATGATTTCATTGATGATGCATCATTTTTTTATATACAGAAATCTCACTAAATTAAGAAAATAGTTTCTCATCTATGATATATTCTGTTTTCATTTTAATGCATTCATACATCATATATGATATGCTGCTTTCTGAGGCACTGACACGAGCACTTGATATTACACTTATGTATAGACGGTTTCAGGTTTATATATTGAGGATATATATTATGGTATGACCTAGGATAGAGTCATACATGCGATTTATGCTCGGTGATGTTTTCTACTCACGAGTTGGCAACTCATCCCCGTTGTGCTACAGTTTCTTGCAGGTTTCGTTGCGGTTTGCTGGCACAATGTTTCCTTTCCGGGTGATTGCTTTGGTAGGTGGGTTCACCTGCATCGTGACCACCATTGTACTTCATTTTTATTCTGTTGTATCTAGTAACTCCATCAACCAGACTTGTATATATAGTAGACTTAGAGAACCAGTATGTATATTCTTTCGACCTTAGAGTCGCGCGCTGTATTATTATGATTTTTCTCTGGTTTTCTTGAGGATGTTGGATTTCATATTGAGTTTTGATCCTCGCCCTTCGGCGTTGTATATTATATTGCATTGCGTGGTTGTGTCCTCCAATTGGCGAAGAGCTAGCTCCCGCTTGGGTATGCCTTTATATTATGCATGTTTGTACCCGTTTGGGGCCGGTATTTACAAAGGAGACCCTGCTGAAATTTTCGGGAAAATATGATATTGGTTTTAAAGGTTTAATGCCACTTATTTTATTAAAACCACTTTCTTTAAAATAAGTTTTTCCTTAACTTATTCTTAAAAATGGTTTAGATTTCTGGGCTTTTGGCTTGCATGAATTTGGTGGGGTCCTATAGACTTCACATGATTCAAGTGCCAGTCACGTGCTATTTTGGGTCGTGACAAAGTTGGTATAAGAGCGTTAGGTTTAACCTTGGTTCGATCCTAGGTTTGACTATGCGGAGTCTAGGGCGTTTATATATATTCGGAACCTAGGCTTGACCTTACGGAACTTAGACTTTGTCGAGGGGGCATTAGACCCGAACTTTCGTCGCATAGGTTGATCTTGGTTGATGGAGTAGGTGACTTAAGTAGAGTGACGTACCGTGTGTATGTTCTGCGGTATACTTACGATACGCTACTCTGCTTAAGGAGCCTTAGGATGTACATTTCCTTGCATAATACTATATTCGTTCATATGATCTATCCTCATCGATATCGGTTTCTGGTTTTGTTACCACGGTTGGACGGGCAGAGAGAGCTGCGGCTAGAGTTGCGGTCAGCCCAAGCTCGTTTTGGACGAGAACTGACCAGGATGTATTCCAGTGACACACGATTGCAGATATGTGTCGTTTTATTGTGTTTTTCTCTTCATGAGCGTTTGATGGATTGCTTTTACAAAATTTCTCGAACGTGCAGATCAGCACCAGAGGATTGGGCCACTGATAGAGGCTAGCTAGAATGTGATGACCATCGATGCACCGTTTATTTTTGATGATTGAGGCACTGTTCAGCGTGCGGACGAATGAGCAAGCTGTTGTTGCGACTGACAAGATATCGCCTCAGATGTTAGAAGCTATTGCAGCACGAGTTGTACTTAGAGATGTGATAGAAGATCGCTAGTCATCCATGGATGAATGACTAGGACATGTGGTTCGTTGCATACCCCGATGCGAGGTCATCAGATTGATTGATTTCAGCTAGAGAAGACTTCATGCAGGTACGTTGAGAATCGATAGAAACGATCGAATGTCAGAAACCCATTTTTCCAAGTTTAAGGTATTCGGAAAAACATGCAAGTAATTCTGTGGACCCTTTAGAAGAATGAAACCCTAACTCGATATAATGACCATGGGAACGCTTTTGAACCTTAGGGTTTGCGGCAGTTCCGCGGTGCCATTAATGAGGCATGGGTTTACCCTTCTACGGCTGGTCCATAGGTACCGTGTCATGTACTGGATATTACTGAACTGTACTCAAGAGTTGAGCTCTTGGGGAATTATGGGACTTTGATGAATCGATTGAAAAGTTTGACGTTGTCCGGATATCATGTGATGGGATATATTGCTTGGGAGACTCCTGATATGAGTATAGCCGTTGTAGCGCAGTCCATACAGCTACAAAGAGACGAGTCCGAATCAGTCGACATTATAGGAAAGTGGACTAAGAGGTTCGTACGAGATTTTGACGAGATGACGTTCCACTCCATTGACATCAGAGATGTGATATGCATACAGAGGCGTTGAATATGGATATACCTTTTTGAAGGAGTCGTAATGAGTTTGCAGCTGTTCCAAAACGAGATTGGGATAGACCCCAACAAGATCTTTCTGGAATACTACACGAGAAGATTTGGACCCAGGATCGGTCGTATTACGCATACCCAGTAGGCCAGAGTTCGGCATCGTCGACGAGACATGTTATGAGTCACCATGATAGTTGGCCAGAGATCTTTAGAGGATGTGCCAGAGCGGAACTGTTTCCGTCATCGTTCCACATTGGGCCGCTGATCTGATGAGTTATGTAACTGGCAATTCGCAGTGAAGAGACGAGAGCCTAAGGGCACCAGGCGTCAGACCATGAACAGGAGGCAAGTAGATATCTTGCTCTGCTAGCTTTGGATGCACCGACACCTTCTCGACTTTGAAGGAATGACACATCGACGACAGTGTTTACGATTTGCGATTTGGTGATTCGAATATCACATGTCCGTTTTGGATTTCGGTATTTTGGGCGATTTATTTGCATGATTGAGATTTTGTGCACCACAGTTGCACTCGACTTCGATTTGATGTCGTTCAAGATGTTTGATTTTAATTTCATGCCTATGGTATATATGCGATTTGACTTGTGCCTTCGGTGTAGCTTTCATGTACTTTGATTCGATTTTGTGCATGCTGATACACGTGGTTATGAGATTATATACCACAGTATACTTGATTTGGATTGAGATGTGTTGTATACCGTCGATTTCGATTGTGATACTCGACATTTATTTTCGTGCACCCTGTACACTTGATTTGGATTTTTGCGCATACCGACACGCTTGATGCGATTTTGGTGCACACCAGATGCACTAAAATCGAGATTCTTCGTGCGTATCAGATGCACCTGATATTTTTATCAGGCACACTCGTTGACCTTGGCAAGTGTTTTCGTGCACACCCGTTGCACTTAGGTTTTGTTTATGTGCACATGTATGGCACATTCATTGATTTCGATTTCCGTGCGCACCGGACGCACGTGGCATTCTTGTACACATTTTGGGATTGGTTTCTCTTGGAGCCGTATGTTTGATGATGTTTACTATTTGGTGTAGTAGCTGAGCAGGACTAGTCAGAGGATAGTACCTGAATATATTTTTGCATGCATTGATAGTTACCAAAGGGATTTCCAAAAAAAAGAGCTATAGTCTCAGTATTTACCTACGTGTCCGAGATGACACGAAACATTAACAAAGGAAACCATTCTAAATTATTTTCAAAATAGCGGGACGTGTTTGTTAAACAAGGTGTGTGTATATATATATATATATATATATATATATATATATATATATATATATATATATATATAATTTTTTTCTTCTTATAATAAACACCCGCCACTTGTGCCATGATACGCGCATCGCACAGCGACTTGCAAAAGGTTTGGCATGCATTACTTTTCAGATGTCTTGACGAGTTTACAATGATGCGTACTATGTACGTATTTTAGTCTTGAGTATATCATGTTGGTTTTCGTATTAGATTTTGACATCGGTATCTTCCCCATAACTCCGATGATTGCGGGATGCTTAGCGGAGTTTTGATTTTTAAGTTATATACTCATTCTTTATGCGCATGCATTGCGCTATGATATGTTTTACGTATTTATAATTTCGGAGCCCCGGCGACTTGATCATTCTACTAAAATGTTTTAGTATTTGAGGGGTTTAAATTTAAATTCGGGGATCGAATTTATTTAAGGGGGGAAGACAGTAACATTTCAGGAAAATAAAATATTAGTTTTGGGAAATTAATTAATTAAAAAATAAATATGATGAATACTTATATAATGTGGTATAATTATATACCGATAAATTGGGAAATATTGGAAAATTAAATTGAATGAAGATTTTTGGAGGGATTTATGTGATTTAGGTAATTTATAAATTTTTATAATTAATTATATACAAGTTTATTTCTAAACTTGACTAATTTTCACTAATCTTGCTTTAAGCTTGATTTTTGCATCATGACATGCACCATGTCACATTTTCAAAAAAATACTCGATACATTTCTTTTCTACCATGACTTTTTATTTTTCCAAGAATGGCTTTGTTTTTAAAAATGAGAAGGAAAAGGAAAAGGAAAAGAAATAGAATAAAGAATTAGGTATGGGCAAGAGAGAGAGAGAGGTGAGGGGTTCCTATGACCCTTGGCTCATTCTTTCATTCTTCATCCTCTTCATTGTTTTCTCCCCTCCCTCATGCATGGCTGCCCTCCTCCCTCCACCATCTACACCACCTCATATCAACCCCAAAACCACATCAAAACTATATATTCTCTTCACAAAAAATGTGCACAAGCTCACTACAAGCATGGAAGATTAAGAAAAATTGGATTTTGAAGACTTGGGGCAACTCAAGAAAATTCTTGAGTTGCCAAATGAGGTAATTCTTTCACATTTATTGTAGCATTTGAATTCCTATAGCCTCTAGACTAGTTTAGAATCCATTTAGTATGGTTTAGTGAACTTTGAAAATTCCAAGGTGAGGTTTTGAGGAATTCTTGAGTTGTGATGATGCATATGAGTGTATTAATGACTACAAAACCCCTATAGTGCTAAAAACCTGGACCAAACAGAGCCTAGACTATACAATGTGAGTTAGATATCGAAATGTCGGTTTTGTAACAAAATAGATGGTGTAGGGAATCTGGAGTGACTCGGAGACCTGGAAAAATATTTAGCGATTACTGAGATGTGAGTAGGTGACCTAGAAGCTACCTTGAAGACCCGAGACCCAACCCCCTAACCCTGGCTACCAATTATTGCCTTCTGGCCACAAATTGCGGCCAGGACTTGGCCCCTGGGCCTCGTGCTTGTTTTGTGTCTCCCTTATCTGTGAACTAGACCCTTCACATATGCAAAATTGGTTAATTTCACCTAGGGTAAAATCTGGAAGTGTTTTCCTATGTTGCTGCTTTGGTTTTTGCGACTATTTATGACTTGGATTTTAGTAATTGGGTTTTGACTCGGTGGAGTGATGTTTGCACGTCAATCTTGAGGGTTGTTTGGTTATTCTTGCATGCGTAGACTATAGGTTTTAACCTATGTGCGATTCGTATGCCGTTTTGGTTTTCGTGCGCGATTTCCGTTTACGATATATTTGTTTATTTATGTAGGCACCCTCACGTGAACTCCAGGATGACAAGTGGGAGCATGGAGACTTCGACTTCGGCAAGCAAGGTTCAAGTGAGTAGATAAATATCTACGGGGGAAGTCGGGTGGATGGCGTATAGCACCCCCGCAGTTTCGTAGTATAGCACGTGAATGCGTCTTGATATTTATATACTTATGTGTTTTATGAGATGCGTATACTTAGCAAGAAATGCTTAGGTGATTTTGGGTTAGTTTTAGCGTAATTGTAGGAAAATGCTTTTAGTTTAGTTTCTTAGTCGCGAAACTCAAGAGTAAGGATTGGCCACACACACATAAACGCATACATTTGATTTTCTTGTGCGTATATAGGGATATATATATATATATATATACACACACACACATGTATGTATGTGAGTATGTATATATATATATATACATACTCACATACATACATGTATCTATATATGTATGTATGTATGTATGTATATATATACACAGATGATGAGGATAGGATATTATACTTGGAGTTGAGTCGATGTGATTGGGCATGATGCCGTGAGATCGGTGATGTGACTTGGGTCGTATTATGAGATACGGCATGATATTATAGTGGATCGACGGGCGATGTGTTTTCATACACACGAATATATATATATATATATATATATATATATATATATATGTATATATATGTTGTTGATGGTATCGGTATGTACTAGACTATTAGATCAGTACCCCTAATTCAGGATATGATGATAAGGATACCAGATTTATAATGAGTTATATGTGATATTTGACCCGTACCCTGATTTTGGGATGCCGTACGATAGATTTTACCGTACGAAGTATAAATATGATGATTGATCCACACTCTCGACTCGAGGATGTCGTATTATATATTTTATCGTATGTTACGCTATTGAGGCGGAATCACCGACTACTGGATATATCGACTCGGACATAGGTGGATTTCCTTACCCCTTTTGGTTCGTCTCTTAGCTTGTCCTGTAGTTTACCTAGTAGATATTAGATTTGGGCTCGAGTCATAGTTATTTCCAAAACTAACGAATCGTGAGTATTTTAAAGACAGGCCAAGGGGTACTACGGATATTTCAAAGGATGTACCTTTTCTTAAAAACACCGTAGCCCCTAATTTCTAAACACCACGATTCGTACTATTTCAAATGCCAAAACTGTATGACTCATATATATAAATGTTTATTCTTATATGTTGCGGTTATTATATCTTTTCTATATATTCATGTTGTTCATATCGCATTGCATGCTTATACTTTTAATTCTTTGTTATTAAGAACCCATATTGTCAGGACACCAGCACCATTACCGATGATGCGTATGTCTACGAACACTTGCTTGCCGGCTCACAGATATCATCATCGGCAATTGCCATGACATATACACTTTAGAAATATTACTTCATTGATATCGCTTGCTAGCTGATAGTTCTGATATATCATTACTGTGCTAGTTTAGATATTGCATTCTTTATTAGATACCCATGCATGTTTAGATACTCATTTGTCATGCAATATTAGGGCCAATCCGGATTGCCGGAGCCGGGTATTCACTATTATCGACTCTTCATTTTTGGATTTCGTATTTTCCATGAGATTTCTGGATTTGGAGAAACCTCAAGATTTTATAAACTCGTGTTTCATTTCAAAAGATAAAAAGTGCGGTTTTCTCGTGATATGATGTGAGATACGTCCACTATGAGTTTTCTCGGCTCTTGAGTGATATCGTATACCTGATTCGAGGAGGAGGAGGAACCGACTGTGAGTGCATATCCGTGCGGTACCCCGAGGCAAGATGGTCACAGATGATGGCGTTGAGCCTGGCAGGGGAGCACTACCGACCAGTTATTTGTGATGCGGCGGATATCCGGAGGATACCGACGTAGTCGTGAGATTTGATGATTTGGGCCAGTCAGGATTGCTGGAGCTCGGGATATTGAGACTTTGAGGTATGGAAATTATATGATAGGGGCCAGTCCGGATTGCCGGAGCTCGAGATATTGGATATTGGGATTTATGTTTTGTGTTGATGCTTGACACGGATTCTTTGATGATTTCATTGATGATACCTCATTTTTTTATATACAGGAATCTCACTAAACTAAGAAAATAGTTTCTCATCCATGATGTATTCTGTTTTCATTTTAATGCATTCATACTGTAGGGTTCCTAGGCACACTCAAGAGGTTCCACAAGGCATCAACCATGCCAAAATCAAAATTTTCTATGTGCCGAGAAACCCTAATCAAGATCGTTAACTAGAGGTAAGGCGAAACTACAAGCAAGCAAACTACATTGCTACTAAGTGAATAGGAATACAACCTTTGTTGATCTGGTCCTTCACTTCTAAAGCTCCGTGTTGACGTCCCTTCGCTGCGATCATCGAGATCCCGGACCCTAGCTTTGGTTTCATCAGAGAAATGAGCGGGTTAGGTCGTTGACTTCGAGCCCGAAGATAATCTACGTCGGGGAGACTCAAACTCAAGCTATTCCTTCACTTGGTCAAAAAAATTGTGAAGAGAACACCCTATACAATATGGCAAGTGGTAGAGGATGAGGAAATAGGAAGTGGGTTCACTTTGGATTTGGATTTCTCACTCTAAATCTTCACTTAATAATTTTCAAGCAAGCTTTCTTCTTCTTGAAGAAGAAGAAGAAGTAAGAAAAGAATGAATTATGAATAATAGAAAATGAATAATCAAGTGAAATCTATCATGATGCAACCATGGGTGAGTTTACCATTGCAGAGACTAAACTAGAGTTTATGTTAATGGTTAGGTTAATGTAAATGTCATGCAAAACAAAATGGTGGACTTTGTCAAAGATGCTAAGAAGCTTCATGAAGCTTGAAGCCAAAACAAGAAAAGCCACCATTTCGTTTTACCAAAATAAATAAACAAATAAATAAAACCCAACCATTAACCTAAACATGGTGTAAGTCATACACACACCCAAGTTTTCATGTATCATCAAACATGATACGATCTAGTGCACAGAAATATATCACATATACAAGTTATGCACATCAAGTGAGAAAATCAATCTTAAGTGAACAAATACTAGTTAATGTAAAGTAATATATCAAATATATAATTATATATTAAATCATTAAATCAATACTTGATTTAATCATCCGGTCATATTGCATATAACCGACTAATATCTAGTGTATCAATGTATCGAATCAACACTTGATTCGGTAACCCGGCTATATCTCATATAACCGTTCAATGATACAAATCGCGAGAATAGAATACAGTATCACATACTGGTATTATTCTCGGTCCTGCACATATCTCATATGTGCACCTATTTCGTTTCGCTTGAGCCTTGAAACCCCTGTGTAGGGCTCTAAAGACTCGTCAATACGTCGGCAGTAGGTGATGATCATATCAAACACCCACAAGCCGCAAGCGGTCTGCTAAACGTAACGGCCACCCGGGTATTGAGCGATCAGAAGATCAACGAGCAAGCCTGCTCACACTCCTGTCAATCCAACCAGTAACACTTACCGCACAGTCCGATCTGTTCGTCTGATATGTCGCATATCTCGCCTAGGGGTGGTAAACGTCAGACCCCAGTAGTTCGATAAGTCATGCCTATGTAAGGTCCATAACAAGCATGAAACTACTGATAACACTTACCAGTAAATCAGTGCAACCCTAACCAGGGATTTCCAGTTATGGCCAGTCGAGCATAGCGCAACATCAACCCCCAATACCGGGAGAGACGAATCCCCTCCTATAGCTCATTGCCTCCATGTGAATTGGGACTGTACCCAAAAACCACCTGTTTGCACGACTCAGTAGAGCCATGGTAGGGTGGAAATCAAAGCACAGTGGGAGACACACAAGACTCTATGACGATCTCGGGTCAACAGACTAAGCTGTACCAGTGTCACCAGAGAACTGCCATCTGACGTAAGGTATAATACCATCTGGGAGTTCTCGGTGAGTCCGTTCAGTGTACCCAGTCTCCATTGAGCACCCGCATACCGTCTCTGATGTCAAACACCAATGGATATGGGATCATCCATCGCCCATCACATGGGTCGAGAAGATATACGCTAGTCTACTCTGGAATATCGATGCCCCGTCTCGATATTCCCACGACTAGGAACATTGAAAGATGTACTCATTGACTACCCAGGCCCCACTAGTATGATCTGCATCATAGTCCTGGAAGTTGAGCACACATCCTAAGGGCTTTATCAACATGTAATAGAGAGACTGCAAGCATACATGTTAAGATAAAGAGCAACCAGATAGCGTACTATCATGTCGAGCAAGAAAGTCCTACCTATATATGTTCCAGCATCCACTACAATATACATCTCATGTACAGTAATAGCCTCTAGGGCATACATATAACTAACAATCTCCCACTTGCACTAGGGCCATCTGTAGCAGTGGTTGCAGTATCTCATACTCAACCATCCCATAAAAGTCTCTCTCTGGGAAAAGGCCTTTGTTTGTGGATCCGCCGTATTGTCCTCTGAGTCTACTCTCCAAACCTCGATCACCCTGGAGATCAACTATCTCCATGATCAGGTGATGCTGCCTCAGAATATGTCTGGGTCACTGATGGGATCGGGGTTCCTGGGCCAAACCCACACATCCATTGTCACACAATGGTAGGAACCTAGTTCATCTCATGAACTAATATACCCCCAAACTTCCTCTTTGGTAGTATCTTTGATAGCGATGTTCCCAGCCTTTATCTTCTAGTCTGCCACGGTATCTCAGCTTGGAACTCTTCCAACATACTGTCCCTCCACTGAGGGTAAAGACAATGCCTGCAACTGACATTCAGTCGTCCTTATCACCATGGAACCTTTCCAGTGATTCTCCCCAGGATCAACTGATACCTTCTCACTACAACTAGTGAGAATCCTAACATCCATTTAGATCTATCTTATAGATCCAAAACCCAGGATTTAGGAGGTATCATTTTGATCCTATATGGAGAATCCATGTGATAAGAGGAGATTGACCGATCGTAGCATAGGAAACTCTTTTCCTATCAAGAGTACGTTGTCCACGTACAATACGATGGCGACCACCTTACTCTCTACTACCCTTTTGTATATACAAGGTTCATCTACCATTTTGATGAGGTCAAACTCTTTGACTACCACATCAAAACAGATGTTCTAACTCCGCGATGCCTGCTTTATTATGTAAAGCAACTTGCATACGTTTCCGCTGCTCTCACTGTTTACCCCTCTGGCTGTATACTTATAGAGGCTCTCTTCTAAATCAATATTTAGAAAAGCAGTCATGACACCCAACCACCAGATATCGTAGTCATGGTATGTAGCAATGTTAAGTAGGATCCGGATGGACTTAAGCATAGCCATTGGAAAAGGTTTCATCATTATCCACGCCTGGTCGATGATGAAAACCATTAACAAGTCTAAAGTCTCAACTTTTCCATCTACACCAAGTAATCTTCTCAAGATATACTTGCTCCTGATGGGGATTTAACCCTTCAGATACAACATCCAAAGTCCATACTTTGTTGGTGTACATGGATTCCATCTCAGATCGCTAAGCATCCATTCTTACAGAGTCCCTACTCTTGATGGCCTGCCCGAAACTAGTTGGATCATCATCTCATGATGCAATCCTCGCTCCCACTGTCATCGAGAAACCGAAGTATCTCTCAGGCGGATGAGGAACCCTACTAGATCGGCGGAAAGGCTGAGGTTCGTCGGGGACTATTGAATCCTTTGGTTCTGTCAAATCATCAGCTGTAGTTTGTATAGCTTGAACTCCTTCCAGTTCTACAGAACTGACCTTGCCTCGATCTTGTCCGGATTTTGCTTTTGACATAGACCGGACAATCCCAAATCTTAACTTACTTAAGAGATAGGCTCTTCCTATACCATATCTCATATGGAGTGGTAGGCACTGATTTGATTGGAATCCAATTCAATAGGTATGCAGCTTCTCAAGTGCACAACCCCCAAAAGGAAATAGGTAACTCAGCAGTACTCATCATTGAACGCACCATATCATATAGGGTGTGATTGCTCCGCCCCGATACACCATTGTGCTGTGGTGTATACAGAGGAGTAATGCTGAGAGAGAATCTTATTCTCCTTTAGAATAGTCCAGGAATTCTATGCACAAGTATTCTCCTCCCTGATCTCATCATAGGACATAATACTTATACCTATATTGGTTCTCTACTTCTGACTTATATTCTGTGAATTTCTCAAAAGCTTCAGACATGTGTTTCAACAGGAACATGCGTCCGAATCTTGAGAGATCATCAAAGAATGTAAGGAAGTACAAAAAACCAGTCCTGGCATATGTAGACCGGGGACCTTCATACATCACTATGTATCAGTCCCAAGAGTTCACTAACTCTTTCTCTGTTTCCAGTAAACGGAGCTATGGTTATCTTATCTTTGTGACATGACTGGCAAGTTTCATAAGATGTAAATTTAAACTGATTTAAATATGCATCTAAATGTAACTTAAGCTAGTCAGGTCACATTGATATGACCTAGTCTAAAATACTTCAAGAAGGAATCGTTCATTTCTGAATTCTTCCTCTCGTGTGTGTTCTGTACGTTAAGAACTGTGGTTTGATTTAGAATGTATATGCTTTTAGATAACGTGCCTGAACCGATCAACTCTTGATATAGGATATGTGCAAAACATTATCCAACAATACAAAATTATATCCTTCTTTAGTAAATAAAGAGATTGATATGATGTTGTATATCAAGTTCGGTATCTAATAACATTCGTTCAGAATCAGTGTATTCTGGTAATACAGGGTGATAGTGACCAACAGACTTGGCCGCAACACTTGCACCGTTTTCTGTCTCATGAAACTTATCACCCGTTCTCAGTTCTTTACCTGTCTGTAGCCTATGTAACAGATTACATATCTGGGATCCTGATCCGGTATCAAATATCCAGGACGCAGAGGATACTGAGAAACAGTTCTTTGTAATGAACGCACCCGAAGGAGATGCATCTCATGCACTTTTTTCGTTTGGGCGGCATGGGAATCCTGGTATTCCCCTATTTCCCGCTCGGTCTTATAACAATTATAAGTTGGAGCGGGACCAACGTTCCCCAGCTCAGTATAACAAGCGGGTTCGTTCAATACATCCATATTATTATCTTGATTAAGGCGTGACATGGTCGCTACCTGGAAAGAGAGAGAGAAGAAAACACTCTGCGTGCGCTCTTGCAAGATTAGATTGGTTATTTATTTTATCTAATCAGGTGGCTCCCACTGTTTTTATCAAATCTTCCTTCAAACCTTAAAAGGAAAGACTAGCCGGGATTAATTACACTCTACAAGTTCGCCAATCTTTCAGCCAGGCCAGTGTCGGTACTTTAAGGGAGGTTCCCTGTGCTTTCGCACGGACCTAATTAAAGTAAACCTCATTTTCCCAGGGGCGTAACCCCGTTGACACCTTTTTAGACACCTACTTGATCGGCTAATTGTAAAGTGCAAAACTCTTCCAGGAGTAACAATTACTCGCAGTGGGTATCGGGATCCAACTATCATATAGAAGGTATGCAATCTCATTGCAAATTTCAACACTTGAAACTCCCGATAAAGGTTTTTACCCCTAGCACTTATGACCTTAACTATGGTCAACAAATCATAAGCACTAGTCAAGTTCTACCCGTCATTTTGTGATTAATTAGACCCACCCACATGACCCTTAACTAAGGTCAACAAAGTCATGCGACTGTCCTAACTAATCGCATCATATGCGGTGTAGGAAGACATCACTTAGCTACCGTACACTGTGCCTTGACTATGGTCAACAAACACAGCACGAATACTAAGTACTCTACTTCCTAAAATGACGGAGGGTTGCAGATGGTTTTTAAGAAAACCTTTAACGCTTTGAAGTTGATCTCGTTGCGGAATCAAATGGTTTTTAAATGGAGTGTTTTTTAGGCTTTTCTAGTTTTGCTAAAGGGGTCACTCCCGGTGAAGTGATCGTCCGCCCTTTCCTCATCGAATAAGGTGCAGGATATATCATATATATCGCTGTGCAAAGCAAAAAACTATAGAAGCAATCAAAAGACAAACCGAGGGTTATAGCATCTGCCAGTTATTGCTAAAGGGGTCACTCCCGGTGAAGGCATCTCGGCCCTTTCCTTATCGAATAAGGTGCAGGATGTTTTACAAGGAACATCGCGATGCAAAGCAAGAACTGTAGCTACCTGTTTTTGAAAATTCGATTCCACAACATCTTTTAGGTTTATTTTCTTTCATTAATCTCATTAATGAGTGTCCCATCATTTAAGTCCACCTAAACATCACAGATAAATACAACGTACACTTATGCCATCTGCATTCGTCTTGATGTCCCGTCTGCACCGTTAGGTTAGGTAACTAACGGCAGAGTGGGGCAGGGCTAGCGCGGGTGTAAAACATAAGCAACGTCTATATAATATATCATATATACTATATACAGTATCAATCTGAACAAATCACATGATCACATCACAGATAACGCAGCAGAAAATATCATATGAAATATTGGATATACTAGGACATCCGTGTTTTATTTTGAGCCTGTATAAAACACGGATTCCACGGTCGTGATGAATAGCCAATCCCACACCCCTAGACCCCTACGAGAGTGGCAAGCAACCCTACCAATTCTAGAGTTAGGAGACCCGAACTTGACTCCTCGAGATGGTCTCCCACTGGACCCTAGAACCCGGTTACTTGTGCTCCCCTCCTTGGGTCTATCCTAATGCGGAAAAGTAAATAATATACAATGGTGACATCATCCTCAACCCGAAAGTGCCTCAATAAAAGAATATTACATACAAGTTTTTTACATGAATGAAAATGAAAAACACTCATCTCACATAAAAACCCCCGGCTATTCAAACACGACGATCCAATATAATATATCCAGCAACACATAACATCACATGTCATCAACGTAAGTAAATATGCCCATCCCAATTGTCATTGACATATAGCAACGAAACCGGCGATATCACATATTACACTTACGGTCGCAGAAAAGAAAGTGTGAAACTACAACAGTTGGAATCCGCAACCTCCTTAGACATCGCATGCCTAACAATTACAAACCCTGCATTTTAGTCTCATTATCGAAAACACTTTTCAATATCAAGTCGGGCAATTCAACAAGATTCCCGGCATCCTGAACGAATGCTCGTCGCAAACTTTAGTAGACGGCCGCACCCCCGGATGCCGTCGACGAAGTGTACTAAGGCGGAACACCGCTGCCGCGAGCACCCGAACGGATGCTTTCGGCGACGGGGTTCTCCTACAGTCACTTGGTCGAGGCTATATGGCGTGGCTATCTATTAAGTTTACCGGCGAGTATCCGCGTACGCAACGTGATTGCGACGAACTTTTGATCACTTCAAAATCTCATGGCAACCGTTCAAATGAGACTAAACTGCTATGTTTATAACATTCAAATGTTGTTGATTCCAATTATTGTATCACATTCCAGATAAATAGACAATGTTAAACTTTCCAATCGAACAATCAAACACCCAAGTTTTCCCGAAAAGCTCAACACATGAAATAAGTTTAAAAACATCCACTTCATGCCACAGCACCAACGGTCCAGCTGTAGAAGGGTCAAGCCAACGCCTTACATGTGGCACGCCGTACTGCCCCAAACCCTAAGGTTCAAAAGGCAGTTCAAGACGACCACATAATCGAGTTAAGCTTTGTTGTCTTCTAGAGGGTCCATCGCGTTACTTGCACTACTTAGACGTTCTTAAACTACGGAAAAATCCAACACTTGAAAATTTCCCGTCAGGGGAAAAAGTGGGTTATTTATATCCGGTCGAACTTTTTAACATGTTCTAAAATACTCGGAAAAACATAAACAAAGTTACACAATCCGATCGAAACAACGAGTCCCCAAAACAACCCAGAAAACTCAACTGTTGAGTATAGATTAAAAATTCCCAGAAGAAATAAGAAACACCTACGGAGATAACTGCAGAAAAAGAAGTTCCTAGTCATCACATACGGCCGCGGAACCGCCGCAGCAAGTAGGGTAGAGCCGCGGTTCCGCGGCGCCACTGTAGCCCTAGGTTGTCGTTTTCTGCAGTATTCCTTAGAATTTCCTGCTCTATTTTCTGAGCATTTTTAATTCACAAAAATCCACTGTTTTGAAAAATGTACAGAGAAGGGTTTTGTTTAGGGTTTCGGGGTTCGATCGGGTTTCTAACTTCATCTAGACTTCGCCTAAAGCTCTAGCTAGGCTCTGATACCACTGTAGAGTTCCTAGGCATACTTAAGAGGTTCCACAAGGAATCAACCATGCCAAAATCAAAATTTTCTATCTGCCGAGAAACCCTAATCAAGATCGTTAACTAGAGGTAAGGCGAAACTACAAGCAAGCAAACTACATTGCTACTAAGTGAATGGGAATACAACCTTTGTAGATCTGGTCCTTCACTTCTAAAGCTCCATGTTGACGTTCCTTCGCTGCGATCATCGGGATCCCGGACCCTAGCGTTGGTTTCATCGGAGAAATGAGCGGGCTAGGTCGTTGACTTCGAGGCCGAAGATAATCTACGTCGGGGAGACTCAAACTCAAGCTATTCCTTCACTTGGTCAAAAAGTTTGTGAAGAGAACACCCTATACAACATGGCAAGTGGTAGAGGATGAGGAAATAGGAAGTGGGTTCACTTTGGATTTGGATTTCTCACTCTAAATCTTCACTTAATAATTTTCAAGCAAGCTTTCTTCTTCTTGAAGAAGAAGAAGAAGTACGAAAAGAATGAATTATGAATAATAGAAAATGAATAATCAAGTGAAGTCTATCATGATGCAACCATGGGTGAGTTAACCATTGTAAAGACTAAACTAGAGTTTATGTTAATGATTAGGTTAATGTAAATGTCATGCAAAACAAAATGGTGGACTTTGTCAAAGATGCTAAGAAGCTTCATAAAGCTTGAAGCCAAAACAAGAAAAGCCACCATTTAGTTTTAACAAAATAAACAAACAAATAAATAAAACCCAACCATTAACCTAAACATGGTGTAATTCATACACACACCCAAGTTTGCATGTATCATCAAACATGATACAATCTAGTGCACAAAAATATATCACATATACAACTTGTGCACATTAAGTGAGAAAATCAATCTTAAGTGAACAAATACTAGTTAATGTAAAGTAATATATCAAATATATAATTATACATTAAATCATTAAATCAATAATTGATTTAATGATCCGGTCATATTGCATATAACCGACTAATATCTAGTGTATCAATGTATCGAATCAACAATTGATTCGGTAACCCGGCTATATCTCATATAACCGTCCAATGATACAAATCGCTAGAATAGAATACAGTATCATATACTGGTATTCTTCTCGGTCCCGCACATATGAAATATGCGCTCATATTTCATTTCGCTTGAGCCAGGAAACCCCTGTGTAGGACTCTAAAGACTCGTCAATACGCCGGCAATAGGTGGTGATCATATCAAACACCCACAAGCCGCAAGCGGTCTACTAAACGTAACGGCCACCCGGGTATTGAGCGATCAGAAGATCAACGAGCAAGCCTGCTCACACTCCTATGAATCCAACCAGTAACACTTACCGCACAGTCCGGTCTGTTCGTCTGATATGTCGCATATCTCGCCTAGGGGTGGTAAACGTCAGACCCTAGTATCTCGATAAGTCATGCCGATGTAAGGTCCATAACAAGCATGAAACTACTGATAACACTTACCAGTAAATCAGTGCAACCCTGGCCAGGGATTTCCAGTTATGGCCAGTCGAGCATAGCGCAATATCAACCCCCAATACTGGGAGAGACGAATCCCCTCCTATCGCTCATTGCCTCCATGTGAATCGGGACTGTACCCCAAAACCACCTGTTTGCACGACTCAGTAGAGCCATGGTAGGGTGGAAATCAAAGCACAGTGGGAGACACACAAGACTCTATGACGATCTCGGGTCAACAGACTAAGCTGTACCAGTGTCACCAAAGAACCGCCATCTGACGTAAGGTATAATACCATCTGGGAGTTCTCGGCGAGTCCGTTCAGTGTACCCAGTCTCCACTGAGCACCCGCATACCGTCTCTGATATCAAACACCAATGGATATGGGATCATCCATCGCCCATTACATGGGTCGAGAAGATATACGCTAGTCTACTCTGGAATATCGATGCCCCGTCTGGATATTCCCACGACTAGGAACATTGAAGGATTACTCATTGACTAGCCAGGTCCCACTAGTATGATCTGCATCATAGTCCTGGAAGTCGAGCACACATCCTAAGGGCTTTATCAACATGTAATAGAGAGACTGCAAGCATACATGTTAAGATAAAGAGCAACCAGATAGCGTACTATCATGTCGAGCAAGAAAGTCCTACCTATATATGTCCCAGCATCCACTACAATATACATCTCATGTACAGTAATGGCCTCTAGGGCATACATATAACTAACACATACATCATATATGATATGTTGCTACATTAGGCACTGATACGAGCACTTGATATTACACTTATGTGTAGACGGTTTCAGGTTTATATATTGAGGATATATATTATGGTATGACCTAGGATAGAGTCATATATGCGATTTCTGCTCGGTGATGTTTTCTACTCACGAGTTGGCAACTCACCCCCGTTGTGCCACAGTTTCTTACAGGTTTTGCCGTACAGGTTTCGTTGCGGTTTGCTGGCATACTGTTTCCTTTCTGGGTGATTGCTTTGGTAGGTAGGTTCACCTGCATCGTGACCACCATTGTACTTCATTTTTATTCTGTTGTATCTAGTAACTCCATCAACCAGCCTTGTATATATAGTAGACTTAGAAAACCAGTATGTATATTCTTTCGACCTTAGAGTCGCGCGCTGTATTATTATGGTTTTTATCTGGTTTTCTTAAGGATGTTGGATTTCATATTGAGTTTTGATCCTCGCCCTTCGGCGTTGTATATTATATTGCATTGCGTGGTTGTATCCGCCAATTGGCGAAGAGCTAGCTCCCGCTTAGGGATGCCTTAATATTATTCATGTTTGTACCCATTTGGGGCCAGTATGCTTAGGGATGCCTTAATATTATTCATGTTTGTACCTATTTGGGGCCAGTATTTACAAAGGAGACTCTGCCGAAATTTTCGGGAAAATATGATGTTGGTTTTAAAGGTTTAATGCCACTTATTTTATTAAAACCACTTATTTTATTAAAACCACTTTCTTTAAAACAAGTTTTTCCTCAACTTATTCTTAAAAATGGTTTAGATTTCTGGGCTTTTGTCTTTCTTGAATTTGGTGGGGTCCTATAGACTTCACACGATTCAAGTGCCATTCACGTACTATTTTGGGTCGTGACAAAGTCAAGTGCATCTAACATGCACGAATAAAATCTCAATCAAGCGCATCCGACATGCACGAATAATATCTCACTCAAGTGCATCCGATGCGCACATAATCCAATACCAAGCGCCTAATATGCGCAAAATCTAACCCAAGCGCATCAGGTCCGTATAAAACATCTAGTGCAGTAGCATGAAAGAAAACGAACGTCAAGTGCCAACGCGCATAAAAACACAAATCTGGTAACACAAATGCTTAAAGACATAAATCGGGTGCAACCAAGGTACGGATTATAAATCTAGTGCAACCAATGCACGAAATACCCATCTGGTGCAACAAATGTACGAAATGCAAATCTAGTGCATCCAGTGCACGAAATACAAATCCGGTGCATCAAGTGCACAAAATACAAATACTGTGTATCCAGTGCACGAAATACGAATACAATGCAACAAATGCACGACGTAAAAACCTAATGCTACAATTGCACAAAAAACAAATCGGGTGCAACAAGTGCACGGAAACGCATTAATAACTCAAATGCGTATAAAAACAACACCGAGTATACCAAGGGGCATAAAATCAAAAACACGTGCGACTGCGTGCACAAAACATGTATCAATGCACTGCAAGCACATGTGAGCTATACCGAGTGCAAAAATCAAATCGATATCAAGTGCAATAGATATGCACAAATCGCAAACCAACACAACGGTGTATAAAACATATATCCAGCGCAATAACTATGCACAAAATGTAAATACCCAGTAGGTGCAGCCATGGTACACGAAAACAATATCATGAAACTCAATCATCAAAACTCAAATCCAAGTGATATAAGCGTGATACTCGGATCACAAACGCAAATCGCAACAAATAGTATTGAGGTACACCTCCTACAATATCGAAAAATATCGCTGCGCCCAAAACTGGCAGAGTAAGAACATCCGCTTGCCTCCTGCTCACGGTCTGGCGTCCTCTGTCTCTGGGTCCTCATTTTTTCTGTGGATTACCAATCTCGCAATCCATCGGCTCGTCGGCCCGGTCCGGTGTACTAACGGAAACGATCCGCTCTAGTACTCCTCTGGTCAACTCTCGGCCAATTAGCATGACCACTCGTAAAACAGCACGTCATTGGCGTCGGCCTCTCGCCCTCTGAATACACGTGACACAACCGATCCTTGGTGCAAATCTTAGTGCAGCAGTGTCCTGGAAGGAATCTGCTCAAGGTCTCTTCCGATCTCGCCTATGCCGAACTATACGGAGGCTGATACTCTTACATAATCTTTTCTCGTTTTCTGGACATCTGCGTTCTGAGCACAGCATTTCCTCGGGAACTGGCCGTATCCCAACATCTCTTTATATATATCCAATCTCTAATCTCAATGGGGAGTAACAACAGCTCGTCAGCATCTCGCACGAACCTTTTGTTCTACTCATCCTTATTATCGTCCACTTCGACATCACGTCATGCTATCTGCGTATTGCAAATGTTCTCGGCTACGGTCAATCCGAAATCTCTCACACGGACTCGAAATCACGAACTCGGTATCTTTTCACTCTGTAGAAGACATCTAGCCGAACACGTCCTCGGGAACTCGTCCCAACCATCGGAGGAAAACTCAATACTCATCCGTTCTCGATCAACTCACAATGTATCTGGGTGAGGTCCTCTATCTGAAGCTGGTCCACTTACTGATCTCCTATCGGATCATCCAACGAACAACGTCATCTCTGGATCGATCTACTCTAGATCTGAGTAAGATTCTCCACACTGGAAATCTTCAACTCAACTGGGCCTGCGTCGGCGCATCAAATCCGACGAATCACCTTCATCTCTCAACTCAAGATAGACTAGCTATCATCTGTCGCATCTCTGCCTGAAAGCTCCAGCGATCTCAGCTCGTAAAGTCTGGAAACGGCATCCCATCAATCTCAGCAGCAGCTGGGTCATCTGTCTGCAAGGTAGACAATATCACGATCCCTGAGGTAGGCTGTACATCAACAGTCCTCTCAATCTGGCAGCCTCTAACAATAGCCCGATCATCCAGTGCAAAACCGAACACTCGCCTCAATGGAGAGGTCACAACACAAACACTAAATCGATACGTTCCAATGTCATAAGAGAATACGATGGTCAGTCCTCGTCCACGACGAGCTCGTCCTTATCGCAACACTAGCAGCAGCTCAATCTGCGCTCAAACCATGGTGACAGGAACCTCAAGTATGTATCGAAGAAGATATATCAGAGGTATGGAAGGAAACAACAAATCCAGAATGGATACATGATCATAAGGAGGAACGGAATCAGTGAAAGGAGGAACGGAATCAGTGAGAGTATGATCATGGAAACGAATAGAATCAAGGATCTCAAATGGATGTATGATCAAGGGAACGAAGAGAATCACAGATATCAAGATATGTACATCCTAAGGTTTCTCAAGTGGAGTATCGTATTGTAAATATGCCGCGGAACATACCTACGGTACGTCACTCTACTCAAGCTACCTACTCCATCAATCAGGGTCAACCTAAGAAACGAAAGTTCGGGTCTAATACCCCCCTGTTCAAGTCTAAGTTCCGTAAGGTCAAGCCTATGTTCCAAAATAGATTACGCCCCAGACTCCACATAGTCAAACCTAGACTCGAAACAAGGTTAAACCTAGTGCTTTGATACCAACTTTGTCATGACCCAAAAATTTAGTTCGTGACCGGCACTTAAATCACGCAACGTCTACTGGCGTAACGTAATTCAAGTAAGACGAAGCCCAGAAATCTAAACCCTTTTTAGAAAATAGAAGAGGTGAAGTTTTGAAATAAAGGTATGATGAAAATCAAACATTTTCTTAAATGCATAGATAATGGAACATGAAAAATGCAAGTGGATGTTACTAGTTGAAAACATGTTTCGTCCTTTAAAAATTTGGGCAGCACCTCCTTTGTATATTTTGATCCAAAATCACGTACACATGATAATATAAAAGTCATCCCCAAGAGGGAGCTAGCTCTTCGCCAATCGGCAGAATCACAACCACGCAAGACAGAATATAAGTATATGACGCCCAACGGCGAAGATCAACATAAAAAATAATGTAAAGCAAGACATCAAACCCACCAAGCGAACATATAACCCATCGCTCAAGTCTCGCAACTACAAGTCTTGCTAAGTCTTACTACATATACAAATACTAGTTTTTGATTGATGGAGTTAACTAGATACAACGGGATAGTAATACAAGAGTGGTACGATCTAACATGTACCACCTACAAAAGCGAGTCACCCTAAAGCAAGCTGTGTGCCAGCGATGCCGCTACTGATTCATGCGGTCAACCTGCAAGAACTATGGCACAATAGGGGTGAGTTGCTAACTCGTGAGTAGAAAATATCATCAGGTAGAAATCGAATAAATCAACGATTCCTAGGTCAACTATATCATAAAGGCAATACTATGATATCTAGGGTGACCGTATCTGCATATGTACCAACAATATACTTAATGCCTATATGCATGTGGATATCATCCAACCATATAATCAATGCCTGTATGCATGTGGATCTCATCCACGTGTCAACCAATGACACAACAATATCATGCATGTAAATATCATGAGAGCATATGCATGTAAATATGAGGATATAAATCAACGTGTGTCCATCAATGACACATCAAAATCATGGAACCTGAGTGTCCAACATCGACACTCGAAACATCATGAAACCCGAGTCCAGCATCAACACATAAATCCTCATATCTCTGGCTCCGTCAGTCCGGATTGGCACACGGGCTCCGTCTGTCCGAATCGGCCCTTGGGCTCCGGCAGAATGGATCGGCCCGTATCATCTCACGACTCCGGTCGGTATCCTCCGGATAACCGACGAATCCAAATAATATCATCTGTAGGTAGTAGCCCCTCTGCCAGGCTCATCGTCTACACCACGAAAATCATTTCTTGCCCCGGGGTACCATACCGGGTCCATATGTACCCACCGACGGTGCCTCCCGTTCTTCGAATCAGGTTTCACATACCAATCTCAGAACTGCAGGGTTACCTAAGACAGCAGCAAGGTTTCGGGAGGCATCATCCATGCCAAATTCAAATTTTTGCTGTTTTAGCTAACCCTAACTAAGAATCGTTAACTAGAAATCGACAGAGATATAAATGCTAACACTTTGCAAGTCTAGTGAGCAAGGAATACAACCTTTGTAGACCGTTCCTTCAGTTCAATAGCTCCGTGTAGTAGTCCCTTTCGCTGCGATCGTGAACTCCAGACTCTAGAGAGGCTTCCATGAAGAAACGAACATGCTTGCTTCGAAGATTTTGAGGCCGAAGATGATCTACGTCGAGGAGACACTAACACAAGCTATCTCTTCACTAATTGTGAAATTAGTGAAACAAACACCCTATACTAAATGGCAAGTAGTAGAGGATGATGAAGTAGGATGTGGGCTCACTTTAGATTTCATTTTCTCACACCTTTTCTCATATCTCCATTGAAGCTAGAAAGTTTTGAGGAAGAAGAAGAAGAAGAATGAACTCATATGAATTAATTATCCAAATGAATTATTGCAACCATGGATGAGTTAAGCCCTCATGCCTAACTCACGTAGAGAATAAACCAAGGGGTAAGGTTAAGGGCTGGGTTAACAAATATCATAAGGAATGACAAAAGAGTGGACTTTGTCAATGTTCTACAAGCTTCATCCAAGCTTGACAACATTGACCAAGTCTTCTCTCTTTTGTTATAACTTAAGAAATAAATAAAACCCTAACTTTACACTAGCATGGTATTAATCTCATACACCCATCTTGCATGTATCATCTAGCATGACATATAATAATGTACACTTGCATATATCACATATATACAATGTGCACAAACCAAGTGAGAAAAGAATCATAAGTGAGCTAGTACTAGTTAATGTAATGTAATATATCTAATATACAATTATACATTAGATTATCAAATAAACTCTTGATTTAATAATCCGACTATATCACATATAACCGACTAATATCATGTGTAAAAACTTATCGAATCAACACTTGATCCGATTCCCGGTTATATCGCATACAACCGACCAATGTCACAAATCGTGAGAATAGAATACGGTATCTCATATCGTATCAATCTTGGTCCCGCACATATTATATATGTGCTCCTACTCCGTTTCGCTTGAGCCAGGAAACCCCTGTGTAGGACTCTAAAGATTCGTCAATACGCCGGCAGTAGGTGATGATCATATAAAACACCCACAAGCCGCAAGAGGTCTGCTAAACGTAATGGCCATCCAGGTATTGAGCGATCAGAAGATCAACAAGCAAGTCTGTTCATACTCCTGCGAATCCAATCAGTAACACTACCGTACAGTCCAGTCTTTTCATCTGATATGTCGCATATCTAGTGTAGGGGTGGTAAACGTCAGACCCCAGTAACTTGATAAGTCATGTCGATATGAGGCTCATAACGGGTCGAGAAACTACTGATAATACTTACCAGTATTCTCTAAAGTAGCCCTGGCCAGGGACTTCCTGTTATAGCCAATCGAGCACAGCGCAACATCAACTCCTAATATAACACTATCTAGGAGTTCTCGGCGAGACTTTATGACGATCTTGGGTCTACAGACTAACCTGTATAAGTGTCACCAGAGAACTGCTACCTAACGATAGGTATAACACTATCTAGGAGTTCTCGGCGAGTCCGTTCAGTGTACTCAGTCTCCACTGAGCACCCGTATACTGTCTCTGATGTCAAAAACCAATGGATATGGGATCATCCATCGCCCATCTACATTGATCGTGAAGCTATACGCTAGTCTACTCTGGTATATCGATGCCCTGTCTCGATACACCTACGACTAGGAACATTTGAAGGATGTACTTAGCGACTACTCTGTCCCCACTAGTATGATCTACATCATAATCCTGGTAGTCAAGTACTCATCCTAAGGGCTTTATCAACATGTAACATAGAGACAATCAGAGTACATGTTAAGATAAAGAGCAACCAGATAGCATACTATCATGTCGAGCAAGAAAGTCCTACATGTATATGTCTAAGCACATAATGCAATATACATCGTATATACAGTAATGGACTCTAGGGCATACATATAACTAACAATCTCCCACATGCACTAGGGCCATCTGTTGTAGTATCTCATACCCAACAAGCAGCAGTGGTTGTAGTATCTGATACTCAACCATCCCATAAAAGTCTCTACTGAGAAATAGGCCTTTGTGAGTGGATCCACGCTGTTGTCCTCTGTGTCTACTCTCCTAACCTTGATCTCCCTGGAGATCATCCATCTCCATGATCAGGTGATACGGCCTAAGAATATGTCTGGATCACTGATGGGATGGGGGTTCCTAGGCAAAACTACAACTCCATTGTCACACAATGGTAGGAATGGAGTTCATCTCATGAACTTGTGTACATTCAGACTATCTCTTTGGTCGCATCCTTGGTAGCAATGTATCCAGCCTTTATCGTCTAGTTTGCCTCGGTATCTAGCTTGGAACTCTTCCAACATACCATTCCTCTACTGAGGGTAAAGACAATACCTGTGACTGACATTCAGTCGTCCTTACCACCCTGGAAGCTATCCAGTGATTTTCCCCAGGATTAATTGATACCATCTCAGTACACCTAGTGAGAATCCTATCATCCACTTAGATCTATCTCATAGATCCGAAACCCAGGATTTAGGAGATATCACCTTGATCCTATATGGAGAATCCTTATGATAAGAGGAGATTGACTGAGCGTAGCATATGAAACTCCTTTCCTATCAAGAGTATGTCATCCACGTACAATACGAGGATCACCACCATACTCCCTACTACCTTTTTGTATATACAAGGTTCATCTACCATTTTAATGAAGTCAAACTCTTTGACTACCACATCAAAACAGATGTTCCATCTTCGCGATGCCTGCTTTAACTCATAAAGCAACTTGTACACGTTTCTGCTGCTCCCACTTTCTATGAAGCCCTCTGGCTATATACTTATAGACGCTCTCTTCTAAATCACTATTTAGAAAAATAGCCATGACACCCAACCGCCAGATATCGTAGTCATGGTATGTAGCAATGGCAAGTAGGATCTGGATGGACTTAAGCATAGCTTTGAAAGTCTCAACTCTTCCATGTACACCATGTAATCTTCTCAAGATATACTTGCTCCTGATGGGGATTTAACCCTTCATATAAAGCAACCAAAGTCCATACTTTGTTGGTGCATATGGATTCCATCTCAGATCGCTTAGCATCCAGCCATTCTTACAGAGTCCCCACTCTTGATAGCCTGCTCGAAACTAGTTGGGTCATCATCTCATGATGCAATACTTTCTCCCACTGTCATAGAGAAACCGAAGTATCTCTCAAGCGGATGAGGAACCCTACAAGATCGGCGGAGAGGCTGAGGTCCATCGGGAACTATTGAATCCTCCGGTTCTACCAAATTATCTGCTGTAGTTTGTATAGCTTGAACCCCTTCTAGTTCTACCTCATGAACACTAATTTCTTCACAAGAAATCTTTTTCTGTGGCATTCCGAGAAATAAAACACTTTTTGTTCCTCAGTTCGGTAGAAGATATTCCCTTGCAAATGCTTGGGATATCCAACAAACTTCCACAGAACTGACCTTGCCTCGAACTTGTCCGGATTTTGCTTTTAGACATAGGCCGGACAATCCCAAATCTTAACTTTCTTAAGAGATGGACTCTTCCCATACCATATCACATATGGAGTGGTAGGCACCTGATTTGGTTGGAACCCTAATCAATAGGTATGCAGCTTCATCAAGCGCATAACCTCCAAAAAAGGAAACAGACAACTCAGTAGTACTCATCATAAAAGCACACCATATCACATAGGGTGCGATTGCTTCGCCCAGATTCACCGACGTACTGTGGTGTATACAGAGGAGTAATGCTGTGAGAGAATCTCATTCTCCTTTACAATAGTCCAGGAATTCCGTGCTCAAGTATTCTCCTCCCTAATCACATCAAAGGACATAATACTTATACCCATTTTGGTTCTCTACTTCTAACTTATATTCATTGAATTTCTCAAAAGGTTCAGACTTGTGTTTCAATAGGAACATATGTCCGAATCTTGAGAGATCATCAGTGAATGTAATGAAGTACAAAGAACCGGTCCTGGCATATGTAGACAGGGGACCTACATACATCATCATGTATCAATCCCAAGAGTTCACTAACTCTTTCTCTGTTTCAAATAAACGGAGCTATGGTCATCTTATCTTTGTGACATGACTGGCAAGTTTCACAAGATGTAAATTGAAACTGATTTAAATATGCATCTGTATGTAACTGAGCTAGTTGGGTCTCATTGATATGACCTAGTCTACAATACCTCAAGAAGGATTCATTCATTTTCTGAACCCTTCCTCTTGTTTGTGTTCTGTACGTTAAGAACTGTGTTTTGATTTAGAACGTATATGCTTTTAGATAACGTGCCTGAACCGATCAACACTTTATATAGGAAATGTTCAAAACATTTTCCAACAATACAAAATTATATCCTTCTTTACTAATAAAGAAACTGATATGATGTTGTATATCAGGTTCGGTATCTAATAACAATCGTTCAGAATCAATGTATTTGGTAATACAGGGTGATAACTGCCAACAGACTTGATTGCAACAATTGCACCATTTCTAACTCTTAAAACTTATCACCCATTCTCAGTTCTCTACCTCTCTGTAGCCTATGTAACAGATTACATATGTCTTGATCCGGTATCTCATACCCAGGACGTAAAGGAAACTGAGAAACGGTTCTCTGTAATGAACACACCTGAAGAAGATGCATCAACTTGCACTATTTTTGTTTGGGCGGCACGGGAATTCTGGTAATCCCCTATTTCCTGCTCGGTCTTATAACAATTATAAGTTGGAGCGGGACCAACGTTCCCCAGCTCAGTATAACAAGCGGGTTCGGTCGATACATCCGTATTATTATCTTGATTAAGGCATGACATGGTCGCTACTTGGAGAGAGAGAAGAAAACACTCAGCGTATGCTCTTACAAGATCAGATTGGTTATTAATTTATTTAATCAGGATAGCTCCTACTGTTTTAATCAAATCTTCCTTCAAACCCTAAAAAGAAAGACTAGCCGGGATTAAATACACCCTACCAGGTTCGCCAATATTTCAGCCAGGCCCGTGCCGGTACTTTGAGGGAGGTTTCCTGTGCTTTCGCACGGACCTAATTAAAATAAATCTCGTTTTCCCAAGGGCGTAACCCCATTGACACCTTTCTAGTCACCTACTTGATCGGCTAATCGTAAAGTGCAAAACTCTTCCAGGAGTAACTCATACTCGTAGTGGGTATCGGGATCCAACTATCTCATAGGAGGTATGAAATCTCATTGCAAATTTCAACACTTGAAATTCCTGATAATATTTTGCCTCTAGCAACTTATGACCTTAACACGGTCAACAAATCATAAGCACTATCCAAGTTCAACCCGTCATTTCCCGATTGAACTAAACCCACCCGCACGACCCTTAACATAGTCAACAAAGTCGCACAACTACCCTAATCCAATCGCGTCATATGCTTATGCAGATAAGCACTAATCAGCTACCGCACACTACGCCTTAACATTGTCAACAAACGTAGAACGAATACTAAGTAGTACTTATCTGAAATGACGGAGGGCTACGATAGGTTTTTAAGAAAACCTTTTGCGTAATGAACTTGATATCGTCGTAGAATCGAATGATTTAAAATAGAGTGTTTTGAGGCCTTTGCTAGTTTTGCTAAAGAGCTCACTCCCGGTGAAGGGATCTCGGCTCTTTCCTCATCGAATGAGGTGCAGAATATTCACAATACCACTGTGCAAAGCAAGAACTAGAAAAACAATCAAAAGACGAAACCGAGGGTTGTAGCATCTGCTAGTTATTACTAAAGAGGTCACTCCCGGTGAAGGGATCTCGGCTCTTTCCTTATCGAATAAGGTGCTGGATGTTCTATAAGGAACACCGCTATGCAAAGCAACAACTAGAGCTATCTATTTTTGAAAATTCGATTCCACAATATCTTTAGGTTTATTTTCTTTCATTAATCCCATTAATGAAGTCCCATCATTTTAAGTTACCTAAACATCACAGATAAATACAACGTACGCTTATGCCATCCACATTCGCCTCGATGTCCCCTCGTGCACCGTTAGGTTAGGTAACTAACGGCAGAGCGGGGCAGTGCTAGCGCGGGTGTAAAACATATGCAACGTCTATATAATATATCACATATACTATATCTGTAGGGTGTTTTTCGTCACCCCATTGAGATGGGAATACGCGCGCGCTTGTCAGACGTACTACAGATTCCCCCTGCTTAGGGTAGGCGGGGGTTTATTGATTGTAGGGATCCGAATCTCCGGCAGCCGCGGACTAAGCTGCCATTAATTACCCCTCGCATTCGGAGTGAGGGAATCTCCGATTGACAGGTTAAACTGGTCATGCGGACTCAATGTGCAGTGTCGTGTTTTGGATATATCGAGGGCCCCGCAGAGTTTTTACGGGGGTCCCGCTACCCGGATAGCGGGCTGGGGGTCAAGGGGGCTAGCAGCCTCCTTACGGGGTGCGGGGCAGCGCCCTATTAGAAATTTTTTCTAACAGGGACGGTGTTGTGGAGTGTTTGTGTATATATATATATATATATATAAAGAGGAAAAGCGCCCAAAGGACTCGTGGGTCCAGCGCCTCACGTGCCTAGCACGCGAGCGTTGGGCGCTTGAGCGCTGTCTGCTTGTACGATGTGCGCTTGAGCGCCATCGCACCACGTGTCCGACACGTGGGCACTGTGCGCTTGAGCGCTGTGCGCTTGAACGCTGTGCGCACCACGTGTCCGACACGTGGGCGGTGGGCGCTTGAGCGCTGTGCGCTCAAGTGCTAGCGCACCATGTGTCCGACACGTGGGCGCTGTGCGCTTGAGTGCTGTGCGCTTAGGCGCTGTGCGCTTAAGTGCTAGCGCCCATCTGTCTGACACATGGGCGCTGGGCGCTTGAGCGCTAGCGCACCACATGCCCGGCACGTGGGCGCTGGGCGCTTGAGCGCAAGGCGCTCGAGCGCTAGCGCACCACGTACCCGGCACGTGGGCGCTGGGCACTTGAGCGCTTAGGGCGCTAGGCGCTCGGGCGCTTGGACGCCAGCGAGGAAAAGGGGCTTTTAGCCCTAGAAATGGGATTTGAACTCCCGAAAGAGAAATTAAAAGGGAGTTAAACTCCTAAGATGTTTTTGGAGATGCTGAAATGGGCTTCACCCTTGAGCTCCGGATCTTCCCAAAGTGGGATTTTTAGGAAATGGGTCTCCTTCTTCCTCCTCTTTTGGCTGGATCTTGAAGAAACTGGGGGTGAGATTTAAAGATCTTACCTTTTTGAGATCTAATAGCAGATTTAAGTTCCCCTTTGTGGGTTTTGTGGTGAAAAACTATTTAGTTTTGGAAAAGGAAGAGTAAAACTCTTGATTTAATTCAAAAGAAAGAAGAAGGTTTTAGAACCTTGAGGAAGGAGAAGATCACAGATCTGGATGTTTTTTTTGGAGAGAGAAAAAGTTGTTGGGATATTTTCATTATCCTTGCCTTTATAGGCTATACACTTTACATATAGCCCCTTGGGCTCTACAAAAATGGCATTTTGCCCATCCCATGGCTCATGTGCCATTTCTTTTTACACATAAGCCATGGGCTTTACAAAAATTTGGCTTTATGCCCATTCATGCATAAAAAATTATATAAAAATTATTTATTACATGATTTCATTTTGCCATGGAGGGGGCCGGCCGCTTCATGTTCGGACTCGACCTGGGCATGGACCCGCTTGATCTAGACTTGGGTCCACTTGGCTTGGGGTTGACCTCGACTTTGACTTGGTCAACCGGGGTGCAATTTTCGACCCCAACAAAGTGCCCCCATTAATAAATGCGCACCACATATGTAGGTCATGTGCATGAAATTGATGGATCTTCTTTCGCATGAAAGCGACTTGCTTTGGTTCCCACTTTTGGGATGTGCTGCCCTTTTAACGACATGGACGGTTGACGCTTGACGCATCCTTGAGATGGAGTGTCTGTGGTAGACGTTTCTCTGGCCCGGAGTGATTTGGTAGACGTGCCCCCGGCACGGAGTGTCGCTGGTTGACGTTTCCCCGAGGCGGAGTGTCTGTAGTTGACGTGCCCCCGGCGTGGAGTGTCTGCTTGACGTTTCCCCAAGGCGGAGTATCGGCTGGTTGACGTGTCCCTGAGACGGAGTGTCTGCTTGACGTTTCCCCATTACGGAGTGTCACTGTTGGACGTTTCCCCGGTACGGAGTGTCGTTGGTCGACGTTTCCCCAAGGTGGAGTGTCTGTTGTCGACGTGTCTCCGGCACGGAGTGTCTGCTTGACGTTTCCTCGAGGCGGAGTGTCGGCTGGTTGACGTATCCCCGAGACAGAGTGTCTGCTTGACGTTTCCCCGTTATGGAGTGTCACTGTTGGAAGTTTCCTCGGTACGGAGTGTCGTTGGTCGACGTTTCCCTGAGGCGGAGTGTCTGTTGTCGACGTGGCCCCGGCACGGAGTGTCTGCTTGACGTTTCCCCGAGGCGGAGTGTCTGTTGTCAACGTGCCACCGGCACGGAGTGTCTGCTTGACGTTTCCCCGAGGCAGAGTGTCGGATGGTTGACGTATCCCCGAGATGGAGTGTCTGTTTGACGTTTCCCCATTACGGAGTGTCACTGTTGGACATTTCCCCATTACGGAGTTCCATTGGTCGACGTTTCCCTGAGGCGGAGTGTCTGCTGGTTGACGTGTCCCCGAGACGGAGTGTCTGCTTGACGTTTCCCTGTTACGAAGTGTAACTGTTGGATGTTTCCCCGGTACGGAGTGTGGCTGGTCGACGTTTCCCCGACATGGAGTGTATGTGGTCGACGTTTCCCCGAGGCGGAGTGTCTGTAATCGACGTGGCCCCAGCACGGAGTGTCTGCTTGACGTTTCCCCAAGGCGGAGTATCGGCTGGTTGACGTATCCCCGAGACGGAGTGTTTGCTTGACGTTTCCTCATTACAGAGTGTCGTGTTAGTTATATGTATGCCCTATAGGCCATTACTGTACATACGTTGTATATTGTAGTGGATGCTTGGACATATATAGGGAGGACTTTCTTGCTCAACATGATAATATGTTATCTGGTTACTCTTTATCTTAACATGTACTCTGATTGTCTCTATGTCACATATTGATAAAGCCCTTAAGATGAGTACTTGACTACCAGGACTATGATACAGATCATACTAGTGGGGACAGTGTAGTCGCCAAGTACATCCTTCAAATGTTCCTAGTCGTGGGAGTACCGAGACAGGGCATCGATACTCCAGAGTAGACTAGCGTATGCGCTTCTTGACCCATATGATGGGCGATGGATGATCCCATATCCATTGGTGTTTGACATCAGAGAAGGTATACGGGTGCTCAGTGGAGACTGGGTACACTGGACGGACTCGCCGAGAACTCCCAGATGGTATTATACCTCACGTCAGATGGCAGTTCTCTGGTGACACTCGTACAGGTTAGTCTGTAGACCCGAGATCGTCATAGAGTCTTGTGTGATTCCCACTGTGCTTTGATTTCCATCATACCACGTCCAAGAGGGCGTGCAAAAAGGTGGCTTTTGGGTACAGTCTCGAATCACATGGAGGCAATGAGCGATAGGAGGGGATTCGTCTCTCCCGGTATAGGGAGTTGATGTTGCGCTGTGTTCGATTGGCTATAACTAGAAATCCCTTGCCAGGGTTGCTGAGATTTATTGGTAAGTGTTATCAGTAGTTTCTCGAACTATTATGGACCTCATATCGACATGACTTATCAAGCTACTGGGGTCTGTCATTTACCACCCCTAGGCGAGATATGCGACATATCAGACGAAGAGACCGAACTGTTAGTTATATGTATGCCCTAGAGGCCATTACTGTATATAGGATGTATATTGTAGTGGATGCTGGGACATATATAGGGAGGACTTTCTTGCTCGACATGATAGTATGCTATCTGGTTGATCTTTACCTTAACGTGTATACTGATTGTCTCTCTGTTACATGTTGGTAAAGCCCTTAGGATCTGTACTTGACTACCTGGACTATGATGTGGATCATACTAGTGGGGACATGGTAGTCCATAAGTACATCCTTCAAAGTCCCTAGTCGTGGATGTATCGAGACGGGGCATCGATATACCAGAGTAGACTAGCGTATACCTTCTCGACCCATACAGATGGGCGATGGATGATCCCATATCCATCGGTGTTTGACATCAGAGATGATATAAGGGTGCTCAGTAGAGACTGGGTACACTGGACGGACTCGCCGAGAACTCCCAGATGGTATTATACCTCACGTCAGATGGCAGTTCTCTGGTGACACTGGTACAGAGTAGTCTGTTGACCCGAGATCGTCATAGAGTCTTGTGTGGTTCCCACTGTGCTTTGATTTCCATCTTACCACGTCCAAGAGGGCGTGCAAAACGGTGGTTTTTGGGTACAGTCCCGAGTCACATGGAGGCAATGAGCGATAGGAGGGGATTCGTCTCTCCCGGTATAGGGGGTTGATGTTGCGCTGTGTTCGATTGGCTATAACAGGAAATCCCTGGCCAGGGTTGCTGAGATTTACTGGTAAGTGTTACCAGTAGTTTCTCGAATAGTTATAGACCTCATATCGACACGACTTATCGAGCTATTGGGGTCTGACGTTTACCACCCCTAGGCGAGATATGCGACAGATCAGACGATCAGACCGGACTGTACGGTAGTGTTACTGGTCGGATTCACTGGAGTGTGAGCGGGCTTGCTCGTCGATCTTTAGATCGCTCAATACCCGGGTGGCCGTTACGTTTAGCAGACCGCTTGCGGCTTGTGGATGTTTGATATGATCATCATCCGCTGCCGGCGTATTGACGAGTCTTTAGAGTCCTACACAGAGGTTTCCTGGCTTAAGCGAAACGAAATAGGAGCGCATATGAGATATGTGCGGGACCGAGAATAATGCTTGTATGTGATACCGTATTCTATTCTCGCGATACATGTATCGAATGGTTGTATGCGATATAACCTAGTTATCGATTCAAGCGTTGATTCGATAAGCCGATATATTGTATACTAGTCGGTTGTGTGCGACATAACCGGATCATTGAATCAAGTGTTGATTTAATGATTTAATGCATATTTATATATATGATATATTACTTTGCATCAACTAGTATCGGTTTACTTAAGATGGATTTTCTCACTCGGATGGGCGCATTGTATATGCGATATACTTTTGTGCACTTGATTGTATCATGTTTGATGATACATGATTACTTGGTTAAGTGCAAAGAATTAAACCATGGTTAAAAGAATGGTTAGGGTTTTCATTTCCTTTATTAATTCATTTATTTATTTATTTATTGATTTTTGGAAAATAAAAGGCAAGAGAAAAGAATGGTGGCTATTTTTGTTTTAAGTTGAAGATTCATGAAGCTTTGACTTTATCCACCATTCTTATCTCATGCTTAACCTAACCATTCCTTTAACCATGATTAGCTCTCTACACTTTACCATGGTTCACTTATGATAAGAATGGATAATTCTTTTCTTTTTGAATTATCTTATCTTATCATTATTCTTCATCTTCTTCCATTTTTCTTCAAGTGAAGAAAGCTTGCCCCATCAATGGCAAGTGATGGAAATGAGTGAGAAATCCAATTCTAAAGTCTATCCACTTCCTATTTCTTCATCCTCTACCTCTTGCCAAGTAGTAGAGTGTGTTTCCTTCACAAGTTTTAGGGCTTGGTGAAGGTGGAGCTTGATTTAGCGATGCCTCGACGTAGATCATCTTCGGCATGGACATCGACGACCTAGCTCACTTTTTCTCCGACGAAGCCGACTCTAGAGCCCGGATTTGTTTTGGACAGCTGAGACGACTTCGTTGCGGAGCTATGGAGGTGGAGCACCGGATCTACAAAGGTTGTATTTCCGTTTTCTCATTAGTTAAGTGTTAACTAGTTCATTGTTCGCCTAGACATCTAGTTATCGATCCGTAGTTTAGGGTTTGTAGGCACCATAATTTTTGAAATTGCCATGGTTGATGGCTTGGGAGACCTCACTAGCGTGCTTAGGAACCCTACAGTGGTATCAGAGCCTAGCTAGAGCCTTAGGCGAAGTCTAGACGGAATTCGAAGTCCGAACGAACCCGAAAACCCAAACCTAACATGCTCTCTGTCCAGATTTTAAAATCGTGGATTTTTCCATATTAAAAATGTTCAGAAAAATCAGCAGGCAATCCTAAGAATAACTGTGAAATACGAGTACTTGTTTCCAACAGTGCGCCGCGTTTCCGCGGCACGAGCATGGCTCGTGCGGCGGAAGCGCGGCAGTTTTGTCGTTTGTGGCATCCTAATTTGTACAGTAATTCACAATATTCTGTGCTGGTTTTCCTGGGTATTTTTAATATTTTTTCAAGAGTTGATTTTTCTGCAGTTGATTTGGGGATTCGGTGTTTCGATCGGAGTATCAAATTTTTTCTGTGTGGCTTTCCGGATAAATCTTAGAATATGTTAAAAAGTTCGACCGGATTTAAATACCCAATTTTTCCCCTGTCGGGAAATTTCCAAGTGTTGGATTTTTCCGTAGTTTAACGACGTTCTAAGTAGTGCAAGTAACGCGATGGTCCCTCTAGAAGACACAAACCTTAACTCGATTATGTGACCGTCTTGAACTGCCCTTTGAACCTTCGGGTTTGGGGCAGTACGGCGTGCCACATGTGAGGCGTTGGCTTGACCCTTCTACGGCTGGACCGTTGGTACTGAGGTACGAACGGAATGTTGTTAGACTTATTTCATGTGTTGAGCTGTATCGGGAAAACTTGGGTGTTCGATTGTTCGATCGAAAAGTTTAACATTTTCTGTTTATCTGGAATGTGATACAATAATTGGAATTCACAAAAAGGTTATGAGATAACTAAATGAATGTTATAAACATAGCAGTTTAGTCTCACTTGATCGGTTGCCACGGAATTTTGATGTGATCAAAAGTCCGTTGCAATCACGTAGCGTACGCGGATACTCGCCGGGTAAACTTAATAGACAGCCTCACTCCATAGCCCCGACCAAGTGACTGTAGGAGAACCCCGTCGCCGAAAGCATCCGTACGGGTGCTCACGGTAGCGGTGTTCCTCCTTGGTGCACTTCGTCGACGGTATCGGGGGTGCGGCCGTCTACTGAAGTTTGCGACGAGCATTCGATCAGACTGTCGGGAATCCTGTTGAATTGCCCGACTTGATATTGAAAAGTGTTTTCGATTTTGAGACTAAAATGCGGGGTTTATAATTGTTAGGCATGCGATGTCTAAGTAATTCATTTGGTCAGGCATGCGATGTCTGAGGAGGTTGCGGATTCCAACTGTTGTAGTTTTACACTTTCTTTTCTGTGACCGTAAGTGTAATATGTGATATCGCCGGTTTCGTTGCTATACGTCAACGACAATTGGGGTATGCATACTTACTTACGTTGATGACATGTGATGTTATGTGTTGCTGGATATGTTATATTGGATCGTCGTGTTTGAATAGCCGGGGGTTTTTATGTGAGATGAGTGTTTTTCATTTTCATTCATGTAAAAACTTGTATGTAATATTCTTTTATTGGGGCGCTTCCAGGTTGCGGGAGTTGTCACCTGTTGTATATTATTTACTTTTCCGCACTAGGATAGACCCAAGGAGGGGAGCACAAGTAACCGGGTTCTGGAGTCCAGTGGGAGACCAACTCGAGGAGTCGGGTCCGGGTCTCCTAACTCTAGAATTGGTAGGGTTGCTTGCCGCTCTCGTAGGGGTCTAGGGGTGTGGGTTTGGCTATTCATCACGACCGTGGAATCCGTGTTTTATACTGGCTCGTATTGAAAACACGGACGTCCTAGTATATCCAATATTTCATATGTTTCTTCTGCTGCGATATCTGTGATGTGATCATGCGATGTTCTTTGATAGATATAGTATATAGTATATATGATATATTATATAGACGTTACTTATGTTTTACACCCGCGCTAGCCCTGCCCTGCTCTGCCGTTAGTTACCTAACCTAACGGTGCACGAGGGGACATCGAGGCGAATGCGGATGGCATAAGTGTACGTCGTATTTATCTGTGATGTTTAGGTACTTAAATGATGGGACTTCATTAATGTGATTAATGAAAGAAAATAAACCTAATTGATGTTGTGGAATCGAATTTCAAAATAAAAACAGGTAGCTACAGTTCTTGCTTTGCACAGCGGTATATGTGATATATCCTGCACCTTATTCAATGAGGAAAGGACCGAGATCCCTTCACCGGGAGTGACTCCTTTAGCAATAACTGGCTGATGCTACACACTCGGTTTGTCCTTTGATTGCTTTTAAGTGTTTTTGCTTTGCACAGTGATATATATGATATATCCCGCACCTCATTCGACGAGGAAAGGACCGACGATCCCTTCACCGGGAGTGACTCCTTTAGCAAAACAAGAAAAGCCTCAAAAGCACTCCATTTCAAAATTCATTCGATCCTACAACGATATCAAGTTCATTACGCAATAGGTTTTCAGAAAAACCTGTCGTAGCCCTCCGTCATTTCAGATACGTACTAGTTAGTATTCGTGCTGCGGTTGTTTGGCCTCCGTCAAGGCGTAGTGTACGGTAGCTAACTAGTGCTTATCTGCTAGCATATGATGCGATTGGATTAGGGTATTCGTACGGCGTTGTTTGGCCTCCGTCAAGGGTTGTGCGGGTGGGTTTAATTCAATCAGGAAATGACGGGTTGAACTTGACTAGCGGACTATGGGTTGTTTGGCCTCCGTCAAGGTCATAGCGAGCTAGGGGCAAAATATTATCGGGAATTTCAAGTGTTGAAATTTGCAATGAGATTGCATACCTTCTATGAGATAGTTGGATCCCGATACCCGCTGTGAGTAAGTGTTACTCCTGGGAGAGTTTTATACATTACAATTAGCCGATCAAGTAGGTGTCTAGAAAGGTGTTAACGGGGTTACGCCTCTGGGAAAACGAGGTTTACAGTAATTAGGTTCGTGCGAAAGCACGGGGGACCTCCCTCAAAGTACCGACACTGGCCTGGCTGAAAGATTGGCGAACTTGTAGTGTGTAATTAATCCCGGCTAGTCTTTCCTTTTAGGGTTTGAAGGAAGATTTGATAAAAAGCAGTGGGAGCCATCCTGATTAGATAAAATAATAACCAATCTATTCTTGAAAGAGCGCACGCTGAGTGTTTTCTTCTCTCTCTCTCCAGGTAGCGACCATATCACGCCTTAATCAAAATAATAATACGGATTATTGACCAAACCCGCTTGTTATACTGAGCTGGGGAACGTTGGTCCCGCTCCAACTTATAATTGTTATAAGACAGAGCAAGGAAATTGGGGATTACCAGAATTCCCGTGCCGCCCAAACGAAGAGAGTGCATGCTGATGCATCATCTTCGGGTGTGTTCATTATACAGAACTGTTTCTCAGTATCCTTTACGTCCTGAGTATGTGATACCAGATCAGGATCCCAGATATGTAATCTGTTACATAGGGCTACAGATAGGTAGAGAACTGAGAACGGGTGATAAGTTTCATGAGGCAGAAAACGGGGCAAGTGTTGCAGCCAAGTCTGTTGGTCACTGTCACCCTGTATTACAAATACATTGATTCTGAACGAATGTTATTAGATACCGAATCTGATATACAAAATCATATCTATCTCTTTATTAGTAAAGAAATGATAAAATTTTGTATTGTTGGATAATGTTTTGAACATTTCCTATATCAAAAGTTGATCGGTTCAGGCACGTTATCTAAAAGCATTGATGTTCTAAATCAAACTACAGTTCTTTAGTATATGGAACACACACAAGAGGAAGAGTTCAGAAATGAACGAATTCTTCTTGAGGCATTGTAGACTAGGTCAGATCAATGTGACCCGACTAGCTAGAGTTACATAAAGATGCATATTTAAATTAGTTTGAATTTACATCTTGTGAAACTCGCCAGTCATGTCACAAAGATAAGATGACCATAGCTTCGTTTACTGGAAACAGAGAAAGAGTTACTGAACTCTTGGGATGATACATGAGGATGTATGCAAGGTCCCCTGTCTACACATACCAGGACTGGTTCTTTGTACTTCATTACATTCTCTGATAATCTCTCAAGATTCAGACATATGTTCCTGTTGAAACATGAGTCCGAGCCTTTTGAGATATTCACAGAATATAAGCGAGAAGTAGAGAACCAGATATAAGGGTATAAGTATTATGTCCTATGATGTGATCAAGGAGGAGAATACTTGAGCACGGAATTCCTGGACCATTCTAAAGGGGAATGAGATTCTCTCTCAGCATTACTCCTTCGTATACACCATAGCACGATGGTATATCGGGGTGGAGCAATTACACCCTATGTGATAAGGTGTGCTCTATGATGAGTACTACTGAGTTACCTGTTTCCTTTTGGGTGTTATGCGCTTGAGAAGCTGCATACCTATTGAATACGGTTCCAATCAAATCAAGTTGCCTACCACTTCATATGTGATATGGAAAGGGAAGAGCCCATATCTTAAGCTAGTTAAGATTTGGGGTTGTCCGGCCTATGTCTAAAAGCAGAATCCGGACAAGCTCGAGGCAAAGTCAGTTATGTAGAACTGGAAATGTTCCAGCTATACAGACTGCAGCTGATGATTTGATAGAACCAAAGGATTCAGTAGATTCCAACGAACCTCAGCCTCTCCGCCGATCTAGTAGGGTTCCTCACCCACCTGAGAGATACTTCTGTTTCTCTATGACAGTGGGAGCGAAGATTGCATCATGAGATGATGACCCAACTAGTTTCGAGCTGGCCATCAGGAGTAAGACTCTGTAAGAATGGCTGGATGTTTAGCGATCTGAGATGGAATGCTTATACACCAACAAAGTATGGACTTTGGTTGCTATATCTGAAGGGTTAAATCCCCATCAGGAGCAAGTATATCTTGAGAAGATTACTTGGTGTACATGGAAAAGTTGAGACTTTCAAAGCTAGACTTGTTAAAAGTTTGCATCATTGACCAGGCGTGGATAATGATGAAACCTTTTCCAATGGCTATGCTTAAGTCCATCCAGATCCTACTTGCCACGGCTGGATACCATGACTACGATCTCTGGTGGTTGGGTGTCTTGACTGCTTTTCTAAATGATGATTTAGAAGAGTGCGTCTGTAAGTACACAGCCAGAGGGCTTCGTAAACAGTGGGAGCAGCGAAAACGTGTGCAAGATGTTTTATCTGATAAAGCAGGCATCGCGGAGTTGGAACGTCTGTTTTGATGAAGTAGTCAAAGAAGTTGACATCATCAAAATGGTAGATGAACCTTGTATAAACAAGAAGGTAGTAGGGAGTATGGTGACGATCCTCGTAGAGTACATGGATGACATACTCTTGATAAGAAAGGAGTTTCTTATGCTACGCTCGATCAATCTCCGCTTATCACAATGATTCTCCATATAGGATCAAAGTGATACCTCCTAAATCCTGGATTTTGGATCTATGAGATAGATTTAATTGGATGTTAGGATTCTCACTAGTTGTAGTGAGATGGTATCAATCGATCCTGAGGAGAATCACTGGAAGTGTTCCAGGGTGATAAAGACGACTGAGTGTCAGTCGCAGGCATTGTCTTTACCCTCAGTAAAGGGACGGTATGTTGGAAGAGTTCCAAGCTAGATACCGTGACATACTAGATGATAAAGGCAGGATACATCGCTACTTAAGATGCTACCAAAGAGGCTGTTTGGGTGTATATTGGTTCATGAGATGAACTTAGTTCCTCCCATTGTGTGACAATGGAGTTGTGGCTTATGCCAAGGAACGTCCGTCCCATCAGTGATCCAGACATATTCTTAGGCAGTATCACCTGATCATGGAGATAGTTTATCTCCAGGGGATCGAGGTTAGGAGAGCAGACTCAGAGGACAACACAGCGGATCCACTCACAAAGGCCTGTTCCCAGAGAGAGACACTTTTATGGGATGGTTGAGCATGAGATACTGCAACCACTGCTACAGATGGCCCTAGTGCAAGTGGGAGATTGTTAGTTATATGTATGCCCTAGAGGCCATTACTGTACATAGGATGTATATTGTAGTGGATGCTGGGACATATATAGGGAGGACTTTCTTGCTCGACATGATAGTATGCTATCTGGTTGATCTTTACCTTAACGTGTATACTGATTGTCTCTCTGTTACATGTTGGTAAAGCCCTTAGGATCTGTACTTGACTACCTGGACTATGATGCGGATCATACTAGTGGGGACATGGTAGTCCATAAGTACATCCTTCAAAGTCCCTAGTCGTGGGTGTATCGAGACGGGGCATCGATATACCAGAGTAGACTAGCGTATACCTTCTCGACCCATACAGATGGGCGATGGATGATCCCATATCCATCGGTGTTTGACATCAGAGATGATATACGGGTGCTCAGTAGAGACTGGGTACACTGGACGGACTCGCCGAGAACTCCCAGATGGTATTATACCTCACGTCAGATGGCAGTTCTCTGGTGACACTGGTACAGAGTAGTCTGTTGACCCGAGATCGTCATAGAGTCTTGTGTGGTTCCCACTGTGCTTTGATTTCCATCTTACCACATCCAAGAGGGCGTGCAAAACGGTGGTTTTTGGGTACAGTCCCGAGTCACATGGAAGCAATGAGCGATAGGAGGGGATTCGTCTCTCCCGGTATAGGGGGTTGATGTTGCGCTGTGTTCGATTGGCTATAACAGGAAATCCCTGGCCAGGGTTGCTGAGATTTACTGGTAAGTGTTACCAGTAGTTTCTCGAATAGTTATAGACTTCATATCGACACGACTTATCGAGCTATTGGGGTCTGACGTTTACCACCCCTAGGCGAGATATGCGACAGATCAGACGATCAGACCGGACTGTACGGTAGTGTTACTGGTCGGATTCACTGGAGTGTGAGCGGGCTTGCTCGTCGATCTTCAGATCGCTCAATACCCGGGTGGCCGTTACGTTTAGCAGACCGCTTGCGGCTTGTGGATGTTTGATATGATCATCATCCGCTGCCGGCGTATTGACGAGTCTTTAGAGTCCTACACAGAGGTTTCCTGGCTCAAGCGAAACGAAATAGGAGCGCATATGAGATATGTGCGGGACCGAGAATAATGCGTGTATGTGATACCGTATTCTATTCTCGCGATACATGTATCGAATGGTTGTATGCGATATAACCTAGTTATCGATTCAAGCGTTGATTCGATAAGCCGATATATTGTATACTAGTCGGTTGTGTGCGACATAACCGGATCATTGAATCAAGTGTTGATTTAATGATTTAATGCATATTTATATATATGATATATTACTTTGCATCAACTAGTATCGGTTTACTTAAGATGGATTTTCTCACTCGGATGGGCGCATTGTATATGCGATATACTTTTGTGCACTTGATTGTATCATGTTTGATGATACATGATTACTTGGTTAAGTGCAAAGAATTAAACCATGGTTAAAAGAATGGTTAGGGTTTTCATTTCCTTTATTTATTCATTTATTTATTGATTTTTGGAAAATAAAAGGCAAGAGAAAAGAATGGTGGCTATTTTTGTTTTAAGTTGAAGATTCATGAAGCTTTGACTTTATCCACCATTCTTATCTCATGCTTAACCTAACCATTCCTTTAACCATGATTAGCTCTCTACACTTTACCATGGTTCACTTATGATAAGAATGGATAATTCTTTTCTTTTTGAATTATCTTATCTTATCATTATTCTTCATCTTCTTCCATTTTTCTTCAAGTGAAGAAAGCTTGCCCCATCAATGGCAAGTGATGGAAATGAGTGAGAAATCCAATTCTAAAGTCTACCCACTTCCTATTTCTTCATCCTCTACCTCTTGCCAAGTAGTAGAGTGTGTTTCCTTCACAAGTTTTAGGGCTTGGTGAAGGTGGAGCTTGATTTAGCGATGCCTCGACGTAGATCATCTTCGGCATGGACATCGACGACCTAGCTCACTTTTTCTCCGACGAAGCCGACTCTAGAGCCCGGATTTGTTTTGGACAGCGGAGACGACTTCGTTGCGGAGCTATGGAGGTGGAGCACCGGATCTACAAAGGTTGTATTTCCGTTTTCTCATTAGTTAAGTGTTAACTAGTTCATTGTTCGCCTAGACATCTAGTTATCGATCCGTAGTTTAGGGTTTGTAGGCACCATAATTTTTGAAATTGCCATGGTTGATGGCTTGGGAGACCTCACTAGCGTGCCTAGGAACCCTACACGAACTGTACGGGAGTGTTACTGATTGGATTCACAGGAGAATGTACAGGCTTGCTTGTTGTTCTGATCGCTCAATACCTGGGTGGATGTTACGTTTAGCTGACCGCTTGCAGCTTGTGGGTGTTTGATATGATCATCACCTACTGCCTGCGTATTGATGATTCTTTAGAGTCCTACACAGAGGTTTCTTGGCTCAGGCAAAACGGAGTAGGAGCACATATATGATATGTGCGGGACCGAGAAATATACAGGTATGTGATACCGTTTTAGATTCTCGCGATATGAGATATCGGCAGGGTATATGAGATATAGCCGGGTCATCGGATCAAGTGTTGATTCGATGAATTGATATAGAGAATATTAGTCGGTTATTTATGAAATAGCCAGATTATCGGATCAAGTGTTGATTTGATAATTTAATGTATAATAATATATTTGATATATTAAATTACATTAACTAATATAAGCTCACTTATTGATTCATTTTCTCACCGGATAATACATTGATATATATGCGATATATGTTAATTGTATTATTTTCTTTTGTAACAAAAATATATTATATATGTGATATATAATATTGTAACAAGTTATGATTACTAATGCAACATGATTAGTGGAGATAAAACATGGTTAGGGTTTGATTTGGGTTAATCTTTTCTAGAAGCTTCTAGAAGCTTTTGGTTTTGTTTCTTGCAAAGATATTATGGTTTATATTTGTGAGATATTTCCAAACCCAACCCACACCCTTTAACCCTAGTTAAGTCTCTACAATAGTTAGCCTTTCATCTTTAACCATGGTTGCATTTGTAATTATAACAACACTTCATTATTCATCACAAAAGCATTGATTTTTATTCATTCTACTTCTTCTTCCTCCTTGCAATGCTTTCTTGCTTTGGGTTTTGTGATGGATTAGCGCAAACTAAGAAAGCCGTTGCTTGGTCCTATCGACCGAAGCAAAATTCTGCATCCGTGTGAGATTATGATAATAAAAGAGAGCATAAATCCTACTTCATCATCCTAATCTATCCTAGCCATTTAGATTAGGGTGTTCACTTCATTAGTGAGTGAGAGCTTGAGTTAAAGTTTCTTCAAGGTAGATCATCTTTGTTATCGAAGATCGGAAGCAAGCTTGCATCTTTCTCTTCGTGGAGCCTCTCTAGAGTCCAGGTACTCGATGATCGCAGTGAAGGGACCTCAACACGGAGCTTTAGGAGTGAAGGACCGGACTACAAAGGTTGCAATCCCAAACTCTTAGAAGTAAAGTTGTTTACTTGTTTTGTTTCTCCTAATCTCTAGTTTAAAGATCTTGGTTAGGGTTGTTCGGCACGTCTAAATTTTAAATCGGGCATGGTTGATGCCTTATAGACCCTTGTGACAGTGCCTAGTAACCCTACATGTCGTTGTTGGACGTTTCCCCGATACGGAGTGTCTGTGTTGGACGTTTCCCCGGCATGGAGTGTTTGTGTTGGACGTTTTCCCGAGACGGAGTGTCTGTTGTCGATGTGTCCCCGGCACGGAGTGTCTTCTTGACGTTTCCCCGAGGCAGAGTATCGGCTGGTTGACGTGTCCCTGAGACGGAGTGTCTGTTGTCGATGTGCCCCCGGCACGGAGTGTCTGCTTGACGTTTCCCCAAGGCGGAGTATCGACTTGTTGACGTGTCCCCGAGACGGAGTGTCTATTGTCGATGTGTCCCCAGCACGGAGTGTCTGCTTGACGTTTCCCCGAGGCGGAGTATCGGCTGGTTGATGTGTCCCCGAGACGGAGTGTCTGTTCTCGACGTGCCCCCGGCATAGAGTGTCTGCTTGACGTTTTCCCTAGGCGGAGTGTCGGCTGGTTAACATGTCCCCGAGATGGAGTGTCTGTTGTCGATGTGCCCCCGGCACGGAGTGTCTGCTTGACGTTTCCCCAAGGAAGAGTATCGGCTGGTTGATGTGTCCCTGAGACGGATTGTCTGCTTGATGTTTCCACGAGGCGGAGTATCGGCTGGTTGACGTGTCCCCGAGACGGAGTGTCTATTGTCGATGTGCCCCCGGCACGGAGTGTCTGCTTGACGTTTCCCCGAGGCGGAGTCTCGGCTGGTTGACGTGTCCCCGAGACGGAATGTCTGTTGTCGATGTGCCCCCGGCACGGAGTGTCTGCTTGACGTTTCCCCGAGGCGGAGTATCGGCTGGTTGACGTGTCCTCGAGATGGAGTTTCTGTTGTTTGACGCAGAGGTCGATGTTGGAATTGGTTGGTTTGTTTTGAGTCGACATCAGCATCGCTACACTGGAATATGGTACCAGGAGCGAATCATCATCTATCTTGAGAGGATTAGAAGATTGGTTTTCTGTCGGCATCTGCATTGCTGCACTGGAATAATGCCAGGAGCAACTCATCATTTGCCCCGGGAGGATTTGGGAATTGGTTTTTGTTTGGCATCTGCATTGTTGCACTGGAATAATGCTAGGAGCAACTCATCATTTGTCCTGGGAGGATTTGGGAATTGGTTTTTGTTTGGCACCTGCATTGCTGCACTGGAATAATGCCAGGAGCAACTCATCATTTGCCCCGGGAGGATTTGGGAATTGGTTTTTGTTTGGCACCTGTATTGCTGCACTGGAATAATGCCAGGAGCAACTCATCATTTGCCCCGGAAGGATTTAGGAATTGGTGGCTTAGGAGACAGGTTTAGATCCCTATCACCTAAGGCTTTTCAATTTTATGGGCCGTAAGGGTCCCATAAAAGTATTTTCTCCCTACGAGTCGAAAGGATCTCGTAGGTGTATTTTCTCCTTAGGAGTCGTGGGGACTCATAAGTGTGTTACTCCTTTTTGAGTCGTAAGGATCTCACGCGGGAATTTTCTCCTCACAAAGTCGAGAGGACTTTGCGAGTGCATTTCATCTCTTTTTTTTTTACGAGTTTGCGCTCTTTCGGGTTTTCACAAACTTGCCGACAGTCCTGCTGTTTTTACTCACGGAGCCCTTTCGGGTTTTCATCCGTGGCCATTTTGCTTGTGGACATACCTTTTTTTATTATTTTTATTTATATTTTTTTTCGGACTTTGAATGTAGTCTCACCGGTTGGACTCGGGAGAGATTGAGATTGTTTTTACACCTGTGGATTGTATACGGTTTTGCAGGATGTATGATCCAGACCGTAGGGCCGGAAAAATTTCGGGACTTTGTCGGCGTCTGCATCGCTGCACTAGAATATGGTACCAGGGGTGACTCATCATTCGCCGTTGGGGTATGGGATTTGGAATTTGGTTGGCGTCTGCATCGCTGCACTGGAATATGGTGTAAGTCCATGATGCACACCTCACGGGTCGTGGGGAGGCGGAATACTTTAAAAACGTTTTTCTCACCTCAAAAGAAACTAGTTTTTGCTTTGCATCATGAACATTTTCCACTTTAGGATCTTGTTTAAACCTTAACTAACAAAACTAAACTACTAGAGCGTGTTAAGTACTAGGTTGAGAAGTTATACCCTTGTGTCTAGTCTTTCGGTTCTTCAAATGGTTCCTTGATCCTTGGTTCAAGCTTCCTCTTGATCTCCTTTCTTTTGCTTCTTCTAGGTCTTGAAAGAGTTCGGTTGCTGGTCTCCTTTGTACCAAAGATGGATCCACCCGAGGGCTATGGTCAAGCTCCAACCTCCATGAGATAACTTAGTGATCTAACTTGCTAAGAGAGAAGACTAAGTTGATGTAGAGTGAGTGAATTGGATTATTTGATTTCAAAGCTCATTGTTTTGCAACACATGCAAGTGTATGAGCTTGAGGAAGAAGGAGAGAAGAAAACCTAGGAAAGAGAATCCTTTTGTGATAATGATAATAGAAATGAGAAGAAGAATGGTTAAGTCTTGAGCCAATAATTCAACCATGGCATTATTAAATCATATAATCTACAACCATGCTTGAATAGTGGCTCTAAATGAAATAAACAAATACATAACCATTCTTCAACCCATGCCTCCTAATTTCCACCTCATAATTCTTTAATGAAAAAGAATAAAACAATAATGAGGTGTCTCCTTCTAGAAGGTCAATCTTGTGAATTTACAAGAATGCCCTTTTTCCGTATTTTCATACCCGTATCCGTATTTCGAAAAATACGGATACACTGAGATCAGTATAATCTAATACTACAATACTAGTATCCGGATTAAACCAAAGCCTGCCAGTATTATCCGTCCGATCGACATTCGAGTAGCCAGTACACGAATGCGATCGAAACCCTACCGTAAGACCATACGACATCTACATCGTCTCGCCTGATCCAGGAAAACCCTCTGTGTGGGACTCTAAAGACTCGACAGTACGCTGGCAGTGGGTTTAACCACAAGTCCATCAGTGGCACTAGCTGTACGTAACGGCAACCCAGGTACGTGTCGAAAAGGCGGCCGACGAGCGAACTCGTCCGTAACCCCTTCTGAGCCTGTCCGTGACAATATCCGCGCAGTCCGGTCTGTTCGTCCGAGAGTATCGCATGTATGGTCTAGGGAGGTGGTGAACGTCAGACCCCTAACAACCGTACTGGTGTGGTGAACAGTCGTACCGGTGTGGCTCAAGACCATCTGAGAATCTACTGGTCAGTCCACCAGTAATTCTCTATCAGCCCTGGCCAGGGACTTATGGTAATGACCAACCGATCACAGTGCGATATCGACTCCCTTTACCGGGAGAGACGAATCCCTAACAGTCGCTCACTGTCTCCATATGGCTCGGGACTGTACCCAACTAAAACTTGTTTGCACGACTCCTTTGAGCCGTGGTAGGGTAGTAATCAAAGCACAGTGGGAACTTACACGAGACAAATGACGACCTTAAGTCGACAGACTATTTGCACACATGTCACCTAAGAACTGCTATCTGACGCTAGGTATAATACCATCCAGTCAGTTCTCGGCGAGTCCTGTCCGGTGTACTCACACTCAGTAAGCATCTGTATATAATCTTAGGTGCACATCACCAATGGCTGCGGGACCAATCCATCGCCACTCGTCAGGGTCTAGATATGTATACACTAGTCTACTCTGGAGCATCGATGCCCAGTCTCGATACTCTTACGACCAGGGACATTCAAGGATGTGCCTATTGACTATCAAGCTCCCACAAGTATGACTGCCATCACAACGCTGGTAGTCAGGCAAACACCCTATGGGCTTTATCAACATGTATATAAATACAAAGTAAAATATATCACACGTTAAGATAAAGAAAAACCAAATAGCGTACTATCATATCAAGCAAGATTGTCATGTACATACATATCACTAGTATCCTATACAATGAAGGCCTCTAGGGCATATATATCCAACATCTCCCACTTGCACTAAGGCCTGTAATTGGCGCAATGAGTACCCACTGTCTGCACTAGATACAATTGCTGGCGTACCGCATGCCCAACATCTCAAACAGCCTCTCGAACTGGACTTGAGGGATGGCCTTAGTGAATGGATCTGCCGTGTTGTCTTTTGTGTCCACTCTACGCAGCTCGATCTCCTGGCGATCCACGATCTCCCTGATCAGATGATACCGCCTCAAGATATGCCTGGATTTCTGATGGGACCTTGGTTCCTTCGCTAATGCTACAGCCCCATTGTTATCACAATACAAAAGTATTGGATTGGCAATGGACGGAACCACCTGAAGTTCAGAGATGAACTTCTTTATCCAGACAGCCTCTTTTGCGGCATCGTTAGCAGCTATATACTCAGCCTCCACAGTTGAGTCTGCGATGGTATCTTGTTTGGAACTCCTCCAACATACCGCCCCTCCATTGAGGGTTAACACAAAACTCGAAACGGATTTAGAGTCATCTTTGTCACTTTGGAAGCTGGAGTCGGTAAAGGCCTCGACCTGTAGGTCCCCATTACCGTAAACCAAGAACATCTCCTCAGTCCTTCTCAGGTACTTGAGAATGTTCTTTACCACTATTCAATGCTTCTCACCTGGGTCAGACTGATACCTGCTTACCACACTAAGTGCGTAAGCTACATCTGGTCTGGTACATAACATCGCATACATTATGGATCCTACTGCCGAAGCGTAGGGTATAATGCCCATGCGAGCCTTCTCTTCATCAGTCTTTGGAGACATCTCTTTGGAGAGGGTGATCCCGTGACAAGCGGGTAAATTACCGCGCTTGGAATCTTCCATACTAAATCTCTTTAGTATAGTGTCAATATACCCGGACTGTGAAAGTCCCAACATCCTTTTGGATCTATCTCGATAGATCTTAATGCCCAGAATGTAGGATGCATCTCCCAAGTCTTTCATGGAGAATTTCTGTGACAAGAAGAGCTTTACTGATTGTAGCATAGGGACATCATTCCCTATCAGTAGTATGTCGTCGACGTACAAAACGAGGAAGACTACTGCTCCTTCTACAATCTTCCTATAAATGCATGGTTCATCTACATTTTTGATAAAGTCAAATTCTTTGACCGTCTCATCAAAGCAGATGTTCCAACTCCACAATGCTTGCTTTAATCCATAAATGGATTTAAGTAACTTGCACACCTTCCCGCTGCTCCCACTGTCTAAGAAACCTTCTGGTTTATCCATGTAAACACTCTCTTCTAAATGTCCATTTAGAAAAGCTGTTTTTACGTCCATCTGCCAGATTTCATAGTCATGGAAGGCACCAATGGCAAGCAGGATCCGAATGGATTTAAGCATAGCTATTGGGGAAAAGGTTTCATCATAGTCCAATCTTGGTCTTTGATGAAGACCTTTTGCAACGAGTCTAGCTTTGTAGGTTTCCACTTGTCCAAATGCACCAATCTTCTTCTTGTAGATCCATTTGCATCCAACTGGTTTTACCCGAGGAGGAGCAACATCTAAAGTCCACACTTTATTTGTGTACATGAATTCCATTTCGGATCTCATAGCATCTAGCCACTTCACCGAGTCTTTACTCGTGATAGCCTGCTGAAAATTAGTAGGCTCATCATCATCGATGATGCAATCCTCTCGATCCCCATCTATAAGAAACCTATAGTATCTTTCAGGAGGACGAGAAAGCCTACTAGATCTATGGAGCGGCGTTGGTTCGTCGGGCTCTATTGAAACCTGAGGTTTTACTAAGTCCTCGGCAGCAGTTTGAGGTTCTGGAATTTCTTCCAGCTCTACCGCGCTCCCACTAATTTCTTTTGCAAGAAATTCGCTCTCTAAGAAGAAAATGTGGCGAGCGACAAACACCTTTTGTTCTTCAGTGTGGTAGACCAGATATCCCCTTGAATACTTGGGGTATCCCACAAACTTGCACAAAACCGATCGTGCCTCGAGCTTGTCCGGATTATGCTTTTTAACAAATGCCGGACACCCCCATATCTTGATATAATTGAGACATGGTCTCTTCCCGCTCCACATTTCATATGGAGTGGTAGGCACAGACTTAGTCGGAACTCTATTCAATAGGTATGCTGCTGATTCTAGCGCAAAACCCTAGAAGGAAAGTGGCAACTCAGCACTACTCATCATTGAACGCACCATGTCTAGTAGCGTGCGATTCTTTCTTTTTGATACACCATTATGCTGAGGTGTATAAGGTGGAGTAAGCTGAGAGAGAATTCCATTCTCTTTTAAGCATTCAAGGAAACTGGTACTTAAGTATTCTCCACCTCGATCAGATATAAGTGTCTTGATGCTTTTACCAGTCTGTTTCTCCACTTCATTTTTATACTCTTTAAACTTCTCAAAAGCCTCGGATTTATACTTCATTAAAAACACATGTCCATACCTAGAGAAGTCATCAGTAAAAGTGATGAAGTAGGAGTGACCGCTTCGTGCATGTGTAGACATTGGACCACATACATCACTGTGTACAAGTCCCAAGAGTTCCGTGGCTCTTTCTCCGTGTCCGGTGAACGAAGATTTGTTCATCTTTCTTTTGATACATGATTGACAAGTTGCATATGATGAATATTCAAACGGATCTAAATATCCATCTTTATGTAACTTAGTTAACCTTGTTTCATTTATATGACCAACTCTACAATGCCATAGGAAGGCTTGGTTTGAATCTGGAGCCTTCCTTTTAAGCGTGTTTTGAATGTTGAAAACTTGAGGTTGATTAAGTATGTATATACCATTTTCCAGTGTGCCAAACCCAATCATTTCTTGATTTGGGAGAATGTTCATGACATTTCTTTCAAGTGCAAAATTATATCCTTCATTAGATAACAAAGATACTGATATAATATTACACAACATATTGGGAATACAAAAACAGCTGTACAACACCAAAATGTGCCCACTAGTCAACCCCAGGTGATATTCCCCCATTGCAATAGCATCTACGTGCATTCCATTGCCCATCCGGAGAGTCATATCACCTGTCTTCAGTGCTCTACGGTTTATCAGAGCCTGCAAAGAATTACAGATGTGAGAACCAGAACCGGTATCAAGTACCCATGATGTAGAGTTTACTGAAAGACAATTTTCGATTACAAACACACCTGAAGCAGAAGCAGCAGCTTGCTTCGTGTCCTTGGCTTTGAAAGCCATGTAATCCTTCTTCCGGTGCCCTTGCTTGTGACAATAGTAGCATTCGTTCTTATCCGCCTTCACCCTTCCTGCCTTCTTCGTTCCCTGTACCTTCTTGACCCCGCTTTTCGGTTTGGTGGCTTTAATCTTCTTCTTCCCTTTAGCTTTCGCTTTAGATTTAGAAGAGGATGATTGGACAACATACAGAACGGGGGTCTTCTCCTTTTTCAAGGAGGTCTCTGTTACCCTCAGCATGTTGAGGAGCTTTGGAAGATCAGCTTCCATTTCGTGCATGTTGAAGTTCAGCATGAACTGAGAGAAGGTGTGGAGAAGGGACTACAAAATCAAGTCGATATACAACTCATTCTCTAGCAGGCATCCCAGGTTTGCGAGTTCCTTAATGAGGCTTATCATTTTCAGGACGTGCTCTACTACAGGTGATCCTGGAGCTAACCTCATCTGGATTAGTTTCCTTGAGGTCTCATACATCGCGATACGGGAGTGTTCTCTATACATATCCTTGCAATGGAGAAAGATGGACATAATATCCATACTCTCGTGCTGTTTCTGGAGTTCATTGTTCATGGACGCCAGCACGATACACTTAGCTCTCTCACAGTCTAGATCCCAAGTTTTGCGAACCTCCTTGTCCGCAACTGAGGAATCTGGTCCTGAGATAGGGGGAGGAACAGCGGTGGTAACATATGCAACTTTGTCATAAGTCAGTGCAATGTTGACGTTCCTTAGCCAATCTTTATAGTTTGGCCCGGTCAGTGTATTTTTTTCAAGTAATAGTTTTAGTCCTGTCATGGTAGCTGCCAGAGAGAGAGAGAAAAGAAACACTCAGCATATGCTCTTGCAAGTTTAGATTGGTTTATTAGTTTATCTAAATTGGATGGCTCCCACTGTTTCCTCAAATCCTTCTTCAAACCCTAAAAGAAGAATTAGTTAGGATTAATCGCACGCCACAATACTTGCTTAACCTTTCAGCCAGGCTAGTGTTGGTACTTCGAGGGAGGTTTTCGAATGCTTTCATGAAGTTCCTTAATTATATAACCTCTTTTCCCTGGAGGAGTTGCCCCACTAACACCTTTCTAGACACCTACTTGGTTTATAGTATTGATTGTTTAAGTGAGAAAATCTCCCGAGAGTAATCCTACTCATCAGTGGGATCGGGATCCAACTATCATAGTATGCTGCCCTAGATGGAAGCCACTCTAGTCACCACACTCTAGAAGGTATGCTAAATCTGCAAGTTTCCTTTATGTTTGAAACTCCCGATGTGATTTTTACCCCAAGCTCTTATGACCTTGACGTAGGCCAACAAATCATAAGATGCAAGTCAAGTTCTACCCGTCGTTATCCTGATTAATTTAGATCTATCCGTACTCGCCCTCGACGTAGGCCAACAAGGCTGTACGACTGTCCTAAACTAATGCATCTATCTGTGCAACAAATAAGCAACACATTGCTACCATACACTATTCCTTGACGTAGGCCAACAAACATAGCATGAATACGATGTGCTGTTTATTTGAAACGACGGAGGGTTACGGCTGGTTTTTGCCGAAACCGTTAACGTAGTGAACTTGATATGATCGAAGGAACCATGATAGCCTTTTAAAAGGAGTGGTTTAAGCTCCGCATTTAAAATTTTCTTTTTGAAGAAAACCGAGTGGTTTTGAAATTGTTCCAACGATTTAGTTTAGGTTTATTTTCTTTGCATTAATGAATTAATACTGTCCCATCATTTAATCCTACCATTGCAGAAAACAACGAAAATACAACGTACGCTTATGCCATCCGCATTCGCCACTGGGCCCCGTCATCACCCGTTAGGTTACTTAACTAACGACAGAGCGGGGACTGGACTAGCGCGGGTGTAAAACATAAGCAACACCTAATAAATATCATATATAGATATATCCATTCGTCGCACGCAATAATAAGCATTCCAGATCACAGATGAACATATTGGATATACTAGGAATTCCGCAATTCGTTTAAGCCCATAACGAAAAACGGGTTCCACGGTCGTGATGAATAGCTAAAACCCCACCCTAGACCCCTATGGGTGCGGCAAACTACCCGCCAAGTACCAGAAGTGAAGCAGTCACCCTCAACAACGTGAGTAGGCCACTAAGCACTTCAAAATACCCGGTAGTTTGTGCACCCTTCCTTGGGTCTATCCTAGGAGCAAAAATAGTTAAAGAAATAATACAACAGTAGCTACAACCTCATCCCGGATGTGCCCCGCAAAAATAATATTACATCAATTTTACAAATTACATAGAATGAAAGAAAAGAAAACACTCGTCTCACACCCCCCGGCTATTCATCACGACGATCCAATAAGATTCATATACACAAACCAATCATCACAGATATGTGCAACCCCCACTAATCGTCGTATAACGATTAGCGGACGTTTCAAAACACATAAAACATTACAGAAGAACCGATTAGCTAAAGCAATTAGAATTTTGATCGATTAAGCAATTTGAGTCTACCCCAAGTTCCACAGAGTACACAAAATATCTGGGCAGAATCAAAATATCCCAAAAATCACAAATCCAGAAAATAAGAATAACAGAATAAATTTGGGCTGAATCGGAGTTGACTCGGCCGCCGATCCGCGGTGGAACACTGGGTTCGGCCGCGGATCCGCGGTGGTCTGACCGATTTAGGAGCCCAAATTTCTTCTGTGTTCTTCGAAAAGCCTGTCTGTATTTTTAAGATCTCTGAAAAAAAATTTAGACCAGTTTTTAAAATCGACAGAAACTTGCTTTTTCGGACGCGTTTTTGGGATTTTTCCGGCGATCGAATTTCTAACACTTTGTCAATAAGTTAGATAAGGTTTAATATGGCTCTGATACCAGTGTAAGTCCATGATGCACACCCCATGGGTCTCGGGGCGGCGGAATACTTTAAAAACGATTTTCTCACCTCAAAAGAAACTAGTTTTTGCTTTGCATCATGAAATTTTTCCACTTTAGGATCTTGTTTAAACCTTAACTAACAAAACTAAACAACTACAGAGTGTTAACTACTAGGTTGAGAAGTTATACCCTCGTGTCTAGTCCTTCGGTTCTTCAAATGGTTCCTTGCTCCTTGGTTCAAGCTTCCTCTTGATCTCTTTTCTTTTGCTTCTTCTAGGTCTTGAAAGAGTTCGGTTGCCGGTCTCCTTTATGCCAAAGATGGATCCACCCGAGGCTATGGTCAAGCACCAACCTCTATGAGATAACTCAGTGATCTAACTTGCTTAGAGAGGAGACTAAGTTGATGTAGAGTGAGTGAATTGGATTATTTGATCTCAAAGCTCATTGTTTTGCAACACATGCAAGTGTATGAGCTTGAGGAAGAAGGAGAGAAGAAAACCTAGGAGAGAGAATCCTTTTGTGATAATGATAATAGAAATGAGAAGAAGAATGGTTAAGTCTTGAGCCAATAATTCAACCATGGCATTATTAAATCATATAATCTACAACCATGTTTGAATAGTAGCTCCAAATGAACTAAACAAATACATAACCATTCTTCAACCCATGCCACCTAATTTCCACCTCATTAATTCTTTAATGAAAAATAATAAAACAATAATGAGGTGTCTCCTTCTAGAAGGTCAATCTTGTGAATTTACAAGAATGCCCTTTTTCCGTATTTTCATACCCGTTTTCGTATTCCGAAAAATACGGATACACTGAGATCAGTATAATCCAATACTATAATACTAGTATCCAGCTTAAACCAAAGTCTGCCAGTATTATCCGTCCGATCTGTAAGTGCACGGCGGCGCCCCGGCCGTCAATCCGACGCCGGAATGCGGAAACGAAAATTTTCTAACAACTAGAAACCGGCACCACCGCGCACTAAAATCCCGGATCGGGCCATTAACCTAATGGTAGCAAACTAAGAAATGAGTAGAAAGCTATACCGAGCGATCCGTGTCCTTCGGTCTTCGGCCTCCACTCCGATCTTCTCGCGGAATCTCCGGTCGTCACCTTCTCGTCGAAACGGGCACCACATCGCCGGGTTCTTTTACGGGCTCCCACCTCTGGACCGAGGCAACTCGGGCGCGAAGTTGGCGAGCCGACGCGTTCAAGGGTGCTGTAGGTGTAGTGTAGAAACCATTGTCTCATTTGGGGTTTTAGTTGCCATTTGATGGAGAAGAGAATAATGAACAAGAGGAGATGAGCTATATGAACTTTTTTGTAAAGAAAAATGAGAAGAAGAATTTTTCTACTCAAGAAAATGAACCCCAGTCCCTCCATTTGTGTGGCCGGCCCCCTTCTCTATTTGTGTGAAAAATGAATCAATTAACAAGAGAAGAAAACCCAAGATAATGATAAGAAAAATGGTCACACCCATTTCTAATCAAAGCCCATCATAATAAATGCAATGGAAGAGACTAAAAAAGAATCTCACGATGATACAACTATCATGAAGCCACAAATATACAAGAAACCCCTCCACAATAACAAATTTGCAAACTTGCAAATAAGCCCCTCCAACGGAAAAGTCCGGCCGTGAAGGAACAAACGAAAACTGGCCGGAACGGAATGCAAACTGGCAACTTCAGAAATCCGATCCCGTAATAAATTACAGAAAAACCCCGCGACTGCATATACATGCCCGCATTTGTATTCCCACTGAATACAAATGCAAAGAGACAAATTCTACACTGTACAATACTAGGATCCGGCTTAAACCAAAGCCCGCTAGTATTATCCGTCCGATCATGATCCATGCAATACCGCATGTATCTGATCGAACCCTGCCATATCTCCATACGGCCTCTACAGCGTTTCGCCCGAAACCGAAGAAACTGGTCTGTAGGGGACTCTAAAGACTCGTCAACACGTTGGTTATGGATTTAACCACTAGCACGTCAGAAATATGAGCCTATACGTAACGGGCTACCAGGTATTGACCAAAAGGGACGTCTGTAAGCGAACTCATGCTGACACCCTACTGAGCCTATTAGTGACAATATCCGTACAGTCCGGTCCGTTCGTCTATGAGCATCGCATGGCGGGCCTAGGGGGTTGGTAAAAGTCAGACCCTCAAAAGCGATACAAGTCGTGTCGGAGTGTAACCCAGAACACCTTGAGATACTGCAGGAATACCTACCAGTAAATCTCCTGCCTTGGCCAAGGACTTTCATGTACTGGCTCTCCTAGACACAGCGCGACCTCACCCCCAATACCGGGAGTGACGAACCCCTACAGATCCGCTCACTGCCTCCATGTGGCTCGGGACTGTACCCAACTAAAACCTGTTTGCACGTCTCCTTTGAGCGTGGTAGGGTAGTAATCAAAGCACAGTGGGAACTCACACGAGACAAATGACGATCTCAGGTTGATGAACTAACCTGTACACATGTCACCAGGGAACTGCTATCTGACATCAGGTATAATCCCAACTAGCAGGTTCCCGGCGAGTCCTGTCCGGTGTACTCATAACCCAATGAGCACCTGTATACATCTTATGTGAACCAACTGACACCAGTGGCTTGTGAGACCGGCCACCGCCCCTCGTCGGGGTCTCGACTGTATACACTAGTCTACTCTGGAGTATCGATGCCCTGTCTCGAAACTCCCACGACTAGGGACCTTTTAAGGATGTGCTTATAGACCCCAGCTCCCACGTATATGATCGCCCTCATACTGCTAATAGTCAAGCAAGAATCCTAGGGGCTCTATCAACGTGTAATAATGACCTGTAAGGTCATCTAAAGCAGTACACGATAATAAAGATAAACCAGATAGCATACTATCATCTTGAGTAAGACTGTCCTACCGGGATAGGTCCTCCCTCAATCATTGCAATCACGTGCCTGTGATCCAATAATTGACTCTGAGGGCACTATCTCCAACAATCTCCCACTTGCACTCAAGGCTAATTATTGCGATGTCGCATACTCACAGCTCGTGTGATACCGAACACCCAACTTCTCTACTAGTCAGTCTCACAAAGCTCGTTTGCGAAACTATTGCGTTCGAGGAATGGCCTCAGTGAGTGGATCCGCTGTGATGTTTCTTTTTATCTCAAGTTCGCGGAGAAACCCATCTCCCGAAATGAGCAATACCTTTCTTAGAATATGTCTGGATATTTGATGGGACCTAGCTCATAAATGAACTCCAAAACCAAACTTCTTAGACTGTATCATCAACTGAACTTAATCAGTATCCTGAGCCATCCTTCCCTCAGTATCCACCTGGACCACCTGTCCAGATACTGCCCATCGTCAGAGGGAAAACTATAACTCCGACAGTCACTCTGTCATCTAGGTCACCTTGGAAGCCTAGAACGATAACCGTCACCTGAATGAGGCTGACATTATCATATCCCTAGAACATCCACTTATGTTCTAAAACTGCTTCCGATCGTTTCTCCAGGATAGGATTAATATCCTAAGTGGAGAAACCACTGTATGACAACCAAAGTATAACCGATAGTAGTATAGGAATATCACTTCTTACTCTGTGTATGTCATCCAAATACCAGGACATCACACCCTACTACCTTCTTAACAGATCCATCACCTATTCTGATGAAGTCAAACCTATGACTGTCACATCAGAAATAGATGATCTATCTCCGCTATATCCGCTTTAGTCTATAAATAGACATAAGCCACTTATCCACCATGCTTCCACTGCTCCCACTGACTACGACAACCCTCTGGCAGAGTCATATACACGTACCCTTCTGAAGCCAGTTCAGAACGACGCTATACTCATCCTCCTGCCGGGTCTCATAGTCTGGAACAACAGTAGTGTCAAGTCTGGGTAAACAAGAACTTCCCTATCATCGTCCTTGAGCATACCGAAGTACCTCTCGAGTGCCTGAGGTTACCCACCATATCTGTGGAGTGGCTAATGGAATATCAAACCAGATTGAATCTTTAGGTTCTTATCAAATCTTCAGTAATCGTTTGCGGTTCTGGAATCACTTCCAGTTCTACCATACTCCCACTACTGTTTTCTGAAAAAACCCATTTTTGTTAAAACTATGGCGAGTCTAGAACAATATCACTATTGATCTTCCAGATGGTAGAAAGTCAACCCTCGTCATAGCCCGGGTTAACCCACAAACAGCCATTACAGAAACGTGCCTTGAGTCATCCAGTGTCTGGTTTTAAGCATAAGCCGGACAACTCCCCGTACCTTTACATCGTCAAGATATGAACTGTTCTATATCCAATATAGAAACAGAGGCACTGATTTAATTTGAACCAGGTTCAAATCATGCAGCTGTCTCCAGTGCATGTCAACTAAATGGAAGGAGGCCGATCATCGTTACTCAACTTAGGAATACTTCCAATTATGGGTAACCTGAAAGAGAAGCAAGTTCTCTTAATCATTACTATCAACTGAATACCATATACAAGTATCTACATCTTCAATCACTTTTGAAGAATCCCGATACTTGCAACACCTGGTTCTCTACTTTATCCACATACCTATAACTTCTCAAAACTTGGACCCTGTGTTTCTACGAAACACCTGTCTAAGAACTAGAGAAGTCATAAGTAAACCGAATATAGTACGAGGACCAACCCCTCTATCCTAATGGACACTGGATAATATACAATACTCTGTATAAGTCCCCTGAGTCTAGTGACTCAATCACAGTGTGTCGTAGGTTGAAAACTGTACTTATGGTTAAGAAGAATTACACCGCTATTCAATGCTCCTTACCTAACCATCCACTGATATAGGTAAATGTCATAGACATAATTTCAAAAGGTATATCTCACTCTATAAAAATAGACGTATAGATATATCAATTTGAAATTGGTGCACAACAACGGATATTCAAAACCAAATATTTGTCGTCCGGCAAACAACCCAGGTGACTTCCTCAAATATCACCAATTACAACGAATCCCGATATAATGAGGACAATCACCTAATTCCCAATAACTTACTCTCACTCATCATTTGTAAAACCATACAGATGTGAGAATCATACCTGGTAAATACATACTCTGGAGCAAGTGTCTAATTGGGAAATCAGTTTTCTTTTAACTGTACACAGTGAAACTGAAACATTGAAATGTTTCGTAGGGGTATCCTGGTATTCCTAGTAATTTCTCTTCCATTATCCAGATTCACAACTGTAACCGTATATTTCTTTGCCATCTCTCCAAATCCCTTTATATGTCTTTAGCCATTACCTTCTGTACACCCTCTTAGGCTAAATGGTTTTCTTCCTTCCCTACCGTTCGGCACCAGCCTATGGTTTGGAAGAAGACTATCCAATAAGCATAATGGGTGTACTGTCCTAATCCTAGGAGCACTCGCAATGCGAGAGAAGGTGAAGATAAAAGACAACCGAATAAATCTTATTCCTATTTCTCCTGAACCAGAATCCATCCCCGAACTGGAACAAGTTCCTTTCGAGTTCGTATATAACCATACGATGGAGTATCCAATAAACTGTGGATGTTCGTAGTGATACGGAGGGTCCTGGAGAAATACAAAGGTGATTTTAGGATTGGCGAAGAAATACTTGGTTTGGTCGTGAATAGCAGTCGCAATTTTCTTTGCCCTCTTACTAATCCCTTGATATTTCTTTACTTAATACCTTCTGTACACCTTCGTTATGCTAATTGGTTTTCTTCATTCCCCACCGTTCGGCACCAGCCTAAGGTTTGGAAGAAGACTATCCAATTTGCGTAATAGGTGTACTATCTCCTAAACCAGGGAGTACTCGCAACCTGAGAGAAGATAAAAGGAAAAGACAACTGAATAGTCCTATTCGTTTTCTTCATAACCAGAAACCATCCTCGAATAAATTCCTTCGAGTTCGTATATAACCATACGATGGTTTTGTCCAATGGAAGTGGACGTTCGTAGTAATACGGGGTGTCCTGGAGAAAAGGGTAAAAGTAGGAGTGGCAATGAGGTTTGCAACTCTGACAATCCAAAAGCCAGTGTTTAAGAAGGTTCGGTCAACTTGGTCACTGAGTCATAGTCAAGGGTGTCACGACCCGAAAGAGCACGTGACTGGCCCTTGAACCATATGAAGTCTATAGGACTCCATCTGACCCAAGTAAGCCAAAAGCCCAGAAATCTAAAACCATTTTAAGGAGTAAGTAAAGAAAACTGGTTTTTAATAAGTAAAGAAACATGTTTTGAAGTCAAGCCTTTTTAAATAACTAAGCCGAATATGCATTTTTAAAATGTGTAGTCTTTTCTGAAAATTTCGGCAGAGTTTCCTTTGTAAAAACTAGCCCCGAACGGGGTACAACAAGAATAATATTTATATGCAGTGATAAAAGGCATCCCCAAGCGGGAGCAAGCTCTTCGTCAATCGACGGTCACAACCACGCAAGCAATAGAATATACAACGCCGAAGGGCGAGGATCAAAACTCAAAAGAAACTCAACAGCCTGAAAACCGTAATACTACAAGCGCGACTCTAAGGTCGAAATAATACAACACTGTTTTCTAAGTCTGAAATAATATACAAGTTTTGGTTGATGGAATTTCTAGATACAATGAATAATAAATGTACAATGGTGGTTTTGATACAAAGAGCCCACCTACCCAAGCAAGTCACCCATATAGAAGCACTGTGCCAGAAAAGCCGCTATGGAATCTGTACTGCAAAACCTGCAAGAACTGTAGCACAACGGGGGTGAGTTGCCAACTCGTGAATAGAAAATATCTACAAGCAGAGATCGAATGTATGACCCATCCTAGGTCAATACAATCAGATATAAATAAACCTCAATATGAATAAATCTGAAGCATGCTAAACTGGCAATGTAATCTCTATACATGAGTGTTGTGCCAAGTGCTCGTGCCAGTGCCTCAAGTAATAGCATATCATAAATATGAGGTATGATCAATATAATCAAAACTGCATTTACGTGGATCGCATCCACTCGTCACCCGATGACAATAAGCATTATGCATCTAAATGTCATAAAGCATATGCATGGAAAATATGAGGATATAACCAAGAGCATGGAACCTGAGTGCCTAGCATCGACACTCGAAAACATCATGAAAACCTGTGCCTAGCATCGGCACGTAAATCCTCATATATCGGGCATCAGTCAGTCCGGGTCAGCCCACTCTCTTATATATCGGGCATCCGTCAGTCCGGGTCAGCCCTCTCTCAATATATCGGGCATCCGTCAGTCCGGGTCAGCCCACTCTCAATATATCGGGCATCCGTCAGTCCGGGTCAGCCCACTCTCAATATATCGGGCATCCGTCAGTCCGGGTCAGCCCTCTCTCAATATATCGGGCATCCGCCAGTCCGGGTCAGCCCACTCTCAATATATCGGGCATCCGTCAGTCCGGGTCAGCTCTCTCTCAATATAGCGGGCATTCGTCATTCCGGGTCAGCCCTCTCTCCATATATCGGGCATCCGTCAGTCCGGGTCAGCCATCTCTCAAAACCAGAAATATCATAGAAACAACATATCTCAATGCGCAAATCAGAAAGCATGATGCATGTGACATATAAATGAAATGCAAGTAACAATATATCCTGCAGCATGGAATAATAGTATGCGCATATAAGGTCATGTCCTGATGCAACAGTACTACAGTGTAGTGATATGGCAATTATCGATGATGAAGTGTGTAAGCCGGTGAGCAGTGTATGTGGAACATATGCATCATCGATAATGGTGCTGGTGTCCTAGCAGCATGATAATAATATATCAATAAACACAAGCAATGCAATGCAAATAGCATGAATATGCGGAATCCAATAATCAACGCAACAGTAAAGAATCTACCTCAATAAATATATCATGTAGCCTTGCCTTTTGAAATAAGACGAATCAGGGTTTTTGGTAAAATAAGGGCTACGGTGTTTTAAGAGAAGTTGCGTCGTTTGAAAATATCTGTAGAATACCTTTTTCCTATCCTTAAAATATCCCCGATTCGTTAGTTTTGAAATAGGTATGACTCGGGATTAGTCTAATGCCTACTATGCGAACTACGGACCCAACTGTCAAGCCAAACAGGAGGGGTATGGATGTTGGAGATGGTGCCCTCAGAGTCAATTATTGGATCACAGGCACGTGATTGCAATGATTGAGGGAGGACCTATCCCGGTAGAACAGTCTTACTCGAGATGATAGTATGCTATCTGGTTTACCTTTATCATCGTGTACTGTTTCAGGTGACCTTACAGGTCGCTATTACATGTTGATAGAGCCCCTAGGATTCTTGCTTGACGACCAGCAGTATGATGGCGATCATATACGTGGGAGCTGGGGTCTATAAGCACATCCTTAAATGGTCCCTAGTCGTGGGAGTTTCGAGACTGGGCATCGATACTCCATTAGTAGACTAGTGTATACAGTCAAGACCCCGACGAGGGGCGGTGGCCGGTCTCACAAGCCACTGGTGTCAGTTGGTTCACCTAAGATGTATACAGGTGCTCATTGGGTTATGAGTACACCGGACAGGACTCGCCGGGAACCTGCTAGTTGGGATTATACCAGACGTCAGATAGCAGTTCCCAGGTGACATGTGTACAAGTTGGTTCATCGACCTGAGATTGTCATTTGTCTCTTGTGAGTTCCCACTATGCTTTGATTACTACCCTACCACGGCTCAAAGGAGTCGTGCAAACAGGTTTTAGTTGGGTACAGTCCCGAGCCACATGGAGGCAGTGAGCGGATCTGCAGGGGTTCGTCTCTCCCGGTATTGGGGGTGAGGTCGCGCTGTGTCTAGGAGAGCCATTACGCAAAGCCCTCGGCCGAGGCAGGAGATTTACTGGTAGGTATTCCAGTAGTATCTCAGGGCGTTCGGGGCTTCACTCCGACACGACTTGTACCGCCTTTGGGGGTCTGACTTTTACCAACCCCCTAGGCCCGCCATGCGATGCTCATAGACGAACGGACCGGACTGTACGGATATTGTCACTGACAGGCTCAGTAGGGTGTCAGGATGAGTTCGCTCATCGACGTCCCTTTTGGTCAATAGCTGGTGGCCCGTCAAGTATTGGCTAATACCTCTGACGTGCTAGTGGTTAAATCCACAGCCATAGTATTGACGAGTCTTTAGAGTCCACCACACTTTCTGTTACTCAAGCTTTCGGGCGAAATGCTGTAGAGGCCGTATGGAGATATGGCAGGGTCCGATCAGATACGTGCGGTATTGCACGGATCAGGATCGGACGGTTTGTACTAGTAGCCGTATGGATATATGGCAGGGTTCGATCAGATACGTGCGGCATTGCACGGATCAGGATCGAACGGATATTACTAGCCGGCTTTGGCTTAAGCCGGATCCTAGTTTAGTACAGTGTAGATTTTGTCTTTTTGCATTTGTATCCGGACGGAATATAGATGCGGGTGTGTATGCACAGTATCGGGGTTTTCCTGTAATTTATTACGGGACCAGTTTTCTGGAGTTGCCAGTTTGCATTCCGTTCCGGCCGGTTTTCCTTTGTTCTTTCCCGGCCGGACTTTTCCGTTGGAGGGGGTTATTTGCAATTGTGCAAATAACATTTGTGGAGGGGGTTTCTTGCATATGTATTCATTATGATAGGATATGCATCTTATTCTTCCATGATGGTGCATTTATGAGATTTGATGTGATTTAGGTGTAAGCATGGTTGATGTTTTCTTGTCTTTGGATATGGTCACCTTCTCTTTCTCCTACACTCACCTCCCTCTTGTTTTTGTTTCATATCCCTCCACCATTCCTCATTTGAGAAGGCCGGCCACATGATTGAGGGGAGTAGAGAGAGTTTTCATTTGGTAAGGGTGTGGGAAAATTATCATTCATATCATTTTTCCATTGCCACAAAAATCCCCAAGTTCATATCTTGTTGATTCCTCCATCAAGGCAACATAACCCCAAAGAGACAAAGTGATTCTACACTACAACCTACAGTAAATCTTGGGCACGTCGGCTAGCCAACTTCGCGCCCGAGTTGCCTCGGTATTGAGGTGGGAGTCCGTAAAAGATACAGATGATGTGGTGCCCTTCCGGCAAGGAGGCGACGACCGGAGTTTCCGCGGGAGATCGGGACGACGACGAGAAGACCGGAGGACTCGGATCACTCGGTATACTTCTCTTCCCATCTCTTATTTGCTAGTATAGGTTAATGGTTAACGATCCGGGTTTTCATTGTCCGCGGTAGCGCCAGTTTCCAAGTAAGGAAAATTTTTGATTCCGCATTTTGGCCTCGGATAGACGGCCGGGGCGCTGCCGGGGCGCAACATGGTATCAGAGACACGCCATTAACCTAGCCTAGCTTTTTCTAATGCGTTTTACTTATCCGATCGGCCAAAATTCCAAAATCCGCGTTTTTGCATGCATCAGTTTTCTGTCGTTTTTTTCCGGGCTCTAAAAATTTTTCAGGTTGTAGAAAATTGATGTACATGAAATTCTAAGACTACTGGGAAAATTCGACACAGTCAGTCGATGACTGAAGCGCGGAACCGCGGCCAAACCCCCCCTTGGGCCGCGGTTCCGCCGAGCATTGGTCTCTTCACTGTATCATATTTTTCCAGTGGGCTTTTGGGCTAAAAATAGGGGTTTTGGAATATTAAAATTGGGCCCAGATTTTCTGTGAGTGCTACAGTATTACTTGGGGGCCCACTTGTTAATTTTTGATCGATTGGATATTTTAAACACATTATTTCACAGTATTTACATTATATCTGCGACCGTGAATGTCACTCGATCGGTAAATCCTGTCTAACTGCTATAGCCCGGTTAGACGGATTTGCGAACGTGACTTTCACGTTGATGTTCTGTGTTTATGCTGTGTTGTTGCGGATCGGTCGTGGGGGATAGCCTGGATGCAATGCTAGTACAGTTTTGTTTTATATGTACATTTGATATTGCGGGGCGAGCGTCCGACATGTGGACTGCCGTCACTGCCTGTTTGTATTATTCTTTTGGGGCACGACCTGGTTGCGGTCGATGTACCCGGTGTATGTATATTTTACTTTCTGTACTATGATTGCCCCGCGGTGGGGTGCACGGATAGTCGGGTTCTAGAGGGCAACGGGCCCGCATCTCAGGGCAGTGAGACGGAGGGGGCTTCAGTCTGGAATTGGCGGGCTATTCGCCGCACTCGTAGGGGGTACAGGTTGACCCTGGAGGGGTGCCCAAGTTACCGGATTCCGTGAAGTGCTGGGTGGTCCATTCACGGTGCTGAAGGGGGCTGCCTCGCTTCAGGTTTTGGAGGGTGACTTGCCGCGCCCGTAGGGGTCTAGGATTTCATTGCACAGGCTATCCACACGACCAGGGGAACGTCGGGTTTCAGCAGCGGCTCTGTGAAACCCGGGGCTTCCAGATATCTGTATTGTTCTGTGATGCTGTACATTTCTGTGATGTTGCATTTTATTCACGCCTTGAGCGAAATACTATATATCGGTATATATATTAGTAGATGTTGTATATGTTTTTCATCCGCGCTAGTTCAGTCCCCGCTCTGCCGTTAGTTAGCTAACCTAACGGGTGATGACGGGACCCAGTGGCGAATGCGGATGGCATATACGTACGTTAGTATATTTTCGTTCTTTGTGGTGTGATCAATTGATGGGACTGTGTTGATTCGGATCAATGCAAGATAAACAAACCTATTCTGATGTTGTTGGAACACTTTTCAAAAAGCTGTTATTGCAAGGACATTCACTTTTGTTTTGCATCGTGGTATTCATTTGGAATATCCTGCTCCTCAGTCGACGAGGCAAGGGCCGAGATCCCTTCACCGGGAGTGACCCCTTGGACAGAAGTTTGCGTCAGGGTATTAACTTCACTATAGCCGATTACTTTTGCTTTGCATCGTGGTATTCAGCTGGAATATCCTGCACCTCATTCTACGGGGAAAGAGCCGAGATCCCTTCACCGGGAGTGACCTCTTTAGTAAAGGTTTTCGTCACTATATTTTCTAAAAAGGTTATCCAATTCCTTCAACGATATCAAGTTCATTACGTTAAAGGTTTTTCGCCAAAAACCAGTCGTAGCCCTCCGTCATTTCAGATTAGTATTACTTAGTATTCGTGCTGCGTTTGTCGTGCATTGCCATGGCGTAGTGTTCGGTAGCTATGTAATGCTTTTCTGTCACATGGATAAGTGGATTGGTTAGGACAGTCGTACGGTCTTGTTGGCATTGTCAAGGACTCGTACGGGTGAGTTTAACGCAATCAAGATAATGACGAGTAGAACTTGACTAGGACTCTTTGATTTGTTGGCATTGTCAAGGTCACTTGGGTCCTAGGGGTAAAAACCCACATCGGGAGTTTCAAAAGAACTGAAACTTGCCAGATATGCGCATACCTTCTGGAGTGTGGTGACTTGAGTGGATTCCGTCAAGTTATCATGCGATGATAGTTGGATCCCGATTCCCACTGATGAGTTGGTTTACTCCTCGGCTGATCCCGACTAATTCTTCTTTCAGGTTTGGAGGAGAATTTGAGGTACAGTGGGAGGTTTCCAGATTAGATAAAGTGATAACCATTCTGATCTAGGTTAGAGTGCACGCTGAGTGTTTTCTTTTCTCTCTCTCTTTGGCAGCGACCATTGACCCGACCCTAGACTATGACTCAGTGACCAAGTTGACCGAACCTTCTTAACACTGGCTTTTGGATTGTCTTAGTTGCAAACCTCATTGCCACTCCTACCTTTACCCTTTTCTCCAGGACACCCCGTATTACTACGAACGTCCACTTCCATTGGACAAAACCATCGTATGGTTATATACGAACTCGAAGGACTTCGAGGATGGTTTCTGGTTCTGGAGAAAATGAATAGGATTATTCAGTTGTCTTTTCTTTTCACCTTCTCTCATTGCGAGTACTCCTTGGTTTAGGAGATAGTACACCTACTATGCAAATTGGATAGTCTTCTTCCAAACCTTAGGCTGGTGCCGAACGGTGGGGAATGAAGAAAACCAATTAGCATAACGATGGTGTACAGAAGGTATTAAGTTAAGACAAAGCAAGGGATTAGTAAGAGGGCAAAGTAAATTGCGACTGCTATTCACGACCAAACCGAGAATATCTTCGCCAAACCTAAATCACCTTTGTATTTCTCCAGGACACTCCGTGTCACTGCGAAGATCCACAGTTTATTTGGATACTCCATCGTATGGTTATATACGAACTCGAAAGGAACTTGTTCCAGTTCGGGGATGGATTCTGGTCCAGGAGAAATAGGAATAAGGTTTATTCGGTTGTCTTTTATCTTCACATTCTCTCGCATTGCGAGTGCTCCTAGGATTAGGACAGTACACCCATTATGCTTATTGGATAGTCTTCTTCCAAACCATAGGCTGGTGCCGAACGGTAGGGAAGGAAGAAAACCATTTGGCCTAAAGGGGTGTGCAGACGGTAATGACTAAAGACATATAAAGGGATTTGGACAGATGGCAAAGAGATACACGGTTACAGTTGTGAATCTGGATAATGGTAGAGGCATTACTAGGAATACCAGGATACCCTATCGAAACATTTTTATGTTTCAGTTTCAACTGTGTACTGTTAAAAGAAAACTGATTTCCCGATTAGACACTTGCTCCAGGGTATGTATTTACCAGGTTTGATTCTCACATCTGTATGGTTTTACAGATGATGAGTGGGAGTAAGTTATTGGGAATTGGGTGATCATCCTCATTATATCGGGATTCGTTGTAATCGGTGATATTTGAAGAGATCACCTGGGCTGTTTGCCGGTCGGCAAATATTTGGTTTTGAATATCCGCTGTTGTGCACAAATTTCAAATTGATATATCTGTACGTCTATCTTCATAGAGTGAGATATACCTTTTGATATTATGTCGATGACATTTACCTATATCAGTGGATGGTTAGGTAAGGAGCATTAAACAGCGGTGTAATTCTTCTTAACCATAAGTACAGTTTTCAACCTACGACGCACAGTGAAAGAGTTGTTAAACTCAGCGGACTTATACAGAGTATTGTATGTTGTCCAGTGTCCATTGGGACAGAGGGGTTGGTCCTCATACTATATTCTGTTTACTTTTAACTTCTCTAGTTCTTAGACATGTGTTTCGTAGAAACACAGGGTCTAAGTTTTGAGGAGTTATAGGTATTTGAATAGAGTAGAGAACCAGGTGTAGCAAGTATCGGGATTCTTCAAGGTGATCGAAGATGTAGATACTTGTGTATGGTATTCAGTTGATAGTAATGATAAAGAGAAATTGCTTCTCTTTCAGGTTACTCATAATTGGAAGCATTCCTAAGTTGAGTAACGCTGATCGGCCTCCTTCCATTTAGTTGACATGAACTGGAGATAGCTGCATGATTTGAATCTGGTTCATTTAAATCAGTGCCTCTGGTTCTATATTGGATATAGAACAGTTCATATCTTAACGATGTTAAGGTACGGGGAGTTGTCCGGCTTATGATTAAAACCAGACTCTGGATAACTCAAGGCACGTTTCTGTAATGGCTGTTTGTGGGTTGACCCAGGCTATGACGAGGGTTGACTTTCTACCATCTGGAAGATCAATAGTGATATTGTTCTTAACTCGCCACATTTTCAAAGGAAATGGTTATTTTTCAGAAAAACAGTAGTGGGAGTATGGTAGAACTGGAAGCGATTCCAGAACCGCAAACGATTACTGAAGATTTGATAAGGAACCTAAAGATTCAATCTGATTTGACATTCCATTGGCCACTCCGCAGACGTGGTGGGTAACTTCAGGCACCCGAGAGGTACTCCGGTAGCCTCAAGGACGGTGACAGGGAAGTTCTTGTTTACCCACACTTGCCATTGCTGTTGTTCCAGGCTGCGAGACCCGGTAGGAGGATGAGTATAGCGTCGTTCTAAACTAGTTTTAGAAGTGCACGTCTATATGACTCTGCCAGAGGGTTGTCGTAGTCAGTGGGAGCAGCGGAAGCATTGGTGGACATCAGGCTTATGTCTATTTATAGACTGAAGCAGATATAGCGGAGATAGATCATCTACTTCTGATGTGAAGTCATAGGTTTGACTTCATCAGAATAAGGGATGGATCTGTTAAGAAGGTAGTAGGGTGTGATGTCCTGGTATTTGATGACATACACAGAGTAGGAAGTGATATTCCTATACTACGATCGGTTATATTTTGGTTGTCACACAGTGCTTTCTCCACATGGGACTTGGACATTATGTCAGACATACTGGTTACTAGATCTATGGTTTTAGATCTAGATTTGGGTAGTTTCCCAATCTGGGTACCTTGACAGCATTCTATGAGTATTTAGAATGGACGACTCCTGGCATGGTAGTGTACCTGCAGGTAATGGAGTCACCCTCTCTAAAGGTGTCTTACAGACTAAAGGGGAGAGGGATACGCATGATTGACAGATCACTTGCTTAGGCAATTGAGTCAGTCATAAGATGTCAAGTACCACATTAGATGTTGTTCTTGCACTAGATGCAATAAGTTGATATTGATCCAATCCTGGAGGAACAGTCGGAAGCAGTTTTAGAACATAAGTGAATGTTCTAGGGATATGATAACGGCTGCCTCCTTTAGGAGACGGTTATCACTCCAGGCTTCCAAGGTGACATGGACGACAAGGAGGTTGTCAGAGTTATATTTTTCCCTCTGACGAGGGACAGTATTCTGGACAGGTGATCCAGGCAGATACTGAGGGAGGCATGGCGCAGGATACTGATTAAGTTCAGTTGACGATACAGTCTAAGAAGTTTGGATTTGGAGTTCATTTGTGAACTAGGTCCCATCAGACATCCAGACATTCCAAGACAGGTATTGCTCATTTCGGGAGATGGTTTTCTCCGCGAACTTGAGATATAGAGAGACATAGAAAGAAACATCTAGGCGGATCCACTCACTGAGGCTTTTCCTCGAACGCAATAGTTTCGCAAACAGGCTTTGTGCGACTGACTAGTAGAGGAGTTGGGTGTTCGGTATCACACGGGCTGTGAGTATGCGACATCGCAATAATTAGCCTTGAGTGCAAGTGGGAGATTGTTGGAGATTGTGCCCTCAGAGTCAATTATTGGATCACAGGCACGTGATTGCAATGATTGAGGGAGGACCTATCCCGGTAGAACAGTCTTACTCGAGATGATAGTATGCTATTTGGTTTACCTTTATCCTCGTGTACTGTTTCAGGTGACCTTACAGGTCGCTATTACACGTTGATAGAGCCCTTAGGATTCTTACTTGACGACCAGCAGTATGATGGCGATCATATACGTGGGAGCTGGGGTCTATAAGCACATCCTTAAATGGTCCCTAGTCGTGGGAGTTTCGAGACTGTGCATCGATACTCCATTAGTAGACTAGTGTATACAGTCGAGACCCCGACGAGGGGCGGTGGCCGGTCTCACAAGCCACTGGTGTCAGTTGGTTCACCTAAGATGTATACAGGTGCTCATTGGGTTATGAGTACACCGGACAGGACTCGCCGGGAACCTGCTAGTTGGGATTATACCAGACGTCAGATAGCAGTTCCCAGGTGACATGTGTACAGGTTAGTTCATCGACCTGAGATCGTCATTTGTCTCGTGTGAGTTCCCACTGTGCTTTGATTACTACCGTACCACGGCTCAAAGGAGTCGTGCAAACAGGTTTTAGTTGGGTACAGTCCCGAGCCACATGGAGGCAGTGAGCGGATCTGCAGGGGTTCGTCTCTCCCGGTATTGGGGGTGAGGTCGCGCTGTGTCTAGGAGAGCCATTACGCAAAGCCCTCGGCCGAGGCAGGAGATTTACTGGTAGGTATTCCAGTAGTATCTCAGGGCGTTCTGGGCTTCACTCCGACACGACTTGTACCGCCTTTGGGGGTCTGACTTTTACCAACCCCTTAGGCCCGCCATGCGATGCTCATAGACGAACGGACCGGACTGTACGGATATTATCACTGACAGGCTCAGTAGGGTGTCAGGATGAGTTCGCTCATCGACGTCCCTTTTGGTCAATAGCTGGTGGCCCGTCACGTATTGGCTAATACCTCTGACGTGCTAGTGGTTAAATCCACAGCCATAGTATTGACGAGTCTTTAGAGTCCACCACACTTTCTGTTACTCAAGCTTTCGGGCGAAACGCTGTAGAGGCCGTATGGAGATATGGCAGGGTCCGATCAGATACGTGCGGTATTGCACGGATCAGGATCGAACGGTTTGTACTAGTAGCCGTATGGATATATGGCAGGGTTCGATCAGATACGTGCGGTATTGCATGGATCAGGATCGAACGGATATTACTACCGGCTTTGGTTTAAGCCGGATCCTAGTTTAGTACAGTGTAGATTTTGTCTTTTTGCATTTGTATCCGGACGGAATACAGATGCGGGTGTGTATGCAAAGTATCGGGGTTTTCCTGTAATTTATTACGGGACCAGTTTTCTGGAGTTGCCAGTTTGCATTCCGTTCCGGCCGGTTTTCCTTTGTTCTTTCCCGGCCGGACTTTTCCGATGGAGGGGGTTATTTGCAATTGTGCAAATAACATTTGTGGAGGGGGTTTCTTGCATATGTATTCATTATGATAGGATATGCATCTTATTCTTCCATGATGGTGCATTTATGAGATTTGATGTGATTTAGGTGTAAGCATGGTTGATGTTTTCTTGTCTTTGGATATGGTCACCTTCTCTTTCTCCTACACTCACCTCCCTCTTGTTTTTGTTTCATATCCCTCCACCATTCCTCATTTGAGAAGGCCGGCCACATGATTGAGGGGAGTAGAGAGAGTTTTCATTTGGTGAGGGTGTGGGAAAATTATCATTCATATCATTTTTCCATTGCCACAAAAATCCCCAAGTTCATATCTTGTTGATTCCTCCATCAAGGCAACATAACCCCAAAGAGACAAAGTGATTCTACACTACAACCTACAGCAAATCTTGGGCGCGTCGGCTAGCCAACTTCGCGCTCGAGTTGCCTCGGTACTGAGGTGGGAGCCCGTAAAAGATACAGACGATGTGGTGCCCTTCCGGCAAGGAGGCGACGACCGGAGTTTCCGCGGGAGATCGGGACGACGACGAGAAGACCGGAGGACTCGGATCACTCGGTATACTTCTCTTCCCATCTCTTATTTGCTAGTATAGGTTAATGGTTAACGATCCGGGTTTTCATTGTCCGCGGTAGCGCCAGTTTCCAAGTAAGGAAAATTTTTGATTCCGCATTTTGGCCTCGGATAGACGGCCGGGGCGCTGCTGTGGCGCAACAATGGAAACCACCTAAATCTGAGTCGATATATATACATATAAATATAATAGTCGGTGATCCCGCCTCAATAGTATCACAACGATATAATATCCTCGAGTCATGAGCGCGGATCTATCATCAATATAGGCTCGTATGGTAAATCGTCGTATGGCATCCCAATAGCGGGGTACGGTCAATATCACATTATCTGGGGTACAGATCTAAGTCTAGTACAATCGATAGCATCTACATAAGTATGAATGCGGGGTAAAACACATGCCCAAAGGCCCGCTAAACCATCATGTCGTATCTCGAATACGAAACCTTCCATATCGCCGATCTCACGGCCTCAAATCGAATCTCATCGACTCAACTCAAATCCCAAGTACTATTCTCAAATCCAGTATATGAACACATAGTCCCATACCCATGTGTAGATATACACACCTCCAAATGCGCACAGATAAAAGTAAGAATGTATGCAAGTATATGTGTACGTGTATGTGTGGGTGCAACCACTACTCTAGGGTTTTGCACTATACTACACCAATACATCCTTATCATCACTAATCCATTATTACCATCAATAATCTTAAACAACACATAATAAATATACGTGTGTATACGTATCCGTATACATCACCACAGCCTGCGGGGGTGCTATACGCCATCCACCCGACTTCCCCCGTAGATATAATCTACTCACCTGGTCTTCGCTCGCTGAAATCGATGACGCCATGATCCTTCGCCTTGGAATCCTTGCGAGAGTACCTAGAATAATAAACAGTCACAATACGTATTAACATCGAGGAAGAAAACCAATACAGCGCACAGTGTGCTCATAGGTTGGAACCTATGGCCTAAACGTGCAAATCAATCAAACAATCCCTGTTGTCGATGTACGAACACCCGACAACCAAATACAAATCCAAATATCAAGAAAGTGCATTTTCAAATACGGAAAACATCACCTAAAACACACTAAAATGCTCCCAGATTTTCCCCAGGTGACAATTAGCCAAAACTGCATATAGGAGGGGTCTAATTTAGTGCAAAATGAGCCCTGGAACAAAAATCAACCCATTCCTTTCTACTATGGCCGCAAATTGCAGCCAGAATGATTAAATCTGCGGCCTGGGGTTTGAATTAGGAGCTCAGGTCTTGGTGGTAGCTTTCTAGGTGCCTGCACGACTCACTGTCAGCTCAATTTTATTTTAGGGGTCTCGAGGTGATAGCAGATTCCTAAAACCTTCACAGATTTCACAATATCTCCGATATCGGTTTTCTAAATCCGTATTCCGGATTTCAAATCTCAGGTTTGAGTCTCAATTCCATCACTAGGGTGTTTGTGCAGCCTCCACTATGTTAGTGTATATGCCGTAAAGGCCATTACTGTATCATACTAGTTTGTATATTACTTAATGGAAGTTTGGGATATTCACCTTGTATATACAGTCTTGCTCAAAATAGTAGTATGCTACTTGGTTTGTTTCTACTTCAATGTGTACATGTGTTTATTTTATTATATCACCTATACGCATTAGTGGAGCCCTTAGGATCTTTGCTTGATTACCAGCGTTGTGATGGCAGTCACACTAGTGGGGCTGGGTGATCTATAAGCACATCCTTATGCAGGTCCCTGGTCGCAGGACTATCGAGACAGGGCATCGATACTCCGGAGTAGACTAGCGCATGCGCTTCTCGTCCCAGTGTGGGAGACGGTCTGTCCCACAGCCGTCGGTACGTCGTACTTGAGATAGTATGCGGGTGCTCGTTGGGTTACGAGTACACTGGACAGGACTCGTCGGGAACTGACTAGTTGGTATTATGCCTATCGTCAGTTATCAGTTCCCAGGTGACATGAGTACAGCTTAGTCCGCTGACTTGACACTGTCACTTCACCTCGAGTGTGTTCCCACTGTACTTTGATTACTACCCTACCACGGCTCAAAGGAGTCGTGCAAACAGGTGGTAGTTGGGTGCAGTCCCGAAGCACTTGGAGGCAGTGACGGTTAGACAGGATTCGTCTCTCCCGGTATTGGGGGTTGATATCACGCTGTGTCTAGGAGAGCCATTACACGAGTAGTCCCTGGCCAGGGCAAACGAGATATACTGGTAGGCTTCCAGTGTTATCTCAGGGTGTTTTGGGCTTCACTCCGACACGACTTGTACCGCTATTGGGGGACTGACGTTTACCGCCCCCTAGGCCCGCCATGCGATGTATCAGACGAACAGACTGGACTGTACGGAGAATGTCACATTCAGGCTCAGTAGGAGTTCAGATGGGTTTCGCCTCGTCAGTCTTCTTGTCGGCATCTACCTGGGGACCGTTACGCACAGCTAGTGCCGCTTGCAGTCTGTGGTTAAACCCACTGCCAGCGTAGTATCGAGTCTTTAGAGTCCCATACAGAAAGCTATTCGCCTTTAGGCAAAAGAGTAGAGGTCGCATGGTTTTGCGACGGGTCGCATGGTTTTGCGACAGGGTTCGGTCACATCCGTGCACTTGTGCACGTACAGTGTCCGGACAGTTCACACTAGCGGGCTTTGGTTTAAGCCAGATCCTAGTGTACCTTTTGGGATTGGTTTTATCCAGTATGCATTCGTGTTCCTCGGAACGTGGATGCGGGTGTGTATGCACAGTTGACGGAGAGACAGAGGCAGAGAATTCTCATTAGGGTTGTTGACCGTTGACAGTTGACTTTTGACCTTTTGTTCAACCCTAATGAGAATATGATTTGTGATTAACAATTATATTAATTAAGTATTATGGTGACATGGTTGTTGAGGGATTGACTTTGTTGACTTGTTGACTTTTGTTGACTTGTTGACTTTGTTGACCGGTTGACTAGGCTTGACTAGTTGACCATCATGATAACTATAGCTATCATTTCATGGCAAAAACTTTTTGCTTGCTTGCTCTTTTGTGCAAAATGAGTGCATGAAATGATATGGCTATGGTTGCTTAAACCATCACATAATACTTGATTGATATGAGGTGTTATGATTGTTTTGGATTATGAGAGCCAAATGAGAAAAGTCTTCTCTCATTCTTTCATTCTCATTCTCTCTCTTGTTCTTGAGCTCTCATCTTCCTCCTCTTGCTCTCCCTCTCTTGACTCTATGGTTCACTTGTCTCATGAGTTGAGAACCAAGAACCATAGATAAAATCCCATACAAACTCTTCTCTACTCACTCTAGTTCACAAGGTTTAGCAAACCGAGTGAACTAGTTTCTTCAAAGTTCGAAGAAAGAGCCAAAGGTTGAAGCTTTCAGGTGGATCTATCTTCGGCGCAAGGAGACAACGGGGAGAAGCCGATTCGGACGATCATCGAAGCTTGAAGACGAAGGAGTTCGAGAAAAAGAAAGGTATAACCCCCTAACCGAGTAGTTAGCAACTTGTAGTTAGGTTGTTAGTTAGAAGTTTAACAAAGATCCGGTTTTGAGTCCATGTTACCACCTCTAGAAAATCGTTTTTCACCAAATTCCGCATGCCCGAAAGTACCGGGAGAGGTAGCATGGACTTACAGTGGTATCAGAGCCTAGTTAAACTCTATCTAACATGTTAGCAAAGTAGCTAGAAGATCGATCAAAGAAAAAGTCCCGAAATGCACCCCGTTTTCAAACTTGCTGTCGATTTTTTATGTTCTGTTAAAATGATAAATCATACACCAAAAATCGACTCAGGGTTTTTAGAGTATACTGTAGAAAGACGGTCCCCTGATCACATCAAAGAGCCGCGGAAACGCGGCAATAGCTTGCTATTGCCGCGGTTCCGCGGCCGTCTTGGCTCCTCTCTGGGTCTTCTTTGCTACAGTATGCTTATAGGGGTATTTTGGGATTTTTGGAATATATATTTTCTGCCCAGATTTTCCAGAACGAAATTTTTCTTTTGGGGTCCTGAAAATCCGTATTTTTGATCGAACTTCTAAAAGACTTTAGCTGACGGGTTTTTCTGTAATGTGATATTTGTATTGAACGTCTGCTAATCGCTATATGTCGATTAGTGGGGGTTATACAAATCTATGATCTGTAATGTTATTGGAATGTGTATATGAATATGTTGGATTGTCGCAGGTGAATAGCCGGGGGTTGTGAGACGAGAGTTTTCTTTTCTTTCAATTCATGTAAATTTGTAAATTGATGTAATTATTATTTGTATGGCCGCACAACCGGGTCGGGGTTGTAGCCGTCATTGTATAATTTCTTTTTACTGTTTTTTCTCCTAGGATAGACCCATGGAGGGGGTGCACAAACTACCGGGTATGTCGAAGTGCCAAGTGGCCTACTCACGGAGTTGAGGGAGGTTGCTTCGCTTCGGGTACTTGGCGGGTAGTTTGCCGCACCCGTAGGGGTCTTGGGTGGGGTATTGGCTATTCACCGCGACCGTGTAATCTGCTTTTCGTTACAGGCTCGTACGAATTGCGGATTCCTAGTATATCCAATGTGTTCATTTGTGATCTGAAATGGCTATCATTGCAATATATCTATATATGATATTATTTAGGCGTTGCTTATGTTTTACAGCCGCGCTAGCCCAGCCCCCGCTCTGTCGTTAGTTAAGTAACCTAACGGGTAATGACGGGGCCCCGTGGCGAATGCGAATGGCATAAGCGTACGTCATATTTTGGTTGTTTTCTGCAATGGTAGGATTAAATGATGGGACGCATTAAAAGAACTAATGCAAGAATATCACGCATTAAAAGAACTAATGCAAGAAAAATAAACCAAGTAAAAGTCGTTGGAACACTTTCGAAAAACCACTCGGTTCTTTTCAAAACTAACTTTTAAATGCGGAGCTTGAGCCACTCCTTTTAAAAGCTATCTCGTTCCATCGATTATATCAAGTTCACTACGTTCACGGTCTTGCCAAAACTATTCGTAGCCCTCCGTCGTTTCACATGAATAGTCAATAGTATTCAAGCTACGTTTGTTGGCCAAAGTCAAGGCATAGTGATTGGTAGCTATTGGGTATTCATATGCAGCATAGATAGATGCGTTGGTTTGGAACAGTCGTACTGCCTTGTTGGCTAAAGTCAAGGGTAGGTGCGGGTGGATTCAAATTAACCTGGAGAACGACGGAAAGAACTTGACATGTGACTTATGATTTGTTGGCTAAAGTCAAGGTCATAAGAGCATGGGGCAAAAATCCACATCGGGAGTTTCAAAAGAATTGAAACTTGCTAGTGTTGCATACCATTTGGAGTGTGATGATTCTGGTAGGATTCCTTCAGTTTCGTCATGCGATGATATTTGGATCCCGATCCTACTGTGAGTATATGCTACTCCTCGGGAAATTTCTCACTTAACGATCAATGCTATAAACCAAGTAGGTGTCTAGAAAGGTGTTAGCGGGGCTACGCCCACAGGGAAAAGAGGTTATTTAATTAAGGAACTTCGCGAAGCGTTGGAAAACCTCCCTCGAAGTACCGACACCAGCCTGGCAGAACGGTTAAGCAAGTATTGTACGGTGAGATTGATCCTAACTAATTCTTCCTTTTTGGTTTGAGGAGGGATTCAAGAAACAGTGGGAGCCATCCTGTTTAGACAAACTAAAAACCATTCTAAACTTGCAAAAGCATCATGCTGAGTGTTTCTTCTCTCTCCTAATTGCAGCGACCAATCGACATGACTGGACTTAAGTTACTCCTAGATAAAAACATATTGACAGGGCCAAACTACAAAGATTGGCTCAGGAAAGTCAAAATGGCAATCACTTACGACAAGCTGGGGTATCTTCTTACCACCAAAGCTCCCCCTGTCCCTGGTCCCACTTCCAGCGTCGCGGATAAGGAAATCCGTAAGACTTGGGAGATTGATAGCGCGAAGGCCAAGTGCCTCGTACTTGCCTCTATGGACAATGAACATCAGAGGAGGCACGAGAATATGGACTTGGAATCCATATTTCTTCATACAAAAGAACTGTATGGAGAGCAATCTCGTATCGCAAGATACGAAGTGTCGAAAAAGTTATTTTCGGTAAGGATGGCCGTCGGATCATCAGTAGCAGAACACGTGCTTAAGATGATCGGCTACATTGAGGAGCTCGCGGACCTAGGGACCACATTGGAGAGTAAGCTCTATACGGAATTAGTTCTCCAGTCCCTTCCTTCCACTTACGCCCAGTTTATACTGAACTTCAACTTACATGAAAAAGAAGTTGAACTTTCAGAGCTCCTCAACATGCTGAGGAGCGCAGAGGGCACCCTACAGAAAGGGAATGAAACATCCACTTTGTTTGTAGGAGGATCTTCTTCTTCTAGGTCCAAAGCGAAAGCCAAGGGAAAGAAGAAGAAAGCCCCCGCCAAACCAAGGGGCGGTGTTAGTAAAGTGGATACGAAGGGAAAGGAAAAAGCAACAAAGAAAGTGGGAAAGCTTGTGGATAAGGAAGAATGCTTCTATTGTCATAAGAAGGGACACTGGAAAAATGATTGCAGGGCTTGGAAGGCCAGAACACAGGATCTGAAGCAGGTTGCGGCTTCAGCTTCAGGTGTGTATGTTATTGAAAACTGTCTTTCAATAAACTCTACTTCCTGGGTATTGGATACCGGATCAGGATCTCATATCTGTAATTCTTTGCAGGCGTTGAGAAACCGTAGGGTTTTGAAAGCAGGTGACATGACCCTCAAAGTTGCAAACGGAGCTAGCATGGATGCTAAGGCCGTGGGGGACTATCACCTGGGAATGTCAGATGGACATGTTTTGGTTTTGTGTAATTGCTTTTTTGTATCCAACGCAACTTGTAATATCATTTCTGTATCTTTGGTTTCTAAAGAAGGTTATGAATTTGCGTTTGTAAGTAATGTTGTAAACATTCACCTTAATCAAGTTCTGATTGGGTCAGGTACATTAAGCAATGGTATATACGTATTAAACCAACCACAGATTTTCAATGTCCAGAATACACACAAAAGAAAGTCTCCGGAAATAAATCAGACTTTCTTATGGCATTGTAGACTGGGTCACATCAATGAGAAAAGGTTGACGAAGTTGCATACAGAAGGATATTTGAATGCGTTCGAATATCAATCGTATGCCACTTGTCAATCCTGTCTCAAAGGAAAGATGACAAAGACTCCGTTCACTGGACACGGAGTAAGAGCGAGCGAGCTCTTGGGACTCGTACACAGCGACGTGTGCGGTTCAATGTCTACACATGCGCGAAGCGGTTATTCTTACTTCATTACTTTTACGGATGACTTTTCAAGGTACGGTTATGTCTTCTTAATGAAACATAAGTCCGAAGCCTTTGGAAAATTCCAGGAATATAAGAATGAAGTAGAAAAACAAACCGGCAAAAGTATCAAGATTCTAAGATCGGATCGAGGTGGAGAATACTTAAGTGCCGAGTTCCTGGACTATTTAAAAGAGAACGGAATTCTCTCTCAGCTTACTCCTCCATACACTCCGCAATATAATGGTGTATCGGAGAGACGGAACCGAACCCTATTGGATATGGTACGGTCCATGATGAGTAATGCTGAGTTACCACGATCATTCTGGGGGTATGCGCTAGAATCAGCTGCATACCTTTTGAACCGAGTTCCCACTAAGACTGTGCCTACTACACCATATGAGATGTGGTGTGGGAAGAGACCCTATCTTAATCACATTAAGACATGGGGAAGTCCAGCTTTTGTCAAAAAGCAGCATGTGGACAAGCTCGAGGCACGCTCAGTACAGTGCAAGTTCGTGGGATATCCAAAGAACTCCAAGGGATATTTCTTCTACTGCGAAGAGGAACAAAAGGTTTTTGTTTCTCGTCATGCCTACTTCTTGGAAACTGAGTTTTTGGAAAACCAGATAAGTGGGAGCACAGTAGAACTGGAAGAAATTTCAGAACCACGAGCTATTACTGAAAGCTTAGTAGAACCAGAGGGTTCAAAAGAACAGGACATTCCTACGCTGCTCCGCAGGAGTAGTAGGCAGTCTCATCCGCCCGAGAGATACTACGGTTTTCTCATAGACGGGGATAGAGAGGATTGCATCATAGATTATGATGAGCCTATTAGCTTCCAGTAGGCCGTTCAGAGCGTTGACTCAGTAAAATGGCTGGATGCAATGCGGACCGAAATGGAGTCCATGTACACCAACAAAGTATGGACGTTGGACATTGCTCCAGACGGGGTAAAACCCGTAGGATGCAAGTGGATCTTCAAAAGGAAGATTGGTGTAGATGGACAGGTTGAGACCTATAAAGCTAGACTTATTGCAAAGGGTTTCCGTCAAAGACCTGGCTTGGACTATGACGAAACCTTTTCTCCAGTGGCTATGCTGAAATCCATTCGGATCCTTCTTGCCATTGCTGCCTTCCACGATTATGAGATCTGGCAAATGGGCGTAAAGACCGCTTTTCTAAATGGAAATTTAGAGGAGTGTGTCTATATGGACCAACCAGAGGGTTTCATTCAGAGTGGGAGCAGCGGAAAGGTGTGCAAGTTGCTTAAGTCCATCTATGGACTAAAGCAGGTATCGCGGAGTTGGAACATCTGTTTTGATGAGACGGTCAAGGAATTTGGCTTTATCAAAAATCCAGATGAACCATGCATCTATTGTAGATTTGTAGCGAGAACTGTAATATTCCTCGTTTTGTACGTGGATGACATTCTCTTAATAGGAAATGACATTCCTATGCTACAATCTGTCAAGGGGTTCTTATCACACAGGTTCTCCATGAAAGACCTGGGTGATGCCTCATACATCCTGGGGATCCGGATCCATCGTGATAGATCCAAGAGGATATTAGGACTTTCACAGTCCAGGTACATCGACACCATACTGAAGAGATTCAGTATGGAAGATTCCAAGCGCGGTAACCTACCGGCTTGTCACGGGATCACCCTCTCTAAAGAGATGTCTCCCAAGACTGATTTGGAGAGGGATCGCATGTCTATTATACCCTACACTTCTGCGGTAGGCTCTATAATGTATGCGATGTTGTGTACCAGACCGGATGTAGCTTATGCACTGAGTGTGGTAGCCGGTATCAGTCAAACCCTGGGGAGAAACACTGGATAGCGGTAAAGAACATTCTCAAGTACCTGAGAAGGACTAAGGAGATATTCTTGGTGTATGGCGGAAAAGACCTCCAGATCGAGGCCTTTGCTGACTCCAGCTTCCAGAGTGACAAGGATGATTCCAAGTCCATGTCGGGTTTTGTCTTTACCCTCAATGGAGGGGCGGTGTGTTGGAAGAGTTCCAAACAGGAAACCGTTGCAGACTCGACGATGGAAGCAGAATACATCGCTGCATCTGATGCCGCAAAAGAAGCTGTCTGGATGAGGAAGTTCTTGAAAGAACTTCAGGTGGTTCCGTCCATTGTTGATCCAATACCTCTGTATTGCGACAACAACGGGGCTATAGCTTTAGCGAAGGAACCCAGGTCCCATCAGAGATCCTGACACATCTTGAGGCGGTATCACCTGATCAGGGAGATCGTGGATCGCCAGGAGATCGAGGTTCGGAGGGTTGCTTCAGAAGATAACACTGCAGATCCATTCACCAAGGCCTTGCCCCAGACTCAGTTCGAGCGGCTGATCGAGATGATAGGTCTTCGATACGCCAGTACATGGCCTTAGTGCAAGTGGGAGACTGTTAGTGTATATGCCCTAGAGGCCATTACTGTATCATACTAGTTTGTATATTACTTAATGGAAGCTTGGGATATTCACCTTGTATATACAGTCTTGCTCAAAATAGTAGTATGCTACTTGGTTTGTTTCTACTTCAATGTGTACATGTGTTTATTTTATTATATCACCTATACGCATTAGTGGAGCCCTTAGGATCTTTGCTTGATTACCAGCGTTGTGATGGCAGTCACACTAGTGGGGCTGGGTGATCTATAAGCACATCCTTATGCAGGTCCCTGGTCGCAGGACTATCGAGACAGGGCATCGATACTCCGGAGTAGACTAGTGCATGCGCTTCTCGTCCCAGTGTGGGAGATGGTCTGTCCCACAGCCGTCGGTACGTCGTACTTGAGATAGTATGCGGGTGCTCGTTGGGTTACGAGTACACTGGACAGGACTCGTCGGGAACTGACTAGTTGGTATTATGCCTATCGTCAGTTATCAGTTCCAGGTGACATGAGTACAGCTTAGTCCGCTGACTTGACATTGTCACTTCACCTCGAGTGTGTTCCCACTGTACTTTGATTATTACCCTACCACGGCTCAAAGGAGTCGTGCAAACAGGTGGTAGTTGGGTGCAGTCCCGAAGCACTTGGAGGCAGTGATGATTAGACAGGATTCGTCTCTCCCGGTATTGGGGGTTGACATTGCGCTGTGTCTAGGAGAGCCATTACACGAGTAGTCCCTGGCCAGGGCAAACGAGATATACTGGTAGGCTTCCAGTGTTATCTCAGGGTGTTTTGGGCTTCACTCCGACACGAATTGTACCGCTATTGGGGGACTGATGTTTACCGCCCCCTAGGCCCGCCATGCGATGTATCAGACGAACAGACCGGACTGTACGGAGAATGTCACATTCAGGCTCAGTAGGAGTTCAGATGGGTTTCGCCTCGTCAGTCTTCTTGTCGGCATCTACCTGGGGACCGTTACGCACAGCTAGTGCCGCTTGCGGTCTGTGGTTAAACCCACTGCCAGCGTAGTGTCGAATCTTTAGAGTCCCACACAGAAAGCTATTCGCCTTTAGGCAAAAGAGTAGAGGTCGCATGGTTTTGCGACAGGGTTCGGTCGCATCCGTGCACTTGTGCACGTACAGTGTCCGGACAGTTCACACTAGCGAGCTTTGGTTTAAGCCAGATCCTAGTGTACCTTTTGGGATTGGTTTTATCCAGTATGCATTCGTGTTCCTCGGAACGCGGATGCGGGTGTGTATGCACAGTTGACGGAGAGACAGAGGCAGAGGATTCTCATTAGGGTTGTTGACCGTTGACAGTTGACTTTTGACCTTTTGTTCAACCCTAATGAGAATATGATTTGTGATTAACAATTATATTAATTAAGTATTATGGTGACATGGTTGTTGAGGGATTGACTTTGTTGACTTGTTGACTTTTGTTGACTTGTTGACTTTGTTGACCGGTTGACTAGGCTTGACTAGTTGACCATCATGATAACTATAGCTATCATTTCATGGCAAAGACTTTTTGCTTGCTTGCTCTTTTGTGCAAAATGAGAGCATGAAATGATATGGCTATGGTTGCTTAAATTATCACATAATACTTGATTGATATGAGGTGTTATGATTGTTTTGGATTATGAGAGCCAAATGAGAAAAGTCTTCTCTCATTCTTTCATGCTCATTCTCTTTCTTGTTCTTGAGCTCTCATCTTCCTCCTCTTGCTCTCCCTCTCTTGACTCATGAGTTGAGAACCAAGAACCATAGATAAAATCCCATACAAACTCTTCTCTACTCACTCTAGTTCACAAGGTTTAGCAAACCGAGTGAACTAGTTTCTTCAAAGTTCGAAGAAGGAGCCAAAGGTTGAAGCTTTCAGGTGGATCTATCTTCGGCGCAAGGAGACGACGGGGAGAAGCCGATTCGGACGACCATCGAAGCTTGAAGACGAAGGAGTTCGAGAAAAAGAAAGGTATAACCCCCTAACCGAGTAGTTAGCAACTCGTAGTTAGGTTGTTAGTTAGAAGTTTAACAAAGATCCGGTTTTGAGTCCATGTTACCACCTCTAGAAAATCGTTTTTCACCAAATTCCGAATGCCCGAAAGTACCGGGATAGGTAGCATGGACTTACACACTAAGCTCAATTTCACACTACAACTCACAATTTCTTCAAACCCTAAGTAGGTTTCCTTTAAGTCCACAAGACCACCCGATATTGATTCAATTTTAACATAGGGTATAAGTAATGCAAAAACTAGTCTAATGATCCATAAATTACCTCATTTGGCAACTCAAGAATTTTCTTGAGTTGCCTTAAGTTGCCAAAATCCTTACTTTCTTGGTCCATCGTGTAGGTCTTGAGCTTGTGCATCTTTTTAATGAAATGGAGATTGGGTTTTAGAATTGTTTTTGAGGTGATTTGGGACTTGAAGAGGGGAGGTGAGGTGAGGTGCAGGAGCAGCGGCAGCAACAAGAGGGAGAGGGAGAGAAATGAGTGAAGGTTGAAGAGGAAATGATTAAGTCTTTTGGTCAAAGAAGCCCATACCTCTCTCTCTCTCACACCATACCTCATATAATAATCCCTTTTCCATTTCTTTTTATTTTCTTTTTTTCTCTAATTCCTTCTCACTCAAATAGTGATCACAAAATAAAACCATGGCAAGAAAAATGTAACACAAGTGTAGAAAAAGATATGTGCATGTTTTGCACAAAATTGCTTAAAAGCCGATTAGCGATTTTTAATCGCGATTAGCATTAAATTAGCATATAACTAATCATAAGAACTTAAAAATGGCATAATTCCCTAAAATACCCTATTTTAGAATTTTCCATAATTTTTCCACAATTTTTCCCATTTATTTGTATTTAATTATACCGAAATATTAAAATATTCATTAAAATAATATTAATTTATAAAATTTCCCAAAAATAATATTTTATTATTTTGGAATGTTACAAAGGGTCGGGTCATGGTCGCTGCCAAAGAGAGAGAGATAAAAGAAACACTCACCGTGCACTCTAACTTAGATCAGAATGGTTATCACTTTATCTAATCAGAAAACCTCCCACTGTAACGTCAAATTCTTCCCCAAAACTGAAAGAAGAATTAGTCGGGATCACCCGAGGAGTAAACCAACTCATCATTGGGAATCAGGATCCAACTATCATCGCATGATAACGTGACGGAATCCGCTCACGTTATCACACTCCAGAAGGTATGCACATATCTGGCAAGTTTCAGTTTCTTTAGAAACTCCCGATGTGATTTTTGCCCCATGCTCTTATGACCTTGACTTTGGCCAACATATCATAAGTCACATGTCAAGTTCTACCCGTCATTCTCCAGGTTAATTTGAGCCCACCCGTACAAGCCCTTGACTTTGGCCAACAAGGCTATACGACTGCCCCAAACCAACGCATCTATCTATGCAGTATATGAATACCCAATAGCTACCAATCACTGTGCCTTGACTTTGGCCAACATACACGGCTTGAATACCTATTGACTATTCATATGAAATGACGGAGGGCTACGAATGGTTTCTGGTGAAAACCTTTAACGTAATGAACTTGATATCTTTGAAGGAACCAGATAGCTTTTTAAAAATATAGTGACGAAAACCTTTGCTAAAGAGGTCACTCCCGGTGAAGGGATCTCGGCTCTTTCCCCGTAGAATGAGATGCAGGATATTCCAACTGAATACCACGATGCAAAGCAAAAGTAATCGGCTATAGTGAAGTTATTGCCCTGACGCAAACTTTTGTCCAAGGGGTCACTCCCGGTGAAGGGATCTCGGCCCTTGCCTCGTCGACTGAGGAGCTGGATATTCACAACCGAATACCACTGTGCAAAACAAAAGAGAACGCCCTTGCAATAATAGCTTTTTGAAAAATGTTCCAACAACATCAGAATAGGTTTGTTTTTAACTTGCATTGATCCGAATCAACGCAGTCCCATCAATTGATCACACCACAAAGGAACGAAAATAATGATGTACGTATATGCCATCCGCATTAGCCACTGGGTCCCGTCATCACCCGTTAGGTTACTTAACTAACGACAGAGCGGGGACTGGACTAGCGCGGATGCAAAACATATACAACATCTACTAGTATATATATCAATATATAATATTCGCTCAAGGCGTGATAAAATGCAACATCACAGAAATGTAATAAGCATCACAGAACAATACAGATATCTGGGATCCCCGGGTTTCATAGAGCCGCTACTGAAACCCGACGTTCCCCTGGTCGTGTGGATAGCCTGTGCAATGAAATCCTAGACCCCTACGGGCGCGGCAAGTTACCCGCCAAAACCTGAAACGAGGCAGCCCCCTTCAGCAACGTGAATGGACCACCCAGCACTTCACGGAATCCGGTAACTTGGTCACCCCTCCTTGGGTCAACCTGTACCCCCTACGAGTGCGGCGAATAGCCCGCCAATTCCAGAGTAAAGCCCCCTCCGTCTCAACGCCATGAGATGTGGGCTCGTTGCTCTCTAGAACCCGGCTATCCGTGCACCCCTCCGTGGGGTAATCCTAGTACAGAAAGTAAAATATACATACAACGGGTACATCGACCTCACCCCGGTCGTGCCCTAAAAGAATAATATACAAACAGGCAGTGACGGCAGTCCACATGTCGGACGCTCGCCCCGCAATATCAAATGTACATATAAAACAAAACTGTACTTACATTGCATCCAGGCTATCCCTCACGACCAATCCGCAACATCACAGCACAACACAGAACATCAACGTGAATGTCACGTTCGCAAATCCGTCTAAAAGGGCTATAGCAGATAGACTGGATTTACCGATCGAGTGACATTCACGGTCGCAGATATAATATAAATACTGTGAACTAACATGTTTAAAATTTTCGATCGATCAAATTTACCGAAGTGGGCCCCAAGCACTACTGTAGCACTCACAGAAAATCTGGGCCCAAAAAGAATGTTCCAAAAACCCCATTTTCAACTCATAAGCCCACTGTAAAAATTTGGTCAAATGAACAGTCTACCTTGCGGTGGAACCGCGGCCAATGCGTGGGTTTGGCCGTGGTTCAGCGGTGAAAAGGTGACGTCACGCGACGAAATTTTCTCAGATTGCTTAGAATTACCTGCACGTGTTTCTGCAACAACCTGAAAATTTTTTAGAGCCCAAAAAAATTTCGACAGAAACTCATGCAATGGAAATTGGGTTTTCGGAAATTTGTTCGATCGAACTTGTAAACACATTAGAGCAAGCTAGACTAGGTTAATGGCGTGTCTCTGATACCAATGTAAGTGCACGGCGGCGCCCCGGCCGTCAATCCGACGCCGGAATGCGGAAACGAAAATTTTCTAACAACTAGAAACCGGCACCACCGCGCACTAAAATCCCGGATCGGGCCATTAACCTATCGCTAGCAAACTAAGAAATGAGTAGAAAGCTATACCGAGCGATCCGTGTCCTTCGGTCTTCGGCCTCCACTCCGATCTTCTCGCCGAATCTCCGGTCGTCACCTCCTCGTCGAAACGGGTACCACATCGCCGGGTTCTTTTACGGGCTCCCACCTCTGGACCGAGGCAACTCGGGCGCGAAGTCGGCGAGCCGACGCTTCCAAGGGTGCTGTAGGTGTAGTGTAGAAACCATTGTCTCATTTGGGGTTTTAGTTGCCATTTGATGGAGAAGAGAATAATGAACAAGAAGAGATGAGCTATATGAACTTTTTTGTAAAGAAAAATGAAAAGAAGAATTTTTCTACTCAAGAAAATGAACCCCACTCCCTCCCATTTGTGTGGCCGGCCCCCTTCTCTATTTGTGTGAAAAATGAATCAATTAACAAGAGAAGAAAAGCCAAGATAATGATAAGAAAAATGGTCACACCCATTTCTAATCAAAGCCCATCATAATAAATGCAATGGAAGAGACTAAAAAAGAATCTCATGATAAAACAACTATCATGAAGCCACAAATATACAAGAAACCCCTCCACAATACCAAATTTGCAAACTTGCAAATAAGCCCCTCCAACGGAAAAGTCCAGCCGCGAAGGAACAAAAGAAAACTGGCCGGAACGGAATGCAAACTGGCAACTTCAGAAATCCGATCCCGTAATAAATTACAGGAAAACCCCGCGATTGCATATACATGCCCGCATTTGTATTCCCACTGAATACAAATGCAAAGAGACAAAATCTACACTGTACAATACTAGGATCCGGCTTAAACCAAAGCCCGCTAGTATTATCCGTCCGATCATGATCCGTGCAATACCGTACGTATCTGATCGAACCCTGCCATATCTCCATACGGCCTCTACATCGTTTCGCCCGAAACTGAAGAAACTGGTCTGTAGGGGACTCTAAAGACTCATCAACACCTTGGTTGTGGATTTAACCACTAGCACGTCAGAAATATTAGCCTATACGTAACGGGCTACCAGGTATTGACCAAATAGGACGTCTGTGAGCGAACTCATGCTGATACCCTACTGAGCCTGTCAGTGACAATATCCGTACAGTCCGATCCGTTCGTTTATGAGCATCGCATGGCGGGCCTAGGGGGCTGGTAAAAGTCAGACCCCCAAAAGCGATACAAGTCGTGTCGGAGTGTAGCCCAGAACACCCTGAGATACTACTGGAATACCTACCAGTAAATCTCCTGCCTTGGCCAAGGACTTTCATGTACTGGCTCTCCTAGACACAGCGCGACCTCACCCCCAATACCGGGAGAGACGAACCCCTGCAGATCCGCTCACTGCCTCCATGTGGCTCGGGACTATACCCAACTAAAACCTGTTTGCACGTCTCCTTTGGGCGTGGTAGGGTAGTAATCAAAGCACAGTGGGAACTCACACGAGACAAATGACGATCTCAGGTCGATGAACTAACCTGTACACATGTTACCAGGGAACTGCTATCTGACATCAGGTATAATCCCAACTAGCAGGTTTCCGGCGAGTCCTGTCTGATGTACTCATAACCCAATGAGCACCTGTATACATCTTAGGTGAACCAACTGACACCAGTGGCTTTTGAGACCAGCCACCGCCCCTCGTCGGGGTCTCGACTGTATACACTAGTCTACTCTGGAGTATCGATGCCCTGTCTCGAAACTCCCACGACTAGGGACCTTTTAAGGATATGCTTATAGACCCCAGCTCCCACATATATGATCGCCCTCATACCGCTGGTAGTCAAGCAAGAATCCTAGGGGCTCTATCAATGTGCAATAATGACCTGTAAGGTCACCTAAAGCAGTACACGATGATAAAGATAAACCAGATAGCATACTATCATCTTGAGTAAGACTGTCCTACCGGGATAGGTCCTCCCTCAATCATTGCAATCACGTACCTGTGATCCAATAATTGACTCTGAGGGCACTATCTCCAACACGATCGTCATTCGAGTAGCCAGTACACGAATGCGATCGAAACCCTGCCGTAAGACCATACGACATCTACATCGTCTTGCCTGATCCAGGGAAACCCTCTGTGTGGGACTCTAAAGACTCGATAGTATGCAGGCAGTGGGTTTAACCACAAGTCCGTCAGTGGCACTAGCTGTACGTAAGGGCCACCCAGGTACGTGTCGAAAAGGATGCCAATGAGCGAACTCGTCCGTAACCCCTACTGAGCCTGTCCGTGACAATATCCACGCAGTCCAGTCTATTCGTCTGAGCGTACCGCATGTATGGTCTAGGGAGGTGGTGAACGTCAGACCCCTAACAACCGTACAAGTCATGCCAGTGTGGCTCAAGACCATCTGAGAATCTACAGGTCAGTTCACCAGTAATTCTCTATCAGACATAGCTAGGGACTTATGGTAATGATCAACCGATCACAGTGCGATATCGACTCCCTATACCGGGAGAGACGAATTCCTAACAGTCGCTCACTGCCTCCATATGGATCGGGACTGTACCCAACTAAAACCTGTTTGCATAACTCCTTTGAGCCGTGGTAGGGTAGTAATCAATGCACAGTGGGAACTCACACGAGACAAATGACGACCTTACGTCGACAGACTATCTGCACACATGTCACCTAAGAACTGCTATCTGACGCTAGGTATAATACCATCCAGTCAGTTCTCGGCGAGTCCTGTCTGGTGTACTCACACTAAGTTAGCATCTATATACAATCTTAGGTGCACATCACCAATGGCTGCGGGAACAATCCATCGCCCCTCGTCAGGGTCAAGATATGTATACACTAGTCTACTCTGGAGCATCGATACCTAGTCTCGATACTCCTGCGACCAGGGACATTCAAGGATGTGCCTATTGACTATCCAGCTCCCACAAGTATGACTGCCATCACAACGCCGGTAGTCAGGCAAACACCCTATGGGCTTTATCAACATGTATATAAATACAAAGTAAAATATATCTCACGTTAAGATAAAGACAAACCAAATAGCATACTATCATATCAAGCAAGATTGTTATGTACATACATATCTCTAGCATCCTATACAATGAAGGCCTCTAGGGCATATATATCCAACATTCTCCCACTTGCACTAAGGCCTGTAATTGGCGCAATGTGTACCCACTGTCTGCACTAGATCCAGTTGCTGGCGTACCGCATGCCCAACATATCAAACAGCCTCTCGAACTGGACTTGAGGGATGGCCTTGGTGAATGGATCTGCAGTGTTGCCTTTTGTGTCCACTCTCCGCACCTTGATCTCCCGGCGATCCACGATCTCCCTAATCAGGTGATACCGCCTCAAGATATGCCTGGATTTCTGATGGGACCTTGGTTCCTTCGCTAATGCTACAGCTCCATTGTTATCACAATACAAAGGTATTGGATTGGCAATGGAAGGAACCACCTGAAGTTCAGAAATGAACTTCTTCATCCAGAAAGCCTCTTTCGCGGCATCATTAGCAGCTATATACTCAGCCTCCATAGTTGAGTCTGCGACGGTATCTTGTTTGGAACTCCTCCAACATACTGCCCCTCCATTGAGGGTAAACACAAAACCCGAAACGGATTTAGAGTCATCTTTGTCACTTTGGAAGCTGGAGTCGGTAAAGGCCTCGACCAGCAGGTCCCCATTACCGTAAAACAAGAACATCTCCTTAGTCCTTCTCAGGTACTTGAGAATGTTCTTTACCGCTATCCAATGCTTCTCACCTGGGTCAGACTGATACCTGCTTACCACACTAAGTGCGTAAGCTACATCATGTCTAGTACATAACATCGCATACATTATGGATCCTACTGCCGAAGCGTAGGGTATAATTCCCATGCGAGCCCTCTCTTCATCAGTCTTTGGAGACATCTCTTTGGAGAGGGTGATCCCGTGACAAGCGGGTAAATTACCGCGCTTGGAATCTTCCATACTAAATCTCTTTAGTATAGTGTCAATATACCCGGACTGTGAAAGTCCCAACATTCTTTTGGATCTATCACGATAGATCTTAATGCCCAGAATGTAGGATGCATCTCCCAAGTCTTTCATGGAGAATTTCTGTGACAAGAAGAGCTTTACTGATTGTAGCATAGGGACATCATTCCCTATCAGTAGTATGTCGTCGACGTACAAAACGAGGAAGACTACTGCTCCTTCTACAATCCTCCTATAAATGCATGGTTCATCTATATTTTTGATAAAATCAAATTCTTTGACCGTCTCATCAAAGCAGATGTTCCAACTCCACGATACTTGTTGTAATCCATAAATGGATTTAAGCAACTTGCACACCTTCCCGCTGCTCCCACTGTCTAGGAAACCTTCTGGTTGATCCATGTAAACACTCTCTTCTAAATGTCCATTTAGAAATGCTGTTTTTACGTCCATCTGCCAGATTTCATAGTCATGGAAGGCAGCAATGGCAAGCAGGATCCGAATGGATTTAAGCATAGCTACTGGGAAAAAGGTTTCATCATAGTCCAATGCTTATTGGAGCTCCAAATGCGAGGGGAAAAGGTTTCATCTAATGTTAATTATTGTAACATTTTTCCTGGTACCAAGTGGATCTTTTTGAGAAACAAGTGGTACTTTTCTGGTCTAAGTGGAACTTTATGCTTTATAAGTGGGTCGTTATTCCTACATGTGATTTTTCTTCTGTATAACTTTTCCTAGTAGGAAGTAGAACTTTATGAATTCCATGTGGTACTTTTCTTTCTAAATTTGGTCTTTATTCCTTATAAGTGCATTTTTATACTTAAATGTGACTGCGTAAATTTAAAATTTCAGGAAGTTGGAAATAGAACTTTATGAATTCTATATGGTAATTTTATTCCTTAAGTAGGATTTTAGTCCTTGTAAGTGGATCTTTATTCTTAAATTCGACTAAGTTAATTTTAAAATTTTCGAAAATTGGAAGTAGAACTTTATGAATTCCATGTGGTACTTTTCCTCCATAAGTGGGAATTTATTCCTAAGAAGTGGATCTTTATGTTTAAACGTTACTGCGTAAATTTAAAAATTTGGAAGTTGGAAGTAGAAGTTTATGAATTTCTCATGGTACTTTTATCTTTTAAGGGGAAGTTTCTGTGTTAAAAGTGGATCTTTATCCAAAAATGAGATTTTCCGTTTATTAATTTTTTTTGTATTTTAAAGTGGAGCTTTCTGACCTTCATCTGGGACTTTTGTATATACTGTGACTTTATGTAATCTAAATGGGAATTTCTGATAAAAGGGTAAAAAAAACCCCATCAAACCCCCATTCCAAAATACATTGGTGCCATTGTTATTTTGTAGCATTATGGTAAGGGGTACAATACCCAATTCAATTGGAGGGAATGTAAAATACCCATTTGGAGAGAAAGTGAAAAACCCATAAATTGGTGCAATTGTTTGTTTACTCCATCATGAAGCACCCCGACCAAATTTAAATTTTTGTGATGTTAGATAACATAGTAGATGGGCAATGTGGCCGTGCTAAGTGAAGTTTAGGATGATGATCAAAATGGAGGGATAAGTGTAAGCCTAGCTAATAGAAATTTAGGATGATAGTGATAGTGGAGGCATAAGATTGTGTAGGATTTTTAGGACAAAACGTTTCAGTATACGAGGAAATTACAAGGCGTTAAATGCATGCTCACAGATTGAGAAGATCTTTTGTATACCCATCTATACTTATTTTCATTAAAAAAAATGAGCATACTTTCTTAATTTGTGTTGGAACTTGGAATTTACAAATAATAAAAGTGTAACTTTCTTAATATGAGTCAGAAGAATGTAACGTCATGTCAGTTTTCAATTGGGACTTACACATCTTAAAAAGAATTCCAGTTCAAATTATTCAATGTGGGACGTTCACTCTTTAAGTGGGAGTTATTTATTTATAAGTGGGACTTTCAGTGTTATAAGTAGGATTTATGTCTAAATGGGAATGCTATTTTTAAAAATATTTTAAAGTTGAAAGTCCAAACTCGACGTGGTAATTTTTTATTTTATATGGAACCGTTTGTTTTATAAGTGGAATTTCTTTCTAAATGCGAGTTTCTTATGTTGAAAGTAGAACTTTCTCATATTCATGCGGTAGTTTTCTCCTTTAATTGGGACTCTGGGTTTATAATTGGAGTTTATCTATATTTGTGAATGATTGCGTTTATTGATAAAATAGAATGCCTGGAACTGAAATTTTTTGATTGGCGCCAAAAACCACCCAAAATTTTCAAAACAAGGGGAGAGAAAGAGAAAATTGATAACACATGGATGATGAGCATGTACGAGGATAGTACATAGTATTAAATTCAAGCTCTCGGTACGAGGAGAAAAAGAAGATAATTGATTATATTCTATATACTTTTATTATCCTTAGGTCAAACAAAAACAATATTGCCATTGGGATGATGTTATATTCTATTATTTGGAGTGTATCTATTTTTTTAATATTTGGCAGCCCCGGTACGGCTATAGGTTTTACTTGTGAGTCATAAAGACGGATTTTAGTATGTAACCTACAAAATTTATGCACATAGAATAAATCATCTGAAAAGCTTATGATCTACGATGTCAATATATCTTATGCACCAAAAATTACAACTGTACGGATGTTAACATAGCTTATGATCTGAAAAGCTTATGATCGAGGTGGATGGTAAAACATCTAGGCTTCGATCACAAGCCTTCTAGATGTTTTTGACTGTGTGCGTTGAGTTTTTTGAGTATATGATCGAGGAACAAATGGTCTTCATATTATTTTATTTTTGGTGTAAGCTACGTTAACATCGAAGACCCGTACGGTTGTTACTTTGTTTCTGAGTGTATATATTTTTTAATATATTTATCTAAATTTAATAAATATAACGAATAAATTCTCAATATCCGGGTACAAAAATTCAATTTCAACCTTACGGATTTGTTTTATAATACAAGAATAGATTGTGTACCAAATATATCCCTATTTGAAGACCATATGTTTCTCGATCATAGACTCACAAAATCAATGCACACAGTTAAAAACATTTGGATGGTTTGTGATCGAGGCCCAGATGAATTTCAAAACATTTGAATTTTTTTATTTAACCTATTTTATCATCGTATATCAAATCCGTACTGTTGAAATTATTGAACTAGATACCAATATAGGACTCACATCTCAAGCAAAAGTAGTGCATAACAGCCATAATAGCTTTCCATGCAATATAACCAATCAAGGTCGGACCGTGGGTCTTATATAGGTATCTAGTTCAATACATTCAACAATACAGATTTGATATACGGTGATAAAATAGGTTAAATAAAAGAACTCAATTGTTTTGAAGTTCATCTGGGCCTCGATCATAAGCCTTCCAGATGTTTTTAACTGTGTGCGTTGATTTTATCAGTCTATGATCGAGGGTCAAATGATCTTCGTATTAGTTTTTTGGGTGTAAGATATGTTAACATCGAAGATCACATCCGTACAGTTGTGATTTTGTTTCTGAGTATATATATTTCTATTTATTTATCTGAATTTAATAAATATAACGGCTAAATTTTCAATATCCGAGTACAAAAATTCTATTTCAATCATACGGATTTGTTTTATAATACATAAATAGGTTACGTACCAAATATATCCCTATTTGAAGACCATATGTTCCTCGAATATTAATATCCTACTTAGTCACATATGGTCCCACTTAGTGCGTACATTTGACTGTTTTGAATTAAGTTAACTTCATACACGATCTCCCTCCCTTTCTCCTGCTCTTAGAAGAGTTCTCTCTCCCTTTCTTTTGGTTTCCCTGAATTGGTTTCTTTTTTTGTTGTCCCCAACTTCAACCCTACACGATCTCTGTCCCTCTTTCTTGCTCGTCCTCATTTTCAACTGCTACGGCTCTCCCTCTTAGCAAAACTTTCTCTCTCCCTGTCATTTGAACAAATCAAGTTAGTGTTTTTCCCCCAACCTGAACACTAGCAATTTTTCTCCATGGAGATCTTGACCTACCTTTTTCATGATTCTGGAAGGAATGGCTGAGCGGGAACTTAACCCTGCCACTGAAGGTCATCACAACAACGACCTAGAACACAACCGAGATGATGATCCGTAGCCGAATCCCAGTCCTACTCCTAACCCTAATGTTATTCTTTGCTCCGATTCCGCAGCCCAAAACCCTAATTTTTTTACAAATCCAAGCCTTGAATCAGAGACGCAGAAGCAGATGTCAAAGTATGTGTATCATCATTTCTATAATTCCATTTCAATTCTTTATATGGATACTTGTAACTTGTGTTTTGTAATTTGAATTTAAACAGTTTAACTTTCTGATATCAAGTTCTAAAATAATATAGCAGAAAAAGGGAATGAAACTCAAGACCACTTCACACATCACCGAATACAGAGATTTTATGCAGGAGATTAGGTTGGAATTGCCCAATGAAACAGTAAATTCAGTGTTAAGTACTTGCTTTGGGCATTACTTGGCAATGTCCTCGCTGGCCCAGGATAGACCAATTATAGATATGCTGATATCCTGTTATAACAAACAGTCGGGGGAGTTCAGAATAAAAGATGAATATTATACACTCGACGTTGACTGTGTTTCTGGTCATACATGGCTGTCGAATACCAGGGAGACATGTTCAAGGCAAGAGAGAAAAGATGCCGCTTTGGTTCAAATACATCGAGAAGAAGCCACAAAACATGAATGGCTGTAAATTCTTGCATAAGCAAATCAAAGAGATTATAGGGGTGCTGTAACAGTTTCAAGTCCCTCAATTATTTGATGATCTAGCTAAGCTGATCATTGTCTATCAGCTTACAACGATTTGGCTGCTACCACCTGGCGATGCAGTTCCTCTGTCCTTCTTTAGTTTCCTCAAGACGAATGAGGTTATCAACAATGTCAACTGGGCTCAAACTGTTCACTCTTACTTGATACAAAGGTTAGAGAAAAGAAATGAAACAAGCAAAGGTTACGCGGTTGGATGTCAAGTTCTGCTTACTGTAAGTAAAAAAGTACTACTTAGCAGTAGAAATGTCCCACTTAGCAGTAGAAAGTCCCACTTAGCATTAGAAAAGTCCCTTTAGCATTAGATAAGTATCACTTAGCAGTAGAAAGTCCTACTTAGCGATAGAAATGTCCCACTTAGCCGTAGACAGTCCTACTTATTAGTAAAAAGTCCCACTTAACAATAGAAATAACACTTAGTAGTAGAAATATCCTACTTAGCAGTAGAAACTCCCACTTAGTAATAGAAAGAGATACTTAGTAGTAGAAATGTCCCACTTAGTAATAGAAAAGTCCCACTTAACAATAGAAAACCCCACTTATCCTTAGGAATGTCCCACTTAACAATAGAAAAGTCCCACTTAACAGTAGAAAATCCAACTTATCATTAGGAATGTCTCACTTAGCAATAGAAAAGTACCACTTGGGAACAGAAAATCCCACTTATCGTTAGCAATGCTCCACTTAGCAGTAGAAAGTCCAACTTGGGAACTATTTAGTACCACTTTAAAAATTACATTTTAAAGGTTACTCGGTTTGTATGATCTTTTGTCTTTTAGCTCTTCGATTTTGAAAGGACTGGATTGAGGCAGCCTAAATTCGTCGATCTAAGAAGGCCACCGATGCAGCATTGGTTTTCAATTTGATCGTTTAGGCATTTTCGAATAGACGAAAAAATGAGCCAGTTGGCGCCTAAATTGATGGGCGTTAATTTTAACAGATATGCCCAGGAAAAGAAAACAATGATATGTCCCAAACCACCTTGACCAGGACCAGTGAAGCCCAAGAAGTTAGAGCACAAGGAAGATAATTTGAAAGAAGAAGTTATGAATAAGGATTTGCTCGAGAAGGCGGCTGTATTACCTGTTGCTGAACAAGTAAAGTATTATATGAATAAATATGTTCTTAAGAAGGGCACTCTGGGCACTCTGACAGCTCCAACCTTCCAACATGAAACTTCGATTATCCGCTTCGAGAATGAGATCATTCGCCTACGCGAGCATCTAATCGAGAAGAGTGATCGAGAATTTGTAGATGCTGGATCCTTTATAGAAGAGCTTAAGAAAGGAAGAACAGAAGATGGAACATCAAAAGAGGTAAAAGAAGGCGAGTGTAAAGAAGAAGTTGGAGAAGAACGTGGTCGTGACGATGCACCATAAATTGAAGAGGAAGTAGGAGAAGACCGGATATGACACAAGTCGATGAGAACCTCACCATTTTTGAATTTGACGATATTGTTAATAAGATTGCTGAAGATGCCGTGAAGGAGTCGGCAATTGGGTTGGAAGAAGATGAGCCGAAGAAGGCCGTAGAATAAAAAAATGTGGTGGAGGAATCAGTGCCGATAGTTGCTGAGAGCATAGTAAACCAACAGGAAGAAATCGTTGAGGGAAAAAAGGAATATACAACAACAAGGGTTGATGAGGATGTCACTGTAGAATCAGTGCCGGGAGGGGCGATCCGAAGATCGTCTAGGTTACTATAATCTCAATCCTTTGCGGTTGACATGCACTAGAAAAAGTGTAAGAGATCGGATACGGCGGCCATGGATGATGAATACTGGCCAGCCCACATTTGTAAGAGGTAGGGGAGCAGTTGGATTCTTAAACAAAAATTATCCAAACAGAGCGCAGATGAACCCGCCAACATCATAGAAGATGCTCCCGAAAAGCTTCTAAATCCTTAAGAAGAACTTGGAGGAGGTAGGAACCATATTAATGAAGAAGACCGGCTATGTGAACGTTCCACATAAGAGAGTGAATGACAGTGGAGGTAAATAAGTTTCTATTTCCAGGTGGGACTATCATTGTTGGGACGTCACACGCGTGCACCTATGCATTTTGAAAGGAAAAGTTTTTTAGAAATAAGACGCACGCGAGCTTGGTCTCGTTTTAAAATTTATAAACCGTAAGTGCAAGGTGCGTTGTAGCAAACCGGCAAATATGGGTCGATCCACAGGAAGTTGGTGATTAAGGGTTTTTATTGCAAGTTCAAAGAGAAAAGAATGAGTTTGGTTTGGTTTTGTCACAAAAATAGAAAAAAAACAAAGTATAAGGAAAGAAAGAAGGTTGTTGCTCCGGTTCGGATGGCGGAACATGGCAAAATTTTCAACTTTCTCTTGATCATGAGTGTTCTACCTTGTGTTGATTCTGAAATGAAGTATGGCTTATCAAATCGGTGGCGAAGCATAAACCATCAAAGTATCAAAGTTGCAACGCGCGGAATGAAACTAGTCTGTTATGTTCTCACTTACTATTTATATGTCCGAGCATGATGTATCAACACTAAGCACAAGGGTTAGCAAGCATACTACAACATAGATAAAAAAATTAGCAATTAAGAATTAGAGTTAGGATTAAGCTTGCTAAGTGTGGGGGTAATAGTATAAGATATATGCTAAATGAAGTGTGTCAAGCAACATTAAGAAAAATACCCTATCTAAACACTTAGCAACCTTAACACTAGTTTGATTCTAAGTTTAACATTGCATAAGGGATCAATTGAGAGTATAGGGTATAAGTTGTAGGTTACCAAGTGACCATAGAAACTAAATACCATATCAAACATTTACCATTAAGAAATCTTGAACTTACAATCAAGTTTAAGCATATGAATCATTACAAGAGAATGAGGAAGGAAAAACCATTCATCTCACATCATCACCATCACCATAACTAAAGAAACAACTCAAACATCATAAAAAGAGAAAGAGAAACACAAAAGAAGAAAACAACGACACAAAAACAAGAATAAGAAGTTAAAACAAAAAGACTGAAAGTCTTTATTCACATGGAGGGATTAGATCTACAAGTTAGATAGAAACTTCTACCTATGAGAGCTCAAAGAGAGAAGAAGAAGAACCTATCAAATGTTACACACAATTTCTCACTTGAGAATCCCCCAGAACTTAATATGTGATCTGCTATTTATAGGCAACTCAAAATCAAAAACAAACTATAGAAATAGACTGACAAGACAACCAGGGACCCACCAAAAGAGTACGAGCCAAAATGGCAAAGATCAAGCCGCAATTTGCGGTTTTTTGAATGTTTTTGTGGCCAAGAAAAGGAGAGTAGGGCCCATCTTAGTTTTATGGTCTTCTGAGCTCAAGAGCATCTCTCTGTTGTCTTAATTTCTTTTAATTCTTTCTGGAGTGCAATCTGGAGCTAATGAACAGAAGGCAAGTGATAAAGTGGCAATGGGTTCAAACTTCAAATCATCTCTTTTTCGAATACTCATTACACTTGCACAGCCACTTGCTCAAGCCCACTTGCATGACACCATGATGGTGTTTGCCCACTTGATCCACATGAACCATGCACTAGTTCATACTTGCATATTGTTGTATCATGTTGGACCAAAACAATATATATTTTTTATACAACAATATTTGTTGCAAAACCGATAGAATTGATCTGTATTCTATCCCGTTTGCATTTTCAGCTAAAAACCGTCGTTTCTGTGCATGTTGTGCAGCGTTTCTAGTGTTTTTGCCTATGTACTTGTAATCTGTACTAATGAGCAGACACAGGTAAAATAGCATTGTTTATTGACAAAATGATAAGAAATGAACGGTATTAAAATGTAATTAATCATGCCGAACAATCATTTTCCCAGGTAGTATTTAATTGTTCTCCAAGTGGGACTATTTATTATTATCAGTGGGACTTTATGTTTAAAAGTGAGACATTATGTTTACTGTGTGGGAATATATTTTGAGTAAATGGGACATAATGTTAACTAAATGGGACTTTATTTCTTCTAAGTGGGAATTACTTTTTCGTAAGGGGTTATAATATTGACTAAGTGGGACTTTTTGTTAAATTAGTGGGACTTATTGCTAACCTATTGGGATTTAATGTTGACTAAGTGGGACTTACCGTTCTCAATGTGGGACTTTATGCTAAGTAATCCTCCCTGCCTTTGCAGTTATGCCAGCATTGGTTCGTAAAGTTGGCAGCGTATTCAAGATGGACCTCGAAATCATTGGTTAGGAGAAAATTCCCCTTATAATGAGGATTGTGCTGGACGATTTCATAAAGTTGGATATGAATATAACGAAGATATAGGGTCCCCGATAAGTGTATCATGATTTATCCTGGCTGGATATATTCGACTTGTTACGAGGTTACACTATTATTGATAGTCTTATGGATGTCTTCGTAACAAGACTGAACATGCAGCTGGATTCCTTAAAAACCGATGATGCAAAGAAGGTGGCGATCATCCCACCGTAGTATAGGATATATGTATGCCCTAGAGGCCATTATTTGTAATGGATGCTATGGATATATATGTATGTGTACATGACAATCTTGCTCGAAATGATAGTATGCTATCCAGTTTGTCTTTATCTTAACATGTGTGTATGTTTTACTGGTTATTACGTATTTCTTATACTTGTTGATAAAGCCCTTAGGATATGATTGACTACCAACGTTGTGATGGCAATCATACTTTTGGAGGCTGGGTAGTCCATAAGCATATCCTTAAATTGTCCCTAGTTGTAGGAATAATGAGACATGGCATCGATATTCCATAGTAGACCGATGTATACGTTTCTAGACCCCGATGAGGGGCAACGGTTAGTCCCACAGCCATTGGTGTGTTTCACCTAAGATTGTATACAGATGCTCACTGTGGGTGGGTACATTGGACGGACTCACCAGGAACTACTGGATGGTACTATACCAAGAGTCGGATGGCAGTTCTCATGTGGCATGTGTACAGGCAGTCTGTAGACCTGAGATCATCATTTGTCTCATGTGAGTTAGCACTGTGCTTTGATTACTACCCTACCACAGCTCAAAGGAGTCATGCAAGCAGGTTTTAGTTGGGTACAATCTCGAGCCACATGGAGGCAGTGAGTGATTATTAGGGATTCGTCTCTCTTGGAATAGGGAGTCGATATCGCACTGTATTTGGTTGGTCAACACCATAAGTGTAGGGTTCCTAGGCACTCTAAGGAGGTCTTACAAGGCATCAACCATGCCAAATTCAAAAATTTCCGGTGCCGAGAAACCCTAATGCGATCGTTGACTAGAGTTTTAGGCGAAACAAGCAACTAGTTAACAACTTAACTAATATGTGAACGGAAATACAACCTTTGTAGATCCGATCCTCCACCTCCATAGCTCCGTGATGAAGTCCCTCCGCTGTACCCATCGGATCCTGGACTCTCGCGGTGGTTTCATCAAAAAAATGATCGGGCTAGGTCGTTGACTTCGATGCCGAAGATGATCTACGTCGAGGCAACACAAGATCAAGCTCCAACTTCACCAAGTCAAGAAACTTGTGAAGAAAACACCCTATACTACTTGGCAAGTGGTAGAGGATGAAGAAATAGGAAGTGGGTTCACTTTAGAATTGGATTTCTCACTCTTTTTCTCAAGTTGCCATTAATGGTAGCAAGCTTTCTTCTTTGTTCAAGAAGAAGAAGAAGAAGAAAAGAATATAATAAAAATTATTGAATAATAGAAAATATGTGATTCTTATCATATTAGCAACCATGGTTATGTGTAGAGAGTAAACTAAGGTTAGGTGAATGGTTAGGTTAGGCATGAAACAAAAATGGTAGACTTTTTCAAAGCTTCATGAAGCTTCAATGTAAAACAAAAGTAGCAACCATTTCATTTCTTGCCAAAATGAAATAAATAAATAAATGAATGAATAAATTAAAACCCTAACCATTTACTTAACCAAGGTTTAAATCTTACACAAACCCAAGTTTGCATGTATCATCAAACATGATACAAACAAGTGCACAAAAGTATATCACATATACAACTTGTGTACTTCAAGTGAGAAAATACATTTTAAGTGAACCAATACTAGTTAATGCAAAGTAATATATCAAATATATAATTATGCATTAAATCATTAAATCAACGCTTGATTTAACGATCCGGTCATATCGCATATGACCGACTAATATCCAATGTATCGACTTATCGAATCAATCCTTGATTCGATAACTAGGTTATATCGCATACAACCAATCGATACATTCATCGCGAGAATAGAATACGGTATCACATACACGCTTTATTCTCGGTCCCGCACATATCTCATATGTGCTCCTATTTCGCATTGCTTGAGCCAGGAAACCTCTGTGTAGGACTCTAAACACTCGTCAATACGCCGGCAGTAGGTGATGATCATATCAAACACCCACAAGCCGCAAGCGGTCTGCTAAACGTAACGGCCACCCGGTTATTGAGCGATCAGATGATCGACGAGCAAGCCCGCTCACACTCCTGTGAATCCAACCAGTAACACTTACCGTACAGTCCGGTCTGTTCGTCTGATATGTCGCATATCTCGCCTAGGGGTGGTAAACGTCAGACCCCAATAGCTCGATAAGTCGTGTCGATATGAGGTCTATAACAGTTCGAGAAACTACTGGTAACACTTACCAGTGAATCTCAGCAACCCTGGCCAGGGATTTCCGGTTATAGCCAATCGAACACAGCGCAACATCAACTCCCTAAACCGGGAGAGACGAATCCCCTCCTATCGCTTATTGCCTCTATGTGATTCGGGACTGTACCCAAAAACCATCGTTTTGCACGCCCTCTTGGACGTGGTAAGGTGGAAATCAAAGCACAGTAGGAATCACACAAGACTCTATGACGATCTCGGGTCTACAGACTAACCTGTACCAGTGTCACCAGAGAACTGCCATCTGACGTAAGGTATAATACCATCTGGGAGTTCTCGGCGAGTCCGTCCAGTGTACCCAGTCTCCACTGAGCACCCGTATATCATCTCTGATGTCAAACACCAATGGATATGGGATCATCCATCACCCATCTGTATGGGTCGAGAAGGTATACGCTAGTCTACATTGGTATATCGATGCCCTGTCTCGATACACCCACGACTAGGGACCTTGAAGGATGTACTTATGGACTACCATGTCCCCACTAGTATGATCCGCATCATAGTCCAGGTAGTCAAGTACACATCCTAAAAGCTTTACCAACATGTAACAGAGAGACAATCAGTGTACACGTTAAGGTAAAGATCAACCAGATAGCATACTATCATATCGAGCAAGAAAGTCCTCTCTATATATCTCCAAGCATCCACTACAATATACATCCTATATATAGTAATGGCCTCTAGGGCATACATATAACTAACAATAAGCCCCTGGCCAGGGCAGTTGAGAATTACTGATAGTTAGATTAGTAGTTTCTTGGATGGTCTTAAGCCACACCAACACGACTTATCTGGTTAGTAGGGGTCTTATATTAACCATTCCTTTAGACCCGATATGCGATACTCTTAGACGAACATACCGAACTGTATAGATATTGTCATGGTTAGGCTCAGTTGGAGTTTAGATGAGTTTGCTCATCATCCTTCTTTTCGACAGATACCTGGGAATAGTTTTTAGAGTCCCACACAGAGGGTTTCCTTGGTTCAGGAGAAACGATGTGGAGGTCGTTTGTTTATACGTGTAGGGTTCCGGTTAATTACGTATACTAGTTGCGCGGAATTTGATTGGACGGATTATAATACTAGCGGGCTTAGGATTAAGCTGGTTTGTTAAATCAGATATTGATTTAATGCTAGTATTATATTAGTAGTATCATTCTATCTCTCTGGTATTCGTATTTGATACGAATACGTGTATGTATATACGGTAGAATGCATTTTGTATTTATACAAAATACCTTCTAGAAGTTGACACCTCATCATGCATTTTTTTATTTATTGAAAATAGAAAATAAGGTGGAGGCTGAGGTGGTTTCAAGCATGGCATGAAGAATGGACTAGGTATTTCTTTATTCATTTGTGAATACTATTGAAGTATGGCTTTTAATTTTAATGAAAAAAAGAGTGCTTCATAACTTTTTTCTTAGCTATTCTTCAACTCATGGTTGGATTGCCATTCTCCCTCCTCTCTTGATCTCATCTTCATCCTCAACCCCAAACATTCTTATGAGTTGAGAGCCATGGGGTTTTAAGATAGAATGAATCACTACTAATCATCTCCACATATTCTAAACTAACCAGATTAGCAAACTAGCTAGTTTAGTGACTTTCTTTTGAAAGTAAAAGCTTGAATTAAGAACTTTTGGGTGGATCATCTAGGATCGAGGATGTTAGTTATATGTATGCCCTAGAGGCCATTATTGTACATGATTGTATATTATAGTGGATACATGGACATATTTAGAGAGGACTTTCTTGCTCGACATGATAGTATGCTATATGGTTGCTCTTTTCTTAACAAGTATACTAGTATTTGTCTCTCACTGATACATGTTGATAAAGCCCTCAGGATGTTAGCTTGACTACAAGGACTATGATGCAGATCATACTAGTGGAGCTTAGGGAGTCCGTAAGCACATCCATTAATTGTTCCTAGTCGAGAGAGTATCGAGACAGGGCATCAATATTCCAGAGTACACTAGTGTGTATGTTTCTTGACCCTGTATGGGGCGATGGATGATCCCACATCCATTGGTGTTTGACATCAGAGATTGTACAAAGGTGCTCATTAGAGAATGGGTACACCGAACAGGACTCGCCGAGAACTCCTAGATGGTATTATACCTATCGTCAGATAGCAGTTCTCTGGTGACACCGGTACAGGTTAGCCTGTAGACCCGAGATCGTCATAGAGTCTTGTGTGGTTCCTACTGTGCTTTGATTTCCTCCCTACCACGGCTCAAAGGAGTTGTGCAAACAGGTAGATTTTAGGTACAGTCCCGAGTCACATGGAGGCAATAAGCGATAGGAGGGGTTTCGTCTCTCCCAGTATTGGGAGTAGATGTTGCGCTATACTCGATTGGCTATAACAGGAAGTCCCTGTCCAGGGCTGTTGATGAGATTTACTGGTAAGTGTTATCAGTAGTTTCTCGGCCCGTTATGAGCCTCACATCGGCATGACTTATCAAGTTATTAGGGTCTGACGATTCCACCTCCAGACTCGATATGCGACATATCAGACGAAGAGACCGGAATGTACGGTAGTGTTACTTATAGGATTCATGGGAGTTTGGACAAGCTTGCTTGTTGATCTTCTATTCCCTCAATACCTGGGTAGCCATTATGTCCAGCTAGTACTGCTGATGGCTTGTGGGTAACTGATATGATCATTACCTACTGCTGGCGTATTGACGAGTCTTTAGAGTCCCACACAAGAGGTTTCCTAGCTCAAGCGAAACGAAGTAGGGCACATATGTGATATGTGCGGGACCGAGATTAAATACGTGTATGTGATACCATATTCTAATCTCGCGATATAGGTTATATGTGATATAACCAGATTATTGAATCAAGTGTTGATTCAATGATTTGTTGTATGTATATTTGATATACATAGAAATGATATTAGTCGGTTATATATGATATAGTCGGATTATTAAATCAAGTGTTGATTTATTAATTTGATATATATTTATATATTTGATATATTAATATGTATTAACTAATATTAGCTCACCAAAGAATTTATTCTCTTGATGTATATACGTTGATATATATTTTTATGTGATATATATATATATATTTGTATTTGTATATATATATATATATTTGTGTATATATATATATATATTACATATATTATTGTGTCATGCTAGATGATACATTAGACATGGGTGTATGAGACTCATACCAAACTAAAGATAATTTGGGTGATTTAATTATTAAGGGATAAACAAAAATTAGGTAGAAAATGGCATGGCTTAAGATGCTTGTGGAAGCATGTAGAAGCCTTAACTTAGTCCACTAATTTTGTTTTACTCTGATATTTATTAACCCAACCATTATGTTTAGCCATGGTTAAGTCTCTACAAATATCATTTAACATATTTTTTCACTATGGTTCATCACTTGATCTTCTTCATCTCATTTTTCTTCTCTAGCTTTTGATGAGGTGAAGAAAGAAAAAGAGAAAAATAATTCTAAAGTGAGCAAAATTCCTACTTCATCAATCTATACCAAACTAGCCCTTTAGTATAGGTTGTTTATTTTACTAATTCCTTGGTTAGTGAAGAGGTAACTTGAGTTAGAGATTCCTTAAGGTGGATCATCTTCGACCTCGAAGATCTTTAAGCAAGCTCGTTCCTTTCGCCAAGTGGAGCCTACGAAGAGTTCTAGAGACCACTACTTGGAGCTAAGGGACTACTACTTGGAGCTAAGGGACTACTACTTGGACCTTTAGAAGTGAAGGACCGGTCTACAAAGGTTGTATTCTCTATTCACTTAGTGTAAAGTTTGTTTACATGCAATAAAACCTTAATTCTCTAGTTCGATTCTAGGATGGCATGCATTAGCACACTAGATTTTCAAAAATGTATACTTGATACTTCTAAAAACCTAGTAGTGGCGCTAATGCATACTTTCATGGTATCAGAGCCAAACTAGAGGATTAGGAGAAGCCTAGACGACGCTAAAGTATTCGATCGAACATCGAAACCCATATTTTCCCAAGTTTCTGTAAATTTTTTCAAAAGTTGGGTTTTTCCAGATTAAAAATATTCAGAAATTCATGCAGGTAATAATATGGAGCCGCAAGAATTTCGAAACCATGACTCCACCATTGTGCCGTGGAACCGCCGCCAATCCCAAGGTTCCGCCGCGGTTCCGCCACAGTCTTAGTGAGTTGATGGTTCAATTTTCTTGTGCTGCTCCATTTTGATATTTCTTGCATTCTTAGTATTTTTTCTGAGGCTCAAGTTGTTGAGGTATCTGGGAATTGTGGGTGTTTGATAAATCAATCAAAATGTTTAACATCGTCTAGATATCTGTGATCTGTGATACAATATTTAAAATCCATAATAATTAGTTTTGTGAAAACCAGTTAGTGTTTTATAAATCTAGCAATTTAGTCTCTTTTGATAGATTTCCACGGAGTTTCGATTCGGATCAAAACTCCATCGCAGTCTCGTATAGTACGCGAACATTCGCTGGGTAACACTAGTAAATAGCCACGCCCCATAGCCCCGACCAAGTGACTGTAGGAGAACCCCGTTTCCAAAAGTATCTGCTCAGGTGCTTGCGGCCGCGGTGTTCCGCCTAAGTGCACTTCGTCCATGGCATCGGGGGTACGGCCATCCACTAGAGTTTCCGATGAGCGTTCGATCACATGTCGAGAATCTTGTTGAATTACCCGACTAGATACTGAAAAGAGTTTTCTATCCGAGACTAAAATGCGAGGTTTATAGTGTTAGGCATGAAATACGAAGTATGAGATATTCCAGATTTATGATGTCTATGGTGTTGCGGATTCTAATTATTGTAGTTTTCATTTCTTTTCTGCGACCGTAAGTGTAATATGTGGCGTATCGCCAATTTCATTGCTATACGTCAACGACAATTGGGATACGCATATTTACTTACGTTGATGACATGTGATGTTATGTGTTGCTTTGATATGTTATATTAGATCGTCGTGTTTGAATAGCCAGGGTTTTTTGCGTGAGATAAGAGTTTTTCATTTTCATTCATGTTATAAACTTGTATGTAATATTCTTTTATTGGGACACTTGCGGGTTGAGGATGATGTCACCGTTGATGTATATTATTTACTTTTCCGCATTAGGATAGACCCAAGACGGGGAGCACAAGCAACCGGGTACTAGAGTCCAGTGGGAGACCATCTCGAGGAGTCGAGATCGGGTCTCCAAACTCTAGAATTGGTAGGGTTGCTTGCTGCTCTCATAGGGGTCTAGAGATATGGGTTTCGTTATTCATCACGACCATGGAATCTGTGTTTTTTACTGGCTTGATTTAAAACACGGACATTCTAGTATATCCTATATTTTATATGTTGACTTCTGCTGCAAAGTTCTGTGATGAGATCATATAACTACCGGAGACGAATGCTTTATATTATATATATGATATATATAAATGTTGCTTATGTTTTGCACCCGCGCTAGTCCTTCCCCCGCTCTGCCATTAGTTAAGTAACCTAACAGTGCATAACAGGACCCCGTGGCGAATGCGGATGGCATAAGCGTACGTTCTATTTTCGTTTCATCTGTGATATTTAGGAAACATAAATGATGGGACCTCATTAATGAGATTAATGAAAAAGAAAGAAACCTAAAAATGTTGTGGAATCAAATTTTCAAAAAGGTAGCTTTAGTTCTTACTTTGCATAGTGGTATTCCTTGATGGATATCCAGCACCTTATTCGATAAAGAAAGAGCCTAGATCCCTTCACCGGGAGTGATCTCTTTAGCAAAAGCTAGCAGATGCTACAACTCACTCGGTTTATTTTGAAAAAGTCGATTTTAAAAGCGGAGCTTAAACCACTCCTTTTCAAATCACTAGATTCTACAACGATATCAAGTTCATTACGCTAAAGGTTTTCTTAAAAACCAACGTAGCCCTCCGTCATTTCAGATAAGTGCTATTTAATATTCGTGCTGCGTTCGTTGACCTTATTAAGGCATAGTGTGCGGTAGCTGATTAGTGCTTATCTACAGCATGTGATGCGATTGGATTAGGACAGTCTTACGGCCTTGTTGACCTTGTCAAGGGTCGTGCGGGTGGTTTTAATTCAATCAGGAAATGAACGGGTTGAGCTTGACTTGCGATTTATGGTTTGTTGACCATATCACGGTCATAAATTGCTTGGGGAAAAAACAATATTGGGAATTTCAAGTGTTGAAATTTGCAATGAGATTGCATACCTTCTATATGATAGTTGGATCCCGATACCCACTGCGAGTAAATGTTACTCCTGGGAGAGTTTTCCACTTTACAATTAGCCGATCCAGTAGGTGTCTAAGAAAGGTGTTAACGGGGTTACGCCCCTGCGGAAATGAGGTTATTTAATTAGTTCCATGCGAAAGTATGGGGAGACTCCCTCGGAGTACCAATACCTATCTGGCTGAACAATTGGCAAACTTGTAGGGTGTAATTAATCCCGGCAAGTCTTACCTTTTAGGGTTTGAAGGAAGATTTGATAAAAACAGTGGGAGCCATCCTGATTAGATAAAATAATAACCAATCTAATTTTACAAGAGCATACGCTAAAGTGTTTTCTTCTCTCTCCAGGTAGCGACCATGACATGCCTTAATCAAAATAATAATATTGATGTATTGACCGAACCCGCTTGTTATACTGAGATGGGGAACGTTGGTTCCGCTCTACCTTATAACTGTTATAAGTCTGAGCAGGAAATAGGGGAATACCAGGATTCCCATGCCACCCGGACGAAGAAAGAGCATGTTGATGCATCTTCTTCGGGTGTGTTCGTTACCGAGAACTGTTTCTCAGTGTGCTCTACGTCCTGGGTATTAGGTACCGGATCAGAATCCCACATATGTAATCTGTTATATGGGCTTAAGAGAGGTAGAGAACTAGGATTGGGTGATAAGGATATAAGAGTAGGGAATGGTGCAATTGTTGCAGCCAAAGCAGTTAGCGAATATCACCTTGCATTACAAAGTGGTAATACATTGGTTCTGAACGACTGTTATTACATACCGAACCTGACATGCAATATTATATCAATCTCTTTATTATGTAAAGAAGGATATAATTTTGTATTGCAGAATAATGTTATGATCATTTTCCTAAATCAAAAGTTGATTGGATCAGGCACGTTATGTAATGGCATATACGTTCTAAATCAAACCACGGTTCTAAGTATACAGAATACAGACAAGAGGAAAATTTCAGAAATGAATGAATCCTTCTTGTGGCATTATAGACTAGGTCATATCAATGCGACACAACTAACTACGTTACATAAGGATGGATATTTGAATCCGTTTAAATTTACATCTTATGAAATTTTCCAGTCATGTCTCAAAGGCAAAATGACCAAAACTTCGTTTATTGGATACGGAGAAAGAGCTACTGAACTCTTGGAACTGATACATAGTGATGTATGCGGTCCCATGTCTACACATGCTAGAAATGGTTTCGCGTACTTTATTACATTCACCGATGATCTCTCAAGATACGGACATATGTTCCTGTTGAAATATAAGTCTGAAGCTTTTGAGAAATTCAAGGAATATAAGTGCGAAGTAGACAACCAAACGGATAAAAGTATGAAAATCCTTCGATCTGATCATGGAGGAGAATACTTAAGCACGGAGTTCCTATATTATTTAAAAGAGAATGGGATTCTCTACCAGCTTACTCCTCCATATACACCACATCACAACGGTGTATCGAAGCGGAGGAATCGCACCCTATTAGATATGGTATGCTCTATGATGAGTACTGCTGAGTAACCTATTTCATTTTGTGGTTATACGCTTGAGACAGCCGCATACCTATTGAATCAAGTTCCATCTAAATCTGTTCCTAAAACACCATATGAGATATGGAGTGGAAAGAGACCATATCTTAAACGAGTTAAGATATATGGTTGTCCGGCCTATGTCAAAAAGCAAAATCCGGACAAGCTCGAGCCACGTTCAGTTCTTTGCAAGTTTGTGGGATATTCAAAGAATTCTCATGGATATCTATTCTACCACAGTGAGGAACAAAAAGTGTTTGTTGCTCAACATGCCACCTTTTTAGAAAAGGAATTTCTTGTAAAAGAAATTAGTGGTCATGAGGTAGATTTAGAAGAATTTCCAGCCACACAAACTATAACTGATGATTTAGTGGAACCGAAGGATTCGATAGTCCCCAACGAACCTCAGCCTCTCCGCAGATATAGTAGGGTTCCTCATCCACCAGAGAGATACTACGGTTTTCTCATAGATGGTGGGAGTGAGGATTGCATCATGGAAAATGATGACCCAACAAGTTTCGAGCAGGCCATCGCAAGTGGAGACTCTGTAAAATGGCTGGATGATATGTGATCTGAGATGGAATCCATGTACACCAATAAAGTATGGACTTTAGAAGTTGCACCTATAGGGTTACCTTAGCGCCCCGGCCAACTTCTATGGCCAAACGCGGAACAAAAATTTTATAACGAACAAAACTTTGGCGCTAGAATAAAACTTAACCGGATCTTTACCATAAACCTAGTTAGCTATTTTGAGTTCTATCTACTATGAAAGAAGCTATACCAAGAGGCTCGAGTCCTTCGGTCTTCTCTCCTCGTCATGTGCTCCAAGTAGCCTCCTTGAACTTGTCCAATCTCCACATCCGGCTCCATCGGTCCTCCAGGATCGAGCTTGTTCACCGGCCTTCCTTTGTCATAGATGATCCACCCGGGGAATATGATCCATGGCTCTAGCTCCTAACCAAATAGCTATAAGGAGCAACTAGAGAACTTGGGTTGCTAAACCAAGTAGTCTAGGATGTAGTGAGGGTGTCTAACTGTTTGCTATTTCTTTTCTAACCTCTTCACTTGTTTCTCAACTCATGAGAATGTTAGTGAAGAGGAAGAAGATGAAGATGGAGGAAAGCAAGAGGAGGGAGGAGCTTGAGAGAAAATAGGAGCTCAAGAAATTATGAAGCCAAGCATGAAAGAGATCTAGGTTTTATGTATCGATTCTTTCATTAAACAATTAGCAACCATGCTTCAATAGTAACTCCAAAATGAATTATAAATTCATTTGTTCACTATTGAAGCATGGTCACCTCCATTCCTCCCTCACCTCTCACTTTACACCTCATTTCCATTTATCAAATAAATGGAAAATCCATAATGAGGTGGCCACCTTCTAGAAGGAAATCTGTAGTAAATACGGATTTCAGTCTACAGTACATACATACCCGCATTCGGATAAAAATCCGAACGCCCAAAGAGATAGAATAACACGAAGAACGTAATACTAGAATATATATATCGAAATACATATATGTAAATTATTAAATCAATACCTAATTTAATAATCCGGCTCAAACTTGAGCCGGCTAGTATTACCAACTGTTCGATCGAAAGTCCGAGTACAAAGTACATCAATCGATCGAACCCTGCTCGTATCCAATATGGCTACTACATCATTTTGCTTGAGTCAGGGAAACCTTTTGTTTGGGACTCTAAAGACTCGACAGTACACCGGCAGTGAGTGACTGGATAAATCCATATCCACAAGCACGTCAGCGGCATTAGCTGTACGTAACGGCTACCCGGGTACTTGTCGAAAGGAAGGCCGATGAGCAAACTCATCCGGATCTCTACTGAGCCTATCCGTGATAATTTCCGTACAGTCTAGTCTCTTCTTCTGAGAGTATCGCATACCGGGTCTAGCGGGTGGTGAACGTCAGACCCTAATAACCTGATAAGTCGTGCTGATATGGCTCAGGACCAAACCGGGAAACTACTGATCATCCTATCAGTAAATACCAACTGCCTTGGCCAAGGTCTTATGGTCCTGACTAATCGAATCACAGCGTGTTATCGACTCCCTATACCGGGAGAGAAGAATCCCCGACAATCGCTCACTACGTCCAAGTGGCTCGGGACTGTACCCAACCAAAACCTGTTTGCACGACTCAGCAAAGCCGTGGTAGGGTAGTGATCAAAGCACAGTGGGAACTCACACGAGAAAAATGCCGATCTCAGGTCTAAAGACTAACCTATACTAGTGTCACGTGAGAACTTCCACTTGACGACAGGTATATTACCATCTGGAAGTTCTCGGCGAGTCCATCCGTTGTACTCACCCTCAGTGAGCACCTGTATACGATCTTATATCTCAAGACTAATGGTAGCGGGACCAAACTATCGCCCCTCGTCAAGGTTTAGAAACGTATACACTAGTCTACTCTGGAATATCGATGCCTAGTCTCGATACTTCCACGACTAGGGACCATTCAAGGATGTGCGTACTGACTACCCAGCTCCTATAAGTATGATCACCATCACAACGCAGGTAGTCTAGCAACGATCCTACGGGCTTTATCAACATGTAACCGCAATATGTAATAACGAGTATGACATATGCCATGTTAAGATAAAGACAAACCATAATAGTATACTACCGTATCGAGTCTTCATTAATATGTGCAAGCTAGATATAACAACAATAAATACATATATCCTGACAAAGACAAGTCAAATAATATACTATAAAACTGAGCAAGATTGTCCTGTACATACATATCCCTAGCATCCATATGTATACATATACAATACTGGCCTCTACGGCATATGTATCCAACAATCTCCCACTTGCACTAAAGGCCAGTAATTGGCGTACCGATCACCCAACGTCTGCACTAAGGCCAGCTGCTGGCGTACCGCATACCCAACATCTCAAAAAGTCGCTCGAACTGGGCTTGAGGGAGGGCCTTTATAAATGGATCCGCCGTGTTCTCTTTCATATCCACTCTCCGGACCTCGATCTCCTGGCGATCTACGATCTCCCTGATCAGGTGATACCGCCTTAAGATGTGCCTGGATTTCTGATAGGACCGTGGTTCCTTCGCTAAAGCTATAGCCCCATTGTTATCACAATACACAGGTATTAGATCAACAATGGGCGGAACTACCTGAAGTTCAGCTATGAACTTCTTCATCCAGACTACCTCTTTTGGGGTATCGCTTGCAGCAATATATTCAGCCTCCATCGTCGAATCTGCGACGGTATCCTATTTAGAACTCCTCCAACATACCGTCCCTCCGTTGAGGGTAAACATAAAACCCGAGATAGACCTGTTGTCATCTTTGTCACTTTGGAAGCTTGAGTCGGTAAAGGACTCGATCCTGAGGTCTCCATTACCGTAAACCAGGAACATCTCCTTAGTCCTTCTCAGGTACTTGAGAATGTTCTTTACTGCTGTCCAGTGGTTCTCACCTGGGCCAGACTGATACCGGCTCACCACGCTTAGTGCGTAAGCTACATCTGGTCTTGCACATAGCATCGCATACATTATAGATCCTACCGCCGAAGCGTAGGGTATAGTGCTCATGCGAACCCTCTCCTCGTCAGTCTTGGGAGACATCTCCTTGGAGAGGGTGATTCCGTGCAATGCGGGTATGTTACCGCATTTGGAATCTTCCATACTAGATCTCTTTAGTACGGTCTCTATGTACCTGGACTATGAAAGTCCCAGTAATCTCTTAGATCTATCTCTGTAGATCTTGATCCCCAGAATGTACGAGGCATCACCTAGGTCTTTCAAAGAGAACCTTTGTGATAATAATAGCTTGACCGATTGTAGCATAGGAATGTCATTTCCTATCAAAAGAATGTCGTCCACGTACAAGACTAGGAACACGACAGTTCGTCCTACAATCTTCTTATAAATACAAGGCTCATCCTCGTTCTTGATGAAGTCAAATTCCTTGACTGTTTCATCAAAATAGATGTTCCAGCTCCGCGATGCCTGCTTCAATACATAAATGGATTTGAGCAACTTGCACACCTTCCCGTTGCTCTTACTGTCTACAAACCCTTCCGGATGATCCATATAAACACACTCTTCTAAACATCCGTTTAGAAAAACCGTTTTTACGTCCATCTGCCAGATCTCATAGTCATGGAAGGCAGCAATGGCAAGCAAGATCCGAATAGATTTGAGCATACACTATTACAAATAAGGGTTGCCCCTACGGATATATGCGTAGGGGCGAAAAAATACCCCGTAGGTGCAAAGGCCGCAGGTGCAAGTTGAGGCCCTGAACTTGCCCCTACGGGAAAATTCTTGCCCCGACGGATTTATGTGTAAGTCCTGTTTCCCCTACGGATTAAGCCGTAGGGTATAAGATTTTATATTATTTACGTTTTTTTTATATTACTTGTACCTACGGATATATCCGTAGGTCCATGTACTACCCCCTACGGATATATGCGTAGGTACCTTTCCGTAGGGGCAAAATATCAGGATTCCTGATATTTGGCCCCTACGGATAACGCCGTAGGGGAGAGGCAGTGGCCCCTACGGATATGTCCGTAAGGGCATTCCCAACCCCCTGGCACTGAGATCAGGGGGGAAATATCAGTTACTGCTGATATTTTGCCCCTACGGATATATCCGTAGGGGCAACATATATACCTACGGATTAATCCGTAGGTACATATTGTCTGTATTTTTTTTTTAAAAATGGGCTGCTTGATTTTTTCCCGCCCTGTGCACAATAATATATACATCAATCAAATCATATATTGCAGTATTCATAATCACATCTCACGCATATATATAATATACAAAAGTAACCCAAAAACTGAATATAATATAAATACAAACCAATATCAATATCGTTTCAAAATGTAGTACAATGTGTATGATATAAATAAATACATGTTTCAAAAAATAAGAACCAAAAATCAACCCTAGCTCGGTCCAGCTCCACCTCTGAATAACGATAGAATAACGCGCGCCTGCTCCTCGGTCAATAAACTCTGCAATTTGTCGCGAGCGGGAGTCTGAGCGGCATGTGGAGCTGGTGATGTGGTCTGCGCAGCCGCCGTCGAGGTAGTCGCTTGCGGAGCCGTGGCTGCGGGAGTCTGAGTGGGCGGTGGAGCTACAGGAGCTGTCTGCGGAACTGCAGCCGATGTAGTGGCTTGCGGAGCCGCAGTCGAAGGAGATGCATGTGGAGGCTCGGCCGATCTACCCTGTCGCGTCTGGACATAACGTGTGTAAGAAGCGTGTAAGAACTGTGTATTATTCGAATTCGTATCATTATTAAGTTATTTCGAAACCCTATTTGGATATCTAGTTTGGAAAAGCGTTGTTTATTTTAATTACATATGTATGTATGATTAATCAAACTTAAGTCTAAAACCAAATAAGCTCAAGCTACGTACTAATTATGGATATGTTGATATGTATATAATATGAAATGATATTTTACTATAAAGTAGTATACATACCAGCATCTCCTTCAACTCCTGAACGGTGGCTCTCAAGCTATCCAGTTCCTGATGGACATGTCGGTCACTGGTGACGGAGGAAGTAACCGCCGGGGTGGAGTCCAACCTCATGTGGGCCCTGCTAGGGCCCAATCCCCGGCCTCTCTCCCAACCTCCATGGTGCCCTCCGTGTGCGGCGTCCAGAACTGGGGTCAGCAGCCTCGGATCGTTCTGTCCGGTAAAATCGATCCCCGAGGCGTGGGCCTGCTCAACCACCCGCTCCTACACCCACATTAAGCAGTAAAGTATAAGTATAAAATTTAAACTTGAACCTTCCAAAACTAAAATTTCAAATTTGGGTAGAAAAAATATTAACACTTACGCAGTACTCCTGGGTAGCGACGTCGGGATATCGAAGCTCGCCCGTGGCGGGATCTGTCGAGGTGCCGTGGACGGCAAGATATGCGGACAGCACGCTCGGTGTACCACCTGACGCCACGGTCCGAGATGTCTGCAATATTAGAAAGTAACTCTTAATATTAGAAATATTAGAGAATAACTCTTAATATTGCAGAATATTAGAGAATAACTCTTAATTTACCGATAACTCCATGGCTCGAGTAATGTTCCTCGAGCCACCTATGTAAGTGGGGCTACCCCTCTTCGCCGACTTCCTGTTCTCCGTATTCTGAGCGGCCTGTTTCTGCACAACGCATTAACATTTAGTTTTCTAATTAAGAAACATAAAGAAATAAATTATATCATAAATAATGAATTAAATTTAAAATACATACCTGTTTGCGTTGGGAGTCGAAATAAGCGCACAATAGAGGCCATGTCTCTACGTCGACTCTCGCAAACGCCGGAGTAGATTGGAGGGCTGCTCTCTCTGCCTCGGGGGTCTCCATCCACAGGGAGTAGCAGTCGGCCTTCAGCTCATTCCTGTTGTATCAGACCTTGGCCTGCATGTTCTTCATCAGGCCATTGTACAGAGCATGAAGGTCGAGCACCCTCCCCGGATGATCAGGGTCGGCTACAGGCTGAAAATCGTAATCCAACTGAAAATACAAAAAAAAACATTGTTATTAGATTGCAAGTGTTAATAATAAATATATTGGATAGATCAAATGAAAATATATATTAATACATACCCGAGCCTGATCAAAGAAGAGGGCGAATGAGCGCTGGTGCTGCTCGCCCCACTCAACGTGAAGTGGATAGTTCTTCACGATCCGGCTCTCGTCCCCCAAATACCGGCCGAACCTCTCCGCATGAGGACCGGTATAGCGATAGTCAAGGGTAAAAAAAAGGGGGAATGCTGCCTCCCCCTAGTTCTATCAGGCCTCAGCCTATGGGACTGATTCGGACCTCGAGTCCCCCTCTAGGGATGGGGAGGCCCTGCGTCTGCACGAAATATCAAGACAATCAATAATAAGGCAAAGTTGTATTAAGAAATCAAGGTTAAACAAAAATTCAAGTGTGATATATGTTAGTTATATGTATGCCCTAGAGGCCATTACTGTACATTGGATGTATATTGTAGTGGATGCTGGGACATATATAGGGAGGACTTTCTTGCTCGACATGATAGTATGCTATCTGGTTACTCTTTACCTTAACGTGTATACTGATTGTCTCTCTGTTACATGTTGGTAAAGCCCTTAGGATGTGTACTTGATTACCTGGACTATGATGCGGATCATACTAGTAGGGACAAGGTAGTCCATAAGTACATCCTTCAAGGTCCCTAGTCGTGGGTGTATCGAGACGGGGCATCGATATACCAGAGTAGACTAGCGTATACCTTCTCGACCCATACAGATGGGCGATGGATGATCCCATATCCATTGGTGTTTGACATCAGAGATGATATACGGGTGCTCAGTAGAGACTGGGTACACTGGACGGACTCGCCGAGAACTCCCAGATGGTAATATACCTTACGTCAGATGGCAGTTCTCTGGTGACACTGGTACAGAGTAGTCTGTTGACCCGAGATCGTCATAGAGTCTTGTGTGGTTCCCACTGTGCTTTGATTTCCATCTTACCACGTCCAAGAAGGCGTGTAAAACGGTGGTTTTTGGGTACAGTCCCGAGTCACATGGAGGCAATGAGTGATAGGAGCGGATTCGTCTCTCCCGGTATAGGGAGTTGATGTTGCGCTGTGTTCGATTGGCTATAACAGGAAATCCCTGGCCAGGGTTGCTGAAATTTACTGGTAAGTGTTACCAGTAGTTTCTCGAATTGTTATAGACCTCATATCGACACGACTTATCGAGCTATTGGGGTCTGACGTTTACCACTCCTAGGCGAGATATGCGACATATCAGACGACGAGACCGGACTGTACGGTAGTGTTACTGGTTGGATTCACTGGAGTGTGAGCGGGCTTGCTCGTCGATCTTCTGATCGCTCAATACCCGGGTGGCCGTTACGTTTAGCAGACCGCTTGCGGCTTGTGGGTGTTTGATATGATCATCACCTGCTGCCGGCGTATTGACGAGTCTTTAGAGTCCTACACAGAGGTTTCCTGGCTCAAGCAAAATGAAATAGGAGCGCATATGAGATATGCGCGGGACCGAGAATGATTCGAGTATGTGATACCGTATTCTATTCTCGCGATGAATGTATCGAATGGTTGTATGCGATATAACCTAGTTATCGAATCAAGGATTGATTCGATAAGCCGATACATTGAATATTAGTCGGTTATATGCGATATGACCGGATCGTTAAATCAAGTGTTGATTTAATGATTTAATGCATAATTATATATTTGATATATTACTTTGCATTAACTAGTGTTGGTTCACTTTAAATGGATTTTCTCACTTGGATTGTGCAAGTTGTATATGTGATATACTTTTGTGCACATGATTGTATCATGTTTGATGATACATGCTAGTTTGGGTTTGTGTAAAGAATTAAACCATGGTTACTTAAGTGGTTAGGGTTTCATTTCCTTTTCTCATTTATTTATCTATTTATTCATTTTGGAAAAAGGAAAGCATAAAGGGAAAATGGTTGCTAAATTTGTTTTCTAGTTGAAGCTTCTTGAACATTTGACCAAAGTGACCATTTTGTCTCATGCTTAACCCTAACCACTCCATTTAACCCTAGTCTATTCTCTACACCTAACCAAGGTTAGGATATGATAAGTATTCATTTTATTATTCATTTTGGATAATACTTATGATATTCTTTCTTCTTCTTCTTCATCTTCTTCAATGAAGAAAGCTTCACTTCATCAATGGTGATTGATGAAAATGAGTGAGAAATCCAATTCTAAAGTCTACCCACTTCCTATTTCTTTATCCTCTACCTCTTGCCAAGTAGTAGAGTGTGTTTCCTTCACAAGTTTTCTTGACTTGGTGAAGTTAGAGCTTGATCTAGCGATGCCTCGACGTAGATCATCTTCGGCACGTCGTCGATGACCTAGCCCGCTTCTTCTCCGATGAAGCCGATGCTAGAGCCCGGGATTGCATGAGGACAGCGGAGAGGACTTCATCATGGAGCTATGAAGGTGGAGGACCGGATCTACAAAGGTTGTATTTCCGTATTCTTGTAGTTAAGTGTTAACTAGTTTGTTTTTCGCCTAAACATCTAGCCAACGATCCGTATTAGGGTTTCTCGGCACCGTTAAATTTTGAAATTGGCATGGTTGATGCCTTGTGAGACCTCTAGTGTGTGCCTAGGAACCCTACAGTGGTATCAGAGCCTAGCTAGAGCCTTAGGCGAAGTCTAGACGTAGTTTGAAGTCCGATCGATCGAAATCCCTAACTCCAAATTGCTCTCTGTCCTTTTTCTGAAAACGTGGATTTTTCCAAATTAAAAATTGCTAAAAAATTCAGCAGGGAATTATAAGAATTACGGTGCAAAATTTGACTCATGAACAGTGCAAACGGCGGCGGAACCGCGGCAGAAGCCTGGCTTCTGCGGCGGTTCCGCGGCGAGGTGATGACATCACCTTCCCATTGTTGCACAGTAATTCCTATTTAATTATGCTGGATTTTCTGGGAATTTTTAATATTTATTCAAGAGTTGAATTTTCTGGGGTTGTTTTGGGGATTCGGTGTTTCGATCGGAGTATCAAACTTTGTCTATGTGTCTTTCCGGATAATCATTGAATATGTTAAAAAGTTCGACCGGATATAAATACCCAATCTTTCCCCTGTCGGGAAATTTTCAAGTGTTGGATTTTTCCGTAGTTTAAAGACGTTCTAAGTAGTGCAAGTAACGCAATGGACCCTCTAGAAGACAACAAACCTTAACTCGATTATGTGACCGTCTTGAACTGCCCTTTGAACTTTTGGGTTTGGTGCAGTACGGCGTGCCACATGTGAGGCGTTGGCTTGACCCTTCTACGGCTGGACCGTTGCTACTGAGGCACGAACTGAATGTTTTTAGACTTGTTTCATGCGTTGATCTGTATCGGGAAAACTTGGGTGTTTGAATGTTCGATCGGAAAGTTTAACATTTTCTAATTATCTGGAATGTGATACAATAATTGGAATTCACAAAGAGTCATGAGATAACTGAATGAATGTTATAAATCTAGTAGTTTAGTCTCACTTGATCGGTTGCCACGGAATTTTGATGTGATCAAAAGTCCGTCGCAATCACGTAGTGTACGTGGATACTCGCCGGGTAAACTTAATAGACAGCCTCACCCCATGGCCCCGACCAAGTGACTGTAGGAGAACCCCGTCGCCGAAAGCATCCGTTCGGGTGCTCGCGGCAGCGGTGTTCCGCCTTGGTGCACTTCATCGACGGCATCAGGGGTGCGGCCGCCTACTGAAGTTTGCGACGAGCATTCGATCAGGATGTCGGGAATCTTGTTGAATTGCCCGACTTGATATTGAAAAGTGTTTTCGATTTTGAGACTAAAATGCGGGGTTTATAATTGTTCGGCATGCGATGTCTAAGGAATTCATTTGGTCAGGCATGTGATGTCTGAGGTGGTTGCGGATTCCAACTGTTGTAGTTTTACACTTTCTTTTCTGTGACCGTAAGTGTAATATGTGATATCGCCGGTTTCGTTGCTATATGTCAACGACAATTGGGATGCGCATATTTACTTACGTTGATGACATGTGATGTTATGTGTTGCTGGATATGTTATATTGGATCGTCGTGTTTGAATAGCCGGGGGGTTTTATGTGAGATGAGTGTTTTTCATTTTCATTCATGTAAAAACTTGTATGTAATATTCTTTTATTGGGGCACTTCCAGGTAGCGGAAGATGTCACCTTTTGTATATTATTTACTTTTCCGCACTAGGATAGACCCAAGGAGGGGAGCACAAGTAACCGGGTTCTGGAGTCCAGTGGGAGACCAACTCGAGGAGTCGAGTCCGGGTCTCCTAACTCTAGAATTGGTAGGGTTGCTTGCCGCTCTCGTAGGGGTCTAAGGGTGTGGGTTTGGCTATTCATCGCGACCGTGGAATCCGTGTTTTATACTGGCTCGTATTAAAAACACGGACGTCCTAGTATATCCAATATTTCATATGATTCTTCTGCTGCGATATCTGTGATGTGATCATGTGATATGTTCTATGATAGATACAGTATATAGTATATATGATATATTATATAGGCGTTACTTATGTTTTACACCCGCGCTAGCCCTGCCCCGCTCTGCCGTTAGTTACCTAACCTAACGGTGCACGAGGGGACATCGAGGCGAATGCAGATGGCATAAGTGTATGTCGTATTTATCTGTGATGTTTAGGTATTTAAATGATGGGACTTCATTAATGTGATTAATGAAAGTAAAAGAAACCTAAGATGTTGTAGAATCGAATTTCAAAAATAAAACAGGTAGCTACAGTTCTTGCTTTGCACAGCGGTATATATGATATATCCTGCACCTTATTCGATGAGGAAAGGACCGAGATCCCTTCACCGGGAGTGACTCCTTTAGCAATAACTGGCAGATGCTACACACTCGGTTTGTCTTTTGATTGCTTTAAGAGTTTTTGCTTTGCACAGTGATATATATGATATATCCTGCACCTCATTCGACGAGGAAAGGACCGACGATCCCTTCACCGGGAGTGACTCCTTTAGCAAAACTAGAAAAGCCTCAAAAGCACTCCATTTTAAAATCATTTGATTCTACAACGATATCAAGTTCATTACGCAATAGGTTTTCAGAAAAACCTGTCGTAGCCCTCCGTCATTTCAGATATGTACTGGTTAGTATTCGTGCTGCATTTGTTGACCTCTGTCAAGGCGTAGTGTGCGGTAGCTGATTAGTGCTTATCTGCATAAGCATATGATGTGATTGATTTAGGGTAGTCGTGCGACCTTGTTGACCTCTGTCAAGGGTCGTGCGGGTGGGTTTACTTCAATCAGGAAATGTCGGGTTGAACTTGACTAGCAGCCTATGGTTTGTTGACTTCCGTCAAGGTCATAGGACGCTAGGGGCAAAATATTATCGGGAATTTCAAGTGTTGAAATTTGCAATGAGATTGCATACCTTCTATGAGATAGTTGGATCCCGATACCCGCTGAGAGTAAGAGTTACTCCTGGGAGAGTTTTATACATTACAATTAGCCGATCAAGTAGGTGTCTAGAAAGGTGTTAACGAGGTTACGCCTCTGGGAAAACGAGGTTTACATTAATTAGGTTCGTGCGAAAGCACGGGGGACCTCCCTTAAAGTACCGACACTGGCCTGGCTGAAAGATTGGCGAACTTGTAGTGTGTAATTAATCCCGGCTAGTCTTTCCTTTTAGGGTTTGAAGGAAGATTTGATAAAAAGCAGTGGGAGCCATCCTGATTAGATAAAATAATAACCAATCTATTCTTGCAAGAGCGCACGCTGAGTGTTTTCTTCTCTCTCTCTCCAGGTAGCGACCATATCACGCCTTAATCAAGATAATAATACGGATTATTGACCGAACCCGCTTGTTATACTGAGCTGGGGAACGTTGGTCCCGCTCCAACTTATAATTGTTATACGACAGAGCAGGAAATTGGGGATTACCAGAATTCCTATGCCGCCCAAACGAAGAGAGTGCATGCTGATGCATCATCTTTGGGTATGTTCATTATACAGAACTGTTTCTCAGTATCCTTTACGTCCTGGGTATGTGATACCAGATCAGGATCCCAGATATGTAATATGTTACATAGGGCTACAGAAAGGTAGAGGACTGAGAACGGGTGATAAGTTTCATGAGGCAGAAAACGGGGCAAGAGTTGCAGCCAAGTCTGTTGGTCACTGTCACCCTGTAATCCAAATACATTGATTCTGAACGAATGTTATTAGATACCGAACCTGATATACAAAATCATATCACTCTCTTTATTAGTAAAGAAATGATAAAATTTTGTATTGTTGGATAATGTTTTGAACATTTCCTATATCAAAAGTTGATCGGTTCAGGCACGTTATCTAAAAGCGTTGATGTTCTAAATCAAACTACAGTTCTTAGTATACGGAACACACACAAGAGGAAGAGTTCAGAAATGAACAAATTCTTCTTGAGGTATTGTAGACTAGGTCATATCAATGCTACCCGACTAGCTGAAGTTACATATAGATGCATATTTAAATGAGTTTGAATTTACATCTTGTGAAACTTGCCAGTCATGTCACAAAGATAAGATGACAATAGCTCTGTTATTGGAAACAGAGAAAGAGTTAGTGAACTCTTGGGATGATACATGTTGATGTATGAAGGTCCCCTGTCTACACATGCCAAGACCGGTTCTTTGTACTTCATTACATTCTCTGATGATCTCTTTAGATTCAGACATATGTTCCTGTTGAAACACAAGTCCGAACCTTTTGAGATATTCACAGAATATAAGTTAGAAGTAGAGAACCAAAATACGGGTATAAGTATTATGTCCTATGATGAGATCAAAGAGGAGAATACTTGAGCACGAAATTCTTGGACTTTTCTAAAGGAGAATGAGATTCTCTCTCAGCATTACTCCTCCAAATACACCATAGCACGATGATATATCGGGGTGGAGCAATCACACCCTATATGATAAGGTGTGCTCTATGATGAGTACTACTGAGTTACCTATTTCCTTTTTGGGAGTTATGCACTTGAGAAGCTGCATACCTATTGAATAGGGTTCAAATAAAATCAGTTGCCTACCACTTCATATTTGATATGATAAGGGAAGAGCCCATATCTTAAGTTGGTTAGGATTTGGGGTTGTCCGGGCTATGTCTAAAAGCATAATCCGGACAAGCTCGAAGCAAGGTAAGTTATGTAAAACTGGAAAAGTTCCAGCTATACAAACTACAGCTGATGATTTGATAGAACCAAAGGATTCAGTAGATTCCAACGAACCTCAGCCTCTCCGCCGATCTAGTAGGGTTCTTCACCCACCGGAGAGATACTTCGGTTTCTCTATGACAGTTGGAGCGAGGATTGCATCATGAGATGATGACCCAACTAGTTTCGAGCAGGCCATCGAGAGTGACGACTCTGTAAGAATGGCTGGATGCTTAGTGATCTGAGATGGAATCCTTATACACCAACAAAGTATGGACTTTAGTTGCTTTATCTGAAGGGTTAAATCCCAATCAGGAGCAAGTATATCTTGAGAAGATTACTTGGTGTACATGGAAAAGTTGAGACTTTCAAAGCTAGACTTGTTAAAGGTTTGCATCATTGACCAGGTGTGGATCATGATGAAACTTTTTCTAGAGAACTATGCTTAAGTCCATCCAGATCCTACTTACCACGGCTACATACCATGACTACGATATCTGGTGGTTGGGTGTCATGACTGACTTTTCTAAATAATGTTTTGGAAGAGAGCGTCTATAAGTACACAGCCAGAGGGCTTCGTAGACAGTGGGAGCAGCGGAAACGTGTGCAAGATGCTTTATAGGATAAAGCAGGCATCGCGGAGTTGGAACATCTATTTTGATGGATTAGTCAAAGAAGTTGACATCATCAAAATGGTAGATGAACCTTGTATAAACAAAAAGGTAGTAGGGAGTATGGTGATGATCCTCGTAGAGTACGTGGATGACATACTCTTGATAGGAAAAGAGTTTCCTATGCTACGCTCGATCAATCTCCGCTTATCACAATGATTCTCTACATAGGATCAAAGTGATACCTCCTAAATCCTGGGTTTTTGGATCTATGAGATAGATCTAATTGGATGTTAGGACTCTCACTAGTTGTAGTGAGACCGTATCAACCGATCCTGGGGAGAATCACTGGAAGGGTTCCAGGGTGATAAAGACGACTGAGTGTCAGTCACAGGCATTGTCTTTACCCTCAGTAAAGGGACGGTATGTTGGAAAGGTTCCAAGCTAAATACCGTGGCATACTAGATGATAAAGGCTGGATACATCGCTACTTAAGATGCTACCAAAGAGGCTGTTTGGGTGTATATTGGTTCATGAGATGAACTACGTTCCTACCATTGTGAGACAATGGAGTTGTGGCTTATGCCAAGGAACGACGGTCCCATCAGTGATCCAGACATATTCTAAGGCAGTGTCACCTGATCATGGAGATGGTTGATCTCCAGGGTGATCGAGGTTTGGAGAGTAGACTCAGAGGACAAACATAGCGGATCCACTCACGAAGGCCTATTCCCAAAGAGAGACCTTTATGGGATGGTTGAGTATGAGATACTACAACCACTGCTACAGATGGCCCTAGTGCAAGTGGGAGATTGTTAGTTATATGTATGCCCTAGAGGCCATTATTGTACATTGGATGTATATTGTAGTGGATGCTGGGACATATATAGGGAGGACTTTCTTGCTCGACATGATAGTATGCTATCTGGTTACTCTTTACCTAAACGTGTATACTGATTGTCTCTCTGTTACATGTTGGTAAAGCCCTTAGGATGTGTACTTGACTACCTGGACTATGATGCGGATCATACTAGTGGGGACAAGGTAGTCCATAAGTACATCCTTCAAGGTCCCTAGTCGTGGGTGTATCGAGACGGAGCATCGATATACCAGAGTAGACTAGCGTATACCTTCTCGACCCATACAGATGGGCGATGGATGATCCCATATCCATTGGTGTTTGACATCAGAGATGATATACGGGTGCTCAGTAGAGACTGGGTACACTGGACGGACTCGCCGAGAACTCCCAGATGGTAATATACCTTACGTCAAATGGCAGTTCTCTGGTGACACTGGTACAGAGTAGTCTGTTGACCCGAGATCGTCATAGAGTCTTGTGTGGTTCCTACTGTGCTTTGATTTCCATCTTTCCACGTCCAAGAGGGCGTGTAAAACGGTGGTTTTTGGGTACAGTCCCGAGTCACATGGAGGCAATGAGCGATAGGAGGGGATTCGTCTCTCCCGGTATAGGGAGTTGATGTTGCGCTGTGTTCGATTGGCTATAACAGGAAATCCCTGGCCAGGGTTGCTGAGATTTACTGGTAAGTGTTACCAGTAGTTTCTCGAATTGTTATAGACCTCATATCGACACGACTTATCGAGCTATTGGGGTCTGACGTTTACCACCCCTAGGCGAGATATGCGACATATCAGACGACGAGACCGGACTGTACGGTAGTGTTACTGGTTGGATTCACTGGAGTGTGAGCGGGCTTGCTCGTCGATCTTCTGATCGCTCAATACCCGGGTGGCCGTTACGTTTAGCAGACCGCTTGCGGCTTGTGGGTGTTTGATATGATCATCACCTGTTGCCGGCGTATTGACGAGTCTTTAGAGTCCTACACAGAGGTTTCCTGGCTCAAGCAAAACGAAATAGGAGCGCATATGAGATATGCGCGGGACCGAGAATGATTCGAGTATGTGATACCGTATTCTATTCTCGCGATGAATGTATCGAATGGTTGTATGCGATATAACCTAGTTATCGAATCAAGGATTGATTCGATAAGCCGATACATTGAATATTAGTCGGTTATATGCGATATGACCGGATCGTTAAATAAAGTGTTGATTTAATGATTTAATGCATAATTATATATTTGATATATTACTTTGCATTAACTAGTGTTGGTACACTTTAAATGGATTTTCTCACTTGGATTGTGCAAGTTGTATATGTGATATACTTTTGTGCACATGATTGTATCATGTTTGATGATACATGCTAGTTTGGGTTTGTGTAAAGAAATAAACCATGGTTACTTAAGTGGTTAGGGTTTCATTTCCTTTTCTCATTTATTTATCTATTTATTCATTTTGGAAAAAGGAAAGCATAAAGGGAAAATGGTTGCTAAATTTGTTTTCTAGTTGAAGCTTCTTGAACATTTGACCAATGTGACCATTTTGTCTCATGCTTAACCCTAACCACTCCATTTAACCCTAGTCTATTCTCTACACCTAACCAAGGTTAGGATATGATAAGTATTCATTTTATTATTCATTTTGGATAATACTTATGATATTCTTTCTTCTTCTTCTTCATCTTCTTCAATGAAGAAAGCTTCACTTCATCAATGGTGATTGATGAAAATGAGTGAGAAATCCAATTCTAAAGTCTACCCACTTCCTATTTCTTCATCCTCTACCTCTTGCCAAGTAGTAGAGTGTGTTTCCTTCACAAGTTTTCTTGACTTGGTAAAGTTGGAGCTTGATCTAGCTATGCCTCGACGTAGATCATCTTCGGCACGTCGTTGATGACCTAGCCCGCTTCTTCTCCGATGAAGCCGACGCTAGAGTCCGGGATTGCATGAGGACAGCGGAGAGGACTTCATCATGGAGCTATGAAGGTGGAGGACCGGATCTACAAAGGTTGTATTTCCGTATTCTTGTAGTTAAGTGTTAACTAGTTTGTTTTTCGCCTAAACATCTAGCCAACGATCCGTATTAGGGTTTCTCGGCACCGTTAAATTTTGAAATTGGCATGGTTGATGCCTTGTGAGACCTCTAGTGTGTGCCTAGGAACCCTACAATATATACCTCCGGTGACTAGCGCACGAGCCTGGGCCCGGCAGCAGCACGAGCGGGATGATAGTTCCTCCGGTGAGGAACAACCGGGGTCCCGGACCCGGACGCATCCCCTCCAACTATAAAATAAACATCGACGCTAAATTTCCTTGAAGTTCATATTTATTCTATAGAGCATATGTAAAATGAATAAATATTTTAAATTTATTCATACTAACCTGCAGACGATGCGGAGGGTATGGAAGGGGCAGGAGTGGCCCCTGTGGAAGGTGTGGACGCACCACCTATAATTAGACAATTAAAGATAGATTATATAAGTAATTGCAAAAAGAATGTGTAGATCAATAATATAACGTTCTAAATCAATATGCATGCACTATAGGATATATAAACATACCCGCAGGTGCGGTGGTGTCACCACCTACAGCTAGACAATAATAAAAATTGCTAAGTAAGAGCAAAAGGAATGTGTGTATTTATGATATAGCATTCTAAATCAATATACATACACTATATGATATATAAACATACCTGGAGGAGCGGGGGTGGCCTCTGTCCCAGATGTGGACGCATCACCAACAACTAGACAATCAAACATTGACAATATAAGTAATTTTGACATAAACATGCATGAATATCTGTAATATTACATTCAAAATGGATATGCGTGTAGTATACCTAGAGGTGTGGCAAAACCCACACGGAAGGAGGCATCCGAAGGGGTCTCCGATCTGGGTGCAAGACCGGCCCTCTGAAGCTCCCTACGGAGCTCTCCGGGCGAGAGAACCGCTTTGCCTCTGCTTCTGCCTCTGCCGCGGCTGGAGCTCCTGCCGCCCCTCGCTGCTCCCGACATCGTCATCAAATCTAGATAAACGGTTCATGGACGCATTAGACAATCATTAAAAGTATTGACTATATATGATCTAGAGCGTAAAATGTGAAGTAATAATATAACATTACTGATAACCTTTTTCGTTTCGTGGGCGCATCATACATATCTACTTGGATTTCATCATCGATGTCATTTCTAACCCACGTAACTTCATGATCGGTCGAAGACAACCCGTCCTTCGAAACAGACGGTCGGAGCACTTTAAGCTTTCTCTCTTCTTCGTCCTCATCGCTGTCTTCGTATTCTGGGACATCGTAGACATCTCTGGATTTCCATCGGCATACAACACTCCACCCCGGATGCTTCAAACACTGTGAGTAGTATACTTGGAATGCTTGGTTCGGAAAGATAAACGGATCGTCCTGACCGTAAAATCGAAGTGTGTTCACACTGGTCAATCCATATTCATCTTTCCAAGTCCCAAGACTGCTTCTCCACCTATCCGTATCAGTTCGGCGATCGTACCAAGTACACTGGAATATATAAAAGGGTTCTGATCGTCCGGGATAGTGGATGCCGAGTATACAATTTAAGTACCCATAGTAAATCACACCGTCCGATCCTACCGTCGCAATTCCACTATTCTGAATGGTTCTAGATGTTTCTATGTCCTTAACTTCGAATTTGTATCCAAGAACACCAAATCCTTTGTAATATGCAACCTCTATACTAGGAAATTGAGCTAAACATCTTGAATCACTCTCAAATGATGCAGACAAGTTCGGATCGTGGATCTAACAAAACAAATTTTACGACAAAATACATAACGATACAAGTTTAGATTAAAACTGATAGCAATAAAATGTTATTCGAATAACTTACATGATCTGTGACCCAATCAAAAAAATTATCCTGATGGTATTTTTCCAAACGTTCTTCGTTCCAATCAGGATGCCCCTCATGTACCTCGTTAAAATGAGTTCTGTTTTCGACAAGTAATTGTGACATTAATATTATGTCATTTCATACACACACAAACACAGATATAACAATTAATCCAAAAGAACTTACTCTCTAATTTGTTCAAGATATGCGCAATTAAGCAAGATAAACCGGTATATCTTGTTGATAAACATAGTGTCTACCCTCTTATACTCGGCTTTACCATATGGCCCGTCTTGAATTCTTCGTGGTCGGTTAAGCCTTGTCTCAATGTTCTCGTCCAGATAGCGGGAACAAAATGTGGTTGCTTCATCAAGAAGATAACCTTGCATGATAGAACCCTCTGGTCGATTTTTATTGCGTATATACTTCTTAAGAGTGTAGAGGTACCTAATGAGAATATGTTGAATAAATAAATACGGGCATACATGACAACAATAAATTTATAAATTGCGCGAAACGAAAAATTACACGTACCTCTCGACGGGATACATCCATCGATATTGTACTGGTCCGGCTAACTTCGCCTCAGTTGCAAGATGAACCGTCAAGTGTATTATGATATCGAAAAATGACGGTGGGAAAATACGCTCAAACTTGCAAAGTATCAACGCAATAGAATTTTCTAGTTTATCCAGCGTCGCAACCTCCAGTGTTTTAGCACACAACTCCCTGAAAAAACAACATAGGTCGTTGATTACTAGACCAACCGAGTCGGGGAGAGAAGTCCTGAGGGCTAATGGAAGAAGGTGCTCCACGATAATATGGTGATCATGACTTTTCAGCCCATCGATCTTGCCCTTCACAATTTTTATTTTCTTGCTGAATGATCCTGAGAAACCTGTGGGGACTTTCAAATCATGCAACACCTGCAGGAATCTTTTCTTCTCCGGTTGTGACATATGATAAGCGGCATTGGGAAATACAAACTTGCCCGGTTTACCCGCTACCGGTCTAGGGTGCAATTCACTTCTTATTCCCCACTCTTGTAGATCCATCCGAGCATTCATGTTGTCTTTCGATTTCCCGTCTTTACACAGAAGCAAGTTAAGTATGTGCTCTGATACTCCCTTCTCTATATGCATGACGTCCAGACAATGACGCACTAAATTTGTAGACCAGTACGGAAGCTCGAAGAAAATGCTTAACTTGTTCCAATATTGTGGTTTGACCTGTTTCGTCGGATCCATCCCGAAGGTCATGTTATTGTAACCATCCCATTTAGCAGTCACGTCCTCTCCGGATAATGGGGATGGAGGTCCAAGAAGCTCCTGATGACCATCAAAGTGAACCGTGTCTAACCTATAGGGGTGTTCTGGAGGCAGAAAACGTCGATGGCCGCAATAACAAACCTTCCTGCTAAAATTCAAAAATTTTAATGTTGTGTGTTCATGGCAATGAGGACATGCTTTGTGACCATGTACGGACCAACCTGATAGCATTCCAAACGCAGGAAAGTCATTAATTGTCCACATTAAAGCCGCACGCAGTATGAAGGTTGTATTTGTGTTTGAATCATATGTCTCTACACCATCAATGAACAAAGTTTTCAGCTCCTCGATCAGAGGTCGGAGATAGACGTCGATATTGTTTCCCGGTGAGTTTGGTCCGTCGATAAGAAGAGGCATCATAAAGTATGATTGGTCCATAGCCAACCAAGGCGACAGATTATAAATTATCATTACAACGGGCCATGTACTGTGACTTCCAGCCATATAGTTGAATGGGCAGAAGCCATCGGTAGCCAGTCCGAGCCGGACATTGCGAGGATCGCTACTGAATATTGCATGCCTCCTATCGAAATCCTTCCATGCCGGTGAATCTCTTGGATGGCTCATTTTTCCATTTTTGCTTGGAGGAGCACGGTGATGCCAAATCATTGCCTCGGCGGTTTTCTTGCACCTGAATAGCCTCTGTAGCCTCTGTGTTATGGGAACATATCGTGCTATCTTCACAGGTATATCAGGCTTCTTATTAGAATCTTTCGGCTTATACCTGGCCTCTCCGCATGTTGGACACTCTTTCAAATCTGAATTCTCTTTCCGGTACAACACACAATTTTTAGGACATGCTTGAATCTTCTCGCACTTTAGACCCAAATCAGACATCATTTTCTGGGCTTCGTACCAGCTTTCGGGCACATTATTTCCCAGAGGCATAGAAACTTTCAAGAACGAAAGAAGCATTGTGAATGACTTGTTGCTCCATCCATTTAGGCACTTAATCTGGAAAAGTTGGACGAACCATGAGAGGGTGGAATACTTCGCATTCTCATAAATTGGTTTCCTAGCATCATTCATGAAATTTTCATATTTATCCGCATGCGGTCCTTGACCGGAAGGAATGTCATCTTCGGTACGAATAGATTCACCTAGGGCAGCCTCTACCATATCCTCCATTTCTTCTGATGGAAATAAATTTTCGTCTCCTGCCGTATTACCGAATTCTTCTTCTTCTCCTGCCGCATTATCATGTTCTCCTTCTTCTTCTACCGCAGTACTGCATTCTTCTCCTTCCCCGTGATATTTCCAGGTTGAATAAAGTCTAGTAAACCCATGTTTTACAATATGAAGCTCTGCCAATTCTACCTTCTGCCAGTACTTATTGCCACATCTATCGCACGGACAGAGAATCTTCTCTATTATGATCTTATTATGTGCGCGTGCAAATTCAAGGAAAGCAGCAACTCCTGTGACAAACTTAGGTTGCATACGTTGTTTCCAATCCACATACATCCAGTCCTTAACTCTGACGTACTCATGGGCCATGTTAGACTGAATAACATATAAATTGTAGGTTATGCTGACTATATTGAGAAAAATAAGAACGGGATAGTTACTGACAAAGGGGAAAATCCGTGTATATGCTTTGTGTGTGCGTTTGTTGTTGAAAAGAATAAATTATCCAACGTTATGTTAATCGATAGACGGGGACTAAGTGGCGCTTTTAGTTTCATATATGAGTATCGATGGGAATATGAAGGTTTCGTATTATCATATATTGGTTTTAACCCGAACATCTCGAATCGCTCTCTAATTATGCGTTTGTATGTATGTGTTCTGGCTGTCGGGGGTAGGCTTCTATCCCATTAAGAATGTATAGAGCGAACGCCCATCACTTGTGCTTTCAACCGTTTCGAGTAAATTTCGGCAGCACCTCCACACTGTTCTCCGAGTACACTGTAATAGAATAGATAATCATTTCAAAGCTGTGAAACAATGTTGAAATGAACATCTAATCTATCTTTGTACACGGAGAACCAGCGGAAAGGTACCGACGAAATATCTCGAAACGGATGAAAACACAAGTGAATGAAGGCGTTTGCTTTATACATTCTTAACTTGTCCACACGGGACAAATCTATGGGTTACCATGCGATTGAATTTTCTCATCGCGTAGACTATACGACGGTTGTTAGTATCGAGCTATACTGTCCGATATTTAGCAACCTTCATATAGTTCTAGATCACGACGAGCATCGCACGTATGTTAACCGATAGACGGGGACTAAGTGGCGCTTTTAGTTTCATATATGAGTATCGATGGGAATATAAAGGTTTCATATTATCATCAAGTATCATATATTGGTTTTAACCCGAACATCTCGAATTGCTCTCTAATTATGCGTTTGTTGTGTATTCTTGTTGTATGTGTGTGTTCCGGCTGTCGGGGGTAGGCTTCTATCCCATTAAGAATGTATAGAGCGAACGCCCATCACTTGTGCTTTCAACCGTTTCGAGTAAATTTCGGCAGTACCTCCCCGCTGTTCTCCGAGTACACTGTAATAGAATGGATAATCATTTCAAAGCTGTGAAACAACGTTGAAATGAACATCTAATCTATCTTTGTACACGGAGAACCAGCGGAAAGGTGCCGACGAAATATCTCGAAACGGATGAAAACACTAGTGAATGAAGGCGTTTGCTTTATACATTCTTAACTTGTCCACACGGGACAAATCTATGGGTTACCATACGATTGAATTTTCTCGTCGCGTAGACTATACGACGGTTGTTAGCTAACGAGCTATACTGTCCGATATTTAACAACCTTCGTATAGTTCTAGGTCACGACGAGCATCGCACGTATGTTAACCGATAGACGGGGACTAAGTGGCGCTTTTAGTTTCATATATGAGTATCGATGGGAATATGAAGGTTTCATATTATCATCGAGTATCATATATTGGTTTTAACCCGAACATCTCGAATCTCTCTCTAATTATGCGTTTGTTGTGTATTCTTGTTGTATGTGTGTGTTCCGGCTGTCGGGGGTAGGCTTCTATCCCATTAAGAATGTATAGAGCGAACGCCCATCACTTGTGCTTTCAACCGTTTCGAGTAAATTTCGGCAGCACCTCCCCGCTGTTTTCCGAGTACACTGTAATAGAATAGATAATCATTTCAAAGCTGTTAAACAACGTTGAAATGAACATCTAATCTATCTTTGTACGCGGAGAACCAGCGGAAAGGTACCGACGAAATATCTCGAAACGGATGAAAACACAAGTGAATGAAGGCGTTTGCTTTATACATTCTTAACTTGTCCACACGGGACAAATCTATGGGTTACCATACGATTGAATTTTCTCGTCGCGTAGACTATACGACGGTTGTTAGTATCGAGCTATACTGTCCGATATTTAACAACCTTCGTATAGTTCTAGGTCATGACGAGCATCGCACGTATGTTAACCGATAGACGGGGACTAAGTGGCGCTTTTAGTTTCATATATGAGTATCGATGGGAATATGAAGGTTTCATATTATCATCGAGTATCATATATTGGTTTTAACCTGAATATCTCGAGTCGCTCTCTAATTATGCGTTTGTTGTGCATTTGTCTTGTATGTGTAACATGATTTTAAACCATTGAGATCAAGATTGATAGAACTGATCATCCTACATTGCAATAGCATTCATCAATCAAAAACTATTATTGCAATGGTATTCATCTATAACAATCAACAATTAAAACTACAAATGTAGGATACTGATATCATAAAGCGTTATACGCAACATTGATAGAAATGATAAATAAAAAAACGAAACACAAACCATATCAAGATTTAACAACTTTGATTATGTCATATACGCGAGCCGATATTTTCATATTAGCCAATAGGAAAAAATAGATTGCGGTCTGGATATGGCATATTGGCAGATGTTACCTATATGCATACATGCATGTTGTCTCCCCATTTTTTCATAAATCAAACCAACTACATATATCAAACTAGTCCATGCCACCAATCGGAAACTCCACTATGTCTTTGAATTATTATTTTTCCAAATAGCATTGAGCTCCTATTGACATTGTCCCATCCCACAAATTTGTTGTGCTTGCCTCGACCTTCATCTAGCTTTCACATGCCATACACATTAGATGAGTAATATAGTTATAAATTATGGTATTTTGTTGTCATCAATCCACCTAACCCTAACCCCAAGTTGCTCTCTGAAAGCACATAGAACCATCCCCCCTAGTCAAGCATAGCTTTTTCTGTGCAATTGTTCTCATTCTTAATTTCTCACATTCATTACTCTTTCATTTTCTTGTCAACAAATTTGTTATGCAATTGTTCTCATTCTTAATTTCTCACATTCATTACTCTTTCATTTTCTTGTTTTTTTCCAACTCCCCACCACTTAACCCCAACCCAGCCCCAGCCCCCAGCCCCAGCCCAGCCCAGCCCCAACCTAACCCTAACCCCAGCGCGGCCAGCTAAACCCCAACACCAACCCTAAGGCAAACCCTAACCCCAGCCCCACCCCAGCAGCAGCCGAACCCCAACCCCAACCCTAACCCCGACCCCGACCCCGACGGCGACCGCGACCCCTGCCGAACCCCAACTCGTGCGCGCAACCCCAGACCCAGCTATGAACCCTAAGCCCAAAATAATCAAAAAATTCTTTAATTTACCTCAAGATTTACTCACCTGAACGGCTGCTGCTGGGGCTGGGGCGACGACCTGAACGACGGTGGCGACGACCTGAACCGCGGTGGTGACGAGAATGGCGGTGGCGACGAGAACGGCGGTGGCGACGGGGAGAACGATGGTGGCGACGATGGCGTGGCAATTTGGGGATTTTTTTCGCGCGCGATCGAGAGAGAGAGAGAAAGTGAGCGTAGGTGATCGATCTGTGCTTTTGTTAAATCGATATTTAGTTTCCCCTACGGATATACCCGTAGGTCCTTTGTTTGCGGCTCCGTAGGGGCAAACACCAAATTAAGAATTAATATTTTTATTCTTGGACGTCTGTGCCCGTAGGGGCAACCTTTTAGCCCTACGGATTAATCCGTAGGGCCAAGTTAAATCTTCCCCTACGGATTCCTATATCCGTAGGGGCAACCCCCTATTTTACTAGTGATAGCTACTGGAGAAAAGGTTTCGTCATAGTCCACTCCTGTTCTTTGACGAAAACCTTTTGCAACAAGTCTAGCTTTATAGGTTTCCACCTGCCCATCTTCACCAAACTTCTTCTTGTAGATCCATTTGCATCCAACGGGTTTTATCCCAGGTGGAGCAACTTCCAGGGTCCACACTTTATTGGTGTACATGGACTCCATTTCAGATTGCATAGCATCCAGCCACTTATCAGAGTCCCTACTGATAATGGCCTGCATAAAACTAGTAGGATCATCTTCTTCCAAGATGCAATCCTCTCGATCCCCATCTATGAGAAAACCGTAGTATCTCTCGGACGGATGAGAAATCCTACTAGATCTGCGGAGTGGCTGAGGTTCGTCCGGGGTTATTGAATCTTGAGGTTCTGTCAAATCTTCAGTTTTAGTTTGTGGTCGCTGAATTTCTTCCAGTTCTACCGAACTCCCACTTGTTTATTTTGCAAGAAATTGCCACTCTAAAAAGGTGGCGTGACGAGATATAAACACCTTCTGTTCCTCGGTGTGGTAGAACAGATATCCTATTGAATTTTTAGGATATCCCACAAACTTGCATAAAACTGAACGTGCCTCTAATTTGTCCGGATTTTGTACTTTTACATAGGCCGGACAACCCCATATCTTAATATGTTTAAGATACGGCCTTTTGCCATTATATATCTCGAATAGTGTCTTAGGCACGGATTTGGACGGAACATCATTCAATAGATATGCTGCTGTCAAAAGTGCATGTCCCCAAAATGAAAGAGGCAACTCAGCACTACTCATCATGGAGCGAACCATATCTAATAGGGTATGATTCCTCCGCTCCGATACACCGTTGTGCTATGGTGTATACGGAGGAGTAAGCTGAGAGAGAATTCCATTCTCTTTTAGGTAATCTAGGAATTCCGTGCTTAAGTACTCCCCTCCTTTGTCAGATCGGAGGATCTTAATACTCTTCCCAGTCTGGTTCTCTACTTCGTTTCTATATTCTTTGAATTTCTCAAAAATTTCAGATTTGTGTTTCATAAGATACATATACCCGAATCTAGAGAGATTGTCAGTAAATGTGATGAAGTACGAGAACCCACCCTTTGCATGTATAGACATCGGACCACACACATCACTGTGTATGAGTCCCAAGAGCTCTGTTGCTCTCTCTCCATGTCCGGTGAATGGAGATTTGGTCATCTTTCCTTTGAGACAAGATTGACAAGTATCATAAGATGAAAATTCAAACGTATCCAAGAGTCCATCTTTATGCAACTTGCTCAGTCTTTTCTCTCCGATATGACCAAATCTACAATGCCATAAGTAGGATTCGTTCACATCTGAACTCTTCCTCTTGCGTATGTTTTGTACATTGAGAACTGTATTCTGATTTAGAACATAGATACAATTACACAGTGTACCTTCTGGAACCAATACCATATGAAGGTAGATGTTCATGATATTTCTATCAAGAACAAAGTTATATCCATCTTTATCAAGTAAAGAAACTGATATTATGTTGCATAACATGGATGGTACATAGTAACAATTGTTCAAAATCATAGTATTGCCATTTGGCAACACTAGGTGATATTCACCGACGGCCACAGCATTAACTTATGCTCCGTTCCCTACCCTGAGGGACATATCACCAGGTCTAACTATCCTACTTTTTCTCAGTCCCTGCAATAAATTACAGATATGATATCCTGATCCGGTATCTAGTACCCAGGAGGTAGGACTGACCGAAAAGCAGTTCTCAATTACAAGAACACCTGAAGAAGATGCAATAGTATGCTTCTTCTTCGATGAGGTCATCAAGGAATTCATGGTTTCCTTTTTCCTTTGCTCACACTCATGACTGTTGTCATAAGTTAGAGTCGAACATGCGTTCCCCAGCCCCGAATAAGAATTCGGATCGGTCAAGCGATACATTTTATTATCTTGATTAGGGCGTGAAATGGTTGCTACCTAGGGAGAGAGAAAGAAACACTCAGCATGCGCTCTTGCAAGATTAGATTTGTTATTAATTTATCTAACCAGGATGGCTCCCACTGTTTCCTTAAATTCTTCTTCAAACCCTAAAAGAAGAACTAGTCAAGATTAATCGCACGTCACAATACTTGCTTAACCTTTCGGCCAGGCTGGTGTTGGTACTTCGAGGGAGGTTTTCCAACACTTTCGCGAAGTTCCTTAATTACATAACCTCTTTTCCCTGGAGGCGTAGCCCCGCTAACACCTTTCTAGACACCTACTTGGTTTATAGCATTGATTGTTAAGTGAAAAAATCTCCCGAGAGTAATCTTACTCATCAGTGGGGTCGGGATCCAACTATCATTATATGATGCACTAGATGGAATCCACTCTAGCCACCACACTCCAGAAGGTATGCAGTATCTGCAAGTTTCCTGTATGTTTGAAACTCCCGATATGGTTTTTACCCCTAGGACCCAAGTGACCTTGACTGAGCCAACATATCAAAGGATCCTAGTCATGTTCAACCCGTCATTATCTTGATTGCATTAGACCCACCCGTACGAGTTCTTGACTGAGCCAAAATGACCGCACGACTGTCCTAACCAATCGCTTTATTTGCTACAGAAAAATATTACATAGCTACCGAACACTACGCCTCGGCTGAGCACGAAATACGTAGCACAAATACTAAGCAATACCAATCCGAAATGACGGAGGTCTATGGCTAGGTTTTTGGCGAAAAACCCGTTAATGTAATGAACTTGATATCGTTGAAGGAACCTGAGTAGTTTTGTAAATATATAGTGGCGAAAACTTCTGCTAAAGAGGTCACTCCCTATGAAGGGATCTCGGCTCTTTCCTCGTCGAATGAGGTGCAGGATATTCCAAATTGAATACCACGATGCAAAGCAAAAATAATCGACTATAGTGAAGTTATTACCCTGACGCAAACTTTTATTCAAGGGGTCACTCCCGATGAAGTGATCTTGGCCCTTGCCTCGTCGAATGAGGTGCTGGATATTCATAACCGAATACTACTGTGCAAAGCAAAAGAGAACGTCTGTAATATCAGTTTTAAAATTTGTTCCAAGAACATATTTTAGGTTTATTTTCTTGCATTAATCAAAATCAATGCGGTCCCATCATTTTAATCCTATCACACCAGAAAAGAACGAAAATACGATGTACGTATATGCCATCCGCATTCGCCACTGGGCCCCGTCATTACCCGTTAGGTTACTTAACTAACGACAGAGCGGGGGCTGGGCTAGCGCGGGTGCAAAACATATACAACATCTACTAGTATATATAAAAGTATATATAACATTCGTCTCAGGCATGATAATAAACAACATCACAGAATCATAGCCAACAATACAGAATGGTGGATAATCTTGGAGCCCCGGGTTTCATTTGAGCCGCAAATAAAACCCGACGTTCCCGGTCGTGTGGATAACCTATGCAATGAAAACCTGTACCCCTTACGAGTGCGGCGAATAGCCCTCCAATTCTAGAATGAAGCCCCCTCCGTCTCAACTCCATGAGATGCGGACTTGTTGCCTTTTAGATTCCGGCTATTCGTGCACCCCTCCGTGGGGTAATACTAATACAGAAAAAGAAAATAATATGTACAAATGGTGACATCAACCTCAACCCGTTCGTGCCCCAAAAAAAATACACAACCCGGCAAAGACGGCAGTCCACATGTTGGACGCTCTTCCCGTAATAACAGATGTACAAATAAAATTATAATCTGTATTTCTAACATTGCACCACATGCTATCCACCACGACAATCCAACCACAAACACAGCATAAGAACAAAACATCAACGTGAATGTTACGTTCGCAAAACCCGTCTAAAGGAATATATAGCAATCAGACGAGTTTTACCGATCGAGTGATATTCCTGGTTGCAGATAAAAGTGAATGAACTGTAAACTGTTAAACAGTGTTAAATTTTAACAATTTCGAAACACGCCAAATTTCCCCGTACAAAAAACAACATGGAATCAATTTTGGGCAAAAAACAAACAACACCAGAAAACCAAATACCTAGAGATAAGTGCCCAGACCAAAAATCATTGCATACCCACCCTAGAAAACCGAGGAGGCCGGAAATTATGGGGTTTTGGCCGGCCACTTTGTGGTGGAAATGTCTCGTTTTTGTTATGGGTACATCTCATAGTATAAGGATCACTCTGCACTTGTTTAAATTTTTTTTTGAAGACTTTTAAAAAACAATAGAAAGCGCAGTTTTGGTGTTGCTGTTACGGAGTCGTTTCGGTTTCATTGTTTTAACATTGTTTAAACTTGCTAGACTAGGTTTATGGGCTGTCTATGATACCATGAAGGGTTACCCTAGCTCCCCGGCCAACTTCCGTGACCAAGCGCGGAACCAAAATATTATAACGAACAAAACTTTGGCGCTAGAATAAAACCTAACCGGATCTTTACCATAAACCTAGTTAGCTATTTTTAGTTCTATCTACTATGAAAGAAGCTATACCAAGAGGCTCGAGTCCTTCGGTCTTCTCTCCTCGTCATGTGCTCCAAGTAGCCTCCTTGAACTTGTCCGATCTCCACTTCCGGCTCCATCGGTCCTCCGGGATCGAGCTTGTTCTCCGGCCTTCCTTTGTCATAGATGATCCACCCGGGGAATATGATCCATAGCTCTAGCTCCTAACTAAATAGCTATAAGGAGCAACTAGAGAACTTGGGTTGCTAAACCACGTAGTCTAGGATGTAGTGAGGGTGTCTAAGTGTTTGCTATCTCTTTTCTAACCTCTTCACTTGTTTCTCAACTCATGAGAATGTTAGTGAAGAGGAAGAAGATGGAGATGGAGGAAAGCAAGAGGAGGGAGGAGCTTGAGAGAATATGGGAGCTCAAGAAATTATGAAGCCAAGCATGAAAGAGAAAATACACATCTAGGTTTTGTGTATTAATTATTTCATTAAAACAATTAGCAAACCATACTTCAATAGTAACTCTAAAATGAATTATAAATTCATTTGTTCACTATTGAAGCATGGTCACCTCCATTCCTCCCTCACCTCTCACTTTACACCTCATTTCCATTTATCAAATAAAAGGAAAATCCATAATGAGGTGGCCACCTTCTAGAAGGAAATCTGTAGTAAAATACGGATTTCAGTCTACAGTACATACATACCCGCATTCGGATAAAAATCCAAACGCCCAAAGAGATAGAATAAACACGAAGAACGTTATACTAGAATATATATATCGAAATACATATATGTAAATTATTAAATCAATACCTGATTTAATAATCCGGCTCAAACCTGTGCCGGCTAGTATTACCAACTGTCCGATCGAAAGTCCGAGTACAAAGTACATCAATTGATCGAACCCTGCTCGTATCCAATACGGCTACTGTATCATTTCGCCTGAATCAGGGGAAAACCTTCTGTGTGGGACTCTAAAGACTTGACAGTACACCGGCAGTGAGTTACTAGATAAATCCATAACCACAAGCACGTCAGCGGCACTAGCTGTACGTAACGGCTACCCCGGGTACCTGTCGAAAGGAAGGCCGATGAGCAAACTCATCCGGATCTCTACTGAGTCTATCCGTTACAATATTCATACAGTCTGGTCTCTTCTTCTGAGAGTATCGCATACCGGGTCTAGGGGGTGGTGAACGTCAGACCCTAATAACCTGATAAGTCGTGCTGATGTAGCTCAGGACCAAAACCGGGAAACTACTGATCATCCTATCAGTAAATCCCAACTGCCTTGGCCAAGGTCTTATGGTCCTGACCAATCGAATCATAGTGCATTATTAACTCCCTATACCGGAAGAGACGAATCCCCGACAATCGCTCACTGCCACCATGTGGCTCGGGACTGTACCCAACCCAAAACCTGTTTGCACGACTCAGCGAAGCCGTGGTAGGGCAGTGATCAAAGCACAGTGGGAAACTCACACGAGACAAATGCCGATCTCAGGTCTAAAGACTAACTTGTACTAGTGTCACCTGAGAACTTCCACCTGACGACAGGTATATTACCATCTGGAAGTTCTCGGTGAGTCCGTCCGGTGTACTCACCCTCAGTGAGCACCTGTATATGATCTTAGGTCTCAATACCAATGGTAGCAGGGACCAAAACCATCGCCCCTCGTCGAGGTCTAGAAAACGTATACACTAGTCTGCTCTGGAATATTCGATGCCCAATCTCGATACTCCCATGACTAGGGACCATTCAAGGATGTGCGTACCGACTACCCAGCTCCCACAAATATGATCGCCATCACAACGCAGGTAGTCTAGCAAACATCATACGGGCTTTATCAACATGTAACCGCAATATGTAATAATGAGTATGACATATGCCATGTTAAGATAAAGACAAACCATAATAGTATACTACCATATCGAGTCTTCATCAATATGTGCAAGCTAGATATAACAACAATAAATACACATATCCTGACAAAGACAAGTCAAATAATATACTATAAAACTGACGAAGATTGTCCTATACATACATATCCCTAGCATCCATATGTATATATATACAATACTGGCCTCTAGGGTATATATATTCCAACAGATCATACTAGTGGGGCTTGGGTAGCCCGTAAGCACATTGATTGGTCCTAAATTTTGTGTGATTCGATATTTTGAAAAGGAAAAGTTTAGTCACAACCAAAGAATTTATACCGCAATCAATAACGGTGTCGAAGTAGTTCGTTAATGAATACGGATCGTCGGCTGAGATGCGTGTTTTGTTCGATTTTGTTTTAGATGAATTGAATGAAAATATAAAAGATTATTCAAGAAAGTAATTCAAGATTTAATTGAGTTGTCATTTCAAGAAAATCAAGAAAAATATCAAGAATCAAGAAGATGTCCAAATCAATTTAGTTATCAAGATTATGTAGAATAGCTTGTAGGAATCGATCGAATTAATAGCAATGATGAATACTAATAATGAGTAATCTTATCTATTGACGGATTGTAGCTAGATCGATGACGATGAATGAAGATTAAGGATCTATTGAAGAAACTAGGTTTTCTCCTTTCACCATCCCTTATCTTTTCGTTGATCATCATTCACATCTAGCCTCTAGCAAAGTGGATCATCAATCATTTGTTCCCTAATTTGCAACGAAATAATCAAGAACATGATCTCGCTCCAAATTAGGTCATTGATGAGCCTTTTTCCTAAAGTTCACAATTCTCATAAGACTTAAGATTAGTTTTAGGATTTCATCATCATTTGATCTACCGATTCTCTCGATTCCTTGACAAGCGGAGATTTCACTCACACATCATGAAAATAAAAGGATCAAGAATTAGAAATTTCATAATGCAAGAATGTAAAGAAAATGAGAATTAACAATTTATCACCTTTATTAAATCTTCTTCAAATTACACCTCTTAATTTGAAATTACAAGATTAGCTCTCGATCGCTCTTTTGAAAGGGAATTTGTCGTCGATCTTTTTGTGGCTCGATCGCCATGAGTCGTGGATCGGATGTGGATCTTTTGCTCTTGGTGATGACCAGCGTTGCGATAAAGGATCTTCGATTGCTCGTTTGATTTTGCTCTCAATGGATCTTGATTTTGATTGGATTTGGATTGGATCTCAAGTTGTATCACTTAACTTGAATTAAATTGTAATTGTGTAACTAATTAACAACCTATTGAACCCCCATCAAAAAATAAGATCTATATCCCCTGTTATAGCCCCCAAATCAAGCTTCCTTCATGAGCTTGGTTGTTATGCAGAGCCTTCCAGAAGAAGCCACATGGTTATGAAGCGTCTTGAGGAAGCTAGGAGGTTACAGAGAAGGTTCTGGAGAAGTTTCGTCACCGGCTCCCCCAACTCGACCGCGGATCCGTGGCGAATCGGGCTGTATTGGTCGCGGTTCCGCGGCCGTTTGGAGGGATCATTGCATCATTTTTCTGGTATCTTTTGGTGTTGGCTTTAGGGTCTTCTTCTGATGTCTGGAATCTTATTATCCTTTCTTAATCTCTGCCAGATTTTATTTCTTTGACTTGCTGCTTTTTATCGGCAACTTTACGATTCCAGTTCTTTGACCTGAATAATTTTCTGCACAAAATCTTGAAAAAAAGTGTTGAGATATACAATATCATGTGTGGAGTAATAAACACACAATTTCCCTCCAGAATGTTGATTATAACTATAACACGTGGTATTTGGTATTTTACAGATGAATTTGTAATCCATATTATATTTACAATAAATACCCTTAGATGATTAGAATAATGAGGAAATTGTAATGTTACAGAATGCAATATTTTCGACTGAACAAATTCCCCAAACTTAATTTTGATCGTCTTGAGCAAACATCTTTTATTCAAGAGAAGGAGAAAAGAAAAAAGAGAAAGAAAAAGAAAAAGAAAAAACTAACTAGCACACTTTCGTAGGCAACACGATTGCACTGAGCACGTGCAACAAGCCTTTAAAACCTCTAGGTGTCCCTAGTAGAAAGGGTATTGTCTCCTGAGGGTTTTTAGCGGATTGCACCCACAAAATCCCATAATAAAAGATGACAGTGAAAGTTACATATAAAGATTAGAACTGTAAAAGAAAGACTTTGAAAATCAGAATTTCCAACTACACTAGCTTTTCGATTGTCATGAGCCTTATCTTAATAGTCATGAAAAGATGTTAGAAATCACATCATCCCTCAATAAAACATCGCCTTTATTCTTCATTCCTACCTTTCTTCCAATCATTGATCATCTACCCCTACGTGTGTGTAAAAGACATCCCTACACTCAGAGAATTCAATTCAAGCTATCATACTCTTGTCCATCTGCTGGGTTCCGGCAGCGCCCCGGCCGTCGAAACGCGGCCAAAATGCGAAACATAAATTTCTGAAACCGGCGCTACCGCTACCCGATTCCCGGATCGACCTTAAACCCTAAACTAGCAAACAAACTAAGAGTTAGAATCGTTATACCGAGTTGATCCGTGTTCTTCAGTCTTCATTCCAAGCTCCTAGCGGCTCGTTGATGTGGTTTGGTTGCCGGTCTTCCTTCGTCTCCGATGATCCACCCGAGGGAAACGGCGCAAGCTCCAACCTCGTCGAACGAGATAACCGACGCTCCAAAGTCGCTAGCGATGGAGAGTCGAGGTGTATGGAAGTGTCACTACATTTTTCTCTCTACCCTTAGTGCTCATGGAGCATCCATAGAAGATGAAGAAAGAGGTGATGAAGACTTGGCATGAACAAAGAATGGCTAAGTATTATTGGAGCATGAGAGAGTGAGAGAGTGCGCTAGTGTGTAAATTAATCATCCAACCAAATGAAATGAACCCCACCCCTTTCTTTTATGGCCGGCCCCCTCTCCCCCTCTCATTTCCAAAAAAAGAAAAAAAATAACCAAAGTCAAAAACCAATAAACAAATGAACTATACTTTGTTCTATGCCATATCCATGTTCATGCCACCTCACACCCTCCACCTCATTATAAAAAACAAATGAATTTCCTAAAAAGGAAAATCAATAATGAGGTGGCAAATCTTCTAGAAGCTATTCCGTATAAAATACGGAATACTTCCCGGTACATGTATCGAAATACATATATGCGTATTTGTACCAAAATACGAATAGCCGAAAGAGAAAACGAATAGTGAACAATAATACTAGAATACATATATATAAAAACATATGTAAATTATTAAATCAAAAACCCGATTTAATAATCCGGCTTAATCCTAAGCCGCTAGTATTATCAACCGTCCGATTAAAGTCTGCGCAGCAAGTGCACATATTTAATCGGACACCTGTATGTATCAACATACAACATGTACACTATATCGCCTGGACCGTGAAAACTCTCTGTGTGGGACTCTAAAGACTCATCAATACGCTGGCAGTGGGTTTAACCACAAGTATGTCAGCGGCACTAGCTGTACGTAACGGCTACCCAGGTATTGAGCGAAAGGGAGGCCGACGAGCAAACTCATCCTGAACCTCTACTGATCCTGACAGTGACAATATCCGTACAGTTCGGTCTCTTTGTCTAAGAGTATCGCATATCGAGTCTAGGGGATGGATAAAGTCAGACCCCTAACAACGCGATATTTAGTGTCGGCATGTAACCCATCACCTCCTGAGAAACTATCGATCCTGGATTGGTAATCCTCGTCTACCATGGCCATGGATTTCTGGTGATGGCCACCCGTACACAATCTGACATCAACCCCCAATACCGGGAGACACGAATCCCCGACGATCCAATCACTGCCTCCATGTGGCTCGGGACTGTACCCAACTAAAAGCTGTTTGCACGACTCCTTTGAGCCGTCGTAGGGTAGTAATCAAAGTACAGTGGGAACTCACACGAAGCAAATGACGATCTCAGGTCGACAGACTAACCTGTACACATGTCACCTGGGAACTGCTATCTGACAATATGTATAATACCAACTTGCAGGTTCCCGACGAGTCCATCCAGTGTACTAATAACCTAATGAGCACTTACATACTATCTTAGGTAAACAAACTAACACCAATGGCTTGTGAGAACTGGCCACCGCCCCTCGTCAGGGTCTCGATCAGTATACACTAGTCTACACTGGAGTATCGATACCCGGTCTCGATATTCCTACGACTAGGGACATTTAAGGATGTGCTTATAGACCCCGGCTCCCACATATATGATCGCTATCATAATGCTGGCAGTCAAGCAAGAATCCTATAGGCTCTATCAACATGTACATGATGATAAAGGCAAACCAGATAGCATACTATCATCTTGAGTAAGACTGTTTTATCGGTATAGGTCCTCACTCAATCATCATAATCACAAGTCCGCGACTATGATAATTGCCTTGAGGGCACTATAGCCAACAATATCCCACTTGCAGTTAAGGCCAATTATTGCGATGTCGCATACTCACAGCCCGTGTGATACCGAACACCCAACTTCTCTACTAATCAGCTTCGCAAAGCCCGTTTGCAAAAAATGATTGCGTTCGAGAAATAGCCTCAGTGAGTGAATCCGCTCCAATGTTTCTTTCTGTATCTCTCTTAATCTCAACTTCTCGGAGAAAACTATCTCCCGAAATTAGCAATACTTGTCTTAGAATTTGTCTGGATATCTGATGGGACCCAGTTCACAAACGAACTCCAAATCCAACAAACTACTTAGACTGTATCGTCCACTGAATTTAATCAGTATTCTATGCTATGCCTTTCCTCAGTATCCGCTTGGACCACCTTTCCAACATACTGTTCCTCAAAGGAGGGAAAAACTGTAACTCTGACAGTTACTCTGTCATCCAGGTCACCTTGGAAGCCTGAAATGATAACTGTCTCCTGAAGGAGGCTGCCGTTACCATATCCCAAGAACATTTACTTATGTTCATAAACTGCTTCACAATGTTTCTCCAGGATTGGATTAATATATCTGCTTATTGCATCTAGTGCAAAAGCAATATCTGGTGTGGTACTTGACATTTCATGATTAATTCAATTGCCTAAGCAAGTGATATGCTAATCATGCAGATCCTTTTCTCCTTTAGTCTGTAAGACACCTTTAGAGAGGGTGACTCCATCACCTGCAGGTACACCACCATGCCAGGAGTCGTCCATTTAATGTCAAAATACCCAGATTAGGATACTTCCCAAATCTAGATCTAAAACCATAGATCTAGTAACCAGAAACCCTGATATTACATCCATATCCTGTGTGGAGAAACAACTTTGTGACAACCATAGTACAACCGATCGTAGTATAGGAATATCTCTTCCTATCACGCGCATGTCATCCAAAATACCTGGACATCACTCTCTACTACCTTCTTAGCAGATCCATCTCCTATTCTGATGAAGTCAAAGCCTATGACTGTTACATCAAAAATAGATGATCCTTTTTCCGCTATACCTGCTTTAATCTATAAATAGACATAAGCTACTTGCCTACTATGCTTCCGCTGCTCCCACTGACTACAACAACCCTCTGGCAGAGTCATATATACGTACACTTCTAAAGCTAGTTTAGAACGACGCTATACTCATCCTCCTGCCGGGTCTTACAGTCTAGAACAACGGCAATGGCAAGTCTGGGTAAACAAGAACCTCCCTGTCACCGTCTCTGAGAAGACCGAAGTACCTCTCGGGTGACTGAGGTTACCCACCATATCTGCGGAGTGGCTAATGGAACATCAAATCCAATTGAATCCTTAGGTTCTATTAAATCTTCAGTGATCGTTTGTGGTTCTGGAATAACCTCCAGTTCTACCATACTCCCACTTGTATTTTCTAAAAAAGTCTATTTTACTAAAACTGTGGCGAGTCAAGAACAATATAAATATTGATCTTCCTGATGGTAGAAAGTTAACCCTCGTCAAAGCCCAGGATAACCCACAAACTGCCATTACTGAAACGTACCTTGAGTTTATCCGGATTCTGATTTTAAGCGTCAGCCGGACAACTCCCTATACCTTAACATCGTTAAGATATAAATTGATTCTATATATATTTAATATAGAAACAAAAACACTAATTTAATTGGAACCAGATTCAAAATCATGCAGCTGTCTCCAGTGCATATCAACCAAATGGAAAAAGGACAATCAGCATTACTCATCTAGGAGTGCATCCATATATGAGTAACCCGAAAGAGAAGCAAGTTCTCAAAACCATTACTATTAACTGAATACCAAACACAAGTATCTACATCTTCGACTTCCTCGAAGAATCCTGATACTTACAACTGTAGGATTCCTAGGCACACTAATGAAGTCTCACAAGTGATCAAACATGCCCAATTATAAAATTTCATGTGCCTACAAACCCTAATACGGATCGTTAACTAGATAATGAGGCGATGCAATGCGAGTAAACGAATTTAACGCTAAAGTAAAGGGGCTACAACCTTTGTAGATCCGGTCCTCCATCTCCATGGCTCCGTGATGAAGTCCCCTTGTTGTCCAAATCGAATCCATGACTCTAGCATCGGCTTCATCGGAGAAATGGGCGGGCTAGGTCGTCGACTTCGATGCCGAAGATGATCTACGTCGAGGCATCACAAGATCAAGCTCCCACTTCACCAAGTGATGAAACTGGTGAAGAAAACACCTTATACCACTTGGCAAGAGGTAGAGGAAGAAGAAATAGGAAGTGGGTTCACTTTAGAATTGGATTTCTCACTCATTTTCACAAGTTGCCATTGATGGAGGCAAGCTTTCTTCATTGTTGAAGATGAAGAAGAAGAAGAAAGAATATATGATAAGTTATTTTCAAAAAGAAAATAATATGACTACTTATCGTATACTAACCATGGTTTAGTGTAGAGAACTAACTAGGGTTTAGTAGAATGGTTAGGTTTTGGAGATAAAGACAAAATGGTTACTTTAGTCAAAAATTGCATGAAACAACAAGAACCTTCTAGTATGAAAGCAACCATTTATCTTTTCTTTTCTCATTTAACCAAAACAAATAGATAAAGAATTAAATGAAATGAAACCCTAACCATTCACTAATCATGGTTTAAGTCTTTACATAAACCCAAGATAGCATGTATCATCAAACAAGATATAATCAAGTGCACACACAAAAATATATCACATATACAATGTGCACATCAAGTGAGAAAATCCTTTTAAAGTGAACCAATACTAGTTAATGCAAAGTAATATATCAAATATATAATTATACATTAAATCATTAAATCAACACTTGATTCAATGATCCGGTCATATCGCATATAACCGACTAATATCCAATGTATCGGCTTATCGAATCAATCCTCGATTCGATAACTAGGTTATATCGCATACAACCAATCGATACATTTATCGCGAGAATAGAATACGGTATCACATACACGCATTATTCTCGGTCCCGCACATATCTCATATGCGCTCCTATTTCGTTTCGCTTGAGCCAGGAAACCTCTGTGTAGGACTCTAAAGACTCGTCAATACGCCGGCAGCAGATGATGATCATATCAAGCACCCACAAGACGCAAGCGGTCTGCTAAACGTAACGGCCACTCGGGTATTGAGCGATCAAAAGATCGACGAGCAAGCCCGCTCACACTCCTGTGAATCCAACCAGTAACACTTACCGTACAGTCCGGTCAGTTCGTCTGATATGTCGCATATCTCGCCTAGGGGGTGGTAAACGTCAGACCCCAATAGCTCGATAAGTCATGCCGACGTGAGGTCCATAACAATCGTGAAACTACTGATAACTCTTACCAGTATATCACTGCAACCCTGGCCAGGGATTTCCTATTATGGCCAGTCGAGCATAGCGCAACATCAACCCTCAATACCGGGAGAGACGAATCCCCTCCTATCGCTCATTGCCTCCATGTGAATCGGGACTGTACCCAAAAACCATCTGTTTGCACGACTCAGTAGAGCCGTGGTAGGGTGGAAATCAAAGTACAGTGGGAGACACACAAGACTCTATGACGATCTCGGGTCAACAGACTAAGCTGTACCAGTGTCACCAGAGAACTGCCATCTGACGTGAGCTATAATACCATCTGGGAGTTCTCGGCGAGTCCGTTCAGTGTACCCAGTCTCCATTGAGCACCCGCATACCATCTCTGATGTCAAACACCAATGGATATGGGATCATCCATCGCCCATCACATGGGTCGAGAAGATATACGCTAGTCTACTCTGGAATATCGATGCCCCGTCTCGATATTCCCACGACTAGGAACATTGAAGGATGTACTCATGGACTATCCAGGCCCCACTAGTATGATCTGCATCATAGTCCTGGAAGTCGAGTACACATCCTAAGGGCTTTATCAACATGTAATCAGAGAGACAGAGTGTATACATGTTGAGATAAAGAGCAACCAGATAGCGTACTATCATGTCGAGCAAGAAAGTCCTACCTATATATGTCCCAGCATCCACTACAATATACATCCAATGTACAGTAATGGCCTCTAGGGCATACATATAACTAACAATCTCCCACTTGCACTAGGGCCATCTGTAGCAGTAGTTGTAGTATCTAATACTCAACCATCCCCTAAAAGTCTCTCTTTGGGAAAAGGCCTTCGTGAGTGGATTCGCCGTGTTGTCCTCTGAGTATACTCTCCTAACCTCGATCACCCTGGAGATCAACCATCTCCATGATCAGGTGATACTTCCTTAGAATATGTCTGGGTCACTGATGGGACCAGGGTTCACGGGCCAAAGCCACACTTCCATTTGTTGGAGATAGTGCCCTCAGAGTCAATTATTGGATCACAGGCACGTGATTGCAATGATTGAGGGAGGACCTGTCCCAGTAGGAAAGTCTTACTCAAGATGATAGTATGCTATCTGGTTTATCTTTATCATCGTGTACTGCTTTAGGTGACCTTACAAGTCGCTATTACACGTTGATAGAGCCCCTATGATTCTTGCTTGACGACCAGCAGTATGATGGCAATCATATACGTGGGAGCTGGGGTCTATAAGCACATCCTTAGAAGATCCCTAGTCGTGGGAGTTTCGAGACTGGGCATCGATACTCCATTAGTAGACTAGTGTATACAGTCGAGACCCCGACGAGGGGCGGTGGCCGGTCTCACAAGCCACTGGTGTCAGTTGGTTCACCTAAGATGTATACAGGTGCTCATTAGGTTATGAGTACACCGGACAGGACTCGCCGGGAACCTGCTAGTTGGGATTATACCAGACGTCAGATAGCAGTTCCCTGGTGACATGTGTACAGGTTAGTTCATCGACCTGAGATCGTCATTTGTCTCGTGTGAGTTCCCACTGTGGTTTGATTACTACCCTACCACGGCTCAAAGGAGTCGTGCAAACAGGTTTTAGTTGGGTACAGTCCCGAGCCACATGGAGGCAGTGAGCGGATCTGCAGGGGTTCGTCTCTCCCGGTATTGGGGGTGAGGTCGCGCTGTGTCTAGGAGAGCCATTACACAAAGCCCTCGGCCGAGGCAGGAGATTTACTGGTAGGTATTCCAGTAGTATCTCAGGGTGTTCTGGGCTTCACCCCGACACGACTTGTACCGCTTTTAGGGGTCTGACTTTTACCAACCCCCTAGGCCCGCCATGCGATACTCATAGACGAACGGACCGGACTGTACGGATATTGTCACTGACAGGCTCAGTAGGGTGTCAGGATGAGTTCGCTCATCGACGTCCCTTTTGGTCAATAGCTGGTGGCCCGTCACGTATGGCTAATACCTCTGACGTGCTAGTGGTTAAATCCACAGCCATAGTATTGACGAGTCTTTAGAATCCACCACACTCGGTTACTCAAGTTTCGGGCGAAACGCTGTAGAGGCCGCATGGAGATATGGCAGGGTTCGATCAGATACGTGCGGTATTGCACGGATCGTGATCGGGCGGTTTTTACTAGCCGGCTTGGGTTAATCCGGATCCTAGTATTAGATAGTGTAGATTTTGTCTTTTTGCATTTATGTTCAGTGGGAATACAAATGCGGGCATGTATATGCAGTAGCGGGGTTTTCCTGTAATTTATTACAGGATCAGTTTTCTGAAGTTGCCAGTTTGCATTCTGTTCCGGCCGGTTTTCCTTTGTTCTTTCCCGGCCGGACTTTTCGGATGGAGGGGGTTATTTGCAAGTTTGCAAATAACATTTGTGGAGGGGGTTTCTTGCTTTTGAGGCATTATGATAAGTTAAGCATCTTTGCTTTTTCATGATGGCTTGCTTTTTGAGATTAGAAAGGATTTAGATGGATTTGATGTTGAATTGATATTGATATCATAACCTTTTGATATGGTCACCTTTCACCTTTTCCTACTCTCACCTCCCTTCTTATGTTTTGTTTTTCCTCCACCATATTTCCAAAAGGAGGGGCCGGCCACTTGATGAGAGAGGATGAGAGAGGTTTCATTTTGGATAAGGGACATTTGATTATTTTTGGCTTGCTCACAAAATCCTTCTCACCTCTCCAAAGTTCTTGATTTCCTACATCCATCCAAAGGCAACTTCAAACCCTCAAAGAGACAATGGCTACTACACTATTCTACAGCAAATCTTGGACGCGTCGGCTAGCCAACTTCGCGCCCGAGTTGCCTCGGTCCAGAGGTGGGAGCCCGTAAAAGAATCCGGCTACGTGGTGCCCTTACCGGAGAGGAGATGAAGACCGGAGATTCCGCGGGAGATCGGGACGACGATGAGAAGACCGGAGGACACGGATCACTCGGTATATCTCTCACCCCTTCTCTTGGTAGCTAGGATTAGGTTAATGGTTACGATCCGGGTATATTGTCCGCGGTAGCGCCAGTTTAAAAGTTAAGGAAAAATTTTGATTCCGCATTTTGGCCTCGAGTAGTAGGTCGGGGCGCTCCCGTGGCGCAACATGGTATCAGAGACACGCCATTAACCTAGTCTAGCTTTGTTTAATGTGTTTTACATTTCCGATCGAATAATTTTCCAAAAACCGTATTTTTCTTCACATCAGTTTCTGTCGAAATTTTTTGGAGTCCAAAATTTTTTCAGGTTGTAGAAAAGTGATGTACTGAAAGTCCTAAGAACACTGGAAAAATTTGGTGCCCTGATCCTTCCGTACGACCGCGGAACCGCGGCCATAACCCCTCTTTAGCTGCGGTTCCGCCGCAGGAATGTGGATTCACGTCATCATTTTTTTTGCAGTGGGCTTGTGGGCTGGAAATAGGGGTTCTGGTATATTCCTTTTGGGCCTAGAATTTCTTTATGTGCTACAGTAATGCTTGGGGCCCACTTGGTAAAATTTAATCGATCGGATGTTTTAAACACATTAGTTCACAGTATTTACATTATATCTGCGACCGTGAATGTCACTTGATCGGTAAATCCTGTCTAACTGCTATAGCCCGGTTAGACAGATTTGCGAACGTGACATTCACGTTGATGTTCTGTGTTGTGCTGTGATGTTGCGGATTGGTCGTGGGGGATAGCCTGGTTGCAGTGGTAGTACAGTTTTGTTTTATATGTACATTTGATATTGCGGGGCGAGCGTTCGACATGTGGACTGCCGTCACTGCCTGTTTGTATTATTCTTTTGGGGCACGACCAGGTTGCGGTCGATGTACCCGTTGTATGTATATTTTACTTTCTGTACTAGGTTTGCCCCGTGGAGGGGTGCACGGATAGCCGAGTTCTAGAGGGCAACGAGCCCGCATCTCATGGCATTGAGACGGAGGGGGCTTTACTCTAGAATTGGCAGAGCTATTCGCCGCACTCGTATGGGGTACAGGTTGACCCAGGAGGGGTGCCCAAGTTACCGGATTCCGTGAAGTGCTGGGTAGTCCATTCACGGAGCTGAAGGGGGCTGCCTCGCTTCAAGTTTTGGCGGGTGACTTGCCGCGCCCGTAGGGGTCTAGGATTTTCATTGCACAGGCTATCCACACGACCAGGGGAACGTCGGGTTTCAGTAGCGGCACTATGAAACCCGGGGGTCCCAGATATCTCTATTGTTCTGTGATGCCGTACATTTCTGTGCTGTTGCATTTTATCACGCCTAGAGCGAAAATTATATATTATATATATACTAGTAGATGTTGTATATGTTTTGTATCCACGCTAGTCCAGTCCCCGCTCTGTCGTTAGTTAAGTAACCTAACGGGTGATGACGGGACCCAGTGGCGAATGCGGATGGCATATACGTACATCATTATTTTCGTTTATTTGTGGTGTGATCAATTGATGGGACTGCGTTGATTCGGATCAATGCAAGATAAACAAACCTATTCTGATGTTGTTGGAACATTTTTCAAAAAGCTGTTATTGCAAGGGCGTTCTCTTTTGTTTTGCATCTTGGTATTCAGTTGGAATATCCTGCTCCTCAGTCGACGAGGCAAGGGCCGAGATCCCTTCACCGGGAGTGACCCCTTGGACGGATGTTTGCGTCAGGGAAATAACTTCACTATAGCCGATTGCTTTTGCTTTGCATCGTGATATTCAGTTGGAATATCCAGCACCTCATTCTACGGGGAAAGAGCCGAGATCCCTTCACCGGGAGTGACCTCTTTAGCAAAGTTTTTCGTCACTATATTTTTATAAAAAGGATATCCGGTTCCTTCAACGATATCAAGTTCATTACGTTAAAGGTTTTTCGCCAAAAACCAGCCGTAGCCCTCCGTCATTTCAGATTAGTATTGCTTAGTATTCGCGCTACGTTTGTCGTTGCTATTCGCCGAGGCGTAGTGTGCGGTAGCTCTGTAATGCTTTCTGTCGCATGGATATGTGGATTGGTTAGGACAGTTGTACGACTTTGTTGATTATTCGTCAAGGGTCGTGCGGGTGGGTTTAACGCAATCAAGATAATGCTGGGTTGAACTTGACTAGGACCTTTTGATTTGTTGATTATTCGTCAAGGTCACTTGGGCCCCAGGGGTAAAAATCACATCGGGAGTTTCTAAAGAAACTGAAACTTGCCAGGCATGCGCATACCTTCTGAAGTGTGGTGACGTGAGTGGATTCCGTCACGTTGTCATGCGATGATAGTTGGATCCCGATTCCCACTGATGAGTTGGTTTACTCCTCGGGTGATCCCGACTAATTCTTCTTTCAGGTTTGGGAAGAATTTGACGTTACAGTGGGAGGTTTCCTGATTATATAAAGTGATAACCATTCTGATCTAGGTTAGAGTGCACGCTGAGTGTTTCTTTTTTCTCTCTCTCTTTGGCAGCGACCATTGACCCGACCCTACACTATGACTCAGTGACCAAGTTAACCGAACCTTCTTATAAGACTGGCTTTTGGATTGTCAGAGTTGCAGACCTCGTTGCCACTCCTACTTTTACCCTTTTCTCCAGGACACCCCGTATTACTACGAACGTCCACTTCCATTGGACAAAACCATCGTATGGTTTTATACGAACTCGAAGGACTTTATTCGAGGATGGTTTCCGGTTCTGGAGAAAACGAATAGGACTATTCAGTTGTCTTTTCTTTTTACCTTCTCTCAGGTTGCGAGTACTCCTTGGTTTAGGAGATAGTACACCTATTACGCAAATTGGATAGTCTTCTTCCAAACCCTAGGCTGGTGCCGAACAGTAGGGAATGAAGAAAACCAGTTAGCCTAAACGGTGTACAGAAGGTATTAAGTTAAGACAAAGAAAGGGATTAGTAAGAGGGCAAAGTAAATTGTGACTGTTATTCACGACCAAACCAAGTTTTTCTTCGCCAATCCTAAAATCACCTTTGTATTTCGCCAGGACACTCCGTATCACTACGAAGATCCCAAGTTTATTGGATAATCCATCGTATGGTTATATACGAACTCGAAAGGAACTTGTTCCAGTTCGGGGATGGATCCTGGTTCAGGAGAAATAGGAATATGGTTTATTCGGTTGTCTTTTATCTTCACCTTCTCTCGCATTGCGAGTGTTCCTAGGATTAGGACAGTACACCCATTATGCTTATTGGATAGTCTTCTTCCAAACCATAGGCTGGTGCCGAACGGTAGGGAAGGAAGAAAACCTTTTGGTCTAAAGGGGTGTGCAGAAGGGAATGACTAAAGACATATAAAGGGATTTGGAGAGATGACAAAGAATTATACGATTACAGTTGTGAATCTGGATAATGGAAGAGGCATTACTAGGAATACCGGGATACCCCCATCGAAACATTTCAATGTTTCAGTTTCACTGTGTACTGTTAAAAGAAAAATGACTTCCCAATTAGACACTTGCTCCAGGGTACGTATTTACCAGGTTTGATTCTCACATCTGTATGGTTTTACAGATGATGAGTGGGAGTAAGTTATTGGGAATTAGGTGATCATCCTCATTATATCGGGATTCGTTGTAATTGGTGATATTTGAGGAAGTCACCTGGGTTGTTTGCCGGACGGCAAATATTTGGTTTTGAATATCCGTTGTTATGCACCAATTTCAAATTGATATATCTGTACGTCTATTTTTATAGAGTGAGATATACCTTTTATGAAATTATGTCTATGACATTTGCCTATACCAGTGGATGGTTAGGTAAGGAGTATTGAACGGCGGTGTAATTCTTCTTAACCATAAGTACAGTTTTCAACCTACGACACACAGTGAATGAGTTGTTAGACTCGGGGACTTATACAGAGTATTGTATATTGTCCAGTGTCCATTAGGACAGAGGGGTTGGTCCTCGTACTATATTCTGTTTACTTTTAACTTCTTTAGTTCTTAGACATGTGTTTCGTAGAAACACAGGGTCTGTGTTTTGAGGAGTTATTGGTATAAGAATAGAGTAGAGAACCAGGTTTTGCAAGTATCGGGATTCTTCAAGGTGATCGAAGATTTAGATACTTGTGTATGGTATTCAGTTGATAGTAATGAGAACTTGCTTCTCTTTCAGGTTACTCATAATTGGAAGCATTCCTAAGTTGAGTAACGCTGATCGGCCTCTTTCCATTTAGTTGACATGCACTGGTGACAGCTGCATGATTTGAATCTTGTTCAATTAAATCAGTGCCTCTGTTGGAGATAGAACAGTTCATATCTTAACGATGTTAAGGTACGGGGAGTTGTCCGGCTTATGCTTAAAACCAGACTCTGGATAACTCAAGGCACGTTTCTGTAATGGCTGTTTGTGGGTTGACCCGGGCTATGACGAGGGTTGACTTTCTACCATCTGGAAGATCAATAGTGATATTGTTCTTGACTCGCCACATTTTGAAAGAAATGGATTTTTCAGAAAAACAGTAGTGGGAGTATGGTAGAACTGGAAGTGATTCCAGAACCGCAAATGATTACTGAAGATTTGATAAGAACCTAAAGATTCAATCTGTTTTGACATTCCATTGGCCACTCCGCAGATAAAGTGGGTAACCTCAGGCACCCGAGAGGTACTTCGGTATGCTCAGGGACGGTGGCAGGGAGGTTCTTGTTTACCCAGACTTGCCATTGCTGTTGTTCCAGAGTATGAGACCCGGCAGGAGGAAGAGTATAGCGTCGTTCTAAACTAGCTTTAGAAGTGTACGTCTATATGACTCTGCCAGAGGGTTGTCGTAGTCAGTAGGAGCAGCGGAAGCGCAGTGGGCAAGAGACTTATGTCTATTTATAGACTTAAGCAGATTTAGCGGAGATAGATCATCTATTTCTGATATGACAGTCATAGGTTTGACTTCATCTGAATAGGGGATGGAGCTGTTAAGAAGGTAGTAGGGTGTGATGTCCTGGTATTAGGATGACATACACAGAGTAGGAAATGATATTCCTATACTACGATCGGTTATTCTTTGGTCGTCACACAGTGATTTCTCCACATAGGACTTGGATATTATATCAGACATTCTGGTTACTAGATCTATGGTTTTAGATCTAGATTTGGGTGGTTTTCCAATTTGGGTACTTTGACAGCATTCTATGAGTATTTAGAATGGACGACTCCTGACACGGTAGTGTACCTGCAGGTGATGGAGTCACCCTCTCTAAAAGTGTCTTACGGACTAAAGGGGAGAGGGATGCGCATGATTGGCAGATCACTTGCTTAGGCAATTGAGTCAATCATGAGATGTCAAGTACCACACCAGATGTTGTTCTTGCAAGGGATGCAATAAGTTGATATTAATCCAATCCTGGAGAAACGATCGGAAGCAGCTTTAGAACATAAGTGAATGTTCTAGGGATTTGATAACGGCAGCCTCCTTTAGGAGACGATTATCATTCCAGGCTTCCAAGGTGGCCTCGATGGCAGAGTGGCTGTCAGAGTTATAGTTTTCCCTCTAACGAGGGGCGGTATTTTGGACAGGAGGTCCAGGTGGATACTGAGGGAAAGGCATGGCGCAGGATACTGATTAAGTTCAGTTGTCGATACAGTCTAAGAAGTTTGGATTTAGAGTTCATTTATGAGCTAGGTCCCATCAGATATCCAGACACATTCTAAGACAGGTATTGCTCATTTCGGGAGATGGCTTTCTCCGCGAACATGAGATAAAGAGAGACATAGAAAGAAACATCAATGCAGATCCACTCACTGAGGCTATTCCTCGAACGCAATAGTTTCGTAAACAAGCTTTGTGAGAGTGACTAGTAGAGGAGTTGGGTGTTCGGTATCACGGGCTGTGAGTATGCGACATCGCAATAATTAGCCTTGAGTGCAAGTGGGAGATTGTTGGAGATATTGCCCTCAGAGTCAATTATTGGATCACAGGCACGTGATTGCAATGATTGAGGGAGGACCTGTCCCAGTAGGACAGTCTTACTCAAGATGATAGTATGCTATCTGGTTTATCTTTATCATCGTGTACTGCTTTAGGTGACCTTACAAGTCGCTATTACACGTTGATAGAGCCCCTATGATTCTTGCTTGACGACCAGCAGTATGATGGCAATCATATACGTGGGAGCTGGGGTCTATAAGCACATCCTTAGAAGATCCCTAGTCGTGGGAGTTTCGAGACTGGGCATCGATACTCCATTAGTAGACTAGTGTATACAGTCGAGACCCCGACGAGGGGCGGTGGCCGGTCTCACAAGCCACTGGTGTCAGTTGGTTCACCTAAGATGTATACAGGTGCTCATTAGGTTATGAGTACACCGGACAGGACTCGCCGGGAACCTGCTAGTTGGGATTATACCAGACGTCAGATAGCAGTTCCCTGGTGACATGTATACAGGTTAGTTCATCGACCTGAGATCGTCATTTGTCTCATGTGAGTTCCCACTGTGCTTTGATTACTACCCTACCATGGCTCAAAGGAGTCGTGCAAACAGGTTTTAGTTGGGTACAGTCCCGAGCCACATGGAGGCAGTGAGCGGATCTGCACGGGTTCGTCTCTCCCGGTATTGGGGGTGAGGTCACGCTGTGTCTAGGAGAGCCATTACACAAAGCCCTTGGCCGAGGCAGGAGATTTACTGGTAGGTATTCCAGTAGTATCTCAGGGTGTTCTGGGCTTCACCCCGACACGACTTGTACCGCTTTTGGGGGTCTGACTTTTACCAACCCCCTAGGCCCGCCATGCGATACTCATAGACGAACGGACCGGACTGTACGGATATTGTCACTGACAGGCTCAGTAGGGTGTCAGGATGAGTTCGCTCATCGACGTCCCTTTTAGTCAATAGCTGGTGGCCCGTCACGTATGGCTAATACCTCTGACGTGCTAGTGGTTAAATCCACAGCCATAGTATTGACGAGTCTTTAGAGTCCACCACACTCGGTTACTCAAGTTTCGGGCGAAATGCTGTAGAGGCCGTATGGAGATATGGCAGGGTTCGATCAGATACGTGCGGTATTGCACGGATCGTGATCGGACGGTTTTTACTAGCCGGCTTTGGCTTAATCCGGATCCTAGTATTAGATAGTGTAGATTTTGTCTTTTTGCATTTGTGTTCAGTGGGAATACAAATGCGGGCATGTATATGCAGTAGCGGGGTTTTCCTGTAATTTATTACAGGATCAGTTTTCTAAAGTTGCCAGTTTGCATTCCGTTCCGGCCGGTTTTCCTTTATTCTTTCCCTGCCGGACTTTTCGGATGGAGGGGGTTATTTGCAAGTTTGCAAATAACATTTATGGAGGGGGTTTCTTGCTTTTGAGGTATTATGATAAGTTAAGCATCTTTGCTTTTTCATGATGGCTTGCTTTTTGAGATTAGAAAGGATTTAGATGGATTTGATGTTGAATTGATATTGTTATCATAACCTTTTGATATGGTCACCTTTCACCTTTTCCTACTCTCACCTCCCTTCTTGTGTTTTGTTTTTCCTCCACCATATTTCCAAAGGGGGGGCGGCCACTTGATGAGAGAGGATGAGAGAGGTTTCATTTTGGATAAGGGACATTTGATTATTTTTGGCTTGCTCACAAAATCCTTCTCATCTCTCCAAAGTTCTTGATTTCCTACATCCATCCAAAGGCAACTTCAAACCCTCAAAGAGACAATGGCTACTACACTATTCTACAGCAAATCTTGGACGCGTCGGCTAGCCAACTTCACGCCCGAGTTGCCTCGGTCCAGAGGTGGGAGCCCGTAAAAGAATCCGGCTACGTGGTGCCCTTACCGGAGAGGAGATGAAGACCGGAGATTCCGCGGAAGATCGGGACGACGATGAGAAGACCGGAGGACACGTATCACTCGGTATATCTCTCACCCCTTCTCTTGGTAGCTAGGATTAGGTTAATGGTTACGATCCGGGTATATTGTCCGCGGTAGCGCCAGTTTAAAAGTTAAGGAAAAATTTTGATTCCGCATTTTGGCCTCGAGTAGTAGGCCGGGGCGCTGCCGTGGCGCAACACCATTGTCACACAATGGTAGGAACCTAGTTCATCTTATGAACCAATATACACCCAAACTACCTCTTTGGTAGTATCTTTAATAGCGATGTTACCAGCCTTTATCGTCTAGTTTGCCACGGTATCTAGCTTAGAACTCTTCCAACATACCGTCCCTTTACTGAGGGTGGAGACAATGCCTGTGACTGACATTCAGTCGTCCTTATCACCCTGGAACTCTTCCAGTGATTCTTCCCAGGATCGATTGATACCATCTCACTACATCTAGTGAGTATCCTAACATCCATTTAGATCTATCTCATAGATCCAAAACCCAGGATTTAGTAGGCATCACTTTGATCCTATGTGGAGAATCATCGTGATAAGCGGAGATTGATCGAGCGTAGCATAGGAAACTCCTTCCCTATCAAGAGTATGTTATCCACGTACTCTACGAGGATCTTCACAATACTCCCTACTACCTTTTTGTTTATACAAGGTTCATCTACCATTTTGATGATGTCAAACTCTTTGACTAACACATCAAAACAGATGTTCCAACTCCGCGATACCTGCTTTATCCTATAAAGCATCTTGTACACATTTCCGCTGCTCCCACTTTCTACGAAGCCTTCTGGCTGTGTACTTATAGACGTTCTCTTCTAAAACATCATTTAGAAAAGCAGTCATGACACCCAACCGCCAGATATCGTAGTCATGGTATGTAGCCGTGGCAAGTAGGATCTGGATGGACTTAAGCATAGCCACTTGAAAAGGTTTCATCATTATCCACGCCTGGTCAATGACGAAAAGCTTTAACAAGTCTAGCTTTGAAAGTCTCAACTTTTCCATCTACACCAAGTAATCTTCTCAAGATATACTTGCTCCTGATGGTGATTTAACCCTTCAGATATAGCAACCAAAGTCCATACTTTGTTGGTGTATAAGGATTCCATCTCAGATCGCTAAGCATCCAGCCATTCTTACAGAGTCCCTACTCTCGATGGCCTGCTCAAAACTAGTTGGGTCATCATCTCATGATGCATTCATCGCTCCCACTTTCATCGAGAAACCAAGGTATCTCTCAGGCGGATGAGGAACCCTACCAGATCGGCGGAGAGGCTGAGGTTCGTCGGGAACTATTGAATCCTTTGGTTCTGTCAAATCATCAGCTGCAGTTTTGTATAGCTGGAACCTTTCCAGTTCTACAGAACTGTCCTTGCCTCGATCTTGTCCGGATTTTGCTTTTGACATAGGCCGGACAATCCCAAATCTTAACTTACTTAAGAGATGGGCTCTTCCCATACCATATCTCATATGGAGTGGTAGGCACTGATTTGATTCGAACCTAATTCAATAGGTATGCAGCTTCTCAAGTGCACAACCCCAAAAGGAAATAGGTAACTCAGTAGTACTCATCATAGAGCACACTATATCCAATATGGTGCGATTGCTCCACCCCGATACACCGTTGTGCTGTGGTGCATTCAGAGGAGTAATACTGAGAGAGAATCTCATCTTCTTTTAGAATATCTAAGAATTCCATGCACAAGTATTCTCCTCCCTGATCTTATCATAGGACATAATACTTATACCTGTATTTTGGTTCTCTACTTCTAACTTATATTCTGTGAATATCTCAAAAGGTTCGGACTTATGTTTCAACAGGAACATATGTATGAATCTTGAGAGATCATCAGAGAACGTAATGAAGTAAAAAGAACCGGTCCTGGCATGTGTAGACAGGAGACCTTACATACATCATCATGTATCAGTCCCAAGAGTTTACTAACTCTTTCTCTGTTTCCAATAAACAGAGCTATGGTCATCTAATCTTTATGACATGACTGGCAAGTTTCACAAGATGTAAATTCAAACTGATTTAAATATGCATCTAAAATGTAACTTCAGCCAGTCGGGTCGCATTGATATGACCTAGTCTACAATGCCTCAAGAAGGATTCGTTCATTTCTGAACTCTTCCTCTTGTGTGTGTTCTGTATACTAGGAACTGTAGTTTGATTTAGAACGTCAATGCTTTTAGATAACGTGCCTGAACCGATCAACTTTTGATATAGGAAATGTTCAAAACATTATCCATCAATACAAAATTATATCCTTTCTTTACTAGTAAAGAGACTGATATGATTTTGTATATCAGGTTCGGTATCTAATAACATTCGTTCAGAATCAATGTACTGGTCATACAGGGTGACAGTGACCAACAGACTTGGCTGCAACACTTGCCCCGTTCTCTGTCTCATGAAACTTATCACCCGTTCTCAGTTTTTCTACCTTTTTGCAGCCCTATGTAACAGATTACATATCTGGGATCCTGATCCGGTATCAGATACCCAGGATGCAGAGGATACTGAGAAACAGTTATGTATAATGAACACACCCGAAGGAGATGCATCAGCATGCACTCCCTTCGTTTGGGCGGCACGGGAATTCTGGTAATCCCCAATTTCCTGCTCTGTCTTATAACAATTATAAGTTGGAGCGGGACCAACGTTCCCCAGCTCAGTATAACAAGCGGGTTCGGTCAATACATCCATATTATTATCTTGATTAAGACGTGATATGGTCGCTACCTGGAGAGAGAGAGAAGAAAACACTCTGCGTGCGCTCTTGCAAGATTAGATTGGTTATATATTTTATCTAATCAGGATGGCTCCCACTGTTTTTATCAAATCTTCCTTCAAACCTTAAAAGGAAAGACTAGCCGGGATTAATTACACTCTACAAGTTCGCCAATCTTTCAGCCAGGCCAGTGTCGGTACTTTGAGGGAGGTTCCCCGTGCTTTCGCACGGACCTAATTACAGTAAACCTCGTTTTCCCAGAGGCGTAACCCCTGTTGACACCTTTCTAGACACCTACTTGATCGGCTAATTGCAAAGTGCAAAACTCTCCCAGGAGTAACAATTACTCACAGTGGGTATCGGGATCCAACTATCACATAGAATGTATGCAATCTTATTGCAAGTTTCAACACTTGAAACTCCCGATAATGGTTTTTACCCCTTGCACCTATGACCTTGGCTAAGGTCAACAAATCATAGGTACTAGTCAAGTTCTACCCGTCATTTCGTGATTAGTTAGACCCACCCACATGACCCTTGGCTAAGGTCAACAAAGCCACATGACTGTCCTAACTAATCGCATCATATGCTGTGTAGGAAGACATCACTTAGCTACCGCACACTACGCCTCGGCTATGGTCGACAAACGTAGCACAAATACTAAGTACTCTACTTCCTAAAATGACGGAGGGTTGCGAATGGTTTTTAAGAAAACCTTTAACGCTTTGAACTTGATCTCGTTGCGGAATCAAATGGTTTTTAAATGGAATGTTTTTGAGGCTTTTCTAGTTTTGCTAAAGGGGTCACTCCCGGTGAAGGGATTGTCGGCCCTTTCCTCGTCGAATGAGGTGCGGGATATATCATATATATCACTGTGCAAAGCGGAAACTATAGAAGCGATCAAAAGACAAACCGAGGGTTGTAGCATCTGCCAGTTATTGCTAAAGGAGTCACTCCCGGTGAAGGGATCTCGGTCATTTCCTCATCGAATAAGGTGCAGGATGTTCTATAAGGAACACCGCGATGCAAAGCAAGAACTGTAGCTACCTGTTTTATTTTTGAAATTCGATTCCACAACATCAATTAGGTTTATTTTCTTTCATTAATCTCATTAATGAATGTCCCATCATATAAGTCCACCTAAACATCACAGATAAATATAACGTACGCTTATGCCATTCGCATTCGCCTCGATGTCCCGCCTGCACCGTTAGGTTAGGTAACTAACGCCAGAGCGAGGCAGGGCTAGCGCGAGTGTAAAACATAAGCAACGTCTATATAATATATCATATATACTATATATAATATCTATCTGAACAAATCTCATGATCACATCAAAGATAACGCAGCAGAAAATATCATATGAAATATTGGATATACTAGGACGTCCGTGTTTTTAATACGAGCCAGTATAAAACACGGATTCCACGGTCGTGATGAATAGCCAAACCAACACCCCTAGACCCCTACGAGAGCGGCAAGTAACCCTACCAATTCTAGAGTTAGGAGACCCGGACTCGACTCCTCGAGTTGGTCTCCCACTGGACCCTAGAACCCGGTTACTTGTGCCCTCCTCTTTAGGTCTATCCTAGTGCAGAAAAGTAAATAATATACAAATGGTGACATCATCCGCAACCTGGAAGTGCCCAAATAAAAGAATATTACATACAAGTTTTTACATGAATGAAAATAAAAAGCACTCATCTCACATAAAAAACCCCCGGCTATTCGAACACGACGATCCAATATAACATATCCAGCAACACATAATATCACATGTCATCAACGTAAGTAAATATGCGCATCCCAATTGTCGTTGACATATAGCAACGAAACCGGCGATATCACATATTACACTTATGGTCACAGAAAAGAAAGTGTAAAACTACAACAGTTGGAATCCGCAACCTGCATAGACATCGCATGCCTAATCAAATGAATTCCTTAGACATCGCATGCCTAACAATTATAAACCCCGCATTTTAGTCTCATTATCGAAAACACTTTTCAATATTAAGTCGGGTAATTCAACAAGATTCCCGACATCCTGATCGAATACTCGTCGCAAACTTTAGTAGACGGCCGCACCCCCGATACCGTCGACGAAGTGTACCAAGGAAGAACACCGCTACCGCAAGCACCCGAACGGATGCTTTCGGCGACGGGGTTCTCCTACAGTCACTTGGTCGGGGTTAAGGGATGCAGCTGTCTAATAAGTTTATCCGGCGAGTATCCGCGTACGCTACGTGATTGCGACGGACTTTTGATCACATCAAAATTCCGTGGCAACCGATCAAGTGAGACTAAACTGCTATGTTTATAACATTCATTCAGTTATCTCAAAACAACTTGTGAATTCCAAGTATTGTATCAAATTCCGGATAAATAAAAAGAATGTTAAACTTTCCGATCGAACAATCGAACACCCAAGTTTTCCCGATATAGCTCAACACATGAAATAAGTCTAAAAACATTCAGTTCGTGCCTCAGTACCAACGGTCCAGCCGTAGAAGGGTCAAGCCAACGCCTCACATGTGGCATGCCGTACTGCCCCAAACCCTAAGATTCAAAGGGCAGTTCAAGACGGTCACATAATCGAGTTAAGGTTTGTTGTCTTCTAGAGGGTCCATCGCGTTACTTGCACTACTTAGAACGTCTTTAAACCACGGAAAAATCCAACACTTGGAAATTTTCCGGCAGGGGAAAAATTGGGTATTTATATCCGGTCGAACTTTTTAACATATTCTAAAATGATCTGGAAAGGCACACAGACAAAATTAGACAATCCGATCGAAACACCGAGTCCCCAATACAACCCAGAAAACTCAACTCTTGAGTTCATATTAAAAAATCCCAGAAACCTCAGCACCTCAAGAAACAAATTACTGTGCAAAATTGGAAGGGTGACGTCATCATATGGCCGCGGAACCGCCGCAGAAGCCAGGCTTCTGCCGCGGTTCCGCCTCGCTTTAGAGGTATCTTCTGTTAATTTTTGCACCGTAATTCTTAGAACTTCCTGCTGAATTTTTTAAGAATTTTTAATCTGGAAAAAACCCAGTTTTGTAAAAATGTCCAGAGAGGGTGAAAAATTAGGGTTTCGGGTTCGATCGGGTTTCTAACACCGTCTACGCATCGCCTAAGGCTCTAGCTTGGCTCTGATACCACTGTAGGGTTCCTAGGCACACTAATGAAGTCTCACAAGTGATCAAACATGCCCAATTATAAAATTTCATGTGCCTACAAACCCTAATACGGATCGTTAACTAGATAATGAGGCGATGCAATGCGAGTAAACGAATTTAACACTAAAGTAAAGGGGCTACAACCTTTGTAGATCCGGTCCTCCATCTCCATGGCTCCGTGATGAAGTCCCCTCGCTGTCCAAATCGAATCCATGACTCTAGCATCGGCTTCATCGGAGAAATGGGCGGGCTAGGTCGTCGACTTCGATGCTGAAGATGATCTACGTCGAGGCATCACAAGATCAAGCTCCCACTTCACCAAGTCATGAAACTGGTGAAGAAAACACCCTATACCACTTGGCAAGAGGTAGATGAAGAAGAAATAGGAAGTGGGTTCACTTTAGAATTGGATTTCTCACTCATTTTCACAAGTTGCCATTGATGGAGGCAAGTTTTCTTCATTGTTGAAGATGAAGAAGAAGAAGAAAGAATATATGATAAGTTATTTTCAAAAAGAAAATAATATGAATACTTATCATATACTAACCATGGTTTAGTGTAGAGAACTAACTAGGGTTTAGTAGAATGGTTAGGTTTTGGAGATAAAGACAAAATGGTTACTTTAGTCAAAAATTGCATGAAACAACAAGAACCTTCTAGTATGAAAGCAACCATTTATCTTTACTTTTCTCATTTAACCAAAACAAATAGATAAAGAATTAAATGAAATGAAACCCTAACCATTCACTAATCATGGTTTAAGTATTTACACAAACCCAAGATAGCATGTATCATCAAACATGATACAATCAAGTGCACACACAAAAATATATCACATATACAATGTGCACATCAAGTGAGAAAATCCTTTTAAAGTGAACCAATACTAGTTAATGCAAAGTAATATATCAAATATATAATTATACATTAAATCATTAAATCAACACTTGATTCAATGATCCGGTCATATCGCATATAACCGACTAATATCCAAGGTATCGGCTTATCGAATCAATCCTCGATTCGATAACTAGGTTATATCGCATACAACCAATCGATACATTTATCGCGAGAATAGAATACGGTATCACATACACGCATTATTCTCGGTCCCGCACATATCTCATATGCGCTCCTATTTCGTTTCGCTTGAGCCAGGAAACCTCTGTGTAGGACTCTAAAGACTCGTCAATACGCCGGCAGCAGATGATGATCATATCAAGCACCCATAAGCCGCAAGCGGTCTGCTAAATGTAACGGCCACCCGGGTATTGAGCGATCAGAAGATCGACGAGCAAGCCCACTCACACTCCTGTGAATCCAACCAGTAACACTTACCGTACAGTCCGGTCAGTTCGTCTGATATGTCGCATATCTCGCCTAGGGGTGGTAAACGTCAGACCCCAATAGCTCGATAAGTTATGCCGACGTGAGGTCCATAACAATTGTGAAACTACTGATAACTCTTACCAGTATATCACTGCAACCCTGGCCAGGGATTTCCTGTTATGGCCAGTCGAGCATAGCGCAACATCAACCCCCAATACCGGGAGAGACGAATCCCCTCCTATCGCTCATTGCCTCCATGTGAATCGGGATTGTACCCAAAAACCACCTGTTTGCACGACTCAGTAGAGCCGTGGTAGGGTGGAAATCAAAGCACAGTGGGAGACACACAAGACTCTATGACGATCTTGGGTCAACAGACTAAGCTGTACCAGTGTCACCAGAGAACTGCCATCTGACGTGAGGTATAATACCATCTAGGAGTTCTCGGCGAGTCCGTTCAGTGTACCCAGTCTCCACTGAGCACCCGCATACCATCTCTGATGTCAAACACCAATGGATATGGGATCATCCATCGCCCATCACATGGGTCGAGAAGATATACGCTAGTCTACTCTGGAATATCGATGCCCCGTCTCGATATTCCCATGACTAGGAACATTGAAGGATGTACTCATGGACTATCCAGGCCCCACTAGTATGATCTGCATCATAGTCCTGAAAGTCGAGTACACATCCTAAGGGCTTTATCAACATGTAATCAGAGAGACAGAGTGTATACATGTTGAGATAAAGAGCAACCAGATAGCGTACTATCATGTCGAGCAAGAAAGTCCTACCTATATATGTCCCAGCATCCACTACAATATACATCCAATGTACAGTAATGGCCTCTAGGGCATACATATAACTAACAACAACAAATGGTTCTCTACTTTATTCTTATACCTATAACTTCTGAATATCTGGACCTTGCGTTTCAACGAAATACATGTCCAGAACTAGAGAAGTCATAAGTAAACAGAATATAGTACGAGTACCAACCCCTTTGTCCTAATGGATACTGGAAAACATACAATACTTTGTATAAGTCCCCTGAGTTCAATAACTCAAACCATGTGCGTCGTAGGTTGAAAAACTGTACTTTGGTTAAGAAGAGTTACACCGCTGTTGAATGCACCTTACCTAATCACCAACTGATATAGGTAAATGTCATAGACATAATATCAAAAAGTTATATCTCACTTTATAAAATAAATGTACAGATATACCAGTTTGAAATTGGTGCATAACAACGGATATTCAAAACCAAATATTTGCCATCCGGCAAAATCCAGATGATTTCCTCAAATATCACCAATTACTACAAATTCTGATATAATGAGGATCTAATCACCCAATTCCTAATATCTTACTCCCACTCACCATCTGTAATAACATACAGATGTGAGAAACTGATCTGGTAAATACATACCCTGGAGTTAGATTCCAATTGGGAAAACAGTTTTCAATTAACATCGCACAGTGAAACTAAAACATGAAAATGTTTCAAAAGGGGTTAACTGGTATTCCTAGTAACGGCTCTTCCATTATCCTGAATCATGACAGTAACCATATACTTACCTGCCCTCACTACAATCCCTTTAATATGTCTTTACTTATTACCTTCTGTACACTTCCTTTACGCTAATTGGTTTTCTTCATTCCCTACCCTTCGGCACCAGCCTAAGGTTTTGAAGAAGACTATCCAATAAGCGTAATAGGTGTACTCTCCTAATCCTAGGAGCCCTCGCAACCTGAGAGAAGGTAAAGAGAAAAGACATCTGAATAATCCTATTCTTTCTCGAAAAAGTTCCTTCGAGTTCATATGTAACTATACGATGGATTTATCCAATGGAAGTGGATATCCGTAGTGATACGGAGTGTCCTAGAGAAATGCAAAGTGGATGTAGGAGTGGCAGGGGTATACACGGTCTTTGTCGTGAATGATGGTGGTCGCAATTTCCTTTGCCATTATTCTAATCCCTTTATATGTCTTTACTTATTATCTTCTGCACACCACCGTTAAGCTTGTTGATTTTCTTCCTTCCCTACCGTTCGGCACCTGCCTATGGTATGGAGGAAGACTATCCAACAAGCTCAATAGGTGTACCCTCTCCTAATCCTAGGAGCCCTTACAACCTGAGAGAAGGCGAAGAGAAAAGACAACCGAATAATCCTATTCAATCTCTCCAGAACCAGAATCCATCCTCGAATCAGATCGTTCGAGTTCGTATATAACCATATGATGGATTTATCCAATAGAAGTGGACGTTCGTAGTGATACGAGGTGTTCTGGAGAAATGCAAAGGTGATATAGAAGTGGCAATGATGTATGCGACACCGTAACATTCCAAAAGCCAAAGTGTTTTAAGAACGTTCGGTCAACTTGGTTTATGTGTTTTAGTCAAGGGTCGGGTCATAGTCGCTGCCAGAGAGAGAGAGAGAGAAGAAACACTCAGCGTGCACTCTAACCTAGATCAGAATAGTTAATCATTTTATCTAATCTGGATGGCTCCCACTGTTTCCTCGAATTCTCCTCCAAACCCAAAAGGAGAATTAGTCGGAATCACCCGAGGAGTATTCTTACTCATCAGTGGGAATCGGGATCCAACTATCATCGCATGATAACTTGATGGAAGCCACTCAAGTCACCACACTGCAGAAGGTATGCGCAAACCTGGCAAGTTTCCTGTATGTTTGAAACTCCCGATATGATTTTTACTCCTAACGACCTATAACCTTGACGCTTACCAACAAGTTATAGGCCACTAGTCAAGTTCAACCCGTCATTGTCCTAGATTAACTCGAACCCACCCGCACAAGCCCTTGACGCCAACAAAGCTGTACGACTGTCCCGATCAATCGCATATCCATGCTACAAATAAGTATTATTCAGCTACCGTACACTATGCCTTGACGCTTGCCAACAAACATAGCACGAATACCAAATAGTACTTATAAGAAATGACGGAGGGTTACGGCTGGTTTTTGGCGAAAAACCTTTAACGTAATGAACTTGATATCGTTGAAGGAATCCAAGTTGTTTTATAAATATATATAGTGGCGAAAACTTTTGCTAAAGAGGTCACTCCTGGTGAAGGGATCTCGGCTCTTTCCCCGTCGAATGGGGTGCAGGATATCCCAAACTGAATACCATGATGCAAAGCAAAAATAATCGACTATAGTAAAGTTATTACATTGACGCAAACTTTTACTCAAGGGGTCACTCCCGTTGAAGGGATCTCGGCCCTTGCCTCGTCGAATGAGGTGCAGGATATTCCCAATCGAATACCACGATGCAAAGCAAAAGAGAACGTCTGTAATGTCAGTTTTTAAAAACTTGGTTCCAACAACATCAAATATAGGTTTGTTTTATCTTTGCATTGATAAGAATCTATACAGTCCCATCAATTAATCATACCAGGAAAGAACGAAAATAAAATGCATGTATATGCCATCCGCATTCGCCACTGGGTCCCGTCATCACCCGTTAGGTTACTTAACTAACGACAGAGCGGGGACTGGGCTAGCGTGGGTGCAAAACATATACAACATCTACTAGTATATATATAAATATATATAACAATCGTCGCAGGCATGATATAAAGCAACATCACAGAAACATCACAGAAGCAACAAAGAATGGTGGATAATCTGGAGCCCCGAGTTTCACTTGAGCCGCAAGTGAGACCCGACGTTCCCTTTCGTGTGGTTAGCATGCGCAATGAAACCTAGACCCCTATGAGCGCGGCAAATTACCCGCCAAAACCAGAAGTGAGGCAGCCCCCTTCAACAACGTGAATGGGCCACCCGGCACTTCTCGGAATCCGGTAACTTGAGCACCCCTCCTGGGTCAACCTATACCCCCTACGAGCGCGGCGAATAGCCCGCCAATTCTAGAGTAAGGCCCCCTCCGTCTGAATGCCTTGAGATGCGGACCAGTTGCCCTCTAGAACCCGGCTATTCGTGCACTCCACCTCGGGGTAATCCTAGTATAGAAAATAAAATAATATACAAGGGTGACATCAACCTTAGCCCGGTCGTGCCCCAAAAGAATAATATACAAACTGGCAGTGACGGCAGTCCACATGTCGGACGCTCACCCCGCAATATCAAATGTACCAATGAAATAAAACGGTACTAACATTGCACCACAGCTATCCACCACGACAATCCAACCAACATCACAGCACAACACAGAACATCAACGTAAATGCCACGTTCGCAAACCCGTCTAAAAGACATATAGCAATTAGACGAGTTTACCGATAAAATGACATTCACGGTCGCAGAATATAATGTATGTACTGTCAAACGCATGCTTAAAATATCGATCGACTAAGTTCCAAATTGGTCCCAATAGAAAAAACAACACTTCACTGAAACCTGGGCCAAAACAGAATATCACAAAAATCACATTTCCAAGTAAATGAGCTACAGAAAAAATTTGGACACCCGTTGCCATTAAACTGCCGCGGAACCTCCACCAATAGGGGCTAAGTGCGGCGGATCCGCGGCGCTTTTAGGGAATCACGAGCCCAAAATTTTTGTGTACCCATAAAATCGCCTGCACGGATTTTTAAGATGCCTTAAATAATTTTTTTGACCACTTTTGAAAATCGACAGCAAACCCATAAATGAAATCTTGATTATGGTAAATTCCGTCGATAGATCTTTTAAGCATGTTTAACCAAGCTAGTAAGGGGTTTAGAGGGTGGCTCTGATACAATGTTGTGTTCCGGCAGCGCCCCGGCCGTCGAAACGCGGCCAAAATGCGGAACAAAAATTTCTGAAACCGGCGCTACAGCTACCCGATTCCCGGATCGACCTTAAACCCTAAACAAGCAAACTAACTAAGAGTTAGAATCGTTATACCGAGTTGATCTGTGTCCTTCGGTCTTCATTCCAAGCTCCTAGCGGCTCGTTGATGTAGTTTGGTTGTCGGTCTTCCTTCGTCTCCGATGATCCACCCGAGGGAAACAACGCAAGCTCCAATCTCGTCGAATGAGGTAACAGATGCTCCAAAGTCGCTAGCGATGGAGATTCAAGGTGTATGGAAGTGTCCCTACATTTTTCTCTCTACCCTTAGTGCTCATGGAGTATCCATAGAAGATGAAGAAGGAGGTGATGAAGACTTGGCATGAACAAAGAATGGCTAAGTATTTTTGGAGCATGAGAGAATGAGAGAGTGCGCTTGTGTGTAAATTAATCATCCAACCAAATGAAATGAACCCCACGCCTTTCTTTTGTGGCCGGCCCCTCTCCCCCTCTCATTTCCAATAAAAGAAAAAAAATAACCAAAGTCAAAAACCAATAAACAAATGAACCATACTTTGTTCCATGCCATGTCCATGTTCATGCCACCTCACACCCTCCACCTCATTATAAAAAACAAATGAATTTCCTAAAAAGGAAAATCAATAATGAGGTGGCAAATCTTCTAGAAGCTATTCCGTATAAAATACGGAATACTTCCCGGTACATGTATCGAAATACATATACGCGTATTCGTACCAAAATACGAATAGCCGAGAGAGAAAACGAATAGTGAACAGTAATACTAGAATACATATATATATATATATATATACATATGCAAATTATTAAATCAAAAACTCGATTTAATAATCCGGCTTAATCCTAAGCCGCTAGTATTATCAACCGTCCGATTAAAGTCTGCACAGCAAGTGCACATATTTAATCGGACACCTGTATATATCAACATACAACATGTACACTATATCGCCTGGAACGTAAAAACTCTCTATGTGGTTCTCTAAAGACTCGTCAATACGCTGGCAATAGGTTTAACCACAAGCACGTCAGCGGCACTAGCTGTACGTAACGGCTACTCAGGTATTGAGCGAAAGGGAGGCCGACGAGCAAACTCATCCTGAACCCCTATTGAGCCTGACAGTGACAATATCCGTACAGTCCGGTCTATTCATCTAAGAGTATCGCATATCGAGTCTAGGGGGGTGGATAAAGTCAGACCCCTAACAACGCGATATTTAGTGTCGGCATGTAACCCATCACCTCCTAAGAAACTATCGATCCTGGATCGGTAATCTTCGTCTACCATGGCCATGGATTTCTGGTGATGGCCACTGTAAGTCCACGTTACCCACCCCGGTGATTACGGGAGGCGAAATAGGTAAAAAATAATTTTTTAACACAAGGTAACATGGACTATCACATGAGGATCTTAGCCAAACCATTGCTAACAAACAACATGAGGTTTTATCTACTATGCTAAAGAGATTATACCTCACGAAACCGGTCCTTCGGGTCTTCTCTCCGCTGTTCTCCTCGTCCATGCAAGCTCCAAGGATCGATCCGGATCTTGGTCATCTCCGCGGCCTCCTAGTGTCGAAGACGATCCACCCGAGAGTTTGTGTTCCGAGATCCACCTCAAGCCGAGGTAACTAGGGCAACAAGTGTGCTATGCTTGATGTCCTAGGTGGTGTAGAAGAAGAAGATGGATTTGTTTGTCAATTTAGATCCTTATTTTCTCAACACATGAGAGCAAAGGAAAAATCTAGAGAGGAAGAAGAAGGAGCAACCATGGGAGCTCTCATTTGAAGAGAGAGAATGAGAAAAGAATAATGATCCATAAACATTATCATTACTAATCTCTTATCATGATAAAGTTGATGGCTATATTGATTTGACCATTATCATCTCAAAATAAAACCAAAACAAAAAGAAGACTCTAGATCTCACATGAAATATCCTAGTCAACAATGGTCAAATTGTCAACAAGGTCAAGTATGGTCAAATGGTCAAAGCAATTAGCCATAACATAATTATAAATAAAAAGATTAGTAAATAATGTCCCCGCCTCATAATGGTTTTGACCGAACCAACTGTCAAAACCCTAATGAGGCACCTCCTTCTTCTTCGCTCCTCACAACTTTGCATACACACCCGCATCCGCATTCCGTAGAATGCGAATGCACAGAAGACAAAACTAATCCATCCATACAATACTAGGATCCGGCTTAAACCAAAGCCCACTAGTATTGTCTGCCCGAACAGCATACGCGCACAAGTGTACGTAAGTGATCGTAGCCTCGCCGTAAAACCATACGGCCTCTATACCTTTTTCCCAGTGCAGGGAAACTCTCTGCGTGGGACTCTAAAGAATCGACACTACGCTGGAAGTGAGTTTAACCACAGACCGCAAGCGGCACTAGCTATACGTAACAGTCCCCAGGTAGATGTCGATAAGAAGGTCGATGAGGTAAACCCATCCGAACTCCTACTGAGCCTGAATGTGACAATCTCCGTACAGTCCGGTCTGTCCGTCTGAGAGTATCGCATGGCAGGCCTAGTGGGCGGTAAACGTCAGTCCCCTAATAGCGGTACAAGTCATGTCGGAATGTAGCCCAGAACACCCTGAGATAACACTGGAAAACCTACCAGTATATCTCGCTTGCCCTGGCCAGGGACTTTGTGTAATGGCTCTCCTGGACACAGCGCGATATCAACCCCCAATACCGGGAGAGACTAATCCTATCTAACCGCTACTGCCTCCAAGTGCTTCGGGACTGCACCCAACTACTACCTGTTTGCACGACTCCTTTAAGCCGTGGTAGGGTAGTAATCAAAGTACAGTGGGAACACACTCGAGGCGAAGTAGCAGTGTCAAGTCGACGGACTAAGCTGTACTCATGTCACCTGGGAACTGATAACTGACGATGCTGCTAAAGAGGCTGTCTGGATCAAGAAGTTCATTACTGAACTTGGAGTGGTTCCATCCATTGAGCATCCAATACCTTTGTATTGTGATAACAATGGAGCGGTGGCTTTGGCCAAGGAACCTAGGTCCCATCAGCGATCCAGGCATATTCTGAGGCGGTATCACCTTATCCGGGAGATAGTTGATCGCCGGGAGATCGAGGTCAGGAGAGTTGACACGAAGAACAACACGGCGGATCCACTCACGAAGGCTATTCCCCAGATACAGTTTGAGAGACTCTTCGGGATGCTCGGTATGCGATACTACAGCAGCTGGCCCTAGTGCAAGTGGGAGATTGTTAGTTGTATGAATGCCCTAGAGGCCAGTATAGTACAGATGATGTATATTATACTGGATGCTTGGACATATATAGAGATGACTTTCTTGCTCGATATGATAGTATGCTATCTGGTTGCTCTTTATCTTAACATGTACACTTGTCTCTTTAAACTGTCTTATAGTTACATGTTGGTAAAGCCCTTAGGATGTGTACTTGACTACCTGGACTGTGATGCAGATCATACTAGTAGGGACATGGTAGTCCATAGGTATATCCTTCAAGGTCCCTAGTCGTGGGTGTATCGAGATGGGGCATCGATATACCAGTGTAGACTAGCGTATACGCTTCTCGACCCATGAGATGGGCGATGGATGATCCCATATCCATTGGTGTTTGACATCAGAGATGGTATACGGGTGCTCAGTGGAGACCGGGTACACTGGACGGACTCGCCGAGAACTCCCAGATGGTATTATACCTCACGTCAGATGGCAGTTCTCAGGTGACACTTGTACAGGTTAGTCTGTAGACCCGAGATCGTCATAGAGTCTTGTGTGATTCCCACTGTGCTTTGATCTCCACCTTACCACGTCCATGAGGGCATGCAAAATGGTGGTCTTTGGGTACAGTCCCGAGTCACATTGAGGCAATGAGCGATAGGAGGGGTTTTGTCTCTCCCGGTATTGGGGGTTGATGTTGCGCTGTGCTCGATTGGCCGTAACAGGGAAGTCCCTGGCCAGGGCTGATCAGAGATTTGCTGGTAAGTGTTACCAGTAGTTTCTCGACCCGTTATGAGCCTCACATCGGCACGACTTATCGGGTATTGGGGTCTGACGTTTACCACCCCTAGACTTGATATGCGACATATCAGACGAACAGACCGGACTGTACGGTAAGTGTTACTGGTTGGATTCACAGGAGTATGAGCGGGCTAGCTCGTCGATCTTCTGATCGATTAATACCCGGGTGGCCGTTACGTTTAGCAGACCGCTTGCGGCTTGTGGGTGCTTGATACGATCATCATCTGCTACCGGCGTATTGACGAGTCTTTAGAGTCCTACATAGAGGTTTCCTGGCTCAAGCGAAACGAAATAGGAGCGCATATGAGATATGTGCGGGACCGAGAATAATGCGTGTATGTGATACCGCATTTCATTCTCGTGATGAATGTTTCGATTGGTTGTATGCGATATGACCTAGTTATCGAATCATTGATTCGATAAATCGATACATTGGATACTAGTCGGTTATGTGCGACATGACCGGATCATTGAATCAAATGTTGATTTAATGATCTAGTGTATAATTATATATTTGATATATTACTTTGCATTAACTAGTATTGGTTCACTTTAAATGGATTTTCTCACTTGAAGTTCACAAGTTGTATATGTGCTATACTTTTGTGCACTTGATTGTATCATGTTTGATGATGCATGAATATTGGCTTTGTGTAAAGAATTGTACCATGGTTATGATAATGGTTAGGGTTTTGATTTGTTCACTCATTTATTTATCCATTCTTTATTTATTTAAATAGATAAAAGAAAACAAAATGGTTTCTTTTTATCATGAAGCTTTGACTAAAGAGACCATTTTGTCTTCATGCTTAACCCTAACCATTCCCACTTACCATGATCTATTCTCTACAGTTGACCTTAGTTAGGATATGATAAGTATTGATCTCTTTTCTATTATGAAAATACTTTTTATCATATTCTATCTTCATCTTCTCCTTCTTCTTCAAGAAAGAAAACTAGACTCCATTAATGGCATCTTGAGTTTTAAAGTGAGAAATCCAATTCTAAAGTGAACCCACCTCCTATTTCTTCATCCTCTACCTCTTGCCAAGTGGTTTTGGGTGTTTTCTTCACAAGTTTCACAACTTGGTGAAGTCGGAGCTTGATCTTGTGAAGCCTCGACGTAGATCATCTTCGGCATCGTAGCCGACGACTATTCCGCTCATTTCTCCGATGAAGCCGATGCGAGAGTCCGGGATTCGAGATGGACAGCGAGGGAGCGACTACGTGGAGCTAAGGAAGTGGATAACCGGATCTGCAAAGGTTGTAGCTTCCTTCTTTTAGTTAAGATGTTAACTAGCTTATCTTTTCGCCTAAATTTCTAGTCGACGATCCGTATTAGGGTTTCTCGGCACCTGTAAAATTTGAAATTGGCATGGTTGATGCCTTGTGAGACCTCTATTGTGTGTCTAGGAACCCTACAGTGGTATTAGAGCCTAGCTAGAGCCTTAGGCGAAGTGTAGACGACGTTTGAAACCCGATCGAACCGAAACCATAAAAACCAAAATGCTCTCTGGACTTTTTCTAAAAACTGGGTTTTTTTCCAGATTAAAAATGCTTAAAAAATTCAGCAGGAAGATATAAAATTACGGTGCAAAATTGGAGAAATGATGCCTCCAACATGCGGCGGAACCGCGGCAGAAGCCTAGCTTCTGCGGCGGTTCCGTGGCTACATGATAACGTAAGCCCTCCAAATTTGCATAGTAACTCCTATTTTACAGTGCTGAGTTTTATGGGAATTTTTAATATTTATTCAAGAGTTGAATTTTCTGGGGTGTTTTGGGAGTTCGCTGATTCGATCGGATTATCAGATTTTGTCTATGTGGTTTCCGGATAATTTTAGAATATATTAAAAAGTTCGACCGGATATAAATACCCAACTTTTCCCCTGCCGGAAAATATCCAAGTGTTGGATTTTTCTGTGGTTTAAGGACGTTCTGAGTAGTGCAAGTAACGCGATGGTCCCTCTAGAAGACAACAAACCTTAACTCGATTATGTGACCGTCTTGAACTGCCCTTTGAACCTTCGGGTTTGGGGCAGTACGGCATGCCACATGTGAGGCGTTGGCTTGACCCTTCTACGGCTGGACCGTTGGTACTGAGGCATGAAGTGAATGTCTTTGAACCTATTTCATGTGTTGAACGGTTTCGGGAAAACTTGGGTGTTCGAATGTTCGATCGAAAAGTTTAATATATTCTATTTATCCGGAATGGGATACAATAATTGGAATTCACAAACAGTTATGAGATAACTGAATGAATGTTATAAATCTAGCGGTTTAGTCTCACTTGATATTGAAAAGAGTTTTTGATAATGAGACTAAAATGCGGGGTTTATAACTGTTAGGCATGTGATGTCTAAGTATTTCATTTGATTAGGCATATGATGTCTAAAGAGGTTGCGGATTCCAAATGTTGTAGTTTTACACTTTCTTTTCTGTGACCGTAAGTGTAATATATGATATCGCCGGTTTCGTTGCTATATGTCAACGACAATTAGGATGCGCATATTTACTTACGTTGATGACATGTGATGTTATGTGTTGCTGGATATGTTATATTGGATTGTCGTGTTTGAATAGCCGGGGTTTTTTTTATGTGAGATGAGTGTTTTTCATTTTCATTCATGTAAAAACTTGTATGTAATATTTTTTTATTTGGGGCACTTCCAGGTTGCGGAAGCTGTCACCCTTTGTATATTATTTACTTTTCTGCACTAGGATAGACCCAAGGAGGGGAGCATAAGTAACCGGGTTCTAGGGTCCAGTGGGAGACCATCTCGAGGAGTCGAGTCCGGGTCTCCTAACCCTAGGATTGGTAGGGTTGCTTGTCGCTCTCGTAGGGGTCTAGGGGTGTGGGATTGGCTATTCATCACGACCGTGGAATCCGTGTTTTATACTGGCTCGTATTGAAAACACGGACGTCCTAGAATATCCAATGTTTCATATGTTTCTTCTGCTGCGATATCTGTGATGTGATCATGTGATATGTTCTGTGATGGATACTTTATATAGTATATATGATATATTATATAGACGTTACTTATGTTTTGCACCCGCACTAGCCCTGCCCTGCTCTGTCGTTAGTTACCTAACCTAACGGTGCACGAGGGGACATCCAGGCGAATGCGGATGGCATAAGTGTACGTCGTATTTATCTGTGATGTTTAGGTATTTAAATGATGAGACTTCATTAATGTAATTAATGAAAGAAAAGAAACCTAAGATGTCGTAGAATCAAATTTTAAACAAAACAGGTAGCTACAGTTCTTGCTTTGCATAGCGGTATATATGATATACCCTGCACCTTATTCGATGAGGAAAGGACCGAGATCCCTTCACCGGGAGTGATTCCTTTAGCAATAACTGGAAGATGCTACACACTCGGTTTGACTTTTGATTGCTTCTATAGTTTCTGCTTTGCACAGTGATATATATGATATATCCCGCACCTCATTCGACGAGGAAAGGGCCGGCGATCCCTTCACCGGGAGTGACCCCTTTAGCAAAACTGGAAAAGCCTCAAAATCACTCCATTTCAAAACTTCATTTGATTCTATAACGATATCAAGTTCATTACGCAATAGGTTTTCAGAAAAACCTGTCGTAGCCCTCCGTCATTTCAGATAAGTAGTAGTTAGTATTCGTGCTACGTTTGTTGGCCTGCGTCAAGGCGTAGTGTGCGGTAGCTAACTAGTATTTGTCTGCTTATGCATATGATGCAAATTAGATTAGTGTAGTCGTGCGACTTTGTTGGCCTGCGTCAAGGGTCGTACGGGTGGGTTTAATTCAATCAGGAAATGACGGGTTGAACTTGACTAGCGCACTGTGGTTTGTTGGCCTGCGTCAAGGTCATAGGACGCTAGGGGCAAAACATTATCGGGAATTTCAAGTGTTGAAATTTGCAATGAGATTGCATACCTTCTATGAGATAGTTGGATCCTGATACCCACTGCGAGTAAGAGTTACTCCTGGGAGAGTTTTACACATTACAATTAGCCGATCAAGTAGGTGTCTAGAAAGGTGTCAACGGGGTTACGCCTCTGGGAAAACAAGGTTTACTTTAATTAGGTCCGTGCGAAAGCACGGGGAACCTTCCTCAAAGTACCGACACTGGCCTGGCTGAAAGATTGGCGAAGTTGTAGGGTGTAATTAATCCTGGCTAGTCTTTCCTTTTAGGGTTTGAAGGAAGATTTGATAAAAACAGTGGGAGCCATCCTGATTAGATAAGATAAAAACCAATCTGATCTTGCAAGAGCATACGCTAAAGTGTTTTCTTCTCTCTCTCTCCAGGTAGCGACCATGTCATGCCCTAATAAAGATAGTAATATGGATGTATTGACTGAACCCGCATGTTATACTGTGCTGGGGAACGTTGGTTCCGTTCTTTCTTGTAAGAGTTATAGGAATGAACAAGACATAGGGGAATACCAGGATTCCCATGCCACCCGAATGAAGAAAGTACATGTTGATGCATTTTCTTCGGGTGTGTTCGTTACTGAGAACTGTTTCTCCATCTGCCCTACGTCCTAGGTATTAGATACCGGGTCAGGATCCCATATATGTAATCAGTTACATGGGCTTAGGAAAGGTAGAAAACTTGGAGAAGGTGATAAAGACATAAGAGTTGGAAATGGTGCAATAGTTGCAGCTAAGACTGTCGGGGAATATCACCTTGCATTACCAACTGGTAATACATTGGTTCTGAACGAATGCTATTACATGCCGAACCTGATATGCAACATTATATCGGTTTCTTTGTTGAGCAAAGAGGGATATAATTTTGTATTACAGGACAATGTTATGAACATTTTCCGTAAACAAAAGTTGGTTGGATCAGGCACGTTGTGCAATGGCATTTATGTTCTAAATCAATCAACAGTTCTGAGCATAACAAACACACACAAGAGGAAGAGTTCTGAACTGAACGAATCCTTCTTGTGGCACTGTAGACTAGGTCACATCAATGCGACACGACTAGCTAAGTTGCATAAAGATGGATATTTAAATCCATTTGAATTTTCATCTTATGACACTTGCCAGTCATGTCTCAAAGGCAAGATGACCAAAACTCCGTTTACGGGACACGGAGAAAGAGTTACTGAACTCTTAGGACTGATACATAGTGATGTATGCGGTCCTATGTCTACACATGCTAGGGATGGTTCTTTGTACTTCATTACATTCACTGACGATCTCTCTAGATTCGGATATGTGTTCCTGATGAAACACAAATCAGAAGCTTTTGAGAAATTTAGAGAATATAAACAAGAAGTCGAGAACCAAACCGGAAAAAGTATTAAAATCCTTCGATCTAATCGAGGAGGTGAATACTTAAGCAATGAATTCCTGGACTTCCTAAAAGAGAATGGGATTCTCTCTCAGCTGACACCTCCATATACACCACAGCACAACGGTGTATCAGAACGGAGGAACCGCGCCCTATTAGATATGGTGCGCTCTATGATGAGCACGGCTGAGTTACCTATTTCCTTCTAGGGATATGCACTGGAAACAGCTGCAGACCTATTGAATATGGTTCCCACCAAAACCGTGCCAACCACTCCATATGAGATATGGAAAGGAAAGAGACCATGTCTTAATTATGTTAAGATATGGGGTTGTCCGGCATATGTAAAAACGCAAAATCCGGACAAACTCGCGGCAAGGTCCATTCTGTGTAAGTTTATTGGATATCCCAAACATTCGCGCGGGTATATCTTCTACCACACCGAGGAACAAAAGATATTTGTTTCTCAACATGCCACCTTTTTAGAAAAGGAATTTCTTGATAAAGAGATTAGTGGCAAGGAGGTAGAACTGGAAGAGGTTCCAGCAATACAGACTACGACAGAAGACTTGGTTGAACCAGAGGATTCAGTAGTTCCTGATGAACCCCAGCCTCTCCGCCGATCTAGTAGGGTTCCTCGCCAACCTGTGAGATACTACGGTTTTCTCATGGATGGTGGCAGCGAGGATTGCATCATGGAGGATGATGACCCAACTAGCTTCGAGCAGGCCATCACGAGTGGGGACTCAGTGAAATGGCTGGATGCTATGCGGTCCGAGATGGAATCCATGTACACCAACAAAGTATGGACTTTGGAAGTTGCTCCTGAAGGGGTAAAACCCATCGGGAGCAAGTGGATCTTGAAGAACAAACTTGGTGTAGATGGGAAAGTGGAGACTTTCAAAGCTAGACTTGTTGCAAAGGGTTTTCGTCAAAGACCAGGTGTGGACTATGACGAAACCTTTTCTCCAGTGGCTATGCTTAAATCCATCCGGATCATGCTTGCCATCGCTGCATATCATGACTACGAAATCTGGCAAATGGATGTTAAGACCGCCTTTCTAAACGGTGATTTAGAAGAGTGCGTGTACATGACTCAGCCAGAGGGCTTCGTAGACAGTGGGAGCAGCGGGAAGGTGTGCAAGCTGCTTAAATCCATTTATGAATTAAAGCAAGCATCGCGGAGTTGGAACATCTGCTTTGACGTCGTTATCAAAGAGTTTGATTTCGTCAAAAACCCAGATGAACCTTGTATCTACAAGAAGGTAGCAGAGAGTAAGGTGGTCTTCCTCGTATTATACGTGGACGACATACTCTTGATAGGAAATGATATTCCTATGCTGCAATCGGTCAAGCTCTTCTTATCACAAAGATTCTCAATGAAAGATCTTGGTGATGCCTCCTGCATATTGGGAATAAGGATCTATAGAGATAGATCCAAACGGATATTGGGATTGTCCCAATCCAGGTACATTGACACCATACTAAAGAGGTTTAGTATGGAAGAATCCAAACGTGGGAACTTGCCCACGATCTGTGGAGTCACTCTCTCCAAAGAGATGTCTCCCAAGACTGATTTGGAGAGAGCTCGCATGCAAGGGATACCCTATGCTTCGGCTGTAGGCTCTATCATGTATGCGATGTTATGTACCAAACCCGATGTAGCATACGCACTAAGTATAGTGAGCAGGTATCAAGCTGATCCTGGAGAGAGTCACTGGACAGCTGTGAAGAGCATTCTCAAGTACTTACGAAGGACTAAAGAGATGCTCTTGGTGTATGGTAATGGAGAACTCCAAGTGGATTCCTTTACCGATTCGAGCTTCCAGAGTGATAAGGACGACTCTAAGTCGCAGTCGGGATTTGTCTTTACCCTTTACGGAGGGGCGGTTAGCTGGAAGAGTTCCAAGAAGGAAACCGTGGCAGACTCGACGATGGAGGCTGAATACATCGCTGCCAACGATGCTGCTAAAGAGGCTGTCTGGATCAAGAAGTTCATTACTGAACTTGGAGTGGTTCCATCCATTGAGCATCCAATACCTTTGTATTGTGATAACAATGGAGCAGTGGCTTTGGCCAAGGAACCTAGGTCCCATCAGCGATCCAGGCATATTCTGAGGCGGTATCACCTGATCCGGGAGATAGTTGATCGCCGGGAGATCGAGGTCAGGAGAGTTGACACGAAGAACAACACGGCGGATCCACTCACGAAGGCCATTCCCCAGATACAGTTTGAGAGACTCTTCGGGATGCTCGGTATGCGATACTACAGCAGCTGGCCCTAGTGCAAGTGGGAGATTGTTAGTTGTATGTATGCCCTAGAGGCCAGTATAGTACAGATGATGTATATTATATTGGATGCTTGGACATATATAGAGATGATTTTCTTGCTCGATATGATAATATGCTATCTGGTTGCTCTTTATCTTAACATATACACTTGTCTCTTTAAACTGTCTTAGGATGTGTACTTGACTACCTGGACTGTGATGCAGATCATACTAGTGGGGACATGGTAGTCCATAGGTACATCCTTCGAGGTCCCTAGTCGTGGGTGTATCGAGACGGGGCATTGATATACCAGTGTAGACTAGCGTATACGCTTCTCGACCCATGAGATGGGCGATGGATGATCCCATATCCATTGGTGTTTGACATCAGAGATGGTATACGGGTGCTCAGTGGAGACTGGGTACACTGGACAGACTCGCCGAGAACTCCCAGATGGTATTATACCTCACGTCAGATGGCAGTTCTCAGGTGACACTTGTACAGGTTAGTCTGTAGACCCGAGATCGTCATAGAGTCTTGTGTGATTCCCACTGTGCTTTGATCTCCACCTTACCACGTCCATGAGGGCGTGCAAAACGGTGGTCTTTGGGTACAGTCTCGAGTCACATGGAGGCAATGAGCGATAGGAGGGGTTTCGTCTCTCCCGGTATTGGGGGTTGATGTTGCGCTGTGCTCGATTGGCCGTAACAGGGAAGTCCCTGGCCAGGGCTGATCAGAGAATTGCTGGTAAGTGTTACCAGTAGTTTCTCAACCCGTTATGAGCCTCACATCGGCACGACTTATCGGTTATTGGGGTCTGACGTTTACCACCCCTAGACTTGATATGCGACATATCAGACGAACAGACCGGACTGTACGGTAAGTGTTACTGGTTGGATTCACAGGAGTGTGAGCGGGCTAGCTCGTCGATCTTCTGATCGATTAATACCCGGGTGGCCGTTACGTTTAGCAGACCGCTTGCGGCTTGTGGGTGCTTGATACGATCATCATCTGCTACCGGCGTATTGACGAGTCTTTAGAGTCCTACATAGAGGTTTCCTGGCTCAAGCGAAACGAAATAGGAGCGCATATGAGATATGTGCGGGACCGAGAATAATGCGTGTATGTGATACCGCATTTCATTCTCACGATGAATGTTTCAATTGGTTGTATGCGATACGACCTAGTTATCGAATCATTGATTCGATAAATCGATACATTGGATACTAGTCGGTTATGTGCGACATGACCGGATCATTGAATCAAATGTTGATTTAATGATCTAGTGTATAATTATATATTTGATATATTACTTTGCATTAACTAGTATTGGTTCACTTTAAATGGATTTTCTGACTTGAAGTTCACAAGTTGTATATGTGATATACTTTTGTGCACTTGATTGTATCATGTTTGATGATGCATGAATATTGCCTTTGTGTAAAGAATTGTGCCATGGTTATGATAATGGTTAGGGTTTTGATTTATTCACTCATTTATTTATCCATTCTTTATTTATTTAAATAGATAAAAGAAAACAAAATGGTTTCTTTTTATCATGAAGCTTTGACTAAAGAGACCATTTTGTCTTCATGCTTAACCCTAACCATTCCCACTTACCATGGTCTATTCTCTACACTTGACCTTAGTTAGGATATGATAAGTATTGATCTCTTTTCTATTATGAAAATACTTTTTATCATATTCTATCTTCATCTTCTCCTTCTTCTTCGAGAAAGAAAACTAGACTCCATTAATGGCATCTTGAGTTCTAAAGTGAGAAATCCAATTCTAAAGTGAACCCACCTCCTATTTCTTCATCCTCTACCTCTTGCTAAGTGGTTTTGGGTGTTTTCTTCACAAGTTTCACAACTTGGTGAAGTCGGAGCTTGATCTTGTGAAGCCTCGACGTAGATCATCTTCGGCATCGTAGCCGACGACTATTCCGCTCATTTATCCGATGAAGCCGATGCGAGAGTCCGGGATTCAAGATGGATAGCGAGGGAGGGACTACGTGGAGCTAAGGAAGTGGATAACCGGATCTACAAAGGTTGTAGCTTCCTTCTTTTAGTTAAGATGTTAACTAGCTTATCTTTTCGCCTAAATTTCTAGTCGACGATCCGTATTAGGGTTTCTCGGCACCTGTAAAATTTGAAATTGACATGGTTGTGTTAGTTATATGTATGCCCTAGAGGCCATTACTATACATAGGATGTATATTGTAGTGGATGCTTGGACATATATAGGGAGGACTTTCTTGCTCGACATGATAGTATGCTATCTGGTTGCTCTTTACCTTAACGTGTATACTGATTATCTCTCTGTTACATGTTGGTAAAGACCTTAGGATGTGTACTTGACTACCTGGACTATGATGCGGATCATACTAGTGGGGACATGGTAGTCCATAAGTACATCCTTCGAAGTCCCTAGTCGTGGGTGTATTGAGACGAGGCATCGATATACCAGTGTAGACTAGCGTATACCTTCTCGACCCATACAGATGGGCGATGGATGATCCCATATCCATTGGTGTTTGACATCAGAGATGATATACGGGTGCTCAGTGGAGACTGGGTATACTGGACGGACTCGCCGAGAACTCCCAGATGGTATTATACCTTACGTCAGATGGCAGTTCTCTGGTGACACTGGTACAGAGTAGTCTGTTGACCCGAGATCGTCATAGAGTCTTGTGTGGTTCCCACTGTGCTTTGATTTCCATCTTACCACGTCCAAGAGGGCATGCAAAACGGTGGTTTTTGGGTACAGTCCCGAATCACATGAAGGCAATGAGCGATAGGAGGGGATTCGTCTCTCCCGGTATAGGGAGTTGATGTTGCGCTGTGTTCGATTGGCTATAACCGGAAATCCCTGGCCAGGGTTGCTGAGATTTACTGGTAAGTGTTACCAGTAGTTTCTCGAACTGTTATAGACCTCATATCGACACGACTTATCGAGCTATTGGGGTCTCACGTTTACCACCCCTAGGCGAGATATGCGACATATCAGACGATCAGACCGGACTGTACGGTAGTGTTACTGGTTGGATTCACTGGAGTGTGAGCGGGCTTGCTCGTCGATCTTCTGATCGCTCAATACCCGGGTGGCCGTTATGTTTAGCAGACCGTTTGCGGCTTGTGGGTTCTTGATATGATCATCATCTGCTGCCGACGTATTGACGAGTCTTTAGAGTCCTACACAGAGGTTTCCTGGCTCAAGCGAAACGAGATAGGAGCGCATATGAGATATGTGCGGGACCGAGAATAATGCGTGTATGTGATACCGTATTCAATTCTCGCGATGAATGTATCGATTGGTTATATTCGATATAACCTAGATATCGAATCAAGGATTGATTCGATAAGCCGATACATTGGATACTGGTCGGTTATGTGCGACATGACCGGATCATTGAATCAAGTGTTGATTTAATGATTTAATGTATAATTATATATTTGATATATTACTTTGCATTAACTAGTATTGGTTCACTTTATATGGATTTTCTCACTTGGATTGCACAAGTTGTATATGTGATATACTTTTGTGCACTTGATTGTATCATGTTTGATGATACATGTTTGCTAGGGTTTTTGTGTAAAGATCAAACCATGGTTACATGATAATGGTTAGGGTTTTGTTTTATTCACTTATCTATTTATTTACTTGTTTATTCATTTTGGAAATGATAAGAAAAGAATGGTGGCTTTATTTGTAGTTTAGTTGAAGCTTCATGAAACTTTGACCTAGTCCACCATTCTTGTCTCTTGCTTAACCCTAACCATCATATCTAACCATGGTCTATTCTCTACACTAAACTAGGGTTAGTATTATGATAAGTATTGATTTTCCTTTTCATTTTAATAACTTATCATAATATTATCTTCTTCTTCTTCATCTTCTTCTTGAAGAAAAAGCTTGCCTCATCAATGGCAACTTAATGAAAAGAGTGAGAAATCCAATTCTAAAGTGAACCCACTTCCTATTTCTTCATCCTCTACCTCTTGCCAAGTAGTATAGGGTGTTTCCTTCACAAGTTTTCATGGCTTGGTGAAGGTGGAGCTTGATCTAGTGATGCCTCGACGTAGATCATCTTCGGCATCGTCGTCGATGACCTAGCCCGTTTTTTCTCCGATGAAGCCGATGCAAGAGTCATGGTTCGATTTGGACAGCGGAGAGGACTTCATCATGGAGCTATAGAGGTGGAGAACCGGATCTACAAAGGTTGTATTTCCGTTCTCTTAGTAAAGTAGTTTACTAGTTGCATCTTTCGCCTAGATATCTAGTTAACGATCCGTATTAGGGTTTCTCGGCACCCGTAAAATTTGAAATTGGCATGGTTGATGCCTTGTGAGACCTCTTGAGAGTGCCTAGGAACCCTACAGTGGTATCAGAGCCTAGCTAGAGCCTTAGGCGATGCGTAGACGAAGTTTGAAACCCGAACGAACCCGAAACCCTAAACCAAACATGCTCTCTGGACTTTTTCTAAAATCTGGGATTTTTCCACATTAAAAATGCTTAAAAAATTCAGCAGGGAAATATAAGAATTACGATGCAAAATTTTTTCCATGAACTGTTCATAGTGCGGCGGAACCGCGGCAGAAGCCTGGCTTCTGCGGCGGTTCCGCGGCCAAAGGATGACATCATCATCCCCTGTTTGCACAGTAACTCCTATTTTATTATGCTGGATTTTCTGGGAATTTTTAATATTTATTCAAGAGTTGAATTTTCTGGGGTTGTTTTGGGGATTCGGTGTTTCGATCGGAGTATCGGATTTTGTCTATGTGGCTTTCCGGATAATTTTTGAATATGTTAAAAAGTTCGACCGGATATAAATACCCAATTTTTCCCCTGTCGGGAAATTTCCAAGTGTTGGATTTTTCCGAGGTTTAAAGACGTTCTAAGTAGTGCAAGTAACGCGATGGTCCCTCTAGAAGACAACAAACCTTAACTCGATTATGTGACCGTCTTGAACTGCCCTTTGAACCTTCGGGTTTGGGGCAGTACGGCGTGCCACATGTGAGGCGTTGGCTTGACCCTTCTACGGCTGGACCGTTGGTACTGAGGCACGAACTGAATGATTTTAGACTTGTTTCATGTGTTGATTTGTATCGGGAAAACTTGGGTGTTTGAATGTTCGACCGGAAAGTTTAACATTTTCTAATTATCTGGAATGTGATACAATAATTGGAATTCACAATTAGTTATGAGATAACTGAATGAATGTTATAAACACAGCACTTTAGTCTCACTTGATCGGTTGTCTGTCGCAATCACGTAGCGTACGCGGATACTCGCCGGATAAACTTAATAGACAGCTACATCCCTTAGCCCCGACCAAGTGACTGTAGGAGAACCCCGTCGCCGAAAGCGTCCGTTCGGGTGCTCGCGGTAGCGGTGTTCCGTCTTGGTGCACTTCGTCGACGGTATCGGGGGTGCAGCCGTCTACTGAAGTTTGCGACGAGCATTCGATCAGGATGTCGGGAATCTTGTTGAATTGCCCGACTTTATATTGAAAAGTGTTTTCGATTTTGAGACTAAAATGCGGGGTTTATAATTGTTAGGCATGCGATGTCTAAGGAATTCATTTGATTAGGCATGCGATGTCTATGCAGATTGCGGATTCCAACTGTTGTAGTTTTACACTTTCTTTTCTGTGACCGTAAGTGTAATATGTGATATCGCCGGTTCGTTGCTATATGTCAACGACAATTGGGATGCGCATATTTACTTACGTTGATGACATGTGATGTTATGTGTTGCTGGATATGTTATATTGGATCGTCGTGTTTGAATAGCCGGGGTTTTTTATGTGAGATGAGTGTTTTTCATTTTCATTCATGTAAAAACTTGTATGTAATATTCTTTTATTGGGGCACTTCCAGGTTGCGGAAGTTGTCACCTTTTGTATATTATTTACTTTTCCGCACTAGGATAGACCCAAGGAGGGGAGCACAAGTAACCGGGTTCTGGAGTCCAGTGGGAGACCAACTTTAGGAGTCAAGTCCGGGTCTCCTAACTCTAGAATTGGCAGGGTTGCTTGCCGCTATCGTAGGGGTCTAGGGGTGTGGGTTTGGCTATTCATCATGACCGTGGAATCCGTGTTTTATACTGGCTCGTATTGAAAACACGGACGTCCTAGTATATCCAATATTTCATATGTTTCTTCTGCTGCGATATCTGTGATGTGATCATGTGATGTTCTGTGATAGATACAGTATATAGTATATATGATATATTATATAGACGTTACTTATGTTTTACACCCGCGCTAGCCATGCCCCGCTCTGCCGTTAGTTACCTAACCTAACGGTGCACGAAGGGACATCGAGGCGAATGCGGATGGCACAAGTGTACGTCGTATTTATCTGTGATGTTTAGGTACTTAAATGATGGGACTTCATTAATGAGATTAATGAAATAAAAGAAACCTAAGATGTTGTGGAATCGAATTTCAAAATAAAAAAGGTAGCTACAGTTCTTGCTTTGCACAGCGGTATAAGTGATATATCCTGCACCTTATTCGATGAGGAAAGGACCGAGATCCCTTCACCGGGAGTGACTCCTTTAGCAATAACTGGCAGATGCTACACACTCGGTTTGTTTTTTGATTGCTTTTAAGAGCTTTTGCTTTGCACAATGATATATATGATATATCCCGCACCTCATTCGACGAGGAAAGGATCGACGATCCCTTCACCGGGAGTGACTCCTTTAGCAAAACTAGAAAAGCCTCAAAAACACTCTATTTTAAAATCATTTGATTCTACGATGATATCAAGTTCATTACGCAATAGGTTTTCAGAAAAACCTGTCGTAGCCCTCCGTCATTTCAGATAAGTCCTATTTAGTATTCGTGCTACGTTTGTTGACCTCCGTCAAGGCGTAGTGTGCGGTAGCTAACTAGTATTTATCTGCTTATGCATATGATGCAGATTGGATTAGGGTAGTCGTGCGGCCTTGTTGACCTCCGTCAAGGGTCGTGCGGGTGGGTTTAATTCGATCAAGAAATGACGGGTTGAACTTGACTAGTAGCCTATGGTTTGTTGACCTCCGTCAAGGTCATAGGGTGCTAGGGGCAAAATATTATCGGGAATTTTAAGTGTTGAAATTTGCAATGAGATTGCATACCTTCTATGAGATAGTTGGATCCCGATACCCGCTGCGAGTAAGAGTTACTCCTGGGAGAGTTTTATACATTACAATTAGCCGATCAAGTTGGTGTCTAGAAAGGTGTCAACGAGGTTAAGCCTCTGGGAAAATGAGGTTTACATTAATTAGGTTCGTGCGAAAGCACGGGGGACCTCCCTCAAAGTACCGACACTGGCCTGGCTGAAAGATTGGCGAACTTGTAGTGTGTAATTAATCCCGGCTAGTCTTTCCTTTTAGGGTTTGAAGGAAGATTTGATAAAAAGCAGTGGGAGCTATCCTGATTAGATAAAATAATAACCAATCTGATCTTGCAAGAGCATACGCTGAGTGTTTTCTTCTCTCTCTCTCCAGGTAGCGACCATATCACGCCTTAATCAAGATAATAATACGGATTATTGACCGAACCCGCTTGTTATACTGAGCTGGGGAACGTTGGTCCCGCTCCAACTTATAATTGTTATAAGACAGAGCAGGAAATTGGGGAACACCAGATTTCCCGTGCCACCCAAACGAAGAAAGTGCATATGGTGCATCATCTTCGGGTGTGTTCATTATACAGAACTGTTTCTCAGTATCCTCTACGTCCTGGGTATGTGATACCAGATCAGGATCCCTGATATGTAGAAAGGTAGAAAAACTGAGAACGGGTGATAAGTTTCATGAGACAGAGAACGGGGCAAGTGTTGCAGCCAAGTCTGTTGGTCACTGTCACCCTGTATTTCAAATACATTGATTCTGAACAAATGTTATTAGATACCGAACCTGATATACAAAATCATATCAGTCTCTTTATTAGTAAAGAAATGATAAAATTTTGTATTGTTGGATAATGTTTTGAACATTTCCTATATCAAAAGTTGATCGATTCAGGCACGTTATCTAAAAGCATTGATGTTCTAAATCAAACTACAGTTCTTTAGTATACCGAACACACAAAAGAGGAAGAGTTCAGAAATGAACGAATTCTTCTTAAGTCATTGTAGACTAGGTCATATCAATGCGACCCGACTGGCTGAAGTTACATTTTAGATGCATATTTAAATCAGATTGAATTTACATCTTGTGAAACTTGCCAGTCATGTCACAGAGATAAGATGACCATAGCTCCGTTTACTATTAACAGAGAAAGAGTTTGTGAACTCTTGGGATGATACATGTTGATGTATGTAAGGTCCCCTGTCTACACATGCCAAGACCGGTTCTTTGTACTTCATTATATTCTCTGATAATCTCTCAAGATTCAGACATATGTTCCTGTTGAAACACAAGTCCGAACCTTTTGAGATATTCACAGAATATGATTTAGAAGTAGAGAACCAAAACGGGTATAAGTATTATGTCCTTTGATGAGATCAAGGAGGAGAATACTTGAGCACGGAAATCCTGGATTATTCTAAAGGAGAATGAGATTCTCTCTCAGAATTACTCCTCCGTATACACCATAGCACGATGGTATATCGGGGCGGAGCAGATGCACCCTATATGATATGGTGTGCTCTATGATGAGTACTACGGAGTTACCTATTTCCTTTTTAGGAGTTATGCACTTGAGAAGCTGCATACCTATTGAATAGGGTTCAAATCAAATCAGTTGCCTACCACTTCATATTTGATATGATAAGGGAAGAGCCCATCTCTTAAGTTAGTTACGATTTGGGGTTGTCCAGCCTATGTCTGAAAAGCAAAATCCGGACAAGCTCGAGGCAAGGTCTGTAATGTAGAACTGGAAAGGTTCCAGCTATACAAAACTGCAGCTAATGATTTGACAGAACCAAAGGATTCAATAGTTACCAACGAACCCCAGCCTCTCCGCCGATCTAGTAGGGTTCCTCACCCACCTGAGAGATACTTCGGTTTCTCTATGACAGTGGGAGCGAGGATTGCATCATGAGATGATGACCCAACTAGTTTCGAGCTGGCCATCAGGAGTGGGACTCTGTAAGAATGGCTGGATGCTTAGTGATCTGAGATGGAATCCTTATACACCAACAAAGTATGGACTTTGGTTGCTATATCTGAAGGGTTAAATCCCCATCAGGAGCAAGTATATCTTGAGAAGATTACTTGGTGTAGATGGAAAAGTTGAGACTTTCAAAGCTTGACTTGTTAAAGGTTTTCGTCATCGACCAGGCGTGGATTATGATGAAACCTTTTCTAAGGATCTATGCTTAAGTCCATCCAGATCCTACTTACCACGGCTATATACCATGACTAAGATATCTGGTGGTTGGGTGTCATGACAGCTTTTCTAAATGATGCTTTAGAAGAGGGAGTCTATAAGTACACAGCCAGAGGGCCTCGTAGACAGTGGGAGCAGCGGAAACGTGTGCAAGATGCTTTATAGGATAAAGCAGACATCGCGGAGTTGGAACATCTGTTTTGATGTGTTAGTCAAACAGTTTGACATCATCAAAATGGTAGATGAACCTTGTATATACAAAAAGATAGTAGGGAGTATGGTGATGATCCTCGTAGAATACGTGGATGACATACTCTTGATAAGAAAGGAGTTTCCTATGCTACGCTCGGTCAATCTCCGCTTATCACAATGATTCTCCATATAGGATCAAATTAATACCTCCTAAATCCTGGGTTTTGGATCTATGAGATAGATCCAAATGGATGTTAGGATACTCACTAGTTGTAGTGAGATGGTATCAGTTGATCCTGGGGAAAATCACTGGAAGTGTTCTAGGGTGATAAACACGACTGAATGTCAGTCACAGGCATTGTCTTTACCCTCAGTAAAGGGACGGTATGCTGGAAGAGTTCCAAGCTAGATACCGTGACATACTAAACGATAAAGGCAGGATACATCGCTACTAAAGAAGCTACCAAAGAGGCTGTTTGGGTGTATACTGGTTCATGAGATGAACTACGTTCCTACCATTGTGAGACAATGAAGTTGTGGCTTATGCCAAGGAACGCCGGTCCTATCAGTGATCCAGACATATTCTAAGGCAGTGTCACCTGATCATGGAGATGCTTGATCTCCAAGGGATCGAGATTAGGAGAGTAGACTCAGAGGACAACACAGCGGATCCACTCATAAAGGCCTGTTCCCAGAGAGAGATTTTTATGGGATGGTTGAGTATGAGATACTACAACCACTGCTATCAGATGGCCCTAGTGCAAGTGGGAGATTGTTAGTTATATGTATGCCCTAGAGGCCATTACTATACATAGGATGTATATTGTAGTGGATGCTTGGACATATATAGGGAGGACTTTCTTGCTCGACATGATAGTATGCTATCTGGTTGCTCTTTACCTTAACGTGTATACTGATTATCTCTCTGTTACATGTTGGTAAAGCCCTTAGGATGTGTACTTGACTACCTGGACTATGATGCGGATCATACTAGTGGGGACATGGTAGTCCATAAGTACATCCTTCAAAGTCCCTAGTCGTGGGTGTATTGAGACGAGGCATCGATATACCAGTGTAGACTAGCGTATACCTTCTCGACCCATACAGATGGGCGATGGATGATCCCATATCCATTGGTGTTTGACATCAGAGATGATATACGGGTGCTCAGTAGAGACTGGGTACACTGGACGGACTCGCCGAGAACTCCTAGATGGTATTATACCTTACGTCAGATGGCAGTTCTCTGGTGACACTGGTACAGAGTAGTCTGTTGACCCGAGATCGTCATAGAGTCTTGTGTGGTTCCCACTGTGCTTTGATTTCCATCTTACCACGTCCAAGAGGGCATGCAAAACGGTGGTTTTTGGGTACAGTCCCGAATCACATGAAGGCAATGAGCGATAGGAGGGGATTCGTCTCTCCCGGTATAGGGAGTTGATGTTGCGCTGTGTTCGATTGGCTATAACCGGAAATCCCTGGCCAGGGTTGCTGAGATTTACTGGTAAGTGTTACCAGTAGTTTCTCGAACTGTTATAGACCTCATATCGACACGACTTATTGAGCTATTGGGATCTGACGTTTACCACCCCTAGGCGAGATATGCGACATATCAGACGATCAGACCGGACTGTACGGTAGTGTTACTGGTTGGATTCACTGGAGTGTGAGCGGGCTTGCTCGTCGATCTTCTGATCGCTCAATACCCGGGTGGCCGTTACGTTTAGCAGACCGCTTGCGGCTTGTGGGTGCTTGATATGATCATCATCTGCTGCCGGCGTATTGACGAGTCTTTAGAGTCCTACACAGAGGTTTCCTGGCTCAAGCGAAACGAGATAGGAGCGCATATGAGATATGTGCGGGACCGAGAATAATGCGTGTATGTGATACCGTATTCAATTCTCGCGATGAATGTATCGATTGGTTATATTCGATATAACCTAGATATCGAATCAAGGATTGATTCGATAAGTCGATACATTGGATACTGGTCGGTTATGTGCGACATGACCGGATCATTGAATCAAGTGTTGATTTAATGATTTAATGTATAATTATATATTTGATATATTACTTTGCATTAACTAGTATTGGTTCACTTTATATGGATTTTCTCACTTGGATTGCACAAGTTGTATATGTGATATACTTTTGTGCACTTGATTGTATCATGTTTGATGATACATGTTTGCTAGGGTTTTTGTGTAAAGATCAAACCATGGTTACATGATAATGGTTAGGGTTTTGTTTTATTCACTTATCTATTTATTTACTTGTTTATTCATTTTGGAAATGATAAGAAAAGAATGGTGGCTTTATTTGTAGTTTAGTTGAAGCTTCATGAAACTTTGACCTAGTCCACCATTCTTGTCTCTTGCTTAACCCTAACCATCATATCTAACCATGGTCTATTCTCTACACTAAACTAGGGTTAGTATTATGATAAGTATTGATTTTCCTTTTCATTTTAATAACTTATCATAATATTATCTTCTTCTTCTTCATCTTCTTCTTGAAGAAAAAGCTTGCCTCATCAATGGCAACTTAATGAAAAGAGTGAGAAATCCAATTCTAAAGTGAACCCACTTCCTATTTCTTCATCATCTACCTCTTGCCAAGTAGTATAGGGTGTTTCCTTCACAAGTTTTCATGGCTTGGTGAAGGTGGAGCTTGATCTAGTGATGCCTCGACGTAGATCATCTTCGGCATCGTCGTCGATGACCTAGCCCGCTTTTTCTCCGATGAAGCCGATGCAAGAGTCATGGTTCGATTTGGACAGCGGAGAGGACTTCATGATGGAGCTATGGAGGTGGAGAACCGGATCTACAAAGGTTGTATTTCCGTTCTCTTAGTAAAGTAGTTTACTAGTTGCATCTTTCGCCTAGATATCTAGTTAACGATCCGTATTAGGGTTTCTCAGCACCCGTAAAATTTGAAATTGGCATGGTTGATGCCTTGTGAGACCTCTTGAGAGTGCCTAGGAACATTACAGGTTGATGCCTTGTGAGACCTCTATTGTGTGCCTAGGAACCCTACAATACTAACCAACAGTTCCCTACGAGTCATGTCCAGTGTACTCGTAACCTAACGAGCACCCGCATACTATCTCCATTACGACGTACTGATGGCTGTGGGACAGACCATCTCCCATGCTGGGATAAGAAGCGCATACGCTAGTCTACTCCGGAGTATCGATGCCCCGTCTCGATAATCCTATGACTAGGGACCTGTATAAGGATGTGCTTATAGATTACCCAGCCCCCACAAGTGTGACTGCTATCACAACGCTGGTAATCAAGCAAAGATCCTAAGGGCTCTACTAATATGTATAAGCGATATGCTAAAAGAAACACATGCACATATTAATGTAGAAACAAACCAAGTAGCATACTACCATTTTGAGCAAGATTGTCTATACAAATGTGAATATCCCAAGCTTTCATTGAGTAATATACAAACTAGTATGATACAGTAATGGCCTCTAGGGCATATACACTAACAATCTCCCACTTGCACTAAGGCCATGTACTGGCGTATCGAAGACCTATCATCTCGATCAGCCGCTCGAACTGAGTCTGGGGTATGGCCTTCATGAATGGATATGTAGTGTTATTCTCCGAATCTACTCTCTTCACCTCGATCTCCCGGCAATCAACGATCTCCCTGATCAGGTGATACCGCCTCAAAATGTGCCTGGACTTCTGATGGGACCTGGGTTCCTTTACTAAATCTATAGCGCCGTTGTTGTCACAATACAGCAGTATTGGATCAACAATGGTAGGAACCACCTGAAGCTCCGTGAGGAACTTCTTCATCCAGACAGCTTCCTTTGCGGCATCGCAAGCAGCTATGTACTCCGCTTCCATAGTTGAGTCAGCAACGGTTTCCTGCTTGGAGCTCTTTCGGCAAACCGCCCCTCCATTGAGGGTAAAGACATAACCCGACATGGACTTGGAGTCATCCTTATCACTCTGGAAGCTGGAGTCAGCAAAGGCCTCGATCTGGATGTCTTTTCCGCCATACACCAAGAACATCTCCTTAGTCCTTCTCAGGTACTTGAGAATGTTCTTTACTCCTATTCAGTGTTTCTCCCCTGGGTCCGACTGATACCGGTTTACAACGCTTAATGCGTATGCTACATCTGATCTGGTACACAACATCGCATACATTATAGAGCCTACCGCAGATGCGTATGGTATAGATGACATGCGAGCCCTTTCCAAATCAATCTTGGGAGACATCTCTTTGGAGAGGGTGATTCCGTGACAAGCCGGTAGATTACCGCGCTTTGAATCTTCCATATTGAATCGTTTCAGTATGGTGTCGATGTACCTGGAATGCGAAAGTCCCAACATCCTCTTAGATCTATCACGATAGATCTGGATCCCCAGAATGTAGTTGGCATCGCCCAGGTCCTTCATGGAGAACCTCTGTGACAGGAATCCTTTGACTGACTATACCATAGGAATATCATTTCCTATTAGGATAATGTCATCCATGTACAAGACGAGGAATACCACAGTTCTCCCTACAATCTTACTGTAAATGCATGGTTCATCCGGATTTTTGATAAAGTCGAATTCTTTGACAGTATTATCAAAGCAGATGTTCCAACTCCGCGATACCTGCTTCAGTCCATAGATGGACTTAAGCAACTTGCACACTTTACCGCTTCTCCCACTCTAAATGAATCCCTCCAGCTGATCCATATAGACGCACGCTTCCAAATTTCCATTTAGGAAAGCCGCCTTTAGATCTCATAATCGTGGAAGGCAGCAATGGCAAGAAGGATCCGAATGGATTTGAGCATAGCCACTGGAGAAAAGATCTCGTCATAGTCCAAACCAGGTCTTTGACGAAAACCCTTTGCAACAAGTCTAGCTTTATAGGTTTCAATCTGCCCATCTACACCAATTTTCTTTCTGAAGATCCATTTGCAGCCTACGGGTTTACCCCTTCTGGAGCAATGTCCAAAGTCCAAATTTTGTTGGTGTACATGGACTCCATCTCGGTCCGCATTGTATCCAGCCATTTTACTGAGTCACCGCTCTGAATGGCTTGCTGGAAGCTAGTAGGCTCATTATTTTCAATGATGCAATGCTCTCGATCCCCGTCTATGAGAAAACCGTAGTATCTCTCGGGCGGATGAGACTGCCTACTACTCCTGCTGAGTGGCGCTGGGATGTCCGGTTCTCCTGAAACTTCTGGTTCTACCGAGCTTTTAGTAATAGCTTGTGGTTCTGGAATTTCTTCCTGTTCTATTGCGCTCCCACTTATCCGATTTTCTAAAAATTCAGTTTCCAAGAAGTGGGCATGCTGAGAAACAAAAACCTTTTGTTCCTCTGCGGAATAGAAAAGATACCCCCTGGAGTTCTTGGGGTATCCCACAAACTTTCACAGCACTGAGCGTGCCTCGAGCTTGTCCGCATGTTGTTTCTTTACAAAAGCTGGACATCCCCATGTCTTAAGATAGTTAAGACAGGGTTTCTTCCCACTCCACATCTGATATGGAATGGTAGGCACAGTCTTGGTAGGAGCCTTGTTCAAAAGATATGCAGTTGTTTCTAGTGCGTAACCCCAGAAAGATCGCGGTAACTCAGCCTTACTCATCATGGAACGAACCATATCCAATAGAGTTCGATTCCGTCTTTCCGATACACCGTTGTGTTGTGGTGTGTATGGAGGAGTAAGCTAAGAGAGAATTCCATTCTCTTTTAAGTAGCCCAGAAACTCGGCACTCAAGTATTCACCACCTCGATCAGATCTCAGTGTCTTGATACTTTTGCTTGTTTGTTTTTCAACTTCATTCTTGTATTCCCGAAATTTCTCAAAGGCCTCGGATTTATGCTTCATCAGGAAGACATGTCCATACCTAGAGAAATCATCCGTAAAGGTAATGAAGTATGAATAACCACTTCATGCATGTGTAGACATTGGACCACATACATCACTGTGTATGAGTCCGAAGAGCTCGATCGCTCTTACTCCGTGTCCAGTGAACGGAGTCTTTGTCATCTTTCCCATGAGACAAGATTCACAAGTAGCATAAGACTGATACTCGAACGGATTCAAGTATCCCTCTTTATGTAACTTTGTTAACCGTGTCTCATTAATATGACCCAGTCTACAATACCATAAGAAAGCCTGATTTGTTTCCGGAGACTTTCTTTTAAGTGTGTTCTGGACACTGAAAAGCTGAGCTTGATTCAATACGTATATCCCGTTTTCTAATGTACCTGACCCAATCAGAACTTGATTTAGGTAGATGTGGACCACATCGCTTACAAAAGTAAAATCATATCCTTCCTTAGAAAGTAAGGATACAGATATGATATTACTAGTCGCACTAGGTACATACAAACAGTTACGCAGAATCAATATCTGCCCAGTTGTCAATCCAAGATGATATTCCCCTACAGATTCAGCGTCTATGCTCATTCCGTTGGCAACCCTGAAAGTCATATCACCTATCCTGATAACTCTACGGTTTCTCAGAGCCTGTAATGAATTACAGATGTGAGATCCTGATCCGGTATCCAATACCCAGGAAGTAGGGTTAATTGACATACAGTTTTCTACTACAAACACATGAAGCCGAAGCCACAACATGCTTCGAATCCTGGCTACTGGCTTTGCTAGCCCTGCAATCCTTCTGCCAATTTTCATTCTCGTAACAATAGGAACGTCTCTCCTTTACTACATCCAGTCCCGAAACTTTTGCCCTTCCCTTTCCTTCTACTTCCCTGGCTTCCTTCAGGGTATAAGTAGAGGGCAGAAACTGTAGAATCAAGTCAGTATTTGACCCGTTCTTCAATGTGGTCTTCAGGTCCATGAGCTCATTAAAATAGCTGGTCTCTGTAAGGACGTTTCTCCCTACAGATGACCCAATAGCCAACCTCGCTTGAAGCAATTCGTTCGAGCTCTCATATCTTGCGATACGAGATTGCTCTCCATATAAATCTTTGTTATGGAGGAAGATAGAAACTAAGTCCATCTTCTCGTGCTGCCTCTGGTATGCACCATCAACTGAGGCCAACACGAGGCACTTGGCATTCGCACAGTCTTTTTCCGATGTCTTAGGGATATCAATATCCGTGACAGGGGAAACTGGTCCTGAGACGGCTGGGGTTTGATTAGTTAGGAGGTGTCCCAGCTTGTCATGGGTAATGAACATCTGGACAGACCTTTGCCAGTCATAACAGTCAGATTCAGTCATTTTATTATCTAGATGTAACCTATGTGTGGTCACTGGGTCGCTGCAATTAAGAGAGAGAGAAGAAAACACTCAGCATGATGCTCTTGCAAGTTTAGATTGTTTTTTCATTTATCTAAACAGGATGGCTCCCACTGTTTCTTGAATCCTTCCTCAAACCATAAAAGAAGAATTAGTCGGGATCAATCTCACCGTACAATACTTGCTTAACCGTTCAGCCATGCCAGTGTCGGTACTTCGAGGGAGGTTTTACGACGCTTTCGCGAAGTTTCTTAATTAAATAACCTTTTCTCCCTGTGGGCATAGCCCCGCTAATACCTTTCTAGACACCTACTTGGTTTATAGCATTGATCGTTAAGTGAAAAGTTCCCCGAGGAGTAGCGGATACTCACAGTAGGATCGGGATCCAAATATCATTGAGAGATAATGCTGAAGGAATCCTACCAACATTATCAAACTCCAAATGGTATGCAGCACTAGCATGTTTCAGTTTCTTTAGAAACTCCCGATGTGGATTTTTGCCCCATGCTCTTATGACCTTGACGAAGGTCAACAAATTATAAGTCACATGTCAAGTTCTACCCATCATTGTCCAGGTTAATTTGAACCCACCCGTATATACCCTTGACGAAGGTCAACAAGGTAATATGACTGTCCCAAACCAACGCATCTATCTATGCTACATATGAACACCCAACAGCTACCAATCACTATGACTTGACGAAGGTCAACAAACATAGCTTGAATACTATTGAATATTCATATGAAATGACGGAGGGCTACGAATGGTTTTGGCGAAACCGTGAACGTAGTGAACTTGATATAATCGAAGGAACCTGATAGCTTTTAAAAGGAGTGGTTTAAGCTCCGCATTTTTAAAAGTTTTCTGTTTTGAAAAGAAACCGAGTGGTTTTGAAATTGTTCCAACGATTTTAACTTTGGTTTTTTTTCTTGCATTAATTTAATGTGTCCCATCAATTAATCCTACCATTGCAGAAAACAACAAAAATATGACGTACGCTTATGCCATCCGCATTCGCCATAGGGTCCCGCCATCACCCGTTAGGTTACTTAACTAACGACAGAGCGGGGGATGGACTAGCGCAGATGCAAAACATAAGCAACGCCTAGTAGATATCATATATATAGATATATACATTCATCAGATGCAATAATAGCCATTCCAGATCACAGATGAACATATTGGATATACTAGGAATCCGCATTTTGTTCGAGCCTGCAACGAAAGACGGATTACACGGTCGCGATGAATAGCCAAACCCCACCCTAGACCCCTACAGGTGCGGCAAACTACCCGCCAAGTACCCGAAGTGGAGCAACCTCCCTCAACAACGTGAGTAGGCCACTCGGCACTTCAAAATACCCGGTAGTTTGTGCACCCCACCTTGGGTCCATCCTAGGAGAAAAAACATTAAAAGAAATAATATACAATGGCGGCTACAACCTCATCCCGGATGTGCGGCCATAAAAATAATATTACATCAAATGAAAGATAAAGAAACTCTCATCTCACAAACCCCGGCTATTCATCCGCGACAAACCAACAAGTTCATATACACAATCCAACAACATTACAGATCACAGATATGTATAACCCCCACTAATCGACGTATAGCGATTAGTAGACGTTCAATACATATATCATATCACAGAATATCCGATTAGAAAAAGTACTTAAAATTTTGATCGAAAACTTGATTTGAAACTACCCCAAGCACAACACAGTACTCAGCAAAATCTGGGCAGAAACAAACTATCTCAAAAATCACAAAACCATCACAGAGAACGCCTGAAGAAATTTGGTGCGCGGTCAACCCAACTCGGCCGCGGATCCGCGGCGGATTGCTTGGATCGGCCGCAGATCCGCGGTCTTCTGAGTGACTTAGGCGCCCAAATTTCTACTGTTTTCCCAGAAAACCCTGCACTTATTTTTAAGGTCCCGTGAAAACTCTCTGTGTGGTACTCTGAAGACTCGTCAATACACTGGCAGTAGGTTTAACCACAAGCACGTCAGCGGAACTAGCTGTACGTAACGACTACCCAGGTATTGAGCGAAAGGGAGGCCAATGAGCAAACTCATCCTAAACCCCTACTGAGTCTGACAGTGACAATATCCGTACAGTCCGGTCTGTTCATCTAAGAGTATCGCATATCGAGTCTAGGAGGTGGATAAAGTCAGACCCCTAACAACGCGATATTTAGTGTCGGCATATAACCCATCACCTCCTGAGAAACTATCGATCCTGGATCGGTAATCCTCGTCTACCATGGCCATGGATTTCTGGTCATGGCCAATGTAAGTCCACGTTACCCATCCCGGTGCTTACGGGGAGGCGAAATAGGTAAAAACTAATTTTTTAACACAAGGTAACATGGACTATCGCATGATGATCTTTGCCAAACCATTGCTAACAAACAACATGAGGTTCTATCTACTATGCTAAAGAGATTATACCTCACGAAACCGGTCCTTCGGGTCTTCTCTCCGCTGTTCTCCTCGTCCATGCAAGCTCCAAGGATCGATCCGGATCTTGGTCACCTCCGCGGCCTCCTAGTGTCGAAGACGATCCACCCAAGAGTTTGTGTTCCGAGATCCACCTCAAGCCGAGGTAACTAGGGCAACAAGTGTGCTATGCTTGATATCCTAGGTGGTGTAGAAGAAGAAGATGGATTTGATTGTCAATTTAGATCCTTATTTTCTCAACACATGAGAGCAAAGGAAAAATCTAGAGAGGAAGAAGAAGGAGCAACCATGGGAGCTCTCATTTGAAGAGAGAGAATGAGAAGAGAATAATGATCCATAAACATTATCATTACTAATCTCTTATCATGATAAAGTTGATGGCTACTTTGATTTGACCATTATCATCTCAAAATAAAACCAAAATAAAAAGAAGACTCTAGATCTCACATGAAATATCCTAGTCAACAATGGTCAAATTGTCAACAAGGTCAAATATGGTCAAATGGTCAAAGCAATTAGCCATAACATAATTATCATTAAAAGATTAGTAAATAATGTCCCCGCCTCATAATGGTTTTGACCGAACCAACTGTCAAAACCCTAATGAGGCACCTCCTTCTTCTTCGCTCCTCACAACTGTGCATACACACCCGCATCCGCATTCCGTAGAATGCGAACGCACAGAAGACAAAACTAATCCATCCATACAATACTAGGATCCGGCTTAAACCAAAGCCTACTAGTATTGTCTGCCCGAACAGCATACGCGCACAAGTGTACGTAAGTGATCGTAGCCTTGCCGTAAAACCATACGGCCTCTACACCTTTTGCCCAGTGCAGGGAAACTCTCTGTGTGGGACTCTAAAGACTCGACACTACGCCGGTAGTGGGTTTAACCACAGACCGCAAGTGGCACTAGCTGTACGTAACGGTCCCCAGGTAGATGTCGATAAGAAGGCCGATGAGGTAAACCCATCCGAACTCCTACTGAGCCTGAATGTGACAATCTCCGTACAGTCCGGTCTGTTCGTCTGAGAGTATCGCATGGCGGGCCTAGGGGGCGGTAAACGTCAGTCTCCTAATAGCGGTACAAGTCGTATCGGAGTGTAGCCCAGAACACCCTGAGATAACATTGGAAAACCTACCAGTATATCTCGCTTGCCCTGGCCAGGGACTTTGTGTAATGGCTCTCCTAGATACAGCACGATATCAACCCCCAATACCGGGAGAGACGAATTCTATCTAACCGCTACTGCCTCCAAGTGCTTCGGGACTGCACCCAACTACTACCTGTTTGCACGACTCCTTTGAGCCGTGGTAGGGTAGTAATCAAAGTACAGTGGAAACACACTCGAGGCGAAGTAGCAGTGTCAAGTCGACGGACTAAGCTGTACTCATGTCACCTGGGAACTGATAACTGACGATAGGCATAATACCAACCAACAGTTCCCTACGAGTCATGTCCAGTGTACTCGTAACCTAACGAGCACCCGCATACTATCTCCAGTACGATGTACTGATGGCTGTGGAACAGACCATCTCCCCTGCTGGGATGAGAAGCGCATACGCTAGTCTACTCCGGAGTATCGATGCCCCGTCTCGATAATCCTACGACTAGGGACCTGTATAAGGATGTGCTTATAGATTACCCAGCCCCCACAAGTGTGACTGCCATCACAACGCTGGTAATCAAGCAAAGATCCTAAGGGCTCTACTAATATGTATAAGCGATATGCTAAAAGAAACACATGCGCATATTAAAGTAGAAACAAACTAAGTAGCATACTACTATTTTGAGCAAGATTGTCTATACAACTGTGAATATCCCAAGCTTCCATTATATAATATACAAACTAGTATGATACAGTAATGGCCTCTAAGGAATATACACTAACAGCCACCCGTACACAATGCGACATCAACCCCCAATACCGGGTGAGACGAATCCTTGACGATCCGATCACTGCCTCCATGTGGCTCAGGACTGTACCCAATTAAAACCTGTTTGCACGACTCCTTTGAGCCGTGGTAGGGTAGTAATCAAAGTACAGTGGGAACTCACACGAGACAAATGACGATCTCAGGTCGACAGACTAACCTGTACACATGTCACCTGGGAACTGCTATCTGACAATATGTATAATACCAACTTGCAGGTTCCCGGCGAGTCCATCCAGTGTACTAATAACCTAATGAGCACTTACATACTATCTTAGGTGAACAAACTAACACCAATGGCTTGTGAGACCTGGCCACCGCCCTCGTTAGGGTCTCGATCAGTATACACTAGTCTGCACTGGAGTATCGATGCCCGATCTCGATACTCCTACGACTAGGGACATTTAAGGATGTGCTTATAGACCCCAGCTCCTATATATATGATCGCCATCATAATGCTGGCAGTCAAGCAAGAATCCTATGGGCTCTATCAACATGTACATGATGATAAAGGCAAACCAGATATCATACTATCATTTTGAGTAAGACTGTTTTATCGGTATAGGTCCTCACTCAATCATCATAATCACAAGTCCGCGACTATGATAATTGCCTTGAGGGCACTATAGCCAACACCATCTACGTTTGTACTTTTTAGTCAGTGAATATTTAGATGGAATTGCTCACACATTCTTCATGCGACCATTAATACTTCTTAAGGTACTAACCGACCGATTACTTATGTGCTTGCATATTAGGCCTATTTAGTATTTTCCTCGTCTTGCAACGCCTAAGGCTTAGCAGTGACTCCCAAACCAGTTGGTCTAAGGCACTAGGTGATGAAACACCCTTGCTATATTTTTTATGCCGCCTTGGTGATTACAAAACCAGTGTTCATTTTTCTTCACTATTTTATATTTTTATTCTCCATTTATTATTTTCATACATTGGCTTTTAGATAAGAGCATTTCAAGGTATCCTCTACTATCCCGGGTTTCAAGACGTGTGTAAGTGCATATAGTAGGGTATCAATATTCAAATGTTAGGCTTTCAGAATAGGAACTATTTTTCAGACTTATTTTTATCCTCAGATTAGTGACATCTTTCATCTTACTAACCCTTGGGACAACGACTCATAACTACTTATTACTAGTTTCGTTTAAGAAAACATCTAACTTTCTTGGTTTTCTTAAACTTTTCCAATCTTTTAGATGTAATTTTTCACTTTCTAATCTTTTATTATAAAAGATTAAATATTAAATATTTTTTATATGTTTTGTGCTTATGCAAAGTATGATGCAAAGTGATGCGTAAATAAGCACGAACCTCCCCCAAACTTGTTTACAACAGTGTCCTCACTGTTGCCATCTGTTGTCTCAGAAACCTATAAACTTGGGAGGAAAAATTTATTAATAGGGACATGAAATATGATCGTGAAAATCTCCCCCAAACTTATTCTTTTATTACTCACCTCCATTCAAAAAATGATACAGTATTTTTCAAGACATGGAGATGAGACGGAGGAATTTTTGTCAAGATAAAGTGGCTCCTGTAAAAACATGAGCTCTTCCGAGGGGTCAGTGGAAAAATACGGTTTTAATCTATGTCCATTCACTTTGAAAATTGTACCGTTTTCAACATTTTCAACCTCAACTGCCCCGTGCGGGTATACATACCGCACAACATATGGTCCTTTCCAACGAGATCGTAGCTTACCCACATGAAGATGGAGACGTGAATCGTAAAGAAGGACTTGTTGATCTGGTGTAAAAGTTTTTCTCAAAATATTTTTATCGTGAAATACCTTAGTCCGGTTCTTTACAATCACAGCATTATCGTAAGCTTCATCGCGGAGTTCGCTTAGCTCGTTTAATTGCAGCTTCTGAAAGTTGCAGGCTTAATTTAAATCAAAGTTCAGTTCTTTAATGGCCCATAATGTTTTATACTCAATCTCGACCGGAAGGTGGCAAGCCTTTCCAAACACTCGGCGGTAAGGAGAAATACCTAGATCGGTTTTATATGCAGTACGGAATGCCCAAAGAGCATCCGTCAATTTGGTTGACCAATCTTTCCGGTTTTTAGAAACTGTTTTCTCCAAAATTAGTTTGATTTGTCTGTTGGAAACCTCAGCTTGCCCGCTCGTTTGGGGATGATAGGGTGTCGAAAGTTTGTGGTTGATTGCATATTTCCACATCAAAGTCTCGAAGGACCGGTTGCAAAAATGCGTCCCGTTATCGCTAATGATAGCGCGAGGGTGTCAAATCGCGAAAAGATATTTTCTTTAAGAAACTTAATGACAACCTTGTTGTCATTAGTGCGACAAGGAATAGCTTCCACTGATTTTGAGACGTAATCAACCGCTAACAAGATGTACAAATTCCTGAAAGAGTTGGGAAAATGACCCATAAAATCAATACCCCAAAGGTCGAAGTCAACCACCAAGATTGGTTGAAGAGGCATCTCATTTCTCCGAGAAATCTGACCCGTGTGTTGACACTGTGGACAGTTTTTGCAATAATCAAATGCATTTTTGAATAATGTTGGCCAGTAAAAACCATATTGCAAAACCTTCTTCGCCGTCTTTCGTGGACCAAAGTGGCCTCTACATGCCTGATTATGACAGAAAGATAGAACACTCTTGAACTCATCATTTAGGACACATCTGCGAATGATTTGGTCAGGACAGTACTTAAACAAATAGGGTTCATCCCAGTAAAAATGCTTTACTTGGGATAGAAATCGATATTTGTCCTGTTTAGACCATTCAGTAGGAATAAGTCCCGTTGCAAGATAATTCACAATATCCATGAACTAAGGTTCGCAGGATGTGGTCAAAAGCTGTTCGTCCAGAAAATAGTCATTAATTGGCAGGGTCACAGGTGAAGAAGAGATGCGCGAAAGATGATCGGCTACTGCGTTTTCACATCCTTTCTTATCTCGAATAGCAAGATCAAATTCTTGTAATAGAAGGATCCAATGTATTAACCTACCTTTAACATCCTTCTTCGATAAAAGATGTTTTAAGGCGGAGTGGTCAGTGTACACAATAATTGGTGAGCAAATCAAGTAAGGCCTGAATTATTCTAATGCAAATACAACTGCCAAAAGTTCTTTTTCGGTAGTTTTATAATTAATTTGAGCATCATTCAGGGTCTTACTTGCATAATAAATCACATGTGGCATCTTCTCAATGTGTTGTCCTAAGACTGCACCAACAGCAAAATCTGATGCATCACACATAACCTCAAACGGATAGTTCCAATCAGGAGATAATAGAACGGGGGCTGTAGTGAGAGAATTCTTAAGTGAGTCAAAAGCAGCCTCACAATCCGAGTCAAAGTGAAATGTTGTGTCCTTGGCCAAGAGAAGAGTCAAGGGTCTAGCAATTTTGCTAAAATCCTTAATGAATCTCCTGTAAAAGCCTGCATGGACAAGGAAAGATCGTATATCTTTGACACATTTAGGATGAGGAAGGTTATGAATGACATCTATTTTAGCTCTGTCGACCTCAATGCCTTTCCGTGAAATGACATATCCAAACACAATTCCCTCTTGGACCATGAAATGGCATTTTTCCTAATTCAAGGTTAAGTTCTTATCTTTACAACGAGTAAGAACTGCGTCAAGATGAGATAGGCAGTCATCAAAAGAATCTCCGAATATCAAGAAATCGTCCATGAAAATCTCCAGAAAATTCTCGACCATGTCCGAGAATATCCCCATCATACACCGCTGAAATGTAGCGGGAGCATTGCATAACCCAAAGGGCATGCGTCTATAAGCAAAAGTACCAAAAGGTCAAGTAAATGTGGTTTTATCTTGATCCTTTTCGGCAATAGGGACCTGGTTATAGCCAGAGTATCCGTCCATGTAATATTCATGTCCAGCTAAGTGTTCTAACATCTGGTCAATGAAAGGTAGAGGAAAGTGATCTTTCCTCGTTGCAACATTGAGTTTTCTATAATCAATACATACACGCCACCCAGTTTGAGCGCGTGTCTGGATCAACTCATTTGCCTCATTTGTTATGATCGTGATGCTAGATTTCTTAGGGACTACATGAATTGGACTTACCCTTTGGCTATCAGAGATTGGGTAAATGATACCACTGTTGAGGCATTTGACGATTTCTTTCTTTACCGCCTCCTTCATGACGGGATTTAACCGTCTTTATGGTTCTCGGGTTGGCTTGTCTTCATCCATCAGATGTATATGATGTTCAAAAATCAAGGGACTAATCCCTTTGATGTCAGCCATTGTCCAACCAAAAGCCTGCCTATTAGATCTCCAAACCATCAAAAGAGGTTTCTCTTGCTCTAAGGCTAGAGAAGCTGATATGATCACAGGTAAAAACTCATTCTCACCTAAATATGCATATTTAAAATGAGAAGGTAACAATTTGAGATCTAATGTCGGCGAAGAAACAATAGAAAGTGGGGTAAGCGAATGACATTCAGATTCTCGAAGAAGCTTGTAGCCTGCAAAGGATACAGACTCGAAAAGCGATGAGTCAAAAGGTTCAGACTCAGGAGTAGACTCATCGAAAGTGTCCTCACTAAGATGTGCAAGATCAAACAATGATGTTCTAATGTCGTCGAGATTATCAAAGCAAGGTTCATCAACCTCGCAGCTTTCGGGAGCTATCTCGTGGACAGAACAGACATCAAGAATATGAGCAGTGGGTTCAAACGGCTGACTTCCAATCTTGTAAATGTTCAGCTCAATTGACATCTTCCCGAAAGATAGGGTCATAGAACTGTTTCGACAATTAATGATTGTAAGGTTTGTCTAGCACCCTATAATGAGTTTTGAAGCATCACATGTCCAAAAGTTTGAATTTTGATGGTGCTAAACAAGCAAACAAAGGAATCGATCTAAGAAAATTAAGGTTTCGAAAAGTAAAGCGAACAAAACAAGGGTTTCGAGACTACAACCTTTGTAGCTCCCTTTCGCTGGACTCCTTGGTCTCTAGGGTGTTGAGTGGAGGTCCTCTTGAAGTCCTCTTGCGTCTACGACGATCCACCCGGAGTTCCCCGTCCAAGCTCGCAACTTCGCAAAACCGAAGAGAACACTCTAAACAAGTTGGCTAAACTTGCATAGAATGATGTTGTGGTTTAGAATCTCACTTCAAAAACCTTTCTTTAAGTGTATTTTACTCACTAGAAAAACCTAGAGAGAAAATGGTGAAGGAGGATGAAGATGGTGGCTTTTCTTTTTAGCAAGTGTAAAAGATAAAAGATGACTATTGAAAAAGAAATGAAATATAACCTTTTATATTTTATTCCTTCTTACATCCAACCATGGTTGAGTGATGGTGAGTTTATTTAACTTGAGTTTTAAATGATAAAGAGAAGGATAACCCAAGGTTAGAGGTAGGTGAGCTTGGTTAGGTTAGAAGAAGAATGTAGAAGCTAGTAAAGATTATCCTTTTCTTTTCAATTTTGTTTCAAATACAAAATCAAATAAAAAATCCATTACTTAATCCATGGTGTGAGTCTTATATTGCCACCATTTCCATGTGCTAACAACCTTGATTGATGGGTGTATGTATGTATGCATGTATGCACATCCACATGTGCATGAAACTAGAATGAAAGAAAGAAACACATGCATGCATGCATACATCCATCATATCCTAGAAAGGTTTCAAGTGAGAAAACTAATGGTTAGATGATGAATCAACACTTGATTTATCAATCCAGTCATATCTCATATGACCCCACCAAAAGCAGGCCACTCGATCAATGTTCGGTATCATATACGCACATTTTAATCGGGTGGATGCGCATATTACATACGCGCACCACAACATTTCGCCTGGACTGGGTAACTCCTTTGTGGGACTCTAAGACTCGTCAATATGCCGGCAGAGGGTGATGATCATATCAGGTACCCCTAAGCCGCAAGCGGTCAGCTAAACGTAACGGCCACCCGGGTATTGAGCGATCAGAAGAAAACAAGCGAACCCGCTACAACTCCCGTCGAGCCAACTGGCAACACTACCGTACAGTCCGGTCTCTTCGTCAGATATGCTGCATATCGAGCCTAGGGATGGTCACGTCGATCCTAATAACTCAATAAGTCGTGCCGGTGAATGGTCTATAACAGATCGAGAAACTACTGATAACACTTATCAGCAATTCTCAGCAGCCCTGGCCAGGGACTTACTGATATAACCAGTCGGGCACAGTACAGCATCAACTCCCAATACCGGGAGAGACGAAACCCCTCCTATCGCTCATTGCCTTCGTGTGTCTCAGGACTGTACCTAACGGCCACCTGTTTGCACGACTCAGTAGAGCCGTGGTAGGGTGGCAATCAAAGTACAGTGGGAGAACACACAAGACTCCATGACGATTTCGGGTCTACAGACTAACCTGTACCAGTGTCACCTGAGAACTGCTATCCGACGATAGATATAATTCCATATAGGAGTTCTCGATGAGTCCGTCCAGTGTACCCAGTCACCATTGAGCACCCGTATATGATCTTGATGTCAAACATCGATGAATGTGGGAACATCCATCGCCCATCGTATGGGTCTAGTATCATATACGCTAGTCTACTCTGGTATATCAATGCCCCGTCTCGATATACCTACGACTAGGGACTTTCCAGGATATGCTTATAGACTACGGATGTCCCACTAGTATGATCTCCATCATAATCAGAGTAGTCAAGCTAATATCCTCAGGGCTTTATCAGCATGTATGAATGAATAGAAGCATGATCAAATCAACATGTCAGATAAAGAAGAACCAGATAGCATACTATCATGTCGAGCAAGAATGCATACTGAATATATATATATACATGTATAGATACATCCACTATCACATAATGGCCTCTAGGGCATACATATATCCAACAATCTCCCACTTGCACTAAGGCCAGTTATTGGCGTATCTCATACCCAACATCTCAAAAAGTCGCTCATGCTGCAGCTGAGGGAGGGCATTGGTGAATGGATCCGCGGCGTTATTCTTTGTGTCTACCCTCTTAATCTCGATCTCGCTGCGATCTACAATCTCCCGGATCAAATGAAAACGCCTCAGGATGTGTCTGGACCGCTGATGGGATCTGGGCTCCTTGGCTAACGCCATAGCCCCATTATTGTCACAATACAAAGGTATTGGATCAATAATGGTTGGAACTACTCCTAGCTCCGAGACGAACTTCTTCATCCAGACGGCTTCCTTGGCAGCATCATTTGCAGCAATGTACTCAGCTTCCATCGTAGAGTCTGCAACGGTATCTTGTTTGGAACTCTTCCAACTCACCGCCCCTCCATTAAGGGTAAATACAAACCCAGAGATAGATTTTCTGTCGTCCTTATCGCTCTGGAAGCTCGAATCGGTAAAGGCCTCCATTTGGAGATCTCCATTACCATACACCAAGAACAATTCTTTAGTCCTTCGCAAGTACTTAAGAATGTTCTTCACAGCTGTCCAGTGATTCTCCCCTGGGTTGGATTGATACCTGCTTACAACACTAAGTGCATAAGCTACATCTGGGCGTGTACATAACATCGCATACATTATAGATCCTACTGCCGAAGCATAGGGTATAATACTCATGCGAGCTCTCTCTTCATCGGTCTTTGGGCAAGAATCCTTGGAGAGAGTGACCCCATGGCAAGCGGGTAAGGCACCCCGTTTGGAGTCTTCCATACTAAACCTTTTTAGGATGGTGTCAATGTACCTGGTTTGGGACAATCCCAATAACCTTTTGGATCTATCCCTATAGATCCTTATGCCCAGGATGTATGTGGCATCACCCAGGTCCTTCATGGAGAACCTCAGTAATAAGAAAGATTTGACCGACTGTAGCATAGGAATATCATTTCCTATCAGAAGAATGTCATCCACGTACAATACGAGAAATGTGACAGCTCTTCCTACAACCTTCTTATAAACACAAGGTTCATCTGGATTTTTGATGAAATCAAACTCTTTGATAACATCATCGAAACAGATGTTCCAACTCCGAGATGCCTGCTTTAACCCATATATGGATTTAAGCAATTTACATGCTTTTCCGCTGCTCCCACTATCAATGAAGCCCTCCGGCTGATCCATATAAACGCATTCTTCTAAATTTCCATTTAGAAATGCGGTTTTAACGTCCATCTGCCAGATTTCATAGTCGTAGTGAGCAGCAATAGCAAGTAGGATCCGAATGGATTTAAGCATGGCTACAGGAGAAAAAGCCTCGTCATAGTCCAAACCTGGTCTTTGACGAAAGCCTTTCGCCACAAGTCTTGCCTTATAGGTCTCCACCTGCCCATCTACACCAATCTTTCTTTTAAAGATCCATTTGCACCCCACAGGTTTTACCCCAGGGGGTACAACGTCCAAAGTCCATACTTTGTTGGTGTACATAGACTCCATTTCGGATCTCATGGCATCCAGCCACTTCACAGAGTCTCTACTCGTGATAGCTTGCTGAAAACTGGTAGGATCATCATCATCCATGATGCAGTCTTCTCTGTTACCATCAATGAGGAAACCGTAGTACCTCTCTGGTGGGCGAGAAGTCCTACCAGACCTACGGAGTGGCCGAGGTTCTTCAGTTTCTGTTGCAACAGCCGGTTCAACCAAATCGTCATTTGCAGTTTGTGTCTCTAGAACCTCTTCTAGATCCACCACCTTGCCATCATCTTTGTCTGTGAAAAACTCTTTTTCCAAGAATGTGGCATGTTGAGAAACGAACACTTTTTGTTCCTCTTTGTGGTAGAATAGATATCCATAAGAATTCTTTGGATATCCCACAAAGTTACACATGACTGACCGTGTCTCGAGTTTGTCCGGATTCTGTTTTTTAACATAGGCCGGGCAACCCCGAATCTTAATTCTCTTAAGAGATGGTCTCTTCCCATGCCATATCTCATATGGCGTGGTAGACACGGTTTTGGTTGGAACCCTGTTTAGCAGAAACGCTGCAGTCTCCAATGCATGCCCCCAAAATGAGACTGGTAACTCAGCGTCACTCATCATGGACCAGACCATATCTAATAGGGTCCTATTCCGTCGTTCTGACACACCGTTGTGCTGTGGTGTGTAAGGAGGAGTGAGTTGAGAGAGAATCCCATTCTCTTTTAAGAAGTTTGCAAATTCTGCACTGAGATACTCACCACCTCGATCTGATCGAAGCATCTTGATACCCAAGCCGGTTTGTTTTTCTACTTCTTGTTTATATTCAATGAATTTCTCGAAAGCTTCGGACTTGTATTTTAATAAAAATACATGACCGAATCTTGAGAAGTCGTCAGTGAATGTAATGAAGTATGAAAAACCGCCTCTAGCCTATTGTCATGACCCGAAAGTACGGAACATGACCGGCACTTAGACTACGAACGTCTCAAGGAATACGTATGCTAAGTAAGCCGAAACCCAGAAATCCAAACCAAGAGAAGTAGTAGAGAAAAGGAAGAACCATATCAAATCAACCTGTATGCAACATAATATACAACGCCTAAAGGCGAGGATCACAACAGAATGGAACTCAACCAGCAAGAAACTCAAGAAATATAACATGCTACTCTATGGTCGAAAGAATAATATTACTGGTCTCTATCTCAAAAAATACAAGTTTGGTTGATGGAACTTCTAGATACAACTGAAATATAATATACAAGGTATAATGATGGGTAAGATACAATAAACCCACCTACTAGCAAGTCACCCGAAAAGAAACCGTGCCCGCAAAGCCGTAATGAAATCCGTACGGCAACACCTGCAAGAAACTGGGGCACAACGGGGGTGAGTTGCCAACTCGTGAGTAGAAAAAGATCTACGAACAGAAAATCGCATGAATAACGCAACCTAGGTCAATGATCATAATATATCTAACCCGAGTGTGATCTCATGTGCCCGTGTCAGTGCCTCAGGTAGCAATATATCATATGAATGAAGTATGCATGCATGAAACAGAATACATGTAGATGAAGAAACTGTTTTCATAATTTAGTGAGATTTCCTTCGTATTTTTAAACTGAGGTATCATAAATGAAATCAGTATCAACAGTGTCTAGCATCGACACAAAACATAAATCTCACTGTCTCGAAATATCAATGTCTCAATCTCAATATCTAGGGCGCCGTCAGTCCAGACCGGCCCCTACCATCCATCTCAAGACCACGACGGTATCCTCCGGATATCCGACGCGTCGGGTAATATCACCGGTAGGTAGTCTCCCCCTGCCAGGCTCATCGTCATCACCACGAGCTTCTTGCCCCGGGGTACCTTACCGGGTCCACCATGCACCCGAAACGGTTCATCCAACTCTTCGAATCGGGTCTCCAAATCTATCAGCAAACTCATGGTGGACGACTCATACATCATGGGAAAAACCGCGCTTTTTATTTAAAAAGAGAAAGAAGAAGTTTGTATATGTTTTGCGGTTTTCCCCAAATCCAGAAAATCTCATGGAAATCCAAATCCAAAACCTCAATAGCACGTAAAAAGTGAATATATGCATGAGAATCCATGAATGCGGCATAACAATGAATAACAGTATGCATGCGGTAGCAGGTATTAACTATAATGTCTAAACTAACATATAAGGCAAGTACACTAATATCATGTCTAAACTATTAGCTAACAGGCTATGTCAAGCAATAATATTTTCTAAGGTGTACGTGACATGGCAATTACCGATGAAGATGTGTGTGAGCCGGCAAGTAAGTGTACGTGGTACATACGCATCATCGGTAATGGTGCTGGTGTCCTAACCACAAGATATCAACAGTAGAATATGAAGCATAATATAAGCATGTGATGCGGAGCAAACAACAATAATGAGCGGGAGCTGAATACTAGACGCAACGATAATTAATCTGTTTTAACCTAATATAAGTCCTACAATGGTGCCTTTTGAAATAACACGAATCGTGGGGTTTTGAAAATAGGGGCTACGGTGTTTTTAAGAAAAGATACGTTTTTGAAATATCCGTAGGATCCCTTAGGCTGTCTTTAAAAATACGCACGATTCGTAAGCTTTGAAATAGGTAGGAACCGAATCTAATCTAACAACTAACTAAACTAAAGGGCTACGCTATAAGCTAGACTACAGGTAAGGAAACCGCCTAACATCTGAGTCGATACATATACATACCTGTATATATATTAGTCGGTGATCCCGCCTCAATAATATCATATCCGATACCATATCTATAATCAGACATCCCAAGTCAAGAGTGCGGATCAATCATCAAGATATAGCTCGTACGTAAATCCGTCGTACGGCATCCCCAAATCTGGGTACGGGTCAATATCATATTCCTCACACTATTCCTCTGGTATCCTCTTTGTCCAAGATCATAGTCTAGGGTACTGGCCTATGTCTAGTACAATACTAATATCCTCAATATACTCATGATCTGACTACTGATCGACAATCTCGTACAAACCGATATCGTCAGCACATATCATCATCAAGGGGTATACATCGCCCGATACGGCCTAATATCAATATCCTAGCATATTATGCCTCATATCACGATCACATGTCGACCATTTATTTATAACACTATTCACCCGTATCGTCGCCGCAAGATCCGCTATAACACCAGGACGTACCTTAAGTACGAATCCTGCCATATCACCGAGATCACAACCACAAACAAATCTCATCGACTCAGCTCAATCCCAAGTATCCTCCTCAAATCCGTATGTGAACACATAGTCCCATACCCATGTGAACATATAAATATATTCCCATACACGCACATATGAAATAAGGAATGTATGCAAGTATGTATATGTGTGTATGTGTAAGTGTAGTGCACCCACTACCTAAGGTTTCGTAACCATGCACCAATCCAACACCAATATCCATCTAAAATCATCAATAATAAATCCTAACAACATATCATAAATTGTTGGTGCGTATACGCATCCGTATACATCACCACGGACTGCGGGGGTGCTATACGCCATCCACCCGACTTCTCCCCGTAGATATAAATCTACTCACCTGGTTCTCGCTAGCCGGTGCCGACGTCGCCACGCGCTTGCTTGTCGTCTCGAAGTCCACATGGGGGTACCTACATATCATAACGCACCATATCGCATTATAACTAAATTCGAAATCGAAACGGCATACGAAAATCAAATTGGCACGCGTATCACGCATAGGTCCAAACCTATCGCCTACGCATGCAAGAATAGTCAAACCAACCCTCGATGTCGATGTACAAACGTCAAACCATCGAGAAAAATCCAATCACACTCATTTGCACATTCACGAACACTAATTTTAATACAAACTAGGTTAAAACTCACAAAAACCTCAATTTTGCTTAAAAAGTCATTTTTCCGAAAATCTAGCAAGCACAAATCACCGTTTTAGTACAAAACTCGATGTATAAATGAATCTAGCGGCCACAATATTCGCTAAATATCTTAAATAAGTCATAAAAACAATTCCCATAATTTAATCTCATTAAATTCCAAAAGCCCTAAAATTCTAGTTTACAAAATACCTAAATTTTAACAATTTTATAGCAAAAATGCACAAACTACAATCTAGCTTGGATTTTCATGAACTAAAAGCATTAAACCACTCAATATAATATTTATAATGACATGAAAGCTTAATTTGAATTTTATCTCACAAGAATATATTTATTTTAAAAACCTAGTTTACAATTTAGCATAATTAACAAATTTTTTTAAACTAACCAATAACAACTAGCTACTAATCTTGTTTTAACATATCATAAGAGCCTAAAAACATCACACAACCATACCCCAATCTTATAAAACCCTAACTTGATTTTAAAACCTAAATCCTAGAATTTCCAAAACCTAACTTGAAGATTTATAACTAGCAATTCAACCACTTTAACACTTAACTAAGCTAACATAAGTATTAATCAACAATTTAACTACAAGGTTAACATTATACCTCCACAATTTTGTAGATCCCATTTGAAATCTAGCCATCCAAAATGCTCTCTTGTCACCCCAACCCATGCATGTTAGGGTAAGCTAAAATGGGTAGGAGTTGGATTTTGATTTAGCTTGATTTTTGTGTTGATTTTGGAAGGATTTTGTGAGGGTTTTTGAAGTGAAAAGGGGGTAAAAAAAATGGGGCTGATTGAGGAGGGGGGCTCGGCCAGCAAGTATGGGAAGGGGGTGTGGGGTGTGTGGGAGTGAGGAAGGAAAGTCTAAGTCAAAGCAAGATACCCCAAGTCAACACACAACCCTTCTCTCTTTATTCTTTTCTTTTCTTTTCTTTTCTTTTACCAAAAGAAGTGGGGGAAAGCTTTGGGGGGGCTGCTGAATTCAGCAGAAATGAGGAGGAAAATGGGTGTGTGTGAGTGTGGGTATGGGTGTGGGGTGATGGAAAATGATAAATACTATACCCCAAACATCCATTTACACTAAATTCACTATTTAAGCCTTTTTCTTCGATATTTTCTAAACCGTTTTGGCAAACGATTTCATTTCAAAAACCACATGATAAAATTTTATTTAATGTGTCATGATGCACAAAATTTGTTTCAACTCATTCCAATTTGTAATTTTCCCTAATTAAATGTATTAGTGACGGCTTAAAATAATAATAAAATAAAAAAAAAATTCAGAAAATTTCAAATTTCACCAGTGGCTAAATAAACACCAAATACTAGCAATTACATAGCTAGAATATGTATATTTAATTTTTATAATAAGATATTTGTATTTTGATTTTTTACAGAAAACCCCCTTATTTTACCGATTTTTTCGAAATTTCACCGAAACGATTTTCAAAACGTCACAATCTTCCCCCCTTAAAGAAATTCGGTCCCCTAATTTAAATTCAAACTCCCCCAATTACTAAAACATCTAAGAAAAACCATCAAGTCGTCGGGGCTCCGAAATTGTAAATACATAAAACAAATCGTAGCGCAGCGCATGCGCTTGAAAAATGAGTATATAACTCAAATCAAAACTCCGTCAAGTATCCCGCGATCATCGGAGTCGTGGAGAAGACATCAATGCCAAATCCAAATCAAAACCAATATGATATAACTCGAAACTATAAATGTAAATATCGAATCTATATCTGTAAGTATCTGAAGGAAATGCATGCCAAATCTCTTTAAGTCGCTGTGCAACGCGTATAACACTGCACAGTGGCGGACGTCTACCATAAGAAAATAACTATATACATATATACCTTTGTTTGAAATGTACGTTCCGCCGTTTTGGAAACAATTTAGAAGGGTCTTCTTGTTTTAAACATTTCGTGTCATATCAGACACGTAGGTAAATACTGAGGGTATAGCTCGCTTTTTGGAAATCCCTTCAATAACTATCAATGCATGCAAAATGTATTCAGGTACTGTCCTCTGACTAGTCATGCTCAGTACGGAAACACATAGCAATATCATAAAAACGTACTGCTCTATACGAAATCAATCCCCAAAATATGCACATGAATGCTACGTGCGTCTGGTGCGCACGGAAATCAAAATCCATGAATATGCCATACATGCGCACAGAAACAACATCTAAGTGCATCGGGTGTGCACGAAACATCTGTCGTAGGCAACGTGTGCCTGACAGCAAAATCAGGTGCATCTGACATGCACGAAAAATCTCGAATTAGTGCATCTGGTGTGCACCAAATCGCATCTCGTAACAGGCGCCCAACAGGCGCTAAAAATCCAAATCAGGTGCATCCATCATGCACGAAATCATGAAATCCAATATCAAGCGCCGAACGTGCGCAAAATCAATCAGGTGCACAAGGTGCACAAAACAAATATCGAGTATCACCATCGAAATCGAAGTCCAGTGCATCTAAGTGCACGAAAGGCGTATCACTGCACTGCAAGCATATATCAACTATACAGAGTGCAGGAACCAAATCGTGTGCATGCATACACACAAAACCAACTCAACTGTTTAAAATCGTAAAATCACAAACATGTGAAACTGAAGCACGAAAATGATATCAAGTGCAACACTGTGCAAAATCGTAAATACTCAGTAGGTGCAACCATGGTCCATGAAAACAAATATCATGAAACTCAATCATCAAAATCAATCCTGCGAATAGATCGCCCAAAATACCCAAAATCAAGTATGGCGGAATAGTACTGCTCAAGCGCATCCTCTAAGAATTTCGGCCAACTGTCGCGGTCACTAGTGGGACGTCTCGTCGATGATCATGAACTCTGTCCTGCTGGCGTGCGTAACCATGACCACTCCTGGGTCAAGGTCTTCACTGTGAATTACCAATCTTTCGGTCCATCGGCTCATCGGTCCTGTCAGGTGTGCTAACGGGGACGATTCCGTTCTGGCACTTCTCTGGTCATCTCTTGGTCAATCATCGCGACCACTCGTAAGATAGCATATTACTGGCGTCGGCCTCTGGGTCTCTGAATGTACGTGATACATCTGATCCTGGGTGCAAGTATCATTGCAGCAGTGTCCTGAAAGGAATCCTGCTCACGGTCTCTTCCATGTCTTGTCCCTGCCAACTGTTCGGAAGTCATTGTCCTTTCCTATATCTGCATCTTGCTCTGGAACGACTGCATACTCATCGCGACTCCTTCTGGAAGGTAAGTCCAAGTACCATGCCTCGGCATGCGCAACGCCTCTCTAATGTCGGCGGAGTGGAACGTCATCTCATCTAGATCTGGTGCGAACCTCTTACTCCACTTTTCTCTAATGTCGTCTGCTTTGGAATCGTCTCGTCGCGGCTGCATGGACTGAGCTCCAACGGCTATCCTCGTATCTGGAGTCTCCCAAGAATGCATCTCACCACCTAGCATCCGAATTAAGTCGAGCCATCCGATCGAGTCGTCAAAACCTCATAATCCCCCCAAGAGCTCAACCTCTTGGGCACAGTTTAATAGTATCGAGTACATACCACAGCATCGGTGGTCCAGCCGTAGAAGGGCAAACCCAAGCCTCACTAATGGCGTCGTAGAACTGCCGCAAACTCGAAGGTTCAAAGGCTTTCATACGGTCATTATGTCGAGTTAGGTTTTCATTCTTCTAGAGGGACCATGGAATTGCCTGCATGTCTTTCCGACTACTTTAAACTTGGAATAATAGGTTTCTGACGTTCGATCGTCTCTGTCGACTCTCAACGTCTCCGCGTGAAGTCGTCTCTAGCTGGAATCAATCTATCTGATGACCTCGCATCGGGGTAGGCGAACGATCCACATATCCTAGTCAGTCATCATCGGGTGACTAGCGACCTTCTATCATTTATTCGTACAACTCGCCCCGCAATAGCTCCAACATATGGGGCGATATCTCGTCGCTCACAGCAACAACTGGCTCGCTCGTCTGCACGCCGAACAGTGCCTCGATCATCATGAATAAGCAACACACCAACGGTCATCAAGATCTGGCTGGCCTCTATCATTAGCTCAATCCTCTAATGTCGATCAGCACATCCGAGTAACCTCATAAAGGCGATCCGCCAAACGCTCGTGGCGCGGAAACACAGTCAAAAGACACCTCTCTATAATCGGGTGTCGCCGGAATCATGCCCTGGTCAGTCCTCGTTCGTGCCGAGCTCGTGCTGACCGCAACTCTAGCCGTAGCTCTCCCTGCCCGTAATCGTGGCAGCAAAACCAAACTGGTACCGATGAGGCTAGATCAGGAAGGAATATAATACTGAACAAGGAAATGTACATCCTAAGGCTTCTTAAGTGGAGTGGCGTGTCGTAAATATGCCGCGGAACATACCAACGGTACGTCACTCTACTTTAGTCACCTATTCTATCAACCAAGGGTCATCCTACGCTCCGAAGGTAAAACCTAACGCTCTGATACCAACTTTGTCACGACCCGAAAGTACGGAACATGACCGGCACTTAGACTACGAACGTCTCAAGGAATACGTATGCTAAGTAAGCCGAAACCCAGAAATCCAAACCAAGAGAAGTAGTAGAGAAAAGGAAGAACCATATCAAATCAACCTGTATGCAACATAATATACAACGCCTAAAGGCGAGGATCACAACAGAATGGAACTCAACCAGCAAGAAACTCAAGAAATATAACATGCTACTCTATGGTCGAAAGAATAATATTACTGGTCTCTATCTCAAAAAATACAAGTTTGGTTGATGGAACTTCTAGATACAACTGAAATATAATATACAAGGTATAATGATGGGTAAGATACAATAAACCCACCTACTAGCAAGTCACCCGAAAAGAAACCGTGCCCGCAAAGCCGTAATGAAATCCGTACGGCAACACCTGCAAGAAACTGGGGCACAACGGGGGTGAGTTGCCAACTCGTGAGTAGAAAAAGATCTACGAACAGAAAATCGCATGAATAACGCAACCTAGGTCAATGATCATAATATATCTAACCCGAGTGTGATCTCATGTGCCCGTGTCAGTGCCTCAGGTAGCAATATATCATATGAATGAGGTATGCATGCATGAAACAGAATACATGTAGATGAAGAAACTGTTTTCATAATTTAGTGAGATTTCCTTCGTATTTTTAAACTGAGGTATCATAAATGAAATCAGTATCAACAGTGTCTAGCATCGACACAAAACATAAATCTCACTGTCTCGAAATATCAATGTCTCAATCTCAATATCTAGGGCGCCGTCAGTCCAGACCGGCCCCTACCATCCATCTCAAGACCACGACGGTATCCTCCGGATATCCGACGCGTCGGGTAATATCACCGGTAGGTAGTCTCCCCCTGCCAGGCTCATCGTCATCACCACGAGCTTCTTGCCCCGGGGTACCTTACCGGGTCCACCATGCACCCGAAACGGTTCATCCAACTCTTCGAATCGGGTCTCCAAATCTATCAGCAAACTCATGGTGGACGACTCATACATCATGGGAAAAACCGCGCTTTTTATTTAAAAAGAGAAAGAAGAAGTTTGTATATGTTTTGCGGTTTTCCCCAAATCCAGAAAATCTCATGGAAATCCAAATCCAAAACCTCAATAGCACGTAAAAAGTGAATATATGCATGAGAATCCATGAATGCGGCATAATAATGAATAACAGTATGCATGAGGTAGCAGGTATTAACTATAATGTCTAAACTAACATATAAGGCAAGTACACTAATATCATGTCTAAACTATTAGCTAACAGGCTATGTCAAGCAATAATATTTTCTAAGGTGTACGTGACATGGCAATTACCGATGAAGATGTGTGTGAGCCGGCAAGTAAGTGTACGTGGTGCATACGCATCATCGGTAATGGTGCTGGTGTCTTAACCACAAGATATCAACAGTAGAATATGAAGCATAATATAAGCATGTGATGCGGAGCAAACAACAATAATGAGCGGGAGCTGAATACTAGACGCAACGATAATTAATCTGTTTTAACCTAATATAAGTCCTACAATGGTGCCTTTTGAAATAACACGAATCGTGGGGTTTTGAAAATAGGGGCTACGGTGTTTTTAAGAAAAGATACGTTTTTGAAATATCCGTAGGATCCCTTAGGCTGTCTTTAAAAATACGCACGATTCGTAAGCTTTGAAATAGGTAGGAACCGAATCTAATCTAACAACTAACTAAACTAAAGGGCTATGCTATAAGCTAGACTACAGGTAAGGAAACCGCCTAACATCTGAGTCGATACATATACATACCTGTATATATATTAGTCGGTGATCCCGCCTCAATAATATCATATCCGATACCATATCTATAATCAGACATCCCAAGTCAAGAGTGCGGATCAATCATCAAGATATAGCTCGTACGTAAATCCGTCGTACGGCATCCCCAAATCTGGGTACGGGTCAATATCATATTCCTCATACTATTCCTCTGGTATCCTCTTTGTCCAAGATCATAGTCTAGGGTACTGGCCTATGTCTAGTACAATACTAATATCCTCAATATACTCATGATCTGACTACTGATCGACAATCTCGTACAAACCGATATCGTCAGCACATATCATCATCAAGGGGTATACATCGCCCGATACGGCCTAATATCAATATCCTAGCATATTATGCCTCATATCACGATCACATGTCGACCATTTATTTATAACACTATTCACCCGTATCGCCGCCGCAAGATCCGCTATAACACCAGGACGTACCTTAAGTACGAATCCTGCCATATCACCGAGATCATAACCATAAACAAATCTCATCGACTCAGCTCAATCCCAAGTATCCTCCTCAAATCCGTATGTGAACACATAGTCCCATACCCATGTGAACATATAAATATATTCCCATACACGCACATATGAAATAAGGAATGTATGCAAGTATGTATATGTGTGTATGTGTAAGTGTAGTGCACCCACTACCTAAGGTTTCGTAACCATGCACCAATCCAACACCAATATCCATCTAAAATAATCAATAATAAATCCTAACAACATATCATAAATTGTTGGTGCGTATACGCATCCGTATACATCACCACGGACTGCGGGGGTGCTATACGCCATCCACCCGACTTCTCCCCGTAGATATAAATCTACTCACCTGGTTCTCGCTAGCCGGTACCGACGTCGCCACGCGCTTGCTTGTCGTCTCGAAGTCCACATGGGGGTACCTACATATCATAACGCACCATATCGCATTATAACTAAATTCGAAATCGAAACGGCATACGAAAATCAAATTGGCACGCGTATCACGCATAGGTCCAAACCTATCGCCTACGCATGCAAGAATAGTCAAACCAACCCTCGATGTCGATGTACAAACGTCAAACCATCGAGAAAAATCCAATCACACTCATTTGCACATTCACGAACACTAATTTTAATACAAACTAGGTTAAAACTCACAAAAACCTCAATTTTGCTTAAAAAGTCATTTTTCCGAAAATCTAGCAAGCACAAATCACCGTTTTAGTACAAAACTCGATGTATAAATGAATCTAGCGGCCACAATATTCGCTAAATATCTTAAATAAGTCATAAAAACAATTCCCATAATTTAATCTCATTAAATTCCAAAAGCCCTAAAATTCTAGTTTACAAAATACCTAAATTTTAACAATTTTATAGCAAAAATGCACAAACTACAATCTAGCTTGGATTTTCATGAACTAAAAGCATTAAACCACTCAATATAATATTTATAATGACATGAAAGCTTAATTTGAATTTTATCTCACAAGAATATATTTATTTTAAAAACCTAGTTTACAATTTAGCATAATTAACAAATTTTTTTAAACTAACCAATAACAACTAGCTACTAATCTTGTTTTAACATATCATAAGAGCCTAAAAACATCACACAACCATACCCCAATCTTACAAAACCCTAACTTGATTTTAAAACCTAAATCCTAGAATTTCCAAACCCTAACTTGAAGATTTATAACTAGCAATTCAACCACTTTAACACTTAACTAAGCTAACATAAGTATTAATCAACAATTTAACTACAAGGTTAACATTATACCTCCACAATTTTGTAGATCCCATTTGAAATCTAGCCATCCAAAATGCTCTCTTGTCACCCCAACCCATGCATGTTAGGGTAAGCTAAAATGGGTAGGAGTTGGATTTTGATTTAGCTTGATTTTTGTGTTGATTTTGGAAGGATTTTGTGAGGGTTTTTGAAGTGAAAAGGCGGTAAAAAAATGGGGCTGATTGAGGAGGGGGGCTCGGCCAGCAAGTATGGGAAGGGGGTGTGGGGTGTGTGGGAGTGGGGAAGGAAAGTCTAAGTCAAAGCAAGATACCCCAAGTCAACACACAACCCTTCTCTCTTTATTCTTTTCTTTTCTTTTCTTTTCTTTTACCAAAAGAAGTGGGGGAAAGCTTTGGGGGGGCTGCTGAATTCAGCAAAAATGAGGAGGAAAATGGGTGTGTGTGAGTGTGGGTATGGGTGTGGGGTGATGGAAAATGATAAATACTATACCCCAAACATCCATTTACACTAAATTCACTATTTAAGCCTTTTTCTTCGATATTTTCTAAACCGTTTTGGCAAACGATTTCATTTCAAAAACCACATGATAAAATTTTATTTAATGTGTCATGATGCACAAAATTTGTTTCAACTCATTTCAATTTGTAATTTTCCCTAATTAAATGTATTAGTGACGGCTTAAAATAATAATAAAATAAAAAAAAATTCAGAAAATTTCAAATTTCACCAGTGGCTAAATAAACACCAAATACTAGCAATTACATAGCTAGAATATGTATATTTAATTTTTATAATAAGATATTTGTATTTTGACTTTTTACAGAAAACCCTCTTATTTTACCGATTTTTTCGAAATTTCACCGAAACGATTTTCAAAACGTTACACCTGTGTAGACATTGGCCCACATACATCATTATGTATGAGGCCCAGGAGCTGAGTAGCTCTTTCTCCGTGTCTGGTAAACGGAATTTTGGTCATTTTACCCTTGATACAAGACTGACAAGTCGCATAAGATTTATATTCAAAAGAATTTAAATATCCATCTTTGTGTAACTTGTTTAGTCTTGTTTCATTAATATGACCAAGTCTACAGTGCCAAAGAAAAGCTTCATTTAATTCTGAAAGTTTTCTTTTACTAGTGTGTTGTATACTGAAAACTGTGTGTTGACTTAGAACATATATACCGTTATTAAGCGTACCATACCCAACCAACATTTGATTCAAGTTAATGTTCATAACATTGTTCTGCAACACAAAATTATATCCTTCATTGTCCAACAAAGAAACGGATATTATATTACAAAGCATACTTGGTACAAAATAACATGGATTTAAAACCAAAATACATCCAGATGGCAACCCTAAGTGATACTCTCCCACTGCGACTTTATGTACATTGGAACCATTTCCAACGCGGAGAGTATGGTCACCTGTCTTCAAAACCTTGCTATTTCTCAGCCCCTGCATAGAATTGCAAATGTGAGAACCTGAACCGGTATCTAATACCCAGGAAGCAGAGTTTATTGAAAAACAGTTTTCAGTCACAAACGCACCTGAAGCAGAAGCATCACCATGCTTCTTCTTGAGATTTAAATACTCCGTGCAATTGCGCTTCCAATGTCCTGTCTTGTGGCAATGAAAACATTCGCCCTTCCCTGAGTCTCCAGCCTTGGACTTTCCCTTTCCCTTCGCTTTTTTAACTCCGCCCTTAGGATTAGTGGGTTTCTTTTTTTTCTTTCCCTTGGCCTTAGCTTTCGGGCGAGAAGAGGAAGACTGTCCAATAGTCATAACGGGAGTTTTTGCTAACTTCATAGTGCTCTCTGCACTCCTTAACATATTAAGGAGTTCAGGGAGTTCCTTCTCCATGCCATGCATGTTGAAGTTCACTATGAACTGAGCAAAGGTGGAGGGGAGGGACTGCAGAATAATATCTATATATTGTTCATTGTCCATCGTCCATCCAAGGTCCTCAAGCACTTCTATGAGAGCTATCATCTTCAGAACATGGTCTCCTACTGGTGTGCCAGGGGCCATCCGCATCTGAAACAATTTCCTTGATGCTTCGTATCGTAATACGCGGGATTGCTCCCCATACAACTCCTTTGTATGGAGCAATATACCGTGAATGTCCATGTCCTCGTGCTGCTTTTGATGTGTGTTGTCCATCGATGCAAGCGCGAGGCATTTGGCCGTGGCACAGTCAGCGTCCCATGTCTTGCGGACTTCAATGTCCGCAACTGAGGATTTTGGACAAGGGACGGGCGGGGCTGAAGCCGTGAGGACATATGATACTTTATCATAAGTCAAGGCGATTTTCAAATTCCTCAGCCAGTCTTTATAGTTGGTCCCATTCAGTTTGTTTTTATCTAGTAGAAGCTTGAGTCCAGTCATGGGTATCTGCCATTAAGAGAGAGAAAAGAATACACTCAGCGAAAGCTCTTGCAAAAATAAGATTGGTTATTATCTTGTCTAATCGATGTTTCCCACTGCTTTTATCGAGTTTTTCTTTCAAACCTTAAAAAGAAAAACTAGCCAGGATTAATTACAGTCTACAACTTCGCTAACCGTTCAGCCAGGCCAGTGTCGGTACTTGAGGGATGTTAGTGTATATGCCCTAGAGGCCATTACTGTATCATACTAGTTTGTATATTACTTAATGGAAGCTTGGGATATTCACCTTGTATAAACAATCTTGCTCAAAATAGTAGTATGCTACTTGGTTTGTTTCTACTTCAATGTGTACATGTGTTTATTTTGCGATATCACCTATACGCATTAGTGGAGCCCTTAGGATCGTTGCTTGATTACCAGCGTTGTGATGGCAGTCACACTAGTAGGGGCTGGGTAATCTATAAGCACATCCTTATACAGGTCCCTAGTCGCAGGACTATCGAGACAGGGCATCGATACTCCGGAGTAGACTAGCGTATGCGCTTCTCATCCCAGTGTGGGAGATGGTCTGTCCCACAGCCATCAGTACGTCGTACTGGAGATAGTATACGGGTGCTCGTTAGGTTATGAGTACACTGGACAGGACTCGTCGGGAACTGACAGGTTGGTATTATACCTATCGTCAGTTATCAGTTCCCAGGTGACATGAGTACAGCTTAGTCCGCTGACTTGACACTGACACTTCGCCTCGAGTGTGTTCCCACTGTACTTTGACTACTACCCTACCACGGCTCAAAGGAGTCGTGCAAACAGGTGGTAGTTGGGTGCAGTCCCGAAGCACTTGGAGGCAGTGCCGGTTAGACAGGATTCGTCTCTCCCGGTATTGGGGGTTGACATCGCGCTGTGTCTAGGAGAGCCATTACACGAGTAGTCCCTGGCCAGGGCAAGCGAGATATACTGGTAGGCTTCCCGTGTTATCTCAGGGTGTTTTGGGCTTCACTCCAACACGACTTGTACCGCTATTGGAGGACTGACGTTTTACCGCCCCCTAGGCCCGACATGCGATGTATCAGACGAACAGACCGGACTGTACGGAGAATGTCACATTCAGACTCAGTAGGAGTTCAGATGGGGTTCACCTCGTCAGCCTTCTTGTCGGCATCTACCTGGAGACCGTTACGCACAGCTAGTGCCGCTTGCGGTCTGTGGTTAAACCCACTGCCAGCGTAGTGTCGAGTCTTTAGAGTCCCACACAGAGGGTATTCGCCTCTGGGCAAAACAGAGTAGAGGTCGCATGGTTTTGCGGCAGGGTTCGTTCTCATCCGCGCACTTGTGCACGTTTGGAGTCCGGACGGATTATACTGGCAGGCTCTGGTTTGAGCCAGATACTGGTATATGTTTTGGGGTTGCTTTTATATCTCGGTATTCTTGTTCCTCGGAACGAGAATGCAGGTGTGTATGCACAGTTGCTTGAGGCGGAGGATGAGGTATTTCATTAGGGTTTCGGAACGGGTGCGTATGCACAGTTGACAGTCATCATTTTCCAAACCCTAATGGATTTATGGATCATCTATTAATAATAGTAATTAAATGAGAATTATGTTATGGTTGATTCTGTTGACTTGTTGACCATGGTTGACTTGTTGACCATGGTTGAATGTTGACCACCATCATGCTTTGTAAAGATACTCCTTGATTCATGCTTACATTTCATTTAATGAAGCATGATAGTGGTCATTCCAAAACTACCATCAACTATTCTCATTTTGAATTATTATTATTTAGATAATTCCTTTTCTTTTGATATGGTTGCAAAAGGAAAAAGATAGCTCATTCTATCATAATCATTCTCTCTCCTCACTTCATCTTCTTCTTCCTCAAGCTCAAGGTGATTCCTTCTCATGTGTTGAGAATCCCTCACCTTGAAAAGAAAACAACCCCTAGACACTCTCTACTCACTCTAGGATCAAAGGATTAGCAAGCCGGAGATTCTAGTTCTCTCCAAGTTCGAGAAAGAGCCCGAAGGTTGAACCCTCAGGTGGATCCATCTTCGACGGAAGAAAGCGACAAGAAGAGAACCATCAACCTCTACAAGGTTTCAAGAAGAAGGAGTTCAAGTTTAGGTATAACATTCTTTCCGAGTAGCTAACGCTCCTTTGTTTGCTTGCTAGTTTAGTTTAGACACGATCCCGACCTTGTTTAGTCCATGTTGCCTCTTGCGATAAAAATTTGTTTTTTATACCGTTTCCGCCTCCCCGTAAGCACCGGGGGTCGCAACGTGGACTTACAGTGGTATCAGAGCCTAACTAAACTTAAACTAGCTTGGTAGTGAAATGTAACGAAGTTCGGAACCGAAAAATCGCAAAACCGGAAAAACTAAAACCCTAAGTTTCTGTTGAAATTTTTTTTTGCTCTAAATGAAAAACTTTATACTCCTAAAATCGGCTCAGGGTTTTCTGAGAACACCCACCAAAAACGATCCCATGATTCCTTCAAAGCGCCGCCCATCCGCGGCCCCACCTGTTCATCTAGCCGCGGATCCGCCGCCGTTTGGGCACTTCATGAGATCGTGTTTTGTGCAGTGTTCTTCTGGTAGGGTTTTGGGATTTTTCAAATATGTTATATGTGCCCAGATTTTCCAGAACAGAATTTTACTTTTGGGGTCCTATAATTCCGTATTTTTTCCGAACTTCACTGCACTTTGACTATGATGGTTATATCTGTGATGTTTGCATGTATTGAACGTCGGCTAATCGCTATAAGTCGATTGGTCGGGGTTATACATGATCTGTGTTTGATATTGGATTGTGTATATGAATCTGTTGGACTGTCGCGGGTGAATAGCCGGGGTGGATGTGAGATGAGCTTTTGTTTTTCTTTCATTCATTTGTAAATGTAAATTGATGTAATAATATTATTTGTATGGCCGCACAACCGGGTCGGGGTTGTAGCCATCATTGTATAATTCTTTTTACTGTTTTTGCTCCTAGGATAGACCCATGGAGGGGTGCACAAACTGCCAAGTACTTGGCGGGTAGTTTGCCGCACCCGTAGAGGTCTTGGGTGGGGTATTTGGCTATTCACCGCGACCGTGTAATCCGCTTTTCGTTGCAGGCTCGAAAGGATTGCGGATTGCTAGTATATCCAATGTATTCATCTGTGATCTGTAATGTCTATCATTGCTTTATATTTAGGCGTTGCTTATGTTTTACAGCCGCGCTAGCCCAGCCCCCGCTCTGTCGTTAGTTAAGTAACCTAACGAGTGATGACGGGACCCCGTGGCAAATGCGAATGGCATAAGCGTACGTCATATTTTGGTTGTTTTCTGCAATGGTAGGATTTAATGATGGGACGCATTAAAAGAACTAATGCAAGAATATCACGCATTAAAAGAACTAATGCAAGATAATAAACCAAGCTAAAGTCGTTGGAACATTTTCGAAAAACCACTCGGTTCTTTTCAAAACTAACTTTTAAATGCGGAGCTTGAGCCACTCCTTCTAAAAGCTATCTCGTTCCATCAATTATATCAAGTTCACTACGTTCACGGTTTCGCCAAAACCATCCGTAGCCCTCCGTCGTTTCATATGAATATTCAACAGTATTCAAGCTGTGTTTGTTGGCCTTAGTCAAGGCACAGTGTTTGGTAGCTGGTGGGTATTCATATGTTGCATAGATAGAATGCGTTGGTTTGGGATAGTCGTATTGCCTTGTTGGCCATAGTCAAGGGTATATACGGGTGGGTTCAAATTAACCTGGATAACGACGGGAAGAACTTGACATGTGACTTATGATTTGTTGGCCTTAGTCAAGGTCATAAGAGCATGGGGCAAAAATCCACATCGGGAGTTTCATAAGTACTGAAACTTGCTAGATTTGCATACCATTTGGAGTGTGATGATTATGGTAGGATTCATTCATTTTCGTCACGCGATGATATTTGGATCCCGATCCTACTGTGAGTATATGCTACTCCTCGGGAAATTTCTCACTAAACGATCAATGCTATAAACCTAGTAGGTGCCTAGAAAGGTGTTAGCGGGGCTATGCCCCCAGGGAAAAGAGGTTCTTAAATTAAGGAACTTCGCGAAAGCGTTGGAAAACCTCCCTCGAAGTACCGACACTGGCCTGGCTGAATGGTTAAGTAAGTATTGTACGGTGGGATTGATCCCGGCTAATTCTTCCTTTGTGGTTTGAGGAGGGATTCGAGAGACAGTGGGAGCCATCCTGTTTAGACAAATTAAAAACCATTCTAAACTTGCAAGAGCATCGTGCTAAAGTGTTTCTTCTCTCCCCCTGCAGCGACCAAATCGAAATGACTGGACTTAAGTTACTTCTAGATAAAAACATACTGACAGGGCCAAACTACAAAGATTGGCTCAGGAATGTCAAATTGGCAATCACTTACGACAAGCTGGGGTATCTTCTTACCACCAAAGCTCCCCCCGTCCCAGGTCCCACCTCCAGCGTCGCGGATAAGGAAATCCGTAAGACTTGGGAGATTGATTGCGCGAAGGCCAGGTGCCTCGTGCTTGCCTCTATGGACAACGAACATCAGAGGAGGCATGAGAATATGGACCTCGAGTCCATATTTCTCCATACAAAAGAACTGTATGGAGAGCAGTCTCGTATCGCAAGATACGAAGTGTCGAAGAAGTTATTTTCGACAAAGTTGGCCGTCGGATCATCGGTAGCGGACCACGTGCTTAAGATGATTGGCTACACTGAGGAGCTCGCGGAACTTAGGACCACGTTGGACAGTGAACTTTATACAGATTTAATTCTCCAGTCCCTTCCATCCACTTACGCCCAGTTCATACTGAATTTCAACTTGCAAGAAAAGGAAGTTGAACTTTCAGAACTCCTCAACCTGCTGAGGAGCGCAGAGGGCACCCTACAGAAGGGTAGGGATACACCCGCTTTGTTTGTAGGAGGATCTTCTTCCTCTAGGTCCAAGGCGAAAGCCAAGGGAAAGAGGAAGAAAGCCCCCGCCAAACCAAGAGGCGGTGTTAGTAAAGTGGGTACGAAGGGAAAGGAAAAGGCAACAAAGATAGCGGGGAAGCTTGTTGGTAAAGAGGAATGCTTCTATTGTCACAAGAGTGGACACTGGAAGAAAGATTGCAGGGCTTGGAAAGCCAGGACACAGGAACTGAAGCAGGTTGCGGCTTCAGCTTCAGGTGTGTATGTTATTGAAAACTGTCTTTCTATAAACTCTACTTCCTGGGTATTGGATACCGGATCAGGATCTCATATCTGTAATTCTTTGCAGGCGTTGAGAAACCGTAGGTTTTTGAAGGCAGGTGACATGACCCTCAGAGTTGCAAACGGAGCTAGCATGGATGCTAAAGCCGTGGGGGACTATCACCTAGGAATGTCAGATGGGCATGTTTTGGTTTTGCGTAATTGCTTTTTTGTACCCAACGCAACTTGTAATATCATTTCTGTATCTTTGGTTTCTAAAGAAGGTTATGAATTTGCGTTTGTAAGTAATGTTGTAAACATTCACCTTAATCAAGTTCTGATTGGGTCAGGTACATTGAGCAATGGTATATACGTATTAAACCAACCACAGATTTTCAATGTCCAGAATACACACAAAAGAAAGTCTCCAGATATCAATCAGGCTTTCTTATGGCATTGTAGACTGGGTCACATCAATGAGACACGGTTGACTAAGTTACATAAAGAAGGATACTTGGATCCGTTCGAGTATCAGTCTTATGCCACTTGTGAATCTTGTCTCATGGGAAAGATGACAAAGACTCCGTTCACTGGACACGGAGAAAGAGCGAGCGAGCTCTTGGGACTCATACACAGTGACGTGTGTGGTCCAATGTCTACACATGCGCGAAGCGGTTATTCATACTTCATTACTTTCACAGACGATTTCTCTAGGTATGGACATGTCTTCTTAATGAAGCACAAATCCGAGGCCTTTGAGAAATTTCGGGATTACAAGAATGAAGTTGAAAAACAAACAGGCAAAAGTATCAAGATCCTAAGATCGGATCGAGGTGGTGAATACTTGAGTGCCGAGTTCCTGGACTATTTAAAAGAGAATGGTATTCTCTCTCAGCGTACTCCTCCATACACTCCGCAACATAACGGTGTATCAGAAAGGAGGAATCTAACCCTATTGGATATGGTTCGTTCCATGATGAGTAAGGCTGAGTTACCGCGATCTTTCTGGGGATATGCACTAGAAACAGCCGCACATCTCTTAAACCAAGTTCCTACTAAGACAGTGCCTACCACACCATATCAGATGTGGAGTGGGAAGAAACCCTGTCTTAAATCCTTTAAGACATGGGGATGTCCGGCTTTTGTTAAAAAGCAGCATGCGGACAAGCTCGAGGCACGCTCAGTACAGTGCAAGTTCGTGGGATACCCAAAGAACTCCAAGGGGTATCTATTCTATTACGCAGAGGAGCAAAAAGTCCTTGTTTCTCGTCATGCCCACTTCTTGGAAACTGAGTTTTTAGAAAATCAGATAAGTGGGAGCGCAGTAGAACTGGATGAAATTCCAGAACCTCAGACTTTTACTGAAAGCTTAGTGGAACCAGAAGGTTCAAAAGAACAGGACATTCCTACACCGCTCCGCAGGAGTAGTAGGCAGTCTCATCCGCCCGAGAGATACTACGGTTTTCTCATAGACGGGGATAGAGAGGATTGCATCATAGATTATGATGAGCCTACTAGCTTCCAACAGGCCATTCAGAGCGTTGACTCGGTAAAATGGCTGGATGCAATGCGGACCGAAATGGAGTCCATGTACACCAACAAAGTATGGACGTTGGACATTGCTCCAGACGGGGTAAAACCCGTAGGATGCAAGTGGATCTTCAAAAGGAAGATTGGTGTAGATGGACAGGTTGAGACCTATAAAGCTAGACTTGTAGCAAAGGGTTTCCGTCAAAGACCTGGCTTGGACTATGACGAAACCTTTTCTCCAGTGGCTATGCTGAAATCCATTCGGATCCTTCTTGCCATTGCTGCCTTCCATGATTATGAGATTTGGCAGATGGACGTAAAAACCGCTTTTCTAAATGGAAATTTAGAGGAGTGTGTCTATATGGATCAGCCAGAGGGTTTCATTCAGAGTGGGAGCAGCGGAAAGGTGTGCAAGTTGCTTAAGTCCATCTATGGACTAAAGCAGGCATCGCGGAGTTGGAACATCTGTTTTGATGAGACGGTCAAGGAATTTGACTTTATCAAAAATCCAGATGAACCATGCATCTATAGTAGATTTGTAGCGAGAACTGTAGTATTCCTTGTTTTATACGTGGATGACATTCTTTTAATAGGAAATGACATTCCTATGCTACAATCTGTCAAGGGTTTCTTGTCACACAGGTTCTCCATGAAAGACCTGGGTGATGCCTCATACATCCTGGGGATCCGGATCCATCGTGATAGATCCAAAAGGATATTAGGACTTTCACAGTCCAGGTACATCGACACCGTACTGAAAAGATTCAGTATGGAAAATTCCAAGCGCGGTAACCTACCGGCTTGTCATGGGATCACCCTCTCTAAAGAGATGTCTTCCAAGACTGATTTGGAAAGGGATCGCATGTCTATTATACCCTACGCTTCTGCGGTAGGCTCTATAATGTATGCGATGTTGTGTACCAGACCGGATGTAGCTTATGCACTGAGTGTAGTAAGCCGGTATCAGTCAAACCCTGGGGAGAAACACTGGATAGCAGTAAAGAACATTCTCAAGTACCTGAGAAGGACTAAGGAGATGTTCTTGGTGTATGGCGGAAAAGACCTCCAGATCGAGGCCTTTGCTGACTCCATCTTTCAGAGTGACAAGGATGATTCCAAGTCCATGTCGGGTTTTGTCTTTACCCTCAATGGAGGGACGGTGTGTTGGAAGAGTTCCAAACAGGAAACCGTTGCAGACTCGACTATGGAAGCGGAATACATCGCTGCATCTGATGCCGCAAAAGAAGCTGTCTGGATGAGGAAGTTCTTGAAAGAACTTCAGGTGGTTCCGTCCATTGTTGACCCAATACCTCTGTATTGCGACAACAACGGGGCTATAGCTTTAGCGAAGGAACCCAGGTCCCATCAGAGATCCAGGCACATCTTGAGGCGGTATCACCTGATCAGGGAGATCGTGGATCGCAAGGAGATCGAGGTTCGGAGGGTTGCTTCAGAAGAAAACACTGCAGATCCAGTCACCAAGGCCCTACCCCAGACTCAGTTCGAGCGGCTGATCGAGATGATAGGTCTTCGATACGCCAGTACATGGCCTTAGTGCAAGTGGGAGATTGTTAGTGTAAATGCCCTAGAGGCCATTACTGTATCATACTAGTTTGTATATTACTTAATGGAAGCTTGGGATATTCACCTTGTATAAACAATCTTGCTCAAAATAGTAGTATGCTACTTGGTTTGTTTCTACTTCAATGTGTACATGTGTTTATTTTGCGATATCACCTATACGCATTAGTGGAGCCCTTAGGATCGTTGCTTGATTACCAGCGTTGTGATGGCAGTCACACTAGTGGGGGCTGGGTAATCTATAAGCACATCCTTATACAGGTCCCTAGTCGCAGGACTATCGAGACAGGGCATCGATACTCCGGAGTAGACTAGCGTATGCGCTTCTCATCCCAGTGTGGGAGATGGTCTGTCCCACAGCCATCAGTACGTCGTACTGGAGATAGTATACGGGTGCTCGTTAGGTTACGAGTACACTGGACAGGACTCGTCGAGAACTGACAGGTTGGTATTATACCTATCGTCAGTTATCAGTTCCCAGGTGACATGAGTACAGCTTAGTCCGCTGACTTGACACTGACACTTCGCCTCGAGTGTGTTCCCACTGTACTTTGACTACTACCCTACCACGGCTCAAAGGAGTCGTGCAAACAGGTGGTAGTTGGGTGCAGTCCTGAAGCACTTGGAGGCAGTGCCGGTTAGATAGGATTCGTCTCTCCCGGTATTGGGGGTTGACATCGCGCTGTGTCTAGGAGAGCCATTACACGAGTAGTCCCTGGCCAGGGCAAGCGAGATATACTGGTAGGCTTCCAGTGTTATCTCAGGGTGTTTTGGGCTTCACTCCGACACGACTTGTACCGCTATTGGGGACTGACGTTTTACCGCCCCCTAGGCCCGACATGCGATGTATCAGACGAACAGACCGGACTGTACGGAGAATGTCACATTCAGACTCAGTAGGAGTTCAGATGGGGTTCACCTCGTCAGCCTTCTTGTCGGCATCTACCTGGGGACCGTTACGCACAGCTAGTGCCGCTTGCGGTCTGTGGTTAAACCCACTGCCAGCGTAGTGTCGAGTCTTTAGAGTCCCACACAGAGGGTATTCGCCTCTGGGCAAAACAGAGTAGAGGTCGCATGGTTTTGCGGCAGGGTTCGTTCTCATCCGCGCACTTGTGCACGTTTGGAGTCCGGACGGATTATACTGGCAGGCTCTGGTTTGAGCCAGATACTGGTATATGTTTTGGGGTTGCTTTTATATCTCGGTATTCTTGTTCCTCGGAACGAGAATGCAGGTGTGTATGCACAGTTGCTTGAGGCGGAGGATGAGGTATTTCATTAGGGTTTCGGAACGGGTGCGTATGCACAGTTGACAGTCATCATTTTCCAAACCCTAATGGATTTATGGATCATCTATTAATAATAGTAATTAAATGAGAATTATGTTATGGTTGATTCTGTTGACTTGTTGACCATGGTTGACTTGTTGACCATGGTTGAATGTTGACCACCATCATGCTTTGTAAAGATACTCCTTGATTCATGCTTACATTTCATTTAATGAAGCATGATAGTGGTCATTCCAAAACTACCATCAACTATTCTCATTTTGAATTATTATTATTTAGATAATTCCTTTTCTTTTGATATGGTTGCAAAAGGAAAAAGATAGCTCATTCTATCATAATCATTCTCTCTCCTCACTTCATCTTCTTCTTCCTCAAGCTCAAGGTGATTCCTTCTCATGTGTTGAGAATCCCTCACCTTGAAAAGAAAACAACCCCTAGACACTCTCTACTCACTCTAGGATCAAAGGATTAGCAAGCCGGAGATTCTAGTTCTCTCCAAGTTCGAGAAAGAGCCCGAAGGTTGAACCCTCAGGTGGATCCATCTTCGACGGAAGAAGGCGACAAGAAGAGAACCATCAACCTCTACAAGGTTTCAAGAAGAAGGAGTTCAAGTTTAGGTATAACCATCTTTCCGAGTAGCTAACGCTCCTTTGTATGCTTGCTAGTTTAGTTTAGACACGATCCCGACCTTGTTTAGTCCATGTTGCCTCTTGCGATAAAAATTTGTTTTTTATACCGTTTCCGCCTCCCCGTAAGCACCGGGGGTCGCAACGTGGACTTACAAGGGAGGTTCCCCGTGCTTTCGCACGGACCTAATTAGAGTAAACCTCGTTTTCCCAGAGGCGGAGCCCCGCTAACACCTTTCTAGACACCTAATGAGTTAGCTAATTGTAAACTGTAAAACTCTCCTAGGAGCAACTATTGCTCATAGTGGGATCGGGATTCAACCATCACATGGAAGGTATGCAATCTCATTGCAAATTTCAACTATTGAAATTCCCGATGTGGTTTTTACCCCTAATACTCGTGACCTTGGCTAAGGTCAACAAATCACGAGCACTAGTCAAGCTCAACCCGTCATTTCTTGATTGATTAGACCCGTTCAAATGACCCTTGGCTAAGGTCAACAAAGTCATATGCCCGTCCAAATTAATCTGCATCATATGCGTTTGTAGGAAGACATCACTTAGCTACCGTACACTACGCCTTGGCTAAGGTCAACAAACGTAGCACGAATGCTAAGTACTCTACTTCCTAAAATGACGGAGGGTTGCGGATGATTTTTAAGAAAATCTTTAACGCTTTGAGCTTGATATCGTTGTAGAATCAAGTGGTTTTTAAAAGGAGTGGCTTAAGCTCCGCAGTTTTGAAATATAGCTTTTTCATAAAAAGCCGAGTGATTTTTCAAATCCGATTCTACAACATCTTTTAGGTTTATTTTCTTTACATTAATCACATTAATGTAATCCCATCATTTAAGTCCTTAAGCCAATCACAGAAAAGAAACGAAAATAACACGTACGCTTATGCCATCCGCATTCGCCGCAATGTTCCGTTATGCTCCATTAGGTTACTTAACTAACGGCATACCGGGATGGGACTAGCGCGGATGTAAAACATAAGCAACGTCTACTATATATCATATATATATAATATGTCATTCGTCTCAGATATCACAGAACACAGGCAGCAGAAATATAGATATAACATGGGATATAATAGGACGTCCGTATTTAGTATTTAGCCAGAATAGAAAATACGGATTTCACAGTCGCGATGAATAGCCAAGCCCACACCCTGGACCCCTACGAGAGCGGCAAGTGACCCTGCCAATTCTGGAGTTTAGGAGACCCGGTCTCGACTCCTCGAGATGGCCTCCCACTGAACCCCAGAACCCGGTCACCTGTGCTCCCCTCCTTGGGTCTATCCTAATGCGGAAAAGTAAATAATATACAACACTGGTGGGAGCAACCTCAACCCGGAAGTGCCCCAAATAAAAGAATATTACATTACATTTGAATTTACATGAATGAAAAAAAAACTCTCATCTCACATAAAACCCCCCGGCTATTCAATCGCGACAATCCTGCACATCATATCTCAGCAATACATAATATCTCATATCATCAACGTAAGTAAGTATGCATACCCCAATTGTCGTTGATGTATAGCAACGAAACCGGCGATATCGTACATACTACACTTACGGTCACAGAAAAGAAAGTGTAAAACTACAATATTTGGAATCCACATTCTCTTTAGACATCATAAATGCGAAATATCACATATTTAGTATTTCATGCCTAAACTATATGAATTCCACATATTGTATCACATTCCAGATAAACAGACAGTATTAAAGTTTTTCGAACGAACGATCAAGTACTCAAGATTCACTAAAGCTCAACACTTGAGCAGGGTTCAAAAATCCGGAGTGTGACACAGTAGTAGCGGTCCAGCCGTAGAAGGGTCAAGCCAACGCCTCATATGTGGCACGCCGTACTGCCCCAAACCCTAAGGTTCAAAGGCCAGTTCAAGACAGTCACATAATCGAGTTAAGCTTTGTTGTCTTCTAGAGGGACCACCACAAAAAAACTTGCACGTATCTCCAAAGTATTTAAACCCCGTGAATAGTGAGCAAATGATACTCGTTCAAACACTTCAATACTTTCTACTTTATCCCGAAAAACTACGATATGAAAATACCGATCGAATCTATGCGTCCAAAACCATCTCCAGAAAATACAGTACTATATTCAGATTAAACATACCTAAAACAGTATACTAGCAGACCTAGGAATTATGGTGCAATTTTCATAGCATGATTCCACTGTACGGCCGCGGATCCGCGGCCTAAGCAAGGAATTGCCGCGGTTCCGCGGCCATATGAACAGTACACTGCATCGTTTTTCACCATTATTCTTAGTTTTCCCTGCTGTATTTTTTAAGTATTTTTAATTCTTAAAAAAGTCAGATTTTAAAATTTGTCCAGAGAGGGTCCAAAAAATCGTATTTTTTGTCCGATCGGGATTTTTACTTCGTAAAAGCGTCGCCTAATGTTCTAGGTCGGCTCTGATACCAATGTAAGGTTTGTCTAGCACCCTATAATGAGTTTTGAAGCATCACATGTCCAAAAGTTTGAATTTTGATGGTGCTAAACAAGCAAGCAAAGGAATCGATCCTAGAAAATTAGGGTTTCAAAAAGTAAAGCGAACAAAACAAGGGTTTCGAGACTACAACCTTTATAGCTCCCTTTCGCTGGACTCCTTAGTCTCTAGGGTGTTGAGTGGAGGTCCTCTTGAAGTCCTCTTGCGTCTACGACGATCCATCCGGAGTTCCCCGTCCAAGCTCGCAATTTCGCAAAACCGAAGAGAACACTCTAAAAAAGTTTGCTAAACTTGCATAGAATGATGTTGTGGTTTAGAATCTCACTTCAAAAACCTTTCTTTAAGTGTGTTTTACTCACTAGAAAAATCTAGAGAGCAAATGGTGAAGGAGGATGAAGATGGTGGCTTTTCTTTTTAGCAAGTGTAAAAGATAAAAGATGACCATTGAAAAAGAAATGAAATATAACATTTTATATTTTATTCCTTCTTACATCCAACCATGGTTAAGTGATGGAGAGATTTAACTTGAGTTTTAAATGATAAAGAGAAGGATAACCCAAGGTTAGAGGTAGGTGAGCTTGGTTAGGTTAGAAGAAGAATGTAGAAGCTAGTAAAGATTATCCTTTTCTTTTCAATTTTGTTTCAAATACAAAATCAAATAAAAAATCCATGGTGTGAGTCTTATATTGCCACCATTTCTATGTGCTAACAACCATGATAGATGGGTGTATGTATGTATGCATGTATGCACATCCACATGTGCATGAAACTAGAATGAAAGAAAGAAACACATGCATGCATGCATACATCCATCATATCCTAGAAAGGTTTCAAGTGAGAAAACTAATGGTTAGATGATGAATCAACACTTGATTTATCAATCCGGTCATATCTCATATGACCCCACCAAAAGCAGGCCACCCGATCAATGTTCGGTATCATATACGCACATTTTAATCGGGTGGATGCGCATATCGCATACGCGCACCACAACGTTTCGCCTGGACTGGGTAACTCCTTTGTGGGACTCTAAGACTCGTCAATATGCCGGCAGAGGGTGATGATCATATCAGGTACCCCTAAGCCGCAAGCGGTCAGCTAAACGTAACGGCCACCCGGGTATTGAGCGATCAGAAGAAAACAAGCGAACCCGGTACAACTCCCGTCAAGCCAACTGGCAACACTACCGTACAGTCCGGTCTCTTCGTCAGATATGCTGCATATCGAGCCTAGGGATGGTCACGTCGACCCTAATAACTCAATAAGTCGTGCCGGTGAATGGTCTATAACAGATCGAGAAACTACTGATAACACTTATCAGCAATTCTCAGCAGCCCTGGCCAGGGACTTACTGATATAACCAGTCGGGCACAGTACAGCATCAACTCCCAATACCGGGAGAGACGAAACCCCTCCTATCGCTCATTGCCTTCGTGTGTCTCGGGACTGTACCCAACGGCCACCTGTTTGCACGACTCAGTAGAGCCATGGTAGGGTGGCAATCAAAGTACAGTGGGAGAACACACAAGACTCCATGATGATTTCGGGTCTACAGACTAACCTGTACCAGTGTCACCTGAGAACTGCTATCCGACGATAGATATAATTCCATATAGGAGTTCTCGGTGAGTCCGTCCAGTGTACCCAGTCACCACTGAGCACCCGTATATGATCTTGATGTCAAACATCGATGAATGTGGGAACATCCATCGCCCATCGTATGGGTCTAGTATCATATACGCTAGTCTACTCTGGTATATCAATGCCCCGTCTCGATATACCTACGACTAGGGACTTTCCAGGATATGCTTATAGACTACGGATGTCCCACTAGTATGATCTCTATCATAATCAGTGTAGTCAAGGCAATATCCTCAGGGCTTTATCAGCATGTATGAATGAATAGAAGCATGATCAAATCAACATGTCAGATAAAGAAGAACCAGATAGCATACTATCATGTCGAGCAAGAATGCATACTGAATATATATACATGTATAGATATATCCACTATCACATAATGGCCTCTAGGGCATACATATATCCAACAATGATAGCATTGGAAGTGGCTAGGAAGGGTAGACCAAGAATCACCGGAATTTGGTTCCGTGGGTTCGCTACAGGAAGTGTATCGAGAACAATAAAGTCCACTGGGAATATGAATTCCCTGACTTTTATCAACACATCCTCTAGTTCACCCCTAGGTTTGGTGATTGATCGGTCTGCCATTTAGAGAGTGCAATGAGCTGGTTTCAACTCTCCAATCCTAACTGCTCGTAAACAGAATATGGAAGCAGGTTAACACTTGCGCCAAGGTCAAGTAAAGCACGGTTAATGTTTTTACCCCCAATAGAAATCGATATTGTAGGACATCTAGGGTCCTTACGTTTCTTTGGTAATTGTGGGGTAAACGCAGTGCTAACGTTATTTGTCATGAATACCTTCTTCGGAACTTGAGTCTTCCTCTTCCTAGTGCACAAGTCCTTTAAAATTTTGGCATAAGACGGAACTTGTTGTATAGCATCTAGGAGAAAGATGTTGATGTTAACCTGTTTAAACATTTCCAGCATCTTCTCCATATATGGACTCAGTTTATTTCCCCTTAACCGATTCGGATAAAGAGCTTTAGCAATAAGAGCTGGGTCCAACATTGGAGAAAGTCGTGTGTGTGGAACAGATCCCAGAATAGAAGTGGGGATCGTCTGAGAAGGACTAGAAGAAGTGGGTTGAGGGTTCGAGCCTTGAGGAAAACGAAGAACAGGCTCGCAAGAAGATGGTGGGGTAGACGAACAAGGGTCAGAAGTGGAAGTAGAAGTGGAAGAAAAAGTCTCAGCCGGGGTGTTATTGATAGATTCATTATTATTATCATCAATCTCTTCACCGACTTGGTTATTCAGCACTCTTCCGGATCTCAACGTTGTAATGGCATTCACATTTGTGAATGCCCAGGATTCGGTAGGGGTTGAGACGGAAGTTGCTCTTTCTCTCTAGCACTCATTTCGGCATTTATTCGTGCAATTTGTGCTTCTATCGATTTAATATTCTCACCGTGGGAGGCAGAGTTTTTCTTTATATCATCGATAGAAGTCCTTATATCAGCCGACACTTGGATGGATTGTTTCATAAACATTTCCAAGGTTCGTTCGAGTGAAGAAGAGTTATCGGTACCGGTCAATTGCATAGAATTATTAAACGGTGCAGAAGTGTTGACCGTATTTTGAAAATTTTGTGATTAATAGGGGTACTGACTCAGTTGTAGTGGTTGCTGTTGTTGTGGAGGGACCCTTTGGAAGTTGTTTTGGTTTGGAACCGTGTTTTGAGTTTGGTGTTGGTAACAATAAAAATTAGGGTGATTCCTCCAACCCTGATTATAAGTGGAAGAATATGGATAGTTTCTAGGTCTTTGCTGGAAAGCAGCATTAGTATGCTCTTGACCTTGAAACAGAAAATTCAAAGGGCATCCTTCCGTCAGATGTGATGGATCAGAATAGCATCCACAAGCAGTTTTAGGGAGTGTCATCGGATTTAGGGAGGCTAATAAAAATTTGTGTTCCATAGCTTCAAGCTTCTTTTGCATTGCTGCCATTTCAGTTTTGACTCCTATGGAAACATCAAGTTGATGAATACCACCCCTAGATGATGATTGGCTTTCACTCTCCCATTGTAAAGTTTTTCAGCGAAATCTTCGAAAAATTTCTAAGATTCACCATCGTCTTTAGACATAAAGTTGCCTTGACACATGGATTCAAGCATCTGTTTTATTGTAGGATTAATGCCCTCATATATGATTCTGCATAGATCATATCGATGGATTCCGTGATGAGAACATTGAACTAACAGATCCTTGAAGCGTTCAAAACACATAGAAAATTGTTGATTAGGAAGCTGGGTAAATTAATTTATTTCGCTACGGACTCGGGCTATCTTATGATTGGGATAGAATTTCTTAAGGAAAGTTATGACGAATTCATCCCAGTTTGAAATAGAATGTGCAGCTGTGTTATAAAGCCACTTCTCGGCTAAATCGCACAAAGTGAACGGGAGAAGACGCAATCTCATAGCATCCACAGAAAGCTGTGAAGTACCCATCATAGAGCATACGTTTTCAAATTTAGTAATAAAAACATATGCGTCTTCAGACTCGAGACCGTGAAATTTGGGTAAAAGATTGATGTATTGAGGTTTGATTTCGAAATTGTCCCTATTGGCTGGTGGAATGGAAAGACAGGTAGAAAGAGGACCTCGAATAGGGTAGCATCTCTCTTGGGGAAAGATGCGGGGTGGAGTCTGCGCACCTGCGGACGGTGGCAGAGCGTTGTTAAAGAAGTTCGATGGAGATCCATCCATCGTGGTGGATGTGGTGTGTGGTGAGGAAAAAGAAGATGTAGAAATGCCGACTTCGGAGTCGACAGGAAAAACGTGGACAAGACGGGCACTAGAATCCCGTGTCCAGCCGAGCATGCACTAAATGGTTTAGCACAAGTGGCAGCGTCTATGATAATTAGAGAAAAGTTGGTTTGGTGTTTGGTTTTGAAAAAGACGGATATTCACACAAAAAATGCACAAGCAACCCTAGATCTAATGGTCACCAAGGTCAAGTCACTAGACCGCTCTTAGACTTCCAGAAGACAAATCACAGGATAAATCCTCTACTGCCTCTTTATCCCTTCTGTGGCCAGGTAAGTGCCAGGTAAGTGAGAGATTTTCCACTATGTAAGTAGCGGGCCTAATTAAGTAACCACTTTTCTTAGAGACACTTGCCTTAGACAGCACAAAAGAATTGCGGATAAGCAATAGATTACCCACGAACTTCTTCTGTCCTAATTGAGCGTGACGGTCCTTAGAGTCTTGTCTAGATATTTTTTAGTTAATGAGGGTGATGCGGATGCTAGTTTTGTGATTTTTGGGGCTTAGGAAGGGTAATGAAATCCCAACATAATCTGAATTTGGTCCTTGCCCCTTAATTTCCGTGTCAAAATATGCAAACAACCAATATCAAAATACGCAACAAATTTCTTTTAGCGGCGCTGCGAATTTTGCAAAGAATCCTGCAGAAAATGGTTATTGGACAAGAGCAGGGAAGAGATAAGAAAGTAAGAAATATACCTGAGAAAACTGGAGCTCCAATTCAACTAAACCACCGTGGTTCCGCGGTGAATCCTTACTAATGGCCGCGGTTCCACGGTCAGATTGCATGATCTTTGCACGAAAATATTTCCTGGTGCTCTTGCTGCTCCACAGGCTTTCTTGAATGTTCCAGAATCTTGATCTCACTGCTCCAATAATTCCATATTCCTTTGCAAAATTCATAACTAATCGTAAAGCGCTTGATGCGATTTTGATTTAAAATTCTGAAGGAATAATAAAATTTCAACTCAAATAACAAGAACGAACAAAATAGCACGCGATCTACGGCAAAGGCGCCATTTGATTGGTCTAATTTTTGTGTGATTCGATATTTTGAAAAGGAAAAGTTTAGTCACAACCAAAGAATTTATACCGCAATCAATAACGGTGTCAAAGTAGTTCGTTAAGGAATACGGATCATCCACTAAGATGCGTGTTTTATTCGATCTTGTTTTAGATGAATTGAAAGAAAATATAAAAGAATATTCAAGAAAGCAATTCAAGATTTAATTGAGTTGTCATTTAGAGAAAATCAGGAAAAATATCAAGAATCAAGAAGATGTCCAAATCAATTTAGTTATCAAGATTATGTAGAATAGCTTGTAGGAATCAATCGAATTAATAGCAATGATGAATACTAATAATGACTAATCTTATCTATTGATGGATTGTAGCTAGATCGATGAAGATGAATGAAGATTATGGATCTATTGAAGAAACTAAGGTATCTCCTTTCACTATCCCTTGTCTTTTCATTGATCATCATTCATATCTAGCCTCTAGCAAAGAGGACCATCAATCATTTGATCCCTAATTTGCAACGAAATAATCAAGAACATGATCTTGCTCTAAATTAGGTCATTGACGATTCTTTTTCCTAAAGTTCACAATTCTCATAAGACTTAAGATTAGTTTTAGGATTTCATCATCATTTGATCTACCGATTCTCTCGATTCCTTGACAAGCGGAGATTTCACTCACACATCATGAAAATAAAAGAATCAAGAACTAGAAATTTCATAATGCAAAAATGTAAAGAAAACGAGATTTAAAATTTATCACCTTTACTAAATCTTCTTCAAATTACACCTTTCAATTTGAGATTACAAGACAAACTCTCGATCACTCTTTTGAAAGGGAATTTGTCGTCGATCTTTGCGTGGCTCGATCTCCATGAGTCGTGGATCGGATGCGGATCTCTTGCTCTTGGTGATGACCGGCGTTGCGATAAAGGATCTTCGATTGCTCGCTTGATTTTGCTCTCACTGGATCTTGATTTTGATTGGATTTGGATTGGATCTCAAGTTGTGTCACTCAACTTGAATTGAATTGTAATTGTGTAACTAATTAACAACCTATTGAACACCCCCCCAAATTAAGATCTATATCTCCTTTTATAGCCCCCAAATCAAGCTTCTTTCATAAGCTTGGTTGTTATGCAGAGCCTTTCAGAAGAAGCCACGTGGTTATGAAGCGTCTTGAGGAAGCTAGGAGGTTACAAAGAAGGTTCTGGAGAAGTTTCGTCATCGGCTTCCCCAACTCGGCCTTAGATCCACGGTGGATCGGGCTGTATCGGCCGCGGTTCCGCGGCCGTTTGGAGGGATCATTGCATCATTTTTCTGGTATCTTTTGGTGTTGGCTTTAGGGTCTTCTTCTGATGTCTGGAATCTTATTATCCTTTCCTAATTTCTGCCAGATTTTATTTCTTTGACTTGCTGCGTTTTATCGGTAACTTTGTGATTCCGGTTCTTTGACCTGAATAATTTTCTGCACAAAATCTTGATAAAAAGTTTTGAGATATACAATATCATGCGTGGAGTAATAAACACACAATTTCCATCCAGAATGTTGATTATAACTATAACACGTGGTATTTGGTATTTTGCAGATGAATTTGTAATCCGTGTTATATTAACAATAAACACCCTTAGATGATTAGAATAATGAGGAATTGTTATGTTACAGAATACAATATTTTCGACTGAACACACATCCTTTAATTGTTCCTAGTCGAGAGAGTATCGAGACAGGGCATCGATATTTCAGAGAAGACTAGTGTGTACGTTTCTTGACCCTGTATGGGGCGATGGATGATCCTACATCCATTGGTGTTTGACATCAGAGATTGTACATAGGTGCTCATTGGAGAATGGGTACACCGAACAGGACTTGCCGAGAACTCCTAGATGGTATTATACCTATCGTCAGATAACAGTTCTCTGGTGACACTGGTACAGGTTAGTTTATAGACCCGAGATCATCATAGAGTCTTGTGTGGTTCCCACTGTGCTTTGATTTCCTCCCTACCATGGCTCAAAGGAGTCGTGCAAACAGGTGGATTTTGGGTACAGTTCTGAGTCACATGGAGACAATGAGCGATAGGAGGGGTTTCGTCTCTCCCAGTATTGGGAGTTGATGTTGGGCTATGCTCGATTGGCTATAACAGGAAGTCCCTGGCCAGGGCTGTTGATGATATTTACTGGTAAGTGTTATCAGTAGTTTCTTGACCCGTTATGACCCTCACATCGGCATGACTTATCATGTTATTGGGGTCTGACGATTCTACCCCCAGACTCGATATGCGACATATCAGACGAAGAGACCTGACTGTACGGTAGTGTTACTTATAGGATTCATGGGAGTCTGGACAAGCTTGCTTGTTGATCTTCTATTCGCTCAATACCTGGGTAGCCATTACGTCCATCTAGTACAGTTGACGGCTTGTGGGTAACTGATATAATCATTAACTACTGCTAGCGTATTGACGAGTCTTTAGAGTCCCACACAGAGGTTTTCTAGCTCAAGCGAAACGAAGTAGGGCACATATGTGATATGTGCAGGTCCGAGATTAAATACGTGTTTGTTATACCATATTCTAATCTCGCGATATAGGTTATATGTGATATAACCGAATTATTGAATAAATTATTGATTCAATGATTTTTTATATGTATATTTGATGTACATAGAAATGATATTAGTCGGTTATATATGATATAGCCGGATTATTAAATCAAGTGTTATTTAATAATTTGATATATATTTTTATATTTGATATATTAATATATGTTAACTAATATTAGCTCACTAAAGAATTTATACTCTTGATGTATATATGTTGATATATATTTTTATGTGATATATATATATATATATATTTGTGTGTGTGTGTGTGCGCGTGTATGTGTGCATTACATATATTATTGTGTCATGCTAAATGATACATTGGACATGGGTGTATGAGATTCATATCAAACTAAAGATAATTTGGGTGATTTAATTATTAAGGGATAAACCAAAATTAGGTGGAAAATGACATGGCTTAAGATGCTTGTGGAAGCATGTAGAAGCCTTAACTTAGTCTACTAATTTTGTTTTACTCTGATATTTATTAACTCAACCATTATGTTTAGCCATGGTTAAGTATCTACAAATATCATTTGAGATATTTTTTCACTATGGTTCATCACTTGATCATCTTCTTCATCTCATTTTTCTTCTCTAGCTTTTGATGAGGTTAAGAAAGAAAAAGAGAAAAATAATTCTAAAGTGAGCAAAATTTCTACTTCATCAATCTATACCAAACTAGCCCTTTAGTATAGGTTGTTTACTTCACTAATTCCTTGGTTAGTGAAGAGGTAGCTTGAGTTAGAGATTCCTCAAGGTGGATCATCTTCGGCCTCGAAGATCCTTAAGCAAGCCCGTTCCTTTCGCCAAGTGGAGCCTACGAAGAGCTCTAGGTACCACTACTTGAAGCTAAGGGACTACTACTTGGAGCTTTAGAAGTGAAGGACCGGTCTACAAAGGTTGTATTCTCTATTCACTTAATATAAAGTTTGTTTACATGCAATAAAACCCTAATTCTCTAGTTCGATTCTAGGATGGCATGAATTAGCACGCTAGATTTTTAAAAAATTGTATACTTGATACTTCTAAAAACTTAGTAGTGGTGCTAAGGCATACTTTCAGAGGAGGCCGACAACCAAGCTAGATCAAAGACCTCCAAGGAGCTTAAGAAGAAGAGTTAAAACCCGAAGGACACGATCCTATCGGTATAACCCTCTTTATATTGTAGCGAGAACTCTATTTTTACTAGTTTAATGTTTAGTTAGATTCTAGGTAGTTGTTTCTAGCTCCAAGTTTATTGAAAAAGTTATTTTTTTTTTGTTCCGCAACGGCCGCGGTTAGCGGTTAGGACGCTAGGAAACGTTACATGCTATCAGAGTTGCCCAAACATTATAAACTAGTAGTTAACGATGCCTCGGTTTCAAAGCCGAGAAAATTCCAATTTTCAAAACCAACTTTATGTTCGAAAAATTTTGATCTCTGAAAATTTTTTAAACAAGTGCAGAGGCTTACGCATGATATGATAGCGACACACAATAAAAACGAGGAAAATTGTCTATGAAAAAACTGGTAGAAATCTTCAAAATCCCGTTACCGGCGGTTTACTGTTCAGTTCTAGTCCTCGTATTCATCCAGTGTCTTGGGTTTTGGAAATTGGTATTTTTGGTCTTATTTGTTTTGCCCCAGATTTCACTTAGTGTTATCTTTGCATTGGAGCAACTTGGGAAGTTTTAGAACCTGAAACTTTTGCATCGTTGATCTCTGTAATGTTTTGTATGTGTTTTCAAACGTCGTCCAATTGCTATATGTTATTTAGACGGGGTTGCACATACTTGCTTTTGCTACAATGATGTTTGTATCTGTGTTGGTTCATTCGGATTGTCGTGTTAGATAGCCCCTAGTGCAATGGTACTTGTACAGTTCTGATTCATTTGTATATTCATTATTGCAGGACGAGCGCCCGACACGTGGACTGCTGTTTCTGCCAGTTTGTATATTCTTTTATTAGGGCATGACCGGGTTAAGGTCGATGTCACCATTGAATATATTATTTCTTTTCTGTATTAGGATTACCCCGCGAAGGAGTGCACGAGTAGCCAGGTTCTAGAGGGCAATAGGGCCCCATCTCATGGCGTTGAGACCGGGGTGGCTTATTCTAAAATTGGCGGGCTATTCGCCGCACTCGTAGGGGGTATAGGATGACCCACGGAGGAGTGCTGAAGTTACCGGATACCGTGAAGTGCTGGGCGGCCCATTCACTTTGTTGATTAGGGTTTCCTTGCTTTTGGGGTTGCCGGGTAACTCGCCGCGCTCGTAGGGGTCTTGTTTCTTCATTGCACAGGCTATCCACACGACTGGGAACGTTGAGTTTCATTTCTGCCTCAAATGAAACCCGGGGCTCCTAGATTATCTGCTATTTCATTTTGCTTATCGCTTTTCTGTGATGTTTCTTATATCATGCCTAGGACGAATGGTTATATATATATATATACACACACACATTAGTAGATATTGTATATGTTTTGCATCCGCGCTAGTCTAGCCCCTGCTTTTCCGTTAGTTAAGTAACCTAACGGTGCATGACTAGGCCCGTGGAGAATGCGGATGGTATATACGTACATTTTATTTTCGTTCTTTTCTGGTGTGATAGGAATTAATTGATGGGACTGCAAAAGTCCTCATTAATGCAAGATAACCTCTCTTGGAGTACCAACACCCACCTGGCTGAACGGTTAGCGAACTTGTAAAGTATAAATGATCCCAACTAATTCTCTTTTTAATGGTTTGATAGAGAATTCGAGAAAACGGTAGGAGCCAACCATGTTAGATAAGATAATAAACTAATCTAATTTTCCAAGAGCATACACTGAGTGTTTCATTTCTCTCTCTCTGGCAGCAACCATGACGGGATTTAAACTGCTACTCGAAAAGAATACACTAACTGGGCCAACTATAAAGATTGGCTGAAGAACTTCAATATTACACTCACTTATGAAAAAGAGGCATATGTCCTCCCCAGTACTGCTCCCCCTGTCCCAAGGCCAGATTCCACAGTTACGGACATTGAGGTCCGCAAAACGTAGGACCTGGATTGCGAAAAAACTAGGTGTATTGTGCTGGCTTCAATGAATAATGAACTTCAGAAGCAGCACGAGAATTGGACATTAAATCCATTTTTCTCCATTACAAGGATTTGTATGGAGATCCCTTTCGTATCGCAAGGTACGAGACCTCAAAGAAATTATTCTAGATGAGATTAGCTGTCGGATCACCTATAGGAGAACATATCCTAAAGATGATCAGTCTCATTAAAGAACTCGCAAACCTGGGATGCGTGTTAGAGAATGAGTTATACATTGACTTGATTCTACAGTCCTTTCCTAACACATTCTCTCAATTCGTGCTGAATTTCAACATGCACGAGATGGAAGCAGATCTTCCAAAGCTTCTCAACATGTTGAAAGTAGCTGAGAGCTCCTTGAAAAAGAAGAAGACACATGTTCTTATGTTGGATATAGGTGCCCTCAAGGTAATTATTGTAGTTGCGGGAATGCAATTACTGAATTCAAGGAGGGCCTAAACCAAGAACAGTCTTACTCGAGATGATAGGGTGATATCTGGTTTGTCTTTATCTGTCATGTGAATGCGCGATACTAGTTATCATGTATCGCAAATACACGAGATAAAGCCCATAGGATCTTTGCTTAACTACCAGGATTATGATACAGATCATACTAGTAGGGCCTGGTAGTTTATTAGAACATCCATAAATGTCCCTAGTCATAAGAGTATCGAGACTGTGTATCGATGATCCAGTTTAGACTAGTATATACGTTTCATGACCCTGTACGGGGCGATGGCTGATCCTATAACCATTAGTGTTTGACACTGATGATTGCATACATGTGCTCTTTAGATGAGTTACACTGGAAGGACTCGTCGAGAACTCTTAGATGGTATTATACCAATGTCAGATAGGAGTTCTCTGATGACATGAGTACATGATAGTCCCTAAACAGGAAATTGCCATAGTGTCTCGTGTTTGTTCCTACTGTACTTAGATTACTACCCTACCACAGCTCTACTGAGTCGTGCAAACAGGTTTTTGTTGGGTACAGTCTCGAAGCACATGGAGGCAGTGAGCGGTCCAAAGAATTCGTCACTCCCGGTATTGGGAGTCAATATCACACTGTGCAGGACACGACTATAGCCAGAAGTCCGTGGCCACAGCAGTAGAGATAAACCGGTAAGTGTTACCAGTTGTATCTCTTTGGTTATGAGTCCTCTGTCAGCATGACTTATCAGGTTATTGGGGGTCTGACAGATTCCACCCCCAGACCTGGTATGGATACTCCTTGACGAAGAGATCGGACGGTATGGTGACTGTCACTTATAGACTTTATCGGTTCTGGATGAGTTCGCTCGTTGACCTGCTTTTATCTTGCTCATACCTGGATAGCCGTTACGTATAGTTAGTGCCACTGAAGAGCTTGTGGGTTAACCCGAAAGGGGGGTGAATTTGAAAGCGTTTCAGATTCAATCGGATACGATCTAGTATAATCTACTGCCAGCGTATTGACAAGTCTTTAGAGTCCCGCAATGAAAGTGCCTGCCCGGGAAAAATGCGATGTGACATATGTATAGGGATACGTACATGAGTTCGATAAAACATGTATATTGGATATACGTGTTTAATCGGACGACTGTTATACTGGTGTTGGGAATTCACCCGTGCGCGCAAACGCGTATGTTTTGGAAATGTGATCGTTTTATGGAAACGGAATGCGCACGTAAGATCGCTCTCGTTTTAAATATTTATAAACCGCAAGTGCACGGCGCATTGTAGCAAGCCGGAAAGTACGGGTCGATCCGCAGGGAATTATGATAAGGTATCGTGATTTAAGGTTCGAAAAATTAATGAATTGGGTTGGTTGTCACAAAATTATAAAAGAATACGAAAATAAGAAAAGCAAGAAAGCAAGTAAGTTAAGAATGAATGATTGCGGCTTTGGTTCGGAAGGTCGAATCGCGACGTTTACCTCTACACTCCCTTGATTATGAGTTGTCCGGCCTTACCTTGATCCCGGCATGAAGCACGACTTGTCAACGCGGTTGCGGGGCACAAACCGTCAAATTCTGATGTTCACCGCAAAGCACGAAACAAGTCCGTTTTGATCACTTACCGTTTGTATGTCCGGGCTTGGGGTATCAATACTAAACACAAGGGTTAGCAGGCATACCGCAACAACAAAAACACAAAGTAGTTAGTGAGAGCAAATGGTTTTAGTGTTGAGTTTGCTAAGGGTTTGTGATGGTATATACTATATGAAACAAAGAGTTTGTCAAGCACCTTATCACAACATACCATATCCAAACATAGCAAACTTAACACTAAATTGATTTTAACTTAAACATTGGAATGGGGAAAATGAATGAATATGGTATATGAGGAGGTTACAAAGTAACCATGTTTCAAAATACCATATCATATCAATACATAAGCAATATTTAAATTAGAATCATAAATTAAGCACATGAAACATAAACAAGAGGTGGAGGAGGCAAAGCCCTTCATCTCACTTCCTCACCATTACCATAACCAAAGAATTAGTTAAGCATGATAATAAAAGACAAGCAAATAAGAATAAAGAGCAAGTAAAGAAACAAGAACAAATATTATTAACACTTGAGAAAGAGATACAAGATTTTGGTAACCTATTCAACCTCCTTAATGAAGCTTTCCAAAGAGAGCTTCAAGAGGGAAGAAGACGAAGAAACCAATTGAAGTTCACTCACCCTCAAGCCTAAACAAAAGAAAAGAAAAGAAAAACAAAAAGATAGAATATGTGCATATGAGGACCCTTGATCATTTGCCCACTGGTTTGCTTCAATAAAAATAAGGTGACACAGCAGCAAGGGAGGCACTGTGGGAATGTGAGGCCAATTGGGCAAGGGGGCTGGCCACACCGGTTTTGGGGAGCATGTGCTCGGCCAAATTACGAGCACATGGCCTCGTGTTTAGAGTGTGGTCATGTGTGCTCCCCAATATCACTCTAGTGCTGTTTGTTTGGTCTAAAATAACCTGGTTTGTATGCAGAGAATAGGAGGGAACACAATGCCACACATCACATCAAATATTTTTGCATTTATTACCCATGTCCCCCATGTTTGCATTGGGCAGCCCCCTCTCTAGGTCTAAGTTATGTGCACACTTGTATGTGTTGGACCATTCTTGGCAAAAAGTGTGTACACATGCATTATTTCCAAAAGAGCTCTTGGGACAGTGATTAGTTTTCTGTTCTGTTTGCAGTGTCGGCTCCCAGACATTATATCCGTGATTTTGAGTATGTTTTCTAGTATTTGTCACGGATACCTGTAAACTGTAATTACTGAGAAGACATTGATTAATAGCAAAATAGATAATGAATGTAAGGTATTAAAATGCAGTTTTCTGTGGTGAACAAATACCCCCAAACATATCTTTTGCTCGTCCTGAGCAAAACAAAAAATCCTAACCTCACTTTCGCAGGGAACGCGATTGCACTGAGCACGTGCAACAAGCCGTTAAATCTCTAGGTGTCCCTAGTAGGAGGAGTGTTGTCTCCTGAGGGTTTTCAGCGGATTACACCCACAAAATCCAGTCAAGTTAGCGTTGCGGAAAAACTGTTGATTCTAATCTTAAGGTTAGATATCAAAGTTAGAAGTTCTATTACCCAATTCAGAAACGTCAAACCCCATTTTTCACTCCTCACAATTTGTTTAACATAAGCTAATACGCGTCTTCACGTAATTGTGCAGGTAGTGTCCATAAGTTTTAAGAACATTGATTGGGGTCATAATGTTATAATTACAGACCAGGATAAACTTCTGAAGGATCACACTGTAAGTGCACGGCGGCGCCCCGTCCGTCAATCCGACGCCGGAATGCGGAAACGAAAAACTTTATAAACTAGTAAACCGGCACCACCGCGCACAAAAATCCCGGATCGGGCCATTAACCTAACTCTAGCAAACAAGTAAACGAGTAGAGAAGCTATACCAAGCGATCCGTGTCCTTCGGTCTTCGTCTCCACTCCGATCTCCCGCGGAATCACCGTTCGTCACCTCCTCGTCGGAAATGGCACCACGTAGCCGATTTCTTTTACGAGCTCCCACCTCTGGACCGAGGCAACTCGGGCGCGAAGTTGGCTAGACGACGCGTCCAAGGAATGCTGTAGGCAAGTGTAGAATGGTTGTCTCTTGGGGTTATAGAAGTTGCCATGATGGAGGAATCAAGAATGGACTTTGGAGTGAGGTTGATGAATTTTGTGTAGCAAGCAAAAATGAGATAATCAAATTTCCCTCATGCAAAATGAAACCTCTCGCTCTCTCCCAAAGTGGCCGGCCTCAATATGCAGAAAATGGTGGAGGGAATGATCAAAACCAAGAAGGGAGGTGAGTGTAGGAAAAGCAAAGGGTGACCACATCCAAAAGGCAATGATAACAATATCAAATCAATTTCTAATCCTTTCTCATCTCATTAATGCAAGAAAATGATCACAAGAAAAGCAAAGATGCTTTACCCATCATAATCCCTCATTTCACAAATAACCCCTCCACAAATGCTAATTTGCGAACTTGCAAATTAGCCCCTCCATCAGAAAAGTCCGGCCGGGAAGGAAAAAAGGAAAAATGGCCGGAACGGAATGCAAACTGGCAACTTCATAAAATTGATCCCGTAATAAATCCAGGAAAACCCATGACTGCATATACATGCCCGCATTTGTATTCCCACTGAATACAAATGCAAAGAGACAAAATCTACACTGTCCAATACTAGGATCCGGCTTAAACCAAAGCCCGCTAGTATTATCCGTCCGATCACGATCTGTGCAATACCGCACGTATCTGATCGAACCCTGCCATATCTCCATACGGCCTCTACAGCGTTTCGCCCGAAACTTAAGAAACTGGTCTGTGGGGGACTCTAAAGACTCGTCAACACCTTGATTGTGGATTTAACCACTAGCACGTCAGAGGTATTAGCCAATACGTAACGGGCTACCAGGTACTGACCAAAAGGGACGTCGATGAGCGAACTCATCCTGACACCCTACTAAGCCTGTCAGTGACAATAGCCGTACAGTCCGGTCCATTCTTCTATGAGCATCGCATGGCTGGCCTAGGGGGTTGGTAAAAGTCAGACCCCCAAAAAAGATACAAGTCGTGTCGGAGTGTAGCCCAAAACACCCTGAGATACTACTGGAATACCTACTAGTAAATCTCCTGCATAGGCCAAGGATTTTTCATGTTCTGGCTCTCCTAGACACAGCGCGACCTCACCCCCAATACCGAGAGAGACGAACCCCTGCAGATCCGCTCACTGCCTCCATGTGGCTCGGGACTGTACCCAACTAAAACCTGTTTGCACGTCTCCTTTGAGCGTGGTAGGGTAGTAATCAAAGCACTGTGGGAACTCACACGAGACAAATGACGATCTCAGGTCGATGAACTAACCTGTACACATGTCATAAGGGAACTTCTATCTGACATCAGGTATAATACCAACTAGCAGGTTCCCGGCGAGTCCTGTCCGGTGTACTCATAACCCAATGAGCACCTGTATACATCTTAGGTGAACCAACTGACACCAGTGGCTTGTGAGACCGGCCACCACCCCTCGTCGGGGTCTCGACTGTATACACTAGTCTACTCTGGAGAATCGATGCCCTGTCTCGAAACTCGCACGACTAGGGACCTTTTAAGGATTTGTTTATAGACCCCAGCTCCTACGTATATGATCGCCCTCATACTGCTGGCAGTCAAGCAAGAATCCTAGGGGCTCTATCAACGTGCAATAGTGACCTGTAAGGTCACCTAAAGCAGTACACGATGATAAAGATAAACCAAATAGCATACTATCATCTCGAGTAAGACTGTCCTACAGGCATAGGTCCTCGTTCAATCATTGCAATCACGTGCCTATGATCCAATAATTGACTCTGAGGGCACTATATCCAACAATCTCCCACTTGCACTCAAGGCTAATTATTGCGATGTCGCATACTCACAGCCCATGTGATACCGAACACCCAACTCCTCTACTAATCAGTCTCACAAAGCCTGTTTGCGAAACTATTGTGTTCGAGGAATAGCCTCAGCGAGTGGATCCGCTCTGGTGTTTCTTTCTATGTCTCTCTTTATCTCAAGTTCACGGAGAAAGCCATCTCCTGAAATGAGCAATACCTGTCTTAGAATATGTCTGGATATCTGATGGGACCTAGTTCATAAATGAACTCCAAATCCAAACTTCTTAGACTGTATCGTCAACTGAATTTAATCAGTATCCTGCGCTATGCCTCCCTCAGTATCTGCCTGGACCACCTGTCCAAATTACTTCCCCTCGTCAGAGGGTAAACTATAACTCTGACGGTCACTCTGTCATCCAGGTCACCTTGGAAGCCTGGAATGATAACCGTCTCTTAAAAGAGGCTGCCGTTATCAAATCCCCAGAACATTCACTTATGTTCTAAAACTGCTTCCGAATGTTTCTCCAGGATTGGATCAATATCAACTTACCGCATCTACTGCAAAAATAACATCTGGTGTGGTACTTGACATCTCATGATTGACTCAATTGTCTTAGCAAGTGATCTGCCAATCATGCACATCCCTCTCCCCTTTAGTCTGTAAGACACCTTTAGAGAGGGTGACTCCATCACCTGCAGGTATACTACCGTGCCAGGAGTCGTCCATTCTAAATACTTATAGAATGCTATCAAGGTACCCAGATTAGGAAACCACCCAAATCTAGATCTAAAACCATAGATCTAGTAATCAGAATGTCTGATATAATATCCAAGTCCTATGTGGAGAAACCACTGTGTGACGACCAAAGTATAACCGATCGTAGTATAGGAATTTCACTTCATACTCTGTGTATGTCATCCAAATACCAGGACATCATACCCTACTACCTTCTTAACAGATCCATCCCCTATTCTAATGAAGTCAAACCTATGACTGTCACATCAGAAATAGATGATCTATCTCCGCTGTATCTGCTTTAGTCTATAAATAGACATAAGCCACTTGTCCACTATGCTTCCGCTGCTCCCACTGACTACGACAACCCTCTGGCAGAGTCATATAAACGTACACTTCTAAAGCTAGTTCAGAACGACGCTATACTCATCCTCCTGCCGGGTCTCACAGTCTGGAACAACAGCAATGGCAAGTCTGGGTAAACAAGAACCTCCCTGCCACCATTCTTGAGCATACCGAAGTACCTCTCGAGTGCCTGAGGTTACCCACCATATCTGCGGAGTGGCCAATGGAATGTCAAACCAGATTGAATCTTTAGGTTCTTATCAAATCTTCAGTAATCGTTTGCGGTTCTGGAATCACTTCCAGTTCTACCATACTCCCACTACTGTTTTCTGAAAAAATCCATTTTTATTAAAACTGCGGCGAGTCAAGAACAATATCACTATTGATCTTCCAGATGGTAGAAAATCAACCCTCGTCATAGCCCGAGTCAACCGACAAACAGCCATTACAGAAACGTGCCTTGAGTTATCCGGAGTCTGGTTTTAAGCATAAGCCAGACAACTCCCCGTACCTTAACAATGTCAAGATATGAACTGTTCTATATCCAATACAGAAACAGAGGCACTGATTTAATTGAACCAGATTCAAATCATGCAGCTGTCTCCAGTGCATGTCAAGTAAATGGAGAGAGGCCGATCAGCGTTACTCAACTTAGGAGTGCTTCCAATTATGAGTAACCTGAAAGAGAAGCAAGTTCTCTTAATCATTACTATCAACTGAATACCATACACAAGTATCTACATCTTCGATCACCTTGAAGAATCCCGATACTTGCAACACCTGGTTCTCTACTTTATCCACATACCTATAACTTCTCAAAACTCGGACCCAATGTTTCTACGAAACACGTGTCTAAGAACTAGAGAAGTCATAAGTAAACTGAATATAGTACGAGGAACAACCCCTCTGTCCTAATGGACACTGGACAATATACAATATTCTGTATAAGTCCCCTGAGTCTAGTGACTCATTCACTGTGTGTCGTAGGTTGAAAACTGTACTTATGGTTAAGAAGAATTACACCGCTGTTTAATGCTCCTTACCTAACCATCCACTGATATAGGTAAATGTCATAAACATAATTTCAAAAAGGTACATCTCACTCTATAAAAATAGACGTACAGATATATCAATTTGAAATTGGTGCATAACAACGGATATTCAAAACCAAATATTTGCCGTCCGGCAAACTACCCAGGTGATTTCCTCCAATATCACCAATTACAACGAATCCCCATATAATGAGGATGATCACCTAATTCCCAATAACTCACTCCCACTCATCATCTTCTAAACCATACAGATGTGAGAATCAAACCTGGTAAATACATACCCTGGAGCAAGTGTCTAATTGGGAAAACAGTTTTCTTTTAACAATACACAGTGAAACTGAAACATTGAAATGTTTCGATGGGGTATCCGGGTATTCCTAGTAATGCCTCTTCCATTATCCAGATTCACAACTGTAACCGTATAATCCTTTGCCACCTCCCCAAATCCCTTTATATGTCTTTAGTCGTTACCTTCTGCACACCCCTTTAGGCCAAATGGTTTTCTTCCTTCCCTACAGTTTGGCACCAACCTATGGTTTGGAAGAAGACTATCCAATAAGCATAATGGGTGTACTGTCCTAATCCTAGGAGCACTTGCAATGCGAGAGAAGGTGAAGATAAAAGACAACCGAATAAATCTTATTCCTATTTCTCCTGAACCAGAATCCATCCCTGAACTGGAACAAGTTCCTTTCGAGTTCGTATATAATCATACGATGGAGTATCCAATAAACTGTGGATCTTCGTAGTGATACGGAGTGTCCTGGAGAAATACAAAGGTGATTTAGGATTGGCGAAGAAATACTTGGTTTGGTCGTGAATAGCAGTCGCAATTTACTTTGCACTCTTACTAATCTCTTTCTTTGTCTTAACTTAATACCTTCTGCACACCATCGTTATGCTAATTGGTTTTCTTCATTCCCCACCGTTCGGCACCAGCCTAAGGTTTGGAAGAAGACTATCCAATTTGCGTAATAGGTGTACTATCTCCTAAACCAAGGAGTACTCGCAACCTGAGAGAAGGTAAAAGGAAAAGACAACTAAATATTCCTATTCGTTTTCTCCAGAACCGGAAACCATCCTCGAATAAATTCCTTCGAGTTCGTATATAACCATACGATGGTTTTGTCCAATGGAAGTGGACGTTCGTAGTAATATGGGATGTCCTGGAGAAAAGAGTAAAAGTAGGAGTGGCAATGGGGTTTGCAACTCTGACAATCCAAAAGCCAGTGTTTAAGAAGGTTTGGTTAATTTTGGTCACTGAGTCACAGTCTAGGGTCGGGTCATGGTCGCTGCCAAAGAGAGAGAGAAAAGAAACACTCAGTGTGCACTCTAACCTAGATCAGAATGGTTGTCACTTTATCTAATCAGGAAACCTCCCACTGTAACGTCAAATTCTCCTCCAAACCTGAAAGAAGAATTAGTCGGGATCACCCGAGGAGTAAACCAACTCATCAGTGGGAATCGGGATCCAACTATCATCGCATGATAACGTGACGGAATCCGCTCACGTTATCACACTCCAGAAGATATGCGCATATCTGGCAAGTTTCAGTTTCTTTAGAAACTCCCGATGTGATTTTTGCCCCATGCTCTTATGACCTTGACGAAGGCCAACAAATCATAAGTCACATGTCAAGTTCTACCCGTCATTATCCAGGTTAATTTGAACCCACCCGTAATACCCTTGACTTTGGCCAACATGGCAGTACGACTGTCCCAAACCAACGCATCTATCTATGCTGCATATGAATACCCAATAGCTACCAATCACTGTGCCTTGACTTTGGCCAACATACACAGCTTGAATACTTATTGACTATCCATATAAAAACGACGGAGGGCTACGAATAGTTTCTGGCGAAAACCTTTAACGTAATGAACTTGATATCGTTGAAGGAACCGGATAGCTTTTTAAAAATATAGTGACGAAAACCTTTGCTAAAGTGGTCACTCCCGGTGAAGGGATCTCGGCTCTTCTCCCATAGAATGAGGTGCAGGATATTCCAACTGAATATCACGATGCAAAGCAAAAGTAATCGGCTATAGTGAAGTTGTTGCCCTGACGCAAACTTCTGTCCAAGGGGTCACTCCCGGTGAAGGGATCTCGGCCCTTGCCTCGTCGACTGAGGAGCTGGATATTCATAACCGAATACCACTGTGCAAAACAAAAGAGAACACCCCTGCAATAACAGCTTTTTGAAAAATGTTCCAACAACATCAGAATAGGTTTGTTTTGCTTGCATTGATCCGAATCAACGCAGTCCCAACAATTGATCACACCACAAAAGAACGAAAATAATGATGTACGTATATGCCATCCGCATTCGCCACTGGGTCCCGTCATCACCCATTAGGTTACTTAACTAACGACAGAGCGGGGACTGGACTAGCGCGGATGCAAAACATATACAACATCTACTAGTATATATATCAATATATAATATTTCGCTCAAGGCGTGATAAAATGCAACATCACAGAAATGTAATCAGCATCACAGAACAATACAGATATCTGGGATCCCCGGGTTTCACAGAGCCGCTACTGAAACCCGACGTTCCCCTGGTCATGTAGATAGCCTGTGCAATGAAATCCTAGACCCCTACGGGCGCAGCAAGTTACCTGCCAAAACCTGAAGCGAGGCAGCCCCCTTCAGCAACGTGAATGGACCACCCAGTACTTCACGGAATCCGGTAACTTGGGCACCCCTCCTTAGGTCAACCTGTACCCCCTACGAGTGCGGCGAATAGCCCGCCAATTCTAGAGTAAAGCCCCATCCGTCTCAATGCCATGAGATGCGGGTCCGTTGCCCTCTAGAACCCGGCTATCCATGCACCCCTCCGCGGGGTAATCCTAGTACAGAAAGTAAAATATACATACAACGGGTACATCGACCTCGACCCGGTCGTGCCCCAAAAGAATAATACAAACAAGCAGTAACGGCAGTCCACATGTCGGACGCTCGCCCCGCAATATCAAATGTACATATAAAACAAAACTGTACTACCATTGCATCCAGGCTATCCCCATCGACCAATCTGCAACATCACAGCACAACACAGAACATCAACGTGAATGTCACGTTCGCAAATCCGTCTAAAAGGGCTATAGCAGATAGACTGGATTTACCGATCGAGTGGCATTCACGGTCGCAGATATAATGTAAATACTATGAACTAACATGTTTACAATTCTCGATTGATCAAATTTATCGAAGTGGGCCCCAAGCACTACTATAGCTCTCACAGAAAATCTGGGCCCAAAAAGAACATTCCATAAACCCTATTTCCTATGCAGAAGCCTACTGTGAAAATCTGGAGCAACGATTACACTTACCCACCGCGGAACCGCGGCAAAACCAGGGGTTTGGCCGCGTTTCCGCGGTCGTAGTGAGGAATCATTGCATCGAATTTTCCCAGTATGCTTAGAATTGCCTGCATATGTTTCTGCAACAACCTGAAAAATTTTTAGAGCCCAAAAAATTTCGACAGAAACCTGATGCACAAGAAATACGGTTTTTGGGATTTTTGTTCGATCGAGTCTTTAAACATACTAGAGCAAGCTAGGCAAGCTTAATGGCGTGGCTCTGATACCAATGTAAGTGCAAGGCGGCGCCCCGGCCGTCAATCCGACGCCGGAATGCGGAAATGAAAAACTTTACAAACTAGTAAACCGGCACCACCGCGCACAAAAATCCCGGATCAGGCCATTAACCTAACTCTAGCAAACAAGTAAAGGAGTAGAGAAGCTATACCAAGCGATCCGTGTACTTCGGTCTTCGTCTCCACTCCGATCTCCCGTGGAATCATCGTTCATCACCTCCTCGTCGGAAAGGGTACCACGTAGCCGATTTCTTTTACGGGCTCCCACCTCTGGACCGAGGCAACTCGGGCGCGAAGTTGGCTAGCCGACGCGTCCAAGGAATGTTGTAGGCAAGTGTAGAATGGTTGTCTCTTGGGGTTATAGAAGTTGCCATGATGGAGGAATCAAGAATGGACTTTGGAGTGAGGTTGATGAATTTTGTGTAGCAAGCAAAAATGAGATAATCAAATTTTTCTCATGCAAAATGAAACCTCTCGCTCTCTCCCAAAGTGTCCGGCCTCAATATGAAGAAATTGGTGGAGGGAATGATCAAAACCAAGAAGGGAGGTGAATGTAGGAAAAGCAAAGGGTGACCACATCCAAAAGGCAATGATAACAATATCAAATCAATTTCTAATCCTTTCTCATCTCATTAATGCAAGAAAATGATCACAAGAAAAGTAAAGATACTTTACCCATCATAATCCCTCATTTCACAAATAACCCCTCCACAAATGCTAATTTGCGAACTTGCAAATTAGCCCCTCCATCAGAAAAGTCCGGCCGGGAAGGAACAAAGGAAAACTGGCCGGAACGGAATGCAAACTGGCAACTTCATAAAACTGATCCCATAATAAATTACAGGAAAACCCCATGACTGCATATACATGCCCGCATTTGTATTCCCACTGAATACAAATGCAAAGAGACAAAATCTACACTGTCCAATAGTAGGATCCGGCTTAAACCAAAGCCCGCTAGTATTATCCGTCCGATCACGATCCGTGCAATACCGCACGTATCTGATCGAACCCTGCCATATCTCCATACGGCCTTTACAGCGTTTCGCCCGAAACTTGAGAAACTAGTCTGTGGGGGACTCTAAGGACTCGTCAACACCTTGGTTTTGGATTTAACCACTAGCACGTCAGAGCTATTAGCCAATACGTAACGGGCTACCAGGTACTGACCAAAAGGGACGTCGATAAGCGAACTCATTCTGACACCCTACTGAGCCTGTCAGTGACAATATCCGTACAGTCCGGTCCGTTCGTCTATGAGCATCGCATGGCGGGCCTAGGGGGTTGGTAAAAGTCAGACCCCCAAAAGCGGTACAAGTCGTGTCGGAGTGTAGCCCAGAACACCCTGAGATACTACTGGAATACCTACCAGTAAATCTCCTGCCTTGGCCAAGGACTTTTCATGTTCTGTCTCTCCTAGACACAACGCGACCTCACCCCCAATACCGGGAGAGACGAACCCCTGCAGATCCGCTCACTGCCTCCATGGGGCTCGGGACTGTACCCAACTAAAACCTGTTTGCACGTCTCCTTTGAGCGTGGTAGGGTAGTAATCAAAGTACAGTGGGAACTCACACGAGACAAATAACGATCTCAGGTCGATGAACTAACCTGTACACATGTCACTAGGAACTGCTATCTGACATCAGGTATAATACCAACTAGCAGGTTCCCGGCGAGTCCTGTCCGGTGTACTCATAACCTAACGAGCACCTGTATACATCTTAGGTGAACCAACTGACACTAGTGGCTTGTGAGACCGGCCACCACCCCTCGTCGGGGTCTCGACTGTATACACTAGTCTACTCTGGAGAATCGATGCCCTGTCTCGAAACTCCCACGACTAGGGACCTTTTAATGATTTGCTTATAGACCCCAGCTCCCACGTATATGATCGCCCTCATACTGCTGACAGTCAAGCAAGAATCCTTGGGGCTCTATCAACATGCAATAGTGACCTGTAAGGTCACCTAAAGCAGTACACGATGATAAAGATAAACCAGATAGCATACTATCATCTCGAGTAAGACTGTCCTACCGGCATAGGTCCTCCCTCAATCATTGCAATCACGTGCCTGTGATCCAATAATTGACTCTGAGGGCACTATATCCAACACATATGAGTTTGAAGGGAGTTAAGATTTTCTCAAGTTTTATTCTCCAGTTAGGTTTCAAATCAGAATAAATATCAATTTTTACAGAGAACCTATGTCTTATACTTCACTTCAACCTTTTACCTGTTTTTGTTCATACACAACTTTCGTTTATCGTGCAAAACGTCTTAATAAATACAAAGCTTCATATCTCCGTGAAAAAACTGTTTTAATAGAAAATTTGTCTCCGCCAAGATTATTCTCCCACAAAGAACAGTTAGGACTTTTAACTCGGAGAGAACACTTTCTTAGCTTGTTTTATCTGGCGATTGAAAACTTAGCGAGATTTGGGTCAATGACTCCCAAACCAGATGGTTTTAGGGCATTAGGTATGGAGACACCCCTAAGGATCTAATTACCCAAGTTACTAAGGCCACAAAACAAAAGACTCTTTTTATTTTAAATAATTCCGCATTCAGTGAAAACGGAGATATAACAAGCTTTTTCTTTTAAATTCGAAGACGTAACATGTTGATAAGGTGTATAATTACTCTAATAAGGTTTCAGATGGGTTATTTTTCAGACTTATAGCATTTGTTAAAACCTCAATAATATCCTTCATATTCACCTTACTTTATGAACTATTCTTGGTATTACTTAACTCAGAATAAACCTGTTTGATTCTAAAGATGTTTATCAATTTTAAAAGTTTACAGACATGTCAGACATTCATCAAATTCTCAAAATTCTCAAAAAAATATGACACGTGTACAGTGTTATAAAAGACGTATATCAGCTATGGTTAAACACAAAGGAGGGTTATTTTTCAGGTCGTCAATCTCACAATAAGGATTTAGTTATTTCTAACTTATCAACCGAACCGTCAGACTTCGAATCTAAATTCCCTCACTAGCTAACATGAATTTTTTAAATATATTTTTAGGAAAAAAATTCAATTTTAAGGGTTTTTTAATATGTATGCAATGCAGAATATACACATGATGCAGCAATATACACGCAGTGCTCACCCCCAAACTTAAGTTTTACGATGTCCTCGTCGTTTCCCCCGTCTCCGGTAGCTAGACTTAGACATCAGGGTAAGAAATTTATTCAAAGAAAGAGAAAAAAAACCTAAGACTAATTACAACATATACAGGTTAAACGATTGGGTTAGTCCAGAAATTAATACCAACCATTTAAAGTTTTTGTTTATATAGTGTAATGGTTGGTAAAAGAATATGTATATACAAAAGAAAAAGAAAAAGAAAAGGTATATGTTAAATGTTAGTGAAGGGTATGGGCGTGTAAAGGTAGGGATCAGAAGACGCTGAAGGTGAAGACGAAGTTTTGAAGAGGAAAAAGAATTGATGTTCGAATGAATTGAATTTTCAAGAAGTATATCTGGAGTTTCAAAGTCAGGTTCGTTCAAAAACTGGAGTTCATTCGCAAAAAGTTCGGCAAAAAAAAGGTTCTTAGGATGTTCCCAACTGGATCCTGACTTAAACTCACCAAGTATATCTAGTTCATCCGCAAAAATTTCCTCAAAACTCGATATGAAAGAAAATTTGTCAAGACTGCCTTCCTCGCTATAATTTTTCACAATCCTATTCTTATCACTATAGCCCACAGACTCTCCCAATACCATTTCTTCCACATCACATTCACAAATGGGTATATGTCATCTAAAAAAAGTAGGTTCCCACACTAACGTTTCTTCCGAAACAATATCACTAGGTGATACAAAAATTGTGGGTTCCTGATCATTAATCTCTTCTGACAATCCATCCAAACCATACCCGCAAAACTCACAAGACTCCTCCTCTAAAATTGGAATGATAAAATCAGTCGGAGGATTTTCTTGTGTGTCCTGGTAACACTCAGTCAATTCAATCGTATCATCATCTATGAAATCATCAAAATTCGTTTGATCGTTTATCTCACTCGGATGACTTCCTAGATGACAGACATTAATACTATTGGGCTCTGATTGACTGTGTTCACTCTCTAGAATGCTTACAGCTAAATGTTTCGTGTGTTCCTCTATTCTAGCCAATGATTGAGCTTGAGCAAGAAACAATTGCTCAGACTGTTATATGCACAAGGCTAGCGTAGAAGCTGATTGATTCTCGACCGCAGTCATTACTTCAATACTCTTCTCTAAAGTGGTCAACCTAGCATCCATCTCACTATCACACCCTAATGATGTGTCAATTGTTTCAGGAAAGGAGGGTTGTGATGGTGGTGATGCTAGAGAAGTCAATCTCTCGACCTCTTTCTCTAAATCTTCAATCATTAGGTCTCTAATTGAAGTGGGACTGAGTTCAAGAGTGTTAGGTGGGTGACCATTATCAAAAATCTTGGACGGTTGGTCACCCCTAAGAAAAAGACAGTCATCGTGAATGTGGGAAGAATCATGGAAGTTTGAACAAAAGAATTGGGAATGAGTATAAACAAAAGAATAAGAATCGTGAGAAATTGAAGTAAATTGTGTATCACCCATATTAACAAGAATTCACAAATATCACAAAACAAATAATATCACACCCCAAACAGTATATGGTATGCTAGTCAACTAGACCTGCTCAAGAAACTGATTGTCGATGTAACATTTCAGAAAACATAAAATATTATTTTTGGAATTTAATATTAAAATAATATTTTTCCCGAAAACTGCCCGATTTGCGAAATTGGGGTTTTCGAAAAAGGGTATAAATATATACCTATAATTATGAAATAAATGGAAATTAAAATGATTTATTCATATAAAATATATTTAAAGAATTTGGTATTTTTAAAATTTATTATATGCAGTTTTGATAAAAACCCGGTTAGTGCACTGCTAATCACGATTAAACCAAATCCGTGTTTCTACAGTTTTCATGGCTAGTGCACCAGGTCGTGTTGCATTTGGTTACATGTTGTTGCATTCGTGTTGTTTTAAGGGTATTATGTGTTTTGGTTTGAAAGGAGAGAAGAAAAGAAAAGAGGAATGGTAAAAGGGTAATTAGTGAGAGAGTGGGTGAGAATAAGTGAGGAGAGAGAGAGGGGCTGCCCATTATCCCTCCACCATTTTTTTCTTCTCCTTCTTCTTCCTCACTTCCCTCCATCTTAAACCCTAGGATCCATCTCAAAAACCTTGCCAAAACCCCATACCCTTTTCTTTAAAAACATGCACAAGCTCAAGGGAAGCACATTGAACCAAGAAAAGTTGGATTTTGACGACTTGTAGAGCTAGGGCTGTCTAAAGTGCCCTAAATGAGGTAATCCCTACCCTATTAGATTAGTATTTGAATTTCCTAACTTCTACTGTTAGTTTAGAAGTGTTTTAGTGTAGATTAGTGGGTTTTGAGATTTCCTAGAAGAGGGTTGAGGATTCTTGAGTTGTGGTGGTGAAGTTGAGGCCTAGTAGTGACCATAGAACCACCATAGTGTTAAAAACCCAGACCTAACCTAAACTGAAAAACCTGAAAACCCAAAACAGAAACTTGTCATGTCGGTTTTGTGAAAATATAGGGTGTGCAGGGAAATCTGGAGCAACCCGGGGACATTCTGAGTTTAGCAAACAATACCAGGGACCCATTTAGGACCCTAGGAGACCACCCTATGAAGACGAAGCCCATGGGAGCTTGGGGACCGAGGAGGGCAGAATTCATGGCCTTGTGGCCGGCCAGTGTGGGTGGGTTAGTGCTAGGTTTGTTCCAGTAGCTTAAATACCCAATATACTACACCCTAGACTTGTTTACTTATATTTATTTGACCTGAGTCAAAATCTGGGACCATTCTAGTGTGATTTTGGCTATGTTTTCCGTATGTTGAAATGCTAATTCTTGATATTTGGATTCGTATTGGGTTGTTGCATGTTTCTACATCAACAACATGGGTTGTTTAGTCGTTTTGCACGCGTGGGCAATAAGTTTTGACCCATAGGCAATTCGTGTGCCATTTTGGTTTCTGGATTTGATGTTAATAGCGATTGCGATTGTTTATTATATGTAGGTACCCTCGTGAAGATTTAGAGACGATAAGCAAGCGCGTGGCGACATTAGTATCGGCAAGGAAAGGTGAGTAGATTATATCTACAGGGGAAGTCGGGTGGATGTCGTATAGCACCCCCGCAAAGTCGTAAGAAATAATGTGATGTGATATAGATACATTTATATGTTATTGAGAGATTTGAACACTTAGCAGGAAAAGTTTTAGGAGATTATGGGTTTAGTGTTGCGAGAAGTAAAGAAAGGACTTTAGTCGATTTCTTAGTCACGAAAACCTAGAGTAAAGATTTGCATACACGCACATACACATACTCGCATACATTTACTTCCTTGTGCGTATTGGGGACATATATATATATTGGTATTCATATGCTTGGATGATGAGGATGTTATATGATACTTGGGAATGAGTCGATATGATCGGGCATGATGCCGTGAGATATTTAATATATGACCGAGATATGTCATGATGTTATAGCGGATCGTTGGACGACGATACCATGTGGATGATGATATATATATATGATAGTTGACATATGATCGAGATATGAGATGAGATATGTTATGATATTCATAATGGATCGCTTGGGCGATGTATGCGTCCATATGATAATATATGTTGATGACATTGAATTGTATGAGGCTTTAGATCAGTAGCCAGATCATGATATTGTTGATGATATTAGTAGTGTACTCGACTTAGATCAGTACCCTGCTCTCGATATGTGATGATGTGGATACCAGATGAATAATGAGATAAATGTGATATTTGAACCGTACCCAGATTTGGGATGCCGTACGATAGATTTACCGTACGAGATATAGTTATGAGGATAGATCCGCACTCTTGACTCGAGGATGTCATATTAATTATTGTATCGTACGGGATACTATTGAGGCGAGATCACATACTACGAGATATATATATATCGACTCCGACTTAGGTGGATTCCCTTACCCTTTTGACTGGGCTCGAGTCATACTCATTTTCAAAAGTGAAGAATGAGTATTTAAATACCAAACTATATGACTTGTATATTGGGTAGGTATATTTTTCAGTGTTGTTGTTACTACATCGCTTTCTGTATGTTCATGATGCTTCATCGCATTGCATGCTTGTGCATATGTTATCTGTAATTATCATGAAACCCTGCTGTCAGACACCAGCACCACTACCGATGATGCGTATGTTCCACGTACACCTGCTTGCCGGCTCACACACATCATCATCAGTAATTGCCATGTCACGTACACTTTAGAAAATACTATTCATGGACATAGCTTGCTAGTTGATAGTTGCAACATGTTATTGCTTTCTTATGCTATTTAGCTATTGCATTTATTGCATGACATCAGATGCATCCATATATTCATTAGTCATGCGGTATTATGGAGGTTTATGCCATTATTCATTGTTATTGACGTGGTGACTTGATGATTTCGGATTCCTCTTGATATTTTCTGGATTTAGAAACCGCATGTGAAAGTTTTGTAAACTGATGAATTATTTTAAAGAAAAAAATACGGTTTTCATTGACATGTTGAGTATTGTCCACCATGGTGTTTTCTCGATTCTGAGATGTTTTGGAGACCCGATTCGAGGAGTTGGATGAACCGTCTCGGGTACATAGTGGGCCCGGTAAGGTACCCGGGGCAAGAAGCTCGAGTTGTAGTCGATGAGCCCGGCAGGGGCATACTGCCTACCGGTGATTTTACCTGGCGCGGCGGATATCCGAAGGATACCGTTCATGGTCGTGTGATTGATGATATGGGCCGATCCAGACTGAAGGAGCCTGAGAGATTGAGATATTGAGACTTGAGACACTGAGATATTGAGATTTGATGATACAGGCCAGTCTGGATAGCCGGAGCCTGAGGTATTGAGATACTGAGATTTATGTTTTGTGTCGATGTTGGACACTGTTTTATCTGTCGATTTCATTGATGATACGTGATTTATATACATACAAAAATCTCATTAAATAAAGAAAACAGCTGTCTCATTCACGATGTATTCTGTTTTATTTGTAATGCATTCATGCATCATATATCTGATATGTTGCTATCTAAGGTACTGACACGAGCATGTAATATTACACTTATACATAGATGGACCAGGATATTTATTTGAGGATATTACTTGATATGACCTGGGATAGCGTCAAGCATGTGATTTCTACTCGTAGATGTTTTCTACTCACAAGTTGGCAACTCAACCCGTTGTGCCATAGTTTCTTGCAGGTTTTGCCGTACAGGTTTCGTTGCGGTTTTGCTGGCACACTGTTCCTTCCGGGTGATTGCTTTGGTAGGTGGGTTCTTTTCTATCAGGACCACCATTATATATTTATTATTTCAGTTGTATCTAGTAAACTCTATCAACCAGACTTGTATTATTTGATAGACATAGAAGACTAGTGTATATTCTTTCGACCTTAGAGTCGCACGATGCGTTATATAGTTTTTCTCTGGGTTTCTTGTTGATGTTGGATTTTTATCCTGAGTTTGATCCTCGCCCTTCGGCGTTGTATAATATATTTCTTGCATGGTTGTGACCATCAATTGACGAAGAGCTAGCTCCCGCTTGGGGATGCCTTTATTATTTATATATGCTTTATCAGGTTTGTACCCATTTGGGGTCAGTTATTACAAAGGAAACTCTGCCGAAATTTTCAGAAAAGACTTGAGATTTTAAAAATGCATATTTCGGCTTATGTTGTTAAATTTCTTGCTTTAAAAATTGGTTTTTCCTTCACTCTACTGCTTTACTTGGTTTGGATTTCTGGGTTTTGGCTTACTTTGATTACGTACGTCTCGAGATGTTTCGTAATTTATGTGCCGGTTATGTTCCGTACTTTTCGGGTAGTGACAAAGTTGGTATGAGTGTTAGGTTTTACCTTCTGAGTGTAGGATGACCCTTGGTTGATGGAGTAGGTGACTCAAGTAGAGTGACGGACCGTGTGTATGTTCCGCGGCATACTTACGATACGATACTCCGCTTAAGGAGCCTTAGGATGTATATTTTCTTGTACCGTATTATATTCATTCCTATGATCTATGCTCATCGGTACCAGTTTATAGTTTTGTTATCACGGTTGTACGGGCGTGGAGAGCTACGGCTAGAGTTGCGGTCAGCACGAGCTCGTCACGAACGAGGACTGACCAGGGCGTGATTTCAGGGACATACGATAGCATAGAGGCGTCGTTTTATTGTGTTTTCGTGCCATGAGAGTTTGATGGATCGCTATTACGAGATTTCTCAGACGTGGAGATCAGTACCAGAGGATTTGGCCACTGTTAGAGGCCAGCCAAAACGTGATGACCGTCCATGCACCGTATTTTGATGATTTAGGCATTGTTCAGTGATCAGTCGAAAATAATGTATTTTTAACACGGCAATTTCCCCATCTTTTGCACTCATTTAGAAGTGTTCGGTATTCATATTTCACATATTAATAAAACAGTCGTTAAATATCAGATTGCATGTGTTAGACTCTAAAACCGGCACTTTAAGGAAAATTGACCGCATTTCATGGCATCGCATCATCTCTGTATTTGCGCAACACTTGTCTCGAGATTTTTGCAGGAAATCGCAGGAGCAAAGTCAAAAGAAGCTGATAAAAAATACACCAACTCCATGTTTTCAGATCTGGTAGCAATATAGAGGGAAAAATACAATTCAACATATCAAAGAAAGGCCCACAACTCAAGCCCAACAAGCACCAGAAGAACCAAGCCCTGAAGCCTCTAAAGCGCCGCGGAACCGCGGCGGGAGCGCGCTTGCGCCGCGGTTCCGCGGCGGTTTTGCCACATCATCGCTCAATTTTCAGTGCAAAACTCCTATCTCAAGGCCTACACCTCATTTTGACACGTCAAATTCCAGAATTCTCCAGTCTTCTGCCAGATCAGCAAAGATCATTAAGCAAAGCTAATCCTAATTAAGCTCCTAACTAATCTCTTCTAGAAGCTCCCTCCTAAATAATCACATCTAGAAGCTTCTCCTCTAACTAACTTTTGGAGGGAAATTCAAAATCTCCTCAACAAACTTTTGGAGGGAAACTTAAAATTCAAATCCTAGATCTAGGGTTTTGATGGCTATAAATAGGAGCCTAGATCTAAGGGTTGGGGGGGGGGGAATCTTAGTTCATTAGTTCATCATTAGTTAGTCTTCTCTCATCATTCTAATTCTTCATCTTCTTCCACAAGTCTAGTGACAAGGCTTGTGCGAAACCCTAACCCTAATTCCACTCCAAATTCAAGATCTTGAGTACCAATCAAGCAAGAACCTTCAACCTTTTAGGAGCCGAGCCGATCTTCAATCGGGCAAGTGATCCAAGCCGATCCGCGACTCAAGGAGACGAGCGAAGCCAAATCGACGATCGAGTTCTTCCTCTTGTAGTTCTTGAGCGAATGTAATGAAATTGTTGATATAAATAAAAGGTGAAATTCTTTAATCTTGCTTTCTTTTAATTCTTGCATCATGATTAGATCTCAATTTGTGATTGTGGTTCTTGTTGTGATGTTTGAGTAAAACTCCGCTTTTCGAGGAGTCGAGACAACAATAGAATGATGATGTAACAAATCTTGATACGATTCTTGAGTCCTACGAGCTTTGTAAACCCTAGCAAGTTCAATAATCGATGACCTAGTTTCGTTGCGATGCTTTCTTAAATGTGATCGCTCGAAATTAGGGATCTACGATCGTTTCTTGAATTTACTAGAGGCTAGAATGTGAATGATATCGACGAAAGAATAAGGGATAAGATGAAACCCTAGTTTCATAAGAAATCCCTAATTCTCGATCGATCATCATCGATCTAGTATCAATTCATCGAAGGATAAGAATACGTAATTGTAAGATTACATCACATCTATAGATCCGATCGATTCCTACGAGCCTCATTTCGATTCTTGATATTTGGTTTGGAAAAATCATCTAACTATCAATTCTTGATTCTATCTTTTCTTGTTATTAGATCTAGATTTTCTAATTCTTGAACTTCAAATATAAAATCATGAATTGTTTGTTTTCTTTTCTTTAAAGTTTCAACTCATCTAAATTCGAAAGACGAACTATTACATTATCCCTGTGGACGATCCGCACTCACTTACAATCTACATCCGACACCGTAGTTGATTGCGGTCAAATAATTTTTGGTTGTGATTTCTATTCTATTTTCCAACTACACAACAGAAAACAATTCAATCAAATGGCGCCGTTGCCGGGGATAGTGCGCTAATTGTTCGTATTTTGAAATTTGAGTTGAAAATTTTATTCCATTATAATTTTTAGATCAAAATCTGCGCAAACACTAATTCGAGTTGTTGTGATCTGTGCGAGGAAATCTGGAATCATTGGAGCTGTGGAGAAATTTTTCTGTATAATCCAGAGAGCTCCTGAGGTGAACAGATACCGATCCTGAAAATTTGGTGCAGTGATCCCTTGATCTGACCGTGTTTCCGCGGTATAAGGCACTAATTGCCGCGCTTCCGCGGTGGGACTACCTCCTCTCTGTGCACATTTTGCTCTGTGAGTCTCTATCTTTCTTATCTCTTACCTCATCTGCTCCAAATAACAATTTCTTGCAGGTTTCTTTGCAAATAATCACAGCGCGCAAAAAGCAAATTAAAATTGTGCGTGTTTTTGACTTTTGGTTGTTTGCATATTAATACGGAAATTAAGGGGCACGACCAAATCCAGATTAGGTGGGGAGTTCATTACCCTTCCTAAGCCCCAAAAATCGCAAAACTTGCATCCGCATTTACCCTCATTAATTAAAAAATATCTAGAGATGACACTAAGGACCGTCGCGCTCAATTAGGACAAGAGAAGGCCGTGGGTAATTCATTGCTTATCTGCGTTTTCTTGTGGTGTCTAAGACGAGTGTGTCTAAGGCTAGTGGTTTTTAATTAGGCCCACTACTTACGTAGTGGAGTACCTTCCCACTTATCTGGCACTTATCCGGCCACAGGAGGACAAAGAGGCAGTGGAGGATTCTATCCTGCGACTTGTCTTTTGGCAGTTAGGAGCGGTCTAGAGCCGGACCTAGGTGACCACTAGAAATTAGGGTTTGTGTGCTGCATTTATTGTGTCGCATCATCTTTTCAAAATCCGTATCAATTTTCAAAACAAACACCGCATTCACTTCATTTCCCCTAATTATAAATTTACGCTGCCACTTGTACTAACCCTTTTTAGTGCAAGATAGGCTGGACAACGGGATTCTAGTGCCTGTTAAGTCCGCGTCTCCCGATCGACCTTAAAGTCGGTATTTCTACATTTACCCTTTCTTTTACCCACCACCACACCCACACCGATGGATCAGTCTCCATCGAACTTCTTTTCCACTACCCTGCCGCCGTCCGTTGGTACGCAGAATCCACCTCGCATCTCTCTCCAAGAGAGATGCTATCCTACACGAGGTCCACTTTCCACTTGTCTTTCCATTCCACCAGCCAACGGGGAAAATTTTCAAATAAAACCCCAATACATCAACCTTTTACCAAAATTTCACGGTCTCGAGTCTGAGGACGCATACGTGTTTATCACGAAATTTGAAAATGTATGCGCAATGATGGGTACTTCACAGCTTTCTGTGTATGCTTTACGTCTTCGACTTCTTCCATTCACTTTGTGCGATTTAGCCGAGAAGTGGCTGTATAACACTACTGCACATTCCATTTCAAATTGGGACGAATTCGTCAAAGCATTCCTTAAGAAATTCTACCCACATCATAAGACAGCTCGAGTCCGTAGCGAAATCTATCAATTCACCCAGCTTCCAAATGAAACATTTTCAAAATGTCTTGAACGTTTCAAGGATCTGTTAGTTCAATGTCCACATCACGGCATCCCGAAATGGGAATTATGCCGAATCATTTATGAGGGCATTACTCCTTACACGAGACAGACCCTTGAATCCATGTGTCAAGGCAACTTCATGACTAAAGATGATGGGGAAGCCTGGAATTTTCTAGAAGATTTCGCTGAAAAATCTTTACAGTGGGAGGGTGTGAGTCAATCGTCTAGGGATGGCAATGATATTTCTATAGGAATTAGAGCTGAAATTTCAGCTTTACACAAGAAATTTGACGCTATGGAAAACAAATTTTTAGCCGCCACCCTAAGTCAAATATCACTCTCCAAAACTGTATGTGGCTGCTGTTCTGATCCGTCTCACTTGACGGAAGAATGTCCGTTTCATGGTCATGAGCTTATCAATACTGCATTTCAAAGACCTAGAAACGATCCATTCTCCTCCACATATGATCAGGGTTGGAGGAATCACCCTAATTTTGCTTGGAACCAATCACAATCTCAAAACACGGTTCCAAACCCGAATCAATTCCAAAGGGTCCCTCCACCACAACAGCAACCACCTCAATTGAGTCAGCACCCCTTTCAAGCACAAAACTTTCAAAATCCGGCCAACACTTTTGCACCGTCTAGTCCTTTGCAATTGACCGGTACAGATAATACCTCTGCACTAGCACAAACCTTGGATACTTTCATGAAACAATCCATCCAAGGGACGGCAAGTTTGCAATCTTCCGTCGAGAATGTGATGAAGATCATTATCTCTCAAAATGAGAACATCAAATCGATGGAAGAACAAATTGCACAACTAAAAGCCGAAATAAGTGCAAGAGAGAAAGGGAAACTTCCAGCTCAACCTTTTCCTGGCTATTCACTTCTTGTGGATGCAATCACGTTGAGATCTGGAAGAGTGCTTGACACTCATGTTGGGGAAGAGTTTGATGATACTGAAAAATCAATCAATAACACCCCGGCTGAGACCTTTCCTCACACACACACTTCTAATTCTGACCCCAGTTCTTCTACCCCACCACCTTCTCACGAGCCTATTCTTCGTTTCCCAAAAGGCTCGCCACTTCAGCCCACCTCTTTTACCCCTCCACGGACGATCCCCACTTCTATTTTGGGATCGATTCCACAAACACTTCCTTCTCCTATGATGGACCCAGCGCTTATTGCTAAAGCACCTTATCCTAATCGGTTAAGGGCTAACACACCAAGTCCACATATGGAGAAGATTATGAACATGTTTAAGGAAGTTAACATCAACATCCCTCTCCTAGATGCTATCCAACAAGTTCCGTCCTATGCAAAAACCCTTAAGAACTTGTGCACTAGGAAGAGGAAGACTCAAGTGCCTAAAAAAATCTTCATGTCAAGTACTGTAGACACGGCTTTTCCCCAACAATTACCACGGAAACGTAAGGACCCTGGTTATCCTACTATTTCCATTTCTATTGGGGAGAAACACATCAACCGTGCGTTACTTGACCTTGCCGCTAGTGTTAACTTACTTCCTTACTCGGTATACGAGCAACTAGGTATCGGAGTGTTAAAGCCCTCGAGCATAACTCTCCAGATGGCTGACCGATCAATCACCAAACCTAGGGGTGAACTGGAGGATGTGTTAATAAAAATCGGGGAATTTATATTCCCTGTGGATTTTATTGTAATTGATACACAGCCTGTAGCGAACCCACGGAATCAAATTCCGGTGATTTTAGGTCGCCCCTTTTTGGCCACTTCCAATGCTATTATCAACTGTCGTAACGGTTCTATGACCCTATCTTTCGGGAATAGGTCAATAGAACTAAACATTTACAAGTTGGGAAGTGTACCCTCCGAACCTACTGCTCAGGTCTGTTCTGTCGACTTAATGGATGTCGACAGCAGCGAATTTGATGATCCTCTTTATACCGATCTTGACTCTTTTCATACGTTATTGTTTGACCCAACTATGTATCATACACATACGGACTCTTCCACCGAGATGTCCGGGTCAACAATTAACACGGATTATGAACTGTTCTTAGAGTCTGAAGATCACCCCGCACTTTGTGATGACATTATTCATCGGGGTATAAATGGAACTTTTGAGGAGATCTTCGCTGATGAACTCGCATTTTTGAATGACACGGGTGTTGAGATGAATCATCTTCCAATTACTGAAATTGAACCTCCACCCCTTCTTCTGAATTGTAAAAAGAATGCGAGTAATCCATCACAATCACTGCATCGTCTCTCCAAAATGAGACGCACACACATTCTATTCCACCACTTAACCTTTCCCCACTTCTTCTTCCACCAACCAGAGCACTGCATTGATAAAATTTTTGAATGGTTGGTGTTAACATTCGGTCTTTGCAAAGCTTGGTATCGACCACTGATTTTTGACCCCCTCATATGATTTTGAAAAATTAACATTGCATAAGTTTGGGGGGGGTATATTTTCTGGCTCTTGAAAAGAAAAATTTTTACACAAAAATTTGAGCCAAAAATAAGTTTGGGGGAGGATCTTCACTTAAATATTTTGCCCCCACTAATAAATTCCTCCCAAGCTTACAGGTTTTTCGAGATTTAGCAGAAGGCAACAGTAAGGACACTGTTGAAAACAAGTTTGGGGGAGGTTTGTGCTTATTTTCGCATCATTTGCATATCATTTGCATAAGCACAAAACATTTTTTTTCGAAAACCTATAAAAAAAATTTAAAAAAATTCAAAAAATAAAAATATTTTTGTACATAAATAAGATAATAAAAGTTTAGATAGTGAACAATTACATCCATGAGATTAGAAAAATTTAAGAAAACTAAGAAAATTAGAAGTTTTCTTATACGAACTAGTAATAAGTAGTTATGAGCCGTTGTCCCAAGGGTTAGTAAGATGAAGGACGTCACTAATCTGAGGATAAAAATGAGTCTGAAAAATAGTTTCTATTCTGGAAAGCCAAACATTTTGAACGTTGATACCCTGCTATTCGCACTTACACACGTCTTAAAGCCTGGGATAGTAGAGGATACCTTGAAATGCTCTTGTCTTAAAGCCAAAAGTATGAAGGAAATAAAAAAAATGAAAAATGAAGAAAATATAAAGTGGTGAGAAAAATGGACACTGGTTTTGTTATCACCAAGGGCAATAAAAATGTATAGCGAGGGTGCTTCTTCACCTAGTGCTCTAAGGCCAACTGGTCTGGGAGTCACTGCTATGCCTAAGGTGGTACAAGACTAGGAAAATACACCAAATAAGCAAGCTCATGAGTAATCAGTCGGTTAGTACCTCAAGAAGTATTAACGGTCGCATGAAAGTGTGTGAGCAATCTCATCTAAATATTCATTAATTAAAAAGTACTGAGGCTGATGGGCAAGAGTATGATAGCTTGAATTGAATTCTCCGGGTGTAGGGATGTCCTTTACACACACGCAGGGTGATATGATCGATGTTTGGACGACAGATAGGAATAAAGAATAAGATGATGTTTTATTGAGGGAGGACGTGATTTCCGACATTTTTCATGACCATTAAGATAGGGCTCATGACAACCGAAAAGCTAGCTTAGTTGGAAACCCTAATTTTCAAGGCTTTTCTTTTACAATTCTTTTCTTTAAATGTAATATTCATGATCTTCCTTTTATTATTGGATTTTGTGGGTGCAATCCGCTGAAAACCCTCAGGAGACAACACTCCTCCTACTATGGACACCTAGAGGTTTAAAGGCTTGTTGCACATGCTCAGTGCAATCGTGTTGCCTACGAAAGTGTGCTAGTTAATTTTTCTTTTTCTTTATTTTCTCCTTCTCTTTTTAATAAAACATTCACTCGAGACGATCGAAATAAAGTTTGGGGGTATTTGTAAGATTACATCACATCTATAGATCCGATCGATTCCTACGAGCCTCATTTCGATTCTTGATATTTGGTTTGGAAAAATCATCAAACTATCAATTCTTGATTCTATCTTTTCTTGTTATTAGATCTAGATTTTCTAATTCTTGAACTTCAAATATAAAATCATGAATTGTTTGTTTTCTTTTCTTTAAAGTTTCAACTCATCTAAATTCGAAAGACGAACTATTACACTGTCCCTGTGGACGATCCGCACTCACTTACAATCTACATCCGACACCGTAGTTGATTGCGGTCAAATAATTTTTGGTTGTGATTTCTATTCTATTTTCCAACTACACAACAGAAAACAATTCAATTATTCAGCGTGCAGACGAATGAGCCAGTTGTTGCTGTGAATGAGGAGATATCGCCCAGATGTTAGGAGCTAATGCTACACGAGCTATACTTTGAGATATGATAGAAGATCGCTAGTCACCAGAGATGAAAGACTAGGACATGTGATTCATTGCCTCGAGGTCATCAGATTGATTGATTCCAGCTAGAGACGACTTCACGCTGACACGTTGAGAGTCGATATAGGCAATCGAATGTCAGGAATCCATTTTCCAAGTTTAAAGTATTCGGTAAACAATGCAAGTAATTCTTCGGACCCTCTAGAAGAATGAAACCCTAACTCGACATAATGACCATGGAACACCGGTGAACCTTAAGGTTTGCGGCAGTTCAGCGGTGCCATTAGTGAGGCTTGGGTTTGCCCTTCTACGGTTGGTCCATAGATGATGTGGCATGTATTCGATACTATTAAACTGTACCCAAGATGTTGAGCTCTTGGGGGATTATGGAACCTCGACGAATCGATCGAAAAGTTCGGCATCATTCGGATATCATGTGATGGGATACATTGCTTGGGAGACTCCAGATACGAGTGTAGCCGTTGGAGCACAGTTAATGCAGCCATGAGGAGACGAGTCCGAATCAGTTGACATTGGAGAAAAGTGGAGTAAATGGTTCGTACGAGATCGTGATGAGAGGACGTTCCACTCCGCTGACATCAGAGATGTGATATGCAAGCAGTGGTGTTGACTGTGGATATACCTTATAGGAGGAGTCGTGATGAGTATGCAGCCGTTCCGGTACAAGAAATAGATATAGTAAAGATGATGACTTCCGGGCTGTTCGGCAGCAACAAGATTTGGGGAGAGATCTTGAAAGGACCTTTCTGGAATACTATACGAGAAGACTTGGACCCAGAATCAGTCATATTGCACACACCCAGCAGGCCAGAATTCTGCATCGTCGACGAGACATGTTATGAGTGACCACGACAGTTGGCCAGAGTCTCTTAGAGGATGTGCTTGAGCGGGACTATTCCGCCATACTTGATTTCAGTATTCTGGGCGATCTATTCGCATGATTGAGTTTTGATGATTGAGCTTTATGGTATTGTTTTCATGCACCTTGGCTGCACCTACTGAGTATTTACGTTTTGTGCATAGTTATTGCACTTGAGATATACTTTATACACTGTTGTGTTGATTTATGATTTGTGCAGGTTTATTGCACTTGATTCAGTTTTGTGCTTTGCCTGCACATGTTTATGATTTCATGGATTGTATACAGCTGATTGATTTTTGTGCAGGTGTATGCACTCGATTTGGTTTTTGCACTCGGTATCGGTTACATGTGCTTGCAGTGCATGGATACGTGTTTTGTGCACGCAGTTGCACGCGTTTATGTTTTATACACCTTGGCACACTCGGCGTTGCTTTTTATACGCATTTGAGTTATTGATGCATTTCCGTGCACTTTTTGCACCCGAATTATATTTTGTGCAGTTGTTGCACTAGGTTTTTACGCTGTGCATTGTTGCACCATATTGTATTTCGTGCACTGGATTCACTATATTTGATATTTCATGCACTGGATGCACGATATTCGGCATTTCGTGCACTGGATGCACTGTATTTGATATTTCGTGCACTGGATGCACCGTATTCGGCATTTCGTTCACTGGATGCACCGTATTCGGCATTTCGTGCACTGGATGCACTGTATTTGATATGTCGTGCACTGGATGCGCTGGAGTTGGTATTTTGTGCACTTGATGCACCATATTTGTATTTTTGTGCGATTGTTGCACTGTATTGTATTTCATGCACTGGACGCACCGGATTCATATTTCGAGCATTTGTTGCACCAGCTAGGTATTTTGTGCATTGGTTGCACCGGAATTATACTCCGTACCTTGGTTGCACCCGATTTAGGTCTTTGAGCATTTGTGTTACCAGATTTGTGTTTTGTGCGCATCTGCACTTGATATTCGTTTTCATGCATGTTACTGCACTAGATATTTTTCACGGACTTACGCGCTTGGGTTGGATTTTTGCGCATATTAGGCGCTTAATATTGGATTTTGTGCGCAACGGATGCACTCGATTGGGATTTCCATTCGTGCATGTTAGTTGCACTGGATTGAGATTTTGTACACCACAGTTGCACTTGATTTTGATTTGATATCATTCGAGATGTTGATTTTGATTCCATGACTGATATTTTGAGCGATTTATTTGCATGATTGAGATTTTGTGCACTATAGTAGCACTTGACTTTGATTAGATGTCAATTAAGATAGTGATTTTGATTCCATACCTATGGTAGGAATGTGATTTGACTTGTGATTTCGGCATATTTTTCAAGCACTTTTAGTATTTGATTTGATTTGTGCACGCTGATGCACATGGTTGTGAGATTATATACCGCGGTATACCTGATTTGGATTGAGGTTTATTGTATACCGTCGATTTCGATTATGATATTGAAGTTGATTTCGTGCACATTGTGCATTTGATTTGGATTCTTGCGCATAATTGGTGCGCTTGGATTGGATTTTGCGTATGTTCGGCGCTTGATATTGGATTTCGTGATTTCGTACATGTTGGATGCACATGATTTAGATTTATTCGTGCATGATGGATGCACCTGATTTAGATTTTCACGCATATTGGGCGCATGTTATGAAATGTGATTTTGGTGCACACCAGATGCACTAAATCGGGCTTCTTTGTGCATACCAGATGCAACTGATATTGCTGTCAGGCACACCCGTTGCCCATGACAGGTGTTTCGTGCACACCCGCTGCACTTGTTGTTGTTTCTCTGCACATGTATGGCACACTCATGGATTTTGATTTTTCCGTGCGCACCAAACGCACGCGGCATTCTTATGAATATTTTGGGATTGATTTCTTATAGAGCAGTGCATTTCCTTTTTTATGATATTTCCTATTTGGTATAGTAGCTGAGCAGGACTAGTCAGAGGACAGTACTTGGATATATTTTGCATGCATTGAGAGTTATCGAAGGGATTTCCAAACAGGAAGCTATAGTCTCAGTATTACCTACGTGTCTGACATGACATGAAACGTTTAAAACTAGGGAACCCTTCTAAATTATTTTCAAAACGGCGGGACGTCAATATTAACCAAAGGATATATATATATAGTTATTTTCTTATATTAGACGTCCTCCACTATGCAGTGATATGCGCATTGTGCAGCGACTTAAAAGGGTTTGGCATGCATTTCCTTCAGATATTTACAGGTATAGTTATGATATTTACTTGCATTGTTGATTTATATCATGTTGGTTTGTTTTGGGATTTGACATTGGTGTTTTCTCCATTACTCCGATGATTTGCGGGATACTTGACGGAGTTTTGATTTTGAGTCATCTGCTCATTGTATATGCGCATGCATTGCGCTACGATGCGTCTTATGTATTGATGATTTCGGAGCCCCGACGACTTGGACTTTTTACTGAAATGTTTTAGTATTTGAGGGATTTAATTTTAATTCTGAGACCGAATTTCTTTAAGGGGGAAGATTGTAAAATTTCAAAAAATATAAAACATTATTTTTTGAATTTAATATTAAAATAATATTTTTCCCGAAAACTGCCCGATTTGCGAAATAGGGGTTTTCGAAAAAGGGTATAAATATATACCTAAAATTATGAAATAAATGGAAATTAAAATGATTTATTCATTTAAAAATATATTTAAAGCATTTTGCATTTTAAAAATTTATTATATGCAGTTTTGATAAAAACCCGATTAGTGCACTGCTAATCACGATTAAGCCAAATCCGTGTTTCTATAGTTTTCATGGCTAGTGCACCATGTCATGTTGCATTTGGTTACATATTTTTTCATTCATGTTGTTTTATGGGTATTATGTGTTTTGGTTTTAAAGGAGAAAAGAAAAGAGGAATGGCGAAAGGGTAATTAGTGAGAGAGTGGGTGAGAATAAGTGAGGAGAGAGAGGGGCTGCCCATTATCCCTCCACCATTTTTTTTCTTCTCCTTCTTCTTCCTCACTTCCCTCCATCTTAAATCCTAGGATTCATCTCAAAAACCTTGCCAAAACCCCATACCCTTTTCTTTAAAAACATGCACAAGCTCAAGGGAAGCACATTGAACCAAGAAAAGTTGGATTTTGACGACTTGTGGAGCTAGGGCTGTCTAAAGTGCCCTAAATGAGGTAATACCTACCCTATTAGATTAGTATTTGAATTTCCTAACTTCTATTGTTAGTTTAGAAGTGTTTTAGTCTAGATTAGTGGGTTTTGAGATTTCCTAGAAGAGGATTGAAGATTCTTGAGTTGTGGTGGGGAAGTTGAGGCCTAGTAGTGACCATAGAACCACCATAGTGCTAAAAACCCAGACCTAACCTAAACTAAAAAACCTGAAAACCCAAAACAGAAACTTGTCATGTCAGTTTTGTGAAAATATAGGGTGTGCAGGGAAATCTGGAGCAACCCGGGGACATTCTGAGTTTAGCAACAATACCAGGGACCCATTTAGGACCCTAGGAGACCACCCTATGAAGACGAAGCCCATGGGAGCCTGGGGGGCCGAGGAGGCCAGAATTCATGGCCTTGTGGCCGGCCAGTGTGGGTGGGTTGATGCTAGGTTTGTTCCAGTAGCTCAAATACCCAATATACTACACCCTAGACTTGTTTGCTTATCTTTATTTGACCCGAGTCAAAATCTGGGAGCATTCTAGTGTGATTTTGGCTATGTTTTCCGTATTTTGAAATGCTAATTCTTGATATTTGGATTCGTATTGGGTTGTTGCATGTTTCTACAACAACAACAGGGGTTGTTTAGTCGTTTTGCACGCGTGGGCTATAGGTTTTGACCCATAGGCAATCCGTGAGGCGTTTTGGTTTCTGGACTTGATGTTAATAGCGATTGCGATTGTTTATTATTTGTATGTACCCTCGTGAAGACTTAAAGATGACAAGCAAGCGCGTGGCGACATCGGTATCGGAAAGCAAAGGTGAGTAGATTATATCTACGGGCGAAGTCGGGTGGATGGCGTATAGCACCCCCGCAAAGTCGTAAGAAATAATGTGATGTGATATAAATACATTTATATGTTATTGAGAGATTTGAACACTTAGCAGGAAAAGCTTTAGGAGATTATAGGTTTAGTGTTAGCAAGAAGTGAAGAAAGGACATTAGTCGATTTCTTAGTCACAAAAACCTAGAGTAAAGATTTGCATACACGCACATACACATACTCGCATCCATTTACTTCCTTGTGCGTATTGGGGACATATATATATTGGTATTCATATGCTTGGATGATAAGGATGTTACATGATACTTGGGAATGAGTCGATATGATTGGGCATGATGCCGTGAGATATTTAATATATGACCGAGATATGTCATGATGTTATAGCGGATCGTTGGACGACGATACCATGTGGATGATGCTATATATATATGATAGTTGACATATGATCGAGATATGAAATGAGATATGTTATGATATTTATAATGGATCGCTTGGGCGATGTATACTTCCAAATGATAATATGTGTTGATGACATCGAATTGTATGAGGCTTTAGATCAGTAGCCAGATCATGATATTATTGATGATATTAGTAGTGTACTCGACTTAGATAAGTACCCATGCTCTCGATATGTGATGATGTGGATACCAGATGAATAATGAGATAAATGTGATATTTGAACCGTACCCAGATTTGGGATGCCGTACGATAGATTTACCGTACGAGATATAGTTATAAGGATAGATCCGCACTTTTGACTCGAGGATGTCATATTAATTATTGTATCGTACGGGATACTATTGAGGCGAGATCACCGACTACTAGATATATATATATCGACTCCGGCTTAAGTGGATTCCCTTACCCTTTTGACTGGGCTCGAATCATACTCATTTTCAAAAGTAGAGAATGAGTATTTAAATACCAAACTGTACGACTCGTATATTGGGTAGGTATATTTTTCAGTGCTGTTGTTACTACATCGCTTTCTGTATATTCATGATGCTTCATCGTATTGCATGCTTATGCATATGTTATCTGTAATTTGTTGCGCCATGGCAGGGGCCCCGGCCGTCTACTCGAGGCCAAAATGCGGAATCAAAAATTTTCTTAACTTTAAACCGGCGCTACCGCGGACAATAAACCCGGATCGTAACCATTAACCTAATCCTAGCAATCAAGAGAATGGGTAGAGAAGTATACCAAGCGATCCGTGTCCTTCGGTCTTCGTCTCTACTCCGATCTCCCACGGAATCTCCGTTCGTCGCCTCCTCGTCGGAAAGGGCACCACGTAGCCAAATACTTTTACGGGCTCTCACCTCTGGACCGAGGCAACTCGGGCACGAAGTTGGCTAGCCGACGCGTCCAAGATTTGCTATAGGTGTAGTGTAGAAGCTTTTCTCTTTTGGGGTTTTGAAGTTGCCTTTGGATGGAGGTGAAGAAGGAACTTTGGAGAGGTGAGAAGGGTTTTGTTAGCATGCCAAAAAATGAGATGTATCAATTTCCCTCTCTCAATGAAATGAACCCCACCTCCACTCAAAAGTGGCCGGCCCCCTCTTCATATGGGTGGAGGAAAAAGAATAAAAAACCAATTGAAGAAAAGAAAAGATAATCAAAGATTTTAGTCACTCTCATTACCCTTTTCAATCCTTTCACCAAAACCATCACAATAAATCAAAGGATGAGACCAATATGGAATCTCATGATGAGGAAGCCACATAATGTAAGGAACCCCTCCACAATAACTTATTTGCACTCTTGCAAATAACCCCCTTCCAACGGAAAGTCCGGCCGCGAAGGAACAAAAGAAAACTGGCCGGAACGGAATGCAAACTGGCAACTTCAGAAAACTGATCCCGTAATAAATTACAGGAAAACCCCGCTACTGCATATACATGCCCGCATTTGTATTCCCACTGAACACAAATGCAAAGAGACAAAATCTACACTGTCTAATACTAGGATCCGGCTTAAACCAAAGCCGGCTAGTAAAATCCATCCGAACATGATCCGTGCAATACCGCACGTATCTGATCGAACCCTGCCATATCTCCATACGGCCTCTACAGCGTTCCGCCCGAAACTTGAGTAACTGTCTGTGTGGGGGACACTAAAGACTCGTCAATACTATGGCTGTGGATTTAACCACTAGCACGTCAGAGGTATTAGCCATACGTGACGAGCCACCAGCTATTGACCAAAAGGGACGTCGATGAGCGAACTCATCCTGACACCCTACTGAGCCTGTAAGTGACAATATCCGTACAGTCCGGTCCGTTCGTCTATGAGTATTGTATGGCGGGCCTAGAGGGTTGGTAAAAGTCAGACCCCCAAAAGCTGTACAAGTCGTGTCGGAGTGTAGCCCAGAACACCCTGAGATACTACTGGAATACCTACCAGTAAATCTCCTGCCTCGGCCGAGGGCTTTGTGTAATGGCTCTCCTAGACACAACGTGACCTCACCCCCAATACCGGGAGAGACGAACCCCTGCAGAACCGCTCACTGCCTCCATGTGGCTCGGGACTGTACCCAACTAAAACCTGTTTGCACGACTCCTTTGAGCCGTGGTAGGGTAGTAATCAAAGCACAGTGGGAATTCACACGAGACAAATGACGATATCAGGTCGATGAACTAACCTGTACACATGTCACCTGGGAACTGCTATCTGACGTCTGGTATAATCCCAACTAGCAGGTTCCCGGCGAGTCCTGTCCGCTGTACTCATAACCCAATGAGCACATGTATACATCTTAGGTTAACCAACTGACACCAGTGGCTTGTGAGACCGGCCACCGCCCTTTGTCGGGGTCTCGACTGTATACACTAGTTTACTCTGGAGTATCGATGCCCTGTCTCGAAACTCCCACGACTAGGGATCTTTTAAGGATGTGCTTATAGACTCCAGCTCTCACGTATATGATCGCCCTCATACTGCTGGTAGTCAAGCAAGAATCCTAGGGGCTCTATCAACGTGTAATAGCGACTCGTAAGGTCACCTAAAGCAGTACACGATGATAAAGATAAACCAGATAGCATACTATCATCTCGAGTAAGACTGTCCTACCGGTATAGGTCCTCCCTCAATCATTGCAATCACGTGCCTGTGATCCAATAATTGACTCTGAGGGCACTATATCTAACAATCTCCCACTTGCACTCAAGGCTAATTATTGCGATGTCGCATACTCACAGCCTGTGTGATACAGAACACCCAACTCCTCTACTAGTCAGTCTTACAAAGCTCGTTTGTGAAACTATTGCGTTCGAGGAATAGCCTCAGTGAGTGGATCCGCTCTGATGTTTCTTTCTATGTCTCTCTTTATCTTAAGTTCGCGGAGAAAACCATCTCCCGAAATGAGCAATACCTGTCTTAGAATATGTCTGGATGTCTGATGGGACCTAGCTCATAAATGAACTCCAAATCCAAACTTCTTAGACTGTATCGTCAACTGAACCTAATCAGTATCCTGCGCCATCCGTCCCTCAGTATCCACCTGGACCACCTGCCTAAAATACTGCCCCTCGACAGAGGGAAAACTAAAACTCTGACGGCCACTCTGCCGTCCAGGTCACCTTGGAAGCTTGGAATGATAACCGTCTCCTAAAGGAGGCTGCCGTTATCAAATCCCTAGAACATCCACTTATGTCCTAAAACTGCTTCCGATCGTTTCTCCAGAATTGGATTAATATCAACTTATTGCATCTACTGCAAGAACAACATCTGGTCTGGTATTTGACATCTCATGATTGACTCAATTGCTTAAGCAAGTAATCTGCCAATCATACACATCCCTCTCTACTTTAGTCTGTAAGACACCTTTAGAGAGGGTGACTCCATTACCTGCAGGTACACTACCGTGCCAGGAGTCGTCCATTCTAAATACTCATAGAATGCTGTCTAAGTACCCAGATTAGGAAACCACCCAAATCTAGATCTAAAATCATAGATATAGTAACCAGAATGTCTTGACATTATATCCAAGTCCCATGTGGAGAAACCACTGTGTGACAACCAAAGTATAACCGACCGTAGTATAGGAATATCACTTCCTACTCTGTGTATGTCATCCAAATACCAGGACATTACACCCTACTACCTTCTTAACAGATCCATCCCCTATTCTGATGAAGTCAAACCTATGACTTCACATCAGAAATAGATGATTTATCTCCGCTATATCTGCTTTAGTCTATAATAGACATAAGCTACCTGTCCACCAATGCTTCCGCTGCTCCCACTGACCAGGACAACCCTCTGGCAGAGTCATATACACGTACACTTCTAAAGCTAGTTTAGAACGACGCTATACTCATCCTCCTTCCGGGTCTCACAGTCTGGAACAACAGCAATGGCAAGTCTGGGTAAACAAGAACCTCCCTGCCACCGTCCCTGAGCATACCGAAGTACCTCTCGGGTGCCTGAGGTTACCCACCATATCTGCGGAGTGGCCAATGGAATGTCAAACCAGATTGAATCTTTAGGTTCTTATCAAATCTTCAGTAATCGTTTGCGGTTCTGGAATCACTTCCAGTTCTACCATACTCCAACTACTGTTTTCTGAAAAAATCCATTTTTGTTAAAACTGTGGCGAGTCAAGAACAATATCACTATTGATCTTCCAGATGGTAGAAAATCAACCCTCGTCATAGCCCGGGTCAACCCACAAACAGCCATTACAGAAACATGCCTTGAGTTATCCGGAGTCTGGTTTTAAGCATAAGCCGGACAACTCCCCGTATCTTAACAATGTCAAGATATGAACTGTTCTATATCCAACAGAGGCACTGATTTAATTGAACCAGATTCAAATCATGCAGCTGTCACCAGTGCATGTCAACTAAATGGAAGGAGGCCGATCAGCGTTACTCAACTTAGGAATGCTTCCAATTATGAGTAACCTGAAAGAGAAGCAAGTTCTCATTACTATCAACTGAATACCATACACAAGTATCTACATCTTCGATCACCTTGAAGAATCCCGATACTTGCAATACTTGGTTCTCTACTCTATTCTTATACCAATAACTCCTCAAAACTCAGACCCTGTGTTTCTACGAAACACATGTCTAAGAACTAGAGAAGTTAAAAGTAAACAGAATATAGTACGAGGACCAACCCCTCTGTCCAAATGGACACTGGACAATATACAATACTCTGTATAAGTCCCTGAGTCTAACAACTCATTCACTGTGTGTCTTAGGTTGAAAACTGTACTTATGGTTAAGAAGAATTACACCGCTGTTCAATGCTCCTTACCTAACCATCCACTGGTATAGGTAAATGTCATAGACATAATTCCAAAAAGGTATATCTCACTCTATAAAAATAGACGTACAGATATATCAATTTGAAATTGGTGCACAACAACGGATATTCAAAACCAAATATTTGCCGTCCGGCAAACAACCCAGTTGACTTCCTCAAATATCACCAATTACAACGAATTCCGATATAATGAGAATAATCACCTAATTCCCAATAACTTACTCCCACTCATCATCTGTAAAACCATACAGATGTGAGAATCATACCTGGTAAATACCTACCCTGGAGCAAGGGCTAATTAGGAAATCAGTTTTCTTTTAACAGTACACAGTGAAACTGAAACATTGAAATGTTTCGATGGGGTATCCCGGTATTCCTAGTAATGCCTCTTCCATTATCCAGATTCACAACTATAACCGTATAATTCTTTGCCACCTCTCCAAATCCCTTTATATGTCTTTAGTCATTACCTTCTGTATACCCCTTTAGGCCAAATGGTTTTTCTTCCTTCCCTACCGTTCGGCACCAGCCTATGGTTTGGAAGAAGACTATCCAATAAGCATAATGGGTGTACTGTCCTAATCCTAGGAACACTCGCAATGTGAGAGAAGGTGAAGATAAAAGACAACCGAATAAACCTTATTCCTATTTCTCCTGAACCAGGATCCATCCCCGAACTGGAACAAGTTCCTTTCGAGTTCGTATATAACCATAAGATGGATTATCCAATAAACTTAGGATCTTCGTAGTGATACGGAGTGTCCTGGAGAAATACAAAGGTGATTTAGGATTGGCGAAAAAAACTTGGTTTGGTCGTGAATAGCAGTCGCAATTCACTTTGCCCTCTTACTAATCCCTTTCTTTGTCTTAACTTAATACCTTTTGTACACCATCGTTATGCTAATTGGTTTTCTTCATTCCCCACTGTTCGGCACCAGCCTAAGGTTTGGAAGAAGACTATCCAATTTGCGTAATAGGTGTACTATCTCCTAAACCAAGGAGTACTCGCAACCTGAGAGAAGGTAAAAGGAAAAGACAACTGAATAGTCCTATTCGTTTTCTCCAGAACCAGAAACCATCCTCGAATTCCTTCGAGTTCGTATATAACCATACTATGGTTTTGTCCAATGGAAGTGGACATTCGTAGTAATACGGGGTGTCCTGGAGAAAAGGGTAAAAGTAGGAGTGGCAATGAGGTTTGCAACTCTGACAATCCAAAAGCCAAGTGTTTAAGAAGGTTCAGTTAACTTGGTCACTGAGTCATAGTCTAGGGTCGGGTCAATGGTCGCTGCCAAAGAGAGAGAGAAAAGAAACACTCAGCGTGCACTCTAAACCTAGATCAGAATGGTTATCACTTTATCTAATCAGGAAACCTCCCACTGTAACGTCAAATTCTTCCCCAAACCTGAAAGAAGAATTCGTCGGGATCACCCGAGGAGTAAACCAACTCATCAGTGGGAATCGGGATCCAACTATCATCGCATGACAACGTGACGGAATCCACTCACATCACCACACTCCAGAAGGTATGCGCATGCCTGGCAAGTTTCAGTTTCTTCAGAAACTCCCGATGTAAGTTTTTACCCCTAGGACCCAAGTGACCTTGACTGAGCCAACATATCAAAAGATTCTAGTCAAGTTCAACCCGTCATTATCTTGATTGCATTAGACCCACCCGCACGAGTCCTTGACTGAGCCAAAATGACCGTACGACTGTCCTAAACCAATCACATATCCATAAGACAGAAAAGCATTACAGAGCTACCGCACACTATGCCTCGGCTGAGCACGACATACGTAGCACGAATACTAAGCAATACCAATCTGAAATGACGGAGGGCTACGGCTGGTTTTTAGCGAAAAACCTTTAAACCTAATGAACTTGATATCGCTGAAGGAACTGGATAACCTTTTATAAAAATATAGTGACGAAAACCTTTGCTAAAGAGGTCACTCCCGGTGAAGGGATCTCGGCTCTTTCCCCGTAGAATGAGGTGCAGGATATTCCATCTGAATACCACGATGCAAAGCAAAAGTAATCGGCTATAGTGAAGTTATTGCCCTGACGCAACTCTTGTCCAAGGGGTCACTCCCGGTGAAGGGATCTCGGCCCTTGCCTCGTCGACTGAGGAGCAGGATATTCCAACTGAATACCACTGTGCAAAACAAAAGAGAACGCCCTTGCAATAACAGCTTTTTGAAAAGTGTTCCAACAACATCAAAATAGGTTTTTTTATCTTGCATTGATCCGAATCAACGCAGTCCCATCAATTGATCACACCACAAAAGAACGAAAATAATGATGTACGTATATGCCATCCGCATTCGCCACTGGGTCCCGTCATCACCCGTTAAGTTAGCTAACTAACGACAGAGCGGGGAATGGACTAGCGCGGATGCAAAACATATACAACATCTATTAGTATATATATAATATATAATTTTCGCTCAAGGCGTGATAAAAATGCAACATCACAGAAATGTACAGTATCACAGATCAATACAGATATCTGGGATCCCCGGGTTTCATAGAGCCGCTACTGAAACCCGATGTTCCCCTGGTCATGTGGATAGCCTGTGCAATGAAAATCCTAGACCCCTACGAGCGCGGCAAGTTGCCCGCCAAAACCTGAAGCGAGGCAGCCCCCTTCAGCAACGTGAATGGACCACCCAGCACTTCACGGAATCCGGTAACTTAGGCACCCCTCCTTGGGCCAACCTGTACCCCCTACGAGTGCGGCGAGCAGCCCGCCAATTCTAGAGTAAAGCCCCCTCCGTCTTAATGCCATGAGATGCGGGCTCGTTGACCTCTAGAACCCGGCTATCCGTGCACCCCTCCGCGGGGCAATCCTAGTACAGAAAGTAAAAATATACATACAACGGGTACATCGACCGCAACCTGGTCGTGCCCCAAAAAAATAATACAAACAGGCAGTGACGGCAGTCCACATGTTGGACGCTCGCCCCGCAATATCAAATGTACATATAAAACAAAACTGTACTAACATTGCATCCAGGCTATCCCCCACGACCAATCCGCAACATCACTGCACAAACACAGAACATCAACGTGAATGCCACGTTCGCAAATCCTTCTAACCGGGCTATAGCAGTTAGACAGGATTTACCGATCAAGTGACATTCACGGTCGCAGATATAATGTAAATACTGTGAACTAATGTGTTTAAAACATCCGATCGATCAATATTTTACCAAGTGGGCCCCAAGCATTACTGTAGCACATAAAGAAATTCTGAGCCCAAAAAGAATATACCAAAACCCCTATTTTCAGCCCAAAAGCCCACTACAAAAAATTGGTGAAGTGAAGACTCAATATTGCGGCGGAACCGCTGCCAAATAGGGGTTATGGCCGCGGTTCCGCGGTCGTATAGAGGGATCAGACTACCAAATTTTCACAGTGTTCTTAGAATTCCATGTACATCATTCTGAAACAACCTGAAAATTTTTTGGGGCTAAAAAAATTTCAACAGAAACTGATATACATGAAAATGCGATTTTGGGATTTTTGTTCGATCGAAGCTTTAAACATACTAGTACAAGCTAGACTAGGTTAATGGCATGGCTCTTATACCATGTTGCGCCACGGCAGCGCCCCGGCCGTCTACTCGAGACCAAAATGCGGAATCAAAAATTTTCTTAACTTTAAACCGGCGCTACCGCGGACAATAAACCCGGATCGTAACCATTAACCTAATCCTAGCAATCAAGAGAATGGGTAGAGAAGTATACCAAGCGATCTGTGTCCTTCGGTCTTCGTCTCCACTCCGATCTCCCGCAGAATCTCCGTTCGTCGCCTCCTCGTCGGAAAGGGCACCATGTAGCCAAATACTTTTACGGGCTCCCACCTCTGGACCGAGGCAACTCGGGTGCGAAGTTGGCTAGCCGACGCGTCCAAGATTTGCTATAGGTGTAGTGTAGAAGCTTGTCTGTTTTGGGGTTTTGAAGTTGCCTTTGGATGGAGGTGAAGAAGGAACTTTGGAGAGGTGAGAAGGGTTTTGTGAGCATGCCAAAAAATGAGATGTATCAATTTCCCTCTCTCAATGAAATGAACCCCACCTCCACTCAAAAGTGGCCGGCCCCCTCTTCATATAGGTGGAGGAAAAAGAATAAAAAACCAATTGAAGAAAATAAAAGATAATCAAAGATTTTAGTCACTCTCATTACCCTTTTCAATCCTTTCACCAAAACCATCACAATAAATCAAAGGATGAGACCAATATGGAATCTCATGATGAGGAAGCCACATAATGCAAGGAACCCCTCCACAATAAGTTATTTGCACTCTTGCAAATAACCCCCTTCCAACGGAAAGTCCGGCCGTGAAGGAACAAAAGAAAACTGGCCGGAACAGAATGCAAACTGGCAACTTCAGAAAACTGATCCCGTAATAAATTACAGGAAAACCCCGCTACTGCATATACATGCCCGCATTTGTATTCCCACTGAACACAAATGCAAAGAGACAAAATCTACTCTGTCTAATACTAGGATCCGGCTTAAACCAAAGCCGGCTAGTAAAATCCGTCTGATCACGATCCGTGCAATACCGCACGTATCTGATCGAACCCTGCCATATCTCCATACGGCCTCTACAGCGTTCCGCCCGAAACTTGAGTAACTGTCTGCATGGGGGACTCTAAAGACTCGTCAATACTATGGCTGTGGATTTAACCACTAGCACGTCAGAGGTATTGGCCATACGTGACCGGCCACCAGCTATTGACCAAAAGGGACATCGATGAGCGAACTCATCCTGACACCCTACTGAGCCTGTCAGTGACAATATCCTTACAGTCCGGTCCGTTCGTCTACGAGTATCGCATGGCGGGCCTAGGGGGTTGGTAAAAGTCAGACCCCCAAAAGCGGTACAAGTCGTGTCGGAGTGTAGCCCAGAACACCCTGAGATACTACTGGAATACCTACCAGTAAATCTCCTGCCTCGGCCGAGGGCTTTGTGTAATGGCTCTCCTAGACACAGCGCGACCTCACCCCCAATACCAGGAGAGACGAACATCTGCAGATCCGCTCACTGCCTCCATCTGGCTCAGGACTGTACCCAACTAAAACCTGTTTGCACGACTCCTTTGAGCCGTGGTAGGGTAGTAATCAAAGCACAGTGGGAACTCACACGAGACAAATGACGATCTCAGGTCGATGAACTAACCTGTACACATGTCACCTGGGAACTGCTATCTGACGTCTGGTATAATCCCAACTAGCAGGTTCCCGGCGAGTCCTGTCTGGTGTACTCATAACCCAATGAGCACCTGTATACATCTTAGGTGAACCAACTGACACCAGTGGCTTGTGAGACCGGCCATCGCCCCTCGTCGGGGTCTCGACTGTATACACTAGTCTACTCTGGAGTATCGATGCCCTGTCTCGAAACTCCCACGACTAGGGACCTTTTAAAGATGTGCTTATAGACTCCAGCTCTCACGTATATGATCGCCCTCATACTGCTGGTAGTCAAGAAAGAATCCTAGGGGCTCTATCAACGTGTAATAGCGACTCGTAAGGTCACCTAAAGCAGTACATGATGATAAAGATATACCAGATAGCATACTATCATCTCGAGTAAGACTGTCCTACCGGTATAGGTCCTCCCTCAATCATTGCAATCACGTGCCTGTGATCCAATAATTGACTCTGAGGACACTATATCCAACATAATTATCATGAAACCCTGCTGCCAGGACTCCAGTACCATTACCGATGATGCGTATGTTCAACATACACCTTCTTGCCGGATCACACACATCATCATCGGTAATTGCTTTGTCACGTACACTTTAGAAAATACTATTCATGGACATAGCTTGCTAGTTGATGGTTGCAACATGTTATTGCTTTCTTATGCTAGTTAGCTATTGCATTTATTGCATGACATCAGATGCATCCATATATTCATTGGTCATGCAGTATTATGGAGATTTATGCCAGTTTTCATTGTTATTGACGTGGTGACTTGATGATTTCGGAATCCTTTTGATATTTTCTGGATTTAGAAACCACATGTGAAAGTTTTGTAAACTGATGAATTATTTTAAAGAGAAAAATGCGGTTTTCCTTGATATGTTGAGTATTGTCCACCATGGTGTTTTCTCGGTTCTGAGATGTTTTGGAGACCCGATTCGGGAAGTTGGATGAACCGTCTCGGGTATATGGTGGGCCTGGTAAGGTATCCCGGGGCAAGAAGCTCGAGTTGTAGACGATGAGCCCGGCATGGGCAGACTGCCTACCGGTGATTTTACCTAGCACGGCAGATATCCGGAGGATACCGTTCGTGGTCGTGTGATTGATGATATGGGCCGATCCGGACTGACGGAGCCCGAGGGAATGAGATATTGAGACTTGAGACACTGAGATATTGAGATTTGATGATACAGGCCAGTCCGGATAGCCGGAGCCTGAGGTATTGAGATACTGAGATTTATGTTTTGTGTCGATGTTGGACACTGTTTTATCTGTCGATTTCATTGATGATACGCGATTTATATAGATACAGAAATCTCATTAAATAAACAAAACAGCTGTCTCATTCACGATGTATTCTTTTTCATTTGTAATGCATTCATGCATCATATATCTGATATGTTGCTATCTGAGATACTGACACGAGCATATAGTATTACACTTATACATAGATGGATCAGGATATTTATTTGAGGATATTACTTGATATGACCTAGGATAGCGTCAAGCATGCGACTTCTACTCGTAGATGTTTTCTACTCACGAATTGGCAACTCAACCCCGTTGTGCCATAGTTTCTTGCAGGTTTTGCCGTACAAGTTTCGTTGCGGTTTTGCTGGCACACTATTCCTTCGGGGTGATTGCTTTGGTAGGTGGGTTCTTTTGTATCAGGACCACCATTGTATATTTATTATTTCAGTTGTATCTAGTAAACTCCATCAACCAGACTTGTATTATTTGATAGATATAGAAGACCAGTGTATATTCTTTCGACCTTAGAGTCGCGCGCTGTATTATATAGTTTTCTTCTGGTTTTCTTGTTGATGTTGGATTTTTATCCAGAGTTTGATCCTCGCCCTTCAGTGTTGTATATTATATTGCTTGCATGGTTGTGACCATCAATTGATGAAGAGCTAGCTCCCACTTGGGGATGCCTTTATTCATTATATATGCTTTATCTGGTTTGTACTCATTTTGGGTCAGTTTTTACAAAGGAAACTCTGCCGAAATTTTCAGAAAAGACTTGAGATTTTAAAAATGCATATTTCGGCTTATATTGTTAAAATTCTTTCTTTAAAAATTGGTTTTTCCTTTACTGTACTGCTTTACTTGGTTTGGATTTCTGGGTTTGGCTTACTTAGATTACGTACGCCTCGAGATGTTGCGTAGTTTAAGTGCCGGTCATGTTCCGTACTTTTCGGGTCGTGACAAAGTTGGTATCAGAGCGTTAGATTTTACCTTCTGAGTGTAGGATGGCCCTTGGTTGATGGAGTAGGTGACTCAAGTAGAGTGACGTACCGTGTGTATGTTCCGCGGTATACTTACGATACGATACTCCGTTTAAGGAGCCTTAGGATGTACATTTTCTTGCACCGTATTATATTCATTCCTATGATCTATCCTCATCGGTACCAGTTTATGGTTTTGTTATCACGGTTGTACGGGCGTGGAGAGCTACGGCTAGAGTAGCGGTCAGCACGAGCTCGTCATGGACGAGGACTGGCCAGGGCATGATTCCAGGGACATACGATTGCATAGAGGCGTCGTTTTATTGTGTTTTCACGCCATGAGCGTTTGATGGGTCGCTATTACAAGATTTCTTAGACGTGCAGATCAGTACCAGAGGATTGGGCCACTGTTAGAGGCCAGCCAAAACGTGATGACGGTCCATGCACCGTATTTTGATGATTTAGGCACTGTTCAGCGTGCGGACGAATGAGTCGGTTGTTGCTGCGAATGAGGAGATATCGCCCCAGATGTTTGGAGCTAATGCTGCACGAGCTATACTTCGAGATATGATAGAAGATCGCTTGTCACCAAAGATAAAAGACTAGGACATGTGATTCATTGCCTACCCCGATGCGAGGTCATCAGATTGATTGATTCCAGCTAGAGACAACTTCACGCTGACACGTTGAGCGTTGATATAGACAATCGAATGTCAGGAATCCATTTTCCAAGTTTAAAGTATTCAGAAAACAATGCAAGTAATTCTTCGGACCCTCTAGAAGAATGAAACCCTAACTCGACATAAGTACCATGGAACGTCGGTGAACCTTAGGGTTTGCGGCAGTTCAGCGGTGCCATTAGTGAGGCTTGGGTTTGCCCTTCTACGGTTGGTCTATAGGTGATGTGGCATGTATTCGATACTATTAAACTGTACCCAAGATGTTGAGCTCTTGGGGGATTATGGAACCTCAACGAATCGATCAAAAAGTTTGACGTCATTCGGATATCATGTGATGGGATACATTGCTTAGGAGACTCCAGATACGAGTATAGCCATTGGAGCGCAGTCAATGCAGCCACGAGGAGACGAATCCGAATCAGTCGACATTGGAGAAAAGTGGAGTAAGAGGTTCGTACGAGATCGTGATGAGAGGACATTCCACTCCGCTGACATTAGAGATGTGATACGCAAGCAGAGGCGTTGACTATGGATATACCTTACAGGAGGAGTCATGATGAGAATGCAGCCGTTCCGGAACAAGAAATAGATATAGTAAAGATGATGACTTTCAGGAAGTTTGGCAGCAACGAGATTTGGGGAGAGACCTTGACAGGACCTTTCTGGAATACTATACGAGAAGACTTGGACCAAGGATCAGTCATATTGCACACACCCAGCAGGCCAGAGTTCTACATCATCGACGAGACATGTTATGAGTGACCACGACAGATGGCCAGAGTCTCTTAGAGGATGTGCTTGAGCGGGACTATTCCGCCATACTTGATTTCGGTATTCCGGGCGATCTATTCACATGATTGAGTTTTGATGATTGGGCTTTATGGTATTGTTTTCGTGCACCATAGCTGCACCTACTGAGTATTTACGTTTTGTGCATAGTTATTGCACTTGAGATATGCTTTATACACTGTAGTGTTGATTTATGATTTGTGCAGGTTTATTGCACTTGATTCATGCTTTTCCTGCACATGTTTATGATTTCATGGATTGCATACAACTGATTGATTTTTGTGCAGGTGTATGCACTCGATTTGATTTTTGCACTCGGTATAGGTTACATGTGCTTGCAGTGCATGGATACGTGTTTTGTGCACGCAATTGCACGCGTTTATGATTTTATACACCTTGGCACACTCGGCGTTGCTTTTTATACGCATTTGAGTTATTGATGCATTTCCGTGCACTTGTTGCACCCGAATTATATTTTTTGCAGTTGTTGCACTAGGTTTTTACGCTGTGCATTGTTACACCATATTGTATTTCGTGCACTGGATGCACTGTATTTGATATTTCATGCACTGGATGCACTGTATTCGGCATTTCGTGCACTGGATGCACTGTATTTGGTATTTCGTGAACTGGATGCACAGTGTTTGGTATTTCGTACACTGGATGCACTGTATTTGGTATTTCCTGCACTGGATGCACTGTATTCGGCATTTCGTGCACTGGATTCACTGTATTTGATATTTCGTGCACTGGATGCGCTAGAGTTGGTATTTTGTGCACTTGATGCACCATATTTGTATTTTTGTGCGATTGTTGCACTGTATTGTATTTCATGCACTGGACGCACCGGATTCATATTTCGAGCATTTGTTGCACCAGCTAGGTATTTTGTGCATTGGTTGCACCGGAATTATACTCCGTACTTTGGTTGCACCCGATTTATGTCTTTGAGCATTTGTGTTACCAGATTTGTGTTTTTTGCGCGTCTGCACTTGATGTTCGTTTTCATGCATGATACTGCACTAGATACTTTTCACGGACTTACGCGCTTGGGTTGAATTTTTACGCATATTAGGCGCTTAATATTGGATTTTGTACGCACCGGATGCACTCGATTGAGATTTCCATTCGTGCATGTTAGTTGCACTGGATTGAGATTTCGTACACCACAGTTGCACTTGATTTTGATTTGATATCATTCGAGATGTTCATTTTGATTCCATGACTGATATTTTGAGCGATTTATTTGCATGATTGAGATTTTGTGCACCACAATAGCACTTGACTTTGATTAGATATCATTTGAGATAGTGATTTTGATTCCATACCTATGGTAGGCATGTGATTTGACTTGTGCTTTCGGCATATTTTTCATGCACTTTTAGTATTTAATTTGATTTGTGCATGCTGATGCACATGATTGTGAGATTATATACCGCGTTATACCTGATTTGGATTGAGGTTTATTGTATACCGTCGATTTCGATTATGATATTGAAGTTGATTTCGTGCACTCTGTGCATTTGATTTGGATTCTTGCGCATAATTGGCACGCTTGGATTGGATTTTGCGCATGTTCGGCGCTTGATATTGGATTTCGTGATTTCGTACATGTTGGATGCACATGATTTAGATTTATTCGTGCATGATGGATGCACCTGATTTGGATTTTCGAGCATATTGGGTGCATGTTATGAGATGTGATTTTGGTGCACACCAGATGCACTAAATCGGGTTTCTTTGTGCATACCAGATGCACCTGATATTGCTGTCAGGCACACCCGTTGCCCATGACAGGTGTTTCGTGCACACCCGCTGCACTTGTTGTTGTTTCTCTGCACATGTATGGCACACTCATGGATTTTGATTTTTCCGTGCGTACCAGACGCACGCAGCATTCTTTTGAATATTTTATGATTGATTTCTTATGGGGCAGTACGTTTCCTTTTTTATGATATTTCCTATTTGGTATAGTAGCTGAGCAGGACTAGTCAGAGGACAGTACCTGGATATATTTTGCGTGCATTGAGAGTTATCGAAGAGATTTCCAAACAGGGAGCTATAGTTTCAGTATTTACCAACGTGTCTGATATGACACGAAACGTTTAAAACAAGGGAACCCTTCTAAATTATTTTCAAAGCTGCGGGACGTCAATATTAACCAAAAGATATATATATATATATATATAGTTATTTTCTTATATTAGACGTCTGCAACTATGCAGTGATATGCGCATTGCACATCGACTTAAAAGGGTTTGGCATGCATTTCCTTCAGAAATTTACAGGTATAGTTATGATGTTTACTTGCATTGTTGATTTATATCATGTTGGTTTGTTTTGGGCTTTGACATTGGTGTTTTCGCCATAACTCCGATGATTTGCAGGATACTTGACGGAGTTTTGATTTTGAGTCATCTGCTCATTGTTCATTCGCATGCATTACGCTACAATGCGTCTTATGTATTGATGATTTCGGAGCCCCGACGACTTAGAATTTTTACTGAAATGTTTTAGTATTTGAGGGGTTTAAATTTAAATTCGGAGACCGAATTTCTTTAAGGGGGGAAGATTGTAATATTTCAGAAAATATAAAATATTATTTTTGGAATTTAATATTAAAATAATATTTTTCCCGAAAACTGCCCGATTTGCGAAATTGGGTTTTTCGAAAAAGGGTATAAATATATACCTATAATTATGAAATAAATCGAAATTAAAATGATTTATTCATTTAAAAATATATATAAAGAATTTGACATTTTTAAAATTTATTATATGCAGTTTTGATAAAAACCCGATTAGTGCACTGCTAATCGCGATTAAGCCAAATCCGTATTTCTACAGTTTTCATAGCTAGTGCACCATGTCGCGTTGCATTTAGTTACATGTTGTTGCATTCGTGTTGTTTTATGGGTATTATGTGTTTTGGTTTTAAAGAAGAAAAGAAAAGAAAAGAGGAATGGCGAAAGAGTAATTAGTGAGAGAGTGGGTGAGAATAAGTGAGGAGAGTGAGGGGCTGCCCATTATCCCTCCACCATTTTTTTTCTTCTCCTTCTTCTTCCTCACTTCCCTCCATCTTAAACCCTAGGATCCATCTCAAAAACCTTGCCAAAACCCCATACCCTTTTCTTTAAAAACATGCACAAGCTCAAGGGAAGCACATTGAACCAAGAAAAGTTGGATTTTGACGACTTGTGGAGCTAGGGCTGTCTAAAGTGGCCTAAATGAGGTAATCCCTACCCTATTAGATTAGTATTTGAATTTCCTAACTTCTATTGTTAGTTTAGAAGTGTTTTAGTGTAGATTAGTGGATTTTGAGATTTCCTAGAAGAGGGTTGAGGATTCTTAAGTTGTGGTGGTGAAGTTGAGGCCTAGTAGTGACCATAGAACCACCATAGTGCTAAAAACCCAGACCTAACCTAAACCGAAAAACCTGAAAACCCAAAACAGAAACTTGTCATGTCGGTTTTGTGAAAATATAGGGTGTGCAGGGAAATCTGGAGCAACCCGGGGACATTCTGAGTTTAGCAAACAATACCAGGGACCCATTTAGGACCCTAGGAGACCACCTTATGAAGACAAAGCCCATGGGAGCCTGGGGGGCCGAGGAGGCCGGAATTCATGGCCTTGTGGCCGGACAGTGTGGGTGGGTTAGTGCTAGGTTTGTTCAAGTAGCTCAAATACCCAATATACTACACCCTAGACTTGTTTGCTTATCTTTATTTGACCTGAGTCAAAATCTGGGAGCATTCTAGTGTGATTTTGGCTATGTTTTCCGTATTTTGAAATGCTAATTCTTGATATTTGGATTCGTATTGGGTTGTTGCATGTTTGTACATCAACAACAGGGGTTGTTTAGTATTTTTGCACGCGTGGGCTATAGGTTTTGACCCATAGGCAATCCGTGTGCCGTTTTGGTTTCTGGACTTGATGCTAATAGCGATTGCGATTGTTTATTATATGTAGGTACCCCCGTGAAGACTTAGAGACGACAAGCAAGCGCGTGGCGACATCGGTATCGGCAAGCAAAGGTGAGTAGATTATATCTACGGGGGGAGTCGGGTGGATGGCGTATAGCACCCCCGCAAAGTCGTAAGAAATAATGTGATGTGATATAGATACATTTATATGTTATTGAAAGATTTGAACACTTAGCAGGAAAAGATTTAGGAGATTATGGGTTTAGTGTTAGCGAGAAGTGAAGAAAGGACTTTAGTCGATTTCTTAGTCACGAAAACCTAGAGTAAAGATTTGCATACATGCACATACACATACTCGCATACATTTACTTCCTTGTGCATATTGGGGACATATATATATTGGTATTCATATGCTTGGATGATGAGGATGTTATATGATACTTGGGAATGAGTCGATATGATCGGGCATGATGCCGTGAGATATTTAATATGTGACCGAGATATGTCATGATGTTTTAGAAGATCGTTGGACGACGATACCATGTGGATGATGATATATATATAATAGTTGACATATGATCGAGATATGAGATGAGATATGTTATGATATTTATAATGGATCGCTTGGGCGATGTATACTTCCATATGATAATATGTGTTGATGACATCGAATTGTATGAGGCTTTAGATCAGTAACCAGATCATGATATTGTTGATGATATTAGTAGTGTACTCGACTTAGATCAGTACCCCTGCTCTCGATATGTGATGATGTGGATACCAGATGAATAATAAGATAAATGTGATATTTGAACCGTACCCAGATTTGGGATGCCGTACGATTGATTTCCCGTACGAGATATAGTTATGAGGATAGATCCGCACTCTTGACTCAAGGATGTCATATTAATTATTGTATCATACGGGATACTATTGTAGCGAGATCACCGACTACTAGATATATATATAGATCGACTCAGACTTAGGTGGATTCCCTTTCCCTTTTGACTGGGGTCGAGTCATACTCATTTTCAAAAATGGAGAATCGTGAGTATTTAAATACCAAACTGTATGACCTGTATATTGGGTAGGTATATTTTAAGTGTTGCTGTTATTACATCGCTTTCTGTATATTCATGATGCTTCATCGTATTGCATGCTTGTGCATATGTTATCTGTAATTATCATGAAACCCTGCTGTCAGGACACCAGCACTATTACCGATGATGCGCATGTTCTACGTACACCTGCTTGCCGGCTCACACACATCATCATCGGTAATTTCCATGTCATGTACACTTTAGAAAATACTATTCATGGACATAGCTTGCTAGTTGATAGTTGCAACATGTTATTGCTTTCTTATGCTGGTTAGCTATTGCATTTATTGCATGACATCAGATGCATCCATATATTCATTGGTCATGCAGTATTATGGAGATTTATGCCAGTTTTCATTGTTATTGACGTGGTGACTTGATGATTTCGGATTCCTCTTGATATTTTCTGGATTTAGAAACCGCATGTGAAAGTTTTGTAAACTAATGAATTATGTTAAAGAGAAAATTGCGGTTTTCCTTGACATGTTGAGTATTGTCCACCATGGTGTTTTCTCGATTTTGAGATGTTTTGGAGACCCGATTCGAGGAGTTGGATGAACTGTCTCGGGTACATGGTGGGCCTGGTAAGGTACCTCGGGACAAGAACCTCGAGTTGTAGACGATGAGCCCGGCAGGGGCAGACTGCCTACCGGTGATTTTATCTGGTGCGGCGGTTATCCGGAGGATACCGTTCGTGGTCGTTTGATTGATGATATGGGCCGATCCGGACTGACAGAGCCCGAGGGATTAAGATATTGAGACTTGAGACACTGAGATATTGAGATTTGATGATACAGGCCAGTCCGGATAGCTGGAGCCTGAAGTATTGAGCTACTGAGATTTATGTTTTGTGTCGATATTGGACCCTGTTTTATCTGTCGATTTCATTGATGATATGCGATTTATATACATACAGAAATCTCATTAAATAAAGAAAACAGTTGTCTCATTCACGATGTATTTTGTTTCATTTGTAATGCATTCATGCATCATATATCTGATATGTTGCTATCTGAGGTACTGACACGAGCATGTAGTATTACACTCATACATAGATGGACCAGGATTTTTATTTAAGGATATTACTTGATATGACCTAGGATAGCGTCAAGCATGTGATTTCTACTCGTAGATGTTTTCTACTCACGAGTTGGCAACTCAAGCCCGTTGTGCCACAGTTTCTTGCAGGTTTTGCCGTACAGGTTTCGTTGCGGTTTTGCTGGCACACTGTTCCTTCCGGGTGATTGCTTTGGTAGGTGGGTTCTTTTGTATCAGGACCACCATTGTATATTTATTATTTCGGTTGTATCTAGTAAACTCCATCAACCAGACTTGTATTATTTGATAGACATAGAAGTCCAGTGTATATTCTTTCGACCTTAGAGTCGCGCTCTGTATTATATGGTTTTCCTCTGGTTTTCTTGTTGATGTTGGATTTTTTTCCTGATTTTGATCCTCGCCCTTTGGCGTTATATATTATATTGCTTGCATGGTTATGATCGTCAATTGACGAAGAGCTAGCTCCCGCTTGGGGATGCCTTTATTCATTATATATGCTTTATCAGGTTTGTACCTGTTTGGGGTCAGTTTTTATAAAGGAAACTCTGCCAAAATTTTCAGAAAAGACTTGAGATTTTAAAAATACATACTTCGGCTTATGTTGTTAAATTTCTTGCTTTAAAAATTGGTTTTTCCTTCACTATATTGCTTTACTTGGTTTGGATTTCTGGGTTTTGGCTTACTTAGATTACGTCCGCCTCAAGACGTTTCGTAGTTTAAGTGCCGATCATGTTCCGTACTTTTCGGGTCATGACAGTCGAAGTAAAACTGTGTTTAGAAACGGGCTCAAGATATACGGATCACGAAGCCAGGTAAGTACAAGAGAGAAGGGGAGGTTTTCCAACACTTTCGATGAGTTCCTTAACTAGATAACCCTTTCTCTTGAACACTTGCCTAGACACCCCGTGAATGATATACAGTTAAGCGGTGTTCTAAACACAGTCAACTTCTCCTAATGAGCGTGATGTCCTTAAAGCCAAAGTTCTAGTTGATTTTAAATTACTGTGGGTATGCAAGAATGCAGTTTTGTGATTTGTGGGCTACGGAGAAAAGGTGATGAAATCCTTTACCGTATCTTGTTTGGTCTTTTTGCCGTTAAATCCGTATTAAGATGCACATGCGCAATCAATAAAAGAATTCAAGAATTCAATCAAATAAAGCAATTCTTTTTCATTTAAGTTTCAAGCGCTGCAACAAATACGGTTAGTTCTCTGTTCAATTGGCGGCAAGTTTGTGCGAAGAATCCTGCAGAAGATAGAAATATTGGACTGCATCGAATTCGAGAAGAGTGTGTTAAGAAAACGTACTGATGTGATTTGGTTTAAGAAAACCCCTTGAAAGTGATCCGAGCTTTTGATTTTTCGCTTGCGCGGGTCAAACTACCCGGATCTTTGGCACTGTACTTCCCTAACGTCTTGCAATTGCATTTGAGCCTCGCTCCGCACGATCGCTGGTCGTAATTCCTTAAAAACCTGAAATGTCAGAAAATACAATATTTAGTGTCAAAAAGCGATATATATGCCCTAATTCCCGCACACTTAAAATTAGAAAAATCAAACAATACCAATAGAGTACAAACACTGGACTGGAGATCACCAAAAAAGGAAAAACCCAAAATCTCACAAACAGGCCGGCAAGCTGGGATATATCTTGGATGTTGCCGGTCTTTTTTAGGAGTTAGGTGCAGGAATTTTTGGTTGGTTCCCTAGGATATATTAGTATTCTAATGGTCTAACTTGATTTTTTAGTTTAAGTTCATGGAGATAGCAGGCAGTAAAGACAGAGAACAAATTAAAAAGAATCGTGCTTTGTTAGTTTTGAAAAAATTTTGAATTCTAAATTAGTGAGTTAGTAAGAACCAGAAATAACAATTCCTAATACTACCAACTCCCCGGCAACGGCGCCAAAAACTTGTTGGGAATTCACCCGCGCGCGCAAATGCTTATTTTTTGGAAATGTGATCGTTTTATGGAAATGGAATGCGCACGCGAGATCGTTCTCGTTTAAAATATTTATAAACCGCAAGTGCACGGCACGTTGTAGCAAGACGGAAAGTACGGGTCGATCCGCAGGGAATTGTGATTAGGTATCGTGATTTAAGGTTCGACCAATTAATGAATTGGGTTGGTTGTCACAAAATTATAAAAGAATACGAAAATAAGAAAAGCAAGAAAGCAAGTAAGTTAAGAATGAATGGTTGCGGCTTTGGTTCGGAAGGTCGAATAGCGACGTTTACCTCTACACGCTTGATCATGAGTTGTCTGGTCTTACCTTGATCCCGGCATGAAGCAAGACTTGTCAACGCGGTTGTGGAGCACAAACCGTCAAATTCCGATGCTCGCCGCAAAGCACGAAACAAGTCTGTTTTGATCACCTACCGTTTGTATGTCTGAGCTTGGGGTATCAACACTAAACACAAGGGTTAGCAAGCATACCGCAACAACAAAAAAACAAATTAGTTAGTGAGAGCAAATGGTTTTAGTGTTGAGTTTGCTAAGGGTTTGTGATGGTATATAGTATATGAAACAAAGAGTTTGTCAAGCACCTTATCACAACATACCATATCCAAACTTAGCAAACTTAACACTAAATTGATTTTAACTTAAACATTGAAATGGAAAAAGGGAATGAATATGGTATATGAGGAGGTTACAAAGCAACCATGTTTCAAAATGCCATATCATATCAATACATAAGCAATATTTAAGTTAGAATCATAAATTAAGCACATGAAATATAAACAAGAGGTGGAGGAGGCAAAACCTTTCATCTCACTTCCTCACCATTACCACAACCAAAGAATTAGTTAAGCATGATAATAAAAGACAAGCAAATAAGAATAAAGAGCAAGTAAAGAAACAACAACAAATATTATTAACACTTGAGAAAGAGTTACAAGATTTTGATAACCTATTCAAACTCCTTAATGAAGCTCTCCAAAGAGAGCTTCAAGAGGGAAGAAGAAGAAGAAACCAATTGAAGTTCACTCACCCTCAAGCCTAAACAAAAGAAAAGCAAAACAAAAAGATAGAATATGTGCATATGATGACCCTTGATCATTTGCCCACTGGTATGCTTTCATAGGCACCAAAGAAAAACAAACAAACAATAAAAATGAGGTGACATGACAGCAAGGGAGGCACTGTGGGAAACTGGGGCCAATTGGGAAAGGGGGCGGCCACACCGGTTTTGGGGAGCATGTGCTCGACAAAATTCCTAGCACATGGCCTCGTGTTTGGTGTGTGGTCATGTGTGCTCCCCAATATTACTCTAGTGCTGTTTGTTTGGTCTAAAATAACCTGGTTTGTATGCAGAGAATAGAAGGAAACACAATGCCACACATCACATCAAATCTTTTTGCATTTATTACCCATGTCCCCCATGTTTGCATTGGGCAGCCCCCTCTCTAGGTCCAAGCTATGCGCACACTTGTATGTGTTGGACCATTCTTGGCAAAAAGTGTGTACACATGCATTATTTCCAAAAGTACTCTTGGGACAGTGATCAGTTTTCTGTTTTGTTTGTGGTGTCGGCTCCTAGACGTTATATCCGTGATTTTGAGTATGTTTTTCAGTATTTGTCACGGATATCTGTAAACTGTAATTACTGAGCAGACACTGATTAATAGTACTTATAAATAGCAAAATGGATAATGAATGAAAGGCAACTAACCGGTTTAAAAGCCGGAAATCAAGTCAAGTGTTGATTTGATAACTGTATTAATGATACGGTTTCTTATATAGTGTATATGATACACATACTCTCTATATTATATCATACTAAGAAGATATTGATGGTATTACGTGTATGTGATACATGAAATGTACGTGTATAGGATACATGTGCTAACACTTATATATATATATATATATATATATATATATATATATATATATATATATATATATATATATATATATATATATATATATATATTAATTTCCACCATTCTGAATTATGTATAAATAAATATACATATAAATATATATATGTAAATGTATATATATCTTTATAAATATATATTAATGTGTATATATATATTATTTATTTTATATACTTAATTAAATGGTGGGGCCCACCCTCTCTCTTGTGTGTTGACACACACATGAGAGAGAGTGGGAGAGGGGGTATGTGTCATGTATAACATGACATGGTTGAAAAAGAAAATAAGAATGAATTTCGTTTACAACACAAGCCATCAAAAAGATATTCTATCTTCTTCTTCCTCACAATAAGAGCTAAAGCTCTTTTGAAAAATGGTAAGTGTTGCCATAGTGAGGTAGTGTAAAAAGTATAGAGTATCCAGAATTCGCATCGCCTTCCTCCACGCCCAGCGATCCTCTGGAGGAAGTTTCTCCGACCGGTGACGAAATTGAAGTTTTGGCAGCCCGCTTTCAACGCGGATAATCTACGGTGAGGCAGTTTGCGTGCAGATGCATTCGGGAGCTCATGAGGTTTAGACGGGGTCTTTCGGGATCAGTCGGACACGCTACAAAGGTTGTAGAACCTCTTCACTGTTCTTATTGCTCTTTACATTTAGCTAGAAACTAGTGCTTGGACGATTTTTGGCGTACGGTTGATCGCGCTCCTATGGAATTTTTGTTTTCCGTCCAGTCCCACTTCCGCTGCGCGCACGCACGGAGCGCGCCCGGCCTAACAGTGGTATCAGAGTCAACCAAGCACTAAGACTACTTTAGTCGGTGTTTTAGTTTCGATCGACAATTTTCTGATTCCGATTTCCTTGTTCAAACCCCTTCTCTATTCGAATTTCAAAAGTCTTTTAAATTTTTTTAAGGAGTTGCAGAATGATATTTTGAATGTGAAAATGACATGGGAGAAAAATAGGGGGGTTTGTGTAAATTGGACCGCCAGTATCGGCATTTGGGCAGTTTTTTTGTCACAAAATGCCTCTAGTTTTCTCTGAAGGCTTAAACTTGTAGAAATAGGATTTTTGGTATTATTTGTTTTTTCTCAATATTGAGATTTGATCTCGTATTGTTTTGGAAAGTTATCGATCAAAACTGTAACATCGTAGTGTTTCCGTATTAATGATGTTAAAGTGTTTTACTTAGTTAATACGATGATACAACTTGTTGATATGCATTTGTGAGTCTGTAATGTTCTATGTTAAGTTTATTTTGTGTGGATTGGATCGTCGTGAAATGAATAGCCCTGTGCGTAATTGGATGTTGCGGTGTTCTCTGTTTCATTTCATTGATGTAGTAGCCAAAATGTATATTCTTTTATTTGGGGCGAGTGGTCGACATGTGGCCGTCGTTTCCGTTTTCATGTATTATTATTTGTCGGGGCTCGATTAGGTTGCGATCGATGTTACCATAGTATTAATACAGGCATTAGGATTACCCCAAAGAGAAGCGCATTGGCAGCCAGATTCTGGATTGCAGCGGGTGGCCATCTCAAAGAGCTGAGACCGGGCCACTCGATTTTAGGATTGGCGGGCTGCTTGCCGTGGTTGTAGGGGGTTAGGATAGACCCACGGAGGAGTGCACAAGTCATCGGATTTGAAAAAGTGCTGGGTGGCCCCATCATGGTGATGATGACGGGTTGCCTCGTTTCTCAGATTAGTGGATGACTTGCCACACCCGTAGGGGTCTGCTTTTGGCTACGCATGGGCTATTCACGTGATTGGGGTATTTCTTGCTTCATTTGTGGGTCGAACGAAATGCGGAATTCCTAGGTGATCCGACCATTCCAACTCTGTGATGTTATATTTCTTCATGCTGTAATTTGATTATTTGCGTATGATGATATATTTTTATATATGTGATATAGTGTGTGTGTGTGTGTGTGTGTGTGTGTGTGTATATAAATGCTATATACGTTTTGTATTCGTGCTAGCCTTTCCCCCACTCTGCCGTTAGTTAAGTAATCTAATGGTGCATGACAAGGCCCCGTGACTAATGCGGATAGCGTATATGTGCATTATATTTCTCCTTTTCATACTTTTCTGTAATGTTTGTATGAGAAGGATGATGCTAGATAATGAGATTATCTAACTGATGGGATTGTATTAATTGCATTAATACGAAGTAAAATAAACCTATACGTTGTAGGAACCAACTTTTTATAAAGAGGAAATTTTAGTCGATTCTTTTGCTTTGCATTGAGGCATTCAGTTAGGAATGTCCTGCACCTCATTTGATGAGGAAGGAGCCTTGATCCCGTCACTGGGAGTTCGCTCTTGAGTAAAAGTTTGTGTCACTAAAATTGTTTTTTGTAGCTGTATTCTTTTCTCTGCGTCGTGATATTCGATTAGGAGTATCCCGCACCTTATTCGATGAGGAAAAGAGTCTAGATCTCTTCATAGGGAGTTCACTCTTAAGCAAAGGTCTATGCGACTATTAGCCATATTCTTTTGCTTTGAGTTGGAGTATTCGATTAGGAATATCGTGCACCTCCTTCGATGAGGAAAGAGTCTAGATCCCTTCACGGGGAGTTCACTCTTGAGCAAAGGTCTACGCGACTATAAACTTTCAAAACCACTCGGTTCCTACAATGAGATCGAGTTCATTACATTGATGGTTTTATTCAATACCAGCCGTAGCGCTCTGTCATTTCAGGAAGTAGAGTACTTAGTATTCGTGCTACGTTTGTTTATCTTCGTCAAGACGTAGTGTACGATAGCTGAGTGATATCTTCCTGCTAGCATTTGATGCGATTAGCTAGGACAGTCGCATAACCTTGTTGACCTTCATCAAGGGCTCGTGCGAGCGAGTCTAAATTAATCATTAAATGACGGGTAGAACTTTACTAGCGGCTTATGATTTGATGAACTTCGTTAAGGTCATAAGTTATTAGGGGTAAAAACCGATATCGGGAGTTTCAAGTGTTGAAACTTGCAATGAGATTACATACCTTCTATAGAGTGGGGTGACTTGTTGACCTTTGTCAAGGTTACCACGCCATGATAGTTTGGGTCCCGATTCCTACTGTGAGTAATAGTTACTCCTGGGAGATTTTCTATATGAAATCTCAGATAATTCTTCTTTTAGGGCTTGAAGGAGAATTTGACAGAACAGTGGGAGCCACCCTAATTAGATAAATATACCAATCTAATCTAGATTAGAGTGCACACAGAGTGTTTCTTTTCACTCTCTCTGGCAGCGACCCTGGACTCACCTTAAACTAAGATACATTAACCATATTGACCGACCTTTTTACCATCGATAGCTTTGGAATGTCTGAATTGCCTTAATCCACGACATAATCACATATGTCCTCTCATATCCTACTTTCTATTCTGCTAACTCTAGAACCCTCCATATTTGGTACAGAGATCCATATTGTTTGGAAGGCCATCGTATAGTTAGATACGAACTCGATGAAACTATTTCAGTCTGAGGATGGCCACTGGTTCTGGATTAGATGAATTGTTCGTTTGTCTATCCCTCCTATCTTATCTCAAGTTAGAGAGCTCCTTACATATAAGGAGTGTATACCGGTTACGCATATTGGATAGTTTTCTTCCAATCCCGAAGCTGGTGCTGAAGGAATGGAAAGGAGAAAACCAACTAGCATAAGTTCGATATACAGGAAGGTAAGATGGAGAGACATCAAAGGGGGTTGAAATGAGAAAAGGAAATTGCGACTATTGTCATGAACATGGAAAATAAAAAGGCAATTATGAGAATACCCAACCAACCCCACCGAAACATTTTTGATGTTTCGAATTTCCCATGCGTCTGAGTTTTGAGAAACTATTTCTCAATAAACTCTAACTCTTGAGTATATAGATACCGGATTAGAATCCCACATCTGTAGGGCGTTACAGATGTTGAGAAGGAGCAGAGAATTGAGAATGGATGATTTTTTCCTCAATGTTGGTTTTCAGAGCAATTGTTGCTATTGAGGAAAATCATCATGTTTTTCCTAAAAAAACAAACTTTTGGTTTCTTTTAACCAAAAGAATGTTTTTCATTTAATAGCACAACGAAAATGAGTTAATGAACTCTAGGGACTTATACATATTGATGTATGTTATCCAATATCCATAGGACAGGGGGTTGGTACTAGGTATTCCATAATGAGAATGTGATTCTCTCTCAGACTGCTTATCCGCGGGTGCGCTCCAAGATGAGTAATGTTGAGTTGCCTTCTTCAATTTTGGGGATGCATTAGAAATAAATGCATATCAATTGATACTGGTCCCACCTAAATAAGTGCATCTTTCCTATATGTGATATATAATAGTGTTCATCTTAAAATTATTAAGATATAGGTTTATCCGGTTTGTGTTTAAAACCATAAACTGGACAAACTCGAAGCACATTTCGAAAATAACAGTCTGTGGGTTATCCCAAGATTTTACAGGGGATGGCTTCTACCATTTTCAAGTTCAAAAGTGTTTTGTTCTTGACTCGCTACCTCCTTGGTTAAGGGATTTCTTACAAAAGAAATTAGTGGGAGTATGGTAGAACTGTAAGTGATTCCAGAACCGCAAACAGTTACTGAAAGTTTAGAGGAACCTGATGATCCAATTGACCCTGATAGACTATAGCTACTCCGCAGATTTAGTAGGTGACCTCAGCCACCCGAAAGATACATCGGTTTTTCTCGAAGACGGTGACTAGAAGGCTTGCATCGTGTGATGATAACCCTACTAGTTATTAGCCGGCCATAGAAAGTGGTGACTTCCGACTGATGGCTGGATACCAAGTTATCCAAGTTGGACTCCATGCACTACAACAAATTATAGACATTGTTGTGGGCTCCTGAAAGGGGTAAACCCCATAAGAAGCCAACAGATCTTTCGAGATCAGTGCAAATGGAAAGGTATTAACCTAATAAGGCCAGACTTGTAGTTAATATGTATTCATCAAATACCTGATGAGGATTATGATGATACTGTTACTTCAAAGTCTGTGCTGAAGTCCATACGGATAAAATTTTCCACTGCTGTTTTCATGACTATGATATCTGGTAAGAGTATGATTATAACATCTTTCTAAATTGGATTTAGATTTTTACGTGTATATGACTCTACCAGAGGGTTGTCTTAGCCAGTGAGAGCAGCAGATAGTGTGCAAATTACTTAAGTCTATTTGTAGACTAAAGCATGTAAGTCCATGTCACACACCCCACGAGCTTGCGGGGAGGTGCAATATATGAAAAACGATTAGCAAAGCTTCGTAACACGGACTTGAGCACACGGATCGTATCTAAACCATTACTAGAAAACTATGAAAGGTTTAACTACTCGAATTCGAAGTTATACCTCACGTTACTTGTCCTTCGGGTCTTCATCGCTGTCCTCCACTCCTCGTAGGATCTTTAGAATGTCGGCACCTCAACGACCTCCTCGAGTCAAAGACGATCCACCCGAGAGCTCCTACTCCAAGCTTGATCTCTAACTTGAGATAACTAGGTTTCTTTAGTTGCTAATCAAAGTCACCTAGGTGATATAGAGTGAGGTTATGGATTAATTAGTCTATCTAATCCTTGATCTCAACACATGAGGGGTACGATTAGGGTTTGAAGAGAGAGTGAGCTTGAGGAGAGAGAAGGTGAGCATCAAAAAAATTATAAAAGCTTCTCACTTCTAATATATTATGAAGCATAAAGAAAAACAAATAAATAAATCTAAATGATTTATCATCATGCTTCATTAAATATATGCAATGAATCATCAAGTGGGTCATTAAGCAATAAATGCTTCATTAACTCACTTGAATGATTCATCTAAATGAGTCACAAATGCATTTAATGTAAATGCCACCTAAACCCTCAAGTCACCAAGCTTCTAGAAGCTTCCCGCCAAATTACGAGAACGCCCCTCCTATCCGTGAAAACACGGAAAAACTTTAGACTGTATAAATCCAATAATCCGATACTAGAATCCGGCTTAAACCAAAGCCGGCTAGTAAAAACTGTCCGAACGTCGTACGTGCGTAAACACACGTATGCGTCCGAACCCTTATCGTAAAACCATACGACCTCTATATCGTTTCTCCTGGAGCAGGGAAACTCTCTGTGTGGGACTCTAAAGACTCGACACTACGCTGGCAGTGAGTTTAACCACAGACCGCAAGCGGCACTAGCTGTACGTAACGGTCCCCAGGTAGATGTCGATAAGAAGGCCGATGAGAAAACCCATCCGAACTCCTACTGAGCCTAATGTTACAATCTCCGTACAGTCCGGTCTGTTCTTCTAAGACTATCGCATATCGGGCCTAGGGGGCGGCAAGAGTCAGTCCCCTAATAGCGGTATAAGTCGTGTCGGAGCGTAGCCCATTACACCCTGAGAAACTACTGGAACCTACCAGTAAATCTCGCTTGCCCTGGCCAAGGACTTTGCGTAATGGCTCTCTGACACAGCACGATATCAACTCCCAATACCGGGAGAGACGAATCCCGTCTAACCGCCACTGCCTCCAAGTGCTCGGGACTGCACCCAACTGCTACCTGTTTGCACGACTCCTTTGAGCCGTGGTAGGGTAGCAATCTAAGAACAGTGGAACACACTCGAGGCGAAGTAGCAGTGTCAAGTCTGCGGACTATGCTGTACTCATGTCACCTGGGAACTGTTAACTGACGACGGGTATAATACCAACCAACAGTTCCCTTGCGAGTCCTGTCCGGTGTACCCGTAACCTAACGAGCATCTGTATACTATCTCCAGTACGACGTACTGATGGCTGTGGGACAGACCATCTCCCCAACTGGGATGAGAAGCGTACACACTAGTCTACTCCAGAATATCGATGCTCTGTCTCGATAATCCAATGACCAGGGACCTGTATAGGATGTTGCTTATAGATTACCCAGCCCCCACTAGTGTGACTCCATCACAACGCTGGTAATCAAGAAAAGATCCTATGGGCTCTACTAATATATGTAAATGATACGTTACAAGAAACATATGCACATATTAAAGTAGAAACAAACCAAGTAGCATACTACCATTTTTAGTAAGACTGATATATAACTGTGAATATCCCAAGCTTCCATTAAGTAATATACAAGCTAGTATGATACAATAATGGCCCCTAGGGCATATACACTAACAATCTCCCACTTGCACTAGGGCCATGTGCTGGCATATCGCAGACCTATCATCTCGAATAGCCTCTCGAATTGCGTCTGAGGAATGGCCTTTGTGAATGGATCAGCAGTATTATTCTCTGTATCTACTCTCTTTACCTCGATATCCCGGTGATCTACGATCTCACTGATCAAGTGATACCGTCTTAAGATGTGTCTGGACTTCTGATGGGACCTAGGTTCCTTCGCTAAAGCTATAGCGCCGTTTTTGTCGCAATACAGAGGTATTGGACCAACACTGGTAGGAACCACCTGAAGTTCTGTGAGGAACTTCTTCATCCAGATAGCTTCTTTTGCGGCATCGCAAGCAGCTATGTACTCCGCTTCCATCGTTGAGTCGGCAACGGTCTCCTGCTTGGAACTCTTCCAACAGACCGCCCCTCCATTGAGGGTAAAGACATAACCCGACATGGACTTGGAGTCATCCTTGTCACTCTGGAAGCTGGAATCGGCAAAGGCCTCGATCTGGAGGTCTTTTCCGCCATATACCAAGAACATCTCCTTAGTCCTCCTCAGGTACTTGAGAATGTTCTTTACTGCTATCCAGTGCTTCTCCTCTGGGTTTGCCTGATACCGGCTTACAACGCTCAATGCGTATGCTACATCTGGTCTGGTACATAACATCGCATACATTATAGAGCCTACCGCAGAAGCGTAGGGTATAATCGACATGCGATCCCTTTCCAAATCAGCCTTGGGAGACATCTCTTTGGAGAGGGTGATTCCGTGACAAGCCGGTAGGTTACCGTGCTTAGAATCTTCCATACTAAATCTTTTCAATATGGTGTCTATATACCTGGACTGTGAAAGTCCTAACATCCTCTTTGATCTATCACGATAGATCTGGATCCCCAGAATTTAGGTGGCATCACCCAGGTCCTTCATGGAGAAATTCTGTGACAAGAATCTTTTGACTGACTGTAGCATAGAAATGTCATTTCCTATTAGGAGAATGGCATCCACGTACAAGACGAGAAATACAACAACTCTCTCTATAATCTTACTGTATATGCATAGTTCAACTGGATTTTTGATAAAGTCGAATTCTTTGACAGTATCATCAAAACTAATGTTCCAACTCCGCGATGCCTGCTTTAGTCCATAAATGGATTTAAGAGACTTGCACACTTTACCGCTGCTCCCACTCTGAATGAATCCCTCTGGCTGATCCATATAGACGCACTCTTCCAAATTACCATTTAGAAAAGCCGTCTTTACGTCCATCTGCCAGATCTCATAATCGTGGAAGGCAGCAATAGCAAGAAGGACCCGAATGGATTTGAGCATAGCCACTGTAGAAAAGGTTTCGTCATAGTCCAAACCAGGTCTTTGACGGAAACCCTTTGCAACAAGTCTAGCCTTATAGGTTTCAACCTGTCTATCTACACCAATCTTCTTTTTGAAGATCCATTTGCATCTTTCGGGTTTTACCCCATCTGGAGCAAAGTCCAAAGTCCATACTTTGTTACTGTACATGGACTCCATTTCGGTCCGCATTGCATCCAGCCATTTTACCGAGTCGCCGCTCTGAATGGCTTGCTGGAAGCTAGTAGGGTCATCATCATCAATGACGCAATCCTCCCTATCCCCATCTATGAGAAAACCGTAGTATCTCTCAGGCGGATGAGACGGCCTACTACTCCTGCGGAGGGGTGCGGGAATGTCCTGTTCTTCTTGAACTACTGGTTCTACCAAACTTGCAGTTGTAGTTTGTGGTTCTGGAATTTCTTCCAGTTCTATTTCGCTCCCACTTGTATCCTTTTCTAAAACTTGCTGTTCTAGAAAATGAGCATTACGAGAAACAAAAACCTTTTGTTCCTCTGCGTAATAGAATAGATACCCCTTAGAGTTCTTTGGATATCCCACAAACTTACACTGTACTGATCGTGCCTCGAGCTTGTCCGCATGCTGCTTTTTAACAAAAACTGGACATCCCCAAATCTTCAGATACTGAAGATAGGGTTTCTTCCCACTCCACATCTGATATGGGGTGGTCGGAACAGTCTTGGTAGAAACCCTGTTCAGAAGATATGCCGCTGATTCTAGCGTATAACCCCAGAAAGATCGCGGTAACTCAGCATTACTCATCATGGAACATACCATATCTAATAGGGTTCGATTCCGTCTCTTCGATACACCGTTATGCTGTCGAGTGTACGGAGGAGTAAGCTGAGAGAGAATTCCTTTCTCTTTTAGGTAACCTAGGAACTCGGCACTTAAGTATTCACCACCTCGATCAGATCTCAGTGTCTTGATATTTTTGCCGGTTTAGTTTTCTACTTCATTCTTATACTCTTGGAATTTCTCAAAAGCCTCGGATTTATGTTTCATTAAGAAAATGAATCCGTACCTAGAGTAATCATCCGTAAAAGTAATGAAATAGGAAAAACCACCTCTCGCATGTGTAGACATTGGACCGCACACATCACTGTGTATGAGTCCCAAGAGCTCGCTCGCCCTTACTCCGTGTCCAGTAAACGAGTCTTTGTCATCTTTCCCATGAGACAAGATTCACAAGTAGCATAAGATTGATATTCGAACGGATTCAAATATCCTTCTCTATGTAACTTAATTAATCGTGTTTCATTGATGTGACCTAGTCTACAATGCCACAAGAAAGCCTGATTTATTTCTGGATACTTTCTTTTAAGTGTGTTCTGGACATTGAAAACCTGAGCTTGACTCATTACGTATATACCGTCATCTAATGTACCGGACCCAATCAGAACTTGATTTAGGTGGATGTGAACTACATCGCTTACGAATGTAAAATCATATCCCTCTCTTGAAAGTGAGGACACTGATATGATATTACAAGTCAAACTAGGTGCATACAAACAGTTATGTAGAATCAATATCTGCCCACTTGTCAAACCTAGGCGATATTCTCCAACGGATTCGGCGTCCATGCTCATTCCGTTTGCAACTCTGAGAGACAAATCACCTACCTTTATAACTCTACGGTTTCTCAAAGTATGTAATGAATTACAGATATGATATCCTACTCCGGTATCTAGTACCCAGGAAGTAGAGTTAATTGACAAACGGTTCTCAATAACAAACACACTTGAGGCCGAAGCCACAACATGCTTCGTATCCTGGCTACTGGCTTCCAAAGCCCTGCAATCTTTCTGCCAATGCCCGATCTCATAACAATAGGAACATCCCTCTTTAGCTACACCAAGTCCCAAAACTTTTGATCTTCCCTTTCCTCCTACTTTACTGGTGTAAGTAGAGGGTAGGGACTGTGGAAATAAGTCAACATATGACCTGTTTCCCAATGTAGTCTTCATGTCCTGGATCTCATCAATATAGCTAGTCATTGTAAGGACGTTGTCTCCTACAGATGACCCGACAGCCAACCTCGCTTGAAATAATTGGTTCTAGGTCTCATATCTTGCGATACGTGATTGCTCTCCATATAAATCTTCGTTATGGAGAAAGATGGAAACTGAGTCCATTTTCTCGTGCTGCTTCTGGTATACACCATCAACTGAAGCCAATACGAGGCACTTGGCTTTCGCTTTATCCTTTTCCCTTGTCTGACGGATATCCATATCCGTGACGATGGAAACTGGACCTGGGACGGCGGGATCTTGAGTAGTAATAGGGTAGTCCAGTTTGTCATAGGCAATGGACATCTGGACAGACCTTTGCCAGTCATATAAGTCAGATTCAGTCAATTTGTTATCTAGATGTAACCTAGTCGTGGCACAAGGTCGCTGCAATGAGAGAAAGAGAAGAAAACATTTTAGCATGATGCTCTTGCAAGTTTAGATTGGTTTTTAGTTTATCTAACCTGGATGGCTCCCACTGTTTCTCGAATCCTTCCTCAAACCATAAAAGAAGAATTAGCCAGGACTATTCTCACCGTACAATACTTGCTTAAACGTTCAGGCAGGCCAGTGTCGATACTTCGAGGGAGGTTTTCCAACGCTTTCATGAAGTTCCTTAATTAAATAACCTCTTTTCTCTGGGGGCGTAGCCCCGCTGACACCTTTCTCGACACCTACTTGGTTTATAGCATTGATCGTTAAGTGACGAATCTCCTGATAAGTAGCATGTACTCACAGTAGGATCGGGATCCAAATATCATCGTATGATAATGCTGAAGGAATCCTACCAACATTCATCAAACTCCAAATGGTATGCATCTCTTTGCAAATTTCAGTTTCTTTAGAAATTCCCGATATAAATTTTTTCTCCATGCTCTTATGACCTTGGCGTTGGTCAAAATGTCATAAGTCACATGTCAAGTTCTACCCATCATTATCCTAGTTAATTTGAACTCATCCGTACATATCCCTGACGTTGGCCAAATGATAATACGACTGTCCCAAACTAATTCATCTATCTATGCAACAAATGAATACTCAGCAGCTGCCAAACACTATGCCTTGGCGTTGGTCAAAATACATAGCTTGAATACTACTGAATACCCAAATGAAATGACGGAGGGCTACGAATGGTTTTGGCAAAACCGTGAACGTAGTGAACTTGATATAACCGAAGGAACCTGATAGCTTATAAAAGGAGTGGTTAATGCTCCGCAATTAAAAATATCTTCTGTTTTAAAAATAACCGAGTGGTTTCTTTTAAACTGTTCCAACGATTCATTTTTGGTTTATTTTCTTTGCATTATAATAATGCGTCCCATCATTTATCCTATTATTGCAGAAAACAACGAAAATACCACATCCTCTTATGCCATCCGCATTCGCCACGGGGTCCCGTCATCACCCGTTAGGTTACTTAATTAACGACAGAGCAGGGGCTGGGGTAGCGCGGGTGCAAAACATAAGTAACGTCTAATAGCTATCATATATAGATATTGTACATTCGTCAGACGCAATAATAGGCATTCCAGATCACAGATGAACATTATTGGATATGCAAGCAATCCGCGTTTGCTTTGAGCCTGCAACAAAAGACGGATTACACAGTTGTGATGAATAGCCATTTCCCCACCCTAGACTCCTACGGGTACGACAAACTACCCGCCAAGTACCCGAAGTGAAGCGGTCTCCCTCAACAACGTGAGTAGGCCACTAAACACTTCGACGTACCCGGTAGTTTGTGTACCCCACCTTGGGTCTATCCTAGGAGCAAAAACAGTAAAATGAAATAATACAACGGTGGCTACAACCGCAACCTGGATGTGCCCCGCAAAATAATATTACAACATATTACAATTATATCGAATGAATGAATATAATAACCCATCTCAAACCCCGGCTAATCATCACAACAATCCAATATAGTTCATATACACAAACAGTAGAATCATTACAGAAATGTGCAACCCCCTGCCAACCGACATAATAGCAGTTAAGGGAGGTTTACGAACAAATCAAACATTACAGATGAAAACCCGATTAGCAAATAATTTAGAACATCGATCGACTACCTTTTTTCCGTGTCTACCCCAAATGCAAGCCATCATGGAAGTAACCTGGGCAGAAACAGAATATACTGGAAAACAATACACCAAACAATATGAATTACAGAGCAAATCTGAGTCAACTCGGGGTTGACTCCGCGGCAGATCCACGACCAAAATCACCATTCGGCCGCGGAACCACGGCCGTTTTGCCGAGTTAGGTCCTTGTATTTTCCCAGAATTCTTATAATCCCCTGCTGTTAATTTTCAGGCACATCAAATAATTTTTCCGACACGTTTAAAATTGACAGAAACTTGAGGAATCCGGGGTTTTGTTTTCGCGTTTTTCCGACGATCGAAGATCTAATTAGTTGCTAACAAGCTAGTAAAGGTTTAGTTGGCTCTGATACCACTGTAAGTCCATGTCACATACCCCACGAGCTTGCGGGGAAGCGGAATATATGAAAAACGATTAGCAAAGCTTCGTAACACGGACTTGAGCACACGGATCGTATCTAAACCATTACTAGCAAACTACGAAAGGTTTAACTACTCGGATTCGAACTTATACCTCACGTTACTTGTCCTTCGGGTCTTCATCGCTGTCCTCCACTCCTCGTAGGATCTTTGGAATGTCGGCACCTCAACGGCCTCCTCGAGTCAAAGACGATCCACCCGAGAGCTCCTACTCCAAGCTTGATCTCTAACTTAAGATAACTAGGATTCTTTAGTTGCTAATCAAAGTCACCTAAGTGATATAGAGTGAGGTTATGGATTAATTAGTCTATCTAATCCTTGATCTCAACACATGAGGGGTACGATTAGGGTTTGAAGAGAGAGTGAGCTTGAGGAGAGAGAAGGTGAGCATCAAAAAAATTATAAAAGCTTCTCACTTCTAATATATTATGAAGCATAAAGAAAAACAAATAAATAAATATAAATGATTTATCATCATGCTTCATTAAATATATGCAATGAATCATCAAGTGAGTCATTAAGCAATAAATGCTTCATTAACTCACTTGAATGATTCATCTAAATGAGTCACAAATGCATTTAATGTAAATGCCACCTAAACCCTCAAGTCACCAAGCTTCTAGAAGCTTCCCGCCAAATTACGAGAACGCCCCTCCTATCCGTGAAAACACGGAAAAACTTTAAACTGTATAAATCCAATAATCCGATACTAGAATCTGGCTTAAACCAAAGCCGGCTAGTAAAAACTGTCCGAACGTCGTACGTGCGTAAACCCACGTATGCGTCCGAACCCTTGTCGTAAAACCATACGACCTCTATATCGTTTCTCCTGGAGCAGGGAAACTCTCTGTGTGGGACTCTAAAGACTCGACACTACGCTGGCAGTGAGTTTAACCACAGACCGCAAGCGGCACTAGCTGTACGTAACGGTCCCCAGGTAGATGTCGATAAGAAGGCCGATGAGAAAACCCATCCGAACTCCTACTGAGCCTAATGTGACAATCTCCGTACAGTCCGGTCTTTTCGTCTAAGACTATCGCATATCGGGCCTAGGGGGCGGCAAGCGTCAGTCCCCTAATAGCGTTATAAGTCGTGTCGGAGCATAGCCCATTACACCCTGAGAAACTACTGGAACTTACCAGTAAATCTTGCTTGCCCTGGCCAGGGACTTTGCGTAATGGCTCTCTGACACAGCGCGATATCAACTCCCAATACCGGGAGAGACGAATCCTGTCTAACCGCCACTGCCTCCAAGTGCTCGGGAATGCACCCAACTGCTACCTGTTTGCATGACTCCTTTGAGCCGTGGTAGGGTAGCAATCTAAGAACAGTGGGACACACTCGAGGCGAAGTAGCATTGTCAAGTCTGCGGACTATGCTGTACTCATGTCACCTGGAAACTGTTAACTGACAACGGGTATAATACCAACCAACAGTTCCCTTATGAGTCCTGTCCGGTGTACCCGTAACCTAACGAGCACCTGTATACTATCTCCAGTACGACGTACTGATGGCTGTGGGACAGACCATCTCCCCAACTGGGATGAGAAGCGTACACACTAGTCTACTCCGGAATATCGATGCCCTGTCTCAATAATCCAATGACCAGGGACCTGTATAGGATATTGCCTATAGACTACCCAGCCACCACTAGTGTGGCTACCATCACAACGCTGGTAATCAAGCAAAGATCCTATGGGCTCTACTAATATATATAAATGATACGTTACAAGAAACATATGCACATATTAAAGTAGTAACAAACCAAGTAGCATACTACCATTTTTAGCAAGACTGATATATAACGGTGAATATCTCAAGCTTCCATTAAGTAATATATAAGCTAGTATGATACAAAAATGGCCCCTAGGGCATATACACTAACAAAGCAGGCATAGCGGAGGTGGATCATCTGGTTTTTAATGCTACGGTCAAAGTGTTTGACTTCATCAAAATAAGAGATGAACCTGGTATTTGTAAGAATGCAGTAGAGAGTACTGTCAGATTTTGCATAATAATGTGGATAACATACTCTTGATAGGAAGTGATATTCCTATACTATGATTCGGTCAAATGCTGTAGTCACTTTTGTTTCACTTTTATGGATTATACATATGTCAGTGATTTTGGTGACTAAGTCTATAGAGTTAGACCTGGTAAGAGTTTTGGGATTATCCCAATTCAGGTATAATGACACCATTCTACAATGGTTTAGAAAAGGGGACTCCTAGTGAGGTAATATACCCATAGCTAATGGGGACACACTCTTTAAAATGACGTCTTTCGGGACTGATGAAGAGAGACCCGCATGAATGACATTCGACATGCTACGGCAGTGAGGTCAATCATGCAATGTTATATACTAGACCAGGTGATACTTTTACACTAGGTATAGTAAGCAGATATTAGTCCAATCTTGGAGAGACATAGGAAGAAGTAAAGGACATATGAAATGTTCTTAGTGTATAGTAATGACAGCCTCCTTAGAGAGGCGATTACCGATTCCATCTTCCGTAGTGACTGTTTACCCCAATCAGAGAAAAGCTCTGATCAAATTCCAAGGTGGGAGACGAAGCAACACTTTTGTTTCCCCCAATCAAAGCAAAGCTCTGTTTTAAAATTGAAGTGAAAATTAAAGTTAAAATAAATGAAGCAACGCTTCAGATGATCTGCGCTCTGCGCTGCGTGACACGTGGCATCGCAGTTGCGCTATACGCTGCGCGCCACATGGCAGCGCAGTTGCGCTAGCGCAGTTGCACTGCGCTATGAGCTGCGCGCCACGTGGCAGCGCAGTTGCGCTAGCACAGTTGCGCTATGCGCTGCGCGCCACGTGGCAGTGCAGTTGCGCTGCGCTCTGAGCCGCGCGACACGTGGCAGCGCAGTTGCGCTGCGCTCTGCGCCGTGCGACACGTGTCAAGCGCTGGTGCATCTGCGCCAAACAAAATTAAAATTCCAGTAAGATCTTTTCGTTCTTGTTAAAATAAGAAGATTGTCTTCTGTAAAACAGAAGCCCTTGGATCAAAAATCCAACGATGGGGAAAATTCCCCAAATCACTCAGAGAAAGATCTCTTTAACTGGTCTAACAAACTAATTGGCACTATATAAAGGCCCCTAGACCCCAAGTCTAAAACGGAGATCAACACACAGAAACAGAGAGAGAATTCAGATAACTCCTAAAAAAGAAAATTTGAGAAGAGCTCGGAAAAGAAAAAGGTAAAAATCCTTGAATAAAAGAAGAGTTTCTTCTAAAAAAGATCATTGATTTTAAGAACAAGATCAAAGATCTTTAATAAAAAATATATAATAATAACAAAGGCATTGCCTTTTGATGAACCACTGGTTCTGGAATCTTAAAAGATTCTTTTCTTGAATCCAAAATTGGATCAAGATATTAAAACAGTGCCTTGCACGTATAAATTGGCACTGTTGCACTCTTGGGTTGGCGCAAGCCACCAGAGAGCGCCATGTGTCAGCTCCAGAACAGCTTGCGCTATGCGCTTTTAAAACAGAGCGCTGCTCTCATGAATTGGCGCAACTCACTAGAGTGCGCCACGTGTCAGCAGCGCAACAGCGCAGCGCACTGCGCTTGCGCTCACCGGAGCGTAACACGTGTCATCTCCACATAGACTTGCGCCTTGCGCTCCTCAATTGGAGCAAAGCGCCTGACAAGCCACGTAGGGCACTGTCAGAACATTAAATGCACCGCATTAATAAAAGGGCAGAGCCTAATAGAAAGGTCTTTCAGACCAAACAAAAGTGCTATGCACTATTAAAAAAGACAGAGCCCAAATCAAAAAGGCCCAACAGGCCAGAATAAAATGCAGTGCATTATTAACAGGGGCAGAGCCCTAATAAAGGCCTACTAGGCTAAATATAAATAAAAATGTTGAACATTCTCAATTGGACTTAGCCCAATCATGGCCATAGGTCCTCAAATTAAATTGACTGAGTACGGCTGCTCTCTTAAATCAATTTACACTCGGTTCAAGGGTACATCTCTGAACTCTTCTGATACCTGTCGTTGTAATCCTTCAATATCGTCAGAGAGGTGATGGGTCCCGACGGCCATACATGCAATGGACCCCTATGTCCCTAAACTGGAAATGGACCACCATGTCCCTAAACTGGCAATGGACCACTATGTCCCTAAACTAGAACAATAGAGCTAATTGCTCTCTTGTCGGATCCAAATGATCCCGTTAAGTTGATCTGAGTCTGGAGATTAGGCTCACGTATGCTTAACGAACGTTTAAGTTGATCTTAGCCTCAATAGGGCTAACGTATCCTTAAACTAAAACCCCAAACCCAAATCTAAGTAAATATGGATTTGGACTAAACCACGTCCTACGGGCGACGACATAACTTAGTCTCCGTATACAATCCACGGGCATCCACAAACAAAACAAACACACACGACACGAAGTGAAATTCTGGAGAAGGAGAAATTTGTTACCGCGATGCGGTAGCGTAATTAACTACAGGGGCTTGCGCCTGCAGGGAAGAGCGTCCCAACAATCAAAAACCCCTCAAGTGAGGGGGAATCTGACGAAGTCTGCTACATCGGCCGCATCCGTCTAAACCTCCGATGCACGATGCCGTAAATCAACTTGGCATCTTCGGAGAGGTGGACGGATAAAACCAAATAGCATCTGCCCCGAATCTCAGGCAAGACGAGCCTACGCGGTCGCGTCTCTGTGTTCGGAGGGGAACAGATTCTGGCACGCCCGGTGGGACCCTTTCCTCTTTCCACTCCACACTTTGTGTGTCGTGTTCGCGAACGAATCGCGGTTTGCTGTTGTTGCCTATGGATTCGAGGTACTAAGATTTGGTGTCTTGCTCCGTGCAGAAAACAGAAGATCAATAGCTTCAAACTGCACTGCCTGCAACTACAACTCTCGCTCCGTCCTTGCTGGAGGAGTGACTTATGGGCCCCAAGCGGCCTCCCTTTTCAAGATGCCAGTGGAGAAACTAACTCAAGCCACCACTGGATTATTCTTCGGGACCATGCTCCAACCGTTGAGCTTCAATGCCGCAATGACGTTGCAAGAAGCCCCAAAGAAGTCGGTCTTTGATCGGCTTACCACTGCCGCATCCCCTCTCAACGGGTTGCCCAACTTCAATACCTCAGTTTTCAACAGACTGGGCCAGAACGTCTACAAGCCCGGGATACCCGAAGCTGCCATCCCAAAGCGGATAGCCATCCCGGCTCAAGCGGACGAAATCATTGGAAAGGCTCCTCCTTCCAAGAAGTCAGTTTTTACAAGGCTGGCCATTCCGGTTGCTGCTCCAGGCGAGGTCCTCAAAGCTGCTTCCCCTGCCCAGAGGTCTGTCTTTGACAGATTAGACATTACGTCTCAACGGGTGTCAATCTTCGACAGGCTAGCACCAATAATAGTCTCTCCTCAAAGCAGGGGGCATGACGAAGTCACCCTTATAGCTGAAACAACTCCATCCGCACGACACGCTCGACGTCGCCACTGGCGCCGAGTGAGGAAGGCTGGGGGCAACTCCCCCTCTGGGATAACTCCACCAGCTCCGATGGTGGGGATCGATGCTGCTATTCCAACCGAGAACAGCTTTGAACTGCTCAACAAGGTGCGCAGAAACTCTCCTACTGCGGTGCTGAAGAGAACTCCTTCACCTATGAAGAATACTCCAGAGAAGAAGCTAGAGCAGTCCCCTCAACGGCTGTCCTCTAAAATTTGCAAGGTCTGGCGATAGGTCCAAGACTCGGTAATTGAAGAAAACTATCTCCACCAACAGAAAAAGTTGAAGGTTCGGCAGGAGAAGGATTACTCCGTCAAGCCACAAAAAGCAACAGCTACTTGGGTGCCCACTACAACGGCGCCCTCAACTCCAACCACTTAAAAGAAAAGGAGGCCGCAAAAATCCCCTGTGAACATGGCGAACCGTAAACGCACTGAGCACAAACACCCCAAGTCAGGGGGCATGGTGGTGCACACTGTTTATATGGCTTCCGGAAAGGAGGAAAGCCGTGCTTCGACGGGTCACCAACCGCTCACCCGATCCGTGACGAAAACCCAGGAGCAGCAACAGAAACTTCAGGAAATGATGACTGCGATGGCCGCACTTACTGGGCCAAAAGAAAGCTCGGAGGAATCATCAGAGCAGCGTCATGAACAAGAAACCGATGCTGACTACTTACGCAGAGTCCTCAAAAAGAAGGACAAAGAAGCCGCAGAACAAGCGGCTAACATAAAGCAAATGACGCTCCTCTTCTAAGATATGGTAGGGATGATGATCCGGCAAGATCCTCCTGCTGAAGATCCTCCGATTGTCCTTGAAGACGACAAAGGAGAGACATCGAATCCTCCACCGGCTCTGTCAGCAGCCAAGGAGGAAACCATTTCTAAGGCCGCACTGGATGACTATATAGCTCAGCAAATACGAGCTCACCAGGCGAGTGAAGCGGCCAGCTAAGTCGTCAAAACTGGGCGACCATACGCGAGCTGGTATGACCAAATCAGTTACCCCCCGGGATATACAATCCCTAAGTTCCATGTATATAAAGGGACGGGGAATCCACATCAGCATGTCGCTCAATTCAGGGCCTTATGCGGCAACACTGGAGGCGACGACAAGCTGCTGCTTCGCCAATTCGTCGGCAGCTTAGCGAAAACAGCCTTTGAATGGTATTCGGAGCAACCTAACGACCCTGTCAAAACATTTGCGGAAATGGAGCTACTGTTTACACAAAGATTCGCGAGTGCTGGTGGACGCACCCCAATAACAGCACTGATAAATGCCAGGATAAGGCCAGGCGAAATGTGGGTCCAATACGCAACACGATGGCGGAACCTATGGTTGAAATACGAACAACGCATAGAAGAGGCACCTGCGGTAGGCATGTTCGTGGGCACTCTCGATCCGTAAATGACCATCTCGCAATTCATGATGTTCTTCTGGCCGACAACCTTCCAGGCCTTAATCGACAAATTAGCCCAAATGGACCAGATGGGCCATGGACCGTCTCCTCCAAAACCAGACTCTCGAAATGAGAAAGGAAAAGGGAAAGTGATCGTCGTCGCCAATGTTCAACAGCAGCCGAGCAACACAAAGCCGGTCGTTCGCCAAAACGACGTGCGTCTACGCCCATCCCTCGAGGAGAGACTAGGACGTCCTTACTCGTTTCCTCAGAATAAGACAAGAAGACTGTTTGAGCTGGCAGTGCGCAACAGACTCATCAATCTTCTGAGTCCAAAACGTCTGTTGCAGCCAGGCGATCTCAATAATCCCAATTATTGCCCTTACCACCAAACGATAAGTCACCCGATCGAGAATTGTTTCGTCTTTAAGGGATGGATCGAGGATCAGTACCTACAAGACAAGTTTGCACTGTCTGAAAAGTGGAAGGTAAACCCACCACAGCCGCACACTCCAAAGAAGACGGACACACCGGGGGCAACTTGTCATGTGATCTCTCACTCATTGGCGGATGATAAAGAGGCTCCTTGCGCCGAGAAACCGAGGGCGGACCCTGAACCAGAAATTCCGCGGCCGTCAGACGAGTTAATCGACGCCTTCCTGAATGAGATTCGTCTGAAAGTTAAAGCCAATCAAGAGCGTGAGATGGCCATACTGGAAGGAGCCAAACACCGACGACTGGACCAAAGAGTCGAGGCACTCCCGTCAAATCAAAAGTCATCCGCTGCGGATAAAAAAAAATTCAAGACGAGGAAAAGGTTTGCTGAAGCCCTGTCAGTAGGAATGAAGCTACCACCCTCTAAAGAACATACTCTTGGTGGAGTAGAGATGCATCCTAAGTTCTGCTTATATCATTAGAAGATCATACATCCAACCGAAGACTGCGACTCCTTTAAGTGTTGGTGGCAAGGGTATGTCGCTCAAAAGCAACACTTCAACAGGACAAAGCATGAAGCTCGTAGACATCAGAAGAATGCGATAGATGAGCGCAAAAGAGTCGCCGACGACTGTCACATAGCCGACTCTAAGGGATCGCAAATTATCACTTTCGGAAGCGACTCTGACGAAGAAGCTGCCCTCAACCCTCTCCTCAAGGAATCCATTTCAAAAATGAAAGAATTGAGGAGTTGTGAGAACGTTCAGCCGTGCAATCTCACGCTACTCGAAAAAAATCTCGGCCTCGCAAACAAAGGATCGAGTAAAAAGGATAAAGAGAAGGGAAAAACAGCCATCGTAGCCAATACTCAACAGCAATCGAGTGGCCCTAGACCGGTTGTTTGCCGAAACAACAAGCGGCAACCCCTCCAGGAAAATTTGAAACGTCCTTACTCGTTTCCTCAAGATAAAACAAGGAAACTGTTCGAGCTGGCAGTGCGCAACAGACTCATCAATCTGCCGAGTCCAAAACGTCCGTTGGGGCCAGACGATGTTAACGATCTCGATTATTTCCCTTACCACCAAACGGTAGGTCACCTGATCGAGGATTGTTACGTCTTCAAAAACTGGGTTGAAGATCAATACCAACAAGGCAAGTTCGTCATCACCGAAAACTGGAAGGTAAGCCCGCCACAACCGCACGCGCCGGGAAAGATGGAGACGCCGGGGGCATCATGCTCAGTCATAGAGAAAGCCCTAAAGACCGAAAAATCAGTAAACTAGAGCTTCGCCTCAAATACGACGATGACGGACCAAAACGTCCTTAAACTAATGATGGACCGCAATGTCCTAAAAGTTGCAAACGACCGAAACGTCTTTAAACTACTATCGAAGCATCCTCAGGCTGACGAGAATAAAAAATAACAATAATAAAAAATAATAATAAAAACAGTATGTCCATAACCAAAACGGGCACGGATGAAAACCCGAAAGGGCTCCGTGAGTAAAAACGGCAGGGCTACCGGCGAGTGTTTGTGAAAACCCGGAAGGGCGCAACCTCGTTAGAAAAAAATAAAAAAAAAAAAGAATAAAACGAATTAAAAAAAAACAGAGAGGTCGGTATGTCCATAAGCAAAATGGGCACGGATAAAAACCCGAAAGGGCTCTGTGAGTAAAAACAGCAGGGATACCGGCGAGTGTTTGTGAAAACCCGAAAGAGCGCAAGCTCGTTAAAAGACACATACAGGGTCCTCTCGACCTTGTAAGGAGAAACCACCCGCGTGAGATCCTTACGACTCACAAGGGAGAAACACACTTAGGGATCCCTACGATTCCTATGGAGAAAATACGCTTGCGAGATCTTCACGACTCGTAAGGAGAACTCTCTTATCGGACCCTCACGGTTTATAAGATTTGAAAGTCTTAAGTTACAGAGACCTAAACATGTGCTTAAGCAACCCCCACAACCTTTAATATTGCCCTACAAGTGGTTCAATACTGACCCTTGTATACAATCCACAGGCACGAATAAACATTTCCCTAACCGAGTCCCATCCGAGACTGGGGATATGTTCGCATGGTAAACAGCCCTTGTAAGTCCTCTCGATTTACAAGGAGAAAACCCTCTTGTAGGATCCTTACGACTTACAGAGAAACATACACTTAAGAATCCTCACGATTCCTAAGGAGGAAATACACCTACAAGATCCTCACGACTTGTAGGGAGAAATACCTTTGTGGGACCCTTACGGCTCATGAAGTCAAAAGCCTTAGTCGACAGGACCTTAACCCTGTTCGCTAAGCCACCTTTGTTTGACATCGACAGAGGCAAATGATGATTCGCTCCTGGCAATATCCCAGCTGTAGCGGTGCTGATGCCGAAATCGGTGTCTAATTTCAGGTTTACGGCGAAAAGCCAGTAGGCCGCACATGCATACGAAATAGCCGAAATGATGGGGCAACTTGCAATAAAAAGCAGCAAGTAAAAACGTATGCACACAAAATAGCCGAAATGATTAGGCAACTCGCAATAAAAAAAAAAGCAGCGAGTAAATATAAAATAAATAGCCGAAATGATTAGGCACCGCGAAAAATAGCCGAGATGATTGGGCAATCGCGACCTTCGCGATATAAAAGCTGAAATGATGGAGCATCACGGAAATAAAACAATAACAAAAAAATATATACATATGATGAAGCTTTTGCCCTACAGGTGAGATCACATCGATCCCTGTCTACAATCCAGGGGCACAAACAAAGAGGGAACCATACCTTCCCAACAGGCTCCATCAGAAAGCGAAGCCAAATCTCGACGGTTCATAGTCAACCTAGAGATAACCGCGACATTCGTCTCGATATAGAGGACGCAATACCAGCAAACGAAGCAAAGGTCAAATTCCTAGCTTCAAGGTCTTAACGGCAAGTCATATAAAGCCTGAAAAACAACCGGAGATCATCTCACACCAGTGCGGAATGGTCACCACTTCGAAGTTCGTCTCGACACAGCAGACGCAACATCATCAAACAAACGGAGCCACGGCAAAGTCCCTAGTTCCAAACCTCTACGGTTCACCAACAACCTAGAGACAACCGTGACATTCGTCTCGATACAGCAGACGCGATGCCAGCAAATGAAGCAAAGGCCAAATTCCTAGCTTCAGGGTCTTGACGGCAACTCCTATAAAATCTGAAAGACCATCGGAGATCATCTCACATCAGTGCGGAGTGATCACCACCTCGACGTTCGTCTCGATACAGCAGATGAGATGTCACCCCAGCGTTCTTCCTCCAGCAGGGTTCAGACGCGACAATCAAATAGCGGAGCCACGGCAAAGTCCCTAGTTCCAAACCTCGACGGTTTACCAACAACCTAGAGACAACCGCGACATTCGTCTCGATATAGCAGACGCAATGCCAGCAAACGAATCAAAGGCCAAATTCCTAGCTTCAGGGTCTTGACGGCAACTCACATAAAACCTGAAAGACTATCGGAGATCATCCCACACCAGCGCGGAGTGGTTATGACTCATCGGGGCTCTCCAAAATGAGCCTAACCTCAAGTAAAAAGCGGCATGGAAAAATTTCTAACGCTTTCTCTTCCGACGGTCAAACTGCCAAGGAGGATTTCTTGAAGACGTCTTATCCAGCCCCCGAAGGGATCAGAGACATGGCAGTCGCATGGCTACTCGAACAGCACGATTGCCTATCGAGGAATATATCAGCTGATGCGACGGTACGCGGCCAAAACCCTAAGTACCACAGACCCTAACGGACTTCTGTTGTAAAGAGCAGAGGTTAACTGTGACATTAGGACATTCTTGCGAGAAATGCTCGATTCGTCTCGACTCGTAAGGAAATTGACGTCTTTGCGAGAACTGCTCGATTCGTCTTGACTCGTGAGGAAAAAGCCTTAGGTAGCTGGGATTAAAAACATGTTTCCTAAGCACTGGGATCCTACAAGTTGGCCCAAAACAGTCTTTTGCATACTATCCACGGGTCCCACTCTCCGAAGTCGAATCTCGACAAGGAGGGAAACAACCGCTTACGGGTCCTCTCGACTCATAAGAGGGAAAATTCTTTTGTAAGATCCTTACGACTTATAAGAGAAAACACACTTAGGAATCCTCACGATTCCTAAGGAGAAAATACACCTACGAGATCCTCTTGACTCGTAGGAAGAAAAGTCTTTATGAGACCCTCACGGCTCATGAAGTTGAAAATCCTTAAGTAGCAGACCTGAACCTGCTCCCTAAGCCATCACTACTCCTCAAGATGTTCAAGACAGAATGTTCTATATCACTTACAGGCTATGCTTATTTAAAGAATGTGCCAGTAACAAAGAAGAAAATAAAAGGAAGGAGGCAAAAGATTTGTCATTCATACTTGGAAATTTTTTACATCAATAAAGAAACAAACAACAACATTATTGAAATGTCTACAACGGTATAACCTCAGACCCAGGACATGGGTTGAGGAACTCGAAAGTAACCTTATCTAAGACTTTCCAAGCCTGGCGAACCATCCTAGTGTGCTTCTTTCACGAGCACGAGCGTCGGGATCCCTACTGATGTCCTCCACCCTCTGATAGGAAGCAAGAATGGCGGACTGTTGAAAAGCCTGGTGCAAGAGATCGACAAGATTGTCTCGCCGTCTCTTCGAGATTAGTTTCATCAGGTACACTGAGTGCACCTTATCCTCAGCAACATCCAATGCTCCAAGCGGTACGTCGGTACAGAATAAAGGGAGTACTTCCCAGATCGCTCCCACGATAAGCTTCAGGAGGGAAGAACGCCGAGGAAGCAGTTGGCCATTGTATGTGTCAAAGCGACTCATGACTTCAGCACGGTCGGCGTTGGTAAACTCTTGATTCTGAGAATGGCCGAGTCGGCGGATGTCCCCATAAGAGGTAATTTCGTCGAGATCGTACATGTGGGCGTCCATTGTTTCTGTAAAAGAGAATTAACAAAATTATCAGAAAGACTGATTAAGCAAAACAATATAATGCATCGAGGAATAAAATGCCATCTTTAAACTCCAAGATCCATGAAAAACTCCTAAGAGTTCTTTTGTATGATTTGGAAGGAGCAAAGCTCCATTAATGAAATGGGAAAATACAAGGAAAATCTTTTAGAGAGCAGAGCTCTATTAATAGAACCCTAATAGGGTTCTCCTTAGACCCCTTTAGAGCAAAACTCTACTAAGTGAAACCCTAAATGGGTCTTCTTTAGATCAGGGATCTATTGAGAGCAAGGATCATAAAATTGATTTAATTTAAGCCAAATTAATTTTTACCTAAAGTTCTCTAGAGTTCGAACCTTTAAAAGTGCTTAAACAAAAGAGCAGGGCTCTGAACAAAATTCCTATGAAGAGATGAAAATCATCTAAGGGACCAAAGGTCCTATTTATAGGCATTGAAGAGCCGTTTCAACTTCCAAGGGATGGCGCGACGGTTGGAATTCTGCCACTGCTGCGCTCACGTTTGGGGCCACGTAAGCGCAACGGTGGGGGGGCACTTGTTTACCCCAATCAGAGCAAAGCTCTGATCAAATTCCAAGGTGGGAGACGAAGCAACGCTTCTGTTTCCCCCAATCAGAGCAAAGCTCTATTTTAAAATTGAAGTGAAAATTAAAGTTAAAATAAATCAAGCAACGCTTCAGATGATCTGCGCTCTGCGCTGCGCGACACGTGGCAGCGCAGTTGCGCTATGCGCTGCGCGCCACGTGGCAGCGCAGTTGTGCTAGCACGGTTGTGCTGCGCTATACGCCGTGCGCCATGTGGCAGCGCAGTTGCGCTGCGCTGTGCGACACGTGTCAAGCGCTGGTGCATCTGCGTCAAACAGAATTAAAATTCCAGTAAAATCTTTCTGTTCTTGTTAAAACAAGAAGATTGTCTTCTGTAAAACAGAAGCCCTTGGATCAAAGATCCAACGGTGGGGAAAATTCCCCAAATCACTCAGAGAAAGATCTCTTTAACTGGTCCAACAAACTAATTGGCACTATATAAAGGCCTCTAGACCCCAAGTCTAAAACGGAGATCAACACACAGAAACAGAGAGAGAATTCAGAGAACTCCTAAAAAAGAAAATTTGAGAAGAGCTCAGAAAAGAAAAAGGTAAAAACCCTTAAATAAAAGAAGAGTTTCTTCTAAAAAAGATCATTGATTTTAAGAACAAGATCAAAGATCTTTAACAAAAAATATATAATAATAACAAAGGTATTGCCTTTTGATGAACCACTGGTTCTGGAATCTTAAAAGATTCTTTTCTTGAATCCAAAATTGGATCAAGATATTAAAACAGTGTCTTGCACTTGTAAATTGGCACTGTTGCGCTCTTGGGTTGGCGCAAGCCACGAGAGGCGCCATGTGTCAGCTCCAGAACAGCTTGCGCTATGCGCTTTTAAAACAGAGCACTGCTCACATGAATTGGCGCAACTCACCTGAGTGCGCCACGTGTCAGCAGCGCAACAGCGCAGCACACTGCGCTTGCGCTCACCGGAGCGTGACACGTGTCACCTCCACATGGACTTGCGCCTTGCGCTCCTCAATTGGAGCAAAGCGCCTGATAAGCCACGTGGGGCACTGTCAGAACATTAAATGCACCGCAGTAATAAAAGGGCAGAGCCCAATAGAAAGGTCTTTCAGACCAAACAAAAGTGCTATGCACTATTTGTTGGAGATAGTGCCCTCAGAGTCAATTATTGGATCACAGGCACGTGATTGCAATGATTGAAGGAGGACCTATCCCGGTACGACAGTCTTACTCGAGATGATAGTATGCTATCTGGTTTACCTTTATCATCGTGTACTGCTTTAGGTGACCTGACAGGTCGCTATTACACGTTGATAGAGCCCCTAGGATTCTTGCTTGACCACCAGCAGTATGAGGGCGATCATATAAGTGGGAGCTGGAGGTCTACAAGCACATCCTTAAAAGGTCCCTAGTCGTGGGAGATTCGAGACAGGGCATCGATTCTCCAGAGTAGACTAGTGTATACAGTCGAGACCCCGACGAGGGGCGTTGGCCGGTCTCACAAGCCACTGGTGTAAGTTGGATCACCTAAGATGTATACAGGTGCTCATTGGGTTATGAGTACACCGGACAGGACTCGCCGGGAACATGCTAGTTGGTCTTATACCTGACGTCAGATAGCAGTTCCCAGGTGACATGTGTACAGGTTAGTTCATCGACCTGGGGATCGTCATTTGTCTCGTGTGAGTTCCCACTGTGCTTTGATTACTACCCTACCACGGCTCAAAGGAGTCGTGCAAACAGGTTTTAGTTGGGTACAGTCCCGAGCCACATGGAGGCAGTGAGCGGATCTTCGGGGGTTCGTCTCTCCCGGTATTGGGGGTGAGGTCGCGCTGTGTCTAGGAGAGCCATTACACGAAATCCTTGGCCAAGGCAGGAGATTTACTGGTAGGTATTCCAGTAGTATCTCAGGGTGTTCTGGGCTCCACTCCGACACGACTTGTACCGCTTTTGGGGGTCTGACTTTTACCCACCCCCTAGGCCCGACATGCGATGCTCATAGACGAACGGACCGGACTGTACGGATATTGTCACTGACAGGCTCAGTAGGGTGTCAGGATGGGTTCGCTCATCGACGTCCCTTTTGGTCAATAGCTGGTGGCCCGTTACGTATTGGCTTATACCTCTGACGTGCTAGTGGTTAAATCCACAGCCATAGTATTGACGAGTCTTTAGAGTCCACCACACTTTCAGTTACTCAAGCTTTCGGGCGAAACGCTGTAGAGGCCATATGGAGATATGGCAGGGTTCGATCAGATACGTGCGGTATTGCACGGATCGTGATCGGACGGTTTTTACTAGCCGGCTTTGGCTTAAGCCGGATCCTAGTATTTGACAGTGTAGTTTTGTCTCTTTGCATTTGTATTTCGGTCGGAATACAAATGCGGGTGTGTACGCACAGTATCGGGGTTTTCCTGTAATTTATTACGGGACCGGTTTTCTGGAGTTGCCAGTTTGCATTCCGTTCCGGCCGGTTTTTCTTTGTTCTTTCCCGGCCGGACTTTTCCGATGGAGGGGGTTATTTGCAATTGTGCAAATAACACTTTTTGGAGGGGTTTATTGCATAAGTTTTGATTTGATTGCATCTTTGCTCCATGATGCATTTATTAAGACATGTATGAGTATGGGTTTTTATGGTGGGGCCGGCCACTATGGGATATGGTGTGTGTATTGTTTTGAGGGATTAATTAATTAGAATGGGGAGAATATATTTGAGTGTGCTGGAGTGTTAGATAATGAGATGAGGATTAATTTATGAGTGCTTGCTTCATGATTTTCCAGAGAGCACAAATATATTGGCTTGGCCGAGCTCATTTGCTGGGATGCTCCATTCTTTTTCTAGCATGCTCCATTCTTTTTCTAGCAAGCTTCCATGAAAACTCTTGTGCAAAATTCCTCCAAAATGGCAACCTCTTAAACCCCAAAGAGACAAGTTTCTACACTACATTCTACAGCATATCTTGGACACGTCGACTAGCCAGCTTCGTGCCCGAGTTGCCTCGGTATTGAGGTGAGAGCCCGTAAAAGATGCAGGCGATGTGGTGCCCTTCCGGCGAGGAGGCGACGACCGAACATTCCGCAGGAGATCGGGACGACGACGAGAAGACCGGAGGACTCGGATCACTCGGTATATCTCTAACCCGTCTTGTTGCTTACTAGATCTAGTTTAATGGCCCGATCCAGGGTTTAGTGCGCGGTGGTGCCGGTTTGCTAAGTCCGCAAAAATTAAAGTTTTTCACTGCTTCCGCATTTGGCCGTCAGGTTGTCGGCCGGGGCGCCGCCGTGCACTTACAGTGGTATCAGAGCCTCGCCATTAATTTCGTCTAGCTTCGTTTGATGTGTTTGCATTTCCGATCGACCAAAATTTCCAAAAACCGTATTTTTCCTTCACATCAGTTTCTGTCGAAATTTTTTGAAGTCTAAAAATTTTTCAGGTTGTCTCAGAATGATGTTCAGGGAGTTCTAAGAACACTGTAAAAATTCGACGCAGTAACTCGATCACTGAAGCGCGGAACCGCGGCCAAACCCCCCCTTGGGCCGCGGTTCCGCCGCACTTTGGTGTCGTCACTGTATCATTTTTTTCCAGTGGGCTTCTGGGCTTATTTTAGGGGTTTTGGAATATTAATATTGGGCCCAGAATTTCTGTGAGTGCTACAGTATTGCTTGGGGGCCCACTTGTTAATTTTTGATCGATCGGATATTTTAAACACATTATTTCACAGTATTTACATTATATCTGCGACCGTGAATGTCACTCGATCGGTAAATCCGGTCTAACTGCTATAGCCCGGTTAGACGGATTTGCGAACGTGACTTTCACGTTGATGTTCTGTGTTTTGTTGTGATGTTGCGGATCGGTCGTGGGGGATAGCCTGGATGCAATGCTAGCACAGTTTTATTGTATCATGTACATTTGATATTGCGGGGCGAGCGTCCGACATGTGGACTGCCGTCACTGCCTGATTGTATTATTCTTTTGGGGCACGACCTGGTTGCGGTCGATGTACCCGTTGTATGTATATTTTACTTTCTGTACTAGGGTTACCCCGCGGAGGGGTGCACGGATAGCCGGGTTCTAGAAGGTAACGGGCCCGCATCTCAGGGCATTGAGACGGAGGGGGCTTCAGTCTGGAATTGGCGGGCTATTCGCCGCACTCGTAGGGGGTACAGGTTGACCCAGGAGGGGTGCCCAAGTTACCGGATTCCGTGAAGTGCTGGGTGGTCCATTCACGGCGCTGAAGGGGGCTGCCTCGCTTCAGGTTTTGGCGGGTGACTTGCCGCGCCCGTAGGGGTCTAGGATTTCATTGCACAGGCTATCCACACGACCAGGGGAACGTCGGGTTTCAGTAGTGGCTCTGTGAAACCCGGGGATCCCAGATATCTGTATTGTTCTGTGATGCTGTACATTTCTGTGATGTTGCATTTATTTCACGCCTTGAGCGAAATATAATATATTGGTATATATATTAGTAGATGTTGTATATGTTTTTCATCCGCGCTAGTCCAGTCCCCGCTCTGCCGTTAGTTAGCTAACCTAACGGGTGATGACGGGACCCAGTGGCGAATGCGGATGGCATATACGTACGTCAGTATATTTTCGTTCTTTGTGGTGTGATCAATTGATGGGACTGCATTGATTCGGATCAATGCAACTTAAACAAACCTATTCTGATGTTGTTGGAACACTTTTCAAAAAGCTGTTATTGCAAGGACGTTCACTTTTGTTTTGCATCGTGGTATTCATTTAGAATATCCTGCTCCTCAGTCGACGAGGCAAGGGCCGAGATCCCTTCACCGGGAGTGACCCCTTGGACAGAAGTTTGCGTCAGGACACTAACTTCACTATAGCCGATTACTTTTGCTTTGCATCGCGGTATTCATTTGGAATATCCTGCACCCCATTCTACGGGGAAAGAGCCGAGATCCCTTCACCGGGAGTGACCTCTTTAGTAAAGGTTTTTCGTCACTATATTTTCTAAAAAGCTATCCGTTCCTTCAACGATATCAAGTTCATTACGTTAAAGGTTTTCGCCAGAAACCATTCGTAGCCCTCCATCATTTCAGTTAAATATTCGACAGTATTCAAGCTATGTATTTTGACCTCACGCCAAGGCATAGTGTTTGGTAGTTGCCGGGTATTTATCTGTTGCATAGGTAGATGCGTTGGTTTGGGACAGTCGTACTACTATTTTGGCCTACGTCAAGGGTATGTACGGGTGGGTTCAAATTAACCTGGACAATGATGGGTTGAACTTGACATGTGACTTATGATATTTTGACCTCACGCCAAGGTCATAAGAGCATGGGGTAAAAATCCACATCGGGAGTTTCAAAAGAACTGAAACTTGCCAGATATGCGCATACCTTCTGGAGTGTGATAACGTGAGCGGATTCCGTCACTTTATCATGCGATGAGAGTTGGATCCCGATTCCCACTGATGAGTTGGTTTACTCCTCGGGTGACCCCGACTAATTCTTCTTTCAGGTTTGGAGGAGAATTTGAGGTACAATGGGAGGTTTCCAGATTAGATAAAGTGATAACCATTCTGATCTAGGTTAAAGTGCACGCTGAGTGTTTCTTTTCTCTCTCTCTGGCAGCGACCATTGACCCGACCCTAAGACTATGACTCAGAGACCAAGTTAACCGAACCTTCTTTACACTGGCTTTTGGATTGTCAGAGTTGCAGACCTCATTGCCACTCCTACTTTTACCCTTTTTCTCCAGGACACCCCGTATTACTACGAACGTCCACTTCCATTGGACAAAACCATCGTATGGTTAGATACGAACTCGAAGGAATTATTCGAGGATGGTTTCTGGTTCTGGAGAAAACGGATAGGATTATTCAGTTATCTTTTCCCTTTTACCTTCTCTCAAGTTGTGAGTACTCCTTGGTTTAGGAGATAATACACCTATTATGCAAATTGGATAGTCTTCTTCCAAACCTTAGGCTGGTGCCGACCGGTAGGGAATGAAGAAAACCAATTAGCCTAAACGGTGTGCAGAAGGTATTAAGATTAAGACAAAGCAAGGGATTAGTAAGAGGGCAAAGTAAATTGCGACTGATATTCACGACCAAACTAAGTATTTCTTCGCCAATCCTAAATCACCTTTGTATTTCTCCAGGACACTCCGTATCACTACGAAGATCCACAGTTTATTGGATACTCCATCGTATGGTTATATACGAACTCGAAAGGAACTTGTTCCAGTTCGGGGATGGATTCTGGTCAAGGAGAAATAGGAATAAAGTTTTATTCAGTTGTCTTTTACCTTCACCTTCTCTCGCATTGCGAGTGCTCCTAGGACTAGGACAGTACACCCATTATGCTTACTGGATAGTCTTCTTCCAAACCATAGGCTGGTGCCGAATGGTAGGGAAGGAAGAAAACCAATTGGCCTAAAGGGGTGTGCAGAAGGTAATGACTAAAGACAAATAAAGGGATTTGGAGAGGTGGCAAAGAATTATACGGTTATAGTTGTGAATTTGGATAATGGTAGAGGCATTACTAGGAATACCAGGATACCCCATCGAAACATTTCAATGTTTCAGTTCACTGTGTACTGTTAAAGAAAACTGATTTCCCGATTAGACACTTGCTCCAGGATATGTATTTACCAGGTTTGATTCTCACATCTGTATGGTTTTACAGATGATGAGTGGGAGTAACTTATTGGGAATTGAGTGATCATCCTCATTATATCGGGATTCGTTGTAATCGGTGATATTTGAGGAGATCACCTGGGCTGTTTGCCGGTCGGCAAATATTTGGTTTTGAATATCCGCTGTTGTGCACCAATTTCAAATTGATATATCTATACGTCTATTTTCATAGAGTGAGATATACCTTTTGATATTATGTCGATGACATTTACCTATATCAGTGGATGGTTAGGTAAGGAGCATTAAACGACGGTGTAATTCTTCTTAACCATAAGTACAGTTTTCAACCTACGACACACAGTGAAAGAGTTGTCAGACTCAGCGGACTTATACAGAGTATTGTATGTTGTCCAGTATCCATTAGGACAGAGGGGTTGGTCCTCATACTATATTCTGTTTACTTTTAACTTCTCTAGTTCTTAGACATGTGTTTCGTACAAACACAGGGTCTAAGTTTTGAGGAGTTATAGGTATTTGAATAGAGTAGAGAACCAGGTGTAGCAAGTATCGGGATTCTTCAAAGTGATCGAAGATGTAGATACTTGTGTATGGTATTCAGTTGATAGTAATGATAAAGAGAAATTGCTTCTCTTTCAGGTTACTCATAATTGGAAGCATTCCTAAGTTGAGTAACGCTGATCGGCCTCTCTCCATTTAGTTGACATGCACTGGAGACAGCTGCATGATTTGAATCTGGTTCAATTAAATCAGTGCCTCTGGTTCTATATTGGATATAGTACAGTTCATATCTTAACATTGTTAAGGTACGGGGAGTTGTCCGGCTTATGATTAAAACCAGACTCTGGATAACTCAAGGCACGTTTCTGTAATGGCTGTTTGTGGGTTGACCCAGGCTATGACGAGGGTTGACTTTCTACCATAAGAAAGATCAATAGTGATATTGTTCTTGACTCGCCACAGTTTTATTAAAAATGGATTTTTTTTCAGAAAACAGTAGTGGGAGTATGGTAGAACTGGAAGTGATTCCAGAACCGCAAACGATTACTGAAAATTTGATAAGGAACCTAAAGATTCAATCTGATTTGACATTCCATTGGCCACTCCGCAGATAAGGTGGGTAACTTCAGGCAGCCGAGAGGTGCTCCGGTAGCCTCAAGGACGGTGACAGGGAAGTTCTTGTTTACCCACACATGCCATTATTGTTGTTCCAGGCTGCGAGACCCGGCAGGAGGATGAGTATAGCGTCGTTCTAAACTAGCTTTAGAAGTGCACGTCTATATGACTCTGCCAGAGGGTTGTCGTAGTCAGTGGGAGCAGCGGAAGCATTGGTGGACATCTGGCTTATGTCTATTTATAGACTAAAGCAGATATAGCGGAGATAGATCATCTATTTCTGATGTGACAGTCATGGGTTTGACGTCATCAGAATAGGGGATGGATCTGTTGAGAAGGTAGTAGGGTGTGATATCCGGGTTTTGGATGACATACACAAAGTAGGAAGTGATATTCCTATACTACGATCGGTTATACTTTGGTCGTCACACGGTGTTTTCTCCACAAAGGACTTGGATATTATATCAGACATACTGGTTACTAGATCTATGGTTTTAGATCTAGATTTGGGTGGTTTCCCAATCAGGGTACTTTGACAGCATTCTATGAGTATTTGGAATGGTTGACTCCTGGCACGGTAGTATACCTGCAGGTGATGGAGTCACCCTCTCTAAAGGTGTCTTATAGACTAAAGTAGAGAGGGATGTGCATGATTGACAGATCACTTGCTTAGGCAATTGAGTCAATCATGAGATGTCAAGTACCACACCAGATGTTGTTCTTGCACTAGGTGCAATAAGTTGATATTGATCCAATCCTGGAGAAACAGTCGGAAGCAGCTTTAGAACACAAGTGGATGTTCTAGGGATATGATAACGACAGCCTCATTTGGGAGACAGTTATCATTCCAGGCTTCCAAGGTGACATGGACGACAAGGGGGTTGTCAGAGTTATAGTTTTCCTTCTGACGAGGGGCAGTATTTTGGACAGGTGGTCCAAGGAAATTCTGAGGGTGGCATGGCGCAGGATACTGATTAAGTTCAGTTGGCGATACGGTCTAAGAAGTTTGGATTTGGAGTTCATTTATGAGCTCGGTCCCATCAGACATCCAGACACTCTAAGACAGGTATTGCTCATTTCGGGAGATGGTTTTCTCCGCGAACTTGAGATATAGAGAGAAACATAGAAAGAAACTTCAGAGCGGATCCACTCGCTGAGGCTATTCCTCGAACGCAATAGTCTCGCAAACGAGCTTTGTGAGACTGACTTGTAGAGGATTTGGGTGTTCGGTATCATACGGGCTGTGAGTATGCGACATCGCAATAATTAGCCTTGAGTGCAAGTGGGAGATTGTTGGAGATAGTGCCCTCAGAGTCAATTATTGGATCACAGGCACGTGATTGCAATGATTGAGGGAGGACCTATCCCGGTACGACAGTCTTACTCGAGATGATAGTATGCTATCTGGTTTACCTTTATCATCGTGTACTGCTTTAGGTGACCTGACAGGTCGCTATTACACGTTGATAGAGCCCCTAGGATTCTTGCTTGACCACCAGCAGTATGAGGGCGATCATATAAGTGGGAGCTGGAGGTCTATAAGCACATCCTTAAAAGGTCCCTAGTCGTGGGAGATTCGAGACAGGGCATCGATTCTCCAGAGTAGACTAGTGTATACAGTCGAGACCCCGACGAGGGGCGGTGGCCGGTCTCATAAGCCACTGGTGTAAGTTGGATCACCTAAGATGTATACAGGTGCTCATTGGGTTATGAGTACACCGGACAGGACTCGCCGGGAACATGCTAGTTGGTCTTATACCTGACGTCAGATAGCAGTTCCCAGGTGACATGTGTACAGGTTAGTTCATCGACCTGGGGATCGTCATTTGTCTCGTGTGAGTTCCCACTGTGCTTTGATTACTACCCTACCACGGCTCAAAGGAGTCGTGCAAACAGGTTTTAGTTGGGTACAGTCCCGAGCCACATGGAGGCAGTGAGCGGATCTTCGGGGGTTCGTCTCTCCCGGTATTGGGGGTGAGGTCGCGCTGTGTCTAGGAGAGCCATTACACGAAGTCCTTGGCCAAGGCAGGAGATTTACTGGTAGGTATTCCAGTAGTATCTCAGGGTGTTCTGGGCTACACTCCGACACGACTTGTACCGCTTTTGGGGGTCTGACTTTTACCCACCCCCTAGGCCCGACATGCGATGCTCATAGACGAACGGACCGGACTGTACGGATATTGTCACTGACAGGCTCAGTAGGGTGTCAGGATGAGTTCACTCATCGACGTCCCTTTTGGTCAATAGCTGGTGGCCCGTTACGTATTGGCTTATACCTCTGACGTGCTAGTGGTTAAATCCACAGCCATAGTATTGACGAGTCTTTAGAGTCCACCACACTTTCAGTTACTCAAGCTTTCGGGCGAAACGCTGTAGAGGCCGTATGGAGATATGGCAGGGTTCGATCAGATACGTGCAGTATTGCACGGATCGTGATCGGACGGTTTTTACTAGCCGGCTTTGGCTTAAGCCGGATCCTAGTATTTGACAGTGTAGTTTTGTCTTTTTGCATTTGTATTTCGGTCGGAATACAAATGCGGGTGTGTATGCACAGTATCGGGGTTTTCCTGTAATTTATTACGGGACCGGTTTTCTGGAGTTGCCAGTTTGCATTCCGTTCCGGCCGGTTTTTCTTTGTTCTTTCCCGGCCGGACTTTTCCGATAGAGGGGGTTATTTGCAATTATGCAAATAACACTTTGTGGAGGGGTTTATTGCATAAGTTTTGATTTGATTGCATCTTTGCTCCATGATGCATTTATTAAGACATGTATGAGTATGGGTTTTTGTGGTGGGGCCGGCCACTATGGGATATGGTGTGTGTATTGTTTTGAGGGATTAATTAATTAGAATGGGGAGAATATATTTGAGTGTGCTGGAGTGTTAGATAATGAGATGAGGATTAATTTATGAGTGCTTGCTTCATGATTTTCCAGAGAGCACAAATATATTGGCTTGGCCGAGCTCATTTGCTGGGATGCTCCATTCTTTTTCTAGCATGCTCCATTCTTTTTCTAGCAAGCTTCCATGAAAACTCTTGTGCAAAATTCCTCCAAAATGGCAACCTCTTAAACCCCAAAGAGACAAGTTTCTACACTACATTCTACAGCATATCTTGGGCACGTCGACTAGCCAGCTTCGTGCCCGAGTTGCCTCGGTATTGAGGTGGGAGCCCGTAAAAGATGCAGGCGATGTGGTGCCCTTCCGGCGAGGAGGCGACGACCGAACATTCCGCAGGAGATCGGGACGACGACGAGAAGACCGGAGGACTCGGATCACTCGGCATATCTCTAACCCGTCTTGTTGCTTACTAGATCTAGTTTAATGGCCCGATCCGGGGTTTAGTGCGCGGTGGTGCCGGTTTGCTAAGTCCGCAAAAATTAAAGTTTTTCACTGCTTCCGCATTTGGCCGTCGGGTTGTCGGCCGGGGCGCCGCCGTGCACTTACACTATTAAAAAAGACAGAGCCCAAATCAAAAAGGCCCAACAGGCCAGAATAAAATGCAGTGCATTATTAACAGGGGTAGAGCCCTAATAAAGGCCTACTAGGCTAAATATAAATAAAAATGTTGAACATTCTCGATTGGATTCAGCCCAATCATGGCCATAGGTCCTCAAATTAAATTGACTGAGCACGACTGCTCTCTTAAATCAATTTACACTCGGTTCAAGGGTACATCTCTGAACTCCTCTGACACATGTCGTTGTAATCCTTCAACGTCGTCAGAGAGGTCATGGGTCCCGACGGCCACCCCTATGTCCCTAAACTGGAAATGGACCACCATGTCCCTAAACTGGCAATGGACCACTATGTCCCTAAACTGGAACAATAGAGCCAATTGCTCTCTTGTCGAATCCAAATGATCCCGTTAAGTTGATCTGAGTCTGGAGATTAGGCTCACGTATCCTTAACGAACGTTTAAGTTGATCTTAGCCTCAATAGGGCTAACGTATCCTTAAACTAAAACCCCAAACCCAAATCTAAGTAAATACGGATTTGGACTAATCCACGTCCTACGGGCGACGACATAACTTAGTCTCCGTATACAATCCACGGGCATCCACAAACAAAACAAACACACACGACACGAAGTGAAATTCTGGAGAAGGAGAAAGTTGTTACCGCGAAGCGGTAGCGTAATTAACTGCAGGGGCTTGCGCCTGCAGGGAAGAGTGCCCCCACAATCAAAAACTCCTCAAGTGAGGGGGAATCTGACGAAGTCTGCTACATCGGCCGCATCCGTCTAAACCTCCGATGCACGATGCCATAAATCAACTTGGCATCTTCGGAGAGGTGGACGGATAAAACCAAATAGCATCTGCCCCGAATCTCAGGCAAGACGAGCCTACGCGGTCGCGTCTCTGTGTTCGGAGGGGAACGGTGACAAGGATGACAGAGTATCTGTCGTGAGTCATTATTTTACTCTCTTATGAGGAGTACTGAATTGGAAGAGTTCCAAGCAGGATACTGGGGTAGTCAAGATGCTGATTGTGAATCAGCAGAGGACACATCCTAAGTATTTGTTTGGATAAATACGTTCATTCATGGATATGGTCCCATCAGCTATCTAAGTATCACTCAATTCGGGAGATAGTTGATCTCCGCGAAGTTGAAATTTATAGAGATATAGTTAGAAACATATTAGCGGATCCACTCACTGAGGCTATTTCTCGAACACAGTTTGTGAAACTGTTGGTTAAGAAGTTGGGTAAGCAGTAACACATGAGATCTGTGTATACGATACCGCAATAATTGGCCTTGAGTGCAAGTGGGAAATTTTTGGATATATGTGCCCTCAAGGAAATTATCGTAGTTGCGGGAATGCAATTACTGAATTCGAGGAGGGCCTATACCAAGAACAGTCTTACTCAAGATGAGGGTGCTATCTGGTTTGTCTTTATTTATCGTGTGAATGCGTGATACCAGTTATCACGTATCGCAAATACACGAGGTAAAGCCCATAGGATCTTTGGTTGACTACCAGGATTATGATACGGATCATACTAGTGGGGCCTGGTAGTTTATTAGCACATCCTTAAATGTCTCTAGTCATAGGAGTCTCGAGACTGGGCATCGATGCTCCAGTTTAGACTAGTGTATACGTTTTATGACCCTGTACGGTGCGATGGATGATCTCATAGCCATTGGTGTTTGACATTGACGATTGTATACAGGTGCTCATTGGATGAGTTACACTGGACGGACCCACCGAGAACTCCTAGATGGTATTATACCAATATCAGTTAGCGGTTCTCTGGTGACATGAGACTTTTAGGGTGGAGGTAGAAGAAGAAGCATGAGAGATGAGAGTGTTGCCATGAGCCTTCTATCAAGTGAAGAATGGCTAAGTGTTGTGTGAGCAATGAAAGAATCCTTTCCCAAAATATCTCACAACATTAAAAATATCAAGCATGCCTCAATAGTGCCACCATGAGTCACCCCATGATTCATGCTTCATTAAATGCCATAACACCTCATCCCTCCATCTCATTCAACCATTTAAACAAATGGTTAAAACTAAAATGATGTGTCTTCTTCTAGAAACACCTTGTAATGAATTACAAGAACACCCCTTATCTGAATATACATACCTGAATCCGTATTCCGAAGAATACGAATACAAAGAGATGAAAATAATCCAACAATATAATACTAGAATCCGGCTTAAACCAAAGCCTACTAGTATTATCCGTCCGAATCATGATACGTGCACAAGTGCACGTATATGATCAAACCTTGCCGTAAAACCATACAGCCTCTACATCGTTTCGCCCGAAGCAGGGAAACCATCTGTGTGGGACTCTAAAGACTCGTCAATATGCTGGCAGTGGGTTTAACCACAAGCACGTCAGCGGCACTAGCTATACGTAACGGCTACCCAGGTATTGAGCGAAAGGGTGGCCGAAGAGCAAACTCTTCCGAACCCCTACTGAGCCTGTCCGTGACAATATCCGTGCAGTCCGGTCTGTTCGTCTAAGGGTATCGCAAATTTAGGTCTAGGGGGAGGATAAAGTCAGACCATTAATAACACGATATTTTGTGTCGGTATGAAGCTCATAACCAACTGAGAAACTACTGATCCAAATCAGTAATTCTCAACTACCTTGGCCAAGGATTTCTGGTGATGGCCACCCGTGCACTGCGCAACAACAACCTCCAATACCAGCAGAGACGAATCCCTGACGATCCGCTCACTGCCTCCATGTGGCTCAGGACTGTACCCAACTAAAACCTGTTTGCATGACTCCTTTGAGTCGTGGTAGGGTAGAAATCAAAGCACAGTGGAACTCACACGAGACAAATGACAATCTCAGGTCGACAGACTAACCTGCACACATGTCACCTGAGAACTGCTATCTAACAACAGGTATAATACTAACTAGCAAGTTCCTGGCGAGTCCGTCCAGTGTACTCATAACCCAATGAGCACCTGTATACTATCTTAGGTGACTGACTAACACGAATGGCTTGTGAGACCGGCCACCGCCCCTTGTCGGGGTCTCATAAGTACACACTAGTCTACTCTGGAGTATCGATGCCCAGTCTTGATACTCCCTTGACTGGGACATTTAAGGATGTGCTTATAGACCATCCATCTTCCATGTATATGATCGCCATCAGACTGCTGGTAGTCAAGCAAGAATCATATGGGCTCTATCAACATGTAATAGTGATCTATAATAACACTTAATGTATGTACATGATGATAAAGACAAACCAGATAGCATAGTATCATTTCGAGTAAGACTGTTCTATCCGTATAAGTCCTCCCTCAATCATCATAATCACCTGCCTGCGATTACAATAATTGCCTTGAGGACATTATAGCAAACAATCTCCCACTTGCACTTAAAACTAATTATTACGGTGTCGCATACTCACAGCCCGTGTGATACCGAACACCCAACTTCTCTACTAATCAGTCTCACAAATCCCGTTTGTGAAACTATTGCGTTTGAGAAATAGGCTCAGTGAGTGGATCCGCTCTAATGTTTCTGTCTTTATATCTCTATATCTCAACTTCGCGGAAAAAGACTATCTCCCGAAATGAGCAATACCTGTCTTAGAATTTTTCTGGATATCTGATAAGACCCAGTTCACAAATGAACTCTAAATCCAACAAACTTCTTAGACTGTATCATCCACTGAATTTAATCAGTATCCTGCGCCATGCCTCCCACAGTATCCTCTTGGACCATATGTCCAACATACTGTCTCTCAAAAGCGGAAAACTATAACTCTGGCAATCACTCTGTCATCCAGGTCACTTTGGAAGCCTGAAATGATAACCGCCTCCTGAAGAAGGCTGCCGTTACCATATCCCAAGAACATCATCTTATGTTCATAACTGCTTCCCAATGTTTCTCCAGGATTGGATTAATATATATTTATTGCAGCCTGTGCAAAATCAATATCTGGTGTTATACTTGACATCTCATGATTGACTCAATTGCCTAAGCAAGTGATATGCTAATCAAGCAAATCCCTCTCCTCATCAGACTAGAAGACATCTCTTTAGAGAGCCTGTGGGTATACTACCACGCCAGGAGTCGTCCATTCTAATATACTTTAGAATAGTGTCAAGTACCCGAATTGGAACACTTCCCAAATCTAGATCTAAAACCATAGATCTAGTCACCAGAATCCCTGATATTTTATCCAGATCCCATGTGGAGAAACCTCCTTGTAACAACTATAGTATATAACCGATCGTAGTATAGGAATATCTGTTCCTATCAAGTGCATGTCATCCAAATACCAGGACATCACTCCCTACTACCTTCTTACCAGATCCATCTCTTATTCTGATGAAGTCAAACTCTATGACTGTCACATAAAAAATAGATGATCTATCTCCGCTATAATTGCTTTAGTCTATAAATAGACAAAAGCTACTTGCTCACTATGCTTCCGCTGCTCCCACTGACTACAACAACCCTCTGGCAGAGTCATATACACGTGCACTTCTAAAGCTAGTTCAGAACGACGTTATACTCATCCTCCTACCATGTCTCATAGTCTAGAACAGCAGCAGTGGAAAGTTTGGGTAATCATAAACATCCCTTTCACCGTCTTTAAGGATACCGAAGTACCTCTCGGGTGTCTGAGGTTACCCACCAAATCTGCTGAGTGGCTAATGGATCATCGAAAATAATTGAATCTTTAGGTTCTATTAAATTTTTCAGTAATCGTTTGTTGTTCTGGCACTTTCAGTTCTACCATACTCCCATTAATGTTTTCTGAAAAGAATCCATTTTACAAAACTGTTGGTGAGTCAAGAACAATATAACTATTGATCTTCCTGATGGTAGAAAGTTAACCCTCGTCAAAGCCTGGGATAACCTACAAACTGCCATTACTGAAACGTGCCTTGAGTTTATCCAGCTTCTGGTTTTAAGCATAAGCCGGAAAACTGCATATACCTTAACATCATTAAGATATGAATCCATTCTATATCCATATAAAACAAAGACATTAATTTAATTGGAACCGGATTCAAAAACATTCAGCCGTCTCCAGTGCATATCAACTAAATGGAATGAGGCCAATCAGCATTGCTCATCAAGGAATGCATCCACGCATGAGTAACCTGAGAGAGAAGCAAGTTCTCAAATCATTACTTACAAAGGAATACCTAGCACAAATATCTATATCTTCGATTATCTTAAAGAATCATGATACTTTGCAACATATGGTTCTCTACTTTATTCTTATACCTATAACTTCTCGAAACATGGACGCTGTATTTCAATGAAATTCTTGTATAAAACTAGAGAAGTCAAAAGTAAACAGAATATAGTACGAGTATCAACCCCTTTGTCCTAACGGACATCGGACAACATACAATACTTTGTATAAGTCCACTGAGTTTAATAACTCAAACCCTGTGCGTCGTAAGTTGAAAAACTGTATTATGGTTAAGAAAAATTACACCGTTGTTGAATGCTCCTTACCTAACCACCAACTGATATAGGTAAATGTCATAGACATAATTTCAAAAAGTTATATCTCACTTTATAAAATAAACGTACAAATATATCAGTTTGAAATTGGTGCATAACAACGGATATTCAAAACCAAATATTTGTCGTCAGGCAAAACCCAGGTGATTTCCTCAAATATCACCAATTACAAAGAATTCCGATATATAGAGGATCTAATCACCCAATTCCCAATATCTTACTCCTCATCATCATCTGTAATGCCATACAGATATGAGAATCAAATCTGGTAAATATATATCCTGAAGTCAGAATCTAATTGGAAAACAGTTTTCAATTAACAACGCACAGTCAAACTGAAACATGAAAATGTTTCGAAGGGGTAACGGAGTATTCCTAGTAATGCCACTTCCACTAACCAGATTCATGACAGTAACCTTATACTTCCTTGCCCTCACTCTAATCCCTTTATATGTCTTTACTCATTACCTTCTGTACACCATTCTTAGGCTAATTGATTTTCTTCCTTTCATACCCTTCGGCACCAGCCTAAGGTTTGGAAGAAGACTATCCAATAAGCGCAATAGGTGTACTCTCCTAATACTAGGAGCTCTCACAACCTGAGAGAAGGTAAAGAGAAAAGACAACTGAATAATTCTACTCTATTTCTCTAGAACCAGAATCCATCCTCGAACTGGAACAAGTTCCTTCGAGTTCGTATGTAACTATATGATGGCATATCCAAGCAATATGGATTTTCGTAATGATACGAAGTGTTCTGGAGAAATGCAAAGGTGAAGTAGGAGTGGCAGGGGTATACACGGTTTTGTCGTGAATGATAGTAGTCGCATTTGCTTTTCCCTTACTCTAATCCTTTTATATGTCTTTACTTATTACCTTCTGTACACAACACTTAGGCTAATTGGTTTTCTTCCTTCCCTACCTTTCGGCACCTGCCTATGGTTTGGAAGAAGACTGCCCAATAAGCGTAATAGTTTTACTCTCCTAATCTTAGGGGCTCTCGCAACCTGAGAGAAGGTAAATTGAAAAGACAACCGAATAATCCTATTTAATTTCTCCAGAACCAGAATCCATCCTCGAACTGGAACAAGTTCCTTCAAGTTCGTATATAACTATACGATAGAATATCCAAACAATATGAATTTTCATAGTAATATAAAGTGTTCTGGAGAAATGCAAAGGGGATATAGGATTGGCAATGATATATGCGACTCCGTGACAATCCAAAAGCCAAAGTGCTATAAGAAGGTTCGGTTAACTTGGTTCATGAGTTTTAGTTTAGGGTTAGGCCATGTTCGCTGCCAAAGAGAGAGAGAGAAATGAAACACACAGCGTGCACTCTAACCTAGATTAGAATGGTTAATCACTTTATCTAATCAGGATGGCTCCCACTGTTTCCTTGAATTCTCCTTCAAAACCTAAAAGGAGAATTAGTCGGGATCATCTAAAATCACCCGAGGAGTAACACATACTCATCAGTGGGAATCGGGATCCAACTATCATCACAAGATAACTTGATGGAAGCCACTCAAGTTACCATACTCCAAAAGGTATGCGCATGCCTGGCAAGTTTCCTGTATGTTTAAAACTCCCAATGTGGTTACCCCAAGCGTCTTATGACCTTGATGAAGGCCAACAAATCATAAGTCGCAAGTCAAGTTATACCCGTCATTGTCCTGATTAATCTAAACCCACCCTTCCTCGCCCTTGATGAAGGCCAACAAGGCTATACGACTGTCCTAGATTAATGCATATCCATGCAACAAAAAATTAACGCATAGCTACCATAAACTATGCCTTGACGAAGGCCAACAAACATAGCATGAATACTAGGCGCTACCCGTATGAAATGACGGAGGGCTACAGCTGGTTTTTGGCGAAAAACCTTTAACGTAATGAACTTGATATCGTTGAAGGAACCTAGTGATTTTCACAAATATATAATGGTGAAAACTTTTGCTAAAGTGGTCACTTCCTGTGAAGGGATCTTGGCACTTTCCACATCGAATGAGGTGTAGGATATTCTAAACTGAATACCATGATACAAAGCAAAAGAATCGACTATAGTGTAGTTATTACACTGACGCAAACTTTTGCTCAAGAGGTCACTCCCTGTGAAGGGATCTCTGCTCTTGCCTCTTTGAATGAGGTGCTGGATATTCATAACCGAATAGCACTGTGCAAAACAAAAGAGAACGTCTGTAATGTCGGTTTTTAAAAAACTTAGTTCCAGCAACATGATATAGGTTTGTTTTCCTTGCATTAATCAGAATTAATGCAGTCCCATCAATTAAACACATCACACCAGATAAAGGAACGAAAATATAATGTATGTATATGCCATCCGCATTCGCCACTGGGCCCTGTCATCACCTGTTAGGTTACTTAACTAACGGCAGAGGGGGGGCTGGACTAGCGCGGGTGCAAAACATATACAACATCTCATAATCTCAGCCAAGCAACACAGAGTGGTGGATAATCTTGGAGCCTCGGGTTTCATTTGAACCACAAATGAGACCCGACGTTCCCTGTCGTGTGGATAACCTGTGCAATAAAAACCTGGACCCCTAAGAGTGCAGCAAGTTACCTGCCAATCCCAGAAGTGAGACAACCCCAATCAACAAAGTGAATGGGCCACCCAGCACTTCACGGAATCCGGTAACTTGACCACCCCACCTTGGGTCAAACTATACCCCCTACGAGTGCAGCGAATAGCCCGCCAATTCTAGACTAAGGTCCCCTCCGTCTCAACGCCATGAGATGCAGACTTGTTGCCCTCTAGAACCTGGCTATTCGTGCACTCCGCCGCGGGGTAATCCTAGTACAGAAAAGGAAAAAATATGTACAAGGGTCACATCGACCTCAACCTACTCATGCCCCAAACAAATAATATACAAACTGGCAGAGAGGGCAGTCAACATGTCGGACGCTCGTCCCGCAATAATGAATATACAAATGAATCTAAACGATACTACCATTGCACCACTGGCTATCAACCACGACGATCCAACCACAAGCTCAGCACAACACAGAACATCAACGTGGATGTCATGTTCACAAACCCGTCTAAAAGAACATATAGCAGTTAGACGAGTTATACCGCTCAAATGATATTCACGGTCGCAGATAGTAATGTATGCACTGAAAAACACACAATTAAAATTTCGATCGACTAAACTTTTCCAAATTGGCCCCTAAATGCAAAACCAGCACTCAAACAAATCTGGACCAAAACCAAATATTCCAAAAATCATATTTCCATGAAATAGAGCCCCAGAAAAAAATTGGGGCACTGTAGCAAAAAAAGCGCCACGGTTCCTCGCCAAAACGTGCTATTTAGCTTGGGTTCCACGGCGAAATTTTGGAGTTAGGTGTCCAAATTTTTTTCTTAGCTCTATTTTTTCCTGCACATATTTTTAAGATACCCAAAAAAAATTTTGGACAACTTTGAAATTCGATAGCAAGCATGATAATATGGAAATATAATCCGGAAAAATTTGTCGATTGAGATTTTAACCTTGTGCAAACTAGCTAGTAAGAGTTTATGGGTTGGCACTGATACCATGTTGGGCTATGCCAGCACCCTGGCCATCTACCGTAACCGGATGCGGAACAAAAATTTTATAAAACTGGTGCTAGAACAACCCCATAATACGGATTGGACCATAAACCCTAAAAGCTAGCAAACTTTAAAGAAAGGAGTTAGGAATGTTTATACCGAATGATCCGTGTCCTTCGGTCTTCAACCTTTATCCCAATCTCCTAGAAGCCTCCATGATCAAGCTTGATCTCCGGTCTCCCTCCATCGAAGATAATCTACCTGAGGATTTGTATCCCGAGCTCCTACCTCATAGCCGAGATAACTAGGGTACTTAGTTCGCTAAACTAGATAGCCTAGAAGATGTAGAGTCTAATGACGCATTAATTTGTCTCCAAACAACCTAGGTTTCTCAACACATGAGACTTTTAAGGTGGAGGTAGAAGAAGAAGCATGAGAGATGAGAGTGTTTCCATGAGCTTTCTATCAAGTGAAGAATGGCTAAGTGTTGTGTGAGCAAAGAAAGAATCCTTTCCCAAAATATCTCACAACACTAAAAATATCAAGCATGCCTCAATAGTGCCACCATGAGTCACCCTATAAGCCATGCTTCATTAAATGCCATAACACCTCATCCCTCCACCTCTTAAAACTAAAATGAGGTTTCTTCTTCTAGAAGCACCTTGAAATAAATTACAAGAATACCCATCATCCGTATATACATACCCGCATCCGTATTCCGAAGAATACGAATACAAAGAGACGAAAATAATCCAACAATATAATACTAGAATACGGCTTAAACCAAAACCCACTAGTATTATCCGTCTGAATCATGATACTTGCACAAGTGCACATATATGATCGAACCCTGCCGAAAAACAATACGGCCTCAATATCGTTTCGTCCGAAGTAGGGAAATCCTCTGTGTGGGACTCTAAATTCTCGTCAATATGCTAGCAGTGGGTTTAACCACAAGCACGTCAGTGGCACTAGCTGTACGTAACGGCGACCCAGGTATTGAGCAAAAGGGAGGCTGACGAGAAAACTCATTCGAACCCCTATTGAGCCTGTCCCTGACAATATCCGTATAGTCCGGTCTGATCGTCTAAGAGGATTGCAAATCGGGTTTAGGGGGGAGGATAAAGTCAGACCCCTAATAACGCGATATTTCGTGTCTGTATGAAGCCTATCACCAACTGAGGAACTATTGATCCAAATCAGTAATTCTCGACTACCTTGGCTAAGGATTTCTGGTGATGGCCACCTATGTACTGCGCGACATCAAACCCCAATCCCGGGAGAGACGAATCCCTGACGATCCGCTCACTGCCTCCATACGGCTCGGGACTGTACCCAACTAAAACCTGTTTGCACGACTCCTTTGAGACGTGGTAGGGTAGTAATCAAAGCATAGTGGGAACTCACACGAGACAAATGACGATCTCAGATTGACAGACTAACCTGCACACATGTCACTTGGGAACTGCTATCTGACAACAGGTATAATACCAACTAGCAAGCTCCCGGCGAGTCTGTCCGGTGTACTCATAACCTAATGAGCACCTGTATACTATCTTAGGTGACTGACTAACACCAATGGCTTGTGAGACCGGCCACCACCCCTCGTCGGGGTCTCGATAAGTACACACTAGTCTACTTCAGAGTATCGATGTCCAGTCTCGATTCTCCCTTGACTAGGGACATTTAAGGATGTGCTTATAGACCACCCAGCTCCCACGTATATGATCGCCATCATACTACTGGTAGTCAAGCAAGAATCCTATGGGCTCTATCAACATATCATAGTGATCTATAATGCCACTTAATGCATGTACATGATGATAAAGACAAACCAAATAGCATACTATCATTTTGAGTAAGACTATTATATCCGTATAGGTCCTCCCTCAATATTCATAATCACCTGCTTGCAATTAAAATAATTTCCTTGAAGGCGCTATAGCCAACTGAGTGGACACATTTTGGTGTTGTTTAGTTGTTTTTGTGTACCAAATATGCTGTGTAATATTATATCAGTATCTTTGTTGTCTAATGAAGGATATAATTTTTCACTTGAAAGAAATGTCATGAATATTCACCTAAATCTAGAATTGATTGGGTCAGCACACTAGATAATGGTATATACATACTCAATCAACATCAAGTTTTCATTATCTAAAACACACTCAAAAGAAAGGCTCCAGATTCAAATCAATCCTTTTTACGGCATTATAGACTTTGTCATATTAATGAAACAAGGTTGACTAAGTTATATAAAGATAGATATTTGGATCTGTTCGAATATATATCGTATGCAACTTGTGAATCATGCATCAAAGGAAAGATGACCAAATCTCCGTTCACAGGACACGGAGAAAGAGTCACTGAGCTCTTGGGACTCATACACATCGATATATGTGGTCTGATGTCTACACATGCACGAGGTGGTTACTCCTACTTCATCACTTTTACTGATGATTTCTCAAGGTATGGACATGTATTCTTAATGAAATATAAATCCGAGGCCTTTGAGAAATTCAAGGAGTATAAGAATGAAGTAGAGAAACAAATAAGTAAAAGTATCAAGATATTTCGATCTGGTTGTGATGGAGAATAATTAAGTACCAATTTCCTTGAATATTTAAAAGAGAATGAAATTCTCTCTCAGCTTACTCCTGCATATACACCTTAACAGAATGGTGTATCAGAGAGAAGGAATCACACGCTGCTCGATATGGTACGTTCCATGAAGAGTAGTGCTGAGTTGCCACTTTCTTTCTAGGGTTTTGTACTAGATCAGCTGCATACCTCTTGAATAGGGTTCCAACTAAGTCTGTGCTTACCACTCCATATGAGATGTAGAATGGGAAGAGACCATGCCTTAAGTATCTTAAGATATGGGAATGTCCAGCTTTCGTTAAAAAGCAGAATCCGGAAAAGCTCGAGGCACGATCAGTTATATGCAAGTTTGTGGGATATCCTAAGAATTCAAGGGGATATCTTGTCTACCACATTGAAGAACAAAAAGTGTTTGTCACTCACCACATAGTCCTTTTGGAGAACGAATTTCTTGCAAAAGAAATTAGTGGGAGTGCAGTAGAACTGGAAGAAATTCCAGAACCATAAACTACTACTGAAGACTTAGTAGAACCTCAGGATTCAATAGAGCCCGAAGAACTGACGCCACTCTGCAGGTCTAGTAGGCATTATTGGTTTCTTATAGATGGGGATCGATAGGATTGAATCATCAACGATGATGAGCCTACTAGTTTTCAACTGGCTATCACGAGTAAAGACTCGGTGAAGTGGCTGGACGCTATGAGATCCGAGATGGAATCCATGTACACTAACAAAGTATGGACTTTGGAAGTTGCTCCTCCTGGGTAAAACCCGTTGGATCTTCGAAAAGAAGATTGGTGCAGTTGGACAGACAGAAACCTATAAAGCTAGACTTGCTGCAAAAGGTTTTCGTTAAAGACCAGGATTGGACTATGATGAAACCTTTTCTCCAGTGGCTATGCTTAAATCCATTCGGATCCTGTTTGCCATTGCTGCCTTCCATGACTATGATATCTGGCAGATGGACGTGAAAACCCCTTTTCTAAATTGAAATTTAGAAGAGTGCGTTTACATGGATCAGCCAGAGGGTTTTTTAGACAGTGGGAGCAGCTGAAAGGTGTGCAAGTTGCTTTAATTCATTTATGAATTAAAGCAAGCATCGCGGAGTTGGAACATCTGCTTTGATGAGAAGGTAAAATAATTTGTCTTTATCAAAAATGTAGATGAACCATGCATTTGTAGGAAGATTGTAGGAGGAGCAGTAGTCTTCCTCGTATTATACATAGATGACATACTCCTGATAGGGAATGACATCTCTATGCTACAATCAATCAAGCTCTTCTTGTCACAGAAGTTCTCTATGAAAAACTTGGGTGATCCATCCTATACTCTGGGGATTAAGATCTATCGTGATAGGTCTAAAAGAATGTTAGGACTTTCACAGTCCAGATGCATTGACACCATACTAAAGAGGTTTAGTATGGAAGATTCCAAGCATGGTAATTTACCCGCTTGTCACGGGATCACCCTCTTCAAAGAGATGCCTCCAAAGACTGATGAAGAGAGGGCTCGCATGAGCATTATACCCAATGCTTTAGCGGTAAGATCTATAATGTATGCGATGTTATGCATCAGACCAGACGTAGCTTACGCACTTTGTGTGGTAAGCAGATATCAGTCAAACCCAGGTGAGAAGTATTGGATAGCAGTTAAGAACATTCTTAAGTACCTAAAAAGGACTATGGAGATATTCTTGGTGTACGGTAATGGGGACCTCCAGATCGAGACTTTTACCGACTCAGGCTTCCAAAGTGACAAGGATGACTCTAAATCCATCTCGGGTTATGTGTTTACCCTTAATAGAGGGACGGTGTGTTGGAAGAGTTCCAAAAAGGACACCGTTGTAGACTCAACGATGGAAGCTGAGTATATAACTGCTGACGATGCAGCAAAAGAGGCTATCTGGATAAGAAAGTTCATTTCTGAACTTCAGGTGGTTCCGTCCATTGCCAATCCAATACCATTGTATTATAATAACAATGGGGCTGTACCTTTAACAAAGGGACTAAGGTCCCATCAGAAATCCAGACACATCTTGAGACGGTATCACCTGATTAGAGAGATTGTGGATTGCAAGGAGATCAAGGTTCGGAGGGTGGACACAAAAGACAACACAGCGGCTCCATTCACGAAGGCCTTACCTCAATCACAGTTCAAGCGGTTGTTCGAGATGTTGGGGATGCGCTATGCAAATAACTGGCCCTGGTGCAAGTAGGAGATTGTAGGATATATGTATGCTCTAGAGGCCATTATTTGTAATGGATGCTATGGATATATATGTATGTGTACATAATAATCTTGCTCGAAAGTATAGTATGCTATCTGGTTTGTCTTTATCTTAACATGTGCGTATGTTTTACTAGTTATTACGTATTGCTTATACATGTTGATAAAGCCCGTAGGATGTGCTTGACTACTAGCATTGTGATGGCGATCATACTTATGGAGGCTGGGTAGTCTATAAGAACATGCTTACAGTGTCACTAGTCATAGGAATATCGAGACAGGGCATCGATATTCCAGAGTAGACTGGTGTATACCTTTTTAGACCCCGACGAGGGGCAATGGTTAGTCCCACAGCCATTGGTGTGTTTCACCTAAGATTGTATACAGGTGTTCACTGTGGGTGGGTACACTGGACGGACTCGCCAGGAACTGTTGGATGGTACTATACCAAGCGCCAGATGGCAGTTCTCATATAGCATGTGTACAGGGAGTCTGTAGACCTGAGATCATCATTTGTCTCATGTGAGTTTCCACTGTGCTTTGATTACTTCCCTACCACGGTTCAAAGGAGTCGTGCAAACATGTTTTAGTTGGGTACAGTCCCGAACCATATGGAGGTAGTGAGTGATTGTTAGGGATTCGTCTCTCCCGGTATAGGGAGTCGATATTGCATTGTGTTTGGTTGGTCATCACTATAAGCCCCTGGCCAGGGCAGTTGAGAATTACCAATAGTTAGATCAGTAGTTTCTTGGATGGTCTTAAACCACACCAACATGACTTATCAGGTTAGTAGGGGTCTGATGTTAACCACCCCCTAGACCCGATATGCGATACTATATGAATATTGTCACGATTAGGCTCAGTAGGAGTTCAGATGAGTTTTCTCGTCGGCCTTCTTTTCGACAGATACTTGGGTAGCCGTTACGTACAGCTAGTGCCGCTGACGTTTTTGTAGTTAAACCCACTGGCAGCGTGCTGTCGAGTCTTTAGAGTCCCACACAGAGGGTTTCTGATTGATGTGAAAAACTAAGTATTTTTGTGTTCTAGTTATCGATCAATAACGGTATCGCAATAGCTAGCTGCTAGTAAGTACGAGTCATTCACAGGGAAATGGTGAATTATTTATCTTATTTTAGACGAGTTAACAAAGAAATGTAGAATTTTTATCGTTTTATACTAGGAAGTTTTGAAAATTTTATAAAAGAAGGGCTTGAGGGTTTATACCATTTAGAAGTTAATGGATGGAGTTTTTAAAAATAATTCTTTTTATCTTTTAATTATTTAATACTAGAGAAATAGCGATGAATGTGGATTAAGGTTCTTGGAGGGATTAGGGTTTCCCTCTACTGAATCTTGTCCTTCCAATGATCCCTATTTATCTCAAGCCCTCAACAAAGCGAGTATTAACGAATCTCAAATCGTGGTCGTGACTATCATGAATTGATAGCACACCCGATAAGAGGGTTAAGACTCATTTTGCTAAATTTATAAAAATAAAAACTTAAAAAGAAATTAAGAGATTTTGTTCATCCATTATACTACCCTATCCTACAACCCCTAACAAGTGAGAATTTACTCACTCATTAGGATAAACGAAGTAAACAAGGAAAGATTAAAGATTAATGAACCCATAAGAAATAACAAAATTAAAATTGCGGAAAGTAAATGCAGAAATTAAAATGCGGAAAGTAATGAGAAAAGATAAAAAAAATCTACCTTTTATTGAATAAACAATTGCATTACAGACTTTGACTGCTGAAAAATTAAACTACAAACCCTAGTTTTCTCGAGAGATCTAAATTTGCTCGATCGGTAGATGATCGGTGAATAGATAAATAGCCCAAATTGCTCTCGGTCCTTTTTATACGCTCCGGAACTTGAAACCCTAGACGTCATCTTGAAGTGTGTGCAAAGACGATCAAGCCCCTAAATTTTCACTTCCAACGGCCACCAATGAACCGCGCTTCCGCCGCCCTTTACCTCCTTTAGCCGCGGATCCGGTGCATTATGAGGGAGTTGCATCTCTAGATTTCTCGTGCCTTGTTCTCTCGATATTTGGAGATCTTTCTGATAAAAATATTCTGAAAATATCTCTTTCTCTCTGTCGTTGCGAGATTCTTCAATTTTCTCTTAACATTCGGTAGATTTGGTTTGGTAAATCGATTCGATGTAGATCTCCTACTTATATTTCATATCTAAACTGAATTATTATAATACCTGCACAATTTCTCAAATCAAATTGTTAGTAGCATTTGTTTTATTTGAGATAATATTCCAACCAATTAAATGATATGATATCTTAATAATATTGGTTAAGAATATTTGATATGACATGATATGCATATTTTAATAATTAATAATCTCATGAATATTTTATTTAAATATGACATGCATATATTCTCCTAATTTTATCAATTATATACTAAGAAACATATGACAAAATCTTTTTACAAATAAACCCACATATGTTCTTAAATTATAAATAACATCTTTTAAGAATTAATAATAATAGGGAAAATGACTGTACAAAAGTGCAATAAATATGACTGATCAAATACCACCAAACTTATCTTTGATCGTCCTGAGCAAACTATTTATCAAAAAGAAAAAGAAAAACCTAGCCTACTTTCGTAGGCAATACGATTGCACTTAGCTCGTGCAGCAAGCCGTTAAACCTCTAGGTGTCTCTAATAGGAGGAGTGTTGTCTCCTGAGCGTTTTCAACGTATTACACCGACAAAATCCTAAAAGAATGAATATAAAAATTACATGCAAAGATAAGAAACATATAAAAGAAAAACTTGAAAAGAAGAGTTTCAAACTACACTAGTTTTTAGTTGTCATGAGCCATATCTTAATGGTCTTGAAAAGATGTCGGAAATCACATCCTCCTTAATAAACATCGACTTTAGTTTTCCTCCCTACCTCTCCTCTAACATCGATCATATACCCTTACATGTGTGTAAAAGTCATCTATACACTTAGAGAATGCAATTCAAGCTATCATACCCTTTATCCATATTCCTTAGTACTTTTTAGTCAGTGATGTTTTAGATGGATTTGCTCACACATTCTTCATGCGACCGTTAATACTGTTTAAGGCACTAACTAACCAATTACCGAATGTGCTCACTTATTAGGGCATACTTAGCAAAATTCCAGTCTTGCAACACTTAAGGCTTAGCAATGACTCTCAAACCAATTGGTCTGAGGCATAAAGTGATAAGGCTCCCTCGTTATATTTTTTTTATGCTGCCTTAAGTAATTACAAAACCAGTGTTCATTTTTCTTTTACATTTTATTTTATGTGTTATTTATATTTTGTTGATGATTTTTTTTTCATACTAAGGTTTTTAGGCAAGAGTATTTTAAGGTATCCTCTACTACTCCAAGTTTTAAGATGTGTGTAAGTGCATATAGTAGGGTATCAATGTTCAGAAGTTTGGACTAAAGAATAAGAACTATTTTTCAGACTTACTTCTATCGGCAGATTAGTAATTTCTTCATCTTACTAACCCTTGGGACAACAGCTCATGACCATGTATTACTAGCTTCGTTCTAAATCATCTAATTTTCTTGAATTTCTTTAGTCTCTTCCTCTCTTTCAAATGTTTTTTTTAATTTTCTAAATTTTATTTTCAAATTTTTATTTTAATAGTGCTAAATGACAAATACAAACCTCCCCCCAAATCTGTTTGCAGCAGTGTCCTCACTGATACTGTTGTCAGAGCGCAAAAACTTGTAGACTTGGGTGGAGAATAATAGGGTCAAAAGATAATCAAATGGAAAGCCTCCCCCAAACTTGTTCTTTAACATGCACATTTATTTTTTATTTTTTAATATTTTTTATTGGATCTACTCATATACACACCTCCATTCTTAATTGAAACAGTGTTGCCACTGTTTATGGCTGGAAAACCGAAGCATGGAAGTGAGGCGAAGGAAAGTTAGTCAAGATAAAGCGGCTCCTGCAAGAACAGGAGCTCCTCTAATGGGTCAGCGGAAAAGTACGGTTTTAGTCTGTGCCCTTTTACTTTGAAAATGGAACCGTTTTTAGCATTTTGTACATCCACTGCACCATGCGGGTATACATACAGCACAACAAAATGTCCTTTCCAAGGAGATCTTAGCTTACCCGGATGAAGATGGAGACGATAATTGTAAAGGACTTATTGTCCCGGTATGAATGTTTTTCTCAAAAGGTGTTTTCATGGAACACCTTTGTCCGGTTCTTTACTATAACTGCGTTATCATAGGCTTCATCATGAAGATCACTCAGCTCATTTAATTGCAGCTTCCGATAGCTGCCTGCTTGCTCAAAATCGAAGTTAAGCTCTTTAATTGCCCACATTGTCCTAAGTTCGATCTCGACAGGGAGGTGGTGTTCATAGCATAATTTTACATTATTATATTCCCCATTCTTAATCATTTTACAAATAAATAGGTGCTTTTGATCCATGTCTATTGAATAGTTGCAGGTTACAGGTTCTCGGAACAATACAGTGAAAATGGTGAAAAGACGCTACAAAAGTGTGATTACGACCAACAAATAGAAGAATCTTTATAATGTCGCCTACAGTTTAAGGAACAAGTGAAAATCAATGAACAGTTCAATTGCACAAGGTACGAAGGCAGCACAAAGATTCAAGACTTCAACGCGAAGCGAACGGTAAAAAGTCCACAACATTCTGCACTGTGGAAATCTAGAAGAAACTAGAAGACATTCTGAAAAACCAAGTGAAGAAAATAAAAGATAAAGGCAACTTGAAGAAGCCCTAAAGAATTGGGCCCATGATCCTACCAAATCGCCGCGGATCCGCAGCTAAAATGTCCTTTCTGCCGCGGAACCGCGGCTGTGCAATGCACGTGTCGGTGCTGGTGACGGTGCATTGACCGGGTCTTCTTAGGGTAGATTTGTAAATTTATGAATGGATCAGAATGTAACCTAGGGTTTCCTGTACCTATAAATAGGAGAGCAAAAGGCCAATAATTCTTGTGCCTCTTTTTGGATGCCTCTTTTGAGATGCCTCTTTTAATTTCTAGATCTTAGATTTTTAATTCCTTGTAATCGTCAAAGAGTGCATCAATAAAGAAGTAAGTTTTTTTATCTTGAATTTCCTTTTTCCCCTAGTTATAAATTTTTTATCTGCCCTAATTATAAATTTTTTATCTGCCGTAGTTATAAATTTTTATCAGTCGTAGTTAATTAAAAGAAAACCATCAAAATGAATTCGTTTATCAATTCCCTAATGAGTGAGTAGTTCCTCACTTGTTAGGGTTAGGTTTAGGGAAGGTTTGAGAGATGAAAATCTCTCATCCCTTTCTTGCCCGTTCGACATTTTAAAGTAGGACTCTATACATACAAACACACACCGCTAACTACGACACCCTATCCCACGAGGTAGCAGTGATACTATAGTTAAAGACCAGTTGTGATTGTTTTCCATAGAGGTTAGGGATAAGAGTTAAGAAAGGACAGACAAGGACCAAAGGGAAGAAACCTAATTTATTCCCGATCGTACTAATTCTCTTTGTTAACTATTACCTTAACACATAAAAGTTCTTAATTAGGGCAAAGGAAGTGGTGAGAATAATTGATTTTCCAAACTAATCTAATCTTAACCCTAGCAAGCTTTTTATAAACTTTTATCTCATTCTTAGATCTTAAAATAAAACCCAAAATCTTTTGGATTTAACTCGTTAAAACATAAAGAAAAGGAATCCATCTCCCTGTAGACCGACCCGTACTCAACCGGCTAGCTACCAAGCGACACCATTATTGATTGCAGTTAATTCTTTGATTTCAAAACGCATAAGCAATAAATTCCCTACCAATCAAATGGCGTCGTTTCCGGGAAGACGGTAGTCTCTTTCTTTGTGTAATTTCGGGTTTAAAAAAATAATAAAAAAATTAAAATTAAAAATTATAAAAATTGAAAAAATTTAAAACAAAAAAAAATAAATAAATAAAATAAAATTCATCTTGTTCTTTTTTAGAGGCATTGTGTGAATTGTGCAGGAAAAGAAGACGGACAAATTCAGATCTGGAAAATCCCAGTAAACAAATCAAGAAACAGAGAATCTGAACAAACAGGGGAGAATCCAAATAACAAACAGAAATTTTTTTGAGATTTAAACCACCTAAACCGCCGCGGAACCGCGGCAGAATTGACAGTTTGACCGCGGAACCGCAGTCAAAAGGTGACGTCAGCAAATCAAAATTTCTGTAAGTATCTCTTTTCTTCTTCTCTCTTATCCTGAGCTCCACTGAAAAATTTTCCTGCAGGATTCTTTGCGCAAAATCTTTCTCCCTCTCCAATAAATTGTTTTTGTGCAGGATTCTTTATGCTACAAAATAATTAAAAAAAAATTTTGAAAGTGTTTTAGATTTTTGATGTGTTAATTTCTTTGCATATTTAAAACCGACTTTTAAGGGGGTATAACACCAATCCAGATTGGGTGGAGATTTCATTACCCTTCCTAGGACCCCAAAAATCACAAAAAGCATTTGCATCAACCTTCGAGTTAATAAAAAAAAATATTTAGACTCGGCCAATAAGGATTGTCGCGCTCAATAGGACAAAGGAAAAGTTGTAGGCATCGGTCGTTTATCTAAACCAGATTTTGTGGTGCCTAGGCTAGACAAGTAGGAAAGGTAATTAAAAGGCCCATCTCATGGTGATTCATGAGTGGATCCCTCCTTTCTTTACTTGTGCTTAGCTGGCCACAATTGGCGGTGAAGAAGCGATTTGAGGATCTCACAACTTGCTCTTTGGAATAGTTAGAAGCAGTCTAGTTGACTTAGGAGACCCTAGCTCTAGGCTTGATTGTGCATGCTTATATTGTGACTGTCTGAAAGTGTGTAGTAGTCCGTACAAATTTAGCAAAAACTCTTTCTAAAAAAAACACTTTCAAAAATTTCAAAAATTTCAAAAACACAAAAACAAACAATTTCTAAAAAAAACAATTAAAAAAATTTTTTAAAAAATCATCACATTCTTCTTCTCCTTTCTTATATCATAGGTACCCCACCTCGCAAAACTCTTGCCGAATTTTGGTACCCTCATCCAAACATTGCTTCTTACGCGCATTGTTTTGGTCGAATTACGGACGACCCCTCCATGCCCAAAATTTTATTGAAAGATCGAATAGAAGAGTCTAGGAGAAACAGTTGGACTCCGCAATCCACTTTGTATCAACCATTTCAACCTTCACCACCTTCTTATGTTGATACCCCTTTTTCGAGTCCTGTTGTAACTCCGAAACCCATGTCTATTGCTGAACATATTGAACAATCTCGTAACCGATCTTTCACTCCTTTCAACACTTCCAGTTCTTTGGATCAAAAAGTCCATTCATCTTTTTATCCAAATGTTGATCCTACTCCTATCCAACCATTCAATTCCTACCAGTCCTACCCGACTTTCGCACCTTCCCTAGACATTGCTTCTACACAGCCATTTGGGAGTTTCCAGAATCCAAACAATTTTGAATATTTTACTGAAACCCCTTCACAACCCATGTCTAGTCTGGAACAGTCGTTGGAAGCTTATATTGTAGCGACAAACCAACAGATGAGGAATTTGAACACGTCCATTGCCGCCCTTAATTCATCAAGACAACCTAGTAAACCGGTAGCTAGTTTCCAACTAGCTCCAAATTTTCCAATGTATGATGAGGCGGTTGGACGAATCGAGATTTGAGTGGAGAGGGTGAGCTATACACCCTTCCAAATCAAACCTACCCATCCCCAATTGAATCCCACAACTCCGATTTTGAAATTCTATCAAGTGTTCCAAATGATTCACCAGTAGAAAATAAAACGTTTAATGAGTTGTGCAACTTTGTAGTACTTGATTTGCCAGATTGTGAAGGGTCCCTTTCGAGTGAAACCGTCACCAATCCTTTTGAACTTTACGCCTCCAATCTAGAACCTGAATTGATAAATATCCATGCTTTTGATGAGGTGTCCAAAAAAATTGATTTTCACTTGATTGGGGATATTGACGCAGGTAATAATTTGGATGATGAACCCGCATATTTGACTGAATTTTTCTCTCCAATTCATCATCCCGAGTCATTAAATGTTTCTCCCGAACTTCATATGCGTCTTGATTTTGATGAGAATGGCATTGATAAGCTAAATTTTGAGAAGAGTATTGAGGATAGTATTGAGGATGAACCAGTTTTATTTGATGAGTCAGATTTTCCAATTCATCCTCCTGAACCTTTAACTGTTATACTTCCTAAATCACCCCCCTTCATCCTTTCCATCGTTCCGATTGCGCAAGAATCCGTTACGCTTTCATTTCCAATGTCTGATTTACCAAGTTCGACGTACCCATGTCTGCTCACGAATCTTGAGGGATTTGACCTCATTTCTCAGTGGGTTGATAGATTAGCACAATCGCTTTTTACACATCGGTCATTACAAAATGTGCTAATTTATACACTCCATCTCCACCCTCAAGTTCGTATTCAACTTTTTTCTCCCACTTTCTCTGGTTCTTCTTCTAATCTTCCTTTAATGATACCGAGTGTTAATGAATCACAATCCGATATTTTGAATTCGATAATTCTAGAAAAACAACTTGATTTAGACTCTTTTGAAAATAAGGTAAATGAGCCTTACGACTATCCTACCTTCATAATTTTTGAAAAATCAAGTGTGTTGAATTCTGGCGCGACACTTATTGACATTGAAACGTTGAATCGAACCTTCGATGAAAGTTTCGAAGATATTTTCGCCGACAAACTCGCATTCTTAAACGACACGGATTTTGTGATTAATCAATCTCCACCTGAAGAAGTCGAACCACCATCAATTCTTTTTCCCTTCCGCCATTTTTCTCCTCCACCGAGACCGTATACTGCTTCTATCTCCACACGGTCTCGTGTGCTTCTCATCTCTTTTCTCTACCCTCCATTCTTTCACCAACCACACCATTATAACGATAAAATTTTTGAATGGTTGGTGCTAACCTTTGGCTTGTGTAAGGCCTTGTATAGCTTGATACTGTGTTTTTCCTCCTCCCTAACTCTGAACTTTAACGCTTAAACAGTGGAAACACTGTTTCACTTAAGTTTGGGGGGAACCTTTTTGTGTATATATTTTTTTTTTCGTTTTCTGTTAAAAAATAAAAAAAAATTAAAAAACAGGGGAGTGCCGACAATTTTGACCCTCTTGGTGTGGCCTGACAGTGAGGACACTGTCAAGTTTAAGTTTGGGGGTGTGCTCGGTAAGTTTTCTTCCTTCACATTCATGTGTATATTTTTGCATTTGCATACTTATTTTAAAACCCATAAAAATTGAAAAATTTTAAAAATTATAAAAATTGAAAAGTTCAATTTTGGCCATAATTGACTTAACTTTGACAAGACGGTTAACTTGCTAGGAAAAACTAGATCCCAAAACTTAGTAAATTAAAAACCCTAAAAATAACCTTTCTTAAAGTTTAACGGTAGAAAATATATATCCTTGTAGTTTACTTAAAAATAGGCAAATTTTGAGTTCACCTATTGGGCTAAGTCAAAATAAAAGAAGAGTATTGAAATTTTTATTAAAGTGTAAGTCTGAAAAATAATTCTGAACCTTAAGTCTAAATTCTGAAATTATATACCCTACAACTTGCACAAACACGAACCTTGAAACTTGGAATAGTAGAGGATACCTTGAAATGCTCTTGTCTAAAATCCTTAGTGTGAAGGAAAATAAAATTATAAGTGTGAATATAGAGATATAAAAAAATGAACACTGGTTTTGTAATTACTTAAGGCTGCGTAAAATAAAAAATATATATAGCGAGGGTGCTTTATCACCTAGTGCCTTAGACTAACTGGTTTGGGAGTCACTGCTAAAGCCTTAGGTATTACAAGACGAGGAATTACGCCTTAATGTGCAAACACATTTTGTAATCGGTCGTTAGTACCTCAAGAAGTATTAACGGTCGCATGAAGAATGTGTGAGCAATTTCATCTAAAAATTCACCAACTAAAAGTACTTTGGACTATGGACAAGAGTATAAGAGCTTGAATTGAATTTCCAAGTGTAGGGGTGATACATACACACACGTAGGGGTATATGATTGGGGTTTGGATGAGAGACAGGAATGAAAAATAAGACTTATATCTTTAGTAGAGATGATAAAAATTTCTAAGTTGAGATGGAACCTTAGAAGAAAAATTCAAAAGATGCTAAAAGCTAAATAAATTTACAGAACATATGCTATCTTAAGTTAAATGATAAGGAAGTGTGAAAAATATGGGTTGATAATTTCTGAGTTGAAGATAATAGAATTTCTTGCTAGGACACCGAATTGAAGAATGAAACTCAATAGGCTAAATTGATCGGATTTTGTGGGTAGTATCCGCTGAAAATTTTCAGGAGACAACACTCCTCCTACTAGGAACACCTAGAGGTTTAACGGCTTATTGCATGAGCTCAGAGCAATCGCGTTTCCCTGTGAACGTGAGGTTAGGATTTTTTTTTTCGAGAATAAAATTGGTTTTGCTCGGGACGAGCAAAAGATAAATTTGGGGGTATTTGTTCATAGCATAATTTTGCATTATTATATTCCCCATTCGTAATCATTTTACAAATAAATAGGTGCTTTTGATCCATGTCTGTTGATTAGTTGCAGGTTACAGGTTCTCGGAACAATGCAGTGAAAATGGTGAAAAGACGCTACAAAAGTGTGACTACGACCAACAAATAGAAGAATCTTTATAATGCCGCCTACAGTTTAAGGAACAAGTGAAGATCAATGAACAGTTCAATTGCACAAGGTACGAAGGAAGCACAAAGATTCAAGACTTCAACGCGAAGCGAACGGTAAAAAGTCCACAACATTCTGCACTGTGGAACTCTGGAAGAAACTAGAAGACATTCTGAAGAACCAAGTGAAGAAAATAAAAGATAAAGGCAACTTGAAGAAACCCTAAAGAATTGGGCCCATGAGCCCACCAAATGGCCGCAGATCCACGGCCAAAAAGGCCTTTCTACCGCGGAACCGCGGCCGTGCAATGCATGTGTCGGTGCAAGTGACGGTGCGTTGACCGGGTCTTCTTAGGGTAGATTTGTAAATTTATGAATGGATCAGAATGTAGCCTAGGGTTTCCTGTACTTATAAATAGGAGAGCAAAAGGCCAATAACTTTTGTGCCTCTTTTGGAGTGCCACTTTTGAGATGCCTCTTTTAATTTCTAGATCTTAAATTTTCAAATCCTTGTAATCATCAAAGAGTGCATCAATAAAGAAGTAAGTTTTTTTTATCTTGAATTTCTTTTCTGCCCTAATTATAAATTTTTTATCTGCCCTAGTTATAAATTTTTTATCTGCCGTAGTTATAAATTTTTATCTGTCGTAGTTAATTAAAAGAAAACCATAAAAATGAATTCGTTTATCAATTCCCTAATGAGTGAGTAGTTCCTCACTTGTTAGGGTTAGGTTTAGGGAAGATTTGAGAGATGAAAATCTCTCATCCCTTTCTTGTCCGTTCGACATTTTAAAGTAGGACTCTATGCATACAAACACACACCGCTCACTACGGCACCCTATCCCACGAGGTAGCGGTGATACCATAGTTAAAGACCGGTTGTGATTGTTTTCCATAGAGGTTAGGGATAAGAGTTAAGAAAGGACGGACAATGACCAACGGGAAGAAACCTAGTTTCTTCCCGATCGTACTAATCCCCTTTGTTAACTAACACCTAAAAGTTCTTAATTAGGGCAAAGAAAGCGGTGAGAATAATTGATTTTCCAAACTAACCTAATCTTAACCCTAGCAAGCTTTTTATAAACTTTTATCTCATTCTTAGATCTTAAAATAAAACCCAAAATCTTTTGGATTTAACTCGTTAAAACATAAAGAAAAGGAATCCATCTCCCTGTGGACCGACCCGTACTCAACCGACTAGCTACCAAGCGACACCGTTATTGATTGCGGTTAATTCTTTGATTTGAAAACACATAAGCAATAAATTCCCTACCAATCAAGTGGCAAGCCTTTCCAAATACCAGCCGATAAGGAGACATGCCAAGATCGGTCTTATATGCAGTACGAAATTCCTACAGAGCATCCGTCAGTTTAAAGGACTAATCTTTATGGTTCCTAGAAATTGTTTTCTCCAAAATTTTCTTGATCTGTCTATTAGAGACTTCAGCTTGTCCGCTCGTTTGGGGATAATAGGGCGTAGAAAGCTTGTGGTTGATTGAATATTTCCGCATCAAAACCTTGAAAGACCGATTGCAGAAATGCGTCCTATTATCGCTAATGATTGCACGAGGGTGCTCGAACTGAGAAAATATATTTTCTTTAAGGAACTTTATGACAAACTTGTTGTCATTAGTACGGCTCGGTATTGCTTCAACCCATTTATAGATATAATCAACTGCTAAGAGAATGTATAAGTTCCTAAAAGAGTTGGGAAACGGACCCATGAAATCAATTCCTCACACATAAAATATCTCAACAACCAAGATTAGTTGGAGCGGCATTTTGTTTCTCCGTGAAATCTGGCCCATGTGCTGACACCGTGAACAAGTTTCGCAATAATCATGTGCATTTTTGAATAACGTTGGTCAATAAAAGCCACATTGCAAAACTTTTTCCGTAGTTTTTCTTGGAACAAAGTGACTGCCACATGCTTGATCCTGGCAGAAGGACAATACATTCCTAAACTCATTATTAGGGACACACCGGCGAATGATCTGATCGAGACAATACTTGAACATATAAGGTCCATCCCAGTGAAAGTGTTTTAAAAATCTATGATTGTCTTTATTTGACCATTCGCTGGGTAGAAGTCCCATTGCTAAATAATTCACGATATCAGCAAACCAAGGTACGCAAGATAGGGTCATGAGATGTTCGTCCGGAAAAGAGTCATTTATAGGCAAGATGAACGTTGGTGAAGAAGAAAGTCGTAAAAGATAGTCGGCTACGACGTTTTCATATCCACTTTTTTCTCTTATGACAATGTCAAATTCTTGCAACAAGAGGATCTAACGTATTAGCCTGGATTTAGCATCCTTCTTCGATAAAAGATGTCTTAAGGTGGAATGATTGGTGTAAACTACGACCGAAGAGCTAATTAGGTAGGGCCTGAATTTTTCTAATGCAAAGAAAACTACCATGAGTTCTTTCTCGGTGGTTGTATAGTTCATTTGGGCATTGTTCCAGGTACTACTCACATAATAAATCACATGTGGCATCTTATCGATGTGTTGTCTTAAGACAGCACCAATAGCAATGTCGGATGCATCACACATAAGCTCAAAAGGGTGATTCCAGTCTGAAGATGACAGAATGAGAGCAATAGTGAGGGAACGTTTAAGCGATTCAAAAGTAGCGAGCAATCCGAGTCGAAATGAAAAGTTGTATCCTTGACCAAGAGAAGAGTTAAAGGTCTAGCAATCTTGCTAAAGTCCTTAATGAATCGTCTATAAAAACCGGCATGACGAAGAAAGGATCGTATATCTTTGACGCATTTGGGAAGAGGAAGGTTGGAAATGATATCGATTTTTGTTTTGTCTACCTCAATGCCATTTCGTGAAATGATATGCCCTAAAACAATACCTTCTTAAACCATGAAATGACATTTTCCCCAATTCAAAATTAGATTCTTGTCCTTACAGCGGGTAAGGACAGCATCAAGATGACGTAAGCATTCCTCAATGGAATCCTCAAATATGGAGAAATCGTTCATGAATATCTCCAAAAAATTCTCGACCATGTGAGAGAATATCCCCATCATACACCACTGAAATGTAGCAGAAGCATTGCATAACCCAAAGGGCATGCGTCTATAAGCGAAAGTGCCTAAAGGACAAGTAAAAGTTGACTTATCTTGATCCTTATCAGCGATAGAAATATGGTTATAGCCTGAGTAACCGTCCAAGAAACAGTAGAACTCATGCCCAGCTAAGCGTTCCAACATCTGGTCAATGAAGAGTAGAGGAAAGTGATCTTTCCTCGTCGCGGCATTGAGTTTTCTATAATCAATACATACCCGCCATCCGGTTTGGGTGCGAGTTTGAATCAACTCATTTGCCTCATTAGTTATGACCGTGATGCCATACTTTTTAGGGACAACGTGAATAGGACTTATCCACTGGCTATCAGATATTGGGTAAATTATACCATTATCTAAGCAATTGACGATTTCCTTCTTCACCGCCTCTTTCATGACGGGATTCAACCATCTTTGTGGGTCACGGGATGGTTTGTCCTCATCCATCATATGTATATGATGTTCAACAATTAAGGGGCTAATCCCTTTGATATCCACCATTGTCCAACCAAAAAATTGCCGATTCGATCTCAAGATAGACAGAAGAGCTCTCTCTTGCTTCTAAGGCTAGAGAACCTAATATGATGACGGGTAAAAACTCATTCTCACCTAAATATGCATATTTAAGATAAGACGGCAGTGGCTTGAGATCAAGTATCGGCGGAAAGACGATAGAAGGTAGGGTAGGGGAACGATACTCGGACTCCATGAGAGGTTCATAGCTAGCGTAAGAAATTGACTCGGATAGCTTAACTGACTCGTTCGAAAAGTCTAAGGATTGGAACTCGGAGGTTGACTTGTCGACAGAAGGGTCCCGTGAATCAAGATCATCAAGGAAAGTGAACCCTTCGTATTCTCTATTCATGTAAGGAGTGACTGGATCAAACAATATCGCACTAGTGGCGTCGAGATCATTGTCGTAGAATAAAATCTCCTCAAATTCGCAACTTTCGGAAGCTATCTCATGAACAGAACATATATCTATCATATGAGCAGAAGGTTCGGAGGGTTGACTTCCTACCCTGAAAATGTTAAATTCAATTGTTATCTTCCCAAAGGATATGTTCATAGAGCCGTTATGACAATTGATTACCGCATTTGAGGTTACGAGAAATGGTCGACTAAGAATAACTGGGATTGGGTTCCATGGGTTCGCCACAGGCTGTGTATCTAAAACTATAAAGTCCACAGGGAATAAAAATTTCTCGACTTTGATCAACACGTCCTCTAGCTCATCCCTAGGATGAGTGATAGATCGATCGGCCATCTGAAGAGTGCACTGCATGGGTTTCAACTCTCCTATGCCTAATTGCTCATAAACAGAATATGGGAGCAAGTTAACACTAGTACCAAGATCGAGTAGAGCGCGATTGATGTTTTTACCCCCAATAGTTATAGATATTGTAGGACAACCAAGGTCCTTATGTATCTTGGGCAAATTTTTGGTAAGAGCATCACTCACATTGCTCGCTAAGAAAACTTTTTTAGATACTTGAGTTTTTCTTTTCTTAGTACACAAGTCCTTAAGAATTTTTGCATAGGATGGAACTTGTTGGATAGAATCTAAGAGAGGAATATTAATGTTATCTTTCTTAAACATTTCCACAATCTTCTCCATCTGTGGACTTGGTTTGTTGGGCCTCAACCGGTTTGGAAAAGGAGCTTTTTTAACAGGGTTTGGGTCCAACACTTGGGGAGAAGTTTATGGAGACGGAATGGATCCTAAAACTGGAGTTGGGGTGGTTCGAGCGGGTAATTCATTCAAGGAAGTGAACTGAGAGTTCGAGCCCGGTGGAGAACGAAGAATGGACTCGAAAGAAGATATTTGATTAGAAGAAGTAGAAGTAGAAGTAGTAGCTAGGGTGTCATCGAAGTCATCAACTTGTTCTCCAACATGGTTGTTCAGCATTCTTCTCGATCTCAATGTAGTTACGGCACCCACATTATGATTTTGTTGGTTAAGGACAGTGTTAGCATTTTGTGGGTGGTCGGGATTTGGTAGAGGTTGAGATGGAAGTTTCCCTTTCTCTCTTTCACTCATTGCAGCATTTAACTGTGCAATTTGTGCTTCAATATATTTGATGCTTTCACCGTGGGAAGCAGTGTGTTGTACTAACGTTTGGATAGAAGAAGTTAAATTAGCCGACATTTGCGTGGATTGCTTAATAAAAGTTTCTAAGCTTCTTTCGAGTGCGGAGATTTTGTCGGCACCGGTAGGAGGAACATTATTTTGTGGTTGGAAAAAATTGTTATAAGGGGAAAAGTTTTTGGCTGGATTTTGGAATGATTGCGGTTGAAACGGCTGCTCAATTTTTTGTGGTGATTGTTGTTGCTGTGGAGAGAGCCTTTGGTAGTTATTTTGACTTTGGAACTGATTTAGGTTTTGGTTTTGATTCCTAGAAAAATTATGATGATTCCTCCATCCCTGGTTATATGTGGATGAATAAGAATCGTTTCTAGGTTGTTGCTGAAAAGCAGCATTAGTTTGATCTTGACCTTGAGATAGAGGATTCAAAAAACATTCTTCAGTTAAATGTGACGAGTCAAAACAGCAACCACACACGGTTTTGGGGAGAGTACTTGGTTTAGGGAGGCTGAAGAGAATTTGCTCTCAATAGCGTCGAGCTTCTTTTGCATCGCAGCCATTTCATTTTTCATTACGATGGAAGCGTCGAGCTGATGGATACTTGCCCTAGATGAAGATGAAGATAATGTTGTTGGTCTTTTGCTCTCCCACAGTAGTGTTTGTTCAGCAAGATCTTCAAGAAAATGCCATGCTTCCTCGTCGGATTTTGACATGAAATTATATTGACAAATGGTTTCTAGCATTTGTTTTGTCACTTGATTAACACCTTCATACATAATTTGGCAAGGTTGCCATTTTTCGAATTCATGATGAGGGCATTGGACAAGGAGATCTTTGAACCTTTCAAAGCATTTCCAAAAAGGTTATTTGTGAAGTTGGGCAAACTGGTTAATCTCGCTCCTAATGCGGATAGTCCTATGATTAGAATAAAATTTCTTAAAGAATGCTTTAACAAATTCATCCCAATTAGTGATGGAATGTGAGGAGGTGCTATAATGCCACATCTCTGCGAGATCGCACAAGATAAAAGGGAGAATACGTAATCGCATAGCATCCCCCGAAAGTTGGGTGGTGCTCATCATTGCACATACGTTTTGAAATTTGGTTATAAAAACGTAGGCATCCTCGGATTCAACCCCGTGAAATTTGGGCAACAAGTTGATGAAGTGGGGATTTAATTTCGAAGTTATCCTCATTGGTTAGTGGAAGAGACAGATACGTAGGAAGGGGTCCGTGTATGGGGTAACATCGGTGTTGGAGAGCGATGCGTGGTGGATTTTGTGTTTACGCACCTAGGGGTGGTGGCAATGTGGTGTTGTCAAAACCCAGTGGAGGTCCATCCAACTCGGGAGATGTGGTAGGTGGAGAAGAAAAAGAAGGTGAAGAAGTATCGACCTCGGAGTCGACAGCGAAAACGCGGACTAGACGGGCGCTAGAATCCCGTGTCCAGCCGATCATGCACTAAGCGGGTTTAGTGCATGTGACAGCGTATGATAAAGTGGTGAGAATGATTTTAAAAAGGTTTTGCTTTGACAAGAGTGACGGACGCAAGACTTGACTCAACCAATCATAAAAAGCACAATCAGTCCCTAGAGCTAGGGTCACCTAGGTCAAATCACTAGACCGCTCCTAGACTTCCAAAGAACAAGACATAGAATAAATCCTCTATCACCTCCTTATCAATCTTGCAGCCAGGTAAGTGCTAGGTAAGTGGGAGGTATCCGCTATACGAATCACCAAAATAGCGGGCCTAATTAAGTAAACCACTTTCCTTAGTCACACTTGCCTTAGACACCACAAGAAAAATGTGGATAAGCAATAGATAACCCACGACCCTCCTTTGTACTAATTGAGCGCGATTGTCCTTAGAGTCTTGGTCTAGATATTTTTTATTAATATAGGGTGATGCGTATGCTCGTTTGTGATTTGTGGGGCCTAGGAAGGGTGATGAAATCCCCACCTAATCTAAATTTGGGTTTCTTTCCCCTTAGTGTCCATTTTAAATATGCAAAACAAACTAAAATCTAAAAAACACAAAAAGATTTTTTTAGCGGCGCTGTTTGTAAAGAATCCTGCAGGTAAAAACAGTTTATTGGAGTTTCAAATGAGAGAGGAAGATGATAAAATAGTACCAGAAAGATTTAGGGGCTTAACTCCCCAAGATGGTCGCGGCTCAGCCGCCAAACTCGCCTTTTGGCCGCGGTTCCGCCGCCGGTTAATAGAGTCTCTTCTCCAAAATTTTTCACAGCACTCCAATACTCCTCTGGTCTTATTTGAAATTCTCTGTATCTCTGTTGGTTCACTCCAAGTGCTCCAAATTTCTTGCAAAACTCGCACAAGAATCGTTAAATACAAAATGCAGTTTTTATTTCTCTTTTTATTTTTTCTGGTTTTTTTTAAATCAACCCGAGTAACAAGAAAAATATTACTACCATTTCCCCGGCAACGGCGCCATTTGATTAATATGAAAAATAGAGTCTTTTTGTGTTCCAGTTACCGCAATCAATAACGGTGTCGCAATAGTTAGCCACTACTGAGTACGGGTCATTCATAGGAAAATGGTGAATTACTTATCTTGTTTTAGACGTGTTAACTAAGAAAGGTGGGATTTTTATCGTTTTATACTAAGAAGATTTGAAAATTTTGTAAGAGAAGGAATTGTAGGGTTTATAGGATTTACTAGTTAATGGATGGAGTTTTTAAAAATAATACTTTTTTATGTTTTAATTATTTAATATTAGAGAAATAGCGAAGAATGTAGATTAGGGTTCTTGGAGGGATTAGGGTTTTCCTCTACTGACCCTTGTCCTTCAATTGATCCATATTTATCTCAATCCCTCAACAAAGTGAGTATTAACGAATCTCAAATCGTGGTCGTAGCTATCATGAATTGATAGCACGCCCGATAAGAGGGTTAAGACTCATTTTGCTAAAGTTAATAAAAAATTAAAATTTAAAAAGAAATTAAGAGATTTTGTTCATCCATTATACTACCCTATCCTACAAACCCTAACAAGCGAGAATTTACTCGATCATTAGGATAAACTAAGTAAACAAGGAAAGATTAAAGATTAACGAACCCATAAGAAATAACAAAATTATATTTGCGGAAAGTAAATGCAGAAATTAAAATGCGGAATGTAATGAAATAAGATTAAAAAAAATCTACCTTTTATTTAATAAATAATTTATTACAGACTTTAACTGCTGAAAAACTAAATTACAAACCCTAGTTTTCTCGAGAGATTTAAATTTGCTCGATCGGTAGATGATCGGTGGATAGATAAAGAGCCCTAATTGCTCTCGGTCCTTTTTATAGGCTCTGGAACTTGAAACCCTAATTGCTCTCGGATCCGCCGCCTTATGAGGGAGTTGCGTCTCCAGATTTCTCGTGCCTTCTTCTCTCGATATTTGGAGATCCTTCTGATAAAAATATTCTGAAAATATCTCTTTCTCTCTACCGTTGCGAGATTCTTCAATTTACTCTTAACATTCAGTAGATTTGGTTTGGTAATTCGATTTGATATGGATCTCCTACTTATATTTCAGACCTGAACTGATTTATTATAATACCTGCACAATATCTCAAATCAAATTGTTAGTAGCATTTGTTTTATTTGAGATAATATTCTAACCAATTAAATGATATGATATCTTAGTAATAATGGTTAAGAATATTTGATATGACATGATATGCATATTTTAATAATTGATAATCTCATGGATATTTTATTTAAATATGATATTCATAAATTCTCCTAATTATATCAATTATATATTAAGAAACATAAGACAAAATCTTTTTACAAATAAACCCACATAAGTTCTTAAATTATAAATAACACATTTTAATAATTAATAATAATAAGGAAAATGACCGTACAAAAGAGCAAAAAATTTGAATGATCAGTTTCCCTGGTTCAGGCGAAACGATGTGGAAGCCGTATGTTTATACATGCAGGGTTCCAGTTAATTACGTGTACTAGTTGCGCGGAATTTGATCGGACGGATTATAATACTAGTGGGTTTAGGATTAAACCGGTTTGTTGAATCTTATATTGATTTAATACTAGTATTATATTAGTAGTATCATTCTATCTCTCGGGTATTCGTATTTTGATACGGATACGGGTATATATATACGGTAGAATGTATTTTGTATTTATACAAAATTCGTTCTAAAAGATGACACCTCATCATGCATTTTCTCTATTTATTGAAAATAGAAAATGAGGTGGAGGGGTGAAGTGGTTTCAAGCATGGTATAAAGCATGGCTTTGGTATTTCTTTATTCATTTGTGAATACTATTGAAGTATGGCTTGTAATTTTAATGAAAAAAAGAATGCTTCGTATCTTTTTCCTTAGCCATTCTTCAACTCATGCTTGGATTGAAATTCTCTCTCCTCTCTTGATCTCATCTTCATCCTCAACCCCAAACATTCTCATGAGTTGAAAGCTATGGGCTTTGAGATAGAAGAAATTACTACTAATCATCTCCACATATTCTAAACTAACTAGATTAGAAAACTAGCTAGTTTAGTTACTTTCTTTTGAAAGTAGAAACTTGAATCAAGAACCTTCGGATGGATCATATATGATCTAGGAGGCCGACAACCAAGCTAGATCAAGGACCTCCAAGGAGATTAAGAAGAGGATTCAAGACCCGAAGGACATGAACCTATCGGTATAACCCTCTTTATGATCTAGTTGTTTCTAGCGCCAAGTTTATTGAAAAAGTTAAAGTTTTTTTTGTTCCGCAATGGCCGCGGTTAGCCGCTAGGGCGCTAGGAAACGTTACAAGTGGTTCATAGTATTCCCGATTACTTTATTTTGTATAATTTATAATATCATACTATGTTCATCAAATGATAACATGTACCAATACAGAACATGCTCGTCAATGAATCTGAAAAGGGGTTGAGCGGTTTCGGTGTGCCATGAATTGAATCCTCCTCCTTCAATATGTTCGTTGATGGCCCATTGGCGGAGAGAAAAAGTCAAATCTTCTTTCTAATATGTAATTATGATCATTGGCACCTGCTTGTTCTTAATATGGAGGCCAAAAAATTCAGGCATTACAACTCAGTAGCACTAAGCGAGGAAAGCGTGTGGGTTTGGAATGCTAAGGTTGTTATGCAATAGGTAAAGCGGTTTGGAAATATACATTTCTATCGCTGTGGAGGATCACGCGAATTTGTCTACAAAATCTGCCCATCTCCACCGCAAGGCAAAAAGTAAGTGAGACTTTATTGTATCAAATGGAACTTAATATTTGTATATAGTGTTGGCTATAGTGCCCTCAAGGAAATTATTGTAATCGTAGGCAGACGATTATGATGATTAAGGGCTGATATATACGGGTAGAACAGTCTTATTCAAGATGATAGTATACTATCTGGTTTGGCTTTATCATCATATACATGTATTATGTGGTATTACATATCACTATTATATGTTGATAGAGCCCAAAGGATTCATACTTGACTACCAGGGTTATTGTGGCGATCACACTTGTGAGAACTTGGTAGTCTATAAGCAAATCCTTTAATGTCCCTAGTTGTGGGAATATCGAAACTGGGCATCGATATTCTAGAGTAGAGTAGTGTATACGTTTCTTGACACAGACGAGGGGCGATGGCCGATCTCACAGCCATTGGTGTTAGTTAGTCACCAAACATTGTAACAGGTGCTCATTGGGTTATAAGTTACACAGGACGGACTCGACGAGAACATGCTAGATGGTATTATACCTATTATCAGGTAGCAGTTTTCTGGTGACATGAGTACAGGTTAGTCTGTCGACCTGAGATTGTCATTTATCTCATATGAGCTCCCATTGTGCTTTGATTACTATCCTACAATGGCTCTACAAAGTCATGCAAACAGGTTTTAGTTGGGTACAGTCTCGAGCCATATGGAGGCTGTGAGCGGATTGTCAAGGATTCGTCTCTCCCGGTATTGGGGGTAGTTGTCGCGCAGTGCATGGGTGTCCATCACCAGAAATCCTTGGCCAAGGTGGATAAAATTTATTGATTTGGATCGGTAGTTTCTTTGTAGGTGATGGGCTTCACACCGACCCGACTTATCGCGTTATTAGGGGTCTGACTTTATCCACCCCTTCTAGACCTGATATGCAATACTCTTAGACGAATAGACTGGACTGTACAGAGACTGTCACTTTCAGGCTCAGTAAGGATATGGACAAGTTTGCTTGTTGACCTTCCTTTCGTTCAATACCTGGATAGCCGTTACGTACAGCTAGTGCTGCTGATGTGCTTGTGGTTAAATTCACTGCCAGTGTATTGTCGAGTCTTTTGAGTCCCACACAGAGAGTTTCCTAACTCAGGCAAAACGATGTAGTGCATGTATTTTGATATGTACTTAGCTTCGATTAAATACATTTTTTTGTAAACGTACTTTTAATTGAACATTTTGTTAATACTAGCCGGTTTGAAAGACAGCTAGATTATCACATTTGATAAAATGTGAGCTAGTATTATATATCTCTTTTATTATCTCTCTTTTCGGTATTCGTATCTTGACAGAATACGGTATTTATACGAATACGGGTATTCGTGACATGATATAAATACGAGTATTTGTATCTTAATACAAATACGGGTATTCAAATTTTATACGAATACGGGCGTATGTATTTTGATACGAATACAGGTGTTTGTATTTGTAGCATATACTTGTATTAGTGTGTGTATGTATACATATGTATATGTGTACACTTGAAGTGGCATTCTTTTCTCTTCTCCTTTCTTCATGTTCTATTTAGAATCATGTGGATTTGTGACTCACCATGGTGAGTCACAATTCCACTTAATGAATTCTAAAAGAAAGAAGAAAAGGAGCACGAGAAAAGAATTTTAGTAGCCATGCTTGCTCATTATTAGATGAGCTTCATCCTTTGCTTCTTCTTCCTCCTCTCTTTGTTTTTTGAAAGTTAAGAATGGGAAAAAAAGAGAACACTTAGAGATTAGCCACTACTATATCTTATCGATCAATTCTTAGCAAGTTTTAATCACTTATTGCTTCACTTTGCTTTTAGTGTGAAGCTAGAGCTTAGGTTAGGGTTCCTTCAGGTGGATCATCTTCGAAAAGGAAGATCGAATTCCAAGCCCGTTCCTGATGAGCTAGGAGCTAAAGAAGCGGTATAGAAGATGAAGGATACGACTACAAAGCTTGTAATTACTAACCGAGTAGCTAGATTCCTTCTTGTGTTTCTAATTTAGTGTTTAGATTCGATTCTATGTCATAGTGGTTCATGCTCTTGTTTCAAAAAATTTTGTTTTGTATTCTGCATTGGCCGTAAGTTTACGGCACGAGCATGAGCGTCTACTAACATATAAAAACTACATTAACTTTCTTTTTCCAGTTCACCTATGTGGAACTACTAACCTGTAAAGCCGGAAAAGTTAAACCGTTCCACCTGGGAAAGCGAAATTCCACTTTAACTAAAGTTTTGCTTTAGCTTAGAGTTCCACTTGGGTGAACAGAATGTAACACTTGGAAATAAATATAGTACCACATGGAAATTAGAAAGTTACTCTTGCCATTCGGCATGAAACATAAACATATTTTTGAATTTTCTTTCATTTTTTCAGAGTCGACTGTGAATTCTATCTATATTTGTATATGTTGGCATTGATTGAGAAAAGGGATAATGCGAGATCTCTCGACGGCTTTTCTCCTAAGGAATGGCGTACCTTCATTGCTGGGATGCTACTATTAGAGGGTAGTCAAGAAGCCCTATAGATCATTGCTGGAACGCTACTAATTTGGTTCAGCTAACCTTGTTAAAAAATGAGATACTGTTGATTGTTGTTGAATGAGCTTACTGTTTTCATCTGTAAATATTTTGTTTCTTCACTTTGGCTTTATGGAGGTGTTTGTTTCAATCTGTAAAAATGAACGGGCTTACAATTTTCATCTGTAAATATTTTGTTGTTGAACGGGCTTACTGTTTTCATCTGTAAATATTGTGTTTTTTAACTTTTGCTTTTGTTACAGTTTTAAGAGTGTAATATGAAAGATAGAAAGTGTAAATATACCACATACTAATCTTTAACTCAAATTAAACATAGTTACCATCAATACAAGAATAAATAATGTCTCACTTAATCACTGAAAGTCCAACTAGTTAAATATTAAGTCCAACTCACTAAACGTAAAGTCCCACAAATAAAGTCCACATACTAATCTTTAACTCATATTAAACATAGTTACCATCAAGACAAGAATAAATAATGTCTCACTTAATCACTGAAAGTCCAACTAGTTAAATATTAAGTCCAACTCACTAAACGTAAAGTTGCACAAATAAAGTCTCATTTAGGAAACAGAAAGTCCCATCAGGTGAACATAAAGTCCCACTTAGTCAATAGACCCCTACTGCAAGAGAATCCCACTTAGGAAACAGAAAGTTTATAATAGTTGAACAGAAAGTACCACTTGGTGAACAGAAAGTACCACTTGGTAAACAGAAAGGCACAATTAGTCAGTAAAAAATCCAACTTAATCATTAGAAAGTCCCACTTAATCTGTAGAGAGTCTCACTTAGAACATCAAATAGTCCCGCCTGGAAAACTTTTTAATACCACTTAGTAAAACAATTGTTTCACCTGGGAAACAACAAATTCATTATAAATACCCATTTGAATAGTCCCACTTGCTTACATTTTGTTTCATTTAAATTATAATTAGTTCCACCTGTTTACATTTTGTTTCCACTTGAAAACATTACATTTCCAATAAGCATTTTCCGATTTAAAAACTTCCAAAATAGATGTAATAATTGAACAAAAACATAACACTTTACGATACGGATGGGTACAAAGACGATGACCCAAATACAAATGAAAGGGCACGATCTCATCCATCGGATTGCAAACCCGGACATGAACGCATATTATGACCCATTTTATTACAATGTACACACTTGTAAAACCGCATTTTAGAATGTGATTTTCTTCTCTTTTGACGTCTTTTGATCATAGATTTAAAGGTTCTAATACATGGTCCAACCGTTCGCCGTTTTACTGATTATCTCTTTGATCTAATGGCTCTACCTCGACCTCTTCTTCTAAGTCTTCGATTGTGTCTTCAGTAAAGCCGACACAAAATTTACGGAGACTATCGGTAAGCCATTGCATTACTTCCTCGTATTCAACACCTAATTTAGAGGCTTTGCAAAACACTTTGTATCCTAAGTCAGCCATAGCTTTATACCTCCACTAGTTTCAGATTCATTACGAAATGCACAATGTCTCAACGGTGTTGTCCCGCATTTTGCATGCTTCGTCCATCTCTCCAGAATTGGCGTCTGTGAGATCTCTTCCATGTGTAGATGCTTAAGAACGGAGAATATTGTTAGTTATATGTATGCCCTAAAGGCCATTACTGTACATGCGATGTATATTGTAGTGGATGCTTGGACATATATAGGGAGGACTTTCTTGCTCGACATGATAATATGCTATCTGGTTGCACTTTATCTTAACATGTACACTTATTGTCTCTCTATTACATGTTGATAAAGCCCTTAAGATGAGTACTTGACTACCAGGATTATGATTCAGATCATATTAGTGGGTCAGGGTAGTCGGTAAGTACATCCTTCAAATGTTCCTAGTCATGGGAGTATCGAGACGGGGCATCGATATTCCAGAGTATACTAGCGTATACGCTTCTCGACCCATATGATAGGCAATGGATGATCCCACATACATTGGTGTTTGATATCAGAGAAGGTATACGGGAGCTCAGTAGAGACTGGGTACACTGAACGGACTCACCGAGAACTCCTAAATAGTATTATACCTATCGTCAAATAGCAGTTCTCTGGTGACACTGGTACAGGTTAGTCTGTCGACCCGAGATCGTCATAGAGTCTTGTGTGATTCCCACTGTGCTTTGATTTTGACCTTACCATGTTCAAGAGATCGTGCAAAACGGTAGTTTTTGGGTACAGTCCCGAGTCACATGGAGGCAATGAGCGATAGGAGGGGATTTCGTCTCTCCCGGTATTGGGGGTTGATGTTGCGCTATGCTTGATTGGCCATAACAGGAAACCCCTGGCCAGGGTTGCTGAGATCTACTGGTAAGTGTTATCAGTAGTTTCTCGAACTGTTATGGACCTTGCGTCGGCATAACTTATCAGACTATTGGGGTCTGACGTTATACCACCCCAGGCTGTGATGTGCGACATATCTAACGAAGAGATCGGACTGTACGATAGTGTTACTGATTGGATTCGCAGGAGTATGAGCAGGCTTGCTTATTGATCTTCTGATCGCTCAATACCCGGGTGGCCGTTACGTTTAGCAGACCGCTTGCGGCTTGTGGGTATTTGACATGATCATCACCTACTTCCGGCGTATTGATGAGTCTTTAGAATCCTACACAGAGGTTTCATGGTTAATGCAAAACGAAGTAGGAGCACATATGTGATATGTGCGGGACCGAGATTAATACGCGTATGTGATACCGCATTCTATTCTCGCGATATGTGATATCGGTGGGTTATATGTGATATAGCCGGGTTATCGGATCAAGTGTTGATTCGATAAGTTATTACATTTGATATTAGTCGGTTGTATGTGATATAGTCGGATTATTAAATCAATTTTTGATTTGATAGTTTGCCTTATAATTATATATTTTATATATTAACTTACATTAACTAATATTTGCTCACTAAACATTTCTTTTTCTCACTTATATGCATATAGTATATATGTGATATATATTAATGTACATTTTTTGTGTCATGCTAGATGCCACATGATACATGGGTGTATGAGACTTACACCATGCTTGATATAATGGAGGGTTTATATTTATCTAAGTAATTCAAAATTGGATGGAAATTTGTCATGGATACAAGCTTGTAGAAGTTTGTAGAATCATTAACCAAGTCCACTAATTTTGTTTTACTTATAGATATTTATTAACCTAACCATTATTGTTAGCGATAGTTTAGTCTCTACATGAGTTAGGGTATGACACTAACTCACTTATGGTTGCTATTTTCACCTCATGAGTTTCATTCTCATCTCCACTTCATCTTCTTCTTCTTCATGAGAAAAGCATTCTAGCTTGTAAAAAGGTGATGAAATATTGTGAGGAAAATTAATCTAAAGTGAGCCTAATTCTTACTTCATCATCCTCTACTATATTAGCCATTTAGTTTAAGGTGTTTGCTTCACTAATCTACCATTAGTGAAGAGGTAGCATAAGCTTGAGTCTTCTCGACGTAGATCATCTTCGGTCTCGATGACTTCGAGCAAGCTTGTTCATTTCTTCATGTGAACCCTTACTAGAGTTCGGGTGTTCACTACTTGGAGTGAAGGGACTATTACACGGAGCTTTAGAAGTGAATGACCGGTCTACAAAGGTTGTATTCCTCATTCACTTTGATGTAAAGTTGTTTGCATTGCTAGTTCGTCTAAATCTCTAGTTAAGATTGTAGGGTTAGGGTTCTTTAGTACGGCAAAAATTTGAAAACGGTATAGACGATGCCTCCCGAAACCTTGCTGCCACCCTAGGGAACTCTACAGTGGTATCAGAGTCAGGTTAGAGAATTAGACGATGTTTGTTAGATTACGAAACCGAAACTACTCCGAAACATGCAACACTAAAATCTAGTTTCTGCCGTTTTTAAAAAAGGCCTCTAAAATTTTTTTAAGCAGTTACAGAATGTTGCATGAGATGTAACATGAACACCATAAAAATTTTAGCCCTCGTCGCCGGAAAATGGCCGGCCACAAGTCAAGAAAATCCGGCCAGCTCGGTTTTCTAGTGGAGTTCTAGGTTGAATTTTTTAGGGTGTTCCAGTCTCTGGGTTTTGGTGTTTCAGGTTTTGCTTGTTTTTTCTAAGATTGCATGTGATATGGTCTTACTGTATTGGCAATTCGGAGTGTTTCGTATTCGTAATTTTAACATTGTTTCGGGTTAGTTAGACGACGTTAAAAAGTTCGAACGGATATCAATACTCATTTCTTCCCTCGCTGGAAATTTTCCAAGAGTTAGATTTTTCCAAGTTTAAAATCTTCAGAAAATCATGCAAGCGACTCTGTGGACCCTCTAGAAGAACGATACCCAAACTCGACTTTTTGGATCACAGAACCGCGGTCATACCCTAGGGTTTGCGGCAATTCCGTGGCGACATGAGTGAGGCATGGGTCGGCCCTTCTACGGATGGTTCACAGGTGCTGTGGCATGTTCTGGGTACTTTTTAAACTCCGCTCAAGTATTGAGCTCTTTGGGAAATTTTAGGTGTATGTTAATTCGATCGAAAAGTTTAATATCGTCTGTCTATCAATGATTGTAATACAATATTTGGAATCCACAATGATTAGTTATGTGATAACTAGTTTGAATTTTATAAATCTAGCAATTTAGTCTCATTTGATCGGTTGCCACGGAATTTTGATGCGGATCAAAACTCCATTGCAATCATGTAGTGTACATGGATACTCGCCGGGTAACCTTAATAGATAGCCACGCCCCATAACCCCGACTAAGTGACTGTAGGAGAACCCCATTGCCAAAAGCATCCGTTTAGGTGCTCGCGGCAACGGTGTTCCGCCTAAGTGCACTTTGTCGACGGTATCAGGGGTGCGGCCGTCTACTAAAGTTTCCGACGAGCATTCGATCCGGTTGTCGGGAATCTTGTTGAATTACCCGACTGGTTATTGGAAAGTGCTTTCAATATTGAGACAAAAATGCAGGGTTTATAATTGTTAGGCATGTGATGTCTAAGGAATTCATTTGGTAAGGCATGAAATCCAAAGTATGTGATACATTGGGTTTATGATATCTAAGGTGGTTGCGGATTCCAATTGTTGTAGTTTTTCACTTTCTTTTCTACGACCGTAAGTGTAATATGTGGTGTATCGCCGGGTTCGTTGCTATACGTCAACGACAATTGGGATATGCATATTTACTTACGTTGATGACATGTGATGTTATGTGTTGCTGTGAAATGTTATATTGGATCATCGTGTTTGAATAGCCGGGGGTTTTATGTGAGATGAAAGTTTTTCATTTTCATTCATGTAAAAGCTTGTATGTAATATTCTTTTATTAGGGCACTTCCGGGTTGAGGATGATGCCACCATTGATGTATATTATTTACTTTTCCGCATTAGGATAGACCCAAGGAGGAGAGCACAAGTAACCGGGTTCTAGGGTCCAGTGGGAGACCATCTCGAGGAGTCGAGACCGGGTCTCCTAACTATAGAATTGGTAGGGTTGCATGCCGCTCTCGTAGGGGTCTAGAGATGTGGGTTTGGCTATTCATCACGACCGTGGAATCCGCGTTTTTTATTGGCTTAATTAAAACACGGAATTCCTAGTATATCCAATATTTCATATCTGTTCTTCTGCTGCTGATATTCTTTGATGTGATCACTTGATATTCTAAGACGAATGCTTATATTATATATATGATATATAATAAATATTGCTGCTTTCGTTTATTCTGTGATCCTTAGGAAGCATAATTGATAGGACTTCATTAATGAGATTAATGAAATAAAAGAAACCTAAAGATGTTGTAGAAACTTGTTTTAAAAACTGGTAGCTCTAGTTCTTGCTTCGCATAGCGGTGTTCCTTGTAGAATATCCAGCACCTTATTCGATAAGGAAAGAGCCGAGATCCCTTCACCGGGAGTGACCTCTTTAGCGAAACTAGCAGATGCTACAAACACGGTTTGTCTTTTGATTTCTTCTATAGTTTTTGTTTTGCATAGTGGTATTTGTTAAATATCCTGCACCTTATTCGATAAGGAAAGAGCCGAGATCCCTTCGCCGGGAGTGACCTCTTTAGCAAAACTACTAAAAGCCTCAAAAACCTTCCTTTTCAAAAATCACTCGATTCTACAACAAGATCAAGTTCATTACGCAAAGGGTTTTCTTAAAAACCTGTCGTAGCCTTTCGTCATTTCAGATAAGTTCTACTTAGTATTCGTGCTGCGTTTGTTGGCCTTTGTCAAGGCGTAGTGTGCGGTAGCTGACTAGTGCTCATCTGCTTAAGCATATGATGTGATTGGATTAGGGTAGTCGTGCGACCTTGTTGGCCTTTGTCAAGGGTCGTGCGGGTGGGTTTAATTCAATCAGGAAATGACGGGTTGAACTTGACTAGCCGGGAGTGATCTCTTTAGCGAAACTAGCAGATGCTACAACCCACTCGGTTTTGTCTTTTGATTGCTTTTTTAGTTCATACTTTGCATAGTGGTATTTGTGAAATATCCTGCACTTCATTCGATGAGGAAAGAGCCGAGATCCCTTCACCGGGAGTGACCTCTTTAGCAAAACTAGTAAAAACCTCAAAAACACTCCTTTTCAAAAATCACTCGATTTTACAACGAGATCAAGTTCATTACACAAAGGGATTTCTTAAAAACCTGTCGTAGCCCTCCGTCATTTCAGATAAGTAGTATTTAGTATTCGTGCTGCGTTTGTTGACCTTGTCAAGGCGTAGTGTGCGGTAGCTGATTAGTGCTTATCTGCTCGCATATGATGCAATTGGATTAGGGTAGTCGTGCGACCTTATTGACCTTGTCAAGGGTCATACGGGTGGGTTTAATTCAATCAGGAAATGACAGGTTGAACTTGACTTGCGGTCTATGGTTTGTTGACCTTGTCAAAGTCATAGATCGCTTGGGGCAAAATATTATCGGGAATTTCAAGTGTTGAAATTTGCAATGAGATTGCATATCTTCTATGAGATAGTTGGATCCCGATACCCACTGCGAGTAAGAGTTACTCCTGGAAGAGTTTTGCACATTACAGTTAGCCGATCAAGTAGATGTCTAGAAAGGTGTTAACAGGGTTACGCCCCTGGGAAAATGAGGTTTATTTTAATTAGGTCCGTGTGAAAGCACGAGGAACCTCCCTCAAAGTACCGACACTGGCCTGGCCGAAAGATTGGCGAACTTGTAGGGTGTAATTAATCCCGGCTAGTCTTACCTTTTAGGGTTTGAAGGAAGATTTGATAAAAACAGTGGGAGCCATCCTGATTAGATAAAATAATAACCAATCTGATCTTGCAAGAGCATACGCTGAGTGTTTTCTTCTCTCTCTTTCCTGGTAGCGACCATTTCACGCCTTAATCAAGATAATAATATAGATGCATTGATCGAACCTGCTTTTTATACTGAGCTGGGGAACGTTGGTTCCACTCTATCTTATAACTGTTATAAGTCCGAGCAGGAAATAGGGGAACATCCGGATTCCTGCGCGACCCAATCGAGGAATAAGCATGTCGATGCATATTCTTCGGGTGTGTTCATTACTGAGAACTGTTTCTCAGTATCCTCTACGTCCTGGGTATGTGATACCGGATCAGGATCCTGCATATGTAATATGTTACATGGGCTATAGAAAGGTAGAGAACTGAGAATGGGTGATATGTCTCTAAGTGTTAGAGAATGGTGCAATTGTTGCAGCCAAATGAGTTGGCAGATATCACCTTGTATTACCAAATAGTAAATACATTGATTCTGAACAAATGTTATTAGATACCGAACCTAATATACAACATTACATCAGTTTCTTTTTTAAGTTAAAGAAGGATATAATTCTGTATTGGAGGATAATGTTGTGAACATTTTCCTGAATCAAGAGTTGATTGGATCAGGCACGTTATAAAATGGCATATACGTTCTAAATCAAACCACAATTCAAACTATGTAGAACACACAAAAGGAGTAGTTCAGAAATGAACGAATCCTTCTTGTGGTATTGTAGACTAGGTCATATCAATGCGACATGACCAGCCAAGTTATATAAGGATGAATATGAGAATCTGTTCGAATTTTCATCTTATGATACTTGTCAGTCTTGTCTCAAAAGTAAAATGACCAATACTCTGTTTACTAGAAACAGAGAAAGAGTTAATGAACTCTTGGGACGGACACATGATGATGTATTCGGTCATATGTCCACAAATGCCACGCTTGGTTCTTCGTACTTCATTATATTCACTGATTATCTCTCAGGATTCAGACATATGTTCCTGTTGAAACACAAGTCTGAAACTTTTAAGAAATTCAAGGAATATAAGTTTGAAGTTATGAACCAGACGAGTAGAAATATTAAGTCCTTCGATGTGATCGATGAGGAGAATACTTGGGCGTGGAGTTCCTGGATTTTCTAAATGGAGAATGTGATTCTCTCTCAGCTTACTCCTTCGTATACACCATAGCACAATGGTGTATTGGGGTAGAGGCATCGCACCCTATGAGATATGGTGCGCTCTATGATGAGTATTGCTGAGTTGCCTGTTTCCTTTTGGAGTTATGCACTTGAGAAGCTGCATACCTATTGAATAGGGTTCCATCCAAATAACTTCCTGCCACTACATATGAGATATGGAATGGGAAGAGACCATGTCTTAAGCGAGTTAAGATATGGGGTTGTCCGACCTATGTTGAAAAGCAAAATCCGGACAAGCTTGAGGCAAGGTCAGTTCTGTATAAGTTTGCTAGGATATCCCAAATATTCGCAATGCAATATCTTCTGCCACCCTGAGGAGTAAAAGGTGTTTTGTTTCTCAGCATGCCACCTTTTTAGAAAAGGAATTTCTTGTGAAGAAATTGTAAGTCGACATTAGACACCCCACGAGTTGTGAGGAGGCGGAATAGGTAAAACAATCATTTTGTTTAAACTAACATCGACTAACTTTACGGATCTTTGCCAAACCCTAACTAACAACAACATATGAGAGATTAGCTACTATGAAAGAAGATTATACCTAATGAACCAAGTCCATCTTGTTCTCTTTGATCACCTCCTCGTCGGCCTCCTCGTTGTAATAGAAGATCCACCAGAGAGCTACTTCTCCAAGCTTAACCTCACACTTGAGGTAACTAGGTAACTAAGAGTGCTAATCAAAGCAACCTAAAAGATATAGAATAGGATTAGGGATCTTTGAGTCTTGCTAACCTTTGGATCTCAACACATGAGAGGTTAGGGTTAGTTCTTGAAGAAAGAGAGCTTGAGGAGGGAGAAGGTGAGAGTGAGAATGATCTTGGAATAATGATTCATTATGAATATATGAAGCATAAGATATTTATTAAATGAAATAACAAATAACAATTATCATCATGCTTCATTAACTCACCTTGTGATTCATCTCATGAGTCATTTAAACAATAAATGCATCATTAACTCTATGGATGAATCACACCATGAGTTATTAAACCAATTAATGCAAATGCCACCTAAGCCTCCAACTCATCAATCTTCTAGAAGCTTCTCGACAAATTACGAGAACGCCCCTCCCGTCCGTGAAAACACGGAAATACTGAGACTGTATAAATCTAATAATCCAATACTAGAATCTGGCTTAAATCAAAGCCTGCTAGTATAAACTGTCCGAACATCATACGTGCATAAATGCACGTGCGTGTCCGAACCCTGTCGTAAAACCATACGACCTCTATATCATTTCGCCCGAAGCAGGGAAACTCTCTGTGTGGGACTCTAAAGACTCGACTACTACGCTGGCAGTGGGTTTAACCACAGACCGCAAGCGGCACTAGCTATACGTAACGGTCCCCAGGTAGATATGTATAAGAAGGCCGATGAGGAAACCCATCCGAACTGCTACTGAGCCTGATGTGACAATCTCCGTACAGTCCGGTCTGTTCGTCTTGGACTATCGCATATCGGGCCTAGGGGGCGGCAAGCGTCAGTCCCCTAAAAGTGGTATAAGTCGTGTCGGAGTGAAGCCCATTACACCTTGAGAAACTACTGGAAAACCTACCAGTAAATCTCGCTTGCCCCGGCCAGGGACTTTGCGTAATGGCTCTCCAGACACAGCGCGATATCAACTCCCAATACCGGGAGAGACGAATCCTGTCTAACCGCCACTGCCTCCAAGTGCTTCGGGACTGCACCCAACTGCTACCTGTTTGCACGACTCCTTTGAGCCGTGGTAGGGTAGCAATCTAAGAACAGTGGGAACACACTCGAGGCGAAGCAGCAGTGTCAAGTCTGCGGACTATGTTGTACTCATGTCACCTGGGAACTGTTAACTGACGACGGGTATAATACCAACCAACAGTTCCCTGCGAATCCTGTCCGGTGTACCCATAACCCAACGAGCACCTGTATACTATCTCCAGTACGACGTACTGATGGCTGTGGGATAGACCATCTCCTCAACTGGGATGAGGAGCGTACACACTAGTCTACTCCGGAGTATCGATGCCCTGTCTCGATAATCCTACGACTAGGGACCTGAAAAAAGATGTGCTTGTAGACTACCCAGCCCCCACTAGTGTGACTGCCATCACAACGCTGGTAGTCAAGCAAGATCATAAGGGCTCTATCAATACGTACACACATATTAAGATAGATATAAACCAAGTAGCATACTACCATGTTTAGCAAGATTGTTAATATAACTGTGAATATCCCAAGCTTCCATTAAGTAATATACAAGCTAGTATGATACAATAATGGCCCCTAGGACATATACACTAACAATCTCCCACTTGCACTAGGGCCATGTACTGGCGTATCGAAGACCGATCATCTCGAGTAGCCTCTCGAACTGAATCTGAGGTAAGACCTTTGTGAATGGATCAGCAGTGTTCTCCTCTGTAGCAACTCTCCAGACCTCGATCTCCCAGCGATCTATGATCTCCCTGATCAGGTGATACCGCCTTAAGATATGTCTGGACTTCTGATGGGATCTGGGTTCCTTCGCTAAAGCTATAGCTCCGTTGTTGTCGCAATACAGCGGTATTGGATCAACAATGGTAGGAACCACCTGAAGTTCTGAGAGGAACTTCTTCATCCAGACCGCTTCTTTTGCGGCATCGCAAGCAGCGATATACTCCGCTTCCATCGTCGAGTCAGCAACGGTGTCCTGCTTGGAACTCTTCCAGCACATCGCCCCTCTATTGAGGGTAAAGACATAACCTGACATGGAGTTGGAGTCATCCTTGTCACTCTGAAAGCTGGAATCAGCAAAGGCCTCGATCTTGAGGTCTTTTCCGCCGTAAACTAAGAACATGTCCTTAGTCCTTCTCAGGTACTTGAGAATGTTCTTTACTGCTATCCAGTGCTTCTCCCCTGGGTCTGACTGATACCTGCTTACCACGCTCAGTGCGTAAGCTACATCTGGTCTGGTGCACTGTTAGTGTATATGCCCTAAAGGCCATTACTGTATCATACTAGTTTGTATATTACTTGATGGAAGCTTGGGATATTCACAGTTGTATATACAATCTTGCTCGAAATGGTAGTATGCTACTTGGTTTGTCTCTACTTTAATATGTGCATGTGTTTCTTTTAGCATATCGCTTATATACATATTAGTAGAGCCCTTAGGACTTTTGCTTGATTACCAGCGTTGTGACGGCGCTCACACTCGTGGGGGCTGGGTAATCCATAAGCACATAACCCACAGGTCCCAGGATCGTAACCTGGCTCTGATACCACTGTAAGTCCATGTTGCCCACCCCGGTGCTTGCGGGGAGGCGGAAAACGGAATAAAAATCGAATTTTTATCATCCTAGGCAACATGGACTAGACAAAGGAGGATCTTTGCTAAACAAAAACTAGCTAAAACTAACTAGAAACTAGCTAAAGGGTAGAATGGTTATACCTAGGGCTTTAAGTCCTTCTCTCATTGCTCCTTGGAGTAGTAGAAAGGGATCACCTTTGTCGTCTTCTCACGTCGAAGAAGGATCCACCCGAAAGCCTCAACTTTTGGCTTCAACTTCAAGCTAGAAGTAACTAGGGTGCTAGAAGTGCTAATCCTAGAACCCTAGATGAGAGTAGAGATTACTATGGAATGGTTTTTCTTAAGCTCAAGTGTTTCTCAACACATGAGAGGGGATAGCTTGAGGAAGAGGAAGAGCAAGAGAGAGAAACTATATGATAGAATGAGAGAAATATGAAGCATTCTCACATATATGTGTGAATTATTGTGAATTGATAATTAGTGAGATAATTGTCATGGCTTAATCAAGACATGACCATTATCATTTCATTTTTAATGCAAATTGCAAGGATCAAAGAGCATCTTCCAAATGAAATGATGATGGTCAAAGTGTCAACCTAGGTCAACAAGTCAAGAATGTCAAATGGTCAACAACCATAACCATGCACAATTATATTAAACTAATATCAATTAACCATAATACACACATAAGCATTAGGGTTAAAAAAATGACAATGGTCATTAACCCTAATCAAATTCCTCTCCCTCTGTCTCAAGCAACTGTGCATACGTACCCGTATTCGTGATCCGAGGAACACGAATACAAAGAGATAACACCCATCCCAAATCATATACTAGGATCTGGCTTAAACCAAAGCCCACTAGTATAAGTTGTCCGGACAGCAAACGTGCACAAGTGCGCGGATGTGAACGAACCCTGTCGCAAAACCATGCGACCTCTACTCATTTTGCCTAAAGGCGAGTAGCTCTCTGTGTGGGACTCTAAAGACTCGACACTACGCTGGCAGTGGGTTTAACCACAGACCGCAAGTGGCACTAGCTGTATGTAACGGTCCCCAGGTAGATGTTATTTCTCTCATTCTATCATATAGTTTCACTCTCTTGCTCTTCCTCTTCCTCAAGCTCTCCCCTCTCATGTGTTGAGAAACACTTGAGCTTGAGAAAAACCATTCCATAGTAATCTCTACTCTCATCTAGGGTTCTAGGATTAGCACTTCTAGCACCCTAGTTACTTCTAGCTTGAAGTTGAAGCCAAAGGTTGAGGCTTTCGGGTGGATCCTTCTTCGACGTGAGAAGACGACAAAGGTGATCCCTTTCTACTACTCTAAGGAGCAAGGAGAGAAGGACTTAAAGCCCTAGGTATAACTATTCTACCCTTTAGCTAGTTTCTAGTTAGCTTTAGCTAGTTTTTGTTTAGCAAATATCCTCCTTTGTCTAGTCCATGTTGCCTAGCATGATAAAAATCCGATTTTTATTCCGTTTTCCGCCTCCCCGCAAGCACCGGGGTGGGCAACGTGGACTTACAGTGGTATCAGAGCCTAACTAAACATAAACTAGCTAGGTAGTAAAGTATATAGAAGTTCGATCGGAAAAATCATCTCAGGGTTTTGTGAAGAAGCCCACCAAAAACGGTCGAGTGATCCCTTCAAAGCGCCGCGGTTCCACGGCAATGGGTATACTTTTGCCGCGGAACCGCCGCCGTTTTGACTCGGTTCAGGGTCGTGTTTGGTGCAGTGTTCTTCTGACATGGTTTTGGGATTTTTAAGATGGTTTATATCAGCCCAGATTTTCCAGAAAAGAAATTTGTATTTAGGGGCCTATAAATCCGTATTTTTGATCGAACTTCACTATACTTTGAGTAATCGGTTATATGTATGATGTTTTTATGTATTGAACGTCGGCTAATCGCTATATGTCGATTAGTGGGGGTTATACATATCTGTGATCTGTGTTTGATGATGGTATGTGTATATGAATGCGTTGGATTGTCGCGGGTGAATAGCCGGGGTGGATGTGAGATGAGTGTTTCTTTTTCTTTCATTCATGTAATATGTAAATTGATGTATTATTATTTGTATACCCGCACAACCGGGTCGGGATTGTAGCCGTCATTGTATAATTCTTTTTACTGTTTTTGCTCCTAGGATAGACCCATGGAGGGGGTGCACAAACTACCGGGTATCTCAAAGTGCCGAGTGGCCTACTCACGGTGTTGAGGGAGGTTGCTTCGCTTCAGATACTTGGCAGGTAGTTTGCCGCACCCGTAGGGGTCTTGGGTTGGGTATTTGGCTATTCACCGCGATCGTGTAATCCGCTTTTCGTTGCAGGCTCGAACGGATTGCGAATTCCTAGTATATCCAATGTATTCATCTGTGATCTGTAATGTCTATCATTGCTATATATTTATATACTATAACTATTTAGGCGTTGCTTATGTTTTACAGCCGCACTAGCCCAGCCCCCGCTCTGTCGTTAGTTAAGTAACCTAACGGGTGATGACGGGGCCCCGTGGCGAATGCGAATGGCATAAGCGTACGTCATATTTTGGTTGTTTTCTGCAATGGTAGGATTAAATGATGGGACGCATTAAAAGAACTAATGCAAGAAAACAAACCAAGTAAAAGTCGATTGGAACACTTTGAAAACCACTCGGTTCTTTTCAAAACTAAACTTTTAAACGCGGAGCTTGAACCACTCCTTTTAAAAGCTATCTCGTTCCATCGATTATATCAAGTTCACTACGTTCACGATTTCGCCAAAACCATTCGTAGCCCTCCGTCATTCCACATGAATGGTCAAAAAGTATTCAAGCTATGTATTTTGGCCAAAGTCAAGGCATAGTGATTGGTAGCTATTGGGTATTCATGTGCAGCATAGATAGATGCGTTGGTTTGGGACAGTCGCGCTGCCATTTTGGCCAAAGTCAAGGGTAGGTACGGGTGGGTCCAAATTAACCAGGAGAATGACGGGTAGAACTTGACATGTGACTTATGATATTTTGGCCAAAGTCAAGGTCATAAGAACATGGGGCAAAAATCTACATCGGGAGTTTCATAAGTACTGAAACTTGCTAGCGCTGCATACCATTTGGAGTGTGATAATTCTGGTAGGATTCCTTCGGTTTTATCACGCGATGATATTTGGATCCCGATCCTACTGTGAGTATATGCTACTCCTCGGGAAAACTCTCACTTAACGATCAATGCTATAAACCTAGTAGGTGTCTAGAAAGGTGTTAGCGGGGCTACGCCCACAGAGAAAAGAGGTTACTTAATTAAGGAACTTCGCGAAAGCGTTGGAAAACCTCCCTCGAAGTACCGACACTGGCCTGGCTGAACGGTTAAGCAAGTATTGTACGGTGAGATTGATCCCGACTAATCCTTTCTTTACGGTTTGAGAAGGGATTCGAGAGACAGTGGGAGCCATCCTGTTTAGACAAATTAAAAACCACTCTAAACTTGCAAGAGCATCATGCTAAAGTGTTTCTTTTCTCTCTCCTAATTGCAGCGACCATTCAACATGACCGGACTTAAGTTATTACTAGATAAAAACATACTGACAGGGCCAAACTACAAAGATTGGCTCAGGAATGTCAAGATGGCAATCACTTACGACAAGTTGGGGTATCTCCTTACCACCAAAGCTCCCCCTGTCCCAGGTCCCAAAACCAGTGTCGCGGATAGGGAAATCCGTAAGACCTGGGAAATAGATTGCGCGAAGGCCAAATGCCTCGTACTTGCCTCGATGGACAACGAACATCAGAGGAGGCACGAGAATATGGACCTAGAGTCCATATTTCTTCATACAAAAGAACTGTATGGAGAGCAGTCTCGTATCGCAAGATACGAAGTGTCGAAGAAGTTGTTTTCGGCAAGGTTGGCCGTCGGATCATCGGTAGCGGAACACGTGCTTAAGATGATTGGCTACATAGAAGAGCTCGCGGAACTTGGGACCACGTTGGAGAATGAGCTCTATACGGACTTGATTCTTGAGTCCCTTCCTTCCACTTACACCCAGTTCATTCTGAACTTCAACTTACAGGAAAAGGAAGTTGAACTTTCAGAGCTCCTCAACATGCTGAGGAGTGCAGAGGGCACCCTACAGAAAGGTAGGGAGACATCCACTTTGTTTGTAGGAGGATCTTCCTCTTCTAGGTCCAGGGCGAAAGCCAAGGGCAAGAAGAAGAAAGCCCCTGCCAAACCAAGAGGCGGTGTCAGTAAAGTGGATACGAAGGGAAAAAGAAAGGCAACAAAGGTAGCGGGAAAGCTGGTAGGGAAGGAAGAATGCTTCTACTGTCACAAAAGTGGACACTGGAAATAGGATTGCAAGGCTTGGAAGGCCAGAACCCAAGATCTGAAGCAAGTTGCGGCTTCAACTTCAGGTGTGTATGTTATTGAAAACTGTCTATCAATAAACTCTACATCCTGGGTATTGGATACCGGATCAGGATCTCATATCTGTAATTCTTTGCAGGCGTTGAGAAAGCGTAGAGTTTTGAAGGCAGGTGACATGACCCTCAGAGTTGCAAACGGAGCTAGCATGGATGCTGAGGCCGTGGGGGACTATCACCTGGGATTATCAGATGGACACTTTTTGGTTTTGCGTAGTTGTTATTTTGTACCAAATGCAACCTGTAATATCATTTCTGTATCTTTATTATCTAAAGAAGGTTATGAATTTGCATTTGTAAGTAATGTAGTGAATATTCACCTTAATCAAGTTTTGATTGGGTCTGGTACATTAAACAACGGTATATACGTATTGAACCAACCAAAGATTTTCAATGTCCAGAATACACAGAAAAGAAAGTCTCCAGAAATCAATAAAACTTTCTTATGGCATTGTAGACTGGGTCACATCAATGAGAGAAGGTTGACTAAGTTACAAACAGAAGGATATTTGGATTCGTTCGAATATCAATCTTATGCAACTTGTCAATCCTGTCTCAAAGGAAAGATGACAAAGACTCCATTCACTGGACACGGAGTAAGAGCGAGCGAGCTCTTGGGACTCGTACACAGCGACGTGTGCGGTCCAATGTCTACGCATGCACGAAGCGGTTATTCTTACTTCATTACTTTTACGGATGACTTTTCAAGGTACGGTTATGTCTTCTTAATGAAACATAAATCCGAGGCTTTTGAAAAATTCCAGGAATATAAGAATGAAGTAGAAAAACAAACAGGCAAAAGTATCAAGGCACTAAGATCTGATCGAGGTGGTGAATACTTGAGTGCCGAGTTCCTGGGTTACTTAAAAGAGAATGGAATTCTCTCTCAGCTTACTCCTCCATACACTCCGCAACATAACGGTGTATCGAAGAGACGGAACCGAACCCTATGGGATATGGTACGGTCCATGATGAGTAACGCTGAGTTGCCGCGATCGTTCTGGGGATATGCGCTAAAATCAGCTGCATACCATTTGAACCGAGTTCCTACTAAGACTATGCCTACTACACCATATCAGATGTGGTGTGGGAAGAGACCCTATCTTAATCATATTAAGATATGGGGATGTCCAGCTTTTGTCAAAAAGCAGCATGCGGACAAGCTCGAGGCACGCTCAGTACAGTGCAATTTTATGGGATATCCAAAGGACTCTAAGGGATATTTCTTCTATTGCGAAGAAGAACAAAAGGTTTTTGTTTCTCGCCATGCCCACTTTCTAGAACACCAGTTCATAGAAAAGGAAATAAGTGGGAGCGCAATAGAACTGGAAGAAATTCCAGAACCACGAGCTATTACTAAAAGTTTAGTAGAACCAGAGGGTTCGAAAGATCAGGACATTCCCATGCCACTCCGCAGGAGTAGTAGGCAGTCTCATCCGCCCGAGAGATACTACGGTTTTCTCATTGACGGGGATAGAGAGGATTGCATCATAGATTATGATGAGCCTACTAGCTTCCAGCAAGCCATTCAGAGCGTCGCTCGGTAAAATGGCTGGATGCAATGCGGACCGAAATGGAGTCCATGTACACCAACAAAGTATGGACGTTGGACATTGCTCCAGATGGGGTAAAACCCGTAGGATGCAAGTGGATCTTCAAAAGGAAGATTGGTGTAGATGGACAGGTTGAGACCTATAAAGCTAGACTGGTTGCAAAGGGTTTTTATCAGCGACCTGGTTTGGACTATGATGAAACCTTTTCTCCAGTAGCTATGCTGAAATCCATTCGGATCCTTCTTGCCATTGCTGCCTTCCACGATTATGAGATTTAGCAGATGGACGTAAAGACCGCTTTTCTAAATGGACATTTAGAGGAGTGTGTCTATATGGATCAGCCAGAGGGTTTCATTCAGAGTGGGAGCAGCGGAAAGGTGTGCAAGTTGCTTAAGTCCATTTATGGACTAAAGCAGGCATCGCGGAGTTGGAACATCTGTTTTGATGAGACGGTCAAGGAATTTGGTTTTATCAAAAATCCAGATGAACCATGCATCTATTGTAGATTTGTAGCGAGAACTGTAGTATTCCTCGTTCTATACGTGGATGACATTCTCTTAATGGGAAATGACATTCCTATGCTACAATCTGCCAAGGGGTTCTTGTCACACAGGTTCTCCATGAAAGACCTGGGTGATTCCTCATACATTCTGGGTATCCGGATCTACCGTGACAGATCCAAGAGGATATTAGGACTTTCACAGACCAGGTACATCGACACCATACTGAAGAGATTCAGTATGGAAGATTCCAAGCGCGGCAATCTACCGGCTTATCACGGGATCACCCTCTCCAAAGAGATGTCTCCCAAGACTGATTTGGAGAGGGATCGCATGTCTATTATACTCTACGCTTCTGCGGTAGGCTCTATAATGTATGCGATGTTGTGTACCAGACCAGATATAGCTTATGCACTGAGTGTGGTAAGCAGGTATCAGTCAAACCCTGGGGAGAAACATTGGATAGCGGTAAAGAACATTCTCAAGTACTACCTGAAAAGGACTAAGGAGATGTTCTTGGTGTACGATGGAAAAGACCTCCAGATTGAGGCCTTTGCTGACTCCAGCTTCCAGAGTGACAAGGATGATTCCAAGTCCATGTCGGGTTTTATCTTTACCCTCAATGGAGGGGCGGTGTGTTGGAAGAGCTCCAAACAGGAAACCGTTGCTGACTCGACTATGGAAGCGGAATACATCGCTGCATCTGATGCCGCAAAAGAAGCTGTCTGGATGAGGAAGTTCTTGAAAGAACTTCAGGTGGTTCCGTCCATTGTTGACCCAATACCTCTGTATTGCGATAACAACGGGGCTATAGCTTTAGCGAAGGAACCCAGGTCCCATCAGAAATCCAGACACATCTTGAGGCGGTATCACCTGATCAGGGAGATCGTGGATCGCCAGGAGATCGAGGTTCGGAGGGTTGCTTCAGAAGATAACACTGCAGATCCATTCACGAAGGCCTTACCCCAGACTCAGTTCGAGCGGCTGATCGAGATGATAGGTCTTCGATACGCCAGTACATGGCCTTAGTGCAAGTGGGAGATTGTTAGTGTATATGCCCTAGAGGCCATTACTGTATCATACTAGTATGTATATTACTTGATGGAAGCTTGGGATATTCACAGTTGTATATACAATCTTGCTCGAAATGGTAGTATGCTACTTGGTTTGTCTCTACTTTAATATGTGCATGTGTTTCTTTTAGCATATCGCTTATATACATATTAGTAGAGCCCTTAGGATCTTTGCATGATTACCAGTGTTGTGATGGTGCTCACACTCGTGGGGGCTGGGTAATCCATAAGCATATCCTTATACAGGTCCCCAGTCGTTGGACTATCGAGACAGGGCATCGATACTCCGGAGTAGACTAGCGTATGCGCTTCTCATCCCAGCGAGGGAGACGGTCTGTCCCACAGCCGTCAGTACGTCGTACTTGAGATAGTATGCGGGTGCTCGTTAGGTTATGAGTACACTGAACAGGACTCGTCGGGAACTGTTGGTTGGTATTATACCTATCGTCAGTTATCAGTTCCCAGGTGACATGAGTACAGCTTAGTCCGCTGACTTGACACTGTCACTTCGCCTCGAGTGTGTTCCCACTGTACTTTGATTACTACCCTACCACGGCTCAAAGGAGTCGTGCAAACAGGTAGTAGTTGGGTGCAGTCCCGAAGCACTTGGAGGCAGTGACGGTTAGACAGGATTCGTCTCTCCCGGTATTGGGGGTTGACATCGCGCTGTGTCTAGGAAAGCCATTACACGAGTAGTCCCTGGCCAGGGCAAGCGAGATATACTGGTAGGTTTCCAGTGTTATCTCAGGGTGTTCTGGGCTACACTCCGACACGACTTGTACCGCTATTAGGGGACTGACGTTCACCGCCCCCTAGGCCCGCCATGCGATGTATCATACGAACAGACCGGACTGTACGGAGACTGTCACATACAGGCTCGGTAGGAGTTCAGATGGGGTTACCTCGTCAGTCTTCTTATCGGCATCTACCTGGGGACCGTTACGTACAGCTAGTGCCGCTTGCGGTCTGTGGTTAAACCCACTGCCAGCGTAGTGTCGAGTCTTTAGAGTCCCATACAGAGAACTACTCGCCTTTAGGCAAAATGAGTAGAGGTCGCATGGTTTTGCGACAGGGTTCGTTCACATCCGCGCACTTGTGCACGTTTGCTGTCCGGACAGCTTATACTAGCGGGCTTTGGTTTAAGCCAGATCCTAGTATATGATTTGGAATGGGTGTTATCTCTTTGTATTCGTGTTCCTCGGATCACGAATACGGGTACGTATACACAGTTGCTTGAGACAGAGGGAGAGGACTTTGATTAGGGTTAATGACCATTGTCATTTTTTTAACCCTAATGCTTATGTGTGTATTATGGTTAATTGATATTAGTTTAATATAATTGTGCATGGTTATAGTTGTTGACCATTTGACATTCTTGACTTGTTGACCTAGGTTGACACTTTGACCATCATCATTTCATTTGGAAGATGCTCTTTCATCCTTGCAATTTGCATTAAAAATGAAATGATAATGGTCATGTCTTGATTAAGCCATGACAATTATCTCACTAATTATAAATTCACAATAATTCACACATATATGTGAGAATGCTTCATATTTCTCTCATTCTATCATATAGTTTCTCTCTCTTGCTCTTCCTCTTCCTCAAGCTCTCCCCTCTCATGTGTTGAGAAACACTTGAGCTTGAGAAAAACCATTCCATAGTAATCTCTACTCTCATCTAGGGTTCTAGGATTAGCACTTCTAGCACCCTAGTTACTTCTAGCTTGAAGTTGAAACCAAAGGTTGAGGCTTTCGGGTGGATCCTTCTTCGACGTGAGAAGACGACAAAGGTGATCCCTTTCTACTACTCCAAGGAGCAAGGAGAGAAGGACTTAAAGCCCTAGGTATAACCATTCTCCCCTTTAGCTAGTTTCTAGTTAGCTTTAGCTAGTTTTTGTTTAGCAAAGATCCTCCTTTGTCTAGTCCATATTGCCTAGCATGATAAAAATCCGATTTTTATTCCGTTTTCCGCCTCCCCGCAAGCACCGGGGTGGGCAACGTGGACTTACATGCACAACATCGCATACATTATAGAGACTACCGTAGAAGCGTAGGGTATAATAGACTTGTGATCCCTTTCCAGATCAGTCTTGGGAGACATCTCTTTGGAGAGGGTGATTCCGTAACAAGCCGGTAAACTACCGCGCTTAGAATCTTCCATACTGAATTTTTGCAGTACAGTGTTGATATACCTGGACTGGGAAAGTCCCAACATCCTCTTGGATCTATCATGATAGATCCGGATCCCCAGAATGTAAGAGGCATCACCCAGGTCTTTCATGGAGAACCTGTGTGACAAAAATCCTTTGACAGATTGTAGCATAGGAATGTCATTTCCTATCAGTAGAATGTCATCTATGTACAAGATGAGGAATACGACAGTTCGTGCTACAATTTTACTATATATACATGGTTCATCTGGATTTTTGATAAAGTCATATTCTTTGACCGTTTCATCAAAACAGATGTTCCAACTCCGCGACGCCTGCTTTAGTCCATAAATGGACTTAAGCAACTTGCACACTTTCCCGCTGCTCCCACTCTGATTGAAACCTTCTGGCTGATCCATATAGACGCACTCTTCTAAATTACCATTTAGAAAAGCCATCTTTATGTCCATCTGCAAGATCTCATAATCATGGAAGGCAGCAATGGTAAGAAGGATTCGAATGGATTTGAGCATAGCCACTGGAGAAAAAGTTTCGTCATAGTCCAAACCAGATCTTTGACGAAAACCCTTTGCAACAATTCTAGCCTTATAGGTTTCCACCTGTCCATCCACACCAATCTTTTTCTTGAAGATCAATTTGCATCCTATGGGTTTTACCCCACCTGGAGCAAAGTCCAAAATCCATACTTTGTTGGTGTACATGGACTCCATTTCGGTCCGCATTGCATCTAGCCATCTTACCGAGTCGCCGCTCTGGATGGCCTGCTGGAAGCTAGTAGGTTCATCATCATCAATGACGCAATCCTCTCTATCCCCATCTATGAGAAAACCGTAGTATCTCTCAGGTGGATGAGACGGTCTACTACTTCTGCGGAGGGGTGCGGGAATGTCCTGTTCTTCTTGAACTACTGGTTCTACCAAACTTTCAGTAGTAGTTTGTGGTTCTGGAATTTCTTCCAGTTCTATTGCGCTCCTACTTATTTCCTTTTCTAAAAACTGATGTTCTAGAAAATGGGCATTACGAGAAACAAAAACCTTTTGTTCCTCTGTGTAATAGAAGAAATACCCCCTGGAGTTCTTTGGATACCCACAAACTTACACAGTACTGATCGTGCCTCAAGTTTGTCCGCATGCTGCTTTTTAACAAAAGCTGGACATCCCCATATGTTTAGATACTGAAGATAGGGTTTCTTCCCACTCCACATCTGATATGGCGTGGTAGGCACAGTTTTGGTAGGAGCCCTGTTCAAAAGATATGCTGCTGATTCTAGCGCATAGCCCCAGAAAGATCGCGGTAACTCAGCATTACTCATCATGGAACGTACCATATCCAATAGGGTTCGATTCCGTCTCTCCGATACACCGTTATGCTGTGGAGTGTATGGAGGAGTAAGCTGAGAGAGAATTCCTTTCTCTTTTAGGTAACCTAGGAACTCGGCACTTAAGTATTCACCACCTCGATCAGATCTCAGTGTCTTGATACTTTTGCCGATCTGGTTTTCTACTTCATTCTTATATTCATGGAATTTCTCAAAAGCCTCGGATTTATGTTTTATTAAGAAAATGAATCCGTACCTAGAGTAATCATCCGTAAAAGTAATGAAATATGAAAAACCACCTCTTGCATGTATAGACATTGGACCACATACATCGCTGTGTATGAGTCCTAAGAGCTCGCTCGCTCTTACTCCATGTCCAGTGAATGGAGTCTTTGTCATCTTTCCTTTGAGACATGATTGACAAGTGGCATAAGATTGATATTCGAACGGATCCAAATATCCTTCTCTATGTAACTTAGTTAACCTTGTCTCATTGATGTGACATAGTCTACAATGCCATAAGAAAGCCTTATTTATATCTGGAGACTTTCTTTTTAGTGTGTTCTGGACATTGAAAATCTGTAATTGGTTTAAGACATATATACCGTTATCTAGTGTACCGGACCCAATCAAACCATGATTAAGATGGATGTTAACAACAACGCTTACAAACGTGAAATCATAACCTTCTTTTGATAACAACGAAACCGATATGATATTACACGTTAAACTGGGTATACAAAAACAGTTATGCAAAACCAAAATATGTCCACTCGTCAATCCAAGGTGATAATCCCTTACGGACACAGCACCCACGCTAGCTCCGTTAGCAACCTGGAGGGTCATATCACCAACCTTCAGCACTCTACGGTTTCTCAGTGCCTGCAATGAATTGCATATATGAGATCCTGATCCGGTATCCAATACCCTGGAAGTAGAGTTGATTGACAGACAATTTTCAATTACAAACACACCTGAAGTCGAAGCCACAGCTTGCTTCGGTTCCTCATTCTTGGCATTCCAAGCTTTGCAATCTTTTTTTCAGTGCCCTTTCCTACGACAGTGGAAGCACTCGTCCTTTGCCACTACTGATACTGCAATCTTTGTCTTTCCCTTAGCTCCCACCTTACTAACACCACCTCTTGGTTTGGTAGCGGCCTTCATCTTCCTTCCTTTGGCCCTAGCCTTAGACCTGGAAGAAGAAGCACCGCGAACAAACATAGCGGGTGTTTCCCTTGCCTTCTGCAAGGTGCCCTCTGCACTCCTCAACATGTTAAAGAGTTCTGGAAGTTCAACTTCTTTTCTTTGAATGTTGAAATTCAGAATAAACTGGACGTAGGTAGAAGAAAGGGACTAAAGAATCAAGTCTGTATATAGCTCGTTCTCCAAAGTCGTCCCGATGTCCGCGAGCTCTTCTATATAGCCAATCATCTTTAGGACATGTTCTACTACAGATGATCCGACGGCCAGCCTCGACTGAAATAAGTTCTTCGAGATCCCGTATCTTCCTATACGAGATTGCTCTCCATACAGATCTTTTGTATGGAGAAATATGGATTCAAGATCCATATCCTCGTGCCTCCTCTGATGTTATAATCATAGAGGCAAGCACGATGCATTTGGCCTTCACGCAATCTAACTCCCAGGTCTTATGGATTTCCTTATCCGCAAGACTGGATTTTGGACCAGGGACAGCAGGTGCCTTAGCAGTAAGGACATACCCCAATTTGTCATAAGTCAAAACCATTTTGACATTCCGCAGCCAATCTTTATAGTTTGGCCCTGTCAGTATATTTTTCTCTAACAATAATTTAAGGCTTGTCATGTTTTGGGTCGCTGCAATGAGAGAGAGAGAGGGAACACTTTAGGATGATGCTCTTGCAAGTTTAGAGTGTTTTTTAGTTTATCTAAACAGGATGGTTCCCACTGTTTCTCGAATCCCTCCTCAAACCAAAAAGGAAGAACTAGCCAAGACTATTCTCACCGTACAATACTTGCTTAACCGTTCACCCAGGCCGGTGTCGGTACTTCGAGGTAGGTTTTACGACGCTCTCGCGAAGTTCCTTAATTAAATAACCTCTTTTCTCTGGGGGCGTAACCCCGCTGACACCTTTCTCGACACATACTTGGTTTATAGCATTGATCGTTAAGTGACGAATCTCCTGATGAGTAGCGGATACTCTCAGTAGGATCGGGATCCAAATATCATCGTGTGATAAAGCTGAAGGAATCCTACCAAAATTATGACACTCCAAATGGTATGCATCTCTTTGCAAATTTCAGTTTCTTTAGAAATTCCCGATATAAATTTCTGCCCCATGCTCTTATGACCTTGGCGTTTGGTCAAAATGTCATAAGTCACATGTCAAGTTCTACCCATCATTATCTTGTTAATTTGAACCCATCCGTACATACCCCTGACGTTGGCCAAATGATAATACGACTGTCCCAAACTAACTCATCTATCTATGCAACAAATGAATACCAAACAGCTACCAAACACTATGCCTTGGCGTTAGGTCAAAATACATAGCTTTAATACTACTGAATACCCAAATGAAATGACGGAGGGCTACGAATGGTTTTGGCGAAACTGTGAACGTAATGAACTTGATATGATCGAAGGAACCTGATAGCTTTTAAAAGGAGTGGTTAAATCTCCGCAATTAAAAATATCTTCTGTTTTAAAAATAACCGAGTGGTTTCTTTTAAACTGTTCCAACGATTCAACTTTGGTTTATTTTCTTTGCATTAAAATAATGCGTCCCATCAATTAACCTATCATTGCAGAAAAGAACGAAAATACATCGTCCTCTTATGCCATCCGCATTCGCCACTGGGTCCCGTCATTCACCTGTTAGGTTATTTAACTAACGACAGAGCGGGGGCTGGGCTAGCGCGGGTGTAAAACATAAGTGACGTCTAATAGCTATCATATATAGATATTGTACATTCGTCAGACGCAATAATAGGCATTCCAGATCACAGATGAACATATTGGATTTTCTACGAATCCACATTTCTTTTGAGCCTGCAAAGAAAGACGGATCACACAGTCGCGATGAATAGCCAAAACCCCACCCTAGACCCCTACGGGTACGGCAAACTACCCGCCAAGTACCCGAAATGAAGCGGTCTCCCTCAACAACGTGAGTAGGCCACTAAACACTTCAAAGTACCCGGTAGTTTGTGCACCCCATCTTGGGTCTATCCTAGGAGCAGAAAACAGTAAATGAAATAATACAACAGTGGCTACAACCTCAGCCCGGATGTGCCCTGTAAAAGAATATTAGAACAATTTACAAATTACATTTGAATGAAAGAAACACTCGTCTCACATCCCCGGCTATCCATTCACGACAATCCAATAAGTCCACAAACACAAACCATTACAGAAATATGCAACCCCCTGCTAACCGACATACTAGCAGTTAGGGGAGGTTTACGAACACATTAAACAAATCACAGATATAATCAAGTTAGCCAAATATCTTAGAATTTCGATCAAGCAAACACAAATGATTCTACTCCAAAAAATTCTCTGTGCGCCTGAAACTTGAGCAGAAACAAAACATCCCAGAAAGAACAAATTCAACACAGAAGAGTTACTGGGGAATTTTGGGCCGACTCGGCTTCAACTCGGCCGCGGATCCGCGGCGGATCGCTTGGATCGGCTTCGGATCCGCGGCGGTTTGGCCGAGTTAGGAACCCAAATTTCTCCAGTGTTTTTATAATTCCCTGCTTGTATTTTTAAGGGTCCCTGAAAAATTTTTAGACCCCGTTTTAAAATCGATAGAAACTATGTGAAAATGATATTTTTTTCGGGTTCATTTTGCGATCGAATTTATAACGACTTTGCTAACAAGTTAGTTATGCTTTAGCGAGGCTCTGATACCACTATAAGTCGACGTTAGACACCCCACGAGTTGTGAGGAGGCGGAATAGGTAAAACAATCATTATGTTTAAACTAACATCGACTAACTTTACGGATCTTTGCCAAACCCTAATTAACAACAACATAGGAGGGATTAGCTACTATGAAAGAAGATTATACCTAATGAACCAAGTCCTTCTTTTTCTCTTTGATCACCTCCTTGTCGGCCTCCTCGTTGTAATAGAAGATCCACCCGAGAGCTACTTCTCCAAGCTTAACCTCACACTTGAGGTAATTAGGTAACTAAGAGTGCTAATCAAAGCAACCTAGAAGATATAGAATAGGATTAGGGATCTTTGAGTCTTGCTAATCCTTGGATCTCAACACATAAGAGGTTAAGGTTAGTTCTTGAAGAGAGAGAGCTTGAGGAGAGAGAATGTGAGAGTGAGAATGATCTTGGAATAATGATTCATTGTGAATATATGAAGCATAAGATATTTATTAAATGAAATAACAAATAAAAATTATCATCATGCTTCATTAACTCACCTTGTGATTCATTTCATGAGTCATTTAAACAATAAATGCATCATTAACTCTATGGATGAAACACACCATGAGTCATTAAACCAATTAATGCAAATGCCACCTAAGCCTCCAACTCATCAATCTTCTAGAAGCTTCTCAACAAATTACGAAAACGCCCCCCATCCGTGAAAACACGGAAATACTGAGACTGTATAAATCCAATAATCCAATACTAGAATCTGGCTTAAACCAAAGCCTGCTAGTATAAACTGTCCGAACATCGTACGTGCATAAATGTCACGCTCCGCTTCCCAGTGTACGGCGAAGTGGACGCGACGAGGCCCGCTACGTATGTACTCAGAAGTACATACGCTAAGCGTATCTAAGCAATATAAAATAATCACAAGAGACAAAAGATGGAAAATAACAGCAACTTTTATTAATAACATTCTTTTTACAATGCATGAAATGGAAATACATCTGAACTGAAAAGCAATGCCTAAACAGTGGCATAATAATAAAAGGAAATACTGGAAAGAACAAAGTACAATTAGCAAACTGCTCCAAGTCTTCTGCAGATGGCTCGATCTCTGCCGGGTCCGAATCACCTGACGACATTCAAAGAAGAAAGAAATAGAATGTCGTCAGCGAACAGGTCGCTCGGTAAGTCCCAAAGATAAGGTAGGAATAGACAGAGAGTAGGAGAGAAAGATAGTAGCTTTTAATGTTGTATTGTATTGTTGTAATATTGTATTAACGTTGTTGTTTGTAGCTTGGTACAGAAAGCTGCCAGTGTATACGAGGGGAGTCTCTATATGCCAGAGACTAAGGGCACGTATAGTACAAGGAACCGTTTATGCCACGGTACAACAGCAACTGAATATAGGTTAGGTGTCTTAATCTGACCATCTCATTCCACTTTTAACATCTTCCGTACCAATCTACCCCTTTAAACCCCGCGATGTCATATTTGTATTGTTATCTTGTAAACTTGTAATGATTGGTTGATTGACTTGATTGACTGACCGAAACCATGATATCAGGAAACGGTTATAACCGTAGAGTCATGTAAATGGAATACTGGGAATCATGTAAAAGGAATATCCATGGTTCGGTTCGGTCAAGTTATATAGATTGTTAACTGGAATCTGGAATTCATGTATTCATCTTGAGTTGGAATATAAAAGAATATAGATTGACTTGAATCACATTCAAGTCAGAAATAGTCATACTCTAACCCGAGTCAGACTACAAGAAGGTAATTTGATGTTCAATAATTGTTAGGGGCCTTATTGTAATTTATAAAACTTGAGGGGGTTTATTGTAAAAATACTATTGTATATTTTTCAAAATACAACTCAAGTATTTAATTATCGTCTTTATGTACATACAACAATTTAATGATCAAGCTAAATATGTATACATGTTCGAATAACATGAAATGAGTCAAGTATATTATTCGAGTAACTACCATAAACAATGCTGTAAAGAAATATTATGTACGACTAATTAATCAAGTTGAACGAATGCGAAATATAAACAGAAATATGGCTCTAAATGTTTTGCATGCGTGAGTTCCAGTTTTACCTAAATATGACTACCGGTTTGAGAGATATATATGTTTTCGTATCGTCGCGCAAAACAGATCAGAATCTATTCGGCACCGTCACATATTTTTAAAACGCAGTTTGAGTTAATTTGTATCAGATTTCAGGTTATGAAAATTATTAGAAAATTGTAGGTATTTCGATGTACTTATCGAAAACACCAAGATTCATACGATTTGGATTTATGAAGCTCTAGTTATGATCATTTTAATATCAGCATTTAAAACAGAAATTCAGATTTCTGGACAGCAACTATATATTGTATTGTAAAGCCTATATCAGGTTGTTTCATGCATTCCTAAGTAATATAATATACAGAAAATTATATTTCTATCAATGGTACATCTACACATCTAAATTTTGTCACAAAAGGATATCGGGTGTTCGAGTTATGTCCAATTTAAAAACAATGTGCGAATCAGGACAGATTCTGTCCAGATCCGTCACTTAATATTGTAACACAGTTTTCTATATTTTACGTCGGTTTTCAATAAAAATATAAAACTAATAAAATCTAGTTCATTCGATGTAGATATCAAAAACATCTGAGTTTGCTCAATTTGGATACCGGTATACCAAGTTATGTGTCCTAGAAATTGACCGATAGCTGCAGTTTTCTGTTTTACGATCAGTGAATAAATACGATGTAATTCACAAACCGTTATGCGGATCGATCTAAAATTTTTACAGCATGTATAAAATAATATAATCTATCATATGTAAATTCCATGAAATTTTCAGAAGTAAAAATTAATGTCTAAAAATTATTTTAAACCTAAAGGTATTGATGTGTATACTAAAATCGGCAAAAAGATTAACTAGTATTTTTATGCAAGCTTTATCCTTTCTTTTAATAACCAAACCGATTCCATGAGATATCGTAGATATATTATGGATTGAAATCTATGTTCTCACAACTTGTAATAAACATTCATAATCATGAAGAAAGAATTAAAAATACTTTAATTTGAACAAGAGATAATAAGATATTATTAAACCATATAGAATCATATATATCTAAACTTATGTATATGTATATGTATATGTTTATGTGTATCTTCTCTTATGGATTATGATATGAAAAGAATAAGGGGTTCACGATGCATGACAAGAGGAAAAAAAAGAGATGGGGGGAAAGGAGAGAGAAGGGACTTACAAGCACAAGCCGGTATTGTCACCGGGCTTGTCTATCCGCCGATAGCCTCGCGTTAGTAGCGAGACCTTCTTGAAGACATGTTCTTCTTCTTGGACTTTAGGTGAAGAGGGAGAAATGAGAGATAGAAAAATATGAGGAAGGAAAAGATGGAGGACAATTAAGATGGTGTAATGGTGAATTATGTATAATAATATATGCATTTAACATAAGAATTAAAAGAGAAATGAAAGGTCACCATTCATTTTGGAAATGAAAGGTCTCATTTGTAGGTTATGAGAAGAATAAAAAAAATGATAAAAAATAATTGCAAGAATGGGGATTTGAACATGTGACTTATGAAATAACAATGCAAGGGCTTAACCAATGAGCTATAAGGTTATTCATGCATATATTTAATTAGAATTAAATATATGATGTTGCTTAAAAAGAAAATGGGCTTTTTAGATGGGCTATGGAGAATAAGAATAATGGATTTGGGTTAAATATTTATGAAAGGAAAAAATAAGAATGAGAAGTTAAAAACTTAAATATAAGAAAAAGAAATTGTACCTAGAAAAAAATACATAATAGATTGAGAAATAAAATAATAATAAATTTAATAGAAAGAGGAAAATACCAAGTACAAATAAATACGGTATATTTTTGAAGAGGGATAATACAAATGTATAAAGATTTTGGGGTCATTACAATAAATGCACGTGCGTTTCCGAACCCTGTCGTAAAACCATACGACCTCTATATCATTTCGCCCGAAGCAGGGAAACTCTCTGTGTGGGACTCTAAAGACTCGACTACTACGCTGGCAGTGGGTTTAACCACAGACCACAAGCAGCACTAGCTATACGTAACGGTCCCCAGGTAGATGTCGATAAGAAGGCCGAAGAGGAAACCCATCCGAACTCCTACTGAGCCTGATGTGACAATCTCCGTACAGTCCGGTCTGTTCGTCTAGGACTATCGCATATCAGGCCTAGGGGGCGGCAAGCGACAGTCTCCTAAAAGCGGTATAAGTCGTGTCGGAGTGAAGCCCATTACACCTTGAGAAACTACTGGAAAACCTACCAGTAAATCTCTCTTGCCCTGGCCAGGGACTTTGCGTAATGGCTCTCCAGACACAGCGCGATATCAACTCCTAATACCGGGAGAGACGAATCCTGTCTAACCGCCACTGCATCCAAGTGCTTCGGGACTGCACCCAACTGCAACCAGTTTGCACGACACCTTTGAGCCGTGGTAGGGTAGCAATCTACGAACAGTGGGAACACACTCGAGGCGAAGCAGCGGTGTCAAGTCTGCGGACTATGCTGTACTCATGTCACCTGGGAACTGTTAACTGACGACGGGTATAATACCAACCAACAGTTCCCTGCGAGTCCTGTCCGGTGTACCCGTAACCCAACGAGCACCTGTATACTATCTCCAGTACGACGTACTGATGGCTGTGGGACAGACCATCTCCCCAACTGGGATGAGAAGCGTACATACTAGTCTACTCCGGAGTATCGATGCCCTGTCTCGATAATCCTACGACTAGGGATGAAAAAAGGATGTGCTTGTAGACTACCCAGCCCCCACTAGTGTAACTGCCATCACAACGCTGGTAGTCAAGCAAGATCCTAAGGGCTCTATCAATACGTACACACATATTAAGATAGATATAAACCAAGTAGCATACTACCATGTTTAGCAAGACTGTTAATATAACTGTGAATATCCCAAGCTTCCATTAAGTAATATACAAGCTAGTATGATACAATAATGGCCCCTAGGGCATATACACTAACAGAAATTAGTGGTCATGAGGTAGAACTAGAAGGAGTTCCAGCTAAACAAACCAACAGCTGATAATTTGGTGAAACCAAAGGATTCAATAGTCTCCAATGAAGCTCAGCCTCTCAGCGAATCCGGTAGGGTTCCTCATCCACTTGAGAGATACTACGGTCTTCTCGATGTTAGTGGGAGTGAGGATTGCATCATGGTAGATGATGGCCCAACTAGGTTCAGGCAGGCCATCACAAGTGGAGACTTTGTGAAATGGCCAGATGCTATGCAATCAAAGATGGAATCAATGTACGCCCACGAAGTATGATTTTGAATGTTGCACCTAAAGGTGTAAAACCCATCAGTAGCAAATAGATCTTGAGAAGATTCTTAGAGTAGATGGAAAAGTTAAGACTTTCAAAGCTTTGCTTAAGTCCATCAGTGTCACGCCCCGCTTCCCAAAAGAAGGTGAAGGATGACGTGGCAAAGTCCGCAACCTAACTGTATTGAAGGTGGTCTATTCAATACAGTTACATTAAGCGTATGAATATCTAACATGCGGGGTTTGTACCAAAATCAAAGTAATAAAAGCGAAAGGTATTTATTTCCGTTAACCAAACTTTATTATATCCCAAAAGAAAGAGTAAAATAAACTAAGTAGTTTAATTACATCGAGAAGAAACAAAAGCCCTAACTATGTGGGCAACAACAAAAATTCAAATCTTGCTAATCTTCCGTCGTCAAGTCTGCATGTTCTTCATTAGTTGGCTCCACTCCTTGATCTTCATCATAATACTCATTCTCATCTGACGGACATTCCAAAGATAGAGGAAGAAAAGAAAGGTCCGTCAGCGAGTTATACTTGGGTAGGATTGCCTCATAAGGAATTAAAGGTATAGAAACGAACATGTGTATATAAATATAATGAAAATGATGTACATGTGTATAAAGGTATGAGGTTGTATGCAAATTAGATATGTTGACAGAGTTATATGTGAATATGAGTAAGTTGTGTGAGGTATATATTTGGTAAAGGTTCAAGTTAAGTCAAATGGATATTCAGTCTAAGAGTTATATCAGGTTAAACAAGGTGGTATTGATGGAATTGACTGGTGAACATACTCGTATCCTTGAGACTAACTGGAAGCAGTATGAGCTGGTGCTCGTGCCTGGGATGGCAATCAATGCGGTAGCGTGAACATCTCTGAAAGGTGTCCCATGACTACGATGGAGTTTTGTCTAGCGTGAATATCACTCAAGCGCACAGGTATTACCACCCTTCGGTTCCATAATAAACAACAAGTCTAAACTGGTAATATATCCACATCCAAGATACTGAATAAATCGTGTCTCATAATGAAAGGTAGGTAAGATAACAGGTAGGTATAGCACATGATGTGAGTTTAGTGTTGAGTATCAATAGATATTGTAAACGTTTTAGTTTGTTAAACAAGGGTCCGGATACTCGCGATTATTCCGTTGTGGCCACAGAACAACAACTGGGGAAGTGAAATGTATCGTTTCACTTCCCGGGATCATGATCGAGTAGTAGGAGAATCCGAGTTCCGATATCTCTTTGCCTAGACAAACTACCCATCCCCTGGTTCAGTATAAAGGTTTTGACGAATTAAAGTTAGTGCGTATACCTCTAGGCATGGAATTTCCATATTATATGTTATCCACATATTGGATCATTCGCCCTCAATAGGGTTAGTATTCGCCCGAATATCGGGTTAGTTGTCGTCAACACATTGGACTGGTCACCCTACCTGCAGAGATCTTCATATATGTATAGTCGTCCATACATCAGACTGGTCACCCGGAATATCGGGATCTTCTCAATAAATATTCTATACCTAGGTCCGCGCATTCTAACCCTAACCGTATCAAGTTTTGTATATGTCATAGACGTGTAATCAATAAGTTGATCCCATTTAATATGGTCTTCCACAACCGCTCGTTTTATCTTGTTATCTTCTAAAGTTTGTAATATACTTAGTATCATTTTATAGAACACTTAGTTAATAAAGGATAATAGTGTTTAGGTATATTTATTATTTCTAAGAAAACCATGATGTTTGAAATATTCGTCATTTTTAGAAAACCCTAATGTTTTACAGAAAATATCCTTTCTTTAAAAGGTTATGGTATTTATTTGAAAATTATCTTTTAATAAGGTTTTAGACATCCTTTTTGAAAAATATCGTTATACGGGTTATGTTCTTTGTTGAAAATAGCCTTTTAATAAAGGTCGAGGTGTTTAATGAAATTATCTCTTTTTAGGATGGTTTAAGGTATTTTATTGTAATTAATAATTTTATGAAATTATAGCGTTTTAAGTTTGGGTAACGTTTTAGAAAATACGTTCGTGTTGGCAACCGCTGCACATGGACGGTAGGATTTGTGTCCTTTTCAAGGACGATTTCCTATAAACCACGAGGTATTCGCGTAAAACATTACCCTATTATTAGGGTAACACATTAAACCTTAGTTAATATTCTAAGAAGAATTTATATAAAAATATCCTTTCGAGTGAAAGTGGCTAAGTTGGAAAAACCACATGACGTTATTTAAATTTAGTAGTAACCCCTTTCAAAAGGTGAAGCGATTTAGAAACATTATAGTGGTCGAAGAAAAAGGGTGTACGTAAAAATATAGAACTATAACGTATCTAAAAATAATTATTCCAAATATCTTATTTTGTGTGGATATAAAAAAAAATATATAACTTTTTAACAAAACGAGGGTATCTTTGTGGAAGAAACCTATTTCGAGATCACAAAAGTAGCATGGGTGAGTGTGGGTATGTAAGGGGTGAATTAATACTCGTGGGTTATAACATTAGGCCTGTCACATTCCATATTGTATGAGAGTGCAGCATTTTTTTTGGCTTAAGAGTGATTACGGAAACCATTTTAATTATAGGTTAAGATTATCATCATTAAAGGTACAAAAGAATATGCATGCAAGAATATTATAACATCATTTTAATGGGGGTTGTTGATTAGAAGTCAGAAATAAGGTTATTGAAAAAAAGAAGAAGGTGATAGATGAGGGGAGAGAGGCGGATCCTACCTTTGATTAGAATTGGATGTAGACGGATTGAAATGTAGACTTGTGCAAACTCCTCAATAGCTCCGTGCTCAGATTTTTCCTTGGTGTTTGGATGGAACCGTAGTGTCGGCGTCGTCGATACGAAGGCGTGGGTATTTTTTCCAGAATTTTTGGAGTTCTGAAGTGTGAGAAATCAATATTTGAAGGTGTCTATTTATAGGGGTTTCTTACCAACCAAAAAATCCAAAAACTGTTTTAAAAAAACATAAAAATCCGCGCCCCGATCATTCAGAATCATTAACCGCTGCCGCCAGAGCTTCATGGCCGTTGGATCTTGATCCAACGGCCGAGATCGCGTCGTCGAGCCCACTAACCTGTGCCACGCGTCACGCATGCGTCTGTGTGTGGAGACCATGCATTTTCGCGTGGTCCCCACCACGTGGGCGCCGCCGCAAGGGTCTGGGCCATTGTATATTGTGATCCAACGGTCCAGGTTAAAGGGGTTTAATATAATTATATTTTTGTTAAATTAAAAATAATAAACTGTTTATCATTTAAAATTTTGAATTAGGTTTTAAAAAAATTGTTAAAAATAGTTAAAAATATGGAAAAATTATGGAAAAATTTTAGAAAATATATTTTATTGTTATCTTTAGTATAAAAATAATTTTGGGCTAAAATTAAATAATATATCCATTCCTATGGTTTTAGCTAGTTATTATGATTATTTAAAATCTAGTTTATCCTTTAAAATATTTTTAATTATGAATTAATTATTTTAATCGATAATAAAAATATTTAGATTATTTTAAGGCATTATAAAATTTTATTAAAACATTTTAAGCCTAGGAAAACAATAAATAGATTTTAGAAAATTCCCTAAATCATATTTCACTGCTCTGAAAATTATTAATAGTACAAAAAAATATTTTTCTATCAACGAAACACGTAAATAATTATTTGATAGTAGAAATTTAAATAAAATATATTTTATTAAGTATTAGAAAACACGGTCGTTACAATCTATCCTCCTTAAAAGGTAGGTCAAGGAAAGAAAAAAATAACCAAGAAGGGTTTATCGTGGTTAAAAATTTTGGGTCTCGCTCTCTCGTCCCGTTTCCTCGCTTCCGTGTATATCTGCCTAGTAGTTCTTTCTTCATATAGCTCTAGTCAGCTGGATCGTCTTGTCGCTCAAGATTTCATCCTTCTAGTATTCCGACCGGTTGCTGCTCGTAGGTTATGCTAACCTTTTCGTGATCTCGGAACGATCAAAAGTATGACTAGGGTTGCCAACATACCCTCCAATGAAAGTAGCAAAAGTAGGCTATACACAAACCTACCGTCTCATTCCAAGATGTTAAACAGCTGATGAGTCGTGGGCTGAGTTTTCCGAGCTCGCTGCATTATATCACCATCTCCACTTTTTTTTTCTACAATTATGTCAATCTTACAATTCTCCATCTTCAGGGTCGTCCCAATCGATCAGCACTTCTCTCATATAAAACTTGACTTCTCTCATCCGCTTCATGTGTTTCAACCATCCGTGTCCTCACGTTCTCCTTAGAGTAGTGTTTCTATATCTTCAAAATGAACATTACCATCGTCGGTTCTAGATCTGGATAGGAATAGTTGCTTTCATGAGTCTTTAGTTGCCTTGACGCATATGCAACTATATCGCCGCGCTGATACATCACACCACCAAGTCCCTTCTCCGAAAAAAATTGTTGTGGATATTTAAAACTTCTGGGTTTGCTAAGAATTGAAAGAATGGTTGTGATAGTTACGATCTACCCTCCTTAGAATAATTTCATATTTGAAATTTTCAAAGGAGTAGCCACTACTAGGCATGGAAATCAGTAACGCTGTCAGGAATCCTCTTTGCTGCATGTGTCGCTCCCGCGGGTTGGTGTATCACTTGATGCATGTAAAGTCTTTAAAGGGTCTAGGTATAAGGAATTAGAAATGTAAAATCAGTAGTTGCTTCCGGGTAGAAAAGTTTGGAAGTTGAAAGGAGGTTGTGAATTGATGAAAAACTTGAGAGATATAACATAAAGACAACTGGTCAAAACTATGAAAACTAGAAGAATTATGGTGAGTCTAACTAAGATGTGCATCGAAAGATAAATAAACATGGTATCGAAAGAAAGGTTGAGAAAAAGAAAGGGTACCTCTGTTGTCTTGCCACGTGGCATCAACCTTCTCGGCTGTCATGGTGAAGGTCTGGCGTTTGGGTCCATTCCTCTGCGCTTGCTGAAAAACATGCTCCTGTGATGGTAAAGGTGGTCTCTTTGGTGATGCCCCTTGACCGGTTGGTTGAGTGGCGGAAGGTGGCCAGTTTTCCTGTGTTGGTGCCCCATAATTAGCCGGTTTGTTGACGGGGCCTAATTGTCTCCCTCTCTGAGGACAGTCCCTAATAGTATGATCCTGAGACCCACAGACTATGCAAAGTTTATTCACAATGCGACAGTCTTTCATGAAGTGTCCGGCTCTACCGCAATGGTTGCATATAACGGCTAGTTTTCCGAAGATAGTTGGTCCTGCTGGCCTCTTATCTTGTTGTTTCCCGTTCAATCTGGAAGATGATCCTCCAAGAATTTGATTGACCGGTTGCTTAATATCAGACAAACGATCATCCTTCCTCATACTTCTCTGAAGGTCTTCAAAGTTTCGTGTCGCCTCTAAGATTTCATCATAAGTCGAAAGAGTAGCAGAAGACATGGAGGACTGCGTCTTCAGGTCCAATCCTTGTCGGAATCTCTTAGCATAAAGTTCTGGGGTTGCCACCAGATGATGCGCGAACCGACTTAACCTTGCGAACTCCGAAACGTACTTATCCACCGACTTATCCCACATGCTCCTTTGCTAGAATTGTATAAACTCTCTTTCCATCCTTAAGTGTGCCATGACTGGAAAGTACTGGGTATCAAAACGCTGTTTGAACGTTTCCCAGTCGATGGGCTCCTTCAATCTACTTTTCTCTGCCTCCCACCATATCCTGGCATTAACCATCAGTTGTAGCTTAGCGATGTTCACCCATGCGTCCTTCGGAATTTTGGCGGCACCGAGATCATTGACTGTTCCCTTGAGCTATTCCTCAGCTTCTAAGGGAGTTTTCTTCCCCGAAAAAGCCTTGGGGTGGAGTGATCTGAATGCTTCACTCCCACTGAACCTTGAGGAACTGGGGCTAGTGCTTTACTTAAAATCTCTGTTTGTTGCTGCCTACTTTCTCGTAGCTCCTGATGAAGGGCAGCTGTCTGCTGCTGCTGTTGCTCCAATAGTCCTTGCATCATTTGTAGCATAGCTGCTTGCTAAGTAGCGGCTTCATTGACTCCATTTCCTCTTCGGTTGTGGTCATGGTGTCGTCCGGCCATTGATGATTAGAATCAGAATAAGTCAGGTTACAAACAGGCTGAGGGATGAAACAAGATAATAACTTGCATGGAAGAACAACAATTAATACAAGAGAGAGACTAACAAGAAGAGCAAGAGACACGAAAGATTTTTGCTCGAAACTAATATTTTATTATCCAACTTCAATATGGAGAGTACAACTGAAAAGTAAGGACATGCCCCTACTATTCTTACATCGTTTTATTCGGCCAAAGAAAAGGAAAAAGACTTATTATTCTCAATTATGGGAGTTCAACAAGTGGTGATAGGTCCTCGCACTAAGAAAGGTACGGCCATTCCCACGGTGCCATGTGGGGACAACTGCCTGAGTTTCTTCGGTCTCGAGTTCCTCCTCACTCGAAACTTCGTCCTTCGACTCACCCCTGGCAGGAGCCTCGTTCTCTGATTCCACCTCTATAGGGTTTTGTTCTTTTGCAGGGGCCTCCTCATCAGAATCATTTTCCGTAGGATTTTCTTCCGCCGCAGGAGCTTCTTTTTCAGGCCCCTCCTCTATATGCTCCTCTTCCATAGGATCTTCTTCTCCATCTTTGAAGTCATTGGCCATCATAGGCTCCGGGGTTGCAGCATCGACTTCTTCGTTTTCCGAGTCGCTGTCGGAAATAACCGCCTGAGAGTCTACGACTTCGTCGTCTGAATCTTCAGATGTAGCTTCAAAAGTAATATTGGACATGTCATCCTCGTCGGAATGATTCGCCATGACCTTAAGGGAAGGTCATGGACAGGGTACAGAATGTCAAGGAAGGGACAAGGGACATAGGAAAATTATGAAATCGGTATAGATGGAGGAGATCAAAAAATATAATAAGTCGGTTAACGGTTTCATTTTAGTACACAAGATGACCTGCATGGGCCACCACTAAAACCTGTCACGCCCCGCTTCCCGAAAGAAGGTGAAGGATGACGTGGCAAAGTCCGCAACCTAACTGTATTGAAGGTGGTCTATTCAATACAGTTACATTAAGCATATGAATATCTAACATGCAGGGTTTGTACCAAAATCAAAGTAATAAAAGCGAAAGGTATTTATTTCCGTTAACCAAACTTTATTACATCCCAAAAGAAAGAGTAAAATAAACTAAGTAGTTTAATTACATCGAGAAGAAACAAAAGCCCGAAACATGTGGGCAACAACAAAAATTCAAATCTTGGTAATCTTCCGTTGTCAAGTCTGCATGTTCTTCATTAGCTGGCTCCACTCCTTGATCTTCATCATAATACCCATTCTCATCTTACGGACATTCCAAAGATAGAAGAAGAAAAGGAAGGTCCGTCAGCGAGTTATACTCGGGTAGGATTGCCTCATAAGGAATTAAAGGTATAGAAACGAACATGTGTATATAAATATAATGAATATGATGTACATGTGTATAAAGGTATGAGATTGTATGCAAATTAGATATGTTGACAGAGCTATATGTGAATATGAGTAGGTTGTGTGAGGTATATATTTGGTAAAGGTTCAAGTCAAGTCAAATGGATATTCAGTCTAAGAGTTAGATCGGGTTAAACAAGGTGTGTATTGATGGAATTGACTGGTGAACATACTCGTATCCTTGAGGTATCTCATGACTAGCTGGAAGCAGTATGAGCTGGTGTTCGTGCCTGGGATGGCAATCAATGTAGCGTGAACATCCCTGAAAGGTGTCCCATGACTACGATGGAGTTTTGTCTAGCGTGAATATCACTCAAGCGCACAGGTATTACCACCCTTCAGTTCCATAATAAACAACAAGTCTAAACTGGTAATATATCCACATCCAAGATACTGAATAAATCGTGTCTCATAAACAAAGGTAGGTAAGATAACAGGTAGGTATAGCACATGATGTGAGTTTAGTGTTGAGTATCAATAGGTATTGTAAACGTTTTAGTTTGTTAAACAAGGGTCTGGATACTCGCGATTATTCCGTTGTGGCCACGGAACAACAACTGGGGAAGTGAAATGTACCGTTTCACTTCCCGGGATCATGATCGAGTAGTAGGGGAATCCGAGTTCCGATATCTCCTTGCCTAAACAAACTACCCATCCCCTGGTTCAGTATAAATGTTTTGACGAATTAGAGTTAGTGCGTATACCTCTAGGCATGGAATTTCTACATTGTATGTTATCCACATATTGGATCATTCGCCCTCAATAGGGTTAGTATTCGCCCGAATATCGGGTTAGTAGTCGTCCACACATTGGACTGGTCACCCTGCCAGCAGAGATCATCATATATGTATAGTCGTCCATACATCAGGCTGGTCACTCGGAATATCGGGATCTTCTCAATAAGTATTCCATACCTAGGTCCGCGCATTCTAACCCTAACTGTATCATATTTTGTATATGTCATAGACGTGTAATCAATAAGTTGATCTCATTTAATATGGTCTTCCACAACCGCTCGTTGTATCTTGTTATCTTCTAAAGTTTGTAATGTACTTAGTATCATTTTGTAGAACACTTAGTTAATAAAGGATAATAGTGTTTAGGTATATTTATTATTTCTAAGAAAACCATGATGTTTGAAATATTCGTCATTTTTAGAAAACCCTAATGTTTTACTGAAAATATCCTTTCGATAAAAGGTTATGGTATTTATTTGAAAATTATCTTTTAATAAGGTTTTAGACATCCTTTTTGAAAAATATCGTTATACGGGTTATGTTCTTTGTTGAAAATAGCCTTTTTATAAAGGTCGAGGTGTTTAATGAAATTATCTCTTTTTAGGATGGGTTAAGGTATTTTATCGTAATTAATAATTTTATGAAATTATAGCGTTTTAAGTTTGGGTAACGTTTTAGAAAATACGTTCGTGTTGGCAACCGCTGCACATGGACGGCAGGATTTGTGTCATTTTCAAGGACGATTGCCTATAAACCACGAGGTATTCGCGTAAAACATTACCCTATTATTAGGGTAACACATTAAAGCTTAGTTAATATTCTAAGAAGAATGTATATAAAAATATCCTTTCGAGTGAAAGGGGCAAAGTTGGAAAAACCATGTGACGTTATTTAAATTTAGTAGTAACCCCTTTCAAAAGGTGAAGAGATTTAGCAACATTATAGTAGTCGAAGAAAAAGGGGGTACGTAAAAATATAGGTGTGGTGACACTGGTACAGCTTAGTCTGTTGACCCGAGATCGTCATAGAGTCTTGTGTGTCTCCCACTGTGCTTTGATTTCCACCCTACCACGGCTCTACTGAGTCGTGCAAACAGGTGGTTTTTGGGTACAGTCTCGATTCACATGGAGGCAATGAGCGATAGGAGGGGATTCGTCTCTCCCGGTATTGGGGGTTGATGTTGCGCTATGCTCGACTGGCCATAACTGGAAATCTCTGGCCAGGGTTGCAGTGATTTACTAGTAAGTGTTATCAGTAGTTTCACGCTTGTTGTGGACCTTACATTGGCATGACTTATCAAGCTGCCGGGGTCTGACGTTTACCACCCCTAGGCGAGATATGCGACATATCAGACGAACAGACCGGACTGTCCGGTAAGTGTTACTGATTGGATTCACAGGAGTGTGAGCAGGCTTGCTCGTTGATCTTCTGATCGTTCAATACCCGGGTGGCCATTACGTTTAGCAGACTGCTTGCGGCTTGTGGGTGATTGATATGATCATCACCTACTGCCGACGTATTGACGAGTCTTTAGAGTCCTACACAGGGGTTTCCTGGCTCAAGCGAAACAGAGTAGGAGCGCATATGTGATATGTGCAGGACCGAGATTGATACGATATAAGATACCGTATTCTATTCTCGCGATTTGTGATATTGATCGGTTGTATGCGATATAGCTGAGTTATCGGATCAAGTGTTGATTCGATAAGTTGTTACTTTTGATATTAGTCGGTTATAGCCGGATTATTAAATCAAGAGTTGATTTAATAATTTAATGTATAATTATATATTTGATATATTACATTACATTAACTAGTATTAGCTCACTTAAAATTTATTTTCTCACTAGTTTGTGCATAAGTGTATATGTGATATATATTTGTGTACATATATTTGTGTCATACTTGATGATACACACAAGATGGGTGTATGAGACTTGTACCAAGATTAGGGTTAAGATTAGGGTTATTGTTTTATTTTAAGATTTAACAAAAGAGTTGAACTTAGTCAAAGTTATCAAGCTTGAAGAAGCTTGGAGAAACTTTGACAAAGCCCACTCTTTTGTCATTTCTCTTGATATTCTTTAACCTAACCCTTAACCTAATACCTTGGTCAATTCTCTGTATGAGTTAAGCATGATAGCTTAACTCACCCATGGTTACATTATTGAGATTATTAATTCATATGATGATTATTCTTTATTCTTTCTTCTTCTTCATCAAGCTCCATGAAAAGCTTGCTAGCTCTAATTGTGTCATGAGAAAAAGTGTGAGAAAATCAATTCTAAAGTGAGCACACTTCCTACTTCTTCATCCTCTACTACTTGCCATGTAGTATAGAGTGTTCTCTTCACAAAGTTCATGACCAAGTGAATGAATAGCTTGAGTTTGAGTCTCCTCGACGTAGATCATCTTCGGCCTCGAAGTCAACGACCTAGCCCGTTCATTTCTCCGAGGAAACCGTCACAAGAGTCCGGGATCGCGATGATCGCAGCGAAGGGAAGTCAACACGGAGCTTTAGAAGTGAAGGACCGGATCTACAAAGGTTGTAATCCTTTTCACTTAGTAGCAAAGTAGTTTGCTTGCTTTTAGTTTCGCCTATCCTCTAGTATACGATCTTGCATAGGGTTGTTCGGCACATAAAAATTTGATTTTGGCATGGTTGATGCCTTGTAGAACCTTGTTAGTGTGCATAGCAACCCTACAGTGGTATCAGAGACAAGCTAGAGTTTTAGGCGAAGTGTAAACGAAGTTAGAAGTCCGATCGAACCCGTAAACCCCTACAAATACCCTTCTCTGGACAATTTTCAAAACTGTGATTTTTTATGAATTAAAAATGCTCAGAAAATTAAGCAGGAAAAACTAAGAATTACTGTGAAGTACAGCCCACTGATTCGTCTATATGACCGCGGAACCGCGGCCAAACCAAGGGTTTGGCGGCGGTTCCGCGGCCCAAATTATGACTTAGTCCCTCATACTTCATATATTTATTCTTAGGTCCTTTCTTGTCAATTTTTTCTGGGAATTTTTTAACTCCACTCAAATGTTGAGTTTTCTTAGGGTTGTATTGGGGACTCGTTGATTCGATCGGATAATTTAACTTTGTTTAGTTTGTCCGGGTAATTTTTAGAAAGTGTTAAAAAGTTCGACCGGATATCAATAACTCATTTTTCCCCTGCCGAAAAATTTCCAAGTGTTGGATTTTTCCGTAGTTTAAGAACGTTCTAAATCGTGCAAGTAACGCGATGGACCCTCTAGAAGACAACAAATCTTAACTCGATTATGTGACCGTCTTGAACTGCCTTTTGAACCTTACGGTTTGGGGCGGTACGGTGCGCCACATGTGAAGCGTTGGCTTGACCCTTCTACGGCTGGACCGTTGGTACTGTAGCATGAAATGGATGTTTTTAAGCTTATTTCAAGTGTTGAGCTATTTGGGAAAACTTGGGTGTTTGATTATTCGATCGGAAACTTTAACATTGTCTATTTATCTGGAATGTGATAGAATATTTGGAATTCACAAATTGTTATGAGATAACTGATTTCAATGTTATAAATCTAGCACTTTAGTCTCATTTGATTGGTTGCCACGGGATTTTGATGTGATCAAAAGTCCGTCGCAATCACGATGCGTATGCGGATACTCGCCGGGTAAACTTAATAGATAGCCACGCCCCATAGCCCCGACCAAGTGACTGTAGGAGAACCCCGTCGCCAAAAGCATCCGTTCGGGTGCTCACGGCAGCGGTGTTCCGCCTTAGTGCACTTCGTCGACGGTATCGGGGGTGCGGCCGTCTACTAAAGTTTGCGACGAGCATTCGATCAGGATGTCGGGAATCTTGTTCAATTGCCCGACTTGATATTGAAAAGAGTTTTCGATAATGAGACTAAAATGCGGGGTTTATAATTGTTAGGCATGCAATGTCTAAGGAATTCATTTGGTTAGGCATGCGATGTCTATGAAGGTTGCGGATTCCAACTGTTGTAGTTTTACACTTTCTTTTCTGCGACCGTAAGTGTAATATGTGATATCGCCGGTTTCGTTGCTATATGTCAACGACAATTGGGATGGGCATATTTACTTACGTTGATGACATGTGATGTTATGTGTTGCTGGATATGTTATATTGGATCGTCGTGTTTGAATAGCCGGGGTTTTTTATGTGAGATGAGTGTTTTTTTCATTTTCATTCATGTAAAAACTTGTATGTAATATTCTTTTATTGGGGCACTTCCGGGCTGAGGAAGATGTCACCGTTGATGTATATTATTTACTTTTCCGCATTAGGATAGACCCAAGGAAGGGAGCACAAGTAACCGGGTTCTAGGGTCTAGTGGGAGACCATCTCGAGGAGTCTAGTCCGGGTCTCCTAACTCTAGAATTGGTAGGGTTGCTTGCCGCTCTCGTAGGGGTCTAGGGGTGTGGGATTGGCTATTCATCATGACCGTGGAATCCGTGTTTTATATAGGCTCAAAATAAAACACGGACGTCGTAGTATATCCAATATTTTCATATGATATTTTCTGCTGCGTTATCTGTGATGTGATCATGTGATATGTTCAGATTGATACTGTATATAGTATATATATAATATATTATATAGACGTTGCTTATGTTTTGCACCCGCGCTAGCCCTGCCCCGCTCTGCCGTTGTTACCTAACCTAACGGTGCAGACGGGACATCGAGGCGAATGCGGATGGTATAAGTGTACGTTGTATTTATCTGTGATGTTTAGGTGGACTTAAATGATGGGACATTCATTAATGAGATTAATGAAAGAAAATAAACCTAAAAGATGTTGTGGAATCGGATTTCAAAAAAAATTAGGTAGCTCTAGTTGTTACTTTGCATAGCGGTGTTCCTTGTAGAACATCCAGCACCTTATTCGATGAGGAAAGAGCCGAGATCCCTTCACCGGGAGTGACCTCTTTAGCAATAATTAGCAGATGCTACAACCTTCGGTTTGTCTTTTGACTGCTTTTCTAGTTCTTGCTTTGCATAGTGGTATTGTGAATATCCTGCACCTCATTCGACGAGGAAAGAGCCGAGATCCCTTCACCGGGAGTGACCTCTTTAGCGAAACTAGCAAAAGCCTCAAAAACACTCCATTTAAAAACCATTTGATTCTGCAGCGAGATCAAGTTCAAAGCGTTAAAGGTTTTCTTAAAAACCATCCGCAACCCTCTGTCATTTTAGAAAGTAGAGTACTTAGTATTCGTGCTGTGTTTGTTGACCATAGTCAAGGCACAGTATACGGTAGCTAAGTGATGTCTTCCTACACCGCATATGATGCAATTAGTTTGGACAGTCGCGTGACTTTGTTGACCTTAGTCAAGGGTCATGTGGGTGGGTCTAATTAATTACGAAATGACGGGTAGAACTTGACTAGTGCTTATGATTTGTTGACCATAGCCAAGGTCATAGGTGCTAGGGGTAAAAACCTTTATCGGGAGTTTCAAGTGTTGAAATTTGCAATGAGATTGCATACCTTCTATATGATAGTTGGATCCCGATACCCACTGCGAGTAACTGTTACTCCTGGGAGAGTTTTGCACTTTACAATTAGCCAATCAAGTAGGTGTCAACGGGGTTACGCCCCTGGGAAAACGAGGTTTATTTTAATTAGGTCCGTGCGAAAGCACAGGGAGCCTCCCTCAAAGTACCGGCACTGACCTGGCTGAAAGATTGGCGAACTTGTAGAGTGTAATTAATCCCGGCTAGTATTTCCTTTTAGGGTTTGAAGGAGGATTTGATAAAAACAGTGGGAGCCATCCTGATTAGATAAAATATATAACCAATCTAATCTTGCAAGAGCGCACGCAGAGTGTTTTTTTCTCTCTCTCTCCTGGTAGCGACCATGTCACGCCTTAATCAAGATAATAATATGGATGTATTGACCGAACCCGCTTGTTATACTGAGCTGGGGAACGTTGGTCACGCTCCAACTTATAATTGTTATAAGACAGAGCAGATATTAGGGGAATACCAGGATTCCAGTGCCACCCAAACGAAGAAAGTGCATGATGATGCATCTTCTTCGGGTGTGTTCATTACAAAGAACTGTTTCTCTGTATTCTCTACGTCCTGGGTATTAGATACCGGATCAGGATCCCGCAAATGTAATCCGTTACATGGGTTACAGATAGGTAGAGAACTGAGAACGGGTGATAAATTTCAAGAATTGGAAACAGTGCAATTGCTGCAGCCAAAGTGTTGGCAGTTATCACTCTGTATTACCAGAATACACTGATTCTGAACCAATGTTATTAGATACCGAACCTGATATACAACATCATATCAGTCTCTTTATTTACAAAAGAAGGATATAATTTTGTATTGTTGGATAATGTTTTGCACATTTCCTATATCAAGAGTTGATCGGTTCAGGTACGTTATCTAAAAGCATATAAATTCTAAATCAGACCACAGTTCTTAACGTACAGAACACGCACAAGAGGAAGAGTTCAGAAATGAACGAATCCTTCTTGAGGTATTGTAGACTAGGTCATATCAATGTAACCCGACTAGCTAAAGTTACATTTAGATGCATATTTAAATCAGTTTGAATTTACATCTTGTGAAACTTGCCAGTCATGTCACAAAGATAAGATGACCATAGCTCTGTTTACTCGAAACAGAGAAAGAGTTAGTGAACTCTTTGGACTGATACATAGTGATGTATAAAGGTCCCCAGTCTACATATGCCAGGACTGGTTCTTTGTACTTCCTTACATTCACTGATGATCTCTCAAGATTCGGACACATGTTCCTGTTGAAGCATATGTCTGAAGCTTTTGAGAAATTCAAAGAATATAAGTCAGAAGTAGAGAACCAATACAGGTATAAGTATTATGTCCTTTAATGAGATCAGGGAGGAGAATACTTAGGCATGGAGATCCTGGACTATTCCAAACAAGAATGAGATTCTCTCTCAGCATTACTCCTCCGTATACACCACAGCACGTAGGTGTATCAGGGCGGAGCAATCACACCATATTAGATATGGTGTGCTCTATGATGAGTATTACTGAGTTACCTGTTTCCTTTTGGGGGGTTATGCACTTGAGAAGCTGCATACCTATTGAATTGGGTTCGAATCAAATCAGTGTCTACCACTCCATATGAGATATGGTATGGGAAGAGCCCATCTCTTAAGCAAGTTAAGATTTGGGGTTGTCCGGCCTATGTCAAAAGCAAAATCCGGACAAGATCGAGGCAAGGTCGGTTCTGTAGAACTGGAAGGATTTCCAGCTATACAAACTACAACTGATGATTTGACAGAACCAAAGGGTTCAATAGTCCCCGACGAACCTCAGCCTCTCCGCCGATCTAGCAGGGTTCCTCATCCGCCTGAGAGATACTTCGGTTTCTCGATGACAGTGGGAGCGAGGATTGCATCATGAGATGATGACCCAACTAGTTTCGAGCAGGCCATCGAGAGTGAGGACTCTGTAAGAATGGCTGGATGCTTAGAGATCTGAGATGGAATCCATGTACACCAACAAAGTATGGACTTTGGATGCTATATCTGAAGGGTTAAATCCCCATCAGGAGCAAGTATATCTTGAGAAGATTACTTGGTGTAGATGGAAAAGTTGAGACTTTCAAAGCTAGACTTGTTAATGGTTTTCATCATCGACCAGGCGTGGATAATGATGAAACCTTTTCCAGTGGCTATGCTTAAGTCCATCCGGATCCTACTTAACATTGCTACATACCATGACTACGATATCTGGTGGTTGGATGTCATGACTATTTTTCTAAATACTGATTTAGAAGAGAACGTCTATAAATACACAGCCAGAGGGCTTCGTAAATAGTGGGAGCAGCGGAAACGTGTGCAAGTTGCTTTACAGAATAAAGCAGGCATTGCGGAGTTGGAACATCTGTTTTGATGTGGTAGTCAAAGAGTTTGACTTTATCAAAATGGTAAATGAACCTTGTATATACAAAAGGGTAGTAGAGAGTAAGGTGGTCATCCTCGTATTGTACGTGGACAACATACTCTTGATGGGAAAAAAGTTTCCTATGCTATGCTCGGTCAATCTCCTCTTATCACATGGATTCTCCATATAGGATCAAGGTGATACCTCCTAAATCCTGGGTTTTGGATCTATAAGATAGATCTAAATAGATGTTAGGAATCTCACTAGGTGTAGTAAGATGGTGTCAATGGATCCTGTGGAGAATCACTGGAAAGGTTCCAGGGTGATAAGAACGACTGAATGTCAGTCGCAGGCATTGTCTTTACCCTCAGTGGAGGGACGGTATGTTGGAAGAGTTCTAAGCTGAGATACTGTGGCAAACTAGACGATAAAGGCTGGTGACATCGCTATCGAAGATACTACCAAAGAGGAAGTTTGGGTGTATATTAGTTCATGAGATGAACTAGGTTCCTACCATTGTGTGACAATGGAAGTGTGGCTTTAGCCCAGGAATCCCGGTCCCATCAGTGACCCAGACATATTCTGAGGCAGCATCACCTGATCATAGAGATAGTTGATCTCTAGGGTGATCGAGGTTAGGAGAGTAGACTCAGAGGACAACACGGCGGATCCACTCACAAAGGCCTTTTCCCAGAGAGAGACTTTTATGGGATGGTTGAGTATGTGATACTGCAACCACTGCTACAGATGGCCCTAGTGCAAGTGGGAGATTGTTAGTTATATGTATGCCCCAGAGGCCATTACTGTACATTAGATGTATATTGTAGTGGATGCTGGGACATATATAGGTAGGACTTTCTTGCTCGACATGATAGTACGCTATATGGTTGCTCTTTATCTTAACATGTATACTTGTTGTCTCTCTATTACATGTTGATAAAGCCCTTAGGATGTATACTCGACTTGCAGGACTATGATGTAGATCATACTAGTAGGGCTTGGATAGTCCATGAGTACATCCTTCAATGTTCCTAGTCGTGGGAATATCGAGACGGGGCATCGATATTCCAGAGTAGACTAGCGTATATCTTCTTGACCCATATGATGGGCGATGGATGATCCCATATCCATTGGTGTTTGACATCAGAAACGGTATGCGGGTGCTCAGTGGAGACTGGGTACACTGAACGGACTCGCCAAGAACTTCCAGATGGTATTATATCTCACGTCAGATGGCAGTTCTCTGGTGACACTGGTACAGCTTAGTCTGTTGACCCGAGATCGTCATAGAGTCTTGTGTGTCTCCCACTGTGCTTTGATTTCCACCCTACCATAGCTCTACTGAGTCGTGCAAACAGGTGGTTTTTGGGTACAGTCCCAATTCACATGGAGGTAATGAGCGATAGGAGGGGATTCGTGTCTCCCGGTATTAGGGGTTGATGTTGCGCTATGCTCGACTGGCCATAACTGGAAATCCCTGGCCAGGGTTGCAGTGATTTACTAGTAAGTGTTATCAGTAGTTTTACGCTTGTTGTGGACCTTACATTGGCATGACTTATCAAGCTGCTGGGGTCTGACGTTTACTACCCCTGGGCGAGATATGCGACATATTAGACGAACAGACCGGACTGTGCGGTAAGTGTTACTGATTGGATTCACAGGAGTGTGAGCAGGCTTGCTCGTTGATCTTATGATCGTTCAATACCCGGGTGGCCGTTACGTTTAGCAGACCGCTTGCGGCTTGTGAGTGATTGATATGATCATCACCTACTGCCGGCGTATTGACGAGTTTTTAGAGTCCTACACGGGGGTTTCCTGGCTCAAGAGAAACGGAGTAGGAGCGCATATGTGATATGTGCGGGACCGAGATTGATACGATATAAGATACCGTATTCTATTCTCGCGATTTGTGACATTGATCGGTTGTATGCGATATAGCCGAGTTATCGGATCAAGTGTTGATTCGATAAGTTGTTACTTTTGATATTAGTCGGTTATAGCCGGATTATTAAATCAAGAGTTGATTTAATAATTTAATGTACAATTATATATTTGATATATTACATTACATTAACTAGTATTAGCTCACTTAAGATTTATTTTCTCATTAGTTTGTGCATAAGTGTATATGTGATATATATTTGTGTACATATGTTTGTGTCATACTTGATGATACACACAAGATGGGTGTATGAGACTTGTACCAAGATTAGGGTTAAGATTAGGGTTATTGTTTTATTTTAAGATTTAACAAAAGAGTTGAACTTAGTCAAAGTTATCAAGCTTGAAGAAGCTTGGAGAAAATTTGACAAAGTCCACTCTTTTGTCATTTCTCTTGATATTCTTTAACATAACCCTTAACCTAATACCTTGGTCAATTCTCTACATGAGTTAAGCATGATAGATTAACTCACCCATGGTTAAATTATTGAGATTATTAATTCATATGATGATTATTCTTTATTCTTTCTTCTTCTTCATCAAGCTCCATGAAAAACTTGCTAGCTCTAATGGTGCCATGAGAAAAAGTGTGAGAAAATCAATTCTAAAGTAAGCCCACTTCCTACTTTTTCATCCTCTACTACTTGCCATGTAGTATAGGGTGTTCTCTTCATAAAGTTCATGACCAAGTGAAGGAATAGCTTGAGTTTGAGTCTCCTCGACGTAGATCATCTTCGGCCTCGAAGTCAACGACCTAGCCCGTTCATTTCTCCGAGGAAACCGTCACAAGAGTCCGGGATCGCGATGATCGCAGCGAAGGGACGTCAACACGGAGCTTTAGAAGTGAAGGACCGGATCTACAAAGGTTGTAATCCTTTTCACTTAGTAGCAAAGTAGTTTGCTTGCTTTTAGTTTCACCTATCCTCTAGTATACGATCTTGCATAGGGTTGTTCGGTACATAAAAATTTGATTTTGGGATGGTTGATGCCTTGTAGAACCTTGTTAGTGTGCATAGCAACCCTATAAGTACCACTGACGTGCCAGTGGTTAAATCCACAGCCAAAGTATTGACGAGTCTTTAAAGTCCCTCACAGACAGTTTCTCAAGTTTCGGGCGAAACGTTGTAGAGGCCGTATGGTATTATGGCAGGGTTCGATCATATACGTACAGTAGTGCACGGATCATGATCGGATGGATCATACTAGTGGGCTTTGGTTTAAGCCGGATCCTAGTATTAGATTTGTTGGATTACTTTAGTCTCATCGCATTCGCATTCAGTCGGAATGCGAATGCAGGTATGTATATACAGGTGAGGGGTATCTTTGTGATCCGTCATGAGTTTACTTTAGATGTTGCCGTATCTTTTTATTGTTGTAAACATTTGGGTTAATGTTTACAAATGGAAATTATGAGCTTAAGTGTCACGCCCCGCTTCTCAGTGTACGGCGAAGGGGACGCGACGAGGCCCGCTACGTATATACTCAGAAGTACATACGCTAAGCGTATCTAAGCAATATAAAAGTAAATCACAAGAGACAAGAGATATAGAAATAACAGCAACTTTATTAATAACATTCTTTTGTACAATACATGAAAAGTAAATACAACTGAAATGGAAAGCGATGCCTAAACAGTGGCATAACAGGAAATGAAAATACTGAAAAGAACAAGGTACAATATCTAGAGCTCGGGATCTTCGTGAAACTGCTCCAAGTCTTCACCGGTGGACTCGATCTCTGCTGGGTCCAAAGCACCTGACAATATTCAAAGAAGAAAGAAATAGAATGTCGTCAGCGAACAGGTCGCTCGGTAAGTCCCAAAGATAAGGGAGAAATAGACAGAAAGTAAGAGAGAGAGAGAGAGAGCTTTTAATGTTGTATTATAATATTGTAATATTGTATTAACGTTGTTGTTTGTAGCCTGGTACAGAAGATGCCAGTGTATACGAGGGGAGTCCCACTTACACCCGGGACCTTGGTAACCTGTAGTACAAGGCTCCGTCGATAATACCACGGAACAACGGCATGGATGTAATTACGTCTTATGTGACCACCTCGTGCCACCTTTAACATATTCCGTACCAGTCTACCCCTTAAACCCCGTAGTGTTATGATTGTATTGTAGTATTGTATTGTATAAGTTAGATGACTGATCAAAACCACGATATCAGTAAACATGTTGTAACTGCATAATCAGGTAAATGGAATAACGGAATAATGGATGTATATCCATGGTTTGATTCAGTCAAGTTGTAATGAATGTTAACAGTATTCTGGGATTCATGTATTCATATTGAGTTGGAATATTAAAGAATATAGAATGACTTGAATCATATTCAAGTCAGAAATAGTCAGACTCAAACCCGAGTCAGACTAAAAGAAATGTAAATCGAAGTTCTATATTTGTTAGGGTCCTTATTGTAATTTATAAAACTTGAGGGGGGTTTATGTAAAAAGTACTTTTGCATAGTTTTCAAGATACACCTCAAGTATTTATTATTCGTCTTTATAGTTATAATGAGTGTAAATTTTATTTGTATTATTCTAGTGAATATATCCTAATAAAAGTATTAATTTATAATATTGATTTACTTGAAATTCATGGTATTTTAATGTAACTTTTAATCTTGTAATTTTTAGGAAAAGGTGGAAACTTTATCTTATAACAAAATAGGCGTTTAAATGATAATTATATATATGTTAATACAAGAATAATTTTAAATAAATATTTTATTTTCCAAAATCTCATTTTTCTTAATTGTCGTATTTTAAACCTTTCGAGACCGAATGCTCTTTGCGGAGGTCTGAATCTCGCACTACTAAGCTCGAGGGTGCACGATAAACCGTACTATCCCTAACGAGTTCCCCAAAGGTGGGTTATAGTGGCGCTTTGCAAAGATTTAATAAATACTAATTGTTTAGAAAACGGTTTTATAAAGATGAGGTATTTATTTGTAAAAGGTGTAAATTTCCGTATTTTAGTTTCCAGGGTTTCCTAAGCCAACTAGCCTATTTCTAAAGGGTCTAAATGATAAGTCATTAGAAGCCTCAAATCGCCTCTTCACCGCCAATTGTGGCCAGGTAAGTACAAGTGAGGAGGGAGGGATCCGCTCACGAATCGTGAGGCGGGCCTTTTAAAGTTACCCAAGCTCACTTACCTAGCCTAGACACCACAAAGTCAGTTTAGATAGACGATCGATATCCATGACATATCGTATTTTCCTATTAAAAGGTTTTGTTTTAAAATTGTATACAACTTAGAACTTTCAGAAAAGATTTATAAAGAAAAGGGTATTTTAATGTAAAGTCTTGTATTATCGTATTCTAAGTTTTGATAATATCAATTAGGGTTGTATTTGCATGTGTGTGGAGGTAGGTCATTACCTCGTGATCTACGTTAAGGTTTAGTAAAGTTTAGGGGTTAAATGTGATAAACTAAACATGGGGTATTTAAGTGAAAGAATACGATAAATGGAAACGTTATCATTTCATGTGTGAAAACTTATTCAAATTGATTTTTACAAGTTTAATGGTCAAGATAAAGATGTTTAGGAATGGTTGAATTGATTAGAAGAAGAAAAATAAACATTATGGTATTAAAGTGAAAAAGAATACGATATTGCAAAAGTTATCATTTCATGTGAGAAAGTTTATCCAAATTAGTTGTTATGTGATTAATAGTCAACATGAATATGTTTAAGCATTATGGAATTAGTGACAAGTGAGTTTTTATAGAAAACCGAATCGGAAATCGGTTTGTTCCGATTTCCATCGGGTTTTAAAAAAGTCGTATTTTTCCTAAGAGAAAAGAAAGATAGAAAGAGGGGGACTTACAAGTTTTGTATACGTTAGAGAGTGAGAGGGAGGTAGAGGGTTTTCCGGGCGTCGAATCGTCGTGAAGAGTCCTAGCACGATCGCTGGAATTCGCCGTCGATTTCGGCAGCGCTTCGCCTTTCGCTCGTTTTTCTAATGTACCGAGTTCTCTTGAGATTTTGGGAGAGTGGACTTAGGAATGTAAGGTGAGAGGGTAGAGGATAGGGGGTTTATATAGGGTTAGGCTAGGGTTAGGGTTTTAATTAAAAAATATAAAAATTCATTAAAAATTCATTAAAATTGGGAGTAAAAGGGGTTTAATGAGCATTTGATAACCGAACAAAGAATTTAGTGTATACAGGGGGGAAGACCAGGTCAACACGGAGAAATTCCGTGTTGACGACTCGGCCGTCCGGCCAAGTCCGGCCGGCGGCGCCGGCCCGAGTCGGCCGGTCCGCCGGCCGACTCGGCCGAGTCGGGCCAAGTCGGGATATCGTCGGGTGGGTCATCATCTGGGGGGAATTTTGGTATATTTAACTTTTTGGGTTCAGTATAAATTTTGAGAGTTATGATGGTTTGACTGTTGACTTTCCAAAAATTTAAAACAAAATAATTATAAAAATAATGTGGGGCAAGGGATTTGAACTCTGGTGACTTGGATCAGCAATGCAAGATATTACCAATGAGCTACAAGCTCCTTCTTGAAATTATTGTGGTATTTAATTACTTAAACCGATAGCAGCAAGAATAAATACTCCTACTATACATTAAATTTAAAGTAATTTCTTGTACACTAAAAATGGAGTTATTACATTCTTGTAGCTTGTAATTAAAAACAAAATAATTACCTATATCTTGTGCTCATGCTAAAATACCCCTTTGTGGATTTTTGAAAAAAAATATTTGAAAAATTTTGGTGTAGAAAAATAGGGTTGTTACATTCTACCCTCCTTATAAAAATTTCGTCCTCGAAATTTGTAAAAGGAAAGTGTAACAGTTTGGTGACAGAACTAAAGATTGTAAAGAAGTTTTGGTCAAAGTTGTGAGAGAGTTACCTGGGTTACCTTGGTTCACAGTTTCAGGTTCTATGGCTGCTAAGGTGAAAGCCTGTCGCCGTGGTACGTTCCTCCTAGCTGGAGGCATATTCCCCTGTACTCGAGGCATGTTTCTCAGTGCCTGATGAAATTGGCGATTTGGCTGAGCAGGGAATCTATGTAGAGGTGGTGCTGGGAGTGCAGGATGAGTTGCAGGAGCTTGGATAGCTGGCTGCGCGGGTAGTTGGCGGGTGTGTGTGCTGAGTTGCGTCTATAAGGACAGTTTCCAATTCCGTGATTGGACGCGCCACAAACTAAGCATAGGCCTTTTGCGCGCCTACAGTCCTTCCACAAGTGTCCTTCCCTCTTGCAATAAAAGCAAAAATCGGGTCTTGACCGATCCTTAACTTCTTCCAGTTTTCTGAGTTCAACAGTTGGCCTTGAAGAGGCCCCTCCTGCCATTTGAGTGGCAGGACGTTTCACTCCTGCAGACTGAGGTCTGCCCCTTTCCTTTATCACTGCCTCATAACTGCGGGCAGCTTCCAGAGCATCTTCATGAGTCAGAAATTTTCCCGTAGCTAGAGCAGCCTGAATCTCCGTGTCCAGTCCTTGTTGAAAGCGACGAGCTCTGATATCGTCCGTCGGTATCAAGTATGCTGTGAATTGCCTTAATATGGTGAATTCAGCGTCGTATTCATCTACTGATTTGTCCCACATCGATCCTTGTTGTAGATGAATGAACTGCTGCTCCATTGCAAACCTGGCAGTCGCTGGAAAGTATTTCGCGTCGAACTTCTCGCGAAAAGTCTTCCATTCAATCGGCTGTACCAGATGGCTTTATTCCGCCTTCCACCAGTTGCGAGCATTATCCGTGAGCTGTAGTTTTGCTACACGGACCCAAGCGATGTCTGGCACTTGAGCTGCTGCCAGATCGTCTTCTATACCTTATGCCCATTCTTCCGCTTCAAGAGGGCTTCCTTTTCCTGAGAACTGCTTCGGATGTAAAGCCCTGAATTGCTTTACTCCCGGTGCGTCGGTCTCAGGACGGTTAAGAAGTTGTTGTTGTCCCTCAAGAAGGCTGCGGATTGCCTCAAGTAGCACTGTTTGCTCTGTAGGTGGTGCAGGAACAGCTGGTGCGAGAGGTAGTGCTGGAGGTGTGTTGTTGACGTTGGTGCTGGTGTTGTTCGGGGAATCCATAACCCTGAAGAAGAATTTGGGTTAGGACAGATTCAAATGATAAGATTCAAGGAATATGAAATTTGCAAGATTTAAGGAACATGAATTGTAAAGAATGTTTTAGTTGCTGGTTCTTGTGTTATATTGCTTAAGTTGTTCACGCAGACCAGAACTGCGTGATAGGGATTCATACAGCTCTGACCTGCATGGGCCACCAACAAAACCTGTCACGCCCCGCTTCCCAGTGTACGGCAAAGGGGACGCGACGAGGCCCGCTACGTATCTACTCAGAAGTACATACGCTAAGCGTATCTAAGCAATATAAAAGTAAATCACAAGAGACAAGAGATATAGAAATAACAGCAACCTTATTAATAACATTCTTTTGTACAATGCATGAAAAGTAAATACAACTGAAATAGAAAGCGATGCCTAAACAGTGGCATAACAGGAAATGAAAATACTGAAAAGAAAAAGGTACAATATCTAGAGCTCGGGATATTCGTGAAACTGCTCCAAGTCTTCACCGGTGGGCTCGATCTCTGCTGGGTCCAAAGCACCTGACGACATTCAAAGAAGAAAGAAATAGAATGTCGTCAGCGAACAGGTCACTCGGTAAGTCCCAAAAATAAGGGAGAAATAGACAGAAAGTAAGAGAGAGAGAGAGCTTTTAATGTTGTATTATAATATTATAATATTGTATTAACGTTGTTATTTGTAGCCTGGTACAGAAGATGCCAGTGTATACGAGGGGAGTCCCACTTACACCGGGGACCTTGGTAACCTGTAGTACAAGGCTCCGTCGATAATACCACGGAACAACGGCATGGATGTAATTACGTCTTAAGTGACCACCTCGTGCCACCTTTAACATATTCCGTACCAGTCTACCCCTTAAACCCCGTAGTGTTATGATTGTATTGTAGTATTGTATTGTATAAGTTAGATGACTGATCAAAACCACGATATCAGTAAACATGTTGTAACTGCATAATCAGGTAAATGGAATAACGGAATAATGGATGTATATCCATGGTTCTATTCAGTCAAGTTATAATGAATGTTAACAGTATTCTGGGATTCATGTATTCATATTGAGTTGGAATATTAAAGAATATAGAATGACTTGAATCATATTCAAGTCAGAAATAGTCAGACTCAAACCCGAGTCGGACTAAAAGAAATGCAAGTCGAAGTTCTATATTTGTTAGGGTTCTTATTGTAATTTATAAAACTTGAGGGGGTTTTATGTAAAAAGTACTTTTGTATAGTTTTCAAGATACACCTCAAGTATTTATTATTCGTCTTTATAGTTATAATGAGTGTAAATTTTATTTGTGTTATTCTAGTGAATATATCCTAATAAAAGTATTAATTTATAATATTGATTTATTTGAAATTCATGGTATTTTAATGTAACTTTTAATCTTGTAATTTTTAGGAAAAGGTGGAAACTTTATCTTATAACAAAATAGGCGTTTAAATGATAATTATATATATGTTAATACAAGAATAATTTTAAATAAATATTTTATTTTCCAAAATCTCATTTTTCTTAAATGTCGTATTTTAAACCTTTCGAGACCGAATGCTCCTTGCGGAGGTCTGAATCTCGCACTACTAAGCTCGAGGGTGCACGATAAACCGTACTATCCCTAACGAGTTCCCCAAAGGTGGGTTATAGTGGCGCTTTGCAAAGATTTAATAAATACTAATCCTTTAGAAAATGGATTTATAAAGATGAGGTATTTATTTGTAAAAGGTGTAAATTTCCGTATTTTAGTTTCTAGGGTTTCCTAAGCCAACTAGCCAATTTCTAAAGGGTCTAAATGATAAGTCATTAGAAGCCTCAAATCGCCTCTTCACCGCCAATTGTGGCCAGGTAAGTACAAGTGAGGAGGGAGAGATCCGCTCACGAATCGTGAGGCGGGCCTTTTAAAGTTACCCAAGCCCACCTGCCTAGCCTAGACACCACAAAGTCAGTTTAGATATACGATCGATATCCATGACATATCGTATTTTCCTATTAAAAGGTTTTGTTTTAAAATTGTATACAATTTAGAACTTTCAGAAAAGGTTTATAAAGAAAAGGGTATTTTAATGTAAAGTCTTGTATTATCGTATTCTAAGTTTTGATGATATCAATTAGGGTTGTATTTGCGTGTGTGTGGAGGTAGGTCATTACCTCGTGATCTACGTTAAGGTTTAGTAAAGTTTAGGGGTTAAATGTGATAAACTAAACATGGGGGTATTTAAGTGAAAGAATATGATAAATGGAAACGTTATCATTTCATGTGTGAAAACTTATTCAAATTGATTTTTATAAGTTTAATGGTCAAGATAAAGATGTTTAGGAATGGTTGAATTGATTAGAAGAAGAAAAATAAACATTATGGTATTAAAGTGAAAAAGAATACGATATTGCAAAAGTTATCATTTCATGTGAGAAAGTTTATCCAAATTAGTTGTTATGTGATTAATAGTCAACATGAATATATTTAAGCATTATGGAATTAGTGACAAGTGAGTTTTTATAGAAAACCGAATCGGAAATCGGTTTGTTCCGATTTCCGTCGGGTTTTTAAAAAGTCGTATTTTTCCTAAGAGAAAAGAAAGATAGAAAGAGGGGGACTTACGAGTTTTGTACACGTTAGAGAGTGAGAGGGAGATAGAGGGTTTGCCGGGCGTCGAATCGTTGTGAAGAGTCCTAGCACGATCGCCAGAATTCACCGTCGATTTCGGCAACGCTTCGCCTTTCGCTCGTTTTTCTAATGTACCGAGTTTCTCTTGAGATTTTGGGAGAGTGGACTTAGGAATGTAAAGTGAGAGGGTAGAGGATAGGGGGGTTTATATAGGGTTAGGCTAGGGTTAGGGTTTTAATTAAAAAATATAAAAATTCATTAAAAATTCATTAAAATTGGGAGTAAAAGGGGTTTAATGAGCATTTGATAACCGATCAAAGAATTTATTGTATACAGGGGGGAAGACCAGGTCAACACGGAGAAATTCCGTGTTGACGACTCGGCCGTCCGGCCGGCGGCGCCGGCCCGAGTCTAGCCGAGTCGGGGTACCATCGGGTGGGTCATCATCTGGAGGGAATTTTGGTATCTTTAACTTTTTGGGTTCAGTATAAATTTTGAGAGTTATGACGGTTTGACTGTTGACTTTCCAAAAATTTAAAACAAAATAATTATAAAAATAATGTGGGGCAGGGGATTTGAACTCTGGTGGCTTGGTTCAGCAATGCAAGGCATTACCAATGAGCTAGAAACTCCTTCTTGTAATTATTGTGCTATTTAATTACTTAAACTGATAGCAGCAAGAATAAATACTCCTAGTATACATTAAATTTAAAGTAATTTCTTGTACACTAAAAATGGAGTTATTACATTCTTGTAGCTTGTAATTAAAAACAAAATAATTACCTATATCTTGTGCTCATGCTAAAATACCCCTTTGTGGATTTTTGAAAAAAAATATTTGAAAAATTTTGGTGTAAAAAAATAGGGTTGTTACATTAAGTCATCATTTTGTGCATTAAATGAGACATGTACTTCATAGGTGACTCATGGTCTCATTTCTTATGCAAATGTCACATTATTTGATGGATTTATGAGTTGAAATGATAAGGAGAGAGAGAAGGGTAGCCATATGAAAGCTAGCTCTTGTATTTTTGATAAGGCTCTCTCTCATTTTATCATTGCAACAACACAAGAAAAGAAAATGCCTCATCTTCTTCTTCTTCCTCTAGCTCACCATTTCCATGGATGGCTTCATCTTCAACCTCCATCCATACAATGGATGCAAGAGACAAAGTTGTCACACACATTCTCTACTTCGCCTTGGACACGTCAGCTAGCGAACTTCATACCCGAGTTGCTTCGGACGAAGCGGGAGCCCGTAAAAAGACTCGGAGATGTGGTGCCCTTTCCGACGAGGAGATCAAGATCGGAGATGCCACGAGGAGCTTGGGATGGTGGCCAAAAACCGAATGACACGGATCGATCGGTATAGCTTTTCCAACCCTTTCTCTAGTTGCTAGTTATAGGTTAATGGTTCGATCCGGATTTAAAGTATACGATAGCGCCGGTTTCTAGTTTAGAAAAAGTTTTCGTTTCCGCATTTTGGCCTCTGACAGACGGCCGAGACGCTACCGTAGACATACATGGTATCAGAGCCACGCCATTAACCTTTGCTAGCTTGCTCTATCATGTTTAGAACTTCGATCGAACGAAATTTCCAAAACCGCGATTCTAATTTGTGCAGTTTCTGTCGAAATTTTTTTATCGTCGAAAAATTATTTTGAGTATTGCAGAAAATCAGGCAGGCTTTTCTTAGAACACTGCAGAAATTTTGTAGCATGAGCCCACTGTAGCGCCGCGGAACCACGGCATTACCCTTATTTTGGCCGCGGTTCCGCCACACTCCTGTAGCATCATTGCACCAAACTTTCTGCAGTGGTCTCTGACTTGGAATTGGGGTTTCTGGTATTTTTTGTTTGGGCCCAGATTTGTTTGAGTACTGGGAATTGTGCTTGGAGCCCACTTCGGGAAATTTTGTCGATCGAAAATTTTAAACATGTTAGTTCACCGTATTTACATTATATCTGCGACCGTGAATGTCATTTGATCGGTAAATCTTGTCTAATTGCTATAGTTCTTTTAGATAGATTTGCGAACGTGACATTCACGTTGATGTTCTGTGTTGTGCTATGATGTTGCGGATTTGTCGTGGTGGATAGCCTGGATGCAATGGTAGTACAGTTTGGTTGTATTTGTACATTTGATATTGCGGGGCGAGCGTCCGACATGTGGACTGTCGTCACTGCCTGTTTGTATATTATTCTTTTGGGGCACGACCGGGCTGAGGTCGATGTACCCGTTGTATATATTTTACTTTCTGTACTAGGATTACCCCGCGGTGGGTTGCACGGATAGCCGGGTTCTAGAGGGCAACGGGCCCGCATCTCATGACTTTGAGACGGAGGAGGCTTCACTCTAGAATTGGCGGGCTATTCGCCGCACTCGTAGAGGGTATAGGTTGACCCAAGGAGGGGTGCTCAAGTTACCGGATTCCGTGAAGTGTTGGGTGGTCCATTCACTTTGTTGAGGGGGGCTGCCTCGCTTCAGGTTTTGGCGGGTAACTTACCATGCCCGTAGGGGTCTAGGATTTCATTGCACAGGCTATCCACACGACCAGGGGAACGCCGGGTTTCAGTAGCGACTCTATGAAACCCGGGGATCCCAGATTATCTGTATTGTTCTGTAATACTTATTATTTTCTGTGATGTTGCATTTTATCATGCCATGAGCGAATATTATATATTGATATATATACTAGTAGATGTTGTATATGTTTTACACCCGCGCTAGTCTAGTCCCCGCTCTATCGTTAGTTAAGTAACCTAACGGGTGATGACGGGACCCAGTGGCGAATGCGGATGGCATATACGTACATCATATTTTCGTTCTTTTGTGGTGTGATTAATTGATGGGACTGCATTGATTCAGATCAATGCAAACTAAACAAACCTATTCTGATGTTGTTGGAACATTTTTTAAAAAGCTGTTATTGTAAGGACGTTCTCTTTTGTTTTGCACAGTGGTATTCGGTTGTGGATATCTAGCACCTCAGTCGACAAGGCAAGGGCCGAGATCCCTTCACCGGGAGTGACCCCTTGGACAGAAGTTTGTGTCAGGGTAATAACTTCACTATAGTCGATTACTTTTTGCTTTGCATCGTGGTATTCAGATGGAATATCCTGCACCTCATTCTACGGGGAAAGAGCCGAGATCCCTTCACTGGGAGTGACCTCTTTAGCAATGGTTTTCGCCACTATATTTTTATAAAAAGCTATTCGGTTTCTTCAACGATATCAAATTCATTACGTTAAAGGTTTTTCGCCTAAAACCATTCGTAGCCCTCCGTCATTTCAGACGGGTAGCACTTAGTATTCATGCTATGTTTGTTGACCTTCGTCAAGGCATAGTGAATGGTAGCTGCTTGTTACCTTCCTGTTGCATAGATAGATGTGTTGGTTTGGAACAGTCGTATAGCCTTGTTGGCCTTCGTCAAGGGCTTGTACGGGTGGGTTCAAATTAACCTGGACAATGACGGGTAGAACTTGACATGTCACTTATGATTTGTTGACCTTCGTCAAGATCATAAGAGCATGGGGTAAAAATCACATCGGGAGTTTCTAAAGAAACTGAAACTTGCCAGATATGCGCATACCTTCTCGAGTGTGATAACGTGAGTGGATTCCATCACTGATGAGTTGGTTTACTCCTCGGGTAATCCCGACTAATTCTTCTTTCAGGTTTGGAGGAGAATTTGAGATTACAGTGGGAGGTTTCCTGATTAGATAAAGTGATAACCATTCTGACCTAGGTTAGAGTGCACGCAGAGTGTTTCTTTTCTCTCTCTCTCTCTTTGGCAGCAACCATGACCCGACCCTTGACTATGACTCGGTGACCAAGTTAACCGAACCTTGTTAAAAACACTGGCTTTTGGATTGTCTGAGTTGCATACCTCATTGCCACTCTTACTTTTACCCTTTTCTCCAGAACACCCAGTATTATTACGAACATCCACTTCCATTGGATAAAACCATCGTATGGTTATATACGAACTCAAAGGAACTTGTTCCAAATTCGAGGATGGTTTCTGGTTCTGGAGAAAATGAATAGGACTATTCAGTTGTCTTTTCTTTTTACCTTCTCTCATACTGCGAGTACTCCTTGGATTAGGACGGTACACCTATTATGCTAATTGGATAGTCTTCTTCCAAATCATAGACAGGTGTCAAACGGTGGGGAATGAAGAAAACCAATTAGCCTAACGATGATGTACAGAAGGTAATAAGTTAAGATAAATAAAGGGATTAGAAAGAGGGCAAAATAAACTGCAACTGCTATTCACCACCAAACCAAGTATTTCATCGCCACTCCTACTTCACCTTTGTATTTCTCCAGGACACTCCGTATCACTACGAGGATCCACAGTTATTTGGATACTCCATCGTAGGGTTATATACGAACTCGAAGGAACTTATTCCAGTTCGGGGATGGATTCTGGTTCAGGAGAAATAGGAATAAGGTTTTATTCAGTTGTCTTTTATCTTTACCTTCTCTCGGGTTGCGCGTACTCCTAGGATTAGAGGAGTACACCCATTATGTATTTTGGATAGTCTTCTTCCAAACCATAGGCTGGTGCCGAACGGTAGGGAAGGAAGAAAACCATTTGGTCTAAAGGGGTGTACAGAAGGTAATGACTAAAGACATATAAAGGGATTTGGAGAGATGGCAAAGAAATATACGGTTACAGTTATGAATCGGATAATGGAAGAGGCCGTTAGTTATATGTATGCCCTAGAGGCCATTACTGTACATTGGATGTATATTGTAGTAGATGCTTGGACATATATAGGGAGGACTTTCTTGCTCGACATGATAGTATGCTATCTGGTTGATCTTTACCTTAACGTGTATACTGTTTGTCTCTCTGTTACATGTTGGTAAAGCCCTTAGGATGTGTACTTGACTACCTGGACTATGATGCGGATCATACTAGTGGGGACATGGTAGTCTATAAGTATATCCTTCAAAGTCCCTAGTCGTGGGTGTATCGAGACGGGGTATCGATATACCAGAGTAGACTAGCGTATACCTTCTTGACCCATACAGATGGGCGATGGATGATCCCATATCCATTGGTGTTTGACATCAGAGATGATATACGGGTGCTCAGTAGAGACTGGGTACACTGGACGGACTCGCCGAGAACTCTCAGATGGTATTATACCTTACGTCAGATGGCAGTTCTCTGGTGACACTGGTACAGAGTAGTCTGTTGACCCGAGATCGTCATAGAGTCTCGTGTGGTTCCCACTGTGCTTTGATTTCCATCTTACCACGTCCAAGAGGGCGTGCAAAACGATGGTTTTTGGGTATAGTCCCGAATCACATGGAGGCAATGAGCGATAGGAGGGGATTCGTCTCTCCCGGTATAGGGAGTTGATGTTGCGCTGTGTTCGATTGGCTATAACAGGAAATCCCTGGCCAGGGTTGCTGAGATTTACTGGTAAGTGTTACCAGTAGTTTCTCGAATTGTTATAGACCTCATATCGACACGACTTATCGAGCTATTGGGGTCTGACGTTTACCACCCCTAGGCGAGATATGCGACATATCAGACGATCAGACCGGACTGTACAGTAGTGTTACTGGTTGGATTCACTGGAGTGTGAGCGGGCTTGCTCGTCGATCTTCAGATCGCTCAATACCCGGGTGGCCGTTACGTTTAGCAGACCGCTTGCGGCTTGTGGGTGCTTGATATGATCATCATCTGCTGCCGGCGTATTGACGAGTCTTTAGAGTCCTACACAGAGGTTTCCTGGTTCAAGCGAAACGAAATAGGAGCGCATATGAGATATGTGCGGGACCGAGAATAATGCGTGTATGTGATACCGTATTCCATTCTCGCGATGAATGTATCGATTAGGTTATATGCGATATACCCTAGTTATCGAATCAAGGATTGATTCGATAAACCGATACATTGGATACTAGTCGGTTATATGTGATATGACCGGATCGTTAAATCAAGTGTTGATTTAATGATTTAATGTATAATTATATATTTGATATATTACTTTGCATTAACTAATATTGGTTCACTTTAAGATGGATTTTCTCACTCGGATGTGCGCATTGCATATGCGATATGATTTTGTGCACTTGCTTGTATCATGTTTGATGATGCATGCCTTTTGGTTAAGTGTAAAGAATTAAACCTTGGTTAATGAAATGGTTAGGGTTTACTTTTTCCTTATTCATTTTATTCATTTATTTATTCTTTTGGAAAAAGAAAAGGAAATGATAAAATGGTGGCATTCTTTGTTCTTTCATGAAGCTTCATGAATACTTTGACTAAGTCACCATTTTTGTCTCATCCTTAAACCTAACCATTCCATTTAACCATGATTCATTCTCTACACTAAACCATGGTTTGAATATGATAAGGTTTGATTTTCTTTTCCTTTTTTAATTAAGACTTATCATATTCTTCTTCTTCTTCTTCTTCTTCACTTCAAGAAAAAGCTTGAAAGCTTTAATGGCAAAGTGAGAAAAAGAGTGAGAAATCCAATTCTAAAGTCTACCCACTTCCTATTTCTTCATCCTCTACCTCTTGCCAAGTAGTAGAGTGTGTTTTCTTCACAAGTTTCTTGACTTGGTGAAGTCGGAGCTTGATTTAGCGATGCCTCGACGTAGATCATCTTCGGCATGGACATCGACGACCTAGCTCGCCATTTCTCCGACGAAGCCGACGCTAGAGCCCGGGAATTCTTTTGGACAGCGAGGGGACTTCATTGCGGAGCTATGGAGGTGGAGCACCGGATCTACAAAGGTTGTATTTCCGTTAAACTTTTAGTTAAGTTGTTAACTAGTTTCTTTTTCGCCTAGACATCTAGCCAACGATCCGTTCTAGGGTTTCTCGGCACCGTTTAAATTTGAAATTGGCATGGTTGATGCCTTGTGAGACCTCATTAGGGTGCCTAGGAACCCTACAGAGGCATTACTATGAATACCTTGATACCCCTTCGAAACAATTACATGTTTCAGTTTCACTGTGTATTATTAAAAAAAAACTGATTTCCCAATTAGTCACTGCTCCAGGGTATGTATTTACTATGTTTGATTCTCACATCTGTATGGGTTTACAGATGATGAGTGGGAGTAAGTTATTGGGAATTGGGTGATTATCCTCATTATATCGGAATTCGTTATAATTGCTGATATTTGAGGAAATCGCCTGGGTTGTTTGCCGGACGGCAAATATTTGGTTTTGAATATCCGTTGTTATGCACCAATTTCAAATTGATATATCTGTACGTTTATTTTTATAAAGTGAGATATAACTTTTTGAAATTATGTCCATGACATTTACCTATATGAGTGGATGGTTAGGTAAGGAGTATTAAACAGCGGTGTAATTCTTCTTAACTATAAGTACAGTTTTCAACCTACGACACACAGGGAATGAGTTAGAAGACTCAGGGGACTTATACAGAGTATTGTATTTTGTCCAATGTTCATGAGGACAGAGGGGTTGGTACTCGTACTATATTCTGTTTACTTGTGACTTCTCTAGTTCGTAGACATGTGTTTCGTTGAAATACAAGGTCTAAGTTTTGAGAAGTTATAGGTATATGAATAAAGTAGAGAACCAGGCGTTGCAAGTATCAGGATTCTTCAAGGTGATCGAAGATGTAGATGCTTATGTATGGTATTCAGTTGATAGTAATGATTATGAGAACTTGCTTCTTTTTCAGGTTACTCATATTTGGATGTATTCCTAAGTTGAGTAATGTCGATTGGGCTCTCTCCATTTAATTAACATCCACTGGAGACAGCTGCATGATTTGAATCTGGTTCCAATTAAATCAGTGCCTCTATTTCTATATTGTATATAGAATAGTTCATATCTTAACATTGTTAAGGTATGGGGAGTTATCCGGCTTATGCTTAAAACCAGATTCTGGATAACTCAAGGCACGCTTCTGTAATGGTTGTTTGTGGGTTGACCCGGGCTATGACGAGGGTTGACTTTCTACCATCTGGAAGATCAATAGTGATATTGCTCTTGACTCGCCACAGTTTTGATAAAAATGGATTTTTCAGAAAACAGTAGTGGGAATATGGTAGAACTGGAAGTGATTCCAGAACCGCAAACGATTACTGAAAATTTGATAAGAACTTAAAGATTCAATCTGGTTTGACATTCCATTGGCCACTCCGCAGATATGGTGGGTAACCTCAGGCACCCGAGAGGTACTCCGGTAGCCTCAAGGACGGTGACAGGGAGGGTCTTGTTTACCCAGACTTGTCATTGCTGTTGTTCCAGACTGTGAGACCCGGCAGGAGGATGAGTATAGCGTCGTTCTAAACTAGTTTTAGAAGTGTACGTGTATATGACTCTGCCAGAGGGTTTTCGTAGTCAGTGGGAGCAGCGGAAGCATAATGGACAAGTAGCTTATGCCTATTTATGGACTAAAGCAGATATAGCGGAGATAGATCATCTATTTCTGATGTGACAGTCATAGGTTTGACTTCATCAGAATAGGGGATGGATCTGTTAAGAAAATAGTAGGGTGTGATGTCCTGGTATTTGGATGACATACACAGAGTAGGAAGTGAAATTCCTATACTACGATCGGTTATATTTTGGTTGTCACACAGTGGTTTCTCCGCATAAAGGATACAGATATTATATCAAGCATTCTGGTTACTAGATCTATGGTTTTAGATCTAGATTTGGGTAGTTTCCCAATCTGGGTACTTAGACAGCATTCTAAAAGTGTTTTAGAATGGACGACTCCTGGCACGGTAGTGTACCTGCAGGTGATAGAGTCACCCTCTCATAAAGGTGTCTTACAGACTAAAGGGGAGAGGGATGTGCATGATTGGCAGATCACTTGCTTAGGCAATTGAGTTGATCATGAGATGTCAAGTACCACACCAGATGTTGTTTTTGCACGAGATGCAATAAATTGATATTAATCCAATCCTGGAGAAACGATCGGAAGCAGTTTTAGAACATAAGTGGATGTTTTAGGGATCTGATAACGGCAGCCTCTTTCGGGAGACGGTTATCATTCCAGGCTTCCAATATGACCTGGATGACAGAATGACTGTCAGAGTTATAGTTTTCCCTCTGATGAGGGGCAGTAGTTTGGACAGGTGGTCCAATTGGATACTGAGGGAGGCGTGGTGCAGGACAATGATTAAATTCGGTTGACGATACAGTCTAAGAAGTTTGGATTTGGAGTTCTTTTATGAACTAAGTCCCATCAGATATCCAGACATATTCTAAGACAGATATTGCTCATTTCGGGAGATGGCTTTCTCCGTGAACTTGAGATAAAGAGAGACATAGAAAGAAACAATAGGGCGGATCCACTCACTGAGGCTATTCCTCGAACGCAATAGTTTCGCAAATAGGCTTTGTGAGACTGATCAGTAGAGGAGTTGGGTGTTCAGTGTCACACGGGCTGTGAGTATGCGACATCGCAATAATTAGCCTTGAGTGCAAGTGGGAGATTGTTGGATATAGTGCCCTCAGAGTTAATTATTGGATCACAGGCACGTGATTGCAATGATTGAGGGAGGACCTATGCCGGTAGAACAGTCTTACTCAAGATGATAGTATGCTATCTGGTTTATCTTTATCATCGTGTACTGCTTTATGTTATCTTACAGGTCGCTATTACACGTTGATAGAGCCCTTAGGATTCTTGCTTGACTGCCAGCAGTATGATGGCGATCATATACGTGGGAGCTGGGGTCTATAAGCACATCCTTAAAGTGGTCCATAGTCGTGGGAGTTTTCGAGACTGGGCATCGATACTCCATTAGTAAACTAGTGTATACAGTCGAGACCCCGACGAGGGGCAATGGCCGGTCTCACAAGCCATTGGTGTAAGTTGGTTCACCTAAGATGTATACAGGTGCTCATTGGATTATGAGTACACCGGATAGGACTCGCCGCGAACATGCTAGTTGGTCTTATACCTGACGTCAGATAGCAGTTCCCTGGTGACATGTGTACAGGTTAGTTCATCGACCTGAGATCGTCATTTGTCTCGTGTGAGTTCCCACTGTACTTTGATTACTACCCCACCACGGCTCAAAGGAGTCGTGCAAACAGGTTTTAGTTGGGTACAGTCCCGAGCCAAATGGAGGCAGTGAGTGGATCGGCAGGGGTTTCGTCTCTCCCGGTATTGGGGGTGAGATCGCGCTGTGTCTAGGAGAGCCATTACACGAAGTCCTTGGCCAAGGCAGGAGATTTACTGGTAGGTATTCCAGTAGTATCTCAGGGTGTTCTGGGCTACACTCCGACACGACTTGTACCGCTTTTGGGGGTCTGACTTTTACGAACCCCCTAGACCCGCCATGCGATGCTCATAGACGAACGGACAGATCTGTACGGATATTGTCACTGACAGGCTCAGTAGGGTGTCAGGATGAGTTCGCTCATCGACCTCCCTTTTGGTCAATACGTGGTAGCCCGTTACGTACAGCTAGTACCACTGACGTGCCAGTGGTTAAATCTACAGCCAAAGTATTGACGAGTCTTTAGAGTCCCCCACAGACAGTTTCTCAAGTTTCGGGTGAAACGTTGTAGAGGCCGTATGGTATTATGGCAGGGTTCGATCATATACGTGCAGTAGTGCACGGATAATGATCGGATGGATCATACTAGTGGGCTTTGGTTTAAGCCGGATCCTAATATTAGATTTGTTGGATTACTTTAGTCTCATCGCATTCGCATTCAGTCGGAATGCGAATATAGGTATGTATATACAGGTGAGGGGTATCCTTGTGATCCGTCATGAGTTTACTTTAGATGTTGCCGTATCTTTTTATTGTTGTAAACATTTGGGTTAATATTTACAAATGGAAATTATGAGCTTAAGTCGTCATTTTATGCATTAAATGAGACATGTACTTCATAGGTGACTCATGGTCTCATTTCTTGTGCAAATGTCACATTATTTGATGGATTTGTGAGTTGAAATGATAAGGAGAGAGAGAAGGGCAGCCATATGAGAGCTAGCTCTTGTATTTTTGATAAGGCTCTCTCTCATTTTATCATTGCAACAACACAAGAAAAGAAAATGCCTCATCTTCTTCTTCTTCCTCTAGCTCACCATTTCCATGGATAGCTTCATCTTCAACCTCCATCCATACAATGGATGCAAGAGACAAACTTGTCACACACATTCTCTACTTCGCCTTGGACACGTCGGCTAGCGAACTTCGTACCCAAGTTGCTTCGGACGAAGCGGGAGCCCGTAAAAAGACTCGGAGATGTGGTGCCCTTTCCGACGAGGAGATCAAGATCGGAGATGCCGTGAGGAGCTTGGAATGGTGGCCAAAGACCGAAGGACACGGATCGATCGGTATAGGTTTTCCAACCCTTTCTCTAGTTGCTAGTTATTGGTTAATGGTTCAATCCGGATTTAAAGTATACGATAGCGCCGGTTTCTAGTTTAGAAAAAGTTTTCGTTTCCGCATTTTGGACTCGGACAGACGGCCGGGACGCTACCGTAGACTTACATCCACAAAGAACTAAAAAAGTGCCAATTGGAAATAAAAAAGTTCCACTTAAAACTTTAAAAGTACAGCTTCCACTTGAAAATGAGAAAATCCTACTTAAAACTACAAAAGTTCCACTTGGAAATAAAAAAGTTCCACTTAAAAAAAAAAGGTTGCACTTATAAATAAAAAATTTCCGTTTAACACGAAAAGGTTTAATGTGGAAATATAAAAAGTTTCACTAAGAAAAAAAGGTCTACTTAGTGATATAAGAGTCCCACCTTAAAATTTAAGTATTAAGATCGTACCTGCTAAAAAAAGTCACTTGGAAATAAAAAAGTTCTACTTAAAACTGTAAAAGTACCGCTTCCATTTGGAGATGCTAAAGTCCCACTTGAAAATGAGAAAGTCCTACTTAGAACTACAAAAGTTCCACTTGGAAATAAAAGAAATCCACTAGGAAATAAAAATATTACACTTATAAATAATAAAAATACCAGTTAAAACTAAAAGGTTCCAATTGGAAATATAAAAGTTCCTCCAATAAATATAAACGTCGCATTTAGAAATTAGAGTTCCAATTTATAATTTGAGTATTAAGTTCGTATCTGCTATTGGTAAAGAAGTGATGGTGGTGGTTTGAGATTGTTGAACAGAAGGTGGTAGTGAGAGAGTGTTGAACAGTAAATGGAGGGACTGGAGAAGACAGGAATGAGGTTATGGGGTAATGTGATAGCGGATGGTATGGATGGAGCTGTGATGGAAAGAGGGTATTGGGGGAGTGGGGGTGATTGTCCAGATCTGGATGGGGGTGGATGACCGGAACTAGTGTGGGTTTGGATAGCTGGAAGGTGGTGATGAGAAGGAGGGTTAGGAGAGAACACTTGGCGTTTTGAATGGGAACTATAGTGGAAGAACGAGAAGAGAAATGTGGAGAAGAGCAGAGGAGAGAAGATACATGAGTAAGACAGAGAAAGGAAAGAGCGTTCAATGCCTCTGTCAGTCTTCTGTTAAAAAAAGTGACATTCAAATTTTAAAAAATAAAATCCAGCTAGCATTTAACCCCTTAACCGGTTATCTCCGGTGGAAAACATTTCCACAATTAAAAAAAGATCCATTTTTGTTCCACCAAATCACAAGCATGTGCATTTTGATGGAATGATGACAGTAATGATTCAAAAAAACGAGGAATTTTTTTATATATTTATGATAGAATGCTTGGCATCGTATAATGAAAGGTTAGTGAAGTTATTCTAGGGAAGCACCTGGAAATTCGAAATATACATCCTACAAGTACATAAAGAAATATTATAAGTTATTGCAAGAAAAATTCAAAACAGAATTCGTGAGAAAATCGGTGAAAATAAACTTTAATTTGCATAATTATTGATGAAACAAGAGATGAAGTTTAAAAGAAGCACGCAGCTCTTTATTCTCAGATTTGTTGACGAGGAAGGATTTATTTGGGTCTCGTAGACGTTACCGATTCATCTACTTTAATTTTAAAAAATAAAATAAATTTTCCTTTCTCATCATAATCTTTCTGTTGAAAAGATCAGGGGTCAAGGATATGACGGAGCTAATAACATAAGTGGTGTGCAAGCTTTATTTTAATGGATTCTTGCATATTATATTAATTGTATGGCACATCGTTTGCAATTAGCTTTAGTTCAAAGGATGTGATTCCCATTCATCAGTACTTATATATTTCATCTTCTACAGTAAATATTATAAACCAAAGGTATAGAATATATGAAATATTCTTACATTCTTCTAGTTGGGTTGTATTACACCTTATGACTTTGGTTTACTTTATGGATTGGGTACACTTTTTGGCCACAAATATTTAATAATTATTTTGCCATAGTTTTACGGTCCTGTCAAAAGAAACTCTAATGTTAAATCATCAAAAGAAACTCTAATGTTAAATCATAGTGGTGTATACTCTGAGCATGACCATTCCATGGTTATAGACAAGAGACATTTCTTTCACATTGACCGCCAACAAACATGGATTGTGTAGAATTAAACAATTATATACTTTATGTAATCTTTATTCATGTCATGTTTAATATTGTCATGCTCTTTATGATTTATTCTGAAATCTTCTTATGTCTCATTTAACATAATACTTTAGAGGTTAATGATGACAACCATACTGTAATAGATCTTTAAGCTTGAGACTGCATTCATCTCAAAACTTTCTTTATTTAATTAAGATAACTTACGAAATTGAGATAGTTAGATGCAGAACTATAGATAATAGAATAAAATGAAAGTGCCCTTAAAGGAAAATGAAATTAATCTGAAATGTTGTTACTAATAAAATAAAACAACTCCCACTAAGCAAACACATCAAAAGTATTAACTAAACCCATACTCCTGACATGATTCTTAAATGTCACAACTGGTAAAGCTTTGGTACAAGGATCTTCTATCATAGATGTAGTGCTTATGTGCTCAATGACAATTACACCTTGCTTAAACTTTTCTCTAATGACCAAGTATATGATTCCAATATGCATAGACTCAGAAGACCTTTTATTGTTCTTAGAATAAAAAACTGTAGCACTGTCATCACAAAAGATTTTCATAGGTAAAGATATTGAATCAACCATTCGCAGTCCAGAGATGGAAATTTTTAAGCAAACGTTTGCAAAGTGGCCTCATAACAAGCAATAAACTCAGCGTGCATAGTGGAAGATGCCGTGATGGATTGCTTCATGCTCTTCTAAGAAATAGCACCTTCCACTAGTATGAAAACATAACCTGAAGTGGATTTTAAGTCATCTGTGCAACCTCCAAATCTGAATAAGAATATCCAATAACTTTTAGCTCATCAACTTTACCATATGTAAGCATATAATTCTTAGTAAGTTGAAGATAACGAAGCACTTTCTTTCCCGTTGACCAATGCTCCATACATGCATTAGATTGAAATCTTCTAAGGACACTCACTGCAAAAGCTATGTCTGGTCTAGTGCAAACCTGTGCATACATCAAGCTTCCAATAAGAGAAGCATATGGTTTCTCTTTCATCGACTCCTTCTCCAAATTGTTTTTAGGACATTGTCCCTAATGCAGTTTATCACTTTTGCTTATAGATGCTTCTCCAACTGCACAATTTTTCATGTTAAATCGTTTAAGAACACAATCAATGTAAGCATGCTGAGACAATTCTAAAACTCCACAATTCCTATCACGATGAATTTCTATCCCCAATACAAAAGAAGCTTTTTCGAAGTCCTTCCTTTCAAAATGTTTAGCCAATAATGATTTGGTTTCATGTAAAAAAAACCGCATCATTACTAGCTAGTAAAATGCCATCCACATATTATTGGATATAGTGTCCTCAAGTCAATTATTGTAATCGCAGGTAGGCGATTATGATGATTAAAGGAGGACATATACGGATAGAATAGTCTTACTCGAGATGATAGTATGCTATCTGGTTTGGGTTTATCATCATGTACATACATTATGTGGTATTATAGATCACTATTACATGTTGATGAGCCCATATGATTCTTACTTGACTACCAGCATTATGATGGCGATCATATACGTGGGAGCTGTGTGGTCTATAAGCACATCCTTAAATATCCCTAGTTGAGAGAGTTTTGAGACTGAACATCGATACTCCGGAATAGAGTAGTGTATACTTTTCGAGAACCCAACGAGGGACGGCGGTCGGTCTCTCAAGTCATTGGCATCAGTTAGTCACCTAAGATAGTACACAGGTACTCATTGGGTTATGAGTTACACTGGACGGACTCGCCGGGAACAAGCTAGATGGTATTATACCTATTGTCAGATAGCAGTTCTCAGGTGACATGAGTACAAGTTAGTCCGTCGACCTGAGATCATCAATTGTCTCATGTGAGTTACCACTGTGCTTTGATTACTACCCTACCACAGATCAAAGGAGTCGTGCAAATATGTTTTAGTTGGGTACAGTTTCGAGCCATATGGAGGCAGTGAGCGGATCGTCGGGGATTCGTCTCTCCTGGTATTGGGTGTAGATGTCGTGCTGTGTACGGGTGGCCATCACCAGAAATCCCTGGCTAAGATGGACGAGAATTACTGATTTAGATCAGTAGTTTCTCAGTGGGTGATGGGCTTCACACCAACACGAAATATTGCGTTATTCGGGGTCTGACTTTATCCACCCCCTATACCCGATATGAGATACTTTTAGACGAACAGACCGGACTGGACGGAGATTGTCACAGACAGGCTCAATAGGGATATGTATGAGTTTGCTCGTCGACCTTCCTTTCGCTCAATACCTGGGCAGCCGTTACGTACAGCTAGTACCACTAACGTGCTTATGGTTAAACTCACTGCCAACGTATTGACGAGTCTTTAGAGTCCAACACAGAGGGTTTTCCCGGTTCATGCGATATGATGTAGATGACGTATGTTGGTACATACAAGTGTCCGATTAAATATGTGTACATGTTACACGGACTTTAATCGGACGGTTGATAACACTAGCAGCTTAAAATTAAGTCAGATTATTAAATCAAGTTTTAATTTAATAATTTTATATATATATATTTATATATGTATTCTAGTATTATTGTTCACTATTCATTTTCTCCTTTAGCTATTCGTGTATATTTATACGTGTATATATATTTCGATACGTATACCGGGTTGTATTCCATATTTATACGGAATATCTTCTAGAAGATGGATACCTCATTATATGATTTTCTTTTTAGAAAATCATTTGCAAATGAGGTGGAGGGTGAGGTGGCATAGTATGGTTGGAGGTATGTAGAGAGGAATGAGCTTCAATTGTTTATATGGAAAATGTTATGCTTGATTTTTGTATGGTTCAAAAATGATGAGCCATTCTATTCTACATACTACTCTTCATTTTATCAATCTTGATTGCTCTTCTATACTTGCTCATGGCTATTTCTTCATCTCCTCCTTCTTCTTCAGTTGCTCACTTGAGCTTTGGAAATTAGAGAAAAAGATGGTGGAAAATTCTTACATTCCCACTCTCCATTCCTAGCGAGCTTGGAGTGTTGGTTCTTCTCTAGGCGAAGTTTGAGCTTGGATCGTTTCCCTCAGGTGGATCATCTTTGGTGAAGGAGGACCAGCTTGCAAACGCGATCCGGAGCACTTGAAGAAAACTTACGGATATGAATATTCTACACATAGTAGATTAGTTTAGCTCAATAGGTTTTTGTTAGCAAGTTCTAGATCTTTAGTTCGATTCATGGTTTTGAAACTTTAGCAAACTAGTAATTTTTGAAATCCATGTTGCCATCTTCTAAAATTAGTTTGCTAGTGTGCCTAAGTTCCCAGCAGTAGTATCAGAGCCATGCTAAAAGCTAGACTTGTCTGCACTAATTTAGAGTATCGATCGACAGAATTTTCCGAAACACATTTTCAAAATACTTGTTTTTTGTTCGATTTTCAAAGTTATTCAAAAAAAATTTCAGGTTGCATTAAAATTATGTGCAGGAAAAATTAGAAATAGGAAAAAAAATTGCCACCTAAGTCAAAAATTCGACCACTAACCCGCCGCCAAATGAGCCATTTGGTCGCTGAACCATGGTCCAATTATGGCTACAATGCCCCAAATTTTTTCTGGGGCTCTAATACATGGAAATATGATTTTTGGAATATTTGGTTTTGGTCTAGATTTGTTTGTGTACTGCATTGTACTTGAGGCCAATGCGGAAAGTTCTAATCGATCTAAATTTTAAATTTGTGTTTTTCTAAGCATTTGTTTATGTGACAGTGAATATCATAGCACGGTATAATCCGACTGGTTGTTATATGCACAATCAGACGGGTTTGCGAACATGATATTTGCGTTGATGTTTTGTATTGCTATGTGATTATGGTTATGTTGGATTTGTCATGATGGATAGCCCGGTGTACGTAGTATTAGATGTAGTTCTCTGTGATGTAATGAATATTCATATTGCTTGGCGAGCGTCCGACATGCGGACTGCTGTCATTACGGCTTGTATTATTCTTTAGGGCGCGACCAGGTTGCGGACGTATTCACCGTTGTATATTCAGTTTTTCATTATATGCACTAGGATTACCCCGCGGCGGAGTGCTTGAGTAGCCGGGTTCTAGAGAGCAACGGGCCTCCATCTCATGGAGTTGAGACCGGGATGCTATACTCTAGAATTGGAGGGCTATTCGCTGCACTCGTAGAGGGTATAGGATTGACCCACGAAAGGGTGCCCAAGTCACCGGATTTCGGAAGTGCTGGGTGGCCCACTCATTTCGTTGATTATGGTTGCCTCGCTTCTAAGATTGGAGGGTGGCTTGCCGCACTCGTAGGGGTCTAGGGTCTGATACTATGAGCTATCCACATGACCGGGTAATTGCATTTCATATTTGGCTCCATTGAAATGTACTTTTCCTAGTTTATCCGCATTTCCATATTGTGTTTGCTTTCACTGTGATTCTACTGTGATGCTTCTGTAATGTTACTTGATATCATGCGTGAGACGAATGTTCATATATATATATATATATATATATATATATACAGTAGACGCTATATATGTTTTGCGTCCGCGCTAGTCCTGTCTCTACCCTGCCGTAAGTTAAGTAACCTTACGGTGAAGACCCGAGACCCTATGGTAAATGCGGATGGCATATATGCGCGTGCCTATTTTCATTTCTTTCTGGCATGATATGATTAATTTATGGGACTACATTAATTTTGATTAATGCAAGGAAAAAAACCTAAATGATATTGTTGGAACCAATTTTTGAAAACTATAGGTGTTTCCTTTTCCTTTGCGTCGAGGCATTCAGTTAGGAATATCCTGCACCTCATTCAATGAGGAAAGAGCCTAGATCCCTTCATAGGGAGTGACTTATTTGGCAAAAGTTTACGTGACTATAAATTACTCGGTTTTCTTCAAAACCATCGGTTTTCTTCAAAACCACTCGTTTTAAAAATGCGGAGCCTAAACCACTCCTTTTCAAAATTGCTCGAGTTCCTTCAACGATATCAAGTTTATTACGTTAAAGGTTTTTTGCCAAAAACCAGTCGTAGCCCTCCGTCATTTCAGATAAGTAGCTCATAGTATTCGTGATATGTACGTTGGTCTCTATTAAGGCATAGTGTACGGTAGCTAGGTGATACTTGTATGTAGCATGAATATGCGATTATCTAGGACAGCCGCATAGTCACGTTGGTCTCTATTAAAGGCTTGTGCGGATGGGTCTAGATCAATCTTGGATAATGACGGGTTGAACTTGACTAGCGATTTATGGCACGTTGGTCTCTATCAAGGCCATGAAGTCGTTAGGGGAAAAAATCATATCGGGAGTTTCAAACATAAAGGAAACTTACCAAGCATGTGTATACCTTCTGGAGTGTGGTGACTTAAGTGGCTTCCATCAAGTTATCACGTGATGATAGTTGGGTCCCGATTCCCATTGATGAGTAGGTGTTACTCCTCGGATGATTTTCAGATGATCCCGACTAATTCTCATTTTAGGGTTTGAAGGAGAATTCGAGGAAATAGTGGGAGCCATCCTGATTAGATAAAGTGATTAACCAATCTAATCTAGATTAGAGTGCATGCTGAGTGTTTCTTTTCTCTCTCTCTTTGGCAGCGACCATGACCCGACCTTAAACTAAAACTCTTGAACCAAGTTAAACGAATCTTCTTACACACTTTGGTTTTGGATTGTCATGATTCACGACAAAGTCACATATATCCCTCCCACACCTACTTTCCTTTTGCATTTCTCCAGAACACTCCGTATCAATACGAAGATCCATATTGCTTGGGTATTCCATCGTATAGTTACATACGAACTCGAAGAAACTTGTTTTGGTTCAAGGATGGATTTCGGTTTTGAGAAAATTGAATAGGATTATTCGGTTGTTTTTTCTCTTTACCTTCTCTCAGGTTGCGAGGGCTCCTAGTATTAGGAGAGTACACCTATTACGCTTATTGGATAGTCTTCTTCCAAATCTTAGGCTCGTGTCGAAAGGTAGGGAAGGAAGAAAACCAATTAGCCTAAGTATGATGTACATAGGTAAGAAGTAAAGGCATATAAAGGGATTGGAGTGAAAGCAAGAAAATTGCGACTGCTGTCATGAATCTGGATAGTGGAAGAGGCATTACTAGAAATACCCGATAACCCCTTCGAAACATTTTCATGTTTCAGTTTTACTGTGCGGTATTAATTGAAAACTTCTTTCCCAATTAGATTCTGACTCCAGAGTATGTATTTACTAGACTTGGTTCTCATATCTGTATGACGTTAGAGATACTGAGTGGGAGTAAGATATTGGGAATTGGGTGATTAGATCCTCAATATCAGAATTCTTTGTAATTGGTGATATTTGAGGAAATCGCCCGGATTTTGCCCAACGACAAATATTTGGTTTTGAATATCCGTTGTTATGCACCAATTTCAAACCGATATATCTGTACGTTTATTTTATAAAGTGAGATATAACTTTTTGAAATTATGTTTATGATATTTACTTATATCAGTTGATGGTTAGGTAAGGCGCATTCAACAACAGTGTAATTCTTCTTAACTATAACACAGTTTTCAATCTACGACACACAGGGTTTGAGTTATTAAACTCAGAGGACTTATACAAAGTATTGTATGTTGTCCGATGTCCATTAGGACAAGGGGGTTGGTACTCATACTATATTCCGTTTACTTATGACTTCTCTAGTTTTAGACACGCATTTCATTGAAATACAAGATACAAATTTTGAGAAGTTATAGGTATAAGAATAAAGTAGAGAACCATACGTTGCAAGTATCAGGATTTTTCGAGATGATCGAAAGTGTAGATACTTATGCTAGGTATTCCGCCGTAAGTAATATATTTTAGAACTTGCTTCTCTCTCAGGTTACTCATCCGTGGATGCGCTCCTTGATGAGTAATTTTGCATGGCCTTCTTCCATTTAGTCGATATGCATTAAAAATAGCTGTATGTATTTTGAATCTGGTTCTAAATAAATTAGTGCCTTTGTTTCTATATTGGATATAGAATGGATTCATATCTTAATGATGTTAAGGTATATGGAGTAATTCGGCTTATGCTTAAAACCAAAATCCGGATAAACTCATGGCACGTTTCAGTAATGGCAGTTTGTGGGTTATCCCCGGTTTTGACGAAGGTTAACATTCTATCATTTGGAGGATCAATAGTTATATTGTTCTTGACTCGCCATCCGTTTTAGTAAAATGAATTCTTTTTAGAAAATATTAGTAGGAGTATAGAAGAACTGGAAGTGATTCCATAACCACAAACGGTTACTAAAAATTTAGTAGAACCTAAAAATTCAACTGGATTCGACAATCCATTAGCCACTCTGTAGATTTGGTAGGTAACCTCAGCCACCCGAATGGTACTTCGGTCTCCTCAAAGACGGTGACAGGGAGGTTTTGATGACCCAAACTTTCCACCACTGCTGTCCTAGACCATGAGATCTGGAAGGTGGATGACTATAACATCGTTCTAAATTAGCTTTAAAAGTGCACGTGTATATGACTCTGCCAGTGGATTGTTGTAGTCAGTGGGAGCAGCGGAAGCGTGGTGGGCAAGTAGCTTAGGTCTATTTATAAACTAAAACAAGTATAGTGGAGATAGATTATCTATTTTTGATGTGACAGTCATATATTTTGACTTCATCAGAATAAGAGATGGACCTGATAAGAAGGTAGTAAGGAGTGATGTCCTGGTATTTGGATGACGTACTCTTGATAGGAAATGATTTTCCTATACTACGATCGGTTATACTGTGGTTATCACAAGATGTTTCTCCACAAAGGATCTGGACAAAATATCATGGATTCTAGTGACTAGATCTATGGTTTTAGATCTAGATTTGGGAAGTGTCCCAATTCGGGTATTTTGACACTATTCTAAAATATTTTATAATGGACGACTCCTGACGTGGTGGTGTAGCCGCAGGTGATGAAGTCACTCTCTCTAAAGAGATGTCTCCTAGACTGATGAAGAGAGGGATTTGCATGAATGATATACACTTGCTTAGGCAATTGGGTCAATCATGAAATGTCAAGTAACACACCAGATATTGCTTTTGCACTAGCTGCAATAAGCATATATTAATCCAATCCTGGAGAAACATTGTGAAGCAGTGATGAACATAACATGATGTTCTTGGTATATGGTAACAGAAGCCTCTTTCAGGAGGCGGTTATCATTTCAGGCTTCCAAGGTGACCTAGATGATAGACTAGCTGTCAGAATTAATATTTTTCCCTCTTTTGAAAGGCAGTATGTTGGACAGGTGGTCCCTCTTTTTAGTGGAAGATACGGTCTAAGAAGTTTGTTTGATTTGGTGTTCATTTATGAACTTGGTCCCATCAGATATCCAGACAAATTCTAAGATATGTATCGCTCATTTCGGGAGAAGGTCTTTCTCCATGAAGTTGAGATATAGAGAGATAAAGATAGAAACATTGGAGCGGATCCACTTACCGAGGCTATTTCTTGAACGCGATAGTTTCACAAACATGCTTTATGAGACTGGTTAGTAGAGAAGTTGGGAGTTCGATAGCATACGGACTGTGAGTATGCGACACTGCAATAATTATTCTTAAGTGCAAGTGGGAGATTATTGGATATAATGCCCTTAAGTCAATTATTGTAATTGCAGGCAAGAAATTGTGATGATTGAAGGAGGACCTATACGGGCATAACAGTCTTATTCGAGATGGTAGTATGTTATCTGGTTTGACTTTATCATCATATATATGCATTATGTGGTATTACATCTCACTATTACATGTTGATAGAGCTCATAGGATTCTTACTTGACTACTAGGATTATGATGGCGATCATATACGTGGGAGATGGTTGGTCTATAAGCACATTCTTAAATGACCCTAGTCGATGGAGTATCGAGACTGGGCATCGATACTCCGGAGTAGACTAGTGTATACTTTTCAAGACCCCGACGAGAGGCGGTGGCCGGTCTCATAAACCATTGGCGTCAGTTATTTACCTAAGATAGTATACAGATGCTCATTGGGTTATGATTTACACTGGACGGACTCGCCGGGAACATGATAGATAGTATTATACCTATTGTCAGATAGCAGTTCTCAGGTGACATGAGTACAGGTTAGCTTGTCGACCTGAGATCATCATTTGTCTCATGTGAGTTCCCACTGTGCTTTGATTACTACCCTACCACGGCTCAAAGGAGTCGTGCAAACAGGTTTTAGTTGGGTACAATCCTGAGCCACATAGAAGCAGTGAGCAGATCGTCGGGGATTCGTCACTCCCGGTATTGGGGGTAGATGTCGCGCTGTGTATGGGTGGCCATCACCAGATATCCTTATCCAAGGTGGACGAGAATTACTGATTTGGATCAGTAGTTTTTCAGTGGGTGATGGGCTTCATACCGACACGAAATATTGCGTTATTAGGGGTCTGACTTTATCCACCCTTCTAAACCCGATATGTGATACTCTTAGTCGAATAGACCAGACTATACGGAGATTGTCGCAGACAGGCTCAATAAAGGTACGGATGAGTTTGCTCGTCGGCTTTTCTTTCGCTCAATACCTGGATAGCCGTTACTTATAGCTAGTGCCGCTGACGTGCTTGTAGTTAAACCCAATGATAGCATATTGATGAATCTTTAGAGTCCTACACAGAGGGTTTTCCTGGTTCAGACGATATGATGTAGATGATGTATATTGGTACATACAGGTGTCCGATTAAATATGTGTACATAGCTACACGGACTTTAATCGGACGGTTGATAATACTAGCGGTTTAGGATTAAGCCGGATTATTAAATCAAGTTTTGATTTAATAATTTATATATATATATATATATATGTATATGTATTCTGGTATTATTGTTCACTATTTATTTTCTCTCTTGGCTATTCGTATTTTTATATGAATATGCGTGTATAACTGGTTGTATTCTGTATTTATACGGAATATCTTCTAGAAGATGAGCACCTCATTATATGATTTTCTTTTTAGAAAATCAATTGCAAATGAAGTAGAGGGTGAGGTGGCAAGAGCATGGTTGGAAGTATGTAAAGAAGAATGGGCTTTAATTGTCTATATGGAAAATGTTATGCTTGATTTTTGTATGGTTCAAAAATGATGAAGCCATTCTATTCTACATACTACTCTTCATTCTATCATTCTTGATTGCTCTTCTATACTTGCTCATGGCTACTTCTTCTCCTTCTCCTCTTTCTTCTTTAGTTGCTTACTTGAGCTTTAGAAATAAGAGAAAAAGATAGTGGAAAATTCATACATCCCCACTTTCCATTTCTAGCGAGCTTGGAGCGTCGGTTGCTTCGCTAGGCGAAGCTGGTGCTTGGATCGTTTCCTTTAGATGGATCATCTTCGGTGAAGGAAGACCAGCTTGCAAGCGCGATCCGGAGCATTTGAAGAAAGTTTGAGGATGTGAGTACTCTACACATAGTAGATTAGTTTAGCTCACTAGATTTTTGTTAGCAAACTCTAGCACTTTAGTTCGATTCATGGTTTTAGAATTTTAGCAAAGTAGAAATTTTTGAAATCCATGTTGCCATTTTCTAAAATTAGTTTGCTAGTGTACCTAAGTTCCAAGCACATATAAGATAAGAAAAATCAACTTGCTCCCACTAACCCTCAGGTATATGCAATGATCAATGATATTTTCAACAAAACCAAACGTAGTAATCACACGATCAAATTTTAAGTACCACTGACGAAAAGCCTGCTTCAATTCATAAATGGATTTCTTCAATTGACCAACCAAATTCTCTATTCCCTTCTCCACAAATCTCTCAGGCTGTACCATGTAAACGCTCTCATCGAGATCACCATTTATGAATGTTGTTTTGACGTCTATTTGGTGTAGCTATAAATCAAAATAAAATACTAAGGCCATGATCACTCTAAAGGAATATTTAGATGAAACTGGAGAGAATGTTTCATTGAAATAAATACCTTTCCTTTGAGTGAAGTCTTTGGCTACAAACCGCGCTTTATGACGTTCAACATTCCCTTTGGAGTCTTTCTTGGTTTTGAACACCCACTTACATCCTATGGGCTTCACACCATCAAAAAATTGAATTAATTCCCAAACATTATTCTCATGCATGGATTTTAATTCTTCCATCATAGCCTCTAGCCATTTTGATGACAGATCACAACTAAGTGCTTCTTTGTAGCTTACAAGATCATTTTGAGAACCAAGGTCGTAATCACACTCTTGCAGATACACAACGTAATCATTAGATAAATCCGGTTTTTGAACCCTTTGAGATCTTCTTAGAGATTGCTCTTAGACCGGTTCTGCTGGATGTTCAAGTGGTTTTAGATTATGATCTTGTAGTTCTTGAACTTCATTATTCTCTTCTATGTAATGATCTTGTGCAATCTCAGTTGTCCTAATAAGGTTCTCTTCTTCAAAATCGATATTACGATTTTCTTTATTTCTATTATTTTTAATATTTTCTATGAACTTAGCTCGACCAGTTTCTAGAATTTTAGTGTTTTGATTTAGGGCAATAGAATTTGTAACCTTTTGATCTTTTCGGGAATCCTATAAAATAGCAACTTACGGTCTTAGGGTCTATTTTTTATTCATGTAGATTGTAAATCCTAGTTTCAGCCGAACATCCCCACACATGAAGGTATCTTATATTATGTTTTCTCCCAGTCTATAACTGAAAATGAGTTTTGGGTACTGCTTTAGTAGGAACCTTATTCAAAATGTGAGCTGCCATTTTTAAAGCATCTTCCTATAATGACTTTAGAAAGTTGAAGTTGCTCATCATATTCTTTACCATATCTTTAAGAGTGCGATTATGCCTCTCTACAACACTATTTTTCTCAGGTGTACCTGACATGGTGTATTGTGCGACTATTCCACATTCTTCAAGGTATTTGATAAATGGTCCTTTATGCTGGTCTAATTCATCATACCTTCCGTAGTATTCACCACCACGGTCGGATCTAACAATTTTATCCTTTTATCCAATTGGTTTTCTACTTTGGACTTATAAATTTTGAAAACATTAAGAACACTAGATTTTTCATGGATGAGAAAAATATAACTATACTGAGAGTAGTCATCTATAAACGTAACAAAGTAATATTGTCCATTGAAAGACGGAGTAGGAAAATGACCACAAATGCCGGTATGGATAATTTCTAATAGTTGATGACTTCGATTTGCATTTTTATCTGCACTTTGTCATTTTTCCTTTTGTACAATCAAAGCAGGTATTGGAGTCATCAAAAATTAGTTATTCAAGAATTTCATCTTTAATTAGTCGTTGAATTCTTTTTTTAGATAAGTGGCCCAAACTTTTATGCCATAGCACATATGATTTTTCATTTAATTATGCACGTTTGGTACCAACACAATTTTCAACATTAAATGTTAAACCAGAATTAGCAACATTTAACCTGTATAATCCATTAACCATATATCCATTCCCAAATACAGAAGAGTTATAGATCAAATCAAAACCACTGCTAATGAAATTAAAACAGTAACCAAAACAAGAAAGTCTTGATACAGAAATCAAATTCCTTCTCATGGAAAGGACATAAACAATGTCACGCTCCGTACTGTATAAGTTTGTGGGATACCCAAAGAACTCCAGGGGGTATCTTTCCTATTACGCAGAGAAACAAAAGGTTTTTGTTCCTCGTCATGCCCACGTTTTAGAAAATCAATTTTTTGTAAAAGGAAATAGTGAGAGAGCAATAGAACTGGAAGAAATTCCAGAACCACAAACTATTACTGAAAATATGGTAGAACCAGAGGTTTCAAAAGAACCGGACATCCCTACGCCAATCCGCAGGACTAGTAGGCAGTCTCATCCGCCCGAGAGATACTGCGGTTTTCTCATATACGGCGATCGAGAGGATTGCATCATTGACAATGATGAGCCAACTAGCTTCCAGTAAGCCATTCAGGACGGCGACTCGGTAAAATGGCTGGATACAATACGGACCGAAATGGAGTCCATGTACACCAACAAAGTATACACTTTGAACATTGATCCAGAAAGGGTAAAACCCATAGGCTGCAAATGGATCTTCAGAAAGAAGATTGGTATAGATGGATAGGTTGAAACCTATAAGGCTAGACTTGTTGCAAAAGGTTTTTTGTCAAAGACCTGGTTTGGACTATGATGAAACCTTTCCTCCAATGACTATACTCAAATCCATTCAGATCCTTCTTGCCATTGCTGCCTTTCAAGATTTTGAGATCCGGCAGATGGAAGTAGAGACGGATTTTCTAAATGGTAATTTGGAAGAGTGCGTCTATATAGATCAGCCAGAGGGTTTCAATCAGAGTGGGAGCGGCGGGACAGTATGCAACTTGCTTAAGTCCATTTATGGACTAAAGCAGGCATCGTGGAGTTGGAACATCTGTTTTTATTAAGACAGTCAAAGAATTCGATTTTATCAAAAATTTAGATGAACCATGCATTTATAGTAAGATTGTAGCAAGAACTGTGGAATTCTTCGTTGAGTACATGGATGACATCCTCTTGATAGGAAATGAAATTCCTATGCTACAATCAGTCAAAGGATTCTTAACACAGAGGTTCTCCATGAAAGACCTGGGTGATACCAACTACATTTTGGGGATCCAGATCTATCGTGATAGATCAAAGAGGATGGTGGGACTTTCACAGTCAAGATACAAAAACACCATACTGAAAATATTTAGTATGAAAGATTCTAACCGCAGTAGTCTACCGGCTTGTCACGGAATCACCCTCTCCAAAGAGATGTCTTCCAAGACTGATTTGGAAAGGGCTCGCACGTCGATTATACTCTACGCTTCTGCGGTAGACTCTATAATGTATGCGATGTTATGTACCAAATCAGATGTAGCTTATGCACTGAGCATGGTAAGCCGGTATCAGTCAAATCCAGGAGAGAAGCAGTGGGAAGCAGTAAAGAACATTCTTAAGTACCTGAGAAGGACTAAGCAGATGTTCTTAGTCTATAGCGGAAAAGGACCTCCAGATCGAGGCCTTTTGCTAACTCCAGCTTCCAGAATGATAAGAATGACTCCAAGTCCATATTGGGTTATGGCTTTACCCTCAGTGGAGAGGCGGTCTATTGGAAGAGCTCCAAGTAGGACACCTCAACGATGGAAACGGAGTAGTTCGCTGCATGAGACGCTGCAAAAGAGGCAGTCTGGATATGGAAGTTCTTAACTGAACTTCAGGCGGTTCCTTCCATTTGTTGGTCCAATACTTTAGTATTGTGACAACATACAGCGCTATAACTTTAGGGAAGGAACCCAGGTCCCATCAGAGATCCGGACATATCTTAAGGCGGTACCACCTGGTCAGGGAGATCGTTGATTCCCAAGAAATCGAGGTGAGGAGAGTAGATACGGAGAACAACACTGCAAATCCACTCACAAAGGCTATCCCCCAGATAGTGTTCGAGAGGCTATTCGAGATCTTCGGTCTATGCCAGTATATGACCTTAGTGCAAGTAGGAGATTGTTAGTGATATATGTCCTAGAGGCCATTATTGTATCATACTGGATTGTATATTACTTAATGGGAGCTTGGGATATACACGGATATAGTAACAGTCTTGCTCGAAATGGTAGTATGCTACCCGGTTTGTTTCCACCTCAATATGTGCATGTGTTTTCTTAGCATATCGCTTATACATATTGGTAAAGCCCTTAGGATCTTTGCTTGATTACAAGCATTGTGATGGCAGTCGCATTAGTGGGGGCTGGGTAGTCTATAAGCACATCCTATACAGGTCCCTAGTCGTAGGATTATCGAGACGGGGCATCGATACTCCACAGTAGACTAGTGTATACGCTCCTTATCCCAGCAGGGGAGATGGTTTGTCCCACAGCCATCAGTACATCGTACTGGAGATAGTATGCAGGTGCTCATTAGGTTATGAATACACTGGACATGACTCGTCGGGAACTGTTGGTGGGTATTATACCTATCGTCGGGTAGCAGTTCCCAGATGACATGAGTACAGCTTAGTCCGTCGACTTGACACTGCTACTTCGCCTCGAGTGTGTTCCCACTGTACTTTGATTACTACCCTACCACGGCTCAAAGGAGTCGTGCAAATAGGTAGTAGTTGGGTGCAGTCCCGAAGCACTTGGAGGCAGTGGCGGTTAGATAGGATTCGTCTCTCCCGGTATTGGGGGTTGATATCTCGCTGTGTTCGGAAGGCCATTACACAATGTCCTTGGCCAAGGCAAGCGAGATTAACTGGTAGGTACTTTAGTAGTTTCTAAGGGTGTTTTGGGCTACTCTCCGACACGACTTATTGCTCTATTAGGGGTCTGATGATTACCTCCCCTCTAGGCCCGATATGCGATACTCTTAGACGAACAGACCGAACTGTATAGAGATTGTCACATACAGGCTCAGTAGGAGTTCGGATGAGTTAGCTCATCGGCCTTCTTATCGACATCTACCTGGGTAGCGTTACGTGCAGCTAGTATCGCTTGCGTCTTGTGGTTGAACCCACTGCCAGTATAGTGTCGAGTCTTTAGAGTCCCACATAAAGAATTTCCCTATACCGGGCAAAAGGTGTAGAGGCCGTATGGTTTTACGGCAGGGCTTCGATCACTTACATGTACTTGTGCACGTATGATGATCGGGAGGATAATACAGTGGGCTTTGGTTTAAGCCGGATCCTAGTATTATATTGATGGATTTATTTCGTCTCTTTGTATTCGTGTTCTTCGGAATGCGGATGCGGGTATGTATATACGGATGAGGGGCGTTCTTGTAATTTTGTGGGAAAGCTTCTAGAAGGGACACCTCATTAGGGTTTCTTTTTTCTTTTATGGATTAAAAAATAAAGAGGTGGAGAAATGAGGTGGAGATATTTTCTATGTATGGCTATGAGTCATCATTTAACAAAATAGATATTTTTGAACCATGGTTAATTGTTGTGAGATATTTATCTTAACAATAATTCATTTGGTTCAACTATTCATCACAAATGAAAACTCAAGCTTCATCCAAGCTCTCTTTCTCTCTCTCATTTTCTTCAAGTGACCTTCTTCTTCCTCAAAACTCTAGATCTCTCATGTGTTGAGAATCCTAGGGTTCCAAGAGACAAAGCATTCCATCTTCACACTCTACACCCTCTAGGACTTCTAGTTTAGTGAACTAGAAGCCGTAGTTACCTCGGATTTGAGGTACAAGCTCGGACTATAGACTCTCGGGTGGATCGTCGATGACTTGAGGAGGCCGTCAAGGTTCCTACGATCCGTTACGATCCTTGGAGCCGACGACGAGTGGAGGACAACGATGAAGACCCGAAGGACTTATATCATGAGGTATAACTTTGTATCCGAGTAGTTAAACCTCAAGAAGTTTGCTAGCTATGATTTATGTTCGATCCTTGGTTATAGTCGGTGTTGCGAAGTCCGTAAAAATCATTTTTTGCAATTTCCGCCTCCCCGCGAATATGTGGGGTGCGCGACATCGACTTACACTGCCGATGAACTGGCGAAGAAACAGTTTGTCGTCACCTCCAGTGTTGCCATACAGAGCACTGAATTGCGTGAAGTCTTGGTGAAGGTTGCATGTTCCTTTGTAGACATGGAACTTAGGGATCGTATATCCCAGCAGATATTTAAATTGGTCATACCAGCCTGGATATGGTCGCCCAGTTCTGAAAATTTAGCCGGTGGCTTCATTAGCTTAGTGAGCTCTTATTTGCTGAGCAATGTAATCATCCAGGGCCGCCTTGAAGATCGTTTCCTCCTTTGCCACTAATAAGGACGAAGAAAGGTATGATGCTTCCCCTCTGCCATCCTCGATGATTATCGGCGGATCTTCGGCCGGGGGTTCTGGTTAGATCATAATTCCAACCATGTCTTGGAACAAGAGAGCCATCTGCTTTATGTTAGCAGCTTGCTCAGCAGCTTCTTTCTCTTTTCTCTCTAGCACCCTTCACAGAAACTCTGTATCGGTTTCTTGCCCTTAGCGCTGTTCGGCCTCTTTGTCCGGACTTTCTTTCTGTCTTGTAAGTGCTTCCATTTTGGTCAGCATTTCTTAGAGCTTTTGTTGTTGCTCCTGAGCCTTAATCAGCGACCGGGTTTGTGGTGACTCACCGAGGCATGGCTCTCTTCCTTCCCGTTGGTCATATAGACCATCTGTACTGTAATACCCCCAGACTTGGGGCATTTAGATCCATCGCCTTTGGAATCTGCCGCGGGCGGCTCCGGCCTCATTCTTTTATGAGAAGTTGGAGCTGAAGGAGCCATTGTGACAGGCACCTATTTAGGAACGGCTCCCCATGGTATGGTAGAGGAGCGGCCTTTTTCTTGTTGACCGTTAAATTTCGTAGATCGACGAGAGTGATTTTCATCAAGCACAGAGTCTTGGACTTTTCGCCAGACCCTATATATTTGTGAAGAGAGCCTTTGGTGAGGCTACTCTGGTTGTTGCAGCACAGGGACCTCTACTGGCAGAGTTGATTTCTTCAGCACCTCCGTTGGAGAGTTCTTGCATACTCTCCTCAGCGGATCAAAGCTGTTTCTGGTTGGAACTGTTGGCTATAGTTCCCTCAAGGCAATTATCGTAGTCGCAGGCAGGTGATTATGATGATTGAGGGAGGACCTATACTAGTAGAACAGTCTTACTCGAGATGATAGTATGCTATCTGGTTTGTCTTTATCATCACTATTACATGTTGATAGAGCCCATAGGATTCTTTCTTGACTACCAGCATTATGATGGCGATCATATACGTGGGAGCTGGTGGTCTATAAGCACATCACTAGATGTCCCTAGTCATGGGAGTTTCGAGACTAGGCATCGATACTCCAGAGTAGACTAGTGTATACTGATCGAGACCCTGACGAAGGGCGGTGGCCAGGTCTCACAAGCCATTAGTGTTAGTTCGGTCACTTAAGATAGTATATAGGTGCTAATTGAGTTATGAGTACACCGGACGGACTCGTCGGGAACATGCTAGTTGGTATTATACCTATTGTCAGATGGCAGTTCCCAGGTGACATGTGTACAGGTTAGTTTGTCGACTTGAGATCGTCATTTGTCTCGTGTGAGTTCCCATTGTGCTTTGATTACTACCCTACCACGGCTCAAAGGAGTCATGCAAACAGGTTTTACTTGGGTACAGTCCCGAGCCACATGGAGGCAATGAGCGGATCGTCGGGGATTCGTCTATCCCGGTATTGGGGGTTGATGTCACGCAGTGCACGGGTGGCCATCACCAGAAATCCTTGGCCAAGGTAGTCGAGAATTACTAATCTAGGATCAGTAGTTTCTCATGTGGTGATGGGTTTCATACCGACACGAATTATCGCGTTATTAGGGGTCTGACTTTATCCACCTCCCTAGACTCGATATGCGATACTCTTAGACGAACAGACCGGACTGTACGGATATTGTCACTGTCAGGCTCAGTAGGGGTTTGGATGAGTTTGCTCGTCGGCCTTCCTTTCGCTCAATACCTGGGTAGCCGTTACGTACAGCTAATGCCACTGACGTGCTTGTGGTTAAACCCACTGCCAGCGTATTGACGAGTCTTTAGAGTCCCACACAGAGGGTTTTCACGGTTCAGGCGATATGGTGTAGATGACGTATGTTGGTACATATAGGTTTCCGATTAAAAATGTATACAGGTTGCACAGACTTTAATCGGACGGTTGATAATACTAGCGGTTTAGGATTAAGCCGGATTATAAAATCAGGTTTTGATTTAATAATTTATATATATGTATTTATATATATGTTTTCTAGTATTATTATTCACTATTCATTTTCTCTCTTGGCTATTCGTATTTTGGTACGAATACGCGTATATGTATTTCGATACGTATACCAGATTGTATTTCGTATTTATACAGAATTGTTTCTAGAAGATGGCCACCTCATTAATTGATTTTCATTTTAGAAAATCAATTGGTAAATGAGGTGGAGGGTGAGTTGGCATGAGCATGGGTCATGGCATGTAGAGAGGTATGACATGCAATTGTTTATTAGAAAATGATGGAGATATTTTTCATTTGCATGATTGAAAAAAAGGGGCTGCCACATTCTTTTTTGGGACTTGCTCATTTTCTTTTCTCCACTTGATTTCTTTACTTGCTCTCTTCACTCATGCATTCTCACTTGGAGAAAATACTTAGCACATTTCTTTAGTTGCTCCTGCCACATGTTTCCTCACCTTCTCTTCATCTTCTATGGTTGCTCCTTTGAGCATTTGTGATGATAGAAAAATTATAGCGACACATTCCTACACCTCCACTTTCCATTGCTAGCAACCTTGGAGCGTCGGTTGCCTCGCTTGGCGAGGCTGGAGCTTGCGCCGTTTCCTTCAGGTGGATCATCGTAGATGGAGGAAGACTGGCAACCAATGGCAAGTAGTAGAGCATGATGAAGTAGGAAATGAGCTCACTTTAGATTTATTTTTCTCACAATATTTTCTCACTTTTCCAAAAGCTAGAAAGCTTTTTCTCAATGATGAAGAAGATGAAGAGAATAGATGAGAATGAACAAATGAGGTGAGAATAACAACCATGGGTGAGTTAGTGTCATACACTAACCCATGTAAAGATTAAACCATGGGTTACAATAATGGTTAGGTTAATAAATATCTACAAGTAAAACAAAACTAGTGGACTAAGTCAAAGATGCTACAAGCTTCTCCAAGCTTCCAAGCATGTGACAATTTCCACTAATTTGTGAATTACCTAAATAAATAAAAACCTTATCATTATTATAACCATGGTGTAAGTCTCATACACCCATGTCTCATGTGGCATCTAGCATGACACAAAAAGTTGTACATTAATATATATCACATATACACTAATGCACACAAGTGAGAAAAAGAAATATTTAAGTGAGCTAATATTAGTTAATATAAATTAATATATCACATATATAATTATACATTAAATTATTAAATCAACACTTGATTTAATAATCCGGCTATATCGCATATAACCGACTAATATCAAATGCAACAACTTATCGAATCAACACTTGATCCGATAACCCGGCTATATCACATATAACCGACCGATGTCACAAATCGCGAGAATAGAATGCGGTATCACATATGCTCATTAATCTCGGTCCCGCACATATCACATATGTGCTCCTACTCCGTTTCGCATGAACCGGGAAACCTTTGTGTAAGACTCTAAAGACTCGTCAATACGCCGGCAGTAGGTGATGATCATATCAAACACCCACAAGCTGCAAGCGGTCTGCTAAACGTAACGGCCACCCGGGTCTTGAGCGATCAGAAGATCTTATATTCCTGCGAATCCAATCAGTAACACTACTGTACAGTCCGGTCTCTTCGCCTGATATGTCGCATATCTCGTCTAGGGGTGGTAAACGTCAGACCCCAATAACTCGATAAGTCGTGCCGATGTGAGGCTCATAACGGGTCGAGAAACTACTGATAACTCTTACCAGTAAATCTCAAAATCATCCCTGGCCAGAGACTTCCTGTTATAGCCAATCGTGCACAGCGCAACATCAACCCCCAATACCGGGAGAAACGAATCCCCTCCTATCGCTCATTGCCTCCATGTGACTCAGGACTGTACCCAAAAACCACCATTTTGCACGCTCTCTTGAACATGGTAAGGTGGAAATCAAAGCACAGTGGGAATCACACAAGACTCTATGACGATCTCGGGTCGACAGACTAACCTGTACCAGTGTCACCTGAGAACTGCCATCTGACGTGAGGTATAATACCATCTGGGAGTTCTCGGCAAGTTCGTCCAGTGTACCCAGTCTCCACTGAGCACCCGTATATCATCTCTGATGTTAAACACCATTGGATATGGGATCATCCATCGCCAATCTTCATGGGTCGAGAAGGTATACGCTAGTCTACTCTGGTATATCGATGCCCCGTCTCGATACACCCATGACTAGGGACATTAAAGGATGTACTTACTGACTACCTTCATCCCACTAGTATGATCCGCATCATAATCCAGATAGTCAAGTACACATCCTGAAGGCTTTATCAACACATAACAGAGAGACAATCGGTGTACATGTTAAGATAAAGTGCAACCAGTTAGCATATTATCATGTTGAGCAAGAAAGTCCTCCCTATATATGTCCAAGCATCCACTACAACATACATCTCATGTACTGTAATAGCCTCTAGGGCATACATATAACTAACAATCTCCCACTTGCACTAGGGCCATCATATAGCAGTAGTCGTAGTATCTCATACTCAACCATCCCATAAAAGTCTCTCTCTGGGAAAAGGCCTTTGTGAGTGGATCCGCCGTGTTGTCCTCTGAGTATACTCTCCTAACCTCGATCTTCCTGGAGATCAACCATCTCCATGATCAGGTGATACTTCCTTAGAATATGTCTGGGTCACTGATGGGACGGGGGTTCCTAGGTATAAGCCACAACTCCATTGTCATACAATGGTAGGAACGAAGTTCATCTTATGAACTTATATACACCCAGACTGCCTCTTTGGTAGTATCGTTGGTAGCGATGTATCGAGCCTTTATCGTCTAGTTTGTCACAGTATCTAGCTTGGAACTCTTCCAACATACCATCCCTCTACTGAGGGTAAAGACAATGCTTGTGACTGACATTCAGTCGACCTTACCACCTTGGAAGCTATCCAGTGATTCTCCCCAGGATCGATTGATACCATCTTACTACACCTAGTGAGAATCCTAACATCCACTTAGATCTATCTTATAGATCCAAAACCCAGGATTTAGGAGGTGTCACATTGATCCTATATGGAGAATCAATGTGATAAGAGGAGATTGACCGAGTGTAGCATAAGAAACACCTTCCCTATCAAGAGTATGTCATCTACGTACAATACGAGGAAGACCACCTTACTCTCTACTACCGTTTTGTATATACAAGGTTCATCTACCATTTTGATGAAGTCAAACGCTTTGACTACCACATCAAAACAGATGTTCCAACTCCGCGATGCCTGCTTTAACCCGTAAAGCAACTTGCACATATTTCCGTTGCTCCCACTGCTACGAAGCCCTCTGGCTGCGTATTTATAGACCCTCTGTTCTAAACCACTATTTAGAAAAGTGGTTATGACACCCAACCGCCAGATATCGTAGTCATGGTATGTAGCAATGGCAAGTAGAATCCGGATGGACTTAAGTACAGTCGCTAGAAAAGGTTTCATCATAATCCACACTTGGTCGATGACGAGAACCTTTTACAACATGTCTAGCTTTGAAAGTCCTAACTTTTCCATCTACACCAAGAAATCTTCTCAAGATATACTTTCCCCTGATGGGGATTTAACCCTCCAGATAAAGCAACCAAAGTCCATACTTTGTTGGTGTACATAGATTCCATCTCAGATCGCATAGCATCCAGCCATTCTTATAGAGTCCCTACTCTTGATGGCCTGCTCGAAACTAGTTGGGTCATCATCTCATGATGCAATCCTCGTTCTCACTGTCATGGACAAAACCGAAGTATCTCTCAGGTGGGTGAGGAACCCTACCAGATCAGCGGAGAGACTGAGGTTCGTCGGGAGCTATTGAATCCTTCGGTTCTACCAAATCATCAGTTGTAGTTTGTATAGCTGGAACTCCTTCCAGTTCTACCTCATGACCACAAATTTCTTCACAAGAAATTCCTTTTCTAAAAAGGTGGCATGCCGAGAAATAAAACACCTTTTGTTCCTCGGTGTGGTAGAAGATATACCTTGCGAATGCTTCGGATATCCAACAAACTTCCACAGAACTGACCTTGCCTCGATCTTGTTCGAATTTTGCTTTTATACATAGGCCGGACAATACCAAATCTTAACTTACTTAAGACATGGGCTCTTTCCATACCATATCGTATATGGAGTGGTAGGCACCTAATTTGGTTGGAACCCTATTCAATAGGTATGCATGTTCTTAAGTGCATAACTCCCAAAAGGAAATAGGCTACTCAGTAGTACTCATCATAGAGCCACCATATCTAATAGGATGTGATTGCTCCGCCCCGATATACCGACGTGCTGTGGTGTATACGGAGGAGTAATGCTGAGAGAGAATCTCATTCTCCTTTAGAATAGTCTAGGAATTCCGTGCTCAAGTATTCTCCTCCCTGATCACATCAAAGGACATAATACTTATACCCGTTTTGGTTTTCTACTTCTAACTTATATTCTATGAATTTTTCAAAAGCTTCAGACTTGTGTTTCAATAGGAACACATGTGCGAATCTTGAAAGATCATCAGTGAATGTAATGCAGTACAAAGAACCAGTCCTGACATGTGTAGACAGGGGACCTACATACATCATCATGTATCAATCCCAAGAGTTCACTAACACTTTCTCTGTTTCCAATAAACAGAGCTATGGTCATCTTATCTTTGTGACATGACTGGCAAGTTTCACAAGATGTAAATTCAAACTGATTTAAATATGCATCTTAGTGTAACTTAGCTAGTCAGGTCGCATTGATATGACCTAATCTACAATACCTCAAGAAGGATTCGTTCATTTCTGAACTCTTCCTCTTGTGTGTGTTCTGTACGTTAAGAACTGTAGTTTGATTTAGAACGTATATACTTTTAGATAACGTGCCTGAACTGATCAACTCTTGATATAGAAAATGTTCAAAACATTATCCAACAATACAAAATTATATCCTTATTTACTAAATAAAGAGACTGATATAATGTTGCATATCAGGTTCGGTATCTAATAACATTCGTTCAGAATCAATGTATTTGGTAATACAGGGTGATAATTGCCAACATCTTGGCTGTAACAATTGCACCGTTTCCAACTCTTGAAACTTATCACCCTTTCCCAATTCTCTACCTATCTGTTGCCCATGTAACAGATTACATATGTGGGATCCTGATCCGGTATCTCATACCCAGGACGTAGAGGATACTGAGAAACAGTTCTCAGTAATGAACACACCAGAAGAAGATGCATCAACATGCACTTTCTTCGTTTGGGCGGCACGGGAATCCTGGTAATCCCCTATCTCCTGCTCGGTCTTATAACAATTATAAGGTAGAGCGGGACCAACGTTCCCCAGCTCAGTATAACAAGCGGGTTCGGTCAATACATCCATATTATTATCTTGATTAAGGCGTGACATGGTCGCTACCTGGAGAGAAAGAAGAAAACACTCAGCGTATGCTCTTGCAAGATTAGATTGGCTATTATTTTATTTAATCAGGATGGCTCCCACTGTTTTTATCAAATCTTAATCAAAACCTAAAAGGAAAGACTAGCCGGGATTAATTACACCCTACAAGTTCGCCAATTTTTCAGCCAGGCCAGTGCCGGTAGTTTGAGGGAAGTTCTCCGTGCTTTCGCACAGACCTAATTAAAATAAACCTCGTTTTCCCAGGGGCGTAACCCCGTTGATACCTTTCTAGACACCTACTTGATCGGCTAATTGTAAAGTGCAAAACTCTCTCAGGAGTAACTCTTACTCGCAGTGGGTATCGGGATCCAACTATCTCATAGAAGGTATGCAATCTCATTACAAATTTCAACACTTGAAATTCCCGATAATTTTGCCCCAAGCGATCTATGACCTTGACAAGGTCAACAAACCATAAACCGCAAGTCAAGTTCAACCCGTCATTTCTTGATTGAATTAAACCCACCCGCACGACCCTTGACAAGGTCGTACAACTACTCTAATCCAATTGCACCATATGCTAGCAGATAAGCACTAATCAGCTATCGCACACTACGCCTTGACAAGGTCAACAAACGCTGCACGAATACTAAATACTACTTATTTAAAATGACAGAGGGCTACGACAGATTTTTTTTAAGAAAACCTTTTGCGTAATGAATTTGATATCGTTGTAGAATCGAATGAATTTTAAAAAGAGTGTTTTTGAGGATTTTACTAGTTTTGCTAAAGAGGTCACTCCCGGTGAAGGGATCTCGGCTCTTTCCTTATCGAATAAGGTGCAGGATATTTCACAAATACCATTATGCAAAGTAAAAACTATAAAAGCAATCAAAAGCCAAACCGAGTTTGTAGCATTTGCTAGTTTCACTAAAGAGGTCACTCCCGGTGAAGGGATCTCGGCTCTTTCCTTATCAAATAAGGTGCTGGATATTCTACAAGGAATACCGCTATGCAAAGCAAGAACTAGAGCTACCAGTTTATAAAACAAGTTTCTGTAACATCTTTAGGTTTATTTTCTTTCATTAATCCCATTAATGAAGTCCCATCATTTAAGTTACCTAAGCATCACAGATAAATACAATGTACGCTTATGCCATCCGCATTCGCCTCGATGTCCCGTCATACACCGTTAGGTTAGGTAACTAACGGCAGAGCGGGGCAGGGCTAGCGCGGGTGTAAAACATAAGCAACGTCTATAATGTATCACATATATTATATACTGTATCTATCTCATCTTATAAAGTGATCACATCACAGAATATCACAGCAGAAAACAACATATGAAATATTGGATATATTAGGATTTCCGGGTTTTATATTAAGCCTGTATAAAACACGGATTCCACGGTCGTGATGAATAGACAAACCCACATTCGTAGACCCCTACGAGAGCGGCAAGCAACCCTACCAATTCTAGAGTTAGGAGACCCGGTCTTAACTCCTTGAGATGGTCTTCCATTAGACCGTAGAACCCGGTTACTTATGTTCTCCTCCTTGGGTCTATCCTAATGCAGAAAAGTAAATAATAAACATCAAAGGTGACATCTTCCTCAACCCGGAAGTGCCCCAATAAAAGAATATTACATACAAGTTTTTACATAAATGAAAATGAAAAACTCTCATCTCACATAAAAAAAAACCGGCTATTCAAACACGACGATCCAATATAACGTATCCCAGCAACACATAACATCACGTGTCATCAACGTAAGTAAATATGCGAATCAAAATTGTCGTTGACGTATAGAAACGAAACCGGCGATACACCACATATTACACTTACGGTCGCAGAAAAGAAAGTGAAAAACTACAACAATTGGAATCTGCACTGCCCTTAGACATCATAAACCTAAAATATCGCATATTCTGGATTTCATGCCTAACAATGCAAATCTTACATTTAGGTCTCAACTATGAAAACACTTTTCAAAAGAAGTCGGGTAATTCAACAAGATTCCCGATTTCACCCGAGACCGAAATGTTAAACTTGCATGCAACTAAATAGATTCCAATTATTGTATCCCATCACAAATATCCGGACGATGTTAAATTTTTCGATCGATTAATCAAAGTCCTACAATTCCCCGAGAGCTCAACACTTGAGCCCAGTTTATAAATACCCAGAATCATGCCACAGCACCTATGGACCAGCCGTAGAAGGGCATACCTAAACCTCATTAATGGCACCGCGGAACTGTCCCAAACCCTAAGGTTCGAAAACTTTTCCATGGTCATTATGTCGAGTTAGGGTTTCATTTTTCTAGAGGGTCCATAGAACCGCTTGCATGATTTCCCGAATACCCTAAACTTGGAAAAATGGGTTTTTGACATTCAATCGAACTTTTTAACTTCGCCTAGATAACATGTGAAAACCCGAAAACAATGTTAAATTATGAATACGAAACACTCTGAATTGTCTATACAATAAGACCGCATCATATGCAATTATAGAAAAATCAAACAACACCTGAAACACCAAAATACAGAGATGGGAACATGACAAAAATTTGAACACAAACTGCCTTGCCTGGGCCGGCCACAACCCCCATCTGCTCGGCCAAAATCCGAACATTGGGCTTCAAATTTCTGTCATGCTAATATTTTCTCTCATATATCATTCTGCACTTGTTTAAAAAAAATTTCGAGGCCATATAAAAATCGACAGAACCTAGTATTCGGTGTTTCAAGTTTCGGAGTAGTTTCGGTTTCGTAATCTAACAAATATCGTCTAATACTCTAGCCCGTCTCTGATACCACTGCTGGGTTCCATAGCACGGCAGCGTGGTTTCGGGCGGTATCGACCATGCCAATTTCAAAAATTTTCCGTTCTAGTTAACCCTAACCATAGAATCTTTACTAGAAAATGCGACGAAACTATATGTAAACACCTTTACAACTAAGTGAATGAGGAATACAACCTTTGTAGACCGGTCCTTCACTTCTAAAGCTCTGTGTAGTAGTCCTTTCGCTACGAGTTGTGATCTCCCGAACTCTAGAAAGGGTTCTCCCGGAGAAATGGACAAGCTTGCTCGAAGTCTTCGAGGCCGAAGATGATCTACGTCGAGGAGACTCAAGCTCATGCTATCACTTCACTGATTGTGAAATTAGTGAAGCAAACACCCTAAACTAAATGGCAAATAGTAGAGGATGATGAAGTAGGAAATGGGCTCACTTTAGATTTATTTTTCTCACAATATTTTCTCACTTTTCCAAAAGCTAGAAAGCTTTTTCTCAAGGATGAAGAAGATGAAGAGAATAGATGAGAATGAACTAATGAGGTGAGAATAACAACCATGGGTGAGTTAGTGTCATACATTAACTCATATAGAGATTAAACCATAGGTTACAATAATGGTTAGGTTAATAAATATCTACAAGTAAAATAAAACTAGTAGACTAAGTCAAAGATACTACAAGCTTCTCCAAGCTTCCAAGCATGTGACAATTTCCACTAATTTGTGAATTACCTAAATAAATAAAAACCTTATCATTATTATAACCATGGTGTAAGTCTCATACACCCATGTCTCATGTGGTATCTAGCATGACACAAAAAGTTGTACATTAATATATATCATATATACACTAATGCACACAAGTGAGAAAAAGAAATGATTAAGTGAGCTAATATTAGTTGATGTAAATTAATATATCACATATATAATTATACATTAAATTATTAAATCAACACTTAATTTAATAATCCGGCTATATCACATATAACCGACTAATATCAAATACAACAACTTATCGAATCAACACTTGATCCGATAATCCGGCTATATCACATAAAACCGACCGATGTCACAAATCGTGAGAATAAAATGCGGTATCACATACGCGCATTAATCTCGGTCCCGTACATATCACATATGTGCTCCTACTCCATTTCGCATGAACCAGGAAACCTCTGTGTAGGACTCTAAAGACTCGTCAATACGCCAGCAGTAGGTGATGATCATATCAAACACCCACAAGCCGCAAGCGGTCTGCTAAATGTAACGGCCACCCGGGTATTGAGCGATCAGAAGATCAACAAGCATGCCTGCTCATACTCCTGCGAATCCAATCAGTAACACTACCATACAGTCCGGTCTCTTCGTCTGATATGTCGCATATCTCGTCTAAGGGTGGTAAACGTCAGACCCCAATAACTCGATAAGTCGTGCCGATGTGAGGCTCATAACGGGTCGAGAAACTACTGATAACTCTTATCAGTAAATCTAAAAATCAGCCCTGGCCAAGGACTTCCTGTTACAGCCAATCATGCACAGCGCAACATCAACCCACAATATCGAGAGAGACGAATCCCCTCCTATCGCTCATTGCCTCCATATGACTCAGGACTGTACCCAAAAACCACCGTTTTGCACTCTCTCTTGAACGTGGTAAGGTGGAAATCAAAGCACAGTGGGAATCACACAAGACTCTATGACGATCTCGGGTCGACAGACTAACCTGTACCAGTGTCACCAGAGAACTGCCATCTGACGTGAGGTATAATATCATCTAGGAGTTCTCGGCGAGTCCGTCCAGTGTACCTAGTCTCCACTGAGCACCCGTATATCATCTCTGATGTCAAATACCAATGGATATGGGATCATCCATCGCCCATCTTCATGGGTCGAGAAGGTATACGCTAGTCTACTCTGGTATATAGATGCCCCGTCTCGATACACCCACGACTAGGGACATTAAAGGATGTACTTACCGACTACCTTTGTCCCACTAGTATGATCTGCATCATAATTCAGGTAGTCAAGTACACATCCTAAGGGATTTATCAACACGTAATAGAGAGACAATCAGTGTACATGTTAAGATAAAGTGCAACCAGATAGCATACTATCATGTTGAGCAAGAAAGTCCTCCTTATATATGTCCAAGCATCCAATACAATATACATCTCATGTACAGTAATGGCCTCTAGGGCATACATATAACTAACAATTAGAATCCGGTTACTTGTGCTCCCCACCTTGGGTCTATCCTAATGCGGAAAAGTAAATAATATACAACAATAGTGACATCATCCTCAACCCGGAAGTGCCCCAATAAAAGAATATTACATACAATGAATTTTACATGAATGAAAATAAAAACTCCCATCTCACATAAAAACCCCGGCTATTCAAAACACGACGATCTAATATAACATATCACAGCAACACATAACATCACATGTCATCAACGTAAGTAAATATGCGTATCCTAATTGTCGTTGACATATAGCAACGAAACTAGCGATACACCACATATTACACTTACGGTCGCAGAAAAGAAAATGTTAAACTACAACATTTGGAATCCACAATCACCTTAGATATCATAAACCCGAAATATCACACACTTCGCATTTCATGCCTAACTTTTTGAATTCCAAATATTGTATCACATTACAGAAAAATCTAGACGATGTTAAACATTCCGATCGAATCAACAAACACCCAAAATTTCCCAAAAAGCTCAACACTTGAGCGTAGTTTAAAAATACTCAGAACATGCCACAGTACCTATGGACCAACCGTAGAAGGGTCAACCATTGCCTCACCTATGGCGCTGCGGAACTACCGCAAATCCTAAGGTTTGGCGGCGGTTCTTACGGTCACAGAATCGAGTTAGGGTTTCATTTTTTTAGAGGGTCCACCACATTACTTGCATGATTCTTGAATGTTCATTAACTTGAAAAAAAATCCAACCCTTGGAAAATTTCCAGCGAGGGTTAAATTGGGTATTTGATATCTGCTCCAACTTTTTAACACCGTCTATATAACCTGAAACAAAGCTAGAATTACGAATAGGAAATACTCCGAATTGCCTTTGTATAAAGATAACATCACATGCAAATTTAGCAAAAACAAGCAACACCTGAAATACCAAAACCCAGAGACTGGAACACTGTAAAAAATTGAACCCAGAACCCTGCATCATGGCCGAGCAGGCCGATTTTTCAAGCATTATGGCCGGCCAAAATCCGGCGAGGGGGGTTGAATTTTCTACTGTGTTCATGTTGCATCTCATACAACATTCTGCAGTTGCTTAAAAAAATTTTGACTCTGAAAATTTCGACAGAAACTAGGGTTTTAATTCGGGTGTTTCGGAGTTATTTCGGTTTCATAATTCTACAAACTTCGTGTAATTCTCTAACTAGGTTCTGATATCACTGTAGGGTTCCTAAGCATGACAGCAAGGTTTCGGGTGGTATGGTCCATGCCAAATTAAAATTTTGCCATGCTAAAAGAACCCTAACCAAGGATGTTTAACTAGAGAATCATACGAAAACTAAATGTAAACAACTTTACATCTAAGTAAGTAGGGATTACAACCTTTGTAATCCGTTCCTTCACTTCTGTAGCTCCTTGTAATGGTCCCTTCACTGCGATCATCGAACTCTCGGACTCTTGAGTGGCTCCACAAGGTGAATGATGCATACTCGCTTGAAGTCTTCAAAATCCAAGATGATCTACGTCGAGGAAACACGACTCAAGCTATCACTTCACTAATATGGAATTAGTGAAGCTAATACCCCAATCTAAATGGCTGGTTTAGAAGAGGAAGATGAAGTAGGAATTTTGCTCACTTTAGAATTTAATTTCTTACTATTTTTCTTTATCTCCTCAAATCAAAGAGAGAGAGAGAGCTTGAAGGAGATGAAGAAAGAAGAAGATGACTGAAAAATGAGATGAGGTTAGAAATACAACCATGGTGAGTTTATGTCATGCACTAACCCATGTAGAAAATAAACCATGGCCAAGTGATTAGGGTTAGGTTAATAAATATCTTAGGTAAAACAAAACAAGTGGACTTAGTCAATGGTTCTACAAGCTTCATCCAAGCTTAACCATGATAAATATCCAAATGTTTTTTTTTTGAATTACTTAAAATAAATATAAACATAACATTATCATAGCCATAGTGTTAGTCTCATACACCCATGTTGCTTGTGTAACCTAGCATGTCACAATAATATATATCACATATATATTATTTATGTAACAAAAGAAAATAATATAATAAACATATATCACATATATGTTAAATGTATCATAAGTGAGAAAAAGAAATACTTAAGTGAGCATATATTAGTTAATGTAATTTAATATATCAAATATATAATTATACATTAAATTATTAAATTTACACTTGATTTAATAATCCAGCTATATCATATATAACCGACTAATATAATATGTATCATTTTATCGAATCAACACTTGATCTGATAACCCGACTATATCACATATAACCGGCCGATATCACATATCACGAGAATAGAATACGGTATCACATACGCGTATCAATCTCGGTCCCGCACATATCACATATGTGCTCCTACTTCGTTTCGTCTGAGACAGCAAACCTCTGTGTAGGACTCGAAAGACTCGTCAATACGCCGGCAGTAGGTGGTGATCATATCAGTCACCCACAAGCCATCAGCGGTCAGCTAAACGTAACGGCCACCCGGGTATTGAGTGATCAGAAGATCAACGAGCAAGCCTGCTCATACTCCTGTAAAGCCTGTTAGTAACACTACCGTACAGTCCGGTCTCTTCGTCTGATATGTCGCATATCCAGTCTCGGGGTAGTAAACGTCAGACCCCAGTAACCGATAAGTCATGTCAATGTGAGGCTCATAACGGGTCGAGAAACTACTGATAACACTTACCAGTAGATCTCCATATCAGCCCTGGCCAGGGACTTCCTGTTATAGCCAATCGAGCACAGCACAACATCAACCCCCAATACCGGGAGAGAGGAAACCCCTCCTATTGCTCATTGCCTCCATGTGATTCGGGACTATACCTAAAAGCCACCATTTTGCACGTTATATTGAACGTGGTAAGGTGGAAATCAAAGTAAAGTGGGAATCAAACAAGACTCTATGACGATCTCGGGTCTATAGACTAACATGTACCAGTGTCACCAGAGAACTGCTATCTGACGTTAGGTATAATACCAACTAGGAGTTCTCGATGAGTCCGTTCAGTGTACCCAGTCTCCACTGAGCACCCGTATACCATCTTTAATGTCAAACACCAATGGACATGGGATCATCCATCACCCATCATATGGATCAAGAGGCGAATACGCTAGTCTGCTCTGGAGTATCGATACCCTGTCTCGATACACCCTCGACTAGGAACAATTATAGGATGTACTTGTGGACTACCCTAGCCCCACTAATATGATCTCCATTATAGTCCTAGTAGTCAAGTACACATCCTGAGGGCTTTATCAACATGTGAGAGCAAGACAGTATCACAACACAAGTATACATGTTAAGACAAAGAGCAACCAGATAGCATACTATCCTGTCGAGCAAGAAAGTCCTCTCTATATATATCCAAGCATCCACTATAATATACATCATATGCACAATAATGGCCTCTAGGGCATATACATAACTAATAGTTATTACGTATCATCTATATATGTTGATAAAGCCCATAGGATCATTGCTTGACTACCTGCGTTGTGATGGCAATCATACTTGTGGGAGTTGGGTAGTCGATAAGCACATCCTTAAAAGGACCCTAGTCATGCGTGTATCGAGACTGTGCATCGATATTCCGGAGTTGACTAGTGTATATGTTTCTAGACCCCGATGAGGGGCAATGGTTGGTTCCGCAGCCATTGGTCTTTTACACCAAAGATCGTATACAGGTGCTCACTAGGGGTGAGTACACTGGACGGACTCGCCGAGAACTTCTAGATGTACTATATCTATCGTCAGATAGCAGTTCTCAGGTGACATGAGTACGTGTTAGTCTTCAGACCTGAGATCGTCATTTGTCTCGTGTGAGTTCCCACTGTACTTTGATCACTGCCCTACCATGGCTCTACAGAGTCATGCAAACAGGTTTTGGTTGGGTACGGTCCCGAGCTACATGGAAGCAGTGAGTGATTGTTGGGGATTCGTCTCTCCCGGTATAGGGAGTCGATATCGCACTGTGTTCGATTGGCCAGGATCATAAGACCTTAGCCAAAGCAGTTAAGATTTACTGATAGGTTGATCAGTAGTTTCCCGGATTGGTCCTGAGCCGCAGCAACACGAATTATCAGGTTATTAGGGTCTGATGTTTACCACCCCTTAGGCCCGGTATGCGATACTCTCAGACGAAGAGACCGAACTGTACGGAGATTGTCATAGATAGACTCAGTAGAGATCCGGATGAGTTTTCTCACCAGCCTTCCTTTTCGACAGGTACCCGGATAGCCGTTATGTACAGCTAGTGCCGCTGATGTGCTTGTGGTTATGGATTTATCTAGTAACTCACCGCCGGCGTACTGTCGAGTCTTTAGAGTCCCACACAGAGAGTTTCCCTGATTCAGGCGAAATGATGTAGTGGCCGTATTGGATACGTGCAGGGTTCCGATCGATTGATTGTACTATGTACCAGGACTTTCGATCGGACAGTTGATAATACTAGCCGGCTCGAGATTGAGCCGGATTATTAAATCAGGTATTGATTTAATAATTTACATATATATATTTCGATATGTATATTCTAGTATTATGTTCTTTGTGTTATTCTATCTTTTCGGGTATTCGTATTTTTATACGAATGTAGGTATGTATATACAGTAGACTGTAATCCGTATTTTATACGGAAAACATTCCGGAAGGTGGACACCTCATTTTGGTGATTTCCATTTATTTTTAAATGGATAATGAGGTGTAAAGCAAGGTGAGGGGAGTATGGTGAGAACCATGCCTCAATAGTATTGACAAATGAATTGTTAATTCATTTGTGCTCACTATTGAAGCATGGTTGGTATTTTATATTGAGAAAATAGTTTTACAAAACTATGGTTGTGATTTTCTTTCTCTCACTTGATTCTTTTTTCCTAAGCTCACCATTTGCTTCATTCCCTTCTCTTGTTTTCTTAAGCTCCTCCGCCTTCATCATCTACCTCATCTCTACACTCTTATGTGTTGAGAATCAAGAGAGGAGGTGAGGTAGATATACACATTGATCCATACACTACATCCTAGATCCCTTAGACTAGCAACCAAAGGCCTCTAGTTGCTCCACTTGACATTTAGTGTGGAGCTAGAGCCATGGACTATATCCCTCTGGTGGATCATCTTCGATGGAGGGAGACCGACAAACCAGCACGATCCCGAAGAACCGAAGGAACAAGGAAAGAAGAACAAGCTCGATCAAAGAGGTCTCTGGGAACATACGAAGAGGAAAGAAGACCGAAGGACACGGATCTTTTGGTGAGACTCTTCTTGAAAGTGTATCTTAGCACCTCTACAAGGTTTCCATATCCATCAAGTATGCAATTTTAAAAAATCTAGAGGTCTAAACTACACTAAACAAGAATCGAACTAGAGAATTACGGTTTGGTTAGCAAGAATACACTTTCTAAACTAAGTGAAGAGGGTTATAACCTTTGTAGACCAAGTCCCTCACTTCAATAGCTCCAAATAGTAGTCCCTAAGCTCCAAGTGGTGGTCCCTAGAACTCTTCTTGGCTCCACTTAAAGAAAAGATCGAGCTTGCTACGTGATCTTCGAAGCCGAAGATGATCCACCTTGAATTCTCTCTAACTCAAGCTAATGCTTCACCAATCAAGTATTAGTGAAGCTAACAACCTAAACTAATGAGCTAGATGAGTGTAAGTTGATAAAGTAGGAATTTTGCTCACTTTAGAAATCCTTTTCTCTTTATTTTTCCAACTAAAGAAAAAGACTAGAGAGGAAGAAAATGAACTTGGGTGAGTAAAAAATCTCAAGTGAGAATGAGAGAATGAACTATGGAGTCAACATAAGGTTGTGATGAGAAAATATCTAAGAGTAAGACAAATTGAGAGGATGAGTCATGACTTCTTAATGCTTCTACAAGCATCCAAGCCATGACTCATTTTCCCTCAATTTTATTTTCCTTTTTAAAATAAATCATCACAAATATCATAACCCTAGTATGAGTCCCATACACCCATGTTCAATGTATCATCAACCATGATACAAAATACAATTATATATATATATATACATATACATATACATATATACAATTATATATCAAGAGAAGAAAATCATTAAGTGAGCATAAATATTAGTTAATATATAAATATATCATATATAAATATATATCAAATTATTAAATCAACATTTGATTCAATAATCTGGTTATATCATATATAACCGACTAATATCATATTTATATATATATATATATATATATATCATATTATCAAATCAACACTTGATTCAATAATCCGGTTATATCACATATAACCGACAATATTCAATATTCAATATCAAATCAACACTTGATTCAATAATCCGGTCATATCATATATAACCGGCCAATATCAAATATATATACATATAACAAATCATTGAATCAACACTTGATTCAATAATCCGGTTATATCTCATATAACTTAACCGATATCAAATATCGCGAGATTAGAATACGGTATCACATACTCGTATTTAATCAAGCTCCCGCACATATCACTATATTTGCCCTACTTCATTTCGCTTGAGCTAGGAAACCTCCGTGTGGGACTCTAAAGACTCGTCAATACACCAGCAGTAGGTAATGATCACAGCAGTCGCCCACAAACCGTCAGCGGTACTAGCTGGACGTAACGGCTACCCAGATATTGAGCAAATAGAAGATCAACAAGCAAGCTTGTCCAAATCCCGCAAAGCCTATAAGTAACACTTACCGTATAGTCCGGTCTCTTCGTCTGATATGTCGCATATCGAGTCTAGGGGTGGTGTAAGTCGACGTTAGACACCCCACATAATGCGGGGAGGCGAAATAGGTAAAACAATCATTTTGTTCAAGTTAATATCGACTAACTTTACGGATCTTTGCTAAACCCAAACTAACAACTATCTAGAAGTGCGAAACTACTATGATAAATGATTATACCTCAAGATACTAGTCCTTCTTGTTCTTGTTGTTCACCTCCTCGTCGGCCTCCTCGATGTGATAGAAGATCCACCCGAGAGTTCCTCCTCCAAGCTTTAACCTCTCACTTGAGGTAACTAAGTGGCTAGGATTTCTAATCCAATTGACCTAGAAGATATAGAAGTGGATTAAGGATCTATTAGTCTTGCTAACCCTTGGGATCTCAACACATGAGAGGATTAGGGTTAGGTTTTTGAAGAGAGAGAGCTTGAGGAGAGAGAATGTGTTTGTGAGAATGAGATGAAATATAACTTATTTCTATATTATATGAAGCATAAAGAATTATCAAATAAATCATATATGATAATTACAACCATACTTCATTTAATACATTCAATGAATCATCACATGAGTCATTAAGCAATAAATGCTCCATTAACTCATTTGGATGATTCATCTCATGAGTCACTAAATCATTTAATGCAAATTACACATAAGCTCTCCACCTCACCTTTCTTCTAGAAGCTTCTCGACTAATTACGAGAATGCCCCTCCCATCCGTAAAAACACGGAAATACTGAGACTGTATAAATCCAATAATCCAATACTAGAATCTGGCTTAAACTAAAGCCTGCAAGTATAATCTGTCCGAACATCATACGTGCACAAGTACACGTACATGTCCGAACCCTGTCGTAAAACCATACGACCTCTATATCGTTTCGCCTGAAGAGGGAAACTCTCTGTGTGGGACTCTAAAGACTCGATACTACGCTGGCAGTGGGTTTAACCACAGGCCGAAAGCGGTACTAGCTGTACGTAACGGTCCCCAGGTAGATGTCGATAAGAAGGCCGATGAGGAAACCCATCCGAACTCCTACTGAGCCTGATGTGACAATCTCCGTACAGTCCGGTCTGTTCGTCTAAGACTATCGCATATCGGGCCTAGGGGCGAAAAGCGTCAGTCCCCTAAAAGCTGTATAAGTCGTGTCAGAGTGAAGCCCATCACACCTTGAGAAGCTACTGGAAAACCTACCAGTAAATCTCATTTGCCCTGGCCAGGGACTTTGCGTAATGGCTCTCCAAACACAGCGCAATATCAACTCCTAATACCGGGAGAGACGAATCCTATCTAACCGCCACTGCCTCCAAGAGCTTCGGGACTGCACCCAACTGCTACCTATTTGCACGACTCCTTTGAGCTGTGGTAGGGTAGCAATCTAAGAATAGTGGGAACACACTCGAGACGAAGCAGCAGTGTCAAGTCTGCGGACTATGCTGTACTCATGTCGCCTGGGAACTGTTAACTGACGACGGGTATAATACCAACCAACAGTTCCCTGGGAGTCCTGTCCGGTGTACCCATAACCCAATGAGTACCTGTATACTATCTCCAGTACAACGTACTGATGGCTATGGGACAGACCATCTCCCCAACTGGGATGAGAAGCGTACACACTAGTCTACTCCGGAGTATCGATGCCCTGTCTCGATAATCCTACGACTAGGGACCTGAAAAAGGATGTGCTTGTAAACTACCCAGCCCCCACTTGTGTGACTGCCATCACAACGCTGGCAGTCAAGCAAAATCCTAAGGGCTCTATCAATATGTATTCGCGATATGCTAACATATACACATATTAAGATAGATATAAACCAAGTAGCATACTACTATATTGAGCGAGACTGTTAATATAACTGTGAATATCCCAAGCTTCCATTAAGTAATATACAAACTAGTATGATACAATAATGGCCCCTAGGGCATATACACTAACAATCTCCCACTTGCACTGGGGCCATGTACTGGCATATCGAAGACCTATCATCTCGAGTAGCCTCTCGAATTGTATCTGAGGTAAGGCCTTTGTGAATGGATCTGCAGTGTTCTCCTCTGTAGCAACTCTCCGGACCTCGATCTCCTGGCGATCAATGATCTCCCTGATCAGGTGATACCGCCTTAAGATGTGTCTGGACTTCTGATAGGACCTGGGTTCCTTTGCTAAAGCTATAGCCCCGTTGTTGTCACAATACAGAGGTATTGGATCAACAATGGATGGAACCACCTGAAGTTCTGTGAGGAACTTCTTCATCCAGACTGCTTCTTTTGCGGCATCGCAAGCAGCGATATACTCCGCTTCCATCGTCGAGTCAGCAACGGTGTCCTGCTTGGAACTCTTCCAGCACATCGCCCCTCTATTGAGGATAAAGACATAACCTGACATGGACTTGGAGTAATCATTGTCACTCTGGAAGCTGGAGTCAGCAAAAGCCTCGATCTGGAGGTCTTTTCCACCGTAAACCAAGAACATATCCTTAGTCCTTCTCAGGTACTTGAGAATGTTCTTTACTGCTATCCAGTGCTTCTCCCCTGGGTCTGACTGATACCGGCTTATCACGCTCAGTGCGTAAGCTACATCTGGTCTGGTACACAACATCACATACATTATAGAGCCTACTGCAGAAGCGTAGGGTATAACTGATATGCGATCCCTTTCCAAATCAGTCTTGGGAGACATCTCTTTGGAGAGGGTGATTCCGTGACAAGCCGGTAAATTACCGCGCTTAGAATCTTCCATACTGAATCTTTTCAGCATAGTGTTGATATACCTGGACTACGAAAGTCCCAACATCCTCTTAGATCTATCACTATTGATCTGGATCCCCAGAATGTAAGAGGAATCACCCAGGTCTTTCATGGAGAACCTGTGTGACAAGAATCTTTTGACAGTTTGTAGCATAGAAATATCATTTCCTATCAATAAAATGTCATCTACGTACAAGACGAGGAATACAACAGTTCGTGCTACAATTTTACTATATATACATGGTTCATCTGGATTTTTGATAAAGTCACATTCTTTGACTGTTTCATCAAAACAGATGTTCCAACTCTGCGATGCCTATTTTAGTCCATAAATGGACTTAAGCAACTTGCACACTTTCCCGCTGCTCCCACTCTGATTGAAACCTTCTGGCTGATCCATATAGATGCACTCTTCTAAATTACCATTTAGAAAAGCCGTCTTTACGTCCATCTGCCAGATCTCATAATCATGGAAGGCAGCAATGGCAAGAAGGATCCGAATGGATTTGAGCATAGCCACTGGAGAAAAAGTTTCGTCATAGTCCAAACCAGGTCTTTTGACGAAAACCCTTTGCAACAAGTCTAGCCTTATAGGTTTCCACCTGTCCATCTACACCAATCTTTTTCTTGAAGATCCACTTGCATCCTATTGGTTTTACCCCATCTGGAGAAAAGTCCAAAGTCCATACTTTGTTGGTGTACATGGACTCCATCTCGGTCCGCATTGCATCCAGCCATCTTACTGAGTCGCCGCTCTGGATGGCCTGCTAGAAGTTCGAAGGTTCATCATTATCAATGACGCAATCCTCTTTATCCCCGTCTATAAGAAAACCGTAGTATCTCTCAAGTGGATGAGACGGCCTACTACTCCTGCGGAGGGGTGCGGGAATATCCTGTTCTTCTGGAACTTCTGGCTCTACCAAACTTTCAGTAGTATTTTGTGGTTCTGGAATTTCTTCCAGTTCTATTGCGCTCCCACTTGTTTCCTTTTCTAAAAACTGTTGTTCTAGAAAATGGGCATTACGAGAAACAAAAACCTTTTGTTCCTCTACGTAATAGAAAAAATACCCCTTGGAGTTCTTTGGATATCCCACAAAATTACACTGTACTGAGCGTGCCTCGAGTTTGTCCGCATGCTGCTTTTTAACAAAAGCTGGACATCCCCATATGTTCAGATACTGAAGATAGGGTTTCTTCCCACTCTACATCTGATATGGTGTGGTAGGCACAGTCTTGGTAGGAACCCTGTTCAAAAGATATGCAGCTGATTCTAGTGCATAACCCCAGAAAGATCGCGGTAACTCAGCATTAATCATCATGGAACGTACCATATCCAATAGGGTTCGGTTCCGTCTCTCCGATACACCGTTATGTTGTGGAGTGTATGGAAGAGTAAGCTGAGAGAGAATTCCTTTCTCTTTTAGGTAACCTAGGAACTCGGCACTTAAGTATTCACCACCTCGATCAGATCTCAGTGTCTTGATACTTTTGCCAGTTTGGTTTTCTACTTCATTCTTATATTCTCGGAATTTCTCAAAGGCCTCGGATTTATGTTTCATCAAGAAAATGAATCCATACCCAGAGAAATCATCCGTAAAAGTAATGAAATATGAAAAACCGCCTCTTGCATGTGTAGACATTGGCCCACATACATCGCTGTGTATGAGTCCTAAGAGCTCGCTCGCTCTTACTCCATATCCAGTGAATGGAGTCTTTGTCATCTTTCCTTTGAAACATGATTGACAAGGGCATAAGATTGATATTCGAACGGATCTAAAAATCCTTCTCTATGTAACTTAGTTAACCTTGTCTCATTGATGTGACCCAGTCTACAATGCCATAAGAAAGCCTGATTTATATCTGGAGACTTTCTTTTTAGTGTGTTCTGGACATTGAAAATCTGTAATTGGTTTAACACGTATATACCGTTATCTAGTGTACCGGACCCAATCAAACCATGATTAAGGTGGATGTTAACATCGCTTACAAACGTGAAATCATAACCTTCTTTTGATAATAATGATATTGATATGATATTACACGTTAAACTAGGTACACAAAAACAGTTGCGCAAAACCAAAATATGTCCACTCGTCAATCCAAGGTGATAATCCCCTACGGACACAGTATTCACGCTAGCTCCGTTAGCAACCTGGAGGGTCATATCACCAACCTTCAGCACTCTATGGTTTCTCAGTGCATGTAATGAATTGAGTATATGAGATCCTGATCCGGTATCCAATACCCAGGAAGTAGAGTTGATTGACAGAAAATTTTTAATTACAAACACACCTGAAGCCGAAGCCACAACTTGCCTCGAGTCCTGGTTCTTGGCAATCCAAGCTTTGCAATCCTTCTTCCAATGGCCTTTCCTACGACAGTGGAAGCATTCGTCCTTTGCCACTACTGGCACCACAACCTTTGCCTTTCCCTTGACTCCCACCTTACCAACACCACCTCTCGGTTTGGTAGCGGCCTTCTTCTTCCTTCCTTTGGCCCTTGCCTTGGACCTGGAAGAGGAAGCATCACGAACAAACATAGTGGGTGTTTCCCTTGCCTTCTGCAAGATGCCCACTGCACTCCTCAGCATGTTAAAGAGTTCTGGAAGTTCAACTTCTTTACCTTGAATGTTGAAATTCAAGATAAACTGGGCGTAGGTGGAAGGAAGGGACTGGAGAATCAAGTCTGTATATAGCTCGTTCTCTAATGTTGTCCCGAGGTCTGCGAGCTCTTCAATATAGCCAATCATCTTAAAGACATGTTCCCCTACAGATGATCCGACGGCCATCCTCGACTGAAACAAGTTCTTTGAGGTCTCGTATCTAGCTATACGAGATTGCTCTCCATACAGTTTCTTGGTGTGGAGAAATATGGATTCTAGATCCATATTATCGTGCCTCCTCTGATGTTCATTATTCATAAAGGAAAGCACGATGCACTTGGCCTTCGCGCAGTCTAACTCCCAGGTCTTGCGGATTACTTTATCCACGACACTGGATTCAGGACCTGGGACGGCAGGGGCCTTTGTAGTAAGGACATACCCCAATTTTTCATAGGTAATAACCGTCTTAACACTCCGGAACAAATCTTTATAGTTTGGCCCTGTCAAAATATTTTTATCTAATAATAACTTAAGGCCTGTCATGTTCTGGGTCGCTGCAATGAGAGAGAGAGAGGGAACACTTTAGCATGATGCTCTTACAAATTTAGAGTGGTTTTTAGTTTATCTAAACAGGATGGCTCCCACTGTTTCTCGAATCCCTCCTCAAACCATAAAGGAAGAACTAGTCAGGACTATTCTCACCGTACAATACTTGCTTAACCGTTCAGCCAGGCCGGTGTCGGTACTTCGAGGGAGATTTTACGACGCTTTCGCGAAGTTCCTTAATTAAATAACCTCTTTTCTCTGGGGGCGTAGCCCCGCTGACACCTTTCTCGACACCTACTTGGTTTATAGCATTGATCGTTAAGTGAAAGAATCTCCTGATGAGTAGCATATACTCACAGTAGGATCGGGATCCAAATATCATCGTGTGATAAAGCTGAAGGAATCCTACCAAAATTATCACACTCCAAATGGTATGCAATCTCTTAGCAAGTTTCAGTTTCTTTAGAAACTCCCGATATGGATTTCTGCCCCATGCTCTTATGACCTTGGCGTTGATCAAAATGTCATAAGTCACATGTCAAGTTCTACCCATCATTATCTTGTTAATTTGAACCCATCCGTACATACCCCTGACGTTGGCCAAATGGCAGTACGACTGTCCCAAACCAACTCATCTATCTATGCAACAAATGAATACCCAGCAGCTACCAAACACTATGCCTTGGCATTGGTCAAAATGCATAGCTTGAATACTACTGAATACCCAAATGAAATGGCGGAGGGCTACGAATGGTTTTGGCGAAACCGTGAACGTAGTGAACTTGATATGATCGAAGGAACCTGATAGCTTTTAAAAGGAGTGGTTTAAGCTCCGCAATTAAAAAAATATCTTTTGTTTTAAAATAACTGAGTGGTTTCTTTTAAACTGTTCCAACGATTCAACTTTGGTTTATTTTCTTTGCATTAATATAATGCGTCCCATCAATTAACCTATCATTACAGAAAACAACGAAAATACAATGTCCTCTTATGCCATCCGCATTCGCCACTGCGCCCTGTCATTCACCCGTTAGGTTACTTAACTAACGACAGAGCGGGGGCTGGGCTAGCGTGGGTGCAAAACATAAGTGGCGCCTACTAGATATCATATATAGATATTGTACATTCGTCAGACGCAACAATAGGCATTCCAGATCACAGATGAACATATTGGATTTTCTAGGAATCCGCATTCTTTTGAGCCTGCAAAGAAAGACGGATTACACAGTCGCGATAAATAGCCAAAACCCCACCCTAGACCCCTACGGGTACGGCAAACTACCCGCCAAGTACCCAAAGTGAAGCGGTCTCCCTCAACGACGTGAGTAGGCCACTAAGCACTTCAAAGTACCCGGTAGTTTGTGCACCCCATCTTGGGTCTATCCTAGGAGCAGAAAACAGTAAATGAAATAATACAACGGTGGCTACAATCTCAACCCGGATGTGCCCCGCAAAAGAATATTACAACAAATTATAATTTACATTTGAATGAAAGAAACACTCGTCTCACATCCCTGGCTATCCATTCACGACAATCCAACAAGTTCATATTCACAAACCAGTAAAAACCATTACAGAAATGTGCAACCCCCTGCTAACCGACATACTAGCAGTTAGGGGAGGTTTACGAACACATTAAACACAACACAGATATAATCCAGTTAGCCAAACATCTTAGAATTTCAATCAAGCAATACTTATGAATCCACTCCAAACAATTCACTGTGCACATAAAACCTGAGCAGAAACAAATCATCCCAGAAAATGCAACATCAACACAGAAGAATAACTGAGCAAGTTTGGGTTGACTCGGTGTCAACTCGGCCGCGGATCCGCGGAGGATCGCTTGTATCGGCCGCGGTTCCACGGTGGTTTGGTCGAAACATGATCCCAAATTTCTTCACAATTCTTAAAAAACCTTGCTTGTATTTTTAAGGGTCCCTGAAAAATTTTTAGACCCCGTTTTAAAATCGGCAGAACCTGGGTGAAAACGTCGTATTTTCGGGTTCGTTTTGCGATCGAATTTCTAAAGACTTTGCTAACATGTTAGTTATGGTTTATCTAGGCTCTGATACCACTGTAAGTCGACGTTAGACACCCCACATGATGCGGGGAGGCGGAATAGGTAAAACAATCATTTTGTTCAAGTTAACATCGACTAACTTTACGGATCTTTACTAAACCCTAACTGACAACTATCTAGAAGTGCTAAACTACTATGATAGATGATTATACCTCAATATACTAGTCCTTCTTGTTCTTGTTGTTCACCTCCTCGTCGGCCTCCTCGATGTGATAGAAGATCCACCCGAGAGTTCCTCCTCCAAGCTTTAACCTCTCACTTGAGATAACTAAGTGGCTAGGATTGTTAATCCAAGTGACCTAGAAGATATAGAAGTGGATTAAGGATCTATTAGTTTTGCTAACCCTTAGGATCTCAACACATGAGAGGATTAGGGTTAGGTTTTTGAAAAGAGAGAGCTTGAGGAGAGAGAATGTGTTTGTGAGAATGAGATGAAATATAACTCATTTCTATATTATATGAAGCATAAAGAATTATCAAATAAATCATATATGATAATTACAACCATGCTTCATTTAATACATTCAATGAATCATCACATGAGTCATTAAGTAATAAATGCTTCATTAACTCATTTGGATGATTCATCTCATGAGTCACTAAATCATTTAATGCAAATTACACATAAGCTCTCCACCTCACCTTTCTTCTAGAAGCTTCTCGACTAATTACGAGAATGCCCCTCCCATCCATAAAAACACGGAAATACTGAGACTGTATAAATCCAATAATCCAATACTAGAATCTGGCTTAAACTAAAGCCTGCTAGTATAATCTGTCCGAACATCATACGTGCACAAGTACACATATATGTCCGAACCCTGTCGTAAAACTATACGACCTCTATATCGTTTCTCCTGAAGCAGGGAAACTCTCTGTGTGGGACTCTAAAGACTCGATACTACGCTGGCAGTGGATTTAACCACAGACCGCAAGCGGTACTATCTGTACGTAACGGTCCCCAGGTAAATGTCGATGATGTGACAATCTCCGTACAGTCCGGTCTGTTCGTCTAAGACTATTGCATATCGGGCCTAGGGGGCGGCAAGCGTCAGTCCCCTAAAAGTTGTATAAGTCGTGTCGGAGTGAAGCCCATCACACCTTGAGAAGCTACTGGAAAACCTACCAGTAAATCTCGTTTGCCCTGGCCAGGGACTTTGCGTAATGGCTCTCCAAACACAGCGCGATATCAACTCCCAATACCAGAAGAGACGAATCCTATCTAACCGCCACTGCCTCCAAGAGCTTCGGGACTGCACCCAACTGCTACCTGTTTGCACGACTCCTTTGAGCCATGGTAGGGTAGCAATCTAAGAACAGTGGGAACACACTCGAGACGAAGCAGCAGTGTCAAGTCTGCGGACTATGCTGTACTCATGTCGCCTGGGAACTGTTAACTGATGACGGGTATAATACCAACCAACAGTTCCCTGCGAGTCCTGTCCGGTGTACCCATAACCCAATGAGTACCTGTATACTATCTCCAGTACAACGTACTGATGGCTATGGGACAGACCATCTCCCCAACTGGGATGAGAAGCGTACACACTAGTCTACTCCGGAGTATCGATGCCCTGTCTCGATAATCCTACGACTAGGGACCTGAAAAAGGATGTGCTTGTAGACTACCCAGCCCCCACTTGTGTGACTGCCATCACAACGCTGGTAGTCAAGCAAAATCCTAAGGGCTCTATCAATATGTATTCGCGATATGCTAACATATATACATATTAAGATAGATATAAACCAAGTAGCATACTACTATGTTGAGCGAGACTGTTAATATAACTGTGAATATCCCAATCTTCCATTAAGTAATATACAAACTAGAATGATACAATAATGGCCCCTAGGGCATATACACTAACAGGTGGAATCGTCAGACCCCAGTAACTTGATAAGTCATGCCAATGTGTGGCCTATAATCGTTCGAGAAACTACTGATACCACTTACCAATAAATCTCATCAGCCCTGGCCAGGGACTTGTTATTATAACCAATCGAGCATAGTGTAACATCAACTCCCTATACCGAAAGAGACGAAACCTCTCCTATCGCTCGCTGTCTCTATGTGACTCGGGACTGTACCCAAAATCCACCTATTTGCATGACTCCTTTGAGCCATAGCAGGGAGGAAATCAAATCACAGTGGGAACCACACAAGACACTATGACGATCTCGGGTCTACAGACTAACCTTTACAAGTGTCACCAGAGAACTGCTATCTGACGATATGTATAGTACCATCTAGGAGTTCTCGGCGAGTCCTGTTTTGTCTACCCATTCTCTAATGAGCACCTGTGTACAATCTTTGATATCAAATACCAATGGTTATGGGATCAACCATCGCCCCATATAGGGTCAAGAAACGTACACACTAGTCTACTGTGGAATATTGATGCCATGTCTCGATTCTCTCTCGATTAGGAACTGTTAAAAGATGTGCTTTTGGACTACACAAGCCCCACTAGTATGATCTGCATCATAGTTCTGGTAGTCAAGCCTACATCCTAATGGCTTTATCAACATGTAACAGAGAGACAGTATAACAATACAAGTGTACATGCTAAGATAAAATGCAACCAGATAGCATACTATCATGTCAAGCAAGAAAGTCCTCTATATATATGTCCAAGTATCCACTATAATATACAATAATAGTCTCTAGGGTGTATTTCTAACACTTCTTTCATAGTAGTTAGCTATCCTCCTAGTTAGCTAGTTTAAGGTTTATGGTAGATCCGGTTATCGGGTTATTCTAGCGCCAGTTTTTAAATCGTAGAAAAAATTTGTTCCGCAAACAGCCACGGTTGATGGCCAGGGCGTTAGTGTAACCCAACAAATACAAGTTTTTGCAGCCATGACAACCTAAACATATTTTATTAACATGCCTTTTAATTTAAAAATGTTGGATGGTTCAAGATTTTTGTGAAAAAGAAAAATAAAATGAAAATGAAAATGGGAGGCATGGTGCATTTAATATGAGGAGAGAGAGGGTGCCATGGTTGAACTCTCTCTCTCTCACTCTCTAGATACTTTCATTTCTTCTTCTCTTCTTCTTCTCTTCTTTCTTCTTAGAACAAGAAAACCCTTCTCTACCTCACTTAAACCCTACCCTAATCACCATAAACCCTTCATTAAACCTTTCCAAAATATTAATCCAAATCTCTTCAAGAGTTTCCGTCAAGTAAGTTTCCTTTTTGGTGGCTATCCTATCAAGTTAGGATCGCCTACTAGTCTATCTCAAGGTATGAGTTAAGTTTACTACTTGTTTTGCTAACCTTTTGCCATAATTGTTCTTGATTAGGTTTTAGGGTAGTGCTTAAAGTAAGTTTAGAGTTTTCAAGAGAGGGTTAAGTCAAGTTTAAGGTTTTAGTGACTTCAAGGGTAATCATTGTAAGGTTCCCTAGCATGACAGCAAGGTTTCGGGAGGTATCGTCTATGCCATTTTCAAAAAATTGTCATGCTAAGCAACCCTAATCCTAGAATCTTTAACTAGAGATTTAGACAATACCAAATGTAAACTACTTTACATGTTGAGAACAAGAATACAACCTTTGTAGTTCGAGTCCTTCTCTTCTAAAGCTCCGGGTTGAAGCCCACGCGACTCTACAAGGCTCCTCTTCAAGTTGAACGACCTTCCTTCGTGATCTTCGCGCCAAAGACGATCCACCCGAAGTTCCTCTAGATCAAGCTAACTCTACACTAAACTCCTTTAGTGTATGAAACACACCACACTAAATTGCTAGTTTGGTGTGGGATGATGAAGTAAGGGATATGATAAGCTCGCTAGATTTCTCACAAGCTCAATAATTCACATCTCATGTGAGGGTTTGAGCTTGGAGATGAGATGAATAAATTGTAGAGATCAAGAGAAAGAAGAAGCTCAAGGAAAATGGCTAAGGCATTAAGCATGAAGCAAGTGTAGAAACAATAATATGAATCATCTCTCTCCTCACTCATTCAAGCATGGAATAAATTGCAATTCTAAATTGTAACCATACTTGAATAGTGAGTCAAGACTAATAAAAAACCATATAAGCCCATGCCTCATCCATACCCAAAATATCTCCACAATTTACACCCCATTTTTCCATTTTCTAAAAATAGAAAAATATGCCATGCTTCACATAATATATATATATATATATCAAATATACATTTATATATATATATATATAAAGCAATTAGTGAGCTAATGATATTAGTTAAGATATAATTATATCACATATAATATATATCACATTATTAAATCAACACTTGATCTAATAATCCGGTTATATCACATATAACCGACTAATATCATTTATCTGAATATCACATTATCAAATCAACACTTGATTCAATAATCTGGTCATATCACATATGACCTAACCAATACCAGATAACTGCCAGATTACAATACGGTATCACATACATGTATTTAATCAGGCCCACGCACATATCACATATGTGCCCTACTTCATTTCGCTCGAACTAGAAAACTTCTGTGTGGGACTCTAAAGACTCGTCAATACGCCGGCAGTAGGTGATGATCACATCGGTCACCTACAAGCCGTCAGCGCTACTAGATGAACGTAACGGCTACCCGGGTATTGAGCGATATGAAGATTAACAAGTAAGATCGGCCATACTCTCTATGAAGCCTATCAGTAACACTACCGTACAGTCCGGTCTCTTCGTCTGATATGTCGCATATCATGTCTAGGGATGGAAAACGTCAGACCCCAGTAACGTGATAAGTCATGCCGATGTCTGGCCTATAACGGTTCGAGAAACTACTAATAACACTTATCGGTAAATCTCGACAGCAGCCCTGGCCAGGGACTTCCAGTTATAGCCAATCGAGCATAGCGCAACATCAACCCCCAATACCGGGAGAGACGAAACCCCTCATATCATCCATTGCCTCCATGTGACTCGGGACTGTACCCAAAATCCACCTGTTTGCACAACTTCTCTTGAGCATGGTAGGGAGGAAATCAAAGCACAGTGGAAGCCATACAAGACTCTATAACGATCTCAGGTCTACTGACTAACCTGTACTAGTGTCACCAGAGAACTGCTATCTGACGATAGGTATACTACCACATAGGAGTCCTCGGCGAGTCCTGTTCAGTGTACCCAGTCTCCACTGAGCACCCATATACCATCTCTGATATCAAACACCAATGGATGTGGGATCATCCATCGCCCATTATATGGGTCAAGAAGCATATATGCTAGTCTACTCTGGAATATCGATGCCCTGTCTCGATATTCCCTCGACTAGGAACAATTAAAGGATGTACTTGTGAACTACCCTGGCCCCACTAGTATGATCTCCATCATAGTCCTGGTAGTCAAGTATATATCCTAAGGGCTTTATCAACATGTGAGAGCAAGACAGTATAAATACCAGTCTACATGTTAAGATAAAAATAACCAGATAGCATACTATCATGTCGAGCAAGAAAGTCCTCTCTATATATGTCTAGGCATCCACTATAATATACATCATATGTACAATAATAGCCTCTAGGGCATACATATAACTAACAATCTCCCACTTGCACTAAGGCCAGTTGTTGTAGTATATCATACCCAACGTCCCAAAAGTCTCTCGAATAGCATCTGGGAATTTCCTCGGTGAGTGGATCCGCTGTGTTATCCTCTGTGTCAACTCTCCTGACCTCGATCTCCCGAAGATCAACTATCTCCCTGATGATGTGGTACTGTCTAAGAATGTGTCTGGATAGCTGACGGGACCAGGGTTCCTAGGCCAAAGCCACAGCTCCATTGTCATCCCAATACACAGGTATTGGATGCCCAATGGTAGGAACCAAGTTCATCATATGAACCTTATTCATCCAGACAAATTCTTTGGTAGCATCGTTGGTAGTGATATAATTGGTCTTTATCGTCTAGTATGTCACGGTATCTAGCTTGGAACTCTTCCAATATACCGTCCCTCCACTGAGGGTAAAGACAATGCTTGCGACTGACTGTAACGCCTTAGTTTTCGGTTAGTGCTAGTTTAGACGTTAATGCGGGTTTACTGTAAAAAGTTTACCAATTCGGATTCCTCACATTTTATAACATTTAATTAATAATTTTATTATTATTTGTTATGGCATGCACGCACGTATGCATATTAATGTGAGGGTTTGTTTGTGCTAATCTAGGTTAGGAACCATGAAACTTAACCATTTATCTAATCTTTGCTTTAATCCAATCCTTAACCTAAACTCCTAGATCTTTTGAGTGAGAAGAGACGATATTTGTTTTGGAAGTGAGGAGGTGGCATGGTGGTGTAAATGCATTTATGTGAGAGTTATTGTTGTGGTGCACTCACCCTTAACCTCACCCTTTCTCTCTTTTCTTCACACTCTCTCTCTTTCTCTCTCACTTATTGCTTTCTTATTTCTTTTCATCTCCTCTCATTCCCTAAACTGAACACTCTCATTTTCCATCACAAAAACTTCATCAAATCCTTCACAAACTCACAAAAATCACATCTTGTGTCTTGATTTGCCTCTTGGATGCTTTGGAGCTTGGATTTTTGAGTTCTTTTTGTTAGGTAATGATCTCTTTCTGTTAAATAGGTGTTTATTGTGTAGCGTGGCTTAATCGTTTCAATTTAGATCACGTATCTTATCGTTTCGGGTAAATATTGTATTTTTAGTGTTGTTTGGGGGTCTGGGATGATCTGCTATCAAACCAGATAATTGTTGCAAAAGTTCCCATCACAGTGACCTAGTATAGTGACCTAAAACTTATCCTCAAAATACGAACCAATTCCATCATGTTCAGGCCGCAATTTTATTGCTTCTGGCCGCAAATTGCGGCCAGACTGGGGAGTTAGGGTGTGGATTTTGGTGTAGGGGTCTCTGGGGTTGTATGTGGTCTCATGGTACTTGCAACTTTTACAAATTGTTGGTATAGAAAAATCTGGGACTATTTGCTTGTTTTCTTGTATTTCGTTTCACGCGTTACGTTATCCGATACGGTTCGTGTTCTGTGTTCTGTTGCTCTTGAGTTGGTTTCGTAGTGTCGCTATGCACGTTAGCTACAATACGAACACTTGAGAGTACATTTGTGTTGTCGCGTTGGTCCGCGTAGTTTGTACGTGTTTTGGGTCTATTGCTAATATATACTTGCTTTGTTGTTTTATTGTTTTAGGTTCGTAGGCGGGGACTTCGGACACTGCTACAAAAGGAAAACAGGTGGTTGGCTTCACTTAGCTAGGAGCGTTAGTGAGTAGATTTAATATCTACAGGGGAATCGCCCGCATGGCGTTATGCGTCTGAGCTAGAGATGACTTGACTTTGTCGCATTTTCTATTTCATATATAGAGTTTGCTCATACCCTTATTGCTTAGTTAATTGTTGTGCTTGGACTAGTACCCTTAGGACACTGAACTATTATTGACGGCTCATGTTGCACGAGCACTGATTGTATGCCACACACACCGTTAATAATTGCCATGCCACGCACAACACACTTATAGATATGATATTGTTTGGTTAGGGACATTGAGACATTGATTCATATTTCTTTATGCATATGACATATAGCATACCTGTATACCTACATGCTTACACATATGCCTTGACATGCTAGTTACCTATATACCTATAGGGTATTGGACCATTAGCGATAGGTACATACACACATAATGACATAGCTACATGTATACCTTACATACATACTTCACTTATACCTGGAGGGTATATCACATTATTACTGATAGGTAGATACATATACCTTGCTATACCTTTATGTTCACACATATATCTGGATTTAGCTACATGATTACCTTTATTTGATGGTATATAGACTTGGAGAAATTAGGAACTACATGATATTTATATTAACTTGATGCAGTTAAATAGCGGCTTTTCCTTTATGTGCTTACATTACAGTTTTCTGTTGCATATATTATATTCATGGATTTTCACATTGAGATATGGATTTTTCATGATGTTTTCTGGATTTGAGGACCATGGTAGTTTCATGAAATTATGCATTATTTGAAAAACCCGGTTTCTCTTGATATGATATTTCAGCAGCCATGTTCATACCATAATATTGCATTATTATATTCCCCATTCTTATTCGTTTTATAAATAAACAGGTGCTTTTGACGCATGTCTGCTACATATTACAGGTTACAGGTTCTTGGATCTAAAACGGTGAAAAAGATAAAAGACGATGCAAAAGTGGAACTACAACCAACAAATAGAAGGATCTTGATCAAGCCGACATAAAGATCAGTTTACAAAGTACAAAGGCAGCGCAAGGTCCAAGATTCCAAAGCGAACGGTTAAAAGTCCACTGCACTACTCACTGTGAAGATCTAGAGAAGACGTAGAAGCCAATATGAGAAAAGACCTGTAAAAACAGAAAGAACAAATCAAGCAGAGCCACCAAAAGAAATAGTAGCTCACAATCCTCTTGTTTGGCCGCGGAACCGTGGCCAAACCAGGCTTTCGGCCGCGGTTCCGCGGCAAGGTTAAGGAATTGGAAAGTAAAAATTTTACCATAATTTAAAGCAGCTCTGACTAGTCAACCTAGGGGCATTTTGGTAAATGCAGACGTGCGAATCAATTGTAACCTAGGGTTTCTATGAATCTATAAATAGAAACCCAATTCATTATATTCTTTTCATGCCTCCCTATGCCTCTTTCTATGAATAAAATTTAGAAATCTTTTGGAGAGCATCAATACCTCTTTTCATATCATGAATTCAGATCTGACAACCCTGTGTTGATATTTGGAGAGAGCCATCTGTAAAGTAAGTAGGTAATTTCAATTCTTGCCCTAGGTAATCTTTCATTCTTTGCCCTAGATAAATGTTTTTAAATTCCCTAATGAGCGAGTAGTCTCCTCGCTTGTTAGGGTTAGCTTTGGGGAAGGCTTTTGAGAGATGAGATCTCTCATCCCTTTCTTACCCATCACATATAATCAATAGGACTCCATGCATACACGCACACACCGCGCCCTACGGCACCCTATCCCTCGAGGTAGCGGTGATACCGTAGTATAAAAGCCCGGTTGCGCGTGTTTTCCATGGAGGTTAGGCTAAGGATTGATAAAGGAAGGATAAGAACCTAGAGGAAGGAACACCTTCCCGAATGGATCTAATCCCCTTTATTAATAATTACCATAACTCCTCTTAGATCCTAATTTGGGTATAGAAAGCGTTGAGATTTATTTACATTTCCAAACCATTCCTAAACCTAACCCTAGCAAGATTTAGATCTAGATAATCTTAGTATAGATAGATTTAGTTATTTTTAGATTTAATAATCAATCCGACCACAATCGGAATTAACTCGTTTGAGCGACTAGGAAATTCACAACATCCCTGTGGACCGACCCGTACTCACCGGCTAGCTACCAAGCGACGCCGTTCTTGATTGCGGTTAAAAGATAGTTTTGAGATCAAATCAAATGGCGCCATTGCCGGGGATGGCGTGTTATTTCCTTTTTGCAATTTCGGGTTAATATTAAATTAAAAACCCATAAAACTGAAAAATCAAAAAAATATAAAAATATATCATCTGTTATTTTTGGTAAGGGTATTTTTGTGAGATTTTTGCAGGATCTACAAACAACTTCGGATCTGGAAAAATACAGAAAGCGAAACAGAAAACAGGAGATCAGAACAGAGGAGAATTTCAGAAACAGAACAACAGAAAAAATCTCGAGACGCGAGCCAAACAGTACACCTCGCTTCCGCTGCCTAAACCGCATTCTGCCGCCCATCTGCGGCGCCCTGGTGAAATCTTGGGATCTGCGCCGCCGCCGCCGTTTCGTCGTGCCAGGCCGCCTGGTTCCCCTGTGCCTTCACCGCAGGAAAATTCCTCTGTAAGGTCCTCTGTTCTTGCTCTGGAAATCCAGATATATCTTTTCTGAAAAATTCCTGCAGAATTTTGTGTGCTTTAAAAATCTTTTCCTTTCCAAATAAAAAATCTTGTGCAGGATTTTTGCGCCTCGTTTAAAATAGAAATTGATTGCATGTAATATTTTTTCTGTTTTGCATATCTTCTATCGAAAATATTTTTGCAAAAATTTCCAAATAAAGAGCAAACAGAAAAAGGAAATTTTTTTTTAACAACTTGCAAAATTTTTGCCACTAAGAAATCCTTGCACCACCCAACCTTCTTTCTTTCCCCTTTCTTCTATCATGGGTACCCCACATCGTAAATCACTTTCCGAATTTTGGTATCCCGAACCTAACTTTGCCTCGTACGTCAATTGTTTCGGTCGATTTAAGGAAGACCCCTCCATGCCCAAAATTTCTTTGAAAGATCAAATAGAAGCGTCTAGGAGAAACAGTTCGACTTTGCAACCCATTTTGTGTCAACCAAGTCAACCTTTATCACCTTCATATGTTGATACCACTTTTTCAAGTCCTGCTGTAACTCCTAAACCGATGTCCATTGCTGAGCATATTGCTCAATCTCGTAACCGATCTTTCACCCCCCTCCACACATCCAGTTCTAGGGATCAACAAGTCCATTCACCTTTTTATCCACATATTGATCCTATTCCTGTCCAACCATCCACTTCCTACCAGTCCAACGCGACTTTCCCACCTTCACTAGACACTGTTTCTACACAGCCTTTTGGGAGTTTCACGTATCCACACAACTTTGAATCTTTTACCGAAACACCCTCACCACCCATGTCTAGTTTGGAACAGTCGTTGGAAGCTTATATTGCAGCAACAAACAAAATGAGTAGGAATGTGGAAGCGTCCATGGCCGTCCTTATACAACCTAGTGAACCGGTAGCTAGTTTCCAACTAGCTTCAAATTTTTCAATGTATGAGAAGGCGGTTGGACAGAGTGAGAATTTGAGAGGAGCGAGTGAGTTCTACACATTTCCAAATCAAACCTACCCTTAACCAATTGAAACCCACAACTCCGGTTTCCCATCGATTGTCCCAAATAGTTCACCAGTTGAAAAAAGAACAAATAAAAATGAGTTGTGTGACTTTGTGGTTCTTGATTTGCCAGATTGTGAAGAACCCCTTTCGAGTGAAACCACACCTAATCCTTTTGACCTTTACACCTCCAATCTAGAACCTGAATTGATAAATATCCATGCTTTTGAGGAGGTGTCAGAAAAAATTGATTTTCACTTGATTAAGGATTTAGACGCCGGGAATATTTTGGATGATGAACCCGTCGATTTGATTGAAATTTTATGTCCAATTCATCATCCCGAGTCATTAATTGTTTCTCCCGAACTTTACATGCGTCTTGATTTTGATGATAATGGCATGGATGAGTTAAATATTGAGGAGAATTATGAGGATAGTATTGAGGAGAGTATTGAGGATAATATTGAGGTTGAACCATTTTTGTTTGATGTGTCGAATTTTCCAATTCATCCTCCTGAACTTTTAACTGTTATACGTCCTAAATCACCTTCCCTCCTTTCCATCGTTCCGACCACGCACAAGATCACGCTTGAAGACTGTGAGCTTGAAAAATTTTCCTATGAATCTGACACAGTTCTCACAGCCGATAACACTTACGAGTGTTTCACTTTTTCGGACGATGTTGCTGACTCACCGCCCGAGTTTGAGTCCTTTGAAATTTCAGATGAGTTAGTTGAACCATCAGACTCGGTTGCTTACAGTCGTTTCGAACCATTGATGGAATATTTTAAGTTCGAGACAGTTCACTACGGTGAGAATGAGACTATCCCTAATTCACTTCCCTTCATCCTTCCTATCATTCCGACCTTACAAGAGACCGTTACGCTTCCATCTCCTATACCAAGTTCGACGTACCCATGCTTTCTTGCGAATCTTGAGGGATTTGACCCCATTTCTCGACGGGTTGATAGATTAGCACAATCACTTTTAACACATCGGTCATCACAAATTGCGCTAATTTATTCACTCGATTTACACCCTCAAGATCGTACTCCACTTCTTTCTCTTTTCCGCCATTCTTCTCCCCCACCGAAACCGTATCCCGTCTCTACCTCCACACGGTCTCGTGTGCTTCTCATTTCTCTTCTTTCCACTCTCTTCTTTCTCCAACCCTACCATTACCACGATAAGATTTTTGAATAGTTGGTGCTAACCTTTGGCTTATGTAAGGCCTTGCTTAGTTTGGGGAGGACCTTATTGTATATATGTATATATATTTTTTGTTTTCTTTTCTAATAAAAAATATAAAAAAATAAAAACAAAATAAAAACAAAATTTTTTTTTATAAATAAATAAACAGGGGAGTGCCGACAATTTTGACCCTCTTGGTGTAGCATGACAGTGAGGACACTGTCAAGTTTAAGTTTGGGGGTATGCTCGGTACGTCTTCTTCCTTCGCATTCATTTGTACATATTTTTGCATTTGCATACTTATTTGAAAACCCATAAAAAATTGAAAATTTCAAAAATTATAAAAATTAATGTATTCAATTTTGGCTGTATTTGACTTGAGTTTGACAAATAGGTCAACTGGCTAGGAACAACTAGATCTTAGACTTAGTAAATTAAAAACCCTAAAAATAACCTTTCTTAAAGTTTAACGGTAGAAAGTATATGTCTTTATAGTTTATTTAGAAATAGGCAAATTTTGAGTTCAGTTCTTGGGCTAAATCGAAATAAAGGAAAAGTATTGATATTTTATTAGAGTATAAATTTGAAAAATAATTCCTAGCTTAAGTCTAGATTCTGAAAATGTATACCCTATACATTGCACAAACACGCACCTTGAAACTTGGAATAGTAGAGGAGACCTTGAAATGCTCTTGTCTAAAGTCCTTAGTATGATGAAAAATAAAAAATAATAATAATAATAAAATATTCAAGTGTGAATAAAGAATAAAAAAATGAACACTGGTTTTTGTGATTACTTAAGGCTGCAAAAATAAAAAAAAATATTTAGCGAGGGTGCTTCATCACCTAGTGCCTTAGACCAACTGGTTTGGGAGTCACTGCTAAAAAGCCTTGGGTGTTGCAAGACTAGAAAGTACGCTTTAAAGTGCAAACGCATCTTGTAATCGGTCGTTGGTACCTCAAGAAATATTAACGGTCGCATGAAGGATGCGTAAGCAAAAATTCAATTAAAAATTCACCAACTAATAAGTACTTTGGACAACGGACAAGGGTATGATTGCTTGATTTGAATTTCCAAGTGTAGGGGTGATTTATACACACACGTGGGGATATGCGATTGGAGTTTAGATGAGAGAAAGGAGTGAAGAATAGAACTTGTATCTTTAGTAAGAGTTGATAAAAATTCCTAAGTGGAGATGGAACCCCAGAAGGAAAACTTAAGAAATGCCGAAAGCTAAGTAGGTCTGCATAGCATATATAATCTTAAGTTAAATGATGAGGAAGTGTGAAGAATATGAGTGGATAATTTATGAGTCGACGATAATAGAATTCCTTGGTAGAAAAACCTAATTGGAGAATAAAAGTCGAAAAGCCGAATTGATAGGATTTTGTGGGTAGTATCCACTGAAAACCCTCAGGAGACAACACTCCTCCTACTAGGGACACCTAGAGGTTTAACGGCTTGCTGCACGAGCTCAGTGCAATCGCGTTTCCCTGCGAAAGTGCGGTTAGGTTTTTGTAGAGAATAAAACTAAGTTTGCTCGAGGACGAGCAAAAAATAAGTTTGGGGGTATTTGTTCATACCATAATATTGCATTATTATATTCCCCATTCTTATTCGTTTTATAAATAAACAGGTGCTTTTGACGCATGTCTGCTACATATTACAGGTTGCAGGTTCTTGGATCTAAAACGGTGAAAAAGATAAAAGACGATGCAAAAGTGGAACTACAACCAACAAATAGAAGGATCTTGATCAAGCCGACATAAAGATCAGTTTATAAAGTACAAAGGCAGCGCAAGGTCCAAGATTCCAAAGCGAACGGTTAAAAGTCCACTGCACTACTCACTGTGAAGATCTGGAGAAGACGTAGAAGCCAATATGAGAAAAGACCTGTAAAAACAGAAAGAACAAATCAAGCAGAGCCACCAAAAGAAATAGTAGCTCACAATCCTCTTGTTTGGCCGCGGAACCGCGGCCAAACCAGGCTTTCGGCCTCGGTTCCGTGGCTAGGTTAAGGAATTGGAAAGTAAAAATTTTACCATAATTTAAAGCAGCTCTGACTAGTCAACCTAGGGGTATTTTGGTAAATGCAAACGTACGAATCAATTGTAACCTAGGGTTTCTATGAATCTATAAATAGAAACACAATTCATTGTATTCTTTTCATGCCTCCCTATGCCTCTTTCTATGAATAAAATTTAGAAATCTTTTGGAGAGCATCGATCCCTCTTTTCATATCATGAATTCAGATCTGACAACCCTGTGTTGATGTTTGGAGAGAGCCATCTGTAAAGTAAGTAGGTAATTTCAATTCTTGCCCTAGGTAATCTTTCATTCTTTGCCCTAGATAAATGTTTTTAAATTCCCTAATGAGCGAGTAGTCTCCTCGCTTGTAAGGATTAGCTTTGGGGAAGGCTTTTGAGAGATGAGATCTCCCATCCCTTTCTTACCCATCACATATAATCAATAGGACTCCATGCATATACGCGCACACCGCACCCTACGGCACCCTATCCCTCGAGGTAGCGGTGATACCGTAGTATAAAAGCCCGGTTGCGCGTGTTTTCTATGGAGGTTAGGGTAAGGATTGATAAAGGAAGGACAAGAACCTAGAGGAAGGAACACCTTCCCGAATGGATCTAATCCCCTTTATTAATAATTACCATAACTCCTCTTAGATCCTAATTTGGGTATAGAAAGCGTTGAGATTTATTTACATTTCCAAACCATTCCTAAACCTAACCCTAGCAAGATTTAGATCTAGATAATCTTAGTATAGATAGATTTAGTTTTTTTTAGATTTAATAATCAATCCGACCACAATCGGAATTAACTCGTTTGAGCGACTAGGAAATTCACAACATCCCTGTGGACCGACCCGTACTCACCGGCTAGCTACCAAGTGACGCCGTTCTTGATTGCGGTTAAAAGATAGTTTTGAGATCAAATCAAGAGGGTCAAAAGCGTCTCCGGCAACGGCGCCATTTGATTTATAGAGATTTTTACGATCAAAAATAATTTACCGCAATCAAGAACGGCGTCGCTTTGCAGCTAGCCGGTGAGTACGGGTCGGTCCACAGGGATGGTGTTAATTTCCTAAATGTTCTTACGAGCTAATTCCAATGGGTGTTGGATCTTCTAATTAAATCTAAAAACTAAGTTGTACGAGAATTAAAAAACTTGGTAGGATTAGGTCTAGGTAAAGTTTGGTAAGATTAAATTTCACACCTCTTTCAATGCCTTAAATTAAAACTTTTTAGGAGTTATAGCAATTATTAGTAAAGGGGATTAGGATGATTGGGAAGAAACGATGTTTCTTCCTCTAGATCCTTGTCTGTCCTTTCCTAATAATTGCTCTAACCTTCATGGAAGACATGCATGTCCGGTCCTTTATATTACGGTTTCACCGTTACCTCGTGGGTAGGGTGCCGTAGGGAGCGGATCATGCATGCATGCATGAAGTTCTAATTGTTGCAAATGATTGGGCACGAAAGAGATGAGAGATCTTCATCTCTCAAACTCTTCCCTATTCCTAACCCTAACAAGCGAAGAACTTACTCGCTCATTAAGGGATCTATTTAAAACATCATTTTTTAAAAAAGATCTAATAGATTAATTACCTACTGCAGTTTAAGAAATTCTACACTAGATTAAACTAAGGCAAAAGAATAATTTATCTAGGGCAAGAATTTAATTATAGAACTAAGGCAGAAATAAGAATGAACTTACAGAATAATGCTCTTCCAACTTCAAATGAATCTGAATTTTATTTATGAAAAAGAGGCATAGGGAGGCATGAAAAGAATACAATGAATTGGGTTTCTATTTATAGATTCATAGAAACCCTAGGTTACAGTTGATTCGCACGTCTGCATTTACCAAAATACCCCTAGGTTGACTAGTCAGAGCTGCTTTAAATTATGGTAAAATTTTTACTTTCCAATTCCTTAACCTTGCCGCGGAACCGCGGCCGAAGGCCTGGTTCGGCCGCGGTTCCGCGGCCAAACAAGAGGATTGTGAGCTACTATTTCTTTTAGTGGCTCTGCTTGATTTGTTCTTTCTGTTTTTACAGGTCTTTTCTCATATTGGCTTCTACGTCTTCTCCAAATCTTTACAGTGAGTAGTGCAGTGGACTTTTAACCGTTCGCTTTGGAATCTTGGACCTTGCGCTGCCTTTGTACTTTGTAAACTGATCTTTATGTCGGCTTGATCAAGATCCTTCTATTTGTTGGTTGTAGTTCCACTTTTGCATCGTCTTTTATCTTTTTCACCGTTTTAGATCCAAGAACCTGTAACCTGTAATATGTAGCAGACATACGTCAAAAGCACCTGTTTATTTATAAAACGAATAAGAATGGGGAATATAATAATGCAATATTATGGTATGAACAAATACCCCCAAACTTATCTTTTGATCGTCCTCGAGCAAACTTAGTTTTATTCTCTGCAAAAACCTAACCGCACTTTCGCAGGGAAACGCGATTGCACTGAGCTCGTGCAACAAGCCGTTAAACCTCTAGGTGTCCCTAGTAGGAGGAGTGTTGTCTTCTGAGGGTTTTCAACGGATACTACCCATAAAATCCTATCAATTCGGCTTTTCGACTTTTATTCTCCAATTAGGTTTTTCTACCAAGGAATTCTATTATCGTCGACTCATAAATTATCCACTCATATTCTTCACACTTCATCATCATTTAACTTAAGATTATATATGCTATGCAGACCTACTTAGCTTTCGGCATTTCTTAAGTTTTCCTTCTGGGGTTCCATCTCCACTTAGGAATTTTTATCAACTCTTACTAAATATACAAGTTCTATTCTTCACTCCTTTCTCTCAGTTAAACTCCAATCGCATATCTCCACGTGTGTGTATAAATCAGCCCTACACTTGGAAATTCAAATCAAGCAATCATACCCTTGTCCGTTGTCCAAAGTATTTATTAGTTGGTGAATTTTTAATTGAATTTTTGCTTACGCATCCTTCATGCGACCGTTAATAGTTCTTGAGATACCAACGACCGATTACAAGATGCGTTTGCACTTTAAAACGTACTTCCTAGTCTTGCAACACCCAAGGCTTTTTAACAGTGACTCCCAAACCAGTTGATCTAAGTCACTAGGTGATGAAGCACCCTCGCTAAATATTTTTTTTATTTTTGCAGCCTTAAGTAATCACAAAAACCAGTGTTCATTTTTTTATTCTTTATTCACACTTGAATTTTTTTTTATTATTATTTTTTTTAATTTTCATCATACTAAGGACTTTAGACAAGAGCATTTCAAAGTCTCCTCTACTATTCCAAGTTTCAAGGTGCATGTTTGTGCAATTTGTAGGGTATACATTTTCAGAATCTAGACTTAAGCTAGGAATTATTTTTCAAACTTATACTCTAATAATATATCAATACTTTTCCTTTATTTCGACTTAGCCCAAGAACTGAACTCAAAATTTGCCTATTTCTAAATAAACTACAAAAACATATATTTTCTACCGTTAAACTTTAAGAAAGGTTATTTTTAGGGTTTTTAATTTACTAAGTCTAAGATCTAGTTGTTCCTAACCAGTTGACCTATTTGTCAAACTCAGGTCAAATACAGCCAAAATTGAATACATTAATTTTTATAATTTTTGAAATTTTCAATTTTTTATGGGTTTTCAAATAAGTATGCAAATGCAAAAATATGTACAAATGAATGCGAAGGAAGAAGACGTACCGAGCAAGCCACCATGAGTTTTATCGGTTCTGATATATATACCCCATGCGAGGAGCGTCGTGGGCCGTATGAGGGTACATGGTGGGGCCCGGAGGTACCCCGAGGCAAGACGATTGAAGGACCTTGCCGATTGAGCTTGACAGGGGAATCATACCATCCGGTGACATTACCTATGACTTGACGGTTATCGTGGGGATACCGACGGAAGTCGTGTGCGTATGCATATGTCGAAAGGCGAGGGTCAGAGGTAGGCACTCGAGTTTTCGGTATAGTGTATGATACGTACCTATCAGGGTGCCAGTCGCGGTGACAGCACTTGATAGATCATCATTTCTGTGTCGATACTTGACACATTGATTTCATGATATATATATATATATATATATATTTATATATATATATATTAGTGGAATGGCACGCTAATATATATGTATACATATCAATTAATATACATCATCATAATTATGCATGTAATTGTATTTAGGATATATGAGATTCACTTGATTTTGGATTTAGGATATAAGAGATTCATTTGATATTGGATACAGGATATATATGAGATTGCTGATTTCGTACATTCATGGTATATGAGATTTACTTGATATTATACATTCAGAATTTGTGAGACTTATATGATATGAGAGCCAATTTGGGGGCTGATTTGAGGAAATTGGGATTTGGATTGTCTTGATGGACTTTGGTCTTACCACGATGTCAGGATTCCGTGGAAATGACATGTTTCACCCCATACTCCACATTTATTGTTTATGCACTGCTTCATGTATTAGTTGTACCTGTTAGTGTACCTTTCATGACTGTTGTATTTACATACTTCATTTTATATGCATTGCTTCATGTGTTAGTTGTACCTGTTAGAGTACCTTTCATGACTGTTGCATATATACATTGTCATATCATTACTTCATGTATTAGTAGTACCTGATTTAGTACCTTACATGATTGTTGCATACAGATTGTCATATTATTGCTTCATGTATTAGTTATACCTGCTAGTATACCTTTCATAACTACTGCATTCATATGACCTTTTACTGCTTTTAGCTTACATATGTTAGATTCGCGTTGTACGTGCATACTTGCGATTACCTGTATATGTTATTTACTATTTACGAGTTGGTAACTCACCCCCGTTATTCCACAGTTTGTTTTGCAGGTTGTTACCCAGAGTAGTCGAGGCAGGCTATTCATCTATCTTATCATCTTTTGCTGCGGATACCGCTTCGGCTCATAGTGTGCAGTTTTGCTTTAGGTGGGTTTTGTGGTTATCCGTTCATGTTACTTATTATATATTCGTTGTATCCTATACTCTCCATCTACCATTATCTTGTATAACTTAGAGACTTGATGTGAGGACGATATTGTATATTATTTTATGACTTGGATGTCTTTTATGCAGTTTTATTTATATCGTCTTTTATTTCTTCGCTACGGCATCGTATATCTGTTGTGGTGGTTGTTTTCCGCCTTTGGGCGTGTATTTGCTCCCGTTTGGGGATGCTTTATTTATATTTATGTTATACCCATTTTTGGGGCTGGTTTTTACAAAGGAGGTGCTGCCAAAATTTAAAAGGAAATAAAGTTGGATTTTTAAAGAATTTGGGTTGCGATTTCAAAGGTTTTAAAAATGTTATTATTTCTTACTACTTTTGATGGTTTAGATTGATGGGTTTTCGGCTTACTTAAATTGCGTTACGTCTGTGGACGTTGCGTAGTTTAAGAGCCGTCACGTGCCAATTTCGGGTCATGACACTGACTTTCAGTCGACCTTATCACTCTGGAAGCTCGAACCAAGAACATTCTTTTGAGAGCTTCTCAAGTACTTAAGAACGTTCTCCATAGCTGTCCAGTGATTCTGCCAAGATCCGATTGATTCCTGATCACTACTCCTAGTGAGTCAGCTACATCTAGTCTGGTACATAACATCGCATACATGATAGAGCCTACCGCCGAAGTATAGGGTATCCCTTGCACGTGAGCTCTCTTCAAATCAGTCTCGGGAGACTTCTTTTTAGAGAGAGTGATTCCTGAGTAAGTGGGTGAACCACTATGCTTAGAATCTTCCATACTGAACCCCTTTAGTATGGTGTTAATGTACCTGGATTTTGGGACACTCCCAACATCCACTTAGATCTATCACCATAGATCATAATCCACAAGATATAGTAAGTATCATCTAAATCTTCTATGGAGAATCCTCGTGATAAGAAGAGCTTGACCAAGTGTAGCATAGGAAACCATTTCCTATCAAGAGTATGTCATCTACGTACAATACGTGGAAGACAACCTTCCTCTCTACAACCTTCTTGTATATACAAGGTTCATTTACCATTTTGATGAAGTCAAACTCTTTGACTGTCACATCAAAACAGATGTTCCATCTTCGCGATTCTTGCATTGATCCTGATAGACTTAAGCATAGCTTTGAAAGTCTCAACTTTTCTATTTACACCAAGAATCTTCTCAAGATCCATTTGCTCCCAATGGGTTTTACCCCTTCAGGTGCAACATGCAAAGTCATACTTTGTTGGTGTACATGGATTCCATCTTTGATCGTATAGCATCCAGCCTTTTTACAGAGTCCCCACTCGTGATGGCCTGCCTGAACCTAGTTGGGCCATCATCTACCATGATGCAATCCTTGCTCCCACTATCACCGAGAAGACCGTAGTATCTCTCAAGTGAATGAGGAACCCTATCAGATTCGCGGAGAGGCTGAGGTTCGTTGGAGACTATTGAATCCTTTGGTTTCACCAAATCATCAACCGTTAGTTTGTCAAGCTGGAACAACTTCCAGTTCTACCTCATGTCCACAAATTTCTTCACAAGAAATTCCTTTTTCTAAAAAGGTGGCATGCTGAGAAACAAAAACACCTTTTACTCCTCAGTTAGGTAGAAGATATACCCTCGCAAATGTTTGGGATATCCTAACAAACTTACATAACTGATCTTAGCTCGAGCTTGTCCGGATTCTGCTTTTCAACATAGGCCGGACAACCCTATATCTTAACTCGTTTAAGACATGGTCCCTTTCCATTTCATATCTCATATGTAGTGGTAGGCACTGATTTAGTTGGAACCCCATTCAACAGGTATGCAGCTTCTCAAGTGTATAACACCAAAAGAAAGTAGGTAACTCAGCAATACTCATCATAGAGCGCACCATATCTAATAGGGTGCGATACCTCCGCCCCGATGCACCGTTGTGCTGTGGTGTATTCGAAGGAGTAAGCTGAGAGAGAATCCCATTCTCCTTTTAGAATCCAGGAATTCCATGAGCAAGTATTCTCTTCCTTGATCACATCGAAGGACCTAATACTTCTACCCGTCTGGTTCTTAACTTCAACCTTATATTCCTTGAATTTCTCAAAAGTTTCAGATTTGTGTTTCAACAGGAACATATGTCCGAATCCTGAGAGAAGATCAGTGAATATAATGAAGTACGAAGAACCAACCTTGGCATTTGTAGACATAGGACCGTATACATCATCATGTATTTATCCCAAGAGTTCAACAACTCTTTCTCTGTTTCCAGTAAACGGAATATTGGTCATTTTACCTTTGAGACAAGACTGGCAAGCATCATAAGATGAAAATTCGAACAGATTCTCATATTCATCCTTATGTAACTTAGCTAGTCGTGTTGCATTGATATGACCTAGTCTACAATGCCACAAGAAGGATTCGTTCATTTCTGAACTACTCCTCTTGTGTGTGTTCTATATATTTTGAACTGTGGTTTGATTTAGAACTTATATGCTATTACATAACGTGCCTGATCCAATCAACTCTTGATTAAGGAAAATGTTCACAATATTATCCGCCAATACAGAATTATATCCTTCTTTAACTTAATAAAGAAACTGATGTAATGTTGTATATCAGGTTCGGTATATAATAACATTAGTTCAGAATCAATGTATTTGGTAATACAAGGTGATATCTGCCAATTGATCTAGCTGCAACACTTGCACCATTCTCTAACACTTAGAGATATATCACCCTTTCCCAGTTCTCTACCTGTCTGTAGCCCATGTAACATATTACATATACGGGATCCTGATCCGGTATCACATACCCAGGACGTAGAGTGTACTGAGAAACAGTTCTCTGTAACTAACACGTCCGAAGAAAATGCATCAACATGCTTATTCTTCGTCCAGTGGCGTGGTAATCCGGATATTCCCCTATTTCCTTCTCGGACTTATAACACTTATAAGTTGGAGCGGAACCAACGTTCCCATGTCTCTGTATAATAAACGGGTTCGGTCAATACATCCATATTATTATCTTGATTAAGGCGTGACATTGGTCGCTCTAGGAGAGAGAGAAGGATGATCACTTTGCGTGCGCTCTTTGCAAGATTAGATTGGTTATTATTTTATCTAATCAGGATGACTCCCACTGTTTTTATCAAATCTTCCTTCAAACCATAAAAGGTAAGATTAGCCGGGATTAATTACACCTTACAAGTTCGCCAATCTTTCAGCCAGGCCAGTGCCGTTACGTTGAGGGAGGTTCCCCGTGCTTTCGCACGGACCTAATTAAAATAAACCTCGTTTTCCCAGAGGCATAATCCCGTTAACACCTTTCTAGACGCCTACTTGATCGGCTAATTGTGATGTGTAAAATTCTCCCAAGAGTAACTCTTACTCGCAATGGGTATCGGGATCCAACTATCTCATAGAAGGTATGCAATCTCATTGCAAATTTCAACACTTGAAATTCCCGATAATGGTTTTTACCCCTAACCACTTATGACCTTGATAAGGTCAACAAACCATAAGCGCTGGTCAAGTTCTACCCGTCATTTCTTGATTGAATTAAACCCACCCGCACGACCCTTGACAAGGTCAACAAGGCCATACAACTACCCTAATCCAATCGTATCACATGCCAGTAAATAAGCACTAATCAGCTACCACACACTATGCCTTGACAAGGTCAACAAACACAGCATGAATATTAAATAATACCTATCTGAAATGATGGAGGACTACGTAGGTTTTTAAGAAAACCATGAGTATAATGAACTTGAAATCGTAGTAGAATCTGGTGATTTTGAAAAGGAGTGTTTTTTAGGCTTTTCTAGCTTTGCTAAAGAGGACACTCCCGGTGAAGGGATCTCGGCTCTTTCCTCATCGAATGAGGTGCAGGATATTCAAGAATACCACTATTCAAAGAAAGAACTAGAGAAGCAGTCAAAAACAAAACCGAATGAGTTGTAGTATTTGCTAGTTTTGCTAAAGAGGTCACTCCCGGTGAAGGGATCTCGGCTCTTTCCTCATCGAATGAGGTGCAGGATATTCAAGAATACCACTATGCAAAGTAAAAACTAGAGCTACCATTTTTGAAAATTTGATTCTACAACATCTTTTAGGTTTCTTTTCTTTCATTAATCTCATTAATGAAGTCCCATCAATTATGCTTCCTAAGCATCACAGAAGAAACGAAAATACAATGTACGCTTATGCCATCCACATTCACCACAGTGTCCCGTTATGCACCGTTAGGTTACTTAACTAACGGCATAGCGGGGCAGAACTAGCGTGGGTGCAAAACATAAGCAACGTTTATTATATATCATATATACAATAATAAAGCATTCATCTCACGCATATATAGTGATCACATCACAGAATATCAGCAGCAGAAGATAACATATGAAATATTGGATATTCTAGGAATTCTGTGTTTTAATTTAAGCCAGTATAAAACACGGATTTCACGGTCGCGATGAATAGCCAAACCCACATCCCTAGACCCCTGCGAGAGCGGCAAGCAACCCTACCAATTCTAGAGTTAGGAGACCCGGACTCGACTCCTCGAGATGGTCTCCCACTGGACTCTAGAACCCGGTTACTTGTGCTCCCCGCCTTGGATCTATCCTAATGTGGAAAAGTAAATAATATACAACAATAATGATATCATTCTCAACCCGGAAGTGCCCCAATAAAAGAATATTACATACAATGAATTTTACATGAATGAAAATAAAAACTCTCATCTCACATAAAACCCCCGGCTATTCAAAACACGACGATCCAATATAACATATCCAAGCAACACATAGCATTACATGTCATCAAATAGCTAGACGATGTTAAACATTCCGATCCAATGAATAAACACCCAAAATTTCCCAAAAAGCTCAACACTTGAGTGCAGTTTAAAAATACTCAGAACATGCCGCAGTACCAATGGACCAACCGTAGAAGGGCCAACCCTTGCCTCACCTATGGCACCGCGGTGTTAGTTGTATGTATGCCCTAAAGGCCATTACTGTACATAGGATGTATATTGTAGTGGATGCTGGGACATATATAGGGAGGACTTTCTTGCTCGACATGATAGTATGCTATCTGGTTGAACTTTACCTTAACGTGTATACTGATTGTCTCTCTGTTACATGTTGGTAAAGCCCTTAGGATCTGTACTTGACTACCTGGACTATGATGCGGATCATACTAGTGGGGACATGGTAGTCTATAAGTACATCCTTCAAAGTCCCTAGTCGTGGGTGTATCGAGACGGGGCATCGATATACCAGAGTAGACTAGCGTGTACCTTCTCGACCCATACAGATGGGCGATGGATGATCCCATATCCATTGGTGTTTGACATCAGAGATGATATACGGGTGCTCAGTAGAAGACTGGGTACACTGGACGGACTCGCCGAGAACTCCCAGATGGTATTATACCTCACGTCAGATGGCAGTTCTCTGGTGACACTGGTACAGAGTAGTCTGTTGACCCGAGATCGTCATAGAGTCTTGTGTGGTTCCCACTGTGCTTTGATTTCCATCTTACCACGTCCAAGAGGGCGTGCAAAACGGTGGTTTTTTGGTACAGTCCCGAGTCACATGGAGGCAATGAGCGATAGGAGGGGATTCGTCTCTCCCGGTATATGGGGGTTGATGTTGCGCTGTGTTCGATTGGCTATAACAGGAAATCCCTGGCCAGGGTTGCTGAGATTTACTGGTAAGTGTTACCAGTAGTTTCTCGAATAGTTATAGACCTCATATCGACACGACTTATTGAGCTATTGGGGTCTGACGTTTACCACCCCTAGGCAAGATATGGGACATATCAGACGATCAGACCGGACTGTACGGTAGTGTTACTGGTCGGATTCACTGGAGTGTGAGCGGGCTTGCTCGTCGATCTTCAGATCGTTCAATACTCGGGTGGCCGTTACGTTTAGCAGACCGCTTGCGGCTTGTGGGTGTTTGATATGATCATCATCTGCTGCCGGCGTATTGACGAGTCTTTAGAGTCCTACACAGAGGTTTCCTGGCTCAAGCGAAACGAAATAGGAGCGCATATGAGATATGTGCGGGACCGAGAATAATGCGTGTATGTGATACCGTATTCTATTCTCGCGATAAATATATCGAATGGTTGTATGCGATATAACCTAGTTATCGATTCAAGCGTGGATTCGATAAGCCGATATATTGTATACTAGTCGGTTGTGTGCGACATAACCGGGTCATTGAATCAAGTGTTGATTTAATGATTTAATGCATATTTATATATTTGATATATTACTTTGCATCAACTAGTATCGGTTTACTTAAGATGGATTTTCTCACTCGGATGGGCGCATTGTATATGCGATATACTTTTGTGCACTTGATTGTATCATGTTTGATGATACATGTCATGCTAGGGTTCAAGTGTAAAGATTAAACCTTGGTTAATGAAATGGTTAGGGTTTATTATTTATTATTCATTTATCTTATTTAATTATCCTTTTTATTTTTGATAAATGAATAAAAGAAAAGAGAAAAGAATGGTGGCTAATTTTGTTCTTTAGTTGAAGCTTCATGAAGCTTTGTTCAAGTCAACCATTCTTATCTCATCCTTAACCCTAACCATTCCCACTAACCATGATTCATTCTCTACACTTGACTCTAGTTAAAATTATGATAAGAATTCATTTTCTTTTATTATTCTTTTAACTTATCATAACAATTTCCTTCTTCTTCTTCCTTGCTTCAAGTGAAGAAGCTTGAGGTCATCAATGGTGGATTGATGTTTTGAGTGAGAAATCCAATTCTAAAGTTAACCCACTTCCTATTTCTTCATCCTCTACCTCTTGCCAAGTAGTAGAGTGTGTTCTCTTCACAAGTTTCATGACTTGGTGAAGTGAGAGCTTGATCTTGCGATGCTTCGACGTAGATCATCTTCGGCATGGACATCGACGACCTAGCTTGCCCATTCTCCGACGAAGCCGACTCTAGAGCCCGGATTTGATTTGGACAGCGGAGACGACCTCGTTGCGGAGCCGTGGAGGTGGAGGACCGGATCTACAAAGGTTGTATTTCCGTATTCCCAATAGTTAAGTGTTAACTAGTTCTTTTTCGCCTAGACATCTAGTTATCGATCCGTAGTCTAGGGTTTGTAGGCACCGTAATTTTTGAAATTGCCATGGTTGATGGCTTGGGAGACCTCACTAGAGTGCCTAGGAACCCTACACGCGGAACTACCGCAAACCCGAGGGTTTGGCAGCGGTTCTTACGGTCATAGAATCGATTTAGGGTTTCGTTCTTCTAGAGGGTCTATCGAATCACTTGCATGATATTTGAGTGTTCTTTAACTATGAAAAAATCCAACTCTTGGAAAATTTTCCAGCGAGGGTTAAAGTGGGTATTTGATATCCGTTCGAACTTTTTAACACCGTCTAAATAACCCGAAATATAGTTAGAATTATGTCTATGAAACACTCCGAATTGCCTCTGTAGAAAATTAACATCACATGAAAATTTAGCAAAAACAAGCAATACCTGAAACACCAAATCCCAGATCCTGGAACACAAAAAAAATTTGAAGCCAAAATACCCTGAATGGGTCGGCCTGCTCGGATTTGGAGCTCATGTGCTGGGCCAAAATCCGGCCAAGTGGGTTCAAATTTCTTCTGTGTTCATGTAATATCTCATATAGCATTCTGCAGTTGTTTAAAAAAACATTTTGACGACTTTAAAAAATCGACAGAAACTGTGTTTTAGTGTTTCAAGTTTCGGAGCAGTTTCGGTTTCGTAATCTAACAAACATTCTCTAAATCTTTAGCTTGGCTCTGATACCACTGTAAGGTTCCCTAGCACGACAGCAAGGTTTCGGGAGATATCGTCCATACCATTTTCAAAAAAATTGCCATGCTAAGCAACCCTAATCCTAGAATCTTTAACTAGAGATTTAGACAATACCAAATGTAAACTACTTTACATGTTGAGAATATGAATACAATCTTTGTAGTTCGAGTCCTCTTCTAAAGCTCCGGGTTGAAGTCCACGCGACTCTATAAGACTTCTCTTCGAGTTAAACGACCTTCCTTCGTGATCTTCCACCAATGACGATCCACCCGAAGTTCCTCTAAATCAAGCTAACTCTACACTAAACTCCTTTAGTGTATGAAACACACCATACTAAATTGCTAGTTTGGTGTGGGATGATAAAGTAGGGGATATGATAAGCTCACTAGGTTTCTCACAAGCTCAATGATTCACATCTCATGTGAGGGTTTGAGCTTGGAGGTGAGATGAATAAATTGTAGAGATCAAGAGGAGGAAGAAGCTCAAGGAAAATGGCTAAGACATTAAGCATGAAGTAAGTGTAGAAACAATAATATGAATCATCTCTCTCCTCACTCATTCAAGCATGGAATAAATTGCACTTCTAAATTGAACCATGCTTGAATAATGAGTCAAGACTAATAAAAAACCATATAAGCCCATGTCTCATCCATACCCAAAATATCTCCACAATTTACACCTCATTTTTCCATTTTCTAAAAATAGAAAAATATGCCATGCTTTATATATATATATATATATATATATATATATATATATATATATATATATATATATAAAGCAATTAGTGAGCTAATGATATTAGTTAAGATATAATTATATCACATATAATATATATCACATTATTAAATCAACACTTGATCTAATAATCCGGTTATATCACATATAACCGACTAATATCATTTATCTGAATATCACATTATCAAATCAACACTTGATTCGATAATCTGGTCATATCACATATGGCCTAACCGATACCAGATAACTGTCAGATTACAATACGGTATCACATACACGTATTTAATCAAGTCCACGCACATATCACATATGTGCCCTACTTCATTTCGCTCGAACCAGGAAACTTCTGTGTGGGACTTTAAAGACTCGTCAATACACCGGCAGTAGGTGATGATCACATCAGTCACCTACAAGTCGTCAGCGGTACTAGCTAGACGTAACGACTACCCGGGAATTAAGCGATATGAAGATTAACAAGCAAGCTCGTCCATACTCTCTATGAAGCCTATCAGTAATACTACCGTACAGTCCGGTCTTTTCGTCCGATATGTCGCATATCATGTCTAGGGGTGGAAATCGTCAGACTCCAGAAACGTGATAAGTCATGCCAATGTCTGGCCTATAACGGTTCGAGAAACCACTGATAACACTTATCAGTAAATCGCGGCAGCAGCCCTGGACAGGGACTTCCAGTTATAGCCAATCGAGCATAGCGCAACATCAACCCCAAATACCGGGAAAGGCGAAACCCTTCATATCGCTCATTGCCTCCATGTGACTTGGGACTGTACCCAAAATCCATTTGTTTGCACAACTCCTCTTGAGCATGGTAGGGAGGAAATCAAAGCACAGTGGGAGCCACACAAAACTCTATGACGATCTCGGGTCTACAGACTAACCTGTACCAGTGTAACCAGAGAACTGCTATCTGACGATAGGTATACTACCACATAGGAGTCCTTGGCGAGTCCTGTTCAGTGTACCCAGTCTCCACTTAGCACCCGTATACCATCTCTGATGTCAAACACCAATGGATGTGGGATCATCCATCGCCCATCATATTGGTCAAGAAGCGTATACGCTGGTCTACTTTGGAATATCGATGCTCTGTCTTGATATTCTCTCGACTAGGAACAATTAAAGGATGTACTTGTGAACTACCCTGACCCCACTAGTATGATCTCCATCATAGTTCTGGTAGTCAAGTACATATCCTAAGGGCTTTATCAACATGTGAGAGCAAAACAGTATAAATACCAGTCTACCTGTTAAAATAAAGGTAACCAGATAGCATACTATCATATCGAGTAAGAAAGTCCTCTCTATATATGTCCAAGAATCCACTATAATATACATCATATGTACAATAATGGCCTCTAGGGTATACATATAACTTACAATCATGACTCATATTAGGGTAGTTAAGAGTAGTGTAGAGTCTAATAGCTTTGCTAAACTCCTAAGTTTGCACTAAAACACCTTAATGTTTCAATTGGTGTTAAATACCGTTTTTAGTTAAAGGTTAGGGTTCTTACGAATCTGCTATCAACCCAGAAGTTTTTTTGAGAAGTTACAGTTACTGTAAGATATATATTGGACTAGGGATATACCCTCGAAGCCTGAGCCCCCCTCCATACTAAGGCCGCAGATTTAATACTTATGGCTGCAAATTGCGGCTAGGTGAGGGAGCTAGGTTGTGGGTCTTGGTCGTGGGTTCTCTGCAACTCTCTTTCGGTCTCTGGTGTGTGCAACTTTCTCTAGTTGTACCCCTAAAAAAATCTGGGACCATTTTGTAAGTCGACGTTAGACACCCCACGAGTTGCGGGGAGGCGGAAATAGGAAAAACAATCTTTTTCTTTAAACTAACATCGACTAACTTACGGATCTTTGCCAAACCCTAACTAACAACATCATAGGAGGGATTAGCTACTATGAAAGAAGATTATACCTAATGAACCAAGTCCTTCTTGTTCTCGATGACCACCTCCTCGTCGGCCTCCTCTTTGTGATAGAAGATCCACCCGAGAGCTACTACTCCAAGCTTGACCTCTAACTTGAGGTAACTAGGTTACTAAAAGTGCTAATCAAAGCAACCTAGAGGATATAGAATAGGATTAAGGATCAATTAGTCTTGCTAACCCTTGATCTCAACACATGAGAGGGTAGGGTTAGGGTTTGAAGAGAGAGAGCTTGAGGAGAGAGAATGTGATAATAATAATGAAATGGAATTAACTCGTTTATGTATATATATGAAGCATAAGATAGTTTGCACAAATATCTTCATGCTTCATTTAATACATAATGAATCATCAAGTGAGTCATTAAAAACATTTAATGCATCATTAACTCTCTTGATGAATCATCTCCATGAGTCACAAAACCATTTAATGCATATAACACCTAAGCTCTCCTTGTCATCAACCTTCTAGAAGCTTCTCGACAATTTACGAGAACGCCCCTCCTATCCGTGAAAACACGGAAATACTGAGACTGTATAAATCCAATAATCCAATACTAGAATCTGGCTTAAACTAAAGCCCGCTAGTAAAAACTGCCCGAACATCGTACGTGCGTAAAAACGCGTATGCGTCCGAACCCTGTCGTAAAACCATACGACCTTTATATCGTTTTGCCCGAAGCAAGGAAACTCTCTGTGTGGGACTCTAAAGACTCGACTACTACGCTGGCAGTGGGTTTAACCACAGATCGCAAGCGGCACTAGCTGTACGTAACGGTCCCCAGGTAGATGTCGATAAGAAGGCCGATGAGGAAACCCATCCGAACTCCTACTGAGCCTGATGTGACAATCTCCGTACAGTCCGGTCTGTTCGTCTAGGACTATCGCATATCGGGCCTAGGGGGCGGCAAGCGTCAGTCCCCTAAAAGCGGTATAAGTCATGTCGGAGTGAAGCCCATTACACCTTGAGAAGCTACTGGAAAACCTACTAGTAAATCTCGCTTGCCCTGGCCAGGGATTTTGTATAATGGCTCTTCAGACACAGCGCGATATCAACTCCCAATACCGGGAGAGACGAATCTTATCTAACCGCCACTGCCTCCAAGTGCTTCAGGACTGCACCCAACTGCTACCTGTTTGCACGACTCTTTTGAGCCGTGGTAGGGTAGCAATCTAAGAACAGTAGGAACACACTCGAGACGAAGCAGCAGTATCAAGTCTGCGGACTATGCTATACTCATGTCACCTGGAAACTGTTAACCGACGACGGGTATAATACTAACCAACAGTTCCCTGCGAGTCCTGTCTGGTGTACCCATAGCCCAACGAGCACCTGTATACTATCTCCAGTACGACATACTGATGGCTGTGGGACAGACCATCTCCTCAACTGGGATGAGAAGCGTACACACTAGTCTACTCCGGAGTATCGATGCCCTGTCTCGATAATCCTACGACTAGGGACCTGAAAAAGGATGTGCTTGTAGACCACCCAGCCCCCACTAGTGTGACTGCCATCACAGCGCTGGTAGTCAAGCAAGATCCTAAGGGCTCTATCAATACGTACACACATATTAAGATAGATATAAACCAAGTAGCATACTACCATGTTTAGCAAGACTGTGAATATAACTGTGAATATCCCAAACTTCCATTAAGTAATATACAAGCTAGTATGATATAATAATGGCCCCTAGGGCATATACACTAACAATCTCCCACTTAAACTAGGGCCATGTACTGGCGTATCGAAGACCGATCATCTCGAGTAGCCTCTCGAACTGAATCTGAGGTAAGGCCTTTATGAATGGATCAGCAGTGTTCTCGTCTGTAGCAACTCTCCGGACCTCGATCTCTCGGCGATCTATGATCTCCCTGATCAGGTGATACCGCCTTAAGATGTGTCTGGACTTCTGATGGGACCTGAGTTCCTTTGCTAAAGCTATAGCTCCGTTGTTGTCGCAATACAGCGGTATTGGATCAACAATGGTAGGAACCACCTGAAGTTCTGTTAGGAACTTCTTCATCCAGACCGCTTCTTTTGCGGCATCGCAAGCATCAATATACTCCGCTTCCATCGTCGAGTCAGCAACGGTGTCCTGCTTGGAACTCTTCCAGCACACCGCCCCTCCATTGAGGGTAAAGACATAACCTGACATGGACTTGGAGTCATCCTTGTCACTCTGGAAGCTGGAATCAGCAAAGGCCTCGATCTTGAGGTCTTTTCCACCGTAAACCAAGAACATCTCCTTAGTCCTTCTCAGGTACTTGAGAATGTTCTTTACTCCTATCCAGTGCTTCTTCCCTGGGTCTGACTGATACCTGCTTACCACGCTCAGTGCGTAAGCTACATCTGGTCCGGTGCACAACATCACATACATTATAGAGCCTACCGCAGAAGCGTAGGGTATAACTGACATGCGATCCCTTTCCAAATCAGTCTTGGGAGACATCTATTTGGAGAAGGTGATTCCATGACAAGCCGGTAAACTACCGCGTTTAGAATCTTCCATACTGAATCTTTTCAGTATAGTGGTGATATACCTGGACTGCGAAAGTCCCAACATCCTCTTGGATCTATCACGATAGATCCGGATCCCCAGAATGTAAGAGGCATCACCCAGGTCTTTCATGGAGAACCTGTGTGACAAGAATCTTTTGACAGATTGTAGCATAGGAATGTCATTTTCTATCAATAGAATGTCATCCACATACAAGACGAGGAATACAACAGTTCGTGCTACAATTTTACTATATATACATGGTTCATCTGGATTTTTGATAAAGTCATATTCTTTGACCGTTTCATCAAAACAGATGTTCCAACTCCACGATGCCTGCTTCAGTCCATAAATGGACTTAAGCAACTTCCACACTTTCCCGCTGCTCCCACTCTGATTGAAACCTTCTGGCTGATTCATATAGACGCACTCTTCTAAATTACCATTCAGAAAAGCCGTCTTTACATCTATCTGCCAGATTTCATAATCATGAAAGGCAGCAATGACAAGAAGGATCCGAATGGATTTGAGCATAGCCACTGGAGAAAAAGTTTCGTCATAGTCCAAACCAGGTCTTTGATGAAAACCCTTTGCAATAAGTCTAGCCTTATAGGTTTCCACCTGTCCATCTACACCAATCTTTTTCTTGAAGATCCATTTGCATCCTATGGGTTTTACCCCACCTGGAGTAAAGTCCAAAGTCCATACTTTGTTGGTGTACATGGACTCCATTTCGGTCCGCATTGCATCCAGCCATCGTACCGAGTCGCCGCTCTGGATGGCCTACTGGAAACTAGTAGGTTCATCATCATCAATGATGCAATCCTCTCTATCCCCATCTATGAGAAAACCGTAGTATCTCTCAGGCGGATGAGACGGCCTACTACTCCTGCGGAGGGGTGCAGGAATGTCCTGTTCTTCTTGAACTACTAGTTCTACCAATCTTTCAGTAGTAGTTTGTGGTTCTGGAATTTCTTCTAGTTCTATTTCGCTCCGACTTGTTTCCTTTTCTAAAAACTGTTGTTCTAGAAAATGGGCATGATGAGAAACAAAAACCTTTGTTCCTCTGCGTAATAGAAGAAATACCCCTTGGAGTTCTTTGGATATCCCACAAACTTACACTGTACTGATCGTGCCTCGAGTTTGTCCGTATGCTGCTTTTTTACAAAAGCTGGACATCCCCATATCTTCAGATACAGAAGATAGGGTTTCTTCCCACTCCACATCTGATATGGTGTGGTAGGCACAGTCTTGGTAGGAACCCTGTTCAAAAGATATGCAGCTGATTCTAGTGCATAACCCCAGAAAGATCGCGGTAACTCAGCATTACTTATCATGGAACGTACCATATCCAATAGGGTTCGGTTCCGTCTCTCCGATACACCGTTATGCTGTGGAGTATATAGGAGTAAGTTGAGAGAGAATTCCTTTCTCTTTTAGGTAATCTAGGAACTCGGCACTTAAGTATTCACCACCTCGATCAGATCTCAGTATCTTGATACTTTTGCCGGTTTGGTTTTCTACTTCATTCTTATATTCTTGGAATTTCTCAAAAGCCTCGGATTTATATTTCATCAAGAAAATGAATCCGTACCTAGAGTAATCATTTGTAAAAGTAATGAAATAGGAAAAACTACCTCTTGCATATGTAGACATTGGACCACATACATCGCTGTGTATGAGTCCTAAGAGCTCGCTCGCTCTTACTCCATGTCTAGTGAATGGAGTCTTTGTCATCTTTCCTTTGAGACATGATTGATAAGTGGCATAAGATTGATATTCGAACGGATCCAAATATGCTTCTCTATGTAACTTAGTTAATCTTGTCTCATTGATGTGACCTAGTCTACAATGCCATAAGAAAGCCTTATTTATATCTGGAGACTTTCCTTTTAGTGTGTTCTGAACATTGAAAATCTGTAATTGGTTTAAGACATATATACCGTTATCTGGTGTACCGGACCCAATCAAACCATGATTAAGGTGGATGTTAACAACATCGTTTACAAACGTGAAATTATAACCTTCTTTTGATAACAACGAAACCGATATGATATTACACGTTAAACTGGGTACACAAAAACAGTTATGCAAAACCAAAATATGTCCACTCGTCAATCCAAGGTGATAATCCCCTACGGACACAGCACCCATGCTAGCTCCGTTAGCAACCTGGAGGGTCATATCACCAACCTTCAGCACTCTACGGTTTCTCAGTGCCTGCAATGAATTGCATATATGAGATCCTGATCCGGTATCCAATACCCAGGAAGTAGAGTTGATTAACAGACAATTTTCAATTACAAACACACCTAAAGTTGAAGCCACAGCTTGCTTCGGTTCCTGGTTCTTGGCATTTCAAGCTTTGCAATCTTTCTTCCAGTGCCCTTTCCTACGACAGTGGAAGCACTCGTCCTTTACCACTACTGGCACCGCAACCTTTGCTTTTCCCTTGACTCCCACCTTACCAACACCACCTCTCAGTTTGGTGGCGGCCTTCTTCTTCCTTCCTTTGGCCCTAGCCTTGGACCCGGAAGAAGAAGCACCGCGAACAAATATAGCGGGTGTTTCCCTTGCCTTCTGCAAGGTGCCCTCTGCACTCCTCAACATGTTAAGGAGTTCTGGAAGTTCAACTTCTTTTCTTTGAATGTTGAAATTCAAAATAAACTGGGCGTAGGTGGAAGGAAGGGACTGAAGAATCAAGTCTGTATAGAGCTCGTTCTCCAAAGTCGTCCCGAGGTCCGCGAGCTCTTCTATATAGCCAATCATCTTTAGGACATGTTCTCCTACAGATGATCCGACGGCCAGCCTCGACTGAAACAAGTTCTTCGAGGTCTCGTATCTAGCTATACGAGATTGCTCTCCATACAGATCCTTAGTATGGAGAAATATGGATTCAAGATCCATATCCTCGTGCCTCCTCTGATGTTCATTATTCATAGAGGCAAGCACGATGCATTTGGCCTTCGCGCAATCTAACTCACAGGTCTTGTGGATTTCCTTATCCACAATACTGGATTTTGGACCAGGGATAGCAGGTGCCTTAGCAGTAGGACATACCCCAATTTGTCATAAGTCAAAACCATTTTGACATTCCGTAACCAATCTTTATAGTTTGGCCCTGTCAATATATTTTTTTCTAATAGTAACTTAAGGCCTGTCATGTTCGGGTCGCTGCAATGAGAGAGAGAGAGAGGGACACTTTAGCATGATGCTATTGCAAGTTTAGAGTGGTTTTTAGTTTATCCAAACTGGATGGCTCCCACTGTTTCTCGAATCACACCTAAAACTATAAAGGAAGAACTAGTCAGGACTATTCTCACCGTACAATACTTGCTTAACCGTTCAGCCAGGCCGGTGTCGGTACTTCGAGGGAGATTTTACGACGCTTTCGCGAAGTTCCTTAATTAAATAACCTCTTTTCTCTGGGGGCGTAGCCCCGCTGACACCTTTCTCGACACCTACTTGGTTTATAGCATTGATCGTTAAGTGAAAAAATCTCCTGATGAGTAGCATATACTCACAATAGGATCGGGATCCAAATATCATCGTGTGATAAAGCTGAAAGAATCCTACCAAAATTATCACACTCCAAATGGTATGCAATCTCTTAGCAAGTTTCAGTTTTTTTAGAAACTCCCGATATGGATTTCTGCCCCATGCTCTTATGACCTTGGCGTTGGTCAAAATGTCATAAGTCACATGTTAAGTTCTACCCATCATTATCTTGTTAATTTGAACCCGTCCGTACATACCCCTGACGTTGGCCAAATGATAATACGACTGTCCCAAACTAACTCATCTATCTATGCAACAAATGAATACCCAACAGCTACCAAACACTATGCCTTGGCGTTGGTCAAAATACATAGCTTGAATACTACTGAATACCCAAATGAAATGACGGAGGGCTACGAATGGTTTTGGCAAAACCGTGAACGTAGTGAACTTGATATGATCGAAGGAACCTGATAGCTTTTAAAAGGAGTGGTTAAAACTCCGCAATTTAAAAAATATTTTCTGTTTTAAAATAACCGAGTGGTTTCTTTTAAACTGTTCCAACGATTCAACTTTGGTTTATTTTCTTTACATTAATATAATGCGTCCCATCAATTAACCTATCATTGCAGAAAACAACGAAAATACGTCCTCTTATGCCATCCGCATTCGCCACTGGGTCCCGTCATTCACCCGTTAGGTTACTTAACTAACGACAGAGCGGGGGCTGGGCTAGCGCGGGTGTAAAACATAAGTGACGTCTGATAGCTATCATATATAGATATTGTACATTCGTCAGACGCAATAATAGGCATTCCAGATCACAGATGAACATATTGGATTTTCTACGAATCCGCATTCTTTTGAGCCTGCAAAGAAAGACGGATTACACAGTAGCGATGAATAGCCAAAACCCTACCCTAGACCCCTACGGGTACGGCAAACTACCCGCCAATTACCCGAAATGAAGCGGTCTCCCTCAACAACGTGAGTAGGCCACTAAACACTTCAAACTACCCGGTAGTTTGTGCACCCCACCTTAGACCCCTACGGGTACGGCAAACTAACCGCCAAGTACCCGAAGTGAAGCGGTCTCCCTCAACAACGTGAGTAGGCCACTAAACACTTCAAAGTATCCGGTAGTTTGTGTACCCCATCTTGGGTCTATCCTAAGAGCAAAAATCAGTAAATGAAATAATACAACGGTGGCTACAACTTCAACCCGGATGTGCCCCGCAAAAGAATATTACAACAATTTACAAATTACATTTGAATGAAAGAAATAATCGTCTCACATCCCCGGCTATCCATTCACGACAATCCAACAATTTCACAAACACAAACAGTAAAAACTATTACAGTAATGTGCAACCCCCTGCCAACCGACATACTAGCAGTTAGGGGAGGTTTACGAACACATTAAACAAATCACAGATATAATCAAATTAGCCAAACATCGTAGAATTTCGATCAAGCAAACACAATTGATTCTACTCCAAATACTTCACTGTGCACCTGAAACTTGAGCAGAAACAAAATATTCCAGAAAGAACAAAATCAACACAGAAGAGTTACTGGGGAAATTTGGATTGACTCAGCCCCAACTCGGCCGCGGATCCGCGGCGGTTTGGCCGAGTTAGGATCCCAAATTTCTCCAGTAACCTTATAATTCCCTGCTTGTATTTTTAAGGGTCCCTGAAAAATTTTTAGACCCCGTTTTAAAATCGGCAGAAACTTGATCAAAATGATGTTTTTTCCGGTTCGTTTTGCGATCGAATTTCTAACGACTTTGCTAACAAGTTAGTTATGGTTTAGCGAGGCTCTGATACCACTGTAAGTCGACGTTAGACACCCCACGAGTTGCGGGGAGGCGGAAATAGGAAAAACAATCTTTTTCTTTAAACTAACATCGACTAACTTACGGATCTTTGCCAAACCCTAACTAACAACATCATAGGAGGGATTAGCTACTATGAAAGAAGATTATACCTAATGAACCAAGTCCTTCTTGTTCTCGATGACCACCTCCTCGTCGGCCTCCTCTTTGTGATAGAAGATCCACCCGAGAGCTACTACTCCAAGCTTGACCTCTAACTTGAGGTAACTAGGTTACTAAAAGTGCTAATCAAAGCAACCTAGAGAATATAGAATAGGATTAGGGATCAATTAGTCTTGCTAACCCTTGATCTCAACACATGAGAGAGTAGGGTTAGGGTTTGAAGAGAGAGAGCTTGAGGAGAGAGAATATGATAATAATAATGAAATGGAATTAACTCATTTGTGTATATATATGAAGCATAAGATATTTTGCACAAATATCTCTTTGCACAAATATCTTCATGCTTCATTTAATACATAATGAATCATCAAGTAAGTCATTAAAAACATTTAATGCATCATTAACTCTCTTGATGAATCATCTCCATGAGTCACAAAACCATTTAATGCATATAACACCTAAGCTCTCCTTGTCATCAACCTTCTAGAAGCTTCTCGACAATTTACGAGAACGCCCCTCATATCCGTGAAAACACGGAAATACTGAGACTGTATAAATCCAATAATCCAATACTAGAATCTGGCTTAAACTAAAGCCCGCTAGTAAAAATTGCCCGAACATCGTACCTGCGTAAAAACATGTATGCGTCCAAACCCTGTCGTAAAACCATACGACCTCTATATCGTTTCGCCCGAAGCAGGGAAACTCTCTGTGTGGGACTCTAAACACTCGACTACTACGCTGGCAGTGGGTTTAACCACAGACCGCAAGCGGCACTAGCTGTACGTAACGGTCCCCAGGTAGATGTCGATAAGAAGGCCGATGAGGAAACCCATCTGAACTCCTACTGAGCCTGATATGACAATCTCCGTACAGTCCGGTCTGTTCGTCTAGGACTATCGCATATCGGGCCTAGGGGGAGGCAAGCGTCAGTCCCCTAAAAGCGGTATAAGTCATGTCGGAGTGAAGCCCATTACACCTTGAGAAGCTACTGGAAAACCTACTAGTAAATCTCGCTTGCCCTGGCCAGGGATTTTGTATAATGGCTCTTCAGACACAGCGCGATATCAACTCCCAATACCGGGAGAGACGAATCTTATCTAACCGCCACTGCCTCCAAGTGCTTCAGGACTGCACCCAACTGCTACCTGTTTGCACGACTCTTTTGAGCCGTGGTAGGGTAGCAATCTAAGAACAGTAGGAACACACTCGAGACGAAGCAGCAGTATCAAGTCTGCGGACTATGCTATACTCATGTCACCTGGAAACTGTTAACCGACGACGGGTATAATACTAACCAACAGTTCCCTGCGAGTCCTGTCTGGTGTACCCATAGCCCAACGAGCACCTGTATACTATCTCCAGTACGACATACTGATGGCTGTGGGACAGACCATCTCCTCAACTGGGATGAGAAGCGTACACACTAGTCTACTCCGGAGTATCGATGCCCTGTCTCGATAATCCTACGACTAGGGACCTGAAAAAGGATGTGCTTGTAGACCACCCAGCCTCCACTAGTGTGACTGCCATCACAACGCTGGTAGTCAAACAAGATCCTAAGAGCTCTATCAATACGTATACACATATTAAGATAGATATAAACCAAGTAGCATATTACCATCTTTAGCAAGACTGTTAATATAACTGTGAATATCCTAAGCTTCCATTAAGTAATATACAAGCTAGTATGATACAATAATGGTCCCTAGGGCATATACACTAACACATTTTACCTTAATTCAAGCGTTTAGTTAATGTACAATATGAACGTTTTGATTCTAGTTCTGGCGTTTTCTTTGGAAAACAGCCCTTAGGGATGGTCTTAAACGTTATTGTACACGTTTAGGGCACCTAGTTTACACGTGTTTAACTCGTGAGAGTTAGATCGCTTGTATAGTATTTGATTTCGCGTTATATCGGATTTCTAGCCTCACGTGCTAAGTTTGTGTGATTCTAGGATCGGTTGTGGAGACGTCAGACGCGGCTAGAAAAGAAAAGGCGGTGGTCGGATTCAATTAGCCGAGACATTCCGGTGAGTAGATTTAACATCCATGGGGGAATCGTTTGGATGGCGTAAAGCGCCCGAGAGTTACAATCTAATTACAAATCTTGTATTCATATGCTTATACCATATATATATTGCATACGCATCATCATGTACATCGATGTTATCACCCTAGGACACTTGCACCATTACCAATGGTTCATGCCGCACGTGCACTATCATATATGTACACACACACCATTGGTAATTGCTATGTCACGTACACTATATAATTTACCGGATAACTTGCAATGTTTGCATTTGCATCATCATGACATATAAATCTTCAAATCATTCATCTAGTTGCATCATTTTAATATCATGGACATTCGCCATCATCGATATATTCATGTACTATGATTTACTTGGAAATTTCCGTTTTTCATGAGATTTCTGGATTTGGGGAACCGCAAGCGAATTTTATAAACTTATGATCATTTTAAAAAGAAAAAAAGCGGTTCTCGTGATATGATGTGTGGCGTCCACCATGAGTTTTTTCGATTATGGAGTTATGTATATACCCGATTCGAGAAGAGAGGAGGCACCGTCTGCGGGTATATGGTGGACCCGATGAGGTATCCCGGGACAAGAAAATCATATAGAGAGACGTTGAGCCTTGCAGAGGAGCATTACCTACCAGTGATTGTTGGCCCGGCGGAGATCCGGAGGATACCGACCGGAGTCGTGTGATTCAGATGGATTGAGAGCCGATCTGAGAGACGGCACCCGAGATATTGAGATATTGAATGTCGATGCTTGACACGGGATTTGTTATTTCTATTGATAATACTTTGGTTTTACTATACTCAAAATCTATTAAGATAAAAATTCAGTTTTCTCATAGCAGATATATCCAGATTTCATACTTGACCACTTATTCATGTCGCATTTATGCTAATACATCACATCATAGTTCATACTTAGGATTTGACGCATTTACGTGCATACTTGCGGTTGTCTCATATGATATTACTTACAATTCATGAGCTGGCAACTCATCCCCGTTATGCCACAGTATCTTGCAGGACTGACCCGTCAGTATAGTCGCGGGGGGCATACTGCTACCACTTCTGCCTTTCCTTTCACTACGACTTTTGGGCGCTATACTTGTAGGTGGGTTAAGAGGATATTCTTTTGTCTTCCACCATATATATTTACTTTTGTATCTAGTATACTCCATCCACCACTTGTATATTTGACCTAGAGATGAGGCTATGAAACTTGTATTATTTGATATCTGGTGTCGAGCTCGTGTGAGCTGACTTTTATGTTTTCTTGTGGGCGATGTTTTCTTCTCATGCCTTCTTTTGTTTTCGCACTATTAAGTTATATTCTTGCTTGTGATTGTGTTCCGCCAAATTTGGCAAAGAGCTAGCTCTCGTTTGGGGATGTCTTTATGTTCAATTATGTATATTCATGTTTTGTATTGGGTCCAGTTTTTACAAAGGAGATGCTGTCGAAATTTTCATAAAATTTGGATCTTCTAAAGATTTTTGATATAACTCTTGCATTTAAAATTTACCTTTTAAAACAAGTATTTCTTTATCACTCTATCTTATTTCATGGTTTAGATTTCTGAGATTTTGGTTTACTTGAATTACGTTACGCCTTTAGACGTTGTGTGATTTAAATGCTAGTTACGTTCCACTTTCGGGTCGTGACAGAGTATTAGATGGTGTTGTCCGGTACGCCGTGACGCCACTTTTAAGATCTTTATTATAGTTTGTCCCTAGGGGCTGTTTGGTTGCAAGATTATGAAATTTGGATTCCAAAATAGTACGGTTGAAAATTTCTGGATTTGGTAATTTGTTGTTTGGTTGGTATTGGATTTGTAGTATTGGATTTGTAGATCCTTGTAATTCTTGTTTGGTTGGTGGAAAGAAAATGGAATTTGATTCCAGGATTTTAGAGAGAGAGAGAGGATTATTAAATAAATAAAGTTTTCCGGGCTCCATCTAAAAGTACTATGAATAGTGCCAAATCCTTTCAAATCCTCCAAATTTTTGAGGATTCAAGGATCTTTTTTTGTGGTGAGCCCCCCATAAAAGGCAAAGAAATCGTATAAATCCAAATTCTACACCTAAACACAAAATTATGGAATCCTCAGGTTTTTTTGATTCCACAATCCATTTCTTTCCTAATCATGCAACCAAACAGGCCCATAGTGACAGAAAAGGACTGCTTCTAAAATAACGTATAATAATACTAAAAAATTCAAATGTTTCCCACTTGAAATTAATTAGGTGGTGGTGCATATGTTGATAAACGAGTTATGCTTCCTTGTTATCTCAGATCCTAGTCTTAGTTCCGCGAATCAACAACGGAAACAGAACAGCAAGAGCCAGCTGCTGAGATCAAATCATCGAACCCCCCGTCCTCTTCCTCACCAAACCTCAACCAATCCTACTTCCTCTTATTAGATCTCGCAATTTTTTCAAAACCCTAGCATTTCCAAAATCAGGGCAAAAACCTTGGAATCGATCAAGTCATGGTCTCGCCTAGGGCTCCATCTTCCACCTCCCTCCCTCTCATCCTCGACATAGAAGATTTCAAGGTTAGATTCAAATCGCTCCTCATTCACCCATTCAATCATTTTGATTCAATTTTTCTTTTTTGTGAAATTAGGGCGATTTTTCGTTTGATGCGTTGTTTGGGAACTTGGTGAAAGAGCTGTTGCCGGCGTTCAAAGAAGAGGATGAGGATACGGTTGCGGCTGAGGGAGGTGGCGATCTGCCCAATGGGCATGCACGGGCGCCGTCCGATGCGGCCAAGCTGGCGCAGGGGGGCCCGCTGTTCCCGGAGGTGGATGCGCTGCTGGCGCTCTTCAAGGATTCCTGTAAGGAGTTGGTTGATCTGAGACGCCAAGTATGCCATTGATGTTTGTTGATTATTTTTTATAAATTTTTTGGGTTAAGTGTAGTGAATTTTTTTGTTTTATTGCGGGAAGATTGATATCAGGCTTCAGAATTTGAAGGAGGAGGTAGCTGTCCAGGATTCGAAGCACCGGAAAACGCTGGCTGAGGTTGGTTCTGTGCAGTTTGTTGTTTTAGTTGAATGCGTGTTACGACAAGTCTGAGAATTGTATACTAGAAATTGCAGCACCCATTTTAGCAAATATTGAACCGAAAACCTTTTATTTTCTTTTGAATAGTAGGCCGTAAGCTGATGCAAGCGGGATTTGATCCCCCAACCAAACCTCTTGCTCAGTCAAGTGCAAAGTGGCTTAACCACTAGGCTATAATGGCACTCATGGAAACAAAGCTTTAGGTAATAATGCATTGGTGATTCTTAGGTTAAACAATGTTCAGATTACACTTGGCAGTATGGGTAACAATATTCAAAAGGGTTCAAAAGGGCTGCGAAGAGGAGAGGCATTGATAATGATATACTGGAGAATTACGTTGGTTTCTCTACCAAGCTTAGCTGATGATCAACTGTGAGTAACCGAAAATAAGATGTTTCTTTATGGGAACATTCAGCTATCACCAACATAGGATTTGCTAACTACCATGAATTTAAATTTATCGGTCGTGCTATGATATGCAAGTGTGGGATACAATTGATTTTGGTCCTAAGATTATCACCATTAATTTTATTTAAATCTCTTTTCTTCAAAATCAAGCTTATCATAGAGAAAATTATACACATTAAACTTAGAAAGGCTCCATTGAAATATTGACTTGTTTCTACACATTTATGATTTAGCCATCTTCGATGTCAATAGAGGGCTATGTTCTGACTTGACAAATGATGAAATGGTGTAGGGAAAAATATTATGTGATTATCAATTGATTGTGAGCGAGGACGTGACCGTCACAAATTGTCATTGAGTCTGTGATAGGAAGAGAGGTGTATCTGAGTGCAAACCCGATCCTTAAATCATGTATGCATAATTGGATTCTAGTCAAGATTCAAGAATGGGTATATGCGGTGTTTGGTGAGTTCAAATTTCATTCTTAATTATTTAGTTATAATAGGTGAAATTTCGATTAATATGCAAAAGGAATTTAGCGCTTTTTAGTTTTAATTCAAACTTATATATTCTTATTGAAGAAGATGAAAGTATGGAATTAAAGCGGACCATAGTCATATGTTACTTTATATGGTGATTGCATGCTTGATGCAATTTATTTACAATGCATCCTCAATCCTTAGTAGAATTTTGTATTGGAATGACGAAGAAACTTTATGTTAAGCCGCAGAGTGTTATCATCTTTTCATCTTTAAAGCCTTTACCCATCCTCCATGAAATATTTAACCCAATTTTATGATTGACCCTAAACCCAATGTCAACGCTCTGCTAATCAGTGCCCTTTTTCTTGTAGAGAAGACTCAAGAGAATCTCTTGCTATGCTAAACCACCAGCTGATTTATTCTTCAAGACCACCGGGAAGTCTAAATAAAAGGGAAAGATGATTAATATGTTATGGGGAATTATGTTTAGCGCTAATGTTCAGATAAAACCAAGAGCTAAACAAAACATATATGGGCATCACTATATGTATCATTATATCAGTTTGATGTCAACCTTCTTTTTATATAAAATCCTTGTGTCGGGAAAACTATGCTTAGTGTGCCTATCAATATTAAATTTTGTAAGTAGGATGCTTTAGACTGAATTCACTCCTTGTAAAAAATTTGATCTAAGGACTATTTCCTTCAGCGCCTCCAAATTCAGGTTAACAAGAGCTTTAGGTATATTATTTATATTGACTTGTCATTCGCTTATGCTTCTCCTGCTCTATTCTCAATCTCTATATGCTGTAAATATGTTATATATGCAATGCGTTCACTGCATAAATGACATATTTCCGGTACTTACCTATCTAACATGTGATCAATATAGAAACTACAATAGCGTGAAGCGTAGCGCTCCGCTTTCAAAAAGCAAAAAAATGAAACTACCGTTGCGTAATAAGCTACATGGATTATTTAGTTGTGAATTTAAATAATTATAAACTTGTTCATGGTAAATTACCAAATTAGAAAATAAAAATCAAAACCATAGATATCTAAGAAAAGAATTCAAGATATACCAACAATCAACGTAATGAAAATATCAATCCACGAGTGCACATCCACACTTTCCAATAGTCTATTACACATGAAAACCAATCTGAAAATCTCTAGTTGAGAACGAAAAATACTAAATGGCAAAACTTAATCTTATTATAAATGGTATCAACAAAAAAATTATCATAATTGAACAAATTATTATGACATCTCAACAGTAATCTTGTAGTCGTTATTCAAAAGAATTGAAGAGATGAATTGATTGTTCTACTTGAATGCTTTAAAAAGAAGAATCAAAGAGAATGGATGGTTCGAATAAAAAAGAGAATAATGAGAGATATTTCGAATCGAAGAGAAATCGAATTGGGAGTTTTAGACCTTTTAAATTTAAGATGTCAACGAGTCTGATGAGATTTGGCTTCAAATTGAGAGTTTGAGAAGTCAACAAATTTATGGTTTCAGTTTCATAAAGTTCAGGTATAGGGTATCGGAATTGACCCAAAAAAAAATTAGACACATATGAAAGTTAAGAATCACTCCACAAAGGGCTCGAGCCCAACAACCAAGTTTTTAGTGAACCTCTGAAAGATAGATATTTTATGTAGTTATTCACTAGTGCAACTATGAATTAGGGATTTTAAATCGACGAGAGGAATTAGGAATTTTTATCTTTGGAAGTTTAAAGGATATTGTAGTCAACATATTGGGCTTAACGGTTTTAAATCCAGTATGGATAAGAAAACTTCTATACATAACCTTATTTACAAATACCATGGGCTACACTACTGTGTTTTTAAGCTATTATATTGCACTATATGAAATACAGGTTGAGCTACGCAACATATCGGAGAATGAGTTTCAACATGCATGGATACCATGGTGCAAAAAATCTTTGAATCCATCGTCAATAGATGGCAGAACTTACATGGGTTATATCAGTCTTTACTTTCAGAGCTTAAAACAATTGTGCGCCTATTAATTAATGTTCTCCTTTCAAATGCAGTATACACATAAGAATTATATTCGCATCTCATAAGTCACTTTTTCTTTATCTTCAGCTAGAAAAAGGTGTGGATGGCTTGTATGATAGTTTTGCAAGGCTGGATACTCGAATTTCTAGCGTGGGGCAGACTGCTGCAAAAATTGGGGATCATTTGCAGGTAAAGTGTTAGCTTGCAATGTTGGATTGCTCATTGTCGTCATCATACTTAATTTTTTAATAGGTTATGACCCACAGATTCTTTTCTTATATGTCACAACATGCCATGATTTAATAAGTGATTTAATTGTCAGAGTGCAGATTCCCAGAGAGAGACTGCTAGTCAAACTATAGATCTCATTAAGGTTCGAAACTGTTGAGAATTTCAGGGTGTTTGAGTTTTTCTCCTTTCTGAAATCCGTCTTGTCTAAAGCAATCTATGCTTCTTTCTAATCTATTTCCATTTATTACAGTACTTGATGGAGTTTAATAGTAGTCCTGGTGACTTAATGGAACTATCATCACTATTTTCTGATGACAGTCGGGTTGCAGAGGCTGCTTCAGTTGCACAAAAATTAAGTAAGATATCCCCATTTATTTTTTAACTGAAATATGCTGAAAATGCTGTGCCTTTTCATTCACTCAGGGACAGGAATTTTGTAGAAGGAAAGCCTGTTGTTTTAGCTTGAAGCAAACTCTCTTACCTTTTTTAGTATCTCGACCATATCCTACTTCCATAGGCTACAGGATGGTCCAAAATTGGGATTAAAGAATAAAAAATATTTATAATTCAAAGCCCGATGGGCTCTCTTTTGCTCCATGATTCTAGGTATCAGCAAACTTCATCACTATTGATGGATTGTCCCATGGATCATAAGTGCATGAGTGGAAGCAGAGAATCCTACACAATGTGGGCGAATTTTTAACAGTTGAATATCAACTTCACACCACGGCTCTATTACCTAAGGAAGCTATAAGCAAGCGGGGCATACTCATTGTGACTATTTCTGTTATATAGTGAAACTAGGAAGCAAAAGTTGCTTTTACCTAACTGCATATGTCTCGAACAAATCTCTCTCATTTGGGATATACACATGAAAATAGCAATCAATCAATCATCCTAGTATTTAAGTATATTCGTACTGGATAAAAGTAGGTCTCCTTTATTTAATCTCCAAGAAACATGGCTGTTGATAGGTACTATTTTGTGCTCACTGAATTACCTTGTACTATGTTTCATTTTCATGTTTTCTGGCCTCATGATTATGATTAAGTTTAGATGGACTGTCCATATTTGAAATATGTTTTGTTAGCAGAAATTATTTTGACTATGTGACTCTTATTTATGGACAAAAAGTAGTTTTTTCATATAGACGACGCTCTTTTTGTGAAACATAGGATCATTTGCTGAGGAGGATGTTGGTAGGCATGGTATCAGCGTGTCATCCACAGTTGGTGCGGCTAACGCCAGTAGGGGCTTAGAAGTTGCTGTTGCAAATCTTCAAGAGTATTGTAACGGTAAAGTTTGTATAAGTTGAACCTTTCAATAATTCATTTTTCTGTCTCTTTATGTTTATGTAAGTTTGTTAACACATATCTATCTTTCAGAATTGGAGAATAGGCTATTGTCACGGTTTGATGCCGCATCACAAAAGCGTGAACTGTCAACAATGGCGGAATGTGCTAAAATTTTGTCTCAGGTAAGAAGCTTTATTTTAATAAATTTTAGTAGCATAATGGCATTTTATAATTGTAAAAGATCAATGTGAAAACCTTCATGTAGGAAAGTGACAGATAACAAATAGTGAATTGTGAGCACATAACCAAGAAGATATTCAACTTAAATTTAATATTGTGTTAGTGAAAAATAAGTAACTAATCCAAACACATTTTATGTTTCATTCGCCACATGTTTCCTTATTTTCATTACTAATTAATAAATGTGGGAACTATGGAGGACTCAGAGTGAACTTCATGGGTGTTGATCTTTTTTATCTGAAGTGGTTTGCTCGTAGCAGTAAATTATGTGTTACTTGGACAGCTTGGGCAGTTGGGATTATAGAATTTCGCATTACCTCGACCAAGAATTAAGTTGCCAGGAATACCTACTATCATCTTATTCTTCCAGAGTTTCAATCTTCATAAGAATCCCGATACACCTGTACCTAGGGGTGTAAATGAGTCGACTTGAACGAGTTGGGTTCAGCTCGAGTTTGACTAATTTATGTTTAGCTGGGCTCGAGTTCGGATCGGGCTAAATTTTCCCGGTTCCAGTCCGGTCGGTTCACTTACCTTCGCTCAAGCTCGGCTCATTAATTGCTCGATTACACACGAGCCAGGCTCATAAACAAACACAAGCTTGGCTCAAGCTCTTTTGCGAGTTCTGCTCACTTATGGCTTGCTGACCAATGTTACTGAAATATATCAATTCAAAGAGGAAAATCAAAACATTTTGTGTATTGATTATTAGTTTGGGTATTATGTATGAGTTTACTTAATACATGCTTATTTGGATTGACTATTTGTCTATTTTGGAAATTATATATTATTTTAAAATTCATAAATATGATATGATGCCTAAACGATCCAATGTTTTAAAAGCGGAAAAAAACAGAGCGACTAAGGAGCCAAAACGCTTAAGCGGCCGCTCAGAAATCAAAGTAGTGGTGTTCATCAATTTTCTTTTTTTATCAATAAATAATGATTCTTGTTAGGTTCTAACTATTTTTATGTTTCTCTTGTACTAGTAAATGCCTAAATTTAATCTAAAATTTAACAAATTTGCTCACAGAATATATTATTTGCTAAAATATGCTCAAATAATTCAATGCAAAATTGAATTAGAATTTATTAGCTTACAGTGGTTATAAGCTTTTCAATACCTAGCATCAAGTATCATAGCTCAAATCAGTAAAAAAATATTAAAAAAACACCTGAAAGATTGTACCCCGAAGTCGAAATCGAATTGGAATTTTAAAGATTGAAATTCAGAAACTATTCGAAATCGAAATAGAAAACTTTAGAATTGTTAGAAGTCGATTCAGATTTCGATTTCTTGATGTTGATAAACCTAAAATTTTGGAGGTTTGAAACCCAAATCTTGAAGCGTCTCAAAGTTGAGCAGCTCGACAACCCTGACCTTTATCGACTTGAGCAAGAAATATATAAACAATGTGGAAAAAGAGAAAAAGAAAAAATGGAATGAATTAATTGGTATTTGTGTTATTCTTATTCCAATAACAATACTTATATATCCTTTATAACATTTATGAGGTATATACATCCATAAAAATATATTATGCAATATTACCCGCTTAAGCGGGATAAAACAGAGCGACGAATTCTACTTGGCCTTTAAGCGACCGCTTTTTAAAACATTGAAACGAGCCGAACTCGAGCTCTAAACGAACGATCTAGGATCAGCTTGAATTCGGCTCATCAACTCAACGAGCCCAAAATTTTAAGCTCAAGTTTGGCCCTATTTGTTTTAATTTACCGAGCTTGAAAGTGCTCCTAGTGAACCGAACCCGAGTCAAACTCGAGTCGGCTCGGTTTGATCAACACACCTATCCGTACTCTATGTTGACACAATGTATGGAATTTTCAGTAAGTTCCCCATAAAGCTTTATTTTATGCATATATGTTCGTTGAACACCATCATTTACATTACGTAATTAATTAAGGAACATAGCTTTATCTTATTTTGGCTTCTCTTGAATATCATACTAAAATGTTGACGTCGTTCCTTTTTTCTTTTGCCATAGCAAATAGCATTGAACCAATAGCATATTATGGGTTCTTGATTTTGTCTAGCCACAACCTAGAATGTCAGAAATTCCTATCACATTCCAAGTTGGCTACCATCTTTATTTTGTTTTTTTAAAATACTTTTTAGCCTTTTAAAATTCTCATATTTACCTCGTCTCCCCACTCACTATTTACTTGGTATCCTCTTGAAAATTGTAAGTTTCTCTTTTTAAAATCCCTAATGAACTAAAATGACATCTTAATTTAGGGAACGGTTAAATTGGTATATTAGAATTTAATTTAGGAAAAAATATAAAATTATAGGATTTTAGGATTATCTAAGATAGAATATGGAAATTAAAAATACTATTTGGATGTAGGGTTCATTGAAGGTAGAAAATGAGAGATTTAAGAGACTAAACTTTTAGGATTATTGGATGCAGAATATGGAAATTATTAGGGTTTGGAGATAGAAATTGAAAGATCAAAGGCGAAATTTTGGGGTTTAGGGTTTTGAAAGTGAAGAATGATAGCTGGGTTCTAAGGTTTTGGATGTGGAATATGAGATTGAAAGTTGAGATTTGGGGGGTGTAAAGTTTTGAAAGTAGAAGATCAATGAATATGCGGGTTTTGGATGTGGAAGATGAGAAATTGAAGATAGATTGAGGAATGATGGTTTTTAGGGTTTTGGATATTAAAGATGAGGAATGGAAGATGTTGGATTTAGAGTTTTATATGTGGAAGATGAAGGAATATGAAATTTGAAGAATTCTGATTGGTTTTAGGGTTTTCAATGTGGAAGATGAGAAATTGAAGTTGGATATGATGGGTTGTAGTTTGTCCATGGAAATTGAAAAATTTTGTTGGGTTTTAGTGTTTTTCGATGTGGAAGATGAGTAATGGAGATGAAGTTGAACAATGTTGTTTAATTTTTGGGCTCTAGATGTGGAGACGAGGAATTCAAGATGGAATTTTTGGGTTTAGGGTTTTGAATGTTAGATGAAGGATTATTAATGTTTAATAAGGTTTATGGATATTAAACAATGATTTAGAAGACAAAAAACATCAATAAGGAGTTAAATATGCAACCTAAAAGTTTTCAGGGATGTCAAGTAAATCATGATTTTAAGGGGAGATGCAGCTAAATATGAATATGGGAGAAAAAGGGAGGAGGGGGGGGGATAAAATGACAAAATTCTCTCTTTTTTTATGTGAGTTTTAAAGTTGATAGTGGTGGGTTTGCATAGCCTTCTTTCCACATCCTCTTTCCTTTTACAAGGAAAGATCGTGTTCATTACTACGTTGTCTTCTATTTGCATTCATTTTCCTTCCAACAATGTTTGTTAGATGGTTTGAATCTTCAGAAGTTTGAAGCATTATAACCATTACTTTTCAGCCATAGTATTAATTAGGGCATAACTATTAAGTGAATATCTGTGTTTTCTAAATCCCTTTCTTCCCATTTTATTCTCATGCTCTTTTATTTGTTTTCTATTGAAAAACTATAAAGAGAATAGAAATGCAAGAATAACCTTATTTTCATTTCTTTTACATGGTATTTACTTATGGAACCAACATGGATAAAGTCTTGAGGTATTTTAGGATTTAGCAGTAGTCTTGTTTGTAAAAAGAAATACTCTTATATGCAAGTAAATTTACCGTTTGTCCCCTTTTCTCTATGTTGTCCATATTTGGTTTAACTGCTAGTGTAACAAAAATAAGCATTAATCAAAATTCATTAGAATTCTATTCAGTTCATGCAAGCAAATGTTTAGGTAGAGAGATTATATTCTTACATATTTGTTCTCTAATGCCAGTTTAACAGGGGTACAAGTGCCATGCAACATTATGTAACAACTCGACCAATGTTTATCGATGTGGAAGTTATGAATACAGACACCAAATTGGTGCTTGGGGATCAGGGGCTGCAAGCTGGGACCAGCAATATTGCACGTGGCCTTTCTACTCTGTACAAGGAAATCACAGGTTCTGACAATTTATGAATATTTCCCAATGATTAAAAAATGATTAAAAGCGAGAAGGTTGTCTGTTCTGATAATTTTTGGATTTTGCAGACACTGTCCGCAAGGAGGCTGCGACCATAACGGCTGTTTTCCCATCGCCGAATGATGTCATGTCAATACTTGTGCAAGTACGGTAGAAGAACCCTTTCATGTATACAAGTGAATCGAATATTACAGGTTTTAATTTCTTACATCTAGTATTGGAATCATATTTATCCCATCGAATGCAGAGAGTTTTAGAGCAGAGGGTAACAGCAATTCTTGACAAGCTATTGGTTAAACCATCCCTAGTGAATTTACCTCCTGTTGAACAAGGTGGCCTACTGCTTGTAAGTTAGCTGATGTAGTTTTTTGTTGCTATAATGTATGCAACACAATTGTTACATCAGATGCTTGATTTCTGATATTGCTCGAGCTTAATTTGCAGTACCTAAGAGTTCTTGCAGTGGCATACGAAAAGACGCAAGATCTTGCTAAAGAATTACGATCTGTGGGTTGTGGTGACTTGGATGTTGAAGGTACACAGCCTTCTTTTCCAAGACAAAACTTTTACTATTCTGACATTGATATTGTGTCCTTCATTGTGATACTAGGTGGTTTTTTTTTTGTGTTTTTCTTTTTGCTCAACTTGATACACAATTAGCATTCTAGGGTCTGGGATAATAGCAAGGTAACTTAAGATTAGTTTGGCTAGTTACTGGATGTTGTAGTTGTTTTAGAGATCTAGGGTTACTGTTTGACTGTGTGAGGAGAGTACTTAGATTTTGGGGGGAAGTGGAAAGGATTTGAGGGATCTCCACTCCACAATTACTACTTTACCCTTCTTGTCTAGCATCCTGTATCAACCCCATACCAACTCGGCAACTCCTAACAAACTACTAGGTTGATTAATACAGGTTCATTAATACAGTATTATTGTTGGATGTATATGCCCTAGAGGCCATTATTATATAGTACAAGATTGTATATTACATATGGATGCTTGGGATATGTGTATTGGACAATCTTGCTCAATATGATAGTATGCAATCTGGTTGGCTTTACCTCAACATGTTTATATGTTCTATCTTTCATATTATGTATCCCGATTACATGTTGGTATCTATAAGATCTTTGCTTGACTACTAGAGTTGTGATGGCGATCATACTCGTGGGGTCTAGGCAGTCTATAAGGATATCCTTAAATTGTCCCTAGTCGTTGGAGTTCGAGATAAGGTATCGATACTCCGGAGTAGACTGGTGTATACGTTTCTTATTCCCATGAGGGAAGATGGTATGTCCTACAACCATTGTTGTTCGGCACCAAAGATAGTATACATGTGCTCATTAGGTTATGAGTTACACTGGACGGACTCGCCGAAAATTTCTAGATGGTTATATACATAACGTCAGATAGTAGTTCTATGGTGACTTAGGTACATGTTAATCTTTAGACCTGATATCGTCATTCGTCTCGAGTGTATTCCCACTGTACTTAGATCACCACCCTATCACGATTTTAAAGAGTCATGCAAACATGTTTTGGTTGGGTACAGTCCCGAAGCATTTGGAGGTAGTGGGCGATAGAAGGGATTCGTCTCTCCCGGTATAGAGAGTTGATATCGCGCTGTGTTCGATTGGTCATCACCATAAGACCTTGGCCAAGACAGGTGAGATTTACTGATTGAGATCAGTAGTTTCTCGGGATAGTTTTGGGCCATATCGAAACGACTTATTGAGTTATTAGGGGTATGACGTCTTCCACCCCTAGATCTAGTATGCGATACTCCCAGACGAAGAGTCCGGACTGTACTAAGATTGTCATTTTCAGGCTCAGTAGGGATACGAACAAGTTTGCTTGTCGGCCTTCCTTTCGATGAATACCTGTGCAGCCGTTACGTACAGCTAGTGCCGCTGACGTGTTTGTGGTTAAACCCACTGCCAGCGTATTGTTGAGTTTTTAGAGTCCTACACAGAGGTTTTCCAAGATTAGGCGGATTGATGTAGTGTACGTATTTTGATACGTACCTGGGTTCGATTAAATACGTGTTTTAGTACATGTACCTTTAATTGGACAGTTTGTTAATACTAGCAGGGTTTGAAAGATAGCCAGGTTATCACATTTGGATTTAATGTGAGCTAGTATTCTCTCTTTTTATTATCTCTTTTCGTATTTTGACAAAATACGGTATTTATACGAATACGTGTATTTGTATAAATACGTGCATTTGTGTCTCGATACAAATACGGGCATTCGTATCTTTTATACGAATATAGGTTTTTGTATTTTATACGAATACGGTATTCGTATTTTGATACGAATACGGGTGTATGTATTTGTAGCATATACTTATTTTAGTGTATTTGTATATATATATATATATATTTATATATGTACATGTGTACAAATGAGATAGCTCATTCTTTTCCTCTCATCTATTCTAGAGTTTGTGAGAAGAGTGTCGGCTTGTGACTCACCATGGTGAGTCATAAGTCCACCCACTTTCACAACTCTAGATAGATATGAGAAAGAAATGAGATGAGGTTGGATTTATTCTCTTGTAGCCATTCTCAAGTTCATCTTCTCTTCTTGAGATTTCTTTAGTTAAGAAAAGAAAAGATAAAGAGAGAAGATTAGAGATTATATTACATCTTCTAGTGAATCATTATTAGCAAGTCTAGTTCACTAGTTCCTTCACTTAGTTTATTAGTGTGAAGATATAGCCTATTCTTGGGTTCTCTCGGGTGGATCTTCTTCGACAACAAAGGCCGGCTTCCAAGCTCGATCCCAGAGACCCTAGGAGCGAAAGAAGATGAAAGAAGATGAAGAACACGACTACAAAGGTGGCTAAACGCCTATCCGAGTGGTTAACCTTTTCTAGTTCTCTAGTTTAGTGTTTGTTTTTGATTCTAGCTTGTAAAAGTTTGTGCTCTGGTCATAGAAAATTTTGTTTTCTATTCCGTCTTGGTCGCAAGTGAGTGATATGAGCACGAGTATCTACTTACATGGTATTAGAGCCACCTAAACACTAGAACTAGATTTATTCGATATTTACGTTTCAAAACTAAAAATTTCCGTTTTTTCGATAACTAGAAATCAAGTTTCTGTCGATTTATTTTTGATTTCTAAAAATATTTTAAACAAGTGCAGAGATCATCTCATGAGATATAAGAACTAAGGTAGAAAAACGAGGACCCCGTTTGAATTGGCAATTTTCCCGATGGTGGCGGTTTTGTTGTTGAATCTGGTCCCCAATTTTTTTTAGTGGCTTGCTCTCATGAAAACTTGAATTTTAGTTATATTTGATTTTTCCCAGATTTCATTTAGTGTTATTTTTGTATACGGGTAACACAGAAAGTTTTAAATCGAAACTTTTGCATCGTTTATCTCTTGTGTTTCGTATTTGTGTTTGTATACGTCGTCTAATTGCTATAGGTCAATTAGACGGGGTTGCAAACACTTGCTTCCGCTGTGGTGCTTAATTTCTTATGATGGAATAGTCGGATAGTCGTGCGGATAGCCTCTCATTGCAGCAATGGATGTATATTTGATATTTTGGGCTAGCGGTCGGATTGTGGCTGTCGTCATCGCTTGTATATTATTTTTGAAACACGACCGGGTTGAGATTGATGTTACCATTGTATATTCGTTCATTCATGTATTACGATTACCTATGGAGAAGTGCACGAATAGCCAGGTTTCAGAGTGTGCTAGGTAGTCATTTACAGTGGCAAGTTCGATCTGTTTCGCTCTAGAATTGGCAGGCTATTCACCACACTTGTAGAGGTATAGGATAAACTCATGGTGGAGTGCTCAAGTTGCCGGATTCCTTGAAGTCCCAGTGGCCCACTCATTTTATTGAGTGATGGTTGCCTCACTTCTAGATTGACGGGTAGCTTGTCGCGCTCGTAGGGGTCTTTGGTATATGCGATGTTCGAGCTATTCACACAATCGAGAAACGTTGGTTTTCGTTTGCGGCTCAAACGAAACACGGGGCTTTTAATTTATTCGCTAATTCCATCTTGTTTATCGCATGCCCATGATGTTTATTAACTGCATGTGATATGTGTTTTATCATTACTTGAGACGAATAGCTATATATATACTGTATATAATAAACGTTGCTTATATTTTGCATCCACGCTAGTCCAGTATCCGTCCTGCCGTAAGTTAAGTAACCTTACGGTGAAGACCCGGGACCTTATAGTGAATGTGGATTGTATAAGTGTACGTTCTATTTTTGTTTCTTCTACAATGATAGGGTTAATTGATGGGACCGCATTGATTCTTATTAATGCAAGAAAATAAACCTAAAAGAAAAAGATGTTGGAATCAAATTTCAAAACCACTCGGTTCTTTTTAAAACTATTCTGTTTTTTACAAAACCAAATGTTTTCAAAATTGAGCTTGAACCACTCGTTTTGAAATCATTAGTTTCCTTTAACGATATCAAGTTCATTACGTTAAAGGTTTTTTGCCAAAAACCAGCAGTAGCCCTCCGTCGTTTCAGATAACTAGTACTTAGTATTCGTGCTGCGTTTGTTGGTTATACGTCAAGACGTAGTGCACGGTAGCTAAGTAGTGATTATTTATAGCATAGATTTTGTGATTGGTTAGGACGGTCGTATAACTTTGTTGATTATTCGTCAAGGGTCATGCGGGTGGGTCTAATACAATCTTGGATAATGACGGTTGAACTTGACTATGACTTTTTTGATTTGTTGATTATTCGTTAAGGTCACTAGGATTTTAGGGGTAAAAACCACATCGGGAATTTTAAACATACAGGAAATTTGCTAGTGTTGATACTTTCTGGAGTGTGGTGACCAGAGTGACTTCCATCTACATTATCACACGATGATAGTTGGGTCCCGATCCTACTGACGAGTAGCATTACTCTCAAGAGATTTTCACTTCATAACTAGCTAACCCATTAGGTGTCTAGAAAGGTGTTAACGGGATTATGCCTCTGCGGAAACGATGTTATTTAATTAGGACCGTGCGAGAGCACAAGGGGCCTCCCCCAGAGTACCAACACTTGCCTGGCTGAACGGATAACGAACTTATGGAGCGTATATGATCCCGATTAGTTTTCCTTTTAGGGTTTGAAGAAGAATTCGAGGAAACAGTGCGAGTCATCCTGTGTAGATAAACCAATTACCAATTTAAACTTGCAAGAGCATACGCTGAATGTTTTTTTCTCTCTCCTAATTGCAGTTACCATGTCACGCCTTTATCAAGATAATAAAATGTATGATTTGATCGACCCGAATTATTATTCGGAGCTGGAGAACGCCGGTTTGGCTCTGTGTTGTGACAAATGTCACGAGCATGAGTAAGGGAAAGAGGATTGCATGAATTTCTTGATAACCCCGGTGAACAAGAAGTATACTATTGCATCTCTTTTGGGTATTTTTGTAATTGAGAACCGTTTTTGGGTCAGTCCTACCTCCTGGATACTAGATACCGGATCAGAATTTCATATCTGTAATTTATTAAAATGACTGAGAAAAAGTAGGATGGTTGCACATGGTGATACGTCCCTCAGAGTAGGGAACAAAGCACAAGTTGATGCTGCAGCCGTCGGTGAATATCACCTGATATTGCCAAAGGGCAATACTATGATTTTGAACAATTGCTACTATGTAACCTTCCTGCTTTGCAACATCATATCGGTTTTTTACTTAATAAAGATGGATATAATTTTGTTCTAGATAGAAATATCATAAATATTTACCTTGATAAGATATTGGTTGCAGAAGGTACACCGTGTAATGGTATCTATGTTCTAAATCAAAACACAGTTCTTAATATACAAAACACACGCAAGATGAAGAGTACAGATACGAACGAAACCTACTTGTGGTATTATAGACTTAGTCATATAAATGAGAAACGATTAGCTAAGTTGCATAAGGATGAATTTTTGGATCCGTTCGAATTTATATCTTATGAAACTTGCCAATCTTGTCTCAAACGAAAGATGACCAAATTTTCGTTCACCGGACATGGAGAAGGAGCTACAGAACTTTTGGGACTCATACACAGTAAAGTATGTGGTCCAATATCTACATGCAAGGGGTGGGTTCTCATACTTCATCACATTCACTGACGATATTTCTAGGTTCGGATATAAGTATCTTTTGAAACATAAATCTGAAACTTTTGAGAAATTCAAAGAATACAGAAACGAACTAGAGAACCAGACTGTCAAAAGTATCAAGATCCTCCGATCGGATAGAGAAGAGGAGTACTTAAGCATGGAATTTCTCGATTACTTAAAAGAGAATGATATTCTATCTCAGCTTACTCCTCCATTTACACCACATCACAACGGTGTTTCGGAGCGGAGGAACCGTACCCTATTGGATATGGAACGATCCATGATGAGTAGTGCTGAGTTACCTCTTTCATTCTGAGGACATGCGCTTCAAACAGCAGCATACCTATTGAATCAGGTTCCATCCATATCTATGCCTGCTACTCCATATGAAATATGGAGTGGTAAGAAACCATGTCTTAAATTCATTAAGATATGGGGTTGTCCGGCTTATGTTAAAAAGCAAAATCCGAACAAATTAGAGGCACGGTCAGTTCTATGTAAGTTTATGGGATATCTTAAAAATTCACTAGGATTTCTGTTCTACCACACTGAGAAACAAAATGTGTTTATAACTCGCCAAGACTGGCATCAATGAGTCAACTGAATGACCAATGGTTGCTTCCAATTCTTTTGTTGACCGACAGCCGAGGAACTCCGGGTTACTGGGAACCCCCGGCGACCGGAAAAAGAAATATATTCTGCCGAGCTTTAATTGCTCGTGTTGAATCAGCCGGGAGTGACAGCGATTCAGATGAAAGGTTCTCGCAACGGAAGCGAAGTAGTAAAAGCCAAGGGTAGATGAGAAGGTAGCTTCTGACTCTCGGTCTTCTGCAGTGAAAGATCTCTCGGCTAATTCAATTGTTCAGCTTGAGCGAGGTAGTGCTTGACTGAATAAGTCAAAGTGGGGTGAAACTATAGCTCGTTCAGTCGTTTAGGGTACCTTTTTAGAAAAGAAATTTCTTGCAAAAGAAATTAGTAGGAGCACGATAGAACTGGATGAATCATCAGAACCACAAACTGTAATTGAGGATCTAGTGGAGCAACAAGATTCAATAATTTCTGACGAACCTCAGCAGCTCCGTAGATCTGGTAGGATTTCTCATCCGCCCGAGAGATACTACAGTTTTCTCGTAGACGGGATCTATAGGATTGCATCTTGGAAGAAAATGATCCTACTAGTTTTGGACATGCCATTTCCAGTAGGGACACTGTGAAATGGCTGGACGCTATACGATCCTAAATGGAGTCTATGTACACTAACAACGTTAGGATTTTGGATATTGCACCATCAGGGGTAAAACCTGTCGGCTGCAAATAGATCTTCAAGAAGAAAATTGATGAGACGGACATATAGAAATCTATAAGGCTAGACTTGTTGCAAAAGGTTTTCGTCAAAGACCAGATGTGGATTATGATGAAACCTTTTCTCCAGTGGCATGCTCAAATTCATTCGGATCCTACTTACCATTGTTGCCTTCCATGACTATGAGATTTGGCAGATGGATGTAAATACCGCTTTTCTAAACGGCGCTATGGATCAGCCGGAAGGTTTCGTAGACAGTGAGAGCAACGGAAAGGTGTGCAAGTTGTTTAAATCCATTTATGGATTAAAGCAGGTATCACGGAGCTTGGAGCTGGAATATCTGTTTTGATAAAACAGTCAAGAAATTTGACTTCATCAAAAACATAGATGAGCTATCTATATATAAGAAGATTGTAGCGAGAACTGTGGTATTTCTCGTTTTGTACGTCGATGACATTCTCCTGATAGGAAATGATATTCATATGCTTCAGTCGGTCAAACTGTTCTCGTCTCAGTAGTTCTCTATGAAGGACCTCGTTAATGCCTCCTACATTCTGGGGATCAAGATCTATCGTGATAAATCTAAGAGATTGTTGGGACTTTCACAGTCCAGATACATTGACACCATACTAAAGAGATATTATGGAAGATTCCAAGCATGGTAATCTACTGGTTTGTCACGGAATCACCCTTTCCAAAGAAATGTCTTCTAAGACTGATGAGGCGAGGGCTCGTATGAGCATTATATCCTATGCTTCGGCGGCATGATCAATAATATATGCGATATTGTTTATCTGACCAGATGTAGTTTACGCACTTAACGTAGTAAGCCAATATCAGTCTAACCTAGGGAAGAAGTATTGGACAGTTGTGAAGAACATTCTGAAGTATCTGAGAAGGACTAAGGATATATTTTTAGTTTACGGTAATGGGGGCTTCCAGATGGAGTTTTTTACCGATTCAAGCATCCAAAACGACAAGGATGACAGCAAGTCTGTCTCGGGTTATGTGTTTACTCTCAATGGAAGGGCGGTCTGTTGGAAGAGTTCCAAACAGGATACCGTTGCAGACTCGACAATGGAGTTTGAATACATTGCTGCCAGCGATACCGCAAAAGAGGCTGTTTGGATGAGGAAGTTCATTCTTGAACTTGAGGTGGATCCGTCTATTCTTGATCCAATACCTTTGTATTGTGACAACAATGAGGCTATATCTTTAGCGAATGAACTACGCTTCCGTCAGAAATCCAGACATATCTTAAGGCGGTATCACCTGATCAGGGAGATCATTGATCTCCGGAAGATCGAGATTAGGAGAGTAGATATAAAGGACAACACGGCGGACCCACTCATGAAGGCACTTCCTTAGACTCAGTTGGAGCGGCTATTGGAGATGGTTGGTCTTCAATATGCCAATACATGATCTTAGTGCAAGTGGGAGATTGTTGGATGCATATGCCTTAGAGGCCATTATTGTATAGTACAAGATTGTATATTACATATGAATGCTTGGGATATATGTGTACATGAAAATCTTGCTCAATATGATAGCATGCTGTCTAGTTTGCCTTTATCTCAACATGTGTATATGTTCTATTTTTTATATTACGTATCCCGATTACATGTTGGTAAAGCCCGTAAGATCTTTGCTTGACTACTAGAGTTGTGATGACGATCATACTCGTAGGGTTTAGGTAGTTTATAAGCACATCCTTAAATTGTCCATAGTTGTTGGAGTTCGAGATAGGGTATCGATACTCCGGAGTAGACTGGTGTATACGTTTCTTATTCCCATGAGGGGAGATGGCATGTCCCACAACCATTGGTGTTCGGCACTAAAGATAGTATACATGTGCTCATTAGGTTATAAGTTACACTGGACGGACTCGTCGAGAACTTCTAGATAGTTATATACCTAACGTCAGATAGTTCTCTGGTGATTTAGGTACATGTTAGTTTTTAGACCTGATATCGTCATTCGTCTCGAGTGTGTTCCCACTGTACTTAGATCACTATCTTACTACGGTTTTAAAGAGTCGTGCAAATAGGTTTTGATTGGGTATAGTCCCGAAGCACTTGGAGGCAGTGAGCGATAGAAGGGATTCGTCTCTCTCGGTATAGGGAGTTGATGTCGCGCTATATTCGATTGGTCATCACCATAAGACCTTGACCAATACAGATGAGATTTTCTGATTGTAAGATCAGTAGTTTCTCGGGATGGTTTTGGGCCATATCGACACGACTTATTGAGTTATTAGGGTGACGTTTTCCACTCCTAGACCCAGTATGCGATACTTCCAGACGAATAGACCGGACTGTACTAAGATTGTCACTTTCAGGCTCAGTAGGGATACAGATAAGTTTGCTTGTCGGCTTTCCTTACGATCAATACCTGAGCAGTCGTTACGTACAGCTGGTGCTGCTGACATGCTTATGGTTAAACCCACTGCCAGCGTATTGTCGAGTCTTTAGAGTCCCACATAGAGATTTTTCCAGGTTACGCGAATTGATGTAGTGTATGTATTTTGATATATACCTGGGTTCGATTAAATAACGTGTTTTAGGACACGTACCTTTAATCGGACAGTTTGTTAATACTAGCACGGTTTGAAAGATAGCCATGTTATCACATTTGGATTTAATGTGAGCTAGTATTATTTCTTTTTAGTATCTCTCTTTTCGTATTCGTATTTTGACAAAATACGGTATTTATACGTATACGGATATTTGTATAAATACGTGTATTTGTGTCTTGATACAAATACAGGCATTTGTTTCTTTTATACTAATACGGGTTTTCGTATTTTATACGAATACGGTATTCGTATTTTGATACGAATACGGGTGTATGTATTTGTAGCATATACTTGTATTAGTGTATTTGTATGTATATATTTATACATGTATATATACATATGTATATGTGTAAAAATAAGATGGCTCATTCTTTTCCTCTCATCTATTCTAGAGTTTGTGAGAAGAGTGTGGGCTTGCGACTCACCATGGTAAGTCACAAGTCTACCCACTCTCCTAACTCTAGATAGAGATGAGAAAGAAATGAGATGAGGATGGATTTATTCTCTTGTATCCATTCTCAAGTTCATCGTCTTCTTCTTCTCATCTTGAGATTTCTATAGTTGAGAAAAGAAAAGATAAAAAGAGAAAACATTAGAGATTATATTACTACATCTTCTAGTAAACCATTCTTAGAATGTCTAGTTCACTAGTTTTTTCACATAGTTTACTAGCTTATTCTTGGGTTCTCTCGGGTGGATCTTCTTCGATAACAAAGGCCGGCTTCCAAGCTCGATTTCGGAGACCCTAGGGGCGAAAGAAGAGAAAAGAAGACGAAGGACACGACTACAAAGGTAGCTAAACGCCTATCCGAGTAGTTAATCTTCTCTAGTTTAGTGTTTGGTTTCGATTCTAACTCGTAGAAGTTCGTGCTCTAGTCATAGAAATTTTTGTTTTCCATTCCGCCTTGGTCGCAAGTGAGTGACATGGGCACGAGCATCTACTTACAATTATTACAACTCATACACAAGCCTAATAAGTGGTGATATTATAATTAGTTTATTAAGATGACTGTCTTCTTCACTCGCATTGATGCACAATTAGCGTTCCATGGTCTGGGGTAACAGTGATGCAAATGGAGATTAATCTAGTTAGTACCAATACCCTTATTTAGCATATTCTCCACGTGGTGCACACATTGAGTACATTGCACATAAAACAAATTCATTAAAGAGGACCAAGATTTTGGTAATGTGACTTTTAAGCATGTGATAATTTAATAGTTCAGAAGGACAAAACTGGGATGCATGTATATTTAGAAGACCAAAAGCGGGATGCATATAGCAAACTATCTCGTCGTGTCAACGTGTCGGTTTGACATTGTTGAGAGTGATTTGCTTGAAATTGACTCTTTAGGATGCTAAATTGCAGAAGAATAGCCTAACTTCATAGCATCAAGATATCTTACTATGAAATTTGACGCTATAGATGGCCTCACACTAGGATTGAAATTCTTAATTATCTGTCACAAACTCAAATAGTCATCATCCCATCTGCCCTATGCTTCAATCCTGTGTTAGAACAAGGACATGTTCTTTAATCAATTAATTCTGGTCCCTTCATTAATATTCCCATTATTTTTGCATTTTATGTACTCACAGATGCCCTGAAAAAAGTTAACATTGGTTGTATTTCTTTGACGATCCAACCAATTTACTCTGTCCCATTAGGTTTCCTTGATGGTGATATTATGCACAAGTTTTGCTACACGGACCTGAAATATTAACACGGTGGATGTAAATTCAAGGGAATCGTTCCTTTTGATTTTGGACACACGACCTCAAACTTTTTCCAACTACAAGCATTTTCTTTTAAGTTAATATTTTTAGACCGCAATACACACCAGTGATTTCCTCTGTTTTACTTTATTACGACTCGTCTTATGATGTTCCTGTTCTGTTCAGGCCTCACAGAGTCCCTGTTTATTGCCCACAAGGATGATTATCCTGAACACGAACAAGCATCTCTCAGACAGCTATATCTAGCCAAGGTTAACTCGTTTCCAAACCATACGAAACCTTATATTTTTGAAGCCCTAGATATTTGGCTGTGCCTAGTAGCTGATAATACTTCTATGTTTATATACACATTGTTCTATGCATTATAATGGATTGTCCAGATGGAAGAGTTGCGTGCTGAAACTCAGCAACAATCGGACGCCGTTGGAAATGTGTCTCGTTCAAAAGCAGCTATAAACACATCTAGTCATCAACATATATCTGTTACTATTGTTACAGAATTTGTGCGCTGGAATGAGGAGGGAATCTCTAGATGCATTTTACTTTCTTCTCAGGTTAGCCTTCTTTAATTATCTGTACTTTATTTTCTGTTATCTGTGATAAAAAAAACAAGGCAAAAAATTATACATAGAAAATGACCACTTCTAAACCTAAACAGCTTACTTCTTTTTTCCATTTCATACGATGTTTAATACTTTAATGTAAAAATGCTAAGGAGAGTATGAGACGATAAAGTTGTGATTACCTTTTTCACAGTTCATTTATAAATATATTATCAAATGAAATTAAATCAATTTGTAGTGGCATTGTTATTGATGATATTATACTTCTTTTCTGTATTGTTGCTCTAGAATTTATTTTTACATTGATGTCCTATAGCAATATGGGATGCGTAATCGAGGAATATATAGTTTCGTGTAGTTTAAGGTTATACTTGTTATGGAGTGTGCTTTCAACTAAGGTTCTCACTAATCTGTATATTGGTGACTGCCCCCAATAGAATATGTATATGCATTGTGTTCTTTGCCCTACAACCTCCTCAAGAAATAAAGATTTAAGATAGTAAAACAAAGGATTTATGCACATTACACATGCGAGAAGGAGGGAAACACCATGAAGAATAATCAGTTTCCTTTATATAAGACGTTGCCTGCATAGTAGATACTCTTTTATTTATCAGTCACTTTTTTGTTTCCATCTTTCTTGCCCTTGAAGTTATAGGTATACCTTTATTACAGGTAAGGTGAGCTTTCTTGAGTCATGCTGTTTTTATATTCCATTTTCGTTTAATTTCTCAATTTGCAATGTGTTTGAATGTGTTTACTTAGTTATAAATTTGCATATCTGCACTATTCTCTAAAACACTGCATAAACCTTATTTTCACCTCATTTGGTTGCATAATTGAATCTGTTATAAGATAGTAAAGAGCTCTAAAGTGCAAGGTTTCCTCATTCTTAAAAGCAAGAGACTGCCAGGTTTAAATTTTTCAGTAACTTTTAGAGTTACTAAGGAGAACTTGCATGTCATAAATAGTTTAGAAATCCGAAGACATTTACTATTTCCTGCAAACCAGTTGAAGCAACACAAAGTTTAGCTAAAAACCATTTTTTTCCCATCAAAACACCTACCAAACCAAGAACGATGCACTTGACCATTGTTGTGAATGCGGAATCAATAGGTGGGCATTGAGGTAGCCGCTTACCTTCTGAGGTACTGCCTAGCAGAAAATGTAAAGAAAGAGAAGGTAGAAGGGGAGAAAGATGAAGAATCAACGAGGGGATGGAAAAAAGGAAAAACGATATCAAATTTGATGATTTTTTAGCTTGTTACCACTGCCAGATTTGTTTATTGTTGCTTCAATTATCTCATTTTTATTATTGTAAAATTTGTCGCTTAGGTGCCGTAGAAGTTGGGGAGTTTTTTTTGAAATCATTTGAACTCTGCCCAATCTGACTCAATAAATAATTAATGTTTATATTAACATGTGATAATTGTGGATGGTCACTGTTTTTATTAAACTGGATAACTAGCGTTTTTTTTGTATTTCTCACCATCTTATGAAGCATGGAGACTTGTAAATGCCTCATAAATCGTCTCCGATCGTGTATCAGAGTCGGAAACTTCCGGATTTTTTCGGATTCGCTCGGACTTGTAAATGTCTCACCAATCTCTCTCGATTCGACGCCTTTACTCTTTCTCTCAAAAATTAAGGCTCTCGAAAATTTGAAAGTGTATTGAATATTTAACATAATGCCATTTTAATTTATATAATCATATATTTCTATGTATATCTTAATATATGTTTATATTTATTTAATTAAAAATCGATATAAAAACGTAACCCGTATCCTAGGTTTTTGGGAAATTGCGAATCCACGAATCCGTATCGTATCGTATCCCATTTCTGTGTCCGAACCCGTGCTACATAGCTCACCATCATTGCCATATTTGATATGATCGTGTCCGTGATGATGGAGATCTCTTGTCAAAAGAAGCTCAAACTGGTTGATCTAAACAATAGCTAGATCATGAGTTGAGTGAGATCATAAGTATTCCGTGCATGCTGTCTAGCACCTACCTCTTCTGTCTCCATAGGAGGAGATGAATTTAGAAAAAAATTAGTCCAGTGGTGGAAGAGATGGAAAAGTTCCTGAGGAAGAGGCGTGCACACAGGATGGAGGACTAAACACAATAGGAAGTACCTTTCTTTTGGGGGTGGGGTAGGATGGGGTGGGTGGGTATGATAAGTTGGACGGGAGATTCGCTACAACAATTATAGAAAGTTCCCAAAGGTCAGACCATATAGTATGAAGAAAAAAATAAACAAAGTCCCATTTAGAAAAATTGGCTGGTAATGGATTTTCGGGCTTAACAAGTTACATATACTAGAGCGCAACATGAGAACAAAATTTGAAACGACCAGTTCATGAAGGTGCCAATAAATTTTATCTAATGGGCATCTGTTATGATATGGTTAATCTAATTTCTTTTTAATGCTTCATCTTTCCGGAGTGGAAAATGATGTATTGTCATTTCCCACCCTCAATTTTAGTCGTACTGAATGCAAAACGATTACAAAAGATAATTATTTATGACTAGCGATTTATTGTGGATATAATCGAATATGTGTAAAGAGTTCATAAGCAACTCTTTCTAAGCAACTTACTATATAATGTGACTAAAGAATGAGGAGCCCATCTTTTGGATGGTCCCTATCCTCTCTATTATGTAGGAAATTATTTAGGGGAGTTGCGTAAGACCCCTAAGCTCATCGAATATACCCTACACTAAGTTTTATGTCACATACATGAATATGTACTAATCAAACATATTTATATCATATGGTTATTCCAGAAAATAAACTAGTAAAGAAGCCATTTCCATAAAATACATATATCTACTTGTTATGTCCAACAATGTTTTGTGAACTTTAAATTAAAAAATTAAATAAAATGTGACTTAGTGCTATAATTACTTATGCAACTAAAACTTATATCTTTTCATTTCAAGGACCAACTATAATTTTATGTACCTTTACATATGCCAAGACCGATTGTGTAGGACAATTTGGTAACCAATCTGGTCTGTATCTATGTAAACTTGTACATGTAGAGGGAGCAATAACTTGCTAATGGTAGTGCCTAACTACATAGTCTAGTTGTATATTTAAACTCACAAATTAGCCTATGAATGAGGAAAGCTCGTAAAAGAGGCTGGATGGGCCAATATTCTATATAGGTTAACAAGCTCAAGGTTTCACTCAAAATCTACCTTTTCTAAGGAGGGGAAGCCTTCAATACACGACTCAATCCCAACTTAACCATAAATCATATGTTGTAGAAAGAATTAAAAATGATTGCGTGTGTGTCAGAGTGTGTGTGTGTGTGTGAGAGAGAGAGAGAGAATAGTATAGAAAAGAAGGCCCTAAGAGGCTTTTCCGATAGGTGGCGTTAAAAAGCTACACCTTCCACCATTTTATTCGACGATCGGTATCCATCATCATTGTTGGAATAGTTTATAGTATATTGTTATTAGAGTACATTGCACCATGATGCTTGAGTATCAAGTAAATGAAATCCACTAATCTCTATATAAAGAGACCATTGGTCACGTAAAATATCTAAAATCTTCTCTTTTATCGTTTAACATGGTATCACAGCCGGTCTCCTAAACCCTAATTCTATTCCTCAAAAATAAAAAAAAATCAATAAAAAACAAAAAAAAACATTGTTCAAATCATTTGCAGCCAGCACAGTGAGTCAGTTTATACAGACGCCCTAAGTTTCCCATTTTCGGACCGTTGAGCGCATTCTCCGCTATTTGAAGCGTGCACATGGGCAAGTTCTTCTTTATAAACCATGTTCTTATTTTTCTCTTATAGCCTATGCTGATGCCGATTTTGCCGGATCTGTGGATGACCGCCGCTCCATGGATGGATTTTATGTTTTCTTTGCGTGGAACCTAGTTACTTGACGCATCAAGAAACAATATGTTGCTCGCTTATCAGCCGAGGCTGAATATAGGGCTATGGTTCATGCCGTTTCAGCATTGACGTGGCTCTCCACATTGCTTCGCGATCTTGGTGTTAGTTCTACAACACCAGCATTCTTATTCCGTGACAATAAAACTGCAATTCATATTTCAGAGAATCCAGTGTTTCATGAACGCACAAATCATATTGAAGTGGATTGCCATTTTATCCGGAAGAAAATTGTTGAAAGAAAGTCAATCTCCATCATATTTCTACTTATGCACGGATTGCATATATTTTGACGAAAACTCTTCCAAGACCCGCATTTGTTCATCTATTGTCTAAGTTATGCATCACTGATATCTATGCTCCAGCTTGAGAGAGAGTGTTGGAATAGTTTAGAATATATTGTTATTAGGGTAAACCGTACCATTATACTTAGGCATCAAGTAACTGTAATCCCTATATAAAGAGACTATTGGTCATATAATAAAGTGTCTAAAATCTTTTCTCTTTTATCGTTTAACAATCATCATCGAAGATGTGGATATACCAAATTTCATGTGATTCTATCGCCTTTTCACCGTCTATTTAGCAATGTAAAAATAACTATTATCGGCAAACCGTTAAATTTGCACCCACTAAATCAATGGTGAAAAAATGTTAAAATCACATGAAATTTGGTGTATCAACATCTTAGATGATAAAGTTGATGATGACGAATGCCAATCGTCAAAAACGGTGGATGGTGTAATTTTTTGCGCCACCTAACGAAAAAAGCCGCCTAGGGCCTCTTTTCTACATTATTCTCTCTCTCTCTCTCTCTCTCTCTATATATATATATATATATATATAGAGAGAGAGAGAGAGAGAGAGAGAGAATAATGAAGACCAAATTCTGAAGATATCAGAACCCTAGCTTCCTGCCTAAATGCAATTTGTGCATACTGGACCAATTTTTCTGAAGCTCTTGTTCCTTTGAACTGTTTTCTTCTTTTGTTTTGTTGGATAACCTTCTAATTATACATAAACAGGATAAGTCTAATTGAACATCAAAACTATTAATGCATCTACTTGCTTGTCCATATGGTGCTTTGACAAACCAATTCTTTTTCTCTTTACAGCCTGCTACTCTTGCGGCTAATGTGAAATCAGTATTCACTTGTTTACTTGATCAAGTAAGTTTCCTTTGTTCAGCATAATAGCCTTTATTGTCTGTCAGGGTATCCGATTTTTATGTATTTGCTGAAACTTTTATAGGCAAGCCAGTATTTAACTGAAGGAGTTGAGAGGGCCAGAGAGAGTTTGAATGAGGCTGCAGCTTTGAGGGACAGATTTATGATCGGAACCAGCGTCAGTAGAAGGGTTGCCGCCGCCGCCGCCTCTGCTGTATGTTAATTCCTCATTCTTCTTCTTCCTCTTCCGCATTATTCACCATTTGTCTTGCAGAAAATGACATTTTGTATATCTAGTAACTAAAACACATTTAATTCCGTATCATTACTGTTAAAATCAGAAATATAAATAAGCGGTAGGCGTGATTAACTCAAAATTATTGATTTGCAGGCGGAGGCTGCTGCAGCTGCTGGTGAAAGTAGTTTCAGATCTTTTATGATTGCTGTTCAACGCTCTGCTAGTAGCGTGGCGATACTCCAACAAGTAACCATCTTTTGAGTTATTTATTACTTGGTGATTTAGTTTCAGATTAGCACTTATAGTGTCCTTTTACAGTATTTTTCAAATACCATTGCTCGCCTCTTGCTACCTGTGGATGGTGCTCATGCGGCTTCATGTGAGGAGATGGGTGCAGCTGTGTCTAGGGTTGAAGCTGCTGCCCATAAAGGTCTTCTCCAGTGTATTGACACAGTGATGGCTGAGGTCTGTTTTCTGTAGTTTATTCCCATCCTTGACTGATTTGCTTGATGGATAATTTAATCTGCACGCATCCTCTTTATTAAACCTTTGTTTATACCACCTATCCTTACAATTAACAAAGCCAACAGTCAACCATGAATACTAAAATTAAACCGTTTTAGCTTAGTGAAATGTGATCTTGGAAAAGCCCAAAGGTAAGAGCTTGTTTTTCGCTGGACTGTCAGGAAGGAGCCAAGTTTATGATAGAGCAGCCTCTCTTCTAGATATGGTGTATGAATACTTCTTGCATTTGATTCCCTTGGTCCAGGTAGTATGAAGGACATTTTAAATTTTATACAAGATTTAGTTGCATGGAAGGCATAGCCAATTGAGCATTTTTAGCATCTGCAATGGAATTTAAAACGCAAATTTTTTTCTGTATGGCTGTATCAGTTAATATAGTGCCTTCTGATTTAAAACTGTTTGCATATGAAGGGAATCTATTTCATAAGCATGTAGAGACATTCATGCCTAACAAAACTGTTTCTAGATTATGTATTGATAATCTGGCTATATTATTCAAGTATTTAGAAGTAATTACTGCAATAACACAAGCAGCTTGAAACCCTTCAACTTTGATAAGCATCAACTTGCAACCTGGAATCTTTTCCAACTTTTTTTATCTGTATAATGCATAATATTGTGATTCTTTATCCAGCATGTAAGTCTTATGATTACCTTCATACAGGTAGAGAGGTTGCTGTCAACAGAGCAAAAGGCTACAGATTATCGATCCCCTGATGATGGAATTGCCCCTGATCATCGACCAACAAATGCATGCATAAGGTATGTTCAGGGTGGCATTCTTCAATGTTTATTAGGTAACAATGACCGATTTAAGGATTTATTTTTCATCTTCAGAGTTATAGCCTACCTTTCTCGCGTGCTAGAGGTTGCATTTACAGCTCTAGAGGGTCTCAACAAACAATCATTCTTGAGTGAACTGGTAAGTTCACACATAATTCGTAATCTTCCATATTCTAGCTGTAACAAACATTTTTTTCCTTCTCAAATTTTCATTTGTTCGAGCACAAATCGCAACCATCTTTATATCTTATTTTAAGTCGATGTGCATTTGGTTCCATTATTTCAACATAGGAGAGGCATCACTAATTATGCATATATCTAGGTTTATCCATCTGTTTAACGGATAAGTAGATGGCGCGAATCGTATACTTTGAGGAATATACTGTTTATACATCTCTCTTCCCATCTTCACTCCATACCATATTATTGTCCATGGAAATTTTCTTAAAGTTTCAGAGGGAAGTTGGAACTATGTTGAGAAAACTGCATCACTCTTCTTTGGATTTTACAGATGGAACGTGATCAGATACGAACTTAATCTCAATTATTCGACTATGCTACTATAGGTTCTTAACCATACACTAGACGTTAACTATTGGAAAATGCATCTAGCTGGATTTAGAGAAGTATATGAGCCAAAATACCAAGGATTCAAGTGTCATTTTTCGATAATAACCCCGTTATGATTACAAGATTATGCGAGAAACAGGAATACTGGATAACATGTCTTCTTAACATACAACCTTAACTTGCTCTTACGGATGAGCCTAAGAAACACCTAGCAACAGCAAGGGCCCATAACAGGCTTAAAATTTCAGATTAGTATCCACGAAATAAACTTTAGGTACTGTCTAGCATCGGGATTGGGGGCGGATCCTATTTCAACGAGAAAGCTATATCAAGATGTGGAAACAAAACTTACAGAAAACAAATTTCATGTTAATTTACTAAATGTCGATCTTTATTCTTTAAAATTATGAATGTTAGGCTATCTATTTGTTTTACTATACTATATCTGTTAAATTGTACTTGAATACTTTTTAATGTGTTATATGATTATGTTCATCTTTTCTATTTTAACGCGAACTCACAGGGTAGTGGATCCTCAACACAAATTCTCTTTGCTTTTCCCCAGATATTTGAGGGGAAAAGGAGATAAATCCATACAACCCATTATTTCTCTAGAAGGCGCCGCTTTACTTTTATATTTACCTTTCTACCCACCCTTTGGACCCACTGATAATTACATCAGAGCTCATGTGGTCCTTTAGCTAGCAAATACGGGCCCCGCTGGCTTAAATACATCAACTTCCCTGTTCAACTTATTTACTTGTGTGTTCTATGCAAATAATATATGATAATCTGCTTTATTTACACTTCGAAGGTATTCTTAAAAATATCGTCAAAGAAAAGGTCTTCTAAAATTGTTCTTTAAAGTAATTTCTAAACATATATACCCATTTAAAATCTTAGATAGCTATAAACATCCATTTGTATTCTTCATTTCTATATATACTTCTTAAACTTTTAAGTTTTTAATGTTTCAAAAACCCTCCTTCGTGAAGCATGCCTTCATGTATGCATGTATGGATATGTTATTAATTTATTATCTTATTTGAAATGGAATAAATGGAATAACACTATATTTATTTTCCAATCTCTACTTAAAACTTTGATTTACTATGCTAAAACCTATTGTATATTTATATTACACTCGACCTTTGTCCATAATTTTCACTTCTCCATATTCTTTTAATTGTGAAGACAAAAGGGATGTAGCATAGATTACAAAATGATGAAAAGTCAAAGAAAATGGTTTGGCATGTGTTTATCAGAAAAAAGTGAAATTTAATGCAATAAATTAAAAAAATGATGTTTAGTTTACCTTTAAAACGTCAAGAAAATTTATCCTTATAACTCTCTTTATCAACGAGTTTTGAATAATTATATAAAAGAATCGCTTTTTTACAAATTAAAAATTCTAGAAGGGAATATATAATTATGAAGAATCTGGCTGGTGTATACTATATAAATTTCAAGTGGATATACATATTCAAAACCCAAAAATCATTAGTTGCAGATACTATCTTATTTGTTGATCAAATCTCTTTTTACCTTTTCTTATTTTATAAACCAAATCAATCATGTGCATTGCACTTGCAAGTTACTGGTTTATATACCTCATTTTGCTTTGTTTGTGTTAACCCAGTTAACTACTGATATGTGTTCTAGTATACTCTGAGAATTTCGAACCTTAATCAAACCTTAGTCACTTTATTTCTTCAAGAACTATTTTAAGATTTTAAATCGCTTCTATGTCAACTACTTGAATTACCAGGAAGAAAAATAAATAATACATTCTGAATCAAAGAACAAGGGAAATAACTAAACAGCCAAGAATTAAAATTTGTTGAGTAGATAGCTTAGCTCCATAGAATTTCTACAATTCTACATCAATTTCTTACATGGGCACAATCTTTGAATCTTCCTTAATCTAGACTGTCAATTGCTTAACTAGTAAAAAAAAATCCCTCCCGTCAACAAAATATGCAAAATACAGCCAAAACACAAAAGAATCCATCTGAAAACAAGCGTGCCCTTTGTTGTGAAGTGCAACTTTTATTAAATATGTAGGAAAGATTGACCTAAAACTGTCAATTGAATTTGTTGGGCCACCCCTTTTTGTTGGTGCCAAACTCCTTTATATGAGACTCTGGGAATGAGAAGCACTTCCATAAAAAGATAGAAGGCTAGATAACAGATATGCATACTAACTCCTGTTCAAAGAATTTCAGGTATGCAAAGCACCCCTCAGAAATTGTCCTAGATTAGGAAAGTCTCTAGATGATAGAAATTCCTCTGATGCAGAATGTTAAGGGGCAAACATTAGTCTTCATCTAGGTATGCTATAAATCACACATCTTAACCCAGAAAGTTAAAAAAATTCATGAACAAAAATCGATTAAACTTATGTGGCAGTCCATCAACTGGAATAAATAATCTGGGATATAACCATGCAATGCTACTGCTTTTGATCCTACCAATTCTAGAAAGTCCATAAAAATATTATGATTACATCTATAAGCCCAAAGATTTTTTCTTTTTCTTTTTTCGAATCCTTGGGATTGTCTACATGATTCATCTTTCACCATTTAACTTCCCCTAGAGTCGTGTATCATATCTGTCAACAACTATCATGAATAGAATCTTAGTTACATAAATTTCAAAAAAGATCTTGCAATTGCAGTAGATTATATCAATTTGATATGAATGCAAACTGATCCTAATTTGAGTCCTGAAACCAAATCATTCTACAACTTGAAAATTGAAAACGACAGTATTAATGCAGCTATTGGGTTTCATCTTCTATTATTTAATTGCCTTATTTGGTCTAAAGGACACTAAACCTCGTGCTGTTATGAGTTCTCCTCTTTTTTTTGGGTGGTTGCATGCTGAAGTTTTGCGTATTTGCTCACTATTGTTGAGTAATATCAAGACCCCCAGAGATCCTAAATCGCATTACCTGACCTTAACTTATAATCTTCTTGTTTTCCAGCACCTACGCCACCTATGCATGCACTCGCAACACAAAAAATGCATGCATGCTTAGGGAAAGTAACGAGACATATAGTTCAGTAAGCTGACATAGCTTTTAGTGCTTATTTGCTTTAGATAAATAAAATTATGTTTAATCATGTTATCTTTGTTAGCAATGTAGTTATGTTATTTTCATTGTCATTATTTTAGCTTTTCAAACTTCTATTCTAGATTGTTAGAGCTTTTTTTTGCTAGTTTTCCTTCCATCTATACTTCTTAATAATATGAAGTCCGTAATTTTAGGGAAACCGCTTGCACAGAGGATTGCTCAATCATTGGCAGAAGTTCTCCTTTAGTCCAAGGTAACACTTCATTTTTCTTTGCATGTGTGCCTTTTAACAGGTAGGCTGTAAACAAATATAAGAAAATCTGGTAACTTTTGAAATCAATTATATATTGTTTAATGAGCTATTTCCTTCTGTGATAACAAAATTAAAGTGCAATAATATTTTAAGTTTTTAACCTTATATATAACTAGTATTTAGCACATGCGATGCACGTTTGTATATTTTAACTTGGCAAAGATTTGAGATTTTTTAAAAAAGAATTAGTTAAAATAATATAGATATATTTTAAAGGTTTTTCGCTGGATTTTTATTTTTTTAAAAATTTAATAAGTTACCTATCTTAAATAATTTTTAAATACCGTTATTTTTTTTAACTAAAAGTATTTAAGATATTTCTCAAACAAAACATAAAGTGATTTAAACTAAAAAACCAACAAATCTTTTTTTCTATATCTTATTAATTTAAGTATGTGTATTGCACATGCCATAATAAGTTTACACGTCATCGCAGTTTAGGCAGCAGCAAATTAAAGGGTTTCATTTGCACGTGCTCCGTACATCTCTTCTTTGGCATTAATACGGTAGATATAAAAAAATATGGAGTATACATTGCCATTGTAGAAATTTCCTACAGTGGTGGGACACATGGTTACACACTATTCATTAGTCCATGTGCATGTATATTTCATAGATCCAAGAACCATTACATTAGAATTAGAAAAGTTGATATGGATCAATAAATAATGTGTTGCCATGCTTCCCACCTTTAGGAATTCCTACAATAGTACTATATACGACACATCCTTTATTGTATATATATGTAAGAACCATTTTTTTTGGCATTGGCCCGTTAGCCCACACAGGGACCCAAGAATTTGCCCCAAAAGCGTTAATTTGCGGCCGCGTCCCCTCTTGGGGTTCAAATCCCGCACTCTCCCCAAGAGGAGAAGTGCCCATACTAACTGAGCTATATGAATAATTATATTCCATGTAGCTTAGTTAAAGGACCGCACCTCATTTACATATTTGTTGCATCTTCCCCTCGTTGAAGTCATCTGTCACACAATGAAACACAATGAATCCTAGAGTTTCAACGAGTTTATTTTTTTAGAACTTATCTTCTTTTATGCACAGTCAAGTTTCAATCTTCTTAAATGAGTTTTCAAGGAAAAAAAATGATATTTCGTACGGTATATAAATGTTTAGAATATAATTTACATATAGTTATCAAAACAATAGGCAATTTTATGAATAAATTTCATTGAGAGACAAATTTTCGGTCTCTTCAACAACTACAACAACTGGGCCTTTATCCCAAGCATCCAACTTTATTTGCATGTGCGAAACATGTCCTAATTAGTTTTCGATGGTTAAAGTTCTTGCTTCACCTGACCCCAGATCCTGGCTCCGCCACTACATTCGACAACGACAATATTACTACTACTGCACCACCAAATGTTTATATAGATTATTATAAGCAAAAGGTTTCTCTACTAATATTTATCATATGGAACATTGGAAAACAATCATTTGGCTTGTCTAAAAGGATGTGTATTGCTACTGATACAGTGATAGCAACAAGTTAACAAAGAATAAAACAATTTATCACAATATCTATATCAAAAGAAGTCTAGTATTCAGAACTACAATGTTATTACCTTCCTACTTAAAGTTAAAAATGCGATGTTCATTCTTTAATACTACGAGTACTTGCAGTGGTGGGCTTCGCATAAAGCGAGACATAACCGAGTACGGAGACTTTGTTCGTAGCTTCAATGCTCCTTCCGTCGATGAAAAATTTGAATTGCTGGGCATGTGCGTATTGGATAGTATGTTCTTTTATGTTTTATGTTCATTTGTTTATACGTGGTGACTAAATGATACTTCTTTCAGTGTGGCAAATGTCTTTGTTGTTGCCCCCGACAGCCTTGCGTCCTTGTTTGAAGGCAATCCAAGCATTCGGAAAGATGCTATAAGGTACATATCTACTAGATACTTGCGCACCGGTTGAAAAAAACCCCCAAAAATTGGGGTTTTTTGATATGCCCACTCAAAACATCCATAATTTAAAAAACCCCGCTCACAACTTAATATTTTTAAAAATCGCACTCAAAACTTCTCCGTTAGCTATATACCCCACTCTATTAGGATTTTGTCAGTTAGGTATTCAATTAACCCTAACTACGGTTAGTTACGAGTGATTAAGACCTCACCTATCCCTCTCCTCTCTTTTATCTCTCTCCCCTGACCGTTGACACGGTTCTTGAGTACGCAAGCTCCGGCAACCATCTTGAACCATTTCAGATCATGGTCAATCCTAAGTTCGACCTTAAGATGCTCCTCCACGTCACTCTTGCTTGATCCTTCTCCGTCTTCAGCCTCTTCATCGGCGCATCAGAGCCAGATCAGTTCTTTCATGGATCCATACCCCTCGATGCCCCATTTCTCCTTCACCATGTCGACAAGTCCTCTTGTTGGCGAGAACTTCGGCATTTGTAAGTTTGCCGGCGTTAATGGCGACAGTGAGTCTAGGGAGGTGATGCCGCTGGATTTCTTCATGCGGATGATGAAGGTGGTGGTGTTTCTTGTTGCGAGAGGGAAAATCTGGCAAATTTCTTCTTAGGATAGAATCCCCTAGGGTTTTTGTGCTGCTTCCAGTGGGTTTGCTGGGCTTCGATGCGGCGATTTCGGGATATATTGGCTTAGGATCGATTGATTGAGGCCAGCTCCTGAAGATTGGATTCATCACTATCGGAGTTGGATCGATTATTCTCTCTTTTTCGAGATCGATAGCCCTAATTTGAGCGTAACAGAAAACTTAACTCTAATTTCTTGGGCACTAGAGGGGTAATTTGGTCTTCTTACCATTCTGGTGACTATTTTAAACGGAAATTTCACATTCAGTGGATGGAAACAAACTGTAGTGGGGTTTTTAGTTCAGTTAAAAGTTTTGAGTGAGGTTTTAAATTATCAAGTTGTGAGTGGGGTTTTTTAAATTATTAAAGTTTTGAGTGCGGCATATAAAAAAACCCAAAAATTTAATGGATAATGTCACTGTTCTGACCATTGCTCAAAATTCCAGATTTATTCAACTAAGGGACGATTACAAATCTGCGAAAATTGCATCGAGGCTGAACAACATAATGTTGGAATCGTAGGATTACTTGAGATAGCGGTGTGGCGGGGAGTTGAGAACGCTGGGAAAGCCAGTTTTGGCTGAAATCCCTTCTGGAGATACATTGCATGTACTTATAGGTTTCAGTTTGTTTTTATTTTAAATTATTCTTTTCATTCCTTTTTCGTATGCTGGGAGTTCATTATTTTCTTAATATTTAGCTTCCGTGTTCTGTAAATTAAATTGCACGATGTCCAGAGTAGGATAACGGAGCAACTATTGTAATATTTCTTTAACTGTTGTGTTTACGAAGGTTCAGATCTCTTCATGCGTGAATGCCTATGCCCAAGTAAATTGACAGTTTTCATGTGATCTTCTAATTTATTCGGAGCATAATTTGCACGTGGCAGAATCAGAGTCCTCAGACTCCGAAAGCTGAACAACTGAAATATATGTGAAGGGAGGAAATGAACTGGCTTCCACTCATGTTTTCAACTTGCAAATGCAAGCATTTTAATGAGATGTTGCCTGAAATGTTTCAAAACACCATTTTTAAATACCAGCGTCGGTTGACTGCACTTCAGTATGGCCCTAGCAGCAGGCGTGCTCTTGTTTCATGGATCCTACATTTCTTAATGAGGAAACCAAGAGCGTGCTTTTGTTTCAAGGATCCTACATATCTTAATGAGGAAACCAAGAGCTCGATGTCTCAGTATTAACCAAGAAACTAAATTTATTTCCAGCCTCATTACAGGAAATTTTTCAGGGCCCAAAAGCAGGAAATTCCCTTGAGGGTTAAGAACCTCCACTTTGCTCTCCTTACTTAATTGTTGTTAGATTTTTCATCCAAAAATTACATGATTTGATCAAAATGACCTTACAAAACTAAAAAGAACAAAAGTAGCATTTAGAGGTAGTCAGTGGTATATTTGTCGAGTCATGAAAATTGCCCAAGAAAATTTTAGCGCAAGTTAATTGAGGGGGCAAAGTGCAAATTCTCAGGCTTTAGGGGGTTTCCAGCTTTTGGGTAAACGATGAGCGGCTCCTTCGTGTTTAAGCCTTTTATTTCCAATGCACCATGCATTTCTCAAAACCATTGGCCCACAAAAGCCCATGAAGTCCCCAACACGCTGCTGCCCTTTTTAAGTGCCACAGCTCCTAGAAGATTGAGCTACTTAAAACTAATATATTTTATTAGGTAAACATAAATTGTCAAAAAGTCCCGTGCTCGCTGGGGAGTTATCTAAAATCCTCTGATATTTTTGAAATTGTCAAAATCTTTATAAAAAAAATCCTGAGCCACATTTCTTTGAGGCCTTTATTCCTTCAATTGTTTGTATATTACAAACAACTGCTTTGCAACTGGTATTAAAGGGATTTTAATTAGGCCCAGAGGTTTTTAACAAGAGCAAAAGGCTCAACGGTTTTTATACAAGTTTGAAGCGGGTCAGGGTTTCTTTTGATAATTTACCCATTTTATTAAGATATTCCTTTGGGTAAATTGTTGAAAAACAAATGCCCAAGAAAAAGAGGTCAAAAAATCCCTGGGCTTTTTGAACATGGTAAAAACCCTCTAGACCCATCACTTTTTCCCTCACATACTTACAGTAATGGGTATTTTAGTATATCCCCAAAACACCCTTCTCTTTCTTCTCACTAGAGACTCTAAAACAAAACTCCTCTTTATCTTTCTCTTCTCTCTCTCTCACCTCTTCTGTTTCCTCCCCGTCACTTCCATCGTCAGGAACGATTCTCGCCGCCTCCTCATCGTTGCCTTCTCCTCTCCCGTCTCGACTGCTGTCTGCGACCTCGATCCATTGTCATCTTCTTCTCTCCTCTTTTCGATCCCTCCGCCTTCGTCACCAACACATCCGAAATCCTAAACGAACCATTCTCATCCTCGTCGGTTGCTCTTTATCTTCATAGCCACTTCATTTAAATACCCTAATCGCACCTCAACACAACAAGGCCCAAAAAATCAAAAAACAAAAATGGAGACGGGTTCTCGCAATTGGTTGTTTTCTGGTATTTCCCTCATTAAAAATTTGTTTTTGCTTTCATTCTCTGTAATGGATAGTTTGGTTGTTTGCTATTTTTTTTATCTTTTACAATGTGGGTTTAGATTTAGATGTGAGGTTTTGGGTTCTTGTAATTAGAGTCTTGTAACTAGAGTTGCAGGGCTCAAAATTACTTAATTTGCTCTTTAATTTCTAACCACTTGCCTATAATTTCTAATAATCTGTCTGTAACTGCTAACAACTTGCCTCTAATTAGTTGCATGTAACATCCAGGTACTTGCCTGTAACTTCTAGACAGTTGTCTGTAACTTGTAAGCAGTTACCTGTAACTTCTAATTAGTTACCAGATGATTGGGGCTAGACGTCTGCAGTTCAAAAATTTCCTAGAGACGTCTGCCTCCTTTTAAAAACATAAACTGACATATTTCATGTTGTTAGGAATATGTATGCCCTAGAGACCATTATTGTATGATATAGTGGATGCTTGGACATATATATAGAAGACTTTCTTCCTCGACATGATAGTATGCTATCTGGTTTCTTTTTATCTTAACATGTACACTTGTATTATTATACTGTCTCTCTGATACATGTTGATAAAGCCCTTAGGATATAGGCTTGACTACCAGGACTATGATGCGGATCATACTAGTGGGGCTTGTGTAGTCTATAAGCACATCCTTTAACAGTTCCTAGTCGAGAGAGTATCGAGACAGGGCATCGATATTCCAGAGTAGACTAGTGTGTACGTTTCTTTACCCTGTATGGGGCAACGGTTGATCCCACAACCATTGGTGTTTGACATCAAAGATTGTACACAGGTGCTTATTAGAGAATGGGTACACCGAACAGGACTCGCCGAGAACTCCTAGATGGTACCATACCTATCGTCAGATAGCAGTTCTCTGGTGACACTTGTACAGGTTAGTCTGTAGACCCGAGATCGTCATTGTGTTTTGTGTGGTTCCCACTGTGCTTTGATTTCCTCCATACCACGGCTCAAAGGAGTCGTGCAAACAGGTGGATTTTGGGTACAGTCGCGAGTCACATGAAGGCAATGAGCGATAGGAGGGGTTTCGTCTCTCCCAGTATAGAGAGTTGATGTTGCGCTATCGATTATAACACCAAGTCCCTGGCCAGGGCTGTTGAGATTTAATGGTAAGTGTTATCAGTATTTTCTCGAAAGGTTATAGGCCACACATCGGCATGACTTATCAAGTTACCGGGGTCTGACGATTCTACCCTCAGACTCGATATGCGACATATCAGACGAAAAGACTGGACTGTACGGTAAGTGTTGCTTATAGGCTTTACGGGAGTTTGGACAAGCTTGCTTGTTGATCTTCTATTCGTTCAATACCTGGGTAGCCGTTACGTCCAGCTAGTACCGCTGGCGGCTTGTGGGTATCTGATGTGATCATTACCTGTTGCTGGCGTATTGACGAGTCTTTAGAGTCCCACACAGAGGTTTCCTAGCTCAAGCGAAACAAAGTAGGGCACATATGGTGATATGCGCGGGAGCTTGAGTAAATATGAGTATGTGATACCGTATTCTAATCTCGCGATATTTGATATCGGTTGGGTTATATGTGATATAACCGGTTTATTGAATCATGTGTTGATTCAATAATTTGTTATATATATATATATATTTGATATTGGCCGGTTGTATATGATATGACCGGATTATTGAATCAAGTGTTGATTTAATATTGAATATTGAATTTTAGACGGTTGTATGTGATATAACCGGATTATTGAATCAAGTGTTGATTTAATAATTTGATATACATATACATATGATATTAGTCGGTTATATATGATATAACCGGATTATTGAATCAAGTGTTGCTTTAATAATTTGATATATATATATATATATATATATATATATATATATATATATAAACTAATATTTATATGTGATATATATATAATTATATGTATGGATTATTGTATCATGGGTGATGATGCATAGAACTAGGATGTATGGGAATCACACATGAGTTGTGATGAGTAGATAAATGGATTGTTTTATGAGTTAAAGAAAATGGAATTGAGTCATTATTCTTGGATGCTTATGGAAGTTTTGAGAAGCCATGACTCACCACATTCTCTTTGTTTTATTCATAGATATTTTCCACACATCATCTCATACTTCACTTCATGGTTCATTCTCTTTCTTCCAAGTTCATCTCATCTTCTTCTTTCTCGCAAGTTCATCTCATCTTCTTCTTCCTCGCTAGGTTTTTCTAGAGGTAAGAAAAAAAAAAGAAAAGAAGAAAAATTAGTAAGCAAAATTCCTATTTCATCAACCTACACTATACTAGCTCTTTAGTTTAGCTTGTTTGCTTTACTAATACTTTGATTAGTGAAGTGTGAGCTTGAATTAGAGAGACTTCAATATGGATTATCTTCGGCCTCGAAAACACGAAGCAAGCTCGTTCCTTTCACCAAGTGGAGTTTAAGAAGAGTTCTAGGGACTACTATTTTGAGCTTTAGAAGTGAAGGACTGGTCTACAAAGGTTGTGTTTGTTGGCTATAGTGCCCTCAAGGCAATTATTGTAATCACATGCAGGTGATTATGATGATTGAGGGAGGACCTATATGGATAGAACAGTCTTACTCAAAATGATAGTATACTATCTGGTTTGTCTTTATCATCATGTGCATGCATTATGTGGTATTACAGATCACTATTACATATTGATAGAGCCCGTGAGATTCTTGCTTGACTACCGGCATTATGATGGCGATCATTTAAGTGGGAGCTGTGTGGTCTATAGGCACATCCTTAAATGTCCTTAGTTGAGGGAGTATCGAGACTGGGCATTGATACTCCAGAGTAGACTAGTGTGTACTTATTGAGACCCCGACGAAGGGCGGTGGCTGGTCTCACAAGCTATTGGTGTTAGTTTGTCTCCTAAGATAGTATACAGGTGCTCATTGGGTTATGAGTACACTGGACGGACTCGCCGGAAACATACTAGTTGGTATTATACCTATTGTCATATGGCAGTTCCCTGGTGACATGTGTACATGTTAGTCTGTCGACCTGAGATCGTCATTTGTCTCGTGTGAGTTCTCACTATGCTTTGATTACTACCCTACCACGGCTCAAAAGAGTCGTGCAAACAGGTTTTAGTTGGGTACAGTCCTGACCCACATGGAGACAGTGAGCGGATCGTCGGGGATTCGTCTCTCCCGGTATTGGGGGTTGTGTCGTGAGGTGCACGGGTGACCATCACTAGAAATCTTTGGCCAAGATAGTCGAGAATTACTGATTTGGATCAGTAGTTTCTCAGTTGGTGATGGGCTTCATACCGACACGAAATATCGCGTTATCAGGGGTTTAACTTTATCCATCCCCTAGACTCGATATGCGATACTCTTAGACGAACAGACCGGACTGCACGGAGATTGTCACGGATAGGCTCAGTAGGGGTTCGGATGGGTTTGCTCGTCGACCTTCCTTTCGCTCAATACCTGGGTAGCCGTTACGTACAGCTAGTGCCGCTGACGTGCTTGTGGTTAAACCCATCGCCAGCCTATTGACGAGTCTTTAGAGTCCCACACAGAGGGTTTCCCTGCTTCGGGCGAAACGATGTAGAGGCCATATGGTTTTACGGCAGGGTTCGATCATATATGTGCACTTGTGCACGTATCGTGATTCGGAAGGATAATACTAGCGGGCTTTGGTTTAAGCCAGATTCTAGTATTATATTATTGGATTATTTTCGTCTCTTTGTATTCGTATTTTTCGGAATACGGATACGGGTATATATATACGGATGATGGGTATTCTTGTAATTTATTACAAGGTGCTTCTAGAAGATAAAAGGCTCAGTTGTTGTTGTTGTTGTTGTTGTGCTTCTAGAAGATGCCACCTCATTTTAGTTTTTACCATTTGTTTAAATGGTTTAGTGAGGTGGAGGGATAGGGTGTTATGGCTTTAATATTAAGCATGGCTTTGTGGTGACTCATATGGTGACTCATGGTGGCACTATTGAGGCATGCTTGATATTTTAGTGCTGTGAGATATTTTCTTCAGTTGAGGCTTCATGATTTATGAGCACACAACATTTAGCCTTTTTCATGGTTGCTTCACACTCTCATCTTCTCAAGCTTCTTCTTCTACCTCCATCCTAAAAGTCTAATGTGTTGAGAAACCTAGGGTGTTTGGAAACAAATTAATCCATCATTAGACTCTAAATCCTCTAGGCTATTTAGTTTAGCGAACTAGGTACCCTAGTTATCTCGGTTATGAGGTTGGAGCTCGAACTATAAATTCTCAAGTGGATCATCTTCGATGGAGGGAGACTGGTGATCAAGCTTGATCATGGCGGCCTCTAGGAGTTTGGGAAGATGGTTAAAGGCCAAAGGACACGGATCATGTTGGGTTACGGCAGCACCCCGGCCATCAAATCATGGCCAAATGCGGAACAAAATTTTTCTAAACTGGCGCTACTACAACCCGATGCCCAGATCTTCCATAAACCCTAAACTAGCAAGCATATAAAGTGGAGTTAGATGGTTATACCGAATGAACCAAGTCCTTCGGGTCTTCAACTATCATCCCAAGCTCTTAGTGGTCGCGGATCGAATTTGGTTGCCGGTCTTCCTCCATCTACGATGATCCACCCGAGGGAAACGACGCAAGCTTCAACCTTGCCTAACAAGGCAACCGACGCTCCAACATTGCTAGCAATGGAGAGTGGAGGTGTAGGATTATCTCACTATAATTTTCTCTCATCACTAATGCTCAAAAGAGCAACTCAAGAAGAAGAAGAAGGAGGTGAGGAAAACAATGGCACGAGCAACCATGGAAAATGGCTAAGTCTTTTTTCCAAGTAAGAATGAGCAAGTGAAGAAAAACAAGTGAATGATCAAGTCAAGAAAATCAAGCATGGCATGTAAAGAATATGTGGCTACAATAATTTCAACCATGAAAATATCTCCTCACTTTCTATTAAACAAATCCATGCCATACCTCTCTACATGCCATGTCCATACCCATGCCAACTCACCCCTCCACCTCATTTCCAAAATGATTTTCTAAAAAGAAAATCTAATAATGAGGTGGCTATCTTCTAGAACCAATTTCGTATAAATACGGAATACTACCCAGTACATGTATCGAAATACATATACGTGTATTCATACAAAAATACGAATAGCCAAGAGAGAAAATGAATAGTGAACAATAATACTAGAATATATATATATATATATATATATATGTATATATATATACATATATAAATTATTAAATCAAATCCTGATTTAATAATCCGGCTCAGTCCTAAGCCTCTAGTGTTATTAACCGTCCGATTAAAGCCTATGCAGCCTGTACACATATTTAATCGGGCACCTGTATGTACCAACATACGTCATCTACACCATATCGCTTGAACCATGAAAACCCTCTGTGTGGGACTCTAAAGACTCGTCAATACGCTGGCAGTGGGTTTAACCACAAGCACGTCAGCGACACTACCTGTACGTAACGGCTACCCAGGTATTGAGCGAAAGGAAGGCCGACGAGCAAACCCATCTGAACCCCTACTGAGCCTATCCGTGACAATCTCCGTGCAGTCCGGTCTGTTCGTCTAAGAGTATCGCATATCGAGTCTAGGGGATGGATAAAGTTAAACCCCTGATAACGCGACATTTCGTGTCGGTATGAAGCCCATCACCAACTGAGAAACTACTAATCCAAATCAGTAATTCTCGACTATCTTGGCCAAGGATTTTTAGTGATGGCCACCCGTGCACCTCACGACACAACCCCCAATACCGGGAAAGACGAATCCCCGACGATCCGCTCACTGTCTCCATATGGGTCGGGACTGTACCCAACTAAAACCTGTTTGCACGACTCTTTTGAGCCGTGGTAGGGTAGTAATCAAAGCATAGTGGGAACTCACACGAGACAAATGACGATCTCAGGTCGACAGACTAACATGTACACATGTCACCAGGGAACTGCTATATGACAATAGGTATAATACCATCTAGCAGGTTCCCGGCGAGTCCGTCCAGTGTACTCATAACCCAATGAGAACCTGTATACTATCTTAGGTGAACAAACTAACACCAATGGCTTGTGAGACCTGGACACCGCCCCTCGTCGGGGTCTCGATCAGTATACACTAGTTTACTTTGGAGTATCGATGCCCAGTCTCGAAACTCCCACGACTAAGGACATTTAAGGATGTGCTTATAGACCACCTAGCTCCTACGTATATGATCACCATCATAATGCTGGTAGTCAACCAATAATCCTATGGGCTCTATCAACATGTAATAATGATCTGTAATACCACCTGAAATATGTACATGATGATAAAGACAAACAGATAGCATACTATCATCTCGAGTAAGACTGTTCTACCGGTATAGGTCCTCCCTCAATCATCACAATCGCGTGCCTGCGATTCAATAATTGACTTGAAGGCACTATAGCCAACAGATCATTTGGTATAACTATTCTTAACTCCTCTTTATGTTTGCTAGCTTTGGGTTAATGGTAGATCCGTATTATGGCGTTGTTCTAGCGCCAGTTTTATAAAATTTGTTTCGTATTCGTTCACGGTAGATGGTCAGGGCGCTGGCATAACCCAACATGGTATCAGAGCTAACCCATAAACCCTCAAATAGCAGTTTAAACGATGTTTAAAGTAACGAAACCGAAACAACTCCGAAACAATACGGACATTATTCAAGTTACTGTCAATTTTTATTCGTCTTCTAAATTTTTTTAAAACAATTGCAGAAGACTATTCTTGTGATAACTAGAACACCCTCAAAATACGAGCCCCTAACTCCTAAGTTTGGCCGGTGAGTTGGCTAAATCCCCGGCGTCGCCGGTTTTTGAAGGGAGTTGAGACTTGATGTTTTTGGTGTGTTCTAGCCTCTTGAATATTGTTTAACACTGTTTATAGTTTTCAGTGCATACATTACTATCTGTGACCGTGAATGTCATTAGAGCGGTATAACTCGTCTAACTGCTATATGTTCTATTAGACGGGATTGCGAATATGTCATTCACGTTGATGTTCTGTGTTGTGCTGAGGTTGTGGTTGGATTGTCGTGGTGGATAGCCAGTGGTGTAATGATAGTTGTACATGTAAGGTTCTTAGGCACTAGATGAAGGTTCTACAAGGCATCAAACATGCTGTATTTTAAATTTTCAAGTGCCAAACAACCTAAGCAAGGATCTTTAGTAGAGAATTAGGGTTAGAAACATCAAGTAAACAACTTTAATTCTAAGTGATAGGGATTACAACCTTTGTAGTCCGTTCCTTCGCTTCATAAGTTCCGAGTTGAGGTCCCTTCACTGCGATCATCATGCTCCTGGACTCCAGAGAGGCTCCATAAGGTGAATGAGGCATCCTTGCGTGTAGTCTTCACAATCCAAGATGATCTACCTTGAGGAATCACAAACCAAAACTATCTCTTCACTAATTAGAGATTAGTGAAGCTAATACACTAATCTATATGGCTAGTATAGAAGAGGATGATGAAGTAGGAATTTTGCTCACTTTAGTATTTTAATTCTCACCATTTTTCATCACATGAAGAAAATCAAGAGAGCAAAATCAATGAAGAAGAAGAAGAAGAAGTTCAAGTGAGAATGAATTGTGATGAGGTTAGAAATGCAACCATGGGTGAGTGTATGTCTCACTAACTCTTGTAGAGACTAAACCATAGGTTAATTGATAAGGGTTAGGTTAATAAATATTTTAGGTAAAACAAAAATGGTAGACTTTGTCAATGCATCCACAAGCTTCCACAAGCTATATGCATTTGTCCAAAACCCACCTCATTTTTGAATTACCTTAAATAAATATAAACCCACAATTATCAATAGCATGGTGTATGTCTCATACACCCTAGTTGCATGTATAACCTAGCATGTCATAATAATATATATATCACACATATATAATTTGTGACATAAGAAATGAATACATTAAACATATATCACATGTGTATTAAATGTATCCAAATGTGAGAAAATGAAATACTTAAGTGAGTATATATTAGTTAATGTAATTTAATATATCTAATATATAATTCTATATTAAATTATTAAATCAACACTTGATTTAATAATCCGGCTATATTACATATAACCAACTAATATAATATGTATCATTTTATTGAATCAACACTTGATCCGATAACCAGGCTATATCACATATAACCGGCCGATATCACATATCGCAAGAATAGAATATGGTATCACATACACGTATTAGTCTCGGTCCCGCACATATCATATATGTGCTCCTACTCCGTTTCGCCTGAGCCCGGAAACCTCTGTGTAGGACTCTAAAAACTCGTCAATACGCCGGCAGTAGGTGATGATCATATCAAACACCCATAAGCCGCAAGCGGTCAGCTAAACGTAACGGCCACCCGGGTATTGAGCGATCAGAAGATCAACAAGCAAGCCTATACATACTCCTGTGAATCCAATCAGTAACACTACCGTACAGTCCGATCTCTTCGTCTGATATGTCGCATATTCAGTCTAGGGGTGGTGAATGTCAGACCCCAGTAACCGATAAGTTGTGTTGATATGAGGCTCATAACGGGTCGAGAAACTATTAATAACACTTACCAGTAGATCTCCATATCAGCCCTGGCCAGGGACTTCCAGTTATAGCCAATCGAACACATCGCAACATCAACCCCAAATACTGGGAGAGACGAAACCCCTCCTATCGCTCATTGCCTCCATGTGATTCGGGACTGTACCGAAAAGCCACCATTTTGCATGTTCTCATGAACGTGGTAAGGTGGAAATCAAAGCACAGTGGGAATCACACAAGATTCTATGACGATCTCGGGTCTACAGACTAACCTGTACCAGTGTCACCAGAGAACTGCTATCTGACGATAGGTATAATACCATCTAGGAGTTCTCGGCGAGTCCGTTCAGTGTACCCAGTCTCCACTGAGCACCCGTATACCTTCTCTGATGTCAAACACCAATGGATATGGGATCATTCATGCCTATCATATGGGTCGAGAAGCGTATACGCTAGTCTACTCTGGAGTATCGATGCCTTGTCTCGATACTCCCTCGACCAGGAACAGTAATAGGATGTACTCTTGGACTATCCTGGCCCCACTAGTATGATCTGCATCATAGTCCTAGTAGTCGAGTACATATCTTAAGCGCTTATCAACATGTGAGAGCAAGACAGTAAACCAATACAAGTCAACATGTTAAGACAAAGTGAAACCAGATAGCATACTATCATGTCGAGCAAGAAAGTCCTCTCTATATATATCCAAGCATTCACTATAATATACATCATATGTACAACAATGGCCTCTATGGCATATACATAACTAACAATCTCCCACTTGCACTAAGGCCAACTGTTGTAGTATCTCATACCCAACATACCAAAGAGTCTCTCAAATTGTATCTGGGGTATGGCTTTTCTGAGTGGATCCACAGTATTGTCCTTCGTGTCAACTCTCCTGACCTCGATATCGCAGGATCAACTATCTCCCAGATCAGGTGATACCGCCTCAGAATATGCCTGGATCTCTGATGGGACTCGGGTTCCTTGGCCAAAGCCACAGCTCCATTGTTATCACAATACAAAGGTATTGGATGCTCAATGGACGAAACCACTCCAAGTTCGGTTATGAACTTCTTCATCCAGACAGCCTCTTTGGCAGCATCGTTGGCAGCGATGTATTCAGCCTCCATCGTCGAGTCTGCCACGGTTTCCTGTTTGGAACTCTTCCAACACACCGCCCCTCCATTGAGGGTAAAGACAAATCCCGAGTATGACTTCGAGTCATCCTTATCACTTTGGAAGCTCGAATCGGTAAAGGACTCCACCTGGAGTTCTCCATTACCATACACCAAGAACATCTCTTTAGTCCTTCTCAAGTACTTGAGAATGTTCTTCACAGCTGTCCAGTGACTCTTTCCTGGATCTGCTTGATACCTACTCACTACACTTAGTGAGTATGTTACATCGGGTCTGGTACATAGTATCGCATACATGATAGAGCCTACTGCCGAAGTATAGGGTATCCCTTGCATGCGAGCTCTTTCCAAATCAGTCTTAGGAGACATCTCTTTGGAGAGAGTGAGTCCAGAGATCGTGGGTAAATTCCCACGCTTGGATTCTTCCATACTAAACCTCTTTAGTATGGCGTCAATTTACCTGGATTGGGACAATCCCAGTATCCGTTTAGATCTATCTCTATAGATCTTAATTCCCAAAATGCAGGAGACATCACCTAGATCTTTCATTGAGAATCTATGTGATAAAAAGAGCTTGACCGAGTGCAGCATAGGAACATCATTTCCTATCAAGAGTATGTCATCCACGTACAATACGAGGAAGACAACCTTACTCTCTGCTACCTTCTTGTAAATGCAAGGTTCATCTACGTTCTTGATGAAGTCAAAATCATTGACTGCAACATCAAAACAGATGTTCCAACTCTGTGATGCCTGCTTTAACCCGTATATGGATTTAACCAGCTTGCACACCTTTCCGCTGCTCCCACTGTCTATGAAGCCTTCTAGCTGAGTCATGTACACGCACTCCTCTAAATCACCATTTAGAAAGGCGGTCTTAACATCCATTTACCAGATTTCGTAGTCATCGTATGCAGCAATGGCAAGCAGGATTCGGATGGACTTAAGCATAGCTACTGGAGAAAATGTTTCGTCATAATCCATACCTGGTCGTTGATGAAAACCCTTTGCCACAAGTCTTGCTTTGAAAGTCTCAACTTTTCCATCTACAACAAGTTTCTTCTTAAAGATCCATTTGCTCCTAATGGGTTTTACCCCTTCAGGAGCAACTTCCAAAGTCCATACTTTGTTGGTGTACATGGATTCCATCTCAGATCGTATTGCATCCAGCCATTTCACAGAGTCACCACTTATGATGGCCTGCTCGAAGCTAGTTGGGTCATCATCTTCTATGATGCAATCCTCTCTCCCACCATCAATGAGAAAACCGTAGTATCTCTCAGGTGGATGAGGAACCCTACTAGATCGGCGGAGCGGCTGAGGTTCGTCGGGAACTACTGAATGCTCTGGTTCTACCAAATCTTCTGTCGTAGTTTGTATAGCTGGAACCTCTTCCAGTTCTACCTCCTTGCCACTAATTTCTTTTTCAAGAAATTCCTTTTCTAAAAAGGTGGCATGTCGAAAAACAAACACCTTTTGTTTCTTGGTGTGGTAGAAAATATACCCTTGCGAATATTTGGGATATCCAATAAGCATACAAAGAAAAGACCTTGCCTCGAGCTTGTCCGGATGTTGTGTTTTCACATATGCCGGACAACCCCATATCTTAACATAATTAAGATATGGTCTCTTTCCTTTCCATATCTCATATGGAGTGGTGGATACATATTTGGTGGGAACCATATTCAATAGGTCTGCAGCTGTCTCCAGTGCATATTCCTAAAAGGAAATAGGTAACTCAGCGGTGCTCATCATAGAGCGCACCATATCTAATAGGGTGCGATTTCTCCGCTCCGATACACCGTTGTGCTGTGGTGTGTAGGGAGGAGTAAGCCGAGAGAGAATCCCATTCTCTTTTAAATAGTCCCGGAACTCATTGCTCAAGTATTCTCCTCCTCGATCAGATCGAAGGATCTTAATACTTTTACCCGTTAGGTTCTCTACTTCGTTCTTATATTCTTTGAATTTCTCAAAAGTTTCAGACTTGTGTTTCAACAGGAACACATGTCCGTATCTTGAGAGATCGTCAGTGAATGTAATGAAGTACGAAGAACCATTCCTGGCATGTGTAGACATATGATTACATACATCACTATGTATCAGTCCCAAGAGTTCCGTAACTCTTTCTCCGTGTCCACTAAACAGAGTTTTGGTTATTTTGCCTTTGAGACATGACTGGCAAGTGTCATAAGATGAAAATTCGAGCGGATTCAAATATCCATCCTTATGTAACTTAGCTAGTCGTGTCGCATTGATATGACCTAGTCTACAATACCACAAGAAAGATTCATTCATTTCTGAACTTTTCCTCTTGTGTGTGTTCTGTACATTAAGAACTGTAGTTTGATTTAGAACGTATATACCATTATTTAACGAGCCTGATTCAATCAACTTTTGATTCATAAAGATATTCATAACATTATCCTGTACTATAAAATTATATCCTTCTTTACTTAATAAAAAAACTGATATAAGATTGCATATCAGGGTCGGAATGTAATAGCATTCGTTCAGAATCAATGTATTACCATTTGGTAACACAAGGTGATATTCGCCAACTGCTTTGGCTGCAACATTTGCACCATTCCCTACTCTTATGGAATGATCACCCTCTCCCAGTTCTCTACCTTTCCTTATCCCATATTACATATGTAATCCCGATCCTGGATCTAATACCAAGGACGTAGAGTGAACTGAGAAACAGTTCTCGATAACTAACACACCCGAAGAAAATGCATCATCATGCTTATTCTTCATTTGGGGGAATTCGGATATTCTCCTATTTCCTGTTCAGTCTTATAACAATTATATGAAAGAACGGAACCAACGTTCCCCTGCTCAGTATAATAAGCGGGTTCAGTCAATACATCCATATTATTATCTTGATTAAGGCCTGACATGGTCGCTACCTGGGGAGAGAGAGAAGAAAACACTTTAGCGTATGCTATTGCAAGATTAGATTGGTTATTATCTTATCTAATCAGGATGGCTCCCACTGGTTTTTATCAAATCTTCCTTCAAACCCTAAAAGGTAAGACTAGCCGGGATTAATTACACCTTACAAGTTCACCAATCTTTCAGCCAGGCCAGTGTCGGTACTTTGAGGGAGGTTCCCCGTGCTTTAGCACGGACCTAATTAAAATAAACCTCGTTTTCCTAAGGGCATAACCCCGTTAACACGTTTCTAGACACCTACTTGATCGGCTAATTATGATGTGTAAAACTCTCCCAGGAGTAAATCTTACTCGCAGTGGGTATTGGGATCCAACCATCTCATGAAGGTATGCAATCTCATTGCAAATTTCAACACCTGAAATTCCCGTTAATGCTTTTGCCCCTAGCGTGCTATGACCTTACGCAGCCTAACAAATCATAGTCCGCCAGTCAAGTTCAACCCGTCATTTCCCGATTGAATTAAACCCACCCGCACGACCCTTGACACAGACCAACAAAGTCACATGACTACCCTAATCCAATCTCATCTTATGTTGCAGATAAGCACTAGTTAGCTACCGCACACTATGTCTTGACGTAGGCCAACAAACGTAGCAGATTTGGTTGATTTCTTGGTTTGTGTTTGTAAAAAGCAAGTATCGAATCAATTGTTTCCCAATTACGGTTTCATTTGATCGATAACAGTATCTTGTATCAGTATTTAGAAAATTGTATAAAGAAATCACAACCAAAGAATTATATTTGACCGCAATTAATTACGGTGTCAGTTGTAGATCGTAAGCGAGTGCGGATCGTCTACAGGGATTGTGCGATTCGTTTTTATATTTGTTTTGTTTGAATTGAAAAGTTAATCGAAAAGAAAAGAAAGCATGATTCAAGATTTATCAATTGTTTCAAGTGTCACTATTCTATTCAAGAATCAAGAAAATGATAAACAATCAAGAATCGGGTTTCGATGATATTTCCAACTAAATGTCAAGAATCTAAATGAGGCTCGTAGGAATCGATCGGATCTATAGACGTGATGTAATCATCAAGATATCGTGTTCTTGTCCTTCGAAGAATTGATACTAGATCGATGATGATCGACAAGAGTTAGGGCTTTCTCGTGAAACTAGGGTTTCATCATTTAACCCTTGTTCTTTCGTCGATATCATTCACATTCTAGCCTCTAGCAATTTCAAGAAACGATCGTAACTCCCCAATTTCGAGCGATATCAATCAAGAAAGCATCGCAACAAAATTGGGTCGTCGATTCTTGAACTTGCTAGGGTTTACAAAACTCGCAGGAATCAAGAATCGTTTTCAGATATATTACATCATCATTCTATTGATCATCTCGACTCCTCGACGAGCGGAGTTTATTCACACATCATCACACAGAAAGAATTCAAGAACTGAAAAGATATCATGATGCAAGAATTTAAAGAAAACAAGATAAAAGAATATCACCTTTTATTTATATCAACAATTTGATTACAGTCGCTCAAGAACTACAAGAGGAAGAACTAAATTGTCGATCTGGCGTCGCTTTTCTCCGTGAGTCGTGGATCGGCTTGGACCACTTGCTCTGTTGAAGATCGGTTCCGCTCATAAAAGGTTGACGGGCTTCTTGCTTGATTTGGTATTCGGGATCTTGGCTTTTGATTGGAATTAGGGTTAGGGTTAGGGTTTCACACAAGCCTTCTCACTAGACTTGTGGAAGAAGATGAAGAAAGAGAGTGAATGGATCAATCAATTTCAATGAATGAATCCCCTTACAAGTGAGCCTAGGGTCCTATTTATAGATCTCCCAAACCCTAAGCCTTGAGTTTAAAATAGAAATTCCCTCCAAAAGTTTGTTGAAAGACTTCTAGAAGTAGTTAGTTAGGCTTAGCTTAGGGTTTAAGCTAGGGTTTAGGGAGAACATTCTAGAATACAAGGCTAGTTTAGTGTAGATCCAAGGGTTTGCTGATCTGGCAGAAGCTTCTGGGGCTTTCTGGAAATTGTTGTGTCATTCTGAGCTGTACACACTGAGGGAAGGGTTATGGTGCAAAATTGGGGTGATGAAGAGTCAAGACCACTGCGGAACCGCGGCACAAGGCGGCTTAGGCCGCGGTTCCGCGGCCAAGTAGGTGACTTAGGTCTTCAAACTTCATGTTTTAGCTTCTGATGTCCTCCTATGTATTTTCTGATATGTTGAATTGCTGAATGCCTTTTAGATCAATACCAGATTCCAAATTCTTGAGTTGGCGTATCTTTTAGTGGTGTAAATCTGAGCAAGCTTCTGATTTTCCTGCACAGACTTCGAAACACGGGTTGTGATATATAGGAATGATGCCATGCTATGAAATGCAGTCAATTTCCCTAGAAATGCCAGTTTTGAGGTCTAACACATGTAATCTGATATTTTGCGATAGATTTGCTAATATGTGAAATATGAATGCCGAACACTTCTATATGAATGCAAATGATAGGGAAATTGCCGGTTAAAATATGCAATATTTTCGACTAATCAGTAGCATGAATACTTTATAGTACTTATCTGAAATGACGGAGGGCTACGCAGTTTTTTCAGAAAACCTTTTGCGTAATGAACATGATATCGTTGTAAAAACAAGTGATTTTGAAAAGGAGTGTTTTTGAGGCTTTTACTAGTTTTGCTAAAGAGGTCACTCCCGTTGAAGGGATCTTGGCTCTTTTCTTATCGAATAAGGTGCTGGATATTCTACAAGGAATACCGCTATGCAAAGCAAGAACTATAGAAGCAATCAAAAACAAAACCGAGTTAGTTGTAGCATCTGCTAGTTTCGCTAAAGAGGTCACTCCCGGTGAAGGGATCTCGGCTCTTTCCTTATCGAATAAGGTGCTGGATATTCTACAAGGAATACCGCTATGCAAAGCAAAAACTAGAGCTACCCTTTTTGAAAATATGATTCTACAACATCTTTTAGGTTTCTTTTCTTTCATTAATCTCATTAATGAATTCCCATCAAATATGCTTCCTAAGCATCACAGAAGAAACGAAAATACAACGTATGCTTATGCCATTCGCATTCGCCACAGTGTCCCGTTATGCACCGTTAGGTTACTTAACTAACGGCATACCGGGACGGGACTAGCGCGGGTGAAAAACATAAGCAACGTTTATTATATATCATATATATATATAATAATAAAGCATTCGTCTCATGCATACATAATGATCACATCACAGAATATTAGCAGCAGAAGATAACATATGAAATATTGGATATACTAGGAGATTCGTGTTTTATTTTGAGCCTGTATAAAACACGGATTCCACGGCCGTGATGAATAGACAAACCCGCATACCTAGACCCCTACGAGAGCGACAAGTTACCCTCCCAATTCTAAGGTTAGGAGACCCGGTCTCGACTCCTCGAGATGGCCTCCTACTGGACCCTAGAACCCGGTTACTTGTGCTCCCCACCTTGGGTCTATCCTAATGCGGAAAAGTAAATAATATACATTGGTGACATCATCCTCAACCCGGAAGTGCCCCAATAAAAGAATATTACATATATTGAATTTTACATGAATGAAAATAAAAAATCCTCATCTCACATAAAAACCCCCCGGCTATCCAAAACACGACGATCCAATATAACATATCACAGCAACACATAATATCACATATCATCAACGTAAGTATATATGCGTATCCCAATTGTCATTGATGTATAGCAACGAAACCGGCGATACACCACATATTACACTTACGGTCGCAGAAAAGAAAATGAAAAACTATAACAATTGGAATCGCAACTGCCCTTAGACAACACAAACCCGAGATATCACATATCCAAAATTTCATGCCTAACAATATAAAGCTCGCATTTAGGTCTCACCCATGAAAACACTTTTCAAAATAAATCAGATAATTCAACAAGATTTCCGATTACAGCCGAGACCGAAATGTTAGATTTACACGCAACAAACAAATTTGTAGATTCCAATTATTGTATTTCATTACAGAAAGCTAGACGACATTAAACAATTCGATCGAATCAACGAATTCCCAAAATTCCCAGAGAGCTCAATACTTAAGCATAATTAAAAATTCCCAGAAGCATGCCCCAATACCTACGGACTACAGTTGAAGGGCCCAACCAAAGCCTCTTAAGTAGCGCCGTGGATCCACCGCCAAAACCATGTTTTAGCCGCGGATCCGCGGTCACTTAGACGAGTTAGGGTTTCGTTCTTCAGGTGTGTCCATAGAATTATCTGCATGATTTTCTGAATATTTTTAACATGAAAAATTTCAACTTTTGAAATTTTTTCCAGAAAGTGGGAAATATCGGTTATTCGGAGTTCGTTAGGACTTTTAATTTCGCCTACGCAACGCCTAATGCTCTAGTTAGGCTCTGATACCACTGTAAGGTTCTTAGGTACTAGATGAAGGTTCTACAAGGCATCAAACATGCCGTGTTTTAAATTTTCAAGTGCCAAACAATCTAAACAAGGATCTTTACTAGAGAATTAGGGTTTGAAACATCAAGTAAACAACTTTACTTCTAAGTGATAGGGATTACAATCTTTGTAGTCCGTTCCTTCGCTTCATAAGCTCCGAGTTGAGCACCCTTCACAGCGATCATCATGCTCCCGGACTCTAGAGAGGCTCCATAAGGTGAATGAGGCATCCTTGCTTGTAGTCTTTACAATCCAAGATGATCTACCTTGAGGAATCACAAACCCAAGCTATCTCTTCACCAATTAGAGATTAGTGAAGCTAACACACTAATCTATATGGCTAGTATAGAAGAGAATGATGAAGTAGGAATTTTGCTCACTTTAGAATTTTAATTCTCACTATTTTTCATCACATGAAGAAAATCAAGAGAGCAAAATCAATGAAGAAGAAGAAGAAGCTCAAGTGAGAATGAATTGTGATGAGATTAGAAATGCAACCATGGGTGAGTGTATGTCTCACTAACTCTTATGGAGACTAAATCATAGGTTAATTGATAAGGGTTAGGTTAATAAATATCTTAGGTAAAACAAAAATGGTGGACTTTATCAATGCATCCACAAGCTTCCACAAGCTACATGTATTTGTCCAAAATCCACCTCATTTTTGAATTACCTTAAATAAATATAAACCCACAATTATCAATAGCATGGTGTATGTCTCATACACCTTAGTTGCATGTATAACCTAGCATGTCATAATAATATATATATCACATATATATAATTTGTGACATAAGAAAAGAATACATTAAACATATATCACATTTGTGTTAAATGTATCCAAATGTGAGAAAATGAAATACTTAAGTGAGCATATATTAGTTAATGTAATTTAATATATCTAATATATAATTCTACATTAAATTATTAAATCAACACTTGATTTAATAATCCGGCTATATTACATATAACCGACTAATATAATATGTATCATTTTATCGAATTAACAATTGATCCGATAACCAGGCTATATCACATATAACCGGCCGATATCATATATCGCGAGAATAGAATACGGTATCACATACACGTATTAGTCTCGGTCCCGCACATATCACATATGTGCTCCTACTCCGTTTCTCCTGAGCCCGGAAACCTCTGTGTAGGACTTTAAAAACTCATCAATACGCTGGTAGTAGGTGATGATCATATCAAACACCCACAAGCCGCAAGCGGTCAGCTAAACATAACGGCCACCCGGGTATTGAGCGATCAGAAGATCAAAAAGCAAGCCTATACATACTTCTGTAAATCCAATCAGTAACACTACCGTACATTCCGGTCTCTTCGTCTGATATGTCGCATATCCAGTCTAGGGGTGGTGAACGTCAGACCCCAGTAACCGATAAGTCGTGTCGATGTGAGGCTATAACGGGTCAAGAAAGTACTGATAACACTTACCATTAGATCTCCATATCAGCCCTGGCCAGGGACTTCCAGTTATAGCCAATCGAACACAGCGCAACATCAACCCCAAATACCGGGAGAGACGAAATCCCTCCTATCGCTCATTGCCTTCATGTGATTCGGGACTGTATCCAAAAGCCACCGTTTTGCATGTTCTCATGAACCTGGTAAGCTGGAAATCAAAGCACAGTGGGAATTACACAAGACTCTATGACGATCTCGGGTCTACAAACTAACCTGTACCAGTGTCACCAGAGAACTTCTATCCGACGATAGGTATAATACCATCTAGGAGTTCTGGGTGAGTCCGTTCAGTGTACCCAGTCTCTACTGAGCACCCGTATACCTTCTCTGATGTCAAACACAAATAAATATGGGATCATCCATCGCCCATCATATGGGTCGAGAAGCGTATACGCTAGTCTACTCTGGAGTATCGATGCCCTGTCTCGATACTCTCTCGACTAGGAATAGTTATAGGATGTACTCTTGGACTACCCTGGCCCCACTAGTATATCTGCATCATAGTCCTAGTAGTCGAGTACATATCCTAAGGGCTTTATCAACATGTGAGAGCAAGACGGTATACCAATACAAGTCAGCATGTTAAGACAAAGTGAAACCAGATAGCATACTATCATGTCGAGCAAGAAAGTCCTCTCTATATATATCCAAGCATCCACTATAATATACATCATATGTACAACAATGGCCTCTAGGGTATATACATAACTAACAGTACAGTTCAGATTCATTTTTACATTTGATATTGCAGGACGAGCATTCGATATGTGGACTGCCGTCTTTGCCAGTTTGTATATTTTTTGTTTGGGGCACGACCGGGTTGAGGTCAATGTCATCCTTGTACACATATTTTTCTTTTTTGTACTAGAATTACCCCACGGTGGAGTGCTCGAATAACCGGATTCTAGAGGGCAATGGGCCCGCATCTCATGGCGTTGAGACGAAATGGGCTTTACTCTAAAATTGGCGGGCTATTCAACGCATTCTAAGGGGGTACAGGCTGACCCACGGAGAGGTGCTCAAGTTACCGGATTCCGTGAAGTGCTGGGTGGCCCATTCACTTTGTTGATTGGAGTTGCCTCACTTCTGGGATTGGCGGGTAACCTTCCGCTCTCGTAGGGATCCAACTTTTCATTGCACAGGCTATCCACATGACAGGGAATGCCGGGTCTCATTTGCGGCTCAAATGAAACCCGAGGCTCCAAGATTTTCCACCATTCTGTGTTGCTTGCTGAGATTCTGTGATGTTGCTTATATCATACCTGGGACGAATTTATATATATTTATATATATACTAGTAGATGTTGTATATGTTTTGCATCCGTGCTAGTCTAGCCCCCGCTCTGCCGTTAGTTAAGTAACCTAACGGTGCATGACGGGACACCGTGGTGAATGCGGATGGCATATACGTACATTGTATTTTCGTTCTTTTCTGGTATGATAAGGTTTAATTGATGGGACTGCATTAATTCTGATTAATGCAAGGAAAACAAACCTATATGATGTTATTGGAACCAAGTTTTTGAGAACTGACATTACAGACATTTCCTTTTGCTTTGCACAGCGGTATTCGGTTATGAATATCCAGCACCTCATTTGACGAGGAAAGAGCCGAGATCCCTTCATAGGGAGTGACCTCTTGGGCAAAAGTTTGCGTCAGTATAATAAATTCATTATAGTCGATTCTTTTGCTTTGCATTGTGGTATTCAGTTTGGAATATCCTGTACCTCATTCGATGAGGAAAGAGTCGAGATCCCTTCACAGGGAGTGACCTCTTTAGCAAAAGTTTGCGCCACTATATATTTATAAAACCACTCGGTTCCTTCAACAATATCAAGTTCATTACGTTAAAGGTTTTTTGCTAAAAACCAGCCATAGCCTTCTGTCATTTCAGATTAGTATTATTTAGTATTCGTGCTGCGTTTGTTGACCTAGTCAAGGCGTAGTGTACGGTAGCTAAGTGGTATTTTTCTGTGCATCGTAAATGCGATTGGTTAGGACAGTCGTGCGGTCTTGTTGACCTAGTCAAGGGCACGTACGGGTAGGTTTAAAACAATCAAGAAAATGACGGGTTGAACTTGACTAGCGGTTTATGGTTTGTTGATCTAGTTGAGGTCATAAATCGTTAGGGGTAAAAAACACATCGGGAGTTTCAAACATACAAGAAACTTGCCACGCATGCGTAGGCTTCCATCAAGTTATCATGCGATGATAGTTGGATCCCGATTCCCACTGATGAGTAGGTGTTACTCTTCGGGCGATTTTAGATGATCCCGACTAATTCTCCTTTTGGGTTTGAAGGAGAATTCGAGGAAACAGTGGGAACCATCCTGATTAGATAAAGTGATTATGTAAGTCCATGTCATGCACCCCACGAGCATGCGGGGAGGCGGAATATATGAAAAACAATTATCAAAACTTCGTAACACGGACTTGAGCGCACGGATCATGTCTAAACCATTACTAGCAAACTACGAAAGGTTTAACTACTCGGATTCGAAGTTATACCTCGCGTTACTTGTCCTTCGGGTCTTCATCGTCGTCCTCCAAACCCCGTAGGCTCTATGGAATGTCGGCACCTCAACGGCCTCCTCGAGTCAAAGACGATCCACCCGAGAGCTACTACTCCAAGCTTGACCTTTTACTTGAGGTAACTAGGTTACTAAAAGTGCTAATCAAAGAAACCTAGGGGATATAGAGTAGGATTAGGTTTTAATAAGTCTTGCTAACCTTTGATCTCAACACATGAGAGGTTAGGGTTAGGGTTTGAAGAGAGAGAGCTTGAGGAGAGAGAAGGTGAGAATGAGAATCCTTTTGGAATAATGATGTCATTGTGAATATATGAAGCATAACACATTAATAAATGAATAACAAATAATAATGTGTCATCATGCTTCATTAATACACATAGTGATTCATCTCATGAGTTATTTAAAACATAACTGAATCATTAACTCCATGGATGAATCACACCATGACTCATTAATCCAATAAATGCAAATGCCACCTTAGCCTCCATGTCATCATCCTTCTAGAAGCTTCTCGACAATTTACGAGAACGCCCCTCCTATCCGTGAAAACACGGAAAACTTTAGACTGTATAAATCCAATAATCCGATACTAGAATCTGGCTTAAACCAAAGCTTGCTAGTAAAAACTGTCCGAACATCGTACGTGCGTAAAAACACGTATGCGTCCGAACCCTGTCGTAAAACCATACGACCTCTATATCGTTTTGCCCGAAGCAGGGAAACTCTCTGTGTGGGACTCTAAAGACTCGACACTACGCTGGCAGTGGGTTTAACCACAGACCGCAAGCGGCACTAGCTGTACGTAATGGTCCCCAGGTAGATGTCGATAAGAAGGACGATGAGGAACCCATCCAAACTCCTACTGAGCCTGATGTGACAATCTCCGTACAGTCTGGTCTGTTCGTCTAGGATTATCGCATTTCGGGCCTAGGGGCGGTAAACGTCAGACCCCTAATAGCGGTATAAGTCGTGTTGGAGTGAAGCCCATTACACCTTGAGAAGCTACTGGAAGCCACTAGTAAATCTCGCTTGCCCTGGCCAGGGACTTTGCGTAATGGCTCTCCATACACAGCGTTATATCAACCCCCAATACCGGGAGAGACGAATCCTGTCTAACCGCTACTGCCTCCAAGTGCTTCGGGACTGCACCCAACTACTACCTGTTTGCACGACTCCTATGAGCCGTGGTAGGATAGTAATCTAAGTACAGTGGGAACACACCCGAGGCGAAGTAGCAGTGTCAAGTCGACGGACTAAGCTGTACTCATGTCACCTGGGAACTGCTATCTGACGATGGGTATAAATCCAACCTGTAGTTCCCGGCGAGTCCTGTCCGGTGTACCCGTAACCTAACGAGCACCTGCATACTATCTCCAGTACGACGTACTGATGGCTGTGGGATAGACCATCTCCCTAACTGGGATGAGAAGCGTATACACCAGTCTACTCCGGAGTATCGATGCCCTATCTCGATAATCCTACGACCAGGGACCTGTATAGGATGTTGCTTATAGACTACCCAGCCCCCACTAGTGTGACTGCCATCACAATGCTGGTAATCAAGCAAAGATCCTAAGGGCTCTACTAATATGTATAAGCGATACGTTAAAAGAAACATATGCACATATTAAAGTAGACTTAAACCAAGTAGCATACTACCATTTTTAGCAAGACTGTCAATACAACTGTGAATATCCCGAGCTTCCATTAAGTAATATACAAACTAGTATGATACAGTAATGGCCTTCTAGGGCATAAACACTAACAATCTCCCACTTGCACTAGGGCCATGTACTGGCATTTCGCAGACCTATCATCTCGAATAACCTCTCAAACTGCGTCTGAGGAATGGCCTTTGTGAATGGATCAGCAGTGTTATTCTCTATATTTACTCTCTTTACCTCGATCTCCCAGCGATCTACGATCTCCTTGATCAGGTGATACCGCCTTAAGATGTGTCTGGACTTCTGATGGGACCTGGGTTCCTTCGCTAAAGCTATAGCGCCGTTGTTGTCGCAATACAGAGGTATTGGACCAACACTGGTAGGAACCACCTGAAGTTCTGTGAGGAACTTCTTCATCCAGACAGCTTCTTTTGCGGCATCGCAAGCAGCTATGTACTCTGTTTCCATCGTTGAGTCAGCAACGGTCTCCTGCTTGGAACTCTTCCAACAGACCGCCCATCCATTGAAGGTAAAAACATAACCCGACATGGACTTGGAGTCATCCTTGTCACTCTAGAAGCTGGAGTCGGCAAAGGCCTCGATCTGAAGGTCTTTTCCTCCATACACCAAGAACATCTCCTTAGTCCTCCATAGGTACTTGAGAATGTTCTTTACTGCTATCCAGTGCTTCTCCCCTGGGTTTGCCTGATACCGGCTTACAACGCTTAATGCGTATGCTACATCTGGTCTGGTACATAACATCGCATACATTATAGAGCCTACCGCAGAAGCGTAGGGTATAATCGACATGCGATCCCTTTCCAAATCAGTCTTGGGAGACATCTCTTTGGAGAGGGTGATTCCATGACAAGCCGGTAGGTTACCGCGCTTAGAATCTTCCATACTGAATCTTTTCAATATGGTGTCTATGTACCTGGACTGCGAAAGTCCCAACATCCTTTTTGATCTATCACGATAGATCTGGATCCCCAGAATGTAGGTGGCATCACCCAGGTCCTTCATGGAGAACTTCTGTGAAAAGAATCTTTTGACTGACTGTAGCATAGGAATATCATTTTCTATTAGGAGAATGTCATCCACGTACAAGATGAGAAATACAACAACTCTCCCTACAATCTTACTGTATATGCATGGTTCATCTAGATTCTTGATAAAGTCGAATTCTTTGACAGTATTATCAAAATAGATGTTCTAACTCCGCGATACCTGCTTTAGTCCATAAATGGACTTAAGCAACTTGCACACTTTACCGCTGCTCCCACTCTGAATGAATCCCTCTGGCTGATCCATATAGACGCACTCTTCCAAATTACCATTTAGAAAGGCCGTCTTTACGTCCACCTGCCAGATCTCATAATCGTGGAAGGCAGCAATGGCAAGAAGGACCCGAATGGATTTGAGCATAGCCACTGGAGAAAAGGTTTCGTCATAATCTAAACCAGGTCTTTGACGGAAACCCTTTGCAACAAGTCTAGCCTTATAGGTTTCAACCTTTCCATCTACACCAATCTTCTTTCTGAAGATCCACTTGCATCCTACGGGTTTTACCCCATCTGGAGCAATGTCCAAAGTCCATACTTTGTTAGTGTACATGGACTCCATTTCGGTCCGCATTGCATCTAGCCATTTTACCGAGTCGCCGCTCTGAATGGCTTGCTGGAAACTAGTAGGGTCATCATTATCAATGATGCAATCTTCCCGATCCCCGTCTATGAGAAAACCGTAGTATCTCTCGGGCGGATGAGACTGCCTACTACTTCTGCGGATAGACGCTGATATGTCCCTTTCTTCTGAAACTTCTGGTTCTACCATACTTTCAGTAATAACTTGTGGTTCTGGAATTTCTTCCAGTTCTACTGCGCTCCCATTCTTCTGATTTTCTAAAAATTCAGCTTCTAAGAAGTGGGCATGACGAGAAACAAAAACCTTTTGTTCTTCTGCGTAATAGAAATAATATCCCTTGGAGTTCTTTTGATATCCTATAAACTTACACTGTACTGAGCGTGCCTCGAGCTTGTCCGCATGCTGCTTTTTTACAAAAGCTGGACATCCCCAAGTCCTAAAATGTTTAAGACAGGGTTTCTTCCCACTCCACATCTGATATGGTGTGGTAGGCACAGTCTTGGTTGGAACCTGGTTCAAAAGATATGCAGCTGATTCTAGTGCATAACCCCAAAAAGATCGCGGTAACTCAGCCTTACTCATCATGGAACGAACCATATCCAATAGGGTTCGATTCCGCCTTTCCGATACACCGTTGTGTTGTGGTGTGTATGGAGGAGTAAGCTGAGAAAGAATTCCATTCTCTTTTAAGTAACCCAGGAACTCGGCACTTAAGTATTCACCACCTCGATCAGATCTCAGTGTCTTGATACTTTTTCCTGTTTGGTTTTCCACTTCATTCTTGTAATCCCGGAATTTCTCAAAGGCCTCGGATTTATGCTTCATCAAGAAGATATGTCCATACCTAGAGAAATCATCCGTAAAAGTAATGAAGTAGGAATAACCACTTCGCGCATGTGTAGACATTGGACCGCACACGTCACTGTGTACGAGTCCCAAGAGCTCGCTCGCTCTTACTCCGTGTTCAGTAAACGGAGTCTTTGTCATCTTTCCCATGAGACAAGATTCACAAGCAGCATAAGATTGATATTCGAACGGATTCAAATATCCTTCTCTATGTAACTTAGTTAATCGTGTTTCATTGATGTGACCTAGTCTACAATGCCATAAGAAAGCCTGATTTATTTCTGAAGACTTTCTTTTAAGTGTGTTCTGGACATTGAAAACCTGAGCTTGACTCAATACGTATATATCGTCATCTAATGTACCGGACCCAATTAGAACTTGATTTAGGTGGATGTGAACTACATCGCTTACGAATGTAAAATCATATCCCTCTCTCGAAAGTGAGGACACCGATATGATATTACAAGTCAAATTAGGTACATACAAACAGTTACGTAGAATCAATATCTGCCCACTTGTCAAACCTAGGCGATATTCTCCCACAGATTCAGCGTCCACGCTCATTCCGTTTGCAACTCTGAGAAACAAATCACCTACCCTTATAACTCTACAGTTTCTCAAAGCATGTAATGAATTACAGATATGAGATCCTACTCCGGTATCTAGTACCCAGGAAGTAGAGTTAATTGACAAACAGTTCTCAATTACAAACACACTTGAGGCCGAAGCCACAACATGCTTCGTATCCTGGCTACTGGCTTCCAAAGCCCCGCAATCCTTCTGCCAATGCCCAATCCCATAACAATAGGAACATCCCTCTTTAGCTACACCAAGTCCCGAAACTTTTTCTCTTCCCTTTCCTCCTACTTTACTGACACCGTCTATCGGCTTTGTAGGGGTCTTCTTCTTTTCACCCTTTGCTTTCGCCCTGGATGTAGAAGAAGAAGGTCCCCCATTAAGCAGAGCTTGTGTTTCTCTGGTTTCTTTCACGTGTAAGTAGAGGGTATGGACTGTGGAAATAAGTCAGCGCATGACTTATTTCCCAACGTGGTCTCCAGGTCCTTGAGCTCATCAATATAGCTAGTCATCGTAAGGACGTCGTCCCTTACAGATGACCCGACAGCCAACCTCGCTTGAATTAATTCGTTCGAGGTCTCATATCTTGCGATATGAGATTGCTCTCCATATAAATCTTTGTTATGGAGAAAGATGGAAACTAAGTCCATCTTCTCGTGCTGCTTCTGGTATACACCATCAACTGAAGCCAACATGAGGCACTTGGCATTCGCTTTATCCTTTTCCCTTGTCTGACGGATATCCATATCCGTGACGGTAGAAACTGGACCTGGGACGGCGGGATCTTGAGTAGTAATAGGGTGGTCCAGCTTGTCATAGGCAATTGACATCTGGACAGACCTTTGCCAGTCATATAAGTCAGATTCAGTCAACTTGTTATCTAGATGTAACCTAGTCATGGTCACAAGGTCGCTGCAAAGAGAGAGAGAGAGGGAACACTTTAGCAAGATGCTCTTGCAAGTTTAGATTGGTTTTTAGTTTATCTAAACTGGATGGCTCCCACTGTTTCTCTAATCCTTCCTCAAATCATAAAAGAAGAATTAGCCAGGACTGATCTCACCGTACAATACTTGCTTAACCGTTCAGCCAGGCCAGTGTCGGTACTTCGAGGGAGGTTTCCCAACGCTTTCGCGAAGTTCCTTAATTAAATAACCTCTTTTCTCTGGGGGCATAGCCCCGCTGACACCTTTCTCGACACCTACTTGGTTTATAGCATTGATCGTTAAGTGACGAATCTCCTGATAAGTAGCATATACTCACAGTACGATCGGGATCCAAATATCATCGTGTGATAATGTTGAAGGAATCCTACCAACATTCATCAAACTCCAAATGGTATGCAACACTAGCAAGTTTCAGTTTCTTTAGAAACTCCCGATGTGGATTTTTGCCCTATGTTCTTATGACCTTGACTAAGGGCCAACAAATCATAAGTCACATGTCAAGTTCTACCCATCATTATCTTGTTAATTTGAACCCACCCGTATACACTCTTGACTAAGGGCCAAACAAAGTAATACGACTGTCCCAAAACAACTCATCTATCTATGCAACAAATGAATACCCCAGCAGCTACCAATCACTATGTCTTGACTAAGGGCCAAACAAACATAGCTTGAATACTACTGACCATCCATAAGAAATGACGGAGGGCTACGACTGGTTTTGGCAAAACCGTGAACGTAGTGAACTTGATATAATCGAAGGAACCTGATAGCTTTTTAAAAGGAGTGGTTAAAGCTCCGCAATTAAAAATTCTGCTCTTTTAAAAAAACCGAGTGGTTTCTTTTAAATTTGTTCCAACGATTCAACTTTAGTTTTTTTTCTTTGCATTATTATAATGCGTGCCATCAATTATCCTATCATTGCAGAAAACAACGAAAATACAACGTCCTCTTATGCCATCTGCATTCGCCACTGGGCCCCGTCATTCACCCGTTAGGTTACTTAACTAACGACAGAGCGGGGGCTGGGCTAGCGTAGGTGCAAAATGTTAGTTATATGTATGCCCTAGAGGCCATTACTATACATAGGATGTATATTGTAGTGGATGCTTGGACATATATAGGGAGGACTTTCTTGCTCGACATGATAGTATGCTATCTGGTTGCTCTTTACCTTAACGTGTATACTGATTGTCTCTCTGTTACATGTTGGTAAAGCCCTTAGGATGTGTACTTGACTACCTGGACTATGATGCAGATTATACTAGTGGGGACAGATAGTCTATAAGTACATCCTTCAAAGTCCCTAGTCGTGGGTGTATCGAGACGGAGCATCGATATACCAGAGTAGACTAGCGTATACCTTCTCGACCCATACAGATGGGCGATGGATGATCCCATATCCATTGGTGTTTGACATCAGAGATGATATACGGGTGCTCAGTGGAGACTGGGTACACTGGACGGACTCGCCGAGAACTCCCAGATGGTATTATACCTTACGTCAGATGGCAGTTCTCTGGTGACACTGGTACAGAGTAGTCTGTTGACCCGAGATCGTCATAGAGTCTTGTGTGGTTCCCACTGTGCTTTGATTTCCATCTTACCACGTCCAAGAGGGCGTGCAAAACGGTGGTTTTTGGGTACAGTCCCGAATCACTTGGAGGCAATGAGCGATAGGAGGGGATTCGTCTCTCCCGGTATAGGGAGTTGATGTCGCGCTGTGTTCGATTGGCTATAACCGGAAATCCCTGGCCAGGGTTGCTGAGATTTACTGGTAAGTGTTACCAGTAGTTTCTCAAATTGTTATAGACCTCATATCGACACGACTTATCGAGCTATTGGGGTCTGACGTTTACCACCCCTAGGCGAGATATGCGACAGATCAGACGGACAGACCGGACTGTACGGTAAGTGTTACTGGTTGGATTCACAGGAGTGTGAGCGGGCTTGCTCATCGATCTTCTGATCGCTCAATACCCGGGTGGCCGTTACGTTTAGCAGACCGCTTGCGGCTTGTGGGTGTTTGATATGATCATCACCTGCTACCGGCGTATTGACGAGTCTTTAGAGTCCTACACAGAGGTTTCCTGGCTCAAGCGAAACGAAATAGGAGCGCATATGAGATATGTGCGGGACCGAGAATAATGCGTGTATGTGATACCGTATTCCATTCTCGCGATGAATGTATCGATTAGGTTATATGCGATATACCCTAGTTATCGAATCAAAGGTTGATTCGATAAGCCGATACATAGGATACTAGTCGGTTATATGTGATATGACCGGATCGTTAAATCAAGTGTTGATTTAATGATTTAATGTATAATTATATATTTGATATATTACTTTGCATTAACTAGTATCGGTTCACTTTAAATGGATTTTCTCGCTCGGATGTGCACATTGTATATTCGATATAGTTTTGTGCACATGCTTGTATCATGTATGATGATATATGATAGCTAGGGTTTGTGTAAAGAGTTAATACCTTGGTTAAATAAATGGTTAAGGTTTTTATTCATTTATTCATGCAATTATCTTTTAATTTGGATTAAAAGAAAAAGTGAAAAGAAAATAAAAAGGTTGCTTTCTTACATGAAGCTTCTTGTAGCTTCATGCAACTTTGACTTATGTAACCTTTTTGTCTTCTTATTAAAACCCTAACCATTCATCTAACTTGAGTTAACTCTCTACATCTAACCTTGGTTTAAGTTATGATAAGTATAATTCTTTTTCTATTATTAAATAACTTATCATAATTAGCTTCTTCTTCTTCTTCTTTTCTTCAAGTGAAGAAAGCAAGCTCCATCAATGGTGATTGATGGAAATGAGTGAGAAATCCAATTCTAAAGTCTACCCACTTCCTATTTCTTCATCCTCTACCTCTTGCCAAGTAGTAGAGTGTGTTTCCTTCACAAGTTTTCATGGCTTGGTGAAGGTGGAGCTTGATTTAGCGATGCCTCGACGTAGATCATCTTCGGCATGGACATCGACGACCTAGCTCGCCTATTTTCCGATGAAGCCGACGCTAGAGCCCGGATTCCTTTTGGACAGCAATGGACTTCGTTGCGGAGCTATGGAGGTGGAGCACCGGATCTACAAAGGTTGTATTTCCGTATTCTTTATAGTTAAGTTGTTAACTAGTTTCTCGTTTCGCCTAAACTTTAGCCAACGATCCGTATCTAGGGTTTCTCGGCACCTTAGTTTTTGAAATTGCCATGGTTGATGGCTTGTGAGACCACCTTAGCGTGCCTAGGAACCCTACACAAAACATAAGTGACGTCTAATAGCTATCGTATATAGATATTGTACATTCGTCAGACGCAATAATAGGCATTCCAGATCACTGATGAACATTATTGAATATACAAGCAATCCGCGTTTCCTTCGAGCCTGCAACGAAAGACGGATTGCACAGTTGTGATGAATAGCCATTACCCCACCCTAGACCCTTACGGGTACGGCAAACTACCTGCCAAGTGTAAGTGCACGGCAGCGCCCCGGCCGTCTGTCCGAGGCCAAAATGCGGAAACGAAACTTTTCTTTAAACTTTTAAACCGGCGCTACCGCGTACTAAAAACCCGGATCGGGCCATTAACCAAATCCTAGCAAACTAGAAGATGGGTAGAATGCTATAATGAGCGATCCGTGTCCTTCGGTCTTCGGCCTCCACTCCGATCTCCTCGCGGAATCTCCGGTCATCATCTCCTCGTCGGAAAGGGCACGACACCGCCAGGTTCTTTTACGGGCTCCCACTTCTGGACCGAGGCAACTCAGGCACAAAGTTGGCAAGCCGACGTGTCCAAGAATGCTGTAGGCTAAGTGCAGAATCCATTTGTCTCTATTGGGGTTGAAGTTTCCATGATGAATGGAGGTGAAGAATAATGGAGATGAGCTTAGGAATTTTGTAGCAAGCATATTATGAGATAAACAAACTTTTTTCCCCACAAAATGAATTCCTCTCTCTCCCTCAAATTGTTTGGCCGGCCATGAAGAATGAAGAGGGGAAAAACTACAAGGGGGTGAGCACAAGAGAGAGGAGGGTAACCATAAAACAAATGATGATAATGAGGTTATAATGTCACATCCATTTCTAATCTAATCCTTTTCAAATCCAATCTCAATTAATGCTAACCATTATGAAGGGAAAACCAAAGATGCTATATCTATCATAATCCTCCATTTACAAGAAACCCCTTCCACATAACTAATTTGCACACTTGCAAATAACCCCCTCCATCGGAAAAATCCGGCCGTGAAGGAACAAAAGAAAACTGGCCGAAACGGAATGCAAACTGGCAACTTCAGAAAACTGATCCCGTAATAAATTACAGGAAAACCCCGCGACTGCATATACATACTCGCATTTATATTCCGACCGAATATAAATGCAATGAGACAAAATCTACACTGTACAATACTAGGATCCGGCTTAAACCAAAGCCCGCTAGTATTATCCGTCCGATCATGATCCGTGCAATACCGCACGTATCTGATTGAATCCTGCCATATCTCCATACAGCCTCTACAGCGTTTCGCCCGAAACTTGAGAAAACGGTCTGTGGGGGACTCTAAATACTCGTCAATACTTTGGCTGTGGATTTAACCACTAGCACGTCAGAGGTATTAGCCATACGTGACGGGCTACCAGGTATTGACCAAAAGGGACGTCGATGAGCGAACTCATCCTGACACCCTACTGAGCCTGTCAATGACAATATCTGTACAGTCCACTCCGTTCGTCTATGAGCATCGCATGGCGGGCCTAGGGGGTTGGTAAAAGTCAGACCCCAAAAGCGGTACAAGTCGTGTCGGAGTGTAGCCTAAAACACCCTGAGATATTACTGGAATACCTACCAGTAAATCTCCTGCCTTTGCCAAGGACTTCGTGTAATGGCTCTCCTAGACACAGCGCGACCTCACTCCCAATACCGGGAGAGACGAACCCCTGAAGATCCACTGAATCCATGTGGCTCGGGACTGTACCCAACTAAAACCTGTTTGCACGACTCCTTTGAGCGTGGTAGGGTAGTAATCAAAGTACAGTGAGAACTCATACGAGACAAATGATGATCTCAGGGCGATGAACTAACCAGTACACATGTCACCAGGGAACTGCTATCTGACGTCAGGTATAAGACCAACTAGCATGTTCCCGGCGAGTCCTGTCCGGTGTACTCATAACCCAATGAGCACCTGTATACATCTTAGGTGAACCAACTGACACCAGTGGCTTGTGAGACCGGCCACTGCCCCTCGTTGGGGTCTCGACTGTATACACTAGTCTACTCTGGAGTATTGACGCCCTGTCTCGAAACTCCCTCGACTAGGGACCTTTTTGAGGATGTGCTTATAGACCCCAGCTCCCACGTATATGATCGCCCTCATACTGCTGGCAGTCAAGCAAGAATCCTAGGGGCTCTATCAACACACAATTGTGACCTGTAAGGTCACCTAAAACTATACACGATGATAAAGGTAAACCAGATAGCATACTATTATCTCGAGTAAGACTGTCCTACAGGCATAGGTCCTCTTTCAATCATTGCAATCACGTGCCTGTGATCCATTAATTGACTCTGAGGGCACTATACCCAACAATCTCCCACTTGCACTCAAGGCTAATTATTGCGATGTCGCATACTCACAGCCCGTGTGATACCGAACACCAAACTCCTCTACTAAACAGTCTCACAAAACCTGTTTGCGAAACTAATGCGTTCGAGGAATAGCCTCAGTGAGTGGATCCGCTCAGATGTTTCTTTCTATGTCTCTCTTTATCTCAAGTTCGCGGAGAAATCCATCTCCCGAAATGAGCAATACCTGTCTTAGAATATGTTTGGATGTCTGATGGGACCTAGTTCAGAAATGAACTCCAAATCCAAACTTCTTAGACTGTATCGTCAACTGAACTTAATCAGTATCCTGCGCCATGCCTCCCTCAGTATTCGCTTGGACCACCTGTCCAAAATACTGCCCCTTGTCAGAGGGAAAACTATAACTCTGACAGTCTCTCTGTCATCCAGGTCACCTTGGAAGCCTGGAATGATAACCGTCCCCCAAAAGAGGCTGTCGTTATCATATCCTTAGAACAACCACTTATGTTCTAAAACTGCTTCCGAATGTTTCTCCAGGATTGGATCAATATCAACTTATTGCATCTACTGCAAAAACAACATCTGTTGTGGTACTTGACATATCAAGATTGACTCAATTGCCTAAGCAAGTGATCTGCCAATCATGCATATCCCTCTCCCCTTTAGTCTGTAAAACACCTTTAGAGAGGGTGACTCCATCACCTGCAGGTACACTACCGTGCCAGGAGTAGTCCATTCTAAAACACCTTTAGAATGCTGTCTAAGTACCCAGATTGGGAAACTACCCAAATCTAGACCTAAAACCATAGATCTAGTAACCAGAATGTCTGATATTATATCTATATCCTGTGTGGAGAAACCACTGTGTGACAACCAAAGTATAACCGATCGTAGTATAGGAATTTCACTTCCTACTCTGTGTATGTCATCCAAATACCAGGACATCACACCCTACTACCTTCTTAACAGATCCATCCCCTATTCTGATGAAGTCAAACCTATGACTGTTACATCAGAAATAGATGATCTATCTCCGCAATATCTGCTTTAGTCTATAAATAGACATAAGCCACCTATCCACCGATGCTTCCGCTGCTCCCACTGACTACGACAACCCTCTGGCAGAATCATATAGACGTACACTTCTAAAGCTAGTTTAGAACGGCGCTATACTCATCCTCCTGCCGGGTCTCACAGTCTGGAACAACAACAGTAGAAAGTCTGGGTAAACAAGAACCTCCCTGTCACCGTCCTTGAGGCTACCGGAGTACCTCTCGGGTCGCTGAGGTTACCCATCATGTCTGCGGAGTGGCCAATGGAATGTCAAATCAGATTGAATCTTTAGGTTCTTATCAAATTTTCAGTAATCGTTTGCGGTTCTGGAATCACTTCCAGTTCTATCATACTCCCACTACTGTTTTCTGAAAAAATCCATTTTTATTAAAACTGCGGCGAGTCAAGAACAATATCACTATTGATCTTCCAGATGGTAGAAAATCAACCCTCGTCATAGCCTGGGTCAACCCACAAACAGCCTTTACAGAAACGTGCCTTGAGTTATCCAGAGTCTGGTTTTAAGCATAAGCTGGACGACTCCCCGTACCTTATCATCGTTAAGATATGAACTGTTTTATATCCAATACAGAAACAGAAGCACTGATTTAATTGAACCAGATTCAAATCATGCAGCTGTCTCCAGTGCATGTCAACTAAATGGAAAGAGGCCGATCAGCATTACTAAACTTAGGAATACTTCCAATTATGAGTAACCTGAAAGAGAAGCATGTTCTCTTAATCATTACTATCAACTGAATACTATCCACAAGTATCTACATCTTCGATCACCTTGAAGAATCCCGATACTTGCAACACCTGGTTCTCTACTTTATTCATATACCTATAACTTCTCAAAACTCAGACCTTGTGTTTCTACGAAACACTTGTCTAAGAACTAGAGAAGTCATAAGTAAACAGAATATAGTATGAGGACCAACCCCTCTGTCCTAATGGATATTGGACAATATACAATACTCTGTATAAGTCCCCTGAGGTTAATAACTCAAACCCTGTGTGTCGTAGGTTGAAAACTGTACTTATGGTTAAGAAGAATTACACCGCTGTTTAATACTCATTACCTAACCATCCACTGATATAGGTAAATGTCATGGACATAATTTCAAAAAGTTATATCTCACCCTATAAAAATAGACGTACAGATATATCAATTTGAAATTGGTGCATAGCAACGGATATTCAAAACCAAATATTCACCGTCCGGCAAACAGCCCAGGCGATTTCCTCAAATATCACCAATTACAAAGAATTCCGATATAATAAGGATGATCACCTAATTCCCAATAACTTACTCCCACTCATCATCTGTAAAACCATACAGATGTGAGAATCAAACCTGGTAAATACATACCCTGGAGCAAGTGCTAATTGGGAAATCAGTTTTCTTTTAACAGTACACAGTGAAACTGAAACATTGAAATGTTTCGATGGGGGTATCCGGGTATTCCTAGTAACGCCTCTTCCATTATTCAGATTCACAACTGTAATCGTATATTTCTTTGCCATCTCTCCAAATCTCTTTATATGTCTTTAGTCATTACCTTTTATACACCCTCTTAGGCTAAATGGTTTTCTTCATTCCCTACCTTTCGGCACCAGCCTATGGCTTGGAAGAAGACTATCCAATAAGCATAATGGGTGTACTGTCCTAATCCTAGTAGAACTCGCAATGCGAGAGAAGGTGAAGATAAAAGACAACCGAATAAAGCTTATTCCTATTTCTCCCGAACCAGAATCCATCCCCGAACTGGAACAAGTTCCTTTCGAGTTCGTATATAACCATACGATGGAGTATCCAAATAACTGTGGATCTTCGTAGTGATACGGAGTGTTCTGGAGAAATAGAAAGGTGAAATGGGAGTAGTAATGAAATACTTGGTTTGGTTATGAATAGCAGTCGCAATTTACTTTGCCCTCCTTCTAATCCCTTTATTTGTCTTAACTTAATACCTTTTGCACACCATCGTTAGACTAATTGGTTTTCTTCATTCCCCACCGTTCGGTACCTGCCTATGGTTTGGAAGAAGACTATCCAATTTGTGTAATAGGTGTACTGTACTAATCAAAGGAACACTCGCAACCTGAGAGAAGGAAAGAGGAAAAGACAATTGAATAGTCCTATTCGTTTTCTCCAGAAACGGAAACCATCCTCGAATAAATTCCTTCGAGTTCGTATATAACCATACAATGGTTTTATCCAATGGAAGTGGATGTTCGTAATAATACGGAGTGTCCTGGAGAGAAGGGTAAAAGTAGGAGTGGCAATGAGGTTTGCAACTCTGACAATCCAAAAGCCAGAGTTTTAAGAAGGTTCGGTCAACTTGGTCATTGAGTCATAGTCAAGGGTCGGGCCATGGTCGCTGCCAAAGAGAGAGAGAAAAGAAACACTTAGCGTGCACTCTAACATAGATCAGAATGGTTATCACTTTATCCAATCAGGAAACCTCCCACTGTAACGTCAAATTCTCCTCCAAACCTGAAAGAAGAATTAGTCGGGATCACCCGAGGAGTAAACCAACTCATCAGTGAGAATCGGGATCCAACTATCATCGCATGATAACGTGATGGAATCCACTCACGTTATCACACTCCAGAAGGTATGCGCATATCTGGCAAGTTTCAGTTTCTTTAGAAACTCCCGATGTGATTTTTATCCCATGCTCTTATGACCTTGACTTTGGCCAACAAATCATAAGTCACATGTCAAGTTCTACCCGTCATTCTCCAGGTTGATTTGAACCCACCCGTACCTACCCTTGACTTTGGTCAACAAGGCAGTACGACTGTCCTAAACCAACGCATCTATCTATGCTGCAGAAAAGTAACAAATAGCTACCATACACTATGCCTTGACTTTGGCCAACAAACATAGCATGAATACTAAGTGCTACCCGTCTGAAACGACAGAGGGCTACGAATGGTTTTTGGCGAAAAACTTTTAACGTAATGAACTTGATATCGTTGAAGGAACCGGATAGCTTTTATAAAAATATAGTAAAGAAAACCTTTGCTAAAGAGGTCACTCCCGGTGAAGGGATCTCGGCTCTTTCCCCGTAGAATGAGGTGCAGAATATTCCAACTGAATACCACGATGCAAAGCAAAAGTAATCGACTATAGTGAAGTTATTGCCCTGACGCAAAATTTTGTCCAAGGGGTCACTCCCGGTGAAGGGATCTCGGCCCTTGCCTCTTCGACTGAGGTGCTGGATATTTATAACCGAATACTACTGTGCAAAACAAAAGAGAACGTCCTTGCAATAACAGCTTTTTGAAAAATTGTTCCAACAACATCAGAATAGGTTTGTTTAGCTTGCATTAATCCGAATCAACGCAGTCCCATCAATTGATCACACCAATAAAGAACGAAAATAATGATGTACGTATATGCCATCCGCATTCGCCACTGGGTCCCGTCATCACCCGTCAGGTTACTTAACTAACGACAGAGCGGGGATTGGACTAGCGCGGATGCAAAACATATACAACATCTACTAGTATATATATCAATATATAATATTCGCTCAAGGCGTGATAAAATGCAACATCACAGAAATGTAATAAGCATCTTAGAACAATACAGATATCTGGGATCCTCGGGTTTCATAGAGCCGCTACTGAAGCCCAACGTTCTCCTGGTCGTGTGGATAGCCTGTGCAATGAAATCCTAGACCCCTACGGGTGCGGCAAGTCACCCGCCAAAACCTGAAGCGAGGCAGCCCTTTTCAGCAATGTGAATGGACCATCCAACACTTCACGGAATCCGGTAAGTTGAGAACCCCTCCTTGGGTCAACCTGTATCCCCTACGAGTGCGGCGAATAGCCCGTCAATTCTAGGGTGAAGCCCCTTCCGTCTCAACGCCATGAGATGCGGGCCCGTTGCCCTCTAGAACCCGGCTATCCGTGCACTCCTCCGCGGGGTAATCTTAGTACAGAAAGTAAAATATACATACAACGGGAATATCGACCTCAGCCCGGTCGTGCCCCAAAAGAATAATATACAAACAGGCAGTGACGGCAGTCCACATGTCGGATGCTCGCCCCGCAATATCAAATGTACATAATAATCAAACTGTACTACCATTACATCCAGGCTATCCACCACGACAGATCCGCAACATCACAGCACAACACAGAACATCAACGTGAATGTCACGTTCGCAAATCCGTCTAAAAGGGCTATAGCAGTTAGACAGGATTTACCGATCAAATGACATTCACGTTCGCAGATATAATGTAAATACTGTGAACTAACATGTTTAAAATTTTCGATCGACTAAATTTACCGAAGTGGGCCCCAAGCACAACTGTAGCACTCAAAGAAAATCTGGGCCCAAAAAGAATATACCAGAAACCCTATTTCCATGTCAGAGAGCCACTGTAAAAATTTGATGCAGTGAAGCCAAATTTCGGCGGCGGATACACGGCCAAAACGTGGTTTTGGCCGATGATCCGCCGCGCTACAGTAACTTCAGCCTACCAAATTTTCACAGAATGCATAAAAAACCCTGCACATATTTTTTACAATGTACCAAATAATTTTTAGAGCACTGTAAAAATTCGACAGAAACATGACATGGAAACGCCGTTTTTTGAAAATCCGTTCGATCGAACTTGTAAACATGTTAGAGCAAGCTAGACTAGGTTAATAGCGTGGCTCTGATACCAGTGTAAGTGCACGGCAGCGCCCCGGCCGTCTGTCCGAGGCCTAAATGCGGAAACGAAACTTTTCTTTAAACTTTTAAACCGGCGCTACCGCGTACTAAAAATCCGGATCGGGCCATTAACCTAATCCTAGCAAACGAGAAGATGGGTAGAATGCTATATCGAGCGATCCGTGTCCTTCGGTCTTCGACCTCCACTCCGATCTCCTCGCGGAATCTCCGGTCTTCATCTCCTCGTCGGAAAGGGCACCACACCGCCAGGTTCTTTTACGGGCTCCCACCTCTAGACCGAGACAACTCGGGCACAAAGTTGGCGAGACAACTCGGGCACGAAGTTGGCGAGCCGATGTGTCCAAGAATACTGTAGGCTAAGTGTAGAATCCATTTGTCTCTATTGGAGTTGAAGTTTCCAGGATGAATGGAGATGAAGAATAATGGAGATGAGCTTAGGAATTTTGTAGCAAGCATATTATGAGATGAACAAACTTTTTTCCCCACAAAATGAATTCCTCTCTCCCCCTCAAATTGTATGGCCGGCCATGAAGAATGAGGAGGGGAAAACTACAAGGGGGTGAGCACAAGAGAGAGGAGGGTAACCATAAAACAAATGATGATAATGAGGTTATAATGTCACATCCATTTCTAATCTAATCCTTTTCAAATCCAATCTCAATTAATGCTAACCATTATGAAGGAAAAAGCAAAGATGCTATATCTATCATAATCCTCCATTTACAAGAAACCCCTTCCCCATAACTAATTTGCACACTTGCAAATAACCCCTTCCATCGGAAAAATCCGGCAGTGAAGGAATAAAAGAAAACTGGCCGAAACGGAATGCAAACTGGGAATTTTAGAAAACTGATCCCGTAATAAATTACAGGAAAACCCCGCGACTGCATATACATACCCGCATTTGTATTCCGACCGAATACAAATGCAATGAGACAAAATCTACACTGTACAATACTAGGATCCGGCTTAAACCAAAGCCCGCTAGTATTATCCGTCCGATCAAGATCCGTGCAATACCGCACGTATCTGATCGAACCCTGCCATATCTCCATATGGCCTCTACAGCGTTATGTCCGAAACTTGAGAAAACGGTCTGTGGGGGACTCTAAAGACTCGTCAATACTTTGGCTGTGGATTTAACCACTAGCACGTCAGAGGTATTAGCCATACATGACGGGCTACCAGGTATTGACCAAAAGGGACGTCGATGAGCGAACTCATCCTGACAGCCTACTGAGCCTGTCAATGACAATATCCGTACAGTCCGGTCCGTCGTCTATTAGCATCGCATGGCGGGCCTAGGGGGTTGGTAAAAGTCAGACCTCAAAAAGCGGTACAAGTCGTGTCGGAGTGTAGCCCAAAACACCCTGAGATATTACTGGAATACCTACCAGTAAATCTCCTGCCTTGGCCAAGGACTTCGTGTAATGGCTCTCCTAGACACAGCGCGACCTCACCCCCAATACCGGGAGAGACGAACCCCTGAAGATCCGCTCACTGCCTCCATGTGGCTCGGGACTTTACCCAACTAAAACCTGTTTGCACGACTCCTTTGAGCGTGGTAGGGTAGTAATCAAAGTACAGTGGGAACTCATACGAGACAAATGACGATCTCAGGTCGATGAACTAACCTGTACACATGTCACCAGGGAACAGCTATCTGACGTCAGGTATAAGACCAACTAGCATGTTCCCGGCGAGTCCTGTCCGGTGTACTCATAACCCAATGAGCACCTGTATACATCTAAGGTGAACCAACTGACACCAGTGGCTTGTGAGACCGGCCACCGCCCCTCGTCGGGGTCTCGACTGTATACACTAGTCTACTCTGGAGTATCGACGTCCTGTCTCGAAACTCCCTCGACTAGGGACCTTATAAGGATGTGCTTATAAACCCCAGCTCCAATGATATGATCGCCCTCATACTGCTGGCAGTCAAGCAAGAATCCTAGGGGCTCTATCAACGCGCAATAGTGACCTGTAAGGTCACCTAAAACTGTACACGATGATAAAGGTAAACCAGATAGCATACTATCATCTCGAGTAAGACTGTCCTACCGGCATAGGTACTCTTTCAATCATTGCAATCACGTGCCTGTGATCCAATAATTGACTCTGAGGGCACTATACCCAACAATCTCCCACTTGCACTCAAGGCTAATTATTGTGATGTCGCATACTCACAGCCCGTGTGATACCGAACACCCAACTCCTCTACTAATCAGTCTCACAAAACCTGTTTGCGAAACTAATGCGTTCGAGGAATAGCCTCAGTGAGTGGATCCGCTCAGATGTTTCTTTCTATGTCTATCTTTATCTCAAGTTCGCGGAGAAATCCATCTCCCGAAATGAGCAATACCTGTCTTAGAATAAGTTTGGATGTCTGATGGGACCTAGTTCATAAATGAACTCCAAATCCAAACTTCTTAGACTGTATCGTCAACTGAACTTAATCAGTATCCTGCGCCATGCCACCCTCAGTATCAGCTTGGACCACCTGTCCAAAATACTGCCCCTCGTCAGAGGGAAAACTATAACTCTGACAGTCACTCTGTCATCCAGGTCACCTTGGAAGCCTGGAATGATAACCGTCCCCCAAAAGAGGCTGTCGTTATCATATCCTTAGAACATCCACTTATGTTCTAAAACTGCTTCCGAATGTCTCTCCAGGATTGGATCAATATCAACTTATTGCATCTACTGCAAAAACAACATCTGTTGTGGTACTTGACATATCTTGATTGACTCAATTGCCTAAGCAAGTGATCTGCCAATCATGCATATCCCTCTCCCCTTTAGTCTGTAAGACACCTTTAGAGAGGGTGACTCCATCACCTGCAGGTACACTACCGTGCCAGCAGTCGTCCATTCTAAAACACCTTTAGAATGCTGTCTAAGTACCCAGATTGGGAAACTACCCAAATCTAGACCTAAAACCATAGATCTAGTAACCAGAATGTCTGATATTATATCTATATCCTGTGTGGAGAAACCACTGTGTGACAACCAAAGTATAACCGATCGTAGTATAAGAATTTCACTTCCTACTCTGTGTATGTCATCCAAATACCAGGACATCACACCCTACCACCTTCTTAACAGATCCATCCCCTATTCTGATAAAGCCAAACCTATAACTGTTATATGAGAAATAGATGATCTATCTCCGCTATATCTGCTTTAGTCTATAAATAGACATAAGCCACCTATCCACCAATGATTCCGCTGCTCCCACTGACTACGACAACCCTCTGGCAGAATCTTATAGACCTACACTTCTAAAGCTAGTTTAGAACGACACTATACTCATCCTCCTGCCGGGTCTCACAGTCTGGAACAACAGTAGTGGAAAGTCTGGGTAAACAAGAACCTTCCTGTCACCGTCCTTGAGGCTACCGGAGTACCTCTCGGGTCGCTGAGGTTACCCATCATGTCTGCGGAGTGGTCAATAGAATGTCAAATCAGATTGAATCTTTAGGTTCTTATCAAATTTTTAGTAATCGTTTGCGGTTCTGGAATCACTTCCAGTTCTACCATACTCCCACTACTGTTTTCTAAAAAAATCCATTTTTATTAAAACTGCGGCGAGTCAAGAACAATATCACTATTGATCTTCCAGATGGCAGAAAATCAACCCTCGTCATAGCCTGGGTCAACCCACAAACAGCCATTAAAGAAACGTGCCTTGAGTTATCCAGAGTCTGGTTTTAAGCATAAGCTGGGCAACTCCCCATACCTTAACATCGTTATGATATGAATTGTTCTATATCCAATACAGAAACAGAGGCGCTGATTTAATTGAACCAGATTCAAATCATGCAGCTGTCTCCAGTGCATGTCAACTAAATGGAAAGAGGCCGATCAACATTACTAAACTTAGGAGTACTTCCAATTATGAGTAACCTGAAAGAGAAGCATGTTCTCTTAATCATTACTATCAACTGAATACCATCCACAAGTATCTATATCTTCGATCACCTTGAAGAATCCCGATACTTGCAACACCTGGTTCTCTACTTTATTCATATACCTATAACTTCTCAAAACTCAGACCTTGTGTTTCTACGAAACACTTGTCAAAGAACTAGAGAAGTCATAAGTAAACAGAATATAGTATGAGGACCAACCCCTCTGTCCTAATGGACATTGGACAATATACAATACTCTGTATAAGACCCCTGAGTTTAATAACTCAAACCCTGTGTGTCGTAGGTTGAAAACTGTACTTATGGTTAAGAAGAATTACACCGCTGTTTAATGCTCCTTACCTAACCATCCACTGATATAGGTAAATGTCATCGACATAATTTCAAAAAGTTATATCTCACTCTATAAAAATAGACGAACAGATATATCAATTTGAAATTGGTGCATAACAACGGATATTCAAAACCAAATATTCGCCGTCCGGCAAACAGCCCAGGCGATTTCCTCAAATATCACCAATTACAACGAATTCCGATATAATGAGGATGATCACCTAATTCCCAATAACTTACTCCCATTCATCATCTGTAAAACCATACAGATGTGAGAATCAAACCTGGTAAATACATACCATGGAGCAAGTGCTAATTGGGAAATCAGTTTTCTTTTAACAGTACACAGTGAAACTGAAACATTGAAATGTTTCGATGAGGTATCCGGGTATTCCTAGTAACGCCCCTTCCATTATTCAGATTCACAACTGTAATCGTATATTTCTTTACCATCTCTCCAAATCTCTTTATATGTCTTTAGTCATTACCTTCTGTACACCCTCTTAGGCTAAATGGTTTTCTTCCTTCCCTACCTTTCGGCACCAGCCTATGGTTTGGAAGAAGACTATCCAATAAGCATAATGGGTGTACTGTCCTAATCCTAGTAGCACTCGCAATGCGAGAGAAGGTGAAGATAAAAGACAACCGAATAAAGCTTATTCCTATTTCTCCCGAACCAGAATCCATCCCCGAACTAGAACAAGTTCCTTTCGAGTTCGTATATAACCATACGATGGAGTACCCAAATAACTGTGGATCTTCGTAGTGATACGGAGTGTTCTGGAGAAATACAAAGGTGAAATAGGAGTAGTAATGAAATACTTGGTTTGGTTGTGAATAGCAGTCGCAATTTACTTTGCCCTCCTTCTAATCCCTTTATTTTTCTTAACTTAATACCTTTTGCACACCATCGTTAGGCTAATTGGTTTTCTTCATTCCCCACCGTTCGGCACCTGCCTATGGTTTGGAAGAAGACTATCCAATTTGCGTAATAGGTGTACTGTCCTAATCCAAGGAACACTCGCAACCTGAGAGAAGGTAAGAGGAAAAGACAACTGAATAGTCCTATTCATTTTCTCCAGAACCGGAAACCATCCTCGAATAAATTCCTTCGAGTTCGTATATAACCATACAATGGTTTAATCCAATGGAAATGGATGTTCGTAATAATACGGGGTGTCCTGGAGAAAAGGGTAAAAGTAGGAGTGGCAATGAGGTTTGCAACTCTGACAATCCAAAAGCCAGTGTTTTAAGAAGGTTCGGTCAACTTGGTCACTGAGTCATAGTCAAGGGTCGGGCCATAGTCACTGCCAAAGAGAGAGAGAAAAGAAACACTTAGCGTGCACTCTAACATAGATCAGAATGGTTATCACTTTATCCAATTAGGAAACCTCCCACTGTAACGTCAAATTCTCCTCCAAACCTGAAAGAAGAATTAGTCGGGATCACCCGAGGAGTAAACCAACTCATCAGTGAGAATCGGGATCCAACTATCATCGCATGATAACGTGATGGAATCCACTCACGTTATCACACTCCAGAAGGTATGCGCATATCTGGCAAGTTTCAGTTTCTTTAGAAACTCCCGATGTGATTTTTATCCCATGCTCTTATGACCTTGACTTTGGCCAACAAATCATAAGTCACATGTCAAGTTCTATCCGTCATTCTCAAGGTTGATTTGACCCCACCCGTACCAACCCTTGACTTTGGCCAACGAGGCAGTACGACTGTCCCAAACCAATGCATCTATCTATGCTGCAGAAAAGTAACAAATAGCTACCATACACTATGCCTTGACTTTTTCTAACAAACATAGCATGAATACTAAGTGCTACCCGTCTGAAACGACGGAGGGCTACGAATGGTTTTTGGCGAAAAACCTTTAACGTAATGAACTTGATATCGTTGAAGGAACCGGATAGCTTTTATAAAAATATAGTAACGAAAACCTTTGCTAAAGAGGTCACTCCCGGTGAAGGGATCTCGGCTCTTTCCCCGTAGAATGAGGTGCAGGATATTTCAACTGAATACCACGATGCAAAGCAAAAGTAATCGACTATAGTGAAGTTATTGCCCTGACGCAAACTTTTGTCCAAGGGGTCACTCCCGGTGAAGGGATCTCGGCCCTTGCCTCGTCGACTAAGGTGCTGGATATTCATAACCGAATACCACTGTGCAAAACAAAAGAGAACGTCCTTGCAATAACAGCTTTTTGAAAAATTATTCCAACAACATCAGAATAGGTTTGTTTAGCTTGCATTGATCCGAATCAAGACAGTCCCATCAATTGATCACACCAATAAAGAACGAAAATAATGATGTACGTATATGCCATCCGCATTCGCCATTGGGTCCCGTCATCACCCGTCAGGTTACTTAACTAACGACAGAGCGGGGACTGGACTAGCGCGGATGCAAAACATATACAACATCTACTAGTATATATATCAATATATAATATTCGCTCAAGGCGCGATAAAATGCAACATCATAGAAATGTAATGAGCATCACAGAACAATACAGATATCTGGGATCCCCGGGTTTCATAGAGCCGCTACTGAAACCCAACGTTCTCCTGGTCGTGTGGATAGCCTGTGCAATGAAATCCTAGACTCCTACGGGTGCGGCAAGTCACCCGCCAAAACCTGAAGCGAGGCAGCCCCCTTCAGCAACGTGAATGGACCACCCAGCACTTCACGGAATCCGGTAACTTGAGAACCCCTCCTTGGGTCAACCTGTACCCCCTACGAGTGCGGCGAATAGACCGCCAATTCTAGAGTGAAGCCCCCTCCATCTCAACGCTATGAGATGCGGGCCCGTTGCCCTCTAGAACCCGGCTATCCGTGCACCCCCTCCGCGGGGTAATCCTAGTACAGAAAGTAAAATATACATACAACGGGTACATCGACCTTAGCCCGGTCGTGCCCCAAAAGAATAATATACAAACAGGCAGTGACGGCAGTCCACATGTCGGACGCTCGTCCCGCAATATCAAATATACATAATAACCAAACTGTACTACCATTGCATCCAGGCTATCCACCACGACAGATCCGCAACATCACAGCACAACACAGAACATCAACGTGAATGTCACGTTCGCAAATCCGTCTAAAAGGGCTATAGCATTTAGACAGGATTTACCGATCAAATGACATTCACGGTCGCAGATATAATGTAAATACTGTGAACTAACATGTTTAAAATTTTCGATCGACTAAATTTGCTGAAGTGGGCCCCAAGCACAACTGTAGCACTCAAAGAAAATCTGGGCCCAAAAAGAATATACCAGAAACCCTATTTCCATGTCAGAGAGCCACTGTAAAAATTTGATGCAGTGAAGCCAAATTTCGGCGGCGGATACGCGGCCAAAACGTGGTTTTGGCCGCTGATCCGCCGCGCTACAGTAACTTCAGCCTACCAAATTTTCACAGAATGCATAAAAAAACCCTGCACGTATTTTTTACAATGTACCAAATAATTTTTAGAGCACTGTAAAAATTCGACAGAAACATGACATGGAAACGCCGTTTTTGAAAATCCGTTCGATCGAACTTATAAACACGTTAGAGCTAGCCAGACTAGGTTAATGGCGTGGCTCTGATACCAGTGTAAGTGCACGGCAGCGCCCCAGCCGTCTGTCCGAGGCAAAAATACGGAAACGAAACTTTTCTTTAAACTTTTAAACCGGCGCTACCGCGTACTAAAAACCCGGATCGGGCCATTAACCTAATCCTAGCAAACTAGAAGATGGGTAGAATGCTATACCGAGCGATCCGTGTCCTTCGGTCTTCGGCCTCCACTCCGATCTCCTCGCGGAATCTCCGGTCTTCAACTCCTCATCGGAAAGGGCATCACACCGCCAGATTCTTTTATGGGCTCCCACCTCTAGACCGAGACAACTCGGGCACGAAGTTGGCGAGCCGACGTGTCCAAGAATGCTTTAGGCTAAGTGTAGAATCCATTTGTCTCTATTGGGGTTGAAGTTTCCATGATGAATGGAGGTGAAGAATAATGGAGATGAGCTTAGGAATTCTGTGGCAAGCATATTATGAGATGAACAAACTTTTTTCCCCACAAAATGAATTCCTCTCTCCCCTTCAAATTGTGTGGCCGGCCATGAAGAATGAGGAGGGGAAAAACTACAAGGGGGTGAGCACAAGAGAGAGGAGGGTAACCATAAAACAAATGATGATAATGAGGTTATAATGTCACATCCATTTCTAATCTAACCCTTTTCAAATCCAATCTCAATTAATGCTAACCATTATGAAGGAAAAAGCAAAGATGCTATATCTATCATAATCCTTCATTTACAAGAAACCCCTTCCACATAACTAATTTGCACACTTGCAAATAACCCCCTCCAACGGAAAAATCCGGCCGTGAAGGAACAAAAGAAAACTGGCCGAAACGGAATGCAAACTGACAACTTCAGAAAACTGATCCCGTAATAAATTACAGGAAAACCCCGCGACTGCATATACATACCCGTATTTGTATTCCGACCGAATACAAATGCAATGAGACAAAATCTACACTGTACAATACTAGGATCCGGCTTAAACCAAAGCCCGCTAGTATTATCCGTCCGATCATGATCCGTGCAATACCGCACGTATCTGATCGAACCCCGCCATATCTCCATACGGTCTCTACAGTGTTTCGCTCGAAAATTGAGAAAACGGTCTGTAGGGGACTCTAAAGACTCGTCAATACTTTGGCTGCGGATTTAACCACTAGCATGTCAGAGGTATTAGCCATACGTGACGGGCTACCAGGTATTGACCAAAAGGGACGTCGATGAGCGAACTCATCCTGACACCCTACTGAGCCTGTCAATGACAATATCCATACAGTCCGGTCCGTTTGTCTATTAGCATCGCATGGCGGGCCTAGGGGGTTGGTAAAAGTCAGACCCCTAAAAGCGGTACAAGTCGTGTCGGAGTGTTGCCCAACGTGTCGGAGTGTTGCCCAAAACTCCCTGAGATATTACTGGAATACCTACCATTAAATCTCCAGCCTTAGCCAAGGACTTCGTGTAATGGCTCTTCTAGACACAGCGCGACCTCATCCCCAATACCGGAAGAGACGAACCCCTGAAGATCCGCTCACTGCCTCCATGTGGCTCGGGACTTTACCCAACTAAAACCTGTTTGCACGACTCCTTTGAGCGTGGTAGGGTAGTAATCAAAGTACAGTGGGAACTCATACGAGACAAATGACGATCTCAGGTCGATGAACTAACCTGTACACATGTCACCAGGAAACTGCTATCTGACGTCAGGTATAAGACCAACTAGCATGTTCCCGGCGAGTCCTGTCCGGTGTACTCATAACCCAATGAGCACCTGTATACATCTAAGGTGAACCAACTGACACCAGTGGCTTGTGAGACCGGCCACTGCCTCTCGTCGGGGTCTCGACTGTATACACTAGTCTACTCTGGAGTATCGACGTCCTGTCTCGAAACTCCCTCGACTAAGGACCTTTTTAAGGATGTGGCTTATAAACCCCAGCTCCACTGATATGATCGCCCTCATACTGATGGCAGTCAAGCAAGAATCCTAGGGGCTCTATCAACGCGCAATAGTGACCTGTAAGGTCACCTAAAACTGTACACGATGATAAAGGTAAACCAGATAGCATACTATCATCTCGAGGTAAGACTGTCCTACCGGCATAGGTACTCTTTCAATCATTGCAATCACGTGCCTGTGATCCAATAATTGACTCTGAGGGCACTATACCCAACAATCTCCCACTTGCACTCAAGGCTAATTATTGCGATGTCGCATACTCACAGCCCGTGTGATTACCGAACACCCAACTCCTCTACTAATCAGTCTCACAAAAACCTGTTTGCGAAACTAATGCGTTCGAGGAAGATCCTCAGTGAGTGGATCCGCTCAGATGTTTCTTTCTATGTCTCTCTTTATCTCAAGTTCGCGGAGAAATCCATCTCCCGAAATGAGCAATACCTGTCTTAGAATATGTTTGGATGTCTGATGGGACCTAGTTTCAGAAATGAACTCCAAATCCAAACTTCTTAGACTGTATCGTCAACTGAACTTAATCAGTATCCTACGCCATGCCTCCCTCAGTATCCGCTTGGACCACCTGTCCAAAATACTACCCCTCGTCAGAGGGAAAACTATAACTCTGACAGTCACTCTGTCATCCAGGTCATCTTGGAAGCCTGGAATGATAACCATCCCCCAAAAGAGGCTAGTCGTTATCATATCCCTAGAACATCCACTTATGTTCTAAAACTGCTTCCGAATGTTTCTCCAGGATTGGATCAATATCAAATTATTGCATCTACTGCAAAAACAACATCTGGTGTGGTACTTGACATCTCATGATTGACTCAATTGCCGAAGCAAGTGATCTGCCAATCATTAATATCCCTCTCCCCTTTAGTCTGTAAGACACCTTTAGAGAGGGTGACTCCATCACCTGCAGGTACACTACCGTGCCAGGGAGTCGTCCATTCTAAAAACACCTTTAGAATGCTGTCTAAGTACCCAGATTTGGAAAACTACCCAAATCTAGACCTAAAACCATAGATCTAGTAACTAGAATGTCTGATATTATATCTATATCCTATGTGGATAAACCACTGTGTGACAACCAAAGTATAACCGATCGTAGTATAGGAATTTTCATTTCCTACTCTGTGTATGTCATCCAAATACCAGGGACATCACACCCTACTACCTTCTTAACAGATCTATCCCCTATTCTGATGAAGTCAAACCTATGACTGTTACATCAGAAATAGATTGATCTATCTCCGTTATATCTGCTTTTAGTCTATAAATAGACATAAAGCCACCCATCCACCAATGCTTTCGCTGCTCCCCACTGACTACGACAACCCTCTGGCAGAATCATATAGACGTACACTTCTAAAGCTAGTTTAGAACGCCGCTATACTCATCCTCCTGCCGGGGTCTCACAGTCTGGAACAACAGTAGTGGAAAGTCTGGGTAAACAAGAACCTCCCTGTCACCGTCCTTGAGGCTACCGGAGTACCTCTCGGGTCGCTGAGGTTACCCATCATGTCTGCGGAGTGGCCAATGGAAATGTCAAAATCAGATTGAATCTTTAGGTTCTTATCAAATTTTCCAGTAATCGTTTGCGGTTCTGGTATCGCTTCCAGTTCTACCATACTCCCACTACTGTTTTTCTGAAAAAATCCAATTTTATTAAAAACTGCGGCGAGTCAAGAACAATATCACTATTGATCTTCCAGATGGTAGAAAATCAACCCTCGTCATAGCCTGGGTCAACCCACAAACAGCCATTACAGAAACGTGCCTTGAGTTATCCAGAGTCTGGTTTTAAGCATAAGCTGGACGACTCCCCGTACCTTAACATCGTTAAGATATGAACTGTTCTATATCCAATAACAGAAATAGAGGCACTGATTTTAATTGAACCAGATTCAAAATCATGCAGCTGTCTCCAGTGGCATGTCAACTAATGAGTAACCTGAAAGAGAAGCATGTTCTCTTAATCATTACTATCAACTGAATACCATCCACAAGTATCTACATCTTTGATCACCTTGAAGAATCCTGATACTTGCAACACCTGGTTCTCTACTTTATTCATATACCTATAACTTCTCAAAACTCAGACCTTGTGTTTCTACGAAACACTTGTCTAAGAACTAGAGAAGTCATAAGTAAACAGAATATAGTATGAGGACCAACCCCTCTGTCCTAATAGACATTGGACAATATACAATACTCTGTATAAGTCCCTTGAGTTTAATAACTCAAACCCTGTGTGTCGTAGGTTGAAAACTGTACTTATGGTTAAGAAGAATTACACCGCTGTTTAATGCTCCTTACCTAACCATCCACTGATATAGGTAAATGTCATGGACATAATTTCAAAAAGTTATATCTCACTCTATAAAAGTAGACGTACAAATATATCAATTTGAAATTGGTGCATAGCAACGGATTTTCAAAACCAAATATTCGCCGTCCGGCAAACAGCCCAGGCTATTTCCTCAAATATCACCAATTACAACGAATTCCAATATAATGAGGATGATCACCTAATTTCCAATAACTTACTCCCACTCATCATCTGTAAAACCATACAGATGTGAGAATCAAACCTGGTAAATACATACCCTGGAGCAAGTGCTAATTGGGAAATCAGTTTTCTTTTAACAGTACACAGTGAAACTGAAATATTGAAATGTTTCGATGGGGTATCAGGGTATTCCTAGTAACGCCTCTTCCATTATTCAGATTCACAACTGTAATCGTATATTTCTTTTCCATCTCTCTAAATCCCTTTATATGTTTTTAGTCATTAGCTTCTATACACCCTCTTAGGCTAAATGGTTTTCTTCCTTCCCTACCTTTCGGCACCAGCCTATGGTTTGGAAGAAGACTGTCCAATAAGAATAATGGGTGTACTGTCCTAATCCTAGTAGCACTCGCAATGCGAGAGAAGGTGAAGATAAAAGACAACCGAATAAAGCTTATTCCTATTTCTCCCGAACCAGAATCCATCCCCGAACTGGAACAAGTTCCTTTGAGTTCGTATATTACCATACGATGGAGTATCCAAATAACTGTGGATCTTCGTAGTGATACGGAGTGTTCTGGAGAAATACAAAGGTGAAATGGGAGTAGTAGTGAAATACTTGGTTTGGTTATGAATAGCAGTCGCAATTTACTTTGCCCTCCTTCTAATCCCTTTATTTGTCTTAACTTAATACCTTCTGCACACCATCGTTAGGCTAATTGGTTTTCTTCATTCCCTACCGTTCGGTACCTGCCTATGGTTTGGAATAAGACTATCCAATTTGCGTAATAGGTGTACTGTCCTAATCCAAGGAACACTCGCAACCAGAGAGAAGGTAAGAGGAAAAGACAACTGAATAGTCCTATTCGTTTTCTCCAGAACCGAAAACCATCCTCGAATAAATTCTTTCGAGTTCGTATATAACCATACAATAGTTTTATCCAATGGAAGTGGATGTTCGTAATAATACGGGGTGTCCTGGAGAAAAGGGTAAAAGTAGGAGTGGCAATGAGGTTTGCAACCCTGACAATCCAAAAGCCAGTGTTTTAAGAAGGTTCAGTCAACTTGGTCACTGAGTCATAGTCAAGGGTCGGGCTATGGTCGCTGCCAAAGAGAGAGAGAAAAGAAACACTTAGCGTGCACTCTAACATAGATCAGAATGGTTATCACTTTATCCAATCAGGAAACTTCCCACTGTAACGTCAAATTCTTCTCCAAACCTGAAAGAAGAATTAGTCAGGATCACCCGAGGAGTAAACCAACTCATCAGTGAGAATCGGGATCCAACTATCATCGCATGATAACGTGATGGAATCCACTCACGTTATCACACTCCAGAAGGTATGCGCATATCTGACAAGTTTCAGTTTCTTTAGAAACTCCTGATGTGATTTTTACCCCATGCTCTTATGACCTTGACTTTGGCCAACAAATCATAAGTCACATGTCAAGTTCTACTCGTCATTCTCTAGGTTGATTTGAACCCACCCGTACCTACCCTTGACTTTGGCCAACAAGGCAGTACGACTGTCCCAAACCAACGCATCTATCTATGTTGCAGAAAAGTAACAAATAGCTACCATACACTATGCCTTGACTTTGGCCAACAAACATAGCATGAATACTAAGTGCTACCCGTCTGAAACGACGGAGGGCTATGAATGGTTTTTGGCGAAAAACCTTTAACGTAATGAACTTGATATCGTTGAAGGAACCGGATAGCTTTTATAAAAATATAGTAACGAAAACCTTTGCTAAAGAGGTCACTCCCGGTGAAGGGATCTCGGCTCTTTCCCCGTAGAATGAGGTGCAGGATATTCCAACTGAATGCCACGATGCAAACCAAAAGTAATCGATTATAGTGAAGTTATTGCCCTGACGCAAACTTCTGTCCAAGGGGTTACTCCCGGTGATGGGATCTCGGCCCTTGCCTCGTCGACTGAGGTGCTGGATATTCATAACTGAATACCACTGTGCAAAATAAAAGAGAACGTTCTTGCAATAACAGCTTTTTGAAAAATTGTTCCAACAACATCAGAATAGGTTTGTTTAGCTTGCATTGATCCGAATCAACGCAGTCCCATCAACTGATCACACCAATAAAGAACGAAAATAATGATGTACGTATATGCCATCCGCATTCGCCACTGGGTCCCGTCATCACCCGTCAGGTTACTTAACTAACGACAGAGCGGGGACTGGACTAGCGCTGATGCAAAACATATACAATATCTACTAGTATATATATCAATATATAATATTCGCTCAAGGCGTGATAAAATGCAACATCACAGAAATGTAATAAGCATCACAGAACAATACAGATATCTGGGATCCCCGGATTTCATAGAGCCGCTACTGAAACCCAACGTTTCCCTAGTCGTGTGGATAGTCTGTGCAATGAAATCCTAGACCCCTACGGGTGCGGCAAGTCACCCGCCAAAACCTGAAGCGAGGCAGCCCCCTTCAGCAACGTTAATGGACCACCCAGCACTTCACGGAATTCGATAACTTGAGAATCCCTCCTTGGGTCAACCTGTACCCCCTACGAGTGCGGCGAATAGCCCGCCAATTCTAGAGTGAAGCCCCCTTCGTCTCAACGCCATGAGATGCGTGCCCGTTTCCCTCTAGAACCCGGCTATCCGTGCACCCCTCCGCGGGGTAATCCTAATACAGAAAGTAAAATATACATACAACGGGTACATCGACCTCAGCCCGGTCGTGCCCCAAAAGAATAATATACAAACAGGCAGTGACGACAGTCCACATGTCGGACGCTCGCCCCGCAATATCAAATGTACATAATAACCAAATTATACTACCATTGCATCCAGGCTATCCACCACGACAGATCCGCAACATCACAACACAATACAGAACATCAACGTGAATGTCACGTTCGCAAATCCGTCTAAAAGGGTTATAGCAGTTAGACAGGATTTACCGATCAAATGACATTCACGGTCGCAGATATAATGTAAATACTATGAACTAACATGTTTAAAATTTTCGATCGACTAAATTTACCGAAGTGGGCCCCAAGCACAACTGTAGCACTCAAAGAATGCAGTGAAGCCAAATTTCCATGTCAGAGAGCCACTGTAAAAATTTGATGCAGTGAAGCCAAATTTCAGCGGCGGATACGCGGCCAAAACATGGTTTTGGCCGCTGATCCGCCGCGCTACAGTAACTTCAGCCTACCAAATTTTCACAGAATGCATAAAAAACCCTGCACGTATTTTTTACAATGTACCAAATAATTTTTAGAGCACTGTAAAAATTCGACAGAAACATGACATGGAAACGCGGTTTTTTGAAAATCCGTTCGATCGAACTTGTAAACACGTTAGAGCAAGCTAGACTAGGTTAATGGCGTGGCTCTGATACCAGTGTAAGTGCACGGCAGTGCCCCGGCCGTCTGCCCGAGGCCAAAATGCGGAAACGAAACTTTTCTTTAAACTTTTAAACTGGCGCTACCGCGTACTAAAAACCCGGATCGGGCCATTTGTAGGGTTCCTAGGCACACTAATGAGGTCTCACAAGGCATCAACCATGCCAATTTCAAATTTTACGGGTGGCGAGAAATCCTAATACGGATCGTTAACTAGAAGTCTAGGCGAAAAGTGAAACTACTTAACAACTTAACTAAAAGAACGGAAATACAAGCTTTGTAGATCCGGTCCTCCACCTCCATAGCTCCGCAATGAAGTCTTCTCGCTGTCCAAATCGAATCCCGGGCTCTAGCGTCGGCTTCATCGGAGAAATGGGCGGGCTAGGTCATCGACTACGATGCCGAAGATGATCTACGTCGAGGCATCACAAGATCAAGCTCCCACTTCACCAAGTCATGAAACTTGTGAAGAAAACACCCTATACTACTTGGCAAGTGGTAGAGGATGAAGAAATAGGAAGTGGGTTCACTTTAGAATTGGATTTCTCACTCATTTTCTCAAGTTTCCATTGATGGAGGCAAGCTTCTTCTTGAAGAAGAAGAAGAAGAAGCAAGAATAAGATAAGTGTTAATCCAAAAAAGAAAAGAAAATCAATACTTATCATATTCAAACCATGATTAGGTGTAGAGAATAAACTAGGGTTAAGTGGAATGGTTAGGTTAAAGGAAAGAAACAAAATGGTCAACTTTTCAAACCTTCATGAACTTTCAATATAAAACAAAACTAGCAACCATTTTATTTCTTGCCAAAATGAAATAAATAAATGAATAAATAAATAAAAACCTTAACCATTTACATAACCAAGGTTTAAACCAAAACTACACCCAAGTGAGCATGTATCATCAAACATGATACAAACAAGTGCACAAAAGTATGTCACATATACAAGTTGTGTACTTCAAGTGAGAAAATCCTTTTAAAGTGAACCAATACTAGTTAATGCAAAGTAATATATCAAATATATAATTATGCATTAAATCATCAAATCAACACTTGATTTAACGATCCGGTCACATCGCATATGACCGACTAATATCCAATGTATCGGCTTATCGAATCAATCCTTGATTCGATAACTAGGTTATATCGCATACAACCAATCGATACATTCATCGCGAGAATAGAATACGGTATCACATACACGCATTATTCTCGGTCCCGCACATATCTCATATGCGCTCCTATTTCGTTTCGCTTGAGCCAGGAAACCTCTGTGTAGGACTCTAAAGACTCGTCAATACGCCGGCAGCAGGTGATGATCGTATCAAACACCCACAAGCCGCAAGCGGTCTGCTAAACGTAACAGCCACCTGGGTATTGAGCGATCAGAAGATCGACGAGCAAGCCCGCTCATACTCCTGTGAATCCAACCAGTAACACTTACCGTACAGTCCGGTCTCGTCGTCTGATATGTCGCATATCTCGCCTAGGGGTGGTAAACGTCAGACCCCAATAGCTTGATAAGTCGTGTCGATTTGAGGTCTATAACTATTCGAGAAACTACTGGTAACACTTACCAGTAAATCTCAGCAACCCTGGCCAGGGATTTCTGGTTATAGCCAATCGGACACAGCGCAACATCAACTCCCTATACCGGGAGAGACGAATCCCCTCCGATCGCTCATTGCCTCCATGTGATTCGGGACTGTACCCAAAAATCACCGTTTTGTACGCCCTCTTGGACGTGGTAAGGTGGAAATCAAAACACAGTGGGAATCACACAAGACTCTATGACGATCTCGGGTCAACAGACTACTCTGTACCAGTGTCACCAGAGAACTGCCATTGACGTAAGGTATAATACCATCTGGAAGTTCTCGGCGAGTCCGTCCAGTGTACCCAGTCTCCACTGAGCACCCGTATATCATCTCTGATGTCAAACACCAATGGATATGGGATCATCCATCGCCCATCTGTATGGGTCGAGAAGGTATACGCTAGTCTACTCTGGTATATCGATGCCCGTTTCGATATACCCACGACTAGGGACTTTGAAGGATGTACTTATGGACTACCATGTCCCCACTAGTATGATCCGCATCATAGTCCAGGTAGTCAAGCACACATCCTAAGGGCTTTACCAATACGTAACAGAGAGACAATCAGTGTACATGTTAAGGTAAAGATCAACCAGATAGCATACTATCATGTCGAGCAAGAAAGTCCTCCCTATATATGTCCCAGCATCCACTACAATATACATCCTATGTATAGCAATGGCCTCTAAGGCATATATATAACTAACAATCTCCCACTTGCACTAGGGCCATCTGATAGCAGTGGTTGTAGTATCTCATACTCAACCATCCCATAAAAGTCTCTCTCTGGGAAAAGGCCTTTGTGAGTGGATCCGCCGTGCGGTCCTCTGAGTCTACTCTCCTAACCTCGATCACCCTGGAGATCAACTATCTCCATGACCAGGTGATACTGCCTTAGAATATGTCTGGATCACTGATGGGACGGACGTTCCTTGGCATAAGCCACAACTCCATTGTCGCACAATGGGAGGAACTAAGTTCATCTCATGAACAAATATACATCCAGACTGCCTCTTTGGTAGCATCTTAAGTAGCGATGTATCCAGCCTTTATCGTCTAGTATGCCACGGTATCTAGCTTGGAACTCTTCCAACATACCGTCCCTTTACTGAGGGTAAAGACAATGCCTGTGACTGACTTTCAGTCGTCCTTATCACTCTGGAACCCTTCCAGTGATTCTCCCCAGGATCGATTGATACCATCTCACTACAACTAGTGAGAATCCTAACATCCAATTAGATCTATCTCATAGATCCAAAACCTAGGATTTAGGAGGTATCACTTTGATCCTATATGGAGAATCATTGTGATAAGCGGAGATTGACCGAGCGTAGCATAGGAAACTCCTTCCCCATCAAGAGTATGTCATCCACGTACTCTACGAGGATCACCACCATACTCCCTACTACCTTTTTGTTTATATAAGGTTCATCTACCATTTTGATGATGTCAAACTGTTTGACTACTACATCAAAACAGATGTTCCATCTCCGCGATACCTGCTTTATCCTATAAAGCATCTTGTACACGTTTCCGCTGCTCCCACTGTCTACGAAGCCCTCTGGCTGTGTACTTATAGATGTTCTCTTCTAAAACATCATTTAGAAAAGCGGTCATGACACTCAACCGCCAGATATCGTAGTCATGGTATGTAGCCGTGGCAAGTAGGATCTGGATGGACTTAAGCATAGCCACTTGAAAAGGTTTCATCATTATCCACGCCTGGTCGATGACGAAAACCTTTAACAAGTCTAGCTTTGAAAGTCTCAACTTTTCCATCTACACCAAGTAATCTTCTCAAGATATACTTGCTCCTGATGGGATTTAACCCTTCAGATATAGCAACCAAAGTCCATACTTTGTTGGTGTACATGGATTCCATCTCAGATCACTAAGCATCCAGCCATTCTTACAGAGTCTTACTCCTGATGGCCAGCTCGAAACTAGTTGGGTCATCATCCCATGATGCAATCTTCGCTCCCACTGTTATAGAGTAACCGAAGTATCTCTCAGGTGGGTGAGGAACCCTACTAGATCGGCGGAGAGGCTGAGGTTCGTTGGAATCTACTGAATCCTTTGGTTCTATCAGCTGCAGTTTGTATGGCTGGAACATTTCCAGTTCTATATAACAGACCTTGCCTCGAGCTTGTCCGGATTTTGCTTTTAGACATAGGCCGGACAACCCTAAATCTTAACAAACTTAAGATATGGGCTCTTCCTTTTCCATATCACATATGAAGTGGTAGGCAACTGATTTGATCAGAACCCTATTCAATAGGTATGCAGCTTCTCAAGTGCATAACTCCCAAAAGGAAATAGGTAACTCAGTAGTACTCGTCATAGAGCACACCTTATCATATAGGGTGTGATTGCTCCGCCCCGATATACCATCGTGCTATGGTGTATACGGAGGAGTAATGCTGAGAGAGAATCTTATTCTCCTTTAGAATAGTCCAGGATTTCCGTGCTCAAGTATTCTCCTCCTTGATCTCATCAAAGGACATAATACTTATACCCGTATTGGTTCTCTACTTCTAACTTATATTCTGTGAATATCTCAAAAGGTTCTGACTTGTGTTTCAACAGGAACATATGTCTGAATCAAAAGAGATCATCTGAGAATTTAATGAAGTATAAAGAACCGGTCTTGGCAAATATAGATAGGGGACCTACATACATCAACATGTATCATCCCAAGAGTTCACTAACTCTTTCTCTGTTTCCAGTAAACGGAGCTATGGTCATCTTATCTCTGTGACATGACTGGCAAGTTTCACAAGATGTAAATTCAAACTGATTTAAATATGCATCTAAAATGTAACTTCAGCCAGTCGGATCGCATTGATATGACCTTGTCTACAATGTCTCAAGAAGGATTCGTTCATTTCTGAACTCTTCCTCTTGTTTGTGTTCCGTATACTAAAGAACTGTAGTTTGATTTAGAACATCAATGCTTTTAGATAACATGCCTGAACTGATCAACTTTTGATATAGAAAATGTTCAAAACATTATCCAACAATACAAAATTTTATCATTTCTTTACTAATAAAGAGACTGATATGATTTTGTATATCAGGTTCGGTATCTAATAACATTCGTTCAGAATCAATGTATTGGTAATACAGGGTGACAGTGACCAACAGACTTGGCTGCAACACTTGCCCCGTTTTCTGCCTCATGAAACTTATCACCCATTCTCAGTTCTCTACCTATCTGTAGCCCTATGTAACAGATTACATATCTGGGATCCTGATCCGGTATCAGATACCCAGGACGTAGAGAATAGAGAAACAGTTCTGTATAAAGAACACACCCGAAGACGATGCATCAGCATGCACTCTCTTCGTTTGGGCGGCACGGGAAATCTGGTATTCCCCAATTTCCTGCTCTGTCTTATAACAATTATAAGTTGGAGCGGGACCAACGTTCCCCAGCTCAGTATAACAAGCGGGTTCGGTCAAATATCCGTATTATTATCTTGATTAAGGCGTGATATGGTCGCTACCTGGAGAGAGAGAGAAGAAAACACTCAGCGTGCGCTCTTTCAAGAATAGATTGGTTTTTATTTTATCTAATCAGGATGGCTCCCACTGTTTTTTATCAAATCTTCCTTCAAACCCTAAAAGGAAAGACTAGCCGGGATTAATTACACACTACAAGTTCGCCAATCTTTCAGCCAGGCCAGTGTCAGTACTTTGAGGGAGGTCCCCCGTGCTTTCGCATGACTCTAATTAATGTTAACCTCGTTTTTCCAGAGGCGTAACCTCGTTAACACCTTTCTAGACACCTACTTGATCGGTTAATTGTAATGTATAAAACTCTCCCAGGAGTAACTCTTACTCGCAGTGGGTATCGGGGTCCAACTATCTCATAGAAGGTATGCAATCTCATTGCAAATTTCAACACTTGAAATTCCCGATAATTTTGCCCCTAGCGTCCTATGACCTTGACGCAGGCCAACAAACCATAGTACGCTAGTCAAATTCAACCCGTCATTTCCTGATTGAATTAAACCCACCCGCACGACCCTTGACGCAGGCCAACAAAGTCGTACGACTACCCTAATCCAATCTGCATCATATGCATAAGCAGATAAATACTAGTTAGCTACCGCACACTACGCCTTGACGCAGGCTAACAAACGTAGCACGAATACTAACTACCACTTATCTGAAATGACGGAGGGCTACGACAGGTTTTTCTGAAAACCTATTGCGTAATGAACTTGATATCGTTGTAGAATCAAACGATTTTAAAAATGGAGTGCTTTTGAGGCTTTTCTAGTTTTGCTAAAGGAGTCACTCCCGGTGAGGGATCGTCGGTCCTTTCCTCATCGAATGAGGTGCGGGATATATCATATATATCACTGTGCAAAGCAAAACTCTTAAAAGCAATCAGAAGACAAACCGAGTGTGTAGCATCTGCCAGTTATTGCTAAAGGAGTCACTCCCGGTAAAGGGATCTCGGTCCTTTCCTCATCGAATAAGGTGCAGGATATATCATATATACCGCTGTGCAAAGCAAGAACTGTAGCTACCTGTTTTATTTTTGAAATTTGATTCTACAACATCTTTAGATTTCTTTTCTTTCATTAATCACATTAATGAAATCCCATCATTTATATGCCTAAACATCACAGATAAATACGACGTACACTTATGCCATCCGCATTCGCCTCGATGTCCCCTCGTGCACCGTTAGGTTAGGTAACTAACGGCAGATTGGGGCAGGGCTAGCGTGGGTGTAAAACATAAGTAACGTCTATATAATATATCATATATACTATATACAGTATCTATCACAGAACATCACATGATCACATCACAGATATCGTAGCAGAAGAATCATATGAAATATTGGATATTCTAGGACGTCCGTGTTTTCAATACGAACCAGTATAAAACACGGATTCCACGGTCGTGATGAATAGCCAAACCCACACCCCTAGACCCCTACGAGAGCGGCAAGCAACCTTACCAATTCTAGAGTTAGGAGACCCGGACTCGACTCCTCGAGTTGGTCTCCCACTAGACTCCAGAACCCGGTTACTTGTGCCCTCCTCCTTGGGTCTATCCTAGTGCGGAAAGGTAAATAATATACAAAAGGTGACATCTTCCGCAACCTGGAAGTGTCCCAATAAAAGAATATTACATACAAGTTTTTACATGAATGAAAAAGAAAAACACTCATCTCACATAAAAACCCCCGGCTATTCAAACACGACGATCCAATATAACATATCCAGCAACACATAACATCACATGTCATCAACGTAAGTAAACATGCGTATCCTAATTGTCGTTGACATATAGCAACGAAACCGGCGATATCACATATTACACTTACGGTCACAGAAAAGAAAGTGTAAAACTACAACAGTTGGAATCCGCAATCTCTTTAGACATCGTATGCCTAATCAAGTGAAATACTTAGACATCACATGCCTAACAATTATAAACCCCGCATTTTAGTCTCATTATCGAAAACACTTTTCAATATCAAGTCGGGTAATTCAACAAGATTCCCGACATCCTGATCGAATGCTCGTCGCAAACTTTAGTAGGCGGCCGCACTCCCGACGCCGCTGACGAAGTGCACCAAGGCGGAACACCACTACCGCGAGCACCCGAACGGATGCTTTCGGCGACGGGGTTCTCCTACAGTCACTTGGTCGGGGCTATGGAGCGAGGCTGTCTATTAAGTTTACCCGGCGAGTATCCGCGTACGCTACGTGATTGCGACGGACTTTTGATCACATCAAAATTCCGTGGCAACCGATCAAGTGAGACTAAACTGCTATGTTTATAACATTCATTCAGTTATCTCATAACTACTTGTGAATTCCAATTATTGTATCACATTCCGGGTAAATAGAAAATGTTAAACTTTCCGATCGAACAATCGAACACCCAAGTTTTCCCGATACAGCTCAACACATGAAATAAGTCTAAAAATATTCAGTTCGTGCCTCAGTACCAACGGTCCAGCCGTAGAAGGGTCAAGCCAACGCCTCACATGTGGCACGCCGTACTGCCCCAAACCCGAAGGTTCAAAGGGCAGTTCAAGACGGTCACATAATCGAGTTAAGGTTTGTTGTCTTCTAGAGGGACCATCGTGTTACTTGCACTACTTAGAACGTCTCTAAACCACGGAAAAATCCAACACTTGGAAATTTTCCGGCAGGGGAAAGATTGGGTATTTACATCCGTTCGAACTTTTTAACATATTCCAAAATATCCGGAAAGCTACATAGACAAAGTCTGATAATCCGATCGAATCTGCGATTCCCAATGCAACCCCAGAACACTCAACTTTTGAGTCAAATTAAAAATTCCCAGAAAACTCAGCATAATAAAATAGGAATTACTGTGCAAAAAGGGAGTGATGACGTCATCATCTTGCCGCGGAACCGCCGTAGAAGCCAGGCTTCTGCCGCGGTTCCGCCGCACATTGGACTCTTCTCTTGGAAAATTTTGCATCGTAATTCTTAGAATTCCCTGCTGAATTTTTTAAGCATTTTTAATCTGGAAAAAACCCAGTTTTTAGAAAAAGTCCAGAGAGCACTTAGGTTTTTAGGGTTTCGGTTCGATCGGGTTTCAAACGTCGTCTACACTTCGCCTAAGGCTCTAGCTAGTCTCTGATACCACTGTCGGGTTCCTAGGCACACTAATAAGGTCTCACAAGGCATCAACCATGCCAATTTCAAATTTTACGGGTGGCGAGAAACCCTAATACGGATCGTTAACTAGAAGTCTAGGCGAAAAGTGAAACTAGATAACAACTTAACTAAAAGAACGGAAATACAACCTTTGTAGATCCGGTCCTCCACCTCCATAGCTCCGCAATGAAGTCTCCTCGCTGTCCAAATCGAATCCCGGGCTCTAGCGTCGGCTTCATCGGAGAAATGGGCGGGCTAGGTCATCGACTACGATGCCGAAGATGATCTACGTCGAGGCATCACAAGATCAAGCTCCCACTTCACCAAGTCATGAAACTTGTGAAGAAAACACCCTATACTACTTGGCAAGTGGTAGAGGATGAAGAAATAGGAAGTGGGTTCACTTTAGAATTGGATTTCTCACTCATTTTCTCAAGTTGCCATTGATGGAGGCAAGCTTCTTCTTGAAGAAGAAGAAGAAGAAGCAAGAATAAGATAAGTGTTAATCCAAAAAAGAAAAGAAAATCAATACTTATCATATTCAAACCATGATTAGGTGTAGAGAATAAACTAGGGTTAAGTGGAATGGTTAGGTTAAAGGAAAGAAACAAAATGGTCAACTTTTCAAACCTTCATGAACTTTCAATATAAAACAAAACTAGCAACCATTTTATTTCTTGCCAAAATGAAATAAATAAATGAATAAATAAATAAAAACCTTAACCATTTACATAACCAAGGTTTAAACCAAAACTACACCCAAGTGAGCATGTATCATCAAACATGATACAAACAAGTGCACAAAAGTATGTCACATATACAAGTTGTGTACTTCAAGTGAGAAAATCCTTTTAAAGTGAACCAATACTAGTTAATGCAAAGTAATATATCAAATATATAATTATGCATTAAATCATCAAATCAACACTTGATTTAACGATCCGGTCACATCGCATATGACCGACTAATATCCAATGTATCGGCTTATCGAATCAATCCTTGATTCGATAACTAGGTTATATCGCATACAACCAATCGATACATTCATCGCGAGAATAGAATACGGTATCACATACACGCATTATTCTCGGTCCCGCACATATCTCATATGCGCTCCTATTTCGTTTCGCTTGAGCCAGGAAACCTCTGTGTAGGACTCTAAAGACTCGTCAATACGCCGGCAGCAGGTGATGATCGTATCAAACACCCACAAGCCGCAAGCGGTCTGCTAAACGTAACAGCCACCTGGGTATTGAGCGATCAGAAGATCGACGAGCAAGCCCGCTCATACTCCTGTGAATCCAACCAGTAACACTTACCGTACAGTCCGGTCTCGTCGTCTGATATGTCGCATATCTCGCCTAGGGGTGGTAAACGTCAGACCCCAATAGCTTGATAAGTCGTGTCGATTTGAGGTCTATAACTATTCGAGAAACTACTGGTAACACTTACCAGTAAATCTCAGCAACCCTGGCCAGGGATTTCTGGTTATAGCCAATCGGACACAGCGCAACATCAACTCCCTATACCGGGAGAGACGAATCCCCTCCGATCGCTCATTGCCTCCATGTGATTCGGGACTGTACCCAAAAATCACCGTTTTGTACGCCCTCTTGGACGTGGTAAGGTGGAAATCAAAGCACAGTGGGAATCATACAAGACTCTATGACGATCTCGGGTCAACAGACTACTCTGTACCAGTGTCACCAGAGAACTGCCATCTGACGTAAGGTATAATACCATCTGGGAGTTCTCGGCGAGTCCGTCCAGTGTACCCAGTCTCCACTGAGCACCCGTATATCATCTCTGATGTCAAACACCAATGGATATGGGATCATCCATCGCCCATCTGTATGGGTCGAGAAGGTATACGCTAGTCTACTCTGGTATATCGATGCCCCGTCTCGATATACCCACGACTAGGGACTTTGAAGGATGTACTTATGGACTACCATGTCCCCACTAGTATGATCCGCATCATAGTCCAGGTAGTCAAGCACACATCCTAAGGGCTTTACCAATACGTAACAGAGAGACAATCAGTGTACATGTTAAGGTAAAGATCAACCAGATAGCATACTATCATGTCGAGCAAGAAAGTCCTCCCTATATATGTCCCAGCATCCACTACAATATACATCCTATGTATAGCAATGGCCTCTAGGGCATACATGTAACTAACACCATTAACCTAATCCTAGCAAACTAGAAGATGGGTAGAATGCTATACCGGGCGATCCGTGTCCTTCGGTCTTCGGCCTCCACTCCGATCTCCTCGCGGAATCTCCGGTCTTCATCTCCTCGTCGGAAAGGGCACCACACCGCCAGGTTCTTTTACGGGCTCCCATCTCTAGACCGAGACAACTCGGGCACGAAGTTGGCGAGCCGACGTGTCCAAGAATGCTATAGGCTAAGTGTAGAATCCATTTGTCTCTATTGGGGTTGAAGTTTCCAAGATGAATGGAGGTGAAGAATAATGGAGATGAGCTTAGGAATTTTGTAGCAAGCATATTATGAGATGAACAAACTTTTTTCCCCACAAAATGAATTCCTCTCTCCTCCTCAAATTGTGTGGCCGGCCATGAAGAATGAGGAGGGGAAAAACTACAAGGGGGTGAGCACAAGAGAGAGGAGGGTAACCATAAAACAAATGATGATAATGAGGTTGTAATGTCACATCCATTTCTAATCTAATCCTTTTCAAATCCAATCTCAATTAATGCTAACCATTATGAAGGAAAAAGCAAAGATGCTATATCTATCATAATCCTCCATTTACAAGAAACCCCTTCCACATAACTAATTTGCATACTTGCAAATAACCCCCTCCATCGGAAAAATCCGGCCGTGAAAGAACAAAAGAAAACTGGCCGAAACGGAATGCAAACTGGCAACTTCAGAAAACTGATCCCGTAATAAATTACAGGTAAACCCCGCGACTGCATATACATACCCGCATTTGTATTCCGACCGAATACAAATGCAATGAGACAAAATCTACACTGTACAATACTAGGATCCGGTTTAAACCAAAGCCCGCTAGTATTATCCGTCCGATCATGATCCGTGCAATACCGCACGTATCTGATTGAACCCCGCCATATCTTCATACAGCCTCTACAGTGTTTCGCCCGAAACTTGAGAAAACGGTCTGTAGGGGACTCTAAAGACTCGTCAATACTTTGGCTGTAGATTTAACCACTAGCACGTCAGAGGTATTAGCCATACGTGACGGGCTACCAGGTATTGACCAAAAGGGACGTCGATGAGCGAACTCATCCTGACACCTTACTGAGTCTGTCAGTGACAATATCCGTACAGTCCGGTCCGTTCGTCTATGAGCATCGCATGGCGGGCCTAGGGGGTTGGTAAAAGTCAGACCCTCAAAAGCGGTACAAGTCGTGTCGGAGTGTAGCCCAGAACACCCTGAGATATTACTGGAATACCTACCAGTAAATCTCCTGCCTTGGCCAAGGACTTCATGTAATGGCTCTCCTAGACACAGCGCGACCTCACCCCCAATACCGGGAGAGACGAACCCCTGAAGATCCGCTCACTGCCTCCATGTGGCTCAGGACTGTACCCAACTAAAACCTGTTTGCACGACTCCTTTGAGCGTGGTAGGATAGTAATCAAAGTACAGTGGGAACTCACACGAGACAAATGACGATCTCAGGTCGATGAAGTAACCTGTACACATGTCTCCAGGGAACTGCTATCTGACGTCAGGTATAAGACCAACTAGCATGTTCCCGGTGAGTCCTGTCTAGTGTACTCATAACCCAATGAGCACCTGTATACATCTTAGGTGAACCAACTGACACCAGTGGCTTGTGAGACCGGCCACCGCCTCTCGTCGGGGTCTCGACTGTATACACTAGTCTACTCTGGAGTATCGATGCCCTGTCTCGAAACTCTCTCGACTAGGGACCTTTTAAGGATGTGCTTATAGACCCCAGCTCCCACGTATATGATCGCCGTCATATTGCTGGCAGTCAAGCAAGAATCCTAGAGGCTCTATCAACACGCAATAGTGACCTGTAAGGTCACCTAAAACTGTACACGATGATAAAGGTAAACCAGATAGCATACTATCATCTCGAGTAAGACTGTCCTACCGGCATAGGTCCTCTCTCAATCATTGCAATCACGTGCCTGTGATCCAATAATTGACTCTGAGGGCACTATACCCAACACCAAGTACCCGAAGTGAAGCGGTCTCCCTCAATAACGTGAGTAGGCCACTAAACTCTTCAACGTACCCGATAGTTTGTGTACCCCACCTTGGGTCTATCCTAGGAGCAAAAAGCAGAAAATGAAATAATACAACGGTGGCTACAACCGCAACCTGGATGTGCCCCGCAAAAGAATATTACATCATATTACAATTTACATCGAATGAATGAATATAATAATCCATCTCAAACCCCGGCTCATCATCACAACGATCCAATCAAGTTCATATACACAAACAGTAAAAACCATTACAGAAATGTGCAACCCCCTGCCAACCGACATACTAGCAGTTAAGGGAGATTTACGAACACATTAAACATTACAGATAAAAACCCGATTAGCAAATAACTTAGAATATCGATCGATAACCTTTTTCCGTGTCTACCCTAAATGCAAGCCAGCACAGAAGTAACCCGGGCAGAAACAAAATATACTGGAAAACAAAACCCCACAAAATAAGAATTACTGTGAAAATCCGAGTCAACTCGGAGTTGACTCGGCGGCGGATCCACGGCCGAATGCACTCATCTGCCGCGGTTCCGCGGCCGTATCACCGAGTTACCTCCTCGTATTTTCCCAGTATTCTTATAATCCCCTGCTGTGAATTTTCATACCTATCAAATAATTTTTTAGACACGTTTAAAATTGACAGAAACTGAGGGGGTCCGGGGTTATGTTTTCGTGTTTTTCCGACGATTGAAGTTCTAATTAGTTGCTAACAAGCTAGTAAAGGTTTAGTTGGCTCTGATACCACTGTAAGTCCATGTCACACACCCAACGAGCTTGCGGGGAGGCGGAATATATGAAAAACAATTATCAAAGCTTCGTAACACGGACTTGAGCACATGGATCTTGTCTAAACCATTACTAGCAAACTACAAAAGGTTTAACTACTCAGATTCAAAGTTATACCTCACGTTACTTGTCCTTCGGGTCTTCATCGCTGTCCTCCACACCTCGTAGGCTCTATGGAACGTCGGCACCTCAACGGCCTCTTCGAGTCAAGGACGATCCACCCGAGAGCTACTACTCCAAGCTTGACCTCTAACTTGAGATAACTAGGTTACTAAAAGTGCTAATCAAAGCAACCTAGGGGATGTAGAGTAGGATTAGGGATTAATAAGTCTTGCTATCTCTTGATCTCAACACATGAGAGGTTAGGGTTAGAGTTTGAAGAGAGAGAGCTTGAGGAGAGAGAAGGTGAGAATGTGAATCCTTTTGGAATAATGATATCATTGTGAATATATGAAGCATAACACATTAATAAATGAATAACAAATAATAATGTATCATCATGCTTCATTAATACACATAGTGATTCATCTCATGAGTCATTTAAAACATAAATGAATCATTAACTCCATGGATGAATCACACCATGACTCATTAATCCAATAAATGCAAATGCCACCTTAGCCTCCATGTCATCATCCTTCTAGAAGCTTCTCGACAATTTACGAGAACGCCCCTCCTATTCGTGAAAACACGGAAAAACTTTAGACTGTATAAATCCAATAATCCGATACTAGAATCTGGCTTAAACCAAACCCTGCTAGTAAAAACTGTCCGAACATCGTACGTGCGTAAAAACACGTATGCGTCCGAACCCTGTCGTAAAACCATAAGATCTCTATATCGTTTCGCCTGAAGTAGGGAAACTCTCTGTATGGGACTCTAAAGACTCGAGACTACACTGACAGTGGGTTTAACCACAGACAGCAAGATGCACTAGCTGTACGTAATGGTCCCCAGGTAGATGTCGATAAGAAGGACGATGAGGAACCCATCTGAACTCCTACTGAGCCTGATATGACAATCTCCATACAGTCCGGTCTGTTCGTCTAGGACTATCGCATATCGGGCCTAGGGGGGCGGTAAACGTCAGACCCCTAATAGCGGTATAAGTCGTGTCTGAGTGAAGCCTATTACACCTTGAGAAACTACTGGAAGCCACCAGTAAATCTCGCTTGCCCTGGCCAGGGACTTTGCGTAATGGCTCTCCATACACAGCGCGATATCAACCCCCAATACCGGGAGTGACGAATCCTGTCTAACCGCTACTGCCTCCAAGTGCTTCGGGACTGCACCCAACTACTACCTGTTTGCACGACTCCTTTGAGATGTGGTAGGGTAGTAATCTAAGTACAGTGGGAACACACCCGAGGCGAAGTAGCAGTGTCAAGTCGACGGACTAAGCAGTATTCATGTCACCTGGGAACTGCTATCTGACGATGGGTATAAATCCAACCTGCAGTTCCCGGCGAGTCCTGTCCGGTGTACCCGTAATCTAACGAGCACCTGCATACTATCTCCAGTACGACGTACTGATGGCTGTGGGACAGACCATCTCCCCAACTGGAATGAGAAGCGTATACACCAGTCTACTCCGGAGTATCGATGCCCTATCTCGATAATCCTACGACCAGGGACCTGTATAGGATGTTGCTTATAGACTACCCAGCCCCTACTAGTGTGACTGCCATCACAACCCTGGTAATCAAGCAAAGATCCTAAGGGCTCTACTAATATGTATAAGCTATACGTTAAAAGAAACATATGCACATATTAAAGTAGACTTAAACCAAGTAGCATACTACCATTTTTAGCAAGACTGTCAATACAACTGTGAATATCCCAAGCTTCCATTAAGTAATATACAAACTAGTATGATACAGTAATGGCCTTCTAGGGCATAAACACTAACAGATTAACCAATCTGATCTAGGTTAGAGTGCACACTGAGTGTTTCTATTCTCTCTCTCTCTGGTAGCGACCATGGCCTGACCTTAATAACTCATGAACCAAGTTAACCGAACCTTCTTAAAACACTTTGTCTTTTAGATTGTCATTTAGTCACATATATCATTGCCGCTCCTACATCCCCTTTGTATTTCTCCAGAACACTCCGTATTACAATGAAGATCTATATTTCTTGGATATGCCATCGTATAGTTACATACGAACTCGAAGGAACTTGTTCCAGTTCGATGTAGTTTCCGGTTCTGGAGAAATTGAATAGGATTATTCGGTTGTCTTTTATCTTTACCTTCTCTCAGGTTGCGAGGGCTCCTGGTATTAGGAAAGTACACCTATTACGCTTATTGGATAATCTTCTTCCAAACCATAGGCAGGTGCCGAAAGGTAGGGACGGAAGAAAATCAATTAGCCTAATTGTGGTGTATAGAAGGTAATAAGTAAAGACATATAAAGGGATTAGATAAAAGGCAAAGGAAATTGCGAATGCTATCATTCATGACGAAACAGCGTATACCCCTGCCACTCCTATATCACCTTTGCATTTCTCTAGAACACTCCATATCACTACGAAGATCCATATTGCTTGGGTATGCCATCGTATAGTTACATACGAACTCGAAGGAACTTGTTCCAGTTCGAGGATGGTTTCTGGCTCTGGAGAAATAGAATAAGGATTATTCAGTTGTTTTTTCCCTTTTCTCTCTGATTGTGAGAGCTCTTAGTATTAGGAGAGTACACCTATTGCGCTTATTGGATAGTCTTCTTCCAAACCTTAGGCTGGTGCCGAAGGGTAGGGAAGGAAGAAAATCAATTAGCCTAAGTGTGGTGTACAGAAGGTAATAAGTAAAGACATATAAAGGGATTGGAGTGAGGGCAAGGAAATATATAGTTATAGTCATGAATCTGGATAGTGGAAGAGGTATTACTAGGAATACCCGGCTACCCCTTCGAAATATTTATATGTTTTAGTTTTACTGTGCGGTGTTAAGTGAAAACTGTTTTCCCAATTTGATTCTAACTCCAGGATAAGTATTTACCAGATTTGAATCTCACATCTGTATGGCGTTACAGATGCTGAGTGGGAGTAAGATATTGGGAATTGGGTGAGTATATCCTCAACATATCGGAATTCTTTGTAATTGGTGATATTTGAGGAAATCACCTGAGTTTTGCCTAACGAAAAATATTTGGTTTTGAATATCCGTCGTTATGCACCAATTTAAAACTGATATATATGTACGTTTATTTTATAAAGCGAGATATAAATTTTTAAAATTATGTCTATGACATTTACCTATATCAGTTGATGGTTAGGTAAGGTTCATTCAACAACGGTGTAATTCTTCTTAACCATATTATAATTTTCAACCTTCGACGCACAGGGTTTGTGTAGCGTCTTGAAAAGTCGTTTTGGTGTTTTCCTGAAATTCGGTGAAAATTCGGTATTTTTCCGAAAACCGTCTTTCTTGTTATTTTGCTGTTAGGGCTAATTATACCTTAAATGGATAGGTAATTACTTGTTTTTAGTAGCTAATGAGTTAATTATGAAATTTCGGTCATTTAAAATTTTTTCCCTATTTTTCAATTTTTAATATTATTTTAAGCCGGTAAGAAAATACATTAAATAAGCGATAAATACAAATTTTTCCGGGCTAATTTTAATCTCTAAAATTATGATAATTATAATCTAGTGATAACATGAATTTTTAGTAATTTATTTTGATTTTTAACAAATTTTTATGTTATGAAACGAATTTATTGAAATTTTGAGCTAAAACTTGCAATTTTTGAGTTGTATGGGGCCTTTTTGCATAAAATTTCTTTTGTAAAACCGCTCTCTCTTTTTCCTCAGCCCTAGGACAGCCCCACCTTGTGTGAGACCAGAAATTTCTGGACTCAATTCTTGAGTTGCTTCTTGAGTTGAAATTTGATAGTTTTTGGAATTAATTTAAATATAATGGATAAAGTATGATACATTGACTTTTGTGGACTTGACCATGACTTTCCCCACTTGCCCACACCCTCCCCCATTCCTCCTCTGGCCGAAAAACCTGCACACCCTCTTCTTCCTCTCTTTTCTTTTCATTTTCTTCAATTTCTTCAAGAAAATACATCAAAATCCATGATTTAATTCAAAAATCCAAACAAAATCCTATTGCTATCCTTTCCTTAGCCATTCTTGCTTGGATCTTGGTGCTTGAGGCCATCAATTGGAGCAAAATTTTCTTGCTTGATCCATAGATCAAGAGGTATAATTTCTATCATGTTAAATTCTTTTGTTTAAGTTCTTATGTTAGATGGTTTAGTGTTAATTTAGTGTAGTTTAATCTAGTTTCTTAGGTTTTGCTTGAAAATTTTAGCTAGGGTTTTGTAGCTATAATACTTAATTAGATTGTTTTATAGTTAATCTAGTGGTTAATTAACTAATCCATATAGTTATCTTGTTGTTATAGTTTTCAACTTTGCTAAATTAGTTAATTTTAGAAGGGTGAAATTGTTGTTTTGAAATTTTCAAGAGAGGGTTTATGTTTAGTAGTGGTTTGTGAAACATGATTAGTGAGTGGATTAAGTTTTAGAAAACATTATTTAGTTGATTGAACCTAAATTGTTATCTAGTGTTTTGCTAACCTAACCTAAGAGGTTAATTTTCTTAAGTGGGCTTTGTTGTGTTAATTTAAAGTTTCAAGTGAGGAAATTGATTGGATTTTGCTAAGTTATAAATTCAAGAATGGTTGTTTATGGAAAATAGGATTGGAATCATTGTTGTTGTGTTATAATTAGTGTTTGTAGATTGCTTGTAGTGTGGTTGGGTGATTGTGCTAGATTGTAGTCGTTTTGTCGCTAATCGGCGATTTTTGCACCGATTTTGGATTGAAATGCTTACTAGTTTTGTATAAAAGTTATGTGATGAATTATTTTTAGTATCTTGATGATTGTAATGGCTTGTCCTACGACTTTTAGGATGCGTGAGTGCGGTTTTTTGGGTAGTCGGGTTTTAGTTTCGCCGGGCGACCCAAATCGGCGTTTTTTGGAAGTTTTTGCGATTTTCGCGTGTGTTCCGCGCACTTTGTGCACGTTGTACCTAGCTAGCGAACTTTAGTAGATTCGTTGGGGTTTTGCGTCGTTCTTGATATGTAACCTTATATTTGGTATTGATGTAAATTCCAGCTTCGGTCGCGGAGACGTCAGACGCGGCGCGAAAGGGAAAGGCGGTGATTGGACACAGCTAGCCAGGGATTCCGGTGAGTAGATTTAACATCTACGGGGGACGATCGTTTGGATGGCGCAAGTCGCCCGATAGATTTAGTAAACTGAAAAATAGTAAACTGGATAATCACTTGTGACATTAGAATAATAATACTGGCATGATAATTGCTGCAATTAGATAAATATGTTATACCCATATACGCAAACTCAATTGTAGGACACATGCACCATTACCAGGTTTTTATATGCAGCACGAGCACTATTCATGCTTACACACACACCCTGGTAATTGCCATGCCACCACACTAGATAACATTTAATTTAAACCTTTTACTAATTGATACTTAAATTGTGCTATTTCCTTGAAATGAAACCGTAGGATTGCTATTCATGTGCATGTACTTCATCATATTCATTGTTCATGCTTAATCCATTGATCACACATCGCAACTTAATTATTGACATCATACGCATTCATTATCATTGATATATGCACTTATGAGGATTTCTTGAGATTTTATGATATTGCTGGATTTCGGGGGAAAACCGCAAAATTTCTAAACTTATTATATTTTTAAAATATGTAAAATTGCGGTTTTCTAGTGATGTAAGTGTCGTCCACCATGAGTTTGCTGTGGATTTGGAAATCCGTGTCGAGGAGTGGAGGAACCGGCACGGGTACATGGTGGGCCCGGTAAGGTACCCCGGGGCAAGAGGAATGTGGTGATGACGTTGAGCCTGGCAGGGGACGGATTACCTACCGGTGACTGTTTGGGACGGCGGATATCCAGAGGATACCGACCGTGGCCGCTAGATGATGAGATATTGATATTTGAGATGGGTCAGCCGGACGGCTGAGGCCAGAGATACATTTATGAGATTTGAGACAGCTTTTGGGTGTCGTTGCTGGACACCGATTTTCGTCGATTCATTGACATTATGCTGGCATTCTAAAAGAGTTTCAAAAACAAAAAGAGATAAAATATTCTTATATATACCTATTGAGACCTCGGATATTCATGTTGCATACATATTAGTACACTGATGTTATATACACACCTGCTAGTGCATCCAGTCATACCTGTATTATAGATGCTAGGATGCTTGTGTGCATGCATACGATAGCCTTTGCAGATGTTATTTATTACTCACGAGTTGGCAACTCACCCCCGTTGTGCCACAGTCTTTTGCAGGTCCGCTCCGTCAGTTCAGTAGCGGCGGGCGCACTTGTTCTTTTGCCTGTTTTGCCTGAGTTCGAGATTTGCTTATAGGTGGGTTATGTTATTATTTTTGTACCACCTTGTATATTCTTTGTATCTAGTACACTCCATCTACTGTTTCTACCAGATTTATTGTATATTGACCTAGAGATGAGACTGTGAGGTTTGTGGATTTTATGCTGTATTTTGGGGTCGAGCTCACTTGAGCCGACATGCTACTTTTTTTCATGCTTCATTATGATTATTATGCTTGTTGTCATTTACATTGCGTGGGATTTGTGACCGCCTTGTGGCAAAGAGCTAGCTCCCGCTTGGGGATGCCCTATTTTGTTGGATTCATGTATATATTCTTGTTGTACCCATTTTTGGGGGCCAGTATTTACAAAGGAGACTCTGCCGAAATTTTCGGAAAAATTAGTATTGTTTTTAAAAAGGGTTTTACATGACTTATTTGATAAACTCGCTTTCAATTGATTGGGTTTTCTTCACTCTTTTGCTTAATTGGTTTTGTTTTCTGGGCTTTGGCTTACTTATTTTACGGATGTCTTTAGACGTTTCGTAAACTTAAGTGCCAGTCACGTTCCGTACCCTGCGGGTCGTGACAGTTTGAGTTGTTAAACTCAGTGGACTTATATAGAGATTTGTATATTGTGTTAGGAATATGTATGCCCTAGAGGCCATTATTGTTGATATAGTGGATGCTTGGACATATATATAGAGGACTTTCTTGCTCGACATGATAGTATGCTATCTGGTTACATTTATCTTAACATGTAAACTGATATCTTTATACTGTTTGTCTCTTACATGTTGATAAAGCCTTTAGGATATGTACTTGACTACCAGGATTATGATGAGATCATACTAGTAGGGCCAGGGTGGTCCAAAAGTACATCCTTTAACTATTCCCATCCGAGGCGATATCGAGATTAGGGCATCGATATTCCAGAGTAGACTAGAGTGTACGTTTCTTATCCCTTAGAGGGTGATGGTTGATCCCACAGCCATTGGTGTGTGACATCAAAGATTCAGGTGCTCATTAGAGAACGTGTCACGACCCGAATATGTGGAACGTGACTGACACTTAAATTACGCAATGTTTAGAGGCGTAACGCAATCTAAGTAAGCCAAAACCCAGAAATCTAAACCATTTAAAGAAAATAGAGTGAAGGAAAACTTGTTTAAAAGTTAAGTTAACATAGAAAATCGCTTTGAAAGTCTTATAATAAGCTCAAGTTTTTATCAAAATTTCGTCAGAGTTTCCTTAGTAAATACTGGCCCCAAACGGGTACAAACATGAATATATACAAATAATGAACAAAGGCATCCCCAAGCGGGAGCTAGCTCTTCACCGAACGGCAGAACACAACCACATGCAAGACGTATCATCATAGTATAAAACCAACATTTAAAAGCAAGAAATGGAAACCAAGTATAAAGTCGGCTCACACAAGCTCGACACCAGATACCAAAAATACAAATCTCACTGTCTAGTCCAATATATAAGGGTAGATGGAGTATTCTAGATACCAAATAAAATACATGGTGGGAGCAAAAGAATATCCTCAAAACCCGCCTATGTGCAAGCCGCAAGTCGATGCAAATGAAACAGAAGAAGTACGCCCGCCGCTACTATGCTAACGGGTCGAACCTGCAAGATACTGTGGCACAATGGGGGTGAGTTGCCAACTCATGAGTAGTAAGTAACATCTAATAAGGCTATCGTAAGCATGTACGCAAATGCGTCACAACCTACATATACCAATATGATGCGATGCACTAGTATGAATGCAACATGAATGGATAATCAACACGAAATCCAGATATAACTGATATGAGAAGATCTGTATCCTTATCTCAATAAAACTTTTGTATAATAAAAACTGGAGTCTCATTAGTGAAATCAACAGAAAAGTCCGTGTCAAGTATCGACACGATATCCTCAATATCTTGGGCTCCGTCAGTCCGGATCGGCCCATATCATCAAATCTCACGACTATGGTCGGTATCCTCCGGATATACGCAGCGCCAGACATCACCGGTAGGTAGTCTGCCCCATAGTCACAAATTCGTCATTCGGGAATAATTCGGCGAGGTCGAAAATTCGGATTCGGAGAATTATTCGGAAAAAATCGGCAGGTATTCGGGAAAGATTCGGTAAGTGTTCGGGAAATGTTCGGGAAGGATTTCGAGCAATAAATTAATATATGAGACGCTAGGTTTTGATTTTGTGAATTATTTGCTGTTTTTTAAATTATTCGGTGTTTTATCACATAATTCGGGAATAATTCGCGAATTATTCGCGAATAATTCGCGAATAATTCGGCCAGTTCGGCAATCACGAATAATTCGGAGATTAATTCGTTTGATCAAGAATTCGCGAATTATTCGCGAATTCGGCGAATAATTCGCGAATTATATGACTATGGTCTGCCCTTGCCAGGCTCATCGTCTACAACTCGAGCTTCTCGCCCAGGGGTACCTTACCGGGCCCACCATGTACCCAAGACGGTTCATCCTACTCCTCGAATCGGGTCTCAAAAACAAACAGAAATCAGGAAAACTCATGGTGGATGACACATACATCATATCACGAGAAAAACCGCAACTTGCATTTTTAAAATGATAATAAGCTCATAAAATCCTTGCGGTTTTCCCAAAATCCAGAAATCTCATAAGTACTGAAATCCTCAAGAAGAATCACAATATGTAAATATGTCGGTGATGATGGATGTCTATGATACGATAGTATATATCATGCGATGTATGACCAGAAACTATGTATGAATTATGATGCAATGAGGTATGTATACGTGACTAGCCATCCTATGTATCCATCTTGATGAAATGAATATACAACTACCAGTTTACATATCATATATGATGCAAATGTTTTTGATACTGATTTAAGCAAGTCCTATAGTGTTCATGACATAGAAATTACCAAATGCGTGTGCATTCGCTTGAATAGTGTACGTGCAGTATGAACCAATGGTAATGGTACTAGTGTCCTAGGTAATAACATTGCATATAAGAATATGAATGCCATGATATGGATGATTTGAGACTACGCATATTGATGCAAGAATTACTAATTATTCCTAACTATCGGGCGCTTCGCGCCATCCAGACGATTCCCCCATAGATGTGTACATCTACTCACCGGGACGTCACAGCCAGTCTGATCCAATGACCGCCTTTCCTTTCCGTGTCGCGTCCGACGTCTCTGCAACCGATCCTAGAATCACACAATGCTACATATAAGGCTAATATTCTGTAAAACGCGATATCAAGACCATACGAGAAAACTAGCGCCCACAAACTAAACGCGTGTGCACTCGGAGCACCAAAACGTGTGAGCTAACGTCTGAAACCACCCCGATTAGCTGTGATACACAGCAAACACCATAACTAGACTCGAAACGCACGTATCGCGCTAGACACAATACTAAAAATATAGGTAATTGGTCCCAGATTTTATCTGGAGCAGAAACAAAGAAAACAAGCAATACCAAATACCATAAAATACCTATAGACAACAACTTGCAAAATCCCAACATTCAATTCCATAGAGGGGCCGGCCAAATCGGGAAAATGGGGATTTTCACCGGGTCAATTTTCATGAAATGGGTTCGGGTTTCTACACTACACTCCTAACACAATATATAGTCTATTTTATATCTTTGTTTGTTCTAAAAACAGCCACAGTAATAGCAGATTCTTAATATCCTAAAACTTGATTAAAAACCGTTTTAAAACACTAATTAGTGACATTAAGGTATTTTAGTGCAACTTGTAGAATGAATTGAGTTATTAGACACTAACTACTCTTAATTATCCTAATTAAGCCATAAGAACCATAACTTATCCTAATCTTCTCTTAAATCACAAAACTTGCATTAATTACCACTTAAACACCAAATTAAGCTTAATAAACCAAAAGTTTAGCAAAGAATTAAATAAGTTAGGCTTATACATCAAGAATTAGTGTAGAGAGATCTTGCAAGAGAAAGCTTGCCATCCAAAATAAGACTTGCTTCAAAACCCTTGCTTAACTTAGAAAAATAAGATTTTTACGATGATTTTTGGAGGGATTTGTGTTAAGCTTAGAGAAGTTTGATGTGAGGTAGAGAGCTTAAACTTTCTTTTGCAAGAAAGAGAGAAGGTGAGGGGAGAGAGGCATCCCAAAGAGAGGGAAAGAGAATTCTAGAGAGTGTGTGTGTGAGAGAGAGAGCCATGTAATGCATTTAATGCACCAAGTCATCTCAATTTTCTTTTTAAATTTCATTTTTGACTTGTAGAAAAATCTAGAACCAAGAGAGGAAAGAAGAAAGAGCATGTCACACATTTTTTTTAAAAGATTAAGTTTTCATGGTGCATAAGACTTTTATCAACATGTTGTTAGCTTAGGGTTACACAAGATGTGTGTGCATGTTTTTAAGAAAATAGTTTAGTAATTAGTAAATAAGTAAAATAAATAATATAAGTAAACAATAATTTAAATATTAACTAATAAAACAAAATTATATACATATTCACATCTTCAAAATAGATATATTCATGTTTATATGGACGATAGTTATTAATTAGGTTTTACGAAAATCACGTATTATCACTAATTAGTATATAATTAACCTAAACGAATTTTCAAAGCATTACAATCTTTCCCCTTAAAAAAAAATTCGGTCCCCGAATTTAAAAATAAATCTAACTACGCGTACCTTCGAAGAGATGGGGATATTTCTTTCTCATCTCGCCCCCGGCTTCCCACGCGACCTCTTCGCTGTTCGGGCCACGCTAAAGAACCTTTACGGACGGTATGACCTTAAACCTCAGTTTCTTCACCTGCCGATCCAGAATGACTATCGGCTGCTCTGTGAAGGAAAGATCGCGTTCCAGCTGGATCGTTGATACTGAATCACGTGAGAAGGATCATGAAGGTACTTGCGGAGCATCGATACGTAGAACACGGGATGAACATCTGGGAAGCTTGGTGGAAGAGCCAAACAATAAGCAACTGTACCGATACGCTCGAGAACCTCGAAAGGACCCACATATCTGGGACTAAGCTTCCCTTTCCTCCCGAATCTCATTACGCCCTTCATTGGAGAAACCCGTAAGAACACATGATCACCCACGGCAAACTCGAGTCTGCGCCGACGTCGATCAGCATAAGATTTCTGCCTGCTCTGGGCCGCTCTCATCCTATCCCGAATCAACTGGATCTTCTTGGTCGTCTCCGGCACAACCCGCGGTCCCAAAATACTGCTCTCACTGAGCTCTGTCCAACGGGCGATCAACATCTTCTCCCATATAACGCCTCGAAGGGTGTCATCTAAATCGTCTCCTGGAAGCTGTTATTGTAGGAGAAATCTATTAAGGGCAAATGACGATCCCAGCTTCCACCGAAATCTAGAACGCAAGCTCGGAGCATGTCCTTAAGAGTATGAATGGTCCGCTCTGACTGACCGTCGGTCTGCGGATGGAAAACTGTACTGAAACTCAATCGGGTGCCTAAAACCTCCTGAAGTTTCTGCCAAAAGCGACTGGTGAACTGAGTGCCTCTGTCGGAAACAATGCAAGTAGGAACTCCATGTAGTCGCACAATCTCATCGATATATATCTGAGCATACTGAGCAAATCTGAAAGTGGTCTTCACTGGCAGAAAGTGAGCCGCTTTCGTTAATTGGTCTACTATCACCCAAATAGAGTCATACGCTCGGCTGGTCCTGGGTAGACCCACAATGAAGTCCATAGAGATCTGTTCCCACTTCCACTCCGGAATGGGCAAAAGCTGTAATTCTCCTACTGGCCTCTGATGCTCGAGATGCCTGACTTGCTGGCAAGTCAAGCATCTCAAAATGAAGTCCGTGACATCTCTCTTCATCCCTTCCCACCAGTAGACATCTCTCAAGTCAGGGTACATCTTGGTGGAACCCGGATGAACACTATATACTGACCGACGCGCCTCCTCTAGAATCTTGCGTCTCAGCCCTTCGGAATCTGGCACACACAGTTGAGTCCCAAATCGTAGCACTCCTTGATCATCGATCATGAACTCTGAATCTCTACCCTGCCGAACCTACTCCATGATCTCTGACAAACGAGCATCGCCGGACTTGTTGGATATATGTATGCCCTAGAGGCCATTATGTGATAGTGGATGTATCTATACATGTATATATATTCAGTTTGCATTCTTGCTCGACATGATAGTATGCTATCTGGTTCTTCTTTATCTGACATGTTTATTTGATCATGCTTCTATTCTTTCATACATGCTGATAAAGCCCTGAGAATATCGGCTTGACTACTCTGATTATGATGGAGATCATACTAGTGGGACATCTGTAGTCTATAAGCATATCCTGGAAAGTCCCTAGTCGTAGGTATATCGAGACGGGGCATCGATATACCAGAGTAGACTAGCGTATATGATACTAGACCCATACGATGGGCGATGGATGTTCCCACATTCATCGATGTTTGACATCAAGATCATATACGGGTGCTCAGTGGTGACTGGGTACACTGGACGGACTCACCGAGAACTCCTATATGGAATTATATCTATCGTCGGATAGCAGTTCTCAGGTGACACTGGTACAGGTTAGTCTGTAGACCCGAGATCGTCATGGAGTCTTGTGTGTTCTCCCACTGTACTTTGATTGCCACCCTACCACGGCTCTACTGAGTCGTGCAAACAGGTGGCCGTTGGGTACAGTCCCGAGACACACGAAGACGATGAGCGATAGGAGGGGTTTCGTCTCTCCCGGTATTGGGAGTTGATGCTGTGCTGTGCCCGACTGGTTATAACAACAAGTCCCTGGCCAGGGCTGCTGAGATTTGCTGATAAGTGTTATCAGTAGTTTCTCGATCTGTTATAGACCATTCACCGGCACGACTTATTGAGTTATTGGGGTTGACGTGACCATCCCTAGGCTCGATATGCAGCATATCTGACGAAGAGACCGGACTGTACGGTAGTGTTGCCGGATGGCTCGACGGGAGTTGTAGCAGGTTCGCTTGTTGTCTTCTGATCGCTCAATACCCGGGTGGCCGTTACGTTTAGCTGACCGCTTGCGGCTTGAGGGTACCTGATATGATCATCACCCTCTGCCGGCGTATTGACGAGTCTTAGAGTCCCACAAAGGAGTTACCCAGTCCAGGAGAAACGTTGTGGTGCGCGTATGCGATATGCGCATGCACCCGATTGAAATGTGCGTATATGATACCGAACATTGATCGGGTAAACTACTTTTGGTGGGGTCATATGAGATATGACCGGATTGATAAATCAAGTGTTGATTTATCATTTAACCATTAGTTTTCTCACTTGAAACCTTTCTAGGGTTTGATGGATGTATGCATGCATGCATGTGTTTCTTTATTTTCATTCTAGTTTCATGCACATGTGGATGTGCATACATGCATACATACATACACCCATCCATCATGGTTGTTAGCATATGGAAATGGTGGCAATGCAAGACCTACACCATGGATTAAATAATGGATAATTATTTAATTTTGGTTTTAAAGTTAAATGAAAAAGGAAAGGATAATCATGTTAGTTTCCACACTCTTCTTCTAACCTAACCTAGCTCAACTACCACTAACCTATGGTTATCCTTCTCTTTATCATTCTAAACCCAAGTTAAATTAACTATCTATCATTTAATTATGGTTGAAGTCAAGAAGGAATTAAATATATATAGTGATATATATTTCTTTCTCTTGTTTTTAACTCAAGGTTATCTTTTTACCTCTTGCAAAGAAAGGCCACCATCTTCATCTTCCTTCATCTTTTCCTCTCTAGGTTTTTCTAGTGAGTTAAATACAATCAAAGAAAGGTTTTTGAAGTGAGATCCAAAGCCACAACACCATTCTACTCAAGTCTAGCCAACTTGATTAAAGTGTTTCCTTCGATTTTACAAAGTAGCGAGCTTGGACGGAGATCTCCGCGGTGGATCGTCGTGGACACAAGGGGAGTTCAAGAGGATCTCGATTCAACACCCAAGACACCAAGGAGTCTTGCAAAAGGGAGCTACAAAGGTTGTAGCCTTCAAACCCTAGTCTTTACTAGCTTAAGTTTTGATAACCCTAATTTTCTAGGATCTATCCTTTGCATGTTAGCTTAGCACCTTAAAAATACAAACTTTGAGACATGTGATGCTTCAAAACTCTTCATAGGGTGCTAGACTAACCTTACATTGGTATCAGAGCCGACCTAGAACTTTAGGCGACCTTTTTACGAAGTCAAAACTCCGATCGAACCGAAATACGGCTTTTTAGGGTGCTCTCTGGAAATTTTCTAAAAATTGACATTTTGCAGAATTAAAAATATGTAAAAATCATAGCAGGTAAATATAAGGATTACGGCAGAAAAATAATCACATGAACAGTTAGAACCGCCGCGGAAACGCGGCCTAAGCTTGCTTAGGCCGCTGTTCCGCGGCCACATATATAAATTGATGGATCATTTTTCTTCTGTAATTCATTAATCTGCTTGTACATAATTTTGGATATTTTTGATCTGTATTTAGTTTAGAAAAATTCTGGAGATAATTTTGGACCCGTCGATTCGATCGGAATTTTGTTTTCGTAGCTTTTCCGGGTAAATTAGGAAGTATTGAAGTGTTTGAACGAATGTCATTTGCTCACTATTCACGGGGTTTGAATACTTTGGAAATATGTGCAAGTCTTTTTGTGGTGGTCCCTCTAGAAGACAACAAACCTTAACTCGATTATGTGACCGTCTCGAACTGCCCTTTGAACCTTAGGGTTTGGGGCAGTATGGCGTGCCACATGTGAGGCGTTGGCTTGACCCTTCTACGGCTGGACCGCTACTACTGTGTCACACTCCGGATTTTTTAACCCTGCTCAAGTGTTGAGCTTTAGTGGATCTTGGGTGCTTGATCGTTCGTTCGAAAACTTTAATACTGTCTGTTTATCTGGAATGTGATACAATATGTGGAATTCATATAGTGTAGGCCTGAAATACGAAATATGTGATATTTCGCATTTATGATGTCTAAAGAGAATCTGGATTCCAAATATTGTAGTTTTACACTTTCTTTTCTGTGACCGTAAGTGTAGTATGTCAGATATCACCGGTTTCGTTGCTATGTGGAACTCTTAGTGGAACTCACATGTCCTAGTCATTCATCCTCGATGACTAGCGACCTTCTATCATCTCTTAGTGGAACTCGTTCTGCACTAACTCCAGCATCTAGGGCAATATCTCGTCGTTCGCAGCAATAGCTGGCTCGCTCGTCTGCACGCTGAACAGTGCCTCGACCATCATAAATAAGCAACACACCAGCGGTCATCAAAATCTGGCCGACCTCTATCATTGGCTCAATCCTCTAGTGCTAATCTGCACGTCCGAGCAATCTCGTAAAAGCGATCTGTCAAACGCTCATGGCGCGAAAACACAATCAGACGACGCCTCTCAATGCAATCGTATATCCCTGGAATCACGCCCTGGCCAGTCCTCGTTCGTGACGAGCTCGTGCTGACCGCAACTCTTGCCGTAGCTCTCCCTGCCCGTAATCGTGGCAGCAAAACCATAACTGGTACTGATGAGGCTAGATCGGAATGAATATAATACTGAGCAAAGAAATGTACATCCTAAGGCTTCTTAAGTGGAGTAGCGCATCGTAAATATGCCGCGGAACATACCTACGGTACGTCACTCTACTTTAGTCACCTATTCCATCAACCAAGGGTCATCTTACGCTCCGAAGGTTAAAACCTAACGCTCTGATACCAACTTTGTCACGTCCCGAAAGTACGGAACATGACCGGCACTTAAACTACGAAACGCCTCGAGGCGTACGTAATCTAAGTAAACCGAAAACCCAGAAATCCAAACCAAGAAAAGTAGTAGACTGAAGGAAAACCAATTTAAAACAAGTAGTTTTAATAGCATAAGCCGAATTATGCGGTTTTTAAGAACATCAAAATTTACTGAAAATTTCGGCAGAGTCTTCTTTGTAAATACTGGCCCCCAAACGGGATACAACATGAATAGTATACGAAATCAAGAATAAGGCATCCCCAAGCGGGAGCTAGCTCTTCGTCAATCGACGGCTACAACCACACAAGCAATATAATATACAACGCCAACGGCGAGGATCGAAACTCAAAAGGAAACTCAAAACCACCAGAAATATAACGAGCGACTCTAAGGTCGAAAGAAAACAACACTGGTCTCTATCTCAACAAATACATGTTTGGTTGATGGAATTTACTAGATACAACTGAATAATATTATACAAGGTAATATGATGGGTACGATACAAGAAAAACCCACCTACTAGCAAGCCACCTGGAAATGGAAATAGTGCCAGCAAAGCCGTAATGAAACATGTACGGCGAAAGCTGCAAGAACTGTGGCACAACGGGGGTGAGTTGCCAACTCTTGAGTAGAAAAACATCTACGCACAGAAATCGCATAAATAACGCAATCCTAGGTCAATGATCATAATATATCCTCAAATATATGAATAACACGTAGCCTATAACAAGGCTAGGGTAAATATCTAACCCGAGTGTAATCTCATGTGCCCGTGTCAGTGCCTCAGGTAGCAATATATCATATGAATGAGGTATGAATGCATGGAACAGAATGCATGTACTGACGAAAACTGCTTTCATAAATCAGTGAGATTTCTGTAATTTAAAAGTGAGGTACCATAATGAAATCAGCATAAAACAGTGCCCAGCATCGACACAAAACAAGTGTCCAAATATCTCGATATCTCTGTATCACAATCGCTGTACCTCAATATCTCAAATCACAATATCTAGGGCGCCGTCAATCCAGACCGGCCCCTACCATCCATCTCAAGACCACGACGGTATCCTCCGGATATCCGAGGCGTCGGGTAAAATCACCGGTAAGTAGTGCTCCCCTGCCAGGCTCACATCGTCATCATCATGCGCTTCTTGCCCCGGGGTACATTACCGGGTCCACCATGTACCCGAAACGGTTCATCCATCTCCTCGAATCGGGTCTCGAAATCCATCAGCAAACTCATGGTGGACGACTCATACATCATAGGAAAAACCGCACTTTTATTTAAAAAGAGAGAAATCAGTTTATATATGTTTTGCGGTTTTCCTCCAAATCCAGAAAATATCATGGAAATCCGAATCATCAATAGCATGTAGAACCATGAATATAAGCATGAGAATGAATAACAGTATGCATGAAGCGACAAGTAATAACTACAATATCTAAGCTGGCATATAAGGTATGTACACTAATATTATGTCAAACTACTGGCTATCAAGCTAAGTTAAGCAACAATATTTTCTAAGGTGTACGTGACATGGCAATTACCGATGAAGATGTGTGTGAGCCGGCAAGTAAGTGTATGTGGTACATACGCATCATCGGTAATGGTGCTGGTGTCCTAACAGCATAATGTCAACAATGCAATATGAAATAACAATGTAAATATGCGATGCGGAGCGAGCAACCAAAATGAGCGGGATCTAAAAAAAACTAGACGCAACTATAACTAATCTGCATTAATCTAATATAAGTCTTACAAATGGTGCCATTTGAAATAACACGAACCGCGGGGCTTTGAAAATAGGGCTACGGTGGTTTTTAAGAAAGGATACGTCTTTTGAAATATCCGTAGATCCCTTGACCTGTCTTTTAAAATACCCACGATCCGCTAGTTTTGAAATAGGTAGGAGTCTAATCTAATCTAACAACTACACTAAACTATACGGCTGAACTAACAAGCTGAACTACAGGTAAGGAAACCGCCTATCATCTGAGTCGATACATATACATACATGTATATATACAGTCGGTGACCCCGCCTCAATAATATCATATCCATAACAAGACATCCCAAGTCAAGAGTGTGGATCAATCATCAAAATATACTCGTACGTAAATCCGTCGTACGGCATCCCCAAATCTGGGTACGGTCAATATCACATTCATTATACTATTCATCTGATATCCTCTTTATCAAATATCATGATCGGGGTACTGATCTACGTCTAGTACAATATTGATACCATCTATGTATGCATGCATGTATACGAATCACTACGTCAAAGACCCGCTAAAACATCATGTCGTATCTCAATACGAACCAAAACACATCACGGATCTTCTGGCCTCAAGCCCAATATCATCGACTCATCTCAAATCCCAATTACTATCCTCAAATCCAGTATATAGACACATAGTCCCATACCCATGTGTAAATATACACATCAATATATAATCCCATGTACGCACATATGAAAGAAGAATGTATGCAAATATGGGTGTGTGTATGTGTGGTGCAACCACTACTCTAGGGTTTCGAAACACTAAACCAATCCAATCACACCAAGGATCCATCTCTATCATCAATAATCTCAAACAATATAAACAATATATATATATATATATATGTGTGCATACGTATTCGTATACATCACCACGAATTGCGGGGGTGCTATACGCCATCCACCCGACTTCTCCCCGTAGATATAAATCTACTCACCTGGTCCTCGCTTGCCGGTGCCGACGCCGCCACGCGCTTGCTTGTCGTCTTGAAGTCCACATGGGGTACCTACATATCATAACGCACCGTATCGCATTAAAATCCGACTCATGACCAAAACGACACACGAAACCCACATAGGTCAAAACCTATGGTTTGCTTCCACAAATCAACCTAAAAACTCTCGACGTCGGCGTACAAACGCCCAAACCATTGAGAAAAACCCAAACACACTCATTTATACAATCACAAGCACTAATTATAATATAAAATAGCTTAAAATTCACAAAAACCCCAAATTCACTTAAAAAGCCATTTTTCCGAAAATCTAGCAAGTAAATATTACCCGTTCTAGTACAAAACCCGACGTTTAAACAAATCTAATGGCCATAATACTTATTAAACATCTTAAATAAGTCATAAAAACAATTTCCACAATTTAATCTCATTAAATTCCATTAACCCCAAAATTCTAGTTTACAAAATACCCAAATTTTAACTATTTTATAGCAAAATGCACAACCAACAATTTAGGTTGGATTTGCAAGATCTAAGTTGGAAAAAAACAAATTAAGATATTAATAATGTGATAAAAACCCTACCATAATTTAATCTCACATATATATGCATTTCATAAAAAACCTAGTTTGCATAAAAAGCTTAAATTTGGACATTTTCAAGTAACAACTTGTAATTAGCAACTAGATTAGTTTTAACAAGTTTTCAAAATGCAATACCCACATCACACAACCATGCACCATTGATCACAACCCTAACTCCAAAACAAAACCCTCACTTGAATTTCTTATCTTGAAATTGGAACCATGATATTTACTAAATAAGTTTTGATTAAAGCAACCAAACAACAATTTAACAAAAGGTTGAGATTATACCTTCAAACCATGAGATCAATCATGGAAATAAGCCTCCAAAATCTTAACTTTTCCCCAAGATCCATAGTAGATAGGCTAAGGTAAAATGGGTAGGGCTTGGATTTTGAGTTTTGCTTTGAATTTGTATGGATTTTGATGGATTTTTGGGGCAAAATTGTATGGGATTTTTTGGGGGAGGGCTGCTGTTCTTGGAGGGGTTGTTGTTGATGGGTAAAGAGGTGAGAGTGTGAGGGGAGAGAATGGCAAGTAAAGAAAAGTCCAAGTCAACACAAACACCTACCTCATTTTCTCTTTCTTCCTTTCTTTTGTTTTCTTAAAATAGATGAGAATGAGAAGTGATTGGAGAGAGAGTGGGGGGGGGGAATATGGTCGGCCATGTGGCTGGAAATGTGAGGGAGTGTGTGAGAAAAGAGAGTTAAACTTACCCCATACTCACATTAACACCTAAACTCTTTAATTATATCATATTGTTTTATTTAAGCCTTTTTTTCCATCATATTTTCAAAACCGTTTAACAACTTAATTTCATTTCAAAATCAACATGTTAAAATTTTAATTAATGTGTTATGATGCACAAAATTTGTTTCAACTCATTCCAATTTGTAATTTTCCCTAATTAAATGTATTAGTGACGGCTTAAAATAATAATAAAATAATATTTTTTTCAGAAAATTTGAAATTTCACCAGCGGCTCAATAAACACCAAATAATAGCAATTACATAGCTAGAATATGTATATTTAATTTTTATAATAAGATATTTGTATTTTGACTTTTTACAGAAAACCCCCTTATTTTACCGATTTTTTTCGAAATTTCACCGAAACGATTTTCAAAACGTTACAATCTTCCCCCCTTAAAGAAATTCGGTCCCCGAATTTAAATTCAAACTCCCCCAAATACTAAAACATCTAAGAAAACCATCAAGTCGTCGGGGCTCCGAAATTGTAAATACATAAAACAAATCGTAGCGCAGCGCATGCGCTTGAAAAATGAGTATATAACTCAAATCAAAACTTCGTCAAGCATCCCGCAATCATCGGAGTCATGGAGAAGACATCAATGCCAAATCCAAATCAAAACCAATATGACATAACTCGAAACTATACATGTAAATATCGAATCTATATCTGTAAGTATCTGAAGGAAATGCATGCCAATCTCTTTAAGTCGCTGTGCAACGCATATAACACTGCACAGTGGCGGACGTCTATCATAAGAAAATAACTATATACATATATACCTTTGTTTGAAATGTACGTTCTGCCGTTTTGGAAACAATTTAGAAGGGTTTCCTTGTTTTAAACATTTCGTGTCATATCAGACACGTAGGTAAATACTGAGGCTATAGCTCACTTTTTGGAAATCTCTTCAATAACTATCAATGCATGCAAAAAAATATTCAGGTGCTGTCCTCTGACTAGTCCTGCTCAGTACGAAAACACATAGCATTATCATAAAAACGTACTGCTCTATACGAAATTAATCCCAAAATATGCACATGAATGCTACGTGCGTCTGGTGCGCACGGAAATCAAAATCCATGAATGTGCCATACATGCGCACAGAAACAACATCTAAGTGCATCGGGTGTGCACGAAACATCTGTCGTAGGCAACATGTGTGCCTGACAGCAAAATCAGGTGCATCTGTCATGCACGAAAAATTCTCAATTTAGTGCCTCTGGTGTGCACTAAAATCACCCTTCAAAACATGCGCCCAACATGCGCGAAAATCCAAATCAGGTGCATCCATCGTGCACGAAATCATGAAATCCAATATCAAGCGCCGAACGTGCGCAAAATCAATCAGGTGCATAAGGTGCACAAAACAAATATCGAGTATCACAATCGAAATCGAAGTCCAGTGCATCTAAGTGCACAAAAGGCGCATCACTGCACTGCAAGCATATAATAACTATACAGAGTGCAGGAACCAATTCGCGTGCATGCATACGCACAAAACCAACTCAACTGTTTAAAACCGTAAAATCACAAATATGTGAGACTAAAGCATGAAAACGATATCAAGTGCAACACTGTGCAAAGATCGTAAATCCTCAATCATCAAAATCAAATCATACGAATAAATCACCCAAAACATCGAAATCAATAATGGCGGAACAGTACCGCTCAAGCGCATCCTCTAAGAATCTTGGCCAACTGTCACGGTCACTAGTGGGACGTCTCGTCGATGATCATGAACTCTGTCCTGCTGATGTGCGTAACCATGACCACTCCTGGGTCAAGGTCTTCACTGTGAATTACCAATCTTTCGGTCCATCGGCTCATCGGCCCTGTCGGGTGTGCTAACGGGGATGATCCAGTTCTGGCACGTCTCTTGTCATCTCCCGGTCAATCATCACGACCACTCGTAAGACAGCATATCACTGGCGTCGGCTTCTGGCTCTCTGAAGGTACATGACACTTCTGATTCTGGGTGCAAGTATCATTGCAGCAGTGTCCTGGAAGGAATCCTGCTCACGGTCTATTCCATGCCTCGTCTCTGCCAACTGTCCGGAAGTCGTTGTCCTTTCCTATATCTGCATCTTGCTCTGGAACGACTGCATACTCATCGCGACTCCTTCTGGAAGGTAAGTCCAAGTACCATGCCTCGGCATGCGCATCACATCTCTGATGTCGGCGGAGTGGAACGTCATCTCATCTAGATCTGGTACAAACCTCTTACTCTACTTTTCTCTAATGTCGTCTGCTTTGGACTCGTCTCGTCGCGGCTGCATGGACTGAGCTCCAATGACTATCCTCGTATCTGGAGTCTCCCAAGAATGCATCTCACCACCAAGCATCCGAATTAAGTCGAGCCATCCGATCGAGTCGTCAAAACCTCATAATCCCCCAAGAGCTCAACCTCTTGGGCACAGTTTAATAGTATCGAGTACATACCACAGCATCGGTGGTCCAGCCGTAGAAGGGCAAACCCAAGCCTCACTAATGGCGCCGTAGAACTGCCGCAAACCCGAAGGTTCAAAGGCTTTCACACGGTCATTAAGTCGAGTTAGGGTTTCATTTTTCTAGAGGGACCATAGAATTTCCAGCATGTCTTTCCGACTACTTTAAACTTGGAATAATAGGTTTCTGACATTCGATCATCTCTGTCGACTCCCAACGTCTCCGCGTGAAGTCATCTCTAGCTGGAATCAATCTATCTGATGACCTCGCATTGGGGTAGGAGAACGATCCACATGTCCTAGTCATTCATCCTCGATGACTAGCGATCTTCTATCATCTCTTAGTGGAACTCGTTCTGCACTAACTCCAGCATCTAGGGCAATATCTCGTCGTTCGCAGCAATAGCTGGCTCGCTCGTCTGCACGCTGAACAGTGCCTCGACCATCATAAATAAGCAACACACCAGCGGTCATCAAAATCTGGCCGACCTCTATCATTGGCTCAATCCTCTAGTGCTAATCTGCACGTCCGAGCAATCTCGTAAAAGCGATCTGTCAAACGCTCATGGCGCGAAAACACAATCAGACGATGCCTCTCAATGCAATCGTATATCCCTGGAATCACGCCCTGGCCAGTCCTCGTTCGTGACGAGCTCGTGCTGACCGCAACTCTTGCCGTAGCTCTCCCTGCCCGTAATCGTGGCAGCAAAACCATAACTGGTACTGATGAGGCTAGATCGGAATGAATATAATACTGAGCAAAGAAATGTACATCCTAAGGCTTCTTAAGTGGAGTAGCGCATCGTAAATATGCCGCGGAACATACCTACGGTACGTCACTCTACTTTAGTCACCTATTCCATCAACCAAGGGTCATCTTACGCTCCGAAGGTTAAAACCTAACGCTCTGATACCAACTTTGTCACGTCCCGAAAGTACGGAACATGACCGGCACTTAAACTACGAAACGCCTCGAGGCGTACGTAATCTAAGTAAACCGAAAACCCAGAAATCCAAACCAAGAAAAGTAGTAGACTGAAGGAAAACCAATTTAAAACAAGTAGTTTTAATAGCATAAGCCGAATTATGCGGTTTTTAAGAACATCAAAATTTACTGAAAATTTCGGCAGAGTCTTCTTTGTAAATACTGGCCCCCAAACGGGATACAACATGAATAGTATACGAAATCAAGAATAAGGCATCCCCAAGCGGGAGCTAGCTCTTCGTCAATCGACGGCTACAACCACACAAGCAATATAATATACAACGCCAACGGCGAGGATCGAAACTCAAAAGGAAACTCAAAACCACCAGAAATATAACGAGCGACTCTAAGGTCGAAAGAAAACAACACTGGTCTCTATCTCAACAAATACATGTTTGGTTGATGGAATTTACTAGATACAACTGAATAATATTATACAAGGTAATATGATGGGTACGATACAAGAAAAACCCACCTACTAGCAAGCCACCCGGAAATGGAAATAGTGCCAGCAAAGCCGTAATGAAACCTGTACGGCGAAAGCTGCAAGAACTGTGGCACAACGGGGGTGAGTTGCCAACTCATGAGTATAAAAACATCTACGCACAGAAATTGCATAAATAACGCAATCCTAGGTCAATGATCATAATATATCCTCAAATATATGAATAACACGTAGCCTATAACAAGGCTAGGGTAAATATCAAACCCGAGTGTAATCTCATGTGCCCGTGTCAGTGCCTCAGGTAGCAATATATCATATGAATGAGGTATGAATGCATGGAACAGAATGCATGTACTGACGAAAACTGCTTTCATAAATCAGTGAGATTTCTGTAATTTAAAAGTGAGGTACCATAATGAAATCAGCATAAAACAGTGCCCAGCATCGACACAAAACAAGTGTCCAAATATCTCAATATCTCTGTATCACAATAGCTGTACCTCAATATCTCAAATCACAATATCTAGGGCGCCGTCAATCCAGACCGGCCCCTACCATCCATCTCAAGACCACGACGGTATCCTCCGGATATCCGAGACGTCGGGTAAAATCACCGGTAAGTAGTGCTCCCCTGCCAGGCTCACATCGTCATCATCATGCGCTTCTTGCCCCGGGGTACATTACCGGGTCCACCATGTACCCGAAACGGTTCATCCATCTCCTCGAATCGGGTCTCGAAATCCATCAGCAAACTCATGGTGGACGACTCATACATCATAGGAAAAACCGCACTTTTATTTAAAAAGAGAGAAATCAGTTTATATATGTTTTGCGGTTTTCCTCCAAATCCAGAAAATATCATGGAAATCCGAATCATCAATAGCATGTAGAACCATGAATATAAGCATGAGAATGAATAACAGTATACATGAAGCGACAAGTAATAACTACAATATCTAAGCTGGCATATAAGGTATGTACACTAATATTATGTCAAACTACTGGCTATCAAGCTAAGTTAAGCAACAATATTTTCTAAGGTGTACGTGACATGGCAATTACCGATGAAGATGTGTGTGAGCCGGCAAGTAAGTGTATGTGGTACATACGCATCATCGGTAATGGTGCTGGTGTCCTAACAGCATAATGTCAACAATGCAATATGAAATAACAATGTAAATATGCGATGCGGAGCGAGCAACCAAAATGAGCGGGAGCTAAAAAAAACTAGACGCAACTATAACTAATCTGCATTAATCTAATATAAGTCTTACAAATGGTGCCATTTGAAATAACACGAACCGCGGGGCTTTGAAAATAGGGCTACGGTGGTTTTTAAGAAAGGATACGTCTTTTGAAATATCCGTAGATCCCTTGACCTGTCTTTTAAAATACCCACGATCCGCTAGTTTTGAAATAGGTAGGAGTCTAATCTAATCTAACAACTACACTAAACTATACGGCTGAACTAACAAGCTGAACTACAGGTAAGGAAACCGCCTATCATCTGAGTCGATACATATACATACATGTATATATACAGTCGGTGACCCCGCCTCAATAATATCATATCCATAACCAGACATCCCAAGTCAAGAGTGTGGATCAATCATCAAAATATAGCTCGTACGTAAATCCGTCGTACGGCATCCCCAAATCTGGGTACGGTCAATATCACATTCATTATACTATTCATCTGATATCCTCTTTATCAAATATCATGATCGGGGTACTGATCTACGTCTAGTACAATATTGATACCATCTATGTATGCATGCATGTATACGAATCACTACGTCAAAGACCCGCTAAAACATCATGTCGTATCTCAATACGAACCAAAACACATCACGGATCTTCTGGCCTCAAGCCCAATATCATCGACTCATCTCAAATCCCAATTACTATCCTCAAATCCAGTATATAGACACATAGTCCCATACCCATGTGTAAATATACACATCAATATATAATCCCATGTACGCACATATGAAAGAAGAATGTATGCAAATATGGGTGTGTGTATGTGTGGTGCAACCACTACTCTAGGGTTTCGAAACGCTAAACCAATCCAATCACACCAAGGATCCATCTCTATCATCAATAATCTCAAACAATATAAACAATATATATATATATGTGTGCATACGTATTCGTATACATCACCACGAATTGCGGGGGTGCTATACGCCATCCACCCGACTTCTCCCCGTAGATATAAATCTACTCACCTGGTCCTCGCTTGCCGGTGCCGACGCCGCCACGCGCTTGCTTGTCGTCTCGAAGTCCACATGGGGTACCTACATATCATAACGTACCGTATCGCATTAAAATCCGACTCATGACCAAAACGACACACGAAACCCACATAGGTCAAAACCTATGGTTTGCTTCCACAAATCAACCTAAAAACCCTCGACGTCGGCGTACAAAAGCCCAAACCATCGAGAAAAACCCAAACACACTCATTTGTACAATCACAAGCACTAATTATAATATAAAATAGCTTAAAATTCACAAAAACCCCAAATTCACTTAAAAAGCCATTTTTCCGAAAATCTAGCAAGCAAATATTACCCGTTCTAGTACAAAACCCGACGTTTAAACAAATCTAATGGCCATAATACTTATTAAACATCTTAAATAAGTCATAAAAACAATTTCCACAATTTAATCTCATTAAATTCCATTAACCCCAAAATTCTAGTTTACAAAATACCCAAATTTTAACTATTTTATAGCAAAATGCACAACCAACAATTTAGGTTGGATTTGCAAGATCTAAGTTGGAAAAAAACAAATTAAGATATTAATAATGTGATAAAAACCCTACCATAATTTAATCTCACATATATATGCATTTCATAAAAAACCTAGTTTGCATAAAAAGCTTAAATTTGGACATTTTCAAGTAACAACTTGTAATTAGCAACTAGATTAGTTTTAACAAGTTTTCAAAATGCAATACCCACATCACACAACCATGCACCGTTGATCACAACCCTAACTCCAAAACAAAACCTTCACTTGAATTTCTTATCTTGAAATTGGAACCATGATATTTACTAAATAAGTTTTGATTAAAGCAACCAACCAACAATTTAACAAAAGGTTGAGATTATACCTTCAAACCATGAGATCAATCATGGAAATAAGCCTCCAAAATCTCAACTTTTCCCCAAGATCCATAGTAGATAGGCTAAGGTAAAATGGGTAGGGCTTGGATTTTGAGTTTTGCTTTGAATTTGTATGGATTTTGAAGCATTTTGATGGATTTTTGGGGCAAAATTGTATGGGATTTTTTGGGGGAGGGCTGCTGTTCTTGGAGGGGTTGTTGTTGATGGGTAAAGAGGTGAGAGTGTGAGGGGAGAGAATGGCAAGTAAAGAAAAGTCCAAGTCAACACAAACACCTACCTCATTTTCTCTTTCTTCCTTTCTTTTGTTTTCTTAAAATAGATGAGAATGAGAAGTGATTGGAGAGAGAGTGGGGGGGGGAATATGGTCGGCCATGTGGCTGGAAATGTGAGGGAGTGTGTGAGAAAAGAGAGTTAAACTTACCCCATACTCACATTAACACCTAAACTCTTTAATTATATCATATTGTTTTATTTAAGCCTTTTTTTCCATCATATTTTCAAAACCGTTTAACAACTTAATTTCATTTCAAAATCAACATGTTAAAATTTTAATTAATGTGTTATGATGCACAAAATTTGTTTCAACTCATTCCAATTTGTAATTTTCTCTAATTAAATGTATTAGTGACGGCTTAAAATAATAATAAAATAATATTTTTTTCAGAAAATTTGAAATTTCACCAGCGGCTCAATAAACACCAAATAATAGCAATTACATAGCTAGAATATGTATATTTAATTTTTATAATAAGATATTTGTGTTTTGACTTTTTACAGAAAACCCCCTTATTTTACCGATTTTTTTCGAAATTTCACCGAAACGATTTTCAAAACGTTACAAGTTGCTCCTAGGAGAGTTTTACAGTTTACAATTAGCTAACTCATTAGGTGTCTAGAAAGGTGTTAACGGGGCTCCGCCTCTGGGAAAACGAGGTTTACTCTAATTAGGTCCGTGCGAAAGCACGGGGAACCTCCCTCAAAGTACCGACACTGGCCTGGCTGAACGGTTAGCGAAGTTGTAGACTGTAATTAATCCTGGCTAGTTTTTCTTTTTAAGGTTTGAAAGAAAACTTGATAAAAAGCAGTGGGAAATATCGATTAGACAAGATAATAAACCAATCTAATCTGTGCAAGAGCTTTCGCTGAGTGTATTCTTTTCTCTCTCTTAATGGCAGATACCAATGACTGGACTTAAGCTTCTATTAGATAAAAACAAACTGAATGGGACCAACTATAAAGACTAGCTAAGGAATCTGAAGATCGCCTTGACTTATGATAAAGTATCATATGTCCTCACGGCTTCAGCCCCGCCCGTCCCAGGTCCAAAATCCTCAGTTGCGTACATTGAAGTCCGTAAGACATGGGACGCTGACTGTGCCACGGCCACATGCCTCGCGCTTGCATCGATGGATAACACACATCAAAAGCAGCACGAGGACATGGACATTCACGGAATACTGCTCCATACAAAGGAGTTGTATGGGGAGCAGTCCCGCGTATTACGATACGAAGCGTCAAAGAAACTGTTTCAGATGCGGATGGCCCCTGGCACACCAGTAGGAGACCATGTTTTGAAGATGATAGCTCTTATAGAAGAGCTTGAGGACCTTGGATGGACAATGGACAATGAACAATATATAGATATTATTCTGCAGTCCCTCCCCTCCACCTTTGCTCAGTTCATAGTGAACTTCAACATGCATGGCATGGAGAAGGACCTCCCTGAACTCCTTAATATGTTAAGGAGTGCAGAGAGCACTATGAAGTTAGCAAAAACTCCCGTTATGACTATTGGACAGTCTTCCTCTTCTCGTCCGAAAGCCAAGGCCAAGGGAAAGAAAAAGAAGAAACCCACTAATCCTAAGGGCGGAGTTAAAAAGGTGAAGGGAAAGGGAAAGTCCAAGGCTGGAGACTCAGGGAAGGGCGAATGTTTCCATTGCCACAAGACAGGACACTGGAAGCGCAATTGCACGGAGTACTTAAGTCTCAAGAAGAAGCATGGTGATGCTTCTGCTTCAGGTGCGTTTGTGACTGAAAACTGTTTTTCTATAAACTCTGCTTCCTGGGTATTGGATACCGGTTCAGGTTCTCACATTTGCAATTCTATGCAGGGGCTGAGAAATAGCAAGGTTTTGAAGACAAGTGACCATACTCTCCGCGTTGGAAATGGTTCCAATGTTCATACAGTCGCAGTGGGAGAGTATCACTTGGGGTTGCCATCTGGATGTATTTTGATTTTGAATCCATGTTATTTTGTACCAAGTATGCTATGTAATATAATATCCGTTTCTTTGTTGGACAATGAAGGATATAATTTTGTGTTGCAGAACAATGTTATGAACATTCACCTGAATCAAATGTTGGTTGGGTATGGTACGCTTAATAATGGAATATATGTCCTAAATCAACACACAGTTTTCAGTATACAACACACTAATAAAAGAAAACTTTCGGAATTAAATGAAGCTTTTCTTTGGCATTGTAGACTTGGTCATATTAACGAAACAAGACTAAACAAGTTATATAAAGATAGATATTTAAACTCTTTTGAATATAAATCTTATGCGACTTGCCAGTCTTGTATCAAGGGTAAAATGACCAAAACTCCGTTTACAGGACACGGAGAAAGAGCTACTCAGCTCCTTGGCCTCATACATAGTGATGTATGTGGGCCAATGTCTACACAGGCTAGAGGCAGTTTTTCATCCTTCATTACATTCACTGACGATTTCTCAAGATTCGGTCATGTATTTTTATTAAAGCACAAGTCCGACGCTTTCGAGAAATTCATTGAATATAAACAAGAAGTAGAAAATCAAACCGGCTTGAGTATTAAGATGCTTCGATCAGATCGAGGTGGAGAGTATCTCAGTACAGAATTTGCAAACTTCCTAAAAGAGAATGGGATTCTCTCTCAGCTCACTCCTCCTTACACACCACAGCACAATGGTGTGTCAGAATGACGGAATAGGACCCTATTAGATATGGTCCGGTCCATGATGAGTGACACTGAGTTACCAGTCTCGTTTTGGGGGCATGCATTGGAGACTGCAGCGTTTCTACTAAACAGGGTTCCAACCAAAGCCGTGTCTACCACGCCATATGAGATATGGCATGGGAAGAGACCATCTCTTAAGAGAATTAAGATTTGGGGTTGCCCGGCCTATATTAAAAAGCAGAATCCGGACAAACTCGAGACACGGTCAGTCATGTGTAACTTTGTAGGATATCCAAAAAATTCTTATGGATATCTGTTTTACCACAAAGAGGAACAAAAAGTGTTTGTTTCTCAACATGCCACATTCTTGGAAAAAGAGTTTTTCACGGATAAAGATGATGGCAAAGTGGTGGATCTAGAAGAGGTTCTAGAGACACAAACTACAAATGACGATTTGGTTGAACCGACTGTTGCAGCAGAAACTGAAGAACCTCGGCCACTCCGTAGGTCTGGTAGGACTTCTCGCCCACCGGAGAGGTACTACGGTTTCCTCATTGATGGTGACAGAGAAGACTGTATCATGGAAGATGATGATCCTACCAGTTTTCAGCAAGCTATCACGAGTGGTGACTCTGTGAAGTGGCTGGATGCCATGAGATCCGAAATGGAGTTTATGTACACCAACAAAGTATGGACTTTGGACGTTGTACCCCCTGGGGTAAAACCTGTAGGGTGCAAATGGATCTTTAAAAGAAAGATTGGTGTGGATGGGCAGGTAGAGACCTATAAGGCAAGACTTGTGGCGAAAGGTTTTCGTCAAAGACCAGGTTTGGACTATGACGAAACTTTTTCGCCCGTAGCCATGCTTAAATCCATTCGGATCCTACTTGCTATTGCTGCTCACTACGACTATGAAATTTGGCAGATGGACGTTAAAACAGCATTTCTAAATGGAGATTTAGAAGAATGCGTTTATATGGATCAGCCAGAGGGCTTCATTGACAGTGGGAGCAGCGAGAAAGCATGTAGATTGCTTAAATCCATATATGGGTTAAAGCAGGCATCTCGAAGTTGGAACATCTGTTTCGATGATGTTATCAAAGAGTTTGATTTCATCAAAAATCCAGATGAACCTTGTGTTTATAAGAAGGCTGTAGGAAGAGCTGTTACATTCCTCGTATTGTACGTGGATGATATTCTTCTGATAGGAAATGATATTCCTATGCTACAGTCGGTCAAATCATTCTTATCACTGAGGTTCTCCATGAAGGACCTGGGTGATGCCACATACATCTTGGGCATAAGGATCTATAGGGATAGATCCAAAAAGTTATTGGGATTGTCCCAAACCAGGTACATCAACACCATCCTAAAGAGGTTTAGTATGGAAGACTCCAAGCGGGGTGCCTTACCCGCTTGCCATGGAGTCACTCTCTCCAAGGATTCTTGTCCAAAGACCGATGAAGAGAGAGCTCGCATGAGCATTATACCTTATGCTTCGGCAGTAGGATCTATAATGTATGCGATGTTATGTACACGCCCAGATGTAGCTTATGCACTTAGTGTTGTAAGTAGGTATCAATCCAACCCAGGGGAGAACCACTGGACAGCTGTGAAGAACATTCTTAAGTACTTACGAAGAACTAAAGAATTGTTCTTGGTGTATGGTAATACAGACCTCCAAATGGAGGCCTTTACCGATTCGAGCTTCCAGAGCGATAAGGATGACAGCAAATCTATCTCAGGGTTTGTATTTACCCTCAATGGAGGGACGGTAAGTTGGAAGAGTTCCAAACAAGATACCGTTGCAGACTCTACGATGGAAGCTGAGTACATTGCTGCAAATGATGCCGCCAAGGAAGCCGTCTGGATGAAGAAGTTCGTCTCGGAGCTAGGAGTAGTTCCAACCATTATTGATCCAATACCTTTGTATTGTGACAATAATGGGGCGATGGCGTTAGCCAAGGAGCCCAGATCCCATCAACGGTCCAGACACATCCTGAGGCGCTTTCATTTGATCCGGGAGATTGTAGATTGCCGCGAGATCGAGATTAAGAGAGTAGACACAAAGAACAACGCCGCGGATCTATTCACCAAGGCCCTCCCTCAGCCGCAGCATGAGCGACTTTTTGAGATGTTGGGTATGAGATACGCCAATAACTGGCCTTAGTGCAAGTGGGAGATTGTTGGATATATGTATGCCCTAGAGGCCATTATGTGATAGTGGATGTATCTATACATGTATATATATTCAGTTTACATTCTTGCTCGACATGATAGTATGCTATCTGGTTCTTCTTTATCTGACATGTTTATTTGATCATGCTTCTATTCATTCATACTGTAGGGTTCCTAGGCACTCTAGTGAGGTCTCCCAAGCCATCAACCATGGCAATTTCAAAAATTATGGTGCCTACAAACCCTAAACTACGGATCGTCGGCTAGATGTCTAGGCGAAAAAGCTAACTAGTTAACACTTAACTAATGAGAAAACGGAAATACAACCTTTGTAAATCCGGTGCTCCACCTCCATAGCTCCGCAACGAGGTCCTCTCCGCTGTCCAAGTCAAATCCGGGCTCTAGGATCGGCTTCGTCGGAGAATGGGCAAGCTAGGTCGTCGATGTCCATGCCGAAGATGATCTACGTCGAAGCATCGCAAGATCAAGCTCCACCTTCACCAAACCATGATGACTTGTGAAGGAAACACACTCTACTACTTGGCAAGAGGTAGAGGATGAAGAAATAGGAAGTGGGTAGACTTTAGAATTGGATTTCTCACTCATATGCATCAATCACCATTGATGGAGGTGAAGCTTTTCTTCTTCAAGTCAAGGAAGAAGAAGAAGAAGCTTATATGATAAGTTAAGATTAAAAAGAAAAAGTAAATCAATACTTATCATATATTCAACCTTAGTTAAGTGTAGAGAAAATACCATGGTTAATAGAATGGTTAGGGTTAAGGATAAGAACAAAATGGTCACTAGGTCAAAGTCTTCAAGAAGCTTCAATATGAAACAAAATTAGCCACCATTTTCTTTTTATGCCTTTTCTAATTATTTCCAAAATGAATAAATAGATAAATAAATAAGAAAAGGAAATAAAACCCTAATCATATAAATAACCATGGTTTATTCTTAACATACACTTAAACAATCATGTATCAACAAACATGATACAAGCAAATGTACAAATGTATATCACATATACAATGTGCACATTACAAGTGAGAAAATCCATATAAAGTAAACCAATACTAGTTAACGCAAAGTAATATATCAAATATATAATTATGCATTAAATCATTAAATCAACACTTGATTCAATGACCCGGTCATGTCGCACACAACCGACTAGTATATAATGTATCGGCTTATCAAATCAACCTTTGATTCGATAACTAGGGTATATCGCATACAACCTAATCGATACATTCATCGCGAGAATGGAATACGGTATCACATACACGCATTATTCTCGGTCCCGCACATATCTCATATGCGCTCCTATTTCATTTCGCTTGAGCCAGGAAACCTCTGTGTAGGACTCTAAAGACTCGTCAATACGCCGGCAGCAGGCGATGATCATATCAAACACCCACAAGCCGCAAGCGGTCTGCTAAACGTAACGGCCACCCGGGTATTGAGCGATCTAAAGATCGACGAGCAAGCCCGCTCACACTCCAGTGAATCCGACCAGTAGCACTACCGTACAGTCCGGTCTGATCGTCTGATATGTCGCATATCTCGCCTAGGGGTGGTAAACGTCAGACCCCAATAGCTCAATAAGTCGTGTCGATATGAGGTCTATAACTGTTCGAGAAACTACTGGTAACACTTACCAGTAAATCTCAGCAACCCTGGCCAGGGATTTCCTGTTATAGCCAATCGAACACAGCGCAACATCAACCCCCTACCGGGAGAGACGAATCCCCTCCTATCGCTCATTGCCTCCATGTGACTCGGGACTGTACCCAAAAACCACCGTTTTGCACGCCCTCTTGGACGTGGTAAGATGGCAATCAAAGCACAGTGGGAACCACACAAGACTCTATGACGATCTCGGGTCAACAGACTACTCTGTACCAGTGTCACCAGAGAACTGCCATCTGACGTGAGGTATAATACCATCTGGGAGTTCTCGGCGAGTCCGTCCAGTATACCCAGTCTCTACTGAGCACCCGTATATCATCTCTGATGTTAAACACCGATGGATATGGGATCATCCATCGCCCATCTGCATGGGTCGAGAAGGTATACGCTAGTCTACTCTGGTATATCGATGCCCCGTCTCGATACACCCACGACTAGGGACTTTGAAGGATGTACTTATGGACTACCATGTCCCCACTAGTATGATCCGCATCATAGTCCAGGTAGTCAAGTACAGATCCTAAGGGCTTTACCAACATGTAACAGAGAGACAATCAGCATACACGTTAAGGTAAAGATCAACCAGATAGCATACTATCATGTCGAGCAAGAAAGTCCTCCCTATATATGTCCCAGCATCCACTACAATATACATCCTATGTATAGTAATGGCCTCTAGGGCATACATATAACTAACACATACATGCTGATAAAGCCCTGAGGATATCGGCTTGACTACTCTGATTATGATGGAGATCATACTAGTGGGACATCTGTAGTCTATAAGCATATCCTGGAAAGTCCCTAGTCGTAGGTATATCGAGACGGGGCATCGATATACCAGAGTAGACTAGCGTATATGATACTAGACCCATACGATGGGCGATGGATGTTCCCACATTCATCGATGTTTGACATCAAGATCATATACGGGTGCTCAGTGGTGACTGGGTACACTGGACGGACTCACCGAGAACTCCTATATGGAATTATATCTATCGTCGGATAGCAGTTCTCAGGTGACACTAGTACAGGTTAGTCTGTAGACCCGAGATCGTCATGGAGTCTTGTGTGTTTTCCCACTGTACTTTGATTACCACCCTACCACGGCTCTACTGAGTCGTGCAAACAGGTGGCCGTTGGGTACAGTCCCGAGACACACGAAGACGATGAGCGATAGGAGGGGTTTCGTCTCTCCCGGTATTGGGAGTTGATGCTGTGCTGTGCCCGACTGGTTATAACAGCAAGTCCCTGGCCAGGGCTGCTGAGATTTGCTGATAAGTGTTATCAGTAGTTTCTCGATCTGTTATAGACCATTCACCGGCATGACTTATTGAGTTATTGGGGTCGACGTGACCATCCCTAGGCTCGATATGCAGCATATCTGACGAAGAGACCGGACTGTACGGTAGTGTTGCCGGATGGCTCGACGGGAGTTGTAGCAGGTTCGCTTGTTGTCTTCTGATCGCTCAATACCCGGGTGGCCGTTACGTTTAGCTGACCGCTTGCGGCTTGAGGGTACCTGATATGATCATCACCCTCTGCCGGCGTATTGACGAGTCTTAGAGTCCCACAAAGGAGTTACCCAGTCCAGGCGAAACGTTGTGGTGCGCGTATGCGATACGCGCATGCACCCGATTGAAATGTGCGTATATGATACCGAACATTGATCGGATAAACTACTTTTGGTGGGGTCATATGAGATATGATCGGATTGATAAATCAAGTGTTGATTTATCATTTAACCATTAGTTTTCTCACTTGAAATCTTTCTAGGGTTTGATGGATGTATGCATGCATGCATGTGTTTCTTTATTTTCATTCTAGTTTCATGCACATGTGGATGTGCATACATGCATACATACATACACCCATCCATCATGGTTGTTAGCATATGGAAATGGTGGTAATGCAAGACCTACACCATGGATTAAATAATAGATAATTATTTAATTTTGGTTTTAAAGTTAAATGAAAAAGGAAAGGATAATCATGTTAGTTTCCACACTCTTCTTCTAACCTAACCTAGCTCAACTACCACTAACCTATGGTTATCCTTCTCTTTATCATTCTAAACCCAAGTTAAATTAACTATCTATCATTTAATCATGGTTGAAGTCAAGAAGGAATTAAATATATATAGTGATATATATTTCTTTCTCTTGTTTTTAACTCAAGGTTATCTTTTTACCTCTTGCAAAGAAAGGCCACCATCTTCATCTTCCTTCAACTTTTCCTCTCTAGGTTTTTCTAGTGAGTTAAATACAATCAAAGAAAGGTTTTTGAAGTGAGATCCAAAGCCACAACACCATTCTACTCAAGTCTAGCCAACTTGATTAAAGTGTTTCCTTCGATTTTACAAAGTAGCGAGCTTGGACGGAGATCTCCGCGGTGGATCGTCGTGGACACAAGGGGAGTTCAAGAGGATCTCGATTCAACACCCAAGACACCAAGGAGTCTTGCAAAGGGGAGCTACAAAGGTTGTAGCCTTCAAACCCTAGTCTTTACTAGCTTAAAGTTTTGATAACCCTAATTTTCTAGGATCTATCCTTTGCATGTTAGCTTAGCACCTTAAAAATACAAACTTTGAGACATGTGATGCTTCAAAACTCTTCATAGGGTGCTAGACTAACCTTACAGGACTGTGTCTCACGGAAATGGTCAAGTAGCTGTGGACGTGCACGGATATGGGCAAGCTGTCCTCCGGTCTGAGTAAACTCGAACTGCACTCGGCTGTCACATAAAATCTGCCAATCTGCCGTCGACTGTCTCTGAACTGCGCTCAAACAAGACAAACTACCTCCAGGCTTCCGACTCAAAGCATCTACCACAACATTCACCTTGCTCGGATGATAAAGAATCTCGCAGTCATAGTCCTTCACTAGCTCTATCCAACGGCGCCGTCTCAAATTTAGATCTCGCTGCTGAAAAATGTACTTTAAGCTCTTGTGGTCCGTGAATATCTGGCACGACTCGTCGTATAAATAGTATCTCCAGATCTTGAGTGCAAAAACCACCGCAGCCTTCTCTAAGTCATGAGTAGGATAATTCTTCTCGTGCTTCTTCAACTGCCGAGAAGCATAAGCGACGACCCTACCGTGCTGCATCAACACACAGCCTAGCCCCACTCGAGAAGCATCACAATAAACAACAAAACCGCCCGATCCTGAAGGCAAAGATAATACTGGTGCAGTCGTCAAACGAGTCTTCAACTGCTGAAAGCTCTGCTCGCATGCCTCGGTCCAAAAAAAAGGAACTCCCTTCCGGGTCAACCCGGTCAATGGTGCAGCTATACGAGAAAAATCCTGTACGAAACGTCGATAATATTCGGCCAAACCCAAAAAGCTGCGAACCTCCGTCACTGATACGGGTCTGGGCCAGTGCTGAACGGCCTCGATCTTTTTAGGGTCCACGCGTATGCTACCTCTCGTAACCACGTGACCCAAGAAATTGACACTGTCAAGCCAGAAGGCACACTTGGAGAATTTAGCGAATAGCTAATGCTCCCTCAAGGTCTGCAATGTGATCCTTAAATGCTGCTCATGCTCCTCTCGGCTCCGGGAGTATACTAAGATGTCATCAATGAATACATGATGAACTGATCAAGATACGACCTGAATATGCGATTCATCAAGTCCATAAACGCTGCTAGGGCATTGGTGAGCCCGAACGACGTCACCAAGAACTCATAGTGCCCGTAGCGCGTATGAAAAGTAGTCTTTGGTATATCATCCTTCCGAACCCGCAACTGATGGTAACCTGACCGCAAGTCAATCTTCGAGAAATGCCCCGCACCCTGGAGCTGATCAAATAAATCGTCAATGTGAGGTAGGGGATACCTGTTCCGCACAGTAACTCGATTCACTTGGCGATAATCGATGCATAATGGCATACTGCCGTCTTTCTTCTTAACGAACAGGACAGGAGCTCCCCAAGGTGACACACTCGGACGAATAAACCCTTTATCTAGCAAATCTTGCAACTGATCCTTCAGCACTTTAAGCTCCGCCGGGGCTATCCGATAAGGCGGTATAGAAATAGGCCCCGTGCCGGGGATTAAGTCAATGCGGAACTCAATATCGCGTTCAGACGGTAAACCAGGCATCTCGTCCGGAAAGACATCGGAAAACTCCCTCACAAATGGGACCGGGTCCAACGGGACCTCTGCGGCTCCAGCATCATGAACATATGCCAAAAATCCCTGACATCCTTTCCTCAAGAGCTGACCAGCACGAAGAGAAGAAATCAAACTGGGAAGGGTGACGCTACGGTCTCCCTGAATAACAAGAACTGGCTCACCCGGAAAGCTAAATCTGACTGCCTTCTCGTGGCAGTCCATGGACGCATAATATGTGGCTAGCCAGTCCATGCCCAGAAGAACGTCGAAGTCTAATATATCGAGGAAAATCAAATCAACCGAAGAATCCCTCTCTCCTATATGAACGAAACACGATCGGAACACATATCGAGCAACAAACGACTCGCCAACTGGAGTAATAACAATAAGTGCCTGATCTAGCGAAGACGACCCTCGACCCAACCTCGGTGCAAAGTGTGTAGATACATATGAATGTGTAGAACCCGGGTCGAATTATACCCGTACGTTGAAAGAACATACTGGAAGAGTACCTGACACAACGACATTGGATGCCTACACATCTTGAAGAGTCAAAGCAAACACTCTGGCCTATCCCCCACCAGTAGCTGGCTGTCCTCTGCCTCTGCCGCCTCGTCTTCTTTGAACAGGACCGCCATGCCCATGGCCTCTAGGAGCATCTGCCTGGCATGGAGCATCATCAGGGGTAGGAAGTAGAGCTCTCTGAGGAGGGGGTGAAGGTGGTAAGGTCACATGTGGCACTGTCGCCGCGTCCTGATGCCTCTCAGTACAGTCTCTGATACGGTGATACTGAGTCCCATACCGAAAACAACCTGGGGATGACTGCTGGCCCTGTGGATAAGAGCCATATAACTGACCCCGTCTAAATACTCTGCCACCACCGTCTTCAGGAAAGAACCTGTCACGGCGTCTACCTAACCGCTTCCGAGCTGGCATACCGGTACGAATCCGCTTCGGTCCAGAAACGACCGAAATCTCAGAAATGCGCACCTCTAACACCAAAGCCGCGTCCATGGCAGCTGCATAAGTGTCAAAATGCTGGGCACCGATAGCAAGAAATAACTGCGTGTCAAGTCCCCGTACGAACCTCTTTATACGTTTCTCTTCGGTGTCCACCAGGTAAGGTGCATATCGGGACAACTGAGTAAACTGAATGTCGTACTCGGACACTGTCATCCCAGGAGTCTTGTGCAAAGACTCGAAACTATGAGCTCGAGCATGTAGAACGCTCTCCGGAAGGAAACGAGCAAGAAATATAGCTGTGAACTCATCCTAAGTAATAGGAGGTAGACCTGCAGCTCGGTCTCTCTCAACTGACTCGCACCACGTCTGAGCAAGACCCTCTAGACGAAAACTCGCAAGCTCCACCCATCTCTCATCAGAGCATCTCAGCGAACGGAAAATCCTAGACATCCTGTCGAGGAATGTCTACGGATCATCTTCTGCATCTGTGCCGGTAAAGACTGGAGGCCTCAGCCTCATAAACTCCTGTAATGATACGGGGATAATCTCGGTAACAACAGGAACAGCTGTCTGGGCAGCAGGTACAATCGTGGTCTGTGCAGTGGGAGGAATATCCTCAGATCTCTGTGCCCGACTGGACTCAACTAAAGATCCCATCATCTGACGCAACTCCTGCATACCGGCCTATAGCCTGGAAATACGGCCTGGAGAAGGCGGATCATTCTCTCCTTGAGGGGTAGGCGTACCGCCCTGATCGGTCCTCGTCTCAGACGAGCCCGCTCTAATCTCATCCCTGGCGGCAGCCCTCTGAGCCCTCATAGTCTTCGGCGGCATAGTGGCTGGAACAAGAAACAGGATTGATAGGAACTTTGCAATTGAATCAAGAGGATATATGGAATCAAGAAAGGAAATACAAGCAAATATGTCCTAAGGTCACTTAGGCGGAGTACCGTATCGTAAGTATGCCGCGGAATATACATACTCTACGTCAGCTTAAGTCACCTACTCCATCTACCAAGGGTCATCCTACACTCAGAAAGATAAAACCTATCGCTTTGATACAAACTTTGTCATGACCCGAATATGTGGAATGTGACTGATACTTAAATTATGCAACGTCTAGAGGCGTAACGCAATCTAAGTAAGCCAAAACCCAGAAATCTAAACCATTTAAAGAAATAGAGTGAAGGAAAAATTGTTTAAAAGTTATGTTAACATAGAAAATCGCTTTGAAAGTCTTATAATAAGCTCAAGTTTTAATCAAAATTTCGGCAGAGTTTCCGTTGTAAATACTGGCCCCAAACGGGTACAAACATGAATATATACAAATAATGAACAAAGGCATCCCCAAGCGGGAGCTAGCACTTCGCCGAACGGCAGAACACAACCACATGCAAGACGTATCATCATAGTATAAAACCAACATTTAAAAGAAAGAAACGGAAACCATGTATAAAGTCGGCTCACACAAGCTCGACACCAGATACCAAAAATACAAATCTCACATGTCTCACTGTCTAGTTCAATATACAAGGGTAGATGGAGTATACTAGATAACAAATAAAATACATGGTGGGAGCAAAAGAATATTCTCAAAACCCACCGATGTGCAAGCCGCAAGTCGATGCAAATGAAGCAGAAGAAGAAGTACGCCTGCCGCTACTATGCTGACGGGTCGGACCTGCAAGATACTGTGGCACAACTGGGGTGAGTTGCCATCTCGTGAGTAGTAAGTAACATCTAATAAGGCTATCGTAAGCATGCACGCAAATGCATCACAACTTACATATACCAATATGATGCGATGCACTAGTATGAATGCAACATGAACGGATAATCAACACGAAATCCAGATATAACTGATATGAGAAGATCTGTATCCTTATCTCAATAAAAATTTTGTATAATAAAAATTGGAGTATCATTAGTGAAATCAACAGAAAAGTCCGTGTTAGTTATATGTATGCCCTAGAGGCCATTACTGTACATGTGATTTATATTGTAGTGGATGTTTGGACATATATAGGGAGGACTTTCTTGCTCGACATGATAGTATGTTATCTGGTTGCACTTATCTTAACATGTACACTTATTGTCTTTCTATTACATATTGATAAAGCCCTTAGGATGTGTACTTGAATACCAGGACTATGATGGAGATCATACTAGTGGGGCCAAGGTTAGTCCAGAAGTACACCCTATAATTGTTCCTAGTAGTGGGAATATCGAGACAGGGCATCGATACTCCAGAGTAGACTAGCGTATACGCTTCTCGACCCATATGATGGGCGATGGATGATCCCATATCCATTAGTGTTTGACATCAGAGAAGGTACACGGGTGCTCAGTGGAGACTGGGTACACTGAACGGACTCGCCGAGAACTCTTAGATGGTATTATACCTATCGTCGGATAGCAGTTCTCTGGTGACACTGGTATGGTTAGTCTGTAGACCCGAGATCGTCATAGAGTCTTGTGTGATTCCTACCGTGCTTTGATTTCTACCATACCACGGTCAAGAGATCGTGTAAAAAGGTGGTTTTTAGGTACAATCCCGAGTCATATGAAGGCAATGAGCGATAGGAAGGATTTCGTCTCTCCCAGTATTGGGAGTTGATGTTGCGCTATGCTCGATTGGCCATAACAGGAAATCCCTGGCCAGGGTTGCTGAGATCTACTGGTAAGTGTTGTCAGTAGTTTCTCAAACCGTTATGGACCTTGCATCAGCATGACTTATCAGGCTATTAGGGTCTGACGTTATACCACCCCCAGGCTGTTGATATGGGACATATCAGATGAAGTGTCCGGACTGTATGTTAGTGTTACTGATTGGATTCGCAGAAGTATGAGCAGACTAGCTTGTTGATCTTTTGATCACTCAATACCCGGGTGGTCGTTACGTTTAGCAGACTGCTTGCGGCTTGTGGGTGTTTGATATGATCATCACCTACTGCCAGCGTATTGACGAGTCTTTAGAGTCCTACACAAAGGTTTCCTGGTTCATGCGAAATGGAGTAGGAGTACATATGTGATATGTGCAGGTCCGAGATTAATGCGCGTATGTGATACCGCATTCTATTCCCGCGACTTGTGACATTGGTCGGTTATATGTGATATAGCCGGGTTATCGGATCAAGTGTTGATTCGATAAGTTGTTGCATTTGATATTAGTTGGTTATACAGAATAGCCGGATTATTAAATCAAGTGTTGATTTAATAATTTAATGTATAATTATATATTTGATATATTAAATTACATTAACTAATATTAGCTCACTTAAGTATTCATTTTTCTCACTTATGATACATTGATATATATGTGATATAATGTATTGTTTTCTTTTTGCACACAAAATATATATGTCATATATATTGTTGTGTCATGCTAGGTTACACATGCAACATATATGTATGAGACTCACACCATGCTAGGTTAATGTTAGGGTTTTATTTGTTTTAAGTAATTCAAACAACTTGGATAATTAGTCATGGTTGAGCTTGGTTAGAAGCTAGTAGAACATTGACTTAGTCCACTCGTTGTTTTGCTTAAGATATTTTTTAACCTAACCCATTAACTCTTAGCTATGGTTTTGTCTCTACAAGGGTTAGTGTATGCCATATACTCACCATGGTTGCATTTCTAACCTCATGAGTTTTGATTCATCATCTTCTTCCTCACTTAAGAAAAAGCTTGCTAGTTTTTCTAAGTGACGAAACCTTGTGAGAAAAATAAATCTAAAATTAGCCCACTTCCTATTTCATCATCCTCTACTATCAGCCATTTAGTTTAGGGTGTTTGATTCACTAATTTCATCATTTGTGAAGAGGTAGCTTGATCTTGAGTCTCCTCGACGTAGATCATCTTCGGCTTCAAAGACATTGAGCAAGGTTGTCTTTTCTTCAAGTGAACCCTCTCTGGAGTTTGGGAGTTCACCTTTCGCTGCGAAGGGACTACAACATGGAGCTTTAGAAGTGAAGGACCGGTCTACAAAGGTTGTATTCCGCATTCACTTTGTATGTAAAGTAGTTTACATGTTTATTCGTCGGATTTTCTAGTAACGATTCTAAGGTTAGGGTTAGCTAATACGACAATTTTTAAAAAATGGCATGGACGATGCCTCCTGAAACCTTGCTGCCGTGCTAGCAAACCCTACAGTGGTACCAGAGACATGCTATAAAATTACACGATGTTTGCTAGTATTAAGAAATCGAAACTACTTCGAAACACCCGATACGATGACCTAGTTTCTGTCGAATTTTTAAAGGGCTCTAAAATTTTTTTAAACAACTGCAGATTGTTGTATGTGATATAACATGAACACTATGAAAATTTGAGGCATTTTTGTGCAAAAGTGGCCGGCCACATAGGTGGAAAATCCAGTGTGCTCAATTTTTCAGTAGAGTCAGGGCTTCAAATTTTGTGTGTGTTCCAGTCTCTGGGTTTTGGTGTTTCAGGTGTTGTTTGTTTTTTCTAAATTTTCATGTGATGATAACTTTATGCAAAGGTAACTTGGAGTATTTCGTAGTCATAATTCTAACATGTTTTTGGGTTATTTAGACGATGTTAAAAAGTTCGTACGGATATCAATAACCCAATTTGTCTCTCGCTGAAATTTTCCAAGAGTTGGATTTTTCCGAGTTTAAAATTTTCAGAAAATCTTGCAAGCGATTTTTTGGACCCTCTAGAAGAACGAAACCCTCACTCGATTCTATGACCGTCAGAACTGCCATCAAACACTAGGGTTTGTGGTAGTTCAGCGATGCTACAAGCGAGGCATTGGTTTATTGGCTATAGTGCCCTCAAGTCGATTATTGGATCGCAGGCACGTGATTGCAATGATTGAGGGAGGACCTATACCGGTAGAACAGTCTTACTCGAGATGATAGTATGCTATCTAGTTTATCTTTATCATCGTGTACATGTTTCAGGTGACATTACAGATCACTGTTATATGTTGATAGAGCCCATAGGATTTTTGCACGACTCCTTTGAGCCATGGTAGAGTAGTAATCAAAGCACAGTGGGAACTCACACGAGAAAAATGACGATCTCAGGTCGATAGACTAACCTGCACACATGTCACCAGGGAACTGCTATCTGACGATAGGTATAATACCAACTAGCATGTTCCCGGCGAGTCCGTTCGGTGTATTCATAACCCAATGATCACCTGTATACTATCTTAGGTGAACCAACTGACACCAATGGCTTGTGAGACCGGCCATCACCCCTTGTCGGGGTCTCGATCCGTATACACTAGTCTACTCTCGGAGTATCGATGCCCAGTCTCGAAACTCCCACGACTAGGGACACTTTAAGGATGTGCTTATAGACTACCCAACTCTCACGTATATGAACGCCACCATACAATTGGTAGTCAAGCAAGAATCCTATAGGCTCTATCAACATGTAATAGTGATCTGTAAGCTCACCTGAAGCATGTACATGATGATAAAGATAAACCAGATAGCATACTATCATCTCGAGTAAGACTGTTCTACCGGTATAGGTCCTCCCTCAATCATTGCAATCACGTGCCTGCGATCCAATAATTGACATGAGGGCACTATAGCCAACAATCTCCCACTTTCACTTAAGGCTAATTATTGCGGTGTCGCATACTCACAGCCCGTGTGATACCGAACACCCAACTTCTCTACTAATCAGCTTTACAAATCTCGTTTGCAAAACTATTGCTTTCGAGAAATAGCCTCAGTGAGTGGATCCGCTCTGATGTTTCTTTCTATGTTTCTCTTTATCTCAAGTAAAGCCATATCCCGAAATGAGCAATACCTGTCTTAGAATATGTCTGGATATCTGATGGGACCCAGTTCATAAATGAACTCCAAATCCAGCAAACTTCTTAGACTGTATCGTCAACTGAATTAAATCAGTATCCTGCGCCATGCTACCCTCAGTATCCGCTTGGACCATCTGTCCAAACTACCGCCCCTCGTCAGAGGGAAAACTATAACTCTGACAGTCACTCTGTCATCCAGGTCACCTTGGAAGCCTGGAATGATAACTGTCTCCTGAAGGGGGATGTCGTTATCATATCTCTAGAACATCCACTTATGTTCATAAACTGCTTCCGAACGTTTCTCCAGGATTGGATTAATATATCAACTTATTGTATCTAGTGCACAAACAACATCTGGTGTGATACTTGACATCTCATGATTGACTCAATTGCCTAAGCAAGTGATATTCCAATCATGCACATCCCTCTCCTCTTTAGTCTGTAAGACACCTTTAGAGAGGGTGACTCCATCACTTGCAGGTACACCACCATGCCAGGAGTCGTCCATTCTAAAACACCTTTAGAATGCTGTCTAAGTACCCGGATTGGGAAACTACCCAAATCTAGATCTAAAACCATAGATCTAGTAACCGGAATGCCTGATATAATATCCAAATCCTATGTGGAGAAACCATTGTGTGACAACCACAGTATAACCAATCGTAGTATAGGAATTTCACTTCCTACAACGTGTATGTCATCCAAATACCAGGACATACCACCCTAATACCTTCTTAACAGACCCATCTCCTATTCTGATGAAGTCAAGCCTATGACTATCACATCAAAAATAGATTATCTATCTCCGCTATATCTGCTTTAGTCTATAAATAGACACAAGCAACTTGTCCACTACGCTTTCGTTGCTCCCACTGACTACAACAACCCTATGACAGAGTCATATACACGTGCACTTCTAAAGCTTGTTTAGAACGACGCTATACTCATCCTCCTGCCTGGTCTCATAGTCTAGAATAGAAGCAATGGCAAGTCTGGGTAAACAAGAACCTCCCTGTCACCGTCTTTGAGAATACCGAAGTACCTATCGGGTGGCTGAGGTTACCCACCATATCTGCGGAGTGGCTAATGGAATGTCAAACCCGATTGAATCTTTAGGTTCTATTTAAATTTTCAGTAATCGTCTGTGGTTCTGGAATCACTTCCAGTTCTACCATACTCCCACTACTGTTTTCTGAAAAAGTCCATTTTACTAAAACTGTGGCGAGTCAAGAACAATATCATTATTTATCTCCCAGATGGTAGAAAGTTAACCCTCGTCATAACCCGGGATAACCCATAAACTGCCATTACAGAAACGTGCCTTGAGTTATCCAGGGTCTGGTTTTAAGAATAAGCTGGACAACCCCATATACCTTAACATCGTTAAGATATACAATATAGAAACAGAGGCACTGATTTAATTGGAACCAGATTCAAATCAAACAGCTGTCTCCAGTGCATGTCAACTAAATGGAGAGAGGCCGATCAGCATTACTCAACTAGGAGTACATCCAAATATGAGTAACCTGAAAGAGAAACAAGTTTCTCAAAACCATTACTATCAACTGAATACCAAACACAAGTATCTACATTTTCGATCACTTTGAAGAATATTGATACTTGCAACACATGGTTCTCTACTTTATTCTTGTACCTATAACTTCTTAAAACTTGGACCTTGTATTTCTAGGAAATACTTGTCCAAAACTGGAGAAGTCATAAGTAAACAGAATATAGTACGAGTACCAACCCCTCTGTCCTAATGGACACTGGACAACACACAATACTTTGTATAAGTCCCCTGAGTTTAATAACTCAAACCCTGTGCGTCGTAGGTTGAAAACTGTACTTATGGTTAAGAAGAATTACACCGCTGTTTAATGCTCTTACCTAACCATCAACTGATATAGGTAAATGTCATGGACATAATTTCAAAAAGTTATATCTCACTTTATAAAATAAACATAAAGATATATCAGTTTGAAATTGGTGCATAACAACGGATATTCAAAACCAAATATTTGCTGTCCGGCAAAAACCCAGGCGATTTCCTCAAATATCACCAATTACAACGAATCCCGATATAATGAGAATGATCACCTAATTCCCAATAACTTACTCCCACTCATCATCTGTAAAACCATACAGATGTGAGAATCAAACCTGGTAAATACATACCCTAGAACAAGGATCTAATTGGGAAATCAGTTTTCAATTAACAACGCACGGTGAAATTGAAACATGAAAATGTTTCGAAGGGGTATCCGGGTATTCCTAGTAATGCCTCTTCCATTATCCAGATTCAAGACTATAACCGTATATTTTTTTTCCATCTCTCCAAATCCCTTTATTTGTCTTTACTCATTACCTTCTGTACACCACCCTTAGGCTAAATGGTTTTCTTTCTTCCCTACCGTTCGGCACCAGCCTATGGTTTGGAAGAAGACTATCCAATAAGCGTAACAGGTGTACTCTCATAATCCTAAGAGCTCTCTCAACCTGAGAGAAGGTAAAGATAAAAGACAACTGAATAAACCTTATTCTATTTCTCCTGAACCAGAATCCATCCTCGAATTGGAATGAGTTCCTTCGAGTTCGTATATAACCATACGATGGATTATCCAAAAATTGTGTTTTGGAATTCTAATGTCATGGCTTCGTTTGCATGCGTGGATGTGTTGGTAACGTTGTCTAATTGCTATATGCTCAATTAGACGGGGTTACACACTTGATTCGGTTACTTGTTTCTGTGGATAAATCTGGTTATGGTTTGTGCGGATTGTCGTGATGGACAGCCTTGGGTGCAATGGTAGTGCAGTTTAGTTTCATTTGTACATTTGATATTGCGGGGCGAGCGTCCGACATGTGGACTGTCGTCACTTCCTGTATGTATATTATTTGTTTGGGGCACGACCAGGTTGAGGTCGATGTCACCGTTGTACATATTTTCTTTTCTGTACTAGGATTACCCCGCGGTGGAGTGCACGGATAGCCAGGTTCTAGAGGGCAACAGGCCCGCATCTCATGGCGTTGAGAAGGAGGGGGCCCACTCTAGAATTGGCGGGCTATTTGCCGCACTCGTAGGGGATACAGATTGACCCAAGGAAGTATGCTCAAGTTACCGGATTCCGTGAAGTGCCGGGTGGCCCATTCTCTTGCTGAAGGGGGCTGCCTCGCTTCTGGTTTTGGCGGGTAACTTACCGCGCTTGTAGGGGTCTAGGTTTTCATTACACAGGCTATCCACACGACCAGGGGAACGTCGGGTTTCACTTGAGATCAAAGGAAACTCGGGGCTCCCAGATTATCTGTATTATCCTGTGATGCTTATTACTTTTCTGTGATGTTGCATTTATCACGCCTGGAGCGATTATTATATATTGTTATACATATACTAGTAGATGTTGTATATGTTTTACATCTGCGCTAGTCCAGTCCCCGCTCCGTCGTTAATTAAGTAACCTAACGGGTGATGACGGGACCCGGTGGCGAATGCGGATGGCATATACGTATATCATATTTTCGTTCTTTTGTGGTATGATTAATTGATGGGACTGCATTGATTCAGATCAATGCAAGGAAAACAAACCTATTCGATGTTGTTGGAACAATTTTCAAAAGCTGTTATTACAAGGACGTTTTTCTTTTGTTTTGCACAGTGGTATTCGGTTATGAATATCCAGCACCTCAATCGACGAGGCAAGGGCCGAGATCCCTTCATTGGAAGTGACCCCTTGGGCAGAAGTTTGCGTCAGGGTAATAACTTCACTATAGTCGATTACTTTTTGCTTTGCATTATGGTATTCAGTGCAAACAGGTTTTAGTTGGGTACAGTCCCGAGCCACATGGAGGCAGTGAGCGGATCGTCAGGGGTTTCTTCTCTTCCGGTATTGGGGGTTGATATCGCGCTGTGTTTGGAGAGCCATTACACAAAGTCTTTGGCCAAGGCAAGTGAGATTTACTGGTAGGTATTCCAGTAGTTTCTCAGGGTGTTCTGGGCTATACCCCGACACGACTTATACCGCTATTAGGGGTCTGACGTTTACCATTCCCCTAGGCCTGATATGTGATACTCATAGACGAACGGACCGGACTGTAGGGATATTGTCACTGTCACGCTCAGTAGGGTTTCAGGATGAGTTCGCTCATCGGCCTCCTTTTCGCTCAGTACCTAGGCAGCCGTTACGTACAGCTAGTGCCACTGACGTGCTTGTGGTTAAACCCACTTCCAGCGTATTGACAAGTCTTTAGAGTCCCACACAGAGAGTTTCCCAAGTTCGGGCGAAACGTTGTAGAGGCCGTATGGTTTTATGGCAGGGTTCGATCATATACGTGCACTCGTGCATGGATCATGATCGGACGGATCATACTAGTGGGCTTTGGTTTAAGCTTGATCCTAGTATTAGATTGTTGGATTACTTTTGTCTCGTAGTATTCGTATTCAGTTGGAATACGGATGCGGGTATGTATATACAGATGAGGGGTATTCTTGTAATTCATTACAAGGTAACTTTAGTTGATGCCATTTTCTTTTTGTGAATTTAACATTTTAGTTTAAATGTTAAACGTGGAAATTGTGACTCATTCTTGGCATGGCTTGGTTTTTGTCATGACTAAGATATTTTTATGTTAGCTTAGATATTTATTGTGAGTGTGTGAGTGTAGAGATATTTTGTGTGTGTGTGTGACTTATTTTCTCACCACAAAATATCAAAACACTCACTTGAATTATTTTGGACAGCCACTCATTTTTTCTATTGGTGTTGGTTTTTTGCTCACTTGCTATTATCTTGAGTTCACAATTTCCACCATAGGCATCTTCTTCAACCTCCACTCTATCCCTTTCATGTGTTGAGAATCCTAGAGTGTTTTGAGACAAAGTAATCACACACCATCTCTACTTCACCTTGGACATCTCGGCTGGAAAACTTGATATCCGAGTTGCTTCGGTTTAGAAGCGGGAGCTTATATAAAGAATTCTCGACATGGAGCCTCTTCGACGAGGGAGACCGGAGAGCGAACTCGTCTGGGCAGCCGCGACAAGCATGCGATGATGGTTAAAGACCGAAGAACACGGATCGATCGGTATAACCATCTCTAAACTCCTCTTTGCATGTTTGCTAGTATAGGGTATTTGGTTCGATCTTGTGCGGGTTTTGTTTGAGCCAAAGTTTTTAAAGTTTTTGTTCTGCATTTGGCCACGGAAAGATGGCCAGGGCACCGGCAAAACCAACATGGTTGACCCTTCTACGGCTGGTTCATAGGAGCTGTGGCAGTTTCTGGGTACTTTTTGAACTCCGCTCAAGTGTTGAGCTTGTTGGGAAATTTTGGGTGCTTGATTATTCGATCAAAAAGTTTAACTTCATTTAGCTATCTGTGATTGTGATATAATATTTGGAATCCACAAAAGTAGTTATGTGATAACTAGTTTGAATTTTATAAATCTAGCAGTTTAGTTTCATTTGATCGGTTGCCACGGAATTTTGATGTGGATCAAAAGTCCGTCGTAATTATGTAGTGTACGCGGATACTCGCCGGGTAACCTTACTAGATAGCCACGCCCCATAGCTCCGACCAAGTGACTGTAGGAGAACCCCATTGCCAAAAGCATTCGTTCGGGTGCTCGCCGCTGCGGTGTTCCGCCTTAGTATACTTCGTCGACGACACGGGGGGTGCGGCCGTCTACTAAAGTTTCCGACGAGCATTCGATCAGGTTATCGGGAATCTTGTTGAATTACTCGACAGGTTATTGGAAAGTGTTTTCAATATCGAGACTTAAATGCGGGGTTTATAATTGTTAGGCATGTGATGTCTAAGGAATTCATTTGGTTGGGCATGAAATCCAAAGTATGTGATACATTGGGTTTATGATATCTAAGATGGTTGTGGATTCCAATTGTTGTAGTTTTTCACTTTCTTTTCTGCGATCGTAAGTGTAATTGTAACGTTTCGGTAATCGTTTTCCGAATTTTCCGTTTTTAGGTAAAATAAATTGTATTTTCCGTAAAAACCTAGAAGCGATCTTTTTGCAGTATACAATTCACTGCACCTAGTTTAGTTTGAGTATTGCTAGTTTGCGGGTTTTTGTAAGCCTCTGGTAATTTTTGTGCATTTTAATATTTTTCCTAATTAAAATATTATTTTAATACTTTATTTGTGTACTTTATTAGTGGTAATTACATTTTTGCTTGGGTTAATTAATGCTAATGTGGATCTATGCTAAGTTAATCACTAGATTATGTTTTTAACCTTCTCACCTAAATATCTAGATATTTGTGGTTTGCAAAGGAATTTTTAAAGAAAAGAAATTAAGAAGACATAAAGCTTTTTGTTTTATTATGCAATTATTGCTATTTTTCTTGTAGAATTTTCTACAAAATTCCAAAAAACCCTAGTTCTTCTTCCTAGGCCGGCCACTTCTTTGCTTGCTGCTCTCTCTCCTCATTTGCCTCATTTCTTCATTTCAAAGCTTCACAAATTCATCAAAAATCCTAAATAATTCATACAAACTCAAATACAAATCATTTCCCTTCATTCTTCTTCACAAAGCAAGCTCGGATCTTCTTTAAAGTTAGCATTTTGGAGGCAAAATTTGGTTTTCTAGTTGCTAATTTTGTGATGTATAAAACCCTAACCCTAATATCTTTTTGTTGTTTAATACTTTAAACTAGCTTAATTAGATGTTAATTTAAAGCTTTAATATGCATTTTTTGAAATTTTAGAAATGGTTTCTTGATAATCAATTAGGGTTTTGATTAGTGAAAACGTTAATTGTTAATTTTAGGCAAAAGAAAACTAATCCTAGTTGCTAGTTTGTTAAATGTTATTTTCCTAGTTGTAAATTAAGCCAATTAGCAAACTAAACTTTTACTAAATCCTAATTAAGTGAGATTAAAATTATAGTATTGGTATATATGGTTTAATCTTGCTATATCGTGAGTTTGTAAATTCTAGTTTTGGTAAAACTTGTAGTTTTGAGCTAAAAATGATATAAGCTGCTTACTAGATTTTAGGATAATTTAGGCGTGGGTTTATTTTGACGTTGCGACGTTAATTATATTGATTCCATGTTATATCTTGTGTTGTGAATGTACGATCGGTACGATCAGGGTCTAGGCTTGGTAGTTGTGTCTCTTTGCGTTCCTAGATAGGGTCGTGCCGATGTCGTTCGTGTCTTCGTATAGTTTTTGCTCTTGAGTTGGTTTTGTAGTGTCGCTACGCGCGTTAGCCACTGGACGAATACTTGAGAGTATGTTTGGAGTTGGTGCATCGGTCAAGTGTAGTTGGTACGTGTTATTGGTCGATTGCTAATATATACTTGTTATATTGTTATATGCTTTCAGGATCGCAGGCGGGAACTTCGGGCGCTGCGAAGAAGGGAAAGAGAGTTGTTGGATTTACTTAGCCTGGATGGTTGGTGAGTAGATTTAACATCTATAGGGGAATCGCCTGCATGGCGTTATGTGTCTGGGCTACATTAAATGATATGACTATTAGTTAGATGTATACGGATATTGATTGTGCATGTGTACCTTTGTTGCATATCTCATTTCCTATTGTGTATGGACTTAGTATTAATGAGACACAACACTTTTATTGACGGTTCATATTTCATGAGCACTAATTGTATGCTACACACACACCTTCGATAATTTCTATGACACGCACACCACCTATACATATGTGATATTGTATTGTTTAGGGACATTGAGACATGATCCTTATTTTCCTTGTGCATATGACATATAGCATACCTGATACCTACATGCTTACACATTTGCCTTGACATGCATACATGCTAGTTACCCATATACCTATATGGTATTGTACCATTAGTGATAGGTATATACACATATAAGACATAGCTACATGTACATCCTGCATACTTACTTATGCATATACCTGGAGGGTATTACATCATTACTGATAGGTAGATACATATACCTTGCTATACCTATATGTTTACACATATATCTGGCTATAGCTACATGTTCACCTTTATTTGATGTTATATGGACTTGGAGAAATTAGAAACCGCATGATATATATATTAACTTGTTGCAGTAAAATAGCGGGTTTTCCTTTATATGCTCACATTACAGTTTTATGTTGCATATATTATATTCATGGATTTTCGCATCGAGATATGGATTTTTCATGATGTTTTCTGGATTTGAGGACCGTTATAGTTTCATGAAATTATGCATTATTTGAAAAACCCGGTTTCTCTTGATATGATATTTCAGCAGCCACCATGAGATTTATCGGTTCTGATATATATACCCCATGCGAGGAGGCGTCGTAGGCCGTGTGCGGGTACATGGTGGGGGCCCGAAGGTACCCCGGGGCAAGAAAGGTATTTCGATGGACCACGCCGATGAGCCAGACAGGGGAACCATACCTACCGGTGACAGTATTTCTGACTCGGCGGTTATCGTGGGGATACCGACCGGAGTCATGTACGTATGGATACGTCGAATTTCGAGTGTCAGAGCTAGGCACTTGAGTTTTCGGGATAGCGTATGATACGTACCTATCAGGAGGGCCAGTTGTGGTGACAATGCCTGATAGATCGGTATTTATGTGTCGATCTTAGACACTTGTTTTCATGATATTTTTACTCCTAAGTATAAATAACAGTGGAATGGGACGCTGTTATATATGCATATATATATATGTATATATATTAGTGGAATGGGATGCTAATATATATGCATACATATCTAATTTATATACATCATCATAATGATCTTGCAATATACTCACTCAGGATATATGAGATTTACTTGATATTGGATACTGGATATATGGGATTTACTTGATATTGGATACTGGATATATGAGATTTACTTGATATTGGACACTCAGGATATATGAGACTTACTGGATATGAGGGCCAATTTGGGGGCTGATTGAGGAAATTTGGGATTTAGATTTGTCTTGATGGACTTTGGTCCTACCACGAGGTTAGGATTCCATGAGGATGACATGTTTTATCCCATACTCCACATTTATTGTTCATGTATTAGTAGTACCTGATAGAGTACCTTACATGACTGTTGCATACATATTGCCATTTATTGTTCATGTATTAGTAGTACCTGATAGAGTACCTTACATGACGGTTGCATACATATTGCCATTTATTACTATCAGCTTGCATGCATTAGATTCGCGCTGTACGTGCATACTTGCGATTACCTGCATATGTTATTTACTATTCACGAGTTGGCAACTCACCCCCGTTGTGCCATAGTGTTTTGCAGGTAGTCCCTCAGGGCAGTCGCAGCAGGTTTTTCATCTTTCGTATCATCTTTTGCAGCGGATACCGCTTCGGCTGACTGTGTGCAGTTTTGCTATAGGTGGGTTTTGCGGCTATCCGATGTTGTTTATTGTTATCTTTGTACCATGTACTCTCCATATACCACTTTCATATATGACTTAGAGACGGGATGTGAGGACGATATTGTATATTTTGGTAACTTGGATGTCTTTTATGCAGTTTTACTTATATCGTCTTTTATTTCTTCGCTACGGCGTCGTATATCTGTTGTGGTGGTAGTTTCCGCCTTTGGACGTGGATTTTGCTCCAGTTGGGGATGTTTTACTTATATTTATGTTGTACCCATTTTTGGGGTTAGTTTTTACAAAGGAAGTGCTGCCAAAATTTTTAAGAAACTAAATTGGACTTTAAAGAATTTGTACTCGAGATTTTCAAAAGTTTTAACAATGTTCGTATCACTTACTACTTTTGATGGTTTAGATTGCTGGGTTTTCGGCTTACTTAAATTGCGTTACGCCTGGAGATGTTGCGTAGTTTAAGGGCTGTCACGTGCCAATTTCGGGTCGTGACAGTAATATGTGGTTTGTCTCCGGTTTCGTTGCTATACGTCAACGACAATTAGGATACGCATATTTACTTACGTTGATGACATGTGATGTTATGTGTTGCTGTGATATGTTATATTGGATCGTCGTGTTTTGAATAGCCGGGGTTTTATGTGAGATGAGGGTTTTTATTTTCATTCATGTAAAATTCATTGTATGTAATATTCTTTTATTGGGGCACTTCCGGGTTGAGGATGATGTCACCATTGATGTATATTATTTACTTTTCCGCATTATAATAGACCCAAGGCGGGGAGCATAAGTAACCGGGTTCTAGGGTCCAGTGGGAGACCATCTCGAGGAGTCGAGACCGGGTCTCTTAACTCTAGAAATGGGAGGGTTGCTTGCCGCTCTCGTAGGGGTCTAGGGATGTAGGTTTGGCTATTCATCATGACTGTGGAATCCGTGTTTTATACTGGTTTGACTTAAAACTCGGAATTCCTAGTATATCCAATATTTCATATATGATCCTTCTGCTGCTGATATTCTGTGATGTGATCACTTGATATGTTCTGAGACGAATGCCTATATTATATATATGAGATATAATTAATATTGCTGCTTTTGTTTCATATGTGATGCTTGGGAAGCATATAATAGATGGGATTTCATTAATGAAAGAAATAAAAGAAACCTAAAGATGTTGTAGAAACTTGTTTTAAAAACTAGTAGCTCTAGTTCTTGCTTTACATAGTGGTATTCCTTGTAGAATATCCAGCATCTTATTCGATAAGGAAAGAGCCGAGATCCCTTCACCGGGAGTGACATCTTTAGCAAAACTAGCAGATGCTACAACCCGCTGCGGTTTGTCTTTTGATTGCTTCTATAGTTTATGCTTTGCATAGTGGTATTTGTGAAATATCCTGCACCTTATTCGATAAGGAAAGAGCCGAGATCCCTTCACTGGGAGTGATCTCTTTAGCAAAACTAGTAAAAACCTCAAAAACACTCCTTTTAAAATTCACTCGATTCTACAACGATATCAAGTTCATTACACAATAGATTTTTTTAAAAACCTGTCGTAGCCCTCCGTCATTTCAGATAAGTAATTTTTGGTATTCGTGCTACATTTGTTGACCTTAGCCAAGGCGTAGTGTGCGGTAGCTAATTAGTGCTTTTCTGCAAGCATATGATGCGATTGAGTTAGGGTAGTCGTACGGCTTTGTTGACCTTAGCCAAGGGTCGTACGGATGAGTTTAATTCAATCAAGAAATGACGGGTTGAACTTGGCCAGCGCTTATGATTTGTTGACCTTAGCCAAGGTCATAAGTTGCTAGGGGAAAAACTATTATCGGGAATTTCAAGTGTTGAAATTTGCAATGAGATTGCATACCTTCTATGAGATAGTTGGATCCCGATATCCACTACGAGTAAGAGTTACTCCTGGGAGTGTTTTACACATTACAATTAGCCGATCAAGTAGGTGTTTAGAAAGGTGTTAACGGGATTATGCCCCTGGAAAAACGAGGTTTATTTTAATTAGGTCCGTGCGAAAGCACGGGGAACCTCCCTCAAAGTACTGACACTGGCCTGGCCGAAAGATTGGCGAACTTGTAGGGTGTAATTAGTCCCGGCTAGTCTTACCGTTTAGGGTTTGAAGGAAGATTTGACTAAAATAGTGGGAGCCATCCTGATTAGATAAACTAATAACCAATCTAATCTTGTAAGAGCGCACGCAGAGTGTTTTCTTCTCTCTCTCTCGTGGTAGCGACCATGTCACGCTTTAATCAAGATAATAATATGGATGCATTGACCGAACCTACTTATTATACTGAGCTAGGGAACGTTGGTTCTGCTCTATCTTATAATTGTTATAAGCCCGAGCAGAAAATAGGGGAATATCCGGATTCCCATGCCACGCAATCGAAGAAAGTGCATGTTGATGTATCTTCTTCGGGTGTGTTCATTACCGAGAACTGTTTCTTAGTATTCTCTACGTCGTAGGTATGAGATACTGGATCTGGATCCCACATATGTAAGAGTTACATGGGCTACAGAAATGTATAGAACTGAGAATGAGTGATATGTCTCTAAGTGTTAGAGAATGGTGCAATTGTTGCAGCCAAGTCTGTTGGCAGATATCACCTTGTATTAATACATTGATTCTGAACAAATGTTATTATATACCGAACCTGATATAAAACATTACATCATATTCTTTATTGAGTTAAAGAAGGATATAATTCTGTATTGGAGGATAATGTTGTGAACATTTTCCTTAATCAAGAGTTGATTGGATCAGGCACGTTATGTAATAGCATATTCGTTCTAAATCAAACCACAGTTCAAATTATATAGAATATACACAAGAGGAGTAGTTCAGAAATGAACGAGTCCTTCTTGTGGCGTTGTATACTAGGTTATATCAATGCGACACGACTAGCTAAGTTACATAAGAATGAATATGACAATTTGTTCGAATTTTCATCTTATGATACTTGCCAGTCTTGTCTCAAAGACAAAATGACCAATACTCCGTTTACTGGAAACAGAGAAAGAGTTAGTGAACTCTTTGGATGGATACATGATGATGTAAGCAATCCTATGTCTACAAATGCCAGGGTTGGTTCTTGGTACTTCATTACATTCATCGACTATCTCTCAAGATTCAGACATGTGTTCCTATTGAAACACCAATCTGAGACTTTTGAGAAATTCAAGAAATATAAGCTTGAAGTTGAAGAACCAGACGGGTAGAAGTATTAAGTCCTTCGATGTGATCGAGAAGGAGAATACTTGCGCATGGAGTTCCTGGATTTTCTTAAAGGAGAATGTGATTCTCTCTTATCTTACTCCTTCGAGTACACCACAGCACAACGGTGTATCGGGGCGGAGGTATCGCACCCTATGAGATATGGCACGCTCTATGATCAGTACTGCTGAGTTACCTGTTTCCTTTTGGAGTTATGCACTTGAGAAGCTGCATACCTATTGAATGGGGTTCCATCCAAATCAGAGCCTACCACTCCATATGAGATATGGAATGGGAAGAGACCATGTCTTAAACGAGTTAAGATATGGGGTTGTTCGGCCTATGTTAAAAGGCAGAATCAGGACAAGCTCGAGGCAAGGTCAGTTCTGTATAAATTTGTTAGAATATCCCAAACATTTGCGGGGGCATATCTTCTACCACACTGAGGAGCAAAAGGTGTTTTGTTTTCTCAGCATACCACCTTTTTAGAAAAGGAATTTCTTGTGAAGAAATTTGTGGTCATGAGGTAGAACTGGAAGGAGTTCCAGCTAGACAAACTAACAGCTGATGATTTGGTGAAACCAAAGGATTCAATAGTTTCCAATGAACCTCAGCCTCTCCGCGAATCTGGTAGGGTTCCTCATCCACTTGAGAGATACTACGGTCTTCTCGGTAACAGTGGGAGCGAGGATTGCATCATGATTGATGATGGCCCAACTAGGTTCAGGCAGGCCATAATGAGTGGGGCTCTGTGAAATGGCTGGATGCTATGCGATCAAAAGATGGAATCCATATACACCAACACAGTATGACTTTGTATGTTGCACCTGAAGGGGTAAAACCCATTGGGAGCAAATGGATCTTGAGAAGATTCTTGGTGTAAATGGAAAAGTTGAGACTTTCAAAGCTATGCTTAAGTCCATCAGGATCAATGCGCACATCACGGAGTTGGAACATCTGTTTTGATGTGGTAGTCAAAGAGTTTGACTTCATCAAAAAGGTAGATGAACCTTGTATATACAAGAAGATTGTAGAGAGTAAGGTTGTCTTCCACGTATTGTACGTAGATGACATACTCTTGATAGGAAATGGTTTCCTATGCTACACCCGGTCAAGCTCTTCTTATCACAAGGATTCTCAATAGAAGATTTGGATGATCCCTACTACATCTTGTGGATTATGATCTATGGTGATAGATCTACGTGGATGTTGGGAGTGTCCCAAATCCAGGTACAATAACACCATACTAAAGGGGTTTAGTATGGAAGATTCTAAGCGTGGTGGTTCGCCCACTTACTCATGAATCACTTTCTCCAAAAGGATGTCTCCCGAGACTGATTTGAAGAGAGCTCGCATGCAAGGGATACCCTATGCTTCGGCAGTAGGCTCTATCTTGTATGCGATGTTATGTACCAGATTAGATGTAGATGATTCACTAGGTGTAGTGATCAGGAATCAATCGGATCTTGGGAGAATCACTGGACAGCTGTGGAGAACATTCTAAGTACTTGAGATGCACTAAAAGAAAGTTCTTGGTTCGAGCTACCAGAGTGATAAGGACGACTGAGAGTCAGTCACAGGCATTGTCTTTACCCTCAGTGGAGGGACGGTATGTTGGAAGAGTTCCAAGGTAGATACCGTGGCATACTAGACGATAAAGGCTGAATACGTTGATACCAATGATACTACCAAAGTGGCTGTCTGGACATTACTTGTTCATAAGATGAACATGGTTCCTACCATTGAGCGTCCAATAAGTGTTATTGTGACAACAATGGAGTTGTGGCTTTGGACTAGGAACACCCATCCCATCAGCGTTCCAGACATATTCCGAGGCAAGTATCACCTGATCAGGGAGATGGTTGATCTCCAAGGGATCGAGATAAGGAGAGTAGACACGAAGGATAACACAGCGAATCCACTCACAAAAGCCTTACCCTTAGAGAGACTTCTTTGAGATGGTTGAGTATGAGATACTACAACCACTGCTAAATTGTTGAATATGAGATACTGCAACAAATGACCTTAGTGCAAGTGGGAGATTGTTAGTTATATGTATGCCCTAGATGCCATTACTGTACATATGATGTATATTGTAGTGGATGCTTGGACATATATAAGGAGGACTTTCTTGCTTGACATGATAGTATGCTATCTGGTTGCACTTTATTTTAACATGTACACTTATTGTCTCTCTATTACATGTTGATAAAGCCCTTAAGATGTGTACTTGACTACTAGGACTATGATGGAGATCATACTAGTAGGGCCAAGGGTAGTCCATAAGTACACCCTATAATTATTCCTAGTCGTGGGAGTATCGAGACAGGGCATCGATACTCCATAGTAGACTAGCGTATACGCTTCTCGACCCATATGATGGGCGATGGATGATCCCATATCCATTGGTGTTTGACATCAGAGAAGGTACACGGGTGCTCAGTGGAGACTGTGTATACTGAACGGACTCGCCGAGAACTCCTAGATGGTATTATGCCTATTGTCGGATAGCGGTTCTCTGGTGACACTGGTACAGGTTAGTCTTTAAACCCGAGATCGTCATAGAGTCTTGTGTGATTCCCACTGTGCTTTGATTTTCACCATACCACGGTCAAGAGATCATGCAAAAAGGTGGTTTTTGGGTACAGTCCTGAGTCACATGGAGGCAATGAGCGATAGGAGGGGTTTCGTCTCTCCCGGTATTGGGAGTTGATGTTGCGCTATGCTCGATTGACCATAACAGGAAATCCCTGGCCAGGGTTGCTGAGATTTACTGGTAAGTGTTATCAGTAGTTTCTCGAACCGTTATGGACCTTGCATCTGCATGACTTATCAGGCTATTGGGGTCTGACGTTATACCACCCCCAGGTTGTTGATATGCGACATATCGGACGAAGAGACCGGACTGTACGGTAGTGTTACTGATTGGATTCGCAGAAGTATGAGCAGACTTGCTTGTTGATCTTCTGATCCCTCAATACCCGGGTGGCCGTTACGTTTAGTAGACCGCTTGCGGCTTGTGGGTGTTTGATATGATCATCACCTACTGCCGGCGTATTGACGAGTCTTTAGAGTCCTACACAGAGGTTTCCTGGTTCATGCGAAACGGAGTAGGAGCACATATATGATATGTGCGGGCCTGAGATTATTGCGCGTATGTGATACCGCATTCTATTCTCGCGACTTGTGACATTGGTTGGTTATGTGTGATATAGTCGGGTTATCGGATCAAGTGTTGATTCGATAAGTTGTTGCATTTGATATTAGTTGGTTATACAGAATAGTCGGATTATTAAATCAATTGTTGATTTAATGATTTAATGTAGAATTATATATTTGATATATTAAATTACAAATACTAATATTAGCTCACTTAAGTATTCATTTTTCTCACTTATGATACATTGATATTTATGTGATATGTGTTAAATGTATTGTTTTCTTTTTGCACACAAAATATATATGTGATATATATTGTTGTGTCATGTTAGGTTACACATGCAATATGTATGTATGATACTCACACCATGCTAGGTTAATGTTAGGGTTTTATTTGTTTTAAGTAATTCAAACACCTTGGATAATTAGTCATGGTTGAGCTTGGTTGGAAGCTAGTAGAACATTGACTTAGTCCACTTGTTTGTTTTGCTTAAGATATTTTTTAACCTAACCCATTAACTCTTAGCTATGGTTTAGTCTCTACAAGGGTTAGTGTATGCCATATACTCACCATGGTTGCATTTCTAACCTCACGAGTTTTGATTCATCATCTTCTTCCTCACTTAAGAAAAAGCTTGCTAGTTTTTCTAAGTGATGAAACCTTGTGAGAAAAATAAATCTAAAGTGAGCCCACTTCCTATTTCATTATCCTCTACTATCAGCCATTTAGTTTAGGGTGTTTGCTTCACTAATTTCACCATTAGTGAAGAGGTAGCATGAGCTCGAGTCTCCTTGATGTAGATTATCTTCGGCTTCGAAGACATTGAGCAAGGTTGTTCTTTTCTTCAAGTGAACCCTCTCTAGAGTCCGGGAGTTCACCATTCGCAGCGAAGGGACTATAACATGGAGCTTTAGAAGTGAAGGACCAGTCTACAAAGGTTGTATTCCGCATTCACTTTGTATGTAAAGTAGTTTACATGTTTATTCGTTGGATTTTCTAGTAACGATTCTAGGGTTAGGGTTAGCTAATACGACAATTTTTAAAAAATGGTATGGACGATGCCTCCCAAAACTTTGCTGCCACGCTAGCAAACCCTACAGTCCATGTCAAGCATCGACACGATATCCTTAATATCTCGGGCTCCGTCAGTCCGGATCGGCCCATATCATCAAATATCATGACTACGGTCGGTGTCCTCCGGATATTCACCGCGCCAGACATCACCGGTAGGTAGTCTGCCCCTGCCAGGCTCATCGTCTACAACTCGAGCTTCTCGCCCCGGGATACCTTACCGGGCCTACCATGTACCCGAGACGGTTCATTCTACTCCTCGAATTGGGTCTCGAAAACAAACATAAATCAGGAAAACTCATGATGGACGACACATACATCATATCATAAGAAAAACCGCAACTTGCATTTTTAAAATGATAATAAGCTCATAAAATCCTTGCGGTTTTCCCAAAATCCAGAAATCTCATAAGTACTGAAATCCTCAAGAAGAATCACAATATGTAAACATGTCGGTGATGATGGATGTCTATGATACGATAGTATATACCATGCGATATATGACCAGAAACTATGTATGAATTATGATGCAATGAGGTATGTATACATGACTAGCCATCCTACGTATCCATCTTGATGAAATGAATATACAACTACCAGTTTACATATCATATATGATGCAAATATTTTAGATACTGATTTAAGCAAGTCCTATAGTGTTCGTGGCATAGCAATTACCAAAGGCGTGTGTGTTCGCTTGAATAGTGCACGTGCAGTATGAACCAATGGTAATGGTGCCAGTGTCCTAGGTAATAACATTGTATATAAGAATATGAATGCCATGATATGGATGATTTGAGACTACGCATATAGATGCAAGAACTACTAATTATTCCTAACTATCGGGCGCTTCGCGCCATCCAGACGATTCTCCCATAGATGTGTACATCTACTCATCGGGACGTCACAGCTAGTCTGATCCAATGACCGCCTTTCCTTTCTGTGCTGCGTCCGACGTCTCCACGACCAATCCTAGAATCACACAATGCAACACATAAGGTTAATATTTTGTAAAACGCGATATCAAGACCATACGAGAAAACTATCGCCTACAAACTAAACGCGTGTGCACTCGGAGCACCAAAACGTGTGTGCTAATGTCTGAAACCATCCCGATTGGCCGTGATACATAGCAAACACCACAACTAGACTTGAAACGCACGTATCGCGCTAGACACAACACTAAAAATATAGGTAATTGGTCCCAGATTTTATCTGGAGCAGAAATAAAGAAAACAAGCAATACCAAATACAATAAAATACCTACAGACAACTACCTGCAAAATCCCAACATTCAATTCCACAGAGGGGCCGTCCAAATCAGGAAAATGAGGATTTTCACCGGTTCAATTTTCATGAAATGGGTCCGGGTTTCTACACTACACTCCTAACACAATATATAGTCTATTGTATATGTTGGGTTACGTCAGCGCCCCGGCCATCAATCCATGGCCAAATGCGGAACAAAAAATTTAAAAAACCGGTGCTAACGGAACCCGATTCCCGGATCGAACCATTAACCCTATACTAGTTCTATGAAAGGAGTTTAGAGAGGTTATAACGATCGATCCGTGTCCTTCGGTCTTCAACCTCTGTCCCAAGTTTCTCTCGGCTTCCTTGATCATGTTTGAACTCCGGTCTCCCCACATCGAAGAAGATCCACGTCGAGGGTTAGTAATACGGGCTCCCGCCTCAAAACCGAAGCAACTCGGATATCTAGTTTGCTAGCCTAGATAGCCAAGATAAAGTAGAGAGTGTGTGTGATTACTTTGTCTCAATACACCTAAGGATTCTCAACTCATGAGAGGGTTTGGGTGGAGGTTGAAGAAGTTGCCAAGTGAGGAAAGTGTGAGCTCAAGTTTTGGCAAGTGAAGAAAGTGAGTGTTATGAGTTCTTTGTTGTGAGCAACTAAAGAAATCCTCCCCAAAAAAAATGATCTGTTGAAGAAGTTGCCAAGTGAGGAAAGTGTGAGCTTAAGTTTTGGCAAGTGAAGAAAGTGAGTGTTATGAGTTCTTTGTTGTGAGCAACTAAAGAAATCCTTCCTAAAAAAATGACTTGCCATCTCTTTTTAATGCTCACTACAAATATCTCACAAACAACACACACAAAATATCTTAGCCAAAACAAAAACATCCCATGACCCAATACCATGAGTCTCCAAGTGCACATGCTACATCAATGCACCAAAACCAAAACTTGCACTCACACTTTACACCTCACAATAAACATTTAAACTAAATGTTTATAGAAAAAGAAATGGCAATATCTAAAGTAAACTTGTAATGAATTACAAGAATACCCCTCATCGGTATATACATACCCGTATTCCTACTGAATACGAATACAACGAGACGAAAATAATCCAACAATATAATACTAGGATTCGGCTTAAACCAAAGCCCACTAGTATTATCCGTCCGATTATGATCCGAGAACAAGTGCACATATATGATCGAACCCTGCCATAAAACTATACGACTTCTACAACGTTTCGCCCGAACCAGGGAAATCCTTTGTGTGGGGCTCTAAAGACTCGTCAATACCCTGGCAGTGGGTTTAACCATAAGCACGTTAGTGGCACTAGCTGTACGTAACGGCTACCCAGGTATTGAGCGAAAGGGAGGCCGACGAGCAAACTCATCTTGAAACCCCTACTTAGCCTGACAGTGTAATGTTTTAGAAATCGTTATACGAATTTTTCCGTTTTAGGGTAAAATAGTCGGTATTTTCCGTTTTAACCCGATTGTGATCAAACGTCCGTATAAACTTGCCGGCACCTAGTTTAGCTAAAATAAAGCTAGTGCGCGAGCTTTGGGGGTATATGGAAAGTTTTGGTTCAAATAGAATTTTTTCCTAATAAAATATTATTTTAACTGGTAAATTATACACTTAAATTGTGGTAATTACTTCTAATGAGAATCATTGCTAAAATAATCACAATAATTGGTTTAGAAACTTCTTTTCAAATAACTTGATATTTTTTTTGACGACTAATGGTTTATTTTTTAAAAGAAAAGAAAAGATGAAAAGTGGCAAAAGTTGCATTAATTAGCATTTATTGTAATTTGCTAGAACTTTCTCCATTTTATTTACACAAACGCCCCTTCACCCCTTTGGCCGATCCTCTTCCCATTTCTGCCCCATTCTAATTCCAAGCTCATTTCTTCTCCTTTTGCTCACTAAATTCCTCAAAATTTCCTTAAATAAATCCACAAAATTTCCTAAGCAAAAATTACACCATCAATTTCCCTTTTACTAATCTAGCTTGGAAAGCTAGGATCTTGTGAGCAAGTGTTGATAGGTATAATCCCTAAACTGTTAAATAGGAGTTTTTATGATGTGTAGCTCGTTGGTTGTTGTGTAGAACACTTTAAGTATCGTTTCGTGCAATATCGTATTTTTTAGTGTCATTTTAGAGCCTCTGTGATCTGCTGTGACCTGGGATTTTTACTGTTTGATCAAACAAGGTAGTAGTGTTGTACTAGTGACCCTAGGATTTCACCTGAAACATGAGACCTACCCCACCGGTTTTGGCCGGCGACCCGACGATGAAATCCTGCGACATCGGATTTGGCAGGGGGATTTGGGGTTGGGTTTTGTTGGGTAGTTGTCTGCTGTGGTTTAGGGGTGTTTGGTATTGTTTAATTTTTAAGTGTTTACAGTATGAAAAATCTGGGGTCGTTTTCCTATAATCTAGTGTTTTGAGTCCGCGTGTTATGTTATCCGACATGGATCGTGATCTTGTGCAGCTGTTGCACTTGGGTTGTTTTCATAGTGTCGCCACACACGTTAGCCACTAGACGGACACTTGTGAGTTAGTTTGGAGTTGGTGCATCGTTTAAAACGTAGTTTTACGTGATATTGGTCGATTTATGTGATTTTGCACTGGCTATGTTTTGTGAAAATTTAGGATCGCAAGCGGGGACTTCGGACGCTGCGAACAAGGGGAAGCAGGTAGTCGAATTTTCATAGCTCGAGACCATTGGTGAGTAGATTTAACATCTACGGGGAAATCGCCCGTGTGGCGTTATGCGTCGGGGCTGATATGATATGATAGCTGCATGTTATTGCATATTAGTTGATTTCATATGAACATCATTGCATAGTATTATCTGTTGTACCTTGACTTGTACCTTTGAATATAACACATTACTGACGGTTCATTTTGCAAGAGCACTAATTTGTATGCTACACCCACACCGTCAGTAATTGACATGACACGCACAAACCACCTACATACGTGATATGGTAGTGGATAGGGATAGTTGAGGTAGTGACTCTTATTCCATTATGCATATGAAATACTGTGGACACATACATACGTGATATCGCATTGGGCAGGGATAGTTGAGGTAGTAACCCTTATTCCATTTCACGTATACCTTGCTATAGCTACTTGTACATCATGCACACATACTGACATGTACACCCACATATTTTGCTATAGTTGCATATACCCTAAGTGGTATTCTTTTGACATGTGATATTGAGACGTTGACTATTGTGCTTATGAAATGCATCATACCTACTTGCTTACATGTAGATACTTAAAGCTTGCTACGATTACATGTACACCTCATATGATGCTGCACTTGATTTCAGAGGATTTTGGAAACCGCATGATATATTTTAAAAGCTGGATTCATTTTAAAGAGCGGTTTTCCCTTAATATGCTCATATTGTTGTTTTATTTTGCATATATCAGTTTTCATGGATTTTCGCATTGAGATATGGATTTCATATGATTTATGGATTTGAGAACCGTGGGGGTATTTCAAGAAAACTATGTATTTGTTTGAAAACCCGGTTTCTCTTGATATGATATTTCAGTGCGTCCACCATGTGATTTCTCGGTTCTGAGATTTGGCATGTGATACCCAATTCGAGGAGCGGGAGGCACCGTCTGTGGGTACATGGTGGACCCGGTATGGTATCCCGGGGTGAGTGGTGATTTCGTGGTGTAGACGATAAGCCTGACAGAGGGACCACTACCTACCGGTGATTGTATTTGGACTCGGCGGTTATCGTAGGGATACCGACCGGAGTGATGTACGACATATCGTCAGGGCCAGTCGTGGTGACAGCGCCTGAGTTATGAGGATTTACGTATCGATGCCAGACACGGGTTTCATGATGTTTTGAGTGTCGGTATTTGACACTTAGGTTTTCCATGATTTCTACGTATCGTCGGTGGACATACGGGGTTGATATCCTTATGATTATATATTGTAGGGTTAGCTTAGCACCTTAGCAAGGTTTTGGCGAGCATCAAACATGCTACTTTAAAATTTTTGGGGTGCTAAACGAACCCTAACTAAGATCTTAACTAGAGAATTAGGGTTAACTATGCATGTAAACAATTTTACATCTAAGAGAGAGGAATTACAACTTTTGTAGTCTGTTCCTTCGCTTCATAAGCTCCGAGTAGTAGTCCCTTTGCCGCGATCCATGATCTCCCGGACTCAAGAGAGGCTCTACAAGTCGAATGATCCATTCTTTCTTGAAGTCTTCCTTTTCGAAGATGATCTACCTTGAAGAATCTCAAACTCAAGATCTCACTTCTCTAATCAAGTATTAGTGAAGTGAACACCCTAATCTAAGTGGCTAGAATAGATGAGGGTGATGATGTAGGAATTTTACACTCTTTTATTTTCAATTTCTCACTTTAAATCATTACTTCATAAAAAGCTAGAAAGCTTTTTCAAGGAGGAGGAAGAAGAAGAAAGCTTTTGTGATGAATAATGAATTATTGTTGTGGTTACAAATCCAACCATGAGTTAATAATGAAGGGCTTAACTCATGTAGAGAATAAACCTAAGGTAAAGGGTTTGGGTTGGGTTAAGAAATATCTATACAAAATATCTTAGCAAAAAACAAAAGAAAGCTTCATGAAAAAGCTAACCCAAATGCTAACCCAAATCAAACCCTAACTTGTTTAATCTCCAAAAAACATGTTGTATTTGTAACCCTAACTTGTTACAATATTATATATCACATATATAATATATATTTTGTAACAAAAGAAAATAATACAATTAACATTTATCGCATATATATCAATGTATTATCCGGTGAGAAAATGAATCAATAAAGCGAGCTTATATTAGTTAACGTAATGTAATATATCACATATATAATTATACATTAAATTATCAAATCAACACTTGATCCGACAATCCGTCTATATTGCATATAACCGACTAATAAAACATGTACCGATTCATCGAATCAACACATGATCCGATGACCCGGCTATATCACATATACCCGGCCGATATCATATAACGCGAGAATAGAATACGGTATCTCATATCATATTATTCTCGGTCCCGCACATATCACATATATGCTCCTACTCCATTTTTCCTGAGCCAGGAAACCTCTGTGTAGGACTCTAAAGAATCGTCAATACGCCGGCAGCAGGTGATGATCATATCAAACACCCACAAGCTGCAAGCGGTCAGCTAAACGTAACAGCCACCCAGGTATTGAGCGATCAGAAGATCAACAAGCAAGCCTGTACATTCTCCTGTAAATCCAATCAGTAAACACTACCATACAGTTCGGTCTCTTCGTCTGATATGTTGCATATCTAGTCTAGGGGTGGTAAACGTCAGACCCCAGTAACCGATAAGTCGTGTCGATGTAAGGCTCATAACGGGTTGAGAAACTACTGATAACTCTTACCAGTAAATCTCCATATCAGCCCAGGCCAGGGACTTCCAGTTATAGCCAATCGAACACAGCACAACATCAACTCGCTATACCGGGAGAGACGAAACCCCTCTTATCGCTCATTGCCTCCATGTGATTCGGGACTGTACTCAAAAGCCACCGTTTTGCACGCCCTTTTAGACGTGGTAAGGTAGAAATCAAAGCACAGTGGGAATCACACAAGACTCTATGAAGATCTTGGGTCTACAGACTAACCTGTACCGGTGTCACTGGAGAACTGCTATCTGACGATAGGTATAATACCATCCAGGAGTTCTCGGCGAATCCGTTCAGTGTACCCTGTCTCCACTGAGCACCCGTACACCATCTTTGATGTCCTATACCAATGGATATAGGATCATCCATCACCCATCATATGGGTCAAGATGCGTGTACGCTAGTCTACTCTGGAGTATCGATACCCTGTCTCGATACACCCTCGACTAGGAACAGTTATAGGATGTACTCGTAGACTATCCTGGCCCCACTAGTATGATCTGTATCATAGTACAAGTAGTCGAGTACATATCCTAAGGGCTTTATCAACACGTGATCATAAAACAGTATTCGTTAACATGTTAAGATAAAGTGAAACCAGATAGCATACTATCATATCGAGCAAGAAAGTCCTCTCTATATATATCCAAGCATCCACTATAATATACATCATATGTACAACAATGGCCTTTAGGGCATACATATAACTAACAATCTCCCACTTGCACTAAGGCCAGCTGTTGTAGTATCTCATACCCAACATCCCGAAGAGTCTCTCAAATTGTATCTGAGGAATGGCCTTTGTGAGTGGATCCGCAGTGTTGTCCTTCGTATCAACTCTCCTGACCTCGATCTCCCGGTGATCAACTATTTCCCGGATCAGGTGATACCGCCTCAGAATATGTCTGGACTTCTGATGGGACCTGGGTTGCTTGGCTAAAGCCACAGCTCCATTGTTATCACAATACAAATGTATTAAATACTCAATGGACGGAACCAGACCAAGTTCAGTGATGAACTTCTTTATCCAGACAGCTTCTTTGGCAGCATCGTTGGCAGCGATGTATTTAGCCTCCATCGTCGAGTCTGCCATGGTTTCCTATTTGGAACTCTTCCAACAAACCGCCCCTCCATTTAGGGTAAAGACAAATCCCAAGTGCGACTTAGAGTCGTCCTTATCACTTTGGAAGCTCGAATCGGTAAAGGACTCTACCTGGAGTTCTCCGTTACCATACACTAAGAACATCTCTTTAGTCCTTCTCAAGTACTTGAGAATGTTCTTCACAGCTGTCCAGTGATTCTCTCCAGGATCCGCTTGATACCTACTACACTTAGTGAGTATGCTACATCGGGTCTGGTACATAGCATCGCGTACATGATAGAGCTTACTGCCGAAGCATAGGGTACCCCTTGCATGCGAGCTCATTCTAAATCAGTCTTGGGAGACATCTCTTTGGAGAGAGTGGGCCCAGAGATCGTGGGTAAATTCCCACGCTTGGATTCTTCCATACTAAACCTCTTTAGTATGGTGTCAATGTACCTGGATTGGGACAATCCCAGTATCCGTCTAAATCTATCTCTATAGATCTTAATCCCCAAAATGTAGAAGGCATCGCCTAGATCTTTCATTGAGAATCTTTATGATAAGAAGAGCTTGACCGATTGCAGCATAGGAACATCATTTCCTATCAAGAGTATGTCATCCACGTACAATACGAGGAAGACAACCTTACTCTCTGCCACCTTCTTGTATATACAAGGTTCATCTATGTTTTTGATGAAGTTAAATTCTTTGACTACCACATCAAAACAGATGTTCCAACTCCGTGATGCCTGCTTTAACCCATAAATGGATTTAAGCAGCTTGCACACCTTTCCGCTGCTCCCACTGTCTACGAAGCCCTCTGGCTGAGTCATGTACACGCACTCTTCTAAATCACCATTTAGAAAGGCGGTCTTAACATCCATTTGCCAGATTTCGTATTCATGGTATGAAGCAATGGCAAGTAAGATCCGGATGGACTTAAGCATAGCCACTGGAGAAAAGGTTTCGTCATAATCCACACCTGGTCGTTGACGAAAACCCTTTGCAATAAGTCTAGCTTTGTAAGTCTCAACTTTTCCATCTACACCAAGTTTCTTCTTAAAGATCCATTTGCTCCCAATGGGTTTGACCCCTTCAGAAGCAATTTCCAATGTCCATACTTTGTTGGTGTACATGGATTCCATCTCAGATCGCATTGCATCCAACCATTTCACAGAGTCACCACTCGTGATGGCCTGCTCGAAACTAGTCGGGTCATCATCTTCCATGATGCAATCCTCGCTCCCACCATCGATGAGAAAACCGTAGTATCTTCCAGGTGGATGAGGAACCCTACTAGATCGGCGGAGCGACTGAGGTTCGTCGGGAAGTACTGAATCCTCTGGTTCCAATAAATCATCAGTCGTAGTTTGTGCTACTAGAACTTCTTCCAGCTCTACTTCTTCGCCACTAATTTCTTTTACAAGAAATTCCTTTTCTAAAAAGATGGCATATTGAGAAACAAACACCTTTTGTTTCTCACCGTGGTAGAAGATATATCCATAGGAATCTTTTGGATATCCCACAAACTTACAGAAACCTGATCTTGCCCCGAGTTTGTCCGGATTTTGCTTTTTAACATAGGCCGGACAACCCCATATCTTAACTCGTTTAAGAGATGGCGTCTTCCCATTCCAAATCTCATATGGAGTGGTAGGCACTGATTTGGTTGGAACTCTATTCAATAGGTATGCAGCCGTCTCCAGCGCATAGCCCTAAAAGGAAATAGGTAACTCAGCAGTGCTCATCATAGAGCTACCATATCTAATATGTAGGGTTACTAGACACACGCACGAGGGTCTATAAGGCATCAACCATGCCCGAATAAAAATTTAGCCATGCCGAACAACCCTAAAACAAGATCTTAGACTAGAGATTAGGCGAAAACAAGCATGTTAAACACTTTAACACTAAGTGAGAGGGATTACAACCTTTGTAGATCCGGTACTTCACTTCTTAAGCTCCGTGTTGAGGTCTCTTCTCTGCGATCATCGTGCATCCGGACTCTAGAGAGGCTCCACGAAGAGAAAAATGCAAGCTTGCTTCCGATCTTTGATAACAAAGATGATCTACCTTGAAGTTTCCTTAACACAAGCTCTCACTCACTAAATGAAGTGAACATCCTAATCTAAATGGCTAGGATAGATTAGGATGATGAAGTAGGATTTTAGCTCTCATTTATTATCTTAATATCAGTCATTTTCATCACTAAGCAAAAAGCTAGAAAGCTTTTGCATCAAGAACTCAAGGAAGAAGAAGAAGCATAATGAATAATCCTTTTGTGATGAATAATGCAAAGTAATGATAAGGTTAGAAATGCAACCATGGTTCAAGTAACCTTTGTAGAGATTTAGCTAGGGCTAGGGTTTGGGTTGGGTCAAAGAATGAGTCACGTAAAATATCAACACAAATATCTTTGCACAAAACAAAAACAAAACCTTCTAGAAACTTCTAAAAAAGCTTAACCCAAATAAAACCCTAACCATGTTTAATCTCCACTAATCATGTTGCATTAATAACCACATCATGTTACAATATTATATATCACATATATAATATTTATTGTAACAAAATAAAATAATACATTTAACATATATCGCATATATATCAATGTATTACCCGAGTGAGAAAAAGAATCTTTTAGTGAGCTTATATTAGTTAATGTAATTTAATATATCAAATATATAATTATACATTAAATTATCAAATAAACACTTGATCCGACAATCCGGCTATATCGCATATAACCGACTAATATAATCTGTATCAGTTCATCGAATCAACACTTGATCCGATGATCCGGCTATATCACATATACCCGGCCGATATCTCATATCGCTGAGAATCTAATATAGTATCACATACACGTATTGTTCTCGGTCCCGCACATATCACATATGTGCTCCTACTCCGTTTTGCCTGAGCCAAGAAACCTCTGTGTAGGACTCTAAAGAATCGTCAATACGCCGGCAATGGGTGATGATCATATCAAACACCCACAAGCTGCAAGCGGTCAGCTAAACGTAACAGCCACCCAGGTATTGAGCGCTCAGAAGATCAACAAGCAAGCTTGTACATTCTCCCATGAATCCAATCAGAAACACTCCCGTACAGTCCGGTCTCGTCGTCTGATATGTCGCATATCTCGCCTAGGGGTGGTATACGTCAGACCCCAGTAGCTTGATAAGTCGTGTCGATATGAGGTCTATAACAGTTTGAGAAACTACTGATAACACTTACCAGTAAATCTCAGCAACCCTGACCAGGGATTTCCAGTTATATCCAATCGAACACAGCGCAACATCAACTCCCTATACCGGGAGAGACGAATCCCCTCCTATCGCTCATTGCCTCCATGTGATTCGGGACTATACCCAAAAGCCACCTTTTTGCAGGCCCTCTTGGACGTGGTATGATGGAAATCAAAGAACAGTGGGAATCACACAAGTCTCTATGACGATCTCGGGTCAACAGACTACTCTGTACCAGTGTCACCGGAGAACTGCCATTTGACGTGAGGTATAATACCATCTGGGAGTTCTCGGCGAGTCCGTCCAGTGTACCCAGTCTCTACTGAGCACCCGTACACCATCCTTGATGTCAAACATCGATGGATATGGGATCATCCATCGCCCATCATATGGGTCAAGATGCGTATACGCTAGTCTACTCTAGTGTATCGATGCCCCGTCTCGATACACCCTCGACTAGGAACAGTTATAGGATGTACTCGTTGACTACCACGGCCCCACTAGTATGATCTCATCATAGTCCCAGTAGTCGAGTACATATCCTAAGGGCTTTATCAACATGTAACATAGAGACAATCAGAGTACATGTTAAGATAAAATACAACCAGATAGCATACTATCATGTCGAGCAAGAAAGTCCTCCCTATATATGTCCAAGCATCCACTACAATATACATCGTATGTACAGTAATGGCCTCTAGGGCATACATATAACTAACATAATAGGGTGCGATTCCTCCGTTCTGATACACCATTGTGTTGTGGTGTATTAGGAGGAGTAAGCTGAGAGAGAATCCTATTCTCTTTTAGATAATCCAGAAACTCATTGCTCAAGTATTCTCCTCCTCGATCAGATCGAAGGATCTTAATACTTTTACCCGTTTGGTTCTCTACTTCGTTCTTATATTCTCTGAATTTCTCAAAAGCTTCAGACTTGTGTTTTATCAGGAACACATGTCTGTATCTTGAAAGATCGTCAGTGAATGTAATGAAGTATGAGGAACCATTCCTGGCATGTGTAGACATGGGACCACATACATCACTATGTATCAGTCCCAAGAGTTCTGTAACTCTTTCTCCGTGTCCACTAAACGGAGTTTTGGTCATCTTGCCTTTGAGACATGACTGACAAGTGTCATAAGATGAAAATTCGAACGGATTCAAATATCCATCCTTATGCAATTTGGCCAGTCGTGTCGCATTGATATGACCAAGTCTACGATGCTACAAGAAGGATTCGTTCATTTCTGAACTTTTCCTCTTGTGTGTGTTCTGTATATTAAGAACTGTGTTTTGATTTAGAACGTATATGCCATTATTTAATGAGCCTGATCCAATCAACTTTTGATTTAGGAAGATGTTCATAACATTATCCTGTATTAGAAAATTATATCCTTCTTTACTTAATAAAGAAACTGATATAATGTTGCATATCATGTTCGGTATATAATAGCATTCATTCAGAATCAATGTATTGCCACTTGGTAATACAAGGTGATTTTCGCCAACTGCTTTGGCTGCAATATTTGCACCATTCTCTACTCTTACGGAATGATCAACCATTCCCAGTTCTCTACCTTTCTTTAGCCCATGCAATATATTGCATATGTGGGATCCTGATCCGGTATCTAATGCCCAGGACGTAGAGTGAACTGAGAAACAGTTCTCGGTAACTAACACATCCGAAGAAGATACATCAACATGTTTATTCTTCGTTTGGGCGGCATGTGAATTCTGGTATTCCCCTATTTCCTGTTCAGTCTTATAACAATTATAAGAAAGAACGGAACCAACGTTCCCCTGCTCAGCATAACAAATGGGTTCGGTGAATACATCCATATTATTATCTTGATTAAGGCCTGACATAGTCGCTACCTGGAAAGAAAGAGAAGAAAACACTTTAGCGTGTGCTCTTGCAAGATTAGATTGGTTATTATCTTATCTAATCAGGATGGCTCCCACTATTTTAATCAAATCTTCCTTCAAACCATAAAAGGTAAGATTAGCCGGGATTAATTACACCCTACAAGTTCTCCAATCTTTCAGCCAGATCAGTGTTGGTACTTTGAGGGAGGTTCCCCGTGCTACGCACGGACATAATTAAAATAAACCTCATTTTTCCAGAGGCTTAACCCCATTAACACCTTTCTAGACACCTACTTGGTCAGCTAATTGTCATGTGTAAAACTCTCCCAGGAGTAACTCTTACTCGCAGTGGGTGTTAGTTATGTATATGCCTAGAGGCCATTGTTGTACATATGATGTATATTGTAATGGATGCTTGGATATATATAGAGAGGACTTTCTTGCTCATCATGACAGTATGCTATTTGGTTTCACTTTATCTTAACATGTTGACTTGTGTTAGTTTACTTTCTTAGTCTCACATGTTGATAAAGCCCTTAGGATCTGTACTCGACTACTGGGACTATGATGAGATCATACTAGTGGGGCCACGGTAGTCGATGAGTACATCCTATAACTGTTCCTAGTCGAGGGTATATCGAGACAGGGCATCGATACACCAGAGTAGACTAGCGTATACGCATCTTGACCCATATGATGGGCGATGGATGATCCCATATTTATCGGTGTTTGACATCAAGGATGGTGTACGGGTGCTCAGTGGAGACTGGGTACACTGAACGGACTCCCCGAGAACTCCTAAATGGTATTATACCTATCGTTAGATAGCAGTTCTCCGGTAACACTGGTACAGGTTAGTCTGTAGACCCGAGATCGTCATAGAGTCTTGTGTCATTCCCACTGTGCTGTGATTTCCATCATACCATGTCCAAGAGGGCGTGCAAAACGGTGGCTTTTGGGTACAGTCCCGAATGACATGGAGGCAATAAGCGATAGGAGGGGTTTCGTCTCTCCCGGTATTGGGAGTTAATGTTGTGCTGTGTTCGATTGACTATAACTGGAAGTCCCTGGCCAAGGATGATATGGAGTGCTTCTGGTAAGAGTTATCAGTAGTTTCTCGACCGGTTATGAGCCTTATATCGACACGACTTATCGGTTACTGGGGTCTGACGTATACCACCCTAGACTAGATATGCAACATATCAGACGAAGAGACCGGACTGTACGGGAGTGTTACTGATTGGATTCGCAGGAGAATGTACAGGTTTGCTTGTTGATCTTCTGATCGCTTAATACCTGGGTGGCTGTTACGTTTAGCTGACCGCTTGCAACTTGTGGGTGTTTGATATGATCATCACCTACTGCCGGCGTATTGACGATTCTTTAGAGTCCTACACAGAGGTTTCCTGGCTCAGGCAAAACGGAGTAGGAGCACATATGTGATATGTGCGGGACCGAGAATAATACGATATGAGATACCATATTCTATTCTCGCGATATGAGATATCGGTTGGGTATATGTGATATAACCGGTCATCGGATCAAGTGTTGATTCGATGAATTGGTACATGTTATATTAGTCGGTTATATGTACTGTAGCCGGGTTATCGGATCAAGAGTTGATTCGATAATTTAATGTATAATTATATATGTGATATATTACGTTACGTTAACTAATATAAGCTCGCTTTATTGATTCATTTTCTCACGGGATAATACATTGATATATATACGATATATGTTAATTGTATTATTTTCTATTGTTACAAAATATATTGTATATGTGATATGTAATATTGTAACATGTTAGGGTTACAAATTTAACAATGGTTTAGGGTTTAAACTTGGTTAGGGTTTGGATTAGGGTTAGCTTTTGCATGAAGCTTCCATGAAGCTTCATGAAGTTTTGACTTTGTCTTTGGCTTGATATTTTGTGAAGATATTATGTTAACCCAATCCAAACCATTAACTCTAGTTAACTCTCTACAAGGGTTAACTCCTTCATGCTTAACCCTTGGTTAGATTTGTAACCACTACAATAATTCATTATTCATCACAAAAGGATTAGCTCATTATTCTTCTTCTTCTTAAATCTTGAGCTTTGAGAAAGCTTTCTATGTTTTCATTTTGTGATGATTAAGAGTGAGAATTTGATAAGAAAATAGAGCACAAATACTACTCCATCATCCTCATCTAATCTAGCCAATTAGATTAGGGTGTTCACCTCATTAGAGAGAGAGAGAGCTTGAGTTATAGAAACTTCGAGGTAGATCATCGGAGAAAAGGAAGACTACAAGCTAGCATGAATCTTTCGAGTTATGGAGCCTCTCTTGAGTCTGGGAGATCATGGATCGCGGCAAAGGGACTTCTACTCAGAGCTTATTAAGCGAAGGAGCGGACTACAAATGTTGTAATCCCTCACACTTAGTAGTAAAGATGTTTACTTGCACGTTAAACCCTAATAATCTAGCAAAGATCCCGGCTTTGGGTTGTTCGGCACGTCTAAAATTTTATTCGGGCATGGTTGATGCCTTATTAACCCTTGTAAGAGTGCCTAGGAACCCTACAGTGGTATCAGAGCCTAGCTAGAGTATTAGACGTCGTGTATACGAAGTTAAAACTCCGATCGAACCCCGAAACGTCGAAATAGACCCCTCTCTGGAAATTTTGTAAAAATGTGATTTTTTCTGCATTAAAAATACTTAAAAAAATCAGTAGGAAATTCTAAGGATATCACTGAAATACGACCCCCAACTCTTTCATAGCGCCATGGAACCGCGGCAGAAGCTGCTTGTTGCGGCGATTCCGCGGCCATAATTGAGAATTGTTGACATGTGTTTAAACAGTTATATCCGTAGGTATTTATAGCTGCTTTTGGGTATTTTTAATCTGACTCAAGTGTTGAGTGTTCTGGGGATTATATTGAATGCGTTCATTCGATCGGAAGGTTTAATTTCGTTCTGTTTTCCGGATATTTTAGAAACAGTTAAAATGTTCGAACGGATATCATTAACTCACTTTTTCCCGACACGGAAAACTTTCAAGTGTTGAATTTTTCTTGAGTTTAAATCTTTCGGAAAAACGTGCAAGTAACGCGGTGGACCCTCTAGAAGAACACAAACCTTAACTCGATTATGTGACCATCTGAACTGGCTCTAAAGCTTAGGGTTTGGGACAGTACGGCGTGCTACATGTGAGGCGTTGGCTTGACCCTTCTACTGCTGGACCATTGCTACTGTGACATATTCTGGGATTATTTGAACTCCGCTCAAGTGTTGAGCTATTAAGGAAATCTTGGGTATTTGATTATTCGATCGGAAAGCTTAATATTGTCTATTTATCTGGAATGTGATACAATATGTGGAATTCATATAGTTAGGCATGAAATGCGAAGTATGTGATATTTTGGATTTATGATGTCTAAAGTGATTGTGGATTCCAAATGTTGTAGTTTTACACTTTCTTTTCTGTGACCATAAGCGTAGTATGTGGGGTATCGCCGGCTTCGTTGCTATACATCAACGAAAATCGGGATACGTATACTTGCTTACGTTGATGATATGAGATATTATGTGTTGCTCTGATATGTTATATTGGATTGTCGTGTTCTTAATAGCCGGGGTTTTTATGTGAGATGCGGGTTTTTATTTTCATTCATGTAAAATTCATTTGTATGTAATATTCTTTTATTGGGACACTTCAGGGATGAGGTTGATGTCACCAGTGTATATTATTTACTTTTCCGCATTAGGTAGACCCAAGGAGGGGAGCACAAGTAACCGGGTTCTAGGGTCCAGTGGGAGGCCATCTCGAGGTGTCGAGACCGGGTCTCCTAACCCTAGAATTGGCAGTGTTGCTTGCCGTTCTCGTAGGGGTCTAAGGATGTGGGTTTGGCTATTCATCGCGACCGTGGAATCCGTGTTTTATACAGGCTCGATATAAAACACGGACATCCTAGTATATACAATATTTCATATATGTTCTTCTGCTGCAATGTTCTGTGATGAGATCATATTACTGTCTGAGACGAATGCTTATACTATATATATATGCTGATATATAAATATTACTGCTTTCGTTTCTTCTGTGATGCTTAGGAAGTATAAGCTGATGGGATATATTAATGAGATTAATAAAAGAAAAGAAACCTAAAAGTTGTTGTAGAATAAAAACTTTATAAAAAGGGTAGCTACAGTTTTGCTTTGCATAGCGGTATATGTGATATACCCTGCACCTTATTCGATGAGGAAAGAGCCGAGATCCCTTCACCGGGAGTGACCTCTTTAGCTAAACTGGCAGATACTACAAACTCACGGTTTAGTTTTTGATAGCTTATATAGTTATTGCTTTGCACAGCGGTATATATGATATACCTTGCATCTTATTTGATGGGGAAAGAGCCGAGATCTCTTCACCGGGAGTGACCTCTTTAGCAAAACTAGAAAAGCCTAAAAAACACTCCTTTTCAAAATCACTTGTTTCTACAACGATATCAAGTTCATTACGCTCATGGTTTTCTGAAAAACCTGTGTAGCCCTCCGTCATTTCAAATAAAGACTATTTAGTATTCGTGCTGCATTTGTTGGCCTTTGTCAAGGCGTAGTGTGCGGTAGCTGACTAGTACTTATCTTCTTATGCATGTGATGCGATTGAATTAGGGAAGTCGTAAAACCTTGTTGGCCTTTGTCAAGGGTCGTGCGAGTGGGTTTATTTTAATCAAGAAATGACGGGTTGAACTTGACTAGCTTCCTATGGTTTGTTGGCCTTTGTCAAGGTCATAGGAGGTTAGGGGTAAAAGTATTATCGGGAATTTCAAGTGTTGAAATTTGCAATGATATTGCATACCTCTTATGAGTTAGTTTGATCCCGATACCCGCTACGAGTAAGAGTTACTCCTGGGAGAATTTTACACAGGATAATTAGCTGATCAAGTATGTGTCTAGAAAGGTGTTAACGGGGTTATGCCTCTGGGAGAACGAGGTTTATTTTAATTAGGTCCGTGCGAAAGCACGAGGTACCTCCCTCAAGTACCGACACTGATCTGGCTGAAAGATTGACGAAATTGTAGGGTGTAATTAATCCCGGCTAATCTTACCTTTTAGGGTTTGAAGGAAGATTTGATAAAAACAGTGGGAGACATCCTGATTAGATAAGATAATAACCAATCTAATCTTGCAAGAGCATACGCTAATGTGTTTTCTTCTCTCTCTTTCCAGGTAGAGACCATGTTAGGCCATAATCAAGATAATAATATGGATGTATTGACTGAACCCGCTTATTATACTGAGCAGGGGAACGTTGGTCCCGTTCTTTCTTATAAGAGTTATAAGACTGAACAGGGAATAGGAGAATATCTGGATTCTCATGCCGCTCAAACTAAGAACATGCATGATGATGCATCTTCTTCGGGTGTGTTAGTAATTGAGAACTGTTTCTCAGTTCACCCTACGTCCTGGATATTAGATACCGGATCGGGATCCCACATATGTAAATTGTTACATGGGCTACGTAAAGGTAGAGAACTGGGAAAGGGTGATCATTCCGTACAAGTAGGGAATGGTGCAAGTATTGCAGCCAAAGCAGTTGGCGAATATCACCTTGTATTACCAAGTAGTAATACACTGATTCTGAATGAGTGCTATTATATACCGAACATGATGTGCAACATTATATCAGATTCTTTATTAAGTAAAGAAGGATATAATTTTGTAGTAAAGGATAATGTTATGAACATCTTCCTAGATCAAAAGTTGATTGGATCAGGCTCGTTACATAATGGCATATTCATTCTCAATCAAAATACAGTCCTTAATGTACAAAACACACACAAGAGGAAGAGTTCAGAAATGAACGAATCCTTCTTGTGGCATTGTAGACTAGGTCATATCAATGCGACACGGCTAGCTAAGTTACATAAGGATGGATATTTGAATCCGTTCGAATTATCATCTTATGATACTCGCCATTCATGTCTCAAAGGAAAAATGACCAAAACTCCGTTTAGTGGACACGGAGAAAGAGTTACGGAACTCTTAGGACTGGTACATAGTGATGTATGCGGTCCCATGTCTACACACGCCAGGAACAGTTCTTCCTACTTCATTACATTCACTGACGATCTCTCAAGATTCGGACATGTGTTCCTGATGAAACACAAGTCTGAAGCTTTTAAGAAATTCAGAGAATATAAGCACGAAGTAGAGAATCAAACAGGAAAAAGTATTAAGATCCTTCGATCTGATCGAGGAGGAGAATACTTGAGCAATGAGTTCCTAGATTATCTAAAAGAGAATGGGATTCTCTCTCAGCTTACTCCTCCTTATACACCACAGCACAATGGTGTATCGGAGCGGAGGAATTGCACCCTATTAGATATGGTGCGCTCTGTGATGAGCATTGCTGAGTTACCTATTTCCTTCTGGAGACATGCACTGGAGACAGCTGCATACCTATTGAATCAAGTTCCATCTAAATCTGTACCTACCACACCATATGAGATATGGAGTGGGAAGAGACCATGTCTTAAACGAGTTAAGATATGGGGTTGTCCAGCCTATGTTAAAAAGCAAAATCCAGACAAACTCGAGGCACGGTCAGTTCTTTGTAAGTTTATGGGATATCCTAAACATTCACATGGATATCTATTCTACCACAGCGAGGAACAAAAGGTGTTTGTTTCTCGACATGCCACCTTTTTAGAAAAGGAATTTCTTGCAGAAGAAATTAGTGGCAAAGAGGTAGAGCTGGAAGAGGTTCCAGCAACACAAACTGCAACTAAAGATTTAGTGGAACCAGAGAATTCAGTAGTACCCAACGAATCCCAGCCTCTCCGCCGATCTAGTAGGGTTTCTCATCCACCTGAGAGATACTGCGGTTTTCTCATTGATGGTGGAAGCGAGGATTGCATTATGGAAGATGATGACCCAACTAGCTTCGAGCAGGCCATCACGAGTGGGGACTCTGTGAAATGGCTGGATGCAATGCGATCTGAGATGGAATCCATATACACCAACAAAGTATGGACTTTGGAAGTTGCTCTTGAAGGGGTAAAACCCATTGGGAGCAAGTGGATCTTTAAGAAGAAACTTGGTGTAGATGGAAAAGTAGAGACTTTCAAAGCTAGACTTGTTGCAAAGGGTTTTCGTCAACGACCAGGTGTGGATTATGACGAAACCTTTTCTCCAGTGGCTATGCTTAAGTCCATCCGGATCTTACTTGCCATTGCTGCATACCATGACTACGAAATCTGGCAAATGGATGTTAAGACCGCCTTTCTAAATGGTGATTTAGAGGAGTACGTGTACATGAATCAGCCAGAGGGCTTCATAGATAGTGGGAGCAGCGGAAAGGTATGCAAGCTGCTTAAATCTATCTACGGGTTAAAGCAGGCATCGTGGAGTTGGAACATCTGTTTTGATGTGGTAGTCAAAGAGTTTGACTTCATCAAGAACATAGATGAATCTTGTATTTACAAGAAGGTTACAGAGAGTAAGGTTGTCTTCCTCGTATTGTACGTGGATGACATACTCTTGATAGGAAATGATGTTCCTATGCTACACTCGGTCAAGCTCTTCTTATCACATAGATTCTCAATGAAAGATCTAGGTGATGCTTCCTGCATTTTGGGGATTAGGATCTATAGAGATAGATCCAAGAGGATACTGGGATTGTCCCAATCCAGGTACATTGACACTATACTAAAGAGGTTTAGTATAGAAGAATCCAAGTGTGGGAACCAACCCACGATCTCTGGACTCACTCTCTCCAAAGAGATGTCTCCTAAGACTAATTTGGAGAGAGCTCGCATGCAAGGGATACCCTATGCTTCGGCAGTAGGCTCTATCATGTACGCGATGCTATGTACCAGACCCGATGTGGCATACTCACTAAGTGTAGTGAGTAGGTATCAAGCAGATCCAGGAGAGAATCACTGGACTGCTGTGAAGAACATTCTCAAGTACTTGAGAAGAACTAAGGAGATGTTCTTGGTGTATGGTAACGGAGAGCTCCAGGTGGAGTCCTTTACTGATTCAAGCTTCCAAAGTGATAAGGATGACTCTAAGTCGCAATCGGGATTTGTCTTTACCCTAAATGGAGGGGTGGTTTGTTGGAAGCGTTCCAAGCAAGAAACCGTGGCAGACTCGACGATGGAGGCTGAATACATCGCTGCCAACGATGCTGCCAAAGAGGCTGTCTGGATGAAGAAGTTCATCACTGAACTTGGTGTGGTTCCTTCCATTGTGCATCCAATACCTTTGTATTGTGATAACAATGGAGCTGTGGCTTTGGCCAAGGAACCCAGGTCCCATCAAAAGTCCAGACATATTCTGAGGCGGTACCACCTGATCAGGGAGATAGTTGATCGCCGGGAGATCGAGGTCAGGAGAGTTGACACGAAGGACAACACTGCGGATCCACTCATGAAGGCCATACCCTATATACATTTTGAGAGACTCTTCGGGATGTTGGGTATGAGATACTACAACACCTGGCCTTAGTGCAAGTGGGGATTGTTAGTTATGTATATGCCCTAGAGGCCATTGTTGTACATATGATGTATATTATAATGGATGCTTGGATATATATAGAGAGGACTTTCCTGCTCATCATGATAGTATGAAATTTGGTTTCACTTTATCTTAACATGTTGACTTGTATTAGTTTACTTTCTTACTCTCATATGTTGATAAAGCCCTTAAAATCTGTACTCGACTACTGGGACTATGATGAGATCATACTAGTGGGGCCATGGTAGTCGATGAGTACAACCTATAACTATTTCTAGTCGAGGGTATATCGAGACAGGGCATCGATACACCAGAGTAGACTAGCATATACGCATCTTGACCCATATGATGGGCGATGGATGATCCCATATCCATCGGTGTTTGACATCAAGGATGGTGTACGGGTGCTCAGTGGAGACTGGGTACACTGAACGGACTCGCCGAGAACTCCTAGATGGTATTATACCTATCGTCAGATAGCAGTTCTCCGGTGATACTGGTACAGGTTAGTCTGTAGACCCGAGATCATCATAGAGTCTTGTGTCATCCCCACTGTGCTTTGATTTCCGTCATACCACGTCCAAGAGGGCATGCAAAACGGTGGCTTTTGGGTACAGTCCCGAATGACATGGAGGCAATGAGCGATAGGAGGGGTTTCGTCTCTCCCGGTATTGGGAGTTGATGTTGTGCTGTTTTCGATTGGCTATAACTGGAAGTCCCTGGCCAGGGCTGATATGGAGTGCTACTGGTAAGAGTTATCAGTAGTTTCTCGACCCGTTATGAGCCTTATATCGACACGACTTATCGGTTACTGGGGTCTGACGTATACCACCCCTAGACTAGATATGCAACATATCAGACGAAGAGACCGGACTGTACATGAGTGTTACCGATTGGATTCACAGGAGAATGTACAGGCTTGCTTGTTGATCTTCTGATCGCTCAATACCTGGGTGGCTGTTACGTTTAGCTGACCGCTTGCAGCTTGTGGGTGTTTGATATGATCATCACCTGCTGCCGGCGTATTGATGATTCTTTAGAGTCCTATACAGAGGTTTCCTGGCTCAGGTAAAACGGTGTAGGAACACATATGTGATATGTGCGGGACCGAGAATAATACGATATGAGATACCGTATTCTATTCTCGTGATATGAGATATCGGCCGGGTATATGTGATATAACCGGGTCATCGGATCAAGTGTTGATTCGATGAATTGGTACATGTTATATTAGTCGGTTATATGTAATATAGCCGGGTTATCGGATCAAGAGTTGATTCGATAATTTAATGTATAATTATATATGCGATATATTACGTTACGTTAACTAATTTAAGCTCGCTTTATTGATTCATTTTCTCACGGGATAATACATTGATATATTTACGATATATGTTAATTGTATTATTTTCTATTGTTACAAAATATATTGTATATGTGATATATAATATTGTAACATGTTAGGGTTTAAACTTGGTTAGGATTTGGATTAGGGTTAGCTTTTGCATGAAGCTTCCATGAAGGTTCATGAAGCTTTGACTTTGTCTTTGGCTTGATTTTTTGTGAAGATATTATGTTAACCCAATCCAAACCATTAACTCTAGTTAACTCTCTACAAGGGTTAACTCCTTCATGCTTAACCCTTGGTTAGATTTGTAACCACTACAATAATTCATTATTCATCACAAATGGATTAGCTCATTATTCTTCTTCGTCTTAAACCTTGAGCTTTGAGAAAGCTTTCTAGGTTTTCATTTTATGATGATTAAGAGTGAGAATTTGATAAGAAAAGAGAGCACAAATACTACTCCATTATCCTCATCTAATCTAGCCAATTAGATTAGGGTGTTCACCTCATTAGAGAGAGAGAGAGAGCTTGTGTTATAGAAATTTCGAGGTAGATCATCGGAGAAAAGGAAGACTACAAGATAGGATGGATCGTTCGAGATGTGGAGCCTCTCTTGAGTCCGGGAAATCATGGATCGCAGTGAAGGGACTTCTACTCAGAGCTTATGAAGTGAAGGAGCGGACTACAAAGGTTGTAATCCCTCACACTTAGTAGAGATGTTTACTTGCATGTTAAACCCTAATAATCTAGCAAAGATCCCAGTTTTGGGTTGTTCGGCACGTCTAAAATTTTATTCGGGTATGGTTGATGCCTTATTAACCCTTGTAAGAGTGCCTAGGAACCCTACAGTGGGTATCGGGATCCATCTATCTGATAGAAGGTATGCGATCTCATTGCAAATTTCAACACTTGAAATTCCCGATAATGCTTTTACCCTTAGTGACTTATGACCTTAACTATGGTCAACAAATCATAAGCACTAGTCAAGTTCTACCTGTCATTTCATGATTAATTTAGACCCACCCATATGACCCTTAACTATGGTCAACAAAGTCATATGACTGTCCTAATTAATCACATCATATGTTATTTAAGAAAACATCAATCAGCTACCGTACACTGCGTCTTAACTATGGTAAAAAACGCAGCACGAATACTAAGTACTCTATTTCCTAAAATGACGGAGGGTTGCGCAGGTTTTTCTAAAAACCATGAGCGTAATGAACTTGATATCGTTGTAGAAACAAGTGATTTTGAAAAGGAGTTTTTTTGAGGCTTTTCTAGTTTCGCTAAAGAGGCCACTCCCGGTGAAGGGATCTCGGCTCTTTCCTCATCGAATAAGGTGCATGATATTTCATAAATACCGCTGTGCAAAGCAAGAACTATAAAAGCAATCAAAAACTAAACCGTGAGTTTGTAGCATCTGCCAGTTTTGCTAAAGAGGTCACTCCCGGTGAAGGGATCTCGGCTCTTTCCTCATCGAATAAGGTGCTGGATATTCTACAAGGAATACCGCTATGCAAAGCAAAAACTGTAGCTACCCTTTTTGAAAATTTGATTCTACAACATCTTTTAGGTTTCTTTTCTTTTATTAATCTCATTAATAAAACCCATCATTTAAGCTTCCTAAGCATCACAGAAGAAACGAAAGCAGCATTATTTATATATCGACATATAGTATAAGCATTCGTCTCAGGCAGTAATATGATCTCATCACAGAACATTGCAGCAGAAGTCAACATATGAAATATTGGATATACCAGGACATCCGTGTTTTATTTTGAGCCTTTATAAAACACGGATTCCATAGTCGCGATGAATAGCCAAACCCACATCCCTAGACCCCTACGAGAGCGGTGTTAGTTATGTGTATGCCCTAGAGGCCATTATTGTACATATGATGTATATTATAGTGGATACTTGGATATTTATATACAGAGAAGACTTTCTTGCTCGACATGATAGTATGCTATCTGGTTACCTTTATCTCATGTATTGATAAAGCCCTTAGGATATGTACTTGACTACCAGGAATATGATGGAGATCATACTAGTGGGGCCAGGGTAGTTCATAAGTACATCCTTCAATTGTTCATAGTCGAGAGAATATAGAGACAGGGCATCGATATTCCAGAGTAGACTAGCGTATACGCCTCTTGACCCATATGATGGACGATGGATGATCCCACATCCATTGGTATTTGACATCAGAGATGGTATACGGGTGCTCAGTAGAGACTGGGTACACTGAACAGGACTCACCGAGGACTCCTATGTGGTAATATACCTATCGTCAGATAGCAGTCCTCTGGTGACACTGGTACAGGTTAGTCTGTAGACCCGAGATCGTCATAGAGTCTTATGCGACTCCCACTGTGCTTTGATTTCCTCCCTACCACACTCAAGAGGAGTCGTGCAAACAGGTGGATTTTGGGTACAGTCCCGAGTAGTATGGAGGCAATGAGCGATAGGAGGGGTTTCGTCTCTCCCGGTATTGGGGGTTGATGTTGCGCTATGCTCAATTGGCAATAACTGGAAGTCCCTGGCCAGGGCTGATATGGAGATCTACTGATAAGTGTTATCAGTAGTTTCTCGACCTGTTATGAGCCTCAAATCAGCATGACTTATAAAGTTACTGGGGTGTGACATATACCACCTCTAGACTTCATATGCGACGTATCAAACGAAGAGACCGGACTGTACGGTAAGTGTTGCTTGCAGGCTCGTTGGGGTTGTGATGAGTTTGCTCGTCGGCCACCTTTTCGTCATGTACCTGGGTAGCCGTTACGCACAGCTAGTGCCGCTGACGTGCTTGTGGTTAAACCTACTGCCAGCGTACTGTCGAGTCTTTAGAGTCCCACACAGAGGGTTCTCTCGTTCAGGCGAAAGATGTAGAGGCCGTAAGTTGTTACGGCAGCCGTAAGGTGTTGCGGCAGGGTTTCGATTATGTTTGTGTAATTGTTACAGGAATAATAATCGGAACGATAATACTGGTAGGCTTTGGTTTAAGCCGGATACCGGTATTATATTATTGGATTATTGGTATTCGTATTTTTCGGAATTCGGATACGGGTATACGGTATACGGAGGAGGGGTATTCTTGTAATTGTTACAAGAATACCTTCTAGAAGATGCCACCTCATAATACATTATTTATTTTATGAAAATGTATAAATAAGGTGGAAATTAAGAAAGTCTAAGCATGGTTGTAAGAATGGCTTGTATTATATTTTATTGTTTTGGAGTTACTATTGAAGTACGGTGCTAATTTTATAATGCATGCTTCAATTATTTCATTTGTGCCATATCCTTCATCCTGCTTGATTTTCTTCTTATTATGAAAATCACTTTCTCTCTCCTTCTTCTCTCCTCCTTCTTTTTTCTTGCTTTAACACTCACATGAGATATGAATCAAAAGCTAAGGATCAAAGATAATCCAATACACTAATCTGTACATCATCCTAGTGATCTCTTCTAGCAAACTTGATCTCTAGGTTTAACTCTTGTGAAGAGTTTGTAGCTTGCATGATATCTCTCGCGTGGATCATCTAGGTCTTGAGGTGGCCGGAGATCGAGAACATCGGCAACATCCAAAGGAGCTAAGGAGTTCATCAAAAGAGAAGGCCAGGAGTAAAGGAGTTGCACCAAAGAGACGACCCGAAGGACCGTATCATCAAGGTATAATCCCTAATATAGTAGATAAGATCTCTAGTTAGGGTTTTCTAGTTATGGTTTAGACAAGATCTTTGGAAAAGTGCGTATTGTATGCAAAGAAAATTTTCATTTACCGCTTCCGCCGCCTCATAAGTGTTGTGGGAGCATGCAACATGTACCAATATGGTATCAGAGCTAACTAAACCATAATTAGATTGTTAGCCAAAAGTTAGAACTTCGATCGACGCATTTTTTCCCGAAAAACACATTTTCTGTCTCCGTTTTCTGTCGATTTTTAAAGTGTTCAAAAAATTATTTATGTGGCCTTAAAAATACATGCAGGGTTTTCTAAGCACACTGTAGAAAAACGAGACTCTAACTCGCCAGGAACGCCGCGGATCCGCGGCCAAACTTAGTGTTTGGCCGCCGATCCGCGGCCGAGTCGTGGCCGAGTCGACTCGTTTTTCAGCAGTTTGCTTAGATTAAGGAAATAGTGTTTTTGGGATATCTGGAATTTTCACAAAGATTGTTTGTGTGCTGGAACATGTCAAGTGTTGGCATGGTTTAAAATTATCGATCGAAATTCTAAAGTGCTTGGCTAATTGGGTCTTCTTGGTTAATGATATGGGTGTTTGAAACGTCGACTAATTGCTATAAGTCGATTAGTCGAGGTTGCACACTTCTGTAATGATATCATGAGATGGTATGTGTATATGAATATGTTGGATCGTCGTGATGAATGGCCGGGGGATGTGAGAAGAGCGTTTTTCTTTTCTTTCATTCAATGTAATTTGTAAAAAGCCATGTAATATTATTTTGCGGGGCACATCCGGGATGAGCTTGTAGCCACCGTTGTATAATTTCTTTTTATTGTTTTTGCTCTTAGGATAGACCCAAGGTGGGGTGCACAAACTACTGGGTTTTCGAAGTGCCGAGTGGCCTACTCACTTTGTTGAAGGAGGTTTCTCCACTTCGGAAATTTGGCGGGTAGTTTGCCGCACCCGTAGGGGTCTAGGGTGGGGTTTTGGTTATTCATCACGACCGTGGAACCTGTCTTTCATTAAGGCTTGAATGAAATGTGGAATTCTTAGTATATCCAATGTATTCATCTGTGATATGAAATGGCTATATTTATATATGAGATATATAATAAACGTTGCTTTTATTTTGCACCCGCGCTAGTCCAGCCCCCGCTCTGCCGTTAGTTAAGTAACCTAACGGTGCATGACGGGGCCCCGTGGCGAATGCGGATGGCATAAGCGTACGTTCTATTTTCGTTTCTTTTCAATGATGTTTAGGAAACGTAAATGATGGGACAACATTAATGTGATTAATGTCAAGAAAAAGAAACCTAAAGATGTTGTAGAATCAAATTTTCAAAACGGGTAGCTCTAGTTTTTGCTTTGCATAGCGGTATTCCTTGTAGAATATCCAACACCTTATTCGATAAGGAAAGAGCTGAGATCCCTTCACCGGGAGTGACCTCTTTAGCAAAACTAGCAAATGCTACAGATCACTCGGTTTAGTTTTTTATTGCTTCTATAGTTCTTGCTTTGCATAGTGGTCTTCCTTGTAGAATATCCAGCACCTTATTCGATAAGGAAAGATCCGAGATCCCTTCACCGGGAGTGACCTCTTTAGCGAAACTAGAAAAGCCTAAAAAACACTCCTTTTCAAAATCACTAGTTTCTACAACGATATCATGTTCATTACGCTCATGGTTTTTCTGAAAAACCTGCGTAGCCCTCCGTCATTTCAGATAGGTACTATTTAGTATTCGTGCTACGTTTGTTGGCTTTCATCAAGGCGTAGTGTCCGGTAGCTAATTAGTGCTTATCTGCTAAAGCATGAGATGCGATTGGATTAGGGTAGTCGTACGAATTTGTTGGCTTTCGTCAAGGGTCGTACGGGTGGGTTTAATTCAATCAAGAAATGTACGGGTTGAGCTTGACTAGCGTCCTTTGGTCTGTTGGCTTTCGTCAGGGTCATAGGATGCTGGGGGTAAAAGTATTATCGGGAATTTCAAGTGTTGAAATCTGCAATAAGATTGCATACCTTCTATGAGATAGTTAGATCCCGATACCCACTGCCAGTAAGAGTTACTCCTGAGAGAATTTTACACATAACAATTAGCCAATCAAGTAGGTGTCTAGAAAGGTGTTAACGGGGTTACGCCCCTGGGAAACCGAGGTTTACTCTAATTAGGTCCGTGCGAAAGCATGGGGAACCTCCCTCAATGTACCAACACTGGCCTGGCTGAAAGATTGGCGAACTTGTAAGGTGTAAATAATCTCGGCTAATCTTACCTTTTACGGTTTGAAGGAAGATTTGATAAAAACACTGGGAGACGTCCTGATTAGATAAGATAATAACCAACCTAATCTTGCAAAGAGCGCACGCTAACGCATTTCCTTCCATCTTTCTCCAGGAAGCAACCAATGTCACGCCTTAATCGATAATAATATGGATGTATTGACCGAACCCGCTTGTTATACTGAGCAGGGGAACGTTGGTCCCGCTCCAACTTATAAGTGTTATAAGTCCGAGCAGGAGATAGGAACATATCCGGATTCCCATGCCACCCAAACAAAGAATAAGCATGTTGATTGATCGCACGCTAAAAGCGTGTCGGATGTTCAAAGTTCTAAAGTTATAACCGTGATCAGGACGGTGTCGCTTCGCAGCTAGCCGGTTGAGCACGGGTCGATCCACAGGGAGATGGTTGTATGTCCGTTCGAGTTTTAGACGAGTCAATAAAAAATGTGTATATGTATGTTCAAGTCTATCCTAAGTGTTCGTATTTATGTTCAAGTAAGCTTGTTAAGGTTAAGGTCGGTTAGTAGAGTTAGGATTAGTCTTGTGCATGTCTTTTGCCATCCTTAAGATGATGTTGGGATAATCGAAAGTAGCGGGGATTAGGAGGACATAGGAATGGGATTTGCGAGTTTAAGCAAGCTTTCCAACGCTAAATCCATTCCTAGTGCCTCTTGTCCGTCCGCTAAATACGCTTATTTCCAACTCTCGGCCAAACACCCGCAACCATGTATCCAAATAAGTCACAACTACATGCCACGTTGTAGCGCGCTTAAAGGACTTCTCAACTTAGGTCGCGGCTACATATCATGTATAGCGTGCCTAAGTGAGGGGGTTGCATTTGTTTGGTCGGGGTTCGTTTCAAGATATTTGGCGAAGAGAAGCACAAGGGATTTCTCCGTCCCTCATTCCACCTTCCTTAGCCTTAACAAGAAGGAAATTATTCACACATCATAAAAGAAAAGAAAACAAAACACGAAGGAAGAAAAGAGGAAAATACGGTTTTACAAGTGAAGCAAGCTAACTCTTGGGTCCTCACCTTAGCAAGGAACTCCGTCAAGTATCATCGCTTGAAAATACGGATAAAAGAAGAAAAGAAAAGAGAACAAGAAAAGAAATAACAACTAGTTAACAACAAATAATAAAATTACAATACAAGATAATAAAATTACAAGCCAATAAATAAAAGAGACAAGATAAAAATAACCCTCATCTTCATTGATCTTCCACTCAAAAAGCTCTCACTACAATTTTCATGGAGGAAAGAATGAAGAAGAAGGAGAAGATAAACTAAATTACACTCAAAGAGATGGGAGAAGAAGACATGAAGAAGCCCTTGGCTTGGCACAAAACTGGGCTATTTATAAACTGCGTGCTGAAACCCTAGGGCAACATTCTGGCCCTAAATGGAATGTCCAAACTGCCCCCAGAAAATCATCAAAAGCCGAGTTAACTCGGCCGCGGATCCGCGGCCGAGTCGCCATATTGGTCGCGGATCCGCGGCCCTTTTGAAGAGTTGGCGATTCGTATTTTGTGGGTTCTCTTGTGTTGCTTTCTTCTGTTGTTATACATGTTCCAAATTGCAAATTGCTTCCACAATTTCTTCAGATCTGCAACAGTCCGAAATGGCATAAAAAATAATACTCTTGACCTTTTCTCCCTCGAGCTCCGTGCACCCATTGATTCTTATGCTGCCTCCCTCGTGCTTTGTGCTTGTCCGAGACACGAATGACCACTGTCATTTTTCTTGTCTCTGGAACTGGTACGCGGCACTGGACGGATACGGATGACCGGAACCCGGCTTTTATCTGTTGTTAACAGATATTCTGGATTTTGGCGTAACAGTGGAGATTTTGTATGATTTGCATTATTTTGGACTAGGAACCTGTAGCCTGTAAATATGTAGCAAACACGGATTAAAATCACTTACCTATAAACAAACGAGCGTAAGAATGGGCGGTATTAAATGCAATATTCTGGTGTGAACAAATACCCCCAAACTTAATTTTTGCTCGTCGCGAGCAAAACCAATTATTCACAAAAAAGTCCTAACCTCACTTTCGCAGGGAACGCGATTGCACTGAGCTCGTGCAACAAGCCGTTAAACCTCTAGGTGTCCCTAGTAGGAGGAGTGTTGTCTCCTGAGGGTTTTCAGCGGATTTCACCCACAAAATCCCGTCAAGCCAGTGTCATAAGTTAACATCGATTCTACTCCTACAGTTTAGTATCTACGTTAGAAACTCTATCATCTTAAGTTAGAAATATCCAACCCTTATTTTTCACGCCTCCTATCTATTTAACTTTAGATCCTATACGTTCCAAAAAAGTTTAGAAAGATGTTGGTTCTCCTGAGTTTTCCTTCTAACAGTGTGGTCTTAAATCAGGGATTTTTATCAACTTTATAGAAAACATAAGTCTTATCTTTTATTTCTATCTTTTATCCAAACATCGATTGTATACCCTTACGTGTGTGTAAATTTGCACCCCTACACTCTAGAATTCAATTCAAGCTATAGTACCCTTGCCCTAATACCTAATACTACTTCTTTTCATTTAATGATGGACGGTTTTGCTCACACACCTTTCATGCGACTATTAATGCTCTTTGAGGCACTAACGGCCGATTACTGAATGTGTGAGCTTAAAGCGTAAATAGCAGTCTCCAGGTCTTGACTTTATTTATTTATTTTTTTCTTTTCCTTTTCAAGACCGGATATATTTTTCATTGATGCTCTTTTTTTGGTGTTTAGCTTTAAATACCGTTTTTTCTTTCATACTAGGTTTTCAGGCAAGAGTATTTCTAGGTATCCTCTACTATCCCAAGTTTCAAGGTGCGTGTAAGTGCAGTTTGTAGGGTGTATACTTTCTAAATTTGAACTCAAGAAAAGAAACTATTTTTTAGACTCATCCTTCAGTAATGCTTCAATACTTTCCCCTCATCTTAACTTAACTCAAGAACTGAACTCAAGATTACCTATTTCTATAAAAAAACTGTAAGGACGTATAATCACCAAGTTTAAACAGAATGAGGGTTATTTTTAGGGTTTTCAATTCCTAAGCTTAGAATTTAGTTATTTCTAACATATCAACTAAGCTTTCAGAATAAAAATCTATGTTACCCTATTAGCTAACTTGACGACAAAGTTTTTATATTTTTTGGAAAATTTTTCGATTTTTATGGGTTTTTAATAAGGTATGCAAATGCAAAATATACAAATGAATGCGAAGGAAGAAAGCTTACCGAGCACACCCCCAAACTTAAACCTGACAGTGCCCTCACTGTCAGGCTACACCAAGAGGGTCAAAATTGTCGGCGCTCCCTAAAAACAAATTATATACAAAACAAAAAAGGAAAACAAAAAAATATATACAAAAAAGTTCCCCCCAAACTTAAGTAAAACAGTGTTTCCACTGTTAAGCGTTGAAGTTCAGGATCGGGGGGGGGGAAGAACAGTATCAAGCTATATAAGACCTTACACAGGCCAAAAGTGAGCACCAACCATTCAAAGATCTTATCGCGATAGCGTGCTGGTTGGTGAAAGAATGTGGAGAGGTAAGAAATGGAGAATACGCGAGACCGTATGGAGATAGAAGTGGTATACGGTCTCAGTATATAAGAAGAAGAATAACGGAAGGGAGAAAGAAGTGGAATACGAACTTGAGGGTGAAAATGGAGTGAATAAATTAGCACAATATGTGATGAATGATGTGTAAAAAGTGTTTGTGCTAATCTATTAACCCGTCGAGAAATGGGGTCAAATCCCTCAAGATTCGTGAGAAACCATGGGTAAGCCGAACTCGGTAAACCAGACACAGGAAGTGAAAATGATACGGTGTCTTGCAAGGTAAGAACGATGGAAAGGATGGAGGTAGGTGATTGAGGCAGGTTATCGGTTAAAGGTTCATGAGGGTGTACACAGTCAATGAAAGGGATAGGATGAATTGGAAAATCCGACTCATCAACAAGAACTGTTTCATCCTCAAAAATATCCTCAAAATTCTCCTCAAAGTTAAGCACATCCATGCATTTATCCTCAAAATCCAGACGCATATGGGGTTCGGGAAAAACATTTAATGACTCGGGATGATGAATTGGAGAGAAAAACTCAGCCAAATCTACGGGTTCATCATCCAAAATATTCCCAGCGGCAATATCCTCAATCAAGTGAAAATCTATATTCTCAGTCACCTCAATAAAAGCATGGATATCAATCAATTCAGGTTCTAGAATGGAGGTGTAGAGGTTAAAAGGATTGGGTGTGGTTTCACTCGAAAGGGACCTTTCACAATCGGGCAAATCAAACACTACAAAGTCACACAACTCATTATCTGTTCTATCTTTAATCAATGAATCGTTTGGAACACTAGATATACATTCAAAACCGGAGTTGTGGGATTCAAGTTGAAACGGGTAGGCTTGATTCGGAAGGGGGTACAGCTCACTCTCTCTACTCAAATTCTCAACCTGTCCTACCGCCTCTTCATACATTGGAAAATTTGGAGCTAGTTGAAAACTAGCTACCGGGTCACTAGGTTGTATGAGGGCGGCCATGGACGCATTCAAATCCATCATCTGTTGGTACGACGCTACCCTAAAGTTTTCCAATGACTGTTTCAGACTAGACATGGGTTGTGAAGGGTTTTCAGTAAAACATTCAAAGTTGTTTGGATACTGAAAATTCCCAAATGGCGGTTCAGAAGCAATGTCTAGGGAAGGTGCAAAAGTCGGGTAGGACTGGTAGGAATTGAATGGCTGGACAGGAGCAAGATCAACATTTGGATAAGAAGGTGAATGGAATTTTTGATCCCAAGAATCTGTAGTGGTGAAAGGAGTGAAAGATCGGCTACGGGATTGTTCAATATGTTCAGCGATGGACAAAAGACGACTTGCAAAAGGGGTATCAACATAAGAGGGTGGGGGAGGTTGAAAAGGTTGATACAAAGTAGATTGCGGAGGGCAAGTGTTTGTCCTAGACGCGTCTATGCGATCGTTTAATGAAATTTTGGGCATGGAGGGGTTGTTCGAAATTCGACCAAAGCAAGAACCGTAAGAAGTGATGTCTGGTTGTGGATACAAAAGTTCGACAAGAGTTTTTCTAGGTGGGCTACCCATGATATGAAGAGAGAAAGAAAGAAAGGAAGAGAAAAGGAGGGGAAAAAGAATGTGGATTTTATTTTATTTTATTTTTATTAAAAAAAATGTTTGTTTTTGGAGTTTTTGAAATTGTTTGTTTGAAAGAATACAGAATTATGGGACTAAAATTTACAAGCACAATCACAATCACAAAATGCATAAACACACCTAGAGCTAGGGTCACCTAGGTCAGCTAGACAGCTCCTAACTGTTTCAAAGGGCTAGAAATAGGACCTCAAACCGCCTCTTCACCGCCAATTGCGGCCAGGTAAGTGCCAGGTGAGTGGAAGGCTCTCCACTACAAGTAGTGGCCCTAATTAAGTAACCACTCACCTTAGACACACTTGCCTAGACACCGCAAAGTCAGGTTAGGATCAACGGCCGATGCCTACAACTAGTCTTCTATCCTATTGAGCGCGACGTCCTTAGGGCCGAGTCTAGTATTTTTTATTAGATCAAGGTAATGCGTATGCAATTAGTGATTTGTGGGGTCTTAGCAAGGGTGATGAAATCCCCACCCAATCTGAATTGGTGTTATAGCCCCTTAATATTCGTATTATGATATGCAAAGCGGTAAACAAACAAAATCTAAAACAACAAAAATTTATTTGGCGGCTCTGCAATTCTGTGCAAAGATACCTGCAGAAAATATAGTATAGTGGAATTCAGAGAGGGAACTAGAGAAAGGGCAGAAAAAATTTGGGGCTCAGAAGCCTCAATATGACCGCGGAACTGCCGCCGTATCCCCTCTTTGACCGCGGTTCCGCGGTCAAATTGATGAGCTGGCGCCTGAATCTTAGGTCAGTACACGTGCCCTTCTCTGTACACCCTAATAAAAACCCCTGTTTCTTTATTTGATTACTGTACTTGCTCCAGATTAGCTTGCACACTTGCACACAAAAATGATCAAAAATAAGAAAAAGATTTTATTTTTATTTATTTATTTATAAATATATACAAAAAGAATATTAACCCGAATGACAAGAAAGAAAATACGCTACCGTCTCCCCGGCAACGGCGCCATTTGATTGCACGCTAAAAGCTTGTTGGATATTCAAAGTTCTAAAGTTATAACCGCGATCAGGACGGTGTCGCTTCGCAGCTATCCTGTTAAGCAAGGGTCGATCTACAGGGAGATGGTTGTATGTCCGTTTGAGTTTTAGACGAGTCAATAAACAATGTGTATATGTATGTTCAAGTCTATCCTAAGTGTTCGTATTTATGTTCAAGTAAGCTTGTTAAGGTTAAGGTCGGTTAGTAGAGTGAGGATTAGTCTTGTGCATGTCTTTTGCCATCCTTAAGACGATATTGGGATAATCGAAAGTAGCGGGGATTAGGAGGACATAGGAATGGGATTTGCGAGTTTAAGCAAGCTTTCCAACGCTAAATCCATTCCTAGTGCCCCTTGTCCATCCGCTAAATACGCTTATTTCCAACCCTCGGCCAAACACCCGCAACCATGTATCCAAATAAGTCACAACTACATGCCACGTTGTAGCGCGCTTAAAGGACTTCTCAACTTAGGTCGCGGCTACATGTCACGTATAGCGCGCCTAAGTGAGGGGGTTGCGTTTGTTTCGTCGGGGTTCGTTTCAAGATATTTGGCGAAGAGAAGCACAAGGGATTTCTTCGTCCCTCATACCACCTTCCTTAGCCTTAACAAGAGGGAAATTATTCACACATCATAAAAGAAAAGAAAACAAAACACGAAGGAAGAAAAGAGGAAAATACAGTTTTACAAGTGAAGCAAGCTAACTCTTGGGTCCTCACCTTAGCAAGGAACTCCGTCAAGTATCATCGCTTGAAAATACGGATAAAAGAAGAAAAGAAAAGAGAACAAGAAAAGAAATAACAACAACTAGTTAACAACAAATAATAAAATTACAATACAAGATAATAAAATTACAAGACAATAAATAAAAGAGACAAGATAAAAATAACCCTCATCTTCATTGATCTTCCACTCAAAAAGCTCTCACTACAATTTTCATGGAGGAAAGAATGAAGAAGAAGGAGAAGCTAAACTAAATTACACTCAAAGAGATGGGAGAAGAAGACATGAAGAAGCCTTTGGCTTGGCACAAAACTGGGCTATTTATAGGCTGCGTGCTGAAACCCTAGGGAAACATTCTGGCCCTAAATGGAATGTCCAAACTGCCCCCAGAAAATCATCAAAAGCCGAGTTAACTCGGCCGCGGATCCGCGGCCGAGTCGCCATATTGGCTACGGATCCGCGGCCCTTTTGAGGAGTTGGCGATTCGTATTTTGTGGGTTCTCTTGTGTTGCTTTCTTCTATTGTTATACATGTTCCAAATTGCAAATTGCTTCCACAATTTCTTCAGATCTGCAACAGCCCGAAATGGCATCAAAAATAATACTCTTGACCTTTTCTCCCTCGAGCTCCGCGCACCCATTGATTCTTGTACTGCCTCCCTCGTGCTTTGTGCTTGTCCGAGACACGAATGACCACTGTCATTTGTGTTGTCTCTGGAACTGGTACGCGGCACTGGACGGATACGGATGACCGAGAACCCGGCTTTTATCTGTTGTCAACAGATTTTCTGGATTTTGGCGTAACAGTGGAGATTTTGTATGATTTGCGTTATTTTGGACTAGGAACCTGTAGCCTGTAAATATGTAGCAAACACGGATTAAAAACACCTACCTATAAACAAACGAGCGTAAGAATGGGCGGTATTAAATGCAATATTCTGGTGTGAACATTGATGCATCTTCTTCGGGTGTGTTAGTTACAGAGAACTGCTTCTCAGTACACTCTACGTCCTGGGTATTAGATACCGGATCGGGATCCCACATATGCAATATGTTGCATGGGCTAAGGAATGGCAGAGAACTAAGAAAAGGTGATCATTCCCTAAAAGTAGGGAATGGTGTAAATGTTGCTGCCAAAGCAATTGGTGAATATTACCTTGTATTACCAACAGGGAATACATTGATCCTGAACGACTGTTACTACATACCTTCTATGATATGCAATTTAATATCAATCTCTTTATTAGATAAAGAAGGATATAACTTTGTAGTAGAGAATAATGTTATGAACATTTACCTAAATCAAGTGTTGATTGGGTTTGGTGCGTTATGTAACGGATTGTACGTTCTAAATCAAAACACAGTTCTTAACGTACAAAACACACACAAGAGGAAGAGTTCAGAAATGAACGAATCCTTCTTGTGGCATTGTAGACTGGGTCATATCAATGTGACACGACTAGCTAAGTTGCATAAAGATAGATATTTGAATCCGTTCAAGTTTTCATCTTATGACACTTGCCAGTCATGTCTCAAAGGCAAAATGACCAAAACTCCGTTTAGTGGACACGGAGAAAGAGTTACGGAACTCTTGGGACTGATACATAGTGATGTATGTGGTCCCATGTCTACACATGCCAGGAATGGTTTCTCGTACTTCATTACATTCACTGACGATCTCTCAAGATACAGACATGTGTTCCTGTTAAAGCACAAATCTGAAGCTTTTTGAGAAATTCAAGGAATATAAATCCGAAGTCGAGAACCAAACGGGTAGAAGTATTAAAATCCTTCGATCAGATCGGGGAGGAGAATACTTGAGCACAGAATTCCTTGACTATCTAAAAGAGAATGGGATTCTCTCTCAGCTTACTCCTCCATATACACCACAGCACAACGGTGTATCAGAGCGGAGGAATCGCACCCTATTAGATATGGTGCGCTCTATGATGAGCACCGCTGAGTTACCTGTTTCCTTTTGGGGGTATGCGCTTGGGACAGCCATACATCTATTGAATATGGTTCCTACCAAATCAGTGCCTACCACTCCATATGAGATATGGAAGGGGAAGAGACCACATCTTAACTATGTGAAGATATGGGGTTGTCCGGCCTATGTCAAAAGGCACAATCCGGAAAAACTCGAGGCAAGGTCGGTTCTATGCAAGTTTGTAGGATATCCCAAAAAATTCACAAGGGTATATCTTGTACCACACTGAAGAACAAAAGGTGTTTGTTTCTCGGCAAGCCACCTTTTTAGAAAAGGAATTTCTTGCGAAAGAAATTAGTGGCAAGGAGGTAGAACTGGAAGAAGTTCCAGCTGCGCAAACTGCAATAGAAGATTTGGTGGAGCCAGAGGATTCAGTAGTTCCCGACGAACCCCAGCCTCTCCGCCGTTCTAGTAGGGTTCCTTATCCATCTGAAAGATACTATGGTTTTCTCGTTGATGGTGGGAGCGAGGATTGCATCATGGAAGATGATGACCCAATTAGCTTCGAGCAGGCCATCACGAGTGGGGACTCTGTGAAATGGCTGGATGCGATGAGATTTGAGATGGAATCCATGTACACCAACAAAGTATGGACTTTGGAAGTTGCTCCTGAAGGGGTAAAACTCATTGGGAGCAAACGGATCTTTAAGAAGAAACTTGGTGTAGATGGAAAAGTTGAGACTTTCAAAGCTAGACTTGTTGCAAAAGGTTTTCGTCAACGACCAGGTATGGATTATGATGAAACTTTTTCTCCAGTAGCTATGCTTAAGTCCATCCGGATCCTTCTTGCCATCGCTGCATACCATGACTACGAAATCTGGTAAATGGATGTTAAGACCGCCTTTCTAAATGGTGATTTAGAAGAGAGCGTATACATGACTCAGCCGGAGGGCTTCGTAGAAAGTGGGAGCAGTGGAAAGGTGTGCAAGCTACTTAAATCCATTTACGGGTTAAAGCAGGCATCGCGGAGTTGGAACATCTGTTTTGATGAGGTAGTCAAGGAGTTTGACTTCATCAAAAATATAGATGAACTTTGTATATACAAGAAGGTTGCAGAGAGTAAGGTCATCTTCCTCGTATTGTACGTAGATGACATACTCTTGATAAGAAATGATGTTCCTATGCTACATTCGGTCAAGCTCTTCTTATCACATAGATTCTCAATGAAAGATCTAGGTGATGCCTCCTACATCTTAGGGATTAAGATCTATAGAGATAGATCTAAACGGATATTGGGATTGTCCCAATCCAGGTACATAGACACCGTACTAAAGAGGTTTAGTATGGAAGAGTCCAAGCGTGGGATTGTACCCACGATCTCTGGACTCACTCTCTCCAAAGAGATGTCTCCCAAGACTGATTTGGAGAGAACTCGCATGCAAGGGATACCCCATGCTTCGGCGGTAGGCTCTATCATGTATGCAATGTTATGTACCAGACCCAATGTAGTGTACTCACTAAGTGTAGTGAGTAGGTATCAAGCAGATCCAGGAGAGAATCACTGGACAGCTGTAAAGAATATTCTCAAGTACTTGAGAAGGACTAAGGAGATGTTCTTGGTGCACGGTAACGGTGAACTCCAAGTGGAGTCCTTTACCGACTTGAGCTTCCAAAGTGATAAGGACGACAGTAAGTCGTTCTCGGGTTTTGTCTTTACCCTTAGCGGAGGGGCGGTGTGTTGGAAGAGTTCCAAGCAAGACACCGTTGCAGACTCGACGATGGAGGCTGAATGCATCGCTGCCAACGATGCTGCCAAAGAAGCTGTCTGGATGAAGAAGTTCATTGCTCTGGATGAAGAAGTTCATTGCTGAGCTTGGTGTGGTTCCATCAATTGAGCATCCAATACCTGTGTATTGTGATAACAATGGAGCGGTGGCTTTAGCCAAGGAACCCCGGTCCCATCAGAGATCAAGACATATTCTGACGCGGTATCACTTGATTCGGGAGATAGTAGATCGCCAGGAGATCGAGGTCAGGAGAATTGACACAAAGGACAACGTAGCGGATCCACTCACGAAGGCCCTCCTTCAGACGCAATTTGAGAGGCTTTTTAGGATGTTGAGTATGAGATACTACAACACATGGCCTTAGTGCAAGTGGGAGATTGTTAGTTATGTGTATGCCCTAGAGGCCATTATTGTACATATGATGTATATTATAGTGGATACTTGGATATTTATATACAGAGAAGACTTTCTTGCTCGACATGATAGTATGCTATCTGGTTATCTTTATCTCATGTATTGATAAAGCCCTTAGGATATGTACTTGACTACCAAGAATATGATGGAGATCATACTAGTGGGGCCAGGGTAGTTCATAAGTACATCCTTCAATTGTTCCTAGTCGAGGGAATATCGAGACAGGGCATCGATATTCCAGAGTAGACTAGTGTATACGCTTCTTGACCCATATGATGGGCGATGGATGATCCCACATCCATTGGTGTTTGACATCAGAAATGGTATACGGGTGCTCAGTGGAGACTGGGTACACTGAACAGGACTCACCGAGGACTCCTATGTGGTAGTATACCTGTCGTCAGATAGCAGTCCTCTGGTGACACTGGTACAGGTTAGTCTGTAGACCCGAGATCGTCATAGAGTCTTATGTGACTCCCACTGTGCTTTGATTTCCTCCCAACCACGCTCAAGAGGAGTCGTGCAAACAGGTGGATTTTGGGTACAGTCCCGAGTCATATGGAGGCAATGAGCGATAGGAGGGGTTTCGTCTCTTCCGGTATTGGGGGTTGATGTTGCGCTATGCTCGATTGGCAATAACTGGAAGTCCCTGGCCAGGGCTGATATGGAGATCTACTGATAAGTGTTATCAGTAGTTTCTCGATCTGTTATGAGCCTCAAATCAGCATGACTTATAAAGTTACTGGGGTCTGACATATACCACCCCTAGACTTCATATGAGACGTATCAGACGAAAAGACCGGACTGTACGGTAAGTGTTGCTTGCAGGCTCGTTGGGGGTTGTGATGAGTTCGCTCATCGGCCACCTTTTCGTCATGTACTTGGGTAGCCGTTACGCACAGCTAGTACTGCTGACGTGCTTGTGGTTAAACCCACTGCCAGCGTACTGTCGAGTCTTTAGAGTCCCACACAGAGGGTTCCCTCGTTCAGGTGAAAGATGTAGAGGCCGTAAGTTATTACGGCAGCCGTAAGGTGTTGCGGCAGGGTTTCGATTATGTTCGTGTAATTGCTACAGGAATAATAATCGGAACGATAATACTGGTAGGTTTTGGTTTAAGCCGGATGCCGGTATTATATTATTGGATTATTGGTATTCGTATTTTTCGGAATTCGGATATGGGTATACGGTATACGGGATACGGCATACGGAGGAGGGGTATTCTTGTAATTGTTACAAGAATACCTTCTAGAAGATACCACCTCATAATACATTATTTATTTTATGAAAATGAATAAATGAGGTGGAAATTAAGAAAGTCTAAGCATGGTTGTAAGAATGGTTTGTATTATATTTTATTGTTTTGGAGTTACTATTGAAGCATGGTGCTAATTTTATAATGCATGCTTCAATTATTTCATTTGTGCCATATCCTTCATCATGCTTGATTTTCTTCTTATTATGAAAAACACTTTCTCTCTCCTTCTTGTCTCCTCCATCTTCTTCCTTGCTTTAACACTCACATGAGATGTGAATCAAAAGCTTGTTAGTGTATATGCCCTAAAGGCCATAACTGTATCATACTAGTTTGTATATTACTTAATTCTGATTGATTCGCTTCTTCACGCAAGCGCTTGGTTCGAGGCTTTCTTAAATGCCCGGGTTTTTTTTCTTGGGATATTCACCTTGTATAGACAATCTTGCTAAAAAATGGTAGTATGCTACTTGGTTTGTCTCTACTTCAATATGTGCATGTGTTTCTTTTAGCATATCGTTTATACATATTAGTAGAGCCCTTAGAATCTTTGCTTGATTACCAGCGTTGTGATGGCAGTCACACTAGTGGGGGCTGGGTAATCTATAAGCACATCCTTATACAGGTCCCTAGTCGTAGGATTATCGAGACGGGGCATCGATACTCCGGAGTAGACTAGCGTATGCGCTTCTCATCCCAGCAGGGGAGACGGTCTGTCCCACAGCCGTCAGTACGTCGTACTTGAGATAGTATGCAGGTGCTCGTTAGGTTACGAGTACACTGGACAGGACTCGTCGGGAACTGATTGGTTGGTACTATACCTATCGTTAGTTATCAGTTCCAAGGTGACATGAGTACATCTTAGTCCGCTGACTTGACACTGTCACTTCGCCTCGAGTGTGTTCCTACTGTACTTTGATTACTACCCTACCACGGCTCAAAGGAGTCGTGCAAACAGGTAGTAGTTGGGTGCAGTCCCGAAGCACTTGGAAGCAGTGACGGTTAGACAGGATTCGTCTCTCCCGGTATGGGGGGTTGACATCGTGCTGTGTCTAGGAGAGCCATTACATGAGTAGTCCCTGGCCAGGGCAAGCGAGATATACTGGTAGGTTACCAGTATTATCTCAGGGTGTTCTGGGCTACACTCCGACACGACTTGTACCACTATTGGGGGACTTACGTTCACCACCCCGTAGGCCTGCCATGCGATGTATCAGACGAACAGACCCGACTGTACGGAGATTATCACATTCAGGCTCAGTAGGAGTTCAGATGGGTTTCACCTCGTCCGTCTTCTTATCGGCATCTACCTGGGGGCCATTACGCACAGCTAGTGCCGCTTGTGGTCTGTGGTTAAACCCACTGCCAGCGTAGTGTCGAGTCTTTAGAGTCCCACACAGAGAGCTATTCGCCTTTAGGAAAAAGAGTAGAGGTCGCATGGTTTTGCGACAGGTCGCATGGTTTTGCGACAGGGTTCGGTCACATCTATGCACTTGTGCACGTTTAGTGTCCGGACAGTTAACACTAGTAGGCTTTGGTTTAAGCCAGATCCTAGTGTACGTTTTAGGATTGGTTTTATCTCGTTTGCATTCGTGTTCCTCGGAATGCGGATGCGGGTGTGTATGCACAGTTGACAGAGAGACAGAGGCATAGGATTCTTATTGGGGTTGTTGACTGTTGATTGTTGACTATTGACTTTTTGCCAAACCCTAATGAGAATAAGAAATATGATTAACAATAATATTAATTAAGTATTATAGTGACATGGTTGTTGAGGGGTTGACTTTGTTGACTTTGTTGACCGGTTGACTAGGTTGGACTAGTTGACCATCATCATGACAATGGTTATCATTATATGGCAAAGACTTTTGCTTGCTTGTTTCTTCTTGCAAAATGAGTGCATGAAATGATATGGCCATTTTGATTTGAACCATCACATAATACTTGATTACTATTTTTGTTATGATGGTTTTGGATATGAGAGCTTGGATGGCAAAAGAGTTACTCATTCTCTCATTTTTTTCTCTCTCTTGCTTGAGCTCTCTCATCCTCAAGCTCTCTCCCTCTTCCTCTTGCTCTCTCTCTAGTTCATGGTTCACTTGTCTCATGTGTTGAGAAACAAGAACCATTGAGATAAAACCCAACACACTCCTCTACTCATCCTAGTTCACAAGGTTTAGCAAACCAAGTGTTCTAGTTTCTTCAAGTTTGAAGAGAAGCCAAAAGGTAGAAGCTTTCGGGTGGATCCATCTTCGGCGCGAGAAGACGACGAGGGGAGTCTGGTCCGTACACCACAAGATTTGAAGACGAAGGAGTTCAAGAAAGGTATAACCCCCTAACCGAGTAGGTAAAACTCTTAGTTAGGCTTGTTAGATGGTTGTTTAACAAAGATCCGTATTTTGAGTCCATGTTACCACCTCTAGAAAAATCGTTTTTCATCATTTCCGCAAGCCCGTAAATACCGGGAGAGGTAGCATGGACTTACTATGGTATCAGAGCCTGCTTAAACACTATCTAACATGTTAGCAATGTAAGTAGAAGTTCGATCGGAGAAAATATCACGAAACATACCCGAGTAGCATAGTTTCTGCCGATTTTTCCCTCTGTTCCAAAAGTAATAAAGCATACATGAAAAATCGGCTCAGGCTTTTGTTAAGACACCCAAGAAAATTGGTCCAATGAACCGATCAAGTCGCCGTGGAAACACGGCGGGAGCACGCTCCCGCCGCGGTTCCGCGGCCGAGTTGACTCGGCCGTGGAAAAATTTTCTTGCAGAGTGTTTCTGGGGTTGTTTTTGGATTTTTACAATATGTTTTTTCAGCCCAGATTTTCCAGAAAGAAAATTTTGTTTTTGGGGCTTAAAAATCCATATTTTGATCGAACTTCTAAAGACTTAAGCTAACGGGTTTATATCTGTGATGTGTTATATGTATTGAACGTCTGCTAATCGCTATACGTCGATTAGTGGAGGTTATACATATCTGTGATCTGTATTGTTGATGGTATGTGTATATGAATTCTTTGGATTATCGTGGGTGAATAGCCGGGGGTTGTGAGATAAGAGTTTTCTTTATCTTTCAATTCATGTAAAATATGTAAATTGATGTAATATTATTTGTATGGCCGTACAACCGGGTCGGGGTTGTAGCCGTCATCGTATAATTTCTTTTTACTGTTTTTGCTCCTAGGATAGACCCAAGGTGGGGTGCACAAACTACCGGGTATCTCGAAGTGCCGAGTGGCCTACTCACGAGTTGAGGGAGGTTGCTTCGCTTCGGGTACTTGGCGGGTAGTTTGCCGCACCCGTAGGGGTCTAGGGTGGGGTTTGACTATTCACCGCGACCGTGTAATCCGCTTTTCATTACAGGCTCGTACGAATTACGGATTCCTGGTATATCCAATATGTTCATCTGTGATCTGGAATGGCTATCATTGCAATATATCTATATATGATATTATTTAGGCATTGCTTATGTTTTGCATCCACGCTAGTCCAGCCCCCGCTCTGTCATTAGTTAAGCGTACGTCATATTTTGGTTGCATAGATGGGGCCCCGTGGCGAATGTGGATGGCATAAGCGTACGTCATATTTTGGTTGTTTTCTGCAATGGTAGGATTAAATGATGGGACGCATTAAAATTAATGCAAGAAAAATAAACCAAGTAAAAGTCGTTGGAACAATTTAAAAAACCACTCGGTTTCTTTTCAAAAATAACTTTTAAAACGCGGAGCTTAAGCCACTCCTTTTAAAAGCTATCAAGGTTCCTTCGATTATATCAAGTTCACTACGTTCAAGGTTTCGCCAAAACCATTCGTAGCCCTCCGTTGTTTCATATGAATATTCAACAGTATTCAAGCTGTGTTTGTTGGCCTTAATCAAGGCACAATGTTTGGTAGTTGGTGGATATTCATATGTTGCATAGATAGATACATTGGTTTGGGACAGTCGTATTACTTTGTTGGCCATAGTCAAGGGTATATACGGGTGGGTTCAAATTAACCTGGACAACGACGGGTAGAACTTGACATGCGACTTATGATTTGTTAGACTTAGTCATGGTCATAAGAGCATGGGGAAAAAATCCACATCGGGAGTTTCAAAAGGACTGAAACTTGGTAGCGCTGCATACCATTTGGAGTGTGATGATTCTGGTAGGATTCCTTCAGTTTTGTCACGCGATGATATTTGGATCCCGATCCTACTGTGAGTATATGCTACTCCTCGGGAAATTTCTCACTTAACGATCAATGCTATAAACCAAGTAGGTGTCTAGAAAGGTGTTAGCGGGGCTACGCCCCTAGGAAAAAGAGGTTATTTAATTAAGGAACTTCGCGAAAGCGTTGGAAAACCTCCCTCGAAGTACCGACACTAGCCTGGCTGAACGGTTAAGCAAGTATTGTACGGTGAGATTGATCCTGACTAATTCTTCCTTTTTGGTTTGAGGAGGGATTCGAGAGACAGTGGGAGCCATCCTGTTTAGATAAATTAAAAACCAATCTAAACTTGCAAGAGCATCATGCTGAGTGTTTTCTTCTCTCTCTCTTAATTGCAGCGACCCAGTGACCACACCTAGGTTACATCTAGATAATAAAATGACTGAACCTGACTGTTATGATTGGCAAAGGTCTGTCTAGATGTCCATTACCCATGACAAACTGGGACACCTCATAACTAATCTAAACCCTGCCGTCTCAGGACCAGATTCCCCTGTCACGGATAGTGATATCCGTAAGACATCGGAAAAAGACTGTGCGAAAGCCAAGTGCCTTGTGTTAGCCTCAGTTGATGGTGCATACCAAAGGCAGCACGAGAAGATGGACTCAGTTTCTATCTTCCTCCATAACAAAGATTTATATGGAGAGCAATCTCGTATCGCAAGATATGAGACCTCGAACGAATTGCTTTAAGCGAGGTTGGCTATCGGGTCATCTGTAGAGGGCAACGTCCTTGCAGAGATCAGCTATTTTGAGCTCACGGACCTGCAGACCATGTTGGAGAACGGGTCAAGTACTGACTTGATTCTACAGTCCCTTCCCTCTGCTTATACCATGAAAGAAACCAGGGAAGAAGAAGGAAAAGGAAGGGCAAAAGTTTCGGGACAGGATGTAGTTAAAGAGGGACGTTCCTATTGTAACGGGAATGAACATTGGCAGAAGGATTGCAGGGCTTGCAAAGCCAGTAGCCAGAATTCGAAGCATGTTGTGGCTTCGGCTTCGGGTGTGTTTGTAATAGAGAACTGTATGTTAGTTAACCCTACTTCCTGGGTATTGGATACCGGATCAGCATCTCATATCTGTAATTCGTTACAGGCTCTGAGAAACCGTAGGGTTATCAAGAAAGGTGATATGACTCTCAGGGTTGCTAACGGAATGAGCATGTATGCTGAATCCGTAGGGAAATATCATCTAGGACCGACAACTGGGCAGATATTGATTCTGCGTGACTATTTTTATGTACCAGGTGCGACTTGTAATATCATATCTGTATCCTTACTTTCTAAGGAAGGATATGATTTTACTTTTGTAAGCGATGTAGTAAACATCCACCTAAATCAAGTTCTGATTGGGTCAGGTACATTGAAAAACGGTATATACGTTTTGAATCAAGCTCAGGTCTTCAGTGTCCAGAACATACTTAAAAGAAAGTCTCCGGAATTAAATCAGGCTTTCTTATGACATTGTAGATGTAACGTTTTAAAAATAATTAAATAAATAATTAAATGAATAAAATTGTTTAAGTGAATTTTATGATTTTCGGTAAAGTAAAATGTATTTTTCGTAAAATCAAACCGTGATTGTTTTTCATTATAATTTTAAAAATATCCATTTTAATTATGAAATTAGTAGTAAATGATGTTTATTTAGCCACTTATAAATTTTTAGTTTAATAAAATATTTTCCTAAATTAATTATTTTAAATACTAACATAAGCTTTATTTTTACACTAAATTAGTGTAAATTACAAATTTAAATGGTTTTAATTTGTAAAAATGAACCATGGCATGTTAGAATTTAGTATGTATCATGCAAAAATTATTTGCAAATTTTTCCTATTTTCTAGAGCTTTCTTGAGTTGCTATAGTAAATAAATAAATAAATAATTAAATAAAGCATGAAAAGACTTTTATTGATGTTTCTTCTCTTGAAACTTCTACACACTTTTCCCACTCTCTTCTTTCTCTCCCTCACCTCTCTAGGGCCGGCCACAACCCCCCATGGCTGCCCCCCCCCCATTTCCCACATCATTTTTATTCAAAATTCATCAAAAACACATCAAAAATTCAATTAAAATTCCACAAAATCCTATTTATTCCATACTCTTTATTCCTTGCTCATTTTTATATGAAATTTGGAGATGGAAAGCATGCATTTTGGAGGCTCATTTCTTGTTTGGATTTCACATTTTGAAGGTATAATTTTCTTTCTTTTGACTTATTGTTATTAGATGTTCATATTAAGTTTAATTAGATTTAATGAATTAATTCTATGTTCTTTTTTTTAAAATGCAAGCTAGGGTTCTAAATTCAAGTTATGATTTTTAATAATTAATTAGGGTTATAGTAGTTAGTTTAACACTTTTAGTATTAGGAAATCTTGCATGGTTATTGTTTAACAAATTGTTATTCAAAAATTGTTTTAAATTAGGAATTTAGTTAACTAGGTTTTTGCAAAATGTGGTTGTGGTTAATATAAAATTCTAATTTGGGTTGTTATCATTGGATTATAGTTTTAGTGGAAATATTAGCATGTTAATGGAAAGAAAAACTTAGTTTGATTGCTACTTTCTATGGTTAATTGATAAATTGTGATAAAAATTGCTAATTTTGTAAACTATATTTTAGAAATTCCGATATAAATGAGATTAAAAATATAATTATGGTTTCATTATATCATTATCATCATGAATTGTGGTTTAAGTAATTAATTTATGCAAAATCATGTTTTGTGGTGGAATTGTGGTATTTTGCTTGAAAAATGTTGAAAATTGTTAAAGGGTGCAAACTAGAAATTTCAAATTTATACAAGTTTGTGTAATAAAAATATAGTAATAGTTTGTATAGTCTAGTTATGCTATTTAATGAGTTTTATGACCATTGGTTTCATTTAAATGTTAAGTTTTGATAAAAACGGTAAACTGGCATTTTCGGGTTTTGCGAAATTGGACGGTTTGATAGATTTTCGGGTTTCGATGGATTTAATCATGTTTTATAGTATAAGTAATGTGTTTTAAAACTATAAGTTGTTTGTTGATGTTATTTCGATCCATCGGAGTTTGTACGCCGATATCGAGCGGTATTTGGTTCTTTTGCGTGGACGGGACATAGGTTTTAACCTATGCTTGTTCCTTGTATCGTTTGACTTTTGTATGTGATTCGGTTTACGATGCTATTTATATGTTTGCGTTTAGGTACCCCTCACGTGGACTGCGGGCGATGAAGAGGAGGATGGCGACACCGTCTTCGGCAGACATGGACCAGGTGAGTAGATGTATATCTACGTGGGGAAGTCGGGTGGATGGCGTTTAGCACCCCCGCAACGTAGAATAGGAATAGTATTTATTGTCATTAGGAAACCAGATGTGACCCTATATTCTTAATGAGTAGGACCCTAGTAATGACCCTAGGCTGGATTAGACTGATTTAGAAAGACATATCAGAAGATGAATACCTTGGAAGAGGTTCGTAGGTTTCAGGTAGAAACATACACACTCACACACTGAAACACGACATGGTGTATACGTGCATGTGTATATATATATATATAGGACGAGGTATAGGTATATATATATATATATATATATATATATATATACAACACGTATATGGGATACATTGATGTGATATGATATCCGAGATATGATGAAACAATGTAACTGGGCTTGATGCCGTGATTCTTGACTATACAGTCGTATTAAAGTGTTAGCGGATCATTAGAGAATGAGATAATGAACATGAATATATAAATTATAAAGGGTGGTGGTGATATTGAGGTACATAGGACGCTAAAATAGTACCTGGGCTGTAGCTTGTGACTGATCACGATATGATATATGTATGACTTGATTACGACATCATATAGGTGTGACCTGATGTCGATATCGTATAGGTGTGACTTGATGATGATAAGATATCGGTATAATTTAATCACAATATGACACATGTGACATGATATTTCTGAGGATAAACTAAGGATTATTCTATGATGGCAATGATATACGATTGATGTATGCGATTATAGTTTAGAACCTTGATCATGAGATGTGTTGATGATGACATTATACGAATGATGAGACACCTAGGAGATACTTGACCCGTACCCCGATATTGGGATGCCGTACGATGGATTTTACCGTACGAGGCCTAGATATGATGATTGATCCGCACTCTTAGTTCGAGGAAGCCGTACTACGTACGTGACGCTTTTGAGGCTGGATCGCCGACTATTAGAGATATTGGTTCAGACCTTAGGTAGATGCTTGTTTCTTATTGACCAGTTTCTTAGGTTAGTTCCTTAGGATATTAGATGGACACTAGTTTAGGTTCGACTCACATAGTGGTAGTTGTACTCGTATTTCGCAGAGGAGTGGATAATGCACATATGTATTTACATTCATACTGTAATCATCATGGTGCATGTTCTTACATATGTTGCTATAATCAGTATAAACCTTACCTGTTAGGACACCAGCACCATTACCGATGATACGCATATTCCACGCACACTTATTTGCCGGCTCACACACATCATCATCGGTAATTGCTATGTCACGTACACTTTAGATCATATTATCTTTTATTGATAGAATCAGTTAACCACTAAACCGATAAAATATTGTGATTTCTCTCTTATGTTAGTATAAGACATGATATTTATTACTTAGACATTCATGCATTCATATTTTCATGTTATCGCGCAGTATTATGGGCATATGCTGACACTTATCATATACTTACTCATGATTTTGAGATTTGGATTTCTATGAGATTTCTGGATTTTTGGGGAAAACCGCAAAAATATATAAAAACTTCTCTCTCTCTCCTCTTCTCTTTTCAAGATAAGATGCGGTTTTCTCGTGATGTATGTGTCGTCCACTATGAGATTTCATGTTTTCTGATGGATTTCGAGACCCGATTCGAGGAGTGGATGAACCGTCTCGGGTACATAGTGGGCCCGGTATGGTACCCCGGGGCAAGAAGATCGAGTTGTAGACGATGAGCCTGGCAGGGGAAGACTACCTACCGGTGATGTCTGGCGCGGCGGATATCCGGAGGATACCGACCGTTGTCGTGAGATTTGATGATATGGGCCGATCCGGACTGACGGAGCCCGAGGTATTGAGACTATGAGACTTGAGATTTACATGTTTGTGTCGATGCTTGACATGGATTTCCATGGATTTCATTGTTGAGATTTCAGATTCTTATACATATTTTACTATGATAACAGCCAAAGATTTCTTATACAGATATACCTGAATTTCAGGATTTCTTATTTTACATTCATGGTGCATGCATATCCATTCATATAACATAGTACTATGTGAGGCACTGACACGACACGGAGTATTTGCACTTACACGTAGTATTACCCTGCTATTACTAGATGATTGAGATATAGTAGTGTATTATTATGACCTAGGATAGCGTCGTGCATTCGATTTCTTTTTGTAGATGTCTTCTACTCACGAGTTGGCAACTCACCCCCGTTGTGCCAAATTTTATTACAGGTTCGATGTACAGGTTTCCGTGGAAGCTTGTTGGCACATCTTTTCTTCAGGGTGATTTGCACGGTAGGTTGGTTCACTTGTATCCGAACCACCATTGTACTTTTATTCATTCATTTGTATCTAGTAAGCTCCATCAACCATATTTGTATTACTTGATAAGTTTTTTGGACTAGACTTTTATTTCGACCTTAGAATCGCGCATGTATTATTCTGATCTGGTGGTTTTGTTTTCTTTTGAGTTTTGAGCCTCGCCCTTTCGCGTTGTATATTATTGTGCCTGTTGTGGTTGTTTCCGCCTATTGGCGTTGATGCTAGCTCCCGTTTGGGGATGCTTTTATTGTTTATGTATATTATACTTGTTGTACCCGTTTGGGGGCCAGTTTTTACAGAGGAGACTCTGCCGAAATTTTTGGTAAAATTTGCTGATGTTTTTTTTAGACTTGTTTTCTTTTTCTTCGTCTTCTTCTTTTATGGTTTAGATTTCTGGGCTTCGGCTTACTTAGGTTACGTGGCGCCTCTAGATGCTTCGTAATCTAAGTGCCGGTCACGTTCCGTACATTCGGGTCGTGACAGTAGACTGGGTCACATCAATGAGACACGGTTGACAAAGTTACATAAAGAAGGATACTTCGATCCGTTCGAGTGCCAGTCTTATGCCACTTGTGAATCTTGTCTCATGGGAAAGATGACAAAGACTCCGTTCACTGGACACGGAGAAAGAGCGAATGAGCTCTTGGGACTCATACACAGTGACGTGTGTGGTCTAATGTCTACACATGCGCGAAGTGGTTATTCATACTTCATTACTTTCATAGATGATTTCTCTAGGTATGAGCATGTCTTCTTGATGAAGCACAAATCCGAGGCCTTTGAGAAATTTCGGGAATACAAGAATGAAGTTGAAAAACAAATAGACAAAAGTATCAAGACACTGAGATCTGATCGAGGTGGTGAATACTTGAGTACCGAGTTTCTGGGCTACTTAAAAGAGAATGGAATTCTCTCTCAGCTTACTCCTCCATACACACCACAACACAACGGTGTATCGAAAAGGAGGAATTGAACCCTATTGGATATGGTTCATTCCATGATGAGTAAGGCTGAGTTGCCGCGATCCTTCTGGGGTTATGCACTAGAAACAGCTGCATATCTCTTGAACCAAGTTCCTACTAAGACAGTGCCTACCATACCATATCAGATGTGGAGTGGGAAGAAACCCTGTCTTAAACCCTTTAAGACATGGGGATGTCCAGCTTTTGTCAAAAAGCAGCATGCGGACAAGCTCGAGGCACGCTCAGTACAGTACAAGTTTGTGGGATACCCAAAGAACTCCAAGGGGTATCTTTTCTATTACGCAGAGGAGCAAAAAATCTTTGTTTCTCGTCATGCCCGCTTCTTAGAAACTGAGTTTTTAGAAAATCAGATAAGTGGGAGCGCAATAAAACTGGAAGAAATTCCAGAACCACAAGCTATTACTGAAACCTTAGTAGAACCAGAAGGTTCACGGGAACCGGACATTCCTGCGCCGCTCCGCAGAAGTAGTAGGCAGTCTCATCCGCCCGAGAGATACTTCGGTTTTCTCATAGACGGGGATAGAGAGGATTGCACAGTTGATTATGATGAGCCTCCTAGCTTCCAGCAAGCCATTCAGAGCGGTGACTCAGTAAAATGGCTGGATGCAATGCGGACCGAGATGGAGTCCATGTACACCAACAAAGTTTGGACTTTGGACTTTGCTCCAGAAGGGGTAAAACCCGTAGGCTGCAAATGGATCTTCAGAAAGAAGATTGGTGTAGATGGGCAGGTTGAAACCTATAAAGCTAGGCTTGTTGCAAAAGGTTTTCGTCAAAGACCTGGTTTGGACTATGATGAGACCTTTTCTCCGGTAGCTATGCTCAAATCCATTCGGATCCTTCTTGCCATTGCTGCCTTCCACGATTATAAAATCTGGCAGATGGACGTAAAGACGGCTTTCCTAAATGGAAATTTGGAAGAGTGCGTCTATATGGATCAGCCAGAGGGATTCAATCAGAGTGGGAGCAGCGGTAAAGTGTGCAAGTTGCTTAAGTCCATCTATGGACTGAAACAGGCATCGCGGAGTTGGAACATCTGCTTTGATGATACTGTCAAAGAATTCGACTTTGTCAAAAACCTAGATGAACCATGCATTTACAGTAAGATTGTAGGGAGAAATGTGGTATTCCTCGTCTTGTACGTCGATGACATTCTCCTAATAGAAAATGATATTCCTATGCTACAGTCAGTCAAAGGATTCTTGTCACAGAGGTTCTCCATGAAGGACCTGGGCGATGCCGACTACATTCTGGGGATCCAGATCTATCGTGATAGATCTAAAAGGATGTTGGGACGTTCACAGTCAAGGTACATCGACACCATACTGAAACGATTTAGTATGGAAGATTCCAAGCACGGTAATCTACCGGCTTGTCACGGAATCACCCTCTCCAAAGAGATGTCTCCTAAGATTGATTTGGAAAGGGCTCGCATGTCATCTATACCCTACGCATCTACGGTAGGCTCTATTATGTATGCGATGTTATGTACCAGACTAGATGTAGCATACGCATTGAGCGTTGTAAGCCGGTATCAGTCGAACCCAGTGGAAAAACACTGGATAGCGGTAAAGAACATTCTCAAGTTCCTGAGAAGGACTAAGGAGATGTTCTTGGTGTATGGCGGAAAAGACCTCCAGATCGAGGCCTTTGCTGACTCCAGCTTCTATAGTGACAAGGTTGACTCCAAGTCCATGTCGGGTTATGTCCTTACCCTCAATGGAGGGGCGGTATGCTGGAAGAGTTCCAAGCAGGAAACCGTTGCTGACTCAACTATGGAAGCGGAGTACATAGTTGCTTGCGATGCCGCAAAGGAAGCTGTCTGGAATAAGAAGTTCCCCACGGAGCTTCAGGTGGTTCCTACCAGTGTTGATCCAATACCGCTGTATTGTGACAATAACGGCGCTATAGCTTTAGCGAAGGAACCCAGGTCCCATCAGAAGTCCAGGCACATTTTGAGGCGGTACCACCTGATCAGGGAGATCATAGATCGCCGGGAGATCGAGGTGAAGTGAGTAAATTCAGAAGATAACACTGTAGATCCACTCACAAAGGCCTTACCCCAGACTCAGTTTGAGCGGCTGATCGAGATGATAGGTCTTCGATACGCCAGTACATGGCCTTAGTGCAAGTGGGAGATTGCTAGTGTATATGCCCTAGAGGCCATTACTGTATCATACTAGTTTGTATATTACTTAATGGAAGCTTGGGATACTCACCTTGTATAGACAATCTTGCTAAAAAATGGTAGTATGCTACTTGGTTTGTCTCTACTTCAATATGTGCATGTGTTTCTTTTAGCATATCGCTTATACATATTAGTAGAGCCCTTAGGATCTTTGCTTGATTACCAGCGTTGTGATGGCAGTCACACTAGTGGGGGCTGGGTAATCTACAAGCACATCCTTATACAGGTCCCTAGTCGTACGGTTATCGAGACGGGGCATCGATACTCCGGAGTAGACTAGCGTATGCTTTTCTCATCCCATCAGGGGAGACGGTCTGTCCCACAGCCGTCAGTACGTCGTACTTGAGATAGTATGCGGGTGCTCGTTAGGTTATGAGTACACTGGACAGGACTCGTCGGGAACTGATTGGTTGGTACTATACCTATCGTCAGTTATCAGTTCCCAGGTGACATGAGTACAGCTTAGTCCGCTGACTTGACACTGTCACTTCGCCTCGAGTGTGCTCCCACTGTACTTTGATTACTACCCTACCGCGGCTCAAAGGAGTCATGCAAACAGGTAGTAGTTGGGTGCAGTCCCGAAGCACTTGGAGGCAGTGACGGTTAGACAGGATTCGTCTCTTCCGGTATTGGGGGTTGACATCGCGCTGTGTCTAGGAGAGCCATTACACGAGTAGTCCCTGGCCAGGGCAAGCGAGATATACTGGTAGGTTTCCAGTATTATCTTAGGGTGTTCTGTGCTACACTCTGACACGACTTGTACCGCTATTAGGGGACTGACGTTCACCACCCCCTAGGCCCGCCATGCGATGTATCAGATGAACAGACCGGACTGTATGGAGATTGTCACATTCAGGCTCAGTAGGAGTTCAGATGGGTTTCACCTCGTCCGTCTTCTTTTCGGCATCTACCTGGGGGCCGTTACGCACAGCTAGTACCGCTTGCGGTCTGTGGTTAAACCTACTGCCAGCGTAGTATCGAGTTTTTAGAGTGCCACACAGAGAGCTATTCGCCTTTAGGCAAAAGAGTAGAGGTCGCTTGGTTTTACGACAGGGTTCGGTCACATCCGTGCACTTGTGCACGTTTAGTGTCCGGACAGTTAACACTAGCGGGCTTTGGTTTAAGCCAGATCCCAGTGTACGTTTTGGGATTTGTTTTATCTCGTTTGCATTCGTGTTCCTTGGAACGCGGATGCGGGTGTGTATGCACAGTTGACAGAGAGACAGCGGCAGAGGATTCTCATTGGGGTTGTTGACTGTTGACTATTGACTTTTTGCCAAACCCTAATGAGAATAAGAAATATGATTAACAATAATATTAATTAAGTATTATAGTGACATGGTTGTTGAGGGGTTGACTTTGTTGACTTGTTGACTTTGTTGACCGGTTGACTAGGTTGGACTAGTTGACCATCATCATGACAATGGCTACCATTACATGGCAAAGACTTTTGCTTGCTTGTTTCTTCTTGCAAAATGAGTGCATGAAATGATATGGCCATTTTGACTTGAACCATCACATAATACTTGATTACTATTTTTGTTATGATGGTTTTGGATTATGAGAGCTTGGATGGCAAAAGAGTTACTCATTCTCTCATTTTTTTTCTCTCTCTTACTTGAGCTCTCTCATCCTCAAGCTCTCTCCCTCTTCCTCTTGCTCTCTCTCTAGTTCATGGTTCACTTGTCTCATGTGTTGAGAAACAAGAACCATTGAGATAAAACCCAACACACTCCTCTACTCATCTTAGTTCATAAGGTTTAGCAAACCAAGTGTTCTAGTTTCTTCAAGTTTGAAGAGAAGCCAAAAGGTAGAAGCTTTCGGGTGGATCCATCTTCGGCGCGAGAAGACGACGAGGGGAGGCCGGTCCGTACACCACAAGAGTTGAAGACGAAGGAGTTCAAGAAAGGTATAACCCCCTAACCGAGTAGGTAAAACTCTTAGTTAGGCTTGTTAGATGGTTGTTTAACAAAGATCCGTATTTTGAGTCCATGTTACCACCTCTAGAAAAATCGTTTTTCATCATTTCCGCAAGCCCGCAAATACCGGGAGAGGTAGCATGGACTTACAAAGCTAAGGATCAAAGATAATCCAATACACTAATCTCTACATCATCCTAGTGATCTCTTCTAGCAAACTTGATCTCTAGTTTTAACTCTTGTGAAGAGTTTGTAGCTTGCATGATAGATCTCGCGTGGATCATCTAGGTCCTGAGGTGGCTGGAGATCGAGGACATCGGCAACATCCAAAGGAGCTAAGGAGTTCATCAAAAGAGAAGGCAAGGAGCAAAGGAGTTACACTAAAGAGAAGACTTGAAGGACCGTATCATCAAGGTATAATCCCTAACATTGTAGATAAGATCTCTAGTTAGGGTTTTCTAGTTATGGTTTAGACAAGATCTTTGGAAAAGTGCGTGTTGTATGCAAAGAAAATTTTTGTTTACCGCTTCCGCTGCCTCACAAGTGTTGTGGGAGCATGCAACATGCACCAACAAGCGGCAAGTAACCCTGCCAATTTTAGGGTTAGGAGACCCGGTCTCGACTCCTCGAGATGGTCTCCCACTGGACCATAGAACCCGGTTACTTATGCTCCCAGTCTTGGGTCTTTCCTAATGCAGAAAAGTAAATAATATACAACAGTGACATCATCCTCAACCCGGAAGTGTCCCAATAAAAGAATATTACGTACAAATGAATTTTACATGAATGAAAAAGAAAACTCTCATCTCACATAAAACCCCCGGCTATTCAATACACAACGATCCAATATAACATATCACATCAACACATAAACATCACAGATAACTAGGCGAAGTTAGATAATTCGACAGACACAACGAATTCCCAAAATACCCCAGTGAGCTCAACACTTGAGCAGAAAATAAAAATTCCCAGTAGCATGCCCCAGCACCTATGGACCATCGCTGAAGTGCCCGTCCTAAGCCTCCACATTGGCGCCGCGGAACCGCCGCCAAAACCAGGTTTTGGCCGCGGTTACGCGGTCACTGTAGCGAGTTAGGGACACTTTCTTCAGGCGGGTCCATAAAATTCCCTGCATGATTTTCTGAGTATTTTTAATATGAATGATGTCAACTTTTTGAAAAATTTCCAGAAAAGGGGTCATTTCGGGGTTTCAGGGTTCGATCGGACTTTTAACTTCATCTAGACAACTCCTAATGCTTTAGCTTGGCTCTGATACCATTGTAGGGTTAGCTTAGCACCTTATCAAGGTTTTTTCAAGTATCAAACATGCTACTTTAAAATTTTTGGGGTGCTAAATGAACCCTAACCAAGATCTTAACTAGAGAATTAGGGTAAACTATGCATGTAAACAATTTTAGATCTAAGAGAGAGAGATTACAACCTTTGTAGTCCGTTCCTTCGCTTCATAAGCTCTGAGTAGTAGTCCCTTTGCCGCGATCCATGATCTCCCGGACTCAAGAGAGGCTCCACAAGTCGAATGATCCATTCTTGCTTGAAGTCTTCCTTTTCGAAGATGATCTACCTTGAAGAATCTCAAACTCAAGCTCTCACTTCTCTAATAAAGTATTAGTGAAGTGAACACCCTAATCTAAGTGGCTAGAATAGATAAGGATGATGAAGTAGGAATTTTACACTCTTTTGTTTTCAATTTCTCACTTTAAATCATTACTTCACAAAAAGCTAGAAAGCTTTTTCAAGGAGGAAGAAGAAGAAGAAAGCTTTTGTGATGAATAATGAATTATTGTTGTGGTTACAAATCCAACCATGGGTTAATAATGAAGGGTTAACTCATGTAGAGAATAAACCTAAGGTAAAGGGTTTGGGTTAGGTTAAGAAATATCTATACAAAATATCTTAGCAAAAAACAAAAGAAAGCTTTATGAAGCTTCATGAAAAAGCTAACCTAAATGCTAACCCAAATCAAACCCTAACTTGTTTAATCTCCACAAAACATGTTGTATTTGTAACCCTAACTTATTACAATATTATATATCACATATATAATATATATTTTGCAACAAAAGAAAATAATACAATTAACATATATCGCATATATATCAATATATTATCCGGTGAGAAAATGAATCAATAAAGCGAGCTTATATTAGTTAACGTAATGTAATATATCACATATATAATTATACATTAAATTATCAAATCAACACTTGATCCGACAATCCGGCTATATTGCATATAACCGACTAATATAACATGTACCGATTCATCGAATCAACACTTGATCCGATGACCCGGCTATATCACATATACCCGGCCGATATCATATATCGCGAGAATAGAATATGGTATCTCATATCGTATTATTCTCGGTTCCGTACATATCACATATGTTCTCCTACTCCGTTTTGCCTGAGCCAGGAAACCTCTGTGTAGGACTCTAAAGAATCGTCAATACGCCGGCAGCAGGTGATGATCATATCAAACACCCACAAGCTGCAAGCGGTCAGCTAAACGTAACAGCCACCCAGGTATTGAGCGATCAGAAGATCAATAAGCAAGCCTGTACATTCTCCTGTAAATCCAATCAGAAAACACTACCGTACAGTCCGGTCTCTTCGTCTGATCGATGTAAGGCTCATAACGGGTCAAGAAACTACTGATAACTCTTACCAGTAAATCTCCATATCATCCCTGGCCAGGGACTTCCAGTTATAGCCAATTGAACACAACACAACATCAACTCCCTATACCGGGAGTGACGAAACCCCTCCTATCGCTTATTGCCTCCATGTGATTCGGGACTGTACCCAAAAGCCACCATTTTGCATGCCCTCTTGGACGTGGTAAGGTGGAAATCAAAGCACTGTGGGAATCACACAAGACTCTATGACGATCTTGGGTCTACAGACTAGCCTGTACCAGTGTCACCGGAGAACTGCTATCTGACGATAGGTATAATACCATCCAGGAGTTCTCGGCGAGTCCGTTCAGTGTACCCAGTCTCCACTGAGCACCCGTACACCATCTTTGATGTCCTACACCAATGGATATGGGATCATCTATCGCCCATCATATGGGTCAAGATGCGTGTACACTAGTCTACTCTGGAGTATCGATGCCCTGTCTCGATACACCCTCGACTAGGAACAGTTATAGGATGTACTCGTAGACTACCCTGGCCTCACTAGTATGATCTGTATCATAGTCCTAGTAGTCGAGTACATATCCTAAGGGCTTTATCAACACGTGATCACAAAACAGTATTCGTTAACATGTTAAGATAAAGTGAAACTAGATAGCATACTATCATATCGAGCAAGAAAGTCCTCTCTATATATATCCAAGCATCCACTATAATATACATCATATGTACAACAATGGCCTCTAGGGCATACATATAACTAACATATATATATATATATACATATATATATACATACATACATACATACAAGTATATGTTTTTATGATGTTTCGGGTGTCGATATTTGACACTCAGGTTCCATAAGACTTACAGGATGTGAGGGCCGATCTGAGGATGCGGTGCCTGAGGATTTGGGATTTGATGTGTCAGTGAGGGACACTGGTGTTTTTCCATGCTGATGATTTTTGCATGAGATTTTATTATATTATCCCACACTCAAGATTATTTTTGATATGCATTGCTCCATGTAGTTGTAGTACCCTGATGATGTACCTTTACATGATTGTTGCATAGTCATATTGTCATACTTATGCTATTGGATTACATGTGATAGATTAATCGTTGTTCATGCATACTTGCGATTACAGTATGATGTTAATTACTATTCACGAGTTGGAAACTCACCCCCGTTGTGCCACAGTGTTTTGCAGGACTTACCCTCAGAGCAGTCGCGGCAGGGCGTCTTATCATCTCTACTTTTGCGGATACCGCTACGGTTGGCTGTGAGGCCTTTGCTTTTAGGTGGGTTTGCGGTTATCTGTTTGTACATTGTATATCTTTTCGTTGGATCTAGTATTCTTCATCTACCACTTCTTGTATTTGACTTAGAGACGAGTTGTGAGGATTCGGTGTTGTATTATTATTTTGGTGACTTTGGATACCGTGCTCGTGGGAGCCGGTTGTTGAAAAGTTTTACTTCTTTATGCAGTTTTCTTTTATATTTCTTCGCTTCGGCGTCGTATATATGTTTGTGGTGGTTGTCTCCGCCGTTGGGCATGATTTGCTCCCGTTTGGGATGCTTTATATATTATCTATGTTGTATCCGTTTTCGAGGCTAGTTTTTACAAAGGAGGTGCTGCCGAAATTTTTAAGAAAAAAAACTAGAGTTGAGATTTTATTTGTGATTTTCAGAATGTTTTAAACTATGTTTTTCTCTGCTTATCCAGTTTTGGGTGGTTTAGATTTCTGGGTTTCGGCTTACTTAAGTTGTGTACGCCTGTAGACGTTACGTAATTTAAGTGCCGGTTACGGGCCAAATTTTGGGTCGTGACAGACAGTGTCAATATCCGTACAGTCTGTTCCGTTCGTCTATGAGTATTGCATATCGAATCTAGGGAGTGAATAAAGTCAGACCCCTAATAACACGACATGTAGTGTCGGTATGAAGCCTATCACTACATGAGAAACTACTGATCCGAATCAGTAATTCTCGACTAGCTTGGCCAAGAATTTCTGGTGATGGCCACCCGTGCACTTCGCGACATCAACCCCCAATACCGGGAGAGACGAATCCCCTGAAGATCCGCTCACTGCCTCCATGTGGCTCGGGACTGTACCCAACTAAAACCTGTTTGCACGACTCCTTTGAGCCATAGTAGGGTAGTAATCAAAGCACAGTGGGAACTCACACGAGACAAATGACGATCTCAGGTCGATAGACTAACCTATACACATGTCACCTGGGAAATGTTATCTGTGTTGGAGATAGTGCCCTCAGAGTCAATTATTGGATCACAGGGACGTGATTGCAATGATTGAGGGAGGACCTATCCCGGTACGACAGTCTTACTCGAGATGATAGTATGCTATCTGGTTTACCTTTATCATCGTGTACTGCTTTAGGTGACCTGACAAGTCGCTATTGCACGTTGATAGAGCCCCTAGGATTCTTGCTTGACGACCAGCAGTATGAGGGCGATCATATACGTGAGAGCTGGGGTCTACAAGCATATCCTTAAAAGGTCCCTAGTCGTGGGAGTTTCGAGACAGGGCATCGATTCTCCAGAGTAGACTAGTGTATACAGTCGAGACCCCGACGAGGGGCGGTGGCCGGTCTCACAAGCCACTGGTGTCAGTTGGTTCACCTAAGATGTATACAGGTGCTCATTGGGTTATGAGTACACCGGACAGGACTCGCCGGGAACCTGCTAGTTGGTCTTATACCTGACGTCAGATAGCAGTTCCCAGGTGACATGTGTACAGGTTAGTTCATCGACCTGGGGATCGTCATTTGTCTCGTGTGAGTTCCCACTGTGCTTTGATTACTACCCTACCACGGCTCAAAGGAGTCGTGCAAACAGGTTTTAGTTGGGTACAGTCCCGAGCCACATGGAGGCAGTGAGCGGATCTTCAGGGGTTCGTCTCTCCCGGTATTGGGGGTGAGGTCGCGCTGTGTCTAGGAGAGCCATTACACGAAGTCCTTGGCCAAGGCAGGAGATTTACTGGTAGGTATTCCAGTAGTATCTCAGGGTGTTCTGGGCTACACTCCGACACGACTTGTACCGCTTATGGGGGTCTGACTTTTACCAACCCCCTAGGCCCGCCATGCGATGCTCATAGACGAACGGACCGGACTGTACGGATATTGTCATTGACAGGCTCAGTAGGGTGTCAGGATGAGTTCGCTCATCGACGTCCCTATTAGTCAATAGCTGGTGGCCCGTCACGTATTGGCTTATACCTCTGACGTGCTAGTGGTTAAATCCACAGCCATAGTATTGACGAGTCTTTAGAGTCCACCACACCTTCAGTTACTCAAGCTTTCGGGCGAAACGCTGTAGAGGCCGTATGGAGATATGGCAAGGTCCGATCAGATACGTGCGGTATTGCACGGGTCAGGATCGGACGGTTTGTACTAGAGGCCGTATAGATATATGGCAGGGTTCGATCAGATACGTGCGGTATTGCACGGATCAGGATCGGACGAACATTACTAGCCGGCTTTGGTTTAAGCCGGATCCTAGTTTAGTACAGTGTAGATTTTGTCTCATTGCATTTGTATCCGGACAGAATACAGATGCAGGTGTGTATGCACAGTATCGGGGTTTTCCTGTAATTTATTACGGGACCAGTTTTCTGGAGTTGCCAGTTTGCATTCCGTTCCGGCCGGTTTTCCTTTGTTCTTTCCCGGCCGGACTTTTCCGATGGAGGGGGTTATTTGCAAGTTTGCAAATAACATTTGTGGAGGGGTTTTCTTGCATATGGATTAATTATGATAGCATCTTTTTGATACCATTCTTTCTTCCATCACTTGCATTAATTAAGTTAAGGGAGGGTATGGGTTTGATGTGGATTGGTTATGGTTGATGTTTGTTTATGGTCACCCTTTTTTCTTCTCCTACCATCACCTCCCTTCATGCTACAAATCCCTTCATTCCACCATTCTCACATAAAAAACTTGGCCGGCCACATTTAGATGAGATGAGAAAATGATGAGAGGGTTTCATTTTGGTTGTGGTGGCATCATTCTTATTCTCATATTCCTATGCTAGAAAAATGCAAGCACCATTTTTCTTCTTGATTCCTCCATCATCTTTCAAATGGCAACAAAACCCCAAATGAGACATAGCCTCTACACTACACATTCTACTGCATATCTTGGGCATGTCGACTTGCCAGCTTCATGCCCGAGTTGCCTCGGTATAGAGGCGGGAGCCCGTAAAAGAAACAGGCGATGTGGTGCCCTTCCGGCGAGGAGGCGACGACCGGAGTTTCCGCGGGAGATCGGGACGATGACGAGAAGACAGGAGGACTCGGATCACTCGGTATATCTCTTCCCTATCTTGTTAGTTAGCTAGGACAAGTTTAATGGCCCGATCCGGGGTTTAGTGCGCGGTGGTGCCGGTTTGCTAAGTTCGCAAAATTAAAGTTTATCACCGTTTCCGCATTTGGCCGTCGGTTTGACGGCCGGGGCGCCGCCGTGCACTTACAATCTGACAATAGGTATAATACCAACTAGCATGTTCCCAGTGAGTCCGTCCGGTATACTCATAACCCAATGAACACCTGTATACATCTTAGGTGAACCAACTAACACCAATGGCTTGTGAGACCGGCCACCGCCCCTCGTCCGGGTCTCGATCAGCATACACCAGTCTACTCTTAGAGTATCGATGCCCAGTCTCGAAACTCCCATGATTAGGGACATTTTAAGGATGTGCTTATAGACCACCAAACTCTCATGTATATGATCGCCATCATACTGCTGGTAGTCAAGCAAAAATCCTATGGGCTCTATCAACATGTAATAGTGATCTGTAATGTCACCTGAAGCATGTACACGATGATAAAGAAAAACCAGATAGCATACTATCATTTCGACTAAGACTGTTCTACCGGTATAGGTCCTCCCTCAATCATTGCAATCACGTGCCTGCGATCCAATAATTGACTTGAGGGCACTATAACTAACAGTATATGTTTGTTTGTTCTAAAATCAGCCACAGTAATAGAAGATTCTTAATATCCTAAAACTTGATTAAAAACTGTTTTAAAACACTAATTAGTGACATTAAGGTATTTTAGTGCAACTTGTAGAATGAATTGGGTTATTAGACACTAACTACTCTTAATTATCATAATTAAGCCATAAGAACCATAACTTATCCTAATCTTCTCTTAAATCTCAAAACTTGCATTAATTACCACTTAAACACCAAAATAAGTTTAATAAACCAAAAGTTTAGCAAATAATTAAATAAGTTAGGCTTATACCTCAAGAATTATTGTAGAGAGATCCTACAAGAGAAAGCTTGCCATCTAAAAGAAGACTTGCTTCAAAACCCTTGCTTAACTTAGAAAAATGAGATTTTTAGGATGAATTTTGGAGGGATTTGTGTTAAGCTTAGAGAAGTTTGATGTGAGGTAGAGAGCTTAAACTTTCTTTTGCAAGAAAGAGAGAAGGTGAGGGGAGAGAGGCAGCCCAAAGAGAGGGAAAGAGAATTCTAGAGAGAGAGAGAGAGAGAGAGAGAGAGAGAGCCATGTGATGCATTTAATCTACCAAGTCATCTCAATTTTCTTTTTAAATTTCATTTTTGACTTGTAGAAAAATTTAGAACCATGAGAGGAAAGAAGAAAGAGTATGTCACACATTTTTGTAAAAAAGATTAAGTTGTCATGGTGCATAAGACTTGTATCAACATGTTGTTAGCTTAGGATTACACAAAATGTGTGTGCATGTTTTTAAGAAAATAGTTTAGTAATTAGTAAATAAGTAAAATAAATAATATAAGTAAACAATAATTTAAATATTAACTAATAAAACAAAATTATATACATATTCACATCTTCAAAATAGATATATTCATGTTTATATGGAAAATAGTTATTAATTAGGTTTTACGAAAATCACGAATTATCACTAATTAGTATATAATTAACCTAAAAGAATTTTCAAAGCGTTACAATCTTCCCTCCTTAAAAAAAATTTGGTCCCCGAATTTAAAAATAAATCTAACTACGCGTACCTTCGAAGAGATGGGGATATTTCTTCCTCATCTCGCCCTCGGCTTCCCACGTGACCTCTTTGCTGTTCGGGCCACGCCAAAGAATCTTTACGGACGGTATGACCTTAGATCTCAGTTTCTTCACCTGCCGATCCAGAATGACTATCGGCTGCTCTGTGAAGGAAAGATCGCGCTCCAGCTGGATCGTCTGATACTGAATCGCGTGAGAAGGGTCATGAAGGTACTTGCGAAGCATCAATACGTGGAACACGGGGTGAACATCTGGGAAGCTGGGTGGAAGAGCCAAACGATAACTAACTGTACCGACACGCTCGAGAACCTCGAAAGGACCCACATATCTGGGACTAAGCTTCCATTTCCTCCCGAATCTCATTACACCCTTCATTGGAGAAACCCGCAAGAACACATGATCACCTACGGCAAACTCGAGTCTGCGCCGACGTCGATCAGCATAAGATTTCTTCCTGCTCTGGACTGCTCTCATCCTATCCCGAAACAACTGGATCTTCTCGGTCATCTCCTGCATAACCAGCGGTCCCAAAATACTGCTCTCATTGAGCTCTGTCCAACAAATGGGCGATCGACATCTCTTTCCATATAACGCCTCGAAAGTGTAACACCTTAGAATGTGTTTTGGAGCTAATTATATTTTAATGTATGGTTTTCAATAAAAAGTTTACCAAACTAAGTTTTAAATATTTTACCCTATTTAATGAGTATTTTATTAGAATTTTTCTAGGCACACACACACTTGTGCATGTAAACTAGGGTTTAGAGATGGGGTTAGACCATGTTTAGCAAGCATGATAGGTTAACTCATTCTCTTTAAGTTAATAATTATTTTTTAGGTGCTTTTGGGTTTAATAGTGTGCATGGTTGTTTTAAATTTGAAATGAATTTTAAAAGGTTTTTATTTTATTTGGTTGAATGGTTGACTTGAGAGAGAAATGGGCTGGGGCAACATGGCTTGTGCCATGCCCATTTAATGAAGAGAGAGAGTGAGAATGGGATGGATCTTTGTGTTGCTCTCACTCTCACTCATTTCTCTCATTTCCTCTCTTTTCTCTTGTTCTCTCAAACACACACACACACTCACCTGCATCAACAGCAACAGAAGAAGCAGCAGCCTCAGAAATCAGCAGCAGCTGCAGAAGCAAGCAGCAGCAGCAGCAACTGTAGCAGCAGCAGCAACAGGAACCCCAGCAGCAGTAGCAACCCCTCGTCTCCCCCATACACTCATTCTCCTACTTCTTAGGGTTCTCTAGGGTATATTTTCTGAACCCAATCTCCTAGTTGCTTAGTTTATGTGATAATTGGGGTTGGTTAGTGTTAATTAGCTGGTTTAGAGCTAATTATGGTGATTTGTGAGATGTTGTGGCAAAGTGATGATTGTGTTGGTTAACCCTACTTATTTAAGTGTTATTAGGGTCACTTGATCTGAGTTTAACCCAGATTTCACTAAAATACCATAGGGTTTGTGTTTTGTGCAAAATTAGCGTTTTTAAGCGATATATTAGTATTTTGTAATCTGCTTTTGACCCGAACCCTTCAGAATAAATTTGAGAATACTGGAGCATGCTCACTAGGTTTAGACAACACCACCAGAACACGAACCCCTCTCTCCCAAACCAGGCCGCAGATTTAATCTTATTGGCCGCAACCTGCGGCCAAGTTGGGGACTTGGGTGTTGGGGTCTTGGCTAGGGTTGTCTGCAGTGTTTTCTAGTGATTTGGCATGTCTAGTTTTGTAAGATTTGACCTGTAGAAAAATCTGGGACTATATATCATGTTTGGTGTCCGTTGTGTTTGCGCGATACGCGCGATACGTGAGAGGGTTCTGTGATCCAGCGTATCGCTGCGTGTCGCGATGGTTTTAGACGCGTATACGCACGTTTTAGTGTATCGTGCACGCGCGTTTAGTTCGCGACGCGAGTTTCTCGTTTTGGTTCGATATCGCGTTTTGCAGATTATTTGGCTTATATATGATTTTCGTGTCTTATTTGCAGGTTTGCAGGCAGGGACTACGGACACTACTACCGGGGGGGAGCAGATGGTAGGATTCACCTAACGTGGAGCGTAGGTGAGTAGATTTAACATCTACAGGGGAATCGCCCGCATGGCGTTATGCGTCTGGGCTAGGATTCAAATACCTATCGCACATTCTACGTCATTGTTAGAATTGCGCCTTTACATTATTTCCTTGATATAGTTGTACTGTGACTAGCAGCCGTAGAACACTGCACATATTATTGACGGTTCATGTTGCACGAGCACTGATTGTATGCTACACACACACTGTCAATAATTGCCATGTCACACACTAACCATTATAGATACTATTGCTTATCACACGTGACATCTAACTTATCGGTATACCTATAGTGTATCATACCTTTAGTGATAGGTACATATACACCTTACGATACAGCTACAGGTATACCTTGTACACATTTTACTTCTACCGGGGGGATATCCTACATATTTTAGTTATACCCAGGGGGGTATACGACATCAGTTCTTATAGGTAGATACCTATACATTGCTACACCTATATGTTACACACATATTCAGTTGTAGTCACATATTTACCTTTACGGATGTTACTTAGCTGTACCTTATTGATTTCACATACATTTGGTTTCAGCTACATATTCTCTGTTATATGCTCGCATTTCAGATATATCGTATATGTTTATTCCTGGATTGCGCATTATTATTTGGATTTTACATGATGTTTCCTGGATTTAGGAACCGTGGGATTTCATGAAATTATGCATACATTGAAAAACCCGGTTTCCTTGATATGATATTTGCGCATCCACCATGGGTTTTATCGGTGCTGATTATTTATACCCCATGCGAGGAGGCGTAGAGGCCGCATGAGGGTACATGGTGGGGCCCGGAGGTACCCCGGGACGAGAACGGATCGCTGGATTTGTTAGACGGTGAGCCTGTCAGGGGAACCATACCGTCCGTTGATATTACCTTTTACTCGGCGGTTATCTTGGGGATACCGACCGGAGTCTTGTACGTATGCATACGTCGAAAGGCGAGGGTTAGAGCTAGGTATTCATACTTTCGGGACAGCGTATGATACGTACCTATCAGGATTTCTGTATCGATCCTTGGCACTGTGTCGATCCTTGGCACTTTGTTTTCATGATATTTCTTTTAAACACCTTTGTATATATAACAGGGGATTAGCCGTTGTTATATATACCCTTACACCAATATTAGTGGAATGGGACGCTAATATATGTGTATTGCCCCCATCATATTTATTTCTGCAAATATATATACCTTTAGGATGTTAGAAACTTACTTGAGATTCGACTTGGGATATAGGTGATTCATTGACATTGGATATTGGATATGAAAGAGATTATTGATTTGTACATTCGAGATATAGGAGAGCTACTCGATATTGTACATTGAGGTGATGTGAGACTTATGATGTGAGAGCCCAGTTTGGGGGCTGATTTGAGGATTTGAGTGTCTTGATGGATTGTGATCCTACCACGATGTCAGGTTTCCATGGAAATGACATATTCCACCCCATACCTCACACTTATCTATTCTATGCACAGATTCATATATTGGTAGTACCTGTTAGTGTACCCTTATGATAGTTGCATATTTACATTCTCATATCCCTATTGCATGGTTATTGCATATTATTGTCATGTTACTATTGCTTCACATATTGATTGTACCTGCTAGTGTACTTCCCTTTATTCAGCATTTGCATGACATGTTATTACTGTAATTGCACATCTTAGATTCATGCTGTACGTACATTCCTGCGATTACCTGCATATGTTATCTACTATTCACGAGTTGGCAACTCACCCCCGTTGTGCTACAGGGGTTTCAGGTTATTCCCCAGAGTAGTCGAGGCAGGCTATTCAGCTATTCATCTTTTGCTACAGATACCGCATCAGCTCACACTACTATTTTGCTTGGGTGGGTTGGATGATTATCTGTATTTCATATTGTACATTCGTTGTATTTTGTACTCTCCATCTACTAGTATGTTGTTGACTTAGAGACTTGGTGAGGACGATATTGTATATTATTTGTGGATTTGTTGCCTTTTCTATACAGTTTCCTTTCTATTGTTTCTTATTTTTTTGCTACGGCGTCGTATATTTGTGATGAGAGTGTTTTCCGCCTTTGGGCCACTTTTTACAAAAAGGGGTGTTGCTAAAATTTTAAGGAAAGAAAGTAAGACTTTTTAAAGAATTTGGGTCGCGATTTCAAATGTTTCAAAAACTTATATTATCTTTTTCGTATTTTCTTGGTTTAGATTTCTTGGTTTTGGCTTTCTTTTACTGCGTTACGTCTTTAGGCGTTGCGTAGTACTAGGGCCGTCACGGGCCAATTTCGGGTCGTGACAAAGTTGGTATCAGAGCGCTAGGTTTTACCTTTCGGAGTGTAGGATGACCTTAGTATGATGGAGTAGGTAGTTTAAGCAGAGTAACATAGCGTGTGTATGTCTGCAGCATACCCACGGTGCGGTACTTTGCATTAAGTAACCTAAGTACAAATTTGCTTGAAATTCCTTCCTTGATGATTCATATCCTTGAGATTCGATTCCTTATTCTCATCGAATCTTATATCTTTTTATAGCCTTGCCACCGATGACTATGGGGACTCGGAGTGATGCAGCGAGGGCCGAGGTCAGAGTTGGCTCGGGTGAGATGAGTACTAACCAGGATGGCACTCTAGTTGCATAGGTGCAGACGGATCAGCCTACGACCTATACTATTGATAGACTTTTGGTAGAGATGCAGGACTTCCGCCAGACTATGAGTTCATTGGTTGATGTCGTTCAGGAGCTACGACAGGAGGTTGTCACCCCTGTTACTCAGTTGTCAATTGCAATCAGCATGCAGCAGTCCGTCATCTACATAGCACCAGCGGTTGCAGCTCCAGTTGACGAGGCACATATTCCAGGACAGTGGAGGACTCGTACCAGTGTACCAGCCCAGAGACAGAGGTTTGGTCATCGAGACAGATTTTGTGGCCGTCGCGGGAGTAGCAGAGGCTTAGGACGAGGACAGTCGTTCAGCTCTCATCCCCAGGATGGTCAGCAGTCAGCGCGTGGATGTTTTCGATGCGGGAGCCTTCAGCACTTCGTCAGGGATTGTTCCTTAGCACCTCGTCATGATCATTTTCAGAGAGGCCATGGACGTGGAAGATTTGCTCAGAGGGCTCAGTCTACCAGAGGAGTTCATCCAGCTGCGAGTAGAGGGCAGACACAGGAGTTTGCTTCTACTCATCGGGATGCGCAGACGTCCAATGCAGAGTCTTCAGCTATCCTTATTTCGTATGTTCTTTGATGTATTCATTTGTTTTTCATGCTTGTACCGTGGTTGGGTAGATTAGTCGTAGTTGTGCTAACTTCTGTTAGCAATTCTTTTGTTGCGCGACACGTATTTCAGTTGTGTGCCAATCGGATAGGAGATAGAGATTCGTCCGTCGTTTTGATCCTTCTAGAGATGTTGGATTTGACGTTCTCCTGGGCACGGACTGGTTAACTACGTGCTAGGCGTCTGTGGAATACCGTGAGGAAACAAGTTAGGTTTTGTTTTCCCCGGCAAGTCAGTTCTTGTTGTGCAGGTGGATAGTTGTGCCGCCTCTCACAGCTTGAATTCAGCTGTTTTCGCTAGTCGGCTACTGAGGAGATGTCGTGGATTCTTGGCGTTCATTTGTGATACTGGAGCCACAGTTGGATTGTTGGACCAGGTTTCTTTCGTGCGAGAGTTTTCCGACGTTGTTCCGGATGAGCCGGCGAAGCTTGGGGAGCTAAAGGATCAGCTGCAGAGTTATGGTTTGGGGAGTTTGTGCGTCTGAGTGTTTCGCTTTTGGAAGCTCCTATTTCTGTTCGTCGAGGAGGAAGACAGCAGTTTAGGGTTGTGTATCGACGGATCGTTAATTGAACCGGCTTACGGTGCGGATAGGTATCCTTTACCTCGCCATGATGATTTCTTCGATCAGCTCCAGAGCGTGAGACATCTTCTAAGTTTGCTTGGGATCAGGTCATCATTGTTGCGGTTCGGAGTGACGGCATTCTGAAGACTGCCTTGTGCGTGCTACGGGCTTTGTGTGTTTTTATGAGTCGTTGGATTCACTGATGCCCTGGCAGCATTCGTAGATGTGATGAACCGGATTTCTTCAGGCCGTTCCTTGACCAGTTACTGTTGTGTTATTTACGACATTCTGGTCTATTTAATGTGTCTTGAGGGACAGTAGTATCACTTGAGGATTTGTTATGCAGATACTGGGAGAGCACCAGCAGTTTGCTAAATTCTCAGAGTGTTTCTTCAGGCTTGTTTTGTGTTGACTCCTAGGTCTTGTAGTCACGGGAGACGGTTTTGTATGGTCCCGAGGGAGATCGTGACCGTACAGCTTAGGCCCAGACTTGTGTGCTGGACGGAGATCCGCAGATTGTTGGGCTTAGCAGGTTTTACCGCCGTTTCATGTAGGATTGGTAGAGTAGTACTGCACCGTCGACTGAATGGACCGGAAGGGAGGTTTCTTTTCTGTGGACTGAGGCATGTGTATGGAGTTTTTGGCAGTTGGAGATTCGGTTAACAACTGCATCAGTTCTTTCTTTGCTTTTGGTTCGGGCGACCTTGTTGTTTAACTGTAATGTTTCGTGAGTGGGGCTCGGGTGTGTACTGAGGTGACACTATAGGGTTATCGCTTTTGCTTCCCTACATTTGGATGAAGCACGAGAAGGATATTCCACTCATGATCTGGAGATGGCCGCGGTGGTTTTGCGTTGGAGATTTGGAGACACTACTTGCTCGAGAGTCATGTCAGATTTTCACGGACCACCAGAGCTTAACGTACATCTTCCTGCAGCGGATTTTGATTGTTGTGATAGTCTTCTGCAGATTTACAGTTTTTGTGTGATCGTTGAGTACAGCTTAAGTTCGTCTCTACGGAGGGGACAGCTTGCTCATGACTGCGCCCGACCACCTTCCTTAAATCGTTTTCACGAGACACTGCCCGCCGATGCTCATTCGTCAGAGATACTTGAGCATACTCGGCTGGGTAATGATTCGGAGACCTTGATTTGCGACAATGGTGTGCTAAGTTAGGGACGCGTTTGAGTACCTGATATCATCGGGTAGAGACGTGAAATCCTAGAACATGCACATCTGTCAACTCTCTATATGCATTCAAGTTCCACCAACATTTAACGTGACTTGTGAGATAGTTACGGGTGGACAGAGATGTAAAGAGAAGTTTCAGGTTTCGTTTCAAGGTGTCTGTCTTGTTGTGTGTTTGGGTTGAGCATCTGAAGCCGGCTGGAGAGTTGCAATCTTTTACCGTTCCGAAGTAGGAGTGGGAGCAGATCTCCATGAATTTCGTTATGGTTTCCACCCAAGTTTAGTCATGGTGTGACTCCATTCGGATTCTTGTCGTCCAGTTATACTCAGTTTGCTCCGTTGTTCTTTTTAAGTTGTATGTTTGTTTTGATTGTTGTCAGCAGTTGGGGGATCGTCACTCGCCATCGTTCGGGTTCTCCTTCGATAGCTGTTATCAGGAGACACTCCAATTGGCCACCTTTAGGTTTAGGGGTTAGGTCGTGTCGATCACCAGCCTGTTGTTTTTATAACTCTGCGTAAGTAGGATTTTGGACCCCAGCTAGTCTAGAGACTTCGGAGATGATCCGGTTGTTCAGGTCAGGATGAGAGTAGCCCAGCGCAAAGAGAGGTCTTATGCCGACTGTGTTGGTCATAGACTCGAGTTCGCAGGGACAGATCATGTATTCCTACGGAATTTCCGATGAATGACGTGTTGGATTTTGGGAAGCTTGTCCCAGGATTTAGGTCTTTCTGAGATCCTATAAGCGAGTTAGTTTCGTTGCCTTTAATTTGGCACTTCCGCCCAGATTATTGAATTTCACCCTGTATTCCTTATGATGATACTCTACAATTACCTTCTTGACCTTTCTCACATGATCTAGCACAGACCTTTTTGCTTAGACACGATCTTTCGTTCACCAGCAGCCAATTGTGTCAATGGCTCGGCAGGTGGAGGAACATCGGTCAAGGGTCTTGCTATCTGTACAGGGTTTTTCTTGGGCGTAGCCGTATAGTGAGATAGTCACTTGGGAGGCTGCGAGCGAGATCTGGGAGTTGTAATCTTCCCTTTGAAGGTACGCTTATCGGTCTATTTTTAAATTCGGGGACGAATTTCTTTTAGGGGGGGAGATTGTAACACCTTAGAATGTGTTTTGTAGCTAATTATATTTTAATGTATGGTTTTTAATAAAAAGTTTACCAAATTAAGTTTTAAATATTTTACCCTATTTAATGAGTATTTTTCTAGGCACACACACTTGTGCATGTAAACTAGGGTTTAGAGATGGGGTTAGACCATGTTTAGCAAGCATGATAGGTTAACCCATTCTCTTTAAGTTAATAATTATTGTTTAGGTGCTTTTGGGTTTAATAGTGTGCATGGTTGTTTTAAATTTGAAATGAATTTTAAAAGGGTTTTATTTTATTTGGTTGAATGGTTGACTTGAGAGAGAAATGGGCATGGGGCAACATGGCTTATGCCATACCCATTTAATGAAGAGAGAGAGTGAGAATGGGAGGGATCTTTGTGTTGCTCTCACTCTCACTCATTTCTCTCATTTCCTCTCTTTTCTCTTGTTCTCTCAAACACACACACACACTCACCTGCATCAACAGCAACAGCAGAAGCAACAGCCCCAGAAATCAGCAGCAGCTGCAGAAGCAAGCAGCAGCAGCAGCAACTGTAGCAGCAGCAGCAACAGGAACCCCAGCAGCAGTAGCAACCCCTCGTCTCCCCCATACACTCATTCTCCTGCTTCTTAGGGTTCTCTAGGGTATATTTTCTGAACCCAATCTCCTAGTTGCTTAGTTTATGTGATAATTGGTGTCGGTTAGTGTTAATTAGCTAGTTTAGAGCTAATTATGGTGATTTGTGAGATGTTGTGGCAAAGTGATGATTGTGTTGGTTAACCCTACTTATTTAAGTGTTATTAGGGTCACTTGATCTGAGTTTAACCCAGATTTCACTAAAATACCATAGGGTTTGTGTTTTGTGCAAAATTAGCGTTTTTAAGCAATATATTAGCATTTTGTAATCTTCTTTTGACCCGGATACTTCAGAATAAATTTGAGAATATTGGAGCATGCTCACTAGGTTTAGACAACACCACCAGAACACGAACCCCTCTCTCCCAAACCAGGCCGCAGATTTAATCTTATTGGCCGCAATTTGTGGCAAAGTTGGGGACTTGGGTGTTGGGGTCTTGGCTAGGGTTGTCTGCAGTGTTTTCTAGTGCTTTGGCATGTCGAGTTTTGTAAGATTTGACTTGTAGGAAAATCTGGGACTATGTATCGTGTTTGGTGTCCGTTGTGTTTGCGCGATATGCGCGATACGTGAGAGGGTTCTGTGATCCAGCGTATCGCGGCGTGTCGCGATGGTTTTAGACGCGTATACGCACGTTTTAGCGTATCGTGCACGCGCGATTAGTTCGCGACGCGAGTTTCTCATTTTGGTTCGATATCACATTTTGCGGATTATTTGGCTTATATGTGAATTCCGTGTCTTATTTGCAGGTTTGCAGGCAGGGACTACGGACACTACTACAGGGGGGAGCAGATGGTAGGATTCACCTAGCGTTGAGCGTAGGTGAGTAGATTTAACATCTACAGGGGAATCGCCCGCATGGCGTTATGCGTCTGGGCTAGGATTCAAATACCTATCGCACATTCTACGTCATTGTTAGAATTGCGCCTTTACTTTATTTCCTTGATATAGTTGTACTGTGACTAGCAGCCGTAGGACACTGCACATATTATTGACGGTTCATGTTGCACGAGCACGGATTGTATGCTACACACACACCGTCAATAATTGCCATGTCACACACTAACCATTACAGATACTATTGCTTATCACACGTGACATCTAGCTTATCGGTATACCTATAGTGTATCATACCTTTAGTGATAGATACATATACACCCTACGATACAGCTACAGGTATACCTTACACACATTTTACTTATACCGGGGGATATCCTACATATTTTAGTTATACCCAGGGGGGTATACGACATCAGTTCTTATAGGTAGATACCTATACATTGCTACACTTATATGTTACACACATATTCAGTTGCAGTCACATATTTACCTTTACGGATGTTACTTAGCTGTACCTTATTGATTTCGCATACATCTGGTTTCAGCTACATATTCTCTGTTATATACTCGCATTTTAGATATATCGTATATGTTTATTCCTGGATTGCGCATTATTATATGGATTTTACATGATGTTTCCTGGATTTGGGAACCGTGGGATTTCATGAAATTATGCATACATTGAAAAACCCGGTTTTCTTGATATGATATTTGCGCATCCACCATGGGTTTTATCGGTGCTGATTATTTATACCCCATGTGAGGAGGCGTAGAGGTCGCATGAGGGTACATGGTGGGGCCCGGAGGTACCCCGGGATGAGAACGGATCGCTGGATTTGTTAGACGGTGTGCCTGTCAGGGGAACCATACCGTCCGGTGATATTACCTTTTACTCGGCGGTTATCTTGGGGATACCGACCGGAGTCTTGTACGTATGCATACATCGAAAGGCGAGGTTCAGAGCTAGGTACTCGTGCTTTCGGGACAGCGTATGATACGTACCGATCAGGATTTCTGTGTCGATGCTTGGCACTTTGTTTTCATGATATTTCTTTTAAACACCTTTGTATATATAACAGGGGATTAGCCGTTGTTATATATACTCTTACACCAATATTAGTGGAATGGGACGCTAATATATGTGTATTGTAACATTTTAAAATAATTAAATAAGTAATTAAATGTATAAAATTGTTTAAGTGAATTTTATGATTTTCGGTAAAGTAAAATGTATTTTTCATAAAACTAAACCGTGATTGTTTTTCATTATAATTTCAAAAATACCTATTTTAATTATGTAATTACTAATAAATGGTGTTTATTTAGCCACTTATAAATTTTTAGTTTAATTAAATATTTTTCCTAAATTAATTATTTTAAATATTAACATAAGCTTTATTTTTAAACTAAATTAGTGTAAATTACAAATTTGAATGGTTTTAATTTGTAAAAATGAACCATGACATATTAGAATTTAGTGTGTATCATGCAAAATTTATTTGGAAATTTTTCCTTTTTTCTAGAGTTTTCTTGAGTTGCTATAGTAAAGAAATAAAATAAAATAAAGAAATGCATGAAAAGACAATTTGAGGTGATATTTGGGGGAAACTTCTACACAATTTTTTCACTCCCTTCTTTCTCTCCCTCACCTCCAAATAATGGCCGGCCTCACCCCATGGCAGCCCCCCCATTTCCACTTCATTTTTTGTTCAAAATTCATCAAAAATCCATCAAAAATTTAACAAAATATGCACAAAATCCTATTTATTTCCTACCCTTTTATTCTTGCTCATTTTTACATGGATTTTGGAGTGGGAAAGCATGCATTTTGGAGTCTCATTTTCTTGTTTGGATTTCATAGTTTGGAGGTATAAATCTTCACCTTTTTATTTATTGTTATTAGTTGTTTCTTTTAAATATAATTAGATTTAATATATTAATTCTAGTTGCAAATTTTAAAATTCAAGTTAGGGTTTGTAAATTCAAGTGGTGGTTTTTATTAATTAATTAGGGTTATAATAACTAGTCTACCATTTTTAGAAGTGGAAAAATCTTGCATGGTTATTGTATAATAATTTGTGTATTCAAATTGTTTAAATTAAGCTATTTAGCTAACTAGTTTTTTATAAAATATATACGTGGGTAATATAAAATTCTAATTAAGATTGCTATCATTAGATTGTAGTTTTAGTGAGAATATTACAATGTTAATTGAAAGAAAAACTTAGTTTGATCACTAGTTTCTTTTGATAATTGGAAAATACTAATAAAATACTATTTTTTTGTAAACTAGATTTTAAAAATTCCTAAATAAATGAGATTAAAAATATAATCATGTTTTCATTATATCATTATCATCATGAGTTGTAGTTTAATACATTAATTCATGCAAAATCATGTTTTGTGGTGGAATTGTGGTATTTTGCTTGAAAAATGTTGAAAATTGTTAAAGGTTGCAAACTAGAAATTTCAAATTAATACAAATTTGTGTAATAAAAATATAGTAATGGTTTGTATAGTCTAGTTATGCTTTTTAATGAGTTTTATGATCATTGGTTTCATTTAAATGTCAAGTTTTGATGAAAAACGGTAAATTGGCATTTTCGGGTTTTACGAAATTGGACGTTTGATTGATTTTTAGGGTTTCGATGGATTTAATCATGTTATATATTATAAGTAACGAGTTTTAAAACTATGAGTTATTTGTTGATGTTATCTCGATCCATCGGAGTTTGTACGCCGATATCCAGCGATATTTGGTGCTTTTGCGTGGACGGGACATAGGTTTTAACCTATGCTTGTTCCTTGCGTCGTTTTGACTTTTGTATGTGATTCAGTTTACGATGCTATTTAAATGTTTGCGTTTAGCTACCCTCATGTGGACTGCGGGCGATGAAGAGTAGGATGGCGACACCGTCTTCGGCAGACATGGACCAGATTAGTAGATGTATATCTACGGGGGGAAGTCGGGTGGATGGCGTTTAGCACCCCCGCAACGTAGAGTAGGAATAGTACTTATTGACATTAGGAAGCCAGATGTGACCCTGGATTCTTAATGCGTAGGACCATAGTAATAACCCTAGGCTGGACTAGACTGATTTAGGGAAACCATATCAGAGGATGAGTACCTTGGAAGAGGTTCGTAGGTTTCAGGTAGAAACACACACATGCACACACTGAAACTCGACATGGTGTATACGTGCATGTATATATACATATAGGACTAGGTATAGGTATATATATATATATATATATATATATATATATATATATATATATATATATATACAACACGTGTATGGGATACATTGATGTGATATGATATCCGAGGTATGATGAAACAGTATAACTGGACTTGATGCCGTGATTCTTGGCTATACAGTCGTATTAAGTGTTAGCGGATCATTAGAGAATGAGATAATGAACATGTATACATAAATTATAATGGGTGGTGATGATTTTGAGGTACATGGGACTCTAAAATAGTACCCGGACTATAACTTGTGACTGATCACGATATGATATATGTATGAATTGATTACGACATCATATAGGTGTGACCAGATGTCGATATCATATAAGTGTGACTTGATGACGATATGATATCAGTATGACTTAATCACAATATGATACATATGACATGATATTTCCGAGGATAAACTAATGCTGCATATTATGATGGCAATGATATATGATTGAGGTAGGCGGTTACAGTTTAGCACCTTGATCATGAGATGTGTTGATGATGACATTATACGAATGATGAGACACCTAGGAGATATTTGACTCGTACCCCGATATTGGGATGCCGTACGATGGATTTTACCGTACGAGGCATAGATATGATGATTGATCCGCACTCTTGATTCGAGGAAGCCGTACTACGTACGTGACCCTATTGAGGCTGGATCGCCGACTATTAGAAATATTGATTCAGACCTTAGGTAGACTCTTGTTTCTTATTGACTAGTTTCTTAGGTTTAGTTCCTTAGGAGGTTAGATGGACGCTAGTTTAGGTTTGATTCATATAGTGGTAGTTGTACTCGTTTATAGCAGAGGAGTGGATAATGCACATCTGTTTTTACATTCATACTGTAATCATCATGGTGCATGTTCTTACATATGTTGTTATAATCAGTATAAACCTTACCTGTTAGGACACCAGCACCATTACCGATGATGCGTATATTCCACGCACACTTATTTGCCGGCTCACACACATCATCATCGGTAATTGCTATTTCACGTACACTTTAGATCTTATTATCTTTTATTGATAGAATCAGCTAGCAACTAGATCGATATATAATATTGTGATTACTCTCAGATGCTAGTATAGACATGGCATTTATTACTTTGACATTTATGCATTCATATTCTCATGTTATCATGCAGTATTATGGGGCATATGCCGACACTTATCATTTACTTACTCATGATTTTGAGATTTGGATTTCTATAAGATTTCTGGATTTTGGGGAAAACCGCAAGAATATATAAAAACTTCTCTCTCTCCTCCTCTCTATTTAAAATATAAGATGCGGTTTTCTCGTGATGTATGTGTCGTCCACCATGAGATTTCATGTTTTCTGATTGATTTCGAGACCCGATTCGAGGAGTGGATGAACCGTCTCGGGTACATGGTTGGCCCGGTATGGTACCCCGGGGCAAGAAGATCGAGTTGTAGACGATGAGCCTGGCAGGGGAAGGCTACCTACCGGTGATGTCTGGCGCGGTGGATATCCGGAGGATACCGACCGTTGTCGTGAGATTTGATGATATGGGCCGATCCGGACTGACGGAGCCCGAGATATTGAGACTATGAGACTTGAGATTTACATGTTTGTGTCGATGCTTGACACGGATTTCCATGGATTTCATTGTTGATATTTCAGGTTTCTACACCCGTTTTACTATGATAACAGCTATAGATTTCTTTTACAGATATACCTGGATTTCAGGATTGGTTATTTTACATTCATGGTGCATGCATATCCATTCATATGACATCGTACTATATGAGGCACTGACACGAGCACGGAGTATATGCACTTACACGTAGTATTACCCTGCTATTACTAGATGATTGGGACTTAGTAGTGTATTATTATGACCTAGGATAGCGTCGTGCATTCGATTTCTTTTCGTAGATGTCTTCTACTCACGAGTTGGGAACTCACCCCCGTTGTGCCAAATTTTATTACAGGTTCGATGTACAGGTTTCCTTTGGCAGTTGCTGGCACATCATTTTCATTTCGGGTGATTTGCACGGTAGGTTGGTTCATTTGTATCTGAACCGCCGTTGTATTTTTATTATTTCATTTGTATCTAGAAAGCTCCATCAACCAAACTTGTATTATTTGATAATTTATTGGGCCAGTCTTTTATTTCGACCTTAGAGTCATGCATGTATTATTCTGATCTGGTGGTTTTGTTTTCTTTTGAGTTTTGAGCCTCGCCCTTTGGCGTTGTATATTATTGTGCTTGTTGTGGTTGTTTCCGCCTGTTGGCGTTGACCTAGCTCCCATTTGGGGATGCTTTTTATTGTTTATGTATATTATACTTGTTGTACCCGTTTGGGGCCAGTTTTTACAGAGGAGACTCTGCCGAAATTTTTGGGAAAATTTGCAGATGTTTTAAACTTGTTCCTTCATGTTTTCTTTTACTGCTTCTTCTTTTTCACGGTTTAGATTTCTAGGCTTCGGCTTACTTAGGTTACGTAGCGCCTCTAGACGCTTCGTAATCTAAGTGCTGGTCACGTTCCGTAATTTCGGGTCGTGACAAAGTTGGTATCAGAGCGCTATGTTTAACCTTGTATAAGTCTAGGTGATTCTTGGTTGATGTAGTAGGCGATTTAGGTAGAGTAACGTACCGTGGGTATGGTCCGCGGCATACTTACGATACGCTACTCTGCTTAAGGAGCCTTAGGATGTACATTATTTGCACCGTATTTCATTCGTTCCTTTGATCTATCTTCGTCGATATCGGATGGTAGTTTCTGTTACCACGGGCACACTGGCAGAGGAAGCTGCGGCTCGAATTCGATAACCATTAGAGTATTGGTTATTCTTGAGGATTGAAGCATTGCTTAGCGTGCGGACGAAGGGTATTCACATGCCGTCCGGACGAAATTAAAGGGTTCGAACGATTATCAGAAAACCATTTTCCCAAGTTTAAAGTATTCGGAAGAACATGCAGGTATTTCAATGGACCCTCTAGAAGAATGAAATCCTAACTCGACATAATGACCACGAGAACGCCCTTGAACCTTAGGGTTTACGGCAGTTCCGCGATGCCATTAGTGAGGCTTGGGGTTTGCCCTTCTACGGCTGGATCATCGATGCTGGGGTATGTACCGGATATTTTTAAACTGTACTTGAGTGTTGAGCTCTCGGGGAATTATGGGATTTTGATGGATCGATCGAAAAGTTTAATGTAGTCCGGATATCAAGTGAAGGGATCGACTATGTGGGAGGCTCTAAACATGAGTATTGCCGTTGGTAGCGCAGTCAGCATACTTATGAAGAGACAAGTTTGAAGCAATCGACATCAGAGGAAAGAGGCGCACATTGACGATAGTGTTTATGATTGTGATTTGATGATTTGAATTTCATATTTCTGTTATTGGATTTTGGTATTTTGAGGATTTTGTTTTACGATTGGTATTTCATGTGTGTACCTTCATTACATTCTATTTGTGTTTCATATATCAGTTGTATTGATGTTGTTTAGTACACACCCAGTACACTTGATTTGGTTTTATATATTTTGAGATTTTTGATTGATTTCGTGCATAGGGGTTACACATGATTTTGACATATGTTTCGACCTAGTTTTCATGTAGTTTTATGCTGTGATTTTGATTTTGATATTCGATGTATGTTTTCGTGCACCATGTGCACCTGATTAGGATTCTTGCGCATACTTGGCACACATGATGCGATTTTGTGCACACCAGATGCACTAAATCGGGGTTTTGTGCAGATTAGATGCACCTGATATTGAGTCGTGCACGCCCGTTGCACTTGACAGATGTTTTTGGTGCACACCTGTTGCACTTAGTTTTGTTGTTGTGTGTATTCGTGGTATCTGTATTTGGTTTCGATTTCAGTGCGCACCGGACGCACATGATATTTTATTAATGTGATTGGGATTGATTTCAGTTGAGCAGTGTGTTTTTATAATCATTACTATTTGATTTAGTAACCAGGCGGGACGTGTATGTTAAATAAAATATATATATATATATATATATATATATATATAGCTATTTTTTTTAAATAAACGTCCGCTACTTATGCCGTGACACGTGCATCACACGGCGATTTTCAAAAGGGGTTTTTGCATATTTCCTTATCCAGATATTTGGATGGTTTTACTATGATGCGTACTATATATAAGTTATAGATTGATGTATATTAAGATGTTTTTCATATTGGGTTTTGATATTTTATTCTCACCATAACTCCGATGATTGTGTTATGCTTGACGGAGTTGATTTTTGTTATGTATTGATGATTTCGGAGCCCCGACGATTTGAGTGTTTTGCTAAATGTTTTAATATTTGGAGGGGAAGTTTTAATTTAAATTCGGGGACCGAATTTCTTAAAGGGGGGAAGATTGTAACATTTTAAAATAATTAAATAAATAATTAAATGTATAAAATTGTTTAAGTGAATTTTATGATTTTCGGTAAAGTAAAATGTATTTTTCGTAAAACTAAACCGTGATTGTTTTTCATTATAATTTCAAAAATACCTATTTTAATTATGTAATTACTAATAAATGGTGTTTATTTAGCCACTTATAAATTTTTAGTTTAATTAAATATTTTTCCTAAATTAATTATTTTAAATATTAACATAAGCTTTATTTTTACACTAAATTAGTGTAAATTACAAATTTGAATGGTTTTAATTTGTAAAAATGAACCATGGCATATTAGAATTTAGTGTGTATCATGCAAAATTTATTTGCAAATTTTTCCTTTTTTCTAGAGTTTTCTTGAGTTGCTATAGTAAAGAAATAAAATAAAATAAAGAAATGCATGAAAAGACAATTTGAGGTGATATTTGGGGGAAACTTCTACACAATTTTTCACTCTCTTCTTTCTCTCCCTCACCTCTAAATAATGGCCAGCCTCACCCCCCATTTCCACTTCATTTTTTGTTCAAAATTCATCAAAAATCCATCAAAAATTCATCAAAAATCCATCAAAATCCTATTTATTTCCTACCCTTTTATTCTTGCTCATTTTTACATGGATTTTGGAGTGGGAAAGCATGCATTTTGGAGGCTCATTTTCATGTTTGGATTTCATAGTTTGGAGGTATAAATCTTCTCCTTTTTATTTATTGTTATTAGTTGTTTCTTTTAAATATAATTAGATTTAATATATTAATTCTAGTTGCAAATTTTAAAATTCAAGTTAGGGTTTGTAAATTCAAGTGGTGGTTTTTATTAATTAATTAGGGTTATAATAACTAGTCTGCCATTTTTAGAAGTGGAAAAATCTTGCATGGTTATTGTATAATAATTTGTGTATTCAAATTGTTTAAATTAAGCTATTTAGCTAACTAGTTTTTTATAAAATATATATGTGGGTAATATAAAATTCTAATTAAGATTGCTATCATTAGATTATAGTTTTAGTGAGAATATCACCATGTTAGTTGAAAGAAAAACTTAGTTTGATCACTAGTTTCTTTTGATAATTGGAAAATACTAATAAAATGCTATTTTTTTGTAAACTAGATTTTAAAAATTTCTAAATAAATGAGATTAAAAATATAATCATGGTTTCATTATATCATTATCATCATGAATTGTAGTTTAATACATTAATTCATGCAAAATCATGTTTTGTGGTGGAATTGTGGTATTTTGCTTGAAAAATGTTGAAAATTGTTAAAGGTTGCAAACTAGAAATTTCAAATTAATACAAATTTGTGTAATAAAAATATAGTAATGGTTTGTATAGTCTAGTTATGCTTTTTAATGAGTTTTATGACCATTGGTTTCATTTAAATGTCAAGTTTTGATGAAAAACGGTAAATTGGCATTTTCAGGTTTTACGAAATTGGACGGTTTGATTGATTTTTAGGGTTTCGATGAATTTAATCATGTTATATATTATAAGTAACGAGTTTTAAAACTATGAGTTATTTGTTGATGTTATCTCGATCCATCGGAGTTTGTATGCCGATATCGAGCGATATTTGGTGCTTTTGCGTGGACGGGACATAGGTTTTAACCTATTCTTGTTCCTTGCGTCGTTTTGACTTTTGTATGTGATTCAGTTTACGATGCTATTTATATGTTTGCGTTTAGGTACCCTCATATGGACTGCGGGCGATGAAGAGGAGGATGGCGACACCGTCTTCGGCAGACATGGACCAGGTGAGTAGATGTATATCTACGGGGGGAAGTCGGGTGGATGGCGTTTAGCACCCCCGCAACGTAGAGTAGGAATAGTACTTATTGACATTAGGAAGCCAGATGTGACCCTAGATTCTTAATGCGTAGGACCCTAGTAATAACCCTAGGCTGGACTAGACTGATTTAGGGAAACCATATCAGAGGATGAGTACCTTGGAAGAGGTTCATAGGTTTCAGGTAGAAACACACACACGCACACATTGAAACTCGACATGGTGTACACGTGCATGTATATATACATATAGGACTAGGTATAGGTGTGTATATATATATATATATATATATATATATATATATATATATATATATATATATACAACACGTGTATGGGATGCATTGATGTGATATGATATCCGAGGAATGATGAAACAGTATAACTGGGCTTGATGCCATGATTCTTGGCTATACAGTCGTATTAAGTGTTAGCGGATCATTAGAGAATGAGATAATGAACATGTATACATAAATTATAATGGACGGTGATGATTTTGAGGTACATGGGACTCTAAAATAGTTCCCGGACTATAACTTGTGACTGATCACGATATGATATATGTATGACTTGATTACGACATCATATAGGTGTGACCAGATGTCGATATCATATAAGTATGACTTGATGACGATATGATATCAGTATGACTTAATCACAATATGATACATATGACATGATATTTCTGAGGATAAACTAATGATGCATATTATGATGGCAATGATATATGATTGATGTAGGCGGTTACAGTTTAGCACCTTGATCATGAGATGTGTTGATGATGACATTATACGAATGATGAGACACCTAGAAGATATTTGACCCGTACCCCGATATTGGGATGCCGTACGATGGATTTTACCGTACGAGGCATAGATATGATGATTGATCCGCACTCTTGATTCGAGGAAGCCGTACTACGTACGTGACCCTATTGAGGCTGGATCGCCGACTATTAGAAATATTGATTCAGACCTTAGGTAGACTCTTGTTTCTTATTGACTAGTTTCTTAGGTTTAGTTCCTTAGGAGGTTATATGGACGCTAGTTTAGGTTTGATTCATATAGTGGTAGTTGTACTCGTTTATAGCAGAGGAGTGGATAATGCACATCTGTCTTTACATTCATACTGTAATCATCATGGTGCATGTTTTTACATATGTTGTTATAATCAGTATAAACCTTACCTGTTAGGACACCAGCACCATTACCGATGATGCGCATATTCCACGCACACTTATTTGCCGGCTCACACACATCATCATCGGTAATTGTTATGTCACGTACACTTCAGATCTTATTATCTTTTATTGATAGAATCAGCTAGCAACTAGATCGATATATAATATTGTGATTACTCTCAGATGCTAGTATAGACATGACATTTATTACTTAGACATTCATGCATTCATATTCTCATGTTATCATGCATTATTATGGGGCATATGCCGACACTTATCATTTACTTACTCATGATTTTGAGATTTGGATTTCTATGAGATTTCTGGATTTTGGGGAAAACCGCAAGAATATATAAAAACTTCTCTCTCTCTCTCCTTCTCTCTTTTTAAAATATAAGATGCGGTTTTCTCGTGATGTATGTGTCATCCACCATGAGATTTCATGTTTTCTGATGGATTTCGAGACCCGATTCGAGGAGTGGATGAACCGTCTCGACTACTTAGTGGGCCCGGTATGGTACCCCGGGGCAAGAAGATCGAGTTGTAGACGATGAGCCTGGTAGGGGAAGGCTACCTACCGGTGATGTCTGGCGCGGCGGATATCCGGAGGATACCGACCGTTGTCGTGAGATTTGATGATATGGGCCAATCCGGACTGACGGAGCCCGAGATATTGAGACTATGAGACTTGAGATTTACATGTTTGTGTCGATACTTGACACGGATTTCCATGGATTTCATTGTTGATATTTCAGGTTTCTACACCCGTTTTACTATGATAACAGCTAAAGATTTCTTTTACAGATATACCTGGATTTCAGGATTGGTTATTTTACATTCATGGTGCATGCATATCCATTCATATGACATAGTACTATATGAGGCACTGATACGAGCACGGAGTATCTGCACTTACACGTAGTATTACCCTGCTATTACTAGATGATTGGGACTTAGTAGTGTATTATTATGACCTAGGATAGCGTCGTGCATTCGATTTCTTTTCGTAGATGTCTTATACTCACGAGTTGGCAACTCACCTCCGTCGTGCCAAATTTTATTACAGGTTCGATGTACAGGTTTCCTTTGGCAGTTGCTGGCACATCATTTTCATTTCGGGTGATTTGCACGGTAGGTTGGTTCATTTGTATCTGAACCGCCGTTGTATTTTTATTATTTCATTTGTATCTAGAAAGCTCCATCAACCAAACTTGTATTATTTGATAGTTTATTGGGCCAGTCTTTTATTTCGACCTTAGAGTCGCGCATGTATTATTCTGATCTGGTGGTTTTGTTTTCTTTTGAGTTTTGAGCCTCGCCCTTTGGCGCTGTATATTATTGTGCTTGTTGTGGTTGTTTCCCCCTGTTGGCGTTGAGCTAGCTCCCGTTTGAGGTTGCTTTTTATTGTTTATGTATATTATACTTGTTGTACCCGTTTGGGGCCAGTTTTTACAGAGGAGACTCTGCCGAAATTTTTGGGAAAATTTGCTGATGTTTTAAACTTGTTCCTTCATGTTTTCTTTTACTGCTTCTTCATCTTTTTCATGGTTTAGATTTCTGGGCTTTGGCTTACTTAGGTTATATGGCGCCTCTAGACGCTTCGTAATCTAAGTGCCGGTCACGTTCCGTACTTTCGGGTCGTGACATGTATTGCCCCCATCATATTTATTTCTGCAAATATATATACCTTTAGGATGTTAGAAACTTACTTGAGATTCGACTTGGGATATAGGTGATTCATTGACATTGGATATTGGATATGAAAGAGATTGTTGATTTGTACATTCGAGATATAGGAGAGCTACTCGATATTGTACATTGAGGTGATGTGAGACTTATGATGTGAGAGCCCAGTTTGGGGGCTGATTTGAGGATTTGGGATTTGAGTGTCTTGATGGATTGTGATCTTACCACGATGTCAGGTTTCCGTGGAAATGACGTATTCCACCCCATACCTCACACTTATCTATTCTATGCACAGATTCATATATTGGTAGTACCTGTTAGTGTACCCTTATGATAGTTGCATATTTACATTCTCATATCCCTATTGCATGGTTATTGCATATTATTGTCATGTTACTATTGCTTCACATATTGATTGTACCTGCTAGTGTACTTCCCTTTATTCAGCATTTGCATGACATGTTATTACTGTAATCGCATATCTTAGATTCATGCTGTACGTACATTCCTGCGATTACCTGCATATGTTATCTACTATTCACGAGTTGGCAACTCACCCCCGTTGTGCCACAGGTGTTTCAGGTTGTTCCCCAGAGTAGTCGAGGCAGGCTATTCAGCTATTCATCTTTTGCTACAGATACCGCATCAGCTCACACTGCTATTTTGCTTGGGTGGGTTGGATGATTATCTGTATTTCATATTGTACATTCGTTGTATTTTGTACTATCCATCTACTAGTATGTTGTTGATTTAGAGACTTGGTGAGGACGATATTGTATATTATTTGTGGATTTGTTGCCTGTTATATACAGTTTCCTTTCTATTGTCTCTTATTTCTTCGCTACGGCGTCGTATATTTGTGATGAGAGTGTTTTCCGCCTTTGGGCCACTTTTTGCAAGAAGGGGTGTTGCTAAAATTTTAAGGAAAGAAAGTAAGACTTTTTAAAGAATTTGGGTTGCGATTTCAAATGTTTCAAAAACTTATATTATCTTTTCCGTATTTTCTTGGTTTAGATTTCTGGGTTTTGGCTTTCTTTTACTGCGTTACTTCTTTAGGCGTTGCGTAGTACTAGGGCCGTCACGGGCCAATTTCGGGTCGTGACAGAAAGGTGCTATCTGAATCGTCTCCTGGAAGATGTTATTGTAGGAGAAATCTATTAAGGGCAAATGACGATCCCAGTTGCCACCGAAATCTAGAACGCAATCTCGGAGCTTGTCCTCAAGAGTCTGAATGGTCCGCTCTGACTGACCGCCGGTCTGCGAATAGAAAGATGTACTGAAACTCAATTGGGTGCCCAAAGCCTCCTGAAGTTTCTGCCAAAAGCGACTGGTGAACTGAATGCCTCTGTTGGAAACAATGCAAGTAGGAACGCCATGTAGTCGCACAATTTCATCGATATATATCTGAGCATACTGAGCAAATCCGAAAGTAGTCTTCACTGGCAGAAAGTGAGCCACTTTCGTCAATCGGTCTACTATCACCCAAATAGAGTCATACCCTCGACTGGTCCTGGGTAGACCCACAATGAAGTCCATAGAGATCTGTTCCCACTTCCACTTTGGAATGGGCAAAGGCTGTAATTCTCCTGCCGGCCTCTGATGCTCGGCCTTGACTTGCTGGCAAGTCAGGCATCTCGAAACGAAGTCTGTGACATCTCTCTTCATCTCTTCCCACCAGTAGACATCTTCAAGTCATGGTACATCTTGGTGGAACCCGGATAAACACTATATACTGACTGATGCACCTCATCTAGATCTCGTGTCTCAGCACCTCGGAATCTGGCACACACAGTCGAGTCCCAAATCGTAGCACTCCCTGATCATCGATCATGAACTCTGAATCTCTGCCCTGCCGAACCTACTCCATGATCTCTGACAAACGAGCATCGCCGGACTGTGCCTCATGGATACGGTCAAGTACCCGTGGACGTGCACGGATATGGGAAAGCTGTCCCCCGGTCGGAGTAAACTCGAACCGCACTCGGCTGTCACATAAAATCTGCCAATCTGCCGTCGATTGTCTCTGAACTGCGCTCAAACAAGACAAACTACCTCCGAGCCTCCGACTCAAAGCATCTGCCACAACATTCGCCTTGCCCAGATGATAAAGAATCTCACAGTCATAGTCCTTCACTAGCTCCATCCAACGACGCTGTCTCAAATTTAGATCTCGTTGCTGAAAAATGTACTTTAAGCTCTTGTGGTCCGTGAATATCTGGCACGACTCGCCGTATAAGTAGTATCTCCAGATCTTGAGTGCAAAAACCACCGAGCCATCTCTAAGTCATGAGTAGGATAATTTTTCTCATGCTTCTTCAACTGCTGAGAAGCATAAGCGACGACCCTGCCGTGCTGCATCAACACACAGCCTAGCCCCACTCGAGAAGCATTACAATAAACAACAAAATCGCTCGATCCTGAAGGCAAAGATAATACTGGTGCAGTCGTCAAACGAATCTTCAACTGCTGAAAGCTCTGCTCGCATGCCTCGGTCCAAAGAAAAGGAACTCTCTTCCGGGTTAACCCAGTCAACGGTGCAGCTATACGGGAAAAATATTGTACGAAACGTCGATAGTATTCGGCCAATCCCAAAAAGCTGCGAACCTCCGTCACTGATACGGGTCTGGGCCAGTGCTGAACGACCTCGATCTTTTTTGGGTCCACACGTATGCCATCTCTCGTAACCACGTGACCCAAGAAATCGACACTGTCAAGCCAGATGGCACACTTGGAGAATTTAGCGAATAGCTGATGCTCCCTCAAGATCTGCAATATGATCCTTAAATGCTGCTCATGCTCCTCTCGGCTCCGGGAGTATACTAAGATTTCATCAATGAATACGATGATTAACTGATCAAGATACGGCCTGAATATGCGGTTCATCTAGTCCATAAACACTGCTGGGGCATTGGTGAGCCCGAATGTCATCACCAAGAACTCATAGTGCCCGTAGCGCGTACGAAAAGCAGTCTTTAGAATATCATCCTTCCGAACCCGCAACTGATGGTAACCTGACCGCAAGTCAATCTTCGAGAAATGCCCCGTACCCTGGAGCTGATCAAATAAATCATCAATGTGAGGTGGGGGATACCTGTTCCGCACAGTAACTCGATTTAACTGACGATAATCGATGCATAATTATAACAACCCTAATTTTCCTATAAAAATTTTTTCAATTTTTTTTCATAAAATCCATAAAGGGGTATTTATTGCCTGAGCACAAGTTTTAAGTAATTAATTAGCAATTTAACTACAAGAAGGAGCTTGTAGCTCATTAGTAATACCTTGCATTGCTGAACCAAGCCACCAGAGTTCAAATCCCCTGCCCCACATTATTTTTAATATTATTTTATTTTAAATTCTTTGGAAGCCCAACAGTCCACACACAATAACTCCCAAAACTTGAACTGAACCTGAAAATCTAAATATACCAGTGCCTACAACTCGAGACTCCCCATCTACCTGATCCCCGACATGGCCTGACTCGGCCGTGTCGGCCGGCGGACCGGCCGACTCGGGCCGGCGCCGCTGGCCGTACTCGGCCGGACAGCCGAGTCACCAACTGATGAAATGTGTCTTTTCACCTTCTAAACTCCCCTGCACACTCTAATTAAATGGATCGGTTTCAGAGACCTTTGAAATACCCTATTTACTCCAATTTTTAATGATTTTATACAGTTTTACATTTTTTTAATTTAAAAACCCTTCATCTACCCTAACCTTAGCCTAACCCTATAAATACCACTCTATCCTCTACCCTTTCACTCACATTTCTGAGCCAACTCTTAAGAAAAATCCTTAGAACCCTAGTGTGAAATCGAAGTGAGCACGAGGCGAAGCTACGACGAATTTCTGGCGAAACTTCCGGCGATCGTTTTAGGAACTACCGGCGACGACGCAACACATCGGCGATTCCTCTACTTCCCCCTCACTCTCTTGTGTGATCTAAAACCCGTAAGTCCCTTTTCTATCTCTCTTTTCTATTCTAAAAATACGAATTTACAAAACCCGACGGAATCGGAACAAATCCGATTTCCGATTCGGTTTTCTATAAAATTTCACTTCTCACTAATACATTCATACTTAAACTTCCTCATGTTGACTATTAAACACTAATCAAACAATTTGAACAAGTTTCATCACATGAAATGATAGCTATTTCAATTTATCGTATTTTTCACTTAAATACCACATTGTTTCAACTTTACATTTAGCTCCATTAAACTTGCTATACCTTTAAAGTAGAGTACGAGGTAATGACCTACCTCCTCACACACTCATAAACAACCTAACACGATACCATCGAAAACTTAGAATATGAGAAAACAATATTTTCACTTAAATACCCTCGACTTAATAAAAACATTACTAAAAGATTTAGTATAGTTACATTTTTTGAATATCTATCTCTTATTAGGAAAATACGATAAGTTGTGGACATCAGTCGTTTATCTAAACCTGATTTTGTGGTGTCTAGGTTAGGCAAGTGAGAAATGTAACTTTAAAAGGCCCGTCTCACGGTGATTCGTGAGCGGATCCCTCCTTTCCTCACTTGTACTTACCTGGCCACAATCGGTGGTGAAGAGGCGATTTGAGGCATCTCACAACTTGTCGTTTGGACCAGTTAGGAATAGAATAGTTGAATTAGGAGAATCTAGAACATACAATACAGAAAATATATACCTTTACAGATAAATACCATTTATTTCATAAAACCGTTTTCTAAAGGATTTAGTATTTTACAATCTTTGCAAAGCGCCGCTACAACCCATTTTGGGGAACCCGTTCGGGATGGTGCGGTTTATCGCACATCCTCGGGCTTAGTAGTGCGTGATTCAGACCTCCCCAAGGAGCATTCGGTCTCGAAAAATTTAAAATACGACATCTTAAGAAAATGAGATTTTTAGAATATAAAATATTTATTAAAATTATTTTTGTATAAATATATGTATATTTATCATTAAAATATCTATTTTGTTAAGATATAAATATTCCACCTTTTTCTAAAAATCACAAGAACAAATTTTACACGAAAATACCATAAATTCCACATAAATCAATATTACAAATAAATACCTTTATTTCTGAAACTGGATATTTTCACTAGAAATATCACAATACAAAATCCACATTCATTACAACTCTAAAGACGAATAACAAATATTTGAGGTGTATTTTGAAAAGTATATAAAAGTATTTTTACATAAAACCCCCTCAAGTTTTATAAATTACTCTAAGAACCCTAACAATTATAGGTTTAAGAAATAATCAAGACTTGATTTACATTTCTAATTGTCTGACTCGGGTTTGAGTCTAATTAATGACTTGAATATGATTCAAGTCAACCTACAATCTGCAATTTTCAACATGAATCCACAAGTCCAATTATCAATCTATACAACTTGACTGAACCGAACCATGGATATACATTCCACTTACATGGTTCTCCAGTTATTCCATTTACATGATTCTATGGTTATATCCATTTACCGATATCATGGTTTCGGTCTGTCAATCAATTATACAATCAATACATTTACAAGACAAACAATACAATCAAAACACTACGGGGTTTAAGGGGTAGATTGGTACGGAAGGTATTAAAAGTGGCACGAGACGGTCAGACTTAAGACACCTAACATGAATCCAATTGCCGTTGTTCCGGACCTTATAACGGAGCCTTATACTCTATATTCCGTTTGCCCTGGTCTCTAGTATATAGGGACCCCTCTCGTATACACTGGCATTCTTCTGTACCAAACTACAAACAACATCGTTAATACAACATTACAACAATATAATACAACATTAAAAGCTTCTCTCTCTCTCCTACTTTCTATCTATTTCTCTCTTATCTTTGGGACTTACCGAGCGACCTGTTCGCTGACGACATTCTATTCTTTCTTCTTTGAATGTCGTCAAGTAGTTTGGACGCGTCAGAGAACAAGCCCACTGCTGAAGACTTGGACCAGTTTTGTGAAGATCCCGAGCTCTAAACATTGTACATTTTTCATTCAGTACTTTTCATTTCCTGTTATGCCATTGTTTAGGCATCGTTTTATTTCAGTTATATTTCCTTTTCATGCATTGTACAAAAGAATGTTAATAAATAAAAGTTGTTGTTTTTATTATACCTTGTCTCTTATGTATTTACTTTTATATTGCTTAGATACGCTTAGCGTATGTACTTCTGAGTATATACGTAGTGGACCAGTCGCGTTCCCTTCGCCGTATACCGGGAAGCGGGGCGTGACAATAATGGCATACTTCCGTCTTTCTTTTTGACGAACAGGACATGAGCTCCCCAAGGTGACACACTCGGACGAATAAACCCTTTATCTAGCAAATCTTGCAACTGATCCTTCAGCTCTTTAAGCTCCGCCGGGGCTATCTGATAAGGCGGTATAGAAATAGGCCCCGTGCCGGGGATCAAGTCAATGCAGAACTCAATATCATGCTCAGGCAGTAAACCAGGCAGCTCGTCAGGAAAGACATCGGAAAACTCCCTCACAATCGGGACCTGGTCCAACGGGACCTCTGCGGCTCTAGCATCACGAACATACGCCAAATATCCCTGACATCCTTTCCTCAAGAGCTGACCAGCGTGAAGAGAAGAAATCAAAATGGGAAGGGTGACGCTACGGTTTCCCTGAATAACAAGAACTAGCTCACCCGGAAAGCTAAATCTGACGCCTACTCACGGCAGTCCATGGACGCATAATATGTGGCTAGCCAGTCCATGCCCAGAAGAACGTCGAAGTCTAACATATCAAGGAGAATCAAATCAACCGAAGAATCCCTCTCCCTGATATGAACGAAGCACGATCGGAACACATATCGAGCAACAAACGTCTCGCCTACTGGAGTAATAACAATAAGTGGCTGATCTAGCAAAGACGACTCTCGACCCAACCTCGGTGCAAAGTGTGTAGATACATATGAATGTGTAGAACACGGGTCGAATAACACCCGTGCGTCAAAAGAACATACTGGATGAGTACCTGACACAACGGCATTGGATGCTTGTGCATCTTGATGAGTAAAAGTGAACACTCTGGCCTGTCCCCCACCAGTAGCCGGCTGTCCTCGGCCTTTGCCTCTGCCGCCTCGTCTACTCTGAACAGGATTGCTACGCCTACGGCCTCTAGGAGCATCTTCCTGGCATGGAGCATCATCAGGGGTAGGAAGTAGATCTCTCTAAGGAGGGGGTGAAGGTGGTAAGGTCACATGTGGCACTATCTCCGTGCCCTGACGCCCTTCAGTACAGTCTCTGATATGGTGATACTGACTCCCGCACCGAAAACAACCTGGCGACGACTGCTGGCCCTGTTGATAAGAGCCATATAACTGACCCCGTCTAAATCCTCTGCCAGCACCGTCTCCCGGAAAGAACCTGTCACCGATTCTACATAACCGCCTCTGAGCTGGCATACCGGTACGAATCCGCTTCGGTCAGAAACGACCGAAGTCTCAGAAATGCGCTCCTCCAACAGCAAAGCCGCGACCATGGCAGCTGTATAAGTGTCAAAATGCTGGGCACCGATAGCAAGAAATAACTGTTAGTTATATGTATGCCCTAGAGGCCATTACTGTACATTGGATGTATATTGTAGTGGATGCTGGGACATATATAGGTAGGACTTTCTTGCTCGACATGATAGTACGCTATCTGGTTGCTCATTATCTTAAAGTGTATACTTTCTGTCTCTCTGTTACATGTTGATAAAGCCCTTAGGATGTGTACTCGACTTCCAGGACTATGATGTAGATCATACTAGTGGGGCCTGGGTAGTCCATGAGTACATCCTTGAAATGTTCCTAGTCGAGGGAATATCAAGACGGGGCATCGATATTCCAGAGTAGACTAGCGTATATCTTCTCGACCCATGTGATGGGCGATGGATGATCCCATATCCATTGGTGTTTGACATCGAAGATGGTATGCGGGTGCTCAGTGGAGACTGGGTACACTGAACGGACTCGCCGAGAACTCCCAGATGGTATTATACCTCACGTCAGATGGCAGTTCTCTGGTGACACTGGTACAGCTTAGTCTGTTGACCCAAGATCGTCATAGAGTCTTGTGTGTCTCCCACTGTGCTTTGATTTCCACCCTACCACGGCTCTACTGAGTTGTGCAAACATGTGGTTTTTGGGTACAGTCCCGATTCACATGGAGGCAATGAGCGATAGGAGGGGATTCGTCTCTCCCGGTATTGGGGGTTGATGTTGTGCTATGCTCGACTGGCCATAACAGGAAATCCCTGGCCAGGGTTGCAGTGATATACTGGTAAGAGTTATCAGTAGTTTCACGAATGTTATGGACCTCAAGTCGGCATGACTTATCGAGCTACTGGGGTCTGACGTTTACCACCCCTAGGCGAGATATGCGACATATCAGACGAACAGACCGGACTGTACGGTAAGTGTTACTGGTTGGATTCACAGGAGTGTGAGCGGGCTTGCTCGTCGATCTTCTGATCGCTCAATACCCGGGTGGCCATTACGTTTAGCAGACCGCTTGCGGCTTATGGGTGTTTGATATGATCATCATCTGCTGCCGGCGTATTGACGAGTCATTAGAGTCCTACACAGAGGTTTCGTAGCTCAAGCGAAACGAAATAGGAGCGCATATGAGATATGTGCGGGACCGAGAATAATTCATGTATGTGATACCGTATTCCATTCTCGCGACGAATGTATCGATTGGTTATATGCGATATAACCTGGTTTTCGAATCAAGGATTGATTCGAGAAGCCGATACATTGAATACTAGTCGGTTATATGCGACATGACCGGATCATTGAATCAAGTGTTGATTTAATGATTTAATGCATAATTATATATATTTGATATATTACTTTGCATTAACTAGTATTGGTTCACTTTAAATGGATTTACTCACTTGGTTTTTGCACAATGCATATGTGATATATTTTGTGCACATGATTGTATCATGTTTGATGATACAAGTAAGCTAGGGTTAGTGTAAAGAATTAGACCATGGTTAAGATTATGATTAGGGTTTTCTTTTTCCTTATTTATTTATTTATTTATTTTGGAAAAAGATGAGAAAAGAATGGTTGCTATTTTTGTTTGCTAGTTGAAGATTCTTGAAGCTTTGAATTAGTCCACCATCCTTGTCTTATACTTAACCCTAACCATTCTAGTTAACCATGGTCCATTCTCTACAACTAACCAAGGGTTAGTAAATGATAAGTATTGATTTATTTATCATTTACATAATATTTATCATATTCTTTTTCTTCATCTTCTTCTTCTTCAACATGAGAAAAAAGCTTGCTGCATCAATGGTGATTGATGAAAAAGTGTGGGAAATCCAAAACTAAAGTCTACCCAATTCCTATTTCTTCATCCTCTACCTCTTGCCAAGTAGTATAGGGTGTTTCCTTCACAAGTTTTTCAAGACTTGGTGAAGTTGGAGCTTGATCTAGCGATGCCTCGACGTAGATCATCTTCGGCATCGTCGTCGATGACCTAGCCCGTTTTTCTCCGATGAAGCCGACGCTAGAGCCTAAGATATGATTTGGACAGCGAAGGGACTTCATCACGGAGCTTAGGAGGTGGTGGACCGGATCTACAAAGGTTGTAGTCACTTTCCCTTAGCATTTAATTCGATTACATGCTTGCTTCGCCTATATATCTAGTTAACGATCCGTATTAGGTTTTCTCGGCACATGTAAAATTTCAATTGGGCATGTTTGATCACTTGTGAAACTTCATTAGTGTGCCAAGGAACCCTACAGTGGTATTAGAGCCTAGCTAGAGCCTTAGGTGAAGTCCTGACGGAATTAGAACTCCGATCGAATCAAAACCCAAACCCTAATATTGCTCTCTGGACATTTTTGAAAATCGTGGTTTTTTCCAAATTAAAAATATGCAGAAAATCCAGCAGGGAATTCTAGGAATTACGATGCAAAAAGTTTTCAATGATACCTCTATTGGGCGGCGGAACCGCGGCAGATGCCTGGCTTCTGCGGCGGTTCCGCGGTCACGTGACTTGATTGGCCTTCAAAATTTACACAGTAATTCATGCTTTCTGGTGCTGGTTTTCCTGGGAATATTTTAATATTTATTCCAGAGTTTTATTTTCTGGGTTGTATTGGGGACTCGGTGATTCGATCGGACTGTCTAATTTTTGTTGGTGTATTTTTCCGGGTATTTTTAGAATATGTTAAAAAGTTCGACCGGATATAAATACCCACTTTTTCCCCTGCCGGGAAATTTCCAATTGTTGGATTTTTCCGTAGTTTAACGACGTTCTAAGTAGTGCAAGTAACACGATGGTCCCTCTAGAAGACAACAAACCTTAACTCGATTATGTGACCGTCTTGAACTGCCCTTTGAACCTTCGGGTTTGGGGCAGTACGGCGTGCCACATGTGAGGCGTTGGCTTGACCCTTCTACGGCTGGACCGTTGATACTGAGGCACGAACTGAATGTTGTTAGACTTATTTCATGTGTTGAGCTGTTTCGGGAAAACTTGGGTGTTCGAATGTTCGATCGAAAAGTTTAGCATTTTCTATTTATCCGGAATATGATACAATACTTGGAATTCGTAAATAGTTATGAGATGACTGGATGAATGTTATAAACATAGCAGTTTAGTCTCACTTGATCGGTTGCCACGGAATTTTGACGTGATCAAAAATCCGTTGCAATCACGTAGCGTACGCGGATACTCGCCGGGTAAACTTAATAGACAGCCTCACCCCATAGCCCCGACCAAGTGACTGTAGGAGAACCCCGTCGCCGAAAGCATCCTTCCGGGTGCTCGCGGCAGCGGTGTTCCGCCTTGGTGCACTTTGTCGACGGCGTCGGGGGTGCAGCCGCCTACTAAAGTTTGCGACGAGCATTCGATCAGAATGTCGGGAATCTTGTTGAATTGCCCGACTTGACATTGAAAAGTGTTTTCGATAATGAGACTAAAATGCGGGGTTTATAATTGTTAGGCATGCGATGTCTAAGTAATTCATTTGATTAGGCATGTGATGTCTAAAGAGGTTGCGGATTCCAACTGTTGTAGTTTTACACTTTTTTTCTTTTTTCTGTGACCGTAAGTGTAATATGTGATATCGCCGGTTTCGTTGCTATATGTCAACGATAATTGGGATGCGCATATTTACTTACGTTGATGACATGTGATGTTATGTGTTGCTGGATATGTTATATTGGATCGTCGTGTTCGAATAGCCGGGGTTTTTTATGTGAGATGAGTGTTTTTCCATTTTCATTCATGTAAAAACTTGTATGTAATAATCTTTTATTGGGGCACTTCCAGGTTGCGGAAGTTGTCACCGTTGATGTATATTATTTACTTTTCTGCACTAGGATAGACCCAAGGAGGGGAGCACAAGTAACCGGGTTCTAGGGTCCAGAGGGAGACCATCTCGAGGAGTCGAGTCCGGGTCTCCTAACCCTAGAATTGGTAGGGTTGCTTGCCGCTCTCGTATGGGTCTAGGGGTGTGGGATTGGCTATTCATCACGACCGTGGAATCCGTGTTTTATACTGGCTCGTATTGAAAACACGGACGTCCTAGTATATCCAATATTTCATATGTTTCTTCTGCTGTGATTTATCTGTGATGTGATCATGTGATGTTCTGTGACAGATATTATATATAGTATATATGATATATTATATAAACGTTGCTTATGTTTTACACCCGCGCTAGCCCTGCCCCGCTCTGCCGTTAGTTACCTAACCTAACGGTGCAGACGGGACATCGAGGCGAATGCGGATGGCATAAGCATACGTTATATTTATCTGTGATGGTTAGGTGGACTTAAATGATGGGATATTCATTAATGAGATTAATGAAAGAAAATAAACCTAATTGATGTTGTGCAATCGAATTTCAAAATAAAAACAGGTAGCTACAGTTCTTGCTTTGCATCGCGGTGTTCATTATAGAACATCCTGCACCTTATTCGATGAGGAAAGGACCGAGATCCCTTCACCGGGAGTGACTCCTTTAGCAATAACTGGCAGATGCTACAACCCACGGTTTGTCTTTGATCGCTTCTATAGTTTCCGCTTTGCACAGTGATATATATGATATATCCCGCACCTCATTCGACGAGGAAAGGGCCGACGATCCCTTCACCGGGAGTGACCCCTTTAGCAAAACTAGAAAAGCCTAAAAAACATTCCATTTAAAAACCATTTGATTCCGCAACGAGATCAAGTTCAAAGCGTTAAAGGTTTTCATAAAAAAACCATTCGCAACCCTCCGTCATTTTAGGAAGTAGAGTACTTAGTATTCGTGCTACGTTTGTCGACCATAGCCGAGGCGTAGTGTGCGGTAGCTAAGTGATGTCTTCCTACACAGCATATGATGCGATTAGTTAGGACAGTCATGTGGCTTTGTTGACCTTAGCCAAGGGTCATGCGGGTGGGTCTAATTAATCACGAAATGACGAGTAGAACTTGACTAGTACCTATGATTTGTTGACCTTAGCCAAGGTCATAGGTGCTAGGGGTAAAAACCATTATCAGGAGTTTCAAGTGTTGAAATTTGCAATGAGATTGCATACCTTCTATGTGATAGTTGGATCCCGATACCCACTGCGAGTAATTGTTACTCCTGGGAGAGTTTTGCACTTTGCAATTAGCCGATCAAGTAGGTCTCTAGAAAGGTGTCAATGGGGTTACGCCTCTGGGAAAACGAGGTTTACATTAATTAGGTTCGTGCGAAAGCACGGGGGACCTCCCTCAAAGTACCGACACTGGCCTGGCTGAAAGATTGGCGAACTTGTAGTTTTTAATTAATCCCAGCTAGTCTTTCCTTTTAGGGTTTGAAGGAAGATTTGATAAAAAGCAGTGGGAGCCATCCTGATTAGATAAAATAATAACCAATCTATTCTTGCAAGAGCATACGCTGAGTGTTTTCTTCTCTCTCTCTCCAGGTAGCGACCATATCACGCCTTAATCAAGATAATAATACGGAAAATTGACCGAACCCGCTTGTTATACTGAGCTGGGGAACGTTGGTCCCGCTCCAACTTATAATTGTTATAAGACAGAGCAGGAAATTGGGGATTACCAGAATTCCCGTGCCGCCCAAACGAAGAGAGTGCATGCTGATGCATCATCTTCGGGTGTGTTCATTATATAGAACTGTTTCTCAGTGTCCTTTACGTCCTGGGTATATGATACCGGATCAGGATCCCGTATATGTAATATGTTACATGGGCTACAGATAGGTAAAGAACTGAGGACGGGTGATAAGTTTCATGAGGCAGAAAATGGGGTAAGTGTTGCAGCCAAGTCTGTTGGTCACTGTCACCCTGTATTACGAATACATTGATTCTGAACAAATGCTGTTAGATACCGAACCTGATATACAAAATCATATCAGTCTCTTTATTAGTAAAGAAAGGATATAATTTTGTATTGTTGGATAATGTTTTGAACATTTCCTATATCAAAAGTTGATCGGTTCAGGCACGTTATCTAAAAGCATTGACGTTCTAAATCAAACTACAGTTCCTAGTATACAGAACACACACAAGAGGAAGAGTTCAGAAATGATCGAATTCTTCTTGAGGTTTTGTAGACTAGGTCATATCAATGCGACCCGACTAGCTGAAGTTACATTTAGATGCATATTTAAATCAGTTTGAATTTACATCTTGTGAAACCTGCCAGTCATGTCACAAAGATATAATGACACCAGCTCTGTTTACTGGAAACAGAGAAAGAGTTAGTAAACTCTTGGGACTGATACATAGTGATGTATGTAAGGTCTCCAGTCTACACATGCCAGGAATGGTTCTTTATACTTCATTATATTCTCTGATAATCTCTCAAGATTCAGTCATATATTCCTGTTGAAATATAAGTCCGAACCTTTTGAGGTATTCACAGAATATAACTAGGAAGTAGAGAACCAAAATACGGGTATAAGAATTATGTCCTATGATGAGATCAGGGAGGAGAATACTTGTGCATGGAATCCTTAGACTATTCTAAAGGAAAATGAGATTTTCTCTCAGTATTACTCCTCTGAATACACCACAGCACAATGGTGTATCGGGGCGGAGCAATCACACAATATTAGATATCGTGTGCTCTATGATGAGTACTACTGAGTTACCTATTTCCTTTTTGGGAGTTATGCGCTTGAGAAGCTGCATACCTGTTGAATTAGGTTCGAATCAAATCAGTGCCTACCACTCCATATAAGATATGGTGTGGGAAGATCCTATCTCTTAAGTAAGTTAAGATTTGGGATTGTCCGGCCTATGTCAAAAGCAAAATCCGGACAAGATCAAGGCAAGGTCAGTTCTGTAGAACTGGAAAGGTTCCAGCTATACGAAACTACAGCTGAAAATTTGACAGAACCAAAGGATTCTATAGTCCCCGACGAACCTCAGCCTCTCCGCCGATCTGGTAGGGTTCCTCGCCTGCCTGAGAGATACCTCGGTTTCTCGATGACAGTGGGAGCGAGGATTGCATCATGAGATGATGGCCCAATCAGTTTCGAGCAGGCCATCGAGAGTATGGACTCTGTAAGAATGGCTGGATGCTTAGTAATCTGAGATGGAATCCTTATACACCAACAAAGTATGGACTTTGGTTGCTATATCTGAAGGGTTAAATCCCCATCAGGAGCAAGTATATCTTAAGAAGATTACTTGGTGTACATGGAAAAGTTGAGACTTTTAAAGCTAGACTTGTTAAAGGTTTTAGTCATCAACCAGGTGTGGATAATGATGAAACCTTTTCTAGGGACTATGCTTGAGTCCATCCAGATCCTACTTGCCATGGCTACATACCATGAATACGATATCTGGTGGTTGGGTGCCATGACTACTTTTCTAAATATTGATTTAGAAGAGAATGTCTATAAGAACACAGCCAGAGGGCCTCGTAGATAGTGGGAGCAGCGGAAACGTGTGCAAGATGCTTTATAAGATAAAGCAGGCATCACGGAGTTGGAACATCTGTTTTGATGGATTAGTCAAAGAAGTTGACATCATCAAAATGGTAGATGAACCTTGTATAAACAAGAAGGTAGTAGGGAGTATGGTGACGATCCTCGTAGAATACGTGGATGACATACTCTTGTTAAGGAAGGAGTTTCCTATGCTGCACTCGATCAATCTCCGCTTATCACAATGATTTTCCATATAGGATCAAAGTGATACATACTAAATCCTAAGTTTTGGATCTATGAGATAGATTTAATTGGATGTTAGGATACTCACTAGTTGTAGTGAGATGGTATCAATCGATCCTGGGGAGAATCACTGGAAGGGTTCCAGAGTGATAAGATCGACTGAATGTCAGTCGCAGGCATTGTCTTTACCCTCGGTAAAGGGACGGTATGTTGGAAGATTTCCAAGCTAGATACCGTGACAAACTAGACGATAAAGGCTGGTAACATCGCTATTAAAGATACTACCAAAGAGGAAGTTTGGGTGTATATTGGTTCATAAGATGAACTAGGTTCCTGCCATTGTATGACAATGGAAGTGCGGCTTCGGCCCTGGAACCCTGGTCCCATCAGTGACCCAGACATATTCTGAGGCAGCATCACCTGATCATGGAGATAGTTGATCTCCAGGATGATCGAGGTTTGGAGAGTAGACTCGGAGGACAACACGGCAGATCCGCTCACAAAGGCCTTTTCCCAAAGAGAGACTTTTAAGGGATGGTTGAGTATGTGATACTGCAACCACTGCTACAGATGGCCCTAGTGCAAGTGGGAGATTGTTAGTTATATGTATGCCCTAGAGGCCATTACTGTACATTGGATGTATATTGTAGTGGATGCTGGGACATATATAGGTAGGACTTTCTTGCTCGACATGATAGTACGCTATCTGGTTGCTCATTATCTTAACGTGTATACTTTCTGTCTCTCTGTTACATGTTGATAAAGCCCTTAGGATGTATACTCGACTTCCAGGACTATGATGTAGATCATACTAGTGGGGCCTGGGTAGTCCATGAGTACATCCTTGAAATGTTCCTAGTCGAGGGAATATCGAGACGGGGCATCGATATTCCAGAGTAGACTAGCGTATATCTTCTCGACCCATGTGATGGGCGATGGATGATCCCATATCCATTGGTGTTTGACATCGAAGATGGTATGCGGGTGCTCAGTGGAGACTGGGTACACTGAACGGACTCGCCGAGAACTCCCAGATGGTATTATACCTCACGTCAGATGACAGTTCTCTGGTGACACTGGTACAGCTTAGTCTGTTGACCCGAGATCGTCATAGAGTCTTGTGTGTCTCCCACTGTGCTTTGATTTCCACCCTACCACGGCTCTACTGAGTTGTGCAAACAGGTGGTTTTTGGGTACAGTCCCGATTCACATGGAGGCAATGAGCGATAGGAGGGGATTCGTCTCTCCCGGTATTGGGGGTTGATGTTGTGCTATGCTCGACTGGCCATAACAGGAAATCCCTGGCCAGGGTTGCAGTGATATACTGGTAAGAGTTATCAGTAGTTTCACGAATGTTATGGACCTCAAGTCGGCATGACTTATCGAGCTACTGGGGTCTGACGTTTACCACCCCTAGGCGAGATATGCGACATATCAGATGAACAGACCGGACTGTACGGTAAGTGTTACTGGTTGGATTCACAGGAGTGTGAGCAGGCTTGCTCGTCGATCTTCTGATCGCTCAATACCCGGGTGGCCGTTACGTTTAGCAGACCGCTTGCGGCTTGTGGGTGTTTGATATGATCATCATCTGCTGCCGGCGTATTGACGAGTCTTTAGAGTCCTACATAGAGGTTTCGTAGCTCAAGCGAAACGAAATAGGAGCGCATATGAGATATGTGCGGGACCGAGAATAATTCATGTATGTGATACCGTATTCCATTCTCGCGACGAATGTATCGATTGGTTATATGCGATATAACCTGGTTTTCGAATCAAGGATTGATTCGAGAAGCCGATACATTGAATACTAGTCGGTTATATGCGACATGACCGGATCATTGAATCAAGTGTTGATTTAATGATTTAATGCATAATTATATATATTTGATATATTACTTTGCATTAACTAATATTGGTTCACTTTAAATGGATTTACTCACTTGGTTTGTGCACATTGCATATGTGATATATTTTGTGCACATGATTGTATCATGTTTGATGATACAAGCAAGCTAGGGTTAGTGTAAAGAATTAGACCATGGTTAAGATTATGATTAGGGTTTTCTTTTTCCTTATTTATTTATTTATTTATTTTGGAAAAAGATGAGAAAGGAATGGTTGCTATTTTTGTTTGCTAGTTGAAGATTCTTGAAGCTTTGAATTAGTCCACCATCCTTGTCTTATACTTTACCCTAACCATTCTAGTTAACCATGGTCCATTCTCTACAACTAACCAAGGGTTAGTAAATGATAAGTATTGATTTATTTATCATTTACATAATACTTATCATATTCTTTTTCTTCATCTTCTTCTTCTTCAACATGAGAAAAAAGCTTGCTGCATCAATGGTGATTGATGAAAAAGTGTGGGAAATCTAAAACCAAAGTCTACCCAATTCCTATTTCTTCATCCTCTACCTCTTGCCAAGTAGTATAGGGTGTTTCCTTCACAAGTTTTTCAAGACTTGGTGAAGTTGGAGCTTGATCTAGCGATGCCTCGACGTAGATCATCTTCGGCATCGTCGTCGATGACCTAGCCCGTTTTTCTCCGATGAAGCCGACGCTAGAGCCCAAGATATGATTTGGACAGCGAAGGGACTTCATCACAGAGCTTAGGAGGTGGTGGACCGGATCTATAAAGGTTGTAGTCACTTTCCCTTAGCATTTAATTCGATTACATGCTTGCTTCGCCTATATATCTAGTTAACGATCCGTATTAGGTTTTCTCGGCACATGTAAAATTTCAATTGGGCATGTTTGATCACTTGTGAAACTTCATTAGTGTGCCAAGGAACCCTACAATAACCGCGTCTCAAATCCCTGTACGAACCTCTTTATACGTTTCTCTTCTGTGTCCACCAGGTAAGGAGCATATCGGGACAACTGAGTAAACTGAATGTCATACTCGGACATTGTCATCCCAGGAGTCTTGTGCAAAGACTCGAAACTACGAGCTCGAGCATCTCGAATGCTCTCCGGAAGGAAATGAGCAAGAAATACAGCTGTGAACTCATCCCAAGTCACAGGAGGTAGAACTGCAGCTCGGCTTCTCTCAACTGACTCGCACCACGTCTGAGTAAGACCCTCTAGACGAGAACTCACAAGCTCCTCCCATCTCTCATCAGAGCATCTCAGCAAACGGAAAATCCTAGCCATCCTGTCGAGAAATGTCTGCGAATCCTCCGCTGCATCTGTGCCGGTAAAGACTGGAGGCCTCAGCTTCATAAACTCTTGTAATGATACGGGGATAGTCTCGGTAATAGCTAGAACAGCTATCTGGGCAGCAGGTACAATCGTGGTCTGTGCAGTAGGAGGAACATCCTCAGATCTTTATGCCGGATTGGCCTCAACTAAAGATCCCATCATCTGACGCAACTCCTGCATACCGGCCTCTAGCCTGGCAATACGGCCTGGAGAAGGCGGATCAATATGTCCCTGAGGGGTAGGTGTACCGCCCTGATCGTTCCTCGTCTCAGACGAGCCTGGTCTAATCTCATCCCTAGCGGCAGCCCTCTGAGCCCTCGTAGTCTTCGGCGGCATAGTGGCTGGAATAAGAAACATGATTGATAGGAACATTGCAATCGAATCAAGAGGATATATGGAATCAAGGAAGGAAATACAAGCAAATATGTTCTAAGGTCACTTAGGCGGAGTACCGTATCTTAAGTATGGCACGGAACATACACACGCTACGTCACTCTGCTTAAGTCACTTACTCCATCTACTAAGGGCCATCCTACACTCAGAAAGGTAAAATTTATCGCGTTGATACCAACTTTGTCACGACCCAAATATGTGGAACATGACCGGCACTTAAATTACGCAACGTCTAGAGGCGTAACACAATCTAAGTAAGCCAAAACCCAGAAATCTAAACCATTTAAAGAAAATAGAGTGAAGGAAAACTTGTTTAAAAGTTAAGTTAACATAGAAAATCACTTTGAAAGTCTTATAATAAGCTCAAGTTTTTTTCAAAATTTCGGCAGAGTTTCCTTAGTAAATACTGGCCCCAAACGGGTACAAACATGAATATATAAAAATAATGAACAAAGGCATCCCCAAGCGGGAGCTAGCTCTTCGCCGAACGGAGGAACACAACCACATGCAAGACGTATCATCATAGTATAAAACCAACATTTAAAAGCAAGAAATGGAAACCAAGTATAAAGTCGGCTCACACAAGCTCGACACCATATACCAAAAATACAAATCTCACATATCTCACTGTCTAGTCCAATATACTAGGGTAGATGGAGTATACTAGATACCAAATAAAATACATGGTGGGAGCAAAAGAATATCCTCAAAACCCACTTATGTGCAAGCCGCAAGTCAAAGCAAATGAAGCAGAAGAAGAAGTATGCCCGCCGCTACTATGCTGACGGGTTGGACCTGCAAGATACTGTGGCACAACGGGGGTGAGTTGCCAACTCGTGAATAGTAAGTAATATCTAATAAGGCTATCGTAAGCATGCACGCAAATGCGTCACAACCTACATATACCAATATGATGCGATGCACTAGTATGAATGCAACATGAATGGATAATCAACACGAAATCCAGATATAACTGATATGAGAAGATCTGTATCCTTATCTCAATAAAACTTTTGTATAATAAAAACTGGAGTATCATTAGTGAAATCAACAGAAAAGTCCGTGTCAAGTATCGACATGATATCCTCAATATCTCGGGCTCCGTCAGTCCGGATCGGCCCATATTATCAAATCTCACGACTACGGTCGGTATCCTCCGGATATCTGCTGTGCCAGACATCACCGGTTGGTAGTCTGCCCCTGCTGGGCTCATCGTCTACAACTCGAGCTTCTCGCCCCGGGGTACCTTACCGGGCCCACCATGTACCCGAGACGGTTCATCCTACTCCTCGAATCGGGTCTCGAAAACAAACAGAAATCAAGAAAACTCATGATGGACGACACATACATCATATCACGAGAAAAACCGCAACTTGCATTTTTAAAATGATAATAAGCTCATAAAATCCTTGCGGTTTTCCCAAAATCCAGAAATCTCATAAGTACTGAAATCCTCAAGAAGAATCACAATATGTAAACATGTCGGTGATGATGGATGTCTATGATACGATAGTATATACCATACGATGTATGACCAGAAACTATGTATGAATTATGATGCAATGAGGTATGTATACATGACTAGCCATCCTACGTATCCATCTTGATGAAATGAATATACAACTACCAGTTTACATATCATATATGATACAAATGTTTTAGATACTGATTTAAGCAAGTCCTATAGTGTTCGTGGAATAGCAATTACCAAAGGTGTGTGTGTTCGCTTGAATAGTGCACGTGCAATATGAACCTATGGTAATGATGCTAGTGTCCTAGGTAATAACATTGTATATAGGAATTGTTAGTGTATATGCCTTAGAGGCCATTACTGTATCATACTAGTTTGTATATTACTTAATGGAAGCTTGGGATATTCACAGTTGTATAGACAGTCTTGCTCAAAATGGTAGTATGCTACTTGGTTTGTTTCTACTTCAATATGTGCATGTGTTTCTTTTAGCATATCGCTTAAACATATTAGTGGAGCCCTTAGGATCTTTGCTTGATTACCAGCGTTGTGATGGCAGTCACACTAGTAGGGGATGGGTAATCTATAAGCACATCCTTATACAGGTCCCTAGTCGTAGGATTATCGAGACGGGGCATCGATACTCCGGTGTAGACTAACGTATACGCTTCTCGTCCCAGCAGGGGAGATGGTCTTTCCCACAGCCATTAGTACGTCGTACTGGAGATAGTATGAGGGTGCTCGTTAGGTTACGAGTACACTAGACATGACTCGTGGGGAACTGTTGGTTGGTACTATACCTATCGTCAGATAGCAGTTCTCGAGTGACAAGAATACAGCTTTGTCCGTCGACTTGACACTGCTACTTCGCCTTGAGTGTATTCCCAGTGTACTTTGTTTACTACCCTACCATGGCTCAAAGGAGTCGTGTAAACATGTAGTAGTTGGGTGCAGTCCTGAAGCACTTGGAGGCAGTAGCGGTTAGACATGACTCGTCTCTCCCAGTATTGGAGGTTGATATCGCGCTGTGTCTAGGAGAGCCATTACACAAAGTCCCTGGCCAGGGCAAGCGAGATTTACTGGTAGTGTTTCTAGTAGTTTCTCAGAGTGTTCTGGGTTACACTCCGGCACGACTTGTACCGCTATTAGTGGTCTGACGTTTAACGCCCCCTAGGCCCGACATGCGATACTCTTAGACGAACAGACCGGACTGTACGGAGATTGTCACATTCAGGCTCATTAGGAGTTCGGATGGGTTTACCTCATCGGTCTTCTTATCGACATCTACCTGGGGACCATTACGTACAGCTAGTGCCGCTTGCGGTGTGTGGTTAAACCCACTGCCAGCGTAGTGTCGAGTTTTTAGAGTCCCACACAGAGAGTTTCCCTGCACTGAGCAAAAGGTGTAGAGGCCGTATGGTTTTACGGCAGGGCTACGATCACTTACATGCACTTGTGCGCGTATGATGTTCGGGCGGACAATACTAGTAGGCTTTGGTTTAAGCCGGATCCTAGTATTGTATTGATGGATTAGTTTTGTCTTCTAGTATTCGTGTTCTACGGAATGCGGATGCGGGTGTGTATGCACGGATGTGAGGAGTGAAGAAGGAGGTGCCTCATTAGGGTTTTGACCATTGACTTGGTCAAAACCATTATGAGGTGAGGAAAATGTTTACTAATCTTTTTAATGATATTTGTGTTATGGCTAATTGGTTTGACCATTTGACCATGCTTGACCATTTGACCTAGTTGATTATTGTTGACTTAGATATTTTGTGAGCACTAGACTCTTCTTTTGGCTTGGATTTAACTTGACATGATAATGGTCAAATCAATTGTAACCATCACAATTTTCAAGATAAAATATTGGTAATTATTTTTCTTATGGATCATTATCTCATTTTCTTTCTCTCTCATCAAAAGAGAGCTCCCATGGTTGCTCCTTCTTCTTCTAGCATTTCCTAATAGTCTCATGTGTTGAGAAAATTAGGTTCTAAATAGACAAACAAATCCATCTTCTTCTTCTACATCACTTAGGACATCAAGCATGGCGAACTTGTTGCCCTAGTTACCTCGGCTTGAGGTGGAGCTCGGACTATAGACTCTCGGGTGGATCGTCTTCGACTCTAGGAGGCCGCGGAGGTGAGCAAGATCCGGATCGATTCTCGGAGCTCACATGGACGAGGAGGACAGCGGAGAAAAGAACCGAAGGACTAGTTTCGTGAGGTATAATCATCTATCACCGTAGATTAAACCTCCCGTAGTTTCGTTAGATATGGTTTGGCAAAGATCCTTTAGTATTAGTCTATGTTTCTATGTAAGAAAGTTTTGATTTTTACTTATTCCGCCTCCTCGCTAGCTTGCGGGGTGAGCAACATAGGCTTGCGGTGGTATCAGAGCCTCGCTAAACCATAACTAACAGTTTAAACGACGCGTTAAACTACGAAACCGAAACAACTCGAAAACAACGGACCCAAAAGTTATGTTTCTGTCGATTTTTTAATGCACTCTGAAAATTATTTAAATAAGTACAGAGTGTTATTTGAGCAGTAAAATGAGCACAGAACAAAAACAGAGCATTTCCTCGAAGTTTAGGCCGGCCACATGGCCTGGAAAATAGGTGAGCTCGGTTTGGGCATGGAGGAAATGGTTTATTTTTGTAGTGTGGCTTTTTGACTTAAATCTTGGGTTTCAGGAGTTGTTTGCTTTCGCCGATTTTGATTTTACTGAAAGTTATTCACTGTAGCACTGCGGGTGTTTCGAAGTCGTAACTTTAACGTCGTTTAATGTTCTGTGTTTGTGAAATGATATATGTACTGAACGTCTACTAATCGCTATACGTCGATTAGTAGGGGTTGTGCATATCTGTGATCTGTGATGTTGGTTTGTGGATATGAACTTGTTGGATTGTCGTGATGAATAGCCGGGGGTATGAAATGAGAGTTTTTATTTTTCGTTCAATGTAATATTTGTAATTTGATGTAATATTATTTTATGGTCGCACATCCGGATTGAGGTTGTAGCCGCAATTGTATATTATTTCTTTTACTGTTTTTGCTCCTAGGATAGACCCAAGGTGGGGTGCACAAACTACCGGGTACTTTGAAGTGCCGAGTGGCCTACTCACGTTGTTTAGGGAGGTTGCTTCACTTCGGGTATTTGGCGGGTAGTTTGCCGCACCCGTAGGGGTCTAGGGTGGGGTTTTGTTATTCATCGCAATCGTGTAATCCGTCTTTCGTTGCAGGCTCAAACGAAATGCGGATTCCTAGTATATCCAATGTGTTCATCTGTAATCTGGAATGGCTATCATTGCATCTGACGAATGTATATATCTATATATGATATTTAGTAGGCGTTACTTATGTTTTGCATCCGCGCTAGTCCAGCCCCCGCTCTGTCGTTAGTTAAGTAACCTAACGGGTGATGACGGGGCCCAGTGGCGAATGTGGATGGCAAAAGCGTACGTCATATTTTCGTTATTTTCTGCAATGGTAGGATTAATTGATGGGACGCATTATATTAATGCAAAGAAAACAAACCAAAGTTGAATCGTTGGAACAATTTCAAAACCACTCGGTTTTTTCAAAACAGAAAACTTTTAAAAATGCGGAGCTTAAACTACTCCTTTTAAAAGCTATCAGATTCCTTCGATTATATCAAGTTCACTACGTTCACGGTTTCGCTAAAACCATTTGTAGCCCTCCGTCATTTCAGTTAAATGTTCAGTAGTATTCAAGCTATGTATTTTGACCTTCGCCAAGGCATAGTGATTGGTAGCTGCTGAATATTTATCTGTAGCATAGATAGATGCGTTGGTTTGGGACAGTCGTACTACTATTTTGGCCTTCGTTAAGGGTATGTGCGGGTGGGTTCAAATTAACCTGGATAATGACGGGTAGAACATGACATATGACTTATGATATGTTGGCCTTCGTCAAGGTCATAGGAGCATGGGGCAAAAAAAAATCCACATCGGGAGTTTCTAAGGAAATTGAAATTTGCTAGTGCTGCATACCATTTGGAGTTTGATAATGTTGGTAGGATTCCTTCAACATTATCACACAATGATATTTGGATCCCGATCCTACTGTGAGTATCCGCTACTCCTCAGGAGATTTTTCACTTAACGATCAATGCTATAAACCAAGTAGGTGTCTAGAACAGTGTTGGCGGGGCTACGCCTCCAGGGAAAAGAGGTTATTTAATTAAGGAACTTCGCGAAAGCGTCGTAAAACCTCCCTCGAAGTACCGACACTCGCCTGGCTGAACGGTTAAGAAAGTATTGTACGGTGAGATTAATCCTGACTAATTCTTCTTTTATGGTTTGAGGAAGGATTCGAGAAACAGTGGGAGCCATCCCGTTTAGATAAATTAAAAACTAATCTAAACTTGCAAGAGCATCATGCTAAGTATTTTCTTATCTCTCTCTTAATTACAGCGACCCAGTGACCAGACATAGGTTACATCTAGATAATAAAATGACTGAATCCGGCTGTAATGACTGGAAAAGGTCTGTCCAGATGTCCATTACCCATGACAAACTGGGACACCTCTTCATTAATCTAACCCCTGCCGTCTCAGGACCAGTTTCCATCGTCACGGATACTGATATCCGTAAGACATCGGAAAAAGACTGTGCGAATGCCAAGTGCCTCGTGTTGGCCTCAGTTGATGGTGCATACCAGAGGCAGCATGAGAATATGGACATAGTTTCTGTCTTCCTCCATAACAAAGATTTATATGGAGAGCAATCTTGTATCGCAAGATATGAGACCTTGAACGAATTGCTTCAAGTGAGGTTGGCTGTCGGGTCATCTGTAGGGGACAACGTTCTTACAGAGACTACCTAATTCGACAAGCTCACGGACCTGAACACCACGTTGAAGAACGGGTCAAATACTGACTTGATTCTATAGTCTTTGCCCTCTACTTACACCCTGAAGAAAACCAGGGAAGTAGAAAGAAAGGGAAGGGCAAAAGTTTTAGGACTAGAAATAGGGAAGGAGGGACGTCCCTATTGTTATGGGAAAGGACATTGGCAGAAGGATTGCAGGGCTTTGAAAGCCAGTAGCCAGGATTCGAAGCATATTGTGGCTTCGGTTTCGGGTGTGTTTGTAATAGAAAACTGTATGTCAATTAACTCTACTTCCTGGATACTAGATACCTGTTCAGTTGATAAAACTGCACATTTGTATTACAGTTTTCCTACCATTTTCATATTAAAAAAGGACTTTATTATAATATATCATACATATGGGGGTTTATGTGTAAAAACATTATTTTTCATGTGTTAATATATTTTAATTAGCATTTGGTAGGAAAATGTATGCAAATAAATTCATTGACCTAATCCTAGTAGAACTAGATCTACTAAATCTTATTTGAGTTGTTGTGCAGAATATTTCCAAGTTGTGCAGAATTTTCCAAGACTAGAATCAAGCAAATCAAGTTGTTGAAGAAGACTTGCCTAATTAAGAATCAAAACTTGAAGACCAAGTCTGGCAGCAACCACGAGAAGATTTCTGAAATACAAAGGTTCCAGAGAAGTCCACATGTCATAAAGACAGAGCCCCAGAAAAATGATGGAGGGATGAGATCAAATGGCCGCGGATCCGCGGCCATACCCCCCTTGGGCCGCAGATCCGCGGCAGGATTGTGGAATTAAGGGCTGAGATTTTGTGGCATGAATCTTTGCTAAATTTTACCAAATATTGAAAAAAATGATTCTGGCTTTGCACTATAAAAGGGCACCGAGAGCCTCCTGGAAAATTTATCAAGCCGACGAGATCACGAAGTCCAAGATGGCTCACGCATCCAGGCTGATCATCAACTGTTCATCTACCTCCTTCGGAAGAGTTCGAGAAGCAAACCAAGTTTTTGTAATCATTTTCTAAGGAATAAAGTGTAAATTGTTCAAGTTGATTAATAAAGGTAGTTGTTTTATTTAATTCTTTTGCATTTTACATTATGTTTTCCCTCTCTGTCTTTTCATCTTCTTATCCCAACATGCGCGAGTAATTCTCCGCTTGTTAGGGTTCGTAGGATTAGGGTAGGCTAATGGACGATGAACATCCCTAAACCCTTTTTAAGTCCTATAAAGTTTACGAACTTTATCAGAAGAATCATTAACATCCTAATCGGGCGCGCTAGCAATTCTTTGCTAGTTCCAACCGCGATTAGAGATTAGATTAATGATTGTTTTGGTAAAGGCTAGATATTTTCCGTGTCGAGATAAGGGTTAAGAGTGGGATTCCTTTTCCCTCCAGAAACCCTAATCTACACGCATCACCGTCGTTCTAGTTTTAAATCTATTTATGGATAAAAAGGGTAACTTTTAATTAATCGTCCATGACTACTAAATCCTAACGAACCCTACAAGCCCCCTTATTATATTAATTACATCTTTAAAATAATCTAGATCTATATTTTACATTCTTGTTTAACGTAGATCTAGAAACCATTCTATAAAATTCTTTATCCCTCCTCTCTTTCTCAACATATCTAAAGTAAAAGTAAAAGGTTCCACGTTTCCCAGAGGACGACCCGTACTCATCTCGGTCTAGCTACGTGCGACACCGTTATTGATTGCGGTTAAACTACAAACACACCTTTTCGTAACAATCAAATGGCGCCGTTGCCGGGGATGCGTGCGTAATTTTTTACTTTTTTTATTTGTGTTGGATTCTTAGACGAGTCATATCATTATTAACACAAAACTGCAAATTGCATATTTAATGATTTATGCGTGAATTTTTGCAAGGAGATCTGGAGTCAAAGAATTGAGGAAAACAGGAAACAGAGACATTTTTAGAGATCCAGAGGAGCAAAGGAGACCACAGAAAAATTTTCATCAACTGTTCTCTCTACCACATGGCGGAACCGTGGCATAAAGGCACTTTTTGCGGCGGAATCACGGCAGGTTAGAAGAATTAGGGCAACAAAACTCTCTGGTATCTTTCTTAACTCCTTCTCTCTCCCCTCAAATCCAATAAAATCTATTTTCTGCAGGATTCTTTGCAAAATTGCGCCGCTCAAAAATCTTTTTGCAAAAGTTTTGTGATTGGTTTTGTTTTGCGATTGGTTTTGTTTTGCATATTTAATACGGACTTTAAGGGGAAAAGACCAAATCATGATTAGGTGGGGATTTCATCACCCTTCATAAGCCCCACAAATCACAAACCGAGCATATAGATCAACCCTTCATTAATTTAAAAAAATATCTAGACCAGACTCTAAGGACTGTCGCGCTCAATAAGGACAGAGGAAGGTCGTGGGTAATCTATCGTTTATCCGCATTACTTTTGTAGTGCCTAGGAAAGTGTGACAAAGGCTAGTGGTTTTTAATTAGGCCCACGACGTGGTTCCTTCCCACTTACCTGGCTACAAGGGTAGTACGGAGGCGGTAGAGGATTTATCCTACGGCTTGTCCTTTGGAAGTCTAGGAGCGGTCTAGAGATGGGACCTAGGTGACCTTAGTTCTAGGGTTGCTTGTGCATCTCAGGGTGATTTGTCTTGAGTCCCACTTTTTCAAAAACAAACCAATTTTAAACTCACACACACGCTGCCACTTGCACTAAACCCGCTTAGTGCATGCTCGGCTGGACACGGGATCCTATTGCCCATCTTGTCCGCGTTCCTGCTATCGACGCCGAAGTCGGTACTTCTTCATCTTCTTTTCCCCCACCACACACCACATCGACCGTGATGGACGGCACTCCATCTAATTATAACACCACGCTGCCACCGCCCGCAGGTGATCAGAATCCACCGTGTATCTCTCTCCAAGAGAGATGCTATCCTATTCGTGGTCCTCTTCCTACTTGTCTATCTCTTCCACCACCTAACGGGGATAATTTCGAAATTAAACCCCACTACATCAACCTGTTGCCCAAATTTCATGGGCTTGAGTCGGAAGACGCGTATGTTTTCATCACCAAATTCGAAAACGTATGCGCAATGATGGGTACTTCACAATTAACTTTAGATGCTATGCGCTTACGTCTTCTCCCATTCACACTGTGCGACTTGGCAGAAAAATGGCTTTACAATACTGCCGCACACTCTATCACTAATTGGGATGAATTCGTCATAGCATTTCTTAAGAAGTTTTACCCAAACCATAAGACTGCCCATATTAGGAGCGAGATCAACCAGTTCACCCAGCTTCCTAATGAACCATTTTGGAAGTGCTTTGAACGTTTCAAAAATTTGCTTGTCCAATGCCCCCATCACGGAATACAAAGATGGGATTTATGTCGGATTATATATGAGGGCATTAATCCAGCGACAAAGCAGATGCTTGAAACAATGTGTCAATGCAATTTCATGTCTAAACATGACGGTGAAGTATGGAAATATCTGGAAGATCTCGCAGAAAGCACTTTGCATTGGGAAAGCGTAAGATCACCTTCAACTATGGGAGGTATTCACCAGCTCGACGTTTCCATCGCAGTAAAAGCCGAAATGGCAGCGATACAAAAGAAACTCGACGCTATTGAAAACAAGTTCTCATCTTTCTCCCTAAATCAGGTCACGCTTCCTAAGACCGTCTGTGGTTGCTGTTTGGATCCTTCACACTTAACGGAAGAATGTCCTATGAATGTATCGTTTCAAGCTAATGCTGCTTTTCAGCAGTGACCTAGAAACGACCCTTATTCTTCCACGTATAATCATGGATGGAGGAATCATCCTAACTTTGCTTGGAACCAAAACCAACAAAGTAATTATCAAAGACCTCCTCCAAAGCAACCACAACCACAGAATCAGCCCCCCTTTCAGTCACAGAATTTCCAAAATCCAGCCAACATTTCTACACCACAAGTGGCCGGTACTGACAACTCACTTGCACAAACTTTGGATATGTTCATGAAACAATCCATGCAAATTTCGGCTGAGATGAGGTCTTCTATTGATACCATAACGAAAAACTCCGCCTCCCATGGTGAGAGTATTAAATCATTAGAAAACCAAATCGCGCAGTTAAATGCCGCAATGAGTGCGAGAGAGAAAGGGAAACTCCCATCTCAACCCCTACCGAATCCTGGCCATTCACAAAATCATAATGTGAATGCCGTTACTACGTTGAGATCGGGGAGAGAGCTGAATAACCGAGTGGGTGAGCAGTGTGATGATAGTGACACCAATGATACCCCAGCTTCTTCTTCTTCCCCTAATTCGTCTAGTCTCCCACCTTCACCCGAGCCTATTCTCCGTTTTCCCCAAGGCTCGAACCCTTCGCCCATTTCGCCAAATCTATCTAAGTCGATTCCCACTCCAGTTTTGGGATCGAATCCGTCCCCACAATCCTCTCCAATGTTGGACCAAACCATTATTGATCAAGCACCTTGTCCAAACAGGTTAAGGGGCAACAGACCAAGTCCACAAATGGAGAAGATTGTGGAAATTTTTAAGCAAGTTAACATAAACATTCCTCTCCTAGATGCTATTCAACAAGTTTCGTCTTATGCGAAAATCCTAAAGGACTTATGCACTAGGAAAAGAAAAGTTCAAGTACCTAAAAAAGTTTTCCTTGCGAGTAATGTGAGCACTGCTTTTACACAACAACTACCCAAGAAACGAAAGGACCCCGGAAGTCCTACAATTTCAATTTCTGTTGGGGGTAAAAATATTAATCGTGCTCTACTCGATCTAGGTGCTAGTGTTAACTTACTTCCGTATTCTGTTTATGAGCAATTAGGGATCGGAGAGTTAAAACCTGCGCATTGCACTCTTCAAATGGCCGATCGATCTATCACCCAACCTAGGGGTGAGCTAGAGGATGTGTTAATCAAAGTCGGGGAATTCATATTCCCTGTGGACTTTATTGTTTTAGATACACAACCTGTGGCAAACCCACGAAATCAAATCCCGGTGATACTCGGTCGACCCTTTTTGGCCATTCCAATGCAGTAATCAATTGTAGAAACGGCTCTATGACCTTATTCTTTGGAAAGAAGTCAATTGAGCTTAACATTTACAACTTGGGAAGTGAACCCTCCGAACAATAATGATAATGCGAGTAATCCATCATTACTATCACTGTGTCGTCTCTCCAAATTGAGACGCAATCCTTTTCCATTACACCTCTTATCACCTCCCCACTTCTTCACGTCGAAAGGTGACATGTTATTCCACCAACCATGGTGCTTCATCGATAAATTTTTTGAATGGTTGGTGTTGACCTTCGGTCTTTGCAAAGCTTGGCATTGACCAATAACCTTGAACCCCTCGTATGATTTTAAGAGATTAAAATTGTTTAACTCAAGTTTGGGGGGGTGGTATATTTTGGCTCTTGAAAGAAAATGATTTTTACAAAATTGTGAGCCAAAAATAAGTTTGGGGGAGGATTTTCATTTCCATATATTCTTGCCCCCATTAATAATTTCCTCCCAAGTCTACAGGTTTTTGAGCTTAACGGATGACATCCGTGAGGACAGTGCTGTAAACAGGTTTGGGGGAGGTTTGTGCTTATTTACACATCAATTTGCATCATATTTTGCATAAGCACAACTTTTAAAAAAAAATTATAACAAAAGAGTAGAAAGTGAAAAATTACATCCAAAAGATAGGAATAGTTTAAGAAAACCAAGAAAATTAGAAGTTTTCTTAAACGAACTGGTAATAAGTAGTTATGAGCCGTTGTCCCAAGGGTTAGTAAGATGAAGGAAGTCACTAATCTAAGGATAAAAATAAGTCTGAAAAATAGTTTCTATTCTGGAAGCCAAACATTTGAATGTTGATACCCTATTATATGCACTTACACACGTCTTGAAACTCGGGATAGTAGAGGATACCTTGAAATGTTCTTGTCTAAAAGCCAAAGTATGAAGGAAATGAAAAAAATGAAGAAAATATAAAAATGGTGAAAAGAAAAAAATGAACACTGGTTTTGTTATCGCCAAGGCAGCAATAAAAAAATATAGCGAGGGTGCCTCTTCACCTAGTGCCCTAAGGCCAACTGGTCTGGGAGTCACTGCTAAGCCTTAGGTGGTGCAAGACGAGGAAAATATTATCACCAAATCAGCAAGCATACGAGTAATCGGTCTGTTAGTACCTCAAGAAGTATTAACGGTCGCATGAAAATGTGTGAGCAAATCTTAATATTCATTAAATTAAAAAAGTACTAAGGTAGATGGACAAGAGTATGATAGCTTGAATTGAATTCTCCGAGTGTAGGGATGTCCATTTCACACACGTGGGGTTATATGATCAATGTTTGGATGAAAGGTAGGAATGAAGAATAAAGATGATGTTTTATTGAGGGATGATGTGATTTCTAAACATTTTTTCATGAGTATTAAGATAGGGCTCATGACAACTGAAAAACTAGTATAGTTGGAAACTCTTATTTTCAAAGTCTTTCTTGGTTCTTATCTTTATACGTAAATTTCACCATCTCTCTTTTGTTATAGGATTTTGTGGGTGTAATCCGCTGAAAACCCTCAGGAGACAACACTCCTCCTACTAGGGACACCTAGAGATTTAACGGCTTGTTGCACGTGCTCAGTGCAATCGTGTTTGCCTACGAAAGCGTGCTTAGTTTTATCCTTTCTTTTTTCTTCTTCTCTTGAATAAACTAGTTTGCTCGGGACGATCAAAGATAAGTTTAGGGGTATTTGTTCAGTTGATAAAACTGCACATTTGTATTACATTTTCCCTACCATTTTCATATTAAAAAAGGACTTTATTATAATATATCATACATATGGGTGTTTATGTGTAAAAACATTATTTTCCATGTGTTAATATATTTTAATTAGCATTTGGTAGGAAAATGTATGCAAATAAATTCATTGACCTAATCCTAGTAGAACTAGGTCTACTAAATCTTATTTGAGTTGTTCTGCAGAATATTTCCAAGTTGTGCAGAATTTTCCAAGACTAGAATCAAGCAAATCAAGTTGTTGAAGAAGACTTGCCTAATTAAGAATCAAAACTTTAAGACCAAGTCTGGCAGCAACCACGAGAAGATTTCTGAAATACAAAGATTCTAGAGAAGTCCACATGTCACAAAGACAGAGCCCCAGAAAAATGATGGAGGGATGAGATCAAATGGCCGCGGATCCGCGACCATACCCCCCTTGGGCTGCGGATCCGCGACAGGATTGTGGAATTAAGGGCTGAGATTTTGTGGCATGAATCTCTGCTAAATTTTACCAAATATTGAAACAAATGATTCTGGCTTTGCACTATAAAAGGGCACCGAGAGCCTCCTGGAAAATTTATCAATCCGACGAGATCACGAAGTCCAAGATGGCTCACGCATCCAGGCTGATCATCAACTGTTCATCTACCTCCTTTGAAAGAGTTCGAGAAGCAAACCAAGTTTTTGTAATCATTTTCTAAGGAATAAAGTGTAGATTGTTCAAGTTGATTAATAAAGGTAGTTGTTTTATTTAATTCTTTTGCATTTTACATTATGTTTTCCCTCTCTGTCTTTTCATCTTCTTCTCCCAACATGCGCGAGTAATTCTCCGCTTGTTAGGGTTCGTAGGATTAGGGTAGGCTAATGGACGATGAACATCCCTAAACCCTTTTTTAAGTCCTATAAAGTTTATGAACTTTATCAAAAGAATCATTAACATCCTAATCGGGCGCGCTAGCAATTCTTTGCTAGTTCCAACCGCGATTAGAGATTAGATTAATGATTGTTTTGGTAAAGGCTAGATTTGAACGGAGTTCCGTGTCGAGATAAGGGTTAAGAGTGGGATTCCTTTTCCCTCCAGAAACCCTAATCTACACGCATCACCGTCGTTCTAGTTTTAAATCTATTAATGGATAGAAAGGGTAACTTTTAATTAATCGTCCATGACTACTAAATCCTAACGAACCCTATAAGCCCCCTTATTATATTAATTACATCTTTAAAATAATCTAGATCTATATTTTACATTCTTGTTTAACGTAGATCTAGAAACCATTCTATAAAATTCTTTATCCCTCCTCTCTTTCTCAACACATTTAAAGTAAAAGTAAAAGGTTCCACGTTTCCCAGAGGACGACCCGTACTCATCTCGGTCTAGCTACGTGCGACACCGTTATTGATTGCGGTTAAACTACAAACACACCTTTTCGTAACAATCAATACCGGATCAGGATCTGACATCTGTAATTCATTACAGGCTTTGAGAAACCGTAGAGTTTTTAGGTTAGGTGATATGACTCTCAAGGTTGCTAACGGAATGACCGTGGACGCTGAATTCGTAGGGGAATATCACCTTGGATTGACAAGTGGGCAGATATTGATTCTACGTAACTGTTTGTATGTACCTAGTCTAGCTTGTAATATCATATCTGTATCCTTACTTTCTAAGGAAGGATATGATTTTACTTTTGTAAGCGATGTAGTACACATCCACCTAAATCAAATTCTGATTGGGTCAGGTACAGTAGAAAATGAAATATACATTTCAAATCAAGCTCAGGTTTTCAGTATCCAGAACACACTTAAAAGAAAGCCTCCAGAAACAAATCAAGCTTTCTTATGGCATTGTAGTCCTGGGTCATATCAATGAGACACGGTTAACGAAGTTACATAAAGAGGGATATTTGAATCCGTTCGAGTATCAGTCTTATGCTACTTGTGAATCTTGTCTCATGGGAAAGATGACAATGACTCCGTTCACTAGACACGGAGTAAGAGCGAGTGAGCTCTTGGGACTCATACACAGTGACGTGTGTGGTCCAATGTCTACACACATGCGAAGTGGTTAATCATACTTCATTACTTTACGGATGATTTCTCTAGGTATGGACATGTCTTCCTGATGAAGCATAAATCCGAGGCCTTTGAGAAATTCCGGGAATTCAAGAATGAAGTGGAAAAACAAACAGGCAAAAGTATCAAGATACTGAGATCTGATCGAGGTGGTGAATACTTGAGTGCCGAGTTTCTAGGCTATTTAAAAGAGAATGGAATTCTCTCTCAGCTTACTCCTCCATACACACCACAACACAATGGTGTATTGGAAAGACGGAATCGAACCCTATTAGATATGGTTCGTTCCATGATGAGTATGGCTGAGTTACCGCGATCTTTCTGGAGTTATGCACTAGAAACAGCTGCATATCTTTTGAACAAGGTTCCAACCAAGACTGTGCTTAACACACCATATCAGATGTGGAGTGGGAAGAAACCCTGTCTTAAGTATCTTAAGACATGGGGATGTCCAGCTTTTGTAAAGAAGCAGCATGCAGACAAGCTCGACGCGCGCTCAGTACTGTGTATGTTTGCGGGATACCCTAAGAACTCCAGGGGTATCTTTTCTATTCCGAAGAGGAACAAAATGTTTTTGTTTCTCAGCATCCCCACTTCTTGGAAACTGAATTTTTAGAAAATCAGATAAGTGGGAGCGCAATAGAACTGGAAGAAATTCCAGAACCACAAGCTATTACTGAAAGCTTAGTAGAACCAGAGGTTTCAGTAGAGCCGGACATTCCAGCGCCACTCCGCAGGAGTAGTAGACAGTCTCATCCGCCCTAGAGATACTACGGTTTTCTCATAGACGGAGATCGAGAGGATTGTATCCTTGAAAATGATGAGCCTACTAGCTTCCAGCAAGCCATTCAGAGCGGTGACTCAGTAAATGGCTGGATGCAATGCGGACCGAAATGGAGTCCATGTATAATAACAAAGTTTGGACTTTGGACGTTGCTCCAGAAGGGGTAAAACCCGTAGGCTGCAAATGGATCTTCAGAAAGAAGATTGGTGTAGATGGGCAGGTTGAAACAAATAAAGTTAGACTTGTTGCAAAGGGTTTTCGACAAAGACCTGGATTGGACTATAACGAAACCTTTTCTCCAGTGGCTATGCTCAAATCCATTCGGATCCTTCATGCCATTGCTGCCTTCCACGATTATGAGATCTGGAAGATCGACGTAAAGACGGCTATTCTAAATGGAAAATTGGAAGAGTGCGTCTATATGGATCAGCCGGAGGGTTTCATTCAGAGTGGGAGCAGCGGTAAAGTGTGCAAGTTGCTTAAGTGCATTTATGGACTAAAGCAGGCATCGCGGAGTTGGACCATCTGCTTTGATGATACTGTCAAAGAATTCGACTTTATCAAAAATCCAGATGAACCATGCATTTACAGTAAGATTGTTGGGAGAACTATGGTATTCCTCGTCTTGTACGTGGATGACATTCTCCTAATAGGAAATGACATTCCTATGCTACAGCCAGTCAAAGGATTCTTATCACATAGGTTCTCCATGAAGGACCTGGGTGATGCCTCTAATTATTTGGGGATCCAGATCTATCGTGATAGATCTAAGACGATGTTGGGACTTTCACAGTCCAGGTACATCGACACCATATTGAAACGATTCAGTATGGAAGATTCAAAGCGCGGTAATCTACCGGCTTGCCACGGAATCACCCTCTCCAAAGAGATGTCTCCCAAGACTGATTTGGAAAGGGCTCGCATGTCATCTATACCCTACGCATCTGTGGTAGGCTCTATAATGTATGCGATGTTGTGTACCCGACCAGATGTAGCATACGCATTGAGCGTTGTAAGCCGGTATCAGGCTGACCCATGGGAGAAACACTGGATAGAAGTAAAGAACATTCTCAAGTACCTGAGAAGGACTAAGGAGATGTTCTTGGTGTATTAGCGGAAAAGACCTCCAGATCGAGGCCTTTGCTGACTCCAGCTTCCAGAGTGACAAGGATGACTCCAAGTCCATGTCGGGTTATGTCTTTACTCTTAATGGAGGGGCGGTCTGTTGGAAGAGCTCCAAGCAGGAAACCGTTGCTGACTCGACGATGGAAGCGGAGTACATAGCTGCTTGCGATGCCGCAAAGGAAGCTGTCTGGATGAAGAAGTTCCTCACGGAGCTTCAGGTGGTTCCTACCATTGTTGATCCAATACCGCTGTATTGCGACAATAACGACGCTATAGCCTTAGTGAAGGAACCCAGGTCCCATCAGAAGTCCAGGCACATCTTGAGGCGGTATTACCTGATCATGGAGATCGTAGATTGCTGGGAGATCGAGGCGAGGAGAGTAGATTCGGAGAATAACACTGCAGATCAACTCATGAAGGCCATACCCCAGACTCAGTTCGAGCGGCTGATCGAGATGATAGGTCTTCAATACACCAGTACATGGACCTAGTTCAAGTGGGAGATTGTTAGTGTATATGCCTCAGAGGCCATTACTGTATCATACTAGTTTGTATATTACTTAATGGAAGCTTGGGATATTCACAGTTGTATAGACAGTCTTGCTCAAAATGGTAGTATGCTACTTGGTTTATTTCTACTTCAATATGTGCATGTGTTTCTTTTATCATATTGCTTAAACATATTAGTGGAGCCCTTAGGATCTTTGCTTGATTACCAGCGTTATGATGGCAGTCACAATAGTGGGGGCTGGGTAATCTATAAGCACATCCTTATACAGGTCCCTAGTCATATGATTATCGAGACAGGGCATCGATACTCCGGTGTAGACTAGTGTATACGCTTCTCGTCCCAGCAGGGGAGATGGTCTGTCCCACAGCCATTAGTACGTCGTACTGGAGATAGTATACGGGTGCTCGTTAGGTTACGAGTACACTGGACAGGACTCGTCAGGCACTGTTGGTTTGTACTATACCTATCGTCAGATAGCAGTTCCCGGGTGACAGGAATACAGCTTTGTCCGTCGAATTGACACTGTTACTTCGCCTCGAGTGTGTTCCTACTGTACTTTGATTACTACCCTACCACAGCTCAAAGGAGTCATGCAAACAGGTAGTAGTTGGGTGCAGTCCCGAAGCACTTGGAGGTACTAGCAGTTAGACAGGATTCGTCTCTCCCGGTATTGGGGGTTGATATCGCGCTGTGTCTAGGAAAGCCATTACACAAAGTCCCTGGTTAGGGCAAGCGAGATTTACTGGTAGTGTTTTCAGTAGTTTCTTAGGGTGTTCTTGGCTACACTCCGGCATGACTTGTACCGCTATTAGGGGTCTGACGTTTACCGCCCCCTAGGCCCGACATGCGATATTCTTAGACGAACAGACCGGACTGTACGGAGATTGTCATATTCAGGCTCAGTAGGAGTTCGGATGGGTTTACCTCATCGGCCTTCTTATCGATATCTACCCGGGGACTGTTACGTACAGCTAGTACCGCTTGCGGTTTGTGGTTAAACCCACTGCCAGCGTAGTGTCGAGTCTTTAGAGTCCCACACAGAGAGTTTTCCTGCACTGAGCAAAAGGTGTAGAGGCCGTATGGATTTACGGCAGGGCTACGATCACTTACGTGCACTTGTGCGCGTATGATGTTCGGGCGGACAATACTAGTGGACTTTGGTTTAAGCCGGATCCTAGTATTGTATTTTTTCTTCTAGTATTCGTGTTCTACAGAATGCGGATGCGGGTGTGTATGCATGGATGTGAGGAGTGAAGAAGGAGGTGCTTCCTTAGGGTTTTGATCATTGACTTGGTCAAAACCATTATGAGGTGAGGAAAATGTTTACTAATCTTTTTAATGATAATTGTGTTATGGCTAATTGGTTTGACCATTTGACCATGCTTGACCATTTGACCTAGTTGATTATTGTTGACTTAGATATTTTGTGAGCACTAGACTCTTCTTTTGGCTTGGATTTAACTTGACATGATAATGGTCAAATCAATTGTAACCATCACAATTTTCATGATAAAATATTGGTAATTATTTTTCTTATGGATCATTATCTCATTTTCTTTCTCTCTCATCAAAAGAGAGCTCCCACGGTTGCTCCTTCTTCTTCTAGCATTTCCTAATAGTCTCATGTGTTGAGAAAATTAGGTTCTAAATAGACAAACAAATCCATCTTCTTCTTCTACATCACTTAGGACATCAAGCATAGCGAACTTGTTGCCCTAGTTACCTCGGCTTGAGGTGGAGCTCGGACTATAGACTCTCGGGTGGATCGTCTTCGACTCTAGGAGGCCGCGGAGGTGACCAAGATCCGGATCGATTCTCGGAGCTCACATGGACGAGGAGGATAGCGGAGAAAAGAACCGAAGGACTAGTTTCGTGAGGTATAATCATTTATCACAGTAGATTAAACCTCCCGTAGTTCCGTTAGATATGGTTTGGTAAAGATCCTTTAGTATTAGTCTATGTTGCTATGTAAGAAAGTTTTGATTTTTACTTGTTTCGCCTCCTCGCTAGCTTGCAGGGTGATCGACATAGACTTACAAGAATATGAATGCCATGATATGGATGATTTGAGACTACGCATATAGATGCAAGAACTACTAATTATTCCTAACTATCGGGCGCTTCGCGCCATCTAGACGATTCCCCCATAGATGTGTACATCTACTCACCAGGACATCACAGCTTGTCACGACCCGAATTTAGTTCGCGACCGACACTTAATTCACGCAACGTCTAAACCCGCAACGTAAATTAAGTAAGCCGAAGCCCAGAAATCTAAACCCTTTTTTAGAAAATAAAGAGGTGAAGTTTTGAAATAAAGGTATGATGAAAGTGAAATTTATTAGTTGAAAAAAAATGTTTCGTCTTTTAAAAATTTAGGCAGCACCTCCTTTGTATATTTTGATCCAAAACCACAAATACATGATAATATAAAAAGCATCCCCAAGCAGGAGCTAGCTCTTCGCCAATCGGCGGAATCATAACCACGCAAGTCATAAAATAAGTATATGACGCCTGATTGTTTGAGAGAGATGCTTTCGCGTGCGTGTTTTGAAATCAAAGAATTAACCACAATCAAGACGGTGTCGCTTGGTAGCTAGCCGGTTGAGTACGGGTCGGTCTACAGGGAAAACGTGTTCTTTTCTAGTTGTTCTAATGAGTCAATTCCTATTTGTGGTAGGTTTTGATTTTCTATAAAAACTGAGGTTGAATTTGATTTGGATTAAAACCTTGCTAGGGTTAGGAATAGGTTAATTTGGAAAGTTAATTCTACTCACCGCTTTTTTTGCCCTAATTAAGAACTTAGGTGTTATGGTAATAGTTAACAAAGGGGATTAGCACGACTAGGAAGAAACTAAGTTTCTTTCCTTTGGTCCTTGTCCATCCTTTCTTAACTCTTATCCCTAACCTCTATGGAAATTAACCACAACCGGTCTAACTAGGGAATCACCGCTATCTCGTGGGATAGGGTGCCGTAGTGAGCAGTGTGTGTTTGATTTGCATAAAGTCCTACTTTAAAATATTGAACGGGCAAGAAAGGAGTGAGAGATTTCCATCTCTCAAACCGACCCAATCCAAACCCTAACAAGTGAGGAACTACTCACTCATTAGGGAATTAACAATGGAATTCATTTTTGTGATTTTCTTTTAATAGCCTAATTAACTTGCGGAAAATAACTACGGCAGATAAAAAAAAATTGCAGAGAAATAAAATTGCAGATAAGAAATTCAAGATAAAAAAACTTACTTTTTATTGATGCACTCTTTGACAATTACAATGATATGAAAATTTAAATTCTAGAAATTAAAAGAGACATGCTCCAAAAAGAGCTGTAGGCTTCCTATTTAAAAATAATAGAAACCTTAGGGTTTACATCTGATCCACATCTAGAATTACAAAACTACCCTAAGAAAACCGGGTCAATGCACCGACTCCACCAACACGCACCGACATGCACCGACACGTGCAATGCACGGCCGCGGATCCGTGGCCATAAGCCTTGTTTGGCCGCAGATCCGCGGCCATATAGTGGGCTCTTGGGCACTTTTTCTCTGGGTTGCTTCATGTTTCTATTTTCTTCTGTTTTCTTCACTTGGTTCTTCAGAATATTTTCTAGTTTCTTCCAGATTTCCACAGTGCAGAATGTTGTGGACTTTTACAGTTCGCTTCGTGTTGAAATCTTGAATCTAGTGCTTCCTTCGTGCTTTGTGAAATCGAACAGTTCATTGATCTTCATTTGTTCCTTAAACTGTAGGCGGTATCATAAAGATTCTTCTATTTGTTGGTCGTAGTCTCACTTTTGTAGCGTCTTTTCACCATTTTCACTGTATTGTTCCGAGAACCTGTAACCTGCAACTATTTAGCGGACATGGATCAAAAGCACCTATTTATTTGCAATACGATTAAGAATGGGGAATATAATAATGCAAAAATCTGATATGAACAACGCTCAACGGCGAAGATCCACACAAAGGATAAAGGTTAAAGCAAGACATCAACCCACCAAGCGAACATAAAACCTCGCTCTAAGTCTCGCAACCACAAGTCTTTCTAAGTCCAACTATATATACAAATACTAGTTTCTGATTGATGGAGTTAACTAGATACAACAGGAATAATAAATACAATAGTGGTACGATCCAACATGTACCACCTACCAATGCAAGTCACTCGAATGCAAGCTGTATGCCAATGATGCCGCTACCGATCCATGTGGTCAACCTGTAAGAACTGTGGCACAACGGGGGTGAGTTGCCAACTTATGAGTAGAAAACATCATCAGGTAGAAATCGAATAAACAACGATTCTTAGGTCAACTATATCATAAAGGTAATAATATGATATCTAGGGTGACCGTATCTGCATATGTGTCAACTATATAATCAATGCCTATCAGCATGTGGATATCATCCAACCCTATAATCAATGCCAGAATGCATGTGGATCTCATCCACGTGTCAACCAATGACACAACAATATCATGCATGTAAATATTATGAAAGAATATGCATGTAAATATGAGGATATAAATCAACGTGTGTCCCTCACGGCACCTCAAATCATGGAACCTGAGTGTCCAACATTGACACTCGAAACATCATGAAACCCGTGTCTAACATCGACACGTAAATCCTCATATCTCGGGCTCCGTCAGTCCGGATCGGCTCACGGGCTCCATTTGTTCGGATCGGCCCTCAGGCTCCGGCAGAATGGATCGGCCCATATCCATCTCTCGACTCCGGTCGGTATCCTCCGGATAACCGCCAGGTCCAACCAATCACCGGTGGGTAGTAGTCCCTCTGCCAGGCTCATCGTCATCCCCACGAAAACTCTCTCTTGCCCCGGGGTACCTTACCGGGTCCACCATGAACCCGCAAATGGATTATCCAACTCCTCGAATCGCGTTTCAAATATCACACGTCTCAGAACCGAGAAAACGCATGGTGGACGCACTGAAATATCATATCAAGAGAAACTGGGGTTTTAAAACAATACATACTTTCTTTTGAAATAACCACGGTTCTCAAATTCAGAAATCTCATGAAAACAACATATCTCAATGCGTATAATCATAAAGTATGATGTATGCGACATATAATAGAATGTAAGCATATTCGTATATCATGCAATCTGAAACAGTGATGTGAACATAGCAAGTAAATCATGCAAGGAGTCATATTGTGATGCAACAATTCTACTGTGTAGTGACATAGTAATTATCGATGATGGAAGTGTGTGAGCCGGCCAATCTGTGTAAGTGTAACATAGGCATCATCGATAATGGTGTAGGTGTACTAGCACAGGTATGTGTAATGCAATGAGAATGACATGAACGTAGCATAAGCAAATCGTCAGCTAAATTCTATAAGGTATAGTATCTAACCTGACTGAGTCGGTGAATCTATCAATCGGCATCCAGCCTCACAACATCACATACGGTATAATCCATTGTACGATATCCTCTAGTCAAGAGTATGGATCAATCATCATAAAACTCATCACGTATGGTAAATCATCGTACGGCGGCATTAAACCATTAGGGATCCTATCAACCTATATGACACTGAGAGTACGAACCTAACGTCTCGTACGGCATATCACTCATGATTCACAACATTATATATATCTATATTCCTATATCCCAGGTCGCATCCATAACAATCTCATATCAGGGGACCGGCACATATATCAATCCTCTCCTATCGACTCGCATCCGTATACCGACTTATCAATCAAGTCATCATATCACATCGTATATTCCTTTCATCACATTTATACCCACATCAAGTCATTTACATATATATATATATATATCCTATCTTATAAATCTCATGTCATGCTACTCTAAATCTCATAATTATTCTCGTGCACCACCTATCTATTTATCGAGATACACATTCACTTATCATATCCTTATATATGTATCAATCCGAGACATCATTTCTTTCATTTCATGTCACACTAAACCTTTAATCACATCCATAGGATCCTAGAGTAGGTTTCTCTAACCATATCCTATATATCGGTTTCCATCAAAATTTGCGGGGGTGCTATATGCCATCCACCCAACTTCCCCCGTAGATATAAATCTACTCACCTTGATCCTTACTTGCCGAAGTCGATGATGCCATGCTCTGTCATCTCAGAATCCATGCCCTATAATAAATACATGGTCCCAATACTATTAAAATCGAATCCGGAAAACCAATACGGCACCGGTGCGCTCATAGGTTAGAACCTATAGCCTACGCATGCAAAACAATCAAACAACCCTTGTTGTTGACGTACAAATTCCCAACAACCAAATACAAATCCAAACATCAAAACCAAGCATTCCAAAATACAGAAAACATAACCAAAAACACCCCAATGTGCTTCCAGATTTTGGTTCAGGTCAATTGGAACAAAACTAGCAAGTATAGGGTGTTGTATATGGAGTATGCGAGGTACTGAACCAAGTTAGACACTAACCACTCAAACTTGGTCGGCCACACTCCCCCTAAAACTGGCCTGCTCGGCCAAACCTACTCTGTTGGGGTTCGTACTTGCAGGGTGGTCTCCTAGTGTCCAGCCTAGGTTTCTGGTGTTGCTAGATTTTCTCGTTCAGGTCTCAGGTCATCCCAGATTCCCTGTAGATACACAAACTCCACAAAACCGACACAGGACTATATCTAAGTTCGTATTCTCTGTTCTAGGACAGCAAAAATCAACACTAAGGTCTTGTAGATCCCCACTACAGATTATGATTCCACACAAACACCCAAATCCTCTCTTGAATTTTCTAAACATCACAAACCCTAACCAAATCACATTCTAAACTAAACTAGGGTGCAAGAAACTAAAACTAAGTTAAATGAAAGGAATTATACCTCATTTTGGCAACTCAAGAAAAACCCTAGCTTCCGAAAGTCTCCAAAATCCAACTTTGATTGGTCCAAAGTGTTGAGGATAAGGAGGGGATCATCTTTAATGAAAGGAGTTTAGGGTTTTGATGAAGATTTTGAGATGATATATGGAGGTGGAGGTGGTGGGAATCTTGAGGATGAAGGAGGTGAAGAAAATAATGGGGTGAGGAAATGGTGGCTGCCCCTCTCTCTCTCTCTTCTTATTCTCACCCTCTCTCAACTCATTTCACACACTCTCTCTCTCCAATAATTGTCCCATTCTCTTTCCTTTTTCTTTTCTTTTTCCCCCACTCATTAAAACCAAACACATAACACAAATAAATTGAAACAACAAGCAACATGTCATGGTGCACTAGCCAAGGAAAACTGTAAAAACACGGATTTGGCTTAATCGCGATTAGTAGTGCACTAATCCATTTTTATCCAAACTGCATATAATTAATTATAAAAATGCCAAATCCAATAAATATATTTTAAATGAATAAATCATTTTAACCTCCAATTATTTCATAATTATTGGTATATATTTATACTATTTTACGAAAACCCCAATTTCAAAAATCGGGTAGTTTTCGCGAAATATATTATTTTAATATTAAATTCCAAAAATAATATTTTATATTTTCTGAAATGTTACAATCTTCCCCCCTTAAATAAATTCGGTTCCTGAATTTAAATTTAAATCCCCAAATGCTAAGACATTTCAATAATCAGTTCAAATCAACGGGGCTCCAAAATCACGGAAGATATAGAAATAACATAGCGCATCGCGTGCGCTTAAAAACGAGTATGAAACTCAAAATCGAACTCCGTCAAGCGTCACGCAAATCATTAGATTTGCACGAATATCCTCAGAGTTACAATGGAGATACAGATCTCGAAATCCACTACTGAAATCCAATATGCACTAGTCAAATACTATAATACGTTTATAATACGCATCCTTGGAAAAATCTCCTAAACTGAATAAAACACATGCAAAATCTTTTCTGAATCGCCGTGTGATGCGTAACTCACGGCACAAGTGACGGATGCTCATTTGTAAAGTAAGAAACATATGTTCATATAGGTTTTGCTAAAATATACGCTCCGCCCTTTTAAAATATCCCAAAAAGGTTTTCCTTTGTAAACGTTTGTGTCACTCATGGACACGTAAGAAATAGCGAGACTATAGCTCGTTTTTGAAAACCTCTTGTTAAACTTTTAATGCATGCAAAGTACTCAGGTACTGTCCTCAGATCAGTCCTGTTCGTCTACTACTTAATATAGTGCCTATCATGAAAACAAAGCGTTCAAGAGCAAAATCAGCCCCAGAAGGCGTATCCAACATCACGTGCGTCTGGTGCGCACGGAAATCAAATCTAAATACAAGTGCCACAATATGCACGAAAGCAAAACTAAGTGCAACGGGTGTGCACGAAAGCATCTGTCCAGTGCAACGGGTGTGCACGACAATAATATCAAGTGCATCTATAGTGCACGAAAGCCTCAATCCAGTGCAACTAACATACACGAATGAAAATCCCAATCGAGTGCATCCGGTGTGCAAAAAATCATATCTCATATCATGCGCCCAACATGCACGAAAATCCAAATCAAGTGCATCCGTCATGTACGAATGAAATCTAAATCAAGTGTATCCAATATGCACGAATAAAATCTCACTCAAGTGCATCCGATGCGCACGAAATTCAATACCAAGCGTCTAACATGCGCAAAAATCCAACCCAAGCGCGTCAATTCCATATAAATGCCCAGTGCGGTAAAGCGCAATAAAAACGAACGTCAAGTGCAACGTGCACAAAAACATAAGTCTGGCGAAACAAATGCTTAAATACATAAATTGGGTGCAACCAATGTACAGAGTATAAATCTAGTGCAACCAATCCACGAAGTGAAAATCTAGTGCATCCAGTGCACGAAATACAAATCCGGTGCATCCAGTGCATGAAATACAACTCCAGTGCATCTAGTGCACGAAATACCAATCTAGTGCAGCAAATGCACGGAAACTCATCAATAACTCAAATGCGTATAAAAGCCACACCGAGTGTACCAAGGTGTATAAAATCATAAATGCGTGCAACTGCGTGCACAAAATACGTATCAATGCACTGCAAGCACATGTAAGCTATACCGAGTGCAAAAATCAAATCGAGTGCATATCACATGCACAAAATCAAATCAACCGTATGAAATCCACGAAATCATAAACACGTGCTACAAAGGCACAAAACCGATATCAAGTGCAACAGGTATGCACAAATCGCAAATCAACACAACGGTGTATAAAATATATATCAAGTGCAATAACTATGCACAAAATGTAAATACCCAGTAGGTGCAGCCATGGTGCATGAAAACAATATCATGGAACTCTATCATCAAAACTCAAATCCAAGCGATATAAGCGTGATACTCGGATCACAACGCAAATCGCAACAATGACATTGAGGTGCACCTCCTTCAATGTCGAAAATAAGTCGGTGCGTCCAAAACTGGCAGAGCAAGAACATCCGCTTGCCTCCTGCTCACGGTCTGGCGTCTTCTATCTCTAGGTCCTCATTTTCTCTGTGGATTACCAATCTCACAATCCATCGGCTCGTCGGCTCGGTCCGGTGTACTAACGGAAACGATTCCGCTATGGCACTCCTCTGGCCATCTCTCGGCCAATTGGTATGACCGCTCGTGAAGACCACGTCACCGGCGTCGGCCTCTGGTCCTCTGAATAATCATGACACCACTGATCCTTGGTACAAATCTTATCGTAGCAGTGTCCTGGAAGGAACCTGCTCAAGGTCTTTTCCGATCTCGCCTATGCCGAACTATAAGGTGGCTGGTACTCTTACATAATCTTTTCTCGCTTTCTGGACATCTGCGTTCTCAGCACAACATTTCCTCGGGAACTGGCTGTATCCCAATGCCTCTGTATATATATCCGATCTATAATCTCAACGGGGAGTAATAGCAGCTCGTTAACATCTTATACGAACCTCTTGCTCTACTCGTCTTTATTATCATCCAGTTCGACGTCACATCATGCTATCTGTGTACTGCAATTATTCTCGGCTATGGTCAATCCGCAGTCTCTCACACGGACTCGAAATCATGAACTCGGTATCTTCATCACTCTGTAGAAGATCTCTAGCCGAATACGTCCTCGGGAACTCGTCCTAACCATCAGATGAATACTCAATACTCATCCATTCTCGATTAAATCACAACGCATCTAGGTGTGGTCCTCTATCTGTAGCTGGTCCACTTACCGATCTCCTATTGGATCATCCAACGAACAACGTCATCTCTGGATCGATCTACTCTAGACCTGAGTAAGTTTCTCCACACTAGAAATCTTCGACTCAACTAGGCCTGCGTCGGTGCATTAAATCTGACGAATTGCCTTCGTCTCTTAACTCAAGATAGACTTGCTATCATCTGTCGCATCTCTTCCTGAAAGCTCCAGCGATCTCAGCTCATAAAGTCTGGAAGCGACATCCTATCAATCTCAGCAACAGCTGGGTTATCTGTCTACAAGGTAGACAACATCACGATCTCTGAGGTAGGCTGTACATCAACAGTCCTATCACAACAGGCAGCCACTATCAATGGCCCGATCATCTGGTGCAAAACCAAACACTCGCCTCAACAAGAGGTCACAACACAAATACTAAATCGAGACGTTCCCATGTCACCAGAAAACACGATGGTTAGTCTTCGTCCATGACGAGCTCGCCCTGACCGCATAACTAGCAGCAGCTCAATCTGTGCTTAAACCATGGTGACAGGAACCTCAAGCAAGTATCGATGAAGATAGATCAACGGGATGAAAGGAATCGACAGATCCAGAATGGATACATGATCATAAGGAGGAACAGAATCAGTGAGAGTATAATCAAGGGAATGAAGGGAATCACATATCTCAAAATATGTACATCCTATGGTTTCTTAAGTGGAGTATCCTATCGTAAATATGCCGTGGAACATACGTACGATACGTTACTATATTCAAGCTACCTACTCCATCAATCAACCTATGTAACGAAAGTTTGGGTCTAATACCCCCTGTTCAAGTCTAAGTTCCGTAAGGCCAAGCCTAGGTTCCGAAATAAATTATGCCCCAGACTCCACATAGTCAAACCTAGACTTGAACCAAGTTTAAACCTAGCTCTCTGATACCAACTTTATCATGACCCAAAATATAGTTCATGACCGGCACTTAATTCACGCAACGTCTAAAGGCGCAACGTAAATTAAGTAAGCCGAAGCCCAGAAATTTAAACCCTTTTTTAGAAAATAAAGAGGTGAAGTTTTGAAATAAAGTTATGATGAAATCAAAAGTTTTCTTAATGCATAAATAGTGGAACATGAAAAATGCAAGTGAAATTTATTAGTTTCAAAACATGTTTTGTCTTTTAAAAATTTGGGCAGCACCTCCTTTGTATATTTTGATCCAAAACCACAAATACATGATAATATAAAAAGCATCCCCAAGCGGGAGCTAGCTCTTCGCCAATCGGCAGAATCACAACCACGCAAGTCATAAAATAAGTATACGACGCCCAACAACGAAGATCCACAAAAAGGATAAAGGATAAAGCAAGACATCAACCCACCAAGCGAATATAAAACCTCGCTCTAAGTCTCGCAACCACAAGTCTTTCTAAGTCCAACTACATATACAAATACTAGTTTCTGATTGATATAGTTAACTAGATACAACAGAAATAATAAATACAATAGTGGTACGATCCAACATGTACCACCTACCAAAGAAAGTCACTCGAATGCAAGCTGTGTGCCAACGATGCCGCTATCGATCCATGCGGTCAACCTGCAAGAACTGTGGCACAATGGGGGTGAGTTGCCAACTTGTGATTAGAAAACATCATCATGTAGAAATCGAATAAACAACGACTCCTAGGTTAACTATATCATAAAGGTAATACTATGATATCTAGGGTGACCATATCTGCATATGTGCCAACTATATAATCAATGCCTATCAGCATGTAGATATCATCCAACCCTATAATCAATGCTGTATGCATGTGGATCTCATCCACGTGTCAACTAATGACACAACAACATCATGCATGTAAATATCATGAAAGAATATGCATGTAAATATGATGATATAAATCAACGTGTGTCCCTCACGACACCTCAAATTATGGAACCTGAGTGTCCAACATCGACACTCAAAACATCATGAAACCTGTGTCCAACATCGACACGTAAATCCTTATATCTAAGGCTCCGTAAGTTCGGATCGGGCAACGGGCTCCGCCTGTTCGGATCGGCCCTCGGGCTCCGGCAGAACGGATCGGCCCATATCCATCTTTCAACTCCGGTCGGTATCCTCCGGATAATCGTCTGGTCCAACCAATCACCGGTAGGTAGTAGTCCCTCTGCCAGGCTCATCGTTATCCCCATGAAATCTCTCTTGCCCCGGGGTACCTTACAGGGTCCACCATGATCCCGCAAATGGATCATCCAACTCCTCGAATCGGGTTTCACATATCACAACTCTGAGAACCGAGAAAACGCATGGTGGACGCACTGAAATATCATATCAAGAGAAACCGGGTTTTTAAAACAATACATACTTTCTTTTGAAATAACCACGGTTCTCAAATCCAGAAATCTCATGAAAACAACATATCTCAATGCGTATAATCATAAAGCATGATGTATGCGACATATAACAGAATGTAAGCATATCCGTATATCATGCAACCTGAAATAGTGATGTGAACATAACAAGTAAATCATACAAGGAGTCATATCGTGATGCAGCAATTCTACTGTGTAGTGACATAGCAAATATCGATGATGAAAGTGTGTGAGCCGGCCAATCTGTGTAAGTGTAACATACGCATCATCGATAATGGTGTAGGTGTACTAGTACAAGTATGTGTAATGCAATGAGAATGACATGAACGTAGCATAAGTAAACCGTCAGCTAAATGCTATAAGGTATACGTATCTAACATGACCGAGTCGGTGAAACTATCAATCGGCATCCAACCTCACAGCATCACGTACGATATAATCCATCGTACAACATCTTCTAGTCAAGGGTATGGATCAATCATCTTAATACTCATCGCTTACGGTAAATCATCGTACGGAGGCATTAAACCGTTAGGGATCCTATCAACCTATATGACACTGAGGGTACGGACCTAACGTCTCGTACGTCATATCACTCATGATTCACAACATTATATATATCTATATTCCTATATCCTAGGTCGCATCTATAACAATCTCATATCAGGGGACCGACACAGGTATCAATCCTCTCCTATCGACTCGCATCCGTATACCGACATATCAATCAAGTCATCCTATCACATCGTATATTCCTTTCATCACATTTATACCCACATCAAGTCATTTACATATATATATATATATATATATATATATATATATATATATCCTATCTTATAAATCTCATGTCATGCTACTCTAAATCTCATAATTATTCTTGTGCACTACCTATCTATATATCGTGATTCACGTTCACTTATCATATCCTTATATATGTATCAATCCGAGACATCATTTCTTTCATATCATGTCGCACTAAACCTTTAATCACATCCATAAGTTCCTAGAGTAGGTTTCTCTAACTATGTCCTATATATCGGTTTCCATCAAAATTTACGGGGGTGCTATATGCCATCTATCGGACTTCCCCCGTAGATATAAATTTACTCACCTTGATCCTTACTTGCCGAAGTCAATGACGCCATGCTCTGTCATCTCGGAATCCATGCGAAGGTACCTACAATAAATACATAGTCGCGATGCTATTAAAATCGAATCCGGAAAACCAATACGGCACACGGTGCGCTCATAGGTTAGAACCTATAGGCTACTCATGCAAAACAATCAAACAACCCTTGTTTTTGACGTATAAACGCCCAACAACCAAATACAAATCAAACATCAAAACCAAGCATTCTAAAATACGGAAAACATAACAAAAAACACCCCAATGTGCTTCCAGATTTTGGTTCAGGTCAATTGGAACAAAACTAGCAAGTATAGGGTGTTGTATATGGAGTATGTGAGCTACTGAACCAACCTAGACACCAACTGTTGGATATATTTATGCCCTAGAGGCCATTATATAATAGTGGAAGTATTTATATATGTATATATATTCAGAGGACATTCTTGCTCGACATGATAGTATGCTATCTGGTTACTCTTTATCTGACATGTTCACTTGATCATGCTTTTATTCATTTGTACATATTGATAAAGCCCTGAGGAAATTTGCTTTACTACTGTGATTATGATGTAGATCATACTAGTGGGACATGTGTAGTTTATAAGCATATCCTAAAATGTCCCTAGTCGTGGGTGTATCGAGACAGGGTATCGATATTCCAGAGTAGACTAGCATATATGATACAAGACCTGATGGGCGATGGATGTTCCCACATCCATTGATGTTTGACATCAAGATTGTATACGGGTGCTCAGTGGGGACTGGGTACACTGGACGGACACACCGAGAACTCCTATATGGTATTATATCTATAGTCGGATAGTAGTTCTTAGGTGACACTGGTACAGGTTAGTTTGTAGACCCGAGATCGTCATAGAGTCTCATGTGTTCTCCCACTGTGCTTTGATTTCCACCCTACCACGACTCTACTGAGTCGTGCAAACAGGTGGCTTTTGGGTACAGTCCCGAGACACATGGAAACAATGAGCGATAGGAGGGGTTTCGTCTCTCCCGGTATTGGGGGTTGATGTTGTGCTGTGCTCGATTGGCTATATCAGTAAGTCCCTGGCCAGGGCTGTTGAGATTTACTGATAAGTGTTATCAGTAGTTTCTCGATCTGTTATAGACCATTCATCGGCACGACTTATTGAGTTATTTGGGTCAACGTTACCATCCCTAAACTCGATATGCAGCATATCAGGTGAAGAGACCGGACTGTACGGTAGTGTTGCCAGTTGACTCGACGGGAGTTTTGACAGGTTCGCTTGTTTTCTTCTGATCGCTTAATACCCAAGTGGCCGTTACGTTTAGCTGACCTCTTGCGGCTTGTGCGTGTTTGATATGATCATCACCCACTGCCGGCGTATTGACGAGTCTTAGAGTCCTACAGAGGAGTTTCCTAGCCCAGGAGAAACGATATGGTGTGCATATAAGATATGCGCGGAGACCCGATTAAATGCGCGTCTGAGATACCGTATATTAATTGGGCGGTTTACTATTGGTCGGGTCATATATGATATGACCGGTTTGTTAAATCAAGTGTTGATTTAATATTGACTAAATACCCCACTTTGTTTAAACCCTTTTTCTTTATTGTATGCATGCATGCATGCATATGTTTATGTTGATGCACATGTTGATTGATGTGTATGCACACATACATGCATACACTTGTATGTATCATGGTTTTTGATACACAAATGGTGGTAATGCAAGACTCACATGTTATACTTATCTTTATATTTATTTATTGAGTTAAAAAGAAATAGAATTAATTCATGGTTGATTATTCATTCTCTACACTAAACCTTACATTAAACATGAGTTAACTTTCTATGGCTCTTATTGCTCAATGATAAATATCTAGATATTTATTAACCCATGGTTACAAGTGAGAGTGATTTAATATAAATTATTATTTCATTCTCATTTTTCTTTTTATCATTATCTCTTTGAGCTCTTGTTCTTGCCATCATCTTCTTCCTCCTCTCTTTTGCACTCTTGAGATTTCTTGTGAGTGAGAGAGTGATAAAGATAGGGTTTTGAAGTGAGAAAATAAACCACATCATCATTTTACACTAGTCTTACCAATTAGTTTAGAGTGTTAGCTTCATCATCATCTTTTGATCAAGTGGAGCTAGGAGCTTGGACAAAGAGGACTCCGGGTGGATCATCGTGGACTTGGAGGATTACTAGCAAGCCCGTTCAAACTCTCAAGGAGCCAAGGAGTCAAGTAAAGAGAACTACAAAGGTTGTATTCTCTTCACTTAGTGTTATATTACTTATAGTATGTGATACTATTTCATGTTACCCTAGCTTTTCTAGTTCGATTCCTAGGTTAAATTGTTTAGCACTCTCTAAAAATTTAAATTATGGCATGTGTGATGCTACCAAACCCTAGTAGTGGTGCTAAAGAATCCCTACAGTGGTATCAGAGCCAAACTAGAAACCTAGGTGATGTTAAGATATTACGAAACCGCAACAACTTCACAAAATACGATTTTAGAAACCATAGATTTTGCTGTCTGGAATTTTTTTGAAAAGTCATCTAAAAATTATTTAAACAACTGCAGAAGCTTGGATTTGATGTAACTAGAACACAGTGTGAACACGGGGCCCCCTGCTCGGAAATGACCCGAGCACATGTACACTCTGTGTTAGTGTATATGCCGTAGAGGCCATTACTGTATCATACTAGTTTGTATATTACTTAATGGAAGCTTGGGATATTCACCTTGTATATACAATCTTGCTCAAAATAGTAGTATGCTACTTGGTTTGTTTCTACTTCAATGTGTACATGTGTTTATTTTATTATATCACCTATACGCATTAGTGGAGCCCTTAGGATCTTTTCTTGATTACCTGTAACGCTTTGAAAATCGTTTCGGTGAAATTTCGAAAAATCGGTAAAATAAGGGGGTTTTCTGTAAAAAGTCAAAATGCAAATATCTTATTATAAAAATTAAATATACATATTCTAGCGATGTAATTACTATTATTTGGTGTTTATTGAGCCGCTGGTGAAATTTCAAATTTTCTGAAAAAAATATTATTTTATTATTATTTAAGCCGTCACTAATACATTTAATTAAGGAAAATTACAAATTGGAATGAGTTGAAACAAATTTTGTGCATCATAAAACATTAAATAAAATTTTATCATGTGGTTTTTGGAATGAAATCATTTGCCAAAACGGTTTAGAAATTATTGAAGAAAAAAGGCTTTTTTTTAGCGTAAATGGATGTTTGGGGTATTGTATTTATCATTTTTCATCACCCCACACCCGTACCCACACCCACACACCCCCATTCACTTATCCCCTTGAAGAATTCAGCAGCCCCCTCTTTTGTCCCCACTTGGATTTCAAGGAAAAGAAATGAAAGAAAAGAAAAGAAAATGGATAAATGAGTTGGACTTTTGACTTTGTGTTGACTTGGACTTCCTTACTTGTTATTTTCTCCACCTCACTCTCTCTCCTCCCTCACCTAACCCCCCCACAACCTGGCTGAAATCAGCAACCCCCCAACAGCCCCATTTTCCTCTTCTCCTCTCTTTGTTCCATCAAAGAAAAATCCACAAAAAATCAAGCAAAAATCCAAATAAAAATCCGACTCCTACACATTTTAGCTTAGCCCGTATAGCATGGATTTTGGTGACAAGGGAGAATTTTGGAGGGCTATGTGTGCTTGTGGGATCTTCAATTTGTTTGGGTAAATTCTAACCCTTTTGCTTAAATTGTTGTTAATTGCTTGTAGTTAGCTTAATTAAGTGTTAATTTGGCTTTATGTGGATTCAATTGTATGATTAAGGAATTCTAGTTAGGGTTTTGTTTTGAAATTGGGTTGTGATCACTTGTGCATGGTTTGTGATGTGAGCTAATATCTTGAAAAATTGTTAAAATTTATCTAGTTGCATATTACAAGTTGTTACTTGAAAAATGTCCAAATTAAGCTTTTGTGCAAACTAGGGTTTTATGAAATGCATTTATATGTGAGATTAAAAATATGGTTAGGGTTTTTATCATATTATTAACTTTATTAAGTGTAGTTTAACACTTTAGTTCATGGAAATCCAACCTAAATTGTAGTTTGCGCATTTTTTTGCTATGAAATTGTTTAAAAAAAGGGTATTTTGTAAACTAGAATATTAGGGTTTTTGGAATTTAATGAGATTAAATTCCGGAAATTGTTTCTATGACTTATTTAAGATATTTAATAAATATATTGGCCGCTACATTCATTTAAACATCCTGTTTTGTACAAAAACGGCGAATTGTGCTTGCTAGATTTTCGGAAAAGTGACTTTTTAAGTAAAGTTGGGGTTTTTGTGAGTTTTAACCTAGTTTATATTAAAATTAGTGTTCGTGAATGTGCAAATGAGTGTGATTGGATTTTTCTCGATGGTTTGACGTTTGTACATCGACATCGAGGGTTGGTTTGACTATTCTTGCATGCGTAGGCGATAGGTTTGGACCTATGCGTGATACGCGTGCCGATTTGATTTTCGTATGCCGTTTCGATTTCGAATTTAGTTTTAATGCGATATGGTGCGTTATGATATGTAGGTACCCCCATGTGTACTTCGAGACGACAAGCAAGCGCGTGGCGACGTCGGCACCGGCTAGCGAGGACCAGGTGAGTAGATTTATATCTACGGGGAGAAGTCGGGTGGATGGCGTATAGCACCCCCGCAGTCCGTGGTGGTGTATACGGATGCGTATACACACCAACATTTATTATATGTTATTTGGGATTAATAACGTTGCTTAGGATGGATATTGGTGTGTTGGATTACCTTAGTGTTGCGAACCCTAGGGTAGTGTTGCACTACACATACACACATACATACTTGCATACATTCCTATTGATATGTGCTCATGGGATTCTTTATAGTTATGGGTTCACATGGGTATGGGACTATGTGTTCACTTACGGATTTGAGGATGATACTTGGGATTGAGCTGAGTCGATGAGATTTGATTTGAGGCCGTGAGATCGGCGATATAGCAGGGTTCGTATTTGAGATACGACATGACGTTGTAGCGGGTCCTTGACGTAGTGTTTCACACACGTCCATGCATACGTAGGCGGTATCAGTATGGTACTAGACGTAGATCAGTATCCCGATCATGATATTTGATAAAGAGGATACCCGGTGAATAGTATGATGAATGTGATATTGACCCGTACCCAGATTGGGATGCCGTACGACGGATTTACGTACGAGCTATATTGATGATTGATCCGCACTCTTGACTTGGGATGCCTGATTATAGATAGGGTATCGGATATGATATTATTGAGGCGGGATCACCGACTATACATATACAGGTATGTATATGTATCGACTCAGATGATAGGCGGTTCCCTTACCTGTAGTTCAGCTTGTTAGTTCAGCCGTATAGTTTAGTGTAGTTGTTAGATTAGATTAGACTTCGTACCTATTTCAAAAACCAACGAATCGTGGGCATTCTTAAAGACAGCCCAAGAGATCCTACGGATATTTCAAAAGACGTATCTTTTCATAAAAAACACCGTAGCCCCTATTTTCAAAACCCATGATTCGTGTTATTTCAAAAGGCACCATTTGTAGGACTTATATTAGATTAATGCAGATTGTTATAGTTGCGTCTAGTTTTCAGCTCCCGCTCATTTTTGTGGTCCGCTTCGCATCGCATGCTTATTTTATGTTTCATACTCCATTAGTGATATCATGCTGTTAGGACACCAGCACCATTACCGATGATGCGTAGGTACCACGTACACTAATTGCCGGCTCACACACATCTTCATCGGTAATTGCCATGTCACGTACACCTTAGAAAACATTATTGCTTAACTTAGCTAGATAGCTAGTAGTTTGACATAATATTAGTGTACTTACCTTATATGCCAGCTTAGATATTGTAGTTATTACTTGTCACTTCATGCATACTGTTATTCATCGTTATGCCGCATTCATGGATTCTCATGCATATGTTCACTATTTTACGTGTTATTGAGGTTTTGGATTCGGATTTCCATGAGATTTTCTGGATTTGGAGGAAAACCGCAAAAACATAAATAAACCTTTTCTCTCTTTTAAAATAAAAAGTGCGGTTTTCCTATGATGTATGAGTCGTCCACCATGAGTTTGCTGATGGATTTCGAGACCCGATTCGAGGAGTGGAGGAATCGTTTCGGGTACATGGTGGGCCCGGTATGGTACCCCGGGGCAAGATGAATGTGGTGTTGACGTTGAGCCTGGCAGGGGACAGATTACTTACCGGTGATATTACCCGACGCGTCGGATATCCGGAGGATACCGTCGTGTTCTTGAGATGGATGGTAGGAGCCGGTCTGGACTGACGGCGCCCTAGATATTGAGATTGAGACATTGATATTTCGAGACAGTGAGATTTATGTTTTGTATCGATGCTAGACACTGTTGATACTGATTTCATTATGATACCTCAGTTTAAAAATACGAAGGAAATCTCACTAATTTATGAAAACAGTTTCTTCATTTACATGTATTCTGTTTTCATGCATTCATACCTCATTCATATGATATATTGCTACCTGAGGCACTGACACGGGCACATGAGATTTCACTCGGGTTAGATATTTACCCTAGCCTTGTTATAGGCTGCATGTTATATACATTTTTGAGGATATATTATGATCATTGACCTAGGATTGCGTTATTTATGCGATTTCTGTGCGTAGATGTTTTTCTATTCACGAGTTGGCAACTCACCCCCGTTGTGCCCCAGTTTCTTGCAGGTTTGCCGTACAGGTTTCATTACGGCTTTGCGGGCTCAGTTTCATTCGGGTGAGTTGCTAGTAGGTGGGTTTTTCTTGTATCGTACCCATCATATTACCTTGTATATTATTATTCAGTTGTATCTAGTAAATTCCATCAACCAAACATGTATTTATTGAGATAGAGACCAGTGTTGGTTATTCTTTCGACCTTAGAGTCACTCGTTATATTTCTGGTGGTTTTGAGTTTCCTTTTGAGTTTTGATTCTCGCCGTTGGCGTTGTATATTATATTGTTTGTGTGGTTGTGACCGTCGATTGACGAAGGGCTAGCTCCCTCTTGGGGATGCCCTTTTCTTGATTTCGTATACTATTCATGTTGTATCCCGTTTGGGGGCCAGTATTTACAAAGGAGACTCTGCCGAAATTTTCAGTAAATTTTTGATGTTTTAAAAACCGCATAATTCGGCTTATGCTATTGAAATTACTTGCTTTAAGTTGGTTTTTCCTGCACTCTACTATTTTCTTGGTTTGGATTTCTGGGTTTTCGGTTTACTTAGATTACGTACGCCTCGAGACGTTCGTAGTTTAAGTGCCGGTCATGTTCCGTACTTTCGGGTCGTGACAAAGTTGGTATCAGAGCGTTAGGTTTTAGCCTTCGGAGCGTAGGATGACCCTTGGTTGATGGAATAGGTGACTAAAGTAGAGTGACGTACCGTTGATATGTTCCGCGGCATATTTACGACACGCCACTCCACTTATGAAGCCTTAGGATGTACATTTCCTTGTTCAGTATTATATTCCTTCCTGATCTAGCCTCATCAATACCAGTTTGGTTTTGCTGCTACGGTTACGGGCAGGGAGAGCTACGGCTAGAGTTGCGGTCAGCACAAGCTCGTCACGAATGAGGACTGACCAGGGCGAAATTCCGGCGACACACGATTGCAGAGATGTGTCTTTTTACTGTGTTTCCGCGCCACGAGCGATTGGCGGATTGCCTTTATGAGGTTACTCGGAGGTGCTGATCGACACTAGAGAATTGAGCCAATGATGGAGGCCAACCAGATTTTGATGACCGTTGGTGTGTTGCTTACTCCTGATGATTGAGGCACAGTTCAGCATGCAGACGAGTGAGCCTGTTATTGCTGCGAACGACGAGATATCGCCCCAGATGTTGGAGCTATTGCAGTATAAGTTGTATTAAGAGATGATAGGAGGTCGCTAGTCATCTAGGATGAATGACTAGGACATGTGGATCGTTCGCTTACCCCGATGCGAGGTCATCGGATAGATTGATTCCAGCTAGAGACGACTTCACGTAGAGACGTGAGGGTCGACAGAGACGATCGAATGTCGGAAACCTATTATTCCAAGTTTAAAGTAGTCGGAAAGACATGCAGGCAATTCTATGGTCCCTCTAGAAGAATGAAACCCTAACTCGACTTAATGACCGTGTGAAAGCCTTTGAACCTTCGGGTTTGCGGCAGTTCTACGGCGCCATTAGTGAGGCTTGGGTTTACCCTTCTACGGCTGGACCACCGATACTGTGGTATGTACTCGATACTATTAAACTGTACCCAAGATGTTGAGCCCTTGGGGGATTATGAGGTTTTGACAATCGATTGGATGGTTCGACTTAATTCGGATGCTAGGTGGTGAGATGCATTTCTTGGGAGACTCCAGATTCGAGGATAGTCATTGGAGCTCAGTCCATGCAGCCGCGACGAGACGAGTCCAAAGCAGACGACATTAGAGAAAAGTGGAGTAAGAGGTTCGCACCAGATCTAGATGAGATGATGTTCCACTCCGCCGACATCAGAGAGGCGATGCGCATGCCGAGGCATGGTACTTAGACTTACCTTCCAGAAGGAGTCGCGATGAGTATGCAGTCGTTCCAGAGCAAGATGCAGATATAGGAAAGGACAACGACTTCCGGACAGTTGGCAGAGACGAGACATGGAAGAGACCGTGAGCAGGATTCCTTCCAGGACACTGCTGCAATGATACTTGCACCCAGGATCAGATGTGTCACGTACATTCAGAGAGCCAGAGGCCGACGCCAGTGATATGCTGTCTTACGAGTGGTCACGATGATTGACCAAGAGATGACCAGAGAAGTGCCAGAACGGAATCGTCCCCGTTAGCATACCTGACAGGGCCGATGAGCCGATGGACCGAAAGATTGGTAATTCACAGTGAAGACCTTGACCCAGGAGTGGTCATGGTTACGCACAACAGCAGGCCAGAGTTCATGATCATCGACGAGACGTCCCATTAGTGACCGCGGCAGTTGGCCCGAGATTCTTAGAGGATGCTCTTGAGCGATACTATTCCGCCATTATTGATTTCGATGTTTTGGGTGATTTATTCGCATGATTTGATTTTGATGATTGAGGATTTACGATCTTTGCACAGTGTTGCACTTGATATCGTTTTCGTGCTTGGGTTTCACATGTTTGTGATTTTACGGTTTTAGACATTTGAGTTGATTTTGTGCGTATGCACGCACACGAATTGTTCCTGCACTCTGTATAGTTATTATATGCTTGCAGTGTGCACTGGACTTCGATTTCGATTGTGATACTCGATATTTGTTTTGTGCACCTTGTGCACCTGATTGATTTTGCGCACGTTCGGCGCTTGATATTGGATTTCATGATTTCGTGCACGATGGATGCACCTGATTTGGATTTTCGCGCATGTTGAGCGCATGTCTTGAGATGCGATTTTGGTGCACACCAGATGCACTAAATCGAGATTTTTCGTGCATGTCAGATGCACCTGATTTTGCTGTCAGGCACACATGTTGCCTACGACAGATGTTTCGTGCACACCCGATGCACTTAGATGTTGTTTCTGTGCGCATGTATGGCACATTCATGGATTTTGATTTCCGTGCGCACCAGACGCACGTAGCATTCCTGTGCATATTTTGGGGATTGATTTCGTATAGAGCAGTACGTTTTTATGATATTGCTATGTGTTTTCGTACTGAGCAGGACTAGTCAGAGGACAGTACCTGAATATATTTTGCATGCATTGATAGTTATTGAAGGGATTTCCAAAAAGCGAGCTATAGCCTCAGTATTTACCTACGTGTCTGATATGACACGAAATGTTTAAAACAAGGAGACCCTTCTAAATTGTTTCCAAAACGGCGGAACGTACATTTCAAACAAAGGTATATATGTATATAGTTATTTTCTTATGATAGATGTCCGCCACTGTGCAGTGTTATACGCGTTGTACAGCGACTTAAAGAGATTTGGCATGCATTTCCTTCAGATACTTACAGATATAGATTCGATATTTACATGTATAGTTTCGAGTTATGTCATATTGGTTTTGATTTGGATTTGGCATTGATGTCTTCTCCATGACTCCGATGATTGCAGGATACTTGACGGAGTTTTGATTTGAGTTATATGCTCATTTTTCAAGCGCATGCGCTGCGCTACGATTTGTTTTATGTATTTACAATTTCGAAGCCCCGACGACTTGATGGGTTTTCTTAGATGTTTTAGTATTTTGGGGGAGTTTGAATTTAAATTCGGGGACCGAATTTCTTTAAGGGGGGAAGATTGTAACGCTTTGAAAATCGTTTCGGTGAAATTTCGAAAAATCGGTAAAATAAGGGGGTTTTCTGTAAAAAGTCAAAATGCAAATATCTTATTATAAAAATTAAATATACATATTCTAGCTATGTAATTGCTATTATTTGGTGTTTATTGAGCCGCTGGTGAAATTTCAAATTTTCTGAAAAAAATATTATTTTATTATTATTTAAGCCGTCACTAATACATTTAATTAAGGAAAATTACAAATTGGAATGAGTTGAAACAAATTTTGTGCATCATAAAACATTAAATAAAATTTTATCATGTGGTTTTTGGAACGAAATCATCTGCCAAAACGGTTTAGAAATTATTGAAGAAAAAATGCTTTTTTTTTAGCGTAAATGGATGTTTGGGGTATTGTATTTATCATTTTTCATCACCCCACACCCGTACCCACACCCACACACCCCCATTCACTTATCCCTTTGAAAAATTCAGCAGCCCCCTCTTTTGTCCCCACTTGGATTTCAAGGAAAAGAAATGAAAGAAAAGAAAAAAAAAGAAAAGAAAATGGATAAATGAGTTGGACTTTTGACTTTGTGTTGACTTGGACTTCCTTACTTGTTATTTTCTCCACCTCACTCTCTCTCCTCCCTCACCAAACCCCCCCACAACCTGGCCGAAACCAGCAACCCCCCCAACAGCCCCATTTTCCTCTTCTCCTCTCTTTGTTCCATCAAAGAAAAATCCACAAAAAATCAAGCAAAAATCCAAATCAAAATCCGACTCCTACCCATTTTAGCTTAGCCCGTATAGCATGGATTTTGGTGACAAGGGAGCATTTTGGAGGGCTATGTGTGCTTGTGGGATCTTCAATTTGTTTGGGTAAATTCTAACCCTTTTGCTTAAATTGTTGTTAATTGCTTGTAGTTAGCTTAATTAAGTGTTAATTTGGCTTTATGTGGATTCAATTGTATGATTAAGGAATTCTAGTTAGGGTTTTGTTTTGAAATTGGGTTGTGATCACTTGTGCATGGTTTGTGATGTGAGCTAACATCTTGAAAAATTGTTAAAATTTATCTAGTTGCATATTACAAGTTGTTACTTGAAAAATGTCCAAATTAAGCTTTTGTGCAAACTAGGGTTTTATGAAATGCATTTATATGTGAGATTAAAAATATGGTTAGGGTTTTTATCATATTATTAACTTTATTAAGTGTAGTTTAACACTTTAGTTCATGGAAATCCAACCTAAATTGTAGTTTGCGCATTTTTTTGCTATGAAATTGTTAAAAAAAAGGGTATTTTGTAAACTAAAATATTAGGGTTTTTGTAATTTAATGAGATTAAATTCCGAAAATTGTTTCTATGACTTATTTAAGATATTTAATAAATATATTGGCCGCTACATTCATTTAAACATCCTGTTTTGTACAAAAACGGCGAATTGTGCTTGCTAGATTTTCGGAAAAGTGACTTTTTAAGTAAAGTTGGGGTTTTTGTGAGTTTTAACCTAGTTTATATTAAAATTAGTGTTCGTGAATGTGCAAATGAGTGTGATTGGATTTTTCTCGATGGTTTGACGTTTGTACATCGACATCGAGGGTTGGTTTGACTATTCTTGCATGCGTAGGCGATAGGTTTGGACCTATGCGTGATACGCGTGCCGATTTGATTTTCGTATGCCGTTTCGATTTCGAATTTAGTTTTAATGCGATATGGTGCGTTATGATATGTAGGTACCCCCATGTGTACTTCGAGACGACAAGCAAGCGCGTGGCGACGTCGGCACCGGCTAGCGAGGACCAGGTGAGTAGATTTATATCTACGGGGAGAAGTCGGGTGGATGGCGTATAGCACCCCCGCAGTCCGTGGTGGTGTATACGGATGCGTATACACACCAACATTTATTATATGTTATTTGGGATTAATAACGTTGCTTAGGATGGATATTGGTGTGTTGGATTACCTTAGTGTTGCGAACCCTAGGGTAGTGTTGCACTACACATACACACATACATACTTGCATACATTCCTATTGATATGTGCTCATGGGATTCTTTATAGTTATGGGTTCACATGGGTATGGGACTATGTGTTCACTTACGGATTTGAGGATGATACTTGGGATTGAGCTGAGTCGATGAGATTTGATTTGAGGCCGTGAGATCGGCGATATAGCAGGGTTCGTATTTGAGATACGACATGACGTTGTAGCGGGTCCTTGACGTAGTGTTTCACACACGTCCATGCATACGTAGGCGGTATCAGTATGGTACTAGACGTAGATCAGTACCCCGATCATGATATTTGATAAAGAGGATACCCGGTGAATAGTATGATGAATGTGATATTGACCCGTACCCAGATTGGGATGCCGTACGACGGATTTACGTACGAGCTATATTGATGATTGATCCGCACTCTTGACTTGGGATGCCTGATTATAGATAGGGTATCGGATATGATATTATTGAGGCGGGATCACCGACTATACATATACAGGTATGTATATGTATCGACTCAGATGATAGGCGGTTCCCTTACCTGTAGTTCAGCTTGTTAGTTCAGCCGTATAGTTTAGTGTAGTTGTTAGATTAGATTAGACTTCGTACCTATTTCAAAAACCAACGAATCGTGGGCATTCTTAAAGACAGCCCAAGAGATCCTACGGATATTTCAAAAGACGTATCTTTTCATAAAAAACACCGTAGCCCCTATTTTCAAAACCCATGATTCGTGTTATTTCAAAAGGCACCATTTGTAGGACTTATATTAGATTAATGCAGATTGTTATAGTTGCGTCTAGTTTTCAGCTCCCGCTCATTTTTGTGGTCCGCTTCGCATCGCATGCTTATTTTATGTTTCATACTCCATTAGTGATATCATGCTGTTAGGACACCAGCACCATTACCGATGATGCGTAGGTACCACGTACACTAATTGCCGGCTCACACACATCTTCATCGGTAATTGCCATGTCACGTACACCTTAGAAAACATTATTGCTTAACTTAGCTAGATAGCTAGTAGTTTGACATAATATTAGTGTACTTACCTTATATGCCAGCTTAGATATTGTAGTTATTACTTGTCACTTCATGCATACTGTTATTCATCGTTATGCCGCATTCATGGATTCTCATGCATATGTTCACTATTTTACGTGTTATTGAGGTTTTGGATTCGGATTTCCATGAGATTTTCTGGATTTGGAGGAAAACCGCAAAAACATAAATAAACCTTTTCTCTCTTTTAAAATAAAAAGTGCGGTTTTCCTATGATGTATGAGTCGTCCACCATGAGTTTGCTGATGGATTTCGAGACCCGATTCGAGGAGTGGAGGAATCGTTTCGGGTACATGGTGGGCCCGGTATGGTACCCCGGGGCAAGATGAATGTGGTGTTGACGTTGAGCCTGGCAGGGGACAGATTACTTACCGGTGATATTACCCAACGCGTCGGATATCCGGAGGATACCGTCGTGGTCTTGAGATGGATGGTAGGAGCCGGTCTGGACTGACGGCGCCCTAGATATTGAGATTGAGACATTGATATTTCGAGACAGTGAGATTTATGTTTTGTATCGATGCTAGAAACTGTTGATACTGATTTCATTATGATACCTCAGTTTAAAAATACGAAGGAAATCTCACTAATTTATGAAAACAGTTTCTTCATTTACATGTATTCTGTTTTCATGCATTCATACCTCATTCATATGATATATTGCTACCTGAGGCACTGACACGGGCACATGAGATTTCACTCGGGTTAGATATTTACCCTAGCCTTGTTATAGGCTGCATGTTATATACATTTTTGAGGATATATTATGATCATTGACCTAGGATTGCGTTATTTATGCGATTTCTGTGCGTAGATGTTTTTCTATTCACGAGTTGGCAACTCACCCCCGTTGTGCCCCAGTTTCTTGCAGGTTTGCCGTACAGGTTTCATTACGGCTTTGCGGGCTCAGTTTCATTCGGGTGAGTTGCTAGTAGGTGGGTTTTTCTTGTATCGTACCCATCATATTACCTTGTATATTATTATTCAGTTGTATCTAGTAAATTCCATCAACCAAACATGTATTTATTGAGATAGAGACCAGTGTTAGTTATTCTTTCGACCTTAGAGTCACTCGTTATATTTCTGGTGGTTTTGAGTTTCCTTTTGAGTTTTGATTCTCCCCGTTGGCGTTGTATATTATATTGTTTGTGTGGTTGTGACCGTCGATTGACGAAGGGCTAGCTCCCGCTTGGGGATGCCCTTTTCTTGATTTCGTATACTATTCATGTTGTATCCCGTTTGGGGGCCAGTATTTACAAAGGAGACTCTGCCGAAATTTTCAGTAAATTTTTGATGTTTTAAAAACCGCATAATTCGGCTTATGCTATTGAAATTACTTGCTTTAAGTTGGTTTTTCCTGCACTCTACTATTTTCTTGGTTTGGATTTCTGGGTTTTCGGTTTACTTAGATTACGTACGCCTCAAGACGTTCGTAGTTTAAGTGCCGGTCATGTTCCGTACTTTCGGGCCGTGACATTACCAGCGTTGTGATGGCAGTCACACTAGTGGGGCTGGGTAATCTATAAGCACATCCTTATGCAGGTCCCTAGTTGCAGGACTATCGAGACAGGGCATCGATACTCCGGAGTAGACTAGCGCATGCGCTTCTCATCCCAGTGTGGGAGACGGTCTGTCCCACAGCCGTCAGTACGTCGTACTGGAGATAGTATGCGGGTGCTCGTTGGGTTACGAGTACACTGGACAGGACTCTTCGGGAACTGACCGGTTGGTATTATACCTATCGTCAGTTATCAGTTCCCAGGTGACATGAGTACAGCTTAGTCCGCTGACTTGACACTGTCACTTCGCCTCGAGTGTGTTCCCACTGTACTTTGATTACTACCCTACCACGGCTCAAAGGAGTCGTGCAAACAGGTAGTAGTTGGGTGCAGTCCCGAAGCACTTGGAGGCAGTGACGGTTAGACAGGATTCGTCTCTCCCGGTATTGGGGGTTGACATCGCGCTGTGTCTAGGAGAGCCATTACACGAGTAGTCCCTGGCCAGGGCAAGCGGGATATACTGGTAGGCTTCCAGTGTTATCTCAGGGTGTATTGGGCTTCACACCGACACGACTTGTACCGCTATTAGGGGACTGACGTTTACCGCCCCCTAGGCCCGCCATGCGATGTATCAGACGAACAGACCGGACTGTACGGAGATTGTCACATTCAGGTTCAGTAGGAGTTCAGATGGGTTTCACCTCGTCAGTCTTCTTGTCGGCATCTACCTGGGGACCGTTACGCACAGCTAGTGCCGCTTGCGGTCTGTGGTTAAACCCACTGCCAGCGTAGTGTCGAGTCTTTAGAGTCCCACACAGAAAGCTATTCGCCTTTTGGCAAAAGAGTAGAGGTCGCATGGTTTTGCGACAGGTCGCATGGTTTTGCGACAGGGTCCGGTCACATCCGTGTACTTGTGCACGTACAGTGTCCGGACAGTTAACACTAGCAGGCTTTGGTTTAAGCCAGATCCTAGTGTACGTTTTGGGATTGGTTTTATCCAGTATGTATTCGTGTTCCTCGGAACGCGAATGCGGGTGTGTATGCACAGTTGACGGAGAGACAGAGGCAGAGGATTCTCATTAGGGTTGTTGACCGTTGACTGTTGAATATTGACTTTTTGCTCAACCCTAATGAGAATATGATATGAAATTAACAATAATATTAATTAAGTATTGTGGTGACATGGTTGTTGAGGGGTTGACTAGGTTGGACTAGTTGACCATCATGATGACAATGGCTATCATTTCATGGCAAAGACTTTTTATTTGCTTGTTCTCTTGTGCAATATGAGTGCATGAAATGATATAGCCATTTTGACTTAAACCATTTACACAATACTTGATTACTATTTTTGTGATGATTGTTTTGGATTATGAGAGCTAAGAGAGAAAAGTCTTTCTTAATTCTATCATTTTCATTCTCTCTCTTATGTTCTTGAGCTCTCATCTTCTTCCTCTTGCTCTCCCTCTCTTTAGTCTATGGTTCACTTGTCTCATGTGTTGAGAATCAAGAACCATAGAGAAAATCCCAACACACTCTCCTCTACTCACTCTAGTTCACAAGGTTTAGCAAACCGAGTGAACTAGTTTCTTCAAAGACCGAAGAAGAAGCCAAAGGTAGAAGCTTTCAGGTGGATCGATCTTCGGCGCAAGGAGACGACGGGGTGAAGCCGATCCGGACAACCATCGAGACTTGAAGACGAAGGATTTCAAGAAAGAAAGGTATAACCCCCTAACCGAGTAGTTAACAACTCCTAGTTAGGTTGTTAGTTAGATGTTTAATAAAGATCCGGTTTTGAGTCCATGTTACCACCTCTAGAAAATTGTTTTTCACCAAATTCCGCATGCCCGAAAGTACCGGGAGAGGTAGCATGGACTTACAGTGGTATCAGAGCCTAGTTAAACTCTACCTAACATGTTAGTATAGTAACTAGAAATTCGATCGGAGAAAAAGTCGCAAAATACACCCGGATTTCAAACTTTCTGTCGATTTTCAAAGTGCTGAAAAAATTATTTGAGATACACCAAAAATCGACTCAGGGTTTTTAGAGTATACTGTAGAAAGACGGTCCCCTGATCTCACCAAAGCGCCGTGGAAACGCGGCAATAGCTTGCTATTGCCGCGGTTCCGCGGCCGTCTTGGCTCCTCTCTGGGTCTTCTTTGCTACAGTATGCTTATAGGGGTATTTTGGGATTTTTGGAATATATATTTTCTGCCCAGATTTTCCAGAACGAAAATTTTGTGTTTGGGGCCTGAAAATCCGTATTTTTGATCGAACTTCTAAAAGACTTAAGCTGACGGGTTTTTCTGTGATGTGATATTTGTATTGAACGTCTGCTAATCGCTATATATCGATTAGTGGGGGTTATACAAATCTGTGATCTGTAATGTTGCTGGAATGTGTATATGAATCCGTTGGATTGTCGCGGGTGAATAGCCGGGGGTTGTGAGACGAGAGTTTTTCTTTTCTTTTAATTCATGTAAATTTGTAAATTGATGTAATATTATTTGTATGACCGCACAACCGGGTCGGGGTTGTAGCCGTCATTGTATAATTTCTTTTTACTGTTTTTGCTCCTAGGATAGACCCATGGAGGGGGTGCACAAACTACCGGGTATCTCGAAATGCCGAGTGGCCTACTCACGGTGTTGAGGGAGGTTGCTCCACTTCGGGTACTTGTCGGGTAGTTTGCCGCACCCGTAGGGGTCTTGGGTGGGGTATTGGCTATTCACCGCGACCGTGTAATCTGCTTTTCGTTACAGGCTCGTACGAATTGCGGATTCCTAGTATATCCAATGTATTCATCTGTGATCTGAAATGGCTATCATTGCAATATATCTATATATGATATTATTTAGGCGTTGCTTATGTTTTACAGCCGCGCTAGCCCAGCCCCCGCTCTGTCGTTAGTTAAGTAACCTAACGGGTAATGACGGAGCCCCGTGGCGAATGCGAATGGCATAAGCGTACGTCATATTTTGGTTGTTTTCTGCAATGGTAGGATTAAATGATGGGACGCATTAAAAGAACTAATGCAAGAATATCACGCATTAAAAGAACTAATGCAAGAAAAATAAACCAAGTAAAAGTCGTTGGAACACTTTCGAAAAACCACTCGGTTCTTTTCAAAACTAACTTTTAAATGCGGAGCTTGAGCCACTCCTTTTAAAAGCTATCTCGTTCCATCGATTATATCAAGTTCACTACGTTCACGGTTTAGCCAAAACCATTCGTAGCCCTCCGTCGTTTCACATGGATGGTCAATAGTATTCAAGCTATGTTTGTTGGCCAAAGTCAAGGCATAGTGATTGGTAGCTATTGGGTATTCATGTGCAGCATAGATAGATGCGTTAGTTTGGAACAGTCGTACTGCTTTGTTGGCCAAAGTCAAGGGTAGGTGCGGGTGAATTCAAATTAACCTGGAGAACGACGGGTAGAACTTGACATGTGACTTATGATTTGTTGGCCAAAGTCAAGGTCATAAGAGCATGGGGCAAAAAATCCACATCGGGAGTTTCAAAAGAACTGAAACTTGCTAGTGTTGCATACCATTTGGAGTGTGATGATTCTGGTAGGATTCCTTCAGTTTCGTCACGCAATGATATTTGGATCCCGATCCTACTGTGAGTATATGCTGCTCCTCGGGAAATTTCTCACTTAACGATCAATGCTATAAACCAAGTAGGTGTCTAGAAAGGTGTTAGCGGGGCTACGCCCCCAGGGAAAAGAGGTTATTTAATTAAGGAACTTCGCGAAAGCGTTGGAAAACCTCCCTCGAAGTACCGACACTGGCCTGGCTGAACGGTTAAGCAAGTATTGTACGGTGAGATTGATCCTGACTAATTCTTCCTTTTTGGTTTGAGGAGGGATTCGAGAAACAGTGGGAGCCATCCTGTTTAGACAAACTAAAAACCATTCTAAACTTGCAAGAGCATCATGCTGAGTGTTTCTTCTCTTTCCTAATTGCTGCGACCAATCGACATGACTGGACTTAAGTTACTCCTAGATAAAAACATACTGACAGGGCCAAACTACAAAGATTGGCTCAGGAATGTCAAGATGGCAATCACTTACGACAAGCTGGGGTATCTTCTTACCACCAAAGCTCCCCCTGTCCCAGGTCCCAAAACCAGCGTCGCGGATAAGAAAATCCGTAAGACCTGGGAACTAGACTGCGCGAAGGCCAAGTGCCTCGTACTTGCCTCTATGGACAATGAACATCAGAGGAGGCACGAGAATATGGACCTGGAATCCATATTTCTTCATACAAAAGAACTGTATGGAGAGCAATCTCGTATCGCAAGATACGAAGTGTCGAAGAAGTTATTTTCGGCAAGATTGGCCGTCGGATCATCGGTAGCGGAACACGTGCTTAAGATGATTGGCTACATTGAGGAGCTCGTGGACCTTGGGACCACGTTGGAGAATGAGCTCTATACGGACTTGATTCTCCAGTCCCTTCCTTCCACTTACGCCCAGTTCATACTAAACTTCAACTTACAAGAAAAGGAAGTTGAACTTTCAGAACTCCTCAACATGCTGAGGAGCGCAGAGGGCACCCTACAGAAAGGTAGGGAAACATCCACTTTGTTTGTAGGAGGATCTTCTTCTTCTAGGTCCAAGGAGAAAGCCAAGGGAAAGAAGAAGAAAGCCCCCGCCAAACCAAGGGGCGGTGTTAGTAAAGTGGATACGACGGGAAAGGCAAAAGCAACAAAGAAAGTGGGAAAGCTTGTGGATAAGGAAGAATGCTTCTATTGTCATAAGAAGGGACACTGGAAGAATGATTGCAGGGCTTGGAAAGCCAGAACACAGGATCTGAAGCAGGTTGTGGCTTCAGCTTCAGGTGTGTATGTTATTGAAAACTGTCTTTCAATAAACTCTACTTCCTGGGTATTGGATACCGGATCAGGATCTCATATCTGTAATTCTTTGCAGGCGTTGAGAAACCGTAGGGTTTTGAAGGCAGGTGACATGACCCTCAAAGTTGCAAACGGAGCTAGCATGGATGCTATGGCCGTGGGGGACTATCACCTGGGAATATTAGATGGACATGTTTTGGTTTTGCGTAATTGCTTTTTTGTACCCAACGCAACTTGTAATATCATTTCTGTATCTTTGGTTTCTAAAGAAGGTTATGAATTTGCGTTTGTAAGCAACGTTGTAAACATTCACCTTAATCAAGTTTTGATTGGGTCAGGTACATTAAGCAATGGTATATACGTATTAAACCAACCACAGATTTTCAATGTCCAGAATACACACAAAAGAAAGTCCCCGAAAATAAATCAGAATTTCTTGTAGCATTGTAGACTGGGTCACATCAATGAGAGAAGGTTAACAAAGTTACATACAGAAGGATATTTGAATCCGTTCGAATATCAGTCGTATGCCACTTGTCAATCCCGTCTTAAAGGAAAGATGACAAAGACTCCGTTCACTGGACACGGAGTAAGGGTGAGCGAGCTCTTGGGACTCGTACACAGCGACGTGTGCGGTCCAATGTCTACACATGCGCGAAGCGGTTATTCTTACTTCATTACTTTTACGGATGACTTTTCAAGGTACGGTTATGTCTTCTTAATGAAACATAAGTCCGAAGCCTTTGGAAAATTCCAGGAATATAAGAATGAAGTAGAAAAACAAACCGGCAAAAGTATCAAGATCCTAAGATCGGATCGAGGTGGTGAATACTTGAGTGCCGAATTCCTGGACTATTTAAAAGAGAACGGAATTCTCTCTCAGCTTACTCCTCCATACACTCCGCAACATAACGGTGTATCGGAGAGACGGAACCGAACCCTATTGGATATGGTACGGTCCATGATGAGTAACGCTGAGTTACCGCGATCATTCTGGGGGTATGCGCTAGAATCAGCTGCATACCTTTTGAACCGAGTTCCCACTAAGACTGTGCCTACTACACCATATGAGATGTGGTGTGGGAAGAGACCCTATCTTAATCACATTAAGACATGGGGAAGTCCAGCTTTTGTCAAAAAGCAGCATGCGGACAAGCTCGAGGCACGCTCAGTACAGTGCAAGTTCGTGGGATATCCAAAGAACTCCAAGGGATATTTCTTCTACTGCGAAGAGGAACAAAAGGTTTTTGTTTCTCGTCATGCCTACTTCTTGGAAACTGAGTTTTTGGAAAACCAGATAAGTGGGAGCACAGTAGAACTGGAAGAAATTCTAGAACCACGAGCTATTACTGAAAGCTTAGTGGAACCAAAGGGTTCAAAAGAACAGGACATTCCTACGCCGCTCTGCAGGAGTAGTAGGCAGTCTCATCCGCCCGAGAGATACTGTGGTTTTCTCATAGACGGGGATAGAGAGTATTGCATCATAGATTATGATGAGCCTACTAGCTTCCAGCAAGCCATTCAGAGCATTGACTCGGTAAAATGGCTGGATGCAATGCGGACCGAAATGGAGTCCATGTACACCAACAAAGTATGGACGTTGGACATTGCTCCAGACGGGGTAAAACCCATAGGATGCAAGTGGATCTTCAAAAGGAAGATTGGTGTAGATGGACAGGTTGAGACCTATAAAGCTAGACTTGTTGCAAAGGGTTTCCGTCAAAGACCTGGCTTGGACTATGACGAAACCTTTTCTCCAGTGGCTATGCTGAAATCCATTCGGATCCTTCTTGCCATTGCTGCCTTCCACGATTATGAGATCTGGCAGATGGACGTAAAGACCGCTTTTCTAAATGGAAATTTAGAGGAGTGTGTCTATATGGACCAACCGGAGGGTTTCATTCAGAGTGGGAGCAGCGGAAAGGTGTGCAAGTTGCTTAAGTCCATTTATGGACTAAAGCAGGCATCGCAGAGTTGGAACATCTGTTTTGATGAGACGGTCAAGGAATTTGGCTTTATCAAAAATCCAGATGAACCATGCATCTATAGTAGATTTGTAGCGAGAACTGTAGTATTCCTCGTTTTGTACGTGGATGCCATTCTCTTAATAGGAAATGACATTCCTATGCTACAATCTGTGAAAGGTTCCTAGGCACACTAAGGAGGTCTCACAATGTATCAACCATGCCAATTTCAAAAATACGGTGCCGAGAAACCCTAGACTACGGATCGTTAGCTAGAAGTCTAGGCGAAAATGAAACTAGTTAACAGCTTAACTAAAGTTTAAACAGAAATACAACCTTTGTAGATCCGGTGCTCCACCTCCAAAGCTCCGCAACGAAGTCCCCTCGCTGTCCAAATGAATTCCCGGGCTCTAGCGTCGGCTTCGTCGGAGAAATGGCGAGCTAGGTCGTCGATGTCCATGCCGAAGATGATCTACGTCGAGGCATCGCTAGATCAAGCTCCAACTTCACCAAGTCAAGAAACTTGTGAAGAAAACACACTCTACTACTTGGCAAGAGGTAGAGGATGAAGAAATAGGAAGTGGGTAGACTTTAGAATTGGATTTCTCACTCATTCTCATCAATCACCATTGATGAAGAATGGTTTTCTTCATGAAGTGAAGAAGAAGAAGATAATGAATATCATAAGTTTTATATTAAGAATAATAAAATCATTCTTATCATAATCTTAACCATGGTAATATGTAGAGAGTTAATCATGGTTGAATGGAATGGTTAGGGTTAAGCATGAGACAAAAATTGTCACTTGGTCAAAGTCTTCATGAAGCTTCATAATAAGAACAAAGAAAGCCACCATTTTTTCTCTTTTGCTTTTATTTTCCAAAACTAATAAATAAATAAATGAATGAATAAATAATCATAACCCTAACCATTCTTATAACCATGGTTCAATCTTCACACAAACACAAGTGAACATGTATCATCAAACATGATACAATCAAGTGCACAAAACTATATCGAATATACAATGTGCACATCCGAGCGAGAAAATCCATTTAAAGTGAACCAATACTAGTTAATGCAAAGTAATATATCAAATATATATAATTATGCATTAAATCATTAAATCAACACTTGATTTAACGACCCGGCCATATCGCATATAACCGACTAATATCCAATGTATCGATTTATCGAATCAATCCTCGATTCGATAACTAGGTTATATCGCATACAAACATTCGACACATTTTTCGCGAGAATGAAATACGGTATCACATACACGCATTATTCTCGGTCCCGCACATATCTCATATGCGCTCCTATTTCGTTTTGCTTGAGCCAGGAAACCTCTGTGTAGGACTCTAAAGACTCGTTAATATGCCGGCAGCAGGTGATGATCATATCAAGCACCCACAAGCCGCAAGCGGTCTGCTAAACGTAACGGCCACCCGGGTATTGAGCGATCAGAAGATCGACGAGCAAGCCCGCTCACACTCCTGTGAATCCAACCAGTAACACTACCGTACAGTCCGGTCTGATCGTCTGATATGTCGCATATCTCGCCTAGGGGTGGTAAACGTCAGACCCCAATAGCTCGATAAGTCGTGTCGATATGAGGTCTATAACAATTCGAGAAACTACTGGTAACATTTACCAGTAAATCTCAGCAACCCTGGCCAGGGATTTCCTGTTATAGCCAATCGAACACTGCGCAACATCAACTCCCTATACCGGGAGAGACGAATCCCCTCCTATCGCTCATTGCCTCCATGTGACTCGGGACTGTACCCAAAAACCACCGTTTTGCACGCCCTCTTGGACGTGGTAAGATGGAAATCAAAGCACAGTGGGAACCACACAAGACTCTATGACGATCTCGGGTCAACAGACTACTCTGTACCAGTGTCACCAGAGAACTGCCATCTGACGTAAGGTATAATACCATCTGGGAGTTCTCGGCGAGTCCGTCCAGTGTACCCAGTCTCCACTGAGCACCCGTATATCATCTCTGATGTCAAACACCAATGGATATGGGATCATCCATCGCCCATCTGTATGGGTCGAGAAGGTATACGCTAGTCTACTCTGGTATATCGATGCCCCGTCTCGATACACCCATGACTAGGGACTTTGAAGGATGTACTTATAAACTATCTGTCACCACTAGTATGATCTGCATCATAGTCCAGGTAGTCAAGTACACATCCTAAGGGCTTTACCAACATGTAACAGAGAGACAATCAGTGTACACGTTAAGGTAAAGTTCAACCAGATAGCATACTGTCATGTCGAGCAAGAAAGTCCTCCCTATATATGTCCCAGCATCCACTACAATATACATCCTATGTACAGTAATGGCCTCTAGGGCATACATATAACTAACAATATCCTACTTGCACTAGGGCCATCTGTAGCAGTGGTTGCAGTATCTCAAACTCAACCATCCCATAAAATCTCTCTCTGGGAATAGGCCTTCGTGAGTGGATCCGCCGTGTTGTCCTCTGAGTCTACTCTCCTTACCTCGATCCCCTGGAGATCAACCATCTCCATAATCAGGTGATACTGCCTTAGAATATGTCTGGATCACTGATGGGACGGACGTTCCTTGGCATAAGCCACAACTCCATTGTCACACAATGGTAGGAACAAAGTTCATCTCATGAACTAATATACACCCAAACAGCCTCTTTGGTAGCATATTAAGTAGCGATGTATCCTGCCTTTATCGTCTAGTATGTCACGGTATCTAGCTTGGAACTCTTCCAACATACCGTCCCTCTACTGAGGGTAAAGACAATACCTGTGACTGACATTCAGTCGTTCTTATCACTCTGGAACACTTCCAGTGATTCTCCCCAGGATCGATTGATACCATCTCACTACAACTAGTGAGTATCCTAACATCCATTTAGATCTATCTCATAGATCCAAAACCCAGGATTTAGTAGGTATCACTTTGATCCTATATGGAGAATCATTGTGATAAGCGGAGATTGATCGAGTGTAGCATAGGAAACTCCTTTCCTTATCAAGAGTATGTCATCCACGTACTCTACGAGGATCGTCACCATACTCCCTGCTACCTTTTTGTTTATACAAGGTTCATCTACCATTTTGATGATGTCAAACTGTTTGACTAACACATCAAAACAGATGTTCCAACTCCGCGATACCTGCTTTATCTTATAAAGCATCTTGTACACGTTTCCGCTGCTCCCACTGTTTACGAAGCCCTCTGGCTGTGTACTTATAGACGTCCTCTTCTAAAACATCATTTAGAAAAGCAGTCATGGCACCCAACCGCCAGATATCATAGTCATGGTATGTAGCCGTGGCAAGTAGGATCTGGATGGACATAAGCACAGACACTTGAAAAGGTTTCTGTAAGTCCACGTTGCGACCCCCGGTTCTTACGGGGAGGCGGAAACAGTATAAAAAAACAAATTTTTAGCGCATGGGGCAACATGGACTAACAAAGTCGGGATCTTTTCTAAACTAAACTAGCTAACAAGCTAAGGAGAGTTAGGATAGATGGTTATACCTAAACTTGAACTCCTTCTTCTTGAAACCTTATAGAGGTTGATGGTTCTCTTCTCGTCGCCTTCTTCCGTCGAAGATGGATCCACCTGAGGGTTCAACCTTCGGTCTCTTTCTCGAACTTTGAGTGAACTAGAATCTCCGGCTTGCTAAACCCTTGATCCTAGAGTGAGTAGAGAGTGTCTAAGGGGTGCTTTTCTTTTAAGGAGAGGGATTCTCAACACATGAGAAGGATTCTCCTTTGGCTAGAGGAAGAAGAAGATGAAGTGAGGAGAGAGAAGCTAAATGATAGAATGAGCTCTTTTCTTTTGCAACCATAACTAAAAGAAAAGGAATTATCTAATTAATAATAATAAATCAAAAATGAAATAGTTGATGGTTGTATTTGGAATGACCACTATCATAACTTTCAATAAAGGAGAATCCTTGCAAAGCATGATGGTGGTCAACATTCAACCATGGTCAACAAGTCAACCATGGTCAACAAGTCAACAAAATCAACCATAACAATATTTCATTTAATTACTATTATTAATTGATATTTCATAAATCTATTAGGGTTTGGAAAATGACGACTGTCGGCTGTGCATACGCACCCGTTCCGAAACCCTAATGAAATACCTCATCCTCCGCCTCAAGCAACTGTGCATACACACCTGCATTCTCGTTCCGAGGAACAAGAATACCGAGATATAAAAGCAACCCCCAAAACATATACCAGTATCTGGCTCAAACCAGAGCCCGCTGGCAATATCCGTCCGGACTCCAAACGTGCACAAGTGCGCGGATGAGAACGAACCCTGTCGCAAAACCATGCGACCTCTACTCTGTTTTGCCCAGAGGCGAATACCCTCTGTGTGGGACTCTAAAGACTCGACACTACGCTGGCAGTGGGTTTAACCACATACCGCAAGCGGCACTAGCTGTGCGTAACGGTCCCCAGGTAGATGCCGACAAGAAGGCTGACGAGGTGAACCCCATCTGAGTCTGAATGTGACATTCTCCGTACAGTCCGGTCTGTTCGTCTGATACATCGCATGTCGGGCCTAGGGGGCGGTAAAACGTCAGTCCCCCAATAGCGGTACAAGTCGTGTCGGAGTGAAGCCCAAAACACCCTGAGATAACACTGGAAGCCTACCAGTATATCTCGCTTGCCCTGGCCAGGGACTACTCGTGTAATGGCTCTCCTAGACACAGCGCGATGTCAACCCCCAATACCGGGAGAGACGAATCCTGTCTAACCGTCACTGCCTCCAAGTGCTTCGGGACTGCACCCAACCACTACCTGTTTGCACGACTCCTTTGAGCCGTGGTAGGGTAGTGATCAAAGTGCAGTGGGAACACACTTGAGGCGAAGTGCCAGTGTCAAGTCAGCGGACTAAGCCGTACTCATGTCACCTGGGAACTGATAACTGACGATAGGTATAATACCAACCTGTCAGTTCCCGACGAGTCCTGTCCAGTGTACTCGTAACCTAACGAGCATCCGTATACTATCTCCAGTACGACGTACTGATGGCTGTGGGACAGACCATCTCCCACACTGGGATGAGAAGCGCATACGCTAGTCTACTCCGGAGTATCGATGCCCTGTCTCGATAGTCCTGCGACTAGGGACCTGTATAAGGATGTGCTTATAGATTACCCAGCCCCCACTAGTGTGACTGCCATCACAACGCTGGTAATCAAGCAAAGATCCTAAGGGCTCCACTAATGCGTATAGGTGATATCGCAAAATAAACACATGTACACATTGAAGTAGAAACAAACCAAGTAGCATACTACTATATTGAGCAAGATTGTTTATACAAGGTGAATATCCCAAGCTTCCATTAAGTAATATACAAACTAGTATGATACAGTAATGGCCTCTAGGGCATATACACTAACAGTTTCATCATTGTCCACGCCTGGTCGATGACGAAAACCTTTAACAAGTCTAGCTTTGAAAGTCTCAACTTTTCCATCTACACCAAGTAATCTTCTCAAGATATACTTGCTCCTGATGGGGATTTAACCCTTCAGATAGAGCAACCAAAGTCCATACTTTGTTGGTGTATAAGGATTCCATCTCAGATCGCTAAGCATCCAGCCATTCTTATAGAGTCTCACTCCTGATGGCCAGCTCGAAACTAGTTGGGTCATCATCTCATGATGCAATCCTCGCTCCCACTGTCATAGAGAAACAGAAGTATCTCTCCGGTGGGTGAGAAACCCTACTAGATCGGCGGAGAGGCTGAGGTTCGTTGGTTACTATTGAATCCACTGGTTCTACCAAATCTTCAGGTGCAGTTTGTATAGATGGAACCTTTCCAGTTCTACATTATAGACTTTGCCTCGAGCTTGTCCGGATTTTGCTTTCAGACATAGGCCGGACAACCCTAAATCTTAACTAGCTTAAGACATGGGCTCTTCCCTTTCCATATCACATATGAAGTGGTAGGCAAGTGATTTGATTCGAACCCCATTCAATAGGTATGCAGTTTCTCAAGTGCATAACTCCCAAAAGGAAACAGGTAACTCAGTAGTACTCATCATAGAGCACACCTTATCATATAGGGTGAGATTGCTCCGCCCCGATATACCATCGTGCTATGGTGTATACGGAGGAGTAATGCTGAGAGAGAATCTCATTCTCCTTTAGAAAAGTCCAGGAATTCCATGCACTAGTATTCTCCTCCCTGATCACATCAAAGGACATAATAATTATACCCGTATTAGTTCTCTACTTCTAACTTATATTCTGTGAATATCTCAAAAGGTTCGGACTCATGTTTCAACAGGAACATAGGTCTGAATCTCGAAAGATCATCAGAGAATGTAATGAAGTACAAAGAACCAGTCTTGGCATGTGTAGACAGGGGACCTACATACATCAACATGTATCATCCCAAGAGTTCACTAACTCTTTCTCTGTTTCCAATAAACAGAGCTAGTGTCATTATATCTTTGTGACATGACTGGCAAGTTTCACAAGATGTAGATTCAAACTGATTTAATTGTGCATCTACATGTAACTTCAGCTAGTCGGGTCACATTGATATGACTTAGTCTACAATACCTTAAGAAGGATTCGTTCAGTTCTGAACTCTTCCTCTTGTGTGTGTTCTGTATACTAAGAACTGTAGTTTGATTTAGAACATCAATGCTTTTAGATAACGTGCCTGAACCGATCAACTTTTGATATAGGAAATGTTCAAAACATTATCCAACAATACAAAATTTTATCATTTCTTTACTGATAAAGAGACTGATATGAATTTGTATATCAGGTTCGGTATCTAATAACATTCGTTCAGAATCAATGTATTGGTAATACAGGGTGACAGTGACCAACAGACTTGGCTGCAACACTTGCCCCGTTTTCTGCCTCATGAAACTTATCACCCGTTCTCAGTTCTTTACCTATCTGTAGCCCATGTAACATATTACATATGCGGGATCCTGATCCGGTATCATATACCCAGGACGTAAAGGATACTGAGAAACAGTTCTGTATAATGAACACACCCGAAGATGATGCATCAGCATGCACTCTCTTCGTTTGGGCGGCATGGGAATTCTGGTATTCCCCAATTTCCTGCTCTGTCTTATAACAATTATAAGTTGGAGCGGGACCAACGTTCCCCAGCTCAGTATAACAAGCGGGTTCGGTCAATATTCCGTATTATTATCTTGATTACGGCGTGATATGGTCGCTACCTGGAGAGAGAGAGAAGAAAACACTCAGCGTGCGCTCTTGTAAGAATAGATTGGTTATTATTTTATCTAATCAGGATGGCTCCCACTGCTTTTTATCAAATCTTCCTTCAAACCCTAAAAGGAAAGACTAGCCGGGATTAATTACACACTACAAGTTCGCCAATCTTTCAGCCAGGCCAGTGTCGGTACTTTGAGGGAGGTCCCCCGTGCTTTCGCACGAACCTAATTAATGTAAACCTCGTTTTCCCAGAGGCGTAACCCCGTTGACACCTTTCTAGACACCTACTTGATCGGCTAATTGTAATGGGTAAAACTCTCCCAGGAGTAACTCTTACTCGCAGCGGGTATCGGGATCCAACTATCTCATAGAAGGTATGCAATCTCATTGCAAATTTCAACACTTGAAATTCCCGATAATATTTTGCCCCTAGCGTGCTATGACCTTGACGCATGCCAAACAACCCATAGTCCGCTAGTCAAGTTCAACCCGTACATTTCTTGATTGAATTAAACCCACCCGCATGACCCTTGACGTATGCCAAACAACGCCGTACGAATACCCTAATCCAATCGCATCGTATGCTAGCAGATAAGCACTAGTTAGCTACCGTACACTACGCCTTGACGCATGCCAAACAACCGCAGCACGAATACTAACTAGTACTTATCTGAAATGACGGAGGGCTACGACAGGTTTTTCTGAAAACCTATTGCGTAATGAACTTGATATCGTTGTAGGATCGAATGAATTTTGAAATGGAGTGTTTTTGAGGCTTTTCTAGTTTTGCTAAAGGAGTCACTCCCGGTGAAGGGATCGTCGGTCCTTTCCTCGTCGAATGAGGTGCAGGATATATCATATATATCACTGTGCAAAGCAGAACTCCTAAAAGCAATCAGAAGACAAACCGAGTATGTAGCATCTGCCAGTTATTGCTAAAGGAGTCACTCCCGGTGAAGGGATCTCGGTCCTTTCCTCATCGAATAAGGTGCAGGATGTATCACATATACCGCTGTGCAAAGCAAGAACTGTAGCTACCTGTTTTATTTTGAAATTCGATTCTACAACATCTTAGGTTTCTTTTATTTCATTAATCTCATTAATGAAGTCCCATCATTTAAGTACCTAAACATCACAGATAAATACGACGTACACTTATGCCATCCGCATTCGCCTCGATGTCCCCTCGTACACCGTTAGGTTAGGTGACTAACGGCAGAGCGGGGCAGGGCTAGCGCGGGTGTAAAACATAAGTAACGTCTATATAATATATCATATATACTATATACTGTATCCATCATAGAACATCACATGATCACATCACAGATATCGCAGCAGAAGAATCATATGAAATATTGGATATACTAGGACGTCCGTGTTTTCAACACGAGCCAGTATAAAACATGGATTCCACGGTCGTGATGAATAGCCAATCCCACACCCCTAGACCCCTACGAGAGCGGCAAGCAACCCTACCAATTCTAGGGTTAGGAGACCCGGACTCGACTCCTCGAGTTGGTCTCCCACTGGACCCTAGAACCCGGTTACTTGTGCCCTCCTCCTTGGGTCTATCCTAGTGCAGAAAAGTAAATAATATACAAAGGTGACATCTTCCGCAACCTGGAAGTGCCCCAAATAAAAGAATATTACATACAAGTTTTTACATGAATGAAAATGAAAAACACTCATCTCACATAAAAAACCCCGGCTATTCAAACACGACGATCCAATATAACATATCCAGCAACGCATAACATCACATGTCATCAACGTAAGTAAATATGCGCATCCCAATTGTCGTTGATATATAGCAACGAAACCGGCGATATCACATATTACATTTACGGTCACAGAAAAGAAAGTGTAAAACTACAACAGTTGGAATCCGCAATCTGCATAGACATCACATGCCTAATCAAATGAATTCCTTAGACATCACATGCCTAACAATTATAAACCCCGCATTTTAGTCTCATTATCGAAAACTCTTTTCAATATCAAGTCGGGCAATTCAACAAGATTCCCGAAATCCTGATCGAATGCTCGTCGCAAACTTTAGTAGGCGGCCGCACCCCCGATGCCGTCGACGAAGCGTACCTAGGTGGAACACCGCTACCGCGAGCACCCGGACGGATGCTTTCGGCGACGGGGTTCTCCTACAGTCACTTGGTCGGGGCTATGGAGTGAGGCTGTCTATTAAGTTTACCGGCGAGTATCCGCGTACGCTACGTGATTGCGACGGAATTTTGATCGCATCAAAATTCCGTGGCAACCGATCAAGTGAGACTAAACTGCTATGTTTATAACATTCATTTAGTTATCTCATAACTTATTGTGAATTCCAATTATTGTATCCCATTCCGGATAAATAGAAAATGTCAAACTTTCCGATCGAACAATCGAACACCCAAGTTTTCCCGATACAGATCAACACATGAAATAAGTCTAACAACATTCAGTTCGTGCCTCAGTACCAACGGTCCATCCGTAGAAGGGTCAAGCCAACGCCTCACATGTGGCACGCCGTACTGCCCCAAACCCAAAGGTTCAAAGGGCAGTTCAAGACGGTCACATAATCGAGTTAAGGTTTGTTGTCTTCTAGAGGGTCCATCGAGTTACTTGCACTACTTAGAACGTCGTTAAACTACGGAAAAATCCAACACTTGGAAATTTCCCGACAGGGGAAAGATTGGGTATTTATATCCGGTCGAACTTTTTAACATATTCTAAAATTTATCCGGAAAGCCACACAGACAAAATTTGATAATCCGGTCGAACATTCGAATCCCCAAAACAACCCAGAAAATTCAAAACTGGAAAACATATTAAAAATTCCCAGAAAAAGCACCACTGGGAACTAAGAATTAAGGTGCAAAATTCGATGCACAAAAAGCCAAAGTGGCCGCGGAACCGCCGCATGAGCATGCTCATGCCGCGGATCCGCGGCGATATTAAGGAATTAGGCGCTCGAATTTTTCAGTAATCCTTAGATATTCCTGCTGAGTTTTCTGAATATTTTTAATATAGAAAAAACCACGATTTTAGAAAATGTCCATAGAGCTATTTTGGGGTTAGATTTTCGGTTCGTCCGGCTTTCAAACTCCGTCTGGACTTCGCCTAAGGCTCTAGCTAGGCTCTGATACCAGTGAAAGGTTTCTAGGCATACTAAGGAGGTCTCACAAGGCATCAACCATGCCAATTTCAAAAATACGGTGCCGAGAAACCCTAGACTACGGATCGTTAGCTAGAAGTCTAGGCGAAAATGAAACTAGTTAACAGCTTAACTAAAGTTTAAACGGAAATACAACCTTTGTAGATCCGGTGCTCCACCTCCAAAGCTCCGCAACGAAGTCCCCTCGCTGTCCAAATGAATTCCCGGGCTCTAGCGTCGGCTTCGTCGGAGAAATGGCGAGCTAGGTCGTCGATGTCCATGTCGAAGATGATCTACGTCGAGGCATCGCTAGATCAAGCTCCAACTTCACCAAGTCAAGAAACTTGTGAAGAAAACACACTCTACTACTTGGCAAGAGGTAGAGGATGAAGAAATAGGAAGTGGGTAGACTTTAGAATTGGATTTCTCACTCATTCTCATCAATCACCATTGATGAAGAATGGTTTTCTTCATGAAGTGAAGAAGAAGAAGAAGATAATGAATATCATAAGTTTTATATTAAGAATAATAAAATCATTCTTATCATAATCTTAACCATGGTAATGTGTAGAGAGTTAATCATGGTTGAATGGAATGGTTAGGGTTAAGCATGAGACAAAAATGGTCACTTGGTCAAAGTCTTCATGAAGCTTCATAATAAGAACAAAGAAAGCCACCATTTTTTCTCTTTTGCTTTTATTTTCCAAAACTAATAAATAAATAAATGAATGAATAAATAATCATAACCCTAACCATTCTTATAACCAAGGTTCAATCTTCACACAAACACAAGTGAACATGTATCATCAAACATGATACAATCAAGTGCACAAAACTATATCGAATATACAATGTGCACATCCGAGCGAGAAAATCCATTTAAAGTGAACCAATACTAGTTAATGCAAAGTAATATATCAAATATATATAATTATGCATTAAATCATTAAATCAACACTTGATTTAACGACCCGGCCATATCGCATATAACCGACTAATATCCAATGTATCGATTTATCGAATCAATCCTCGATTCGATAACTAGGTTATATCGCATACAACCATTCGACACATTTTTCGCGAGAATGAAATACGGTATCACATACACGCATTATTCTCGGTCCCGCACATATCTCATATGCGCTCCTATTTCGTTTTGCTTGAGCCAGGAAACCTCTGTGTAGGACTCTAAAGACTCGTCAATACGCCGGCAGCAGGTGATGATCATATCAAGCACCCACAAGCCGCAAGCGGTCTGCTAAACGTAACGGCCACCCGGGTATTGAGCGATCAGAAGATCGACGAGCAAGCCCGCTCATGCTCCTGTGAATCCAACCAGTAACACTACCATACAGTCCGGTCTGATCGTCTGATATGTCGCATATCTCTCCTAGGGGTGGTAAACGTCAGACTCCAATAGCTCGATAAGTCGTGTCGATATGAGGTCTATAACAATTCGAGAAACTACTGGTAACACTTACCAGTAAATCTCAGCAACCCTGGCCAGGGATTTCCTGTTATAGCCAATCGAACACTGCGCAACATCAACTCCCTATACCGGGAGAGACGAATCCCCTCCTATCGCTCATTGCCTCCATGTGACTCGGGACTGTACCCAAAAACCACCGTTTTGCATGCCCTCTTGGACGTGGTAAGATGGAAATCAAAGCACGGTGGGAACCATACAAGATTCTATGACGATCTCTGGTCAACAGACTACTCTGTACCAGTGTCACCAGAGAACTGCCATATGACGTAAGGTATAATACCATCTGGGAGTTCTCGGCGAGTCCGTCCAGTGTACCCAGTCTCCACTGAGCACCCGTATATCATCTTTGATGTCAAACACCAATGGATATGGGATCATCCATCGCCCATCTGTATGGGTCGAGAAGGTATACGCTAGTCTACTCTGGTATATCGATGCCCCGTCGCGATACACCCACGACTAGGGACTTTGAAGGATGTACTTATAGATTATCTGTCCCCACTAGTATGATCTGCATCATAGTCCAGGTAGTCAAGTACACATCCTAAAGGCTTTACCAACATGTAACAGAGAGACAATCAGTGTACACGTTAAGGTAAAGTTCAACCAGATAGCATACTATCATGTCGAGCAAGAAAGTCCTCCCTATATATGTCCCAGCATCCACTACAATATACATCCTATGTACAGTAATGGCCTATAGGGCATACATATAACTAACAATCTGTCAAGGGGTTCTTGTCACACAGGTTCTCCATGAAAGACCTGGGTGATGCCTCATACATCCTGGGGATCCGGATCCATCGTGATAGATCTAAGAGGATATTAGGACTTTCACAGTCCAGGTACATCGACACCATATTGAAGAGATTCAGTATGGAAGATTCCAAGCGCGGTAACCTACCGGCTTGTCACGGGATCACCCTCTCTAAAGAGATGTCTCCCAAGACTGATTTGGAGAGGGATCGCATGTCTATTATACCCTACGCTTCTGCGGTAGGCTCTATAATGTATGCGATGTTGTGCACCAGACCGGATGTAGCTTATGCACTGAGTGTGGTAAGCCGGTATCAGTCAAACCCTGGGGAGAAACACTGGATAGCGGTAAAGAAAATTCTCAAGTACCTAAGAAAGACTAAGGAGATGTTCTTGGTGTATGGCGGAAAAGACTTCCAGATCGAGGCCTTTGCTGACTCCAGCTTCCAGAGTGACAATGATGATTCCAAGTCCATGTCGGGTTTTGTCTTTACCCTCAATGGAGGGGCGGTGTGTTGGAAGAGTTCCAAACAGGAAACCGTTGCAGACTCGACGATGCAAGCGGAATACATCGCTGCATCTGATGGCGCAAAAGAAGCTGTCTGGATAAGGAAGTTCTTGAAAGAACTTCAGGTGGTTCCGTCCATTATTGATCCAATACCTCTGTATTGCGACAACAACGGGGCTATAGCTTTAGCGAAGGAACCCAGGTCCCATCAGAGATCCAGACACATCTTGAGGCGGTATCACCTGATCAGGGAGATCGTGGATCGCCAGGAGATCGAGGTTCGGAGGGTTGCTTCAGAAGATAACACTGCAGATCCACTCACCAAGGCCTTGCCCCAGACTCAGTACGAGCGGCTGATCGAGATGATAGGTCTTCGATACGCCAGTACATGGCCTTAGTGCAAGTGGGAGATTGTTAGTGTATATGCCCTAGAGGCCATTACTGTATCATACTAGTTTGTATATTGCTTAATGGAAGCTTGGGATATTCACCTTGTATATACAATCTTGCTCAAAATAGTAGTATGCTACTTGGTTTGTTTCTACTTCAATGTGTACATGTGTTTATTTTATTATATCACCTATACGCATTAGTGGAGCCCTTAGGATCTTTTCTTGATTACCAGCGTTGTGATGGCAGTCACACTAGTGGGGCTGGGTAATCTATAAGCACATCTTTATGCAGGTCCCTAGTCGCAGGACTTCGAGACAGGGCATCGATACTCCGGAGTAGACTAGCGCATGCGCTTCTCATCCCAGTATGGGAGACGGTCTGTCCCACAGCCGTCAGTACGTCGTACTGGAGATAGTATGCGGGTGCTCGTTGGGTTACGAGTACACTGGACAAGACTCGTCGGGAACTGACCGGTTGGTATTATACCTATCGTCAGTTATCAGTTCCCAAGTGACATGAGTACAGCTTAGTCCGCTGACTTGACACTGTCACTTCGCCTCGAGTGTGTTCCCACTGTACTTTTATTACTACCCTACTACGGCTCAAAGGAGTCGTGCAAACAGGTAGTAGTTGGGTGCAGTCCCGAAGCACTTGGAGGCAGTGCCGGTTAGACAGGATTCGTCTCTCCCGGTATTCGGGGTTGACATCGCGCTGTGTCTAGGAGAGCCATTACACGAGTAGTCCCTGGCCAGGGCAAGCGGGATATACTGGTAGGCTTCCAGTGTTATCTCAGGGTGTATTGGGCTTCACTCCGCTATTAGGGGACTGACGTTTACCGCCCCCTAGGCCCGCCATGCGATGTATCAGACGAACAGACCGGACTGTACGGAGATTGTCACATTCAGGCTCAGTAGGAGTTCAGATGGGTTTCACCTCGTCAGTCTTCTTGTCGGCATCTACCTGGGGACCGTTACACACAGCTAGTGGCGCTTGCGGTCTGTGGTTAAACCCACTGCCAGCGTAGTGTCGAATCTTTAGAGTCCTACACATAAAGCTATTCGCCTTTTGGCAAAAGAGTAGAGGTCGCATTGTTTTGCGACAGGTCGCATGGTTTTGCGACAGGGTCCAGTCACATCCGTGCACTTGTGCACGTACAGTGTCCGGACAGTTAACACTAGCTGGCTTTGGTTTAAGCCAGAACCCAGTGTATGTTTTGGGATTGGTTTTATCAAGTATGTATTCGTGTTCCTCGGAACGCGAATGCGGGTGTGTATGCACAGTTGACGGAGAGACATAGGCAGAGGATTCTCATTAGGGTTGTTGACCGTTGACTGTTGACTATTGACTTTTTGCTCAACCCTAATGAGAATATGATATGTAATTAACAATAATATTAATTAAATATTGTGGTGACATGGTTGTTGAGGGGTTGACTTTGTTGACTTGTTGACTTTGTTGACCGGTTGACTAGGTTGTACTAGTTGACCATCATGATGACAATGGCTTTCATTTCATGGCAAAGACTTTTTACTTGCTTGTTCTCTTGTGCAATATGAGTGCATGAAATGATATAGCCATTTTGACTTAAACCATTTACACAATACTTGATTACTATTTTTGTGATGATGGTTTTGGATTATGAGAGCCAAGAGAGAAAAGTCTTTCTCAATTCTATCATTTTCATTCTCTCTCTTGTGTTCTTGAGCTCTCATCTTCTTCCTCTTGCTCTCCCTCTCTTTAGTCTATGGTTCACTTGTCTCATGTGTTGAGAATCAAGAACCATAGAGAAAATCCCAACACACTCTCCTCTACTCACTCTAGTTCACAAGGTTTAGCAAACCGAGTGAACTAGTTTCTTCAAAGACCGAAGAAGAAGCCAAAGGTAGAAGCTTTCAGGTGGATCGATCTTCGGCGCAAGGAGACGACGGGGTGAAGCCGATCCGGACAACCATCGAGGCTTGAAGACGAAGGAGTTCAAGAAAGAAAGGTATAACCCCCTAACCGAGTAGTTAACAACTCCTAGTTAGGTTGTTAGTTAGATGTTTAACAAAGATCCGGTTTTGAGTCCATGTTACCACCTCTAGAAAATTGTTTTTCACCAAATTCCGCATGCCCAAAAGTACCGGGAGAGGTAGCATGGACTTACACTTTGGCCGGCGAGCTCGGCCCAAATGCCTCCATTTGGCCTCGTTTTCACACTGTGCTCTAATCTGTAGAATTTGGGGTTTTTGGTATTGTTTGTTTAGTCCAAATTTTCATGAGATGATTATTGTGTTATGGGCTAATTGCGGAGTATTTCGTAGTCGTATATTTTAGCATTGTAAAGTAACCTAGACAATGTTTAACAGTTCGATCGAACTTCAAACACCTCGTCAAGAACCCCACTGAATTTTTCAAGAGTTGGAATTTTCTTAAGTTAATTATATTCAATAGTCGTGCTAGTTACTCTATAGACCTTCTAGAAGAACAAAAACCTTAACTCGATTCTATTCCTTCGGAACCGCGAATGAACCTTAGGGTTTGCCGTAGTTCCATGGTGTCATAGGTGAGGCATTGGTTTGACCCTTCTACGGCTGGATCATAGGTACTGTGGCACGTTTTGGGTACTTTAACTTCGCTCAAGTGTTGAGCTCATCGGGTGATGTGGGTGTTGGTTGATTCGGTCGAAATGTTTAACATAGTCTAGTATATTGTGATACAATAATTGGAATCTACATTTATATGTTGCGTATAAATCTAGCATTTCGGTCTCGAGTGCATTCGGAAATCTTGTTGAATTATCCGACTTATTTTGAAAAGGTGTTTTCATGGATGAGACCTAAATGCGAGACTTACATTGTTTGGCATGAAATCTTGGATATGTGATATCCCGGGTTTATGATGTCTAAGGGCGGTGTTGATTCCAATTGTTGTAGTTTTTCACTTTCTTTTCTGCGACCGTAAGCGTAGTATATGGTGTATCACCGGTTTCGTTGCTATATATCAACGACAATTGGGGTGTGCATACTTGCTTACGTTGATGACATGTGATGTTATGTGTTGCTGTGATATGATGTATAGGATCGTCCTGATTGAATGGCCGGGGGTTTTATGTGAGATGCGAGTTTTTCTTTTCATTCATGTAAAATTCATTTGTATATAATATTCTTTTATTGGGGCACTTCCGGGTTGAGGATGATGTCACCTTTGTTGTATATTATTTATTTTTCCGCATTAGGATAGACCCAAGGTGAGGAAGCACAAGTGACCGGGTTTTGGGGTCTAGTGGGAGACCATCTCGAGGAGTCGAGACATGGTTTCCTAACTCCAGAATTGGTAGGGTCACTTGCCACTCTTGTAGGGGTCTAGGGGTGTGGGATTGGCTATTCATCACGACCGTGGAATCCGTATTTGTTAGTTATGTATATGCCCTAGAGGCCATTATTGTACATATGATGTATATTATAGTGGATGCTTGGATATATATAGAGAGGACTTTCTTGCTCGACATGATAGTATGCTATTTGGTTTCACTTTGTCTTAATATGTTGACTTGTATTAGTTTACTGTCTTGCTCTCACATGTTGATAAAGCCCTTAGGATATGTACTCGACTACTGGGACTATGATGAGATCATACTAGTGGGGCCAGGGTAGTCAACGAGTACATCCTATAACTGTTCCTAGTCGAGGGTGTATCGAGACAGGGCATCGATACACCAGAGTAGACTAGCGTCTACGCATCTTGACCCATATGATGGGCGATGGATGATCTCATATCTATTGGTGTTTGACATCAGAGATGGTGTACGGGTGCTCAGTGGAGACTGGGTACACTGAACGGACTTGCCGAGAACTCCTAGATGGATTTATACCAATCGTCAGATAGCAGTTCTCTGGTGACACTGGTACAGGTTAGTCTGTAGATCCGAGATCGTCATAGAGTCTTGTGTGATTCCCACTGTGTTTTGATTTCCACCTTACCACGTCCAAGAAGGCATGCAAAACGGTGGCTTTTGGGTACAGTCCCGAATCATATGGAGGCAATGAGCGATAGGAGGGGTTTCGTCTCTCCCGGTATAGGAAGTTGATGTTGTGCTGTGTTCGATTGGCTATAACTGGAAGTTTCTGGCCAGGGCTGATATAGAGTGCCACTGATAAGTGTTATCAGTAGTTTCTCGACCTGTTATGAGCCTCACATCGACACGACTTATCGGTTACTGGGGTTTGACATTTACCGCCCCTAGACTAGATATGCAACATATCAGACGAAGAGACCGGACTGTACAGTAGTATTACTAATTGGATTCACAGGAGAATATACATGCTTGCTTATTGATCTTCTGATCGCTCAATACCTGGGTGGCTGTTATGTTTAGCTGACCGCTTGCAGCTTATGGGTGTTTGATATGTTCATCACCTACTGTCGGCGTATTGCCGATTCTTTAGAGTCCTACACAGAGGTTTCTTAGCTCAGGAAAAACGGAGTAGGAGCACATATCTGATATGTGCGGGACCGAGAGTAATACGTTATGAGATACCGTATTCTATTCTCACGATATATGATATCGGCCGAGTATATGTGATATAGCCGGGTCATCGGATCAAGTGTTGATTCGATGAATCGGTACATGTTATATTAGTCGGTTATATGCGATATAGCCGAATTGTCGGATCAAGTGTTGATTCGATAATTTAATGTATAATTATATATGCGATATATTAAATTACATTAACTAATATAAGCTCGCTTTATTGATTCATTTTCTTATTGGATAATATATTGATATATATGCGATATATGTTAATTGTATTATTTTCTTTTGTTACAAAAATATATTATATATATGATATATAATATTGTAACAAGTTATGATTACAAATGCAACATGATTTGTGGAGATTAAATATAGTTAGGGTTTGATTTGGGTTGGCTTTTTCATGAAGCTTCTAGAAGCTTTATTTTGTTTTAAAGCTTAGATATTTTGTATTGATATTTTGTGAAGATATTTATTAACCCAACCCAAACCCTTTACTATGGTTTATTCTCTACAATGGTTAAGCCTTTCATTCTTAACCAAGGGTTGCAATTGTAACCAAAACAACAATTTCATTATTCATCACAAAAGGATCTTCTTCTTCTTCTTCATTCTCTTGAAAGAAAATGCTTGCTAACTTTTTGCATGTGATGAATTAGTGTGAGAAATTGAAAACAAAAGAGAGCTAAATTCCTACTTCATCATCCTCATCTATTCTAGGCATTTAGATTAGGGTGTTCACTTCTCTAAAAAGTTGTTTAGTGAAGTGTAAGTTTGGGTTAGAGATTCTTCAAGATAGATCATCTTAGATCATGAAGACTACAAGCAAGGTGTCTCATTTACCTCATGGAGCCACTCGAGAGTCGGAGGTCATGTTGATCGCAGCGAAGGGACCTCAACACGGAGCTTATGAAGCGAAGGAACGAACTACAAAGGTTGTAATCCCTTTCTCTTAGATGTAAAGTTGTTTACATACTTTGTTAAACCTAATTATCTAGCAAAGATCCTCGCTTTAGGTTGTTCAGCACTTGAAAATTTTAAATTCGGCATGGTTGATGTCTTATAAACCCTTGTGATAGTGCCTAGTAACCCTACAGTTGTATCAAAGCCAAGTTAGAGCATTAGGTGACGTGTAGACGAAGTTAAAAGTCCGATCGAACCCCGAAACGTTATATTTGACCCCCTCTCTGGAAATTTTTTAAAAAGGTGGTTTTTTCCGTATTAAAAACACTCAGAAAATTAAGCAGGTGATTCTATGGATAACTGTGAAATACGAGCTTCTAATTCCCTTAAGTCGCCGCGGAACCGCGGCAATACCATGCTTTGCGCGGCGGTTCCGCGGCCGTATTTGGGTATTAGGGACAGATACTTCTAGGTAACATCCGTAGGTATTACTACATGCTGCTGGGAATTTTTAATGTTACTCAAGTATTGAGTTTTCTGGAGATCTATAAAATTCGTTGATTCGATCGGAAGTTTAACATCGTTTGGTTTTCCGGGTAATTTAGAACGTGTTAAAAGGTTCGAAGGGATGTCAATAACTCATTTTTCCCATAACGGAAAACTTTCACGTGTTGAATTTTTCTCGAGTTTGAAACTTTCGGAAAAACATGCAAGCATATCTGTGGACCCTCTAGAAGAACGTAACATTAACTCGATTATGTGACCGTCAAAATTGCCACTGAGCCCTAGGGTTTGTGGTAGTTTAGCGTTGCCACATGTGAGGCGTTGGTTTGACCCTTCTACGGCTAGTTCATTGGGGCTGTGGCATGTTCTAGGACTTTTGAACTCCGCTCAAGTGTTGATCTATTTGGGAAATCTTGGGTGTTTGATTATTCGATCGGAAAGTTTAACTTTGTCTATTTATCTGGAATGCGATACAATATGTGGAATTTATATAGTTAGGCATGAAATGCGAAATATGTGATATTTCGGATTTTAGATGTCTAAAGTGATTGTGGATTCCAAATGTTGTAGTTTTACACTTTCTTTTCTGTGACCGTAAGCGTAGTATGTGGTGTATCGCCGGCTTCGTTGCTATACATCAATGACAATCGGGATACGCATACTTGCTTACGTTGATGATATGAGATATTATGTGTTGCTGTGATATGTTATATTGGATAGTCGTGTTCTGAATAGCCGGGGGTTTTCTGTAAAATGAGAGTTTTAATTTTCATTCATGTAAAATTCATTGTATGTAATATTCTTTTATTGGGGCACTTCCGGATTGAGAATGATGTCACCATTGTATATTATTTACTTTTCCGCATATGTTATCTTCTGCTGCAATGTTCTGTGATGAGATCATATTACTGCCTGAGACGAATGCTTATACTACATATATATATATATATATGTTGATATATAAATATTACTGCTTTCGTTTCTTCTGTGATGCTTAGGAAGCATAACTGATGGGATTTATTAATGAGATTAATAAAAGAAAAGAAACCTAAAAAATGTTGTAGAATCAAAACTTTATAAAAAGGGTAGCTACAGTTTTACTTTGCATAGCAGTATATATGATATACCCTGCACCTTATTCGATGAAGAAAGAGCCGAGATTCCTTCACCGGGAGTGACCTCTTTAGCAAAACTGGCAGATGCTACAAACTCGCGGTTTAGTTTTTGATTGCTTCTATAGTTCTTGCTTTGCACATCGGTATATATGGTATACCCTGCACCTTATTCGATGAGGAAAGAGCCGAGATCTCTTCACCGGGAGTGACCTCTTTAGCGAAACTAGAAAAGCCTAAAAAACACTCCTTTTCAAAATCACTTGTTTCTACAACGATATCAAGTCATTACGCAATAGGTTTTCTGAAAAACCTGTCGTAGCCCTCCGTCATTTCAGATAAATTCTATTTAGTATTCGTGCTGCATTTGTTGACCTTGTCAAGGCACAGTGTACGGTAGCTAATTAATGTTTATCTGCTAAAACATGAGATGTAATTGGATTAGGGTATTCGTACGGCCTTATTGACCTTGTCAAGGGTCATGCGGGTGGGTTTAATTCAATCGGGAAATGATGGGTTGAACTTGACTTGCGATTTATGGTTTGTTGACCTTGTCAAGGTCATAGATCGCTAGGGGCAGAATATTATCGGGAATTTCAAGTGTTGAAATTTGCAATGAGATTGCATACCTTCTATGAGATAGATGGATCCTGATACCCACTGCGAGTAAAAGTTACTCCTGGGAGAGTTTTACACAGAACAATTAGCCGATCAAGTAGGTGACTAGAAAGGTGTTAACGGGGTTATACCTCTGGGAAAACGAGGTTTATTTTAATTAGGTCCGTGCGAAACCACGGGGAACCTCCCTCAAAGTTCCAACACTGGCCTGGCTGAAAGATTGGCGAAGTTGTAAGGTGTAATTAATCCCAGCTAGTCTTTCCTTTTAGGGTTTGAAGGAAGATTTGATAAAAACAGTGGGAGACATCCTGATTAGATAAGATAATAACCAATCTAATCTTGGAAGAGCATACGCTAAAGTGTTTTCTTCTCTCTCTCTCTCCAGGTAGAGACAAGTCAGGCTTTAATCAAGATAATAATATGGACGTATTGACTGAACCCGCTTATTATACTGAGAAGGGGAACGTTGGTCCCGTTCTTTCTTATAAGTGTTATAAGACTGAGCAGGAAATAGGAGAATATCTGGATTCTCATGCCGCCCAAACGAAGAATAAACATGTTGATGCATCTTCTTTAGGTGTGTTAGTTATCGAGAACTATTTCTTAGTTCATTTTACGTCCTGGGTATTAGATACCGGATCGGGATCCCACATATGTAATATGTTACATGGGCTACGAAAAGATAGAGAACTGGGAATGGGTGATCTTTCCCTAAGAGTAGAGAATGGTGCAAATGTTGCAGCCAAGGCAGTTGGCGAATATCAGCTTGTATTACCAAATGGTAGTACATTGGTTCTGAACGAATGCTATTATATTCCGACCCTGATATGCAATCTTATACCAGTTTCTTTATTGAGCAAAGAAGGATATAATTTTGTAGTACAGGATAATGTTATGAACATATTCCTGAATCAAAAGTTGATTGGATCAGGATCGTTAAATAATGGCATATACGTTCTCAACCAAACTACAGTACTTAATATACAAAACACACACAAGACGAAGAGTTCAGAAATGAACGAATCCTTCTTGTAGCATTGTAGACTAGGTCACATCAATGCGACACGGCTAGCTAAGTTGCATAAGGATGGATATTTGAATCCGTTCGAATTATCATCTTATAATACTTGCCAGTCATGTCTCAAAAGCAAGATGACCAAAACTTCGTTTAGTGGACACGGAGAAAGAGTTACGGAACTTTTAGGGCTGATACATAGTGATGGTCCCATATCTGCACATGCCAGGAATGGTTCTTCCTACTTTATTACATTCACTGACGATCTCTCAAGATACAGATATATGTTCCTGATGAAACACAAGTCTGAAACTTTTGAGAAATTCAGGGAATATAAGAACGAAGTAGAGAACCAAACGGGAAAAAGTATTAAGATTCTTCGATCTGATCGAGGAGGAGAATACTTAAGAAATGAGTTCCTGGACTATCTAAAAGAGAATGAGATTCTCTCTCAGCTTACTCCTCCTTATTCACCACAGCACAACGGTGTATCGGAACGGAGGAATCGCACCCTATTAGATATGGTGCACTCTATGATGAGCAATGCTGACTTACCTATTTCCTTCTTGGGTTATGCACTTGAGATATCGGCATACCTGTTGAACCAAGTTCCATCTAAATCTGTACCTACCACACCAAATGAGATATGGAGTGGGAAGAGACCATATCTTAAATGAGTTAAGATATGGGGTTGTCCGGCCTATGTCAAAAGGCAAAATCCGGACAAACTCGAGGCACGATCAGTTCTATGCAAGTTTATAGGATATCCGAAGAATTCTTATGGATATTTTTTCTACCACAGTGAGGAGAAAAAGGTGTTTGTTGCTCAACATGCCACCTTTTTAGAAAAGGAATTTCTTGCAAAAGAAATTAGTGGCAAAGAGGTAGAGCTGGAAGAGGTTCCAGCACCACAAGCTATAACTGATGATTTATTGGAACCAGAGGATTCAGTAGTACCCGACGAACCTCAGCCTCTCCGCCGATCTAGTAGGGTTCCTCATCCACCTGAGAGATACTACGGTTTTCTCGTTGATGGTAGGAGCGAGGATTGCATCATGGAAGTTGATGACCCGATTAGCTTCGAGCAGAACATCACGAGTGGGGACTTTGTGAAATGGCTGGATGCAATGCGATCTGAGATGGAATCCATGTACACTAACAAAGTATGGACTTTGGATGTTGCTCCTGAAGGGGTAAAACCCATTGGGAGCAAATGGATCTTTAAGAAGAAACTTGGTGTAGATGGAAAATTTGAGACTTTCAAAGCTAGACTTGTTGCAAAGGGTTTTCGTCAACGACCAGGTGTGGATTATGACGAAACCTTTTCTTCAGTGGCTATGCTTAAGTCCATCCGGATCGTACTTCCCATTACTGCATACCATTAATACAAAATTTGGGAAAAGGATGTTAAGACCGCTTTTCTAAATGGTGATTTAGAAGAGTGCGTGTACATGACTCAGCCAGAGGGCTTCGTAGACAGTGGGAGCAGCGGAAAGGTGTGCAAGCTGCTTAAATCCATCTACGGATTAAAGCAGGCATAGCGGAGTTGGAACATCTACTTTGATGTTGTAGTCAAAGAGTTTGACTTCATCATAAACGTAGATGAACCTTGTATTTACAAGAAGGTTGCAGAGAGTAAGGTTGTCTTCCTCGTATTGTACGTGGATGACATACTCTTGATAGGAAATGATGTTCCTATGCTGCACTCGGTCAAGCTCTTCTTTTCACAAAGATTCTCAATGAAAGATCTAGGTGATGCCTCCTGCATACTGGGAATTATGATCTATAGAGATAGATCTAAACAGATATTGGGATTGTCCCAATCTAGGTACATTGACACCATACTAAAGAGGTTTAGTATGGAAGAATCCAAGCGTGGGAACCAACCCACGATCTCTGGACTCATTCTCTCCAAAGAGAAGTCTCCCAAGACTGATTTGGAGAGAGCTCGCATTCAAGGGATACCCTATGCTTCGGGAGTAGGCTCTATCATGTATGCGATGCTATGTACCAGACCCGATGTAGCATACTTACTAAGTGTAGTGAGTAGGTATCAAGCAGATCCTGGAGAGAGTCACTGGACAGCTGTGAAGAACATTCTCAAGTACTTGAGAAGGACTAAAGAGATGTTCTTGGTGTATGGTAACGGTGAACTCCAGGTAGAGTGCTTTACCGATTCGAGCTTCTAGAGTGATAAGGACGACTCTAAGTCGCACTCGGGATTTGTCTTTACCCTCAATGGAGAGGCGGTGTGTTGGAAGAGTTCCAAACAGGAAACCATTGCAGACACGACGATGGAGGCTGAATACATCGCTGCCAACGATGCTGCCAAAGAGGTTGTCTGGATGAAGAAGTTCATTACTGAACTTGTAGTGGTTCCGTCTATTGAGCATCCAATACCTTTGTATTGTGATAACAATGGAGCTGTGGCTTTGGCCAAGGAACCCAGGTCCCATCAGAAGTCCAGACATATTCTTAGGCGGTATCACCTGATCCGGGAGATAGTTGATCGCCGGGAGATCGAAGTCAGGAGAGTTGATACGAAGGACAACACTGCGGATCCACACACGAAGGCCATTCCCTAGATACAATTTGAGAGAAACTTCGGGATGTTGGGTATGAGATACTACAACAGCTGGCCTTAGTGCAAGTGGGAGATTGTTAATTATGTATATACTCTAGAGGCCATTATTGTACATATGATGTATATTATAGTGGATGCTTGGATATATATAGAGAGGACTTTCTTGCTCGACATGATAGTATGCTATTTGGTTTCACTTTGTCTTAATATGTTGACTTGTATTAGTTTACTGTCTTGCTCTCACATGTTGATAAAGCCCTTAGGATATGTACTCGACTACTGGGACTATGATGAGATCATACTAGTGGGGCCAGGGTAGTCAACGAGTACATCCTATAACTGTTCCTAGTCGAGGGTGTATCGAGACAGGGCATCGATACACCAGAGTAGACTAGCGTCTACGCATCTTGACCCATATGATGGGCGATGGATGATCTCATATCTATTGGTGTTTGACATCAGAGATGGTGTACGGGTGCTCAGTGGAGACTGGGTACACTGAACGGACTTGCCGAGAACTCCTAGATGGATTTATACCAATCGTCAGATAGCAGTTCTCTGGTGACACTGGTACAGGTTAGTCTGTAGATCCGAGATCGTCATAGAGTCTTGTGTGATTCCCACTGTGTTTTGATTTCCACCTTACCACGTCCAAGAAGGCATGCAAAACGGTGGCTTTTGGGTACAGTCCCGAATCATATGGAGGCAATGAGCGATAGGAGGGGTTTCTTCTCTCCCGGTATAGGAAGTTGATGTTGTGCTGTGTTCGATTGGCTATAACTGGAAGTTTCTGGCCAGGGCTGATATAGAGTGCCACTGATAAGTGTTATCAGTAGTTTCTCGACCTGTTGTGAGTCTCACATCGACACGACTTATCGGTTACTGGGGTTTGACATTTACCGCCCCTAGACTAGATATGCAACATATCAGACGAAGAGACCGGACTGTACAGTAGTATTACTAATTGGATTCACAGGAGAATATACATGCTTGCTTATTGATCTTCTGATCGCTCAATACCTGGGTGGCTGTTATGTTTAGCTGACCGCTTGCAGCTTATGGGTGTTTGATATGTTCATCACCTACTGTCGGCGTATTGCCGATTCTTTAGAGTCCTACACAGAGGTTTCTTAGCTCAGGAAAAACGGAGTAGGAGCACATATCTGATATGTGCGGGACCGAGAGTAAAATGTTATGAGATACCGTATTCTATTCTCACGATATATGATATCGGCCGAGTATATGTGATATAGCCGGGTCATCGGATCAAGTGTTGATTCGATGAATCGGTACATGTTATATTAGTCGGTTATATGCGATATAGCCGAATTGTCGGATCAAGCGTTGATTCGATAATTTAATGTATAATTATATATGTGATATATTAAATTACATTAACTAATATAAGCTCGCTTTATTGATTCATTTTCTCATTGGATAATACATTGATATATATGCGATATATGTTAATTGTATTATTTTCTTTTGTTACAAAAATATATTATATATATGATATATAATATTGTAACAAGTTATGATTACAAATGCAACATGATTTGTGGAGATTAAATATAGTTAGGGTTTGATTTGGGTTGGCTTTTTCATGAAGCTTCTAGAAGCTTTATTTTGTTTTAAAGCTTAGATATTTTGTATTAATATTTTGTGAAGATATTTATTAACCCAACCCAAACCCTTTACTATGGTTTATTCTCTACAATGGTTAAGCCTTTCATTCTTAACCAAGGGTTGCAATTGTAACCAAAACAACAATTTCATTATTCATCACAAAAGGATCTTCTTCTTCTTCTTCATTCTCTTGAAAGAAAATGCTTGCTAACTTTTTGTATGTGATGAATTAGTGTGAGAAATTGAAAACAAAAGAGAGCTAAATTCCTACTTCATCATCCTCATCTATTCTAGGCATTTAGATTAGGGTGTTCACTTCTCTAAAAAGTTGTTTAGTGAAGTGTAAGTTTGGGTTAGAGATTCTTCAAGATAGATCATCTTAGATCATGAAGACTACAAGCAAGGTGTCTCATTTACCTCATGGAGCCACTCGAGAGTCGGAGGTCATGTTGATCGCAGCGAAGGGACCTCAACACGGAGCTTATGAAGCGAAGGAACGAACTACAAAGGTTGTAATCCCTTTCTCTTAGATGTAAAGTTGTTTACATACTTTGTTAAACCTAAATATCTAGCAAAGATCCTCGCTTTAGGTTGTTCAGCACTTGAAAATTTTAAATTCGGCATGGTTGATGTCTTATAAACCCTTGTGATAGTGCCTAGTAACCCTACAGTTGTATCAAAGCCAAGCTAGAGCATTAGGTGACGTGTAGACGAAGTTAAAAGTCCGATCGAACCCCGAAACGTTATATTTGACCCCCTCTCTGGAAATTTTTTAAAAAGGTGGTTTTTTCCGTATTAAAAATACTCAGAAAATTAAGCAGGTGATTCTATGGATAACTGTGAAATACGAGCTTCTAATTCCCTTAAGTCGCCGCGGAACCGCGGCAATACCATGCTTTGCGCGGCGGTTCCGCGGCCGTATTTAGGTATTAGGGACAGATACTTCTAGGTAACATCCGTAGGTATTACTACATGCTGCTGGGAATTTTTAATGTTACTCAAGTATTGAGTTTTCTGGAGATCTATAAAATTCGTTGATTCGATCGGAAGTTTAACATCGTTTGGTTTTCCGGGTAATTTAGAACGTGTTAAAAGGTTCGAATGGATGTCAATAACTCATTTTTCCCATAACGGAAAACTTTCACGTGTTGAATTTTTCTCGAGTTTGAAACTTTCGGAAAAACATGCAAGCATATCTGTGGACCCTCTAGAAGAACGTAACCTAAACTCGATTATGTGACCGTCAAAATTGCCACTGAGCCCTAGGGTTTGTGGTAGTTTAGCGTTGCCACATGTGAGGCGTTGGTTTGACCCTTCTACGGCTAGTTCATTGGGGCTGTGACATGTTCTAGGACTTTTGAACTCCGCTCAAGTGTTGAGCTATTTGGGAAATCTTGGGTGTTTGATTATTCGATCGGAAAGTTTAACTTTGTCTATTTATCTGGAATGCGATACAATATGTGGAATTTATATAGTTAGGCATGAAATGCGAAATATGTGATATTTCGGATTTTAGATGTCTAAAGTGATTGTGGATTCCAAATGTTGTAGTTTTACACTTTCTTTTCTGTGACCGTAAGCGTAGTATGTGGTGTATCGCCGGCTTCGTTGCTATACATCAATGACAATCGGGATACGCATACTTGCTTACGTTGATGATATGAGATATTATGTGTTGCTGTGATATGTTATATTGGATAGTCGTGTTCTGAATAGCCGGGGGTTTTCTGTGAGATGAGAGTTTTAATTTTCATTCATGTAAAATTCATTGTATGTAATATTCTTTTATTGGGGCACTTCCGGATTGAGAATGATGTCACCATTGTATATTATTTACTTTTCCGCATATGTTATCTTCTGCTGCAATGTTCTGTGATGAGATCATATTACTGCCTGAGACGAATGCTTATACTACATATATATATATATATGTTGATATATAAATATTACTGCTTTCGTTTCTTCTGTGATGCTTAGGAAGCATAACTGATGGGATTTATTAATGAGATTAATAAAAGAAAAGAAACCTAAAAAATGTTGTAGAATCAAAACTTTATAAAGAGGGTAGCTACAGTTTTACTTTGCATAGCAGTATATATGATATACCCTGCACCTTATTCGATGAAGAAAGAGCCGAGATTCCTTCACCGGGAGTGACCTCTTTAGCAAAACTGGCAGATGCTACAAACTCGCGGTTTAGTTTTTGATTGCTTCTATAGTTCTTGCTTTGCACATCGGTATATATGGTATACCCTGCACCTTATTCGATGAGGAAAGAGCCGAGATCTCTTCACCGGGAGTGACCTCTTTAGCGAAACTAGAAAAGCCTAAAAAACACTCCTTTTCAAAATCACTTGTTTCTACAACGATATCAAGTCATTACGCAATAGGTTTTCTGAAAAACCTGTCGTAGCCCTCCGTCATTTCAGATAAATTCTACTTAGTATTCGTGCTGCATTTGTTGACCTTGTCAAGGCACAGTGTACGGTAGCTAATTAATGTTTATCTGCTAAAACATGAGATGTAATTGGATTAGGGTATTCGTACGGCCTTATTGACCTTGTCAAGGGTCATGCGGGTGGGTTTAATTCAATCGGGAAATGATGGGTTGAACTTGACTTGCGATTTATGGTTTGTTGACCTTGTCAAGGTCATAGATCGCTAGGGGCAGAATATTATCGGGAATTTCAAGTGTTGAAATTTGCAATGAGATTGCATACCTTCTATGAGATAGATGGATCCTGATACCCACTGCGAGTAAAAGTTACTCCTGGGAGAGTTTTACACAGGACAATTAGCCGATCAAGTAGGTGACTAGAAAGGTGTTAACGGGGTTATACCTCTGGGAAAACGAGGTTTATTTTAATTAGGTCCGTGCGAAACCACGGGGAACCTCCCTCAAAGTTCCAACACTGGCCTGGCTGAAAGATTGGCGAAGTTGTAAGGTGTAATTAATCCCAGCTAGTCTTTCCTTTTAGGGTTTGAAGGAAGATTTGATAAAAACAGTGGGAGACATCCTGATTAGATAAGATAATAACCAATCTAATCTTGGAAGAGCATACGCTAAAGTGTTTTCTTCTCTCTCTCTCTCCAGGTAGAGACAAGTCAGGCTTTAATCAAGATAATAATATGGACGTATTGACTGAACCCGCTTATTATACTGAGAAGGGGAACGTTGGTCCCGTTCTTTCTTATAAGTGTTATAAGACTGAGCAGGAAATAGGAGAATATCTGGATTCTCATGCCGCCCAAACGAAGAATAAACATGTTGATGCATCTTCTTTAGGTGTGTTAGTTATCGAGAACTATTTCTTAGTTCATTTTATGTCCTGGGTATTAGATACCGGATCGGGATCCCACATATGTAATATGTTACATGGGCTACGAAAAGATAGAGAACTGGGAATGGGTGATCTTTCCCTAAGAGTAGAGAATGGTGCAAATGTTGCAGCCAAGGCAGTTGGCGAATATCAGCTTGTATTACCAAATGGTAGTACATTGGTTCTGAACGAATGCTATTATATTCCGACCCTGATATGCAATCTTATACCAGTTTCTTTATTGAGCAAAGAAGGATATAATTTTGTAGTACAGGATAATGTTATGAACATATTCCTAAATCAAAAGTTGATTGGATCAGGATCGTTAAATAATGGCATATACGTTCTCAACCAAACTACAGTACTTAATATACAAAACACACACAAGACGAAGAGTTCAGAAATGAACGAATCCTTCTTGTAGCATTGTAGACTAGGTCACATCAATGCGACACGGCTAGCTAAGTTGCATAAGGATGGATATTTGAATCCGTTCGAATTATCATCTTATAAAACTTGCCAGTCATGTCTCAAAAGCAAGATGACCAAAACTTCGTTTAGTGGACACGGAGAAAGAGTTACGGAACTTTTAGGGCTGATACATAGTGATGGTCCCATATCTGCACATGCCAGGAATGGTTCTTCCTACTTTATTACATTCACTGACGATCTCTCAAGATACAGATATATGTTCCTGATGAAACACAAGTCTGAAACTTTTGAGAAATTCAGGGAATATAAGAACGAAGTAGAGAACCAAACGGGAAAAAGTATTAAGATTCTTCGATCTGATCGAGGAGGAGAATACTTAAGAAATGAGTTCCTGGACTATCTAAAAGAGAATGAGATTCTCTCTCAGCTTACTCCTCCTTATTCACCACAGCACAACGGTGTATCGGAACGGAGGAATCGCACCCTATTAGATATGGTGCACTCTATGATGAGCAATGCTGACTTACCTATTTCCTTCTTGGGTTATGCACTTGAGATATCGGCATACCTGTTGAACCAAGTTCCATCTAAATCTGTACCTACCACACCAAATGAGATATGGAGTGGGAAGAGACCATATCTTAAATGAGTTAAGATATGGGGTTGTCCGGCCTATGTCAAAAGGCAAAATCCGGACAAACTCGAGGCACGATCAGTTCTATGCAAGTTTATAGGATATCCGAAGAATTCTTATGGATATTTTTTCTACCACAGTGAGGAGAAAAAGGTGTTTGTTGCTCAACATGCCACCTTTTTAGAAAAGGAATTTCTTGCAAAAGAAATTAGTGGCAAAGAGGTAGAGCTGGAAGAGGTTCCAGCACCACAAGCTATAACTGATGATTTATTGGAACCAGAGGATTCAGTAGTACCCGACGAACCTCAGCCTCTCCGCCGATCTAGTAGGGTTCCTCATCCACCTGAGAGATACTACGGTTTTCTCGTTGATGGTAGGAGCGAGGATTGCATCATGGAAGTTGATGACCGATTAGCTTCGAGCAGAACATCACGAGTGGGGACTTTTTGAAATGGCTGGATGCAATGCGATCTGAGATGGAATCCATGTACACTAACAAAGTATGGACTTTGGATGTTGCTCCTGAAGGGGTAAAACCCATTGGGAGCAAATGGATCTTTAAGAAGAAACTTGGTGTAGATGGAAAATTTGAGACCTTCAAAGCTAGACTTGTTGCAAAGGGTTTTCGTCAACGACCAGGTGTGGATTATGACGAAACCTTTTCTTCAGTGGCTATGCTTAAGTCCATCCGGATCGTACTTGCCATTACTGCATACCATTAATACAAAATTTGGGAAAAGGATGTTAAGACCGCTTTTCTAAATGGTGATTTAGAAGAGTGTGTGTACATGACTCAGCCAGAGGGCTTCGTAGACAGTGGGAGCAGCGGAAAGGTATGCAAGCTGCTTAAATCCATCTACGGATTAAAGCAGGCATAGCGGAGTTGGAACATCTACTTTGATGTTGTAGTCAAAGAGTTTGACTTCATCATAAACGTAGATGAACCTTGTATTTACAAGAAGGTTGCAGAGAGTAAGGTTGTCTTCCTCGTATTGTACGTGGATGACATACTCTTGATAGGAAATAATGTTCCTATGCTGCACTCGGTCAAGCTCTTCTTTTCACAAAGATTCTCAATGAAAGATCTAGGTGATGCCTCCTGCATACTGGGAATTATGATCTATAGAGATAGATCTAAACAGATATTGGGATTGTCCCAATCTAGGTACATTGACACCATACTAAAGAGGTTTAGTATGGAAGAACCCAAGCGTGGGAACCAACCCACGATCTCTGGACTCATTCTCTCCAAAGAGAAGTCTCCCAAGACTGATTTGGAGAGAGCTCGCATTCAAGGGATACCCTATGCTTCGGGAGTAGGCTCTATCATGTATGCGATGCTATGTACCAGACCCGATGTAGCATACTTACTAAGTGTAGTGAGTAGGTATCAAGCAGATCCTGGAGAGAGTCACTGGACAGCTGTGAAGAACATTCTCAAGTACTTGAGAAGGACTAAAGAGATGTTCTTGGTGTATGGTAACGGTGAACTCCAGGTAGAGTGCTTTACCGATTCGAGCTTCTAGAGTGATAAGGACGACTCTAAGTCGCACTCGGGATTTGTCTTTACCCTCAATGGAGAGGCGGTGTGTTGGAAGAGTTCAAAACAGGAAACCGTTGCAGACACGACGATGGAGGCTGAATACATCGCTGCCAACGATGCTGCCAAAGAGGTTGTCTGGATGAAGAAGTTCATTACTGAACTTGTAGTGGTTCCGTCTATTGAGCATCCAATACCTTTGTATTGTGATAACAATGGAGCTGTGGCTTTGGCCAAGGAACCCAGGTCCCATCAGAAGTCCAGACATATTCTTAGGCGGTATCACCTGATCCGGGAGATAGTTGATCGCCGGGAGATCGAAGTCAGGAGAGTTGATACGAAGGACAACACTGCGGATCCACTCACGAAGGCCATTCCCTAGATACAATTTGAGAGAAACTTCGGGATGTTGGGTATGAGATACTACAACAGCTGGCCTTAGTGCAAGTGGGAGATTGTTAATTATGTATATGCTCTAGAGGCCATTATTGTACATATGATGTATATTATAGTGGATGCTTGGATATATATAGAGAGGACTTTCTTGCTCGACATGATAGTATGCTATTTGGTTTCACTTTGTCTTAACATGTTGACTTGTAATAGTTTACTGTCTTGCTCTCACATGTTGATAAAGCCCTTAGGATATGTACTTGATTACTGGGACTATGATGAGATCATACTAGTGGGGCCAGGGTAGTCAACGAGTACATCCTATAACTGTTCCTAGTCGAGGGTGTATCGAGACAGGGCATCGATACACCAGAGTAGACTAGCGTATACGCATCTTGACCCATATGATGGGCGATAGATGATCCCATATCCATTGGTGTTTGACATCAGAGATGGTGTACGGGTGCTCAGTGGAGACTGGGTATACTGAACGGACTCGTCGAGAACTTCTAGATGGATTTATACCAATCGTCAGATAGCAGTTCTCTGGTGACACTGGTACAGGTTAGTCTGTAGACCCGAGATCGTCATAGAGTCTTGTGTGATTCCCACTGTGCTTTGATTTCCACCTTACCACGTCCAAGAGGACGTGCAAAACGGTGGCTTTTGGGTACAGTCCCGAATCACATGGAGGCAATGAGCGATATGAGGGGTTTCGTCTCTCCCGATATAGGGAGTTGATGTTGTGCTGTGTTCGATTGGTTATAGCTGGAAGTCCCTGGCTAGGACTGATATAGAGTGCCACTGATAAGTGTTATCAGTAGTTTCTCGACCTGTTATGAGCCTCACATCGACACAACTTATCAGTTACTGGGGTCTGACGTTTACCGCCCCTAGACTAGATATGCAGCATATCAGACGAAGAGACCGGATTGTAAGGTAGTGTTACTGATTGGATTCACAGGAGAATGTACATGCTTTCTTGTTAATCTTCTGATCGCTCAATACCTGGGTGGCTGTTATATTTAGTTGACCGCTTGCAGCTTGTGGATGTTTGATATGATCATCACCTACTGCCGGCGTATTGACGATTCTTTAGAGTCATACACAGAGGTTTCTTGGCTCAGGCAAAACGGAATTGGAGCACATATCTGATATGTGCGGGACCGAGAATAATACGATATGAGATACCGTATTCTATTCTCGCGATATATGATATCGGCCGGGTATATGTGATATAGCCGGGTCATCTGATCAAGTGTTGATTCGATGAATCGGTACATGTTATATTAATCGGTTATATGCGATATAGCCGGATTGTCGGATCAATTGTTGATTCGATAATTTAATGTATAATTATATATGTGATATATTACATTACATTAACTAATATAAGCTCGCTTTATTGATTCATTTTCTCACCGGATAATACATTGATATATATGCGATATATGTTAATTGTATTATTTTCTTTTGTTACAAAAATATATTATATATATGATATATAATATTGTAACAAGTTATGATTACAAATGCAACATGATTTGTGGAGATTAAACATAGTTAGGGTTTGATTGGGTTAGCTTTCTCATGAAGCTTCTAGAAGCTTTATTTTGGTTATAAGCTTAGATATTTTGTATTGATATTTTGTGAAGATATTTATTAACCCAACCCAAACCTTTTACCATGGTTTATTCTCTACAATGGCTAAGCCTTTCATTCTTAACCAAGGGTTGCAATTGTAACCAAAACAACAATTTCATTATTCATCACAAAAGGATCTTTTTCTTCTTCTTCATTCTCTTGAAAGAAAAAGCTTGCTAGCTTTTTGCATGTGATGAATTAGTGTGAGAAATTGAAAACAAAAGAGAGCCAAATTCCTACTTCATCATCCTCATCTATTCTAGTCACTCAGATTAGGGTGTTCACTTCTCTAATAAGTTGTTTAGTGAAGTGTAAACTTGGGTTAGAGATTCTTCAAGGTAGATCATCTTAGATCATGAAGACTACAAGCAAGGTGTCTCATTTACCTCATGGAGCCACTCGAGAGTCGGAGTTCATGTTGATCGCAGCGAAAGGACCTCAACACGGAGCTTATGAAGCGAAGGAACGGACTACAAAGGTTGTAATCCCTTTCTCTTAGATGTAAAGTTGTTTACATGCTTTGTTAAACCTAATTATCTAGCAAAGATCCTCGTTTTTGGTTGTTCGGCACTTGAAAATTTTAAATTCGGCATGGTTGATACCTTATAGACCCTTGTGATAGTGCCTAGTAACCCTACAGTATTTTCTATTGTTGGCTAAATACAAAAATACAGACATCCTAGAATATCCTATATTTTCATATGTGTATTTCTGCTGCTTATATTCTGTGATGTGATCACTTGATATATCTGAGACAAATGCAATATTATATATGAGATATATAGTATACGTTGCTTATGTTTTGCACCCGCGCTAGTCCCGTTCCGGTATGCCGTTAGTTAAGTAACGTAACGGTGCATAACGGAATATTGTGGCGAATGCGGATGGCATAAGCGTACGTTGTATTTTTGTTTCTTTTCTGTGTTTGTCTTAAGGACTTAAATGATGGGACTACATTAATATCATTAATGTGAGGAAAAATAAACCTAAAAGATGTTGTAGAATCGAATTTGAAACCCACTCGGATATTTACGAAAAAGCTACATTTCAAAATTGCGGAGCTTAAGCTACTCCTTTTGAAAACTATTTGACTATACAACGATATCAAGTTCAAAGAGTTAAAGGTTTTCTTAAAAACCATCCGCAGCCCTCCGTCATTTTAGGAAGTAGAGTACTTAGTATTCATGCTACGTTTGTTGACCTTAGCCAAGGCGTAGTGTACGGTAGCTAAGTGATGTCTTCCTATACAGCATATGATGTGATTAATTAGGAAAGGCATGTGACTTTGTTGATCTTAGCCAAGGGTCATGTGAATGGGTCTAATTAATCAAGAAATGACGGGTTGAACTTGACTAGTACTTATGATTTGTTGACTATAGCCAATGTCATGAGTGCTAGGGGAAAAACTATATCGGGAGTTTCAAGAGTTGAAATTTGGAATGAGATTGCATACCTTCCATATGATGGTTGGATCCTGATCCCACTGTGAGTAAGAGTTGCTCCCAGGAGAGTTTTGCACTTTACGATTAGCTAACCCATTAGGTGTCTAGAAAGGTGTTAACGAGGCTACGCCTCTTGGAAGATGAGATTTATATTAATTAGGTTCGTGCGAAAGCACGGCGAAACTCTCTCAAGTACCGACACTGGCCTGGCTGAACGGTCAGCGAAGTTATAGAGTGTAATTAATCCTGGCTAGTTTTCTTTTTAAGGTTTGAAGGAAAAACTTGATTAAAGCAGTGGGAGACATCGATTAGATAAGATAATAACCAATCTGATCTTTACAAGTGCTTTCGCTGAGTGTATTCTTTTCTCTCTCTTAATGGCAGATACTAATGACAGGACTCAAGTTTCTACTAGATAAAAATAAACTGAATGGGACCAATTTTAAAGACTGGCTGAGGAACGTTAACATTGCCTTGACTTATGATAAGGTATCATATGTCCTCACGGCTCCAGCCCCGCCCGTCCCAGGTCCTAAATCTTCAGTTATGGATAAGGAAGTCCGCAAGACATTGGACACTGACTGTGCCACGGCCAAATGCCTCGCGCTTGCATCGATGGATAACACACATCAGAAGCAGCACGACAGATGGATATCCAATCCATTTTTCTCCATAAAAAAAGATTTGTATGTGGAGCAATCTCGTGTCCTACGATACGAACCATCTAGAAAGCTGTTTCAGATGCGGATGGCTCCTGGCACATCAGTAGGTGACCATGTTCTGAAGATGATAACTCTTATAGAAGAGCTTGAGGATCTCGGGTGGACAATGGAGAATGAACAATATATTGATATTATTCTACAGTCTCTCCCCCTTGCCTTTGCTCAATTTGTAGTAAATTTCAACATGCACAACATGGAGAAGTCACTACCTGAGCTCCTTAATTTGTTAAGGAGTGCAGAGAGCATGCTCAAATCAGTAAGACTCCCGCTTTGATTGCTGGGTGTAACATTTCAGGAATATAAAATATTATTTTTGGGAATTTTTATAATTAAATAATAAATATATTGAATATTCTAATAAGGCGGTAAAATTAAATACCGATAAATTTGGAGAAAATTTGGAATATTATAGAAATTACTAAAAAGAGAGTGTTTTATTGGATTTAAGCAATTATGAAATTTTATGATTTATTATACACTATTTTAGTGCTAATCGCGATTAAAAAATCGATAATCGCGCATTAAGCTTGTTTTGTGCAAAACATTGCACCATGTTATTTTAACACTTGTGTTACATTTTCCTACTTGGCTTTCTCTTCATTTTCATTCATGGTTTGGGTTTTATGTGAGAAGAGAAAGGAAAAGATAAAGAAAACAAGGAAAAGATAAAGAAAACAAGGTATCATGATGGCAAGGGGTATGGGCATGAGAGAGAGAGAGAGAAGGTGAGGGGTCAACTATAGTCAAGGCTCATTGCTTCTCTCTTCATTTTCTTTCATCTTTCTCACTCTCTCATCATCCATGACAGCACTCTCTCCTCCCTCCTCTTCAAACTCACAAAGCACCATAAAAAACAACCCAAAACCCCATCTCCTTTTCATTAAAAATGATCACAAGCTCAAGGGAAGCACATTGGACCAAGAAAAATCAAATTTTGAGGACTTTGGGCAACTCAAGAATTTTCTTGAGTTGCCAATTGAGGTAATTTCTACACCTTTAGAATAGTATTTAAATTCTTTAGGCATCCATATATGTTTAGTATCGATATCGAGTGGTTTTGTGAACCTAGAAATTTCTAGATGAGGATTTTGTAAAATTTTGAAGTGTGAAGTGTAATTGAGCTTAGTAGAGACCTTATGACCCCTGTGGGGATTGTATCTTGGACTGAAACCATAGAATAGACCGCGGGATACAAACTTAGAAACCCCGACATCAGAAAAACTATGAAAATATGATGGTAATTGGAAATCTGCTAACACTCGGGGACCTGAAAAATTATTTAGCAAAAACAGTGATACATGCAGGCAACCTAGGACCTCCCACTGAAACCCTAGCCCCTACTTCCCTAACCTGGCCACAGATTTAACCCAGGAGGCCGTAATTTGCGGCCTAAGTCCCACCATTTTTGTTCATGCTTCGTCTGTGGCTCCAGTATCAATAAACTAAACCCTCTACATATGCAAAATTGACTAATTTGGCCTAGGGCAAAATCTGGGACCATTTCCTTGTGTTGCTGTTTTGATTCGGGGTTTTGTTTTGCGTATTTTGAATTCTGAATTTTATGAATTTGGTTTTAACTCGATGATTTGACGTTTGTATAACCATATCGAGAGATATTTGGTGGTTTTGAAGGCGCAGTCCGTAGGTTCTAACCTATAGGCTTTTAGCGTGTCGTTTTGGTTTTGAACTGGGTTTTAATGCGATATGATACGTTGTGACATGTAGATACCCCCATGAGGACTTCGAGACGACAAGCAAGCGCGTGGCGACGTCGGCAACAGCAAGCAAAGAGCAGGTGAGTAGATTTATATCTACGGGGAGAAGTCGGGTGGATGGCGTATAGCACCCCCGTAAAGTTGTGAGAATTGATGTGATGTAATATTGATATACATTTATGTGTTGTTGAGAGATATGAACACTTAGCAAGAGGATCTTTAGGAGATCATGGTTTTAGTGTTAGCGAGATTTGAAGAAAGGACTTTAGTGGATTCTTAGTCATGAAACCCTAGAGTAAAGATTTGCATACACGCACATACTTATACTCACGTACATTTACTTCCTTGTGCGTATTGGGGTCATGTATATTGGTATTCATATGCTTGGATGATGAGGATGTTATATGGTACTTGGGAATGAGTCGATATGATCGGGCATGATGCCGTGAGATATTTAATATGTGACCGAGATATGTGATGAGATATGTTATGGTATTTATAATGGATCGCTTGGGCGATGTGTACTTTTATATGATAATATGTGTTGATAACATCGGATTGTATGAGGCTTCAGATCAGTAGCCAGATCATGATATTGTTGATGATATTAGTAGTGTACTCGACTTAGATCAGTACCCCTCCTCACGATATGTGATGATGTGGATACTAGATGAATAATGAAATAAATGTGATATTTGATCCATACCCAGATTTGGGGTGCCGTACGATAGCTTTACCGTACGAGATATATTTATGATGTTAGATTCGCACTCTTGACTCGAGAATGTCATATGATATATTGTATCATACATGATACTATTGAGGCGAGATCACCGACTACTAGATGTATATAGATCGACTCAGACTTAAGTGGATTCCCTTACCCTTTTGACGGGGCTCGAGTCATGCTCGTTTGCAAAGTGGAGGATTGTGAGTATTTTAGATACCAAATTGTATGACTCGTATATTGGGTAGGTTTATTCTTCAGTGTTGCTGTTATCATATTGCTTTCTGTATATTCATGATGTTTCATCGCACTACATGCTTATACATATGTTATCTGTCATTATTATGAAACCCTGCTGTCAGGACACCGGCACCATTACCGATGATACGTATGCTCCACATACACTTTCTTTCTGGCTCACACACATCTTCATCGGTAATTTCCATGTCACGTACACTTTAGAAAATACTATTCATTGACATAGCTTGCTAGTTGATAGTTGCGATATGTTATAGCTTTTATATGCTAGTTTAACTATTGCATTAATTGCATGATATCAGATGCATTCATATATTCATTGGTCATTCAATATTATGGAGATTTATGCCGATACTCACTGTTTACTTACTCTTGCTTTTGGATTTCGGATTTTCATGAGATTTCGGGATTTGGGGGAAAACCGCAAGAATATATAAACTTCTCTCTCTCTCTTTTGAAAATGAAAAGTGCGGTTTTCTCGTGATGTATGAGTCGTCCACCATGATGTTTTCTTGGTTATGAGATGGATTCCGAGACCCGATTCGAGGAGACGTATGAACCGTCTCGGGTACATGGTGGACCCGGTATGGTACCCCGGGGCGAGAGTGATTTCATGGAGGATGATGAGCTTGGCAGGGGCAGACTGCCTACCGGTGATAGTATTTAGACCTGGTGGTTATCCGGAGGATACCGACCGGAGTCATGGGATGGATAGGCCGATCCGTACCGCCGGAGCCCACGGGCTGACCCCGCAGATGATACGGAGCCTGAGATATATGATGATTTACGTGCCAATGCTGGGCATAGGTTTCATGATGTTTTCGAGTGTCGATGCTGGACACTCAGGTTCCATGATTTTGATGTGTCGCGAGGGAAACACGTTGATTTATATCCTCATACTTTCATGCATATGCTTCTATGACTTTTATATGCATGATGTTGCTATGTCATTGGTTGACACATGGACGAGATCCACATGCATACAGGTATTGATTACATAGTTGGATGATATCCACATACTTATTGACTTCATGATATAGTTGACACTGATTTCATGATGATTACATTGATCATACCTCATGTTTATGATATATTGCTACCTGAGGCACTGGCACGAGCACTCGGTATTACACTTTGTATAGATGTTTACCCTTGCCACCTTTTCATGCTTTAGACTTTATCATATTGAGGATATATTTTACTGATTGTATGACTTAGGATTGAGTCATGCATGCGATTTCTACTCATAGACGTTTTCTACTCATGAGTTGGCAACTCACCCCCGTTGCGCCATAGTTTCTTGCAGGTTTTTCCGTACAGGTTTCGTTGCGGTTTTGCTGGCACACTGTTTCTTCTGGGTGATTGCTTTGGTAGGTGGGTTCTTTTGCATCAGGACCACTATTGTACATTTATTATTCAGTTGTATCTAGTAAAACTCCATCAACTAGACTTGTATTATTTGATAGACATAGAGGACCAGTGTATATTATTTCGACCTTAGAGTCGCGCGTTATATTATTATGGTTTTCTTGATATTTTTGAGTTTCCTTTTGAGCTTTGATCCTCGCCCTTGGCGTTGTATATTATATTGCATTGTGTGGTTTTGTCCGTCGATTGACGAAGAGCTAGTTCCCGCTTGGGGATGTCTTTATTCATTATTTATGCTTTATCAGGTTTTGTACCCGTTTGGGGTTAGTATTTACAAAGGAAACTCTGCCGAAATTTTCAGAAAAGACTTGAGATTTTAAAAATGCATACTTCGGCTTATGTTGTTAAACTTCTTACTTTAAAATTGATTTCTCCTTCACTCTACTGCTTTACTTGGTTTGGATTTATGGGTTTTGGCTTACTTAGATTAAGTACGCCTCGAGGCGTTTCGTAGTTTATGTACCGGTCATGTTCCGTACTTTTCGGGTCGTGACACTGGGCCATCTTCCTCATCTCCCCCGAAGGCCAAGGCCAAGGGAAAGATGAAGAAGAAACCCACCAAACCTAGAGGTGGAGTTAAAAAGGTTAAGGGGAAAGACAAGTCCAAGGCTGGGGAATCAGAGAAAGGGGAATGTTATCACTGCCACAAAACAGGACACTGGAAGCGCAACTGTGCTGAGTACCTGGATCTCAAGAAGAAGAAGCATGGTGATGCTTCCACTTCAGGTGTGTTTGTGACAGAAAACCGCTTTTCTACAAACTTTTCTTCTTGGGTATTAGATACCGGTTCAGGTCCTCACATTTGCAATTCCATGCAGGGGCTGAGAAATAGCAATGTTTTGAAGACAGATGACCATACTCTCCGGGTTGGAAATGGTTCCAATGTACATGCGGTTTCAGTGGGAGAGTATCACCTGGGGTTGCCTTCAGGGTGTATATTGGTTTTGAACCCATGCTATTATGTACCTAGTATGCTTTGTAATATAATATCCTTTTCTTTATTAGACAATGAAGGATATAATTTTGTATTGCAGAATAATGTTATGAACATTAACCTGAATCAAATGTTGGTTGGGTATGGTACATTTAATAACGGGATATACATCCTAAATCAACACACAGTTTTCAGCATACAACACACTAATAAAAGAAAACTTTCAGAAATAAATGAAGCTTTTCTTTGGCACTGTAGACTTAGTCATATTAACGAAACAAGACTAAACAAGCTACATAAAGATGGATATTTAAACCCTTTTGAATATAAATCTTATGCGACTTGTCAGTCTTGTATCAAGGGTAAAATGACCAAAACTCCGTTTACAGGACACGGAGAAAGAGCTACTAAGCTCTTAGGCCTCGTACATAGTGATGTATGCGGGACAATGTCTACACATGATAGAGGCGGTTTTTTCTTACTTCATAACTTTTACTGATGATTTCTCAAGATTCGGTCATGTGTTTTTATTAAAGCATAAGTCTGAAGCTTTCGAGAAATTCACTGAGTAAAGACTTGAAGTAGAAAAACAAACCGGATTGAGTATCAAGATGCTTCGATCAGATCGAGGTGGGGAGTATCTCAGTACAGAGTTTGCAGACTTTCTAAAAGAGAATGGGATTCTCTCTCAGCTCACTCCTCCTTACACACCACGGCACATCGGTGTGTCAGAACGTCGGAATCGAACCCTATTAGATATGGTTCATTCCATGATGAGTGATACTGAGTTACCTGTCTCATTTTGGGGGCATGCATTAGAGACTGCAGCGTTTCTATTAAACAGGGTTCCAACCAAAACCGTGTCTACCATACCATATGAGATATGGCATGGGAAGAGACCATCTCTTAAACGAGTTAAAATTTGGAGTTGTTCGGTGATCATTCGAAAATACTACATCTTTTAACCGGCAATTTCCCTATCATTTGCATTCATATAGAAGTGTTCGGCATTCATATAGCACATATTAGCAAATCAGTCGATAAATATCAGATTGCATGTGTTAGACTCGAAAACCGTCACTATGAAGGAAATTGACTGCATTTCATGGCATCGCATCATCCCTATATTGTGCAACACTTATTTCGAGATTTGTGCAGGAAAATCCGGAAGAAAAACCAAAATTGTCATTTTGCTGATCAAACATTACACCAACTCCAAGTTTTGAGATCTGGTAGCAATCCAAAGGGAAACATACAGTTCAACATATCCTATAAAGGCCCATAATTCAGCCCAAAGCAGCACCAGAAGTTTCAAGCGCTGAAGCCTCCAAAGCGCCGCGGTTCAGCGGCGGGAGCCTGCTTGAGCCGCGGAACCGCGGCTCTTCTGCCACGTCATCACTTGAATTTTGGTGCATAACTCGTCTCTCAGTGGCTACAGCTCAGAAATATATGTCAATTTCCAGAATTCTCTCGAAGTTTCTTCCAGATCAGCAAAGATGATTAATTAAGCTAATACTAATTAAGCTCCTAACAAACTATTTCTAGAAGCTCCCTCCTAACTAACCTCTTCTAGAAGCCTCTCTAGCTAACTAACTTTTGGAGGGAAATTCAAATCTCCGCAACAAACTTTTGGAGAGAAACTTAAAATTTAAATCCTAGATCTAAGGTTTTGATGTCAATAAATAGGAGCTTAGATCTAAGGGTTAAGGTTGTTCTTCATTAGTTCCTTACTTCCTCAATCTTCTTCATTATCTCTCCCTCTTCTTCCACAAGTTGAGTGACACGACTTGTGCGAAACCCTAACCCTAATTCCAATCCAAATTCAAGATCCCGAGTACCAAATCAAGCAAGAAGCCTTCAACCTTTTAGGAGCCGAGCCGATCTTCAACCGAGCAAGTGATCCAAGCCGATCCGCGACTCAAGGAGACGAGCGAAACCAAATCGACGATCGAGTTCTTCCTCTTGTAGTTCTTGAGCGATTGTAACGAAATTGTTGATATAAATAAAAGGTGAAATTCTTTAATCTTGCTTTCTTTAAATTCTTGCATCATGATTCGATCTCAATTTGTAATTGTAGTTCTTGTTGTGATGTTCGAGTAAAACTCCGCTCGTAAAGGAGTCGAGACGATCAATAGAATGATGATGTAACAAATCTTAATACGATTCTTGAGTCCTACGAGCTTTGTAAACCCTAGCAAGTTCAAGAATCGATGACCTAGTTTCGTTGCGATGCTTTCTTGATTGTGATCGCTCGAAAATAGGGATCTACGATCGTTTCTTGAATTTACTAGAGGCTAGAATGTGAATGATATCGACGAAAGAACAAGGGATAAGATGAAACCCTAGTTTCATAAGAAATCCCTAATTCTCGATCGATCATCATCGATCTAGTATCAATTCATCGAAGGATAAGAATACGTAATTGTAAGATTACATCACATCTATAGATCTGATCGATTCCTACGAGCCTCATTTAGATTCTTGATATTTGGTTTGGAAAAATCAACAAACTCTCAATTCTTGATTCTATCTTTTTCTTGTTATTAGATCTAGATTTTCTAATTCTTGAACTTCAATTTGCAAATCATGAATTGTTTTGTTTTGTTTTCTTTAAAGTTTCAACTCATCTAATTCAAAAGACGAACGATTACACTTTCCCTGTGGACGATCCGCACTTACTAATGCGCTACAATCGACACTGTTATTGATTGCGGTCAAATATTTTTTGTTGTGATTTCTTTACAATTTTCTCAAATACTACACAATCCGAAATCGTATTCAATCAAATGGCGCCGTTGCCGGGGATCATTTGATAAACACAACAAAAATCATCAATCAAATGGTGCCGTTGCCGGGGATCATTTGATAAACACAACAAAAATCATCAATCAAATGGCGCCGTTGCCGGGGAATGTGCGCTAATTGTTCCTATTTTGAAATTTGAGTTGAAATTTTTTTTCCATTATAATTTTTAGATCTAAACTCGCACAAACCCTAATACGTGTGTTGTGATTTGATTGCGAGGAATTATGGAATTATTGGAGCTGGTGAATTTTTTTTCAGAAATTTCCAGAGAGCTCAATGAGGGAACAGTAGCAGCCTGAAAAATTTTGGTGACGTGAACAGTGTTTTCCACTGCCATTCCGCGGCAATAAGCAACTAAAACAGCGGTTCTGCTGCAGTTTAACTTCATCTCTGCATAAAAATTTTAGGTATACTCCTAATCTTTCTTATCTCTCCCCTCATCTGCTCCATTAACATTTTGTGCAGGTTTCTTTGCAAATAAATCGCAGCGCCGCGCAAAAGGCAAAAATTAAATTGTGCTTGTTTTGATTTTATGGTTATTTCATAATTAATACGGACATTAAGGGGAAAAGACCAAATCCAGATTAGGTGGGGAGTTCATTACCCTTCTTAAGCCCCAAAAATCACAAACTTGCATCTGCATTACCCTCATTAATTAAAAAATATCTAGAGATGACTCTAAGGTCCGTCGCGCTCACTTAGGACAAGAGAAGGCCGTGGGTAATTCATTGCTTATCCGCGTTTCTTTTGTGGTGTCTAAGGCAAGTGTGTCGAAATCTAGTGGTTACTTAATTAAGCCCACTACTTACGTAGTGGAGAACCTCCCACTTACCTGGCACTTACTTGGCCACGGGAGAGACAAAGAGGCAGTGGAGGATTTACCCTGCGACTTGTCTTTTGGCAGTTAGGAGCGGTCTAGAGATCTGACCTAGGCGACCCCTAGAATTAGGGTTTTGTGTGTTGTATTTTGTGATTTGCATCATTTTTTTAAAATCCGTATCATTTTTTCAAAACAAACACTAACACTTCATTTCCTCTAATTATACCAACGCTGCCACTTGTGCTATAACCATTTAGCACAATGTTAGGCTGGACATGGGATTCCATTTCCCGTCTTGTCCGCATTTCTTTTATCGACCGCAGAGTCGGTAATTCTTCATCTTCTCCCCCACCACCCACCACAACCGCGATGGACCTAAATCCATCAAACTTTAACACTATTCTTCCACTGCCCGCAGGTGCGCAGAATCTTCCACGCATTTCTCTCCAAGAGAGATGCTATCCTATACGTGTTACCCTTCCCACCTGTCTTTCTATACCACCTGCCAACGGGGAAAATTTTGAAATCAACCCCCAATTCATCAAACTGTTACCAAGATTTCACGGTCTTGATTCTGAAAACGCATACATGTTTATTTCCAAATTTGAAAACGTATGTGCTTTGATAGGGAATTCATAACTGTCTTTGGATGCTCTACGTTTACGTCTTCTCCCATTCACTTTATGCGATTTAGCCGAGAAGTGGCTTTACATCACACCCGCACATTCTATTTCAACATGGGACGAATTCGTTGCAGCATTCCTTAAGAAATTTTATCCCAATCACAAGACCGCCCGTGTTCGGAGCGAAATCTCTAAATTTTCCCAACTTCCCAATAAACCATTTTGGAAATGCTTTGAACGGTTCAAGGATCTTCTTATCCAATGCCCTCATCACGGAATCTCCAGATAGGATTTGTGTCGAATTATCTATGAGGGTATTGATCTCACTACTTGACAGATGCTTGAAACCATGTGTCATTGCCAATTCCTATCTAAAGATAATGGTGAAGCTTGGAAATACCTAGAAGATTTAGCTCAAAACACATCACAATGGGAAAGTGTTAGACCACTACCACCTAGGGAAGATGTCAATCAGCTCGATGTTTCCGTCACCATGAAAGCCGAAATGGACGCAATACAAAGGAAACTCGACGCTATAGAAAACAAAATCTCTTCAGCCTCCCTAAACCAATCCATACTTCCCAAAACCGTGTGTGGCTGCTGTTCAAACCCTTCACATTTGACGGAAGAATGTCCTTTGAATATACCGTTTCAAGGTCACACTAATGCTGCACTTCAGCAAAGACTTAGAAACTATCCCTCTTCTTCCTCATATAATCAAGATTGGAGGAATCACCCGAACTTTGCTTAGAACCAATCACAATCTCAAAACATGGTCCCAATCCTAAACAATTTTCAAAGGGTCCCTCCACTACAACAGCAACCACCACTTCAATTGAGTCAGCACCCCTTCCAAGCGCAAAATTTTCAAAATCCTGCCGACACTTTTGCACTACATGAAAATTCTTTGCAATTGGCCGGTACTGATAATACCTCTGCACTGGTGCAAACCTTGGTTACTTTCATGAAACAATCCATCCAAGAGTCGGCAAGTTTTCAATCTTCCATCGATAATATGATAAAGATCATTCTCACTCAAAATGAGAATATCAAATCAATGGAAGCACAAATTGAACGAATAATAGCCGAAATAAGTGCTAGAGAAGAAGAGAATCTTCCATCTCAACCCGTACCTTATCCTGGACCTTCACATTGCACGAATGTGGACGCTTTTACAACGTTGAGATCTGGAAGAGTGCTAGACAATCATTCGGGTGAACAAATTGATAATGATGAATTGATCATTAACATCCCGGCTTCCACTTCTACTTCCTCTCACACTTCTACTTCTTACCCTATTTCGTCTAACTTACCTTCTTCTTTCGAGCCCATTCTCCGTTTTCCCAAAGGCACGAACCCTCCACCCACCTCATCTTGTCCACCCCGACAAACTTCTCCACAAATGTTGGACCCAGCACTTATTGATAGAGCTCCATTTCCCAATAGGTTGAGGCCCAAGAAACATGATGCCCAAATGGAGAAGATTGTGGACATGTTTAAGGAAGTTAACATCAATATCCCTCTCCTAGATGCTATTCAACAAGTTCCATCCTATGCGAAAATTCTTAAGAACTTGTGCACTTGGAAGAGGAAGACTCAAGTGCCTAAAAAAATCTTCATGTCGAGTACTGTAGACATGGCTTTTCCCCAACAATTACCTCAGAAACGTAAAGACCCTGGCTGTCCTACTATTTCCATTTCTATTGGGGAGAAACACATCAACCGTGCGTTACTTGACCTTGGCGCTAGTGTTAACTTGCTTCCTTACTCAGTTTACGAGCAACTAGGTATCAGAGTGTTAAAGCCTTCGAACATAACTGTTCAGATGGCTGACCGATCAATCACCAAACCTAGGGGTGAACTGGAGGATGTGTTAATAAAAATCGGGGAATTTGTATTCCCTGTGGATTTTATTGTACTTGATACACAGCCTGTAGCGAACCCACGGAATCAAATTCCAGTGATTTTAAGTCGCCCCTTTTTGGCCACTTCCAATGCTATTATCAACTGTCGTAATGGTTTTATGACCCTATCTTTCGGGAATAGGTCAATTGAGCTAAACATTTACAAGTTGGGAAGTGTACCCTCCGATCTTACTGCTCAGGTATGTTCTGTCGACTTAATGGATGTCGACAGCAGCAAATTTGATGATCCTCATGATACTGATCTTGACTCTTTTCATATGTTGTTATTTGACCCAACTATGTATCATACACATACGGACTCTTCCACTGAAATATACGGGTCAACAATAAACACTGATTATGAGGCGTTTTTAGAGTCTGAAGATCACCCCGCACTTTGTGATGACATTATTCATCGGGGTATTGATGGAACTTTCGAGAAGATCTTCGCTGATGAACTCGCATTTTTGAATGACACGGGTGTTGAGATGAATCATCTCCCAATCAATGAAATTGAACCTCCACCCCTTCTTTTGAACTGTAAAAAGAATGCGAGTAATCCATCACATTCACTGCATCGTCTCTCCAAAATGAGACGCACACACATTCTATTCCACCACTTACCCTTTCCCCACTTCTTCTTCCACCAACCAGAGCACTGCATTGATAAAATTTTTGAATGGTTGGTGTTGACATTCGGTCTTTGCAAAGCTTGGCATCGACCAATGATTTTTAACCCCCTCATGTGATTTTCAAAAGATTAACATTGCTTAAGTTTGTGGGGGGGGGGTATTTTTTCTGGCTCTCGAAAAGAAAATTTTTACAAAATTTGGAGTCAAAAATAAGTTTGGGGGAGGTTCTTAACTTAAATATTTTGCCCCCACTAATAAATTCCTTCCAAGCTTACAGGTTTTTCGAGATTTAGCGGATGGCAACAGTGAGGACACTGTTGAAAACAAGTTTGGGGGAGGTTTGTGCTTATTTTCGCATCATTTGCATCATACTTTGCATAAGCGCAAAACATTTTTTCGAAAACCCATAAAAATTTAAAATTTTTCAAAAAGATAAAAATATTTTTGTACATAAATAAGATAATAAAAGATTAGATAGTGAAAAATTACATCTATGAGATTGGAAAAATTTAAGAAAACTAAGAAAATTAGAAGTTTTCTTATACGAACTAGTAATATGTAGTTATGAGCCGTTGCCCCAAGGGTTAGTAAGATGAAGGAAGTCACTAATCTGAGGATAAAAATAAGCCTGAAAAATAGTTTCTATTCTGGGAAGCCAAACATTTTGAACGTTGATACCCTGCTATTCGCACTTACACACGTCTTAAAGCCTGGGATAGTAGAGAATACCTTGAAATGCTTTTGTCTTAAAGCCAAAAGTATGAAGGAAATAAAAATATCTTTTTTTGAAGAAAATATAAAGTGGTGAGAAAAATGAACACTGGTTTTGTTATCGCCAAGGCAGCAATAAAAAAATATAGCGAGGGTGCCTCTTCACCTAGTGCCCTAAGGTCAACTGGTCTGAGAGTCACTGCTAAGCCTTAGGTGGTGCAAGACGAGGAAAATACACCAAATAAGCAAGCACATGAGTAATCGGTCGGTTAGTACCTCAAGAAGTATTAACGGTCGCATGAAAGTGTGTGAGCAATCTCATCTAAATATTCATTAATTAAAAAGTACTGAGCCTGATGGGCAAGAATATGATAGCTTGAATTGAATTCTCCGGGTGTAGGGATGTCCTTTACACACACGCAGGGTGATATGATCGATGTTTGGAAGAAAGATAGGAATGAAGAATAAGATGATGTTTTATTGAGGGAGGACGTGATTTCTAACATCTTTTCATGACCATTAAGATAGGGCTCATGACAACCGAAAAGCTAGCTTAGTTGGAAACCCTAATTTTCAAGGCTTTTCTTTTACAATTCTTTTCTTTAAATGTAATATTCATGATCTTTCTTTTATTATTGGATTTTGTGGGTGCAATCCGCTGAAAACCCTCAGGAGACAACACTCCTCCTACTAGGGACACCAAGAGATTTAAAGGCTTGTTGCACGTGCTCAGTGCAATCGTGTTGCCTACGAAAGTGTGCTAGTTAGTTTTTCTCTTTCTTTATTTTCTCCTTCTTTTTAATAAAAAGTTCGCTCGAGACGATCGAAATTAAGTTTGGGGGAATTTGATCAGTCGAAAATACTGCATCTTTTAACCGGCAATTTCCCTATCATTTGCAATCATATAGAAATGTTCGGCATTCATATAGCACATATTAGCAAATCAGTCGATAAATATCAGATTGCATGTGTTAGACTCTAAAACCGACACTATAAAGCAAATTGACTGCATTTCATAGCATCGCATCATCCCTATATTGTGCAACACTTGTTCGAGATTTGTGCAGGAAAATCCGGAAGAAAAGCCAAAATTGTCATTTTGCTGATCAAACATTACACCAACTCCAAGTTTTGAGATCTGGTAGCAATCCAAAGGGAAACATACAATTCAACATATCCTATAAAGGCCCATAATTCAGCCCAAAGCAGCACCAGAAGTTTCAAGCGCTGAAGCCTCCAAAGCGCCGCGGTTCCGCGGCGGGAGCCTGTTTGAGCCGTGGAACCGCGGCTCTTCTGCCACGTCATCACTTGAATTTTGGTGCATAACTCGTCTCTCAGTGGCTACTGCTCAGAAATATATGTCAATTTCCAGAATTCTCTTGAAGCTTCTTCCAGATCAGCAAAGATGATTAATTAAGCTAATCCTAATTAAGCTCCTAACAAACTATTTCTAGAAGCTCCCTCCTAACTAACCTCTCTAGCTAACTAACTTTTGGAGGGAAATTCAAATCTCCTCAACAAACTTTTGGAGGGAAACTTAAAATTCAAATCCTAGATCTAGGGTTTTGATGTCTATAAATAGGAGCTTAGATCTAAGGGTTGAGGTTGTTCTTCATTAGTTCCTTACTTCCTCAATCTTCTTCATTATCTCTCACTTTTCTTCCATAAGTTGAGTGACACGACTTGTGCGAAACCCTAACCCTAATTCCAATCCAAATTCAAGATCCCGAGTACCAAATCAAGCAAGAAGCCTCAACCTTTTAGGAGCCGAGCCGATCTTCAACCGAGCAAGTGATCCAAGCTGATCCGCGACTCAAGGAGACGATCGAAGCCAAATCGACGATCGAGTTCTTCCTCTTATAGTTCTTGAGCGATTGTAACGAAATTGTTGATATAAATAAAAGGTGAAATTCTTTAATCTTGCTTTCTTTAAATTCTTGCATCATGATTCGATCTCAATTTGTAATTGTAGTTCTTGTTGTGATGTTCGAGTAAAACTCCGCTCGTAAAGGAGTCGAGACGATCAATAGAATGATGATGTAACAAATCTTAATACGATTCTTGAGTCCTACGAGCTTTGTAAACCCTAGCAAGTTCAAGAATCGATGACATAGTTTCGTTGCGATGCTTTCTTGATTGTGATCGCTCGAAATTAGGGATCTACGATCGTTTCTTGAATTTACTAGAGGCTAGAATGTGAATGATATCGACGAAAGAACAAGGGATAAGATGAAACCCTAGTTTCATAAGAAATCCCTAATTCTCGATCGACCATCATCGATCTAGTATCAATTCATCGAAGAATAAGAATACGTAATTGTAAGATTACATCACATCTATAGATCCGATCGATTCCTACGAACCTCATTTAGATTCTTGATATTTGGTTTGGAAAAATCAACAAACTCTCAATTCTTGATTTTATCTTTTTCTTGTTATTAGATCTAGATTTTCTAATTCTTGAACTTCAATTTGCAAATCATGAATTGTTTTGTTTTGTTTTCTTTAAAGTTTCAACTCATTTAATTCAAAAGACGAACACTTTCCCTGTGGACGATCCGCACTTACTAATGTGCTACAATCGACACCGTTATTGATTGCGGTCAAATATTTTTGGTTGTGATTTCTTTACAATTTTCTCAAATACTACACAATCCGAAATCGTATTCAATCAAATGGCGCCGTTGCCGGGGATCATTTGATAAACACAACAAAAATCATCAATCATTCGGCCTATGTTAAAAAGAAGAACCCGGACAAACTCGAGACATGGTCAGTCATATGTAAGTTTGTGGGATATCCAAAGAATTCATATGGATATCTTTTCTACCACAAGGAGAAACAAAAGGTGTTTTTTTCTCAGCATGCCACATTTTCAGAAAAAGAATTTTTTACAAATGATACTGATGGCAATGTGGTAGATCTAGAAGAGGTTCTAGAAACACAGGTTACAAATGATAACCTGGTTGAACAAACTGTTGCAAAAGAAACTGATGAACCTCTGCCACTCCATAGATCTGGTAGGATTTCTCGCCCAACGGAGAGGTACTACGATTTCCTCATTGATGGTGATAGAGAAGATTGGATCATGGAGGATGATGATCCTACCAGTTTTCAGCATGCTATCACGAGTGGAGACTCTGTGAAGTGGCTAGATGCCATGAGATCTGAAATGGAGTCTATGTACACCAACAATGTATGGACTTTGGACGTTGTACCCCCTGGGGTAAAACCCGTGGGGTGCATATGGATCTTTAGAAGATAGATTGGTGTAGATGGGCAGGTGGAGACCTATAAGGAAAGACTTGTGGCGAAACGATTTCGTCAAAGACCAGGTCTGGACTATGACGAAACCTTTTCTCCCGTAGCCATGCTTAAATCCATTCGGATCCTACTTGCTATTGCTGCTCACTACGACTATGAAATCTGGCAGATGAACATTAAAACTGCATTTCTAAATGGTGATTTAGATGAATGCGTTTATATGGATCAGCCAGAAGGCTTCATTGACAGCGGGAGCAGCGGGAAAGCATATTGATTGCTTAAATCCTTTTATGGATTAAAGTAGGCATCACGGAGTTGGAACATCTGTTTTGATGACGTTATCAAAGAGTTTGATTTCATCAAAAATCCAGACGAACCTTGTGTTTATAAGAAGGCTGTAGGGAGAGCTGTCACATTCCTCGTATTGTACGTGGATGACATTCTTCTGATAGGAAACGACATTCCTATGCTACAGTCGGTCAAATCATTCTTATCATAAAGGTTCTCCATGAAGGACCTGGGTGATGCCACATACATCTTAGGCATTCGGATCTATAGGGATAGATCCAAAAGGTTATTGGGATTGTCCTAAACCAGGTACATCAACACCATCCTAAAGAGGTTTAGTATGGATGACTCTAAGAGGCGTGCTTTACCCGCTTGCCATGGAGTCACTCTCTCCAAGGACTTTGGCCCAAAGACCGATGAAGAGAGAGCTCGTATGAGCATTATACCCTATGCTTCGGCCGTAGGATTTATAATGTATGCGATGTTATGTACATGCCCTGATGTAGCTTATGTACTTGGTGTAGAAAGCAGGTATCAATCCAATCCAGGAGAGAATCACTGGGTAGCTGTAAGAACATTCTTAAGTACTTACGAAGGACTAAAGAATTGTTCTTGATGTATGGTAACGGAGACCTCCAAATGGAGGCCTTTACCGATTCGAGCTTCCAGAGTGATATGGGAGATAGCAAATCTATCTCCGGGTTTGTATTTACCCTCAATGGAGGGGCGGTGAGCTGGAAGAGTTCCAAACAGGATACCGTTGCAGACTCTACGATGGAAGCTGAGTACATTGCTGCAAATAATACCGCAAAGGAAGCCGTCTGGATGAGGAAGTTCGTCACGGAGCTAGGAGTAGTTCCAACCATTATTGATCTAATAGCATTGTATTGTGATAATAATGGGGCTATGGCATTAGCCAAGGAGCCCAGGTCCCATCAACGGTCCATACACATCCTGAGGCGATATCATCTGATCTGGGAGATAGTAGATTGCCGCGAGATCGAGATTAGGAGAATAGACACAAAGAATAACACTGCGGATCTACTCACCAAGGCCCTCCCTCAGCCGCAGTATGAGAGACTTTTTGAGATGTTGGGTATGAGATACGCCAATAACTGTCCTTAGTGCAAATGGGAGATTGTTGGATATATGTATGTCCTAGAGGCTATTATATGATAGTGGATGTATTTATACATGTATATATATTCAGAGGACATTCTTGCTCGACATGATAGTATGCTATCTGGTTACTCTTTATCTGACATGTTCACTTGATCATGCTTTTATTCATTTGTACATGTTGATAAAGCCCTGAGGATATTTGATTTACTGCTGTGATTATGATGTAGATCATACTAGTGGAACATGTGTAGTTTATAAGCATATTCTAAAATATCCCTAGTCGTGGGTGTATCGAGACAGGACATTGATATTCCAGAGTAAACTAGCGTATATGATACTAGACCCATGTGATGGGCGATGGATGTTCCCACATCCATTGATGTTTGGCATCAAGATTGTATACAGGTGCTCAGTGGGGACTGGGTACACTGGACGGACTCGTCGAGAGCTCCTATATGGTATTATATCTATCGTCGGATAGCAGTTCTCAGGTGACACTGGTACAGGTTAGTCTGTAGACCCGAGATCGTCATAGAGTCTCATGTATTCTCCCACTGTGCTTTGATTTCCACCCTACCACGCCTCTACCGAGTCATGCAAACAGGTGGCTTTTGGGTACAGTCCCGAGACACATAGAGACAATGAGCGATAGGAGGGGTTTCGTCTCTCCCGGTATTGAGGGTTGTTGTTGTGCTGTGCTCGATTGGCTATATCAGTAAGTCCCTGGCCAGGGCTGTTGAGATTTACTGATAAGTGTTATCAGTAGTTTCTTGATCTGTTATAGACCATTCATCGGCACAACTTATTGAGTTATTGGGGTCGACGTTACCATCCCTAGACTCGATATGCAGCATATCAGGTGAAGAGACCGGACTGTACGGTAGTGTTGCCAGTTGGCTCGACGGGAGTTTTGACAGTTCGCTTGTTTTCTTCTGATCGCTCAATACCCAGGTGGCCGTTACGTTTAGCTGAACTCTTGCGGCTTGTGGGTGTTTGATATGATCATCACCCACTCCCGACGTATTGACGAGTCTTAGAGTCCCACAGAGGAGTTTCCTAGCCCAGGCGAAACGATGTGGTGTGCATATAAGATATTCACGGAGACCCGATTAAATACGCGTATGAGATACCGTATATTAATCGGGCGGTTTACTATTGGTCGGGTCGTATGAGATATGACCGGTTTGTTAAATCAAGTGTTGTTTAACATTGACTAAATACCTCACTTTGTTTAAACCCTTTTTCTTTATTGTATGCATGCATGTATGCATATGTTTATGTTGATGCACATGTTGATGTGCATGCACAAATACATGCATACACTTGTGTGTATCATGGTTGTTGATATACAAATGGTGGCAATGCAAGACTCACATGGTATAATTATCTTTATATTTATTTATTGAGTTAAAAAGAAATAGAATTAATTCATGGTTGATTATTCATTCTCTACACTAAACCTTACATTAACCATGAGTTAACTTTCTATGGCTCTTATTGCTCAATGATAAATATCTAGATATTTATTAACCCATGGTTATAAGTGAGAGTGATTTAATATAAATTATTATTTCATTCTCATTTTTCTTTTTATCATTATCTCTTTGAGCTCTTGTTCTTGCCAACATCTTCTTCCTCCTCTCTTTTGCTCTCTTGAGATTTCTTGTGAGTGAGAGAGTGATAAAGATAGGGTTTTGAAGTGAGAAAACAAACCACATCATCATTCTACACTAGTCTTGCCAATTAGTTTAGAGTGTTAGCTTCATCTTCATCTTTTGATCAAGTGGAGCTAGGAGCTTGGACAAAGAGAATTCCGGGTGGATCATCGTGGACTTGGAGGATCACTAGCAAGCCCGTTCAAACTCTCAAGGAGCCAAGGAGTCAAGTAAAGAGAACTACAAAGGTTGTATTCTCTTCACTTATTGTTATATTATTTGTAGTATGTGATACTACTTCATGTTATCCTAGCTTTTCTAGTTCGATTCCTAGTTTAGATTGTTTAGCACCCTCTAAAATTTTAAATTATGGCATGTGTGATGCTACCAAACCCTAGTAGTGGTGCTAAAGAATCCCTGCACCAACCACACCAACTTGGCCGGCCACACCCCCTAAAACCGGCCTGCTCATCCAAACCTGCTCTGTTGGGGTTCGTACTTGCAGGGTGGTCTCCTAGTGTCCAGCCTAGGTCTTTGGTGTTGCTAAATTTTCTCGTTCAGGTCTCAGGTCATCCCAGATTCCCTGTAGGTACACAAACTCCACAAAACTGACACGGGACTATATCTAAGTTCGTATTCTCTGTTCTAGGCCAGCAAAAATCAACACTAAGGTCTTGGAAACCCCCACTACAGATTATGATTCCACACAAATACCCAAATCCTCTCTTGAATTTTCTAAACATCACAAACCCTAACCAAATCACATTCTAAACTAAACTAGGGTGCAAGAAACTAAAACTAAGTTAAATGAAAGGAATTATACCTCATTTGGGCAACTCAATGTTAGTGATATGTATGCCCTAGAGGCCATTACTGTACATACGATGTATATTGTAGTGGATGCTTGGACATATATTGGGAGGACTTTCTTGCTCGACATAATAGTATGGTATCTGGTTGCTCTTTATCTTAACATGTACTCTGAATGTCTCTATGTTACAAGTTGATAAAGCCCTTAGGATGAGTACTTGACTACCAGGACTATGATGCAGATCCTACTAGTGGGGACAGTGTAGTCTCTAAGTACATCCTTCAAATGTTCCTAGTCGTAGGTGTATCGGGATAGGGCATCGATATACCAGAGTAAACTAGCGTATGCTTCTCGACCCATACAGATTGGCGATGGATGATCCCATATCCATTGGTGTTTGACATTAGAGATAGTATACGGGTGCTCAGTATAGACTGGGTACACTGGACGGACTCGCCGAGAACTCACAGATGGTATTATACCTCATGCCAGAGGGCAGTTCTCTGGTGACACTGGTACAGGTTAGTCTGTAGACCCGAGATCGTCATAGAGACTTGTGTGATTCGCACTGTGCTTTGATTTCCATCATACCACGTCCAAGAGGGCGTGCAAAACGGTGGCTTTTAGGTACAGTCCCGAATCACATGGAGGCAATGAGCGATAGGAGGGGTTTCGTCTCCCGGTATAGGGAGTTGATGTTGCGCAGTGTTCGATTGGCTATAACTAGAAATCCCTGGACAGGGTTGCTGAGATTTACTGGTAAGTGTTATCAGTAGTTTCTCGAACTGTTATAGACCTCATATCGACATGACATATCGGTTACTGGGGTCTGACGTTTACCACCCCTACACTGGATATGCGACATATCGGACGAAGAGACCGGACTGTACGGGAGTGTTACTGATTGGATTCGCAGGAGAATGTACAGGCTTACTTGTTGATCTTCTGATTGCTCAATACCTGGGTGGCTGTTACGTTTAGCTGACCGCTTATAGCTTGTGGGTGTTTGATATGATCATCACCTACTGCCGGCATATTGACGATTCTTTAGAGTCCTACACAGAGGTTTCCTGGCTCAGGCAAAATGGAGTAGGAGCACATATGTGATATGTGCGGGACCGAGAATAATATGTGTATGTGATACTGTATTAGATTCTCGCGATATGTGATATCGGCCGGGTATATGTGATATAGCCGGGTCATCGGATCAAGTGTTGATTCGATGAACTGATACATATTATATTAGTCGGTTATTTATGAAATAGCCAGATTATCGGATTAAGTGTTGATGCGATAATTTAATGTATAATTATATATTTGATATATTATATTACATTAACTAATATAAGCTCACTTAAAGATTCTTTTTCTCATATGGATAATACATTGATGTATATGTGATATATGTTAATTGTATTATTTTATTTTATTACATTATATATTATATATGTGATATATAATATTGTAACATGTTAGGGTTACAAATGCAGCATGTTTTGTGGAGTTTAAACAAGTTAGGGTTTTGATTTGGGTTAGCTTTTTCATGAAGCTTTATGAAGCTTTCTTTTGTTTTTAGCTAAGATATTTTGTGAAGATATTTCTTAACCCAACCCAAAACTCTTTACTCTAGTTTATTCTCTACAAGGGTTAAGCCTTCATTCTTAACCCATGGTTGGATATATAACCACAACAAGATTTCATTATTCATCACACAAATAGATTTCTTCTTCTTTTCCTCTTTGAAAAGCTTTCTAGCTTTTGGGTTTGTGATGGATTTTTGTGAGATAAAGAAAACAAAAGAGAGCTAAATTCGTACTTCATCATCGTCATCTATTCTAGCCACTTAGATTAGGGTGTTTGCTTTGCTAATACTTGATTAGTGAAGCAATAGCTTGGGTTTGAGATTCTACAAGGTAGATCATCTTAGTTGTTGAAGATTGGAAGCAAGCTTGCATCTTTCTCTTCATGGAGCCTCTCTAGAGTCCGGGTACTTGATGATCGCAGTGAAGGGACCTCAACACGGAGCTTATGAAGTGAAGGAATGGACTGCAAAGGTTGTAATCTCTAACTTTTAGATGTAAAGTTATTTACTTACTATGTTAACCCTAAGTCTCTAGTTAAGATCTTGGTTAGGGTTTGTTTAGCACCCCAAAAATTTTAAAGTAGCATGATTGATGCTTGCCAAAACCTTCACAAGGTGCTATGCCGGGGGTGCGACCGTCTACTAAAGTTTCCGACGAGAATTCGATCAGGATGTCGGGAATCTTATTGAATTGCCCAACAAGATATTGAAAAGTGTTTTCGAGATCGAGACTAAAATGCGGGGTTTATAATTGTTAGGCATGCGATGTCTAAGGAATTCCTTTGGTTAGGCATGTGATGTCTAAAGAGGTTGCGGATTCCAACTGTTGTAGTTTTACACCTTCTTTTCTGCGACCATAAGTGTAATATGTGGTGTATCGCCGGTTTCGTTGCTATACATCAACGACAATTGGGATGCACATATTAACTTATGCTGATGACATGTGATGTTATGTGTTGCTGTGGTATGTTATATTAGATCGTTGTGTTTTGAATAGCCGGGAGTTTTATGTGAGATAGGAGTTTTTCTTTTTCATTTATCTAAAATTCATTGTATGTAATATTATTTTATTGGGACACTTCCGGGTTGAGGATGATGTCACCATTGTATATTATTTACTTTTCCGCATTAGGATAGACCCGAGGAGGGGAGCGCAAGTAACCGGGTTCTAGGGTCCAGTAGGAGGCCATCTCGAGGGGTCGAGACCGGGTTTCCTAACCCTAGAATTGGCAGTGTTGCTTGCCGCTCTCGTAGGGGTCTAGGGATGTGGGTTTGGCTATTCATCGCGACCGTGGAATCCATGCTTTATTAAGGCTCGCAAGAAAACACGGACCTCCTAGTATATCCAATATTTCATATATGTTCTTCTGCTGCAATGTTCTGTGATGAGATCATATTACTGCTTGAGACGAATGTTTATATTATATATATGAGATATATATTATATATTGTTGATTTCTTTTCAAATGTGATTCTTGTGAAACATAATAAAATGGGACATCATTAATGAGATTAATGAAACTAAAAGAAACCTAAAAATGTTGTAGAAACTTGTTTTAAAAACTGGTAGCTCTAGTTTTTGCTTTGCATAGCGGTATTCCTTGTAGAATATCCAGCACCTTATTCGATAAGGAAAGAGCCGAGATCCCTTCACCGGGAGTGACCTCTTTAGCGAAACTAGCAGATGCTACACATTCGGTTTGTCTTTTGATTGCTTTTATAGTTTTTGCTTTGCATAGCGTTATTTGTGAAATATCCTGCACCTTATTCGATAAGGAAAGAGCCGAGATCCCTTCACCGGGAGTGACCTCTTTAGCAAAACTAGTAAAAGCCTAAAAAACACTCCATTTAAAATCACTCGATTCTACGACGATATCAAGTTCATTACGCAAAAGGGTTTTCTTAAAACCTGTCGTAGCCCTCCGTCATTTCAGATAAGTACTAATTAGTATTCGTGCTACGTTTGTTGACTATGTTAAGGCGTAGTGTGCGGTAGCTGATTAGTGCTTATCTGTATAAGCATATGATGCGATTGGATTAGGGTAGTCTTGTGGCTTTGTTGACTATGTTAAGGGTCGTGCGGGTGGGTTTAATTCAATCGGAAAATGACGGGTTGAACTTGACTAGTACTTATGATTTGTTGACTATGTTAAAGTCATATAGCTGCTAGGGGTAAAATATTATTGGGAATTTCAAGTGTTGAAATTTGCAATGAGATTGCATACCTCCTATGAGATAGTTGGATCCCGATACCCGCTGCGAGTAAGAGTTACTCCTGGGAGAGTTTTACACTTTACAATTAGCCGATCAAGTAGATGTCTAGAAACGTGTCAACGGGGTTACACTCCTAGGGAAATGAGGTTTATTTTAATTAGGTCCGTACGAAAGCACGGGGAACTTCCCTCAAAATACCGGCACTGGCCTGGCTGAAAGATTAGCGAACTTGTTGGGTGTAACTAATCCCGGCTAGTCTTTCTTTTTAAGGTTTGAAGGAAGATTTGACTAAAACAGTGGGAACCATTCTGATTAGATATATTAATAACCAATCTAATCTTGCAAGAGCATACACTGAGTGTTTTCTTCTCTCTTTCTCCAGGTAGCGACCATGTCATGCCTTAATCAAGATAATAATACGGATGTATTGACCGAACCCGCTTGTTATACTGCGCTAGGGAACGTTACTGCGCTAGGGAACGTTAGTCCCGCTCCAACTTATAATTGTTATAAGACCGAGCAGGAAATAGGGGTTTACCAGAATTTCCGTGCCGCCTAAACGAAGAAAGTACATGCTGATGCATCTTCTTCGGGTATGTTCATTACCGAAAACTGTTTCTCAGTATCCTTTACGTCATGGGTATGAGATACCGGATCAGGATCCCGCAAATGTAATTTGTTACATGGGCTACAGATAGGTAGAGAACTGAGAACGGGTTATACTTTTCAAGAGTTGGAAATGATGCAAGTGTTGCAGCCAAGTTTGTTGGCAGTTATCACCCTGTATTACCAGAATACTTTGATTTTGAACAAATGTAATTAGATACCGAACCTGATATACAACATCATATCAGTCTCTTTATTAGTAAAGAAGGATATAATTTTGTATTGTTGGATAATGTTTTGAACATTTCCTATATCAAGAGTTGATTGGTTCAGGCACGTTATCTAAAAGCATAGACGTTCTAAATCAAACCACAGTTCTTAACGTATAGAACACACATAAGAGGAAGAGTTCAGAAATGAACGAATCCTTCTTGAGGTATTGTAGACTAGGTTATATCGATGCGACCCGACTAGCTAAAGTTACATAAAGATGCATATTTAAATCAGTTTGCATTTATATCTTGTGAAACATGCCGGTCATGTCACAAAGATAAGATGACTATAGCTCCGTTTATTGGAAACAAAGAAAGAGTTACTGAACTCTTGGGATTGATACATGCTGATGTATGAAAGTCCCCTGTCTACATATGCCAGGACCGGTTCTTTGTACTTCATTACATTCACTGATGATCTCTCAAGATTTAGACATATGTTCCTGTTAAAACACAAGTCCGAAGCTTTTGAGATATTCACAGAATATAAGTTAGAAGTAGAGAACCAAAAACGGGTATAAGTATTATGTCCTTTGATGAGATCAAGGAGGAGAATACTTGAGCACGGAATTCCTGGACTATTCTAAAGGAGAATGAGATTCTCTCTCAGCATTACTCCTCCGTAAACACCACAGCACGTCGGCGTATCGGGGCGGAGCAATCGCACTGTATGAGATATGGTGTGCTCTATGATGAGTACTATTGAGTTGCCTATTTCCTTTTGGGTGTAATGCACTTGAGAAGCTGCATACCTATTGAATGAAGTTCCAATCAAATCAGATGCCTACCACTCCATATGTGATATGGTATGGGAAGAGCCCATCTCCTAAGGATGTTGAGATTTGGGGTTTTCCGGCCTATGTCTAAAAGCAAAATCCGGACAAGCTCGAGGCAAGGTCAGTTCTGTGGAAGTTTGTTGGATATCCCAAGCATTCACAAGGGAATATCTTCTACCAAACTGAGGAACAAAAGATATTTTCTCAGCATGTCACCTTTAGGAAAGGGAATTTCTTGTGAAGAAATTAGTGGTCATAAGGTAGAACTGGAAATAGTTCTAGCTAAAACAAACTGCAGTTGATGATTTGGTAGAACCGGAGGATTCAATAGTTTCCAATGAACCTCAGCCTCTCTGCCGATCTGATAGGGTTCCTCATCCACCTGAGAGATACTTCGGTTTCTCTATGACTGAGGGAGCGAGGATTGCATTATGAGATGATGACCCAACTAGTTTCCAGCAGGCCATCAAGAGTGGGGACTCTGTGAGAATGGCTGGATGCTTAGCGATCTGAGATGGAATCCTTATACACCAACAAATTATGGACTTTGGTTGCTTTATCTGAAGGGTTAAATCCCCATCAGGAGCAAATATATCTTGAGAAGATTACTTGGTGTACATGGAAAAGTTGAGACTTTCAAAGCTATGCTTAAGTCCATCCAGATCCTACTTGCCACTACTACATACCATGACTACGATATCTGGCGTTTGGGTGTCATGACTACTTTTCTAAATAGTGATTTGGAAGAGAGCATCTATAAGTACACAGCCAGAGGGCTTCGTAGACAGTGGGAGCAGCGGAAACGCGTGCAAGATGTTTTATGGGATAAATCAGGCATCACGGAATTGGAACGTCTGTTTTGATGTAGTAGTCAAAGAATTTGACTTCATCAAAATAGTAGATGAACCGAGTATATACAAAAAGGTAGTAGGGAGTATGGTGGTGATCCTCGTATAACACGTGGATGACATACTCTTGATAGGGAAGGAGTTTCCTATGCTATGCTCGGTCAATCTCCTCTTATCACAAAGATTCTCTATATAGGATCAAGGTGATACCTCCTAAATCCAGGGTTATAGATCTATGAGATAGATCTAATAGGATGTTAGGATTCTCACTAGTTGTAGTGAGATGGTATCAATCGATCCTGGGGAGAATCACTGGAAATGTTCTAGGGTGATAAGGACGATTGAATGTCAGTCACAGGCATTGTCTTTACCCTCAGTGGAGGGACGGTATGTTTGAAGAGTTCCAAGCTAGATACCGTGACATATTAGACGATTAAAGGCTAGATACATCGTTATCAAGGATGCTACCAAAGAGGCAGTCTGGATATATATGAGTTCATGAGATGAATTTCGTTCCTGCTATTGTGTGACAATGGAGTTGTGGCTTATGCCTAGGAACCCCCGTCCCATCATAGATCCAGACATATTCTTAGGCAGTATCGCCAGATCATGGAGATGGTTGATCTCCAGGGAGATCGAGATTAGGAGAGTAGACACAGAGGACAACAGCGCGGAACCACTCACAAAGGCCTATTTCCCAGTAGAGACTTTTATGGGATGCTTGAGTATGAGATACTTCAACCACAGCTGATTGTTGGGTACGCGATACCACAACAGATGGACCTAGTGCAAGTGGGAGATTGTTAGTGATATGTATGCCCTAGAGGCCATTACTGTACATACGATGTATATTGTAGTGGATGCTTGGACATATATAGGGAGGACTTTCTTGCTCGACATGGTAATATGCTATCTGATTGCTCTTTATCTTAACATGTACTCTGAATGTCTCTATGTTACATGTTGATAAAGCCCTTAAGATGAGTACTTGACTACCGGGACTATGATGCAGATCATACTAGTGGGGACAGTGTAGTCGCTAAGTACATCCTTCAAATGTTCCTAGTCGTAGGTGTATCGAGACAGGGCATCGATATACCAGAGTAGACTAGCGTATGTTTCTCGACCCATACAGATGGGCGATGGATGATCCCATATCCATTGGTGTTTGACATCAGAGATAGTATACGGGTGCTCAGTAGAGACTGGGTACACTGGACAGACTCGCCGAGAACTCCCAGATGGTATTATACCTCACGTCAGATGGCAGTTCTCTAGTGACACTGGTACAGGTTAGTCTGTAGACCCGAGATCGTCATAGAGTCTTGTGTGATTCCTATTGTGCTTTGATTTCCATCATACCACGTCTAATAGGGCGTGCAAAATGGTGGCTTTTGGGTACAGTCCCGAATCACATGGAGGCAATGAGCGATAGGAGGGGTTTCGTCTCTCCCGGTATAGGGAGTTGATGTTGCGCTTTGTTCGATTGGCTATAACTGGAAATCCTTGGCCAGGGTTGCTGAGATTTACCGGTAAGTGTTATCAGTAGTTTCTCGAACTGTTATAGACCTCATATCGACACGACTTATCGGTTACTGGGGTCTGACGTTTACCCCCCCTAGACTGAATATGCGATATATCAGACGAAGAGACCGGACTGTACAGGAGTGTTACTGATTGGATTCATAGGAGAATGTACATGTAAGTCCATGTCATGCACCCCACAAGCTTGCAGGGAGGCGGAATATATGAAAAACGATTATCAAAGCTTCGTAACACGGACTTGAGCACACGGATCGTGTCTAAACCATTACTAGCAAATTATGAAAGGTTTAACTACTCTGATTCGAAGTTATACCTCACGTTACTTGTCCTTCGGGTCTTTATCACTATCCTCCATGTCTCGTAGGCTTTATGGAACGTCGGCACCTCAACGGCCTCCTCGAGTCAAAGACGATCCACCCGAGAGTCTATAGTCCGAGCTCCTATCTCGAATCTGAGATAACTACGGCTTCTAGATAGCTAATCTAGAAATCCTAGTGGGTATAGAGTAATTAGATGGATTACTTAGTCACGTAAACCCTAGGATTCTCAACTCATGAGAGCTATTAGGGTTTGAGGAAGAAGATGAAGAAGTGAGGAGAGAGAATGCTTTTGTGATAATGAAATGAATAATGTCTCATCTTAGAATAATATGAAGCATCAAAATATCATAACAAATATCTATCATAATATCTAGCATGCTTCATTTAATTCATTTGAGATGAATCATCTCATGAGTCATTATCCATTTAATGAAAACCTACACCTCATCTCACCACCTCATTTGTTTAAATCCTAAAAAGAATTAAACACAAATGAGTCACCTTCTTCTAGAAGCTTCCCGAAAAATTACGAGACTGCCCCTCCCATCCGTATTTCCGAAAAACACAGATAATTTTTGACTGAATAAATCCATCTTTATAATAATAGAATCTGGCTTAAACCAAAGCCCGCTAGTATTATCTGCCCAATCATAATACGTGCACAAGTGTACGTAAGTGATCACGGCCCTGCCGTAAAACCATACGGCCTCTACACCTTTTGCCCGGTGCAGGAAAACTCTCCATGTAGGACTCTAAAGACTCGACACTATGCTGGCAGTGGGTTTAACCACAGGGCGCAAGCGGTACTAGCTGTACGTAACGGTCCCCAGGTAGATGTCGATAAGAAGGACGATGAGGAAACCCATCCGAACTCCAACTGAGCCTGATGTGACAATCTCCGTACAGTCCGGTCTGTTCGTCTAGGACTATCGCATATCGGGCATAGGGGCGGTAAACGTCAGACCCCTAATAGCGGTATAAGTCGTGTCAGAGTGAAGCCCATTACACCTTGAGAAACTACTGGAAGCCACCAGTAAATCTCGTTTGTCCTGGCCAGGGACTTTGCGTAATGGCTCTCCATACACAGCGCGATATCAACCCCCAATACCGGGAGAGATGAATCCTGTCTAACCGCCACTGCCTCCAAGTGCTTCGGGACTACACCCAACTACTACCTGTTTGCACGACTCCTTTGAGCCGTGGTATGGTAGTAATCTAAGTACAGTGGGAACACACCCGAGGAGAAGTAGCAGTATCAAGTCGACGGACTAAGCTGTACTCATGTCACCTGGGAACTGCTATCTGACGATGGGTATAAATCAAACCTGCAGTTCCCGGCGAGTCATGTCCGGTGTACCCGTAACCTAACGAGCACCTGTATTCTATGTCCAGTACGATGTACCGATGGCTGTGGGACAGAACATCTCCCTAAGTGGGATGAGAAGCGTATACACCAGTCTACTCCGGAGTATCGATGCCCTGTCTCGATAATCCTATGACCAGGGACCTGTATAGGATGTTGCTTATAGACTACCCAGCCCCCACTAGTGTGACTGCCATCACAACGCTGGTAATCAAGCAAAGATCCTAAGGGCTATACTAATATGTATAAGCGATACGTTAAAAGAAATATATGCACATATTAAAGTAGACTCAAACCAAATAGCATACTACCATTTTTAGCAAGACCGTCAGTACAACTGTGAATATCCCAAGCTTCCATTAAGTAATATACAAACTAGTATGATACAGTAATGGCCTCTAGGGCATAAACACTAACAATCTCCTACTTGCACTAGGGCCATGTACTGGCATATCGCAGACCTATCATCTCGAATAGCCTCTCGAACTGCGTCTGAGGAATGGCCTTTGTGAATGGATCAGCAGTGTTATTCTCTGTATCTACTCTCTTTACCTCGATCTCCCGGCGATCTACGATCTCCCTGATTAGGTGATACCGCCTTAAGATGTGTCTGGACTTCTGATGGGACCTGGGTTCCTTCGCTAAAGCTATAGCGCCATTGTTGTAGCAATACAGAGGTATTGGATTAACACTGGTAGGAACCACCTGAAGTTCTGTGAGGAACTTCTTCATCCAGATAGCTTCTTTTACGGCATCGCAAGCAGCTATGTACTCCGCTTCCATCGTTGAGTCAGCAACGGTGTCCTGCTTAGAACTCTTCCAACAGACCGCCCCTCCATTGAGGGTAAAGACATAACCCGACATGGACTTGGAGTCATCCTTGTCACTCTGGAAGCTGGAGTCAGCAAAGGCCTCGATCTGGAGGTCTTTTCCGCCATACACCAAGAACATCTCCTTAGTCCTCCTCAGGTACTTGAGAATGTTCTTTACTGCTATCTAGTGCTTCTCCCCTGGGTTTGCCTGATACCGGCTTACAACGCTCAATGCGTTTGCTACATCTGGTCTGGTATATAACATTGCATACATTATAGAGCCTACCGTCGAAGCGTAGGGTATAATTGACATGCGAGCCCTTTCCAAATTAGCCTTGGGAGACATCTCTTTGGAGAGGTTGATTTCGTGACAAGTCGGTAGGTTACCGCGCTTAGAATCTTTCATACTGAATCTTTTCAATATGGTGTCTATGTACCTGGACTGCGAAAGTCCCAACATCCTTTTTGATCTATCACGATAGATCTGGATCCCCAGAATGTAGGTGGCATCACCCAGGTCCTTCATGGAGAACTTCAATGACTAGAATCCCTTGACTGACTGTAGCATAGGAATATCATTTCCTATTAGGAGAATGTCATCCATGTACAAGACGAGGAATACTACAACTCTTCCTACAATCTTACTGTATATGCATGGTTCATCTGGATTTTTGATAAAGTCGAATTCTTTGACAGTATCATCAAAACAGATGTTCCAACTCCGCGATGCCTGCTATAGTCCATAAATGGACTTAAGCAACTTGCACACCTTACCGCTGCTCCCACTCTGAATGAATCCCTCTGGCTGATCCATATAAACACATTCTTCCAAATTACCATTTCGAAAAGCCGTCTTTACATCCATCTACCAGATTTCATAATCGTGGAAGGCAGCAATGGCAAGAAGGACCCGAATGGATTTGAGCATAGCCACTGGAGAAAATGTTTCGTCATAGTCCAAACTAGGTCTATGATGAAAACCCTTTGCAACAAGTCTAGCCTTATAGGTTTCAACCTGTCCATCTACACCAATCTTCTTTCTGAAGATCCACTTGCATCCTACGGGTTTTACCCCATCTGGAGCAATGTCCAAAGTCCATACTTTGTTAGTGTACATGGAATCCATTTCGGTCCGCATTGCATCCAGCCATTTTACCGAGTCGCCGCTCTGAATGGCTTGCTGGAAGCTAGTAGGGTCATCATTATTAATGATGCAATCTTCACGATCCCCATCTATGAGAAAACCGTAGTATCACTTAGGCGGATGAGACTGTCTACTACTTCTACGGATAGGTGCTGGTATGTCCCTTTCTTCTGAAACTTCTGGTTCTACCATACTTTCAGTAACAGCTTGTGGTTCTGAAATTTCTTCCAGTTCTATTGCGCTCCCACTCTTTTGATTTTCTAAAAATTCAGCTTCCAAGAAGTGGGCATGACGAGAAACAAAAACCTTTTGTTCCTCTGCGTAATAGAAATAATACCCCTTGGAGTTTTTTGGATATCCCACAAACTTACACTGTACTGAGCGTGCCTCGATCTTGTCCGGATGCTGCTTTTTTACAAAAGCTGGACATCCCCATGTCTTCAGGTACTGAAGATAGGGTTTCTTCCTACTCCACATCTGATATGGTGTGGTAGGCACAGTCTTGGTTGGAACCTTTTTCAAAAGATATGCAGCTGATTCTAGTGCATAACCCCAGAAAGATTGCGGTAACTCAGCCTTACTCATCATGGAACGAACCATATCCAATAGGGTTTGATTCCTCCTTTCCGATACACCGTTGTGTTGTGGTGTGTATGGAGGAGTAAGCTGAGAGAGAATTCCATTCTCTTTTAAGTAACCTAGGAACTTGACACTTAAGTATTCACCACCTCAATCAGATCTCAATGTCTTGATAGTTTTGCCTGTTTGGTTTTCCACTTCATTCTTGTATTCCTGGAATTTCTCAAAGGCCTCGGATTTATGCTTCATCAAGAAGATATGTCCATACCTAGAGAAATCATCCGTAAAAGTTATGAAGTAGGAATAACCACCTCACGCATGTGTAGACATTGGACCACACACATCACTGTGTATGAGTCCCAAGAGCTCACTCACTCTTACTCCGTGTCCAGTAAACGGAGTCTTTGTCATCTTTCCCATGAGACAAGATTCACAAGTAGCATAAGATTGATATTCGAACGGATTCAAATATCCTTCTCTATATAACTTAGTTAATCGTGTTTTATTGATGTGACCTAGTCTACAATGCCATAAGAAAGCCTGATTTATTTTTGGAGACTTTCTTTAAGTGTGTTCTGGACATTAAAAACCTGAGCTTGATTCAATACGTATATACCGTCATCTAATGTACCGGACCCAATCAGAACTTGATTTAGGTGGATGTGAACTACATCACTTACGAATGTAAAGTCACATCCCTCTCTCGAAAGTGAGGACACTGATATGATATTACAAGTCAAACTAGGTACATACAAACAGTTACGTCGAATCAATATCTGCCCACTTGTCAAACCTAGACGATATTCTCCCACGGATTCAGCGTCCACGCTCATTCCGTTTGCTACTTTGAGAGACAAATCACCTACCCTGATAACTCTACGGTTTTTCAAAGCAAGTAATGAATTATAGATATGAGATCTTGCTCCGGTATCTAGTACCCAGGAAGTAGAGTTAATTGGCAAACAGTTCTCAATCACATACACACTCGAGGCCGACGCCACAACATGCTTCGTATCCTGGCTACTGGCTTCCAAAGCCCTGCAATCCTTCTGCCAATGCCCGTTCCCATAACAATAGGAACATCCATCCTTACCTACACCAAGTCCCGAAACTTTTGCTCTTCCCTTTCCTCCTACTTTACTGACACCGTATATCGGCTTTGTGGAGGTCTTCTTCTTTCACCCTTTGCTTTCGCCCTGGATGCAGAAGAAGAAGGTCCTCCATTATGCAGAGCGGGTGTCTCCTTAGTTTCTTTCAGGGTGTAAGTAGAGGGTAGGGACTATAGAAATAAGTCAGCGCCTGACCTGTTTCCCAACGTGGTCTCCAGGTCCATGACCTCATCAATATAGCTAGTCATCATAAGGACGTCGTCCCATACAGATAACCCGATAGCCAACCTCGCTTGAAGCAATTCGTTCGAGGTCTCATATCTTGCGATTCAAGATTGCTCTCCATATAAATCTTTGTTATGGAGAAAGATGGAAACTAAGTCCATCTTCTCGTGCTGCTTCTGGTTTACACCATCAACTGAAGCCAACACGAGACACTTGGCATTCGCATTATCCTTTTCCCTTGTCTGACGGATATACATATCAGTGACGGTAGAAACTGGACCTGGGACGGCGGGATCTTGAGTAGTAATAGGGTGGTCCAGCTTGTCATAGGCAATGGACATCTGGACAGACCTTTGCCAGTCAGATTCAGTCATTTTGTTATCTAGATGTAACCTAGTCATGGTCACAAGGTCGCTGTATTGAGAGAGAGAGAGAGAACACTTTAGCATGATTCTCTTGCAAGTTTAGATTGGTTTTTAGTTTATCTAAACTGGATGGCTCCCACTGTTTCTTGAATCCTTCCTCAAACCATAAAAGAAGAATTAGCCAGGACTGATCTCACCGTACAATACTTGCTTAACCGTTAAGCCAGGCCGGTGTCGGTACTTTGAGGGAGGTTTTCCAACGCTTTCGCGAAGTTCCTTAATTAAATAACCACTTTTCTCTGGGGGCCTACCCCTGCTGACACCTTTCTCGACACCTACTTGGTTTATAGCATTGATCGTTAAGTGACGAATCTCCTAATGAGTAGTGGATACTCACAGTAGGATCGGGATCCAAATATCATCGTGTGATAATGCTGATGGAATCCTACCAACATTCAGCAAACTCCAAATGGTATGCAACACTAGCAAGTTTCAGTTTCTTTAGAAACTCCCGATGTGGATTTTTGCCCCAAGTTCTTATGACCTTGACAAAGGCCGACGAATCATAAGTCACATGTCAAGTTCTGCCCATCATTATCTTGTTAATTTAAACCCACCCGTACATACCCTTGACGAAGGCCAACAAGGTAATACGACTGTCCCAAACCAACTCATCTATCTATGCAACAAATGAATACCCCAGCAGCTACCAAACACTATGCCTTAACGAAGGCCAACAAACATAGCTTGAATACTACTGACCATCCATAAGAAATGACGGAGGGCTACGACTGGTTTTGGCGAAACCGTGAACGTAGTGAACTTGATATAATCGAAGGAACCTGATAGCTTTTTAAAAGAAGTGGTTAAAGCTCCGCAATTTAAAAATTCTGCTCTTTTTAAAATAACCGAGTGGTTTCTTTTAAATTTGTTCCAACGATTCAACTTTGGTTTATTTTCTTTGCATTAATTATAATGCGTCCCATCAATTAACCTATCATTGCAGAATACAACGAAAATACAACGTCCTCTTATGCCATCCGCATTCGCCACTGGGTCCCGTCATTCACCCATTAGGTTACTTAATTAACGACAGAGCGGGGGCTGGGCTAGCGCAGGTGTAAAACATAAGTAACGCCTAATAGCTATCATATATAGATATTGTACATTCGTCAGACGCAATAATAGGCATTCCAGATCACAGATGAACATTATTGGATATACTAGCAATCCGCGTTTCCTTTGAGCCTGCAACGAAAGACGGATTACACAGTTGTGATGAATAGCCATTACCCCACCCTAGACCCCTACGGGTATGGCATACTACCCGCCAAGTACCCGAAGTGAAGCGGTCTACCTCAACAACGTGAGTAGGCCACTAAACACTTCAAAGTACCCGGTAGTTTGTGCACCCCACCTTGGGTCTATCCTAGGAGCATAAAACAGTAAATGAAATAATACATCGGTGGCTACAACCTCAGCCCGGATGTGCCCCGCAAAAGAATATTACATCATATTATAATTTACATCAAATGAATGAATATAAAATCTCATCTCAAACCCCGGCTAATCATCACAACGATCCAATCAAGTTAATATACACAAACCAGTAAAAACCATTACAGAAATGTGCAACCCCCTGCTAACCGACATACTAGCAATTAGGGAAGGTTTACGAACACATTAAACATTACAGATAAAACCCAATTAGCAAATAACTTAGAATATCGATTGACAAACTTTTTCCGTGTCTACCCCAAATGCAAGCCAGCACTAAAGTAACCTGGGTAGAAAAAGAATATACAGGAAAACAAAACACCAAAAACTAAGAATTACTGTGCAAATCCGAGTCAACTCGGAGTTGACTCGGCGGCGGATCCATGGCGGATAGCACTAATCTGCCGCGGTTCCGCAGTCTTATCACCGAGTTAGCAGCTCGTATTTTCCCAGATTTCTTAGAATTCCCTGCTGTGAATTTTCATACCTATCAAATAATATTTTCGACACGTTTAAAATTGACAGAAACTTGAGGGGTCCGGGGTTATGTTTTCGTGTTTTTCCGACGATCGAAATTCTAATTAGTTGCTAACAAGCTAGTAAAGGTTTAGTAGGCTCTGATACCACTGTAAGTCCATGTCACGCACCCCACGAGCTTGCGGGGAGGCGGGATATATGAAAAACGATTATCAAAGCTTCGTAACACGGACTTGAGCACACGGATCGTGTTTAAACCATTACTAGCAAACTACGAAAGCTTTAACTACTCTGATTCGAAGTTATACCTCACGTTACTTATCCTTCGGGTCTTTATCGCTATCCTCCACGCCTCGTAGGCTCTATGGAACGTCGGCACCTCAATGGCCTCCTCGAGTCAAAGACGATCCATCCGAGAGTCTATAGTCCGAGCTCCTATCTCGAATCTGAGATAACTACGGCTTCTAGATCGCTAATCTAGAAGTCCTAGAGGGTGTAGAGTAATTAGATGGATTACTTAGTCACTTAAACCCTAGGATTCTCAACTCATGAGAGCTATTAGGGTTTGAGGAAGAAGATGAAGAAGTGAGGAGAGAGAAAGCTTTTTTGATAATGAAATGAATAATGTCTCATCTTAGAATAATATGAAGCATCAAAATATCATAACAAATATCTATCATAATATCTAGCATGCTTCATTTAATTCATTTGAGATGAATCATCTCATGAGTCATTATCCATTTAATGAAAACCTACACCTCATCTCTCCACCTCATTTGGTTAAATCCTAAAAAGAATTAAACACAAATGAGTCACCTTCTTCTAGAAGCTTCCCGACAAATTACGAGACTGCCCCTCCCATCCGTATTTTCGAAAAACACGGATAATCTTTGACTGAATAAATCCATCTGTATAATACTAGAATCTGGCTTAAACCAAAGCCCGCTAGTATTATCTTCCCGATCATAATACGTGCACAAGTGTACGTGAGTGATCGCGGCCCTGCCGTAAAACCATACGGCCTCTACACCTTTGCTCGGTGCAGGGAAACTCTCTGTGTGGGACTCTAAAGACTCGACACTACGCTGGCAGTGGGTTTAACCACAGGCTACAAGTGGTACTAGCTGTACGTAACGGTCCCCAGGTAGATGTCGATAAGAAGGACGATGAGGAAACCCATCCAAACTCCAACTGATCCTGATGTGAAAATCTCCGTACTGTCCGGTCTGTTCGTCTAGGACTATCGCATATCGGGCCTAGGGGGCGGTAAACGTCAGACCCCTAATAGCGGTATAAGTCGTATCGAAGTGAAGCCCATTACACCATGAGAAACTACTGTAAGCCACCAGTAAATCTCTCTTGCCCTGGCCCGGGACTTTGCGTAATTGCTCTCCATACACAGCGCGATATCAACCCCCAATACCGGGAGAGACGAATCCTGTCTAACCGCCACTGCCACCAAGTGTTTCGGGACTGCACCCAACTACTACCTGTTTACACGACTCCTTTGAGCCGTGGTAGGGTAGTAATCTAAGTACAGTGGGAACACACCCGAGGCGAAGTGGCAGTATCAAGTCGACGGACTAAGCTGTACTCATGTCACCTGGGAACTGCTATCTGACGATGGGTATAAATCCAACCTGCAGTTCCCGGTGAGTCCTGTCCGGTGTACCCGTAACCTAACGAGCACCTGTATACTATCTCCAGTACGACGTACTGATGGCTGTGGGACATACCATCTCCCTAACTGGGATGAGAAGCGTATACACCAGTCTACTCCCGAGTATCGATGCCCTGTCTCGATAATCCTACGACCAGGGACCTGTATAGGATGTTGCTTATAGACTACCCAGCCCCTACTAATGTGACTGCCATCACAACGCTGGTAATCAAGAAAAGATCCTAAGGGCTATACTAATATGTATAAACGATACGTTAAAAGAAACATATGCATATATTAATGTAGACTCAAACCAAGTAGCATACTACCATTTTTAGCAAGACTGTCAATACAACTGTGAATATCCCAAGCTTCCATTAAGTAATATACAAACTAGTATGATACAGTAATGGCCTCTAGGGCATAAACACTAACAGTACAGGCTTGCTTGTTGATATTCTGATTGCTCAATATCTGGGTGGCTGTTACGTTTAGCTGACCGCTTGCAGCTTGTGGGTGTTTGATATGATCATCACCTACTGCCGGCGTATTGACGATTATTTAGAGTCCTACACAGAGGTTTCCTGGCTCAGGAAAAAAGGAGTACGAGCACATATGTGATATGCGCGGGACCGAGAATAATATGTGTATGTGCTACCGTATTAGATTCTCGCGATATGTGATATCGGCCGGGTATATGTGATATAGCTGGGTCATCGGATCAAGTGTTGATTCGATGAACTGATACATATTATATTAGTCGGTTATTTGTGAAATAGCCGGATTATCGGACCAAGTGTTGATTCGATAATTTAATGTATAATTATATATTTGATATATTATATTACATTAACTAATATAAGCTCACGTAAAGATTCTTTTTCTCACATGGATAATACATTGATGTATATGCGATATATGTTAATTGTATAATTTTATTTTGTTACATTATATATTATATATGTGATATATAATATTGTAACATGTTAGGGTTACAAATGCAACATGTTTTGTGGAGTTTAAACAAGTTAGGGTTTTGATTTAGGTTAGCTTTTTCATGAAGCTTCATGAAGCTTTCTTTTGTTTTTAGCTAAGATATTTTGTGAAGATATTTCTTAACCCAACCCAAAACCCTTTACCCTAGTTTATTCTCTACAAGGGTTAAGCCTTCATTCTTAACCCATGGTTGGATTTGTAACCACAACAAGATTTCATTATTCATCACACAAATAGGTTTCTTCTTCTTCCTCCTCTTTGAAAAGCTTTCTAGCTTTTGGGTTTGTGATGGATTTTTGTGAGATAAAGAAAACAAAAGAGAGCTAAATTCCTACTTCATCATCCTCATCTATTCTAGACACTTAGATTAGGGTGTTTGCTTTGCTAATACTTGATTAGTGAAGCAATAGCTTGGGTTTGAGATTCTTCAAGGTAGATCATCTTAGTTGTTGAAGATTGGAAACAAGCTTGTATCTTTCTCTTCATGGAGCCTCTCTGGAGTCCGGGTACTTGATGATCGCAGCGAAGCAACCTCAACACGGAGCTTATGAAGTGAAGGAACGGACTACAAAGGTTGTAATCCCTAACTTTTAGATGTAAAGTTGTTTACTTGCTATGTTAACCCTAAGTCTGTAGTTAAGATCTTGGTTAGGGTTTGTTTAGCACCCCAAAATTTTTAAAGTAGCATGATTGATATTTGCCAAAACCTTCACAAGGTGCTATGCCAACCCTACACTCAAGAAAAACCCTAGCTTCCCAAAGTCTCCAAAATCCAACTTTGATTGGTCCAAAGTGTTGAGGATGAGGAGGGGATCATCTTTAATGAAAGGTGTTTAGGGTTTTGATAAAGATTTTTAGATGATATATGGAGGTGGAGGTGGAGGAAAGCTTGAGGATGAAGGAGGTGAAGAAAATAACGGGGTGAGGAAATGGTGGCTGCCCCCCTCTCTCTTCTTATTCTCACCCTCTCTCAACTCATTTCTCACACTCTCTCTCCAATAATTGTCCCATTCTCTTTCCCTTTTCTTTTCTTTTTCCCCCACTCATTAAAACCAAACACATTACATAAATAAATTGAAACTACAAGTAACATGTCATGGTGCACTAGCCATGGAAAACTGTAGACACACGGATTTGGCTTAATCGCGATTAGTAGTGCACTAATCCATTTTTATCCAAACTGCATATAATTAATTATAAAAATGCCAAATCCAATAAATATATTTTTAAATGAATAAATCATTTTAACCTTCAATTATTTCACAATTATTGGTATATATTTATACCATTTTACGAAAACCCCAATTTCGCAAATCGGGTAGTTTTTGCGAAATATATTATTTTAATATTAAATTCCAAAAATAATATTTTATATTTTCTGAAATGCTACACAGCTAGTCTGATCCAATGACCGCCTTTCCTTTTCGTGCCGCGTCCGACGTCTCCACGACCGATCCTAGAATCACACAATGCAACACATAAGGCTAATATTCTGTAAAACGCGATATCAAGACCATACGAGAAAACTAGCGCCCACAAACTAAACGCGTGTGCACTCGGAGCACCAAAACGTGTGTGCTAACGTCTGAAACCACCCCGATTGGCTGTGATACATAGCAAACAGCACAACTAGACTCGAAATGCAAGTATCGCGCTAGACACAACACTAAAAATATAGGTAATTGGTCCCAGATTTTATCTAGAGTCGAAGCAAAGAAAACAAGCAATATCAAATACCATAAAATACCTACAGACAACTACCTGCAAAATCCCAACATTCAATTCCACAGAGGGGCCGTCCAAATCGGGAAAATGGGATTTTCACCGGGTTAATTTTCATGAAATGGGTTCGGGTTTCTACACTACACTCCTAACATAATATATAGTCTATTGTATATGTTTGTTTGTTCTAAAAACAGCCACAGTAACAACAGATACTTAATATCCTAAAACTTGATTAAAACCCATTTTAAAACACTAATTAGTGACATTAAGGTATTTTAGTGCAACTTGTAGAATGAATTGGGTTATTAGACACTAACTACTCTTAATTATCCAAATTAAGCCATAAGAACCATAACTTATCCTAATCTTCTCTTAAATCTAAAAACTTGCATTAATTACCACTTAAACACCAAATTAAACTTAATAAACCAAAAGTTTAGCAATGAATTAAATAAGTTAGGCTTATACCTCAAGAATTAGTGTAGAGAGATCCTACAAGAGAAAGCTTGCTATCCAAAAGAAGACTTGCTTCAAAACCCTTGCTTAACTTAGAAAAATGAGATTTTTAGAAAGATTTTTGGAGGGATTTGTGTTAAGCTTAGAGAAGTTTGATGTGAGGTAGAGAGCTTAAACTTTCTTTTGCAAGAAAGAGAGAAGGTGAGGGGAGAGAGGCAGCCCAAAGAGAGGGATATAGAATTCTAGAGAGTGTGTGTGAGAGAGAGAGAGAGCTATGTGATGCATTTAATGCACCAAGTCATCTCAATTTTCTTTTTAAATTTCATTTTTGACTTGTAAAAAAATATAGAATCATGAGAGGAAAGAAGAAAGAGCATGCCACACATTTTTTTAAAAGATTAAGTTGTCATGGTGCATAAGACCTGTATCAACATGTTGTTAGCTTAGGGTTACACAAGATGTGTGTGCATGGTTTTAAGAAAATAGTTTAGTAATTAATAAATAAGTGTTCCCTCATAAAATATCAGGAATACCCCGATGAGGCATCACGTGTCCACACGTGACCAGAGGTCACGTGCAGACACGTGATAGGTTCCTTTGATCTCTAATTTATAGAATTAAATTCTAGTCAAACAATCAATCAGTGGAGTCACGTGTCCACACATGATGGGCCTTTAAACCCACTGAAAAGAATAAAAAGTATAATAAAATAACAAGGAAAAATCCCAATGGGGAATTACATGCTCACACGTGACCAAGGGCCACGTGCTGACACGTGATGATTCCTTAGTTCTTTAAAAACAACAGAATTAAATTCTGGTTAAATGGTTAATTGGGGAGTCACGTGTCAACACGTGATGGGTTCATAAGCTTTTTAATTAATAGAATTAAATTCTATTTAAATGATCAAACAGTAGGTCACGTGCTAACATGTGATAGACTCTTAAACCTTCTTAACTAATAGAATTAAATTCTAATTAAGGGAAATCAAAGACCCTAACTGGGAAAATATTTCTTTAAATCTTTCCAAACAAAAAAGATCGTGCTTTGTAAAATAGAGCACCGTTGGATAAAAAATCCAATGGTGATTAAAAATCACCAATTTATGGAAAGATTTTATACAAGGAAAGATTTCCCTGAAATTCACCAAGAATAACAAACAGAATATCTTCTGGATTAAAAATCCAATGGTGAATAAAATTCACTGAGTAATCTAAATGATCATGTTAGTTACAGAAACAACCAAGATCTTTCAATGAAAGATTGATTAAACAAATTAATTCTTTTCTTTCTCCTACAAATAGGACCCAAGAAGAGAAGAGAAGGATCTTTGGAATTTTGATTTTCTGGAGAAAAACAACAACAGAGAGGAAAAAGAGAGGAGAATTTAATTCTCAAGAGAGAAAAGAAGATCTTTTCAGAGAAAAGAAAACCTAGGTGAGAAAGGGGAAAGAGATCTAAGCTCCATAAAACAAAAGAGAATTTAATTTTCAATTTAAGAGTTTAACTCTTCTGAATAAGAACTTGGTTCTTCCTTCGGTTGAAGATCTGCAGAAGCAGATCTCCACACAAGTTGAGAATTTAATTCTCATCGGGGAGATTCTGCCATGCAGATCCAAAACTTAGAAGGGAGAATTTGAGTTTAAGGAATTTAATTCCCCCAAATTCATAGGAATTTAATTCCTCCAAATAAAACTAGGATTTAACCCTATATGAGAATTTAATTCTCCCAAATTCATAGGAACTTAATTCCTCCAAATAAAATTAGGGTTTAACCCTACATAAGAATTTAATTCTTTCATATACGTAAGAATTTAATTACTCTAAAACAGAATTAGGGTTTAACCCTACAGAGAATTTAATTCTTAAAACAAGAGACTTGGAACCCTCCATGCACGTAAAGAACTTGGTCACATGGTAACACGTGACCCTTCTCCTCAATAAGTAAAAAAAGTAAGAACAAGACTAGGTCGCGTGCTCCCACATGACCCTAAAACAGGTTCCCTTAATGAAAAAGAAAAAATTGGAGGCAATGCCTCACGTGCTCCCACGTGACCCTCAAAATAAAAGGAACAAAGACAAAGGCAGAATCAGTTTTGGGCGCCCTCACATGTCCCCACTTGACCCCTTAATAAACACTTTAATAATCAATACATGGATACCCATCACGTGCCAACACGTGATGGCCTGAAGACTAAAAGTGTTTAACACTTATTTGAATATTCTGAGAACAAAATAAATGAGTTTTGGTCCAATTCTTAGGCGCCTCACATGACCCCACGTGACCACCCCACTTTTAGTGTTTAACACTATTTTGAGCATTTTGTCCCCAGTGTTTAACACTGTTTTAAAGCACATCACGTGGGAACACGTGATCGCCAAATATATGTTAGTGTTTAACACTATTCTCAAACTGGTCTTAGCCCAAATTGGCTAAGTCTTTCTGAGTCAAGACTCCCCTTTGATTAAACCCCGACTACATTCTTTCAAACTTGATCATTTCATATGACATTCAAAGAAAACACCAGAGCCACGACGAATGGTCAATGCCCAATAAAAGACAAGGTGTTGTCAGAGCCCTCAAACCCCTATTTAGCATTGCTAAATGTTAGTTATGTATATGCCCTAGAGACCATTGCTGTACATATGATGTATATTATGATGGATGCTTGGATATATATAGAGAGGACTTTCTTACTCGTCATGATTGTATGCTATTTGGTTTCACTTTATCTTAACATGTTGACTTGTATTGGTTTACTGTCTTACTCTCACATGTTGATAAAGCCCTTAGGATCTGTACTCGACTACTGGGACTATGATGAGATCATACTAGTGGGGCCATGGTAGTCGATGAGTACATCCTATAACTGTTTCTAGTCGAGGGTATATCGAGACAGGGCATCGATACACCAGAGTAGACTAGCGTATACGCATCTTGACCCATATGATGGGCGATGGATGATCCCATATCCATCGGTGTTAGACATCAAGGATGGTGTACGGGTGCTCAGTGGAGACTGGGTACACTGGACGGACTCACCGAGAACTCCCAGATGGTGATATACCACACGTCAGATAGCAGTTCTCCGGTGACACTGGTACAGCGTAGTCTGTAGACCCGAGATCGTCATAGAGACTTATGTGATTCCCACTGTGCTTTGATTTCCACCTTACCACGTCCAAGAGGGCATGCAAAACGGCGGCTTTTGGGTACAGTCCCGAATCACATGGAGGCAATGAGCGATAGGAGGGGATTGGTTTCTCCCGGTATAGGGAGTTGATATTGTGCTGTGTTCGATTGGCTATAACTGGAAGTCCCTGGCCAGGGCTGATATAGAGATTTACTGGTAAGTGTTACTAGTAGTTTCTCGACCCATTATAAGCCTCACATCGACACGACTTATCGGTTACTGGGGTCTGACGTATACCACCCCTAGACTTGATATGTGACATATCAGACGAACAGACCGGACTGTACGGGAGTGTTATTGATTGGATTCACAGGAGAACGTACAGGCTAGCTTGTTGATCTTCTAATCGCTTAATACCTGGGTGGCTGTTACGTTTAGCTAACCGCTTGTAGGTGTTTGATATGATCATCACCTGCTACCGGCGTATTGACGATTCTTTAGAGTCCTACACAGAGGTTTCTTGGCTCAGGCAAAACGGAGTAGAGGCACATATGTGATTTGCGCAGGACCAAGGATAATGCGATATAAGATACTATATTATATTCTCGCGATATTTAGATATGAACCGGGACATCGGATCAAGTGTTGATTCGATGAATCGGTACATGATATATTAGTCGGTTTTATTCGATATAGCCGTATTGTCGGATCAAGTGTTGATTCGATGATTTAATGTATAATAATATATATGATATATTGTATTACATTATCTAATATTGGCTCGCTTTATTATTTCATTTTCTCATCGGATAATACATTGATATATATGTGATATATGTTAATTGTATTATTTTCTTTTGTTGCAAATATATAATATATATGTGATATATATTATTGTGACATGATATGATTAATAATGGAACATGTTTAGTGAAGATTAAATAAGGTTAGGGTTTGATTAGGGTTAGCTCCTTCTTGCTCATTCTAGAAGGAATTCCTTTTGTCTTGGTTAAGATATTATGGTTGATATTTATCCATGACTGATTCTTTAACCTAACCAAACCCTAGCTCTAGTTTATTCTCTACAAGGGTTATCCTTGTCATACTAAACTATGGTTACATTATTAATTCATATATACTTTTCATTATTCATCACAAAAGGATTATCTAATTATTCATCATCTTCTTCTCTCTTGAGCTTTGAAAAATCTTGCTAGAATTTCCTTTTGTGATGATTTCTTGTAAGAATATGATATAAAAAGATAGCATAAATACTACTCCATCATCCTTATCTAATCTAGCCCATTAGATTAGGGTGTTCACCTCATTAGAGTGAGAGAGCTTGAGCTATTGCAACTTTGACGTAGATCATCGGAGAAACGGAATACTACAAGCTAGCATGGATCGTTCGAGTCGTGGAGCCTCTCTTGAGTCCGGGAGATCATGGATCGCGGCGAAGGGACTTCTACTCGGAGCTTATGAAGCGAAGGAGCGGACTACAAAGGTTGTAATCCCTCACACTTAGTGGTAAAGATATTTACTTGCATGTTAAACCCTAATAATCTAGCAAAGATCCCGGCTTTGGGTTGTTCGGCACGTCTAAAATTTTATTCGGGGATGGTTCATGCCTTATGAACCCTCACAAGAGTGCCTAGGAACCCTACAGTGGTATTAGAGCCTAGCTAGAGCATTAGGCGACGTGTATACGAAGTTAAAACTCCGATCGAACACCGAAACGCAATTTTAGACCCCTCTCTGGATATTTTTCAAAAACTGTGATTTTTCAGAATTAAAAATACGTAAAAAATTCTGCAGGTAAATATAAATATCACTGTGAAAAACGAGGTAGCAATACGTCCATACCACCGCGAAACCGCGGCAGTACCTCGCTTGGGCCGCGGATCCGCGGTAGGAATGTTGAATTGGGCATTCATTTTTCAACGGTAATATCCGTATCTGTATGTTATTTTTTCTGGGTATTTTTAATCTGACTCAAGTGTTGAGTGTTCTGGGGTTTGTTTTGTAATCGTTGATTCGATCGAAAAATTTAATTTTGTTATGTTTTCCGGATATTTAGAAACTGTTAAGATGTTCGAGCGGATATCATTAACTCACTTTTTCCCGGCACGAAAAACTTTCAAGTGTTGAATTTTTATCGGGTTTAAATCTTTCGGAAAAATGTGCAAGTAATGCGGTGGACCCTCTAGAAAACAACAAACCTTAACTCGATTATGTGACCGTCTTGAACTGCCTCTAAACCTTAGGATTTGGGGGAGTACGGCGTGCCACATGTGAGGCGTTGGCTTGACCCTTCTACGGCTGGATCATCGGTACTGTGACATATTCTGAGATTATTTGAACTCCGCTCAAGTGTTGAGCTATTTAGGAAATTTTGGGTATTTGATTATCTGTTCGGAAAGTTTAATACTGTCTATTTATCTGGAATGTGATACAATATGTGGAATTCATATAGTGAGGCATGAAATGCGAAGTATGTGATATTTCGGATTTACGATGTCTAAAGTGATTGTGGATTCCAAATATTGTAGTTTTACAATTTCTTTTCTGTGACCGTATGTGTAGTATGTAGTTGTATTGCCGGTTTTCGTTGCTATACATCAACGACGATCGGTGTATGCATACTTACTTACGTTGATGATATGTGATATTATGTGTTACTGTGATATGTTATATTGGATCGTCGTGTTCTGAATAGCCGGGGGTTTTATGTGAGATGAGGGTTTTTATTTTCATTCATGTAAAATTCATTTGTATGTAATATTCTTTTATTGGGGAACTTCCAGGATGAGGTTGATGTCACCAGTGTATATTATTTACTTTTCCGCATTAGGTAGACCCAAGGAGGGGAGCACAAGTAACTGGGTTCTAGGGTCCAGTGGGAGGCCATCTCGAGGAGTCGAGACCGGGTCTCCTAACCCTAGAATTGGCAGTGTTACTTGCCTCTCTCGTAGGGTTCTTGGGATGTGGGTTTGGCTATTCGTCACGACCGTGGAATCCGTGTTTTATACAGGCTCGTATTTAAAACATGGACGTCCTAGTATATCCAATATTTCATATATGTTCTTCTGCTGCAATGTTCTGTGATGAGATCATATTACTGCCTGAGACGAATGCTTATACTATATATATATATATGCTGATATATAAATATTACTGCTTTCGTTTCTTCTGTGATGCTTAGGAAGTATAAGCCGATGGGATTTTATTAATGAGATTAATAAAAAGAAAAGAAACCTAAAAGATATTGTAGAATCAAAACTTTATAAAAAGGGTAGCTACAGTTTTGCTTTGCATAGCGGTATATATGATATACCCTGCACCTTATTCGATGAGGAAAGAGCCAAGATCCCTTCACCGGGAGTGACCTCTTTAGCAAAACTGGCAGATGCTACAAACTCACGGTTTAGTTTTTGATAGCTTATATAGTTCTTGCTTTGCATAGCGGTATATATGATATACCCTGCACCTTATTGGATGGGGAAAGAGCCGAGATCCCTTCACCGGGAGTGACATCTTTAGCGAAACTAGAAAAGCCTCAAAAACACTCCTTTTCAAAAACACTCGATTCTACGACGATATCAAGTTCATTACGCTCAGGGTTTTCTGAAAAACCTGCGTAGCCCTCCTTCATTTCAGATAAAGACTATTTAGTATTCGTGCTGCGTTTGTTGGCCTTTGTCAAGGCGTAGTGTGCGGTAGCTAACTGGTACTTATCTGTTTAAACATGTGATGTGATTGGATTAGGGTATTCGTGCGACCTTGTTGGCCTTTGTCAAGGGTCGTGCGGGTGGGTTTATTTCAATCAAGAAATGACGGGTTGGACTTGACTAGCTTCCTATGGTTTGTTGGCCTTTGTCAAGGTCATAGGGGTTAGGGGAAAAATATTATCGGGAATTTCAAGTGTTGAAATTTGCAATGAGATTGCATACCTTCTATGAGATAGTTGGATCCCGATACCCACTGCGAGTAAGAGTTACTCCTGGAAGAGTTTTACACAGGACAATTAGCCGATCAAGTAGGTGTCTAGAAAAGTGTTAACGGGGTTACGCCTCTGGAAAAACGAGATTTACTTTAATTAGGTCCGTGCGAAAGCACGGGGAACCTCCCTCAAGTACCGACACTGATCTAGCTGAAAGATTGACGAAATTGTAGGGTGTAATTAATCCCGGCTAATCATACCTTTTAGGGTTTGAAGGAAGATTTGATAAAAACAGTTGGAGACATCCTGATTAGATAAGATAATAACCAATCTAATCTTGGAAGAGCATACGCTAAAGTGTTTTCTTCTCTCTCTCTCCGGGTAGCGACCATGTCCGGCCATAATCAAGATAATAATATGGATATATTGACTGAACCCGCTTATTATACTGTAGGGTTGCTATGCACGCGCACAAGGGTCTACGAGGCATCAACCATGCCCGATTAAAAATTTAGCCGTGCCGAACAACCCGAATACGGATCTTTAAACTAGAGATTAGGCGAAAACTAATATGCTAAACACTTTAACACTAAGTGAGAGGGATTACAACCTTTGTAGATCCGGTCCTTCACTTCATATGCTCCGTGTTGAGGTCCCTTCGCTGCGATCATCGTGCTCTGGACTCTCGAGAGGCTTCACGAAGAGAATGATGCAACCTTTGCTTCCGATCTTCGATACAAAGATGATCTACCTTGAAGTTTCATTAACACAAGCTAACACTCACTAAAATTGAGTGAACGCTCTCATCTAAAGGGCAAGGGAAGATGAGGATGATGAAATAGGATTTTTGCTCTTTTTATTTATCTTTTTCTCACATTTATTCATCACTTGGAAAAAGCTAGTAAGCTTTTTCCATGAAGAAAGAAGAACGAAGAAGATGAACAACGATAATAGAATTCCTTTTTGTGATGAATAGTAATCAAGAATATATGATTGATTATCAAGCCATGGTCAAGGATGAGAGGCTAAACATATGTAGAGAATAAACTAGAGTTAGGGTTTGGTTAGGTCAAAGCATGAGTCATAACAAAATATCTTTATCATGACAAAATAGAATCCTTCTAGAATGAATAAGAAGGAGCTAACCCTAATCAAACCCTAATCCCTTTTTATCATCCTTAAACTTGTTTTATAATAAATCATATCATGTCACAATAATATATATCACATATATATTATATATTTGCAACAAAAGAAAATAATCTAATCAACATATATCGCATATATATCAATGTATTAATCCGGTGAGAAAAAGAATCTCTTAGTGAGCTAATATTAGTTAATGTAATTTAATATATCATATATATTATTATACATTAAATTATCGAATCAACCCTTGATCCGACAATCCGGTTATATCGCATATAACCGACTAATATTTATCCGTACCGATTCATCGAATCAACACTTGATCCGATGACCCGGCTGATATCAAATATCGCGAGAATAGAATATGCTATCTCATATCGTATTATCCTCGGTCCCGCACATATCACATATGTGCTCCTACTCCGTTTTGCCTGAGCCAAGAAACCTCTGTGTAGGACTTTAAAGAATCGTCAATACGCCGGCAGTAGGTGATGATCATATCAAACACCCACAAGCTGCAAGCGGTCAGCTAAACGTAACAGCTACCCAGGTATTGAGCGCTCAGAAGATCAACAAGCAAGCCTGTATATTCTCCTGTGAATCCAAACAGTAACACTCCCGTACAGTCCGGTCTCGTCGTCTGATATGTTGCATATCTCGTCTAGGGGTGGTAAACGTCAGACCCCAGTAGCTCGATAAGTCGTGTCGATATGAGGTCTATAACAGTTCGAGAAACTACTGATAACACTTACCAGTAAATCTCAGCAACCCTGGCCAGGGATTTCCGGTTATAGCCAATCGAACACAGCGCAACATCAACTCCCTATACCGGGAGAGACGAATCCCCTCCTATCGCTCATTGCCTCCATGTGATTCGGGACTGTACCCAAAAGCCACCTTTTTGCATGCCCTCTTGGACGTGGTATGATGGAAATCAAAGCACAGTGGGAATCACACAAGACTCTATGACGATCTCGGGTCAACAGACTACTCTGTACCAGTGTCACCGGAGAACTGCCATCTGACGTGAGGTATAATACCATCTGGGAGTTCTCGGCGAGTCCGTCCAGTGCACCCAGTCTCCACTGAGCACCCATACACCATCCTTGTTGTCAAACACCGATGGATATGGGATCATCCATCGCCCATCATATGGGTCAAGATGCGTATACGCTAGTCTACTCTGGTGTATCGATTCCCTGTCTCGATACACCCTCGACTAGGAACAGTTATAGGATGTACTCATCGACTACCGTAGCCCCACTAGTATGATCTCATCATAGTCCCAATAGTCGAGTACATATCCTAAGGGCTTTATCAACATGTAATATAGAGACAATCAGAGTACATGTTAAGATAAAGAACAACCAGATAGCATACTATCATGTCGAGCAAGAAAGTCCTCCCTATATATGTCCTAGCATTCACTACTATATATATCGTATGTACAGTAATGGCCTCTAGGGCATACATATAACTAACAATCACCCACTTGCACTAGGGCCATCTGTTATGGTATCGCATACCCAACAATTAGCTGCGGTTGAAGTATCTCATACTCAACCATCCCATAAAAGTCTCTACTGGGAAAAAAAAAGGCCTTTGTGAATGGATCCGCGCTGTCGTCCTCTGTGTCTATTCTCCTAACCTCGATCTCCCTGTAAATCAACCATCTCCATGATCAGGTGATACTGCCTAAGAATTATATCTGGATTTCTGATGGGACGGTAGTTCCTTGGATAAAGCCACAACTCCATTGTCACACAATGGTAGGAACGAAGTTCATCTCATGAACTTATATATATCCAGACTGCCTCTTTGGTAGCATCCTTGGTAACGATGTATCTTGCCTTTAATCGTCTAGTAAGTCACGGTCTCTTGCTTAGAACTCTTCCAACATACCGTCCCTACACTGAGGGTATAGACAATGCCTGACTGACATTCAGTCGTCCTTATCACCCTGGAACCTTTCTATTGATTCTCCCCAGGATCTATTGATACCATCTCACTACAACTAGTGAGTACCCTAACATCCAATTAGATCTATCTCATAGATCCAAAACCTCGGATTTAGGAGGTATCACTTTGATCCTATATGGAGAATCCTTATGATAAGCGGAGATTGACCGAGCGTAGCATAGGAAACTCCTTCCATATCAAGAGTATGTCATCCACGTACTTTATGAGGATCACCACCATACTCCCTACTACCTTTTTGTATATACAAGGTTCATCTACCATTTTGATGAAGTCAAACTCTTTGACTATCACATCAAAATAGATGTTCCAACTCCGCGATGCCTGTTTTATCACATAAAACATCTTGCTCACGTTTCCGCTGCTCCCACTGTCTACGAACCCCTCTGGCTGTGTACTTATAGACGCACTTTTCTAAAACATCATTTAGAAAAGCAGTCATGACACCCAACCACCAGATATCGTAGTCATGGTATGTAGCCGTGGCAAGTAGGATCTGGATGGACTTAAGCATAGCTTTGAAAGTCTCAACTTTTCCATGTACACCAAGTAATCTTCTCAAGATATACTCGCTCCTGATGGGGATTTAACCCTTCAGATAAAGCAACCAAAGTCCATACTTTGTTGGTGTATAAGAATTCCATCTCAGATCGATAAGCATCCAGCCATTCTTACAGAGTCTCACTCCTGATGGCCAGCTCGAAACTAGTTGGGTCATCATCTCATGATGCAATCCTCGCTCCCACTGTCATAGAGAAACCGAAGTATCTCTCCGGTGGGTGAGGAACCCTACTAGATCGGCGGAGAGGCTGAGGTACGTTGGAAACTATTGAATCTTTTGGTTCTACCAAATCATCAGCTGCAGTTTGTATAGCTGGAACCTTTCCAGTTCTACATAACAGACCTTGCCTCGAGCTTGTCCAGATTTTTCCTTTTAAGCATAGGCCGGACAACCCTAAATCTTAACGAACTTAAGATATGGGCTCTTCCCTTTCCATATCATATATGAAGTGGTAGGCAACTGATTTGATTTGAACCCTATTCAATAGATATGCAGCTTCTCAAGTGCATAACTCCCAAAAGGGAATAGGAAACTCAGTAGTACTCATCATAGAGCACACCATATCAAATAGGGTGCTATTGCTCCGCCCCGATATACCAACGTGCTGTGGTGTATACGGAGGAGTAATGCTGAGAGAGAATCTCATTCTCCTTTAGAATAGTCCAGGAATTCCGTGCTCAAGTATTCTCCTCCTTGATCTCATCAAAGGACATAATACTTATACCCGTATTTGGTTCTCTACTTCTAACTTATATTCTGTGAATATCTCAGGAGTTTTGGACTTATGTTTCAACAGGAACACATGTCTGAATCTTGAGAGATTATCAGAGAATGTAATGAAGTACAAAGAACCAGTCTTGGCATGTGTAGACAGGAGACTTTCATACATCAGCATGTATCAATCCTAAGAGTTCACTAACTCTTTCTCTGTTTCAAATAAACAAAGCTATGGTCATCTTATCTCTGTGACATGACTGGCAAGTTTCACAAGATGTAAATTCAAACAGATTTAAATGTGCATCTAAATGTAACCTGGCTAGTCGGGTCGCATTGATATGACCTAGTCTACAATACCTCAAGAAGGATTCGTTCATTTCTGAACTATTCCTCTTATGTGTGTTCTATATACTAAGAACTGTAGTTTGATTTAGAACGTCAATGCTTTTAGATAACGTGCCTGAACCGATCAACTCTTGATATAGGAAATGTTCAAAACATTATCCAACAATACAAAATTATATCCTTTCTTTACTAATAAAGAGACTGATATGATGTTGTATATCAGGTTCGGTATCTAATAACATTTGTTCAGAATCAATGTATTCTGGTAATACAGGGTGATAGTGACCAACAGACTTGGCTGCAACACTTGCACCATTTTCTGTCTCATGAAACTTATCACCCGTTCTTAGTTCTCTACCTTTCTGTAGCCCATGTAACAGATTACATATGCGGGATCCTGATCTGGTATCTCATACCCAGGACGTGAAGGATACTGAGAAACAGTTCTCTGTAATGAACACACCCGAAGAAGATGCATCAACATGCACTTTCTTCGTTTGGGCGTCACGGGAAATCTGGTATTCCCCAATTTCCTGCTCTATTCTTATAACAATTATAAGTTGGAGCGGACCCAACGTTCCCCAACTCAGTATAACAAGCGGGTTCGGTCAATATATCTGTTTTATTATCTTGATTAAGGCGTGATATAGTCGCTAGCTGGAGAGAGAGAGAAGAAAACACTCAGCGTATGCTCTTGCAAGATTAGATTGGTTATCTAATATATCTAATCAGGATGTCTCCCACTGTTTTAATCAAATCTTCCTTCAAACCCTAAAAGGAAAGACTAGCCGGGATTAATTACACGCTACAAGTTCGCCAATCTTTCGGCCAGGCCAGTGTTGGTACTTTGAGGGAGGTCCCCCGTGCTTTCGCACGAACCTAATTAAGGTAAACCTCGTTTTCCCAGAGGCGTAACCCCGTTAACACCTTTCTAGACACCTACTTGATCGGCTAATTGTAATGTGTAAAACTCTTCCAGGAGTAACACTTACTCGCAGCGGGTATCGGGATCCAACTATCTCATAGAAGGTATGCAATCTCATCGCAAATTTCAACACTTGAAATTCCCGATAATTTTGCCCCTAGCATCTTATGACCTTGGCTAAGGTCAACAAATCATAAGTGCTAGCCAAGTTCAACACGTCATTTCCCGATTGAATTAAACCCACCCGCACGACCCTTGGCTAAGGTCAACAAAGTCGCACGACTACCCTAACTCAATCGCATCATATGCTTATACAGATAAGCACTAATTAGCTATCGCACACTACGCCTTGGCTAAGGTCAACAAACGTAGCACGAATACTAAGAAGTACTATCTGAAAAGACGGAGGGCTACGACAGGTTTTTAAGAAAACCTTTTGCGTAATGAACTTGATATCGTTGTAGAATCGAGTGAATTTTAAATGGAGAGTTTTTGAGGCTTTTCTAGTTTTGCTAAAGGGGTCACTCCCGGTGAAGGGATCGTCGGCCCTTTCCTCATCGAATAAGGTGCAGGATATTTCACAAATATCACTATGCAAAGCAAAACTATAGAAGCAATCAAAAGACAGACCGAGTTTGTAGCATCTACTAGTTTCACTAAAGAGGTCACTCCCGGTGAAGGGATCTCGGCTCTTTCCTTATCGAATAAGGTGCTGGATGTTCTACAAGGAACACCGCTATGCAAAGCAAGAACTAGAGCTACCGGTTTTTTAAACAAGTTTCTACAACATCTTTAGGTTTCTTTTATTTCATTAATCTCATTAGTGAAGTCCCATTTTATTTTGCTTCACAAGTATCTCTTTTGAAACGAAATCTGCAATATAACATATATCTCATATATATAATATAAACATTCGTCTCAGGCAGTAATATGATCTCATCACAGAACATTGCAGCAGAAGAACATATATGAAATATTGGATATACTAGGACGTCCGTGTTTTCAATACAAGCCTGTATAAAACACGGATTCCACGGTCGCGATGAATAGCCAAACCCACATCCCTAGACCCCTACGAGAGCGGAAAGCAACACTGCCAATTCTAGGGTTAGGAGACCTGGTCTCGACTCCTTGAGATGGTCTCCCACTGG